>OX621251.1:22654892-32654892 GCA_951640165.1 Pseudoips prasinana | reverse complement strand
CTGCATACATACATATAATTAAATTACAGACTTTGTCTGATGAAAGATTTGTCCCGGGTGGGGATTGAACCCACGACCTCTCGACCTGGTGGTATGTAATCACCGCCCCCGATAGACATCTGCAACACTAGAAGGTTTGGAAGTACGTTGCCTCTTTGAGAAAGGAATAGTCTCACTTCTTGAAGGTCATACAGGAGCGGAAATACCTCCGTAGGTGACTGATTCCACAGAGTGATAGTGCACTGTAAAAAGTGTATGCTTTGGCTGGTTTTTTTTATTGGTTTTATTCTTATTGGGCTCTCTCTTATTTAGAGTATTTGTAAATGTTAAGTAATTTGAGTTATTTGCATATGAATTCAACAATATGCAGCTGTTGTCGTCATGAAGTTAAAAGTCAATTAAAGTTAAAGGCCTACCTCAGTAAAGTAGTGGAGACTTTACTACAGGCTTCTATGGAGATTTGGAATCGCAATTCACGGTAACATGCCACTTCCCTACACTTCTTCTTCTTAGCGTTTCGATGGCAAACTCGTCAAATTTTTGTGGCCCAGAACGTGGCCACACTGATTGCCCTGCTTGTGGCACTTGTATATTTACACATACTTACACATTTTACCATATTTACACAAAAAACTCGAATTTGCATCAGTTTTAGAAAAAGAAGCCATGACTTGATGTGTCTATTCCGTTGTTTTCCGCGCCACAACTCCAAATCGGTTGTTTCTAAGAATTTTGTTGACAACAGTCTTTTGAAGTCGGTCAAAATATGGTTTAACCATGTGTATTACCTCTTGTTAGCCGTGTTGTTACTAGCTTAGTCGTGTTGTTACCTGCTTAGCCGTGTTGTTACCTGCTTAGCCGTGTTGTTACCTGGTTAGCCGTGTTGTTGTTACCAGCTTAGCCGTGTGGTTTTGCGGCACATAAAGAATAACCACCCCATACCATCCTATGGGCGGCTTAAAAGGCGATTAAGGGAAACACCAGGTCGAGCAGCAGCGCGTCCTATGTACTCAATACCACCTAACTGCGGTCGCTAACTAGCATGCCAAGCGCGGTAACTAAGGTAAACCCCTCCAAACGGTCAACATTTGGGGGAGGCCTATGACCGTAACGATATTAGGCCGATGATGTGATGTGATCCCCTAGTTGTACTACTGATTAATAGCCTACTTCCTGATAAGAGACAGAATCGACATGAAACTTACCTTGTCAGGCCTGCGGCAGGCTATGTCGCACTCGCTTCGGTTTGTTTAGCCACAAAAAGAAATGTCTCTCAGACAATGAGCCTTAAATCGTCTGTAATAGACGCAAATTCCATATATATATATATATATACTACCTATATGTTAATTCAGGCTATCACCTATCTCCATTCTAAATTAGAACCAGGTTAAAAATTAAATTAAATTGAAACTGTTTATTTCAAATAAAGTACACAATATAAATACAAGTAGTCTCACGGTATTCATACTACTCTGAGACTACAGTATCACATCACACCTTAGCGTAGCGCTAAGACAGACAGACAGACATTATTCACACACGGTCATCTGATCCCAAACTAAGCGGAGCTTGTAGGTACTATGGAAACCAGATAACTGATTTTTTTTTATGTCAGAAGTCGACAAACGAGCAAGTGGGTTACCTGATGGTAAGTGATCACCGCCGCCCATGAACACTCGCGACACCAGAGGAGTCGCGAGTGCGTTCCCGGCCTTTAAGAGTCAGCAAACAAGAGTTGCTGACCCTTCCCCCCACCCCAATGAGCTCTGGCAACCTTACTCACACTCGGAAACACAACATTAAATTATTAATGTTATTATTAAGGAATGTCTTCTGTAAGGTGGAGTTACTTCCCCAGTCGGGCTGCTCTTCGAGCGAATGAACGCTGTGCCCTACCTCTCCGATATACCTACTACATATAATAATTTCCTTTTGTAAATACATACTTATATAGATAATTTACACCCAGACTCAGAACAAACAGACATGTTCATGCACACAAATATCTGTCCCGGGTGGGATCGAACCCACGACCTGCGGTGTGAATGGCAACGTATTTACCAACCACGCCAACAGGCCTGGCAAGATTATAGTGAGTAACACATGCATCTCCCTCCAAGTACTTCTCACGGATAAACTAATTTTTATCAAGTTTTTTTACATGTTCAGCTGTTGTTACTTTATTAATTACTAGCTGTACCCCGCGGTTTTACCCACGTTAAATTTTATAAATTACCACAGCTCCTCCCCCGTTGGTGATAGCGTGATAATATGTAGCCTATATGTTGACCCGACCTTTTAGTAATATTCATGCAAAATTTTAAATTAATCCATGCTGTCCTTTTTAGTTTAGCCCGGACATACATACAGACAAAGATTCTAAAAACTATATTTTTAACTTCGATATCTATTGTAGATCGCGCCCCAAGTATCCTTTGTAAAAAATATTCAATGTACAGTTTTGACTTTCCTACGATTTTATTATATGTATAGATATAGATGTTTTTAACTAGTGGTTTTATCAGAGTACTTAGTACATGTGACAAGGTGCACATCGTGACCTTAGGCTTACCTTAATTAACAACCAAACATACAAACTTCCCATTTAATATAAGTAAGATAATGTGGGTTTATTTTAATGAAGAAATGAACATGAACGTTGAGCTAAAGGGCCTATCATCCGCACGGGCGGAATGCAGTGCAGTGCGCTAATGCGGGGAAGAGCGCTAGCGACGTTTTGGCAAACTCTCAACTGTCACACGCATCGCTGATGCCGGGCCTAACCTACTGCAGGATATAATATCGTGAGCTATTTTCATTAAAATTTATTATCATTTTATTTCTGTGTTCATTTGCTTTTACAGAAATAACATGCTAATAAATTCATGAACATTGCTTACCATATGTAAACGAGAACTAGCTGCGCCCGCGGTTTTAACCGCGTTAAATTTTATAAATTGTTTCCTATGTATTATTGTTTCGGATAAATAAGCTACATTACTACAAAAATTCAACAACATCCGCTTGGTAGTTTTTGCGTGCAACGTACAAACTTCCATACATCCATACTCACAAACTTTCGTAATTATAATATATAGTAGGATTATAATATCGTGAGCTATTTTCATTAAATTTATTATCATTTTATTTCTGTGTTCATTTGCTTTTACAGAAATAACATGCTAATAAATTCATGAACATTGCTTACCATATATCGAGAACTTACTGCGCCCCGCAGCTTTAACCGCGTTAAATTTTATAAATTGTTACCTATGTATTATTATTCGGATAAATAAACAAATTACTACAAAAATTCAACAACGTCCGCTTGGTAGTTTTTGCGTGAAAAAGCAACAAACTTAATTACCATATATCCATACTCACAAACTTTCGTAATCTATACTATATAATAAAATTGTAGGAAAGTCAAAACTGTACCTTGAATGTTTTTAAAAGGATACCTGGGGCGTGATCCACAGTCGATATCGAAGCCAAAAATACAGATTTTAGAATTTTTACCGGTTTATCTGTTTGTCTGTATGTATGTCCGGGATAAACTCAAAAAGTACAGCATGGATTTACTGCAAATTTTGCATGAACATTACTAAGAGGTTGGGTCAACATATAGGCTACATATTATCACGCTATCACCTACGTGGGAGGAGCTGTGACAATTTATAAAGTTTAACGCGGGTAAAACCGCGGGGCATAGCTAGTTATAGATAATATATATTAGGATTATAGCCCATTCATTATTCGGATATAAAAGCTATATTACAAAGTGAAGTCATAATTATCAAAGATGTAAAAAACGATGTACCTATTTGTAGATCTAATCAGAGAATATATAGATCTTTTCGAAGCTGGGGTAACCAACCAGTCAGGTGGCTCTCTCGGTTACTTTGTAGTTCTGGTATCTTGCTGCAACAGTAATAACGAGCATAGACGGTCACCGTAGCTTAGTTGGTAGTAATTCCTGGGTTCGAATCCCGGTAAGTGCAAATATTTGTGTGATGAGCACGAATATTTGTTTCTGAGTCATGGATGTTTTCTATGTATATAAGTATTTATCTATCTATATAAGTATGTATATCGTCGCCTGGTACCCATAATACAAGCTTTGCTTAGTTTGGGGCTAGGATGATCTGTGTGACATTGTCCCCAGATATTATTATTATTATAGACCGCAAGAATATAATATATAAGCGCTTTCATTATTTCATGTCAACTGGGATAAAGATAAGTAAGATTAATATTTTTATAGACAATGCCCGCACTAGGGCATCTGATCCCTGTGTCGCGGGGTACTATACAAACATATAATGGAGGGACACAAATATCGCTTACCTTTTGATGGGACACAACCCTGAAGCGCGTCTCCCAGGAATTTTAAAGACAATGCCCGCACTAGGGCATTTGATCCCTGTGTCGCGGAGTACTATACAAACATATAATGGAGGGACACAAATATCGCTTACCTTTTGATGGGACACAACCCTGAAGCGCGTCTCCCAGGAATTCAGAGTGTGCGGCTGATATTAATCTCTTTCACATTTCCACTTTGCACGGTTATTGCCTAACGCGCCGGCTAATACGGATATTGTTTTGCTTTAATTATTATATCTTTAACAATAATGTTCTTGTTATTATCTTTATTTTAACACTGTGGCTGACATCATTAGAGAGCATATTTTAATTATATATAAACGAAATCAACGAAGCTCAGTATTTTTTATTTGTATGGTACTGGATTGTTGGGTTACTCAAATTGCAGTGGTAAGATGCCCAATGGGATGACGTTCACGCACGTTCCGTGGAGGATAGGTAGGCCTTTGGATTGGGACGCTACCTGCGTGGACATCCATTCCCAGTCTCATTTTTCTGGTTTGCAAAATCAGCTGAGACCCTCAAGAGTTCAAATATAGTACGCTTGATACAGAGACTGTTAAAGACTGTTAATTGCCTATTGTGTACAACCGGGATTGACTGCTTAACGTGCCCTCCGAAATTAAAGCACTTTGGTGGTCACCCATCTATGATCTGACCGTGAGCCTAGTTGCTTAACCTAGTTGATCACTTACGGACCGGTGAGTGCATCTGGCTATGAGCGCCTAGCTTTCACTATATTTATGAAAATCATTCATCATCATTATGTCCCGCAACTTTACAACATGATATTAATGTTGCAACAGTTGAATAATAATTACATAACTCAACTGTCACTTTTGTGTCTCTCTCTCTCTTTTTTTTTTTATTCAGTTTTACGGCTCTGGCTTCTTCGGCCTTATGAGCCTTCCGTAAAATATATTATTATTTCATTTATTTTCGTCATGTCAAGTAAAGTCCGTCACAGTCAAGTCATACGTAGTCCTTGTCGTACCCCAGTAAAGCAGTGGAGACTTTACTAGAGGCTTATATGGAGTTTTACATTCAACACGGAAAATCGCAATTCACGGTAACATGGCACTTTCCTCCACTTGTGTACGTTGTCCATGATGTTATGTCTAAAAATGCACCATATTTACAAATTAAATCTTGAATTTACACCAGTTTTCGAAAATGAAACAATGCCCTGATGCGTCTTTTTCCGCGTTGGCGCCAAAACTCTCTCTCTCTCTCTCTCGGCTCTGTGCATGTTGCAAGACTGCAACCATTCAAACAATGCCAAGAAAAAAATAGAACTTGTGTTTATCTCCCGCATGTTGCAAAAAGCTGGATTTTAGAAATGTGCTTCATGATGTACGTGAGAACGAAATAGCTTAGTGGTTAGACCGTTGCAATGTGGTTAATAGTCTTGAATTCACACCCAAGGCGCGCACCACTGACCTTTCCAATTCATATGCGTATAAGGGTCAGCGCAGACAGAGAGGAGCGCAGCGGAGAGGAATTTTTAAGCCATTAGAAAATCAACTTTAGAGCTATAGAAATAAAGTGCATGTATGCTAGAACCTGACAAAATGCTCGTGCAGTCTCGCGCATTATAATGTTCAAGCATACATGCACTTTATTTAAATAATTTTAAAGTTGATGTTCTAGTGCCTTAATAAAATCCTCTCCGCTGCGCTCCTCTCTGTCTGCGCTGGCCCTAAGACTTTTTTATCCCGTACTTGTAACGGCGAAGGAAATCATAGTGAGGATACCGGCATGCCTGAAAGTTTTCCAAAATGTTCTGGGGTATTGAATCCGGTGGTAGCATTAAACCGCGACCGTCGCTATATAAAAAAGGTCCGTCGTATCCATCCACTGTTGTTGGACAAAAGCCTCCCCAAAGAATGAGGGGATATGGCATAATTGTCACGCTTGGCAGATGGGTTGGCGATCGCAGTTGGGTTGGGTCATAGTCCACAGAAAAACGCTGCTGCCCGTTCTTTGGTAGGTATTCCCTCGGACGATTTTAACGCCCTTCGCGGTATGAGATGGGGTGATGATATTCCATGCCGTCACGTCATAATAATAATAGGTAAATTGTTTCCTCAATACAGACAGTAAGTACCATTTAGACAATATGCAGTTAAATATATCTAAAACTAGAACTATTGACGATTAATAGTAAAAACCTTAAATAACTAACGTGACAATACCTTAAAGAAATATCTATTTAACTGAAGCATTATTACCTTAAATTAAATTGTGCTCCTCTCACAATGATGCAGTTGTCTTCCAGTGGGACAGTAATGTTCTGCATATATAATATAGATATAAGATCTATTAAATATTTTTTTATGCTACCCATACATGTGGGGTTTCTAAGGATAGGTCATTAATAATGATATTGAGGTTTCTAATATATTTTTTTTTCTAAACTGAATAGTTTGCGTGAGAGACACTTCCAAAGTGGTTAAATGAGTGTCGTCGTCCCCCCCCCCCTGTAACTTCTAAAATAAGAGAATGATAAAACTAAAAAAAATATATGATAAACTAACAACGAAAATTTGTTTGAACGAGATCTAGTAAGTAGTTTTTTTTAATACGTCATAAATCGTAAACCGTTAATTACCTTTCATTTAATCAACTGAAATACTTGCTAATACAGAACCCTTCATGGGCGAGTCCGACTCGCACTTGGCCGGTTTTTTATATAAATTGTATGCGGTAATATGCAAGCGATTTTCTTCTACATATTATGAGTTTATGACCCAAGTCAGTCACTTAGTCAACTGTCCCTAGCACCCAAGTAAACAGCAGCGCAAATTGACGGATAGCCACAGGATATACGCCAGACGAAACAAAAAGTAAACTTATTAACGTTTAAGCTGCAAATGATCGCAAGTGAAATGACCTTGGAGTATTATTGGATGAGGGTGGTGACCTGGCCAGGGTTGGAAGCGTGGCACATTTCCAGTACTACACTTAAATGTGGCCAAATATTTGAGCAATTGCCCTCATCTTTTACCCTGAAAATATTTGTTAGGATCGCGTCATTATTTTGTTTTACACTGTGTATCGTAGTATTTTAATCACATTTTTGTTCTTCATGTAATAAATAAATATTGAATGTAAATGCTTGCCTTTCACGCCGTAGGTCGTAGGTTCGATTCCCGACCCAGGACAGACATGAAAATGTATGTCCTGAGTCTGGGTGTAATTATCTATAATTATACACGTAAGTATGTATTTACAATAGGAAAGTAGTATGTGTAACACCTATATTAGTTATCTGGTTTCTATAGTACAAGCTCTGCTTAGTTTGGGATCAGATGGCCGTATGAAAATATTATTTATTTTTTTGCTCAGAACATCGGCGCTTATAAATATTAAAACACAGCGTATTAAAACAAATTGTGATGAACTTATAAACTACTTCTTAAAACTGTACTAACAAATATAATATGACTATTCTTATAAATTACATGTCATCAATAATAAGCGCATCTTACATAGTGCGCCGCTTCGGAACAAAAATAGGGTGCGGTTCAGTTTGGGTACCGTGGCATTGCATAAAGCAGCACCAGCGGAAAACTGATTTTCAACCACAACCTGAGAGTGACAACTTTAGCGTCTCCTCGGTGGAAGACCTATAAAATCAGTAACAAAAAATAAATAATTTACTTCTAATAATAATAAGCCTAAATGGTAGAAAACATTACTAATATATTTCTTACAATACTAAAACACGAACATAGAAAGTGCAGCAATATATAATAAATTGTATTTGAGTAACGTAGAGTTATATACTTAAAAATATATATAGTAAAAAAATAATATATAATAATATACAAAAATATACAAAAGCTATTATTATTATAATTTATTGTGTTGGAGGTATAGATACTAGTGCAATTAGTTAGGCACTATAATAGCGTTTACGCTGTATTTTAGATTACTTTAACATAAAAAAAATTGTCTTATTTATTCAGACCGTGTGAGGTACTGATTTTATAACAGGGACTACTCATGGAGTTGAGCACTCATAAAAAACCGTTTAATATGCAGTCTAAAGGTCTGCTTGGTTTTAAGGTTACGAATTGGTGGCGGGAGATCATTCCAGATCTTAGTTGCTGCATACTTAAAACACCCACGGAAAGCAGCAGTATGATGCCTAGGCACGGAAAGAGGGTTAGTTACAGATCGCACATGCTTTTTTGTTTGATGTTGCCTCCAAGTTAATTTATCGTAAAGATATCTTGGTTTCCGCGAGTTTATTATGTCAAATAGCTGTGTAGCCAGGTGTATCTTTCTCCGAGCTTCCATTTTTAGCATGCCTATCTCATTTATGTATGGAGTGATGTGAATAATGTCCCAGGATATTATTTATATTATTGTATTCAAGGTCACACAAAGAGCAATAGAGAGGGCTATGCTCGGAGTATCCCTTCGCTATCGAGTCAGAAATGTCGAAATCTGCAGGTGAACTAAGTAACCGACATAGCCCAAAGAATTGCCAAACTGAAGTGGCAGTGGGCGGGGCACATACGAGTAGCTCGTAGAACCGACGGCCATTGAGGCAGAAAGGTTCTCGAGTGGTGACCACGAACCGGAAGATGCAGTGTGGGCAAGCCTACAAGTCGACCTACAAGATGGACCGATGATCTTGTGTGGATCACTGGAAACCGCTGGATGCGGATAGCGCAAGACCGGCAACTGTAGAGATCTTTGGGGGAGCCCTTTGACCAGCTGTGGACGTCTTTCGGCTGATATGATGATGATGACGGGCCGGTTTGCGTGGTCGGTAGATACATGACGTTAACGCTGCAGGTCGTGAGTTCGATTCTCACCCAGGATAGATATTTGTGTCCATGTACAACATGTCTGTTTGTCCTGAGTCGGGGTGTAATTATCTATATAAGTACCTAGGTATTTACAAAAGAAGTATATCAGTTTATGGTTATCCCAGGATAGTATTATTATTAAGTTTGTAATATTCAAACAAATTTTCTGCCATTGAAAGGTACCTTTGGTATATACCTACACCCCGTCTTTCTGTTCACTTGCAGTTCTGATCCATTCATCGGTTGCCTGGAACTGAGGTCACCAACTCCAATGCTATATACGTTTACTATGGCAAACTCCAAATGGCAACGTATCTCGAACCTTGGACGATATCAGGCTGATAATGATGAAGATGCATGTATTCTGTAGGGTGTACCTCCCTCCACCTCCACCAGACGACCTGCTTATAAAGCGGAAATGTGTTATGTTCTTCCTATTATTGAACGGCAAAAGTAGATTAATATTGATTGAAATTGGACATTCCATTTAATTTATCGTAAATTGTGTAACATTTTAGAAAGTGCGTGCGTGTTACGTATTAATAATATTCGCAATTTTTTTTCGCAGCGTACTTTAGAAACATATAATTGACGTACACAAAGTATCTACGCCAAGTCTGAGAACTACTATTTGTGGGCCACACAAATACCTACATGTCCTAGGTGGCATCTTATCTTGCCAAAGCTAAAATCTAAGGGTGCGGTAACATTTGACCACACATAATCAGAACGTTATAATAAACCCATATACATACATATATGTGTTATATCTGTCTGTGGCAGTGGGTAATTCAGTCATGATATCATATAATTAAGTTACAAATACCCCATTTAGATAATTCAAATTAGCATATTTCCAATACAAGATTAAATAGAAACCAGGAAATACGATTAAGGATTAAAATTAGGTGTGCGTGCCTTGGGAAACTATTGAACACGCTACCTGCCTATCATGGTAACCCATGGTGCAGTCAACGCTACGACTCTCTTTAAACTTTCACATAAGCAGCTTCCTTATTATGTAGGTGGCAAGGCTGATTTTCGCAGTAAAGTGTATACACTGACTTGGTGTTTACTATACAATTCTGTGGTTTCCCCTGGCTTTGGGGAAATGGCAACCCAATTCCAACTAGGTTTTTAACAGAAATTGGATGAGAAAGGCCGGCAAGTTTGCGGTTTGTGACTTGTTTTGGCTTTTGGATAATTATTGAGATATATATTGTTAGGCGGAATTGTTTTTTAAAAGGCAATATTTAAGCCTCTTTTAACATGAAAAAGAAACGTTTAATCACAACTAACAAGCAGCCTTCTAATCCCAAAATAGGCAAAGACTGAGAGACTGTAATACGGTAACCATACAACTGATAAAACATACTTATAGATTTCTCAATACATACTTTCTATTCCATCAAATTAATTTAAGTTAGTTAAATATCGTTACTGTTATAAAACAAATCTTATTGTAAATTATTTCCTACAATCCGTGTACCTAAAAATCTATGTGTACCTAGAAATAATTATAAATTAATTATATAGTACTACGAATATGTTCTGACTATTTACGCGCGCTTTTTTAAAGTCTACGTGAATAAATAAAAAAAAAAAAAAAAATCACTCTCATGAGCCGGTGGGACGACTAGCGACTGAACTGGAAAGAGATCAGTTACAGGGCCGACGGCTTAACGTGCTCTCCAAGCCACGGGAGTGTAATACCGACAACTCCGGGCTTTTTTTTTCACCACCGAGAAATTTTCTTCACAGAAAAATTCCAAAATCCGATTTTGGGCCGACTTGGGATTTGAGCCCAGGGGCTCTACCGGCTAAGTCGCCGAACATCGATTTTTTCAATGGCGTTCAAATAAATAAAGGTTAAAAATTACTTAATCAATCGCTAAATCGGCTTCAATGTTGACAATTGGTTCCGGACCATTTATGACGTCACATGTGCTCATGGAAGCCGATTTAACGATTGATTAAGTAATTTTTACCTTTATTTATTTGAACGCCATTTAAATTTATGTTCGGTGACTTAGCCGGTAGAGCCCCTGGTCTAGCGGCAACACAGATAATGACATCTGCGTTGTAGACCAACTGTAATACTGGCTAAATAAAAACTTTCAATACAGTATATCAGGGGCTCATAACATTGCAGAAATAATAATGTGCTCCTCTAGATGGTCCACGTATTTAAAGTGAAGACGTCGAGCGTGAAGCGTGCAGAGCGCCCGTCGCGGCGCTGAAAGTTTGAAGCCAAATTTGCCTCCCAATATTCCACTTCAAATTGAGCACGCGGATTGTGCTTCTAAGCGTATACATGATAATTCTAAGCTACTAGTTTTCATTAATATGTATAATGTCATCACATTGTATCAAAATATTCTCGGTGTGTCCTATCTAATAATTATAGATCTGATCTATTCTATGGGAAATCATAAGTTTAATATTTTGTAGCCAGTGTGTATCGTTCGTAGCTTAATGGCAGAGCACCTACCCCGGATTGCTTGAGGGTGCTCGATCGTTTAGTCGGCCAAGAGTATGCTATGTCGGACTGCCTAATGCAAAAATGTATATAATTATTGTTTGGCAAAAGTGACAGGCTTAAGTTCTTGAACTGATTTTTGTAATATTACTTTTTGACAGATTAGTTTACCTGAAATTATTTTTTATTTTGTGTGATTTCTGTCGGTCTGATTAAAAAAGCTCGTCTCAGGCGGACCAAACACCTGGCATGACATAAAACAATGGAAAATAAAAAGTAAAATATAATTGACCGGCCGCGCTCAATACTCGTCTACTCCAAACTCGATCACACACACGCACACACACGCACACACACACACACACACATCTGAACTAATATTACAAAGACAAAATATATACGATTTCTTGTATGTTTGTTACAAGATGGACCGATGATCTTGCGAGAGCGCTGGAAGCCGCTGTATGGGGGGAGCGCAAAGCTGACAATTGAGTAGATCTTAAAAGGACGCCTAGGTCCAGTCGTAGACGTATTCCGGCTTACGCGATTGGTTCAAATAAATTGCTATGCACCTGTTCACACAGCCGGGGCGAAAGAAAAGAGAGGGAGATAAATTTGTCGGGAGGGCCTGGAGCACTGTTTCCTTTCTTGATGATTTCTTCCAGCCGGTTGAACTCCAAGCCGCGTTTTAGAAATTCAGTGCAAAAGTAAGTTAGTCCAGAACGTTTATATTAATGCAATATTTACATAATTTATTGACACAAAAGTTCATGCACTTACTAGAAAAGCCACAAAACATAATTTATTACGAATTTATCACCACATTTTACCGCGATGATTCTCCGAAATAATAAAACAATAGAGATAAGCAGAATTCAATGTAACGTGAATCATTGTGATAGCAAACCGCTGGGGTCAGGATTCGATTTTATGTAAATTATGGTTTTAAATTTTACCTTTTTGTAAATTAAAAATAATGCATCTGGCTAGGGAGTTTAATCTAAATATGCGGGGTATTGGTTTTATACATACCTACGTAATATTTTGGCATTTGGCAAGACTAAACGTATAATTTGTGGCTTGATTCAGAAGTTGTCCACCTAGGCAGCTAGAGAACGCTGCTGGTTAGCTAGGGCAGGTGCCTTGGAGGTAAGGATCGTGTCGGTCCCTTAACCCCTGATCGGTGATACCGTGCCTGTAGTAGGTATGCGTACTTAACAAGTCTGTGTTAATACCTAAGTGCTGAATAAATTTCATTAACTTATTTCATTACTAGCTGTGCCCCACGGTTTTACCCGCGTTATATTTTATAAATTATCACAGCTCCTCCCCCTTATATGATAGCGTGATAATATGTATATGTTGACCCGACCTCTTAGACCCATACAAAATTTGAAGTAAATCCATGCAGTACTTTTTGAGTTTAGCCCGGACATATATACAGATAAACAGACACAGATAAAAATTATATTTTTGGCTTCTATATCTATTGTAGATCACGCCCCAAGTATCCCTTTTAAAAAATATTCAATTTACAGTTTTGACTTTTCTACAATTTTATTATATGTTTTCAAGTCTAGGCAGTGATTCTCTTTTCTATTTTCGTACTGTAGATAATACTAGCTGTGCCCGCGACTTCGTTCGCGTGGATGTCGGAACTTAACAATGTATTTTTTAGTGTAAAGCGCGGTGGGAGGATACCGAAAACATTTTTTTATTTAATTTAGTGCTTCTTTATTTTACGTGTGGAACCATCTGGAGCGTACACAAAAACGTATAGTTGACCATGGGAAAAGCATCCAATACTTAGGTCCACCCCCGCAACGGATAATGTCTGGACCTGAGCTTTACTAATCGTCATGGCATAACAGAGACTGACTGGGAATTGCACTCGTTTGAAAGAGAAAGGAAAGTTTTTAGGAATTATAGGTATCCTTGGAATAAAAACAATATCACCGGCGCCGCAACCTGTTAATATTTCATCTTCGATAATGTTGCAGATTTGTGACTTTGAGCCGAGTGCCGTTACAAAGTTTGGGAGGACATTAATTTCTGAGGAGAATGATTGGTACACCAATTTTTAAAACTATTTTGTGGGCTGAAAGTCCGGGCGTGCTGAGGGAATCCAAAAATTTTACCGGGTAGTGCGTGGCGTTATCTTCTTCCATAAATGTATTTATTGAGCTGTATTCTCTACTATTACCGGACGCATGACTCAATATTTTGAAATTAATTGCCGCAGCTTGGTCATTGTGGGGAGTCAAAATAGCTCGCTGACATAGCCAAGAACCGGCTTGATTTCCCATGTTTGTGGTATCTCCGTACACAGAAGAAATTAGCTCTTGCTGTGGTGTAACCTAAGAACAGAGATTACCATTCAAAATAACTTTTCCATCTTCTTGTACGGGGTATGTGCCATCGCCTATTTTTAACAATAAAAGACTCCTGTGCCTTTTCGCAGCCTCTGACTGATCGGGTTCCCTCCTATACTTATAACTATCATTTGAATAGCCAATAAGGACCTGTTGTGACAATTTTCACGTACCCTGTCAGTAATTTGTCCATCAGTATTTAGTTGTACATGTCTCATAAAATCTTCAGCAAACTTGTCATGGTACTTTTGCCATAACTGTTTAGCGTCCGATAACGCACAAAAGGTCAGTAAGATGGCAAACAAATGTCGCAAGCGATGTGGACTATCGCTCACGCATGCTTCCGCTAGAGCGTCATCCCAATGCTTACCTCCAACTAATAAATGGCGTGCTCTGCAAGCGGCCTAGTATGTGGGATGTTCAATATCATCCACTTTACGGCGCTCAGCAAAAGACGTAGGTCCTCGCTCTACATGGATCAGACTGTGGGATGAACTCACACGTGAGCACGCCACGTGAACCTGCCCGCCTTCCTCAAGTCAATTCCAGCTAACTTGAGGGTTTGCCTTTGCAATTTGTTGATGGTTATCGCGACACACACTTTTATAGGGAATTACAGTATTTTAAACTGAAAAGGGAGATCATTTGGCACTAACGGAATACGTGACACGAACACTGCTTCTCCCTGGGCGGATCCAGGCATAATAGTAGACTCTATAACACGATGCAAAGTTTTGACTTGAAGTCTCACAACCATTATAGGTATACCCACACGCAACATACATCCCCTATTATGCGCCCTTAGGAGTGGAAATTCCTAAAATCCTGAAATTCATATTTTTTATTTTTAACGGAAAGGCCAAATACCAATTTTCATGCTTTTCACATAAAAAATTATACACTTTTCATACAAACTTACATCCCCTATTTTACGCCCTTGGGGTGGAATTTCCAAAAATTCTAAAATATTTATTTTTATTTTTGGCTGAACTACTAAATATCAGTTTCAATGCCTTTAACTTCAAAATCTTTCATTATCTTTCATTCTCTGTTTTACCCCTTTAGGGTTAGTATTTCCAAAAACCCCTTCCTTAGTGAATGCATACGTCATAAAAAGTACCTACCGGCAAAATTTCAAGTCTCTAACCCCAGCCGTTCAGGCTGTGCGTTGATATGTCAGTCAGTCAGTTTACTCTTTTACATAGTATATAGATTTGTGCTGAGAAAATTATGAGAGACCGGGTTAATTTACTACATTCAAATACATTCAATCGGACAGGCTCAATAAAATTCTAATCGTCTGTACATTCGCGTTACCAACGAATCGACAGCACAAACTTTCGATCGATTGACATTATAATTTAAAATTAAATTATAACAAATCCAACCATGTACATAATTCAATTTGCCCAAAGAACACAGAATATTTAATAACCAATTTTGGACAACGACATACTTCTAGCCAACCAAGACCTTATTTCGAAACAATTTCGGATTCGGAACATTCTAAGCCCTAGGTAACTCATGCAATTAGCAAACACGGGCAAATCTTAACACCGCGGGTCAAAAGCAATGCACAACGACATCTATCGAAATAAATATCAACTATCAAGCACAACGACATGTATCGAAATAAAAATCAACTATCAATAATTTAAAATGAAATTATAACAAATCCAACCTTCTACATAATTCAATTTGCCCAAAGAAAACAGATTTTTTTAATAACCAATTTTGGACAACGACATACTTCTACGCAGCCAAGACCTTATTTCGAAACAATTCAGAACATTCAAAACCCTACGTAACTCATGCAATCAGCAAACACGGGCAAAATTAACACCGCGAGTCAAAAGAAATACACAACGACATCTATCGAAACAAAAATCAACTATCAACCTAGTTCATTCAAAAAAGAGATGTCATAATATGCACAAAGACATATATCGGACAGTTTAGTTCAACTATAAACATTAGTTCATCTTGAAGTACCGAAATGTGTGTTATTTTTCTCCATGATTATTTTAAAATCTAATATCTTTTGATAGACTGAACCGATTGCAATAAAACAAAAACTAAATGTTACCTCAAGTTACGCTCAATCGTTGTGTATAAAAGTTATCTACATTGCTTTCGTATATTTTACGTGATACCCGAACATATAAACAGACAAACAGACAAAAATTCTAAAAATGCTGGAAATGGGTTCTATCGGTTGTCCTTTAATAACCTGGCTATTTTTTTTGGATTTTCTTTTCATGTACAAAAATGATTTTTCTACAGATTTATTATATGTATAGATAGATATAGATAGATGTTTACTGTGTTAACAGAGCATAGGGTACAATGGGGTTGACGTGTCCATGTGGACGAAACCCCTTATTAATAAAGAAAAAAAAAAAAAAAGTTGTGTGGCTGCTGGCAAAGAATATCCCCACCCCATCAAATCCCATGATGGGCATAGAATTCAACCCGAGTAAATATGTACCAGAAGCCGGGCAGCAGCGTACTATGACCATTATATTATTATTGACGATCACCGTAGCCTAGTTGGTAGTGCTCCTGTCTACGAAGCTGGTGGTCCAGGGTTCGAATCCCGGTAAGTGCAAATATTTGTGTGATGAGCACGAATATTTGTTTCTGAGTCATGGATGTTTTCTATGTATTTAAGTATATCTATCTATATAATAATAATAATATCTGGGGACAATGTCACACAGATCATCCTAACCCCAAACTAAGCGAAGCTTGTACTATGGGTACCAGGCGACGATATACGTACTTATATAGATAGATAAATACTTAGATACATATAGAAAACATCCATGACTCAGAAACAAATATTCGTGCTCATCACACAAATATTTGCACTTACCGGGATTCGAACCCGGGACCACCAGCTTCGTAGGCAGGATCACTAGCAACTAGGCTATCTATCTATATAAGTATGTATATCGTCGCCTGGTACCCATAGTACAAGCTTTGCTTAGTTTGGGGCTAGGATGATCTGTGTGACATTGTCCCTAGATATTATTATTATTATTATACTACCATTGCCAACTCGTCTGCCAAACGTGATGATTATGGCACATCCCTCCAAATGATGGACACAATTCTATTACGTAGATCTTTTCAGCAGGTTTTTGTCCAGCAGTGGACATTATTTGGTTGGCATGATAACGATGATTGTGTTTTTAATGATTGTGAAATGTATTGCGTTTTTTTTGCTCCTTAAGTTCCTTAAGTCATGTCACCTATATATGTTATCCCTGCGTAGTAGACTAGTGAACCTGATGTTACGTAGTTGTTAGTTAGTTGGGCGATAGGTTTCCGCACTTAGCCTCCCAATTGGGCCATTGTGCGTGATACTTGTTTGGCTACTCGAACCATTTTAGTTCCATCCAGAAGTCCAGGAGACCACGAAAGCCTGGCTTGAGGGCCTCCTGCAGTGTCTTCGGATCATTCAGGAACTTTGCCCGTTGGTAAGCAACACTAGTGAACCTGAAAATCAGCTAGCAACAATTAACGCATGTATCTAAAGTTTAATTTAAACATAACTAATTTATGGAAATACATATCAATGAATTCAGTAGAACTCTAGTTTAGAATCAATCCTGCTTTAAATTCTATCAAGTTAATCGTTTTCATTATTGTATTCTAAGTATTGTAACTATACGGTACGTAGAATATGTGAATAATATATTTTTAAATTGTATGAGTACACAATAGGCACTGAAAGTTTTATAGAATTATTTACTTAAGTGAGTTAAGTGAAAAATTCTTGAAAACTTTCTTTGCTTCAAAGTAAGTACTTTGATGCACTCACAGCCAGTTGCTATCATTGTCACGTAAGCGATCGGCGAGGTTAAGCAACTAGGCATGCGGTCATTCTATAGATGGGTCACCTTTGATTGCACGTGTGGCGCAACGGCTAAGACAGTCGCCTCGCCACTTCATGTCGCGGGTTCGAGTCCCGCGCCGGATAACTATTTGTGTGACCCATAATTAGTTGTTCCGAGACTGGGTATAATTTGGGTTGGTCTAGCGGTAGCGTGTTCACCCGCAGATAACGAGGTCCTGGGTTCAAATCCCGGGTCGGGCCAAAAAGTGATTTTGGGACTTTTCTGTAATAAGAAAAAAAAATCTCAGCATCAGCCCGAAGTTTGGGAGTTGGCGGTATTATACCCCCGTGCCTCGGAGAGCATGTAAAGACGTCGGTCCTGTGCCTGAACTCTTTCCGGTCGTGTCGCTAGGCGTCCCATCGGATCATGAGAGTGATGGAATAGAAAGTGCTCCTGTGTTTGCGCACACACTTGAGCACTATAATATGTCCCGCGCAGATGGCTAATCTCTATTGAGACTGGCCGCCGTGGCCGGATTCGGCTAGGAGGACATTATTATTATTATAATTTGGGTAGTATTTATTACCTATATGTTTGTAAAGTACCCCGCGACACAGGGATTAGATTCCCTACTGCGGGCGGCTAGACACTCACAGCCAGTAGCTCTCATCATCCCTTAAGCGATCGGCGAGGCTAAGCAACTAGGCACGCGGTCAGTCTATAGATGGGCGACCGAAGTAGTTTAATTTCTAATCGCCTCCGTGCGTCGGAGGGCACTTAAGCTGTAGTCATTAGACAACGGTCGATAATCTCAAAAATAGGAATATATCAGTCGGCCATGTTTCTAGAAAACAAAGCCGATTGATTTGACGGGCTTGTGGCGTGGTTGGCAAATACTGCACGCCGCAGGTCGTGTGTTCGATTTCCCCCCATTTTATTTGTGTGCATGTCTGTTTGTCCTGAGTCTGGGTGTAATTATCTATATAAATATGTATTTACAACAGAAAAGTAGTATATCAGTTATCTAGTTTCCATAGTACAAGCTCTGCTTAGTTTTGGATCAGATGACCGTGTGTAATAATCTCCTAAGATATTATTATATTATTATTATTAGATAGATAGATAGAATACTCTTTATTGTACACACTTAGGCGGAAAGAAAATACATCGGATATAATATAAAGAACATGAGGTACAATGGGCGGTCTTATCGCCTTACGCGATCTCTTCCAGACAAGCTTTCGATGGATAGGAACTGAAAGAAAAGTAAACAGTAGCAGGAGTGCAACAAATAAATTATACTAAGGAACTGTGATAAATATATTATTTTTGATAATATCCTCCGGAAGAGTGTTAGCAAGAGAATCCTAAATTTGATATGCCAGTATGAATAGTTCGCACCTTTACGCTGAGCGGCTACCCCGAATTGGTAGATGGTGATAGTCCAAATTTGCCGGACGGTTAAAGGAGATCAGCAACCGGCCTATACCAACATGGCCTGGAATGGACATAAATAAAACAATATGCATTTTGAAGGGATACTTATATTCTATCGCTCTGTATATTTATTTTTTATGTAAAACATGGGATTTACGTATTATAAGGCGTATAAGGTCAACAAGATTTCAATATTGTATTAGAACATGGAATGAATTTTGTATACTTTCCATATTATTTATTATTATTTTAAATATTATAATATCTTTTTAAAATTTTAATAAAGTTTTGTCCATCACAGGCCGGGATTTGCCGAAGTCCTATATGTTTTCTAATGTGCATTATGAATAACGCTATTAAAAATGATAATGTAACAGTCAAATAACCATGTCAGAGGCCTACTGGGTGGCTTCAACAACTCTGACACTATAGTAACCAATACGGTAAAGTAAGTATAAATATACTGATTTCTAGTAATGCCTTGGCAGTACAATGGCAGGAAAAACTGCCGCGGTTTAGTTTTGCGGTTTATGTCAATATCAGTGACAGATATTATATATACAATTGTTTACCTGGTAATGTACTACCGAGAATATACTTTAAAAATATACAAAGATACAAAATATGTAGGTATTATATGTTTGATGACTTATAAATGAACTAGGAACCGTCCCGGCTTCACGCGGTTATCTCCCTATCTAGATAGAAAGATAAATTGGTGAATTTTGTAAGCAAATTATAATAATAATAATATTTAGGGACAATGTCACACAGACCATCCTAGCCCCAAACTAAGCAAAGCTTGTACTATGGGTACCAGGTGACGATATACATACTTATATAGATAGATAAATACTTAAATACATAGAAAACATCCATGACTCAGAAACAAATATTCGTGCCCATCACACAAATATTTGCACTTACCGGGATTCGAACCCAGGACCACCAGCTTCGTAGGCAGGAGCACTACCAACTAGGCTACGGCTACAATGAGTACCTAATAAATAAATATCTTGGGAAACACACATTCATTATCAAAAGGTGTGCAAAGATCGTGACAAATGGAAATCCGTTGTCTCTGCCTAACACTCTGAGAAACAGGCGTGAGTCTATATATGTATGTTTTGAATTACTTTCATAAACTTAGTATTGAGTTTTATCGTTTCGGATTTTTGCGATCTATATTAGTTATTGTTAGAGCAGATTATATTTTTGTGCGCGTGAAATGCAAGCGTGTAAAATCCCCCGCGATACAACGCGGTAAAGTGCGGACGACGTCTTTAATAGAAATATTTATCATTCCTTTAAAAACAATAAATAATCATTGTGCTTATTTTGACGGTTACAATTTAATTCCGCTACCAGATCGAAAGCTGCCCAACTGAATAGATCAATCGGAATAACATACTGAATAATAATACTGAATTCATACCTTAATATAGACAGAACCATTCAGACAATATGTAGTAAAATATAAATTTCAATAATTAAACCTAAACTTAATCTCCTTGACAATAACTTAATACAAGCTAGCTAAATATCACTACCATTATAAATTGTATAAATGTTTTAACATTCCGTGTACCTAAATATCTGTAATAAGTAACTAGAAATAATAATTGTATTACTACAAACATGTTCTGACTATTAACAAGCGCTTTTTTAAAGTCTACGTGAATAAAAACCTTTTTTATTTTATTATTTTATTTTAACTCAGTGCGTTCTCTACCACCAGCTGAAACGAAATTAATTAGTCTTTAATGAATCTTATTGTACGGTGAACACAATTATAGATCCCGGGAATTCAGTGTTTGGCGGGGTTCGTTTCCCACCCAGGACAGAAACAGATATCTGTGTGCGTGAACCACAGCTATCTAAAATATGCTCTAAGGCATGAACGTATCCTTTTGTCCTGAGTCTGGATGAAATTATCTATCATCAATTAAATTATATATATTTTTTTTATTATTAATCATTTATTTTCAGTCCAAGGAAGGGTCCATTTTCTTAGTAACAATACACTTATTCTATGTTAGTATCAATAAAAATCAATTAAAATAATATAAAAATTAAATAGGTAATATAAAAATCATGTAAGTTACAATTACATTAGCATAATAATATGTTAGTACTTAATATCTAGAACAGATTGTGTGATCAGATATAAGTCACGATCTAACAATCTATTACTACCTTTTTTTTGTTTTTTGAATTTTTTAGTTTCGTGGTGGAAACCTTTTATAGGTGCGCGCCGTTTGGGGGACACGACGGGGTATGTGGGAGTCCTCAGGGTTACTCACTAAAACCACCACGGCAGCCTAGCCTCTAGATGCATAAAGTGATGGCTCCGGGAACTCGAAACGATTGCCACCCGGAACCACCACTGTTGCACCTATGCGTCTCAAATAGACTCCTCCCGGGGCGTAAAGCCCCCGTTGCATATTTTATGCATAGGCGACTTGCAGCTGCCACAACCTCTTCCCAGGCTCACCTCCTTAAGAACAAGGGCGGCCGGAGTCCCCACTCCAACCATTAATAGGATTAATTAATTAATTTTAGGTATAGAATTAATAGTTAATTTGTAATACTATAAGTATTATTAATGTTCTGGCTATTTACAAATGCATTAAAAAGTCTATGTGAAAAAAAAACGATTTAATTTTTCGTTTTATAAGTATGTATTTACAAAATAAAAGTAGTGTATGTAGTATATCATACTCGTGGTACCACGCTCTGCTTATTTCGGGATCAGATGGTCGTGTGTGAATCATTTCCCATATTGACGGGCCTGTTAGCGTGGTTGGCAACTGCTTGCTTTTCACGGAGGCGGTCGTGGGTTCGATTCCCACCTAGGACAGATATTTGTGTGCATGAACATGTCTGTCTGTATGTCTGGGTGTAATTATTTATATAAGTAAGTATTTATAAAAGAAAAGTAGTATATGTAGTATATCAGTTTTCTGGTTTCCATAATACAAGTTTTGATTAGTTTGGGATCAGATGGCCGTGTAAATAATGTCTTAGGATATTATTATTACCTATGTACAAATAGAATTCCCGGTATTTACTGACTTTAATTTACGCCACCATATACATTGTCCCGTCATCATAGGGTCGTAAAACTTTACATGTAAGAAATGTTTACGAAGGAGAACAATGCAGACTAAGTGTTTACTCAATACCAATCACAGACCGAGACATCATTGTATCTTAACCTAAATCTGTTGCACAAAAAATACAGTGAAATTTTTCCACAGTTTAACAAACTGGCCACAGTGCAACGTACTACAGAAAGTGTGTCATTTTCAATACAGTACCGTACATTTGCGAATGTGTAATTATTTAGTATCCTGCATTATAGCAGAGCTTAAACCATGAGATTTTGGCAGACATAGTGGTTGATGATTAAGAAAATTGCAAGTTATTCATAGATACAAGAAGGATTATATTCCATACCTACTTTGTAAAGAAACATAATAATATGATATGCATAGAAACATAATAATATGATGATATTGCCAGCTTTTATTTTTTTACAATGATAATGTTTACTTGATGTAATCATGGGCTCGATCTGATTAACAAACTAGGCCTAGTATAATATTATAGATTTTATTTATATAACAATAATTACATTAAATTCAATTATTACTAGTATAATATTGTATAATATTAATAGATATTAATAGATAGATACTAGACTAACAAATTATATATAAATGAAATTTATGAAAGATTTGCTTACCATCTGTAGGTTTAAGAATCATACAAATATTAATAAAAAAAACAAGTTCAATACCTACTCCGATATAGTAAGACATCAAAAACTATATTGTTAGTTGGAATTTTGTGAGGTTCTTCCTGTCACATGACTTTCTATTTATATTCATCAAATCACACTGTATATTAATCCAATAACAATATATTTTTCACATTGTTCACTTAAAAAAAAAATCTGTATCCAATAAAATAAATAATTGGAAAAGTTGGAATAAAGTTTTTTTCAAGCGTCAAGATTTGGGCAGGTTGCGAATCTATCAGGCAATTAGTTAGTAAGTTAAAACTTATAATTGTATACATGCAAATAACTTAAATTGCTGTGAACAAAAAACAAGATAAAATGCCTCTCATTTGAAAGGTTTGTAATGCATATTGCTTTTACACCTCAAATCTTTCGCCAACTCATGGTTATAGCTCCGCATTACAGCAGGTAACGGTCGCGCATTGTGTCTGATGGACAAATGATTGCGATTTTTTCTGTCTCTTTCACACATTCTGTCCACACAAAAGATTTGTTTGGAGCACTGTGCGTGCGATAAATGCTTCCGAGAAGAGATCATACACTATGTTTAAATAAATTAATTGTAACTTTTTATTTTGATGTTTTTATTGTGATTTAAAACTCAGTTTAAAGATGCCTTTAGGTAGCGCGGAACGGTAGCAACATTTCACTTTGAGCATGCTTTGCGAGCCTATGTGAATAAAAACTTTTTTTACTATATTTCTTTTATTTTATATTTTAACAATCTTAACATTACAGTTATGCAGTTTGTAAGTTGTCCCAATATATTTGTTTATTTATAAATTATAACTTTCATCATCATCATCATGTCAGCCAAAGTACGTCCACTGCTGGACAAAAGCCTCCCCAAAGAATGCGGGGATATGCCATAATCGCCACGCTCGGCAGACGGGATGGCGATCGCAGTAAGACGGTCATAGTTCACCGAAAAACGCTACCGCCCGTCTCTAGTAGGTATGCCCTCGGACGATTTCTACGCTCCTCACGGGATGAGATGAGGTGATGATATTCTATGCCGTCATCACACAGCAAAATAGTTGTGACTTTACACTTGGAGAAATACTGAAATGACAAGGCCTGCTTCCTCTAACACAAACCGCGACCCCATTCATTTGTAATGTACTTACTTATTAATTATGTATGGCATACAAGTGACTGAATATAATCAATCCACTCTGCATTCATTAAATAATAAGCTACTGCTTAAGTATTTGACGGCAATTGTGCCTTGTTATCACAATGAATTAATATTAATTGTGATAACATCTGATAACTCTTTATAATTAAAGAGAAATTATTTGAGTTCTGTTTTTTGTAATGGAAAAACTCCTGAACGACTTCACTCATTTTAAAAATGCGTTCATCTTTAAGTTTCACCCTTAATATTGAAAGCTTACCTTAATACCTTAAAATTTAACCTATACATAATAACTTTGACATTAACTTAAATAAGCTAGATAAGAACCGAAATCATTAGGTACTATCACAAATTAAATAAAATATCTAAAAAATTTCTTACAAACTAAAATAAATATTAAGGGATTATTATAAAGCAATCTACGAAGAAAGATTTACACTTCCCTAATGTGGACAATGTCTTTGAAAATTTACGTACAGATATTTCAATATTAGTATAGTAGTTTCAGTTGTTCTGAGTCTGGATGTAATTTGTATCCATCTATTATATTTTTGTAAACTACCCCGCGACACAGGCATTAAATTCCATAGTGCGGGAATTGTCTTAAAAAAATGATAATAATTAATTTCACACACTACCATGCTTTTGACACACTGACAAACTGAGAGCCATAAATAAGAATAGATTATTGTTATTATTATTTGTCTTTAATGTCTATATCTTTGGCAATACCCTCATTGGTCGATTTTCAAACTAGTGCAATTTCTAGCATCTGTAAAAATAGCCAGTAGGAAAGCACCTGTTTATTAGTCATATAATTGCAAAAACACATTGTACCACTCAACGCTTTGTTAAACCATAATTGTTGCCACTTAGATGGATTTAACTAATGATTTTAATAGTACTTGGGTATCACGGAAGGCAAGCGCTAAATTGGTCAGACAAAAGTAAACCGACGCCACTAAAACAGCTATTAGCGCTATATTAGAGCTATACCATGTTACATTACGCATTATGCTGGTCACTCTTGGTCTGGTTGGTCTAGCGGTAGCATGTTCAACCGCAGATAAAGAGTTCCTGGGTTCAAATCCCGGATCGGACCAAAAAGTGATATTAAGATTTTTCTGTTAAGAATATTTTTCAATATCAGCCCGAAGTCTGGGAGTTAGCGGTATTATACCCTCATGCCTCGGAGAGTACGTAAAGCCGTGGGTCCTGTACCTGAACTCTTTCCGGTCGTGTCGCTAGGCGTCCCATCGGATCATGAGAGTGATGGAATAGAAAGTGCCCCTGTGTTTGCGAACATACTTGTGCACTATAATATGTCATGCGCAATTGCGCGGCCAGTCTTAATGGAGACTAACCAATTGGCCAGTCTTAATGGAGACTAGCCAATTGGCTAGTCTCCATTAAGACTGGCCGCCGTGGCCGAAATTCGGTCGGGAGGACATCATCATCATCATCAACCTCGTGCCTCGGAGAGCACGTAAATCCAGCGACCCTCTACCTGGCCTCTTTCCGGTCGTGTCGCTCGACGTCTAATCGGATCGGAGTGATGGAATAAAAAGTGCCACTGTTATTGTACACTATAATATGTCACGCACAGATGGGCTGGTCTCCATTGAGACTGGCCGCCTTGGCCGAAATCGGCTAGGAAGACATTATTATAACTAGGTATATGCCCCACCTCGATCTACTTTTAGCGTCGTCTTATTAATATTAAAGAAGATCACACAATCATGGCCCGCGTCTTTACTAAAATAAAATAAAAAAGGTTTTTATCATTGTATATCAATGGTTTTTATTCACGTAGACTTTAAAAAAGCCCTTGTAAATTGTCAGGCATGTGTGTTGTAATATAGTTAAGTAGGTATACATAATTATTACTAGTTACTTATAGATATTTAGGTACACGGATTATTAATACATTTACAAAATTTATTATATAATAGTAATCATATTTAGCTAGCTTGTATTAAGTTATTGTCAAGGTGATTATGTTTAGGTTTAATTATCGAAATTTATAGTTTATATTTCCTACGTCCCCTACAGGATGGATGGTATAACACGCAACAAATCTCATTACTGTGAGAGTATTGCTGTCGACTATCGAAAAGGAACCTGAAGTCACGTCTTCCACAAGGTGGGGCAGTGAACACGTGAGGGCCGCTTGAAGCCAATGAATATGGCTAACGCAAGACAAGCCTTCATGGAGATCCACGGGGAAGGACTTCATCCAGTAACGGACGTCTATAAAAAGTAAACTAGTAGAAAATTTCGTTGGTTTAACTTAATACTTAAATTCTAAAAAGCAATAAATCTATGCAATTGTAATTCTGTTTTATTTTTAACCTTTATTTATTACAAATACCGTTAATGTGTTCTATCCAATGGCAAAAATGGTCTAAGGTGATACCTAAAAATTTTATATTATTCGTTTGTGTTATGGTTTGGTCCCCTATCTTAACATTAATATTATAGTCTTTGTAATTGTATGTTCGAAATGTAATGTATTTCATTTTTGCTATATTTGCATATAAATTATGTGAGTGCAGCCAGTCTAAGATGGTCTGTACTGTTTTACCTATTTTCGACTCATATGATATCTGCCTATCATCATTGGGCACTATTACCGATAGGTCATCCGTGAAGTGTACCCTTTTTACCCTTAAATAGTTATTTATAAAAATAGGTTCAGTATAGACACTACACCTTCATATTATTTTACCGTCTATATACATATCGGTACGAAACAAGGTCAGTATTGAGGGCAAAGTTCACATGGCATTTACAACAACACCGTACTGATACACCAATATGGCATTGATTGTATTAACATGAGTTACAATAATTGTAAATTAGTACGACAGTTATAAATGTAAAAATTCATATAAGGTCTTTCCGAAAACACAGTCTTTGAAGCTCATTATTGTACTTAAGTACCTTTGCTGTGTAGTACGGCGGCGAATATCAGAATATCTTCACCCCATCTCATTCCGTGAGGGGGCATACAAGTTGACCTGAAGGAATATCTACCAGGGGACGGGTAGCAGCTTCTTTCTGAGTACTATGATCATCTTACTGCGATCGCCAACCCGTCTGCCAAGCGTGGCGATTATGGCATATATCCCAATATGATTCTTGGGGGAGGCTTTTGTCCAGCAGTGGGATTCCTACAGATGTTATGATGTTGATGATTGTATGCACGGCTACATATCAAGCTATATAGTTCCAATATAAGCTGACCTCTCATTGTATGGGAATCCTATACAACCCGGGATCAGCTTATATAGGAAATGTATAGCTTGATATGTAGCCGTGTGTACCTAACTTAAACTTTATTTATTTATTTCCAATTTATGTACACACTAAAAGTATAAAAGAAAGAAAGAATAAACAAGACAAGACATTGTACAAAGGTACTACTTATTTCTAAAGAAATCTCTTCCAGTAGACCTGCAAGAGGAGATTTTGGAAGAGAGAAGATATGAGTGTGTAGGATGATATACATACATACCATAAAAATACACATATACATAAATACATACATAATTAAACTTTGTTAAGTAATTGAGACTTCGGGCACTCCAGTTTTGTGTGAGAGGTTAAGCTAAAGAATTAAAAGTGATAGAATCTCCATAAAAACAAAAGATAAGCGAAGAATGTGAATTTCAAGCATCATTAGGTACACAAGTATCTTTTGTATGTATGAAGGTATAAGATACATACATATTACTACATTACTTATGTTAATTAATTATATAGACAAAAGCAAAAGCTTGTTTTCAGCGAACATTATATCGTTTATATCGCGATAAGTCATTACTACGTAGTGTTGTCACGCCGAGTACTGCGTAGTATAGTAAAGTTGTATGGTAAAAATATGCAGTAAGTTAACCTTACACAATAAAATCAACAAACCTGAATAACACCTTCATTATCATCATCATATCAACCGAAAGACGTCCAATACTGAACAAGAGTGGCAAGAGAGAGTCGTTTAAGAGAGGTAGGGCACAGAGATCATTCGCTCAAAAAGTAGCCCGACTGGGGAAGTACCTCCACCTTACAGAAGACATTCCTTAATAATAACATTAATAATTTTTATGTTGTGTTTCTGCGCCTGAGTAAGGTCGCCAGAGCTCATTGGGGTGGGGGGAAGGGTCAGCAACACTTGTTTGCTGAGTCTTAAAAGCCGCAACGCACCCGCGACTCCTCTGGTGTTACGAGTGTCAACTCGTTTGCCTCCCTTTTATATAAAAAAAAAACCAAAGGCATCTCCCAAAAATCTCCACAATGGCCGGTCTTATGCTACTCGCATCCAACGGCTTTGGTCCATTACTGACTGGAGTAGCATGAGATAGTTTGTCTTTAAGGACATTTTGTGCAATTGTCGCTCTAGGTTTATACGTGGTCCTCGTACATTGCTTCTCTTAAGCATTTAGTTTATTATTATTAATCATTTATTTCAGAATAAATTTCCATATCTTGTTAGTAAAAGTCTCAACCTAGTGTTAGTAAAAGAGACTCTTATACAAAAGTTGAAACGGCTGACACCCACGTGTGCAGCCGTATCCAGTGAGCCAGCATGGGGCTGTCCCATCTATCACACAATACACTCAGGATGCTGTGGGAGCTAGCACGTATTCTACCGAGAATAGAAGCATTTTAGTTTTACAATCAATCGAAATGAGAAACTACGTACGTACTTTCAAAAAAATTTGAGAGTACGGCTGAATCAATTTTAGGGCGAATATTTGTGTGTGCATATATGGATGCTTGTTACTTTTTCACGCAAAAACTACTAAACGGATTTTGATGAAACTTTCTGCTAATATAACTTATATATACGAATATTACCTAGGCTATAATTTAAAAACTTTAACGCGGATGAAACTGCAAGGTACAGCTAGTTTTGTGATATTAAAGGTGATTTGCGAATATTGGGACTAAAGATATATACTATTTTTTGTCGATAACCCT
Organism: Pseudoips prasinana; assembly: GCA_951640165.1. Lineage (NCBI taxonomy): Eukaryota > Metazoa > Arthropoda > Insecta > Lepidoptera > Nolidae > Pseudoips > Pseudoips prasinana. The sequence goes on along the minus strand of OX621251.1, from coordinate 32,625,624 downwards.
AGGATTATCAAGCTTGTGAATATATTACAGCCTTAAGCACTAAAAGCCAAACATAAGCATAAACTGAAATATACAGCAGTTTAGGAATGAACAGACGCCAGCACATCAAGCTACCCCAATCAGTCAAATTTGCCTAATTGAAAGTTAATCTTATGCTAATGTAATAAAGTTGAAAATATATAAAATATGACAGATTTGGGTATCTGTGCCTCTAGCACGAGTTCCTGCAGTTTACTTACTCGATCACACGTACAGTTTCGTCCCATACATTGAGCACCAGAGTTTTAGTTCTTAATAGTTTCCGCGAGAGGCGCTGGTATTGAATGTATGAGAGGAAACTGTACGTGTGATCGAGTAAGTAAACTGCAGGAACTCGTGCTAGAGGCACTGGATGTGCTGGCGTCTGTATTTACGAGCGAAACAATTTACGAACGTCGGTGCTTTGACAAATGACACGAAGTGCTTGTGAAAAGTCGCTTAGAATGCGATCCAGTTGTTTGGTCACCACATGAAGCTAAATATACATTAATGTTAGAATGTATTCAGATTTATGCACTTACAACATTGTAGTGTGATAAACCTACGATAGGAAGCCTCTCTGATGCCTGCGCTGAACTTAATGTCGTAATATATAGAAAATGCCCCTGTGTTTTCGCACACACTTGGAGACTGGCTATTCTCTATTGAGACTGGTCGCCGAAATTCAACCAGAAGTATATTCTTTTATGTTCTAAAAACAGTTCCAAACAAAATTGTAATAGATTTTTATTGTATTGCTTACTTTCACTATAGATTTTGTCAAAAGTGTATAAATAAAAAAAAATAAAATAAAAAAGGTTTTTATTCACGTAGACTTTAAAAAAGCGCTTGTTAATAGTCAGAACATGTTTGTAGTATTATAGTTGTATATATTATTATTTCTTGTAACATAGATATTTAGGTACACATTGTATTGATAGTATTAAAACATTAATAAAATTTATTTTGTAACAGCAATGATATTTAGCTAGCTCGTATCAAGTTATTGTCAAGAGATTATGTGTTTAAGTTTAATTATCTAGTTTAAGTCTAATTATCTAGTTTCAGTCTAATATTTGTAATACATATTGGCAATGGTTCTGTCTATATTAAGGTGATATTATTATGACGGACCTTATGTTAATAACGACGGTCGCGCTTTAATGCTACCACCGGATCCAATGCGCCCCAACTGAGAAGACCCAGCGAAACAAACTCAGCGGGTGTCTCTACTACCGGTTTCAACACGGCCCAGTTGAGACGCTCCGGCGAAACATACTCAATGGGGCATATACACGAGATTTGGTCCACTTACTGTAATTATTTAGCAGGCAATCACAGTATATGCTCGATCGGTTGTCTGATTAATTATTTATTTTAGGTTTAATATATTAGAAAGAGAAAATAAAAACGTCAAAATAAAAGTAACATTAATCATTTTGAGACACAACCAACAGTTCTGAAATTCGTAGAATATTTAAATAATAGATAGTTTTATTACAGATAGTCATGTAACATAAAAGATTACTCATGTCTATATGGCTATAAGATCTCCAGCGGACTATGTGCAGGTAGATGCCGTCCGCCAAATGTCTTTATCGTCAATGTAATCCTTAGTTGTGTAGTAACCCTTAGCCATAAGTTCACGTTTAATGTGTGACTTAAACTTATTATCAGGTAGTTTAGTTATATGAATAGGGAGCTTGTTATAAAACCTAATACAATTTCCCATGAATATCGTACTTAACCTACTGTTGTGACTCTGTGTCCTAGCCAATTGCATTGCGCGGGCGTCGCTCGTTGCACTCATTATTAGATAATTCGAGTTAATCTGCGCATGCGCACCAATAGGTGTGGGGTTCGCTGAACTGCTAATAAATTGGACACGTTGTTAGTTTAATGGAACAATTTGTTTGATGGGTTGTTAGGAGGCAATTTCTAGTTGTGTCTATTGATACATTGCGTAATAAAGTGCGTAGTAAATTTTCAACAAACATACCTGGAATGAGGGCTAGTGAGCAGCGCCAGACTGCATACTCGAGCAAGCATGCAATACTGTGTCAAAGGTTCAAAACAGTTTTAGGCTGAAGACAGACAAGCATAATATTTGAGTTGTGAGTCGCGTAATTTCGGTCGCATAATTTCTGCTCAGAATAAATTCTGATGGGCCGCCAGACGAGCGTAATTAATTCAGTTGCCTTTCAGCGCTTGTAATGGGTGTTTGTGCCGTACCATGGGTATATTAAAAAAGTTGGGTGATTAAGAAGCATATTGCGAAGACACAGAAGATGATGATAGAAGAAAATATTAGTTAATCTACTCATAAGTAAAACACTCATGCCCTATGTTTTCTAAATTTGTCACTTTACTACTTATATTACGCCACCGAAATTACGCGTCTCACAACTCAAAAAATTACGGTTGTCTGGCCCTACACTTTTACAAATTTCACATAATCCAATAAACAAGTTAATAATCAAGTTATAACAACAAAAACGTTAAGATTTAATTATTTCTTAAATTTTCCAAAATTATGAAATCGAAAAATAGATTTGCTTCTTGTTGAGAGAAGATGGCCAGACTAAAAATGAGTCACCCAGTTGACAGAACAAGTAATTAATGAAAAAGGATTTTCTTACGTTAACTTTAAAAATTCAGAAAATGTTTGCAGTAATTTTGTAAAGTATATATCATTATTTATAGGCCCATATAGTATTTCCAAACAGAAGTGGCATTGGACGGGGCACATATCTCGTAGAACAGATGGTCGCTGGTGCAGAAAGGACCTCGAGTGGCAACCACGCAACGGAAGACGCAGCGTGAGCAGGCCCCCTACAAGGTGGACCGACGATCTTGTAAGGGTCGCGGGAAGCCGCTGTATGCGGGCAGCGCCATTGTGGAGATCCTTGGGGGAGGCCTTTGTCCAGCGGTGGATGTCTTTCGGCTGATATAATGATGATAATGACATATAGGTAAATATTTGGGTAGACGGAGTGTATGAAGATAATAAGAAATATTAGGTATTTGATTTGATAGATTCCGGTCTAGAATCTAGCGGCTATAAATTAACACTTCAACTCGGAAGAAGGTGATTTTTTTTTCTTTATTCACGTAGACTTTAAAAAAGCGCTTGTAAATAGTCAGAACATGTTTGTAGTAATATAGTTGTATACATTAGATATTATTTCTTTACTAGAAATAATATCTAATGTATATTATATTAATAGTAATAGATATTTAGGTACATCTTGTATGAAAACATTTATAAAATTTATTATTACAGAAATGATATTTAGCTAGCTCGTATCAAGTTATTGTCAAGAGATTATGTCTAATTATCTAGTTTAAGTCTAATATTTTTACTACATTAGCACACATTTTTACTGAGGATTTCAAACGTTCAATAATAAGATATCCTTAGTCTAATGTCCATTTAGAATAACTGGACTGTTTACGTTTCAAAGCCGTACAAATTCACATACATTTTACATGTTTACGTAGCGCGTTTCACGCTTACACGATTATTTATTGCTGAAACAGAGAATTTTGTTCATAACTTATGAGTGTGTTCTGCACAAACATAAAGTATGCGTGATAATGAAAGTTAGAGTCGCAAAAGTCATCTAAACTTTAGGAATTAATAATACTACTAAATTTTGATAGTCTAAGATCTTGTGCCAGCCGCATGACTTTCACAGTTGGACGGAGGCTTCCCCAAAAGATTTCCACAATGGAGCTGTGTACATCATTTGGATGGATATGCCATTAACGCCACACTTGGCAGACAGGTTGGCGATCTCAGTATGATGGTCATATTACTGCTTTCTGCCCGCTATCCGCTGCTTGCTCTCCATTCTCCGGTAGATATTCCCTTGGCACGACTTCTACCCTCACGGGATGAGATGGGGTGGCAATATTCTATGCCGCTAGCCACTCATCAACCGTCAGCCACACAATAATAATAATAACATTAATATCTGGGGACAATGTCACACAGATCATCCTAGCCCCAAACTAAGGACAGCTTGTACTATGGGTACCAGGCGACGATATACATACTTATATAGATAGATAAATACTTAAATACATAGACGATATCCATGACTCAGAAACAAATATTCGTGCTCATCACACAAATATTTGCACTTACCGGGATTCGAACCCAGGACCACCAGCTTCGTAGGCACGAGCACTACCAACTAGGCTACGGTGATCGTTAGATTATCATTTAGAATTCATGTGGTATAAAAGCAGCACGACCATGGAATGTCTTGTAAGAAGACGCACCTACACATTGCATTATTGCTGTTGTAATAAATATAGAACCAACTTAAACTTTTACTTCAGACAACTGATAGAAACAAAATAATAATGGGAAACTTATTAATCGGTGGGAATGCTTTTAATTCCCACCGATTAATAAGTTTATAATAATATCCTGGGACATTGTTATACACACGGCCATCTGATCCCAAACTAAACAACTACATATTTATACTACTTTTGTTTTCTTAATACACACTTATATATTACACCCAGACTAACAGACATGTTCATGCACACAAATATCTTGCACACAAACAGGTGGGAATCGAACCCACGACCCGCGGAGTTCAAGGCAATCATTTACCAACCACGCCAACCAGCCCATCAGATTATTATGATTTAGTGACGTAGCTAGTCTATATTAATTATTGTCAAAGTGGTTATTTGCAGGCTTAAATACTGTTCATTATTGATATAGATAGTTTTAGAAATAATATATAATATAATATCTAGGGACAATGTCACACAGATCATCCTAGCCCCAAACTAAACAAAGCTTGTACTATGGATACCAGGCAACGATATACATACTTATAGATATATAACTACTTATATACATAGAAAACATCCATGAACAAATATTTGCACTTACCGGAATTCGAACCCAGGACCACTAGCTTTGTAGGCAGGCGCACTACCAACTAGGCTATGGTGACCGTCAATATAAATATTTTACTACGTTTTGTAATGAATGATTCTGTCTTGTTCGAACGCTCATCTCAATACAGTTCACCCAACCAGACGGCATAGCCATTTACAAAACCATACGTACAGCTAAATATATAAAAGGAACAACTAAAACAGTAACGACCCAAATTCGTGCACCGAACTTATACAGATGCAATAAAAACAAAACGGTCGACAATCACAGATGCAACGGTCGTCAGTTTCCGAGATCGGCACAAATAAACGAACAGACGAAATTTACGACGTTCCACACGCCGCGCGGTGGTGGTGGAATTCTTTTATTGCCAAAGTAAGTGGATGGCATTGTTTTGTATTTATGTAATTATGTTTGTATTTCAGCTTGAGTTTCAGTTGAGAACACACGGTCACCGTAGCCCAGTTGGTAGTGCTCCTGCCTACGAAGCTGGTGGTCCTGGGTTCGAATCCCGGTAAGTAAAAATATTTGTGTGATGAGCACGAATATTTGTTTCTGAGTCATGGATGTTTTCTATGTATATAAGTATGTATCTATCTATATAAGTCTGTATATTATTATCGTCGCCTGGTAAACATAGTACAAGCCTTGCTTAGTTTGGGGCTAGGATGATCTGTGTGACATTGTCCCGAGATATTATTATTATTATTAAAAAGAACAGTATGGTAACTAGCGCAATAGGTTCGTTAGTTGACTATTGAAAGTTAAACAAAATATGAGCATCATCTACTAGCCTAATTATTATTATTATTCATTTATCTCTGTGTTAGGTGTGTGGTGACGGCGCGCGAATATCAGACAGAATATCATCACCCCATCTCGTCCCGTGGGGGGCGTAGAAGTCGTCCCGAGGGAGTGTCTACCAGAGGACGGGCAGCAGCGTCTCTCTGAGTACTATTATCATCATACTGCGATCGCCAACCCGTCTGCCAAGCGTGGCGATTATGGCATATCCCCCCAAGATGATTCTTGGGGAAGGCTTTTGTCCAGCAGTGGACTTTTTACAGCTGTTATGATGATTCATTTATCTCGGATATCAATCCATAAAGTGTCAGTATTACAGGACTTAGAATATGTTAGCAACAATGATTATAAAACAAATAATTTAAGTACCGTCCTGCTTCACTAGCTCCGCCACTTTGCAGACGGGTCCAGTGCGTCAGGAAAAGGCTGTCCAACTTGTCAGCAATAACCTTAAGAATGCTATTGGTGCTCCCACGAATTTAACGTAGCATGGATGCTGTTCTTTTTCGTATGATGGCCTCAAAACCCCCGAAAGACATTATTCTAAGATGGCTATGATAATGATAATGTTTATTTATTTATTTATTAGAATACTAACAGCGATACAAATAATTTTTGCTTTATATATATTTATATCAATATAGTAAGGCCAATTACAGGTTTTCCTAAGTACAATTTGAATAGTGTAGATTGACTAAGGAACGGACTAAAGAAATATTAGGTTGCATGGAATACATAACATAATACATGGTTGATTACTAATAATAGCTACTAATAATAATAGTGCTCGAAATAATAGCAAATGAAAAAAAAAACATATAAATATGTAGGAATTAAGTTTTTACATCTAACGTTGTTGTTTCAGGGCGCTAATTATTTGACATTTGAACTTTTTCTTAGTACTTGAAAACATGTCTATTTGTCCATAATTGGTATTATACGTTCGATCGGTATTGTCCATTGAGTATATTATACAGTAGGCACATACTTTGCGTCGTTCTTCAAGGGTAAGCAAGGCATGCGTGCTACAACTTTGTTGGTATGGTTTTGGTGGTTTACGAAGGCGATAATTAAGATGATTAATAAATTTGTTTTGAATTCGTTCGATCTGGTTTATGTAAATAATATAAATACTGCTGGACTGCTGGACAGAGGTCTCCCCAAAAGATTTCCACAATGGAGTTCTGTCCATAATTTTTAGAGATATGCCATTATCGCCACGCTTGGTAGACAGTTGAAGTATTTATTTATTTATTTATTTATTTAGGACAACCAGTAACTGTTACATTATTGCTAGTCTAAATACAACACTTAAAATTAAAATCAAATGCACAGTTTATTAAGGTGTCACAACATGCACAGATTCATGACACTCGTGACATCAGTAAAAAACAAACAATATATAACAACTAAAACTAAATATAAAATGAAAAATAAAATTAAAATTTAGGAAACAAAATTAACATAAAAAACGAAACATAAAATATAAAACAAAGAGTAAAAAGTGAATATTAATGATAAAACAATTAAAATTACTTAATAATATCAAAACATATTTTTTTATAGGTGGACAATCTGTTATTGAATATGTCGACTTCTCCGCAGATATCGTTATATAATTTGGGTAGTCGACATATGGCAGAGAACTGCTTCAGATTCGTTCTGGCAAGTGGCTGGTGCAACAGTCCAGCAGCTACGAGGGCACGTCTAGGCACACGGCGTGGGACACGAATACTAATCGATTGTAGTATAGGTGGACAGTCGAAATGGTTTCTCAATATTTTGTAGAGGAATATCATGTCCTGTACCTGTCTACGAATCGTCAGTTTATGCATACCAAAGTGCTTTAATTGATCGTTGTATGAGGACAACTGTCTATGCTGTCCACAAGAAAACACAAGATGTTTTAAAAAGCGTTTCTGAATACGTTCTATTCTAAGCTTATGAACATTGTATTGTGGGGACCAGACTACGCAGCAATACTCTAAATTACTCCGAACATACGCATTATAAATAGCTTTCTTTGTAGCTGGGTTACGGAATTTTTTGCCATTTCTCATAATAAAGCCTAACATTTTAGATGATTTTGTGACTATATGATCTATGTGGGGCGAAAATGTTAATTTGTTATCAAAGATAACGCCTAAGTCTCTTAATTCTGTTTTTTCTTGTAGAACTACCCCATTGATGAGATATTGAGCCTTGATAACCTTGTGATTACGAGTGAATGTAATAGAGAAGCATTTATCTGTATTCAAGGACATTTTGTTGGTATCACACCACTTAGTTATGGCATCTAAGTCGTTTTGGAGTAGTTCACTGTCCGAAGAGTTTTTTATAGTTCTACAAAGTTTCAAGTCATCGGCAAATAGGAAAATGTTGCTATGGTTAATGCAAGAAATTATATCATTAATAAATATGTTAAAAAGCCACGGACCTAAATGAGAGCCTTGTGGAACTCCAGATAAAACTTTGTATGGCTTCGATTTGAAGCCTTTTATCGTTACATATTGTATTCTGTTCGATAAATATGATTCAAATAAGTTTAAAAGGAGCCCGCATATACCATATGACTCAAGTTTCCTTAACATCACTTTATGGCATACTTTATCAAACGCTTTAGCGAAGTCCATGTAAATAGCATTAATTTGAGCGCTAGAGTCAACCGCTTTTACCAATTCGTTATGATAAGCAACTAGATTTGTACTTGTACAACGGGATTGGATAAACCCATGTTGTTCATCTATAAAGATCTGTTTGGTGTGGTTTTTAAGATAAGGATGTATAAGTGCTTCAAAAGATTTCGCAAAAACGGATAGTATCGATATGGGTCTATAATTTGAAATATTATCTTTGTTTCCACTTTTATGAACAGGAACAACTTTGGCTACTTTCCATATTGTCGGAAATATGCCAGTAGATAAAGACTTATTCATAATAAGAAACAGGGGATAACTTAAACTTAAAGCGCATTTTGTAACAAAATATGGGGAAATGTCATCTGGTCCTGCTCCTTTATAAATATTGAGTCCTTTTAAGTGCTTAATGATACTGCTATGGGTAATATATAATTCGCCTAAACTATTTATGTTTAAACCGGTGTCAGTTGGTGCAACCACTTGATGTGAAGTATTGGTAAAAGTTGATGAAAAGTAAGACGCAAATAATTCAGATATTCCTATTCCGTCACAAACACTTGTGTCATTCAAGGACATAGTGTGGGGTATTTGAACAACATTGCTGCGTTTGTCTTTCAGATACGTATAAAAGTGTTTTGGATTTTTGTTTATGTTTTCTTCAGTTCTTGTAAGATAATTGTTGTAACAAATTTTGGATAGCTTTTTACATCTTTTATTTAATAATTGTAGCGATATTTCATCGAGGGGATTTTTGAATACTTTAAAATTATGTAACAATTTGTTCCTTTCCTTGGTTAACGTGATTAATGCCTTGTTGAACCATGGTGGATGTTTACCTTTGGTAATTTTAGTTTTAGGCACATATTTATCAATCAGTTTATTTAAGATAGTATAGAATAATAGTAACATTTCATCTACGTTATTGCATTGTGAAAATTCACTATACCAATCTACTAGATCTAATTCAGAATTAATTTTTTCGTATTCAGCTTTATAAAAGTTGTGGCGTAAAGTTTTGTTACATTTTAATGGTGTTCTATTGCTGCACTCTATTACTATTTCTAAAGGAGGGTGGTGTGGATCTATATTTACTAAGGCGTTTGTGGATGCTGTAACTGTTGCTCCCACCATATTGCTCAGTACTAAATCTAAAATGTTGTCTTTACTATTTCTTACATTATTATACTGTATGAGGTTATTAACTGCTACAAAGTCAATAAGCAGTTGGCCTATAGATGATCCTCTCTTTAATACAGGGTTGTAATTGTTGTTGGAACACACAGGCCATGTTATACAATTTATATTGAAGTCCCCCACAAGACATACATTATCCATGTTTTCTATTGCGTGATTAAATTTATCTATAAAGTGGTCGAGAATATTTACATTAACTGGAGGGGGAAGGTATACAGCGCAAAAATGAACATATTTTTGTGGTCTTATTTCAACCTTTACATAGAGATCTTCACACTGACTTTCAGCATCTTTACAACGTACAGAATAAAATTTGTTAGCTACAGCGATTAACACACCTCCTCCATCCTTAAATGCATGGAAGCCTGTGTTTAACCTATCTCTTCTGTATACGGTATAGCGATTATCAAATAATTCAGCATCAAAAATGTTATCGTTAAGCCATGTTTCGGTCAAGATAATGATATCATAATTAGCACATGCAATATTGCATAAAAAGTCATGCGTTTTAGTACGCAGGCCTCTGACATTTTGGTAGTATATATTAAGATAATTAAATTTTATTGGAATACTTATAAAGAGAAAACTTAATAATTTATAACGGAAGTAGTACATGTTATTTGATATTATCTAATACCTCATGGTTTCGTATATAGATAGATGTATCTTGTTCCGTTTTACGCATGAAAACTCGACCTTGTTTGATCCAGACGAATTTAAATCCTTTGTCTTTAGCTATCTGTCTGGCGGCTGCGTGCAGTTTTTTGTTCATGGGTGATAAGTGCTCAGTTACATAAATAGGTGTTTTTTTGTTGCTTCCCATACCTATATGATTGCTGTTAATTTTGTCATTGAGGTTTGCCTTATTGTATTTAATAACTTTAGCTAAAAATGTATCCCGAATTCTAGGAGTAGCTAATTTGACAATAATATTACGTGGTCTCTGATCTTCCTTGTTAGATTTTGCTACTCGAGTGCAGTGATGAATATCCGTTTCCTTCAGTTCGCACGAAACCGCTTTGGCAAGTTGCATTACGGTTAAAATCAGATTTTCCTGCCTATGCTCGGGAACACATTGTATCTCCAAGTTATTGGAACGGTTATGCTGTTCTGAGACCTGTAGTCTGATTTGTAAGTCCTGCACTGCACTTTTTAAATAACTATTCTCTTTTTCAAGGTTCCCAATAGCATCATGATATGTGGCGACACATTTTTTGGTATTTTCATAGTTGTCATTCAAAAACCGAACACTTTCTTCCAATGAACTAACTTCGTTTTTTAAGCTTTTAAGTTCGGTTCCTACCATTTCTTTAAGAGTAGCATGGAGCTCCTGTGCTAGTGTTGACCTCATTACGTTTAGTTCTTCTCTAATTATCTGTCGTAAATCTTGTTTAGTGAGAAAAGGCAAATTGGATTCCATTTCACTGCTTGAGCTACAAGCAGCTAAAGTCTTCTTTCGTTGCGTTACGTTACCGATAATAGGTGATTGAGAGTACGGCGAGTCGTTCGTACATTGATTTTCGGTACACAAAGGTATATTACTATTGTCGGTTTTCGGTTCTTTAGCACGACATGCATGACATTTCCATTTGTTTTTGGTGTCTAAGCTCATATCCGAAAAACGTTTTTCAGTAATATTAGCACAAGCAATGTCGTATCTCTGTTTGCAGAAAGCGCAGGTTAAGCATTTTTTATTTGGTAGTTTATTGCGGCATCCAGCACAAAGGCCAATTAAAGTCGCCATCCCGCATGCAGTATTAATAAAAATTAAATGTAAAAAAATACACACAAAAAAAAATTGTTTAGCACACAAAAAGAACTAAAATTCCTCACCCGTCTAATAGGGAATTAAAGCACATACAGCGATGCAGCAGTTAAACCGCTGAGTTGTAATGTGCTGCGAAGCGGGCGGACCGCGGGTTGCGCAGGTCAGTTACGTTTGGTAAAAAACGGTCGTTGAAGTAATGCATTTGATGATTACTCACTGGTTCCAAAGAGTTATGATCCAACACTTATATTATCGTGAAGGACTTATCACAGGCTTTCAAATGGTATAACACTTATGATAAAACAGTAACTTTGTACACTATAATCTAATTAAAATTGAAGAAAAAATAATTATGATGTCACTCTGAGCGTCGCTAAACGCAAGTATAATGGTCATGTCAATGGGCAATGTTGTTCACTTGATAGTGATGGACAATGATGCAGCTGCAGTAAGTCTAATAAACTGGCCAACGAGGGAAAACCAAGAATAATGCGAAAATTTACGAAAATTAATTCAATTTACGTCATATGAGATAAAATTTCACTTTGGTCGTGGTTATATATATGTACTCCATAGTTTTGAACTTTATACACCCCCATACATTAATTATAGAAACCCCTGTACCACGTGGTCTTTACAAACATGTAATTCCACAACACAATCCACACACAGACTCGGAACTATTATTTTATGAGTCACAAAAATAGTTGTATAGTCATTGTATCGAAACAGAAATACCAGAGCGCTGCGCTGAGGTAACTAGATATTACCTTAACCACTGAACCACGTGTAAAATTATTTCCAACCGACTTCCAAAAGAAGGAGATTAGTTTTCGACTATATGTTTTTATCACGATTTTTTAGCTTCATACGGTAATTTTGAACTTTGTTTTGACCTTCTGCAAATCTTCGGATTAAATCGAAATTTACCATACTTATCAAGGACCGATGACAATTATTAAATATTTGGAACAGTTAGAACCCTTCTTATTACTAGGATTAGCAATTTATTGTTCCCCTGTTGCAGGCAGTGTCTTTGTGCCATGCAAGACGTGTTTTGGCATAAATAAAATAATATTTAAAAGCCTCAAAAACTCACTTTCATACAAAAATTATAAAAAAGCGTGGGGTGCGTGATGTCAATAGTTATAAATATTTTATTGACAGATACGAGTAAAAGGATTATAAATAAATAAAATAAAAAGCTTTTTATTCACGTAGACTAAAAAAACGCTTGTAAATAGTCAGAATATGTTTGTAGTAATATAGTTAAGTAGGTATACATAATTATTTTTAGTTCCATATAGATATTTAAGTACACCAATTGTTAAAACATTTATATAATTTATTTTATAATAGTAATGATATTTAGCTTGTATTAAGTTATTGTCAAGGAGATTATGTTTAGGTATAATTATCGAAATTTACAGTATAAGCTATATTTTACAACATATGGTCTGAATAGTTATGTCTATATTAAGGTACAAATTCAGTTACGAACGAATTTTAATAACATCTTAAAAGCAATTTACAATAAAATATATTTTTGGAATGAAGTTCCTTATCGCGCGTTGTGAAAGGGGGCTAGACGTAAGAAATTCTTACGAAAAATTGTCACGACACTTTTTGCAGCTGTGCGGCGTGCGCATGTTTCTCTGTATGTCTCTCTCTCTCTCTCTCTCTCTTATATAAAACAAGCCAGATATTTTCATTGCTATTTTTCATTGAATATTTTTGTTGAGTGTATACAGGGTTTTTGTACATAATAAATAATAAGAAATAACCTCGTTCCATCCGGGTGTCCCTTGACACCTCGCAAGTTATTTTTTTTAGTTTTTTGGCCTCCTAGTAGTAGTTAAGTGACTCTGTCTGCTGAACCTGAGGTCGTGGGTTTTATCCCCAACCCGGGACAAATCTTTGTGTGATGAGCACGATTATTTGTTCTGTGTCTGGCTGTTAATTATCTATAATATTAATTAAATAATAACATTAATAAATAACAATAAAAAAGGTTTTTATTCACGTAGACTTTTAAAAGGCGCTTATAAATAGTCATAACATGTTCGTAGTAATATATTATTAATTAATAATTATTTCTAGGTACAGATGCCAGCACATCAAGCTACCCCAATCTGTCTCCCCAATTGAAAGTGAACCTTATGCTTTTGTGATAACGTTAAAAATCTTTAAAAGAAATTTGACAGATTGGGATAGCTGGATGTGCCAACGTCTGTACATATAGATATTTAGGTACACGGATTGTAGGAAATAATTTACAATAAAATTTATTTTATAACAATATTTAGCTAACTTAAATTAAGTTCTTGTCAATGATCATGTGTAGGTTTAATTATCTATATTTTAAATTTTAGCCATATATTTACTACATATTGTCTGAATAGTTCTGTCTATATTAAGGTACGAATTAAATGTTATTATTATGGCGGACTAATAAATAATATCCTGGGACATTATTTACACACGGCCACCTGATACCAAACTAACTAGAGCTTGTACTATGGAAACCAGATAACTGATATACTACTTTTTCTTTTGTAAATACATAGTTATATAGACAATTACACCCAGACTCAAGAAAACAGACATGTTCATGCACACAAATATCTGTCCTGGGTGGGAATCGAACCCACGGCCTCCGGCGTGAAAAGCAAGCATTTGCCAATAGGCACTCATTTTTCTCACTTTGGAAGTGTCTCTCGCGCAAACTATTCAGTTTAGAAAAAAATGATATTAGAAACCTCAATATCATTTTTAAAGACCTATCCATAGATACCCCACACGTATGGGTACGATGAAAAAAAAATTTTTGAGTTTAATTTCTATGGATGGGGAACCCCCATAATTATTGTTGTTTTTCTATTTTTATATGAAAATCTTAATGCGGTTTACAGAATACATCTACTTACCAAGTTTCAATCGTACAGCTGTTATACTTAGTTTCGGAAAAAAGTGGCTGTTACATACGGACGGACAGACAGACATGACGAATCTATAAGGGTTTCGTTTTTTGTCATTGTGCTACGGAACCTTAAAAAGGAATACTCTTAAGATAAATAAGCTAAATCTATTAACAAATAACGGAGAAATCGCAGAACATACAATAAAAAGGAAACGTTACGATATCAGTCGAAAGCTGATGATGATGATGACGTTTCCAAAGGCGACCCCCAAATATCTCCACAATGTCCAGTCTTGTGCTGCCCATATACTGTGTCTTCCCGTGACCATCGCAAGATCGTCGGCCCACGCGGTGTCTTCTAGTTCGTGGTCACCACTCGAGAACTCGTTTTTGTCCCGTCGGCTGTTGGATCTACGACCTATAAGTCCTGCCCATTGTCACAGTTCGTTTTTCAATTCTTCAGGCAATAGCTGTTACTTTGAGTTCGCCTCCGGATTTTGACATTTCTAAATGAAAAAAGAAAAAATGAAATGAAAAAGCTATTCTGAGAAAAAATATTTTACAATTCATTTTTACCGCTGCCAAACTGCAAAGCAGTTTGTTGGCAGACGTAGCTCCTTTTTTTGACAATTTTTTTAAGTTTACATTTTAAGTTTAGTATTAATTTTAAGTTCACAAACTATATTATTTTCTATCTATATCTATACGATTAAATATTCAAATATTCCCTACGGTGAAGTTTTTACAGAAGATATTATATAAATGCATAAGTAGTTTGTTTTTAAAAGAGGTCTTTGTAATACCATTGCTTATGTTGACTGGGAGGCTATTGAAAATAGTTGGAATTAAAAAAGATCTACACCTTCGACCATAATAATTATCACAAGTGGGCTCTTTAAATCTCCTCATATTATTGTTTCTTTGAGATCTTGTGCGAATGATATGGTTATTGAAATCGTCACTACCATAGATTTAACGCTACTGACAACACAGCCCTCTCATGAACCGGCAGGATTTTACATACCGAAATATCAGTAAATTGATTGCACAGGAATATTAAGTGCATAGAAATAAAAAAAAACATACAGTCGAATTAATAACATTTCTTCTTTTAAGTTTACAATAAAGTAGATTAAACAGAAGCAATAAAGAGCAAGAAATAAAAAATATTTGATCCCTCTGCATTTCTGGCACGCATAACTTAATAAATGCATGAAAATCGCACCGTCAAATATATATTTTGGCAACAACACACACTCATAAAAAATAAAACAATTAAAATCTTTGTCACTCACCAAAGGAGAGTTGACACGAACATCAATAAAAATTCTCGAAAAGATCATTCCACCAAAAATACGATATTTATAACGAATAACGTTTCAATGCCATCGTTCTTTTATGGCCAACTGACCATTCCAATTCAGTTGAAAATGTAACCGTATCATTACGAAATAGAACTTAAATTTGAAATGTGTTGGAACAGTTGATTGGTCAGAGTGACAATTTGGCAAGTCTGATGTTAAGCTGGGTTCATACACATAATAATTGTCAGTCAGTCATCAAACGATTTCTCAGAAGCAGACGCGACAAAGGGATTGTCATCCGCTGCCGAATTTGGCTTTACGGACGATAAATTATAACGTGTACCTTCAAATTGCTGTCTTCTGCCAAAAATATTAAAAGTAACGTTTGTTTTAAGTTATTATGTTAAAACGGTTTGAAGTAACAGTTGTTTTATGTTATGAAATTATAGTAATCTGGAGTTATGTTGGACGATGAGTGGAGGAACCTTTTTAACTGTCTTACGTCAAAGCAAAAGTTAAAATACATAATATCATCTTTATCTTAAGCTATTAAACGAGCGAAATTTATATTAAGCCTCTCACTCGCCCATTTCTAAATTAAAAAAAAGAATGTCAGTACTTAGAAGACGGTGTATCGGTCAGTTTGTGATTTAAATTTCAAATTTAAATATATATTCTATTTAATATATTTTACTTCATCAATATAAGTACAGATTACAATAGTCGACATAAATAAATATTAACCTGTACTCCAGATTACTGTAATTAATATACCAAAATACACACAAACGAACAAGTTTTCGGTTTTATTTACATTTTACTCACCAAAAAGGAAAAGAAAAATCGGTTCTTTCTATATATAATTATTATTGACTTCTCAAAATAAAATCTAATATTATTATTATTTAATTTGACGTAGACGGTTTAACACAATTTTATATATAAAAAAATTGTTTATGAAATAAGAATTGTCCAAAATTTCTGGGAAATTTATGACGAAGACTAAAAGTCATTTAGTTGTTCTAGTCGACTATGTCATGATTATTCTGACAGTTTGTTAATTATCTTCTCAAGTAATCAAAAAATATTAAATTATGGTTTCTACATTTCAAAAAGGATTGAGTTTTTTACTAGTGCTAGTCACTGCACGGTAAAGAAAAAAAATCAAGGACTAAACGTGACAGTCGTGAAAGTGAAAACTATTTTTTACACTCCTAATCTGGCTAATCTTCGATATAATAGTTGGCACTTCACATTGAGACATATAATAATAATAATAATAATATCTAGGGTCAATGTCACACAGATCATCCTAGCCCCAAACTAAGCAAAGCTTGTACTATGGGTACCAGGCGACGATATACATACGTATATAGATAGATAAATACTTTAATACATAGAAAACATCCATGACTCAGAAACAAATATTCGTGCTCATCACATAAATATTTGCAGTTACCGGGATTCGAACCCAGGACCACCAGCTTCGTAGGCAGGAGCACTACCAACTAGGCCACGGTATCCTTTGTATATATAATATATACTAATAACGCACGGAAGTTGGCGTGTTTGGAAAATGCTTGCTTTTTACGCTGGAGGTCGTGGGTTCGATTCCCTCCCAGGACAAATATTTGTGTGATAATGATGCGTGAACGCGTTTCATTTCTGATATGATATACTTAAACTGTCTGTCCTGGCTGTAGTCTTTATACAACAGTCGTTGTCTAATGACTACAACCGGGACCGACAGCTTGACGTGCCGTACGAAGTACGGAGAAGCTCATAAATTAAACCACTTTGGCGGTCACCCATCTATGGCCTGACCGCGAGTCTAGTTGCTTAACCCCGCCAATCACTTATGGACCGGTAAGAGTAAAGAGAATTTGTTTATTGTAGTATAGTAGTATCTTATAGTATAGTATTCATTAGTTTAAAATCATATAGTATTTATTGTATAATATTAAATGTATAGTACGTATTGTATATATTTATATATTATAGATAGTATTCTTAATTATTATTATTTATAATTATAATAAGTAAGTACATTTTTTATACTTAAGTGCACCTACCATGATCTCTCTGCACTACCCGCAGGTTGACTGGTAGAAAATGCCTTCGGCATTAAGTCCGCCTATGTACATTCCCATTGTACTGAAGTATAAATAAATAAATAAGAGCATCTCGCTATGAGCGAGATATTAAAGTCGACAGCCAAGGACCCAAAAAAATACAAGATCAAACTTAAAATAATTTATTACTTATCAAGGAATCACAATAAAATTATATGAACTAACTTAATTAGGTGACGACCGTTCGATGGTTGAGTAGGAAGTGGCCGGTCCCACGGAGCCGAGGAGCGGGCTTCAGGTGTCCGGTACAGCGGTGGTCACGTTGCTTTCCGGCTATGCTGATTAAGCGCCTTCGTGTGACTCGCTGTTGCGAAGTGTAACAATGGGGTAAATGCTAGTCAGCGGTTATAGTGTGCTATGCATATGTAACAAGCGCCTATATAAATACATCCGAACCAATGGAAACAGAAATTTAATTTAGCATAATTATTGATCTACCAAAGTCAACTGCCAATATGTTTTAAGTCAAAATTTCTTTCGGCTTCGTTTAGCTGATTAGTGAACGTAAGTGAACCGTCACGCTTTTGTCGATGACGTTGTTTCTTGTGTACCTACATGACTTCACTTGACGTCAATCGTGCTTACGTCTGCAGCACACTGAATAATGTATATTCGACTCCTGTCATCCTCTACAAAGTTTAGTGTCCAGTAAGTAGAGCAAAAACAGATCCATATTTATATTTTAAGATAACTTCCGCAGTATTAATCTAAATAAAAACCAATATTACGGAAACTTTACAAACAGGCATTTCACATTTTGTGGGCGGGGATCGAATCTGAAACATGTTTGTGCGCAATATATAGAACAGAATAGAATGCACGTGTGGTGCAGTGGTTAAGACAGTCGCCTCGCCATTTCATGCCCTAGGTTCGATTCTCGCACAGACAAGTATTTGTCTGACCCATAAGTAGATATACTGAGTCTGGGTGTACTTCGTGTCCGTTAATATATATATATATATATATACATAAATGTAAAGTATATATATTACATAATGTAAAGTACCCCGCGACACGGAATAATTTCCCCATTGCAGGTTTTCTTTAAAGACAACGCCCGCACTAGGGAACTAATCCCTGTGTCGCGGGGTACTTTACAAACATATAATAAGACACAAATAACATCCAGACTCAGAACAACTATTTATGGATCTCACAAATAGTTGTCCGGCGCGGGACTCGAACCCGCGACACGAAGTGGCAAGGGGATTATGTTAGCCGCTGCTTCTGTCTAAAAAAAATTATGAGATACAACCTTAACCTTCCAACTACGTCACACGAACGACCGGCTGAAAACTGATCATATCATGCATATTCATTCAGTATACTCAGTTATATATTCAGTTCAACCCTTGAAGAGGATGCCTTTTAGTACAGGTTTCAGAGTTATGTAATCTTATTTTCTACATGGCTTTCACCTCTATTGCTCGAAGCTATGGAAGCCTCCTTCAATTCAAAAATAAACTAGATATCCTGAAGGTTGGTCTCAGAATTTAATTCAAGCTCAATAACTCCAAAACGTATATTTCATAACGTGCATCGTGACGAATTGCAAAAGGATAAAAAAATTCAACGAATGGCGGCGTGTGGTGTTTAAAATATTATTCTGGTTTATCGCTCGTATCCTCTTCTCAGTTATTGTTATTTAAGGTCTTGTTCAGACGAATGCAGATCGATGTCCGACCGACGTAGATGACCGACTTACCGGATAATGACTGGCGCAACGTCAGTCATATGTCATCGTGCCAGGTATGCGTTGTGAAAGTGCATTCACTTTGGAACATTCATATTTTATTATGATGAAAGACAACTGACTTTGGAAGCGGAATCTATATGTAATCCGTACGAAGACTATTTGCTACAAAGTCGTCGCCGCAACAGGGCAGTAATAAAACCATTGGGTTCCGTAACCAATTAGCATCGATCGAACCGTATCTATATTTATCCTAATAAAATTGTCAAATAGGCCTGCGACATACCTTACCGGCTGTTGATCTGTAGCAAGAAAACGCTCAGAAATGAAGACACTTTTGGGGGTCACACATCTATAAACTCGCCACGCGCCTAGACGGTTTACCTCTCCGCGCGGTAATTAACTGATAAAAGCAACTGACTATGAACTCCTCTCTCAATGAACTTCAGTGACAATACTCATTCGAACACGACAGTCTTTTTTTTTTTGATAATCTTCCGTGGACTTCTCTTGGCGCCTGAGCGGATATGGGAACGCGGCTACTCCGGCGCCGCCTCTTTGCGTCATGTTAACGATGGTTGGGAAACGTACCATGGAAGGTTTCTGGATTGCTCTCCTCATTTTCCGACAACTGCCAGTCCGGCACAGCGACTGCGCTACAAACAGATCGCTATGTTCCCGGAGCTGCTTGTACGTGGCAGTAGAGGATACACTCTGTTACTGCCACCGCAACCCCGAGGAGGAGTTGGGCTACCGGCTGCCTCCTCCGTCTGAGAGTGGGATCGGCTCGTACCCGATCTCGCTCGGAAGCCTACTTCTGGAGCATGACTGCCTCAGAAAAGACGATCACGGCGTCCTATTTGGTGCACCTTAAACAATAAATGCCGGGATTTAACTGCTGTCGCCCTCTGTTATGACGGAACAGTGTCTTTAGCAACTTTATTAGTCTGCGTTAAATGACTAACTGTTGATTCCTTCGGTAGCTGCAATAAAGACTGATGACGGTTAAAATTACAACATATTTGGAAAAAAGCCGCATGGTTGATGGTTTGAAATTTAACGGTAATAAATTCCTTCGAATGTGTTATATTACCGTACCTTATACCTACATGCTACAATCACTCGTGCGTTGCAAACCGCGGAGAAATCTTTTTAGGGGAAGTCCTTCGAAGAATTTTCTTGGAAAAACCTTGACAGGATACACATTATACAGCATAGCTTCCTTAGTGGAAAGAAGTTCCAGAGCCGGACACAAAAAAGATAGGCTTTACGGTGTAGTGTTTGCTGTTATACTTAGTAATAATTTTGAAGATAAAGTATGAATGTAAAAGGTAGTCAACATCGTCATATCAGCCGATAGACGCCTACTTTTTTATCCCCATCCCTCAGGGGCCAGGGTTCATAAAAATTTTGTTTAAAATCGGTTGTTATACAGAGGAGTGCAAGTTGATGGTACTTTTAAAAAACATCCTTTTCATCATGTCGTTGTATCATAGTGATTTATAAATACTCAAAGTTCACCCTTTTCTACAGAGAGTACTGTTATACTCAATAATAAAGTATTGAGTACAGTCACCGGCAAAAGTAGATGATCTAAATCGGAGATAATATATTCGCAACTGTAACATTGGCTAATATTTGGTACACTTACCAATCGCGAACTTTAGAAACACTCCACTGCCACACTATTTCGAAGCAATATAGGATTTTTTCACCTATAATTTATATTAGAAAAAAAAAACTACAGAAAGAAAGAAAGAAATAATTTTATTCTCATAACAAATAGGGAAAATCGATTCAATTGTGGTATACATTTTAAATATTTTTAATTTTATCCGTACTGGTATATGAGAAATGGGCCTATCTCAGCTAGTACTTCATTTCTGTAGAGCTGATCTTCCGATAGATACTCTATTTACACTAATAGGCGTTTAATAATCCCTCCGCATCGCGTATGGGAAATGTGCTGGATGGCAATGCTGATCCTCTGACCCAAGAATAGGCCAGCATCATGGAAAGCGTCGATCAATTTTTTTGAGATTTCGTGAAATATTAAATGTGCGTTTGGGCCCCATGGTTCTAAGGTCTCTACCCCAAACGGCTCAAAAACAAATTTTGCAGCTAAATTAGTGTATTTGCACCTTTTAACCCTACGAGCGAATCTATAATAATATAATATCTGGAGACAATGTCACACAGATCATCCTAGAACCAAACTAAGCAAAGCTTGTACTATGGGTACCAGGTGACGATATACGTACTTATATGGATAGATTAATACTTATATACATAGAAAACATCTCATCACACAAATATTTGCACTTACCGGGATTCGAACCCAGGACCACCAGCTTCGTAGGCAGGGGCACTACCAACTAGGCTACGGTGGGTGATACAACATTTCTTTATGCGATGGGCGAATCTTGTACAGCAGTTGTACATCTTTGCAGCCAAATTTGTGTATTTGCACCTTTTAAGGGTTTCTGCCAAAGTAGCAGCAGCGCCTGCAGAACCAGACGTATGGGGAAGATAGGCGCGATGGTGTCGTCACATGTTGCGTACCACACCAGGGGCCCTCCCATCTTCCACGGAAGTAAAGTCATACCATCGGGTCTCTTACCATCATCACGTACCAAATCGCTTGGTTCTAGAACCGCTGGGACGTCAACGCTGGAAAGAGCCCGACGGATTATATTTTCACCTATTGAATGCCTTATTTTGATTATTTTCCTTTGTTGTTGACTGTACCAGTATTCTGAGTCAGTCATGAATCATATCTTTTACGTTTAGCCTTCATTACTAGTTAGCATCATGCGGAACTAAATGATAATACGCAGTAACCTTTGTAAGCTGGAGCTAAATTGTCCTTATTTGTGAAAATTGTTTTTTGATTGGTATGTTTAATTATAGCGAGAACAAAAATAGGACTTTAAATTGTACCTAATCTAGGCATTGGATTAGCTTCATTGTTCGTCCTGAGTATGTACGGTCAGTCGAAGAAGTGGCGCCGTGCGTAATCTCCTAAATGCGCACAAATGGCCCTTGTAAACAAAGAATGATTTTACATGACGTGCATTCATCCCATTGTGATCAATTTGACACCGTTATTTGCAGAGCAGAAGAAGACATTATTTACACGGCCATCTGATCCCAAACTAAGCAGAGCTTGTACAGACGCCAGCACATCAAGCTACTCTAATCTGTCAAATTTCCCCAATTGAAAGTAAACCTTATACTTAAGCAATAAAGTTGAAAATCTAAAAGGTAAAAGATCTAAGGTAAAAGATATTTGACAGATTGGAGTAGCTGGATGTGCTGGCGTCTGTACTATGGAAACCAGATAACTGATATTCTACATATAATACTTTTCTTTTGTAAATACATACTTATATAGGTAATTACACCCAGACTCAGAACAAACAGACATGTTCATACACACAAATATCTGTCCTGGGTGGGAATCGAGCCCACGACTTCCGGCGTGAAAAGCAAGCATTTGCCAACCACGCCAACAGGCCCGTCAAATTTTATACGCACTCATGAAACGTCACGTTAAAATAAGTAGCTTTCATCATCACCGAAAGCCGAAAAACGTATACTGCTGTACAAAGGCCTCACCAAGGATCTCCACAATGTTCGGTCTAGTGCTGCCCGCATCCAGCGGCTTAAGGTGGCTTTACTAGGAATTATTATTAATGTCCCTACTAGTTTAGTGCTTACAATGCAGCTTTGTGAGATAAGCGCCATAACCTCAACAGACTAAAATACTGCATGTATGGTGCAATATAGTCACGACATTCGAGTGGCGACCACGAACCGGAAGACGCAGCGTGGGCAGGCCCCCTACACGGTGGACCGACGATCTTGTGCGGGACGCGGAAAGCCGCTTTAGCCGCGCAGGACCGGCTATTGTGGAGATCCTTGGGGGAGGCCTTTGTCAAGCTGTGGACGTCTTTCGGCTGATATGAAGATGATTGTGCAATAAGGCGGTCGCCTCTAACCTAATAAAGTTATTAATTGACATGCACTGCGGAATTAGCACTTCAACTCACCTATTGTGAATAACACTTTTAAATTTACTTCCAAGGATATGTCACTGTCTCCCCAAGATACAGGCTATTTTTTTCGTTAAGGCCGGAGGTAGCCTACGCATGCCACCCACAAAAAGTGTCTGCGGGTGGGTATTTCGGACCCGCACCGACTAAACCTGGATAGGTTGCCGTGGACTTCTCTTGGCGCCTGATGGGGGGAGCTCCGGGAACGCGGATATGCTCGGGCGCTCCCCTTTTGCGCCATGTCCCAGATGGTCGGGACACTTACCTTGGGAGGGCTCTGGATTGCCCTCCCCTATTGGCGACTTCTGCCAGTCCGGATATAGGAGGGCAGCACGTCGACTATTTTTTGTAATGTGTTATATACTAATTATTAAGTTACTAATATGTGTATTTTGTCCAATCATCACCAGCATCATAGAAGGCAAAATTGAGGCACGAAGAAAGAGAGGCAGACCGAGCCGTAAATATATCGACCAGGTGAAGGAAATAGTGAAATTGGAGGCTTACAAGGAAGTCAAGGAGAAGTCTTAAGATAGAGAAGGCTTGAAACTGCAACACCGACAAATACACATCACTTAAATTAGAGAGAGATGTGTCTTTGGGTGAAATAAAGATTTATTATTATTATGAATAGTAAAGTATTTTATGTTCACAGTAGTAATTATTAGCCACAAAGAGTTCAACAAGAGGTTATATTCTGGAGCAAGTCTCTGGTACCTAGGTTTATTATAAGTCCACTCTCTATTCTCTCCATCTCAAGATGAGCCGATTATCCAATACAAGCAGAAAGAGACCAGGCGCGGTATTATCTTCGAGACTCCGCGGGCGCTTAATAGGCGCTTTTCTTCCCGGAAAAAAAGTTTTGACGAACCCAGGATTTGAACCCGGTACGCCTTGACCAACGAAATAGGCTACCTTTTAATATACTGTTAAGGAAAATCTAAATTCCAACGTTGGCATCAAAAACGCCGTTTGATGCAGGAAAAATGATACGTTTTAGTAATTATATATTGAATAATGATGTTCTTCCGCTGAAATTGGAAATTTCACAACCAAGTTTCCTGTAACATTATGAGGAAAACAAATTTCTCACGTATCTATTTATTTCAGCATTGACGCGCTGGTGGGCGTGGTTGGTAGATAGGTACTTGCGTTTCACGCCGCAGGTCGTGGGTTCGATTTCCAACGAGGATATTTGTGTACATGATCATGTCTGTTTGTCTTCAGTCTGAGTATTATTATCTATATAAGTATGTATTTATAAAATAAAAGTAGAATATGTAGCATATTAGTTATCTGCTTTCCATAGTGAATAATGTCCCAGGATGTTATTGTTATTATTTCTTCCAAATTTTTCAGGAAATATTTTGGTAGTGAATTTGACTAAAGTCATGATTTTGCTAAATGCTCTTCGAGGTGTGGGTAAATTATGTTACGGGAGGTCATCAGAGTAGTAGAGTATGAGATGGAGATGGATTATTAACACGTGAGTGATGTCTCAGGTATTTTAAATAGCCACACGCTCCCTCTGCCTCTACTAGGGTCAAACCCACGACCTCTGGCTGAACAGTCAGGGTCACTAACTACTTGACCAAACAGTTGAAAAGCTCCCGATAAGCTCCGGTGACCTTACTCACACCCATTCCACAACATTGACCGTAGCCTAGTTGGTAGTGCTCCTGCCTACAAAGCTGGTGGTCCTGGGTTCGAATCCCGGTAAGTGCAAACATTTGTGTGATGAGCACGAATATTTGTTTCTGAGTCATGGATGTTTTCTATGTATTTAAGTATTTATCTATCTATATAAGTATGTATATCGTCGCCTGGTACCCATAGTACAAGCTTTGCTTAGTTTGGGGCTAGGATGATCTGTGTGACATTGTCCCCTATATATTATTATTATTATTATAATGCTTTTAATTAGAGGGTATTCTCTGTCATGGAGGCACATTGACTTACCAGCTGGTCATAGAGCTTAAGATGGCTCAACTCTACCCCTTTACCTCCAATACTGCCTAAATCTATAGATGCAGTAACATTTTATATAAAAAACTAATAATATATAATCTTAAATTTTAAATGCATATTATTTTTTATTATTTTCTACTGTTTGCCATACATTTATGCATTTGTTTTAATTTAATTGTATTCATTATTTTTTTTATTATAGCTTGTGATATGGGTACGATCTTGTTAGGGGACCGGCAATTGTGGAGATCTTTGGGGGAACCCTTTGTCCAGCAGCGGGCATCTTTCAGCTCATATGATGATGATGATGACATTCGTACGTTCACAGAGGCAGGAAAGTGTAAAGAAAACCGTTGGTTATTCTTATTTATTTTTATTTCTTATTGGAATATTTTTAATCCAATTTTTTATTAGTTAAGTTAAACTTATGTGTATTACTATGGCTGGAGCTGAAAATCAGTGCTGCAGTAACCTGTAGCGTAAAGCTGAGCTGCAGCCAATTAAGCACAAAATACCTATACGTTTTAACTGTCTATTATTTTATTCATAACTAGCTGTGCCCCGCGGTGTTACCCGCGTTAAATTTTATAAATTTTCTTTGCTATAAACCTCATGGAGCCCAAGACCTTTCCAACGAATGCAAAACCGTGGAAATCGGTTCGTGCGTTCTAGAGTTATAGCGTCAGGAAGGAAAACCCGACTTATTTTTATATAGTAGAAGATTGTGTCTCTAATAAACATATTCCTTATTTATTTCTTGCTTTACAAAATATCGTGATTAAATGTGGATTCTGGACTACTTATTTGCAGCTTTGCCGGTAGGTAACTGTACCTATTACTTTTTGTGAACATGACTTAGTTTTCAGAAAGTTTATAATCAACTTTCCAGTGTTATATGATGTTTCATTTTCCTTATCTGCAAGCCAAGTGGGAAAATAATTTCCGCGTATTCTTATCATGAGACCAGATCTACAATACAAGGAACTACGTATGCAGTTTCACCAGATGTTCTTAAGCGACGCGTGAGTGATGCCGCATGTGTTTCTCGAGCGTCATTGGCGTTAAGAGGAATCCTTTCTTAAGAAACCGTCTCTCTCTACACGCATAAGTGTTAAAATAATTCCTGTAAAAAAATCGTGGCGTTGCTTTTTAAGATATTATCAAAATGATAATCCTTCTACACATCATGCATCGAGCATCTGTCGATACTATAATTATAACTATTCACTCCATGTTGATAACTTACGGAACAGAGACGTGGTCGCTCACTATGGGCCTTATCAGGCGGCTCAAGGTCACCCAAAGAGCAATGAAAAGGGCTATGCTTGGAGTTTCTCTGCGAGATCGAATCAGAAATGCTGAGATCCGCAGGCGAACCGAAGTAGCCTACATAGCCCAAAGAATTCCCAAACTGAAGTGGTGCAGTGGGAGGGCACATAGCTCGTAGAACTGACGGCCGATGGGGCAGAAAGGTTCTCGAATGGCGACCACGAACCGGAAGACGCAGCGTGGACCTCCCTACACGGTGGACCAACGATATTGTGCGGGTCGCGGGAAGCCGCTGGATGCGGACAGCGCAGGACCGGCTATTGTAGAGATCTTTGGGGGAGGCCTTTGTCCAACAGTGGGCATCTTACTGCTGATATTATGATGATGATGAAAACCAAACTGTTACGTTATTGAATGCCTTCATTCTTTACTTCCTACGCACTATAATAAATCTCCAAGAATCCAATTTTCGTCTGAACTCAGTTATCGCTCAGTATGTAATTAGAATGACTAAATGAGTCGCTAACTCTATTACTCTTGTGTATGTGTATCACGCGATTTTTTTCTCAGAAAACCAGTTACAGTTTTCCTCATCTGAAAAAAGTGTGGGGATTTCCGTTGATGTCTGTAATCGTGTGATAGCAGTCAGCGTTGCGTGACAGTGGACGTTATATCATTAAATGGTTTAATTGAATTTGTAAATGACGTTGTTACTACGGGAGATCTTTCTTAAATGACACGCATTTGTGACTAAATTGTATTTGACATTAAATTATGTATTATTATTTTGGATATTTTTATGACGTTAATATAAATACAATTTTTACGCCTCTGTATGAGACCACATGTGTGATAAGATAAGACATAATAGTTTTAAAAAGTAAAACACCGTATATGCAAATATATTTTTGTATGTATACTACAGACTAAAACAAATATTTTTTATCTTGTAAAATGAAAATGAAAAAGTCATTTATTCCGTTAAAACATTACATTTGTGTGGAATCGTCAATTTTTTTTACCCTACCGTGCAGTGCATGACGTGGCAGCTACTGAGAAACACTGCCAGAAAACTCAGTAGGAATCCTTTTTTAAAATATTTATTTCTTACATAAAATTTCATTGTATTTAAATGTGTTAATTTAGAGCGACTCAATCTCAAGCTGTTTTGTCACTTACGCCCGAAATTAATAAACGATCCGCAATCTGTCAGTCAGTCCTATCTTTAGATTGGCTCTATCGCTATCTTGATCTTTACCTGCGTGCCAATAACAAAACATATCAATCCATCCATTTTTTGCTCAGAGATTGAGGTGCGATCCTTTCCCTCTGCAGCGTTTCGTTTTATGCAGAACTCAGTAACTGAGTAGACAATTATAGCGGTTTATTTAAGATGAAAAATAATTTATAAAATATTAACAATAAGCCATCAGTACTGACTTATTTATACTCTGGTCAAAATGTGTTTACTAGACGACTAGGGTATATAATAATAAAATAAAACAACATACTATATGTTTTGGTAGCCCGGAACGTATCAAAATTTGACAAGCAAGACGCCAAATTGTATTAAACATTTTTAAATACCAGGAATATTAACTAAATACATACCAAAAATGGACTCTGACATGGTAAGCAATGATTTTATTATTGATTTCTGTGTGTGCGTTTTATAAATACTCTAAGCGGTGTATCACGTGAAATGTGTCCTGCCTATTTTGTATACAAACAAATTATGCTTTGTATTTTTTAGACTAAAAGCAAGCCACTGTCCAAAGACGAAACAAAAGCTCTGTTGGATATGATTGAAGCCAGCAAAATCATCACCACCAAAACTACCAATGCCACCAACAACAAATTGAAAGCAGAGGAGTGGACGCGAATAGCAACGCGGTTCAACGCTACTGCCTCTACTTGTCCCCGTACACCACATCAACTAAGGTTGAAATGGGAAAATTTAAAAAAAAATGCTCGTAAGCGCAGCACTAAAATAAGGATGAATAACATTCAGGTTAGTAGTACTTTTTTCAAATAATTGTGACCACATAAAAGTATTTTGGTTCTTAAACCTAAGTAAGTATACTATCATTATTTTTTTATTTTCAGACTGGTGGTGGTGCAGGTGATTATATACCCCCAGATGACATACTGGATCGAGTGTCTAGCCTTTTGGGGAGCACTGCAACTGGTTTCACCGTCCCATTTGGGGGAGACAGGGAACCTGCACATTTTATTGTTGGTGGTGATGGTATTGGTGGTGGTGATAGTTGCAGTGAAGATGAAATGATGCCTGGCAACTTTGCTGTTGTAGAGCTGCCCCAAGAGAATGTGTGCGATGCAACAAACATTGTAGATGAGATTGTCACAGTGACAACTCCTGCAATGTCTAACACATCAAAATCTTTCATGCCCACACCTAGGAGAACTGGTAATGGTTACTTATTTGATTGTTTTTATGTAGTAAGTATACATATCTATAGATGCCACTACAATTGGCTTTACAGTCATTAACATTGTCTTTGTTTTCCAGGTAAAAGAAAAGGTGGTGCCATTAATAAATCCAGAGAAGCAAGAGATAAAGCTATTGCTGACTATTACAATGAGAAAAGAAGATGTATGGAATTGCAATACACAAACCTAGATTTGCAAAATGAAAAATTAAGACTGGAAATAGAAAAACTTAAAAACAGTTAAATATTTATATTTTCATTTTGCAAATCTAGGTTTGTGTATAGAATTTATTAACATTCTCATTTTCATTTTATATTCACGTAGACTTTAAAAAAGCACTTGTTAATAGTCAGAACATGTTTGTAGTAATACAGTTATTATTTCTAGTAACTTATTACAGTTGTTTAGGTACACGGAATGTTAAAACATTTATACAATTTATTTATTATAGTAGTGATATTTAGCTAGCTTGTATTAAGTTATTGTCAAGGAGATTAGGTTTAATAATTGATTGATTGATTTTATAGTAACATAAAATAAATAAAATAAAAAAGGTTTTTATTCACGTAGACTTTAAAAAAGCGCTTGTAAATAGTCAGAACATGTTTGTAGTAATATAGTTGTATACATTAGATATTATTTCTAGTAACATAGATATTTAGGTACATCTTGTATGAAAACATTTATAAAATTTATTTTATTACAGAAATGATATTTAGCTAGCTCGTGTCAAGTTATTGTCAAGAGATTATGTTTAATTATCTAGTTTAAGTCTAATATTTTTACTACATATTGTCAATGGTTCTGTCTATATTAAAGTTTTGTACTTAGTTGCAAAAATAATAGTTAATTCATATATTGTATCTATGTGTCCACAATGTGATTAATAAATAAAAGAAGGGTATTTAATAAATAAAAGAGGAATAAATTTCGAAGTTTTAATTTAATTACTAAAATAACTATTTATAACATCTGCCCTCTGGCTAATGTCTTGAACATCTACAAGATTATGAGGACCATCATCCATAAACGTAGGTGGCAGCTCAACTTCTGAATGGATTTCCTCAAGCTTGAACTTTCTGCAGATGTTGTGTAATACTGCAGTGGCAATGATTACAGCTTGAATATTAGGCAAAGCTAGTCGCAGTGTCAGTGCAATTACAGGAAAACGGCGTTTCCATACTCCAAATGTCCTTAAATAAAATATAATTATCATTTTAGATATAAGCTTATTGTGTCTTTTGGTATAGGTTATGATAAAAAAATATATATATTTACCGTTCTATGGTATTTCTGGTTTTTATATGAGCTTCATTATACTTTTGTTGGGCTTCTGTGGCAGGGTTTAAAAGTGGAGTCAATAGATATGACCTGTTAGGATAGGCACTATCTCCAAGAAGCCAACGATTGCCAAAGTTACCTGCATCACAGTCAACTGTAATGTAACAATAATTATGTAGAACACAAAACTTATAAAAGAACATTTCAAGAAAATGCACAGCAGGTATGTTGTTATTCAACATTGTAGTAAAAGAAGATTACCTCTTAAATCGGAATTATTAAAAATTGTTGCATCATGAGTGGAACCTGGCCAGCGTGCCACAACATTCATGAAGATTAGGTCTGTATCACATACGGCCTGGACATTCATAGAAAAGTACCCTTTACGATTCCTGAACTCTTCACCTATTAAACTACCTAAAAGAAATATAAAGTATTACATTTTGTTATTTTTACATTTGAGCAACAACATTCAATATGATAACATTGCAGTATCTAACTTTGAAGTACCTAGGTATTGAATGCAATCATTTATTAAATTTCAATGTACTATGATGGACAATGGATGATTATTAAGCTATGTTATTTAAATTAATAACTAACATTAGTAACTTTGTTTTTAGTACTTACATGGAGATTGAATGCGAATGTGTGTACAATCAATGGGTCCAAGAACACGAGGCATGCCAGCCATCCGGTAGAATTTTTCTGCACTGTCCTGATGCATGAAAATGTATGTGTCATATAAATTTGATATTGCTGATGACACATCTCTTACAATTCTACCTGCTGTAGACTTTGATACACCAACAAAATCTGCCACTGAAATAAGCATTGTTCCCAATGCATAAAACCGCAGTGTCAACAATAGTTGATGAAGTGGTGCAACTCCAAAATTTCTGTAATAAATAAGTATATAAAATGAGTCCAAGCTTTGCGGGCAACAAACTAAATTTCTTTTTAGGGAAGTTATTTTATTTACCTTGTGGAATTGACACGGATATAAGGCATTATTTCAGCCAATAGCAAATTTACTGCTGGTTTCGATAGTCTGAATCTGAAGGTGAAATCAGTATCCTCAAGACTTTGCATGTAGTTCAACCTTTTCATCCTACGCGAAGGACGTCGTTCCACCACTTCATCATCACTGCTAGAATCAGATAGCAGATCGAGAAGTTCGATATCACTGTCACTATCATTCAAATGTATATTCAAAGCCATTTTGGAATATAATGAACTATTTCACCAATTTTATCTTTAGAACCAATCGTCAATCCACCGAATTTCTAGGATTGCAACTTTAGATTGTTTTGGCTATCTAAGCTTATGTCAAAATTAATGGATTGGTTATTGGCACGTGCAACCTGTCATTTTAGTACAGAGGCCTATCTTTTTCTATGATCCGTCCTCCCAAAGATCGCTCGTTCGGAAAGATTGCTTTTTCAATCTGTGGCTTTATTGGCACGGTTTAATAGACAAATGGATCGAAATTGCTATCGTAGATAGCATAAAATGGATTAGGATCGTTTATTAATTTCGGGCGTTAAATAATCAGAAGTTTTGTAGAAAGCCCTGCTACACAATTTGGCTTTTACAATTCTTTTAAACTTATTCATAGACATTTCTCGGATATCATTGGGAAGTTTGTTATAGAATCTTATACATTGCCCCATAAAAGAGTTACTTACTTTGTGGAGACGGGTGGTATGTAACACAAAGTTGTACTTTTGATACAATCAATCATGACTTGCTATGGGAGAAACTAGATAAAACTTATATCGCGCCTGGAGTTGTTGGACTGATTAGATATTGGTATTCTAATCAGGCGAACAACGTCAGGTGGGAATCAGCTAGGTCAGATAGCTATAAACTATCCTGTGGCGTTAGGCAGGGTGGGTTAACCTCTCCTGACCTATTTAATATCTATATAAATGACTTGATTGAGGAGCTGAGTGGTACTGCGGTGGGGCTTAGGCTTGGAGACAGGTATGTCAACAACCTGAGCTACGCTGATGATATGGTCCTACTCAGCCCCACAATTAAGGGTCTAAGGAAACTGATGGCAATTTGTGAGAGATACGCTACAGAACATAACTTGGTGTATAATGCAAAGAAGACAGAAATATTAATATTTAGGTCAGGAAGAGGTCCACAAAACGTCCCACCAGTTTGGATAGGAGGTCAGCGAGTCAAAGTAGTAGAGAAGTTTAAGTACCTTGGTCATATACTGACGTCAGACTTCAAAGACGATGCTGATATAGACAGGCAACGCAGAGCGCTGTCAGTAGTGGGCAATATGATAGCCAGGAGATTTTTAAAGCCGACACTCAGACGAAGGTACATCTTTTTAGGACATATTGTCAGTGTTTCTACACGTGCCAACTCTGGACGCGTTATACGAAGAGGTCTCTGGATGGTATTCGTGTCCAGTACAATAACATCTATAGACAGCTAATGGGTCTTGAGCCGCATTGTAGTGCGTCGGGTATGTTCGCAGAAGCTAGGCTGGATACGTTTAATGCCATCCAGAGAAAACGAATCGCTGGATTCATGTCGAGGGTTGGTTCGTGTACGAACAGTATTATCAGAGAGTTTTCTGAAAGACTATATACTACCTCAATGTACAATAAATGGTTACAGATTGCAGCGTAATAATTATATCTAATAGCGTCATTTTAAGTTATAGCGTAAAGAGGTTATATATATTCATTTTGTTTGTTATGTTACTTTATTTACTTTCTTTTTAATACGGATATGTTTTTTCTTATTTTCTTTTCTGTGTAAAATATGGAGTGAAAAGATTCCGAAATAAATATTTATTATTATTATTATTATATCTAGTATTTATATTATGAGTATCACTCCTTTTACAGAAGGAGTCTTTATATTTATGCATATAAATTAGATTGTCATATATATACTGACATGCCACAGTCAGAATGTTAATCTCTTTAAACTTCTGTCTCAAAGATTCTCGCGGACCAAGTTTATATATCGCTCTTACAGCTCTTGTTTGCAATACAAATATGGTACTAGCTGTTATACTAGCTGTGCCCCACGGTTTTACCCGCGTTACATTTTATAAATTATCACAGTTCCTTCCCCGTAGGTGGTAGCGTGATAATATGTAGCCTATATGTTGACCCGATCTCTTAGTAATATTCATGAAAAATTTGAAGTAAATCCATGCGGTACTTTTTGAGTTTAGCCCGGACATACATACAGACAAACAGACAAAAATTCTAAAAACTATATTTTTGGCTTCCATATCGATTGCAGATCACGCCCCAAGTATCATTTTCAAAAAATATTCAATGTACAGTTTTGACTTTCCTACGATGTTATTATATGTATTAGTTATCAATTGCTTCGTTAATCTAACAATTGTATGTTAAACTGCCGATAGTAAGGTCTTGGGTTCATATCTCAGGTTGGGCCTAAAAGAGTAATTTAAATTGTTTTCGTAACAATAACACCCTTTAACATATCATGTTTATGCCTCGGAGCCTGGGGAGATATACCACCCAGCACCGTAATTGTGGTAGCTGTCCCTACAATTATGAGAATGAGAGAATAGAGAGTGTACCCGCGTTTACGTTCACTACTCTATTATACTCTACACTAATAATAGATCATTGTGACACTATTCCAATATGATGGGCCGGTTGGCGTGGTCGATAAATACTTCCCTTTCAGGCCGCAGGTCGTGGGTTCAATTCCCCTACCTAGGACACAAATTTGTGTAAATGAACATGTTTGTTCGTCTTGACTCTGGGTGTAATTATCTTTATAAATATGTATTTAGAAAAGAAAAGTGGATACCACTTTTATATAAGTTATCTGGTTTTCATAGTACGAACTCTGCGTCAAATAATTTTAAAGAAGCAAAGACTTTCAAGATCCTATATTGCACATTTGTACGAACCATACTCGAATATGCCAGCCAAGCCTGGAATCCACGCTATGATACATATATATCGCGTATAGAGAATTTACAGTTGAAATTCTTGAAGTCTCTTTGTTATCGCATTAAATTTAAATACAAATCCGAAGAATATTTAAAACTATGCGCTAAGTTTCACATCCTCCCTCTATCAACGCGTCGAGAAATAGCCGATATAATTTACTTGCTCAATATTATATCTGGGAAAGTTGATAGTCCCGAGTTGCTTAGTAAAATTGCTTTTGACCTCCCTACAAAAGTCGTTAGACATTACACCCCTATACATAATCTCTTGACAATAACTTGATACGAGCTAGCTAAATATCATTTCTGAAATAAAATAAATTTTATAAATGTTTTCATACAAGATGTACCTAAATATCTATGTTACTAGAAATAATATCTAATGTATACAACTATATTACTACAAACATGTTCTGACTATTTACAAGCGCTTTTTTAAAGTCTACGTGAATAAAAACCTTTTTTATTTTATTTTTATTTATACATATTCCATTAGTGACAACAAATTACCGACAGAACGCATTCCTGTGGCGAGTGGGCAACAGTTTGAATAAACAAGTCGAAGCTTTTAATTTTGACATATTTTGTAATAAATCTAAAACAGTGAGACGGGTACTTAGCCTTAACTTTTTCCAAAAAGGTTTTATGTAAAACATAACTAATAATGATTTAGATGGTTCATATTCTATAAGTTTATATTTATTCTGCGCATTATTAATTAAGTAATCAGGATTTTATTCGTGGAGACCTGTAAATGGCGTTCTGCTGCCTATGAATATATCATAAACATTGTATTGATAAATGCTGTTGGTCTTCCTAAGAAAATAAATAAATTAATTAATTTGCGATCAGATGGCCGTGTGTGAATAATATCCTAGGATATTATTACTATTGTTACGTTATTAGCTCAGCTTAAACTTTTACGCTCATAAATTAGTTGGTTACTTGCTATGTAATGCGAACACGGAAGTACGGTCTACGTATATCGTAGCAAATCGATCATCAATCTCAAATATTTAAAGAGAGGTACAGAGTGAGGGAGGTTACAGAAGACATTGGTTAAAAATAACATTAATTATTAATAGCTCATCGGGGTGGGGGAAGGGTCAGCAACACTTATTTGCTGACTCTTAAAGGCCGACAACGCACCCGCACAACCCCTGGCATTGTGTATACATGGGCGGCGGTGATAACTTACCATCAGGTTACCCACTTGCCGTCCTCCTTGATATATAAAAAAATCATTTGCACCAGCAAATTTCCATCACATTCGGAGAGGCATCTATCGGAGCTTTGTAGACATCCTCAATCAATAATAGTGACTAAGTTATCTAGTAGATGTCGCTTAACTTATTTCATTATTTCAAAATATTGTAGAATAAATGTCAACTTTACTGAACAAATATTAAATATTTACTTTAAACGGTCTAGTAAACCAAACACGTGCCTAAGTAAACACAAGCTCTAATTACTCATATGTATTCTTATCATACTGGTAGTAAAGTTAAAAGTAAAATCCAAACAATATTATTATATGTTAATATGCTCGTTATATTTTATTTTTATTCGTTCATTATTACTTGTAGCAAAGTAGTTTGCATACCTACTTGTTATGCAAGTTGTCATAATATTGTTTTTAATTGCAACTTCAATTAATATTACTATTGACTGAACTAATGTGAGGCATTTGAAATGTGGTGCTGGTGAAGAATGATGAAGATTAGTTGGACGGAAAGAAAAACAAATGTAATAATAATATCCAGGTACAAAGTCACACAGATCATCCTAGCCCCAAACTAAACAACGCTTGTACTATGGGTACCAGGCGACTATATACATACTTATATAGATAGATAAATACTTAAATACATAGAAAACATCAATGACTCAGAAACAAATATTCGTGCTCATCACACAAATGTGGAAGTATTACGAATGGTAGATGAGAAGAGATGCATATTAAGAACCATAGAAAACGGAAGGGGAAAGATGTTAGGGCACTTGATACGACATGACACCTTTATGAGGAATATTATTGAAGGTAAAATAGAGGCAAGGAGACGATGAGGAAGACCAAGAAGGACCTATATGGATCAGATAAATGTAATGTCATATCAAGAAGTCAAAGCGCTCGCCGAAAGCCGCGACGTTTGGGAGAAGCTCCACCGACAAGAGCACAGCTCTTAAATATGATGATGATGATGAACTAATGTGCGTTACTTACTTAGTTGTCGTATGGGCAGTGGTTACCCTCGTGTCGGAGTTGTTCAAGTCACCCAGTAGGCCTCTGATATGGCTTACTTAATTGCCTAATAGATAAGCAATTAAGCCATGTCAGAGGCCTACAATTAATAAGTAAGTAACGCACATTACTTCAGTCAATCATAACCAGGACCGACAACTTGACATGCCCTCAGAAGCATGGAGATGCTCTGAAATTAAACACGCAGGAATTGCCTCACCACCAGTCTAGTTGCTTAACTTCACTTACGGACTGGTGAGAACATCTGGCAATGATATGACACAAAAGGTCAACTTATTGAGGTAAAACTTCTGTACACTCGGCTACATATTAAGCTACTAGCTGTGCCCCGCGGTTTTACCCGCGTTAAATTTTATAAATTACCATAGCTCCTTCCCCGTAGGTGATAATATGTATCCCATATGTTGACCCGACCTCTTAGTAATATTCATGCAAAATTTGAAGTTAATCCATACGGTACCTTTTGAGTTTAGCCCGGACATACATACAGACAAACAGACAAAAATTCTAAAAACTATATTTTTGGCTTCGATATCGATTGTAGATCACGCCCCAAATATCCTTTTAAAAACATGTTTAATGTACAGTTTCGAATTTCCTATGATTTTATTATATGTATAGATACATTTCCAATATAAGCTGACCTCTCATAGTATGGAAATCCTATACAACGCGAAATCAGCTTATATTGGAAATGTATAGCTTGATGTGTAGCCGTGTGTACGAACGTCTGATTCGGGAAGTAAACCGGTGAATGACATGAATGACATGAATGACATTCGTGACAAAAGCGTCACTACAAGCTGAAAGAGCGGTTGAACGGAAGTTGAGAGAGAGATATAAGTTAGTGATGATAGAAATAAGAGAGTTACGTTACATATATTACTGTAGGGGCAAGATAGAGAGATGCGCGCACACATTTTATTTCTCTCATAGCCGTCACGTTTCGCATTCAGTCGTGTTGTCTAAAGCAGACTCGTTGTTTTTCATTTACTGTCTTCTTCAACAGATGCATTTACTATGGGAAGTAACAACAATATTTTTTTAAACGCAACTGGTCTTGTTTTATTCGTTCAGTTTCATGGACGAACAGTGCTCCGTAGGTTTCTACACCGCTTAATACACACATTGTTCTTGTTTATAGGACGGTAATAAAGCATATTTATGATTATCATCATCATATCAGCCGAAAGACATCCACTGCTGGAGAAAGGCCTCCCCCAGGTATCTCCACATTAGCCGGTTCTGCGCTGCCCGCATCCAGCGGCTTCCCGCGACGCTTGTAAGATCGTCGGTCCACTTTGAGGGGCGGCCTGCCCACGATACGTCTTCCGGGCGGCACTTGAGAACCTTTCTGCCCCATTGGCCATCGGTTCTACGAGATATGTGCCCTGCCCATTGCAACTTCAGTTTGGCAATTCTTTGTGGTATGACGGCTACTTTGGTTTGCCTGCTGCTAAGCATATTGCCCTCCTGAATTAAGCGGAAAGCAGTAACCGTCCACGTCTAGGATGGTTTGTTATTGGTAGATCATAGTAGAGATATCTGACTCATATTTGCCTGGACTGGAATGTATACTATAAGATGAGGTACTTTTTATTAGGGTTCCGTAGCCAAATGGCAAAAAACGGAACCCTTATGGATTCGTCATGTCTGTCCGTCTGTCTGTCCGTACGTATGTCATAGCCACTTTTTACCGAAACCATAAGAGCTGTACTGTTGAAACTTGGTAAGTTGATGTATTCTGCGAACCGCATTAAGATTTATAAACAAAAATAATAAAAAAAAAACAATAATTTTGGGGGGTCCCCATACATAGAACTGAAGCTCAATTTTTTTTTTCATCGTACATGGTTTTTTTTAATACGTCATAAATCGTAAACAGCAATTTGCTTTCATTTAGCCAAATGAAATACTTGCTGCTACGGAACCCTTCATGGGCGAGTCCGACTCGCACTTGGCCGGTTTTTTTTCAACGTGGTGGAATTTTTTTATAGGTCCCCGTATTTGGGGAGTTTACTTACCCAGTAAAACCACTACGGTAGCCAAGTCACTCGGTGCTGTGGGATGGCTCCGGGAACTCGAGACGATCTCCATCCGGAACCACCATCATTTCACTTAGGCATCTTAAAGAAGCTCTCTCCGAGGGGCAAAGATGTTGATGCCATCCGATGCACCCCTTATGCGTAGGCAACCTGCAGCTACCACAAGTTGCCTCTTCCCGAACCTTCTGCATGAACATCCAGAGTAAGATGAGGTACTACCTCAGTTGAACAACATATCATAGAGCGGCAAAACTCACTCATCTCTACCACGATTAAATATAATTACTTGAATCCGATTAACAAGATCGATATTTTTGCATACTAGTTATTCAACTTGATACTTTAAATTGCTTCTATTTATACTACTAATTAAGTTATAACAATGGGTTTGAAGATAATTTTATTGCGTGTTAATTAAAATTAACGAGTAAACCTTCTGAGGAATGTTATAAGTTGGTAATAGATAACATAGGAAATAAGACAGTTCTATTAAATAAAATGAAATAATTATTCCATATTCCATCGCTAACGGTTCCGCAACCTGCTGGCTTTGGCCGCCGACACCGACGTCGAGTTCATGGAGGCAGAGACCATCAAGGACCCCAGCAAGTTCGCGGCCGTGGCAGCCGCAGCCCCCGCGGCTGCAGCCGCGCCCGCCGCCGCCACCGCAGAGGCCAAGAAGGAGGAGAAGGAAGACTCCGAGAGCGACGACCACATGGGCTTCGGACTCTTAGACTGAGCGCCCCGTGGCCTGCGCCCGTGTTGGGAGGGCTCCGCCGGGATGGACAACCCATACGGCGGCCGATCCTTCTTCCACATTGTGTGCTTAATAAATGCCACTTGAAATATTACATTTAACCAAGCTGAAGTAGCACTGTGCGGGGCAAATAGCTCGTAAAACCGACGGCCTTTGGGGCAGAAAGGTTCTCGAGTGGAGATCACTAATACCATTTTTCACCCCTCAGGTGGTGAAAAATGGTTTAGCAACGACATGTAACAGAACAACATGTTTTCTTGGTCTGATCAACTTCAAACTTGGCATTGATATTCATATGACATGCCGGAATACTAAGATTTTCCCCTTAAGGGGTTAGAATAGGGGTTGAAAGTTTGTAAGAAACTTTATCAAGTAAAAAAAAATGCGAAGTGCTAATCCATAGGTAACATAGTATTAATCTCTTCGATGTCTGACTTCGACTACCACGCGGATGAAATCGCGGGAAAAATCTAGTGTATCATCATCATCATCATATCAGCCGAAAGACGTCCACTGCTGGAAATAGGCCTCCCCCAAAGATCTCCACAATTGTCTGTCTTGCGCTATCCGCATCCAGCGATTTCCCGCGACCCGCACAAGATCATATCAGAAAATCTAAAAAAATCAAAATCTAGTGTATAAACAACTAAAAATCCAACCTAAGTTTGTTGGATTTTTAGTTATTAAGCTGACTCTGTACTGCAAAATAATTTCATTGCATTGATATACTTACGCGTTTGCCAATTAAATAATCATAGGTCTGTGCTTCGGTTATCGAACTCAGTACCTAGGTGATAGGTCAGAACAATAACTTCATATTTGATTATCTTCAACTAGTCAGACTGCAAGTCGACTTCATTACTAATTTAACTAATTATCAAACGTATTTTGTAAATTATAGCTTAAATGAGTAACAATAGTTTGATAAAGACAATTACGTAGTTCGTTGGTTAAGCCGCGACGCAAGCGCAATGGATAACTTAATCCAAGAAATGGTAACCAGACACCGAACCTGAATATAAAGAGCAAGAATGGTGTGGCGCAGACAGTCGCCTCGCCGCTTCGGGTTGCGAGTTCGAGTCCCACGCCGGACAACTATTTGTATGACCCATAAATGGTTGTTCTGAGTCTTGATGTAATTTGTGTCCGTCTATTATATGTTTGTAAAGTACTCCGCAACATAGGGATTTTTTTTTTATAAATCAGTTTTCATTTTAAACAACGCCAGCACTAGGTAATATAACCTAGTGCGGGCGTTGTTTAACAAAAGCGATATATATAATATAATAATAATATTTATTTCAGAAAGTTACAGATTCTTAAGTTAAACAGTAGGTACCTACATAATCATGATAACATAACAAAAAAAATATAAATATAAATTTAAAGTTATTTTATGATTCGTTTCGAAATTCAAATAGATCGAATTCTAAAATTAGTTTTGAGACTGATTGTTACGTTGTCTTCGCTTCATGCTCTCCGAAGTTCACCTACCCGTCAAACGTCACCGCTTGGTGTTATTACATCATCATCATCATGTCAGCCAAAGTACGTCCACTGCTGGACAAAAGCCTCCCCAAAGAATGGGAGGATATGTCATAATCGCCACGCTTGGCAGACGGATTGGCGATCGCAGTTTGATGGTCATAGTTCACAAAAAAACGCTGCTAACCGTTCTCTAGAGGTAGGTGTTCCTCGGTTGATTTTTACACCCCCCACGGGATGAGATGGGGTGATGATATTCTATGCCGTCACCACACAGCAGTAAATGCAGCAGTTGTTGCATAAATAATCCATATTTTTATCCAGTCTTTTTTATTTAAATAAATATTATCCAACTTAAAGTCAAGTTTGTCTGTTTAGATTTTTGTTACTAATTCACGCAGTAACGGCTGTACGTATTTGGTTGAAATTACTCTGATGACATACATACATAGACTCAGGCCTATTTCCCA
Organism: Pseudoips prasinana; assembly: GCA_951640165.1. Classification (NCBI taxonomy): domain Eukaryota; kingdom Metazoa; phylum Arthropoda; class Insecta; order Lepidoptera; family Nolidae; genus Pseudoips; species Pseudoips prasinana. Next base: position 32,584,214 of record OX621251.1, on the reverse strand, counting down.
GAGGGGTTGGCAGGGATAACGGATTTCCAATTATCACGATTTTTACTTTACTTTTTTTATAATAATTTTGTATTTTAATAATTTTATGCATATCAAGTTATATAGTCTTTTATATGTGGAAAATGTTAAATAGTCCTAAGTTATCCTTATTTTATACTGCGTTAGATAATTGACAGTGTAATTTTCCCAAATAAAATAAAACAAATAAATTTACACCTGTTTTGCCTCGTATACATGCTCGCCGGTTAACCTGGTCTTTCTTGAGAACATCTCAGATGTGGTCAGAGAATGTTCTACGAGGTCTTCCCCTTCCGGTTGTAACATTCACACAGGCCAGGTATACTTCTTATGTCAATCTTCTTTCATTCATTCTTCCTAAATGCCCAAAACCTGATGACATGCTACAATAACATGTTAAATCACACCCCGTGTAACGCCGCGGGGCGCATCTAGTATCTATATATACCTCCCCATTACACTGTAGTTATGAACATTGTAACGATATGTGTATATATACAATAGTAGGTAAGTAACGATGTACGGTGACCTCGGGTTATCGAACCGTAGTACTACAGAGATTAATACGCACAATATAATATCTATATACCCGAATGCGGAATGCATATGAATATTGTATATAGTAATACATAACTAGGTACATAATATCTATATATATAAAAATCAATGCCACTTTTCATTGTAATGTTATAACTCAACAACGCCTTCACCGATTTGGCTAATTTTGGTCTTGAAATATTCGTGGAAGTCCAGGGAAGGTTTGTACGTAGAGAAAATTTTAAAAAAGTCTTGAAAAAGTGTATTTCAACATCTTTTAGCAATTATTTTTTTTTATTGTTTGATTAAATGAACTTAATAATCATTTCTTTTATTACTATGCCTTATACGTAGCGAGCACGTACCGGGCCGCTAGTAGTTTCTATGATATATATATTGTACTAGCTATGCCCCCGAGTTCTATTCACTTGCGTAAAATTTTAGAAATGCCTAAGTGTTGTTTGGCTATATATACATATAAGCTTGGATTGAGCTTGGAAAGAGTATTTTACTTTACTTTACTATATTATTACAACGTTTTATCGAAACAGGTTCCGTAGTTTTTGCGTGAAAAGTACCAAACATCCATATTCGCGAACTTACACATCTATACATATAATAAAATCGTAGGAATGTCAAAATTGTACATTGAATATTTTTTTTAAAGGATACTTGGAGCGTGACTTACAGTCGATATCGAAGCTAAAAATATAGTTTTTATAATTTTTGTCTGTGTGTCTGTTTGTCTGTATGTATGTCCGGGCTAAACTCAAAAAGTATTGCATGGATTTACTTCAAATTTTGCATGAATATTACTAAGAGGTCAGGTCAACATATAGGCTACATATTATCACGCTCTCACCTACGGGGGTGGAGCTATGATAATTTATAAAATTTAACGCGGGTAAAACCGCGGGGCACAGCTAGTTGTATATAGTAATAGTTTATATGATATATATTGTACTAGCTATGCCCCCGAGTTCTATTCACCTGTGTTAAAATTTATAAATGCCTAAGTGTTATTCGGATATATATATATAAGCTTGGAAAGAGTATTTTCATTTACTTTACTATATTATTACAACGTTTTATCGAAACAGGTTCCGTAGTTTTTGCGTGAAAAGTACCAAACATCCATATTCGCAAACTTACATATTTATAATATTAGTAATACCAATAGTTTATATGCTTTGCTATTTATGACTGTGTTTTTGAAGTAAATTTTCTTTACACATGTTTGACTTGAGGAGCAAGTTGGTGAAGTGACGAGAACGTTTCGAAAAGTGTGATCGGGCGAGGCGAATGAAAGATGAGAGGGAGATATAATTTAAATAAGATAGAAGACGAAGAAGACGCAGCGCTTGCAATCACACGCTGCATCTTATTGTGTACTAGCTGTGCCCCGCGGTTTTACCCGCGTAAAATTTTATAAATTATCACAGTTCCTCCCCCGTAGGTGATAGCGTGATAATATGTAGCCTATGTGTTGACCCGACCTCTTAGTAATATTCATGCAAAATTTGAAGTAAATCCATGCCGTCATCATTTTTTAGTTATAAGATAATATTTGTACACCAGAAATGGTAGAATATATGGGACTTTTGCATTGTATCACCTAGGTATATTCCTTTATTGTACTATATTCTTACAAATAAACTTCTATTCTATATTCATTTTTGAGTTTAGCCCGGACATACATACAGACAAACAGACACACAGACAAACATTCTAAAAACTATATTTTTGGCTTCGATATCGTCTGTAAATCACGCCACAAGTGTCCTTTTAAAAAAAATATTCAATGTACAGTTTTGACTACGATTACGACCTACGATTTTATTATATGTATAGATTTAGGAACATATAAGTATGTTTATCAGTTATCGGGTTTCCATAGTACAGTCTTTGCCTAGTTTGGGATCAGATCATAGTGTGTTAGTTGTCCAAAAATAACGTTTTTACGTTCTTAAAATTTTTTGCTAAAACAACCTTGAATTTAAATATCAGCGGCAGCAGCGTTTTTTTAGGGTTCCGTAGCCAAATGGCAAAAAACGGAACCCTTATAGATTCGTCATGTCTGTCTGTCTGTCCGTCCGTATGTCACAGCCACTTTTTTCCGAAACTATAAGAGTTGTACTCCTGAAACTTGGTAAGTAGATGTATTCTGTGAACCGCATTAAGATTTTTACACAAAAATAGAAAAAAAAACATAATTTTGGGGGGTCGCCATACATTTAACTGAAACCCAACATTTTTTTTTATCGTATCCATACATGTGGGGTGTCAATGGATAGGTCTTCAAAAATGATATTGAGGTTCCTAATATAATTTTTTTCTAAACTGAATAGTTAGCGCGAGAGACATTTCCAAAGTGGTAAAATGAGAGTCCCCCCCCCCCCCTGTAACTTCTAAAATAAGAGAATGATAAAACTAAAAAAAATATGATGTATATTACCATGAAAACTAACAACGAAAATTGGTTTGAACGAGATCTAGCTAGTAGTTTTTTTTTAATACGTCATAAACCGCAATTTGCTTTCTTTTAATCAACTGAAATACTTGCTGCTACGGACGTAACCCTACATGTGCGAATCCGACACGCACTTGGCCGGTTTTTGTGAACTATGAACATCAAACTGCAATCGCCAACCCGTCTGCCAAGCGTGGTGATTGTTCCTTGGGGAGGCTTTAGTCCAGCAGTGGACGTACTTTGGCTGACATTATGACGATAAGCTAGAGTTGAATACATTCTGTAGGAATTTATTGCGTCCCGTCCGGCACGTGAAAAATCATGTAACCTAACGTGATTTGCAACCCGGTTAAATTTTATGCGTGAATTGTATACACGTACAATAATAATATAACTAATATATTACAATACGTAACTGCCTCTACACATTCCTGTGGTGATAAATTCGTACTATGTACAACAACGTAAATATTTTATAAATACCAAAATACATAAATTGAATGAGGGGGAACCCCTCACTCTTCCAAACTCGTGGCATTCAACTATCTAATACCCATTAACTGTATAACAAAATGTACTGTTGTTATAATTTCAATTTTGTTTGTTAAACGTCTTTTTTGGAAATGTCATAAGAGGCGCTCATAGCCAGATGCTCTCACCGATCCGTAAGTGATTGGCGAGTCAGTCCATAGATGGGTGACCGCCAAAGTGGTTTAATTTGTGAGCGTCTCCGTGCTTCGGAGGGCACGTTAAGCTGTCGGTCCCGGTTGTACATTAGGCAACAGTCGTTAAGCCATGTCAGAGGCCTACTGGGCGGCTTGAACAACTCTAACACCAGGGTAACCACTGCCCATACGATAAGTAAGTTTGGAAATGTCTTAACACATTTTTTCACTGTAGTAAACTGAATTATGATTGAAATATAATTTAAATGTTTTTACAATATAATACCGCTACCACTTTATGGAATCAATTAGCTGCGGAGTTATTTCCGATCCGGTATGACATGGCAACCTTCAAGAAGCGAGCCTATTTTTTTCTTAAAGATAGGCAACGCATCTGCGGCTCCTCTGGTGTTGTATCCATGGGCGGCGGTCATCACTTATAATGATGTGACCATTAATATTATCACGTCTAATTCTTGACGTGGCAACTCTAAGAATAACAGGCAATAAAAGTATAGAAATAATAAAATAAATTTATTTCAGTGGTTTAATCTATATCTATATACACATAATAAAATCGTAGGAAAGTCAAAACTGTGCATAGAATATTTTTTAAAAAGGATACTCGGGGCGTGATCTACATTCGATATCGAAGCCAAAAATATAGTTTTTTTAAATTTTTGTCTGTGTGTCTGTTTGTCTGTATGTATGTCCTGGCTAAACTCAAAAAGTACTGCATGGATTTACTTAAATTTTTACATGAATATTACTAAGAGGTTGGGTCAACATATAGGCTACAAATTATCACGCTATCACCTGCGAGCGAGGAGCAGTGATAATTTATAAAGTTTAACGCGGGTAAAACCGCGGGGCAAAGGTAGTTCACAATAAAATCAGTATTGTCTTAGAACAGCTCATTGCTAATCTTTCTTATATCTTATTTATAGTATTTTTTTTATAAATTTAGGATTTGATGGTGTCTTTCGATTTGTTCATGGATTATTTGTGTAAAGTACATAATAAAATTACTTATAATTTTCAGATAATATGTTTAAAGACGTTTAAAAAGAAACTTGACAAGACTTTAGTATCGGTATGAAGGTATTTCATACAATAAATAAATATGATATATTTATCTTAGTGAATAAACCTAAACTATAATTAAAATTAATATCCTTCCCTAAAATAATAGCTATCGCTTAATGAATATGTGTTAAAAAGACAGTTATTTTTGTTACATTTACAAACATGTGTAAATAGCGAAGTAAAGTGCTCATGCGCATATTGCCTACACGTGTATTCACTTATTATCTGGAACAACAATACTTGTTTTTCAGTACAAAAATTATGTTAGTAATAAAATGTAGGGTATGGTTTAGTTAATAAATTTGTTTCCTGTTGATATATTAATTACTAACTGTGCCCCGCGGTTTTACCCGCGTTAAACTTTATAAATTATCATAGCTCCTCCCCCGTAGGTGCTAGCGTGATAATATGTGCCTATATGTTGACCCGACCTATTAGTAATATTCATGCAAAATTTGAAGTAGATCCATGTAGTACTTTTTGAGTTTAGCCCGGACATACATACAGACAAACAGACACACAGACAAAAATTCTATAAACTATATTTTTGGCTTCGACATCGACTTTTCTACGATTTTATTATATGTATAGATAGTATTTTATATTAGATAAATATTATAAGGGTCAAGCGCAAGTTGGACTCTTGTATCAATTCGACGACTTCGTATTTCGGCGCTTTTAAATTTGTCACTATAACCATTTATATTCGACAGGCCGGTTGGCATGGTTGCTGGGTACTTGCCTTTCACGCTGCAGGTCGTGGGTTCAATTCCTACCCAGGACAGATAGTTGTGTGTATGCTCATGTCTGTTTGTCCTGAGTCTGGGTGTAATCTATACTTATTATAAAATCTTAGGAAAGTCAAAACTGTATATTGATAATTAAAAAAAAAAGATACTTGAGGCGTGATCTACTATCGATTTCGAAGCTAAAAATACAGTTTTTAGAATTTTTGTCTGTTTGTCTGTATGTATGTCCGGGCTAAACTTAAAAAGTACTACATTATTATTATTATTATTATTAAGTGTTTATCACACTAGCAGCTAGTAAGCTGAGGCGTGTGTTTTTGTTTGCAATTTGGAAAATTTGTCAAGTCTGTTTTTGAAGCAGTTTAAATTGGGTGCCTTTATGACAGTTTCAGGAAGTTTATTCCACTCATTGACCACACGGTTTGGCAGGAAGTGTTTTAGTGGATTGCTTTTGTGCGGTATTCTGCTTAATTTTAGGGAGTGTCCTCTCAGATATTGATTGTCATTTAGAGTAAACAAGTCCCTAATTCCTGCTACATTGTAGGACCCAGACAAAATTTTGTAGGTTTCAATGAGACTTCCCCTCTGTCTACGGTTTTCGAGAGAAGTGAGGCCAAGGTCTTTTAATCGTTCCTCATATGGTTTGTTTCTCAGTACTGAAGCCATTTTTGTCACTCTTCTCTGGACCTTCTCTAATAGCATGATGTCTTTCTTGAAATAAGGATCCCATATCACATATGCATATTCTAATAGTGGTCTTATATAAGTTTTATAAATTTTCAAGACAGTTTTGGGAGTAAGACACTTAAACGCTTTTCTGACAAGATATAACATTGAATTAGCTTTTTTAGAGACACCACTGATGTGGGTTTCCCATTTAAGGTCATTTGTTATAACAACTCCCAGTTCTTTTTGTGTAGTTACAGGAGCAAGGGGTTGGTTTCCCAGGTAGTAAATGTTATGGGGATTTTTCTTGCCAATGTGTAATATGGTGCACTTTGCACATGGATTTACTTTAAATTTTGAATGAATATTACTAAGAGATCGGGTCAACATATAGGCTACATATTAACACGCTATCACCTACGGGGGAGGAGCTGTGATAATTTATAATATTTAACGCGGGTAAAACCGCGGGGCACAGCTAGTTATCTATATAAGTATGTATTTACGAAAGAAAAAGTAGTCTATGTGGTATATCAGTTATCTGGTTTCCATAGTACAAGCTCTGCTTAGTTTGGATCTGGCGGCGATGTGTGAATAATCTCCCAGGTTGTTATTATATACTAGATCAATAAACCTGAGCGTACAGTCAAGTTTTGTACTTAAAGGCTTTGTAATGATTTCAGAAATGCTGTTTTACTTGAAAGTTGTTTCATTTTATTTGTAACTAGCTGTGCCCCGCGGTTTTACCCGCGTTAAACGTTATAAATTATCACAGCTCCTCCCCCGTAAGTGATAGCGTAATAATATGTAGCCTATATGTTGACCCGACCCCTTAGTAATATTCAAGCAAAATTTGAAGTAAATCCATGCAGTACTTTTTGAGTTTAGCCCGGACATACATACAGACAAACAGATAAACAGACAAAAATTCTAAAAACTATATTTTTGGCTTCGATATCGATTGTAGATCACGCCCCAAGTATCCTTTTAAAAAAATATTCAATGTACAGGTTTGACTTTCCTACGATTTTATTATATGTATAGATAAAATATTAAATAAATATCTTGGGACAAGTAACACACTGCCATCTGTTTCCAAACTAGGCAGAGCCTGATAGAAGATAACTTAACATAGTATTATTAAGAGTTTAATTTAATTCCAATTAACAAAATATTTTTTTATTATTAAGCATGTATTAAAATTTGCACGTCATATATTTATGACAGAATATGTAGAGCATAATTATGTAACACCAATATTACCATGTTTTAGCAAATAAATAATTCTGATTCTGATTCTGTACTATGGCAACCAGACAACTGATAAACATACTTATATATTTCTAAATACATACATGTTATAGATAAATTACACCCAGACACAGAACAAATTATCGTGTTCATCACACAAAGATTTGTCCCGTGTGGGAATCGAACCCACAACCTCCGGCGTAGCAGTCAGGGTCACTAACCAACAGGCCGGTCAAGAAAAAAGTGTAATATTCACATTAGCATCCATAAACTGTAATAATTAATACTTTTATAAGACATTTTTATTCATAATATTCAATAACTAGTTGTGCCCCGCCGTTATACCCGCGTAAAATTTTATAAATTATCACAGCTCCTCCCCCGTTGGTGATAGCGTGATAATATGTAGCCTATATGTTGAACCGTACTCTTAGCAATATTCATGCAAATTTGAAGTAAATCTATGCAGTACTTTTTGAGTTTAGCCCGGTCATACATGTAGACAAACAGACAAAAATTCTAAAAACTATATTTTTGGCTTCGATATCGAATGTAGATCGCCCCAAGTATCCTACAAAAATATTCAATGTACAGTTTTCACTCTCCTACGATTTTATTATATGTAATAATTGATAACAAAAAAAATGAAACAAGAATAGGCATAGGGTTTAATGCGGGTAAAACCGTGGTAAATTACACTCACACACAGAACCATCAATCGTGCTTATCGCACAACGATTCTTAGGTGGGGATCGAACCCACAACCTCTAGTTTAGCCGTCAGGGTCCACTAACCACTAGACTACCAGTCCAGTCAGAGGAAATAAAGTCAGAGTCTGGTTTAAACAGTGATTCAGAGTTATGAATAACAAGCACGTGGGTATTGGATCGTAAACTTTTCTCATTGAATGCTTTCCGAAAACATCTCAATTTTATATTCGAGAGAACGCAGAAAATACGATTCATGTGTTTCCACGTGTAGATACTATAATTTAAAAATATCTATTACAATACATGTAACCAGAGATTTTGGTAAATACTTTGGCAATTATAGCTCTTATCATGTCAACCTTTTTTTTTTGTAAGGCAGGGGGAATGCCTACTCATGCCACCCGCAAAAAATGTCTACGGGTGAGTATGTCGGACTCGCACCGACTAAACCTACCTGCCATGGACTTTTCTTGGCGCCTAATGGGGGGAGCCCCGGGAACGCCCTTTTGCACTATGTCCCAGATGTTTGATACACGTACCCTGGGAGGGCTCTGGATTGCCCGCCCATTATCATGTCAAGCTAATGACGTCCTCAGCTGGAAAAGGCCTACACAAAAAAGAATCCTCCTGGTACATTTTTAACACAAGGCCATCTGATTCCAAACTAAGCAGAGCTTGTACTATGGAAATCAGATAACTCCTTTCTTTCGTAAATACATACTTATATAGATAATTACACCCAGACTAAAACGTATGGAGTGGATGTTTTATTCACATTGGAGCTGTGTATGTTGGGGCATAGAAGTGGACCCCAGGGAATTTCTACCAGAGCTGGGCAACAGCTTTCTTCTGAGTACTATGATTATTTTACTGCGATCACCAACCTATCTGCCAAGCGTGGCGATTAAGGCATATCCCTCCTGCTGGACAAGCCTCCACCAAGAATCATCTTTCTTGGAGGAGGCTTGTCCAGCAGTGCACTTATTTTAACTGTAATGATGATGATGAATCATGGTATCTATAGGCCGCAATAGAATGACAGCAATTTTCCATTTAGAAATAGCCACTGACTACGATTTTTTTAAAGTGAGAGACGGACTAACTTATCTTGTACCGATGGCCAAATATATTTACAGTCATATATATTATATATAATTTTGAAAGTCGTTAATTAATTTAACCCAACTGAAAAGACCCAGCGGAACTGTTCGAAGAGGAAATGAAAGTACAAACACACACTCGAGCCTAGAGGTTGAAGTACACTACAGAACCAGTATCAGACTCCGGTACACTCATACACTCCAATAATACTTGCAATTAGAGCAAACAGCAGTCACGAGTGTCATTGCGACTGTACCAGACACTACACGTAACGTGACACTTGAGTGTCGGGATATGCACAGTGCTGCGAAGTTCCGAGAGACCTGGACAAAATTTGTTTGTTATTCAATTTTTATATGCATAAAAAATATGTAGACTGCTGTTATAAATATAATAGTTATTTTAATTAAATCAAACAGCAGTGACGACAATATGACAGTATTTTTTTAGAATGATATTCCATATACTGTAGACTGGTAAAAATGTCCCTTAAAAAAAGAAAAGTGATCTGGAAAAATCTATGTATTCTGTTATTATATGGAACAATACCAAAGCAAATTACAGAATGGCTGTAACATTCTGATATTAAACAATAGAGAAATTAATTACCATTACGGCGGCGATGCCAACGATATAGTTTTGGAAGCCAAAGAAGTTTAATAAATCCAATGTAGTTTAATTAATTTACTACTTATTCGATTTCATAAATTCCTTAATATTTGAAAATTATGTTCCTCTTAATAGACATGGGCTTAGTATTATCTATGCAATATATACATAACTATTATATCCAAACACAGTTGTAATGGAGCGTCCCGATTACACAAAATATAGTAGTAGTAGTTAAATATAAAAATTAAAAATGAAAAGAAATTTTATGTATTCTCCGCTAACCTAAAGAATCTACTCTTATCTAAATGCTATTACAGTATCAGTGAATATTTAAGTGACACGTTCTAAATAATAATAATGTATAGGTAAATAATGAATATCATATAATGAATATATGTATTAAGATAACATAATTGTTTCTTAATATATTTAAATATAATTGATAATAATAATATTTATGCTAAAAATAACTATACCTATACAATTAAATTAAACTGAAGCATGAAATCAATGCAAATGTTACTGCTTATCTATAAATATGAATATGATAAATTGTAAATAATAATTGCACGTAATTCAATGAAGTATATGATAGACACACACAATAAATGAAATATATAAATTATATACTTAATAAAATAACTGATCAATGCATTATAATAATTATACTATATTATATATTAAAGTTACTAAATTTAATACAAATTTATATTAAATGGCTGAAATAAATCCTCCTCTCTCCTACTTTGCTGTGCCCGACAGGGTCCACGATGAACTTTTCACCTGTACCTACCACCTAGACATACATTGTGGAAAGCAATAAAGGATTGAGTATAGAGTATAGTAGTTTAATGTATAGGGCAAAATTTAATATAAGTAATATTTCGCCATACAATTACTGGAATATGTTCCGGTTGGCGTGGTTGGTAAATACTTACCTTTCGCGCCGCAGGTCGTGGGTTCAATTTGCACCCAGGACAGATGTTTGTGTGCATGAATATGTCTGTTTGTGCCGAGTCTGGGTGTATTTATTGATATAAATATGTCAAATCAAATCAAATCACTTTATTTGCTCAATATGGGTACATACATGATAGATCTTAAAATAATATATTGTCCAAGTCCATATTCTACCTTTAAAAGGTGTGCAAAGTTCTTATTATAAATAACATCATTATACTTATTATTGTAAGACAGCCTTATTAATATGAAACAGGTAACGAAAAATAATGCAGATGTCAAGCTTAAGTTGTAACCATAAGTAAAAATAATATTAATAATACGCCAGTCTCATGCAAGAGTAGGCACGACCTTAACTAATTAACACAATTAAATCATTTGCAACCTCTTTTACCTACTCGTAATATAATGTCTGAATTTAATTATAAATAAATTATTTATGGATTTTTTAGTTAGTAGTAGTTTTTAGCCAATAATGGCCATTATCATAATATGTCACCTAAAAATTCATTTACGCTGTAGTAAGCCTTTTCTAACAAAATATTTTTCAATGTTTTATTGAATAGGTTACTACACGTAGTTTCTATTAAACTTTTGGGTAAATGATTGTAGATCCGTGGACCCATACAGAATAAACTCTTATTAAACATGGTTGTTTCATGACGCGGGCAACATATTCTGAACCGATTTCGTTCACTTTTATAGCTGTGAAACATATTTAGGTTATTTTTAATAAAATTTACCACTTCGCACAGGTACAGGCAAGGTACCGTCAAGATTTTGAGGCTTCTAAAAAAGGGTCTGCAAGTGTCAGTCTGCTGCAGTCTACATATTGCCCTTAAACATCTGTCATATCATGTATTTAAAAAAAGTAGTCCATCAGCTATCTGGTATTCATAGTACGAGCTCTCCTTATTTTTCATCAGATAGCCGTGTGTGAATAATGTATTAGGATATATTATTATTATACATTGATTTGTTTACTTTTCCTGTACAAAGTAAATGAATACCTAACAAGCATAATGCTGCAATAGGAAGATATTTTTTATCTAAATTGAAGTTTTATTTAATTACTAATTAATAAGTATTTATTACCATAAGCAAACATATTATAAATTGATTTAATATCCTTATGTAAATGTAAACACTAAAATATTTACTTAAGTACACGGTTAATATAAACAAAGCCATTTGATTGTATTGATCTAGTTATATTCGTAAAATAGGTTAATTAACCATTAGTAATTTGCGGTGCAGATTTCTATGTAATTTTTACCAACTGTTGCATTCCATGACCCAATACTCAGCGATAGTAAAATATATTATATATAATAATATTTTACAAAAAATATCTAAAGGTAATGAAAATTGATAGGATTTCAATGTGTAAATACTGTGCTTTACAAATTATTAAAAAAAAACACATCATAAGAAAATTATTTTAAAATATTTAAATAACAATCTTATGAATGAACTACGCAATGTGACTTTTTTAGTTTGTAAGAGCACCTAATTAGCATCTGGCCAGCTAGATAATCACATTTTGTCGATGTTTATCGACAAATATTGATTTAACAACCCAGTTTTCTCTCATGCAAGACTAATATTTAAATAATAATTTTACCTCGTCAGTGTAGGCAAAAAAAGTGCAGTTTTCAAGAAAAAGAATACGGTTAATATTCATTAACTCTACAAAATTAATTTCAAACATTAGGTTAAAAGCTTTTTTAATAGCAACTGTAAGTAAACAATTGTTTCCAAACCTTTAAATTTGTACCACTGTGCGCTCGGTCTCCAACGACTTACGCCATAATCTGTCTTGCCATTCAGCTCAAAGCTCCATGTTCAGGTGCATTCTTGAAATTCAGCCGCTGAAAGTAGAATTCTGAGAACGTTTCTCTACCAGTTTTGTACGATCTTTTTGCATTGAATTTTTGTTTAGTATTTTTTATACTATGCACCATTGGGATGGTATCGGACGAATTCAAATATTCCTTAAATTTTTACTTGAGTAAGTATCCACTATTTTTATTTTGACTTTATTGACAATATGAAAAACCGTTTTTAACATTAAATCGTATAAGGTCGGGACAGAAGACGGAAAAAATGTATCGTAAAAGTAAACAAAACATAGCACACTTATATGCATCTAAATCTGGCGCCAAGCAGTATTTTAATGTTTTGTAGTGAGTTTGTGGTAGCCAGTAACTGTATTAAAATTTACTTGACATTGTATATGATTATCATCAGTCAAAGTTAAAATCAGAAGCCACAGTAATAGTTATATAGAAAAAAAACGAGGCAGTCATTGGGGATTACCAAAAGAAGTAAAAACTATTTTGTACACTTGTAATTTAAATAGTTAACAATATAATAGTTGACCCTTCATATTGATATATACCTACTCTTTGCATATACATAATGTATAGTAATAACTCACGGAGGTATATCTATGTACTTATATACTCCGTATACATATAGCTCATGGGACGCGTTCGGTGAATATGACGCGAGTTCCGTGACTTTTGATCATCCAAAAAGTGTTTAAAGCGTTCTCAGTGATCAGAAAACAATCATTAAGATAATGAGTGACCTTCACCTTCATACATATATAGACTCACGCCTGTTTACCAGAGGGGCAGGCAGAGACAACGGATTTCCATTTGTCACGATATTTGCACACCTCTTTTGCCTCGATTACTGTCATTGTAGTCTTCATATATGCTCGCCGGTTTAGGGTACTTCTGACCTGCCCTTTCTGGAGAACGTCTCCAGTTTGGTCAGAGAATGTTCGACGAGGTCTTCGCCTTCCGGTTGTCCCATTCACACAGGATAGGTATACTTCTTTTGTCAATCTTTTTTCATTCATCCTTTCTAAATGGCGAAACTTCACCTTCATAAGGGGTATACATTCTGAGAAACACACATTGCAAGAAACAAACAATAATTATAGTCAGTACATAACAGTGGTTTAGCCACATTTGGGGCCTATTGGGCGGCTTGAACAACTTTGACACTAGGATAATCACTGCTCATACGCATGAATCAAGACGAGTTGTATTCATAACGTCTAGCAAATAAGATGTCAAGCTATGGCTAACAAGGGCTACCATTTCGGCTACTGGGGTCGGTTTGTAGAGACGTACAGACGCCAGCACATCAAGCTACCCCAATCGGTCAAATTTTCCCAATTGAAAGTGAACCTTATGCTTAAGTGATAAAGTAAAAAATCTATAAAAGAAATTTGACAGATTGGGGTAGCTGGATGTGCTGGCATCTGTACAACTGCCCCTTGAAGCGCTCGCTAGTCTAATACAGGATCGAAGAGTGCATTTCATGGTTAAAAAATTATGAGTAATTATCATTAGAATGTGATCTTGCGCATGCAACTGTGAATATATCCTCCGAAAGGGAGCAAATCCTAGATTTGATCTGCCCGTTAGTAACTTAACGCAGAGAGCCTCCCCCGGATCGGCAGAGAGTGTTGATTTGAGACCTGTCGAACGATAAAATTTATGAGTTTCCATGTTCTAGATAATTTATTAATTACTAGCTGTGCCCCGCGGTTTTACCCGTGTTTAACTTTATAATTATCACAGCTCCTCCCCCGTAGGTGATAGCGTGATAATATGTAGCCTATATGTTGACCCGACCTCTTAGTATTATTCATGCAAAATTTGAAATAAATCTATGAAGTACTTTGTTAGTTTAGCCCGGACATACATACAGACAAACAGACAAAAATTCTATAATATATCTATAATATAATAATAGTTTCGATATCGATTGTAGATCACGCCCCAGGTATCCTTTTTGAAAAATATTCAATGTACAGTTTTGATTTTTCTACGATTTTATTATACCGTAGCCTAGTTGGTAGTGCTCCTGCCTACGAAGCTGGTGGTCCTGGCTTCGAATCCCGGTAAGTGCAAATATTTGTGTGATGAGCACGAATATTTGTTTCTGAGTCATGGATGTTTTCTATGTATATAAGTATTTATCTATGTATATAAGTATGTATATCGTCGCCTGGTACCCATAGTACAAGCTTTGCTTAGTTTGAGGCTAGGTTGATCTATGTGACATTGTCCCTAGATATTATTACAATGTGATTTAATTACTCTCAATAAACGTTGAAAATATGTATACTTTGTAATTGTTTATCAGGGAAAATTAACAACCGCTCACGCCACTTATACTGCTGCTATTAATCGTAAACAATAGGCATAATATTGTTTTTATATGGTTAGAACCTTATTGTTATTGTGGCTATCTGTTGCGGTTGCAATGGTCGTAGGCATGCCTCGGCGCGATCAAAGAGACATGGTGACAGTGAGTAACTATTTCACAGAAGGGTCCTTAGTCTGACCTTTTTACTGTAGACTACACGTATAGGGCAGTGATAAGGGCAGCTCCATATTTCTGGTTCGAACCCGCACTGGAAGACTATTCGTGTGCCATATATATGTATAATTTTTTCTCACAGAACTATTATGTATTATATCTCGCAGTGGTAAAAAACATACAAGTTATATTTGGCTCGCTCTATACATTTTAGCTTATAGTTAAATTGAGAGCGATAGAAGTCTTTACTTGCGTCGACGAATCGCTTAGAGTTCCTAGGCGCGTACAGGATGTTACCAAAAATATCAGAAACAATCACATTTTTTATGAGGAACTTAAAAATGTTGATTGGTCTAAGACAAAAAATATGAATTCACCCCACGACATTTTAAACTTTATTTATAATTCATTTGATAACGCAAATAAGTCTGCAAATAATAGAAATATGCTAGAAAAGTCACGTAAATACTCAAAAAAATTCAGATTACCTTGGATAGATCACAATGTTGTCAGACTATGTGATAAACGAGACAAAATATTTTTGGATTGGAAAAACAATTTATATAATTCAGCAAAAAAACTAGAATATAATAAAATAAGAAATAAAATTCATTAAATATTAGAGAACAAAAAAAATAAGTATTATATACAACATATCAATGATAATTTAAGAAACGTCAAAAAAGTATATGAAATTATTAATCAAATGCTAGGACGAATGCCACTGTCGATTGATGCGGCTATACTTAAGGCTTTTGATGCACAAGGTGTTTCAACCAAAATCATTGCCGACAACTTCGCACATACATTCAACAAAGCAGTAAAAGACATAATTCCAAACTGTAATATTAGATTAACGGACTCCATCACTACACATAACCGACAGGATTCTAGTATATTGTTTAAGAAAGCCTCAGGCCGCAGTGTTCATAAAATTATTAAACAACTCAATTCCAGGAAGGCCCCAGGTTCAGACAATATCAGGGTTTCCGATATTAAAATGATAAGTGACAGTTTATCCAATCCTATTGCGGATTTCATTAATTTATCTGTTGAAACGGGTATATATCCGGATGATTTAAAAATAGGTTGTGTCAGGCCAATCCATAAAAGTGGTAAAAGAAGCGAATACTCAAATTATCGTCCAATAACACTACTTTCTTCTATAGACAAAATAGTTGAAAAGTATGTATGTGAGCAAATACACGCATTTTATAGGAAGCACGACGTTATTAACCACAGTCAATTTGGTTTTCAGGCTGGTAAAAGTACCGTAGCACTTTTATCGAATTTTACTGATGAAGTCAACAAACATTTAAATGAAAAAAAGCATGTCCTTGCTCTCTTTATAGACTTCTCCCGCGCATTTGATACGTCACTACATAATCAGTTGGTTGATAGGTTAAATGACTGTGGGATCCGTGGCCCCTTACTGACCTGGTGCACAGATTATCTAAAAAATCGAAAGTTTACTGTAAAAATTGATAACATGTCTAGTGAACTCATATCTGTAACTGAAGGAACAGCTCAGGGCTCAGTATTAGGGCCCCTTCATTTTTTGTCCTATGTTAACGACATGAGCAACCGCGTCACTAATAGTACCTGCTATCAGTTTGCGGATGACACATGCCTTATTATCGCAAATAGAACTCCTCAAATTGCACGAGAACTCTTACAAGCAGACTTGGATGCCCTAACAGCATGGTGTCATGACGTAGGACTTGCACTTAACGCAAAAAAAAAAAAAAAACAAAAAAAAAAATTAATGGTTATTAAATCCCCGTATGCCAGACAATTGCCCATACAAAACTTAGTGGCCCATAACCATGACTGTTTACATTCTGTTAGTACAATAAACTGTAACTGTCCCTCTATAGACATAGTAAAAAATCATACATATCTGGGTTTAATTATAGATGACAAGTTTAATTGGAGCTATCACATAGAACGAGTTTGTGATAAACTACGGCAATTTCTAGCAAATATCGCAATACTGCAGAACCGAATACCGTTCAAAGTGAAGCTTATGGTTTATTATGCATTGGTGGAATCGTATATAGAGTATGGACTTACTAGTTATGGTCGTACCTATAGATCTTACCTAGACGAAATATATAAACTCCAAGTAAGAACTCTTAAAAAAATAGTCTCACCAAAAATAAGACAACAATATTACAACAACGAAAACAATCTTTTCAAACACTGCAAAGTTTTACCAGTACACACCAAAGTTAACTTTTTATTATTAAAAGATCAATTTTTTAATGAGTCTTTACAAAACTTAATCGAACATCCTGTACGCACCCGGGCTATTTCTACGCGCCGGCTTCGTACGCAGCGCGCCAATAACATCTACGGCGAGCGCACAACCGGTTTCGTTGTCCCACGACTCATTAACAGCTTGCCCTCAGATCTTTGTAGTCATTTAACAATTACAAATATTAAAAGTCAACTAAAGAAATATTTTCTGGCTTCCATCGAAAGATGATCTTTATGAAAACATTGAGATGTATTTTGTTAAATTTATGTTTTGCGTGTATTATTTGTGTATATTACGAGTACCTATGTAGTTAGTAAGTAAATTAGATTTAGGAGGCTCATTATAGCACCGGTTTAAACCTCAGTGGTTTTTTGGATGCTATTAAGATAGTGATTATAATGTAAGTATATTCCTTGTAAATAATAATAATAATAAAAAAAAAAAAAAAAAAAGTAACTGATTAGTATTTTCTTGTTTCTATATTTGCTATAGTTACCTGGTTTTATATATAATAAACTTATAAAAAAGTTAGACTTTGACATATTCTGCAGTAAACCTAAGGCAGCGAGACGGGTACTCAGCATAGATTTCTTTTCAAAATTTAATGTCAGCAGTCCATAATATCAGAAAATTGTGATAAATAAATATATTTTTATATAATTGTAACACCACCTAAATTGTACACAGACATTTACTCGTGGAGACCTATAATTGGCCTACTGTTTAATATTTAAATTATTTTAAATATGTTGTTAAGTGCTGTTCGTCTTCCAAATAAAATAATCTAAGTGCTACATACGGCACTATATAATTCTATGTATTTCGAAATCAAATTTGAATTAGCAGTTTTCTTAGGTGAAACTTTAAGTCCTTCATAATAATAATATCATCTAGGTAGAATTTTAGCCATAGTGGCCAGTTTCCATAGGGACAAGCCTTCTGCGTGAGTGATGTTTCTAATCTCTCACTCTCATGGTTCAATCGGGCGTGTAGCTAACACGATCGGATAGAGGTCAGGTCCTGTACCTGACCTCTATCTGATCCTGTCCAACGGCTTTACGTAGAGGTTATAACACAGGAGTACAACTTCCGGACTCCAGGCTGATATTGAAAGCTTTCTTACCAGAAAGATCACAATATATTTATTGTGTCCTACCTGGGATTCGAACCAAAACAAACGAGTCAGTCGAGAAAGTTTATAATCCGGTGGAATTGTAGATTAATTACAATGTATACACTATAAGCCTTAGTAATTACTCAAAATCAAGCAATGAAATTATAAGAACACTTAAAAATTCACATAGCAACAGTCACTAAGTAATAACAGACATACAAATCAACAATCTCATACCTTAAACGACGCTAAACCAACTACATTACAATAGATGTTGGCAGAATATTATAATACGACTCTACATAAGACCCCTCTACATTGCGTCATACTCTATGTATGAGTCAGTGCACAGCTGCGGTCTCAACATTAACAGATAAGTAATTTTAATTTAAATCTACACATTTATTGGAAACTATACGCCTCTACCGATGTAATTGTTTATCGTTATATTCTATAATGATTTCATTATTTTTCTCTGTATCAGTTCGAGGCCTTGATATGGTATAGGTATCGTTCAACACATAATACCTATGTATTATTTCCTCACTAGGTATACAAAAAATCATTTAACTTTATTGCAATATTAATTAATGTAATTCTCAGAACTTGTAAATGACTTGTGCATTTATTTATTTATAACATAGAAATTAGATCATTTTATCATAAGCAAATAATTTCAATTGTAAGTCGATTTGAAGTTTTCTATTAATTCTATTTAGATTACTACATAAATTTGAGGTGCATATTGATAAAATGAAAAATATATACATCTTATGTTTATGAGTTGCCTGATTGGCATAGTACAGGCTTTGCTTAGTTTGGGATCAGATGGCAAGTTGTCCCAAGATATTTATTAAATAGACTGTTTATTTTCTTATTAAATCAAAAATAATTTAATATAATATTTAAAACATAATAATTAAAATAATGATATGGATTGATATTGTACATTGCTATTTCCATATTTACGCAAATCTTTTCATCTTCATATGGACAATAGTTAAACTAATGACTGTGTTTCTATGTATTTATCTTTTTTAACTATTTATTATTATTTAGACCTAAATTGTTACACCTATTTACCCTGTTTTACCTTTCCTTCGTCTATCCACTCCATAATTGGTTGTCTGGAAGAAATCGCAGTAGCGATAAAACCGCCCTTTGTACCTAATTCATGTTTGCTCATTTTAATTTTAGTTTATAGTGTACAATAAAGAGTATTTTACTTTATTTTACTTAAATTCACAGTTGTTTAAGCCTCTACAGTACTGGGTGCAGTAAGCAGTATGCCTCTGACATGGGTTATCGTCTGTTGTCTAACGACAACAACTGGATTCGACTGCTTAAATATTCTAGAAATTATAATATATTATCGTACCTCATTTGGGGTTAATGAAATGAATGAAAGAAGATTGACGAAAGAAGTATACCTGAAAGAAGTATACCTAAGCCAGTGTAAATGGGACAACCGGAAGGAGAAGACTTCGTAGAACATTCTCTGACCAAATCGGAGACGTTCTCAAGAAAGGTCAGGTCAAAAGTACCCTAAACCGGCGAGCATGTATGAAGAATATAGTGATAGTAAACAAGGCAAAAGAGGTGTGCAAAAATCGTGACCAATAGAAATCTGTTGTCTCTGCCTACCCCTCTGAGAAACAGGCGTGAGTCTATGTATGTAGTCAATGTCAAAGTCAAAATCATTTATTCCGTAAAAAAATTACATTTATGTGGAATCGTCATATTTTTTTACCCTACCGTGTAGTGCATGACGTGGCAGCTACTGAGAAACACTGCCTGAAAACTCAGTAGGAATCCTTTTTTAAAATAAAATATACTTAAGATTAATTACAATCATGTGTGTTGACTCAGAACAACTCAATCCTCTCTCATCGTCACTTTTATCACTTAAATAATCAGAAATTTTGTAATATGCCCTGCTACACAATTTGTCTTTAATAATTCTTTTAAACTTATTCGTAGATAATTCTCTAATATCATTGGGAAGTTTGTTATAGAATCTTATACATTGCCCCATAAAAGAGTTACTTATTTTGTGGAGACGGGTAGTATGCAATATGAGATTATTCTTATATCTAGTATTTACATTATGTGTATCGCTCTTTTTATAGAAGGAATCGATATTTTTATGCACATATAGTAAGTTTTCATATATATACTGTATTTGGAGTTAAGATAAATATTCTAGTAACAAGTGATTTAAGAACGATAGCAGAGTTTATAGAAACAAACCACATACCTATGTATACACAACGTTCTTATAACTTAGTTCCCCGCATCCATTTACCACGAAGCGCTTGCGCTAATTTAGCAAATGAAATCTAAACTCGGTCAGTTTGGTCCGTACTGGGGATTACTCACGCATTACCGTTTCGTAGCAAAAAGGGTTAAAAGGAACCAACAAGCAAAACGGGGCTATTTCGGGAATATACGACGCAAATGGGTGAGGTAGAAAATGGTGCGTTCAGCTGAGATTTGTCACATGTTTTGATTACAGTTACCTCTTTGATATTAACGAAAACGTGAGGTGCAGCGGTTAAGGCAGCTTTGCCACTTCGTGTATCGTGTTCGATTCCCGTGCTATAACTATTTGTGTCACCTTTAAACAACTATTTGTGTCAACCATATATAACTATTTATGGGTGATACAAATATTTATCGGGAATCAAACCCGGGACGTTCTGAGTTTAAGAATATCCTGTAACATTATTCACACACGACCATCTGATCCCAAACTAAGCAGAGCTTGTACTATGGAAACCAGATAACTGATATACTACTTTTCTTGTGTAAATACATACTTATATAGATAACTAGCTGGGCCACGTTGTTTTACCCGCGTTAAACTTTATAAATTGTAGCCTATGTGTTAATTCAGGGTGTCAGCTATTTCCATAACAAATTTTATTAAGATCGCTACAGCCGTTTAGACGTGAAGAAGTAACAAACATACACACTCACACAGTCACAACCTTTCGCCTTTATAATATTAGTGTGATAGTGTGATTACACCCAGACTCTTACTACTACTACTACTTACAAACAGCCATGTTCGTGCACACAAATATCTAACCGAAAGCCGAAACTGAAGTCGAAGGTCGGGGGTTTGATTCCCACCCAGAACAGATGTTCTGGGTGGGAATCGAAGCCCCGACCTTCGGCGTGAAAAGCAAGCATTCTCCTACCACGCCAACAGGCTCATCATGTACTTTGTGTTTGTAAGGTACCCCGCGACACAGGGATTAATTTCCATACTGGGAGCGGTGGCTTTAAAAAAACGTGGCGCTAGAGGATATGAACATATACTTGTAATTGGCGTAAAAGCCGTAAGCGTTCGGCGAGGTTAAGCAACTAGGCTCGCGGTCAGTCCATAGATGGGTGACCGCCAAAGTGGTTTAATTTCTGAGCGTCTCCGTGCTTCGGAGGGCACGTCAAGCTGTCGGTCCCAGTTGTAGCCATTAGACAACAGTCGTTAAGCCATGTCAGAGGCGTACTGGGCGGCTTGAGCAACTCTGACAGTAGGGTTACCACTACCCACACGATAAGCAAGCAACTTGTAATTGGCAAAGATATAGTATTCTATTATCACTCAGCCCTATACTAAGCGCATATCTTTAGTTCTTTTATTACTTACTTTTATTTTGCCACGTAATACTGAGAGGCGCTCCAGATAAGCTGCTTTTTGTAGTTCGACAGGGAACTGTCAAACTACAATTGTCCGGAGCGCCAGAGCATATATATATATAGAAATGTATGCCCTGTCATTTTAATCAATGAGGTTACATTTGTTTTTGTCAGCTAAAACAAAAACAAATGTAATCTCATTAATTAGTTTAGTGGTGAATATATTAGTCAGATTATCCGTTGGTCGCGTGTGGTTTCTGACCTAGAAAGAATAACATAGCCACCTCATACTATTCCGTGGGTGTCGTAAAAGGCAACTAAGTGATACACCAGGCAGTCAGGCAGAGTCACCTGTGTAGTAGCTACCACCTAACTGCGGTCACCAACTCGCATACCAAGCGCGGTGAATAAGGCAAACACCTCCAAATGGCAATATGAAATGAAAAGAAATAAAATAAAATAAAATAAAATAAAATAAAATTTATTCAGCACTTGGGTATTAACATACACTTGTACCTACTTGTCAAGGTTACAATGCAGTACATAAACATTGTGGATAGTAAAAAGTTACAAAAAAAAATTATTAGTCAGTCCGTGCGGTTTGTTTTGTCGCATATATTTTCTGAAATCCTTAAATAAATAACAATTTACTAATCTATTATTTTGAAATTCAGTTCTACTATATTAAAATTAAAGAATGGAAGACTTGATCACATGCACGGGATCACCGATCACGCGTTAATGAGCCAAAGCCATCCTCGCCGCTGAGGAACCTACCCTAGCTAGCCTGCGGCTTTCTCTAGCTACCTAGGTGGACGACCCGGAGAAGAAAGCCACAAAGAAACTCCGGGCTTGCTTTTTTCGTCTTCTTTTGCTTTCAGTTTACGATTTTTTTTAAATGTCATGTATTTTACTTACGCACAGAACCGTTGTCATCCAGTGAGAATATTATAGAAACTTTTTGGAGGCCTATTTCCAGTAGTGGACGTTATCAGGGTGATGATGATGATTAGTTGCTGACGATTCAGTATCTCAGGAATCGTCAGCAATGAATAATCTAACTAATTTTAAACAAGGTAATAAAAATATAAGTCATAGAATAATTTATTTACCACGTGAGTCAATAGTTATATATCTGTACCTACTACGTTTTAACCACATACCACCGACGCCTCCCCTTCGCCATAAATTCTAATACATAGAATAACAACATCTAAACGTCATTGAGAATAGATTATTGGTTTGTTTATCTGAACTAATATTTTAAATAGAAAATATTGGATTTTCTGTATGTTTGTTTATAATGGATTAACTTAAGAACTGTTGATTTATTTAAAAATAAAAACATTACACTATTAGGAAGTTATATTTATCAGCAAGTAACACGGGCTATACTTTATGTCAAATAAAATCCCACGATAATTATAATAATACCCGCGGTTTCAGCCGCGTTAAAGTAGTTTTGGCGTAAAATCAAACATAGATCTATACTCACAAATTTTCGCATTTATAATATTAGTAGGATGTATACCCGTAGCGGTTTTGGCAGTGCAGGCCAGAATATCTCACAGATGGTAGATTTTTTCCTACTTACTTGACATTTATCTTCATATTTTGGACAATTCACACAAAATCTTTATTAATTGTAGCCTATGTGTTATTCTGACGTATAAGCTATATTATTGTAAAGTTTCATTAAAATCCATTTTGAAGTTTTACGTGAAAGGGTAACACACTTCCATTTATTCTTACAAACTTTCGCCTTTATAATATTAGAAGGATAACCTATGCAACTAGGATATGAAAAAAAACTATAACAGATTAAAACATTTAACCAATAAACCAATGTTGAGGCGACACGTTCCCAAAGTGCTGGCTTATATTTTGCCCAACAAATAAGTATTGCCTATAGAGTGGACCACCAGGTAATGCTGCCAGTGTTCTGGGAACATCACCAATACACCTTTAATTTAACGCTTTAGGTATTAAGTTATAATACATCTGTATTAATCAAATATATTCTAAATTTTATAGTAATTAAATATACCGATATTCATGTAAACTTTCGTTATAAACCCACTGTAAAATATGTAGTTGTATTAGAATACCGACCAGTGTGTGTTGCCAGTGATGACATACGGAACAGAAACGTGGTCGCTCACTATGGGCCTTATTAGAAGGCTCAAGGTCACCCAAAGAGCAATGGAGAGAGCTATGCTCGGAGTTTCCCTGCGGGATCGAATAAGAAATGTCGAAATCCGCAGGCGAACCAAAGTCACCGACATAGTCCGAAGAATTGCAAAACTGAAGTGGCAGTGGGCGGGGCACATAGCTCGCAGAACCGATGGCCGTTGGGGCAGAAAGGTTCTTGAGTGGCGACCACGAACCGGAAGACGCAGCGTGGGCAGGCCCCCTACAAGATGGACCGATGATCTTGTGCGGGTGGCTGGAAGCTGCTGGATGCGAATAATAGCGCAAGACCGGCAATTGTGGAGATCTTTGGGGGAGGCCTTTGTCCAGCAGTGGACGTCTTTTGGCTGATATTATCATAATGATTAGAATATGTATTAATTAATAATGTATATTGTACAGTAATGCTATTATTGTATGCTTGCGAAAGCCAATAAATTTATTTCGAATGTAATTCTTAGCGAAGCTATGTCAGCCTATCGGTAGCCTGTTCAAGCGCAGATATAATACAAATAAATAAAAAAAAACTGTTATTGTGACACCACAATAACAGTTTTTGTGCAAAATACTAATTGGTTTTTTATCATCTATCTATCCATGCGCAGCTGAGATAAATCACGAATAACACTTATATTTGTGCTAAACTATTTAAAAATAATTTGTTTAACTTCTTAATTTCATCATCATCATAATATCAGCCGAAAGACGTCCACTGCTGGACGCAGGCCTCCCCCACCACAATTGCCAGTCTTATATTGATGTGAAATAAGGTATACTTACCTATAAATTTTAACTCAATTACTTTTGACTGCACGTGTGGCGCATCGGTTAAGACGGTCGCCTCGTTACTCCGTGTCCCGGTTTCGATTCCTAGAACAACATTTGTGTGACCCCAATAGTACGGACGCCAGCACATCAAGCTACCCCAATCTGTGAAATATTCCCAATTGAAAGTGAACCTTCTGCTTATGTGATACAGTTATAAAAATCTATAAATGAACCATCATCAGTCATCCATACTCACAAACTTTCGCATTTATAATTTTAATAGAATATCAAAGAGGAAACATTCAAAGTACACCCAGACCTAGTACAATGATTTAAGGGCCACTCAAATAGTTGAGCTATTCAGGTAATGAAATCGAAATACAAAGGCACGTGCTCCTGTGTAGATGGGAGGTCATTGCCCCCAACGTGCCGTCTAAATATTTATCCGAAATATTGGCAATGTCATCGTAATTTTGTTTTAATCCTTGTACAATTGTTATTGGACGCAATAAAGCAGGATTAACCGTCCTGGTAAATATAAAACGCAACATTTCAAGGATTAGTCATCCGAATGTCGCAGAAGGAATCATACGATTCAGTAAAGACGCAGGAAACGATTAATGTCTATTCTAAAACATGAGAGTCAGTGCCAATTTGAAGCACTGACCAATTAATCACATTAATATTAAGGTGAAAGTTTGTGAGTGTGTGAGTTTGTATGTTTGTTATCCCTTCACGCAAAAACTACTGGACGGATTTTGATGAAACTTTGTACTAATATAGCTTATATCCGAATACATAGGCCAATTTACAAAGTTTAACGTGGGCAAAACCGCGGGGCACAGCTAGTATTCTATAGGCGAAAGTTTGTGATTGTGTGAGTTTGTGTACTTAACGTCTAATCGGCTGGAGCTATTTTAATAAAATTTGATATAGAGTTAGCTGACACCCTGGCTATAATTTTAGAGTTTCGAGTGGCACATCTAGTTATCCATATATTACAGCCAGTCACAGAACAGAATCCATGGAATGCTAAGAATTAAGTATAAAGTGGGTACAAAATTAAATGGTGTATTTATGTAATAACAAAAAGAATGGATAATTAATTTAGTTCATAAATTGTGGCCATAATAATTGGTGCGTGCCATTATGGCAGACCATAGAGAACATAACATTCATTTAAAGCTTTCAATGTATCAAATATTGTATCTATATTCAGCAATGATGCAATTATGACTATATATATTGTTAACCTATTAGAGTAATTTCCGACTATAAGTTGGATGATTTTCCTGACTGCGTTGTTTTGAACAACTATTCGTAAAAAATAATGGACTTAAATTTTTATGCTGTATGGTGATGGCATAAAATATCATCACCCGATATCATCCCGCGGGGGGCGTAGAAATCGACCGGGGGAATACCTACCAGAAAACGGGCAGCGTTTTTCTGTGAACTATGACCATCAAACTACGATCGCCAACCCGTCTACCAAACATGGCGATTATGGCATTTCCCCCCATTCTTTGGGGCTTTGGGGAGGCTTTTGTCCAGCAGTAGACGTACTT
The DNA here is from genome assembly GCA_951640165.1 of Pseudoips prasinana. NCBI lineage: Eukaryota > Metazoa > Arthropoda > Insecta > Lepidoptera > Nolidae > Pseudoips > Pseudoips prasinana. Next base: position 32,557,503 of record OX621251.1, on the reverse strand, counting down.
TAGCTGACATGACGACAATGAAATTTGTAAGGCAAAAATGACCTTTAATAAAAATCAATTGTTTAATCAGCTTATGGCTTAACATCTGCGTAGTAAACTTTGGAACTGCAAAACAAAGTTAAACAAAACAATATTGTTTTGACACAGAATGTGGCAGCATATAAAGTTTAGGAGTTTATCTCAGACCAACAAATAAACCACCACTAGTACTTTCATTTGGTAAGCAATACACATCTTAACAGTTTCGACACGATATTTAAAGAATAAATGTTTTGTTCAATATTTTCTTACTCCATCATTCAGATGCAAATATGTATACATATTTTTTTTATTTTTGTAACCGTATTGGGAAATATTTCCTTTATATTTACATGTCTTGAGCAAAAATGTTACAAAATTCAGGGTTTTCAATTTAACCGTTGTATAATATGGAACATTTACTTCGGTTGAGTATTAAGTAGGTGGATTAGGCAAGACCGATGTGTAATGTATGAACAATTTCAATGTAAATGCATCATTTTTGGACATTTTCATGAAATATTTAACGTAAGATACTGCTGGCCGTTCAATGTTTACACCACTAGACTGATATATTATAACATCTCTCTCTTCCTAATGTATCTCATATGAAGAGAACAGGGTACATAGTATTGCTAAACAACTAAAACTGCGAACTTTTACTTATTTATATTACAATAGTCGACAACTCCTAACGTGTGTTTATTTTTCTCCGTACAGTTCTATTGCTAACAATATTTTTAGGTTGCACTTTTGCTAACGTAAAAATATAAGTTGTAGTTAATAATAATAATAATATCTCGGGACAGTGTCACACAGATCATCCTAGCCCTAAATTAAGCAAAGCTTGTACTATGGGTACCATTGACGATATACATACTTATATGGATAGATAAATACTTATATACATAGAAAATATCCATGACTCAGAAACAGATATTCGTGCTCATCACACAAATATTTGCACTCACCGGGATTCGAACCCAGGACCACCAGCTTCGTAGGCAGGGACACTACCAACTAGGCTACGGTGACCGTAGTTATAGAACTATAGCTTATATCTTGCTGACGGCATAGAATATCGCCACCCCATCTCGTCCCGTGGGGGGGTGCAGAAGTCATCCCGAGGGAATATCTATCAGAGAATGGGCAGCAGCGTCTCTCTGTGTACCATCATACTGCGATTTCCAATCGTATAAATTACATTAAATTGACAATAAGCCATTACATTATTATTATTATATCTGCGGGCGACAAACGTGCAAGTGGGTCACCTGATGGTAAGTGATCACCACCGCCCATGGACACTCGCAACACCAGAGGAATCGCGCATGCGTTGCCGGCCTTTAGTAGTCAGCAAACAAGTGCTGCTGAACCCCACCCCAATTGTCTGACTAATTCCTGAATTGGTCTTCTCCAAAAATGTTTGGTGAACGGCAACCATAACTCTCTACCAGCGTTAGATAAATCTCTCTAACGGAGTTTGGACACTTTGCCCTTTAATAGGTTTTTGTAGCAGGCTTTCATACCTACTGAGTTTATGAGCTGTACTATGATTCTTATACTGCGATCTACAATCGTCTGCCAAGCGCAGCAATTATGCCATATCCCCCCAAATGATGGACAGAACTCCATTGTGGAAATCTTCTGGAGAGGCCTTTGTCTTGCAGTAGACCTCATTTGACTAACATGATGATAATGGAACTGTAGGTTTACCGAGGCTAGATAATAAATAATAATAATAAATATAAGGACAATGTCACACAGATCATCCTAGCCCCAAACTAAGCAAAGCTTGTACTATGGGTACCAGGCGACGATATACATACTTATATAGATAGATAAATACTTATATACATAGAAAACATCCATGACTCCGAAACAAATATTCGTGCTCATCACACAAATATTTGCACTTACCGGGATTCGAACTCAGGACCACCAGCTTCGTAGGCAGGAGCACTACCAACTAGGCTACGGTGACCGTCTCATAATGCTCCCGATTCAATCCTATACCAACGAAACGAATTTAAATATCACTGCATTTCTTTTGAGCATAGTCCTTATGATAGGGATATATGACCTTCATCATCGTCATCATATCAGCCGAAAGACGCCCACTGCTCGATAAAGTCCTCCCCAAAGATCTCGACAATTGCTGGTCTTGCGCTATTCGCATCCAACGACTTCCAGCGACCCTCACAAGCTCATCATCAAATTGTTTAGAAATAATAATTTTATAACTATTTAAAAACATGAATTTAAATTCCTTATTATAATAGGATACCTATGACCTTCGATAAATGGTATTGACAGTTCCACTTTTTATCGACGAGACGGGCCGGTTGCCGTGGTTGGTAGATAGTTGCCGTTCATGCTGCAGGCCGTGGGTTCGATTCCCACCCAGGATTGAAATTTTTGTGCATGAATATTGCTTTTAATCCTGAGTCTGGGTGGTATTATCTATATATAATAATAATAATAATATATAGGGACAATGTCACACAGATCATCCTATCCCCAAACTAAGCAAAGCTTGTACTATGGGTACTAGGCGTCGATATACATACTTATGTTTGTATTTACAAGTTTGGGATCAGATGGCCGTGTGTGAACAAAATAAATTATACCCTATGTGTTAATCCAGGATGTCAGCTAATTCCATACCAAATTTTATTAAAATCGCTCCAGCTATTTAGACCTGAAGAAGTAACAAACATATACACACACAGTCACAAACTTTCACCCTTATAATATTAGTGTGAGTAATCCCATTATTGCTTGTGATTCTGTCGTTTACACCACTAAACTAATTCGTCATTACGTCTCACTCTAATATAGCTCGCTAGAAAAGAACAGGTTATATATACAACTGCCAAACTACTAAAACTGCGCACTTATTCGGACACCTGTCACTTATTTTTACTCAGTATTTCACACATAAATAGAATTACACAGCTAAAGGTCATACAAGGTCACATGCCAAGCTGAAGTGGTAGTGGGCAGGGCACATAGCTCGTAGAGTTGACAGCCGCTGGGGTTCAGGTTCTCGAGTGGTGACCAGGAACCGGAAGACACAGCGTGGGCAGGCCTCCTACAAGATGGACCGATGATATGCTGGATGCGGATAGCGCAAGACCAGCAATTGTTGAGATCTTTGGGATAGGACTTTATCGAGCAGTGGGCGTCTTTCAGCTGCTATGACGATGATGATGATGAAGGACATATATCCCTATCATAAGGACTATGCTTAAAAAAAATGCATTGATATTTAAATTCGTTTCGTTGGTATAGGATTGAACCGGGAGCATAATCTAGCCTAAAAGACATATTCATGCACAAAAATTTCAATCCTGAGTGGAAATCGAACCCACGGCCTGCAGCATGAACGGCAACTATCTACCAACCACGGCAACCGGCCCGTCTCGTCGATAAAAAGTGGAACTGTCAATACCATTTATCGAAGGTCATAGGTATCCTATTATAATAAGGAATTTAAATTCATGTTTTTAAATAAAATGATATTCTCTTTAATTATTAGTTTATTTCATAATGTTCCTAACTTACAAATATTTCTATAGATAACTCTGTAATAACTTTCAGGGAAATATAATTTTCCCAGAAATACATTTCACGGTAGTTCGGGAAATTAACAATATTTCTGGACATTAGTTCAGAGCCAGTAAACAAAATTATTAAATCTAAATAAAAAAAAAACTTGTGTGTACTTATGTACACGCGTTAGAAGTTATACTTCTTAATATACAACTTGAACATAGTTATCAATTTTCATACCACCTAGAACTAACTTCATGCTGTTATTTTTACGATGCGCGCGCATCGTATAAATTCACTGTCATACCACCTAAAACTAACTTCATGCTGTTAAATTTTTTGGTGTCGGTGTGCGCGCGCATCGTAAAAATTCACTCTCATACCACCTAGAACTAACTTCATGCTGTTAAATTTTTTGGTGTCGGTGTGCGCGCGCATCGTAAAAATTCACTCTCATAATTTTTCTCCATATCACCAAAAGAAGTATAACTTCAATAATAATAAACTCCTTTTAAATAATATTATTATTTCTAAATAATAATAAACTGCTTTTACATAATATTATTATTCCTAAATAATAATATTATTTACAGACTCTGAACAAATATCCACAAATACTGTGAATTTCCTGAATTACCGTAATATATATTTCAGGGAACATTTTCTTTATCTGAAAGTTATTTCAGAGTTATCTATACAAATAAATGTCAGTTAGGAACATTATGAAATAAAGTTATAACTAAAGAAAATTAAATTGAATTCAAATATAATATGAACAGTGGAATCATTTTTCATCTTGCCAACGCCATCTAGTGTAAAATCGCTAGAATCCATTACAATTGCACGTTCTCTCGATATGAACATAAATAAGAGTACTTGTTACAAAGTTACTTTAATTTATTTGCTCTTTGACTGGCATGATGGGCTAGTTGTTAGTAACTGTGACTGCTTAACCAGAGGACGTGGGTTCGATTCCCACCCTGGATAAATCTTTGTTTGATGACAATGATTTATAGTGTGTTTGAATTTTATGTATCTATAATATGTATGTATTTGTCTATAATTATGAAAATAATTATATAAGTAACCTCATGGGAAATCATAAATTTTATCGTCCAGCGGGTCTCGAACCAGCCTCTCTGTACCAACCCGGGATATGCGCTCTGCGTTGAGGTACGAACGATACACCCCAGCATACGAAATTTAGGATTCCCTTGCTAACATCCTTTCAGAGGAATAAGTACGTTTATCAGTTTTCTGGATGCACTAGTATAGACAATGATATCTATATCTAGTATATACAATGCCTAATTTTGGATCAGATGACAGGGTGATAGTTGTCCCAAGATATTTATAATTTAGGCAGTTTTTATTATTGCATATCATCATGGATTTATATTGAAAAGAGATGTTATTAAAATCAAATTAGTTTAGTCGTCTTAAATACATAATTTACGGCATTATCTGATTATACCTTCGAGCAATAAACATAAACATTCAACACAGCCTTTAGTTCACTTCCGCAAAAGCCTTATCCATATTCATACACTGATATTATGACGTTTATAAATGACAGTAGAACGATGCTAAGTACGTTGTAGGGTTAAGACTGTAGATAATAGAAGTTCTAGTTTCGTTTCCTGACTCACATTATTCTTTAAGTAGTATTTTAATGCTACTTTCCTTACTGAAAAAGCATTCTACACACTGGAAGCGATTTTCCACGTTCAAAATACCTATATAAATCGGAAATAAGACGGTCACCGTAGCCTAGTTGGTAGTGGTCCTGCCTACGAAGCTGGTGGTCTTGGGTTCAAATCCCGGTAAGTGCAAATGATTGTGTGATGAGCACGAATATTTGTTTCTGAGTCATGGATGTTTTCTATGTATATAAGTATTTATCTATCTATATAAGTATGTATATCGTCGCCTGGTACCCATAGTACAAGCTTTGCTTAGTTTGGGGCTAGGCTGATCTGTGTGACATTGTCCCCAGATATTATTATCATAATTAAACTAGCGGCCCGGTACGTGCTTCGCTACGTATAAGGCATAGTAATAAAAAATATGATTATTAAGTTCATTTATTCAAACAAAAAAATATTTTAAATTGCTTAAAGATGTTAATTTTATCAAGACTTTTTTTAAATTTTTCCTACGTACAAACCTTCCCTGGACTTCCAAGAATAATTCAAGACCAAAATTAGCCAAATTGGTAAAGGCGTTGTTGAGTTATAACATTACAACGAAAAGTGGCATTGATTTTTAAATATAACTAGCTGTGCCCCGCGGTGTTACCCGCGTTAAATTTTATAAATTTTCTTTACTATAAACCTCACGGAGCCCAAGACCTTTCCAACGAATGCAAAACCGTGGAAATCGGTTCGTGTGTTCTGGAGTTATAGCGTCAGGAAGGAAAACCCGACTTATTTTTATATAGTAGACTAGCGGCCCGGTACGTGCTTCGCTACGTATAAGGCATAGTAATAAAAAAATGATTATTAAGTTCATTTATTCAAACAAAAAATATTTTAAATTGCTAAAAGTTGTAGATTTTACACTTTTTCAAGACTTTTTTTAAATTTTCTCTACGTACAAACCTTCCCTGGACTTCCACGTATAATTCAAGACCAAAATTAGCCAAATCGGTAAAGGCGTTGTTGAGTTATAACATTACAACGAAAAGTGGCATTGATTTTTATATATATAGATTAAATTATATCTACGTTCAAAAATGTTTTCTACGGACATTCCTGACATAATATTAAATATGTTGAGTACTCCTTACGGCCAATGTAAATTTAATTTTAATAGAAATAGAATATTAATTAAAAAACATTATGTGCAACTTTTCGTAGAACCGACGGGCGCTGGGGCTCGAAAGGTTCTCGAGTGGCGACCACGAACCGGAAGATGAGGCCTAGGCAGGCCCTCTTCAAGATGGTTCGATGAAGCGCTGACCGTACTCACGTTCGTCTATCAGACCTGTGCAACATTTCAGATAAGCCGGTTTTTTTTAGTTTCTTTTTACTAGGCCAATAAAAACTTTTTTAATTGTTTTTAATGCATTTTAATCTGTGTTAGTTATAGTATTTTTGTTTGTTTTTAATTTAAAATAACTTGTATTGTATGTCAACGTTGTCTATGTTTAGTGTGTGTTGTGCATGCCTTTAATAGGTGTACATATAAAAACTGAATTATGTAGTGAGCTAAGATTTAAATTTTGTGTATATATACTGTTGGTGTGTCTATAATAAATAAATAAATAAGCCATTGTGACCATTTTTATTGGTAAGGAAGGGGGATGCCTAATAAATAAAATAAATAATAAAACATAAAAAGGCTTTTATTCACGTAGACTTTAATAAAGCGCTTGTAAATAGTCAAGACATGTTTCATGTTTGTAGCAATAAAGTTTAGTACAGATAATTATTTCTTATGCATGCCCCCCGCAAAAAATGTCCCGACTAAACCTATCCTCATATGGACTTCTTCTGGCGCTTGATAGGGGGAACGACGACGGGGAAAATTGACGTTCCCTAAAGCTCTTGTGACCTTACTCACATCGAGGACCACAAAATTTATAATACTATTATTTTAGGCTTTTATCAGTTTCTGATTATTAATAAGGTTTATCAAGTCGATTTAAATAAATATCATTGTGTTTTACTATTTTTTTATTACGCAGTGTAGCATAAATCAATTAATATTCAATCATTTGTCAATTTATTACAAAAGTATGTGTGACTAATATAATATTATTGTAATGAATCGCAATTAAAATATTTATTGCCAGTTAAATACTTTAATTGGATTAGTCTATGTAAATAATAAATTAACACTCGCAATAAAAATCTAAATGGTTATTAATTAATTTATTAAAATTTACAGACAATTAAGCTTTGATAATGTTTCTTTAATAAAGAAAGTAACTGACATAGCCGTAAGAATTGCCAAGCTGAAGTGGAAGTGGGCAGGGCACATAGCTCGTAGAGCCGACGGCCGCAGGGGCAGAAAGGTTCTCGAGTGGCGACCACGAACCGGAAGACGCAGCGTGGGCAGGCCCCCTACAAGATAGACCGATGATCTTGTGCGGGTCGCAGGAAATCGCTGAATCGCAATTGTGGAGATCTTTGGGGGAGGCCTGTGTCTAGCAGTGGACGTCTTTCGGCTGATATGATGATGATGATGATGAATGTTTCTTTTAAAATAATAAATTTATTCTTAAGTACAAAACATTACTGGCGCATGTGGTGACCCATAAATTGAAGTTTAGGGTCTCGGGAAGAACGGAGATCTAATTCCCTAATGCGGACGTAGGGTAAAATGAAAAAAAAAACTTCATATTAACTAATAATTATTTGAATAAAATTAAATAAAAAACGTATTTTATTTAATTTCTTCTAATTATTCATAAATTACGTCATATGATTTAAAATTATTCAATCATAGAATTTCCCAATTAATCAAGCAATAGTCAATAAATTTAATGTTATTTGTGTGTTTTAACAACATTAAATGATTAAGTATTCTTAGTTGTGCAAGCCACAATGAATTAATATAAAATCTTTAATTGTCTCCACAATTTCATATTGCCCAACCACGCTAACCGGCAACTACATAGGACTTATTATTGCGTGTGCGCATACGTTTTCTTTTACTGCACTTTCAACATGCGAATAGAGAGACAAAACGCAGAATTCAGGTGGAATCGAGTTAAAGGGTACACACAAAATTGAATGTATTTCAGCATAGTCACAGAGTACAATCAGTCATCTTATATAATACGCTGCCAATAGAATTTAAAATGATTAACAGAGTTAACTTATTTAGAAACAAATTGAAGACATATTTATTGAAGAAAGCCTATTATACTATTAATGAGTTCATAAATGATAAACGACAAATGTAATAACGTATTCTTGACCCTTATGTATGTAAGTTTTTGTTAGTTTTATTTTGTATTTTAGATATGTATTGTAATGTTTTAACACTAAATTGTTAACAAATAAATGACTTATGACTTATGCTCCTTATCTCTCTCTCTCGTCATCATCATATCAGCCGAAAGACGTCGACTGCTAGACGAAGGTCTCAATACAGATTAGCCATCTGCGCGGGATATATTATAGTGCACAAGTGTGTGCGCAAACACAGGAGCACTTTCTATTCCATCACTCTCATGATCCGATGGTTCCCCTAGCGATACGACCGGAAAGAGGGCAGGTAGAGGACCAGCGGCTTTCCGTGCTCTCCGAGGAAAGGGGGTATAATACTGCCAACTCCCAGACATCGGGATTATGCTGAGTAATTTTTCTTTTTACAGAAAAGTGCCAAAATCACTTTTGGCCCGACCCGGGATTAGAAGCCAGGGCCTCATTCTCTGCGCTTTGAACACGCTACCTGTAGACTAACGAGATAGTCCTATGGATTATGAGTGTAACGAAAAGATTTCATCAATCTATGGCTAGTCTCCACTCAGTCTGGCCGCCATAGCTGTAATGTGACAAGGAGTATGTAATATTAGTCTTAATCGAAAATACTAGGACCTAAAATCAAGAGTAGCAAGCAAAGACACAACCGTGCAAATATAGTGCATGAGTTGAATACTCGACTATATTTTATTATCTGTAAACATTCACACACGCACTGCATGTACTGGAGTAAGTAGTCTTGAGTGTTTTTTTATCATTTATTGAGATTAATAACCTGGTTCAACCTGCTCTATGAAAACAAAAAAAGTTTAAAGGTTAATTAAACATAGCTATAGTATAGTCTTGATAAAAATAACGAGGAATCCGAACTAAATTTTATCCCACTTTATGGTGGTAGGAGCACGATACGAGACGACATACGAGCTATGGTGACACAGTGTGATGCGCAAACACACTGATTTTATAATAAAAATGATCTTCACGTTATTTTGTAAAAATGGTAGTTAAAGTTTAAATAAAAATCAATCAGGAAATTTTTTGCACAAATACAAAACATTGATGTAGAAACGACCGATTTGAACAAAATTTGCCTGGGGCTATCGATAAAAAAGAATTAAAACTGGTTTACATAAAACAGAGACCGTGATATACATAATAATGTACAGACGCCAGTACATGCAGCTACCCTAATCTGTCAAATTTCTTTTATAGATTTTCAACTTTATCACAAAAGTATAAGGCTCACTTTCAATTGGTGATATTCGACCGATTGAAGAAATTTAACAAATTGGAGTAGCTGTATGTGCTGGCATCTGTACAATAATACTACTAAATAATAGCTTTACACTCAAATTGATAAGCTTTCTATTTTTGAAGTGATATTATAAAGCTAATATTCAATACAAAAGGTAACTTAATATTTAATTATATCTAAAATCAAATCGATCCAAATAGTAATTAAAGTTTTTAGATATTCCAAGTAAATAAAATAGATATAACGAATTGACTAAAACCTTTTTCATTTTAATTTATTTGCGTTTCTAAGTATGTTAAGTGAATAATTCAGAGAAATAATTAAATTTATTCACCACGGGGGTATTAACAAACACTTATATTTCTACTAACCCTGTAACGGCACAACAATAATTGTCCAACTTTTAAACTGAATTCAGAATTATATTAATAAAATCCAAAGAACGAGTTATACTAAAATTAGTTCTATATATGTTTCATCTTCAAGATACCCTATAATTTTGCCCGAAGGATATTTTGTCATAATTACCTGGAAGCGGATTGTTGGTTTGCAAAAGTAGAGAAAACAGGCCTTCAGGACCTCTGCTTTCGCTGAATAATTCCACTCAACGCTCCACTAACAGCTCAATCATGCCACCATACAGCAGAAGGCTGGAAAAGATGGTTCAACATAGCATAAGTAGGGCTAAGCATTGACCTTTATGAATTCTACTAGACGCGCAATCCCATATTGAGAATTGAGAATTTCTGAATTTCACTGAGTTGCAGCGCCCGCGCATTGAGAAATTTTGGCTGCCGCGCCCGCGCCCCTCACCTCGCACACAGCCGGACTGGGACAGAGTTTTTATTCGAAACAGCGTGTCTAGTTATACATATAAGTCAATGAGGGCTAAGTTTGATTATAAACTCACAACCAATTCTTCTCACTTGCTTTTTTTCCTAATTGTATTAGAGTTGGCACACTGTATAGCATATTGCAGTTAACTAACCGAAATCAATCAAATAACATAACCACAAACAACTTCGTAATCCAAAGGTAACCAGTAACCAAGATAAACTGACAGCTAATTATGATTACAAATTTATACGTTGTACACGTGTCAACTTTAGTATTCGCAGAACATTTCAGAACTACGTTCTACAAAATACAAAAGTGTGTCAACAAAACAGGTTATAAATCAAGTATCAAAATGTTCTCGACCACTACACCTACACTTGTGTTGATGTAAACAAGCGGCAGCTTATGCACGCACACATGCGCGCGTAGCATTGAGTCAGGTCGTGACACTCGGCGCGTGCGGCGCGTTTATTCCTACCATGAACTATAGTATAGCCACAGAGCGCTATAGCAATGCAGATGCAGATTGTACTTATTAGTAGGTATAGGTACACTGGTCTCCGCTCTTTTTTGTACTTCGTATTTTATCCGTTTTATTTCTGAACCACATAATTTGTACTTCGTTATATTACTAGTGGGGCTGGCTCGGTATAACTAGGTAGGTATAAATACTAGTTTATATCGCGACAGCACGTGTCGCCTCGCCGCTTCGTGTCCCGGGTTCGATTCTTGCGCAACACAACTATTTGTGTAACCCATAAATAGTTGTTCTGAATCTGGATGTAATTTGTATCTGTCTATTATAATATGCTTGTAAAGCATCTCGTGACAAATGGATTAGATTCCCTAGTTCGGGCGTTTTATTTAAAATAATATATAAATTATGTCAAGACTGTTAACGATTGGCAAAGTAAATACACATTTTTGTTTTTTGCCACATTGCCTAAAAGTGGATTATTGATTTGTAAAAGAGTCAATAAGTCAATAGATAGTGGCGTATTCGATTGACTAACTGACAACAACGACCCCACTCTATACGAGTGAGGGCACGTTAAGTTGTCGGTTCCGGCTGAATTTATGTCAGACAACAGTTGTTAACCAATGTCAGAGGTCTACTAAGTGACATGAACAACTGAATAACTCTGATACAACGACAACTTTACGATGAAGTAAAAAATTATATAATATAATAAAAAAATAATATAACCCAGTGCCACTGCATACTATCGGAAATGTATTAAAAATATATGAGGCAGTAAAATTTGTTACGTGGAAAAAATGCAGAACCATTCAATACCAAAAAGCTTCTAGTTAGGGGTGTGGACAATTTACCTAAAACTAAAAATAATGGAATCATTCTCAATAACATCTTCAATAATTTAAGAGAGAGAAGAAGATACATAATTTCTAATCACTTAAAAGCTAAGTGTAATATTTTTAGGTACATACTACATAATGTAAGGTCAGCGAGTCTAAAAGTACCATTTTGAAAATAAATTCGCGAAATTAGCCATTTAACTAAACCATGACAATCATAAATGTAATTATAGTTCCGTATGATCATATAGGGTACTTTATAAGGGAGCTATGGTAAGCTACAGGGTTCAATTCACTCGAACAGTTTGTTAACGATTAGAAATAATGTATCTTCTTCTCTCTCTTAAATTATTGAAGATGTTATTGAGAATAATTCCATTATTTTACTTATATTCTATTTCCGTTTGAATATGTACTATGTAGAATATTCTAACCTAGTCAGTATGAACTCTACTTTAGTGACTGTGCTACCTCATATAAAGGACTGAAATAACATGTGTGGTAACACAAACTAGAAAAAGAGTATGTTCTCTAGGGACATAATAATTACATTTATAGTGGCGTATGATTTACGCACATGAAGCTTCGAAAAGAATAACACATTTAGAATATTAGTCCTAGTTCTTTTCATTCTATTTATTTTTAACAACATAATTATAAATAGGTCTAGACATTTTGGATATTAGCCGGAATAAAAAGACAGGCATACACAAAACTTATTAAATTTAAATTAAGTAGAATATTGTGATTTAGAAATTACAAACAGACTCATTCAGTTTATTACTATAGATAAATGCGCTAGAAAAAGAATTATCAACATAAAATGACGATAATCGTAGCTAGTTGAAACATTTTTGCATTCAGCTCAGTTTTTTCTACTGAAATAATTATTTAATCAGGACTGAATAATACATGAACCATAGATTTTTCTTAACGGCTTAAGTTTTTTAAACTGTTAAACACTAAGAGCCATTTCTATCAGTTATTTTCATATAAAACGTATTTCTCAGTATTTATTAACCTGTATTTTAAGTCTAAGCCAATAGCTTAGCTTTTTATGGAATCGGGAATACAAGGTGTCGCAAATCTATACTTTTATACGAATATTATAAAGAGGTAACGTTTGTGAGTTTGTGACGTTTAAGGGGTAATCTCTGGATCTACTGAACCGATTTTCAAAATTATTTCACCAATAGAAAGCTACGTTCTTGTGGAGTGTAATAGGCTATAATTCATCATCATAATTTTTATTTATCCCGAAGTATTACGTGGGACAAACGGGCAGGGACAAAAATATTTATAACGCGGAACCTGCTAGTATAAAATATAGTTGGATAGTAGTTTCATTTCTATCTCTTGCGGGTAGGTAAGGACTCAACCAGACCCATATACATACCTGAAAAAAAAAGTTAGATTATCTTCATACCCTTGCCTTGCACGCTGCTTGCATAAGGCCTAATCTATTGCAATTATATATATATATATATATATATATATATATATATATATACTAGCTGTGGCCCGCAATTTTACCCGCATTAAACAATTTAAATTATAGCGTATTTGTTCATTCAGAGTGTCAGCTATCTCCATAACAAATTTTGTTAAAATCGCTCCAGCCGTTTAGACGTGAAGAAGTAACAAAGATACCTACACATTCATACACTCACAAACTTTCGCCTTTATAATATTAGTACGATATATGTATACATTATGTAGTTATATATTTGTTGAGGCCATCATAGCTAGATGCACTCACCGATTCGTAAGTGATCAGCGAGGTCGAGCAACTAGGCTCGCGGTCAGTCCATAGATGGGTTACCGCCAAAGTGGTTTAATTCCTGAGCGTCTCCGTGCTTCGGAGGGAACGTTAAGTAGTCGGTCTAGGTTGTAGTCGTTAGACAATAGTCGTTTAGCCATAGTAGAGGCCTTTTTTTACGTGGTGGAAATGCTCTAGTCGCACGTAGTGTGGGGCTCAACCCACTAAAACCACCACGGTAGTCAGCCTCACCAGTGGTTGTAGCGGGGGCTCTGGGTACTCGTGAACGATCTCGCCGGTACCTCCGCTGCACACTGAGCGTCCGCGAGACTCTCACCCGAGGAGAGCCATGTTAGAGACCTACTGGGCGGCTTGAACAACTCTGACACCACAATGGGTAACCCCTGCCGATACGATAACTTATCTGGTTTCCATAATACAAGCTCTGCTTATTTTGTAATAAGATGGTCGTGTGTGAATAGTGTCTCAGGATATAATTATAATAATTATTTTTTCATTAATCAAAGTAGCTTTCTTTTTAATTACAATACTTTGGAGTGGAAAATGTCTGTCACAAAGTACCTATAGATTTAGTTTGCCAACTGTTCTAGCCAGTCTATTCGACGCCCAATAACGGATCCGTAAAACGTCAAACCGTCAAAGCCAAAGCAAATATAATATTTCAAGCGCAGTTAGTGTTTTTTGTTCATTTTACATTCTGCGAATTACATTTTCAGAATCCTATTCCATACCGATAGCATATTAAATTTCCGATCGAGTTGAATTGAGCTTTAATATTTTTAATATTGGGGTTCTGTAGCATAATAGTGGAAAGGAAAAAGAGATGGTAAGAGGTTGGCGTGGTTGGTAAATGCTTGCCTTTCACGCCGCAGGTCGTGGGTTCGATTCCCACCCAGGACAGATATTTGTGTGCATGAACATGTCTGTTTGTCCTGAGTCTGGGTGTAATTAGCTATATAAGTACAAAAGAAAAGTATTATATGTACTAAGTATATCGATTATCTGGTTTCCATAGTACAAGCTCTGCTTAGTTTGAGATCAGACACCCGTGTGTGAATAATGTCCCAGAATATTATTTATTATTTCCTTATTATTCCATACATCCATCTGTCTAGCACAGCAGTGACCAACACGATCGGAGAGAAATCAGGCGCAGAACCTACGGCGTGTTCAAGACACATTACTAATTTCCTGAATACGTGGTTTGAAACTGCTGGGACAATTATTAAACTTAAAAGTCCCATTAGCACACATAAGTCTGTAAACAAGTACACAAACGACTGATAACTAGCTTAGTTGAAATTTAGATGTACGTGGCAATGACGCTTGCAACACGCATGGCATAACCACGTGTTGCCGACCTTTTCCTTGATAACGTTATAATTTTACATGGAGGTCATTCCTTAGACGAGTTCCCTTAGAGCCAATGAGTGCTATGTATACTCTACCTAAACTATCACTTGTTGACTGTCTCAACTCCAG
The DNA here is from genome assembly GCA_951640165.1 of Pseudoips prasinana. Taxonomy (NCBI): domain Eukaryota; kingdom Metazoa; phylum Arthropoda; class Insecta; order Lepidoptera; family Nolidae; genus Pseudoips; species Pseudoips prasinana. Next base: position 32,542,325 of record OX621251.1, on the reverse strand, counting down.
ATGATGATGTCTTGGGATCGAATCCCAGGTGGAGCTAAAAAATTATTGCCCTTTTACTGTTAAGAAAAGTTCTCAGTATCGTCTCAGAGTCTGGAGAACGTATAACGTCGGTCCAGTACAGCAACTCCTATCGAATCACGAGACTTAGAGAATACATAAAGTAATTGTGTTTGCGCATTATCATGTCAGCCAAAGTAAAACTGCTGGACAAAAGCCGCCCTAAAAAATCACACTTATATTATAAAGCCGAAAGTTTATGAGTGTGTAGTGTGTTACTTCTTCGCGTCTAAACGGCTGGAGCGATTTTTATAAAATATGGTATACTAGTTGACACCCCGGATTAACACATAGACTATAATTTATAAAGTTTATCGCGGATAAAACACGCGCACAGCTAGTGGGATATATATGCTATAATTGCTACGCTTGGCAGACGGGTTGGCGATTGCAGTTTGATGGTCATAGGTCACAGAAAAATGCTGCTGCCCGTCGATTTCTACGCCCCCACGGGATGAGGTGATAATATTCTATGCCGTCACCACACAAAAATGTTTGCGCATACGTTTGAATATTTTCTGCGCAGGTGGCCTTGGCCGAAATTCGACCAGGACGATATTAAACGATCACTATTTACTATTGGATATCCTACAGCTATACCCACCAGGGGCTCTACCGGCTAACTCGCCGAACATCGTTTTTGTGAAACGCGATCAAATAAATAAAGGTTAAAAATGACTTAATCAATCGTTAAATCGGCTTCAACGTTGACAATCGATTTCAGACCATTTACAACGTCACATGTGGTCATGGAAGCCGATTTAACTATTGATTAAGTCATTTTTAACCTTTATTTACTTCAACGCCATTGACGAAAACGATGTGATCGTGATCGGTGTTCAAATAGATGAAGGTTAAAAATGATTAAATCATCCATTCAATCGGCTTTCATGAGCACATGTGACGTCATAGATGGTCCGGAATCGATTTTAAAAAGTCGATTGAAATAACTATTTAGTAATATTAACCTTCATCTATTTGAACGCCGAACACGATCACGATGGCCGCTGAATTAGGCGGTACCCCCCGCCCCCTTTTTTTTTTTTTGATAAGGCAGGGGGAATGCTAATGCATTCCACCCGCAAAAAATGTCTGCGGGTGGGTATGTCGGACTCGCACCGACTAAACCTAACCTGCCGTGGACTTCTTCTGGCGCCTGATAGGGGGAGCCCCGGGAACGCGGGTATGCTGCTCCGGTGACCCCCCGCTCCTAGTCAGTAACTTAATAATCACTACTTGAAGCCGCACATGAGTCAGTGTCACAGTACGCAAGTACTCGCTACATGCGGAAAGCTGGGTCATTAAGATTCTGCACACAAGGAAATAAATTAAAAGGTCACGTTAGACGGTACCTACTGTATTTGTTTAGAATATATTTTATGGTACAGTCAAAGCCCTATAAGTGTATACACTGGCACTGCAAAATCCGCCTATTGTTATATGGCAGTGCCAGTTATATTTTATAAAGATTTCCTCGTTTGGTTTACCAGTATCGTGCTCAATCACAGATAATGAGGTCCTGAGTTCAAATCCTGGGTCATTCCGGACAGTCAGTACCTATGCCTGCCCTATATCCAGGGCAGCTAATTACGAGCTACTTTAGAATTGTAATATGTCACACGCATATGGTTAGTCTCTGTCGAGAATGGCCGCCTTTCTATACTATATATACTACTTTTCTTACACGGGACAATCGAACAGGTACACCGTATAATAGACACCATTAGTAGATGCCTTGAAAACGATGCAGTCTTTTTGGATATCAGCCAAGCGTTTGATAAGGTATGGCATGACGGCCTCCCTGTCTAAGCTAAAGAAGCATCTCCCGCATTGTCTATTCCAAATACTTAAATCCTACTTAGATAAAAGATGCTACCAAGTGAAGTACAGCGATGATCTCTCAGAAGTACACGAAATAAAATCGGGTGTCCCTCAAGGCAGCATCTTGGGCCCTATTCTATACTTAATTTTTACAGCAGATATCCCAACAACTGACTACACCACGACTGCGACATATGCTGATGACACGGCGCTACTGTCGGCTCATAGCAACCCAGAAACGGCATCATCACAGTTACAAAACCACCTGACAGATGTTGAGATGTGGCTGAAGCGTTGGAGAATAAAAGCCAATGAGAGCAAATCGGTACATGTAACATTTACACTTAGGAGAGAAACATGTCCACCGGTAACGCTAAACTGCAAAGTTATACCTCAAGATAATAACGCAAAATACTTGGGTATGCACCTGGACGGGAAACTTACGTGGTAAAAACATATATGGACAAAGCGCAAACAACTAGATGGAAAACTGCGGTCACTGAACTGGTTATTGGGACGCCAATCACAACTAAATCCCAACAACAAGATGCTGGTGTACAAAACTACCATTAAAGTAATCTGGACTTACGGAATACAACTGTGGGGAACGGCCAGCAACAGTAGTATAGATATCCTGGAGAGATTCCAGACCAAAGCTCTAAGAACAATGTTTGGCATCACTCATTGTATAAGTAATAGATACATATACCACAACCTCGGCCTTTAAACAGTTCGGCAGGAAATAGCTCAAAACAGCCTGAAATACCAGGAGAAACAGACCGTCCATGTAAACAAACTGGCGCATGCTCTGAGTAGAGAAGGCGCTCTTCAGCATACCCGGCTAAAAAGAAGTGACATAACGAGCCTACATAAAAGATTTACCACTTGACATCAAGAGAGTCGTGTGGAATGAATTTTCATACAAGTATGGCTTTCGAGGAAAACATAAACTGAGAGATCAACCAAAAAGGTGGCTTATTGTTGAAAAACAGATTGCCATTGAGCAGCAAGATCAAATAAATAAATAAACTTTTCTTTTGTAAACACATACTTATATAGATAATTACACCCAGAGCCAGGACAAACAGACATGTTCATGCACACAAATATATGTCCTCGGTGGGAATGCAATCCACGACCTGCGGCGTGTAAGCCAAGCATTTACCAACCACGCCAACCGTCCGTCAATTGTTCCATACTCCTGGTCCGACGAAATATATTGTTAACCTATGTCCTATACGAGACCACTTCAATTTCAACCTTAAATCTTTGGTGTAAAGTTCAAAAACGATTAAAAATAATATAACTAAGCCTGTTTAAGGGTTAAATAGAACGTCATCCACAGTCACGGAGTTTTCCATTAGTACACTTTATTCTGACGGCCTTATGTTTTATTAACAAAGATAATTAAACGGGTAACCACCACGTGTAAGAACTTCCCATGTCCCATTAAAAACATTACATAATTTCCACCACAATACTTAGTTGTCAAGACCAGTACTAAACCAGTCTACACCTACCCACTTTCGTCGAACGAACAGCCCGCGGCACATAGGTAAGAACAGTGGGAAACCTTAAGTATTCATTAATAAGGACCATTTTACAATAAAATATAGCTCTTAATGTAACATTGACTGTATATTTCCACTATAATAGATAACAATTTGCAATTATTATAGTATGTATCGATTATAATTGTAGTATTACGAAGAACAGATACGTATAAAATCGTGGAAGCAAAAATCCCCGTCGATTGTATTCCATTCAAATTTTGAGACATTGGAAATAGTTAACTGAAGGTATAGTATATGCAAAATAAATAATACATAAATATTATTGTGGAATATGTAACTTTTTATTACTTTTTGTATTGGCTATGTGACTAACGGCATAGTGCACCAACACATGTCATCCCGTGGGGGGAATAGTAATAGACCAGAGGGAATATCTACCAGAGGACGGCCAGCATCTTCCTTCTGGGTACTATGAGAATCTTACTGCGATCGCCAACCCGTCTGCCAAGCGTAGCTATTATGGCATATCCCCCCAAGATAATCCATAGGGGAGACTTGTCTAGTATTGGTCTTTTTTCAGCTGTAATAAATAATGATGATGAAGCGGGGAATATGTGGAGTACAGCGGCCCAAGTATTTGATGAAAATAATTACTTTAGAACTATAAAATGGAGATATATTGTGAGTTCATATTATTATTTCCGGATAAGTAAAATATTTCATACTCTTACATAGTAACAGCTTTTTTGTGCAGTTGAACGATTTTGATTTGTTTCACCTTGAATGAAGAGAGTCATCGCCTCACACATTATTAAATCTTGAGATGTTTACACCCATTTAACGAGCAATGTCTAATTCAAACAGCAAACATAAACAAATTAAAACTCTCATTTATTCTTGGGGAAGGTTAGTTGTCCATTACTACGGGATTTCGAATTAACAATATAAATGAATTATATTACTTACATTTGAAGGTTTTTTCAGCCTTGTCAGTGATTTTATGGGTGGCTCGTGGCAATATATCTGACACAAGGCGGCTTGGATTGAGTAACGACAAAACTCCATGTAAAATTCGTAAAAAAGAATTCCTGGTCGAATTTCAGTTACGCCGCCAGTCTTAAGGGACACTAGCCAGATGGCTAGTGTCCCTTAAGACTGGCAGATATACGGATATTACGGAAAGCTACAGGACCTACAGCTTTTCGCTGTTTTATCTCCCAGACTTCAGGCTCAAATTTAATTTCGGTCGGACCCAGTATTTGAACCTAGGACTTCATTATCTGGACGTGAAAGTGCTACCACTAGAGCAACGAGGAAATCAGTCGAAGTTACACGCTAATGAGCAGAAAATTATAATAAAATAATAATACTTAGAATTTAAAATACTATAAAACACAGCTAATTCACACGAAAAGTGATAAGATTGGTGAATAATTCGCAAACAGTAGATCCCAGGACAAATCTTTGTGTGATGAGCACGATTATTTGTTCTGTGTCTGGGTGTAATTTATCTATAATATGTATGTGTTTAGAAATATATTAGTGTGTTTTATCAGTTGCTTGCGTTAATACAGGCTTTGCCTAGTTAAGGATCAGATGGCAGTGTGTTAGTTGTCTCAAGATATTATGTATCATGAATAAAGCATTTACCATTCAAAAACGGGCAATTCGAACTATAGTTCGAATACCTCCGTGGGAGTCATGTAAAGATCACTATTGTAAGCCAAAAATTCTAACCGTTCCTAGTCTCTACATTTTTGTGGTACTCATGGATGTTATTCAACATCAGTGTAAGTATGAAACGCAAGCACAAAGAGAACTAAGATTTAATACTAGAAGGAAAGATTTGGAGGTTCCTTTGCAACCAAGGTTAAATGTCGCGATGCGTGGCTGTAGATATCAAGCGGTAAAATTATTTAACTCTCTGCCGGTTGAGTTTAATCTATCGATAGTCCTAACATATTTAAAAATAAATTTAAAAAGCTTTTGCTGGAAGGGTGCTTTTACTCAGTAGACGAATTTAAATTTTAAGGTGACTTTATTAATTATGTTTCGTCGTAGCTTTATTTATTATTGTATTTTTATTAGTATTATATAATGTCCTTTTTTATTTTTTTGTGTCTAGTATGTAAGTTTCGTTAATATTCAAATACGATTGTAAAATTGTTCTCTGAATAAATTAATAATAATTAATTAGTATTATACTCAGTACCAATGGGTTAACAAGATCTTAGTGCACCAACAACTGCCCCCCTTGCCCCTCCTAAATTATTTTCCTGTTTAGTTCTACAATGTCTGGAAAAAATCACATGTTATTGATAAGACTGCTAATTGTTTAAATTGTATTTATATTCTCCTGTACGTAACTGTTTAAAAATCATAAAGCCTACTTCAACTTTTCATTACTTCAAGCAATCTGTATACTAAATTCATATACGGCCATCTCATAAGTATTATACTTAGTCATGGAATTGTATATAAAAATAAAGGCATCGAATTGATATCTTTTTTTAATTCAGTTGAAAGCATAAGTATAAGACTGCACGTGTGGCGCTGCGGCTAAGACAGTTGCCTCGCCGCTTCGTGTCGCGGGTTCGACTCCCGCGCCGAACCACTATTTGTGTGACCCACAAATAGTTGTTCTGACTCTGAGTCTGGTTGTAATTTGTGTTCGTCTTTTATATGTTTGTAAAGTACCCCGCGACACAGGGACTAGATTCCCTAATGCGGGCGTTATCTTGAAAAAAAAATGGGTCACCTGATGGTAAGTTTTATGATCAACGCCACCCATCGACACTCTCAACACCAGAGAAGCCGCAAGCGCATTACTAGCCTTTAAGCTCGTTTCTTGAAAGTTGCCATGTATACCGGATTGAACATACCTCCGCTGTTGATTCCACAGAATACAGAGTGATAGTGCGCGGTAATACTTAATAAAAAATTGAGAGGTGTCAAGGGACAATCGGATGGAACGAAGTTATTTCTTATTACAAAAAACCTGTATAAACTCAATAAAAATAATCGTCGCGACACCACACTGTTCAATGCAAAATAGAAATGAAAATATCTGGCTTGCTTTCTATAAGAGAGAGAGAGAGAGGGACAGACATGTTTCTCTTACAGCTGCAAAAAGTGTCGTGACAACTTTTCGTAAGATTTTTATCCGTCTAGCCCCCTTTCACAACGCGCGATAAGGAAGTTCGTTCCAAAACTGTGAAATTTACAGTGGTAGACGACTATTCATCCAGGTTCTAGCGATCAAGATCTAGCGAGAGGGTTAGTGGGGGAACAGGTCTGTAGCTGTTCCTTTTTCTAATTAAAGGCAGGGTGCTTTAACAATATATAATATATTTTATGTGAAATCCTAGCGTTTACTGTGCCGTTTTTCCCATTGTTTACATTTTCATCGGAAGAAGTCGAGTTTTTCCGGTCTAGCTGGCTGTCGCTATAATTTGTTGTTGACGGGAACCTTATTCCGGTTTTGTATTTAATAAAATTAATGGTATGGGCTTAATTGGGTCTTTAAATGGAGTTTCTTTGTTTGTGGAAGGTACGTCTTTATGCCACTTTTATGCCATGTCAGCTTGATACTGCAGATTAGTGTAAAAAAAATACTGTTTTAAAAAACATACATGGCTTGGACTTTTCATACATGGCATGGTATGATATCGTCCACTGCTGGACATAGCCTTCCTCCAAAGATTTCCACAACTTTGCCATTTAGTGGGGTTGCCGTAGTCACCGCGCTTAGCATGCGAGTTGCCGACCGAAATTGGATGGTAGCTAGTACACAGGAGACCCTGCTACCCGACTACCTAGTACACCCACCAGATGGAATGGGTTACCCTGTAATTGAACCTATTTTAATTAAAATTCATCTTATCAGCCGAAAGACGTCCACTGTTGGACAAAAGCCTCCCCCAAAGATCTCCACAATTGCCGGTCTTACGCTATTCGCATCCAGCAGTTTCATCCAGTGTATCCATTAAAATTATATATGTCTTCATCTATATCTATGCATATAATAAAATCGTAGGAAAGTCTAAACTGTACATTGAATATTTTTTTAAAAGGATACTTGGGGCGTGATCTATAATCGATATCGAAGCCATAAATATAGTTTTTAGAATTTTTGTCTGTGTGTCTGTTTGTCTGTATGTATGTCCGGGCTAAACTCAAAAAGTACTGCATGGATTTACTTCAAACTTTGCATGAATATTACTAAGAGATTGAGTCAACATATATAGGCTACATATTATCACGTTATCACCTACGAGGGAGGAGCTATGATAATTTACGCGGGTAAAACCGCGGGGCACAGTTAGTAATTAATAAAACCGTTTCACAAATATCAGAGAAATCGCGTAAAATAAATACAAATATTATCATGCGGTCGAATTGTTTACCTCCTTCAAATCATATTAACTGCTTTCTTTTGATTTACTAGATTTTTTTAAGGATAACGCCCTCACTAGGTAAATGAGCCCTTGTGTCGCGGGTTAACAAACTTAATTGGCGGACACAAACCTTGACTTGCGAGGGAATCGAACTTGGGACACGAAGTCAAATAAAATTTGTGTATATAAACTGTGTGGCTCAGTCTGACAGCCAAGACGAATATCACCCCCCCGCCCCCATTTCATCCGATAGAAGTTGTCCCGATGCAATACCAGAGAACAGGCAGCAGCGTTCTTCTGTGAAATATGATCATCTTACTGCGACCGCCAACCCACCTGGCAAGCGTGGCGATTATGGCATCTCCTGGGTGGTGATAGAAAGGCTTCTTTCTGGCTTAGAGCCACAAAGCACGAGACCAACAGGCAAGTCATAAAAAAAGTCATTCCTTGGATTATTTCAGGCAATCATTTGTATTTATTTCAATCTTATTTTCATTATTATTTATTACATTATTAAAGACTAGCTGAGCCCCGCGGTTTTACTCGCGTTAGATTTGTTGCCTAGTTGGTAGTGGTCCTGCCTTCGAAGCTGGTGGTCCTGGGTTCGAATCCCGGTAAGTGCAACTATTTGTGTGATGAGCACGAATATTTGTTTCTGAGTCATGGATGTTTTCTATGTATTTAAGTATTTATCTATCTATCTAAGTATGTATATCGTCGCCTGGTACCCATAGTACAAGCTTTGCTTAGTTTGGGGCTAGGATGATCTGTGTGACATTGTCCCTATATATATATTATTATATTATATATTATCATAGCTCCTCCCCCGTAGGAGATAGCTTGATAATATTATGTAGCCTATATGTTGACGCGACCTCTCAGTAATATTCATGCAAAATTTGAAGTAAATCCATGCCGTACTTTTTGAGTTTATCCCGGACATACATACAGACAAACAGACACACAGACAAAAATTCTTAAAACTATATTTTTAGCTTCGATATTGATTGTACATCACGCTCCAAGTATCCTTTTAAAAAAATATTCAATGTGCAGTTTTGAATTTCGTACGATTTTATTATATGTATAGATACTAATATCAGTAAAATATGTTCATAAGAACTAGTCCAAAATTCATGTCGGAACATAGTAACCAACTCGTTAATAAAAGTTTAGTTATCAAAAGAGGTAACTTTACTAATAAAATAATAATTATCAGATTCCTTCATCAAAGACGTTAGTCACCAGTTCAATAGCTGCTAAAGGTCAAAGGGACATCTTTTTACATATTTTATAGATTCCGTGACGGCCATTTCTAATTCTTCATACAATGTATATAAGGTCCTTATGGAGATGCAGAGATTTGTTTTACGATTCATTGTTTTACTTTGGGCTTGTCCAAATATGACAAAACCATGGAGCTATACACAAAATAAAATGTGCAAGTTTTATTTAAACGTCTGCATTTTATGGAAGAGTAAGCTGAAAGTAAATAATAATACCGTGTATGTAAAAACGCGCTGTGTGGTGGTCGCGGCGAATATCAGAATATCATCACCCCATCTCATCCCGTGGGGGGCGTAGAAGTCGACCCGAGGGAATATCTACCAGAGGACGGGCAGTAGCGTCTCTCTGTGTACCATGACCATCATACTGCGGTCGCCAAGCCGTCTGCCAAGCGTGGCGATTATTGCATATCCCCTCAAGATAAGTTTTTAGGGAGGCTTTTGTCCAATAGTGGAGAGTTTACAGTTGTAATGATGATGATATTTTAAAACTAGAGTCATATCAGCCAAAAACTTCCTTTGTCTGGCGATAAAGGCTTCCACCAAAGATCTCCACAATTGCTAGGACTTTCGCTTCCAGCGGTTTCCAGTGAGGGTCGCCTCAGAAGATCATCGGTCCATCTCCACGCTGCGTCTTCCAGTACGTGGTCACTAGCCAAGAACCTTTCTGCACCAGCGTCCGTCGGTTGCGTCAGCGACTGTAACTTCAGGTTGGCAATTCTTTGGGCTATGTCGAATACGTTGTTTGTCTTCGAATTTCAACATTCTTGATTTGATCTCGCTGAGAAACTTCGAGCATAGCTCTCTCTCCATGAGATGACACGGAGCCTTTTTATAAAACCCATAGCGAGCGGCTACGTCTCTGGGGGACCTACTCGCTTTCTCCGAACAACAAAATTTCGTTACGAACTTTGCATATGCTATACGTGAAGTTCGTAACGAAATTTCGTTGTTCAGAGAAAGCGAAAGTACACACACTATTCGAAGGCTTTCGACTGGAAATACTGCGACTGACATACTATCACTAAATAGCCTTTTTATTTGGTTATGGACCCTGACTCTAAGCCAGATGAAATGTGTGTAGGTATGATGATTGAGATTAATTGAGTATAACGTTTACTTATAAATAATATGTATGTATTTAGAAAATATAAGTATCTTTATTGCAGTTGTATTTAATATATGTATAGTTTTCTTAGCAATAATTAGGTTTTATAATAAATACGTCATCGTCAATCATCATCATCATCATCATATCAGCCAAAAGACGTCCACTCCTGGACAAAGGCCTCCCCCAAAGATCTCCACAATTGCCGGTATTGCACTAATCGCAACCAGCAGTTTCCAGTGACTCTCACAAGATCATCGGCCCATCTTGTAGGGGGCCTGCCCACGCTGCGTCTTCCGGTTCGTGGTCGCCACTCGAAAGCCTTTATACCCAACGGCCGCCTGTTCTACGAGCTACGTGTCCCGCCCACTGCCACTTCAGTTTTGCAATTCTTCACATCTTAATGTAATAAATTAATTTATTCAATAAAAATCTACAAACTCTCTTCAGTAATAAAACATTACATTTTACTACTACTTGACAGTAGGCGCGGCGTACTGTCGATCGGATCCGATTAAACATGTTTAGAATATAATGTTCCGTTTTGTTTCCTCGCCACGTTTCCCTTGATAAATTGATACAATTGTGTATTCAAACAATCGTTACGATTTGATATAAAATTGTTTGTTTGTTAGTGATTAATATTGGAGCTTTTGCAATAGAATGCGATAAAAATCAATTGAAATCGTGAATAACAATGTACTTAGAATATGAAATAAACGAATCCAGGACAAGAAAAGTAATATTGATCGATTTATTATTAAATCTCTTGCTATGTAGCTGACGGGAAAGAATATCGCCACCCGATTTCATCTCGTAGAAGTCGTCCCGAAGGAGTATCTCTCAGAGACCGGGTAGCAGAGTATCTCTGTCTACTCTGACCAAAATACTGCGATCGCCAACCCATCTGCTAAGCGTAGCGATTATGGCATATCCCACCAAATATTGGATACAACTCCATTGTGAAAATCTTTAGAGGAGGCCTTTCTCCAGCCATGGATGTTTTTCAGCTGCCATAATAATAATATCTGGAGACAATGTCACACAGATCATCCTAGCCCCAAACTAAGCAAAGCTTGTACCAGGCGACGATATACATACTTATATAGATAGATAAATACTTATATACATAGAAAACATCCATGACTCCTAAACAAATATTCGAACTCATGACACAAATATTTGCACTTACCGGGATTCGAACCCAGGACCACTAGCTTCGTAGGCAGGAGCACTACCAACTAGGCTACGGTGACCGTACCGACCGCCATGATGATGATATGACATTGCTTTCGACCCAAAGTTTTACCAGCGCCATTTTTACCGAAAACCATTACGGGATTGATACCTTTTTACTTACTTATCGTATGGGCAGTGGTTACCTAGTGTCAGAGTTATTCAAGCCGCCCAATAGGCTTTTGACATGGCTTAACGACAGTTACGTTAAGGCTACAACCGGGACGACAGCTTAACGTGCCTCCGAAGCATAGAGACGGTAAAAATTAAATCACTGAGACCATCTATGGACTGCCGCGAGCCTAGTCTCCAGTTATCTCATCGATCCCTTACGGAAAGGTGACGGACCAGACGGCTTAAATTGATAGCTTGTATTGTTATGTCACTCCATACTAAAATCTACGTTGATTTAAATTTCAGGCAGATTCATTTCGTAATTAGGACGCCATGAAAAAATATATTTGCCGGTAAATTGTTTTAAATACTCAAATAATCTCGTATACTAATAAAAAATGGCTGAGACCTCATCCTCACGGACAAAGAGGGCCTTAAAATGACACGTATTTATGTCAAATTAAATTGACATACTTATATTTCAAATCGTAGAAACATCTGTCTTGGGAATCGAACTCACAACCTGCGGCGTAAAAGGCAAGCTACCAAGCGCGCCAACGGCATTATTCTCTTCAAGTCATTTAAGCCACAAGTCATCGCCGAATACCAAACATGGCGGCAAGACAATAACGGCGAGGTAATTAATCACGCCGTTTAAATCACAAAATCAATATTTGCGCAGTTTCGTATGCACTTACTGCATTTCATCGCCACACAGTAGGGTATTGCACCCAATTTATGACTGTGTTTTTAACATAATGCGAGACTATGTTTGTTTTTAACCGTTTATACGAAAAAGAAGTAGTGCTACTAGTTGCAATTTGGAGTATGTATGGCTAGTTGACTTACTTATCGTATCGCAGTGGTTAACTTGTGCCAGAGTTGTTCAAGCCGCGCTTTGGCCGCTGACATGGTTTAACGACTGTTGTCTAGAGGCTACAACCGAGACCGACAGCTTAACGTGCCCTCCGAAGGACAGAGCCACTCAGAAATTAAACCACTTTGGCGGTCACCCATCTATGTACTGACTCGCGATCAGTTCAGGCCTAGTTGCTTAACCTCTCCGATCATTTACGGAGAGCATATATTATTTATCTTAAATAAGCTATTATATAATAAGATATTATATTGTCTGGAAGAAATCGCTCTTATGCGATAAGACCGCCAATTGTACATAATTTAAAACTATGTCTATACATCTAACTTTTTATTCAGTAATGTGCAATAAAGTGTACCTATCTATTACTACAAAGTTTCCTCAAAACCCGTTTCGTAGTTTTTGCGTGAAATATTAACAAACATCCATTCATCCATACAGACAAACTTTCACATTTATAATATTTGTAGGATTTGAAAATATTGTAGTTATATCGGTATAGTAACAACATTTTGTACTGACCTGTATTGCTAATAAAATAATTTGATTTGATTTGATAGTAAGTTCCAAATAATGCATAATAATAATTAGCAATAATCACCGGTCATCCATCTAAAACTAGCGTGGCTAAGCTCCGTAAGTCCATTGATTTGCAGCTTAACATTGCACTTTAAAATACTTTAAACTCATGTAAAAACATTTTTTCCTCATTTTACGATCAGAAGTTTCATAAAGTTCGTGCTCGCGTGCCCGCTGCACTTACAGCTTGATTAATATTAATACATTTAATTACACCCTTCATTAGACAGAGTCTACGGTTGACAATTTAAAAAAATAGTGGAAAACATGGACAATAGTATAGTAGGGTGGGGAATGTTAAAAGATAAAATGTACTATGATGTTTATTACAATTTGTGTAGTTAAATTATCTGGAGTTATGTATGGCTAGTATACTATTAATAATATTAGCAATATGTAAGTTTCTTTTTTTATTTCAGAGGGCGACAAACGAGCAAGTGTGTCACCTGATGGTAAGTGATCACCGCCGCCCATGGACACTCGCGACACCAGAGGAGTCGCGAGTGCGTTGCCGGCCTTTTAGAGTCAGCAAACAAGTGTTGCTGACCCTTCCCCCCACCCCAATGAGCTCTGGCGACCTTACTCACACTCGGAAACACAACATTAAAATTATTAATGTTATTATTAAGGAATGTCTTCTGTAAGGTGGAGGTACTTCCCCAGTCGGGCTGCTCTTTGAGCGAATGAACGCTATGCCCTACCTCTCTTAAGTTTTTTAGATTGGATATTAGTCGTATGGTTTCTGGTCTCAAATGGATATTAGGGCCATCCCATGCCATCCCGTGGGTTTTATAAAAGATATCAAGTTGGTTTTGTCAAAAAAAGGTATCGATAAGTCATATTTTCGATTATAGAAGTGTTAAAGGTGTGAATTCCGGACCAGAAAGAACAATTAAAAAAAAAAATTGGAAAGTAGTATTGCGGGGAATGTTAAAAGATAAAATATACATAACATAGCGTAACTACACAAATAATAATAATCATATTATAATGATTATTATTATTTGTGTAGTAACGCTATGTATATAAACATAATAATTATGTTCTGGAACATTATTCACACTCGGCCATCTGATCCCAAACTGAACAGAGCTTGTACTATGAATACCAGATAACTGATATATTATATATACCTACAACTTTTCTTTTGTGTAAATATATAGGTACTTATATAAATAATTACACGTAGACTCAGGACAAATAGACATGTTCATCACACAAATATCTGTCGTACCCCTCTGGGTAAGAGCCATGAATCTATGTATGTAATATTTTTAATATGATACAAGATTCTTTATTGTCCGTATAAATATATTTTTAATATGATACAAGATTCTTTATTGTACGTATAAATATTTTTTTAGATGTGAAACATCTATAGCCGCACGTAAAAAAGATTTCTGGGGGAGCGACGCGTCGCCACGTTTTTTTTTATTTTTCTTTTTGATGTGAAACAAAACAATCGACTGTGCGATTATTAATCGTAATATATTATTTTTTCATTATGACATATTTAGTTCATATCAAAATATGTTCTTTTCGTCATATTAATTTTAAAAAATAATGTCGATGTTTCACATCTCCCAGGCGTCCCGTGACGGCTCAAATTTTAAAAAAAATTTATTATCACAGTTCGGGCGCACTGGTCTAGCGTTAGTATAATAATCTACAGAATGGATAAATCCCTGATCGGGTTTTTCATGACCCCGGTATGATACATGAACTTCAAAAGTCAGTGGTACGCAACTGGGGTTTGAACGTGAGACCACTAACTCCACAGTCCAACAGTCAACCACAAGGCAAGCTGGTACGTACGAATATTCGACGTTCACCGTAGCCTAGTTGGTAATGCTCCTGCCTACGAAGCTGGTGGTCCTGGGTTCGAATCCCGGTAAGTGCAAATATTTGTGTGATGAGCACGAATATTTGTTTCTGAGTCATGGATGTTTTCTATGTATATAAGTATTTATCTATATAAGTATGTATATCGTCGCCTGGTACCCATAGTACAAGCTTTGCTTAGTTTGGGGCTAGGATAATCTGTGTGACATTGACCCTAAAAAAAAAAAAAAAAATAAACATATCCATGATGTCAGCCAAAGTATGTCCACTGCTGGACAAAAGCCTACCCAAAGAATGGGGGATATGCCATAATCGCCACGCTTGGCAGGCGGGTTGGCGATCGCAGTTTGATGGTCATAGTTCACAGAAAAACGCTGCTGCCCGTTCTATGGCAGGTATACCCTCGGTTGATTTCTACGCTCCCCACGGGATGAGATGGCGTGATGATATTCTATGCCGTCACCACACAGCCATATTATAGCTAGCCTTTTCTTCTTAAATACGAGTATCTAGCTAGTGGAATGTGACAAGTTTGCATCTTAAGTAAATTTAAGCGCGGCCGCAGGTGTTGATAAAGACTGCAGACGAGTGTGGTAAAATTGAATTATTCGTCTAATATTCAGATGCTAGAGGTTCATTGCTACGGCGCAGACAATGTCATATTAGAAACTGTATACACACAATTACACGCGTTGCGAAGCGGTTTAGACAGTCGCCTCGCCACTTCGTGTCCCGAGTTCGGTTTCCGTGCACACACACACACTGAGACACATAAATAGTTGTCCTGAGTCTGAATGCAATTTGTGTCCGTCAATTATTTGTTCGTAAAGTACCCTGCGACACAGAGATTAGTTTCCCTAATGCGGCTTCACGGTCAGTGAAGCCTAGTTGGTAGTGCTCCTGCCTACGAAGCTGGTGTTCCTGGGTTCGAACCCCGGTAAGTGCAAATATTTGTGTGATGAGCGCGAATATTTGTTTCTGAGTCATGGATGGTTTCTATGTATATAAGTATTTATCTATATATATAAGTATGTATATCGTCGCCTGGTACCCATAGTACAAGCTTAGTTGCTTAGTTTGGTATCAGACGGCCGTGTGTGACAAAATAATTATTATTAAATAATTGTAAACAGACATGTTCATAAACACAAATATCTGAACTGGGTGGGAATCGAACCCACGACCTTCAGCGTGAAAGGTAGTTATCTACCAACCAGGCCAACCGGACCGTCTAAATTTACAACTCACCTCAAAGCTTTATTTTTTTTATGTTTACACTGCCTACAATAGAAGCGACCGTGCTGGAGAGTACTACCTTTAGGCTTCAAACCACGACTATAGGCAAATACTAACGTGATTTTAGGAAGGTTTTGTGCAACTGTCGCTCTACGTTAATATGCGTTGACGTGAGCCTCCTGACCGGTTTAGGGTCATGGAGGGCATTGGTACGAATATAAACAAAGTCCGAACAAACTCGTTGAGGCAATTGGTGAACCGGAGAGAGTGGATACAGCTGCATTATAATATGAGATCTATAAATGAAGTAAAAGAAGGTTCTTCGGGTGATACTATGATACCAAGTTTACAAGCTACGAGTATATTTGACCAATAGTTTTAAAAAGAGACTATTCCGGCTATAGTATATACTGCCTGCCTGAAGGGGTACAATGTGTCCGGATTAATTATTTAATCTAATGGTCACTTTCTACCAGGCAACGGTGACCGCTTTTATCACATTGTACCATTGGCTTGTTTGCAAGCTTACTTGTACAGACGCCAGCACATCGAGCTACCCCAACTGTCAAATTTCCCCAATAGAAAGTGAACCTTATACTTATGTGATGAAGTTGGAATCAATCAAAGAAATTTGACAGATTGGGGTAGCTGGACGTGCTGGCGTCTGTACATAAAATCGAATGGAAAGATGAGTTCGACAATTTAGTGTAACTACAAATTATTTCATCAAAGGGAAACATTTTTGGACCAAGAAGTTGCACATGACCAGCTTCAGTAGTATTTAGTCCCTCATAGCCAGTCTCTCCCCTCTCACAAGTCTGTAAGCGATTGGCGTAGTTAACAGCCTGGTGATCACCACTGATGTTTAATATTTGAGCGTCTCCGTACTTCTGAGGGCACCTAGAGCTTCCGGTCCCGGTCGTAGGCATTATAAAAAAATTCGAGTTAGAGTGCTACTGGGCGGCTTGAACAACTCTGACAAGAGCAAAACTACTGTCCTTACGATGCGTCAGTGAGTAACAGAGAATGACAAATAACTACTGATATGAATATCTAAGTTCTGAAGTGTGTTATGATTCACCGTCCCACACTTTGCCTCGTGCATATCCACGAGCGCAATACATTGTTATAACATCTTATCTAGTTGGGGATTAGCTATATTTCCACGAGTGAAGGCGCGTATGACTTAATTAAAATAAAAGTATGTTACCTCGACTGTATCTTAATGAAATCCGCAGGCAAACCAAAGTAGCCGACATAGCCCAAAGAATTGCCGAAATGAATTGCAAGGCCAAGCCTGCCCCGCATGTTTTTTGTCACTGAAATCAAACCAAGGAGCTATGAGAGGGCTGTGCTTGGAGTTTCATAAATGTTGAGATCCGCAGGTGAACCAAAGGACATAGCCCAAAGAATTGCCAAGTTGAAGTGGAAGTGGGCATTGCTATGCATAGCATAGAACCGACGGCCGCTGAGGCTGGTTTGGTTGGAGGTGGTTGGTTGGTTTAAGGTTCTCGAGTAGCGACTTCAAACCGGAAGTCGCAACGTGGGCAGGCACCCTACAAGAGGGACCGATGATCTTTCGAAGGCCGCTGGAAGCTGCTGGATGCGGGTAACGCAAGACCAGCAATTGTGGAGATCTTTGGGGGAGGCCCTTGTCCAGCAGTGGACGTATTTCTGCTGATATGATGATGACGATTGAGTTAAAAGTTTTCTAAATTGGAAAATAAAATTGGAAAATATGTAGTATATCAGTTAACTGGTTTCCATAGTACAAGCTCTGCTTCGTTTGGGATCAGAATATGGCCGTGTGTGAATAATATCCCAGGATTTTAACATCGTCCATATTGTTTTGTTTCAATATATTATTAGCGTTCGTACTGTACAATCTATTAATGCAGGCCGTTTCTATCGATTGAAAGCGATGACGAATATCAAACCTAATATAATAACTGAATCGTATCGATTGTGGCGACTCGCTGTCTACTGTCACGTATGCATGTAATGCCGGCCATTCACCAGCCGTAATGTCGTGTTTTTTGCAAGATTGGTGCAATTTTTCATATTAATCACCATGTGCACGTGAGTCGCAGTGGTTAAAGTGGTTCGGGTTCGATACACGCATGGGACAACTATTTATTTTATCCACTATTGTACTGCCTTGACTTGTGCTGTTTTACTGCCCCGTTGGTTTAGTGGTAGCGTGTTCAACTGCAGATAATGAGGACCTAGGTTCAAATCCCGTGTCGAGACGATAAGTGATATTGGGATTTTTCCGTTAAGAAAATTTCTCAATATCAGCCCAAAGCCGGAGAGTTGGCGATATTATTTATACCCCCGGCCCTCAAACAGCACGTAAAGCCGTTGGTCCTGTACCTAATCGAGAGGCTAGAGTGTAGAGTGGCCACCGTGGCCGAAATGCGTCCTGGAGGACAGTATTATTATTATTAGTACTGAGACTGGATGTATAAAGAAAAAGTAAAGTAAACTTGTAATGTCCCCCTAGTACACACGGCTAAATATCAAGCTATACCTTTCCAATATAAGCTAACGTCTCATTTAATAAAAACCCTATACAACGCGAGATCAGCTTATACTGGAATAGTATAGCTTGATATGTAGCCGTGTGTACGGGATTATTTTACTAGTGCAAGCGTCATCATTAAATAAAACGAGTTTGCTTTAGACCATACGACTGAAGTAGAGAGAGAGAGCTTTGAGAGAAAGAGAGAAATAAAATGTGTGCTCGAACCCCTCTCTTTCACCTCTACCTACAGTAATATACTAAACGTAACTCTCTCTCCCCTTCTGTCTTCACTAAGTTATGTTTCAACTTCCATTAGCTTCGCTCGATCACACTTTTCGTAACTCACTCGTCATGCGTTCATCAGCGTACGTTCAAGTCAAGATCTTTCTCTTTCCCTATCGTGTAGTGCATGATCTGAGCTTCATAACCATTTGTTTGCATTAGTGCTGACGAAATGCCTTCACCTATCCTCGAATCGGCCAAACAGCCCGCATATTCGCCTATTAATGTAGAGCGAGAGATACACAGAACTTATACACATAATAAGGTCCTGGATTCTAATCCCGAGTCGACCCAAAGAGATTAATGGGACCTTTTTGAAAAGAAAAAACTTCAGTATCAGTTAGAAGTTAGCGGTGTACTACGTGCATGTCTTCGAGTTCCCTTCAATAGCTAATCCAATACGTGTACCTCCATCTGGTCACGCTGGCAAGCCGTCCGATCAGGCCAGAATGAAAGTGCACCTTATTTTTAGACAACGCCCACACTAGAGAAATTAATCCCTGTGTCGCGAGGTCATTTACAAACATATAATTGACGGACGAAAAGTACATCCAGACTCAGGACAACAGCTATTTATAGCTATAAATAGTTGATCTGAGTCTGGATGAACCCGGGACACTAAAACATACTACAACTATGACATCTTGCTAGTCTCCACTGATACTGGTCACCCTGGCTGTAATTTGACTAAGAGGTTGATATATCTATAGACTTTCTTTTTTTATTTAGTTGAAACTGACACACTCCTCTGAAACATTTAATTTTGTACAGAAAATCACTCTTTAAAATGTCACGAAGGGCCCGCGAATATGGAAAAGAAGATCCCTTCCTAATGATCACTATTCAATGTATAACTACATTAACAAATCACATCGATTCAAGCTACCTTGAATCGAGTAATATCCAAACTTCACCTTGAATCGATTAATCTCATTCAAAACGATTTGTTTGTATTCGTGTCTCGTGCAGAGGTCAGGTTAGTGTATGAGGAAGGGTGCATGGAGGTTGGTAACCCACACGCTTGGCGTTTACATTCATTAGATGTACTGATTTACGTTCGATTTTCGTATCAGAAAAGTCGAAATCCGCAGGCGAACCAAAGTCACCGACATTGCCCGAAGAATTGCATAGCTGAAGTGGCAGTGGGCGGGGCACATAGCTCGTAGAACCGATGGCCGTTGGGGCAGAAAGGTTCTTGAGTGGCGACCACGAACCGAAAGACGCAGCGTTGGCAGGCCCCCTACAAGATGGACCGATGATCTTGTGCGGGTCGCTGGAAACAGCTGGATGCGAATAGTGCAAGACCGGCAATTGTGGAGATCTTTGGGGGAGGCCTTTGCCCAGCAGTGGACGTCTTTCGGCTGATATGATGATGATGATGACTGAGTTACGGAATGTATAGTGTTAGGGAAAAGTAACGAATTTAGCTTAAAATTCTGCTAATATTTTAAATGCAAAAGTTTGTGAGTATTGATGTGCAGCTGCAGATGTATGGATGTTTGTTACTCTTTTACGCAAAAACCACCGAACGGATTTTAATGAAACTTTGTAGTAATATAGCTTACATATCTGAATAACACATAGGATCTAATTTACCAGATGTCGTGTTTGGTAAATGCAGGTCGTAGGTTCGATTCCCACTCAGGACCTCGTGCTAAAATAACTAAACTGATAATTTATTATTCTGTTCATTATTTGTGGCGCAATGATTAAGGTTATTTTCACTATATATCTTGTGTTTTGCCAGTTTTGTGTGTTGCTAGTGGTGATTTATGGAATACAGACGCTAGACGTGGTCGATTACTATGGGTCTTGTCAGATGGCTCAGGGTCACCCAAGCGGCCATGGAGAGGGCTAAGCTAGGGGTTTCCCTGTTGCGATCCGTGGGCGAACCATATAGTAAATAAAATAAAATAAAAAAGGTTTTATTCACGTAGACTTTAAAAAAGCGCTTGTAAATAGTCAGAACATATTCGTAGTAATATATTATTAATTTGTAATTATTTCTAGGTACATATAGATATTTAGGTACACGGATTGTAGGAAATAACTTACAATAAGATTTATTTAGTAACAGTAACGATATTTAACTAACTTAAATTAAGTTATTGTCAAGGATCATGTGTAGGTTTAATTATCAAAATTTTAAATTTTAGCTATATTTTTACTACATATTGTCGAATGGTTCTGTCTATATTAAGGTACAAATTAAATGTTATTATTATGGCGGACCTTGTGTTTATAACGACGGTCACGCTTTAATGCTACCACCGGATCCAATGCGCCCCAACTGAGAAGACCCAGCGAACCAAACTCAGCGGGTGTCTCTACTACCGGTTTCAACACGGCCCGGTGATCGACATAGCCCGCAGAATTGTCAAGTTGAAGTGGCAGTGGACATTGCATATAACTCGTAGAACCGGTGGCCACTAGGGCAGAGAGGTTTTCGAGTGGCGACCACGAACCGTAAGCATAGACAGGTGTCATACAAGATGACCCGATGATCTTGGGAGGGTCACCTATATCTTCCTCTCAACTTCCGTACGCCTAGCCCAATCACACTTTTCGTAACGCTCTGCGTAAAGAAGATTTTCTTCACAAAGTCTATCGATGAATGCTTCTCTTATCATAGCGCAGATAACAATCTAGTTAATAGCACGGCATCAAATCGGTGGTCACACTTTGGTAGTAATATCGTCTTTATAACGTTACGAATAAGGACAGTTTTAGTAGTACATAAGACGACACTTTAGTGGTTTCAATCGATGACGTCGACTGGACACCGGCATCATACGTAAACTAAACGAAGAAAACTTGACTATCTAAGTTTTACTGAAGTAAAAATTAGATATTCGAAACGTAACTGGCTATGAGAGAAAAGAGAAAGAAAATGTGTGCTCTCATCTCTCTCTATTTCTATCTTCACTGCATTCACACTTTTTGTAATGTATTCACCAACTTACTGTCTATGTCTAGCTACTGTCATCTAACTGGAACCTATAGAGAACTTAAAACTAAGATGGTTTTGTTATTAATAATCCTGAGCGACAAATTGCGTGTTCTCCCGGATTACCAGCTGCTGCCAAACGGCACAGCGACTGGCGGAAACAGTTCGCTGTCTTCCGAAGTGTCTGCAAGTGATAAATAAATAAAATAAAATAAAAAAGGTTTCTATTCACGTAGACTTTAAAAAAGCGCTTGTAAATAGTCAGAACATGTTTGTAGCAATATAGTTGTATACATTATTATTTCTAGTAACATAGATATTTAGGTACACATTGTATGAAAACATTTATAAAATTAATTTTATTATAGCAATGATATTTAGCTAGCTCGTATCAAGTTATTGTCAAGAGATTATGTTTAATTATCTAGTTTAAGTCTAATATTTTTACTACATATTGTCAATGGTTCTGTCTATATTAAGATATTATTATTATGACGGACCTTGTGTTAATAACGACGGTCGCGCTTTAATGCTACCACCGGATCCAATGCTCCCCAGCCCCAGCCCCATGATGAATGAAAGGATACTTGTCTGATTGCCGCCGCAGCCCCAGGGGAGAGATGCCCATCCCCTGGGGCTGCGGCGGCAATCAGGTAATCCGGGAGAACACGTAATTTGTCGCTCAGGGCACCTATCTTATATCACTCGGGACATGAAGCGCCGGACTAGCATTTCCGAAGCACCAAAATAAGTCCATGGCAGGCTAGGTTTAGTTGGTGCGAGTCTACCATACCCACCCACACCCTCTTTTGCTCACATGCGTTCCCGCAGTCTTATCAAAAAAATGGTGGGCATTGGTAACTTGCAAGCAGGTAGACGTTCTGCAAAGTTACAGTTAAATATCGCAATTAGATAGTTTAAACATTCGAGTATGTGGTCGGCGTGTATCGACGTGAGAATTGAGTGAGATTGGGTAGGATTTAGGCAAGCCACTAACCTGTTTGCGATGTGCTGAGTATCGGGGAGGTCTGGAGCTGATCTGACGCACTTACATACAAATAAATAAAATAAAAAAGTAATATATAATTAATTTATAATTATTTCTAGGTACATATAGATATTTAGGTACACGGATTGTGGGAAATAATTAACAATAATATTTATTATAAAACAGTAACGATATTTAGCTCACTAAAATTAAGTTATTGTCAAGGATCATGTGTAGGTTTAATTATCTAAATTTTTGCTATATTTTTACTACATATTGTCTGAATGGTTCTGTGTATACACTATGCACTATAGTTATATTTTTTCACAAACACACAATCAATAATGAGAACACGTGTTATTTGGGCGAAAAACGATGTCACATTCATGCGTGTGCGCGACATTCGATTTATAGTCTTCGATTGATAATGATGTCGATAGTTGATATTCGATTATTTAACATTCTATTTGGCATAGTACATTCCACGACACGCTGTCACCTACTAACTTTCTTTAGACAGGTGATGTTACAGCTACAGACAGACACAAACACAGATAGACAGACATTGACGTCAAACCTATAACACCGTTCTTTTTGCGTCGGGATTAAAACAGGCTAGGTTAGATCCATCCTGTCTTATCCATTTGGACTAAGAACGTAAACTTACCAAATTTTTGATTGCGTGTATTGTCTTAATAAAATATATATACAGTATGTTAGGTTAAACGAGGGACATATTAAGGGAGGGTGTTCAGTATTCGATTCTCGTCCCAAATATTTAAAAAACCCATAACCTAAATTTTTGACGTAATTGTCCTATAAAATACATTATCATGAACACTGAGTGCGCAAGAACTGAACTTGTACCTAAAGTGATCACGTGGCAAAACACGCGCCGATCCTGCCGAAAGGTCATTGACCTGCGCACATGTTCTGCGATAATACTAACAAGGGTGTATACACGTTGTGAGACTTTTGCGAAATTTTTGCTATGGTTCTGTTTGTTATTTATCAGTGTTTATTAGTATCATATAGAGCTGCATAGGTACGTTCCCAAATCCCATTAAATACGCAATCATAAATTTATATATATATATATAATTCAGTCTGTAATTCAGTAAAATTAATAATGTAACAATCAAATATTTGAGGAATACCCATTTGCAGTCAAACCCTCCGTTAAATACCTGAAGTGCTAACGTACCATTTTAACTACGGTTCAGTTTTAATGCTACTACCGGATCCAACGTAACAGCAGAATTCGAGTGAAACGATACGTATCTAGGTATTCATCGACGAATTGTAGAAGGTACGAAGTTGTAGAAAGCTATTTATGAAAAAAATATTATTAAATAATTTAATTTGCAGGTTAACATAATTTTACAAATTTTACCCCATGGTAAGTCATGTCCACTTGGACTGGGAATGTAAACATACCAGATTTTTGACGGCTTTCTTTTCTAGTAAAAGGCTACCGCACTAGGGAAATTAATCCCTGTGTCGCGAGGTACTTACAAACATAAATGGACACAAAGTACATAAAGACTCGGGGAAACTGTTTATGGTTCACACAAATAGTTGTCCTGCGCGGTAATAGAACCCGGGACACGAAGTGGCGTGGGGACTGTCTTAACCGATGCATCACACATGCCGTCACAGTCAGTGCTTGTGCTGCCATTATGAATATGACAAATGATGTAACGTCAAAAATACCTACATGATACCAGTAAAATCAATAATGTCACAATTAAATACGAAATACCTATTTTCAGTCAAACACTCCGTTAAATACCTGAAGTGCTAACGTACCACTTTACGGCGGTTAGTTTTAATGCTACTACCGGATCTAATGCATCCCATTGGATGCGGTAGTACTATTGAACCGTGACCGTCGTTATGCGTGTCATATTAGTGTATATTTTGTCGTAACATGACCAGAACCAACTATACTCGATATTAAACACGTCGTAAATCTTTAACTAACTCTTAAGTGATATTTTTGGCTGTAATTATTCTTATTATTATAGCCAAATGCTAGGTATAATTACTATAGTGTTTACCTACCAATCCTGCACGTGTGACGCAGCGGCTAAGACAGTCGCCTCGCCGCTTCGTGTCGCGGGTTTGAGTCCTGCGCTAGACAACTATTTGACCCACAAATAGTTGTTCTGAGCCTGGATGTAATTTGTGTCCGTCTATTATATATATTTGTAAAGTACCCTGCGACACAGGGATTAGATTCCATAATGCGGGCGTAGACTTAAAAAAAAATCTGTCAAAGTATAAAAATATTACGAAAAATATGAATATGATGATATTTTTTGCTTATTGTGCACTTTTAAGCACCATAATAAAAAAAAAATGCTGATCATTGTCTGGATGCCATTCCCTCAAAACTACTTTTACGCCGCTCATGGGATGAGATAGGCTGATGATATTCTTAGCCGTCACAGCACAAAAGCAAAAAGCACGTATCAACTTATCTGATTTAAAAGCCATAAAGTTATACGATGACCTCAAGAAAGTATGTCAAAACGTTTTCATTTAGCGACTTTTCAATACGTACCATATTACTTTCTTTTCACTTACGTCGTTTTTTCTCAACAATTGCGATTACAACAGTAAATTATCAAAGGACTCGATCTGCGGCGCACAATTAGCACTGCTGCTAAAAGCATTGGCTTATATTGTTACAATGCATATGTGAAGGATGTTATCATTAATGCACATCGGGCCGCTAAAATGTGCTTTCAGGTAGAACGAGTAAATGTTTCTTTGAAAGAAATATTGTAAGCGTTAAAGTGGGTACGTTGTTTATTCAATATTAAAAAAAACAGCCGAATGGATTAAGAATGAAGATAAGGTATGCCCTGAATGTATAACCTACAATTAAGTAAAATTGCCGATAACAACATAGAATCCCTGTCAGTATAGAAATATTTGTAGCAATTTTTTTATAGGTATCTAAATAGCGTTAATTAGTGTTTGCCGTATTATGCATGAAGTATTTAAACACTCCACCATCCTACTAATTTTATAAATACGAAAAAATTGAAGTATGGATGGTCGTTTGTTACACTTTCATGCAAAACTACGGAACGGTTTTTGATGAAACTTCGTTTTAATATAGCTTAAGGTCACCCAAAGAGCGATTGAAGAGCTATACTCGGAGTAACCCTGCGCGATCGAATCAGAAACGTAAAATCGGTAGGCAAACCAATGTAGCTGACATAGCCTAAAGAATTGCAAAACTGAAGTGGCAGTGGGCGGGGTACATTGCTCGTAGAACCGCAGCTGGGGTAAAATGGTTCTCGTATGGTGCACGGCCTACTACCAGGTGGACGGACAATCTTGCAAAGGTTGCGGGAAGTCGCTGGATGCAGGCAGTGCAAGAGGAGATCCCTGCGAGGCTTTTGTCCAGCAGTGAACGTCTTTCGGCTGATATGATGATGATGATGATTGTACATGTCAAATATATAATAATAATAATAATAAAGTTATTTATTAATGTAACCAAAGACTCAAAATTGTTAGTAATACATAAGACTTATTCTATGTTAGTAAAAATATAGCTAAAATTTTGTTTACATGACTTTAGAATACACGAATCATTGATGCCCCATTCCGTGAGAAACAGTGCAGCAGTGTATGTATTATATGCATGTATAGGCAGTCAAATCTGCTTGCGATCATGGCCACGAATCCTGCTCACCAGGGATGCACACCGTTTGCGCATTGTGGCGTAGAAACAGTCCACTCTGGCTTCAGCAAACATGCCCGATGCGCTACCGTAACGTGGCAGACCCAACAGCACCCTGAACGCGTTGTTGTATTGGATACGAAGAGCGTTGTAAGATTTTTGAGTATATTTAGCCCACAAGGAGCACAGAATTAGAAAGAGGAGCAATAGGCTCTAAAAAGAGAGATTTTTACCGTCCTTGAACACCGTGCAAACCTGCGAGCTAACATGTTTGCTCTCACTGACAACACCCTTCGTTCCCTTTCCAAGTCATCATCATCTATAGATTCATGACGCTTTTATATATTCATATAAAAGCGTTATGAATGCGCAATAAGATTTTTAGTTTTACTTAACCTTTAAAAAATATAGGATCTGCACAAAGATGGACTTAAAAAAATCGAACCAAATTACAGTTGTTTTTAATGTCAAAGCGTAAAATATTGGAAGCGTTAGCATAGTGACGTTAGCATAGTCTTTTCTTTTCTTAGTCCAATAAGAAATTTCTTAATTGTTTTTGATACATTTTAATCTGCGTTAGTTATAGTATTTCTGTTTGTTTATAATTTCAAATAACTTGTATGTCAACTTCGTCTATGTTTAGTGTATGTTGTGCATGCCTTTAATAGGTGTACATATAGGGATTGAATTATATAGTGAGCTAAGTATTTAAATGTTGTGTATGTATACTATTCGTAGGTCTATAATAAATAAATAAAATACGGTATCTACTTATTATTTAGTATTGCAATCAGTACAGACAAGCCTTTTAATATATGCCCATTGTTTTTCAGCGCCATCTTATCGTTCCTAGTATATGGCTCGGGTCTTCTCCACGGGTGGCTCTGCAGTCCAACGCTTTGTTTTTATTAAATTACCATGATTGCGACTACTCTTTACTGGTTAATAGCACGGAATTTGCATTGTCTATTAGATAGTTATTGCTTTCTACGCTATCTGATTTTACTATATTTTTTTCGTGCTTTAAAAATAAGGAATGCATGGTCATAAACAGTTCTCAATAGACTTCAAAGAAAAAGGAGTTAGGGCGCCAACGCGGAAAAAGACACTTCGAGGCATACTTTAATTTGTTTTTATATGTAAACTAGCTGTGCCCTGCGGTGTTA
Source organism: Pseudoips prasinana (assembly GCA_951640165.1). Classification (NCBI taxonomy): domain Eukaryota; kingdom Metazoa; phylum Arthropoda; class Insecta; order Lepidoptera; family Nolidae; genus Pseudoips; species Pseudoips prasinana. The sequence continues at coordinate 32,514,651 of OX621251.1, read as the reverse complement.
CCCGCGTAAAATTTTATAAATTTTCTTTGCTATAAACCTCACGGGGCCCGACACCTTTCCAACGAATGCAAAACCGTGGAAATCGGTTCGTACGTTCTGGAATTATAGCGTCAGGAAGGAAAACCCGACTTATTTTTATATAGTAGAATATGGTGAGTTTGTACCAACTAGTTTGGGAACTAGACAATTTCTTATAAAATATAAATAGAGGTTTTTGGCACCAACGCAGAAAAGGACACTTAAGTTCGATTTTTATGTGTAAATATGGTGGATTTTTAAACACAACGTCTTTGAAATTGTACATGAGTGAAGAAAAGTGGAATATTATCGTCAATCTTCCGTGTTGATTCCAAAATTCCATAAAAACCTCCAGTAAATCCTCCACTATTTTACTCGTGGGGTCTTAGACTTCACAGTGACGAACTTTACTTGACTTTCTTTGACTTCATGACAAAACTCTGCTTAAAGTAAAAACAATAACATCTTTATTCAGTAAATACTTTGATTTAATTAACAATTAGTAAAATGGAATCCATTTCAATTACTTCAAAATTTTATTAATAAATAAATAAATAAAAAAGTTTTTATTCACATAGACTTTTAAAAAGCGCTTGTAAATAGTCAGAACATGTTTGTAGTAATACAATTATTATTTCTAGTTACTTATTACAGATATTTAGGTACACGGAATGTTAAAACATTTATACAATTTATTTTATAATGGTAGTGATATTTAGCTAGCTTGTATTAAGTTATTGTCAAGGAGATTATGTTGCAAGCATTTGCCAACCACGCCAACGTCAGAATTAACTAATTAATTATTCAATTTACCTATTCAGTATTAATAATCATATTCATAAACTATAAACTTTTATAAGGTATTATATATTTATTTACTTTTCTATTACGCGTTATTATGTTGTTTATCATTTCATAATACAATATTATAGGTAGGTACTCAATTAATGTCCTATTACTTATAATTATATATACTATACTCTACTACTATTCTCAGAATACAACATATAAATATGACATTATGTAAATGGCTAAAATAAATGTTCAATACTCGAGGAGTTGGGCGCTGATAGCCGAAATACAGGCTCTGCCTAGATCGGCTACAGATGACTATACCATTTAATCTGACCTAAATTAGCCTGTTAAACTATTTTGTAACTTAAGCTTAAGTTTTTTTGAACAATAAACTTTATTATTATTTATTTATTTATTTTTATTTGTCATACTTACTTGTCATACTTGTCAAGCTCACAATGCAGTACATACATAGTCAGATACAGTACCAAAAAAAATAATTAATTAGTCCGTCCGTACGGTCTGTGTTGTGTCACCGTCATATATATTTTATAAATCCTTAGTTAAATAACAAGTTACTAAGCTACCATTTTTAAGTTTAGTACTATTATGTTACAACAATAAAAAAGAAGACAACGAGCAGATGGTTAGCGCAGAAGACTCTCAGCCAGTATCTTAATTTAAGCGACTAATACAAGAGGGCACCCTCATGGAGTTCGGGCCCCACCTCAGGACCACTCTAAATAGTGGATGGGTTTTACGGCTCTGAAGGCGGCTTTGGCTTTGAAGTGATGTAATGAGAAGTTGTTAGGGTTTTTTTGTTTTTGGTAATTTTAAACATTAGGGTCAGTTGATATGTTTGTAATATCTTTGGACGTGACTCAAGGAACTTAATTTTCCTTTGAAACTGAACAAAATAAATAAATTGAGGTATTTAGAGAAAGAACAAGGGAACACTTTTGTCACAATCACTACATAATCTATAATATATGTATAAGTATATTTAGGAGTTTTATATATATATATATATATATAGTGTGTATAGTATGTAATTTGTTTGTATTATTAGTATGTATTAGTATGTAGATATACATCTATTTCTACTTGTTGGTAGTAGCAATTAGCATCACTTAATTTTATTTTTCTTTTGATGTTGTACACTGTTTCTACCCTTCTTCTACAAATCTCCTTCTGTCAGTGGTTTGCTGGAAGAAAACTCATCAATGAGTTAAGCTCGCCCTTGTACATTAATTTACACATACACATGTATTAAATGTTTATTTTCTATGTACAATAAAGAATAAGAATAAATAAAAAATAATATTACTTTCCAAGTAAGAACAAGGATCAGTTATTTTTCGTATTTCAATAACTTTTTTCGGTTTTATTTAATTTCTTCAATTTCATGGGTACTTGGACTACTTAAATTTGTGCTACCATTTATGTTTCACCTTGTATATAATAATAAATATTCCTCAACTGTATAGTACGTATTGTTAATAAAGAAATGTAATTTGTGTCAGTCTATTACATGTTTGTAAAGTACCCCGCGACCCAGGGATTACATTCACTAGTACGAGCGTTGTCTTAAAAAAAACAAATATTGTTTTAAAATTTTGTGTCTACTTATTTCCTTATCGTATAGACAGCGGTTACCCTAGTGTCAGAGTTGTTCGAGCCGCCTAGTAAGCCTCTGACATGGCTTAACGACTGTTGTCTAATGACTACAACCGGGACCGATAGCTAAACGTGTCCTCACACGGAGCTCAAACGCTCGAAATATAACCATTTTGGTGGTGATCACCCATCTGGTCTCCTCGTCAGTCTCTTACGGACCGGTGTGAGCATTATTATGCAATATATTGCTGTGTAAGTGTTTATCAAAAGAATATTTTTAAAATAGGAACATATAGTTAAGTATATTATCGGCTTTAAAAATATATTAAATGAATGTATAACCTAAATATTTTAATATTTTTTTCACAGAAACGAATCATTTATTTGAAATTGTTTCACGTGACGGCCATATTTTTATTAATATCTATATACATATAATAAAATAGTAGGAAAGTTAAAGCTGTACATTGAATATTTTTTAAAAAGGATACTTGGGGCGTGATCTACAATCGATATCGAAACCAAAAACGATAGATATTAGAATATTTGTCTGTGTGTCTGCATGTCCGGGCTCAACTCAAAAAGTACTGCATGGATTTACTTCAAACTTTGCATGAATATTACTTAGAGGTCGGGTCAACATATAGGCTACATATTCACACTATCACTTAGGGGGGAGGAGCTATGATAATTTATAAGATCTAACCGCGGGGCACAGCTAGTTCTTTATAATAGTGCATCTGGCCGAATTCGCTTACGGCGGCTCATTTAAACGGAGTCTAACTAACTGCGCAGGAGTTATTATAGAAGAGGGAGAGTGGAAACGCAGGTGTACTCTTCATGCCTAACTCGCAAGCCGTTACGACCGGAAAAACTCCATGTATTATTATAAAAATTACCACGCACGCTTAAACTGGGGAGTAAACTGGAGAATGCGTGATGAAAGCGTAGTGACATCGGGGAAGACGAATGGAAGTTGAGATGGAGCGATAAGTTAGTCAAGATAGAAAGAGAGAGAGTTACGTTTCGTATATTACTGTAGGGGCAAAAGAGAGAAGTGTGAGCATTCATTTCATCTCTCTTTCTCTCCAAGCAAGTTACGTTTCGTATATCTAAGTTTTACTTCAGTCGTGTGGTCTAAAGTACACTCATTTTTTTATTATAATAAGGAATATTTGAGTAATTAGATAGGGTTATATATATTTCATGCGTGTCTTTATATGTGTAATTACTACTTATCTCGATACAAAATTTTATGTTTATTTGCTACTAATTACACTCATATTGTTTTCCTATTCTTTGAACTGGATAATTATACTTGTACAACTATAAAAATTAACTATTTATCTATGCGTTCATATCAGTGTTTCTTAGAAATGCTAAAGGTTCACTTAGATACCTGTTTTTATTTAAAGTCTAAGGTGAAGAAAGCGTAGCGCTAAGGTGTTTTACTTAGAAACTGTGTGAAGACTATAATAAAATAAATTAATATCAAAAAAAGGTTTGAAGTTTGAAACATTTGAATTTTTGAATTAAATGTTTTTAAGGAAAGCTTACAGAATAACTATATAATAAAAATAAATATTTAAAAAGATATACATAAAAAGAAATATATTTTAAGCCAAGCGCGGTGACGACGACAACCCCCCCCCCCCCATCCAGAAAGCCGCAGGGTAGCTAGGATAAACCGGTGAGGATCGCGTTGGGTCCATAACCCCAGATCTGTGATAGTGTGCCTGTGATCACACGAACTTTGTAAAATTTCATATTTTTACTTCAGAGTCCTCCTGAGCCCCCCCTGAGTAGTACCCCTAATCTATTAGTGGCTTAAGTTGAGCTACTAGAGGAGAGCCGCCTGCGTTCGCCAGCTGTTTGGTGTGTTCAATTTTTAATATAATAATAGCTAGGGACAATGTCACACAGATCATCCTAGCCCCAAACTAAGCAAAGCTTGTACTATGGGTACCAGGCGACGATATACATACTTATATATATAGATAAATACTTATATACATAGAAAACATCCATGACTCAGAAACAAATATTCGCGCTCATCACACAAATATTTGCACTTACCGGGATTCGAACCCAGGACCACCAGCTTCGTAGGCAGGAGCACTACCAACTAGGCTACGGTGACCGTCGAATATAATAGTACTAAATTTAAAAGGTGGATCGACGATCTTTCAAGGGTTGCTGGAAGCCGTTGGATGTGTGCAGCACAAGAATGGTCATTATGGAGATCTTTGGATGAAACCTTAGTCTAGTAGTGTCCATCTTTGAGATAATAAGGCCTTACCTTCTATTTACTGGATCTTGAGAAACCTTAAACATGCATTGCTTTCTAACGCCCCTATTTTACGGGAATAAAAGTTTAGATTATTGTGATTATATACATGCATAATTATAATTTTCCGCATTTGCTCTGCGCATATGGGCGGAAAATTATAGAACGATTAAATAAAACTGCTAGAACATCAACAAAGCTATTAAAAATAAAACATAAGATGTTAAAACATCAGCAATACTATAAAAATACCACTTAACACTTAAGAAGTCGGGCCCTATTTAATGAGGCAAAGAGTCTAAACTGGGTCCTGCAGACCCATATATGAAAGTTCGTTTGACTTATCTCTATGAACTTTATAAACTTAATAAATATTCTAAAGGCAAAAGTTTGTGAAGTGTGTGAGTGTGTATGTTTGACACTTCTTCACGTCTAAACGGCTGGCGCAATTTTAATTAAATTTAGTATGGAGTTAGCTGACACCCTGGATTACCTCATAGGCTATAATTTATAAAGTTTAACGCGGGTATAACCGAGGGTCACAGCTAGTTGGTCATAATTTCTTAAGTATAACGCGAGTGAAACCGCGGGGTCGAACTAGTATAAAATACGTTGTTAATGTTTCCAGCTCTATACAATTAATTTCTTATACAACATATTTCTTATGAAAAGACAGATCATCCTTAATTTTGACAGTGATGTGTGTGACAAAATAAATAATGTGACTCAAATGAAAATATGGTCAGTATTTTACCCTAAAACTATGAAGATTTTTAGCGTGAAATATTGATCATATCTTCATACAAATTATACTAGATACGAGTTTTATTATTGTCATAGGAGTGAAATGACATTAAAGTTTAGTTTAGTTTAGTGGTTTAAAAGTGAGAATCATCAGAACTGTCTGTTAGGCGTGCTTAACAATTTACACAAGTTCAGCTTCTAGGAAGTTAAGTTAAGCTCCAAAGGACATCTGTCTAAATGAGTAACTGAATAAGTGGTGTGTTTTCTAAGAGGGTCCATGGTACATTAAGCTGTCTGTTCAGGCTATAGTAGTAATAGTAAGTGTTCAAAGCATTTCATTTAATTGTAATATAACAAAATACTAACGCCTGGCCAGATAAACCCAGCAGCGATTCTGTAAGGGTTAAACTCATTATTATTAACTATTAATAACTGCATTTTAATTATCTTCATTTCATAATCTTCCGGGGTTTTGACCAAGGAGTATAATTATAATATGCGTTAAAAATAATCAGTTGCCAAGCTATTACCGATAATAAAATAAATGTAAATGGGTGTGTAAATTATTATAATATGAGCATCATAATCAAACTAATGACATAGATTCTTCTTATCTAAATAGGCACGTCCTTCCGCCACGTCTTGAGATATGTGAAGAAACTGAGCAGTACGTAAGGAAAAAAAATCCTAGTATCCCTCTGAAGCTCTGAAGGAAATGGCTAGAATTTGAAGTAATTGAATAAATGAGTTAAGTATTTGTACATAGAGAGGAACACGAGTGGCAAATTAGTGTGAAAGAAGTGAACGAGGAATGTGTGCAAAGGATTTTTACGAGGCTGCCTAGCGAGTTTTACACCTCACTGTACTCCATAAGTCAAGAAAAGCCACTATGCATTCTGTAATACATCTTTTCGTTGCTTCACCACAAATCCTCGCATCGGTCAACAATACATCACATTTCATAACTTCACTACAAATCCTCGCATTGGTCACTATGTATTCTCACACTGCACAGTTGCCCCGCAAATCTTTACAAATGAATTTTCACTGCTTTTTAGTCCAGTTCTGCCGGTCTGGTCTGCACCAAAGTAGTTTAATTTTGAGCGTGTTTATGCTTCGAAGAGTACATTAAGTTACAGTTCTTGGCTATAATCAATAGAAAACCATCACTAGGCCATGTCAAAAGACTACTGGGTGGCTTGAATAATCTGACAAACAACCCGTAAAGTACGAGGTCCTGTCTCCAAATTCCGAGTCGGAGAAAATAGTGACAATGGGATTTTTCCGTCAAGAAAAATTTCAGTATTAGATTAGTCTGGAGTATAAAAGTTGACGGTGTTCCACCCCCGTACCACGAAGGGCACATAAAACCATGGGTCCTTCGATCGATCGTTCAAACTAGCTCAAGCTGTAGGACTTGATCATGAGAGTTACACAATAAAAAGTTGACTTGTGTTTGAAAAACCTGTGTAATCCCACGCATATGGCTAATTTCCATTAAGACAGACCGGGGAACCTGAGAACAGGAGGAAATTGATAATATAAGAAATAGACAAAACGCCTTTTACATAAGAGGACGCAAAGCTTTTCAACCGTTAATAGACTTGTTTCTTAACATCCTCTAAACAACATTAAAAATTCCATTTTCCAAATGCCTCTTGCCATCTTTATTCACAACACAATTAATCACCATGATGCCTTGTTTCCGGCCGATAATTAAAAACTAATTCGCAGTTAAGTTGCAACAAAAGCTCATTAAAGTCGTTAATAAAATCCTTGGTTGTTACAACACCTACAATAACAGTAATTAGGGCTAGCTGTTAAAAAACATACTAAGTTTTGAAATCCCGGGACTGGATTATTTTCAGAATATTTTGAATTATATTAATTTAAAGTATAATGATATCTGTCATACGTACAAAGATATAGAACATACTACAGAATTTATCTTCCCCCTCCCCTCAAGAATAAATGAGTATTCCAAAAGGCAAACGGCAGCATCCCTCAAAGGTTTCCACTATGTAGCCATTTGAAGAAGTTTTCTCGCGCAGTGACTACGACTGCGCTAGTTGGCGACTGCAGTTAGGTGGTAGCTAGCCAAGTAGTTTTATTGTATTTCAGGTCGCATTTATTTGAGACCAAAACCAGGTACGAATATTACTTCGATTGTAGTTTACCATTAAAAAAAATAGCTTGATCACATAGGTATATTTGTTAATTTTTTTTTTTTAATATATATATTTCATAGTTCTAAATTGTTTTTATTTATATTATTATAATATGCAAAATTATTTAAAAAATATAGACAAGTAAGCCGCAAAATTTTGTCGCCATATTAAAAATACATGCGGGGCAGTCTTTGGGGAAGCGTGCGGTGGTGATGAAGCGAGTTTCAAGCTTTTTGTTCAACCAGAAAGTCCTCAACGCACCTAAAGAAGTTTTCACTGCGATAATATTTTGTTATATATTTTGCGAAATATTCAAATTTCTTCTAGTCCCGGAAAGTACCGGGATTTGCTGAACCGAGTGACTACTCTACACGCAACTTATAAGACAACAAAGGTTTGAGTGTTATGCACTTTTATCGTTAGGTAAATGAACTGGCTTTTTTAATTAGTTGCAGGTTTGTGAAGTGGTTGAAACGTTTTCTTTGTTAGAAATCAATTAATGGTAAAATGTAATTGAGTCATTGTAGTTGTTAAACTTATCATGTATATAAAGGTTTTAATGCAATTAGAGGGACTAGTTTAAATGCCGCTCTTGTTATTTGTCTGTTTGATTGAAGTTACGTACTGAAGTTAAGTTACTTACGAATGCCCTATGACCTACCACGAAGCTAGATAATCATAAATTTTAGGAAAACTCAACTAAAAAACATGCGGGGCAGTCTTTGGGGACTGCCGATAGAAGTGAAAAGTATTTTTCAATTTTTCATACACTACACACGGATCAAATAAACACTACATTAAGGTTTATTTGATCCGAGTAGCGAGTGGAAGATGCTACTTCCATCTTTGGGCGGTAAAGACTCATAGTAATTGCTTCCCTGCCTATGGTGAGAATAAATTTAAAAAATAGAACTAAATTTGGTTAGGCAGTCGGCTGTAACAAATTTAACATAATTAAGAAAAAAAAGTGCACAAGGCCGCTAATGAAAAATACTGCGGCCATCTGAGTGTATAAACGGCCAGTACAAATTTTAAAAAAAGAACGTCCGTCATACGGCCTATTTACACCACGTTTTTTAAACGCGCCGATGAATTTTATCCTACAGAGCAGTTTGTTTTTGCTACAAACGCGCATCAACGGCGCGCTTAAAAAACACGGTGTGCATAGGCCCTTATGAATATCCGATCAGTTCATGTGTCCTGACGCAAGTTTCACATTTTTTTCCCATCCCAAAAAGTGCATAACACTGCTGAAGAAAATAAGACTTCAAAAATAAATAAGTGACTTAAAAACAGGTGAAAATAGATGCCTGGCAAACAAACCTATCGACAAAAATAACAGATCTAAACGGCTGATGCTAGCCTTGTATATGTGAAAAAAATGGAACCACGATTGGGTAAATTTTTATTTATTTTCTCAAACACACGTGCGGGTAGTGAGCAAGACAGTCTTACCGGTATCAATTCTTCTGTGTTTATTTATTAGTTATACAATATAATACAAGTTAACTAGGAAAGGCCAAGCCAGGGGATCTACCGGCTGAGTCGCTGAACATCGATTTCTTAAATGGCGTTCAAATAAATAAAGGTCAAAAATTACTTAATCAATTGTTAAATCGGCTTCCATGAGCACATGTGACGTCATAAATGGTCCGGAATCAATTGTCAACGTTGAAGCCGATTTAACGATTGATTCAGTAATTTTTAACCTTTATTTATTTGAACGCCATTTAAGAAATCGATGTTCAGCGACTTAGCCGGTAGAGCCCCTGATATACCTTAAACAAGCGAGCATGTATGAAGAATATAATGACAGTAAACTAGACAAATGATATGTGCACAGATCGTGACAAATGGAAACCCGTCGTCTTTATATACCCCTTTGGGATATAGTCGTGAGTCTACGTATGTATGTGAAAGTTAGTTTTTTTTCTATCTACTATATAAAAATAAGTCGGGTTTTCCTTCCTGACGCTATAACTCCAGAACGCACAAACCGATTTCCACGGTTTTGCATTCGTTGGAAAGGTCTCGGGCTCCGTGAGGTTTATAGCAAAGAAAATTTATAAAATTTAACGTGGGTAACACCGCGGGGCACAGCTAGTTTTTTATATAAGAGGGTGACAAACAAGCAAGTGGGTCACCTGATGGTAAGTGATCACCGTCGTCCATGGACACGCTGAACACTAGACGTCGTGGGTGCGTTGTCGGCCTTTATAAGAGTCAGCAAATGAGTGTTGCTGACCCTTCCCCCCACCCCAATGAGCTCTGGCAACCTCACTCACACGCAGAAACACAAAATTAAGTTATTAATAATAATAATAATATCTGGGACAATGTCACACAGATCACCCTAGCCCCAAACTAAGCAAAGCTTGTACTATGGGTACCAGGCGACGATATACGTACTTATATAGATAGATAAATACTTATATACATAGAAAACATCCATGACTCAGAAACAAATATTCGTGCTCAGCACACAAATATTTGCACTTACCGGGATTCGAACCCAGGACCACCGGCTTCGTAGGCAGGATCACTACCAACTAGGCTACGGTGACCGTCGAATAATGTTATTATTAAGGAATGTCTTCTGTAAGGTGGAGGTACTTCCCCAGTCGGGCAGCTCCTTGAGCGAATGAACGCTGTGCCCTACCTCTCTTGAATGAAGTTATAGTATATAAATTTTTAATTCTATATCTACCCTTTGGACCTTAAAACTAAATAAATGAGTAACGTCAAAGTTCATACTTAGTTTGCTTTTCAAGAGTTGATAACTCATTATATTTTACACGAAACTTAAATTAAGTTATTTCCTTGCTCTTGATAACTAACGAAGAATAGTTTAGGAGTTTTAGTACTTTTCTTTTACGCTGAAACGGAAATTAAGAATGCATGAATGTGATCAATCAGTCTTAGACAGCTGCAAATGGATATCGGGGTAATAAATGAAGGAAGAGCATCCTACTAGTAATATAAATGCGAAAGTTTGTGAGTATGGATCTATAGATATAAGGATGTATGGATGTTTGTCACAATTTCACGCAAAAACTACCAAATGGATTTTGATGAAACTTTGTAGTAATATAGCTTATCCTACTAATATTATAAATGCGAAATTTTGTAAGTATAGATTAAGTATGTAAAGATGTATGGATCTTTGTTACTCTTTCACTATTTTGATGAAACTTAGTACTAATATAGTTTATATTTATATCCGAATAACGCATAGTTTATAATTTATAATGTCCCAGGATGTTTAAAATAGGTAAAAAAAAATATGACGATTGACACATAATTGTAAAATTTTTACGCAATAAATAATTTTTGACTTTGACTTTAAATTCGGCAGCACAGCTAGTATAGTATTTATTAGATATAATGGATAACTTAAGTTTTATTTAGTCTTCTGTTTAAGCGGATTAACTTAAATATCTATGATGAACGAGAATCAAGTACTCTGAACACATTATTAAATTATATAGAAGTAAATATGCTATATTATCATCGTATCTTGCTGTATATACTCGTACCTCTTTATACAGTTACAATAATAATGGAATGATATGGAATAATATTTCTACTAAAGTGTTGTCACATGGGGTAGCCCAGCAGACATGAACACCATGTTTATATTGCAAAAAATAGCTGTAAGAGCTAGTTATAATCTTGGTTCTGTCTTAAAGATAAAGTTAACTCTAACTCTGTAAGGAACGCGCAAAAAGATTGTTGAATCATATTTATACTAAACTGTTGTCACATGATAGCTGTAAGAATACTTAATTCCCAATATTTTAAACAATTTATAAATTCACAAATAAATGATGATTATGATTATGATAATAACTCTGAAGTAAAAAGTTCACGGGAACTGGTTGAAAGTCATTTCTACTAAAGTGTTGTCCCAAGACAGCAGTCACCATATTCACATAACATGAACTAATCGATTATTTTCGAACAGCTTCAGACGTGTACCTACGATTAAACGGCGACTTATCAAGTATTGTATCATCTACACCATCCTCTCTCAGGAAAATTTAATTAAATAAGGAAAACCAATCAAGATGGCTATCTGGCAGTAGTATTTATATTGCGGACTTATAAAAGCATTACTATTTACCCTTAAAAACAGAGCAACTTAAGAGAGCTGCGCTAAAATTCAAACCGAAAAAAGTCACCCAACTTAAATCCACTTCTGCGAATCGTCCCAGCGAAGCAAATAATACTTTTAAAGCGTAGACTATAAAAAACATGGAGGGTATACAGAGATATAAACGGTCGGTCCACATTTACATACAAATGAGCCCGATGCGAAATTATTTCAGTCAGCGGAGGCGATGCAATGGCGGACTGAAAAAATACTGCCAAGTGCAAGTTGGGAATTTTTCGAAGGGTTTAAGATAATAACTTTTGAAGAAGATTAATTTCTTTATATAACTTAGATATATTGGTTACCGACTGCTGTGTGACTGACGGCCTGTTGGCGTGGTTGGCAAATGCTTGCTTTTCATGCCGGAGGTCGTGGGTTCGATTCCTACCCAGGATAGATATTTGTATGCACGAGCATGTCTGTTTGTCCTGAGTCTGGGTCTATATAAGTATGTATTTGAAAAAAATAGTAGTATATCAGTTATCTGGTTTCCATAGTACAAGCTTAGTTTGGGATCAGATGGCGGTGTGTAAATAATGTCCCAGGACATTTTTATTATTATGTGTATTTATTATAATTTTCTCCCTTATGTAGGGGTTAATTACTTGCCACACGTACCATGGTCAAGCAATAATAATATAATAATAATAATATATAGGGACAATGTCACACAGATCATCCTAGCCCCAAACTAAGCAAAGCTTGTACTATGGGTACCAGACGACGATATACATACTTATATAGATAGATAAATACTTATATACATAAAAAAACATCCATGACTCAGAAACAAATATTCGTGCTCATCACACAAATATTTGCACTTACCGGGATTCGAACCCAGGACCACCAGCTTCGTAGGCAGGAGCACTACCAACTAGGCTGAACGGTGAATAAAAGTAGGTAAATTACAAAAGAGGGCGAAACGTAACCTGCATCTGCATCTGTCTATTGACTGATGCAGATGTAGGTTACGTTTTGAATATAACATCATTATTTTTACGTAAGACTCTTTACGTAAAATTTAGTAATATTATTAATTTTGTTTTTATTTACTTAAAGTAAAGGATTGAAGATAAAATGAAAGTAATATTCAAAGTGTCTGCTTATTTCTTTTAATCTTTTCCAGCTGATCCGCGAGAGAAGATATCATTATTAAAAAAGCTTTTGGTCAAGCAAAAGCTCGATCTCATCTTAAAGAAAGTTCACCATTTATAAAATCTTCAAATATTTTCTCTGATGATAAATTAATTTATTTACCTAATACGGGCGATATCTTTTTGAAAAAGAAAATATGACTTTAACTTAACTTACGGGAATCATTTAATTTCTCATTGTCCACAAACGCTAAACACAGTGGCTTGTTATACTCTTCGGTCTTCTGTATAACTTGCCGCAGGGTATTTATGTGGTCTATGGTGCTGAAGCCTTTTCGGAAACCGGCATGTTCGGGAGGCTGGAAGTCGTCAAACTTACGTTACTTGTCGTTACGAACCGTCTCGCGCGCAGCGAGACGGTTCGTAACGACCCTCGAAAACAATTTGTAAACATGGCTCAGCAGTGTGATGGGTCTATAATCCATGCTTGTGGCGTTTGACCATCCAGTATGACGGAGTTAAATAACTTCTGAAGGGCCCGTAGAATTGGTGTACCACCCGCCTTCAGAAGCTCAGCTGTAACTCCATTATCACCAGGCGCGTTGTTGTTCTTGAGTTGTCTGAGAGCCATTCTAATCTCGTACAGGCTGACGTCCGGTATGTCTTCGGTGTAATGTCGGGTTAGTCGTGCTCTGGGATCTGAGGCATGACTTTTGACAGGTGGCTGTGTTGTCGTATATAACTGTCCGTAGAACTTCTCGATCTCTCCCAGCAACTCAGGTCTAGACGTGACGATTCTACCATCCTCAGCCTTCAGCTTCGTCAGTTGGCTCTGTCCAACAGACAGAGCTCTTGCGAACACTTTGGAACCTTTGTTCTGCTCGATGGCCTCTTTAATACTATTTGTATTAAATTGACGCGTGTCGCGAGTCAAAGACTTTGAGATCTGTCTGTTGACCTGCCGATATCTGGTAGCATCATCTGAGGATGTCAGAACCATTTTCCGTCTTTCTTCCATAAGATGCAGGGTAAAGTCAGAGATCTTTTTAGTTCTGTTTGTACGACGGGCCTTGAAGACCTTAGACCCAGCCGTATGGACAGCTTCTACGAGCCTGTCATAGTATGAGTCCACTTCCTCGCAGTCTGCTAGACATTCGAAACGGTTTTGCAGTTTGAGCTGAAATGGTTCGGGGTTTTGGACGTGGTTAGGTAAAGGTCGGAGCGTAGACTTTATCAGTCGGGATCTCTGGAGTTTGACATTAAGGTTCAATGAGCCTCTGACCAGTCTGTGATCGCTCCCGGTTTTAACCGCATTGATCACGGAGACATCATTGAACATCTGTCGTCTCGTCAACAAGATAAAGTCTATCTCATTTTTAGTTTTACCATCGGGACTCACCCAGGTCCATTTGCGATGATCAGGCTTCCTGAAGAAGGAATTCATCATAAAGAGTCCCTCCTTCTCCATGAAGTCGGCCAGCATCTGGCCCCGGGGGTTCCGATTTCCAGTTCCGAATTGCCCCCCTCTCAGCTCATTACCGAATCGTTTGCCCATCTTCGCGTTAAAGTCCCCCATGACCACAGTGAAATAGCTGTTAGAGGTATGTATGGCTCTGGAGATGTCCTCATACATAACCTCGACTGCATCATCGGAGTGTGTCGAAGTGGGTGCGTATACCTGTATAACCTTCAACGAATACCGCTTGGAGATTCTGAGTATAAGGTACGCAACCCTCGTCGACACACTCTCGATTTTTACTAAGTTGTTCACGAGGGACTTGTGGACTATGAACCCGACACCACCTTGGGATAGTTGGTCACCCTCCCGGTAATAGAGCAGGTTTCCGGATTTAAGTATGACCAAACCAAACCTGTGTAAACTTTATAAATTATAGCCTATGTGTTAATCCAGGATGTCAGCTAATACCACACCAAATTTTATTAAAATCGCTTCAGCCGTTTAGACGTGAAGAAGTAACAAACATACATACTCACACACTCACATACTTTCGCCATTATAATATTAGTGTGATAGTGTGATACTTGTAAGTCTAGACGTAATGTTCCGTCTCACTATACGACCAAGAATCACTCTAAGCAGTCCATAAAAGCATTATAAAAAAGTCAACAACTTCTTTGGTAATGGGTACTATAGTCAGAATAAAAGAAGGTACCCCAATATCCAGGACGTATTATATTATTCCAAGCTTACGGTACCCAAAAACCTATGCTCTTTTTTCCCAGACCATTTGGTGTTGAAATGGTCTCTCCACTATTTTGCGTTTGTTTTGAACCGACTGCTTTATTTCGTATCGATTTTTATTCGTTCGATTCAATTTATACGTTTAATTGTATCGGTATAGTATTAAATTGAATGAGATTGGCATAGTTTTTAAATGCTTGCCTTTCACGCCGCAGGTCGTGGATTCCATTCCCACCCAGGACAGATAATTGTGTTTACGAACATGTCTGTTTGTCGTGAGTCTGGGTGTAATTATCTATATATGTATGTATTTACAAAGAAGTAGTATCTGTAATATATCAGTTATCTGGTTTCCATAGTACAAGCACTGCTTAGTTTTGGATCCGATGGCCGTGTGTGAATAATATCCCAGCATATAATAAAAATTATTATAGTTTTAACATATAGAATCAATTCATCAAGAAATCTAGACTTTTTTGATGAAATGTGGCGCTGTATCCTGTACAGTAGTCCAGTATAAGAATCATTATTGAATGATGAAACACCAAAAAAATCAAAGATTATGAAATTAAAATTGGGAATCGACGATTTTATGTACAAAAATGGATGTTTTGATTCACTATACATCAAATGATAGGGTTATGAATTAGAATACAGGTTACGTGATTATTGTGTAAATTTTATTATTTTCATTTCGTATTGCAATAATGCGATATAAATTGCAATAAATAATTCACAAAATATGAAACACGTATTGTACCAAAATATTTATTTTATTTTATTTATGTTAAGGCTTAATATTGCTTTGTAATGTGTTTATTTATATCTACTTAAAAAAAATACATTTTTTTAAGAAATTTTGATAGTAACTATTAATAAATTATAGATGTAATTCGGCAATATTTTTGCATCGGTTCCGTTACCCAGTCGTCCCTTCTGATGGCTCTACAATTGATTCAATTCATCTAAATAGCCTTTTTCGGCTTTTAATTATGTCTATATATCGTACCGAGTTGGAATGGGCGTTAAGAAGCCGATTGATGGTGAAGTTTATTTTATTTTATTTTATTTTACATATATTATACATAAACTAGAGATTGACATAGGATAATTAAGGTTCTATTTTCAAAGATTATCATCGAAATAATACGGCGACCACCGTAGCCTAGTTGGTAGTGCTACTGCCTCCGAAGCTGGTGGTCCTGGGTTTGAATCCCGGTAAGTGCAAATATTTGTGTGATGAGCATGAAAATTTGTTTCTGAGTCATGGATGTTTTCTATCTATATAAATATTTATCTATCTATATAAGTATGTATATCATCGCCTGGTACCTACCCATAGTACAAGCTTTGCTTAGTTTGGGGCTAGGATGATCTGTGTAACATTGTCCCTACATATAATTATTGTTATAAGTAAGTAACTCTTTATTGTACACCAAAAAATAATAAATAAAAGAACTATAAGTATGTTAAGATTGTACAAATGGCGACCTTATCGCTAGGTGCGATCTCTTCCAGGCAACCGTTATTATTATAGACCTTAAAGAGCAAATAATATTAAACTATTCTCATTTTGTCAGTGTGTCGCAATCATGGTAGTGTGTGTAATGTTTTTTTTTTGTTAAAATAATTTATTTCTAAGTATTATAGAAATACCCCATTTTTAAACGACTTTAAAGGAAATAAGCTTATCAATTTGACTGTATGATTGTTTTGATGCATGTAATTTGAGGCACTCATGGCCAAATCCTCTCACCGGTCTACATGTGATCGGCGAGGTTAAGCATCTAGGTTCGCGGTCAGTCCATAGGTTGGTGACCGCCAAAGTGGTATAATTTATGAGAGTCTCCGTACTTTGGAGGGCACATTAAGTCATCGGTCCCGGGTGTAACCATGTCAGAGACCTACTGGGCGGCTTGAACAACTCTGACACTGGGTAACACCACTGCCCATACGATGAGTTAGTAATGTATGACACGATGATCTTATGAAGATCAATGAAGCCTCTGTTTGCGGGTAGTACAAGAGTGGCAATTGTGGTGGCCTATAGCTTCTATAACGTTGCCATTTGGAGGGATTTGACTTAGTCACTGCACTTTGCATGAGAGTTGGCGGCCGTAGTACGTGATAACTAGTACACAGGTGGCAATGCTGCACCTAGGCAAGTAAGGGATACATCCCTTAGTAGCCTTTTACGACACTCACGGGATGGTATGGGGTGGCCCGGTTATTCTTTTTAGGCCAGAAACCACTCGGCTAATTTGCATATCTCAAAACATTGTGCAATACTGCTATTGACGGTCACCGTAGCCTAGTTGGTAGGGCTCCTGCCTACGAAGCTGGTGTTCCTGGGTTCCAATCCCGGTAAGTGCAAATATTTGTGTGATGAGCACGAATATTTGTTTCTGAGTCATGGATGTTTTCTATGTATTTAATTATTTATCTATCTATATAAGTATGTATATCGTCGCCTGTTTCCCATAGTACAAGCTTTGCTTAGTTTGGGGCTAGGGTGATCTGTGTGACATTGTCCCTAGATATTATTATTATTATTATATTAAAAATGCTTTGTTAGATACTATGTCTGTTTTACTTCTAGAACTCATAAGTTATGTTATAATAAGGCTCTTTCCAAATGATTATTATGAGACCCATAATAAATTTCACTTAAGCAGGAACCCATAAAATGGAGAACACAATGCATATCCATAAGGCAAACTATAATAGATTACCTGGGTTAACAAACCCTTGGTGAACCCTCAATACGCCAGGGACGTTCCTTCATTATTTAACGTGTCAAAAAATCGATAAGGCTCAATGTTTCCTTTGGTTTGCCATAGACTAATAAAGTGTAGGGTAAAAGACAGTTAAGTTTTAACATGAACTAGAATAATAAGGAATTGAATGCTATAATATTAATAATGCTATTGCGCAATACAAGAATCAAATATCACACTTAGGACCCTTAAAATTGATCCTCGGTGCTTTAGCAGCTCGCTTCTCTTGTTGCTATTCTCTCGATTTATGAGGATTCAGCCTTGTTACATCCTTCTATCTCCCGTTTTTATGTGGGGTGAAGTGGAACTATTCGTTTTTTAATTCCTCCTTGTTTCTTTCTGATTCAAATTGAACTTCGTTGTGGGATCCAACATAGTTAAAGCGATTCCTCGGGATATGCCGCAGCCTCACCGCTCAGTGTCACTTCATTGTGTGCTACTGTTAATCCTGGTTTACAGGAGTTGCAGTGGTGGGTAAGACGGAGGGACTGATGATGAATGATAAAATAAAGGTTTGCATATGCGCCTAGGCGCATGGCGGCCTAGGGCGTATAACCCCGATGCAGGAGGAGCTCTGCTTTTTACGTATTTTTTGTATTATTGTTTTATGTATAAATTTTATAAGAATAAATGTAAAAAATGCGAAAATTAATAAATAAAGTGTAATAATAATAATATCCTGGGACATTATTTACATGCGGCTATTTAATACCAAACTAAGCAGAGCTTGAACTACCTTAACCAGACTACTGTTATATTACATACTAGTTATGCCCCGCGGTTTTACCCGCGTTAAATTTTATAAATTATCACTGCTCTTCCCTCGTAGATGATAGCGTGATAATATAAAGCCTATATTTTGACCGTTGACCCGACCTATTAGTAATATTCATGCACAATTTGAAGTAAATCCACGCAGTGCTTTTAGTGTTTAGGCCGGACATAAATACAGACAAACAGACAAACTTCTAAAAACTATATTTTTGGCTTCGATATTGATTGTAGATCACACCCCAAGTATCCTTTAAAAAAAATATTCAATGTACAGTTTTGACTTTCCTACGATTTTATTATATGTATAGAACACACCCTGATTCAGGACAAACACATATAATGTTCATGCACACAAATATATATCCTGGATGGGAATCAAACCCATGGCTTGCAGCTAAAGGCAAGCATTTATCAACCACGCCAACTAGACCGTTACAATGAGAGGAGACTATAGTCCATCACGCCGGCCTAGTGAGGGCTTCACCGACTTCCTTACCATCATTTTGTTTTCTTTGATGTTTTTATTCACTGTTTTAAGTACGTTTTAAGTTTACTTCAATTAAATTCGTAAAATTATACTACTCAGAGATACGTTGCTGCCCATTCTTTGGTATACTATATATATATATATATATACTATATACTATGTATATACTTCTACGCCCCCAGGGGATGAGATGGGATGGTGTTAATCTTTGCCGTTATATACACATTACAACCACAAGATAATCTCTTACTATTTTTAATTTTATTAATGACTAGCTGTGCCCCGCGGTTTTACCCGCGTTATACTTTATAAATTATCACAGCTCCTCCTCCGCAGGTGATAGCGTGATAATATATAGCCTATATGTTGACCCAATCTCTTAGCAATATTCATGCAAAATTTGAAGTAAATCCATGCAGTACTCTCTGAGTTTAGCCCAGACATACATACAGACAGACAGATAAACAGACAAAAATTGTAAAAACTATATTTTTGGCTTCGATATCGACTGTAGATTACGCCCCAGGAATCCTTTTTAAAAAATATTCCATGTACAGTTTTGACTTTCCTACGATTTTATTATATGTATAGATAATAATGTCCTCCCGACCAAATTTCGCCCACGGTGGTCAGTCTCAATGGAGACTAGCCGATTGCGCAGGACATATTACAGTGCACAAGTGTGTGCGCAAACACAGGGGCACTTTCTATTCCATCACTCTCATGATCCGATGGCACGACTAGCTACACGATCGGAAAGAGGTCAGGTACAGGACCGACAGCTTTACGTGATCTCCGACGGACGGGGGTGTAATACTGCCAACTTTCAAACTTCGGGCTGACCCTGAGAAGTTTCTTTTTACGGAATCCCAAAATCACTTTTTGTCCCGACCCGGGATTGAACCCATTATCTGCGGTTGAGCACGCTACCGCTAGACCAACGAGGCAGTCAATTTTAATGATACTAAAATGTAAAACTACCTACAGTTTTGGAGCACTGAATTCTCAAAAGTAAAATTGAGTTTCCCGTCTCTATTTTCCTTTAATCTTTGTCCCAACTGACCCGTGCAGTCTGTTAATGGATTAAGCAATGATCGGCAAGAAAGAACAGCTCGACTCAATTTCTATGCAAATTCTATTAGGATTTTAGTCCGGGACTTAATGTATACTGTATGGTCGTATGGTAATCAAAGCTTTAAGGTTTAAGGACTTAGAGAGTTTATGGGGCGATAGAGGGTACTTTTTTGTAGAGCTTAAGTCAGTGTTTTTTAGCGTTAAAATGTGGACTTGTTATCGTTAGGACTTATTATATATTATAGTTAGTCCTTTAACCTTTTACATATAACAGAAAAGAAATTCTGAATCTAGTCCAGATTTTAGAAACTCTCGTGACACTGTATAAAGGTAAAGGTAATGGCTGGTCGAGAGTACGACCGAGACTGCATTCCCACTCCCATTACTCTCGATGACTTAGTTAGTAATAAATAAATAAAATAAAAAAGGTTTTTATTCACGTAGACTTTAAAAAAGCGCTTGTAAATAGTCAGAACATGTTTGTAGTAATATAGTTGTATACATTAGATATTATTTCTAGTAACATAGATATTTAGGTACATCTTGTATGAAAACTTTTATAAAATTTATTTTTTTACAGAAATGATATTTAGCTAGCTCGTATCAAGTTATTGTCAAGAGATTATGTTTAATTATCTAGTTTAAGTCTAATATTTTTACTACATATTGTCAATGGTTCTGCCTATATTAAAGGTATTATTATTATGACGGACCTTGTGTTAATAACGACGGTCGCGCTTTAATGCTACCACCGGATCCAATGCGCCCCAACTGAGAAGACCCAGCGAAACAAACTCAGTGGGTTCATCTACTACCGGTTTCAACACGACCCAGTTGAGACGGTCCGGCGAAACATACTCAAGCGGGCATGAACACGGGATTTGGTCCAATTAGAGTAATTATTTAGTAGGCAAACACAATATATGCTCGATCGGTTGTCTGAATGCTTATTATTTTAGATTATATTTAGGTATACAAAAGAAAAACTTCGAAACAATAACATTATTCATTTTGAGACAGAGTCAATAATTTTAAATTAAGTATATGATAGCAATCATTTACAGATAGTTCACGTAACACAGCAGATCAGTCATGTCTATATGGCTACAAGATCTCCAGCGAGCAATGTGCAGGTAGGAAGTGAGAGCCAGACGTCTTTGTCATCGATGTACTCTTTAGTGGTGTAATAACCCCTAGCCATAAGTATACGTTTAATATGTGTTTTAAAACTTGTGTCAGGCAGATCAGTAATTTGAGTAGGAAGCTTGTTATAAAACCTAATACAATTTCCTAAAAATGATTTATTAGTTTTGCTTACTCTAAAGCCTGGCATGGCTAGTTTGTTTTTATTCCTAGTATTTATATTATGCAGTTCACTTTTCTTTTTATAATTATGAATATTTTTTCTAACAAACATTATATTCTGATATATATATTCCGATGGCACAGTAAGTATATTTATTTCTTTAAACAAATTTCGCAAAGAATCGCGA
This sequence comes from Pseudoips prasinana, assembly GCA_951640165.1. Taxonomy (NCBI): domain Eukaryota; kingdom Metazoa; phylum Arthropoda; class Insecta; order Lepidoptera; family Nolidae; genus Pseudoips; species Pseudoips prasinana. The sequence continues at coordinate 32,492,964 of OX621251.1, read as the reverse complement.
CTGCCTACACCATAAATGGCTCTGACTGCTCTTTTCTGCAATACAAAAATAGTACCTATGTCAGCCGCCGAACCCCACAGCAGAATGCCATACGACATAATGCTATGAAAGTACGCGAAATACACTAATCTAGCAGTTTGTTCATCTGACAATTGCCTTATTTTCCAGACAGCATAGGAAGCCGAACTTAATTTACCTGCTAACTTTTCAATCTGAGGACCCCATTGCAATTTTGAATCAAGTGTCAATCCTAAAAATACGGTCGATGGGACTAGATCTAATATTTTCGCATTAAGTGCAACTGTTGGTACAATTTGAGTCACATTCGGCAATGAGAACCTGATGCATTTAGTTTTCCCTGCATTTAACAAGAGATTATTTGGCGAAAACCATTCTGATATAAAGCTGAGTGTTTTATTATGCTCAATAAGATCCTTATCCTTTCTATTTACTTTAAATATGAGCGAAGTATCATCAGCGAACAAAACTATGTCTGATACTTTCTCTACCAGATAAGGGAGATCATTTATATAAACTAGAAATAAAAATGGGCCCAATATAGATCCTTGGGGCACCCCCATTTTCACAGGATGACGTGCCGAAGTGGCACCGCCTATCGAAACCATCTGTTGTCGCCCCGATAAATAGGACATCACAAGATCAAGAGATGTGCCAGATATTCCATAGTACTTCAGTTTAACAACGAGCGTACGATGATCAACGCAATCGAAAGCCTTAGAGAGATCACAGAAAACTCCCAGCGCATCCTGTGATCCCTCCCAAGCCTCCAATATTGACCTAATTAATGTGCAACCTGCATCCTGAGTAGAGCGGCCCCTTGTAAACCCGAACTGCTTGTTATGCAATATCTCATTCACGTTAAAGTGCGACAACATTTGGCTGAGCATCAGCTTTTCAAATATTTTACTTAAAGCTGGTAGTATTGAGATAGGCCTATAATTCGTGGCATTTTTTGAACAACCTGCCTTGAAAATGGGTATTATCTTACTTATTTTCATTAAATCGGGAAAGACACCATCACTTATACAGCCATTGAAGATGGCTGCAAGGATTGTAGCAATGTTTAGTATGATTGATTCAATTGCTTTAACAGACAGTCCCCACAAATCTTCTGTGCCTTTCCTTTTAATACTCTTAAAAGCTTTTATAATATCATCACTTGTTACGGATTTAAAACTAAAGTTAGGTACAGTTTGTTTTACGCTTTGATTTAAAAAGAGTTCAGCCACATCTGGTGATGATGCGAGACACTTAGTAATATCCACGGGTATATTTGCAAAAAAAGCAGCTAAAAAATTGGCAATGGTAAGCTTGTCTGAAACCAGTTCATCACCAATATTCAATACTAATGTTTGATCTCTTGATCTACTTTTACCAGTTTCAGTATTAATTATTTGCCAAGCTGATTTTATTTTATTATCAGATTTTTTAATTTTATCTCTTATATATAAAGATTTAGCTTGAATGCAAACCTTTTTAAAAATTTGTGATAAATTTCTAACATAATTAATGAAATTGACATCAGGGTTATAGGACCTTCTGTCATACAACTCATATAAAAAATCTCTACTCAGTCTAATGCCTTGAGTTGCCCAAGAACTAAATTTTATCTTATTACTGTCAACCGTTATGTTTTTTATTTTACAAGCTTTATTAAATTCTTTGCAAATACAGTGGAATAATGTAGTGTACATATCGTTAGGCTTACTTTTGTTTGGCAATAGATGGTACAAACTATTCTCCAGGTTGTTACTGAACTTTCCCAAATGAGATTTTGTTAAAGGTCTAAAACTAATTTTTTGTTTATTTATATTTATCTCATTTTTTATCTTTACTATTTGGCATTTATGGTCAGAGCGAACACCAGCCACCAAACACTTCTCAGAGACATCAATGTTGGTAATTATGTTATCAATGCAAGTAGCAGATGTGGGTGTGACTCTCGTGGCCTCAGAGATCGTAATCGTATTGACTCTTACTGACTTATCGTATGGGCTCCCTGGTGTCAGAATTGATTAAGCTGCTTAGTAGGCCCCCGACATGGCTTAATGACTGTTGTCGAATGGCTACAACCGGGACCGACAGCTTAACGTACCCTCCGAAGCACGGAGACGCTCAGAAATTAAACCGCGAGCCTAGTTGCTTAACCTGGCTGATCAGCCAGCCTGATGGCAAATGCTTGCTTTCACGCCGGAGGTCGTGGGTTCGATTCCCACCAGGAAAGATATTTGTGTGCATGAACATGTCTGTTTTTGCTAAGTCTGGGTGTAGTTATATATGTAGTATATCAGTTATCTGGTTTCCATAGTACAAGCTCTGCTTAGTTTGGGATCAGACGGCCGTGTGTAAATAATGCCCCAGGATATTACTTACAAATCAGTGAAAACATCTAGCTATGACTTATCGATATGTATCGATAATATGACAATATGCCTGATAGACTATCCGGAATTGCAAACTGACATGCGCGACAGATGTCTATAGTACTGTCCCTGATAATTTGCTTGCTGTAGTTCCTCGTCTTAACTTCATCAGTAATTGCACAAGCAAAATCTTTAGTTTCCCCAAAGATGTCACCGAAACGTAGCCAAGTGGCAAATGCTTATATATCTATACAACATGTAACTTAATTAACGCACATCCTGAAAATAGTTTGTTCAGAATCGTTTACTGAATCGATTTATATAAATTTCAATACGGCTAATTTTTTATTTTCAAAAACATTAAAACTACGGAAATTATTGTCATATTAACCCTGTACAGTCAAAACAAATAGAAATGGACCGTAAGTCCGTAAGTAAGTAATAACTTTTAAAATCGCAGCTTCATTTGTATTCATACAAATTCCATCATTCAATACAAAATAAAGAAAAATAAACTTTATTCCAAGAAACTAATTTAGTAAATAACAATGCATATACATGTTAAATTAAAAATTCAGTGTATGTATTATGATTACAACATAATATTCTAATTGGGGTGTCTGAGGGTGTGCGTTAATTACGTTACATTTTGTATAAGGACGATGTAGGACCTGTTGGAACCTACCATGAAGCACCTTGCGCTTCCATACGTCAATGCGATCCTGAGTGCTACTGAGTACATTATTTTATATTTAATAATAAAGGGGGCACCCTCCGGCGTGGGTAGTTAGTTTGTAGTTTTATTTGCTAGACTGTTTGACCCCACGCTCGTTCCTATTCCCTGGTGAAGCACTGAAAAACTCCTCGATTTATTTATTATAATAATATAATAAATAAATGAACTGAATAATAATAATAAACCCGGTTGTTTTAAGCGTAACTAAGAAAGGATCTAGTGTACGGGGAGTACGCCATGAACGGAAGACCGTACTAAATAAAATAGATCGCTTGCTCCTAGATTTTCGAGTAAAAATTCTACAAAACAATAAACTTCAGAAGCTGAATAACAATGTAAAGTTAAAACGTGATAACAAAGTAGTTCAATGTAAAATCAATGAGGAGTAGAACGTTAGAAAATGGCGGAGACTATAATATTGTATTAGCTCTCGTAAAGATAAAAATAGGTACGAATTGGAAAGCTCCAGACACATTCTGAGAAAGATTTTTAGGGTTCCGTAGCCAAATGGCAAAAAACGGAACCTTTATAGATTCGTCTGTCTGTTTGTCTGTCTGTCCGTCCGTATGACACAGCCACTTTTTTCTAAAACTATAAGAGTTGTACTATTGAAAGTTGGTAGGTAGATGTATTCTGTGAACCTCATTAAGATTTTTACACAAAAATAGAAAAAGAACAATAATTTTGGGTGTTCCCCATACATAGAACTGAACCTCAAATTTTTTTTCTCGTTACCATACATGTCTATGGATAGGTCTTCAAAAATGATATTAAGGCTTCTAATATCATTTTTTTCTAAACTGAATAGTTTGTGCGAGAGACACTTTCAAAGTGGTAAAATTAAAGTGAAGCGTGTCTAAAAAAGTTTCAATTTAAAAATTTGAGCAAAAAGATGCCCGGAGTTCCTTTCTGATTATTTTTTCGGGTCTTCCAATTAGGGGAAGACCTTGTAGAACATTCTCTGATCAAATCGGAGACGTACTAAAGAAAGGTCAGGTCAGAAGTACCCTAAACCGGCGAGCATGTAAGAAGAATATTATGTCAGTAAACGAAGCGAAAGAGGTATGCAAGGATCGTGACAAACGGAAGTCCGTTGTCTCTGCCTACCCCTCTGGGAAACAGGCGTGAGTCTATGTATGTATGTATGTATTCCAACTAGGTAGCTACAGAGAGCTGTAAGTTAACAAGGGTAAGGTCCTGTCTGGCGAAGACCGCGTTTACCTTCTGTCTCTGACGTGGAATTCCGTACCAGTAGTTGGCATCAGAGATTACTTAGGATTGCTTTCGCCGTTAACGCCACAGGTCTTGGGTTCGATTCCACCCAAGATAGATATTTGTGTGCATGAACATGTCTGTCTGTTTTGGGTCTGGGTGTAATGCACGTGTGGCGCAGCGGTTAAGACAGTCGCCTCGCCGCTTCGTGTCTCGGGTTCGAATCCCGCGCAGGTCAACTATTTGTGTGACCCATAAATAGTTGTCCTGAGTCTGGAAGTGCTTTGTGTCCGTCAATTATATGTTTGTAAAGATACAGGGATTAAAATTCGATAATGCGGGCGGCGTAATTAAAAAAAAAAATATATATATGTAGGTATGTTTTGCAAAAGAAAATAAGTAAGTAGTTTATCAATTATCTGGTTTCCATAGTACAAGCTCTGCTTAGTTTGGCATCAGATGGCGGGATAATGTCCCACGATATTATTTTTGTTATTAGAAATCCATCCTCTTTCTAGAAATCCGTATGTGACCTATTAGCGGCCACCTAAGCCTTATTACAATCCCCATAAGGTGTCTTGATTTCAAACTAAAAATACTCCGAAACTATTTTCTCAATCTTTATCACAAAGAAGAAACGAGCTCAATAATGTCACCAAGTTAAAGGAACCAACTATTCTCGATCTTAAAAATCTCAATATCCTACAAAGGAAGTGAGATTAAAAATAATATCCGTTGCGCTATCTTAGTAACATCTAAATAACAGTTTAGCTTTAGAACGGTGGTAGAGGACGCTAAAGCGGGGGCAATGGTGCATACTGTTGGAAATTGTCTTAAGGAGCAAAGACTGCGATGTTAGACGAGTTACTGTTAACTACTAGTGATGTAAGGCTATATTGTCGATATGTTGAAGATTACTTAGAAAACATCCATGACTCAGAAACAAATATTTGAATGCCTCGATGATTGATTATGTCTTGGTTCAAGCTGGAAAGTGATCTTGGAATTTATGTTTAGAAAAATTCAGTATCAGTCGAAGCAGTTGGTCCTATACCTGGTCTCTTTCTAGTTGTGTAGCTATCCCATCTGATCGTGAGAGTAAGAATATAGAAAGTGTGTCTGAGTTTGTGCACTACAATGTCTCGGCATGAGACCGCCATAGCCGAAATTCGACCACACAATCATTTATACCCGTAGATTTAAATTCATAACTAGGAAATCATAAATGATAGGGGGAGCAAGTTTGACTTATATATACTTAATATATTTTATGTTTCTGTGTAAACTAATATTAGTTTATTTATGATGGATAAACGAAAAAATAACTATCTGATTTAAAAGAGTTTGCATTACTAGAAAACTGCACTATTAGCGATGATCATGATATTCTTTAAATTAGGGATTCTTTTGAAAATTATAAAAATAAAAAAGATAATAAAAATAAAAAAGGTTTTTATTCACGTAGACTTTAAAAAAGCGCTTGTAAATAGTCAGAACATGTTTGTAGTAGTATAGTTGTATACATTATTATTTCTAGTAACATAGATATTTAGGTACACATTGTATGAAAACATTTATAAAATTTATTTTATTATAGCATTGATATTTAGCTAGCTCGTATCAAGTTATTGTCAAGAGATTATGTTTAATTATCTAGTTTAAGTCTAATATTTTTACTACATATTGTCATATATGTAGTATAATAATTAATACTAATAATATTTATAAATATATAATATTATAATAATGTAACCCATGGTAAAAGAAATTTGCTTATAAAATTAATTATTTGGTGTGCCCTGCTAAAACTATTGATGATACAATAAATAAGGTACCACACGTTGATAGTATTTATCATTATCTAGAAAAGAATCAAAAAGATTATCTTCATCACATTGATATCGTCCACTATTGAACATAGGCTTCCTCCATAGGCTTCCCCCATAGGCTACCCCCATAGGCTTCCCCCAAAGGTTTTTAACGATGCCATTTGGAGGGGTTTGCCATAATCGCCATGTTTTGCTGGTGGATTGGTGATCGCAATATGATGTTCATGGTAGGTACATCAAGAGATGCTGCTGCTCGTTCTCTGAGAGATACTCCCACGGGACAACTCCTACTCCCCCCACGCGTTGAGATGGGGTAGTAATATTCTGTGCCATCAGCCATATAGCAATATAATACTACAGTTAGCTTATTTTATGCTTGCTTTAGCTTTATTTATTACTTTTTTATTCTAGCTTTCTTTAGTTTGCTAGATGGTGCTATGTGATATGTCCTAGATTATAAGAAAAAGCACCTCCTTTAAAATAAAATAATAAATAAAAAAGGTTTTTATTCACGTAGACTTTAAAAAAGCGCTTGTAAATAGTTAGAACATGCTCGCAGTAATATATAATTAATTTATAATTATTTCTAGGTAGGTACATATAGATATTTAGATACACGGATTGTAGGAAATAATTTACAATACGATTAATTTTATAGCAGTAACGATATTTAGCTAACTAAAATTATATAAATAACTAAAATTAAGTTATTGTCAAAGATCATGTGTAGGTTTAATTATCTAAATTTTAGCTATATTTTTACTACATATTGTCTGAATGGTCCTGTCTATATAAAGGTACGAATTAGATGTTATCATTTTCTTCTTCTTATATCAATCTTTTTCTTATAATCTGGGACAAAATATATCAATCAATAACCTTATTGACTGATATTTAGTTTATTTGTTTTTGACGTCACGTGATTTCTTCGTTATTTAGATAATTCTGTTACTTATATGTAATTATATATATTTTTTAAAACCGTTATTGAATCCGTTGTACAAAAGTAGGTATCTACCAGTAATTCAAACTGAGTGACACCCGGTAAGCTTTGAAGTTTTCGGCCATGTGTGAATTGTAATATTATGTCATCTGCCAGTTGAATGATTTTCTATTTGTTAATTATGTGAAATCCAATCGTGAGAAATCTCGTTGGACGGTTTCCCAATCCTTTATCTTCACTATGACATCATATCAGTAATTCTATAATTCTTATAGTCGTATTCGCTTACAACTCAAAATACTACCACATTTAAATAAGAGCGTAATAATCATAACTAATTATTTATATCTCCACAAAGGTAGTTACAATATTTACAACTAAATTGATAATCTAGTATACTTATTCCTTTGTGAGAGCTGGTGTCTGAAGTAGGTTCCTTATAGAACCTGTATTATAGATCACCAGGCCCTCGGCAGTTTTGGAATGGACAAATATACTGCCTTACATTTAATTTTTTGTGAACTAGACAGGAGAGACATCTATACATATAATAAAATCGTAGGAAAGTCGAAACTGTAAATTAAATATTTTTTAAAGATATTTGGGGCGTGATCTACAAGCGACATCGATATCGATCGAGACAAAAATATAGTTTTTTTGAATTTTTGTCTGTTTATCTGTATGTATGTCCGAGCTAAATTCAAAAAGTACTGCATGGATTTACTTCAAATTTTGCATGAATATTACTAAGAGGTCGGGTCAACATATAGGCTACATATAACTACGCTATCACTTACGGTGGAGGAGCTTTGATAATTTATAAAGTTTAACGCGGGTTAAACCGCGGGATACGGCTAGTTTTTTATAAGTTTAACATTAAGCATAATTAAGTTTACACAAATACCACGAGAATCATTATAACTATCACTAAAACAGTCGCCTCGCTACCTCGTAGCCCGGGGTCATATCCCGCACAGGGTATTTGTGTGACCCATAAATAGTTTTTCTGAGTCTTGATGATTTTTTTTCTGTCAATTATAATATGTTTGTAAACTACTCCGTTCTTCTATGATTAATGTCCCTACCGCGGGTGTTGTGATAAAAATGAATTATATAATGTATAAAGTCAACTTCTAATGTTGCTTTATAATTATTTATTTTTATAATTTGGTTATTTTGGTTAAATTTTTACACGAGGTCCTAATAAATATATCAAAGTATCACGAGGTACTGTCATAAGGGCCAAAAATCACTTTGACTGCAGGTGTGGATCAGCGGTTAAGACAGTTGCCTCGCCACTTCATGTTCGGGTTCGATTCCCGCACAGGGTAATTGTGTGACCATAAATAGTGGTACTGAGTCTTAATGAACTTTTTATCCATCCAAATAATTCATATGTTTGTAAACTACCCCGAAACACAGGGATTATTTTACGTGATGAGGGCGTTGCCTATTCAAAAACACACACAGACGCAGAACAAGCATTTATGTAAGTAATGGAATCATTCTTTACTTTGCTGAAATCCATGAGAAGCAGCCAGTTTAATCAAGCCGGGATACAATTTGCACTCCCCTCCCACGGCATCAAATATACATATGCAAGAATGACAACATAAAAAAAGAAATTAATTGCGCCAGTATGACCCCCAACACGTGTTTATCCTCCACGGAACATTCTCAAGTAGCATTCGAGCACTCGATGAGTTAACATCCCTAAAACCACGTTAAATGTATTTGGATAAGCAGTTATGTGTCACAGAAATGAAATGAAACCCGAAATACAAGGTCACTGAAGTAGTAATAAATAATGTCCTCCTAGCTGAATTTCGGCCACGGCGGCCAGTCTCAATGGAACTAGCCATCTGTGTGGGACATACATATCATAGTTCAGAAGTGTGTGCGCAAACACGAGGGCACTTTCTAATCCATCACTCTCATAAACCGATGGAACGACTGGCGACACGACCGCAAAGAGTTCAGGTACCGACGGGGTTATAATACTGCCAACAACTTGATTTCGAGCTAATACTGAGAATTTTTTTTTTTTTTTTTTTTATTTAGTCTAAGCGAAGGCGGACTTAATACCGAAGGCATTCTCTGCCAGTCAACCTTGGGGTGATGCAGAGATTACATGGTAGGTGCACTATGAGCTTAAAGAATAAAACTGAGAGTAAAAATATAGATACTTCATACAATTACATAAAATACACAATACCTATAATATAATATACTAATATATATACATATAAATAATACAAATAAATAAAATAATACTAATGTGATGATTCTGCCAATAACTTTTTGGTTATATGCTCCCGAGTTTTCTTTTTGAAAGAATAACGACTTTTAGCCATTCTGGTTTTACAGACAAAATCCTAAAATCAGTTTTGCCTGACCTGGGATTTCAACCCAGGACCTTTATTTGCGGTTGAACGCGCTACCGATAGACCAACGAGGCAGTGAAACGAGGCTGAGGTAGTACTGAAGGCTTAACCACTGTGCCACAAGTACAGTTGAGCGTTTGATGATTGTTACACCCATAACTCTACATAGCAAAGCTTGATTGTTTTTAGATGAAATGCCTTTGACTTGGATCTTGACGGATCCATGGAACAATATTACTTAGACCTTTGTATTCTGAATTAATTTCATCTTGATATGCCCTTAGTATGACAAGACCCTTTTCAAAAGCAATGACTGAAGTAATTTCTTAGAAAAGGCTTTTGACTTACTAATAGATAGATAGACAGACAGATGAATAACAAACTTATCCAATTGGATGGCTGTGTCAGAAATTTCAACGGATGAAATAACAAAATTTCCTTATCAAATACCCATTTCAGCAAAGAACTTAACTTGTAGTAATTGTGGTGACACCTATATATTTAAATAAATAAATATTATCTTGGTACAACTAACATACAGCCATTAAATCCTAAAGTACACAGAGCCCGTACTATGACAACCGGACAACTGAAACATACAATATGTACTACTATATATATGGCCTTTGCGTCTGTTACAGACGATTTACGGCGCATTGTCTGAGAGACATTTTTTTTGGTGGCTAAACAAACCGATGCGAGAGCGACATAGCCTACCACAGGCCTGACAAGAGAAATTTGCGGTGGTTGGTGCCGAGCCGCTTTCATGTCGCTTCTGTCTCTTATCAGCAAGTACTCCAAACCAGGCTTCATCACAGATCTTACTACTACTAAACACAATATACAGTCGGTCTACTTAATTAAGAGTTCGCCCACTCTAGATCTACTGGTTTGAGATTGTTAGTCATAAACCTGTACATATAAAGACAATCGTTTCCACAACATTACAACATTATAAACATATTTTTGACGGACACATAGTCAGAACATTTATGGAACACACAAATACCTGCGTAGGAATCGAACCCGGGACACAAATTGGCGAAGTGACTCTCACAACCGCTGTGCCATACGAATATAAATATGTACATATTTTGTTGTATTTATTATAGGCCTTGATCAGAGGGCTGGTCTATTCTTGGGTCAGAGGATCAGCATTGCTATCCAGCGTGGCAATGCGGCCAACCTACTGGGCACTTTTCCCATAAGCGATGCGGAGCGATTATTGGACGCCTTTTAGGGTAAATAGTGTATCTGTAGTTTATCTAATCTTTAGCTTATAATTTCATTTTATTTCATTTAATTATTTACTATTGAATAAATATATTTACTATTTAGTTAATGTATAAGTTAGCTATAGGTCTTTAAAAGATTTAAAGATCTAAATAGTCTCGATAAATTCTATCGACATCGTCCCTTCGGTATCTCGTATCACCGCGTCTCAAACTTAAAGCATTACTAGAACTGCATTCAGCAGAGAACTTAACCTGTAGTAATTGCGCTTACACGCAAATATATTTGCTTAAGTCTTTATTCAAATTGGTTTAGTGGTGGGGCTATTTGGGTTAATTTGAATTTTGACTTCATTTGGTTCAAACTGTAGTTACATTCTTACTTTGATTTTTGTTACCTATATTTTATACAAATAATTAAAATAAAACCTATACATATAATAAAATCGTAGGAAAGTCAAAACTGTACATTGAATATTTTTTAAAAAGGACATTTGGGGGGTGATATGCAAACAATATTAAAGTCAAAAATATAGATTTTAGAATTTTTGTCTGTTTGTCTGTAGGTATGTACGTCCGGGCTAAACTCAAAAAGTAAGTACTGCATGGATTTACTTCAAATTTTGTATGAATATTACTAAGAGGTCGGATCAACATATAGGCTACATATTATCACGCTATCGCCTACGGGGGAGGAGCTATGATAATTTATAAAATTTTATCGCGGGTAAAACCGCAGGGCACAGCTAGTAATATAGTAATGTATATTTTAATTTTTTTCAGGGTAATGTAATCACGATAATGTGAGCATGGTAATGTTATCTAACAGTATTATGTCCTCATACAAACGGTCGGAAAGCTTGGCATGCTAACGCACCTCTGGTTTGGTATATACTCAGCACAAAAACAGTAAAATACGTCGGTGTAATAGAGTTGTAAGCAGTAAGAGTGCGATTAGTAACAAATATCCATTTTAATAAGTAAAAGACTAACTTAATATATTATAGATGTCTTAACGTAACACACATGTCATATTAAGACACCCTAGAGGCTTAAAAATAAAACTAGCTAGTAGCTTCAATATATAAGATGCAACATAAATAGTGGAAAAATAGAAATAATAATCATTATTATTTATTTATTTCAATTAACATGACTCACATTTGTTAGTAACAATAATTCTTACACCTATATTAGTATTCCTATAACAACCCACGCACACACAGTCACTGCCACTCTCCCAACACTGAGGTGGACAGCTTGCAGCAGCGACTCACATACAGACAATCGAGTCTGCTGGCCACACAGCTCATGATAATGTTGGAGCTGACCCGTACGCGGCGCACCAGGGAAGCGCATCCTTTCTCATAGTTGTATAAAAACAATCGACTCGAGCATCCGCAAACATCTGTGATGCACTACCAAAGCGGGGCAACCCCATCAATATCCTGAAAGCATTATTATATTGTATGCGAAGGGCACAGTCTTTCCAAGAAACCAAGCAAATTTAAGTTGAACTAATTTTTTTTTATTTGAAAGCTACATGTATTTTGCATGTTGTAAATCTATACGTTTTTACAGTTTCATATGCGAATTAATTCTTAAACTTTCATACACGTTTATGTTACACCTTTATTAAGCGTAAGTGTTACATAATATGCACAGTAGACTAAAACCGCAGATTTGCCTTTACCACTGTACACCTCGCAGTACCGGGTTACACGTGGTACTTGATCAACACTACTGGAAAGCAACGCGGCTATCGCTGTACCGGACACCTGAAACTCGCTCCTTAACTCCATAGAACCAGGTAATTCTTACTCAACCATCGAACGGTCGAGACCACTGTACACCTCGCGATGACGGATTACACGTGGTACTTGATCAACACTACTGGAAAGCAACGTGACTATCGTTGTAACAGACACCTGAAACTCGCTCCTTAACTCCATAGAACCGGGCAATTCTTACTCAACCATCGAACGGTCGAGACCACCGTACACCTCGCGATGACGGATTACACGTGGTACTTCATCAACACTACTGGAAAGCAACGTGACCATCGTTGCACCGTAAACCCGAAGCCCACTCCTAAGCTTAATGGAAGCGGTCATTTCTTATTCAACTTTCGAACGGTTGAACTTTAGATTTATTAATACAATTGTATTTTTATTTTAAGATTGATCTTGTATTTTTTTAAGTTAAACTTCTTTTGGGGAGTAAAATAGTAAACGCGTGACGAGAGCATTACAAAAAATGTGATCGGACGAGGCGAACAGCAGTTGAGAGGGAGATATTAGTGAAGATATAAAGAGACAGATTTACTTTTAAATTTCATGTGTTTATTAGAAATTAATTATCTCGTAAGGGGAAAATGGTGACGAAACACGGGAGTTCTCCAATACATTGTTAATGGTATGGGAAATCTGAACCCGAACTAGGCCTAACACTCGCAATGTGAGAGACAATTGCCCTCCAGTGAGACTGTAATTTAATTATTTTTGAAGTAAATTTTATTTACGGACAGTTGACTTGGGGGTTAAGCTGGCGAATAAAGCGTTTAGAAACTATGATCGGGCGAGAATTAGAGAAGATAGAAAAAGTGAGTCATTTCGTAAATTACTGTAGGGGCTAGAAGAAAAGGTGCGAGGACACATTTTCTTTCTCTCATTACCAGTTACGTTTTGTACATCTAAGTTTAACTCGGCCATGTGGTGTAAAACTCACAGGGTTTTGTTTTTAAATTTAAGTTTTGATAATATATTATTATTTATATTTTGAAATCCTAGATGCTTTTAAGTTTCAAGTGGGGCATGGCCATGTATTCTCTATTGTGAGTTTATTCAGTGAAGGTACCATATTATTTTGTAATTCAATACTTGAATAAAGGTGATTCATCATGTCGCTAATGCACAAAGCGGTGCACTGCATTATTTTACCTGACTTGCCTAGAATTCAGGGGGTAACTAGCTATATCACTTTCGCATTTAAATTTTTCATAGGAAAGTGATTTCCTGGTCGAATTTCGTCCATAACGGCCATTCTCAATGGAAACTAGCCAACTAAGCGGATTCATTATAGTGCACAACTGTGTACGCAAATACAGGGAGACTTTTTACAATATTAATAATAATATCCTGGGATATTATTTACACGCGGCCATCTCATTCCAAACTAAGCAGAGCTACTAAACTGATACACTACAAATACTACTTTTCTTTTGTAAATACATATTTATATAGATTATTATACCCGGGACAAACATACATGTTCATGCACACAAATATCTGTCCTGGGTGGGAATCGAACCCATGACTTTTGACGTGAAAAGCAAGTATTACCACCAACCACGCCAACAGACCCGTCAACATTCCATCCCTCTTATGATCCGATGGGACAACTAGCGACACGACTGGAAGGGCGACGCTTCACTTATTGGGACGACCTTTTGTTTTTGATAAGGCAGGGGGAATGCAAAAAGTGTCTGCGGGTGGGTATGCTAGATTCACACCGACTAAACCTACCTGCCGTGGACTTCTCTAGGCATCTGGTGCGGGAGAGCCCCGGGAACGCGGGAATGTTGCTCCGGTGTTCCCCTTTAGCACTATGTGCCGGATGGTCGGGACATGCTGCCTGGGAGGGCTCTGGATTACCCTCCCTTATTGCCGACTCCTTCCAGGCCGGCACAGTGACTACGCCACAAACAGTCTTGGCGCGACCTAGGACTTGAACCACTTGTCTTTCGTGGCAATTATGGTATACCCCTCAAATTAATGCTTCCCGCGACCCGCACAAGATAGTCGGTCCACCTTGTAGGGGGCCTGCCGTCAGTTCTACGAGCTATGTGCCCTGCCCACTGGCACTTCAGTTTGGCAATTCTTTGGGCTATGTCGGTTACTTTGGTTTGCCTGCGGATCTCAGCATTTCTGATTCGATCTCGCAGGGAAACTCCAAGCATAGCCCTTTTCATTGCTCTTTGGGTGACCTTGAGCCGCCTGGGAAGGGCCATAGTTATTCGAATATATAAGCTATATTACTATAAAGTTTCATCAAAATACAAACTTTCGCCTATATAATGTTAGTCTGATTACAGTAGATATTTTTCCCACAATGTTGTTATTCCATGAATATTAAAGCATATAACACTGTAACCACTGAAATATAAAATTAAAATACCATTTCGCGGTGCGTACTTACAGTTCATAATAAACGAAAAAAATGGGAAAATTTGTTTTACACGTCACACTCGCTGTCAAACGCAGTCGAAATGTTGCCATTATTTTTACGACGCAATTACAGCTCGCAATGGGGTAACCAAGCTTAAAAAAAAGTTAAGGATTAGATGGACTAATATGTATATAGAGAATTTAAATATGAGTGTCCGTGTTATAATCACATAGACGCATTACGCAAGACGTTATTATTTTTAACAATATTTAAAATTTTAGTTTTATGGCATTATTAATAATATATCACACAAAGTCATCTGATCTATTTCACATAAACTGAACATAAATACGAACAAGATTGGTTTGAAATGATAAAATTTCATCTTTTCTCTTAATATAATCGTAATAGATTTGAAAAGACTGAAGGTGAGAATTCTTAAGCCTACGTCTGAAGTCGCTATTATATATCTTCTCTATCCATGATTTGGCATAAGTTTCATTATTTTTCAACTAGAAAAGAAATAGAAAGTTTTTAATGTATGTATGCTTAGAGATTTCTCTGTTGGATGTGAAACGATTTAATAATATAATAATTATCTTTTATTGGGAATGCAACATATAAATAGTTGAAGTTGGTCCTGCTTTTAAAATATTAATTTTATTATTATCATCATGTCAGCCAAATAACGTCTACTGCTGGACAAAGGCTTCCCAAAAGATTATTACAATAAACTTGTGTCCATCATATGCAGGGATATATAATAATCGCCACCCTTGGCAGACGGGTTGGCGATCGCAGTATTAGTAAAAGTAATATATAAAAAAAATATAAATAAATAAATATTAATATCTTGGGACAACTAACACACTATCACCTGGTCCAAAATTATGCAAAATCGTACAATGGCACCGTACTGATAATTATATATATATCTATATATATATTTCTCAATAAATACAAAATATAGATAAATTATTATAGACACACAAAGATTTGTCCAGAGTGGTCATCGAACCACGACCTCTGGCTTACCAGTCAGGTTGCCGATCTTCTGAACCAACAGGCCACTAGATCCTCAAATGGTCTTCAATGTACCATCCTCATCGTATTGAACTGGATCTAGGAAGTTTAAATGTATTACATAGGAAATGTCCAGAATTTGTATAAAAATTGTGGTAACACTTTTCATACACGAATTTCTGAGCTGATGGTTCAGTACAGTTGTCGTCGTCGTTATCAGTAGCTACATTTGCACTACGAAAATGGTCCTTACTGTCTACGTAATAAGGGTACTGTCAAGGTTTAAGTTAATCCACAGTCGTAGTATTTAACTACTCATTTTATCCTTTTTACTTATAAACTCCAATCAGCTTGAAAATCTTTATGTATTTTTTTGAATGTTATTGTCACTAACAGTATGATTTTACTGCATGTCTGGCTCAGTGGTCAATTAAGCCGGTCGCCGTTCTACCTTCATCAGCGACAACGTAGGTACTTCTGGTTCGAATAATGAAAATGATTTGTGTGACACTTTGATAGTTATTCTAATTCTAGTAATACAGACGCCAGCATGTCAAACTACCACAATCTGTCAAATTTCCCCAATTGAAAATGAACCTTATACTTTTGTGATAAGGTTGAAAATCTATAAAAGAAATTTGACAGATTGGGGTAGCTGGATGTGCAGGCGTCTGTTCTTAACTTCGTGCTGGCGTTGTTTTTTTTTTTTAATTCAAAAGAAGGCGGTTATGTTCCACGATTCCCGTGTAGTAAAACTATAATTTTTTATTCTATGATAAATACTTTCTGTATGATGACTACTGGTAAATAAAAATATAGGCTCTGTGATGAAAACTAAATCTAACTAACCCAGTATTAAAGTGGACCATCCACCAGCCTAATTCAAGTTAAAATAATCCATAGTTCCAATAAAATAGAATTCAATTTTCAACAACATTAACAAACATAAAAAGGATCCAAATATTAAGTTAACATAACTCTTTGTTCTGTCATCACGTTGAAATACCATCACTAACTACCATACCGTTATAAAATTAATGTTTTCTTTGAATAAAATGCTGTTAAAATTGAATTATTGAGTTTACAGTTGCCTTACATGAAGGGATCCAATTATTCGCATGTTTTTCTTAGGAATTATTGTAAGAACAAAGAATTAATTAGTACAATTATATACGATGTGGCTTGAGTCACGTCTTATCACGCATTGTGATCGATGTTCAAGAAAGAACATTGATGTAAGGATTTTTTTTGTTTCGATTATCTTTATTGTCTAATTAACACGCTCAAAGACACAATTTCTGTATAATAAAAATTAAAAAGAAAATAATTCATGAAAAATGAGTATGCTTCGGCATACAACTGAAGTAAAACTAAGATATAAAAACGTAACCAGAGAAAGAGAGAAAGAAAATGTGATCTCACACCTATCTCTCTTGCCTCTACAGTAATATACGAAACTTTCTCTCTTTCTATCTTCATTGACTTTTATCTCCCTCTCAACTTCCGTTCGCTTTACTTTACTAAACGTTACGTTACCAGCTTACTCCCCAAATCAAGCGTGTGTAAAAAACCTTTACTTAATTTTTTTTTATTAGTGTCCTATTGGATGACAAGTGCCTCCACTCCCATTGAGAGGGGATAGGCCACAGTTACAGACAAGAATATTTTGGAGAACTCGCCAACATGCGGGTTATGTCACATTATTTTCCTTCCCCGCAATACTATATTAATTTCTAATAAACGCATGGAAAAAAAATCATCTCGAGTCGTGACCACGAACCGCAAGACGCAGCGTGGGCAGGCCCCCTACATGATGGACCCATGATCTTGTGTTGCCGCTCAACGCCGCCGCTAGCTCGGCAATTGAGGAGATCTTTGATAGAGACTCTTGTCCAGCAGTTGGCGTCTTTCGGCTTATATGATGATGATATAAAATTGAAGGGCAAGGGTACGAATAATCAAAACAACAAAGAAATAAAAATAAAAAGTATTTTCTTCATATAGTCTTAAATGAAATTCTTGGAAATAAAATATTTTTGTAGTATAGTTTTTACTATATGTAAAGACAACAGCACATCCAGCTATCCCAATCTGTCAAATTTCTTTTACAGATTTTTAACTTTATCACAAAAGCATAAGGTTCACTTTCAATTGGGGAAATTTGACAGATTGGAGTAGCTTGATGTGCCTGTACATAATACATTGTAGAAATTTAGATTTGGCATTTGTTTTGAATGATTTAAAATAAGAATAGCTAGCTTCTAAGTTAATATTAAAATTGTTATTAATAAGTTTATAATAAATTTAACTGTCGATATTTATTTTTCTAGGTGTAATGAAGGCTTAATAGAAGATGGACCGATGATCTTGTGAGGTTCGCTGTAAGACGCTGGATGCGGGTAGCCCAAAACCGGCTATGGTGGAGATCTTTGGGGAAGGCCTTTGTCCAGTAATGGATGTCTTTCGGTGAATTTCATTTTCCTAGTTAATACTTGTTGAGGAGTATTGTATTCTAGTCCGTTTCCACACGAAAAGCAAGCGAACAAATAGCCAGACATTTTTAAAAATATTCCCCATTCAAACAATTCGACATACGTACGTTACGTCGTACAAACCGTACCCCCGAGAGAAGGTAACAACGCGGAATAAGCTCCATGCTGACTTGGTCAGGAATCGAACCAAAGCCCCCACGGGCATTACACGTCCGTCCATTTTGTTTTGTTTCACTTCTCAAGGAAGAAAGTTGAACGAAATAAAAGCGCCTGTAGATTTTCATTTGGATTTTTGAAATAGACGTTAGATGTCGGGTCTGGTAAGTTGGAAATTATATTTATGAGTGTGCAGGAGGCACTTATATGTAGTTAAATTTAATATATTTGTAGTAAAAATATAAGTTCAAAGCTATGGTTTTGGGAGTATGGTGACTTCAACGAAATATAAAAATAATCCGTTTCAACTATTACATTACATTAAATGCTATGTGGTCACGGGAACGAATAATACCAACCCATTTCATCCTTATCAGTATACAAAAATAATCTAAAATCAAATCAAAATCAAAAGTCATTTATTCCGTTAAAATATTACATTTGTGTGGAATCGTCAATTTTTTTTACCCTACCGTGCAGTGCATGACGTGGCAGCTATTGAGAAACACTGCCAGAAAACTCAGTAGGAATCCTTTTTACAAATATTTATTTCTTACATAAAATTGCATTGTATTTAAATGTGTTAATTTAGAGCGACTCAATCCCAAGCTGTTTTGTCACTTAAATAATCAGAAGTTTTGTAGTAAGCCCTGCTACACAATTTGGCTTTTATAATTCTTTTAAACTTATTTATAGACATTTCTCGGATCTTTTTAAGTAATCACATTGCATTAAATGCTTTATGGTGACGGCCACCAATATCACCAGCCAAACTCATCCCTAATGCTGTACAAAATATTGCATGTAGGCATGTTTCACATCATCAGCCTGATATCGTCCACTGCTGGACATTGGCCTCAAAGGCCCAAAGGTTAGGTAGACCGTAGTCACCGCGCTTGGCACCGCATTTGGTGACCGCAGTTAGGTGTCGCAGCTGCCGGACGACCTGGTGTATCCCTTAGACGCCTTTTACGACACGCGCGGGTTATAGGGCGGTCCAGATCTTCTTTCTGGCATGTTGGCATGTTTAGTAATAATTACTACATTTTGTTACATGTTTAACATGAAAAACTTAGACCATCAGATAACATTGAAAAAAATAAATAATTTTAATACGTATCACAATAGCGATATCAAAATATTGTCGCAGTGTGCACATCCTTTGTCCCTCAATAATAATCCAATACTTTCTTGTTCTTCCTTAAAAAGTTTTAACTTTCAATGACAAATTATAAAAGAACTCAGAACCTGCTTAAAGTCATCTTTAAACTTATTAATTACAAAGTAATATTAAATTAAACGAGACACAACTTTTTAAAAAGCCCTTTGAACCTTATTCCTTCATATTTTTCGGTGCCTGACCTTAAGAGCGAGATTTAATTAATTGGTCATTATAACCTTAAGGGCTGTTGCTATAGCAACGGTGGATTAGCCGCAAAAGGGTATAGAACCCTTTTTAAGTTTATGCAAAAGATAACAAATTAATGAGAATGTTTGCGATCAAATTCGTGGCTCTTGTCTACTTACGAATGGTTGGATGTGATTTACTTACTGTGGGTATTGTAATTCTGTTATTACATCGTCTTGCTAAAAATAAAAATAAAGAAAACACCTTCAAAGTTTACGTAATGTGCAAAGTAAAGCAATTTTTGGAACGAACTTTCTTAACATGACGACGTTAAGAAACATCGTTCCAAAATATTGCAAGAGTACATTACCAATATACTGATTTGCCTTTTGGTCTAGTGATTAGCCTGACTGCTAATTCAGAATTCGTTTCGATCCCCACCCAGGATAAATCTTTGTGCGATGATAACGATTATTTATTCTATGTCTGGGAGTCTGTCTATTTACAGTATATAGGTACGTATTTCGAGATATACAAGCATGTTTGCAACGGGAATACATAAGGAAAACAGGCAAAGACATGGAAAGACGACATTAGAACAATTGGAGGCGCTACCTGATCTATAAAATGTAGAGATACAAATGAGTGGAAACAGCTGGAGGGGGCCACTAAAGCGGAAAACCCGATCTGTTAGATTTAAGAGTTTAATGCTATTAAATTGTACATTGGTTTAGTTCTTTAGTTGTCTTTAGTTTTCTAGTTGCCATAGTACAGGCTCTGCCTAGTTTGGGATAAGATGGCAGTGTGTTAGTGGCAATTATTATTACTTTTCTACTCCTTGGAGATGTGGAATGGAGAGATTCTGTAAGGGGTAGGAAGTGAACCTGAAAGAAGTTGAGCTGGCCAATGCTCATAAAGCGAACAAATGCCATGAATCCATGACCTTACTTTTTTTTTTTGTTTTGACAATGTCAAACTGAGTATCCTAGCCCCAAAATAAGCAAAGCTTGTACTATGGGTACCAGGCGACGATATACATACTTATATAGATAGATAAATACTTAAATACATAGAAAACATCCATGACTCAGAAACAAATATTCGTGCTCATCACACAAATATTTGAACTTACCGGGATTCGAACCCAGGACCACCAGCTTCGTAGGCAGGAGCACTACCAACTAGGCTACGGTGACCGTCAAACTAGTATAAATGTTACTGCAGTTTATATCTACGCAGGGATCATGTAGCGTCTGCCATAATAAGGGAAACCCTGAACTTGGAATATATTCCCCACTAGGCGCCATTAGAAGTCCACAGCAGCTTAGGTTTAGTCTCGTGCGAGTCCCCCACCTGCAGACAGTTTTTGCGGGATGCATGCGTAGGCAGGCCCCAATCCCCCCAGTCTTAACAAAAACAAAAGTAAGAGGATAAGCGGATGGAACTCGCAATAAATCCTTAGAGAGTAATACTTCACAATTTCATATAGCATCAAAAAAGTCTATTTGAAAAATTAAAAGAATATTAATATCTATAATATCTAGGGACAATGTCACACAGATAGATCATCCTAGCCTCAAACTAAGCAAAGCTTGTACTATGGGTACCAGGCGACGATATACATACTTGTATAGATAGATAAATACTTATATACATAGAAAACATCCATGACTCAGAAACAAATATTCGTGCTCATCACACAAATATTTGCACTTACCGGGATTCGAACCCAGGACCACCAGCTTCGTAGGCAGGAGCATTACCAACTAGGCTACGGTGACCGTCAAATATAAGGTTGGAATTTTCACCCAAATAATATTGACTGGACCTTTTCCACTCGAAATAAGGATTGTTTTACTATGCACATGTTGATATTGATGTGTAGCTGAGCACTCCTACAATAAGTGAGCTTATTATTTCCTTAAAGGCCGGTAACGGTAACGTACTTGCGGCCCCTCTTATATTGCAAGTGACCATGGGCGGCGGTGATCACTTACCATTAGATGATCCGCTTGATATGTCTACCTTGGTATTCGATATACTTAAAAAGATGTTACACCTAATAGTCATTGTTTGGTTTGAATAATGTTTAGTTTCATCATCATCATCATATCAGTTTCATTTTATGGCTGGACAAAGACCTTCCCCAAAGATATTCACAATTGCTGACATTGCGCTGCCTGCATCCAACTAAATTCATAAGATCATCTGTCCATTTGTAGCAGACTTCCTGGCCACGCTGCGTCTTCCAGGTCGTGATCGCCACTCGAGAACTATTCTGCCCCAGCGGTTGGTCAGTAAGCTTCGTTAATTATTAAGTAAATTTATTTGGGACTAGCTGTGCCCCGCGGTTTTACTCGCGTGAAACTTTATAAATTATCACAGCTCCTCCCCCGTAGGTGATAGCGTAATAATATGTAGCCTATATGTTGACCCGGTCTCTTAGTAATATTCATGCAAAATTTGAAGTAAATCCATGCAGTACTTTTTGAGTTTAGCCCGGACATACATACAGACAAACAGACAAAAATTCTAAAGACTATCTCTACTAACTTCTAAAGACTCTATATTTTTGGCTTCGATATCTATTGTAGATCACGCCCCAAGTATCCTTTAAAAAATATATGTACAATTTTGACTTTTCTACGATTTAATTATATGTATAGATTTAGAAATCAGTTTAAGGTATTGATATCAATAAAAATCAGGTGGGTTTTGGATTCAATATAGATTTTTTTTATAGGTTTCCATCAAATTATATCCCAACCCAAGAAAGTTTCATTGCAATAGGATTAAATACGGGGCCTAGACCTGAAGGCCAGTTACACCAAGGTATTCATAAAATACCCCTTCGTTTCCTAGACTGTATTCTCTCTGGCAAAACTCACCAAAACAATCACGTTCTTGCCAAAATCTTATAAGATTACGTTAAAAACATTCATCTTCCCGTAATAAATAAAATGCTCCGTTAAAATCTGGTAGCACGAACGTTATCAATTTCAAGCAAACTTTAATACTTTATAGCTTCTTCCCAACTTTATGTTAATAGGAGATAGCTCGAGTTTAACTTAACTCCGGTTTAAATAATACAAAGTGCAAGAAAGTTTGGACGGCTCGGAAAAAATGGCAATATATGAGAGCCTGGTTTTGTCTGGAGATTTATGTAGGCTTATTTTATTGGAAGATTATTCAATGTTTAAAAGGATTCTTGATTTAGTAACATTGTTGAGTAATGTTATTTTTTTAGTAAAAGAAGCGAGTATCCTGGGATATTATTCACACACGGCCATCTGATGCCAAACTAAGCAGAGCTTGTACTATGGAAACCAGATAACTGATATACATATACTACTTTTTTAAAATACTTAGGACAAACAGACATGTTCATTCAAACAAATATCTGTCTTGGGTGGGAATTGAACCCATGACCTGCGGCATGGAAGGCAAGGATTTACCAATCAAGCCAACCGGTCCATAAGATAGTAATATCTACGATGTATTAGGTATAGCCAATGAGTCACACATAGCCAGTGGGTCTCACCGGTCCGTAAGTAGTCCGAGAGGTACTGCGTCGGTCTATAGATGAATAACTGCTGAAGTGGTTTAATTTCTAAGCAGAGCATATTAGTTTATATTGGCTGTGTGGGGGGGGGATGGGGGAGGGATGTAGAAGGAATATCTCTTAGAGATCGGGAAGCAGCGTATCTCTGAGTGATAGGAATGGTTGTTGTACACAGAGCGACTGCTGCCTGCTCTCTCGTTGATATTCCCTATGGACGCCTTCTACGCCCACTGACATTGCCAACTAGTCTGCCAAGCGTGGCTAACGCTCCAAGGAGGTTACACTGCTTCACCTGACTATAGAGGGTAGCAAGTGCCCCAGCTGTCTAGCAAATATAACTACAAACTAAGTACCCGCGCCGGAGGGCACTCCCTTTTGGATTCGAACCTCGACCCTAGGCGGTTACGTCACGCGTCACATGAGCTATATGTTTACTGTGTATAGATGTGTACTTTTTTTTGGGTGAACAAAAAGCATGAAACTCACGATAACTTCGTCACGCTTCTCTTGAGCTATATGTATTCTGTGAACATGCGTGTCCTTTTTGGGTGAACAAAAAGCGTGAAACTCGCGTCATCGCCACGTCATGTTTCCCATGAGCTATATGTATAACTATTATATGGTAGATTATTTAGATTGGGAGTGTAAAAAATAGTTTTCACTTCTATCGGCAGTCCTCAAAGACCGCATGAATTTTTATATCTCCAAGGCACGTCTGTACACCATACAGACTTCTAGACTTTAGGCTTTTTCTGGGTGTTTTTATTTCCAGAAAAGTTCCATTAATACATTTTGCCTTACTTATTATCCGTTATTGGAAACATTATTGGCTAGCCGGTTAATGGCGGGGAGATGCAACTTTCGCCCTACGTTAATAAGCGACGCGGACCTCTCATCCGATTTAGGTTCGGATAGGGCTTTTTATCCATTCGAGTATAAACGTACAAACTCTTATTGAATTCACTTAAAAATACCATCCGTCTACATTATAAGTTAGGGTTTTTTTTATTCCATGTTATTTTATTCATAAATAAAACTTACGTAATAAGAAAATTAACCTACTTATTTCTAAAATTCTTTTCACTTTCACTGTTCTTCTTTAATTTATTTTGGTGGCATCGTCATAGCCAGATGGTCTCACCAATCCGAAAGTGATTGGTAAGGTTAAGCAAGACTCACCGTCAGTCCATAGATGGTTGACCGCCAAAGTGGTTTAATTTCTAAGCGTCTCCTTGCTTCGGAGGGTATGTCAAGCTGTCGGTCCTGGTTGTAGCCATTAGGCAACAGTCGTTAAGCCATGTCAGAGGCTTACTGGGCGGCTTGAACAACTCTGACACAGGGTTAACCACTGCTCATACTGCCTCGTTGGTCTAGCGGCTGCGTGGTCACCCGCAGAGAACGAGGTCTTGAGTTCAAATGCCGGGTCGAGCCAAAAAGTGATTTTGGGACTTTTCTGTAAAAATAAAAATTTCTCAGCATCATCCCGAAGTCTGGGAGTTGGCGGTATTATACCCCCGTGCCTCGGAGAGCACGTAAAGCCGTCGGTCCTGTACTTGACCTCTTTCCGGTCGTGTCGCCTAGGGGTCCCATCGGATCATGAGAGTGATGGATAGAAAGTGCTCCTGTGTTTGCGCACACACTTGAGCACTATAATATGTCCCGCGCAGATGGCTAATCTCTGTTGAGACTGGCCGCTGTGGCGAATTCGCGAAATTCGGCCAGTAGGATTTTATTATTATTATTCCAAATTATTTATTTAAAGTTCTTATTTTTTACATATTTATATCTATAAAATTGAAATAAAAAAGAAAACAATAATATATAAATAAATATGAAAAAAATAGAGGTCCTCCAGCGGCGAGGTTTGACGCCCTAGGCCGCCGGTGGTCAGGGCGACAGAGTAAGGAACCTTCTCACAATGCGTGCCGTTCCCATTATTGCCGCCTTTTGTATCCGACCCTTGACCCAGTGATCTAGCGAAAGCCTCTTAAGATGTTGGTCGAGGCTCTTCGCTATGAGACCGTTTACGGAGACGACTATCGGGACAATTATTGTTGAGTCCACATCCCACATGGCGGTAACCTCGTGAATCAAATCTAAGTATTTTGACAACTTGTCAGTCTCGGCTCTTACGAGGTTATCGTCAAATGGGACAGTGATATCAACAATAAATGCCCGGCGCTCCAACCGGTCTACCAAAACGATATCAGGCTTATTGGCAACAATAGTCCTGTCTGTAATGATAGACCGGTCCCAGTAGAGTTTGGCACAACCGCTTTCGAGAACTGGATCCGGTACGTACTTGTAGTACGGCACTTCGGAGTCTACCATACCGAAGAGCAAGCTGCTGGTGGATAATCCTGGCAACTTGGTTATGCCTGTGCAAGTACTCGCCGTTGGCAAGATAGGAACAACCGGAAACAATGTGTCTGATGGACTCTCCGGGACGGTGACACGCCCGACAAATGTCGATGGTACCGTCCTTGAAGATGTGCTTCCGATAGTTCCTCGTCTTGACAACTTCATCAGCAATTGCACAAGCAAAACCTTCAGTTTCACCAAATAGGTCACCAAAACGTAGCCTGGCCACAGATGCTTGTAAGTCCACATGAGCACTATGTAGGGCCTGGTGGAACCTACCATGAAGCACCTTGCTCTTCCATACGTCAATTTGATCCCGAGTGCTAAGTACGACGGGCTTTCTCCAGTCTTCTTTAGCGCGTGCTAAGGAGAGCGGCGTGAGTCCGTTGTCAACGGCGGCGACGTCTCGATGCATCCTCAACACTCAACACCAAGGAAATATTCCCTGAGATTGCACACCTCACGGTTGTGTAGGTTCTTGGCATTGAGGAAGCCTCGACCCCCACACTTCCGTGGGATATACAATCTCATTAGTGAAGAGTGTGGATGGTGCATACGGTACGTCGTTAGGCGTTTCCGGACTTTTCGATCCAGGGCATCTAACTCAGTTTGAGTCCACCTTAGTATGCCGAAGGTGAAAACCAGTAGAGGCATTACCCAGCCGTTGAAAGCACGCACTTTATTACCACCTGACAATAGACTTTTCAGTACTTTTGTCAAGCGGTTAAAGAAGCGTTCCTTCACCAACTGCTTAATGTCCCCATCTGGGATATTTAGACACTCAGACATACCAAGGTATTTGTAGGTTTCGGTTTCAGAGAGGGATCTGAGAGACATACTCTCGGTGAGTTGTAAATTATCAGAATTTACAACTCACCGGGGGTTATTATTATTATTATACGAAGTAGAAGTGAGGCTTCAATACAGAAATCAAAGAACATAATAATGCTAAACTTTACTTTACAGACAAACAGATAATCCTAGTGATTCATTATTAGCTCAAGTTATATCTTAGTGCAAGTTACATTAGCATTTATATCGTTGACGATTGCACTTGGAATTTTAAAATGGTTCTTTCTTAGTACCTCGTTTCTTTTTTAATTTATTTCGTACTTTATTATTTCTTCATAAACAGAGTTTATATTAATTGAACATTATGCATAATTAAACATTTTTATTGCACTGTATAATTACAATAGGTACAGAGGTACAAATAACAGAGGAATACCTCTTACATTATAATATATGTACTTCATTCAGCTTATATAAATATATTCGGTCAGGCCAACAAGCCAAATATATATTTTTTTGCAACTATATATTTGTTATTTGTATGAAATAAGATTGACACGGAATAAAAGAAATAATAATAATATCTAGGGACAATGTCACACAGATCATCCTAGCCCCAAACTAAGCAAAGCTTGTACTACGGGTACCAGGCGACGATATACATACTTATATAGATAGATTATTACTAATATACATAGAAAACATCCGAGACCCGGATACAAATATTCGTGCTCATCACACAAACATTTGCACTTACCGAGATTCGAACCCAGACCACCAGCTTCGTAGGCAGGAGCACCACCGACTAGTCTACGGTGACCGTCGAAACAACGTCAAACAAGGTTCTAACTTTGACAATACTATTTGAATATTGAGATTTCGTGTTCCCTTCAAAGTACAGGGACTCAAAAATTAAAATACTGTTTAAAGAATAAAAGTAAAATCACCGTTCCCAGCTCCGACATCACTAATCCTCCAGACAACCCAAATAAAGTAAAACAAACACAATAAAAAAAGACGGAAGTTGTGTCTCGGAAGCTTGTATTGTACAGCTCTCATATTCAAGAAAATATGACACCAGTTCCGTTCAGGCTATTGTTGTTTTGGGTGCGAGCGGCTCTGCCCACAACACACTTAAAACTACCTTCTTTCAACTTATAGTCATATAAAATTGACTGCTACGTTAGAGGTACAGTTTTTGACCGCACATAGTGAAGTCCTGGGTTCAAACCCGGCCCTTTAAAGTGATTTCAGGAATTTTCTCAGTATATCTGTAATTTTTTTTAGTATATCTGGGAGTTGGCGGTATCACAGCCCCTTGGCTCGGAGAACACGTACCTAAAGGCGTCTATCATATACCTGACCTCTATCCAACCGTGTCGCTAGTCGTCCCATACTTTTTAAGGTAGGTTAATTATAAAATTATGATTAAGTAAGTTTAAAAAAGTGTAAAACGAGCGCGTCTCGACATTAAACGTAAAAGTTTGGCGAGTATATAGTGTTAATTGCAAAATTGTTATTTATGTGTATAAATAAATAAAAAAAAACCAACATACTGTATATACCTACATATATCTATATATGTGTACTTTTGGGTGAACAAAAAGCATGAAACTGGCGTAACTTTGTCACGCTTCTCATGAGCTATACGTTTACCTATTATTGTAGATTATTTAAATTAGAAGTGTTAAATAGTTTTCACTTCTATCGCCAGTCCTCAAAAACCGCATGAATTGTTTGCTCTCTAACGCACCTCCGTACACCATACCAAATAGGTTGGTTCTTCTGGGTGATTTTATTTCCAGCAAAGTTCAATTAATACCATTTATGAAACAATAAATTTTATTTTATTTTTGTTGGTTTGTTCCGTTCCGTTCCGTTTCGTTTCGTTTCATTTCATTTCATTTCATTTTTTTTTAATTTATTTATTTATTTTTGCCCTATTATCTGTTGTTGCAAACGCTATCGCCAGACATTTAAAGTAGTGTAACGTTTTAGAAACTTACAAACAAATAGAAAGCCATCATGTTTGTAAATATTATCAGCTAATTTTTAAGTTCTAGACAAAAATATGCATGTACCTTATGTGTTTCAGTACGGCTGTTGTATGTGTTGTTTCTAGTGCGTATCTTAAGTATTTCAGTTCGGCGTATAGTATAGTAGAACTCACAGCTAATGGGACAGAAAGGTTCTCCAAAAGAAGAACATTCCCCCTCAGGACAGACGAGCTTCTGAGGATCGATAGAAGACGTTGGATGCGGATAGTGTAAGGCCGATCAATGTGGAGATCCTTGGGAGAGGCTTTGTCTAGCAGTAGGTGTCTGGCTAACGCGACGTCCTGCGTGAGCGATCTAGACGCGAATGCGAAGCGGCACGGCGCGGCGCGAAAACAACAAACAGTCAAAATCTTTTGAAGTGTCCTACGTGGCTTGATATTAGCGCCACCGCGTCGCACCGCATCGCATTGAATTTGCGTGTCACCGCTTCATAATCGCGTTCGCTTTGAACCGCCTACCTAGAACGTAGCGTAAGGGCCTTCTAGCTAATTAATTTAACGCTACAAAGGTGTTATATACGTCAACTTACATAATGATAGAGAAGATATATGAGCAGAAAGCCAATCACCTAGGCACTATAATATACATTAAAAGAGGCCTGAGATGGACTCAAAAGAAACTCATTGACTCCTTCAGTGATGACGAAAGAAAAATCGAAGGATGTAGTATTCGAGTTTTCACCAATCATGTAACTGGAGAACATATCACGATAAAAGGCATCTACGTACCTATACAGAACCAAAGCGAACTATCTGATGAATTCGAGCAACTGCTTAGAGAAGAGAGTGCCTTAGTCATAGGGGACATGAACCTGAGAACGCAATTACTTGGCCATTCAGTCGATAGAGGTCTCGGAATCATATTACGAGAAATACACAAAAATGGAGACTGTAGAATTATACATTCTGGTCAACCATCCAGACCCACCAGCATTGGCAACAAAAACATACTTGACATAGCAATCACGACATACGACCACTCAGATTTGGATATAAAATCATGCAAACAGGTAGAATCCATAGCGTCCGATCATATGCCATGGATAACCACGATCAACCTGGAAACCGACTATGAGATTAAACTCAGTCGCAACCTGAAGGACCTTAAATCCAGTAAGGAACAATCTCTAGCTACAAAAATAGGTTCAAAAATGAGAATTGAAACGGACACGGATTGTGACAAAATGATCATAAACTTGGAAAATGCCAAAATATCTACGCTGAACGAATTCGCTCCACTTAAACACACTTGCAATAGGGAAAATCTGCCAGAAGACATTCAGAAGTTGATAGAAGAACGAAATAAAGCAAAGATCATCTCATGGCAACAAAGATTCACAAGCAGATATAATGAAATGAAAAGGAAGTACAACAGATTAAAACGCTGTTTGGCTCAAAGAATGAACGAATACAAAGAAGAAACTTGGAACAAAATTTTAGAAAATCAAAATGACTGTAGATGCAAAATGTGGAATATACAGAGATCCATGAAAAAGCCACCTCAAAGGCTCCCTTACATCGAACATTGCAACACAGAATTGGAGATTATTGACCAGCTAGTTGACACGGCCATTGTCCACGCGTCCGATATCTCGCATGAAGACAAAAATACGGAGATATACACACCATTTCAACCATTAGACGCTACATCACATACAGAATTAAAAGCAGCTCTTCGAAAATTCAAAAACCAGAAAGCTCCTGGCCCTGACGGAATAAGAGCGGATATTCTAAAAATGGGAGGTGACACAATGATAGCCATGTTGAAATGGATAATGGACTATATTATTACTACAGGATACTTTCCAAAAAGATGGAAAGAATGCACATGCTTTCTGCACAAACCAGGAAAAGACTATACGCAACTCAAGTCATACAGACCTATCAGCTTGCTCAACATTATGGGCAAATGGGCTGAACATATCATCATGTCGAGAATAAACACTGAAAGTAACGAATTGATCCCCAAACACCAACACGGGTTCGTTCGTCAAAGAGGCACAGCCACACAAATTTTGAGGACTGGCAAATACATCACCGATGCTCTTGAGAAAGGACACAGCGTGGCCATGATATCAACAGACCTCAGTAAAGCATTTGATTCTATAAATCATAAAGGCCCAATACAGAAATTGTATGAAGCTGGAGCGCGTAATAATATAATAAAGATAATAGAAAATTATTTGTCTAACAGGACAACTCAGGGCAGATTTAGAACAACAACAGGAACCGAGAAAAGAGTCCCGCACGGTGTTCCCCAAGGGTCGATCCTCGGGCCCGTACTTTTCAATTTATATGTCGCTGACATACCAAAGGAGTGATTAGCAGGTCAGATACTCTCACAATACGCGGATGACTTATGCATTCTCAATGCAGCTGAGAAACCAGACCACGCTACTAGGCGTGCTGAATGGGCAGCAGAGGAAATCCTTGATTACTACAAAAGGTGGCGCCTACAATGTAATGTGGATAAAACGAATAGGTTGCGAAATCCAAATAGAGGATACAAAAACTATATCCAATTGAAAAATGAACGGATCGAATATAAAACCGAGGTAAAATATCTCGGTGTCGTATTGGACAAGAGACTCTCAATGAACAAACACACAAAGGCAACAGTAGAAAAGTCAAAACGAATAAGAGGCGTCCTAAACCCAATCATAGGATACCGATCGAAAGTTAACATAGAAACAAAACTACTCATTGTACAAGCATGTCTCTTGCCAGTACTGGACTATGGAGTCATCCAACTTCTCCCGAGATACAGCAAAAGCAACCTTACAAAGCTGGAAAGACAATACAAAATGGCAATAAAAGCTGCAGGTACTTTTCCACGACGCACTGAAACAAAAACGCTTGGACAAGACCCATGGCATCTAAGAGCCCATGATTTGCATCGCGACATGATCGAAAAACTCGCATCACTGACGATCAGCGGTCTCGAAAGCCCCGGACCTGCGTACACAAGATACGGACAATTCAATCCGATTCTCCCCTTAAATAGAATTGGCGAAATTGAATATTTACATAAATCGGAGAGAGGCAAACCGCTCCATAAGAGACTGGCCCTCCCCCGGCAGCCTAGGCTTTGACTTGTAAAGTAACTCCTAGTAATTAAGTAAGTTCAGGTCTAGACCTGATGGGATCCTAAATCCAGAACTTCTCACTCTTTTGTTATATAAAATAATTATTTTGTGTGAAAAGAATTGAAAAAGTAGGTTGCAAAAGATCCCTCCCCGGACAAAATGCGCCAAAATACGAAATGCCCTTGTAAAATAAAATTTAAAAAAAATGCCATGTAAAAAGAAAATAAGTTAACTAATGAAATAAAACATATTCTATTCTATTACATAATGATATGTATTTATAAAACACATAAAATACATACTTATCTTTCGTATGGGCACTGGTTACCTTAGTGTCAGCGTTCTGCAAGCCATCCAGTAGGCCTGTAACATGGCTTAACGATTGTTATTTAATGACTAAAACCGGGACGGCAGCTTAACGTGCCCTCAAAAGAACAGAGACGCTCAGAAATTAAACCACTTTGGTGGTCACCCATCCACCGACTGACCGGGAGCCTAATTGCTTATGAGCGCCTCCATATTAGGTAAGAACAATTTTAAGTCAATGAATAATTAAGTAATAATATATTTGTATTTAAAAAAGAAAATTGGAAACTGAATACTTTCGATTGTGTGGGTTGTTGAAGAGAGAAGCCTTCAAAGACACGAAGTGGAAAACTAAACGTAGGAACACTGATATTGAAGAAAAAACCCCGCCCTGTGCAATAAAAAAATCATTATTTATATAATTTACATATATTACAAGAAATGCACGGTTTAATGAATTTTTAATGTGTTTTATCATTACCATCTCCAGACTGTTTGCAGATTGATCGCGATAGCCAAATATGATGATATCACGAAGCGTGTGCAAGTAATTTGCGTATGCTAATCCACCCGGCGCCGCCCGTGTTTTAAATTGATTTATCGCCATCGGACGCCAAATGGTGGACAGACCGACTTTTATATGACATTCGCTTTATGAAAATGTTTTTGATGCGAGTTTTTTGGCTTTGATTTTTATTTCGAGGAATTAACTTTGTATTTTTGGAATGGATTTGGAGAAATATTTTTACAGATGGATAAGATTTTATGACTTAGTTGACGACTGAAGCTTATGTTAATACTCGCTTCTTTTTCCGAGTTGTGTACTTACCTAAACAATGTTAAGCAACAATTTTTTTACTCAAAAATTTAAATTTATTATACTTGTTTATGTATGAATATGAATGTTAGTACATTAATCTATGTGGTATATTTATTATTAGGTTAGAACACTACACTCTATAGAACTGAATGGTACACTATTAGCTGCCTATCATTTTCAATTATGCTAGTCCATCCTACGGTTGTCTGGAAGAAATCGCTATTATGCGATAAGACCGCCAATTGTACATAATTTAAATATTAAGTATTTTTTTTATAGTTTGGTTAATAAAGTGTATCTATCTATTTATCTAAATCCCTTCTTAAATTAGAATTAGAGCCTTCTATCACAGTGCTTTACAAATGTGCAATTTACAAACACATGGCACACACAGACTAGATTTATGGGTCACGCTAATCGTTTTCTTTTTTTTTAAGA
Organism: Pseudoips prasinana; assembly: GCA_951640165.1. NCBI lineage: Eukaryota > Metazoa > Arthropoda > Insecta > Lepidoptera > Nolidae > Pseudoips > Pseudoips prasinana. The sequence continues at coordinate 32,459,637 of OX621251.1, read as the reverse complement.
CAAAACACTATCTCTTAATTGTAGTTAATGAATTCCTATGTCGCGGGGTACTTTACACACATATAATTGTCGGACACAAAGTGCATCCAGACTCCGAACAACTGTTTATGGGTCAAACAAATAAAATAAATAAATATAAAAGGTTTTTATGTACGTAGACTTAAAACGCTTGTAAATAGTCAGAACATGTTTGTAGTAATGGTTATGTATACATTATTATTTCTAGTTACATACATAGATATTTAGGTATATGGACTGTATGAAAACATTTTATAAAATTTATTTTATAATAGCAATGATATTTAGCTAGCTTGTATTAAGTTATTATCAAAGAGATTATGTTTAGGTTTAATTATCATAATTTATAGTTTTAGCTATATTTTTACTACTATTTGTCTGAAAGGTTTTGTCTATATTAAGGTATTATTATTATGGCGGACGTTGTGTTTATAACGACGGTCGCGCTTTAATGCTACCAGCACACCGGATCCAATGCGCCCCAACTGAGAAGACGCAGCGAAACCCAGTAAGTAAAACGTACTCAAGCGGGCCTGAACACGGTCCAGGAAATAGTTTACTTACCTCATCTCGTGTCTGTGTGGTAATCGAACTCGGACGCGATGTGGTGATCTTACCAATGCAACTACCATGATCTAGTTGTGGTGATCTGACCAATGCAACTACCATGATCTAGTTGTGGTGATCTTACCAATGCAACTACCATGATCTAGTTGTGGTGATCTTACCAATGCAACTACCATGATCTAGTTGTGGTGATCTTACCAATGCAACTACCATGATCTAGTTGTGGTGATCTTACCAATGCAACTACCATGATCTAGTAGGTAGACTTATACTTATGTTAAAATTTTGTTTAATTATATTATTTTGTCAAACTAGAACTCGTGTGGAAGCCGGTAGTAGATGAACCCACTGAATTTGTTTCGCTGGGTCTTCTCAGTTCCGGTTCTGGATCCGGTGGTAGCATTAAAGCGTGACCGTCGTTATTAACACAAGGTCCGTCATAATAATAATACCTTAATATAGACAGAACTATTGACAATATGTAGTAAAAATATAGCTAAAACTATACATTTTGATAACTAAACTAAAACATAATCTCTTGACAATAACTTGATACGAGCTAGCTAGATATCATTGCTATAATAAAATAACTTTTATAAATGTTTTCATACAATGTGTACCTAAATATCTATGTTACTAGAAATAATAATGTAACGTAAAAGCTCCTATTACCGCCAGTTTTAGCTGTCTTAGGATTCACTTATAAAAAATAGATATAAGCTGTTATGTTAGAAAAGATGTTATAATTTTTATTTAATCTCAACAAAGTATTCTTTGCAATTCAGTACTTAAATTCAATATTCAATAACGCAATAATTACAAAATAATTATTTAATCCAAAAGAGTAGTTGATTCTATTACCGACCCATAGTATGCGGCAAGATTCTATTACCGATTTTTCTACTTCTTTTACCGACCGCTACGAAGATGTCACTTCTTCTATACTATTAAACATAATTTAAAAATGTTTTTTAAGGTATATATTATATAATAACAATAGTTATGAGATCACCATTATTACAATATGAACATATTTATTTATTGCAACGCTTAGAGAACTTACTTTTTGTTATTTTAATTAATTAAAAATGTAACCAATCTCAGAAAACAGTCCTCAAATAATTAAAAGCTTACTTTTTCATCACCTACATACTAATTATATATTATAAATCAATAACAAAAATATTTTATCTGTATTACAATCACAAAATACCTTTATAATAGGTTAATTTTATAATAACATATTTATAATTCGCTCAATACAGAAGCCGACCCCAAGATGCTTGGGATTAATAAGGCTAGGAGAAGAGAGAGAGAGACATTAATCAACGATATAGAATTTAGTTCTTCGAAAGAAGATTTAAAAAGTTACATGGCCCTCATTCCGTCCAGCCATTTTATTACATTTGAAAACATATGAAATAAAGCCAATGCCATGAAGCGACGAATGAAACTGGATAGCAAATATTATTTTACATTAATAATATGGCCTGTGACAAAATCTCTCAAAACGTCACATTAGCAAGAAATAAGCCAATTTGTTCAAAAACATACATTTTGTTTTAGTGTACTACCAAAAATATCGTCATAGCTGTGAGTCGGTAATAGAATCACGTATGAAGGTTACAATATTCTATTAGCGACCAATAAAATTAATCCTTCCTAGCTAAATTTGGTATGATCCTAATAATTCCGCTTTGGATACCCGTTCTGATTCAGATCTCACGGAATTTCTTGATAATCCCAAGTCTTTTAATGGTAAGTATTTATGTAACGCTTGGCGTCTTGCATAATATCAGTATAACCAATGTCTTCTCTGTAAATTATTGGGAGAATTAAAAAGCATAACTGTAAATATGCATACCCAGTCGGTACAAATAGTATTATTACTTTTATATATTACTAGCTGTGCCCCGTGGTTTTAACCGCGTTTACGTTTATAAACTATCACAGCTCCTCCCCAGTAGGTGATAGCGTGATAATATGCAGCCTATAATGTTGACCCCACCTCTTAGGCTGAGATCTATAGAGCGTACTTAGGCTTTGCTCAGACTTTACTTAGACAGAAGTTAATGCATGTAACGAAGTCACAAGTTGGTGTTTTGACTTTGTCTGTCTTATTGAGTTTAGCCCGGACATACATACACACAAAGAGACAAAAATTCTAAAAACTATATCTTTAGCTTCGGTATCGATTGTAGATCACGCCCCAAGTATCATTTAAAAAAAATTCAATGTACAGTTTTGACTTTCCTACGATTTTATTATATGTATAGATTTGATCCTTGACAAGTATTTCGAACACCACTTGACAAGTACCAGTTGGCCTTTTATTTTTACTAGTTGTGCCCCGCGGTTTTCCCGCGTATTTTTTTTTAAATTATTACAGCGCCTTCCCCGTAGGTGATGGCGTGATAATATGTAGCCTATATGTTGACCAGACCTCTTAGAATATTCATGTAAAAGTTTAAGTAAATCCATACAGTACTTATTGAGTTTAGCCCGGACATACATACAGACAAACAGACAAAAATTCTTAAAACTATATTTTTGACTTCGGTATCAATTATAGATCACGCCCAAAGTATCATTAAAAAAAATATTCAATGTACAGTTTTGACTTTCCTACGATTTTATTATATGTATAGATTTGATCCTTGACAAGTATTTCGAACACCACTTGACAAGTACCAGTTGGTCTTTTATTTTATACAATAATAATTTAAAGTTAAGATATACCTCTTTCTCTTCATTTATTTCGTTAAGGCGGTGAACTGTTAAATAATAAATTACTGGTCAGCAGCGGACAAAGGGGCCGTGAGGGGCGCTACATTGCATAAAAACGATTTGACGATGAGTCGTACGAAACCAAACAGTTTTATTTTATTTATTTATTGAGTACAGCCACATCATAAACATTAACAATTCACATAGCAGATATTATAACAATGGTCACTGATGCATATAACAATAACGGCGTACATAATAATCGCCACATTTAACAGTTATATAAGATTAAGCAAAGTACAAAATAAAAATTAAACATTAAAATAATAAATTAAATTTATATTACATTTACAAATTATATTATGATGACAGTCAATGTGATAAAGTAGTTAAATTAAAGAAATCATATCTATAACTAACTAGATTAACCCAAGCGTAACTAATAAACAAAACAGGAATGAAAGTATAATCAAAGAATAGAAATTTATCATTATGTCATAGAATAATTATTATTTTAGTTTTGAAGTGCAGTTGCAGTTTTACTTGGTTAAGGCATTTTGATTCTTACAATATTTATTAAAATAATTAATTATACGTGTATGTGGGGCAGTGTGGTGACGGCATAGGATATCATCACCCCATCTCATCCCGTAACGGGGACGTAAAAATCAACTACCAGAGAACGGGCAGCAGCGTTTTTCTGTGAACTATGATCATGATCATTTATATCTGTGAAAACTTTTAATTGGCCTTCATCTTCTATTCTGTGTGTCATTTGTATTCTAGCTGTAAGTTTTCCTTAAGTAATAAAATAAAAAAATAAATTAAATTAAATTAAACTGCGATCGCCAACCCGTCTGCCAAGCGTGACGATTATTGCATATTCCCCTATTCTTTGGGGAGGCTTTTGTCCAGCTGTGGACGTACTTTGGCTGACATAATGAGGATGATGATGATTTAATAATGAATTTATTCTGAATACCTTGTAAAATAAAAATAAAGAAATAAAATATTTTTGATAAACATATAGTTAACCGACCTAAATCACGAATATTTTATATTTGCTGAATAATTGAATCCCTGACCGCCAATATCTGTAATGGTTATCTAAAATATCTAATTTAGTAACGTTACACTGTAATGTACACATATGCGTTAGTAATTTTGTCAAAAAGAAAGCACTAATTTTATCTTTCAATCTCATAGCCAGATGCTCTCACCGATCCGTAAGTGATTGGCGAGGTTAAGCAACTAGGCTCGCGGTCAGTCCATAGATGGGTGACCGCCAAAGTGGTTTAATTTGTGAGCGTCTCCGAACTTCAGAAGGCACGATAAGCTGTCGGTCCCGGTTGTAGCCATTAGGCAACAGTCGTCAAGCCATGTCAGAGGTCTACTGGGCGGCTTGAACAACTCTGACACCAGGGTAACCATTGCCCATACGATAAGTAAGTAAGTAAATATCTTTCAAATTTCAATAATTTTCTAAATTTAATTTTATTAGTTTAAATGATATTTCAAATTGATCAGGAAGCGAGGGTATATCATATTCTCTACCAGTTATTTATGGTAACTGTATGCATATTAAAGAAATGTGTTATTATTGAGAGGACGTTAGTGAAATTAGAATATTAATTTATTGCTTCGCGAAGTATCACGAAGCAATAAATTAACAGCTGCCGTAGATAATGGACTTATGAATGCAACTATATATTACACTAACTTCCTGATTACACTGAAATCTAATTAAGTAGAAACATATATCATAATTAGTATGCGTTTAGTTGAGGTGAATGTCGATGCTCTATGATAAATAATGCGGTGAATTTGGCCATTAAATTTGTTGTTTTCATTGGTATATCCTGCTATACACCTTTTAGTTTCCTGCCCACGTTAGACAGAACCCGATCCAACTTTTTTGGGGGTAAAAAAGAGAATGTTTAGGTAAACATTAACTATAAACAGTAAAGTAGGCATATGAGAGAACAATTACAGTAGTTACTGTTTTGAATAACACCAACCTTTTTTTAACCAAAAAAAATAACCCCTTTTCTAATTCCCAATTTGATCATGAATTTATCTCGATAACATTTCATATGGCATTAAAATTAGTATCGATTTCGATTCCATTATTTAAATAGAGAAACCTTGTTTTATAATTATAGACAAATTAAACGAGTGTGCCTTAGACCATACGACTGGAGTAAAATTTAGATATTATCTAAGTTAACGTTTCGTATATTATACGAAACGTGATGAGAGAGAACGGCTATGAGAGGAGAGAAATAAAATATTTGCTCGCCCCTGTTATCTTACCCTTACAGTAATTTACGAAACATAACTCTCTCTTTTCTATGTTTACTAACTTATATCTTCCTCTCTGCTTCCGTTCGCCTCGCCCGATCACACATTTCGTAACGCTCTCGTCACTCATTCATCAGCTTACTTGCCAACCTCGTTCTTTTTGATATTGATTCTATTATATAAAAAAAAAACTTGAGAGGTGTCAAGGGACACCCGCATGGAACGAAGTTATTTCTTAATATTTATTATGTACAAAAAACCTGTATACACTCAACAAAAATAATCGTCGCGACACCACACTGTTCAATGCGAAATAGAAATGAAAATATCTGGCTTGCTTTCTATAAGAGAGAGAGTGAGAATGACAGAGACAGGCAGAGAAACATGCGCACGCCGCACAGCTGCAAAAAGTGTCGTGACAACTTTTCGTAAGAATTTTTTCCGTCTAGCTCCCTTTCACAATGCGCGATAAGGAACTTCGTTCCAAAAATCTCTTTTTATACTATGTGTTTCATTGAAGTTATTCAGTGAGTCTACCCTCTGACATCTCCTATACTCTTTATTCTTTAGGTTTATGATCTTGTAAAAATGCCATGCCATGAAGTGTCACAATATTAACCGCTTCTTCTCTCCATGATGTTTAGAGTAGATCTTTTTTCATCTACGATTTTCAGTACTTCTTCACAGCCTTTTTCACTCTTCAACTCTTTACCCTTTTTTACTCTCCATTCCAGTACCAGGTAATACAAGAAACAAAGTTGGTAAAGATTTTTTTTCTTTAAAGTTATCAAACAAGGATACAACCCACATGACGGCAAGCGTTTACCCCTTATTAAGGTAGCAAAATACACGTGGCTGACTCTTCTCCGTTTCCCGAAAACCTCAGAAGGCCTTACTCACATCTACAACTATAACGTTAAGGTCATAATGCAATAATAATATCCTGGGATATTATTCACACACGGCTATCTGATCCCAAACTAAGCAGAGCTTGTACTACGGAAACCAGATTACCGATATCTATCTATACATATAATAAAATCGTAGGAAAGTCAAAACTGTACATTGAATTTTTTTTAAAGGATACTTGGGGCGTGATCTACTATTAATATCGAAGCCAAAAATATAGTTTTTATAATTTTTTGTATGTATGTCCGGGCTAAACGCAAAAAGTACTGCATGGATTAACTTCAAATTTTGCATGAATAATACTAAGAGGTCGGGTCAACATATAGGCTACATATTATCACGCTATCACTCTCGGGGAAGGAGCTATGATAATTTATAAAATTTAACGGGGTCAAACCGCGGGGAACAGCTAGTACTACATATTATACTACTTTTCTTTCGTAAATACATACTTATATAGATAATTACACCCAGAGTCAGGACAAACAGACATGTTCACGCACACAAATATCTGTCCTGTGTGGGAATTGCCCAAGGCAAATACCTACCAACCACGTCAACCGGCCCATCTCTAAGCTAATAAAGCAGACACAAAATACGAAGTTGATAATGAAAATACGCTATTTTCATTACTGTGCGGCCACTGAGGTGTTACTCTGTGGTCAATGATTAATTTTGCGGCCTCCATATCGCGTTCGAACCGGAGTGCGCACGAAAATTAGATTAAAACGGTGTAATGGAGATTTTAATGATTCATGCACGGCCAGCTATTTGCGAGCTTAGCTGGGGTTGATTATTTTTAAATGGTCGTGTTGCTGTGTTGTGACGGTGACGAATATTACATCCCCAATTCATCCCGAGAGGGGTGTAGATGTCTCCTCGAGGGAATACCTATAGAAGTAGTGTCTCTATATACTATGAGCAGCAAACTATCTGCTCAGTGGTGATTAGGCTATATCCGGCCCTACTGATAGGTATAATTTAGTTACAAAGATCTTTGGAAAAAGCCTTTGTTCAGCAGTGGACGTCTTTTGCGTAATGATATTGATGACGAATGGATGTTTTAATCATCTATGTACGGCCAGCTATTAGGTAGCTTAGCTGAGGTTGATTAATTTAAATGGTCGTGTTGCTGTGTTGTGACGGTGACGAATATTACATCCCCATTTCATCCCAAAAGGGGAGTAGATGTCGTCTCGAGGGAATACCTATAGAAGTAGTGTCTCTGAGTACTACGAGCAGCAAACCCAGTGGCGATTACGCTATATCCGGCCCTAAGGATGGGTATAATTTTGTTGCAGAGATCTTAGGAAAAAGCCTTTGTTCAGCAGTGGACGTCTTTTGCGTGATGATATTGATGACGAATGGATATTTTAATCATCTATGTACGGCCAGCTATTAGGTAGCTTAGCTGGGGTTGATTATTTTTAAATGGTCGTGTTGCCGTGTTGTGACGGCGATGAATATTACATCCCCATTTCATCCCAAAAGGGGAGTAGATGTCGTCTCGAGGGAATACCTATAGAACGAGCAGTAGTGTCTCTGTGTACTATGAGCAGCAAACAATCTGCCCAGTGGCGATAACGCTATAACCAGCTCTACTGATGGGTATAATTTAGTTGCAATGAGCTTTGGAGAAGCCTTTGTCCAGCTGTGGACGTCCTTTGCCTGATGATAATGATGATGAATCAAGATTTTAATTATCTATGTACAGCCAGCTATTAGTTAGCTTAGCTGAGATTGAATATTTTTTAATTGCGGTCGGTATTACGTTCCTAAGTCTATGTCTAATGACGTACTGGAAAAAAAGAATTGAATAATACACTTATTACTTACTTACTTATCGTATGGGAATTAGTTACCCTAGTGTCCGAGTTGTTCAAGCCACCCAGTAGGCTTCTGAGATGGCTTAACGACTGTTGTCTTGACTATGTTTATTAAAATCATAATTACATTATTTAAAAAAGTAATTATGATTATTAAAACGGTAGAGAGTATGGTGCCAAATGCAGAAAAAATCCCAATAACAATTCGGAACACTCAAAATGGGCATAAATACTACCTAAACAACAAATTCCTTCATCCCAGTGATTAGCCGATGGATTTACTGAGTACCAATAAACAAAATAGCGGCAATTATTTCAGCCAGTCTCTCAATATTCAACAGCAACATTCCACAAAACACAAAGCGGCAGCAATCGAAAAACGAATAGTTTCAATATAGCTAAAATTTTAATTAAAACAAACGGCCAGTTACTATGAAGGTATTTCGTGTTATATTTAGCCGCTGATTTTTCGGGTAGAGCCGATTTAAGGTGGGCGCACACTTTAGATTTTCGGGAAGATAGATAGATAAGTTTGATATATTCTCTTCTATTTTTACTTATTGTGTACACGGGTCTCAATGACCATGAGACCCGTGTCCACAATATAATAATAATAATAATGTATATTGTTCAAAAAAAACTTAAGCGTAAGTTACAAAATATTTTAACAGGCTAATTTAGGTCAGATTAAATGTTATAGTCATATGTAGCCGAACTATGCAGAGCCTGTATTTCGGCTATCAGCGCCCAACCCTTCGAGTATTAAACATTTATTTTAGCCATTTACATAATTTCATATTAATTTATATTTTCTGAGTATAATCAAATTCATAATTTGTAATGCAAAAGTTATAAAAAGAAAAATAAAATAAAATCGATGGTGTAGTGTTTGCATGCAGGTCCTCTTATTTGTGTGGGATGGGAATGTATGTGTCTGGTGTATAAAAATGTGTACAAATCGCGAAAGTTTAAAAACATTAATCTTTTCTTCTATTACAGCACGTTTACAGCCAGTTGCTTTCACGGCTCCGTAAGTGAGGTAAAGCAGCTAGGCATACCGTCACTCTTTAATTGGGTGACCGCTAAAGTAGTAATGATAATTTATTTATTTCACAACATCAAATTCATTTAGTACATTTAAGTTTACTTTGTGTGCTTAAAATACAGTATGTATAACATACAGGTACGATAAAAATAATGGTACATTACGATGCTAGGTCACAGATTTGTGTGGTGACTAGCATCTTAGCTAAGTTATTTTTAAAATAACTTGTTATAAAGATGCTAGGCCCAAACTCCCTGAAGAGCATACTGACATCGGTAGATAATAGTAATTTTGTACATTATTTAATACTAGCTGTGCCCCGCGGTTTTACCCACGTAAAACTTTATAAATTATAGCCTATGTGTTAATCTAGGGTGTCAGCTAACTACGTACCGTAAAATGGGGCGGCTTTGATTAGGTTTCGGATTAAATTGTTCTCTATTACTTTGTATTTTAAAGTTATGGCCCTGCAAAAAAAACTGAAATATCGGTTTTTTGTGTAGATTACATATACACCTAAAAAAAAATCAACAAGCTATCGTTTCCGAGAAAAAAAACAAAATGTTCCTTATCAACTTCAAACTGAGTTTGGGGCGACTTTGATAACACCTGTTTTTGCAATCGCATTTGAAAGTAAGCCCGAAAAGGAGCAAAGCATAGAAAAAAATTTTTTTTTTCCTCTGTACACATTAAGAGTTATTTATACTTTTATGAATTTGGGGTGGCATTGATTACAGGGGCTAATTTGATTGACGAAATAACAAGTTTCAAATGACAAAAACATTTATTTAAACTTTTATAATATTTCAAAATGTAGCAAAACAGATTTGTACCGAACTTAATGATTATACCAATTAGGTTAGGCACAATAATCAAACTTAAAAAATAAATCGACCTAAAGAGTTACGAATAATGAGCCGTCACGGGACTTCTGGCAGATGTGAAACATCGACATTATTTTGTAAAAGTAATATGCAGAAAATAACATATTGCGATAGGAACTAAATATGTCATAATGATAAAATAAAAAGTCGATTGCGCATGCGCCACGGCATGCGTCGCCACGCCAGAAATCTGTTTTACGTGCGGCTATAGATGTTTCACATCAACAGTAAATATTAAATTCTACATTTCTTTAACAGGAACCTTAATTGGAAAGATATAGCAACCATATTTGAGTTCGGGATGATACAACGTCCCGAATGGTATATTGTAGGTTTGTGAAGCTTGACTTATGGACATTTCATTGTCAGTTATTTTTTCAATGGCTTCTTCTAGCACTTCAGTAGTGTAATTTCTATAATTCCTTGTGCCCTATGGTTGTTCCTGAACAGGGGCGACTTTGATAGTAAAACCTTTACAAATGAAACACAATATAAAACCTTTACAAATCAAAGACGGCGAGAACGGGGTGACTTTGATTCCTCTCAAATTCGCCCCGGTGAAAAAATCAAAGTAACCCCGACAACTTAAACGATAATAACCTCAAAAATCTTGCAAAAATAAAAAATAAGAAATTCGGAATAAATTTACAATAAACCATGAAATATATATACTCAAAGCTCAAAAGATAAATATACATGGTTATTTTGGTATTTAAGAAGTTATATGAGCATGAATTACTTATATTAATTAGGATTCACTTTCAATAATTATTTTCCACGGACACAGATGCGCCAGCGCTTTGTGAGTGAATGACAAGATGGCCGAAATATCAGTGTTAACAATATTAAAAAAAAATTTGGACGCGTTCGGATACTTTTTGAAATATTAACATAAAAGTAATATATTTAAGTTATCATCAAAGTCGCCCCATCGTTCTAAAGTCGCCCCATGTTACGGTACCAAATTTAATTGAAATCGTTCCAATCGTTTAGACGTGAAGAAGTAACAAACATACATACTCACACACTCACACAGTCACAAACTTTCGCCTTTATTATATTAGTGTGATTAGAAGGTTAGATTGATTTATTTATTATGATGACGATTAGTGATTAAAAATAGAAATTAAAATAACAATTAATAATTAACAAAGCATCCAAAAATGTGAGTGTGTGTGTATGGGGGTGTGTGTGATGTGAGTTGTGAATATGTGATGGTCCGATTGAGAAAAGTGGTGGGCATTTGCGTGCATCGGAGGTTACGTAAAGATGAGGTCCCGGTTCTAATTGTTAGACAACAGTTGATATCAGCCATGTTAAAAACGTAATGGACGGCCTGAAAACTTCTGACATTAGAGTAACTACCCCAGCACATACGATAAAAAAAGTTTTATAGCAAAGTAAGTATTATTTACGCAAAAAGTAGAATGTGTGCGCCCATTCTAAATTATTTGAAGTATTTTATCCGTGGTTTTATTATTTTCCCCTCTCGAGCTTTTGCTCGATGAACTAGGTATATACAGCTTTATAGACTGTTCGGGTTCAAACCAATATTAGGTATATTACATATGCACTGAAATCGGTTCTCTTTTGTTAAATATAAACTGTTTACTATTGATTTGAACTCAAATCTATATCTGGCTTCTACTGAAACAAAGAGATAGAGATTATTCGCTCAACAGCCTTATTGAAACCCAGAACTCTTAGAAGTTGTGTGTGTGCTACAGACTCTATAATAAGCTGAGATCGGATGAATTGTTTCATTTGATGCCCACGGTATCATTTCGCCATTGATTCTATATAAGTATGTATTTGTTTATGAAAGAAAAGTAGTAGTTGTAATATAAATAAATAATAATATCTTAGGTCATAATAACACACGGTCATCCGATTCCAAACTAAGCAGAGCTTGTACTATGGAAACCAGATAACTGATATAATACATACTCTACTTATGTTTTTTAAATACATAAGTATAAGTATATAGTACATTTAACATCATTTATTTATAGTTTTCTTGGAAATAATTAAGTTTTAGGATAAATATTTTAATTAAATTGATATGAATACTAATATCAATTTCATTAAAATATTTATCCTAAAACTTAATTATTTCCAAGAAAACTAAATCTAAAATAATACTATAATGCTAATATAAACTAAAATATAATAAACTAATTTATCTAAAGGCATCGGCATCAAAGGGTATCGTGCCCAGAAGACTGGCAGGATTACCACGTTGTATGGCAATATAGATAATTACACCCAGACTCAGGACAAACAGACATGTTCATGCACACAACTATCTGTCCTGGGTGGGAATCGAACCCACGACCTGCGGCGTGCAACGCAAGCAAGCAAGCCACATAGTACAAGCTCTGCTTAGTTTGGGACCTTAGTCTGTGAATAATGTCCCAGGATATTAATATTATTGAAACACATGTATTTATTCAAAGCCTTGGTTCGTGTAAGAAAAGTATCCGTAAATATGTAACTGAAAAAGTTTGATAGAACGGCTTTTAATACCATAACCGCAAGTTAATACAATAGACTGGCTAATTATAATAGGCCGTATTTAGCCAATAAGCCTCAGGGTTCAGTCACAAAGGCAATTGAATGTCAAACACAGTTCAAATATCGAATCGGTAACAATCGCTATTCCAATTATTTATGCTATTGTAATGTGGGAATCGGTTTGATTATTGTAGAAGATTGGTCATTTTGGTGGAATGGTATATTGAATACTGACTGCCTAATTAATTGAAGGTTAAACAAACTTACCTTAAGTGAAGTTTGACCATAATTATATGAGTCGCTGCATCCGAAGAGATTTTCATATAACACAGTAGTACACTCTTCAATGTGCTGGACATCGAACACTTTTTTAGAGCTTGCAACATTAAAAAAGACAAAATGGCGCCTCTGCGCGCCACGTGGCCGGCTGGAAAAACTTCATTCTTTTCAGAGTCCTCAGTATCTACTTAAGATTTCACTAAAGGCAAAGTATTAAAAACAAATAACGGGAAGAAAGTATTCACAAGAATACTTTAAGGGCGGGAGGGATCGAAAATCTCTTCGGATGCAGCGACTCATATAATTATGGTCAAACTTCACTTAAGGTAAGTTTGTTTAACCTTCAATTATATTTCGTCGCTGCATCCTCGAGATTTTCATATAACACAGTAGATGTTTAGAGCTTTAGGGAAATCGTTAGTAAGAGTATTGAACCAATACCCAAAAACGAATTGTTACATGTAATAATTCGCTTCATCTAACTAACTTAATCATTTTTAACTATACTTAACAGTAATAAACTGGCACTTTTAAATACAGGATCATTATTAGATCTGTCATAAAATTTACTAAATACGTGGGAATTTCATGACCATCCTGCTGCCTTCCTAATCACTTCAATGGAAACGCATCCACGGACGTCTCTGCGTCGCGAGCGCTATGCGCAGAATATATTCTTGCGTCCATATCCGCTCTCTTGCAATACTTGCTGGATACAGCATCTGATTGTAGACGCGGTTGCGTTGTGGTGTAATTTTTTAGTGGTCAGAATTAACTTTTCGACATTAGACGTGTCTCTAAACGGTCCTATTAGTTCTATGTATGCTTTCAGGGTTTTCCCTGGGCATATCTCCTTCTAATTGTGATAAAAGAATTAGATGCGATTGAGGTCTCGCTTTCAAGAATTTTAAATATTTGAAACAACGTCTCTTATCTTGGGTTTAAAAATTTCAACTTTAATTTTTGGATACACTTAAGGCATCCCAAAGGGCCTGCGGCCAAAGCTCATATGCTGAGAATTCATCTTTATTAGATTATGTGGTCGGGGTAGCAATATCAGCGGTAGGATCGTTCGTAGCGACAACATTATCAAGAGTATGAGTAATCGGGTCAATATTATTCGGCGACAATGGAGCGTATAACCTAATTAGCTAAAAATGGATGCTCACATGCATTATTCGGCGTTCGTATATTTGGTCGTAATCAAATCACGACTCTTTAATTTTATGCGTATTAGCCTTGACCAACGATACGACGGAACGTATTCCAACATTTTATGAAAATGTATGCTCAGATACATTATCTGCATCAGAAAAATACATATTATTATGCGAGTAAGTGACCGTAATCGCACCATGGTTCAATTATTTATATTGGTATTGTGTTCGTATATTCGGTCATAATCGAATCAACACGATGCGTATTCCAAAATTTAATGAAAATGTATGCTCAGATACATTATCTGCATAAGAAAAATATATATGTAAGTGACCGAATTCACTTCACGGTTCAGAAATAATATTGATATGGTGATCGTATATTCGGCTGTAATCGCCTCGCAACTATTTAATAATATCCGGATTCGCTTTGACCAACGATGCGGTGGAGCGTATTCCCTGATTTAATAAATATGAATGTTCAGATACATTATCTTTATAAGAAAAAATACATATTGCGAGTAAGTGACCGTAATCGCATCACGGTTCAGAAATAATATTGGTATTGTATTCGTATATTCGGTAATCTAATCATGACGCTTTAATTTTATGGGTATTAACTTTGACCAACGGTATAGATTCGACGGAGCTTATTCGCTGATTTGATGAGAATGAATGCTCCAATTCATTATATGCATCAAATACAATATAAATGTGAGTAAATTACCGTAATCGCATCACGGTTCAATAATTATAAATCAAAATTTATTTATTCTGTAAAAAAATACATTTATGTGGAATCGAATATTGGTATGGTATTCGTATATTCGGTCGTAATCGCATCACGACTCTTTAAAATATACATTTTAGACACCAGTTTACGCTATTTATCTGCATCAGATAAAATACATATGTGAATAAATGACCGTAATCGCATCACGGTTCAATAATTATATTGGTATGGTATTCGTATATTCGGTCGTAATCGCATCACGACTCTTTAAAATATACATTTTAGACGCCAGTTTACGCTATTTATCTGCATCAGATAAAATACATATGTGAGTAAATGACCGTAATCGCATCATGGTTCAATAATTATATTGGTATGGTATTCGTATATTCGGTCGTAATCGCATCACGACTCTTTAAAATATACATTTTTAGACGACAGTTTAGGCTACTAATCTGCATCAGATAAAATACATATGTGAATAAATGACCGTAATCGCATTACGGTTCAATAATTATATTGGTATGGTATTAGTATTCGGTCGTAATCACTTCACGACTTTTTAAAATATACATTATAATAAAGTCAAAGTCAACGATTTATTTGCAAATAAATATGGTTTTAGAAGTGAATGTAAGAACATTGGTAGCACAACAGGTACTATATATATATATATATATATATATTTTTTTTTTTTTTTTTTTTTTTTAACTGCAGGAATTCCTTTACTGTACAGAAAGAAATCTCAGTTAGCCAAATACAGTTTATCTGTATTCGTTGTGCAGTCGACAACGCGATTAGACATGTCATTTTTTTTTTTTTTTCTTTTTTAGTTAATATTATTATTTAATTGTCAATGGTATTCCTTCGTTTGGGCACCATCTACTCACAAAACAAGTTCCACAGTATTGAGTTTTGTAAATACCTTTAAGCCATATCCTGATATTAGCATCTGAACGAAATCTGGTTTACTCAATATGGGAGAAAGTGCTGAACGGCATGTGTTTTCAGATGGGAAATTAGCTCCTAACCTGAACTGTTATGTAATGAAGTTTAATGCTACAGGATTGATTTTAGTTTTTTTTTTTTTTTTTTTAAGAAATCATCAATATTATTATTATGACCAAATTTCCATAATTTTTACACGCTGTATCGATATTGTTTTAATGTGTTGTGAGACAGAGATGAAATCATTAATTCAATTGTCTCCATTTTGAGTGCTTGTTACGAAAACGCCTCTTTATTGACTTTGCCTGATTATTATGTTGGATTGACATCTCACTAGAACAGTGAGGAACGACAATAAAATCTATTGCCAGGTTATTATCTTGCATATGCATTTCAAAATAGGTGAAAAAACGGAGGAAACAAGCAAGAGAAAAAGTATTTCCAATTAGGGGTAAACGTTTACGTCGAAAGCGTTACGATCCTTCTTCCAGTAACTATATCAAGGTCATTTTTCATTTAAAAAGTAGGCCTGAACTTGTTGTCTAGATCTGGGGAGCCCGATCTCTCTGCTAAACATAGCATACTAAATAGAAGTAAATATATGTATGCATCTAACAATACGAGTACCCGTGTCAAAATACACGATAATTTTAAATGTAATTTTAATATTGGCTTCTAATGGTTAATTTTAATATTCCTGACTGCTAACTATAATACTGGTGTGGGTTCGATCCCCACTCGGGACAAATATTTGTTCGATTAGCGCGATTATTAGTTCCGTACCTGGGTTCAATTTATCTATAATTTGTATGTATTTAATAATAAACATGTATATTTATCAGTTGTCTGTTGGCCACACTATTGCAATAGTACTGGCTCTGCCCCGTCTGGGATGAGATGGCAAGACATTTATTTATTGTTATTATGTATATAATATACTGTATTATTAACTTATAATATTCAAATTAATAGATCGAATATTTACAGCTACTTAGTTACGTAGTAAATTACTAATACCATTTCAAATTAATGGACAAACAATTAACAACATTTTCTGTTATACTTGATATCAAACAAAACTAATACACGTTCACCATATACAAATTCTATTTTCCACAAGTTTTTTACAGCAATCACAGTCAACTTAACTGGAAAAACCATGTCTGCAAAACTAGCAAATCAATCACATGTTCGCTAAACTGGTAACCCATGTTACTAATACATGTGCTAAAAGTCGACGGGATCAACATCGGGACTTGTACTTGAGTTGTACGTGTACTTGGTTAATCAAATATAATAATAGCATTCTGGCTATGTGCGTACGTTTCTGTTACCTACTAATCTAAATAGAAACTACATTGCAGATTATTTAGAATTAAGCTATTTGAATGGTTGAATGAAAATAACATCGATAGCATTAATGAATTCCTGGAACTGAAAATTTTCTATTTCAGGATTCAGTCCTGTATTCTCCTTGCTGAGTGCATCCATTATAATTTGCCCCCATTGTTCAGAGAACACGTGGCAGATATCTAGGTTAGTTGTGTAAGTAATCAGGTTGTAAATAATAAATCATCACAACTCCATATGATTTTAACCCCAACATTGCCCCAGGGCATTGTAATTATTAGGGTTTTACAACAGGTTGGTACTGTTGTAAAAACAGGGTTTGTACTATCTGACACAAAGGGTAGGTCTTATTCCATAGAATGGCTAACTGTAAAATAGGTTAGAATAACCTAATAATGCCAGAAAACATTCAGCTAGTAAAACTAAAATGTAATTATACATAGACTCACGCCTGTTTGCCAGGGGGGTGTGTAATGTAATCATAATTGTATATATGTATCTTGTATATATCATAATTAAATAAAATGATAGTATCGTTGTAATAGTCGGAATAGAAAAAGAATTCGAAAAATATTCATATTTGCTGGAGAGTAAGTATGTACTTACATTTTTTGCTGACACTCGGCATTTGCGTAGATTCAATCG
Organism: Pseudoips prasinana; assembly: GCA_951640165.1. NCBI lineage: Eukaryota > Metazoa > Arthropoda > Insecta > Lepidoptera > Nolidae > Pseudoips > Pseudoips prasinana. The sequence goes on along the minus strand of OX621251.1, from coordinate 32,441,734 downwards.
GCACCAAATTATTCTTCATATTCCTTCTTCGTGCACTTAAACTAGCCCATTTTTATAGGCCAATACAGTAATTCACATTAAATGTCACTATAATATAATTATAACACTTGTTTACTGAAAATAAAATAAAAAGAATTGGTGTTTCGAGGTCCGAACACTAAGAGCGAATGAAGTTTTTCCAGCCGGCCACGTGGCGCGCAGAGGCGCCATTTTGTCTTTTTTAATGTTGCAAGCTCTAAAAAAGTGTTCGATGTCCAGCACATTGAAGAGTGTACTACTGTGTTATATGAAAATCTCGAGGATGCAGCGACGAAATATAATGTTTAGCCGCAGCTAATGAGTGCGGATTCTAATCCCGGAACGTCCGAAAACGTGTAATTGGAATATATATATAATACTAGCTGCCCGGTACGTGCTTCGCTACGTATAAGGCATTGTAATAAAAAAAAGATTATTAAGTAAAAGTCAATGTTCTTGATTTTACACTTTTTCAAGACTTATTTAAAATTTTCTCTACGTACAAACCTTCCCTGGACTTCCACGAATAATTCAAGACCAAAATTAGCCAAATCGGTAAAGGCGTTGTTGAGTTATAACATTACAACGAAAAGTGGCATTGATTTTTATATATATAGATATATATTCCAATTACTTATTATTATATATTATTTATTATATATTTTATTATATATTATATATATCTTATATATTAATGCCTCATTGGTCTAGCGGTAGCGTGTTCAACCGCAGAGAACGAGGTCCTGGGTTCAGATCCTCGAGGGATTTTGGGACTTTAGATTCCATTCCATCACTCTCATGATCCGATGGGACGCCTAGCGACACGACCGGAAAGAGGTCACGTACAGGACCGACGGCTTTACGTACTCTCTGAGGCACGGGGGTATAATACCGCCAACTCCCAGACTTCGGGCTGAGAAGTTTTTCTTTTTACAAAAAAGTCCCAAAATCTCATTTGGTCCGACCCGGGATTGGAACCCAGGACCTCGTTCTCTGCGGGTGAAGATGCTACCGCTAAACCAACGCGGCAGTCAGAGATTAGATATATCATGTACACATGCCATCATACCACAGAAAATGGCGATGCTGCAGTGACGCACCGGGCGGCTACGTGACCTTGAAAACCACCAGCGTCCTCCATGACCCTTAGTTTACATGTGTATAGATGAAATGCTCTTTCTAGGGCAAATTAAACCGCCAATTTCCAGACTCAGGGCTGCTGGGCTGGTGTTTTAATTGTCTTGCTTGACCTGGGATTTGAACCGAGGACTTAATTATTTGCGACTAAACACACTTCCAATAGACCAATATGGCATATAAATAGATTTAAATAGTTGGGATAGCTCACATACCATTCGTAGTAAAAAAATTAGTCACTAATCTCGCGCGTCATTCATTAAAGGCATGGGAAAATAGTTTAGTTTTTAATTTACATAATATAATTATATTCAATTAGAGTGAGGGTTTAGTCATACTGACTACTAAGCCAGAGGTCGTGGGTTCGATACCCACACAGGACAAATATTTGTGTGATGAGTATGATTTATTTCTTCTGTGTCTGGGTGTAGGTAATTTATCCGTAATATGTATGTATTTAGAAATATGTAAGTAAGTATATCAGTTGTCTATTTGCCATAGCACAGGGTCTGCCTAGTTTTTTAGTTGTCCCGAGATATCCTACTAATCCTAATAATATCATAAAGGCGAAAGTTTGTTTTGAGTGTGTGAGTGTGTATGTTTGTTACTTTGAACGGTTGGAGCGATTTTAATAAAACTTGGTATGAAGTTAGCTGACACCCTGGATTAAGACATAAGTTATAACTAAAATGAAATTAATTTAATGCAGGTTAAACCGCGGGGCACAGCTCATTTAAAATAAAACCATACTATTAAATAACTACCGTATTGAAACCAAGCAAGTTGCAGACGTAGATACCCCTTAAATGAACTTTGAAAACTTATAATTTTACGAGACAATTTGTTTGCAAATCTTTTGTATTAAAAATGAAAATTAAGAAATTTAACTAAAAGTTAAACTCAAACAAAACAATCACATTAACCTAAATGCTACAATCATTAACAGTAATTGTTAAGTAAAAATGCTTATCTTCACACGCTGCCATGGTGATAATTTCTTTAGGGTTTACTTTTGCGTCCGAATCTGCCTCATTTCTCAGAAAAAGTTATAAAGCTTATGAATGTTTATTTGATGAAAAACTGCTGTATTGATCATTGTAAAAATAATTTTCATTCAAAAAGACACGTCATAGTCAACATAATACAAAAAAGTCAGAAATAGCTCCGTTTCTGTTTTCTATGGGAACACACCAGGACACCAGGTTTCACCACAAAGAGTTAAAGGTTTTAAAATTAGTAAACATTCAACTTTAATTAAACTTCATAAATTATAGCCTATGTGTTATTCCGATACATGTATATGCAAAGTAGTCAAAATCCGTCCAGTAGTTTTATGTGAAAGAGTAACAAACACCCATACGTCTATGCATCGAAGAATTTGATGAAAATCGCCAATTGCATTACCTACATATTATATATCGCATATCCTATATCCGGGTCTGTCATACCAATGCGCTATAGTGAAATAGAGATAAGAGAATACAATTATGTTTGTGCACCATATAGATAATCTTGTAGCTTAATTATTTCTGTACGCAGTAGTTCCCTTGCGTTACGTCCAAAACGTCGTAGACGTCCAAAACGAATAGAAACATGACATGGCTTATCTAGTGAATATAACAGGTACCAATAGCTTAATGCAACCACTATAGTAGATACAAAGACACTCCGAAATTAAACCACTACGGTCACTCATTTAAAGTCTGACCGCACGCCTTTTTACTGTTAGGGCAGGGAGTATGCCTTCGCATGCCACCTGCAAATAGTGTCTGCTGGTGGGTATGTCGGACTTGCACCGACCAAACCTAACCTGCCGTGGACTTCTCTTAGCGCCTGGTTGGTGTTACTCGAGAACGCAGGTGAGCTGCTCCGGTGCCCCGCTTTTGCACCGTACCGTAATCCAGTTGATTGGGAAACGTATCCTTGGATTGTCGTCTCGGATTGCAGACTCCTACCAGTCAGGCACAGCGACTGTGCCACAAACAGATCGCTGTCTTCCAAACTTCTTGCGCTATGTGGCAGTAAAGGACACTTTTCTTAATGCCACTGCAGCCGTGAAGGGGGTTGACCGCACGCCTAGGTGCTTAACCTTAAATATAAAGTGATATTGGCCTTTAAAATCGCTTAGTAAAATATCATCACAAAACCGCCCACAAAACAAGTAAACTCGCATAATCAAGGAAATCACAGATAAGGTATTAAAAAACAGATATTTTTCTCACACATCTGACTATTAGATCTCCTTATAAGTACCCTCATGGCCGCCATGCTGTCTGTTAAAGACAGCTTCCATATTTGAATCGTGTTTATAAAGAAAAAATGCAGCCAGGATTTTTTAAAATCAAGCAAATAGTTCCGCATGTTTATGCGAAGATAATTTATGATATTACGATATGTGACCTTATCCTAATAAAGCCACATAAATCATTAAATTAACTATTTTATATTTAATAGAACCCACAATACTTAATTAGTGAGTTGCATTAGAATTGTGGATGTAATTTGTGTACGTCTAATTATATGTTTGTAAAGTACCCCGCGACACAGGGATGATCTTCCCTAGTGCGGGCGTTGTCTTATTAAAAATAATATATTTTTGAAAAAATTCACAATTAGTGGTCTTGCGCTATCCGTATCCATCCATACTAGTGTGGAACACTTTTAGACGACAACGTCACATTTTCCTAGTTTAAAAAAAAATTACTTGTATTTATTAATGAAATGAACAAAGAATAGTTAGTATATGTTTACAAGCAGCGCGGCGCTATCCCGCTAGAACATTGACTACCCTATGTACAGACGCCAGCATATCAAGCTACCCCAATCTGTCAAATTTCCCCGATTGAAAGTGAACCTCATGCTTAAGTGATAAAGTTGAAAATCTATAAAATAAATTTGACAGATTTGGGTAGCTGGATGTGCTAGCGCCCGTACTGCAAAGTTTGGCAACGTTGCAAAAGTAAAGATTCGTCATACGAGTGACAATCTTTTACCTTAATTATGATTGACGATATCTTCGAAACTATTGATGTTTGGACTACATATAGTAACAATTTCTGTATTATAGAAAATACTTAATTAGTGGGTTACTGACTGGAATATCTAGTAGATATTCCATCGAACCTAAAGTAAACGACTTCTACGTCCTCACGGGTTAAGGTAGGGTGGTGGTATTCGTAAGTATTACCCCACAACATATGCTAAACACCCAATACATAATCGTCATATAGTTCGAATCCAACTTATAATACATGGCTTTGCTATTTCACTAAGGAACCCTACAATAATTGCCATTTTCGTTCCAACTGGCACGCCAAAAAGAATGCGGCAGACAGCTTATCGTCTTATGGTCCGATTCGATAACTAGTTTGGCATTTATGATTTAATTGGCAAGTCTTTTTTCCACCTCTACTTGAGGAATAAATAGTCATACAAATCAGCTGTCATTAGCCATTAACAATGCTATGTTTGATGGACATTAATACTGTTTATTTATTGACATTGTTTTTGGTCATGTGCATTTTTGTATGGTGTGAGAAATGCGTGTATGATCAACAGCTTTTTATAGCATCTGAGTGTGAAGGCCGGGTTTTTCTTTAAAATATTTTTAGATGCATTTATTTTTATTAAATGGTTGGTGTTTAAACAAGAGTAAGAGTTGTTCAAGCCGCCCAGTAGGCCTCTGTAAATGCAATATTCATCATCAACAGCTTGATGTCGTCTACTGCTGGACATAAAGGAGGCTTTGTCCAACTGTTGACGACATCCACTTAGCTTTTAATAGATATGTCAAAAATCAAGATAATAATCTTGAATTTTGACAGATCTACTGAAAGCCAAAAATATCTCGACTACGTTTTATAAAACCTGTTGACGGAGAGTCACGAGGTAGGTTAACTTACCTTCCTAAATATGAAAACTGTTATAATAATAAGCATTTTATTTTTCGATTTTTTATTAACACTGATTGGTATAAAAAAGGGTCCCTCCCTCTTACGCACCACTGCAACTCCTGTAAGCCAGGATCAACAGTGGCACACAATGAAATGACACTGATAGGTACAGTAAATATTTTGCCTTGATCATCATTCATTCGATTCACTCGAATGAATGATGATCAAGGCATTGTCTAAACGTGTGGCGCAGCGGTTATGATAGTCGCCACGCCACTTTGTGTCCTGGGTTCAATTTCCGAACAGGGCAACTATATGACTGTGTGATCCATAAGTAGAAGTACTGTGTCTGGGCAAAAGAAATATATCCATTACATATTAAAAAATACATATCTTGTGGCAACTGACACATTTTCATCTGATCCCAAACTAGACAGAGCTTCTACTTTGCCAGAAAACTGATACATATACTTTTATATTTCTAATAACATACATAATTATACGCTACCTGGCCCATGCCCACCACGTGTGATGAAATCATGAGTGTGGTTCGTTTTATTACTCAGTTTAATATATTATAACATGTTTTTTTCGAAGTAAAGGAATTTTTAAAATCGTTGCAGTATATCAAGAGATTACCCCCTACAATCTCATAAACTAAACCAAATATATCTTCATAATATTAAGTATAGATAAATTTCACCCAGACATAGAACAACAAATCATCCTCATCACACAAATATTTGTTTTGGGAGGATCGAACCTATTACCTATGGTTTAGCAGTCACTAATCACTAGATCAACATTCCAGTGGATCTACATATATACTCCGGTTGAAACACTCTGCAGACTCTACCGTAGATCCCGCTGCCCTCAACTGTGTTTTAGGTAACAATAACTTGGTGGTAGCAAGAGAAATGTCCTCTACTGCCACTAACAGCAAGCAGCTCCGGAAAGACAGCGTTCTGTTTATGGCACTGGCAGGAGTCGGCAATCCGTGATAGAAAAACAAAGCTCTCCCAGGGTACGTGTCCATTGGGGCACCTGAGCAGCATACCCGTGTTCCCGAAGCTCTGTCCAACAGACGCCATGAGAAGTACACTGCAAGCCCGATATACCCACCCGCAGACACTTTTAGCGGTTGGCATGTGTATCCAAACCACTGCCTTAAAAAAAGAAGGTACCAATAACTTCTTTTGTCAAGCAACCTAACAAATGATCACCTACATTCGTACCTTAACAAAAAACTACAAGTTTTTTCAACGGCAGTCCTGTTTTTGTATTGAATAATAAATGGGTTAAGTCGTTCCTTATCTAACTGCGCAGTACTTTAGTTATCGCCTGTCCGTTCTAACGCTGACAGATAACATGGATAGTTTTATTCAATATGTACACAAGAACAGCTAGTTTCTGATATAAAAAGTAAAAGAATTTTTCTAATTAGGTCAGTATTTTTTTGCATATAACACAGTTCAAAGGACTTTGGATTCACCTTTTCAGCTTATTTCAGGTTTAATCCAAAAAAGTCAAAGTGGTAGTTGTAAAAAATAAACTAATTGGATTTGCAAATGCACTTGTGTCTATACTATTAGACGATTTTGATTCAATGCTCCGTTGGTCATCGTTATGCCATTAGTTTTAATAGCTATAAAATAAATAAATAAAATAAATTAAAAAGGTTTTTATTCACGTAGACTTTAAAAAAGCGCTTGTAAATAGTCAGAACATGTTTGTAGTAATATAGTTGTACACATTATTATTTCTAGTAACATAGATATTTAGGTACATATTGTATGATAACATTTATAAAATTTATTTTACTATAGCAATGATATTTAGCTAGCTCGTATCAAGTTATTGTCAAGAAATTATGTTTAATTATCTAGTTTAAGTCTAATATTTTACTACATATTGTCTATCATCATATCACCCGAAAGAATTCCACGATGTTGCCCAGCAGACAACATCTCCACAAATGCAGGTCTTGCACTATCCGAATCTATCGGTTTCCAGCGACCCTGACAAGATCATAGGTCCATGTTGTAGCGGGCCTGCACACGCTGCGTCTTCCGGTTTGTGTTTGCCACTGGAGAAACTTTCTGCTCCATCGGCTGTCGGTCCTACAAGCTATGTGCCCCGCCCACTAAAACTTTAGCTTTGCAAATTCTTCCGGCTATGTTGGTGACTCGTTCAGCTGCGCATTTCGACATTTCTTCTTCGACTTCGCTGGAAATCTCCGAGCATACATTTCAGGTCAAACTCGACAAGTGGTTGTCGCATAAAACATACTATAAATTTATCAAATTATTGATATTTAAAATTTTGACCTGGTTCTCATAAACAGGTTTGATAATTTTCAACATAACATTAGAATTGTTTTAAAAAATACCAGAATGCTAATGCGTGAGTATAACAATGAAGAAATCAGTAGATTTATAAATGTATGACCTTATTACATAACATACGAAACTATTGTAGCTGCTCAGCTCAGAACGCAGAAATTATTTAGGATCCTCATCGTTATCAGCTCATCTGCAACGTTCGTCAATATAATTAGCTTCGAAGTAGATAAAAATTAATTTACAATCTATAACATAAATTAACCTTACTAATATTATTAATGTGAAAGTTTCAGTGTCTAGTTGTTTGGATCTTTTTTACCCAATCAGGCAAAAAATACTGAACAGAAAAAAATTAAAATATAGGTTATACCATGAATTAACATATAGGCTACAATACACTACTTAATCTCGAGTAATATTGAGTGCAACTAGTTATATCATAAAAGTGAAAAATTTTATATTTAGATGTTTGTTTACTCGATCACGCAAAAATCTGCTAGACGGACTTGGATACATTTCGGAATGGGAGCTAGACTGTATCCGAAATTAACACATGCCCTTCAATAAACAATATAAGTTGAATTAAATGGTTGGTTCCGTTTAGTATTATGTTAAACAGCAACCACATGCAAGCGTTATCACCGTTTCACTTTTAATAATTATTTAAATAATTAATTATACTAACGCAAAAATGTAAATATAATATTATCGAGTGCTCGTTGAGTATTTTTCTTAACACGATAAAACAAGTTTAAGTCAAAGGTTATATTTATTGAAAATTGAAATAATGCTAGGTAATTAAAATATTCCGTTAGAATAGAATAGAATTTTATTGAGAATAATAATATATTTGGGACAGTGTCACACAGATCTTCCTAGCCCCAACCTAAGCAAAGCTTGTGCTATGGGTACCAGGCGACGATATACATACTTATATAGATAGATAAATACTTAAATACATAGAAAACATCCATGACTCAGAAAAAAATATTCGTGCTCATCACACAAATATTTGCACTTCCGGGATTCGAACCCAGGACCACCAGCTTCGTAGGCAGGAGCACTACCAACTAGGCTACGGTGACCGTCAGAATAAAAACATGTTACATAAAATATAAACCCACCAAACTGCATAGCAGTTTGTCGGCGGGATTAGCGCTCGTTAACACAATGACAATAATTATATCAATAAATACAAATACTAAAATAAAAAAGTAAAAACTAATACTAACTAAAACTAATAAAAACTAATACAACAATTTTAGGCGGAATTTAAGTATTCACTGAGTAATATATTTTTAAGTTTATATCTAACAGTTTGTTTTTTTTACTTTATTAACATTCTATCCCATTGTTACGTTGATAGTCTGCCAGCATTCATCTTCAAGCTTCTGTTTTCAACCCTCGTAGAATTGTTTATTACACACACATATTTCTTTATCTTCCAATATCTTCTCTTGCAAGTCTCATCATCATCATATCGGCCGAATAACGTCCACTGCTGGTCAGTGTGACTCTAGTCCATCCTATGATAGTCTAGAAGTGATCGCTGACTGCGATAAGACTTCTTAGTGTGTGCAATAAAGAATTGATTGTGCAGCCTACAACTGTCCCACTGCTAGGCAAGGGCCTCCTCTCGGATTTTTCTTTATTTTTGGAACGAAATTCCTTATCGCGCGTTGTGAAAGGGGGATAGACGGAAAAAATTCTTACGAAAAGTTGTCACGACACTATTGCAGCTGTGCGGCGTGCGCATGTTTCTCTGTCTCTCTCTCTTATAGAAAGCAAGCCAGATATTTTCATTTCTATTTCGCATTGAACAGTGTGGTGTCGCGACGATTATTTTTCTTGAGTGTATACAGGTGTTTTGTACATAATAAATAATAAGAAATAACTTCGTTCCACCCGGGTGTCCCTTGAAACCTCTCAATTTTTTTTATTTATACAAATATATTTTCAAAAGCTTGTACATAATGTTCCACAAAACCGTGTAATCGGTTTGACTGTAGGATCGAGTCTCTGTACATCTATCTATCTATTTATCTTATAACAAAAAATAACTAACTACTACTATAAATATTTACATTATAATAAATTAAATCTAATAAGTATTTTTTTAACTTAAATTTAAATTTATTTTTTACGCTTGCCGTACCTGCTTAATAGTCTGCCGGATGACATTCGGCAGACTATTAAGCAGGTACGGCAAGCGTTATCTTAATGGCAGGGCATACGACATAGTCCATCCCGATGCCCTAGTGCGGGTTGGCAGACTTTTGAAGAGTTAATTATCTTATATTATATATAAATAAATGGAAAGTTGATCTATTCATATGAACAGTGACCACAGTACTAGTCTTAGAGTTCGACCCACCGAATAAATCTGATGTGGCGAAACCTTCTTACCGCCATTGTTATGCATAAATGACTCAAAAGCATGAATATCCAGGAAAATCAATTTTCTTTTCAAACAGAAATTAGCTGATCACGCGCCAAATGCTAGTACCTGGCTATGACCGCGCTTTGATTTTCGATGTAATGTGTGATTCATTCTCGGAACATAGAATATCTTGGAATCGCCATGTCCGCAACAATTCATGGCGGTTACTGACGGGTAGAATGTTTCATGCAACTGTTTCTCTTCTTAATACGTGAGTACCTACATACATGTTTGCTTTTCTAAATATTTATAAAAATATTGTTACGAGAGTTTCTAATAGCTTTAACTTGCTTTAGGTGAGCCGTGATCTCGTCGTCGGGATTGCATAGGAGATTTTTAAGGGCGGCCTTTGTCCAACGATGGACTTATTTTGGCGGATATGATGCTGCTATTTAATAATAATAATAATTTTCTTTGGCCACAACGACCAATCTCAACGCGTATTAGAGTGCAGCAGCGTGCGCAAACACAAGTCACCACCCAATGCTCTTAATTGCGTGGAATATTATACTCGACTGGGGAGAGATCAGGCGTGGAGCCGACAACTTTATGTGCATACGAAAGAACAGGAGTGTAAAACAGACAACTTTCGAACGAAGTGTGGCTACTGTGTGCTTTTCTTGCGAGAAAAAGTCCAATAACGCTTTTTGGTGTGACCCTGGATTGAAACCCAGGACCTCATATGCGGTTCAACAGGCTACCACTATACCAAAGAGACATAAATTATCACTATCCCCAAGGCCCATTTGTGCTTATCACTTAACGAGAAATAATTTATAACTTTGTTTATCGCAATAATTAAATTACAATTTTTTTGTAGATCACAGTTCCACATCATTGCTCGTAGTATCTGTTCTGATAACTAGTAGTTCTATTATCACAATTAAATGTATAGTTATCATTTAAATGAATATTATATTATTAAAAAGACGACCTCCAACAAGCTCTGTGGTCGAGAGGTTCCACCTCGCCCATATTTTTTTATGTTGTATTATTTCCAATTTTAAGGCTTTACATTTTACTATTTCGAAGTCATTGCTAAATGGTGTAGTAATTTTAGAGCTTTTTTGTTTTTAAAAAGACGACGCCCGCACTAGGGCATTTAATCCCTGTGTCGCGGGGTACTTTACAAATATATAATTGATGGACACAAAGTGTTAATAATTGTTTACTTAAATAGATAATTTCTTGAAGACATTGCCAAAATGGTTAATCAAATATTTTTTTTTTTGTTTTCCTCTTTAATCTGCAATCGGCTCTCTAGCCATAATCATTTAAGATTCAAATATAAACTTAAATAACTATTTTGACATTTACTTCAAGAAATTAACTATTTAATTAAAACATTACTATTTTAAATTATAATTCTAAATGATCAAATACATATAAGTCACGATCTAATAACATATTCGTTCCTAGAATTTTTGCTACAACGTATGTTTCGACTATTTACCAGTTCTTTTAAAACTTTACATACATACGAGTACATAGACTCACGCCTGTTTCCCAGAGGGGTAGGCAGAGACAACAGATTACGATTTGTCACGATCTTTGCACATCTATTTTGCCTCGTTTAATGTCATGTTGCCGGTTTTGGGTACTTCTGACTTGGCCTTTCTTGAAAACGTCTCCGATTTAGTCAGATAATGTTCCACGAGATCTTCCTCTTCCGGTTGTACCATTCACACAGGCCAGGTATTATACTTCTTTGGTTAATCTTCTTTTAAGCATCCTTTATAAATGTCCAAACAATGTCAGCATACCTTTTTCGACCTTTATTATGATGCGGAACCTAGCTGATAACTTATAGAGTGTTGTGCGAGCAAATATTGTGATATGTTGTTCATCATCATCATCATCATGTCAGCCAGATGACGTCCACTGCTCGATAAAGGCCTCTCTAAAAGATTTCCACAATGGAGTTGTGTGGAGAGATACGCCACGTTTGGTACACGGGTTGGCAATCGCAGTACGATGGTCATAGTACAAAGAGAGACGCTGCTGCCCGATTTCTTCTACGCCCCCTACGGGATGAGATGGGGTAGCGAGATTCTATGCTGTCAGCCACACAGCATAAACACAGATCATCCTAGCCCCAAACTAAGCAAAGCTTGTACTATGGGTGCCAGACGACGATATACATATATGGTAGATAAAAACTTATATGCATACAAAATATCCATGACTCAGAAACAAATATTCGTGCTCATCACACAAATATTTGCACTTACTGGGATTCGAACCCAGGACCACCAGCTTCGTAGGCAGGATCACTACCAACTAGGCTACGTACACTAAGTTGATAGTAATTTAAAATTAGTCGCTATTTCAAGTAAGGCCTATATTTCTCGTAGACTCCAGGTTATCAATCCATAGACAAGGGTCACAGAGTATATATACTATCTAATTGCAATAACTACGTAATTAAACACCCGGCCTCCATAAAAACAAGTTGTAAACTAGATAAATTACAACTTAGTCATATTTTTAAGTCCCAGATGGAGTACTCCGTGCCGCGTGTAAACTTTTGACACAGAAGTTATCAAGTTTATCGAAATGATTGATTGATTTCATTCTAATTATTGTTTTTACTTAATAATAATTCTGTTTATTAGTAGTCTTTAACCTTACAGCTGCAGAAATTTAATAAGTCGATAGTATTACGATATGTTCAATGCGTAATTCAATGTACAGACGCCAGCACATCAAACTACCCCAATCTGTCAAATTTCCCCAGTTGAAATTGAACCTTATGATTAAGTGATAAAGTTGATACTCTAAAAAAGATTGGGGCAACTGGATGTGCTGGCCTCTGTACAAAATCGAAATACGCCGCAATGTTGTAGTATTCACATAGAAATTTTGTGGCGACATCTTTTGTCGTCTCAACTCGTGATTTATAGCTATTTAATCAGGTCATAGGTTGGATTACCAGGTGTTTTACAATGAACGTAATAAATAATCACGCTAATATTATAAAGGCGTGTGTGTGGCGTGAGTGTGTGAGTGTGTATGTTTGTTACTTCTTCACGTCTTGGAGCGATTTTAATAAAGCTTGGTATCGAGTGAGCTGATTCCCTGGATTAACACATTGGCAATTTTAAAGTTGAACACGGGTAAAACCGCGGTGACAGCTAGTAATATACCTATAACTATAACATAGTTATAGTAGTTACGTATTGTAGTTAATCTAGCTGATATTTAGTATTTTCTTATAAGATAAGTTAATTCATAATATATAATAGTATCCAGGGACATTATTCACACACGGCCCCCTGATCCCACATTAAATTGAGCTTGTACTATGGAAATCAGATAACTGATATCCTACATATAGGTACTACTTTTCTATTGTAAAAAATATCTACTTATATAGATAATTACATCCAAACACATGACGGACGAACATGTTCACGCCTACAAATACCTGTCCTGGGTAGGAATCGAACCCACAACCTGCGGCATGAAAGGCAAGCATTTACTAACCACGCATGTCATTATTATATTGACTTACTGGCCTGCAATACTAGTTGCAATCTCTCATTTTATGAGACTATAGCCTCTTTACATCATTCTGTCTCCCGCTTTGCTCTGGAGGGAAGTGGAACTATTCATTTTCTAACTCCTCCTTTTTCTCTTTCTCATTAAACTCGTTGCGGGATCCAAGACAGTTCAAGCGATTCCCCGGGACAAGCCTGAGCTTCACCGCTCAGTGTCATTCATTGTGTGCCACAGTTGATCCTGGCTTACAGGAGTTGCAGGGGTGGGTAAGAGGGAGGGACTAATCCCTATAAAAAAAATGGCCTGAATTACAATACAAAAAAAAAATACAACAAACTTAGTTTATATTCTTTTTTATTGATATTGTAACTAACTTTAAATTTAATTATATATACCTACTAAACAAATGTTGTAACTTAGTTTTATGGAAGTCCAAGAGACAGAGCTACATTATGTTGTAATTGTTTAGGTGATATTAAAGCATTTATTATTATTATTAAACTCTAGTGTCAGAGTTGTTCACTTCGCCCAGTAGGCCTCTGACATGAGGCAGTCGTGCTCCAGAAGGAGGCCGCCGTAGACGGAGGAGGCTTCGGCTGCGGCGGCAGCCGGTAGCCCAACTCCCCTCAGGGCTGCGGTGGCAGTGTGAGAAGTGTCCTCTACAGCTGCCACGTGCAAGCAGCTCCGGGAAGACAGCGATCTGTTTGTGACGCAGTCGCTGTGCCGGACTGGCAGGACTTGGCTATAAAATAAAAAAAAATATGGTTTTTATTCACGTAGACTTTAAAAAAGCGCTTGTAAATAGTCAGAACATGTTTGTAGTAATACCTACAGTTATTATTTCTAGTTGCTTATTACAGATATTTAGGTACATGGAATGTCAAAACATTAATACAATTTATTTTATAATAGTAGTGATATTTAGCTAGCTTGTATTAAGTTATGGTCAAGGTATAAGGGAGGGCAATCCAGAGCCCTCCCAGGGTACGTGTCCCAAACATCTGGGACATGGCCCAAAAGGGGGGCACCGGGGCAGCATACACGCGTTCCCGGCGTTCCCCCATCAGGCGCCAAGAGAAGTCCACGGCAGGTAGGTTTGGTCGGTGCAAGTCCGACATACCCACCCGTAGACTCTTTTTGTGGGTGGCATACGTAGGCATTCCCCTGCCTTACCAAAAAAAAAGTCCTCTGATATGTCTTACCGATTATTGTCTTATAACTTTAAACTGGACTGACAGCTTAACTCCGAAGCACAAAGACGCTCAGTAATTTAACCGCTTTGGAGGTCACCCATCTATGGACTGACCGCGACCCTAGTTGCTTAACCTCGCCGATCACTTTATAATCTAGCTATAGATTAATTCCAATAACTTAGGAATTAACCCTTCCCACCCCTTTTTAAATTTACACATCCATATGAGTTTACGGTTTCGGGCAAACAACAAATTTATCGCGAGGCCCTTAACACTACATCAAATTGCGAAGTTTTTATATGCCTGTTGATCCCCTAACTGCCCGTCGTTATAGCCCATTATGATGTATTTGAGCACATTTTAACATTTTGAACGATCTCCAACTAACATTAAATGTTTCCACCGTGTTTATTGTCAGGTTTTTCGACGTGAATATCATATTTTGCCGAGTTATGGCGGACATGACATCTTAAAAAATACTTTTTTATAGCGGAAAGTCTTTGAGGAGTGCGTTCCGAAGGTTATCAAGTCGTCTGGACATAAATGTACTGTTAATGTTTATATTGTTGGGTGGCCGAGTATGAATAATGTGGTCGTAATCTTCGTTGTTTAGGAGAGATGAAAATATTATTAAGAGATGCGTAGATGGACATCTGTCTTGGGGACATCGGTACGGGTTCTTTGTTCTTATGTGTTGCGCAAAAAGTGGTTCGGTACCGATTGAACTATAATAACATTATACATGTGTAGGAATGACTCCACGTGCGGCGCAGAGGTTAAGATAGTCGCCTCACCATTTTGTGTTCCGGGTTCGAATTACGCGCAGCACAAGTATTAGGCGACCAATAAGTAGTGGTTCTTAGTTTGGATATAATTTATAATATTTGTAAGGGGTACTTTACCCCTTGCCACAGGGATTCATTTCCAAGAAATGTCTTTAAAAATTGTAATAGAAATCAAAGATTATCTCTTTGATTGGACTGGATGAAATATTTTTTTTGTTTGGTTTCGGCTTCTGACTTAAAACAAAGAAATAATTGTATTCTTTTATGAAGTTTCGATAACTATACCAATCATGCCGGACAAACGCAGGTAAACGTGCACCCATTCAGCGTGTAATGCAAATATATAATGAACAGTTCATAGATGTAGATGTATTCATGCTAAATAAAAATTTTTTTCGTGCCCAAGTTATTAAAGTACTGAACAACTTGAATGTATCTAGTGGTAACTGACTAGTTTGTAATGTAATATAAATTATTAAGTGATTCCTTGATTCTTCATCACAACATACCTCTTAATTAATACGTGGAAAATGTTGTAGTTATTGCATTGATTTTGTCTGATATACTTACTTACTAATAAGTGTTATTTGTAATGTAATATCGTTTTTTGTCCAAATAAAATAAAATAACTATACCAAAGATCAAGCTTCAAGTATTTACAAAAAAATATTGTATACGTAGAAAATCAGCTATCTGATTTTCATAGTACACGCTCGGCTTAGTTATCGGATGGCCGTGTGTGATGAACATCACTGGATATATTATTTTAATTACCTGGCAATGTTGTAGTTTTGGCGTAATGAGATAAATAAATACATATGAAACGCAGTATACATATATTAAGAGGATAGCATCCCAGCATCATAGATTTTAATTTCTTCATTATGCCTCTGTAAATTTCATAGAAATACTTGCCAACAACTAACAGCGTCTACCACTAGAACTAAGTCCATAATTAAATTATTTAATTACAGCTTCAACTATTGTAGTAGACTTTGAAGCTTTATTACTACAAGTCTCCTATGATCAAATTAATTAAAGGAAACCGACTAGATATTTGCTTCAACTAATTAGCGCTTCAAATTGTTGATTCAAGCAGAATATAATAATATAATTATAATATCTAGGGACAATGTCACACAGATCATCCTAACCCCAAACTAAGCAAAGCTTGTACTATGGGTACCAGACGGCGATATACATACTTATATAGATAGATAAATACTTAAATACATAGAAAACATCCATGACTCAGAAACAAATATTCGCGCTCATCACACAAATATTTGCACTTACCGGGATTCGAACCCCGGACCACCAGCTTAGTAGGCAGGAGCACTACCAACTAGGCTATGGTGACCGTCAATATGGATTAATACTATCTATGTGGCTGACTAAAACTTACGGAACAGAGTCGTGGTCGCTCACTATGGGCCTTATCAGGCGGCTCAAGGTCACCCAAAGAGCAATGGAAAGGGCTATGCTTGGAGTTTCCCTGTGAGATCGAATCAGAAATGTTGAGATCCGCAGGTGAACCAAAGTAACCGACATAACCGTAAGAATTGCTGAGCTGAAGTGGCAGTGGGCAGGGCACATAGCTCGTAGAGCCGACGGCTGCTGGGGCAGAAAGGTTCTCGAGTGGCGACCACGAACCGGAAGACGCAGCGTGGGAAGGCCCCCTACAAGATGGACCGATGATCTTGTGCGGGTCGCTAGAAATCGCTGGATGCGGATAGCGCAAGACCGGCCATTGTGGAGATCTTTGGGGGAGGCCTTTCTCCTGCAGTGGACGTCTTTCGGCTGATATGATGATGATGATGTGGCTGACGGCATAGAATATATCATCCTGTGGGGGTCGTAGAAGTCGTCCCGGGGGAATATCTACCAGAGAACGGGCAGCAGCGTCACTGTACTATGACCATCATACTGCCATCGCCAACTTGTCTGCCAAGCGTGGCGATTATGGCATATCCCACCAATGTTGGACACTACTCGTAATGGAACGTTCTTCGTACAGAAAAGTCTCTTCGACACTTAGCTAGCTACTCTCGTTACGACGGCATTGTATTCAATTAAGCTACCCTGGACTTTCTATGCTTTTTAGGGTTCCGTAGCCAAATGGCAAGAAACAGAACCCTTATAGATTCGTCAAGTCTGTCTGTCTGTCTGTCCATCCGTATGTCACAGTCACTTTATTCCGAAACTTTAAGAGCTATACTGTTGAAAATTGGTAAGAATATGTATTCTGTGAAACGCATTAAGATTTTCGTATAAAATAGAAAAAAAAAATTTTTCATCGTACAAGTGCGTGTTTCGTATCTATGGATAGGTCTTTAAAAATGATGAATGGTTTCTTATATCATTATTTTATAAACTGAATAGTTTTCCCTAGGGACTAAAAAAATATATGGTGTACATTACCATACAAACTTCCACCGAAAATTGTTTTGAACTAGATCTAGTAAGAAGTTATTTGTAATACGTCATAAATCGAAAACCGCAATTTACCTTTTATTAAATCAACTCAAATACTTGCTGCTATAACGGAACGCTTTATGGGCGAGTCTTGACAATAACTTGATACGAGCTAGCTAAATATCATTGCTATATAAATTTTATAAATGTTTTTATTCAATCAATACAATGTGTATCTATGTTACTAGAAATAATATACAACTATATTACTACAAACATGTTCTGACTATTTACAAGCGCTTTTTTAAGTCTACGTGAATAAAAACCTTTTTTATTTTATTTTTAAGTCCGACTCGCACTTGGCCGCTTTTAATTGTTTACTTAAAGTAGCAATGTCCACTAATATGTACCGCTACGACTATGGCCGGGCCGTGCCTTGCCAAATCATCGCCTAAATTCACTGCTCCAAAAAAAGCACGCGGCAAGGTTTTTTCTCACCCCTCTAAATCTCAACTCATCTGGCTACCATCCCACGTGCATTACGTCGTGTCGTCGGCGAGTCGTGTCGTACCTGGATCGTGTCGTCGGCACGTCGTGAAGTGGACCGCGCTATACGGGTCGTAGCATTCTATACTTACAAGGTGTCAATACAAATTATTATTAGGGCAAAGTACCCACTACCGTTGTATATTTTTATTAAATATATATTTTTTATGATACTATGTTAAAGTTTAATTTTCTAGTTCCTTAAGATTTAGTACAACGTAACAATTAATTGTTACGTTGTACTAAATCTAAAGGAACTAGAAATATACATAAATATCTTGTGACACACTGCCATGGGATTCCAAAGTAGGCAGAGCCTGCACTATGGCAACCAAACAACTGCTGAACATAATCTACTTAGTCAAAGTCAAAGTCAAAGTAACTTTATTCCGTAAAAATTTTACATTTATGTGGAATCGTCATATTTTTTTTACCCTACCGTGCAGTGCATGACGTGGCAGCTACTGAGAAACACTGCCAGAAAACTCAGTAGGAATCCTTTTTTAAAATAAAATATACTTAAGATTAATTACAATCATGTGTGTTGACTCAGAACAACTCCATCCCAAGCACTTTTATCACTTAAATAATCAGAAATTTTGTAATATGCCCTGCTACACAATTTGGCTTTAATAATTCTTTTAAACTTATTCGTAGACAATTCTCTAATATCATTGGGAAGTTTGTTATAGAATCTTATACATTGCCCCATAAAAGAGTTACTTATTTTGTGGAGACGGGTAGTATGCAGTATGAGATTATTCTTATATCTAGTATTTACATTATGTGTATCGCTCCTTTTACAGAAGGAATCGATATTTTTATGCACATATAGTAAGTTTTCATATATATACTGAGATGGTACAGTTAGAATGTTGACCTCTTTGAATTTTTCTCTTAGAGACACTCTCGGGCCAAGATTATAGATAGCTCTTACAGCTCTTTTTTGCAATATAAATATGGTGTCAATGTCAGCAGAGCTACCCCAGAGAACACAGGACAGTTTTTCTATTTGTGGGCTCCATTGTAGCTTTGAGTCAATAGTGATACCCAAGAACACAGTTGATTCAACAGGGTCCAACCTAGCTCCATTAAGTTGTACACTGGTTGTCGCCTGTTTCACATTTGGTGTAGTGAATTTAATGACTTTAGTTTTCTTATCATTAAGCACAAGATTATTGGCATTAAACCAATGAACAACTTTAGAGATTGCATCATTAACATCGTCAAAATTGCTCAATTGTCGGTTTATTTTGAACGTCAGGGAAGTATCATCTGCAAACAACACAATCTCATGCTTATCCCTTACGTAGTAAGGTAAGTCATTTATATAAATTAAAAACAAAAATGGGCCCAGAATTGACCCCTGTGGGACGCCCATTACCACTGGAGATCCCGGAGATATTTTACCGTTTATTTTGACCTTCTGAATCCTATTGCCCAAGTAAGAAGTCAGAAGTTCGAGAGCCTTGTTCCTAATACCGTAGTGGTGTAATTTTCTGACCAGAGTATCATGATGAACGCAATCGAACGCTTTGGACAAATCGCAAAAGATACCTAATGCATCTTGCGAGTCTTCCCACGCCGCGAATATACTTTTTAATAAGTTGACCCCTGCATCTATGGTTGAACAACCCTTTGTGAATCCAAACTGTTTCCGGTGTAGTAAATTATGTATATTAAAGTGTGTGAGCAGCTGGCTAAGCATAAGCTTTTCAAATATTTTACTAAGAGTGGGCAGCACGGAAACAGGTCGAAAATTTGAAGGGTCTGAAGTATTACCAGCTTTAAACAAAGGAATGATTTTACTATACTTCATCAAGTCAGGAAATACACCTGATGCAACACAGCAATTGAACACAGTAGCTAAGTGTGGGGCGATTATAGTAATAATTGATGAAACAGTCTTAACAGATAGACCCCACAGATCCTTTGTGTTTTTCATATTAATACTCTTGAAAGCATTTAAAATATCTTTAGGGCTAACCACCGAAAATTCAAAAACTGTGTCACACGACCCTACGCTTTGCTTGAATATCTGCTCAGCAGATGTAGAAGAACATGAAAGAGAGTTAGTAAGTATGACTGGAATATTCGAAAAATATTTTTCAAACTCAGTCGCAATCTCCAAATCGCCTTTAATATCTATGTTGTTTATTACTAAGTTAAAATCACGACTACGTATTTTTGTTTTACCTGTCTCAGCATTAATTATCTTCCAAGTAGTTTTGATTATATTTGTAGAAGATTTAAGTATATTTTTTATGTGCACAGATTTAGCAGCGGTACAGGCTCGTCTAAATGTTTTGGCATATTGTTTCACATATTCTTGAAACTCTGTATTATGATTATGGGATCTTTCTTCATACAATTCATACAACCGATTCCGACTTTTATAGATGCCTGGAGTTGCCCAATCACTGAATACCAGACGGTCACTTACAGACAGTTGTTTGGGTGTGAACATTGTGCAGAACTCATCATTAATCAGATTGAATAAAGAGTTGTACAAGTGATCCGGATTATCATGATAGGGCAGCCATGCTATTTGTTTTACTATATTACATTAAAATTTTTCTAAGCGGTTTTCACTAAATTGAATATAGCTTATAAGTTTTCTTTTAATTTTTGGAGCAATTGAATAAGTTACCAACTGACCTGAATGATCTGACTGAATTTTATTGATTATTGATTTAAATAAAGGTTTTACAGTGCTAAATATATTATCAATGCATGTAGCACTTGTAGCAGTTACTCTAGTTGGTTCTGTAAAATTGTGATATAAATTATAGGATTTAACCCTATTCTTAGCACTGTGTACAATTTGATACATTCAACTTTTAGAAAATCTCGAGCCGTACTCAAACGAATATTTTAAACTTTTATCGTTTAAAATATTAGAAAATATACTTATATTTCTACTAAAAATATTATTTAGGTGCCTGTAACACCAAAAAGAGCAGTAGACTGTAAGATGGCGAACCGATCGAATGCGTCTACGCATCGCAATATTAGAATAATCATTATTTATTATATTTTGTACTAATTGTTTTCGAAAGTAGTCTAATTCCCATTGCTTATTATATATTCTAGTCATAAACGTTATTTTACTGTACCGAAATGAATAGAAAGTGCATGTAATCTTCTGTGTTTTGCGAGTGTTGCAAATATGATACATTGTCAGATAGCGAACATTCTACAAATTTTGTGCTATGTATCATATACGTGACATTGCCCGATTTGTATAAATACTAATCAAGTATAATTCCCTAACCACATTTATAATTAGACAACGATTAGATTAGCTATAGTGATCAAAACATAGTCATAATGAAAATTTTGTTTCAATTATTTTGTATCCTCTCGCGGATACTTCCTCACCATATTATTCAACAATAAATCCGGGAGCAAAATCTGATTTGGATGAGAGTGAATCATCTGAGGATGAATATCAATGCTACACCCGCCCAATGCAGTCCGACAGACCTCCATCATTGCCATCTTTAAAAACCGCAATCTTCTCTCAGATGACGATATTGAGTTAAATCAACAAGTTGCTTCAATATCTTCGGTACCTTATCAACAGTCACCATTAGCAATCAACCCTTATTTGCCATCAGTTTTATCGCCCAATCCATCAGCAATTAAGACTAGTGCTTCTATCACCATCTATACTGGCTACTCCCTCACAAGTACCTTCACCACCACTTAGTAACTTTAAGCAGCGCAATAGTCACCACCACTGTCGCCATTGTTTACACGTTCTCTATAGGCTCCAAGGATCGGAGAAAACAACTACCCACGGATAAAATCCTAAAGAAAAGGGGTAGAGAATCCCATGCACAAGTCGTATGCAATAAAAACGAGATTGTTGGTCTCAAATGGATTGATAACAAATGTGTTACTGCTGCAATACTTATGTAGATGCGTATTCTACTCAGACTGTGGTTCGTTACAGGAAAGAACAAGGTAGAACAATGCCAGTGACTTGCCCAAATTTAATAAAATAATATAACACCAACATCTGAGGTGTTCATCTCGCCGACATGTTGGTCGCTCTATATAGTACACCATTCCGAGGTCATCGCTGGTATTTACCAATATTTTCTCAAATGCTCGACATTTGCATAAACTATGCCTGGCTTTTTTATCGACGTGTCACAAAAGCTGGTATAGAAACCATTGAGTTAAATAACTAGAGAAGCAAACCTCATTATAGCGAGTCGCAAAAAGTGTAACCACTAGTCAACATTGACGACGTAGCTTTGAAACCACTAGACATTTTAAAGTAAACATATATCTATCTTACTTACACCGGTCGTAATGACAGTACCGTCGCTTGGATTAGACAAAGACAAACGCAAAATAGGCATCGGCCGGTTGGGGTTGCTTACCATATAAAAATTCCCCAAAAAAAATATTTTAAATCAAGATTATTTTAAAGCTAATTTGTAATAAAATAAATTATTTAAAGTAAGTATTTCTTATTAAATAAGTAAGCATGACTTATACAATAAAAAACAGGATTTGTTTCAATATTTTTTTATTATCCCAAAAAATCGAATGTGGGATTATAATTAAAAATGAATTTCCTAAAATGGTGAAAATGATGGAATGGATTCAAAAGTAGATTAAAATGTGGAAACTGATGAAGAAATGCATTACATATTATTATTATATCAGAATATATAACAAATTTAAAATCATTACAAAGAAAACAAAAGAAGAAAAAAAACCAGACGTTTTGTCATTACAGATGGATCAATCTTTTTGTTAATGAACACGATTATTCACAAATATATCAAAATAAGATTATACTACCAAAGCTAAATGTTTACATTGAATAACAAAATAAACAGTGAACGACAATAGTGCTTCAAACTTTTTTCACAGTGGTGTATCAATAAAATATTTTGATTTAGATTTAAAATTTATTTAAATGTATTTCTAATATTTGTTTGTACGAAACTAGTAAACAAAAATCGAACTCCGGTATGAAGTGTCAGCTTTGTATACAGTTGCCTTTTAGACTCCTTTTTGTAAGTTTGGGTGAACAATTTGCTTTCGTGATACAATCTTATTCTAAAGTATTTATAAATAATGGAATTAATTAATAAAAGGGAATGATCAACTTGTACTGATGATAAGTGATTCCCTGGGTGAATAGCAAATTCTTTTAATATCTATTTAATATATATCCATTAGACCAAATGTGGGAGACAAGGATCTGTAGTCCGAAAGTGCTATGGCTTGTCTTATAATACTTTCACAACACATACATAGTTCATACACATGCTCCGATGGGTAACATAATCCTCCTTTGTCTTCTATAGCAATTAGCTTGTGAAACCACTCGTATTCTGTTGCTAATAAAGCTTTAATGCATATGTCACGGCGTGATGCATCTTTTGGTATACTGCAATTATAATATATTGGTTATAAGAAAATACTAGACAATTGATTATTACCCACTTAAATTAATTATTTATATTTATTTAAAAAACAGAGGTAACAACGTTACGTATTCCATAAATTACAAATTCCCCCAATATTGTGGGAAAAGTAACCAATGTTTTAGTGGTAACACTGAACCTTAAATAGAATATTTAATGTTTTAATTCAATTTTGGCGTCATTTACGTTAATATCAACACATAAACAATTAACTTACGTGTGGAAAGTAATTCCGCTTGATTTGTGATGTTTTTGCGACCTTGAATCGCATTCTTTAACTACGCATTTACCCATTTTTCTCTTCGTTGAACACGGTTAGCGTCTCACTAAGCACTGAACTGACATTAGCTGCACATAGGGCTGTGGCCCTATGTGGAGCGGTTACGCATTGGCGCGGTAATTACTAATCTAGTAGTTTATATCAATGATAGAAACCAAAAAGTCTAGGTTGATTTCATGCCAGGCCTGCCGATATCGCTCATATAAACTTTAGGATGGAAATTTTCGAAAGCCAACGGAGGTTTGAAAGAACTTTGTATATACAACCTTGTATGAAATCATCCAAGACTATACAGAAACCAGCAGCTGAAAGACCGCCAGATGATGTTCGGTATGACGAAGTTGCTTATTATCGAAGTATAACAACCAGCAGAGGAAGGTGTATGTATTGCACAAAATGGCTGACTATATTTTTGTATTTACCTGAAAAGGTTAACAATTTATGTTTGTATTAATTTCCCTGGAAGACTGTCAGTGTAACAGATTAGATACGTACGTTTTATAGCGTTAATTTTTAAAGGCCTGGCAATGTATCTAATATATTACGGTCTATAAATGTTGAAGTACTTATATTATATTTTTATTGTTATTTTTTATGCCTTCAATAACCACCCAAGAATATATTTAAGATAGTTTTTTTCAATGTTTCTATTATTATATTTTTTCCAAGTATAGGGTTAAACAAATTTAATAAATTGCAACTTATTGTGCTTTTCTCCAAAATATTTATATTAAAATCTCCACAAATAATAACTGTTTTATGGCTGTTAGATAATTTATTTAATGCATCCTCCATATTATCTGAAAAAGTATCAAATGGTGCACAAGGAGGTTTGTAAAGACTCAAAACAATAAATTGCTCCAACTCAACACATGAAATCTCTACAACTCGCTCAACAGAGAGGCTCACAACATCACTTCTTTCTTTAAACTTTAACAACTTATTTATTAGAATTAGAGAGCCACCATGAATATATTTTTCCATGATTAACGAGCTTACAACCTGGTGATTATTGAAGCTGAAAATGAATTGATGGAGTTTTAGCCAGTGCTCAGTTAAACATAAAATATCTATATTGTTACAATTCAAAAACAGCTCCAATTCTAGCTCTTTTCCCATCAAACCTTGAATATTTTGGTGCACCAGGTTAAAACAATTTTTTTTAGTATATTTATTGACTTTATCATGTATGTTTGATGGGTTCAAATTTTTTTTTATTACATTACGTGGATCTGCCTTCCCACTTAAACTCACATTAAAACCATGACCAGAATTTGGTATTATGCAAGAGAAATCCTCTATTGTCATATATTATATATTCAATTAATTTAAATTAATAAATGATAATTAAATATATTCTATAACTACGTCAATACACTAAAACGAAACTACCCTCTAAAGTAAACATAAAATCTTAGGTATTCCCACCCGGTAGTTTTTCTCACCCCGAAGCTGTGTTAAACGTTTCGCCATCTTTTAATGGAGAACTAGTTGGGCCATAAGCTCGTTTGATTTATTTTATTATCGCTTAAGTGTTAGGCGAAGGCTACAGCGTTATTTTTTAATATTTTTTGTTGTGAGAAATATAAATCGATTTTTGTAGCGAATGGCCGTCTCCTTACGAATGTTTGACACCGATGCGAAACGTAACTCAAGCTCGAAGGAGGTGCTCATAGGCATTTGCTTTCTATGGTCTGTATATAATCGGCGAACTTTTGGACGATACTCTTCTTACGTTCTAAAAAGAAAGGAGACACCACATTCGTTAAAATAGCTCGGTCTCATAGTTCACTTTTAAATCCTACAAAATCGAAAGCTGATTTCTATTCCTACTCCTTTGCTGTTCATGCGGCCAAGCTGTGGAACTCTCTTCCGCCAAATATTGGTAACTGCAATTCTATTAATTCTTTTAAAAGAAAAGTCATAAATCACTATCAATCTATATCATTCAGGTAGAATGTACATTAGTTTTAGTATTTAGTGTATTTTTAATTTAACATTGAATATAATATAGCTATAACATATTCGTATTTAAATTTTATTGTAAATACATGTATTTTATTTTATTATTAAAAAGACAACGCCCGCACTAGGGAATTTAATCCCTGTGTCGCGGGGTACTTTACAAACAAATAATAGACGGACACAAATTACATCCAGACTCCGAACAACTATTTAAGGGTCACACAAATAGTTATCCGGCGCGGGACTCGAACCCGCGATACAAAGTGGCGAAGCGACTGTCTTAGCCGCTGCGCCACATGTTATTTACGTATTAGTAGATATAATAATAATAATAATCTTTTATTCAATAAATAAGGATTTTGTACATAATATCTATCTTAAAGTTAAAAGTACAATTTTTGTAGGAAACTAGTAAAGTGAAGATAGAGTAAACGGCGGTGTACGTGCTAGTATACACTGTGTGACAGACACCAACGCCTCCTCCCCTTACAATTTAAAGAGCACATACAATTATAGGAAAAAAAATAGTTTAACATAATAAAAAAAAACACTATTTAAGGGTCACACAAATAGTTATCCGGCGCGGGACTCGAACCCGCGATACGAAGTGGCGAGGCAATAGTCTTAGCCACCGTGCCACATGTTATTACGTATTAGTAGATATGTAAGTTTATTATTGACCAACACACAGTACGCCTCGGACAAGGCTTAACAACTTGTTAACTGACTTAAAGTAAATAAATAATAATAAATAAAAAAGGTATTTATTCACGTAGACTTTAAAAAAGCGCTTGTAAATAGTCAGAACATCTTCGTAGTAATATATAATTATTTCTAGGTACATAGAGATATTTAGATACACGGATTGTAGGAAATAATTTACAATAATATTTATTTTATAATAGTAACGATATTTAGCTAACTTAAATTAAGTTATTGTCAATGATCATGTGTAGGTTTAATTATCAAAACTTTAAATTTTAGCTATATTTTTTACTACGTATTTTCTGAATGAAATGGTTCTGTCTATATTAAGGTACGAATTAAATGTTATTATTATGGCTGACCTTGTGTTTATAACGACGGTCACGCTTTAATGCTACCACCGGATCCAAGTGCTCCTTGAAGCACGGAGTTGATCAAAATTAAAGCACTTTGCTATGTGCAATCGCGCCTATATGCCTAACGTCGTCTAACACAACTGAGTAGCTACAGACGCCAGCATATCCAGCTACCCCAATCTGTCATATTTCTTTTCTAGATTTTCAACTTTGTCACATAAGCATAAGGTTCACTTCCAATTGGGGAAATTTGACAGATTGGGGTAGTTTGATGTGCTGGCGTCTGTACATATTGATGAACTACAGTATTCTAATTAATAGAGTCAGTCTGATGTGTTTTTAGGATTCCGTAGCCAAATGGCAAAAAACGGAAACCTTATAGATTAGTCATGTCTGTCCGTCTGTCTGCCTGTTCCTCCGTATGTCAAAGCCACTTTTTTTCGAAACTATAAGAGCTATACTGTTGAAACTCGGTAAGTAGATGTATTTTGTGACCGGCATTAAGATTTTCATACAAAAATAGAAAACGAATAATAATTTTGGAGGTTACCTCATACATAGCATACCCCATACATAGAACTAAAACTAAAAAAATAATTTTTCATCGTACCCATACATGTGGATTATCTATGGATAGGTCTTCAAAAATTATATTGAGGTTCCTAATATAATTTTCTTCTAAATAGTTTGCGCCAGAGACACTTCCAAAGTGGAAAAATGAGTCTCCCCCACCCCCCTTGTAACTTCTAAAATAAGAGAATGATAAAACTAAAAAAAATATTTGATGTAATTACCATCTAAACTAACAACAAAAATTGGTTTGAACGAGATCTAGTGAGTAGTTTTTTTTTAATGCGTCATAAATCGTAAACCGCAATTTACCTTTCATTTAATCACCTGAAATACTTGCTGCTGCGGAACCCTGCATGGGCGAGTCCGACTCGCACTTGGCCGGTTTTGTTTTGCTCGACATAATCCTCACTAGGGAATATAATCTCTAGTCGCCGGGTACCTACTTTACAAACATATAGTTAACGAACCGTTTCCCTGCACGGGAATCGAACCCAGGGCACCATATTCATAAACTACTACTACTACTTTACTGTGAATAAGGTGTCGATTAATTTGTGCATTTTATTATCACATTTTATATTTGTATTTAACAATAAAATATAACATCTATTTATTCGTAAAATCAATTGTTCACATCACTATACATTCAGCTCTCACTGCACTAGTCCACCACTACTGGCAACGGAGAACAAAGAGAGTAGTGCCATTCCCAATCATAACTCTCTCTCTCTTTCCATCTTCAATAATTTAACTTCCGTTCGCCTCACCCTATCACACTTTTCATAACGCTATCGTCTCTCATTCACTAACTTACTCCCCAAGTAAAGCGTCAAATAAAATAAACATTTTTCTTTTAACCTATAATCTAAACTGCATGACCAAATTTTACGGATGTAATAATTTAGTTTCATTTCTCATTGGATTTTATGGTCTCCTAATCCAAATCCAAAAATACTACTAAAATACTTATAAATTTCTACTTCCCATAGACAAACGAGGTGGTTATACTAAAGAATCTATTTAAAAACTCTTTACTCCAATACTTAGCAAGTCTAATTTAGTATCTACTGAAATACTTGCGTAAAACGATTCTTAAAACCCTTGAGCGATATTTTCCCGTCGATAAATAAAGCCTTAACCACTTAGCCAAGTTCTGTGGATGACTACGGCTCCGCCAAACCAAATATATCTTGGTACAACAAAAAATATATAATAAATTACCACCGTTTAATGAAATACCGTTTAAAGGAACATTAGTATTTTGTATTTTTTTTATTAGTAGTCTGAGAAGTATGTGTGGTGTGACTTTGAGAGACAGAATTCGAAATACTGATGTAAGAGAGCGTTGTGGTGTGAAAGAGGATGTAGTCACAAAGATTGAAAAAGGCATGCTGTGATGGTTTGGCCATTTAGAAAGGATGAATGAAAGAAGATTGACAAAAGAAGTATACCTGGCCTGTGTGAATGGGACAACCGGAAGGGTAAGACCACGTCGAACATTCTCTGACCAAATTGGAGATGTTCTGAAGAAAGGGCAGGTCAGAAGTACCCTAAACCGGCGAGCATGTATGAAGAATATATTGACAGTAATCGAGGCAAAAGAAGTATGCAAAGATCGTGACAAATGGAAATCCGTTGTCTCTGCCTACCCCTCTGGGAAACAGGCGTGAGTCTATGTATGTATGTATGTGTAGTATAATGTTTCTTTAAACGGTGGTAATTTATTAGAGATTTTATTATATTATATTATGTTATGTCTTGGTACAACAAAAATAATTACTACATTACCACCGTTTAAAGAAATATTTATAAAACATTTGTATATTTTATATATGTTTCTTTAAACTGTGGTAATTTATTAGATTTTTAAGTATATTATATTATATCTTGATGCAACAAAAATATATAATAAATTACCACCATTTAAAGATATAATAAATAAAATTTGCGTATAGTTTTGCCTGTTGGCGTGGTTGGCAAATGCTTGCTTTTGACGCTGGAGTTCATGGGTTCGATTCCCACACAGGACAGACATTTGTGTGCATGAAGATGTCTATTTGTCCTGAGTCTGGGTGTAATGTATCTATATAAGTATGTATTTACAAAAGTTTTGCTTTTGTAAATACATACATGTAGTACATCAGTTATCGATATATATTTATATAGTATATAGTACATATATGTAGTATATCAGTTATCTGGTTTCCATAGTTCAAGCTCTGCTTAGTTTGGGTTCAGATGGCCGTGTGTTAATAATGTCCCAGGATTTTATTTATTATTATTTAGTTATTTATATTTATTAGATATTTTTTGTTGTACCAAGATATAACATATTTTTTTATATATCTTGGTATAACCAACTCACTGCCATCTGATTCCTTATAAAGAACAAATGAACAAAGTGTCTTCCCCTTAACAAATATGACTAAGGAAAGTCGGTGGACTGATTCTTAGAATTAATTATGTTTATGTAGAAGTATAGGTTAATATCCCCATCTCATCCCGTGGGGGGCGTAGAAGTCGACCCGAGGGAATATCTACCTGAGGAAGGGCAGCAGCTTCCTTCTGATTACTATGACTATCTTACTGCGATCGCCAACCCGCCTGCCAAGCGTGGCGATTATGGCATATCCCCTCAAGACGATTCTTGAGGGAGGCTTGTCCAGCAGTGGACTTATTTAGCTGTAATGATGATGATGATGATAGGTTAATATAAAATTACTTATTAGTCTCTAGACTAATCTAGTATAATAGTAGTAATAGAGAGTATTGTATATAAAGTACTACACTTGGTACTATTTAAATTAAAAAAAAAAATAAACCTGATTCCATACTGGACAGAGCCTGTACTATGGCAATTAGACGACTCTTGGAAACAGACGTGAGTCTATTATTATTATTCGATAGTATTAGTACCTTGATTTAGTTTGGTTTTGTATTACTGATATCTCTCTCGCATTCAAATCGGAGGCCGCACGGACTTGTCTAAGTCATCCAAAGTCATACGAAACCATAAACTCATAGAGAAATATGAATATTAGCGGAATATCATCGTGCTGAAGTCCCGGGGGCGGCAGAGATATCGAATGTCAGTCAATATGATATACATTTGACAACTAATGTATGGAAAGGTGGTAGCTCATGGGAAATTGTTTATGGTAAAAGTCGATTTTGAATGTTTTACGATACACGATACCTCTACGGAATCTCCGAGTAGATAAGTATCATATTACTTTCTTTGATCTTTGATACTTCGGTAGAATACCTACTTATTCATTGATGTGTAAGTAAAAATATGTACTTTTTAGCATTGAAACAACTTCATTTTTAGGGTCATCATATCCACTATGCCTTTTCGTACCTTAGGTTACATTATTTTATTAGAGATCTCTTATAAAAAGAAAAAAATTAGCCCATTAGTGCCGATATGGAGGCTTTAAATAAGTACATGATTTTTTGAAATCGCGTTTCAGTTGATTTCATTTCATTACTTGTGTCCTGCGTTTCCTGGTGTCCTGAAATACAGGCCTTACGTCTATCTTAGGCACCAGTCTCCCACAATATAATTGGAAACATTTAAATTTTTATGTATTGTTCTTAATGCCATGTAAAATGTACCTTATATTGTGGTAAGAAATAAATATTATTATTATAATTACATACAAATTATTAAAAAATTTATAATCAAGTGCTAAATAAATACGTTTGGGCTACGAAAGATTTTTATCACAGATTTTTCAGATGATGACCATAACTCATTGCAACAATACTGACAGATTAAATAGAATCCCAGCCCTTCCTTAATAATTCCCAAAACATAATTTATTCCCAACCAGAAGCGAAACACAACCAAAATTGAATAATACAGGTAGGTAATCTGTATTGTATTACGTCCGCACCATAGACAAGTATTTTATTTTATGTCAAAGCGTTGTTTACGAGCGGCCATTTTAATTCGGATTCCCGCCTTTTTGTCATTTTACACCGATACGGTGTTATTACGTGTGGAATTGAATGACGGGCTTTGTCGCTATAATTAATTCAAAATAGAGCCGTTTCCTTTCCAATATTTACTTACAGTTATTGTGACAGCTCATAGTCTAGTGGCGGGCTAATATTCATAAACAGACATCCAAAATAAAAAAATCTTCTGTATCGCGGGGAGTTTACTAACTTTCAATTAACATAAATCACGCTGAAACTCAGGACTCACCAGTGACCGGCGAGGTAAAGCACCAAGGTTGATGTATAGATGAGTGAACGTAAAAGTATGTAAATTCATGAGCGTCTCTGTGCTTCGGACGGCAGTTTACGCTGTCGATCCCGGTTATTGTATTGTGCTGTGATCGAAACTGAACACGATGGTGCTGAGATAGTTGGACTACTTTAACCGCTGCGTCACACATGCATGTACGCAGGTTTGCATGTTGGTTATTCAATCACGTAACAATCACTCATTTGGTCATCACACTTATTTGGTAAAACATATTATATATTTTATTACTTGTCGTTTATATCCCTTAGAAGTTAAATAATTAGGAAAAAATACTTTGTTTATGCCATTCAGGATAGACTAGATATTTTGAGCATAGATATTCTATTATATATTTTAAAAATTTTAAATTCCTTGAAAGCATCCTATAGTAATAATGAATATCCAATAGCAATACCCACTCTTTCTTTACGTAATAAAACCCCATCTACTGTTTCAGGGAATGCTAAAATTAACGGTTTATTGACGATGCCTGTTTAATTAAACGGCTTGTTTGGACCATTTACACCTTCAGGTGTTTCTGGAATTTACTGGAAAAGCATCCTGCAATCTTGAAAGATACTCTTGAGGGTAGAATTCAAAGCGTGCAATAAACGAAAGAATATTAATTTAAACTGTTTAGTTCTATTTTTAAATATTTGAATAGTTACGTTCTTTGTTTACTTTTGTTGTTAAAATGAGCTGACGCTTTGATCTATTTACAATTATTTAATTGTGAAAATGTAATTTGGGGAGATGAAAATAAGTATATTTATTATTAATATTATTTATTAAGTTATCTGGTTATAATTAGATTTTTATAAGGTTTATAAGCTGGAAACTGCTGGATGTGAATAGCGCAAGACCGGCAATTGTGGAGATCTTTGGGGGAGGCCTTTGTCCAGCAGTGGACGTCTTTCAGCTGATATGATGATGATGATGATGATGAAGGTTTATATAAGATTATTATAATAGTGTTCATCGACGTATTTTAGCTATGACGCCCATGCTCTACGAAGACTAGCCAACTAGCCAGGACAGATATTTGTGTGCATGAACATGTCTGTTTGTCCTGAGTCTGGGTGTAATTATCTATATAAGTCTGTATTTACAAAATATATATGTAGTATATCAGTTATCTGGTTTCCATAGTACAAGCTTTGCTTAGTTTTGGATCAGATGGCCGTATGTAAATAATGTCCCAGGATATTATTATATTATATTATAACTTCACAAGCGGTACAGCATCATCATCATCGTCATCATCATGGCAGCCTATAGACGTACACTGATGGACAGAACCTTTCGCAATTAAACACAAGGTCCGCCATAATAATAACATTTAATTCGTACCTTAATATAGACAGAACCATTCAGACAATATGTAGTAAAAATATAGCTAAAATTTAAAATTTAGATAATTAAACCTACACATAATCCTTGACACTAACTTAATTTAAGTTAGCTAAATATCGTTACTGTTATAAAATAAATATTATTGTAAATTTATTTCCTACAATCCGTGTACCTTAATATCTAAATGTACCTAGAAATAATTATAAATCTACTATATAAAAATAAGTCGGGTTTTCCTTCCTGACGCTATAACTCCAGAACGCACGAACCGATTTCCACAGTTTTGCATTCGTTGGAAAGGTCTCGGGCTCCGTGAGGTTATAGCAAAGAAAATTTATAAAATTTAACGCGGGTAACACCGCGGGGCACAGCTAGTTAATTATATATTACTACGAACATGTTCTGACTATTTAAAAGCGCTTTTTTAAAGTCTACGTGAATAAAAAACTTTTTTATTTTATTTATTTAATTGCCAGTCTAGCACTACCCGCACCCAGCGGCTTTCAACAAACCTCACTGGATCACTGGTCCTCCTTGCGGAGGTCCGGTCCAGTACGTGGTCGCCGCTGGTAACAGTTACTGTACTCTACTCACTGCACTTTAGTTTAGCAATTTATTAAGCTATGTTTCTCAATAACTGCCACATCATGCACTGCACGGTAGGGTAAAAAAAATTGGCGATACCAAACAAATGTAATATTTTAACGAAATAAATGACTTTTTGATTTATTTTTATGTCTACACTTCTACATTATTTATAACCGATATACCTACCATCTACATTATACAATGCATTTTTACAATGAACTTATGTGTGTATGTGGTTACAAGATAGATAAACTCTTTTTTGAGCACCAAAGAAATAACAAATAAAAAACACTTTTAACGTTAAAAGTATACGATGGCGACCACGAACCGGAAGACGCAGCGCGGGCAGGCCCCCTAGAAGCTGGACCGATGATCTTGTGCGGGTCGCTGGAAACTGCTGGATGCGAGTTGTGCGATTCTGGCAATTGTGGAGGCCTTTGTCCAGCAGTGGATGTCTTTTGGCTGATATGATGATGATAAATTGGGCGGTCTGCGCAATTTGTGATTTGCTTTTACAAGTGCATACAACACTTACAATATTCTTAAAAACAAAAACTTTACATCTTAAAATTTGGTGTTGAATTAAATACAAAAACGAATACTAAAGCAACAAGGTTAACTTAACTATGATCAAATACCCAATATTATCCCATCAACATATTTTTTATGAATATTTTGTATGAAAAATGACAATATTGCTGTCACAGGTTAACGTTTCGTTGTTATTGTGTGTGTACATTATTTTGGTCGAAGGAGCGTTGTATCACAAGTTAGTTTTACCTTAATTATTAGAATCTAAAATTACTGATTCTATCAGGACTCGAAGAACAATTAACGATTTTGTTAAAATTCATAAAACCGTTTGGTTTTCGAAGATAAAAGTCCATATAACCAGCTTTCTTGTGTGTCAAAAGTTTTCTCTGCAATGGTTTTTTTTAACTTGATGTTATGGTTGACGTTAATCCTAACCGGGCAATAGAAGCAAGCGTGGGCTCATGCCATAAAATGAAAAAAAAAACCTAATTATAACAAAACTAAATATATGAAAAATAAAAAATATATTTTATTGAAAAATATTATCAAAATGGAAATCCTTCTACTCGTATTTGTCAATAAAATATTTATTTTAAACCTCACGCTTTTAACACACACAATAAAATATATATTTTTAAGATTTCGTTTTTTAAGAAAGCGTGTTTTTTAAACATTTAATTTTTTTATTTTTGGTTCGATTTTCTCTAAATCATTCTTTTTGATCTATCTCAAACACAATCTCACCACCTGTCCTCCACCTCCACCGTCCTGTATAGGTAGGTATCTTAGTAAGGATAAAAGGTTTACTTAACTGTTTAAAATATTGAATTGTCGTCGGTACTTCATAAGTATGCCAAATTTAGATTTCATCCGACAAGGTCAAAAAATATTCAATGTTTCCATTACACACATACTAAAATACGTATAAATGTTATAAGAATAAAACTAGAAACACAGTACCCTGCATCTGAGATTTAACGTTCAAATCTCGACTCGAGGCATTAATCGCGAAACTTTGTCACCCAAGTACTTAAAAGCAAACAAGGGGAATATTTTGATTCTTTTAAATATTGATATCTTTGTGTCTGTTATGTGTAGTTTGTAGTTATTAATAGTACGGCTGTGCGATTAGGAGGAGTGCCAACTCTTATGGGTTTTCCCATCATGAATGTGTCATTCACTTTACTTTTTAAATGGCATGGGCACGCGCCAGCGTCTTGCTATTAAAATGCCAGATTGTGTGTTAGACACACTAGTTATCATCATTATTGTTTGTATAATACAATTTAAGCTTATTTATGTGACTATCTGTTGAGTCAATGTTGGGATGAAGTACGAGATAGCGTAGTGATCAGGTTATTCGACTGTGGAGTCAGTAGTTATGAGTCCTGACCCCCTTGGGTTAGGTAGGACTTAAGACTAATTAATTATTCCACAGTTTTTGAATTAATGTGCGTATGACGTTTTTCAAAATAATAATATCTTAGACAATGTCACACAGATTATCCTAGCCCCAAACTAAGCAAAGCTTGTACTATGGGTACCAGGCGACGATATACTACTTATATAGATAGATAAATACTTATATACATAGAAAACATCCATGACTCAGAAACAAATATTCGTGCTCATCTCACAAATATTTTCACTTACCGGGATTCGAACCCAGGACCACCAGCTTCGTAGGCAGGAGCACTACCAACTAGGCTACAGTGACCGTCAATACTTACAGTAAATGTACTTGATGGGAGATGAACTGTGAGCGGAGAGAGCTGTCAAACGTGGCGATTATGCCATATCCCTCCAAATTATGGTGACTACTCCATTGTGGAACTCTTTTGGAGAGGCCTTTGTCCAGCAGTGGACATTATTCGGCTGACATAATGGCTTGCGACCTCCCTTGACTTTGGATTTTTTCTGTAAAGAAAAAAATTATAACTATCAGCCCGAAGTCTGGGACTACTATGCCACCGTGCCTATGAGAGCACGTAAAGGCGTCGGTCGTGTACCTGGCCTCTTTCCGGTCGTGTCGCTAATCTTCCCATCGGATCATGAGAGTGATGGAATAGAACGTGCCCCTGTGTTTGCGCACACACTTGTGCACTATAATATGGCCCGCGCAGATGGCTAATCTCTAGTGAGACTGGCTGCCGTGGCCGAATTGCGGCTAGGAGGACATTACATCTTGTATAGTGGTTCTGTTCTATTTTTATTATATTTCTATGAGACTGCACGTTTGGCGCAGCGGTTAATAATCGTCTCGCTACTTCGTGTCCCGGGTTAGGGTTATATGTTTGACCCATAAATACATTGTTTCCGTCAATTATATAATAACAATAAGAACCTCGTATACCTGATCACAAACTAAGTAGAGCTTTCTCTATGGAAACCGGATAACTGATATACTACTTTTCTTTTGTAAATACATACTTATATAGATAATTACACCCAGACTCACTACTGGGTGGGAATCGAAACCATTTTATTTATATTTCATTTTATTTTATTTAGAGAAACAAACAGGTACCTATGCAATAACACTTAGGTAGTTAGTAACAAATTAAAACTATTAAATAATTTTACACCCAACATCGTAACCTCCAAATTAAATATAAAATTTGTGTACAATCAAAGCAACAACAATGGCGTAGTATGATAGTGTTAGAGGTTCTACAGCCTTATACCATTCTACAGCAAAATATATTAAAAAAACTAATTAGGAATATAAAACAATGTTGAGATTCAATCCAGTACAAATTCTGTATGTTTAAATCTATACAAATAAATAAAATTGGAGTGGCTGTTTGTAATATTGAAATAACCGGTTTTTACTACATAAATATGAATATATATATACGGTACATACACCAAAATAACATTTTTTACAATTTGTGTCCGTCTGTCTGTCTGTTCCGGCTTATCTCTGAAACGGCTGGACCGATTTTGACAGGATTTTTATTGACAGGTAGCTGATGTAATAAGGAGAAATTTAGGCTACTTTTATGTTAGAAAAAGTTAGTCGTTATTTTACAAAAAAAAAACAAAAAAAAACGAAATAAACTAATTAACACGCGGACGAAGTCACGGGTACAGCTAGTTGTCAATAAACTATTATTACAGAATACAACAAACTATTTACCTACTGATCCGTGTTCGCACTTCTCAGTTCTGTTATTTTTAAAGATATTTGTTTTTTAAATAGACTATTAGACAATTTGAATAAATCTATATACATAATATGTGAATTGATCATTAACCACCATCATTGAACCATGACCTGGCGTGAAAGGCAAGTATTTACCATCTCCGATAAACGGCCCGCCGAAATAATATGTTTGTTAAGTGCCCGGGATACACGGATCCATTCCCTAGTGCGGGTATTTTATCAGAGAATGTAAAGTGTACGTGAACTACCCGCGAAACAGACGTTAATTTGCCAAGTGTAGGCGTAAGCGTTTAGAAATATAATTAATATTCTTTTACTTGCTAGCTAGCTAGCTAGCTAGCTAAATGTCACTACCATTATAAAATAAATTGTATACATGTTTTAACATTCCGTGTACCTAAATATCTGTAGGTAATAAGTAACTAGAAATAATAACTGTATTACTACAAACATGTTCTGACTATTTACAAGCGCTTTTTTAAAGTCTACGTGAATAAAAACCTTTTTAATTTTTTTTAATATTTTTTTTTACTTGTTTTCTGTTAAAAACTCTTAAATATAATAACTTAGAAATAATCGAGCAGTATTTCGTATTCGAACAAGACTTGAAAAATACGAACGCATCAGCAATCGTTACATACCTCAATAGTACCTCGCTACCTCAAACATCAAATACAATAAAACCTGCTCTAATTACTGGACCGTCTGGCTTCCTAGACTACGAGTAAAAACGAAACAAGTATCTCTCTCTTTCACTCCTAAACAAATTATGTTCTTGTCTCTTTCACAATGGGGAGCATCATTGCGATCAAATAGGACGTATTGACAGATCAGTAGCATACTTTAATGATGGCAAAAAATAATGAATTGATATTTAGACATGATTCATGACTAATAATAGATATGCATTTGTGATGCTGGAGATATAAGAACAGAATAATAAGAGTCGGGTCCCGTTTAATTAAGGTTCCGTATTAATTATAAAATACACTTTATTGTACACAAAGAAATGAACATTTAACAATGTAACATTAATTATAATGTATAATGGGCGGTCTTATCGCATAAAGCGATTTCTTCCAGACAACCTTTGGATGGATAGGAATTAAATGTGTAATAATGCCGGGCACGGTGCAGCAAAGTGTGGTACATAGATAAAAATAGAAAGAAAAGAGATAATTAAAAAGGTATACTAAAATGTTGTATGTTAATCATCATATTATTATTACACATATATATTCGTAAATAAAATACTATATTATACTATACTATAAATATAATACTATATTAAAATACTATATTCATATAAAATAAATTAATAATTATTATGAAAGTGACAGATAGTGGTCTTTCACAAGTTTTTTGAAGCTTAGTATATTCTGAGAGCATTTAATAGAAATTGATAACTCATCACCAAACGATCTGCTTGGACTGCAAATGATTTGTCCATAAAGATGGACAAATTATCATGATTACTAGCTGTATCCCGTGGTTTTACCCGCGTTAAACTTTATAAGTTATAGCCTATATGTTATTTAGATCATCACACAGCTGTAAGAAGTCCACTGCTGGTTAAAAGCCATGAGTATTAGATATTCTGATATTTAACGTCGCCATCACACATCATGCTCAATAGCAGCGAAATATATAAATTCAATATACTATAAGATACATTGCGAAAGTTTGTCACTATGGAACTCACGAACATTCGTATTTATAACTAGCTGTGCCCGCGACTTCGTCCGCGTGTTAATTTGTTTTTATTTTTTGTTTTTCAGTAAAATATATGACTTTTTCTAAAATAAAAGTAGCCTAAGTTACTCCTTATTACATCAGCTACCTGCCCATAAAAGTCCCATCAAAATCGGTCCAGCCGTTTCAGAGATTAGCCGGAACAAACAGACAGACAGACAGACAAAAATTGAAAAAAATGTTATTTTGGTGTATGTACCGTATATATATTAATATGTATGTAGTAAAAACCGGTTATTTCAATATTACAAACAGACACTCCAATTTTATTTATTTGTATAGATATTAGTAGGATTTAATTAGTGGTCAGTTGATAACTTATTGCCTTAAGTTGTTAGACGTACGGGGGTAAGGGTTCGAGCCCTGCGCCGTACAACTTGTGTGACCCATAAATAGTTGTTCTGAGTCTGGGTGTTATTTGTGTCCGCCTATTATATGTTTGTAAAGTACCCCGCGACACAGGGATTAAATTCCATAGTGCGGGCGTTATCAATAAAAAAATCTATACATAAGCATACCACGCAGCACTACTCTGCGTACATGGCAACCTTCAAGAAGCGAGCCTATTCCGGAGTTTTGGCGCCAACGCGAAAAAAGACGCATCAGGGCATTGTTTCATTTTAAAAACTGGTGTAAATTCAAGTTTTTATGTGTAAATATGGTGGATTTTTAGACATAACATCGTGGACAACGTACACAAGTGGAGGAAAGTGCCATATTGCCGTGAATTGCGATTTTCTATGTTGAATCTAAAACTCCATATAAGCCTCTAGTAAAGTCCCCACTGCTTTATTGGGGTACGACAAGGACTACGTATGACTTGACTGTGACGGACTTTACTTGACATGACGAAAATAAATGAAATAAAAATATATTTACGGAAGGTTCATAAGTCTGAAGTAGCCAAAGCCGTAAAACTAAAAAAAAAGAACCTATTCCTTTCGTAAAGGCCGGCAACGCATTTGCGACTCCAATGGTGTTGCGAGTGTCCATGGGCCGCGGTGATCACTTATCATCAGTGACCCACATTCTCGTTTACCATTCTTATTATATATGTACATAATAAAAAGAATCTTCCTAATAACCCGTGCAAAATTTATGAATGTTCAATATGAATGGCTGTTATTAACATTTGTCATTTAAATATTGCATTACGAGGAGTGACTGCAATATGTTTGAGTGATTTTAGTACGAAACCCCAAAATACGGCGAAGACAAGCGTTATTAACGAACACGGAAGGCATGAATAGAGATTCAGTAATAGGTTAAATATTTTGCATTGTGATTCTGTTTTGACTAATTAATTTGTCTACCCGCTAAATAAACACATTTTTAATACCAGCCACAAAGACAATTTCAAATCCGTGTCTATATGTATTTTATTTTATATATCAAACGCCAAAAATTGTCGCCCATAAACGAGCAAGTGGGTCACCTGACGGTAAGTGATCACCGCCGCTCATGGACACTCGCAACACCACAGAAGTCGCGGGAGCGTTGCCGGCCTTTAAGAGTCAGCAAACAAGTGTTTCTGACCCTCCCGATGAGCTCTGGCGTTTTTGTGTATGTTTATATAAGCTAGTTTGGCTCATTTCCATCATCATGATAGAGCCATAAGAAACTATTTAATAAATTTAAAGAAATATCTTGGAACATCTAATACCAAACTTCGACTGCACGGGTGGCGCAGCGGCTAAGACAGTCGCCTCGCCGCTTCGTGTCGCGGGTTCGAGTCCCGCGCTGGACAACTATTTGTGTGACCCATTAATAGTTGTTCTGAGTCTGGATGTGATTTGTGTGGCGGATTATATGTTTGTAAAGTACCCCGCGACACAGGGATTCCATAGTGCGGGAGTTCTCTTTAAAAAAAAAAGAAAAAAACTAGGCAGAATATTTCAGAATGACAATTTGAGAACTACTTAAAAAAAAGATCTGTATGTTTTTAGCAAAGTAAAGACGAAACATACGCACATAGAAGAGACATATAAAAAAAGACTATAATGTAGAGAAGATATGTATGGAAAGAAGGCACATTTAGAGCACGCTGCACTCTTAAAATTAAAGAATATACTAAAGCGTTTACAGAATCTTTAACTTCTTGTGTATTGCAGACTGGCGTCTTCGTTTAGTGACCCTGACTGCTAAGAAAGCGGTCGTGAGTTCGATCCCCACCCAGGACAAATATTTGTGCGATGAGCACGATTATTTGTTCCGTGTCTGCGTGTAATTTATCCATAATATTTATGTTTTAAGAAATACAAGTGTCATTATCAGCAGTTAGGTTGTCATAGTACAGGCTCTACCTAGTCTCTGGGACCACTGGCGTTTGGAGGAGGATCCTGTATAAGCGGCCCCGGGAAGAGGTAACCTGCGGAAGCTCAGGTTGCCTAAACACGCTTGTTCGTCCTGGGGAGGGAGGAATGCATTCGTGCCTCCTCCCCTCCCCGGGTGAGAGCCTCGCGGAGGGTTACAATGTACAGCAGCGGTACTGGCAAGATCGTTCAGGAGTACCCAGAGCCCCCTCTACAGGCACTGTGAGGCTGGCTACCGTGGTGGTTTTAGTGGGTGCTCGACCCACTAAAACCACCACGGTAGCCAGCCTACATGACATGCGAAAAAAACTGTCAAGGGACACCCGGATGGAACGAAGTTATTTCTTATTATTTATTATGTACAAAAAACCTGTATACACTCAACAAAAATAATCGTCGCGACACCACACTGTGCAATGCGAAATAGAAATGAAAATATCTGGCTTGCTTTCTATAAGAGAAAGAGAGAGAGAGAGAGAGACAGACAGAGAAACATGCGCACGCCGCACAGCTGCAAAAAGTGTCGTGACAACTTTTCGTAAGATT
Organism: Pseudoips prasinana; assembly: GCA_951640165.1. Taxonomy (NCBI): domain Eukaryota; kingdom Metazoa; phylum Arthropoda; class Insecta; order Lepidoptera; family Nolidae; genus Pseudoips; species Pseudoips prasinana. The sequence goes on along the minus strand of OX621251.1, from coordinate 32,399,626 downwards.
TTTTTCCGTCTAGCCCCCTTTCACAACGCGCGATAAGGATCTTCGTCCCAATAAGAAAGGCCCTGCCTATATTTTGTGATCAGATGGCAGTGTGTTAGTAGACCCAAGATATTTATTATTATTAAAAAAAAAACATAATAGATAGACATTTAAAAACAGGGCACCCCCTGCGGTGGTTTCTCGCCCTAAGCCGCGAGTGGTAAGGGTGAAAGGGTGAAGATCGTTCTCGGCCTTCTGTATCCGGCCTCTGGCCCAGTGATGCAGCGAGAGCCTCTTCAGATAATGGTCAACGCTCTTTACCTATACCTCTTTCCTGTATACCATGGCTAGACACGCCTACATAGAATTATTATAATCTTTACAACTCAAAGTATCGAGTCGTATTATTTTTTGTCGCCTGTCTGGCGGTCACAGCGCTCTGTAATATATTACATCACATTAATATAAATATACAAGAGAACATAAATATATTATATATTTATGTATGCGTTGAATCCATTTTTTATGTGAATAACAATGTGTTGAGATGTTGTTCATCTAGATGTGGCTGTGACATTAGTTTTTTGCGAGTGGACGTTAATTAATTGACTTGTTGTGTTTAAACAGATGTCTTGAGTCAATAAACAATAAAAGAATAGTACAAAAATAAACTATAAGTAGTGAACTATAAATTATTGTTATCATATTTTTAATTATGGGACTAATTTACGGAAATATATCAATTATTCCCATTTTTTTTAAATTTCTCACAAATTCATGTACAGTAAATTTTTTTTTAGATCCCGTGAGAGGACAAATTACAATAGTTAATATAAACCATCATCAGACTGACATCGTCCGCTGATGGGCCGGAAACCAACATAATAACGACCTTAAGAAACGAGACATAATTATAGAAAATATATTACAAAAAGCAAAAATTAGTGGCTTTATCATAATGTATGATATTTATTATCCAGCACATTGTCTGACCAAATCAGAGTAGTTAGGTAAAAAGTACCCTAAACTGGCGAGCATGTATGAAGAATATAATGACAGTAGACGAGGCAAAAGAAGTGTGTAAAGATCGTAATGTAAATCCATGGTCTCTGCCTACCTCTCTGGGAAATAGGCGTCAGTCTATGTATGTTAGTATCACTGATCTAACTTCCATCATTCATTAATTTATCCATGTTAACCTTGTTATATTAGTTTTAGTTTCTTTCTTTAATTTAAAACCAAATTTTAGGTAATATAGTTTTTTAAGTTTTTGTTTTGTTATTTATAATATTGTAAATGTTGTATGCACCTGTAATTGCAAATCTCACACTTTAAACTTGTGTTTAAACATAAAAACAATTTTAAGTTGCATTGTGAACTGTCGATGGTGTGTCATTTATAAATAATAAAAAAAAATATGTATATGGTGTGTTTCCAGGTAAGCTACGTAATGAATGAAGATAACTTTTAGACATTAGGGTAGATTTAACGAGCAAATTAAATTTTAATAATAAAATAACTGAAATTTATCATTTGTTTACTAGAGTAAACAAATAATAAATTTCGGTTCATTCTAAACAAATACAATAAATTAGAAATATTATAATTTTTACATTTTTTATTACTATAATATACTTATGAAAAATATAAGGAATCCAAGAAAGCATGAAATGTAGCAAAGTATTCTTTAGGTGCAGCGGTTAAAACACCTCGCCACTCCGCGTCCCGGGTTCAATTCTCGCAGAACGACTGTTAGAGCAAACCAAACCAATAGAAGTTATTCTTCTCTTCTTTGTGTCGGTCAATTACATGTTTATAAAGTACCCCGTGACACAAATATTCACACCCTAGTACAGGCGTTTTCTTTTTTAAAGAAGGTATAAAAAATAACGATTTGTCTATATTTCATTATGAAAAAATGAACAACAACATTAATCACTTAACATCAGATCATTATAACTGTATGAAAAAAAAATTTAGAGGTGTCAGTGAGGAGTTTCTTATTATTTATTATGTACAAAAAACCTGTATACACTCAACAAAAATAATCGTCGCGACACCACACTGTTCAATGCGAAATAGATATGAAAATATCTGGTTTGCTTTCTATAAGAGAGAGAGAGATATACAGACAGAGAAACATGCGCACGCCGCACAGCTGCAAAAAGTGTCGTGACAACTTTTCGTAAGATTTTTTTCCGTCTAGCTCCATTTCACAAGGTGCGATAAGGAACTTCGTTCCAAAAATAACATGAATTTATTAGAACTATAAAGTAAAATGGCATTTAAATTCCAGATCACAACATTACTAAGTATACCGCCATAGACATAAAAAAGTAGCACATCTAGTATTTCACCATCCTATAAGTTGTACATCTGGGTCGCGCCGTGATCAAAGGGCGGTACATCAAAGCGGTTCGGAATCCACTAATTACAGCAGAGCAGCCTGACAACAGCTAGTAATAAATATCTGATACATACCTACCGAGAATTTAGGAGTCATTCTACTTACATAAGCTTGGTTAATTTCTAAGAATACCTACATTACATTAATATGTTAAATATGAGACGGTCGTAGCAGTGGTCCCGGATTAATTTCTATTTACGAAGACTAACCAACTACGCAGGATATATTATAGTGGTTTATTATTTAAACATAGATACACCCAAGTTACATTTATAATCTGTTGGGAAAGTCATTTGACTTGATCGGGGAGAGTTGAGGCTCAGACCCGGCAGCTACACATGTTCTACGAGGATCACGCCTACCAGTATACGAACAAATATAATTAGGTTATTCTCACAAACAAATTGGAATTAAAAACAAATAAAATTAAACGTAAGGCACATAAATAAATACCAAACTATCGATATCACTGACTGCTTGTTGTTATAGTAGTTAGTTTTTTTTTTTTAATAACTTTATGCACAACTTATTGCCCAAGGCATTTTCTGCCAGTCATACCTTCGGGTTGTGCAAAAATAGCATGGTAGGTGCAAGGATTATACGATTATCTAAACATATAATAAAATCGTAGGAAAGTCTAAACTGTACATAGAATATTGTTTAAAAAGGATACTTGGGGCGTGATATACAATGGACATCGAAGCCAAAAATATAGTTTTTTGGATTTTTGGTCTGTTTGTCTGTATGTATGTCCGGGCTAAACTCAAAAAGTACAGCATAGATATACTTCACATTTTGCATGCATATTACTAAGAGGTCGGGTCAACATATAGGCTACATATTATCACGCTACCTTTCCTACGGAGGAGCTGTGGTAATGTGCACAGCTAGTCAAAAAGTAAGAATGTAGGGGCTATACAAAGAGACTTCTAATAATAGTAAAAACTGGACTACACAAATACTATACCATACAATACTATACTAGTTAGTCATCCTGACTGCTAAGCTAGAGGTTATGAATTCGATTCCCGCAACCTTTGTGTGATTGGCACGATGATTGGTTCTGTATCTGGGCGTCATTTATCTATAATAGATAGATAGATAGGTACACATCACAGAAAAAAAAATATATGTATAGACATAGTTTCAATTTATGTACAATTGGCGGTCTTATCGCATAAGAGCGATTTCTTCCAGACAACCGTTGGATGGACTAGATTAGCAATTGAGAAAAGTGGCTAGCAATGTACGGTAAAATAACTTTAAATTCAATTTAAATAAATACTCAAATACATAGACTAAATAAATAAAAAAATAAATAAATATGTATATATATATATATATATTAATAAAATACATAAATAATAATATATTATAAATATCAACATATACATACTTACATACTATAATATGGATGTATATATTATATATTCAACGGGCCTGTTGGCGTGGTTGGTAGATACGCTGCCTTTCACACCGGAGGTCGTGGGTTCGATTCCCACCCGGGACAAATATATGTGTGCATGAACATGTCTGTTTGTCCTGAGTCTGGGTGTAAATTATCTATATAAGTATGTATTTACAAAAGAAAAATAGTATATCAGTTATCTGGTTTCCATAGTACAAGCTCTGCTTAGTTTGGGAACAGATGACCGTGTGTGAATAATGTCCCAGGATATTATATAAATATGTTCATCATTTTTTTTGTTGCCATAGTAGAAGCTCTGCCCAGTTTAGGATCAGATGGCGGTGTGTTAGTTGTCACAAGATATTTATTACTTAGATACCTATATTATATCTAAATATCTGTCTAACACCGCCTCTTTTAGGCAGCGTTTTGTGTAATTTAATAGGGCTTGTAGGGTTGTACGATAGATAGACTAAACTAATAATACCAAGTATATTGTATAACTTTAAGTGCCCATCGTTAAAGACAGATGTTTGAATCACAAGTCCTTGAATCAGAAAAATCACCATCTTCTCACAAACTGCGATTATAGGTACAATTTTAACTTACGTTTGCCAATATCTTCTATACATATAATAAAATCGTAGGAAAGACAAAACTGTACATTGAATATTTTTTAAAAGGATACTTGGGGTTGATCTACCATCGATATAGAAGCCAAAAATATAGTTTTTAGTATTTTTGTCTGTTTGTCTGTATGTATGTCCGGGCTAAACTCAAAAATTACCGCATGGATTTACATCAAATTTTGCATAGATGTTACAAAGAGGTCGAGTCAACATAAAGGCTACATATTATCATGCTATCACAGACGGAGGAGTAGCTGTGATAATTTTTAAAATTTAACACGGGTGAAACCGCGGGTCACTGCTAGTAAAAAATAAAACGTTTTTACCCATTTTCATCATCATCTTGTCAGCCGAACGGTGTCCACTGTTGGACAAGAGCAAAAGAAATACGCCAGTATAATAGTCATAGTTCATAGAGAGATGCTGTCCGTTCTCTAGTAGATGTTCCCACGGGTCGACTTCTACGTTCTCCACGGGATGCAATAGGGTGGTGATATTCTATGCCGTTAGCCACACAGGCCACATTTTACTATAATAACCACTTTGGTTGGTGTCACCAACACCGCCCACTTCGAAGATCCTGTCCGCTAGTGGGTGCTTTTTTTGTCCCAAAAAGCCCAGCACCCTTTTTAACTCGATTCCGAATTTGAACCCTGGATATGATCAATTGCTATTGTAACACTACCGCTAGACCAAGGAGTCACTTATAAGTAGATGATCTTTCCGGTCTTCAGTGCCAGATGAGGTGATATACATACATACATGCTTTACAAACATACAATTCACGGACACAAATCACACCCTGACACAGAACATGAATTTATGAGTCAAATAAACTGTTGTCCTATGCGGGGATCGAACCCAAAACAAAAAGGCGTAGATGTAATAACCTTAACCACCGCATCACATGTGAAGTCAAAAAGATTGGTCAAACGTTGAGGAGTATGAGTCTTCGTCGCAAGCTGGTAACACTGAACTCTGTCTGGTCAGTTAATCCATTTCAGCAGATCATAAGAGTGAGGGAATAGGTTTGCATCTGTGCACTATAAACTAACCCGCAATAAATACCAGTCTCCGTTAACACTGGGCACCATACCAGTCGCAATAAGGAGGATATTCCTAATTATTCCATTCACTCTTGTGACCACCCATAGAGTCTGTCGTAATAATTAATTATTAGACGATACTAATTTAATATAGACTCTTTTAAGCAATCGTAAAAATTGTAAGAATTTCCGTTACAACTTTACGATGTTTCTATGAAATGTTTTGCATTTAAACTGATAGACATGAATACTTAACGTTTTAATGCTTATTATAAATAATTTTTACTATGACATCTAACTAATTAGTTCGAGATAAATATTAATTAGAATAGGTTATTATTTTTATAAAGCCTAGTAACATTTGCCGGAGTTTTAGAGTAGAACGATTAAATTGCTATTAACTATCATAATAGTTGTCTAAAATGGCTGTCAGGAATTAATCAATGCTTATTTCTATAGTTCCAGGCCCAAAAAAAAAAAAACGTAGGTACAGCCCGTGTAAAAATTGAATTGAATAAAAAAAGTATTTTTTTTATACAACATAGTTGGCAAACAAGCATACGGCCGACCTGATGGTATGTGGTCACCGTAGCCTATGAACGCTTGCAACACCAGGTGTTAGCTACGTCGCGAACCTAGAAATATAAGTGACAACAATGTGTGAGCCTAAATATAAGTATATTTTATTTTAAAGTATCAAATTTGTATAGAAAATAGAGATTAAAACATGTAATTAGATATCTATTAACAGAATGTATTCCCAAGCAGCAAAATGTGGTCTAGTAATTGTCCTGGAACCACCATTTCATTAGGACTATAACGGAATAGTAAGCAATTATAACCACGGAAAAGGGCCCAATTTATAGGCGTATTTTAGCTAATTAAATATCTATAGTAGACTTGGTGAATACCATTTTGACCAATAACGGCCATATAGTTGGACTATGTAAAACTATTTTCTCCCGCGTAGCCAACTATCAGCGCTTAATGGAACCAATCACGCCAATAGTAACCTTATAGTTAGACCACGTAGAACTATTTGCTCTCGCAAAGCTAACTATGAGCGCTAAATGGAACCAAACACGACAATAACGTACACAGTGAATATCTTACAAGCTCATACAAAGTGATGTGAATTGGTGAATGTTGTTATGCACATTTGTAAAGATTAATTAATATTGATAAAGGTAAGTTATTATATTTTTATAATAAATATTATCTAGAATAAGAGTAGGGTGTTAGTTAACAATAAGTGAAGCCGTGTTTGAATGTGCATGGCGCAGGTATATTTTCGGTGAAGTGTAATAAGTTTTTTGTCAAAATTTTTAAGCGCCCCTCGAAATTCACGTTTTCATTAAGTTGAATTTTAAAATAGTGTTGGTTTCAGTAAGACATACAACGAAAAGTCGCCATCTTGACAAACTTGGTCTTCCCAAATACATTAACAAACCGTTATAGACGTACTTTGTTTAAAAATGGTAAATATCAGAACTATTGCTTGGCCATATTGTTTGGAATTAGAGTTCCGCAAATATTGTAATGTTACTCTATGTTGTTATTAGGTACCGATGTCTAATTTTCATATTTTTGTTTAGGTGTCAGGTGTGAAAATGGTAATGTTTCTGGACGTCGATAGCTTTATAACTAAAAGGGATTTTCGAGCTTTAAAAATTGTTTGAAATATTTTCTACTTCTATTTTTGTGCTTTCCCTTGCTAACTTGGTTTATTGTTTCACAGAATCGTGATCAAGACCAAATTAGTGAGATGCCAACGGTCTCTCGAGAAGATACTCGTTCAAATACTACAAGATCACTTCATTTACAACAAAACTCGGCTACCATTCAATCCGGTTCAGCAATTTTACCTGTATCTTCTTTTGTCGCGCAAAACCGTCAACTTGTCATAACAGAAGCAGAAGAAACACTGTCAGATGTCAGTTTAAATGCTCAACATTGCGTTCTTTACAACACGGATAACCAAATACAGCCTGTCGAGGTTGGTCAAATTCCACAACTTCAACATGAAGTAAAGTCAATCAAAGAAGACATTATAACCATCATACCAAATCAAAATGCACTTTATGAAATACAAACTAACATGTGCTGAGTGCTGTGTCGAAGAGAGATTCAGAATGAATTAAACTCGTACATTAAGACGTAGATGTAGACATGTTGTAAGAGATCTAAGAGAACTTGAAGAATTTGAAACAAATACATTTATTCAAAATTTCTAATAAAAAATTGAATGCCGCATGTCGTATTGTATTCTACAGCCCACTTTCTAAGATCGCTATGTAGTTGAAAATTGGAATAGTTTTCAATATCGCATTCATCTTCTTGTACAGGTTCCTCACTAACACAATCTTCCAAGTAAAACATTTAAAATTGCTTTTATCGATTAAACGTTTTTTCGTGCAGAATCATTAAAATAAACATTTTGTCTTAAATTTTCACAATAACAATTTTGTACGGAACCTTCTCATATTTCTACGATTAAACAAAATCAAAATATCCGTACTGAGACTATAACCGAATTTGCAAGACCATTATGAACCAATGTTTTCTTGTTCAGGACACCACGGATATAGTTTTGGATACTAAGTATATTATATTAAACCTTTATAAGCGTGTTAAGATTATAACGATATTGGTATATACCACTATATAACCGCTCCATTTTACTGATAATTGTTCTGTAAAGTAAATTTATAAACCCTTATAAAACCAAGTAATAAATGCAAATAGTATCCAGAATGTTTAGTTCTGTTTATCACTCTTATTGGTGTACTTTACTTATAGTGGTTCTATAATGTTTCTTGTTAGTAGTTATAAGCATAGCTTACCAGTTTATCTGCTCTTGAGTGCGTTTACACCCTCGCGATACTTTTATAGGTCACCCAAGCTTATATTTGACTTTTAATTTCGGCCTATAAGTAATTATAAGTTAATGTATAGGAGGAGATATACTATAAGGCCCAACTAACTCCATGCTTGCTATTATAAGCGATGCAGCAAAAACTAGAACCCTTAAGAGAACATTAAAAGTGCTGGAGTCCTATAACGTCTGCACTATAGGATAATTTTGCTGCTTGGGTTAGCTATGAAAACGTGTATTTAGAGTAAAGAAGTGTAAATATCATACTTTTTTCTAATTATAAGATAGAAATTATCTAAAAATTTGTACTTACCGGCGAATGTTATATCGCTAAGATACACACAAATGGGATCAACCAATCAGAGAGCGGAACAACCACATTTAGGTACCTCCCGCAGGTAGTTACTACTTGCGCCCTACTTGTATAATAAAAGTAGGGAAATTTTATGTTGTAAGCACAGTCCACTACCGAATTTCATTGAAGAAACATCGAATAAAGAAAAGATTCCAGATCAAGAAGCGTTTTATTTCGAAACCTAGGCATACTTCAGATAGGATCAGCATAATATCCCTGCCTAACAAGAAATTCCTCCGACACAATATAAAGATACGGGAACTCTCGAAACCTAACACCAGCGGCATCATTAGCGGGTTGCCTACCATTTAGAAACCTTGCAACTCCCTTTTTAAAGGCTTCTTAATGAAGGCTCTTCAAGATCCTTTATTCCTACTATATAAACATATGTATATAGTAAGAATAAAGACAAACCAGTCATGCCAGGCTATAAAGTCAGCATAACGAATAAATAAGTTTTAGGAAATTGTACTAGGTTTTATAACTAGCTTCCTAACCACATTAATGACCTGCCTGACTCAAGTTTCAAGACACATATTAAACGTATACTAGGGCTAGGGGTAACTATACCACTAAAAATATAATGATATAAGAAACGTCTGGCGCTCAACACCTACTTGCACATTGCTTATTGCACATATCTTTAAAATTTTTTTTTTTTTTTTTATTCATTAATAATTTATTATTAAAAGAATGACATTTTTGACACTGACATGATAAAATCTATATATACTATAGACACACATTTGGACAACCGATCGAGCGTATTGTGTTTGCCTACTAAATAATTACTTAAAGTAGACCATATCCACTTGAGTATGTTCGCCGGACGATTTCAACTGGGCCGTGTTGAAACCGGTAGTAGATGAACCCGCTGACTTTGTTTCGCTGCATCTTCTCGGTTAGAGCACCTTAAATCACGACTGTCGCTATACACGCAGGGTCCGTCATAATAATAATATTAAATTCTTACCTCAATATAGCTAAAACCATTAATACAAGATGTAACAAATATAAAATATCTAAATCTATAAATAATAATATATAATAATAACTAGCTATGCCCCGCGGTTTCACCCGCGTTAAAGTAATTTTGGCGTAAAAGAGTAACAAACATACATCCATGCTCACAAACTTTCGCATTTATAATATTAGTAGGATGTGTACGTCTAGCGGTTTTGGCAGTGCACGCCGGAATAACTCGCAGATGGTAGATATTTTCCTACTTAGTTGACACTTATTGTCATATTGTGGACAGTTCACACAATATCTTTATAAATTGCAGCCTATGTGTTATTCTGATGTATAAGCTATATTATTGTAAAGTTTCATTAAAATCCATTCAGTAGTATTTACGTGAAAGAGTAACAAACATCCATCCACCCATACTTACAAACTTTCGCGTTTATAATATTAGTAGGATAATATCCTGGGACATTATTTACACACGGCCATCTGACCTCAAACTAAGCAAAGCTTGTAAGTACTATGGAAACCAGATAACTGATATACTACATATTATTATACTACTAATAACAATACAAACTTAACAACACTGACGTAGCGACGACTGCTCTTCAATGTTTTTAATAGTCATTGAAAGCGATTATACAGTAATTTAACTAAAGGGCGTATGATCCAATGTCCTCTAAATGTGAACAAGTTGAAGCATCGATAAAAATAAGCGATTTAGCAACAAAACATTTAAAAATCGATTACCTGTGTAATTGGAATCGCTTCCTTATAGATATGGGCTTGAGCTATCTAAAGTACATTTACGTATTTTAAGGGCGCGCATGGTATAAAAGTAAGCAGTAGCGATAAATGAATATACTTCTTAATCATTTATCGCTACGGGCCTGTTGGCGTGGTTGGCAAATGCTTGCTTTTCACGCCGGAGGTCGTGGGTTCGATTCCCACCCAGGACAGATATTTGTGTGCATGAACATGTCTGTTTATCCTGAGTCTGGGTGTAATTATCTATATAAGTATGTGTGTGTGTTTTCCATAGAGTACAAGCTCTGCTTAGTTCGGGATTAGATGGCTGTATGTGTATAAAGTCCCAGTATATTATTATTATTTATGTAGTAACCATTTGAAATGGTGGGATATTGATATGTGAGCCATAAAAGCTTTGGTGTTCAAGTTAGCTGGATCAGGTGATATCTAAAAAAGGATACATTTAATTGAAGTAAAATCTTATTTGGGCATGTTGACCGCTTTTTGGGTGAACAAAAATCATGGAACTCGCGTCATCGTCACTGAAAGTTTTCCATGAACTGCATTTATACTCTGTATATAGGTATGTACAAAGATATACATACTTCCGTGCGTTATAAAATAATATACTTTAAAAAAGTACTTGTAAATAATCAGAACATGTTTGTAGTAGTATATTTATAAAGAAAAGTGTCAACGGCAGTCCCCAAAGTCTGCCCCGGTTGATTTTTGGTCTTTCGCATACGTCCATACAGTATTACTTATTTTAACTTGAAGTTTAAAGGTAATTTTGGGAGGTCCCTTTGAAGTTCGTACACACGACTGCGAATCAAGCTATACATTTCCAATAGAAGCTGACCACTTATGGTATGGAAATCTATACAACTCGGGATCAGCTTGTACTGGAAATGTATAGCTTGATATGTAGCCTTGTGTACATCGTCTCTTGAGTGATTACAGACGATAATTTTCAGATATTTTTTTAAGATTCCTCCACCTAGTAAATTTAGGGCGTTCCTCAGGGGTTATATTTTTATATTAAATTTTAATGCTACTTAAACAGGATGTTCGTTCTCTATTTAGATTGATTTTAATACAATTTTAGTTTAGAAATTAATGCTTCAATCACATATATATATATATATATATATATATATATATATATATATATCATTTTCAAATCGCGTTTATTTTGTTATTTGGACCAGCTTCTCATATATAATGCACGTGATAAAATACAAGCAATCAATTAGGTACTGGCTGATCATATAAATAAAATGTTGGGAGTTCCTAAAAAATTGTCATATTAAGTCTTAAGTATTATAGATACTTAAGACTTAATACCTGCTATGTCAGTATTAAATGCGTACTACAAGTAGCAAAGAGAAGTAGGCAAAGAGAAGCCTAAGCCCACCTATACGTATACATACAACATGGCAGGCCAACTTTATAGTCCTAGTTGTGACCGAGTATTTAAAACTAAGTTCGGTCTAGCTAGCCATCTAAGGGCACACCAAAGAAGGTGATTTCGAAGGGTCGCCGTTATCGAAATCGATAAGGAGGACTATATATATTATCGGATTTTAGCGGCCTACCCACTGGATGGTATAATAATAATAAAATTGACGGTCACCATAGCCTAGTTGGTAGTGATCCTGCCTACGAAGCTGGTGGTCCTGGGTTCGAATCCCGGTAAGTGCAAATATTTGTGTGATGAGCACGAATATTTGTTTCTGAGTCATGGATGTTTTCTATGTATATAAGTATTTATCTATCTATATAAGTATGTATATCGTCGCCTGGTACCCATAGTACAAGCTTTGCTTAGTTTGGGGCTAGGATGATCTGTGTGACATTGTCCCCAGATATTATTATTATTATCATAAAATCATTTATTTCTCTCATAAAGTTTACACAAGTAGGTTAGCAACAACAGTAAAGGATATAATTAAGTCAAATCTACTTTATGAGAGCTGGTGTCCGTGGTAGGTTTAATAAAAACCTGTATTACAGGTCATCAGAGCCTACTCCATAGGTTACATATTGATATAAAGAAAATACAATTGCTGTTATAGCTACATTGATTTATGACAGTAATAATATAAGTAAAAAATACAAGCAAAGAAAAATACAAATATATGCAGAGAATGAAAAGGCGAATGAGTGTGTGTAAGTGTGTATGTGTGATTGTTTAGGTAACAATTATATGTTATAAAATAAAATAAAAAAGGTTTTTATTCACGTAGACTTTAAAAAAGCGCTTGTAAATAGTCAGAACATGTTTGTAGTAATATAGTTGTATACATTAGATATTATTTCTAGTAACATAGATATTTAGGTACATCTTGTATGAAAACATTTATAAAATTTATTTTATTACAGAAATGATATTTAGCTGTTAAAGATTAAAGATAGGCCAAATTACATAGATATCCCAGTTATAGTTTCATTATAATGTATGGTATGGGGTGGCCTTGTTATTTTTTCTGGGCTGGAAATGTCATGCACACAAATATCTGTTCTGGGTGGAATTGAACCCACGACCTGCGGCGTGAAATGCAAGCATCTACCAACTATGCCAACCGGCCCAACAACGTCAACCTCCGCCCTTCACAATAATTATAATAATAATGATAATAATAATAATATCTAGGGACAATGTCACACAGATCATCCTAGCCCCAAACTAAGCAAAGCTTGTACTATGGGTACCAGGCGACGTTATACACACTTATATAGATAGATAAATACTTATATACATAGAAAACATCCGTGACTCAGAAACAAATATTCGTGCTCATCACACAAATATTTGCACTTACCGGGATTCGAACCCAGGACCACCAGCTTCGTAGGCAGGAGCACTACCAACTAGGCTACGGTGACCGTCTAATAATCGTCATAATAATAACAATCATCATCATCATTTTGGGAGGATACCTTTATAATAACTGTAATAAAACCATGGATATTTTCCCACTTACAAAATATAACTGCAAAAAAACTATTACTATCTGGCTCAAATCACTAAATTATGAAGAAACGGAATACTTATTACATGTTCCATCTTAATCTAATGAAAATATAAGTAACACAATATATATGTATATACAAAAGTCTGGGCAACAACAACAACACACACACACACACACACACAACACAAACACACACACACTTATACTCACATGTACTACAGCTTAATCGAGAGGTATAAGATTGAAATCTACCTATCCAGAGTGTGGAGAGACTGGCGATCTGTCATACATATCTTTTAGTACAGACACACCAGTCTCTCACATCATCATCATCATCATTACAGCTAAATAAGTCCACTGCTGGACAAGCCTCCCTCAAGAATCGTCTTGGGGGGATATGCCATAATCGCCACGCTTGGCAGGCGGGTTGGCGATCGCAGTAAGATGGTCATAGTACTCAGAAGGAAGCTGCTGCCCATCCTCTGGTAGATATTCCCTCGGGTCGACTTCTACGCCCCCCACGGGATGAGATGGGGTGATGATATTCTGATTCTGATATTTGTCGCCGTCACCACACAGCATGAACATAAATTAATCGTCTCTCACATAGATTAATCCTAACTACACCTAGTAATGTACACCTAGACTAAGTATATTTAATGTACAAAATTCTGTGTGAGAGAAAAGTTATATTATTATTATTATCATCATCATCATATCAGCCGAAAGACGCTCACTGCTGGACGAAGGCGTCCTCTAAAGATCTCCACAATTACCGGTCTTGCGCTATCCACATCCAGCGACTTCCAGCGACCCTCACAAGATCGTCCGTCCATCTTGTAGGGGGCTTGCCCACGCTGCATCTTCCGGTTCGTGGTCGCCACTCGAGAACTTTTCGGCTCTACGAGGTATGCGCCCTACCCACTGCCACTCCAGCTTGGCAATTTAAATAATAAATAAATAAAAAAGGTTATTATTCACGTAGACTTTAAAGAAGCGCTTGTAAATAGTCGTAGAATTGTTACGATGTTTTTCTTTTGTTTCCTAAATATAATCTCAATTAATATTCATTCAGACAACCGATCGAGCAGATATTGTGTTTGCCTACTAAATAATTACTTTAAGTGGACCAAATCCCGTGTTCATGCCCGCTTGAGTATGTTTCGCCGGACCGTCTCAACTGGGCCGTGTTGAAACCGGTAGTAGATGAACCTGCTGAGTTTGTTTCGCTGGGTCTTCTCAGTTGGGGTGCATTGGATCCGGTGGTAGCATTAAGTCGTTTTAAACACAAGGTCCGTTATAATAATAATACTGAATTCATACCTTAATATAGACAGAACCATTCAGACAATATGTAATAAAATATAAATTTCAATAATTAAACCTCAACATAATCTCCTTGACAATAAAGCCTGAGTCTCATTATTTTAAAGTGGTATTGTATAACCGAAGTAACCAACATAGACCGCAAAATGATAATAACTTAATACAAGCTAGCTAAATATCACTACTATTATAAAATTATTATATACTTGTATTAAACAAGCTAGCTAAATATCATGTTTGTAGTTATACAGTTATTATTTCTAGTTACTTATTACAGATATTTAGGTACACGGAATGTTAAAACATTTATACAATTTATTTTATAATAGTAGTGATATTTAGCTAGCTTGTATTAAGTTATTATCATTTTTCGGTCTATGTTGGTTACTTCGGTTATACAATACCACTTTAAAATAATGAGACTCAGGCATCGAAACTAGGACTAATATTATCTACAGCCATAACGTTACGGCGTACTTAGTATCGTTCACCCGTCATTTATAAACGTCATAATTTCCGTACATGAATATGGATAAGGCTTTTAAGGAAGTGAACAAAAGGGCGTGTTGAATGTTTATGTTCATTGGCCGATGGGATAAGCAGATAATGCCGGCAATTATGTATTATACACGACTAATCTAATTTAAATTTAATTATATCTCTTTATATTAAAGATCGAATGAAAAGGACAGGTTTACACAGTGTCACAGTTGTTTAAGTCGCGCAGTAGGGCTCTGACGAGGCTTATTTATTGTTCTATATCTATACAAATAAATAAAATTGGAGTATCTGTTTGTAATATTGTAATAGCCGGTTTTTACTTCATAAATATATACGGTACATACACCAAAATAACAGTTTTTACAATTTTTGTCTGTCTGTCTGTCTGTTTGTTCCGGCTAATCTCTGAAATGGTTGGACCGATTTTGACGGGACTTTTATTGGCAGGTAGCTGATGTAATAAAGAGTAACTTAGGCTACTTTTATTTTAGAAAAAGTCTTTTATTTTACTAAAGAACGAAATAAACTAATTAACACGCGGACGAAGTCACGGGCACAGCTAGTAAAAAATAATAACATCCTGAGACATTATTTACACACGGTCATCTGATCCAAGAGCTTGTACTATGGAAACCAGATAAATGATATACTACTTTTCCTTTGTAAATACATACTTATACGATAATTACACCCAGACTTAGTACAAACAGACAATATGTTCATGCAGACAAATATCTGTCCTGGGTGGGAATCGAACCCACGACCTCCAGCGTGAAAAGTAAGCATTTGCCAACCACACCAACAGGCCCGTCAAATGTAGTATAATTTTTATAGACTATAAACCGGACCGACAGCTTAAGGTTTTAGCCCACTTACACGACTCTGGTCCAATACCGCTCCCACCCATCTATGAGCAGTCTGATGCACTCATAGCCAGATGCTCTCACCGGTCCGTAAGTGATCGGCGAGGGTAAGCAACTAGGCTCACGGTCAGTCCATAGATGGGTGATCGCCAAAGTGGTTGAATTTCCGACCGACTCCGTGCTTTGGAAGGCACGTTAAGCTGTCAGTACCGATTATAGCCACTAGACACTGCCGTTAAGTCACATCAGAAGCCTAATAGACGGCTTGAACAACTCTGAAACTAGGGTAACCACTGCACATACGATAAGTATTACCGAGCAGTTGCTAGCGGAAAGCTTGCTGACACCGAGCTAACTTTTTTTTTTATCGGGAATAGTCCCTCCCTCTTACCCACCACTGCAACTCCTGTAAGTCAGGATCAACAGTGGCACACAATGAAATGACACTGAGCGGTGAGGCTCAGGCGTGTCCCGGGGAATGGCTTTAACTGTCTTGGATCCCGTAACGAATTTAATCAGAAAGAAAAAAAAGGACAAGTTAGAAATGAATTCCCACTTCCACCCAGAGCAAAGCGGGAGACAGAATGATATAAAGAGGCTATAGCCTCATTAAACGAGAGAATTGCAAACTAGAGAAACCAGCTGCAAAAGTACCGAGGATCAATTTAAGGGTCCTAAGTAAGCTGTTATATTTGATTCCAATAGTAGGTATGGCAAAAGCACTTAAACGCACGGAAGTTGTTCCTTGTTGCTACAAGATCCGTATAATAAACTACTCCAGATATTGGTAGCAAGCTATTTAACATAATATTGCCACAGATCACATTCCCACAGTATGTGATCACCGAGCTGACTGCTATTATTTATGTCAATGTAAACAATATTGCAAGGCCACGACTTAAAGCCTATATTTGAATGATATTTTAAGTGAGCTATAACCTTTAACGTGTCATCCGAAGCAGGAAGCCCTCCAAAATTTATGCCCCTAGTGACCAGGGTCCTCTGCTTCTGCCCATACGATAACGTAACGTAACTGATATAGTTTTATAAATACAAATTTTCTATAATAATTATAATATCCTTGGAAATTATTCACACACGGCCATATGATCCCAAACTAACTAGAGCTGATGAGAGAGAGAAAGAGAGATGATATTATACTACCTTTACTACATTTGTTTTTGTAAAAACATAATTATATAAATAACTAGCGGCCCGGTACGTGTTTCACTACGCTTTTAAGTATAAGTACAAATTGTTTGTACCTATATGAGAGTATAGAAAGATGTTGATTTTACACTTTAACAATACTTTTTTTTAATTTTCTCTACGTACAAACCTTCCCTGGACTTCCACAAATAATTCAAGACCAAAATTAGCCAAATCGGCAAAGGCGTTGTTGAGTTATAACATTACAACGAAAGGTGGCATTGATTTATATATATATAGATTACACCCAAATTCAGGGCAAACAGACATTTTCATGCATGGAATCGATCCCACTACCAGCGGCGTGAAAGGCCATGGCTGGGAATCGATCCCACGACCTGCCGCGTGAAAGGCCAATAAAAAGTTTTTCACCAAGTAAGAAACCCTTATACTTTACGAAAATTACGAGCGACCGTTGAAAATTGGCCCTTCTCCGTCCTAAATCGTAATTAATATCGATATCTTCCAATATCCGCCTCGCGCTATAATACGGAACTGCTAATATACGGGTTGCAAGCATCGACATGAAAAATCTTATAACATATTAAAGTACTAGCTGTGCCCCGCAGTTTTACCCGCGTTAAACTTTAATTATCGCAGCCCCTCCCCCGTGATAATATGTAGCCTATATGTTGACCCGACCTCTTCGTAACATTCATGCAAAATTTGAAGTAAAAGTACTTTTTGAGTTTAGCCTGGACATACATACAGACAAACAGATAAACAGACAAAAATTCTAAAAACTATATTTTTGGCTTGGATATAGTTTGTAGATCACACCACAATATCCTATTAAAAAAATATTCAATGTACAGTTTTGACTTTCCTACGATAAAAATAAATAAATAAAAAAGGTTTTTATTCACGTAGACTTTAAAAAAGCACTTGTAAATAGTCAGAACATGTTTGTAGTATTATACTAGTATGTAGTACTATATATGTATAGATTTATGTAAATGGCTATGCATAACCGTATGCCTATGATTATGAAATAAATATATTGTAAAAATAATATGTTCTTACATAAGGATTTGTGTGAATATTATTGTATACCTACGGTGTATAAATTCCTTTTTTATGATACAAATCCTTATGATCTCACCCACACGCGTAATTGTAGCTCTTTAAATAATTTCTTCTATCGCAGGTCCGCCTAAAAATAATTAAGATAAATGTCCTACATTTGTACAGACGCCAGCACATCCAGCTACCCCAATCTGTCAAATTAATTTTATAGATTTTCAACTTTATCACAGAAGCATAAAGTTCACTTTGAATTGGGGAAATTTGACAGATTGGGGTAGCTTGATGTGCTGGAGTCTGTACTATTATTACTTTGTAACTTAGTATTTATATTAAATGTATTGTGGGCTGTAGAACAATAAATAGATCCAAATACATATTGTAATACCTTAAACACAAATTCGTAATATATAAAATCATCGGTAAGTTTGAGCTACTTGTCAGAAGATGGCGCTATGGTCGACATTAGCGTTTATGAATGGCGCTATAGAGATTTCCCGACTAAAAATTACCTTTTTTTTCGTTTAAGCTTCCACTACGTAGGGCTCGTAATACTCAATACCACCTTTAGACTGACTACGCCTGTAAGTGCTTGATTTTGCTTACCGGTTTTAGAGAAGAACACGTCTAAATATTATTAAATCCATATTTTATGCTAAATCTTTATAATTTATAATTGACGGTCACCATAGCCTAGTTGGTAGTGCTCCTGTCTACGAACCTGGTGGTCCTGGGTTTGAATCCCGGTAAGTGCAAATATTTGTTAAATGAGCACGAATATTTGTTTCTGAGTCATGGATGTTTTCTATGTACATAAGTATTTATCTATCTATATAAGTATGTATATCGTCGCCTGGTACCCATAGTACAAGCTTTGCTTAGTTTGGGGCTAGGATGATCTGTATGACATTGTCCAAAAACACAAACACATAAATGCTTACGTAATCAAAGTTTTATATTAATAAAATAAATGTAAAGTAAGTTTTATATTGCTTTTCCCATACGCGATGCGGAGGGATTATTCGACGCCTACTCAGGTTGGTAGGGTTTCTGTAGATTTTGCTAATTTCTAGCTTATAAAAAATAAAAATAAATGAAAATAGCCTTTATTTACTCTGACCTTTTCATATCTTGTAATAAAATAGAATATAAACTATACTTAACTAAACTATATTTTTCCTATTCAACTTAATTTTTAATGTCAGTTACCAGTTCAGGCTGTCTTGCGACACAGGCCTCCTCAAGTTTCCTCCACCTTTGCCTGTCCATTGCTGTCCTTCTCCAATCTTTGGGCAGATTGTCTTCCCATCTTTCTGTCTGCCTCTACGTCTCTTTCCTTCCCGTGGATACCATTCTGTAACTTTTTATGTCCACATTCCTGTTGTTGATCTCATCATGTTCCATGTGTGACCAGTCCATTAACATTTCAAGGTTCATGTTTTGACTTTAAATTTTTTTAGCTTACAATTTAATTTAATTATTTACTTTTGAAAATAAACCAGTTTTATATTAATATAAAACTTCGAATGCATCTGAAATATGACATATAAATGACATAAAATAAATGCAGCTCCAAGAAACCCAGATGCCTTTATTAAAATTACGTTGAAGTGTTAGTGAACTATTCCTAAGCATCCTGTAAATATATTGATCGTAGGTAGAGTTTTAAGACGACTTCGATTACACCCTGTATTTTGATGAGCACAGTGACGTAAATAGAATATGACTTTTGACGTTATTTTGATTAAATTCTTCGAAGTTTTGTCGGAGAACAAATTTAAATTTGTGAGCGTAATTATATTAAGAGATTAATTTTGTTAACTCTGTAAGGGTTATATTTAGGAGGTGGCGATATTCATCCAACATGACATGTTTTCAAATTTTATCAATTGCGTCATCTGTCCAAATTGGTTTCAAAGTTGTGTCTTAAAGGCTAATCGAAATGGTCGGTAGTAAATTTTGGTATATAAGTTATAATATTAAGTACCTATCTACTTATACAGAGATAAATCTATACATATAATAGAATAAAATCGTAGGAAAGTCAAAACTGTACAATGAATATTTTTTTAAAGGATACTTGGGGCGTGATCTACAATCGATATTGAAACCTAAAATATAGTTTTTAGAATTTTTGTCTGTTTATCTGATTGTCTGTATGTATGTCCGGGCTAAACCCAAAAAGTACTGCATGGATTTTGCATGAATATTACTAAGAGGTCGAGTCAACATATAGGCTACATATTAACATGCTATCACCTTCGGGGGAGGAGCTGTGATAATTTATAAAATTTAACACGGGTAAAACCGCGGGGCATAGCTAGTATATATTTAAATTATACTAGCTGTGCCCCGCGGTTTTAGTAATATACATGCAAAATTTGAAATAAATCCATGCAGTACTTTTTGAGTCGATTGTAGATCACGCCCCAAGTATCCTTTTGAATAAATATTCATTGTACAGTTTTGACTTTCCTACGATTTTATTATAGATAATATGTATAGATACGCACTATCAACTACTATTTTTTGTCCCTGCAGTACTTTGGTTTAGCTAGCGTTTGTTTGAGAGAGATTGCGACATTGGCGATGAGACCGCTGTTTGCATCTTTTACATTCATAGACTCACGCCTATTTCCCAGAGGGGTAGGCAGAGACAACGGATTTCCATTTGTCTCGATCTTTGCATACCTCTTTTGTCTCGATTACTGTCATTATATTCTTCCTACATGCTTGCTGGTTTAGGGTACTTCTGACCTTTTATTGTAAGATTTGTAAGTAAACTTGTATTCCAGTGGTATATTTCTATTTACAACAATTAAATGTAATCTACTCCACTCTCTATGTAAAGTTTGATCTCCTCCCTCAGATTAATATATCACATAAAATATAATATCTTACTTATTTATCGTATGGGCAGTGTTTATCCTAGTGTCAGACTTGCTTAAGCCGCCCAGTAGGCCTCTGACATGGCTTAACGACTGTTGTCTAATGACTACAACCGGGACTGACAGCTTAAAGTGCCCTCCGAAGCACGGAGACGCTCAAAAATTAAACCACTTTGGCGGTCACCCATCTATGGACTGACCGCGAACCATGTCCCTGCCCGTTTGTCCCGCAACTTGGATTACATTATTTAAGTTTAAGTAAAGATTCGTTATTAATTTTGCAATTTTTCATAGCCTATGACACTCCACAATAACGTAGCTTTCTATTGGTGAAATAAATAAAATAGCTTCAGTAGATCCAGAGATTACCCCTTACAACGTCACAAACTCACAAAAGTTACCTCTTTATAATATTAGTATAGATAAAACTTTCCACTTCCCCCACACTGGAACATGCAATTTTCAAACAAAGAACTTTCCGCACAAAAGATAATGCACCACTAAAACATTCAAAGATTTCACTGTAACTAACAAACGCGACATTTAAAACCGTAGTTATGTTTGCCGTACGAAATATGGATCATTTTATTCTCGAGACACTATGGCATGCTAATGCGAGCACCTAAGAACGAAACTGGCGCAGTCACCACATTTTTCAAGCGTGTAGGACAATCCTGAATTTTCGTTACTGAAGAAATATGAATACCTCCACATTATAATAATAATAATCTCCTCCCGACCGAATTTCGGCCACGGCGGCCAGTCCCTATGGAGATTAGCCTATTACGCAGGACATATTATAGTGCACAAGTGTGTTATCAAACACAGGGGTACTTTCTATGCCATCACTCTTATGATCCCATGGAACGACTAGCGATACGACCGGAAAGAGGTCAGGTACAGGATCAACGGCTTTACTTGCTCTCCGCGGAAGGGGGGTGTAATACCACCAACTCCCAGACTTCGGGCTGATGATACTGAGATTTTTTTTTATGCTGAAAAATCTCAAAATCACTGTTTGGCCCGACCCGGGATTGGAACCCAAGACCTCATTAACTGCGGTTTAACATGCTACCGCTAGATAAATGGGGCAGTCAGTCAGTCTTGTCTAGTTGCCATAGTACAGGCGCGACTAGTTTGTGACCAGATGGTATCATGTAAGTTGTTCCAAGATAATATGTACTTGTATTTATAAAGGTAGATCCTACAACCTCGATATTCAAACTTAGTTAAATGTTTACAGTTTAGCACTATCCTGGAGACACGGTAGAATTCCATCAAATAAATGTCAAGAAAAACAGCTTAAATTAAAATCTCCCAACGTCTTGCCACCCTACCCCAAGCCCGGTACAGTCGCAATTCAAGTTGCATTACCTTTATTAAAGCATATTAGCGTGTCGAGAGCGCGCACGGATTTACATGTTCTCATATATAGAATGCTTGCTATTTGCGACTGTACCTATGTAGTTTATACTTGTTTTACTTGATTATGATTTCTAACGCTTTGCGTGTAAAGTGGATAGTGTAATCTGTGAATTGTGGAGCCGGCTTTAATAGCATAAAGCGTGAAATGGAAATATTCTTCCAGGAAATTATAATGTAGCATTTACAATCCCCGGGGCGGCTACAGAACCTTTTTTTTAGAATAAAAGGCCGTTTTTCACGTTTTATATATAGCGTAAATCTAATCTCAAATTTTAATCTGATGATTAATCATAATAATTGTATAATATTGAATAGATTTGTAGTTAATGCAGGTATGTATGTCTTTTTATAAGCTTTTGTGTTACCTCTCTATGTACTAATGAATGTACCAATTTGCCTTAAACTTAATAATGTAGCAAAATTTTCATTTTTCTCGACAGGAATTTCCACGTAAGCTTAAGTGATATTTCATAGCTGGCATTTGATTCCAAAAGAAGAAGGTTATCTATTCAAGGTTATTCTTTTTTATTTATAAATACATACATGGGAGTTTATCCGTAGATTTTTTAATCAAAAAATATTAATCTTAAACCCGAATTGAGTATATTTTACGTAAAAACCGGCTAAGTGCGAGTCGAACTCGCGTCCGAACGGTTCCGTATTATCTATAAAAACGAGCAAAAAATTCACGTTTGTGCCACCTTAAGTATTTTTTATTTTCTTTTTTAGGATTTGTTGTTATAGCGGTAACAGAAATACAATCATCTGTGAAAAATTTAACTGTGTAACTATCACGGTTCATGAGATACAGCCTGCTAACAGACGGACAGACAGACAGCGAAGTCTTAGTAATAGGGTCCCGTTTTACCCTTTGGGAACATAACTCTAAAAAGGTCTAACATGTCATAGGTTGATCAAAGTATAAAGCACACTATTCTTCACTTCATGCATATTATAGCTTGTGCGTATCTTAGTTCTCGGAAGAGCCACTTGAGCCGTGCAAAGTTACTTTACTCAGCTCAAAGTTGCGTTGTCTTAGAACACAGTTACGTCAAAGTGGCTGGAGCAAAAGGAAGGCTTAAGTTGGCACGTTATCCATAACTAATTAATTCCACAACTTGTAAAATCATACTACAAATCAGGATATTAAGAATCCTAACATACAGTCTACGATGATAATAATATATTTAATGGTTCGATTTTATTTATTTATAGTAATATTTATCCAGTGACAATTATTCGAACACGCCCCAAACTAAGCAGAACTGGTAACATTGAAACCAGATAACTGATAAACTATGTACATACCTAACAGGTCTGTTGGCGTGGTTGGTAAATGCTTGCTTTTTATGCCGGACGTCGTGGGTTCGATTGCCATCTAAGACAGATATTTGTGTGCAAGAACATGTGTGAGTCTGGGTGTAATTATCTATACAAATATATATTTACAAAAGACAAGTAGTTTATCTAGTAGATATATCAGTTATCTGGTTGGTTGGTTCCATAGTACAAGCTCTGCTTAGTTTGGGATCAAATGGCCGTGTGTAAAGAATGTGCCAGAATATTATTATTATTATATACTACATTATAATATAGAGTGAATAACCCCCTGCTTAAACTATTCAATGAGTTTAACAAGTTAAATGGTGACAGTGGTTTTGGTTTTATTGATCTGTTTACTTCTGTTCAGTTTAACTAGATATTTTATTGATAATGTATAAATCTTTGTATGGTACTATTGGCTCAATCTGATAAATGGTTTTACAACCATTTATCAGATTTGCAAATGGTTTTACAACCATTTTCAAAGTAATGATTATTGAAATGATTTAAGTAGACGGGAGATGCCACTATGTTATAAACTAATAGGGTAAGCTTATTTTTGACGTGCCGGCTGGCGTGGTAGCTAGATTTGTCGTTGCCTTCACGCCACAGGTTGTGGGTCCGATTCCCACTCAGGACAGATTTGCGTGCATGAACATGTCTGTTCGTCTAGAGTCTGGGTGTAATTATCTATATTAATATGTTTTTACAAAATAAAAGTAGTATATGTAATATATCAGTTATCTGGTTTCCATTGTATAAGCTCTGCTAAGTTTGGGATCAGATGGCCGTGTGTGAAAAATGTTCCAAGATATTTTTATTATTATTCTACCAGATCCAGTTTAATTAGATATTTTATTGATAATGTATAAATATTTGTATAGTATATAGGATAGTATATAATAAATATTAGTATAGTACATATTGGTTCAATCTTGTAAAACCATTTGCAAAGGAACAACTATTATAATTATTTAAGTAGACGATGATGATGTCATCGTATTGTAAACTAATTTTGGAAGCTCTTTTTGGCATTTATTTATCAAAATGTTTGTAACCTGCAGCGGTTATTCTAGTGTTAGAGTTATTCAAGCCATAAAGTTGACTTTACGACTATTGTTTAATGACTACAGCTGCGACCGACAGCTTAACGTATACGAAGACGGATAGACATATATTACTTAGAATGATTACATCATGTCAGCTGAATGACGACTGCTGGACAATAGCCTCCCCAAAAGACTTCTACAATGGAATTGTGTCCATCATTTGAAGGTATATTCCATAATCGCCACGCTTTGCAGGCGGGTTGGCGATCGCAGTATGATGGACTGATGGTCTTAGTACACGGAGAGAGGCTGTTACCCATTCCCTGGGAGATATTCCGTCGGGACGATTTCTATGCCCCCCATGAGATGAGATAGGGTGGTGATATTCTTGGCCGTCGGGCACACAGCAATGATTGATTGAAGGAGTAAGCATTTGGACGGGCTGTCAAATTGCTTACTTGCGTCAAATTTGTGTTAAACTCAACTAGATTCTTATATTGATCATCTGATAAAAAGTATTAAATTGATGTGATGTTATAGACTAAATGGTCTGAATCTCCCCACTAATATTCTAAATGCGAAAGTAACTCTGTCAGTACGTCGCGCTCTCACGTTAAAACTACTGACCCGATTTAATTGAAATTTGGTACACAGATGATCTAGAGTAGAGATGTATAATGACTGAATATGACTGTCACAATTGTCATATACCTTAAATGACCGGTCATTTACTGTCAAATTCAGTCAATTTGACTCAAATATTACCGTCTATTCTCGACTACCACCCAATTGTTTATTTATTTAGGTACCCACTTTATATGTAAGTTTAAATGAAGCAACGTTTTATTTTGTATTATATCGTGGGAGGATAAGACGGCAGCAAAGTCAGTGCGCGAGGCGATGTGACGTTGCCATTTTGTCTTAAATGCACGCATGATTAGAAATGTTAAATGAATAACACTGTGATTAGATTTTCTGTTCAAACATACCTACGGTGTAAAATTTTTAATAATATAAATCATTAAAACCACTTTTTTCCATTTAGAGTTGTAGACTTTTATCAATGACTAAAACTTAAAAGGTACTAAAATATTACTGAAATCAAAATGACTGAAAATTACCATTTTTGACCAATTTGATCGTAAATGACAGACAGTCAAATTCAGTTTCTTTAGTTATTTTCAACACTAATCTAGAGCCTGAAAAGGGTCATAAGTTTTAGTCATAAGGTTTAATGCGAAAAAATGATTGTAAGGGGTCGAAACGGGGGGATGAAAAGTTGTACGGAATTATCGTCATTTATTTATTAATTTAGAGATATTCGCTATATATTTTTATATCGCTAATTATAATAATAATAATATCTGGGGACTATGTCACACAGATCATCCTAGCCCCAAACTAAGCAAAGCTTGTACTATGGGTACCAGGCGACGATATACATACTTATATAGATAGATAAATACTTATATACATAGAAAACATCCATGACTCAGAAACAAATATACGTGCTCATCACACAAATATTTGCACTTACCGGGATTCGAACCCAGGACCACCAGCTTCGTAGGCAGGAGCACTACCAACTAGGCTATGGTGACCGTCAATTTATTAGTTATTATAATGTAACCTTTACGAAGTCATTACAAAATGTGTAACTGAAGTTATCGCGAGTAAGAAACTTGCCAAGCACCGCACTCTATACATTGAATTCGAATACTAATTTTCGAATGGTACCTACCTAAAGGCACTATTCCAAGCGGACGAAGTCACGGCTAGTATATAAATAAAAAAAACAAATCTTTGTATGATGAGCACGATTATTTGTCCAAACAAACACAAATTAAACTACTTCGGTGGCCATCTACTACTAACCGTGCGCCTAAGTGCTTAACTTCGCCAATTGCTTATGGACTGCTATATAAGCTCCTTAGGTACTTTTATATGAGCGCCTCAAAGTAATTGGAATTTTTTAACTAAAGAAATAAAATATGGTACCATACTTACATTTATAGACTCACGCCTGGTTCCCAGAGGGGTAGGCATAGGCAAAGGATTTCAAAACATTTGAAATTACAAAATATATTGTCAATAGAATATTTTATGACTTCAGACACCTTCATATTTTCTACAGATTTACTAAATTATACGTCGTAGCAAATATCTTCACACGCTGGGGTAATCGGAACCCCGATACGTAATGAACAACAAAATAACGCGTCGTACCGCGCTATGTCGGGCCACAGCGATGGTAACAAAGCTAGCTCATTAACTCTCTGCGCTGACGGCGGGATATGAAATATAGATTATGTTACAGATATGAAATATATTCTCGTATAAGTCGGTGCCTATAATAAAACTCGGTAATTATAATGGGAAAACATTTATATACCTGTAGGTTGATTTGCGATATTAGTCACATTTCTAATTCATATATTTGTGATCATTACTAAAGAATACGTGTTTTTAAATCGTTTAGTATTTTTTCTATTGTCACACCTCTTTTCATCGATTGGACGTCCTTATATCCTGAAACCTGTACCATTTCGTACGTTACTGTTTCCACGTAACTTCCTTCCACGTATGCTGAGACACAGCCTCGCATGAACTGCCTGCCACGGTATTCCCAAGAGACCACAACATGAGCCCTTTCAAAAAAGGTGTAATAAGTTTTCCAAAAGGTCAGCAACCGTATCTCACAAACAAACTCCGACCATAGTAAGTATAATTCAACACATTCATTGAAATGTAACACATCCTTTTTCACAACACAGATTTATCATTATTGTCAAACATAAAAATTGAATATTCCTTAATAGTAAAGGTTTCAATAATAAAGTAGCTCAAGAAAAAATGGAAAAAGTAATAAATCTTTTCTCTATCTATATTTTGCTTACATGTATTGATATTTTCCCGACGGCTCAACCTATTTGAATTGATCGTGGTCATAAGCCGATTTATGTATATATTGCATATTCCTTGACAAGCCTTCTGCGCAGAATAGAGCTCGCTAATCTTTGCTCACATTTGAGCACAACTAGGAAGATGGAAAATTTTAATAAAATATGTTTCCCGCGTAAACGTCTCCTACGTCACGTCCCTAACAGATCCTTTAAACACTTGCGATATTACTTACGTTCTCCTTCGTTCATAATACTAGATATTTAGGTTTAAATTTGGTTAACTAAAGTGTGAACATTAGTTTGCTCGCAAACACGCCATAAGGATGCGGACCCCGATTACGGAACAGATATTATTTTCTAGTTGCACTTGAAATAAATTATTTTAATGTGTAATGTAATTTTGGTGTTCGGTTTACTTGCGAGATTTCCCCCAAGGTGGGGTAGATGGAAGTTGTTTCCGTTTAAAGTTGACTTCTCGTTACACTGCGGGTGTGTTTTGAGATATTAATGTTTTAATTCTAGACTACAAATTAGAGTTTCCAGTTTGTTGACGGTGCAATTAACATGCGGTCGTAATACAATAATACGAAGTCACAACATAAAATGTACGATTATATACAATGCTTGCTTGCAAGCAAGCAAGGCGCAATTATTTTATTCTTTTTAAAGGCGCAATACCGACTATTTTATTTTTATCTTAAAAGACAACGCCCACAATAAGGATTCTAATCGTTAGGTCGCGAGGTACTTTTCAAACATATATAGACGGACAAGAATTACATCCAGACTCAGAACAACAATTATGGGTTACAAAAATAGTCCGGCGCAGAACTCGAACCTGCGACATGTAGTGGCAAGACGACTATCTTAGCTGCGCCACACGTGCACTCAATATGTACTGTTCATGTCCCAAACTAAAGGCTAAAGAAAACTTAAGAAGTTTTCTCTTCAAAAAAACATAAATAAATTATATTATGGAGATCCAGCAGTGGACATCTTTCGGCTGATTTGATGATGATGATGATTAAAGTTAAATATATATCCATTCAACATTTTCATCTATGAAATATAATATTATTTTAATTTGACGATAAAAATAAATAAATAATTCGATCAACAAACATACTGCCATCTTATCCCAAACTAGGCAGAGCCTGTACTATGGTAACAAGACAACTGAAAGACTTACTTTTATATTTCGAAATACATACATAATATGATAGATAAATAATACATCCAGACACAGAACAAATAATAGACTTACTTTTATATTTCGAAATACATACATAATATGATAGATAAATAATACATCCAGACACAGAACAAATAATAGACTTACTTTTATATTTCGAAATACATACATAATATGATAGATAAATAATACATCCAGACACAGAACAAATAATAGAATTACTTTTATATTTCGAAATACATACATAATATGATAGATAAATAATACATCCAGACACAGAACAAATAATAGACTTACTTTTATATTTCGAAATACATACATAATATGATAGATAAATAATACATGCAGACACAGAACAAATAATAGACTTACTTTTATATTTCGAAATACATACATAATATGATAGATAAATAATACATCCAGACACAGAACAAATAATAGACTTACTTTTATATTTCGAAATACATACATAATATGATAGATAAATAATACATGCAGACACAGAACAAATAATAGACTTACTTTTATATTTCGAAATACATACATAATATGATAGATAAATAATACATCCAGACACAGAACAAATAATAGTGTTCATCATACAAAAATTGCTCCGGGAGGGAAACGAACCGACGACCTCAGGCTTAGCAATCAGGGTCACTAACCACTAGACTAATAGGCCAGTCAATTATAAGTACTACGTGTTTCAATTTCACACACATTTAAAGATAAATAGATAGAGTACACTTTATTGCACCAGAAAATTCAATACGTTGTCTTAATATAAGAAAATACAGGTATAATCGGCGGTCTTACCGCTTTGCATCTATATAATATATTTACACATTATTTTTATAATAAAAATATGCTGGGCTAATGTTTGTTATATCATGTTATGTTATATCATAAGGAAATCATGTAACTGACATACTATTAATTCTTTTGCAAATACATACTTACTCATATTAATCAATGAATCTAATTGTAATATGAAGAATTAATTTTAATAAATATTTTTTGTTAGTGCAAAATGTGTGTGTATTTATTTCTCTCCAATTTATTTTCTTTATCTAAAATAAATTACTGCAACATTTTTTTTATTAATATTTACAATTTATTTAAATGAGCGCAATTTTTAAAGTACCATTCTGATTCTCGCTTAACATTCAACAATAAAGACGTCAACCCACTGGACCGTAACATCAGATAAACTAATGATTGTTTTATTATCAACAGTGCAGCCGAGTATTTATAATTGCATTTTCAGCTTAGTGAGCTTAATGTGATACCTAGATTTAAAAAAAGATACTAGTAAATAAAATAATTACTAATGAGGTCGGTGTGCGCTTAAGAGCCATTACTAGTTATACATTTATCATACAGATGGATTTTGATCCCTATATTTTAAAACTAATAATAAATATAATGTCCGCCTGACTGAATTTCGGCCACATTTAATTGGATCTGTGAGGGAGATATTATAGTGAAAAATCGTCTGCGTAAACACAGGGTCACTTTCTGATTTCTGATCTGATGGTACGACTAGTGACATG
This sequence comes from Pseudoips prasinana, assembly GCA_951640165.1. Taxonomy (NCBI): domain Eukaryota; kingdom Metazoa; phylum Arthropoda; class Insecta; order Lepidoptera; family Nolidae; genus Pseudoips; species Pseudoips prasinana. The sequence continues at coordinate 32,368,978 of OX621251.1, read as the reverse complement.
ACCGGAAAGAGTTCAAATAAAGGACCGACGGCTTTACGTGCTCTCCTAGGTACGGGGGATGATACTGCCAACTCCCAGACTTCAGTGTGATACTGATGACTCCCAGACTTCAGTGTGATGATGATGAAAATTTTTCCTTTTTATAAAATATCCCAAAATCACTTAATCTACGGTTGAACACGCTACAGCGAGACAAACGATGTATTTAAGACTAAACCAATAGTATGTATTAACTACCTGCCCCTTCGCTTAGCTACCCTAGCTTCGCATGGATTGATAAATAAAATGATAAAATAGTATATTTTGCCAAATAATTAGTTTTATACATATTTTAAGGTACTTTATTGTAATTTTCTCATCGAGATCTCTTTGTTTTTTTTTATAAAACTAGTTACCCATGAAGCGTAATTATAAGAGAGTAGTCTTATAATTACGCTTTCTACATATTAATGTAAAATAACTAAAAAACAACATTAAAACTAACATTCTTGGGGAAATCCATCATGGATATCAATCGCCACTAAGCAATGGGCAATATATAGATATTACAATAAAGGTTTTTTGTTTAAAATGCTAATTTGGTTTGTAAACTATCTACTCGTGCGAAGCTGATTGAGGTTTAAAGAAAACCATCAACATTAAATCCTGTAATATAAATTAAAATCATAAAGCATTATTACTAATTGAAATCATATTCAAGATAAACCATATCGCATTTCATATTCTTTTAATTGTGATAATGTCAATAAAATTCAAGATCATTTAAATAACATGAAAATAAAACCTGCGTAATTACACAAGTACTTGAAAACTACTTAAGATTTTAATACTAGTTTGAGCTCGTCATATTTTGGAATATTCTATCTGAATCTAGTAGTCACGTGCCTTAATGTTGATAATAATAATATCTCGGGTCTAATGCATATGACGGCACAGTTTAGGGTTCTGTAAGGGTTAAACGGAGCTCTCCCATTATGTTCTATATAAATTTTTAAAAAAAATCTGCCTGTCTATCTGTGTGTTAATCATAAATACTGAAGGAAACTTGAGGGGCACTATCTACCCATGAAACTGAGTTAATTAAAGAAAACCAGTTAGTGAAATATGAAAAATATTATTTTGACTTCTTTGACTTGAATTTGTTATCCGAATAGGCTCCATAACTTAAGTTAATCTTTTATGTTACACCTTATTTTGGGTCCCTAGCTTGTCAACAAAATGAGTTGCAGATTTAAAGAGGATATTAAATTACAGACCATTTTATTTTTCATAAATACAGCTTTCTATTAAATAAAATATCTTATAAAAATATCGTACTGGGGTCGTCTTGAAAAGTGGTAAAGGATTCATGTTAAGGCCATGGTAGTCAGGTAGCTGATTAAATTCATAGGTGAAAGAAAACAAACACACGAAAGTAAAAGCGAACAGAGGTATGAACGTCACGTTCTCATATGGATCGATTAGTTCGTTGTACTAAGGTAATATAATAATAAATATTAAGTGGATTTTGTGCGGTTAAAATTGTAAAAAATAGTGGTCTCTCAATTATAATTTTAATGAGATCATGGAATCGATTGATGACCTATTAAATATAAAAGTACTATAATGTTATATTATGTTACAACATATACACGCAGAGTATACAGATGGACAACAAAAATGATCCTATAAGAGATATTTTTAACATGTACAGAACCCTAAACAGTTTTAAAGATAAAATTGACCATCGTCCTTGCAACGGCAGTACTACAACGATACATAGAGGTTAGATAAGCAATAAAATGTGTTCTTATCTAGAATACTTGAAGGTCCAGACCTTGGCTAAAGGTCCTGTCAAGGCTTTAGACGCATTGCAAATGCGCAGTTCCTATTGAAACATTTTAGAATACGCTAGCATCTCTTTTCATTGTTCTAAAATAGGATTTGAAGTTGGAACGTGTTTGAATTCATAAAAATACGAGTATAATTAAAATCTATACATATTTTACATGTTTAGATATAATTATTATAAGGTTATTTTAATGTTATCATAATGTTACATAACTCATGTTACATATAACCACTTGGAAGGACCTAGTTCTCGCAATACAGGGTATCTTAGTGCGAGGACTAGACCACACTCAATATGTTGTATTGTTGTTTTTTGCAAATAAATGTTATTATTATTATAAATGTTATTATTATATAATAAAATCGTAGGAAAGTCAAAACTGTACATTGAATATTTTTTAAAAAGGATACGTGGGCCGTGATCTACAATAGATATCGAAGCCAAAAATATAGTTTTTAGAATTTTTGTCTGTTTGTCTGTATGTATGTCCGGGCTAAACTTAAAAAGTACTGCATGGATTAACTTCAAATGTTGCATGGATATTACTAAGAGGTCGGGTCAACATATAGGCTACATATTATCATTCTATCACCTACGGGGGAGGGGCTCTGATAATTTATGAAGTTTAACGCGGGTTAAAATATAAAAATACTAGCTGTGCCCCGCGGTTTTATCCGCGTTAAACTTTATAAATTATCACAGCTCCTCCCCCGTAGACGATAGCGTGATAATATGAAGCCTATATGTTGACCCGGCGTCTTAGTAATATTCATGCAAAATTTAAAGTAGTTAAATCCATGCAGTATTTTTTGCGTTTAGCCCGGACATACATACAGACAAACAGACACACAGACAAAAATTCTAAAAACTATATTTTTAGCTTCGATATCGATTGTAGATAACGCCCCAAGTATACTTTTTAAAAAGTATTCAATGTACAGTTTTGACTTTCCTACGATTTTATTATATGTATAGATGATTGAAGTTAGTTGAAAATGTTATACATTGAGCTAGAGAATAGTAAGTAATCAGTCGTGTGGTTTCCGGCCTAGGAATAATAACAGGGCCAACCCATTACATCCTGTGGTAAAAGACGACTAAGGGATACACCAAGTAATAATATAATAATAATATAATATCTAGGGACAATGCCACACAGATCATCCTAGCCCCAAACTAAGCAAAGCTTGTACTATGGGTACCAGGCGACGATATACATACTTATATAGATAGATAAATACTTATATACATAGAAAACATCCATGACTCAGAAACAAATATTCGTGCTCATCACACAAATATTTGCACTTACCGGGATTCGAACCCAGGACCACCAGCTTGGTAGGCAGGAGCACTACCAACTAGGCTACGGTGATCGTCGAAAGTAGTCGGATAGCAGCGCCTGTGTACTAGCTACCACCTAACTGCGGTCGCCAGCTCGCATGCCAAGCGCGGTGACTACGGCAAACCCCTCCAAATGGTAACCTTATAATAATAGAAACCTTTCAAGGATGGCTATGTCCAGCAGTGGACGATATTAGGCTGATGATGCTTATTTTAAAGTTAAGAAATTTATATGTGATGTTGTATTCTTAAATGGAATTTAATACGTAACTTATGCTCTACCCCAGTAAAGTTTGATTGAGAGAAATTCTCACTCTACTCCCGGATATTGTACCTCTCGTAGCTCACACAGCTAGAATTATTTTCAACCCCCTACTTAAAATGAGGGGTATTATAACTTGGAAGCCTTCTGAATTAGATTTAACCTTGTCACTATAGTATATCGTATGGGTAGTAGTACTTACCTTAGTGTCAGAGTTGTACATGTCTGACATGGCTTAACGATTGTAGCCATGTCAGACGACGACACCGAAGTACGGATACACTCGGAAGTTGAACTACTTTGGCGGTCACCTATAATTTGCCATGGGCCTAGGAAACTAATCTATCCGATCAGTTATGACCCGGTGAGTGATATAAGGGCATTAGAACCAAGAGGTTTTTTTGGACTTGCCACTTACTGATTCAATTTTTATATCAACATTATTGTCTATCCTAAGAATAGAATAGAATATCTTTATTCGCTTCAGATATGGTCAAAAAGATGGTAGGTACATTATTCTACAGGTTGTACAGGTTGCCGACACCTACCCTAAGTAGGCATACGAATATTAAGTGACTTAGGTACTATTTACACATGTTATAGTATTCAATTAAAAAGTAAAATTAAATTATAACACAGTTGAATAATTTATACAATACAATAATAATTAGTTCATGTTAGTACATTTTCTTAATAACCTAATGATAAAATTTCTTAATAATAAAAGTAAAAATAAATTTAGTTTGTCTTGCGACTTAGGAACTCATTGAGTGTATAGAAACATTCATTAAACAACCATTCTTTTAATTTAATCTTAAATAGCCGTAGCCTAAATGAACCCCACATTATTTAATTTCAATATACAAGCAAGTAAAAAGCTCACAATGTCTTTTTCATTACCAGCGCCATATTTAATTAATGTATACTTTTTAACTTGAGTATACAATTAAACTTTATCGCTCAAAAATTTGGCGAAAATTATCATTCATTTTCACTTCGACTGTTCTTTCACAATTAGATTTGATTCTTAATTTGTTGAGTTAAAGTTGATTTTAGATTGTGGTTTAGATACTAATGTCTTCCGCTAAATTATAATCACGCGGTAATAAAAAATACAAATAAATCATTCTTTTGTCTCTGGGCGCGGCCCTGCCAGGCACTGGTCGCAATAATTAATATTTAATTCGGATGAAAAATTTTTACTTTGTTTCAATTTTTTGTTGGGACACATTGGGCGATGATTAATTTTCTGTTTTCGGTTTGTTCGTTATTTTCTTTGGACTCTTTTAATACAGTTCTGGTATATTTTCTAGGAGTCCTCGAAAAAAAGGTTGGCTGGAAACTGAAATTGGCCACACTCTTTGTCTTAAAAAATGGAATTTTAATCTCAAAGTTTCTCTGATTCTAAATGTGAACTTAACTCTAATTATAGGATTTCATAAAATTTGTAGTTATGGTTTAATTTTGGAGTAAAGCCGTCTTGGCGCATATGACCTTTCGGCTTCGGATGTGTATGCAGTCTAGCGCTCGCTAGAGGTAAGCGAGCGGTAGACTCTGTCCGTTTATTTACCTTTTTTTTTAATTCCGCTTTACGGCTCTGCTTCTTTGGCGTTATGAGCCTTCAGTAAATATATTTTTATATCATTTATTTCCGTCATTGTCAAGTAAAGTCCGTCACAGTCAAGTCTTACATAGTCCTTGTCCAACCCCAGTAAAGCAGTGGAGACTTTACTAGAGGCTTTTATGGAGTTTTGGTTACAACACGGAAAATCACAATTCACGGCAATATCGCACTTTCCTCCACTCGTGTACGTTGTCGAAGATGTTATGTCTAAAAATCAACCATATTTACCCATAAAAACTCGAATTTACACCAGTTTTTGAAAATAAAACATAGCTTCGATGTGTCTTTTTCCGCGTTGGCGCCAAAACTCCTTTTATTTATCTTCATCAATGTGTTACCATAGCCAACAGAGATCGCCTGTTTTGACACCCTCTGGTTGGCGTTGCATATCCGATGTCCTCAAGCAGTGTTGACTGCGATTGTCGTCCTTTCAGCATTTTGTCTCTCCATCTACATAGAGTGGGTTCTATGCTAAGGTTGGTAGCGGCATTTTGTGTAGTGAATGCCATGTTGTCAAAAGCACCTTCAATATCTAGAAATGCAGTAAGACATATATCTATATTTGCTGGGGCCGCTTCTGCCTTTTTCAGTACATGGTGTTTGTGTAGATGTGTTGCGGGGTACTTTACAAACATATAATTGACGGACACAAGGTACATCCAGGCTCAGAACAACTACCTATGGTTTACAGAAATGGTTGTCTTGTGCGGAAATAGAATCCGGGACACTGCAAAGTGACTGTCTTAACCTTTGCGTCACACGTGCAGTTACAACATGATAATCATAGAGTCACGTCTGCCTCTGGGGTACTGACTCTGTGGCTATTGAAATATTCTACGACCAAAAAAGAACATATACAGCTAGTTTCTTCATTACATAAATCTTCATATTCGATTAGAACGAAAACGGATATTGAACAATCTCGAAAACATATTCTTCAGAAAGTATTATCATAATTGGTTCACGAAAATCGAAAACAAACGACTGTGTTTTTAAGAGCCTTTTCTTTACATGCCTACATTAAACTTGATAAGAGATCATGACTTTGCTTACGAAGACTTTAAATAAATTATAATAAAATAAAATATAATATAATATATGCACTCACCGGTCAGAAGCGATCGGCGAGTTAAGCAACTAGGATCGCGGTCAGTCCATAGATGGGTGACCACCAAAGTGGTTTAATTTCTGAGCGTCTCCGTGCTTCGGAGAGCACGTTAAGCTGTCGGTCCCAGTTGTAGTCATTAGACAACAGTCGTTAAGCCATGTCAGAGGCCTACTCGGCGGCTTGAAAAACTCTGACACCAGGGTAACCACTGCCCATACGATAAGAAGAAGATAGATACAAATAAATATTAATTTATTGACAATAACTTAATACAAGCTAGCTAATTATCACTACTATTATAAAATAAATTGTATAAATGTTTTAACATTCCGTGTACCTAAATATCTGTAATATGCAACTAGAAATAATAACTGTATTACTACAAACATGTTCTGACTATTTACAAGCGCTTTTTTAAAGTCTACGTGAATAAAAACCTTTTTTATTTTATTTATTTATTTCGTTTATATTATATCATTATTATTATATTATATATTTATACCATTTATTTATTATTATATTCATATTGTCATTCTATTATCAACCTAACTATATACACACATCAACAAAGTCTAGGGATACGTTATTTTGAAATCAAACATGGCTTTATTGTTTAAAACCTATTTAGTTTCCTTAAAAAGTTTATTTACAGATTTAAACCTTGTCTATTCTTTATTCAAAAATTAAAAATTAAAATGAGAAACAAATGAAAACACGCAAAGCACAGCGCAATCTTGAGTTGTATCTAATTTCAAGAAGTTGAATTAAAATTTTTTTTGCGTGTTAATTGAAGAAAACCTGATAAATTGTTTTATTTTCTTTTCTCAATTGGTTGTGTAAGCTTTTTAGCGTCATGCCACGCCATCATTTGAGTCGAGATGAAATGTTACGGGCAGTTGGCATGTTACAAAACGGTGCTATTCAACGCGTCGTTGCTGAGTCTCTGGGCACAAGCCAAAATGTGGTATCCAGGCTGTGGTCACGTTATCGCGCTACTGGAGATGTGGCAGAACGGCACACAGGTAGATATCGTGTTACCACTCAGAGACAGGATCGATTTCTCCAAATTACCGCCAGAAGACTACCCAATATCACAGCGATGCAACTAGTGCAAAGGCTCCAGGAGGGTCAGCAGCTGCTGGTGAGCGACCAAACCGTGCGAAGGAGGCTGCATGAAGTTGGTCTTCATGCTCGCAGACCGCTACGAGTCCCAGCGCTGCGACGTGGCAATCGCGGTAGGCGACTTTTATGGGCTCAAGAACATTTGACATGGAGTGATCAACAATGGTCATTGGTGCTGTTCACTGATGAGTCCCGCTATGGATTTCATCCAGATTCGAGACGAACACGCGTTTGGAGAACTCCAGGCAGGGTCAGCCGTCTCCGACATCCACAGGAGGTCCACTCTTACCAAGGCGGGACAATTATGGTGTGGGCAGGAATACGAATCGGCGGACGAACCCAACTCATTTGGATTCAGGGCAGCATGACTGCCCATAGATACCGTGAGGAGGTAGTAGAACGTGTCATTGTCCCGCTCAGGGCCCTAACGGGGCAAGAATTTCAGCTCATGCATGACAATGCACCTTCCCATACAGCGCGGCTGGTGAGGGCCGCCCTTCGAGAACACGATGTTCAGGTATTAGATTGGCCTCCACAGTCGCCAGACTTAAACCCAATTGAACACGCCTGGGACATGTTACAGCGAAGAGCATTGAGGGATTTTCCGCCCAACTTGACAACAGAAGAACAACTTTTCGAACATTTAAAAAGAACTTGGGACTGCATACCCCAGCAAGACATTGACACCTTAATTTTAAGTATGGAAAATCGTTGCCGCTGTGTGATTAATGTTAGAGGAGGAAATACCGATTACTGATTATCAGATTTGGTAAGATTTTTATTCATTTAATTCGATTGAATAATTTTATAAGAATAAAATGTTTTTGTTCACTCAGTAATTTTCTATGGCTTAATTAATTTAAGACTTTTATTAATTAGAAAAACAAAATCGCATCGTGTTGTTAATGTTTAAATATCGGCCATGAAATTATCTTTAATTCTTCCATTTACAGTCATAACAAAATGTTTATAGTTTTCTAGATAATCAATGAAATGTTCAATATCCCTAGATTGTGTTGATGTGTGTATTATATATAAATACATAAAATAAATATATAAAAACATTATATTAATGGATACTTTTGTTATATTGTGATATACATCCTAACACACACACACACACACACAGTCTAACTCGTTTATATAACTGTACGTTGAAAATAATTAAGTGCGCATCTATTTTGGGGGGGGGGGGGGGGCTCTATCTAGTTCTCTATCTAGTTTAGACTCCAGATCTCCCACGAGTTACATATTATGCTCTATAGTTTGTCAAACACTGTTTTTGTTAAAAAACGTTGTAATTTGTGGAGATAAAAATAAAACATTTTTGTATTTATTAAAATAATAATAACCAAGATATCAACATTAATTAGTACTAGTCATAATAACTTATATATGAATCATTATTTGGTTTAAAGTACTTATTGGTACTGCTGTGTGGCTCACAGCATTAAAAATTGCCACCCCATTTTTAGGCTACTGCCCATTGTCTGCATCTCTCTGAGTACTATGTCCATCATACTGCGATTGTCAACCGGACTGCTAAGCGGGGCGATTATGGCATATGTATAATGTGGAAATCTAGTGGGGAGGTTCTTTGTCCAGCAGTGGACGACATTATACTGACATGATGACTAATTGTGTGATTGGTAGTAATAAGATCGCCAAATTGTATACTTTGTTATAATAATATAATTATATTCTCCTGTGAGTGATGTTACTATTGGTAAAAACAATTAAAGTTAATTTATCTGTCTATGTAACGTATCTTTCTAAGTAACTGTGGCGAGACATTGCTGGCCTGATTTGACGGTCACCGTAGTCTAGTTGGTAGTGCTCCTGCCTACGAAGCTGGTGGTCCTGGGTTCGAAACCCGGTAAGTACAAATATTTGTGTGATGAGCACGAATATTTGTCTCTGAGTCATGGATGTTTTCTATGTATTTTAGTATTTATTTATCTATATAAGTATGTATATCGCCGCATGGTACCCATAGTACAAGCTTTGCTTAGTTTGGGGCTAGGATGATCTGTGTGACATTGTCCCCAGATATTATTATTATTATTATTATTGCTGGCCTACCCCTCCCATTGCCGTGGCCCACCTGGAAGTCTCTGAACAGACTCTGGACCCAAGTTGGTCGAAGTAAGGAAAACCTGCTCAGGTGTAGTTCCGTCCTTCAAACTGTGGCACAAGTGTTAACATGTCCTGCGTGCCCTAATGCCTGCACGTTACAAAAACTAATGGACGCTACTGACAACGCTCAACCCGTAGCTGAATTCTGGGCTGACCTAATTTAGAGTGCCATCGACACGCTAAGAAGAAGATTTAACGTTCTATATTTCTTGTCGGGCAAAGCCGGGGCCAGTCATTAGTTAATATAAAACATCGAATCCTATGTTTCGTTTCATGGCATCAATTTGATCTCTATATCTACAAGAGCATATTCAATGATAGGATCTAATTAAGTCAACAGTCTAAATACATAACAGAGCAGTAAGTATACGTTCCTCGTTAGTCTAACGGTAGAGTGTTCACCCGCAGAGAACGAGACCCTGGGTTCGAATCTCGGGTCTTTCATGTTTGAAGTAAAATTTCTCAGGATCAGCTGTGTGTCATCCTGTGAATTTTTTCTTGAGTTGTCTTGGAGTTGGCGGTATTGCCCCCCTGTGCCTCGGAGAGCACGTAAAACTGTCGATCGTGTACCTGACCTCTTTCAGGTCGTGTTGCTAGTGGTTTCATCGGATCATGAGAGTGATGGAATAGAAAGTTCTCCTGTGATTGCGCCCACACTTATGCACTACATATTCTCTTGAGAACTACTCTTACAGCGGATATATTGACCATCTTGCTTCCGTTTACCTTCTGCCATTTCAGAATAAAATACTGCTTAGGGTAAACGCTGGTTCTTCATACGGAAGACGTGTCCACAACACATGAGCTGACTCTGAATGGGAAGGGCTTCCACGCCATACATGTGGGAACCATGGAAAACCTCCGTGATAGGAATATGGTCCTGCCACTTAATTTTCAAGTGGGGGCTGACGAGACAGTCACTCTACAATTAATTAGTAAGGTATAAATGTAGAGTTCTATAATAAACATTACGTTAAAGTTTATCCAAACTCAGTCTCCTTACTGAATGATATAGATACTGTGGCAGTCTTTCAACTCTGTACAAACGCTACAGCAAATTATACAAATTAATTAATTTCCAAGATTTGAAACACACAAAGTTTGAAACTCGTCGCAAACACGTCGCGAACTTGCTAAGTTGCTGACCGGCGGAGTTTATTGGAATGGGAGCGTACCTGCATCAATTAATTGGACGTATTTGTTACTGTCGTAGTTCTTGAGTTAGTTATTGTTTATTATCTGTTACGTATTTGTGAGTCTGAGACAGATAATAGCGTTCATATGCTCTATGAGCTGCTGGCATCAGAAAGGAAAAAACCGGCCAAGTCGGACTCGCCCATGAAGGGTTCCGCAGCAGCAAGTATTTCAGTTGATTAAATGAAAGGTAAATTGCGGTTTACGATTTATGACGCATAAAAAAAACTACTTACTAGATTTCGTTCAAACCAATTTTCGTTGTTAGTTTACATGGTAATGTACATCATATATTTTTTTAGTTTTATCATTCTCTTATTTTAGAAGTTACAGGGGGGGGGGACACTCATTTTTCCACTTTGGAAGTGTCTCTCGTGCAAACTATTCAGTTTAGAAAAAAAATTGAGTTTCAGTTCTATGTATGGGGAACCCCAAAATTATTATTATTTTTCTATTTTTGGGTTAAAATCTTAATGCGGTTCACAGAATACGTCTACTTATCAAGTTTCAACAGTACAGCTCTTATAGTTTCGGAAAAAAATGGCTGTGATATACGGACGGACAGACGGACAGACAGACATGACGAATTTATAAGGGTTCCGTTTTTTGCCATTTGGCTACGGAACCCTAAAAACACCTCACAATATCAAATTGAAAATACATTTAAACTGTTAAAATGCTACATTTATGAGGGCCGTGATTTTTTGTGTATCGAGTGACCCACTTGCACGTGTTCTTGCCTTGCTATTGTTCATAAAAAAAATAACGTGCAGTGTATTACGTAGAAGGTACTGAAAACACTGATAGAAAACTCTGAAGAAATCCTTCAATCCTTAAAAATAAACTTCATCATCATCATCATCATATGCTATTGGCTGTTCGCCGAGACCTAATAGCAGTTGAGCGCCCGGCTTGGTCTTCATCTGCCGAAGATATCTGGATTTCAATCACATACAAAAATAAAAACGTGAGCAATTGCCCTAAGTCCATACACTTTTGCACTATATATCTTTGTAGCGAAGGGCAAGGTAACTCATTCAATACGCAATTGAGTAATTTCACTGACAAACTATCACATATAATAAACTCATGTCCGAACGACGTATTTGTTATCATGGGGGACTTCAACCTGAGTCGTGTCCAATGGACTTTTGACTGCAATGGTCGACTACAACACTACGGCCACTCAGGGGAAACTCAGACTTACTTTTTTGATACTTTGACCGAGTGCAACTTAACACAATTTAATTTTTGTCATAATACCTACAATAGGTTATTAGACTTAGCGTTTTGTAATTCTGACTTATCGGTGTCTGCATGTAATTGCCTACTAGTTCCCGAAGATCAACACCACAAATCGTTAAACATAACGTTAAAATTAATAAATTTCGAACCCCTACCAGTACAAAGTAGAAAAAAGTATTTTTATGAATCAAGTGACTACAATAGAATCAATATAGCACTAAATGAGATTGACTGGGAAGATTGCCTGCTTAACATACCTCTAGAGGATGCTGTAGATCAATTCTACAAGTGTTTATATGAAGTCATAAATATATATGTACCTAGTAAATTGCTTAAACCATTCAAGTTTCCGCCCTGGTTTAACTCCTCTCTAAGGAAAGTTCTTAAAGAAAAGTTTAAATATCTCCAAAAATATAATACTTATAAAAATAAATCAGACTATGAAACCTTTTCTTTACTCCGCAAGAGAGCTAAATTGTTAGAAAATGAATGCTATAATGCCTACCTCAGAAAATGTGAAGATTTAATTATAAATAATCAAAAAGTATTCTGGTCTTTTACCAAATACAATAAAAATGGTCTTAACACATTGCCTTCTTTTATGACTTACGATGACGCTACTGCAACCACTGGAGAAGAAATTTTTTCTCGGACTACTTTCAATCAATGTTTCTTTCTCCCTCCGCCGCTCTCAATACTCGACCTCCTCACCAAGCAAATTCGTGTCACAGTCAAGCAATTAGTGACATAGAAATTACTCCTGAAACGGTGCGAAGACTTCTTAGGACATTAGACATCACTAAAGGGGCTGGGCCCGATAAACTGCACCCGAAATTTATAAAAAATTGTTCAGAAGTATTGACGAAACCACTTGTGCTGTTATTTAAACGCTCTATTAGTGAAGGCATTGTTCCAAGCATTTGGAAGTCTGCTTTTGTAACCCCGATACATAAAAATGGTATTAAAAATGAAGTTAAAAACTACAGGCCAATTTCAAAATTATGTATTTTTGCTAAGGTCTTCGAACGATTGGTTTTTTCACAAGTATATAATGCACTATCGAGGTCATTCATTCAAGAACAGCATGGTTTCTTAAAAAATCGTTCAACAACCACCAATCTATTAACATTTATCGACTTCACTACTGACAGAATGGATGCTGGAGGACAAGTAGACGCCATTTTTACCGACTACAGCAAGGCGTTTGATCGAATTGATCACTCTTTACTGCTTGACAAGCTTTTTGCTGGCGGAATTCATGGTAACCTGTACAGGTGGTTCACTTCCTACATCGAGAATAGATCTCAAGCAGTTGCTATAAATGGCTACTCTTCACCATGGAAATACATTCCGTCTGGTGTGCCCCAAGGTTCCCTGTTAGGTCCCCTGTTGTTTAACCTCTTTGTAAATGGCATAACCTCCTGTTTCAAACACTCTAAATTTCTTCTATATGCCGATGACATGAAAATTTTTAAGCAAATTCATAATATCTCAGACTGCCATCTTTTACAGCAGGATCTTCAGAGATTTGAAGATTATTGTGTAAATAACAAATTGGATCTTAATGTTGCTAAATGTCACTCAATAACTTTCTCCCGTAAGCTAAATTTAATTGAATTTAAATACAAACTTAAAGGTCAAGACCTAAATAATGTTAAAGAGGTACGTGATTTAGGAGTGATTAATGATAATAAACTAACATACGAAAAACACATTGAAAATATAGTTGGGAGGGCCAACAAGTCCATGGGATTTATCAAAAGGTCCAGCTCTCAATTTAGTAGTATCAAAGTACTAAAAATTCTTTACTGTTCATACGTGCGTAGCACCCTCGAGTATTGTTCTCAAATTTGGAACCCTCAGTACAATATTTACATCAATAGACTAGAGTCAATCCAAAGAAACTTTATGAGATTTCTGCAATTTAAATGTAAAAAATATGATAGCAATTATGAATCGAGATGTCGTAGACATCATATGCTTCCTCTTTCTGAAAGACGCAGAATAGCAGACATTATTTTATTAACTATGATAGCACAGAGCCGTATAGACTCTCCTCATCTTCTTTATAAAATTAATATTAAAGTTCCAACCAGATCCGTTAGACATCCTATTTATTACCTTGCAAACTCATTTCAGTTCTACAAATTATAGACAAAATTCTTTTTTCAATAGATCTGCTAATTATTGTAACCACCTGGACGATTTTCCGGAATTTGATATATTTAACACTACGTCTCAAAAACTTAAATCTATTGTTAGTAAGAACTGGTTTGGTGCTAATTCTAAATTCTAAACAAACATAATAAACGAACTTCTCTCTTTCTTTCTTTTATAATAATTTTGTAATTGTATAGTTTCATGCATACCAAGTTATATAGTCTGTAATATGTGGAAAATGTTAAATAGTTCTAAGTTATCCTTATTCTAGACTACATTAGATAATTGACACTGTAATTTTCCCAAATAAAATAAAATAAAATAAAATAAAATAAAATAAAATAAAATAAAATAAAATAAAATAAAATAAAATAAAATAAAATAAAATAAAATAAAATAAAATAAAATAAAATAAAATAAAATAAAATAAAATAAAATAAAATAAAATAAAATAAAATAAAATAAAATAAAATAAAATAAAATAAAATAAAATAAAATAAAATAAAATAAAATAAAATAAAATAAAATAAAATAAAATAAAATAAAATAAAATAAAATAAAATAAAATAAAATAAAATAAAATAAAATAAAATAAAATAAAATAAAATAAAATAAAATAAAATAAAATAAAATAAAATAAAATAAAATAAAATAAAATAAAATAAAATAAAATAAAATAAAATAAAATAAAATAAAATAAAATAAAATAAAATAAAATAAAATAAAATAAAATAAAATAAAATAAAATAAAATAAAATAAAATAAAATAAAATAAAATAAAATAAAATAAAATAAAATAAAATAAAATAAAATAAAATAAAATAAATATCAGCCGAAAGACGTCCACTGCTGGACAAAGGCCTCCCCCAAGGATCTCCACAATAGCCGGTCCTGCGCTGCCCGCATCCAGCGTCTTCCCGCGACCCGCACAAGATCGTCGGTCCACCGTGTAGGAGGCCTGCCCACGCTGCGTCTTCCGGTTCGTGGTTCCACTCCAGAACCTTTCTGCCCCATCGGCCGTCAGTTATATGAGCTATGTGCTAAAATATACTTAGAGCAACTCAATTCCAAGCTTTATGTAACTATGAGTTACAAGCGTTATTGGTTGCGGAACCGATTATCTCCCGGTTAGCCGTATAGGTGGTGACTTGATACCTATTTATATTAAAAAATATGATGTATAGAAAGTTTTGCACTACATATGGAAGTTTTTACAGAACCATTGACAATATTTAGTAAAAATATTAGACTTAAACTAGATAATTAAATTATAGATTAATTAAAATATCTTGACAGTAACTTGATACGAGCTAGCTAAATATCATTGCTATAATAGTAAGTATAATTTAATTTTGTACACATTATTTCTTTATTCTTTTGTACACATTAAATTTATTATTATTTATTAAAAAAAAAAAAAAAAAAATATATATATATAAATGTTTTCATACAATGTGTACGTAAATATCTAATTTACAACTATATTACTACAAACATGTTCTGACTATTTACAAGCGCTTTTTTAAAGTCTACGTGAATAAAAACCTTTTTTATTTATTATTTACTTTATTTATTACTTAGACACATATTCTAAAAAGAAAAATACTTGACAAAGTGTAGAAAGTAAATAGCAGAGAAACTTGACGCTATTTAAGACATACGACATTATTTTTAATGCCCATACGATACGAGTGTCATACAAATTATATGCGTAAGACAGTAGATCATATTTGGCTTCACTTTTGCACTATGCAATCGATTAAAAAGTTTATCTTTCCATAGTAATTAATCCCCAAAGTACACCATGACTCCGAGCAAATTATTCTCTGAAGCGTATAATTATTTCTACGTTAATCAAAAAGGCCTCGCTATCAAGAACGGATATCCCAAGATATCCTTTTAATACCCAACATTAAAAAGATATCTCGACTTAATGCGACATTACAACTTGGAATCGTAAAGACAAAAAACGTTATGCAACAACGAAACAAAGCACTTAATTATACATTGAAACTTATTTTACAACTTAAAATATAATAGAGCTTTTAAAACAAAGGTGGTCATAAGAAAATTTCATTGCACATTAAAATATCACTGGCCATTCATAATGCGGCTCGGGTATTTCTGAGCTGTACTACGTTTTAGATAGGCTTGTAATAAAATGGTCAGTCTAAAATATAGCACGTTTAGACAATACTTACGAGTCACAATTACTGACTGATCAGCTGACTTATTATGCTATGAGACTTAATAACAATATCCTGGGATATTATTCACACACGGCCATCTGATCCTAAACTTGAAATTGTACTATGAAAACCGGATAACTGAAATATTGCATATACTACTTTCTTTTGTAAATATATACTTATATAGAAATGAACAACACGGCAGCGAACTTGTTCCATCAGTTCGAAAGCTACGATGCCACAGGCAGGCACACGAATACACACACAGGCAAACAGACATTGACGTCAGACTTATAACATCTCTCTTTTTGCGTCAAGGGTTAAAAAAGACGGTAACCAATTCCTATGATAATAACATAAATGGTGGACGTAGTTACCTTAAAAAGCTTTATTTACCAACGAAACTCAACTAATGACAATTTGCACTGTATTAAACTGTAAACTGTCGATCAGCTGACGTACATATTTTTAACGTGTAACAAATATTATTTGTTCTGTACTACTCAGACTGTGGATTACGCCTCTTAATTTATCCCCACCATCATTTATGGGGTGTTTTCAGACGGCTCATGGTCACCCAAGGAGATCGAATCCGCAGACCATCCAAAGTTACCGACATAGCCTGAAGAATTGCCAAGCTGAAGTGGCAGTGGCAGGGCACATAGCTCGTAGAGCCGACGCCGACGGCAGAGGAAAGGTTTTTGAGTGACGAACACGAATCGGAAGTCGCAGCGTGGGCAGGCCCCCTATAAAATGGACCGATGATCTTGTGAGGGGCGCTAGAAGTCGCTGGATGCGGATAGCACACGACCGGCAATTGTGGAGATCTTTGGGTGATCTCTTTCTCCAGCAGCTGATTTCATAATGATGATATGTTACATCCTGTATATGTTACTTCTATTTTATAGGATTGTAAATAGTTAAAAAGGTTTCAAACAATGTGTTAAATTTGGATATAAAAAATATATGTCTGTTTGTCCTGAGTCTGGGTGTAAATTATCCATACAAGTATGTATTTACAAAAGAAAAATAGTATATATAGTATATCAGTTATCTGGTTTCCATAGTACAAGCTCTGCTTAGTTTGGGATCAGATGACCGTGTGTGAATAATGTCCCAGTATATTTATTTATTATTTATTTATTTATATATAATGTTGTTGTTATTGGGCAATCGCCCAAGCAATTAACACGACCCCATGCACTTTTGCGTAAAATAGTTGACAACCATACTATTTTAAGTATGCATACATACATCATACATCATAAGCCTGATATCGTCTACTGCTGGACATAGGCCTCCTCCAAAGGTTTCTATAAGGTTACCATTTGGAGGGGTTTGCTGTAGTTGCCGCGCTTGGCAAGCGAGTTGGCGACCGCAGTTAGGTGGTAGCCACACAAGAGGTGCTGCTTCCCGACCACCTTGTGTATCCCTTAGTCACCTTTTGCGACACCCACGGGATGTTATGGAAAGGCCCTGTTATTTTTTCTAGTCTGAAACCATACGAGTATGCGTACGTTTCACGTAAAATAGTAGACAACCATACTTTGTTAAGTAAGCGTACGTTTCACGTAAGCATCAACGATATTGCTATTTTTAAAGTATACATCATTGCGTTGTTAAACCACACGAGCATGCGTACGTTTCACGTAAAATAGTAAATAGCCTTACTTTGTTAAGTATGCGTACGTTTCACGTAAAGATCAACGATATTGCCATTGCCAAAGCATAAAGTATAAATCAGTGCGTTGTTAAACCTCACGAGTATCACGTAAAATAGTCACCACCCATACTTTCTTAAGCATGCGTACGTTTCACGTAAGCATCAACGATATTGCCATTGCCAAAGTATAAACCAGTGCGTTGTTAAACCTCGTGAGTATCACGTAAAATAGTCGCCACCCATGCTTTGTTAAGTATGCGTACGTTTCACGTAAGCATCAACGATATTGTCATTTCCAAGGTATAAAAAAGTATACACCAGTGCGTTGTTAAAATATAAAGTAATTGTTTCATCTAAAAAGTCATAAACTTCACTCAAGACAATATATTTACGAATACAATTCCTTAACAAATACCTAAACGATTACAATAAAATATATGCCGCCCATAAAACAATAATAATATTGCTCGTTTCTTTTTTTTACTTATAAATGCTGCTCAGATCAATTTGTTAAGTACTGTCACGTATCTTGTTCTTTTTTTATTTGAAATAAATTATCTTTTACTGGCGTCCAAAAAGATTGATAATCTGGTGAATGATTTTTAAAATGCCACCACCCAGTCACTCGTAAATAATATTTGAATACTATTAATCTGTACGTATTTTTTTAACCAAGGCAATACTTCCAATTTTTTTTTTCTAGCTCTGTAGGGTTGGGAAAAAGCCTTTCCTATAATTTTATACTTATTACAGTCCGTAAAATTTGTTTTTTGAGATATTGAGAACCTAGTTCTTTTATAGTCGACTTAAAGAAAAACATATCGTTTTTCGTGTTAATAACTTAGAATAGATATTCGCCTCGTATTAAAAATAAAGCAATTATTAAAACCACACCTAGAAATATGTATTTGTTACAAGTCGAGCCTATCTTTGCCTCGGTTTCGGAGAGCAATAACCTACCGAAAGAAAATAAAAAACCTTTACAACTACGGTGCAAGATGCCAGACGCCAGTAAAAGATAAATCATACGAGTTAGGTGAAATCGATAAACATCGATGGTAATAGGCCAAGTACACCATATTTATGAACGGTTGCATATTTAATTGCATTTATGAAAGCTTCGCAAACACTGAATCATAGGGGTCAGAGTCAGAAGGGGGCTCCAAACAAAATTCCAGAACATACACTCAAAGTGATTATTACATTATCACACAAATTTCTCGATCTCGAATTGTGTCTTTTTAGGGTTCCGTAGCCAAATGGCAAAAACGGAACCCTTATAGATTCGTCATGTCTGTCTGTCTGTCTGTCCGTATGCCACAGCCATTTTTTTCCGAAACTATAAGAGCTGTACTGTTGAAACTTGGTAAGAAGATATATTCTGTGAACCGCATTAAGAAATATACACAAAAATAGTAAAATAATAATAATTTTAGGGGCTCCCCATACATAGAACTAAAACTCAAAAAAAAAATTCATCGTACCCATACATGTGGGGTATCTATGGATAGGTTATTTTCAGCTGCTGAAAAACCAGGTTAAAATAACAAGCGTTCGATACTAAACCGTATCTTATAGATAAAACAATATTTATGATCCTCAAAATCCTCACTAATCATTATGATGTGCCTAGCCTTAAATACATGTATAAGCTAAAGGATAATAAACATCTACGAGGTCATCCATTGAAACTTTGGGAAAACTCATCTAAAAAGAAACCAATGAAGCATTTCTTGCCTAACAGTATTGTAAAAGCATGGAACAAACTACCAGAAAGAGTAGTCATGTATCCGACATTAAATTCCTTCAAGAACAGATTGGACAAGGAAAACATCTCCAAGCTATTTGATACTCACACATCAGCTAACTACTCGTAGCTGCTAGCGTGTTACACAAAATAATAATAATAAAAAAATTAAAATACCTTGATCTGAGTTTTGAATATGCGCAAATTTGGAGAACCGAAAGACCTTGCGATCATACCTATTGTTATATCCATAAATGGAGTTATTCATAAATCCCTGAAAATCAACCTTGCAAGTTTAGGGCTTGATATCCGGCTGGAGAGGTACATGCAGAAGGCGGTTCGGCTGGCGAATGCCAGGATTGTGCGGAAATTTCTCTCCATGTAGCCCGAATATTGTATAAGTTGTATTTGTGTTAAAATACCGTTGTATGATATCTTGTAAATAATATTGGTAATAAACATGTGAGATAATAGTGATCAAATGCTTAAGCAGTAAGCGTCGAATTAAAACTAACGATAGGCGTCCTAAACATAACTACTAAATTTACTCGATGAAAACCAAACTAAAACACTCCCAGTACTCAGCTTACCATGCTCACACCGATTCCGAAAACTACGCTGCTACTCGTACTATGTATGTTTTAGCATCCAAACACAGACTTTGTGAAAACAAAAACATACACGGTTTCAGCAATCAGGCTGGCAAACTTAATATGTTTGTTAACCACCGGCTAATTTCGTAACAAGTTTGGTATCCTGTGGGTTTTGATAAAGTTGTGAGTGAAGTTGGTAATACATGCATACAATAAACAGTATTCAATCTCCAGGGGGTAGGCAGAGATCTGCATTATTATTAGGTGTCATTTTCCAATAAAACCTTACATTACTTATTACCTTAATTTTCTTGCACGTGACTGACTGCATAGAATATCACCAACCTATTTCCACCCGTGGAGAAAGTTGACCCGAAGGTATATCTATTAAAGAAAGGGCAGCAGCGTCTCTCTGTGTACTATGTCCATCATACTGCGATCGCCAACCCGTCTGCCAAGCATGGCGATTGTGGCATATCCCTCGAAACCATGGACACTCAAACGCAGCAGTGTCTTAACAGCGTCTTCTTGCCACTTCGTGTACCGGGTTCGATTCCCGCGCAGAAAATCTATTTGAGTAACGCATAAATAGTGTTCATTGTATTCGTCAATTATACGTTTGTAAAGAACCCCACAACACAGGGATGCATTGCAGGGATGCATTAAAAACAAAACAGATTAACTACTCCATTATAAATCCTTTGGGGAGGACTTTCTCCAGCAGTGGAAGTCATTTGACTGACATGATGATGATCTACTGAAGCATTGAAAAGTATAATAAATATTATTATAATAATCTAATTCAGAACGCCTCATTCGTAACGTCTTCAATTGTTTTTTTTACACTGCACTTGACTGTTAAACCAAGGATTTACACTGGGCCATGTTTTTTAACTATTGTTACTGATATATGAAAAAAAAGAAATTTAAAAAACTTTAGTAAGCTTTTAGTGAGGTCCTGGTTCCAAATTCCAGATCAGGCCCAAAAGTCTTATAAAAATGTTGTCCGTGTTAGTCTGGAGAATACGTAAAGCTTTCAGTAGTGCACTGGATCTCTCTCCGTACTGAAAATTCTCCAGTAAAAATTACCCTTGAACAGGACAGTGATATAATAATAGTTTCTACCTCATTTTAAACTTTATTGTGCCATAATAAGAGCTAAAACTGTTAAATAAGGAACATAGGCTATGCACGATTAAGGATTAAATAATAACTAAAATGTATGTACAAGATTTTTAATCATCATCATCCCTAAATAAACAGGCTTGCCTAGTTTAGCGATCAGATGGTTATAGTTATCTACTACTCCACCATCACATATTTGTACATCATGCCTTTAGGTACAGAGCCGAGTCGGGGTGAGCCCATCTCTGCTCGTAACACAGGTTAATTCCTAGCACGGGAGAGAGGTGTTTGTTCTCTCTGACTTACGGTTGTACCACTATGCAGTAGAAACTAACTTATTATAGTATAGACACTTTTTATTACAAATAAAGAATTATTATTATTATAACAGCTATAATAAGTCAACTGTTGGACAAAAGCCTCCCCTCAAGAATCATCTTGGAGGGATATGCCATAATCTCCACGCTTGGCACACGGGTTGGCTATCGCAGTATGATGCATCATAGTCCTCAGAAAGAATCCGCTGCCCTTCCTCTGATAGATGCTTGCTTGCTCATGATATGGGTAGTGGTAACCCTAGTGTAAGAGCTGCTAGGCCTCTGACATGGCTTAACGACTGTTGTCTAATGGCTTCAACCGGGACCGACAGCTTAACGTGCCCTCCGAAGCACGGAGACGCTCAGAAATTAAACCACTTTGGCGGTCACCCATCTATGGACTGACCGCGAGCTTAGTTACTTAACCTCGCCGATCGCTTAGATATTGCCTTTGGATTCTACGCCCTCCACGGGATTTTAACATAAAAGTAATATTGTACTTTGCTAATTCCATTGGAGTTCTACTTAACCCTTTTAGGTAGAAGCATAATTATATGTAACAATACGAACACAAGCTTACTGATAATTTTGTTTATTAAGCCCCGTTAAATAATATGCTAATTATCACAAATGAATCCGATTTAACTTTAAAAGCATAATTTATTATCTATAATCTAAAATCAATATTGGATAAAGTCTGTGTTTATTAACTAACTAGTTATTACTCGCGGATATGCCCGTTGTTGTTGGTCTTCCTACCTTTATTTTTCATATTTTTTTTATATCAGAGGGCGACAAACGAGCAAGTGGGTCACCTGATGGTAAGTGATCACCGCCGCCTATGGACACTCGGGACACCAGAGGAGTCGCGGGTGCGTTGCCGGCCTTTAAGAGTCAGCAAACAAGTGTTCTTTCCCTCACCCCAATGAGCTCTGGCGACCTTCGCACTCGGAAACACAACATTAAAATTATTAATGTTATCATTAAGGAATGTCTTCTGTAAGGTGGAGGTACTTCCCCTGTCGGGCTGCTCTTTGAGCAAATGAACGCTATATCTACTATATAAAAATAAGTCGGGTTTTCCTTCCTGACGCTATAACTCCAGAACGCACGAACCGATTTCCACGGTTTTGCATTCGTTGGAAAGGTCTCGGGCTGCGTGAGGTTTGTAGCAAAGAAAATTTATAAAATTTAACGCGGGTAACACCGCGGGGCACAGCTAGTTATATTATAGAATAGCGAGGCAGACAAGCAATTGGGCCAACTGATGGTA
Organism: Pseudoips prasinana; assembly: GCA_951640165.1. Lineage (NCBI taxonomy): Eukaryota > Metazoa > Arthropoda > Insecta > Lepidoptera > Nolidae > Pseudoips > Pseudoips prasinana. The sequence continues at coordinate 32,346,045 of OX621251.1, read as the reverse complement.
AGTAATCACCGCCACTAGAGGTCCAGCAAGTGCGTTGCCGGCCTTTAAGAAAAGAATAGGTGCTCGATTCTTGAAGGTTGTCGTGTCATACCGAATCGAAAATACATCCATAGCTAATTGATTGGTTCATTGTGCTTATAAAAATCTTGTGAAACAGATCAAGGTGGTGCTAGATGATCATTCATAATTTTAGGTCGTTTATTTGTTATGTGGCTCGAGTCATGAACAACAAAAACCTTTGGGGTCTGCCGATTGAAGTAAAAACTATTTTTTAATGTATATACATATAATAAAATCGTAGGAAAGTCAAAACTGTACATTGAATATTTGGGGCGTACGTAATATTTGGGGAATGCTTGGGGCGTGATCTACAATCGATATCGAAGCCAAAAATTTAGTTTTTAGAATTTTTATCTGTGTGTCTGTTTGTCTGTATGTATGTCCGGGATAAACTCAAAAAGTAAAGCATGGATTTACTTCAAATTTTGCATGAATATTACTAAGAGGTCGGTTCAACATATAGGCTATATATTATCAAGCTATCACCTACGGGGGAAGCTATGATAATTTATAAAATTTAACGCGGGTAAAACTGCGGGGCACAGCTAGTCTACAATATAATGGCTTTTTACTTTTTTTGTATACTAATATGACACGGATATATACCTCTGTACATAATATATATAGCTAACGGGAAGCGTGCGGTGACGATGACGTGAGTTTCAAGCTTATTTTGTTCACCCAAAAAGTGCTCAACACGCATAACGATGTTATCACTTACGAATAGTCTTAGGTGGAGATTGTGGGGAACACATTTGTGGCTTTCTTCTCCGGGTCGTCCACCTAGGTAGCTAGAGAAAGCCGCAGGCTAGCTAGGGTAGGTTCCTCAGCGGCGAGGATCGCTTTGGCGCATTAACGCGTGATCGGTGATCCCGTGCATGTGATCACACCCTCATTTAGAATTTCGTCTTTTGGTCTTCCATTCTTTAATTTTAACATAGTAGAACTAAATTTCAAATAATAGATTAGTAAGTAACTTGTTATTTATTTAAGGATTTCAGAAAATATATGCGATAAAACAAACCGCACGGACGGACTAATTATATATTTTTTGTAACTTTTATACTATCCATTATGTTTATGTACTGCATTGTGACCTTGACAAGTACAAGTGTATGTTAATACCCAAGTGCTGAATAAATTTCATTTCATTTCATTTCACAGTCCTCTAGCTTAGCAGTCAGGTTCACTGACTAATAGACCAACAAGCCAGTCAATAATATCCTAGTAATAATAATAATATCCTGGGACATTAATCACACACGGCCATCTGATCCCTGATGAACTTGTACAATGGAAACCAGGTAACTGATATATTACAAATACTACTTTTCTTTTGTAAATACATACTTATATAGATAATTACACCCATACTCAGGACACAGACATTTTTTTCGCACATTAGGGACTAGTCCCGAACAACATTTTGTTCGGGATTAGTCCCTCCCTCTTACCCACCACTGCAACTCCTGTAGGTAAGCCAGAATCTACAGTGGCACATAATGAAATGACACTGAGCGGTGAGGCTTAGGCATGTCCCGGGAAATTCTTTTAACTTCCTTGGATCCCGCAACGAATTTAATCAGAAAGAAACAAGGAGTTATAAAATGAATTGTTCTACTTCCCTCCAGAGCAAAGCGGGAGACAGAATGTTATAAAGAGGCTACAAACAGACATGTTCACCTACCTACCTACACCTACACCTACAAACCTACGACCTGCGGCGTGAAAGGCAAGCATTTACCAATCACGCCATCCGGCCCAACAATGTACGGAATTTGTCCTTATCAATGCCTCCATGGATCTTTTCATGCTGCCTTACCGTCTTTGAGAGCAAATAGACTATGAACGTGTGTTAATAGTTGAACCGAAAATGTTCGTTGGAGTTTCGTAGGTAAAGCTTTTCGTACACCACAAAGCGAGCTTTAAGCTGCTTATATATAAGAGCTGGCAAATGCTCACGTTTTCCATACACTTGTATAACTAAAATCATTTCTAACGAAATCGCTTTTAATTCACTTCGATCTATTAATAATGTCCCAGGATTTTATTATTCTCAAGCATTCATCTGGTCATTATTCTATGTGTGACTGCCTCGTTGGTCTAGCGGTAGCGTGTTCAACCGCAGAAAACGATGTCCTGGGTTCAAATCCCGGGTCGGGCCAAAAAGTGATTTTGGGATTTTTCCATAAAAAGAAATTTCTCAGTATCAGCGCGAAGTCTGAAAGATGGCGGTATTGCACCCCCGTGCCTCGGAGAGCACGTAAAGACGTCGGTCCTGTACCTGACCTTTTCCGGTCGTGTCGCTAGTCGTCCCATCGGATCATGAGAGTGATGGAATAGAAAGTGTCCCTGTGTTTGCGCACCCACTTGTGCACTATAATATGTCCTGCGCAATTGGCTAATCTCCATGGATAATGGCCGCCATGGCTGAAATTCGAAGATATCATCATTCTATTTAAAATTTCGTTGCATCAGTTTGCCTCCATTTCATTATAGGGCGGTCTAAATTGTGCTTAAAAAATTGCATAATATTCTAAATTTAATGGCTTTTCTAGCAGTAAAACCGCGAGCGGAAACAAGTTATGAATTCTTGGGCCCTCACAAATGGCTTAGTCTGTATAAAAGCGCTTACCAATTTGTGTAATGCCGTAGGCAAGTTGTTTGCTCATTTAATAGCCTTAATTTCGACATTATGTTCACTTGAGACTAAGTTCCAAAGAATAAATAAATTCATGTTTAAAAAATTATAAGAGGACGATGTTACCATTATTATTATAAGGCTGAAAATAGCGTAACTTGTTTGTGAATTTAATCTATCTCGCTAGTCCTACGGTAGAAAGAACCAGGAATTGGACGCAGTGTGGGCATGTCTCCTACAAGATGGACTGATAATCTAATGAGGGTCGCTGAAAGTCGCTGGATGAGGCTACCGCAATACGGGTAATTAATTGTAGATACCTTTCTTTCGGTTGATATGATGATGGTGAGGACATTTTATAATTAATGTTGTATAATATATAAATAAATAAAAAATAAAAAAGGATTTTATTCACGTAGACTTTAAAAAAGCTCTTCTAAATATTCAGAACATATTTGTAGTAATACAGTTATTATTTATAGTTACTTATTAAATATATTTAGGGAAACGGAATATTAAAACATTTGTACAATTTATTTTATAATAGTAGTGATATTTAGCTAGCTTGTATTAAGTTATTGTCGAGGACATTATTTTTAAGTTTAATTATTGAAATTTATATTTTACTACATATTGTCTGAATGGTTCTTCTGAATGTATTCATAAATGTATTTGTCCACATGCACCGTATTCAATGTCCTTAACCGTTTTTTGTTGAAAATAATAGGTCTTTACCTATGAAATTGCCGTTTTGTATGAAAAAATTTAAACGAATTTTTTTCATGAATTTTTTTATTTGTATTAATCGAAGTAATCACCCATGCAATCAATGCATCTTTGCCATCGCAGTGGCAGTTTATTGATGCCCTTCTTAAAGAAATCAGCTGGACGGGAGGCAACAAATTCTTCAAAGGCATTTTGTACTGCCTCTCGGGTATTGAATTTTTTTCCCGCCAAGAAGTTATCCAAATTCTGGAAAAAGTAGTAGTCTGTAGGCGCAAGGTCTGGTGAGTAGGGCGGATGACGGAGAGCTTCCAACCCCAGTTCTTGCAACTTGGAGACCGTCTGCTGTGCAGTATGAGGTCGCGCGTTGTCGTGCAGGAGCAGCGGAGACGAGCGATTGACCAATGCTGGTTGGAGATGCGCCAGCTTCTCCATCATTGTGCTCAGTTCTTCACAGTACACATCTGCAGTAATGATCACCCCGTTTGGTAAGAAGCTGTGATGAATCACACCGGCGCTAGACCACCAAACAGTGACCATCACTTTTCTAGGGGTAAGTTTTCGTTTAGGGCATTGTTTAGGTGCTGAACCAGGATCCAACCAACTTGCTGAGCGCTTGCGGTTATCAAACAGAATCCATTTTTCATCGCAGGTAACAATGCGGTTCAAAATTCCTTCATTTGTGTGTCTGTTGAGCAGTGCAAGGCACGTCTCGACGCGTACTTCGCGCTGGCGATCATTGAGTTCGTGGGGCACCCATTTGTCAAGCTTTTTTACCTTGCCAATTTGACGCAAATGGACCAATATTGTTTTGACGCTAACGTCGAAAGCTGCTGCTAATTCAGCCGTAGATTGTGTATCATCAGCTTCCACAACCGCCTTTAATTCGTCATTGTCGACCAAAGTCTTCGGACGACCGCGAGGTTCATTTTTCAGGTCGAAATTTCCAGAACGGAAGCGAGCAAACCAATAACAGGTGGTGCGTTGGTTTGTAGTGTTAGCTCCGTAAACGTCGTTGATGTTGCGTGCCGCTTGTGCCGCGTTGCTGCCACGACGGTACTCATATTCCATAATTACTCGAATTTTTAACGTATCCATGATGACGAAAAAGATTGAAATGCGATGAAAATGTAACACTAATCAATAAAGAAATGACTACTTTTGGAAAAAAGAATCCATGTTTTTAAAATAAAATTAATTTGAAATTAGAATTCTTAGCCAAACAAAAATTATTTTGATTTGAAATGGCCAGTACTGCAGAACGGCAATTTCATAGGTAAAGACCTAATATAAGTAATATTCCAAGTGTGTGAGTTGCCTTTTTAACTAAAAAATAACCAGCCAAGTGCGAAGCGGACTCGCTCATGAAGGGTTCCGTGGAAACAATTATTTCAGTTGATTAAATGAAAGGTAAATTGCGGGTTAGAATTTATGACGTATTAAAAAAAAACTACTTACTAGATCTCGTTCAAACCAATTTTCGTTGTTAGTTTACATGGTAATGTACATCATATTTTTTTTTATTTTTTTCATTTAGATGTTACAGGGGGAGGGGGCTCTCATTTTACCACTTTGGAAGTGTCTCTCACGTAAACTATTCAGTTTAGAAAAAAATATATTATAAGCCTCAATATCATTTTTGAAGACCTATCCATAGATGCCCACATGTATGGGTACAATGAAAAAAAAATTGAGTTTCTGTTCTATCATATAAGGAACCCCCAAAATTATTGTTCTTTTTCTATTTTTGTGTGAAAATCTTAATGCGGTTCACAGAATACATCTACTTACCAACTTTCAACAGTACAGCTCTTATAGTTTCGGAAAAAAGTGGCTGTGACATACGGACGGACAGACAGACTGACAGACATGACGAATCTATAAGGGTTCCGTTTTTTGCCATTTGGCTACGGAACCCTAAAAACGGTCAATTTGTTTTTCAACCTTACTTGAGTGAGCCAGGACGGGTCTCGTCTAATTGGACTTTTCTAATATATTCACTATTTTATTCTAGTTATTTGCCCTGTGTACTTTACCGTTATTGGCTATGATTACACAAAATATCCACAAATATAAAGCGAGTAGAAAATTTACTCCCACACTGTCTGCGGCGAGCCCATATGACTTTCAAAATTAATGAAGGTAACATTGATCTGATCTTTGTAGAAGAATATGCATATTATGACTACAAGCACGATATTATTTTCATTGGAACAATAATACTATAATAATAATATCTGGGGACAATGTCACACAGATCATCCTAGCCCCAAACTAAGCAAAGCTTGTACTATGGGTACCAGGCGACGATATACATACTTATATAGATAGATAAATACATATATACATAGAAAACATCCATAACTCAGAAACAAATATTCGTGCTCATCACACAAATATTTGGACTTACCGGGATTCGAACCCAGGACCACCAGCTTCGTAGGCAGGAGCACTACCAACTAGGCTATGGTGACAAGGTCGTAAATAGCGTAAAATATTAGACGATTACATTTATTTTGTAGGTTACGTGTAAGCTGTAAGAAATATGTGAATTAAATAAAAAAGCATTATAATATTTGATTAGGTATTTAAAAAAGAATTGCCAGACTAAAGTGGCAGTGGGCAGGGTACATAGCTCGTAGAACTGACGGCCGCTGGGACAAAAAGGTTCTTGAGTGGCAACCAAGAACCGCAAGACGCAGTGCCTGCCTGCACCCTACGAGGCAGATCGATGATCTTGTGAGGGTTGCTGAAGGCCGGTGGAAGTGGGTATCGCAAGACCGGGGATTGTGGACATTGTTTGGGGAGGCTTTAGTCCACGTGTGGACGTCTTTCAGCTGATACGATTGCGATGATGAGGTATTAATATCATTATGTGGTTCTCATAATCTGGAGATTTTCAAGAGGCAGGAGCTAATCAATTTATGTAATTAATAGTTCCTAAAGATATATAAATAAAAGTTAAAAACTACATTAAACCTACATATTACTATTAATTATTATAATGTTATTTATAAATAAATGTATTAATTTAATTACATGTGCATTAAAAATTATGTAAATTTTTATATGTACATATGTGACGTGATTTCTCTTTGATTTTAAAATGATTATTATATGTATATATTATATTCTTATGTTATTCAATAGGGAATGTTCTTTTAATCCCATATTTTTTTGTGTAAATCGGTCGGTTTAAAAAACATTGGAATTGTGTGTGTGTGTGTTTAAATCAATACTATTATGAATTCACTTATACAAAGGAGGATGCAAATCCTGGTCCCACCTTCCAATAGCTATGTGTGTTACATCGTTGGATAGGTGTTTTTGAGCTGAATAAAAGTTACTATGGCGCCAAGATCCAAATCTCAGTCCGTTCAGAGTTATTCTTTAATAAACATGGTAGTTTTATCAGTAGCCAAGTAATGTTATTTTTACGTAATAATTGCATTTGTGCTTTATACACGTAGTGTAGACGGTAACGCAAACCTTTTTATCGGTCTGTCTCACTCGCACTCGTTAAGTATGCTTAGAACAATGAAACTGGTTAGCGGCACGGATAGGCGGCGAGGGTGCGCGCAAGCGCAGGTAGTCGTTCGTTTGCAATACGTGTGTGACAACGTCTTGTCTTTCCGTTCGTTCTACAGTTTCTACTTGACCCCGGCTATCTCTTGGACTTTTTTGGTACCTGTTTATTGACATTTGACATATTACACAATTGACATTCGGCTTGTAATAAGGATTATTGAAGTGCTTTTCGATTGGACTATTGTTTGTTACTATGGAAGTTTCACGGAACTGTGTCATGTGTCGTAGAGGATTCTATCGCGGAAGATACCAGCAACATCTTTTGACTAATGAACTTACAAGAATGCGACCAGAGTTTGCAACATACATTCAGGAAAATGCATTGTTAGAGGTAAGAGCTTCAAGAGATATTGCGCTAGACACTAAATAGAGAGACTACAGAAGTTAAGCATAGTACTACGCGCGCTCGAACACGCACTTTAACTCGTTTAAGATTCCAGTTTCCTAGTTTAAGTTCCGGTGTATTCCGTGTCGGTGGGAGGGTGTCTATGTGTGCGTTGTTTGAGCGCGCGTAAACTTAACTACTATACTTTATATTGAGACTATGAGGTATCCATAAAAAGAAAAAATGTTTAATAAGTATACTTTTTTACAGGTTGCATTTGACAACACGCGGAGTGTGTGCCATCGGTGTTGGCAAAGGGTTGAAAGTGCAGTCAGACCGCCTCCTTCATTGTCTCCTCCTCAAGAAGAAAACGACGAGCCACAAGCACAAATCTCAACAGTAATTCACGTTCCCGAGTATACACGAGCACCAAACACTGCTAGGCATTGTATTTTCCTCAACTGTCGTAATGACACTCGTCATAGAATACCAGAAATCATAAAAATACACACTTTCTGTGAACACAAGCTGTACATACCCGATAGCGCCAGAGTTTGTCAAGAACACCTAGAGAGTAACATTTGGGACGAACTACCTCAACATTGCAATGTCACCCATGACTTCAATGCAGCACAATTCAGTGATATTAGTGACATTATGAGAAAAACTGTACAAAAAGGTTCGAGGTTAGATTTTAACACGATAGGTGCTGTTACTAGCGAAGAAATGCACTTTTGGACCGGCCGTAGTTTTGAGCAATTCCAAGAGATGTTGGAACAAACTCCATCATTGAGCCAGAGATGTAAAAATCCTAGAACCGCTTTAGGTATCTTTCTAACAAAGCTGCGAACCGGTGACTCAAATGAGAGGCTCGCGACTTTATGCAATATGTCAAGACAAAACCTTGAGCGATTGATGGCCATAGCTCGTGAGTGTCTCACCAATGAGTACGTTGATCATCATCTAGGGCTCGACCATATAAATAAAGATGATATTTTACGTCGAAACCTGATGATACCAAAAGCTTTATTTGGAAACGATGAAAATACGAAAGCCATCTTAATATGCGACGGGACATATGTTTATATACATAAAAGTTCCAACTTCCTTTTTCAACGACAGTCCTACAGCTTACACAAGTATCAAAATCTTTTAAAGCCGTTCATTATAGTCACAACGGATGGCTACATAATTGACGTCACAGGGTCCTATGCTGCTACAAAAACAGACGCAAACATAATGAGCGATATTATGAATAATGGTGAACATCCAATTCACTGTCTCCTTGAAACTAATGACGTGTTTATTTTGGATCGCGGATTTAGGGACAGCTTGGATGATATAGAAGCCTGTGGTTACGAATACCATGTCCCGCCTTCAAAGGATAGACACGAATCCCAACTTACTACTGACCAAGCCAACGAATCTCGATTGGTCACTATTTGCCGCTGGGTAGTGGAAGTGGTTAACGGCAGGTTCAAGCGGGATTTTAAACTGTTTCGCCAAAAATATTTCAACAATGCGTTGCCGCATATGTTTTCTGAGTTTAGGATAGCTGCTGCTATCACAAACCACTTTCATATACCCATCGAAGATAGTCAATATGCAGGAGCTTTCGTCACCGAAATAAGGCAGAAGTTACATACCCCTAATATTTTATATGAATATGTGGAACGGAAACGTTTAAACAGCAGAAGAGCTGATTTTACAAGAGTAGAAGCAAGTGATATTGATTTCCCGAGATTCAGTGAAGAACAAATCATTTTGTTAGCTTTGGGAACCTACCAACTGAAGTTAGCGAAATCTTACTGCAGCGAACATCTACAAAATGGAATGTATACAATAGAAATATACCGAGAAGCTGCACTGGAGGATTTACCTGATTTTGGCATTGATGAGGATGCTTGGCTTTTACGTGGTCGTATACAGTCGCGACACGTGAGAGCTAGAAAGTACTACTGTTACTTATTAGTTCGCAACACTGATATTATACAAAGATATTGTACCTGCATGACGGGACGACGTACTGTAGGAACCTGTGCGCATATCGTGTCAATCGTTTGGTACCTAGGGCACGCCAGGCATGAGGGATTTGTAGGCCCAGCCTTATTTTTAAATAACGTCATTGTAGACAACGATGATTAAATAAATGTATACGTTTAAAATCCGCAATCGTTGTATTATTTGTAAAAAAAACCATTTTGTCAATGTTGACATCTGTTTAACTTTTTGTCATAAGGTTTGCGACTCAGTGACGCAATTGATAACCGTAGGTTAGTATCTACACTACGTATATAAAGCAAAGAAATGCAATTATTACTTAAACAACATTAGTTGGCTACTGATAAAACTACCATGTTTATTAAAGAATAACTCTGAACGGACTAAGATTTGAACTTGGCGCCATAGTAACTTTTATTCAGCTCAAAAATACCTATCCAACGATGTAACACACATAACTATTGGAAGGTGGGACCAGATCTCATAGAAACTCTGGCATCATCCTTTATTGAACTAATACCAAACTATTATTTTGACTTATATTAGGTAATTTCACTAAATAAAATCCTTTCCTACCCGCAGTTTTTTTAAAGCGTGACTTTAATTGCTGCTAAGCCCCACCCTAGATTCAAATTCAAAGTTGTTTTTTTATGCTCCGCCTTATACCGCGCCTTAAAGGGCCAAGTTTATTAATAAGCATATACTGTATGGCATTTAATAACCTGAAAATATATAAACTTGAATTTTGATCTCTTTCTTAGAGATTACTTAAACGCGTGCGCCACTGGTACAACCAGGAATGAATCAAAACAATACAAAATTCCTTAAAATTGGGCACTTAACTTCAGCTGAGCTTTTTATGAGTACCAACTTAATTAACCTTAACCAATTCCAAGTACTTATATTAAATACTAATAAAGGTTATCTAACACTTTAATCCTTTTTAGTATGACCTGTACGCCGTATATCAAATACCTACTGGTTGAAAACAGTTACGGTCCCTGCGCACGCGCCGATGCGTGCAATTTTTATTTCATCTTTGCTTTGGCTAAAGCTCTTTATATACCTATTTGATTAGTAGCTTTGAAACTCGGATTTGCGGATGAAAATGATTGACTAGTTTTATCTAAGTCAATGAAACGTTGTTAAGTGGGTATTATCTTATTTTATTTATTTATTTAATAAGGTTCACCAAATATTTACATTAATTATTATTCTACGGTTACGGTTAAGAATAACTTTATTTCTCATAAAGAATTGTATACATAATTCACTAACAGAGAATCAATTTTTAAAACTTAGATTATTAATTATTATTTTTATTCTAATACATTATCAATAAACTTATAACAATTTAACAATTACTTACAGGTAAACACCGCATATAAAGAATAATATAAAGAAAACTTGAATAGAGTTTTACAGTTTAAACACACAACATATCACACTTAGGTTTTTATATTATTATTTGTGTTGCAATTCTAAACTATAAATCAACATAAATAATAATTATAAATAAAATATTAAACATAATATATAAATTTTAAGCAGGCCTGGTGCATTTTGCAAAGTTTAGTTACAAAGCTACAAGCACATAGGTAGTATTACATTACCTAGAGAGTATAGCGAGAGAAAGTACTAGTCACACAAAAAGCAACACTTGTAAGAAAGACCATACGTGCAACAAAAATAAATTGTAGGCATACGGTGCCTGAGAGAGCTAAATCGGACGTTATGGAGTCAGAGTGAGAATTGCATCTTATTTAATAATACTGACAAACGAACTTCCTGTAAATAATTACATTTTATTCTGTCCACGATGCAATTATTACTAGGTCTGCAAAGCATTCTGCTGCTGGCAAATATTGAGCTGAGTGTATTCAATACTTTGACATCAATTTCCATGAGACATTTGTTTTTTTCGGTGATTATTTCTCCGTGGCGTGTCAGATTTTTATGAATTCAGATATATATACCCACGTAAATGGTGACTACCACTGTGTCAAATTTCAAAAAGATCAGCTCTGCCGATCAGGAGGTGTATGATCAGGAACGAACTACATGAGTTGCCAAAGAAAGAGCTTCGTTTACACTCAGATCAATTACAGTCAAGTAAAAGTCATGAATCATGACCCATTACTAACTATATTGTACGTACCGACGCCAGCACATGAAGTTACCCCAACTTGTCAAATTTCCCCAATTGAAAGTGAACCTTATACTTATGTGATAAAATTGAAAATCTATAAAAGAAATTTGTTAGATTGGGGTAACTGGATGTGCTGGCGTCCGTATATACCTAAAGACGACAGGAACTTCTTTGAAGCATTTTAACGTAAAAATGTTTCAAAGAAATGTATTAATTAATCAAACTAATTTACTACGGCACAAAAATTGTCAGGCAATGTATTAAAACAAATTTATCAAGAATTTAGTGATTCTATCTTGAATAGTACAATGGTAGAATACCGACTTTTATATCCATAGTTCTCATACTGACTGATTAATAGGCATAGTATCAATTTTGACTCACACTGACTCATGAACGCCCAACTCAAACCGTTAACAGGCTAGTGGTATAAGTTACCTGTAATACCTTATATATGGGCCAAATTAAAAAAAAAACTCTATGCAAAATGTAACGTCAGAATCTATACACAGGCCTTTGACTCAACTAGACTATAATATCGCTCGGTCTCCTATCAATGAAAATGAATAACTTTTTTTTGATGCATCATATCGGTCAAAAGGAGGTCACTGCTGGACAAAAGCTACTCCTAAATATATCAATTGTTGGTTTTACTATACCAACATCCAGTGGTTTCTAGCGATCTTCATCAGATTACGGCGTGCCCACGCTACGTCTTCCAGTTCATGGTCGCCATTCGAGAGCTTTTTGCCCCAGCGGCCGTCGATCTTACGAGCTATGTATTCTGCTCATTGGAACTTGCAATTCTTCGGACTATGTCGGTTACTTCAGTCCACCTGCTAATTTCAACATTCGATCTCGCAGGGAAACTCTATATGGAAAATCTATATTATTGCAGTAACTCGGGCAGATATTATGATGATGATTGTTACAGGACCAGTAGGATTAACTATAGTTGCCGGAGACTTGACCTTTGGGTATTGCTAACTGTAATAATTCGAGGCAGCCATCTTTATTTCACTCTATGAGCAACTTGTTTGGGGAACTACCCCCACTTTACATGTAATAAAATCTTTATTATGATAATGGGCTGGACGTTGGTTTGTACAAGATTGACAGAGCTTATTGAAGAGTAGGAAAAGGGTCGGAAACGTGATAGATTCCACCTTAAAGGGCGGCAGCAAGCTTATTTGGATATGCGTTTGATAATCCATTTGAGCATGGAAGCTACCGAGTCTGACATGATTTAAAGGCAACTCAAAATTAGGTACAATTATGTTTTTATTACTATAATTACAAAAGTTTCCAAATTCAAGCAGCCTTAATTAAAATGATTCAATTTTAACATCAAAATCCGTTGTAAATTCACCCTAACATCATTTCAAACGAACAATGCAATTGCAGTAAAAAATGGAAAATGGCATCTTTCAGAAGGCTCTATACAATTTGTTTCGCGAAGCGTGTCGGGAGACCTTAAATTACATGTACCTACCGACCAAAACGGCTGTTACCTGTCAAACAAATTATGTATGAGGGTATTTTAAAAGGATTACGGATTGTTTTCCCTGAAATGTTGAGTAAAGTTACCAGTAAAATACCTTGTGGTAGACAGGATGTTTTTTACCAGGGATGTTAGTAAGAAAAAGTTAATTGAGCCGCTTAGTTTTCTTTTATGTGTAACTTTTTCTATTTTAATTGAAATATGATATACCTAGGTATTATTCCAGACTGGGAGCCTGACCTTGGAGTATCGCAAAAGCACGATTACCTTTGGCCCCGATCAGCGCTCTAGGATACCGTATAATGAACTTATATTAGACCAAAATTAAAGCTCCCAAAAAGGTCGCGCTATAGAAGTTGAGATAATATTACGATTTATATATAATTTTGTTTCATTGGTCTATCGGTAACGTGTAACTGCGGATAATGAGGTTTTGGTTTGATTTGTGGTTTGTTATTAGTATTTTTGACTCTTCAACTCAATTCAATTCAATTCTTTATTCACATGAAACATGGTAAATGGTTACAGATGGTCATGAAAAATAAGGTAGGTACATACATGTTTCGCCAGTTTGGCATGCAAAAAAATTACAAAGTCATTTATGTTATACTTAAATACCTAATATTAAATTTACATAATCATTAATAACAAAATGAACAATAATAAATGTCAAAAAATATAAACAGAATTCTAATAATAATAATGTCAATACTTGTTTATAATCAATTACATGTCATTGAACTTACAGTCTAAATACTCTTTGACGCTGTAAAACCTATATTGTAACAGGAGCTTGGATAATCTGCATTTAAATATGTTTAGAGACGTTGACTCTCTTACACAATTTGGTATATTATTATATAATTTAATGGCCATACCCACACAACTTTTTTGATACAGTGCAGTATTCGGAATGTGTGACAATACCAGTCTCTGCGAGTTTCTAACTGACCCACAGTGGAACGAATGTATGGGAGCGGTTGGACGTAGACATGTCCGAAAAAAAAGAGTAAAATTATGCCAAACTAATGATGCCATCTTATTCGATTACTTAATGCCTTCATAACTTGTGGTGATGAATTTCTTCATAACTCCCATATTTCGGGAGTAATTTGAGAAAATGTGAAATTTTACTATGAAAATGAGTGTATCGAGCTCTCTCCCTCCTGATTCCGGGCTTGTTTCAAGTAGCGGTCTCTAATATCATAATGCTAATACTAAGAGCTATATTTAATACTAAGACACATAGTGCGCCAAATGTGCACTTTCTGGGATAAAGAGTGATGTTTATTTTATAACACAATTTTTTTATTTTTTGTTTATTTTGTTGATTAAAACCGTTTTACTAAAGGTTTACCTTATTACAATAACATTTCTGAGCAGCCAATTAGAGAAGATATAAGCTAATTAGGATATATAATTAGGGACTTAAGGTTTACATATAAAACTGATGCACTAATGATTACTGATAAGAACATTGCTATTATTTAATTACTAAATGGCTCTTAATACACTAATTTAGCATGCATCATTTACTAATTATCACAATAACTAATTACCTTGCAATATTTAACAAAGGATACCTGGGATACCTGGATTTTATATAAATAGGTCACTATTAGTAACTTTAAAATCAGTGTTGATTTACACCTCGTTGTATCCAAGCTAATCTCGCAATGTATTTTCCAAATTTTAATACAAATCTTGATATTCACGTTGCTTTATGCGCACGCGCACATAAAGATTTACGCGACTTTAACTATTTGTTCAGTGTTTTAAAAGATAACAGTTGTGTTCAGTTATGTGAAAGTGCTGAAACAAGTTTAAAAGACTGGTGTCGTCGATCTTGCTACCGCATTTATGCAAAATGGACAAAGTCTGGAAGAAGCACAGATAAGTTTCGGAAGAAACATGAGATTTGGCTACAGGCTGCAATTCAATGGCCGGAATTACAGAATGAAAATATGGAACCTTCTACAGAAAATATAAGTGACGTCATCGAGCCCATAATTTCTCCTGCTAAATCTGATGCTTCAACTTGTACACATCCTAGTCCTCGTAAATCTTCAACTTACTTAAAAGTCATACTCTCATCAGTTCTTGTGAATATTTTTGTTAATATATATTTCTGTATATATATAATATATTTATAGACCTCTTAATAAGTCTGTCTGCGGTTTAAAGTAAATACAAATGGGGAAAAAACGTTTTTTTTTTTTAATTTTCATTTCCTTTTATCCCAGAAAGTGCACATTTGGCGCACTATGTGTCTTAGTATTAAATATAGCTCTTAGTAATAGCATTACGATATTAGAGACCGCTACTTGAAACAAGCCCGGAATCAGGAGGGAGAGAGCTCGATACACTCATTTTCATAGTAAAATTTCACATTTTCTCAAATTACTCCCGAAATATGGGAGTTATGAAGAAATTCATCACCACAATTTATGAAGGCATTAAGTAATCGAATAAGATGGCATCATTAGTTTGTCATAATTTTACTCTTATTTTTCGGACATGTCTACGTCCAACCGCTCCCATACATTCGTTCCACTGTGTGACCGTGGGAATAATTCTTTTGCAGTCGAGAAGAGATGCAAGTTTTGTCTGGCAAACATACAAATTTCAAAAATGTACATTGATGGAAGTGTTAGCAACTTTAGCTTATCAAAGTATGGCTTACACGATTCGTATGGACGTATTCCCACAATTGCTCGTATACATTTTTTTTGAGCAATAAAGGCTCGATTAACGTCTGTTGAATTACCCCATAATATCAGACCATACCTCAGAGTTGAAGCCACATATGCGTGATAAGCCATTATGGTAGTTTTTTCTGAAGTTACTAGACGCAATCGGTTGAGGACATATGTAAAGCTATTAAGCTTGTTACATACTTTCTCAACATGTTTTTTCCAATTTAGGTATTTATCAATTATTATTCCCAGAAATACTGCATTTTCCGTGTCATCTATGGGTTCTTCTTTATATTTAACAATTAATTTATTTGTTAGGTTTCTATAATTTTTTTGGAAACGCATGTATTTTGTTTTTTTGGTATTTATTTGTAGGTTATTTTGTTTTAGCCAGCTTGCTACTTTTTTAATTGTATCATTAATTTGAATTTCAATGTCACTTGTGTTTTTTTTCTTTGTCAGTTTTAACTACTATAGATATATCGTCAGCGAATAATACAGTTTTGTGGATAGTTATTTTTGGTAAATCGTTAATGTAAAATAGAAACAAAAGAGAACCCCGTATTTGTTTGGTAGATATGTAGACTCGTATGTTTTTAAACTATTATTTTTATCGATGTTTGTAATTTGTACGCATTGTGTTCTATTGTCGAGATAAGAACGTATCCAGTCCAACGCCGGGCCTCGTACACCATATGACTCTAACTTTGATAATAATATACGATGTGCTACAAAATCGAAAGCTTTAGTCATATCAAATAGTAGTACACTACAACTTGTACAAATGCTCCATAAATCATTAAAAAAAATGTATAACTTTACACCATCTTCACAGGTCAAACAATCAGTAATGATCTGTCTGAGAGCCTGCTAACCGGCGATGAGAAAATCAACTCCGCACCCTGAATCCTTCACCATCCATAAATTAGTAAAAAAAATATTTTATAAATTTTTAATAGACTAGATAAATAAAATAGATAAATAAAATAAAAAAGGTTTTTATTCGCGTAAACTTTAAAAAAGGGCTTGCAAATTCAGAAAATGTTTGTAGTTATATATTTAAGTATACATTTCTAGTTATTATATATACAGATATTTAGGTACACGGATTGTTAAAACATTTATAAAGTTTATTTTATAATAGTAATGAAATTTAGCTAGCTTGTATAAAGTTATTGTCAAGGAGATTATGTTTGATTAACGAAATTTATAGTTTAATCTAAATTTTACTACATATTGTCTGAATAGTTCTGTCGATAGTAAGGCACGAATTAAATATTATTATTATGACGGACCTTGTGTTTCTAACGACGGTCGCGCTTTAATGCTTCCATCAGATCCAATGTGCAAAATTAGATAAAGAGAAAGTGTACTATCTACGTGCTTCGGAAGGTTGTTCTCGTTACACAACTGTCGTTAAGCAACGTCAGCGGCATACTGAGCGGCATATACAACTCCAGCACTAGGATAACCAATGCCTATGTACAGAAAGTATCAGAAATTTAAATGAGATTCGTTAAGAAATAGCCTATCAAAATACATGTAATCTCAAATCTCATCGAAAACGTCCAGACGCACCATATTGGTAACTATAGGCGTAGTTCCCGGAGCTGAGACCGCACACGACAGCCTTGAGCGACAGGCCGCTTGCAGACAATAGGCGATAAGGGAAGCCTGCGGTCAAACACGTGAAAACCGATGACTTTTGCATACAACGTCGGGGAGGACGCCGAGCTAAGAAATAATTGGAGATTATTGGAATAAATGATATTGTTTTTATGTGCACAATTTCCTGAGGCGCTTTGAGCACTTTTTGGGCGAACAAAAAGCGTGTAACTCGGGTCGTCATCACCGCACACTTCCCATGAGCTATATGATGACTGGCCTGTTGGTTTTTGGTCTAGTGGTTCACTAACCACAGCAGTCACAGCAGAAAGGGTCACTCGGGATTCCCACCCGGGACAAATCTTTGTGTGATGAACACGATCATTTATTCTGTGTCTGGGTGTAATTTATCTAAAATATGTATGTATTTAGAAATATATTATAAGTATCAATCAAAATACAAAATCAATATGTAGTGTTAATTCTGCTAATTGTCAGTTTAATCATATGCAATTTGCACCGCCCTCCCGCCCGCAAAAATGTGCACATGCAAGAAGGACAATATAAAAAAGCAACCATTCATTAGGAGATCTCCTTCGAGCACTCGACGAGTTACCAGACCTTGAAAATGGTCCGTGGAGGACTGAAACACGTTGGGTATCGTACTGTCGCATGTTTTTTATATTGTCTTTCTTGCATGTGCACATTTTTGCGGGCATGAGGGCGGTGCAAATTGCATCCCGGCATGATTAAACTGACAATTAGCGGAATTTAAAAGTATTCTATTAGCTTATTATGAAATTAAGCTAATAAAGCTTAATATTCTATTATAATTCTCTATTTAACTGTAAACTTAACAAGTACTGAAACATGCAGGGCAGTATTTGTGGACTGCCGATAGAAATAAAAATTATTTTTTACGATTCTAATCAAAATAATCTACAAGTTAGTTGACACTTCACATTGAGATATAGTTTTTCAAATATATAAGTATCAATCAAAATACAAAATCAATATGTAGTGTTAATTCTGCTAATTGTCAGTTTAATCATGCCCCGATGCTATTTGCATTGCACATTTTTGCGGGCGGGAGGGCGGTATTTTGTATTTTGATTGATACTTATATATTTGAAAAACTATATCTCAATGTGAAGTATCAACTAACTTGTAGATTATTTTGATTAGAATCGTAAAAAATAATTTTTATTTCTATCGGCAGTCCACAAATACTGCCCTGCATGTTTCAGTACTTGTTAAGTTTACAGTTAAATAGAGAATTATAATAGAATATTAAGCTTTATTAGCTTAATTTAATATTAAGCTAATAGAATATTAAGCTGAGAGCTCTGAGAAGTATATGTGGTGTGACTTTGAGATACAGAATTCGAAATACTGACGTAAGAGAGCGTTGTGGTGTGAAAGAGGATGTAGTCACAAAGATTGAAAAAAGGAACGCTGATATGGTTTGGCCATTTAGAAAGGATGAATGAAAGAAGATTGACCAAAGAAGTATACCTGGCCTGTGTGAATGGAACAACCGGAAGGGGAAGACATCGTCGAACAGTCTCTGACCAAATCGAAGACGTTCTCAAGAAAGGGCAGGTCAGAAGTACCCTAAACCGGCGAGCTTGTATGAAGAATATAATGACAGTAATCAAGGCAAAAGACGTGTAAAAAGATCGTGACAAGTAGAACTCCGTTGTCTCTGCCTAACCCTCTGGGAAACAGGCGTGAGTCTATGTATGTATGAAGCTTACCTTAGGTATAAGAAACTTAATTCTATAAAATGATATAGTCTGACTGTCCTCTTGGTCTGGTGCTTAGTGACGGACCATGACTGGTAAGCCAGAGCTTGTGAGTTCAATCCCTAGGACACATCTTTGTGTGGTGAGCGCGATTGTTTGTTCTGTGTCTGGGTGCTATTTAGCTACGATATGTATATCATTAAAAATATACAACATGTAACGTAATTAACGCACACCCTCGAACACCCAAATTAGTATATTATGTTATATATAATCATAATACATACACAGATTTTTTTATTTAACATGTATATGCGTTGTTATCTACTAATTTAGTTTCTTGAAATAAAGTTTATTCCTCTTTATTTTGTATTGAATGATGGAATTTGTATGAACACAAATTAACTGCTATTTTTAAAGCCTTATTACTTTGACTTACGGTCCATTTCAATTTGATTAGACTGTACACGATTAATATGACAATAATTTCCGTAGCTTTAATCTTTTTGTGATAAAAAATTACCAATATTAAATATTATATAAATCGATTCATAAAGATTCTGAACAAACTATTTTCAGGATGTGCGTTAATTAAGTTACATGTTGTATAAACATATTTAATAGCTGTCTGCTCTGCCTAGATTGGGATTAAATAACAGTGTGTTAGTTCAAGACATTTAATTAGTAAGTAACTAGAAAAAGCTTCGCCAGTGAGATCCACGAACCTGCGTATTTTGATTTTTTCTGAATATTTCCAAATCATGTTTTTTATGCCACATCCACTCTTCCCACATCCGCCTTCATCATATTCATATATCCTCATGATAGGCTGTCAATTATTACTAATCTTCAATGCCCTGGCACAATGCCAGCGATCGAAAAAACAGCATACATTTGTATGCGAAGTTAATATTGCTGTACGTGACTGCGAGTTCAGCGTTTCGAATTAAAATGTATTGAAAAATAATGCCTTGTTGTCGACTTAAGATCGCCCTTTGATGCTGGCATAAGTGTGAAATTGATGGCAGAGTGCTAGTATCTTGGATATATCTTCTTTTTTGCAAGCGTTGTAACTGTGTTTAAAGAAAATGAAGTTAGAAGTAGATAACCTCTTCTTGGACGTCGACCAGTATGTGTTTCCAGTGATGCCTTACGGTACAGAGACGTGATTCCTCACTATGGGCGTTATCAGACTGCTTAGGGTACCCAAAGAGCAATGGCGTGACACTCTGAGCCCTGCCCATTGAGAAAGCTATGCTTGGGGTTTCCCTGCGAGATTGAATCAGAAATGTTGAGATCTGCGGGCGAACCAAAGTAACCAACATAAGCAAGTTAAAATCCTATTTACCAATTGTCCATGGATGTCACGCTGAGCGCGGTTGTTGGTCGTCCGACGTACATTAAAATTATCAGTGATTCTTCGCGCTCAGTTTAGCCAGGAATTATTATAATATTGTTTCTTTCCATCCCTGGACACCGTGGACAGGTTCAAGTATTATTTCTGGATCATGTTTATTGTAAGCAATGTTTTGTGATGAGATAATAAATAAATAAAAATAAAATGACAGTGGGCAGGGCACATAGCTCGAAGAACCGACGGCCGCTGGGGCAGAAAGGCGACCACGAACCGGAAGACGCAGCGTGGGAACGCCTCCTACAAGATGTAATGATGATCTTCTGAGGGTCACTGGAAGTCGGTGGATGCGGGTATCGCAATACCGGCAATTGTGAAAATTTTTGGGGTAGGCCTTAATCCCGCAGTGATCATCATTCGGATATGATGATCATGATAATGATGATAAACTTTAAAAACTACCGTTATAGCAACGAGCCAGAGACTGATTTTGACTTCATGTCTTGCGTTCGATTCCCGCGCAGGACAACTGATTGTGTGACCCATAAATAGTTGTTCTGAGTCTGGATGAATTTGTGTGCGTCAATTATACATAAGTTTGTAAAGTACCCCGCGATACAGGGATTAATTTCCATAGTGCGGACATTGCCTTTTCAAAACATAATTATCTATAGGTATGATGTTTTTGTAAAAAGCCAATTCTTGAATTTGCTTGGGTATGTAGTTACAAGGAAGGAAATGGTTGAATGCCTGACATTGATCACACTTAGTCAGTAATACAAAGTGTATATATTTCTGTAATTGACAAATATTTGATTTGTGTAAGTTGCTGAATAAACTCTGTGTCGAAAGAGTCACTTTATTAATTAGCATCCTAACAAACAGCCATACATTTATAATATTTATAAACTTATATTTTCCAAACATTTTAGTGTTACACTGCATTAGGCCCTTGATCCACATATTACTTGTGATTCACCAAAATAAATGTAATAATATTATCCTGGGACATTATTCACACACGGCCATCTGATCCCAAACTAAGCACAACTTGAACCTACTTTGGGAACCAGATAACTGATATACAACATATATTATTATTCTTTTATAAATAATTACACACTAGACTCAGGACAAACCCCCATGTTCATGCACACAAATATCGGTCTTGGGTGGGAATCGAACCCATGACCTGTGGCGTGAAAATGTTTTCGGTGTCCCCTACGATATCAGATACGGGCAGAAGCATCTCTCTGTATACTCTGACCATTCAGAGGAATTGTTCGAGCTTATACTCTCGCTAAAAGTGGAAATTTCATCCTTATCACCTGGATGAAGGGTCATCTACCACTGTGCGTTTCACATGAAACTTTTTGCCACGCACTATCGCTCTGTGGAATCAATTTGCTGCGGAGGTATTTCCGATCCGGTATGACATGGCAACCTTCAAGAAGCGAGCCTATTATTTTCTTAAAGGCTGGCAACGCACTTGCAGCTCCTCAGGTGTTGCGAGTGTCCATGGGCGGCGGTGATCACTTACCATCAGGTGACCCACTTGCTCGTTTCCAATCCTATTATATAAAAAAAAACCATCATACTGTGAACGCCAATTTATGGCATATCCCTCCAAATTATGGACACAAGTCCATTGTGGAAATCTTTTGGGGAGACGCTTATACAGCTGTGGATGTCATTCAGGTGACATGCTGATGATGAAGATGGTGAATCTAGTGTCAGAATTGTTCAGGGCTTCTTCTTATCTTGTTTTGGGGTGTACTTGTGTACAGCACTTCGACCCTTCAGGATCTTTTGTACTATCCCCCACTGGTTTTATTCTATCCCTAGAGCCCTGAATGAAGTCTGCACATAATCCAGTACGCTTCTTAGAGGTAAATCTTTGTAGTCACCTGGTTCTGGATATGCCATGTTCTGGGCTTAATGACTGTTGTTTTATTACTAAAGCCGTAACCGATAATATAACAAACCTACCCTCCGAAGCATGGAGACAAATAAATTTTAAGCAACATTAAATTACCACTACATGCATAATTAAATGACATGAACAAAGTGTCTTCCCATTAACAAATATAACTAAGTAAAGTCGGTGGACTGATTCTTAGAATTATTTTTGTTTATGTAGGAATTTACAATAGAAAATTACTAAATTTTTGTGGTATTTTTTGACAATGTCACATAGATCATCCTAACCCCAAACTAAGCAAAGCTTGTACTATGGGTACCAGGCGATGATATACATACTTATATAGATAGATAAATACTTAAATACATAGAAAACATCCATAACTCAGAAACAAATATTCGTGCTCATCACACAAATATTTGCACTTACCGGGATTCGAACCCAGGACCACCAGCTTCGTAGGCCACCACTACTAACTAGGCTGCCCGTCTAATTTAAAATAAATTAAAGTAAATTAAAATAGCTTATCAACCTCTAGAGTCTACAAATAAAGTACTTTACTTACAGTTTTAAATAAAACATTGAAAAAAAATTACTGCCCGCATGCCTACAGGCTTAAAACTTCATCGATCGTCTATGAACCGATAAGTCAGCGCGTAGTAGTTACTAAGAGTCTACGAATGAGCAACTCACTTAATTAAGTTGACTCTACGTTCTAATTGTGAACTACAATGCTCAGTTATAATGTTAATAGTATCCTGGGGCATTATTCACTCACGGCCATCTAATCCCAAACTATACAGAGCTTTTACTATGGAAACCGGATAACTGATATACTACATATACTATTTTCATTTGTAAATACCTACTCACAGAGATAATTCCCCCAGACTCAGGACACACAGACATGTTCATGCACACAAATCATCATTACAGCTAAATAAGTCCACGGCTGGTCAAGCCTCCCTCAAGAATCTTCTTGGGGGGAATGCCATAATCGCCACGCTCGGCAGGCGGGTTGGCGATCGCAGTAAGATGGTCATAGTACTCAGAGAGACGCTGCTGCCCGTCCTCTGGTAGATATTCCCTCGGGTCGACTTCTACGCCCCCCACGGGATGAGATGGGGTGATGATATTCTATCTGTGGTCAAATATCTACCAACCACGGCCATCAAAACACGGGTCACGCAAAACTCTGAAAGGGAAACATTAAAACGAAAAAAAAACAGTTTCAATTCCAACCTAGTGAAAATTGAGGTCAGAAAGTTAAAGGATACTATACTCATTAGAAAACAGTTTTACCATTGCATTGACGTTCATTTTATATTACTTTAAGCAAAGGCGAAGCCTGATGTGAAAATATTTTAATCTAAAATCAGGATAACTTGGGACAAATAATACACTGCACTCTATTCACAAATTAGGCAGATCCTGTACTATGCCAACCAAATAGTTGATAGAATACTTATTTATTTCTAAAAAATATGTATATATTATTTAATATAATAATAATAATAATATAATATATAGGGACAATGTCACACAGATCATCCTAGCCCCAAACTAAGCAAAGCTTGTACTATGGGTACCAGGCGACGATATACATATTTATATAGATAGATAAATACTTATATACAAATATCCATGACTCAGAAACAAATATTCGTGCTCATCACACAAATATTTGCACTTACCGGGATTCGAACCCAGGACCACCAGCTTCGTAGGTAGGAGCACTACCAACTAGGCTACGGTGACCGTCCATTCATACACAAAACAAATAATCGTGCTCATCATACAAAGATTTGTCCTGAGAGGGAATCGAACCCACGACCTGTGGCTTAGCAGTCAGGGACACTAACCACTAGACCAAAAGTTCAGTCAAATAATACATATTTTCAACACCGATGACGCTGTAGATGATGTTTTTAAATACAGTGAACTTTTAAATACATTTCTATTAGAATAAGAAAGTCCTTACAGTTACGTTGTCATTTAAGTTTCAAATTTTTTCAAATTCAAATATTTATTTGTCAAAATGTGGTCAAAAATACAGGTCTTGGAGTAATCATTTGAAGTCTCACACACAAGCCATATTACATAATGGCATACAAATTATAACTTACTACTAAAGGTACACTTAAGATACTAGGGCTTACATGTCAAATATTCTTCTACAGAGTAAAAACATTTTTCTGTCAACCATGAACGTAGCTGGGTTCTAAATTTGTTGATAAGTTTTTGAACTCAACATTTAAATGTCCCCATGTATGAAGGACTTTATCCATATTTGATTAATCACCATTCTCTGATTGTGACGTTTTTTATACAAACATTTCAACGGTTTTAATCAAAGTTGGTACAAGCCATGACAACTCTTGCGGAATGTCATGTCTGTCGTAATGTTTTAGATCGAAATTCAGCTCATCGCACTTCTCAAGTGATTAATCTTCTTCAGAGTATTTATACTGAATGCTTTACATTTTGATTTTTCTTTCCATCTATCGCATGTCATATTACAGCCGGCTACGGCCTCTATGGCGGCGCCCATGGCTTGTGTTACTATCTCTTTTATTATTTAACCTTTTTTAATATTTTGTATTTTTTACTTCTTTTTCTATGTAAGTTAGAAAAGAAACAATAAAATTATAGTTGTTCAGTTCATTTATGTACCATTCTGTCAATAGTTTTTATTTTCCTTTAATTCGTTTATTTCCTTTCATTTGATTATTTGCTTAGAATTTTCCAAGAGCTATCGATAGTACCTCACATCAGCTGATCGTGTAGCATTCTCACTCATTTGTGCAAGTACTCAAAGGTTTTGTGTTTTCTCCAGTGT
Source organism: Pseudoips prasinana (assembly GCA_951640165.1). Lineage (NCBI taxonomy): Eukaryota > Metazoa > Arthropoda > Insecta > Lepidoptera > Nolidae > Pseudoips > Pseudoips prasinana. The sequence goes on along the minus strand of OX621251.1, from coordinate 32,320,897 downwards.
ATTAATATAAATATTGTGTTTGACGTGCACGATCAAGTGATAAACAATATTTATATCAATACAACGAACAAACAAAATATGGAAAACGATACAGCTAGTGAGTCAAATAAACCGGTCTTCAAAGGAAAAACCAATTAAGCGAAAATAAGAGATAAACCTCATAAAACCTTAATCTTTTTAAATTCTTACCCATTTATTATGCTAAAACAAATATGAAAACGAGTCATATTTTCTATTCTCATTCGATTTTTGAGAACTTTCTAGGAGTTTCGTAAAAGCACTCTTGATATATTCTTCCAAGTAGATTCACAAGAAAATATATGTAACATTTACCACGAAAACAATGCAATCTCACTCATACATCGTAAACCCGAGAAAATTGAAGAAAACATTCCACTAAATAACTCACGGGTACCACAAATTCTGCTTACCCCACGTTCTCGATACTGAAATTCAAAGCGTTATATTTTTACGAGGGATACACTTGCGGCCCTCCATTATCGCCGCGTCGGCTTTGATGGCACATAAACTGGACGCAGATGTGCTGCCTTATAGTGTGTACTGAGAAAAGTGGCCCTTTTGAAAAGGAACAATAAATTCAATGGGTTGTGTTTATTGCAATCCATTTTGTTAATTTTTAACATAATATGTACGTAGTGTAAAGCACAACACAAATGGCTGTATATACAAAAAACTGTATCTTGCAAACAATTTTTAGGACTATCAGCTTATAATAAGTTGATGCGAGGAGAATTTGTGAGCATACATGGTTACATGTCAAACTCTCAAATGCTGAACTCCTCACTTTAGTCTGTTCACTGTATTTTGCTGTTAAGTACCTCGGACATTGTTGGAGCCACTGGCATGAATTGTTCAAGGAGCTTGTATGTCACGCTACTAGCGTGTGTGTGCATGTCTGCGAGAAGAGCTTAAACGCCTTCCTGAATAACATGTATGTATGGAAAGAGAAAGAAGGACATAAAGTCAAAGTCAAAAATTATTTATTCCGTAAAAAAATTACATTTATGCGTAAGCTTCCATTATTTGACGATCACCGTAGCCTAGTTGGTAGTGCTCCTGCCTACGAACGGTGGTTCTGGGTTCGAATCCCGGTAAGTGCAAATATTTGTGTGATGAGCACGAATATTTGTTTCTGAGTCATGGATGTTTTCTATGTATTTAAGTATTTATCAATCTATATGTATCGTATGTATATCGTCGCCTGGTACCCATAGTACAAGCTTTGCTTAGTTTGGGGCTAGGTTGATCTGTGTGACATTGTCCCTATATATTATTATTATTTGTATGTGAATGTAAATGGTTTTAATTATATTTAAATAAATGATAAAATTACCCGTGGCTTAAGACCACACGACTGAAGTAAAACTTCGATATACTTACGAATAGAATAGAATAGTTTATTTGCTCGAACCATGGTTACAAAGATGGTACATATTTCACTAATTAACACAACCAAATAGAATCACAGAAAAATAACAATTATAATACACAATACAGTCTACAGTTAAATTAAGTTAAAAATGTCAATCAATAATACAAGTCAATCACCATTACACAATCTACAATGACAATACTTATTTCTAAAGTTGAGTGCAATATTATTATTAGTTGTATAAATATATCATGGTCTTATGTCAGAAACTCCTTTAAAGTATAATAACATTTTTCTATAAGCCATTTAATTTTGTTTAGATGTGTTTTAAATTTTCTTAATGGGAGTTCTCTAATATCTCTAGGGATTTTGTTAAAGATTTTAATTATAATGAAGGTACAATTTCTTTTGAAAAACGTTATGAGAGAAAAAAAAAGTGTGCTCACACCTCTACATTAATATAAACATAACTATCTGTCTCTTACTATCCCTCTAAACTTCCGTTCGCCTCACCCGATCCCATTTTTTGTTTGTTTCGATCCCCTCAAAACAAGCGTGGTTAAAGAACTTTTACTTCAATCAGACTGTACATAAGATTCAGAATAGTAAATCTTATGGGACACTGTTCTAGTTCACAAAATTAACTTGTACATTTAATCAAAATTACATGCTGTTCAAACTACAGCAAACACAAACGTTTAAGTTGACGATAGTTAAAATTTTATTAACTATAGCATCAAAACAATAAAATGCGCCACTATGCCCAACCCGTACTACATCACTAAAGAAGGCATAATTCTTATATTCCCTGGTAGTTTTACAGCCGCGCCGTATCGAATAATTTCGTCAAATATTCACCTCGTAGCTTAAAAAAATATAAGTTATGGTTCCTTAATTCACTTATGTATGGTTTATGAGAGTTTGGAGGGGAATATGTTAATGTGTGTTTTAGGGTTGTTTTGTAGGTATGTTTATTTTACAAAGAGAGTGTGAATTTGAGGTGTTTGTAAATCGATCTTGATCGTAAAACGAGTACCTGATAATTTGTGTTATATGTTCCTATTAACCAATTACTGTGTGGTAGACGGTAACGAACATCACTACCCATCACATCCTGTGTGAGGGCGTAGATGTCATCACATCATCAGCCTGATATCATGCCCTGCTGGACATATGGCTCCCTCGAAGGTTTCTATAACGTAGCCATTTGGAGGGGTTTGCCGTAGTCACCGCAACAGCGAGTTGGAAACCGCACTTAGGTGGTAGCTACAATACAGAGGTAGGAGGTACTCGCTGCTGCCCTACTACCTGCTGTATCCCTTAGTCGCCTTTTTATAGCACCCACGGGATGGTATAGGGTGGTTTTTCTTTCTAGGCTGAAAACTACACGGTTATAACGGAATTCATAACGAGGGAATATCTACTAAAAAACGGGTGACGGCATTGCTCTGTGAACTGTGACCATCATTCTGGGATCGACATATCCACCCATTTTTTTTTAAGACAAAGCCCGCACTAGGGAAATTAATCTATATGTCGCGGGGTACTTTATACACATAATATATAATTGACACAAACTCCGCCCAGGCTCAGAACAACTATTTATGAGTCACACAATAGTTGTCCTGCGCGGGAATCGAACCCGAGACATGAAGTGGCCAGGCGCGCTGCGCCGCTGCGCCACACGTGCAGTCACCCATTTTCTGGGGAGGCTTGTCCAGCAGTGGACGTCATGTGGCTGTCGTGGTCATTTTACTTGTTACCAGAGTTAAAAAGGATTGCGAAGTAGCTAGAGGGGCTCATACTGCTCGTAATGTAGGTCGTGTTATTTAAAGCGAAGTCATAAGATAATATGCAGTTTTTACAGAAAATACTTCGCTTAAAAGACTGAAAAGGCCCGATATTGCTTCACACCGATCTCGTCTATATTCAAAACAGTCAAGACAGCATGAAATTAAACATGATTACGAAAACTTATTTTCGTAATAATGTTTAAAATTTATTTTAAACTAATTAAATTTGACTGCACGTGTGGCGCAGCGGCTAAGACACTCTCGCCTTGCGGATTCGAGTCCTGCGCTGGGCAACTATTTTTGTGACCCATGGTTGTTCTGAGTCTGGATGTCATTTGTGTCAGTCTATTATACGTTTGTAAAGTACCCCGCGACACAAGGATTAGATTCCTAAATGCGGGCGTTGTCTTTTCAAATAATAAAATAATAATTATCATCATATCGACGGTTACCGTAGCCTAGTTGGTAGTGCTCCTGCCTACGAAGCTGGTGGTCCTGGGTTCGAATCCCGGTAAGTGCAAATATTTGTGTGATGAGCACGAATATTTGTTTCTGAGTCATGGATGTTTTCTATGTATTTAAATATTTATCTATCTATATAAGTATGTATATCGTCGCCTGGTACCCGTAGTACAAGCTTTGCTTAGTTTGGGGCTAGGATGATCTGTGTGACATTGTCCCCAGATATTATTATTATTATTATATCAGCCGATATGAAATCTACTGCTGGCCAAACGCTAAAGATTTCCACAGTGGAGTTGTCATCATCATGACTTAATTGCCAAGCTTGGCAAACAGGTTAGCGATCGCAGTATGATAGAGTAGGCACATAGAGCGATGCTACTGCCCTTTCTATGGGAGATATTCCGTCGGGTCGACTTCTACGCTTGCTATGGGATGCAATGGTGTGGGAATATTCTTTGCCGTCAGCCAAAGTTGACTGACCTTTTTCCAGATTAAAAATGAATAGAGTATTTTTTTAGCCATAATGTTATCAACAAAAGTGAATATGTTTCGCTGGGTCTTCGCAGTTGGGGCGTATTGGATCCGGTTGTAGCATTAAAGCGCAACCGTCGTTTTAAACGCAGGGTCCGTCATAATAATAATACTGAATTCGTACCTCAATATAGACAGAACCATTCAGACAATAGGTAGTAAAATATAAATTTCAATAATTAAACCTAAACATAATTTTCTTGACAATAACTTAATACACGTGTTTTAGCAATCCGGTAACCTAAATATCTATAATAAGTTACTAGAAATAAACTGCATGTACAAACATGCTCTGACTATTTACAAGCGCTTTTTTAAAGTCTACGTGAATAAAAACCTTTTTTATTTTTTTTATTTATTAGTCACTCCTCGACAAGTCTAAACTTTTTTTGCTCTCAGTTATTTTATAGAACTTGAATGCCATCTGAAAAGTAACAAGTAGCGCCATCTCTTATCAGCCGCCGGAAATATTTATATACTGTGTCTAGTATATTATTTTAATCTACGTCAATATAGTTTCCCATCATCATAAAATCAGCAGTTTTATAACTTAATCATTTTCTCCATGTTTTAGGGATCCACAACATCGTTAAATGATGTTAAAAACTTTCTAGACTCAATTGTACTAGGACAATTAAATGCGGAAATATAAGTAGAAAGGGATCTTGTGAATTTATGAAGCTTGGACAGCATTCAAACTCAAAATAACATATTAGTAGGTACTGAACAGAAATCTCCACCAATCATACAAACAAATAAACGTAAAACAGGAAGCGGAGGAATATGTGCGTCGAATGCGACTTGTTTATAAATACCGCACTCTCACCTTCAGTTAGTGGCCAAAATTATCACGCTTTTGGTCTGAAGCCTAAACCATAAGCGGGAGCGTTCAGTAGGCTTATCATATACCTTCTTAATAATTCCACACTGTTACATGACAAAATCATGTAACATAAAAACAACTAAATTAAAATTACCCCCAACTTGATACGTATTTATATACATATCGAGTTGAAGGTAATTTAGTTGTTTTGCGTTTAGTTAGATTTGATATTATCAACTCTTCATAGATTTATATCCATGAAGAGTTGATAATATGATTATCAAATCTTTTACTCGTATTCTTTATACGCAGAACAGAAAATATAGTCTACCAGTACGTTAATTCAGCATTTTTGGGTAACGCTCCCAATGCTTTTCCTAGTCAATTACTGTGAATTACATAGGATGTGTGTAAAAAAAAATGATACAATCCAACTGTGTAGAAACTGAGTATATCCAATATTGATTAGTAGTTCAATTATTTAGCGCTAAGTGTTTTACCTAAAAATCTAGTTCCCATTTGATGGGAGTTTAAAAACTTATTTTCGTAATTAAAATTATTACGCCATTATTACACCATTTCATTGAATCTTTAACAGTCTTAGTTGAGAATCATATAACCTTTTCAGCTTCAGTAATTACTTTTAACATTTTTGTTATTTTTTAATAAACATGTAGAATAGTACATGTTTATTAAAATACTTAAAATAATATATTGTTCCATATATTTACAAAGCAACATCTATTTACAACAACAACTATAAAATGGCTTACAAAATAAGAAAAAATCTTACAATTTAAAAATGCAAATGTTCGAATCCGTGTTCTTCCAACTTCTGTTGTAGAACAGAAATAGTAGCACAGTCCCAACTCAAAATAAGTATGAGAAATAAATTATTGGAAAAATTCCGCTTTCGCTTATGCCTTGTTCCAAGGGCAGAGTGCAACACACTCAGGCGCTTGGCCCTGACTGTAGTAAGGCCATCGCACGCACTCACGAATTGAGCGACACATTAACAAGTAGCTACGCGCTCTTTTACTCTTATTTTCACGCACTTTTGCACTAAATGTTGCACTTAGTGACTCTAAGTACATCATTATGCGATTTTGACCTTGAAATTCTTGACTCATAGTGTCATTTATGTAAGCCAGTTTGTTGACAAGAATATGGTTATTGACATATTTTAAATGAAATATTCTTGGTATGACTGGACTGACATTATTAAATGGGGATGTGAGGTATAATTATAGGTATCTTCGAATCACTAACTCTTTGTTTTAAGTATTTATACCACCCGTCTCCACAAAATAAGTAACTCATTTATGGGGCAATGTATAAGATTCTATAACAATCTTCCCAGTGATATCAGAGAAATGTCTACGAATAAGTTTAAAAGGACTATAAAAGCCAAATTGTGTAGCAGGGCTTACTACAAAACTTCTGATTATTTAAGTGACAAAACGGCTTGGGATTGAGTCGCTCTAGATTAACACATTTAAGTACAATGTAATTTTATATCAGGAAATTAGCTGTGCCCCGCGGTGTTACCCGCGTTAAATTTTATAAATTTTCTTTGCTATAAACCTCACGGAGCCCGAGACCTTTCCAACGAATGTAAAACCGTGGAAATCGGATCGTGCGTTCTGGAGTTATAGCGTCAGGAAGGAAAACCCGACTTATTTTTATATAGTAGATAAATTATTTAAAAAAGGATTCCTACTGAGTTTTCTGGCAGTGTTTCTCAGTAGCTGCCACGTCATGCACTAAAAAATTGACGATTCCACACAAATGTAATATTTTAACGAAATAAATGACTTTTGAATTTAAGACACCAGTGTCTGTTTCACTCTTAACACATTCGTTTAAAAAGGAAAACGACACTTAAATCGACTAAATCGAGTTTCGTGTTCTGCTATTTCTGTCTCAAAACTGAACGTATTTTTGGTTTTCAAAATTCAAACGCCAAGAATAGGCTGTGGCCGAATGTTTTAATTAAAAACTATCACTTTTTTGGGATTGGCTTTTTATTTATGTATTTATTCTTGTACACACAAAATATACAATCAATAGAGATTTGTACGAAGAAAGGTACTGCTTGTTTCGCAAGAAATTTCTTCCAGCAGACCCGGAACAGGAGAAATTTAGCAGAGCCATAATCATGTTTGTAGTTCAATACACCTATCCTAAACATAGCAGAGCTTGTTATATGGAAACCAGACAATAGTTATACTATTTTTCTTTTGTGAATACACACTAATATAGACAATTACACTGAGAATGAAAACAAACAGACATGTTCATGCATACTAATATCTGTCCTGGTTGGGAATCGAACCTACGGTTTGCGACGTGAAGGCAAGTATCTACCAAGCACGTCAACCAGGCTGTCTAATAAGAGTCAGCGCGTTTGAGGTCTTACTCTGGCCGGCTACCCAAAGAGGAGCGAGCCCTGAAGTTATATCCTCAACACAAAACAAACATGTTACATTTATTTCATAACTAGCTATGCCCCGCGGTTTTACCTGCGTTAAACTTTATAAATTATAGCCTATGTGTTATTCTAATATTTAAAATCCATGTCAGCCAAATTATTTCCACTGCTGGACAAAAGCCTCCCCAATGAATGGGGGGATATGCCATAATTGTCACGCTTGGCTGACGGGTTGGCGATCGCAATTTGATGGTCACAGTTCACAGAAAAACGCTGCTGCCCGTTTTCTGATAGATATTCCATCAGAATAACGTCAACGCCCCCCAGGGGATGAGATGGGGTGATGATATTCTACGCCGTCACACACGTTAAAAGCTATATTAGTCAAATTTCATCGAAATCCATTTGTCAGTTTTTTCGTGAAAGAGTAACAAACATCCATACATCTATACTCACAAACTTTGGCATTTATAATATTAGTAGGATAAAACAAAACAATAGCTTCAGTTATTTTGGGACAGAATTACTAAACACCTCACGATTAATCATTTTGTTGTCTCGACCTTGATAATTTCCTTCTTCCTGTGATAAGTACTTAAATTAATTTTAGAGCTGACCTTCTGTTTAGAGGTCTTTGAATGATGATGTTTATTTGAAGAGAAAGTACATTAAGAGAAAGTTTCAAAAAGTCAGACTTTAAATTGATTAAATCCATAATCATTTCACAATGCCATCCTTTGTATTCAAGACAAATTATACAGAAATGTATTTATTATTAACTAGCTGTGCCCCGCGGTTTCACCCGCGTAAAATTTTATAAATTATCATATCTCCTCCTCCGTAGGTGATAGCGTGATAATATGTAGCCTATATGTTGACTCGACCTCTTAGTATTATTCATGCAAATTTTGAATTAAATCCATGCAGTACTTTTTGAGTTTAGCCCGGACATACATACAGACAAACAGACACACAGACAAAAATTCAAAAAAATATATTTTTGGCTTTGATATCGAAAGTAGATCACGCCCCAAGTATTCTTTTTAAAAAATATTCAATGTACAGTTTTGACTTCCCTACGATTTTATTATATGTATAGATAGATAATAATAATAATATCTGGGGAAAATGTCACACAGATCATCCTAGCCCCAAACTAAGCAAAGCTTGTACTATGGGTACCAGGCGACGGTATACATACTTATATAGATAGATAAATACTTATATACATAGAAAACATCCATGACTCAGAAACAAATATTCGTGCTCATCACACAAATATTTGCACTTACCGGGATTCGAACCCAGGACCACCAGCTTCGTAGGCAGGAGCACTACCAACTACGCTACGGTTACCTATATTGAATATGTAAATAAATTACATTTAGAATAATACCGATGATCTTATGAGGATTGTTGGAAGCATGGAGCTATTACAAAGAGGAGACGGCCTAAGCAACTGAGCACTGTGATTTTCAACTGAGTCTAAACGTCATCATGTAGGCGTGGCCTAAGTCAATGTATTGTTGGCGTTCGTCCTGTGCACAACTACGTCACGTTCACAATTTACAGCTATATTTGCGCTAGAAGATAAAAATAATGAAGTGTTGTGTTTTATCTTGTAAAAACTACTCGGACAGACGTTCTAATGCTATGGATGGCATCAAATTTCATTTGTAAGTAATTTTATTCGATTTTTTATCAAAATAGTTCTAGAAAATTCCCTTAACGTCGGCGTTTCGAAACATAATTCTACACGACATTAGATGGCGATACTTGGGGTCATGGGAATAAAAAATATTTAGGTACGCAGAGCTCAGTACTATCATAATCTAATAATCGTATGTACTGAAATTTGTTTTACATTCATTCGTAAAACCCCTTTAATGGCCAAAATACATTTTTGTAGCTTTTAATATAATTTTTAAAAAAATAACCGCCATCTATCGTACAAATATGAACATAACAAAAACAGGGCCGTAATTAGGATCCAGTTATTTTACCTAATGTCCCGCAGCTGTATCATAAATAGAAAGTACTTAAACATGGAATGCACTGCACAAAAAAAATACAATCTCCTATAAATTAAATATTCTATGTACAGTAATTTAATTAATGTACCTACTTCCCTTCATTAGTATGCTCGTTGTTTACTTAATTTAAATTAAGTACTTTAAGCCTACCTAGTTTATTTAGTCAAATTTTAAAATTATGAATGTTATAGATTGCCATCTGAAGATAACCTTAGACAAAAATGGATAGCAAAAATTAACAGACAAGACTGGTCTCCCTCTAAATATACAAAAATTTGTTCTTGCCATTTTAACGATGAAGACTTCGTAGTAACAAAAAAAGGCCTTAGAAAATTAAAGAAGGGAACTTTACCTTGTTTAAAACTGGATATATCGGTTCGTAACAATGCATTTTTTTACCCATAAAATATTTAATTTTATTTCCAATATAACATGAATAACAATTCGGAATATTAATAATAAGTCTTAATCAAAGTCCCATAATCTTCATCATCATCATCATCATCATCATCATTCATCAATGACCTTTTTATTCTCACATTTATTTTATAATAATATCACTGTCAATAAAAAAAAGATATCATTATGGTTCGCAAAAGTATAAAAAAACAGTAGGTACTCCCTGGTACGAAGTTATGAGTCCGGCCCTATTGCATCCTGCACTGTGTGACATCTAGTGTAAAAAAGTTACGTTACTACTAATTATAGTCCACAAAACATGCGATTAGTTTACCTATTGACCGGTAGATGTAAACAAAGAAGTAGGCGGGATCTAACACCCTCTCCCCCCCGCAAAATGTCACGCGTTGTTTCATAGAAAAATCGAATTACAACGTCTCCTCTTTGTAATAGCTCCATGGTTGGAAGCCTCTGGATGCGGGTAGCACAAGACCGGCAATTATGGAGATGTGTGGGGGAGGCTTTTGTCCAGCTGTCGCCCATTGCTGGACAAAGGCCTCCCACTCTATTGGCTGATATCATCATGATTATGTAAGATTAATAAAAATGCATTCTTCCTTTTTTGTTAAGGCAGGGGGAATGCCTTCGCATGCCACCCGCAAAAAGTGTCTGCGGGTGGGTATGTCGGACTTGTACCGACTAAACCTACCTGCCGTGGACTTCTCTTGGCGCCTGATGGGGGAATCCCGGGAACGCGGGTATGCTGCTCCGGTACCCCCCTTTTGCGCCATGTCCCAGATGGTCGGGACACGTACCCTGGAAGGGGTTCATCGGCTGATATCATCATGATTATGTAAGATTAATAAAAATGTATTTATCCTAAAACTTAATTAATTATTACTTAGATAAGAGGCGTTCATAGCTAGATGCTCTCAACGATGAGCAAGTGATCGGCGAGGTTAAGGAACTAGACTCGCAGTCAGTCAATAGATGGGTGACCGCCGAAGTAGTTTCATTTATGACCACGGAGACATGCTGTTGTGATCACGTAACGTCTCACAAATGTCGTTAAACCATCTCAAAGGTCTAATGGGTGGCTTGAATTTTCTGTGTATTGTATGTATGTCAGATGTCTATGCTTCCCAAAAAAAGAATAAGAAATTAAATTAAAATTAATTATATTAAACTAAAAAGGTTTTTATTCACGTAGACTTTAAATAAGCTTGTAAATAGTCAGAACATGTTTGTAGTATAATACAGTTATTATTTCTAGTTGCATATTACAGATATTTAGATACACGGAATGTTAAAACATTTATACAATTTATTTTATAATAGTAGTGATATTTAGCTAGCTTGTATTAAGTTATTGTCAAGGAGATTATGTTTAGGTTTAATGATGTCATTATTTCTATACGTTGCCTAGTGGTTACTTAAAGTTTGTACTAGGTTAAGTACAAACTTTGCTTAGTTTGGGCTAGATGGCGTTGTGTGATATCTGCTGGATATTTATTTATTAGAAAGAGATATTATTATGTCAACCGAATGATGCCCACTGCTGGAAAAAGGGAAAAGATTTCCACAATTTATGGAGTGGCAATATTCTATATCGTTAGCCATACAGCAAAGAGTAGTATTGGAATTTAAATAAGTAGAATTTAAATAAGTGAATGTAAAAGATAGAATTCCTTGCTGAGGATTCTATATTTTACACCACTCCTCCCATTATCACCACAGCCTACACCAGCCTCACTAGTGTCACCGTAGCCTAGTTGGTAGTGCTCCTGCCTACGAAGCTGGTGGTCCTGGGTTCGAAAATTCGATTGTTGTGCAAATATTAGTGAGATGAGCACGAATATTTGTTTCTGAGTCATGGATGTTTTCTATGTATTTAAGTATTTATCTATCTATATAAGTATGTATATCGTTGACTGGTACCCATACTAACACATATATACCCATACAAGCTTTGCTTAGTTTGGGGCTAGGATGATCTGTGTGATATTGTCCCTATATATATATTATATTATTTACTAAATAATTGTGTGTCTTGGCTAAAAATTAAATATGGTATCGATTTATTATGTATTGTTTATCTATCTCTAGTAAATATTAATATAATTAACTTATACAAACTTATTTCTCATTTTCCACCCTGTATTTTAAGATTTTTTGCTGCTACAATGTTTTGTATTGTTGGATAAACCATCAAAAAACTTTCAGAAAAAAAAATTGTTCGGGCATGTTATCCTAATTTATTTGAGTTAGATTACTAAAAGCAATATTAGTATTGTTTTTTTAATTGCTGGGACTGGTCTTGCGTAACTGGCTAGTGTACTGTGAGGCCAGAAATGAGGCCATAGACACTGTGTAATATTCAATAAGTATAACTTCAATTTAAATAGGATAAAATAAATAAGATTATTATTCATGTAGACTTTACAAAAGCGCTTGTAATTAGTCAGAGTGTATTTGTAGTAATATATTTAGAACCTAAAGTAAGTAGATATTTAATAAAAAGTAAACTTAAGGACATACTGCTCGGCGAATGTGACACTGTTATCAGTGAGTTACATTCGCGCGATGCTGTGGATCGGCTAGTTTAAGATGGTTGAACTTGGATCGACACGCTGCCGCGTGTCTAGATTAGCTGTTTTGTTCTTATTATGTTTTTCACATAGATTTAACTTTTAAAATATTTAAGTATATAGTATAATAAAAAAACTTGAAAGGTGTCAAGGGACACCCGGATGGAACGAAGTTATTTCTTATTATTTATTATGTACAAAAACCTGTATACACTCAACAAAAATAATCGTCGTGACACCACACTGTTCAATGCGAAATAGAAATGAAAATTTCTGGCTTGCTTTCTATAAGAGAGAGAGAGAGAGAGAGAGAGACAGAGAAACATGCGCACGCCGCACAGCTGCAAAAAGTGTCGTGACAACTTTTCGTAAGATTTTTTTCCGTCTAGCCCCCTTTCACAACGTGCGATAAGGAACTTCGTTCCAAAATTGTGATATATACCTTTAATATTATATCAACGAGCGCGTCTCGCCAACAAGCTTTGTCGCTTGGCGAGGAACAATTTAATTGTAAAAATGTAATTTTCTTTTAACGAATTTCGAGTAACGAATAAAAAAAAAGAAAAAAAAAGTAAATTATACGTAGGCCTACGCTACACTTGACGGAAATTCCGTCAAGACATTCCGTAGGTAAAGAGCAAAATTTAACATAGTCATTTAGTATTAACTACAAGAACATAGCTCAAAGTGAATTATTACAGTTCCTCGTAAATTATCATCTACAACTGCTACTCAATTAGATTACCACTGACTCATATGAGTTTCGTTTCCTTGGCTCGAGATGAAACGCACACGAATTTAACTAAAAGGATTAATTTGCACAACATACCATTTTACTGTCAGGACTATAAATACGGGAAAATGTGTTAAGACTTGTGAAAATTCTTTGGTCACTGAGTCAACTGTCAAGATACGGAAAATACCATAAAGTTGACTCTTCACTTCACCTCTGTACATTATGTACCTAAAAACAATTTCATATATTACTCTACTTAAAATTATTGAATCTCTGCCTTAAAAATGACGGGGTGTTAGTAGTTTGTCATGTCTGTGTATGCATCGGTCTATGGCATCGTAGCTCTAGAATGGATGAAACGATTATAATTGTGATTTTTTTATTTATTAGAGAGATTCATTAATCGGGAGTGTTTTAGCTATATTTGATGAAAAGCGGTCCAAGATGGCCTCCGCCTCAAAATGGCAGATAACTTATTTAATGAAATTTATTTAGCACTTGGGTATTAACATACACTTGTACTTGTCAAGCTCACAAAGCATTACTTAAACATTGATGAATACAGTATCAAACATAATATTTAAGTCCAAATTACACACTACTATCATTACAGTTATGCAACCAATGCAATAGTGGAACATGACAAATAGGTTAACATAACAAAATTATACTTATTATTATAGTCTATATATATTGAATAAGTCCGTCCGTGCGGTCTCTTTCGTCACATTTTTTAAAAATCTTAAATAAGTATTAAATAGCAATTTACTAAGCTATTATTGTTACATTTAGCACGTTTTATTAAAGAATTGAAGACGACGAGCAGTTGGCTAGCGCTAAATTTTTTCACAACTCCCATTAAATGGATTTCAAATAAAAGGGCTTGACTATTAGAATACTATACATATTTAACACTATGATAAATTTCAAATCCAAGATGACCTCCAATACAAAATTGCGAATTACATTTTATTTTAACAACCTCGTTAAAATGGTTATCAAATAACTGGCAAGTAGAATACGATACAATTAGTAAGGCCGGTGGTTTTATTAAAATTAAATATTTAATCACATTAAGCAAAATACCGGGAATCGTGGAGATCTTTGCGGGAGACCTTCGTCCAACTGTGAACGTCTTTCGGCTGCTATGACTTTCGGCTGCTATGATGACGAAGCCAATTTACAGGTCAAAAACCAAAATTTCTAGAGAAAATTAACTTCAGGGAAATTATTAGCTAAATCCCGCGGAGCTTGATAAATATGCAATTCATGGACACAAAGTCCACATAGACTCAGAACAATAATATAGAGATCATATAAATAATTGTACTTTACGGGGATTGAACCCGAAACACGAAGAAGCCGAAGCACTTTAACTACTGCACCATAAGCGCCATTAATGAAGAAAAGCTCACCAGCCGTTGGCATACCCTGTTTTATTAAGTTTGAGATCCTAAAAATATATAAAAAATGTATCTACCTAATCGTCAGAAAAATGGTCAAATAGTAATTTATTGGTAACATAATTCATCAATATATTATAATAGTCAAAAAATAGGGGTCTAATACTTAACTAGTAGCTACTTAATACTTTAGTCTCCCATATTACCCAGTAAAGACAGTTTTTGCAAAAAGATTCGGCGCCTTCCTAAAACCATATATTTATAACAAAATAACAAAAATGTACAACCTGCATACACCCGCATCCCTCCGAGAAATAAACGCTAAATTAAGTAAAGAACTCATAAGTTGGACCTATGAACAAACTGAAAACCTTTTAAAAATTATAATATAAATTGACTTGGCAATTATATCGAAAATTGTACGTAAATTTACAATAAGATCATATTTATTTTAGCACTGGAATGGTTCCACTTTGATTTAGTATGTATATTCATTATAATTTAACATCAACTGTTTGTTCAATACTTTTATGTATTTTGTAATTGAAATACATTCACACTATTACAACTTTGTCTAAGCTCCCAGCAGGACAGGCTCAGCCTAGATTTTTGCAGGGAGTTTCGCATGTTCATATTTATATTGGCAATAAAAATTTGTATACTTTATTATAACAACTCTGTATAAACGTGTTAATTCTTGGTTGATAAAGTTCTATTCTAATTATTAAAAAAATGGTCTACGGGTAAAACGATTGCTCCCATTTGTGTATAAATTTAATTAATTTTGTTTATTGGTATGTGATATAAATATGAAAATAAAATATTATATTTTCTTTTTCTCGGAAAAAATCTTCGCAGACGACAATTCACAGATGGGTTGGTTGACGTGGTTGGTAGATACCTGCCTTTTACGGAGGCCGTGGGTTCGATTCCCATCCAGGACAGACATCTAAAAAATTCACAAATATATTTAAAAAGTTAAGTACATATTACGTTCAGCAATGATTTCTGCGCTAAGCATGCAGGCTTGTCTTGCAGTGCATGAATATGTCTGTTTGTCCTGAGTCTGGGTGTAATTATCTATCATATTATTTTTTATGTATTCTTTATCTTTATATTATACGTATGTATTTACAAAAACAAGTAGTATATGTAATATATCAGTTATCTGATTTCCATAGTACAAGCTCTGCGTAATTTGAGATTAGGGGGGCGACCGGCTATGTCGCCGAACATCGGGATAGTGATCGGAGTTGAAATAAATAAAGGTTAAAAATGACTTGATCAATCGTTAAATCGGCTTTGACGTTTAAAATCGATTCCGGACTATTTATAACGTCACATGTCCTCATGGAAGCCGATTTAACGATTGATTAAGTCTTTTTTAACCTTTATTTATTTGGACGCCGATCACTATCCCGATGTTCGGCGACTTAGCCGGTCGCCCCCCTGATCTCAAACTAAGCAGAGCTTGTACTATCCCTGGTCTCAGACATTCGCACCCACTTACACCTTGCATTGCGTATAATTATACCTAAAACTAAAATTTTACGGTCAAAATCTGTTTACAAACAAGGGAAACATTGGAAACATTGGTAGAAAATGAAATCCTACCGTCGAATTTCTTTGAAAATCGGTTTAAAAATCTGTTGAAAAAGCATTGAAAGTCAAAACTGAATAGCTATTTGCCGCGTCCCTTCATTATGCCAACAACAGCATAAATAAATACTTCACTCCAAATACTCTCAGTCATAATATACGCATGTACATATATAAAAGGTTTGTTTGTCCACATCGAGTCAAGGGCGTTGCTTTTAACTCGTCCAGATAATGTATGTTAATTTGACGATAACGCGTATCCTTGAGAACTGCCGGTGCCCTGGGTTGAACTGTGTACCTACTTGCAAAGTAAAGCACTGAGTCATTTCGCCCTGCATTTTCATAATAAAATCTTCAGTTTATGCTATTTCATTTTATTGTTTAATTTTTTATCATCGACTCATTATTAGTGTTAAAAAATACAACTGAAATCAACTTTGAAATATAAACTATCCGACGCCTTTGTCATAAATAGGTAACGAACGAAAACTTACTCTGTACGCCAGAGTCACAAATAATCGATGCATAATACAAAATAATTACTCAATAGAAATATTTAAATCCAATTCAATGCCATTATGGCATGCGAAAAGATCAATCACCTGTTTGATCACACAAACTTTGAGTTGAGAGCCAGAGGTGGGAGCCTGGTGATCTGTAACACAGGTCTTACCTACTATAGACGCCAGTCTCTCACAAAGGTATGACAGCCTTGTATACATTATGGAATGCAATAAAGTATTGAGTATTGAGTTTCTGTATTTCCAGCTCTGTATTTCTTTACATAATACTTGTATGTACACCAAACCTTTGTGAAAGAGATAAATAAATACATTATTATTATTCCAAATTATTTATTTAAAGTTCTTATTTTTTACATATTTATATCTATAAAATTGAAATAAAAAAGAAAACAATAATATATAAATAAATATGAAAAAAATAGAGGTCCTCCAGCGGCGAGGTTTGACGCCCTAGGCCGCCGGTGGTCAGGGCGACAGAGTAAGGAACCTTCTCACAATGCGTGCCGTTCCCATTATTGCCGCCTTTTGTATCCGACCCTTGACCCAGTGATCTAGCGAAAGCCTCTTAAGATGTTGGTCGAGGCTCTTCGCTATGAGACCGTTTACGGAGACGACTATCGGGACAATTATTGTTGAGCCCACATCCCACATGGCGGTAACCTCGTGAACCAAATATAAGTATTTTGACAACTTATCAGTCTCGGCTCTTACGAGGTTATCGTCAAATGGGACAGTGATATCAACAATAAATGCCCGGTGCTCCAACCGGTCTACCAAAACGATATCAGGCTTATTGGCAACAATAGTCCTGTCTGTAATGATAGACCGGTCCCAGTAGAGTTTGGCACAACCGCTTTCGAGAACTGGTTCCGGTACGTACTTGTAGTACGGCACTTCGGAGTCTACAAGACCATACCGAAGAGCAAGCTGCTGGTGGATAATCCTGGCAACTTGGTTATGCCTGTGCAAGTACTCGCCGTTGGCAAGATAGGAACAACCGGAAACAATGTGTCTGATGGACTCTCCGGGACGGTGACACGCCCGACAAATGTCGATGGTACCGTCCTTGAATATGTGCTTCCGATAGTTCCTCGTCTTGACAACTTCATCAGCAATTGCACAAGCAAAACCTTCAATTTCACCAAATAGGTCACCAAAACGTAGCCAGGCCACAGATGCTTGTAAGTCAACGTGAGCACTATGTAGGGCCTGGTGGAACCTACCATGAAGCACCTTGCTCTTCCATACGTCAATTCGATCCCGAGTGCTAAGTACGACGGGCTTTCTTATTATTATTATTAATATGTACATATAATAATTCTATTTCAATCATAATAATTATCATCATATCAGCCGAAAGACGTCCACTGCTGGACAAAGGCCTGTCCCAAATATCTCTACAATTGCCGGTCTTGCGCTATCCGCATCCAGCGATTTCCAGCGTCCCGCACAAGATCATCGGTCCATCTTGTAGGGGGCCTGCCCACGCTGCGTCTTCCGGTTCGTGGTCGCCACTCGAGAACCTTTCTGCCCCAGCGGCCGTCGGTTCTACGAGCTATGTGCCCTGCCCACTGCCACTTCAGTTTAGCAATTCTTACGGCTATATCGGTTACTTTGGTTCGCCTGCGGATCTCAACATTTCTGATTCGATCACGCAGGGAAACTCCAAGCATAGCCCTTTCCATTTCTCTTTGGGTGACCTTGAGCCGACTGATAAGACCCATAGTGACCGACCACCTCTCTGTTCCATAAGTAATCCCTGGCAACGCACACTGGCCGAAGACTTTCGACTTGAGACACTGCGGTATTTGGGACGAGAAGATATTAGCTTAGTTATTAAGATAGTAACTTCCAGCCGAGTTGGATTCTACGATTGATAATAATTATCAAATGTCATTAAATGTTAATATAATTCAATATAATATGTAAATATATAGTTGTGAAATTTATAACTTTTACGGCAGTCAAATCGATTTTATATAAACTAATTTAACCAATTATATAATAATAATTTCTCCTTCATTCCTTTTTCAATTAATTTTTAAACCGATTTTAAAATAAATTTAACCATAGGATTTTATTTTTGTCTGTTACCCAAGGTCTCTCTTGTTTCTGAACAATTTGATTTCGTGGGTTCGATTCCCACCCAGGACAGATATTTGTGTGCATGAACATATTGTCTGTTTGTCCTGAGTCTGGGTGTAATTTATCTATATACCTAAAAAAATGAAAATGACTCATGTAATAATAATAATATTGTTATCTTGCCATCGAAATTAAGACGAAATGGAAAGCTCGAACAGTCCATATTATCCCTTTACTATTGACTTCCACTGCTATTGTCCCTAAATCTCTTCTCTTAAACTTACACACTTTCTATATGCCCTCATACACACTGCACATGCTCCAGAAAGCCAGTCTTAACCACTTGTAGCATCACACGAAAATACCTCACATCATCCACATTAACATCAGCGTATTCTATTTAATCTACCTTCACTCTTGCCTTAGGACCGCGCGATAAGTATTGTTTTCTACCCTCGCAAAAGAGGAGAAAAAAAAAGATACAATAATCCTTCCTACTAATACTAGAAATGTGATAGTTTGTGAGTGTATGACTGTGTGAGTGTGTATGTTTGTTACTTCTTCACGTCCAAACGGCTGGAGCGATTTGGATAGAATTTGGTATGGAGTTAGCTGACACCCTGGATTAATACATAAGCTATAATTTATAAAGTTTAATGCGGGTAAAACCGTGGGGCACAGCTAGTAATATAATATGGAGGAGCGTGTTTTAATAAATTCCTTATTCAAGATTCAATGTGAAAACAAACACGTCTTTTAAAAACAATGAGCCAAAATTAGGCAGGTAATACAGAAAGTATATTATTGTCAAAAATATTGTAAACGACTTGCGAAGTCAAAATTAATGGATATGAAAATAAAATATTATAAGCGGCGGACTCATAATTTTGTAGGTTTATATTAATGATGACGTTATTATGATTAATGTTGTTATTATGCAGTATTAACATATACTTACATACAATTACACTTTATTTTTATATCAGAAACGATGAATTTTAAATTAGTAAACTTTTTTACTGCCCTTGTGGCGTTCAGGCCTTGCTATTATTATATTTCTTGTTCGGTCGCCCTATAGGACATCTATTTGTGTGACCCATATACATGTATATATAGTTATATAGATATGTATAGTTATATTAGATACTAGCTGTGCCCAAGACTTCATCCGCGTGTTAAATAGTTTATTTAGTATTTTATAAGCTTTTTTCTAAAATAAATGATGTTTTCTAAAATAAACGTAGCCTAAGTTACTCCTTATTACATCAGCTACCTGCCAATAAAAGTCCTGTCAAAATCGGTCCAGCCATTACTGAGATTAGCCGGAACAAACAGACAGACAGACAAAAATGGTAAAAAAAATATTTTGGTGTATGTACCGTATATATATTCATATACATGTAGTAAAAAACGGTTATTTCAAACAGACACTCCAATTTTATTTATGTGTATAGTTTATAGATTTGACTACTGAACTTATTTCGTAAGGAAGCCTACGATGCATATCTTAATTTTAATAATAATATCCTGCGACATTATTTACACATGGCCATCTGATCCGAATCTAAGCAGAGCTTGTACTATGGAAACTAGATTACAGATATATGTACTACATATACTACTTTCCTTTCGTAAATACATAGTTATATAGATAATTACACCCAGAAGAAACAGACATGTTCATGCACACAAATACCTGTCCTGAGTGGGAATCGAACCCACTACCTTAGGCGTGAAAAGCGAGCATTTGCCAATAACGCCAACAGGCCCGTCAGTTTTCATACATAAAATGTAAAATATTCCAAGACCGATAATTTTTCCTACATTTTCCGCCCATTTTCAGTTAGCAGGTTCACCCCCTCCACTTTCACAATAAAAAGTTGTCAGATGATTGCCAACGCTCAAACGGAAATGACGTTTCCGCAATTTACCAACTAACGTCTCTGGCTGAATAGAATCCTTCCTAGGTTACCGTTTATTTTTTTTAATTAACACTCAGCTTGAATGTTTTAAGAAAATTGAATAGCCTAGTTAACGTGGAAAGACTTTTTCTTTTATAAGTAGTTTAGGAAATAATAATAATTCAATTTTATCGTTGCAATAAGCAATCGTTGTTGGTATGCTTTGATGTTTTATAAAGGAAATTAAAGCTATAAATATTTGTCGATAAGACCTTTTGGAAGTGTTTAGATATTCTAAAGCAATGATAATTTGTTCCAAAGATTAGGTTCTTGCCACCTTTTGACTGTATATAATGTTTTGACTGGTCTATGGGTCTAGTGGTTAGTGACTCTGACTGCTACGCCAGAGGTCGTGGGATCGATTCCCACCCGGGACAAATCTTTGTATGATGAACATGTTTATTTTTTCTAGATCTGGATGAAATTTATCAATAAAACGTATGTATTTAGAAATATATAAGTATATTTATCAGTTGTCTGGTTGCCATAGTACAGGATATGACTAGTTTGGGATCAGATGGAAGTGTGTTTATTGTCTCAAGATATTGATTTATTTAAAATATGTATGGATGTTATTTGTGTCCGTCTATTATATGTTTGTACCCCGCGACACAGAGATTACATTCACTAGTGCGGGCGTTGTCATTAAAAAAAAAAACAAAATGTAGGTATTGGGAAATATATACTTAAGTATATAAGTTTCATGGTTGTGATAGTACAGGCTCTGCCTAATTTGGAATCGGAAGGCAGTGTCCTAGTTGTCCAAAGATATTTGTTTATTTTATGATCGACTAAAAAACGGAACAGTTTATCAGTTCATTGACAACATTTTAATATATTATGTAAGGCAATTTGTTAATTGAGGTTTTCAATAATTATTTACGATTCGGTATTATACGGGGCTCTACAGGCTAAGTCGCCGAACATCGTTTTCGTGAATGGCGTTCAAATAAATAAAGGTTATAAATGACTTAATCAATCGTTAAATCGGCTTCCATGACCACATGTGACGTCTTAAATGGTCCGGAATCGATTATCAACGTTGAAGCCGATTTAACGATTGATTAAGTAATTTTTAACCTTTATTTATTTGAACGCCATTCCCGAAAACGATGTTCGGTGACTTAGCTGGTAGAACCCCAAATAGCTGTGTGCAAATAATGTCCCAGGATATTATTATTATATAAGCACCATATATTTAATAGAATGGTCATTCTATTTAGCACATACCTGCGATGTTTAACACAACGATACATATGTCTCGTTAACGACTGTAATAATTTTACAAGTCGCAGAAATACCACTGTTACAAAATAAGTCATAATTAATTCCCCACAGTGCTAAGTAAGAAACACAGAATAAAAAGAACAGTTATATAAAATTATAATTTCCTTTACTCTGCCCGTAAAATCGCCATTAAATTATAGTATGGGCAGTGATTACCCTTTTTTGATATGTGTGTAAAAGTGTAAAAGTGATAAAAAGTGATTACACTTTTTTCGGGTGGCATGCGAAGGCATAGGGGATGCCTTCGCATGCCACCCGAAAAAAGTGTCTGCGGGTGGGTATATTGGACTTGCACCGACTAAACGTACCTGCCGTAGACTTCTCTTGTCGCCTGATGGGGGAGCCCCGGGAACGCGGGTATGCTGCTCCGGTACCCCTCTTTTGCGCCATATCCCAGGTGGTCAGGACACGTACCCTGGGAGGGCTCCTCTGGATTGCCCTCCCCTGTTGCCAACTCCTCCCAGTTCGGCACAGCGACTGTGCCACAGACAGATCCCTGTCATCCCGGAGAGGGCAGTGATTACCCTAGTGTCAGAGTTGTTCAAGCCGCCCATTAGGCTTCTGATATAGCTTAACAACTGTTACCTAGTAGCTATAACCTGGACCGACATCTTAACATGCCCTCGAAGCACGGAGACAGTCTGAAATTAAATCACTTTGGCTGTCACCCCTCTTTAGGCTGACACCGTGATAAGGTACTTAACCTCGCCGACCACTCTCGGGAAGTGACAGTGTCTACGGGCTGTGATCACCTCTATGATTATTGGAACGAAGTTCCTTATCACGCGTTGTAAAAGGGGGCTAGATGAAAAAAATTCTTACGAAAAGTTGTCACGAAACTTTTTGCAGCTGTGCGGCGTGCGCATGTTTCTCTCTCTCTCTCTCTCTCTTATATAAAGCAAGCCAGATATTTTCATTTCTATTTCGCATTGAACAGTGTGGTGTCGCGACGATTATTTTTGTTGAGTGTATACAGGTTTTTTGTACATAATAAATAATAAGAAATAACTTCGTTCCATCCGGGTGTCCCTTGACACCTCTCAAGTTTTCTGAGTACTATGACAATCACACAGTGATTTCCAGCTTGTCTGACAAGTGTGGTGATTATGGTGAATCCCCCAAGATGGCCTATGAATCAGGCTTTGATTCAACATAAATGTCATTGATATGACGAAAGATCATTTTCCTATAAACATGTTTCCATTGATGTGACGTTAACTATACAATTTTCTATATTAGACGGTCACTGTAGCATAGTTGGTAGTGCTCCTGCCTACGAAGCTGGTGATCCTGGGTTCGAATCCCGGTAAGTGCAAATATTTGTGTGATGTGCACGAATATTTGTTTCTGAGTCATGTATATAAGTATTTATCTATCTATATAAGTGTGTATATCGTCGCCTGGTACCCATAGTACAAGCTTTGCTTAGTTTGGGGCGAGGATGATCTGTGTGACATTGTCCCTAGATATTGTCCCCCTTGATATTATTCTCACTGAATGAAGGTACTAATTTCTTTACTCTATACAAAGCAACAATATCGTGGCCAAAAATGAATGAAAAAAATACGAACCTTAGTAGTAATAGCGTTTTATCACACAGGGTGTTTGAAAAAAAAGCGACCGAATTTAATACTGTTGGACTGAATTGCATATTTAGATGTAATCTTGTCTTGGAATTAAAAAGATTTTGTGCTTTTTTGCTACAACCTTTTACTTTTGTGAAAAGTCCGGATTAATATTAGTAAGGTATTAATCTGTTTTTATTATTTTCTTCTTTTGTAAGTTTCTTATGTTTTACTATATTATTTCTATTGTTGCTACTAATTAAAACTAGTAATCCATTTTTATTATAATTTTAGATAACGTGCCGTTAAAAGCACGTTAAGCCAGTCACACCCTTTTATTACGTTTCAAACAAAAGCCTCCAGCCTCCAGCCGATAGCAAAATTGGTTATATAATTGCCCTTCAATTGCAAATGCCTATTAAATTATACTTCTAGCTGTATTTAGACTAGCTATAAATATTAAAAAATATATCAAAATGCACTAAACAAGTACAGTCTCTATTCTTTTACTCTCATAATTTGATAGTTCAGCTATTCAACACAATAGCAGAGAGATCAGGCGCAATACAAACCTACATCCCCACAACCTACAGTCCCACGCCTATTTCTCCCTCCCAAATAGAATAGAAATCCTTTGACACCTCTTTGTCCTCAATTTATATACTTCATACTTTGTTGCTGGTTTAGGGTACTTCTGACTTCGTATTTCTTGAGCAATGTGAATTTTGAGAATTTTCTATGAAGTCTATCCATTCACACAGGCCTGGTAAACTTCTTTTGTCAATTTTCTTTCAAAGATCCTTTCTAAATGCCAAACCATCTCAGCTTCATCATCATATCAGCTTAAAGACATCCACAGCTGGACAAAGGCCTCCCCCAAGGATGCCGCCGCTGCCCGCATCCAACAGCTTTCCCCGACCCTAGCAAGATCGTCGGTCCACTTTGTACGGGTCATGCCCACACTGCGTCTTCCTTCTTATTCCTTCCCAGCATACCTTCTTCGATATTTGTGACTTCATCCATTTTCACACCACATCGCTCTTTTACGTCAGTATTTCATATTATGTCTCTCAAAGTCACACCACAGCCACACTTACTTCTCAGAGCTCTCATCAGCCGCAATACGAAATAAATAAAATAAAAAGGGATTTTATTCACGTAGACTTTAAAAAAGCGCTTGTAAATAGTCAAAACATGTTTGTAGTAATACAGTTAATATTTCTAGTTACTTATTACAGATATTTAGGTACCCGGAATGTTAAAACATTTATACAATTTATTTTATAATGGTAGTGTCATTTAGCTAGCTTGTATTAAGTAATTGTAGTAAGTTGTTGTAAATATTCACGTACTATTCGAGGCACAGGTGTATTCATGCTCCAGGCTATTTCTGGGTGTATATCACACTTATACAGGCAAAAGTTTGTGAGTGCGTGACTGTCTGAGTGTGTATGTTTGTTACTACTTCACGTCTAAACGGCTTTAGCGATTTGAATAAAATTGGGTATGGAGTAAGATGACGCCCTGGATTAACACGTAGGCTATAATTTATAAATTAAAACTGCGGGGCACAGCTAGTTTTTCTTTAACCTCCATTATCACTTATTGGCAAAACATACTACCGAACTAGATTAGACAACCGCCTGTATATAATGACACTCGGGTAATAAATTAAATATAAAAACGCTTACATAAAACAGTCGCACCTCGCTTTACTGACGATTACAGAGGGTTGACTCACACAAAGTTCTACGAGTTTAGTTTTATTCTATTTTCTTTTCTTTGGTTCTATGAACTGCTCGACTGGGGAACTATATCCACCTAATAGAATAGACTTCATTACTATGTTCGTCTCTACTATGAGGCGCTATCTGCGTGTTGCGCTTACCAGTCTGTAAGTAATCGGCGAGGTTAAGCACATGTGCATGCGGTCAATCTTTAGATGGGTGACCATCAAAGTGGTATAATTGCTTAGCGTCTCCGTGCTTCTGAAGCCACGTTAAGCTGTCGGTGCCCGTAATAGTCGTTATACAAAAGTCGCTAAGCCATGTTAGTGGCCTACTGGGCGGCTTGAACGATTCTGCCACCAGGGTAACCACTGCCCATACGATAAGAACTGTAATGATATTACCCTTCGAGCATGATATTACCTGCCCTCCTATAGAATAAAACCTTTTTTTAGTAGATAGCAAACTCTGGTCATTTTAATAAAATAGCTGGACATAGGTTTTAAAGTTAGAATAGAATTCGAATTAATAAAAAAAGTGCTGTTATGACTTTGGTTGTGAATGACATTGTGAAAACTAGTTTATTATCTATACATTTATTCTATACATTCTATACAAATAAATAAAATTGGAGTGTCTGTTTGTAATATTGAAGTAACCGGTTTTTACAACATAAATATGAATATATATACGGTAGGTACATACACTAAAATAACATTTTTTACAATTTTTGTCTGTCTATCTGTTTGTTCCGGCTAATCTCTGAAATGGCTGGACCGATTTTGACGGGACTTTTATTGGCAGGTAGCTGATGTAATAAGGAGTGACTTAAGCTACTTTGATTTTAGAAAAAGTCTTTTATTTTACTAAAAACCGAAATAAACTAATTAACACGCGGACGAAGTCGCGGGCACATTTAGTTAATCAATATCAATCAATCAATATTTATTGTGTAAAATTTGGTACACTGAGGATCTTAAATATAAATAAATAGTTCACAAAAATCAACCACACAGGTGTACACAATTTTATAAATGTCATGTTTAGTTAACATATTAATAAAATAAGTGATTGGTATATAATACGTGTATTATCATTGTGAAGGTCTCTCCTTAAATCCCGGTTATAGAGTACCCTTGCTGCTGCGTGTCTTCACAGAACTTATAGAAATCAGCTTGCGTTATTCTTTTACATTAAACTTGCGTTTAGTTAATTGTTAGTTTAATACATAATTAATACGAATGGCCCCACCGAATGGCTATGCTTAGCTATACAAAATGTATACTAGCATTCCGGGAATGTGTCGCATTAAGACGGCTTGTTGCAATTTCTGTAGATGTGGCCCCAATTTTTGACTCCATAGGTTGCAATAATTTGACCATTATCAAGTGTCACTTGCATCTCTTTGAAGACTCAGTTGAATTAGCTGCTGCGCCAGCCTTATTGATGTAACATAATAATCTCTACTAATATTATAAATAGGTAACGTTTGTGAGTTTGTGACGTTTTGAGTGGTAGTCTCTGGATCTACTGAACAGAATTTCAAAATAATTTCACCAGTAGAAAACTACATTATTGTGGAGTGTATGAAAAATTCTATAATTTTTCTCGAACTTTTAACCCGCAGTATTTTTACGCGATAAACGGGCAGGGACCAAAATACATATTTATAACGCGGAACGAAGTCTGCGGGCACTGCTAGAGTAATATGAAAGTGGAATCTTGCAACTTTGTTACAATAAGCAAATGCACTAAAAGTAGCTATTTAATACCACAATAAAGTTTTTCAAGACATTCAACCACTAAACAACTTAACACAGCCGTTTGTTTGCATCGTAAACCATGAAACTACTGTCATAATGTGAGTGCCGCCATTTTTACTGGGACCCTGTTTATACGTAGAATATTCCGAAGCCGACTGCCTCGTTGGTCTAGCGGTAGCGTGTTCACCCACAAAGAACGATGTCCTGGGTTCAAATCCTGGGTCGGGCCAAAAGTGATTTTGGGACTTTTCCGTAAAAAGACATTTCTCAGTATCAGCCCGAAGTCTGGAAGTTGGCGGTATTCACCCCCGTGCCTCGGAGAGCACGTATAACCGTCGGTCCTGTACCTGACCTCTTTCCGGTCGTGTCGCTAGTCGTCCCATCGGATCATAAGAGTGATGGAATAGAAAGTACCCCTGTGTTTCCGCACGCACTTGTACACTATAATATGTCCTGCGCAAATGGAGAGGTAGGGCTTAGCGTTCATTCGCTCAAAGAGCCGCCCGACTGGGGAAGTACCGACGTTACAGTTACGAAGTTACAGAAGACATTCCGTAATAATAACATTAATAATTTTAATGTTGTGTTTCCGAGTGTGAGTAAGGTCGCCAGAGCTCATTGCGGTGGGGGGAATGGTCAGCATCACTTGTTTGCTGACTTTTAAAGGCCGGCAACGCACCTGGTGTCGTGAGTGTCTATGAGCGGCGGTGATGACTTACCATCAGGTGACCCAATTGCTCGTTTGTCGCCATCTGATATATATTAAAAAAAATCTCCATTGAGTATGGCCGCCGTGGCCGAAATTCGGCCGGGAAGACATCATCATCATCATCATTCCGAAGCTAAAACAAGTAAGTATTCATATTGCTCTGTGGCTGATGGCATAGAATATCGCTACCCCATTTTATCCTGAGGGGGGCGTAAAAGTCGAGAATGGGCAGCAGCGTCTCTCTGTGTCACTATGACCATCATACTGGGATCGCCAACTCGCCTACCAAGCGTGGCGATTGTGGCATTTTTTTATTATGGTATTGGTTTCGATATGGTATGGCTAGTGTGAAGGGCAGTGGGACTACTGAATACTATGTTACGAGTACCTACATACTTATATTTCAAAATATTACTCATATTATTAAAAAACCGGCCAAGTGCGAGTCGGACTCGCACATGAAGGGTTCCGTACCAGCAAGTATTCCAGGTGATTAAATTTTAAGATTTTAAGATATTGACGTTTACTTATCGGAACATCTGGATTTGTACACTTTAGAGTTTTGGCTGAATCGGTATGACTTGACGAATATAATTAATTATCAAATTGAAGGCATAAATCAGGCTAAACGAGAATTTGATATTACGAACCTTAGCAACATATATTCCAGGTTGCCTGGAAGAGATCGCTTTTAGTGATAAGGCCGCCAATTGCAAAAATAATGTTCTATGCATACTGTGCTTTGTATATTCTTTATGCAATAAAGTGTACTTCTTCTTCTTCTCCTCATATTCAGCATATTATAAAATATATACCGACGGGTCTAAGGATACAAAAGGCATTTTAGTAAGTGCTTGTAAAAAGTCTACTGGCAATGTTTACCCTAGTCACTAGTCGCTGGATGCTGATATGCGAGACCTGCGGTTGTGATCTTTGGGGGAGCCCTTTGTCCAGCAGTGGTCGACTTTCGGCTGATTTGGTGATGATGCTGAGATAGTTTGGCATTTAGAAAGGATCTTTGAAAGAAGATTGACAAAAGAAGTATACCAGGCCTGTTTGAATGGATAGACTTCATAGAAAATTCTTGAAATTCACATTTTCAAATATATTATTGTGGTATTTCTTACCAGAATAATATATTTCGAAATTTGTTATATATTTACAGTTTTAGATATATTTTACTACATAGTGTCTGAATGACGGGCCTGTTGGCGTGGTTGGCAAAACGCTTGCTTTTCACGCCGGAGGTCGTGAGTTCGATTCCCACCCAGGACATATATTTGTGTGCATGAACATGTCTGTTTGTCTTGAGTCTCGGTGTAATTATCTATATAAGTATGTATTTACAGAAGAAAAGTAGTATATGTAGTATATCAGCTGTCTGGTTTCCATAGTACATTGTATGTACTATGGAAACCAGACAGCTTATCTCTGCTTAGTTTGGGATCAGATGACTGTGTGTAAATAATGTCCCAGGATATTATTATTATTATCATTTATTCCAACATCTTTCTTATTAAATACAGTTTAAAATATAAAAAATGGGATTTGCCACCGGAGGTTACGACTCTAGAGACAGGAACCTCCTGACATTGCGAGCCGCGTCCAAAAGCACCGCTTTTTGGATCTTGTTCTTGACCCAACGTCAGCATTTTTTTGTGTTTTTCGAATCTTTTACTATTATTATTATAATAGTTCTTTCTGCATAGAGATGCATGTGAATACGCAAGTGCTGTATAAATATTACTTATTTCATACTATTTAGGAATATACGCGTCAGTTAGGCTAGCTCTAAGTATTTGCCATTTTGTTCTTCCATAACATCAATGGCCAATAACATTTTACTGCCCGAGTAGTAGTGCTCAGACTCCATGGCGATGCTAAAAGAAAAATGCAACACATAATAATAACAGTAACGTTATGTGTACCGATTGTAGTCAGGAATAAGCAAATGTACTAAGTAGTTACGTATCTATCCCACGTACACACGGCTATATATCAAGCTATGATTTCCAGTATAAGCTGATCTCGCGTTGTAAAGGATTTCCATACAATGAGAGCTTATATTGAAAATGTATAGCTTGATATGTAGCCGTGTGTACGAATTAGAGTATGAGTTGGTAAGTGCAGTGGCTTAGTGGCTCACTCTCCAAGAGTTCGAACTGAATTTGCTAGACGTCAATATATAACTTACTGGGCAGCCTTATAATATTGTAAACTGTAATTATGAAATACAATAATTCATTTTTATTATTTATTATCTGTGCTGTGTGTTGACGGCGGCGAAAAGCAGTACACCATCTCATCCCGTTAGGGGCGTAAAAGTCAACTCGAGAGAATATCTTTTTTTTTGTTTAAATGAGCAAGTGGGTCACCTGATGGTTAGTGATCACCGACGCCCATGGACACTCGCAACGCCAGAAGAGCCACAAGTGCGTTTACTGCCTTTGTAATATAATATAATATAATATAATATAATAATTAATTCATTTATTTCAGATAAAGTACACCCATCACAACACATTAATAAATAAAAATTAAAAATAACATAATTTGAATCAGAAATAATAATAAAATTATACAATAGAAAAATAATAGTAAAATAAATATAAACACAATAAATTACATTAAAACCTTTTATCCGGCATTGGTACAGTAACATGCCTGCCGCAACAATGCCTGATAAAAGGACAGTATAACCTTCCCGCAATCAAGTTCAAAATGGTGTTGGAACTGGCCCGTACTCGGCGCACCATGGACGCAGCGCGCTTGCGCATGGTCGCGTGAAAGCAGTCCATGTGCGCCTCTGCAAACATTCCCGAGGCGCTGCAGTATCGGGGCAGCCCCATCACCGCCCAGAACGCGTTATTATATTGGACGCGGATGACGTTGTAATTTTTATTAGTGTAGTGAGCCCACAGGCTGCACGTGTAGAGTGATGTACGTACAGTATGCACTAAACAGCGTCAATTTTACTTCAGATGAACATCGTGCAAACCTGCGGGCTAACATATTAGCTCTGACAGACAACGCCCTCCACTCCCGTTCGATGTCACCGTGATCCCCGAGGTCGACAGTAAGGCTTTGTCCCAAATATTTAAATTGTGTTACTCTCTCCAGAGGAACACCGTTAAGCCTGACCGGTGGTATGTTATTAGGACATTTTGCTCTGCCGGTCTCGAAGGTCAGCCACTGACTCTTTTTCACATTGTATCTTAATCCGTGGCCACAAGCATAATCCTCACATATCTGTATCAGCTTCCTAAGGCCACAAATCGATGCACTTAAGAGGACGGTATCATCGGCATAACTCAAGTTATTGACACATATGCCGTCAATACGGCAGCCAACATGTTAACTACTGAGCAATTTATGAAAAGACTAGGCTCGCTTCTTGAGGTTTGGCATGTCATACCGGATCGGAAATACCTCCGCAGTTAATTGATTGCACAGAGCGGTAGTGCGCGGCAAAAAGTTTCTTGTGAAACGCACGGTGGTAGATGATCATTAATCCAGGTGATAAGGGTGAAATTTCCACTTTTGGCGAAAGGGCTTTTCACGACTAGGTGTAGGTAATTTTGGTGCTTAGAGTTACAAATATTCAAGCAGGAAGTTAAATTAATGCTTATTTTTGTACGAAAGTAAAATCTAAAAAGAAAAAACTTGAGAGGTGGCAAGGGACACCCGGATGGAACGAAGTTATTTCTTATTATTTATTATGTACAAAAAACCTGTATACACTTAACAAAAATAATCGTCGCGACACCACACTGTTCAATGCGAAATAGAAATGAAAATATCTGGCTTGCTTTCTATAAGAGAGAGAGAGACAGACAGAGAAACATGCGCACGCCGCACAGCTGCAAAAAGTGTCGTGACAACTTTTCGTAAGATTTTTTTTCGTCTAGCCCCCTTTCACAACGCGCGATAAGGAACTTCGTTCCAATATCAAAGGTTGAAGAAACAAAGTTGTAGCTTATGGTGTTAGCTAGATTGTTACTGTTTTACAAGTAACTTGTCTTTTGATGTCGGTTAAAAATTGCCGACTATTGTTCCTTATTTACCTATTTCTAGCAGTACTAGATTAGATAATTGTGGTATGTTTGCATAACAAGGGGTGCGGACGGTTCATGGCGCATTAATTTATTATTTAAAAGTCGGTATACTGCACGCGACTGGCAACAAGCATCGTTGGATAGTTTTTCAATGTAGCCTTGATGTACCTTGTTCACAGGTAATACAGACAAATGAGGGCAGAATAGAATTTTATACTGCTATAAAGTACGTTTTCAATATCACGTAAATAAATAAAATAAATAAAAAAGGTTATTATTCACGTAGACTTTAAAAAAGCGCTTGTAAATACTCAGAACATGTTCGCAGTAATATATAATTAATTTATAATTATTTCTAGGTGCATATAGATATTTAGGTACACGGATTGTAGGAAATAATTTACAATAAGATTTATTTTATAACAGTAACGATATTTAGCTAACTAAAATTAAGTTATTGTCTGTATCTAAAGTTTAGCTATATTTTACTACATATTTTCTGAATGATTCTGACTATTCTGTAAGGTACGAATTAGATGTTATCATTATGGCGGACCTTGTGTTTATAACGACGGTCGCGCTTTAATGCTACCACCGGATCCAATGCGCCCCAACTGAGAAGACCCAGCGAAACAAACTCAGCGGGTCACGTATTTAAACGTCTTTATTCTGTGAGGAGTTTACATCGTACCAATCACATCACACTAATATTATAAAGGCGAAAGTATGTTACATCTTCAAGTCTAAACGGCTGAAGCGATTTTAATAAAATTTGGTATGAAGTTTGCTGACACCCTGGATTTACACATAGGCTATATTTCATAAAGTTTAACGCGGGTAAAACCACGGGTCACAGCTAGTTATTAATAAATTGGCTTCTCATATATTATTTAATTTCTGTGTAGCTGACGACATAGAACATCGACACCTCATCTCATCCTATGGGGTGGTAGAAGTCGACTCTAGGGAATATCTACTAGAGAACGGGCAGCAGCACTCTGAGTACTACTAAGAATGCCTTTTAAGTTCTGTCGTTTCCATATTTCCCGGCAATTTTAATCTGGAACTGTTCTATATTCGAATGTGTTTAAATTTGGAATCTCAAAACATTTGAAAGTATTACGATTAATGTTATTGTTAAGTCACAGCGTCGATTGGAATCTGTCAGGTTACGTACGAAAATGAATCTTTCTAAGGAAAATGTCCGTGCAATAATTTTCTACAACTTTATAAGAAGCCTGACACGGCTTCACTGTTTTGAAGACTAACATCTGTGTTCAGTGATGAAGCCGCGTGTCTGCGGACTGTCAAACGCTGGTATTAAGAATTCCACCGTAGACATACTAGTGTTAGTGACAAATCTCGCGAAGGAGGCCCAAAATCCGCCTTCACTGAAGATCATTGCTGTGAGACAACTGATTCTCGAAGATCGTCATGTGACGTATCGAGAGATAGAGGCTCTATTAGGCATCTCAGGGACAACCATTCAGAAGAGCTTGCATGAAGCACTTAGTGTGAGAAAGCTAGTTTGCAGTTGGATACCGCATCTGCTTTCCGACGATCACAAGGCGGCCCGCGTCAGATGGTGTAAGAAAACTCTGCAAAGGTTCAACCGAGGGGAGTCAAATCACGTCTACGACATAATCAGTGGTGACGAATCTTGGATCTATGCTACGATCCTGATTTCAAACAACAATCTACAATCTGGGTCTTTCAAGACGATCCAAAGCCGACTAAAGTTGTTCGTTCTCGAAGCACTTCAAAGATGTTGGTGGCCACGTTCGTTGGAAAAACTGGCCATGTTGCGACTATTCAGTAATCAGTAATCATTTATTAGTTTTGATAAACATAGGTATACAATACATTGGTGTTAATATAAAATATAATTCCGCTATGTTTTGCCGAATATAATCGGCGTACAAAACTAAAGTGGTCGACATAAAATCTTTATATTAATTTTAATTATACATTACATTTTATTACACATTACACATGTCAAGGAAACTAATAAGTGGAACCTTTATAACTTTGCTTATGATCTATGAAGTCTGTGATTGGGTAGTAACATCTCTGCACTAACAACTCAAACAAACATTTTTTTAATGAGTCAATGCATTCCTGATTTCGGTGGCGATATTTTATTGAAAATTTTTGACGTCATACCAAGGACACTTTTTGCGTATAAGGCTGTATTGTGGGGTGTAGCACGAATGGTATTTGGATGACGTCTAGAGCCAAGAGTGTCAAATAAATGAATGTTACTCTTGACAAATACGCACATCTCAAATATGTATATGGATGGTAGAGTGCACTTGCAGATCGTGGAACGGTTAACGCAGAGTGGTATACACAGTTTGTTTACCACAAGTCATTGCCGAACTTCGAAAATCTAACTCAAAGCGACGTATCATCCTGCACCACGACAACGCAAGCTCATACAGCGCTTTTCAAACGATTGAGTATTTGAAGCAGGAAAAAGTAGAAATTCTTGACCATCCTCCATACAGTCCTGCCCTAACGATTTCTTTACATTTCCTAAAATGAAGAAAAGTTTTCGTGGTCAAAGGTTCCAGTCCGTTGAAGATGCAGTCAAGTCAGCCATTTTGAACACCCCCACTTTAGAGTGGAATAAATATAACATTTATTACAAATAACTGGTTTGAGCGAATGGAAAAGTGTATTAAGCTATGTGGTGAATACTATAAGGTTCTAATTGTGATTTGTCCTTCAAACGACAAAACTTAAAAGGTATGCCTCGTATGACCACCATACTGCGATCGCCAACCCGTCTGCAAAGCGTGTCGATTATGACATATTGAGGTCCTTGTTCAGCAGTCAACGTCAATCGGCTGACATTGATGATGATGATAATATTAGGTATTTAATAATTTTACATTATATAATTTCAAATATATATCTGTGTGCTGCACCGTTCAACTGCGATTCAAAGCACTCTCAAACACTGTGTTTTTTGCACCTAGAAGCTGCAAAACAAATGCAGGTGAACATAGCCCTTCTTTTGCATCTATCTTAATAAGTCAGTGCAAGAACGAAATGACGACGATCACGAACTAACAAGCCGTATTGAACAATTTGAAAGAGAGATTGTGTTCCCAAGTCCTAATGTATATGGGGTATCGTGACCTCTTGCCTCCAGGTGAACCACATTCTTGTTTAGTAACTAACTTGTACAAAAAATATATATTCTTAAACCTAGAGAGACTTGTAACGTAAAGTGTAAAACATTGCAATTAAATTCCAAAAGAATAAATATTTAAGGGAGTAGGTTATTAAATTTGAAATAAATGCATTAATAAGCTTTCCATTCTTATGAATACGAATACCGAGTTTTAAATACAGAACTTTTTTTTATAATAGGATGCCGAACAAAACGTCTACCATTTCAATAAAGTTCTGAATTCAAATTTATTTTTTTGAAAAGAGAATCACAAAAAGGCTGCACTAAAAAGTTTTCATACCAATTCTTTTATACGTTGCATACAGTAACACAATCTCTTTTATTCATATCCGATGTTAATAAAAGATTACATTGCACGAAAATTAAAAAAAAAATCGTTTTGTGAAAAAAGTATTATGTAATAACGAACTTGACTGTCAAAGGGGTGGCTTTGGCGGGATTCTGGTAGTTATTTACACGTATGTACATATATGTATGTCTTTTGAAAAATATGAAATAAATTCTTTAAAATTTTGTTGAATGTAGTTCTTTTGGTGTTATTGACATTAATGTTTATTTGACGTGGTTAAAGGTAAAAAAAACGACTGAGCTTTAGACCACACTACTGAAGTAAAACTTACGTAACGAAACGTAACGTGTGATCGCACTTCTCTCTCTTGCCCTTTCAGTTATATACGAAACGTAACAATATCTCTTTCTAATAACTTATATCTCCCTCTTAACTTCCGTTAGCGTTACGAAAAGTGTGATCAGAGGATGCCTCTGATCACACTTTTCGTAACTCTATCCTCATGCATTCACCAGCTTACCCTAATCAAGCGTATGTAAAGAATTAGTCAATAGAAATAGTCTTGTCTTATACCACCACCCCATCTTATCTTGTGGGTTGCGTAGAAGATGTGCCGAAGAAACATCTACCAGATAACAGGCAGCAGCTTCTGTCTGAGTACTATGACCATCATATTGCGATCGCCAACCCGACCGACAAGCGTAGCGATAATGGCGTATTTCTTTTATATATAATAAAAAACCTTTCATTCTTAAATAATAGTAAGGCAAAATAGCTAGCAGGTCACCTGATGGTATCACCATCGCCCATGGACACCACACACCAGAGGGGCTGTAAGTACATTGACAGCCTTTGAGAAAGGAAAATTGGCTCTTCTTGAAGGTTTTTATATTATCATCATCATATCAGCCGAAAGACGTCCACTGCTGGACAAAGACCTCCCCAAAGATTTTCACGATTGCCGGTTTTGCGAATAGCGTAAGAACGGCTATTCTTATGTCGTACCGGATTGGAAATACCTTCGCAGTTAATTGCTTCCATCCCTCGTTGACATGATGAGTAAACCATAAACTGAGTTATACTTCGATGCTTTGTGTTTTATGTATCCCAATATTAGTGAAAATTTAAGTTGCAAGAATTTCAGGAATCTCCATTTAAGCTGAAATGAAGTCGTTATGCAAGCCATTATATGGCCAGATAAGAATCTTAGTTTTATAACTTGGTCATTTTGTTTTTATTAGTTCCTGACATGAATAAGTCATCAAAACTAAATTTTTGATAACATCTCAAAATTAAGGATAATTTGAGACGTTATCAAACATTTTGTTGCTTGCAAGTAAATGATAAAATAATTTTGTATAAGATTATTGCTGACATAAGAGTTTGAGAATACTAAGTAGAGTCTGTGTCACATCGTAAGTAAAATTTCATTTATAATGAATATTATTAATAAAAAACCGGCCAAGTGCGCCCATGAAGGGTTCCGTAGCAGCAAGTATTTTAATTGATTAAATGAAAGGAAAATTGTGGTTTACGATTTATGACGTATTAAAAAAACTAATTGCTAGATCTTGCTCAAACAATTCAGTTTAGAAAAAAATGATATTAGAAACCTCAATATCAATTTTGAAGACCTATCCATAGATACCCCACAAATATGGGTACGATGAAAAAAATATTGAGTTTCAGTTCTATGTATGGGGAACCCCCACAATAATTATTGTTCTTTTTCTATTTTTGTGTAAAAATCTTAATGCGGTTTACAGAATACGTCTATAGTTTCGGAAAAAGTGGCTGTGACATACGGACGGACAGACAGACATGACGAATCTATAAGGGTTCCGTTTTTGTGCCATTTGGCTACGGAACCCTAAAAATGCATTTTGTCTATAATTTGTGCTAACCAAAGGGAGATGGATGGAATAGTGGTGTGTTCGAAGGAACATTTTATTTTTTATCGTGACTTGTTCCTCTCATTTACCACTGCAACTCCTGTAAGCCAGGATTAACAATATCACGCAATGAATTGACACTGAGCATTGAGGCTCAGGCGTGTCCTGGGGAATCGCTTTAACTTTAACTCCATACCAAATTTCATTAAAATCGTTCCAACCGTTTAGACGTGAAGAAGTAACAAACAAACACACTCACATACTCACAAACTTTCACCTTATAATATGAGTTTGATTTACATTTTTTTTAAATTAAAAATAATAAAGCCCACGACCTCAATCAGTCTGCTTGACATACTCAACCACGAAGTTACTTTGTATCTCATAATTTTATTTCGGGCGGATGTAATTCGGTTACTGTATACCGTATACAATTTTTTTATCCAAATGTATTATTACATGGGGCTAAAATTAAACAAACAGCACACTATCAAATATACAGTAATACGGAAAACCTTTCAACTGATTTCAACCGACCAAAGCTTGTAAGGAATATTTGTTTTATAAATATCAGCAGAAAGACGTCTAGTGATGGATATAGCCCCCGCGCCCTAAGATCTCCATAATTGCTAATCTTGGGCTAACTGCATCCAGCGACCTCTAGCGATCCTTACAAGATCATTGGACTATCTTGTAGGGGGCCTGCAATATTTGTTTACTAGCTGTGCCCCGCGGTTAACCCGCGTAAAACTTTATTTGTTATACTATAAAATAATAAATAAATAAATACTCTATGTGTCATTCGGATATATAAGGCATATTAATACAAAGTTTCTCTTTCTTTATATTTCAGTAGTTTTTGCATTGAAGAGTAACAGAAATCCACATCTAGTAGGATATATTTATTAAATGAATGCGCTTCGACAGGCTTGTGGCGTGGTTGGCAAATGCTTGTTTTCACGCTGGTGGTCGTGGGTTCGATTCCCACCTAGGACATATATTTGTGTGCATGAACATGTCTGTTTGTCCTTAGTCTGGGTGTAATTATCTATATAAGTATGTATTTACAAAAAAAAATGGTAGTATATAATATATCAGTTATCTGGTTTCTATAGTACAAGCTTTGCTTAGTTTGATATCAGATGGTCGTGTGTAAATAATGTCCCAGGATATTATTACTATTACTATTGTCGTTGCAAGCATGGTTTTCATCCCATCATCATCAGCCTGACATCGTCCACTTCTAGACATAGGCGTCTACCAAAGGTTTCTTTAACTTTCCATTTGGAGGTATTTGTCATAAACACCGCACATGGCATACTCCTGGCTTACAGGAGTTGCAGTGATGGGTAAGGCGATTGACACACTGTCCCGCATGTCCCGCTTGTACTTATCTCCGTATCTATAGAAAACACGCACAGTCCACCACACAGAACATGCATCCACGTGCGTTCATGCAGATGCATTGTTTTCTATTACACTTTGTATTTCTAGCGCGACCGTCGTTTTAAACACAAGGTCCGTTATAATAATAATACTGAATTCATACCTTAATATAGACAGAACCATTCAGACAATAAATAGAAATAGAGAAGAGAAAGCAGAGAAATAAATAAATATGTAGTAAAATATAAATTTCAATACATAATATTAAAAACTTCAACTAAACATAATCTCCTTAACAATAACTTAATACAAGCTAGCTAAATGTCACTACCATTATAAAATAAATTGTATAAATGTTTTAACATTCCGTGTACCTAAATATCTGTAATAAGTAACTAGAAATAATAACTGTATTACTACAAACATGTTCTGACTATTTACATGCGCTTTTTTAAGGTGAATAAAATCCTTTTTTTTTATAATTTTTCTTTACAAACGGAGAAACTTACTAGTACAAGCAACGTTAGGACTTGCACTCACGCACTACGCTGCATCATTCGGGGCAGTGTAACAATCGCCTAAGATGGAGGGACTAGTCCCAATAAAAAAATTAAATGTATGTGTCATAACAATAACAAACACGGTGACGATTTCGTAGCCTTACTCAACATGACCCTGGACACGGAAGGCGGGTGACATATCACCAGCAATGAGGTTTACAAACTCTTCGCGCTGAATCACTCAGCCTTGATATAAATTTATCGTCCAATAATAACATTGAGTCACTAGCTGTAGTCACAAAAATCGTAATGTCCTCATTTAATTATTATTTTCTCTAATGTCTATTAGTTTGGCTCATCATATCAGCCGAAAGACGTCCACTGCTGGACAAAGGCATCCCCCAAGGGTCTCCACAATAGCCGGTCCTGCGCTGCCCGCATCCAGCGGCAGTAGTTTGGCACCCATAAATAAAAATAAAAAAAATATGATACAACTAACACACTACAATCGGATCCCAAACTAATCAGAGCCTGTACCATGGCAAACAGACAACTGATAAATATTTCTAAATACATTTTTTTTTTTTTTTTTTTTTTTTTTTCAGTATTTACTACAATCTGTCTCCTTTATGGGACATTCAGCAGTATGTTGGTTGGTGCTATCGCTGGCGAGCTCGGTATGTGACCTGTGTCACATCCTCATTCTTAAAACAGTAGCTGTGTTTACTGTGATTGAATTAAATCTTGAGGTATTTTACGCTTCAGTCGTCGCGCTTTGTTGAGATTTGCCATGAGAGGCTGGGCCAGAATATTTGGGTGTCGTTCGATGCGCTCTTTATAGTTTCTGGTAAAGCGTACAATTTCTTGTTTTACAGTGGGCAGGCGTAGATCACGGTGTAGTAATTCGTTGGGTACGAACCAGGGGGCATTGGTTATCATGCGTAGTGCTTTATTTTGATACCTTTGTATGATTTCAATGTTTGAATGGGATGCAGTACCCCACAGTTGGATACCATACGTCCAGACGGGCTTCAGTATTGCCTTATAGAGGAGTATTTTGTTTTCGAGAGACAGTTGAGACTTACGACCAATGAGCCACTAAATACATAACATAATTAAATTACTCGCAGGCACAGAACGAACAGACTGCACGTGTAGCGCAGCGGTTAAGACAGTAGCCTCGTCACTTCGTGTCCCGGGTTCAATTCCCAAGCAGGACAAATATTTGTGTGACCCATAAATAGGTATGATATCCTTTGTGTCCGTCAATTATATGTTTGTAAAGACTGGGATGAATTTCCTTAGAGCGGGTGTTGTCTTTTAAAAAGAAAAAAAAAACATCCTCATCTCAGAAACAACAATTAGGGTCCACTAGACGAACAGGCCAGACGAAATACCAGTTTAGCCCAGACTTTATCCTACCTGTAGGATAAGATCTGCTTTAGCTAGTCTGCAGTCACTTATAAAATACTGCGTTAACAAGCAGGTTACTTGAGTGAGAGACAATCTATTTTTATTTATTATATTACCCAGACATTACGGACAGAAAAATCTTTTTTCTTTTTTGATTACGCAAGGGCAATTTCGTGCGTTTTTTAAATATCATGAAAATCCATTCTGCGATTCAACGGCTCTTCATTATTTGGCTTGGCGTATACGCCTTAGAAGCAATTTCGATGAACTAAGCGTAGTTATAATATCCTTTCCATAATGAAGTGCTTGAACTACATCAGACAATGAACTGCAAAGAATCTCAGGTGCACTGCACAAAAACAAAGTCCATAACATTGAGAATGCCTGAAACTTGAAGCAAGTCTCAAGTTTCAAGGATTATAGTTTTCTTTAACTTTAAGTAGATTTGCCATTTGGACGAATGATGCGAATGGTGCTATAAGCAAAGTATTATAACGTCGAGTTTTTATACAAACATTTCAGCACTTATACACAGAGCAACTGTTGATAAAAGGTTAGTGCATGGATGACATTAAGGGGAGATGATAGGTTGATTCTGTGCAAAAGTTGTGCAAGAAATTCACCCTACTTATGATTAACTTTGAATACTTTTTGGCTCACCCGACATTAAAATTTGAACCCCGGACATCGGTAAGATTGAACTCTAGTGAGAAATTAACTCTTAATTGTACACCAATAATAATTTTTAATAACATACAAAGAACTACGAATGTATAGATTGTATAAATGGCGACCTTATCGCTGCGTTAGGGAGAGTTAGGTTGAATATGTGTCATTTTTTTTTGCTAAATACCGAATTCAGCAACATTTATTAAAATTTAATCATTACAAAAGTGGTACCTACATAATTTAAACTTTATAGGTTAACCAGAGCATGTAAATCTGTCTAACCTACGCCTGATCTCTCCCTAATCTTGTCAGACAGTCATTCTATGAGGTTATGCGAGAGAATAGAGTGTTCGCAAATATACCTGCACACTATATATAGGTCCTGCGTTAGTTACCCCGTTTCTGGTGCACTCAAAGATGGCTGCCATAGATAATTTCCGCTGCTTAAAAACTCATATTGGCCTCTAGACATGGTCGTTTCGTTGATATATTTACATGGCTACCTGAATGTGTATGCCATCTAGACATATTTCTAAAGTAAAGTACGTCTTATAAATCACATTTGTAAAGTTAATACAGTAGTAATAATACAGGTAATAAATTACCATCCCAAAGGAAAATAACAAAAACACACAAGACATTATCAATAACTAGGCCAGCTTCAGGCCAACGACATGCAAAGGTTTATGCACTGATATAACCACCAAAACGGCGAATTGAATATTATCAAACAGTTTAAAACAAACCTTATTATCTTGTGCATACAATTCAATTTTAACCTGCAGTAGACTAGTCGATATGGCATTCTAGCGGCGACGTAAAGTGATGATATATCACTTTCAAGACAATAAGTGCCGTTTATTTCCTCAGTTATTGTTTTTCATATTTTAAATATTTTGAGGCTTAAGTTTTTTTCTGTTGTATTTTGAGGAAAAAGAGTTGTAGGAACATTTCAACCTAATTGGAGTTGACTGAAAAAAGTTAGGTAATTATATAATGAACGCCTCATTATATCCATACTAATATTATAAAGAGGAAAGGTTTGTATGTATGTTTGTAACGAATAGGCTCAAAATGTACGGGACCAATTTAAAAAATTCTTTCACCATATTAATGCTACATTATCACTGATTAATATAGGATATATTCTTTTTACAAGAAAAAACTAAGGATCCCTACTGAAACTACAATAAGGTTACCCAAGGTATAAAAAAATGCCCATAAAATATCTTTCACCGCTGCGAAAACTATTGATGATAGAACAAAAAAAAATTCCACAAAATTAAAGAACATATAAATAAAAAATATCGCGATAGTATGTTTCTAACTGTTGCAGTTAAGTCACTAGAATTATTTTTTATCATTTTTCCGACGAAATTCCGATCAACATCAGACCAAGTTATTTATACCTTTGCTTTAGTCCTTACAAAAATACATGATTTCTCAAGCAAGGCTGTTTAAATACCTGTAAATTACTTTTTAGTATATTAAAATCGGACATTCCATTCAAAAGATATTACGAGTTGAAAAATTGTTATAAAATTAATTCGCCGCTACACCGCCACCGTAATGCGCCGAGCGCCGAGGCTGGAGTGCAGGAGAGGTGGAAATCCTGGTTTAAAAAAACCGGCTATGTGCGAGTCGGATTCCCGCACGAAGGGTTCTGTACCATTATCTATAAAAACAAGCAAAACATTCCATTCTATAAAAACGTTTGTTGTATGGAAGCCCCCTTTAATATTTTTTTTTGTTTTTAGTATTTGTTGTTATAGCGGCAACAGAAATACACCATCTGTGAAAATTACAAATGTCTAACTACTACTACTAAGAGTGTACAGCGTTCATCCTTCCCAATCAAAGTGTTTTTACCTTAGGGTACTACGTCACAATGTACGAGGCCCAACATCGTGCCAGCACTTAAAAACAATTGACGGAGTTACTAAAGAAACTTACCAAGCCACTTGCCGACATAGAGGTTTAAGTTATGCATTGTCCATTATTATTATAATTATTTATCTATAATATGTATGTATTTAGGAATATATCCCTCGTGTTAATTATCCCAAGTTATTGAAGTTATACTTTTGAAGTTATACTTCTTTTGGCGCGATGGAGAAAAATGATGAGAGTGATTTTGTACGATGCGCGCGCACACCGACACCAAAAAATTTAACAGCATGAAGTTCGTTCTAGGTGGTATGAAAATGTATGAGAATGAATTTTGCGCGCACGATGCGCGCGCATCGTAAAAATGACAGCATGACGTTAGTTCTATATATGGGTATGAAAATTAATAACTATGTTCAAGTGATATATATAGAAGTTTAACTTCTAACGCGTGTACATAAGTACACACAAGTTTTTTTTTTATTTATTTATATATTTATGTTTAGCCATATTCACATACAACCATATCTGAAAGTGATTTTTCAAACCTGCCGTAACACTATTAATCTCTAAACCCTCATAAAACGCTTAGTAAACCACCCGTAACATTACCAGAACCCCCAAATAATAGTCGTTTAACAACAATTTCCAACGGCAATAAACAGCTCATAAATTCAATTACTTAATGCAAAAATTGATTTACTGGCATCGCGGTGGTTAGTCAAAATAAAAATCCTATAGCCCAACTGAAATCGGCATTCTGCCAAAAATCTCCGCTATTTACAAAAAAAATGCCCATTTGTTATATTAATGGCACAAAATAATAAGCCGAGCACATTTATCAGGGCAATGCGTACTGCATTTGATTTTTCATATGTTTTGGCTTAAAACCTGTGCGCTATTGCCAAAAGTTTTGGAAAGATTTACTGGAGATTGCTCTGATATTGAATTATGGCTTTATCATACGATTTTAGTGTGAGGAAGTTTTGGCCAGCTAGCATAAAAAACTAACACTAAAAAAATTGATGCACAAAATATAATTACAAACTTTTTTCTGAAATCTGAATGAAATAATCTTAATTAATATTAATCTATTTACAATATTAAATAACATTACGACTCTTAAGTAAACTAAGTATAGATCGCACTAGTTCGAAATTCGAACATTAAGTCAAAGACTATAGACATTAAAGCCAAATATTATTAATTTGTTCTCAATTGTGACACTCAACTTGCTATCTCTCCTCAGATTTTCAGAGTGTCAATAGCATGGTAGTGCATGTTAGATTTTTTTTATTAAAGTAATTTACTTCTACTGCCTATAATATAAAAAACCGGCCAAGTGCGAGTCGGACTCGCCCATGAAGGGTTTCGCAGCAGTAAGTATTTCAGTTGATTAAATGAGAGGTAAATAGTGGTTCACGATTTATGACGCATTTAAAAAAAACTACTTACTAGATCTCGTTCAAACCATTTTCTTTGTTAGTTTACATGGTAATGTACAACATATTTCTTTTTTAGATTTATCATTCTTTTATTTTAGAAGTTACAGGGGGGGGGGGACACTCATTTTACCACTTTGGAAGTGTCTCTCGCGCAAACTATTCAGTTTAGACAAAAATGATATTAGGAACCTCAATATGATTTTTGAAGACCTATGATATATATCCATAGACAATGTGGGGTGTCTATGGATATATATCATAGGTCTTCAAAAATCATATTGAGGTTCCTAATATCATTTTTGTCTAAACTGAATAGTTTGCGCGAGAGTATGGGTACGATCAAAAAAAAAATTTAAATTTCAGTTCTATG
This sequence comes from Pseudoips prasinana, assembly GCA_951640165.1. Lineage (NCBI taxonomy): Eukaryota > Metazoa > Arthropoda > Insecta > Lepidoptera > Nolidae > Pseudoips > Pseudoips prasinana. Next base: position 32,275,977 of record OX621251.1, on the reverse strand, counting down.
TATGGCGACCCCCCAAAATTATTGTTCCTTTTCTATTTTTGTAAAAATCTTAATGCGGTTCACAGAATACACCTACTTACCAAGTTTCAGCAGCACAGCTCTTATAGTTTCGGAAAAAAGTGGCTGTGACATACGGACGGACAGACAGACAGACATGACGAATCTATAAGGGTTCCGTTTTTTGCCATTTGGCTACGGAACCCTAAAAATGGCTTTCTGCACCCCGTCTTCATATAGACTTCAACCCGTCTGTCAAACGTGGCGATTGTGGCATATCCCCGCCAATGACATCTATAATAATAATATCCTGGGGCATTATTCACACGCGACCATCTGAACTGTTCCAAATTTCATACTCCTCCGAATTCAAAAAGTCTGTGGCACATCTCTGACCTTTCGATTTCATGTGCGTATTAGAGCGTGTTTTATACTTGAGCTTAAACTCGATACCTTTGACTCACTGATATATTTTATAACTCAAAACTTACCCTAATATTAATAAATGTAGTTTTAAATTTAAAAAAAATGTGGCTTGTATAGTAAGAAAACAAAATACTTAGTTCTTTATACGTCTTTATTTACCAAAAGTAAAGAACTAGGTCTAAACCTTTGGTTTGTACTTGTATAATAAATAATAAATGAAACTAAGAGATCATTTTATTCCATGCTATGTAAAAAAATAATTTAGTTAAACATCTATATTTTAAGTTTGATCTTCCTAACACTACTAGCAAGTAAATTAATCTAGTGTCAAAAATCTATAATAGTTTACACCCAGAGTCAGGACAAACATACATATTCATTCACCCAAATATCTGTCCTGGTTGGGAATCAAACCCACGACAACGTCAAAATGTCTTAATATTTAAGCTTATCTTGTTATAACAATACAATCTATAATTTATATAGCATCTTAAGTGTCTGCCAACCGTCTGATATAGCGGTCAACAGTCCGTTGACAAACATGGCTCTTAGCCAGACCTTTGGGTTAGCTCAATAACCCTCAAAGTTCAGTCAGTAACCCCAGGTTCTACCTTCTCCTTCTAACTAAAAAAAATACCTGTAATGATTCTACGTATGGGTTTTCTGGTAGAGTCAGAAAGTACTACTAAAAGACTCCCATCGAAATCGTCATTCTTTTCTTTTGATGTGAAACATCTATAGCCGCACGTAAAACAGATTTCTGGCGTGGCGACGCATGCCGTGGTTTTTTTTTTTGATGTGAAACATCTATAGGCGCACGTAAAACAGATTTCCGGCGTGGCGACGCATGCAGTGGCGACGCGTCGCCACGCTATACGATAGTAGTGTGTACGGAGTGGCGACGCGTCGCCAAGCAATCGACTTTTTATTTTATCATTATGACATATTTAGTTACTATAACCATATTTTTTTTTTTACGGGACTAGTCCCTCCCTCTTACCCACCACTGCAACTCCTGTAAGCCAGGATCAACAGTGGCACACAATGAAATGACACTGAGCGGTGAAGCTCAGGCATGTCCCGGGGAATCGCTTTAACTGTCTTGGATCCCGCAACGAATTTAATCAGAAACAGAAAAAAGGAGGAGTTAGAAAATGAATAGTTCCACTTCCCTCCAGAGCAAAGCGGGAGACAGAATGATGTAAAGAGGCTATAGCCTCATAAAATGAGAGATTTGCAACTAGAGAAGCCAGCTGCAAAAGCACCGAGGATCAATTTAAGGGTCCTAAGTGAGCTGTTATATTTGATTCCAATAGTAGGTATGGCAAAAACGCTTAAACGCACGGAAGTTGTTCCTTGTTGCTACAAGATCCGTATAATAAACTACTCCAGATATTGGTTGCAAGCTGTTTAACATGATATCACGCTGATTTTGCCAGAGATCACACTCCCACAGGATGTGGTGAGCAGTTTGTTCATATTCGTTACTGGATGTTGAGCACAGACAGATTGGTGAAGATACTAATTTGAAACTATACAATTTACTTTTAAAATTGTCGTGTCCGGTAAGAAATTGTGCAACACAATGGTCTATGATTAGCCAAGTTTTATTTAACCGTTCGCGTACGTCCGGAAAGAACTGGTGCAGATGACGACCCTTGGTTGACGTATTCCATCTACATTGCCATTCATTTAGTAGTTCGTTATTTAAGTCAGCTATTGGCATAAATAGTCTGGTTATTTTCGCACGGTCGCGTAATGATAAGAAATCATTTTCTAAATTATCGCGCGTAGAATAATACATTGCTGCTCGTCTTTGAACTTCAAGATCAACCGGTAGTACACCCGCTAGGACAGGTAGGGCCTCTGTGCTCACTGTTCTATAGGCTTTACACAGAAATATCAACGCCAACCTCTGGCTTTGTAGTAATTTACGGCGAGCAGCTCCGATGGTAGCCCTATCAGCCCACACAGGCGAGCCGTAGCATATACACCCAAGATAGGTTGCCCCGTAAATGATTTTAAGAGTATTAAAAGAGAGGCCCCAGGTTGCCGTCGATATCCTTGTAAGTGCAAAAAAGTTTCGCTTAGCTTTTTCCCCAACTGATTTAATATGTTCTATAAACGAGAAATTCTTTTCTAAAACTAAACCCAAATAACAGGTTGATATTTTGCGTTTTACAGTAACATTATTAAGTTTTACGCCAGGGGGGGATTTTAGTTCACCTTTAAGAAGGAGTTGGTAGGTTTTATGAGGAGCAAATGTAAGGCGATTTCTTTTAACCCATTCACTTATCATACTTAAGCAAGTTTGAGGCAGATTTTCCAACTCTCTCCTGGAGTTACCCTGTATAAGTAAGAGGCCATCATACTATAACCATATGTTCTTTTCTGCATATTACTTTTATAAAATAATGTCGATGTTTCACATCTGCCAGGCGTCCCGTGACGGCTCACATTTTTTTTTATCCTGGATGGGTTTATGCTTAACCACAATCTCACCTGGTGGTAAGTGAAGATTGTGGTCGAAGGTGGCCCGCGCGCACCTATAAGATGCCTTCACTCTAGCCTTGAATAAAGACATACTATATGAATCTTGAAACACATTGTTCGCGAGAGTGTTCCACACCTTTGGTACCACCGCAAGCACCGATGTCCTGTCGATTCCAAATTATAGCTCCTGCTAGAAAAATTCCAGTAGCTCCTTAACCTTGACCGGAGAACCACTGCTAGGTACAACCGTGCACCAAAACGATTATCTTGGGAAGCAGTGAAAGCATCCGAGGATAACTGTTAACTTTGTGTTAAAAACAAAGCACCGTAAATATTAGCACCAGCACTGATAAAATTTTGATTCATCTATACATATAATAAAATCGTAGGAAAGTCAAAACTGTACATTGAATATTTTTTCAAAGGATACTTGGGGCGTGATCTACAATCGACATCGAAGCCAAAAACATAGTTTTTAGAACTTTTGTTTGTGTGTCTGTTTGTCTGTATGTATGTCCGGGCTAAACTTAAAAAGTACTGCATGGATTTACTTCAAATTTTGCTAAGAGAATGAAATGAATATTACTAAGAGGTCGGGTGAACATATAGGCTACATATTATCACGCTATCAACTACGGGGGAGGAGCTGTGATAATTTATAAAATTTAACGCGGGTAAAACCGCGGGGCACAGCTAGAAATAAATAAATATCTTGGGGCAACTAACTACTACTACTGCCACCTGATCCCAAGGCAGAGTCTATGCTATAGCAACCAGACAACTGATAAACATACTACATAAAATAAATAAATAAAGGTTTTTATTAACGTAGACTTTAAAAAAACGCTTGTATATAGTCAGAACATGTTTGTAGTAATATTGTTATTTATACATTACACGAATTGTATGAATATTTGACATAATGTTTATTTGACAACAAACAGAGGTACATTAGAGGTGTTATAAATTAATCATGGCCTACTGTTTTGCTCTTACGAGCGTACAAATATTTGTATGAAGCTAAATACATTACTGTTTTTCAAAAGCACAATCTAACAATCTAATGTCAATTTATAATTTAAATTCAAAGAAAACATGAATGCTATAAAAACATTTTTCAGCGAGCCACCGCGTTAACTCTTTTTTAAATTAAGATAATGTCATTGAAATGATGATAATGAATGATAATGTCTGCTGTGTGGTGACGGCTGCTGTGTGGTGACGGCGACAAATATCAGAATCAGAATATCATCACCCCATCTCATCCCGTGGGGGGCGTAGAAGTCGACCCGAGGGAATATCTACCAGAGGACGGGAAGCAGCTTCCTTCTGAGTACTACGACCATCATACTGCGATCGCCAACCCGCCTGCCAAGCGTGGCGATTATGGCATATCCCCTCAAGATGATTCTTGAGGGAGGCTTGTCCAGCAGTGGACTTATTTAAGCTGTAATGATGATGATGATGATGAATGTCATTGAAAACATTAATTATAAATTACACCTAGCCATAGAACAAATAATTGTCACACAAAGATTTGTCCAGGGTGGGGATTAAACCCACGATCTCTGACTGCACGTGGGGTTAAGACAGCCGCCTATACAGTTTGGCCGAGGAGTTGACGTTTAAAGCAAAATTTATATACTTTATGATGGGGAGTATCCGAATTCTACGATTTTGTGTAGTTTACGAGATATCTTTTTTTGAATGTTTTGTTTCGTAAATTTTACCTAACATCAGTTTTCGATGTTTTCTCGTTCTGTTGAACATTTCTGGTTCAGTTTTTTTGTGATAACTAATTAGCATAGTTTAACCTAACACACTAAAACGTATGGTTTATCTAATCATTGCAGAACTGACTTAGAAAATATTCAAAATTAGGGTTTGAGCTCAGGACTCTTAAATTGTCAAAGTATCAAAAAAACGCAATATCGTAAAACATACATGGGGGTGAGTCGGATACTCTTCATATTAAAGTATCTAAATTTTGGGTTTGAACGTCAACTCCTAGGCCACCCTGTATAATGTGTGTGGTCGGAAATATCAGTTACATTAAAATCTGTTCAGTAGTTTTTGCGTGAAAAAGTAACAAACTTCCTTACATCTATACTCACAAACTTTAGGATTCAGGGTTCTCTCTTCTTTCGTATCGTGGTCATTTAGTGTTTTTGATTCATTTATAAACGTGGCCTTAAGCCAGATCTTTGCACCAGCACATTAACCTTCCATGTTGAGACAATGACGTGATGACCTTCATAACTTTACATACCTTGGTTATTGATCTCATTTTCCCGATTTGAAGGAAACATTTATAATGCCTACATATATTTACATACAGTACTACTATTTATACGTTGTACACAAATATTAATCAAAGAAATCATCATATTAGCTGAAAGACATCTACTACTAAAAAATTGATGGAAAAACGATCATGAAAGCGCAGACTCAAACGAAAAATACCACAAGATATTGTGCTAATATAAATGTACATATTAAGTATAAGGGTGCGACATAGGTCTCACTCCTTAAAAAGCCAATTGCAGTGACAGACTTACAGCTTAATGTCCTACAATAGTGACCGATTGCTGTAATAAATAAATAAAAAAATTAAAAAAAATCTACTGCTGGACAAAGGCCTCCCCAAAGATCTTCACAATTGCCGGTCTTGCGCTATCCAGGGGTTTCCTGGGACCCTAACTAGATCATCGGTTCATCTCGTAGGGGGCCTGCCCACGCTACGTCTTCCGGTTCGTGGCCCCACCCCTCCTTCACAGACTCCTACAATTGCCGTTCTTGCGCTATCCACATCCAGAGGTTTCCAGAAACCCTCATTAGATCATCGGTCCATCTCGAACAGGGCCTGGCCATGCTGCGTCTACCGGTTCGTGGTTTCCCCTTGAGAAACTTTCTGTCCTAGCAGCCGTTGGCTCTAAGAACTTACTTAAACAGAATTGTTCGGGCTATGTCGGCGACTTGAGTTTGCATCCGAATTTCGACAATTCTGATTCGATCGCGCAAACCTAGATCATCGCCTTCTCCATTGCTCTTTAGGTGAACCTGGTCCTTCTAATGAAGCCCATACTAGGCGCCCACGTCAACACTGCAACACAACATTGATCGAATATTTTCGACTTGAGACTCTGCGGTGTGAGAAATAGGTGAGTGTAAATTAAAAGGTCCCGAATTCGTAAAACAATAAGGTGGCTTCGACGCACATATGAAATGCTAACGAAAATCTGATTATACAATAATGTTTATTGAAAATACTCGTCTGTTTCTTTTACCACTTACTAATCAAATCAATCTATTTAGAGATTTTTATTTAAAATGTCAATTTAATAAGGAGTTCCAATTAAAGAATAGTAATACGCTTCGAATATAAATTTTAAATGTCAATGAGAACAGGTACTTAACACTTATCCAAATGTCATTTAAATTTATGTATTAATTTATTTGCGATTAAATTATAATTGAATTATTTTATTCCATCTTTTTATCATGAGAGTGATGGAATAGAAAGTTCCGCTGTATTTGCGCACACACTTGTGCATTACAATATGCCATGTGTATGGCGACTGATCTATCTTGAGTCTGGCTGCCGTAGCTGAAATTTTACCAGGAAAACATTATGATTATATTTGCTATATTCGATATCATAAAGATTTAATCAGCCAAAAGACGCTCACCGCTGGAGAATCGCGTCCTTCAAAGATCCCCATAATTGCCGGTATTGCGCTACCAGCATCCAGCGGCTTCCAGTGATCCTCACAAGATCATCGGTCCATCTTGTAGGGGGCCTGCCCACGCTGCGTCATCCGGCTCGTGTGTTAATTTAGAACGTCTAAATCCCAAGCCGTTTTGTCGCTTAAATAATCAAAAATTTTGTAGTAAACCATACTACATAATTTGGCTTTAATAGTTCTTTCAAATTTATTCGTAGGTATTTCTCTGATATCACTGGGAAGTTTGTTATAGAATTTTACATATTGCCCCATAAAAGAGTTAGTTATTTTGTGGAGACGGGTGGTATGCAACACAAGGTTCTACTTATAGTGCCACTTCTTTTACAGAAGGAACTTCATTTTTCTGTACATATAGTAGATTGTCATATATATACGATAACTATAATAGTTGGACATACGCTGTCGAGATATTTTTTGTAGATAAATATATGTTCTGCAAAGACGTAGTACATTATTTTGTTCTATAATCTATAGTTTCGCAGCGCACGCAATGTAAGAAACTTATTTGGTATTTTCTTCACACCTTGGGTTACATTATTGAAGTTTTAGTACGGATCCCTAACTTTTTTGTAAATTCAATATAGCCTATGTTCACCGGAGATAGTGTAGTTTCCCAACAGTGAAAGATTTTTTCAAATCGGTCAAGTAGTTTCGGAGCCTATTCAATAGGAACAAACAAAAAAACGATCAAATCTTTCCTCTTTATAATATTATTGTAGATAACAACACCCCAATACGGAAGCAAAAGGACGTTTTACAGTTACGCCAGTAAAGATGACAATGATTCAGTCAACGACCCATCATTACATACGCTTATGCTAATTATTATGAGTCAAAGTCCTAATCGAGATGCAACAAACTCTTTGACATATTTTTCCTTTGTTAATCTGAGTTTTTCTGCGAACAAAGTGACAAAGTAAGATGAGACCAGAAATGAACGAGTAATTAGAGAGTGCATATATGTATGTGGAGCTGCACTGTATGCGGTCTTACCGGCTTTGATGTGATATAATAATAAATTGTTATGATTTTTTTTATTTGTGTCACAAATTTTAAAGAAAAGGTTTTCGTTGATATGTTTGTAATATCTTTGGACGTGACAGATTTCTGTCATGTAACTGTTGGTTTAAATTTAGAAGATCATAATTATTATTCGTTATTGCATACAGAAACAAAAGAAAGAAACACTGTGTGATAAAGAGGAATGTATAAGTGATTTTTTTGGAATATTACTTCTTTACGCATGTTTGACTTGGAAAATAAACTGGCGAATGCGTGACTAGAGCGTTACAAAAAGTGTGATCGCGCTGTGAAAGTCTACGATAGGCGAGTGAAAGTTGAGAGGGAGATATACGTTTTAGAAGATAAATAGAGCGAGATAGTTACGTTTGATATATAACTGTACAAAAAAAAAGAGAGAGAGGTGTGGTGTATGAGGTGTACAATGTATACTAAAAATAGACATATATGTACATGAACACAAATATTTGTCTTGTGCGGATATCGAACCCGCAACCTTCGGATCAGAAGGCAGGTTCACTACCAACTAAGTTACGGCGGCCTATTAACTGCGAGTAACACCGCGCGGCGTAGATAGAGATAAATAATACATTTTTGATAAATAAAATATCAACTACGCATACTACGTTTTCAACTGAGTCATACCGGCTCAGTGCAAACGGGCCACTAATGAATGCCATTGCACCACTAGTGACTAGCTACAAACAGTTTGCAAAAAAAAATCATACCATTAGTATGGACTCGCTGCGCACGCGTAGCGCGTGGCGGCCACACGCGACCGAGTGACCGCGACACGCCACCGGTGCCGACCACTCACTACTTAAAAAGTCTGACTGCCTCGTTGATCTAGCGGTAGCGAGTTCACCCGCAGTTAATGAGGTCCTGGGTTCAAATCCTGGGTCGTGCCAAAAGTGATTTACTTTTCTGTAAAAAGAAAAATTTCTCAGCATCAGCCCGAAGTCTGGGAGTTGGCGGTATTATACCCCCGTGCCTCGGAGAGCGCATAAAGCCGTCGGTCCTGTGCCTGACCTCTTTCCGGTCGTGTCGCTAAGGCGTCCCATCGGATCATGAGAGTGATGGAATAGAAAGTGCTCCTGTGTTTGCGCACACACTTGATGGCCAGATGGCCAATCTCTGTTGAGACAGGCCGCCGTAGCCGAATTCGGCTAGGAGGACATTATTACTTAAAAAATAATTAGTAGCTTATATTGTATATACCCAATATAGGCATTATCATCGCCGTTGTCCACGTCGGTTACGACTGATTTTTAGGACTGCGATCGAAGCTTCCGTCACGAAATCTTGAGACTGTACAGCAGGGGAGTGACACATTGCATCGGCAACCACTAGTGGCGGCCAGCGACCACCGTCGTTTGCGCGTTACCAAAGACCGTGGCGCGCGACAGACACTAGTGGCCCGTGTGCGCGGAACCAAACTCGAAAAGACAGATACATTTTCTCTGATATTCTAAATATGACAATGCATTTTTGAGAATTTCATACGTCCCGTTTGACGCAACCGCTCGAAATATACGGTGCTTCTCGAAATAATGATTGATATTATTATCTCTTAATGTCATGTTTCATTTGGAACATATTTTGTGGGAGCATGAGCATTTTTAAAGTTAATACCGAAGATAAAATGGGATAGTTGTAGTGGATTATAGCGCATTGGCAGTTGAATGACGTTCACTGTTAAACAAAGGCCTCTCCAAAATATCTTTTGGAGGCATATGCCATAAGAAGAAGAAGAAGAAATACATTTATTCGACAATAGACATACAAGAAATTTACAAACAGAACTAACTAAATACATATAAAAATCAAACAATAACATAGTTTAACACTACGCAATAGGTCCTGTATGTCCTGCCGAAAGGGTCACCATCTCAGCATTTGCTGGGTTACACCCAGCGCTGATCTTCCGTTGGTACCCGTGACGATCATGGTATGTTAGTGCAAATTTGTGTGTGGGGGAGTTAATATAAATAAATTAATAAAATTTATAATAGATAAATATAAAAGGTAGGTACTTAAATTATATTATATTATTGGGGTCTCGTTCATGCCACTCATTTTGCATATTTTGTATTCAGCCTTAATAGATAAATACACAGTCAAAAGCAGATCAAATTATAGATATGTTACACTTTATTGCTTCAAACTGAATTTGATAATTAAAAAGAAACCGTTTTAATTGTACTCTAAAACTATATATACTTTTAAGATCTCTGATTGGTGGCGGTATATTGTTCCAAACTTTGGAGGCTGCGTATCTAAAACTGCCGCGGGAAGCAGCAGATCAGATAACAGCCACGCTTGGCTGACGGGTTGGTGATCGCAGTATGATGGTCATAGTGGACAGACAGACCGTATTGTCAGTTTTCTGAAAGATATTCCCTCGGGACGACTTTAAGCCCCCCACGGAATGAGATGATTAACAATATATTTAATTAAAATTATGAATTATATTCCATAAATTATTTATTAGTAAGGATTGTCTTCTGTAAGGTGGTGGTAGTTCCCAGATTTCTTGAAGTGAAAAGTTATTTAATTGCGTTGAGCACTTTTTTCGTGAACAGTCATAGAATTCGTGTCATCATCATCGAACCCATTTCAGGAGCTACATGTATATGTATACAGTGTAGGTATGTATGTGTACTTTTTGGGTAAGCAGGCTCCTTACATGGTGGACAGACGATCTTGCAAGGGTCGCGGGAAGTCGCTGTACACTGGCAGCACAGGACCGGCCATTGTCGAGAACCTTGGCGGAGGCCTTTGTCCAGCAATGGCAGCTCTTTCGGCTGAAATGATGATGAAGGTGAAGTGAAGGAGGATTTTATCAGTTGTAAGTAATATATTAAATGAAAATATGTCTCCAAATTCCATTTACATTCTACCAAATTATTACCCGACTTTAAAAGGAGGAGATTTTCAAGTTGGTTGGTATATTTTTTTATGTATGTACACCGATTACTCGGAGATCCTAGTTCTGCCTTTTAGGATACGATGGTAGTGTGTTAGTTGTTCCAAGATATTTTATTATATTAAATTTCTCCTATTATCTATGTTGAAAGGAGTAATATAACACACAATTCAGAGACCAGTATTATTTTTTCTAACCCTTTGGAAAAGCGATAGAAAATTTTGACGGATAAATAAAAATGCTATTGAATGTTTAAGTTATTTCATAAATTTAAGGACACTTTTCTGTTATTGCAGGAACAGGAAACATTCTAGATACTCAAATAAAAAAAAACTTGTGTGTACTTATGTACACGCGTTAGAAGTTATACTTCTTAATATACAACTTGAACATAGTTATCAATTTTCATACCACCTAGAACTAACTTCATGCTGTTAAATTTTTTGGTGTCGGTGTGCGCGCGCGTCGTAAAAATTCACTCTCATCATTTTTCTCCATCACGCCAAAAGAAGTATAACTTCAAAAACAAGATCCACCAACATCTTCCAATTTTAATGCATCTTAAACTCTTAAGAAAACGTTCGAAGGTTCGAAGCAACTGTTTTACGCTTGGCTAAACCGCTTTGATGTTTCTCTGGTGATTATATTCTGAATAATTCATATCTACCCGCCCGCGCAGCAATAATGCGGTATTATGTTTTATTTATCGAACATTTTATATTATAGAGGGTCCTTGATCAACCTTTTATGTTTGTGCAAATTTCTGATAATATGATAAACATATTTACTGCTAACGCCGTACCCTGAATTTCAAATAAACTTTTTTTTTAGGGATTTCCCATTTTCGGGATTAAATTTACGCTTTGCATTGATAATAAAAGTGTTATTACTATGATATGATCTTGCCATGAACATGGCCAACTGATATGTTCACATTTGCATATGAACATATCAGTTCGCCATGTTTCTAAAAAACAAACCGTTTTGTTATTTTCAATTCTCCAATTTAAATAATGTTGAATTAATGTTGTTATTTTATTAATGTAAATTTTAAGGAATTCATATATTCATTCAACAAACACACTACCTTTTCATCCCAAACTAGGCAAAACCTGCAGTATAGTAACCAGTCAACTGATAAACTTACTTATATATTTCTAAATAACATACTAAATATACTAATACTAAATCTATACATATAATCAAATCGTAGGAAAGTCAAAACTGTAACTTGAATTTTTTTTAAAGGATACTTGTGACGTGATCTACAATCGATATCGAAGCCAAAAATATAGTTTTTAGAATTTTTATCTGTGTGTCTGTTTGTCTGTATGTATGTCCGGGCTAAACTCAAAAAGTACTGCATGGTTTTACTTCAAATTATGCATGAATATTACTATGAGGTCGGCTCAACATATAGGCTACATATTATCACGCTATCACCTATGGGGGAGAAGCTGTGATAATTTATAAAATTGAACGCGGGTAAAAACGGGTAATTTATTTACAACTAGCTGTGCCCACAGCTAGTTGTAAATAAATGACATACAGACACAGAACCAATAATCGTATTTGTCACACAAAAATGAGGTCGTGGGTTCGATTCCTAGTAGGAAAAATTTTCTTCTTAATAGGAATCGAACTCTCGACCTCATGTTTAATTAAAAATATAACACAATATAACATACGAATTGGTTTTATTTAAATACCTATAAAATAATTATAGTTTTTACATGAATAACATTGTGGTATTTTTTACCCGGTAGCGACAGTCCGTGTTGGTATATGGGGTGCGCTTCCCGCCGAGTTAATAGGAATCGAACTCTCGACCTCAAGCTTTGCAGTCCAGATGACTAACTACTAGACTAACATGCCAGCCAAATTATATCACTATAATAATAAATAATATAATATCTAGGGCCAATGCCACACAGATTATCCTAGCCCCAAACTAAGCAAAGCTTGTACTATGGGTACCAGGCGACGATATACTATACATACTTATATAGATAGATAAATACTTAAATACATAGAAAACATGACTCAGACTATTCAAATCAAATCAAATCAAATTTATTTATTGCTTATTACAGGTAGGAAAATGTGGGATTGTATCTTATATATTAAGTATATTTATATTAAGTATCTCTATTCAGTGTCGACATTTGAGTTAAACAGTCGTTAAACCGTCTGCTTTCGGTTTCAATTCTACAGCCGTCTGGCCAAATGGCTGCCGTAGACGAATTTGTAATGATCTCTCGACTTCCGGCTCATTATTCTTTTGCGTACGCTTTTTAAAATATTATACATTTTTCTGGTATGTTATTCCGTTATATATTATATAGATATTCGCTTCAACTTAAATATACGAAACTATGGAAATAAAAAATTCAATAAGGAATAATGTCCTCCTCCTAGCCGAATTTCGGCCAGGGCGGCCAGTCTCAACAGAGATTAGCCATCTGCGCGGTACATATTATAGTGCTCAAGTGTGTGCGCAAACACAGGAGCACTTTCTATTCCATCACTCTCATGATCCGATGGGATGCCTATGCGACACAACCGGAAAGAGGTCAAGTACAGGATCGACGGCTTTACGTGCTCTCCGAGGCACGGGGGTATAATGCCGCCAACTCCCAGACTTCGGGCTGATGCTGAGAATTTTTTCTTTTTACAGAAAAGTAAAATAGGGAATAATCTCTATTTAATTGACTTCAAAATAGTCATCAAGTCAAATGTATATTTTTTTAAAGAATCTGTTGAAATTGTTTCGAGTTTTGCTTTTAAATATCTATACTATGTATATAATTAGAAATATTTGAGTATTTTTTTAAATACATACTTATATATGTAAGCAAGTAATTTAGTTTCCGACCTAAAAAGAATAACGGGACCACCCCATGTCATCCCGTGGGTTTCGTATAAGTCGACTAAGGGATACATCAGGTAGTCGAACCACTTGTGTACTAGCTACCACCTTACTGCGCTTTTACATTGTATTTGAAAATAAATAAAAAATAACTAATAATAATTATGCTAAAAACAAAAACAAATACATTACAAATTCCCATACAAAGTCAAAAATAAAAACATTGCACATTGGTACCAATACACATGTCAAAAATCTATACAAATAAATAAAATTGGAGTGACTGTTTGTAATATTGAAATAACCGTTGTTTTCTACATAAATATGAATATATATACGGTACATACACCAACTTGAAAAAATTTACATTTTTTCAATTTTTGTCTGTCTGTCTGTCTGTTTGTTCCGGCTAATCTCTAAAATTACTGCACCGATTTCGACGGGAATTTTATTGGCAGGTAGCTTTTGTAATAAGGAGTAACTTAGGCTACGTTTATTTAAGAAAAAATCTTTTATTTTAGAAAAAATCAAGAAAAAACTAAATAAACTAATTGACACGCGGGCGAAGCGCAGGTACAGCTATTGTCATCTGTACAAATAAATAAAATTGGAGTGTCTGTTTGTAATATTGAAATAACCGTTGTTCTACATAAATATGAATATATATACGGTACATACACCAAATTAACATTTTTTACAATTTTTGTCTGTCTGTCTGTCTGTTTGTTCCGTTTAATCTCTGAAATTACTGCCATGCAATGAACACCGATTTTGATGGGAACTTTATTGGCAGGTAGAATACAAACTTAATATGTGAGTTACTGAAACATTTTATAATGAAAATATTTAGCTATAAACGGCCGTGTTTTTTTCTGTATGCCGTTTCTGTCAGAAACGGTATACAGAAAAAAACACGGCCGTTTATAGCTAAATATTTTCATAAAAAATGAAAATTTAATGAAATGGCCTATCCTTAGTTATTCACATTCATTACACAGTTTCTAAAAGCGAGTCTTGCACGTATGTTAGGACTTTTTGTTGTAGGTTACATTGTTCATCATTCAAAATTGTCGCGGACGAAGTTGCGGGTAACAGCTAGTTGATAATAAAATATAAATAAAAATAGTTAGCATTAATAGGTCTAGTTATATGTATCACGGAGAAACTCATCAAGGGTGTAGTAGCACTTCTCTAACAAAAATGATCTTAACTGCTGCTTGAACTGATTTATGTTGTAAATCGACTTCAAGTGTACAGGTAGTTTATTAAAGATTTTCGCCGTCTGATAACCTGCTGCATGACACACTACTTCTAAATGAGGTTGCATCTTATTTTGTAGATCCCTACGCATAGTAGCTTCCCGTTTACTTCTTTCATCTGGTGTTTCAAAATTATAGTGTACAGGTGGCATAATGTTTTTAACTACATAAAACAAGATGAAATATATTATATTATCTGTGGACTATGCACCTACTATAAAATGTTCTACGAGGCTCCACTCCATTCCAATACTTTTGCTACCTAATCCATTTGGTACTCCGACTTTTGATAGATTTGATTGGCACCAGACAATATTCAACATTGTCGTTTGAATAAGAAATATATATTTTGCCATCCGATTATTACATCCAATATCTGATTCAATCATCCTA
The DNA here is from genome assembly GCA_951640165.1 of Pseudoips prasinana. Classification (NCBI taxonomy): domain Eukaryota; kingdom Metazoa; phylum Arthropoda; class Insecta; order Lepidoptera; family Nolidae; genus Pseudoips; species Pseudoips prasinana. The sequence goes on along the minus strand of OX621251.1, from coordinate 32,260,848 downwards.
TACCTAATCCAATTTCAAGTACAATAGATATTGAAAATGTATAGAATGTATATAAAGCTTTACTTCAATAACGTAGTGCTATACAAGATATTGCTGTCCAGACAGTTTCAGCAAAATTTCGCATCGCGATTATAATATTCTTGTTAACAATATTGGAGTAGGTTCAACATGCTGCGACCTTTTGTTAATCAATTATTTGCTGAATCCTGAATTTGCAGACTTGTTTCTTATTAATAATTCCTTGAATACAGTATTATTTTATTCTATATTCAAGTCTAACATAAATAGAAGACGTAACTTCATCATTACAGCTGAAAACTGAAAGACTCCACTACTCGACAGGCCTAAGGTTAGATAGATAGATACACTTTATTGCACAAACTATAAAAAACATTTTACAAAAAAAAAAAAAAAAAAAATAATGTAGGTACAATTGGCGGTCTTATCGCATAATAGCGATTTCTTCCGGACAACCGTAGGATGGACTAGCATAATTGAAAATGACAGGCAGCTGATAGTGTACCGTCGTCAGTTCTACAGAGTGTAGTGTCCTAACCTAATAATAAATATACTACATAGATATAATAATAATAAGGTTCATCTTGGGGGATATGCCATAATCGCCACGCTTTGCTGACGGATAGGCGATCGCAGTAAGATGGTGACAGTACTGCTACTTGGGGGGCTTTTGTCCAGCAGTGGACGTCTTTCAGCTGATATGATGATGATGAACTGACTATTTTTAGTTTATATATTAGCACGTCGAAATCAATGTGGAAGTAATTAACATTTGTTTAACTGACTTGTCAAAAGTTCCGAATTAAAATAAAGAAAAAAAAATCTGTTTAACTGCACTCAGTTCAATATTTATAAGCAGCCAAATTCCTTGCAGGCTTAGTTACAGATTTATTATTTTTACCGTGTCTGTTTTGTCCTATATATAATAATATATCGAAGAATTACCTATTAATTTTTATGACGTGTTGTGTTAAGACACCCATTTGTCGAGCTCACGTAGTGAACACTGTTGTGTTTTCATCTGGTAGATCTAACCTGGACTCTTTATTTAATAATTATTGCGGTATCATTCTGGTGACTGTCTGTTAAGACTCTCGAAGACGACGCGTTATAACGGATGGATCAACTGTGAATATACATACATAATTAAGGTTTTATGAAAGTAGTCACACTTTTATTTTGTTAGTACCTGCCCCTTACCCAACAGTGCAGATCCAGTAAGCCAAGATCAACAGTGGCACACAATGAAATGATACTGAGCGGTGAAATTCAGGCATGTCCCGGGGAATGACTTCGTCTGTCTTGGATTCCGCAATAAATTTAATCAAAAAGAAACAAGGAGGGGTTGGAATAAAGAAGTTTAATATTCCTACTACCAAGTACTCACACCGTTGTTTTGTTTTTTTTTATAAACTATCGAATATTAGCTTTTCTACTAGGTTTAAACGGTTTAAAAATGTTAATATTTAACTATCCAGACATCAAAACAAACAAAACATAATATTGTATATCAATATGCTAACGGAATGTTATTTCAAATGCATTTATGTATGTGTTACCGTTAATGTGGAAAAGCGATTAGTGGGCATATTACCTGGACAATTTAGTTTTTTTATACAGTTGAGCCGTGAGGTTTTCGGCCTCAAAATAATAACAGGGCCACCCTATACCAAGCTGTGAGTCGACACCCACGGGTTTGTATGGTACGAAATAATCGAGATTAAAGAAACATCAAGTGCACGATTGCGCTGCCATAACTTCCAAGGTGAATATTTCGTAAAATATGGATTTAATCTTATACTTCTTTTTTCGACAATTGTTGACAATTACCAAAATGAATTAGATCTCTATTCAAGTAGTTGCTGAGATTTCTATGGCCGCACAATCCTCCACGTTACGTTTGCGCGGCCAACTTAAGACCCTTATAACTTCTTTATTTCTGTTTTGACAAATTTTTGGTATGTTCCGTTCGATTTTGACTAATTTAGCGATTATTTTTCTGTTTGACTAACGTTGTGGAGCAATTATGACGCGCACAGGGATACGCCGTGCTCGCATTCCAAGCATGGCGACTACGGCAAACCCCTCCAAATGGAGTCCAAATCTTGGTAAGCAGTTATACTGGAGACATATCTCTAGTATGGTTAAGGCCCCTTACATATGAGCTATGTCCGAAACAAAAAAAACTTCGTATATCTTCGTAATTTTTGAATATTTGATCAAGATTTTCATAAATTTTATATCTTTACTCTAACTCTATCTTTACTTTTACGGGGTAAATCTTAGTATTCAAACATGTTATATGGATATAAATTCTAAGTTTGAAGTTGATACCAAAAAAACACATTGTTCCATACAAATTTTGCTACACCATAGGGATAAAGTTTTCGAAAATCCTTTCATAGTGCACAACCGTGTGACTAAAGGAATCTTTATGCAAAATTGAATGGTTCTAGACCCAGCGGTTTGATCTTTTATTTTTTTAATTTATTTTATTTTATTAGGGAAGCTGCTACATACAATTGGTTACAATTTTTGTTAAATAAATGCCAATAACTAGCTTCCACAACTAGTTAACTAAATGGATGCATCTCCGGTCTAATTAATTAATTACAGTAGTGACAATTCTACAAATGGTTTTAAAAGATTGAGCCAATAGTATAGTACTATACAAAGATTTATACATTATCAATGAAATATCTAGTTAATTTGGATCTGGTAGATTTTTTCTAGTAGTAAACAGATCAATAAAATCAAAACGACTGTCACCATTTAACTTGTTAAATTCATTGAATACTCTAGGCAGAAAGCTGTTAACTCTAAAATTGGTGTGGCATGGAGGACAGTGTAACAAGAGATTTTTACAACTTTATTTTTGAAAGAAGTTCTTTGATCGATCAGTGAGTCAGTTTCTGCTTTTATATAATTATTTAAATATTATGAATGTACACACGGCTACACATCAAGCTATACATTTCCAGTATATGCTGATCTCGCGTTGTATAGGATTTCCATACAGGAGGGAGGTCAGGTTATATTGGTAAAAAAGTATAACTTGATATGTAGCCGTGTGTACCTTAGTCGTCTAAGTCATCAACGGAATTTTAACGAGCACGTAAAGGAATCTAATCTGCAGCTTACCTAGGTAATATGTTTAGTAACAGATTTTTCATACTGACGGTAGCATAATTCGCATTCATTGCGAATCGCAGTTTGACGGACTCAATATGTATCCAAAATATAGGTTTTGGGGCTGTCTCGACTGATGTGTTTGTATTAACCATTTGCAATCGTTGTTTTTGTTTTTTCAATATGAGTTAACACAATATTTTAAAATAATGATGTGAGTTTCGGTCTAACCAAAACTAATTTTAGTTATTTGAAGGAAGTAATAGGAATTCATCTAATAGAATTTAAGACAGTCGCCTGGCCACTAAGTGCCCCGGATTAAGTTTCCGCGCTGGACAAATATTTGTATGACCCATAAATAGTTCTACTGACTCTGGATGTAAGTACCTTGCGACACAGAGATTAATTTACATAGTGTACTATGGGAAGCACCTGATAAACAAACATATATATTTCTAAATAAATTACACCCAGACACAGAATAAATAATCGTGCTTATCACACAAAGATCTATCTTGTGTGGTAATCAAACCCACGACCTCTGACTCAGCAGTCAGGGTCACTAAACACTAGGCCAGTCAAATTATTAATATCTTACACTACTTTTATTTAAAGGGTAAGCCTTTAAGTAAAATGAAAATTCATATAAAAATTTTTCTTTGTTTCAATATGTTTTTAGTGAATATTGTTTGTAAAATAAGGTAAAGCTTTTTGTGAACTTGAATTTAGGAGTCGAATATTTTACTAAACACTATCTACTTCTCAGAACCTCAAAAATGTACACGATTATTATACCGACATTGGAAGTCCAGTGTATCTTGCCAGTGAAGACTTACGGAACAGCGACATGGTCGTTCATTACAGGTCTCATAAAAGGCTCAAGTTCACCCAAAGAGCAATGGAGAGGGCTCTTTGGGTGAACTTGACTGAAATGGGACTACTCGGACCTGCGAGATCGACCCAGAAATGTCGAAATGGGAGAACCAAAGTACAAGCATAGCCCGAAGAAATTCCGAGCTAAAGTGGCAGTAGGCGGGGCATATAGCTCGTAGAAACGACGCGACGGCCGTCGTAGCGTTGGTTCTTAGTGATGACGGAACAAAGAAGGACGTTCATTAGAGGCTTCATAAGAGGCTCAAGGTCACCTAAAGAGAAATGGCAAGGCTGTGCTTTAAGCTAACCTGCAAGATCGAGCCAGAAATTTCGAAAAATTACAGGCATAGCCCGAAGAAATACCGAGCTTAAAGTGGCAATAGGCGAGGCACATAGCTCGTAGAACCGACGCTACGACCGTCGATCGTCAGTCGACGGCCGTAGCGTCGGTTCTACGAGCTATGTGCCATAGTACTTGGCACCAAAACTAAATAAATACAACTAAATTAGTTGGCCTGTTCTCTTCATAAAAACCATGTATGAAAGAAATCGAATCATTATACTAAATTTAGTTTAGGTTGCATTGCATAAAATCGAATATCGAAAAGTGAATACGAAATTCGTTGATATAAATTTTCGGTAGGTTGTTTTTTAGACTGTATATTTTACAGACCTATGTTTTGGTTTTCAATGCAAATCTGCATATGAATTGTTTTGCATCGAATAAATATGTAATGGAACGAATGTTTTGTTTAATTCAACAACATGTCCTACTTACGAGTAGATACTTCCTTTTCCTTTCTGGAGTCAGACTGATTTGACTTTATAGTCCATACTCTCACATACAATTTACAAAGTCTATATACATTTGTATTTATATAAATATTTGGGATAAAAAATATAGATTAAATTCATGTGGATCACTATATTATAGTATTCATATCTATATTATAGTAAAATATAACGTTATTGCTGATATAGTACCTATGTATTAAAGCTAATACTGTGTATTGTTATTTCATTAAGTGAAATATTTTTTTATGTAAATTGATATTATAGTTTATCAAAATGTGTTTTCGTCTATAAGTTAGTAATTCCATTGGGTCACTATTGCTACTCTTCTTGGCTTCAATGATTTTCATAACGAGGTTACTTGAAAGAAATCACAAAAATAAGTAAATGCTTTCTTTCCACGCCACAGGTTGTGGGTTCGATTCCCACCCAGGACACAATTTTTTTGCATGAACGTGTCCTGAGTCTGGGTGTAAGTATCTACATAAGTATGTATTTACAAAAGATAAGTAGTATATGTAATATATTAGTTATCTGGTTTCTATAGGAAAAGCTCTGCTTAGTTTGGGGTCAGATGGCTTTGTGTGAATAATGTCTCAGGATGTTATTATTATTATATTATATTCTTGAGTACAATGAAGAGTACTTTTTTACTTTACTATATTCACAGCGGAATAGCTGAGCTTAATCTGAAATAATTACAAAGAATAAAAATTAGAACTAATTATACATGCTGTGTGGTGACGGCGACAAATATCAGAATCAGAATATCATCACCCCATCTCATCCCGTGGGGGGCGTAGAAGTCGACCCGAGGGAATATCTACCAGAGGACGGGCAGCAGCGTCTCTCTGAGTACTATGACCATCTTTCTGCGATCGCCAACCCGCCTGCCAAGCGTGGCGACTATGGCATATCCCCCCAAGACGATTCTTGAGGGAGGCTTGTCCAGCAGTGGACTTATTTAGCTGTAATGATGATGATGATACACAGGACTCATTGAAAGCAAAGGAGGACATTGGAAACAAACCAAACGTGGGACAAACTGAGACGAAAATGTGGTGACGAAACATAACAGCTCAAATTCTATAAAAAAGCAACAATTTTCTGTTTGGGTCTTACCAAGTGGGCGGTACCATCCAAAATGGTGAGTGTTCGATCTACCGCTACGCGGATTGTTGCATTTTTTTATAAAACTGGACACGTGGCTACTGGCTCGTTGGAAGATCGTTGTACAGTTAATAACATATGGTGCACAACAATTTGTCTGACCGAAGTTATTGAAGAACTCCGAAAAAATAAGTAAAAATACCGTATCATTTTGCAACATGACAATACCAGCGCTCACATTGCTAGACAGACAAGAATCATTGAAAGGGAAGAACCGTCAGTAAGAATACATCCTGCATACAGATGCAGGATGTACATATTCTTACTGACGTGGCAGTCTGCGATTTCTCCCTGGATTCTTCTTCAAATATCAAGAATTATTTACGTGGTCAACGAATTTTAACATCTGAAGAAGCTGTTGAAGAGTATAAAAAGCAAGTTTTCTATGTTATCACGGAGAAGTGGAAGAAATGTTTTCAAAATTGGTTTTTTCGTATGAAAAAGTCCGTCAAAGCTTAGAGGGAATATCTAGAGGAACAATAAGTAAATTTTTGGCATACATACATAGTATTTCTTTTCTTTTTCATTCCACACTTTTTTACGTATTTTTTATTTTCGTAATAAGTTTCCGGCCCAGAAAAAATAACAGGCCCACCCCATAAAATTGCGGTCGCCAACTCGCATGCGAAGCGCGGTGACTATGGCAAACCCCTCCAAATGGCTACCTAGTGAAAACTTTTGGGGGCGGCCTATGTCCAGCTGTGGACCTCATCAAGCTGATGATGATGATGATAATAAATAATACTTCTATAGTTCTAACTTTTGTGTGCTTGGTTGGTCTAACGGTAGCTTGTTCAACTGCTGATATTGAAATCCTCAGTTCAAACCATGTGTAAGGCCAAAAAGAGATATCGACATTTTTCTCTGAAGATAAATTCTCAATATCAGCCCGCATTCTGGATGTTAGCGGTATTGCACTTGATCGCACCTTGTCTTCAGTAGAGCTAGCCCTTCCTATCGGATCATGAGTGTGAAAGTGAAAAGAGAGTGCATCAGTATTTGCGAACACAATTGTGAACTACAATATGTCTCGCGCTCATTGCTAATCGTCATTGAGCAGGCCGCCAGTCGACCAGTAACTAGCAATGAGGGAAACCTGTTACCAATTACTGCGGCAATTACTAATTGGCACGTAGTACCATATCTGCACAGAAGAAGGCTCATTTTCAATAAGAGAAAATTACGAGCACCTATTCATACCACGATAATATTATTACGACTTGCTAGAATATTCTCGTACATATTCATAAAGTAATAGCTATGTAATAGAATTAGGCTTTCATTTCACAGGACGATTGTCAATAGTACAATGTAATACAAAAACCAAATTATGTTATACAGTTACAAAAGGTATTTGGCATTAAAATTCAACTCTATTTGTTCAAGTTAAGGTATATAATATTTTTTGTGACGGTAGTTGGAAATTGCGTGAATTACAAGGGCTATTCAAAGAGGAACAAATGTGAAACCAATTTGTTGCCAAAGGGTTTTAGATCTATTTCGTGCTAATTTAACGCAAATTTTACTGGTTAACGTGGTCATTGTGCGGTCATGCTACATACTGTGTGTTAATTTCGGTATATTGTATCAGAGTTTATGAGGTTTTGTGGTCATTCGATTTAATATACCTAAACTACGGTGTTTCACTCCTACCAGTTGTTCAATTGGATATAATTTGTATCCGTCTATTATATGTTTGTAAAGTACCCCGCGACACGGGGATTAAATTGCCTAAAGCGGGCGTTGTCTTTAAAAAAACAATCTTAATAATCTCGTCCAACATGTTTCTCTGGAAGAAATCGCAGTTAGCGCTAAGACCACCCATTATACAGTTACGATGCTTCATGTTACTGTTCAAAATACGGTGTTCCCTCCTACCATCTGTTGTTCAATTTCTCTTGATGATCTTGTCCACTTGCAGTTATCTGGAAGAAATCGCAGCTAGCGCTAAGATCACTCATTATATGTAATATTACTGTTTAGTCTTACTTATAAATCGTAGTTATACTTCCCCAATTATAAGCCTATTAAGTACTCCACTACCTCTGAACACTGTTCTAGGCATGTGCTAAGTAGCTCATAGTATGTGAGCTATGTAGCTCTAGACACGTTACACAAAACAAACAAAGTAATCAACATGATCCGAAGTTTTTTTTTTTTGAAAAGACAACGCCCACATTAGGAAGATTTATCCCTGTGTCGCGGAGTACTTTATAAACATATAGAAGACGGACACAATTTACATCCAGACTCAAAACAACTATTTATGGGTCACACAAATAGTTGTCCGGCGCGGGATTCGAACCCGCGACACGAAACGGCGAGGCGACTGTCTTAGCCGCTGCGCCCCACGTGCAGTCACGTGGCCACTGGCCACATAGTTTCTAATTTTACTCCCTCGTTGGTGTAGCAGTAACGTGGTCAGCCTCAGATAATGTGGTCCTGGGTTGAAATCCCGGCACCTAAAAATGCTCTTCACTACCACTGCAACTCCTGTAAGCCAGGATCAACAGTAACACAAATGACACTGAGTGGTGAGGCTCAGGGGTATCCTGGGAAATCGCTTTAACCGTCTTGCTTCTGCAAAGAATTTAATAAGAAAGAAACAAGAAAGAAATAAAAAACCGGCCAAGTGCGATTCGGACTCGCCCATGAAGGGTTCCGCAGCAGTAAGTATTTCAGTTGATTAAATGAAAGGTAAATTGCGGTTTACGATTTATGACGCATTAAAAAAAACTACTTACTAGATCTCGTTCAAACCAATTTTCGTTGTTAGTTTACATAGTAATGCACATCATATATTTTTTGTAGTTTTATTTTCTCTTATTTTAGAAGTTTTGAGTTTCAGTTCTATGTATGGGGAACCCCCAAAATTATTATTCTTTTTCTATTTTTGTGTGAAATTCTTAATGCGGGTCACAGAATAATAATAATAATAATAATAATAATAAAATACGTTTATTTTCCTTTCACAAATTGGAACTTAAGGCTAGATTATAATTATACATCTACTTACCAAGTTTCAACAGTACAGCTCTTATAGTTTCGGAAAAAAGTGGCTGTGACATACAATCATGGTGATGATGATGAGAGTAGAGAGGTAGATATAATGATATAACGAGACTGGAGCCACCTAAGACGACAGAAGCCAAGTCCAATACTATCAGTCCTATCAAGTCCAACAAACTGTCTTTTTACCTCTTATATCATGAGTTTCAATTCCTTAATAAAAAAAAGAAACCATTTTAGTTAAAACAAGTCCGTCTATCTGGCCGCGGTTAAACTATCTAGTCTATTTGTCTATATAAGTAAGTATGTATTTACAAAAGAAAAGTAGTATATGTCATATATCAGTTATATGGTTTCCATAGTACAAGCTCTGCTTAATTAGGGATCAGATGGCCGTGCGTGTATAATCTCTCAGAATATTTTTTTTTTTTGAGCATCTCTGTGCTTTGGAAGGTACGTGATGCAAAAGCCCTCGATAATAGTGTCCTACAGCGCGAGTTGAACAAGTCTTACTCTAGGTAATTTACCATTGAACATACAATTAAGTAGGTAAAAAGGTATAATACTGTCACTTACCCAATAAAAATATTGCCACAAGAAATAAAAGATGATTACTTCAGAAAACCACAACTTAATTTATTGCTGTAAGCCAGAAGAATGACTTTAAGGACCTTAAACATTTTTTATGCAGTCATTATATTTGTACAGACTACGCAACCAGTTAATATAATAATATATTATTGCAGTCATCGATCCATTCGATGTGACCCGTCAATTATGATTCAGTAGTTCAATAAATCATTTTCACCACGCTGTCAAAAACAGAAAACAAATAAATCTATCGGATTGTCAACCCTAATGCTTTGCTCGCTTATTTCCCAACCCTCATAGTTCGGAAAATTTCTAATTCACTCTAAAAATAAGGAAATTATTTTAAACCGGCCACCAGCAGGCGTATTCCTATATCTAAAAGTCTTATCGTACACAAGGATCAAATTCGGCTTCACCGCCCGCTCTAGGTGAATTTAATCCCTGTGTCGCGGGGTACTTTACAAACATATAATAGACGGACACAAATTACATCCAGACTCTGAACAACTATTTATGGGTCGCAAAACTAGTTGTCCGGCGCAAGACTCGAACCCGCAACACGTAGCGGCGAGGCGACTGTCTCAGCCTCTGCGCCACACGTGCAGTCATCATATGCAGCTACCAAACGAATGACATTTCCCGTGTTCAAGTACAGACGCCAGCACATCAAGCAACCCCAATCTGTCAAATTTCCCCAATTGAAAGTGAACCTTATGCTTATGCGATAAAGTTGACAATCTATAAAAGATATTTGACAGATTGTAGTAGCTGGATGTGCTGCCGTCTGTACAAGAAGGCCAGTAACTTTGTTTTGGCTGAATAGTGTATTATTTTGTTTGGGAATGGCAATGGCACAGTCAGACATAAACAAATACACACTTCATAGTCATCATGTCAGCCAAAGTACGTCCACTGCTGGACAAAAGCCTCCCCAAAGAATGAGAGATATGCCATAATCGCCACGCTTGACATACCGGTTGGAGACCGTAGTTTGAGGGTCATAGTTCACAGAAAAACGCTGCTGCCCGTTCTCTAGTAGGTATTCCCTCGGACGATTTCTACGCCCCCCACGGGATGGGATAGGGTGATGATATTCTATGCCGTCACCACACAGCAAATAAGACACACTAATGGGCTTCAAAATAACAAAGCAATTCTCTATTTGTATGAGTTCTAAAAGAACAATTACACATTAAACATACTTGTACTTCTGCATCTAATTCCACTGTGTCATCACTGAGAGTGCGCGTGGGCAGCTAACAGACGCACTCTGCACTCTTCCGCATATGACTCGCTTTTCGCTCATTATAATAACATCGTAAAGATGACTCGCATTTTTGTATGCATTTTATGTAGATATTATGTTAATTTCTTTAATTATGTTTGTGTTTGTTTAGTTAACAGAAGTGGTATTAGTAATATATGACCTTTGCATCTATTACAGATAGACATTTCTTTTGGTGGCTAAACAAACCGATGCGAGAGCGACATAGCCTGCCACAGGCCTGACAAGGGAAGTTTGCGGTGGTGGTGCCGAGCCGCTTTCATGTCGCTTCTGTCTCTTATCAGCAAGTACTCCGAACCAAGTAAACATATATATAAATAAATACGAATGGTCGAGCATTTTCAATGGCAGTAAATAAGTTCCTGGGTTCAAACCCCGGTTTGAGCCAAAAGAGTGTTAATAATTAGTATAGTAGTATATCTATTAAAACAGTGACTGACAGCATCTATAAGTCAACCGCTTCCCTACTAGTTTAACCTCATAGTATATGGCAACTACTATTGTAGATTGTACTATTGTAGAACTTTACATGCCAAAGTTAATAGATTCATTTGTTCAATTAAAAAAAAAATAATGTCTTCACTAATAAATTTAACCCCTGTATCGCGAAAGACTTCAAAAACATGCAATTCACTGACATCAATCACACATAAGATGAGAAAAAAAATGATGAGTCATACAAATAGATGCACTGTGCGAGACTCGAACCCGAGCACAACATACGTTAGCTTTTACTCTTGTATATAGCATTCCCACGATATATAGGTGGGTAGTCACGTAAATGCATTTAAAATCAAAATCAGCGCATCATGCGCAACCTTGGGATGTTTGCATTAAATCCGGAAACTCGCGCGCATGTTTATTTCACTCGTAAAATTAAACTTACGTAGATTGAAAGCTAATGGAAATGACAAGGCAAGTTATTTTTTATTCAATGTACTGAGCTTGAGCTTGATCACAATTTTACGCAAAGTTGTGTGCCCATAAGATACATATGTACAGACGCCAGCACATCCAGCTAGCCCAATCTGTCAAATTTATTTTATAGATTTTCAACTTTATCACACAAGCAACTTTCAATTAGGGACATTTGACAGATTGGGGTAGCTTGATGTGCTGGCGTCTGTACATGTTGACTCTATCCTTTCATAGGCCAATTTTTGACAGGCATTTTGTCCTGAGTCTGGGTGTATAGTGCCACAAACTTATCTGGCCCGGTGGCCAAAAGTAGAACTAACGACGCCAGTTGGAAATGTCAATCGGCTGTTATTCCCTGACATTCTTGCCATTGATTGTTTGTTGCGCGTATTTATTTTTCTTTTTGTGGTTTTTAATTGTGAAAAATGCAGAAAGCTTTAAAAAGTGACGCGAGGAACGTTATATTACAAGTATTGAATTATATGAATGAAGAAAAACACCTCCAGGCACCAATTATACCCTTCAATAAGTTGTATGAACGCGTAGCTGCTGCTACAGGTAAGTGTTGTCAGCTTCTGAAAAAATACGAAACTCCCCCTCGCACTTTAAATACATATTTTAAAATATTCATTATTTATTTAATTTTTGCTATTTCCATTGTAGGTGCCGGGGAAATATTTTGTAAGAAAACTTGTGAAAAAAAAAGAGCAAGCAGATGCAAAAATTTATAGCAGATCAGAATATTGGTAGATCGAATTCTCAAATGCCTACACTGATTGCAGAAGCTTTTGATAAAATAACAGTCAATTAATGGCAAAAGCATTGCAATCATGTAAAAAATATTGAAAATGAGTATCGAAAAAGGGATGGATACTTAGACGAGCTTTTCATCAATCAATTAGGTAGTGATAGTGAAAGTGAAAGCAGTGATTATGATAATGATGATGATGAAATGACTTCTGAATTAAACAATTCCGGTGACATAATAATACATGAAATATCCCCGTTAGAGGACACTCAGCATACATTTTATGTAAATGATCATAATTATTGTATAAAAATATAAAGATTTGAAATGACAGTATTTGTTTGCTTTTTAGTGAAGTAATATTTACGTTACAATGTGCATATTATTTTTACCCACTTTATTGCAAAAAAAAGTTACTAGCAACACTAAATGCGATAACAGCGACGCTGCCAGCGGGCCAGATAAGTTTGCGGTACTGTAATTATCTATATTAGAATATATTTACTTAAGAAAAGTAGTATATCAGTAATCTGGTTTCAATAATACAAGCTCTGCCTCTTTGGGATCAGATGGCAGTGTGTGAATAATATCCCAAGATATTATTATTTTCATAGTTATGTGTCTGGAAACACGTTGTTCGGGCTCTCCAAAACGTAAGGCGTATTGAAAAGTCAACAAAGAAGTGGTTGAGGCTGTATATCTGACATAGACTAGGAACAAAAACGAGTTTGAAGTCTATTATTTTAGGATCTCTTTAACAGGCCAGAGTGATAATATATGCCACGTCACATTGTTCTACTATTTTTCTGTGTACCCTACAGTTTGTTGAATTATTCATGAATGGTCGTAACATAATTTGTTTTATTATACTATATTATGTTTGTGATTAAACTCGCGATTTATTTAATGGTTAAATTAGTTTATATAATAATAATATCCTGGGACATTATTTACACACGGCCATCTGATCCAAACTAAGCAGAGCTTGTACTATGGAACCCAAATATCTGATATACTACATATACTGCTTTTTTATAAATACATACTTATATAGATATTACACCCAAACTCAGGATAAACAGACATGTTCATGCATACAAATATCTGTTCTGGGTTGGAACCGAACCCACGACCTCCAACATGAAAAGCAAGGCATGTTATTTTGTACAATGTGGTGACGGCAACAAATATCATCAACCCAACTTATGCCTTGGGGGCATCCCAGCGGAATACCAGATAACGGACATCAATGTCTCCTTGTGAACTTTTACTGTCATACTGCGATCGTCAATCCATCTTATGGCGTGATGATAGGGCAGATACCCCCATTATATGGGGAGACTTTTGTCTAACAGTGGTATGCTATTTTAAACTACCGTAAAACGGGGTGAATAGCAATCGGGACAGTATACATACGAAAGTAAAATTTTGTTACTTTTGTATGAATACTATTCACCCCCCGTGTTTCTATTCACCCTATATTGTATCTGTTTTGTTATGTCTATGTGAGTATAACTTTGAAAAAACTAAAACAAGATATTGCGCAAGTCGCATCCAGGGGCCTAACTCCGAAACATCAGTATACTTCTCCCGCGCTATTTGGTTTTATTGCGTTAATATAATGTTATTATTGCGCTTTATGACCACTATACGTATAATTGTATTTAATATTCCCGTTTTGAGCACTTTATATGCCTATGTAGAATGTATGCGAAAGACATGCCCAGATTTTGCTCGCTAATCCGGCTAATTAGGTATTGAATTTTGATTTTAGTTGAATTTTCAACAAATTATTGGGATTTATTGAGGCTTATTTATCACTAGCTGTGCCCCGCGGTTTTACCCGCGTTAAATTTTATAAATTATCACAGCTCCTCCCCCGTAGGTGGTAGCGTGATAATATGTAGCCTATATGTTGACCCGACCTCTTAGTAATGTTCATGTAAAATTTGAAGTAAATCCATACAGTAGATACTTTTTGAGTTTAGCCCGGACATACATACAGACAAACAGACAAAAATTCTAAAAACTATATTTTTGGCTTCGATATCTATTGTAAATCACGTCAAAGTATCCTTTTAAAAAAATATTTAATGTACAGTTTTGACTTTCCTACGATTTTATTATATGTATAGATAATTTCATAACATTTTTCATCTACTGACTGGGTTCTTCTGAAGAATGTTATTAAAAGACTGCCTAGTTGGTGTAGTGGTAGTGTGTTCCACCGGAGTTCTTACAAATCCCCGGTCGGAACATAAAGTCGGTTTGCAACAGTAGCAACCTAAAGTCTTGAAGTTGACCGGGACGGACGGATACTCCGACTTTCGCCACATCTCACGCCGGTCGTGTTAAATAGCTGTCGCGTCAATTTAGTTTTAAGTATCTTGTATGGTGACGGCGACAAATATCAGAATCAGAATATCATCACCCCATCTCATCCCGTGGGGGACGTAGAAGTCGACCTGAGGGAATAACTACCAGAGGACGGGCAGCAGCTTCCTTCTGATTACTATGACCATCTTACTGCGATCGCCAACCCGCCTGCCAAGCGTGGCGATTATGGCATATCCCTCCAAGTCGATTCTTGAGGGAGGCTTGTCCAGCAGTGGACTCATTTAGCTGTAATGATGATGATGATGATGATCTTTTGTCAAGTAAAATCTTCTCATCTTATCCCAAACTAGGCAACACCTGTACGCTAAAACGGCGATGCTGAAATGGACACTACTCCGCACGGATAGGTATATAAATGAAAACACTAATGTAAACGTTCACTTATCAAAAACATTGGCTGAACATCGCTGATTAATTAATGAGGAAAACAGTTGACTATAGTGCTTCAAAACATTGAGTCAATACTGTATGAAGAACCGCAAAGTATGAGATAACTAGCTCTAGTCCTGCAAACTTATCATGAAGTAACTGTACTTCGATACTTTGAGTACAAGACCCACTCGTAAGTCTATCAGAAACTTGGAGAAACCAAGTTTCGACAACTTGTGAATTCATTTGTCTGTCTGGCTGTTTCATCGAGTTGTTATAGGTTTTACGGCAGTTTGGAATAGCGAGCAAATTGTTGGGAATATAATAGAAGGAATGTAAAAACATTTTGACGGTCACCGTAGCCTAGTAGGTAGTGCTCCTGCCTACGAAGCTGGTGGTCCTGGGTTTGAATCCCGGTAAGTGCAAATATTTGTGTGATGAGCACGAATATTTGTTTCTGAGTCATGGATGTTTTCTATGTATTTAAGTATTTATCTATCTATATAAGTATGTATATCATCGCCTGGTACCCATAGTACAAGCTTTGCTTAGTTTGGGGCTAGGATGATCTGTGTGACATTGTCCCTAGATATTATTATTATTATAAATACACGTTGCAGCTTGGAATATTATTTAGAACTGCCATAGTACTGATGTTCAGTGCTGTTGTAGTTGTTTCAAGTGTTTATTTATTTAATAATTATTAAATACCCGAAAACTGGTTTTTGATGAACGACCGCGAATACACTGCTTTTTTAATAGTATAACTTCGCAGTGCAATTGGAACTGCTGAGCTATCACTTTTCCCTCCTGTAATAAAAATATTAACAAGAATTTAGAAAAATTGCCTTAGTTATATTTACTATTTCTGCGGGCACGATCAGACTGTGGTGTCTCTGAATATTTATGTACATTAGGCAGCTGTGGGGTGCTGAAACTCGCTGCAAAGTGACAGCAGGCGGTACAGACCCGGTAGCGGTGGGGAAACACCGCAGCAGGTAATTCATTCCAGAGCCTGCACGTACCTGGGATATATGAACGCTGAAAGCGAACCGTGCTTGACGAGATCGCTTCCAGGTGGTACACTTTCAATTGGGGAAATTTAACAGATTGGGGTAGCTTGATGTGCAGGCGTCTGTAAAAATAAGTTGCTCATTCTTACGTTCAGTGTGTGTCGCAGCGTGTGAGTGACCCGTCGGGGCCTACTCTAGACGTTCACCCCGGTGCCCAGACAGGCTGTTATACACCTCACTTGTCACATCATCGTTATGAACACCATGTACATGATTTGTTTAGTTATATACTTTTATTACCTTCGATGGAGCCGTCCACTACAAGAATTTTGTAAAATAATGTTGAAGTAAATATTCAATTAAAAGTTCTAGAGATTTTTCTTAATATGAGAACAAAAAATGGTCGAGGCGCTCATTGCTACATCTTGTCACCGATTCGTAAGTGATCGGTGAGGTCAAACAACTAGGCTCGCGGTCGTCCATAGATGAGTGACCGCCAAAGTGATTTAATTATTGAGCATTTCTGTTCTTTGGACGGCACGTTAAGCTGTCAGACGCGGTTATATGACCGACAAGTTGTTAAGCCAAGTCAGAGACCTACTGGGCGGCTTGAACAACTCTGACACTAGGGTAATCACTGCCCATACAATAAGTAAGTATTAATATGGGAGACTAACAATCAATTCACATATATTAAATATAAGGTATCATTATTGATGGCATGTTAAATCTGCCAACCCTTACAAGGGCAAAGTGTTGGGCTATGGCCTAGCCTCTCTCATTGTGAGAGGAGGATCTTGCCCTGCAGCGGGTCAGTAATAGTCTGCATAATCATAAGATAAGATAACTCTTTATTGTAGACAAAAAAATTACAGTATACAAGAATACAATAACATACATTTAAAAAAATGGTACAATTGGCGGCCTTATCACTAAATGTGATCTCTTCCAGGCAACCTAGGCAGGGATTGGAGTATGGAGTAACCGAGATAGGGTAGTTGTCAGTGTACACAAGTATAAAAACGGTACGCACTGGTATCATTACAAAAAAAGCAGATAGTTTTCTACGTCATATAAGAAAAATTACATATATATTATATATTAACCTACATTCTTTATTATATACACGCATATATACTTAAATACAATATAAATACATACATAAAATTCTTAACATAAAACAAAACTATAGTAAGAGCTGTTGCTGAAGTTCCATAAACCAGTCGAAAGTTAATTATTTCGTACCATACATGAGACACATTAATTATATCTTAGAACATTATTCACACACGGTCATCTGATCCCAAACTAAGCAGAGATTGTACTATGGAAACCAGATAAATGATATACTTCATATACCACTTTCACGTCGCAGGTCGTGGGTTCGATTCCCACCCAGTACAGATATTTGTGTGCATAAACGTGTCTGTGTGTCCTGATTCTGGGTGTTATTAACTATGTAAGTATGTATTTACAAAAGAACAGTAGCATAGGTAATATATCAGTTGCCTGGTTACAATATTATAAGCTCTGCTTAGTTTGGGATCAGATGTCCGTGTGTGAATAATGTCCCAGGATATTATTACTATTATTATATTTACAGTAACAATAAACTCGCATTGCCATTTTATTATCAACTCAAATAAATCAAGGTATTTATCTCAATATAAAATGGATAATGAAAACCATTATACTTCAGCTCACTAATTCTATACCTAAGTCGGGCTATCGATTTTCACTCATCGCTGGCCACCCCTGTCGGGGCACCTGAAGCGTAGCTATTTCAGTCTAGTTCTATCTTAGCAAGGGCAAATTGTCGAAAGCTACTATCTACTAATTTTATAGGTAACTAGCTGTGCCGCGCAGTTTTACCCGCGTTAAATTTTATAAATTATCACAGCTCCTCCCCCGTAGGTGATAGCGTGATAATATGTAGCCTATATGTTGACCCGACCTCTTAGTATTCATGCAAAATTTGAAGTAAATCCATGCAGTACTTTTTGAGTTTAGCCCGGACATACATACCGATAAACAGACAAACAGATAAAAATTCTAAAAACTGTATTTTAGGCTTCAATATCGATTGTAGATCACGCCCCAAGTATCCTTTAAAAAAATATTCAATGTACAGGGTTGACTTTCCTACGATTTTATTATATGTATATATTCTATAACTTTCAAGTTTAGACCCATCTTATAATGGTTCTTTGAACCCAGGACCTCATTAAATGGATAATGAGTCGGGCCAAAAATGATTGTGTAATTTTTCTATAAAGAAAATTTCTTAGTATCAGCCCGAAGTATGGGAGTTTGGCGTTTTCACACCTCTGTGCCTCGGAGAGCAGACTCGTAAATCCGTCGGAACCTGACCTGTTTCCGATCGTGCCGCTAATAATCCCATCGGATCATGAGAGTGATGGAATAAAATATATATGTTTATATAATATGTTTGTTATAATACATAATATGTCCCGCGCAGATCGATAGCCTCCATCGAGACTGAGCGACGTAGCCGAAATCGAGCAGAACGATTAAAAATAATTTTATTAAATCGCTTTACAAATAACGGAGAAATTCTATATCATTTAAAAAACGCAGTCCTTTGTTTTTGAAGTTGTTCAATTATAAAGCCAAAACGAAAGAGTAATGGCCTGAATCCATAACTAAATGAAACAGAAATAGTGACATTTTGAAAATTTCCTATATCACACAAAGAAATAAAACATATTCTAATGAGTCGCCAAGGTTGCACGTAATTGACTCCACATACTACTAAGCCCTTTGTTTCTTCCTTGATATTCACACAAAGACTATGAAAGTTCTGACTCACTTACACATTAATTATGGCGCAGCAATTACGAAGGTATTGTCTGACAGACGGACATTGGAGTTCCGCAAAATGGATTGAATTTTAATATATTTTTAAATGATGGATTGTTGTTTTTTTATTACATTTCGGGTTTTGGATAAAAGGGAGACACAATCAATCGTCATTGGCTTTTCAATTTACTTTATGAATATGATGAAATGGACATGATGACAGGACTCTTGTACTACGAAAACCACCCTTAGTACCTACGTTATAAGGACGATGGCAATATGTGTAACTTGAGTGTAAATAAGAAAGTCCTTCCTAGGAGTACAATATGGAAAGACAAGAGGCTATGTGCCTGACGGTAAAGAATTATGTCCTCCTAGCCGAATTTCGGATTAGGCGGTCAGTCTCAACAGAGATTAGCCATCTGCGCGGGACGTATTATAGTGCTCAAGTGTGTGCGCAAACACAGGAGCACTTTCTATTCCATCAATCTCATGATCCGATGGGACGCCTAGGCGACACGACCGGAAAGAGGTCAGGCACAGGACCGACGGCTTTACGTGCCCTCCGAAGCAGCTGATGCTGAGAATTTTTCTTTTTACAGTAAAGTTTCAAAATCAATTTTAGGCCCGACCCGGGATTGGAACCCAGGACCTCGTTCTCTGCGGGTGAACACGCTACCGCTAGACCAACGAGGCAGTGTAAAGAATATCACTACCCCATCCCATCTCGTGGGGGGCGTAGAAGTCTTCCCCAAAACCCCCAGCCTCGGGCTGATACTGAGATATTTTCTAAACAGGAAATTTTCAAAAAGAAAATTTAGATCTATTTTTTTAATTTATTCCCACCTTGGGGAGGAAGCAATTACTATCAGTCTTTACCGCCCAAAGGTGGGAAGTAGCATCTTCCACTCGCAACTCAGATCTACTAAACGGTCACCGTAGCCTAGTTGGTAGTGCTCCTGCCTACGAAGCTGGTGGTCCTGGGTTCGAATCCCGGTAAGTGCAAATGTTTGTGTGATGAGTACAAATATTTGTTTCTGAGTCATGGATGTTTTCTATGTATTTAAGTATTTATCTATCTATATAAGTATAGTAGTAGATAGAAAAATACTTATATACATAGAAAACATCAATGACTCAGAAACAAATATTCGTGCTCATCACACAAATATTTGCACTTACCGGGATTCGAACCCAGGACCACCAGCTTTGTAGGCAGGAGCACTACCAACTAGGCTACGGTGACCGTCATAAACATGTGTTTACAAACAGTGGTGCATTGTATGTAGGATGGAGAGACAAGTAGTATGTAGAAAAATCTACACTTCAATCGTCAGTCCCCAAAGACTACCCCGCATGTTTGTCATAGAAACCTTTTCCTGACTATAACGAACAATTAAATGAAGGATTTATCCAATTTGGTGCAGTCCTTTGAAAGTTATGAGCAAACAAACATTTCTATGATTTATTTTTATTTAAGTATTTAATAATAATTAATAATAACAGTTTATTTATTGACAGGCAACAAGAGCACTAGATACAGATATTCAAAGGTGTTAATGTTAATGTTTTGCCGTGTTAATTGGCGTAAGAAATTTGGGTTAAGGACAAAAATTACACAGATTATTTAAAATTACAAAAAACAAAAATAATTGCATGTCCAATAAATTCAATCCATATTCTTAAAAGATATTTATTATGTGTCATAATAATAATAAGTCGATCCTTGATCACTTTGCTTATCGTTGATAAAGTTAGTGATTGAGTAGTAACTCCTCATTATTAAATACTTAACCTTTTAAGGAACGTAATTAAAATATATCCTTTTCAGTTTATTTTTTAAAATAAAGTTAATTTATTATTTAAACACAACAACACCTCCATTAGGCTAATAAATCTATCTGTCGCGGGGAAATTTACCAACATGCAATTCACGGACACATCACATCCAGTTTCAAATCAACTACATATATGTAGATTATAGTACGGGAATCGAACCCAAAATTTTGCTGGTAAGGAAAAAGGAAGAATTGGATTGGTGACGGCATTGAATATCTTCACCCCATCTCATCCCGTGGGGGGGGGGGGGCGTAGGAATCGACCGAGGGAATACCTACCTACCGGAGCAGCGTTTTTATGTAAACTATGACCATCAAACTGCGATCGCCAACCCGTCTGCCAAGCGTGGCAATTATGGCATATCCCTCCATTCTTTGGCGAGGCTTTTGTCCAGCAGTGGATGTACTTTGGCTGAGATGATGATGCTGATAAGAAACAAGACTGGTGACCTCCATCTTATGGAATACATTCCAGGTCGAAAAGGATAAATCGAAATGGAATCGAATATTCAAAATTTTGTTAATCTTCTGGTCTTGGTTTTGAGAGTTGGTCATCAGAGCTCATCGGGGAAGGGGATACGGTATATATTTCAATTTACATATTATGGAATTTTAACTTTACATTAAGATATTAGTGATTTTTTTATTTCACTGGCCTATTGGCCGATTGGTTAGTGACCCTGACTGCAGGCCAGAAGTCGTGGGATCCAGTCCCACCCAGTTTTGTCCAGTCCCAATCCACCCATTTTTTGTGTGATGAACACGATTATTTCTTCTGTGTCTGGATGTAAATTATCTATTACATATAATAAAATCGTAGGAAAGTCAAAACTGTACATTGAATATTTTTTTTGAAAAGATACTTGGTGCGTGATCTATAATCGAAATGGAAACCAAAAATATAGTCTTTAGAATTTTTGTCTGTGTGTCTGTTTGTCTGTATGTATGTCCGGGCTAAACTCAAAAAGTACTGCATGGATTTACTTCAAATTTTGCATGAACATTACTTAGAGGTCGAGTCAACATATAGGCTACATATTATCACGCTATCACCTACGGAGGAGGAGCTGTGATAATTTATAAAGTTGAACGCAGGTAAAACCGCGGGGCACAGCTAGTCTACAATATTTATATATTTAGAAATGCGTAAGTATGTTCACTAGTTGTCTGGTTGCACAGGCTCTGCCTAGTTTGGGATCAGATGGCAGTGTGTTAGTTGTTCCAAAATATTTATTTTATTTATTGACAGTGTTGCATATCCGACCACAGGTGTTGAATGAAAGACAGCGTACAGCACACTGTACTATTTACTACTGGTTTATATAATACTAGCTGTGCCCCGCGGTTTTACCCGCGTTAAATTTGATAAATTATCATAGCTCCTCCTCCGTAGGTGATAGCGTGATAATATATCCATGCACTACTTTTTGAGTTTAGCCCGGACATACATAACTACAGACAAACAGACACACAGATAAAAATTCTAAAGACTATATTTTTGGCTTCGATTTTGATTGTAGATCACGGCCCAAGTACCCTTTTAAAAAAAATATTCAATGTACAGTTTTGATTTTCCTACGATTTTATTATATGTATATAGAAGATAACTAAGCGGTGCAACCGCAACTAACCTATCTCTATACATGCATACATAACAATATGTAATTGTATGTAGCTAATAGAGACATACATAGAATTTAAACAGTACAACCAATAATGTTTTGAATAAACAAAACTTTATTTTAATTGGATTCAACGTTATAATAATATCATTTACAATGTAGTGTTAATTACAAAAATTGTCCATTTAATCAAGCCGCGATGCAATATACACCGCCCTCCCTTCGAGAAAAAATATGCACATACACCCGCTGAGTTTGTTTCGCTGGGTCTTCTCAGTTGGGGCACTTTGGATCCGGTGGTAGCATTAAAGCGAGACCGTCGTTATAAACACAAGGTCCGCCATAATAATAACATTTAATTCGTACCTTTACATAGACAGAACCAGTCAGACAATATGTTGTAAAAATATAGCTAAAATTTAAAATTATGATAATTAAACCTACACATGATCGTTGACAATAACTTAATTTAAGTTAGTCAAATATCGTAACTGTTATAAAATAAATCTTTATGTTAATTATTTCCTACAATCCGTGTACCTAAATATAATGTACCTAGAAATAATTATAAAATACTTATATATTACTACGAACATGTTCTGACTATTTACAAGCGCTTTTTTAAAGTCTACGTGAATAAAAACCTTTTTTATTTTATTTTACATGCAAGAAGGGCAATATAAACGTGAAAGCGTTTACATATATGTGGGAGAAAAAACCTGGCGCTCTCCACTCCATATATATTTGAGCCACTTAGTGGTCTCAGATGATGCTGTAGCAGTGGTGGTGCATACCACGGTCCTTGGAGGGTGGGATGGCACAGGGTGTCGACGCATGTCGCATCCAGGCAAAGGCTAACCCAGCTTCCAAGGCAGCAACGTCGTACAGGTCTCTTACCGTCGACACGAATCAGGCAAAAAAATAGAATTAACAAAAAGAAGAATTAATAATAATCTAGGGACAATGTCGCACAGATCATCCTAGCCCCAAACTAAACAAAGCTTGTACTATGGGTACCAGGCGACGATATACATACTTATATAGATAGATAAATACTTAAAATACATAGAAAACATCCATGACTCAGAAACAAATATTCGTGCTCATCACACAAATATTTGAACTTACCGGGATTCGAACCCAGGACCACCAGCTTCGTAGGCAGGAGCACTACCAACTAGACTACGGTGACCGTCAATTGATTTCTCTTTTCAGGCACATAAAGATTTATTTGATACAGAATGAACGCAATATCAAAATAAATATAAATTACGTACTCACGGAACCGTCGCTCAAAAACTAATTGAGTATTCATAACGTGACCCAATTTTAAAGTAACAATGTGTACTGCGTAAATTTTCACTTGCAATGCCTGTTACTCATAAACATGATTCATACATAATATATTATTTAAATTACTAAAAATTCATAATTAGTGAAGTTAATTTTAGTTTATTTGAAACGCAGACGTCTGGTGTGTCATTTGTTACGGCTAAATCTTCAAGTGAATTGAGGCAATTAAACACATTTTGTGTACTTATTTTTTTTATATGTTTACAATTTAAATCTTTTAGTCAGATCGTGATACAATTGTTGCTGCATCGTTGGTCTAACGATAGCCTGTTCAACCACAGATAACGTGGTCCCGGGTTCAAATCCGTGGTCGCGCCAAAAGTGATTTTGTGAAATTCTATTAAATTACAAGTTCTCAGTATCAACCCGAAGTTATTCAGTCAGTTGGCGGTAGTATACCCACGAGAGTATACTACTACCCTCGGAGAGCATGTAAAGCCGTCGGTCCTGTACCTGACCCCTTACCGGTCGTGCCGCTAGTGATCCCATCGGATCATGAGAGTGATGGAATAGAAAGTGCCGATGTGTTTGCTCACACTCTTGTGCACTATAATATGTCCCGCGCAGATGTTTCGTCTCCATTGAGACTGGCCGCCGTAGCCGAAATTCGGCTAGGAGCACATTATATAACTTGCTATTACTCTTATTATCCCTCAGGTAATGAACATTTCAACATACTCTCTTGTGTCTCCTACACCAACTCATCTCATCCAATGGGATGAGATGATGGTGGTACCTTATCTCATCCTATGCGGGGCGTAGAATTCACTACCAGTAAACGGCCAGCAGCGTCTCACTGTGAACTATGACCAACATACTGCGATCGCCAATCCATCTGCTAAAAAAAAAGTTTAGGTCACCCATTAGGCCTCTGCCTTGGCTAAACGACTGTTGCCTAACAGCTACAACCGGGACCGACAGCTTAACGTGCACGTGCCTCCGGAGCGCGGAGATGTTGTTCTGAGTCTAGATGTAATTCGTGTCCGTCTATTATATGTTTGTAAAGTACCCCGCGTCACAGGGATGGACAGAGATTAGAAAAACTAACTTTTATCCAACCGATAAAGTAAAGTAAAACCTTTCAGATAAGGAATTCAATATCTTAATAACCATAATTAAATTAAACTTATTAAAAGTTTCAAATTTTGAATAGGTGGTTCACTTAAAACTGCTTGTGGAAATCAAAACTTCTGTGAAACTACAACATATTCATACTCTAACGAATTTCTACTAAACTCCCAAAAGTAATTACAGATCTACCAAATCTGTTCTTACTATCGTCTGAGTCCCAGATATAGATTACACAGAATGTAGAGACAATCTCTTACTTCCAGTCGGGTAGAGTCGTTAGACAAAAGACAAATACGCAACACTCTTGTACGGACACAAAATAAAGAGAGATTAAAAGTAAAGAACGACAACGACGGGACGTAGGGTTGCCACGAAAAGTTGGGAAACTAGTTTTGATATTATATTTCATTTGTTATATCCTACTAATATTATAAACGCGAAAGTTTGAAAGTATGGATGGATGGATGGATGTTTGTTACTCTTCCACGTAAAAACTAATGAATGGATTTCAATGAAACTTTACAATAATATAGCTTATACATCAGAATAACACACAGGCTACAATTTATAAAGTGTATATTGTGTGAATTGCCCAAAATATGACGATAAGTGTCAAGTAGTGGTTTCGTCTCGCGTTTTCCGATTGATGAGAAAAACGGACCATGAGCGACTTTAAAAGCCAGGTATATTTATATTATGTCTTAAAATTAATAAATTACCGACCAAATTCCACCAACAGTTGTAATAAAGAATTAGTGCTTTTAATGGTACTAATATTATAAAGACAAAAGTTTGTGACAGTGTGGGTGTGTGGGTGTGTATGTTTGTTAATTCTTCACGTCTAAACGGCTGGAGCGATTTTAATAAAATTTGCTATGGAGTTAGCTGACACGCTGGATTAACACATAAGCTATAATTTATAACGTGTAATGCGGGGAAAACCGCGGGGCACAGCTAGTTTTTAGTAAATACTTAATTTCGAACTTATCATAATTCAACATGGCTGCCTAATATTTTTTTATGTTAAATCGGTTGAAATAATAATTTCAGTAACAACTAGAACTAAAGCCAAAAAATATTTAAGATCATCATTATGTCAGTTCAAAAGACATTTGCTGGCTTTTCCCAAATATTTCCAAATTACCGGTTTCATAATAACATCGGTCACATCATAATAAGCTCTTAGCAAATAAAAAATTGACTTAAAGGAATTCTATTATCTTCACAACGCAGTCTTTTAATAGAATATTAAGGATAGGGGATATGCTACAGTCCACCACGATGGACGTGTGCAGGTTTGACTTCACATGCCATCAAGAACATTTTGGAGTATTCTCAGATATGCGGATTTCATTACGATGCTTCCCTTCACCATTTTAAGTACATGATAATGAATTTATTTGCCTTCTTCAACCACACGGCTTTCTCAAATTTATGATTATTTTCTTTCTTCGTATTTTTGAATCTAAAACTATTTAAACAGTCAATTTTCCACGCCTGCCAACCCTATAGGTAACAAGAGGCTTCAAGTAAACAGCACGTCTAACTGCAATGCAATTATCGAGACATATTTGTCACTAACTGCTAATCTGTGCCAACTATTTAGCCGAGACACTGACTTTATTTACTGCAATTACTTAAGAGTGTAGCTTAATTAATGCTTTATTTTATTATATGTATAGAAGTGACGAATAAATATCTTTTTTAAAGATAGATATCGTAAATCATCACTAGTGCTCCAGATTTGATGCGTGTAAGATATCGACACTTAGATTAAAAGTAACAATTATCGAGACATATTTGTCACTAACTACTAATCTGTGCCAACTATTTAGCCGAGACACTGACTTTATTTACTGCAATTACTTAAGAGTGTAGCTTAATTAATGTTTGATTTTATTACGCGTATAGTAGTGACAAATAAGTATATTTTATAAGATAGATATCGTAAAGCGTCACTAGTTCTCCAGATCTGATGCATGTTACATATCGACATATAGATTAAAAGTAGCAATTATCTAGATATATTTGTCAATAACTGCTAATCTGTGCCAACTATTTAGCCGAGACACTGACGTTTTACCTAAGAGTGTAGCTTAATTAACGCTTGATTTTATTATGTTCATAGATGAAGTGACAAATAAGTGTGTTTTTTAAAGATAGATATCGTAAAATGAGACTAGTTCTCCTCATCGGATGCTTATTACATATCGATACTTAGATTAAAATTAACAATTATCGAGACATATTTGTCACTAACCGCTAATCTGTGCCAACTATTTGCCGAGACACTGACTTTATTTACTGCAATTACTTAAGAGTGTAGCTTAATTAATGCTTGATGTTATTATGCGTATATATGGATTTTGCGTTTGTTACAGACGATTTACGGCGCATTGTCTGAGAGACATTTCTTATGATGGCTAAACAAACCGTTGCGAGAGCGACATAGCCTGCCGCAGGCCTGACAAGAGAAGTTTGTGGTGGTTGGCCGAGCCACTTTCATGTCGCTTCTGTCTCTTATCAGCAAGTATTGCGAACCAGGCTTCATCACAGATCTTACGACCCTCCACTACACGTTTGCGCCATTCAACTCTATTTTCAGTGAGATTTCCCAGCTACAGTGGTCAATTTTAAAAGCGGCCATATCCCGCTTGGTGCATTCTTTAAAGCGAAGCAGAGGTCTACCGACATCTCACTTCGCATTAGCTACCGCACCCAACAGAACACATCGTGGTATTCGAGTGGGTTCCATTCTGTGCACATGCCCCAACCAACGTAAACGCCTCTGTTTAAGAAACGCTGTCTATTATGTGTACAGAAGTGACAGATAAGTATAATTTTTTAAGATAGATCTCGTGAAATGTCACTATTTGTTCAAATGTGATGCGTGTTACATATCGATATTTAGATTAAAATTAACAATTATCGAGACATATTTGTCACAAACTGCTAATCTGAGCCAATTATTTAGCTAAGACACTGACGTTATTTACTTACTTAAGATGTAATTACTTAAGATTGTAGCTTAATTAATGCTTGATTTTATTCTATATATAGAAGTGACGAATAAGTATCTTTTTTTTAGATAGATATCGTAAAATGCCAGTAGTTCTTCAGATCTGATATGTGTTACATATCGACACTTAGAATAACAGCTATTGAGATAAATTTGTCAGTAATTGAAAATCTGTGCCAACTATTTAGCCAAACACTGACGTTATTTACTGCAATTACTTAAGGATGTTGCTTAATTAATGCTTGATTTTATTTTGTGAATGGGAGTGACGAATAAGTATTTTTTAAGATAGATATCGTAAAACGTCACTTGTTCTTCAGATCTGATGCGTGTTACATATAATAATTATTGAGACATATTGGTCACTAACTGCAAATCTGTGCCAACTATTTAACCAAGACACTGTTATTTACTGCAATTACTTAAGAGTGCAGCTTTTAATGCTTAAAAAAAATTAATCTGTGTATAAGAGTAAAAGAATAGTTACTTTTTAAGACAGATACTTTACTAGTTCTTTAGAATTAACAATTATTAGCAAATATAATTATGTCGATAGTTATTAGTTAGTGCCGACTATTTAGCGCCGCTCTAATATTATTTACTCCAATTAGTTATTATCTATAGACAGTTGCACTAACTCCGTAAACGATCGGTGAGGTAAAGCTAATAGGCATGTAGTTATTCTATAGATGGGAGACCGTCAGAGTGGTTTGAATTTCGAAGAGTATCTGTGCTTTGGAGTGAATTTAAAGTGTTGCTTCATTATTTATATAGACATCTTAAAACATACTTAAAATGTGTCACGTTTAAACACTAGATTTACAATTACCAATTAACGGGATATATTTGTCAGTAACGGCTTATATTTGCCATATATTTAGTGAGATAGTGACGTTATTTACTTCATTTGTTCCAGAGTCTTGCTTAATTAATGCGTTTTCTTGTTGTGTAGGTATACAAGTGACGCATTAAAACCGTTTTAAAATGAATATATTTAAACTTAACTGATTACTTGTTTAATATCGGTATTAGGATTTTGCAATTAACAATTATCAAGATATATTAATTGTCAATAGCTCTTAATCTATCCCAAATATTTAGCTAGTCACTGACACTAACGACTCCAATTACATCAGACTGTTGCTTAATGAAGGCTTATTCTTGTAGTGATTCGAGTAAATAATTAATTAAGTTTTCAGATGAATATAATAAAACTTAACCAAAACCTTAGTTCTGATATATTTTACATATCGCCATTTGTTTTGCAATCAACAATTATACCAACTATTTAGCCTGACATTGACAATTAAAATAATAATATGCGGGGACATTATTTACACACCGCCAATGATCCCAATTTGAGCAGAGCATGTACTACGGAAACCAGATAACTGATATACTACATATGAATACTACTTTTCTTTTGTAAATACATACTTATATAGATAATTTCACCCAGACTCAGGACAAATAGACATGCTCATGCACACAAATATCTGTCCTGGGTGGGAATCAAAACGACGACCTCCGGCGTGAAAGTAAAGATATTTTAATTGGCACGTGACATTTTTAAATATGATATTTAATATTGTTGGTGACTTTCAGCAAATTCTAATGCATACATCATTATATACATATGTGCTAAACAAAATAAATTACATATATAAATCAATGTATTGTATTGACGGTCACCGTAGCCTAGTTGGTAGTGCCCCTGCCTACGAAGCTGGTGGTCCTGGGTTCGAATCCCGGTAAGTGCAAATATTTGTGTGATGAGCATGAATATTTGTTTCTGAGTCATGGATGTTTTCGATGTATATAAGCATTTATCTATCTATATAAGTATGTATATCGTCGCCTGGTACCCATAGTACAAGCTTTGCTTAGTTTGGGGCTAGGATGATCTGTGTGACAATGTCCCTAGATATTATTATTATTATTATGTATTGAATTATAAATCAAAAAAATTAACGAGGGTAGAACTCGCGTTAAATTTTATAAATTATAGGGTGTCAGCTGTCAGCCGTTTAGACGCGAAGAAGTAACAAACATACACTCACAAACTTTCGCCTTTATAATATTAGTGTGATGAAAATAGTGGCCCTGTCATGGCGATACCTACCTCATTTAGGTTTTCTTTTAAAATTAATTTTACTTCAATAGAACTTAGTGTAATGGGTCCTTACACGAGCAATAATGATGGATGGCATTGTCTTGTGGGATACAGGCTGCATAGTCCAAGGGACCGATCTATCATACGATGTGATTGTTTGGTTCACAATAAGAAATATACTCATATTTATTAATAATAATAATATGTCCTCCTAGCCGAATTTCAGCCACGCCGGCCCGTCTCAACAGAGATTAGACATCTGCGCGGGACATATTATAGTGCTCAAGTGTGTGCTCAAACACAGGAGCACTTTCTATTCCATCACTCTCATGATCCGATGGGACGCCTAGCAACACGACCGGAAAGAGGTCAGGCATAGTGCCGACGGCTTTACGTGCTCTCCAAAGCACGGGGGTATAATACCGCCAACTCCCAGACTTCGGGCTGATTCTGAGAAAAGTTTCTTCTCCTGGACCTCGTTATCTGGTGGTGAACACGCTACCGCTAGACCAACGCAGTCATATTATTATTATTTATTATTGTGTTAATTACGTCATCAGATATATCATAATGATAATATTTATTTATGTATACATAGGTATAAGGTACAATAAATAAATAAAAAATAGAATATATAATATGTTCGCTATGCTTTGCCAATAAAAGGCGTATAAAATAATTGAAGTTTAAACTAAATAATATATAGTGGAAAATGTCAAATATCTTACAATAACAAAAGAACACTATAGTATCTCCCGCGCAGATGGGTAGTCTCCATTAAGACTGGCCGCCGTTGCTGAAATTCATTAGGAGGACATTATTATTTCCATTGCGAGGTTGAAGTACACCGTTTGGGTCACTATGGCCCATCTTGCGGCTGATCATTAATGACTTCATCATTATTCAAATCAAACTTTATTGCAATCATGTGTACATAGGTCTTAAATATTACGTCAGCGTCGCGTCAACATGACACCC
Source organism: Pseudoips prasinana (assembly GCA_951640165.1). Classification (NCBI taxonomy): domain Eukaryota; kingdom Metazoa; phylum Arthropoda; class Insecta; order Lepidoptera; family Nolidae; genus Pseudoips; species Pseudoips prasinana. The sequence goes on along the minus strand of OX621251.1, from coordinate 32,229,722 downwards.
TGTTAGGGCACGGCTACATTAAATATTTAATAACAAATTTCAATAAGCATGCAATTTTCAAAGTATATGTACGTATGTACATATGTCAAAACATTATAACAATATCTATTCTATTATATTTTTGATTAAGATATACTCAATACTCAATACTTTATTGCATTCCATAATGTATACAAGGCTGGTAGGTAAATTATAGAGAAACAATTATGGACCCTGTCGGGCACAGCAAGTTAGTAAGATATATGTAGTATTTAATTAATAAGTTGTAAATTTAAATGCATAATATAACATTATTATTTGAAATAATTTATAAACCCTATACATATATACAAGACTAACCTACTTACATTATTAAATTTTTGTCATTATAGAACTCCTGCAGTGTTTAGTAGCTTTTATGTATTAGAAATTCTTTTAATTTCTTAACAAAATGATGATCGGGCACTGGCTTTACATGTTGGCTCTTTTAGAGCCTAAGGGCCAGCGCAGACAGAGAGGAGCGCAGCGCAGAGGATTTTATTAAAGCACTAGGAAATCAACTATCAAACTATAGAAATAAAGTGCATATATGCTTGAATCTGACTTAAAATGCTCGCGCGGTCCCGGGCATATAATGTTTAAGCATATATGATCTTTATTTTAATAATTTTACAATTGATTTTCTAGTAGCTAAATAAAGTCCTCTCCGCTGCGCTCCTCTCTGTCTGCGCTGACCCTAACTGTATCTGTCGGGACGATGGCAAGAAGCCTACGACATTGATCCCTTGGGTCACGGAAAGCTGCTGTTGTAGGACGCTACTTCTGAGGGTACACTGACTCTCTCCCTCTTAAAATTTAACTCGGGGTGGGCGGAGTTCTACTGGAGTCTGCTGAACACCTCAAGCGGAGGAGATATTGGAGAAAGTTATACGCTTTGGTTTGGGGTCAAAACAATATATCCTTAAGGCCCATGAGCTTTTTGATTTTTAGGAAGTTGTTCAGACGTCCTGTCGAATACTGATTGTTGTGAAACCGCTCCCATGGCCAACGCATAAGCGTTGTCATAGTGGCATATCCCTCGAAATAGTGGACTCAACTCCATTGTGGAAATCTTTTGGGGAGGCCTTTGTCTAGCTGTGGAAGTCAGTTTCGATATTTGGATGTTTGTTTATCAATCATCAAAAACGGATGAAGGGATGCTCGGCATCCCTTCATCCTTCCATTTGCCATTCCTCCATCATCAATTTTGAATGGAGGTAGGTTATTCTAGAATTTACACACAGGCTACGATAAATTACTAAATCGCGTAAAAGATTCCGCAGGGAGGAGTTAGTATTAACATATTTTCTACAATAACAAACTGTTTTTTGTTAAGACCGTGAGTAAACAATTATACGGTTCTGTCGCCTCTTATAAACCATTTTCCGGGTAATATTATCATACGTAGAAGTACAAAAAGAAGGAACGTTCATAATTTCCTATACTGACCATTTGTGCTTCACAAAAAGCACTCTTCTTACCCGGATATAAGATTTATTTTAGTTTTTCTTGCGCACATGTACAATTAATTGTGGTAATGGGCACGTTTTGGCTCAGTTTCATTTGGCCTTGAGTTGGGAATTATTATGCACTGTGTGCAAAGGAAATTGATTCTTATCTTATTTAAAATAAAGTGGTTTATGAATGCAAATTTAAGATGGTGTCACTCGCCTGACATTTGTTCAGTTTATGTTGACAGATATAATTTTATGAGACACAGAATTAGTATTTTGTAGAATTATTGTGAGGTATAAAATTTTGCATTTTGTATTTGATGGCTTTTAGTTAAATTGTTGGGTACCGTATTATTTTGGACGTTTTTGTTCGAAATCTTTTGTTGACGGGTAGAATTAAAGCTCAATATGGCGCGTCACATTAATCTCTAAATGCTGCGTAATTTGCTGTAATAATTTTAAACTAATGTTTGCTTTATGTTTATTTTAAGCATGGAAGTTAATACAGCTTAGTTTGATATATACCAATTTTTTGGTATATTTCTTGTTGCACACCTCTGCTATAAGGTAATGTTCAGCTCCAATCCATCCTAAGGTTGTCTGGAAGAGATCGCTTTATGCGATAAGACAGCCCTTTGTACAACTTATCTGTATAATATCATCATATCGTATCTATTTTTATGGTGTCCAATAAAGAGTTTTTTATTTATTTCGAATTAAGTCACATTTGTGGATGGTTCAAATAGGTAGTTCATTAAAAACTAAATAATTCAAAGTTGTACGAAATAAAAAGGAATACGTCCGAACAAAATTAGATGCTCTATAATATTGAATCAAACATGACTCTTATATACTAACTACGACTTAACTTATTATTTATGTACACACGGCTACATATCAAGCTATACAATTCCAATGTAATCTAAAATAATAAGCATTCAGACAACCGATCGAGCGTATATTGTGTTTGCCTACTAAATAATTACTCTAATTGGACCAAATCCCGTGTCCATGCCCGCTTGAGTATGTTTCGCCGGAGCGTCTCAACTGGGTCGTGTTGAAACCGGTAGTAGATGAACCCACTGAGTTTGTTACGCTGGGTCTTCTCAGTTGGGGCGCATTGGATCCGGTGGTAGCATTAAAGCGCGACCGTCGTTATTAACACAAGGTCCGTCATAATAATAATACCTTAATATAGACAGAACCATTGACAATATGTAGTAAAAATATTAGACTTAAACTAGATAATTAAACATAATTTCTTGACAATAACTTGATACGAGCTAGCTAAATGTCAGTGCTATAATATAATAAATTTTATAAATGTTTTCATACAATATGTACCTAAATATCTATGTTACTAGAAATAATAATGTAAACAACTATATTACTACAAACATGTTCTGACTATTTACAAGCGCTTTTTTAAAGTCTACGTGAATAAAAACCTTTTTATTTTTTATTTATTTATTTAAGCTAGGTCAGCTTAAATAAATAAATAAAAAATGTATGGAAATCCTATACCGTTGTATAGGATTAGAGCAGCTTATACTGGAAGTATGTAGCTTGATATGTAGCCGTGTGTAAGTACTAAGAGCTGGTTCACATTAGGGCGGACCGACAGTTTTACCGGCCCGACAAACGTGTCGTATCCATATTGGCGTATGTATCTCAATAGCGCCGTTCACATTAGGGCGACCCGACCAAACTGTCGGAGCCAACACTTTTACCGTACGTCCAGCCACGATTTCTGTCGGAACGGACATAATATTGGCGTACTAGCAAGTATGGCGCCGTTCACATTTGTCGGCGCGAAGCGGCGGCGACACCCGCCTGCCAAAAGCGGCATGGTGAAATTTGTTGCATATTTTATGGAATTAAATGAGAGACAATTTTTTAAATTCTTAAGTTATTATAAAACTTTAGCTCGTCACTTCTTAATTCGCTTATTATAGTTTGAAAAGTTCCAACTTCATTTCGCTCGGCAATTATTGGATGCACCCAATATTTCCTTTTTCTTTTTTTCTGCCTTGTATTTAAATACCACATTACAATAAAAACGTCGTCGTCGTCCATCCTATACGAAAGCAAACTCAAAACTGTTTTGTGTCGACCCAGGCCGGGCAGTAAAACGACCGTACCGACAGTTATATTCACATTAGGACGGGTCGGCGGCGTCTAGTGTGAACAGCAACACCCGGCAGTCGGTGAACGGCAAACTGTCGGTCCGACCTAATGTGAACCAGCTCTAACATAACACGGGGATCTGCACCACCCGTGATGCCACCCGGTTGTGCAATGTCAGCACATTTAGGCAGGTACAGTAACCATTCTGTGCGGTACTGGGGTACATAATTACCTCGTTTTCTTAAATTTTCTATTATTATTATTAATAGCATTCCAATTGCAATTAAGAATGTTTAAATAAAACTATGGACAAAACGAGACCAAGGGTGACCAACCCCTAAGGTTTTTATAAGTTGCACCAGGTAATACTGCGCGTTTCCGGGGCTCCCAAAAAACTTGTCATGCTGTAACTGAACCTTAAAAACATTTCAAAATATTCACAGAGACATTTTCTGTTCCATTCCAACACTCTCATGATACGATGGGACTACTAGCGACGCGACTTTATTTTTTACTCGACCCGGGATATGAACCCAAAACTTCAATATCTACGGTTGAACACGCTACAGCCAGACTAACGAGGCATTGAAATATCAATGCATTCGCAATTATTAAAGTCTAAATCTTTCATTGTAATTAAATGAAATAATAAAATTTATTCAGCGCTTGGATATTTACATATACTAGTACTTGTCAAGCTCACAATGCAATACATAAACATAGTTTAATACAGTAATTATAGCAACAAAAATATTTTGAATTAGTCAGTCCGTGCGTTCTGCTTCGACACATATATTCTTATTAAAGCCTTTTATAAATAATAAATAGCAAGTAACTAAAGTATTATTGTTACATTTAGCAATAGTACATTAAAATTAAACAATTGAAAACAATGAGCAGTTGGCTAGCGCAAAAGGCTCTCAGCCAGTAGCTTAATTTAAGCGACTTAAACATATTACACTAAAACATATTACACTTTATTAAGTAGGCTTTAGTTAGTGTTATATTAGTGTTAGTAGTATTTTGTTTTTAATTTAGCATAAGAATGTGTTTCAGTTATTTGCTTGAGTTGATTATTAATCACTATTATGAAATTTATGCGCATGCTGTGACACCTTAAAATGTTGTGCATTTAATTATAATTTTGTACTTAATAATCTAGACGTGAGAAACAATGTAACAACTAGGTACTCGTTGTCCAAATAAATAAATTTACTTAACTCTTTTAACATAAAACTTCAATTTTTCCAGCGGAGTCTCAAAGTGCTTTGCACACTTCATCGTTGTTAAAGCAAGTTAAACTTTGGGTTGTTGTTTCAAACAGCTTCTTATTATGATATAGGAAATTAATCTAAGAGTGTCCTTTTCCTATGCAGACGTAAGGATCATTTTCCTATCAAGTTTCCAAAACTAGACCAACATTATTTCTACGTAATAATGATTACCCACGACGAAAAAATTCCAACAAGATTTCACCGATATACACTATTATATTTTAAAGTTGATCCAAAATAAAATTCGATCGTGGACCCTTTAAATTTTTTATTGGCATTTAAGTTTCATTATTTGTAATTTTAGCATGGATACAGCCTTAAACGAATCGTGCCGGATAATCACTGGGTGTTTGAAGCCGACCCCGGTAAATTTGCTGTATCCACTGGCTGGCATAGCGCCACCAGACGTTCGCAGGACTGTAGCAAGCTCCCTAGAAAGGGCCAAAATGGATGGTGATCCCCGGCACCCCCTCTATGGGCATCATGGTTCATGGCACGATCTTAAAAGTGCCACAAGCAGGGCAATCAGTGTGGCCACGTTCTGGGCCTCAAAAATTTTACGAGTTTGCCATCGAAACGCTAAGAAGAAGATTATAGCATCCTTAGTATTTCTCTAATTTAGAAATTACAATGTGTGACGGCTTAAAATATACAACAAGTTTTAAGGTATTGAGTTACATATGTTCAAATTCGTACAACATAAGTTGTTGCTTATGATGCAGCAACCGCGCCACAAACAGATTGCTGTCATCTTGGAGCTGCTTTCACGTGGCGGCAGTAGAGGAAACTTCCCATACTGCCACCGCAGCCCCGAGGGGAGTTGGGCCACCCCGATTCCACTAGGCGGTGTCCCATTTCGTGGAGTCGCCTGCCAGCATCGCATACATGACTGCTGGTGGAGATCATGGAAAGATCCCGTCCAATCTCACCGACTAGGACTCACCTGTAGTCCTCCCAGGCCGGGCACTCCTCCAGCGTATGCTGGGCAGAGTCAAGGTCGCTTTCGTAATGGTGACAGTGTGTCGTCGCTTCTCGGCCAATTCGGCTCAGATACTCACCGAAACACCTATGTCCGGTGAGTATTTGATTCAGTCTGTAGGTGACGCAACCACTCCTCCTTCCCACCCAGGCCTCGAGGTGAGGCAGGATGGCACCAACGGCACGCTGTCGCCCTCGCCACTGCACTAGTACCTTCCGGTGCCCGTTCTCCTGGCGAAAACAGATTTCATTGAAAACTACCGCATCGAATGCTGCCAGGAGATCAAATGGCGGGAGGCGCGCCAGGAGTGTCGCCGCCTCAAAAGATACCGTACGGTATTACAAATATCCCTGTATATAATATTTGCGAAGATGTCTAAGTACTTGGCTACGTATAATTTAAATACGAGTAACAATACATCCTTTCATCTTTCAATACAATTACGTTTGTATCACAAGGTTGTCTGAAAGATTTCCACATGAAGATGACAGGTTCTTTATACTTTCAGAGGCACGTGTTGGAAGTATCTACTCAAATGGAAATAAAATTTACATGAACATCTTGTAACTTAAGTAGCAAGAATGTATTGAATTACATTGATATGTATCTAGATAGTTATTAAGTATTTATTTTGGTGACTTTTATGTAGTTTATACCAATTATTTTACCTACCTATTTTACCTACGAAATAGCTTTTTATGTGTTTGTGTTGTACATATATGTATATACCGTCGGGTAGTAGTAATTTACCTAATGTACCCGACTTTATTTATATTAACGAATTAAGGGTAAGGAGTATTTAAGGTATTTAGGGGTAGAATAAAAAACGAAGATGTGTTAGGTGTGATGTGGCTGTGTGTCTCGGATCGGTATGGAGACGCCGCTAACCTAACCTAACCTTATTTTTTTTTTGCCGGCGTGGAAAATCCTGCGTGGATGTCCTCCGCCTTGGGGGAGGCGGAGGGGTCTGTCAGACCCCTACTGACTAAAAACTACCCCGATTTTCCATCACACACCTGCGCCGGGGGTCGCGGGAACAAACGATACTTACGCAACCCCCGGCTAACCTAACCTAACCTACTGAAGGAGGCGCCACTGACACGCGCACTGCGCACTCTCAACGATATTGCTTCGGAGTTAGATGTGATCCACTGTACACTGCGTGAATTTACAAAGACAGCATATAAAGTAATATGTTACAGGTACTAAACAAGTTTGGATCTTCGCTACTGCATTGGGATTTATTCCGTGATAGTAGATTAAGGTTGGTTATAAATAATTAAATAAATTTTTTTCGACTTAAAAAATAGTACAGTATGTATTTTTCTTACCTTTTTTGTATAGTCTGCGTTTTAATAATTACGTTTCTATTTTGAAAGGGGAAACTGTAAAAAGGAGAAAGTTATTAATATTTTTTAAGTAAAACTTCTTTCCGCACGTTCGACTTGGTGAGTAAGCTGGTGGATGCGTGACGAGAGCGTAACGAAAAGTGTGATCGGGCGACGCAAACGGAAGTTGAGAGGGAGATATAAGTTAGTGAACATAGAAAGAGAGAGTTATGTTCCGTATATTACTGTAGCGGCCAGAGAGAGAGGTGCAAACTCACATTTTCTATCTCTCTTTATCTCATAGCTAGTTACGTTTCGTAAATCTAAGTTTAACTTCAGTCGTGTGGTCCAAAGCACACTCTTTATTTTAATTGTCTTTTTGTTGGGATATTTTTTTTAATTCGGTTCCATTTATTTTAATTAAAACCGTAGATAGGTATATAGACTATTATGTTATTAACATTGTTATTTAAGTTTCTGAAGAGTTTACATCGCGCTTATATCCTACAATGATCAGTTAACATCAGGCGGGCCGTACGCTTGTTGATGAATTAGTTTTGTAAAGAAATATATACATACATACATACCCGTATTATGAACGGTTTAGGGCTGTGTATGAGCTGTCTAGGGTTTAGTGAATTTACCCGTTATTTCAATTATGTTTTTATTAAATTTCAGTTATTAACTATTTTTAAAAGGGTTCAGGTTTAGGTTCATTCAGGATATTTTAACTTATATTTTTTAAACTCTTAAAATGCAATACATTAAAATTGCTAAATTTTGTTATAAGCATTTGTCAAAAATTAGCGATTTTAAAACACCAGATATGTATATCTCGAAACAAGGTTCGAAATACTTTTATTCATCGTGATTATATAAATTAGGTCAACATTTTACATACTATTACATAAGCGTGCATAAAGACAGGTGCATTCCATAACCCAGCGATTTAATTTCTGACCGCGTCCGTCCCTTGAAGGCGATGTCCATGTCAAATGCCTACAGATTAGGACCACTGCCTACACGATTAAATTAAAAAAAACAATCATGAATGTTAGAGATATTAGCTAAACATTGCTATACACTAATGTGATCGCTGTATTGTGCATCACGGGCGTAGGTCACTCACCGCGTCTGGCGACTAGCACCTATAGTCTGTTCAGACCTTGATGTAAGAAGGAGGCTTTGCTTAAGGAGCTCGCCCTAAATCAATCTCCTTTTCACCTTGTAAAATACATTACCTTGGTGGAGATACATTAAAGATCGCAGCTTGAAATGCAAATGTGTTTGTGTCTCATGGAAAGATCTGATAGAAGCTACTAATAATGTGATTCGGATTCAGATCTGCCGTCATTAGGAACACATGTTTCACATACACACACACACACACAAACAAAACAAGGACTTGATTAGATTTGTTCTTAATTTAATTTAATTTAATTAGTTTAATTTTTCTGTCATGTTTTATCTGTAACTTGCTATTAATCTGTAAACAATTACCTGAATGTGGAAGAGCGGGGCGTCCTAGCACAGGCAATGTTATGCCTAAAAGGAGGCCTCAACAATGTTGTCATTAGATTAATTTGAGTTAAAGGAAATAAATCTTTTTTTTTTTACATATGAGGTGGAAATTCACAGACGGGGCTAATCAGGATTGTCTGTCCAGTGTAACTCAAACCATTCACTAAATGGCAGTCAACGGTTTAATTGTAATTACTCACTGCATCAGCCTAGACTGAAAGCTGATCTCGATACAACAAGGAAAAGGCAAGAAAGAAGAAGTGCTTTTAGAGGACAATAATGTTCCACTACTGAGAAAGAGGGAAATTTTCCTTTTCCTTAAGCATCACCAGGTGAAGTGGAATGGCCGATGACTGGGGCCAAATTTCTTGCTTTTGGAACTTCTACATTTGCGAAGCGCACGTGCTAATTTTGCTCGATTGCTAAGATCGACAATTCGCCAAGAAATTTCTTTACAACATGCTAAAATTGCCTCCTCCATAATGATACCAATTCTTCTCGCATCTGTTTGTGTCTCGGCATTTTGTACATAAGTATAAACATCAATCTACGGCCAGACGGCTGTGATATTTAAATTTTGAGACTTGCCACTTTTATAGCCGCTTTGTTAAACGTTTGTTAAATATATGGGGTATTTATGATGGGGATTTCGACAGGAAATGTTGTCAATTTCCGGATTTAGAGTATACATATCTACGTTAAATGTGACAGTTTCATTTGGAACGGGGATAACGTCAAAAGTTCTTTGAGCAAGTCGGAGATATTCTAGCAAAAAGGCAGATTAGAAATTGCCTTGGCAATAGTGATGGAATCTAACGTTCCTCTGGGAAATAAGCGTGATTCTATGTATGTGACAGTTTTGAGTTTGTTTTTTCGACTTTATTGGGCATGATATCGAGAAGGTTGGACTGTATTTTCATCCGGTCTGGATCCGGCAGGCAATTCAGTATACCAATGCCAGAGATAAAGTATTAATTTAATTACCACATTGTGATTATATTTAATTTCATCATTACAGCTAAATAAGTCCACTGCTGGACAAGCCTCCCTCAAGAATCGTCTTGGGGGATATGCCATAATCGCCACGCTTGGCAGACGGGTTGGCGATCGCAGTAAGATGGTCATAGTAATCAGAAGGAAGCTGCTGCCCATCCTCTGGTAGATATTCCCTCGGGTCGACTTCTACGCCCCCCACGGGATGAGATGGGGTGATGATATTCTGATTCCGATACTTGTCGCCGTCGCCGTCGCCGTTATAATTTAATGAATTATAACGTGTAACTCACAGTTATTAAGTTTTGTTATAAAATTAATAACGTGAGTTACCCTTTTTTAATTTTTAACTATGTTACCTCCTCACTTCAGTTTTTATTAATCATAATGCATCTGATTTAATTTTCATCTATACTGTTCTATATTCTATGAAATAATTTTATTATTATTTCTAATTTATATTTTATTTTATTGCATAGTTTAATTTAAATTTATTATTGGGTTATATATATAGTTATTATTATTGGGTGTAAATTACTTGAGATAAATTTATTTATTTTTATTTTAAGGTTATTTCGTGTTGTGGTCCTTGGTATGGAAAGGCCACCAGGGATCATTGAGGAAGGTATCAACGGTACTTGATTACCATCAGAGGGACCGTGTGGTTATTTACCGAATTGATAGTAATAAAGACACTTTATTTCTGTTATAAAATATTTTTTTATATTTTAATAGTAAGTAAACCTACTTTTTTGGTAGAACTTTCATTTATTTAGTCCACTCATTTCACATCTTCGATGTTAAATTATAAAACGTATCACCTATCACAATAACCTACCCACATTAAACCTCCAACCGATATACGAAAGGGGCCGCCGCCGTAACATTAAACCGGTTTTAACATAACTAGTTTTCGTTGAACCCCGCTCAAATGACGTTTAAATAAACTAGCTTTTAGTTTTTGATAACTGTATTGAAATCGATACGTACATTTTAAGACCTATCAAATAGAATAGAACTTTCTTTATTCGAGTAACCAAGACTCAAGACCTATGATGCCATAGAATTGCGTATGTCCGCGAAATTTGACGTCACTCTTGACGTTGACGCCGAGAATCCCAATACTCGGCAACGTAGCAACTATGACAATGGAAGCTCTTTGTGCAGTAAACATGTAAGCCTGTGTATTTAGTGGGTTGAAGATACCAAAGATATGGTTCTTCAGATTTTTTTAACAACCATTCATTAAAATAGGGCCAACTTCATTCGTTCATGAAAATGTTGTCCGCTTATTGTCGAGTCCAATCGTTTCGTCATTCATTCTCTATACAAGCACTGAATGAGTGAATTGTTCTATCATTCAATGAAAATAACGAGCCTTAAAACTTACAAAATTCTTAATGTTTATAAACTTTTGCGATTTGTACACATTTTTATATACTGTGGACTATATTCGGGTCTCATCGCGATAAAGATTTTGGTAAATCATTACCTTGGTTACCCGACGTTTCGGCATGGATTGCACCAGCCGTGGTCACGGCACGGCTGGTGCAATCCATGCCGAAACGTCGGGTAACCAAGGTAATGATTTACCAAAATCTTTACAAAATTCTGTTTTGAAATGTGTCATCATTACAGCTAAATAAGTCCACTGCTGGACAAGCCTCCCTCAAGAATCGTCTTGGGGGGATATGCCATAATCGCCACGCTTGGCAGGCGGGTTGGCGATCGCAGTAAGATGGTCATACTAATCAGAAGGAAGCTGCTGCCCATCCTCTGGTAGATATTCCCTCGGGTCGACTTCTACGCCCCCCACGGGATGAGATGGGGTGATGATATTCTGATTCCGATATTTGTCGCCGTCACCACACAGCAGTTTGAAATGTGTACATTAAGCCTTTTTATTGATATACTTGAACTGAGAAGAAACTAGAACCCTGACTTAGAATCATGATTGCATAGAAAGTGTAATCACCCTCTCCATTTTTTCATGAGAAGTAAATTTGTCTTTAGAATTAAATTTCAAATTCTATATTCCACTGTGACAAATGGACGGATGGAATCGCACTTTTTACTATTTTAGTACGAAACCATGATTATAAATAATGTCGTCTTAATCGAATTTCAGCCACAGCGGACAGTCTCAATGGAGATTAGTGTGCTGAAACACAGGGGCATTTTATATACAATCACTCGTATGATCCGATGGGACGCCTAGCCAAGGAAAGGGGTTCATATACAGGGCCGATGACTTATGCTCTCTAAGGCACGGGGGTATAATACCGCCAGATCAGGCTGATAATAAAATTTTATTTTAAAAATGATATAAATCACGTTTTGGTCCCATCGAGGATCAATCCAGGACCTAATTATTATGCTACCGCTAGACCTCGTAAGTAACATGTACAAGTACCTAATACGTAACATAACTACATAGGTATTTACATGTACAATTAATACCTATATCAGAGACACATTAAATGTATAAGCACCTTCACATTGTCAAAGGCTACCAAATCAATATTGTTCGGTATGTATTGTAGATGTATAGAATCTGTGTGGGGGTATTGTATGGCATACGCGACGCAGTCATATGTGTTGTATACTACAAATTCACTCACATTCAGTACCTACCCTTGTCAAATTAACGCACCTATCAAAGAAACTCGATAGCTGCTGTGAACCGACAAACATTGATGCTAGAATTGCTTTGGAGGAGGCACGTAATTAGAAACGTGTTTCCAAAACAACTTCTTCACTCAATGAGGAGAAATCTCATGATGAATTACGGAACAGACGCGTGGTCGTTTACTATGGGACTCACAATAAGGCTCAAGGTCACCTAAAAAGCAATGGAGGGGCTACTCTCTGAGTTTCACTGCAAGATTGAATCAGAATCTATTAGAATCCAAACCCGCACGCTCAAGGTCACCCAGAAAAGCAATGAAGGCTATTTTTGGAATTTCGCTGCTAGATCGAGTTAGAATCTATCAGAATCAAATCCACTGGTGAATCAAAATAAAAGACATATTTCCAAGTATAGAAAAATAGACATATTGCCAAACTGAAGTGGATGACCAGCGGTCTTCTGAGGCAGAACCGTTTTTGAATAGAGACCACGAAAAATACGCGGAATGGGCAGGCCCCAAAGAAGGACCAACAGTGGACGTCTTTCAGTTGACATGATGAAAATGATTTTAGCTATATTTTATCCATGTTATAGTATCAATGTTGTTGTTTTATCTATGTTATAGTATTGGGTCTATGTACTGTATCTATGTAATTGCATATATAAAAATATATATACGCGTAAGCATGATACAGAAGCTTTTTCATATACATATTGTTTAATTATCTATACAAATAAATAAAATTGGAGTGTATGTTTGTAATATTGAAATAGCCTGTTTTTACTACATAAATATGAATATATATACGGTACATACACCAAAATAAAATTTTTTACAATTTTTGTCTGTCTGTCTGTCTGTTTGTTCCGGCTAATCTCCGAAATGGCTGGACCGATTTTGACGGGACTTTTATTGGCAGGTAGCTGATGTAATAAGGCGTAACTTAGGCTACTTTTATTTTAGAAAAAGTATTTTATTTTACTAAAAAACTAAATAAACTAATTAACACGCGGATGAAGTCGCGGGCACAGCTAGTAATTCATAAATTCGGACTAGAAAATTTGCGTGAAATGCCCTATTATAAAACACTCTTAAATAAGTTTAGTTGCGCTTTAACTGCAGATTTATCTCACTGTGAGAATGGAACCAGTTTTTTTAAGTTTACTCCCCTCAGCCACAGACGAAGACTACCTTGAAGGAATAGCTTTCCTGAATAATTTACTACTAAGAACCTAGTAAAAAATTGCTTCGTTTAAACTTTCTGGGATTAAAAAACTTGCATTATCTTTTCCAACAAACTTCGTAGCTCACAGATCATTCGCGCAGCATAAAGTTGGGTGTACATGAACTTCGAGTCGTAGCAAATCCTGGTAGGTGGATTACCTTACAATTTAAAACTTCTATTTTTTAATACAGAAGCTGTAACATCAATAGTGGAGGAAAATTATAGAAAGTTTAACTCATGAAACTGAAGAGTTTAAATAAAACCAGTTTCTAAAACACGATTATTTTTGTTTTTGCTTTAAACACTCATTCTCAAGTTTCAAAAGCGACCGCGAGCCTAGTAGCTTAACCTCGCCAATCACTGACAGACTGGTGAGAGCATCTGGCTAAGAGCGGTATAGGCTATTAGATATCGAAGTACCATATATCTAGTTCCATGATCACCCAAAAAGTACTCAAAGCGAGTACAGAAGTGTTGACTTGAAAAATATCCTAATAACCTTTGGCCGCGCGGGGATGTGAACTTCAATAATTGCTGTTGCACATGCTACTCCCGACAGATGTTCCTAATGAAGATCCCCACGTTACAGATATTATAGAAGATATAATAATATAATATCCTGGGACATTATTTACACACGGCCATCTGATCCCAAACTAAGCAGAGCTTGTACTATGGAAACTAGATAACTGATATACTACATATACTACATTTTTTTGTAAATACATACAAATAGATAATTACACCCAGACTCAGGACAAACAGACATGTTCACGCACACAAATATTTGTCCCGGGTGGGAATCGAACCCACGACCTGCGGCGTGAAATTCAAGCATCTACCAACCACGTCAACCAGCCCGTCAATTATTTTATATATTGTATTAAATAAATCATTACAGAATTTTTGATGGCAAAATAAATTGAAATGTACACCAGCCTTTAAATACCTACAGGCATTTGTTTTCACGTCGAAGCCTGTCTACATGAAGCTTTACAAGCCACTGGCATCCCTATTGAATACATTTCAGTTATTTCGAAGGTAAATCGATACTCAATATTAATTTACAATGTTGTATGTAAATTCAACATTCATAACCATTTATTTGTTCTGATATTTGGATAACGTCAGTTTGTGATGACTTCGTTAATCAGAATAATCATTAGTGTTGCCTGATGTGTTGAATTTTGAATTGTCATCATCATAATCATCATATCAGCCGAAAGACGTCCACTGCTGGACAAAGGCCTCCCTCAAAGATCTCCACAATTGCATAGCCACATCCAGCGGTGTCCAGCAACCCGCACAAAACCATCGGTCCATCTGGGCCTGCCCACGCTGCATCTTCCGGTTCGAGGTCGCCACTCAAGAACTTTTCTACTCCAGCGGCCATCGGTTCTACGAGCGAAACGTCTGGGCGATTTTTTAAAAATATAATATTTAGAAATATAAGTAATGGAATCAGGCGTTACTTTGTGGATATCCATAACATTCAAAATACAGAATTAATATGTTGTCTTAATTCCACAAATTGTCAGTTTAATCAAGCCGGGATGCTCTCCCGCCCGCAAAAATATGCACATGCAAGAAAGACAACATATAAATGCAAATTACATGCGCCGGTACGATACCTAACACGTGTTGCAGTCCTCCATGGATATTCTCAAGGCATGCTAACTCGTCGAGTGCTCGAATGAGAGTCGCATCGTTTTTGCGGGCGGGAGGGCGGGGCATATTGCACTGACAATTAGCGGAATTAACACTACATATTAATTCTGTGATTTGAATGCACGTGTGGTGCAGTGATAGGCTTGCTTAATTAACAGGGGCGTCTCGCAATGAGAGGCTAAAATCCACCACGCTGGCTTAGTGTGGGTTGGCAGGATTCAAATGCCATCCAGAACAGTTTGGAGAACTCTTAGTTTGGTTCATTTCACAGCCCAACGGGCTAACTACTGGGCTATCTCCTAATTTTTCTATCATCACAACATCTTTATGAAGTCCACTGTTGGACAAAGGCTCGCGATATAGCATAATCGCCACGCTTGACAGGCGGACTAGCAATCACAGTATGATGGTCATACATAGGACTCAGAAAAAAGCTGCTACCCGTCCTCTGGGCGATATTCTCTTGAGGGAAAAAAGTAATCCTGTGCCCCCTTGTGCGTCACATCTAAACATGGAAATGAAAACTGAATTATATTTTACAGAAGTAAAAATGAACAAATTAATTCAATCTAATTATAAATTAACTAGCTGACCCCTGGCCACTTCGTTGGGCGGTAAACATTTTTACTTGTGTAATTATGAATGGAGTTCGGTTTATTTTTCGGGATTAATACCTATTTAGCTCAACTCAGAAATAATGGCTCTCTGGTAAAATAATGTTCAAAATCAGTTCAGTAGATCAAGAGATAACCTCCTACAACTTCTCTAACTCTCATAGTTAGGTGATATAACTTGTTTCCGATGGTTATAATTAGGTATTTTAACTTCACCGGAGCAGCATTGCCGTGTTCTCGGGGCTTCCTTCGTAGGTAAGTGCAACTCCGCGCCAACCCATCCTCAGACACCTTTCGCGAGTAGCATGCGCATTATTACACACTCGTAGGTTCTGCACATTAAAACTCCGAGATATTCTCCACACACAATATTTAATCGAACAGAGTAACGTTCTCATCTACCGTCGTACAAAGAATGCCTCTTTAATAATTCTCCTACCCTATTTATATTTTTATCAGTGACAACCATTTGAAAGTCTACTATCGATTATTAATATTTTTAAGATGTAAAATTATTATAGAATTATGATAGTTATTAATAAAATGATAATCACTAATCAAATAAATAATTACAGTGTAAAAATAGTATTATAACATAGAAGCTACGTCATAACCGTTGCGCGGCTATTGAGTACTTGATAACAGTATACATTCCCCCTGCCTTATCAAAAAAATAGTTAATTTAACTTGATTTTTTTCTAAAATCAACAATATTTAATTCATTTGTACAACAAAAGCTCTCTAATAACTAACGAAATCTCCGTAAATTTGACCAACACAAAACTATGTTATAGTGTGACATAGTAAACCAAATCGCGGCCATAAAGGCTCGGACAATACGCTACGATAAATGAAAATGGCTTCGAGTTCAGTACCGACAAAAGGCGAGTCGTAAAACAACCGGATTAGGGTGGACGCACTAGTGTAGCGGGCCAGGAAAAACGCCTAGAAGCTACAACATAAGCTATTTGTTGCGAAAACATATTTATAGCTACGTCTTTGGAATAAGACCAGCTCATAGGCCATTCGGCAAACGGCATTACGTGATTATCGTCTCTCACTGATAATCATTAGAACAACTGCCTCGGTGGTGTAGTGGTAGCGAGTTTAACCGCAGATTATGAGATCCTGAGTTCAAATATATAAACTAAACCACTAAATAAATATTACACATTCTTGATTAACATACTCCTGTTTATATTATAAATGCTTAAAGTTTGTGAGTATGGATGGGTGTATGGATGTTTGTTACTCTTTCACGCAAAAACTACGCTACGGATTTTGATGAAACTGTGAAGTAATATAGCTTATATACATCCGAATAACGCAAAGGCTATAATTTATATATTTTAAAGTGGGTTAAACCACGGGGCACGGCTAGTATGTCATGTGTATACGTATTATTTAAAACAAAAAAAAACTCATATTTCGTCCTTAACTTTGTATTGCAAAATTTTTATTAATATCTACCATCTTGCTATTTTATCGTGTGTACTTACATTCACATTAGATTAGAAATTGAATTTAATAACAGTTATGTAATTAACTTGTAAACAGAGCTATACGTTGCCAATAATGTCAAGATGTAAATATGTACTTTATTCAATAAATAGTAATAAAAATATCGGGTCGAGGGTTAAAGCGCGATATTGGGATTTTAGGTATAGCTCCTGCAGCTGATCTCTCAGCATTACACAAAGATTTCTGGCTTAGCAGTCAGGGTCACTAACCTCTAGACTAACACGCCAGTCCAATAATGAAATGAAAGAATGAAATTTATTCAGCACTTGGGTATTTACATACACTTGTACTTGTCAAGCTCACAATGCACTACATAAACACAGTTTAAAAACAGTAATTAAAGCAACAAAATATTTTAAATTAGTCCGTCCGTACGGTCTGTTTCGTCATATATATTTTTAATATCCTTAAATAAATAATAAATAGCAAGTTAATGAGCTATTATTGTTACATTTAGCAATAGTATGTTAAAATTCAAGAATTCAAAACAACGAGCAGTTGGCTAGCGCAATAGGCTCTCAACCAGTAGCTTAATAAGACCGCCGATTGTACCTGTATTTTCTTTATTAAGATATTGTGTATGTTTTCTATTCATGTTTTCTAGTGCAATAAAGTGTACTCTATCTATCTTAATTCAAGCGAATAATACTTGGGGGCACCCTTATGGGGTTCGGCCCACAGCTCAGGCAGCCGCTGAAGTAAAAAGATGAAATTCGAAATGGGAGTCAGATCACTTGCACGAGTATATTGCAATAGGTACACTGAGTGAATTTTATTATTCATAGTATAAGTTAAGTTCCATTTCATGTTTCCAAGACCTTCAGAACTATTCAATCCATTTCCCCGCTAACTTAGTACCCTCAACATAATTCCCTAAAACTTGCAACCGGTAGATCTACCGCGGCTATTGACAGAACTATAAAACGAAGCCCCAATAAAACCTGTCCCTTAAGGCACTTGCATACATCACTAATGATATACATCGTCCATCGATCGCTCGCTACTAACAAGTCTTCGACTGCTACATTATTTTAGTACAAACGCGTCTATGTAAACGGAATATATATGAGGAATGGTGGGTTTTATGAGCAGAACCGCTCGTTAACTTAGGTGCAAAATATTTGATGGCCAATGTTAAGTTTTTACGATTTCACGGAAGATAATTACGCAGTGTATTGTTTTCCGTGGGATTGTATTTTAAATGGGATTTTTATGTTTGAATGTGCTGTCTTTTATAAGGATAGGTTTTGTTTGGAACAAGCTATGTGTGAAAACTAATTGCTTTTACAAGAAAATAGTATAAAAAGCAGTTTATTGCTGTTATTTTTCTGTTAAAACTATCTTTATCTTCATCTAAACATTGTATGGAATAGCTTGAGGTGCACGGTGACGTAGCGGTTAAGGCAGTTGCCTCGCCACTTCTTGGCCTGGGTTCGTATGCCGCGCAGGATAACTATTTGTGTGATCCATAAATAAGGAATGAATCTGGATGTACTTTAAATCCGGCAATGATATAAATAAAAATAGGTATTAATTCACGTAGACTTTTAAAAAGCGCTTGTAAATAGTCAGAACATGTTTTTAGTAATATAGTTAAATATACATTATTATTTCTAGTTACGTAGATATGTTTTTTATGGGTTTTTTTTTACCGGACGGATTTTATAATAATAATATAATATCTGGGGACAATGTCACACAGATCATCCTAGCCCCAAACTAAGCAAAGCTTGTACTATGGGTACCAGGCGACGATATACATACTTATATAGATAGATAAATAGTTATATACATAGAAAACATCCATGACTCAAAAACAAATGTTCGTGCTCATCACACAAATATTTGCACTTACCGGGATTCGAACCCAGGACCACCAGCTTCGTAGGCCTCCTGCCTACGAAGCTGGCACTACCAACTGGGCTACGGTGACCGTCAACACACTACAACGGTACACGGATTGTATGAAAACATAAACAAAATTTGTTTTATAATAGTAATGATATTTAGCTAGCTTGTATTAAGTTATTGTCAAAGAGATTTTGTTTAATTGTAATTATCGAAATTTATAGTTTTTGCTATATTTTACTTCATCTATATATCTGTAAAGTATCCCCTCTAATTGAGGGAAATCTCTAAGTCACTTGTGCTCAACGGTCGGTGATCGGCTAGGCGACCTACCTACGCGTTCATTTTATGTTTTGTTTTATCTTAAAGGACCTTCATGTTTCAAAGAACATGTTTAACATTAGACAACAGTGGTTAATCCTGTAAGAGTCCTCCCCATACCTTAAAGTAAAGTACATACATACATAGACACATGCCTGTTTCCCAGAGGGGTAGGCAGAGACAACCGATTTCCATTTGTCATGATCATTGCCTACACTTTCTTTGCCTAAATTACTGTCATTATATTCTTCATACTTGCTCGTCGGTTTAGGTTTCTTCTGACCTGCCCTTGCTTGAGAACGTCTCCGATTTGGTCACAGAATGTTCGATAAGGTGATCCATTTCCGGTTGTCCCAATAAGTAAAGTACAATGGATATTTAATTTCTTTAACGAAATATCGAGTTTTCTGATCTAATCTTGGCACGAGAGTGTCTCTAAGAGAAAAGTTCAAAGAGGTCAACATTCTAACTGTACCATCTCAGTATATATATGAAAACTTACTATATGTGCATAAAAATATCGATTCCTTTTGTAAAAGGAGCGATACACATAATGTAAATACTAGATATAAGAATAATCTCATATTGCATACTACCCGTCTCCACAAAATAAGTAACTCTTTAATGGGGCAATGTATAAGATTCTATAACAAACTTCCCAATGATATTAGAGAATTGTCTACGAATAAGTTTAAAAGAATTATTAAAGCCAAATTGTGTAGCAGGGCATATTACAAAATTTCTGATTATTTAAGTGATAAAAGTGCTTGGGATTGAGTTGTTCTGAGTCAACACACATGATTATAATTAATCTTAAGTATATTTTATTTTAAAAAAAGGATTCCTACTGAGTTTTCTGGCAGTGTTTCTCAGTAGCTGCCACGTCATGCACTGCACGGTAGGGTAGAAAAAATATGACGAACCCACATAAATGTACATTTTTTATGGAATAAATGAATTTGAATCTTTGAATCTCACGTACCAAAGAATACGATTACCCATTATGGATTTATCTAGCCATAGCCATAATGTTTGCAATATTTACGTAGCAAACAGTTAGCGCCGATTATCGGGACAGTTAAGACAGATTTATCTCCACAATAAAGTAAACACTGCGCTTTCGACAAACCGCCATTAGTGAGAGGGATTCCCTCTGACGTTTCCCCATTACAAGAGCGGTAGCTAATCGCTTACGTCTATGGAATCGCTCAAATGTTCAAAACTAATTTCACTCAACAGTGCTTAAAAGTAAGCGGGGTGATTTTCACTCGCCGCAATTAGTGTGAATGATACCCTCTGGAAGTGTTCCAATTGAAGGGTGATAGCGACTCTCTTATGCTTATAAAAGATAATATATTCGCAGAAATATTATAAAAAAGAATATAAATGATTTTTTACACCGAATATATAAAAAGGAAGTTATCAATTTGGTAACTTAAAATACTAAAATATTTTTTTGGATACCCCTACAAAATCTAACCGGAATTATAATAAATAATAATAATATCGATATGTGTTCACACACGGCTATCAGGCAGCCATCTGATCCCAAACGAAGCAGAACTTGTACTATGGAAAACAGATAACTGATATACACATATTGTCGCGTTCCGACTTCGAACCCAAGTACCAGTAATGGTTTTTGGTGGCCTTTGTAACATCGCTAGAATTTTCTACTTATACCAGAACAAAAAATAATTATAACCGATGAAAAGGACATACAAAATTCTTGATGCAAAAATTGAGATTAGATGATTCCAGAATAAAAAGAACGAAATAGGTGAAGAAAAGAAAAGAAGTCTTTGACAGAGGCATTACGATTAACCTATCATATAGGTGAATATGTTCGAAAGAAAAGAATGACTTTCAAAATGGCTAAAATTCTGAACAATTTATGAAAGATGAGTGAAATAGAAGGCAAATTAAGAATGGATAACTGAAACAGTGCAGTGATGTCGTATAAATATAAGGGTGTGTCGTATAAGTTGGATATTCAGCAGTCCTCGTCACGGGGACTCTCTGAGTACGCCACGTGTGAACTCTAACAGAGAGCAAGTCGCCGGGACTCTAAATACGTGTGTGTTCCGTGATCTTAAGTGGTAAGCCAACTGTCACTGTCGACGCCAATAAAAGTTCCTTTACAAACATTAGTTTCTTTTCCAATCCCGGACACAGCACTTGCCACAATATACTACTTTTCTATTGTAAAAATTGTATAGATGATTACACCCAGACTCCGGACACACAGACATGTTCCTGCATACAAATATCTGTTTTGGGTGGGAATCGAACCCACTACTAACCACGCAAATGTTAAGCATATTGATATCTTACACGTAGCTCAGCTTCATAGGCAAATTAGGCTGTAGAATATACGTCCATTGTTTATGTTCCATTATTTATATTTACAAATTTCTTACTTAGAAGACTTTGCTAGAAGTGACCTTTATTGCTATCAGCTTATGACTCAGACCACAATATGTATTAGTTGATGGGAGGGCCGCATTTTGGGAAAATGTTTTGAACTCGCGCTCTGAGAGCACCCGTTTGATTGTCACAACTAAATGGAAAGGACTGACAAATAAAAATCAGTCCCTGCCCATTCGCTTAAGTGTAAATTGTGTTTTGTTAAATATAATAACAAAACACAATTTACACTTAAGCGAATGGGCAGGGACTGATTTTTATTTGTCAGTCCTTTCCATTTAGTTGTGACAATCAAACGGGTGCTCTCAGAGCGCGAGTTCAAAACATTTTCCCAAAATGCGGCCCTCCCATCAACTAATACATATTGTGGTCTGTTGGAGAAGTTACCTCTACTTGGGAAATCTTTGTATTTCATAAGTGCATTAAGAAAATCAATTTCATAATAACTTGGCAAAACCAATACTAGACTATATATAAAACATCTATTTATAAATAGAAAATTGTACTTCTGGCCGAATGTTACTCTACGGAGTCTGGCCAACTACGCATGGTATGTTATAGTGCACGAGTGTGAGAACAGTCACAAGTGTATGTTATTTTTGCCGTAGTCACCACGCTTGGCATGAGAGTTGACGACCGTAGTTACATGGTAGGTAGTAAACAGGTGGCGCTGCTGCCGGGAATGAGAATAACTTAATATAATCTAGCTAAATATCATTAAGATTTTTAAATAAATCTTATTGTAATTTTTTTCATAAAATCCGTGTACCTACCTAATTATCTATATATATCTAGAAATAATTATAAATTGATTAATTAATTATATATTACTACAAACATGTTCTGACTATTTACTAGCGCTTTTTTAAAGTTTACGTGAATAAATACCTTTTTATTTTGTTGATAAACGCAAACAAAGTAACGCTTTGTTTTATTCAAAATTCAAATCCCATGAATAGACACTGTATTGATTAAGAAAAGGAGAATTTGAGAATTCTATTAAACTATGTTATGATCTACCCATTGGATTATGGGAGTTAAGAAATAGAGAGTGTACACTTGTGACTGTGCTCACACTCGTGCACTATAACATACCATGCGTAGTTGGCCAGACTCCGTAGAGTAACATTCGGCCAGAAGTACAATTTTCTATTTATAAATATTTATTTTTATAATTTTCTATTTATAAATATTTAATATAATTATAATAATTTAATTGAAAATTGTAGGTACTTCTGGCCGAATGTTACTCTACGGAGTATATATATACAATATATAATACAATACATTGTAATTTAATTTATTTCTTAATATTTTTAATTGGCAATACATAGTAGGGGTGTACGTTCAAAAGTGTTACCTTATCTCCAATCGATATCTATGCATATAATAAAATCGTACAAAAGTCAAAACTGTACATTGAATATTTTTCAAAAAGGATACTTGGGGCGTGATCTACAATCGATATCGAAATCAAAAATGTAGTTTTTAGAATTTTTGTCTGTTTGTCTGTATGTATGTCCGGGCTAAACTCACAAAGAACTGCATGGATTTACTTCAAATTTTGCATGAATAATACTAAGAGGTCGGGTCAACATGTATGTAGGCTACATATTATCACGCTACCACCTACGGGGGAGGAGCTGTGATAATTATAAAGTTCAACGCGGGTAAAACCGCGGGGCACAGATAGTAAAAAATATATTTATTATACAACTATTTATGAAAAACAAAGTCAATTTTATTACAAGTTATACATACTTAAGAACGGCTGAACTTATTTTAATCATCGTTAGTTTGTTGGTTATTTCTTGGCATAATAACATAAAACATCAGAAAAATTAAAAAGTAAACAACACGAAGGAAATTTTGTATGAAACGGCTTTTTAACGATATCTCGACAACGGATTGACTAGTTCAGATGATTTTTGACCACGAGAATATATTTCACGCTATGAAAAAAAAAAGATCACATAAGTATTTAATCCGTATACAATGCCACATCTTATTCATAACAGTTGATTGCAGTCCTTCTAAACTGAAACGGTTTACCAACGGTCGATTGGTCCATGAACCGTTGGTCAGCAGAAGCTTTAAACCATTAACTTTTCATCCAAATAAAATTGCCCGTTTGTGTTAAGGGAGGATGGATTCCGGGACAGAATAGTTTGGACATAGAAAAAAGCCGCTGAAGTCAGATTCCAGGATTTATAGTTTCAGGGTAGAACAACTTCTACCGGGGCACAACATCAGCGTGATATCGTCCACTACTGTACATAGGCCTCCCCCACAGGTTTTTATTTTTGCCGTAGTCACCGCGCTTGGCATCAGAGTTAACGACCGCAGTTACATGGTAGGTAGTACACAGGTGGCGCTGCTGCCGAAGTACCTTCTTTTTTTGATAAAGCAGCGGGAATGAGAATAACTTCATATAATCTATCTAAATATAATTCAGATAATTAAATAAATCTTATTGTAATTTTTTTCATACAATCCGTGTACCTACCTAAATATCTATATATATCTAGAAATAATTATAAATTGATTAATTAATTATATATTACTACAAACATGTTCTGACTATTTACTAGCGCTTTTTTAAAGTTTACGTGAATAAATAAATACCTTTTTATTTTATTTATTTTTATTTAATGCCTACTCATGGTAGCCGCAAAAAGTGTCTGCGGGTGGGTATGTCGGACGGACCGACTAAACCTAACCTGCGGTGGATTTCTTCTGGCGCCTGATGGGGCAGCCCCGGGAACGCTCTGGTGTACCAAGCCAATAATATCATAACTTTATAAATAAAAGACTGCACGTGTGGCGCAGCGGCTTAATCAGTCGCCTCGCCGCTTACTGGCTCGGGTTCAATTCCCGCGCCGGATAACTATTTGTGTGAGCCATAAATAGTTGTTCTGAGTCTGAATGTAATTTGTGTCCGTCTATTACATGTTTTTAAAGTACCCCGCGACACAGGGATTAAATTGCCTAATGCGGGCGTTGTCTTTTAAAAAAAGTCATTAAGTTCCACGATACAGGGATTACTTTGGTCGATAGGTGGGACTCTCCGATCTTGAGAAGGTGGATACGACTGCACGCAGTCAAGTAGACATTTCCCAGAGTCGGCGGGCTCTGCCACGATGCTCAAGCAGCTAGAAATATTTTTTTACTAACACTAGTTTATAAGTTGTCATTGTAACTAACACAAATGGAATTTATTCTGAATTCAATTATGATTAAGACGGCTGGAGCCTTCGCTCGCCTCCATAGTCCGGTGAAGCAGTGAAAGCCTCCTAGGCTAACCGTATTTTTTT
Organism: Pseudoips prasinana; assembly: GCA_951640165.1. Lineage (NCBI taxonomy): Eukaryota > Metazoa > Arthropoda > Insecta > Lepidoptera > Nolidae > Pseudoips > Pseudoips prasinana. Next base: position 32,204,460 of record OX621251.1, on the reverse strand, counting down.
TATATATCCGAGGGCGACAAACGAGCAAGTGGGTCACTGATGGTAAGTGATCACCGCCACCCATGGACACTCGCAACACCAGAGGTATCGCGGGTGCGTTGCCGGCCTTTAACAGTCAGCAAACAAGCTTTAAAAGCACCAATGAGCTCTGACGACCTTACTCACACTACGACCTTAAACACAACATTAAAATTATTAATGTTATTTTTTAGGAGTGTTTTCTGTAAGGTGGAGGTACTTCCCCAGTCGGGCTGCTCTTTGAGCGAATGAACGCTATGCCCTACCGTATTGGTCTTGTTAAAAATATATGTATATATATATTTTTTTTTCTTCAGTGTGGTCGCTGTTCAACGCGTAGTGAAAGTGAATAAGTTGACAAATATGAACTCAGCAACAACCGGTTGCATAAGGTCAAAACCAGTCACGAAGCGTGTAACACACGCTTTTACTTCGAGTGCAAGCAGAGATCCAGGTTATATAAAATTATTCTCCTGTCAAAATTTCACACACGGCGGCCAATCTTTATGGAGACCGATTGGCTACAATGCAGGACATATAAATAAATCAATTTTACGGAATAAATTAATTGTCAATTTTCATATAGCGTTTGATAAAAAAAAACTGTTTTATAGAAATCACACTATATGGAATTAAATGAAATAATGAATTTTATTCAGCACTTGGCTGGGTATTAACATAGGTACACATGTACTTATCAAGTTCACAATGCAGTACTAGTAATTTTTTATTCTTTAATACTGAATTTGACTATGGCTATCCATAGTCAAATTCAGTATTAAAGAATAAAAAATAAAAAATTGTCCGTCCGTGTGGTCCGTGTTTATCACATTTATTTTGTTAAATCCAAAATAACTAGTTAATAAGCTAAAAGAAAAGCTCTTAAAAGTAAGACATCGAAGTTTAAAATAATGGGCCTCTAATATTTTTTTTAATAATAATATCCTTGGGCATTATTCACACACGGCCATCTGATCCCAAACTAAGCAGAGCTTGTACTATGGAAACCAGATAACTGATATATACCACATATATGTATTACTTTTTTTTCGTAAATACATAATTACACCCAGATTCAGGACAAACAGGCATTTACATGCACACAAATATCTGTCCTGGGTGGGAATCGAACCCACGACCTGCGGCGTGAAAGGCAAGTATCTACCAACCATGCCCACCGGCCGATCAATTATCAAGATACTAACTAAACTAAAAGGAAAAGCTCTTAAAAGTAAGACATCGCAATTTAAAATAAAGGGAATCTAATAGGAATAGAAAATTCACTAGCAAGGCTTTAAAAAATTATTTACAGTTCCAACCACTAAAAATGAATTAAAGTTAAATATTTTCTCACATAAACTGAAAATCTTTACTATTTCAGTAATAAAACTCATTTTAACGTAGAACCATAACTTGAGGACTCAACAGTTAAAATTTAACTGTTTAAGTTGAGTGCTTTATGCGGGATAAATGATTGCCTACCGATAATTGCAACTAATACATAATTCATTAACCATTTTATTTTAATATATTATTGCATTGTAGTAAAGAATAATAATAATATCCTGGGACATTATTTACACACGGCCATCTGATCCCAAACTAAGCAGAGTTTGTACTATGGAAACCAGATAACTGTTATACTACATATATTACTTTTCTTTTGTAAATACATACTTATGTAGATAATTACAGCCAGACTCATGCATGCAAATACCTGGGCGGGAATCAAACCCACGACCTCCGCGTGAAAAGCAAGCATTTGCCAACCACGCCAACAGGCCCGTCAAGAATAAAACCTTATAATGTCACTGGCCACTTTCTTCAGGTATTCCTGTTCCCTATGTGTTTGAATACGTACCTTAATTGAAATGGACTATAAAAAAAATATTAATAACAATATTTATTGGTCTTTGTTCCATATATGTCTTTAAAACGTTTTTTAATATATATAAGCATAAGATAATATGCATTAATTAGGCACTTGGCACACACAGACCATTTCGGAGTAAACGATTATTTAATAAAATAAAATAATCTTCATAACTTAATAGTAGCGATAGAAAAGACATTAATTTACATAAGTCACTGCTCTGTTGGTCAAGTCGTTAATGGTTGGCAATAAAGCTGTTACCAGCGTATTAGACTTATAAAAATCATTCACTACCAGGCGACGACGGGAGCAAAATTATTAACCTTTCAAGTCAATGTTGTCACACGGTGTCTCTACTTTAAGATTGAGGTTAAACGTGTAAAATAAATAAAAACTTGAGAGGTGTCAAGGGACACCCGGATGGAATGAAATTATTTCTTATTATTTATTATGTACAAAAAACCTGTACACACTCAACAAAAATAATCGTCGCGACACCACACTGTGCAATACAAAATAGAGAGAGAGAGATAGACAGACAGACAGAGAAACATGCGCACGCCGCACAGCTGTAAAAAAGGTCGTGACAACTTTTCGTAAGAATTTTTTCCGTCTAGCCCCCTTTCACAACGCACGATAAGGAGCTTCGTTCCAATTAATTACATTCGTTGGTAAAATAATCAATAAAATGTTTCTAACGAAAGAAAGCCGTGTGGTTTCTGGCCTGGAAATAACAACAGGGCCACCCCATACCATCCCGTGGGGGTCGTAAAAAGCGACTAAGGGATACAATATGTAGTCGGGTAGCAGCGCCACCTGTGTAATAATTACCAATACGGCAAACCCCTTCAAATGGCAACATTGTGGAAACCTTTGGGGGAGACCTATGTCCAGTAGTAGAAGATATCAGGTGGATGATGATGAACAAAAGGAAATCCGCTTTCTTTTCAACGTTTCACTTATACCACTTTTATCAATCAATTTAAAGAGTGGAAACTAATTATTAAAACCTTGTGTAATTAAGGCCTTTAATAATTGGCATCCGTCTTCAGTACGCTATCCCTCACACCCACTATATCAAGCATATGCTAACGGTAGTAATAAACCGTATCACGGTTTAAACTTGAAACTGAAAATACTTTTTAGTTTATAGTTCTACAAAATAATGTGTGATTACCCTTCGAGATAATCTCGGTACTTGGAACTGAAGTTTAATACGACATGTATTTAAACAAATATTCACTGTTACATACATACATCATACATAGACATAAGGGTAGACAGAGACAACGGACTTCCATTTGTCACCAAAAAAATTTTGCGTGATCTTCTTATTCGATGGCAAACAAACAACATTTTTGACCACCTGTTTTCAGTCGAGAGGCGTCCAATGCTGCAGAATGGCATGTTTCAAAGATCCTCAATTGCACACTATCGCAAGATTATCTGTCCATCTTGTAGGGGGCTTGCCCACCCTGTGTCTTCCGCTTCAAACAATCTTTAGTTCTGTCATATTTTGGGTGACAAATAAGAACTGCTATTCAATCTAGCCCTCTGGTATAGGGTTTAGATAAGCCTTAGTTTTATTATTCTGGGGTCACCCACACATCAACTCCAGCAACTTCACTAAAGGTACCTACATTCCGAAAATTCAGTTTAAATATCTACTCCTTGTTGTCTCGGTTATATCCAAAATCCAGTAAATTTTAGAGGCCTACAAAATTGTTTACCTCGCAAAATGAACGATATTCAGGTTAGCTTGACCTAAAATCGAAGTTAATACTGAGTGGAGCTTACGATAGAGTCGGCTTTAGTTCATGGATTCACTATTATTCAAATTGGTCTAGAAGCAGCGTGTTCTACCAAAACTGGGTTTTAATCTCGAACCAAGAAAAAAAAGGTTTAATGAAATTTATTCAGCACTTGGATGAACATTCACTTGTCCATGTCAAGCTTACAATGTAGTACTTAAACATAGTCGAATAGAGTATTACAGTATTTTGAATTAGTCACGTGTGGCGCAGCGGCTAAGACAGTCGCCTCGCCGCTTCGTGTCGCGGGTTCGAGTCCCGCGCTGGACCACTATTTGTGTGACCCATAAATAGTTGTTCTGAGTCTGGATGTAATTTGTGTCCATCTATTATATGTTTGTAAAGCACCCCGTGACATTGTGTGACGGATTGTGGTGGATGTTTCAAAAATTAAATTCAAATTCAAAATTAATTTTTTCCGTAAAATTTAACATTTGTATGGAATTAACATCTTTGCCCTTTGCCATTTACGTGGCACGAGAAACACTGCCGGAACCACCTGTGGCCAGAACACTTAGTAGGAATCCTTTTTTACAATAAAATATCAAGAGTTCGCTCGATTCTTCCAATCGGTGTACAACCCCGACCCGGCCTCACTGGACGTTTCTGCGGCGAGTGCGGCGGCGGCGGCGCCGCCGGGTGCATGGGCACACCTCTGCCCTCTGAGCGCGGGGGACGTGCGGCACGCCCTCGCCCGCCTGCCGCCCAAGCGCTCCGTGGGACCGGACGGTATACCGCCGATTATCGTTAAGGATTGCCGATTTGTATTAGTGTACCCACTATTACATTTATATAATATTTGTATCTCGACTGCTACCTTCCCGGATCTCTGGAAACTTACACGAGTGGTGCCGGTGCCTAAAGGCAACGGTGGCATTGAACCTGGTGACTATCGCCCTGTTGCCGTATTGTGTACGCCAGCCAAGGTGTTCGAGATGGCAATACATAGTTGCCTTTATACGCAGGTAGGTGTCCAACTGTCAGACGCGCAGCATGGGTTTCGGCCCGGGCGTGGGACAGCTGGGAACCTGCTCCACTTGATGACCAAGGTAGTGCCGGCAGTGGATGCTGAAGGCCAAGTCGATGTGGCCTATTTCGACTTTAGAAAGGCATTTGATACGGTGGATAACGACATCCTGCTGCTTAAACTAGCCAACGCGGGATGTACCGCACATACGCTCCAACTTTTTGCCAACTACTTAAGGGACAGGTGTCAGTATGTAGACTGTAATGGATACCATTCGGATGTATATCTTACCAGGTCCGGTATCAGTCAAGGCAGTAACCTGGGTCCCCTTTTGTTTATTTTAACAATAAATGATCTTCCCGATGTGGTGAATAACTCCACAGTTTTGCTTTTTGCTGATGACCTAAAATTGGTCCATGAGGTTTCACATAGCGGGGATTGTGAATTGCTACAAAGTGACATCGACAAAGTTCTCGATTGGAGCTTTAAAAATAAACTCTATTTTAACGTGGCAAAATGTTCATTAGTAACTTTCAGTCGAGCGCGCACGCCTCACCGCTGTCAGTATCATATAAACGGGGAACCCTTGCAGCGCGTAACTGAAGTCAAGGACCTAGGGCTTCGTTTTACTGCTGATGTTCACTTTAGGACTCATATCATTGCTGTATGTAAAAAAGCGTTTCGAGGTCTAGGGGTGGTATTGCGAGAGGCTGGCCAGTTTACAAACATTAAAGCATTGAAAGCGCTGTTTGAAGCGCTTGTACGATCACACTTGGAAAGCAACGCGTTGGTTTGGTCTCCGCATGAAGCTAAATACATATCAATGTTAGAAAAAATACAGAATAAATTTGTCAGATTTTTATATTTTAAGTTATATGGTGTTTATCCGGGCTATCCTCTATTATATCCCACTTTATTTATTCTGGGCATGGTAGGTTACTGCAAATTGGAAGTGAGGAGGGACGTTACATTAGCCATTTATTTATTCAAAGTGATGCGTGGAATAGTGCATAATCCAGCCATCTTGCACGAAATAAGACTCTGTGTCCCGGATAACTACAGGGAACGGCGGAGACGGCCGCCGCTGCTGGACGTGCCGTGCGCGCGGACCAACTTGCTGCAGCGCGCGCCGCTAACGCGGGCACTGCGCGCTCTTAACGCGGTAGGGGATACGGTTGACATGTTTACGTGTTCGCTGAGTGGGTTCACGATGGCAATGAATGTTTTGTTTAGTTTTAAGTAATAAACTATAATTGTTTTTAATTAAGAATCTGTATTATGTGTCTACTCCACCGAATTGGTTTTGACTGTAATGATGGTGTAGTTCTGTGTGTGTAAATAAAAAATAAATAAATAAAAAAAAAATAAAAAAAAAAGATTAATTACAATTTTTTTTGTGTGTTGACTTAAAACAACTCAATCCCAAACTTTTGTCACTTATATAATTAACTAGCGGCCCGGTACATGCTTCGCTACGTAGGTATAAGGCATAGTAATAAAAAAAATGGTTATTAAGTTCATTTATTCAAACAAAAAATATTTTAAATTGCTAAAATATGTTGATTTTACACTTTTTCAAGACTTTTTACAATTTTTCTCTACATACATAGGGACTTCCATGAATAATTCAAGACCAAAATTAGCCGAATCGGTAAAGGCGTTGTTGAGTTATATATAACATTACAACGAAAAGTGGCATTGATTTTTATATATATAGATTTTGCCCTGCCATACAATTTGGCTTTAATAATTCTTGTAAACTTATTCGTAGACAATTTTCTAATATCATTGGGAACTTTGTTATAGATACATTGCGCCATAAGAGAGTTAGGTACTTACTTATTTTGTGAAAACAGGTAGTATATAACATAAGATTATTCTTGTATCTAGTATTTATGTTATATATAACTATTATTTTTATTATAAGCCGAATATCTTTAAAACGGCTAAGTTGCAACCGACGCAAACTACACGCCCTAAACGTATCTAGGTCGACTTAACATGTAAACCGGTTTATATAGTAACATATAGCTAATGGAGTAAAGTCAGTTTAAGGTTAAGTTTCTAAACGGAACAACGGTAATCCTTATTTAATCAATCGCCGCCAAATCTATACCAAGTTCGTGCCACAGAATAGTCCAGCTTAAAACTTATACCAATCTGCACTAATGCACTAGTGGACTTACGCTAGCTATTCCTTGGCCAAACTTATACTCGGTCTGGACTTGGCATCGCCAAACTTTGGGCTGCACCAGTAACTGTCTCTGTTTAGCTAATGTCTATGGCAAAGAGTTAGTAGGGTTAATAAGAAGAGATTGTTACATAAACAAAGTTTATTTTTATAGTTAAACTTTTAAACACGCTACAGAAAACGTTATAAGTAAATATTTTGCAAACTTCTTGTGTCGCGTTTGATGTCACCGTAGCCTAGTTGGTAGTGCTCCTGCCAACGAAGCTGGTGGTCCTGGGTTCGAATCCTGGTAAGTGCAAATATTTGTGTGAAGAGCACGAATATTTGTTTCTGTGTCATGGATGTTTTCTATGTATTTAAGTATTTATCTATCTATATAAGTATGTATATCGTCGCCTGGTACCCATAGTACAAGCTTTGCTTAGTTTGGGCCTAGAATGATCTGTGTGACATTGTCCCTAGATATTATTGTCCTTAGATGTGTGGGCTTAAAAACATTGATCATGAAGCGAATTAACGCTATCATCATATCGAAAGACGTCTTCTGGTGGACAAAAGCCGCCACTAAATTTCGCCAACGTTATCACTAAAACAATACTCTAACTAATTTTAATATTACCACCATTAGCGCCACCGTGGATCATGTGTAGGGTCAATAGAGTTGAAGTTTATGTTCATGGAAGCATTCATCACAATTATCCTCATACAATGCAAACTACTTACTTACTCAAGCATCTTCTACACGGTTTCAACCCAACGCGCCAACAGAGGTCACCCTGGTGGTTGCCATCCATCTAGACTGCAGTTGTGCAGTCCAGATGGATGGCAACCACCAGGGTGACCTCTGTTAGGACGTTGGTTTGCAACCGTGTAGAAGATGCTTTACTTACTTACTATTAAATTTGAATTTTATAGCATTATTCGCAATGCAAAGCGTTAATATAATCTCAAAAATGAGAAATCATAAATTTAATCGTCCAGCGGGTCTCGAACCTGCACCATCTACCAATCCGGGGTAGGCGCTCTGCGTTAAGCTACGAACGATACACGCTGGCAAATCAAATTTAGGCTTCCCTTGCTAACACCCTTCCGGAGGATGTAGGTATTATCTATCGGCTTTGTTTTCTAGAAACATGGCCGACTGATATGTTCACAGTTGCATGTGAAAGATCATATCATATTGATAATACCTTCCAAATTATTAAATTTGAATTTTATAGCATTATTCGCAATGTTAAGCGTTAATATAATCTCAAAAATGGGAAATCATAAATTTAATCGTCCGGCGGGTTTCGAACCTGCACCATCTACCAATGCGGGGTAAGCGCTCTGCATTAAGCTACGAACGATACACGCTGGCAGATCAAATTTAGGCTTCCCTTGCTAACACCCTTCCGGAGGGTGTAGGTATTAACATATCAGTCGGCCATGTTTCTAGAAAACAAAGCCGATAGATAATACCTACATCCTCCGGAAGCGCGTAAGTTCGTAGTTCAAATTAAACCTAGCATTTATTACAGCTAATATGCGCTCCAAATCAGAAGAGTATAAGAAATTATCAGAATATTATCACCCCATCTCATCCCGTGAGGGGCGTAGACGCCGACCCGAGGGATCATCTACCAGAGGATGGACAGCAGCATCTCACTGTGTTCTGTGACTATCATACTGCAATTGCCAACCCGTCTGCCAAACGTGGCGATTATGGTATATCATCCTAAGATGATTCTTGGTGGATGCTTTTATCCAGCAGTCCACTTAAAACAGCTGTTATGAGACTTGATTCTTTTGGGCATGGATCGTTCCTAAAACACGTGACTGTCAAAGTAGTTTATGTAATCTGTGATCAAGCTGTCGCAAACTTAAAACCCTAGCAACCATAATTAAGTAGCAATTAATAATTTACAATAATTTCAGAAGCCCCACTATCACAGACATATTACATTACTAAACATCAATAATTATCCACCTCAAATCAATAACATTATAATTAATTAAATTTGCTTACACCCACAAAGGGGCGGTAATAATTTATCCTGGTAACATATTGGAACAAATTAATAGTAACTAAGTAATTGAGTTCTAAGTTCGCTGGAGTTACGTTGAATGGAAGCCACTGACTTTCAATGAATTTATATATTAGTTAAACAATTTGGTTGAGTAAAATTTGTGGGGTTATTATGACGAAATGATATTAAAACGATTCAAATATGGCGGCTATTGTAAATATTTAAGTACTTAGTGGCAACATTTCTATATATCGTCGTTCTGACGTTAAGACCTCATATGTATAATAGTAAAATTCACTATTAAAAGATAAAGTTCGATTCAAAATTACAAGCTTTAAAAAATCTTAAAATCCTTGTGTAAATCCTAATTTATTTACGACATTCAAGATATCGGATATGCTTACTTAGGATAAGTTAATATATATCATATCATATTATTAATAGTGTTTTTATTACACTGGGCCTCATAAAATCTTTAGGGCCACCCAAAGAGCAATGGAGAGGGCAATGCTCGAAGTTTCCCTGAGAGATCCAATCAGAAATGTCCGTAATGTGAAAATCCGGCGTACCAAACTACGACATAGCCCGAAGAATAGCCAAGCTGAAGTGACAGTGGGCGGGGCAATAGGTCGTAGCAACGACACACTTATCTAGCAAATTATTTTTTTATCATGAGCATCAGCCTGATATCGTCCACTGCTGGACAAAGGCCTCCCCCAAAGGTTTGGAGAGGTTTGCCGTACGCATCGAGCTTTTCATGCGAGTTGGCGACCATAGTTATATGATAGCTATAGTAAACAGGTGGCGCTGCTGTCGTACCTCCTGCTGTAAGTGTAAGTGGAACTATTTATTTTCTAACTCCTCCTTTTTTCTTTCTGATTAAATTCGTTGCAGGACCCAAGACAGTTAAAGCGATTCCTAGGGACATGCCTGAGCCTCACCACTTAGTGTCATTTCATTGTGTGCCTCTGTTGATCCTGGCTTACAGGAGTTGCAGTGGTGGGTAAGAGGGAGGGACTAGTCCCGAAAAAACACAAAAATGACTACCTATTGTATCCCTTAGTTGCCTTTTACGACACCCACGGGATCTTATGAGGTGGTTCTGTTATTATTTCTAGGCCGGAATCACACTGATAACATGATGATCACACACACTATATAATATGACCCGCGCAGAAGGCTAATCTCCATTGAGACTGCCCGCCATGGCCGAAATAAGGTTAAGAGGACATTATTATTATAATTCTTTAGTTCCATATCGTTTTCACATCGTTTCTCGTTATCATTCCAATGCGTTGAACCCAATACGATCCTCAAAGGATCCGAAGTTAGCAACTAGTAGATAAGATTTTAACGTATTTCCTTCTATTGATGTCTATGGCCGACCGTAAGTGGAATACTTGGTAACTTAGTAGACGTATTATCTACAATATTAATGTTAAGTAATGTTACGCGGGTAGTTTAGCCTTTTGGGGTTAGGGACTTGGTAGAATTATATACGTTTCAGCCACAAGTATGGTATGGCTAATAATTATATAATATGATAATAATATGATCTTACACATACAACTGTGAACATATCAGTCGGCCATGTTTCTAGAAAACAAGCCGATAGATAATACCTACATCCTCCGGAAGGGTGTTAGCAAGGGAATCCTAAATTTGATCTGCCAGCGTGTATCGTTCGTAGCTTAACGCAGAGCGCCTACCCCGGATTGGTAGATGGTGCAGGTTCGAGACCCGCCGGACGATTAAATTTATGATTTCCCATTTTTGAGATTAGATAAACGCTTTGCATTGCGAATAATGCTATAAAATTAAAATTTAATTATTTAAGAGTTTTATATCTTTTCTATTGAATTATATGTATCTTTTTAATATACTTATCCTCTCTACCCCATCCTAAGGTTGTCTGGAAGAGATCACTGACTGCGTTAAAACCGCGTACTGTACATGTTTGTATTTTATTTTTTATGTCTTGTATTATATATGTAGCTATGGAGTGCAATAAAGAGTATTAATTTTATCTTATCGTATGATCTCCACCCAACCGAATTTCGGCCACGGCGGCCAGTCTTGAGACTAGCCAATTGCGCAGGAGATGTTATAGTGCACAAGTGTGTGCGCAAACACAGGGGCACTTTCTATTCCATCACTCTCATGATCCGATGGGACGCCTAGCGACACGACCGGAAACAGTTCAGGTACAGGACCGACGGTTTTACGTGCTCTCCGAGGCACGGGGGTGTAATACCGCCAACTTCCAGACTTCGGGCTAATACTGAGAAATGTTTTTTTACGGAAAAATCCCAAAATCACTTTTTGGCCCGACCCGGGATTTGAACCCAGGACCTCCTTATCTGCGGTTGAACACGCTACCGCTAGACCATCGAGGCAGTCGAAGTTATCGTATATGTCTATGACAAAATTAGTAATACCTTGTTTATTAACTAGGCAGGGCACATAGCTAGTAGTACCGACGGTTCCTGGGGCAAAAGGTCCTCCCCTAGTGGCCACAAACGCTAGGCTAGTGTGGTCTAGCGGTCTAGCGGTCTTGCCTTACGTAAACTTGTAGGGACAAGGTGGACCGATAATCTCACGAGGGTTACTGGAAGAGACCACTGCGATTTCTTTCAGGTAACCTTATACGACGGTCACCGTAGCCTAGTTGGTAGTGCTCCTGCCTACGAAGGTGGTGGTCCTGGGTTCGAATCCCGGTAAGTGCAAATATTTGTGTGATGAGCACGAATATTTGTTTCTGAGTCATGGATATTTTCTATGTATTTAAGTATTTATCTATCTATATAAGTTTGTATATCGGCGCCTGGTACCCATAGTACAAGCTTTGCTTAGTTTGGGGCTAGGATGATCTGTGTGACATTGTCCCTAGATATTATTATTATACGGCATGCAAATTATAAGAGATTCCATGGTAAGTGGGTACTGAGGGTGTTTGAAGTAATGGATGCATGCCACCCGCAAAAAGTGTATATATTATATTGGACTCGCACCGACTAAATCTAGCCTGCCGTGGACTTCTCTTGGCGCACCCCTTACGCGCCATATCCCAGATGGTCGGGTACTCTGAATAAATAAAAACTTAAAATTATATACTTATTACAATAAACTATAAAATAATCTATACATATAGAAAAATCGTAGGTAAGTCAAAACTGTACATTGAATATTTTTTTTAAATGATACTTGAGGCGTGATCTACAATCGATATCGAAGCTAAAAATATAGTTTTTAGAATTGTTGTCTGGGTGTCTGTTTGTCTGTATACGGGCTAAACTCAAAAAGTACTGCATGGATTTACTTAAAATTTTGCATGAATATTACTAAGAGGTCGGGTCAACATATAGGCTAAATACTATCACGCTATCACTGACGGGGTTGGAGCTATTATAATTTATAAAATTTAACGCGGGTAAAACCGCGGGGCACAGCTAGTATATTATAATGTATTAATTTTATTTGCTAGTCATATAGTGTACTACATACATATTACAATAACAATTTAAATTTAAACAATATTTTAAATAATACGTAATATATAAGTAAAACAAGTTAAAAGTGCTAATCGAATAACCTATATTAAAATATATATTTGTATTACATAATACTGAATCAAAACCATAGAAGAAGAAAATACAAAAGTATTGGAAAAATATATCAGAAATATTAACGGTATATTTTATTTGATACAATATAATATTAATTCCATAGCTGGCAGATCTCTCTATCGTTAAAGGTTCATCGAAGTGGTATGAATACTAAAATGTTCTCTCCTGCATAAAATTGGAAAACACATTGAATATTTTAACAATAGACACATGCCTATGATTCCTTTCTTATCTATTCCTTCATAGGTTTAATATCTACCCATATTTTTCCACATCCAAGGATCACAAAAACGATACATCGAATACTCTTTAATCTTAGAGCATTGAATATGGAGGTAGCATACGACTTTAAAGCTTTTATCAACTATGAAACTATGTTGATTAAAGCTTGAAATAGATAAAATTCACGTTGATATAAGACAATATAAAATAAACTTAGAAATTACTTGTAAATTAACATTGATTGTATTATTATAACTTAGTAAGTTATAATAATGCTCAGCACAAGCAGATTAAAATATGTGCCTTATATTTGATCATGTATAATTATAATTTAATATTAGTTAAATAGCTAATTTTTAGAAGTTATTGTCAAAATAATTATTTGGCTTTGAAGTACTTATCGTCAAACTTATAGTTTAATTATAAATATTTTTAGCAATTATGGCATGACAATGGCGATAACAACCGATGCCATCGGTAACCCACACACATACACACAAGCAGCACAGCGGGTGAAAGAAAGTGAATATAAATACTATACATACTTTTTGGAAACTTAATTGTGAATAATAAATATATAGCGTCAAACACATCAAACGAAATACATATATTGTTATCAGGCAGTACTTTACAGATTACAGATATCTAAGTTGAACATTTGTAAAATATGTAATAGCTGGACATATTTTCAGTTTATTTATTACATACTTTTGAAATATTCATTTTAGATATCTGTTCATTACCGCGGGATTCCAATATATTTCAATTTAAATCACACGTATTAATCTTATTTATTTTACAGAACATTTTGCTTACGACTTTGTCATATATAATTGTTTTTTCGCAAAATGTATGTTTATTTTGATCACTGACAGGCTGATGACAGGCACCATGAACGCATTCTGTCAGCAGCCGCGCATAAATAATTATTTGTTTGTTTTTTAAAAAAAGACAACGCCCGCCTTATGTAATCTAATCATTGTATCGCGGGGTACTTTACAAACATATAATAGACGGACACAAAAGTGAAGCGTTGGAAGCTATGCTCTGTGTTTAATGCTCTAAGTTTATCCCCAATGATGACACAGTCAGGCGTATAATAAAGTTGCCTAAAGTACTAGTAAAGTTATTTAAAGGAAATTAGAATGATATAGCTGACGGCGCGTGATGCGACCAAAAATATTGCTTCATCACGCATTTTAGGCAAGGAGCCAGACTTGGAGGCTTACAAAATATTCATAAATAAATTAAAAGAATCAAGTTTATTGAAATAATGAAATTTATTCAATCAGTTGGGTATTAACATACACTTGTGCTTGTCAAGCTCACAATGCATTCTATAAAAATAGTAGAATATAGTATAAAGCTAACAAAAAAACATATATTTTATTTAAATCCTTAAATAAATAACAAGTTACGAAGCAATTATTTTTAAATTATCCTCAAATAAATTTATTTCTGGCACTCGCCGCCTGCTACCACGCTATGCTCTATTCGGTCGTTCGGCTCTTGCTCTGTATGGTCGCAGTTCTAACCTAACCTACTTTTCTAGTAGCGACATATAATGTATTATATTTAATTTTTTTAAAGTTGCTTTAGTCATATTTATTTGAAGCTGATTTGAAAATACTAAAATAATAATGTTATTGGGGTCACCTATGAACAGTTCAGTTATATAAGCACGTTATATAAAGACTAAACGAGCCTGTTGGCGTAGTTTGCAAATGCTTGCTTTTCACGCCGGAGGTCGTGGGTTCGATTCCCACCCAGGACAGATATTAATGTGCATGAACATGTCTGTTTGTCCTGTGTCTGGGTGTAATGATCTATATATTTCCAAAAAGAAAAGTAGTATATGTCAAAATTCAAAATTATTTATTAGTCATTGGGTTTTACAATTATTTTAGCAGTGATAGCCACACTAGGCGATGCTTGTATCGAGGCTATCGATGTAATACGGTTATCAGATAGGACTTAAATACATTTTTACAATAACTTAGATACACTATTACTTAGAAATTATTTTTAAAATTAATATCACATGACAGCAGATTCCTAGCAAATTAACTTAGTGTTAACTTAACTTAACTGATATATTATCTAGTTATGGAAACTAGATAATATATCAGTTATCTAGTTTCCATAATACAAGCTCTAATATCTCATAATCTCCCAGGATATTATTATTATATAACACTAGCTCCCGGCCTACACATTCAATAGGGAGCTAATTTTACAGTCCCCTAAAGCTTTTGAATTTTGATATTGAGGGCAATACGTCACATGCAAGAGAAGGGGATCGAATAGAATTTTGCATCTTGTTAGGATTACAGTGTTAACGTTTTCATGGTGCTTTGTCCACGGAAATTGGGTAATTTTAGTTTGAATGGGAACATTTTGTTTGTAGAAAATTGTGAGTTGCTGCATTTGTCCCTAGATTTTGACACCCATAATTAATTAATATTAAAATATGTTTAGTTTATTAAACTTACTTTTAGTTGAACAAGATTTGAACAAAAGTTATGTTAACATAACTTGATTTAGCCGAAGTTTACAGTTAACTGCCTCGTTGGTCTAGCAGTAGCGTGTTCACCCGCAGAGAACGAGGTCCTGGGTTCAAATCCCGGGTCGGGCCAAAAGTGATTTTGGGAATTTTCTGCAGAAAGAAAAATTTCCCAGCATCAGCCCGAAGTCTGGGAGTTAACGGTATTATACTCCCGTGCCTCGGAGATCACGTAAAGCCGTCGGTCCTGTACCTGACCTCTTTCCGGTCGTGTCAGTAGGCGTCCCATCGGATCATGACAGTGATGGAATAGAAAGCGCTCCTGTGTTTGCGCACACACTTGAGCACTATAATATGTCCCGCGCAGATGGCTAATCTCTGTTGAGACGGGCCGCCGTGGTCGAAATTTGGCTAGGAGGACATACAGTTAACGTCACAGACTGCCAGAGCACCTCGGCTCAATATGATGACTATTTGGAGGTGGAGATGCTTGACAAATGAACTGCTTTTTTTTAAAACAAGTTTTTGAAAAGATGACGCATGGTATTAGAAGATTATAGTGATACCGGCTCTTTTGCGGATATTAACATATGTAGGTATCTGCGTATACTAGTTACATTAAATGTTACACGAAAAATTCACACATAGTATTCAAGAATTTGACGGTCACCGTAGCCTAGTTGGTAGTGCTTCTGCCTACGAAGCTGGTGGTCCTGGGTTCGAATCCCGGTAAGTGCAAATATTTGTGGGATGAGCACGAATATTTGTTTCTGAGTCATCGATGTTTTCTATGTATTTATCTATCTATATAAGTATGTATATCGTCGCCTGGTACCCATAGTACAAGCTTTGCTTAGTTTGGGGCTAGGATGATCTGTGTGACATTGTCTCAAGATATTATTATTATTATTAACTTTATCACATAAGCATAAGGTTCACTTTCAATTGGGGAAATTTGACAGATTGGGGTAGCTTGATGTGCTGCCGTCTGTAACTTTATAACCCCAACGTTTACCCTCAGGTTTCATTTGTCCCATCAAAGCAGGTTAAATGTAAATCCCAAACTCCAGTGCGTCCTCATAACATAATTATGTAATTTCATATTAATAGCCTCAATAACTTTATGGCGAACGTTTCCCATCAAAATGTACTTTATGGCATTGACATTTATGGTTCTGAGCACCAATACCCCCACACCAACTCCGTATAAAATAGCCAGATGAATTTTCAGTTTTATTCCATAGTAATACAGTTCAGATTTCATTGCAGTTTTAATCTAGGAAACCAACTTATGCTCTTTATTGTATAGGCTTAATGGGGGTCCGTTATATAGGAATTTACAATGAGCCCCAAAGGTACAATAATTTGAGTCATTAACTTGGATGCGAACTTTTGTTTTACGCACCTAGGTAGGTGCTCCTTAATTCATTAAGTGTAAATGAAGGCCTACCGAAAACTGATACGGATCAATGAATGCCATAATACCACTTATTTACTTAGTCAATTTCACTTACCAAATAAAAGTTTATTTATAATGATCTTTAAGGGATACAAGCCAAAATACTCAAATTAGAAATCTCAAAATTTTTAAATTTATTTGGGAAACGTTATCATATAAGACATATAATATTTCATTTTAAATCACATTTGAATTCAAACGACATTTGTACTAAATCATTTCTATCATCATCATATCTATCATACAAATAAAACGTAAAAGATATATAGCATTCTTGGCCGAATTTTACTTACGGCGGCCATTTGCAATTGAGACTTGCTAATTACGCAGGTCATATTACAGTGCATAAATACAAGTGCACTTACTATATACGATTATTGGACACTATCGGAAAGAGATCAAGTGAAGCGACGGCTTTATGTAGAGTCCGCGACACGGCGTATAACACCGCCAAATTCCACAATCAGTTCTGCTACTGGATGTCTTTTTAGCCAAAAAAACCTCAGTAATTCTAACTTGAACAGAGACTTGAACCTGAGACACTTATTTGCAGTTTAACTCGTTATCAATGATCTTATGAAGGTGGCTGCAAGCCGCTGGATACGGGAGGCAAGACCAGCTATAACGTAAACCCTTCAGGGTGACCGTTTTTCAGCAGTGGACATCTTTGGGCTGATAAAATGATGTACTACCGCTATACCAACGATGCAGTCAAAAGATATATGAACACTTTTTGGTAGGATTTCACTTACACGAATAGCGTGACAGATAGCTGATATATTCCATTTTCGGGTAGTTTAATTTAATAATAATCGCTTTGGGTTACGTTTGATATCCATTACGCGTTCGTAATATCGGTTTAATGTGATTATTATAACTGGCAAAGGGTTATCCAAGTCGAAGTAGCAATGTATATAGTAACTTCATGATCGTAACGTATATAAGAACAATATTAGCTTTAAAAAAACTTCGTATTTCATCCGATATATAAGATTTGACGGTCCTGTTGGCGTGGTTGGCAAATGCTTACTTTTCACGCCGGAGGTCGTGGTTTCGATTCCCACCCAGGACAGATATTTGTGCGCATGAAAATGTCTGTTTTGGATTTGGACATTCATTGTTATTCATCGGATATTTACGAAGAGTTCACAATTTTATCGAACAATAAATTTATAATTTACTAGGTGTGCCCCGCGGTTTTACCCGCGTTAAATTTTATAAATTATCACAATTCCTTCCCCGTAGATGGTAGCGTGATAAGTAATAGTCATGCAAAATTTGAAGTAAATCCATGCGGTACTTTTTGAGTTTAGCCCGGACATACATACAGACAAACAGACAAAATTTCTAAAAACTATATTTTTGGCTTCCATATCGATTGTAGATCACGCCCCAACTATCATTTTCAAAAAATATTCAATGTACTGTTTTGACTTTCCTACGATTTTATTATATGTATAGATGATCGTAACGTATATTAGAACAATATTAGCTTAAAAAAAACTTCGTATTTCATCCGATATATAAGATCTGACGGTCCTGTTGGCGTGGTTGTCAAATGCTTGCTTTTCATGCCGGACGTCATGGGTTCGATTCCCACCCAGGACAGATATTTGTGTGCATGAACATGTCTGGTTGTTCTGAGTCTGGGTGTAATTATCCATATAAGTACGTATTTATTAAAGTAACGATGTATATGTAGTATCTAGTTTCCATAGTACAAACTCTGCTTAGTTTGGGATCAGAAGGCTGTGTGCGAATAATTTCCCAGGATATATCGCTTTCATCTCTTCTACATCAAACACACCAGCAGCTGATCTTAAACTAGGCAGAG
The DNA here is from genome assembly GCA_951640165.1 of Pseudoips prasinana. Taxonomy (NCBI): domain Eukaryota; kingdom Metazoa; phylum Arthropoda; class Insecta; order Lepidoptera; family Nolidae; genus Pseudoips; species Pseudoips prasinana. The sequence continues at coordinate 32,185,947 of OX621251.1, read as the reverse complement.
CTTGTACTATGACAATCAGACAACTGATAAACATAGTTTTATATTACTAAATACATACATACTAATCAGCCTAATTTCGTCATATAGCCCTCCTCCAAAGGTTTCTATAACGTTGCAATTTGGGGGATTTTGCCTTGGTCACTGTGCTTGGCATATGAGTTGGTGACCGCAGTTAGGTGGTAGCTAGTACACAGGTGACGTTGCTTCCGGAATACCTGGTGTACTCTAAACTAAGGGATACACCAGGTAGTAATGTACTCCTAGCCGAATTTCGGCCATGGCTCAATAGAGATTTAGCCATCTGCGCTAAATCTCTATTTCTTGCCGGTCACCGTAGCCTAGTTGGTAGTGCTCCTGCCTACGAAGCTGGTGGTCCTGGGTTCGAATCCCGTTAGTGCAAATATTTGTGTGATGAGCACGAATATTTGTTTCTTAGTTATGGATGTTTTCTATGTATATAAGTATTTATCTATCTATATAAGTATGTATATCGTCGCCTGGTACCCATAGTACAAGCTTTGCTTAGTTTGGGGCTAGGATGATCTGTGTGACATTGTCCCTATATATTATTATTTCTATTCCATCACTCTCATAATCCGATGGGACGCCTAGCGACACGACCGGAAAGGTCAGGTACAGGACCGACGGCTTTACGTGCTCTCCGAAGGATACGGGGGTATAATACCGCCAACTCCCAGACTTCGGGCTGATGCTGAGAAATTTTTCTTTTTACACAAAAGTCCCAAAATCAAATTCAAACTTAGGACCTTGTTCTCTGCACGCTACCGCTGGACCATCGCGGTAGTCAACGAGGTAATACATACATAATATAGACAAATTACACCCAGACACACAAGAAATAATTGTGCTCATCACACAAATATTTGACCTGGATGTGGTTCGAATATCGACCTCCGACCTCGAATCCCGACCTCTGGTTTAGAATTCTGCCAGTCACTAGACTAACAGGTCAGTCACAGTCACAAACTTCGGTGATAATATTTCTCTATTTTAAAGTTAAATTTTACACATAACTTTAAACAAAAAATACGTTCGCGAATGAAATATTCTTATGAAAACGTTAGGAAACGTTCCAGACACCTCTTATACTGAAGATTCATTAATTTTGCGCCAAATGTACAGTCCAGACGAATAAAAACTTGTAAAGAAAGTATTGCCACAGTATAGAAATTATAGTGTAACCATTTGGTTATTATTTCTGTCATTCTCTTAGGGACCGTGTTGACCTGTGTCAGAATTGCGCAAGTAGGAACGCTTAATCACTATTGTTTGATGACTACATCTGGTATATGTTCCCAAGCACTGAGGCTGAGATCTATAGAGCGTACTTAGACTTTGCTCAAACTTTACTTACGTAAAACTTTGCTAAATATATGCTAAGCTTATACTTTGATTTGGTATTTATAGACTTTTTGAAGTTAAGATTATGCTTAGCATAAGCTAAGACAGACAAAGTCAAAACACCAATTGTAATTTAACTTCTGTCTAATTAAAGTCTGAGCAAAGTCTAAGTACGCTCTATAGATCTCAGCCTGAGACTTTCCGAAAAACACCACACAAGCGGTCCCTCATCAATAGACTATCTTTAAAGCCCCGTAGTATACAAACAGGTAAACCTTTTTACCGTTCTTAGGTATATTATTGAAATTTTAGAATATATATATATATAAGTATATATTGAGGCGCCATATCCAGATGCTCTCATCGGTCCGTAAATAATTGGGGAAGTTAAGCAACTAGGCTCACGGTCAATCCATAGATTGGTGACAGCCATAGTGGTTTAATTCCTGAGCGTCTCCGTGCTTCGGAGTTCACGTTAAGCTGTCGGTCCCGGTTGTTGCCATTAGGTAACTGTCTCTGAGCCATTTCAGAGTCCTACTGGGCGGCTTGAACGACTCTGGCACTACGTTAACCACTGACACCTTAAAATGTTGTTAAATGTACAACATTTTAAGGTGTCATTATAATTTTATACATAATAATCTAGACGTAAGAAACAAATTTTCCAAATAAATAAATAAAAAACTTGAGAGGTGTCAAGGGACACCCGGATAGAACGAAATTATTTCTTATTATTTATTATGTACAAAAAACCTGTATACACTCAACGAAAATAATCGTCGCGACACCACACTGTTCAATGCGAAATAGAAATAAAAAAAAACCTGGCTTGCCTTCTATAAGAGAGAGAGAGAGAGAGACAGACAGAGAAACATGCGCACGCCGCACAGCTGCAAAAAGTGCCGTGACAACTTTTCGTAAGAATTTTTTCCGTCTAGCTCTCTTTCACAACGCGCGATAAGGAACTTCGTCCCAATAACTAAGCGTTTTAAATTTCATCCAGTATTTATGATTAGTACACTGAGTATTCTTTTCCACTGTGACCCTCCTCAAAGTGTTGACACAACGGATATAACACCGATACCCTTATCTCCAGCGCAACACTTTGACTTCCACGTAACATAATACCGACAGATACACTCGCGAATAAATTCGTTGGTCACCCTGACCGCTTCCTGCGGTAAGACGCTTTCCTTTTTTTAGCGCGACTTACTTTTGTAGGGCTGCCGTGAGTCACATGGGCGAAAGTTCGCACGATCAGTGTTGTACAATATTTTATTTAAGTCACCGTAGCCTAGTTGGTAGTGCTCCTGCCTACGAAGCTGGTGGTCCTGGGTTCGAATCCCGGTAAGTGCAAATATTTGTGTGATGAGCACGAATATTTGTTTCCGAGTCATGGATGTTTTCTATGTATTTAAGTATTTATCTATCTATATAAGTATGTATATCGTCGCCTGGTACCCATAGTACAAGCTTTGCTTAGTTTGGGGCTAGGATGATCTGTGTTACATTGTCCCTAGATATTATTATTATATTATTAAGTTTTTGACTAATGTTAATCGGTTTTGAGTGCTTTATTACTTACTTTTTTTATGGGCAGTGGTTACCCCAGTGTCAGAGTTGTTAAAGCCGCCCAGTAGGCCTCTGACATGGCTTAACGACTGTTGTCTAATGACTACAACCGAGACCAACTTACTGTTAACGAGTCCTCCGAAGCACGGAGACGCTCAGAAATTAAACGCTTTGGTGGTCACCCATCTATGGACTGACCGCTGGCCTAGTAATTTAATTAAATTTTAATTTTATAGCATTATTCGCAATGCAAAGAGTTTATCTGTGAACATATCAGTCGGCCATGTTTCTAGAAAACAAAACCGATAGATCATACCTACATCCTCCGGAAGGGTGTTAGCAAGGGAATCCTAAATTTGATCTGCCAGCGTGTATCGCTCGTAGCTTAACGCAGAGCGCCTACCCCGGATTGGTATATGGTGCAGGTTCGAGACCCGCCGGACGATTAAATTTATGATTTCCCATTTTTGAGATTAGTAATTTAATCTCGCCGATCGTTTAGGGACCGGTAAGAGTATCTATGCTATGAGCTGTTTGAGTTATATAACGTATTTTATCCTACTAATATTATTAAAGCGAAAGGTTGTGAGTATGGATAATTATAAAAAAAAAAAAAAAAAAAAAAAAAAAAAAAAAAACCCGAATACGACTCCCAGCGCCATCTAACAGCGAGGAGTTAAAAACAAAAATCACACGTCTTGGATACAAGTAACAGTGCTGCCACCACTAAAAAGCAAATTAGTAATACCACAACGTCATCTACTAGTGGGGAGCTAAACTAAAATTGACTCCTAATATTAGGAATAGTGTTGCTACACCAAAAAAAAAGTTGGTAATACTACGATAATAAACTGATCATAAATTGGTAGAATATACAAAATTACATTGTTTTAAGAAATACAAATCCGCTATGTCCGAAAACATCACATTCAGAAAATGCCGCCCAACGAATTCATTAGATGAATCGATTCAATCCTTGTTTAATTGTACTACTAATAGCCTGCCAGATACTTCGCTACAATACAATGAAGACAATAACGAATTGCATGAACGAATTAAAAAACTCACTACTGATTTACAAAGTTTCGATTTCTTGGTGGGCAGATTCCACCAAGAAATCGAAACTTTATTATGTGAAAATGTACAATTAAAAGCGAACCTTGAAAAAACAAATAAAATAATTGACATTTACAAAAAAGTTACTGTAGATGATACACGCTATCATACTCCATCATCTATACAAAAAAGAGTCAAGAACAGAAATTCCGCAAATAATACACCGAGGAATGAAAATAAAAAAATTAAAAACATAGAATGCAACCCAATGTCTACTCCACTATCAACTTTATGTAATACCAGCACTAAATGCATAAGGGAAGAAATAAGGAAAACCATATATAAAAACGTTGAACCAGAAACGACGGAAGATCTGCACAGGTCCATAATAACTAAATTAAATAAAAATACATACAACCATAAGGACAGCAATTTAAAAATGACAATAAAAAAGAAAAACAAATTATGCATTATAACAAACGGTGGAACTAACAGGAGCAAACTAAGAATTATTCAAGATACTTTCGCTGATAGATTCCAATATTGTCATTACTTTGCTCATAATGCTAGTACACAACAAATGTTAGCAAATATTCACTTGAAAGTTAAGGATTTCGATATGGATGATTACTGCCTGGTAATGATGGGCGAAACTGATTTTAAAATGTCCGATAACTATATAGAACTGGTAAAAAATATCAGAGAATGTCTAGAGCCTGTAACCAATACAAACGTTATTTTAGGCCTCCCTACCTACATTCGAGGAGCACCTATCTATAATTACAAAATTGAAACATTCAACAATTTCCTGTCTCTGGACGTACAGACACATAACTATGCGTATATATTTGACTCCAACCAAGAGCTGTCTCTCGACATGTTTTCCTATCACACAGGTCATCTTAACCGTTATGGAATCAAAAACATTTACGAAAACATTCTGAAAAATATACTTGTTGACTTGACAATCTTCAGTCAACAAAAATTATTAATACCAATACAGGATAGTGGACATATTGCAGTAGAAGCCCCCAATATACCCTCCGATGCATCGAACAATTCAAATTCTCGTTTTTTTCGTTTATAACAACATACACATTATGCATCAGAACATTGCTGGTCTATTAAACAAATCTAACGCCCTCACTGTACACTTAAATGAACTTGAGACAACCGGACGCATGGTTGATGTTGTATGCGTAACGGAACACTTCATGACACCTGAATGTGAGGATATGTTATATATTCATAACTATCACCTGGCAACAAGCTACTCTAGGAATAAGAAGAGAGGAGGCGCGTGCATCTTATTAAAAATTGGTCACAAATATAAAACCTGGAATATTACTAATCTGTCTGTAATTAATATTATAGAATGTTGCGCCATTGAACTTGTCGAACACCGTGTTGTTATAATTTGTATATACAGAGTACCACAGTCAAACCTAGACACATTTTATGATAGACTAAATATAATTTTACGCAAAACATGTGATAACACAAGTAAAAAGGTTGTCGTCTGTGGAGATTTTAATATAGACTTTATAAACAAAAGCCGACAAACATTAGAATTTGAAAATTTTCTGTTAAGCCATAATTTGACACTACAGTTTAATAAACCAACTAGACTTATAAGTAAAACTTGTATAGACAATTTTGCACATAATTTAAAAAGATGTAAAGGTGAAATAATTGATTTTGGTCTCTCTGACCACACCGCACAGTTATTTAAATGCCCGGTAAAGAAAACTTGCTCTATTAAATCTTGGCGTATTAAAAGACGTGACTATAGCAGAGAAAACCTTATAAAATTCAATGAATGTCTCGAAAGCCTTGCGTTTTCTGAAGTTTATTCCTCCAGTGAACCTAATGAAGCATATGCACACTTTATAGATTTGTTCTTATGTTTTTATGACTTATGTTTTCCATATAGAATAATCACTAAAACCCTAAGCAAAAAGGCAAAATGGATTTCACGTGGTATTAAATCCTGCAGTAAACGAAAAAGAGAACTTTTACGGCAATACTATAATAATCCTAATCAGAAAAGTAAACTTGACTATAAGACATACTCAGCAAGATTAAAAAAAATTGTTAACTTAACACAAAGATCGCAAAATGATTTTTACATAAAATCAGCACTTAATAAATCTAAAGCGACCTGGTCTATTATCAACAAGTCAAAATTTTATTTACCAAAAGAACCTATAACTGAAATTCACATAAACAACAGCATAGTTACAAATCCCACCAAAATAGCCAATTACTTTAATGACTTCTTTACTGACCCTTTATTGCCTACTGTTGAATATAATGACATAAATAATTTTAGTACTGATGACATCAATAATTTCAATGACATAAATAATCCTAATATTAATGACGTAAATAATCTAAACAAATTTAATATTTCTAATTATCACCAATGCAGCAAGTCAATGTTTATGAAACCCACAATTCCACAAGACGTAATAAAAGAAATTAAAACATTAAAAAACACTAACAGCGTGGGCTATGATGGTATATGTACGAAAGTTTTAAAACATGTCGCAAATACGATAGCGCCACACATTAGTTACATTATTAACTTAAGCATCATACACGGAATTTATCCCGAGAAGCTTAAAACGTCAATAGTAATACCATTACACAAAAAGGACGCTAAAACAGACTTAAAAAACTACAGACCCATCGCTTTAATACCTATTATTTCTAAAATTTTTGAAAAGGTAATATACAATTCTTTGTACTCATACTTAGAGAAATACAAAATATTGACAAAAGAACAGAATGGGTTTCGTAAAGGCAAAAGCATTAATTTGGCAATTTATAATTTAATAAAATCAATTCTACCTAACATGGATAAAAGAATACCCATTTGCGCAATATTTATGGACATGACAAAGGCCTTTGACTGCGTAGACCATAATATTCTCATAAAAAAAATGAGTGCGTACGGAATAAGAGGTAATGTACTCAATCTTATGCAATCATACCTAAATAACCGAAAACAAATAACAGAAATCACTCAGATATGTCCAAAAGCAGCCAAAGAGCAAAAAAGCACATCTCAGCCCAAAATTGCTAAATATGGAATACCACAAGGCAGCGTATTAGGACCATTGTTGTTCCTAATTTACATAAATGATCTCCCGAGACACATTAAACACCCCATGGTATTATTTGCCGATGACAGCACGTTAATAATAAAATGTGATGATCACAATACTTATGAGTCCGAAATAAATAACACACTAAATATAATAATTCGGTGGCTAACAAATAACAATTTACAAATAAACCTAAATAAAACCAAAATTATGCATTTCCATCAGAGATTAAATATTAGTGACATCAGTTTGATTTATCAAGGCGAAATAGTAAATTCAATTAATTTAACCAAATTTTTAGGTATACATATTGACAACCAATTATCATGGAAAACACATGTAGGTGAGATCTGTAAAAAATTGAACAAATCAGCCTTTGCTCTGTATAAACTAGCCAAAATAGCTAATCGGGAATCTGTCCTATGTGCCTATCACGGAAATGTCGTATCCGTTCTGAGGTACGGCATTATATTCTGGGGTAATTCAGTCTTGAAAGAAACTATCTTTAAAGCCCAGAAAAGATGCATCAGAGCCATATGCGGTCTTGAAACAACTACAAGCTGCCAACCATATTTTAAAAAATTAAAATTGTTAACATTGCCCTCATTGTATATTTATGAGGTAAGTATGTTTGTTAGGACGAACACTTACTTATATAATATTGCACATAAAAGTCATTACAGAAAACTACGTGACAAGAATAAACTGGAGCTTGGGATCACATATGGCGCCGGCACAGCACTGCTGAGTAAAAGTTTTCTTTGCATGGCACAAAAAATATTCAATAAATTACCAGATGACATTAAAAAATTAACTATAACGCAATTTAAAAAATGTCTAAACAAGTTTTTGGTAGATAAATGTTACTATACAATTAATGATTTCTTAATAGATAATATCGACATGAATAATTTTATTGACATTTTCCACTGAATTATATTGTATTTTAGTATTGTAATATTAAATATTTGCACGCCTTGTTGTGGCAAAATATAGAGAGACCTACTAACCCTATTCTGTAACAACATTATGTACTGACCTATATTGCAAATAAAATAATTTGATTTGATTTGATTTGATTTTAACTCTTTCACGCGAAAACTACGGAACGGGTTTTAATGAAACTAATATAACTTATATATCCGAATAACACATCTATATATATATATATATGTATATAAATCAATGCCACTTTTCGTTGTAATGTTATAACTCAACAACGCCTTTACCGATTTGGCTAATTTTGGTCTTGAATTATTCGTGGAAGTCCAGGGAAGGTTTGTAAGTAAAAAAAAAAATTTTTAAAGTCTTGAAAATGTGTAAAATCTATATCTTTTAGCAATTTAAAATATTTTTTTGTTTGAATAAATGAACTTAATAATCATTTTATTTATTACTATGCCTTATACGTAGCGAAGCACGTACCGGGCCGCTAGTAGGCTATAATTTATAAAGTTTAACGTGAGTAAAATCCCGAGGCACAGCTAGTTATGTATACTGGACTTGCAAACAATCAATTGAGTTTTTGTCAGTGTCTGATAAAAAAAGCAAGTTTCATTTTATTGTTTATTATTTTTACTAGAGCATCAGTCTCAAAATGACTAATCATAAATGTAATCGTCCGAGGGTCTCAAACCTGCACTCTCTACCAATTCGGGGTATGCGCTCTGTGTTAAGCTACGAACGATACACACTGGCAGATCAAATTTACGAGTCCCTCGCTAACATCCTTCCGGAGGATGTAGGTGTTACCTATCGTCTTTCTTTTCTAGAAACATAGCTGACTGATATGTTTATAGTTGCATGAGAAAGATAACACGTTCCAAAGTTTGCAATTTTAGATTTTATAACATTATGCGCAATGAAAAGTGTAAGACTAATGTCAAAAATGAGAAATCATAAGAAATGGGTAATCGTCTGGCGGGCCTTGAAGTTGCACCCTCTCTATGTAACTATCGCATTTATGATATTATGAATATAGAGAAAAGAATCACTCATAAGACGCATTAAAAAGAAGGTGATCCTAGCGAAGTCTTCGATATCACACAAATTTTGCTGAGATCTCTCCGATCCATGTTAATCACACTAATATTATAAAGGCGAAAGTTTGTGAGTCGTCACGTCTGAACGGCTGGAGCGATTTCAATATAATTTGGTATGGAGTTAGCTGACAACCTGGTTTAACACATAGGCTATAATTTATAAAGTTTGACGTGGGTAAAACTGCGGGGCACAGCTAGTTATAATTAGAAATAAATAATAGTAAAATTATAATAATGTCCACGAATTAGCCGTGTGGTTGACGGCCGAGATAGAAATAATAGGGTCACCCCATACTTTCCCGTGGGTGTCGTAAAAAGCGACTAAGGGATACACCGTGGTAGTCGGGCAGCAGCTATGCTATGTACTAACTACCACCTAACTGCGGTTGCCAACTCGCATGCCAAGCGCGGTGACTACGGCATCTCCCTCCAAATGGCCTTTTAAAACCAACCTTCTAAAACCAACATCGGGATAATTTTTTTTTTTTTTAATAATCTTAAGTGCCGATTATTCGTCTAGATTTGGAGAATGTTGGTTTACCCGTAATTGGCTAGTGTGTAAGTCTAATATGTTGAAAAATTATTCATAAGATATATATTGTATGCACAAGCTGTGGGTAAACCTGATGTTAATAAAATGGCAACGTTATTGAAACCTTTGGCGCAGACCGATGTACAGCAGTGTACGATATCAGGCTGATAATGATGATGAATGTCCTGGAATCATCGAATTTTGGCCATGGCGTCCGGTTCCAATGGAGAGTAGCTATCTTGGCTGGACATATTATAGCGCACAAACACAGGGGCCACATTATATTTGCAAGCAGCTCCGGGAAGACTGCGTACTGTTTGCCGCAGTCGCTGTGCCGTACTGGCAGGAGTCGGCAATAGGGGAGGGTAATTCTGAGCCCTCCCAGGGTACGTGTCCCGACCATCTGGGACATGGCGCAAAAAGCGGGGCACCGGAGCAGCATACCCGCGTTCCCGGGGCTTTACTCGGTGCGAGTCCGACATATCCACCCGCAGACACTTTTTGCGGGTGACATGCGTAGGGGGAATGCCCCATAATAACAAAAAAAAGGGGTCACATTATATTAAATCAGTCGCATGACCCGATTGGATGACTAGTGACAATGGAATACTACTTATAAAGTGGTATTTTAAGTGAGCGGCACTCATACACAGATGCTCTCACCAGTCCGTAAGTGATTGGCGAGGTTAAGCAACTAGGCTCGCGGTCAGCCCGCCAAAGTGGTTTAATTTCTCGCGTCTAACGTTAGGCTGTCGGTCCCGATTGTAGCTATTAGGCAAAAGTCGTTAAGCCATGTCAGAGGCCTACTGGGCGGCTTGAACAACTCTGCCACTAGGGTAACCACTGGCCACACTATAAGAGAAATGAAGACTATGACCATTATTAGTTCATCCAACTCCAGGTTTAAAGCGTGAATCATTGACTTCTCCTGAATAAGTGATAATCTGTGAAACCACAAAAAGATGTCCCGAACACAAGAAAATTTAGTTTTGCAATTCGCGGCCAATAAATTTTCAGCTGTCACAAAATAAGGGACGATGCTTTCAGTTTCGGAGGAAGAAAACCATAAGATGAATTTACTTGTTTTTCTCTAAATATTAGATGCAAGTTTTCAAAAAAAGGAATAGGTATTCATATGTTAGGTTGCATTTCTGACGCCTTGCGCCTGCCACCAACCAAATTGGTCAGGTTGGTATGAATCCTTTTTGGAAAAATATAAAATGTAAAAACTAAAAAATATTGTATCATATTTTCTTATTTGTTTTCAAAATATTTCATGTCATTTCTTTTTTGTATGTAGGTACAGACCCGCAGACACTTTTTGCGGGTGGCATGCGTAGGCATTCCCCCTGCCCAATCAAAAAAAAAGGTATGTAACGCAAATGTGTGTCCTTGTCCTTTATTTTCCTTTAAATTGTGTGTGTTTGTTCATTTTTTATACGATAGGAAATGTTTTTGAAATAGTTCATACAAATTTTGTTAAAGTCTTTTCAAGAAAACAAATTTGAAGCCGTTTGAATTTTAACGAAAATATAGATGTAGTACTTATACTGTTTTTGCTTCCAGGGGCGTAAGTATTGTTTAACTCCCAGCGTCTTTTCATCGGCCCACAGTTTAATGAGAATGTATGAACCGATGACAGTTTTAAATGTACATTGTTTTTCATAATAAAATGCATGCGTTTCAGTTTGAAACTTTCTATTTCGGGGGTCATTATTTGGCGCTGTGGTGTCACCAAAGAAAGGAACATGACACTTCTTTTGGACACTGCAATATATTTTTGAAACTTTGGGACGTTATAATAATGAGTTTTTAGAATTACGTAGTATTATCTTTTTTTCTTGTTTATGAGTAAAATATGGTTATTACCTTTATGAAGATTTTATATTATTATAAGTGTACTAGCTATTCCCCGCGGTTTCACCCGCGTTAAACTTCATAAATTATAGCCTTTGTGTTATTTGGATAAAGCTATATTACTTCAAAGTTTCTTCAAAATTCGTTCAGTAGTTTTAGCGTAAAAGGGTAATTAGAAGAATATGTACCTCTAGCGGTTTTGAAGTTCACGCCGGAATAGTTCGCAGATGGTAGATTTTTTCCTACTTACTTTACATTTATCGTCATATTTTGGACAATTCACATAAAATCTTTATAAATTGTAGTCTATGTGTTATTCCGATGTATAAGCTATATTATTGTAAAGTTTCATTAAAATCCATTCTGTAGCCTTTACGTGAAAGAGTAACAAACATTCATCCCTCCATCCATAATTACAAACTTTTGCGTTTAATATTAGTAGAATTTGTTTATCACATCTCTGAGTTTGTAATCACAATAGACATGAAATAAATGTAATTAACCTTTAACTATGTATCATTAGCTCTATATTGGCTCGACTTCCGTCGTTTTTAGGGTTCCGTAGCCAAATGGCAAAAAACGGAACCCTTATAGATTCGTCATGTCTGTCTGTCTGTCCATCCGTATGTCACAGCCACTTTTTTCCAAAACTATAAGAGCTGTACTACTGAAACTTGGTAAGAAGATGTATTCTGTGAAGCGCATTAAGATTTTTACACAATAATAGAAAAATAAAAATTATTTTGGGGGGTCGCTATACATAGATCTGAAACTCAAAAAAAATTTTTTCATCGTACCCATATATACCCCAATACCCCACGGTGTCTATGGATAGGTCTTCAAAAATGATATTGAGGTTCCTAATATAATTTTTTTCTAAACTGAATAGTTTGCGCAAGAGACACTTCCAAAGTGGTAAAATGAGTGTCCCCCCTCTAACTTCTAAAATAAGAGAATAATAAAACTAAAAAAAATATGTGATGATAGAAACTAACAACGAAAATTGGTTTGAACGATATCTAGCAAGTAGTTTTTTTTTAATACGTCATAAACCGCAATTTGCTTTCATTTAATCAACTGAAATACTTGCTGATACGGAACCCTTCATGTGCGAGTCCGACTCGCACTTGGCCGGTTTTTAATATTGTAAAGATCTGTGAGATACATAAATTAGCCCGCTTGATAACCCCTATAGACACTTGTTTATAGCGAGCAATACGAGGCTGCCAGGTTAAATAACATAGATGCTGATCGCCAATACAAAAAATTAAAGCCCAAGCCAGTATATAACTATACATACAACTCTAATAACCAGCTGTATTGTGTGTCATGCGATAGAGTGTTTAAAACTAAATTTGGGTTTGCGAGCCATATTCGCGTACGTGACAGTTGTAACAAAAAAACATGGCAGGGTTCGCCATCGACGGACACGTCGCGGAGGACATCATCACTTAAATAGCAAGCAATAGCTTATCCTCATAATGAGAGCTAGTTTCACTTTCATAAACCAGACATTACAGACAGCATGAGCTTTACATTAGCTTATCTGCCAAATCTTATGGAGTAAAATAAAAAACCGGCCAAGCGCGAGTCGGACTCGCGCACGAAGGGTTCTGTAGCACTATCTATAAAAACGAGCAAAAAAATCACGTTTGTTGTATAGAAGCCCCCTTAAATATTTATTTTATTTTTATTTTTTAGTGTTTGTTGTTATAGCGGCATCGGAAATACATCATCTGTAAAAATTACAACTGTTTAACTATCACGGTTCATGAGATACAGCCTGGTGACAGACGGACAGACAGACAGGCAGCAAATAATAATAATAATAATAAAGAAGCAATTCTTAACACTTGCCGAATTGTGCGAAAGTTTTTACAGGATGACACCTACAATAATGAATCCCTGCAAGAATATGATGCTGACTTGGCGTAAGCCCGTAGGCATCATTACTAACCGAAAAATATATTTCGAGAAAACAAAGAAAAGTAAAAAAAAATAATAATAATAATTTTATTTTTCACCACATCAATTTCATTAAGTACATTTAGGTATACTAAGTGTGCTTAAAAATACAGTATGTGTAGTATACTGGTACAATAAAAATATAAGGTTCATTACGATGCTAGGTCACATACATTGGTGTGGTGACTAGCATCTTCGCTAAGTTATTTTTAAAATAACTTGTAATAAAGATGCTAGGCCCAAACTCCCTGAAGAGCACGCTGACATCGGTAGCGAATTATGAAAATACATTTATTTAATATTAGATTATATTGATTGATTAATTAAGATAATGATTAGTGAATTAAAATAGAAGATAAAATAACAATTAATAATTTAAAAAAAAGCATGCAAAAATGTGTGTGTGTGTTTGTGTATGTGGGTGTGTATGGGTGTGTGTGATGTGATATACTGATGGTCCGATTGTTATTAGTTAAATTTGACTGAGTGAGCTTAACATGTTCTCCGTTTCCTCATAGTTTTTAGTTAATAACCATGTTGTTACTGACTTTTTGCATTGATGTTTAGACATTGGAAATATGTTTATTTTTGTAGTAATTAAATCATATAGGTGAGGTCCTAAGTAGCGTATAAATCTTTGGCTAAAAGAGAGGTTACATTTGTACGGGGCGCATGGTTTATCTCTTCGCCTTTTGTTGGATGGTTGATAAGGAGTGCTACTGTGTTGAGTTAAGATGGTACTCAGGATGAATAGTTGCCTAACTGTGAGGACCTCACATGACTTGCTCTATACTAGCTTATTCATAAGGATGGGAATAGAAACCGTGTCAAAAGCTTTTGTTAAGTCGAGGAATATTGACAGTACTTTTTGTTTTTTGTCAATGTGGTGGACCACGACCACAAAGACTTAGTATATATTATATAGGGTCCCGTTTTACCCTTTGGGTGCGGAACCCTAAAATGACATCGTCCTATGCAACGGTAAACATTTTCCGAGATATGTCGTCTATCAGTCTCACGCCTCGGTGCAATTGGAAAGGTTTCGAATTCGGGTCCTGAAATCGGACTGATATAGCAGCGGTGTTTTCGTACAAACACTTAACAACAACACCTCGATATACTGATAGTCAATTTGGCACCTTTGAAGAGACCTCAGCACGGCCCATGTTTCGACTAAATCAAAGGATGTTTCTTAGTCTACGTACGCTAGAGTTACTAGTAATAGTATTACTAGGTTCGGAGTACTTGCTGATAAGAGACAGAAGCGACATGAAAGCGGCTCCGCACCAACCACCGCAAACTTCTCTTGTCAGGCCTGCGGCAAGCTATGTCGCTCTTGTATCGGTTTGTTTAGCCACCAAAAGAAATACCTCTCAGACAATGCGCCGTAAACAGACGCAAAGGTCATATATACACACATCAACAAAGTCTAGGGATACGTTATTTTGAAATCAAACATGGCTTTATTGTTTAAAACCTATTTAGTTTCCTTAAAAAGTTTATTTACAGATTTAAACCTTGTCTATTCTTTATTCAAAATTTAAAAATTAAAATGAGAAACAAATGAAAACACGCAAAGCACAGCGCAATCTTGAGTTGTATCTAATTTCAAGAAGTTGCATTAAAATTTTTTTTGCGTGTTAATTGAAGAAAACCTGATAAATTGTTTTATTTTCTTTTCTCAATTGGTTGTGTAAGCTTTTTAGCGTCATGCCACGCCATCATTTGAGTCGAGATGAAATGTTACGGGCAGTTGGCATGTTACAAAACGGTGCTATTCAACGCGTCGTTGCTGAGTCTCTGGGCACAAGCCAAAATGTGGTATCCAGGCTGTGGTCACGTTATCGCGCTACTGGAGATGTGGCAGAACGGCACACAGGTAGATATCGTGTTACCACTCAGAGACAGGATCGATTTCTCCAAATGACCGCCAGAAGACTACCCAATATCACAGCGATGCAACTAGTGCAAAGGCTCCAGGAGGGTCAGCAGCTGCTGGTGAGCGACCAAACCGTGCGAAGGAGGCTGCATGAAGTTGGTCTTTATGCTCGCAGACCGCTACGAGTCCCAGCGCTGCGACGTGGCAATCGCGGTAGGCGACTTTTATGGGCTCAAGAACATTTGACATGGAGTGATCAACAATGGTCATTGGTGCTGTTCACTGATGAGTCCCGCTATGGATTTCATCCAGATTCGAGACGAACACGCGTTTGGAGAACTCCAGGCAGGGTCAGCCGTCTCCGACATCCACAGGAGGTCCACTCTTACCAAGGCGGGACAATTATGGTGTGGGCAGGAATACGAATCGGCGGACGAACCCAACTCATTTGGATTCAGGGCAGCATGACTGCCCATAGATACCGTGAGGAGGTAGTAGAACGTGTCATTGTCCCGCTCAGGGCCCTAACGGGGCAAGAATTTCAGCTCATGCATGACAATGCACCTTCCCATACAGCGCGGCTGGTGAGGGCCGCCCTTCGAGAACACGATGTTCAGGTATTAGATTGGCCTCCACAGTCGCCAGACTTAAACCCAATTGAACACGCCTGGGACATGTTACAGCGAAGAGCATTGAGGGATTTTCCGCCCAACTTGACAACAGAAGAACAACTTTTCGAACATTTAAAAAGAACTTGGGACTGCATACCCCAGCAAGACATTGACACCTTAATTTTAAGTATGGAAAATCGTTGCCGCTGTGTGATTAATGTTAGAGGAGGAAATACCGATTACTGATTATCAGATTTGGTAAGATTTTTATTCATTTAATTCGATTGAATAATTTTATAAGAATAAAATGTTTTTGTTCACTCAGTAATTTTCTATGGCTTAATTAATTTAAGACTTTTATTAATTAGAAAAACAAAATCGCATCGTGTTGTTAATGTTTAAATATCGGCCATGAAATTATCTTTAATTCTTCCATTTACAGTCATAACAAAATGTTTATAGTTTTCTAGATAATCAATGAAATGTTCAATATCCCTAGATTGTGTTGATGTGTGTACATACGCTAAGCATAATGGCTGGTTATACTCCTCAGTCTCCTGTATAATTTGCCGCAGCGTATATATCTGGTCTATAGTACTGTAGCCTTTTCGAAAACCGGCTTGTTCGGGAGGTTGGAATTTGTCAAACCTGCACGCGGGCCGATTCTTAATGACTCTCGACAACCACTTGTAAACATGGCTCATCAGTGAAATGGTTCTATATTTCTTAAACAACTACAGCTGCCACCTCTGGGCCGGGGCACCACTGTATCAACTTCTTCCTTTTGATCGTATACAACATCGTGCAGCTCGAATGGTCGTTGACGACGGGAGTCCCACTATTTGGTGCTATCCTCTTACCCTGCGGAGAGACGTAGCTTCTCTATGTGTCCTCTACCGCATTTATCACGGGGAGTGTTCAGAGGAATTGTTCGAGTGTTCAGAGAAAGTGGAAATTTCATCCTTATCACCTGGATGAATGGTCATCTACCACTGTGCGTTTAACAAGAAACTTTTTGCCACGCACTACCGCTCTGTGGAATCAATTAGCTGCGGAGGTATTTCCGATCCGGTATGACATGGCAACCTTCAAGAAGCGAGCCTATTCTTTTCTTAAAGGCCGGTAACGCACTTGCAGCTCCTCAGTTGTTGCGAGTGTCCATGGGCGGCGGTAATCACTTGCTCGTTTGCCATCCTATTATATAAAAAAAAAATAAGGGTTTGTCACCCTTTTTGAAGAATGTGCAATGCTTTTGGGGTTTGACCTTTGAGTATGGAGTTAAATAGCTTCAGAAGGGCCCTCGGTCTCTCGTTACTCTAGTGATAATGCAGAAGCTATGGGGTTTTGATTAATATGGTATAGCTTAGCAACGCGTAAAAACAACGACCCTAATATGGGTCTGAATTGGCAAGCAAAAAAAATTAAAAGTACAAATTCTCAATACCGGCCTGAAGTTGGCTGGCTTTTACCCCCGTGCCTAGTAGAACGTTTAAGTCATTTCTACTCCAAATCTATCTCTAATTCAATATGACTCCCATAAACTTCTACTTATACTGACTGCCTCGTTGGTCTAGCGGTAGCGTGTTCAACCGCAGATAACGAAGTCCTGGGTTCAAATCCCGAGTTAGAGGGATTTTCAGATATTTCTGTAAAAAGAAAGATTTTTCAGAATCGGTTCGAAGTCTGAGAGTTAGCGATATTACACTCAGTGCCTCGGAAAGCAGGTAAAGCCATCAGACCTGTTCTTGACCTCTTTTCGGTCGTGTCAGTAGATGTCACATTTAACACACTTTCTGTGCCATCACTCACAGTGTGTGCGCAAACACAGGAGCACTTTCTGTGCCATCACTCCCATGATCTGATGGGACCATCAGACCTGTTCTTGACCTCTTTTCGGTCGTGTCACTAGATGTCACATTTAACACACTTTCTGTGCCATCACTGACAGTGTGTGCGCAAACACAGGAGCACGTTCTGTGCCATCACTCTCATGATCTGATGGGACCATCAGACCTGTTCTTGACCTGTTTTCGGTCGTGTCACTAGATATCACATTTAACACACTTTCTGTGCCATCACTCACAGCGTGTGCGCCAACACAGGAGCACTTTCTGTGCCCAGACACTTGTGCACTATAATATGTATGTCCCGCGCAGATTACAGGCCGAACCGCATAAACCCTTAGAGGTTTCTACGGTTAGACCTATTAAATGTATAATGTGTAATGAAATAATATATTGAATAAGTAAATAAAAAAAGATGGCTAGTCTCCATTAAGACTGGCCGCCGTGGGTCTAAAAGCAGTGACTTTCAAGTGGATTACTAAGTAAAGACAAATTTTGTACAGTAGGAATACCAGTGTAACTGATATCACAGTTATTACAAGTAATTTGCTTTAAAAGATGACAAAGAGATAGCCGTGGAAATTATAGCTGTAATAAAGGTGTAAACATAAATTAGCCAATCAAGGCGCTCCGTTACTCGGTAGATGGCGCCACTAATCATTAGATCGTCTGCGCCGGCGCTTTAAACTTTCGCCTAAAGGGATAGTAGTTGAGAGAAACCTAGTGTATATTGTACATTGAAGGCACTAAGACATTAATAGTATCTCTTGTCGTTAATTACCATTGGATATAAAATCACAGAGAAACTGTGGGGTGTGTATTACATGTTAATTTAAAATAGTCTCACCTATTTAATTTAATTTAATGGGTTTGCGTTTGACCACATTTTATTCTGATAAAGCAAATATATTATAATGGACCTGTTGGCATGGTTGGCAAATGCCTAATATTATGCCATTCAAACCGCAGGTCGTGGGTTCGATTCCCACCCAGGAAGATATTTGTGTGCATGAACATGTCTATTTGTCCTGAGCTTGAGTGTAATTATCTATATAAGTATGTACGTATTTACAAAAGAAAAGAAAATTATTTGCAGTATATCAGTTATCTGGTTTCCGTAGTACAAGCTCTGCTTAGTTTGGGATCAGTTGGCCTTGTAAATAATGTCCCTGGATATTATTAATAAGTCACTCTTGTCAAAAAATCTGCAAGCTGATGTTTGGGGGTGAAGTCACACAGAGGAGAACCATATTTAATGCAGGGTCGGCTCCAGACATTGTATAGAGTTACTCGTAGGTTCTATTGCGCTGTATTATGTTGTAATCCTACTGTGAGTCCTACTTAAGCCCTTACTGTGAGAAAGCAGGTCAACTTCTTCTTATATATAAGTAAAACCGAAGCGCATGGCTGGCCTGTGTGCTGCCTTTGTTCTTGGTAGAAATCTTTGTCCGGAAGTAGACATCTGTTAGCTGATATGGTGATTTTATATTTACAGGAATCAAAAAACAACCGCACTGCTCCAAATCCAAAACCACGGGGCACATCTAGAAATGATATAAAGATACTAACTGAGCCCCGCCCGAGTTAAGCTCTATATTATGTATGCCTATGTGTTATTCGGATATATAAATTATGCTATTGGAACAAAGTTCCTTAACGTGCGTTGCGATAGGGGGCAAACGGAAAAAATTAAGACGAAAAGTTGTAACGATACTTTTGCTTTTTTTTTTTTATTTCTAAAATTGAGCCCACTGATTAAGTTTATATTACATTATATTTGTTAATAATAAAAAAAATATTATTATAACTTAAAAAAAATATTACAATTCCTTCACTAATTAATCGAAACGAACTTCGTTCCATCCGGGTGTCCCTTGACACCTCTCAAGTTTTTTTATTACAAAGTTTCATCAAATCCGTTCCGTAGTTTTACGTAAAAGATTAACATACATCCGTACATAATTGTCACAAACTTGCGCATTTATAATATTAGTAGGATTGTATTGCTGACATCCCTAAATACAATTAATATTAAAATTAAGACCTAACTCGTCAATGTACATCGCGCGTTGCTTTACGATCGCACACGAGCCTCAGTACTACTGGTACACACTCACGAATCCGTTAGCTTGTCACCGTACCGGGGTCTAACGTAGCTTAGGGCTGCCCCTTATCTGACCTATGCACTTACATTCTTACTTTGAACAGTTTCCTACTGTTTATAGGTAAGTAACCGTAATTTAACTAAACTATTACTATAATAATAAACTGTAAAGATTTATCACTTGACCTATTCATTATGAAAAGGAGAACGGCAAGCAATATTTTTAACTTATTTTTTTTTATTTAATAGTTAAATTATTTAGTTATTTATTGATTGTAACTCAGGCACTGATATGTCTATTACTATTATTGAAAACGAAAGGAACAGGCTCACTTTTTTAAGGTTGTCATGTCATACCTGATCATCAATGCCTCCGCAGTGGTAGTGCGCAGTATAAAATTTCTTGTGAAACGCACGGTTTGCCATTCATGTAGGTGATATGGATAAAACTTTGACCTCTGGCAAAAGTATCTGTGGCCGAAACGTGGAAGCTGGTATAAGTACGAACAAATCGGCAGAATTGAGCGCATTCAAAAGCGATTTCTACGATTTTTGTAATTTAAAATTAGATTTTATACTTCCGACTATCATACAAGATGTACGAAATTTCACATTTTACCCCTACATGAACGTAGGCGCATCGCAGACTTAACATACTTACACAAAATTGCAAATGGTTCAATAAACTGTCCCGAACTATTAGAAAAGATAGGGTTAATAGCGCGCACCATACCATTACGGAAAGCTCTCATAATCATCATTCCCAGCGTTAAGAGTACCTACATACAGGCAAAACTCATTTATTATACGTGCTAGTAGACTTTTTAACAAGCTCTCTTGTGAATATGATTTGGACCTATTCAATACCAGTGTTTCCAAGCTTAAACATACTTTAACTCAAGATAATTTCTCGTGATTTCGCATTTGCTAACCGACCTTTAACCTAATTTATTAATGTATTATCTATCAGCGGAAACTTGTAAATAGCTTTCAGATTTCTATAAGTTATGTTTAAGGTACCTGCTAGCTGTAAGTATCCCAAATAATATAAAATAAAATAAAATTCCTCAGAACATTCCCCGTGATATATGCAGTAAAGAACATTTTGTCTGTTTTAAGTCAAAAAATACTGTTACTAATGAGTAGGCTATTTCTTACTGTTACTAATGAGTAGGCAATCAAAAGTAGTTACCTTATATTATAAATAGCGCTTTTTATATAAGAATTCGATAAACTGGGTCACCTTGGGTCACCTGATGGTAAGTGATCACCGCCGCCCATGTACACTCGCAACACCAGAGGGGTCGCGGGTGCGTTGCCGTCCTTTAAAAGAGTCAGCAAACAAGTGTTGCTGACCCTTCTCCGCCCCGATGAGCTCTAGCGACTTTCCTCACACGCAGAAACACAACTTTAAGTTCTAAATGTTATTATTAAGGAATGTCTTCTGTAAGCTGGAGGTATTTCCCCAGTCGGGCTGCTCTTTGCGCGAATGAACGCTGTGCCTAACCTCTATGAGAATACTTATCACAATATTGACATGGTTATAATATACAAAGATTCCCCGGGACATGCCTGACCTTCACCGCTCAGTGTCATTTTATTGTGTGCCACTGTTGATCCTGGCTTACAAGAGTTGCAGTGGTGGGTAAGAGGGAGGATATACTCCCGATGAAAAAAAAATACAAAGATTTTGTATTGCATAGAAATTAATTAGAACAGCCCGTTATTCCAATTTTTGCGATATGCGGATCAGCGTCTCTGGAGTAAAAATATTCTACAATTTTATATAATAACTAGTGACCTTTACTGCTAAGCCAGCAGTCGTGGGTTCGATTCCCACCTGGGACAAATCTTTGTGTGACGAACACGATTATTTGTTATGTATCTGAGAGTAATTTGTCAACTAGATGTATGAATTAAAAAATATTAAAGTATGTTTATCAGTTTTCTGGTTGCCAGACTACACACGGCTACATTTCCAATATAAGCTGACCTCTCATTGTATGGAAATCTTATACAACGCGAGATCAGATTATACTGGAACTGTATAGCTTGATATGTAGCCGTGTGTACCATAGTGGAAGTACTTTGTGTTCGTCAATTGTATGTTTGGAAAGTACCCCGCGATTACATTCACTAGTGTGGGCATTTACTTTTTAAAAAATTGTACAGTTTCTGCCTAGTTCGGGATCAGATGGAATTATGCAGTAGTGTCAAAATATTTATTTTATTTGGATACTAGCTTAGCCCCGCGGTTTTACCCGCGTTTAATTTTATAAATCATCATAACTCCTCCCCCGTATGTGATAGCGTGAATTATCTAGATATTAATGTAGCCTATATGTTGACTCGTCCTCTTAGTAATATTCATGCAAAATTTGAAGTAGTAAATCCACGCAGAACTTTTATAATTTAGCCCGAAAATACATACAGACACACAGACAAAAATTCTAAAAACTATATTTTTGGCTTCGACTACGATTGTAGATCACGCCCTATACTACGATTGTATGACTTTCTACGATTTTATTATATGTATAGATTTATACTGACCATAGTATGATTTTTAATTGATTGTTCTGAAGGTTGGCCTGCATAACTTAACGTGTAATTAAAGAAAATGTGCAAAGTATACAAATCCACAGATACAAATCATACTCCCAAACAGTGTACAGATAATAAAAAGCTATTCCTTAATTACAGAGCCAACCACTTTTTTTTGGTGCGAATTCATTCTGAATTTGCCTCAAATCGTTCCAAAACGAGAGTTTGGATACAACGCCAGTTTCCACAGGACACAACACATAAATGTATATTTTTTACATAAATATATACAAATATTTAATATGTTTATTGTATTTACATGAAACACAGTACACAGTATACATTGTCAATAATAAATTCTAATACAATTCCTGTGCTAAACTATTGATCGACTCTTCCCATGATCAGAGGGCTGGTTTATCTTGGGTCAGAGGATCAGCATTGCGATCCAGCGTGGCAATGCGGCCAGCCATCTCTGGGAACTTTTCCCATAAGCGATGCGGAGAGATTATTGGACGCCTTTGAGAGTAAATAGTGTATCTGTAGTTTATCAAATTTTTAGCTTATAATTTAATTATTTGCTATTGAATATATATGGGCGGGGCACATAGCTCGTAGAACCGACGGCCCTTGGGGCAGAAAAGTTCTCGAGTGGCGACCACGAACCGGATGACGCAGCGTGGGCAGGCCCCCTACAAGATGGTCCGATGATCTTGTGCGGGTCGCCGGAAACTGCTGGATAGTGCAAGACTGGCAATTGTGGAGATCTTTGGGGGAGGCCTTTGTCCAGCAGTGGACGTCTTTCGGCTGATTTGATGATGATGATGAATATATACCATTCCTGTGTGTATCTATGAATGTGATTAGTAAGTTGTTCCTAAAGATTATACTCTATTGTGTTTCAATAGTAAGTTATGGATGAAATCAGTTTAGCTACTCTCATCATCATCATGTCAGCCGAATGAAGTGCACCCCTTGACAGAAGCCTTCCTCAAGAATGGAAAATTTAAAATTCATTTGGAATCATCACTTTTTTACCCTACCATGCAGTGCATGACGTGGCAGCTACTGAAAAACACTGCCAGAAAACTCGGTAGAATAGTTTTTTTAATATTATTCCTAATAAAAAATTGAATTGTATTTAAATGTGTTAGTTTACAGCGACTCAATCACATCTAAAGAATGGGGGGATATACCATAATCTCCACGATTAGCAGACGGGTTGGCGATCGCAGTATAGTGCTCAAAGTACACAGATAACTGTGCTGTCACTGTCCTGGGTGGGAAATTAAGAGAGGTAGAGCATAGCGTTCATTCGCTCAAAGAGCAGCCCGACTGGGGAAGTACCTCCACCTTACAGAAGACATTCCTTAATAATAACATTAATAATTTAAATGTTGTGTTTCCGAGTGTGTTCCGAAATAACAAACACTCAGAGACAGTTTGTATTTGTTTCTTTATAAAACACAGAGCTTTTAATGGTGCTAGTGACTACAGGCAGCCCTATAACATCTCCCATACGGGTCACCCTGTTTTTGCCGGCCATGATTATAAGATGACGTTTATAAGAAAATTGTCCGTGCAACAATTATCTCGGACTTGTTCTAATGGATCATTTGAGGGCTCGCCCGCGTATTTAGTACACCGATAAGGTCAAACAAAACACTTAATAGTTGCTTGCTTATGGATAGTGGTAACCCTAGTGTCAGAGTTGTTCAAACCACCCAGTAGGCTTCTGAAAAATTTAAAATTTTGATAAGTAAACCTACACATGAACCTTGACAATAACTTAATTTAAGTTAGTTAAATATCGTTACTGTTATAAAATAAATCTTATTATATATTATTTCCTACAATCCGTGTACCTAAATATCTAAATGTATCTAGAAATAATTATAAATTAATTATATATTACAACAAATATATTCTGACTATTTACAAGCGCTTTTTTGAAGTCTACGTGAATAAAAACCTTTTTTTTTATTTATTTATATTTTATTTATTGTCTAATAACTACAACCGGGACCGAGAGCTTAACATGCCCTCCGAAGCACGGGGACGCTTAGAAATTAAATCACTTTGGCGGTCACCCATCTATGGACTGACCGCGATGCTCGTTACTTAACCTCGCCGATTGCTTACGGACCTGTGAGTGCATCTAGCTATGAGCGCCACTTAATAGTGTAAATACCTTATCTTTGTATTCCACTACTGATATAAGGTCTGGAAAAAGCTATTTAAAAAATAATTCATTGCTCATTATCTCGCAGACAATATATGAATAACGCTCGATCCTTCTAGAAAAAAAATAAAGCTAATGTTTTCCTAGTAATGTCTCAGCGGAGAGTACCCGTCTACCACCACCACCATGTCAGTTACATCCACTGCTGGACAAAACCCTCCCCAAAGAATGGGGGGATATGCCATAATCGCTTGGCATACGGGTGGGCGATCGCAATTTGATGGTCATAGTTCACAGAAAAAACGCTGCTGCCCGTTCTCGGGTTGGATTTTTTTATTTTTTTTATTTATTTATCAATTAATGCACATTATATTGTACAAAGGCGGACTTAATGCCCTAGGCATTTTCTGCCAGTCAACCTTAGGGTGGTAAAGTAAAGACTAATAGTAAAAAAAACTGGATTATACAATACTATACAATGCAATACATACTATATTATACTATACTATTGGGTTTGTTTCGCTGGGTCTTCTCAGTTGGGGCACATTGGATCCGGCGGTAGCATTATAGCGCGACCGTCGTTATTAACACAAGGTCCGTCATAATAATAACACCTTAATATAGACAGAACCATTGACAATATGTAGTAAAAATATTAGACTTAAACTAGATAATTAAACATAATCTCTTGACAATAACTTGATACGAGCTAGCTATAATACTAATGCTATAATAAAATAAATTTTATAAATGTTTTCATACAATGTGTACCTAAATATCTATGTTACTAGAAATAATAATGTATACAACTATATTACTACAAACATGTTCTGACTATTTACAAGCGCTTTTTTAAAGTCTACGTGAATAAAAACCTTTTTTATTTTATTTATTTTATTTACTATATATATAATACTATAATATACTATTCAATCCGATCATGTAATCATACATTTATAATCAAGGGGTTTCTGCTAAGAATTTCCGAAGGATATGCTCTCGAACTTTCCTTTTAAATGTGGAAGTGAAGACGTGAAGCTACTCTTGGCCATCCTGATTTCGAGAGGTAATGCCATATGCGATATAGCTATATGCGAGTGGTAATGGTATTACCTCGGACAATTTCTAGGCCTCCCACGGTATGAGATGGGGTGATGATATTCTACGCCGTCACCACACAGCTGTCTGCGCAGGACATAATATAGAGTGCACATATGCAATCACAGAGGGTGCCTTCTAATCTACTACTACATTACATATATACACAATACCACTTTTTTTTTGTAAATACAGTATGTATTTATGTCGATAATAACACCCAGACTCAGGACAAATAAACATGTTCATGCACACAAATATCTGTCTTGGGTGGGAATCAACTTCACTTTTCTCCGAGAGTGTCTCTAAGAGAAAAGTTCAAAAAGGGTAACATTCTAACTGTACCATCTCAGTATATATATGAAAACTTACTAAATGTGCATAAAAATATCGATTCCTTCTATAAAAGGAGCGATTCACATAATGTAAATATAAGAGAGATTATTCTTATATCTAGATATAAGAATAATCTCATATTGCATACTACCCGTCTCCACAAAATAAGTAACTCTATTATGGGGCAATGTATAAGATTCTATAACAAACTTCCCAATGATATTAGAGAATTATCTACGAATAAGTTTAAAAGAATTATTAAAGCCAAATTGTGTAGCAGGGCATATTACAAAATTTCTGATTATTTAAGTGATTAAAGTGCTTGGGATTGAGTTGTTCTGCGTCAACACACATGATTGTAATTAATCTTAAGTATATTTTATTCTAAAAAAGAATTCCTACTGAGTTTTCTGGCAGTGTTTCTCAGTAGCCACGTCATGCACGGGAGGGTAAAAAAATATGACGATTCCACATAAATGTAAAATTTTTACGGAATAAATGATTTTGACTTTTGACTTTGACTTTGAACCCACGACCTGCGCCGAACAACGCCAACCAGTACCAAAATATTTGTAATGTTCATGAAAAACATGAATGAATGTGTATTTTAATTAAAATCAATGCCCCAAATACCAATCAATCACACCAATATTATAAAAGCAAAAGTTTGTGAGTGTGTGAGTGTGTATGTTTGTTACTTCTTCACGTCTAAACGGCTGGAACGATTTTAATAAAATATTGGTATGGAGTTAGCTGACACATAGGCTAAAATTTATAAAGTTTAACGCGGGTAAAACTGCTGGGCAATAGTAATATAATAATTGGAACGAATTTCCTTATCGCGCGTTGTGAACCCCTTTCACAACGCGCGATAAGGAACTCCGTTCCAATTATTAGACGGAAAAAATTCTTACGAAAAGTGGTCACGACACTTTTTGCAGCTGTGCGGCATGCGCATGTTTCTCTGTCTGTCTCTCTCTCTCTCTCTCTCTTATAGAAAGCAAGCCAGATATTTATTTCTATTTCGCATTGAACAGTGTGGTGTCGCGACGATTATTTTTGTTGAGTGTATACAGGTTTTTTGTACATAATAAATAATAAGAAATAACTTCGTTCCATCCGGATGCCCCTTGACACCTCTCAAGTTTTTTTCAATATTAATTTCTAAGTTAAAGTTGAAAGGTATTAACTTAATGTACCTTTTTAACTTTAGCTCGTCTGAATATAGCTTTACCAAATACTATTTTCTGATAGCAACAACCAATCAGAGTCTGAAGAGGAAGATAAAGCACGTTTCAAACCAACTTGCGAACTCACTTCAATGCTCAAACGTGATTTGACTTAATTATTTTGAATAATTGTAAGCACTTAACATTGTACTTAGAACAATTTGGTACTTTCGGATTCTATTATGTGTTAGTCGAATAGAAATTTGATTATGTTTTCGGTTGAGATAGATTTAAGTCTTAGCTCATTCGTTGAATCTGCCATTAGGTTAAAATGTACGTTAGCTTGCGGATGTTTACTTTTTAATGTAATTATTTGCTTTTCACGCTGGAGATCGTGGATTCGATTCCCACTCAGCTCAGATATTTATGTGCATGAACATGTCTGTTTGTCCAGAGTTGTCAAAAATGTACCATCTCGTGCACTGCCAAAACCGCTAGAGGTACACTGAGTACACATCCTTCTTATATTATAAATGCGAAAGTTTGGGAGGATAGATGTATGGATGTACTGTATGTTTGTTATTCTTTTATGCCAAAACTACTCTAAGGCGGGTGACACCGCGGGGCCTAGCTAGTTATCTATATAAGTATGTATTTACAAAAGAAAGCTAGTATATTAGGTATATCAGTTATTTGGTTTCCATAGCACAAGCTCTGCTTAGTTTTGGATCAGATGGCCGTGTGTGAGTAATGTCTCAGCATATTTATTTATTACTAGCTGTGCTCCGCGGTTTTACCCGCGTTAAATTTTATAAATTATCACAGCTCCTCCCCCGTAGGTGGTAGCGTGATAATATGTAGCGTATATGTTGACATGACCTCTTAGGTAATATTCATGCAAAATTTGAAGTAAATCCATGCAGTACTTTTTGAGTTAAGCCCGGACATACATACAGACAAACAGACACACAGACAAAAATTCTAAGAACTATATTTTTGGCTTCGATATCGATTGTAGGTCACACCCCAAGTATTCTTTTATGAAAATATTCAATGTACAGTTTTGACTTTCCTACGATTTTATTATTTGTATATAGATTTTTATTCAGTCGAGTCAGTAGGTGTAGGTTGTAGCTCATTCTTTGAATCAGCCATGAGGATGAATGGCTAAGCTGCGATGGCTTGCGGATGTTTACTTCTTAAGGTAATTAAAACCCCCTATACTACCGCTGTCGTTGGATGCGGGCAGCGTAAGACCAGCAATTTTGGAGATCTTTGGGAAGGCTTTTGTCCAGCTGTGGACGTCTTCCGGCAGATATGATGATGTTGATGATATCCCACCAATCCTATTTATATTATAAATGCGATAGTTAATGAGGAAGGATAGATGTTTGTTACTCTTTCACACAAAAAACTACGGAACAGATTTTGATGAAACTTTATAGTAATACTAGCTGTGCCCCGCGGGTTTACCTGCATTAAACTTTATAAATTTTAGCCTATGTGTAAATCCAGGGAGTCAGCTAACTCCATACCAAATTTTAATAAAATCGCTCCACCTGTTTAGACGTGAAGAAGTAACAAACATTCATACTCACACACTCACGAACTTTCGCCTTTATAATAATAGTAGGATAACTTTTCCGTATAATACATGGGCTATCATTTATAAAGTTTGACGCAGGTGAAACCGGGGGGACATAAGACTTAATACTCCCAGCCGTGTGGTTTCCAGCCTAGAAAGAATTACAGGGCCACCCCATATCTCATCCACCAGGTATTCGGGCAGCAGCGCCACCTCTGTACTAGCTAACACCTAACTGCTGTCGCCAACTCGCTTGTCAAGCGCGGTGACTACGGCAAACCCTTCCAAATGACATCGTTTTAGAAACCTTTGGGGGAGACCTATGTCCAGCAGTGGACGAAATCAGGCTGAAGATCATAGGTGGTATTAAATGAAATGAAATGAAATATTTATTTATTCGCCAGAAACATGGTTACAAGGTGTTTTAATATTTAATATTTATAATAATTTTGAATTGTACAGGTTCAGCATGTTACGCCGATTTGACGGCATGCAAATTTATACGACATAAGTTATTAATTATTATAAAGAAATTTAATAATTTAATAAAACAAAAAAATATATATATACAGCATCTATAGAATAATACCACATTCATTAATATGTCTAATCTAACTAATTAATAACATTTGTTTGACATTAAAAATAACACATCAAATTTATTATCTTTCATCAAAACAATTTACTTACTAACGCCTTAGTATTTTTGAATGCAATAAGCTGTTTCTGCATCACTTGCAATTTGCGTCTTCCATAATAATATAGAAATTTTATCTCAGGCCCATTGTAATAGCTGCTTGCCGAAAACGCTTCGTCGGACAAAAAATATAAGTAAATATTCGAACGAAAACAGCCGAAATTTTCATAACCAATTCCCAACACCTTGCTTCAAATAAACAAACAAATTCTCTTTTGACATCAGTATTCCTTGCCCGTCTGAATAAAAATTACCTCCTACAACAAATAATAAAAAAGGGAATCGACCAAAAAATCGCTACGTTAGCCCGACGCTTGATAAAAATCAATTCAATTTTGGAGACTGAGGCTGTCATATCGACCTACGTGAGCCACGCGTGACAGGAATCAGCGAGTGGTGATGCCAGGGGAATGCCAGAAGTCCAAGGGGAATATTGAAGTACACGTTAATTTTGAAACTACTATTCCCGGCAAAATAGCTAACCGAGAAAGAGAAAATAATAAAAATAAATTTCTTACTCTTTCGAAAATTCGGCAAAATTTTCGTGGATAACGATGTGGGTTACTCATTAACAAATCCTATAAACTATAACTTAGTTATTAAGAAAAGTGTGTAACTGTTTGTATTCCCGAACAATTAAATAAATAAATTAGCCAGAACATTTTTTTTATTAATATAGTAATATACTTACATGATTATTTCTGCGTACATAATATAGATATTTAGGTACGCAGATTGTGAGACTGCAATACTGCGTAATTAAAAAGGTTTGGTACGCATTTACAGTTCTTATGGTGAAGATAAAAGATTATAATGGCGTAGCAAACATTTTTGGTTACGCGGTATTGCAATCTGACCATTATCTCATGGACCATTAGTCCCGATTCTAAACTACACTTTCTACTTAAAGCTTGTCTGGAAGGGAAAAAAAGCTACATTAGCGAAAAGTTAACTCATGTTTCAATGTTATATTCTGATTTTTACCATAAAGTGTACTCTATTTTACGCAGCAGTAAGAAACATTTTAACAGCCTCGAAGGTATATCATGGGTATGTGGCATAAAATTTAAGATATAGCCTTTTGCTGTGTAGAAACTCAGCGAAAATAGACAAAACATTTATATCGCAAAAACAGTGCATTTCTTGAATCAACATACTTGGGTATTTTTTCTATTTTATTCTTGTATGTCAAATATTTTTGTGTATCAACATGTGTAGCACATTTATGACTCACTATGACAGGTAGCTGAAAATCAGCTTTAAAGTCATACTGTTTTCGTAACATCATGCTAACCATTTGAGCGCACAAAATATGCGTATCTATATATTAGTCGCCATTTTTACTCCAATAGTGATTTTTGTATCGCTTGCGTTCGTATTGCTGAATAAATACTTCTTTTTATTTTCTTCTACTTTTTAGTAACACCGTTAACTAACTGTAAACCACTATTTAAAATCTAAATTTTCTCACCTTTCCATGTCTTTATAATACGAAAATTTATTATCAGTAAAATATCATAATGATGTTGAAATGAACTTAATGTTAAATATAGTAATATATACATAGTCATATTTATTTTTATTAAAATGTGATTCATGAAATTTATTTATACATTACAAAAATAACAAATTACATAAGATATTTGAACATATGAATTTTAAATAATTATCATGTAGGTATACAAAAACCCTTTTTATGTGAGACCGAAGGGGCTCCTTCAGACTTTTCCACTTAGCTCTCTAAGCTCCAGAATATCCAACCAAAATAGAAACTGAACTTCTGCCATTAACTCTGCAGTATGCCACCTGTATTGAAATTCGTAGTACCTATTTTATTCAGCTGACGAAAGCTTAAAGCCAGCTGATTTCAACAATTTATCTGCAAAGCGATTGTCATATTATATATACTTACCGAAATTTTACGAACCGTTCAGTTTTCCCTTTTTCTTATTGTAAAAATTACTTGTTGATTACATAAATAGCATTTTTTATTTTTTTATACTATTAGTTTAATTAATCAGACAATAATGGAGCCTGGGGGCTACTTGGTGGTTTACGGTTACAATAGTATATTTATTAGTATACAAAGAAGGAGGTTAAGTATCTAAGTATCAATCAATCATTTATTTGGATGAATATGGTAAATACAAAATACAGATCTTAAAAAATAAAATTATAGGAACAACATTATATTATTTATATATTCTGCCAATATTTGGCGTACAAAATTAAATTTAATAATAGTTACAGTAATTAAAAAACTAAGTATGCGATCGGCCCATAAATGGATACATAGACTCACGCCTGTTTCCTAGAGAGAGCAGAGACAATGGATTTCCATTTGTCACGATCTTTGCAGACCTCTTTTGCCTCATTTACTGTCATTATATTCTTCATGCATTTTCGCCGGTTTAGGGCACTTCTGACCGGGCCTTTCTTGAGAACGTCTACGATTTGGTCGGAGAATGTTCTACGAGGTCTTCTCATTCCAGTTGTACCATTCGCACAGGCCACGTTTTTAAATAAAATAAAAAAATAAACAAAAATGTTTTATTGGATTTCATAATTACAGTTTACAATATTAGTCAAAATATTAATATAATAAATTGCTGGATGCGAATAGAGCAAGACCGGCAATCGTGGAGATCTTTGGGGGAGGCCTTGGTCCAGCAGTGGACGTCTTTCAGCTGATATGATGATGATGATTAATATAATATGGCCCATAAGTGGATGATCATAAAAATTGCTTTTAATTTCATAGGATCTCGAAGGAACTGTTAAACATAGCCTGCTGGTAGTCATTAGACCAAGTTAAGGCTATGTCTCAGGCCACCTGAGACGAACAACTCTGACACAAGAGTTACCTTAGTCAACAAGTGAACTTCAAAAGACCGGTAAAAATAACAAGCGTTCGAGACTAAACACATAATCTATAAAAAGACTACAACTCTTTAAATTTGTCTTTGTGTTTGCAATTGATAAATTAAAAATTCATCATCATCATCATTGCCGGTCTTGCGCTATACGCATCCAGCAGTTTCCAGCGACTCGCACAAGATCATCGGTCCATCTTGTAGGGGGCCATCTGCCCACGCTGCGTCTTCCGGTTCGTGGTCGCCACTCGAGAACATTTCTGCCCCAACGGCCCTCGGTTCTACGAGCTATGTGCCCCACCCACTGCCACTTCAGTTTTGCAATTCTTCAATCAGCAAGCGGTGATGCGAGAAGAAAGTCAGAAGTCCAAGCGGAATATTGAAGTACACGTTGATTTCGAAACTTCTAATCCCGGAAAAATAGCTGAGCGAGAAAGAGAAAATAACAAAATTATTTTCAGTTTTGCAATTCTTTGGGCTATGTCGGTGACTTTGGTCCGCATGCGGATTACGACATTTCTCATTCGATCCCGCAGGGAAACTCTGAGCATAGCCCTCTCCATTGCTCTTTAGGTGACCTTGAGCCTTCTAATAAGGCCCATAGTGAGCGACCACGTCTCTGTTTTGTAAGTCATCACTGGCAACTCACACTGGTCGAACAGTTTCGACTTGAGACACTGCGGTATTTTGGACGAGAAGATGTTACGTAGCTACCCGAACGCTGCTCAGCCGAGTTGGATTCAAAATTACTTTACTCATATTCTATTATGAACGAGGTAAAAAATTCCAATAACTACAGTAATTTAACTAATAATGTAATTGCCTGGTATCGAAATTTGCCTATTAGAGTCAATATTCAGACGGGCCTAATGGTCTACTGATTAGTGACCCTCACTGGTACACCAGAGGTCGTGGGTTCGATCCTCATCCAAAAAAAAAATCTTTGTGTGATGAGTTTGTACTTTTTTGGGTGAGTATGAGTTTAAATATCGATGTAACATGTAAGTGAGCTGTTATATTATTATTAAGCCTTTATTGCCAACAAGGATACATTATAATATTACATTACATAATTAAATACAAGTAGCTATATATAAGTTATTGGGTGTTGGCGTGTCTTTGCGACACGAAGGCCTCCTCCAGCGCTTTCCAGTCTACTCTCTCTTGAGTTGTTCTCTCCCATAGTGGACCTGCAATCTTTCTTATGTCATCAGACCAACGTTTTCTTTGTCTTCCTCTTTTCCTCTTTGTTTGGAATCTGGGAGTCCATTCCGTTATTTCTTTTGTCCATTTATTATTTTTCTCTCTCATCATGTGGCCTACCCACCTCCATTTCAGTTTTTTTGCTTTTACAACAACATCTTCAATTTTCGTGATATGTCTGATATCCACGGCTCTTTTTCTGTCTCTCTTTGTGTAACCCAGTATACTCCTCTCCATACCTCTTTGACATGTTATCAGTTTTTGGTTTTGTTTTTCTGTATTTGCCCAGGTCTGGCAACCGTAGGTTAGAATTGGTAATATGCATGTGTTGTAAATTTTCCTTTTCATTGCAATATTATATTGTTTACCTTTTAGCACTTCTTTGAGAGACCAATATCTTTTCCATGCATTGGCTACACGTCTCTCAATTTCAGAGTCCATCTGGTTGCTGAAGGCTATAAGTTGCCCCAGGTATATATATGAATTTACATATTCTATTTCCTCATCACCTATTGACATGTTTTTTTGGCTTCTGTTTGTTATTATTTTGGTCTTTGTTTTGTTTATTGTTAGACCCACCTTTTTGCTTTCGTATGAAAAATCTTGGAGCATGTTTTGAAGGCTATCTGGGTTATCTGTTATAAGTAATATGTCATCTGCAAATCTTAGGTGATTTAAACGTTTTCCATTTATGTTAATTCCCATGTTGTCCCATTCCATCTTCCTGATGACTTCCTCCAGAACTGAAGAGAAAAGTTTTGGCGAGAGTGGATCTCCCTGCCTCACTCCTCTGTGTATTTGGAAAGTGTCCCCCTCAGTTTCTAGTTTTATTCGTGTTTTGCTGTTAGAATACACATTTTTTATTAGCCTTATATATTTATTTTCTATTTCTTGGTTTTTCAGGGCTTTTCAAATATACTGGTGTTCCAAAGAGTCGAATGCTTTGTTATAATCCACAAATGCTATGTATAGTGGATAGTTGTATTCCTGACATTTTTCAAGTAACTGTTTTATCACATGTATGTGATCTATTGTTGAGAATCCTGATCGAAATCCAGCCTGTTCCCTTGATTGTTGTTCATCAAGCTTTTTGGTGATGCGTTTTAATATTATATTTTTGAGAACACCTCATATATAGTAGACATAAGACTTATTGGGCGATAGTTGCCTATATCTGATCTATCTCCTTTCTTAAATATGAGTTTGATAGAGATTATTGTCCATTGTGAGGGTATAGATTCTGTGTTTATGATAATATTAAACAAGTTGGTCAGTTTTGTGGTTACTTCTGGTAATTTCACTTTCAGCATCTCATTTGTTATATGATCAGGTCCAGGAGCTTTATCGTTTTTCTGTGTTGCTATTGCATGCTCGACTTCCCTTTCAAGAATCTGAGGGATTTCTTCGGTGTCGTCTTCGAGGTTTACGTTATATTGTAAAGTGTTTCTAGTAGAGTATAATTTCTGATAGTTTTCTGTTGCTATCTTGAGAATTGACCGTCTCTTTGTTTCTTCTTTGCTGTTTTTACTTGTCATTTTCGGGACCCATGGCGTCGCATCTTTTAATTCTTTGAGAGCTTTGTTAACACCTCCTGTTTTAGTAATGTGGCTTAGGATACATTTGATTCTTTTATTGGACTTATCTAGTTTTATATTGCGAGTTATTTCTTTACTTTGTTGGGCTATTTCGTGTAATGTTGATTTAGTTCTTCTATTTTTAAGGAGTTCTTTCCTTGTTTTAATGAGGTCTAATATCTTTGAATTTATTCTATCTTTATTTGTTTTCATCTTGTTGACTTTAATATAAATATCATTTGTTTCCATGTTGTAAATTTCTTGTGTTTTATTTATTTCCTTTGGATGTTATGAAGTTCTGGGATGTTGTGTTGGTTGACAAAGTATTAAATTCCTGATGGAAATGTTTTCTCTGTCTTTTTGTTGTTTGTGAAATAATGTTGCCCTGACAATCCGGTGATTACTATTAAAGTTGAAATTATTCAGTACAATAACATCTTGAAAAAATTTGGGTTGGTTACTGGTTATAAAGTCTATTTCATTTCGATATTGCATGAAAATAATGCCGATCGGTTGTCAAATATTGTACTAGGGAATTAAAATTAATAATTACTTATAAATAAATGTTTTTATGTTGTAAAATATAAAATATTACTGTTAGCAACCTAAATTGTAAGCTAAATAATTGAATGTGATTAGTTTTCTGAAGAAATAAACCCGAAACAACTGATATCTGTCGACGCATCAGCTGTCACTGCGCTGCTCGTGTCCAACGAACTTCATTCGATTAAGTTTAAACTTTTGTGTGAAATCCCGGGGAGTATATTACTTATTCTTTATTTTTACACATTCATACTAACCTAACCAACCATTTATTCGACTCATTGGTGTGAGTCACGTCCAATTTCACACTGCCATATTCTGTCTCCATTTGCTTGACGTACATTGTGGAAGCAAATTCGACGACTTAATTAGCTGGCTACAGACATCACACACTTCAATTACTCCATAACTATACTGATATAAGATTGGCATTCGATAAATTTATTCCTATCTACACATACTAAGTTAACTTGACTAGACCCTAGTAATGAACTCTGATTAGGTGTCATATAGATAAAGTTAAAAGTGCCCCACTACAGTTTGTAACTAAATGTTTAAGTGTTGCTTTATCATAAATCTATTATAAAGTTAATTGCCCATCTGTCTTGTATATACTTACTTATATTATTTCTACCTATAGATCTCTGTAGTTTATTTTTCATATCTCACTCCTTTGACTTCAAATACATCTTAACCTCCTATTTCTGTCTAGTTTTCTGTTCACCCTCTCTTTGTTTTCAGCCCATCCTCATTCACCTCACATCATGCAGACCCGAAGCATGGCTGCAACTCAAGTAGCTGAACATAAGTTGAAATCAGCTCTCAAGGACTTACAGACATACCAAGATCAGTGTCATAAACTTGAACAGGAGCATGAGGAGAATGAGGTAGAGGTAAAAAGGGTCATTGATAGTAACACATCACTGAAAAGAGAACTTGTGAAACTCAACCACCAACTAGAGTCTACTATTGAAGAGCGAGACAGACTGCATGCGGAGACAGAGTCTTTTGATAAGTGTAGAGTGTTATATGAAGAAGCACTGTTCAAGATTAGAGATCTTGAATTAGAATTAATTAATTGTAATGAGAAGTTGTCAAATTATGTAAAAAACACAACTTGTCCAGTAGCTTCCATTAATCAGAGCTTGTATGACGAGTTGGCCAGTCCGGTGGATCTCCCTATTAATACAACGGTGACCATTGATTTGACTGGCGATGACTGTGTAGACTGCCAGCCAAGCGTTAATTCCGTAAGTAGTGACAAGCTAAAACAATATATACTTGAACTAAGTAAAGAACGTAGGGCATTATTAAACAAATTAGAAAATTATGAAATTAAATTAGAGGATAGCAAACTAATTTATGAAAAAGATACTCAGTATTTGCTTTCTGAGATAAAACTCTTGAGAAGTCCCTAGCAATCTCATATCACAGTTTCCAGTCATACAAAAATGAAATGCAATTGCTAGCTGGAAAGTGTAATTCTGAAAGCAATAGGACATTGGAACCGATTAACACCAGTAGTGCAGTAGTGGAGTCATACACACAGCTGGGATCAGAGTCACCAGTATCTCCACAAAATGACAATACTAAACATAGCTCCATACTGTATTCCGATGAAATGGGTAAGGGCCTTGGTACCTTGCTTTGTAATAAGCTGAGTTGTTCCTTTGTCAACTATTGTATGCCAGGATTACATTATAAAGATATAATAGATAAATTAATTCAGAATAAACACAGTGCCAAATCATGTATAACTCTAATGGTAGGAAATTGTAAGAACTTAAAGAAAAAAGACATTACAGATAGTTTCACTAAGATGTTAGAATTAGACTGTAATAAGATAATATTGTGTGCCTTCCCCTATGTGTCCAATGTGCCTGATATTACAAATAATTATATCCACAAGCTAAATTTGCACCTACAGTTTTTGGTTAGCCATTATAGTAATAAATTTATATTTTTGGACACAAATAGTTTTATAGATTCTTGTAGGGTAACCATGAGTACAGTTACTGTCTCAAGAAAATTTTTGAACATACTTGCAACTTTAGTAGCGGCACATATTAACTCAGTCATAAGTGGTATGACGAAGTCACTTTTTATACCATCTTCTAGTAATGTTATTAAAATCAATTTAGTTAGTAGTTTAAACATGTAAGCATGACAATAGAGAAGTGTGATAACTTTCTAATTCTATCACATCAAAATATAAACCGCTTCTCTAGCAATATTCTAGACATAGAACTTTTTAATGAAAAGTATGAAATAGATATCCTTTGTTCAATTGTTTTATATAAATGTGTTATGTGAACTATCTGTAAATGATTGCTATCATATACTTAATTTTAAATTATTGACTCTGTCTCAAAATGAATAATGTTATTGTTTCGAAGTTTTTCTTTTGTATACCTAAATATAATCTAAAATAATAAGCATTCAGACAACCGATCGAGCATATATTGTGTTTGCCTACTAAATAATTACTCTAATTGGACCAAATCCCGTGTTCATGCCCGCTTGAGTATGTTTCGCCGGACCGTCTCAACTGGGTCGTGTTGAAACCGGTAGTAGATGAACCCACTGAGTTTGTTTCGCTGGGTCTTCTCAGTTGGGGCGCATTGGATCTGGTGGTAGCATTAAAGCGCGACCGTCGTTATTAACACAAGGTCCGTCATAATAATAATACCTTTAATATAGACAGAACCATTGACAATATGTAGTAAAAATATTAGATTTAAACTAGATAATTAAACATAATCTCTTGACAATAATTTGATATGAGCTAGCTAAATATCATTGCTGTAATAAAATAAATTTTATAAATGTTTTCATACAATATGTACCTAAATATCTATGTTACTAGAAATAATATCTAATGTATACAACTATATTACTACAAACATGTTCTGACTGTTTACAAGCGCTTTTTTAAAGTCTACGTGAATAAAAACCTTTTTTATTTTATTTTATTTATTTATTTAAGACCCGTCGGGTGATATCCAGGTCCATTTTTTTGCAGGTCTTTTCTTGAGAACACTGTTTAATATGGTTAAGTTATTTTCAAAGGCCATGTTTATAATTCTCTTGCCGTTCTTGCTTCTTTTTCCTATGCCATACTTTCCTACTACAGATTCTTCACCATTCTTTTGTTTGCCTATTTTGCCATTAAAGTTATAATTCTTAATGAGAAATAAATATCTGAAACGAAATTTATTTAGAAATTGAAGTTGTATGTGACAATATATTGAATAAGACATCTAATAACTAAATCATTACTGTCATAAATTAAATATTAGTTCTAAATGTTTTCATAGAAGCCGCAAAACCAAAACCCTATATGTACCTAGACATAATCATTTAAACTTAACTTTACTGCAAACATGTTCTGACTATTTATATTATATACTATTTATTACCCTTTTTGGTTGCCATAGCGCAGGGTCTACCACGTTTGAGGTTAGATGGCATTGTATAAGTTGTTCGAAAATATTTTTTTAATTAGTTTTTTTGTTAGGTAGTTTTCTAAATATAAATTATCTTAAAAAATATTAATTTATCTTTAATATATCTGTTTGTGCCAAGCCGTAGCAAGTCACTAGTTTTGTTTTTATATTATTAGCCATTTCTTTATTTTTTTATTAAGAAGCATCCTAAGAATTATTTATGAAATGTTCAAGAAATGAAAACACAACAAAAAAGTGTAAGTACAATCATGATTTTATTTTTTGTCATTCAATAAAAATCTAATGTAACGCTGAACGATGAAGCCTTTGAAGGTAGAAGTATTTTTGTTTCTTTGTCTTACATTTAAATTGGATCAAGAGAAAATTTCTGAGAATAATTGTACCTGCTCCATATTATTTTAAGAATTGTAGGTAGATATTTATTGTTGTCGATTGCTGAATACGATGAAACATACATAGACTCACGCCTGTTTCCCAGAGGAGTAGGCAGAGACAACGGATTTCCATTCGTCACGATCTTTGCATACGTTTTTTGCCTCGATTACTGTCATTATATTCTTCATAAGAAATGATGATGAAATTATAAGGGTTTGTATTTTTCACTATGTTGATAATTAGTGAAAAATACAAACTAACGAGTTGCTAATAATCAAGTTGATAATTAGCAGCTCGTTAGTCTAGCGGTAGCGTCCTGGGTTCAAGCCCGGATCGAGCCAAGAAAGTGATTTTGAATTTTTTATGTTACTTACTTACTTATCGTATGGACAGTGGTCACCCTGGAGTCAGTGGTGTCCAATCAACCCAATAGATTTCTGACATGGCTTAACGACTGTAGCTTGATGGCTAAAACCGGGACCGACAGCTTAACGTGCCCTCCGAAGCACAGAGTCGCTCAGAAATTAAGCCCTCGTGCCTTGGAAGGTACAAGCTCTAGCGGAATTAGGATGGTTTCAGCAGCACCACTCCAGACAGTAGTGCATATATGTGGTAATAGATTGAGGGGGAACAAAATAAACCTTTAAAAAACCGGCCAAGTGCGAGTCGCACTCACCCATGAAGAGTTCCGTAGCAGCAAGTATTTCAGTTGATTAAATGAAAGCAAATTGCGGTTTACGATTTATGACGTATTAAAAAAAACTACTTGCTAGATCTCGTTCAAACCAATTTTCGTTGTTAGTTTGTATGGTAATGTACATCATATATTTTTTAGTTTTATCAATCTCTTATTTTAGAAGTTACAGGGGGGGACACTCATTTTACCACTTTGGATGTGTCTTTCGTGCAAACTATTCAGTTTAGAAAAAAAATATGTTAGAAACCTCAATATCATTTTTGAAGACTTATCCATAGACACCTACACATATGGGTACGGTAAAAAAAAATTTTGAATTTTATTTCTACGTATGGGGGACCCCCAAAATTATTGTTCTTTTTCTATTTTTGTGTAAAAATCTTAATGCGGTTCACCGAATACATCTACTTACCAAGTTTCAACAGTACAGCTCTTATCGGAAAAAAGTAGCTGTGACATACGGACGGACAGACAGACAGACATGACGAATCTATAAGGGTTCTGTTTTTGCCATTTAGCTACGGAACCCTAAAAATCAGCTTAAGTTACGTAAACTATTAAAATTATAAATTAATTTACGCACACCCGTACATAATGATTCAATATGTTTACGGAAATTTTAATGGAAGTCAATTGTAATACCAAAATATTTAATACTGTATGTTATGGCTAAATACAGTTTCCACAAACATTTTGCAATTATGCATGTTAATGGTTAAAGTTTAATTTTCAGAAGCTATTTTTAAACAACTGACAGATAATTACATTTTATATGTTTTAAGTAACGATAACGATTCGTAACGAGATTCACTGTAGTATTTAACTGCAAATCAAAAATCTTCATTTTGTTATACGATACAGATGTATATTAGATAGTTAGAGATACGACATGTAACAAAAATACAGTTACCTACTCAAACCTAAACTTATATTTTGAGATGCTTTATTATTTTGTTATTTAATTATATGTATTTATGCGTTTGTATCCCACGTATTTTTATAGTACAGGACAGGACAGTCTAGAAGACATAATCATGTATGCATCTAATCTTGACCCGAGAGTGTCTCTAACAGAAAAGTTCAAAGAGGTTAACATTCTAACTGTACCATCTCAGTATATATATGAAAACTTACTATATGTGCATAAAAATATAGATTCCTTCTGTCAAAGGAGCGATACACATAATGTAAATACTAGATATAAGAATAATCTCATATTGCATACTACCCGTCTCCACTAAATAAGTAACTCGTTTATGGGGCAATGTATAAGATTCTATAACAAACTTCCAATGATATTAGAGAATTGTCTACGAATAAGTTTAAAAGAATTATTAAAGCCAAATTGTGTAGCAGAGCATATTACAAAATTTCTGATCATTTAAGTGATAAAAGTGCTTGGGATTGAGTTGTTCTGAGGCAACACACATGATTGTAATTAATCTTAAGTATATTTTATTTTAAAAAAGGATTCCTACTGAGTTTTCTGGCAGTGTTTCACAGTAGCTGCCACTGCACGGTAGGGTAAAAAAAATATGACGATTCCACATAAATGTAAAACTTTTTCGGAATAAAGAATTTTTGACTTTGACATATAATAACATACTCTTACACGTGCAAATGAAATATAAAAAAAGTCATCAAATATTTGTTACATCAAATATTTGATGATTTTTTTTATATTTCATTTGCACGTGCGCAGCTAGGAAAATATAAATATGAAATAAATAAGACAAAGGTAATCTATTTATCATTAGCTAAACTATTCGTTAAACGTTAAAATAAATATAAAATCAGTATATTTAATTTGAAAATTATTATACTGAAAATATAAATTGATGTATGATAGATAAGTTCTTCTTATGTGCACGTAAAAATATCCTATTTCTTGTATATAGAAGTTTCTCTAGGGTGCTTTAAAAAAGAATTATTAAAATTTTTCCATAAAATACACTTTTTCCGAAACTAAAATCGAACGCGCGTCCATTTCAACTCCATTCTATCTGTTTCAATTCTTTCATTAAGCACTATAAAGAGTTCCACAATCAATTTCTAACCACGATCCGCCTTATCTACAATAATTCTGCGGCTCCAAAAACTCTTATTCTTCATATGTTAAAAACCATTTTACTCTGAACTAGTAGTAAAAGTAAGTGGTAACGTACGGAGTCTGTACATTCATTGTGGATAGCATAGATTGATGGGCGTGGTTGGCGAAGCTAAGTTACCCGCAAGTGCAAGACCGTTAGTGTATACGATTTTGGAAATCGGATCGTACATTAGCGATGATATTATCACTGAGAACGTATGTATTTGTCATAGTAAAATCTCGGTTGTGTGCGTGTCGTAGTCGCACATGTCGGGTTTCGTAGGAACCTTCGTACCAAAAATATCATACGATTCTTGATCTACTTTAATTTTTTAGGTAAATAGTTGTAATTTTATAAATATTTCACATATTTATAATAATAATAATATCCAGGGTCAGTGTCACAGAGATCTTCCTAGCCCCAAACTACGCAAAGCTTGTACTATGGGTACCCGGCGACGATATAAATAAATAAATAAAATAAAAAAGGTTTTTATTCACGTAGACTTTAAAAAAGCGCTTGTAAATAGTCAGAACATGTTTGTAGTAATATAGTTGTATACATTAGATATTATTTCTAGTAACATAGATATTTAGGTACATCTTGTATGAAAACATTTATAAAATTTATTTTATTACAGAAATGATATTTAGCTAGCTCGTATCAAGTTATTGTCAAGAGATTATGTTTAATTATCTAGTTTAAGTCTAATATTTTTACTACATATTGTCAATGGTTCTGTCTATATTAAAGGTATTATTATTATGACGGACCTTGTGTTAATAACGACGGTCGCGCTTTAATGCTACCACCGGATCCAATGCGCCCCAACTGAGAAGACCCAGCGAAACAAACTCAGTGGGTTCATCTACTACCGGTTTCAACACGACCCAGTTGAGACGGTCCGGCGAAACATACTCAAGCGGGCATGAATACGGGATTTGGTCCAATTAGAGTAATTATTTAGTAGGCAAACACAATATATGCTCGATCGGTTGTCTGAATGCTTATTATTTTAGATTATATTTAGGTATACAAAAGAAAAACTTGGAAACAATAACATTATTCATTTTGAGACAGAGTCAATAATTTTAAATTAAGTATATGATAGCAATCATTTACAGATAGTTCACGTAACACAGCAGATCAGTCATGTCTATATGGCTACAAGATCTCCAGCGAGCAATGTGCAGGTAGGAAGTGAGAGCCAGACGTCTTTGTCATCGATGTACTCTTTAGTGGTGTAATAACCCCTAGCCATAAGTATACGTTTAATATGTGTTTTAAAACTTGTGTCAGGCAGATCAGTAATTTGAGTAGGAAGCTTGTTATAAAACCTAATACAATTTCCTAAAAATGATTTATTAGTTTTGCTTACTCTAAAGCCTGGCATGGCTAGTTTGTTTTTATTCCTAGTATTTATATTATGCAGTTCACTTTTCTTTTTATAATTATGAATATTTTTTCTAACAAACATTATATTCTGATATAATAGGTCTTTACCTATGAAATTGCCGTTTTGTATGAAAAAATTTAAACGAATTTTTTTCATGAATTTTTTTATTTGTATTAATCGAAGTAATCACCCATGCAATCAATGCATCTTTGCCATCGCAGTGGCAGTTTATTGATGCCCTTCTTAAAGAAATCAGCTGGACGGGAGGCAACAAATTCTTCAAAGGCATTTTGTACTGCCTCTCGGGTATTGAATTTTTTTCCCGCCAAGAAGTTATCCAAAT
This sequence comes from Pseudoips prasinana, assembly GCA_951640165.1. Lineage (NCBI taxonomy): Eukaryota > Metazoa > Arthropoda > Insecta > Lepidoptera > Nolidae > Pseudoips > Pseudoips prasinana. The sequence continues at coordinate 32,141,841 of OX621251.1, read as the reverse complement.
TCTGGAAAAAGTAGTAGTCTGTAGGCGCAAGGTCTGGTGAGTAGGGCGGATGACGGAGAGCTTCCAACCCCAGTTCTTGCAACTTGGAGACCGTCTGCTGTGCAGTATGAGGTCGCGCGTTGTCGTGCAGGAGCAGCGGAGACGAGCGATTGACCAATGCTGGTTGGAGATGCGCCAGCTTCTCCATCATTGTGCTCAGTTCTTCACAGTACACATCTGCAGTAATGCTCACCCCGTTTGGTAAGAAGCTGTGATGAATCACACCGGCGCTAGACCACCAAACAGTGACCATCACTTTTCTAGGGGTAAGTTTTCGTTTAGGGTATTGTTTAGGTGCTGAACCAGGATCCAACCAACTTGCTGAGCGCTTGCGGTTATCAAACAGAATCCATTTTTCATCGCAGGTAACAATGCGGTTCAAAATTCCTTCATTTGTGTGTCTGTTGAGCAGTGCAAGGCACGTCTCGACGCGTACTTCGCGCTGGCGATCATTGAGTTCGTGGGGCACCCATTTGTCAAGCTTTTTTACCTTGCCAATTTGACGCAAATGGACCAATATTGTTTTGACGCTAACGTCGAAAGCTGCTGCTAATTCAGCCGTAGATTGTGTATCATCAGCTTCCACAACCGCCTTTAATTCGTCATTGTCGACCAAAGTCTTCGGACGACCGCGAGGTTCATTTTTCAGGTCGAAATTTCCAGAACGGAAGCGAGCAAACCAATAACAGGTGGTGCGTTGGTTTGTAGTGTTAGCTCCGTAAACGTCGTTGATGTTGCGTGCCGCTTGTGCCGCGTTGCTGCCACGACGGTACTCATATTCCATAATTACTCGAATTTTTAACGTATCCATGATGACGAAAAAGATTGAAATGCGATGAAAATGTAACACTAATCAATAAAGAAATGACTACTTTTGGAAAAAAGAATCCATGTTTTTAAAATAAATTTAATTTGAAATTAGAATTCTTAGCCAAACAAAAATTATTTTGATTTGAAATGGCCAGTACTGCAGAACGGCAATTTCATAGGTAAAGACCTAATATATATTCCGATGGCACAGTAAGTATATTTATTTCTTTAAACAAATTTCGCAAAGAATCGCGACTGCCTAAACCATAAATGGCTCTGACTGCTCTTTTCTGCAATACAAAAATAGCACCTATGTCAGCCGCCGAACCCCACAGCAGAATGCCATACGACATAATGCTATGAAAGTACGCGAAATACACTAATCTAGCAGTTTGTTCATCTGACAATTGCCTTATTTTCCAGACAGCATAGGAAGCCGAACTTAATTTACCTGCTAACTTTTCAATCTGAGGACCCCATTGCAATTTTGAATCAAGTGTCAATCCTAAAAATACGGTCGATGGGACTAGATCTAATATTTTCGCATTAAGTGCAACTGTTGGTACAATTTGAGTCACATTCGGCAATGAGAACCTGATGCATTTAGTTTTCCCTGCATTTAACAAGAGATTATTTGCCGAAAACCATTCTGATATAAAGCTGAGTGTTTTATTATGCTCAATAAGATCTTTATCCTTTCTATTTACTTTAAATATGAGCGAAGTATCATCAGCGAACAAAACTATGTCTGATACTTTCTCTACCAGATAAGGGAGATCATTTATATAAACTAGAAATAAAAATGGGCCCAATATAGATCCTTGGGGCACCCCCATTTTCACAGGATGACGTGCCGAAGTGGCACCGCCTATCGAAACCATCTGTTGTCGCCCCGATAAATAGGACATCACAAGATCAAGAGATGTGCCAGATATTCCATAGTACTTCAGTTTAACAACGAGCGTACGATGATCAACGCAATCGAAAGCCTTAGAGAGATCACAGAAAACTCCCAGCGCATCCTGTGATCCCTCCCAAGCCTCCAATATTGACCTAATTAATGTGCAACCTGCATCCTGAGTAGAGCGGCCCTTTGTAAGCCCGAACTGCTTGTTATGCAATATCTCATTCACGTTAAAGTGCGACAACATTTGGCTGAGCATCAGCTTTTCAAATATTTTACTTAAAGCTGGTAGTATTGAGATAGGCCTATAATTCGTGGCATTTTTTGAACAACCTGCCTTGAAAATGGGTATTATCTTACTTATTTTCATTAAATCGGGAAAGACACCATCACTTATACAGCCATTGAAGATGGCTGCAAGGATTGTAACAATGTTTAGTATGATTGATTCAATTGCTTTAACAGACAGTCCCCTCAAATCTTCTGTGCCTTTCCTTTTAATACTCTTAAAAGCTTTTATAATATCATCACTTGTTACGGATTTAAAACTAAAGTTAGGTACAGTTTGTTTTACGCTTTGATTTAAAAAGAGTTCAGCCACATCTGGTGATGATGCGAAACACTTAGTAATATCCACGGGTATATTTGCAAAAAAGCAGCAAAAAAATTGGCAATGGTAAGCTTGTCTGAAACCAGTTCATCACCAATATTCAATACTAATGTTTGATCTCTTGATCTACTTTTACCAGTTTCAGTATTAATTATTTGCCAAGCTGATTTTATTTTATTATCAGATTTTTTAATTTTATCTCTTATATATAAAGATTTAGCTTGAATGCAAACCTTTTTAAAAATTTTTGAATAATTTCTAACATAATTAATGAAATTGACATCAGGGTTATAGGACCTTCTGTCATACAACTCATATAAAAAATCTCTACTCAGTCTAATGCCTTGAGTTGCCCAAGAACTACATTTTATCTTATTACTGTCAACCGTTATGTTTTTTTATTTTACAAGCTTTATTAAATTCTTTGCAAATACAGTGGAATAATGTAGTGTACATATCGTTAGGCTTACTTTTGTTTGGCAATAGATGGCACAAACTATTCTCCAGGTTGTTACTGAACTTTCCCAAATTAGATTTTGTTAAAGGTCTAAAACTAATTTTTTGTTTATTTATATTTATCTCATTTTTTATCTTTACTATTTGGCATTTATGGTCAGAGCGAACACCAGCCACCAAACACTTCTCAGAGACATCAAAGTTGGTAATTATGTTATCAATGCAAGTAGCAGATGTGGGTGTGACTCTCGTGGCCTCAGAGAACAAGCATTTAAGGTTAAAGGACCGAAATACAGATAGAAATACGTTTATTTCAGGTGAATCTGCTAAAATGTTCATATTAAAATCACCACATACAAGGATTTTTTTTTTACTTTTAATTTTCCTAAGAATGTCTTCTATTGTTGCTGTAAAAAGCTTTAAATTGGATGCTGGTGGTCTATACACACATATTATACAATAAAACTGCGTCTCTACACATGCCACCTCACACACACGCTCAATAGATAGTTGGCATATATCTTTACGTTCTTTAAATTTAATTTGGTCTCGAAGTAGTATCAGTACTCCACCACCCTCTGCCGAAACCCTATTATAAAAGCTGGCGACCCTATAGCCACAGACACTAAAAGCCATCTTGTGTGCCTTCAGCCATGTTTCTGTAAAACAAAGGATATCTATTTCATATTTTTCATTAAAAAGTTCTATGTCTAGAATTTTGCCAGAGAAGCGGTTTATATTTTGATGTGATAGAATTAGAAAGTTATCACACTTCTCTATTGTCATGCTTACATGTTTAAACTACTAACTAAATTGATTTTAATAACATTACTAAAAGATGGTATAAAACGTGACTTCATCATACTACTTATGACTGAGTTAATATGTGCCGCTACTAAACTTGCAAGTATGTTCAAAAATTTTCTTGAAACAGTAACTGTACTCATGGTTACCCTACAAGAATCTATAAAACTATTTGTGTCCAAAAATATAAATTTATCACTATAATGGCTAACCAAAAACTGTAGGTGCATATTTAGCTTGTGGATATAATTATTTGTACTATCAGGCACATTGGACACATAGGGGAAGGCACACAATATTATCTTATTACAGTCTAATTCTAACATCTCAGTGAAACTATCTGTAATGTCTTTTTTCTTTAAGTTTTTACAATTTCCTACCATTAGAGTTATACATGATTTGGCACTGTGTTTATTCTGAATTAATAATTAATAATTCTGAATATATATACTTATATAGACAGATAAATACTTAAATACATTCAGTCAAAAAATTATCGGGAATGGATGATTTGTTTATGGTTCCAAATTCAAATTTTTGTTATTTTTGTTGTTGTTAGATTGGCACAACTGTTTTCCATTTTGGCGCGGAGTTTGAGTTGCATCTGTTATTTATATTAAATACAGTGCTGGTTTTAGTAATATCATATATAGTGTGTATTGCGAATTTCATAATGGACAAAAATATCGAACAAAGAGTTTGTCTTAAATTTTGCATCGCTAATGGAATTTCGTGTTCGGAGTCACTGAAAATGTTACAGAAGGCTTACGGTGAATCGACTTTAACAAAAACTCGTGCTTATGATTGGTTCAAAGCGTTCAAAAGCGGTCGAGATGTGATGAAAGATTTGCCTCGCTCTGGTAGGCCATCAACGTCTGCAACTGAAGTTAACATCCCAAAAGTGAAGGAAATAGTGACTGAAAATCCTCCTTCAACTCTGAGAGAGATAGCCGCCGAACTTTCTGTATCTCACGAGTCGAATAGTGTCATTTTAACTACTCATTTGGGTATGAAACATGTTGCCGCTCGGCTAGTCCCAAAAGATCTGAATTTTCTCCAAAAACTCAATCGCATGAAAGTCGCTGAGGACATGGCAGAACGAGTCAATTTCGACCCAACATTCATGAAACACATTGTTACTGGTGACGAGACGTGGGAGTTTGACATGCAAAGTAGTCAACAAGCTTCGGAGTGGCACCTTCCAACTGAACCGAAACCAAAAAAACCACGCCAAAGTCGATCAAAAGTCAAAGTCATGTTAACAGTTTTCTTTGACAATCGCGGTGTTGTGCACTCTGAATTCTTACCGGAAGGTCGAACGGTAAATAAAGAATATTATTTGAGCGTTATGCGGCGTTTAAGACAGCAAATTCGACGAAAAAGGCCAGATTGTGGAAAGAAAATTCTTGGATTTTCCACCACGATAATGCACCTTCGCACAAGGCCATCATTGTGAACGAATTTTTGACCAAACTTTCAACAAATACCATCGAGCAACCACCATATTCACCAAATATGGCTCCAGCTAACTTCTTTCTTTTTACTAAACTCAAATGACCACTTCGTGGTACCCGTTTTCAATTGGTAGAAGACATAAAGTGGAATTCGCGGCGAGAACTGAACTCAATTCCGAAATCAGCGTTTAAAAAATGTTTTGATGAATGGATTATTCGTTAGCGTAAGTGTATCGTTTCTGAAGGAGCATACTTTGAAGGTGATAAAATAAATTTGGAGGAATAACAAACATTTTGTATATTATTGATCTTTTCCCGGTACTTTCTTGACAGAGTAGTACATAGAAAACATCCATGACTCAAAAACAAATATTCGTGCTCATCACACAAATATTTGCACTTACCGGGATTCGAACCCAGGACCACCAGCTTCGTAGGCAGGAGCACTACCAACTAGGCTACGGAGACCGTCAATATAATAATAATTCACATTAAAACTAGTTCCCATTACATATTATTGGTCTAGTGGTTAGTGAACCTGACCAGATCCAGAAGTCGTGGGTTTGATCCCACCCAGAACTAATTAGTAAAGTATTTATATTATTGTTATTTCATTTTTAGTATTTGTTGTTAAGATGGCAATAGAAATATACACCCAGTTAAAATTCTAGTAATAAGAAAATTAGTTTCTACAAAATATTCACGCCTGAAGTATGTAAGTCATAAAACAAGCGCGCACAATGCTGAAACCGATACTTCGTACGACCGCGAACGCGTCGCGACCACCAACGCCCTCCATGACCCTTAGTTTGAATACCGTACCGGTAAAAAGCCCCCTCAAACCAGAGGGGGGGCTTTTTAGAGCGTAACCTTTGTAGAGCGAAAGTTGCACCAAACATCCCCAAAAGGCATGATCTCTTGCCCTCTCCCCGCCAGTAACCGCCCAGAGCCGAGGTTCGATCCCCACAGGGGGTGCGCCCCGGCGCGGGTTACTTAGTTTTGTAGTTTGCTAGACGGCTCAAGCCCTCCGCTCGCCTCTACAGTTCGGTGAAGTAGTGAAAGCCTCCTCGGCTAACTATAGCGTCATGTCCAAAAAAAAAGCGCACAATGCTAGTTTCCTCGAATCACGAAACTCACGCTGCCACACCGACTCGCATCAATTCATATCGATGAAATGCCCCTGCCGATTTTCAATCGGATGAGCAGCTCACGTCTTTGCTTGCTAACGTAGAACGACAGGATATTCCATACGTAAGCCACGCAGCAAACCTGTCCTCATATAATTTCTCACAAGTCGTATCGCAACGTATAATCATCCCCAAGGTTAGTACAGATTACGACGTGGAACTAAAGTTGATGTATAGATGGTTTTCAAAAGAAATTTAGGTAGAATTATTGTGGTCTAAAAGAAAAGGGATTGGCTTCAGCAACCCTGCAATGGCTTTTAGAAGCCGTATTATTGATAGCATCAAATATTTCATGTCTGTTAGTCATGTAGACAATCTTATCCTACTAATATTATAAATACGAAAGTTTGTGAGTATGGGTGTATGGATGTTTGTTACTCTTTTTACGTAAAAACTACGGAACGGATTGTGATCAAACTACGTAGTAATATAGCTTATATTATTATATTCGAATAACCCATAGGCGACCACGAACCGGAAGACACAGCGTGGGCAGGCCCCCTACAAGATGGACCGATGATCTTGTGCGGGTCGCTGGAAATCGCTGGATGCGGATAGCACAAGACCAGCAATTGTGGAGATCTTTGGGGGAGGCCTTTGTCCAGCAGTGGACGTCTTTCGGCTGATATGATGATGATGATGAACACATAGGCTATAATTTATAAGTTTAACGTAGGTGAAACCGCGGAGCACAAATAGTTACGTAGTAACAAATAAATAGGAGGAAACGATTTAAAAAACCAGCCTAATTTATCTATAATATGTATGTCGGCGTGGTTGGCAAATACTTTTTCACGCCGGAGGTCATGGGTTTGATTCCCACCCAGGACAGAACTGTCTGTTTGGCCTGAGTCTGGGTGTAATTATCTATTTATGTATGTATTAACAAAAGACAAGTAGTATGTGTTCTATAGTACAAGCTCTGCTTAGTTTGAAATCAGATGGCCGTATGTAAATAATGTCCCAGGATATTATTATTGTACCCTTGCAATAAACACTTATGTCCTAACATTTAGATTAGACAAGCAAGATAGGTTCTCTACTTAATTTACCTCCAGCGCTAATTAATCCACGTTTATTCAAAACAAATTTAACTTTAACCAACAGCTAGTTGTAACAAGCAAGTTAAACAAACTAAATACTACATTCGCAACAATGGCTAAAATTAACAAAAACTCCAGGACCCAGAAATTCCACTACGATCCTCCATTTGGCTCCAAAACAAAAAGTATATAATAACAATTCGAAGGACACTAACTATTAACACTGCCCAGTTTTGTATATAACTTTCATACCATATTATCTCCTGTAGTCCATAGAACATTCCCATCAGGACCCAGCACTTTAGTATCCTAAACTTAAAGTTCACTTTTCTATAGCAACCTTTTCATAGGTGCATTGCCACTATGTTATAAAAAGTTGCAAGCTTGGCAATGCAGCCAACATGGATGGTCACTCGAGAATTGTTTAGTTGGCCAGCCCACATTCAAACTTACAGTCTGACTGTCGAGATGATATTTTCAAATGGTTTTAATACATTGCTCTGTGGGAACACCCCATTCTTACATGAAGACAGGAAAATAGTTAACTTAAAACCCAAAACAGGAACTGGTCTTAAAACAATTTTATATTTACCTCTAAACTTGTCTAACCGGATGGGGAAGACCTTGTAGAACATTCTCTGACCAAATCGATGATGTACACAAGAAAGGCCAGTTCAGAAGTACCATTAACTTGCGAGCATGTCGTACATATGAAGAAACTTCATGTCAAAAAGTACGTCCACTGCTGGATTAAAGCCTCCCCAAAGAATAGGAGGATATGCCATAATCGCCACGCTTAGCATACGGGTTGGCGATCGTAGTTTGATGGTCATAGTTCACAGAAAAACGCTGCTGCCCGTTTTCTGGTAGGTATGTCCTCGGACGATTTCTACGCCCCACGGGATGGGATGGGGTGATGATATTCTATGCCATCACCACACAACAATATGAAGGATATAATGACAGTAAACGAGGCCAATTTCGCTGGAAATCGCTGGATGCGGATAGCGCAAGACCGGCAATAGTGGAGATCTTTGGGGGAGGCCTTTGTCCAGCTGTGGACATCTTTCGGCTGATATGATGATGATGATGAAACGAGGCCAAAGAGGTGTGCAAAAATCGTGAAAAATGGAAATCCGTTGTCTCTGTCTACCTCTTTGGGAAACATGTGTGAGTATATGTATGTAATACGTATATCATTCAACCACAAAAATACATAGAAATATTTATTTATTCTAAACATATTCCATTAATTACAATAATCAAACCGTACAGTGTTTGAACGCACGGTTACATTGTTAGTTTAATTAATTTGACAATTAATTAATTTGTACCCGCCCTGGTTTCGTTATTATTTGATTACTTTCATAAAACATAAATTTAATTTAGAAATTCTAGTTGTTTTACGTTTAGTATTTTTTAAATATCTTATTACATTTTGCTCCTCGTGTGGGAGCAACTAGATTAATACCGCCGAGATAGAAATGAGTAAAAAAATCCGTCATATGATTAGGTTTTATCTAACTAGGTTGCATGTGTGGCACAGCGGTTAATATAGTCGCCTCGCCACTAAGTGTTCCATGTTCGATTCCCGCATTGGACAACTGTTTGTGTGCACCATAAGTAGGTAGTTGTTCTAAGTGTGGGTGTACTTTGTGTCCGTCAAATACATGTTTGTATTTTAAAGAATCCTACGACATGCGGGTGGTGTCTTTTAAAAATAATTGGGTAACAAAGATTGAGTCGCAAATAATTCTAACTATGGGGATGAAGTAAAAGAAGATACATACATACATACATAGACTCACGCCTGTTTCCCAGAGGGGTAGGCAGAGACAACGGATTTCCATTTGTCACGATCTTTGCATACTTCTTTTGCCTCGATCACTGTCATTACATTCTTCATACATGCTCGCCGGTTTAGGGTACTTCTGACCTGCCCTTTCTTGAGAACATCTCCAATTTGGTCAGAGAATGTTCGACGTGGTCTTCCCCTTCCGGTTGTCCCATTCACACAGGCCAGGTATACTTCTTTTGTCAATCTTCTTTCATTCATCCTTTCTAAATGGCCAAACCATCTCAACATGCCTTTTTCAATCTTTGTGACTACATCCTCTTTCACACCACAACGCTCTCTTACATCAGTATTTCGAATTCTGTCTCTCAAAGAAAAGAAGATGGTTGTCAATAAGCTCGACTGGTTTCTTGTGTTCCGAAATTTGCCTTTATTTCAATTTTGATAAATTCTTATGAAGTAGTCAGCTCGCTACCACCTTTGCACCCTTTTTTACAAGACAGATTCCAAGACTAGAATAGCCTATAGTACCATTATGAGAAAAAATGGCTGATAGTAATCCATACACAGAATACCGATTAAAAACATTGTGATTTTAATTGTGAATCAGATGCTTTTACATTTTCCATCTGTTTTATAGCTAAATGGGCCTGTTCTCCTAAAATATTATACACCACATTATGTATCACCCTGTTTAATGCAAATAAACAATTTTAATTTGAATTTAGACTATTATTATGTAACTATTGCATGACTAGTTTATTGTGTAACTATTATCAGGTCAAACTTATCTGTATATTGTGCCTCATAACGCCTCATATGTAACATCTATAATACCTATGTACCGCAATAAAAATTAATTTCATTTTCATATAATTCAGTTCGCCTATCTAAATTTATAAAGCATCAAATCAACAAATTAATGTTCTCTTCATGCCTATACCCGTGGAGTTGCTCCTGTGGGGGTACCCTCCCGCATATTCATATAATAAAATATTCCCCAGTGGTCAAGCCATCCATTAGTGAAAAGCACATTTAAATCCAATCAGAACTTCTAACATTAGCACACACAACCAAACAGACCGGCCCGGCGACATAACTATAAACTATGTAGACATAATTAACGTGGATATCTAAAACGCTTTTCATTTATAATTTACAATTGAAAACTTATTAGATATCTATAGTAAAGAGGCAATGTAGCGGTAACAAATCGATATGACCGCAGACACCTTTACGAGAAGCCGGAGTACTGAAGCCAATTCTCACCAAAGATATTGAAAGAACAAGACAGCATATTTTACGTACAATATTTACGAATAAGAGCATATATTTAGAGCTATTGACTGAGACAGTAGTTAGGGTTCCGTACAAAATGGTAAAAATAAACTTTTAAGAGATTAAATCAGTCCGTTTGCCTGTACCAGTGGTTTATAACAGTTTCTAGAGTATGAATTTCAGAATAGTTATAGCATATGGAAAATATAAGAATATATTGGCGTGGCCACGCTATGCTCTTTTAGCTCGTTCGGCTCGTGCGTTGTAAGGTTGCAGTTCTTACCTAACCTACTTTTCTAGTAGCAACATATAATGTATTTTATGTTATTTTTTTCAAAGTTGCGTTAGTCATATTTATTTGAAGCTGATTTGAAGATACTAAAATAATAATGTTATTGGGGTCACCTATGAACAGTTAGGTTATATAAGCACGTGATATAAAGACTAAACGGGCCTGATGGCGTGGTTTGCAAATGCTTGCTTTTCACGCCGGAGGTCGTTGGTTCGATTCCCACCTAGGACAGATATTTGTGTGCATGAACCAGTCTATTTGTCCTGCGACTAGGTGTAATTATCTACATAAGTATATATTTACAAAAGAAAAGTAGGTAGTATATGTAGTGAATCAGGTATCTTATTTATATAGTACAAGCGTTGCTTAATTTAGGATTAGATGGCCGTGTATAAATAATGTCCGAGGATATAGAATCATATTGTGTAAAAGACATTTTATACGAAAATAATATTTCTGAACCGATTATTTGCTTCAGAAAGAATAACAGGATCACCCACTTATATCCCATGGGTGTCATAAACAAAATCTTATGGACCGATTCTAGATGACTTAGAGATACTACAGTTAGCCGTGCAGCACACAGGTAGAGACCAGGAAGAGCTGGTAACGTAACTGCCTCGGTGGAGACCGAACCCAAACGACATCTTGCTTAGAAAGTAGCATCAATAACGACTATACCAACAGGCAAGTAAAGTAATACTCCCCAAAAACAACCAAAATAAACTCTTACCAAACGTCCCATTATGATTCACTCGACACGTGTCGCAACCAATAAAGATATAGTCAGTTAAACGAACGGTAAAAAATATAAACCACTGTAAGAATGAGTCATGGTGAGTTCTAACATATTAACACGGTATCCAAGGTCTTCCTGTCGACGTTAGTCATACTAGACTACGTTGAATACTGGAATCGGTTATGGCAATTATAGTTCTATACACACTTAACATAAATAATACGTAAGCAGTCTTAAGGCAGCCGAAAACGTCTTTGACGACTGGATCATCTCTTAACTTTTTTTTTATAAGGCATGGGAATTGCCTACGCATCACACCCGCAAAAAGTGTCTGCGTGTGGGTATGTTGTACTCGTACTGACTAAACCTAACCTACCGTGGACTTCTTCTGGCGCCTGATAGAGGGAGCCCCGGGTACGCGGATATTCTGCTCCGGCCCATTTGCGCCGCGTCCCAGATGGTGGAAGCACGCATCCTGTGGGGACTCTCAGTTGTCATCCCCAATTGCCGAGTCTGGCACAGCGACTGCGCCACAAACAGATGGCCACAGACCATCTGTTACATTTTTTTTTTTTCGTGGTGGAAACCTTTTATAGGTAGGTACCCGCTGTTTAGGTGAGACGACAGGGTATGTGGGAGTCCACAGGGTTACCCACTAAAACCACCACGGCAGCCTGGCCTCTAGATGCTTAAAGTGATGGCTCCGGGAACTCGAAACGATTGCCATCCGGAACCACCACTGTTGCACCTATGCGTCTTAAAAAAAGACTCCTCCCGGGGCGTAAAGCCCCCGTTGCATATTTTATGCATAGGCGACTTGCAGCTGCCACAAATCGCCTCTTCCCAGGCTCACCTCCTTAAGGACAAAGGAGTCCCCACTCCAACCACCTGTGAACCCGGGGGTGGCCCCTAGAGAGCTATTAGATATGGCCATTATAGAGCCACCCTCCACACTCGCACCGAACTTTTCTCCGGTGCCAATCTCTCTGCCAGATTAATGGCTTATGCCACCTCACTGGCGCCTCACTCTTCTGCGGGTGGGATCAGCCATCTCTCGTTGCCGCTCAGCGGCCTCTTTCTGTAGCATTACAGCTTCACAGAAAGAAGCCACTGCCTTCCAGCTTGCATTATCCGTCAGCATAATACCGAGAACAAACCGAAATTCCAGGTTGGATTAAAACTCTTGCGTCACTACACAATCTCCTTTATTGAATTAAAGAATATTAAAGTTATTAGGTAGTATACTAATCTTTGTGTAATCTTTTCCTCCATGGAATCTATTCGTAACTAAAATGACCGAATTTTACATAATAATATCAAATACTTGATGTAAGTTTAATCCTATATTGGTTTTATTAAAACACAATAAAAATCACGTTTTTCGAAAGAGGTTTGCAGCTATAAAAGTTTTATAGGAGGATATTTCGTTTCAACAAGTTTAGCATCTTGATTTCTTTAGTTTTAGTTCTTGAACTTCTTTTGCACTTTGCTTGTTTTCTGCATACTTTTTATACAAATGAAAAGATTAAAGAACGCTGGCTATACTTTGGCCTGCGGCTTTTAAGCAACGTTTTTAGAACGTTGCCTAATTGTATGGAATAATTTGAGATGTATTATTATTTTATACAAAGTAGAGTTAGTTGTATTTAGACCTTAAATAATGTGATTTTGTACTTATTTAAAGTAGACCTGTAAAAAATTTTTGTTACTGAAATTCCTTTTCCGTCGAAACAGAGAACGTAAAAAAATTCTATAATTCTTTTAATTAACAGAATGACCATACTGATATCTATGCTATTTTGCTTAAGTTAAATTAAAACAACAGAGCAACTCGAAAGTGAAATTATACGTGTCATAAGTAACGGTAGTTGCTTACTATCAGATGGTTCACTTTGCTTATATTCTGCATACTGTTTCTATTAATTAAAATAAAAAAACGCTGGCTATATTCTGGCCTACGGATATAGACAACGTTCTTAAAAGATGCTTTATTGTACCGAATAATTTTAGATTTATAAATGCTCTTTTAGCGATAAGGCCGCTAATTGCATTAAAATAAGCTAACTTCCTTGTATTTTTGCAATAAATTGTACTTCTTCTTCTAGACTTAGTTGTGTATAGAACTTAAATAATGTGATTTTTATCATTGAAATCGATTTATCGTCGAAACAGAGAACAAAATAATTATACATTCGATTATAAAGAAGTAGTTCCCAACTGTAAGCTTTCTTTTTGTTTAATGCATGCTGTGTTCACTTCTAGAAGGCCAAACACTTTAGCTTTATTTGTTTAATGTTCTTTAAATTGTACAAAGTGCGTTGGCCAGTTTAGTGAACCTAATTAAAAAAAAAAAAAAAAAAGTACTAGATATGAATAGGGTCGCCAATTGATATCTATTATATTGTGCTTCATTTAAATTACCTCCATTAGGTCATCAGAGAAACGCGAACGTGATATTATACGTGGTACACGTATCATAATAAGCAACGGCAGTTGCCGATTGCCGATTGAACTGTATAAATATAATATGACATACAGACAAGACAATGAAACAAATTGTATTAAACATAATTACCGCTCCGAACCATCACTTAGTTTAAAATAGATATGGTTAGGCGCTCCTTACTCACTGTCAATGACTCATCATCACGCTGCGAGCTTTATTAGCGTTCTGTCTACACATTGATACCTACATGAAAATATCTTACTCATAATAAAGACTTCATAATTAATTATATGCTACAAGTCTTAGAATGTTTCATAATCATTTCATTATGAAAGTTTTCCGAAAATTAATCATCATGGCAGACGAATGACATCCTCTCCTGGACATACATACATGTCATAATTGCCACGTTTAGCGTCTGCCAAGCGTCGCAAAACTGCAATCGGCAAACCGTCTTTTTTTTTTAAATCCAGTTTTACGTCTCTGGCTTCTTCGGCCTTATGAGCCTTCCGTAAAATATATTATTATTTTATTTATTTTCGTCATGTCAAGTAAAGTCCGTCACAGTCAAGTCATACGTAGTCCTTGTCGTACCCCAGTAAAGCAGTGGAGACTTTACTAGAGGCTTATATGGAGTTTTAGATTCAACACAGAAAATCGCAATTCACGGCAATATGGCACTTTTTCCACTTGTGTACGTTGTCCATGATGTTATGTATAAAAATCCACCATATTTACACATAAAAACTTGAATTGACACCAGTTTTTTTAAATGAAACAATGGCCTGATGCGTCTTTTTCCGCGTTGGCGCCATATCTCCAAACCGTCTGAGAGAAAAGGTGTTCCCCATTCTCTTCTAAAGTCATCCCGTGGGAATACGGGATGACTTCTACGCATCCCACGGGATGTGGTGGGGTGGTGGTACGCGTTGCCGTCAGTCATTCAGCAATAACTCTAGCACATATATTAGGTTAAATTAATACACTTCGATTTGGTTATGTTTGTGTAAGCATGGACGTAGAAACACATTCATCCGTACCACCTGGAAGCGATCTCGTCAAGGTCGTTCACGACCCAAATCCCACGTATGCGCAGGCTCTTGAATGAATTACCTGCTGCGATGTTTCCTCAGCGATACGACAGGTCCTTCTTTAAACGAATGCATGTGGCATGTGGATAATTTGGTGCAGTTCACTTTACTTTATGGTATG
This sequence comes from Pseudoips prasinana, assembly GCA_951640165.1. Lineage (NCBI taxonomy): Eukaryota > Metazoa > Arthropoda > Insecta > Lepidoptera > Nolidae > Pseudoips > Pseudoips prasinana. The sequence goes on along the minus strand of OX621251.1, from coordinate 32,126,772 downwards.
AGCAGTTACCCTAGTGTCAGACTGTTCAAGTGGACTATATGATTTATCGACTGTTGTCTAACGTCTACAATCGGGACCGACAACTTAATGTGCCCTCCAAAGCACGAAGACTCTCAGAAATTAAACCACTTCGGCGCTCATCCATCTAAAGATTGGCCGCGTGACTACGTGCTTATCTAACCTTACCTATCATTTACGGACTGGTGATATCAACTGGCTGTTTGCGCCTACTAATGGAACTAACACTACTTTATTTATTAACTAGCTTTTGCCCGCGACTTCGTTCGCGTGGAATAGTGTCTTCCGGCAGATTTTTGGTTTTACCCACATAGTTCCCGATCTCGCGGGATCTCTTCAAAAATGAAATGTGGAAGATATTCTAGGGAACTCTTCAAAAATCAACATAATGAGCTCTGCGTTTGAATTGAAGATATGTATTCTCACTTAGGGCATTAAAGCCGTTATTGCCGATCGAAAAAGGCGAAAATGTTATTTTTCCCTTATTTTCAAAATATTATTTTGATTTGCCATTTCAGAAAAAAATACTGTTTCTCCCTTGACAAATTTTCTATTATTTTAGGCTTTAAACATTATTAAAGTTTCTTACACCAAGACATTTCTGTATACCACGTTTTGAGTTTTGCCATCCTTTGCAAAAATATATAGGTCTTGTTGTTTTGACACTCTTGAGCACGCAACGTAGAGTTGTCCATGGGAGAAACAGGCTTTTTCAAGATGTACCCCCGCAACTTTAAGCGTTTGCCCTTGGGCTTTATTTATGGTCATTGCAAACGCAGTTTTCAGCGGAAACTAAACTCTTTTGAATTGGAATGGCAAATCAGTTGGAATGATGGGAATGCGGGGAATAATTACAGTTTCGCTTTTTGCCATTCCAGTCATAATAACGGCGTTAATGACATTCCGTCCTAAATAGATTACTTGTAACCATGTGCCGTTACATAGCCTTGGTGGATCTAGGTTTCTCATAAGCATCACAGGAACTCCAACTTTCAGCCTCAACTTGTGAGAAGGCACTCCTGATAACTCTAAGGAGTTGAGAAACTCTGTTGGGTAAGATGTCACTTGCTCGGTATCCACGACGTTATCTACTGATAGATACTCGATGACATCTCTCTCTACGTCAGACATAATTTGGTCATTTATCCGGCCTACTATTTCATTTGTTGGCGCCAATATCGCCCTTTCGCATAACCATTCCCGATTTTCGATATTAGCGCGTAAATCCGGATAGACACTATTTTTGAAATTGTATGTGCTATCCACAATTTGGCATCATTCGCTGCTCAGCGTGATCATACTCTCGGAGTCGGTAGGCATACGATCCTCGCCGATTTTCAGAAGAGCAGCAGCATACTGCCCGGCTTGACAATCATTATGGAGTAATACTCGCATATTCGTCGACAGTACAACCATAGCACAGATGCTTTTAAACAGGCATTGATTTCATCTGCCGGTGTGCCCCTTGCTATAACCGGCAGGGTCTGCCGGAAGTCACCGGCCAATAGAACCACCATTCCTCCCATAATACCTTGATTGTTTTTTGTCTTTCATCGTGTGACGAAGTGCTTCGATTGCTCTTTTATGGGACATCGTACATTCATCCCAAACCAGCAGTTTACATTGTTGCAACATTCTTCCACGCTCACTACTTTTACTTAAGTTACCAACTGTCATTTCCTCCCAACGCCATCTATCGAGCATAGTGACAACTCGGATTATTTATCTATACTCCATTCGGGCATTTTCTTTGTGCTAAAAGTTTTATTATATTGATACTATTTTTTTCATAACTTTTTACTATTTATTTACTTTTTTCCGATGAATTAAAACAATAACATGAACCGAACTCGTGTAACGATTGACACCATTGCGCGATCACCAACTTGACATAGTATAGTACTAATAGAATTATCTATACTCCGTTAGAGCATTTTCTTTCTACTAAAAGTTGTATTATATTATATTTTCATACCTTTTTACTATTTATTTACATTTTTCTGATGAATTTTCAGTACGGAATTGATGCCGACTCTTGACCAATAGATGGCGCTGTATGTCCGGAATAAATTTTATTTTTTATTTTATTTTTGTAATAAAAACTATCCTATGTCCTTTCTCAAGTTCCAAACTATGTCTGTACCAAATTTCACACAAATCGGTTCAGTAGTTTAGGCGTGAAGCAAAGACAGACAGACAGACAGAGTTACTTTCGCATTTATAATATTAGTTTGGATTCATAGGTCCTTCATAGAGGCCAATTCATTACTATTTAATTACAGACCAAAAAAATTTCCAATTACTAACAACTCAACTACGTTTATTACACATTTATTAGATAGATATACAGTATGTTAGTTTAAACGAGGGACATATTCAAACCCACAATAGTGTATGCTTATATGATACTAATAAAAATATGAACAAAAAAAACACTGATAAATAACAAACAGAACCTACCTACCTAAACCTAACCTCCCCCCTGCGCTAAGGGCGAGGGGGGAGGGCGGGGTTTACGCACGAGCTTGCCACGTGATCACTTTAGGTACTGTTCACTTCTTGCGCACTCAGTGTTCATGATAATGTATTTTATAGGACAATTACGTAAAAAATTTAGGTTATAGGTTTTTTATATATTTGGGACGGGAATCGAATACTGAACACCCTCCCTTAATATGTCCCTCGTTTAACCTAACATACTGTATATAAGATTATTGTACTGTTTATATATAAATATATTGGTCTATTGTTTTTTTTCTTATAATAATTTGTTATATTTACCAGTTCTAGTATTAGCCATGACATGGCAACCTTCAAGAAGCGAGCCTATTCTTTTCTTAAAGGCCAGCAACGCACTTGCGGCTCCTCTGGTGTTGCGAGTGTCCATAGGTGGTGATCACTTACCATCAGATGACCCACTTGTTCGTTTGCCATTCTACTTTATATAGGAAAAAATACCTATTACTACAACATTAAACATAGAAAAGATAAATCTTATCAAATGTTTCACCCTTTATTGTTGTGGTGTGTTCACTAAAACCACGCTGCCTCTGAACCCTCGAGAATAAATGTACCCTTATTAAACCATAGTATAACATTACGTACAGTAGTTAATCTTTGAACGGAAAACTTATCCCACAAATACAGGGGCTCTACCGGCTAAGTCGCCGAACATCGATGTCGTAAACGGCGTTCAAATAAATAAAGGTCAAAAATGACTTAATCAATCGTTAAATCGGCTTCATCGTTGACAATCCATTTCGAACTATTTGTGACGTCACATGTACTCATTAAAGCCAATTTAACGATTGATTAAGTCATTTTTAACCTTTATTCATTTGAACGCCATTTTAGAAATCGATGTTCGGCGACTTAGCCGGTAGTCCCAGGTTTTAATATAATTTTTGTACAAGGAAGAAATATTGTACGCGCCAAGCGCCCAGACGGGTGGAAGAATTTAATCCCTAATCCTTATCTTTGCCGTAACCCTTTGCCTGCTTTCACGGGCATGTGAGTTGGCGCACACTCGTCCACAAATATCCAGCGAGCTGATTAATTATTTCACAAAAATCTAACTATGGTGAATTTTGCACTTTGCAAATGGCAATTCGTGTAAACACATTTAAAGAAAGAAAGAAAATTCGTTTAACATTTACCAACACAGATATTTTGTATCGATAAATAAATATAAAAAAAATAAAAAAGGATTTTATTCACGTAGACTTTAAAAAGCGCTTGTAAATAGTCAGAACATGTTTGTAGTAATACAGTTATTATTTCTAGTTACATACATATTACAGATATTTAGGAACACGGAATGTTAAAAAAAAATATACAATTTATTTTATAATGGTAGTGACATTTAGCTAGTTTGTATTAAGTTATTGTCAAGAAGATTATGTTTAGTTGAAGTTTTTAATATTATGTATTGAAATTTATATTTTACTACATATTGCCTGAATGGTTCTGTCTATATTAAGGTATGAATTCAGTATTATTATTACATTCGCACAAAACTGCATTATTATATACATAAATGTTTTGTATCGATTCGCTCAAAACTGCATTATCATATTGGGAAAAATGGCCCATACCTCAGCATTAGCTACAACAAAGCATTCATTACATTTAATCGTATGTTCATAATTAATTGTTTTTAGCTCTTATTACATACATAATAGAGTTTAAAATAAGGTGATAACTATTGTACGGTTGTCCAATTAAGAGTTAATTTATTATTGCTGATAGGAATATCAATGTGCTATTGCACTTATTGCATACTAGTTGTGTCCCGTTTCACACTCGTTAAATTTTATAAATAATATCCTATGTGTTATTCGGAGGTACATAAAAGCTATATTACTACAAAATTTCATCAAAATCCGTTCGGTAGCTTTTAATAATAATAATATCCTGGGACATTATTTATGGAAACCAGAAAACTGATATAGGTACTACATTTCTTTTGTAAATACATACTTATGTAGACTCAGACTCAGGACAAACAGATAATTTCATGCACACAACTATCTGTCCTGGTTGGGAATCGAAACCACGATCTGTGGCGTAGACGGTCAAGCATCCACCAACCACGCCAACAGTGACAAAGTAACAAACATTCATGCATCCATTCTCACAAACTTTCTTATTTATTATTTTAGCAGGATCAAAATACAAATTCAATCAGCATCATCATTATCATCATGTCAGCCAAAGTACGTCTACTTCTAGACAAAGCCTCCCCAAAGTATGGGGGGATATGCCATAATCGCCACGCTTGGCTGACGGGTTGGCGATCGCAGTTTGATGGTTATAGTACACAGAAAAACGATGCTGCCCGTTCTCTGGTAGGTATTCTCTCGGTCGATTTCTACGCCCGCCCGCAGGATGAGATGGGATGATGATATTCTATGCCGTCACCACACAGTACAAAATCAATTTGTAGTGTTAAATCCGCTAATTATCATTTTAATCATGCCGGGATGGAATTTGCACCGCCGCCTCCTCCGGCCCGCAAAAACATGCACATTCCATTACTTATTAGTAAGATGTTTTGCTATAGGTAGATATCTCCAAGAAATCTTGGAAAAATCTATCTATTTAGCGAGTATAAATGATTGAGCAAGTAGGCTTCCGTTCAGTTCATAAACGGTTGACCCCTAAACCCGTTAAATTTCTGAGCGTCTCTTTGCTTCGGAGGGCACGTTAAGCTCGCGGCCCCGGTTGTAGCCATAGGCAACTGTCGTTAAGCCATGTCAGAAGCCTACTGGGTGGCTTGAAGAACTCGGGAGTAACCACTTACGATAAGTAAGTTAGCGAGTATAAAGAGAATTCAGGGTACACGGATATCTGGCTACCCAGCCCGCGTCCCAAAATCCCAAGTAAACTGTACTCTTCGTTATTTAAACATCATCATCATCATATTTAAGAGCTATGTTCTTGTCGGTGGAGCTTCTTCCAATCGTCTCGACTTTCGGCGAGCGCTTTGACTTCTTGATACGACATTACATTTATATTAATTTTCCTTTATCTGACCCATATAGTTCCTTCTTGGTCTTCCTCGTCCTCTCCTTGTCTCTATTTTGCCTTCAATAATATTCCTCATAAAGGTGTCACGTCGTATCAAGTGCCCTAACATCTTTCCCCTTCTGTTTTCTATGGTTCTTAATATGAATGTATTCTCATCTACCATTTGTAATTCTTCTACATTTGTTTTTCTTTCCGTCCAACTAATCTTCATCATTCTTTGCCAGCACAACATTTCAAATGGCTCTAATCTCTGTCATCTCTTTTTCTCAGTGTCCATGTCTCACATCCATATTATTATTATTGAAACATTATTATTTAAACAGCTGTCTGTATTTCATATGCTGTACAAAAGCTGACCACGGGGATCTAGGGAATCAAAAACTTTACAGACGAAAGGTAAACTCCCACAGTCTGACTTACAAATTAAGTAATGTACTGGCTACTGTTATGTAATTATAGTTATCATATTATTCACGGCCCCGGCAAATAAACTAAATATGTTTTGAAAAGCCGCTTTACGAGCTGAAACTGACCAATGAACACTGTTCAAAATAAAACCGGCCAAGTGCGAGTCGAATTTGCGCACACAGGTTACGTACCATCACATTAATATTATAAAGGCGAAAGTTTGTGAGTGTGTGAGCGTGTATGTTTATTACTCTTTCACGCAAAAACTACCGGACGGATTTTGATTAAACCTTGTAGTAATTATAGCTTGTGTATCCGAATACTCATAGGTTAGAATTTATAAAATTTAACGCGGATAAACCCGCGGGACATAGCTAGTTATCTATAAAAGGAACAAAAATCACGTAAGTTTTTTGGGCTCCCTATAATATTATGTAGTAATACATCATCTGTGAAAATTTCAACCGTCTATAACTATCATGGTTCATAAGATACAGTCTGGTAACAGACGGACAAACAGACAGACAGCAGAGTCTTAGTAATAAGTGTTTTACTCCTCGCGTACCAACCCGAAAAAGAAGCCGTTAAGGCTCAGTAAATTTTTTAGTTTTCCGTGTCCAAACGTTGCCAACGGCACCTGCGAACTAAGCTGCTGTCCATACTGTGTATTATTACGCACTCGTAGGTTCTGCACATTAAAACTCCGAGATATTTTCCACACACAATATTTAATCGAACAGAGTAACGTTCTCATCTACCGTCGTACAAAGAATGCCTCTTTAATAATTCTCCTACCCTATTTATATTTTTATCAGTGACACCCATTTGAGAATAAGAATATAGAATATCTGCGGACAATGTCACACAGATCATCCTAGCCCCAAACTAAGCAAAGCTTGTACTATGGGTACCAGGCGACGATATACATACTTATATAGATAGATAAATACTTATATACATAGAAAACATCCATGACTCAGAAACAAATATTCGTGCTCATCACACAAATATTTGCACTTACCGGGATTTGAACCCAGGACCACCAGCTTCGTAGGCAGGAGCACTACCAACTAGGCTATGGCGACCGTTTGAGTTGAGACAAGTCTAATATCGATTAATAACAGTTTTAAGATGTAAAATTATTATAGTAATTAATAAAATGATAATCACTAATCAAATAAATAATTAGAGTGTAAAAATAGTATTATAACATAGAAGCTACGTCATAACCATTGCGCGGCTATTGAGTACTTGATAACAGTATGTTATGTGAATCGTAATAGGGAGCCAGTATAACAGAGTGTGTTGACATATTGCGGGTAACACAACAAAAAAAAAAGTTTAAAAATCAAAAGGGCACTTAAAAGTAACGTGATTACTTTTTGTTCGATTACCTTCTTCTACGATAGTACACTTCAAAGTTCAACACTTCGCGTACGACTTGACTCTCACTTCGTCAGTTACTAATATAATTAAAATACAATATAAAACTTATAATGAATAAGACTTCACGTGTGGCGCAGCGCCTAAGTGAGTCGCCTCGCTGCTTCATGTCGCGGGTTCGAGTCCCGGGCTGGGCAACTATTTGTGTGATCCATAAACAGTTGTTCTGAGTCTGGATGTAATTTGTGTCCGTCTATTATATGTTTTTAAAGTACCCCGCGACACAGGGATTTATTATTTGTGCGGGCGATGTTGTTTTGAAAAAAAAAACAATCCGTGTACTACCTAAGTAGATATTTAGGTACACGGATTGTTTTTTTTTTTTCATATTATATGTAACTATATGTAACTAGAAATAATGAAATATAATCTATACATATAATAAAATCGTAGGAAAGTCAAAACTGTACATTGAATATTTTTTTAAAGGATACTTGGGGCGTGATCTATAATCGATATCGAAGCCAAAAATATAGTTTTTTGAATTTTTGTCTGTGTGTCTGTTTGTCTGTATGTATGTCCGGGCAAAACTTAAAAAGTACTGCATGGATTTACTTCAAATTTTGCATGAATATTACGAAGAGGTCGGGTTAACATATAGGCTACATATTATCACGCTATCACCTACGGGAGAGGAGCTGTGATCATTTTTAAAATTTTACGCGGGTAAAACCGCAGGGCACACCTAGTTAACTATATTACTATGTAATGACTATTTACAAGCGCTTTTTTAAAGTCTACGTGAATAAAAACCTTTTTTATTATTTATTTATAATCAAAAGGGTACTAAAAAGTAACGTGATTTCTTTTTGTTCGATAAGCTACTTCTACGATAGTAGGTACACTTCAAAGTTCAACATTCACGGGCGACTGAGTCGCACTTCGTCGGTTATTAACATAATTAAAATACAATATAAAACTAATAATTCTTAAATTATTATAGTCACAAAGCATTATTTTAATAAAGCAGTCATAGACCATATTTATCTCACATACAAATAGATATTATAATAATATCCTTGGACATTATTTACACACGGCCATCTGATCCCAAACTAAGCACAGCTTGTACTATGGGAACCAGATATCTGATATACTACTTATACTACTTTTCTTTTGTAAATAAATGCTTGTATAGATAAATACACCCAGACTCAGGACAAACAGACATGTTCATGCACACAAATATCTGTCCTGGGTAGGAATCGAACCCACGACCTCCGGCGTGAAAAGCAAGCATTTGCCAACCACGCCAACAGGCAGTCAATTATGTATTTACAAACAACGATTTTTGTAATTTCGAATTCTTATTCCTACATTTGGATCGTTGCAAGCAGGTCCTTAGTCAGACAGACTCTGTTTCTACTTTATTTATATATTATGTTATACCTACCTCATATCCCTCGGAGAACATGTACGTAAATTGGAATCAAAATGTAGGCACTAACATGCTTTGTTATTATTATATTCAAATTTTCTTATTACTGAATATTATTTATTGCTCAATTTTATTCCAATTCCTTTGTTGATAACTTATATATAACATTTAATATATAGATTGCTAGTGATTCTGTCTTTTACACCTCTAAACTTATTCAAATATCATTATATTGTCCAAGTGTAATGAGTCGCAAAGTTTACCTTAGTTTATTAATTACTAGCTGTGCCCCGCGGTTTTACCCGCGTAAAATTTTATAAATTATGATAACTCCTCCCCCGTTGGTGGTAGCGTGATAATATGTAGCCTTTATATTAACCTGACCTCTTATTAATATTCATGCAAAATTTTAAGTAAATCCATATAGTACTTTTTGAGTTTAGCCCGGACATACATACAGACAAACAGACACACAGACAAAAATTCTAAAAACTATATTTTTGGCTTCGATATCGATTGTAGATCACGCCCCAAGTATTCTTTAAAAAAAATATTCAATGTACAGTTTTGACTTTCCTAGGATTTTATTATATGTATAGATATAGATCACCTATGTGTTATCTATACATATAATAAAATCGTAGGAATGTCAAAACTGTACATTGAATGTTATTTAAAAAGGATACTTGGGGCGTGATCTACAATCGACATCGAAGCCAAAAAAATAGTTTTTAGAATTTTTGTCTGTTTATCTGTTGGTCTGTATGTATGTCCGGGCTAAACTCAAAAAGTACTGCATGGATTTACTTCAAATTTTGCATGAATATTACTAAGAGGTCGGGTCAACATATTATCACGCTATCACCTACGGGGGTGGGGCTGTGATAATTTATAAAAAACGCGGGTAAAACCGCGGGGCACAGCTAGTTCTGATATATTATTACAAAGTATCATCAAAATCCGTTCAGTAGTCTATGCGAGGAAGAGTAACAGACATCCTTACATCTATAAATCCATACTCACAAACTTTCGCCTTTATAATATTAGTAGGATTTTAATTGATTGATAGTATGAAGTATGTGGAGGCCTTTGTCCAGCAGTGGCCGTGTTTCGACTGATATGGTGATGATGATAATGATGATGATGAACTATGTTTGAAATTATGAAGACGAGTCACAGTTTTCGTTGCTATATTTACATCTAGAAACTAAAAATTTTGAGAAGGACTTGAGAGATAATTTGTTTCATCTATGCGGATGTTAAAATGTAAGTTAATACAAATGTCAAAACTTATATTATTAGTTTTCAATGTATTCATTAGTAATATTTGTTACAATAATAACTAAAATGCAGAAGCTTTTTAATCTCTCTAATATAAAGAGCAGACGCTAAGTCAAAGCCTAGGTACTACATACCTTATTCTAACCGCACATAGGCGACTCGTCTGAAAATTTTATGGCATAAAAGAATATTCTAAATAAGCTATAAAAGACATTTTCCTTGGAAATAACTTGGTAAACCGTGATTTAGGAGCCCGGCTATGAAAATATTATATCGGGGAAATCGATGTCATGCGTCCAATGTATACAAATATCGAGATACGAACAAGTAAATAATTCATTGAAATGTTGGTAATGTTACTGAATATCGTGTTGCGTATTATTTCTAGGGTTGCCAGCTCTAAATTCTGACATACAGGACAAAAAGTGTGAGTTTTTATCAAGGTAGGGCACTGCGTTCAAAGGCTCAAAGAGCAGTCCGACAAGGGAAGTACCTCCACTTTACAGAAGACATTCCTTAATAATTTAATAACTTTATTGTCGTGTTTCTGCGTGTGAGTTAGGTCGCTAGAGCTCATCGGGTTGTGGGGAACGGTTAGCGACACTTATTTGCTGACTCTTTTACAGGCCGGCAACGCACCCGCATTTCCACTGGTGTCGCGAGTGTACATGGGCGGCGGTAATCACTTACCATCAGGTGACCCACTTGCTCGTTTGTTGCCCTGTGACATAAAAAAAAGAATACCTCGTATTTTTAGTCGACCTTTGGGTGATACAGCGATAATATGTTAGGTGTACTATTCTTCGTATTACAATTAGAGAATATATATAAATGATATTATACGCCCCAAAAGGAAGAGATGTAATATGTCTTCCCTTTGGGTCGTACAAGTCGAGCCGAGGTACTATGTATTTGTCCATTTATTTTAATCATTTTTGATCATTTTTGATATTTATTCTGGTATGCAATGAATTAGTTAATTGATTAATAGATCATTTTTGTGTTATTTATTTTATATTCATATTTTAAAGTATCGTGAACTGTGCACGTTGAAATGAAATATTTATGAAGTTTTAATCTAAATTTGATGTAACCACGTTGATTAAATTTATGCATGATAAATATATAACTGTGTATCTCATTCAAGCGAGCTGTAAAGTTCTTACCTATACATATAATAAAATCGTAGGAAAGTCAAAACTGTACATTGAATATTGTTTTAAAAGGAAACTTGGGGCGTGATCTACAATAGATATCGAAGCCAAAAATATAGTTTTTAGAATTTTTGTTCTGTTTGTCTGTATGTATGTCCGGGCTAAACTCAAAGAGTACTGCATGAATTTCCTTAATTTTTGGCATGAATATTACAAAGAGGTCGGGTCAACATATTATCACGCTAACCTACGGGGGACGAGCTGTGATAATTTATAAAGTTTAACGCCGGTAAAACCGCGAGTCACAGCTATTGAGAAATAAAGTTCTTTAAATCTATATACCAGAAAATGGCCAGCAGTGCGATCGCCAACACGCCTGGTAAACATGGGGATTATGGCAACCGATATTCATATTATAATTACCGCAGTTTTCTAATAAAGCAATAGAACCTCCTACAATAACTGTAAACGTCATTTGTAAATGGAATCCCACCTGGTCGTTCCCCGGGAGCTCTCTAAACTAGGACAAATCCTGGAATCTCAAACACATGGCAACCCTAATTTTGACTATGATATATGGTTATGTATGTACCATATCATTGCAAAGAATGAAAAGTTTATATATTGGAAATAGTGATGGAGTTTTGTATTTTCAATGTGCAAACTTTATGAATATAAAATATAGTGAGATATAAATTAACTCCCAAAAATATATTTTACTCTGCATGTTTTGATCATTTATCAAGTCATAACAATTATATAATGTACAGACGCCATCACTTCCAGCTACCACAATCTGTCAAATTCCTTTTATACATTCGCAACTTTAGCACATAAGCAAAAGGTTCACTTTCAACTGGGCAAATTTGACAGATTGAGGTAGCTTGATGTGCTGGCATCTGTACGTAAAGAATGAATAGTTATGTATATTTGTTATGTTTATTCCGTATTATCCATGTTTTATTGTAACTGTAAATCGATAAATTTAGGATCCTTTGTTCTTTACTATACATAGACAGAAAATAAATAAGAGAGGTAGGGCACAGCGTTCATTCGCTCAAAGAGCAGCCCGACTGGGGAAGTACCTCCACCTTACAGAAGACATTCTTTAATAATAACATTAATAATTTTAATGTTGTGTTTGCGAGTATGAGTAAGGTCGCCAGAGCTCATTTGTAAATGGAATCTCTCCTGGTCGTTCCCCGGGAGCCCTCTAAACTGGGACAAATCCGGGGAATCTCAAACACATGGCAACCCTAATTTTGACTATGATGTATGGTTATGTATGTACCATATCACTGCGAAGAATGAAAAGTTTATATATTGCAAATAGTGATGGAGTTTTGTATTTTCAATGTGCAAACTTTATGAATGTAAAATATAGTGAGATATAAATTAACTCCCAAAAATATATTTTAATCTGCATGTTTTGATCATTTATCAAGTCATAACAATTATATAATGTACAGACGCCAACACTTCCAGCTACCACAATCTGTCAAATTCCTTTTATACATTCGCAACTTTAGCACATAAGCAAAAGGTTCACTTTCAACTGGGCAAATTTGACAGATTGAGGTAGCTTGATGTGCTGGCATCTGTACGTAAAGAATGAATATGTATATTTGATGCTTACTCCGTATTATCCATATTCTATCGTAACTGTTGTCCTAGTTTCTTTTATCCTCGACGCCATCTGCTATAACCTTAGAGTCCTTTATTCTTTACTATACATAGACAGAAAATAAATAAGAGAGGTAGGGCACAGCGTTCATTCGCTCAAAGAGCAGCCCGACTGGGGAAGTACCTCCACCTTACAGAAGACATTCCTTAATAATAACATTAATAATTTTAATGTTGTGCTTCCGAGTGTGAGTAAGGTCGCCAGAGCTCATTGGGGTGAGGGAAGGGTCAGCATCACTTGTTTGCTGACTCTAAAAGGCCGGCAACCCACTCGCGACTCCTCTGGTGTCCATGGGCGGCGGAGATCACTTACCATCAGGTGACCTCGTTTGTCGCCCACTGATATAAATATAAAAAAAAAACATAAAGAAAATTGTTGTACAAATTATGAGTTCTATGTAACAGGTTAAGCAGTGTCGTACCCAGCCTAGAACGAATAACTGGGCTACCCTGTACCATCCCGTGGGTGTCGTAAAAAGGGACTAAGGGATACACCAGGTAGTCGGGCAGCAGGGCCACCTGTGTACTATAGTTATCACCGAACTGTGGTCGCCATCTCGCATGCCAAACGCGGTGACTACGGCAAACCCTTCAAAATGACAACGTTATAGACACCTTTAAAATAAAATCTATACATATAATAAAATCGTAGGAAAGTCAAAACTGCACATTGAATATTTTTTTGAAAGGATACTTGGCGCGTCATCTACTATGGATATCGAAGCCAAAAATATAGTTTTTAGAATTTTTGTCTGTGTGTCTGTTTGTCTATATGTATGTCCGGGCTAAACTCCAAATATACTGCACGGATTTACTTCAAAATTTGCATGAATATTACTAAAAGGTCGGGTCAACATATAGACTACATATTATCACGCTACCATCTACGAGGGAGGAGCTGTGATAATTTATAAAATTTAACGCGGGTAAAACCGCGGGGCACAGCTAGTAATAAATAATAATTTAAATAAAAAATAAATAGTCAGAACATGTTTGTAGTAATATAGTTGTATACATTATTATTTTTAGTAACATAGATATTTAGGTACACATTGTATTAAACATTTATAAAATTTATTTTATAATAGCAATGACATTTAGCTAGCTCGTATCAAGTTATTGTCAAGAGATTATGTTTAAGTTTAATTATCTAGTTTAAGTCTAATATTTTTACTACTTTAGGGGAAGGCTATGTCCAGGAGTGGACTATACCAGGCTGATGATGTGCTGAGTTCTTTTCCAGTAAAACCTTGTCGGAGTAGGATTTATATTTGATGTTGTGCGCATAGAGCTTACCGTACCGTGGGAAACCAACATCCCTAAATATCACGCGTTCAAGACAAACAAGTATTACGACTTATCAAATGAATTAACCAGAAACGGCTTTATGGTTAATATATATGCCGTGGAAGTGGATGCGAGGGGTATACCAGCGAAATCCCTTGAAAAAAATGACTTGAGTCTATTAAGTAGGCTTTAATTAGTTTTATATTAGTGTAAATAGTATTTTTTTTTATTTAGTATAAGAATGTGTTTCAGTTATTTGCTTGAGTTGATTATAAATATGTTTTAATTTTTGTTATGTTAAAAATATGTTTAATTTTATTTGTTTTATGTAGTATGTTTTATTTAATTTAATTTTACGTTCCTTTATGTGTCACTATTATGATTTTATGCGCATGCGGTGACACCTTAAAATGTTGTGCATTTAATTATAATTGTGTACTTAATAATCATGACTTAAGAAACAAATTAATAACTACTGGTTGTCCAAATAAATAAATCCCTCTATAACCTATTAAAAGACCTGGGATTATCACGAACTGAAGAAAATTATAACTTCCGTATGTTCTATATAAAAACGAGTATCCAAAGCGGCATTGTTCGAATCATACCAAATATTGGCTAGGAAGATGGGGGTACACTGAGAGACAGAGAAGGTGAGCGTTGATGTATCACAGGGGACCCCCTTAAACCTACACCTGAGTCGCAAGTCTCAGACTCTGTCGAGTGTTTCCTCCTCTACCATGCGATGGGCCAAGTTTCCGCACGGTGAATACATGGAATGCTAAGAATTAGGTCTTCTCTTATCTGCAGTACAATAGAATACATAAATATAGACAGATTAGCATCAAATCGTAACATTTTACGTCACGTACATACCTGCAGCAGGAAGGCTTTGGGTACGGAAGTGACGTGACCGACCAGCAATGAAAAGAAAGAAAGAAAATACATTTATTCAGTAAACTGACACAGATAATAATAATAAATTCATTAAAAAAAAAAAAGTTGCACAAACAGAAGTCCTTAATTGTTATCTGTGCGAGTCCGAATTGGTCCCATCTTAGCACTAGCTGCACCATTAACTGTTGCAGCGCTGGTTTTATGATGGAACCATGTTAAATAACTCACGGACAATTGACGTGTCAGTACACTGTACAGTGTAGTGTAGTCAAAGACTACACTGTACAGTGTAGTCAAAGGCTACACTGATCAAAGTCCACCGAATCCCGAATAACGTATCAAAAAACCTTTGTCTATTACAGCGCGTTCGATAAACAACTGTGCAAATATTTTGTTGCAACGCGTCGCTTTGTGATAAGTTCGTTGCACCACATTTTAGTGTGCGATTCATAACAAAGGGCTTTTTGATAACGGAGAATTTTGTGACTCATAGATTTAAGTTGGAAATAAGGCAGAAGCTGAAGCGAGTTTTTAAATATCTATGACTAGCAGTGCCCCTTGGTTTTACCCGCGCGGCCGCGTTGAACTTTATAAATGATTACAGCTCCTCCCCCGTAGGTGATAGCGTGATAATGTAGCCTAAATGTTGACCCGACCTCTTAGTAATATTCATGCCGAGTTTTAAGTAAATCCATGCAGTACATTTTGAGTTTAGCCCGGACATACATACAGACAAACAGATAAACAGACAAAAATTCTAAAAACCATATTTTTGGCTTCGATATCGATTGTAGGTCACGCCCCAAGTATCCTTTAAAAAAATATTCAATGTACAGTTTTGACTTTTCTACGATTTTATTATATGTATATATAGATATTATCGCTAAGTCGATAAATATTTTCAAATAAATGAAAATATGGTTTATTTTTCTCGTAAAACGTTCATAATAATATATGACATTGCGATGTTAAGACACTTTTTTTTTTTTTTTTTTACAAAAAAATCTTTATTTCTTTAACATATTTCATCTTATAATTAGTTGCTGGAGTCTCCTGTTAAGCATGTAAATATGCCTGTGTCAGGAGGCTCCGCTCTTCCTTATCGTATTAACAGAATAGCAAGAAACATGTAAACATAAGTTTTGTATTTTAATTATTTAGTAGGTACAAAATGTGTGTGTGTGTGTGTGTGTGTGTGTGTGTGTGTGAGTGGGTGTGTGCGTGTTTTTTCTGTGTGTATTATGTGTGTTTGCGTAATCAATGTATGTTATTTCACGTATAACAGCAGTGTTTTTTCGCAAGGATGGGGAGAGAGACGGTGTCAAAGGCTTTTTTTAGATCTATGAAAACTGATAGACATTTCTTGCCAACATCAAGCTGTTCTACAACAAGAGTACTAAGAGATGTTACTGCGTCCTCAGTTGTCACAATTATAAGTGCTGAAATGAAATTTTAGAAAGAGCCGGAGTATGTACAGATCTGCTAGGCTTTAAACCTGTGTGACAGATCTCCAGGCAATCTCCAATCTTGCATGTGGCACAAGAATATAATAATAATAAACTAAATTAAATTAAAACTGAGTCAGATACAAAACCAGTTGCGAGACGAAAAATTTTTGTAGTAAAGAGAAAAAAATTATATGCACAGACTGATTATCCCAGAGTCATGTTAAGTTGGGGCTTTCGGCTGAAATATTCAGACAACAGCTATTGAGTTATGCCAAACACCTTTTTTTATTTTTTGATATGGCAGCGGGAATGCCTTCGCATGCCACCCGCAAATGTGTGTGCGGGTGGGTATGTCGGACTTGCACCGACTAAACCTACCTGCCGTGGACTTCTCTTGGAGCCTGATGGGGGAGTCCCGGGAACGCGGGTTTGCTGCTCCAGTACCCCCCTTTTGCGCACACATGCCGTTGGAGGGCTCCTTTGGATTGCCCTCCCCTATTGCCGACTCCTGCCAGTACGGCACAGTGACTGCGCCACAAACAGATCGCTGTCATCCCGGAGCTGCTTGTACGTGGCGGCAGTAGAGAACACTTCTCACACTGCCGCCGCGGCCCCGAGGGGAGTTGGGCTAACGGCTGCCGTCACCTCCCCGACGCCTCCCCCGCCTACTAGCGGGATCGGCTCGTTCCTGATCCCGTTCGGCGACCAGGACTCGTCTCTCGGCCTCCCAGGCCGGGCACTCCTCCAGCGTATGGTGGGCCGAGTCCAGGTCGCTCCCGCAATGGTGACAATGTGTCGTCGCTTCTCGGCCGATCCGGCACAGATACTCACCTAAACACCCGTGTCCGGTGAGTATCTGAGTCAGTCTGTAGGTGACGTAACCCCGCTTCCTTCCCACCCAGGCCTCGAGGTGAGGCAGGATAGCACCGACGGCACGTTGGCGCGCGTTCAGGCGCAACTCCAGCCGTGCGCGCCACTGTGTTAGTACGCGCCGGTGTACATCCCGCCTATAGGCAATCAGCGTCTGCTCTGGCGCCTCACCGATCTCCCGGCGGACGCGGATCTCGGTGTAAACCGTCGCGTCGACTGCAGCCAGGAGATCAAACGGCGGGAAGCGCACCAGGAGTGATGCCGAAATTATTATTTCAATTACTCTTTTGAACGAATCTTATTCCTTATACCAAAACGCAACGGGGTGCAGTAATTAGTGCAGTGTGGTCAGCCAAATAAGTTTTATTTTAATTCGTTTTTAGGAAATGCTATAATTTTATTTCTTTTTTTTTAATTCCACACATGGATTGAATGGACATTATTGAATTTATTTTCAGTTTCCATATAGATAAAACGATTTAACTTGTATCTATAAAAAATTCAAGTCGAAAGTCTTCGACCAGTGTGTTGCCACTGATGACTTATGGAACAGAGACGTGGTCGCTTACTATGGGCCTTATCAGGCGGCTCAAGGTCACCCAAAGAGCAATGGAAAGGGCTATGCTTGGAGTTTCCCTGCGAGATCGAATCAGAAATGTGGAGATCCGCAGGCGAACCAAACTAACCGACATAGCCGTAAGAATTGCCAAGCTGAAGTGGCAGTGGGCAGGGCACATAGCTCGTAGAACCGACGGCCGCTGGGGCAGAAAGGTTCTCGAGTGGCGACCACGAACCGGAAGACGCAGCGTGGGTAGGCCCCCTATAAGATGGACCGATGATCTTGTGCGGGTCGCTGGAAATCGCTGGATGCGGATAGCGCAAGACCGGCAATCGTGGAGATCTTTGGGGGAAGCCTTTGTCCAGCAGTGGAAGTCTTTCGGCTGATATGATGATGATGATGATGATAAAAAATTGTTTTTATATATAAAACGCTCATTGTTACGTATTCGTACCGTACAGCGCTTAACCCATATTGGCAGGTGCTGGTTCGATACCCACCGGACGATCAATTAATGATTTTCCATTTTTGCGATTAGATATACGCTTTGCATTGCTAATATTGATATAAAAACTTAAACTTAATTACGGAAACTTTTTTTTAAGACAACGTCCGCACTAGGTAGTCTTATCCCTGTGTCGCGGGGTACTTTACAAACATATAATGGACGAACACAAATTACATCGAGTCTCAGAACAAATATTTATGGGTCACACAAATAGTTATCCGGCGCGGTACTCGAACTCGCGACACGGAGCGGCGAGGCGACTTAGCCAACAATAGGATTATTAAATACTAGCGATGCCCCGCGATTTACCCGCGTAAAATTTTATAAATTATCACAGCTCATCTCCCGTAGGTGATGGCGTGATAATATGTAGCCTATATGTTGACCCGACCTCTAAGTAATATTCATACAAAATTTGAAGTAGATCCATGCAGTACTTTTTGAGTTTAGCCCGGACATACATACAGACAAACAGATAAACAGACAAAAATTCTTAAAACTATGTTTATGGCTTCTTTATCGATTGTAGATCACGCCCTAAGTATACTTTAAAAAAAATATTCAATGTACAGTTTTGACTTTCCTACGATTTTATTATATGTATAGATATCGATTGACGTCTGCTACAAAAAAGTGAAAACTAACTAGAAAACTAATTTCGGAAAACATGCCCCAGTTTGCTGTCGGTACCGACAGGTTTGCATATACGATGATCGATGGGTCATTAGCAGGTGCATCGGGTAATGACACGTTACTCATTATAGAACAACAAAGAACTCGAGTGTGATACATCCACTTTTTACACTTTAGCACCCTATTTGTGTTATGCAAATATTTTGTTAGAAATTTTCCGTGTATAAAACGTTTTATCAGAATAACGTAAGGCCTTAAAAATCGAACCAAACGTTAAGAATGGGTTCTATACCATTACATGACAATTTACCAGTCATCTCCTACCGGCCGCGTTAAGACTCTTCGTACCAAATCCTATTAATTATTATAAACACGAAAGTTTGTAAGTGTGGATGGATGGATGGATGTGTGTTACTCTTTCACGTAAAAACTACTGAATAGATTTTGATGAAACTTAACAACAATATAGCTTATACGTCAGAATAACACATACAACGGCTACAATTTATAAAGATATTGTGTGAATTCTCCAAAATATGACGTATCAAGTCAAGTGTCAAGTAAGTAAGAAAAATCTACCATCTGCGAGCTATATCGTCGTGTACTGCCAAAACCGCTAGAGGTACACATCTTACTAATATTATAAATGCGAAAGTTGGTGAGTGTAGATAGATGTATGGGTGTATGTTTGTTACTCTTTTACGCCAAAACTACTTTAACGCAGGTGAAACCGCGGGGCATAGCTAAATAAATGTGGGTACATTACAGACTTGTGATATTTTATTTAATTTAAAGTTTCAATACTGGAGATTTGTTATACAAGTTTCGAGCCTAGTCCAGACTCCAGCTCACTCAAAGATTTTTTTTTTGAATAATTTCTTAAACAATGTTTTTAACAAAACACCACGATGTATGCGCCTTAAAGAGAGAACCAAAACCATTATTTTATTATTATTTTTGCACTCACACTGAAATAAGTACTTAAAAAGAACAAGAAAAATATTAACTAAGTAATTTCTGCACTCAAAAGGAAACAAAATTTAACAAAATATTTTTTTTTTTCAATTTATTTTATAATGCCCTGGTCGTATTTCAGACAGTTTAAATGGAGATAAGCCACCTGCACGGGACGAATTATAATGCACAAATATGTGCACAGAAACAGTAGCACTTTCTTTTCCATCACTATCATGATCAGATGGAACGACTAGCGATACGACCGGAAAGAGGTATATACTCTCCGAAGCACGGGAGCTAATCCCAAACTCCGAGATCTGATTTTATTTTCTAAGCAGACAAATATAAAAATCCATTCTTGGCTTTGAACCCAGGACCTCATCATCTGTGATTGAACATGCTACCGCTAGACCACCGAGGCTGGCAGTTTAACTTACCATAGTATCAACCATGCATGACCTGAGTGCAATGAGCACCCAAGCAATCAACACAAACCATTAAGTTCTACTGAGTGTAAGGGATATCCTACCCTACTCTACCATATTCTTTTGTGTTAAGACTAATACTATACCCTAATTTAGAAGAGAAGAGAGAGAAGAGTTTGTGTGTTTTCATTAATGAACTATCCTAACCTAACGCTTTATATTTTCATTATCACATCAGCCGAAAGACGCCTACTACTGGAATAGTTCGCAGATGGTAGATTTTTCCTACTTACTTGACACTTATTGTCATATTTTGGACAATTCACACAATAACTTTATGAATTGTAGCCTATGTGTTATTCTGATGTATAAGCTATATTATTGTAAAGTTTCATTAAAATCCATTCAGTAGTTTTTACGTGAAAGAGTAACAAATATCCATCCATACTTGCAAACTTTCGCGTTAATAACATTAGTAGGATAAATGCATTATAAATCGGTGGCACTAAGATTCTTTTGAAAGGTTACCGGACACGGTAATATTATAAATATAATATACATATGTCTTTCTTTTTTATAGTATGGGCATGTATTACCCTTACTTACTTATCGTATGGGCAGTGGTTAGCCTAGTGTCAGAGTTGTTCAAGCCGCCCTGTTACCTACCTACTACCTTAACTACTGTTGTCTATTAACTACAATCGGGACCGACAGGATAACGTGTCTTCAGAAGCACGCTTCACCTCGGTACGATTACGGAGCGGTGATTTCAATGTGCTATGTGCCTCGTAATGCACATTTGCGTTTAACTGTCAGTTACACCCGTCTCAAACATTACAAAAAGCATTAAATCATCAGTCAAAGTAGTAAAATAATGCCCACAACAATGATATAGAGAAAAAAATATGCTAAAGATACTTATTTTCGATCATTTCTTAGAACATCAAAAACAAATTCGGTACGAGGTAACAATTTTTCGCGTTTACCTCATTCAACTGTGCGTGAAATTAAAAGGTTTGTCACGGATATAGAGACCACGGATAATGGAAGGTGTTGATGTTTGAATTTTGTTTTAATGGAAACGATAGCACTTTAACTATAATCATAGAAGTCCTTTTCCATAATGTCCTTTTTAGGGTTCCGTAGCCAAATGGCAAAAAACGGAACCCTTATAGATTCATCATGTTTGTCTGTCTGTCCGTCTGTATGTCACAGCCACTTTTTTCCGAAACTATAAGAGCTGTACTGTTGAAATTTGGTAAGTAGATGTAGGTAAGAAGATTTTTACACAAAAATAGAAAAAGAACAAGAATTTTGGGGGGTCGCCATACATAGAACTGAAACTCAAAAAACTTTTTTCATCTTACCCATACATGTGAGGTGTCTATGGATAGGTCTTCAAAAATTATATTGAGGTTATCACTTTTTCGAAACTGAATAGTTTGCGCTAGAGATACTTCCA
Source organism: Pseudoips prasinana (assembly GCA_951640165.1). Taxonomy (NCBI): domain Eukaryota; kingdom Metazoa; phylum Arthropoda; class Insecta; order Lepidoptera; family Nolidae; genus Pseudoips; species Pseudoips prasinana. Next base: position 32,104,832 of record OX621251.1, on the reverse strand, counting down.
AAGTAAGATAATGATAAGACTAAAAAAATATATGATGTACATTAAATGCAAACATACAACGAAAATTGGTTTGAACGAGATCTAGCAAGTAGTTTTTTTTAGTAGTAAAACCTTTCCCGGCAGTGGATCTTTAGTCGATAAGGCTGACTTTTGGATTTATTTCTGGTATGAGTCTAGATGTGCGTTTTGTCCACTTCCTCAAAACAGCAGCTTAAGCTGCTATTTTGAACAGCAGCATTCAGTCCAGCACCAGCAGTCGTCTTGAACTGAAAATAAAAAATATTGGAATGTTGAAATTTACCATATCTTAATGCGGAACTTAGAACAAAATTGTGAGTCTAAACCACCATGGTTCATACTGACTAGTATACAAAAACAATATCAAAATCAACCAACACTAGCACAGAAGAATCATATTATCGTCTACATCAAATGCCGAAAAATGATCAAAAACTCTACCATAACTGTTCTACAATATCTTGTAATTGTAAACGGTAAAAGAGTAAGCGGAAGCGCATTCACCTCATAACTAATTAATAAACAAAAGCTAGTAAAACCAAAATTCCAAGTGTAGAACTGGCGATTCGCGATAAAATAACCTGTTCCATAATATAAAATAATATTTTTTACTTTCAATACTACCTCTATATATTTTTCTACATCTCTGTTTTTTTCGGTGAAACACCTCTGCATGCCTTGTTTGATAAAACGCGGAGGATTGACGATTTAACCAGTATTTGATTATATACCCATCTTATTATACAGGGTGCAATCATTATCGCGTGAAAAACTTAATTTTGTAACTCGCACTCTGTGTCTATTTTGCCTCATAGGTCTTATAGTAGCGGGTAATGCCCTATTCTTTATGTCCATAATAATTTTCAGAAGCTGCTTGGTGCCAAAAATCAATAAGGCAGTCGTCCCTTACCTCTCTCAAGTCATGTTTTCATGTCTCTCAAAGTGAGGAAATATATAAAGTTCACACATATGGTCATATTTTCCGCGTAGATAGCTCCTTTCGATTGGACATATACACGGTTGCTAAATTAAAAAGAACTAAATTTTTATTAATACTTAAAAATAAAAATCAGTAAATTGTGGGTTGTAAAATGTTTTACTGTAGCTTAAATTAAGAGGACTACCATTTTAACCGCTGTTGTGATTATTTAATAATAATAGTTGATAATAATATACAATATTATCCATAATGCCTTAAAAACTTATTATAGAAAGATTCAAACATTTAAGACGTTGCTAAAAGTGGGGAATATCTGAAATATATATTCCCCGCCTGGTTTATGTCAGATAAGTTTATCGTATGGGCAGTGGTTATTCTAGTGTCAGAGTTGCTTAATCCACCCAATAGGCCTCTGACATGGCTTATCCACTGTTGTCTAACGACTAGAACCAGAACCGACGACGGCACTTAACACCTAACGTGCCCTTATTAGCACCTATCTATAGACAAACCGCGTGCCTAGGTGCTTAACCTCGCCAATCACTTACGGGCTGGTGAGAGATTAATATAATAATAATATTATCTGGGGACAATGTCACACAGATCATCCTAGCCCCAAACTAAGCAAAGCTTGTACTATGGGTACCAGGCGACGATATACATACTTATATAGATAGATAAATACTTATTTACTTATAAAACATCCATGACTCAGAAACAAATATTCGTGCTCATCACACAAATATTTGCACTTACCGGGATTCGAACCCAGGAACACCAGCTTCGTAGGCAGGAGGACCACCAACTACGCTACGGTGACCGAAACTGGCTGTGAGCGCCTCAATTTAAGTCAGTAATAAAAGTTGTTTGCACCCTACACATTTTGTGCATGATAAATATTTCAGCGAATTATTGTAATTAATTGTTATAGTTTCTGAGAAAATAATAATCGGTTCACGGTCGCTTAAAAGTATGATGAAACATCTAACCGTGTAGAAAAAACTTAGGTGTACAATATATTTAATAATTTAATTATGAGAATTGTATTTATGAGCGTATCTTTGAACTAAGCAGGCGTGACGATTCAAATATATCCGAGCATTATAATTAAGACAATGTATTTCGTACAAATACCCAAAAAAGGAAGTGTTATGTTTCAGTATTATATTATAATATATGTACGTGTATTGTGCAACCACAGATAATGAGTTCCTGGGTTCAAATCCCGGGTCGAGCCAAAAACTGATTTTGGGAATATTCCGTAAAAAGAAATTTCTCAGTATCAGCCCGAAGGGAGTTGGCGGTATTACATCCCCGTGCCTCGCAGAGTACGTAAAGTCGTCGGTCCCGTACCTGACCTCTTTCCGGTCGTGTCGCTAGTCGTCCCATCGGATCATGAGAGTGATGGAATAGAAAGCGCCGCTGTGTTTGCGCACACACTTATGCACTATAATTTGTCCTGCGCAATTGGCTAGTTTCCATTGGGAGTGGCCACCATGGCTGAAATTCGGTCCGGAGGACATTATTATTATTACTATATATGTATTGAGGCTTCAAGGCTAACCTAAGAGCAACGGAAAGAGGTATGCTCGGAATTTCCCTGCGAGATCGAATTAGAAATGTCGATACCTAGGGCAAACCAAAGTAATCGATATAGACTGAAGAATTGCCACGCTCGCAAAGTTCTATCCAACGCGACAATCCAAAAGGTTCCTAAACCACAAACCGGAAGAACTAGGGTGGTGATCAATAGGTCGCCGGTTCAAATCCGGCTCGAAGGACCATATAGTAATTTGTATCGAGTGTTAGGTTGTATTTTGGAGATGTATAAATTAAAATCCCAAATAATATAGATTTCAACCGTGTGCACTTTATTGCAGCCATGACACAATAGCAAGAACAATGTTGTCATTACAGAAAAACTATTATTAAATCTACTAATTAATGTTGAGTTGCCAACAAGCATGTCTTCTACAACACGGACCAACGATCTAGTGAGGATCGCTAGCAGCCGCTGGATGGAGGTAGCGTAAGATCAGCATTTGAGACGATTTTTTGGGGAGACCTCTGTCCACTAATGGACGTGTAAATACGCAGTTACTGTCTAGTCCCTCACGCTCAAAATCCGATCTAACACGATCTGGTAGAGGTCAGGCACAGAATGGACATCTTTTTTTTGTGCTGGATGGGTTTGCGCTTGACCACGATCTCACCTGAAGGTAAGTGAAAATGTGGTCGAAGGTGGACCGCGCTACCCATAAGATGCCTGTTCACTCTAGCTTTACATGTATTCCGAAGCAAAGGTGAGTAGCATTATGTTACTCACCTTCGCCTTGGCATTATTATTATTTCATCGTTCGGATTTCGAAATATCCGGCAGATCAGATACAAAACTTTGTGTGTTTTTCTAACCAAAAACACTTTTTGTACCTCATTGATTTCGGTTGAAAATACTTCCACTAGACATGCTAGAAGTTGACTATGATAGTCACCTTCAAGCAAAAAGTGTTTTGGGTTTTTTTTGGTTTGAAAACTCAGTAGCAGGTCGCCAACTGTCGGTTTTGTATCTGATCTGGCCCCAAATATTTCGGAATCAGAACGATGAAATAATAATAAAACATATCTAGGGACAACCAATACACTGCCATCTGCTCCCAAACTAGTCAGAGCCTGTTCTATGGCCACCAGACAATCGTCCTCATCACATAAAGATATGTCCAGGGTGGATCAAACCCACGACCTCTGGCTAAGAAGACAGGTTCACTGACCACTAGACGAACAGGCCAATAAAAAGAAAATATTCTGATAATCGGATGATGAACAAAAAAAAAAAACTGTTCAAAATCACTGTCATTTAGGATAAATATAATACCTAATAATGTAATAATCACCCAAAAAGTCGTTGAATTTAGTGAAACACCTTAATTTCCGAATTTCAAAACATACGTCAACTTCAAAATGATCAAAGCATTTTTGTGTCTTCTTAACCGTTGATTTAGTAGTTTGACGTCGTACATTAATTATGCTAAATGCATGAAAATATTTGCAGCGGTTATTCTTGGCAATGATTTTACATCAACTATTTTAATATAAATGTCGTATGATTGTGATAATTCTGTGTTGGATTAACAGAACGACCAGTTCTTCAGATGTAACTGACTGGCTTGTTGGTCGTTTCTGACTGCTAAGCCAGAGGACGTTAGTTCGATTGCCACCCAAGATAAATCTTTATATGATGAGTACGGTTATTTGTTCTATGTCTGGGTGTAATAAATCTACATATTATCTATACATATAATAAAATCGTAACAAAGTCAACATATAGGCTACATATTATTAAGCTATCACCTACGGGAGAGGAGCTGTGATAATGTATAAATGTATAAAGCTTAACGCGGGTAAAACCGCAGGGCACAGCTAGTATACTCGTAAAATCAGACTGACTGACTGATGGAACACCGCACAGCTGAAACAGTTGGGTGTAAAAATATTCTTTAACTGACGTAGGTGTGCACTAAGAAAGGATTTTTGAAACTTCAACCCTCAGGGGGGTAAAAAGTGGTTCAAGTTTGTATGGAACACCGGGTGTTTTTTGGTCTGATCAACTTCAAGGTTGTCATTTATATTCTTTAAAAGATTTAATTGAAAACGTGTTTCATCAATTTTTATTCTAAATATTGGATCCCCATATTAAATGCATCAGCTGACATTTTTGTATAATAATAATAATATCCTGAGACATTATTCACACACGGTCATCTGATCCCAAACTAAGCAGAGCTTGTACTATGGAAACCAGGTAACTGATATACTACATATACTGTTTTTCTTTTGTAAATACATACTTAAATAGATAATTTACAACCAGACTCAGGACAAACAGACATGTTCATGCACACAAATATTTGTCCCGGGTGGGAATCGAACCCACGACCTCCGGCGTGAAAGGCCAAAAAGGCGTATCTACCAACCACGCCAACAGGCCCGTCAATGAATATCAATGTATGAAAACCTAATAGACATATTTTTTTACATTTCAAGTTTATGTTCTAAGTGCTTTTCAGTTTCTCAAAAATTATGCTCCTAAAGTAAAGTCCACTATTCATGTTACACCGCTATTTATGCTATATAATATATTTCAATTGACTAAGGCATGGTTCGTTGGACACTCAACTATAGGCAGTGACGAATTAAAGAGTTTATTATGAGCAAACATCCCAACCGGTCCAGTGGCACATTGCATGTATCCATTATTATTATTATTATTATATCCAGCTCTTCAAAAACATGCAAAATAAGTATTTGAGTTCAATATGTATTCATGTAACAAAATTATCTGTACGTATTTTATGAGGCAAATTGTATAGATGAGGCTCGCATAGATAGAAGACTTTGGTTATTTTGGTAGAATATTTTAAATTATATCTTTAGACGAAGAACAAAATATCATTTCCTGCTATAGTTAATTGGTATGTGGATTGGAAAGGTGGCCGTCTGATTGTGGTGGCCATTCTTAATCAATTATAGATTTTTAATTAATGTTGCCAATTGTAGTACAAAAAGAAATATGTACAAGTTTTTCAAATATTCAGCCATTCTGCCCTTAAAATTTACACATCATTTCTTGAGAATTGACTGGGAATTTCAAAGACGCCTTTGAAATTCCCAGTTAATTTATTAAATTATGTTATAATTGGGTATATTATTATTGAGCTGAGTGTAATCGAAGCTCTTTCTTACGCGACTCATGTAGATAGTTCCTGAACGGCTTAACCGATCTTCTTCAAATTCGACACAGTTCTAGTGACTATACTCGTAAGTGGCACATATCTGAGAAATTGTCATTGAAATCAAGGTAACAATATAGACATCTACTTAACTGCACTCAGCTCAATATGTGTAAGCAGCAGATTGCCTTGAAATAAGTGTTTTACCTCTTGATTTGGTTATAAATCAGTGACACAATACAGAACTGCCTTTTACACTCTACTAAGGATAACACATTACATGTTTAGACCTATTTGAATAATTTTACTATTTATTAACTAGTAATTTTAACTATTTTTTTTTTTTTTTTTTTTAATCGGGACTAGTCCCTCCACTGCAACTCCTGTAAGCCAGGATCAACAGTGGCACACAATGAAATGACACTGAGCGGTGAAGCTCAGGCATGTCCCGGGGAATCGCTTTAACTGTCTTGGATCCCGCAACGAATTTAATCAGAAACAGAAAAAAGGAGGAGTTAGAAAATGAATAGTTCCACTTCCCTCCAGAGCAAAGCGGGAGACAGAATGATGTAAAGAGGCTATAGCCTCATAAAATGAGAGATTTGCAACTAGAGAAGCCAGCTGCAAAAGCACCGAGGATCAATTTAAGGGTCCTAAGTGAGCTGTTATATTTGATTCCAATAGTAGGTATGGCAAAAACGCTTAAACGCACGGAAGTTGTTCCTTGTTGCTACAAGATCCGTATAATAAACTACTCCAGATATTGGTTGCAAGCTGTTTAACATAATATCACGCTGATTTTGCCAGAGATCACACTCCCACAGGATGTGGTGAGCAGTTTGTTCATATTCGTTACTGGATGTTGAGCACAGACAGATTGGTGAAGATACTAATTTGAAACTATACAATTTACTTTTAAAATTGCCGTGTCCGGTAAGAAATTGTGCAACACAATGGTCTATGATTAGCCAAGTTTTATTTAACCGTTCGCGTACGTCCGGAAAGAACTGGTGCAGATGGCGACCCTTGGTTGACGTATTCCATCTACATTGCCATTCATTTAGTAGTTCGTTATTTAAGTCAGCTATTGGCATAAATAGCCTGGTTATTTTCGCACGGTCGCGTAATGATAAGAAATCATTTTCTAAATTATCGCGCGTAGAATAATACATTGCTGCTCGTCTTTGTACTTCAAGATCAACCGGTAGTACACCCGCTAGGACAGGTAGGGCCTCTGTGCTCACTGTTCTATAGGCTTTACACAGAAATATCAACGCCAACCTCTGGCTTTGTAGTAATTTACGGCGAGCAGCTCCGATGGTAGCCCTATCAGCCCACACAGGCGAGCCGTAGCATATACACCCAAGATAGGTTGCCCCGTAAATGATTTTAAGAGTATTAAAAGAGAGGCCCCAGGTTGCCGTCGATATCCTTGTAAGTGCAAAAAAGTTTCGCTTAGCTTTTTCCCCAACTGATTTAATATGTTCTATAAACGAGAAATTCTTTTCTAAAACTAAACCCAAATAACAGGTTGATATTTTGCGTTTTACAGTAACATTATTAAGTTTTACGCCCGGGGGGGATTTTAGTTCACCTTTAAGAAGGAGTTGGTAGGTTTTATGAGGAGCAAATGTAAGGCGATTTCTTTTACCCCATTCACTTATCATACTTAAGCAAGTTTGAGCCAGATTTTCCAACTCTCTCCTGGAGTTACCCTGTATAAGTAAGAGGCCATCGTCAGCATATGCCGTTAGAGAGCAGCGTGATGGCAAGGGTAATGTCAAGAAGTCATCAAAACCCAAGTTCCAGAGATACGGCGCGAGCACTGAGCCCTGGGGGCAACCCATGGTTAACGATTTAGTGACTCTGAAGTGACCAAGCTTAAGAGTTGCAGAGCCATGTACGAAATAAGATGTGATTATCGAATATATATTACTGTAACAACCGCGTAACTTAAGTTTTTGTAACAAAATTGGCCACCAAGTATTATCAAACGCCCCTGAAATATCTAGGAATATGGCCAAAACGTATTTACATTCGGACGAGTTTACAGCTTTCCTCACTGAGATAGCTGCGTCCACTGTCGATTTACCCGCAGTAAAACCAAATTGATTTCCGTGAAATTTTGGTCCTCCCGGCAGCAATCGCGGTACAATAAGTCGTTCTAGAAGCTTGCCTAAGGAAGGCAGTAACGTTATTGGTCGGTATGACTTAGGGTCTTCAGGCAGTTTATCGCCATTTTTTTGGTATAATACGAATAAAACCGCTGCGCCAAGAACGCGGAAAAGTCCCTTCAGATATGCAACGATTAAAAACTATTTATTAACTTTTCTTGTGTCTACTAGTCAAATCAAATCAAATAGTTTATTTCATTAACTTAGTCTATAACAGTATCAAGTGGTTGGAGCCACCTTTTAAGCAAATAATCTTGCTTGTGTTAGGAAGCTCCGCTCTTCTATAATAATATTACATTAAATTAAATTTGGCCGCTTATTATATAAAGATATGAAACTAAACTAAAAATAAAAACTTACGGTAAACTATATAATAAAGAAGGTATACCTATGCTAGTTATTAATTTGTTGAACAAAATTCGTTAGTATTTTATAGTACTTAGTATATATAACATATAATGTAATACAGAAATACATATGTGTGTGTGTATGTGTGTGTGTGTTTGTGTGTGTGTTTGTTTGATTGCAGATATTGTGTGTCCTACGACAATGTTTGTGGAAGTCGAGCTTCTGTGTACGTTTTTACATTTAATTACCAATAATTTTTTTCGATATCATCGTAAGATTTTTTCTTAAGCCATTCAGAGAGGACATTTTTACACTTGGCGAAAAGTGATTAGTTCAATACGTTTTTACTTTTAGTCGTGTGTAAAGCCGAATGTTGAACCTGTTCCAGCTAGCTATCAGAATTAGTCGAAAGTGCTAACTCAAAAACGCACAGGAAACTGATAACCAAGATAGCACGTGTCAGTGCTATTAGGCTATTGACTCGATATTTATGTCATTTACAGTAAGCGTAGTAGGTTTTCACAGCTTCATCGGAGAATACATTTCAATTACAAAAAGCCTTTATTCATTGGCCAAATCAAATATGTTTACAGTTTTTTAGCTTCTAATTCAAAGTTAATAAAAATGTAAATAAACATTAGATTCAAAAATTTATTTTAAGCAACCAGTTTGGCCAGGTCGTCCTTCGACATGTCCTCCAATAGTATTTCCACTCGTCTCCGTCTCGAGAAAGTTTTCGCCATCCTTGTGGTAGATCATCTTCCCATCTTTTATTTGTCGTCTTTGTGTCATTTCCCATATCTAGGATAACTTTCAGTAAGTAAGTAACTTTTCACTCTTTTTCCATAAAGTTTAAATTTATTTTAGACGTTTTGTTTTTTGTTAAACTTAATGTCCCGACTATAGAAACTAGCTTCGAATATATTAACAAACTAAGTATCGTCCCTTCCGGTTGAGGTAAAAGAAGAAACTTTAATAGTACGATTGGAAAAATTGGCATGGAGGACGCTGCTGGTAACAATTACAACAAATATTCTCATCACAATCTTTTAAAACCTATTGGAATCGTTTTCACAATTCTGTAACTTTTATTCCAAGCTTGCGCTCCGTTTTAAAATATTTACAGCAAATTTTGTTATACCGCATATTTAAACCAAGTTCCATGTTAACGTGTCATTGTATATGATTAATACATGTATGTCGTGTACCAGTAACAGCGTGTGATAGTTTTGTTTTATTTAAATTTGTGTTATTATGGCCGGTTTAATGAGGGGTGAGCACTTAGTACCGCTCATATAAAACAAACTTACCTGTTCTCTCAGGGAGGGATTATTGCCAAATTGTTTATTCTGGTAGAGATATCAATTTTAATTTGGATAATGATCCAAATTAAAATTGCGAAGAAGTTAAGATTAGAGATCACACCTTGTGATACGGCCGCCAATTGTACTGTTCTAATTTGTATATTTTCTCAATTTGTATTTTTTTTCTTGAGGGGTGCCATAATTGATTTTGGTAATTTGAGTAGAAATAACTCTAGTCAACAAATTCTCTATTATCACTAAGTTAAGTTGCTGCACTAATTTTCCCCCACGAAATTCACCCCCCCCCCCCCCCCTCTCTTCGGACTTCAGACAATTCTATGATATCCCAATGTAACCTGCTCAGTTCCTCCTCCAGTTCGATGATTTTCTCGTCTTTCCACAGTGTGCGAGTGTTATAGGTTGCCAGGGCCAGAACTCGCCGGTTATGATAACGTGGCATGCTGGGAAGTTTTAGCTCGCCCTGCCCTTCCATTACCACAACTATTACTAAGACTGGGAATAGCAGGGCTGCCAGGAACTGGGGGTAGCGCTTTTGTTGTATCCATAATTTTAAGGGCTTTTGCTATAATTCCGACGCTTGGCTGAAGGGTTGGCGATCGCACATGATGATCATAGTACTCAGAGAAACGCTGCTGCCCATTCTCTAGTATATAGTCCCTGAGGCTGTCGCCCCCCATGGGATGAGATAGGGTAGTAATATTCTTTACCACCAGCCAGACATCAACCCGTAGTTTATGAAAATATTGGTTATATGGAAGTGCACGTGATTATGTCAATATGTAGCTAGTGCAACACTGTGCGAAACTTGCACATTGTTAATACCTTCCAATGGTTAGTTACATGTAGAACGGATACAATAAATTGAACGTAAACCGTAATAATAATGTCCTCCTAGCCATAAGCGCGGGACGTATTATAGTGAATAGAATAGAATAGAACTTTATTAGCATAAAATGGATAACAGTACACCGGCTCAACTTATTAACTGGACAAGTGCACAAGTGTGTGCGCAAATACAGGGACTTTTTTTATTAATTAACAAATGCAATTAGTAAATAATATGAATAACACTATTTCTTTTTTCTCTTTTCTTATAATTATACGTGACTCCATAACATGAACTCATGACCTGACATCACACATCATGACAATTATTTATACCTGTACTATACTACCTCCTGACAAATTACAATGTAAAAATATTGCTGTGCCCTAGCAGGGTTCATGTTTGGTACTGTACCTACTCTATTGTTAAGACCTATGTAAGCCCATGAATGCAATAAATCAATTGAAATTGAAGTTCCATCACTTTCATGAGCCGATGGGTAGACTAGCGACATGACCGGAAAGCCGACTATAAGAAAATTTTCTTTTTTACATATAAATCCCAAAATCACTTTTGTCCCGGGATTTGACGCTAGACCAACTATAGCGTAGAATGCAAGTAGTTTTAGGGTTCACGAATCCGTTTATTTTTTTAGCATCTAGTCTATGTAGCGCGAGATACTAGAAGAATTTCTCAAAGATAATACTCTCTAGCCTCTAGACACAAAAAGTACTGTCTACAGCAGAGTTCTGCAATTAAATTGTATTTTATAATTATGTTACTATTAGTGACTTTAATTGATTATTATTTATTGATTTGACCAGAAATTTTATAATTGTTATTTTAACTAACTCTTGGTAATTTAACTGTAATTAACATTTTTATAGCAATTATTTTAATTTAAAGGTTTCATTGTGTGTAATTTATTGATAAATGATGACATTATTTTAAAATTATTTGTATTGTTAAATTTTAATTGTGTTATTTATTTATGTATTCAGATACAAATTATTTTGTTTATGAATAAATGACCAAATGACTTTCGGATAAAGTAAGTGAATATGAGCTCAAGGTCACCCAAAGAGCAATTAGCTCTCCTGTATAATCTACCACTTCAGTTTGGCAATTCTTTGGGCTGTGTCCAATCATAGCCAGAGCTCGGACATAACCCAAAAAAACTGAAGTGGCTGAGGGCGGGGCACACAGCTCGTAGAACTGACGGCCGCTGGGGCTGAAAAGTTATCGAGTGCGGACGCAGCGTGGGCAGACCCCTCACAAGGCGGACCCACAATCTGACAAGGGTAGCGGAATGCCATTGGATGTGGGCAGCGCAAGACCGGAAATTATCCACAATTGTCGATCTTTAATCATATCTATACATATAATAAATTCGTAGGAAAGTCAAAACTGTACATGGAATATTTTTTAAAAAGGACACTTAGGGCGTGATCTAACACAGATATCGAAGCCAAAAATATAGTTTTTAGAATTTTTGTCTGTATGTCTGTTTGTCTGTATCTAAACTCAAAGCTGTCCGGGCTAAACTCAAAGAGTACTGCATGGATTTACTTCGAATTTTGCATGAATATTACTAAGAGGTCGGGTCAACCCATAGGCTACATATTATCACGCTATCGCTTAGGGGGGAGGAGCTATGATAATTTATAAATTTTTACGCGGGTAAAACCGCGGGGCACAGCTAGTCTATAATATCTCGGGACAATGTCACACAGATCATTCTAGCCCCAAACTAAGCAAAGCTTGTACTTTGGGTATCAGGTGACGATATACATACTTATATAGATAGATAAATACTTAAATACATAGAAAACATCCATGACTCAGAAACAAATATTCATGCTCATCACACAAATGTTTGCACTTACCGGGATTCGAACCCAGGTCCACCAGCTTCGTAGGCAGGAGCACTACCAACTAGGCTACGGTGACCGTCGACCTTCTGTCTTTTAGGGGTGACCTTCGTCCAGCCGTGGCAGTCTTTCGGCTGATATGATGATGATGATGATGAGTAATACTAGTCGCAAGTAGAAAATAATAATAATAATGTCTTTCTTATCGGTTTCCAGCCATAGCGGGCAGTCTCGGTGGGAAATGGCCATCTCCGTTAGACAATTATAGTGCACAAGTACAGACGCCCTTTTTTGACGTCACGCTCATGATCTGAAAAGACGGTTAACTGACACAACTGGAAAGAGGTTCGGTACAGATCCGATGGCCTTGCATGCTTCCCGAGCCATGACGGTGTAACATCACAAACTTTCAGACACCGGGCCAATACTGAGCACTTTTTAAAATGAAATATCTATTTTTACCCGACCCGGGATAGGAACTCTTTATCTGCAGTTGAACACTCTATCACTAGACTAATGACGCAAGTAGGATATATAAGTATACCTCGAATGCTATTAAAAGGTTAATCATCTATACATATAATAAAATCGTAGGAAAGTCAAAACTGTACATTGAATATTTTTTTAAAGGGATACTTGGGGCGTGATCTACAATCAAATTTTTGTCTATGTGTCTGTTTGTCTGTATGTATGTCCGGGGTAAACTCATAAAGTACTGCATGGATTTACTTTAAATTTTGCATGAATATTACTCAGAGGTCGGGTCAACATGTAGGCTACATATTATCACGCTATTACCTACGGGGGAGGAGCTGTGATAATTTATAAAGTTTTACGCGGGTAAAACCGCGGAGCACAGCTAGTTAGTAATGTAAGTACTCTTAGCAACAGTTTAACGATAAATATTCTGATTTCTTGAAATAACTCCTTTATACAATTTTCATTAATCTTTGCCCCTTGCCGTACACGTAAGAGGATTACGGTACTCCGCCGCAAACCAAGTCGGGGCTAATGCAAAATTATTTAATAAATATTTACTTACACAGTAAAAGGGATTTTTGCTAAGAGCATTTCACGTGAAAATCAGATCAGAGCGATACATTGATGGCTTTAAATAGAACTTTGAAATATAAATGGAAGCATATTGTACATACTGCTGTACTACTACTACTCTGAAGTGACTAAACAAAGAAGCAGTCATGTGTATATCAAATAGGGACTATTTGCTAACCAGAAATCTATATATATCTATACATCTGTCTTCGCCTAAGCACGCGCAGCAGAAGTGTAGCAGCGCGGAATGGTGAGGCCGTGATCTACGCCACGCTTGGCAGACGGGTTGGCTATCGCAGTTGGATGGTCATAGTTCACAGAAAAACGCTGCTGCCTGTTATCTGGTAGGAATTCCCTCGATATCGACTTCCAGCCTCCCGAACAAGCCGGTTTCCGAAAAGGCTTTAGCACTATAGACCACATCCATACGCTGCGGCAAGTTATACAGAAGACCGAAGAGTATAACAAGCCACTGTGCTTAGCGTTTGTGGACTATGAGAAAGCCTTCGATTCTATCGAAACATGGGCCGTGATGAGGTCTCTCATAAGGTGCCAAATTGATACCGGTATATCGAGGTGATAAAATGTTTGTATGCAAACGCCACTATGTCAGTGCGACTCCAGGACCAGATCTCGAAACCTATGCACTTGCAGTGAGGCGTGAGACAGGGAGATGTTATATCTCCGAAACTGTTCACCGCTGCATTGGAAGGCGTCTTCAAGCTTCTGGATTGGAAAGGCTTTGGCATCAATGTCAATGGCGAGTACATCACTCACCTCCAATGATATAGTAGTCATGGCTGAGACCATGGAAGACCTCGGTACAATGCTCGATGACCTCAGCAGAGTCTCTCAACAAATGGGTCTGAAAATGAACATGGATAAGACGAAAATCATGTCAAACGTCCATGTTGCACCCACTCAATTGAAAGTTGGTGACTCTGCACTCGAAGTTGTAGAGAACTTTACCTAGAACAGACCATCCAACTAGGTAGGTCCAACTTCGAGAAGGAGGTCAATCGTAGAATCCAATTCGGCTGGGCAGCGTTCGGGAAGCTACGTAACATCTTCTCGTCCAAAAATACCGCAGTGTCTCAAGTCGAAAGTCTTCGACCAGTGTGTGTTGCCAGTGTTGACATACGGAACAGTGACGTGGTCGCTCACTATGGGCCTTATTAGGTAGGTGAATCTAGGTCACCCAAAGAGCAATGGAGAGGGCTATGCTCGGAGTTTCCCTGCGGGATCGTATCAGAAATGTCGAAATCCGCAGGCGAACCAAAGTCACCGACATATCCCGAAGAATTGCAAAACTGAAGTGGCAGTGGGCGGGGCACATAGCTCGTAGAACCGATGGCCGTTGGGGCAGAAAGGTTCTTGAGTGGCAACCACGAACCGGAAGACGCAGCGTGGGCAGGCCCCTACAAGATGGACCGATGATCTTGTACGGGTCGCTGGAAACAGCTGGATGCGAATAGCGCAAGACCGGCAATTGTGGAGATCTTTGGAGGAGGCCTTTGTCCAGCAGTGGACGTCTTTCGGCTGATATGATGATGATGATGATTCCCTCGGGGCGATTGGCTGGGAGCTGGGGTGACGATATTCTTCGCCGTCACCACATAGCTAAAAGACGTTTACTGTTGGACAAAGGGCTTCACATTGGCTGGTCTTGTGCTGTCCGCATGCAGCGGCTTCGTTTCTGCCCACATTGGATCTGCCGGTTCGATTGATGGATTTTACTACGCGAATATCTTAGCATTCGGCGAAGAAGCATTCAAATAAAATAAAAAAGGTTTTTATTCACGTAGACTTTCAAAAAGCGCTTGTAAATAGTCAGAACATGTTTGTAGCAATATAGTTGTATACATTATTATTTATAGTAACATACATATTTAGGTACACATTTGTTGTTAAGTCTAATATTTTTACTACATACGCAATGGTTCTTTCTATATTAAGGTATTATTATTATGGACGGACCTTGTGTTAATAACGAGAGTCGCGCTTTAATGCTTTCTAAGACATAAGCATACGTGCTAAACTTACTTTTACCGAAGTATTTACAAAGCTAGATAATTGTTTAATAGGTGTGTTAATGTGGCAAACAAGAGTTGTGCCTACGCTTTAAGGCGAGGTGCGGTATTAACACCAGCATTAGTTCGTACGCAGACCACGTTCCACATTACTCATTTGAACGAACGTGGTTGACGGGCGGTGTTGCCAAACTTTGAAGGTCATTCTCCCATAAATATATTTATTTATCAGCAACCATGGATGAAAAAGGATATTCGTTGCAATTTTACAGCTGGTTGATTAGGGCTTAAAATTCACATTTTTTTCTCTCGCTTACTGATGTTTAAATTGAGACCAACCACACCTAAATCCGACGCAACAAAATGAGTCCAGTGGCAGATTTTTATGGCAGATAAGTCTGTCAGTCCGTCTGTCTTACTTACTTTTCGCATGGGCAGTGGTTACCCTAGTGTCAGAGTTGTTCAAGCCGCCCAGTAGGCCTCTGACATGGCTTAAAGGGTGTTGTATATTAATTACAACGGAGACCGGCAGCTTAACGTGCCCTCTGAAGCACGGAGACGCTCCGAATTGTAACCATTTTGATGGGTCTCCCACCTATGACAATAACTTAATACAAGCTAGCTAAATGTCACTACCATTATAAAATAAATTGTATAAATGTTTTAATATTCCGTGTACCTAAATATCTGTAATATGTAACTAGAAATAATAACTGTATTACTACAAACATGTTCTGACTATTTACAAGGATTTTTTTTATGTCTACGTGACTAAAAACCTTTTTATTTTATTTTATTTATTTTATTTTATGGATAAACCGCTTAACCTCACTGATCACTTGGGACTGGTGAGAGCATCTAGCTATGATGAGTTGTGATCTCCTACAGTTAGAGTAGAGTAGAATCGTGATGTTCCTTATCTTTGTAGGTTGTTACTAGAATTATACAAGAACTTGCAGTGCTTGACCTCGAAACCCATAGGAAACGGGAAACCCATTTAGTTAGACAATGTATCAGAGTACCTTAATGTCATGATTGCAAGGTCCCCACGATATTGGGATTTATTTCCTAGTAAATGTAGTATTTCTATCTAGATTGTCGGCTCTTAGACGCACGTGCCCACTATCCACCGCCGCTCACAGCTATTGACTGCCTATCGCGACCGCGCGTGCGCAAGAGATGACATAATGCTTCCTTCTCTTTCACTCACAGACACTACATCTACTAGGAAATAAATCCCAATATCGTGGGGACCTTGCAATCATGACATTAAGGGACACACAGTACACCCAGGCTAAAAACAACCATTTATGCCTGGCGGAGATTGAAGATGAGACACAAGGGCACCAAAATTTTAACTAAACTAGGTTGTAGTGTTCTTATAATGTAAATACTAGATATAAGAATAATCTCATATTGCATACTACCCATCTCCACAAAATAAGTAACTCTTTTATGGGGCACTGTATAAGATTCTATAACAAACTTCCCAATGATATTAGAGAATTGTCTACGAGAAGTTTAAAAGAATTATTAAAGCCAAATTGTGTAGCAGGGCCTATTACAAAATTTCTCATTATTTAAGTGATAAAAGTGCTTGGGATTGAGTGGTTCTGAGGCAACACACATGATTGTTATAATTCCTACTGAGTTTTCTGGCAGTGTTTCTCAGTAGCTGCCACGTCATGCACTGCCCGGCAGGGTAAAAAAATATGACGATTCCACATAAATATAATTTTTTTACGAAATAAAGAATTTTTGACTTTGACGATTTCCACCCGGGACAAATCTTTGTGTGATGAGCATGATTATATGTTTAGTGTTATGATGCATTTTTTCTATAATAGGTATTTATAAATATTAAGACTCGTACAAGTAACATAAAATGTAATTCTATCTTTTTATTCAGGACCAAATTGTCAGACCAGCCAGGCAGGCAATAATAATTCGTGAGTAAAGAAACAGCACGTGTTTATTTGAATTTGGAACTACCCACATTTCTAACATAAACACTGGCAACACTGCCAGAGCCGTGCGCGGTAAAGTTTTTATTTTTTTCCATCGTTTGTACATTTGCGGCGACATGGCACTGTAAATTCTGCTCGTTTTATATACGTTCAAATTAAAGCTTGAATCGCATTCGCATGTAGAGTCTGGTAGAGTCGTTAGCGCTCTACGTGCAATGCAGCTCTATATTGTGACGCTATGAAATTAAAGTCGTGGTGTTCGTTTACAGGTAGAGATAAATAAACTCCTTTTGTGTAGATTTCGTTCCAAATTAGAATAGTTAAATTGCAAATAGAAATTTCGGTGAGAATTTAGATATTGAAGGTGGACATGATAAGTTTGTTTAACTATTTGTCTTGTTTTTGTGATTATTTATTAATTTACAGAAGCATTAAAGTTTTATGTAGTTTATACACAATTAATGTTCGGATATTGACCGAAGAGCTCAGCACTTTTATTTTTTTATTCATTATATAAATTCACTACTGTTAGCAAATAAAGTCAGTTCGCAAGTAACTCGCGATCGATACACTATCAAAGCAATCGGAAACCGCTCCGATTGCCGCGTAAAGATCAAATCATCAAATCAAATTTTAGCTTTTAATATATCATTTTATAAATCTTAGTATTAACCAACAAAATAATCATAGTTTTTATATATCATTTAAAACCTTAACTTTCGTATCATTATCAAATCAACCAAAATACTTAAAAGTGCAGGTCAGTGCTAACTACGGGAGCAGGCCTAAACTTTTATAATTAATATAGGAACCCTTCGAAATGCTCGAAGATAGGAACTATATAAACTGCATACATAGACTAACGCGTGCTTCCCAGAGGGCTAGACAGAAACAAGAATGCCATTTGTCATGATCCTTGCACACGTCTATTGCATCGTTCACTCTCATTATAATCTTCATAAATGCTCGCCTGTTTTGGGTACTTCTGAAAATGCCTTTTCTAAGAACATCTCTGACTTGATCAGCATTAACCAAAATGGTCTTGCATAGATGAGAGAACAAAGAGAGCAGCTATATTTATACACACAATCCACATGCAGTAGCCACCTTCCATTGAAATTGACCACCGTATCTGACATTCGACCTAAGACACTATTACTCTTATTGCTAGAAGACATTACGTCAGATTTATTACATTCGAGATAGTAGCCTCTTAGTCAGCAAGATCCGTTTATCATGAAGATCTCTTAACAATTTTCTGGAGTATATCATCATCACCATCATCATCATAATCATATCAGCCGAAAGACGTCCAGTGCTGGACAAAAGCGTCCCCCAAGGATCTCCACAATGGTCGGTCTTGTGCTGCCCGCATCCAGCGGCTTCCCGCACAATAATTATCAAAAGGAAACCAGTCTCAAACATTATAAGTTACAGAATCATGAATCATGTCATGTGTTTGACGGTCACCGTAGCCTAGTTGGTAGTGCTCCTGCCTACAAAGCTGGTGGTCCTGGGTTCGAATCCCGGTAAGTGAAAATATTTGTGTGATGAGCACGAATATTTGTTTCTGAGTCATGGATGTTTTCTATGTATTTAAGTATTTAGTTTAGTTTGGGGCTAGGATGATGTGTGACATTGTCCCTAGATATTATTATGTCAGTATATTAGTTTCCGTCATGTTGTCCATCACATCCGGTACAGTAACACAACATTTTTGATAGCGTGAATAACCCACATAGCCGTGTTTACCTGAACCAATTAAGTACAGTCAGCAAAATAATTGTATTTACTCGCAGCAAATAAGCAATAAAATGTAAAAATAGTTGCCGTGACACCACCCTCCACTATAAATAATAAATTTAGCATTGCACGCATAGACTTCAGAAACTATAGACAGATCGTTTACAAAGAGACCAAAAGCTTTCATTGCACATTAGTGCCTTATTTAGCGCATCCGGAATGCTTGCCGATGCGGCCGTTGATAATTTTTCGCCCATCATGCGCAAGAGGTCCGCATTTCTGCTACGTCGTATGCACGCGAGCCCCAAAATCATTCTTAACACGTTGGTCGATAGGTGGGACGCTCCGATCTTGGCAAGGTAGATACGACTGCACGCAGTCAAGTAGACATTTCCCAGGGTCGGCGGGCTCTGCCACGATGCGCACACAGCAAGAAAATATTAACTAACACTAGTTTATAGGTTGTCATTGTAACTAACACCTATGGAATTTATTCTGAAATAAATAATAATAATAATTATTATTATTTAAGCTCGGCTGAATGTAAAAAATAATCTATAGTAAGTCTTCACGCGGTTAATGTGAATTAAGTTTTTGGTCATTATTTATCCACGTGTATTTAACGGTTTTCACTGCCTAAGACACTTGATCTATACATATAATAAAATCGTAGGAAAGTCAAAACTGAACATTGAATATTGTTTTAAAGGGATACTTGGGGCGTGATCTACAATCGACATCGAAGCCAAAAAAACAGTTTTTAGAAGTTTTGTCTGTATGTCTGTTTGTCTGTATGTATTTCCGGGCTAAAGTCGAAAAATACTGCATGGAATTACTTCAAATTTTGCATGAATATTACTAAGCTATTACTAAGAGGAGCTGTGATAATTTATAAAATTTAACGCGCACAGCTAGTTCATTTTAAAAAAATAAATAATAATTACTATGTAAATATGTCCTCCTGGTCGAATTCCCGTCACGGCCGGCGGCCAATTTCAAGTGTGTGCGCAATAAAAAGTGCACTTTTTATTCCATCTCATAATCTGATATGACGTCTAGTGAAACGATCGGAAAGAGGTCAGGTGCAGGACCAAAGCCTTTAGTGTTCTCCGAGGCACAGGGGTGTAATATCCCCAACTCGCAAACTGCAGGCTAATGAATACTGAGCAATTTTCCTTAAAAGGAATGTTCCAAAAATTCCAGATCTGACTCTGGATTTGGTTTTTTTTTTTCATTATTGCCACGCTTGAACACGAAGACTTTCATAAATTAAAAATCTCTGGCGGTTACCCATCTATGGACTGACTGCGTGCTTAGGTGCTTAACCACGCCGATCACTTATTAAATGTGTCAGTGAGAGACCGAGGGTAACAGTAAACCATGTAAAAAAATACAGGCACAGATACAAAATATAAGCAAGTAACATTACTAGTTAAGTCCCAGTTCGCCTCCAGGGCGCTCCTAAAAATATGTTATTTCTTTACGACTTTTAATAAGGAGCCTTGTCCTACGTATACTGCTCCGAGCTGTCTAAACATTTCGTCGTCTATGTTCATGCAAAGTTTACCACAGGCCAATGTTAACTAGTAAATTGACTGAAAAATACTTCCACGAGCCCTGTTTATTTTCTATCTGATAATGAAAGGTTTTTGTAAATAATCAACACTTAATTTATGGAAACATAAATAGTTTGATTTAATAAGTTTATTAGTAAATTCGTTCACTACTTTTTTGTTCAATACTCAATGTTTTATTTCCATTCCATAATCGCGTCGTTGCACGCAGTCTCAAAAACTAATTAGGGATAGCATTGTAATCTATCTCATTCTCCCGCAAGTTAAATCCTATTTATGAATATATATATTTGTCTCCTTTTACTGTCGCTTTTTCGTTTCATGTGTGTTAAAGAAGTGTCGTCTCAAAAACAATAACATACAATCGGGCTGATATAGTTATCAATACGACAGGTATTTCTTTTTTTAATTAGCTGAATTAGGCACCAGTATCTGTCAAAGTTGGCCTAATAAATACCTTATGTAGTACGAGTATGTTATTCTGTCCTAAATTTTTTAGTGATGAGAATAACGAGTATTTTTTTATTTTATTTTTAAATAACGCTGTGATATATTAAAATTTACAAGAAAATAACTTAAGAATCTAAATAAACTTATGGATATACTTAACTAACTACATTAAAATGAAAAAGTTAATTATATACTTAGATAAATTATAACTTACTACTAATGGGGGTCGTAGTATTCCTCCGAATCGAAACCATGTGACAACGTACCCAGAAGACTGGCCGCATTAGCACGTTGAATTGCCAAACTTATTCTTTGGCCAAAGAAAACGGCCAGCACTCTGGTCACGGGTCGGGTATTTCATCATCATCATCATTATCATATCAGCCGAAAGACGTCCACTGCTGGACAAAGGCCTCCCCCAAGGATCTCCACAATAGCCGGTCCTGCGCTGCCCGCATCCAGCGGCTTCCCGCGACCCGCACAAGCTCGTCGGTCCACCGTGTAGGAGGCCTGCCCACGGTGCGTCTTCCGGTTCGTGGTCGCCGAGGTGGATTCTACGATTGACCTCCTTTTCGAAGTTGGACCTACCTAGTTGGATGGTCTGTCCTAGGTAAATATAGGTGGGGTATTTAGTTCTTCTGAAGGCGATTAACAAGGAACCCTTGTGGCGTTACTCCAGGCTCAGCCTACCACAGCGGTATACTTTAACTGCCTCGTTGATATCAACCCCAGATGACACGGTTATACGGTTATGCATTCAAATGCCGTTTTGAGCTAAAAAGTGTTAATGGGGTATTTCTGTTGATAAAAAAATGCAGTAGCAGTTCAGATTACCGCATAAACCCCATTTGATCTGGATGGAAACAGACTGACATGGCTAAAATCACTCACGAGATCATTATTATTATATTTCACCATAACCTAAAGATATATTTTATGATTATAAATCTGCCACCACAGTTTTAAATAGTGTACTCGTTAGCGTAGCGGTAACGGGTTCGACTGCAGATAATGAGATCTTGGGTTCAAATCTCGGGTCGGCCTAAAAAGGGATTTTGGGTATTTTCGATTACGACAACTTATCAATTAATATTGAGAAATTTTCTGGGAGTTCGCAATCACACCCCGTGCCTCGGAGAGCTACTGAGCTGCCACGTCATGCACTGCACGGTAGGGTAAAAAAATTTGACGATTCCACACAAATGTAATATCAAAAAGTAATTTATTCCGTTAAAATATTACATTTGTGTGGAATCGTCATTTTTTTTACCTTACCGTGCAGTGCATGACGTGGCAGCTACTGAGAACACTGCCAGAAAACTCAGTAGGAATCCTTTTTTTAAATATTTATTTCTTACATAAAGTTACATTGTATTTAAATGTGTTAATTAAGAGCGACTCAATCCCAAGCTGTTTTGTCACTTAAATAATTAGAAGTTTTGTAGTAAGCCCTGCTACACAATTTGGCTTTAATAATTCTTTTAAACTTATTCATAGACATTTCTCGGATATCATTGGGAAGTTTGTTATAGAATCCTATACATTGCCCCATAAAAGAGTTACTTACTGTGTGGAGACGGGTGGTATATATCGGATCATGAGATGATGGAATAGAATGTGCCACTGTGTTTGCGGAAATATATTATGTGCACTATAATATGTCCCGCGCAGTTGACTTTTCTCCACTGAGACTGAGCACTGTGGCTAAAATCGACCAGGCGGACATTATTATTGACCAGTTCAAACATGTTTATATGTTAAATAGCTTACAATCAAGTTCAGGAGTAGTTTATTATACAGATCATGTAGCAACAAGGAACGGAACAACTTCCATGTGTTTAAGCGCTTTTACCATACCTACTATTCAAGTTTTACGGTCACCGTAAGTCTAGTTGGTAGTGATCCTGCCTACGAAGCTGGTGGTCCTGGGTTCGAATCCCGGTAAATGAAAGAAAGAAAGAAAGAAAGAAAGAAAATCCATTTATTCAGTAAACTGACACAGATAATAATAACAATATATATAAATGTATACAAACAGAAGTCCTTAATTCTTATCTGTGTGAGTCCGAATTGGTCCCATCTCAGCACTAGCTGCAACATTAACAGTTGCAGCGCTGGTTTTATGATGGAACCACGTAAAATAACTCACGAACAATTAGTGTACAGGTCGCAGTTAGAATTTTACAGTACCTGGACACCAAAATATAACTTATAGCTAATTTAAACAATAAATGTATGCAAGAACGAACTTAATAAATAAATATTAATAAATTAACACCAATTTGGAGATGCATAACACAGACAGTATATAAAATAATTGTTATAATGTCGACATTCTGCTCATAATTCGTCCATAACAATACATACGTGCACCAATAAAAAATGACATTACATTTATTTAATCCATATTTTTTAGCTGAGTCGGTCAATTATATGCTCTTGGATTGACTGTCAGACAGATGTCAAGAAAAAAGGGACGCGGAAATTGAATTACTTGAAAAATCTAATATGAACAGTAAATTATTATGCTTCTTAATACTAAGTGCAAATATTTGTGTGATGAGCAGGAATATTTGTTTCTGAGTCATGGATGTTTTCTATGTATATAAGTATTTATCTATCTATATAAGTATGTATATCGTCGCCTGGTACTCATAGTACAAGCTTTGCTTAGTTTGGGGCTAGGATGATCTGTGTGACATTGTCCCCAGATATATAAAAAAAAAATTAAATTAAGGTATAATCCTACTAATATTATAAATGCGAAAGTTGGTGAGTATTATATCTTTACATAGACTAGAATATAGCTTATACATTCATAGACTCACGCTTGTTGCCCAGAGGGGTAGGCAGCGACAACGGATTTCCATTTGTCACTATCTTTGCACATCTCTTTTGCCTCGTTTATTGTCATTATACTCTTCATACATGCTCACCGGTTTAAGGCACTTCTAGAGAATGTATAGAATGGTATATGAATATAATAATAATGATATTTAGGGACAATGTCACACTGATCATCCTAGCCCCAAACTAAGCAAAGCTTGTACTATGGGTACCAGGCGACGATATACATACTTATATAGATAGATAAATACTTATATACATAGAAAACATCCATGACTCAGAAACAAATATTCATGCTCATCACACAAATATTTGCACTTACCGGGATTCGAACCCAGGACCACCAGCTTCGAAGACAGGAGCACTACCAACTAGGCTACGGTGATCGTCAATATAGCTATATATCCGAATAACAGCAGTAAGGTCCCCTACAAGATGGACTGATGATCTTGTGAGGGTCACAGGAAGTCGCTGGATGCGGATAGTGCAAGACCGGCAATTGTGGAGATCTTTATGGAGGCCTTTGTCCAGCAGTGGGCGCCTTTTGGCTGATATGATGATGATGATTCGAGTAACAGATGGGATATAATTTATACTAAAACGGCGGGGAACTGCTAGTATACGTATAAAATAAGCTCTTAAAAATAAAATAAATATAAATATTTTTTTTTATGTCTGAGGTCGACAAACGAGCAAGTGGGTCACCTTATGGTAAGTGATCACCGCCGCCCATGGACACTCGCAGCACCAGAGGAGTCGCGGGTGCGTTGCCGGCCTTTAAGAGTCAGCAAACAAGTGTTGCTGACCCTTCCCCCCACCCCAATGAGCTCCGGCGACCTTACTCACACTCAGAAACACAACATTAAATTATTAATGTTTTTATTAAGGAATGTCTACTGTAAGGTGGAGGTACTTCCCCAGTCGGGCTGCTCTTCGAGCGAATGAACGCTGTGCCCTACCTCTCTTAAAGATCTTTTTCGTTTTCTTTATTTTTCTCGTAAAAGTTCATATATAAATGACATTGCGATGTATAAACAATTTTTCCTTAATTAGAACTTTAGAGAGAGCTGGAGTCTGTACTAGGCTCTAAACCTAAAAATATCATTGCTATAATAAAATAAATTTTATAAATGTTTTCATACAATGTGTACCTAAATATCTATGTTACTAGAAATAATATTGTATACAACTATATTACTACAAACTTATTCTGACTATTTACTAGCGCTTTTTTAAAGTCTACGTGAATAAAAACCTTTTTTATTTATTATTTAACCTGTATGACAGATCTCCAGGCATTCTCCAATCTTGCATGTCGCGCAAGAATTTTATTATAGTAAACAAACTTTAATTAAATTCTAAAACTGAGTTGCATACAAAAAAGGTTTAGATATGAACTTGATTCCAATAGTAGGTATGGCAAAAGCGCTCGAAAGTTGACACGTGTCTTTGTGCCTGGGTCATTAACCACGTGGTGTACCATTCACGTGTTTATTTATTTCATTTCAGTTGAGAAATTTACGCAATTTCTCTGCTGTGACTAAACAAACTTTAAAAGTCGCGATTTTGTTGTCAAAGTAGGAAATGCCTTCGGCATGTTCCAAAATAAATTTTGTTCCAATCGGTTGTGTAAAATAATAATAATAATTTATTTGCGATAAAATTCTTAACAACGAAAACATAAAATAAAACTACAAATACAATAATCTTAATTCGCTATAATTATTACAGGTTGTGTAAAAGAAAAGTTTAAGTCATCATCAGTTTTACCATGTCGGTACTAAAAGGTATGAACGTACTGTTTACACCGAACGTTTAAATTTCCATTCAAGTTTAAAGTACTAGTTAAAAGGTCATAACCCGTTATAACGGTTCTATTTTTAAACTTTTACACTGTGGCATTAGAGGGGGCTAACACACGATCATTATGCAGTAATTTTACTTAATATGTCCAATTAACGTACAATGTCAGCTTCGGTATTGTTTTTTCTTTTTCCATGGCGTTTTTAGCCATGGGGACTAAATATGAATGGTCATTTTATTGCCTTAAATGGCTATAAAAGAATACAGTTTCGTAGTTATTAAACCGGAACCGGCCATTACTTTCAGTTTAATATAGAATAGAATACTCTTTATTGTACACCATGAGAATACGTATGTCATAGGATATTACATAAACTAGTTGTACAAAGGGCGGTCTTATCTCATAAAGCAATCTCTTTCAGACAACCTTAGGATGGATAGGAGCTGAACAATCACTAACATTGAGTTAAAAATAAAAGTTAACTAAAAGTTTAAAAATATAGAATAGACATAGAGAATACTATAGAGAAGACTCAATATTCTCTACATGAAAACAAGAACTACTTTAAACAGTAATATGGCAATTGCATGCGCCGGCTCTGCTGCTGCATCAGCTGAGGCCACTAAGCGGCTCAAATATACAAACCTTGGAAGAGATTATATATTTGAGCCGTTTGGAGTGGAGACGCTTGGGCCATGGGGTCCGACAGCGCGGATTTTTTTCCGCGAATTATCCAAACGCTTGGTGGACGCTACACGCGACCAGAGGGCCGGCCAATATTTTGGACAGCGTTTAAGCATTGCCATCCAGCGTGGCAATGCGGCCAGCATTCTGGGCACGATGCTCAAAGGCAGCGATACCGAAGTTTTTTTCGACGCCCAAAGATGAGACCTTTATATAATAATATGTATATATTTAATTTTAATTTAAATATAAGTATATATTTTTAGTACTTAGTTTTACGTTTCTTTAGTTGGTAATTTAAGTTATTTTAATAATAATTGTTAATCCTTTGTTATTTAAAATTAAATTATAACAGTAATATACACACAATACTAGTTGTTTATATTCTCTTTGATGACATTTAAAGTGGTTGGAGTCGCAACCAAACGCTACTACAGGTCGATACGCATGATAATTTTGTAATTTAATTAGTAGTTTTTTAAGCGCTATCGGAAGATCAGCGTTACAGTAATCATTATCATTAACTGTAACATTTGCTGAGGTAGACGCCTTTCCTAGCTAGTACTTATAATGTTGCATGCTTCATAAGTATTATATAAACTAAACGCAATTAGTTATATCGTCTTAGATGTAAACTAAGTTAAGGATTATCTGTGCTTGTTGGGAATAAACCTTTTTTATTTTATTTTTTATTATTTAAATATTATTTTGTTTGGTGTAATATTATCGAAGTTTGGGTGAATTAGTAACTTAATGTAATAGACCTTAAGTTACTTCCAGCCGCTTCTAGAGACCGTCACACACAAGATCCATCTCGTAGGGAGCTTACCCACGCTGCGATTTCGGGTTCGTGGTCGCCACTCGTGACCCTTTCTGCCAAAGCGGCCGTCGGTTCTACGAGCTATGTGCCCGCCCACTTCCACTTCATTTGGCATTCCGTCGGGCTTCGTCAGTAACTTTGGGGCGAGAATATGTTACGTAGCTTCCGAACGCTGCCCAGTCCAGTTGGGTTCTACGATTGACCTTCTTCTCGAAGTTTGACCGTCCTAAGTAAATATAGGTCTCTACAACTTCTATCTAGCATAGAGTCTCGCACTGGATACGAGTAGGGCAGACCGGGTCTTTCCGGTTGTAACGCTAGTCAGCCCATCGGATCATGGAAGTTATGGAATAGAAAGTGCCCCTGTGTTTGCGTACACGCTTGTGCACTATAATATGACCTGCGCTGATAGCTAGTCTCCATTGAGACTGGCCAACGTGGACTAGATTTGACCAGGAGGACGTTATTATTATTTTGTACAACCCGCAGTTAATAGAAATCCTAAGTTCTAATCACGGGTTGGGCCAAAAATATTATTATAAATATTTTATAATAATAGATTTTATTTCAGACCAAATTAGTGTCCAATAAGTTCGTAACAATTTTCTTATAAACTAGTGTAATAATAAGTATTTTTAAAATTTTTAAATATTCCATATGATATCATAGGAAATCAGGTCAAAGGCTTTCGAAAGATTAAGAAAGCATGCATGAACTGCAGTTTGGCATCTTGTGTAATATTTGAGCATTTTTATAGCACAGATAAGCAGTCTGGAGTACTTCCTTGGTCATGCGTCTTGTGTGACTCTTCCCGGTCTTGTTGAAGATCTGAACTGTTAACACTTTAAATTCTTCTTAGGATCGAAACTAAAATCTTGCAGAGTGGGCTAGTCTTCGTTGACATTGACCACCGAAGCTAATATTCGGGTAAGTAATAACATTGTTATTGGTATTTTTTGTTATGACAGTGATGCAAACACAAGCGCCTACTTTCTTATGATTTCGATAACGCCTGATAAAAACCTATTGACAAACCACGTCGAAGAAAAATGTTGCCGATCATATAGATCTAGTCAATATGGGAAGAAACTTTTTATGGTATTAATTCTTTAAAACATGGGAGACATATACGACTTAAATTTTTAAAAGGATATAACAATATGAGTTGAGGTAAATCTAAATAAATAAACTTGGATTGAATTTATGAAATGAAACATTGAAGGATCAATTGGCATTGAAAACTATTTGTGTGGCCCATAAATAGTTGTTCTGGGTCTGGATGTAATTTGTGTCCGTCTAATTATATGTTTGTAAAGTACCCCGCGACACAGGGATGAGATTCCCAAGTGCGGGCGTTGCCTTTATAAAATAAGAAAAAAAAATGGCATTAACTGTTGAGAGAATCATTAAGAGAACAATGTAATGAGTAAGTAGTTTTACTTTGATTAGGTACTATAGGAAGTCGGTAGTCGTCCACTATCTAAAATCTAATTCCAAATAATCCAAAATCAGTGATCGACCACTATAAATCGAATGTCTAAATACTCAAATGTTCATGATATCGAATGTTAATCGAACTATTATTCAATTATTTGGCACTAACTGCGCCCCACGGTTTTAGCCGCGTTAAACTTTATAAATTATTTAAAAAAATGTCATCCTAGCCGTGTTCCGGCCAAGGCGGCCAGTCTCGATAGAGATTAGCCATCTGCGCGGGGCATATTATAGTGCACAAACACAGGGCACTTTTTATTCCATCACTCTCATGATCCGATGGGACGCTTAGCGACACGACTGGATAGAGTTCAGGTACAGAACGGCTTTACGTGCTCTCCGAGGCACGGGAGTATAATACTCCCAGATTTGGGGCTGATGCTGAGAATTTTTTCTTCTTACAGAAAAGTCCCAGTTTTCAACCCAGGAGAACGTTCTCTGCGGTTGAACATGCTACCGCTAGACCAACGAGGCAGTCAATTGTCTATAATAAAAATTATAGTCTATGTGTTATTCGAATACATAATCTATAATATTACTAGAAAGTTTCATCAAAATCCGTTCAGTAGTTTTTGCGTGAAAAACTAAAAAACATCCATACCCAAGAACTTTCGCTTTTATAATATTAGTAGGATTCAATCTGCTTTAAACTTCTTTGCTGCTAACAAACTGCTGTGCAGTTAGGCGGAATAAATTTATAAATTATGTAGTAAACGTTTTATTTAAAATTTTAATTTAAATTCTTTAATCAGAGGTATAGATACGCTCATAGCTAGATTATTTCACCGGCCCGTAAATCATCGGCGAGGTTAAGCAACTAGGCTCGCGGTCAGTCCATAGATGAGTGATCACAAAACTGGTTTAATTTCTGAGCTTTTTGTGCTTCGGAAAGCACGTTAAACTTACTGAATACCACGGGACCGATCCCGGTGGTAGTCATTAGACAACAGTCGTCAAGCCATGTTAGAGGCCCACTGGACGGCTTGCACAACTCTGACAGTAGGGTAACCACTGCCCATATTAATATGTAACCAACATATAAAAGCAGGAGAAACACCACATTTTGTCACGTTCCGGGTTGTTGATTACATATTATATTATAATACACGAACGGAGGAGGTGTCTTGGTTGCGGTTGCTAGAAGTCTGAAATCGTGTCGGCTATCTCACCTTGAAAGTTCGAATGAAGATCTCTGGATCAGCATTGACACGATTATTCGGGGTAAGAAACAAAAGTTGCATATATGCGGTGCCTACCTACCTCCACCAGTCACCTATGAGGCACTAAATTTATTTCTAGAGCATGCCCAAAACTCCCTAGAAAACACAGAGCATACTGTCATCATGGGCGACTTTAATCTGAGTTCCATGATTTGGGAAATCGACGTAGAATCTCGGATAGGGAAAACTAAGCCTAATATTATTAACACTGGCGAAGTTGCTAAGAGGTTTTTGGATTTTGTATCCCTAAACGATCTTGATCAATACAATTATTTAACGAACAACAAATCGAAAACATTAGACCTAGTACTTTCTAACATTCCTTTGCAAAACCTTAAGCGTTGCCAAGTACCCATGACTGTAGAAGATCCATTACATCCCACAATCGAATTCTCTATCCCCATAAATACAGCTATCACTTACCTACAAACTAGACCATCGTTAAAACCAAATTTCTTTAAGGCAGATTACGACAGCATTAAAGCCTCACTTAACTCCGTAGATTGGGAAAAAGAACTAGGGGAATGCAGTACGGTTAATGAAATGGTTACTATCTTGTATAAAGTCATGCAAGACGTCATACAGATATGTGTCCCCTTAAAAAAGATTTCCGGGAAGAAATATCCAATATGGTACTCGTCAACGCTCATACGGTTATTAAAGGAAAAAAATAAATATCGCATTAAAATAAAAAAGTACAATAACCCTCTTGACGTCATAACCTTCGAAATACTGCGATCAGATTGTAGCAAGCTAATAGACGTTTGCTATTGGGAATATATCGCGAAAATGGAAAATGAATTGCTAAAAAATCCAAAGAACTTCTGGACCTACATAAAGCAAAAAAAGAAATCCACAAGTATGTACCCCGCTGAAATGCAACATAACAACAAAACCGCATCATCTGGCCCAGATATATGTAACTTGTTTGCAGAAAATTTGGACAGGTGTAAAGCATCTCAACACCCACACCTTGCGCAAATATAAACTCCAACATAAACACATCGACTCTTTGTAAATTGGAATTTGGAACCGAGGAAATACACAGAACACTAAGATCATTAGATGAACATAAAGGTGCGGGAGATGACGGCATTCCCCCCCTGTTTATTAAAAGATGTTCGAGGGCGCTAGCTTTTCCCTTAAAATTTATATTCCACAAATCGCTTACTGACGGAGTTTTTCCTACACGCTGGAAAGATGCATTGGTGGTCCCAATTCTAAAATCTGGTGATAAACAGTTAATATGTAACTATAGACCAATTTCAATTTTGGTAATGTTTGGTAAAGTATTGGAGAAGCTGGTAACAGAAAGTCTATCGTCACACGTCAAACACCAAATCACTAGTAACCAACATGGCTTCATTAGATCTAGATCTACTACTACGAATCTCATGTGCTATATGTCATCAATTTCAGAGTCCTTAGATAGGCGTATACCTGTCGACGCCATATACACGGATTTAAGTAAAGCTTTCGATACGGTGGATCACTTTCTTTTAGTGAATAAACTTTCTCATCTAGGCATAGGAGGATCTTTGCTGAATTGGTTTCAGTCATACGTTACTGACAGATTTTCAAAAGTCGTAATTAATGGTTACCAATCAGAGCCGTTTAGGGCAACGTCTGGTGTCCCACAGGGTTCTCATCTTGGCCCAATCCTATTCAACATCTTCATAAACGACATTACCGATTGCTTTAAACATTCCCACTTCTACCTTTTCGCAGATGATATTAAAATAATGAAGCCAATATCTACCACATCAGATACTGTACAGCTGCAAAACGATCTCCACAGAATGTCGGACTGGTGCATACAAAATAAAATGTCATTAAATGTATCTAAATGTCATTACATCCAGTTCACTAGAAATAAAATGGCACAACCTAACACATACAGTATAAACCATCAAAACTTAGCTAAAGTAGAGGAGATACTTGATTTAGGAGTTACGTTAGACAAACAACTCAGACTAGATAAGCATATCATAAATATAACAACCAAAGCTTTTAAAATCCTCGGTTTCATATTGCGAACGAGTAAAGACTTTTCTAAATCTTTAACCAGAATCCAATTATTTAACACCTTGGTCCGCCCAATACTTGAATACGGCAGTGCCGTATGGAATCCTCATTACGATGTATACACTAAACATCTAGAAAGTGTACAAAAGCGTTTCCTATACCACTTGAGTTACAAAGACTATCTAGCTAAAAAAATTGTCAGTTATAAGGATCGACAAAAATACTATAAAATGGTATCACTAGCGCATAGGAGAAAAACAGCCGATCTGATATTCCTGCATAAACTCTTCAACGGAGGGCTAGATTGCAGCGAGCTTCTCGGAAAGCTGCAAATAAACGCACCGACTCGCCTGCCACGCATAGGTAGCTATAATTTATTTAATCTTTCGCGTACCAGGACGAATTTGGGACATTTTGCCGCTTTGCCAAGGCTCTGTAGGCAATACAATGACTCTTTCAAGCGTTATGGTTTAGATATAGCCTACTCGCTCCCGCAGTATAAGAAGGAGTTGAAAACCATATTGTATGAAGAAACCAAATGAATACTTTTACTGTTTTTTACTGTTTTCTACTCTATTTGAAATCTTAAGTTCTTTAAATTTTATTTTGATACTGATAGTTAAAATTAGTTATTAGTTAGTCGGTTAATTTAAGTTAGTTTAATTTAGTTTTTTATATGAAATAGATTTTAAGTTATATTTTAGTTTATTGTTAACGTAGGTTTTGAACAGAGCATGCTGTGGCTTCCTGTAATTGGTGGAGCACACTGGAACGAACCTGTATTTTTTTGTTTTGCGAAGACATTGTATGTGTGTGTCCTCTGTTGGAGGTCCATAAAAATAAATAAATAAATAAATAATAGCGGCCCGGTACGTGCTTCGCTACGTATAAGGCATAGTAATAAAAAAAATGATTATTAAGTTCATTTATCAAACAAAAAAATATTTTAAATTGCTAAAAGATGTTGATTTTACACTTTATCAAGACTGTTTTAAATTTTCTCTACGTACAAACCTTCCCTCAACTTCCAAAAATAATTCAAGACTAAAATTAGCCAAATCGGTAAAGGCGTTGTTGAGTTATAACATTACAACGAAAAGTGGCATTGATTTTTATATATATATATATATATATATATATATATATATATATATATATATATATATATATATATATATATATATATATATATATATATATATATATATATATATATATATATATATAAACAACACTGAATTAAGGTATTTATTTATTTAGTTTTTTATTTATATAGGGACAATGTCACACAGATCATCCTAGCCCCAAACTAAGCAAAGCTTGTACTATGGGTACCAGGCGACGATATACATACTTATATAGATAGAATGGTATAACAATGTCAATACGGTAAGTATACTAATAATTAGCTTCTAATTCTATAAGCTACATTTTTAGGGTTCCGTAGCCAAATGGCAAAGAACGGAACCCTTATAGATTCGTCATGTCTGCCTGTCTGTCTGTCCGTCCGTATGTCACAGCCACTTTTTTCTGAAACTATACGAGCTGTGCTGTTGAAACTTGGTAAGTAGATGTATTCGGTGAACCGCATTAAGATTTTTACACATAAATAGAAAAAGTACAATAATTTTGGGGGTCCCCCATACATAGAACTGAATCTCTAAATTTTTTTATTCATCTTACCCATACATGAGAGGTGTCTATGGATAGGTCTTCAAAAATGATATTGAGGTTTCTAATATCATTCTTTTCTAAACTGAATAGTTTGCGCGAGAGACACTTTCAAAGTGGTAAAATGTTTGTCCCCCCCCCCCCCCCCCCGAACTTCTATAATAAGAGAATGACAACTAAAAAAATATATGATGTACATTACCATGCAAACTAACAACGAAAATTGGTTTGAACGAGATCTAGCAAGTAGTTTTTTTATACGTCATAAATTGTAAACCGCAATTTGCTTTCATTTAATCCCCTGAAATACTTACTGCTACGGAACCCTTCATGGACGAGTCCGACTCGCACTTGGCCGGTTTTTTAGCTTATAGAATAATATTATTATAAATAAAAAAGCCCACTGCCCTTACGATTAGTAACTATCTATTTACGCATTTGTATGACATTCAGAGCCCCATCTTGGACTACGTGCTTCATCTTCATCAATGCTCACAGTCCGGCCAGACTACGATAGGACGCTCTACAAAAAGGAACTTAAAAATCCGATTTATTTGAACATCGTATATATATATATATATATATAGATAAATATTTCTCTACGTACAAACCTTCCCTGGACGTCCACGAATAATTCAAGACCGAAATTAGCCAAATCGGTAAAGGCGTTGTTGAGTTATAACATTACAACGAAAAGTGGCATTGATTTATATATATTTTTAGGAATTAAAATGATTTATTAATAAAAAAAGAGGTTTATTCACACTTCAGAATAAATAATTTAGAAATCAACAACAATTTTCTTATGACAAATCACTTATAACGAGAAACACTGTAACCACTGCACATTACACTCAAGATTTAATCGATACGCAAACCAGCAGCAGAGCTTCGCCCTCGTCGACGTCTGGCCCCAAAAGAGAGAGAGGCATCGGCCGACTGAGCCTTATATAGGCAAAGTCCCACGTGATTCATTGCCAGTCTTCAAAGTTCCTAACACGGCCTCTCCTGACTTCGCGTCGACCACGACCGCGCTTTTTCAGCACCACCAGGAGACACGGCGAAGCTATGATCGCCAGCTCCTACTGCATTAGACAGCTCACCGTCATCAGAATCATCATCTGCGTAAAAAAACAAACAGTTAATTATCATGGCAACTGCACAAAGATGCCTATTCAGTCATCCACCTCGCACTCAAGGCACTCAAAGAGGCAATCACTCTCGTAACAGAGATAAATACACTCAAAATACTTCGCTTTCAAATGTATGCAAACATCTCTTGTAAACTTCTGTCATACTCATAATTGAACAAGTTATAGCGACAAACGTAAAGTTATAGCGACGAAAGTCAAATATTGCGACAAACGCAAAGTTATAGCGACGAAAGTCAAATATTGCGACAAACGCAAAGTTATAGCGACAAACGCCAAGTTACAGCGACAAACGCCAAGTTACAGCGACAAACGCCAAGCGACACGCCTGAGTGCATAGTACCATAGCGACTAGCACTTGATAACTCATTGACTACACTATTCACGCGTACGGAGCGCACGTTTGCTGAAGCCAGGTACTCCGGGACATCAGCCTCGGGAACCACCACTGGACTGCACCGGCAGCAACCAGCAAGATCTGCCTTCCGCTCGCGCCCGTCCGCACATACGCCAAGTGTACTATAAACAAAATAATATTAAAAGGTTCGGTTGAAACGTATTATCAAAAGTTGTAGCATAACTCTTAGTACAGGACTTCCTGTCCACCACACAGTAGAGACTTCCTCTGCCAGCTAGCCACGCGCGCCAAGTACACGCCTGCCAGATTAGACGCTTCAGGACTTCAGCCTCGAAGGCAGCCACCGGGCCACGCCGACAGTTTGTTCTAGCAAGTCACACACTCGCCTCGTTCACACGCATAAAAAATTCATACGTGTAACATGAAACAAAATTAAAAAGGTTAAGTCACGCCTAAAATTAATTATATCTTAGATAGATCATCAGACTAAGCGGACTCATTATTATCGCTCTCTATACGGATCATACCAAGAACCGTTCCCATGCAACTTGCTTGAACGGCTTGCCCGCTCAAACGATGTATTTGAGATAATGAAATTTATTCAGCACTTGGGTATTTACATACACTTATACTTGTCAAGCTCACAGTGTATTACATAAACACAGTTTAAAAACAGTATTTCAGGTGACATACATATTGCACCGACCGACCGAACACCGAACTAGAAAATGCTGCTCTGGGTCACGCATCATATACATGCAGATTAAACAATGTGCTATGTCCTTACCGGAAAAGTGCTTTAAGATGATAAAGACACAAGCTTTGGAACATTTTTAGTACAACAAGAGTTTTCTAGCTCGTAAGAGTTATGTTTGCCCTTCACATCTGGACTCACTGTACTGTAGTGGACTGCTACACGTTTCTTATAGGCCGTATAGGCTTGAATGAGAACTGCTAACCAGCGCTGAGCCTACGTGAACTTCGGGAGCACTTGCAAAAATTCAACACTCTTTGGTTAGTTTGGAAATACAAGCGGATTCAGTGGTGTAACCATTTATATATCTACGAAAGTAACAAGCTAGACCAAGTAACTGGCTAACTTTGATTCCTATTGTGATACCACTACTTGTATGGTGATCAAACGTGTGTTATACTAACACTAAGGAAATTAGGTGTACTTACAGAATAATGACAAACATAACCACATGCAAAGTTTATGTCAAGTTAAGATAAGATAGCTGAACTCAGTCTCTAAGGATGGAGCACGTGTCTCCGGGCACCATTCATTGTACAGCCACTTGCGCAGTCTTGTCTCCCGTGAGCGTAGCTTCACCTCATAACGACCGCTCTGGAAGGCCTTGGTCACTTTGTAAAGACCGCGTGTCCAACTGACCAGCTTTCCTGTAGACTGAACATACATGATTACAAAAACAAGTTCGTTAAGTTTTAACTCGCGAGTAGGATGTCTATTACGGTTAAATTACTCGTCCTTATATATTTTAGTTAGATTGTCTGTAATATGAAGTCTCGTGCAGCCTCTGGTTATTTTACCTAACGCATCACGGTTGGTTACACGGCCACGTCACGTACTAACACACAAAAGATTGGCGTAGTTTCATCTTAGCCAATGGGAGGAAGTAAAGTTCTCAGTTCTAAAACTGAAATTGGTTTGATACTTTCCCAAGGGGTAATAAGCTGATATGGGATCTTAGGATAAGTTTCTTAGAACAATGCAAGGTATACTTTCCGACAAACTGCTTCAAACCTCGCCACGACACCATGTACTGGTCGCAGCCTGCACAGTTTTGTCATAACTGCCACTGAACAACGCACGCTCATGAAGACCGTTTGGCAGTATGCTGAACACCTTCAACGGTCCACACATTTATAGATCAAACCTCGCTGTGGACTAAGAAAATTTATTTACAAAGAGTACATCCCATACGTGAACTCTTTTAGTTACATTTAATGAAAGTCAATTTACAATCACATGGAAGCACGTGGAGCCAAAAGTACTTCAAAATAAGGGAGCCAGTTTTTGCCAGTACTGCATGCTGACGTTCGTAGCACTAAAGTCTCAACAGAGATCCCTTAATGTTACACAAGAACCGCCTGGGTTCCTCTCCTACCGGATTGTATCGGTAAATACAAAAGATCATCAAGTCTTACGTACTTGCCTCCAAACTACCACACTAAAGCTATTGAATTAAGTCGTCCGCTGTCTGGGTTATCTGTGTCCAATTAAAAGGCTTGGAAATCTGATTAATACAACTTCAGCGTTATCAGCATTTGGCAACATTATCCCCTTTAGAAATCAAAATCCTAGAAACAATGCACCAACGCGCAATACGCGGTATTAGATCACATTAAAACTCGGTATATTTCAGAGCACTAAAACAGTAATTATAAAAATCACTTCTATAAGATAATGGTGGAAGTCAGACTTTTTGTGGCAGGAAAACTTATACCAAACCACCTTTCTCGGACTCGGCCTCACCTGACCATAACTCACTTGTCTTCAGGTTGCTTACACGACTCGGATCTCACCTTTGCGAAATGTTTGTGCTCCGCATGACCTTGTCTTTTACAAAACATAATTACATAATGACGAACATATAATTCACGTACACAAAACACATCCAGAGTACAACCACTTATGGTTCACACAAACAGTTTACGCAATTTACGGGAATCGAACCCGGGTCATTGAATGACAAGGCGATGATCTTAACCACTGCGCCACACGTGCAGTCAAACTTCAGAGGATGACTTCAAACTTATGTTGATAACTCCGCTGCTAAGAAGTAGCTTGAGAACGTGCACTGCTATTATACCTACTTGGTTTTAAATAACAACTTATTCACATTGTAGACTGCAAATAACACATTGTATATTAAATTGAAAAAATTATAAGACTGTCAAGTGTTACTTAGTAAGTTTTGTCAATACCTTGTATATAGGCTTTTCAGCTCCTCGCTCAACCTTCTGACTGCCATTAGGCACAAAACAACGGCATGACATTTTATACAACACCGTGATGTCAACCGTTTGAGGTTACATTCCTCAGCAGTGGTCAATACCAACTGCTATATACTATGGCTATCATGCAATGCACACCGACAATGCATATCAAACACTACGACGACTACTGGTCGAGCTTACATCGTAATACACATCGCAAACTACCTTTTTTTTAACATGACGAATCGGTTAGCCTAGGAGGCTTTCACTGCTTCACCGGACTATCGCAAACTACCGTGCGACAAACTAAGTGAATGGTTTCGCGCCCTGATATGGGATCCACCTTTCAAGAAAGTCTTGATCGGCCACGTGAAATACATAGCGGTATTTCACAAACAAAACAATTAACTTGTATCTACTTACGTAAATCACACAATACAAAAATTTACCAAAACAAAACACACTTGTGTACACTTCGTTGACTGTGCCCACAGTTAATACACTCGGCAACGGTTAAAACACAATAGTGTTTAGAACAACTCTAAACAAAACGAACGACTAAATATCGACTGATCACGTCAATAGTAGCCGGACTACCCACATTTTTTGTTAATTTTACGGATGTAAAATTACTTTCGATAATTTCTGAACTAATCATGATAGTACCGAACGTACGGTGTAGATTTTATTGTGTCTTGGAAGACACTTCAGGTTCACACTTACATGAGAGACACTCAAGGAACGTAAACGGAAATCGTCCCGTTTTTGACAAACAAATACGCCTACGTGATCGGTTATTCACTTGAGAGCGCGACTATGATTGCGAACTCGACTGCAGTGTACAGGTAGGGCGTCGGGGCTACTGCCACGAGGTCTATAAGACGCACTTTTTTCTGACGCACGCTACCAATCACAATCCTTAAGCACTCGATTACACGAGATACGCAGCGGCATTGGAATTTTAAAACACACAATACACAACGTGGTCGATTTGTCTTAAGAAAATCACAAATGAAAGTAACACGAGGTTAGATCTTATTAAATTTGGATGGCAACAAGCAGCACTTGGGTTCTTTATACCAATTCTGATTTTAGGAATTAAAAGGATTTATTAATAAAAAAAGAGGTTTATTCACACTTCAGAATAAATAATTTAGAAATCAACAACAATTTTCTTATGACAAATCACTTATAACGAGAAACACTGTAACCACTGCACATTACACTCAAGATTTAATCGATACGCAAACCAGCAGCAGAGCTTCGCCCTCGTCGACGTCTGGCCCCAAAAGAGAGAGAGGCATCTTTTTTTTTTTTTTTTTTTTTTTTTTTTTTAACTTGACGCGTGCAGTTAGCCTCTCGGCTTTTACTGCTTCACCGGACAGTAGGGGTGAGCGTGGGCTCTAACCGGCCTAGCAAATATAACTACAAACTAAGTACCCGCGCCGGAGGGCGCCCCCTGTGGGGCTCGAACCTCGGCTCTGGGCGGATACTGACGGGGAGAGGGCGAGAGATCATGGTTTTTAGGGAGTTTAGTGCAACTTTCGCTCTACGTTAATGACATGACGCGGCCCCCCGTCCGCGTTGAGGGGGGCTTTTTATCGGTACGATATGCAAACTAAGGGTCATGGAGGACGCTGGTGGTCGCGACGCGTTCGCGGTCGTACTCGCATCCGGCGAGTGCGAAATATCGGTTGTGCAGAGAGAGGCATCGGCCGACTGAGCCTTATATAGGCAAAGTCCCACGTGATTCATTGCCAGTCTTCAAAGTTCCTAACAATATATATATAGATAAACAACATTGAATTAAGGTATAACAATGTCAATACGGTAAGTATACTAATAATTAGCTTCTAATTCTATAAGCTACATTTTTAGGGTTCCGTAGCCAAATGGCAAAGAACGGAACCCTTATAGATTCGTCATGTCTGCCTGTCTGTCTGTCCGTCCGTATGTCACAGCCACTTTTTTCTGAAACTATACGAGCTGTGCTGTTGAAACTTGGTAAGTAGAAGTATTCGATGAACCGCATTAAGATTTTTACACAAAAATAGAAAAAGTACAATAATGGGGGTCCCCCATACATAGAACTGAATCTCAAAATTTTTTTATTCATCTTACACATACATGAGAGTTGTCTATGGATAGGTCTTCAAAAATGATATTGAGGTTTCTAATATCATTCTTTTCTAAACTGAATAGTTTGCGCGAGAGACACTTTCAAAGTGGTGAAATGTTCCCCCCCCCCCCACCCCCCCGAACTTCTATAATAAGAGAATGACAACTAAAAAAATATATGATGTACATTACCATGCAAACTAACAACGAAAATTGGTTTGAACGAGATCTAGCAAGTAGTTTTTTTATACGTCATAAATTGTAAACCGCAATTTGCTTTCATTTAATCCCCTGAAATACTTGCTGCTACGGAACCCTTCATGGGCGACTCCGACTCGCACTTGGCCGGTTTTTTTAGCTTATAGAATAATATTATTATAAATAAAAAAAAACCCACTGTCCGTACGATTAGTAAGTATCTGTTTACGCATTTGTATGACATTCAGAGCCCCATCTTGGACTACGTGCTTCATCTTCATCAATGCTCACAGTGAGGCCAGACTACGATAGGACGCTCTACAAAAAGGAACTTAAAAATCCGATTTATTTGAACATCGTTAAGTTATTAGGCAAAAAGCCGTGTATCCAGTCGGGCCACGTCCCTCTGTTGGAAAACAAAGACTGTAGCAAAGTATCAGAGCAGATGCGATTAAATTGGAAAACATTCACTCAATTTCCTGGGCGAGGGATCGGCTACAGTACGGTTAGCAGAAATAATCTTGATTGATTTAAATAGCTTTTATTTAATGTTGATTGATTTAAATAGCTTTTATTTAATGTTGATTGATTTAAATAGCATTTATTTATTGTGTTTTTATAGATGATTTTAGCTAGTTACACTGAGTGGTTCATAAATGGTTATGGTAGTCGAGTGATTTTTTTATTTTAATTTTAGCTGAGTGATTTCACGATAAGTGCATTATTCATAATTAGTTATAAGTAATCACACTCTATCGCATTGGACTTATACCAGTAATTATAGATGTAAGAAGAAATAAATAAATAAAATTATTTACACACGGCCATCTGATTCCAAACTAAGCAGAACTTGTACTATGGAAACCAGATAACCGATATACTACATATACTACTTTCTTTTGTATATACATACTTATATAGATGACTTACACCCAGAATCAGGACAAACAGACATGCACACAAATATCTGTCCTGGTTGGGAATCGAACCCACGACCTCCGGCATGAATAGCAAGCATTACCCCAACCACGTCACCATACATTATTTTCTTTTATAGATTTTCAACTTTATCACATAGGTATTAGGTTCACTTTAAATTGGTTAGCAGAAATAATGTTGATTGATTTAAATAGCTTTTATTTATTTTGTTTTTATAGATGATTTTAGCCGGTTACCCTGTCTGGTTCATATATGGATAATGAGATCCTGGGTTCAAATCTCGGTTCCGGTTCAAAGGCAGATAGTGATTATGAGATTTTTCTGTTAAAACAATTTCTCAAGGCAATTTATCAGCCCGGAGTCAAACAGTTGGTGGTATCAAACCGGTGCCTCCGAGAGCTCGCAAAATCAATAGTTCTGTACCAGATCTCTTTCAAATCGTGACGCTAGTCGTCCCTTCGGGTCATGAGACAGATTAATTTAAAAATGCACTTGTGTTTACGCACATAATCGTGTAATATAATATGCACGGCGCTGATCGGTAATCTCCATTGAGACTGACCATGGGTCAAAATTCAACCAGGAGGATAAAGTCCTCCTGGCCGTATTTCAGCTAAGGCCATATGGTCGGGGGAGGGGAGGGAGGGGTAAGTCTAGGTTCATTGTCTATGCTATATAAATAATAATATACTTTGGAGACCACGTTATGCTGTCGGTGGTGGCCTAATAAGCGGCTTGAAAAACTCTGACACCACCCATTAAAATAAATAAAATAAAAAAGGTTTTTATTCACGTAG
This sequence comes from Pseudoips prasinana, assembly GCA_951640165.1. Lineage (NCBI taxonomy): Eukaryota > Metazoa > Arthropoda > Insecta > Lepidoptera > Nolidae > Pseudoips > Pseudoips prasinana. The sequence continues at coordinate 32,062,699 of OX621251.1, read as the reverse complement.
ACTTTAAAAAAGCGCTTGTAAATAGTCAGAACATATTTGTAGTAATACAGTTATTATTTCTAGTTACTTATTACAGATATTATATTTGACGGTCACCGTAGCTTGGTTGGTAGTGCTCCTGCCTACGAAGCTGGTGGTCCTGGGTGCGAATCCCGGTAAGTGCAAATATTTGTGTGATGAGCACGAATATTTGTTTCTGAGTTTTTTTCTATGTATATAAGTATTTATCTATCTATATAAGTATGTATATCGTCGCCTGGTACCCATAGTACAAGTTTTGCTTAGTTTGGTGCTAGGAAGATCTGTGTGACATTGTCCCGAGATATTTATTATTATTATATTTAGGTACACGGAATGTTAAAACATTTATACAATTTATTTTATAATAGTAGTGATATTTAGCTAGCTTATATTAAGTTATTGTCAAGGAGATTACGTTTAGGTTTAACTATTGAAATTTATATTTTACTGCATTCGAGTATTGTCATAGTAAATTAACAAAAAATTAATTAAAATACATACAGCTTTGTTCAACTATAAATGTCTGTAATTTGTGCGGTTAAGGATTACATTAGTACCAAAAACAGTCACCATCTGCGGTTTGGGCGCCCAAAACCCTGGTCACGTTTACTTTTGCCTAGTTCTTGGGATATCCAAAGTTGTCCTTTATAAATATATCTTGTTTTAAATAAAATATCAAAACAAACAAAACATTTCGACTCATGACATTTTATCCTCGATCCTTTTTACCCGAAGAGAATTTTATATGTAAAACGTAATTTGATTTGCTATTTTTCTGCTGACTGTACCAGAACAAGCACGTTGCAACGCCGGCTGCACTGACAAATCCGGCGGTGAGTGGCCGATAGTAAGACGTATTTGCTGACGGTACCCAATCTACGACTTTACGTTTTAAATTACTGACTTGCTGACTAGCTGGTTTGTTTTTAGCTTTATGTCTGATTGATTACTCTTGTTTTAAGACTTAAAATAAGGTATAGTGCGAATCGAACTTCTTATTAAGAGTTATGCAGCTTCGTCATCACTTTGGTAACGAAAATAAATATAATTTGTCTTTGAATAATTTTAAGACAGGTAGGGCATAGCGTTCATTCGCTCAAAGAGCAGCCCGACTGGGGAAGTACCTCCACCTTACATTCCTTAATAATAACATTAATAATCTTAATGTTGTGTTTCCGAGTGTGAGTAAGTTCGCCAGAGCTCATTGGGGTGGGGGGAAACTTTTTTGCTGACTCTAAAAGGCCGGCAACGCCCTCGCGACTCCTCTGGTGTCGCGAGTGTCCATGGGCGGCGGTGATCACTTACCATCAGGTGACCCACTTGCTAGTTTTTCTGCCTCAGATATAAAAAAATATATTCTTAAATCATATTTTTTATAATTAAGTAGGTAATAATATTCTGGGCCGCGATTGCTAGTGGAGCCGCCTGCTCGGACTAACCTTGTACATGAGACGCCCCTGATGCGTGCTCTCCGTACTCTTATCCTTATAGCAGCTGAGACTGACCTATTTGTGTGTTCTATGAGTGATTTCACGGGAAGTGCATTATTCATAATTAGTTATAAGTAAACACACTATCGCGTTGGACTTATACCTGTAATTATAGATGTAAGAAGAAACAAATAAATAAAATTATTTACACACGGCCATCTGATTCCAAACTAAGCAGAACTTGTACTATGGAAACCAGATAACCGATATACTAGAAAGAAAGAAGAAAGAATATATATTTATTAGACACAAAGTACATCAGTATAAATTAAGTAAAAGTAATAGTAATAAGGGTACAACACACAGAAGAATACATAAAAAAAATTGATACTTATAAATAACAATTAATACATTTTTCTATAACATAATTTTACGCACCTATTCGATGCGGTACCCATACTAAGCACCTTTGTGACTAAAAGGCCACAGTTCAGCATTCTGCCACAGATGACTGTAGCGCTGATTTTCAACTGTGGCCAACGGCCATCCATATAAAAATAAATATAAATATGACGGTGTAACAGAAAATACTAAATAATGCAGGCACTTGAAAAATAAAATAAATACATCCAGGAAATAAAAACAGGTCGTAATAATTGATTTTGTTACAAAATATATGAATTAATAGGAATATAAATTAAAATTTGAATTAAAATTAAAACGTACACTATTGTCACAGAATTGTTTACCAAAACACTCGATTTCACATGTTAACTACTAAGTGTTGGAAAGCTGAATTTCCAAAGCATATACATATACTACTTTTCTTTTGTATATACATACTTATATAGATGACTTACACCCAGACTCAGGATAAAAACCACACCGGGTGCCGGGGCACCACAGTATCAACTTCTTCCTTTCGATCGTATACAACATTGTGCAGCTCGAATGGTCGTTGACGACGGGAGTCCCACAATTTGGCTTGATCCTCTTACCCTACGGAGAGACGTGGCGTCTCTATGTGTCCTCTACGGCATTTATCACGGGGAGTGTTCAGAGTAATTGTTCAAGCTTATACCTGCCGCCACATTCCGCCACAGACCCTCTCGCCAAAAGTGGAAATTTCATCCTTATCACCTGGATGAATGGTCATCTACCACTGTGCGTTTCACAAGAAACTTTTTGCCGCGCACTATCGCTCTATGGAATCAATTAGCTGTGGAGGTATTTCCGATCCGGTATGACATGGCAACCTTCAAGAAGGGAGCCTATTCTTTTCTTAAAGGCCGGCAACGCACTTGCAGCTCCTCAGGTGTTGCGAGTGTCCATGGGCGGCGGTGATCACTTACTATCAGGTGACCCACTTGGTCGTTTGCCATCCTATTATATATAAAAAAACAGACATGCACACAAATATCTGTCCTAGTTGGCAATTGAACCCACGACCTTCGGCATGAATAGCAACCATTGGCCAACCACGTCCCCATACATCCTTTTAGCTTTCTAAACATGCTAAAATAAGACCAAATTTCTGATATCTTCAAAATTAATAAAGTTGAGCGTGTTCCTTCATCAGAACAGCTGTAATAAGTCCACCACTGGACACAAGAATCTTGGGGGGATATGCCAAGCCATGGTCATAGTACTGTCAGAAAATAGCTGCAGTCCGGCCTCTGGTAGATATTCCCACGGATCAACCCCCCCCCCCCCCCCCTCCCACGGGATGCTGTGTCACCGTCACCACACAGCAAGCGAGTTCATTCCATCGTAAAATTAGAGAAGCATTGAACGACGACGTGTATCAATTTGGTGGCGAAGCGATAATCGCACATGGAACCGGATACGCCGAGGTTTGTGGGATTATAAATAAATTAAAATAAAAAAGGTTTTTAGTTCCTATTTGATGTACACATGACTTCTTAAAATAAAAATAAAATAAATAAAAAAGGTTTTTATTCACGTAGACCTTAAAAAAGCGCTTGTTAATAGTCAGAACATGTTTGTAGTAATATAGTTGGATACGTTATTATTTCTAGTAACATAGATATTTAGGTACACATTGTATTGATTGTATGAAAACATTTATAAAATTTAATTTATTATAGCAATGATATTTAGCTAGCTCGTATCAAGTTATTGTCAAGAGATTATGTTTAATTATCTAGTTTAAGTCTAATATTTTTACTACATATTGTCACCCCCACTAAAATTCATACAACGTTAAAAGATGCTGATATTATTATTATAGACGACTTTTAACCTCCCACGGGATGGTAACGCAGTTATTTCCCAAATAATTATTCCCACGTAAATAAATAATAATGTCCACCTAGCCGAATTTTGGCCACAGCGACCAGCCCAATGAGGACTAGCCATCACTCTCATCATTCCATGGGACGTATAGCGACACGACAGGAAAGAGGTCAAGTACAGGACCGACGGCTGTATGTGCTCCCCGAGGCACGTGGGTATAATACCGCGAACTCTCAGACTTAAGACTGATATTGAGAAATTTTTTTTTAGAGATAAATCCCAAAATTACTTTTACCCGAGCCGGGTTTAGAACCCAGAACCTCGTTATCTGTGATCATGGTACCGCTAGACCAACACAAGTCGACCACACACTCTTTTAAGATATGTATTAGAAACGTTAAACATCTCCAACACCTTTTACTTTGATTAGTACTTAAGCCTCGTATGAATATCTTAGCGCCCGCTTTACAAGATTTACATAAAATATATTTGAATAATTAAATGTCTTGGAAAATCTGTCTACTCGAACGTGTTTGAAAACTTAATGCCAGACCGAGTACCCTCTTAGAATATGCCACTGAATAAATAATATCCACATATGTTTTAAAAATAATATCTAAGAATATTTTCGTATTGAGAAAATATTTACTATCTTCTCGTCTCAAATACCGCAGTGTATCAAGTTAAAAGGATTCGATTCCCATTGATTTATTTATTTATTATAGACACACCAACAGTATACATACACAACATTTAAATCTTAGCTCACTATATAATACAGTTCTCATATGTATACCTATTAAAGGCATGCACAACACACACTAAACAACGTTGACATACAATACAAGTTATTTTAAATTAAAAACAAACAAAAATACTATAACTAAAACAGATTAAAATGCATTAAAGATAATTTAAAAAGTTCTTATTGGCCTAAGAAAAAAAAGGAGTCCCTATGCTAACGCTTCCAATATTTTACGCTTGTATGCATAAAATGCATCGGAAAAAATATCCAATTGGTCGATTTTTTTATTAAAACCATTGTACTCATTACTCGCATTACAGTGATGAATTACGGAACAAAGATGTGGTCACTCATTATGGACCTCACAAGAAGGCTTAAGGTCACTTAAAGAACCATAGTAAGAGCTATTCTCGGAATTACTATCGTTAATTAAATGTTATTTATAAATGTTTTCATACAAGACGCATATCTAAATTCCTATGTATATGTACAGAAGCCAGCACATCCAGCTACCCCAATCTGTCAAATGTCTTTTATAGATTTTCAACTTTATCAAATAGGCATTAGGTTCACTTTCAATTGGGGAAATTTGACAGATTGTGGTAGCTTGATGTGCTGGCGTCTGTACCTAGAAATAATTATCTATATTCAGTTATTCCTATTACCATAAACGTATTCTAACTATTTATAAACGTTTTTTTTTTCAAGTCTTAAGTAAAAACCTTTTTTATTTTATTTATAATATTTTATTTAAAAAAACCCTGCGAGATTAAGTAAGATATATATAGATAAATACACCCAGACTCAATATAAACAAACATGTGACGGTCACCATAGCCTAGTTGGTAGTGATCCTGCCTACGAAGCTGATGGTCCTGGATTCGAATCCCGGTAAGTGCAAATATTTGTGTGATGAGCACGAATATTTGTTTCTGAGTCATGGATGTTTTCTTTGTATATAAGTATTTATCTATCTATATAAGTACGTATATCGTCGCCTGGTACCCATAGTACAAGGTTTGCTTAGTTTGGGGCTAGGATGATCTGTGTCACACTGTCCCCAGATATGATTATATTATTATATTATATTATGTCATGCACACAAATATCTGTCCTGGGTGGGCATCGAACCATGAAAGGCAAGGATTTACCAACCACGCTAACCAGCCAGTCGTTTTTTGAAGAACGATTTACCTAAAGACTTCTAGTTATCAGCTTACTGAGTGATATAACATTCAAATTCAACTCAAATACAGTAAAGCTTTCAGAACCGTATTAACACTAACACTCAATAACTTTATGTTAATAATTCACGGTTCAGATAAATTTGGACATGTGTTCGAATGTACAGACGCCAGCACATCCAGCTACTCAAATCTGTCAAATTTCCCCAATTGAAAGTGAACCTTAGGCCTTTGTGATAAAGTTGAAAATCTATAAAAGGATTTTGGCAGATTGGGGTAGCTTGATGTGCTGGCGTCTGTACTAGCAATTCGTATATTACGACCCCCTATTACTTATTCGTAACTGTAAGCTGTCCCTCAAGTAATATTACGTAGTAATAGTATCTATATGTTCTTTAGTAATATTTGAATAGCAGAAAATATAATACTGTGTAAATTCAATTAGGATATACACATATATTGCTGTATTTGTTTGGAGAGCATAAAGTCTCGAAGGTCTCTATTAAAAGAAAATTACGAGAGCATTTATTGAAAAAAAGAACGAAATAATAATGAAATAGTCCCGTATGTTAAATGATTATGTATCTAATTTCTGCAAAAGCTTTATTAAAATTTATTTGACTGCACGTGTGGCGCAGCGGCTAAGACAGTCGCCTCGCCGCTTCGTGTTGCAGGTTCGAGTCCCGCGCCGGACAACTATTTGTGTGACCCATAAATAGTTGTTCTGAGTCTGAATGTAATTTGTTTCCGTCTATAATATGTTTGTAAAGTACACAGGGATAAGATTCCCTAGTCCGGGCGTTGTCTTTTTAAAAAATATATAAATTATGTAATTTTGGAAGTAAAACTTGTTTATGCACGCTTTACTTGGGGAATAAGCAGGTGAATGCGTGACGAGAACGTTTTTGAATTTCGAAATAAAAGAAAAAAATTAAATTACGAAAAGTGAAAAGCGAGGCGAGCGGAAGTTGAGAGGTAGATATAATTTAGTGAAGGTAGTAAGAGAGATATGTTTATTTTGAAGGTATATCCAATGAAAGTACGAAACTATAAGTTCTTAGATTTTTATTCATTAACAAATTACATTGCGTTTGAATACATTTTATGCTATAATAAACTCTTATATTACATTATTACATTAATTAAACTTAAATTACACTATAAACAGCCTACCAATAAAAAAACTGCCTTTAAGTCGTCGTCTGCGAGTGAGGCGGTATAGTTAGCAACGTTTCCTCTTTGAATGGAATAGCTTATGCACGCAGATGGCTAGTGTCCATTGAAACTGCCCGCCATGGCCTAAATGTATCGGTACAGATAACAAAGTCTAAGTACACCCTTTGCCCTTAAATAATCCTTATTCCTGTCCATTCCTCAGTGGTATAGAGGTCACATGTTAGCGATAAGGCCGCCATTGGTATTTTAGGCACTTTTTCGGGATGCTACTATTGATGTTCTATAAAGAATTAATATTTTATTTTTATTCTATTTATTTAGGATTCAAACAGTTGTTTACAAAAAAAATTATACTAAACTTAATTTCTAATTGACCAGACCAACAACTTTCGCCTTTATAAAATTAGTGTGATTCGTTATTATGAAAGTTCAAGTATTTAGATATTAGATATATAGTGGTCGATATAATCAACAACAACTAATAATATAATTTACAACAGGCATTAAATAATGTTTACAATATTATTATACAAAAGCCTCATACTTGGGCATCGAAAAAAAATTCGACATTGCTGCCTTTGAGCATCGTGCCCAGAATGCTGGCCGCATTTCTACGCTGGATGGCAATGCTTAAACGCTGTCCAAAATATTGGCCACCCCTCTGGCCGCATATAGCGCCGACTAAGCGTTTAGATAATTCGCGGAAGAAACACGCGCTCTCGGACCCTATGACCCGAGCGTCTCCACTCCAAACGGCTCTAATATATAATCACTTTCAAGGTTTGTATAGTGGTCGAATAATCGATATTCTATTATTATATTATTATCATACTACACCCTTTCCGAAGTGGACAAAATAGTATTTCTCACAATTCTCACAAGAAGCAGAGTAATGCACGTGAACGGAGCTGCAAGCAAAATGTAGTAAATAATAAATAAATAGCTGTATCCTTCGTAACACCTGAGCCAATGTCACGGTGTCGGCTTCATGTAAACTAAATTAAATGTCTTTCTACCCGCAAATAAGCCAGCGGTCAATTGATTTACCGGTCCTTGGTTTAGTGGCTCCGGATTTGTGTGTTCTGTTTGAGAGGACATTGGAAAGCTATCCTGTGTATTTATTTAGATATGCTTAAGGGCCTGTTGGCAACCAAATTGGTTTTATCCCCGTAAGATTTAAGCCAATACTGTTTGTGTCCGCTTCGGTAAAATAATTTATGTCAAATTTGACTATATTTTAAAGAACTTCATTGATTGTTGAATGTAATTCAACAAGTTTTCCTTGATATCAAAATATATTTAAGAGAGGTAGGGCATAGCGTACATTCGCTCAAAGAGCAGCCCGACTGGGGAAGTACCACCACCATACAGAAGAAATTCCTTAATAATAATATTAATACTTAAAATGTTGCGTTTTCGAGTGTGAGTAAGGTCGCCAGAGCTCATAGGGGTGGGGTCGGCAACACTTGTTTGAACTTTTAAAGGCCGGCAACGCACTAACGACTTCTCTGATGATGCGAGTGACCATCGGCGGCGGTGATCACTTACCATCACAGGACCCACTTGCTCGTTTGTCGCCCTCTGATATATAAATTATCTATACATATAATAAAATCGTAGGAAAGTCAAAACTGTACATTGAATATTTTTTAAAGGATACTTGGGACTTAATCTACAACCGATATCGAAGCCAATAATATAGTTTTTAGAATTTTTGTCTGTATGCATGTATGTATGTCCGGGCTAAACGCAAAAATAACTGCATGGATTTACTTCAAATTTTGCATGAATATTACTAAGAGGTCGAGTCAACATAAATGGTACATATTATCACGCTATCACCTACGGGGGAGGAGCTGTGATAATTTATAAAGTTTAACGCGGGTAAAACCGCGGGGCATAACTAATATTTATATATATATATATATATATAAAGTTACTTTAAATACTCATAAAATACGACTACAGTAGGTAAAGCGCAGTGCTTAAGGTAGAGGTTTCGCTTACTCGGCATCTCGTGTTTTAGGTTCAATGCCCGTCAATTTTAACCGACTTCAAAAGGAGGAGTTCCTTAAGTTCAGTGGTACTTCAGAAGAAGGAGGTTCTCAAGTTCATTAGTATTTTTATTATGTATGTACACTGATGACTCGGAGATTTATGATCCGATTTACGCCATCCTTCTTTAGTTTGTTGCGGAATAGTGGACATTTGGTCCTATAAAATTTTTATATCTGTTTGACTATTGTCTAAAAATCACACAGTCACTGATATTACTGAGTACATTTATGAGTCACTCATATTTATGAGACGCACTGTCTGCCCAGCGTTGCGATTATATACTTATCCCTCCAATTGATGGAGACAACTCCATTGTGGAAATCTGTTTGGGAGGCCTAATTACAGAATACAGACATATTTTGAATATTTACAAGCTGATTTAGATTTAGATTAAAATAGCGCTTGTAAATATCCAGAATATGTCTGAATATGACTTCCACGTCGTACGAAGCTGGTGGTCATGGGTTCGAATCCCGGTAAGTGCAAATATTTGTGTGATGAGCACGAATATTTGTTTCTGAGTCATGGAAGTTTTCTATGTATATAAGTATTTATCTATCTATATAAGTATGTATATCTTCGCCTGGTACCCATAGTACAAGCTTTGCTTAGTTTGGGGCTAGGATGATCTGTGTGACATTGTCCCTAGATATTTTTTTAATCTTCGACGTGCCGGTTGACGTCGTTGGTTGATACTTGCCTTTCACGCCGCAGGTCGTGGATTCGATTCCAAAATTCCAACCTAGTACATGACCATGTCTGTTTGTCCTGAGTCTTGGTTTAATTATCCATATAAATATGTATTTATGAAAGAAGTATAGAAGTATAGTAGTATAGTATAGTATAGTATAGTATAGTATAGTATAGTATAGTATAGTATAGTATAGTATAGTGTAGTATAAATAAATAAAATAATATAAAAAAGGTTTTTATTCACGTAGACTTTAAAAAAGCGCTTGTAAATAGTCAGAACATGTTTGTAGTAATATAGTTGTATACATTAGATATTATTTCTAGTAACATAGATATTTAGGTTCATCTTGTATGAAAACATTTATAAAATTTATTTTATTACAGAAATGATATTTAGCTAGCTCGTATCAAGTTATTGTCAAGAGATTATGTTTAATTAACTGGTTTGAGTCTACCACCGGATCCAATGCGCCCCAACTGAGAAGACCCAGCGAAACAAACTCAGTGGGTTCATCTACTACCGGTTTCAACACGACCCAGTTGAGACGGTCCGGCGAAACATACTCAAGCGGGCATGAACACGGGATTTGGTCCAATTAGAGTAATTATTTAGTAGGCTAACACAATATATGCTCGATCGGTTGTCTGAATGCTTATTATTTTAGATTATATTTAGGTATACAAAAGAAAAACTTCGAAACAATAACATTATTCATTTTGAGACAGAGTCAATAATTTTAAATTAAGTATATGATAGCAATCATTTACAGATAGTTCACGTAACACAGCAGATCAGTCATGTCTATATGGCTACAAGATCTCCAGCGAGCAATGTGCAGGTAGGAAGTGAGAGCCAGACGTCTTTGTCATCGATGTACTCTTTAGTGGTGTAATAACCCCTAGCCATAAGTATACGTTTAATATGTGTTTTAAAACTTGTGTCAGGCAGATCAGTAATTTGAGTAGGAAGCTTGTTATAAAACCTAATACAATTTCCTAAAAATGATTTATTCGTTTTGCTTACTCTAAAGCCTAGTTTGTTTTTATTCCTAGTATTTATATTATGCAGTTCACTTTTCTTTTTATAATTATGAATATTTTTTTTAACAAACATTATATTCTGATATATATATTCCGATGGTACAGTAAGTATATTTATTTCTTTAAACAAATTTCGCAAAGAATCGCGACTGCCTAAATAAACCATAAATGGCTCTGACTGCTCTTTTCTGCAATACAAAAATAGTACCTATGTCAGCCGCCGAACCCCACAGCAGAATGCCATACGACATAATGCTATGAAAGTACGCGAAATACACTAATCTAGCAGTTTGTTTATCTGACAATTGCCTTATTTTCCAGACAGCATAGGAAGCCGAACTTAATTTACCTGCTAACTTTTCAATCTGAGGACCCCATTGCAATTTTGAATAAAGTGTCAATCCTAAAAATACGTTCGATGGGACTAAATCTAATATTTTCGCATTAAGTGCAACTGTTGGTACAATTTGAGTCACATTCGGCAATGAGCACCTGATGCATTTAGTTTTCCCTGCATTTAACAAGAGATTATTTGCCGAAAACCATTCTGATATAAAGCTGAGTGTTTTATTATGCTCAATAAGATCTTTATCCTTTCTATTTACTTTAAATATGAGCGACGTATCATCAGCGAACAAAACTATGTCTGATACTTTCTCTACCAGATAAGGGAGATCATTTATATAAACTAGAAATAAAAATGGGCCCAATATAGATCCTTGGGGCACCCCCATTTTCACAGGATGACGTGCCGAAGTGACGCCGCCTATCGAAACCATCTGTTGTCGCCCCGATAAATAGGACATCACAAAATCAAGAGATGTGCCAGATATTCCATAGTACTTCAGTTTAACAACGAGCGTACGATGATCAACGCAATCGAAAGCCTTAGAGAGATCACAGAAAACTCCCAGCGCATCCTGTGATCCCTCCCAAGCCTCCAATATTGACCCAATTAATGTGCAACCTGCATCCTGAGTAGAGCGGCCCCTTGTAAACCCGAACTGCTTGTTATGCAATATCTCATTCACGTTAAAGTGCGACAACATTTGGCTGAGCATCAGCTTTTCAAATATTTTACTTAAAGCTGGCAGTATTGAGATAGGCCTATAATTCGTGGCATTTTTTGAACAACCTGCCTTGAAAATGGGTATTATCTTACTTATTTTCATTAAATCGGGAAAGACACCATCACTTATACAGCCATTGAAGATGGCTGCAAGGATTGTAGCAATGTTTAGTATAGTAGTATATCAGATATCAGATTTCCATAGCCCAAGCTGTGCTTAGTTTGGGATCGAATGGCCGGGTGTGAATATAGTAAACAAAAAAATCATGTCTTTGTATTATATATTTATTGATCTTTGTTCTCAGTGATTTAAATCCATTTTAGATACTTTTTTGCTCAATAAATAAAATACGTTTTGTTTGTTTATTTTATATATATAGTAACTTAATAAACCTACATATTTACATACATACATACATACATAGACTCACGCCTGTTTCCCAGAGGGGTAGGCAGAGACAACGGATTTCCATTTGTCACGATCTTTGCATACTTCTTTTGCCTCGATTACTGACATTATATTCTTCATACATGCTCGCCGGTTTAGGGTACTTCTGACCTGCCCTTTCTTGAGAACATCTCCAATTTGGTCAGAGAATGTTCGACGTGGTCTTCCCCTTCCGGTTGTCCCATTCACACAGGCCAGGTATACTTCTTTTGTCAATCTTCTTTCATTCATCCTTTCTAAATGGCCAAACCATCTCAGCATGCCTTTTTCAATCTTTGTGACTACATCCTCTTTCACACCACAACGCTCTCTTACATCAGTATTTCGAATTCTGTCTCTCAAAGTCACACCACACATACTTCTCAGAGCTCTCATTTCCACTGCATTTATTTTACTTTCATTCTTTTTCTGCCATACCCAACTTTCACTTCCATACATTAAAGTTGGCACTAACACTCCATCGTGCACGGCTAGTCGAGCCTTCTTTGATACTTGCCGGCTACTCATAAAGGCGTGTAGTGCCCCATTCACTCTATTCCCCGCATTTACTATTCTAACAATATCTTTTTCATATTTCCCATCTCTCGTAAACAAAGTTCCCAAATATACAAACTCATTCACCTGTTCGACTTTCTCTCCTCCAATCACAATATCACACGTTGTCGTGTATTCATCCCTCTCAAATACCATTACTTTCGTCTTACCTACATTCATTTTCATCCCTTTCCTTTCAAAAGCTTCATGCATATTTGTTACCATCACCTGCAACTCGTCCGCAGATGATGCAAGTAGAACTTGATCATCAGCGTACAGCAGACATTTGATGAGTAACTCATTCATCCTTACACCGCATTCACTTTCTTTCAAATCTTTTAAACAGCTATCCATGAATAGGTTAAACAACCACGGTGACGCTACACATCCCTGTCTAACACCCTTTTGGATGCTAAACCACTCGGTGTATGACCCGTTAATCCTCACACAAGCTCTGGAATCCCTATAAAGAGATTTTAGTGCTTGAACAAGGTTGTCGTTCAACCCATACATGGACAGTACCGACCATAGTTCACTCCTCAACACTCTATCGTAGGCCTTTTCTAAGTCTACGAAGGCACAGTAAACCTTTTGGTTTTTGCCCAAAAACTTCTCTACTATGCTTCGCAGAGAAAAGACCTGATCCGTGCATCCCATTCCTTTCCGAAAACCTGCCTGTGCATCCCATATTTTCGCATCGGTTTCTTTCACAACTCTTTCAACCAATACTTTTGCATACAACTTACCAACGACGCTGAGTAGACTAATGCCCCTATAGTTTTTACAGTCTTGCCGTGAGCCTTTCCCTTTGTAAAGAGGTACGATGACAGCCTTGCACCAATCACTTGGCACTTGGCCGGTGGTATAGCATAAATTGAATAGGCTGCACAGCTGACTCGCTATGACGCCATGTCCAGCCTTCAGCATCTCGGAAGTTATCCTGTCATACCCTGGTGACTTACCTGATTTCATACCCTTAATAGCTTTCACAATCTCATCCATACCAATGTCATCTTTACATTTGTTCTTGTCTATACTTAGTGAACTACGTTCACTCTCTGTTACACCTCTTTCATACAAACTTTCAAAATACTCCTTCCAACGTTTTAACACGCATTCTTCCCCTTTCACTATATTTCCATCTTGGTCTCGTATGGATTTCAGTTCTGAGGTTTGAGTTATGCCTCTTACTGATCTAACGGATTTCCAGAAAAACTTAATGTTCGTCTGAAAATCCTTAGACAACCTTCTATCAAAATTATCCTTTTGTTCATTTTTCTTTTCATTCACCACATCCTTTACAATTCCTTTCATTTTCCTATAATCATTCCAGGCCCTTTCTATATCCTCATTCGTCGCCTTATGCATTCGTTCGTTTGCTCTGGTGGCTAGCCAGTCTAACCACGCTTTCTTCTTTTCACATACAACTTTTTGTACACTTTTATCCCACCAAATATTCTTCATCTTTCTTCCTCTTCGTCTCTTTATTACACCACATACTTCACCAGCTACACTCACCACACCTTCTTTGACTACCTTCCATAGCTCTTCTACTTCTCTTATGTCTTCAGATCCCTCAAACTTCTCAACCAACTTACTTTTGTACTCATCTGCCACTTCTTCCTCTTGCAGTTCCTCTACTTTTATTCTCTCAAGTACACTTTTAGTCTCAGGGATTCGGTGGCGCCATCCTTTGAATAGACCACTTATTCGGCTCATTACCAGAAAGTGGTCTGTATGGATTGCGGTCCCACGATAGACTCTTGTGTCTAGAACATTCTTTCTCAGTCTTTCATCTACAATCACGAAGTCAATCATACTCTTTCTCACATTTTTCCTCTCTCGTGTAAACGTATGGATTCTTTTATGTTCAAACATAGTATTTTTAACACAAAGACCCCATTCCAAACATATCTCAAGCAGACTGTACCCATTCTCATTCTCACTTTCGTCACCGAATTGACCTAGTACTCTTTCAAAACCATCACGTTTTACCCCAACCCATCCATTAAAATCACCTAACATTATTACTCTTTCATTATACTGACTTAACCGCAACACATCTCTCAGGGTCTCCCAGAATGCCTTTCTTTCCTCTTGTTCTCGCTGTATTACAACTGCACCCATATCTACAGGAGCGTACACTCCTACTAGGAAGATACGGGTCATACCAACTTTCATTCTCAACCACATTACTCTTGCATTCACGCATTCGAACTCAGTCACACACTCAGACATACTTGTGGAAAGAATGAGACCCACACCTTGGCAACCTCTGGTGGTGTTCGGTACTCCAGACCAATATGCCGTGTATTGTCCGTGTGTTGTAGTATCACACCCTTTCCGCTTCGTCTCATTCACACACAACACATCGATCCGCTTTTCACTCATCAGCTGACATACTTCGTCCATCTTACCTTCTATTCCTCCTCCCACATTCAACGTAGCAAAACGGCTCTCCGTTGGCCACTTTTCGCCTCTCCGGGAAACGAGACGTGACGGGTGGCGGACCACGTCGCCGCCATTTGAACGATTAAAATGAATTATAACCATTGCGTTCCCACGAGTATTAGGGACTAAACGGTCCACCCTCGCAGAGCCCTATACGGGGGTAAGGCGGATCCATGCTGTGTCCTATGACCGCCAACATAGACACCCTAAATATTTACAAGAGTAAATTACACACACACACACACAATACATAACTAAAGTATTTATTTACTTATACATAATTTTTTAAACAGTGTTTCTTATTTGTATAAAAGGAAGTTTTCCTCCACATAGGTACAAATAAAATAAAAATGGTTTTTATTCACGTAGTCTTTAAAAAGCGCTTGTAAATAGTCAGAACATGTTTGTAGTAATAGTACAGTTAAGTATACATAATATTTCTAGTTACATATTGTAGATATTAACACGTACACAAATTGCCAAAACATTTACAATATTTTATTTTATAGTAATGATATTTAGTTAGCTTGTATTAAGTTATTGAAAAACGTGACCTTAAGTCAAGTTTTTAAAGCCGAAATGGCAAAAGCACACTCATATTGACGGTCACCGTAGCCTAGTTGGTAGTGCTCCTGCCTACGAAGCTGGTGGTGCTGGGTTCGAATCCCGGTAAGTGCAAATATTTGTGTGATGAGCACCCAGGATTTGCCATAATCGCCACGCTTGGCAAGCGGGTTGGCGATCGCAGTTTGATGGTCATAGTTCACAGAAATACGCTGCTGACCTTTCTTTGGTAGGTATTCCCTCGGTCGATTTCTACGCCCCCCACGGGATAAGATGGGGTGATAATATTCTATGCCATCACCACACAGCAGCGTACAATATTTAACAATATTTAGTTTTAGAACATCTACGAGCAGAAAATATATATAATTAATATAACCATAGACTTTAGTTTGTATCGAATAACCAATAGGTATATTAATAACCTATACAGCAATAAATAAGGACATCCACCAGGGAGGTTGAGACAACCACGTCGCCAGTTTTTTCTTTTCCGGCAATATTTTTGTCGAAGAGTGCACCACCTTCTTCTTTTTCGAATATGCAGGTTTTGGCTTCAGTTCAGGTATCTTAGAGTACTTAAGCAATATCTTACATATAATATTGTGACGCATGACATTGTCATTAGTTATAATCTCTACAATACATTCGGTTTTGTCTACATTTACCGGCGCACCCTTAACAGTCAATGGATCTACCAAAGTTGAATTTGTAAAACATTCTGTTCTACTTGTCGTTATTTTATTGCCGAAGCTTGTATATTTTGTAGTTTGTATTTTTCTTAAAGTTCCTGTCACTGGAAATATCATTGAAGAAATAACTCCTACTGCTGTTGCATTTGTAACACATACTGTATCATTCAACCCGGTCTGTTGTATCACAGATATTTTAGTACTGCCCACAGTAAAAGTAGAAACAATTGCACACGGTATCATTAATTCATTGACCCTAAAGTTTGTTTTCACTTTCAACAAACATACTGCCTTATCATTTGGTTTGTACTGGGATTTATAAGAATCATACCATTTGCTTTTTGAATTGGTTGTTGAGTAATCGTCGTAGTAATAGTAATTACGATAGCGACTTTCTGTTCGATTTTTATTGTACAACGTTAAACCGATGAGCAAATCTCTGTAGGCACTGCCTGAATTTTTATATACACTAACGTACACTGAACTGTGGCTAAATGATGTATCTTTATGTTTGTATTGAGGTTTGTGAGTTGTATGATCGTTTTTAAATATATCAATTATATTAGTAATTATATCAGTTGATGTCTTTTTGTGTTTTTTTGAAGAAGGTTTATAATTTAAACCAGAAAGTTGAGTGGGGCTGTAAGGGTGAATGTAAGGGCCCGAATTTGACCTAGATAAGGACCCTTGTTGATAGATAGCAGCGCTTGAATTTGATACTAACGGAGGATAATTATTAAAGCCTGAACCAATTCCTGACAGGCCTGAAACTGATGACGGATATAAAGTAGACATAGAATCTGTACCAGAAAAGCGTGTTATATTAATTTTGTTTGAACCTGAATTCGATGTTAACGTATAGTTTATTTTTTTTATTGAATCCTGATAGTTATTTGAGTTCGAACCTGAGAGACCAGATGCTGATGAAGGATAGTTATTTAAACTTGATCGTAATCCAGTAGGGATTGATACAGATGAATCATTTTTGCTCAAACCTGATCTTGTAACAGCAAGGTGTGGTCTTGATGTAGAAGATTTATTCGAGCTTAGTTTCGTTGCAAACGTACCTGGCATGCTTGAACTTGATCCTGAGAGGCCAGACCCTGACGAAGGGTAGTTGTTCAAACTTGATCGTGATCCAAGAGGCTTTACTCCTGATGTATAATTCTTTGTGATTGGAACTGGATAGTTATTTGAATTCGAACCTAAGAGACCCGATGTTGATGACGGGTAATTATTTAAACTTGAGCGTGATCCAAAAGGGCTTGATTCTGATGAATAATTTTTACTCGAGCCTGATCTTGTACTGGAAAGGTGTGGTCTTGATGTAGAAGATTTACTCGAGCTTGGTTTAGTTTCAAACATACCTGTCTTGTTTGAACTTGATCCTGAGAGGCCAGACCCTGATGAAGGGTAGTTGTCCAAACTTGATCGTGATCCAAGAGGCTTTGCTCCGGATGTATAATTTTTTCTAGAGCTTGATCTTGTACCAGTCAAACTTGGTCTTGAAGTGGAGAATTTATCACCAGTATAAAATCCTCCGCTTGTATAAGATCTAGCACTTGCATGAGGAGTGCTTGTATGATGATATCCACTCGAATTTGATCCACCACTTCCATAGGGTTTTATACTATGCGATTCTGTATAATGTGAAGCTGTTCTGTTTCCATAGCTTTTACCGCTAATTATATAAGGCACTAATAAAAGTGAAGCCAATAAGCACAACAGTAAAAGTTTGTTGGCCATTTGAGATGTCGTTTTCGCGAGAGCACTAAAGTGTATGATAAGAGTACTCACGTGTAAGTTAGCTTTATTTAAAAGTTAGATATAGAACAACTTGTTACATTCTTAGTCTCATATTCAAAACTGATATTGTATCTGCATAATCCAGAAATCCATGAAGAGAAGTTTCTGCACAATCCAGCAAAACTGCCTTCTTATATAATTCTCCAGCCAAACCCTTACCCAGATTCAAATAAAAAATAATGTATATCTATTTATAAGCCTCTTTGGTACAAAGAAAAAACTGCGTATCAGCGTTCAGGTACGTATGTGGGTCAGTGTACGGTACGCTGTTTGCATCAGGTGTCCGTGAACGTTTGACCAGAACATCTAAGAACATTAGGCTCCACCTTCTCCTAATTCAATAATAAACGAAATACTCGAAAGCTGTAGTTCAGATAGATTAAGAGGATCATGAAAGTAGAATAACACTGACATATCCTCCACTAATCACCAAAAAATTTTATAATGTTTTAGTTTTAGTTGGCGACGCTTCGTGTCGCGGGTTCAAGTCCCGCGCCGGACAACTATTTGTGTGACCCGTAAATGGTTGTTCTGAGTCTGGATGTAATTTTTGTCCGTCTATTACAAGTTTGTTAAGTACCCAAGACCTTAAACCTAAGAGATATAAAAACAATGTTCTTGATATAAGAACAACAAACATTTTGTTAACTTCAATATATTTGTCAGCTATTGTAGCCATATTAAAATAAACAAGCAGAAATGTTTCTTAAATCAATAAGTTTCAGAAATTTTAATCTTTGTGACTCGTTAAGTGACATATTGTAAATTCATAGTGTGTTTTTATTACAGATATCTGAGGAACTTAAAATGTTAGTATTATTGCAATTATTTTTTTATGAATTGCTGATAGCAACGGAGGTGAGGCTAGAGGTGAAGTTAGAAAACGTGACAATAACACGTTTAATTTTATGATAGTAGAAGAGCCAGCGTGCGAAAAATACTTTCATTCGGACCAGTTGGCATGATTGGTAGATCAGCTTGGTTGACTTGATTCCCCTCCAGGACAGATATTTGTGTGCATGAACATATCTGTTTATCCTGAGTCTGGGTGTAATTATCTATATAAGTATGTATTAACAAAAAAAAAACTAGTATATCAGTTATTTGGTTTGCATAGTACAGTACAAGCTCTGCTTAGTTTGGGATCAGATGGCAGATATGTGATAAATTCCACAGGATATTATGTTATATTAGGTGAAAATACAATACAATTTCGGATATAGGCCATAAAAAGTACAATTATTTTAGAAAATAACAGAAAATATACATGTGTACTTTTCGACAGATTTGTTGACGTAACTCCGTTGGTAATAAACTTGCTTTTTGTTCCAAAGGTTGCGGGATCGGGCCTCGCGCATATTTATCTTTTATATCTATCTTGTCCAGGTGTTTTCTGTGTAATGTATGTATATATTTACAAGCTTCGCTTATTCTACGGCAAACGGTGTTAATTGATATATCTCAGTTTTTCTCATAATCTCTACATTTTTTTAATATTATTTACTTGAATAAGAAAGCCAAATATATACTCATAAATATTTGGCTTTACCCTTTTAGCCTTGACCGTAAGCTAAACTTCAGCGACTTACTTTGGTTGTATTGGTAGTTAACATCGTATGCTATGCACTATATCTCCTTAATTTCTCCTCTCGCTGTTCTGCTGAAATAATTTCTAGTGAAGCCTATGCAGTATTTTTCTCTTACTGATTTTTGTATATTATTCGTATGAATATGAATAATTAAATAGAACAATAATAAATACATCTTGATTCTACACTAAGTTAATAAGTACTTATATTATTTATTTTTGTTATTTGGAATATAAACTTTAAAATTAATTAAATCGTGAATGTAATTATGTCCAAAAGAGTTTATTTTTAGTAAATTTCTTATATAAAATCATGAGAGTAAATTTATGACGCTGACTACTAAGTTTATTTTTAGTAAATATCTGATATAAAACCATGAGAGTAAATTTATGACGCTGACTACTAAGTTATACAACATTGAGCTTAATGATAAGGACTTTATCTAATCTGGGGTTATTAATGATAATAGATAATAATTTTAAACATTTTATATTTTAGCAGTCCCCCCCTCGCCTCTTTTCACTGTCTCGTTGGACTAGTGGTAACATGTTCAACCGCAGATAATGAGGTCCCGGGTTCAAATCCCGGGTCGGGTCAAAAAAGTAATTTTGGGATTTTTCCGTAAAAATAAATTTCTTACCACCAGCCCGAAGTCTGGGAGTTGGCGGTATTACACCCCCATGCCTCGGAGAGCACATAAAGCCGTCGGTCCTGTACCTGAACTCTTTCCGGTCGCATCGCTAGTCGTCCCATCGGATCATGAGAGTGATGGAATAGAATGTGCATAAGTGTTTGAGCAAACACTTGTGCACTATAATATGCCCTGCGCAATTGGCTAATCTCCATTGAGACTGGGCGCGGTGGCCGAAATTCGATCAGGAGGACATTATTATTATTTGTACAGTCATCAAAAATAAGGAGGATATGAAATTGATGATAATTATGTTTTTATTGTATCGGTTGTATAAAAGCAAGTATTCAATTACCGACACAAAAGATGAATGTTATTCCAAACCTATTAAGGAGTATAAAAATATAATTTTCTCTCTCTCTGCGTATCTCTGTGTACCAAACCTATTTGATTTGTTTCGAAACGATGGTTCATCGTAAGATAAGTCTATATAATAAATAGCTGGTTGTAGGTTTTACCCGCGTTAAATTTTATAAATTATTACAGCTCTCCTCTCGTAGGTGATGTGTGATAATACGTAGCCTATATATTGACCCAACCTCTTAGTATTCATTCAAAATTTTTAATGTACAATTTTGACTTTACTACAATAGATAATAAATAAATGGTTTATTAGCACTTAAAAATATAATGATATTATATAATATATACCTAATGATAATATAGATAATAAATAAATGGTTTATTAGCACCCAAACATTTCAATGTATGTACAATTTTGATTTTCCTACAATTTTATTCTATGAATAGATAATAAATAAATGGTTTATTAGCAGCCAAAAATACAAGGTTGGGTATTTTAACTTAACCATAATAAACAAGATAAATAAGGGAACAAGGGAAAATATACCAAACAGACGTTGTCGAAACTAGATTTAGGCTATACATACAAGTAGTAATGACTGCACGTGTGGCACAGCGGCTAAGACAGTCGCCTCGCCGCTTCGTGTTGCGGGTTCATATCCCGCGCCGGACAACTATTTGTGAGACCCACAAATAGTTGTTCTGAGTGTCCGTCTATTATATGTTTGTAAAGTATCCCGCGACACAGGAATACATTTCCCTAATGCGGGCGTTCTATTTTAAAACTCCTTGACTCCCAAACTAGGAGGGATCCTGTGTTTTGTTTACATACATATGTTGTTGGTCGAGTTATGGCTAGATAGCATTTAGCCCTCGGTCGTCCTGTTTTATATAAGCAGCGCATTCCACAGAGGATTAGATTGAATTAAGAGGGAAGAGTGAACAAAAATCAGAATGAAGAAAAAGACATTGAAATAGACGGTTGCGAGTTGAGCGAAGATATCTGACGTCAATTTTGAATGATAAAATATTTCGTTTCGAAATAATAAAAATATTGCCACTTTTCTATTGTAATCATATGTCGTAACGTACTGTTCATAATAATATAATAATAATAATATCTTGGGACGTTATTTACACACGGCCATCTGATCCCAAACTAAGCAGAGCTTGTACCACACAAACCAGATAACTGAAATACTACTTTTCTTTTGTAACAAACAATAACAAAAAACAAAATGGATAAATAGACATGGTCATGCTCACAAATATCTGTCCTGAGTGGGAATCGAACCCACGACCTCCGGTGTGAAAAGCAAGCATATATTATATACATATATTCATATGATATATTTAAAATGTAGATTTTGTCTTGTTAAGATAAGTCTTTGAAACTTTGTGTGTTTTTGAATAGGGATGTTGTTTTTATCGTTTTTATATCTACTGGTAATTTAGTATAAAGTTGTGCTCCTGAATAAACTAAAGATTTTTTACCGTAATTAATTTATTGAGCCATCCATTTCCGATAGCCGTTTATACTTCAACTGTGAATTCCACTAATATAGGTACAAGAATAAGCAAAGAATAAATTACGAGCAACACCCACATCGGGCTTAAACTTAAACACCTGGATGTCATTTGGAACTCTGCCTAATACTACTGGAAACCTGCGCTGCAATACATTATCACCATTGACCGGATTATATGTGAAAACTCCGGTACTACTAGGTAATGTGCACAGAATAACAAACAGAAGGGACATACGTATTTACCTACCCACTTTAAATACTTTTGCCCGAATTCAAATGGAGGAGGTTATCAGTTCGACTATATTTTATTTAGTTTTGTTACGGTACTCCTCCGCTGTTAGTTAACTAAGTTTGATTTCTTTTTTAATCAGTAGGAAATGTTTTTAATACAGATGGACGTATATAAGTTTTGGTGAAATAGGTGGTTATAAAGGAAATTTTAAGTGAGTTTTATGATTAATTAGCTGTGTGTTTGCCTGCATTAAACTTTATAAATTAAAGCCTATGTGTTAATCCAGGGTGTCACCTAACTTTGTATTAAAATCGCTCCAGCTGTTTAGAAGTGAACAAGTAACAAACTTTCGCCTTTATAATTTTAGTGTGATTATAGTATTTATATAAACAATTTTTCTAAGATTTTAATCAATGATAAGCAGTTGGACATATGTATAATAATAATAATAAATTAAATGACAAATTTTCCATGTAATTTATTATTTTATGTTTCATCAATAAAACCTATATAATAACTTATACAGACAACAACATTATTGTACTTTTCATAGGGTTCTCTAATTGTTGGAAAATAAAACATAAACAGTTATTTCCTAGTAAATCTATATAAGTAAGATTTTATCTATTAAAACAAAAAGGGAATTACAATCACAGTTTATAGTTAAATAGCAATCGTTTGAATTTTTCTTTTGGGGTTCTGATCTTGCTCAATATTTAGCAGCTTTTTGGAGAGCAAATGGTTGGCATCCGTTGGTTTATGTCCCGGTCATCCTACATGAGACCTGTGAATAGCTATATGCGTGAAATATTTACTATCAAACCAGTTGGTACACACGCCAGCACATCAAGCTATCGCAACTGTCAAATTTACCCAATTGAAAGTGAACCTTATGCTTATGTGATAAAGTAAAAAATCGTCATAAGAAATATGTCAGATTGGGGTAGGTTGATGTGCTGGCGTCTGTACAAAGAAAACTTGAAGTAGTATGCTCATTTTTCAAAAATAGTAATTTTATGTTAGTACACTTCTACGTCTTTATCTACTCTTTGATACTTTGCTAACATAAATTGTCTCGTGCATGATTTAACCAGTGTTAGCACCTACCTTTCTACATTTTTATTCCTTCGAACATTATCCTAGAGTCGCGTACAGGTATGTAGAGTTGGTTTGGAATTTAAATATTAAAAAGTATGATTTTATGTCTTGGAATAAGTTTAGACTACGGAATACTTCGGGAAAGTAGATGGGTTCTAGTAGTACCTCAGAGCAGTTGGGAATATTTCTTCCCTACCTCAATTTATACATAGGTTACACAAGGTTTATTTTTATAAATATAAAAAACCGGCCAAGTGCGAGTCGGACTCGCACATGAAGGGTTCCGTAGCAGCAAGTATTTCGGTTGATTAAATGAAAGCAAATTGCGGTTTATGACGTATTAAAAAAAACTACTTGCTAGATCTCGTTCAAACCAATTTTCGTTGTTAGTTTGCATGGTAATTGTACATAACATATTTTTTTTAGTTTTATCATGCTCTTATTTTAGAAGTTACAGGGGTGGGGGGGGGGACACTCATTTTACCATTTTGGAAGTGTCTCTCGCGCAAACTATTCAGTTGAGAAAAAAATAATATTAAGAACCTCATTATAATGTTTCAAGACCTACCCATAGACACCCCACAAGTATGGGTAAGAAGAAAAAAAAAATCGAGTTTCAGTTCTATGTATGGGGACCCCCCAAAATTATTGTTCTTTTTCTATTTTTGTATGAAAATCTTAATGCGGGTCACAGAATACATCTACTTACTAAGTTTCAACAGTACAGCTCTTATAGTTTCGGAAAAAAGTGGCTGTGACATACGGACGGACAGACAGACAGACAGACATGACGAATCTATAAGGGTTCCGTTTTTTGCCATTTGGCTACGGAACCCTAAATAAACATTAAATAAAAAGGTGTAGCTACTTTTCTTTTTGGGATTAAGGTTAATTCTTCTTTTATAAATAAATGTGGCGTTTTTTTCACCGTATGGGTAGTGGTTACCCTTGTGTCAGACATGTTCAAGTCGCCCAGTAGGCGTCAGACATGACGTAAAGACAACAACAGGGACCGACAGCTTAACGTGCCCCGGATGCCACGGACACGCTTAAATATGAAATCACTTAGTAGGTCACCCATCTACAGGTTGACCGTATGCCTAAGTGCTTTAGGGCGCTGATAACTTACGAACCGGTAAGAGCACCTCAATTCTGGTGCGATGTATGTATCTAATAAAATAGCTAAAAGGAAAACGCTCAAAATTCGTTTTCGGGTTCCGTAGTTCCGTTTTTGCCATTTGGCAAAAACGGAACTCTTATAGATTCGTCATGTCTGTCTGTCTGTCTGTCCGTCCGTATGTCACAGCCACTTTTTTCCGAAACTATAATAGCTGTACTACTGAAACTTGGTAAGTAGATGTATTCTGTGAACCGCATTAAGATTTTTGTACAAAAATAGAAAAAGGTCAATTATTTTGGGAGGTCGCCATACATAGAACTAAATCTCAAAAAGTTTTTTTTCATTGTACCCATACATGTGGGGTGTCTATGGATAGGGCTACAAAAATGATATTAGAAACCTCAATATCATTTTTGTAGACCTATTCATAGACACCCTACATGTATGGGTACAATGAAAAAATTTTTTTTTGATATGAAAAAATTAAAATGATATTGGGGTTTCTAATATAATTTTTTTCTAAACTGAATAGTTTGCGCGAGAGACTCTTCCAAAGTGGTAAAGTGAGTGTCCCCCCCCCCCCCCTCTAACTTCAAAATAAGAGAATGATAAAACTAAAAAAAATATATGATGTTACATTACCATAGAAACTAACAACGAAAATTGGTTTGAACGAGATCTAGCAAGTAGTTTTTTTTAATACGTCATAAACCGTAATTTGCTTTCATTTAATCAACTAAAATACTTGCTGCTACGGAACCCTTCATGTGCGAGTCCGACTCGCACTTGGCCGGTTTTTATTTTATTATTATTTAGTCATTGTTACTATGATTAAGTACTATATACACCTCACTGTTGGGATGTTGGCAGTGATTGTGTGTGTGTGTGTGTTGTTATAGGAATACTAATATAGGTGTAAGAATTATTGTTACTAACAAATGTGAGTCATGTTACTTGAGATAAATAAATTATTATTATTATTATATACTGTGACGCTATTGGGACTAAGTCTATTCTTATTAAAAGGTGCGAGTTGGAACTCACACTGGTCACAATCATGTTTTTTTTTTGTATAAATTACTAATTAATCTTTCTACTGTCTATCTAACCGTGCTAAGCTAAGGAGTGCATCGGGGGGCATCAACATATTTGCCCCTCGGGGAGAGGTTCTTTAAGATGCATAGGGGAAATGATGGTGGATGGAGATCATCTCGAGTTCCTGGAGCCATCACCCATGGAGACAGCACCGAGAGGCTAGGCTACCGTGGTAGTTTTAGTGGGTAACCCACGGGGATTCCTACATACCCCGTAGTCTCCCCAACTACGGCGACCTATAAAAGGTTATCACCACGTCAAAAAAAACGTCCCTAATGCTATAATAATAGAGAAATCAATAAAAAGTAGGTACCTACAAAATGTAATCCACTTAATAGTACTACTCCCAATGTCCACCTAACTACACTTATTCTTAACTACAAGTATATCTTAAGCTTGCCAAAAAAATCATTACCGAATAGATATCGTACCCAAAATTCAAAGTAAATATCGCCGCTGGCCCCCGTAAGACATTACCATACATTCTCCATATATTTTGGTGCTTGGACATACATTATAGACTATCGCGTATAATATGACGATAAGTAACACTGTCCCGGCCATAATCTACCGTCGAATCTGAATAAAGGACGAAGAATTTTGGTTACCATCAATTTATGGCCAGTCTCTGTTTTCATAGTAAATATTCGATATGAAATATTTTAGGTCGTTTTTGTGGGGCGACTCTCTGAGATAAACAGTCACCAATGGCTTAGAAACAAAGATTAGATGTTTGGATTATTTTATGTAGTGAATCAGTAAAGAGTTATTATACTGCAGATTTTGAGGTCCAGGATTCGAAAATGTTATTGATATATGTTAGGTCGTTTTTGTGGGGCGAGTCTCTGAGATAAACAGTCACCAATGGCTTAGAAATAAAGATTAGATGTTTGGATTATTTTATATATTGAACGAATAGAGAGTTATACTGCAGATTTTAAGGTCCAGGATTTGAAAATGTTATTGATATATTTTAGGTCGCTTTTGTGGGGCGACTCTCTGAGATAAACAGTCACCAGTGGCTTAGAAATAAAGATTAGATGTTTGGATTATTTTATGTATTGAATGGGTAAAGTGTTACTGTACTGCAGATTTTGAGGTCCAGGATTCGAAAATGTTATTGATATATTTTAGGTCGTTTTTGTGGGGCGACTCTCTGAGATAAACAGTCACCAATGGCTTAGAAATAAAGATTAGATGTTTGGATTATTTTATATATTGAATGAGTAGAGAGTTATACTGCAGATTTTGAGGTCCAGGATTCTAAAATATTATGGATATATTTTAGGTCGGTTTTGTGGGGCGAGTCACTGAGATAAACAGTCACCAATAGCTTAGAAATAAAGATTAAATGTTTGGATTATTTTATGTATTGAATCAGTAAAGAGTTATTATACTGCAGATTTTGAGGTCCAGGATTCGAAAATGTTATTAATATATTTCAGGCATGAAAATATAGCCTCGTTTTTTACTTTGTGGTTTAAAAAGAAATGGTTTAACGAAAAAGGTAGTTACATGATAATGAACGACATGACTACCCTGTTAGTCTAGTGGTTAGTGGCCCTGAGTGTTGAGTCAGAGGAAGTGGGTTCGATTCCCACCCAAGATAAAGCTTTTTGTGATGAGCACAATTATTTGTTCTGTGCCTGGGTCTAATTTATCTATAACTAGCTGTGCCACGCGGTTTGACCCGCGTTATAATTTATAAATTACCACAGCTCCTCCCCCGTAGGTGATAGCGTGATAATATGTAGCCTATATGTTGACTCGACCTCTTAGTAATATTCATGCAAAATTTGAAGTAAATCCATGCCGTACTTTTTGAGTTTAGCCCGGACATACATACAGACAAACAGATAAACAGACTAAATTCTAAAAACTTTAGTTTTGGTTTCGATACCGATTATAGAGCACGCCCCTGGTATCCTTTTTAAAAAATATTCAATGTACAGTTTTGTCTTTCCTACGATTTTATTATATGTATGTATTTAGATATATAAATATATAAGTATATTTATATTCGATCGACCGGGCATATGACAAGGGAAAGCAGAATGTAATGGACTAAAATTATAACAGAATGGCAGCCACGTGATGGCAAAAGAAAAAGAGGTAGGCAAGTTAGAAGATGGACCGATGATATCAAGATTCTTGGAGCGACAATTTGGTCCAGAAAAGCAACCCATAGAGAAGAATGGAAGCAGCTTGAAGAGGCCTATGTATCACTCGACACGCTGACCACTGAACCGGGTAATGTATTAGATTAAGTTAAAACAATTTGCTACTGTTTGTAAAATCATCGTTTACTATCAGCAATAAAGGCTAATAATAATAATAAAGTATGTTTATCCGTTTTCTGGTTGCCATTGTACAGGCTCTGCCTAGTTAGGCATCCGATGTCTGGTTGCCATAGAACAGGCTCTGCCTAGTTAGGCATCCGTTGTCTGGTTGCCATAGTACAGGCTCTGCCTAGTTAGGCATCCGATGGCAGTGTGTTAGTTGTCCCAAGATATTTTTATATATATTTTCCTTTTTCATTAAAATATTCATTGTTTAACGTATGACTTTACATTAAAGAAAAAGTATCTAGTAATAGGTAAAATAAAAAAAAAAGTGCATTTGGTATGGCACCTTTAATTTACAACAAAATTCCTTCATTAATCAAAGGGCAACCATATAACACATTTAAGAATAGACTGATTATTACTAGAAAGGTGCTACTATTCAGTTACGGATTATTTAAATGATTAATTCGAATTATAGTTTTATAATTTAATTAAATAGAAATTTAATTTAGTAATTCATTTGATTCCCTATTTAGTTTTATTTTAGTTTTAAGTCTTGCAATGTTTGTATGCCAAATTGGCAGAATGTACTCGGTATCTTTTTAGGGTTCCGTAGCCAAATGGCAAAAAACAGAACCCTTACAGATTCGTCTGTCTGTCTATATGTCTGTCCGTCCGTATGTCACAGCCACTTTTATCCGAAACTATAAGAGCTGTGAACCGCATTAAGATTTTTACACAAAAATAGAAAAGGAACAATTAGTTTGGGGGGCCGCCATACATAGAACTAAAACTAAAAAAATTTTTTTTCATCGTACCCATACATGTGGGGTGTTTATGGATAGGTCTTCAAAAATGATATTGAGGTTCCTAATATCATTTTTTTCTAAACTGAATAGTTTGCGCGAGAAACACTTTCAAAGTGGTAAAATGGGTGTCCCCCCTCTAACTTCTAAAATAAGAGAATGTAAAACTAAAAAAAATATATGATGTATATTACCATGTAAACTAACAACGAAAATTGGTTTGAACGAGATCTAGTAAGTAGTTTTTTTTTAATACGTCATAAACCGCAATTTGCATTCATTTAATCAACTGAAATACTAGCTGCTATGGAACCCTTCATGTGCGAGTCCGACTCGCACTTGGCCGGTTTTTATTTCTAATATCACATATTGTAATCACCTACATTCTATGCAAATAAAGAATTATTATTATTATTAATAAAATTAGTATTGAATGAACTTTAAATAATGTATCTAATGGTATTGCAATTACCAACTGGGACTACTAACACCCTGCCTTCTGGTCTATGGCAACCAGACAACTGATAAACATACTTATATATTTATAAATACATTTATATTATAGATAAATTAGACCCCGGCACAGAACAAATGATTGTGCTCATCACACAAAGCTTTATTTTGGGTGGGAATCGAACCCACTTCCTCTGACTTAACTGTCAGGGTCACTAACCACTAGACTACCGGGTAGTCATGTCGTTCATTATCATGTACATACCTATTTCGTTAAACCATTTCTTTTTAAACCACAAAGTAAATAAACTAGGCTATATTTTCATGCCTGAAATATATCAATAACATTTTCGAACCCTAGACCTCAATATCTGCAGTATAACTCTCTACTGATTCAATACATAAAATAATCTAAACATCTAACCTTTATTTGCAAGCCATTGGTGACTGTTTATCTCAGAGACTCGCCCCACAAAAACGACCTAAAATATATCAATAACATTTTCGAATCCTGGACCTCAAAATCTGCAGTATTATAACTCTTTACTGATTCAATACATAAAATAATCCAAACTGGGACAACTAACACCCTGCTTTCTGGTCCTTAATTAGGCAGAGCCTGTTCTATGGCAACCAGACCACTGATAAACATACTTATATATTCCTAAATACATACATACGTGTGGTGCAGCGGCTAAGACAGTCACCTCGCCGCTTCGTCTCGCGGGTTCCAGACCCTCGCAGGACAACTATTAGTAGTACTATTTTATTATTTGACGGTCACCCTAGCCTAGTTGGTAGTGCTCCTGTCTACGAAGCTGGTGGTCCTGGGTTCGAATCCCGGTAAGTGCAAATATTTGTGTGATGAGCACGAATATTTGTTTCTGAGTCATGGATGTTTTCTATGTATATAAGTATTTATCTATCTATATAAGTATGTATATCGTCGCCTGGTACCCATAGTATAAGCTTTGCTTAGTTTGGGGCTAGGATGATCTGTGTGACATTGTCCCTAGATATTCTTTATTCTTTATTGCACACAGAAAATAAATACATAAGTTAGAAGTAACAAAAGAAAAGGCATGTACATAGGCGAGCTTAATTCATTATTGAATTTTCTTCCAGCAAACCATCAGGAAAGAGAGATTTTCAAAATTATGGGTATAGGCAGTGTACAACAAACTATTATAATTAAGTACCTTGTCGGGTAAATATATTGATAAAATACACACTAATAATTACATACGATACCTTATAAAAATATATATCTATTTAATAAACTACATAAACCTACATACCTTATATATACGTAAGTTACAGAGATAAGAAGTGATTCTTAGTTCTGCTCTTAAAAATACTCAATGACGAGCTATCACGTATGGAATGTGGTAAGGAATTCCAAAGGCGTACTGCACGTACAGTAAATGAACCATTATAGCGGCTGGAAGTATGGGAAGGAGTCCTGAGAAGAAGAGATGTAGCACTGCGGCAAGGTTTGCCACTGGGCACCAGATACTCAAAGCGTTCACGGAGATAGATGGGAGCAACAGGGTTATGAAGGATGGAAAAAAGTAGATAAAGAATATGACAGTCACGACGCTGCCGAATAGGCAGCCACTTCAATTGCAACCGGAACTCCGACACGTGGTCGTACTTCCGTAGGCCGAAAATGAAGCGGATGCATAGGTTCTGCAGGCGTTCGAGCTTATCTAGAAGTTCTTCTGTTGCATCAAGGAAACAGACATTAGCATAGTCAAGAAGAGGGAGTAAAAGCGATTGAGCGAGAGTGACTTTAGTCTGAAACGGTAAGAATTTTTGGAGACGTTTGATGGATTGAAACGAACAGTATACTCTCCTGCTTACTTCTGCAACGTGATTGTTCCAGGAAAGGTTAGAGTCGATTAAAACACCTAAGTTTTTGGCAAATTTTGTATAAGGTATCGGCACATCATCGAAAAGAACAGGAGGAATGGCTGAAAAATTTAAGGTGTTAAACATGTGTCTGCCACCAATAATGAGAGCTTGTGATTTAGAGGGATTGACCAGGAGGCCGAAAAATTTTGCCCACTTGCTAATGTTTACAAGATCATTATTGATGGCAGAAATAGCTTCCGTAGTTTCAATGCCTTTGAAGTGCCGATATAACTGCAAGTCGTCTGCATAGAGATGAAAGTTAGAAGTTAAGATTTTAGTGATTGCGTTTATAAAAACGGAGAATAGAAGAGGAGATAGAACGCCACCTTGAGGCACACCCGCAGTAAGGTCACACCACTGAGAGAAAGACTCTTCAGCGTGTACAGACTGTGAGCGCCCTCGAAGATATGAGTCGAACCACGCAATTACAGGAGCCGAGACATTCAGGGAGGAAAGGATACCAAGCAGGATGTCAAAGTCCACTGAATTAAAAGCACTGCTAAAATCCAGTAGTACTAAGACAGTGAGTAGCTTCCGTTCCATAGCCAAGCAAATATTGTCTGTGATTTTCACAAGTGCAGTGACAGTGCTGTGGCCAGGACGAAAACCGGACTGGAAAGGACTTAAAAGGTTGTGAGTGCAGAGGTAATGAGACAGTTGCTTATGCACAATGCTCTCAAGGATTTTAGACAGGAAAGGAAGAATTGAAATTAGACGGTAGTGAGAGAAGGAAGAATTATTTGTGGTTTTAGGAAGCGGCAGTACATGAGCATTTTTCCAAGCAGAGGGGAAAGAACTTGACTCCAAGGAAAGGTTAATAATATGGGTTAAGATAGGAGCAAGTTCTTCCACAATGATGGTGATCATTTGTGGTTGGAGTCCGTCGTTACCTGCCGCTTTGGTGGAAATGGATTTTATGGATTTTATGACGTCTCTCTCCGTGATTGGTGTGAAAGAAAAAGCAGTACATAATGGCTTAGAAAGATTTAGAAGTTGTTTAAGAGTGGAACTTTTGATGTCGGCACTCATAGCGACAGGTGGTCTAGAAAAGTGCTGATTAAGAGTGTTAATATCCACGTTTGTTGTGTTGTCATTAGAAGATTTACCGACACCTAGAGATCTTAAAAATTGCCATACCTGTGCTGTGTTGAGGTTATTAATAGAGTTGTAAATGTGGCGTCTCTTTTCATCTCTACACATACGACTGCATCTGTTACGGAGTTTTTTATAGATATCCCAGTTTTCATTAGTTGCACTTTTTTTGAATCTCCTTTTAGCCTTATCCCTTACAGACATCAGTTTTTTAATTTGGTCATTAATCCAAGGGGCTGGGGCATGTTTTACTCTCACCCTTTTGAGTGGAGCATGTTTGTCGAACAACTGAATTAGTACCTGGTGGAACATGGCCACTTTGGAATCAATATCGTTGCAGATATAAACAGGTGACCAGTCAATACTGCCCGCTTCCGCCCTCAAACGTTCCAGACAAATATTTTTAAAGCTGCGAAGGAAAATGAACTGTGACTTACGTCGAGGGCAGCGAATTTTATAAGAAAGATATATAAGATCGTGATAAGAGAAGGAGGCTGGAAGTTGGCCATGCGTTACCACTTTGGTGGAATCCGAAACGAGAATGAGGTCTAGAAGAGAAGGAGTGGAATGAGGAGCATGGTGTGTAGCACTCAGAGGAAGGACATGCATATTGACAGACGAAACAAGAGAGAGGAGTCGACGACTCCGTGCATCATCTTTAAGCAAGCAGGTATTGAAGTCTCCAAGGACAATTACATGTTCATAAAGAGAATGCAGATTCTCGAGTTTCAATTCAAAAGAAGAGAAGTAGTCTATCTGACTCGATGGACTATAAAATACACCCAAAAGTATTTTACTGTGGTTAACAATAACCTCTAAAAATAGATGTTCAGCAGATTTTGAATATTGACTTGGAGACCGTTCAATAACCTTATGCTTTAGATCCGCACGAAGATAGATGGCAACACCACCGCCACCCTTTCCAGTTCTATCATTTCGCAACAGTTTATATCCGGGTAAAGCGTACTGTGCCGAGGTAAGTGTAGGTTTAAGGAAAGTCTCAGAAATAAGAACAGCATGAATAAGATCAGCATCGAATGAAGACAAAAGATCGGGAAAGTGAGCGTGAATACTTTGAGCATTGATGTGGACTGTATTAAAACATTTGGAAGAAGAGAAAGAGAGGTGTGAGTATAACTGATCACGCAGTTGAAGTGACTCATCATCACTAAGCGCACTAGCATAATGTTCATCAGAACTTACAGAAGACGAACACGATAAATATACAGCGTCATCGTTGTCGTCTAACATAAAATGTATATAAATGTATATATATATATAAGTATATAAATATAAGTAAATAAAATAAATATCTATATAATCCTTTTAGTCCGAAAATCAAAATTAAATAAGCCAACCCAAGTACACTCACAAAAAACAAAACGCAAAACAGGGCAAAAAGCCCAAATCTTGTAAGGCATATTTCACCGAACTTTAAAAAGTCGATGTCACAAACAAGCAAAGTTAAAATGTTAACCTAAAGTTTAGCATAACCTTATAATCTAAATACCGTCATTAAAATGCACAAAATAATAGAAATGAGTTGCTAAATAACTATGAAAAAAAAACGGAATGTGACATATTTACGCAAGTATTAGGCAACTAAATATAAGAGGTCAAAACAACTTCACTTCGCTTGTCTTCGGCTCCTTTTGTCAGATGTAGAAGCTGTCGCCGCCGGTTTTTCTGCCGCTGGTTTATCTGCAGAGAGCGACGTTTGACCCGTGGAAGCTGGTTTACGTGTGGCGTTCACCGGTGGCTGGGCGACAGGGAATTGAGTTGTTAGACTGCAAAGCTCAGCAGCAGTCTCTATTTTCCGCCTGGATTTGTCTGGCAGCAGTACCACAATTTTCCCATCAGACGTCCAAGAATTCCTTTCACCAAAGAATTTCCGACAATTTATGAAGACATCGTGCCGTGGCTTCGTGAGGAATTCAGTCAATGTCAAACCAGTGCCCTTAAGTGAAGTCTTGGCTTTCCACACTTCATTTCTTGTGTTGTGATGCTTGAAGCGAATCAGGAGAGGTCGTGGCTTACTCTTATTGGATCCCAAGCGATGGCAAACAGCTATATCAGATGAGGCGATGTCTGACAATTTCATTTGGTTGTGTATAATGCCTACTGCAGATGATATGGGATCTTCTTCGCCCTTTACTCCATGGAGAAGCAGAACTTTCCTGCGTGATGCCATCTCATGCCTATCCAAGCCCAACACAAGGAGCTCAATCTGGGTTCTTAGTGCACTCAAAGTACTGCATACAAAACTCTTGAAGTCAGCCAACTCCTTTGACAAGCTAGCAACAGTTTTGTGTGGCACTTCAGCAGCAGCTGCAGTTTTCAGATCCTCTTCCTGTTGAGTCATCCTGTTGGAGAGTGATTCAGCCAGCTGTTCTAATTGTTCAGACAATTTTGAGTACAGGTCCATGGTGAGGTGCAGTGAAGTGATGATTTTTAGTTAGATTGACAAATAATGAATATTTGATAGTGGATATGAGTGAATTGGGTGTAGCAATTGATTATAACTTTAAATTAGCATAATAAAATGTAAGTAAGTAATTAAAATATTAAAAAGAATCAGAGCTCAAATTTTTTGTTGTTGCCACTATAACTACCCACAAGCAAAAAAACTATCCCTATTATATGTCTGTAAAGTACCCCGCGACACGGGGATTAGATTTCCTAGTGCGGGAGTTGTCTATATGGTGTATATATTACTACACAATTAAATTAAATAAGTTTAAAACACCAACGTGTCGTCATTATGACTCTAAAGATGCACTTCTTAAATGTTCAGTATAAATAAAATATCCTGAAATGTTGATGTCCTCCCGACCGAATTTCGGCCACGGCGGCCAGTTTTAATGGAAACTAGCCAATTGCGCAGGATATATTATAGTGCACAAGTGTGTGCGCAAACGCAGGGGCACTTTCTATTCCATCACTCTCATGATCCGATGGGACACCTAGCGACACGACCCGAAAGAGTTCAAGTACAGGACCGACAGCTTTACGTGCTCACCGAGGCACGGGGGTGTAATACCGCCAACTTCCAGACTTCGGGCTGATACTGAGAAATTTATTTTTACGGAAAAATCCCAAAATCACTTTTTTGGCCCGACCCGGGATTTGAACCCAGGACCTCATTATCTGCGGTTGAACACGCTACCGCTAGACCAACGAGGCAGTCAGTCCTGAAATATTCTTTAGCTCGTCCATATGTAACTACCTTACCTATAATTGATATATCGGTATACAAACACACAATTACTCATATTTACACAAGACATAATTGATATACGAACCAGACCTTTCTCATAATCCAGAATATAATAGCCCCAAAGCGTTTATACCGCAAGTCAAGATACTAATATCTGTAGTACATGTTCTTTTAGTAGAAAGCAGCTCGCACAAACATAATTTTTATAAGAAATTAATATTATGTTTAAATTTCATTAGATTTTTTGCCCACATTCAAAAACTAATGGGACTCCAACATTATTTGGAAAAGATCAAACAGATGACAGCTTTACAAGCTCTTTGAGGTACGGATGTGTTATTCCGTCAAATTCCAGAGTTCAGGCTGTTGCTACACAGCTTTTAATGCTCTTAGAGTTACGGGTGTGTTATTCCGTCAAATTCGCTACAAAGCTTTTAATGCTCTTTGAGGTACGGGTGTGTTATTCCGTCACATTCGCTACACAGCTTTTAATACTCTTTGAGGTACGGGTGTGTTATTTCGTCAAATTCCAGAATTTAGGCTGTTGCCACATAGCTTTTAATGCTCTTTGAGATACGGGTGTGTTATTCCGCCAAATTCCAGAATTCAGGCTGTTGCCACACACCTTTTAATACTCTTTGAGGTACGGGTGTGTTATTTCGTCAAATTCCAGAATTCAGGCTGTTGCCACATAGCTTTTAATGCTTTTTGAGATACGGGTGTGTTATTCCGTAAAATTCCAGAATTCAGGCTGTTGCTACACACCTTTTAATACTCTTTGAGGTACGGGTGTGTTATTTCGTCAAATTCCAGAATTCAGGCTGTTGCTACACAGCTTTTAATGCTCTTTGAGATACGGGTGTGTTATTCCGTTTAATTCCAGAATTCAAGCTATTGCTACACAGTTTTTAATGTTCTTTGAGGTACGGGTGTGTTATTCCGTCAAATTCCAGAATTCAGGCTGTTGCTACACAGCTTTTAATGCTCTTTGAGGTACGGGTGTTTTATTCCGTCAAATTCCAGAATTCAGGCTATTGCTACACAGCTTTTAATGCTCTTTGAGGTACGGGTGTTTTATTCCGTCAAATTCCAGAATTCAGGCTGTTGCTACACAGCTTTTAATGTTCTTTGAGGTACGGGTGTGTTATTCCGTCAAATTCCAGAATTCAGGCTATTGCTACACAGCTTTTAATGCTCTTTGAGGTACGGGTGTTTTATTCCGTCAAATTCCAGAATTTAGACTATTGCTACACATCTTTTAATGTTCTATGAGGTACGGGTGTGTTATTCCGTCAAATTCCAGAATTCAGGCTGTTGCTACACAGCTTTTAATGCTATTTGAGGTACGAGTGTGTTATTCCGTCAAATTCCAGAATTCAGGCTGTTGCTACACAGCTTTTAATGCTATTTGAGGTACGAGTGTGTTATTCCGTCAAATTCCAGAATTCAGGCTGTTGCCACACAGCTTTTAATGCTCTTTTAGGTACGGGTATGTTACTCCGCCACATTCCAGTCCAGGCTGTTGCCAGTGTTCTTGATAAAAATATTCTTATACAGAACAACCCTAGACTAATTAGGCAATCGATTTCACCATTGAACTGCCAAAATCTGTGTATAAACATATACAGTAATTTCCATTCCCCGATCGGTCTCGTAACACAGTGGACGTCTTAATTAACCAAAAACAAATCTTTTCGAGCAATAAAGTTGATTCATTAAACAATTTTAATTTGCAGTAATTCATCGCTACTGGTAGGTCGTCATCGTTTAAGTTAAAACCTGAAGCGATTAAGGTCCATAATTCATCTACGTTGAAGTTGAATGACGAGCATTAATGACAAACAATGAGTCAGTAGGTTCTAGAAATCTAAATATTTATAGTTCATCCCGCATGTCAGACAGATATCTAAAAAGTTCCTCCAACTATTAACTGGACTACGTTTCACTCATGTATTTTAATTATTGAATTGAAGGAAAGTATATATATCAATTTACGAATGAACTCACCCTGTAGGGTATACTCTTCCTATGTTCTAAGGTTCCTAACGTAAACGTAAATTAACGCCATTTGCAAACTGAATTAGATCCTAGTTTTATGTTAGCGTAGAAAATGCATAAGCAACCTCTTTAACCAACTAACCACACACCACTTATTCCGTTCAACTAACGAACAATCACACCCAAACCACAATCACAAATTTTTAAAGCGAGTAAATGTAATCACAATGACTAGTTTTTAAAGCATCAATTCATGTGCCATGCGGTCTTCGCCATGACAAAATTGTGATGCGTACGCAAAATGTCAAAATCAAGACTCAGGTGTGTTCTAAAACTCGAGCTGCTGGTTGCAATTGAAAACATGCTCCCCAGCTGCGTTTGGGAACCCGTATGAATATTTAATATCTATAGATGTTAAAAAATAATATGTAGTAAACTTACAAAGCATAGAGCCCGTGACATACTAAAAAAACTTGAGAGGTGTCAAGGGACACCCGGATGGAACGAAGTTATTTCTTATTATTTATTATGTACAAAAAACCTGTATACACTCAACAAAAATAATCGTCGCGACACCACACTGTTCAATGCGAAATAGAAATGAAAATATCTGGCTTGCTTTCTATAAGAGAGAGAGAGACAGACAGAGAAACATGCGCACGCCGCGCAGCTGCAAAAAGTGTCGTGACAACTTTTCGTAAGAATTTTTTCCGTCTAGCTCCCTTTCACAACGCGCGATAAAGAACTACGGTCCAAAATCAGTCACTTAAAATTTTGTATAATTCAATTCAATTCAATTCAAATATATTTATTTCGGAAAAATATCCATATAATGTTAGTATAACTTAGCCTAATGTTAGTATCAATTAAATTAATTATGTTAAGGGTGTCTGGACTCTTACCCACCTGTGTAAAAGGGGAGAGTCCCACCGATCAGAAAACACATTCAGGATGCCATTGGAGGAGAAGCGCAAGCGCTCCATCATGGAAGCGCAGCGCCTCCGCATGATCGCGGCGAACCCGTCAACGCACGACTCCGCGAACATCCCCGATGCGCTACACCGCCATGGCAACCCCAAGAGCACCCTGAATGCGTTATTGTACTGTACGCGCAGGTCGCTGTATGCCCGCTGGGTATACTTGATCCACAGACTGCACGTGTAAAACGACTGGCAGAAGGCCTTAAAGAGCGTTATCTTAACAGGGTTAGTACAGCGTGCAAACCTGCGGGCCAGCATGTTGCAACGGACAGCCAGCGACCTGCGCTCCCTGTCTATGTCTACATTGTCTTTCAAGTCGTCAGTGACCCAGTGACCCAAATATTTAAACAATCCATTCCTCTTAATATGTTGTATGTATAAAGATTTGCACTCTTCCATGACAACTTATTCCTGTCGCTCCTAACTTGCACCTCAGCAAACAGAGCCCCGTTACATCATCGGAATATTAATTTTTACCAGGAAGGTTTTCATGATGAATTTTACTATCGGTGAGGTCCCCCTTGAATCCAAATTGGACCATTAGTTTCAAATTGATAACACACTTGGACTCCACCCATCATTTTTGTACCACCAAGATTTTTCTTTTGATTTACATCTTGAACGTTTTTCATTAGAGAAGGGAAATTAGATGTGGATTTGATTGTGTTTACGACTCGTTTCTTTGTAAATCAACCGAACTGGTTTATTTGGATTTAATATAAACGAGTAAATGTTTCCTCAGGCTGACTTACTTATGCCTATTAGTTGTCGAAGGCCTATTGGCTGAAATAAGTCGGCGTGGGCTATCATCATTGGGCCGCTACCACGACACATTACACGGTACACAGCTCCAGGCTACTTTTACTTAGCAACACTACAATAATTAGCGATGGCGCGCGCATGTATAACAAAATACCCTCAGAAATAAAAAATGCTAACTCAATTAACGTTTTTAAGAAAAGGTTAGCAAATTACATAAAAACCAAAATACCTCTCTGATTATAATGATAAATGAACTTTATACAGCATCTAGATACCTACACACATTCTCCTCAAATTGCTGTCTTATTTTAACTTGCTATATATGTCATTTAATTTTAACTTTTAGCTTTACACCTAGATAAGTATAACATTGTTTAAGTTTGTTATGATTAGATCCACGCAGCATAAATTGTCATTATCTTTTTACTTTTCGTTTTATGTTCATTTTAATTTTTCTTTTTTACTGTGTACCTATGTACCTATGTCAACGAACATATATTATTATAATTTTGTTTATATATAAGTTCTCATGTGAGTGACGTATGTCTTAATGAGAATAAATGTCTTTAAACTTAAACTTTACTAAGCAAAACAAAAGTTCATTTGTTTTATTTTTTTTACCTGCGTGTAAGTAAGATAAACGAAAAAATATCTTGGGACAACTAACTAATCTGATCCCAAACCAGGCAAAACTTGTACTACGGCAACGAGTCAAGTCATAAACGTACTTATATATATATATTTCTAAATAAAAACATATTGACACAGGACAAATAATAATTCACATCAAACAAATATTTGTCCTGGGCGGGGATTGAACCCACGACCTCCGGCTTACTAGTCCGGGTCACTACTCACTATACCAAAAGACCCGAGTAGCAGTACGTAATTGATGCCACATGTTTTGCTAACGTTATACGTCACGGTAATCATAGATCATCAGGTGTATTCTTGTTTGCATATAGTTATCTTGTGCGGGGTTCGAACCTGGAATATGAAGGCGTCAAGGGAATAGCGTGACAATTTTTATTTGGTTTGCTATATCCACAGCAGGACAAAGGACTCCAATCCAAAGATATCCACAATCGTCGGTATTCCAGCCCCTTCCAATATACCCTATATTATATATATATTATCAACCTGTTCATAATATTAGAGAAGTTAATGTACCGTGACGTTATTCAAAGATAGGCAATCAAACTAAATAACGCAATATACTCCAGTCGTAGTATCAATTATCGCGGACGAGCGTTTAGCTAAATTATGTGCCATTAGGAGGAGGTAATTGGGAACTACATTATGTTGTAGTACTGAGGACACAATGTAAGATGTTATTATACAAGTTATTGTGATGCAATATTAAACTGCAAGTCTGGCGCAGTGGGTAGGATAAGCAGCTTGATACTACCTCGGTATTATCGTGATTCGGGTAGGATGCCCACACAGGACAATTATTTGTAAGTTTATCTTTATGAATAGCTGTTTCCGCAGTTAAGCAGAAAATACAGTAAATGATTCCCTTGATGATGAATGCTCTTAGTATATTTTTGTGAGATATATAATAAATACTCTGTTTAAAATAACCTGA
This sequence comes from Pseudoips prasinana, assembly GCA_951640165.1. Taxonomy (NCBI): domain Eukaryota; kingdom Metazoa; phylum Arthropoda; class Insecta; order Lepidoptera; family Nolidae; genus Pseudoips; species Pseudoips prasinana. The sequence goes on along the minus strand of OX621251.1, from coordinate 32,021,779 downwards.
TAGGTTATGGAAAAGAATATCATCACCCCATCTTATCTTATAAAGGGCGCAGTTTTTATTTAACTTGTGTGTTTTGAATATCTTCAGCTTGTCAATTACAACTTCTAAATCGCTTTTAATTTCAATATTATTTATTCTTAAATTAAATTCACGGCTACCTGTTTTATTTTTATCTTACTATTAAAAACCTTCAAGTAGTTTTAATAATATTTGAAGAAACACTTTGTGTTATTTTAAGTACAAATATTTAGCAGCAGAACAGGCTCGTCTAAAGGTGACATATTCTTGAAAATAAATTTTTCTTATTGATTTTTACAGTTCTAAATATTTTATAAATTCCTGCAGCTCTTTAGGCAGTGCCCCTGATTGGTTCTTTAAAATTGTGATATAGATACTAAGATTAAGACAAACTTAAAGAATTACAACTATTTGGGTTTTTCTCATAAATATGCACTTTAAATGTCCACAAATGATAATTGTTTTGGCTGCTAGATAATTAATTTAAAGCATCCTCCATGATAACTGAAAAGGTATAAAATGGTGCACAAAGCGGTTTGTAAAAACTCACAACAATAAATCGCTCCAACTCAACTCATAAAATCTCTACTACTCGCTCAACAGAGAGGCTCAAAGCATCACTTCTTTATTTAAACTTTAACAAATTATTTATAAATATTAGAGAGCCATATTGTTGCTGTTAAGAATCAAACGCTTGTTATTTTAACCTGTCTTTTCAGCGGCTTGATTTGCGGGTACTAGTATAATCGTCCGTGCAAAATGCGGGTAGGTGTAGATAACTCCGGATGTCAGTCAGTGGCAGTAGTACGCGCATGTTACGTGAAGAGATACGGTTTTTTTGTTCGGTTGTTTCTACCACGCGGCGTAATTTTTTCATCGTGGGGATATATTTAGTTGTTGAATTGAAATATAAATTGGTTTATGTGTTAATCGTTACGCTAGGCGGATAATAATAAGTGATTTAAACATCAAAAAAATATGAGTCGTGAAAATTAAATTTGTGTGATAAACACCACTGTAATACTGTATTTCGAAGTTCAAAATAGCGATGAACTGTAGCCCTAAAGTACTGAAACGCGACTCACGTTAGTGCGAAAGTGCGCCACATCGATACACATAATTTCGAATGTTTTCCACCGCAATGCACGTTAGTGCGAAAAGTATTCCACATCGTTTGGGTTAGGTTAGGTTAGAACGGTGACCATTTGGCGCGCGAAGGCGAGCGAGCGTAGCGAGCGTCCCGCGGCAGCGGCCGCCGAGTGCTAGAAAAACATTAACCATGGTTATCTCCATAATGGCATGCCTTCGCATTTACTGGACTTTCGCACTAACGTGCATCGCGCTGGAATACATTCGACAATGTGTGAATCGATGTGGCGCACTTTTGCACTAACCTGAGTCGCGTTTCAGTACTTTAGGGCTACAGTTCATCGCTATTTTGAACTTCGAAATACAGTATTACAGTCGATAAACACTTCACTTGAGTGTATATTCTGGAAGTTTATTTGGAGTCTCCCTGGGGCGCTATTTTAGAGCTAATTGTTGGAAAGCGTATAGATACCCATATTGTTATATACTCGACCGATTATATACTAGGTATTTTTATCAATACGTTAAAACATCTTAGAGTAAGACTCGTATAAAAGGTACGTTGCTAAGAATAAACCAAATAAAGTTTTTTAAAGTAATTACGGATTGTTTGATCAAAGACAAATATCAAGCGCCTATGTACTCTAACCTTTACTTCAACATCCAATTATACATTATTTGTAGTCATAAGTACCTACACATATCATTTGCCACAGACGACATTTGAAAGCACCAGATATTATATTAGTGATATTACCGATATTCTGGTAGGAAAGCTCGAATTAAGTAATGAAGTTAATGCTAAAAGCTTAGCTTACATGAATACAACTCTTCGGGTAAAATGACGTGCTCAATACTGATTTGTTGAGTGCTCTATACTAGTAATTATGGAAACATTGTCTATTTATATTCATGTAGGCGTGATGATAGCCTAGGAGTATATTTTTTGTACAAAAACGAGGTATCGGGACAAATATTAGATCGAAACATATGTATGGATGTGTGTTTTCTGAAGAAAGACACGCAATCGTAGAAATGTGGTACCGGGATCGACAGCTTAACGTGCCCCCCGAAGCACGGAGATGCTCAGATATCAAACCACATTTCGGTGGTCACTTGTGGCACTGACCTCTTGGCCAGGTGCTTAACCACGCCCATCACATACGGACCGGAGAGACTATCTGGCTAAGAACTTGATGAATGTACTTCAAAATAATATCGAATTAAAACATAATAACTTTAGAAATCTCGGCTCAATTTACAAATTCTAAACTAAACCTAAAGTATTAAGTTTATTTATTAAAGCCTCAACAGTTTAAAATTATATTAAACACAAAGCCTCATTTTAAGCAAATAATGCTTGCGAAATACTCCGCTCTTCCATGAGGTTGTTTAATAAGTAGGTATTCAGATATTGATTCAAAATTAAACTAGAGATTATAACTTACTAGCTATGCCCCGCGGTTTCACCCGCGTTAAAGTAGTTTTGGCGTAAAAGAGTATCAAACATACATCCATACATCTATACCCACTCACAAACTTTCGCATTTATAATATTTGTAGGACGTGTACCTCTAGCGGTTTTGGCAGTGCACGCCGGAATAGCTCGCAGATGGTAGATTTTTTGCTACTTACTTCACACTTATCGTCATATTTTGGACAATTCACACAATATCTTTATAAATTGTAGCCTATGTGTTATCCTGATGTATAAGCTATATTATAGTAAAGTTTGATTAAAATCCATTCAGTAGATTTTACGTGAAAGAGTAACAAACATCCATCCATACTTACAAACTTTCGCGTTTATAATATTAGTAGGATTAATGTGATTGCTCAATCACTTTTATTACTGACTAGCTGTGCCCTGCTGTTTTACCCACGTGAAACTTTATAATTTATAGCCTATGTGTTAATCTAGGGTATCAGCTCACTCCATACCAAATTTTATTCAATTCGCTCCAGCCGTTTAGACGTGAAGAAGTAACAATTTATTTATTAATATGCAATATATACTTACATGTATATATATATATATATATTATATGACCTGAACCTAATGTGTGTGTGTGTGTGTTATATGAGTATGTTTGGTATTGGGTGTATGTGTGTGTGGAGGGACTTGTTTTAAATATTTTAGCCTCCGTGTCTATAGGCTTTACACAATTTGGTATAGTTTTCCTACAGTCATCATGATATCATGGGCAAAGTACTACACGGCTCCGTAACGTTGTAGCAAGAGTCATATGTTCGATGAACCGTAAGTCGACTGAACGATCGTACGAGGGGAAAAAATAATATATCATGTGCTATCTTAGATAATAACAGCCTGAAGTCTACAAGTTGGTGTTATTACTTGTCACGAGTGAGAGTGCAATCGTTAGTGCACTCACTCGTGAACTTAATGTATATATCTCAAGGTAGCCAATATCCATTGAAACTGTTTTTCATGGCCACATATGGACTAGAGGGACATTATGTGACTAAATAACTAAGTCACCCGACACTTTACAGATCTCATTATTAATAATTCCTCTTTTTCGCTCCCATATCTCAACCTCATTAATCCCAAAAAAAACAAAGCAAAGAGAGTAGATATTTTTAATAAATCCACAAACGATTCAATTAAGCAGTCGAATTGGTACAGAGGCCAGCACATCCAGCTAACCTCATCCGTCAAATTTCTTTTATAGATTTTCAACTTAATCACAAAAGTATAAGGTTCACTTTCAATTGGGGAAATTTGACAGATTGGGGTAGCTTGATATGCTGGCTTCTGTACATTCACTTTTTGAATACGTCACTGATTTTAATAAAGCAATATTACCAAATGAAATAGGCCCGTAATACTCCATTAACTCGAACAATACAGGTTTAATTTTATTTTTGCCGTGTTATATCGGATAATTATGATATGGGCGGACTATATTGAAGTATTAATGGGAGGACAGAGTGGATTGTTTCATTGTAGTTGGGTAGGGAGGGGTTGAAATATTATCATAGTAAAATAAAATAGCCAAGAATGAATTAGCCGGTGGCTGTGTAACTAACTGACGGCAACGGAAATCACCATCCCATCTCTTCGAATGGGGTGCGTAGAAGTCATCCAAACATTCTTCTCACGACCATCTGATCACAAACCAAGCTTGTACTACGGCAACCAGATAACTGATATACTACATATACTACTTTTCTTTTTGTAAATACATACTTATATAGATAACTACACCCAGACTCGGGACAAACAGACATAATAAGGATATAATAGAATATCTTTATTCGCTTCAAATATGGTCACAAACATGGTAGGTACAGACGCCAGCACATCAAGCTACCTCAATCTGTCAAATTTCCCCAATTGAAAGTGAGCCTTATGCTTATGTGATAAAGTTGAAAATCTTTTAAAGAAATTTGACAGATCGGGGTAGCTGGATGTGCTGGCGTCTGTAGATAGTTCTGTAGGACGTACTACCCTTAGTGGGCATTAGAATAACTAAAATATGGCACGTATAGTCCAACACACATATATTTTACTGCTACTAACTTACTTATCGTATGGGCAGTGGTCACCTTAGTGTCAGAGTTGTTTAAATCGCCCAGGACGCCTCGGACATGCCTTAATGACTTTTCCCTAATGACTACAACCGTGTAGTTAGTGGCCCTCTAACCCCCAGCTAACGCGCCCTCCGAAGGACGGAGACGTTCAAAATGCAACCACTTCTAGGTTCTATCGACCAACGGCAAGCCAAGTTGCTTAACCTCGCCTGATCACACTTTTCGTAACGCTCTCGTCACGTATTCCGCAGTTTACTTTCCAAGTTAAGTATGCGTAGGGAAGTTTTACTTCAAAAAATTGGATTTTAGTCGTATAATTCCAAATATAATATTGTATATTACCTAGACCAAATCAAAACTGACCAGCTTAGTTATAGAACACACGAATATTTTAGTACAAAGTAAACTACAGGAATTCATATCAACAATGATTTCAGTTTTCCCAGAAAAAACTGACTGAAGACTGCAGGTGTGGCGTCGCGGCTAAGATAGTCGCCTCGCCGCTCCACATCGCGGGTTCGAGTCCCGCGCCGAACAACCATTTGTGTGACCCATAAACAGTTGTTCTGAGTCTGGATGTAATTTGTGTCCGTCTATTATATGTTAATAAAGTACACCGCGATACAGGGAATAGATTCCCTAAACTAAAAACTTACACTCTGAAGCAAATATCAAGAAATAAGTGCTTTGATACTTGCTTGAGCTTCTAAAACCAAAAGGAAATAACTTATGATATCTGACGTCATAATTGCACCTTTTATAAAGAAACTCCGCCAGATGCCATTTCAATTAACAAGCCTAGCACAACAAGCCAACACAAACACACAAACAGATCTAATCAACGTATATAATAACAAGATTATTTTACAGATAGGACGTGTCTGCAGGCTGGACATATGTACAATTACATAATTAAGTTATATCCGCTATCCGCCCCGCTCATCTCGGCTATGACTAGGGTATGGTCGCAGTGATGGCGTGGAATAAGAAGGTTTATTTATAAAAATATAAACCAAAGTATCATAGTGAAAAATGAGTTCGAAAAGAAACTTCAAATAATTTACATATGCTGATAAAGCTCCAATGGAAAAATATATAAAAATACAAAACATAGAATTTTTTTTACTCCATTTCAAGATAACTATTATATAATTTTTGTTTACCTCGTTAAATTCATTTAAACTAGCTCCAACAAGACATGTACATAGTTATGTATACATCACAAAATAATAATCTGTTTGCATCGCCTTAATTCATAGGTGTCCGGAATTGTTTAAGTATTTCGAGCAAATTAGATGCACTATATATTGTTTTAATTGTAGTATCAAATTGGCTTATAATCATATAGTAATAATATAATAGTAAGCGATTACTGTAGACTATAATCTTTGCGAATATTTAAGGTGACATTAACATGAATTTACTCGCACCGGAATACGGATGAACTGCTCAAAGAGCAAAAGACAAAGCTATGCGCTACCAACGTGGAGGGTTCTTAAAGCTTAAACATACGGACGTGATAGCTTTGGATCCCACATTTCCATGACCATAGAAGATGTCTTTCAGCATTATCTTAATACGCGTTGATTGTTTTTGATGTTTTTCATTCGACATTTGACATACATACGAATAACATATTTACTGCAAATGGACTGTTGGCAAACATTTATATGGCTTAATGTCAAGCAGGTGCCAATTTATATACTATCTACATTATTATACCATAACTATTACCATCCCGAGATTGAGACTTCTTCGGTTTAGCTTTTTTACATAAGATAGTTAATCAACTTTTTTTTTTTTATCAGAGTGCGAAATACGAGCAAGTGGGTCACCTCATGGTAAGTGATCACCGCCGCCCATAGACACTCGCAACACCAGAGGTGTCGCGGGTGCATTGCCGGCCTTTAAAAGTCAGCAAACAAGTGTTGCTGACCCTTCCCCTCACCCCAATGAGCTCTGGCGACCTTACTCACACTCGGAAACACAACATTAAAATTATTAATGTTATTATTAAGGAATGTCTTCTGTAAGGTGGAGTTATTTCCACAGTCTAGTCGGGCTGCTCTTTGAGCGAATAAACGCTTTGCCCTACCTCTCTTATACGTGTATATAGATTGTCCAGATGGAGTGAATCACCTGAATATAAATGTGCTTAAACCACCCGCTAGAGTTTCCTTCTCCTTCTTCCTCCTTTCCTATTCTTTCTCAATCAAATTCAATCGAAACAATTACTGATACAATGCACCTATTTCTTATATCCTCAGAAGATGTAATGAATGAATGCATAGTTGTAACCATGACATTTTCGGTAAGAAAATGCGTTCATTTAAGAAAAACATATTTAATAATAATATGTAATAGTATATTTTTTTGTTAACAAGTTTCCAAATATACTCTTGTTCTGAAAATTGTTTGCCTTAGATGAGAAAACTCCGGCAACTATGTATTTGACAGTTTACAGTTTTAACTAAAAAAAATACGAAAGTACCTATACGTATTTTTTAGTAATAATGCCGTGCTTTCCTTTAATTTCAATGTTTGAAGATTTGAAATTGTATGAAAGATTTTTGTTTATTGTTTTGTAAGTATTTAGTTGGTAAGCCTAAAAATAAATATAAATCAAAATAAATCTCTTTTCCCGCCTTCAATCAGCATCGACCTTTCGGCATTTGCAATGCTTGTTAATGTTAATAGGGAATCTGAATTCAACGTGCGATCGCTTTCCGGCTTACTGAATATCCACTTCGTGCATATTACTGTATTTAATGCATCTATAATAATATTAGGTAATGGCCATTCGGTTAATAATAGCTGTTTACTTGTATCGAAGCTGATGATGTGTTGACTTCGTGATGTTGGCGCTAACTTATTAAGCTAGTACTAAGATGTCTTCATTATATTCTAGATTTACTTGAAGATATATAACCCTTGCGCTGCCCCTATCCGGCTTCCCGCAGCCCTTGATAGATCGTCGGTCTACGTGATTGGCCATTGTGGAGATCCTTGGGGGAGGCTTTTGTCCAGCAGTGGACGTCTTTCGGCTGATATGATGATGATGGTGATGTGGATGAATATAACCCTTAGAGATCGTTTATATATATGTTGGTTTATATATTGGTCATCGCGTGTTTTATTCAAACATATGTTAAGGGAATTGGATAGTTTGATAGTGTGTAAAATAAATTTTTCTTTTATAACCATAATCGATTACATTTTTATTCACATAGCCTTTAAAAACCGTTTTCAAATAGTCGGAATATGAAATGGATTTAAAATTAATCATATATTTTATTCTAGGTACAAATAGATTTTTAGATCATGACTTATTATATTTGATCAAGAACAACATAATTTAATTTAAGACACTAATGATTTGAATGAATAGTTATTCCTTGCTGTTATAGTCCTTTTTTGTAGATTGTTTAAATATGTATTGATAAAACCTATAAATTTATTAGACAATAACATGGATGAGTTAGCTAAATAAAATTTAATTTATAATAGAATAGAATAAAAGCTCTTTTCAAAGTCTACGTGAATAAAACCCTTTCTTATTTATTTATTTATCCTAATTCCAACTCATCCCATAGATAAAAATATAATAAAAATATAGAGCTCCACATAGAGTGAAATAACTTTGTGCTCTACCTCATTTAACTTACATATTAAACATGTCAGCCAAATTACGTCAACTGCTGGATAAAAATCTCCCCAAAGAATCATAGTGGTAATATTATACAATAGGCAGCTAAGCTGATGCATGTCGTACTTTACATCAGCGTTAAAATGATTATAAAACATGGCTATGATTGTACAAGTAGCAGACTTGAGTGGCCTCTGACTCTCAAACTAGGTAAAACCAGTAATTTGGTCATCAGTGGTTCTTCGTTCTGACTACGACTGGAAAAGTTTACAAAAAATAATTAAATCTAGGGTGTGTGAAAGTGTAGTGAGTGATGGAAATGCATAAGCGTGAGAAATAACGTGTGTGGATGTTCCGCATAAGAAAATTGAGAAAGTGAAATTGAGATAATTAATAAAACATCGAGACGAGAAGGAAATATAAACATAAGCTTTTTAACTATTGAGAAGAATATCTGTGGCATCGTAGTTTAATGTATGTAACCAGTTGAAAACTTTATTTTTGACATTCCATTTGGTTAACGGATATATTATTGAGGTGTTTGTTGGCTTTCTTATATAGTGAATTTTTAAGAAATAGTGCGTGTCTTTTAGCCAGTTTTGTTCTGCATTTTTGGATGGAGCAAACCCTATCAAATCTTTGAATGGGCGGGATATGCCATTATCGTCACGCTTGGCGGGCGGGTTGGCGATCGCAGTTTAATGGTAATAGTTCACAGAAAAAAACGCTGCTACCCGTTCTCTGGTAGGTATTCCTTCGAGTCCATTTCTACGCCCGCTTTCGCAGTCACCACACAGCTGTACGTAATAAACTTACTGCTAATTATAATTACTCCATTCATTACGCTGCTACTGGTTGCGTTAGGCAAAATAAAACATATAATTTGAACTCGTGTACCGTGAGGCGGGCGCGGGCCAATATCACCGTATCTTCGGCTCAAACTAACGAGCCAACTTTGCCACACCGCGGGTAACAAAGAAAAGTTCCCGTGAAACGAAACTGTCAGCTACAGGTAGACGAGTTTACTTATACCGCGATACATTGTTTGGGGATACCAGTAAATACTATTTTGGTCACCCCATCTCGGAAAGAGTATTTTTTCTCTTCGATATCTGAGTTGAAAAGTCGTTTTTATCCTCTAGCTAGAGGGTAAAGTAAATTTGAGTTTAGAACATCGTTTGCAATAAGTTTGTGAATCTATTTATTTCTACCTCTATGGTGCCGAATTTATCATATAACTTTTTTAATTTATTATAAACTAAGACTTCGAACATTATTGGTGTACTTTTTTAATTTGTTTTGCACAATATTACTGTTCTATTACACTCAAACTGTAGCAACGTTACTTTAAAATTTTCTTAATTATACCTAAGTATTATTTGTTATAATTTAAAGATTGTCCTGTAATACTTACATAACATAATAAAGTAATTAATACCTAAACTGAAATAACAGTATTTATAATAAGATTTTATTTCCCCATTTAGTCATTTCCTCGCGGAGGTGTGATGAAAAGTTACGTGTTGCACTCTAGTGCAAAGATTTTTCACCTTGTGCTCTTTTGATTCCCTCGCTGGCGCTCAGGATTTTAATTTTTGAATTTTAGAATCCTTCGCTTGCTCGGTTATCAAAACTGAGCACGTGGTTAAAAAGCAAAAGCAACTTTGTACTCTTGTATAACAAAAAACTATTAAATTTCAAGTGAACAAAAACATTCTTAAAATACAAGTAAATATACATGGTTAGTGACCCTAACTGGAAGAAATCGTGGGCAGGCAAATGATGCATTTGCCTGATTACGTTCTGATTGAATTTTGACCATGGCGGCTAGTCTATATGGAGACTAGCCATGATTGGGACATATTATAGAGCACTAAAGTCTGCGTTTTACTAGTATTTTCTAAGTACCTGCCCCCGCTGGCTCTAACTAAACTAAGCAGTGAAAGACTATCCCTAAACTACTGCACGTGTGGCGCAGCGGCTAAGGCGCCTCGGCGATTCATGCTCCGAGTACGATTCCCGCGCCGGACAACTATTTGTGTGACCCATAAATAGTTTTTCGGAGTTGGGATGTAATTTGTGTACATCTAATATATGTTTGTAAAGTACCCCCGACACAGGTATTAGATTCCCAAGTGCAGGCGTTGTCTTTGTAAGAATAAAAAAAAACGAATGTTCTAGGTTAACTCTTAGTCTCTTGTTAAAAAATATCTAGTAGCTAAGCATGCAATCAAATACTTTATATCAATTTGCTGGAATCCTCATTTTTTCATCCATGCTATACGAAAAGACGTCTGCGATAGTTCGGAGACTCTCGCGATTTGTTTAGACTTTTTCCAAGGTGCGAGACCGAAGTAAATTGTTTTCAAACTAATATAAATTCGTCTTCAATACCTTCTGTTTATCGGGGGAAATTATTTATTGTTCGAGTAACAAACCTTTTTAGTTTTAAGTTCAAAAGAAGGGGTGACGGGAAATGTAAAGATGGTTTATATTGCTTATTTGGAAGGCGAATATTAAGTAAAGAAAGAGTTAGTGTTGGGGCTCAAAGATCACAGCTACGAGATAGTTAAGATTTGCAAAGTGAAAATGAAATACTAGAACTATAAAAAAAATATCCGTATCACTCGAGCAATTCTGGAGTAATGTGCTAAGCAACATTCATTTTTAGGGTCCCGTACCCAAAGGGTAAAACGGGACCCTATTACTAAGATTTCGCTGTCTGCCTGTCTTTCTGTCTGTCTGTCCATCTGTCACCAGGCTGTATCACATGAACCGTGATAGTTAGACAGGCCAATTTTTCACAGATAGTGTATTTCTGTTGCCGCTATAACAACAAATAAAATAATTAAGGGAGGACGTTTGTTGTATTGTATGGGAGCCCCCATACAACAAACGTGAATTTTTTGCTCGTACGGAACCCATCGTGTGCGAGTCCAACTCGCACTTGGCCGGTTTTTCTTTATACAGATTAAAATGAGACCGGTCCTACCTTTATACTCCTCACTACAACTTTCTGTAACCCAAGATCAATAGTGGCACAGAATAAACAAAATATCTTGAGTGGTGAGGTATATCCACACCCCGGAGAAGCACTACAACGGTCTTGGAGCCCGCAACAAGTTTAATCAGAGAAAGCAGAGTTGGGAAAACATGGTAAAGATAAAGATAAAAATCATTTATTTGCGTGAATAAGGTGACAAAAGTTCTTAACATAATACAAACAGGTATCTCTTACTCTACTTTTAAAACTATGCATGCAAATATACATTTTAATACTAAAAAATACCATACAATTTATAGACATTTACTTAATTCATTATTAATAATAATACATAGCAATATGGATTTTTTTAAAGTATATACACACAAGACTAACACACAAGGCTCACAGCTTATAGTCGAGGTATTCTTTTATACTATAAAAACATTTATCTGTTAAAAATTTGAAATGATATATTTATTTATTAGCCAGAATCATGGTTACAAGGTGTTATATAGAATCGTATAAGGTCAGCATGTTACGCCGTTATAAAGTAATTGAATAAAACAATATATATATATATATATATATACAGCATCTATAGAATAATACCACATTCATTCATATGTCTAATCTAACTAATTAATAACCTTTGTTTGACATAATTATAAGCATTAAAATAATAACAATAACAATTTTATAATGTCAAAATTACAAAGTATTTCAAACGACGTTTAAATTTAAAAAAATGGTAGTGCTTTTATGTTCCTCCTCTTTTTTCCAAAGCCAAGTGACAGACAGAATGATATAATAAAAAATAAATATACGGGGTATAGCACACAGCGCCATATATCCCAAACTAAGCAAAGTACAGACGCCAGCACATCCAGCTACCCCGATCTGACAAATTTCTTTTATAGATTTTCAACTTTATCACAAAAGGTTCACTTTCAATTGGGAAAATTTGACAGATTCGGTTAGCTTGATGTGCGGGCGTCTGTACTATGGATACTAGACAACGGATAGATTTATTTTTGTAATTATTTACATACAATACACAAAATGAACCACTTGTTTGATCAAAATGCAGGTTCACTTTCAACTAAGGCACGGCAGTATAACGTGTCTTTCAGATAGGGCGAAAGAATTGCAATCTATCGCAAATAGTAGCTGCAGAAAAATCAAGAGTATATTTGAAGGGAATATCTTAAGTCAGCTATTATTCTCGATTTCATTTTTTTGCTACAAGATCCACATAATAAACCATATTATATTGTTGTAAGTTAAATTGAGGATTTTAAAATCCTTATTGTTGCTTCTCGAATTGTTCCACAAACAAAATGAACAAATGAAACTCACAAAGAAATCTCAGCACTTTCGAATGAACTAAATAATTTACCCGACCACGCTCCATAAAGGGAAGGTACCTTTTTTTGTCCCGCACCAAAATGTTTCCCGTATTTTCTATTCAGATTCGAAAAGAGCATCTATGCGGGACAGTGTTTGTTGTTTTAATCTTTTTGCCACACTTACGCTAGATTTGGAACACTGTGGGGTATTACTATGGGAATAACTCGATTAGTTCTGTAAAGTGAGTTATTTGCGAGTTCTAATTGTTTCAATGTTAAATCAGTCTCATGACTACTTTAGGGGAACTCATCTCGTAGTGGACTATCGTTTGGAGGATTTTTAATCAATTACTTACTTACTTATCGTATGGGCAGTGGTTACCCTGGTGTCAGAGTTGTTCAAGCCACCTCGGCTTAACGATTATTGCTCAAAGGCTACAACCGGGACTGACAGCTTAACGTGCCTTCCGAAGCAAGGAAATGCTCAGAAATTAAACCAATTTGGCGGTCACCCATCTATGTACTGACCGTGAGCCTAGTTGCTTAACCTCGCCAATCACTTACTAACTGGTGGTAGCATCTGGCTTATTTAATAAAGGATTTATATGTTATTGGGATAAATATATTTGATAAAAATATATAATATAAATATATTTGATAAAAATATATAATATAAATATATTTGATAAAAATATATAATATAAATATATTTGATAAAAATATATAACAGCATTATTTGACTATAGTCAAATAATGCTGTTAGTAGGACACAATATGTATGTTAAAATATCTACCGAAGACAAATTTCTGTTTAATGGTGTTATCCACCCCAACGGAGCTGCGGTGATAGTAAGAGACGTATTTTCTGCTTCTACAACGTGCAAGAAGCTCCGGGAAGAATGGGATCTGTTCGTGGCACAGTCGTTGGGCCTGACTGTCAGCAGTCAGCAAACCGGGAGGACAAACCAAAGACCTCCCAGGTTACGTGTCCTAAACACATGGGTCATGGCGATGTAATTTATTCCCGGCAGTAAAACTAAGAGAGGTGGGGCACAGCGTTCATTCGCTCAAAGAGCAGCCCGACTGGGGAAGTACCTCCACCTTACAGAAGACATTCCTTAATAATAACATTAATAATTTAATGTTGTGTTTCTGAGTGTGAGTAAGGTCGCCAGAGCTCATTGGGATGGGGGGAAGGGTCAGCAACACTTGTTTGCTGACTCTTAAAGGCCGACAACGCACATGCGTCTCCTCTGGTGTTGCGAGTGTCCATGGGCGGCGGTGATCACTTACCACCCAACCACCCACTTGCTCATTTGTCGCGTGTGATAATAATAATAAAAAAAAACTCCAGAGAAAAATCTAATTAGGCGGTATTGAAATTTGAGCCACTATACTTAAAGTATTTCTAAACACTATCGCCATAGCATAAGTCATTTTACATACACAACGACTAAATTTTTAAAGAAAAGAAACTTGTGTGTACTTATGTACACGCGTTAGAAGTTACACTTCTTAATATACAACTTGAACATAGTTATCAATTTTCATACCACCTAGAACTAACGTGATGCTGTTATTTTTACGATGTGCGCGCACGATGCGCATCGTAAAAATTCACTCTCATACCACCTAGAACTAACTTCATGCTGTTAAATTTTTTGGTGTCGGTGTGCGCGCGCATCGTAAAAATTCACTCTCATCATTTTTCTCCATCGCGCCAAAAGAAGTATAACTTCAATAAAGAAAAAACCGTTGGTTACGTAATGTTGCTTACGCGATTTAAGTTAAGCGACAATAAGTAACTTCTTAACTCTAACATAAACTTATCTCCAATCACATAAATCAGCTAACATAATTATATTCCCGACAGCCTATTATTTTGTCAGCGAAATTAATTAGATTTCCCACATATACACCACGGTTAGCTAATCGACTGCTTTGCTAAGTCAATTATCGAGATTACATTGAGATTAAGTTAGGATTAGACAAATTTGCTTAGAAACGCGTGGTGGTTTAGTAGCCAACTGGCCATTGAATTACAGATAATGAATTTAATTACTGTTTGAAACATGATTATAAATTTAGAATATCGATGACTTAATGCTAACTGAATGTAATTTTTAGGCACTGTGTTAAGTAGGCGATTATGCGGCTATTAAAACAGCTATGATAACCCTAACAGAAAAATTATAATTTTATTCATTCACATATCAGTAATTATAGAAACGGATTGTTAAAAACGATTGGTGCGTAATATATTTTCATTTCTTTATTAAAAGACAACGCCCGTACTACTGTACACAAGGATTCTTTAATCGATATTAATTATAAGCTTGTATATTTGGATGTTTGTAATTCAATCACACGTTAACATCTGAGCGAATTCGTACAAAATTTAACATGAAGATAGCAGGTACCTAGACTAGAAAATTTTTTATTATAAAACTTCATCATATTTTACTTCTATATATAAATTTTTTTACTGAAAAATCATGACTCTATTACAACGATAAAATGTGAAAAGTTCGATACCTCGTATGTTACCGATACCGCGTATATACCAAAAAAGAACATCACAAAACCAAACCTGTTATTCCCAAACTAAACTAAGCGCCATCGAAAAAATGCCATTAAATTTTTTCACCAATTTTTTTCCGTAGTTAGACACACATCGCCCACTGGCCACTCCTGTTTTATTTATTTCTCAATCATTGATTCCCTTTGTATTGTTACGAATTTTCAATGGACTTAGCTTTTTACGGGTTTCCTATGAAACACTGCAGGAAATAAAATTGAATTATGGTGTTGAATGGAAATAGGAAAATGAGAATATGAGTTTACATCAGTATAGGGGTTTTTGTTCATATGTGTTTTAAACTGGTTTAGTTCTACTGTTGTAATACTTCTGTTATTCAGGTTAGTTGAATAATAGCTAGGGTGAGAAGTACCCCTGACCTATGACCCCGTTTCTGTTTAAGTACCAGCAAGCACACCCTTTCTTCTTTCAGCAGCTCACTATGCTTCGGTCTGAACTCAAACCCAAAACCAGAAATAAGTGTACCCCCGTAAAAATTATTTGTGTAATCTCAAGGACATTTTCATCGTGCAAAAGATATAAAAACAAAATTGAATTGTTTGTGTAAATTCTTGTGATAAAGGAGGATAGCCAACTGTGCAGGAAATAATAGGAGTGCATGCACAAATACTAGTGCATTGTCTATTCTCTCATACTCATAATCTGAAAGGATACGACAGGAGAAAGATTTGGAGCGGGACTGAGAGCTTTAAGTGCATTCGTATAGATGAAATGCTTTTTCCAATCTTGAATCGTACGAGAGACCTGCCTTTACACGTATTAACGTAAAGCGAGAGTTGCACAAAACGTCCCTCAGGCAACCGACGACGCCCTAATGCATCCCCAAGTTAGAAACCGTCCAGTGTAACGGTTCGAACCCCAAGTAAGGTTCCCTCCGTTGCGGTTATTTAGTTTGTTATGTTTTATATGTTTGTAGTTTGGAGCAGTGTAAGCCTCTCACAATAACTTTAAGCGTCATGTCACAAAAGCCTTTAAAGTCCCAAACTTCTAGACTCCTGCCCCTTACTGGATGTTTTTCTTGCCAAAAACATCATAATAACACTTCTTTCCGACCCAGGATTTGAACCTGGAAACTTTGAACGGTTGAACACCCCTAGACCAACAAGACAGGAACTACTAATACAACCACAAAACATGCTTTTCTAAAATAGTATTATGATGCCCATTGCATGGTCTCTACCTGACTTAAATACGAAGGTTGTTTTCAATTCTCTTTGACGAGAGGGTTCTTAACAGACGTTTGGAATAGGGCCCTAAATGAGAAAAAAAATAACAAAAGACGACGTAAAACAAGAAGGAAGTGGGCCCTTTGTGACTGAGGGGGGCTAGGCAGCAACAGTACTATTGTTTCTTATTAATTGTTGCATAAAAATACTCTCGTAACGTGCTTTGTTATCAAGGGGACGCAACGTGTCAGTTTAATAATGTAATGTTCAATTGGTCGAATTTCGGTCACGGCGGCCGGGCGGTCTCAAAGGAGAGCCGTTTGCACGGGACGTATTATATTGCACAAGTGTGTGGGAAAACACAGAGGCACTTTCTTATCCATCATGATGCGATGGAACGACCAATGGCATGAACAAAAGGTCATGTACAGGACTGACGGATTTTCGCGCTCTACGAGGTACGGGGGTATGGTACCGCCAACTCTCAGACTTCAGGCTAATACTGAGAAATTTTCTTAACAGAAAATTTCTAATATCTCTTTTTTGGCCCGCCCCGGAATTTGAATACAGGAGCTCATTATCTGCAGTTGAACACGCTACTGTTACACCAATAAACCAGTCGTTATTTATAATTAAGGTAGTAAACTAACATACGGCCCAAATACGACAAAAAGATCAGATTCAGGTCAGATTTTGGGATCAAACCCGAAGCACTAGGGCGCCGTGGTAATGTGAGGTGGACCTTAACCACCGTGACAAGCGCCCAGTTTAAAAATGTTGATTGTTTTGTTTTAACGTATTTCTGTATTTTAATAACGATTGATGGATTACGTAGTCTATATTAATAATTTGTATTAAAAAATTATGCGGAAGTTAGTTTCTGTAATTTAATTAATATTTAACTAGTTGTACCACGCGATTCCACCCACGTTACACCTTATAAATTATAACTTATGTGATAGTGGGATATATAAGCTAATTACTGAAAAGTTACCTCAAAATCAGTTCCGTAGTTTTTGCGTGAAATAGTAACAAACATTCGTATGAATGTTTGTTACTATTTCACGCAAAAACTCCATACTCACAAACTTTCGCATTGATAATGTTAGTAGGATTGTTTCAGTACTATTATGTAGTCGCATATAGGTTTTAATAAAAATAAAATACATGTGATGTAATTTTACAATGAATGCAAATAATGGACTTAAAGCTTTAAGATACTTTCACCGGTCTAAAAGAGATCGGTGAAGTAAAGCACCTAGGCGCCTATTCAGTCAGACGCTCAGAAATTAAATCACTATAGGTAAAAGCCAAAGTGATTTAATTTCTGAGCGTCTCCGTGCTTCGGAGGACACGTTAAGCTGACGGTCCCAGTTGTAGTCGTTAGACAGCAATCGATAAGCTATGTGAGAGGTCTACTATGCGGCTTGAACAAGTCTAACACTAGGGTGACCACTGCCCTTACGATCAAGTAAGGCATCATTATCAGCCTAAAAACGTCAACTGCTGGACATAGGCCTCCTCCAAAGATTTCCACCAAGTAGCCATTTTGAGTGGTTTGCTGTAATCATCACGCTTGACGTGCAAGTTGGTGACCGCAGATAGGTGGTAGCTACTATAATAATAATAATAATATCTTGGGACAATGTTACACATCATCCTAACCCCAAACTAAGCATAGCTTGTACTATGGGTACCAGGCGACGATATACATACTTATATAGATAGATAAATACTTAAATACATAGAAAATATCCATGACTCAGAAACAAATATTTGTGCTCATCACACAAATATTTGCACTTACTGGGATTCGAACCCAGGACCACCAGCTTCGTAGGCAGGAGCACTACCAACTAGGGCTACGGTGATACTATACAGGTACCGCTGCTGCCCGACTACCTGTTGTATCCCATATTTGCCTTTTACGACACCCACGGGAAGAAAGAGGGTGGTCTTTTTATTCTTTCTGTGTCGTGATCCACACATAAATAAATTTACTTTAAGCGAAAACTATTGCTATTAGAAAAAAATAAAATAAACTGCCACTTAAGGAACAGACTACATTAAAAACTGTATTTGAAACACCGCCAGTCCATTAAATGAGTGATATTATCTCGTCCTTAATGGTACCCAACGCCTATTGATGCGTCCTCCGCTTGAGGTCCTTTCCTGATTTTATTGCAACTCCTACTGTCCGTGATGTATAATAAAAACTTGAGAGGTGTCAAGGGACACCCGGATGGAACAAAGTTATTTCTTATCATTTATTATGTAGGTACAAAAAACCTGTATACACTCAACAAAAATAATCGTCGCGACACCACACTGTTCAATGCGAAATAGAAATGAAAATATCTGGCTTGCTTTCTATAAGAGAGAGAGAGAGACAGACAGAGAAACATGCGCACGCCGCACAGCTGTAAAAAGTGTCGTGACAACTCTTCGTAAGAATTTTTTTCCGTCTAGCCCCCTTTCACAACGCGCGATAAGGAACTTCGTTCCAATAAATAAAAATATTTTTGGACATTATTCACACGGTCATCTTATTCCATACTAAGCAGAGCTTGTACTATGGAAAGCAGATAACTGATATCCTACATATACTACTTTTCTTTTGTAAATACATACTTATAAAGTTAATTACACCCAGACTCAGGATAAATAGGTATCAATATTGAAGGTGTTAATATATCTACACATGTATTTGTTTAATTTCGAATAACATTTCTTTAATATCATATTTGAACGATATATTTTTTGTTCAGATAGCAAAAGGAATGTAAATGCAGTAACACCTTACTGCAGTTTGAATTTACTTGAATATTATACCATATTCTATTAAAAAGCTTCTCATCAGCTCGCAGAAACTCTAATCCCTAACCACCGATCTAATTTTGAGCGAATTTTTGTGAAAGTATGTTGGTTTGTATACAGGGTGGACCCGCTAAGTAGCGAGCACTCAGCTACGCGATCCACCGCTAAGCTCATTGCGTCCGCTTTGCTTTTATAAAACTGGGTAAATTCCAAACACAAAATACTGGGAGCTGGGTAACTCTGGATGAGGCACTTCTTGACCATCTTTTAGTGGTCAGGGGAGGCGTTGGAGTAAAATGATAGCAACGGCAGCCTACTACATCTGGCACCTGCGTTGTTCTTTCCTATTGATTTCAATTTTTCTATTTTCTGACTGTCACCGTAGCCTAGTTGGTAGTGCTCCTGCCTACGAAGCTGGTGGTCCTGGGGTCGAATAAGTGCAAATATTTGTGTGATGAGCACGAATATTTGTTTCTGAGTCATGGATGTTTTCTATGTATTTAAGTATTTATCTATCTATATAAGTATGTATATCGTCGCCTGGTACCCATAGTACAAGCTTTGCTTAGTTTGGGGTTAGGATGATCTGTGTGACATTGTCCCGAGATATTATTATTTTTCGTTCTGAGTTATGACTGTACTAGTCAATCCTATCTTCATGTTTTTCAAATTTAAAGTCTCCAGGGTCTCTAGGGTGCCGCTAGGGTAGTTGGTTTTCTTTTTGAAAGCAGTTAGTTTATTGCCTCTTTTTTTCTCATAATTTAAAAACGTGTCTCTTATTAGGAGACCTGGTATCCAGGTCACCCTAGTAAGTATATGGTTTACTTCATTAAAATAACCATTATGTTCTTTGTTTCAATTACATATATTCCATAGCATTTACATCTCCATATTATTTAAAAATATATATCCGAAGCATAAGTTCCTGCCGACCGGTAATGGGCAGCATGGTTTTCGAGGGAGGCAAAACAAAACAAAAATAAAATCAAAATGTCGGCTCTGATGAAAAAACTGAACCTGAAGGGTACCAGGTCCCAAAGAATCCCTCTCGGTTCCTCGCGGATCCGACAGCCCCACCGTAACTGTTTAAGTACACTTCGAAGAACGGTGATACTCCGATGAAGACTTTAAAATCAGCTCCCCACCCATTAATTGAGCTTACTACGAGTTATCCAACGAACGAGGCTACAGATATGAGCGCTAGTTGTATATTAGTATACCACGCTACACTATTAGACGAACTCATGATACTGATTTGATCATATTGTCTACCATGTACGTAAACGTGCTACGGCGTAGCATAGCCATTTGTAGACTCTGCATCCTTTCTCCCATTCAAGCACACATTTTATTCGCTACAATACGCGTAACGTAGCATAAAAAGATCAATCACTCGTTAGCAATATTTTAAATATCTGACCAGCCTTTCCCTAATAATTTAATGCACTTGCAATTGCACTTTGCACTTCAATGCCTATATAAGTCAAAATGTAGATAGTAAAATATTTTATTTGCGACGGAAGCATACAATATAGAAACAAGTGCGAGTCGGACTCACCCATGAAGGGTTCCGTAGCAGCAAGTATTTGAGTTGATTGAATGAAAGGTAAATTGCGGTTTTCGATTTATGACGTATTAAAAAAAACTACTTACTAGATCTCGTTCAAACCAGTTTTCGATGGAAGTTTGTATGGTAATGTATGTACATCATAGACTTTTTTAGTTTTATCATTCTCTTACTTTAAAAGGTTCAGAGGGGGGGACACTCATTATACCACTTTGAAAGTGACTCGCGCGCAAAATATTCAGTTTAGAAAAAAAAAATATTAGAAACCTCAATATAATTTTTAAGACCTATCTACAGTTTTTGTGTGAAGTTCTTAATGCGGTTCAGAGAATACATCTACTTACAAGTTTCAATAGTACCCTTATAGTTTCGGAAAAAAGTGGCTGTAACATACGGACGGACAGACAGACATTACGAATCTATAAGGGTTCCATTTTTTGCCATTTGGCTACGGAACCCTAAAAAACCGACGTCCAAGCTAAGATTGCATTAAATCACACTAATATTATAAAGGCGAAAGAAATGTTTGTTACTTCTTCACGTCTAAAAGTTTAGAGCAATTTTAATAAAATTTGGTATGGAGTTAGCTGACACTCTAGATTAACACATAGGCTATACACATAATTTATAAAGTTTAACGGGGGTAAAACCGCGGGGCACAGGTTAAGCATAAGGTTCACTTTCAAATGAGGAAATTTGAAAGATTGGAGTAGCTTGATGTGCTGTACATAAACATTCATTAAGCTAAAAAAATATAAAAACCCCTCCTTTGGAGTCGTAGGTCAAAAACTGTCTCCTCCAACCAAATCATTAACTTGCTTCGCACATCATTCCCACCTCCCCTAGAGTTCGCTAGCTGAATGAAATTTCAGTAATTTGGTAAAGCGAATGCTAGGTACGGGTCCCGAGCGGGATTTTCTTACAATCCACGCTTTGTTTTCGAGTATATTTGAAGGAGAACGGCCAAAATTAGTTGACCTCCCGTCCCTTCCACGTATTATGACATCAGTGATAACAGAAATGAAAACCTACGAACTTTTAGAGTTCACTTTAAATGGTCATCGAATGTTTATATTGTGCAGTTGTTCGATACCTAAAGTTGAGGGTAATAAGGCTGATTATTGCTTGGCCTCCGGTGTAATTAAGATGGTTTTACCGTTAAATAATATCTGTGTGCACAGATTAAGAATGTTGCCATTTCAATGCTTATTGCTCGTTGTTATGATACCGTTGCGATATAAACATTTGCATAATTTTCGTATTCCGCTGAGGCTAGAATGTTTTTACGTTTTTGGTATTTTAAAATTGAGCCAGTCGAGGTATTTTAGATAAACTGCGCGCAGTTCTGGAAAGATCAGAGAACTTTGAATGTAACTTTAATATTATTTTATACGTATTTTTACATTTTATACAAATTAATGGCTGTATTAGATGATATGACTTTATTTACAAAATGACTAATAATACAAATATTTTGATGACAACTTTTCTTTTCAGACAAAGAACGTGCGGTCCGGAAATCTAATCAATCTAATCAATTCTATTAATTGAAAGCTGTCAGGCTCCCAAGGCGATTTAGATTTTTCTTTTTATTTTAATTCATATTTCTAGCACTAGTATTTTATAAGCTTACTTAGCTAAATAATGGATCGATGTCGTCTGAAATAAGGATATTTTAATTTAATTTAAATCCATGACCTCCAGGGCCCAAAGTCTTGACAGACTGCTTTCTTTGCTAGGGAGTTTTAGTTTTTCCAAATATTCATAACAACATTGCCTTTAATTTCGTTTTTCAACTTGGAGATATCAAGTTTTATTCCTCGGAGGAAAATCACTCACTCGGTTTTGGGAGACAGTCCATCTTTGTCAGATAGATACCTGTATTTACACGAATAAGAAAAAACCTGAGTGAGTGGTCGGAGGGAGTACCCACGCCTTAGGGGAGTCAACCAATCGATAAATCTAGAATTAATGGACAAATTTTTGAGGGACGTGATTTCATAAATATTTTATTTGTTGTTAAATATCGTCTGTATTTTAAGTAGAAATAAATAGTTAATAAAATTTTCATGCTGTTATTTTTTTTTAAATAGATTTTGAATTCGACTAATAGGTATATGCATTAGTTATTGTTTGTATGTGTCGCGATTTTTCCGTAAGCCCATTTTAATAATTCTTTATTTTTTTTATTCGATGCCAAATGTTTTATATATATTTCCATATAGATTCATGTTAAAAACAATAATACAATACAATACAATTTATTGTTCAACAAATGGATTACGAAGATAGAACATAAATAGTAATGACATAATAATGACACAATAATAATACAACACAACAATGAACATAATAATGTACAGACGCCAGCACATCCAGCTATCCCAATCTGTCAAATTTCTTTTATGGAATTTCAACTTTATCACTAAAGCATAAGGTTCACTTTCAATTGGGGAAATTTGACAGATTGGGGTGATGCCATTTCTTACAGACAACCTTAGGATGGACAAGAGTTGTATGAAAGGAAAACATCTATTTCACAATAATTTATTTTTTGGATATAACATGTATTTTCTACTACCTTTGTGTGAAAACAATGTTTTGTTTTGGGAAACGAAAGCTTGATGTTTGGATCTTTGTTCCACCCACATAACCTCATAACTCAGAGCCTAGCTGCACTTATCATGATCTTAATAACGAATAATTTGTTTCCGCAATAGAATTTTGTTTCCGCAACAGTTAAGTAAATTCTTCACAACTTTAATTCCAATTTTAGCGTCACTTATCGTCACTCCAAACTGTTAAGGGATTTGCACCGCCCTTTGAACTTAGGGAGGCAATCATTCAAACGTAAATTGACAAGCCGCCAACATCACCCATCAAGACCCTTAGCTTGCAATCGTATCAGTGAAATGCCCCTCGGATCTTCAATCGGAAGGATGTTGTCTCGTACTAACGTAGAGCGATAGTTGCACAAAATAACTCTGAATACCAAACTCTCTTGCATATTCACGTCACTAACAACCCTGAGTCAAAGTTTTACCCGCAACACTCTTGCGCAGGTAACTTATATAACCTTACTAACCTTAACTTAATAACTACTTAAATTATTTACTTACGAACTTAAACCTTACTAACTAACAGTATATAACCTTATTTGCCAGATGGCACCCCCGCTTGCCTATATTTTTCGGTGAAATAGTGAAAGCCTCCTTTTCTTTTATTCCGGGGTGGAAAATCCTACATGGATGGCCTCCTCCTTGGAGAAGGGGCAGAGGGCTCTGTCAGACTCCTACAGACTAAAAACCACCCTGGTGTTCCACCTCACACCTGCAGTGGTCGGTCGCGGGAACGTACGATACTTCCGCAACCCTCGGCTGGTGCCGGCCCGTCCCTGTGGGAGTGAAAACCTTCTGAGCTAACATGTATTCTGTAATAAGGTGGATGAAAGAATGGAAGAAGAAGAAAATACATTTATTCAGTAAACAAGCACAGATAATAATAATAATAAAATATATAAATAGGTAAACACATACAGAAGTCCTTAATGGTTAACAGAGAGGGAAGAGAACAAAAACAAGCTGTGCTCTTATTCTATTAAATATTGTAACCCTTTACTTAGTAGATTGTGGAGCAGGACTAATGGCATCCTAAAAGTCATTGCTGAGAAGTATAACTCCTGCATTATGAAGGAGTTCTTAAGAGTCCTAATGAAGTAGGAGTACTAACATAGGTTAAGAAAAATTGTTACTAACACTATGGATGTTTATCTGAAAATAAATTGCTATTATTATTATTATTATTTACTGCTGGTCTGGGTTTACGAGTAGGATAAAATAAATATAAATATCTTTGGACAACTAACACACTGCCACCTGATCCCAAATTAGGAAGAGCCAGTGCTATGGCAACCAGACATATGATAAACATAAATCAAAATACATAAATCATACTTAAACCATTGCACAATCACAGTCTTGTGCCACAAAGGCTTAAAAGTCGACACAGCTTTGTAAAGTGCGTCCTTCCGCTGAGCGGAGAACTCTCACAGGCTAGATGCCAGCTGTGGCGAGAGTGTACCAAACTGCCTACACCATTTTTTCCATCATCAAAAAGTCTTGCTCCTGGATGGAAACTGCCTTGGCTAGCCTGGAAGTCGTTGAATAGGCTTCAAACCCAGGTTGGTCGTAGCATGGAAAACATCAATGACAGCAGCCTGCAATACAAATGTGGTGTAGTCCCATAGACACCCATTGTCACCTGTTATCATGTCGCGCGTGCCCTTACAACTGCACGCCTAAAGAACTGATAGAAGCTACTCAAAATGCGATTCTCGTGGCCAAGTTCTGGGCGGACTCAATTTAGATTGCCATCGAGTCGCTAAGAAGAAGCCAGTTAAATTACACCCAGACATAGAACAAATAATCGTGCTCATCACACCAAGATTTGTCCGGGGTGGGGATCGAACCCAAAACTTCTGGCTTAGCAGTCAAGGTCACTACTTGACCAACAGGCCAGTTGGTAAAACGTCAAATATATGAGAAAAATCCTTCGGAAGGGTGTTAGCAAGGGAATCCTAAATTTGATCTGCCAGCGTGTATCGTTCGTAACGCAGAGCGCCTACCCCGGATTGGTAAATGGTGCAGGTTCGAGACCCGCCGGACGATTAAATTTATGATTTCCCATTTTTGAGATATGAGAATAATTAATTATTTTCTTTCTTTCTTTTTTTTAAAAAGACAATGCCCGCACTATGGAGTCAAATACCTGTGTCGCGGGGTACTTTACAAACATATAATTAGACGGTACACAAATTACATCCAGATTCAGAACAACTATTTATGGGTCACACAAATAGCGTTAGTATTTAAGCCTACTTAAACTATATATATGTTTCTCATAAAAAGTGAATAGTAATTCTTTTGATAAAATAAAATATCTTAATCCCCAAATAGTTGTCCGGCGCGGGATTCGAACCCGGGACATGAAGCGGCGAGGCGACTGTCTTAGCCGCTACGCCACACATGCAGTCTATAAGGTACCATTGTCTATGACTCGGACAATGAAGTCATGCTAGATTAGGTATCTTGTTAGAAATAATACAAGTAACACAATTTAATTATGACGCAATACACACGTCATGCACTCGAGATTAACATGGCGATGTGAGGGCCTTGCAAGAAGTACAAGGTTACACCCCGTCGGTATCACCCACCCACGCAAAGATTAACATTCACATTAAACAGTGGTGGAGTTGGGTAAAATACACTCATTGTATTGACAGAAAAAATTTAAAGACTGCACCAAGCGGGATATGGCCGCTTTTAAAATTGACCACTGTAGCTGGGAAAAGCTCGCTGAAAATAGAGTTAAATGGCGCAAACGTGTAGTGGAGGGTCGTAAGATCTGTGATGAAGCCTGGTTCGGAGTACTTGCTGGTAAGAGACAGAAGTGACATGAATGCAGCTCGGCACCAACCACCGCAAACTTCTCTTGTCAGGCCTGCGGCAAGCTATGTCGCTCTCGCATTGATTAATTTAGCCACCAAAAGAAATGTCTCTCAGACAATGCGCCGTAAATCGTGTCTAATAGACGCAAACGCCATATATATTGACAGAAAGTATGGCGCGTGTAATTTTTAAGGTTGCTTTACTATTTCACTGCTTTGTGTTTCAGGTTCGATCTACACATAGAACAATGTATACTATCGGCGGTCATAGCTAGTAAGTCTAAATCTTTGGAGTATGGGGAGAATTATGGATCTCACCTCGAAACACAAATGTGGAATCACAATTGTATTCTATTTTCGGGTTTTTAGGCTAATTTTCTGTTGTAGAAACCACGACACCAGCTTCATACTTTATTTTTTTTATAATTCCTAGATGTTTTTCCCGTTTACACCAATTTATAAATGACCATGAAACTGGAAAAACGTTATGATATATTTTTTAAATGACATTTTAGTTGTCTTACTTTCATTTCTTTTGAACACCCGACGCAAAATGAGGAGTGTTATAAGTTTGACGTCAATGTCTCTCAGTATGTGTATGTGTCTGTTTGTGGCATCGTAGCTTTCAAATGAATGGACCAATTTGGATGCCTTTTTCATTTTAAAGCCAGTTGTTCACTTGATGTTTGGTTAATATCGGTCCAGCAGTGTGAGAGTATTAGCTCTTTTCCAAAATTATGTAATTATAGTTGGAGTCAGGGGTTTTCTAACGGTTATGTTATTGAAAACTTAGTAATGTACCCGAGTAACGCCGTCTGTGTCTTGAATTTCGGCCTCAGAGTGAGTCCCTTTTATGTTACGTTTTGAGCACTGTCACCCTATGTTCACACGCGAAGACAGAACATCTATACAAAAAAACATGAAATCGAATCCTTATCTTCCTACCTTTGATAAAAACAGGAGGAAACCTACTTTAACACCTTTTTCTTACATTGTCAAGGAGTGTGTAAAATTTCATTTTGATTGATTAAAAAGTAAATGCATGAAAATGTTACAACGAAACTCACATTCGCATTTAACTATAAAGCTGTCTTATCTATTTGTGGAAAACTTTAACACCTTTTTCTTAGATTGACAAGGAGTGTGTATTTCATGATGATTGATTAAAAACTTTATATAAGAAAACGTAACTAAGAAACTCACTTTCGCATTTATAAAGATGCCTTATCTATTTCTAACTAGTCTATGAACCGAAGTATGAAATGAGCTCACAAATGCATCGAGTTGGATTACCAGCAGTTCCGCAGCCTTGGGCCCTTTGCGGCGAGGCCAAGCAGCAAGGATAATGTGCAGTACCAACGTAATACGGAATAGTATGAACCTCTTTTGTTAATCCGGACGGTATTGGTACATTTTGGGTTTAGAATATAATTCTCTTCATTGTCTACGTGTAAAATAATACACGGCTAAGTTCACAGAAGAGTAGATTATTAAAATAATCTCATCCAGGTTTTGGTAAAATACATGTTCAACGTACTAATTTGTACGGTGAGAAACTAATTATTTGGTCTAGTAACCACAATGAAGATAAAGAAATCAAGTTTATTGCTGAGTCTGGATGTACTTTGTGGCCGTAATTATATGTTTGTAAAGAACCCACGACCCAAAGATTAATGTCCCTAATGCGGGTGTTGTATTTACAAAAAAAAAACATAGTAGAAACTGTCAGAAGTTGTTCTTGAACATGTATTTGAAACAGCAACCGGGACCGACATCTTAACGCGTCCTCTGAAACGTGGAAACGCTCTAATACTAAGCCACTTTGGCACAAAACCCTCGGATCACTCTCAAACCGATGGGAAAAATTAACTGCCTGTGGAATCAACAGATAACCTCAAGGAGTACCAACATGGTACAGACGCCAGCACATCCAGCTACCCCGATCTGTCAAATTTCTTTTATAGATTTTCAACTTTATTACATAAGCATAAGGTTCACTTTCAATGGGGGAAATTTGACAGATTGGGGTAGCTTGATGTGCTGTCTGTACCTCCTAGAGTTACTATAAGAGCTGGTAAAGCAAGAAGCTTTCAGGCCTAAAACAAAATAACAGGGCCACCCCATTCCATCCAAAATGGGTATCACAAAAGACGACTAAGAGATACATCAGGTATTCGGACAGTAGCGCCTCCAGTGTACTAGAGCTGACTGCAAGCGCGTTGACTAGTTGACGTTTTTATATCAGAGGGCGACAAACGAGTAAGTGGGTCACCTGATGGTAAGTTATCACCGCCGCCCATGTACATTCGCAACACCAGAGGAGTCGCGGGTGCGTTGCCGCCCTTTAAGATGAGCTCTGGCAACCTTAGTCATACGCAGAAACACAACATTAAAACGATTATAGTTATTAGCAAGGCATTTCTTCTGTAAGGTGGAAGTACTTCCCCAGTCGGGCTGCTTTTTGAGAGATTGAACGCTGTGCCCTACCTCTCTTAAAACTGTCAGTTTTATGGAATTGAGTACGGAAAACCCCACCAAACATTATAAAAACTTTTAGGCCTATGGCCTATGTCTGTGTAGTACTATTATCTATTACATATAATAAAATCGTAAGAAAGTCAAAACTGTACATGGAATATTTTTTAAAAAGGATACTTGGGCCGTGATCTACAATCGATATCGAGGCCAAAAATATAGATTTTAGAATTTTTGTCTGTTTATCTGTTTGTCTGTATGTATGTCCGGGCTAAATTCAAAAAGTACTGCATGGATTTACTTCAAATTTTGCATGAATATTACTAAGAGGTCGGGTCAACATATAGGCTACATATTATCACGCTATCACCTACGGGGGAGGAGCTGTGATAATTTATAAAGTTTAACGCGGATAAAACCGGTGGGCATAGCTAGTATAAATATAAAACATAAGTATAATATATAAGTACTCAATCCTAATTGGTGTAGTGGTGCTTAAAAAATCCATCTAAAAGTGGCAATAAAGCTCATATTTTCCTTCATACTATTTTTAAATAATTTCAGAACGAATTTAGGTTGCCATCAACCAACCAATTACCCCAATTCCGATCGGATTTAATTATCGAAAAAACGACAGCGATATCTGAACCATCGATAACATAGTTATGAGATATGGTGGTATAATCGTTACGATTATAGGCACTTCGCATGTCGAAGTCGTATTGATGGGCTGATTGTAAACTGTCAGGTTTATGGAATTGGGTATTGCGATACGTTAGGGCTGGTTTACATTGAATTTTCACATACGTAATTTTTTTGGTAGTAAAATCAGTTATAATAATAATGTTTATTGTTCAAAAAAACTTAAGCGTAAGTTACAAAATATTTTAATAGGCTAATTTAGGTCAGATTAAATGGTCATCTGTAGCCGAACTAGGCAGAGCCTGTATTTCGGCTATCAGCGCCCAACCCCTCGATTATTAAACATTTATTTTAGCCATTTACATAATTTCATATTATATGTTGTATTCTGAGTATAATCAAATTCATAATTTGTAATGTATTTACTTACAATGCAAAAGGTATAAAAAGAAAAATAAAATAAAATAAAAACGATTGTGTAGTGTTTGCATGCAGGTCCTCTTATTTGTGTGGAATGGGAATGTATGTGTCTGGTGTGTAAGAGTCATGAATCTTTAATCCTTTGGAAGTAAACCTTTTTGCTTACTCCCCAAGTCAAAGGTTACGCGTTTACGTTAAGCTGGTGAATGCATGAGAAGAGCATTGCGAAAACTGTGATCGGTCGTGGTAAACGGAAGTTGAGAGGTAGATATAAGTTAGTGACAATAGAAAGAGAGTGAGTTACGTTTCGTATATTACTGAAGTGGCAAGAGAGAGAGAGGCGCGAGTACATGTTTTCTTTCTCTCTTTCTCTCATAGACAGTTACATTTGGAATATCTAAGTTTTGCTTTAGAAAAAAAAGAAGAAAGAGCTCAGGTACAGGACCAACCGCTTTACGTGCTCTGTTTGGAGCTCTTAGAGCGGTCGGTCGTGTATAGCAATGCTGCACAGGATTTTACAAGAAGGTTTCATCATCATCAGCCTGATATCGTCGACAGCTGGACCTAGGCGTACCTCAAAGGTTTCTACGACGTTACCATTTGGAGGAGCAGTTCGTTGACACGGCATTTGACATTGGTGGAATGCCCAGCTTGGGAGACACAGCGCCGTGTTCTCGGGGCTGCAATGGGTGCGGTTGACGTCTCACTTGCAACGGTGACCGAATTGAGGGGATGGATGAAATGGGGCAGTCCTCCGTCCGGCCAGAATAGGCCTGAGACGGTGGCGCGCCGTATTCCGCGCGCGCATCTCTTGAGGATGGGGGCAAGGGTGCCCCCAGCGGAAGTGGGGCTCACTGAAAAGTGGGCCAGCGCCTGTCCAGACTGCGGGGAATACGCGAGTGAATCCCATCATCTGGATTGTAGGTGGCTGAGGAGCACCGCGGGGTTTTAGTCGGTAAACCCAGCACTACCATCTGTCTGGGAGTCCGACATACTCCGTCGCTTTCCAAAAGCGGAAGATCCATAAAGGATTTACCCACGTAAAAATAAAGGTTAGGTGGCAGTTAGTACATAGGAGGCGCTGTTGCTAGACTACCTGTGTATCCCTTAGTTGCCTACGACACCCACAGGATAGTATGGGGTGGCCCTGTTATTCTTTCTGAGCCAGAAATCACATGGCTGAGGCCCCGTATCACACCACCAAATTCCGGATTCCAAGCTGATACAGAAAAACATCCTGAACAGGAAGGCAAAAGGCAAAACATGAATAAAAGCTAGCCCGGAGTTTCTTTCTGGTTATCTTCTCCTTGCCTTGATAGTGATCATAGTCTCTTTGCAGAATTCTGTCTTTTTACTTCGGCGGCGCCCTGAGCTATGGTTGAACCCCATTAGGATGCCCTCAGGAATTTTTCGCTATAATTAAAATATTGGTTAAGAGCCTTCTGAGTTCGCCAACTGCTTGGTATCTTCAATTTATAATATAATAATAATAATAGTACTAAAATAAAATATATTGTAGTAGCAAAATATGTAATTTGCCATTTATTTAAGGATTTGTATGTGATAAAAAAGATCGCATTAATGGACTATATCTAAAATCTTTAATACTATATTAGACTATGCTGGTGCATTGTGAGCTTGACAAGTACAAGTACCTATCTGGTAATACTAAAGCTGATAAATTTAATTTAAACTCATCTCATATTTACTTCTTAGCACGACACGGGCTTTGAACCCTGAACCTTTCTATCTGTGGTTAAGTACGCTACCACTATACCAACGAAGCAATCAATGTGAATAGATAACAAGTAATTCTCAAAAGATTATTGACATTGCAGTTCAATGTATATGCACCCTAACGATTATTTAGTTTCACGGGATTGCTTTGATTTTGGTTCCTGTTTTAAATGAAGTAAAACTTATAGTAAACTTTATTTTGACGGTCACCGTAGCCTAGTTAGTAGTGCTCCTACCTACGAAGCTGGTGGTCCTGGGTTCGAATCCCGGTAAGTGCAAATATTTGTGTGATGAGCACGAATATTTGTTTCTGAGTCATGGATGTTTTCTATGTATATAAGTATTTATCTATCTATATAAGTATGTATATCGTCGCCTGGTACCCATAGTACAAGCTTTGCTTAGTTTGGGGCTAGGATGATCTGTGTGACATTGTCCCTAGATATTATTATTATTTTAAATTTGTATTAGGCATATAATGCTGTTAGCTGGGCCCCGCGGTTTCACCCGCGTTAAATTATATAAATTATAGCTCATGTGTTTTTTTTAATGAAATGACACTGAGCGGTGAGGCTCAGGCATGTCCCGGGGAATCGCTAACTGTCTTGTATCCCGTAACGAATAAAATCAGAAAGAATAAAAAAAGGAGGAGATAGAAAATGAATATTTAGTTCCACTTAGCTAAAGCTTATGTGTTATTCAGAAAATAATCTACAGTACTGCTAATATCCATCAAGATCGGTACCGTAGTTGTTGCGTTAAAAAGTAACCAACATCCATACATCCATGCTCACAATTATCACATTTAAAAAATGATCATAAAGTGAAAAATACTGGGCCAAACTATGTAAAATTTTTGTGGGACCTATTCCGCATGAAACTAAAAAAGAATCACGTCAATCAGATCATAAATCTACGAGTAATCACATACATGAAAAAAAATACCGGTCAACTTGAGAACCTCCTCCCTTTGAAGTCGGTTAATAAAATATTAGTAGAATTAGCTTAAACTTTAAACCGACAGAGTGCCATTCTTACTTTTCAGTCTGGAATTAGTGTCGCGTGAAGTTAGTAATATTTTGTAAGAAATCTTTTGACTTTGTTAAACATATTCCACATGGATGATTCGTATCACCAAAACTTTCAGTTCATGGCTGTAACTGTGTAATTGGGTCGCATAATACAAACTTTGATAATTTTTTCATTGTGGTATTACATATCAGAATCAGAATATCATCACCCCATCTCATCCCGTGGGGGGCGTAGAAGTCGACCCGAGGGAATATCTACCAGAGGACGGGAAGCAGCTTCCTTCTGAGTACTACGACCATCTTACTGCGATCGCCAACCCGCCTGCCAAGCGTGGCGATTATGGCATATCCCCTCAAGATGATTCTTGAGGGAGGCTTGTCCAGCAGTGGACTTATTTAAGCTGTAATGATGATGATGATGATTACATATAATGTCCTCGTGGTCGAATTTTGTCCACGGTGGCCAGGTTCAATGGAGACAAGCCATCTTCGCGGGACACTTAAAAAAACTTAGTAAATTTTCATATGCACTGTATAGACTAACAAAAATTTCAAATCAATCTGTTTTATTAACAGCATATCATGGTTATATCA
Source organism: Pseudoips prasinana (assembly GCA_951640165.1). NCBI lineage: Eukaryota > Metazoa > Arthropoda > Insecta > Lepidoptera > Nolidae > Pseudoips > Pseudoips prasinana. The sequence continues at coordinate 31,988,642 of OX621251.1, read as the reverse complement.
ATTCAATACTAAGATATGGTATAATATTTTGGGGTACCTAATTCAATCGATTAAAATCACGCATTTATAGCCCAGAAACGTTGTAGTAGGTCAATGAGTAAATTAAAACAACAAGCCTTCATAAATTTAAAAATACTTCCCTGCTTATTTTTGATTTATATATTTACGAATGTGCAGTATTTGTTAAATCGAATATTGAGATGTTTGATATTCGTGAACGAGCACGTCATAGGGACAAACTACACGTAGTGCCCAGAAAGTTATAAATATTTTCATACAATGTGTACCTAAATATCTATGTTACTAGAAATAATAATGTATACAACTATATTACTACAAACATGTTCTGACTATTTACAAGCACTTTTTTAAAGTCTCTGTGAATAAAAACCTTTTTTATTTATGTAAAGACCCACTTACTTCATGAAAGTGTTTTTTGCGTTGCTTTACGTATATATAACAACATCCCAAGGTCAATCAGGTGCATTTCAGATAACCAGCTTTATAAAAAGAACATCATGATTTTCTGGTTTACAAATCTTATTATACGTTGAATCATTTCCTCATAGATAAATTCAAACACGTTTAAGAATGACTCTGCTAAGTAAAATATGTATCATAACTAAGATAATAATTAATGTACTTTACTTTAAAATAAGAAATCACTTTTGGTGATTAAATAATTAAATGACACGTATTAAATTGTATTAACATGATGTACATACTTTAAAAAAAAAATTGTGTTAAAGTATTTGTATAACTGACTGTAATTAAAGAAATATTGTACGCCTAAATGGCTGGACATAGCTGAACATAATATATATTTGTGACTGTAACAACTTTTGACCTATGGACCACAATAAAAAGTTTTATATTTCTATTTTGTATTTGTACACACCTAATAATATTAAGTGCACAAGTGTGTGCGCAAACATAGGGTCACTTTCTATTCCATCACTCTCATGATCCGATGGGAAGACTCGCGAGAAAGTCAGAAAGAGAAATTGCACGTGCTCTCTGACCCATGGGGGTGAAATACGGTTAGCCGGAATGCGGTCAGCCGTCAGCAATCAATATGCTGACCAGCTGCCGTAACACAGTGCGAATAAAAACTACTTTCTGGTACAAATATCTGAGTACGTTCAGGTGTGAAGATCTTTGGGGGAGGCCTTTGTCCAGCACAAATTCTTACGGCTGGTGATGACCGAATTAAACAAGATCGATTAATACACAACGGATATACATACAAATAAAACAGTCGTTAATCGAATAGACAACTTCATACTTTTTCAATACAAATAGAGTCTCATAATACAAGCAAATATTTGCTTAAAATGAGGCTCCAAACACAATTCAATGTTTTGTTCTAAATGCTGTTCCTGACAATAAACAATTTTGACTTTGTATTTGTATAAATTTTCAAGTAAAAATCGAAATCGGATCAATAAGATTAATTAAAAGCCATTTAATAAGAATCCCTTCAATTATTATCGAATTTTATTTGTGATTGAAAACACGTGAACAAAATGATCACGACTATAGTCACGCTGCCAACTACGAATATTTCTACCTACACTGTGTTACAAGAACTTTATCCATTCTACGTCGTTAGGTCTGCGATTTCTCATTTATTATTATAACATTCATAGAGTTTTACTGGTTATGCTACGAGCTGGGAACATTGTGGACGATCTTTAAAAGTTGTTTATAGTCAAAATCGAGGTTCCCACGGTACTAAATTTTTGAACTAGTTTGAAGCTGTCAGGGTGAATGAAATAAAGTGGGATTTTTATTTGTTTGTTACGGTTGGCTTAAGCGAGAATGTGACAGGTCCTTTTGAAATGAGTTGTTGGAAGATTAGTGCGCGTAAATTTTATAATCTTGTAACGAGACTTTATTACGTTGTCTAATAAGTTTTATTCATCCGATTGATTCTAGAGCTTGAGGCTGGAAATCCTAATGGGCGCCCTCCTCCGCGGGTAATTAGTATGCAGTTTTGTGTTGTTAGACACTCGCGTTTATAATGCGGTGAAGAAAGAAAAACCGGCCAAGTGCGAGTCGGACTCCCGCACGACGGGTTCCGTACCATTATCTATGAAACCGAGCAAAAACTTCACGTCTGTGTTAGGGAGCTCTCTTAAATATTTATTTTATTTTGTTGTTATAGCGGCACCAGAAATACATTATCTGTGAAAATTTTCAACTGTCTAACTATCACGGTTCATGAGATACAGCCTGGTGACAGACGGACAGACAGACAGATAGTGAAGTCTTAGTAATAGGGTCCCGTTTTACCCTTTAGGTACGGCAACCTAAAAATGATAAATAAATATTGTTAATTGTAGCTCAAACGTCGGCGTTTATGCAATTACTACATAGAGTACTATAATTTCATAATAAACTTATTAACTACTAGCTGTGCCCTGCGGTTTCACCCGCGTTAAAATATATAAATTATGTGTTAATCCAGGGTGTCATCTAACTCCATACCAAATTGTATTAAAATCGCTCCAGCCGTTTAGACGTGTAGAAGTAACAAAAATACACACGTGATTGTTCTAAACATATAACATAAAATAAAAATTACCATATATGTTATGTTTAAGGAATTCATGACCCGTACAAATAGTTTTAGTATCTACATACATGTGTGCGTGGCGGCTTATTTAGGCAAAAACTGGTTGGTATAGCCAGCGATGGCTGTGTGGATGGAAATCTATTTTGTTTACCACCTAATCATTTATATTAACTATTTACTTACTTATCCTATGGGCAATGGTTACCATACTGTCAGAGTTGTTCAAACCGCCCAGGAGGCCTCTGACATGGCCTAACGACCGTTGTCTAATGACTACAACCGCGACCGACCGCTTAACGTGCCCTCCGAAGCACGGAGACGCTCTGGCGGTCACCCATCTATGGACTGACCGTGAGCCTAGTTTTTTACCCTCGCCAATCACTTACGGGCCGGTGAGAGCATCTAGATGTGTTATATCAACTGAAAAAATAATAATCTAATCGCAGTGGCGGCACCTATACAACATGTAACTTAATTAACGCACATCCTGAAAATAGTTTGTTCAGAATCGTTCACTGAATCGATTTTTAACATTTTTAGTATAGTAATTTTTTTATTCCAAAAATAGACATTATTATCATATTAACCATGTACAGTCAAAACTAACTGAAATGAACCGTAAGTCAAAGCAAAAAGACTTTTAAAATCGCAGTTTTATTTATATTCATACAAATTCCATCATTCAATACAAAATAAAGAAAAATAAACTTTATTCCAAGAATCTAATTTAGTAAATAAAAATGCATACACATGTTAAATTAAAAATTCAGTGTATGTATTATGATTACAATTTAATTTTCTAATGGGGGTGTTTGAGGGTGTGCGTTAATTACGTTACATGTTGTATAATATCTAACTGCCAATAACATATTATACTAATTACAAGAAATGTAGGTATTCAATTAATCGCAGACTTTACAATAATACACGTGGATAATTTTTAAAAAATACCAAATTGTTTTGGTCATCTTAAAAATAAAACATAAAACTTTTGTTTATTTTTCTTAGATATATAATAGCAAGGCCAACGAGTAAGCGGGTCATGGCTTCCATGAGCACATGTGACGTCATAAATGGTCCGAAATCGATTGTCAACGTTGAAGCCGATTTACCGATTGATTAAGTAATTTTTAGCCTTTATTTATATGAACGCGATTTAAGAAATCGATGTTCGGCGACTTAGCCGGTAGAGCTCTGATTGTACCTAAGTAATCACCGCCGCCTATGAACATTTGCAACACCAGAAAAGCTGCAGGTACATTGCCAGCCTTTAAAGGAATAGGCTCGCTTCTTGAAGGTTGCCATGTCATACCGGATCGGAAATACCTCCGCAGCTAATTGATGCCACAGAGCGGTAGTTAGCAGTAAAAAGTTTCTTGTGAAAAGCACTGATGTTGATGACCAGGTTTTCACAGAGTTGTAATGTTTCGTTATTTATTTTATGTTCTATTACATTGCAAATATGTAGATAGAAAGAGCTAAGCAATTACCTTACACTTCGTCCTTGCTTCAATAGCATCTGACCTTCTGAAGTTTTTCGATCAGGGTTTTCAAGGCAAGCTTTCAAGCAAGGTTTATACGTCATAAGTATTTAGATAGATTTCAATATGATAAAATGAAATGGACGCTCATTATGTATGATTGTAAGATAGAAGTAATAAACTTTAGCCTGTTAGTTAAGAAGTTAAAGATCCTGATTGCTACGCCTGAGGTTGCGGATTCGATTCCCACCAAGTACATGTATTTGTGCGAAAAGCACGAATATTTGTTCTGTGTTTGGGTGTAAATAATGAAATGAAATAATAGAATTTATTCAGCACTTGGGTATTTAAATACACTGTCAAGCTCACAATGTATTACATAAACACAGTCATTAAAGCAACATTTTTTTTGAATTAGTCCGTCCCTACGGTCTGTTTCGTCACATATATTTTTAATAATATATAATATATTTGTAATCTATTTTATTACGGATACATTTAAAAAATATACATTAGTCTGTTTATCATTGTCTGGTTGCCATAGTACATGCTCTGCTTAGTTTGGAATCAGATGGCAGTGTGTTAGTTGTGCAAAGATTCATATATTTATGCTTAGAACCGTCTATTATATGTTTGAAAAGTACCCTGCGACACAGAGATAAGATTACCTAGTGCGGACTTTGTCCTTCAAAAAAAAGTTAGGTGGCAGCTAATAGCATATTAAAATATAGATTCCTTCTGTAAAAGGAGCGATACACATCATGTAAATACTAAATAGGTATAAGAATAATCTCATATTGCATACTACCCGTCTCCACAAAATAAGTAACTCTTTTATGGGGCAATGTATAAGATTCTATAACAAACTTCCCAATGATATTAGAGAATTGTCTACGAATAAGTTTAAAAGAATTATTAAAGCCAAATTGTGTAGCAGGGCATATTACAATATTTCTGATTATTTAAGTGACAAAAGTGCTTGGGATTGAGTTGTTCTGAGTCAACACATATGATTGTAATTAATCTTAAGTATATTATTTTTTAATCCTGCTGTATTTTCTGGCAGTGTTTCACAGTGCAAAGATCGTGACAAATGGAAATCCGTTGTCTCTGCCTACCCCTCTGGGAAACAGGCGTGAGTTTATGTATGTATGTATGTATGTTTCTCAGTAGCTGCCACGTAATGCACTGCACGGTAGGGTAAAAAAATGACGATTCCACATAAATGTAAAATTTATACGGAATAAATGAATTTTGATTTAGCACTAGTCACACCACAACCACGTCAACACGCTAAAAACTAGTCATAAAGTACTAAAATATCGTAACTGGCAGCATACTTTATTATTAGAACTCTAGCTATAAAGTATAATATAATTTATAATATAATATAATATGTAGGGACAATGTCACACAGATCATCCTAGCCCCAAACTAAGCAAAGCTTGTACTATGGGTACCAGGCGACGATATACATACTTATATAGATAGATAAATACTTAAATACATAGGAAACATCCATGACTCAGAAACAAATATTCGTGCTCATCACACAAATATTTGCACTTACCAGGATTCGAACCCAGGACCACCAGCTTCGTAGGCAGGAGCACTACCAACTAGGCTACGGTGACCGTCAAAGTATTTACATGATACAATTTCATACTTAACAGCATACATTATGATCAAAACACTCGTCATAATCACCCCTAACCGTCCTTCGTATATCAACGGAATACCTGCCGTCTGCCAAAAATATCCCCTTTTGTTTTATATGAAAATCGAAAAAGAATCTCTCGTTCATTAATGAAGGGTGTAAGTTACCCGGGGGTCTGAGGGGGGGTATTGCGCTTGATGTGCGATATTTGTCGAGTGCTATGATTTTAATGGGGCAGTGGAAGGAATTGATTGTAGCGGATTTTTTCTTATTTGTTCTCTGTTTGTTTCTGCATGTGTAGGCAAAATTTTATTGGTGTGTGTTTTGGCTGTTGTTGGTAAAATGTTACTAGTATCAATTATTTGACTTGTAAATAAAATTGTCGCTAAGTTATGTGATTAAATAATGAATTAATTCATTTCTTTTAATTGTATTCTTAAAACATTAAATAAAACTGGATGTAATTTGTGTCCGTCTATTATATGTTTGTAAAGTACCCCGCACACAGGGATTAAATTCACCAGTGCGGGCGTCGTCTTTAAAAAGAACAAAAAAATGAATGTCTAAAGAACATGATAAAGAAACATAACTTTGATTCCTTAAAATTATGTTAAAATTAAATAATTTAAACTAAGGTAAATAATTTAAATGATCGGTTAAGATATATAATTTATTCGTATTAGAATATTCGAGCACCTAGGTTTTCTGAATGTACGCTTATCAGCCTGAAACTTAGGAATTTTCATATTTTATTAAAAGTTGTCAGTGGGAAACAAAATGATGACAGACGTCTAATTAGTGACCCCGACTAAGCCAAATGTTATGCAAGATTGTTTGTTCTGTCTCTAGGAGTAATTTATGTACAATATGTATTTATTTTGAAACATATAAGTATATTTATTAGTTGTCTGGTTGCCACAGTACAGCCTCAGCCTCCCTGGGATCGCTGGCGTTTGGAGGAGAGAACTCCATTCGTCTTGTATAAACGGTCCCGGAAAGAGGTAACCTGCTGTAGCTCAAGTAACACGCTTGTGCGTAATGGGGAGGGGGGGAGGCATTCAGGCCCTTCCCCTCCCCGGGTGAGACTCGCGGACGCTCAGTCTTTCACGAGTACCCAGAGCCCCCGCTACAAGCACTGTGAGGCTGGCTACCTTGGTGGTTTTAGTGGGTCGAGCCCTACACCACGTGCGACTAGTGCATTTCCACCATATTAGAAAAAAAATCACCACCAATCTCCTATATACTAAGCTTACGCCACTTGAACGTAGAGAAATTTCTATCCATATACGAAAAAGCCTTGAATAATAATATAATAATATCTAGGGACAAAGGCCTGTGTCCAGCAGTGGACGTCTTTCAGCTGATATGATGATGATGATGATCTAAGGACAATGTCACATAGATCATCCTAGCCCCAAACTAAGCAAAGCTTGTACTATGGGTACCAGGCGACGATATACATACTTATATAGAAAGATAAATACTCAACCATGACTCAATAATATTTCAGCAATGTCTCTTTAAACATTTGACACCATAATAACCCCCCTGCAAAGCATTTTTAATTTGTACTTGAAGTAAAACCTGAGGGCACACGAGATGGTTTTGCGAACGCGCAGAAAAAAAAAACATTTTGTTTTGACATACCGCTGGGGACTGATTGAAATGGTAAAAATATTTGTATACAACTCGTGTTGAATTAAGGTGTAACAGTAGAATTTTAGGGTGCAAGAAAATGAAAAAGGGTTTTTTAGTGAAGTGGTCTTGTAAATTAATGAAGAGAAAATAAAAATATACACTTAGCTCTTAAAAATAGATATACACCGTTTTGTTTGGCGATTAACACGACTAAAGGCGCACATAGCGTAAGCGGGCTGGTTATTGTCACGCCGCAGGTCATGGGTTCGATTCCCACCAAGGACAGATATTTGTGTGCATGAACGTGGCTGGTTGTCCTGATTCTGGGTTTAACTTTAATAAGCATGCATTAACAAAAGAAAATTAGTATTATGTAGTGTATTACACCAAGACACAGAATAAATGCTCATCACATAAAGATTTGTCCTGGATGGGGATCGAACCCACATCGTCTGCCTTAGCAGTCAGATTCACTAATCACTAGACCAAAAAACCAGTCAGTCCAGAAAATTATTTATTTAGAAGGCATGCTCAGTATATGCTAGACCGGTTGTCTTATTTAATATATATATTTTTTTTTATTTATTTATTATCTCATCACAAAAACATTGCTTACGATAAACATGATCCAGAAAGAATACTTGAACCTGTCCACGGTGTCCAGGGATGGAAAGAAACAATATTATAATAGTTACTGGCTAAACTGGGCACGAAGAATCAAAGTACTGATAATTTTAATGTACAGACGCCAGCATATCCAGCTACTCCAATCTGTCACATTTCTTTTATAGATTTTCAACTTTATCACATAAGCATAAGGTTCACTTTCAATTGGGGAAATTTGACAGATTGGGGTAGCTTGATGTGCTGGCGTCAGTACTTTTCAGAGTGCCACCCATGGACAATTGGTAAATAGGAGTAAACAACCTATTTTGTGAGAGACTGGTGCCTGATGTAGGTTCGAAAGAACCTGAATTACAGGTCACCAGGAGCCCACTCCACTGATTGCATATTCCTGTCATGCAGGCATTTTGTAATTATGGCAGTACATTTTACAATAACTTATAAAAGTAATTTTATATTACTTACTTATTTATCGTATCGGCAGTGGTATCATTAGTGCCAGTTGTTCAAGTAACCCTGTAGGCCTCTGACATTGCTTAATGACTGTTGTCTAATAAGACGACATTGACGGTCACCGTAGCCTAGTTAGTAGTGCTCCTGCCTACGAAGCTGGTGGTCCTGGGTTCGAATCCCGGTAAGTGCAAATATTTATGTGATGAGCACGAATATTTGTTTCTGAGTCATGGATGTTTTCTATGTATATAAGTATGTATCTATCTATATAAGTATGTATATCGTCGCCTGGTACCCATAGTACAAGCTTTGCTTAGTTTGGGGCTAGGATGATCTGTGTGACATTGTCCCCAGATATTATTATTATAATAACAACTACCGGGTCCCACCGAAGCACAACGACGCTCTGAAATTAAACCACCTCGGTCACCCATCTATAATAATAATAATATGGCTTTATTTCCAGACTAAATTAGTGTCCAATCAGTAAGTAACAACTTTCTTATAAATTAGTGTTAGTAATATGTATTTTTAATGTAACAAATTTACCATTCATTGCTGCGTCATTCCATGCGAAATGGCGCAGCAATGATTGACGTAAATACAGTCTAGCCGACTAGCGATCATGCGAAGGATGCTGTTGGTGCTGCCACGTATTCTGCGCACCAGAAATGCGCATCTCTTACGCATCGTAGCGTAGAAACAATCTACGCGATGCTCAGCAAACATCCCTGATGCACTACAGAATCGCCGCAGCCCCATCAGCATCCTGAACGAACCGCGCGTCTATAGACTGACCGTATTCCTAGATCCTTTACCTCCCCCATCTTATACGGACTGCTGAGTCTCTTGAGCGAGAGATCAACTCATGTCAAAAAATCTAAGCATTCTTTAAAATTTTCAAAGACAATATGTAGTAAAAATATTAGACTTAAACTAGATAATTAAACATAATCTCTTGACAATAAGTTGATACGAGCTAGCTAAATATCAATGCTATAGTAAAATAAATTTTATAAATGTTTTCATACAATGTGTACCTAAATATCTATGTTACTAGAAATAATCTACTATATAAAAATAAGTCGGGTTTTCCTTCCTGACGCTATAACTCCAGAACGCATGAACCGATTTCCACGGTTTTGCATTCGTTGGATAGGTCTCGGGCTCCGTGAGGTTTATAGCAAAGAAAATTCAGGAAAAATTCAACAGAAAAGCGGGAGAATCTTCTTTAACGCGATTGAAACCGCGGGGCATAGCTAGTCTACTATATAAAAATAAGTCGGGTTTTCCTTCCTGACGCTATAACTCCAGAACGCACGAACCGATTTCCACGGTTTTGCATTCGTTGGAAAGGTCTCGGGCTCCGTGAGGTTTATAGCAAAGAAGATTTATAAAATTTAACGCGGGTAACACCGCGGGGCACAGCTAGTAATGTATACAACTATATTACTACAAACATGTTCTGACTATTTACAAGCGCTTTTTTAAAGTCTACGTGAATAAAAACCTTTTTTATTTTATTTTATTTAAATAAACGCTAGAAAGGGCATTCAATTTTAAATTCTCTAAGCACTTTAAGATGTGCAATAGTTCAGACAGAATTAAAACTATCAGCATGACGGTAGCTTATCGCCTGTAGCAGCCGGCAATTAAGCAGATTGCATTTATATGGGTTCCACATAAATCAGGGATCCGCTGCGTTCCGCGCGCTACTGCGAATTCCCTCAGGGGATGGCCTTAGGAACAGCGATCGAAATCCAATGATTAGTTTTATAGTCCGATTTTAATGTTCTGTTGCTCTAGTGGTTAGTGACCCTGACAAATAAGTCAGAAGTCGTGGGCTCGATCTTCGATCGAAAATAAAAGAAAAGTCACACATTTGCCTCTAGAAATCCCTGCTCCAAAGTTAGAACTTTTTCGACGGAGTTGCGTTTACATGGCTCCGTTGATATGCAATGCGTTGCCTAAATCAATTACTGACCTACTGATTAAAACGTTATGTATCGAATTGCGTAAGTGGTTGTTGCAGGAATGTTTTTATTCACTTAAGAATTTTTTACCAAAACTCCCTGTAAGTTTTTTAGTCTTGGTCTTGTATCAAAACTGAAGTATCGAAGTTGAGTGTTTATTAATAGAAAATAATTGTGTGTAATGTTATTGTATTGTATGTAATGTATTTAATTAAGAGTTGACTTAGTTTTATTTATATAATTCAATTGATCAAATAAAATCAAATTTTACTAATTTATTATTATTATATTAATATTATGTAATTCTTATGTAACCATTTGCATGCCGCTGTGTCGGTGAAACATGTTGATCGATGTATTTATAACAACCTTGTACCGTGTTTCTGGCAAATAAATGTATTCTATATATATTCTATCTCACCTAGGACCAATATTTTTGTGATGAATACAATTATTTTTTATGTCTGGATGTAATGTATACACATGATAAAATCGTAGTAAAGGCGAAACTGTACATTAAATATTTCTTTTAAATGGATACTTGGGGCGTGATCTACAATCGTTAACGAAACCAAAAATATAGATTTAGAAGTTTTGTCTGTTTGTCTGTATGTATGTCCGGGCTAAACTCAAAAAGTACTGCATGGATTTACTTCAAATTTTGAAATCCAGCGCTAGGTGTAACCCACCTAGCTTGTGCTGAGGTGGTGACCCTTTCGGCAGAACATGCAAGAATCGTAATTTTGTGCGTTTTCAGAAATCTATGTATCTAATGTCTTGTAGAACTGTGTGTTATATATAATATTATATTTGTGACTGCCTCGTTGGTCTAGCGGTAGCGTGATCCCGGGTCGGGGCAAAAAGTGATTTTGGGACTTTTCTGTAAAAAGAAAATTTCTCAGCATCAGCCCGAAGTCTGGGAGTTGGCGGTATTATACCCCTGTGCCTCGGAGAGCACGTAAAGCCGTCGGTCCTGTACCTGACCTCTTTATGGTCGTGTCGTCTAGGCGTCCCATCGGATCACGAGAGTGATGGAGTAGAAAGTGATCCTGTATTTGCGCACACACTTGAGCACTATAATATGTCCCGCGCAGATGGTTAATCTCAGTTGAGACTGGCCGCCGTGGCCGAAATTCGGCTAGCATGACATTATTATTATTATATTAGCACTCCTCATTTTCTTGTGTGTTGTGCTGAATTAAATGTTTTTCATTTCATTTCATTTGTTGTATTTATGCGCGACCCATGAGGTCTCAAAACCAAAAATAATAGATATGGTCTCAAACTAAAATACTCAACATTATTAAACGCTTTTCCGCGCTCTTAGTGGCCCTCTACAATACTTAGCAATATGTCTTCACGTGATTTACTTTAACGTAATTAACGCTCCATGTAGACATTTGGGGGTACCGGAGGGACTGCGTGCTTATTTGATTGCAGGAATAAGGTTAGGCAGGACTATGTAGGATTCTGTTTGCTTCTACAGACTAATGTATTAGACAACTGCATAATCAAATGGAGAAGGAAATAAATATAAAATTAAATAACCTGATACATTATTCACACGCGGCCATCTGATACTAACTTAAGCAGAGCTTGTACTATGGAAATCAGGTTTTTTTTTTAATAAGGCATCACCCGCATTAGGTTAATGAACCCCTGTGTCACGGGTTCTTTACAGGTATATAATTGACGGACACAAAGTACAGACGCCAGCACATCAAGCTACCCTAATCTGTCAAATTTCCCCAATTGAAAGTGAACCTTATACTATTGTGATAAAGTTGAAAATCTATAAAAGAAATTAGACAGATTGGGGTAGCTGGATGTGCTGGCGTCTGTACATCCATATACTACTTTTGTTTTGTTATCTACTTATATAGATAACTACATCCAGACTCGGAACAAACAGACATGTTCATGCAAACAAATATCTGTACCGGGTGGGAATAGAACCCACGACCTGTGGCGTGAAAAGTAAGCATTTACCACCCACGCCAACTCCTGAACTGAACACAAAAGGTCTCATCTCTTTGTTATATATTTTAGTGTTAAAAGGTCACCATCCACCATACAAACCAACTAAGTTCGAGTCGGCATCGCACACGAAGAGTTTCATACATATTATATTTTTTCTCAAACAGCCTTCCAAAATTTAAAAGCAACATAATGGCATCTTTCAATGTTTCATAATATATATCTAAAATATATCAATATGTACACTTTTAAACTTTCGCGTATCATAATTATATATGAACATTGTTAACAGGTATTAACGCGACTAACCTTATTTTTTTTTTATACGGGACTAGTCCCTCCCTCTTACCCACCACTGCAACTCCTGTAAGCCAGGATCAACTGTGGCACACAATGAAATGACACTGAGCGGTGAAGCTCAGGCATGTCCCGGGGAATCGCTTTAACTGTCTTGGATCCCGCAACGAATTTAATCAGAAACAGAAAAAAGGAGGAGTTAGAAAATGAATAGTTCCACTTCCCTCCAGAGCAAAGCGGGAGACAGAATGATGTAAAGAGGCTATAGCCTCATAAAATGAGACGACTAACCTTATTGTTATTTTCCCGACGTTTTTCCCGACGACGTCCCGAACTTGGTCGAAACGTCGGGAAAATAACAATAAGGTTAGTCGCGTTAATACCTGTTAACAATGTTCATATATATCAATATGGTCCGGTGGTCTCGATCATGTTTATGTGTTCTGTTACTCTTTGAATTTGTAGTTATCTAAGTAGTTATAGTAATCTTAAGTTTATTAAGTAAATAAAAAATATGACTGTCCTGTACTATGCCATGGTGACTTGTAAGTAAAGCAACATTTAGCACGTAATTTTATAACATGTATGTATCCAATGTATTAGTGTATGTTTTGTAAGTTGTCCTAAATAAATAAATAAAAATATCAAAAATATCTGTGAAAAAAATTATCGAATTTTTTAGTGATATATTTTTTAAGTTGAGCACATTTTAAATGTACAAATATCATGGAACTCGAATCATTGATACCCAACGCTTCCCATGAGCTATATGTATACAATGTTTATATGTATAATTCTCGGGTAAACAAAAAGCTTAAAACTCGCGTCATCGTCATTATGTTGTCGTTAGCAATAACTGTTATATTGCAGACTATTTAGATTAGAAGTGTAAAAATAGTTTTCACTTTTATCGGCAGTTCCGAAATACTGCCACACCTATTTTTTTTATTTCAAGTGTACATTCATCCGAATGGTCATGAAAATCCAATTAATTTATGAAAAGATATAGTAAAGGATTTTAAAATTGGATTCGGATTTTGTCTGATAGTTTCGTTTCGTTAAGTTTAATATACACCCATATGACAGTTATAAAATAATTATAATATTAGCCGAAAGAACTTCTGAAAAGGACCAATAATCTACATACACAATGGCCGGATCTTTAATTATTTCTCTACTCATTACTAAGGTGTATCTCTATTTATTGTATATGTTGTTTGTAACGTTTTCTTTGATTTCCTGTATGTCTTTATTGCTGATTAAATGTATTCTATTCTATACTTATGCGGCCCACATACATCAAATTCTAAAATAAAGAATCTTTTTTACAATTTGCGGGTACGATTCCCGGTCCGGCTGCCAGATATCAAGTATGGTAGTAAAACAATTTGTGTTTGTTCTAAATAACAGTTTAAACTAACAATAAATAAAATAAAAAATATTGTTGTTTCCTTAAAGATCTTGATCATTGAAACAATGAATTTAAATCATTCCTACTTGTTTTATACGTGCAGTCAGATGTGGAATTGTTTTTCTCGTAATGGCATTGTCATGACGTCACGTCCTCCCATCTCCGGAAGAATGTAACCTAACGATGTCTCATTTACTAAATCGACTGAAACATTACATTCATGTGGTACATAATAATCATTATCTGGAATCTTTCTTGGCTAAATTGGAGTTTTTGCCTCTCTGGTACTGATCTTATCAATAAACAGTTGCGAGAAAAAATATACTGCTCCTAATACCCAGAAGTTACTAGGTATTAAAGAAGATAATATGTATACCCAAATTATATTTGGAACCTATAAGAAAGGAGACCACTTACTTCTTTCTTAAATGCCGGCAACACACTTGCGGCCTTACCTTCTGGTGTTGCGGCGATGGTCATTTACCATCAGGTGACCTATGCCCGTGGGCCTTCCTATTATATAAAACCCGCCAAGTGCGAGTCGGACTCGCACACGAAGAATTCCGTACCATTATCTATAAAAACGAGCAAAAAATTCACGTTTTTTGTATGGAAAATAAATATTATTATATTTAGTTTTTTAGTATTTGTTGTTATAGCGGCAACAGAAATACATCATCTGTGAAAATTTCAACTGTCTAACTATCACGGTTCATGAGACGAATAGACAGACAGCGAAGTCTTAGTAATAGGGTCTTAGTCCTTAGTAGTAGGACCCTAAAAAGGACTGCTTACTTGAAAAAATAAACGAACCGCAGATATTGAGGTCCTGGGTTCAAATCCCGTGTCGCTACAAAAAATCTTAATACCAGCCCGAAGTCTTGGAGTTAGCAGTATCAGACCCCAGTACCTCGAAGGAGCTGTCAATCTTGTACCTGACATCTTCCCAGTCGTCCCATCGGATCATGAGAGTGATAGAATAGAAAGTGTCCTTGTGTTTGCGCTGACACACAATAATTAAAGTGGACACATTGAGCAGCTGTATGGTGACGACATAAAATATCATCACCCCATCTCATCGCGTGGGGGCGTAAAAATCGTCTGAGGCAATACGTACCAAACTGCGATCGCCAACCCGTCTGTCAAGCGTGGCGATTATGGCATATCCATCCATTCTTTGGGGAGGCTTTTGGCCAGTGGTGGACGTAATTTGGCGGACATGATGATTAAGCAGATGACTAATCTTTATTGAGACTGGCCGCCAACGCCGAAATTCGACTAGAAGAACATTATGATTTATAAAAATCAGTTTATGTATATACTTTTTCGTAGATTTAGTTTTTCTATCAATTAATTAAGTAAATGTTTCAATGTCAGATTAGTTATTAGTTTGTTAATAAACTATACTTAACTATAAAAAAAAACAGTTTATACCTCTAAAGAAAATCAGTTTATACCTCTAAAGAAGATATGCTACCCTCAGTGCACAAGTCTGAACTTGCACATCGTTAAATTATTCATCATCGCATTAAATTGAGCTGTAAATGACCCGAAATGAAAACATAACAATCTATGAATGAATGAATGATTTCTTTATTTGCAGGAATATAGGTAATATTGATTTATCTGTTATGACCTGCGAATATCCTTTCGTTCCAGAGGATGAGCATCACAAATGTCTCGATATCAAGCTGACTGATAATAGTGACGTTCCTTTAAAATCTACTCCGAGAAAAAAGCGTTTTTTTGAGTCTGGTGACTACGAGAAAATTAATATTTGTTTGACCGATTATCTATGGGAGGACTTTTTATTCAATAATCCATTGGAGGACGCTGTTAATATTTTCTATAACGTCTTAAACGATTTAGTAGATAAGTATATACCGCACAAAATAATTTACCCATCAACCTTCCCTCCGTGGTACAACTCCAGTCTTAAAAAAATAATGAAAGAAAATATATAAATTTCTTCGGAAATATCGCATCTACGGCAACACGTCCGATTATGACGCTTTCACTCTACTCCGCGCCAGAGCTAAACTCGTAGAGGAACAATGTTACAGGACCTACATTGCGAAAATCGAAGACTCAATAACTAAACACCCTAAAATGTTCTGGTCGTTTATGAAATCAAATAAAAGGGGGTCCAACACTCTCCCATCCACTATGACTTTGGAGGGTTGTTCATATTGTACCAATGAAGAAATTTGTAATGTTTTTGCTACGTACTTTCAGTCTAACTTCCTCACAAATTCAGACTTATCTGCGGGCTCCTCAAGCATAGGAAACGGTCTCTATACCGACCCCTCATTAAGTATATGTGACACTGAGATAAAGGCTGAATCTGTGCTTAAGCTCCTGGAATCAGTAGACCTTACGAGGGGTCCCGACAACATCCCGCCGTTATTCATCGCTCAGTGCGCTAAAGCATTAGTAAAGCCACTTATGATTATTTATACGCGTTCTGTCAGGGAGGGAATTGTACCTATTGTATGGAAATCGGCATTCATAATACCGGTACATAAAAGTGGGAACAAAGGTGACATCAGAAACTATAGACCCATATCCAAATTATGCTTGTTTGGGAAAGTGCTTGAGCGCCTTATTTACACACAAGTATACAACACATTTTCTTCAGCCTTTATTCCCGAACAGCACGGCTTCCTGAAATACCGATCGACCACTTCCAATCTTCTGACATTTGTAGTTTTTACTACATCATGCATGGATGGAAACGGTCAAGTTGATTGTATTTTCACTGATTATACAAATTGTTTTGACCGCATTGATCACAAAATACTCTTGCAGAAGATTATGAACGCAGGAATTCACGGAAATCTGTATCGGTGGTTCACTTCTTATATAGAGAATCGTTCCCAGGCTGTAGCTATGAATGGCGTAGTATCTCAATGGCATATTGTCCCCTCAGGAGTTCCTCAAGGTTCCCTACTCGGTCCATTATTATTTAACATATTTATAAACGATATTTACACTTGCTTTAAATATTCGTCATTTTTACTTTATGCTGATGACATGAAAATATTCAAAAAAATCAACAATGTTGAAGACTGTTGCCTGCTTCAGCAAGACCTCGGGAGGCTTGAAATTTATTGTCAGCAAAACAATTTAGACCTCAATGTGTCTAAATGTCACTCAATCACGTTTACACGTAAAAACAATGTGATAATTTATAGTTACTCCTTAAAAGATCACCCACTGAATCGGGTAGATTACATAAGAGATTTAGGTGTGTTCCACGACTCTAAACTTACTTACGAAAAGCATATAGATAGTATAGCAAAAAAAGCCTACAGAGCCATGGGATTTATAAAAAGGTCCTGCTCCCAGTTCAATGGTGTTAAAATAGCAAAGATACTCTTTTGTTCCTTCGTTCGTAGCTCACTTGAATACTGCTCCCAAGTTTGGAGCCCACGGTATGATATTTATATTTCAAGACTTGAATCTATCCAGAGAAACTTTACTAGATACCTTCAATATAAGTGTAGGACCGACGATTCCAGTTATGAATCGAGATGCAAAAGATACCATCTATTACCACTCAAGGAGAGAAGAACTATATCAGATATCTCATATCTAGTGAAGCTAGCACAATCTTCCATTGACTCCCCACATCTCCTCTCTAAGATTCAATTACGCACCCCTACTAGATCGGTCAGGGTACCTTTTCTTTCTCTCAACGTCCCCTATAGCAATACAAACTACAGACAAAACTCTTTTTTTATTAGATCCGCTAAATGTAACAATAAGTTGGTTGACTTTTCTGATCTTGACTTATTCACAACTAAGCCACATATATTTAAGCATACACTTACTAAACATTGGTTCGAATTGGTTCAATAACTGTGTTGCTTTATCAAGTATAATTTTATAGTTAAGCATAATATCTCAATCTCATTTTCGTTGTCTTATTGTATCTTATATTAAGCAAACAAGCTATTTTTGTATTCATTTGCGAAAACATATAATTGGTAATTAGTTGTAATAACCTGTTTCTTATCACAAGATGTTAATACTGTTTGTTTTCCTAATAAAATAAAATAAATAAAATAAAAAATAAAATATCAGTTATCTGGTTTCCATAGTAAAAGCTCTGCTTAGTTTGGGATCAGATGGCTATACTAATGTCCCAGGATATTATTATAATAATTAAAGTGGACACAATAAGCAGCTGTGTGGTGACGGCATAAATATCATCACCCCTTCTCATCCCGTGGGGGCGTAAAAATCGTCTGAGGCAATACCTATCAGAGAACAGGCAGCAGCGTTTTTCTGTGAACTATGACCATCAAACTGCGATCGCCAACCCGTCTGCCAAGCGTGGCGATTATTTATTTAATTTATTTATTTTATTATTTTTATTTATTTATTTATTATTTACTTTAATTATATTATTATTATAATTATTATTAACTCAAATCAAATCGTAAATCAAAAGGGAACAACCTAACAAAATGAATCAAAACCCAAAACCCATTCATTGTAACCGCTATAAACCAATAAGGTTCGATAAAAGTCCCTCAGATACCGGTCGCAAATTAAGCCGGTATTATCTAAATACTTAATAGCTCACAACCAATATGGAGTATCGGAAAAAAGAGTTGTACCTATGATTCAAAGCGGCTTAAAATATTACTCCAGACTGTGTAAGTTGGGTGCAATTCATAAACAGTAGCGGTACTTCAAATTATTTACTACGAACAAGGATTTATTGAAGTACTTACTTACTTATCGTGTGGGCAGTGGTTAATCTTAAGTATATTTTATTTTAAAAAAGGATTCCTACTGAGTTTTCTGGCAGTGTTTCTCAGTAGCTGCCACGTCATGCACTGCACGGTAGGGTAATAAAATATGACGATTCCACATAAATGTAAAATTTTTACGGAATAAATGATTTTGACTTTGACTTTGAAAAGAGAGAGATAGAGGGCACATATTTTCTTTCTCTCTTTCTCTAATAGTCAGTTACATTTCGTAAATCTAAGTTTTACTTAAGCACACTTTTTTTTTCTCTACATGACTGCCCGTATAACGCAGCGGTTAAGGTTATTCATATTTTATTGTTAAATTGATTTATCGTAATTGTGTCAAAAATATACTACGTATACTATTACAAACCGTTATCTGATGACTGATGGAAGTATATTTTTATCGTTATATAATTAATTAAGCCAACAACTACCCAACTGATTTTTCTCCTGGTCCAATCAACAGTATCATTATCTGGAAGATATCGAACCTAGCGATAAGTTCTCTATTTGTATAACCTTGTTAAACATGTTCATAGTTCTTTGTATGTTATTTATTTGGAGTACAATAAAAAGTTACTTATTTAGCCCCATTTTTTTCTGTGTTGGACGAAAAGCAAGTTTACGCTCCGTTGGAAACTACTCTCCACTATCGGGTGTTTCCGGGCGGCGACACGACTCCGCCACATCATCATCTCCTACTATTTGTACTCCGCCGCATCAACTGGGGCTCTACCGGCTAAGTCGCCGAACATCGATTTCTTAAATAGCGTTCAAATAAATAAATGTTAAAAATGACTTAATCAATCCTAAAATTGGCTTCAACGTTGACAATTCCAAAAGATTCCGGACCATTTATGGCGTCACATGTGCTCGTAGAAGCCGATTTAACGATTGATTAAGTCATTTTTAAGCTTTATTTATTTGAACGCCATTTAAGAAATCGATGTTCAGCGACTTAGCCGATAGAGCCCCTGATCTTTGATACTGCTAGTTAGCGACTTGCTTATAACTAATGGCCTTAGGACCAATATACAGCTAAGAATCACGTTTATTTAATTATACCGGCAGGATCTCAAAAACGATTACAGTTATACGTTACAGTCCAAAACCATGACCGATGAAATTAAAATTTTTATGCATGTTTCATGAAAAAAAAAATATATTCATGACTTGGGTATAAACATACACTTGTACTTGTCAAACTCAAATGCGTATAAATACAGTCATATGTAATATTAAAATAACAAAAAAAGTCTAATACTCCATCCGTGCAGTCTGTTTTATCACATATTGTTTTAATTGTTAAATTAATAACAATTGACTTAGCAATTCAAAAAAAATCAAAATTAAAGTCACCGAGCAGTTGATCAGAAGTTTAACTTAAGCAACTAATACCTGAGGGCACCCTTATGGGGTTTACGCCACAGCTCAGGAGAAGCTAAAGTAAAAATACGGAATACTGAAAGAGGGTGTGATCACTGGCAATGGCTGTATCCACGGGATCACTGACCAGGGATTAATGGGCCAGCGCGATCCTCGCCAGCAAGGACCCTACCCTAGCTAACCTGTGGCTTTCTCTAGCTACCTAAGTGGATGACCAACCAGCCGAAAGGCGGTTTTTTGCATAACTTAAACCTAGCCTTAATTTAAGACAGCTTGAAATAGTGAAAAATACCAGTCAAATGATGATCAGAGACTGTCGCATACACTAGAATAAATCTAAGAATGATAGAAATACGAGAAAAACGAGAAATAAGAGATGGGATTTTAAACCCTGGCCCTAATTACTTAAAAGACAATACCTCCTATCCCTTACACCACGCGAAGGGTTCAGTACATGACCTCCCAAGGGAAATCTTTTCGACGCCAGTAGGGGTGAAGTCGGGATTAACCCGAGTTTCATTCGTCAACGCAGTACGAACCCTACATGCATTTTACATCATCAACCATTCTAAAACTTGCCTTTACGCGACCCTAATGCATATAACATACGATCATATTATTGTTTATTTCCGTTTTATCGACAGGTGAGAGCGAATGGCCAGATTGGGAGGTCTAAACGTTTTCGAGATGGCTTTTTCATGTTTTAAATTTGTTGACGGTTATGTGAGGATTTGGATGGGAAAATAGGAATTTTGTGGTATGGAAAACATGCCTTTAAAATCGGATAACGTTATCGTTAAAATTTGATATATTTTTTAATTTGTGCGCGAATGTAATTTGAAATTCACTTCTCTGCTAATCTAATAATAACAACATGGGACATTATTCATACATGGCCATCTGATCCCAAAGTCAGCAGAGCTTATTCTTTGGAAACCAGATACTTAATTGGTATACTAAATATACTACTTTTCTTTTATAAATACATACCTACCTATACAGGCTTACAGGTTAAGTCGACCTAGATCCTTTAAGAGGTTGTAGTTTCTATAATTTCTGACTGATTTGTCTATAAAACACCATACCCCAAACTTAACTGTTTTCAAAATACTGGACTTTGAAGGTTTTTTGAGATAAAATCGGTTTTATGACTATTGGCCTATATTTTTTTGAGGGTTTTGCCTCTAACTGCGTGTGTTTGCAATTTTTGTGTAGTAGATAAGTTGTTTTATTATTCTCAACACTAAAATAGCAGTTCACTGAACTGACTGGGTCGTAGTAGACGATTGATAGTTATAAATTGAAATAAATTCGTCAAAAAATATTTTTTCTTTCTGAAATAATAAAAGAAAAGTCTATGACAGTTATGCTGCAGATGTGCTTAAAAATATCTACATTTCATCAGCTATCCAACAAGGTATAACAAGCTAGGTTATTATCAGAATTCTTAGTAAAAAACTTCGATGAAAGGCTCTCGGGTAGTAGTAAAGATAACAGTACTAATTTATCACGGGTCAGAAAACAAAATAAAACAATCCAAATAGGTACAAAATGACATCTATTACTGCTATTTTTACAGAAAGTCATGATTCATGTTCCACATGGCCGCCTCTGTTTCGCACACATATTCTCATTCTGTGTCTTAATCCACTCTTTACTACACCAGTTGTTAAACCCCTTCTTATTTCATTTGCCGCATCGATTATTCTCTGTCTCAAAACATCAACAGATGTGATTGGATTAGGTTCGTTGTACACCAAACTCTTCATGTGTCCCCACACATAAAAATCCATGGGGGTCAGGTCTGGACTTCTAGCTGGCCACGGTATGGGTCCACCTCTTCCGATCCACTTATTAGGATAATTAGTGTCTAGCCATTCTCTGACACTTCTCCTGTAGTGTGCAGGACAACCGTCATGTTGAAACCACATATCACGAATGAGATAGAGTGGTACGTCGTCTAGTAAGTCGGATAAATCTTCTCTTAAAAAGTTTTCATAATGTTCTCCATTTAAATTGTCGGGAAGAAAGTAAGGCCCAATCAAATGGTTTGATATGATTCCCATCCATACATTCAAACTGAATCGTCTTTGTGATGCCTTTGGCCACTTCTTATTGGGATTTCTTTGAACTTTTGGGGCCCAATAATGAACATTGTGGTAATTCCATGAAGAACAATAGGCGCAACAAGTAACGCAAGGAAACACGTTATCTTTACTACTACTACTACCCGAGAGCCTTTCATCGAAGTTTTTTTCTAAGAATTATAATAATACCCTAGCTTGTTATACCTTGTTGGATAGCTGATGAAATGTAGATATTTTTAAGCACATCTGCAGCATAACTGTCATAGACTTTTTTTTTATTATTACAGAAAGAAAAATTATTTTTTACGAATTTATTTCAATTTATAACTATCAATCGTCTACTACGACCCAGTCAGTTCAGTGAACTGCTATTTTAGTGTTGAGAAAAATAAAGCAACTTATCTACTACACAAAATCGGAAACACAAATAAATTAGAGGCAAAAAACCCAAAAAAATATAGGCCAATAGATGTAAAACCGTTTTTTTTTTCAAAAAAGCTTCAAAGTCCAATATCTTGAAAACGGTTAAGTTTGGGGTACGGTGTTTCATAGACAAATCAGTCGGGAATTATGGAAACTATCACCTCTTAAAGGATCTAGGTCGACTTAACCTGTAACCCTGTATAGATAATCATACCCAAACTCAGGAGAAACCAACATATTCATGCACACAAATATCTGTTCTGCTACAGGCTCTGCCTATATTGGGATCAGATGGCAATTGTCCTAGGATATTTATTAATTTATTACGAATTTCTTTCATTAAAAAGTATCCCACGATAACAAACAGTAATAAACGGTAAGTGATATACCAACTACGCCTCTCCGCTCAATGTGATTTAGGAGTGTAATTCAAAATAATATCGTATCGATAAACATACTTATATATTTCTAAAAACATGCATATTATCTACAGATTGACGGTCACCGTAGCCTAATTGGAAGTGCTCCTGTTTGCGAAGCTGGTGGTCCTGGGTTCTAATCCCGGTAAGTGCAAATATTTGTGTGATGAGCACGATTATTTGTTTCTGAGTCATGGATGTTTTCTATGTATATAAGTATTTATCTATCTATATAAGTATGTATATCGTCGCCTGGTACCCATAGTACAAGCTTTGCTTAGTTTGGGGCTAGGATGATCTATGTGACATTGTCCCTATATAAAAAAAATGAAATAGATAAATTAGACACAGAACAATTCAATTCAATTCAATTCAATTCAATTCAATTCAATTTTATTTGCTCAATACAGGTATTACAGAGGATGGTACACATTAAACTTATTTGAACGCTGTATTCTACCTAAAAACTAAGGCATGCAAATTGTTTCATATACAAATTTAAACAAACAAGAATAAGTTACATTGATTTCGACGAGTGCAATTATTAAACTTAAGTTATATATATAATTAGATCACAATATAATCAATTAATTAAGTAAATGTTTCAATGTCAGATAAGATATAGAATTATAATAAATGTCAAATAGTATTGAACAATGTCACGTTAATAGAAGTAAATGTCAAAATAATACATAAGATTCTAAAATACAACAATCATACAGGTACAAAAATACAATTAGCATTACTTTCAATTTAAAATTTATCATTTAGGAATTCAGTCACACTATAATAATTTTTATTCACAAGAAATTGCTTCAATTCTTTTTTGAAAATCTTGTCATTACTTCCTTTAAACGCTTTGGGCAGTTTGTTATATATTAGTGGCCCCATATAGAACACGCTTTTATGCATCAGAGTAGTTTTTGATTTTCTAAGACAAAGACGATACTCGTCTCGTTGCCGTCTGTTACTACTCTCTGAAGCTACATTATACAGGTATAAATGAAGTTTAACAAACACAGCAATTTCATATATATAAAGACATAGTATTTTATACTTGCGGAAAAAGGGTGCACAACTCTCAATGGTTTTTAACCCAAACATGGCCCTTAAACATCTTTTCTGTGCTTTGAAAATTCGATCTCGGTCTGTGGAGTTCCCCCAAAAAATCAAACCATATCTTAAGATAGAGGATACCATTCAAGTGTTTATCACAAAGATTTGTCCCGGGTGGGAATCAAGCTCACGACCTCTGGCTAAGCAGTTAGGGTCACTAACCACAAGAGCAACAAGCCATTCAAAATAAAACTAAGAATTAAAAACAATCCCTATGAACATAGAATGGGGTTATGAAAAATGTAAAGAGAAAACGTAATGAGATTAAGTATTGCTAATACCATTTGCTACGCTGTAGCTACTACGCTGTAGCACTAAACTACGAGTATAAAATCCTAAAAACATTTTTATACATCCACGGAAAGACTTGAGAATGCTCGACTGGAACTTCAAATAAAACTCGTGTACAAGTAGTCGTGCAACAGTTAGTGCAGTGAGTCGTGCAGGAGGACTCGAGTGGCTGCCCCGAGGCCGATGCGAGGCAAGAGCCTCGAGCTCAAAGGCACCTCTCAAACTCAAGAGCCTCGTCTAAAAAGGCTCGGACTTGCGTTTTGTCGACTGTAATTGCTTTTTAATGTGGGACGTTTGTATTCGAAGCTTTTCGTAGTTGGAATTTTGGCTTTCAAAGTTAAATGTTATCTATGAAATAATAAGTGCCGATAAGTATTCTATTGGGTTACATTAAACAATTAAAGTATTCATGTTGTTTTAGATTAAATAGTCTGAGAGCCAGTAAAGTAGGCTATTATAGCATTTGTTTATTATGTATAAATTTACTCGTATTGTTATTTAATGTACATACAAATAGAATACATGTTAAATATTTATTACCATAGTCAAATCTATTTTAAAATATATGTGCATATGACGCGGGTCGCATTGGATCCGGTGGTAGCATTGAAGCGCAACCGTCGCGTCGTTATAAACAAAAGGTACGTCATAGTAATAATATTGAATTATTGAATACAGACAGAACCATTACGATAATATGTAGTAAAATATAGCTTAAACTATAAAGTAAAGTAAAGTAAAATACTCTTTATTGTACACCATAACTTAAAATAAAAAAAAAGAGCATACATAAATTAAGTACAAAGGGCGGTCTTATCGCTACTGCGATTTCTTCCAGACAACCAATTATGGAGTGGATAGACTAAGGAAAGGGAAAACAGGTTAGGTAGGTGTAACAATAGGTCAACTTAATGTAAACATAACCTTATACAAATTAATAACAAAAAGTAAAAAAAGAAATTCATAGAATAATTTAAAAAAAAGTCTATAAAAGCAGGAATGCGCGAGAAAAAAAAACCAAAGGCGACAGCGGTAAATAAATATGCTTATACAGTAGTCTAGGCAGATAGATAATGTTTTTTAACATTATTTTTAAAAATATTTAACGATTGCGCTTTTCTTATTGTTAAGGGCAGTGCGTTCCACAGGCGCACAGCCTGCACTGTAAATGATTTGCCGTAATAATCGGTGGAATGACTTGGCATTTGCAGTTTAAGGTTCTCTGATGACCTCAAGCATCTTGAATGTGTGTCATGTAGGAACTCGAAACGTTCTTTAAGATAAGATGGTGATGAAGGATTAAACAGTATATTATAAAGAAGGGCTAAAATGTGAGTGTTCCGGCGAAGGCGAATAGGAAGCCACTTGAGCTGACGGCGATAATCAGAAACATGGTCATATTTGCGTAATCCAAATATAAACCTTATGCAGACATTTTGAAGCCGCTCAAGTTTGTCAAGTTGTGCTTCTGTGAGATCAAGATAGCTGGTATCGGCATAGTCAAGAATAGGAAGAAGGAGGGATTGTGCGAGCGCAATTTTTGTGGCAGTGGGTAGAAAGTTGCGTAGTCTTCGCAAGATCCCTGCAGAGGCAAAAACCTTACGACTAACTTCTTGTAGCTGTAGATCCCAGGATAACTTATTGTCTATATAAATTCCCAAGTTTTTTACATTTTCCTTAAAAGGTATTGTGATGTTGTTAAAGTAAACTGGTGGAACCTGAGACCAAGCTATCTTTGAAATTAACCTGGGGCTACCAAAAACTGTAACCTGCGTCTTTTCAGGATTAACAGTCAGCCCGTATTGAATACTCCAGGTGCAAACACGTCTTAGGTCCCCATTTAAGCTATCAATGGCCATCGGCAAATCATTAAGCTCGGCTTGTGTATATATTTGCAGGTCATCTGCATAAAGGTGGTAGGAAGAATTAAGATTACTGGAAATAGTGTTAATAAATAACGCAAAGAGAAGCGGAGAAAGAACGCCACCCTGTGGTACGCCGACTACAGTATTGCGCCACGAGGATACACTATCCTGGACGCAAATGCGTTGCCGGCGGCCGAACAGGTAATCACGAAACCAATCGGTTGCCGTTGGAGATATGTTAAGAGATCTTAGTATTCCAATCAGAATTTCAAAATTCACTGTGTTAAAAGCATTACTGAAATCGAGTAATGAGAGGACAGTGAGTTTTCCTCTATCCATTCCCAGTCTGATATCATCAGTTATTTTAGTTAATGCAGTCGTCGTACTATGACCAGGGCGGAAGCCGGATTGGAAGGGATTAAGAAGAGAATTTTTACAGAGGAATGAACTAAGCTGGTTGGAAACCAATCGTTCAAGGACCTTGGAGAGTAGAGGAAGAATCGATATAGGTCGGAACTCAGAAAAGGAAGAAGGATTAGGTTTTTTGGGTATTGGGATGATATGGGCGTCTTTCCACGAGGATGGGAATGTACTGCTGGATATAGAATAATTAAAGATATGGCAAAGAATGGGTAGGATCTCATCAAGGATAGGAGTGATCATATTACGACTAATGCAGTCACTGCCGATTGAGTTGGAAGTGATAGACAGAACCGATTTCTTAACATCACAAGCAGCAAACTGATTAAATCTAAAAGAGCTATAATCAGGGGTTGGAAGTGATGAAAGATTACGTAAGGTATTGCTTAAGGTAGTCCTATCACAACTGGACGAAGGAGTAAAGTGTTGATTTAATGCATTAACATCGAAGTTTACAGGAGTTTGATCTTGACGTGATTTTCCAATCCCCATAGAATTTAGAAATTTCCAGACCTTGGCTGGATCACCATTTTCAACAGATTGATGGATATGTTGGCGTTGTGCGTTTCTACACACCTTATTGCTGAGACATCTTAAAGATACATATTTTTCCCAATTAGAATCACTTGGCCGACTATTGTACCTAGCTTTAGCTGCAACTTTTTTCCCCATAATAGATTTAATATTATCTGTAAGCCATGGTGCCGGTAAATGTTTAATTTTAATTGGGCGGATAGGAGCATGAAAGTCATAGAGCTGTGTCAATTGGGACGCAAAATAATTAACTTTTACGTCGATGGAGTCAGCGTTAATAAGCGGTGCCCAATTTATGTCGGTAGCGTCTTTACGAAGAGCAGTCAGATCCATACCAGCAAAACTGCGCTGCAGAAGGGTCCTTGACTTAGCCTTGGGAGGACGAATTTTGTACGAAACGAATATGAGATCATGATATGAAAAAGCTTCCGCCGAGCATTGGCCATGCTTAGAGACTCTTTGAGTTGAAGAAACAAGAATTAAATCTAACAGTGAAGGTGTGGAATTAGGAAAATGATGCGTGGAATTAAGTGGAAGCAAGACCAAGTTGGTGGAAGCAGCGATAGTGCGTAGAGAATTAGAGCGAGTGTCATTTTTAAGGAGACATGTATTAAAGTCTCCCATGATTATGGTTTGACTATAAGAGGGTGTCATCTGTTCAAGGATATTTTCCAGCGACGAAAAGTAGTTAATGCGCAATGATGGGCAATAGTAGACACCAAGAAGGGCTTTAGAGTGCTGAAGTTCGACCTCTAGGAAGAGGTGCTCGCCAGCATTGGACGGTGGAGGTTGTGCCGAGATACTAACTATAGAAAACGAAATATGAGCTCGTAAGTAGATGGCAACACCGCCACCGCGGCCATGTGTGCGATCGTTTCTGATCAGTTTAAAGCCCGGAAGTGAGTAAGAAGTAGAAGGTAGACATGGCTTAAGCCAGGATTCTGAAACAAGAATTGCATGAATATTCTTACAGTCAAACGAGGCCAGCATATCAGAATAATGAGCCGGAATACTTTGTGCATTAATATGGACTACATTAAGATTTTTTGGTACATCAGAGAACTGTGAAGCAAGAGTTTCGGCAAGAGAAGGAATACTAGAAAAACTATCATCATCGCTGTTAGCCGAGAAAAAATCATCTAAGTTGCTATCATTACTGCTTTCAGACATAAAACTAAACAAAAAATAATATATTTATATTAACTATATTAAAATACTCTTCTAACTATATTAAGTACGAATGCACCCACCAGATGAGTGCAGAATAATAGGGTTTTAGTTTAATTACTTACAACACCGTCCGAAGGAACTAACACTACATCAACAAGAATAAACACAAAGCAACTGAAAGTAACTAAACGCACGTGACAGTTTAGAAATTGTTCATGTCAAAATTGTCAAATAGAATAAACTGTGTGGATAATTATTATTGTTGTCATGTAGGTAATTTATAAATAATGATAATTATTGTTGTGTAGGCAAGTGGGAAAGATATAAATGTAAACAAATGTTAACAAAACCAAAATAAATGAGAAATTACTTTTTCGAGGCCGCCGGCCGTTTGGACTTCGTAGTTTTAGACGGCGCCGCAACCGGTACGGGAGCAGAAACTGCGGGACATTCTATTTGCTCCAGATCTCTGTAACATATATAAATTTCGATAATTAAACCTAAACATAATCTCCTTGACGAAAACTTAATACCAGCTAGCTAAATATCATTACTATTATAAAATAAATTTTATAAGGGTTTTAAAAATCCGTGTAACTAAATATTTATGTATATGTAACTAGAAATAATTATGTATACCTACTTAACCATATTACTAAAAACATGTTCTGAAGATTTACAAGCGCTTTTTTAAGTCTACGTAAATAAACCTAACTTATTTTTTTTTTTATCTACTCTCTTTCTACCTCAGTTAATCAGAAAGTGGCAATTACCATCAACACAGATAATTTTTTATCAAAAATCTGACAGAAAATAAATTTCAAACAGCAAATTTTTATTGTATTACCAAATCACTCAAAAGTATACTTCTACTAGATGGTTAGCAGTTTCCGTAGGTTTAGGTGCTTGCAAAACACATGACATGATCCGCGAAACTTTCTCTATGCAATAAATCATAAATTCTGCCACGCAATAGGTGCAAGATTTGAGTTTTAAAACTGCTTTGATAAGTCTTTTAAAATCATTAATAACTTCATATCTCTACCGAGTTACTTATTAAAGATTGACTTGAATTATGTTGTATTGAATTGTTAACCTTATATATTTTTTACCAGCTGTGCCCGCGACTTCGTCCGCGTGTTAATTAGTTTATTTCGTTTTTCTTGTAAAATAAAAGACGTTTTCTAAATTAAAAGTAGCCTAAGTTACTCCTTATTACATCAGCTACCTGCCAATAAAAGTCCCGTCAAAATCGGTCCAGCCATTTCAGAGATTAGCCGGAACAAACAGACAGACAGACAGACAAAAATTGTAAAAAATGTCATTTTGGTGTATGTACCGTATATATATTCATATTAATGTAGTAAAAACCGGTTATTTCAATATTACAAACAGACACTCCAATTTTATTTATTTGTATAGATTAAATGACAACGCCCGCACTAGGGAATCTAATCTCTGTGTTACGGGGTACTTTACAAACATAACATAGACGGACACAAATTACATCCAAACTCAGAACAAATATTTATGGGTCACTCAAATAGTTGTCCGGCGCGAGACTCGAACCCGCGACACGAAGAGGCGAGGCGACTGTATTAGCCGCTGCGCCATACGTGCAATAATTGATTATATGACAAACTAGGTGATGCCCGCGACTTCGTCCGCGACATTTTTGAATGATGACCAATGTAACTACTTACTTCTAGCTTAATCTAAAAAATATAACTTTAAACATAAATAAGCAAAACAAATTTAAGAAAACCTAACCTATAAATAACCTAACTAAGAAATAAACTAATGACTACTTTGCTACTGTTATTTTAAAATAAGGACCCGATATCATCAACCAAAAAAAATCAAAGAATACATATCAATTGTCCTTAAGTATAGCCAGTAAGTCAAACAAAGTAAAATAATAATCAACGATGAATATATCACAAAGGTAACTCCCATTAGATTAGGTTGCGACCACGGCATTGATAGGTCTAATATCACATTTTGTGAACGGAAACATAGCGCGATCTAAAACGATGATTACGCCATCTACTAACACTAATATAAACTTGTAAAGCGGTAAAATTAAGATGTGTGCATATATTTTGGGCGAGATTTAGGCGATCATCTATTGATTCAGTTTTGAACTACCTTTTATTTCAATCATTTATTTATTTAAACCGATATGCCAAATAACTTGCAATCTGAAACGATATTGGCGCCATCTAGTTACAAAATTGTGAACTTGTAGATCAGTAAAATTAAGATCATATTTTTTGGGTGCGATCTTCTCGACACTAACAATTACTATATATATAATACAACGCTAACTCGTATTTTAGGTAAATTCGTTTTTATCCCTTTTTGTATAAATGAATTTTTTTTATTATTTTTTATTAAAATTACGAAACAAAAAGAAGTTACAAATCTTAAAACGCTAAATCTTTACTTAGACGACAACGACCACGACATTTTAAGCAACTTGGCTTAAGAAACGAATTTCTCTAAAATTTGAGTTGGCGTAAATTGTTGGTGGCAATCTATTGAATCAGTTTTGGATTACCTTTTTTTAACAACAAATTATTCCTTGGATTGTTTTATTTTTAACTGAAAGACCAAATACCAATTTACATGCGTTGAACTCCAATAAAAACAAATTTTTATACAAATGTGGAAATGGTGGAATTTCCAAAAATCCTGAAATATATATTTATAATTGTAAAATGAAAGGCCAAATACCAATTTTCATGCGTTTACCTTAAAAAATGTCACACTTTTCATACGAACTTACATCCCCTATTTGTCACCCTTAGGGGTGGAATTCTCGAAAATCCTGAAATATATATTTTTTATTTTTAACTGACAGGCTAAATACCAATTTTCATGCGTTTACCTTTAAAAATGTCACATTTTTCACACAAACTTACATCCCCTATTTGTCACCCTTAGGGGTGGAATTCTCAAAAATCCTGAAATGTATATTTTTAGTTTTTATCTGAAATGCCAAATACGAATTTTCATGCGTTTAACATAAAAATTGACACATTTTTCATACAAACTTACACCCCCTATTTTACGTTGTTTGGGCTGGAATTTCCAAAAATCCTAAAATATATATTTCTAATTGTTAACTAAAAGGCCCAATACTAAATTTCATGCGTTTAACTTAAAAATTGACACATTTTCATACAAACTTCCATCCCCTATTTTTCGCCCTTGGGGGTAGAATTTCCAAAAATCCTGAAACACCTATTTTTTTATATTTAATTGGAAGGCCGGATACCAAATTTCACGCCTTTAACTTAAAAAAAGACACATTTTTCACACAAACTTACACCCCCTATTTTACGTTGTTTGGGATGGAATTTCCAAAAATCCTGAAATATATATTCCTAATTGTTAACTAAAAGGCCCAATACTAAATTTCATGCGTTCAACTTAAAAATTGTCACATTTTCATACAAACTTACATCCCCTATTTTTCGCCCTTGGGGGTAGAATTTCCAAAAACCCTGAAATATGTAATGATTTATTTTTAACTGGGAGGCCAACTACCAATTTTCATGCGTTTCACTTAAATATTGACACATTTTTCATACAAACTTCCAACCCCTATTTTTAGCCTTTGGGGGTAGAATTTCCAAAAATTCTGAAACACTTAATGTTTTATTTTTAACTGAAAGGTCAAATACCAATTTTCATGCCTTTAACTTCAAAAACAGCAAAGTTTCATACTAACTTTGCACCCCCGTTTTACCCCTTTAAGGGTTGAATTTCGAAAAATCCTTCCTTATTCCTTGTCTACAGTATAAACAAAACATTTGTGCAAAATTTCAGCTTTCTAGTTCCAAGGGTTTGGGCTGGGCGTTGATGAGTCAGTCAGTCAGTCAGGCCTTCTCTTTTTATTTATATAGATAACTAGCTGGTGCCCGCGACTTTGTCCGCGACAATTTTGAATGATGACCAATGTATCTACTTACTTATTACTTAAGCTTAATCTAAAAAATATAACTTTTAAAACAAATAAGCAATATAAATTGAATAAAACCTAACCTATAAATAACCTTACTAAGAAATAAATGAAAAACTACTTTGCTACTGTTATTTTCAAAAAGGACCCGATATCAGTAAGTTAAATAAAGTAAAATAAAATAACTACCCAGAAATCCTGAAATATATATTTTTAATTTTTAACTGAAATTCTAAGTACCAATTTTCATGCGCTTAACTTCAAGTCGCAGTTTACATAGAAACTTACGTACCCTACTTTACGCCCTTAGGGGGGGGGGAGAGGATTCTCAAATATTCATAAATATATATTTTAAATTTTTTACTGAAATGCCAAATAACAATTTTCATGCGTTTAACTTAAAACGTTCCACATTTTTTATACAAACTTACATCCCCAATTTTACATCCTTGCCTGTTGCCTGCGTCATAAAAGGTACCTTCTGTCAAAATGTCAAGTCTTTAACTCCAGCCGTTTAGGCTGTGCGTTGATATGTCAGTCAGTATAAACTTACATCACCTATTTTATGCCCTTCGGGGTGGAATTTTCAAAAATCCTGGAATACATATTTTTATTTTTAACTGAAAGGTCAAACACCAATTTTCATGGGTTTAACTTCAAAAAAGTCGCATTTTTCATACAAACTTACATGCCCTATTTTACGCCCTAAGGGGTGGAATTCCCAAAAATCCTGAAATATATATTTTTAATTTTTAACTGAAATGCTTAATACCAATTTTCATGCGTTTAACTTAAAAATTGACACATTTTTCATACAAACTTACACCCCCTATTTTACGCTCTTGGGGCTGGAATTTCCAAAAATGCTGAAATATATATTTTTTATTTTTAACTAAAAGGCCAAATACCAATTTTCATGCGTTTAACTTAAAAATTGTCACATTTTCCATACAAACTTACATCCCCTATTTTTCGCCCTTGTGGGTGAAATTTCCAAAAACCCTGAAATACGTGATTTTTTATTTTTAACTGGAAGGCCAAATACCAAATTTTATACCTTAAACTTCAAAAACGGCAAAGTTTCATACTAACTTAGCGCCCCTGTTTTACCCCCTTAGGGGTTGAATTTCGAAAAATCCTTCCTTATTCCTTGTCTACATTATGAAACAAACATTTGTGCAAAATTTCAGCTTTCTAGGTCCAAGGGTTTGGGCTGGGCGTTGATGAGTCAGTCAGTCAGTCAGGACTTGTCTTTTTATTTATATAGATAGTCAAATATTCATTTGTTGGTAAGATTTCTTACATGTCATGAAAATTATTATAAAAAAATATTAAATGTCTGAACAATGTCAAAATATGTCAAAAAATATACTATAAACTAAATTTGAGTCAAATAAATTATATTTTTTTCAATAACATAAAAAAATAGGTCACTACATAGACAGCTAGTCAAAATCATAAATTACATATTTTTATATATTAGATTTGAAATGTATAAATTCATCAATGGAATAGAACGATTGCTCGATAAGCCACCATTTTAACCGAGTTTTAAAACTCATTATGGTTGGGGCACTTGATATGCTCATTGGTAGTTTATTATACACTGTGCAGCCCATAACATGAGTAGTTTTGGATGTTTTAGTCAGTGTCCTCGGTAACGACGTCAGCTTAATGCTATGCCGTGTGCAATAGGTGTGTATCTCACTCCGCTTTGTATAAAGATCTATGTTTACCGTAACTTACACTGCAACTTGGTACAGCACTATTGAAGTTAAAGTCATGATACCCAATTTTTGAAAGTGTGGCCTTGCGGATACGTTTTGTGGTATATTAACTATTGCCCGTATGGCACGTTTCTGCATTCGGATCTAATAAAAGCTCATGTATGTACAGACGCCAGCGCATCCAGCTACCCCAATCTGTCAAATTTATTTGTCCATGGGCGGCGGTAATCACTTATCATCAGGTGACCCACTTGCTCGTTTGTCGCCCACTAATATAAAAAAAAATCGGCCAAGTGCGAGTCGTACTCGCCCATGAAGGGTTCCGTAGCAGCAATTATTTCAGTTGATAAAATGAAAGGTAAATTGTGGTTTACGATTTATGACGTATTAAAAAAACTGCTTACTAGATCTCGTTCAAACCAATTTTCGTTGTTAGTTTGCAAAGTAATGTACATCATATATTTTTTTAAAGTTTTATCATTCTCTTATTTTAGAAGTTACAGGGGGGGAGACACTCATTTTACCACTTCAGGAGTGTCTCTCTCTTATAGATTTTTAACTTTATCACATAAGCATAAGGTTCACTTTCAATTGGGGAAATTTGTCAGATTGGGGTAGCTTGATGTGCTGGCGTCTGTACAAGTAATCGTGGAACACTCAGTGAGAATTACGGACCGGTTGGCGTGGTTGGTAGATACTTGCCTTTCACGCCCCAGGTCGTAGGTTCGATCCCACCCAGGACAGATATATGTGTGCACGAACATGTCTGTTTGTCCTGAGTCTTAGTGTAATTATCTATAAAAGTATATATTTACAAAAGAACCGTAGTATATGTAGTATATCATTTATCAGTCAATTTATTATTACCTATTTTTAACGTTACTTCGTGGACATTGGTGTGGGTTACACGTTACCAATTCTTAAAGTTATATTGTAATAATTTAACTATACCTACTGTGTAACAGCTTAATGTCCCAAAAAAGGTAACTAAAAAAAAAACAGGTTTCCATAGTACAAGCTCTGCTTAGTTTCTAATCAGATGGCCGTATTAGAATAATGTCCCAAGATTATTATTATTTGATTACTAAAATATTATTAATTTAAATTTAGTCTCATCATCATATCATTAAAGAAAGATGCCCACAGCTGAACAAAGGCCTCCCCAAAGATCTCCACAATTGCCGATAGTGCGCTACCCGCTTCCAGCCACTTAAATTTAGTCTAGTAATAATAAAATCATTTTTCTTTCAGTTCGAACAAACACAAATAATAAAAATATCACCAAACTTCCAACTTGCCATCCACATTTCCAATCTACAACAAACATGCATCCAAATTGAGTGTATTATCAGACTGCACATATTTCAGAGAGAAAACACTCTTCGAAGCTCATTACTCCGCAGCGCGAGATCAAAAGGGCTTCTACCCTGTTTATTTGTAAACCTACCCCTTGAGAGATGGTTTATTTCTGTCTCGCGTTAACAACACACTCTAATGGCTAAAAAAATAAACAAACCTATCATATTCAGATAAATAAAGACAGGTAGGTTTTCTTCGCGTACTACACAGGTTTCTGAGCTGTTATCTTAAAAGAAATCTCTTTGGTTTGAATGTGTACTGTTATTGCTCGTTTTAGGAAAGCTACCCTTCTTAAGAAGCGGTGTTTTAGGTGTTAAGTTTTCGGGTGTTCTAGTTTAGAGCTTTCATGCAACCATCCGTAATTTTATGGCATCATTCGCAATGCAAACCGTAAATATAATCTTAGAACTGGGAATTCATAAATTGTATCGTTCAGTGAAGATCGACCAAGCAACAATCCGGGCTAGATAAGATAAGATAAAAAAAGATAAATACACTTTATTGCACACCATTTACACATAATTGTTACAATATTTAAAAAAAAGGTACAATAGGCGGCCGTATCGCTTACAGCGATCTCTTCAAGACAACCTTCGGTATATTGTATGGAATTATGAGTAGGGGTAATGTATGATGTACGAAATGTGGGATATGATTACTTACGAGAGAGATAGATATGCTCTGGCGTTAAGCTACGAACAATATACAAATCAACTATATAATTCCCTTGCTAACTACTCACATTATCACCCTAATATGTTCCATTACTAGACATAGGCCTCCCCCAAAAATGGTGGTGCAAATGGCATTCCGGACTAGAACTGACAATTAGCGGAATTAACATTGCATATTAATTTTGTTTTTTGATTATAATTTATTTGACTTCATTACACGACTAAATTGATTGCTTTATATGTAAATTATTTGATTGCGAAAATTTTTTGTATTATTTTTGTCATAATTCATATTATATATTATATTTTCTCAATAAGTCAATAGAATATAATATTAAAACAATAAAATTAAACCAAAAGAAACTTGTTGCTGAAAATCACGCTGGCTCGTTGTCGGGCTTACAAAGAGAAAATATCGTAGCAAAACATAGCTTCCTGATCATAAGTTAGCAAAAAGCTTGAAACACGACCTTAATCGAATTTTGTGTACATGTGAATTAAAGCGGGACATTCCTTATCCGATTAATGAAGGTAAAGAAATGTTATTTCTATTATAATGTTCTCAAAAAAAACTAGGTCTGAAGAACTCCAAAAAAGCAAACATGTATGAAGAATATAATTTGAGTAAAAGAGACAAAAGAGGTGTGCAAGGATCGTGATATGGAAATCCGTTGTCGCTGTCTACCCCTCTGGCTGACAGGCGTGAGTATATGTACATATGTATGTATTTTGAAACATTTTATTTATGCGTTGATTGAGATCACTGAATTTTACTCTTATCCTTTATATTATATATAGTAAATATAAAGATTTCATAACAAGCATTATGAAGATATAATTATGATGGAAGAAGTAGAGGGAAGAAAATGTTGCTTTTCTCACCGGAGGTCGTGGGTTCGATTCCCACCTAGGATAGATATTTGTGTGTATGAACATGTCTGTTTGGCTTGAACCTGGGTGTAATTATGTATTTACAAAAGAAATCTAGTATATCAGCTAAGTATCTGGTTTCCATAGTACAAGCTCTGTTTAGTTTGGGATCAGATGGCCGTGTGTAATTAATGTCTCAGGATATTATTATTATAATATAGCTGTACATTTTAGGAGCCATACCTTTATCGGTGGAACTTTTTATATGCTTCTGTTAACGAGAAATGTTTTTACACATCCATGTAAGAAGAGAAGATAATGTGTTCTCTTCTCTTCTCTCGTGGCATCTCTCTTAACAACTTATAAGCATAATTGTTCTATCTCTACCTATTAAATTATGTAAGCGGCCGCCTGAGATGTGGCCCATAAGGGTGCCCTCAGGTATTAGTCGTTTAAATTAAGCAACTGGTTGAGAGCCTTTTGCGCTAGCCAACTGCTCGTTGTTTTCAATTCTTTAATTTGATATACTATTGCTAAATGTAACAATAATAGCTTATTAACTTGCTATTTATTATTTATTTAAGAATATTAAAAATACATGTGACGAAACAGACCGCACGGACGGACTAATTTAAAATATTTTGTTACTTTAATTACTGTTTTTAAACGGTGTTTATGTAATACATTGTGAGCTTGACAAGTACAAGTGTATGTAAATACCCAAGTGATGAATAAATTTCATTATTTCATTTCATTAAGTATAGTATATACTAGCTTCTGCTATGTGTGCCTGATTGCATAGAGTATCCCCACCCTCCATTGTCACAACTCCATTGTGGAACTCTTTTAGAGAGGCTTTTCTCCAGCAGCTGCCATGATGATAGTATATTATATTAGTGATAGTATACATATATATAACTCTATACTAATCATATGACGATGAATATTTATTTAAATTATATCATGTGCATATTTATATATTTCTTTTTTTCTACTTTTTGCACCTACTTACTTTTTAATATCTGCACCTCTATAAGGTCGACTGGGAGAAAATGGCAAAAGAATTAAGTACACCTCTGTACAAATTTGTGCTTAAAATTTTTAAGAGAGTTTCAAATAAAACTTCTGAAAATATTGCATATACCCATTGTGATCACGGGTCGACCACAGCTGGGGCATTCCATGCCGATACGTTGGGTAACGTAACGGTAATGATTAAATTGTTATCGTGATTGAGACCCGTGTCCACAATATATAAAAATGTGTACAAATCGCGAAAGATTAAAAACATTAATATACCCATTTTATAGTTAACATTAGTTTCCCTAAACGAAATTACACTAAAGACTGAACGTTTATTCAGAGTCTGTAATCGCGTAGTGAATAGCCGTCCTTAAATGCATACGTATACAGGCTGATTAATCGAGCAGACGGTGTATCTACAGCGTGTTTCTATTCGCAACAATGATGGATCGTGCGTCCAGTCCGCTTGTTTGTGTGACTTAGTGATAGCGACTGTCTATCTCATGTAGGAACGTGTACTTGTTGTAGAGAGCACTTAATAATAAATGGAACGGATTTAGAAAATTACTATATATATGTAGTAAAAATATTAGACTTAAACTAGATAATTAAACATAATCTCTTGACAATAACTTGATACGAGCTAGCTAAATATCATTTCTGTAATAAAATAAATTTTATAAATGTTTTCATACAAGATGTACCTAAATATCTATGTTACTAGAAATAATATCTAATGTATACAACTATATTACTACAAACATGTTCTGACTATTTACAAGCGCTTTTTTAAAGTCTACGTGAATAAAAACCTTTTTTATTTTATTTATTTATTTACTCAATTTTCTATATACACAAACACTCACACACACGCATACACACGCATGTGTACACAGCCACACACACAGACACACGCTTACACAGGTTTATTTACTTACTTATATATATAGCTGGATAAATAATATAAAAGTATCTTGCTGATAAATTTATATAATGTACTAGGTTCGGGGGGCCTGAAGTGCCAAAATACAGGCCTTGGCTTAGTTTGGACTCCAGATTTCCCACAAATTGCAACTTCATACATTTTGTCAACTTTATTTGTTTCATGTTAATATCATGTAATTTGTGGAGATGAAATAAATCATTTTGTATTGTATTTGTATTGTATAATTACAGTTCACATGTGGCGCAGTGGTTAAGACAGTCGCCTCGCCACTTCGTGTCCCGAGTTCGATTCCCGCGCAGGACAACTATTTGTGTGCCCCATAAATAGTGAGACTGGATATACTTAATGCTCGTAAATGATATTTTGTAAAGTCTTTCGGAGGCTTTTACCTGAACGGGGTCCATTAATACTTAGGTAGTGGATAATTTAAACAAATAATAATTAAACTAATTACAATATACAATTTATAGTCGGAAATCAAATTCATCTAAATGTAATAAATGTAATTGAATTATAGGTTAATAAGTTATGGAATTAAATAAACCTTTATTATTATTATTATTTATTTTAAGGTACCGCAGTGTACTCAGGTCTCAGTGATTAATTTCCCTAATGCGGGCGTTGGCTTTTTTATAAAAAATATATATTATCATAAAAAAATAAAATTATAAAAACATAGCAATTTTTTTTATATGAAATTTACATTTAGCTTTAACGGTTTTTCTGTTTTCTCCCCGGTTCCTTTTATATGTCACTAACGACAGTCGTAACGTATATCAGTAACCCTTTAATAATATCTTTGATAGTAATAATATGCTAGGACATAATTCACACACGGGCTTGTGATCCCAAACTAAACAGACCAGTGATATACTACTTTTCTTATGTAAATACATACTTATATATATAATTACACCCAGACTCAGGACAAACAGACATGTTCATACACACAAATATCTGTCTTGGGTGGGAATCGAACCCATAAACTGCGGCGTAGGCAAGTATTTACCACCCACGCCAACCGGCCCATCCAAACCCACCTTTTTTATTTTTTTTTGCCGGGTTGGTAAATCCAGCATGGATGTCCTGCGCCTTGGGGGAGGCGGAGGGGTCTGTCAGACTCCTACTGACTAAAAACCACCCCGGTGTTCCATCTCACACCTGCGCCAGGGGTCGCGGGAACGTACGATACTTCCGCAACACCCAGCTGGTGCTGACCAATACCTGCGGGCCTCCTCGCATTAGCGGGGGGGAGTGAGGTGTTAAACTCCCCCCGCAACGTCTAAGAGGGGCGCGCGTGGAACACGTCGCGCCGCCGCCTCGGGTCCAGATGTGTAGTGGGCGACGGACACCCCCGAGTCCATCGCCCCTGGACGTCCAAACCCACATGCCGCAAGAAATAAAATTGAGCACATATAGAGACAATACGCTGTTCGCAACGTCGAAACTTCTTCCCTACTTTCTTTATTCAGGTAGAATGATAAAGTTAGTTCTCTATGACTAATTGTGTAGCGCACACAGTTGTTAGACTGGTTGTGGACTTGGTGTGGCGCACTCTAACCAGCCCAGCACATACAGTTACATGCACTCACCAAACTGTTAGTAATAAATAATATAATAATAATAATATCTGGGGACAATGTCACACAGATCATCCTAGCCCCAAACTAAGCAAAGCTTGTACTATGGGTACCAGGCGAAGATATACATACTTATATAGATAGATAAATACTTAAATACATAGAAAACATCCATGACTCAGAAACAAATATTCGTGCTCATCACACAAATATTTGCACTTACCGGGATTCGAACCCAGGACCACCAGCTTCGTAGGCAGGAGCACTACCAACTAGGCTACGGTGACCGTCATCAGTAATCGAGGAAAAGCACTTAGATAGACTGATGGAGTATACTGATCTAGATCTAGAATAGTGCCTGTGGTTAAGAATAAAACGGGAGATAGGTCAGATCAGAGTAACTATAGACCGATAGCCACCATAATCGCCAAGGTGCTTGACAGGTTGCTTGAGACTCAGTTGAGTCAGCATATTAAGTTGCACGATAATCAATTCGGATTCAGACCTAAACTCTCGACTGAAAGTGCAATTCTGTGCCTCAAGCAAACTGTAAGGTATTATACGAGTCGTGAAACACCGGTGTACGGTTGTTTTCTAGACCTGTCAAAGGCTTTTTTTTGTATATTAATAAATAAAAAGGCAAACAGTAAAATTAACGTGCTCTCTGAAGCATAAATCGCCGGAATAAGACTTCTAAGAAATATTTAATTTCATCTTTTGTTTTATATTCAAGTGAGATATCATTAGTAAAACAGTACATTTCTGCTTATACATATTATAACATATGTACAAGTTTGTACAGTAGAAGTATTTTTAACGAAAATTGGATGGAAAACCGCTCCGGGCTAGCTTACACAGCAACCTGATTAAGAATAACATTTACATTGCGTCGTCTTGAGGTAATACAATTACTAAGGTAATTGTTTTATAATAAGCTACAATCAAAATACAGTGACACAAAAAAAAATATGACTTGACAAATAAATAATAAATTAGTAAACAACCAGTTGCGTTCTCCGGTCCGTAAGCAATCGATGAGGTTGAGCAACTATGCGTGCGATCAGTCCAGAGATGGGTCACCACCAAAGTGCTTTAATTCCTGAGTGGAGTGGAAGGCACGTTAACCTGTCAGTCCCGGTTTTAGTCATTAGGCATCAGGCGGTAAGCCATGTCCGAAGCTTACTGCGCGGCTTGAACAACTCTGACACTAGGGTAACCACTGGCCATACGATAAGTAATAAATAATATGATAATAAATAATTGAGGAGCTCTCAGCAGAACTGGCGTTAACCGACCCGTAAGTGATCGGAGGATAGCACCTACCTACGTGGTCAGTCTATACATGGGTGACCGTCACAGTGGTTTAAGTTTTGAGCGTCTCCGTGCTCAGGATCGCACGTCTAGCTGTCGGTCCCGGTTGTAGTCGTTAGACAACAGATGTTAAACTATGTCCGAGGCATTCTGGTTAACCATTCAATAAAGAAGAAGAAAGAATAATCGAGAACGCCAATTACTTATCACTCTCACCAGTTCTTATGTGATTAGTGAAGTTAACCACCTAGGCGTACGATCTGTGACCGTCAGAATGGTTTAATTTCTTATTTCTTGAACGTTTCTATGCTCCAGAGAGCGCGTAAAGTTGCCGGTCCCGGTTGTAATTGTTAAGCCATGCCAAAGGCCTACTGGTAAGTTTTTTCAGCTCTGACACTAGAGTAACCCCCGCCCATACGATAAAGAAGAATAATTACTTTAAAAAACATGCGGGGCAGTCTTCGGGGACGGTTGATAGGAGTTAAAACAATTATTTTACACTTTAAATCTCAATAAACTACAATATATTAGTTATACATGTAGCTCATGGGAAGCGGAACGCAGCGATGTCGCGAGTTTCACGCTTTTTGTTTACCCGAAAAGTACACAAATATATACAGTATATGTACAGATGCCAGCACATACAGTTACCCCGATCTGTCAAATTTCTTTTATAGATTTTGAATCACCAAAGCATTAGGTTCACTTTCAATTGGGGAAATAAGACAGATTGGGATATTTTGATGTGCTGGCGTTTGTACATATAATATACATAATACTAGCGGCCCGGTACGTGCTTCGCTACGTATAAGGTATAGTAATAAAAAAATATTATTAAGTTCATTTATTCAAACAAAAACATATTTTAAATTGCTAAAATATGTTGATTTTACAATTTTTCAAGACTTTTTTTTAATTTTCTCTACGTACAAACTTTCCTTGGACTTCCACAAATAATTCAAGATCAAAATTAGCCAAATCGGTAAAGGCGTTGTTGAGTTATAACATTACAACGAAAAGTGGCATTGATTTTTATATGTATAGATAACTAGCTGTGCCCCGCGGTGTTACCCGCGTTAAATTTTATAAATTTTCTTTGCTATAAACCTCACGGAGCCCGAGACCTTTCCAACGAATGCAAAACCGTGGAAATCGGTTCGTGCGTTCTGGAGTTATAGCGTCAGGAAGGAAAACCCGACTTCATTTTATATAGTAGATGGCGTTCGGTGACGATGACGCAAGTCCCATGATTTTTGTTCAACCAACAATAGCTCAACTAAAGAAGTTTTCACTTTAAAAAACAAACAATAAGCTTTTATTTCTTTCTAAATCTTTAGATTGCAATCCGATTTAAACAACTTATGCAGCCATCTCGAAATAATTGCTTACCGAATGAAAAAAAAGACTTAGGTATATCTGTTCACGAAGAACGGAGAAATAGCGTAATATATTATTGTTCCAAAAAGCACCCAGACTTAAATTGTAGAGGTCCTCTTCCATTTTGAAGCTGGTTAATTATTGAAGTTTCTTCGTAAATCACCTTCAGCCTTATAATATTTTGTTTATTATATTCGACTGGAGCAGGACCATGAACCGAAAGTCGCATCGGCCGCTTCTACAAGATAAACCGATGATCTTGTGAGGGTCGCTGGCGTCGCTGGCAGCCGCTGGATGCGGGAAGCGCAAGACCGGATATTGTGGAGATCTTTGGGAGAGGCCTTTGTCCAGCAGTGGACGTATTTTGGTTGATATGATGACATTTAACTTTCAAGCCCTACTCAGGACAAATCTTGAGACACGATTATTTTTTGTGTATGGGTGTATTTTCTCTATAATAATAATATCTCAGGACATGTCACACAGATCATCCTAGCCCCAAACTAAGAAAAGCTTGTACTGTGGGTACCAGGCGACGATATACATAATTAAATAGATAGATAAATACTTATATACATAGAAAACATCCATGACTCAGAAACAAATATTCGTGCTCATCACACAAATATTTGCACTTACCGGGATTCGAACCCAGGACCACCTGCTTCGTAGGCAGGAGCACTAACAACTAGGCTACGGTGACCGTCATGTCATGTCATAATATGTATATATTTTTATCTAGATATGTTCATTTATTTTATGCAAGCTGTGTCTGCATCTAGTAGGGTATAGCCTCTTGCTTTATTTGTAAATACTGTTTGATTCATACTTTTTTTATATGTTAAATATCTATATAAATATCTATATATATATATATATATATATATATATATATATATATATATATATATATATATATATTGCTATAGTAGTACTGCTATAGTACAGGCACTGGCTAGTTTAGGATCAGAT
This sequence comes from Pseudoips prasinana, assembly GCA_951640165.1. Classification (NCBI taxonomy): domain Eukaryota; kingdom Metazoa; phylum Arthropoda; class Insecta; order Lepidoptera; family Nolidae; genus Pseudoips; species Pseudoips prasinana. The sequence goes on along the minus strand of OX621251.1, from coordinate 31,944,270 downwards.
GGCAATGTGTAAGTTGTCCTAAGAAATTTATTTATTTTTGAAAAATCTTCTACCGAAGGACGACTAGAACAAGAACAAGAGTATTATTAAGAAAATAACGTGTACATGATTATGTTACTCTTCTTAACAATAGGAAGCAATTCTGTATTACTTATTTCTGCAAAACATGTCCATAACATGAGCAACCGATAAATCAAGCAATCAATAAACTAATTTATCATAGAAGTTACTTTTATCAACCATCTCGCATAACGCCGTACATGCACAAAGCGCAATCCATCACCCGCGACTTTTTAAAATATTGAATGTTTGGTACCAAGTTCTAGTAGTTTGCAGTGTGGTGAAGGCAGTAAATATCATCACCCATTCTCAACCCGTAGGGGGCATAGAAGTCGACCCGAGGGAATATCTACCAGAGCACGGGCAGCAGCTTTCTTCTGAGTACTATGACCATCTTACTGCGATCGCCAACCCATCCGCCAAGGTTGCCGATTATGGCATCTCCCTCCGAGATGATTCTTGGGGAAAGCTTTTGGCCAGCAGTGGACTTCTTACAACTCTTATGATTATGATTATGATGATGTTTCTCAGTAGCTGCCACGTCATACACTGCACGGTAGGGTAAAAAAATTGTCGATTCCACACAATTGTAATATTTTAACGGAATAAATGACTTTTGAGTTTGAGTTTTGGGATGATGAAGTTCTAGTAGTAAGTTCTAGTTTATATGTAGGTTAAAATTTACGGGTTGTCCTTTTTTAATAAAATAATAATAAATAAAAAAGGTTAATTCTCAACAAGCACTGATAATCCTTAACTTAGTTTACATCTAAGACGATATAGATAATTGCGTTTAGTTTATATAATACTTATGAAGCATGCAACATTATAAGTACTAGCTAGGAAAGACGACTACCGCAGCAAATGTTACACAGTATATAATAATTATTACTGTAACGCTGATCTTCCGATAGCGCTTAAAAACGACTAATTTAATTAAAAAATTATCATGCGTATCGACCTGTAGTAGCGTTTGGTTGCGACTCCAACCACTTTAAATGTCATCAAAGAGAATATAAACAACTAGTATTGCGTCATTGCTATGTTTACCTATCAAAACTATTTTTTTAAGTCTATTACTTAGGGTGTCAATTATATTTTGTGTTTTTTTTTTATTATATTTATGTTGCTAGTATTCAAAAGACTATATATAGATATAAAGACTTAATAACCTGTCCAGAATTATTTATGAACAGTTTCTTAAGTTGCCAATGTCGTAGTTGACCCACATTTTTTTTATTCCCGCATCAACTTTAGCTTTGGTAAGTTACATAGATAAATGATGATCCTTAACTTCAATTCAATGCAATTCAATTATTTATTGCACTCCATAAGTGTAAAATAGTGCGCATGTAATAAATTTTAATGTAAAATAGTGCGCATGTAATAAATTTTAATGTAAAATAGTGCGCATGTAATAAATTTTAAAGTAAAATAGTGCGCATGTAATAAATTTTAATGTAAAATAGTGCGCATGTAATAAATTTTAATGTAAAATAGTGCGCATGTAATAAATTTTAATGTAAAATAGTGCGCATGTAATAAATTTTAATGTAAAATAGTGCGCATGTAATAAATTTTAATGTAAAATAGTGCGCATGTAATAAATTTTAATGTAAAATAGTGCGCATGCAATATTGTTATTTTGTTATAATTTGTAATGTTGACATTTAATATTGATATACTAACATAGTTATAAGTTTGATTTACTAACAATGTATGGAATATTTACTAATCCGAAATAAATGAATAATAATAAGCTAGTTACAGTTGTTATCATATAAAGTACATTATGGGTCCATAATGTACTTTATATTATAACACGGCAAATTAGTGTTAAAAATAGAAGAATCTTTGTAATTTTATTATTTATTAATATTGTTACTTACGTATACTATTTATGTTTCATCTTGTACATGTCACTGAATAGTGAATAATAAATGCCTAAGAATGAACTTAGTAGTTTCTTTTCATTATTTTGTAGTTCTCTTACACACCAGCTGTTTTGATGATTTTATAAGAAAAGGGCTTAGAGTTTAATTTAACTGTTGAAAATTAACGAATACGATTTTTCTATGTAAACCTTCGGGAAATAAAAGTTTGAAGCTGTTATATTAATAACCAAATAAAACCTGACATTAATAATGCACAAAGGATTACAATATCCAGAAAGTTTCCTTAACAAAAACCCTCAAAATTTACTCGCCGCTATAAAATCTCAAACATAAATAATCTTTCTCAAATCCTTTACTTTCAGAACTTGCGCTAAGAACAGGGTTACCAAGTCGCAACATTATAAATGTATATTTTTTAAATTGATCCCAAATTAACATTAACAATTAGTTTAATACCAAAAAATGTCCTACATCTCTATTATATGTAAATACATAGAACCATTATGACAATAATTTTAATATTCATTTTAATTTTGATATGTTTAGTACTTAATCAGTTACCGATAAAATTAAATTGTTTTCTTGTTTTGTGTTTTCTTCGACCACAGTGAGTTATATATATCTTATGTAGAATTAAATGACAATTTAAATTATAAGGTACTATATATACATAATAAGATAATATATATACTAAATATAATATAAATATAATGTATCCATTTAAATATAAATCAATTACATATTATCCTTATTTTGATAACATGATAAGAATAATACAGTGGCCATGGCCAGATTAATAATTATTTTTTACACAAGATCAACAGAACGTAGGGAACTGATAATTCTAACAACACCTAGAAATGTATATAAAAGTTTTACTTACATTGAACCTTCGATTTAGTCGAAAATGTTAAGGGCGACAGTTATAGAGTTAAACATAATAATAATAATATCCTGGGACATTATTCTCACACGGCCATCTGATCCCAAACTAAGCCGAGCTTGTGCTATGGAAACCAGATAACTGCTATACTACATATACTACATTTCTTTTGTAAATACATACTTATATAGATGATGACACACAAACTCAGGAGAAACACACATCTTCATGCACACAAATATCTGTCCTGGGTGGGAATCGAACCTACGACCTCCGGCGTGAAAAGCAAGTATTTGCCAAACACGCCAAGAAACATACACTTAACATTGTAATTACATTAAGTGTAAGTTAAACTTTGCTTCCCGTTAGAATTTTTTGTTGAAAGCCGTCCCTGATGATGGTTCAAAACAGGCTTTAGTAGCAAAGTGAGTCTTTTGCGTATAACGAGAAACAGGAAACAGTTATAACAAAATACATTCGGAAATATCTGGCAACCCTAGCCAGGGGAATTAAAAAGTAAAACATTACCTGAAGGCGTAATAAATCATACACTTAACGTTTTAATTAATACATAAATATTAGACGAGATTCACGACTAATCTTTAAGGTACAGTCTTGCTAAGTATGATTATATCCCACGACTCTGGTACGATTGAGGATCGTACGACTATTTTTAAGACCGTGCATTCGCCTTGCGTTTGTAGCTATTAGTGCCCCGAAGTTTCACCCGCGGTTAACTTTATAAATTATAGCCTATATGTTATTCGGATATATAAGCTATATTACTACAAAGTTCCATCAAAATCCGTTCCGTAGTTTTTGCATGAAAGAATCACAACCATCCATACATCCATACCCACAAACTTTCGCATTAATATATATATTTTTTTGAATAAATCTATTTTCTTACTTTCTTTCTTTCTATTAGTAGAATATGGCTTTACAAATTTTAAGTCAGAAGTCAGAGACAGACATATTGTGTCAGGAATTATAAAGCGTAATTTTCTGTTGGAATCCTAAACCCGTTTTCTTACCGAGCCTTCTTAAACGCTGATAGCATTTCGTTATTGTAATAGCTTCACTATTGCGATACGTTGTCCTCGAAAAGGCTAACTTTCTATCAGTTTTCCAAATTCGCTCTGGTGTGACCCTAAACACAATAATTTATTTAATTAATATCTTTAAACAAAAAAATGTTAACATAAGTCACATTTTTTATGCGTGTAGACACTATAAAATGTAACATGTTATAGTAAATCTGTTATACTTTTTTTACAATTTATATTTTCCACTGAGAGAAACTCGAAAACGCATAATTTTAGGATGACCCTTTTTTATTCTTGATTTTAACAAGTAGCCTGGCTTTCACCGGTTCTCCGTACAAGAAAGGCGAGGAGGGATCAACCGCGTCAGAGACCATCGTACTGTATTAATGACATGAAGATGCACCAGAATATCGATTTTTAGAGGCGTCTTATGCAACTGTCACTCTACGGTAATACGCGAAAACGGGTGCCGTTAATCCGAGTGAAGATCGGAAGAGACCATGCTTGGCCATGCGTATCTGTATAAGCCATAATTGAATACATGTTTCTTTGTTTGCTCTTACACATATATCGGACCTCGGGTAACGTCGTATCGTACATAATAAAGGAGACCCGCAGGGTCTGGTTAAGCTATGGTTTCTTAATCACCTATGATATATGGGCATATGTGTTTGTTAATTTGTCAACCTTTACTTAAAGGCCTATGTTGGTTAAGTGAGATATAATGTGATTTATAGAAGGATTTATAAAGCTCGACTGATAGTACAGAAGGTTTAATATATTGGGTTGACTGATGTTGAGGATTGCTAGAAATTCTGCCGGCCATTTGAGAACATTTTCCTCTTAAGTTATTATAGATCGGGATAAATAAATAAATAAAAATAAATAAATAAATTTATTCACGTAGACTTTAAAAAAGCGCTTGTAAATTGTCAGAACATGTTTGTAGTTCAAAGTTGTATACATTATTATTTCTAGTAACATAGATATTTAGGTACACATTGTATGAAAACATTTATAAAATTTATTTTATTATAGCAATGATATTTAGCTAGCTCGTATCAAGTTATTGCCTTGAGATTATGTTTAATTATCTAGTCTAATATTTTTATATCATATTGTCAATGGTTCTGTCTATATTAAGGTATAATTATTATGACGGACCTTGTGATAGAAATAAAACACGCTGAATTGAACAACTTAAAATATTAATCACTTCTAATAATTAAAATGCAAAAAATGACTGCACGTGTGGCGCAGCGGCTAAGATAGTCGCCACGCCGCTTCAAGTCGCGGTTTCAAGTCCCGTGCCGGACAACTATTTGTGTGACACATAAATAGTTGTTTTGAGTCTGGGTTAGGTCTGTCATCACTGTAAGAAGTTGGTCCATAGCGAGGGTCCACAACAGTGGTTATAACACGGTTTTCTAAGGGTCTGAACTTTATCGAAACTGTTGTAATTCTATTAGAGATTAGAGATTATCTTCTCCATCCATCTAATGGGTATGACATGTTGACAAATTTACTTTTTTTTAATAATGTCCTATGACTTTATTTACACAGGGCCATCTGATTCCAAATTAAGCAGAGCTTGTAGTATACAAACCAGATAACTGATATATTACATATACTGCTTTTCTTTTGTAAATACATACTTATATAGATATTGTTTTTTTTTAATAAATAATAATTTATTTCACATACCTTTACTTACTACTAATTACACCTAGACACAGGATAAACAAACATGTCCATGCACACAAATATCTGTCCTGGGTGGGAATCGAACCCACGACCTCCGGCGTGATAAGCAAGCATTTGCCCACAACGCCAACAGGCAAATATAACATATTATTAATAATTCATCGCAAATTATTATTAGCCGCAATAATTTACACGCTTGAATTAAATTTTACTTACCAATAAATAAACATTTGATATCAATACTATAACAATATTAATATTGATATACGATTACTTATCTATATTGAAAACATCAAAATGAATCGTAATAATATGTATCACCAAACACATTTACGACAAAATAATTTACGCGGCCGCAGTAATTCACAAACAAAATATTATCAAAAGGGTGTAGCCACACTGGTGCAATAAATCAAAAAATGATTTAAGCCATGTTCACACCAGCCCTTTTTTTATTAACCGCAGTATCATGGGTTTCTATCTACATATATGGTGATGTAAATAATAATAAAATGGAGAAGGCATTTTGGTAATAAATAAGATTACAAATATTATTATAGTACTCCTAAGCGGCTTCTAGCAGCTACGCCATATCTAAATACTGACTACTAACTAGTCACACACTGACTAATAGCCACTACACAGTAACTATTCGAAGTACATATTTTAATGTTGGAGTTGGCATAGAATCATGTACACTCTCTATTCTCAGACTTTCATGGACTGATTGGATAGCAAAAGGATTATCAGGTGAAGTAACAACAGCTTCTCGTACTCTCCAGGGCACGGGGATGTACTACCACCTACTGCAGACTAATAAAATAGAACAATTTGTGAACATTACGTAGGTACAGAATAAAAACAGAAGACCAATTCGCTTAAGCTGTTTTGAACCGACGCCGACATAAAAATAACAGATAGGAATAATTAGGGAAGTTCCCATAATAAAAAAATAATAATCAATTACTCCATTTCACCGACATCAAATTTGACCGATTTTTCTGTTCATCATCAAGTCAGACAAATTAAGTTCACAGGTGAACAATACAATCCCCAAAGAATGGGGGGATGTGCCATAATCGCCACGCTTGGCAGACGGGTTGGCGATCGTAGTTTGATGATCATAGTTCATAGAAAAACGCTGCCTATTCTCTGAAAGGTATTGTAGGACGATTTCTACACCCCCAAGGGATGAGATTATTATTATTATTATTATTTTGTGTAACACACTAGCAGCTAGTTAGCTGATGCGTGAGTATCAAATAGCTTGGAGATGTTTTCCTTGTCCAATCTGTTCTTGAAGGAATTTAATGTCGGAGCCATGATAGGGTGATATTCTTCGCCGTCACCACACATTGCATTTTTCTGTTAGACTGACATAATTTTCATATCGGTTTCCTATCTGTTACTTAATTTTTTTTCAATATGACCCAGCTCCTTTTTACCCAATCTGGTATTTGAACCTAGTACTTCATTATCTACGGCTGTAGAGTAACAAGTCACTAAATGTACGTCAACAGGCACCACTGAATCCACATTGGAATCGAATTTGTAAGTAGATGCTGTTCGGAATACCGGGTCAATGTCATCCTGCATACATTCGGACCCTCCCATTCTCGATCTCTTTATACAAACAAGATTGGAAAGCGGAACCCACTGCTATACGGGGATATTTGCGAGGTACAATCGCACAATCTATTTCGGGACCCCCTGAGGTTGAATATAGCGTAACAAATTTAAACGTGTAACATCAGACGGCTGATTTGAAATTTTATTTTAATTCTGCCCATTGTCGTTGGTAAATTGTCCCTTATTAACCGACTTCAAAACGAGGAGGTCATCAGTTCGACTCCTTATTTTTCTCTGTGTGTATGTGTGATATACGCGATTTCTCGGTTGTTAATAAAACAACTTTGATTGAACTTGTTTTATAAGATGAACTTTCGATTTGAATTATATTTTTGAATAAAATTCTCCTTAATCTAATCGGTTGGTAGGTACAAAAATCGTTTAGAACCAATCGTTTAGAACAAAATTTATATAATTTTATTCAAAAATATAATTCAAATCGAAAGTTTGTGAGTATGGGTGCATGGATGTTTGTTATTCACGCAAAACTACCGAACGGATTTTGAAAAAAGCTATGCAGTAATATAGCTAATATTATATCTCCGAATTAAATATAAGCTATAATTAATACAGTTTAATTTATGTAAAACCGTGGGGTACCTACAGCTAGTAAATGATAAAATTATATCAGGTAAACAACCGACTTTCAGAAAATGTCTAAGAAACGAATCCGTTTTTAAAAACAGGCCAATTTAGTCCCTCACAACCGGTTTGAACAAAACTTAAATAATTTTGTTCATATCGATACTAAATTAAAAATGATTTTAGCTGAGTAAAATGTGGACACACACAGTCAAATCGGTTGTTCAAAATAGGCCGAATTTAGTCCATGAAAACCGACTTGTTGTATGAAGCTATATAAATTAGAAAAACAATCATCAATTTCGAGATTTCTAGTAAGAAGTCTCTAGAAAGAAGAATTACTGTATTAAAAACATACAATAGACTTTAGTTTCTATTTTGTAAGTCCGTAAGTTATTACTTTTAACTTGAGATACCCTGGTATTTGGGACGACAAGATATAAAGTAGTTTCTCAAAAGATTTTTTTTTTCTTTATTTTAATTCGGAACTTTTGACAATTTTTGTGTATGATGGAATTGGTCACGCCAGTTCCATCATACACAAACCAACTGACAACTATACTTACTAAGTACGTAAATTACACAACTCATAATTCCCAAACGAAGCTCAACCAGTCGCATGACATTAGCGACAACATCAGGGGCTCTACAGGCTAAGTCCCTGAACATCGATTTCTTAAATGGCGTTTAAATAAACTTGACTTAATAAAATTGGTTAAAATTGACTTAATCCATCGTTAAATCGGCGTCCATGAGCACATGTGACGTCATAAATGGTCCGGAATCGATTGTCAACGTTGAAGCCGATTTAACGATTGATTAAGTCATTTTTAACCTTTATTTATTTGAACGCCATTTAAGAAATCGATGTTCGGAGACTTAGCCGGTAGAGCCCCAGTGCTCCTAAGTAGAAATTCAGATTGTCTTATCAGAAACCTTCTCCAAACTTTACTCCTCCTTTCCCAAATATAATGCACATTCGCAAAGTATAATATAACAATATATAAATAATATAGCAATAAGTCAGTGGTGTCAAACAGCCCATAACGAGGGGTCAGTATCTTTCGCGATTCACGACCAAGAGAGGAAAGTTATCTGTTATTGGTATACTTTTATTGAGGATGTGACCTTGTCCATAAAGTAAACTGATAGGCGCAGATATAGACGTATTACAGTTAATCTATACATATAATAAAATCGTAGGAAAGTCAAAACTGTACATTGAATATTTTTTTAAAAGGATACTTGGGGCGTGATCTACATTCGATTTCTAAGCCAAAAATATATAGTTTTTAGAATTTTTGTATGTGTGTCTGTATGTATGTCCGGGCTAAACTCAAAAAGTAATTTGGATTTACTTCAAATTTTGCATGAATATTGCTAAGAGGTCGGGTCAACATATAGACTGCATATTATCACGCTATCACCTACGGGGGAGGAGCTGTGATATTTATAAAGTTTAACGCGGGTAAAACCGCGGAGCACAGCTAGTAAATAAATAAAATTGACTTAAAAACGCGCCTTTAAGTAGTAGTAGCCGAAGCTTGGTCTCGCTTTCCGATGCGGATAGCGCAAGACCGGCAATTGTGGAGATCTTTGGGGGAGGCCTTTGTCCAGCAGGCTTTCGGCTCTGATGATGATGATGAGCTGAAGCTTTCTTTTTTAGCTGTATGGGCTCCGGTCCAGAAGGAATAACAGTGCCGCCCCATAACATCCCTTGGGTATCGTAAAGGCGACTAATGGATACTCCATCCGTGTGTACACACGGCTACATAACAAGTTATACATTTCCAATATGACCTCTCATTGTATGTAAATCCTATACAACCTATATATTGTGTTTGCCTACTAAATAATTACTCTAATTGGACCAAATCCCGTGTTCATGCCCGCTTGAGTATGTTTCACCGGACCGTCTCAACTGGGCCGTGATGAAACCGGTAGTAGATGAAGTTTTGGCACTGAGTTTGTTTCGCTCGGTCTTCTCAGTTGGGGCGCATTGGATCCGGTGGCAGCATTAAAGCGCAACCGTCGCTATTAACACAAGGTCCGTCATACCTTAATATAGACAGAACTATTGACAATATGTAGTAAAAATATTAGACTTAAACTAGATAATTAAACATAATCTCTTGACAATAACTTGATTCGAGCTAGCTAAATATGATTGCTATGCATAACAGACGCAAGATTCTTTTACTGCATGGAGTTACTGAAGATGATAAAGTCGACACGGCGCAGGCGGTTGAGAGTGTTGTGAAAGATCGTCTTAAGTTACAGGACTTCGATGTCAGTGCTATCAAGCGGTGCCAAAGGTTGGGTAAAACCACTAAGCCAGATAAACCGCGCCCAATTCTATTCAAAGTCCGTGACATGCATATCCGCTCTAAAATCTGGAACGCCAAAACTAGTCTGAAAGGCTCCGGTATCACACTCTCGGAGTTTTTGACAAAGTCAAGGCATGATTTATTTATGTTAGCCCGTGAACGGTGTGGAATTTCGAGATCGTGGACCAATATGGGCACTGTTTATGTTCTTGGGCAAAACAACTCAAATTTCTCATCAATCTCAAGGATTCTTTCCGTCTCGGACCTAAACAAGGTCGAGAAACAGGGCATCAACAAGCCGGCTGAACCAGGTGCATCGAAACCGACATCAACTCGATCCAGACGAGCTGCTGCCGGCGCTAAGAAATGATCTTATTCATTTTATGGTAGTCTGGGTAGTAAGTAAACATTTACTTTCATTATTTAAGCAGGTACCCCAACTTTTTAACATAATTACTACACTGTTTTTGTAAGTCTAACCTAAATTTGTTTTATTGACACGTACGGACCACAGAGTATATAATGTAGGTGACATTGTAGAATACTATCATAGAGTATGTAATCAACTATGGCACCTATATTTTAGAATACTTTCAAAGAGGATATAATTACGTTTAATTTTTCTAAAGCTTGGTTGATACTGCGACCAGAGACTATATAACAACCCTATAACCTATTATTACTTTTAACTGTGTCTATACTGTTCGACCGCATTGATACAAATTTTGAATTAGTTGGGTATTTCTTTGAATGTACTTATACTCCCCAGACTACTATTTTGTCTAACTTCTATCTTGTTTAGTTGTAATTACGAGCTCTTACTGTTGATTTTGTGTCTTGTATCTGTTAGCCTCAATATTTTTGTTAATTATTTTTTTACAATGTGTTTATCTACTTTATTTTTTTTTATGTTTTACTTTAACGCTCAGTTGGTGGGTGGACCAAAGTAATAGAACATATTAATTTTAATCAGTTTAAGAACATATTAGGTAGTTATTTTATTTTATAGTATTTATTATATATTAGTTATTTATATATTACTATGTCTGATTTTGGAAGCGATATCGAAGATTTCGTCTCAGCTTGTAGTGATGACGTGAGTTTTCTCAGTATCCCGTCTTTAAGTGAAACCTTAATATCTCAGTTCTCTAATGAATCAAGGAACTTTAACGTTGTTCACATTAATGCACAGAGTATTCCGGCACACTATTCTGATATGCTGGCCAGTTTTGACTGTAAGAATATCCACGCCATTCTTGTCTCGGAATCGTGGTTTAAACCATGCCTGCCCTCTACTTCATATTCATTGCCCGGTTTTCAATTGATCAGAAACGACCGGATTAACGGCGGTGGTGGTGGTGTTGCCATATACCTTAGACCACATATTCCTTTCCGCGTCATTAATATGTCGGCCCAGCCCCCACCGTCTAACGCCGGCGAACATCTTTTCCTGGAAGTAGAGCTGCATCATGCAAAAGTTCTCCTTGGGGTTTATTACTGTCCTTCGTCACATATCAACTTCTTCTCCTCTTTGGAAACTCTCTTAGCAAACTTAGTTCCTTCTTACAGTCATACAATAGTCATGGGTGACTTCAACACCTGTCTTCTTCGAAATAATTCACGTGCTTCTTCACTCCGTTCACTCATTGAGTCGAGCAACCTTTCTCTTTTACCTTTAACTGCTACTCATAACTTTCCTCACTGTACCCCATCGCTCCTTGATCTTATTTTTGTTTCCTCCAAAGAGCACGTAGCCAAACACGGCCAGTGCTCAAAGGATTCTTTCTCTTATCACGACCTTCTTTATTTATCTTACAAAATTCGCCCTCCTAAGGCAAAACCTAAAATCCTTATTCAGCGCAATTTTAGTGGAATGAACGTTACCAATCTCAAAATAGACGCGGGTAACATAGACTGGACTGCACTCTTTGCTTCGGAAACTATCGATGAAAAGGTTTACATGTTTGAAACGTACATGATCCAGCTATACGACGTCCACGCACCGTTAAAAGCCGTAAAAATGAAATATTCTCCAGCGCCTTGGCTCACGCAGGACATTAGGAAGTGGATTGATAAGAAAGCTGCGACTAAGTCAAAATATAAATTCCATCCATCCGCTGAGAACAAAGATAAATACATCTCGGCCAGGAACCAATGTCATAAGGTGTGTAGGAATGCTCAACGCCAACACATTCATAGCTCTGTACAAAATGGAGACCCAGCAAAAGTCTGGAAATATTTGAGATCAATGGGGATAGGAAAATCGCGCCAAATTGACACTCCCAATAATTTAGATATAAATTCACTCAATGGTCAACTTCGTCAAATTTTGATAGGACAACCAAATTAAATACCTTACAGTATATTTCATCAATTCCTACCCCTGATCATTCTCAGTTTGTCTTTAATCAGTTCTCCACTTGTGATGTTAAGAAGAGCGTATTATTAATTACGTCCAATTCTGTTGGAAGTGATTGTATCAGTCGTAATATGATCCTTCCTATCCTCGACGAAATCCTACCGGTTCTCACCCACCTCCTCAATTTCTCCATTTCTACCGCTACTTTTCCATCAACATGGAAAAGTGCTCATATAATCCCACTACCTAAAAAACGAAATCTATCATCCTTTTCCGATTATCGCCCCATCTCCATACTACCATTCCTTTCCAAAGTTCTGGAACGCCTCATCCACAATCAACTAAGCTCCTTCCTTTCTAAGAATGTCCAACTTAATCCTTCCCAGTCCGGTTTCCGTCCAGGTCACAGCACAGTCACCGCTCTTGTAAATATTACGGATGATATTCGACTAGGCATGGAGTGTGGAAAGTTGACAGTGCTTACGCTGCTTGATTTTATCAACGCGTTCAACACTGTGGACTTTGACATTCTGCTTGGCATACTACGCTCACTTAACATATGTCCAATGGCAATTGATTGGTTTCGTAGTTACCTGTTTGGCCGTCGGCAGCGGATTCGCATTGACGATACCTACTCGTCGTGGTGTTTCACCAGCGCTGGCGTGCCACAGGGTGGCGTTTTATCTCCACTACTCTTCACTGTATTTATCAATTCGATTACCTCTCGGTTAACTTCTTCCTACCACCTTTATGCCGACGACTTGCAAATATACACCCAGACACCGGTAGAGCACCTCAGCGATGATATTGGTATCATTAACAGTGACATGGCAACTATCAACAAGTGGAGCACAGACCACGGTCTTACAGTGAATCCCTCCAAAACACAGGTTATTGTGATAGGCAGTTCTCGCATGCTCAGAAAAGTTGACTGGATCCATACCCCTCGAGTAATATTTAACAAAACAGTAATACCATTCAGTGATAGGGTTAAAAACTTGGGGGTATACTTTGATCAAACACTGTCTTGGGGTCCACAAATAGAACAGACCAGTCGTAAATTATATGCTGCAGCCGGATCATTAAGGAGGTTACGTAATTTTCTCCCAACTGCCACTAAAATTGCACTAGCACAATCCCTCCTTCTTCCAATCCTTGACTATGCTGACGCCAGCTATCTTGACCTTACGGAAGACAAACTAGATAAACTCGAGCGGCTTCAAAACTTCTGCATAAGGTTCATATTTGGGCTCCGCAAATATGATCACGTTTCCGAATTTCGTAGAAAACTCGAGTGGTTACCCATTCGCCTTCGCCGAAATACTCATATACTCTCTCTTCTTTACAGTATTTTATTTAATCCCACGGCTCCCTCTTACCTGAAGGTTAGGTTTGAATTCCTATGTGATACACATTTTAGGTCCTTGAGATCATCAGAGAATCTAGAACTCCAGTTGCCCACACATTCCACCAATTTCTTGGACAAATCATTTACTGTACAGGCTGCTCGATTGTGGAATTCACTCCCTCTGCATATCAGACGCGCACAAACTTTGACATCTTTTAAAACACTTTTAAAGAATCATTATTTATCACTGTAATTCTCTCAGCTTGCGATCTTTCACCTTCCTCAAAAACTTCCTTAGTCTTCATAATTAGTATTAATATTTATTATAGTATATTAAAAAGTATGTATATATTTATATATATGTATATATTATATGTTTATATATAAATATTCGTACATAGGTACATATATATGTAAATTAATATAAGTAGATGCACTGCCAACTACCACTTTGTCTCCCTGCATTGCTTTGGTTCATCCAATCGGTTGTCTGGAAGAGATTGCTATATTAGCGATAAGACCGCCGTTTGTACCTCATAATATAAGTTAACTTACATATGTTTCAATGTATGTTCCGATTTGGTGCAATAAAGTGTTATCTATCTATCTATCTATCTATTGCTATAATAAAATAAATTTTATAAATGTTTTCATACAATGTGTACCTAAATATCTATGTTACTAGAAATAATAATGTATACAACTATATTACTACAAACATGTTCTGACTATTTACAAGTCAATAACACTTGTTTTCTGACTCTTAAAGGCCGGCAACGCTCCCGCGAACACACCTCTGGTGTTGCGAGTGTCCATGGGCGGCGGTGATCGCTTAACATCAGGTGACCCACTTGCTCGTTTGTCGCTCTCTGATATAAAAAAAGCCTCAAACGAGCATCAGCGTCACTTTGATTATTATTAGCCATCATATCACTCCAACATATAATGTAATCCCGACTTTCTTGGGGGTAGTTCTTGTTCGGCATTGGACGTTATTCGGCTGATATGATGATGATGATGATGATTATATTTATATCGTCATCATCATGTCAATGACTGTGCTCAAAAAAGTGCGTCTAAATACTTTTCTAATTGGAAGGAGCATACAGCTCTTCTTTGAAAAAGTATTTAAAAGATGAACGAATAGTTTTTAACAAAATTTCAGTCATTCTTCAGATATCAGATCTCTAAGTTTAGGTTTAAAAAGAAACTAAATAACTAAAAAAGTTCTCAGTGAAAAATGATTTCAATCTCTTAAAGTGTTTTTGGAGTCATTCAGACATTAACAAGTAAGATAATGCTGTCCAATTCGTTTAGTTTTTATCAATATATCTCTTTTACTTCTATTAAAATTTCATTTAAGAAATAAAAAAATTTATATAGCTTAAATATTTAATTATAGTAGGTATTATATATTATTATTGTGTTTGTTGTCATTGTGAGCGTGTATGATGCATGATCTTTAATTCTATTTACTAACATTAGTTTTAAGTAAAAATTTGTTACTAACAAGTGAGCCTTGTTCCATGTCATTAAATAAATTATTATTATTATAACATTATTCGAAATGCAAAGCGTAAATCTAATCTCAAAAACCCTCCGGAAGGGTGTTAGCAAAGGAACCCTAAATATGATCTGCCAGCGTATAGGTAGGTACATATATCATTCGTAACTTATTGCTGAGCGCTAAAGTGGTTAGAGACTCGCCGGACGATTAAATTTAGGTTAATTTTATTGTATTGTTATTATTTGTTTATATTTCTAGAATAATACATATAGATTAGTTATAAGTAAAAAATAAAATAAAAAAATAAAAAAGGTTTTTATTCACGTACACTTTAAAAAAGCGCTTGTAAATAGTCAGAACATATTCGTAGTAATATATAATTAATTTATAATTATTTGTAGGTACATATAGATATTTAGGTACACAGATTGTAGGAAATAATTTACAATAAGATTTATTTTATAACAGTAACGATATTTAACTAAGGAAAGCTGTTGCTCTTCCTAAGAAAAATAAATATATAACCTATTTTTGAGATTAATTGTGGTCATTTTAACAGAAGTTTGTCTACTAAACAACTTCTGATCGAGGCAGAAACGTGAATGTACTGACGCCAGCACATCCAGCTAACCCAATCTGCCAAAAAAAAAAAAAATTAACTGTTTATTTCAAATAAATTACATAATATAACGTACAATTATGGGGCCTACTGAAATCTTAAATTTAAAGATTATATTGTAGTCCCTGAGTAACATGAAGTAGCGCTAAGGAAGGTGTGATGACTATAGTGAGTGACCCCGACATGCATCGCCCTCCAAGTACTTATGACTGATGAAGTATTTTTTAATAAGTTTTTTACTTGTTCTGTTTTTACTTTTGTTATTATCAAATTCCTTTTATAGATTTTCAATTTTAGCACAAAAGCATAAGGTTCACTTTCAATTAGGGAAATTTGACAGATTGGGGTAGCTTGATGTGCTGGCGTCTGTACCTAAGTAAGCGCGTAACAAAGGACTTCTTCAACGACCTCACGTGGACAGCAACCTGCCTGTCGGCCCGTAGACAGCAACAATTTAAGCTCCGGCTTAAATGTTAAGTTGCTAAGTTGCTTAAGTTGCTAACTAATACCATACCACTCCCGGAAGGTTCCAACCTTCCGGGAGTGGTATGGTATTAGTTAGCAACAGCCTTATGCTCGCGCTAATACCAGCCCGCATTCCAGTATGGCTAAGCATTAAGCGTTAGAGTACGTGTAATACTATAAACAATTTGTTAATTGTATGGTAGTCAGAGGTACATAATAAAACGTGTTTGTTCGTAATTAATGTCTCAATAACTTATAGTCATGCGTGTAGAACACACATTAATACATTCTTAAACAATGACATAAATACTTGTTTATTGGATTTATGTGACTCGTACCTTGTACCTACGACTCCTGTGTTCAAACGGTATAAGCCGACAGTAGGACCTTTAGAAACCTAATAATAGGGTTAGGGACGCGCGAACTTTGACAGTGCATAGCGGCCATCTTGTTTACCAAGTCAGCTGTCAAATTCGAGAAAAAACCGAATACGTATAATATTCAGTAAATGGGAACGCATAGAGAAGTTCTTAATGGTTGAAGAATGTGGGGCACAGAAATTATCTGTGTGAGTCCGAATTGGAGCCATCTCAGCACTAGCTGCAAGATTAACGGGTTTTCTAATGGAGCCATGTATAAAGCTCGCAGTTACAATTTCAAAACGGCATTTGGATAAGGACAGTTACAATTTGGCATGAATACACATTTAGTCGTGACATTTCATCATGGATAACAGGACGGCGCTACTGACCATGCAGTACGAGAAACATTAAATTTATTTAATGAAAAGGTCGAAGGTCAAATTAAAAAATATTGGCGTAGTAAAGGATTTTTAAATCCTTAAATAAATAACAAGGTACTAATTATTTATTTAAGGATTAAAAAAAATAATAAAATATATATGTGATAAGAACAGTAAGAGAGAGTAATTCAAAACTTTTTGAAATCTTCAATATTATATTTGCGTATGTGTGGTGTATCCTGGTGGACCAATTTTCGACGACATTCTCTTGCATAAAATGTATTCAGCACTTACATACCGGAACAGCATACCCGCGGTCCCGGGGCTCCCCCATAAGGTGCCAAAAGAAGTCCACGGTAGGTTAGGTTTAGTCGGTGCGAGTCCGACATACCCACCCGCAGACACTTTTGCGGGTGACATGCGAAGGCATTCCCCCTGCCTTAACAAAAAAAAAACGGATACACCACGGACAGCGGCGTTGCAGCCACCATTTGACTGAAATGATATTCCATGCATGCAAGACGCTCACTGCTGGACAAAGACCTCCCCCATAGTATCTCCACAACTGCCGGTTAATATCCTTTAAAATATATTTTTTGAACTGTGGCAACATCACTTAAACAAATTGTTTTATTCCATTTTAAAGTTCGAGTGCTCTTAATGAAACCGCCTTTAAAAGCAGACACTGGGCCTAACCATCTTAGTCACTATTTTCCTATGGATATCTGGGTCCTGCAGTAGTCCGCCCACTACTGGACAAAGGTCTCCCCCAGAGATCTTCACAATTGCCGGCCTTGCGCTATCCGCATCCAGCGATTTCCAGCGACCCGCACAAGATCATCGGTCTATCTTGTGGGGGCCTGCCTACGATGCGTCTTTCGGTTCGTGGTCGCCACTCGAGAACCTTTCTGCCCCAGCTACCCTGCCCACTGTCACTTCAGCTTGGCAATTCTTACGGCTATGTCGGTTACATTGGTTCGCTTGCGGATTCTATAATAATAATAATAATATCCTGGGACATTATTCACACACGGCCATCTGATCGCAAACTAAGCAGAGCTTGTACTATGGAAACCAGATAACTGATATATTATACAAAAAAATACAAAATAGTTTATTATCACAAACAACGAATTACATAAATAAATGAATTTGTATGGGGTCTCATTTTAGGCAGATAATGCCTGTATTACGAGACCCCGCTCTTCCATATCAATTTTATGTTTGCGTGCTTTTATACTATTTTTCTTTTGTAAATACATACTTATATAGATAATTTACACTTAAACTCAAGACAAACAGACATGTTCATGCACACAAATATTTGTTTCGGGTGGGAGGGCCACGAACTGCGGCGTCAGGTTCTTATTTTCTTTTCTAGGTATGGAAGTCTAAACCTTAGTAAAATATATACCAGTCATAAAATTAAAATAAATAACAAAGGAAAAAATTACGAAAAGGAACTGCAAATGTAATTCACATGCGAACCGATCTTGTTCCAACCAAAAAATATGATACCCACGCTCTTTTCTCACATGAAAATCCCACTACTATTGAATATCAATGACTCTGTATCTTTTTATTTCAATTTAAAACAATATTTACGAATATTATTGGCGAATGCCGGCGTGCATAACATAAATTTTAAAATTAAACCCCGCACGTTAATAACTTGTGTTCAGTAAACATTGTATTGAAAACACGTTGCATGCCGGACGAGTGTTTGCATACGTAAATACTTTGTTTGATAAGCCAATTGGTGCCATTTGGGCTTGTTTTACTCAACTAAATCTAGACTATTTAATATTACTGGTCTGTTGGCCCTTGGAAACTGAGTCAGAGGTCGTGTGTTCGATCCCCAACCAAGACAAATCTTGGTGCGGTGACCACGATTATGTGTTCTGAGTGTAATTTATCTATAATATGTGTGTATACATTATAAGTATGTTTTAGAGTGTACGACTAAACGCCGACACACATTACGCCGACAGACTGTACACCGACAAAACTTTACTTCAACTGAACTTTTCGCCGACAGAACACTTCACACGCCGCGGCACGCTCGCTTCGCTCGCTCGGCTCATGCGTTGTGGTCACAGTTCTAACCTAACCTAAACCAATAATTCAAAGTCAAAAATTCTTAATTCCGTAAAAATTTTACATTTATGTGGAATCGGAACCTAATTTTTTTACCCTACTGTGCAGTGCATGACGTGGCAGCTACTGAGAAACACTGCCAGAAAACTCAGTAGGAATCCTTTTTTAAAATAAAATATACTTAAGATTAATTACAATCATGTGTGTTGACTCAGAACAACTCAATCCCAAACACTTTTATCACTTAAATAATCAGAAATTTAGTAATATGCCCTGCTACACAATTTGGCTTTAATAATTCTTTTAAACTTATTCGCAGACAATTTCAATTTCAATTCTTATACATTGCCCCATAAAAGAGTTACTTATTTTGTGGAGACGGGTAGTATGCAATATGAGATTATTCTTATATCAAGTTTTATAACATTATGTGTATCGCTTCTTTTAGAGAAGGAATCGTTATTTTTATGCACATATAGTAAGTTTTCATATATATACTGAGATGGTACAGTTAGAATGTTATCCTCTTTGAACTGAACTGAATACTGTTGGAAACGCACTGTGTCAACAACTGTCCCAAAGTGTTCTGTCGGCAAAAAGTACAGTCGAATTAAAGTCTTGTCGGTGTACAGTCTGTCGGCGTAATGTCTGTCGGCGTTTAGTTGTACAATGATGTTTTATGACATTAGTAATATTAAGTTATTATAATACGTACAATGGTTTTATTTTTTATCGAATTTACCAATTATATATCACTCGGGCAATAAGTCACAACTAATAATAATAATAATAGACTTTATTTTCAGACCAAATTAGTGTCCAATAAGTTAGTAACAATTTTCTTATAAACTAGTGTTAGTAATAAATATTTTTAAAATATGTAACAAATTTACCATTCATTGCTGCGTGATTCCATGCGAAATGGCTCAGCAATGATTGACGTAAATACAGTCTAGCCGACTAGCGATCATGCTAAGGATGCTGTTGGTGCTGCCACGTATTCTGCGCACCAGAGATGCGCATCTCTTACGCATCGTAGCGTAGAAACAATCTACGCGATGCTCAACAAACATCCCTGATGCACTACAGAATCGCCGCAGCCCCATCAGCACCCTGAACGCATTATTAAATTGAACTCGGAGGGCACTGTAACTAACAACACCAACTTCGTCATTTTTCAAGTGTTCCGAACGGCATAAACAAGTGACTCACGACGATTACCCAAGTACATTTCCGAGTATAACAGTCGTTAAGCCACGTCATGTCATATGCCATGTCCCTTAGTCAGTTGGACTAGGATACTTTCACTGGTTCACCGGACTAACTTTAACCTTAACTTATAATCAAAGAAACGCGCTACTTTAAAAATGGCAGTGGTTCAAGCCTATTTATTGTTCGCGCACGAAACCGGTCCTGCGAGAGGTGCGGCCGACCGGGCTGCCCCCCCCCCCCCCCCCACACTCCGGACCCACTCCGTTCATATCCACCGGTACCAACGGTTATCGCCAATTCAACGCTCTTCATGTTCCAAATTTAATTATTTCAAAGTTATCTTCAATATACCAGTATTATACAGTCCACACGAAGTTTCATTACGATTTCTACCAAGCTAGAACCAACACCTATCTTATTGACTGTTATCTAGTCACCACAATCTTGACCGACAGCTTAACTTACCCAGCGAAGCATAGAGAAATTAAACCACTTTAACGCTCAGCCATCTATAGATTGGCCGCATGCCTAGATACTTTACCTCGTCGATCACGTACAGACCGGTAAGTCGACAAAAACGGCTATTATGGGGAAAAGTTTTTTCTGTATGGCTCCTAGAGTATACAATAAAATACCACAGGAGTTAAAAGCTTTAAATTTTTAAAAAAGATTCGACATTTATTAACAGACAAGTGTTTCTATAATATACATGACTTCTTGACATTGTTTTTAATTTATATTATCATGGAATTTAATATTGTAATTTTAAATATGTATACTGTAATTTTTTATTTATATTTTTATATGTATGTAAAATACTATATAATATAAATGACTTCTTGACGGATACTTTTTGACATTGTTTTTAATTTATATTTTTATGGAATTTAAAATATGGATACCATAATTTTAGATTTATTTATTAATTTTAAATTATTATTTTTATACTTATGTCAAATAAAATTTAAATTTGGACGCCTCGACAGGTAAAACATGTTCGAACTTCTGATACCATTTTTTAAGATCTTGCAAGCGTTAATTTGTATGTAAACACATGTTTTGACAAATAAATAATCTTTATCTTTGAGTGAAACTAGCTATGAGCACCTCAAATATCGCACACCATTTATTAAAGTTACAACCACGTATGCCTACTTAATCCCCTTCTGAAACTAATGTCAAAAATTCACCACCCAAATACATACGTTTACCCCCGAGTCCCGCCACTATTTATAGGTCAATTACCGTTTCTTAATTAAGGCAATGCTTCAACAAGATCACGCTTTTGCCAAGATTGCTAAAATAAATTTAAACTTGAGATTTCCAGCTAAGTTGGGACGGCATTACGATATCTCGCGCTCAACAAACAAAACTGTTATTATACCCAATTGAGTTTTGTTTTTAAACTTTTAAGAGAGCATATTAAAGTTCAAAGTGAGTAGGAGTTTACAACATTTAACATTTTAACTGACCAGTCTAGTAGTTAGTTACCCTCACTGCAAACCCCCACCCAGGATAATTCTTTGTATAATGAGCATGATTACTTGTGGTTTCTTTCGTGGTCTTTAAGGCACATAGGTCATCATCATATCAGCTGAAAGACACTGCTGGACAAAGGCCTCCCCCAAAGATCTCCACAATTGCCGGTCTTGCGCTACTCGCATCCAGCAGTTTCCAGCGACCCGTACAAGATCATCAGTCCATCTTGTAGGGGGCCTGCCCACCGACGGGTTTCTGCCCCAACGGGCAGAAAGGTTCTCGAGTGGCGACCACGAACCGGAAGACGTTCGTGGTCGCCACTCGAGAACCTTTCTGCCCGTTGGGGCAGAAACCCGTCGGTTGCACATAGTCCGTCGGTTCTACAAGCTATGTACCCCACCCTCTGCCACTTCAGTTTTGCAATTCTTCGGGCTATGTTGGTGACTTTGGTTCGCCTGCGGATTTCGACATTTCTGATTTGATCCCGCAGGGAAAATCCGAGCATAGCTCTCTCGTTTGCTCTTTGGGTGATCTTGAGCCTTCTGATAAGGTACATAGGTACAAAATATAAATTGCTGAATTGGTCGAGCCCCTCTCAAGTTATGCACTTTTATTCATTAATTTACGGACTGGCCTGTTGGCCTGTTTGGCAAATGCTTGCTTTTCACGCCGGAGGTCGTGGGTTCGATTCCCACCCAGGACAGATAATTGTGTGCACGAACATTCCTGTTTGTCCTGAGTCGGGGTGTAACTATATATATATATATATAAGTATGTATTTACAAAAGAAAACTAAGATATGTAGTATATCACTTATCTGGTTTCCATAGTACAAGCTCTGCTTGGTTCGAGATCGGGTGGCCGTGTATTGTTATTGGTGTATTTGTATATACTAGAAAATGCAGATGTTGAAAAATCGATCATTAAGGTTCTATTATCAATGAGTATAGATAAATAGATAATATCTCAGTTCTCAGTTTTGACACTCAGTTTGCCGTCTCTTCTCAGTTTGTCAAAAGCACGCTAGGGAGTGTAATGATATTTTTTATTAAAATAATTCACTTCTAATGTCTACAAAAATATGCTTCCTGCACTGTTCTTCCATATGATCTTTAACTGTTCCAAATTTAATACACCTCCGTCTACCTCCGAAAAAGGGGTACAAAGTTTTCCCTTTACGTAATATTATGATATAAGTATGTTTTATGGCATTATTATTGTGCTTTTCACATACTTACATAGGAAAAATTATGGATGGTTCATATAGCTTTTCAAAATTATATTAAATTAAAAAAATACCTCCGAACATTCTGTTTAATATTGAATTAAACGTGAGTCTTATCTCCTTCGACGTAACTTCTCACTCACTTACTTATCGTATGGGCAGTGGTTACCCTAGTGTCAGAGTTGTTCAAGCCGCCCTGTAGGCCTCTGACATGGCTTAACGACTGTTGCTTAATGACTACCACCGGGACCGACAACTTAAGCACGGAGACGCTCAGGAAGTAAAACCACTTTGGCGGTTACCCATGTATGGACTGACCGCGGGCCTAGTTGCTTAACCTCGCCGATCACCCACGGACCGGTGATAGCATCTAGCTATGAGCGGTACTGGGTATGGGTATGGAACCCTTAAAATTGTACTTAATAATAATAAATATTCGGGACATAACACTCAGGGCCATCTAGCCCAAACTAAGCAAAGCTTGTATAGACGCCAGCACATCCAGCTACCCCAATCTAGCTTGATGTGCTGGCGTCTATACTATGAATACTCAACGACTGATAGAAATACTTAAAATTTGTTTGTGTAAATATATACGTATTAGACACATAAAACACCCAGGCTAATAAAATACATGTTCATGAACACAAATATTTATTTTGTGCGAGAATCGAACCCGCAACCTTTCGTTAACTAGTAACTGATCACGGCAGTCAGTATGTCACTAGTCTCCATTGAGACAGACCAACTGCGCACGACATATTATAGTGCACATGTGTGTGCGCAAACACATGGCACTATTCCATCACTCTCATGACCCGATGGGACGACTAGCGATACGACCTGACAGAGGCAGGGGCTATACCGGTTAAGTCGCCGAACATCGATTTCTTAAATGGCGTTCAAACAAATAAAGGTCAAAAATGACTTAATCAATCGTTATATCGGCTTCCATGAGCACATGTGACGTCATAAATGGTCCGGAATCGATTGTCAACGTTGAAGCCGATTTAACGATTGATTAAGTCATTTTCAATCTTTATTTATTTGAACGCCATTTAAGAAATCGATGTTCGGCGACTTAGCCGGTAGAGCCCCAGGACTGACGGCTTTACGTGCTCTTCGAGGCACGGGTGTGTAATGCCGCCAACTTCCAGACTTCGGACTTACTGAGAAATTTATATCTACGGAAAAATCCCAAAATCTATTTTTAGCCCAAACTGGGATCTGAACCCAGGACCTCATTATCTACAGTTTAACACGCTACCGCTAAATAATAAGGGTAGTATCAATTATTTCATCAAAAGTGAAATAAACGTTGAATATTCAGTGAATACTGAAAACCCTAACATATCGAGTTTAAAAAAAATATTTATCATTCTCTTTGAATTTATTTCCTTTGAGCTTTGCGTATTAAAAAAAATACATATTTCCTTTTTGCTAGGAACGTTTTGAATTAAATTTGTATCTGTGTCGCTAACAGTTTTCAGTTTATTGCGAAGTTTTAAGTGGCGCTCGTAATTTATTCTATGTTAATATTTTGATGTTAAATTTTGTGAAATAGCTGCGCTTTTTATGCTAAGTTAGTAGGTAAGGGCTTAAATATCTAATGTTAATGGGTATATATACAAAGTTGTCGTGTTTACAAGGTACGCTATAATAATAATATCCTGGGGCATTATTTACACACGGCCATCCGATTCCAAACTAAGCAGAGCTTGTACTATGGAAACCAGATAACTGATATACTACTATTATTGACAGTCACCGTAGCCTAGTTGGTAGTGCTCCTGCCTACGAAGCTGGTGGTCCTGGGTTCGAATCCCGGTAAGTGCAAATATTTGTGTGATGAGCACGATTATTTGATTCTGAGTCATGGATGTTTTCTATGTATATAAGTATTTATCTATCTATATGAGTATGTATATCGTCGCTTACCCATAGTACAGGCTTTGCTTGGTTTGGGGCTAGGATGATCTGTGTGACATTGTCCCGAGATATATACTACCATTCTTTTGTAAATACATACTTATATAGATATATTACACAGAGACTCAGAACAAACAGACATGTTCATGCACACAAATATCTGTCCTGGGTGGGAATCGAACCCACGATCTCCGGCGTGAAAAGCAAGCATTTGCCAACCACGCCAACACGCCCGTTACCAATAATGGTAATGAATGTTTTACAAAAACCCGGATGTCTACCACAAGTTCGTACTTACTTTACTTTGTTGTTGATACTTGCAGTTTATCCAGTACATTGACTAGTACCGCCCCTAGCGGAAACTTCGATGAACTTAAAATGTCTATACTTAAATTCAGTAAGTTCCATCCAGTAAGTAAACTATATACAGTTGTGGTAGAGGTACTGGAGCGAATCATTACAGTCTAAATTATATACAAGTGTTTTTAATTTGTCTCTATAGATCCTGTATGAAAACTGATTTACTTTTATTTAAAATTTATTTCTTACTAGCTGTGCCCCGCGGTTTTACCCGTGTTAAATCTTATAAATTATCACAGCTCCTCTCCCGTAGGTGATAGCGTGATAATATGTAGCCTATATGTTGAACCGACCTCTTAGTAATATTCATGCGAAATTTGAAGTAAATCCATCCAGTACTTTTTGAGTTTAGTCCGGACATACATACAGACAAACAGACACACAGACAAAAATTCTACAAACTATATTTTTGGCTTTGATATCGATTGTAGATCACGCCCCAAGAATCGTTTTAAAAAAATATTCAATGTACAGTTTTGACTTTCCTACGATTTTATTATATGTATAGGTTATTATAACTATATACTAGCTGTGCCTCGCGGGGCACAGCTAGTAATATAATAATATCTTTAATATCTTTATTTGCATAAAAAGTGATTGTAGTTACAACTAATAGTTTCACATGGCAGTTCTTACAACAATTTTTGAAGTTATACTTCTTTTGGCGTGATGGAGAAAAATGATGAGAGTGAATTTTTACGATGCGCGCCACCGACACCAAAAAATTTAACAGCATGAAGTTAGTTCTAGGTGGTATGATAATGTATGAGAGTGAATTTTTACGATGCGCGGGCATCGTAAAAATACCAGCATGACGTTAGTTCTAGGTGGTATGAAAATTGATAACTATGTTCAAGTTGGATATTAAGAAGTATAACTTCTAACGCGTGTACATAAGTACACACAAGTTTTTTTTTATACAATCTTGTGGGGGTAGTTCTGTTATCCTTGATAGGTTAATTACTAACCTGTAGTAAGGAACAACAGTCCGCTTCCCTTTGGTATGAACATTAACAATAATAGTTCAGATGTGTACCTATTAGATATTAGTTTACAGTTACTTAGATACTAAATTAGATTGTGCTGTGTGGTGACGGCCTAAGAATATCACCACCCCCTCTCATCCCGTGGGGGGACGTAAAAGTCGTCCCGAGGGAATATATACCAGAGAACGGGCAGCAGCGTTCTCCTGAGTACCATGTCCACCTTACTGCGATCGCCAACCCGTCTGCCAAGCGTGGCGATTATGGCAAATCCCCTCAAATGATGGACACAACCAAACCGCGGCCCCCAGTCCCCGGCAGCCCTGCTATTCCCAGCCGTGGTAACAGCCGTGGTTACGGCAGGGCAGGGGGTGCTAAGAATCCCCGGCAGATTCCGCGTTACCAACACCGACGACCTCTGGCCCTGGCAACATATAACACACGTACACTGCGGTCCGACGAGAAGATAACCGAACTGGAGGAAGAATTGAGCAGGTTACATTGGGATATTGTAGGATTATCTGAAGTCCGAAGAGAGGGGGAGGACTCGATAATACTAAAATCCGGAAACCTGCTCTATTACCGGGAGGGTGACCAAATATCCCAAGGTGGTGTCGGGTTCATAGTCCACAAGTCCCTCGTGAACAACCTAGTGAAAATCGAGAGTGTGTCGACGAGGGTTGCGTACCTTATACTCAGAATCACCAAGCGGTATTCGTTGAAGGTTATACAGGTATACGCACCCACTTCGACGCACTCCGACGATGAAGTCGAGGTTATGTATGAGGACATATCCAGAGCCATACATACCTCTAACTCGTATTTCACTGTGGTCATGGGGGACTTTAACGCGAAGCTGGGCAAACGATTCGGTAATGAGCTGAGAGTGGGGCAATTTGGAACTGGTGACCGGAACCCCCGGGGCCAAATGTTGGCCGACTTCATGGAGAAGGAGGGACTCTTTATGATGAATTTCTTCTTCAGGAAGCCGGATCACCGCAAATGGACCTGGGTGAGCCCAGATGGTAAAACTAAAAATGAGATAGACTTTATCTTGTCGACGAGACGACAGATGTTCAATGATGTCTCCGTGATCAATGCGGTTAAAACTGGGAGCGATCACAGACTGGTCAGAGGCTCATTGAACCTTAATGTCAAACTCCAGAGGTCCCGACTGATAAAGTCTACGCTCCGACCTTTACCTATCCACGTCCAAAACCCCGAACCATTTCAGCTCGAACTGCAAAACCGTTTCGAATGCCTAGCAGACTGCGAGGAAGTGGACTCATACTATGACAGGCTCGTAGAAGCTGTCCATACGGCTGGGTCTAAGGTCTTCAAGGCCCGTCGTACAAACAGAACTAAAAAGATCTCTGACTTTACCCTGCAACTTATGGAAGATAGACGGAAAATGGTTCTGACATCCTCAGATGATGCTACCAGATATCGGCAGCTCAACAGACAGATCTCAAAGTCTTTGACTCGCGACACGCGCCAATTAAATACAATTAGTATTAAAGAGGCCATCGAGCGGAACAAAGGCTCCAAAGTGTTCGCAAGAGCTCTGTCTGTTGGACAGAGCCAACTGACGAAGCTGAAGACTGAGGATGGTAGAATCGTCACGTCTAAACCTGAGTTGCTGGGAGAGATCGAGAAGTTCTACGGACAGTTATATACGACAACACAGCCACAGCCTGTCAAAAGTCATGCCTCAGATCCCAGAGCACGACTAACCCGACATTACACCGAAGACATCCCGGACGTCAGCCTGTAAGAGATTAGAATGGCTCTCAAACAACTCAAGAACAACAAGGCGCCTGGTGATGATGGAGTTACAGCAGAGCTTCTGAAGGCGGGTGGTACACCAATCCTACGGGCCCTTCAGAAGTTATTTAACTCCGTCATACTAGATGGTCAAACGCCACAAGCATGGCACAGAAGTGTGGTGGTGCTCTTCTTCAAAAAGGGCGACAAAACCCTATTGAAGAATTATAGACCCATCACACTGCTGAGCCATGTTTACAAGTTGTTTTCGAGGGTCGTTACGAACCGTCTCGCGCGCAGGTTTGACGACTTCCAGCCTCCCGAACAAGCCGGTTTCCGAAAAGGCTTTAGCACCATAGACCACATACATACGCTGCGGCAAGTTATACAGAAGACCGAAGAGTATAACAAGCCACTGTGCTTAGCGTTTGTGGACTATGAGAAAGCCTTTGATTCTATCGAAACATGGGCCGTGCTGAGGTCTCTCATAAGGTGCCAAATTGACTACCGGTATATCGAGGTGATAAAGTGTTTGTATGAAAACGCCACTATGTCAGTGCGACTCCAGGACCAGATCTCGAAACCTATCCACTTGCAGCGAGGCGTGAGACAGGGAGATGTTATATCTCCGAAACTGTTCACCGCTGCATTGGAAGACGTCTTCAAGCTTCTGGACTGGAAAGGCTTGGCATCAATGTCAATGGCGAGTACATCACTCACCTTCGATTTGCCGATGATATCGTAGTCATGGCTGAGACCATGGAAGACCTCGGTACAGTGCTCGATGACCTCAGCAGAGTCTCTCAACAAGTGAGTCTGAAAATGAACATGGATAAGACGAAAATCATGTCAAACGTCCATGTTGCATCCACTCAATTGAAAGTTGGTGACTCTGCACTCGAAGTTGTAGAGAACTATATTTACCTAGGACAGACCATCCAACTAGGTAGGTCCAACTTCGAGAAGGAGGTCAATCGTAGAATCCAACTCGGATGGGCAGCGTTCGGGAAGCTACGTAACATCTTCTCGTCCAAAATACCGCAGTGTCTCAAGTCGAAAGTCTTCGACCAGTGTGTGTTGCCAGTGATGACATACGGAACAGAGACGTGGTCGCTCACTATGGGCCTTATTAGAAGGCTCAAGGTCACCCAAAGAGCAATGGAGAGGGCTATGCTTGGAGTTTCCCTGCGGGATCGCATCAGAAATGTCGAAATCCGCAGGCGAACCAAAGTCACCGACATAGCCCGAAGAATTGCCAAGCTGAAGTGGCAGTGGGCAGGGCACATAGCTCGTAGAGCCGACGGCCGTTGGGGTGGAAAGGTTCTCGAGTGGCGACCACGAACCGGAAGACGCAGCGTGGGCAGGCCCCCTACAAGATGGACCGATGATCTTGTGCGGGTCGCTGGAAACTGCTGGATGCGAATAGCACAAGACCGGCAATTGTGGAGATCTTTGGGGGGGGCCTTTGTCCAGCAGTGGACGTCTTTCGGCTGATATGATGATGATGATGATGAAATTAGATTACAAACAACATGCAGTATAATGGTGTGTGCCAGTGATGACTTACGGAACGGAGACGTGGTCGCTTACTATGGGCCTTATTAGAAGGCTCAAGGTCACCCAAAGAGCAATGGAGAGGGCTATGTTTGGAGTTTCCCTGGGGGATCGAATCAGAAATGTTGAAATCCGCAGGCGAACCTAAGTCACCGACATAGCCCGAAGAATTGCAAAACTGAAGTGGCAGTGGGCGGGGCACATAGCTCGTAGAACCGATGGCCGTTGGGGCAGAAAGGTTCTTGAGTGGTGACCACGAACCGGAAGACGCAGCGTGGGCAGGCCTCTTACAAGATGGACCGATGATCTTCTGCGGGTCGCTGGAAACTGCTGGATGCGAATAGCGCTAGACCGGCAATTGTGGAGATCTTTGGGGGAGGCCTTTGTCCAGCAGTGGACGTTTTTCGGCTGATATAATGAAAATGGTGTCTCATTGTGTGTTTCAATAGGCGTGTGTTTATGTGTGTGTGTATGTTTGTTATATATATTTGTTTGATAGTGGTGATATACTATTCCTTCTGCCACGCAGCAAAGACTATTTACAAATATGTAGTCTTAGGCGGACCGACCGGGTGGAGACTGACCCACAGCGCAGGACATATTATAGTACACAAGTGTGTGTGCACAGGAGCACTTTCTATTCCATCACTCTCATGACCCGATGGGACGGGTAGCGACACGATCCAAAAGAGGTCAGGTACAGGACCGATGGCTGTACGTGTTCTCCGAGGCATGGGGCTGTAATACAGCCAACTCCCAAACTTCGGGCTGATATTGAGAATTTTTTAACGGAAAATTCCCAAAAATCACTTTGTAGTTCGACCCGGGATTTGAACCCAGGACTTCATTATCTACGGCGCTCACAGCTAGATGCTCTCACCGGTCCGTAAGTGATTGGCGAGGTCAAGCAACTAGGCTCGCGGTCAGTCCATAGATGGGTGACCGCGAAAGTGGTTTAATTTCTGAGCGTCTCCGTGCTTCGCAGGGCACGTTAAGCTGTTGGTCCCGGTTGTAGCCATTAGGCAACAGTCGTTAAGCCATGTCAGAGGCCTACTGGGCGGCTTGAACAACTCTGACACTAGTGGTTACCCACTGCCCACACGATAATTAAGTAAGCAATATACATCTATACAAATAAATAAAATTGGAGTGTCTGTTTGTAATATTGAAATAGCCGGTTTTTACTACATAAATATGAATATATATACGGTACATACACCAAAATAACAGTTTTTCCAATTTTTGTCTGTCAGTCTGTTTGTTCCAGCTTATCTCTGAAATGGCTGGACCGATTTTGACGGGACTTTTATTGGCAGGTAGCTGATGTAATAAGGAGTAACTTAGACTACTTTTATTTTAGAAAAAGTCTTTTATTTTACTAAAAAACGAAATAAACGAATTAACACGCGGACGAAGTCGCGGGCACAGCTAGTAACTAATAAAGGTGAGGTTTATTCATTATTAGTGACAGTACAAATACCTAAAACATATTCAGCTTTAAACTAAAATTTTAAAACATAATTTTCCATCCGTACCATACGAATTGTGTTTGCATGGTTTGCCTCGTTGTTAAGTAATCAAATGACGGTCGCGAGTAATGCCTGATGGTCTTCTCGCGTGTGAACTTCATGCTATATAATATTTCCATTAATCGCTCAGTCGAGGATGTCACGTGTCTGACACACGGCTCCAAACAATGGACAAATCTTGATAAGTTAGATTTGAGGCCAAGATCTGTGTGTCTGTCTGTGGCATTGTAGGTCCAGAGCTCAACTGGGTCGTGTTGAAACCGGTAGTAGATCAAAATCAAATCAAAATCAAAAATATTTTATTTCATAGAAACAACCCATTCCGTTAATAGTTTAGCATCGTTTCATACCTATATCTATAGTAATGAATATAATACCAGGTTCTAAAAGGATCAAAGGTCTTATGAGATACCAGTATCTTTCCAAAGCGCCTGCAAACCGCCAAGTCCAACCCCGCGTACCCGCTAAGCCTCCCGGCATCATGCACGTCTGTTTGATGCATCAAACAAAGGTGCACACCGCCAGAAATCCCGACAGGCACTCAAAATCCGACAAACAATCCGACCATCAACGAGGCGCTCAAGAAAGCCAAATACCTATTGCCTATACTCAAATTGCTTAGGTACTCGATGACTAACAAAACACTTTCTTATAGGCAAAAACGTTATCATCTAGGTACTTACAATTGCAGACAGACAGGCTTCCTCATCCCTAATAACCTCATGTTAACACAAATTATAACAAATTATTTACACGGGTGATCAATTACAACTGTATTTACGACAGACAGCTAGGCCTACCTGCTATTTTTTACAATGTTATAATGTTGTTCGTTGCCGCGACGGTAATGCGAAAACAAGTTATAGTAAACGCAATATTATCAGACAAAATGTGTGTACATCTCACAGACTAACTTATAACTAATATTTGTTTTGTTACCGCTAGTTCTACTTTATGCCATGACGATTTTACATATGTTTCAATAATATTATAAGTACATGCATACATGTAATAAGAAATATATTTATGGAAAACTTAAATAAACAATAAATAAACAACAGTATTATATTATATAGTTAAGCCCTAATGCCAACTTATATATAAAGTTTATAGAATTAAATTTATACATATTTTTATTTATTTTTCATAGTTCATATATATATATATATATATAATAGGTCTTTACCTATGAAATTGCCGTTTTGTATGAAAAAATTTAAACGATTTTTTTTCATGAATTTTTTTATTTGTATTAATCGAAGTAATCACCCATGCAATCAATGCATCTTTGCCATCGCAGTGGCAGTTTATTGATGCCCTTCTTAAAGAAATCAGCTGGACGGGAGGCAACAAATTCTTCAAAGGCATTTTGTACTGCCTCTCGGGTATTGAATTTTTTTCCAGCCAAGAAGTTATCCAAATTCTGGAAAAAGTAGTAGTCTGTAGGCGCAAGGTCTGGTGAGTAGGGCGGATGACGGAGAGCTTCCAACCCCAGTTCTTGCAACTTGGAGACCGTCTGCTGTGCAGTATGAGGTCGCGCGTTGTCGTGCAGGAGCAGCGGAGACGAGCGATTGACCAATGCTGGTTGGAGATGCGCCAGCTTCTCCATCATTGTGCTCAGTTCTTCACAGTACACATCTGCAGTAATGCTCACCCCGTTTGGTAAGAAGCTGTGATGAATCACACCGGCGCTAGACCACCAAACAGTGACCATCACTTTTCTAGGGGTAAGTTTTCGTTTAGGGCATTGTTTAGGTGCTGAACCAGGATCCAACCAACTTGCTGAGCGCTTGCGGTTATCAAACAGAATCCATTTTTCATCGCAGGTAACAATGCGGTTCAAAATTCCTTCATTTGTGTGTCTGTTGAGCAGTGCAAGGCACGTCTCGACGCGTACTTCGCGCTGGCGATCATTGAGTTCGTGGGGCACCCATTTGTCAAGCTTTTTTACCTTGCCAATTTGACGCAAATGGACCAATATTGTTTTGACGCTAACGTCGAAAGCTGCTGCTAATTCAGCCGTAGATTGTGTATCATCAGCTTCCACAACCGCCTTTAATTCGTCATTGTCGACCAAAGTCTTCGGACGACCGCGAGGTTCATTTTTCAGGTCGAAATTTCCAGAACGGAAGCGAGCAAACCAATAACAGGTGGTGCGTTGGTTTGTAGTGTTAGCTCCGTAAACGTCGTTGATGTTGCGTGCCGCTTGTGCCGCGTTGCTGCCACGACGGTACTCATATTCCATAATTACTCGAATTTTTAACGTATCCATGATGACGAAAAAGATTGAAATGCGATGAAAATGTAACACTAATCAATAAAGAAATGACTACTTTTGGAAAAAAGAATCCATGTTTTTAAAATAAAATTAATTTGAAATTAGAATTCTTAGCCAAACAAAAATTATTTTGATTTGAAATGGCCAGTACTGCAGAACGGCAATTTCATAGGTAAAGACCTAATATATATATATATGAAATATGAAAAATAAATAAAAATATGTATATATTTATTTATTTATATATATATATATATATATATATATATATATATATATATATATATATATGGGTATGTATTATGGTTACGATACTATCTTCAAAGTAATTCGGTATCTTCATAATTCATTAGTTTCAAGACTTTATCAACTTCAAGTTTGCAAGCATAGTTAGTAAGAAAACGTAACTCGGTTTGTTTTGATATCTTGTTATAGATAAACGGCCTTAGAAAGTTTATGAATCTTTGAGAAAAGGACGTTTTATATTTCGGTATAGGATATACAATATCTTTCCTACGTCTAGAAATGAAGTTAGGCAAGATTCTATGTTGAAGCAAAATAGCATTTTTAATAAATAGTTGTCTGACCGTCAACACTGATAATTCAGAGTACAATAAATGTGTGGGGTATTGATAGTTTTTAAATGTCATATCATATATCATGTCATGTCATAGATGAACCCACTGAGTTTGTTTCGCTGGGTCTTCTCAGTTGGGGCGCATTGGATCCAGTGATAGCATTAAAGCGCGACCGTCGTTATTAATACAAGGTCCGTCATAATAATAATACCTTAATATAGACAGAACCATTGACAATATGTAGTAAAAATATTAGACTTAAACTAGATAATTAAACATAATCTCTTGACAATAACTTGATACGAGCTAGCTAAATATCATTGCTATATAAATTTTATAAATGTTTTCATACAATCAATACAATGTGTACCTAAATATCTATGTTACTAGAAATAATTATGTATACAACTATATTACTACAAACATGTTCTGACTATTTACAAGCGCTTTTTTAAAGTCTACGTGAATAAAAACCTTTTTTTTTTTTTTAAAAGAACAGGTGGTGGCAAAAATCTCGTTAAACAAAAGTTAAGGAAAGCCCAAACGAGATTTTATATTTTTAAAACCATCAAGGATAAGTAAGCTCAACCTCAAAGCTGAGCAACCTAAAACCATGATTTTCTGCTGGTATCCAGGTCTAGGACCTGGATACCAGCAGAAAATCATGGTTGGGGAGAAAAAACATCCGAGGTCTATGAAAAAAATCTTATTGAGAACAGATAAGTCCTTAGCTAAATAACTGAGTGGAAAAGAGCAACGGAACATTAAAATATCGGATGGACGAAAAATCCGTCAAGAAAAATTTTGCCGTCAAAATGATAGGGTCTATGCACAGTCTGCTGTGTGGTTAAGGCATAGAATATCATCACCCCATCTTATCCCGTTAGGGGCGTACAAAGAAGTCCTAGGGAGCACGTACCAGAGAACGGGCAGCAAGGTTTTTCTGTGAACTATGACCATCAAACTGCAATCGCCAATCCGTCTGCTAATCGTGGTGATTATGGCATATCCTCCCATTCTTTGGAGAAGCTTTTGTCCAGTAGTGGGCGAACTTTGGCTATTAAATTTACGGCATTTTTATAATCTGTGGTCCTTAATTATATTCGGCCATTCCGTGTGTGTGAATTGAGTCCAAATCATTTCTGCTGTACATTCTATTAATCAGTGTGTCCCGATATTAACGAGAGTTGGAAAAACAACTATTAAAAATATTGGCTGAACGTTTTTCCGCTACAGAGAGTTTCCATAGACATTTTTCATCGGTAATTGTTATAGTGCCATACCGATTTATAGATAGGGTGCAAACGTATGTACTGTAATGATATTACCTGCACTCCTATAGAATAAAACCTCTTTTATCAAGATAGCTAACTTTGGTCATTTTATTATAATAGCTGGATATAGCTTTTAAAATGAATAAGAATTCGTATGAAATTAAAATCATAATTTTACGTTTGATTGATGTTTTGTCGAGAGTTATGAAAATGGTGTGCTAAAGTAAACATTGTGAATCTAGTTTTATTATTTTATCTCAATAAAATAAGTGATTGGTGTTTAATATATGTGTTGTCATTGAGAAGGTCTCCCTAGATCCCGTTAAAGATTATCTCTTGCTGCTACCGGTATATCGTAAAGTCATAAAGTAAACAAACGACACCAACTATAGATCAACAAAATTAATAATTAAACAAACAAACAAACTCATTTTGACAATAATGACATTTTAAGAAACATTGTATCATACATAAATTGAAATAAAACTCTATAGTATAAAATAAAACATATTGACAAACAAACTATCTTCAGTATTTTCAAACAAACATAATATTATACAAATACTTCAAACACCTTAAAATTAAACCCAATCCGCACCCAACAAATTAGAAATAAACCCAAAAAACGACTCTGATTTAGTCAGGGGAGCCATTGCAGCCATTGGAGCCAGCCATTTACATTTATGTGGAATCGTCATATTTTTTTTACCCTACCGTGCAGTGCATGACGTGGCAGCTACTGAGAAACACTGCCAGAAAACTCAGTAGGAATCCTTTTTTAAAATAAAATATACTTAAGATTAAGTACAATCATGTGTGTTGACTCAGAACAACTCCATCCCAAGCACTTTTATCACTTAAATAATCAGAAATTTTGTAATATGCACTGCTACACAATTTGGCTTTAATAATTCTTTTAAACTTATTCGTAGACAATTCTCTAATATTAGAGAATTGTCTACGAAGTTTGTTATAGAATCTTGTACATTGTACCTTTGTAAAATAAATATCTTGGGATCTGCCATTTGATCCCTAACTAGCCAGAGCCTGTACTATGGTAACCAGACAACTGATAAACAAACTTATATATTTGTAAATACATACATATATAGATAGACGGGCCAGTTGGCGTGGTTGGTAAATGCTTGCCTAGCACGCCGCAGGTCGTGGGCTCGATTCCCAACCAGGACAGATATTTGGGTGCATGAACAAGACAGTTTGTCCTGAGTCTGGGTGTAATCTATACATATAATAAAATCGTAGAAAGCCAAAACTGTACATTAAATATTTTTTAAAAAGGATACTTGGGGCGTGATCTACAATCGATTTCGAAGCCAAAAATATAGTTTTTAGAATTTTTGTCTGCTTGTCTGTATGTATGTCCAGGCTAAACTCAAAAAGTACTGCATGGATTTACTTCAAATTTTGCATGAATATTACTAAGAGGTCGGGTCAACATATAGGCTACATATTATCACGCTATCACCTACGGGGAGGAGCTATGATAATTTATAAAATTTAACGCGGGTAAAACCGCGGTGTACAGCTAGTTATCTATATAAGTATGTATTTACAAAAGAAAAGTAGTACATGTCGTATATCAGTTGTCTGATTTGCATAGTACAAGTTCTGCTCAATTTGGAATCAGATGGGCGTGTGTGAATAATGGCCCTGACTATTTTTATGATTATAATAATATTTTAGATAAATTACATACAGAGACAGAACAAATTATTGTGGTCATTGTATAAAGATTTGTTTTTTGTTCAAAATACAATTTTTTTTCTACCTATCGACCCATGCAAGATCGGGGCGTTTCGCTACTTTATAATATTTATAATACAAGTACATTTCTAACTTCAGTCACAATAATTACCCGTCCCAAAAGCCTTAATTAACAAAAATTAATTTATCATTGTATCTCCAACTAGCATTACTGCTTACCCCAGACCGCAGTCTTTTTGTTCGTATGTAAACACTCGGGTTCTGCAGGTAATTAATTAACGCCGTGTTTACGCCCCGCGGCTATTTTATACTCCTTTTGGGGTTCCGCAGCGGTTTTTATAATTTCCTAAAGTAGCCACAAGGATAAAAGCCATCTTGGGCGAATTGCGGAAGGATCCTTGGAGGGTAATGAATCTCTTGCATCCACACTTTGCTTGATATGGGAATTAATTAAAGGGGTTGAAGGTGCTCTTGTATGCGGTATGTAGTGGTATTTTCCGTGACGAAACTTGGAGAACGAAACGCCTTAGAGCCAGCTTTTTTTTTTTGTTTTTTATTATATATATATTTTTTTATTACAATTGTATAACATATAAGTAATCTCGCCAAACTGTTACGTTTAATGACGAGTAACGCGCTCTTTTAGTACATAAAATCTTAACCTACATACATCTACATTTAATTTTACATATTTGAGACATACTTAAGGCTAGGTACATTTGACAGACCCGTCGTCTGTAGGCATGATCAATGCCTCAGGTCTCAGATGACCCCTCTCCAATTTTAAACTACTTATGCTTATTTTACGTGTTTGTCTCAATATCGGTAACTTATTGACAATATGTGGTATTAAAAATTTTGAAGTTCTTTTTCCATAATAATTGGCCACCTTTGGTTGAACGAGATTTTTTCTTATAAGCTACACTCACTAGTCCATAAATTATAGTTGAGGTTAAGCATATAGTTGAGATGGTCCGATGATCTTGTGAGGACCAATGGAGTCCGGCAAAATTGGCAATTGTGGAGATCTTTGGTAAGTAAGTAAGTAATTTATTTGCATAAACATCTGTATACATACAAATAAGTCAATTGCATGCAAAATGTTAATAGCGTGCAAAAATTTAATAAATGAGGTTATATAAAAAAATCTAAGTCATACAAAACAAGAAACAGAATAAAAACATAATAATATCATCAAAAAGAATTTGATATTAAGAATTATTTAGTTGATTATAATGTTAACATAAAACTTATATATAAAAATTATGTATGTATAATATCAAGCTAGAAGTTATCCGCCAAATATTCTGAAATATCATAATAGGCTCTTTCACACATCACACTGCCATCTGAACCCACATTAGGCAGAGCCTTTTTTTACGTGGTGGAAATGCTCAAATCGCATTTTCATCGCTTGGAGAGGTTACGGGGTATGTAGGTCTTCCCACTAAAACCACCACGGTAGCCAGCCTCACAGTGCTTGTAGCGGGGGCTCTGGGTACTCGTGACCGATCACACTAGTACCCCCGCCGTGCACTGCAGCCCCTGCGAGACTCTCACCCGAGGAGACTCTCACAAGCGTGTTTAGGCAACCTGAGCTACAGCAGGTTGGCTCTTCCCGGGACCGCTTATACAGGACGAGTGGAGTTTCCCTCCTCCAAACGCCAGCGATCCCAGGGGCGACGCCCAGCCGGGAAGAAGCCATACTTTCTCGCGCTAGGATTAGCTCCCAGCGCCGGACATTAGGCAGAGCCTACAACCACACAACTCATACTTAAATTACAAAGTCAAAGTCAAAAATTCTTTATTCCGTAAAAACTTTACCGTGCAGTGCAGGACGTGGCAGCTACTGAGAAACACTGCCAGAAAAGTCAGTAGGAATCTTTTTTTAAAATAAAATAAAATATACTTAAGATTAATTACAATCATGTGTGTTGACTCAGAACAACACAATCCCAAGCAATTTTATCACTGAAATAATCTGATATTTTGTAATATGCCCTGCTACACAATTTGGCTTTAATAATTCTTTTAAACTTATTCGTAGACAATACTCTAATCATCAATTCTACACAGACACAGAACAAACAATCCTAATTTGTCCTGGGTGGGGATAGAATCCAAGACCTCTGGCTTAACAGTCGAGATCACTAACTAAACTAACAGACAATACTTATATACAGAACCTTACACTTATTTTAAGTCTAGCTTAACGCCTCCGTATTGTTACTTAGTCGCATTCAGAAACTATATTGTTTTGCGCCCCGTTAATGTGCTCGACTCTTATTTAGTTGAAAAATAGGTAATTTTGAGTTAAAATGTTGCTGGAAATATGTATAAGGTAGTATTTTTCATTGTGTTTTAATTGCAGTAAAGCTCCGCTTCTATTAATGTTAATTTTACACGATATAAAATACCTGTATTGAAATGTTCACCCAGTAATGCATGCATGGCAAAATGTTTATAGAACCTGATACTTCTTGGCTTGATTTTTAAAAAATTTCAAAATCACGGTGCTGCATGGTTATATATTATATCTAGGGTCAATGTCACACAGATCATCCTAGTCCCAAACTAAGCAAAGCTTGTACTATGGGTACGAGGCGACGATATACATACATATATAGATAGACTAGCTGTGCCCCGCGGTTTTACCCGCGTTCAATTTTATAAATTTTCTTTGCTATAAACCTCACGGAGCCCGAGACCTTTCCAACGAATGCAAAACCGTGGAAATCGGTTCGTGCGTTCTGGAGTTATAGCGTCAGGAAGGAAAACCCGACTTATTTTTATATAGTAGATAAATACTTATATACATAGAAAACATCCATGACTCAGAAACAAATATTCGTGCTCATCACATAAATATTTGCAATTACCGGGATTCGAACCCAGGACCACCAGCTTCGTAGGCAGGAGCACTACCAACTAGGCTACGGTGACCGTCAAATATTATTATTTATAGCGCTCATTGGCTGTGTCGATGATTGGCTGTAGCGTGTTCAACCGGAGATAGTGACGTCCTAGGTTCGTATCCCGGGTCGTAAAATCAAAAAATGTCAAAAAATTACATTTTTTTTAATCATTCCCTCTTACCCACCACTGCAACTCCTGTAAGCCAGGATCAACAGTGGCTCACAATGAAATGACATTGAGCGGTGAGGCTCAGGCCTGTCCCAGGGAATCGCATTAACTGTCTTTGATCCCGCAACGAATTTAATCAGATAGAAAAAAGGAGGAGTTACAAATGAATAGTTCCACTTCCCTCCAGAGCAAAGCGGGAGACAGAATGATGTAAAGAGGCTCAAAAAGTGTTACTGAGTCTTTCTTGGCAAGAAAAATATCCAATAGCAGCCTGGAGCCTGCAAGTTGGCAATGATATACTCCCGTGCGTATGATCTCTCCATGTCGTGTTGCATAATCGCCCCGTTGACTTTTAAAATTGAAACTATGAATATGGGGTTATAATAGTTAAAGGCAAAACGTTATGAGATATTGTGTAATATTGCTAATACTATTTGCTACGCTACAACTACTACGCTGCAGCTACTACGCCGTAGCACTATACTACGAGTATAAACTAGTTCACTAATCGGTAGACCAACAGGTCCGTCAAATCAGTTAATAATAATAATGTCCTATTAGTCGAAATTCAGCCAGGGGCTCTACCGCCTAAGTCGCCGAACATCGATTTCTTAAATGGCGTTCAAATAAATAAAGGTTAAAATGACTTAATCAGTCGTTAAATCGATATATAATCGTTATAATCGATAACCTTTATTTATTTGAATGCCATTTAAGAAATCGATGTTCAGCGACTTAGCCGGTGGAGGCCCTGGTCTGCCAGTCTCAATGGAGAATAGCCTTTAGCGCGGGCACTTTCTATTCCATCGCTCTCTTGACCTGATGGGACGATTAGCGACACGATGGGATAGAGTTCAGGTACAGGACTGATGGCTTTACGTGCTCTCCCAGGCACGGGGATATAATACCGCCAACTCCCAGACTTCGGGCTGATACTAAGAATTTTTTCTTTTCCAGGAAAATCCCAAATTCAGTTTTCGCCCGACACGGTAATTGAACCCAGGACCTTCTTATCTGCGGTGATACACGCTACCGCTAGACCAACGAGGCCAGTTAATATTCTTCCTATGAACAGAATGGAGAAATGAGAACATAAAATTGTGAAAATACAAAAACTGAACACTAATAAATGCACCGGGCGCATAATTATAGTCTTTTCGCCATAAGATGAGTTACCTGAGAGTTAATTTTTTTTCCGTGGCACGCATACTACTTTAGACAAATAAAAAATACACTGGCAAAAAAAATTAAAAAAGAAATGATAAAAAATATTGCCTTTCGTAAATTACTAAGTAAATTATTGTAGTTATAATTAACTGTTAATAAATTAAGTAAATAAAATAAAAAGTATAAATCTTAAAAATGTCTAATGCGTTGAACGGAACGTTGGCCAATAGAGATTGACACTACTCATAGATTGACACGAATCCGATTCCAACTGAATCGATATTACAAAAAAAACGATTATATTTCGTTAGGTCACGTCACTACAATTGTCAGACAAGAACTGTCAGGGAACTCGTCTTATGGCGAAAAGACTATAGTAGACAGATTCTAAGGTGTCGCTTAGTTACACTCAGTATTTTTTGGCCGGACTAAATATCCTGATCTGCTGCGAGGCTGACGGCATAGAATATCGCCACCCCATGTCATCCCATGGGATGCGTAGACATCGAGGGTATATCTCCCACAGAACGGGCAGCAGCGTCTCTCTGTGTACTATGACTATCATACTGCGATCACCAACCCGTCTGCCGAGTGTGGCGATTATAGCATATCCCTCCAAATTATGGACACAAACCCATTGTTTCTATGCAAGTTGGAGAAAGCCTGGAGATTCGTCATACAGGTCTCGAGCCTAGTACAGACTCCATTCTGTCAAAGGTCTAACATAAGCTCAATTTTTGTATCCTAAACTGTTAAAACTAATACAATAAACGATTTTTTTTTTATTGTGAAAATGTGTTGAGTAGGCTTTCGGCTAACAGTGGACGTCATTAAGATGGCATGATGATGATGATAAAATTGACATATGTACGTAACTTAAGATGCCATATCCTTTTCAAAAGGAAGAAATAAAATTTGTTAGTTATTACTTCATAGAATCGAGGGCTTCTTTTTTGAATTTATGAATGTACCTATGACTTAGTGTTGGTTAGTTTTATAAGGAATGTCCCCAATTTTATCGATTCTTTCTAATAGACTGCATTAGAAATTTTATAGTTATTAATAAATAAAATATAAAATAAAAAAGGTTTTTATTCACGTAGACTTTAAAAAAGCGCTTGTAAATAGTCAGAACATGTTTGTAGTAATACAGTTATTATTTCTAGTTACTTATTACAGATATTTAGGTACACGGAATGTTAAAACATTTATGCAATTTATTTTATAATGGTATTTAGCTAGCTTGTATTAAGTTATTGTCAAGGAGATTATGTTTAGGTTTAATTATTGAAATTTATATATTACTACATATTGTCTGAATGTCTGACATATGACATATGACATATGTCCGACAAAACCGTGTAATCGGTTTGACTGTAGGATTGAGTCTCTGTACATCGATCTATTTATCTTATAACAAAAAATAACTAACTACTACTATAAATATTTACATTACATTAAATTTAATCTAATAATTATTTTTATAACTTAAATTTAAATTTATTTTTAACAGATTCATGCCGAATGACATCCTGCAGACTATTTAGCAGGTACGGCAAGCGTTTTCTTAATGTTATGAATGTACCTATGACTTAGTGTTGGTTAATATATGTTTTATGAGGAATGTCCCCAATTTTATCGATTTTTTCTAATGCAGTCCTATGAAATTTTATAATTACTATTAGTTGGGTCAATTTAGTTTTAGCGCGAAACATTGAGGGAATATAAGCAACTTATGTCAGACAAATTACGTCCACTGCTTCTCAAAGCCTGACCAACGAATGGGGGGATATGCCATAATTGCCACGCTTGGCAGACGGGTTGGCAATCGCAGTTTGATGATCATACTTCACAGAAAAATGCTGCTGCCCGTTCTCTAGTAAGTATTTGCTCGGGACGATTTCTACGCCCCCGGGATAAGATGAGGTGATGATATTCTTCGCCGTCACCATACACGACACTTAACTAACTACCGAGTTACTCGTACAATTTCACTCAACTATTACGATGTTTTAAATATCATCATGAATTCTTGACTGCGAATATTATTCTTTGCCTTTTTAAAGTATTACTTTAAAAGTACTCGTTGATCACACAGCACACGACCTTTTACTTTCCTAAGCACCTTTTAAAAGAAACACACCACATACTGTAATCCCACTAATGTACCTTACTAAATATTAAACTTATAAATCTATTTCATAGTCACAACACTACGGACTAGATGTCATAAAGAATGCATTAACCAACACTAGGAACATGGCCATAGGAATATATAGTTTACAGAGAGAAAGCCCCGAAAAGTTCTCAATTTTATTGCACACAAATAAATGATAAGAGTTCTCCTACGAAAATATAAAGAACCTTTTTGGACCAACTCTTCATCACAACAGCTGAAAGAAGTCCACTGCTGAACAAAAGCCTCCGCCAAGAATTATCCTGGGGATATGCCATAATCGCCACGCTAAGCAGACGGGTTGGCGATGGCAGTATGATGATCATAGTACTCAGAAAGAAGCTGCTGCCCGTCTTCGAGTAGATATTCCCTCTGGTCAACTTCTACGCTCCCCGCGGGATGAGATGGGGTACTGATATTCTGATATACGCCGACATCATACAACCAAGTCTTACGTGATTGTAACCACAGATAGCACAAGAGATTTTAAATAGTTATGTAAATGTATATAAGTATTTATCTATCTATATAAGTATGTATATCGTCGTCTGGTACCCATAGTACAAGCTTTGCTTAGTTTGGGGCTAGGATGATCTGTGTGACCTCGTCCCTAGATATTATCTATACAAATAAATAAAATTGGAGTGTCTGTTTGTAATATTGAAATAACCGGTTTTTACTACATTAATATGAATATATATAGGGTACATACACAAAAATAACATTTTTTACATTTTTTGTCTGTCTGTCTGTCTGTTTGTTCCGGCTAATCTCTGAAATGGCTGTACCGATTTTGACGGGATTTTTATTGGTAGGTAGCTGATGTAATAAGGAGTAACTTAGCCTACTTTTATTTTAGAAATAGTCTTTTATTTTACAAAAAAAACTAAATAAACTAATTAACACGCGGACGAAGTCGCGGGCACAGCTAGTTATTATAATAAATGTCCTTTCAGGCGCCTTAAGCAAATGGCCGCCCTCTTATTACAGTTTTTGAAGTAGCTTAGTGAGAAAACCATTTGCACACTAATGGTTGTTTAATCGCATATTTAAATTATAAAGATGGAATATAATTAAGTATCTTGACGCTGGACTTAAAAGTACGATCTTACTTGCAAAGCTTTAGACTCATTGGTGACTCTAAAAAAGAATTTTGGCCCAAAGAAACGGCGTCCTTACATAATTACACGAAAACGATTTCTTTTTTTAAGCCAATAATGGCA
Organism: Pseudoips prasinana; assembly: GCA_951640165.1. Lineage (NCBI taxonomy): Eukaryota > Metazoa > Arthropoda > Insecta > Lepidoptera > Nolidae > Pseudoips > Pseudoips prasinana. Next base: position 31,899,467 of record OX621251.1, on the reverse strand, counting down.
AATAAAGATATATAGATAAAAATATAATATATCGATAAAAAAACTTGTGTGTACTTATGTACACGCGTTAGAAGTTATACTTCTTAATATACAACTTGAACATAGTAATCAATTTTCATACCACCTAGAACTAACTTCATGCTGGTAAATTTTTTGGTGTCGGTGTGCGCGCGCATCGTAAAAATTCACTCTCATCATTTTTCTCCATCGCGCCAAAAGAAGTATAACTTCAAAAAAAAAACAATAATACTTTCTTACACAGGCGTTCTGTATTTAAAGAAATCTAGATGTGTGTGTAAACAATTTTGGAGCTAGTACCTTCCCTTTGAACGACTATTTTCTCTGTGACAGGAACCCGCAGCATTATTCCCGCCTGTTCCCGGATTCGCAAACTTAAACAAAGAAAGAAAGAAACAAAATACATTAATCTCGTCCCTATAGAGTTAACAGGAAATAAATGACGAAAATTTTCGTTACATTTTTCTTTGAGAGGATAATTTCTAACTTTTTGTTGAAATATGGAAATGATTTTATGAGCGCTTAGTTTACTTTCGCCGATAATGTTGACAATTCCGAATTTAAAACCACTAAGCTAATTTTAATGTAATGACGATGATGTTTTGACGGGCCGGTTGGCCTTGTTCGTAGTCACTTGCCTTTAACCCCGCAGGTTGTGGGTTCGATTCCCACCTACGACAAAAAAAAATATTGATTGGACCCTTTTAATAAAAAACTTACATCTATTGCATTAGGTAAATCTAAGTATAATAAAATTTAATGAAGTGTTGTTGGTTTATTCTCTATGTATATCTGTGAGTATGTGTGTGTGTGTGTGAGTGTGGGTGTGTGCGTTTGAGTGTGTGGTGTGTGTGAATGCGAGTTATATACGTGAATGAAAATTATATATGTACACATGAATCAAATAATGTAGTAGTTTTAAATTTAAGAATATGCTCTAACAATGCTTCTCTACAAGACAGATATTTGTGTGCATGAACATGTCTCTTTGTCTTGAGTCTGGGTGTAATTCCTCAGTATTTCGCGCCAAAACTACATTGTTACTGAAAATTACTTTACGGTCGCTGTACCTGTCGTTTGCTTTAGAACTAAGGTGAAAAGATATGCAATTGAATTATTTTATTTTTTAGATTTTGCATAGAATTCTGTTGCGTTGTTAAAAGAATTTTAAAACGTTCTTCTGTTAAGTAATACTGCTCTTGTGGCGCTGCGATTAGGACGCGTCGCTACTTCGTTTCCCGGGTTCTATTCCATTATTTATATCGATGGGCCTTATCAGGCGGCTCAAGGTCACCCAAAGAGCAATGGAAAGGGCTATGCTTGGAGTTTCCCTGCGAGATCGAATCAGAAATGCTGAGATCCGCAGGCGAACCAAAGTAGCCGATATAGCCCAAAGAATTGCCAAACTGATGTGGCAGTGGGCGGGGCACATAGCTTGTAGAACTGACGGCCGATGGGGCTGAAAGGTTCTCGAGTGGCGACCACGAACCGGAAGACGCAGCGTGGGCAGGCCCCCTACACGGTGGACCGACGATCTTGTGCGGGCCGCTGGATGCGGGCAGCGCAGGACCGGCTATTGCGGAGATCCTTGGGGGAGGCCTTTGTCCAGCAGTGGACGTCTTTCGGTTGATATGATGATGGTGATGATTTATATCGATTCCACAGGACAACTATTTGTTTGACCCATAAACAGTATTTCTCGGTCTGGACGTACTTTGTGTCTGTCATATGTTTTTAAAGTACACCGTGACACATGGATTAATTTCCCTAGTGTGGACGGTGTCTTTTCTTTTATAAAAATACAGAGAAATAGAAAGTTACTCCGCACCCCTATTTACGAGAGGACTAAGTAATCTATGGTTCTTAATGTGCTCGTATCAATAACTTGATTCGAGCTAGCTAAATATCATTGCTATAATAAAATAAATTTCTAAATGTTTTCATACAATGTGTACCTAAATATCTATGTTATTAGAAATAATAATGTATATTACTACAAACATGTTCTGACTATTTACAAGCGCTTTTTTAAAGTCTACGTGAATAAAAACCTTTTTTATTTTATATGATATTCGACCATTCCGTGAATCGAGAAAATCCCGGGTTAGGGCAAAGGTGTACCAGGGATTTTTCTGACAAGAAAAGCAGCCATTTACCCCAGAATTTCGGAGTTAGCATGTTATACGTGCGTGTCGAAAGTACGTAAAGCTTTGTCCATCGTCTGATCCTCCCCAGTTGGATAAAAATCCTATCGGAGTATGGGAGTACCCTCACTATCATAATCCAATGAGACTTCTAGAGATCCAATAGAGCGTGGATGCGGACACAACCGTGAACTATAATAAATCCTGCATATTTGCAGAGGGTTGGCGTTTAACTCAGAAAGCGAGGCTATACAACGAGGTAATGACGCCGCGATGTCAGTTCTAACGCTACGTCGTACGTACGCGATATATTATCCGCTTATATTCTAATTAAGTTTTATTTAAAAAGTGTCGCTTTAATATGTTGCCTACCTGTCGACTATTTCTGTTTTCTAACTTCTGTACTATGGGTATGGGTAATTTATTCAGTGTTTTGGATAGAATGCAATTCCAAACCCTTTCACCGTAGACATTTGTAGATTGAGGTAGTTCAAACATTGGAAGATATAACAATTTTCTTAACATCTTGGGCCGCGTTGTCTTATTTAGGTTACCCATTTAATTGTTGTACCGAGTTATGATTGCTAAGTCCACTTTATCATATACGCTTAGTGCTTTGCAATAGTCAAACAATCTATGATAGTTATCTCTGTATTGGTACTTGATTTTTAGTGGAACAATAGTTTTCAATAATCGTAACTGTAGATTATATATGTTTGACAGGATGTTCTATAAGTGCGACCGTAGTTGTCCAGTCCATAATTTATAACGGAATCAGTTAATGCCATATATAGTAGCCTTAGAGTTCTATAGGGAACTTTATTTTTAAGTATGCACAATCTTGCTAAAACATTTCTAAGTTTAGACCATACTTGGTCAATGGGTAATCTCCAATTATATTGATGATCTAGTTTTAACCCTAGATATGTATGTTCTTTTACAACTTTTATTTTTCGAGGTGAATGAAAGTACATACGGTGTTGACATTAGGCATGCAGTTGTGCTCATGAGCAACGATTTTAGGCAAATAATTAATTCTTTTATATGGTGAATGTATATACATCAGACGCCGTAATCGCTAGCACGGGTCATAGGCAAGGGATTACAGGTAAGAAATCAGAATCAAGGGAAAATTTATCAATACATATCTCGCCATCAAAGATAGTCATTTATTTATAAAGAAAATAATTTGTATCTGAATTTACAATAAAAATTAGATATTTAAAATAATTGCAATAAAAATTTATTACAGTAAATTTGCAAGAGTTGTCAAAAGAGTTAAAAATAATAATTATAAAATTTGTGGCCAAATCAATAAATAATAATTAATAATATTCAATAAAAATTATAATAATTATACATCTTTTTAATTTTAAAGCGCGACTGTAGACTTTACACGTCTATAGAGGCTAGCGGGTATTATCTTTGAGAAACTCTTCTATGCTATAATAACATTTCCTCAACAACAGTGACTTCAATTTTCCCTTGAATATGTTTGGAGGAAATACTATCATAGTCAACCAAATGTTTTTACCGGCTACCTTATAGACAAATTTTTCTTGAGTGAAAATCCAAACATCACTTATTGACTCGATCCGAGTCACCGTTGAAGCAACGAGGCAGTTAAATTACAAATTAACAAGATATCAACCCAAGGTCACAAAGACATATTTCAAATATGTTTTTTGTCATATCATGACCAGGCCTTTGACCAGCAGTGGGGTAATTTCGGCTGATTTAATAATAATAATATCTTGGGACAATGTCACACAGATCCTAGCCCCAAACTAAGCAAAGCTTGTACTACATATGGGTACTAGGCGACGATATACATACTTATATAGATAGATAAATACTTAAATACATAGAAAACATCCATGACTCAGAAACAAATATTCGTGCTCATCACACAAATATTTACACTTACCGGGATTCGAACCCAGGACCACCAGCTTCGTAGGCAGGAGCACTACCAACTAGGCTACGGTGACCGTCAATATGTTTTTGTCATATCATGACCAGGCCTTTGTCCAGCAGTGGATCATTCCGACTGATATGATGATGATGACATCAATTATATGTATCATGACATCAATTGATATCATCCTGATTGGGATGATATCATCCTGACATAAATTTAACCGGTCACCGCAGGCAGCCCCTGTTCAAAATTGTCTTTAAATCACAAATACTTTTACTCAAGATAATGCTACGACAGCATTATATCATGATGCAATAGAGAGAAGGATGTTGTAAGTTTGAATACAGACAGACAGACAGACATATACGCCATATATGTGTCCGCCTGTAACTTCGTAACTTCCAAAAGAATGAACCGATAACTATGCGGTTTTCTTCATCTTTTTTTAACGCAGGGGTTATGTCCACGTGTCCACCTGCAAAGTTTCTGCATATAGGTATGCCAGACTCTTACCAACTAAACCTAACCTGCTGGTCTTTTTTAATTAAATATATGTCTCCACAAGTTTCAATATAAATTAATTCTTTAGTCCAATTTCTGCACCTTTTCAACAAAATTTCACAGACATTTCCAAAGCATTGCTTCCGATTCAACTCAACGACGGCGACGATCCAACCGTCTAAGCCCTTTAACTTCTTATTCAACCTAACGATTCCCCATTATTAACACTGAATTACTACACAAAACATAATTTGTGAGTAATTAATGTCGATTCACGCCATCTGAAAGCTTGCTTTGCTTTAACTTAGGGCGGCTAAACTTGTAGCGGAAGGAACAATTTTTATGTACAAAAGGTCTAATAAATAATTGAAGGGGTGGCATTTATTACGTCTACTGCTGAGGAGGATCTTGGGCCAGGGAGGGGAGGACATGTCCAGATACGCCAATGATGTATGGGGCATGTTGATTTGCTACACGTTTCATAGACAAATTAGGCTCTTTAAGTTAAGTCCACTGTTTTTGATTACGGGTTTCAAAAACTGTGGACTTAAGAAACTAGGAAATTTGATAACAACTAAATGCTTTAAAACCCTAAAATTTAATAGTGTCGGCCGCGCTATCACCCTCTCTGGTCACGCTGACACGGCGCCGACACAGATAGTCAATAACATTAAAACAAGAATGTACTAGTACAATTTAGAATTTCTGTATCATGTCCATATTAATATATACATACATTTGAGGTCATGAGGCCAAAATAGCTCTACCTACTCCGATCGCTGTTAATTAGAGATAATTAATACAGATCCCCTTGTTTCTAGAGAGCTTTATATGGAACAGAACATAAGCGAATCAAAACTTATTATGCTGGCCGATTGTCTGAGACATGACGGACTGCATAAGAAAACCAACATATATCAAAGTATATTAACCATTTAAAAGTATAATGGATAGTTTTGACACAATTCATTGCATGTCCGAAGTTACGTTCGAACCTTTCCCAAGATTGATTCTCTGTGCAAAAGTTCGTAAACTTTATTTCACAATAAGCTTTTTGCTTTAAAAGATTAACGTGTTTTGTTTAAAGTTTGTATCTGTTTGTCACGAATAGTTTTAATGTATATGCTTTTACTTAAATTCGTTCGTCTTTTTCTGTCTCCCGGTGGCATGACATCGCGAAGAGAAGACGCCCCGTTTCGCTGAATTTTCTTTATTGTTTGATAATAATTCAGGTAGCATTTGTCGTGGAACATATTACTATCGTAAATTGTGCAATTTACTAATAATACTACGTATTATTTGTTTCGTGCTACTAGCAATCTTAAAAGATAAAGATTAAACTCATTCTATTAGTTAATACATTCATGGAAGATATTAAAAATAATACAATAGACGGACATGTTTTGCACTTATGGCGTACAAATGTAATAGAAAAATAAGCCTTTTTAATAATAAATTATACAAAACTAGCTGTGCCCCGCGGTTTCATCGGTGTTAAACTTTATAAATTATAGCCAGTGTGTTATTCGGATAAATAAACTATATTCCTACAAAGTTTTCGTTTTGCGTTGAAGTTTTTGGGTGAGAGAGTAACAAATACCCATACACCCATACTCAAAATCTTTATAATTAGTAGATAGTAGGATACATTAAAACAGAGAACTGACAATATTAAAAAGATAAGCCAATATAATAATATAAAGACAAAAGTCCTGGGGCATGATTCCCACACGACCATTTGATGAGACCCAAACAAAGCAGTTTCGATTCCCACCTAGGACAAATATTTGTGTGCAAGAACTCTGTTTGTCCTGATTCTGGGTGTAATTTATATATGTATATAAGTAGGTATATATTTACAAAAGAAAAGTAGTATACGTAGTATATCAGTTATCTGGTTTCCATAGTACATTCTTTGTTTGGGATCAGATGACCGTGTGTAAATAATGTCCCAGAATATTATTATTATAATTATTATTCATTATTGCTATTCTATTATGATCACAGTTCTGACATTAAAATTACCTATTTCTAAGTTAATTATCAGCAACTCTGTGTGTAATAATTTATTTAAATGTAGTTATTAAGTGTCCTAGCAGTTAGTGCTAACAATGATTATATATTTATTATAGTACTTGATAAGCCAAGTGGTCAGGCCGTTGGACTGTGGAGTCAGTGGTTTCGAGTTCAAGCCAACGTGCACATTGACTTTCGTATTGATATGCACATTAGAAATGAAATAGAATAGAATAGAATTTTATTGAGAATAAAAACATGTTACATAAAATATAAACCCACCAGACTGCATATCAGTTTGTCGGCGGGATTAGCGCTCGTTAACACAATGACAATAATTATATTAATAAATACAAATACTAAAATAAAAACTAACACTATTAAAATCTAATACAACAATTTTAAGCGGAATTTAAGTAGTCACTGAGTATATTTTTAAGTTTATATCTAACTGTTTGAAATATCTCGTACTTAAAACAGTGAAGGTAAATATCGTAAGAAGTATCGTATGAAAACCACCAAATTAGTCCAAAATGACTTTATCACTTGGATAAATGGTCATCTACCACTGTGCGTTTCACAAGAAACTTTTTGCCGCGCGCTATCGCTCTGTGGAATCAATTAGCTGCGGAGGTATTTCTGATCCAGTATGACATGGCCACCTTTAAGAAGCGAGCCTATTCTTTACTTAAAGGCCGGCAACGCACTTGCAGCTCCTCAGGTGTTGCGAGTGTCCATGGGCGGCGGTGATCACTTACCATCAGGTGACCCACTTGCTCGTTTGCCATCCTATTATATATAATAAAAAAAAAAAACATGGTAACTCGCAAGTTGGCAACTCCCACTAGGCCAGCATGAAGGACTATGGCCTATGCCCTGATATTAAATAATTAAATATCTTGGGACAACTAACATACTGCCATATGATCCCAAACTAGGCAGAGCCTATATTATGGCAACCAGACAATTGATAAAGATACTTATATAATTCTAAATAATAGTAATATCCTGGGACATTACTTACACACGGCCATCTGATCCCAAACCAAGCAGAGCTTGTACTATGGAAACTAGATAACTGATATACTACATATACTACTTTTATAATATCATACCTATGAAATACATGCATAAATTCTATATTATTATGCTAGAAATTGTAAAAAAAACAATGTAAATCAAAGTCACCTTAAATTATTATTTGTACCCAATAACATTTAAACGACGTAATTGACACACAAGCCGGAACTTTAAAACATTATAATGATGAAATATAAATGTTAACTATGTTTTATTCAATAGGTATTCCATTATTGTATAGTATGCCTTATTTATCACAAAAAATAGACAAATTCTTTTTAAATTCTAAAAGATAGATAAAAATTTAGATGTATAGACATAGTTTCGTTTCGAAGATTCGTTTCTAAAAGAATAGAGGTAGTTAATTTATTAGAAAAATTATAAAAAATGGGTTAATTTTACTCTATTTATTTTTTTACGAAAGCTCACTTTAAATACCCAATCAGTAACGATTGACGCAGACTCGTGCCCCAGCCCCATAATATTTAAAGCTATAACTCAATTGTTGCCCCAAACCCAGTAACCAGGTGGAACAGATTCCAATGAATTTCATGGTTACCAAACAGACTTCATACACGAATGGTACAGACTTCTATTGTGGTATAGAATTATTCACATACAAAGAACGCTCCCTTGGGTTCCTGGGATTTATTCCATATTACTTAACAGTGCTTGAACGATATTTATGTATATTATTTTTTAAAGAATATCAACATTAAGTACACTTAGATATTTATGAGTTAATTTTTATTAAATGTACATTGTAACCAATATAATTTATCTAAAATATAACTGTAACAATTACTGAAATCAACAGTATTAAAATAGTACAAGGAGAAAAGTTTATCATATCATAGTATCATGATCATATCAGCCGAAAGACGTCCACTGCTGGACAAAGGCCTCCCCAAAAGATCTCCACAATTTCCGGTCTTCTATTCGCATCCAGTAGTTTCCAGCGACCCACACCAGATCATCAGTCAATCTTGTGAGGGGCCTGCCCGTGCTGCGTCTTCCGATTCGTGGTCGCCACTCGAGAACCCTTCAGCCCCAACGGCCGTCGGTTCTACGAGCCATTTGCCCCGCCCACTGCCAAATTTAAAAAGTTTATAGAGAAACTAAATTTATATGAGTAGTTGTGGTACTAAAACTAGTGAAACGAGGAGTTAGTGGTGATTTTGCTGATGATGATGCTTTCTCCAAAATCAGCCATTTAATAATGTTCAAATTCGAAATCCTTAAATATATTTTTGAATATTCCAGTGAAGCAGAAAATGCTTTATAGGTTGATTGTAAGCTTCATGTTTAATAATAATGTTCCAGGATATTAATAACAAAAGGTCTTTATTATTTAAACATGAAACTTGCGATTTTAGTCGTCAAATAAATAAAAAACAAATATCAAAAAGAGCGTTAATATTCATGATGATCAGACATAAATAAATGTTATCCTAACCGGCTTCAAAAGAATCTTGTTATCAATTCGAGTATACATATATTACCATATATATTATGTGATTTCTTCGTTGTGAACCAATTATATAAAAAAAATCTTAAAGAAAATGGTTTCGAAATGATGTCTTAAGATAGAGAAGTTGACGTCAGTTATATGCTTTTAAAAAAAGTAATTATCTAAACAGCTTTAAAAAAAGACAGGCCCTCATTAGGGAACCCATCTATACGAACACCGTTAGTACCGTCTATCGCGTTACAAGTAACTACTAATATAATACTTGGCATGCTCTTATAACTCCGAGCGATCCTCACAAACATACCATCTGCCCCCAACATACAAAAAACAACCTTATCACCTCAGCAATAGCGTTGTAAATAAGTGCAAAACAAACATAGTCTGCGGATAGGTTCGCCAGGGAAATTATGAAAATGGATATCGGTATAGTTGGCAGCTATTCCGCTGGATAAACGTTATTTGTTTAGTTCAATTGGAGTGAGGTACTTATAAGTTATCTTTGGGGTTGGCGTGATGTGTTGAGTGATGTGTAGGCAGGGGTTATTTATACAAGTATTAGCTCTCCAGCCTTAGACTTAACATTTCGGTACTAGCACCTTATATATCGTAATGCTTTCGCGTAAAACACTGGGAACACTTTAAAAAGACTGTCACTTTAATCTATACATATAATAAAATCGTAGGACAGTCGAAACTGTATATTGAACATTTTTTTAAAAGGATACTTGGGGCGTGATCTGCAATCGATATCGAAGCCAAAAATATAGTTTTTAGTATTTTTGTCTGTGTGTCTGTTTGTCTGTATGTATGTCCGGGCTAAACTCAAAAAGTACTGCATGGATTTACTTGCAATTTTGCGTGAATATTACTAAGAGGTCAGGTCAACATATAGGCTATATATTATCACGCTATAACCTACGGGTGAGGAGCTGTGATAATTTATAAAATTAAACGCGGGTAAAACCGCGGGGCACAGCTAGTATAATATAATATCCTAGGACATTATTTACACACGGCCATCTGATCCCAAACTAAGTAGAGCTTGTACTATGGAAACCAGATAACTGATAAATTACACCCAGACTCAGGACAAACAGACATGTTGATTTTCACGCCGGAGGCCGTGAGTTCGATTCCCACCCAGGACAAATATTTGTGTGCATGAACAAGTCTGTTTGTCTGAGTCGGGGTGTAATCATCTATAAAACATCTATATCAGCTATCTGGTTTCCGTAGTACAAGCCCTGCTTAGTTTGTAATCAGATGGCCGTGGTGAATAATGGCCCAGGATATTATATTATAACTACCTGTGTCCCGCGGTTTTTCCCGCGTTAAACTTAGCGTGATAATATGTAGCCTATATGTTGACCCGACCTCTTAGTAATGTTCATGCAAAATTTGAAGTTAATCCATGCAGCACTTTTTGAGTTTAGCCCTGACATACATACAGAAAAACAGACAAAAATTCTAAAAACCATATCTTTGGCTTCGATATCGATTGTAGATCACGCCCCAAGTATCCTTTAAAAAAAATATTCAATGTACAGTTTTGACTTTCCTACGATTTTATTATATCTATAGATATACTATCATGGTTACACACTCTTTTAGAAGTTTATGAAATTCGTTTCCAACCGTGTTGGTGAGATCATCAAACCTTTTTTTATTCAGTTACAAATACAAGGGGAGCTAGTAATATCAGCTGTCCACCAGACTGGATTAATGCACTGCCATCAAACAGATTTTGAAATATGCCACGGTGGTGTCTAGCCGGTTTCCGTGTGATTATGACACGGCTATTGATCAGCCAATATGATGACACTTAACTATGCCAGGGCTGCATTCACAGGGAAATATTTAACTGACGAGAATAAGCAAATTGTCTGACCTATTGGTCTTGAGGTTAGTAACCTTGAAGGTTAAGCTAAAGGACGTAGGTTCGAGGCTCTCTCAGAAATCATTGTGTGATGATAACGATTGTTTGTTCTGTGTTTGGGTGTAATTTGTTTAGTAACGTGTCGCTTTATTTATTCTCTCGGTATTTCGCGCTAAAACTAGTGGTTTAGTAATTCCTTTAGCGAATTTATTAATTTCCTAGTCGTTACATAAATGTTCCATAAATGTTGTTAGTTATAGTTTTGAGACTTAGTTTTTGTTTTATACTATTATTCTTTATCGCACACATACATTTAATTTAAATTTTAGCATAAAATGTCATGTAGAATAGAATACTCTTTATTGTACACCATAAGAATACATATTTTATGGGATATTACATAAACAAGTTGTACAAAGGGCGGTCTTATCGCATAAAGCGATCTCTTCCAGACAACCTTAGGATGGATAGGAGCTGAACAATAACTAATAGCAGTAGGTGTGCAACAAGACATACACCAAAATTGTGGTATATCCATAAAAAAAAGATATTTAATAAATTTACTGTTAAAAAGATGGAAATGTAAAATAAACATAATTAAATAACTAAATAAGTAAAGTACTTTATTTAACGTAGGTACCATAAATTATACAGACAAATAGTGTTCTTTGACCAGCTTTTTAAAAGCTGATATTATCTGGGCACGTTAAATTTCGATAGGCAAAGCACTCCATAGTCGAACTGCCTGCACACTAAACGATTTTCCCATAAAAATGGATTTGTGCTCTGGGATATGTAGTTTTAAATTTTCTGATGATCTTAAGGATCACACAAAGGAACTCGAAGCGTTCTTTAAGATATGTAGGAGTAGCAGGGTTAAAGAGAATGTTATAAAGCAAAGAAAGAATATGAGCATTCCGGCGAAGGCGAATTGGCAACCACTTGACCTTAGTACGAAAGGAGGATACATGATCATTTGCGAAGACCAAATATGAATCTTATACAAAAGTTTTGAAGTCGCTGAAGCTTATCGAGTTGCTCTTCATTAAGATTAAGATAGCTGACGTCAGCGTAGTCGAGTATTGGTAGGAGAAGCGATTGGGCAAGCGCAATTTTAGTGGTAATAGGGAGAAAGTTGCTGACGCAAATAACCTTCGGCTAACCGTCTTCTGTTGTGGGCCCCAGGATAAAGTACTATCCCCATATTCTTAACATTATCTTTATACGGGATAACAGTACCTTCAAATGTAATTTGGGGAAGTTGGGACATGTCTATCCTAGTCACCATTCGAGAGCTGCCGATGATAACAACTTGCGTCTTTGACGGGTTAATCTTCAGACCAAAGTTATGACTCCATTCCCCAAAGATATATCAGAGTTGATTATTTTACATAGGCGAGCTTAATTCATCAATTAATTTTCTTCCAGCATACCATTAGGAGAGTGAAATTATTATATAATGGGCACAAGCAGTGTACAACAAAATATTTAATTAAAAATATTGATAAAATACACAAACTCCTTGCGTGTAAAAAATATACTTCTAATTGAATGTTATGCATATCAGATGCATAACCTTAATTGTTATGCATATCAGATGCAAAACCTTATTTGATTGTGCTTTTTGCAACTAAATAAACCTGTTCTTTTCAGAAGTTATAAGTGTTAAAAATAAACGCAATGACATTAAAATATTAATTGGTTATAGTGCTACAAACTTATCTGGCCCGGTGGCCAAAAGTTGTACTAACGACGCCAGTTTGAAATGTCAATTGGCCTGTTATTCCATGACATTTCTGCCATTGATTGTTTGTTGCGCGTATTTATTTTTCTTTGTGGTTTTTAATAGTGAAAAATGCCGAAAGATTTAAAAAGTGATGCGAGGAACGTTATATTACAAGTATTGAATTATATGAAGGAAGAAAAACGCCTTCAGACACCAATTATACCATTCAATAAGTTGTATGAACGGGTAGCTGCTGCTACAGGTTAGTGTTGTCAGCTACTGAAAAAATACGAAACTCCCCCTCGCAATTTAAATTAAAATACATATTTTAAAATATTCATTATTTATTTAATTTTCGCTATTTCCTTTGTAGGTGCCCGGGAGCGATTTGTAAGAAAACTTGTGAAAGAAAAAGATCAAGCAGATGCCAAAAATTTATAGCAGATTAGAATATTGGTAGATCGAATTCTGAAATCCTATCATTGATTGCAGAAGCTTTTGATAAAATAACAGTCAATGAATGGCAAACGCATTGCAATCATGTAAAAAAATATTGAAAATGTGTATCGAAAAAGGGATGGATACTTAGACGAGCCTTTCATCATTCATTTAGGTAGTGACGGTGAAAGTGAAAGCAGTGATTCCGATAATGATGATGATGAAATGACTTCTGAATTAAACCATTCCAGTGACATAATAATACCTGGAGTATCTCCGCTAGAGAACATTCACCATACATTTTATGTAAATGATCATAATTATTGTATAAAAATATAAAGATTTGTAATGACAGTATTTGTTTGCTTTTTAGTGAATTAACATTTACGTTACAATATGCATATTATTTTTACCCACTTTATTGCAAAAAATTGTTACTAGCAACACTAAATGCGATAACAGCGACGCTGCCAGCGGGTCAGATAAGTTTGCGGAACTGTACGTTGTTATTGCCCTCCAATCTATGTAATACCTACCAACTATATAAATTTTAATGTCGTTGTATTTATTTCTATCAATTTTATTTTGGCGGGAAATACGGCAAATGAGTGACACGTTTCTATCTTGTAACTTATTTGCTCTTAGTGCCATTATAATCCGTTTTAGTAGTTTGACAGTTCTAGTTTGGTTATTTAAGGATCGTCTATGTTACAAACTCTTATGCAATTATAAGGATACGTACATGTTACGAATTTTATATGATTTAAGTTAATAATTGCTACCAAAATCTATAAATACATCGAAACAAGACAAAACCTAACATTGAAAAGCACAACAAAGACAAATATTAGACTGCAAAACATACCCGATTAATAAAATTAATAACCATATATCAAAAATAACATACAATAAAATAATAGTCGAAGGATAAAGCTTAAATAACAAAAATAATCGCAAAATTACATTAAATAAAATTGAAATAATATTAAAATAGAAATAATATAACATGAGAAAAATGTTTTTAAATGCAAGCTGGTGCTTACATATGTCACGATCTTCTCCTTAAATTGGCTATTTTACGTTATAATAGAGACGGGTGTAATGAACGACATTAAATCAGTTTAGTGAGTAAAAGATAAAATCGACAGCAATATTTCCAAAGAGCAAAGAAACACAAACTACTTCCTTTACCCTTCTAGAAAACAAGTTTTAAACAAACAATACATCAAGTATGAATATTCCTTCGTTTATTATTTGTGCACTGAACAAAATCCGCTACAAATAACTTTACAAGTAGCAGTTGTTAACAACTAAACAAAAATAAAAACCGTCTTCATTTATAGTAGGTGACTTCTTTCAAGCGACGAACAAAAGTACGACGAACTCGAAGATTTGTGAAAACTGGATAAGGAACTAAACTATTTTTACTCAAGTAAAAATGTCGAGGATCCCAGGCTATGGAATTTTAGAGAAGTAATTGCCGTTGTAAAGATTTCTAATCCTTCTTCTGGAAAACGGATTAGAAAGATGTGTTTTCTTACAACCCAGATTGTTACAGGACTGAAAATTTCGCAAGTTCCTCTACATAATCTTTCTATATTTCCCAATTAAAATTATATTATACCCAATACTCGGCGTGACACTTGTCCTAAACTTATTAAATCATATCACTATTATAACTCCTGGATTCCTGGTCGAAACGAAAGGAGTCATACCCGAAAACCTTAATGGAGATTGGGCGTTATGGCTTATAACTGCTTAATTTATTTTCTCAGAAGAATTCATTTTCACCTCAATTTACTAGTTATTTTAAGTTTTTTACTTAATTCCGACAGGCCATGTTTGTGCATAAAAATTCTACTTCATCCAAGTGACCGTTTCTTTTAAGCAATATTTCTAAATATTCAACATTTTAACTGATAACATTTATATGCCGAAAAGCATAGACAAAGGAACGGTGTCGCGCCATAATCAGAGTTTGTTTTTTGTACAGAACCTCAATAGAAAGAAAAACTTTCTTAGACACGCTTTTCGCATTTCTGTCAAAAGAATATATCATACACTTTTCCATCCTTTTGTTATTCGTGGACTGAACTCAAATGGCAAAGAAACACGGACGGAAAGAGGCGACAGGCAATTCATACGAGCGTCTGCTACGACGACACAACAAGTCGACTAGTGATGTTACCAACGTTGGTCATTTATTTGATTCTACTCTTCAATCTATGACTTAAATGCCACATTGTGCCCCTTCTGTATACTCTGATTTCAATTAACTCTGTGCATATTGGTAATAAGCTCCATATCAAACGAGAAGTACTCAAAACAAACAGGAACTGACCAATAAAATTTACGGAAGAAAGGATTAGAAGATTAAAAGAGTACAGATTAACTTATGGCTTTTTTACTAAGAAATTTAAAAACCATAGTTGGCAGAGAGTAAAGACAGGCTTTAGATTAAGTACAGTTCGCCAAGTTTCATAGAACTCTACTTCTCTCGGCTACACTGCTGCTGTGGTCAACACGTTACAACATGTATTTCATAGTATTTTGTCTGTAGGATTCAGAGTATCAACGTGCTTATATACCTAGTAACCGATTCTAATTAACAAACAAGTCTTTTGGTGACCATAATTCTAAAGATTCCCTTATTATTGGAATATTGAAAATTATAACAAATTAAAAGCATATAAGTTCTACAAAATAGTCTTAACAAACAACAGTATGCAGTAAAAAATAACAATTTACGGTTATAATTTAATATGTTTTCTTATTATAAATAAGCTTCGCCCTTGAACTCAATATAAAAGCAGAAATAGTACCTATGGCTAGGAATTAACATTTCTAGTATGTCATAGTTCAACCATTATATGCATACATAGAGTCTGTTTCCCATAGGGGAAGGCAGAGACAACGGATTTCCATTTGTCACGATCTTTGCAAACCTCTTTTGCCTCGTTTACTGTCATTATATTCTTCATACATGCTCGCCGGTTTATGATACACCACTAAACTCATTTAAATAACATTACATCGTTATAAAAAATAATTTAGATGGGATGTTTTTTAATTTAATCGTATTTTCATTAGTTAAGATAAATCGATTGACTAAGCAATTACGCGCTAAGCACATCACTAATACCTAAGTTTGACGAGTCCCGCCGACCGACACCGAACTATTGTCCCGGTTGACAATTTTACTTTTTGCACAGAAATGAATTGAAGTAAATGAAATGGAACAAACATTTATTTCATTTAATTTATGACGTGTTTTTCTGATTCGCATTATTTATCAAATTAAATGCAGATTGAATAAAACGAAAAATTATTGCTCCGTATGGATGTTGGTACAAATTATTGGGATATAAATCATGAAATGAAACGATTTTAATACATTAAGACTATCATATCGCGGGTCTGCAGATGTCGCGTAAAAACTTTTCCTTTTTTAATTTTATCCGATATTTTGGCGCGAGTTACTATGCCAGTTTTTTGAAGGAAGTTCCAGAACGCAGCTAGCGATAAGCATTGACTGGACTAAAAATCTTTACATAATAAAAGTCTTATACCTCTCTCTCTGACTCTGATTAGAAAGAGTCATAGATGTCATAGAGTCATAGATGTCATAGAGTCATAGATGTCATAGAGTCATAGATGTCATAGAGTCATAGATGTCATAGAGTCATAGATATCATAGAGTCATAGATGTCGTAGAGTCATAGATGTCATAGAGTCATAGATGTCATAGAGTCATAGATGTCATAGAGTCATAGATGTCATAGAGTCATAGATGTCATAGATGTCATAGAGTCATAGATGTCATAGAGTCATAGATGTCATAGAGTCATAGATGTCATAGAGTCATAGATGTCATAGAGTCATAGATGTCATAGAGTCATAGATGTCATAGAGTCATAGATGTCATAGAGTCATAGATGTCATAGAGTCATAGATGTCATAGAGTCATAGATGTCATAGAGTCATAGATGTCATAGAGTCATAGATGTCATAGAGTCATAGATGTCATAGAGTCATAGATGTCATAGAGTCATAGATGTCATAGAGTCATAGATGTCATAGAGTCATAGATGTCATAGATTCATAGATGTCATAGAGTCATAGATGTCATAGAGTCATAGATGTCATAGAGTCATAGATGTCATAGAGTCATAGATGTCATAGAGTCATAGATATCATAGAGTCATAGATGTCATAGAGTCATAGATGTCATAGAGTCATAGATGTCATAGAGTCATAGATGTCATAGATGATGATAAGAGTAATTGTTAGGGAAATTTCGGGAATTAACGCGCGACTCAACGTTAACACGCGAAGTTGCTCATATTGTGTGGCCGATTCAAAAATGTTAAGAAAAGACTGATTAAGTTTAGACCTATTAATCTTTGATTATGTAGTATTGCTTTAGTATGATACGACATTTGTCACTTATGCCGCCGTGACTCAGTTCGTAGGGAACCTGCGTCTGAACCAGGGTTGTGAGTTCGACCCCGCACAAGACAATAACTAGGTAGGTCCATCCAACAGTAAGACCATCCAATTAGGTAGGTCCAACTTCGAGAAGGAGGTCAATCGTAGAATCCAACTCGGCTGGGCAGCGTTCGGGAAGCTACGTAACATCTTCTCGTCTAAAATACCGCAGTGTCTCAAGTCGAAAGTCTTCGACTAGTATGTGTTGCCAGTGATGACTTACGGAACAGAGACGTGGTCGTTCACTATGGGCCTTATTAGAAGGCTCAAGGTCACCCAAAGAGCAATGGAGAGGGCTATGCTCGGAGTTTCCCTGCGGGATCGAATCAGAAATGTCTAAATCCGCAGGCGAACCAAAGTCACCGACATAGCCCGAAGAATTGCAAAACAGAAGTGGCAGTGGGCGGGGCACATAGCTCGTAGAACCGATGGCCGTTGGGCCAGAAAGGTTCTTAAGTGGCGACCACGAATCGGAAGACCCAGCGTGGGCAGACCCCCTATAAGATGGACCGATGATCTTGTGCGGGTCGCAGGAAACTGCTGGATGCGAATAGCGCATGACCGGCAATTGTGGAGATCTTTGGGGGAGGCCTTTGTCCAGCAGTGGACGTCTTTCGGCTGATATGACGATGATGATGATGATGATGACAAGACAATATGTTTTCATAAACCATGTCTATTTGTCTTGGTCTTTTCTGTGTATTGTATGTAAATACGTAGGTAAGAAAAGTAAAAAAGTATTTCTATCCGTTGTCTAGTATACATAGTACGAGCTTTACTTAGTTTAGGTTAGATGGCGCTGTGTAATATGTTCCGGATACTCATTAATCTTGGCTAGTATCTAATATTCGAAAATTAATACATAAAGTACATGTTAGACTGGAAAAACAACCATTACATCGAAGTTTTTAGAAATTCGTTTGTTTTAGAGATTGATATAATCTTTTGAAATTATTTGGTTATATTATATAAAATTCGCTTTGTTTGCAATAAATACAATATTACTTATACTCGGCTTCGTCCTCTTAGATTAGCATCAATATAACACTTGTAGTACCGCGCAGTATTCGCCGCTTGCAACACTAAATTTGAGGTGACGACGTATAGAAATTTTGACGTTTACTTGACGTCTGTCTGTTCGCGCCACTTCATTCGCGTTCTAGTGTTTTGCCGCTTTGCATGTATTCCGTTAAATATATTTAAATTCAGTGTTAAAATGGTTTAACTAAGTGAAGTAACTGAGTCAACATGTCAAAAAGAAAAATAACTGACAAAAATTATGAACAATAGCTGAAGAAATGGAAGGGGATCGACGAATTCCATCGTCAGAAAAGAAGTGAAAAACCTGTATAACGCAGCAGGGTGCGGGTATTGTCCAGTTCTTCGGAGTCGTCGGAGGATGTAAAGCATCATTGTCGGAAAATATGGTTAGTAACGAAAAATTACACATACTTAAGTATGTGTAATTTTTCGTTACTAACTAATTGGGGGTAAGTGTCACAAAATTTTGTGACACTTACCCCCAATTACTAGCTTTATAAAAAATCATTCATAGATATTGCAATATGGTATTGTGGACAGCTATTAGGGCTGTTTCTTACCAAAACTATGGCGTTGTGGATAGCTACCAGGGCTATTTCTTCACCAAAAACAATCGTTCTACGATTGAGCAATATCTACCTACTTAGCTAGCGATAATAAGTTTTGTGAACAGTACATAGGTCTGCTTCTTAACTCACGCGCTATGATATAATAGTCTGATATGATTTTAATTGATTTTCAAATTAAATCAGTCATAGATATTGCAATATGGTATTGTGGACAGCTATTAGGGCTGTTTCTTACCAAAACTATGGCGTTGTGGATAGCTACCAGGGCTATTTCTTCACCAAAAACAATCGTTCTACGATTGAGCAATATCTACCTACTTAGCTAGCGATAATAAGTTTTGTGAACAGTACATAGGTCTGCTTCTTAACTCACGCGCTATGATATAATAGTCTGATATGATTTTAATTGATTTTCAAATTAAATCATTCATAGATATTGCAATATGGTATTGTGGACAGCTATTAGGGCTGTTTCTTACCAAAACTATGGCGTTGTGGATAGCTACCAGGGCTATTTCTTCACCAAAAACAATCGTTCTACGATTGAGCAATATCTACCTACTTAGCTAGCGATAATAAGTTTTGTGAACAGTACATAGGTCTGCTTCTTAACTCACGCGCTATGATATAGTAGTCTGATATGATTTTAATTGATTTTCAAATTAAATCATTCATAGATATTGCAATATGGTATTGTGGACAGCTATTAGGGCTGTTTCTTACCAAAACTATGGCGTTGTGGATAGCTACCAGGGCTATTTCTTCACCAAAAACAATCGTATGACGATTGAGCAATATCTACCTACTTATCTAGCGATAGTAAGTTTTGTGAACAGTACATAGGTCTGTTTCTTAACTCACGCGCTATGATATAGTCTGATATGATTTTAATTGATTTTCAAATTAAATCATTCATAGATATTGCAATATGGTATTGTGGACAGCTATTAGGGCTGTTTCTTACCAAAACTATGGCGTTGTGGATAGCTACCAGGGCTATTTCTTCACCAAAAACAATCGTATGACGATTGAGCAATATCTACCTACTTATCTAGCGATAATAAGTTTTGTGATCAGTACATAGGTCTGTTTCTTAACTCACGTGCTATGATATAGTCTGATATGATTTTAATTGATTTTCAAATTAAATTATTCATAGATATTGCAATATGGTATTGTGGACAGCTATTAGGGCTGTTTCTTACCAAAACTATGGCGTTGTGGATAGCTACCAGGGCTATTTCTTCACCAAAAACAATCGTATGACGATTGAGCAATATCTACCTACTTATCTAGCGATAATAAGTTTTGTGAACAGTTCATAGGTCTGTGTCTTAGCTCACGCGCTAGGATATAGTCTGATATGATTTTAATTCATTTCCAAATAACGAAGTTATGCGCGCGACCATGCCGCGCCACTGGGTTCTACGTGTTTGTCGCAAATGCAACTTACACCACCCACCCTGCCGAAAAGTCCCAAAATCACCTTTTGGCCTGACCCGGGATTTGAACCCAGGACTTCATTTTCTGCGGTTGAACACGCTACCGCTAGACCAACGAGGCAATGTCAATATAGTGGTATATAAATTAACTAGACGCAACTATTGACGGGCCTGTTGGCGTGGTTGGCAAATGCTTGCTTTTTGCGCCGGAGGTCGTGGGTTCGATTCCCATCCGGGACGGATATTTTGGTGCATGAACGTGTCTGTTGGTCCTGAGTCTGGGTGTATTTATCTATATAAGTATGTATGTAGTTATGTACTTCATTTACAAAAGAAAAGTAGTATATCAGTTATCTGGTTACCGTAGTACAAGCTTTGCTTAGTTTGGAATCAGATGGCCGTGTGTAAATAATGTTTAATTTTTATTAACTATGTGATTAGTTCCATCAAAAAAGATATGAAGAATGCCGAGGCCGATAACTTTCTCTTTGGGGATAAACTTCCTGATAGTTTAAAAACCGCAGAAATTAATCAAAAATTATTGAAGCAGAATTGAAAATTATTACTGCCACTAAACCTGACCCCAGCAAAAAGTTTGCAATGCCCGCATCATTGTCAAAAATCTGGAGGACGCACCAACCGGAAGACGTCGCAAATTCGGCGGCGGCGCCGCTGACAACTGAGGTAAAATATGCTGGTAGACTAGCTTATTTTGTTGATCAATGGTCACTCACCACTAAAGACCCATTGGTCTTTGTTGTTCAGTTGTTCAGCTTTGTCTTCACCACCTAGAAATTGTTCTAGTTTAGAAAACTTCCACTTTGCGGACGCAATCAAAGACCTAATTTAATTTCTATTGGTGGATTCTCAGGCTTTCAGCCGCATCCGTGTTTGTCTAAATAATTTGGACAAGAATGGACCTTCGCTCGGTTAAGATTTTGAATTGAATTGGGGCTAAATACATATTTAACCGAACGGTAAAATGAGATTTATACTAAACTTAAAAACTTTAAACATATTGATAAACTGACAATATTTTAAATTATAAGATCTTCACACAGCTCTGAAACCTATTCCTCGTGACTGTTTTATGACTAAACTCGATTTTAAAGATGTTTATATCTGGATAAATTCCATGTATACTACAAAAATTATCGTTTTTAATGGAACGCTTTCAGCGCCAGCATAGTGTCCTATGCGTCCACAAAGTAATGAAACCAGTCACTAACGTTTTGAGGTCAGCCGGGCTGATATACAAAGTGGACGACTAGCTTCTAATTGCATAATAAATTGCATCACGCCGAACAAACATTGTTAATTTTTCGGCTTCAATATCGATGCCAATCTCCAGTCTTGGACTGGTGGGATAGGACGAGTGGGCTCTCTGTGAGCCGCATCGATCTGGAGATCAATTCAGATGTCTCAACAACGGGGTGGGGGGTGGCTTGTGGTGAGAGCAGAGCAAGTGGTTTACGGAGTACTGGGGAATCCTCCCAGCATATTAATTATTTAGAAATATTAGCAGCATTTTTGGTTTTAAAATTTTCGCCCCTGATTTAACCAACTGTCAGCTTTTACTCCGAATCGATAATGCGACAACAATATATTATATCAATCGCATGAGTGGTGTCCAGTACCCACAATTAACAAAGGTTACCAAAACCCGGTGGCAGTGGTGCGACCGTCGTAGCATTCATGTGTTTGCGTCCAATATTCGATGGACGGATTAAATAAAACACACTCTCCAGATATTGATTTCGTTACTAGTAGGATCATTAAAAAATGCAAAAGATATCTTGAAGATCTTGGCATTGCGACCCAAATGCGCAAGCAATCAATGCATTTACAATATATTGCTCGTCATGTTATTTCTACTCCTTTCGTTTATTTTCTATGGTACTTAAACCACTAAAGAAAATATTAGAAGACAATAAAGAAGAATTATGGTCTTGCCAGTCTGGCCGACACAACCTTGGTATCCGCTCTTAAAAGCCTGGTATCTTCCCATAGCCTCTTTTTTAAACTAAGTCACTACTGAGTGCTCTCATTACAGAATCCGCAATATGCCCTCGCAAGTTACCCTGGCGGCGACATTATTATATAATCGGCACTAGCCAAAAGGAATATCCTTTCGTCGGGGTTAGACGTGATGTTAGTATATCTCTCGATAAACTTGGAAAAGATATATTTATATTGTATACACAACAACGTAATGCTAGTATCCCACAAATATTAAGATGTTTTTGTCAAACTGTATAAAAATTAAGGGGCTCAATTTCCGTCGTTCCGCCTTCGCCCAGGTTATAGGGGAACATGTAGAACTCGATGAGAGCATCAAGAGATTTTTAAAGGTATATACCATTGGGGATCTCCTTTGCGAGTCAAAGGATGACACTACCTGGGACGTCACTCTGGTATTAAATTATTAGAAAAACTTTACCCTGATGAATCTCTGTCTCTTGAGGAGATTTCAAAATATTTGCCTTGCTCGCACTAGTGACCGCTCACACAGTACAAACACTGTCTAAAATCATTATAGATAACATTTCAAGGTCATATTCTCAAATGGGAATATAAATTATAATGATTTTATAAAGAACTCCCGAATTGAGTCTCCTCAACCAATCAACTTATGCGTGGCTCGAATACTGTTATTTTACATAATGTAACGCATTATTTGCGTGGGATTGAACACAGCGCCCGCCACGCCGCCGCGTCCGCTGTGCCGGCACGGATGACGCCGGCACGCACATCCTCGATTAGTTGGACGGCTTCTTTTGGTTTCTTTTGGTTCTACTTCAGACCATTGGACGGTCACATCACATTATATTAAAGAGCTCATTGAAAGTCTTTCTCCTCTGTTTTTTTTTGCAAGAATGCAAGCCATATTCCACGATGTAAATCTCTAAAAGTCTACAAGTGTTATATTGATGCTAATCTAAGAGGACGAAGCCGAGTATAATTAATGATTAAACGAACTTACCTGTACGTGAAGTTCTATCATAATTATACGAGGGCTTCGTCCGAAGAGATTAGCATCCCTCCCCCTCCATGTCAAACCCCTATCGTGGGAGCTTTACTTAGTTTAGGTTAGATGGCGCTGTGTAATATGTTCCGGATACTCATTAATCTTGGCTAGTATCTAATATTCGAAAATTAATACATAAAGTACATGTTAGACTGGAAAAACAACCATTACATCGAAGTTTTTAGAAATTCGTTTGTTTTAGAGATTGATATAATCTTTTGAAATTATTTGGTTATATTATATTAAATTCGCTTTGTTTGCAATAAATACAATATTACTTATATGCTACCTATATACAACGTGTAACAGAAAGTGTGAACGTAACTTAAGGGGGTTATAAGGTATCAGGACGGCTACCTATGGACGAAACTTCAAACAGAAATAATCATTTTTTATTCAACTAGTAATTTATTTTTCTATCGACAACCTAAATCAACAAGTAAGATTACCGACTTATGAACAACACTAACAAAACTCAATGAACCTTTCACAAACTCTTTGGGTACCTACTACTTAGACTGTAAATAAAAAGTGTGGTTCTGTACAGTCACATATTAATTTATTACACGTGTTTATTTTAGATTCAATCAAATGTTTAACTGAATTTTTGCTCTAATTTTTAAAGGTTCCCTGTAACAAAATTTTAATCATTCATACAAATTTGATAACTTGGAAAAATCACTGAATTTAATTAAAATTGATATTCCGCAAGATGTTGGATTTAGGAGAAATAAATAATTTAATTGACTTATGTAACTGTAGATATTTTTTTGTGTGTTAAATAAATAGTAAGAATATTAAGTTTTTCTTTTAGTATGTGAATTTAATCTGGCCGGAAACGAATAGGTACTTAATTTTTAATACAAACTATACAAACTAACCAGATAAACAAACGCGGTACGACTACTGATAAATTACGAAAAAATATGGATAATGTACTAGGCTCATTTCATATGAGCCTAGTACATTATCCATATTTTTTATTAGGGGACATTTCGAATTCCGTCCTGATTTTGTCGCAAGGAACTCTAATACGGCGGCGAATACAAAGGATTGATGTAGGTAAATAATAAATGGTTAAATATTTTTTAATATTCATCAAAGCGGGCCCCGCGCGTGGCGGCGGCGCCTTTGACACAGTCAAAGATGCCGCCACCGCGCGCCGCGCCATTTGAATGTGTTCGTGGTCTAGCGGTAGCGTGTTCAACTGCAGATAATGAAGTCCTGGGTTCAAATCCCGGGTCGGGCCAAAAAGTGATTATGGGAATAATGAAGTCCTGGGTTCAATTCCCGGGTCGGGCCAAAAAGTGATTATGGGATTTTTCCGTAAAAAGAAATTTCTCAGTATCAGCCCGAAGTCTGGGAGTTGACGATATTACACCCCCATGCCTCGGAGAGCACGTAAAGCTGTCGTTCCTGTGCCTGACCTCTTTCCGGTCGTATCGCTAGTCGCCCCATCGGATCATGAGAGTGATGGAATAGAAAGTGTAGGGGCACTTTCAATTCCACCTTTAAAATTTAGAGTGATACACTCTAAATTTTAAAGGTTCCCTGTGACGACATATTAATCATTCATACAATACATACAAATAAAAAAATATGAATAATGTACTAGGCTCATATGAACAGTAGGAGACATTTCGAATTCCGTCCTGATTTTGTCGCAAGGAACTCTAATACGGCGGCGAATACAAAGGATTGATGTAGGTAAATAATAAATGGTTAAATATTTTTTAATATTCATCAAAGCGGGCCCCGCGCGTGGCGGCGCCTTTGACACAGTCAAAGATACCGCCACCGCGCGCCGCGCCATTTGAATGTGTTCGTGGTCTAGCGGTAGCGTGTTCAACTGCAGATAATGAAGTCCTGGGTTCAAATCCCGGGTCGGGCCAAAAAGTGATTATGGGAATAATGAAGTCCTGGGTTCAATTCCCGGGTCGGGCCAAAAAATGATTATGGGATTTTTCCGTAAAAAGAAATTTCTCAGTATCAGCCCGAAGTCTGGGAGTTGACGATATTACACCCCCATGCCTCGGAGAGAACGTAAAGCCGTCGTTCCTGTGCCTGACCTCTTTCCGGTCGTATCGCTAGTCGTCCCATCGGATCATGAGAGTGATGGAATAGAAAGGGCAGGGGCACTTTCAATTCTACCTTTAAAATTTAGAGTGATACACTCTAAATTTTAAAGGTTCCCTGTATTAATCATTCATACAATACATACAAAAAAAAAATTATGAATAATGTACTAGGCTCATATGAACAGTAGGGGACATTTCAAATTCCGTCCTGATTATATCCAAAGTTACACTAATATTATTATGGTGACAAAATCAAAGAGTTGATGTAGGTAAATAATAAACGGTTTAATATCTTTTAATATTCATTCAAGCGAGCCGCGCGCGTCGTAGATACCTAGGCGGCTCTTTTGAGTGGACTCAAAGACGCCGCCAAAGGGGCCGCGTTCGATGAAAGCCGCCAAATTCATCAAATATTGTGCAATTTCATTTATTTAATAAAAATATTAAAATCATCAGTTGTTCGTAAACTGTTGTCTATTTAGGTCGTGTTTAGTTACTAAATCGTCTAAAATGTCGTTTAGTAATGAGTAAAGTGTTCCGCGAAATCCTTAACTATGTCGTTTAGTGATCGTAATAATTTTGAATATTTCGTGCATTCATCTATGAAAGAATAGCCTCAGACGTACACTTTGTGATGATGAGGATTCATAGGTCACAGAATTTAAGGCTGTTTAATTACGAGGAACCTATGTCGTGAAGGGTACAGTGTCGCGATGGAGGCCACGCCTCTTTATAACTAAAAAACATGAAAGCTTTACGATTCTATGAATATGTTGTACATGAGAGAGACTCGTGTTAGTTGGCAAGTCTTAGATTCAAGCTTTCGGTGTCGGTGCAGATTTTAGTGCACGTGAAATAATGAAATTCTTCCATCAGTACTGAAAACAACTTCAACTAGAAGTTAAACTATAAAAAGATTCTCGTAATGTGTTTGTGTATCACGTACTTATACGATGTAAAGTATCCAATAGCTATTCAGCAGTGCTATAAATAAAAAAAATTACTCGAAAATAAAACCAAATATATCGGAATCAAACTACCAGGCGTGCATAGAAACACAGAGGTATGTCAAACAATTTCTAGCGTAAATCAGAATCAGCTGTGCTGTGTTAGTACGGATGTTCGTTATATCGATAAAAATACTTATCGATATATTGAATGGTATATTATTTTACGATCAAGATTAAAATGATGGTATTTCGGTATGATATTTTGTGTATAGGTAGGCTTAAGGAGACCGTATATGCCCCTTAAGTTACGTTCACTCTTTCTGTTACACGTTGTATATATACTACTTTTTATTTGGAAATACAAACGTATATAGATAATTACACCCAGACTCAGGACAAACAGACATGTTCATGCACACAAATATTTAAGAATGGAAATGGGAATGAGAATCGAACCCCCATCTGGTGTTTGGCAGCAAGCATTTGCCAACCACGCCAACAGGCCGATATTTTTTTTTAAAGTACGTCTTATTTTTTATTTACTTATATTGACGTAGTATCTTTGGGATGTCAAGCTGCAATATTACAAACATTTCAAAAATAAATATTTGAGTGCTCGATAAATGAGACATAATTACTGTTCAAAACATAAAACCGCCTTAAACATGTCGTTGTTACAACTGAATGAAACACAATTTATAAGGGTATAAGTATAAAAGTAATAATATAATAGACAATTTTATATCAGCTTATGGACGACGGAGAATCACATTTTGTTTAACACTGCCCAATCACTAGACTAACAGGCAAGTAAGAAAATTGTTAACGATGATTTGTATCGAAAAATACAGGCGTTGGGAATAATTAAAAGATAATCCGAGTGAGTGATGTGAAAAACGGGCCGATCGAATGTCGACCAAAATGTTATAATTTTAGCTCAGTGACTGCCTAAGGGCACGTTCATAATGCTAGCAGTAATACTCTATAGGCTCCCGTGATACTTGGTAATACTAATGGACATAATTGTCAGCTCAGAGCCGAACCTAAGAAATGTATAAGTATCATCAGCCGAAAGAAGTCCTCTGCTAGACAAATGCCTTCCCTAAAGATCTCCACAATTGCCGGTTTTACGAGTAGTACAAGTGTATAATAAGAATAATTACCACGCCCGCTCTAAGAAAATGAATTCCTGTGTCACGGGGTCCTTTGCAAACATATAATTGACGGACACAAAGTACAGCCAGACAGGTATCACGCACCCGTGCCTTGGAGAGCACGAAAAGCCGGCTGTGTCGCTAGTCGTCCCATCGGATCATGAGAGTGAGGGAGTAGAAAGTGCCCCTGCGTTAACGCACACACTTGGGCACTATAATATGTCCTGCGCAGTTCAATAGTCTCCATTGAGAGTGGCCGCCGTGGCCGAAATTCAGCCTGGAGGACATTATTATTATACAAACGATTCATAATAATTACGCCAAAAGTAATCGTGTTACCAGTACCCTACACCACTGGATACTATCAAGCATAGCCACAGGCTGTAGCTATCAATATAATGTACATTAAAATTTTACAAAAATTACCTTTGTATGTCACAGAAAAATATGCATATAGATATATTGTGTGAACACACCTTTACATCGGTCCATAACGCCCCGGGGCTCTCATTAAAATTTCAGTTTCCCCGCGTTTCCCCATTTTGTGGCAACCGCGAGTAAGTCTCTTTATTACCGAAATAATCACATCTAATATTATGTTTCCCCGTTTATTAAAGGACACTGTTGTGCTATAGGGGGTATCTAAACTGTCGTGATAGTAATTACTATTTAATACGAAAATGTTATTTGTGATGATGGCGAATATCACCAACCATCCTGGTGTACTACCGGCTAAGTCGCCGAACATCGATTTTTTAAAGGTTAAAAATGACTTAATCAATCGTTAAATTGGCTTCCATGAGCACATGTGACGTCATAAATGGTCCGGAATCTATTGTCAACGTTGAAGCCGATTTAACGATTGATTAAGTCATTTTTAACCTTAATTTATTTGAATGTTTAAGAAATCGATGTTCGGCGACATAGCCGGTAGAGCCCCTGATTAGTATATATCCTTCTAGTATCTGAGTTAATATGTAAAAAAGAGTCTTCAACTATGAGTGTGAATTTAAGATGAAAATTGGCATAGGTGATGAATATTGGTAGCCTATAAGAATTAGGTTTAAGCGATAATATAAGCTGAAAGACGTCTAGGTACTTCTGGATAAAGATCTCCACAAATACCGGTTGACGGGACCGGTTGGCGTCGTTGGTAAGCTGTGTCCGTGGCCAGGATTTCCCACCCAGGATAGATATTTGTGAGCATGAACATGTCTCTTTGTCCTGAGCCTGGGTGTAATCATCTTTATAAGTATATATTTAAAAAGAGAAGTAGTATATGTAATATATCAGTTATCTGGTTTCCATAGTACAAGCTCTGCTTAGTTTGGGATCAGATAGCCTTGTGTGAATAATGTCCCAAGATATTATATTTTGTTACACTCCTACTACATTCCACCAAAAGGTACTTCATATCCTCAACTTTTATAAAAACATCACCCAAAGGAGAATCCACATTTTCTTCAAGAATGTGTCCAGAACGGACCTTTAGTGCAATAACAAATAACTTACGACTAATCTTAAGGTCCTTATTCTTCTTTTGAAAGAGAACGTGCTAGCACGAAAAGATTGGGGAAGGGAGTACCAGCGACCCACTGCACGGACGGTTAAAGAACCATCATATCTGCTATGAATGTCTGAAGACGGCAGACATACACCCATAGGTCGCAATCTTATCAAGAATTAAAAAGAAGATCCCTCTAATTTGTAACTACAACGTAAGCCTCTTATCATGGTCAACTATCAAAACATTAATGAAACTAAAACGTACATTTCCTGGTTTTTCCCTAAAACCGGCGTCAGTAGAGCGGCAGGCAGTAAACCCCTGCGGCTTGAATTATGTCCGTCGTACACATACGCTCAAAGACACCCATTCACCTAATGCGCTGGCTTTTTTATCGCGAATCACTTAGTGGGGTGCGAAAAATGTACGCCACTAGTGTTGGGACAGAGCGATAAACTACCGATTGCATATAGGTATTCGTTGCTGAATTTATTTTTTATTTCTTAAAACCTAAATTCATGAAACGCGGGGGTCTATGAATGCAGGGGTATATTATCATAGCTAGATTTGGGTTTTTTTTCTGTGGCATATGAAACAAGCTAATGAGATATTCTTATCTGATACGTACCTTGTTTTATCATGATCAATTTTACGGCAACTAAATAAACGGTTTGTTTTTTTCCCCACCTTAAGTAAACTTAACTTTATAAACCACCGCACTGCATCATCATCATTTTGTCCCACTAATATGCTAATGGGTAAGGTTTCCGCACTTTGCGCACTATATAACGTCAAACTAATCGTATCCTTATTTTGTTATGTCATGGACAGCAAGAAGATAATAATCATTACTAAATTAATTAAATTAAAATATCTTTATTTCGGCCAACATGGCTCCATTAATGGTTTAGTAACAAATAATAAAAAAAATAACAAGAAGTCTAATACGTCATGGCAGACCAAAATCTTTAAATTAATCAGTCACCTCATGAACTTGTCTAAAATAGGAGAGGTGAAACTCTCCGCTACAGTTTTCACATTGCTATTGGGACTGTTCCTCACTCTTCTAATGATAGGTGCGGGTTTTTTGCGAAATATGCCTTGGAAGTTATTCGTGCGTGCTTCTGCAAACATCCACAAAGCGTTAAATACGAGGCAGTCCGAACAGCATTCTGGAATAATGACGTAACGGCTGGCGTATGGAGCTTTGTTTTACCCAGCATCACATTGTTTTAGGTTACGTACTAAAAACGAACCCATATGGTGCGACTATGTCGGTCCTTCCATCCACCAATCTGCAATCTATATGTAATTTATAATGATTTTCAATATTTTAAAACCACACATTATAGCAAATGGATCACTGTTATATTTTTTTTTGGAAACGCCAATGGCATTTGCATCCAATGGCATCATGAATGTGTTTTCAGACTCTCAGGTGGGTAAGAGTCCAGACACCCTTAATTGGATTAATTCTGAATGAAATTGATACTAACATTAGGCTAAGTTATACATTATATGGATATTTTATCTGAAATAAAATATTTGAATTGAACTGAAGTGACGAACTTCTTTCATTCCTCTGGTCTTGAATAAATTCAAGTGTTATATGTTCCAAGCAGCGTTACACTGAGATTACGCTCCATACATGACTACTAAAACCAACTAAACTTATCATACAATTTAAAACCATTTTATTATATTCCATGGGTGTGTGGGTGGCGGCATAGATTATCGCCATCCCATATCATCCCGTGTGGGGCGTAGAAGTTGACCCGAGGATATATATATCAGAGAACGGGCAGCGGTGGTAGTGTGGACTATGACTATGATACTGCTATTGCCAACCCGTCTGCTATGCGTGAGTATTATGGCCCCAGGACTTCGTTCTCTGCGGGTGAACACGCTACCACTAGACTGGCGAGGCAGTCAAAGGGTCGGGCCAAAACTGGTTTTGGGTCTTTCCTGTAAAAAGAAAAAATTCTCAGCATCAGCCCGAAGTCTGGGAGTTGGTATTATACCCCCGTGCCTCGGAGAGCACGTAAAGCCGTCGGTCCTGTGCCTGACCTCTTTCCGGTCGTGTCGCCTAGACGTCCCATCGGATCATGAGAGTGATGGAATACAAAGTGCTTCTGTGTTTGCGCACACACTTGAGCACTATAATATGTCCCGCGCAGATGGCTAATCTCTGTTGAGACAGGCCGCCATGGTCGTAATTCGGCTAGGAGGACATTATTATTGTTACTATGGCCTATCCCTCCAAATGATTGACACAACTCCATTGTGGAAATCTTTTTGGGGAGGTATCTGTCCAGCAGTGAACGTCATTCGGCTGACATGAGAGATGAGTCGCGGTTGGAAAATTATTGCCTTTAACGCCGCACGTCGTGGGTTCGATTTTCACCCAAGAAAAATATTTGTGAGCATGAGCATGTCTGTTTGTCGAGAGTCTGGGTGTAATAAGTATGTATTTACAAGAGAAAATTAGTATTTGTGGAATATGAGTTATTGGTTTCCATAATACAAGCTCTGCTTTGTTTTGGATCAGATAGCCAGGATGACTAATGACCCAGGTTTTATTAATTTGAAATCTCGATAGTCAAAGTTGATTATCGAGATTTCAAATTAATAAAACCTAGGTCATTAGTTATGCTTTCTTAAGTCGATAAGTATCGACTTAAGAAAGCATGGACATCACTACTCACGTAACACAGTACGTCTATTTAAGGCTCCGGCACTTTTTATAACGTTATCGCGATGGCGAACACGGGAACACGCGCCATGAATGGAGTACACGGCCCAATGATTCGGACATCACAAGAAAGTTTGGCAAATATGAATATCTCAACCGTTATTGGGTATAAATAGAGTTACTTGTGTAACCACGAAATATTTTTATGAATATTTTGTATTTTATGTTAGGACTAGCTGTGAACCGCGGTTTTACCCGCGTTAAACTGTATAAATTATCACAGCTCCTACCCCGTAGATGATAGTGTGATAATATATAGCCTTTATGTTGACCCGACATCCTAATAATATTCATGCAAAATTTGAAGTAAATCCATGCAGTACTTTTTGAGTTTAGCCCGGACATACAGACAAACAAACAAAAAAATCTAATAACTATGTTTTTGGCTTGGATATCGATTGTAGATCACGTCCCAAGTATCCTTTAAAAAAATATTCAATGTACAGTTTTGACTTTCCTACTTTTTAGGGTTCCGTAGCCAAATGTCAAAAACGGGACCCTTATAGATTCGTCATGTCTGTCTGTCTGTCCGTCCTTATGTACAGTCACTTTTTTCCGAAACTATAAGAGCTGTACTGTTGAAACTTGGTAAGTAGATGTATTCTTTGAACCGCATTAAGGTTTTTACACAAAAATAGAAAAAGAAAAATTATAATGGGGGGTTCCCCATACATAGAACTGAATCACAAAAAAATTTTTTTCATCGTACCAATACATGTGGGATGTCTATGGATAGGTCTTCAAAAATGATATTGAGGTTCCTAATATCATTTTTTTTTATATATATGATGTACATTACCATGTAAACTAACAACGAAAATTAGTTTGAACAAGATCTAGTAAGACGTTTTTTTTTAATGCGTCATAAATCGTAAACCGCAATTTACCTGTTATTTCAACTGAAATACTTGCTGCTGCGGAACCCTTCATGGGTGAGTCCGACTTGCACTTGGCCGGTTTTTTGTTATTATATGTATAGACTTGTTGCCACAGCTCGCTATAGCTAACGAAAGTACTTACCAGCCTGTTTAACAGCAGCTTTAAAATCATGCTCAAGTTTAGCACCTCATTGACCGAGCAGTGATAGCTATACAGCCGGGTCTTTATCAAAGTAAAAAAAAAAAATATTCCGTAAAAACTTTACATTTATGTGGAATCGTCATATATTTTTACCCTACCGTGCAGTGCATGACGTGGCAGCTACTGAGAAACACTGCCAGAAAACTCAGTGGGGATCCTTTTTTAAAATAAAATATACTTAACATTAATTACAATCATGTGTTGACTCAGAACAACTCAATCCCAAGCACTTTTATCACTTAAATAATCAGAAATTTTGTAATATACACAATTTGGCTTTAATAATTCTTTTATACTTATTCGTAGACAATTCTCTAATATCTATATATATTTATGTTGGATTGGTCCTCAGTGCGTTTGGCTAGGAGAGTAAACAGAATGCTGTTTCGTTCCACACGGATGAAATCTTCTGTTCTGTTGGTCTGGTGGTAAGTGACCCTGATTGGTAAGCCAAAGAGCCGTGCGTTTAAGCGCTTTTGCCATACCTACTATTGGAATCAAATATAACAGCTCACTTAGAACCCTTAAACTGATTGAGAGATTTGCAACTAGAGAAGCCAGCTGCAAAAGCACATCATTCTGTCTCCCGCTTTGCTCTGGAGGGAAGTGGAACTATTCATTATCTAACTCCTCCTTTTTTCTCTTTCTGAATTAATTCGTTGTGGGATCCAAGACAGTTAAAGCGATTCCCAGCGACATGCCTGAGCCTCACCGCTCAATGTCATTTCATTGTGTGCCACTGGTGATCCTCGCTTACAGGAGATGCAGTGGTGGGTAAGAGGGAAGGACTAGTCCAGAAAAAAAAAGCCTAGATCGTGGGTTTGATCCCCACCCTCGACAAATCTTTGTATGATGAGCATGATTATTTGTTCTGTTTCTCGGTATAAATTATCTATAATATTTATGTGTTTAGAGATATATTAGTATGTTTTTATATTATTCTTATCTTGCAGGGGCCCTACCCACGCTGCGTCTTCTGGTTCGTGGTCGCCACTCGAGAACATTTCTGCCCCAGCGACCGTATGTTCTACGAACTATGTGGCCCGCCCACTGCCACTTCAGTTTGGCAAGTATTATTAAACTTATATATTTCAATAAAATATTGTACCCCACATAAGTAATATAGCAAGTTATGGAGTTAATTTTCCGTATATAATTAAGGTGGATCTTAATTACTAAAAACTAAGATCATTATTACAATAAAATCCCTTGCAAAACGAGGATTTATTTCCCGTAAAATAGGGTGCAATAATTTTATCTAAGGTCTTTTTTTAAGACAGAATGAATGGGAATGCCTACCCATGCCACCCGCAAACAGTGTCTGCGGGTGGGTATGTCGGACTCGCACCGACTAAACCTACCTGCCGTAGACTCCTCATGGCACCCGATGGAGGGAGCCCCGGGATCGCGGGTTTGCTGCTCCTGTGCCCCCCTTTTGCGCCGTGTCCCAGATGGTCGGGACACGTACCCTAGGAGGACTCTGAGTTGCCCTCCCCAATTGACGACTCCTGCCAGTGTGACTGTGCCACCTTTGGGTTCTAATTGTTGGAAACCCCTGCCGAAACGCTTGCCCAATGTTAGGGTTGCACCAATAATATTAAGGCCCAACAAATTGCCGATGCACGGTTTATGACACATTAAGGCGAATCAATTTCGCCTAAATGTGTTATAAACGCCGGAGTATTTTTTGCCGAAAAACCTAAACACCCACTTGTGTGTGTACAAGTGGGTGTTTAGGTTATATGTTAACACATTTAGGCGAAATCGTTTCACCTTAATGTGTTATAAACCCTGCATCGGCAATTTATGTAATAGCAACCCTATACCAACCTATAAATGGAGAAGATCACAATAAAGTATTCAACTCCATAACTATAACATCCGACAAGTTATA
This sequence comes from Pseudoips prasinana, assembly GCA_951640165.1. Lineage (NCBI taxonomy): Eukaryota > Metazoa > Arthropoda > Insecta > Lepidoptera > Nolidae > Pseudoips > Pseudoips prasinana. The sequence continues at coordinate 31,864,296 of OX621251.1, read as the reverse complement.
ACGGTGTTTCGTAAAAAACAACAATGGACAAAAGGCGAAAACCTCGAATAAATCCAATACACAATAATTCAATTCACAAATCAAGGAAAAAACGCAATATTCCTTAAACGCGCCATAGCATTCAATCTTTCTATGAAATGAGTAGCACGGCACAAAAGTTGAAGACCTTTTGAGGCATGAGATGACTCGATTAGAAATGGGATCGATATCGAAGCGGGGATTTAATTCTACCAGGTGTGAAGAAACTTATGTAGCTCCATTTGAAATTGAACTAGAAGTCAAAGAAACAGAACAACATAGGATATTAACTGGCAAAAGATACAAAAAAAATAACCTCAAATACTAACATTTCGATCAAATTTTCGCAAACGCATTCTGTACTTATTATTCACAAACTTATTTTCTTTAATGTGAACAGTTTCAAGATCATTGTTCCATCTTTTAGAGGGCCAGCCCACGCTGCGTTTCCGGTTCGAGGTCACCACTCAAGAACCTCTCTGGCCCAACGGCCATCAGTTCTACGAGCTATGTGCCCTGCCCACTGGCCCTTCAGCTTGGCAATTCTCGTGTGTCGCTGGAAGCCGTTGGATGCGAGTAGCGCAAGACCGGCAATACTGGTGGTCTTTGGGGGAGGACTTTGGGTAACGCATATATGATGATATAGACACTTACGTGGTCCCGGGTATGACCTTGAACTGCCACTAGAATCGAAGGATTCATCACGGGCCTACGCTAGCAGGGGAGATGAGCCTCTAAGCACTGGCCTGCAACTCATCTAGCAGATTGAAAACTCTGATCACAAACCCGGAATGGGGTCTCCGTTAGGCGTGAGCAGGGTCCAACCCGAAATATGCGGCAGATTTCTACAGCTGACCTACTCGTAGCTCCACACGTATTGTCTTGCCTTAACTGTGGGCTCAGCTAGTGAGGCCTAAAGAGGAATGCAGGTCTTGGGCAACCCTGCGCTTCCTTTACTCCGTCCCAGGCGGTGTATTGTCTGTGGAGAGGTCACTTCACCCACGTCAGCTCTGCTGGGTGAACAACAACACGGAAAGTGGCAGTTACCAGACCCTTAACCCTTAAATTGTTACGAGTGTACCTACTTGGTAAGGTATAGCAAACTCCGTTATATGTCTAGGTATTAACCACGGCGTCTTTTAAAGAGAACTAGAATATAACAGTATCCTCCATTTTCAAGCCACGTCACCGAAAGGGGAGTAAACGAAAAAGTCGACAATAGCCCCTTTATCGTAACCCAACCACATGTTTTTATGGCATCTCCGCCAGTTATAAACTCCACAAAAGCGAAACTTATTCATTTGATAGAGCACTTTGCGTTATAACTTGATACTTGTTTGGTTTGAGACGTTCTCAATTTTGCGTTTGTAATGATAGGGTAACTGCTAGTTTTACATTTTCCCTTACATTTATTACCCACGATTTACTTACACGTTTTCGAGTAGCGACCGCGACCCGGAAAACACAGCGTGGGCAGGCCCCCTACACGGTGGACCGACGATCTTGTAAGGGTCTCGGGAAGCCGTTGGATGCGGGCAGCGCAGGACCGGCTATTGTGGAGATCCTTGGAGGAGGCCTTTGTATTATTTATTTGTGTGAGTTACGGCAAATAATATTACTATCCCATCCCATCCCGTTCGAGGCGTAGAAGTAGACCCGAGTAAAATTTATATCAGCGAATGTGCAGCAACGTTTCTCTGAGTACTATGACAATCATACCGCGATCCCCAACCCATTTTCCAAGCGTGGCGATTATAGCACAACCCCCTTAATAATGGACAGCATAAAACCGCGGCTGCAGTTTCCGACAGGACTTTTATTTCCAGCCTTGGTAACAGCTGTTGTAACGGCCGGTGCTAAGAATCCCGGCAGATTTTAGCGTGGGCGACCTGTCTTCAAGATGGGGCGACGCTTTTGTGGAGGTCACTGGAATCCGTTGGACGCGCGGGTACCGTACGTTAGACAATTGTTGAGATCTTTGGGACAGGCCTATGTCCAGCAGAGGATGATGAAAATAGCTTGAACCCAAATATTAAAATACCTATTTAATTATTGGTGCACCTTCTGCGAAATATTGAAGAACGTGTCGAGTTCCTTTCTGACTCACATTCGAGGCTCTTAAGATTATCAGAAACCCTTAAGCTGCATATTCCAGTATAGTCTTCAGTTTTCGAGTCCTAACCATTTACGCTTCAAGCTGCTCGGAAGTGAAAAGTGAAGGTAACCATTTTAATTAAAGTTATTAAGCTCGCTCGAGCTTAATAACTTTAAACGACTTGACATTGAGCGCCATCTGTCTCTCTCTCTCATAATAATATGTATTTTTTATTTTTATCTTAATATAAGTAGTATTACATTGCATAGTTGGTCTAGCGCAAACGTGTAGACGTAGATAGGGAAATCCTGAGTTCAAACTCGGGTCGCATCAAAAAGTGTTACCGGACATTTCTGTCGAAGAAGACCCTCAGTAGGACTCCGGAGCCTGAAAGGGGAGGGTCATACACCTGTGGCGCGGGGAGCACGTGAAGCTTTTGGTCCTACTCCGGATCCCTCCCCAGGCATAGCCGTAAAATTTTTCATTACTCTTCGGGAAAGAAGTTTTTGGGTCCACACTTGTCTACGTTTTAGTAAATGTGTAAAGGCAATATTTACTCACATCTCCAACTTTTATCATTAGGCAGATAGGTACCCGTCAAAACTTAATGAATAGTCTGTGAAAACTGACTAACACCAATATTTGGTTACCGCTCCGCGCATGTTAACAAAGGTGGCATATTATATTAACCGAAACAGAACTTGTGGAAATTTATTACAAAAGCTGCAAGCGCACCTCTACTACGATGATACGACTTAAAACTATTCCCCTACTATTTGGAATACAATGTTGCATTTTGTGGACTATGTTTGTCTTCACAACCAATATACACCGCAGTGTATGATGTTTGAAACGTAATGCCAGCTTAATAGAGGTGATGTAATAGTTGCAGGGTAGTTACTAAGTATGAAGGGGTGCTAAGTTTGGACAGCCCGTCTGCTGCATCGTCCCAAGACAGACACAAATGCAAGCTCTTACAATGACACAGTTGTGATATTAGTGTTCCTCTTGTAGATCTTATTACCTGTGTACGCCATTCAAAACATATGCATCTGTTGAAGCGTTTCAGCGTGAACGATTTTGTATATATTGGAACGAAGTTCCTTATCGCGCGTTGTGAAAGGGGGCTAGACGGAAAAAATCTTACGAAAAGTATCCCGACACTTTTTGCAGCTGTGCGGCGTGCGCATGTTTCTCTGTCTGTCTCTCTCTCTCTCTTATAGAAAGCAAGCCAGATATTTTCATTTCTATTTCGCATTGAACAGTGTGGTGTCGCGACGATTATTTTTCTTGAGTGTATACAGGTTTTTTGTACATAATAAATAATAAGAAATAACTTCGTTCCATCCGGGTGTCCCTTGACACCTCTCAAGTTTTATTTACGTGGTATTTTGCCGCCAGTCACACAAATATATACCTCGCAAATACCTTCTATGTATTTACAGTTATCTATTTGATTCTGAACAATCTATTTGTAATGGCATAGTAATAAAAATAAATAAATATCTTGGGACATACATAATCTGATCCCAAACTAGGCAGAGTCTGTAGGTACTTACGTACGTTAGATCCTCACTCTCACGCACTCAGAATAACTATTAATGGGTCACACAAATAGTTGACCGGCGCGAGACTCGAACCCGCAACACGAAGCGGCGAGGCGACTGACTTAGCCGCTGCGCCACACGTGCAGTCAACCATACAACTGATATACATTCTTTCTAAATACATACACATCACAGATAAATTACACCCAGACACAACAAATAAGTGTGTTCATCACACAAAGATTTGTCCCGGGTGGGAATCGAACACATGACCTCTGGCTTAGCAGTCAGGGTCACCAATCAGTAGACCTAGAGGGTCTTAAAACTCTGTATAAAAGAAAATACGAATTTTGACGATCACCGTAGGCTAGTTGGTAGTGCTCCTGCCTTCGAAGCTGGTGGTCCTGGGTTCGAATCCCGGTAAGTGCAAATATTTGTGTGATGAGCACGAATATTTGTTTCTGAGTCATGGATGTTTTCTATGTATTTAAGTATTTATCTATCTATATAAGTATGTATATCGTCGCCTGGTACCCATAGTACAAGCTTTGCTTAGTTTGGGGCTAGGATGATCTGTGTGACATTGTCCCTATAAATTATTATTATTATAATACTTATATAATTCAACAATCTGGGGGCACTGCAGTGTGCCCGCCAAGTCGAACGCGTAGCAACACTGCCGTGCCATCCTTTTTTGGAACCATTTCACCGCATTTTCAGGCCCCTGTTTGAGAACCTCTGGAAGCGACTAGAACGCTGAAACCGCCGCTACGGTTTTACTGGGTAAATGAAACAGTCTATGATAAAAATATGTATATATTTATAAACCAATTAACAACAATACATATCTTACAATAAAAAAAATCTAAAGTAAGTAATTAGTAATGTTTAAAGATTTTTATAAAACAATATAACTTAAAACTTATATACGGAGTGCCAATTATATCTCAACTACCAACATCTTTGAAGTGAAAAGTTAACATCTTTGAGTGTCTCAATGCTCTTAGACCTCATGCAGAAATTTATGTTAGTCTTCAAGTTTTAAAATAGGATTATACCGATTTCGTTAAAAAATGAAAAATATAAAAAATAGTATATATTTATCATAATTAGTATAACATTAATTTGCAAAGATGGTTCCCATATTATTCCAGATTACCTTTTTAACATAATCAAACGGTCCAATGTAATCATTCGGGGGATAAGAAGTATTAGTCAATACAACGGGTACGCCATAACCTATTAATATATTTTCTTCAGATGGATGCAACGATTTCCCGTTCAAAGACAATGCTTTACCACGAAGAAGTGAAGTAAAAGTATCTAGAGAGAGAAAACTCTTTGTAGATAACTTGAAACTCGCATCATTATCAACTCCTGTGCAAATATAATCTTTACCAACATATACAAAAGATTCCTTCACATCATCCATCTTACCTATTTTGTCACGTATTTCATTGACCACTTTTTTATTGAAATCACCATCGGAAGAAGTCAAGTGTGGTAGAACATTGTACAATTTAAGGCGACGACTATCAATGTCAAGTTTTGCCCACGACCTCGCACGTTCCAAAAACTCAGCTGATTGGCTTGTACTTAACCCATAATCTTTGAAAATATAAGAGTAAATCGCTTCGGCAATTTGTGGAGGCCCTCTAAAATCGGCATAGCTATTTACCCATATAACTGACGACTTAACGCTGTGAGTGATCTCATTGATTCCTTCTATCCCATTGGCCCATAACGATAGATACACCATTTGGTATTTATCCGCTAGAGATAACAGCTCCTTGGCTGTTCTATAGGCTTCAACTGTAACTACAGACTTGTGATGGACAGAATCCAGAGGATCTATCACAAACGTCTTGTCACTGTAAGACATGGTTTCAGCACATAAAACTGCGCTTGTTGGAGGTCCATTTCCTTGTTTACTTAAGTCACATTTCCAACGGAGAGCGTCCTTAAACTGTTGATAAACGCTTTCTTGAACGAGGATTCGCCGCAGTTCCCAAGGAGTCTGTAATTTTAAATGCCAATAAGTATAAGTTCTATGTAAAGCAAAAGGGACGAGACAGTTAAATATACTATACTTCAAAAATAAATAATGCGAATATATTCACATTACTTACCTTTGAAGTACACGGCACTGGTCAAGGGCACTACCCTATGGGACACCAATTCAGTTAGAAACGAATCTAACAATAATCAAGTTCAAATTTAAGATTGTCTGTCATTATATAGATATGGTTGTCAAAACCTACCCTATGAGCCCTTCAAAGTCAAAGACAGTCCCCACAGTCATTATGTAATTATTGTTAGATTGTCAAACGCTTGAGACAACCCTTTTCGTGTTGATTTATGGAACTTGGTTTATCAAAATGTAAGTAATAGATGCAATCGTTACAGCTAGCGTATCTGGCATTAGGCATTACTATGGTGTCAGTCACAAGTAGGCACGGCTGATCCGCATACCCAAAAACAACACCATACATTTCAGATTTTCTTAGGAGAGGACGACTCCACGCCAGTCATTTGGAAGTTTTCCAAACATCCATGATTTCGTCAAGCTCTTTTAGTTTACCTTAACAATCGCTTCAATTATTTATTATATTATAAAGATATTACGGATCCATTTGAATACGTGTCCGACTGCACTTGGCTAGTTTTTATTTCAAATACAAAATAGTCAGCTTTTGTATATATGTGGCCCCTGAGGATTGTTCCGAACCCCTTAAGGTAAGCCAAAATTAACAAATTACAAATTAGTGGTGAAGAGCCTTCCGCGCTCGCCACTTCCTTGGTGTCTCCAAATTTATAGAATAAATTAATAAATACGTAGTAGGAAAATATTTCAGAATATAATACTCCTTAATTAGAGCTTGACAAGTACATTCAAGTAAATATCAAGACCCAGAACTCACACATATCAACAAATATCAACAGATTTTTTTTATATAATAGGATGGCAAACGAGCAAGTGGGTCACCTGATGGTAAGTGATCACCGCCGCCCATGGACACTCGCAACACCTGAGGAGCTGCAAGTGCGTTGCCGGCCTTTAAGAAAATAATAGGCTTAAACTGTCTCTTTGTCTTTTGAGACTAATATTACTCAAGTTTAAGTTTTGTATTATTTTTTGAACAGGCGAAATTTAACTTTCTCTCATTAGATTAAACTGCATAACTGAAATGTGCTCTTTGAGAACAAATTATTTCTTAAACTATAATTAGTTAATAATAAAATATTAAATTCAAGAATATAAATATCAAAAGTGCATAGTTAGTGAGGCAAATTGGTTTTGGCACTTAACCTCTTGAACTTACAAAAAAAATTATCATGCTCATCACACGAAGATATTTCCTCGGTGGGGGTCAACCCACCTCTGGTTTAACAGTCAGGGCCACTAACCACTAGACCATCAGTCAAGGTTTTAATATTGTAAACTCTAAGACTAACCTTTTTAACAGAACAAACAAATACATCCACAGCAGAGTCCAAGTCGGCATCTTCGCACACCACACCCAACGTGCCGGTACAAACATCTGTCAGTAATAAATACAAACATACATATACATCATCATCATATCCGCCGAAGACGTCCACTGCTGGAGAAAGGCCTCCCCCAAGGATCTCCACAATAGCCGGTCCTGCGCTATATTACAAGATGCTCGATGCCAAGTTCCGGGGAACAAAGTTGATGGCGAGTCGTTATACAACAGTCGTTAAGCCATCTCAGAGGTTTTTTTTTGATAATGCAGGAGGAATGCCTACGCATGCCACCCGCAAAGAGTGTCTGCGGGTGGGTATGTCGGACTAGCACCGACTAAACCTAACCTGCCGTGGACTTCTCTTGGCGCCTGATAGGGGGAGCCCTGGCAACGCGTGTCCTATGGCTACCACACGCTGCAGGCAATTTAGAATAGCTCTGCAGCGGGAGGCACCCGCCAAACGTTCACACCAGACGGGCGCCCCGCAAAGTAAAGGGATCTACTGGGCGGCTTGAACAACTGTGACACTAGTAAATCAAAACACAAGGTAGGTAGTTCAAGTTTGAACTTTTTTGAGTTTAAGTGTCCTGCACGTGTGGCGCAACGGCTAAAACAGTCGCCTCGCCGCTTCGTGTCGCGGGTTTGAGTCCCGCGCCGGACAACTATTTGTGTGACCCAAAAATAGTTGTTCTGGTCTGGATGTAATTTGTGACTGTCTATTTTGTCTAAGCGGTTACTGACGTGGAGATCACGAAAGCGATAATAACTTTTTAGGAAAGTTTTCTGCAACGGTCGCTCTACGTTAATAAGCGAAAATGCGTGCCTCTCGTCCAATTGAGAATAGGAGAAGGCATTTCATAGATTTAACTTACTTTATCGTACGGGCAGTGGTTACCCTAGTGTCAGAGTTGTCCAAGCCGCCCAGTTGGTAAACCAAGGTTTCAAAAGTGTTTCGGCATTAATGTAGGTAAGCCAGGCAAGTGTGTGTGTGTCAAGACGCATTCACACCCTCACACTCACGTATACCCGGTCACATCTACAGGCTACACTATAATTCATTATGTCACAGACATACTGACACACACTCATACGCACATATGATTTAAATAAGTTAATTTTCTAAAGGTCTTTCGATAAGTCGTCAAAAATTGCCACGCTTGGAGGATGGGTGGCGATTATGGCATTTCCCCCCATTCTTGAAGGACTATATTGTCCAGCAATGGACACATTCAGTTTACATCATGATTATAATGAGTTGTGCTTACACTAACATTAAAGTCGTTTAAAACACACATAGGTCTCTGACACGGATTAACAACTCACCGAAATACCTACCAGACTATAACCATAATACTGCACTCGCCACCCGTCCCACAAGCGAGGCTTCTATGGCATTTCCCCCCATTCTTGAAGGACTATTTAGTCCAGCAATGAACACATTCAGTTGACATCATGATTATAATGAGTTGTCCTTACACTAACATCAAAGTTGTTTAAGCCGCACAGTAGGTCTCTGACATGCAATAACAACTGTTATCTAATCTTTGGACATTAGCCATCTACATGGGACATACATAGTTCACAAGTATTGAATCCGTTATACGTACAACATACCTTTGTAACAACGAGATACGTTATCGGCACATGGAATTTCCTTTCTGAAGTGTACAAGTACTCGAAATCTACAAAAAAGCAAATATATTATTTTTAACAGATATCATATGAAATTACTGCAAAAAAATAGTCTATCGAAACTGGTACTGATAACCAGTGTAGGGCGTAGTTAACTACAATTTTGTAATCTGGTTACTAATTACGATTAAAAGTAGTTCACTACATGTAGTTATGACTAGCTGTGCCCCGCGGTTTTACCCGCGTTATACTTTATAAATTATCACAGCTCCTCCCCCGTAGGTGATAGCGTGAATTATTTCGTGAAAATTTTGCATGAATATTACTAAGAGGTCGGGTCAATCATATAGGCTACATATTAATGTAGCCTATATGATTGACCCGACCTCTTAGTAATATTCATGCAAAATTTGAACTAAATCCATGCAGTACTTTTTAAGTTTAGCCCGGACATACATACAGACAAACAGATAAACAGACAAAAATTCTAAAAACTATATTTCTGGCTTCGATATCGATTGCAGATCACGCCCCAAGTATCTTTTAAAAAAAATATTCAATGTACAGTTTTGACTTTCCTACGATTTTATCATATGTATAGATTACATGTAACTTACTACAATAATCAAACTACGTTAAGAAGTTGTTAATTTGATTGCTGCAATCTAGTAGGTAGTTATAATTACTGATTATTGACATGTAATCAAATTATTTAAATTACTCAGCAAATATTTGCGAATCAAATAAACAAAAACATTGGGTTAATCATTTAAAGCGAGAACACAAAAAACACCAAAGATTATCGCGGGTGGTTGCTTTTTTAATGTATGGTTATGAAAAGTAATCAAGTAATCGTAATTGCAACTACAATTAGTAGTTAGTAGTCAAAAATTTTAACTACATTTTTCGTTGTTTTATGTATTTTGTAGTTATGTTTACTAATTACTTTATGTAGTTAGTAACCCGCAGTTAGATTACATTTTGCGCAATACTGCTGATAACTGGTATATTATATAATATAGCAATTCTTGATATAATTTTGATTCCACTTTCTACTTGATTAATCCATGTAAGTTATCCTTGTCTCTACTTTTCCTACCACAAGGTTTCCCGTTTTTGAACACTGTTCATTTTCTACTCCCTATGGTGTTTAGAACAGAATAAATACTTTAAATTAAAATTCCTGACTCACCCAGCTTTGTTACAGAGACTGGCAAAGAGATATGACACAGCAGCTGTTGGCTTGGTGGTCTCAATAATTGTGTATTCAACTGATGATGAAGAGTTAGGCATATAACAGGCGTTAATTAAAGTGCATCCGAAATTCAGTATTGGCGAATCCTCAGTCATTATTGATGGAGAGTAGCGAACTACAACAAAAACAAATCAAAAATAGAATTACAAAAATAAAACATAGGACCAATTTCCTTACATGAGCCGGAATTTTTTCCCATTTCCCTATAAACCTTTCAATATTTTTCCCTGCTTTATGGAACCCATTATTTTTTTACCTTTAAATGAAATGGTTGGTTCACTCGGAACTCAGAGATTCATGAGTACTTGGACATGACAACTGTGATTGAAGACGCTAAAATTTACTCCGAAAAATACACAGATCACTTGAAGAATCATCCTAATCCTCTGGCAAATATGCTTCTGCAAAGAAATCATATAAAACTATTGAAAAGAGCCAATGTCCTTGATTACTGTCTACACCAATCTGTCAATATTCTCCAATTAAAAGTGAACCTTATGCTTATGTGATAAAGTTGAAAATATATAAAGGAAATTTGACAGATTGGGGTAGCTGGATGTGCTGGCAGCTCTACAATTGAAAAGGGTACTATGAACAATAAAACAATTTGCTTTAACAAAAAAAAACAAACAAAGCAACAATTAAAAATTTAACAATTGAATGTAGTGGTTACACTTCTGTACTTCACAGAAGCAATGGTCTGGTACATGAGCTCTCCCTAGTGAAGTTGACTGCTATCCCACCAAACTATGTGACAGTAGCATAAAAATTCTATATTAGCTACTCTTTGTTATGATTGGCTGGTGTAATGGAAATTTTCCTAAAGCATTATGCTTATTGATTACACTTACCATAGTCATCAAGTGGTTTCACATACAAAACATGGTTTATTATGAGGTTTACTTGAGCCACTGTGCTTTCTACAGGAATCTTTCGAAGATAATATTCCAGTTGAGCAAATAAGTTGACATGTTGTTTTAACAATAAGACTATATGATCTAATTTCTTCACTATGCCATCATCATCATCATCATTTTCTATACAAGGCCAATCTTCTGTGAACTCTTTACCATCAAAGATGATTTTCTTGCCAACATTTTCTTCATACTCTTCTAGATAGTTTGATAATCCCTTTTCTTTGGTCAAATAATTCTAAAATAGAAAACATATTAAATCATCGGTATCTATTCAGTGTTATTGAGTACCACAACAACAAAAACAAATTTGTTGAATTTAATACATTAAAGCCTGTTCTAGACGGCTGCAAACCAACATCCCAACAGAGGAGAGGTCACCCTGGTGGTTGGCATCCATCTAGACAGCAGTTGTCAACAATTTTGGTTTGACCTACAACATCCTTGGTTTGTGGGCGCGTATTCCCAACTGCGGCTGGCGGGCGTGATTTCCATCCATAACTCTCAGTAAATTATACAAGGTGTAATATAAATAAGCCTCCCCAAAAACCTCGACAATTCTCAGTCCTGCATTACCCATATGCAGCAACTACCAGCAACCCAATTGAATATTTCTATTAAATAATGAATGATAGTACTTGACGGGCCTGTTGGCATGGTTGGCAAATGGTTGCTTTTCACGCCGGAGGACAGATATTTGTGTGCATGAACATGTCTGTTTGTCCTGAGTCTGGGTGTAATTACCTATATAAGTATGTATTTACAAAAGAAAAGTAGTATATGTAGTATATCAGTTATCCGGTTGCCATAGTACAAACTCTGCTGAGTTTGGGACTAGATGGCCAGGTGTAAATAATGACCCAGGATATTATTATTACTATAATATAGTACAGTTTCAGGCTTTAAAAAGAACCATCTCACATTTTATAACTGAACACATTCTTAAGCCTAATTTGAAAAACAGTGTCACTATAATTTGCAATAAATTGTCAGGAGCATGTACACCACCTATACACTTATTTACACCTGTGAATGTATTTTACCAGCATCCAATAAATTAATTGTGCAGCGGCTAAGACAGTCGCCTCGCTGCTTCGTGTCGCGGGTTCGAGTCCCACACCGGACAACTACTTGTGTGACCCATAAATAGTTTTTCTGAGTCTGGATGTAATTTGTGTCCGTCTAATATATGTTTGTAAAGTAACCCGCGACACAGGGATTATAATCCCTAATGCGGACCTTGTCTTTCAAAAAAAAATCAAATAGTATTTTATAGACATCCAGGATTATCTCCAGCAGCATAGCAATGGTTAAAATCATTTGAAAATGAATCAATTTGATATTATTTTTTAAAGGTTTTTTTAAACTTTTGTTGTAAGAGCCTCTGTTGGATATAAATAATAATATAACAAAATATAAAATAAAAAAATCTTTGGATGTGTTCCATCTATTAGGAATCTTTACTGTATTAAGGACAGCACATCACCACTACCATTGCACATCCTCCTAGGTAGCTAGAGAAAGCCGCAGGTTAGCTAGGGTAGGCTCCTCAGCGGCGAGGATCGCTTTGGCCCTTTAACACATCATCAGTGATCCCGTGCAACTGATCACACCCTCTCTTAGAATTCTGTCCTTTTGCTTCAGCGGCCCCCTGAGCTGTGGCCCGAACCCCAAAAGGGTGGCCTCGGGTATCAATTGTTTAATTTAAGCTACTGGTTAAGAGCCTTCTGCGCTAGCCAAATGCTCATTGCCTTCAATTCTTTAATTTTAATATTGTACAACTAAATTTCAAAATAATAGATTAATTTTTTTAGACTAATTATATTTTTGTAATTTTTATACTGTATTCGACTGTGTTTATGTACTGCATTGTGAACTTGACAAGTACAGGTGTATGTTAATACCCAAGTGCTGAATAAATTTCATTATTTCATTTTATTTCACAGTCCAGGAATATTTAAGCTATTGTGTTATAGAGAACTAGTGAAGTTTAATTTATCTCTGATTATTGAAATTCTTTTGATAAGTAATATTTAAATCATGTGATCTTTAAGAAGTGTTCTATGGAAACACTGCACTTTTCCTCCCCCAGATTGTACAGTGGAGCTTGTTTTATCTGCTATTCATTCCTTCAGTCTGGACGATCCCAAAGTAAAGGATTAAGTAATATTCGTAAGATGAAGTGTCTAACTATTAAAATTAAATACCTGCGCAAGAGTCGTATCCACTGACATTTCATCAAATTCCAATGCCATTGAAAATTAAATAAGTTTACGAGTAGTGTCGTGAATTCGATGAGTTTAAATAAAAACTGTAATATCGACTCATTCAGTATAATAACACGCTCCTTATCGCTTGTTGTCAGTGGCTGATGATTAAGGGTCGAGGTCAAATTATTATTCAAAACTTAATCACAACTTCACATCACTGTAAATAATAATATATAAATTACCAGAGAGTATGTAAGTTTAAGAGACGGGCGAGGGGACTTCCTAGGAAACATCAGAGAGTATGTAATCATTACGTTTGAAAGGACCTATTGCATTATAAATAAGTAACGACTGTTGTTTTTTTTACTCCAGGCAGCCGGCGGCAATGCCAATATTTTCTTAACATTTTATTTATTTTGTATTTTGAATTTCACTGTTACCCATTGGACTCTCTGTTTTGACTTTAATTTGTATTTTTATATTAGAATTTTGTATTTGTAAATATAGATTGTTTTTGTAAACTTAAATGGTACTTATATATACCAAATAAGTAGATGTGATGTGTGGTGTACAAAGTACAAATCATATCTACTAATTTGGTATATATACCATCTAGGTTTACAAAAATTCTCATGGTAGAACATAGTGTACCTACGTAACCTAATTTAAGACCAATCGTTGTATATATTACCTTCACAAATAAATGATGATTATGATTATTAACGTGTTGCCATGACTAAATATGAAGTTGGCTGGTCGGTGCATTAAAACAGTATGATTTTCGAGATCAAATAAAGGTTCTAGATTTTGCATAATATTGTATTCTGGCTTCTTTAACTTAGCATAGATTCTGGACTTATGAACTTAATCTTTGCTGAAAAAGTACTAGTTATTTCATTTATTCGGAACTATTAAACTTTTATTTTAGAAACGTAGATACACCTAAAATAACATTGTCTGAGTAGGTATACACACATCAACAAAGTCTAGGGATACGTTATTTTGAAATCAAACATGGCTTTATTGTTTAAAACCTATTTAGTTTCCTTAAAAAGTTTATTTACAGATTTAAACCTTGTCTATTCTTTATTCAAAATTTAAAAATTAAAATGAGAAACAAATGAAAACACGCAAAGCACAGCGCAATCTTGAGTTGTATCTAATTTCAAGAAGTTGCATTAAAATTTTTTTTGCGTGTTAATTGAAGAAAACCTGATAAATTGTTTTATTTTCTTTTCTCAATTGGTTGTGTAAGCTTTTTAGCGTCATGCCACGCCATCATTTGAGTCGAGATGAAATGTTACGGGCAGTTGGCATGTTACAAAACGGTGCTATTCAACGCGTCGTTGCTGAGTCTCTGGGCACAAGCCAAAATGTGGTATCCAGGCTGTGGTCACGTTATCGCGCTACTGGAGATGTGGCAGAACGGCACACAGGTAGATATCGTGTTACCACTCAGAGACAGGATCGATTTCTCCAAATGACCGCCAGAAGACTACCCAATATCACAGCGATGCAACTAGTGCAAAGGCTCCAGGAGGGTCAGCAGCTGCTGGTGAGCGACCAAACCGTGCGAAGGAGGCTGCATGAAGTTGGTCTTCATGCTCGCAGACCGCTACGAGTCCCAGCGCTGCGACGTGGCAATCGCGGTAGGCGACTTTTATGGGCTCAAGAACATTTGACATGGAGTGATCAACAATGGTCATTGGTGCTGTTCACTGATGAGTCCCGCTATGGATTTCATCCAGATTCGAGACGAACACGCGTTTGGAGAACTCCAGGCAGGGTCAGCCGTCTCCGACATCCACAGGAGGTCCACTCTTACCAAGGCGGGACAATTATGGTGTGGGCAGGAATACGAATCGGCGGACGAACCCAACTCATTTGGATTCAGGGCAGCATGACTGCCCATAGATACCGTGAGGAGGTAGTAGAACGTGTCATTGTCCCGCTCAGGGCCCTAACGGTGCAAGAATTTCAGCTCATGCATGACAATGCACCTTCCCATACAGCGCGGCTGGTGAGGGCCGCCCTTCGAGAACACGATGTTCAGGTATTAGATTGGCCTCCACAGTCGCCAGACTTAAACCCAATTGAACACGCCTGGGACATGTTACAGCGAAGAGCATTGAGGGATTTTCCGCCCAACTTGACAACAGAAGAACAACTTTTCGAACATTTAAAAAGAACTTGGGACTGCATACCCCAGCAAGACATTGACACCTTAATTTTAAGTATGGAAAATCGTTGCCGCTGTGTGATTAATGTTAGAGGAGGAAATACCGATTACTGATTATCAGATTTGGTAAGATTTTTATTCATTTAATTCGATTGAATAATTTTATAAGAATAAAATGTTTTTGTTCACTCAGTAATTTTCTATGGCTTAATTAATTTAAGACTTTTATTAATTAGAAAAACAAAATCGCATCGTGTTGTTAATGTTTAAATATCGGCCATGAAATTATCTTTAATTCTTCCATTTACAGTCATAACAAAATGTTTATAGTTTTCTAGATAATCAATGAAATGTTCAATATCCCTAGATTGTGTTGATGTGTGTATTTATTAGTCGAATAAAATTTAACAAATTGATACTTACCAAATTGTAGCGTAGTGGCTAAAAAAGTCGCCTCGCCGCTTCGTGTCGCGGGTTCAAGTCCCGCGCCGGACAACCATTTGTGTGACCCATAAATAGTTGTTCTGAGTCTGATGTAATTTGTGTCCGTCTATTATATGTTTGTAAAATACCCCGCGACACAGGGATACATTCCCTTAAATTGCCCTTGGCTACATTTTGAAAGAGCATAACATAATAAACCAAGGAACTGTTCAACACAGAAACATACGTTTTTTTAAGGTCTGGCAGCACTAATTTATTACCAGTCGTCAGAGTTTTGGCGCCAACGTGGAAAAAACTAGTGTAAATTCGATTTTTTACGAGTAATTATTTTGGAGTTTTTCTTCTACGACGTTAAACAGTAGTATAGAAGGAAACCTGCCTTACTGGGGAGACTTTTACTTGACTGTGACTATTGCCTAAATGACGAAAGCACTAATGCTATAATGAAACCAATATTTATTACGACTGAATGATTTAATATCCATGGTCATAGCAAAAATAAAAAAAAATGCAGCCTTTACTGATTTATTAATTATTTTAAGTTCTGGAATCTATGGGTTTTTCACAAAATATTTCAGTAATCAGCAGTGAAAAATAAAGAAATAAAAATAGAAATATACCTAACCTTGATAGTTTTTCGCTAGGTGATAGGATTATGATGTTTTTTTTTAGCCTTCCAACCATTAGGTCGCTCAAACATTTAGTTATGAACATTTTTGAATTGAAAAACCTTTATATAATTGAACGTGAGGTGACACTATTCGCACAATTATGGTAGCTCTGTCGCTATATTCCATACTTAACACAATAGTTAGAATAAAAACGGAGCTTAAGATTTACCAAAGCCTTCTCTATCATCCTTTAATTTCGATTACCTATATTATTTATAGTCAATTTCGATGTATAATCATGTCTTGGGGGAGGTGTTTGTCCAGCAATGAATGCCTTTCGGCCGATGTGATGATGATGATGATGTATCGCTTTTTAAGAACTAATGAATAAAAGCCGTAATTACTAGTATATACCTACATATTTTACAGCCGCGTTCAAATACGTAAATAAAATATTTAATAAAGCTAGCAGTGCCCGCGACTTTCGTTCCGCATTATAGGTAAATATTTTTGTCTCTGCCTGTTTGTCCCGCGTAATACTTCGGGTTAAAACTTCGGGATAAACAAAAATTATGATGAATCATATCCTGGACAGCAGACACTCCACAATAACGTAGCTTTGTATTGGTGAAATCATTTTGAAAATCGGTTCAGTAGATCCAGAGATAACCCCTTACAACGTCACAGACTCACAAACGTTACCTCTTTATAATATTAGTACCTATAGATAAAGGTAAGATTTATTCGTCTCGTGATAACATTTGTCTCCAAATGACGAGATAGATTTTTATATTAAATGTCAGTACCTACGTAAATTCAATATTTAACAAAGAAGGGATGATTTGATTGCAGTATCGTGCACCGCACTGCTCCCCGAAGGGATGGATGTGGGTCACCTAAATACACCCTAAACGTGGGGTAAATGTACCTTTTCTGCGACTTGTTTACCTTGTTTAATAAATTCAAATTATTGTCTTCGAAATTACACAATGAAAGTTTTATAACAATATACACCAAATTTATTATTAAGTCTAGCTTAATAACAATGCTGATGTTTAAATTAAGGGGATATTTAGTTCTTTTTGGGTTTGCCGTTCATTGTCGACATAATTTTTTATACTACTCAATTAATAAACAAGCGTATCTACTGCCCATCTGATGGTAAGCAGTTACTGTAGGCTATTACGCTTGAAACATAAATGGTACTACTACTCATTGGTAATGTAATGGTACACTCACCTACTAACATTTTTTTATTAATTTCATGATCTAAATGAGACGTCCCTTCAGTATTCATTAATTTGGTTAAATTACAATTATTAAAATTAACATTCAGTAAAATTAAAGTCAGTAAAAAACGCTCGCCGCTCGTGTCCCGGGTTCGATTCTCGTGCCGGACAACTATTTGTGTGACCCATAAATAGTTGTTTGTAATTTGTGCCCGTCTATTATATGTTTGTAAAATAGCCCGCGACACAGGGAATAAATTGCCTAGTGCGAGAGGTGTCTTTAAAAAAAAATAACATTCAGTAAAGTAAAATTCCCAGATGACTTCTACGCCTCAGACGGGATGAGATGAGATGGGCTTGTGATATTCGTCGCCTACGCCATTTGAAATTACCTTATTTAGATAACCATACGCTTGTGAGGCGCATAATACATTTATATCTTTTTATTATAAAATATTTATTAACCTGGTTGTTTTAATGTGTGGGTATTGAACTAATAATAAAATACTTTATTAGTTATATCATTTACATATTTGAAACATTAAACTTAAATCAGAAAACCTCTAGAAAAATCAACAAAAATAGCAGTCTTCCGTTTACAGAAAATTAAAATCACAAAATAATATATTTTTCTCAAAATAATTTCTTATGAACTAATCAACTAAAAAATAAACAGAGAAAATTATAATTATTTGACTCCAAATTTGGTTTCATAATCATAGAAAGCATTTTTTTTTTGGAATCGTCGTAAACTGCATTTGGTGTTATCCTAGAGAATCTTCTTATTTAATTCCTGCAAAAGGTACGATGCCGTCTTTTCTCGGCTGGAGATTCTTCTTCATCATCAGTCGAGCACAACTGATTTTGGAATAATATTTGTGATAGTTTCTCGCACATGCTTTGGCAAAATATCAGCTTCGAGTCTTTCTGGCAGCATCGGTTCAGATGACTGGGTGGTCAAGATTTCCATTATATTCCCTTCTGTTGTTTGTGGAGACTTTTGCTCATAAAGGGGAATATGCACCTTATGCCCGACGATTAAATTACACATTTGAACTGTAGGCACAAGTATTTTGTTTTGTTCCTATCCTGTTAACTTCCAGAACCTAAACCAACAGGTTTTGGGTGAATTTTCATTTTGTGAATTATTTTAACTGATTTAGTGTTATTTTTTAATTTATTAATAAAATCAAGTGAAAACAACTAAATAACGATGTCTGTTTAAATACTACTACTGTGAAGTATTTAAAATAAAATTTTAATAATAAATTTATGATTTATTCCATTAAATTAAAATATTGTGTTGAAGTGAATGATAATATATAGAGATAAATGACAAAGCGTGTTGAGGTAAATGATAAGGTGTAACAGAAAATGATGTAGGAGTAAAAAACCATTCTGGCAATCAATATATTTTATGTTAACCCAATTTTGTCGACGCCGCGACTTCATCTATATAAATAAAAAGACAAGTCCTGACTGACTGACTGACTCATCAACGCCCAGCCCAAACCCTTGGACCTAGAAAGCTGAAATTTTGCACAAATGTTTGCTTTATAATGTAGACAAAGAATAAGGAAGGATTTTTCTAACTTCAACCCCTAAGGGGGTAAAACAGGGGCGCTAAGTTAGTATGAAACTTTGCCGTTTTAGAAGTTTAAGGCATAAAAATTGGTATTAGGCCTTCCAGTTAAAAATAAAAAATCACGTATTTCAGGGTTTTTGGAAATTCCACCCCCAAGGGCGAAAAATAGGGGATGTAAGTTTGTATGGAAAATGTGTCAATTTTTGAGTTAAACGCACGAAAATTGATATTTGGCATTTTAGTTAAAAATAAAAAATATGAATTTCAGCATTTTTGGAAATTCCAGCCCCAAGAGCGTAAAATAGGGGGTGTAAGTTTGTATGGAAAATGTGTCAATTTATAAGTTAAACGCATGAAAATTGGTATTAGGCATTTCAGTTAAAAATAAAAAATATATATTTCAGGATTTTTGGGAATTCCACCCCTTAGGGCGTAAAATAGGGTATAAAAGTTTGTATGAAAATGCGACTTTTTTGAAGTTAAACCTATGAAAATTGGTATTTGGCCTTTCAGTTAAAAATAAAAATATGTATTCCAGGATTTTTGGAAATTCCACCCCTAAGGACAACTAAAATAGGGGATGTAAGTTTGTATGAAAATCTGTTTTTTTTTTGGGAGTAAACGCATGTAATGTATTTGGTCTTTTAGTTAAAAATAAAGCAATCCAGGGAATAATTTGTTGATAAAAAAAAGGTAATCCAAAACTGATTCAACAAATCGACACCAACAATTTACGCAAACTCAAATTTTAAAGAAATTCTTTTCTTTGCCAAGTTGCTTAAAATGTCGTGGTCGTTGTTGTCTAAGTAAAGATTTAGGGTTTTATAAGATTTGTAACTTCTTTTTTTTTGGTAATTTTTATAACAAACCAAAAAAGCGAAATTTTATATTTTATATTCGAGTTAGCGTAGTATAAATTGTTCGTGTCGAGATGATCGCACCCAAAAAATATCATCTTAATTTTACTGATCTACAAGTTCACAATTTTGTATCTAGATGGCGGTAATATCGTTTCAGATCATGGAACTTATTTGGTATATCGGTTAAAATAAATAAATGCTTGAAATAAAAGGTAGTCCAAAACTGAATTAATAGATGATCACCTAAATCTCACCCAAAAACTATGCACACATCTTAATTTTACCGCTTTACAAGTTTATATTTTTGTATTAGATTGCGTAATCATCGTTTTAGATCGTGCTATGGTTTCGTTCACAAAATTTTATATAAGACCTATAAATGCCGTGGTCGCAACCTAATCTAATGGGAGTTACCTTTGTAATTAATACATCGTTGATTATTATTTTACTTTATTTGACTTACTGACTGTACCTACTTTAGGACAATTGATATGTATTCTTTGATTTCTTTGGTTGATGATATCGGGTCGTTTTTTTAAATAACAGTAGCAAAGTATTTTATAGTTTATTTCTTAGTTAGGTTATTTATAGGTTAGGTTTTCTTAAATTTATATTGCTTATTTGTTTTTAATGTTAATTTTTTTAGATTAAGCTAGAAGTAAGTAGTTACATTGGCCATCATTCAAAATTGTCGCGGACGAAGTCGTGGGCACCAGCTAGTACTTAATAATTAAATATTCTTGATGACATCCTAAACAGATTTTAATCAGTCTTACCAAATATACTCAGTTAACACAATCAGTTCAATACTTTTATAAAAGTTATAATAACCAAAAATATTCCTGATCTGGAATTATTTATTATTATTATTCAATGTTATAATATAATGTATTATATGTTAAATGGAAACATTGGTCAATGTTTATGTCAATCAATTCAAACATATTCCACCGCTTTATTATTTAATACACCACCACAGTTCTGAGATTATCTATGTACGTAAGAATTTAAATATAATTCACCGCAATGATTAATATAAAGTACTAAAGTATTCTTCGATAGTTCTTAAATAATTAGTCTTAACCTTAAGTTATTTAACTTCGTCATTCTAGAGGTTGCCACAAGCATGGCACAGAAGTGTGGTGGTGCTCTTCTTCAAAAAGGGCGAAAACACCCTATTGAAGAATGATAGACCCATCACACTGCTGCGCCATGTTTACAAGTTGTTATCGAGGGTCGTTACGAACCTCTCGCGTCTTGCGCGCAGTTTTGACGACTTCCAGCCTCCCGAACAAGCCGGTTTCCGAAAAAGCTTTAGCACCATAGACCACATACATACGCTGCGGCAAGTTATACAGAAGACCGAAGAGTATAACAAGCCACTGTGCTTAGCGTTTGTGGACTATGAGAAAGCCTTTGATTCTATCGAAACATGGGCCGTGCTGAGGTCTCTCATAAGGTGCCAAATCGATTACCGGTATATCGAGGTGATAGTGTTTGTATGAAAACGCCACTATGACAGTGCAACTCCAGGACCAGAACTCGAAACCTATCCACTTGCAGCAGGGCGTGAGACAGGGCGATGTTATATATCCGAAACTGTTCACCGCTGCATTGGAAGATGCTTCAGGCTTCTGGACTGGAAATGCGAACTGGGAATGGCGAGTACATCACTCACCTTCGATTTGCCGATGATATAGTAGTCATGACTGAGACCATGGAAGACCTCGGTACAATGCTCGATGACCTCAGCAGAGTCTCTCAACAAGTGGGTCTGAAAATGAACATGGATAAGACGAAAATCATGTCAAACGTCCATGTTGCACCCACTCAATTGAAAGTTGGCGACTCTGCACTCTCAGTTGTAGAGAACTATATTTAAATAGGACAGACCATCCAACTATGTAGGTCCAACTTCGAAAAGGAGGTCAATCGTATAAACCAACTCGGCTGGGCAGCGTTCGGGAAGCTACGTAACATCTTCTCGTCAAAAATACCGCAGTGTCTCAAGTCGAAAGTCTTCGACCAGTGTGTTGCCAGTGATGACTTACGGAACAGAGACGTGGTCCCTCACTATGGGCCTTATCACAAGGCTCAAGGTCACCCAAAGAGCAATGGAAAGAACTATGCTCAGTTTCCCTGCGGAATCGAATCAGGAATGTCGAAATCCGCAGGAGAACTAAAGTCACTGATATAGCCCGAAGAATTGCAAAACTGAAGTGGCAGTGGGCGGGGCACATAGTTCGTAGAACCGACGGCCTTTGGGGCAGAAAGGTTCTCGAGTGACGACCACGAACCGGAAGACGCAGCGAGGGCAGGCCTCCTACAAGATGGACCGATGATCTTGTGCGGGTCGCTGGAAACTGCAGGATGCGAATAGCGCAAGACCGGCAATTGTGGAGATCTTCGGGGGCAGCCTTTGTCCAGCAGTGGACTTCTTTCGGCTGAGATGATGATGATGATGATGAATCAGTTCAGTCATAAAGGTACACTACTTTTGTTAAGACCTGATTTTAATCTTAGTATAGTCATTTTCTGTGTGTTTACCGTCTTTTGTTGTTTTTCCACAGCGTCCATCAATTTAATTATTTTCTTCAATTCCCTGTATCGTATCCTTCTTTCTCCTTTCTCTAAATCTTCTTTTGTAAATAGACCAATCGGATCTTCTGAAGAGTTGTTTGATTCGTGGGGAAATTCTTCGTCTTGAACATTTACTACATTTGAGACTCGTGGTGTCTTTTCCTGCTGACGCTGCCTATATTTCTTAGAATTTTCCTTCGATTGTTTACGCAGTTTTCTTTGTTTTCACGAGGGCTTTTTCAGTGGTAGGTGTCTGTTTCTTATCTCTTTTACGTTTTGTATATTTCGCACGTTGCTTTTCTTTTTCTAACGCATACTATTCGGGATCGTTATTATTTCTGACGCAAGTAGTCTTTTGCATAGTCGTTGTTGGGCTGAACGCTCTGCTTTTGTCTTAGCCATTTCACCACCTGCGTAACAAAATAATAGACGAACTATCGTAATATGGTGATTAGGTTAAGTTAAGGAAAAAAGAAACATGAATTAGGAATGCGATTAGGGAAATTTTCAATGCAATAAAGCTAAGTTAGAAATCAGATTGATATTATAAAGGTGAAAGTTTGTGAGGGTCTGTGTATGTTCGTTACTTCTTCACACAAAACTGCTTAACGGATATGGATGAAATTTGGCACAGAGATAGATAATAGTCTAGCATAAGCTACTTTTATCCCGAAGAAATGAAGAGTTCCTGTAACATACAGACATTTATTTATACGGTCTAATTCGCGGGCAACAGCTAGTAACTAAATATAAATACAGTCTCTCATAGGATTACAACAAGTCCTAAGTTTTAAGTAACAGGATGTACCTATGTCTTTAATAGCCTCATGAAGAGAAATAAAAACTATAGCGTCTAAACATCTTATTATTACCATGGGCTGATACATATACATAAAGGATACTATCAAATTAATAACTTATATACACCTATTATAGAAAAGAGATAAGCAATTTTGAACACCAAAATCATTAGCTTCAACCGCGCATCATTCATCACAACAGAAATATCATTTACCTCAGAAAATATCATTCACCTCATCTAGGATTATGCGAGGAATGATGTTGAGATAAATGATGAAATTATTTAAAACCTGTCATAACCTGCTCAAATTGAGTGGAAAATAAAAGGATTGAAATTAATTATAAAATAATATCTAAGTAATATGCAGCTTTCATATCGCGTAATTAATAAAAAAAATACTTACCAAAAATATGTCTAGTCGTTTAATGACGTGATTTGATGACAAAATTACACAATTTTGCTTAAAAGCTATTTTTCACAAGGAACCCGTGCAGACTCGTTGATATCTCGTTCACAACTGAGAGAGGCTCGGGGCGGGTTGCGGGGAAGCCACAATGAATGCGGGTATCTAGCATGTTCATCAACAAAATGTTATTAAACCGATTCATGGAAGTCAATGACGAAAATATTGTGACAAAGTTTCAAATGGTCAAATAATATTGTTAGAGTGAACGTTTGGTTAAAAATAACTTGATTTTACTTAGTTTAGACAGTAATTATAGTATATCGGAAATTATAAATCAAAATTTAGGAACACTTTTTAAGTATCGTGTAAGTATGTTAATGAATCAGTAAAAGTAACGCAGAGGGTACCTAATGACTTTTGGAACATTTTTTTGTACTAATTAATATTTAAACATCATTTTTCTGATATTTTATGCCAACAAGTTATAGGTTCAATTTAAACATTGCGATAAATTCCATTGCGAGTAGTATTCGTTTTTATTTCGGGACGTAAAGTTGAAGAACACCAATAACTTGCTATTTTGAAAATTCACCCTTTTATTATTTCACTAATGCAAAGATATAAAAATGCAATTTTACACATATTAACGGATTAACGATTAACGTTAACTTGCGTTAATTCTTCCCATATGTAACGCTGTAAGGTTTAACGAAGCTAACTGTTTTTGTAGCGAATTAACGAAGTTAACTATTTGATTAACGGTGCCCAGCTCTGGTAGTTACCGTTAGCACATCAAGTTACCCCAATCTGTCAAAATTCCCCAATTGAAAGTGAACCTTATACTTTTGTGATAAAGTTGAAAATCTATAAAAGAAATTTCACAGATTGGTGTAGCTTGAAGTGCTGGCGTCTGTACAATCTATTAGTTTTCTTTTTTTTAGAAAAGCTTAAATGTATTTCATTGTGGTACTGTCCGATCGTTGATGGCAAGCTGTGTCAAAATAAGCTAGGCCATCCATATTCTACTAAACGCCGATTTCGACTACTAGCTCTTATTTATCTTAATGTTTACCTATTTCAGTTCCTTTTATTTGAGTACTAGCAGTGCCCCGCGGTGTTACCCGCGTTAAATTATATAAATATTTATAAATTAGAGCCTATGTGTTAATCTAGGGTGTCAGCTAAATTCATGCCAAGATGAAGTAAAAAACATTGCGTATAGCTGATAAATCAAAATCATCTAGGTTGGCTACAGTTCGCTGAATAGTACTTACGACAATCCGTTTGACAGATCATTGATCAACAGTGTTGCCATTATAAGAAATCAGCTTAATGGTCGTGGACATGACTCGCTTGACAGACTAGACAAGCTGTGCCCGCGACTTCGATGGCGTGGTTTACGAAAACTAATAAACCTCGTCATTTATATAATAGAGGCTAGTATAATATTAAATAATACTTTCATATTATTTCATCTTACTTTAGAAGTTGATCGCATAAATAAGTCTCTGTTGTAAACTTTGGTAGACATTTTGTGAAGTTTAGCTCTCCTTGACGTTGGGACCGGTGTACCTTCACAAGACCATCGATGAATTATATGGGAGGACTGCCCACGTTGCCACTTCCGGTTTGTCGTCGCCATTCGAGTACCTTTCTGCCCCAACAACCATCAGTTCTACGAGTTACGTACCCCACCTACTGCCACTTCAGTTTGGCAATTGATCGGGCTATATCGGTCACTTTGGTTCTCCTGCTGATTACAACAGTTTTGATTCGGTACAATAATATATTTTTATATAACAAGTAGCTGTGCCCCGCGGTTTTACCCGCGTTAAACTATATCATTTATAGCCTATGTGTTAATCTAGGATGACAGCTAAATCCATGCCAAATTTTATTGAAACCTCCAGCGAAGTAACAAACATATACGCGACGGTCACCGTAGCCTAGTTGGTAGTGATCCTGCCTACGAAGCTGGTGGTCCTGGGTTCGAATCCCGGTAAGTGCAAATATTTGTGTGATGAGCACGAATATTTGTTTCCGAGTCATCGATGTTTTCTATGTATATAAGTATTTATCTATCTATATAAGTATGTATATCGTCGCCTGGTACCCATAGTACAAGCTTTGCTTAGTTTGGGGCTAGGATGATCTGTGTGATATTGTCCCCAGATATTATTATTATTATTATTATATACTCACACACTCACAAACTTTTGCCTTTATAATATTAGTGTGATTTCTACGAGTATAGGTAACGCTTTTGTTAAACTTGTCCGCCAGCGCCGACCGCGTCGTGTAATAACTGTTCTCCATTAGCTATGGACGAAATAACATTTATTTGTTTAAGAAGATGAAACAATTGAAACTAATTATTAACAAAATTCTAATAAAAATCATTCAATTAAATTACCAAGTTTCAGGGTAAAATGTAGATATAAGTGATCTCCAGATTGTCTGTAAAAAATGGCACTTTATCTCTAACAGAGCGAACTGCTTAACATTTCAATACCTGACCAAAAATGCTTAAATTATTTTATAAAATTATTATTTACTTACGTCAAAATAAAAACTAAATCTATACATTTGGTAAAAATGGGCCGTCAATCATAGATAAACAGCATTCATTATCACAAATATAATTTTCATGCATGCATTTTCATTTAATACATGTTTTTGGTAAAAGTTATTTAATAACGGCGGGAACAGAGTTTTGTTTTTCAAATTTTACTTTTATTGAGACTTGTAGCACTATTTAAATTATTAACGTAAATTACTCATTATACCTAAACTTACATTCAGCTAAACTCACGTTTGGTTCTTGATTAACGCATGAATGAAAATTTTAGTTTTTTTTTTTTAATTTGTGATCCCATGACCTCCCGATTTTAATGCCCGACCGAATAGGTTACATCACTCGATCACAAAGGTCGTTAAAGCATCAAAAAGTATGGTTTTATTTTTGTAAAAAAAAAATTGAGTATTACCTAAATAGGTGCGCTTACCTTATCCATACACTTATATGCGTCGTAACTACTGCAGGGGGTTCAAAACTGCGCAATTGCAAACCACGTGGCGAATAGTTCATTCACCCCTGTTAATCACCCCATAACACGAACCTTATCGCGCCGCAATAAGGGTCATGTTAACTCACATTTTTATGACCAACTTCTAAGAGACATACATCAAACGAATATAAACTCTGTTACACAGGCTTAAGGATTATTTTGAGTGAGTTTAAAGTTTGTTTTTATGTAGGTCATGTTTTGTTTTGGTTGTCAATTACAGCGCAATAGATGGAGTCTCATTATTAGTCGAGTGGTTTAGAATCCCTCGTGTTTTTATATAAAGTGCATATTTGAACATTATGTAATAAATTAGAGGAGTTTATTTTCATAGATAATACAAATAATGCACTTTTATAATAGCATAAATACAGGTAGCTAGTGAGTGGACGAACTGCGGCATGCAATTGCTCTTGTTCATCTAGTGAGGAGACAATAAATGCTTTTATTATTTTTTATTATGTTTAATGCATGCAGTCTCACATGAAGTAATTACATATTCCGTTAAGAAATTAGAAATCATTTATAAGAATCGGCATATTTCTGCTTGTAAATATGCATAAAGACTTCGAGATCTAATATAATATTTCTATAACGCACAGAATATTCTAAAAATATGTTTAATAATAAATGTTTACTTTGGTATTATTCATATATTTAGTAAGAGTATTCATAAAATAAATAATGAACAAATAAAAAATAGTTTATTTCTCTTTTAGTCATAAACATCAAAAAAATATAGAACTATAATATTTTGGAATGTCGCTATGTAACCCCTGAGACTATTTACATGTATCGTACAAGAAAGTAATCAGTTTAAATCAATTAAAAAAAAAATCTAAACTAAAACTACTCCCTGCACCAAATCAAGTTCATTATTATTATTGTTGTATACATTGTTCTATCACCCATTTGTGGAGTAATACTGCGGGAATTTGGGCAAACGGTAATAGGTAAACTATAGTTCAAGGTAAAAAAAATCTAACGATACGGCAGATATTTCATATCCAATCACGACTTTTTGTAGCGATATAATAGGTTGGGGAAAAAGATTTTTTGCATTTATTAAGAAAATTCAAAACACGTTATAATATAGTTTATTTACATTTAACTAAAGTATGTAGGTACTATTTTGTTCGATAACTTATTGCCATTTTGTAGGTAGGAACATAATCCCATTGCTATAGAAATTTTGGGACTTCTGATCAAAATACCGCGACAAGTGGTTTTGGCAGTCCTCTCGTGATGTTAACCTCACACTGCCTAAAAAGTTCTGAAGAGATCGAAACAGATGGAAATATGAAGGTGCAAGGTCAGGACTATACGGCGGGTGCATTAACACCTCCCAGCCAAACTCTCTTAATTTTTGCTGAGTGGGTAAAAATGTGTGAGGTCTAGCGTTTTCATGATGAAAAACCACACCCCTTCTGTCGATTAAATCCGGCCGCTTTCTCTCAACTCCTTGTTTTAATCTCATCAGTTGTTCGCAGTAGAGTTCAGAATCGATGGTCCTGCCTGTCCTGCCCTTCCAATCCCACCACACACCCAGCATCACTTTGTTGCGAGTTAACCCGGATTTCGCCACAGTCTGTGAAGCCTGACCGGCCTTTGACCACGACCTTTTTCACATGTTCTTGTCGTACGTGATCCAATTTTCATCACCAGTTATCCGCTTCCTCAAAAAGGGTTCGGTTTCATTACGTCGTAATAAAAAATCACAAATAAGTAGACGGTTCATCAGGTTTCTTTCAGTGAACTCGTGAGGTACCCAAATATCGAGGGTTTTTGTATACCCAGTTTTTTTCAAATGCGCCAAAACTGTTTTGTGGTCAATTCCCAGTTCTTCAGCTACGTCGTAACTAATGATATGCCGATCTTGCTCCACTTTTTCAAAAATGACATCCATTTTATCCGTTACTCTCACAGATACGGTCCATAAACATCGCAATTTTTTTTCGCGGCTTGCATTGCATTTGTACCTTTATTGTAGTAAAATTTTAAAATGTCAGTACGAAAAACAAATGAAAATCACACATTTTCCTAATTTGAATTTGGAATTATGTTCTTTAATATTTAAACTTTCAATGATACTAAAACCAGCCAAATACAAATAGTAAAGCCAAAGAGATTTTATGACAAGTTCATACATAGGTATTATAATGCGAAAAGACTTTTTCCCCAACCTAATATGTTGTAGAGTTTATACCGAACAAGTTTAGACTTTTTATATGGTTTTCGGTAGAACACCCGTTGAAGAGACTACAATACCCAGTGTTTTTATATTTGGAATTCTCTATTCACGTTAATTTCAGCGGATTTACTCACATTTCGTGGTAACGCTAGCGTAAGAGTTGTTCAAGCTGTCCTGGAGGCCTCAGACATGACTTAAATGCTTCTGTACCATCCGAAGTCCGTAAATTATTTATATCCATTTTTTTATTTATTAAAAGCATTTAATATTAATTTTAGAATTAATTGTACACTATGCTGCCATGCAATTTATAAGCGATACGCTCATACATTTATAATTCTAATACTAAATGCTACCTTTATTACAATACCGTACAATTAAATATTATTTTTTTAACCCTAATATTTCTTATAAGCTGCGGAACAGCTTTTTCTATATTAAATTTTATTTTTCAACTAGCTGTGCCCCGCGGTTTTACCCGCATTAAACTTTATAAATTATAGCTTATGTGTTAATCCAGGGTGTAGCTATCTCCATATCCAATTTATTAAAATCTCTCCAGCTGTTTAGACGTTAAGAAGTAACAAACATACACACTCAGAAACTTTCGCCTTTATAATATTAGTGTGATGATACATGTAGTACACATCTAGCTGTTGCTAGCTGTCATGTGGTAGGCCACACATTACATTACACACATAACATAAAATTACAAGTTGAGCTAGGACTCAATTTGTAATGTTATGTAATGTTTACTTTATAGTTTTCCTTATAAAAGACCTCACATTTCTTTTTTAAATATTATAACGTATTAAAACACACCGGTATAAGTTAAAGATTGTTTATTGGGTGGAACCACGAAACACAGATACACATTATGTAGCGTATCAATAAAATTACAACCTTTGCACTATAGACACGTACATCAGTCTCATTCGACTTCGACCGACTCACAGTAAAGCAAATTATACTACTGGCGGCGGGCGCGTAGCAACGCGGGGTCTTCCCGGCCCGCGCCCTCCGCTTTCCCCTCAGGGCCTGCGTCGAAACAGATAGTGAGGTGCGCGTTATAATATCAATTTAGGTATAACCGAAGTACGGAGACCTTTTTTAAGAGAGGTAGGGCACAGCATTCATTCGCTCGAAGAGCAGCCCGACTGGGGAAGTACCTCCACCTTACAGAAGATATTCCTTTATAATAACATTAATAATTTAATGTTGTGTTTCTGAGTATGAGTATGGTCGCCAGAGCTCATCGGGGTGGGGGAGGGGGAAGGGTCAGCAACGCTTGTTTGCTGACTATTGAAGGCCGGCAACGCACCCGCGACTCCTCTGGTGTTGCGAGTGTCCATGGGCGGCGGTGATCGCCGCCCATGGACACTCGCAACACCTTTACCATCGGGTGACCCACTTGCTCGTTTGTCGACCACTTACATAAAAAAACCGGCCAAGTGCGAGTCGGACTCGCACATGAAGGGTTCCGTAGCAGCAAGTATTTCAGTTGATTAAATGAAAGCAAATTGCTGTTTATGACGTATTAAAAAAACTACTAGCTTGATCTCGTTCAAACCAATTTTCGTTGTTAGTTTCTATGGTAATGTACATCATATATTTATTTAAGTTTTATCACTCTCTTATTTTAGAAGTTAGAGGGGGGGACAGTCATTTTACCACTTTGGAAGTGTCTCTCGCGCAAACTATTCAGTTTAGAAAAAAATGATATTAGGAACTTCAATATCATTTTTGAAGACCTATCCATAGACTCCCCACGTGTATGGGTGCATTGAAAAAAATATATTTGGGTTTCAGTTCTATGTATGGCGACCCCCCAAAATAATTGTTCTTTCTATTTTTGTGTAAAAATCTTAATGCGGTTCACAGAATACATCTACTTACCAAGTTTCAGTAGTACAGCTCTTATAGTTTCGGAGAAAAGTGGCTGTGACATACGGACGGACAGACAGACATGACGAATCTATAAGGGTTCCGTTTTTTGCCATTTGGCTACGGAACCCTAAAAAAGAAAAAAATACCACTTTGCCGGTCACCCATCTATAGACTGACCTCATGCCTATATGGTTAATTTCACCGATGACTTGCGGACCGGTGAGAGCAATTGCGTATGAGTGTAGATCCGTGTTTTTTGTAGTTTTTCAGTATGAGTGCTTATAAGGTTGTAAGTGATAGGGCTGGGGTACACTTATGAGGTGAACTATTTCATTTTCTTTGTAATGTAGTGTGATATCGGGACGGTTGAAATTAACAGTTTCGTTTCTTTTTTTATACCAGGTGGCGACAAACGAGCATGTGGGTCACCTGATGGTAAGTGATCACCGCCGCCCATGGACATGCGCAACACCTGAGGAGTTGCGAGTGCGTTGCCGGCCTTTAAGAGTCGGCAAACAAGTGTTGCTGACCCTTCCCCCAACCCGATGAGCTGAATGTCTTCTGTAAAGGTGGATATGCTTCCCCGGTCCAGCTGCTCTTTGAGCGAATGAATTTTCTGGACGTGGAGTGGGACCTGTGAGGAAAGTTCAGGGTAACTTAAACCAACATCAATACAAGGCAATATTGGAGGAAACTATGCTTCCCTATGCTGAGGAGCATCTCCCTATTATATGGAAGTTTCAGCAGGATAACGCGGCTGTTCAATTTCAAAACCTAGTAAGGGACACCACCATGAAAAAACGGGTTTTTGCATTTTGCTGCTTACTAGGCCATAATGCAACGATTCATATTGACAAAAAGTCTAAAATAACCGTAGTTATAGGATTTTTATAATTGAAAAACCTAGCAAGGACACATCCGTTATTCAGCCAAACGCAAAATACCATTTCAAAAACCTAGCAAATGACATTGACAATTTTTAAACCTAGCAAGGGATGTCCCTTGCTAGGTTTTTAAAGTTGTCGTGCGACTTGCTAGGTTTTTGAAGTGGTCGACGGCGGCGGTTGAATTTCGCGCGCTAACGTCAGTAAGTGGTAAGTGACAAACCGTCGACGCATCCGCATCGTTCGTTTGATTTGTTAAATTTTAATAGTGAAACATGATGTCTAAATAACAGTTTTTTAGTTCAAAGTTAACGTTGAGGGCCCTAGAAAATGCAGATGGGCGTCGACCCAACGTAAACACGTAACCAACACGAATCAGCAGCTCCAATACGTCAACTCTGCCACGGCTTGGTGACGCCTCGGCTATATACAGCTAGCTGATGCCTCGGCTACGACTAGGCGACGCCGCGCTTACGGATCACCGAGAGTGCAGCGACTCTGGTTCGTTTTAAACAAGCTAGCTGGCCCAAAATAACTCCTCATTCCTTTCTAATAACCTAATAGTTAATTACTACTATGAACTTGAGTTTATACGGTTACGATCCGTTTCGGAGTTGATATATGTGCTTTGAAACAATAAGGTTTATGGATTTATGCGTAGCTACTTTTTCTTGTCTGTTGTCAATACTCCAAATAAGTCAAGCACTACAAAAACTTCTGACTCAAACTAAAATGATGAATCAACAAGTCCAGATGCCAGCATTGAACCCTAAAATCAAACCCAAAACTTAACACTACCGATTCAACCACAAAATATTTATTACAATCCTGCACCAAGTACGTCAAAAAATAATTCAAATAAAGAGAACAGCGACAACTCCGTAAGGGATCCTGATTTTATATCTGATTTACTTAGAAATGAAAAACGTTGGTTTAATTTCACACATGGAGATGACACCGATTCTGTTTTAGATATTTCTGCACCGACAGAAAGAGTTCCTAAAAGTACCTTACCAGAAAGAGTTCCCAGCTTACTGCCACCCCTCCACTGTATGTATATATTGCAACTTATCCGGACACGATTATATTTATGAACCAAAACCAGGCAGACTATTTCAGAGAGAACTCAAAGATGGTAGATTTTGACGCAATGTACACAGAACCCATATATTTCAATCAAGTTACAAATGAAACGCCAAACTTTCAGACTGAGAATCAGCAGATTTCTGATGAGAATCCAGTGATGTCTGAAAATAGTACAGAGGTGGCTGAAAAAACGAAACTTAAATATCCATTTATTGAGGAAACTTGTGGAAACAAATGCAAGAGACAGTGTGATTTTTTTAAATTAGAGGAACGAAAATTCTAGCTATAAAAAGACGCAAAGTTGCGGAAAAAATCCAAATCCTAAGTATGCTAAAAATGAAAGTCGGTTCTATTACCTACCTAAAATTAAAAGATGGTATTCTGTCCAAACTTCTGCCGCTCATGCCTTCAAACCGAAGACAATTTTGGATAAATTTACCGGTTTGTGACTCATCCGAAGATTTAGTTTCAGGGGGTCAAATGATTACAGACTAATACGGTTTCGGGTTTCTTTTTTCACGTTTCATGAGTCTTTATTATATACTAAATTGTTCCTACTTTAAGACATAAATAAATAATTACTGCAAAAATAGGTATAGGCGATAGGTAAACTTATTCAACAATATTAAAATCCTAGTAACGGCACTTACTACCTATGTTATGAAATTGATCAACAGGTTAACTCTCAATTAAAAAAACAATTTAATCTTTAGTAAGTGCTATAAAACGTGATCTATTATTTCTACGCAAAAATAGTTAAATTTTGTTTAAAGCCAAGGATATACCGCATCTTTTGATCTAACTCTCATCTCTGTAGGTCTTCTAGTCACGGCGCGGCAAGGTCTCAAGGTGACCTACTCGTTTTTTGGCTCTCCTGTAAAATTTGTCCCGACTCCCTTACTAGGTTTTGAAATTGCACAGCCGAACGACCCGAAACATACTGCCCATTCAGTCAATTCGTTTCTTACCAGTCAGTCTGTATCGGTGCTAGATTGGCCAGCAAATAGCCCGGACCTCAACCGAATTGAGCACCTTTGGCACGAAATCAAGAAAAAAGTTGCCACTTATCGTAATACAAATTTGGATGAACTACATGAAGCTTTTTGTGAGGCATGGGCAAACATTCCTGTCGAAACATGTCAGAAACTGATAAAGTCTATGCCACATCGGTGTCAAGCGGTAATTACTAACAAAGGTTTTGCTACTGGGTACTGATTTTACCCGTAATAAAATGGAGCTGTTAAAGATATTATAACACTGCAGATTATAAGTTTTGTTTAACTGTATTTTTCATTATACTTTACCGTCCTTATTTAAATGTCCACTACAGAATTGTACCTTAATATTTAATACATGTTTAATCTTTGATATTAAATACTTTTTCCATTTATTTAATCTTTTATTTACAGCCATTTATAGCATAATAATCGGATCACATTATGCAAATAATAGGTGCTGAGAAATCAATAGGGTTTTATATTTATATGTACATAACCGGTTATAGCCCTTCACTATCTTGAATGTCCCTAATTAGTTGACCACGACTGTATGTAGTTTATCATATATATCAGTTATCTTCCATAGTACAAGCTCTGCTTAGTTTGGGATCAGATAGCCGTGTGTAAATAATGCCCCAGGATTTGTTCATGTTCATGTTTCGTTCTTGGATTTGAACTCGTGGCACAAAACTAGCCGGTTATCTCGTAATTACTAGGTCAGAACTAGGTGTAATCTGTACCATCTATTGTATCGTTTGCCTCTTGCCTGGCACTCTATGCCTACACGTATCGACGCAATTAAGTACGGATTTACGAGGCTACAAAGATATAAACACATAAATGAATGCGCCGTGAATTCCGCCGGATTGTCGCGTCCAGAGACAGATTTATAGACGAGTTGTTCCGAACCACCGCAGGGCTGTCGACAGAAGAGACTTTTAGAGGCCTATTTATGGTACCAACTGCTCCTCCCTGAATTAAGAAATACAGCGGTAAATCTCAACAGAGACTAGGCAATTGCACGTGTGGCGCAGCGGCTAAGATAGTCGCGTCGTCTCTTCGTGTCGCAGGTTCGAATCCCGCGCCGGACAATTAATGTGTGACACATAAATAGTTTTTCTGAGTCTGGATGTAATTTGTGTCCGTCTATTATATGTTTGTTAAGTACCCCGCGACACAGGGACTAAGTTACCAAGTGCGGGCGTTGTCTAAAAAAAAACATAAAAAAATCACAGGACATTATATAATAACAATATTCGCCTAAGATATTATTACCAGTCGCAATGGAAACTAGCCATCTGCGCGGGACATATTTTGGTGCACAAGTGTTTGCGCAAACACTTGTGCACTTTCTATTCCTTCACTATCATGATCTAATGGGACGACTAGCAACACGACAGGAAAAAAATCAAAAACATCCTGTTTTACATGCTCTCCGAAGCAATACTGCCAACTCCCAGACTTCGGGCTGATACTAAGGAAATTTTCTTTGTACAGTAAAATCCCAAAATCATTTTGAACTACACGATAATTAAACCTACACATGATCCTTGATAATAACTTAATTTAAATTAGCTAAATATCGTTCCTATTATAAAATTAATCTTATTGTAATTTTTTTCCTACGATCCGTGTACCTAAATATCTATATGTACGTAGAAATAAATATAAATAAATTATATATTACTTGAAACGTGTTCTGACTATTTACAAGCGCTTTTTTAAAGTCTACGTGAATAAAAACCTTTTTTAATTTTATTTTATTTTTAAGAACCCGGTACTCCTTTAACTGCAGTTGAACACGCTACCGCTAGACCAACGAGGCAGTCAAATAAGGTCATAATATACATAGTACACAAGTGAGTCCACTGGCACTAGTGTACTTTTTCTCTCACTCTCATGATCCCAATGTAAGTCGATATAGCCCATTGGTTTATTTTTATTGTTTTAACACTTTGTCTCCCCCGACGGGATCGGAGTCCTTATGTGCCTTTCATGTTTTAATAAAAATATCAATATTCTATTTTTACGACGGTCACCGTAGCCTAGATGGTAGTGCTCCTGCCTACGAAGCTGGTGGTCCTGGGTTCGAATCCCGGTAAGTGCAAATATTTGTGTGATGAGCACGAATATTTGTTTCTGAGTCATGGATGTTTTCTATGTATATAAGTATTTATCTATCTATATAAGTATGTATATCGTCGTACAAGCCATACTACCGTACCCATAGTACAAGCTTTGCTTAGTTTGGGGCTAGGATGATCTGTGTGACATTGTCCCGAGATATTATTATTTTTGTTAATTCATTGTTTTCCTACCTTAACTTAATGTAATTTTAATTACTTATATATATATATATGCTGCCTCTTTGGTCTAGCGGTAGCGTGTTCAAGCGCAGTTAAAGGAGTAGGTACTGGGTTCTTAAAAATAAAATAAAATATAAAAGGTTTTTATTCACGTAGACTTTAAAAAAGCGCTTGTAAATATATATATATATATATATATATATATATATATATATATATATATATATATATATATATATATATATATATATATATATGTATGTAATATATTTTAATTGCAAGATTGTAGCCCAATGGTTAAACCGTTGGACTATGGAGTCAATTGTCTCGAGTTCAAACCCAAGGTGACTATTCATTGTGCGTTACAGAAATTATTTCTATTGTACAGACGCCAGCACATCAGGCTACCCAAATATGTCAAATTTCCCCAATTGAAAGTTAACCTTATGCTTATGTGAAGTTAAAGTAGAAAATCGATTAAAGAAATTTGACAGATTGGGGTAGACGTGCGTATGTTCTGGCGAAGGAAACCATCGTGACGAAACCATCAAGCCTGAGAGTTCTCCAAAAGAAAATGTCCTTGATGGCATGCGAAATCTGCCAACCTTCACAAGGCTAACGTAGTTGACTATGGCCTATGCTCTCTCACTGTGAGAGGAGCTTTTTACCCTGCAGTGGGATAATAATAGATTTACTCATGATCAGATGCAATGGATAGCCAACACGAACAGAATGAGGTCAGGTACAGGGCCGACCACTTTACATGTTCTCCGAAGTAAAAGTGGATACACCACCAATATGCAGGCTGTCAGTGGGTGTTATTTCTTGCATTATAGCATTATGTCCTATGGTATTCTGCTGTGGGGCTCAGCAGCTGACATAAGTGCTATTTTCGTATTACAAAAAAGAGCAGTCCGAGCTATTTATAATCTAGGCAGTCGCGAGTCTCTACGAAGCGTTTTTAAAGAGGTAAATATACTTACTGTTCCATCTGAATACATATATCAGAATATAATGTTTGTGCGGAAAAATTTAGATAAATATAAAAAACGGAGTGACTTGCACAATGTCAATACAAGAAATAAGGACAAACTAGCTATACCAGCCTTTAGAGTTAGCAAAACAAAAAAGTCATTCATGGGAATTTTGTACTAGGTTTTATAACAAGCTCCCTATTCATATAACTAAACTACCTGATAATAAGTTTAAGTCACACATTAAACATGAACTTATGGCTAAGGGTTACTACACTACTAAGGATTACATTGACGATAAAGACATTTGGCGGTCGGCATCTACCTGCACATAGTCCGCTGGAGATCTTATAGCCATATAGACATGAGTAATCTTTTATGTTACATGAACTATCTGTAATAAAACTATCTATTATTTAAATATTCTACGAATTTCAGAACTGTTGGTTGTGTCTCAAAATGATTAATGTTACTTTTATTTTGACGTTTTTATTTTCTCTTTCTAATATATTAAAATAAATAAATAATCAGACAACCGATCGAGCATATATTGTGTTTGCCTGCTAAATAATTACAGTAAGTGGACCAAATCTCGTGTATATGCCCCATTGAGTATGTTTCGCCGGAGCATCTCAACTGGGCCGTGTTAAAACCGGTAGTAGAGACACCCGCTGAGTTTGTTTCGCTGGGTCTTCTCAGTTGGGGCGCATTGGATCCGGTGGCAGCATTAAAGCGCGACCGTCGTTATTAACACAAGGTCCGTCATAATAATATCACCTTAATATAGACAGAACCATTGCCAATATGTATCATAAATATTAGACTTAAACTAGATAATTAGACTTAAACTAGATAATTAAACTTAAACATAATCTCTTGACAATAACTTGATTCGAGCTAGCTAAATATCATTGCTGTTATAAAATAAATATTATTAATGTTTTAATACTATCAATACATGTGTACCTAATATCTATGTTACTAGAAATAATAATGTATACAACTATAATACTACAAACATGTTCTGACTATTTACAAGCGCTTTTTTGAAGTCTACGTGAATAAAACCCTTTTTTATTTTATTTTATTTTATTTATGTCAAAGACAAAGTCAAAAATTTAAAATTCCGTAAAAAAAAAAATGTGGAATCGTCATTTTTTTACCCTACCGTGCAGTGCATGACGTGGCAGCTACTGAGAAACACTGCCAGAAAACTCAATAGAGATTTTAAAAAAATAAAATAAAATATACTTAAGATTAATTACAATCATGTGTGTTGACTCAGAACAACTCAATCCCAAGCACTATCGTCACTAAAATAATCAGAAATTTTGTAATATGCCCTGCTACACAATTTGGCTTTAATAATTCTTTTAAACTTATTCGTAGATTCTCTTGGGAGAAATATCCCAATTATAGATATTTTTTTATTATAGGATTTTAATCTAGCAACTTTTTATATGCAGCTGAACGCGATACTATACTTGACGGACCTGTTGGCGTGGTTGGCAAATACTTGCTTTCAAAGGTCAAGGGTTCGATTCCCACCCAGGACAGATATTTGTGTGCATGAACATGTCTGCTTGTCCTGAGTCTATGTGTAATTTATCTATATAAGTATGTATTAACAAAAGAAAAGTAGTATATAAGTTATATGGTTTCCATAGTATAAGCTCTGCTTAGTTTGGGATCAGATGGCCGTGTAAATAATGTCCCAGGATATTTTTATTTATTATTATTATACTGCTACACCAACTTGACTATTAGTATTTAAACATTAAACAACCATTCTATTACTTAAATATTAAATTTTAGTTTTATAGCATTCGAAATAAATAAAATAAAAAAGGTTTTTATTCACGTAGACTTTTAAAAAGCGCTTGTAAATAGTCAGAACATGTTTGTAGTAATATAGTTGTATACATTATTATTTCTAGTAACATAGATATTTAGGTACATATTGGATGAAAACATTTATAAAATGTATTTTATTATAGCAATGATATTTAGCTAGCTCGTATCTTGTTATTGTCAAGATAACTAATCTCAACCGAATGAAATAAGGAAGCGCAACTGCGTTGGACAACCCTTAGCGTTTTGTTGAAAATATGCCACACGCCTATAAATCTGCAGGTGATGATAATTCGTTGGTATTGCTTACAGCTACAAGCCTTCATTTACTTTTGTACATACTAATCATGTAATTCTCCACAAGCACCATACTAACGTAAAAGCTCCTATAAACGACCCCCTAAAAAGTGTACTCTATTAACGATCTAATTTTTTAATCACTTATATTAGACATAACATAGGGTTTCAGAATGTGATACCTTAAAAATTTGTTATTTATTTTAGTTGGGCAGCAAAAATAGTAAAGTTTATGTGTGTAAAGAAATAATTTGACAATGAGTGGGACGCACCCGAAATTGACGCACGTTTCATAGTGTCGCGTCTCCGGCCACGTAAGTACACCTAAATATTACTTAAGGAAAATAACACACTAAGAATGGATTGGTCTTCTTGCTATCACATTACAACTGTAACGTATATATTT
Organism: Pseudoips prasinana; assembly: GCA_951640165.1. Taxonomy (NCBI): domain Eukaryota; kingdom Metazoa; phylum Arthropoda; class Insecta; order Lepidoptera; family Nolidae; genus Pseudoips; species Pseudoips prasinana. The sequence goes on along the minus strand of OX621251.1, from coordinate 31,824,496 downwards.
TTTTTCTAAACTAACTCTTGATATAATATTTTTTATTGGTTTTTGTGTTATAAAATCATGTTTTAATTTAAGGCGGTAATAGAATCCAAATTTCTAAATTTGATTCTAATAACGACCCATGGCGTTGTTAAATTTTGAGAACATTTAGTATTTTAAAATAATATCTATTATAAACTACCTCATTTGGTTTTAATTTTTTTCATGTTCAATTCTTAAAATTATATTACTTCGTTAGATCTATTAACGACAAAGTTATTTCTTAAAGTTTTTGTGTAAAACACGATTCAACGTTAGAAAATATCCCTATTATTATAATGATATTATACTGCAGATAACCTTTATTATCTGAATTAAAGACTAACAGACATTAAATAAAATAATTTAGCAATGAGATCGAATCAAACAGTATTTCATAAAGCGAATATTTTATCAGTTTATTATTAATTTTATTGGTCGCTAATAGAATATTGTAACCTTCATACTTGATTCTATTACCGACTCACATCTGTGACGATATTTTTGGTAATATTACAGTACGCAAAACAAAGTGTATATTTTTGAACAAATTAGCTTATTTCTTGCATACGTGACGTTTTGAGAGATTTTGACACATGCCATATTATTAATGTAAAATAATATTTGCTATCCAGTTTCATTCATGGCTTCATGCCATTGGCTGTATTTCATATGTTTTCAAATCAAATAAAATGGCGGGATGGAATGAGGGCCATGTAACTTTTTAAATCTTCTTTCGAAGAATTAAATTCTATATCGTTGATTAATGTCTCTCTCTCTCTCTCTCTTCTCCTAGCCTTATTAATCCCAAGCATCTTGGGGTTGGCTTTTGTATTGAGCGAATAATAAATGTGTTATTATAAAATTAACCTATTATAAAGGTATTTTGTGATTGTATTACAGATAAAAATATTTTTGTTACTGATTTATAGTATATAATTAGTATGTAGGTCATGAAAAGTAAGCTTTTAATTATTTGAAGACTGTTTTCTGAGATTGTTTACATATTTAATTTATTAAAATAACAAAAAGTGAGTTCTCTAAGCTTTGCAATAAATAAATATGTTCATATTGTAATAATGGTGATCTCATAACTATTGTTATTATATAATATATACCTTAAAAACATTTCTTATTTTATTTAATAGTAAAAAAGAAGTGACATCTTCGTAGCGGTCGGTAAAAGAAGTAGAAAAATCGGTAATAGAATCTTGCCGCATACTATTGGTCGGTAATAGAATCAACAACTCTTTTGGATTAAATAATTATTTAGTCATTATTGCGTTATTGAATATTGAATTTAAGTACTGAATTGCAAAGAATACTTTGTTGAGATTAAATAAAAATTATAACATCTTTTCTAACATAACAGCTTATATCTATTTTTTTAAAGTGAATACTAAGACAGCTAAAACTGGCGGTAATAGGAGCTTTTACGTTACCTCTTAGCCATCCAGCCTGTCAATGACCAATTTCTCAGTAGCATATGTGCTTTTTATAGCTGTGCCACGCGGTTTTACCAGCGTTAAACTTTATAAATTATAGCCTGTGTGTTATTCGGATATATAAATAAAATAAAATAAAAAAGGTTTTTATTCACGTAGACTTTAAAAAAGCGCTTGTAATTAATGAGAACATGTTCGTAGTAATATACAATTAATTTATAATTATTTCGAGGTACATAGAGATATTTAGGTACACGGGTTGTAGGAAATAATTTACAATAAGATTTATTATATAATAGTAACAATATTTAGCTAACTTAAATTAAGTTATTGTCAAGGATCATGTGTAGATATAATTACCGAAATTTAAATTAGCTGTATTTTTACTACATATTGTCTGAATGGTTCTGTCTATATTAAGGTACGAATTAAATGTTATTATTATGGCGGACCTTGTTTTTATAACGACGGTCCCACTTTAATGCTACCAAAGTTTACAACAGAGCCTTATTTTGCGATCAACTTGTAAAGTAAGATGAAATACTAAATAAGAAGGTATTATGAATGCTATATTCTTCACTAGCTGTGCCCCGCGGTTTTAACCGCGTTAAATTTTATAATTATCACAGCTCCTCCCCCGTAAGTCATAGCGTGATAATATGTAGCCTATATGTTGATCCGACTTCTTAATAATATTCATGCCAAAGAATTAAATTCATGCAGTACTTTATGAGTTTAGCCCGGACATACATACAGCCAAAAATTCTAAAAACTATATTTTTGTCTTCGATATCGATAGTAGATCGCCCCAAGTATCCTTTTGAAAAAATATTCAATATACAGTTTTGACTATCTTACGATTTTATTATATGTATAGATACATGCTACATGATCCATGCTCGCCGGTTTAGGGTACTTCTGACCTGAACATTCTTGAGAACGTCTCCGATTTGATCAGAGAATGTTCTACGAGGTCAGTTAAAGAAGCTAAAGAGGTGTGCAAGGATCGTGAATAATAGATGGAATGGATTTTTTTTAATGGCCTGTTGGTCTATTGGTTTGACGTAGGTCGTGGGTTTGATTTCCACCCGGGACAAATCTTTGTGTGATGGACACGATTATTTGTTTTGTATCTGGGTATAATTTATCTATAATATGTATGTATTTAGAAATATATAAGTAAGTTTATCAGTTGTTTCTGTTTTTTTATATTTTTCTGCAGTATCGAATTGGCTACCTATATCCTGTAATGGTAGCTACATGTATGAATAGTTAAATAAAAAAATCTCGCAAAATGTTAGTATGGTTTCACTACAAGTGACGTCATAAGACCTCCTATGACGTCACTTGTAGTGAAACCATAAGACCTCCGTACAAAAAAAAACATTTTGCGACAAACTGACAGAACATCCCCACTTTATTCCCGCCAAGCATTTAAAACGCTTATACTTATCGAATAATTTTATTTGACAATATCTAACAAAAATACTTATTTTTCATAAATTAATTTTATTTGAAATGTCCTTTGGTTCCTGATTTATACATTATATCCTGGGAAATTATTTACACACGGCCATCTGAACACAAACTAAGCAGTGCTTGTACTATGGAAACCAGATAAGTGATATAGGTACTACTTTTTTTTATTGATATGTACTTATATAGATAATTACACCCAGACAAACACACATGGACAAACACACATGTTCATGCCCACAAATATTTGTCCTGAGTGGGGATCGAACCCATGACCTGCGGCGTGAAAAGCAAGTATTTACCAACCATGCCAACATAAAAATATTTGAAATGACTTGTCACATCGATGTGTTGATGTCATTGACGTAAAAAAAAAATTATGTTTAACATCATTTTTTTTTTACGTCAATGACATGACACGTTAAAGTTTTTCAGCTAAACATCGATGTTTATGAAACATAAACATCGACGAAATTCACACTATAGTCTTTTCGCCATAAGATGAGTTCCCTGACAGTTCATTTTTTTCCGTGGCACGCATACTACGTTAGACGAATAAAAAATTAACTGGCAAAAAAATTAAAAAACAAATGATAAAAAAAATATTGCCTTTCGTAAAATTACTAAGTAAATTATTGTAGTTATAATTAACTGTTAATAAATTAAGTAAATAAAATAAAGAAGTATAAATCTTAAAAATGTCTATTGCGTTGAACGGAACGTCGGCCAATAGAGATTCCATCTTCTTTGCCAACTGAATCGATATTATAAAAAAATATTTCGTTAGGTCACGTCACTACAATTGTCAGACAAGAACTGTCAGGGAACTCATCTTATGGCGAAAAGACTATAATATTATAAAGGCGAAAGTTTGTGAGTGTGTAACACTCACAAACTTTCGCCCTGTTACTTCTTCACGTCAAATCGGCTGGAGCGATTTTAATAAAATTTGGTATGGAGTTAGCTGATGCCCTGGATTAACACATAGACTATAATTTGTTAAGTTTCACGCGGGTAAAACCGCAGGGCACAGCTAGTCGGTAATAAAAGTGTTTGAGCAAACACACAAATATTATAAATGCCAAAGTTTGTGAGTGTGTATGTTTGTTACTTCCTCACGTCTTAACGACTGGAGCGCTTTAATCAAATTTGGTATGGAGTTAGCTGATACCCTTGATTAACACATAGGCTATAAATGATAAAGTTTCACGTGGGTAAAATTGTAGGGCACAGCTAGTCAGTAATAAAAGTGATTGAGCAATCACACTAATCCTACTAATATTATAAACGCGAAAGTTTGTAAGTATGGATGGATGTTTGTTTCTCTTTCACGTAAAAACTACTGAATGGATTTTAATGAAACTATACAATAATATAGCTTATACATTAGAATCCGAAAGTTTGTGAGTGTGAATGTTTGTTACTTCTTCACATCTAATTGGCTGAAGCGATTTTAATAAAATATGGTATGGAGTTAGCTGATACTCTGGATTAACACATAGGCTATAATTTATAAAATTTAAAGCGGGTAAACCCGCGGGGCACCGCTCGTTCTTTATAAATATGTAATCACACAAGCTAAGTTAACATTTTAGTTCAGGTTCTTCTTTTAATTTAACGTATCCACAGAATTGCGTCGTTTAAATTGAAAAGTATCGTAGTTTCCAACATTCCACTTGAGCATGACCTAGAATAGTGGCAGTTTGCAGCGCACATAAATGAACGCTCGTGAATACCATCGGATTGTCGCGTCCGCAGACTGATTTATAGCTGTGTGCACCACGCACTGTAAGGGTTACCAGCCAAAAAATGAGTAAAAATATAGTAGAAATAATTCGGTTAATATTGTATCATAATATATTTAATTTTGCAATATGTTTAACTGAATTTTGGATTGTGTTTATTGTATGAAGATATCAATGTTTCTTTTTTATTTGACCTATAATATAATGAGTAAATCGTCCCCTTTTTATCATCGCACTACGCGCACAGTAGGGTTCGTTCTGTAAGCGATCAAGCACGGTTAGCTTCAGCGTTTTATACATCCCACGTACGTGCAGACTCTGGAATGAATTACCTGCTGCGGTGTTTCCTCAGCCTTACGATATGTCCTTCTTTAAACGAGGTTTAGGAAGAGTATTAATCTCACGGTAGGCAGTGATTCGCTGTGCCCCCTGGCATTGCGAATGTCTATGAGTAGCGGTCTCCACGTACTATCAGGTGAGCCGCTAGCTCGTCTACCTCCAAAAGCAAAAAAAAAGAATTAATTCAGTAAATATTGTATCATAAATTTAATTTAGCTATATGTTTGACTGAATTACGCATTGTGTAGGTATATTGTATTAAGATGCGAACGGTTCCTTTTTATTTGAACGAAAACGTTATCCCATCTCAACATGTATACAAAGACCAATTATATATTTAAAATTATATTATAATTATTATAATAATTTCGTTATTAACGTTTTATTATATTAGTAGTAAGTAATTACAACTCAACGCGGTTTTATAAAAATGAAATCAGCGCTATTACATGTAGCAGCATCGTTTGTGACAATAGATATTTACATCGGAGCAGCATACCCGCGGTCCGGGGCTCCTCCAATCAGGCGCCAAAATAAGTCTACTGCAGGTTAGGTTTAGTCGGTGCGAACCCGACATACCCACCTGCAAACACTTTTTGCGGGTGACATGCGAAGGCAATCCCTTGCGTTATTAAAATTAAATAAAACAAAACCGGCCAAGTGCGAATCGGACTCGCGCACGAAGGGTTCCGTACCATTAGGTATCTATAAAAATGAGTAAATTGACGTTTGTTGTATGGGAGCCCCCTTAAATATTTATTTTATTTTGTTTTTTAGTATTTGTTCTTATAGCGGCAACAGAAATACATCATCTGTGAAGATTTCAACTGCCTAACTATCACGGTTCATGAGAAAAAGCCTGATGATAGACGGACAGACAGACAGACAGCGAGGTCCCGTTTTACCCTTTGAGTACGGAACCCTAAAAAACACCACAGATATTTCATCAAAGGACATAGGCAATTTACTCGATAGAATAGCATTTACACTGCACGTGTGGCGTAGCGGCTAAGACAGTCGCCTCGCTGCTTCGTGTCGCGGGTTCGAGTCCCGCGCCGGACAATTATTTGTGTGACCCATAAATAGTTGTTCTGAGTCTGGATGTAAATTGTGTCCGTCTATTATATGTTTGTAAAGTACCCCGCGACGCAGGGATTAGATTGCCAAGTGCGGGCGTAGCCTTTAAAATAAAACAGACCTAATAATACCGAGTATACAGAGGTCTCAAGTCACCTACTACGACGTGAAACCTGTATACTTGAATGGCCTGGTGGTTTATTGGTTTGTGACCCAGTGATAGCTAAGCCAGAGGTCATGGGTTTGATCCTCACGTAGGACAAATCTTTGTGTGACGACCACAATTATTTTTTCTGTGTCTGGGTATAATTTATATATAACTAGCTGTGCCCCGCGGTTTTACCCGCGTTAAACTTTGTAAATTATAGCCTATGTGTTAATCTAGGGTGTCAGCTAACTCCATACCAAATTTTATTAAAACTGCTTCAGCCGTTTAGACGTGAAGAAGTAACAAACATACACACTCACACACTCACAAACTCACAAACTTTCACCTTTATAATATTAGTCTGATATGTACATATCTACTATATAAAAATAAGTCGGGTTTTCCTTCCTGACGCAATAACTCCAGAACGCACGAACCGATTTCCACGGTTTTGCATTCGTTGGAAAGGTCTCGGGCTCCGCAATTTAACGCGAGTAACACCGCGGGGCACAGCTAGTGTGTTTATAAATATATAAATATTGAAAAATATGTTTATCTGTACAGGTACTGCTTAGTTTGTGATCAGATGGCAATGTGTTATTTGTGCTAAGTAATTATTATAATATTTGACGGGCCTGTTGGCGTGGTTGGCAAATGCTTGCTTTTCACGCCGGAGGTCGTGGGTTCGATTCCCGGGACAAATATTTGTGGGCATGAACATGTCTATTTGTCTTGAGTCTGTGTGTAATTATTTATATAAGTATGTATTTACAAAAGAAAAGTAGTATACGTAGTATATCAGTTATCTGGTTTCCATAGTACAAGCCCTGCTTAGTTTGGGATCAGATGTCCGTGTTTAAATAAGTTCAAGTTCTTTATTGCATTCATGTGTTACAATAGGTGTTAATGTACATAATTTTTGTCAAACATGAACCCTGTCAGAGTGTTGCAAATATATTTCTTATACCAATCTTAAATTATATAAAAGGTAAATATAATAACTTTAAATAAATTGCAAATAAATTTAAATTTATTAATTACTATGAATATCATTATACAATGAGAATTATAAAATGTCCCAGGATATTATTATTATTATTTAATCCATTTGATCCATTTGATCCATTCTTGTCGAACACAACAATTATCATTTCCAGAACAGCTTCTAGATTGTCATCGGAATTTCCAATTAGGTTGGGCAACCCTAGATTACGCTACACATAGCTAAACACTACCAGACGCACAGTTTATGTACGTGATAGCACAGTGCACCGTCTGTCACAGCATTACTATAAACTGCGTTACGGCCCAGCGGTGCCGGAGATAACTTTAATATGTGACTCAGAACCCAGAGTGACAAATTCTGCCTTCACGTATATAGTATAATAGCTATGCCCTGCGGTTTTACCCGCGTTAAACTTTATAAATTATAGCATAATCTAGGGTGTCAGCTAACTCCATATCAAAATTTATTAAAATCGCTCCAGCCGTTTAGACGTGCAGAAGTAACAAACATACACACTCACACACAAAATTTCACCTTTATAATATTACTGTGACTAATAGTGCCCCGCGGTTTTACCCCCGTTAACCTTTATAAACTATAGCCTATGTGTTAAACCAGGGTGTCAGCTAAGTACATACCAAATGTTATTAAAATCGCTCCAGACGTTTAGACGTGAAGAAGTAACAAACATACACACTCACACAATCACAAACTTTGGCCTTTATAATAGCAGAACTTGCTACAACAGCTTTAAGAATCATTCTATTTTAAAACATTTTCACCCCATCGATGGGGTGATAAATATCATCACCCCATCTCATCCCGTGGGGAGCGTAGAAGCTATCCCGAAGGAATACCTACCAGAGAACGAGCAGCAGCGTCTCTCTGTTGACTATCGGACATATCATCACCCCATCTCATCCCGTGGGGAGCGTAGAAGCTATCCCGAAGGAATACCTACCAGAGAACGAGCAGCAGCGTCTCTCTGTTGACTATCGGACATATCATCACCCCATCTCATCCCGTGGGGAGCGTAGAAGCTATCCCGAAGGAATACCTACCAGAGAACGAGCAGCAGCGTCTCTCTGTTGACTATCGGACATATCATCACCCCATCTCATCCCGTGGGGAGCGTAGAAGCTATCCCGAAGGAATACCTACCAGAGAACGAGCAGCAGCGTCTCTCTGTTGACTATCGGACATATCATCACCCCATCTCATCCCGTGGGGAGCGTAGAAGCTATCCCGAAGGAATACCTACCAGAGAACGAGCAGCAGCGTCTCTCTGTTGACTATCGGACATATCATCACCCCATCTCATCCCGTGGGGAGCGTAGAAGCTATCCCGAAGGAATACCTACCAGAGAACGAGCAGCAGCGTCTCTCTGTTGACTATCGGACATATCATCACCCCATCTCATCCCGTGGGGAGCGTAGAAGCTATCCCGAAGGAATACCTACCAGAGAACGAGCAGCAGCGTCTCTCTGTTGACTATCGGACATATCATCACCCCATCTCAACTCGTGGGGGGCGTAGAAGCTATCCCAAAGGAATAACTACCCGAGAACGGGCAGCAGCGTCTCTCTGTTAATTATGGCCTTCATATTGCGATACCCTGTCTGCCATGCGTGGAGATTATGGAATATCCGCCAACTCTTGGGCAGGCTCTTATCCAGCAGTGGACATCATTGGGCAGACAATCATATAATATATTAAGTTAGAAAAACATAGATTCAGTTTAAAAGTCATCAGACTTCCAAACTTGCTTTTAATCTATGTTTTTTTTATTTGAAAACAACATCATTATTATGTATTAAAATATCTTTGATCCAGTTATGTCGCTTGACAAAACGTCTACTTCAAAAAGCTGAAAATAAGTATCTAGCAAAAAAATAACAAAAACTGACTAGTATAACCAGTTTTATATAATAAATAATACAGACAAACAGACACACAGACAAAAATTCTCAAAACTATATTTTTGGGTTCGATATCAAATGTAGATCACGCCCCAAGTATCCTTTAAAAAAAAATATTAAATGTACAGTTTTGACTTAACTACGATTTTAATATATGTATAGAAGTAACGATTTAATTGCTGAAATGTATAGATAAAACAAACTGTTTCTAGAAAAACTTCTACATGATGGGTATACAGGTATAGGATACAGGTGAAACCCAAATTACTCTCGTTCTCTCAAGTACAGATTACTTTTTTTCGCATATTTCATATGCCGTCGCCGGCATACGTTTCATTGATTCCTTCTACACGATACCTACGAGCGTACTCACAAAAATGTAAAATAATAAAGGTATTTCTTTTGATATGTTCCTTTTGGGATCGTAATGCGGAAGTAACGGGATGTGACGTCAATGACGGCTCATAAATGACGATCGACTCTCTAAGTGAACGCGCGTTACGAATTCATATTTGTGAGAAAAATGTAACATTTTACCTGTCAGTACTTTAATGGCATTTCAATAAGAAAGGAAAGAGGTAGGTATCTTTACTAAGGCTGTTATATACATGTATGTATATAACAGCCTAAGGTTGTATACATATATGTATATAACAGCCTAAGGAAACTTGACTACACATGTGTCGTAGCGGCTAAGACTGCCGCCTCGCCTCTTCGTGTCCCGCGCCGGACAACTAGGTTGTTCTCAGTCTGGATGTAATTTGTGTCCGTCTATTATATGTTTGTGTACTACGTAGTACGTCGCGACACAGGTATTAGATTCCATAGTGCGAGTGTTATCTTTAAAAAAAATGTGCGCTCACCTCTCTCTCTCTCTCTTGCCCCTACAGTTATATACAAAAGCTAACTCTCTCTCCTTCTATCTTAAGCTAAATTATATATATATATATATATATATATCTCTCTCTCTCAACTTCCGTTCGCTTCGTTTGATCACACTTTTCATAACGGTCTCGTCAAGCATTCACTGGCTTACTCCCCAAGTTAAGCGTGCTTAAAGAAGTTTTACGTTGAGTTGGTTTTTCGTTGTGTTCGTAATTATTGTTAGAAGAATGTTGCCACAATAAACAAGTAAAAGGTAGGATGGTATTTTTTTTATGAAATTGAAACCACTTTCACTCGTTCAAATATGTATTATACAACGTAAGCCCATATACCGTACTTATTAAATTTATAATATAATGGTTTGAGATGTAGGATTATTATTTACTATTATAGAATGGAATAATACCTACTCTTTATTATACGCACTCACACAGCATTAGGAGGTAATTATGTCCAATGTATTTCATTGGACACAAATAACACAATCACAAGATTCATCGCATTGAGCATTTTCAATTGCAATATGCAGATTAATATTTTTTTCCAGAAATCATTTTGGTAAAATTTTATCATTTAATGATTTTTTTAAGTAATGGAGCAAATAATTATGTAGTAAATACTTTGAATAGGTTCTTTGATCATAGAATAACTTGACTAAATTATTAAAATATAACAATCGATAAGCTCGAGTATTACAAACATAAACATATAATTAGCCAATAAAAAAAAATTAGGAAATAAGTTTATTTTAGATGCTACACCTTAAATTTAAAGTATGTTTTAATTATTGATAGGAAATCAATAATTAAAACATATTTTATATTAATCAACAATTAAGTTTAATATTTAAATTACTTTTATTTTCCTTTATATATATTACTATAGCATTGTGGCATTATATAAGCCTCTATCAGAAGATCAGCGCAGCAGCAATACGATATACTCGTTGCCGTAGGTAATACTGAGATAAGGCCTTTTTGAAATTAAATGAAATCTTTGTTTTCTTTTTGCTATGTATGGTATGATTTCCTTTTGTTCAAAATATATTTTATGTGCATAGTAAGATATTTCCTTTAAAAAGACGTCGCTTGACTAGCAAATACATTTCCTGTATTGCGGGAGACTATACCTACAATTATTACGGAACAAAGACGTGGTCGCTGACTATGGGCCTTATCAGGCGGCTCAAGGTCACCCAAAGAGCAATGGAAAGGGCTATGCTTGGAGTTTCCCTGCGAGATCGGATCAGAAATGTTGAGATCCGCAGGCGAACCAAAAGTAACCGACACAGCCGTAAGAATTGCCAAGCTGAAGTGGCAGTGGGCAGGGCACATAGCTCGTAGAGCCGACGGCCGCTGGGGCAGAAAGGTTCTCGAGTGGCGACCACGAACCGGAAGACGCAGCGTGGGCAGGCCTCCTACAAGATGGACCGATGATCTTGTCGCTGGAAATCGCCGGATGCGGATAACGCAAGACCGGCAATTCTGTTTACGAACAAAAAGAACAAATGAAAGCTACACGATCGTAGTATTTACGACTAATGTCATATAGGCGAATGTTCTAGATAGAAAAATCTACCTTACGAAATGTTTAAAATTTGGAACAATTTAGGGGTATATAAGCGGAATGTTAAAGCAGAACAGTTTAGTTTGAATTCAAGTGAGATCGAAGGCGAATTGAGAGGATGATATCTAAGTGCAAAACTGAATAAGTGTAAGTGACCAGTAACAATAAACAGTGCCAAGTGTTCGCTACACAATGTGAAGTGTGTCGTGTACGTCATGACTTTAAACTTCGGCAGTGTTGGTCATGGGAACTATGCCTCTAGCACGAGTCCCTGCAGTTTACTTACTCGATCACACGTACAGTTTCGTCCCATACATTGAGCACCAGAGTTTTAGTTCTTAATAGTTACCGCGAGAGGCGCTGGTGCTCAATGTATGGGACGAAACTAAAATTATTAGTACAAAAGATCCTGAAGGGTCGAAGTGTTGTACGCAAGTACACCCCATCAAAGATAAGATAAGAAGATGGGACGAAACTGTACGTGTGATCGAGTAAGTAAACTGCAGGAACTCGTGCTAGAGGCACTGTACTGTACGTTCTGAAGTGCGCTTCGTGTGGACTTTAACAAAGAACTAGTCGCCGGGACTCTGAGTACGTGTGTACCGTGTTGTAGTGGTGAACCAACTGTCACTGTCGACGCCAATAAAAGTTCATGTGCAAACACTAGTTTCTTTTCCAATCCCCTGACCCACCGCTCGCCACAATATGTTTGTAAAGTACCCAGGGATTAGATTCCCTAGTGCGGGCGCTGAGTAATTAAAGAAAAAAAAAGGGAAGTCTACCAACCCGCACTTGGCCAGCGTGGTGGAATATAGCCTATACCCTATCATTGTAAGAGGAGACCCTTGCCCTGGAGTGGGGCAGTACCGGGCTACATTATAAACATAATAATCCAGCCAAATTAGATATCGCGCAAAGTAGGAAACATATTCTGTATCCACTAATAGGCAAAAACTTACGAACCCTAATCAACTGCAATGACTTTCCCAGTTTCCCTGAACTTTTCCTACATTCCGGGACCACAAAGAAAAAGCAACATACCAAGTTTAATCAACATAACAAATAACAAACTTTTTTATCTCATAATTGCAAGACTTCATTACCCGGTGGAATAGAGGAGTACTTCTATAGATATTTTATCTAATTTCTCGGCCATTTAACAGTAACATCTAAGCGCGCTAATATACCCGCTGTAGTGAAACAACGCTCAAGTTTATTCCTCGTAAAATATTTTATGGAGCCCCCTGTACTTACATACCGCCACAGAGTAGAGTAAACAGTTGAACAACTCTATTAAAAAGTACTGAATAAATTATGCGTAAGTATGTACATTATTCTTCCTGGAATGAGTATCTGTAAATGGAATGTGAAAACCGCTCCAATGTGCGTCGATATCATACCCTGAAAGTACCCTGACATAGTTATCATTGTCTAGAATTTTTAAAAATGAGTTTTTCTCTGGTTTCGATATATCACAGTTACATCAGTTAACTTAGCCTAGTTTTATTTTCGGTGTGAATATGTTTTTGAACACCTTTGACAACATCAAGATCAGATTTTTAGGGTTCCGTAGCCAAATGGCAAAAAACGGAACCCTTATAGATTCGTCATGTCTGTCTGTCTGTCCATCCGTATGTCACGGCCATTTTTTTTCCGAAACTATAAGAGCTGTACTGTTGAAACTTGGTAAGTAGATGTATCAAAATTTTTTTTTTGTCCTACCCATACATGTGGGGTATCTATGGATAGGGCTTCAAAAATGATATTGAGGTTCCTAATATCATTTTTTTCTAAACTGAATAGTTTGCGTTTGCGCGAAAGACACTTCCAAAGTGGAAAAAATAGTGCCCCCCCCCCCCTGTAACTTCTAAAATAAGAGGATGATAAAACTAAAAAAAAATATATGATAAACCAGAGAACATAATTATCTTCTCTGGTTTTTTACCTTACCCTTCACTAAGGGGTGACTGACAGAATTATCTTCTCTGGATTTTTATTAATCGGATTTTGTTCCCAGTTTGAAAGTATCACAGTGACATTAATTGCCGTAGCATTCAGTTTTATTGTTAAGTGTGTATGGAAATATGTATATGTTGCGTCGCTCTTGTGTCTTTTACTATAACACGTTCAGATAAATAATAATAATAAATATCTAGGGACAACTAACACACTGCCATCTGATCTCAAACTACACAGAGCCTGTGCAACAGACAACTGATAAATATACTTATATATTACTAAATACATACATATTATAGATAAATTACACCCAGACTTAGAACAAATGATCGACTTCATCACACAATTTTTTTTCCCGAGTGGGAATCAAACCCACGAACTCTGGCTAAGCAATGTAAGTCACTAATCCCTAGACCAACAGGCAAGTCAATTCTCATATATTGTGAACAATATAATAAATTGATTTTTCTCTGTGATTGGTTTGCAATAAAAAGTATTTTTCTTATCTCATATTATGAATGAAAAAGAATACCAAGATCAAGCGATTGTAGTTACCGAAATCCGAGCTTCCCGGAGACGACGCTGCCGAGTCACATCACTCGACCGACCCGTGACCACAGCTAGTGCAATCCATGCTGAAAAGTCGTATGAACCAAAAGGTAATGATTTAAAAAAAATCGTGATCGACACCCATGTCCACAATATGTGATTATGTGCACAAATCGTGAATGTCTAAAAACATCAAGGTTCATAAGTTTTAAAGATTAGGTGGCGGGAAAAAATTTACTTTAGAAGGCCTTTGTCCAGCAATGGACGTCATTCGGCTGAAATGATGTTGACGATTATTTCAGCGTGCAGTTCAGATTACACATAAACATAGCATTCGTATTACCTTGTGTTAAAGATAAAATTTTATACACCTGGTTTCACACTCAGACTTATTATAGTCTTTTCGCCATAAAGCCGCATCCGCACTCGCGCGCGGTCCGCGCGCGAAGGCGCGAAGCATCCGCGAAGCATGAGTGTGGATCCTATTCGCATATTCTTCGCGGCTTCGCGGCTCGTTCCCCGAAAATTGTCGGTTTTTTTCCCGCGACAAAGGGTTCGCAGGCGCGAAGCGCGCGTGAACACGACAAGACTCCACATTCGCGGGTAGCTTAGTTTCGGTGAATGGTGATAATCCACCATCTCCGTTTTCTGTGCTGCTTTTGAATTGTGTTTTCTTTAAGGCGTAACTATAAATTGCTAGAGCACAAAATACTAAAGCACCTGCAGTGGTTTCACTGTCCATGCCTACTACTTACAAATAAATAAAATCTAATTTGACGTGCATACTCGTCAAGAGCGCGAACTATACTGTGAAGCCCGGCGCGAACCTGCGAGTGTAGATTGTTGGCAATATTAACCGCGATTCGCGCCGCGCTTCGCGCTGTTATTCACGCCGTGGTTTTCGTGCGAGTGTGGATCGGCCTTAAGATGAGTTCCCCGACAGTTCATTTTTTTCCGTGGCACGCATACTACTTTAGACGAATAAAAAATAAACCGGCAAAAAAATTAAAAAGAAATGATTAAAAAAATTACTAAGTATATTATTATAGTTATAATTAACTGTTAATAAATTAAGTAAATAAAATAAAAAGTATAAATCTTTAAAATGTCTAATGCGTTGAACGGAACGTCGCCCTATAGAGATTGACACTACTCATAGATTGACATGAATCCGAATTCCATTTTCTTTGCCAACTGAATCGATATTATAAAAAAAATGATTAAATTTCGTTAGGTCACGTCACTACAATTGTCAGACAAGAACTGTCAGGGAACTCATCTTATGGCGAAAAGACTATAATTACAACATACATAATCACTATACGAATACTAAAAAATATTCCCGAGTCATGGAGAATTTTTTTATAACTATAAAACAGCTTCACTTATCTCTAAAACCAATATATTTTTATAGCTTCAGAGTTACTCTACTCACTATTTCACCCAAAACAAACAAATATTCCTCTAGGATATAATAATATTCTAGGACACTGGGACACTATTAACACACGGCCATCTGATCCCAAACTAAGCAGAGCTTGTACTATGGTAATCAGATAACTGATATAATACATACACTGCTTTTCTTTTGTAAATACATACTTATATAGATAATTACACCCAGACTCAGGACAAACAGACATGTTCATGCACACAAACATCTGTCCTGGGTGGGAATCGAACCGACGACCTCCGGCGTGAAAAGCAAGCATTTGCCAACCACGCCAACAGGCCCGTCAAATATAATAATAATAATAATATCTAGGGACAATGTCTTACAGATCATCCTAGCCCCAAACTAAGCAAAGCTTGTACTATGGGTACCAGTCGACGATGTACATACTTATATGGATAGATAAATACTTATATACATAGAAAACATCCATGACTCAGAAACAAATATTCGTGCTCATCACACAAATATTTGCACTTACCGGGATTCGAACCCAGGACCACCAGCTTCGTACGCAGGAGCACTACCAACTAAGCTACGGTGACCGTATTATAACTATAAAACAGCTTGACTTATCTCTATAACCCATATCTCAATATCTTTACAGGTTCAGAGTCACTCCACTGACTATTTCACCCCAAACAAACAAATATTCCTCTATGATATATTCAATAACTGCTAAAAATTTACAATACAATCAAAGGCAGGAGGCCACGTTAATTACTTTCACAAATTAGCAGTTATAATCGAGTTAAACAATAAAATAGAATCACAACGGCAACCGGGGACAAAGTGGAACGTCACCGCTGCAGGAGACAGGCGCCGCGGGCGCCGAGCGGCGCTTTGACAACTTGCCGCGTATCGACAGAGATCAGAGGAAAGCACAGCCTCAAAGCTAAACGTGTATCTGTATTTATACAACTTTAACAGTACTACTACCAAGCCTATCTATATACATATAATAAAATCGTAGGAAAGTCAAAACTGTACATTGAATATTTTTTTAAAAGGATACTTGCGGCGTGATCTACAATCGATATCGAAGCCAAAAATATAGTTTTTAGATTTTTTGTCTGTACGTCTGTCGGTCTGTATGTATGTCCGGGCTAAACTCAAAAAGTACTGCATGGATTTACTTCAAATTTTGCATGAATATTATTAAGAGTTCGGGTCAACATATAGGCTACACCTACGGAGGAGGAGCTGTGATAATTTATAAAATTTAATGCAGGTAAAACCGCGGGGCACAGATAGTATGAAAAACATCTGCATTTGATTTTTTCGCTTCCCACCGAAGGGAGCTACCGGCTAAGTCCCCGAACATCGGTATAATTATCGGCGTTCAAATAAATAAAGGTTCAAAATGACTTAATCAATCGTTAAATCGGCTTCCATGAGCACATGTGACGTCATAAATGGTCCGGAATCGATTTTCAACGTCGAAGTCGATTTAACGATTGATTAAGTCATTTTTAACCTTTATTTATTAGAACGCCATTTAAGAAATCGATGTTCGGTGACTTAGCCGGTAGAGCCCCAGGGGGGCTACCAGCTAAGTCGCCGAAAATCGGGATAATTATCAGCGTTCAAATAAATAAAGGTTAAAAATTACTTAATCAATCATTAAATCGGCTACCATGAGCACATGTGACGTCATAAATGGTCCGGAATTGATTTTCAACGTCGAAGCCGATATCGCCTAAAAATAAAATAATATCCTGGGAAATTATTCATGATCTCTGATCCAAAACTAAGTTAATTTCAATTTATTCAATTCAATAACATTTTTTACATTGTGTCTGGAAATTCTAGACATAGTTACTTATGTTTGTATGTATAAAACAAATAGAAACCAGAAGGGTTAAGATGCTGGGACATCTAATCCGAAGCGACCAGTTTAACACAAATATAATAGAAGGGAAGGTAGACGCAAGGAGAAAGAGAGAAAGACCGAGAAGAAAGTTTCCTGATCAACTTAAAGAAACATTACAAGTGGACAGTTATTGGGAAGTAAAAGAGATGGCTCTACAACGGGATAAATGGAGAATGCTAAGCACTTACATTTTGTGTTGATGGAACTGATATACTTACAAATTTTCTTTTGTAAATACATACTTATATAGATAATTACACCCAGACAAACTGACATGTTCATGCAATCAAATATCTAGCCTAGGTGGGAATCGAATCCACGACCAGCAGCGTGAAAGGCAGGCATACCAGCCAAGTTTCACAGTTTGACGATTTTGTTTTTTAATGTAATTGTTTGCATTTATATACATATGTGTATAATGTTAATATTTTTCTTTTTTATTAAGTTTTTTTTAATAATTTAACTTAATGCCCATATTCGGAAGCTGAAAAACAGGCTTCCTGTATAAAAAAAACATTCCTTCAAGTATTTACTGATACGAGCGTAGCAGAACATAATTCCTAAGTAGCTGCCTTGACCTTTCTACGCCGTAGTAAGCAAAGGATCCTAGTAATAGTTCCTGCGTAGTCCATCACTTTACAAACGTAATTATACACTTTAGACATAATTACACAAAGGATTATGGTGGTAGGTACACAATAATCTTTTTTGTAATTATTAACCGTAGAATAGTGTTGTGCAAAAAACATTATGAGGATATTTTTAAAGCGCGAAGAGATATTTTTAAAACATGCCAAGTTTACGAAATAAAATTTTAGAAGGAATTTGCGGATCCTGGTTTTTTTGCTGGATTTTTATATACCTTTACATATTAGAAATATGGTTGACTGATGTGTTTTTACAACATCAACACACATGATTGTAATTAATCTTAAGTATATTTTATTTTAAAAAAGGATTCATACCAACAGTTGAGTTTTCTGGCAGTGTTTCTCAGTAGCTGCCACGTCATGCACTGCACGGTAGGGTAAAAAAATATGACGATTCCACATAAATGTAAAATTATTACGGAATAAATGATTTTGACTTTGACATTTACATTACTTAAAATACAGATATAACGGTTTCATATACA
This sequence comes from Pseudoips prasinana, assembly GCA_951640165.1. Taxonomy (NCBI): domain Eukaryota; kingdom Metazoa; phylum Arthropoda; class Insecta; order Lepidoptera; family Nolidae; genus Pseudoips; species Pseudoips prasinana. The sequence continues at coordinate 31,805,905 of OX621251.1, read as the reverse complement.
TTGCAGTGGTTACTGTAGTCACATTGCTGGTACCTTAGTGCGTGCGTGCGTACGTTAGCTGTCCTGGCGATATCGTGCCTTTCAAGGCTAATGTAAGATAATACATAATATTAAATTTAAAGTAAGGATACTTTTAGAGCAAATCATATAATTAAATATAAAGATAAAAGTAAGAAGTAAGAGATTCTTATAGTGAGTAAAATATGTACATGTAAAATACTATTGACCAATAAAAATCTTTTTGACTTTGAACTTTAGGTTAAGGTGATAAACTTTGTTAAGTTCTCCACGATACATAGATTGAATTCCCTAGTTCAGGACCAAAGAAAATAAATTTAAAAAATAAAAAAGTTTAATTACGTAGCCGTAGAAAAGCACTTGTAAACAGTCAGAACATGTTTATAGTAGTATAGTTCATTAAAAATAATTATATCTAGGTACATATGGATAATTCAGTACACGGATTGTATGAAAACATTTAGCTATATACTAGCTGTGCCCCGCGGTTTTACCCGCGTTAAATTTTATAAATTATCACAGCTCCTCCCCCGCAGGCGATACCGTGATAATATGTAGCCTATATGTTGCCTATATGTATCTTAGTAGTATTCATGCCAAATTTGAAGTAAATCCATGCAGTACTTTTTGAGTTTAGCCCGGACATACATACAGACAAACAGACAAAAATTCTAAAAAATATATTTATTCCGGATTCGATATCGATTGTATATCACGCCCCAAGTAGGTAACCTTATTAAAAAAAATTCAATGTACAGTTTTGACTTTCCTACGATTTTATTATATGTATAGATAACATTTAATTTATGATTTAGTTATTTAGCTAGTTTATATTAAGGTATTGTCAAGCTTATATACAGGCTGGCCGAGGAGTTGACGTTCAAACGCAATATTTAGATACTTTATGATGAGGAGTATCCCAATCACCCCCATGTATTATATACGATTTTGCGTAGTTTTCGACATGGAATGTTTTAATGACTTTTTTCGTATATATATGTCGGAGATAGTTAAAAATTAAATTCGCCAACCAAGTTAGACATTTAGTTGGTACTGTACAAAACATTGTTGAGAGTATATTTTGATATTGTAATTAGATTATAGTTGTTAAAAAAACAACTGTTATAACTTCACGATAATTCTTGTTAGATTATTTGATGAATTTTAATAATTACACTATTTGGATTTAGATCCTTTTTGTAAATTGTATCGAGTAAACGCGTGACGTATTTCCGTACGCCATTGAACAGAGCTGTTTGGAGGGAGTAGGAGGCGTGGCCTACCCCCATATAAGAGCTCGCACTGGCTTGTACCGGCAGTCTCGACTAAATAAGCTCACCGACGACGTCAAAGATGAGCTAGGACGCCACGCGACGACGAGCTGGGAGAATCACCTGGCCAGAACGGCCGAGAAGGGAAGTTGGCAGGCAATCCACTCCCTTTGCCGCCAGCTTAACAACTCCCCCACCCCAGTTCGCCCGCTACTCCACGCCGACGGGACGCCAAGGTACCGCGCCGAGGACCGCGCGGAGATACTCGCCGCACACTTAGAGCGCCAGTTCCGCCCTAACCCTCTAGCCGACTCGGAGCAGGAGCACGCTGCGGTAGTAGAGCAACACCTGAGAGACTACTTTAGCCAGCCGATAGCCCCCACGGAAGACCCCATCTTCTTCACCCCGACCGCAGTCCGACGCGGCATCTGGGGGAAGAAATTGAACAAGACACCAGGCGCAGATGGCATTACGAACCCTGCGCCACATCCCGAACAAGACCCTGGTGTCCTACACCCGTTTGTTCAACGGCATCCTCCGGACAGGCAGATTCCCGGACTGCTGGAAGATGGGGCACGTAATTATGATCCCGAAACAGGGGAAGAATATTATGAAAGCGGCCAGCTATCGGCCCATCACCCTCCTACCGGCTATCTCAAAGGTGTTCGAGACGACCTATATACCTCCGAGACCGGAGCAATTCGGCTTTAGGGCGGAACACTCCACAACGCTCCAACTGTCGAGGGTACTGCACGACCTAACAGCGGCTATAAACAAGCGGGAATACGCCGTCGCAGTATTCCTCGACATGGAGAAAGCGTTCGACCGTGTGTGGCACGAGGGCTTGTTATACAAGCTCTCCAAATCTCCGGCTCCGCGACGCATCGTAAAGGTGATCTCCAGCTTCCTACACAAGCGAAGCTTTAAAGTGGTGGTAGAGGAAGCCACATCAAGAGCTTGCCCAATAGAAGCAGGCGTTCCACAAGGCAGCTGCCTCTCTCCGAGCTTCTACTCACGTTACACCGACGACATCCCAGCACCAGCTTACGCCAAGCTAGCCCTCTACGCAGACGACGCGGCATACATCACCACGTCGTTAAAAACTGCCCACGCCGCTATCAAGATGCAGCGCTGCCTAGAGGAGCTCCCACCATGGCTCCGTAGATGGAGGATGTCGGTGAACGTGGGTAAAACCCAGGCGATGCCCGTGGGACGCCTCAACACGAACTCCAGGCTCCCACCACCACTCACACTGTTGGGCGAACCAATCGGGTGGTCCTACAAAGCCAAATACCTGGGGGTCATCATCGACTTCAGGCTGACAATGACCCCCCATGTCGACAACGTTGTCGCGCAGGGCAGGGTAGCCCGCGCGAAACTACGCCCAGTGCTCTCCTCTACACTCCCTCTCAGAGCTAAGTTAGGCGTGTACAAACTTTACATCCGTCCACGCCTAACCTACGCAGCTCCTGCTTGGTTCTCTCTCGTTAGCGAGGGGAACAGAAAGCGCATCCAAGCGCAACAAAACCTAGCGCTTAGACACATCGTCGCAGCCCCTCGCTACGTGAGGAACGCCACCATCGAGAGGGACCTCAAGATGGAGAGCATAGCCGAGTTCGTCGGACGCCTAGCCGAACGAATGCTGGACCGAGCCGACAACGCATCGTGGGACCACCTGAGGAAGATCGCCCCCTACCACAGTCGTCCCCCCGACCGCCGCCGCTTCCCACGAGATCTCCTGGCAAACGTCGAAGACGTGACAAACGAATAGGGTAAAAACCCTACCCCTCCACACTGAGGCTGAGAGCAAGGGGAAACACTCCTCGAGTCGCACCGGTCGCTGACCGAACTCTGCTGGGCCTCGCTTTAAGCGTCTCACACGGTAGGACCGATCGCCCGGTGCGTGAAGAAGGGAGGCCTCCCTTCCGTATTTACGGCACGCGTAGGATTCCTCGGCCGGGGGCCAATGCAGCCCCGACGCCGACTCCTCCACCTCCGTGAGGGGGTGTGAGATGACAGTCACACCGGCAGTCTATCTTCGGATTAGACTCGATAAAGAGCTCTGCTCCCAACAGAACTGTTGGTCTACTTGGTACAGTCTTGCACTGTATATTGCATACGCGGAATTGCTGACGCGATACCCGATGCTATAGCTATATTGCCTAGACAATACGCTATTCGGGTGGTTGTATTGCCACTATACGAACGTAGAATTAAGATTCTGTTCGTCTCCATTTTGCTTTCTTTATTTTTATTGCAATTATTGTAATTAGTGTGTAAATCAATCGACCTTGTATGTTAATTGTGGCTACTTAATCCCAGCAACATGGGAACTCCAAACCCTGACATACCGCTCTTGGCCCCCCCGGATACTACATCCGAAGAAGTGGGATCAGGACAAGCGCAGGTGTCGCAGGCAGCTTCAAAGCCGTAACATGGCCCAATTATTCGACGCTATTAGGACGCTTTCCACCCCTGCGCCTGTGATACGTTTGCCCGAATTTAATCCTGATTTGCCCGATTCTAATGCTTTGGCTTGGAGTAATTTTGTCTGACCGAGAAACCGCTTCAGGGTGGAGCTCTTATAATTGCTATAAGCTAAGCCTTAAAAGACAGTGCTGCCACATGGCTTTCCCAAATATCATACGCAGGTATGACCTGGTTAGACTTTAAGAGTCTCTTTATTTATCGTTTTGATGTAACCGAAACTATAGCCGCTACTCTTATTTAATTTTTAACTATCTCCGACATATATATAATTTCACCTAACCAGTCAAATTTAGATTTTTTTTTCTCGTTCTGTTTTTTTTGTTTGTATAAGACAACGCCCGCACGAGGGAATTTAATCCCTGTGACGCGGTGTACTTTACAAACATATAATAGACGGACACAAATATCATCCAGACTCAGAACAACTATTTATGGGTCACACAAATAGTTGTCCGGCGCGGGACTCGAACCCGCGACACGAAGCAGCGAGGCGACTGTCGTAGCCGCTGCGGCACACGTGTTGATCATTTCTGGTTCAGTTTTTTGTGACAACTAATTAGTATAGTTTAACCTAACACCCTAAAAAGTAAAGTTTATCTAATCATTGCAGAACTGACTTAGAATTTATTCGGACTCATAAATTTTCAAAGTATCCAAAAAACGCAAAATCGTATAACATACATGGGGGTGATTCCGATACTCCTCATCATAAAGTATCAAAATTTTGCGTTTAAACGTCATCTCCTCGGCCATCCTGTATATTCATGTCATTTCCCTTTAATGTCAAAATTGATTGCGCAAGACAATAACCAGAAATAACATGGCAACGCCGGCATAATAACAACATAACCGAAGTTTAACAAAAAAACACGAGATAATAACGTTATGGCCACGAAGTTTACTCAATGTCCAACTGAAGTCAATCGTAAAACAACAATGGTCAATGCGGTACATATAAAAATATTAGGGTGCTCCCTTACTTTGGGTAATGTGCCGTGGGGGACCCACAAATAATCAAGGAGGATAGTACATGCGCGAGGTACAGTGCTTACTTAAATGTTAAGGGTATTACTTTCCGCAGACATTATAATTATCCTAGACTGATAATTATGTGCCCCGCGGTTTTACCCGCGTTAAATTTTATTAATTCTCACAGTTCCTCCCCCTTTGATGATAGCGTGATAATATGTAGCCTATATGTTGACCTCTTGCAAAATTTGAAGTACGAGTAAATCCATGCAGTAGGTACTTTTTGAGTTTAGCCCGGACGTACATACAGACTAACAGACAAAATTTCTGAAAACTATATTTTTGGCTTCAATATAAATTGTAGATCACGGCCCAAGTATCCTTTTTACAAAATATTCAATGTACAGTTTTGACTTTCCTACGATTTTATTATATGAATATAGATATATAGACGGGGACCGAAGTTTCAATGTTCGAGGACAGAGAAATTATGTTACATGTAGATGTGTCGTCTCGCCTTTTAACCACGTATTTTTAAAGTTATCTCAGATAAAAGTTTTTTCATCGTATCCGGATCGCACCCGAACGCGCCTCTCCGCTCGTAGAAACGGTGGTGTCCGGTTCTACGAGCTATGTGCCCCGTTTGTGGGCAGAAAGGTGGGGGGCTTCCGCCTAATTCACCAGTCATCGTGATCGTGTTCGGCGTTCAAATATATGAAGTTTAAAAATGTCTAATTACTATATATCATTCGTTCAATCGGCTTCGACGTTCAAAATCGATTTCGGAACATTTATGACGTCACATGTGCTCATGGAAGCCGATTGAACGAATGGTTTACTCATTTTTAATCTTCATATATTTGAACAGCCATCACGATCACGATGACGGGCAAATTGGGCGGCAGACCTCGATAGCGCAAGACGGGAAAGTATGGAGACCTTTGGCGAAAGCCTTTATCCAGCATTGGGCATCTTTCGGCTGATATGATGATGGTGATGTATAATTATAAGATTTTAATGAATGTCTTTGATAATTGCAAGAAAAAGAAGCATAATTCTACTAATATTATAATCGCGAAAGTTTGTAACTATGGATGGATGGATACTGTTACTCTTTCAAGTAAAAACTACTGAATGGATTTTAATGTAACTTTAAAATAATATAGCTTATACATCAGAATAACACATAGGCTACAATTTGTAAAGATATTGTGAAATTGTCCAAAATATGACGATAAGTGTCAAGTAAGTAGGAAAAATTCTGCCATCTACGAGTTATTCCGGCGTGCATTGACATCCTACTAATATTATAAATGCGAAAGTTTGTGAGTAAAGATGTATGTTTGTTACTCTTTTACGCCAAAACTACTTTAACGCGGATGAAACCGCAGGACCTGCTAGAAATAAGAAGAATATATATTTATTAGACACAAGGTACAGTCGCCAGCACATCTAGCTACCCAATCTGCCAAAGTTCCTCAATTGAAAGTGGACCTTATTCTTATGTGATATAGTTGAAAATGTATAAAGGAAATTTGACAGATTGGAATAGCTGGATGTGCTGGCGTCTGTACATCAGTATAAATTAAGTAATAGGGGTACAACATACAGAAGAATACATTTTTATTTTTGATACTTATAAATAACAATTAATAAATTTTTCTATAATCCATAATTTTACGCACCTATTCGATGTGGTACCCATACTAAGCACCTTTGTGACTAAAAGGCCACAGTTCAGCATTCTGCCACAGATGACTGTAGCGCTGATTTTCGCGCTAGTATAAAATATTTTTGCCAGCACTTTTGTATACAAGTATACATAATTTTCCGCTCCACAAATGTCAATAGTAGAACTGAAATGGTTAATTTCCTGTGAAATGTAACTTTGTATTAAGAAAAATATATAAAAAAAGTTCTTCCATAAACTCCATAAATGTACTTAATATTATCATCGATAGTAAAAAAGTTTTTTAATCAATCTTGTGTAACTTTGTCGGAAATGTTTACGCGATTACTTGCAAAGTAATTTAAAATATTATGTTTGCTATGTTTTATGATCATACCTACTTTATACTGACATAAATTGAATGTATTAAGGTATATGATTATATCTGGTATAAAAGTTGCAGCCTCATTGGTCTATTGGTAGCATATTCAACCGTAGATGAGGTCCTGGGTTCAAATCCCGGAAGGAGCCAAAATGTGCTATTGGGATTTTTCGAGGAGTATAACTCAGTAGCAGTATGAAGGCAGGAAGACGGCGATGTTATGCGCCCGCGCTGCGAAGCTGTCACAATAGATTCTAATAACGTCCTCCTGATCGAATCTCAGGCATGGTGGGCAGTCTCAATGGAGATTAGGCATCTGCGCGAAACATGTTACTGTGCACAAGTGTGTGCGCAAACACACTGGTACTTCAAATTCCGTCACTCTCTTAACCCGTTGGGACGACTACACTGGCACTACCGGAAAAAGGCCAGGCACTGAAGTGTAAATACCGCCAACTCCCTGACATGAGAATTATTCACTTTTAAACTTTCGCGTATCATAATTATATATGAACATTGTTAACAGGTATTAGTGCAGTATGTAACCGGCCTTAACATTGTGACAAAAGATCAGTAAGGGTAGTTAAATACTCCATGCCCTCAGTAGCGGAGAAACACCGCTGCGCCAGTCATCCCGTGACCACGATCAATGCAACTTGGTCGAAACGTCGGGAAAATAATAATAAGGTTAGTCGCGTTAATACCTGTTAACAATGTTCATATATAATGAGAATTATTTCCTTACAGAAAAATCCCAAAATTACATTTTTGGTGTGACCTGGGATTTGAACCTAAGACCACAGAACACGCTACCACTAAACCAATGAGGCACTCAGGCAGTAATTCCTACGAGTACTGATTATACACCTGCGTTTGCGCACACACTCGTATTGTTATAGACAATAGATATATTTCGTTTTCTGTAGTCTCATACTTAGCCAAAACACTCACCTTCAGAATTATTTAAATCTTGTCTAGAATATTGGGTACTAAGTTTTGTCTTCTTTGCATACCTTTGTATACTATATGGTAATTGAAACGGTGTACAAAAGGTTTGGAGTAAGTCTGGATTATTTCCGGGATAAAAACCCGCGTCGAGTTGAACCCAACGTGAATTTACTGCCGGTCGCATAGATTGCTCAATTCCTTACCGGCAATAACGTTGTTCTACACTGGTGTAAGCTACGCTTTACAGATTAGCTTATGTCCCAACCATCATGCTATAGCTACATGGTCCCAACGTATTAGTATCGCTCTAAAAAAACATAGTCTTACTTCTTCTTCAAACAAATAAGTGAGCAAATATTACGCACTCGTAGGTTCTGCACATTAAAACTCCGAGATATTTTCAACACACAATATTTAATCGAACAGAATAACGTTCTCATCTACCGTCGTACAAAGATTGCCCCTTTAATAATTCTCCTACCCTATTTATATTTTTATCAGTGACAACCATTTGAAAGTCTACTATCGATTATTAATAGTTTTAAGATGTAAAATTATTATAGTAATTAATAAAATGATAATCACTAATCCAATAAATAATCACATTGTAAAAATAGTATTATAACATAGCAGCTACGTCATAACCGTTGCGCGGCTATTGAGTACTTGATAGCACATAATTGTTGATGTGTTTTATTGAGTAAGAAGAATCCCGCAAAGGCGGGGGATGTACCATAATTGCGTCGTTTGGGAGGTAGAAGTAGTTAGTAGGTAGTGGTTTGGTATTCTCTTCTAGGTATTCCCTTGGAACGACTTTTACCCAACAATGAAGAATGTCGTTCCGCTTCCGAAGCTTCCACTGCATTGTTATTTTATTTATAACTTTATGCACATCAAATAGTACAAAGGCGGACTTAATACCCAAGGTATTTTCTGCCAGTCAACCTTAGGGTGGTGCAGAGATAGCATGGTAGGTGCACGGATCATACAATTATCAAAAAGTAAGAAAGTGAGGGCTATAAACTTCGACTTCTAAAATAGTAAGAACTGGACAACACAATACAATACAATGCAATACTATAAAATTCTATATTATGCGTAAACGGTTAAAGTTTCGTTAAAATCATGTGTAAAATCACAGGATGGTACTCCTTTAAAAGTTCTAAATATAAGTCCGGAACATCACATGTCTATCTTTTAAGGTTGTCTCACTATAACCTTTTTTATGCTAATCGAAATTGTTCTAAAATAATGCATTAATTCGACGGTGTATTTTATAAACATAATTATTACTCCTTATCCATATAAATACGTGATCTATTACAAGTATCTAATTTACACAGATAAATAACTAAATCTTGGAGATATTGCACTTTTTTTGGTTTTTTAAATAATAATATCGCAGCAAAATAATTATCAAGTACTGCGGGTGCGTTTATAATGTGCAAGGCCGGCGGACAGTAAAGAGGGTTAAAGGCGGTGGTCCCAGTTATTTAAAAAATATTTCACCTTCTACGTAAACAAAGTCGCGGGTTAAAGTTAGTAATTGTTAGTAAAGTAACTATTCCACGCGGGCAAAGTCGCGGGCAGAAGCTAGTTAAATATAAATCGCATATTTGTACTCAGAAAATGTGTGTATAGTCAACTTGTAATACTACAATATATGTTGCGACTAATTACAAGCTCTTTTTAAAACCACCTTCCTTATTACTAAAAGAAAGCTTTTTTATCACTTATATCTTAACATTTATATCTTATCACTTATCTTTTTTTTTATTATTTGTTATGGGGTTTGCTCTTGACTCTAGTCTATGTCAGAGATGACAGAGACAAAGTCTACGATGGAGCGAGCTTACCCAGAAGGAGCCTGTTCACTCTAGCTTTGAAGAGATTAGGGTTATAAGCTTTTGGAAACACCGACGCAGGCAGTGAGTTCCACTCTTTTGCTGTGCGCATTATAAAAGACGTTTGGAAACGCGCATTATCTTATCATTTATTTATCTTTATCTATACAAAATATAGAAAAATAATAGAGAAGGAGAGCTATTTACTCATTCGACAAAACAAATTAAACACATCCAATTAGTGCTATATTATGAAAAATATTTTTCAACAGATCGTTTTTCTTGTACGGGAACTTAATCTTTTAATTGTATATTTTGCACGTTGGCGTGTTACACGTTGTTTAGTTTAATAGTAAAAAAAACAATCGAACTAAGAACTTACCCCTTTTTCGAAGTAGGTTAAAAATTAAGCTCCTTAAATCACGTGCAATATGTATGTTACCCTTGTATATAATATAAATAAATGCCTCGTTGGTCTAGCGGTAGCGTGTTCACCCACAGAGAACGAGGTCCTGGGTTCAAATCACGGGTCGGGCCAAGTAGTAGTGATTATGGGACTGTAAAAAGACAAAATTTCTCAGCATCAGCCCGAAGTCTGGGAGTTGGCGGTATTATACCCCCGTGAGCACGTAAAGCCGTCGGTCCTGTACCTGACCTCTTTCCGGTCGTGTCGCTAGGCGTCCCATCGGATCATGAGAGTGATGGAACAGAAAGTGCTCCTGTGTTTGCGCACACATTTGTGAACTATAATATGTTCCACGTAGACGGCTAATCTCTATTAAGAGTGGCCACTGCGGCCGAAATTCGGCTGGGAGGACATTATAATATACATAAAAGCTATCGACTCGCATTCACACTACACTACATACCGAAGTCACTGCCAACGTTACAACGTAGCATGGAAAGTTTATGTCAAATTATTGGATTCTGGGGCCCTAATCAGACATGTAGCCCTTTGTTAGGCCTGATATGTGTTCTAAGGCCATTTGTCATGGCCAGAGTGTGGAAAAATGTGGATTGGGATCTCGGAACCGGTAACTTAGGAGGGATTCTGGGTTTGAGATTGGGACCTTTATGAGGGAGATGTGTTTGAGTAAGTGGAAAATAGATATGTAGTTAAAATATTGGTCTTACGTAGACTGAGTTCAAATTTTTATTAGTAACATTCGTTTATGCTGCCATTAGTTTTCTTTTTGTTAAAGACTACTGCCGCACTAGGGAAATTAATCCCTTTGTCACGGGGTACTTTACAAACATATAATAGATGGACACAAATTCCATCCAAACTCAAAACAACTATTTATGGGTGACACATATATTTATAATTATTTATACATATAATTATTAATTAATTATATGTATACTACTACAAACATTTTCGGACGCTTGTTGCTTCTAGTTGTCCTGGGTGGGAATCGAACCAGGACACGAAGCGGCGTGGCGACTGTCTTAACCACTGTGTCACACTTGCAGCAATGGTGATGAAATATTCAATAACGATAACAGCTGAATTATACATATGTATATAATCCTAACTAATATTATAAATGCGAAAGTAACTCTGACTGTCTGTCTGTTTGTTACTCTTTGCGCCAAAACTACTGAACGGATTTGAATGAAATTTGGTATACAGATGGTCTAGACCCTGAGAAAGAATATAGGCTAAGTTTTATAGTTAGGAAAACACATAGGCCATATTTTATAAAGTTTAACGCGGGTAAAACCGCGGGGCACAGCTAGTAATAAATAATATCATAAGACATTATTGACACACGGTAGCAGAGCTTGTACTATGGAAAACATATAAGTGATATATTACATACACTACTTTTCTTTTGTAAATACATATATAGATAATTACACCCAGACTCGGGACAAACAGGTTCATGCACACAAATAGTAATAAGTTAGTGTTTTTACAGTGATCGAGTGGTCTGTACATCGCCTGTTGAAGCCAAAGTAGAATTTAATATTCCTAAAACAAACATAAAATTAAGTACATCTCTTCTTTGATAAGCGATTTAAAGAAAGATCGTAACTTGCTTTGTAGACTTAAGAGTATTCTTAAAATCGGTTTATACATTTGCTATTTTTTTACTTTATGGTTGTAAGCGAATCCGTATCGCATAAATGGATTTAAGAGGCTGAAAAATTCCAATTTGTAAGATAACTACTGACTACTGAAATTGGTTGGAATGGAAAAGTATTGAATAAAATGATTAATTACAAATGTGAAAAAGATATTGTTAGAAGAGTAAATGCGGGGAACAGAGTGAATGGGGCACTAAACGCCTTTATGAGTAGCCGGCAAGTCTCAAAGAAGGCGCGACTGGCCGTGCACGATGGAGTGTTAGTGCCAACTTTAATGTATGGAAGTGATAGTTGGGTATGGCAGAAAAAGAATGAAAGTAAAATAAATGCAGTGGAAATGAGAGCTCTGAGAAGTATTTGTGGTGTGACTTTGAGAGACAGAATTCGAAATACTGATGTAAGAGAGCGTTGTGGTGTGAAAGAAGATGTAGTCACAAAGATTGAAAAAGGAATGCTGAGATGGTTTGGCCATTTAGAGAGGATGAATGAAAGAAGATTGACCAAAGAAGTCTACCTGGCCTGTGTGAAAGGAACAACCGGAAGGGGAAGACCTCGTCGAACATTCTCTGACCAAATCGGAGACGTTCTCAAGAAAGGGCAGGTCAGAAGTACCCTAAACCGGCGAGCATGTATGAAGAATATAATGACAGTAATCGAGGCAAAAGACGTGTGCAAAGATCGTGACAAATGGAAATCCGTTGTCTCTGCCTACCCCTCTGGGAAACAGGCGTGAGTCTATGTATGTATGTATATGTAAAACATAACTTTTACTAGAAATCTTAAACACGAAGGTTTTTGATAATCATAAAATGCACTTCATAAATAAGAAAAAAAAATTCTATAGTTTAAGCATTTTTTGGCCACCACGTTCCGAAAGACGCAGCGTGGGCAGGCCCCCTAGAAGTTGGACCGATGATCTGAGCGCAAGACCGGCCATTGTGGAGATCTTTGGGGGAGGCCTTTGTCCAGCAGTCATATCAGGGGAAAGACGCCCTTCAGCTGATATGAAGACGATCAAGAAGCATTTTTAATCAAGTACTTAATTACGTGAGGGGTAACTACAAGTGGTTACAACTTGTCACTATTTTCATATTTACTATATAGTGGCACTTTACCAATTCAATAATTTACTTAGTCTTTTACTTTAAGTTAAGCTTAATCCACTTTGTTAATCTTGCGAGGATAGCTGTAATTGGCTTTTTCTGTACTCTATATACCTAAGTATTTAAGTCTAGTTATTAGTGATGTTGCTGTCCCTTTACCAAATAAATAAATAAATAAATAATGGCACAGTGTATTATTAAAGGTGAATAGTTAAATATTTACGTCTTGAAAGTCAGAATAAACAAGAATATATAAAAGATGAAATACAAATCAAAATACCTAACTGAAAAACACAAAATATTAAACAACGTGAGAGTAGAGAAAACACGAAAATCCCGCGCTCAAGTGCAACACAATAAATCGCAGTTATAAGCGTTGGCACACACGTGATCCTTTTAGCACACTCGTCACGGCGCGGCGCGGCGGCGCGGCCACGTGTAGCGCGCTAGTGTGATACGGCCTTACATTGACCTGAGTTATGTGGAGGAACATAGCATTCATACTTACTTCACAGTTGTACGTAAGTGCTCTTTATTCTGTGACAGTGGGCTAAGACAACATTAAAAAAACCATGGCACACCAATTATAATACTCTTGTTGGTCTCATGGTTAGCGACCGTAACTGTTAAGCCACTGGTAAAATCTTTCTGGATGAGCATGATTATTACAGAACAAATAATCATGGTCATCTCACAAAGATTTTACCTGTGTCTGGGTGCAATTTATCTGTGATATGTATTATGTTTTTGGAATGTTGTTGATGAAAGTTTTTGGAAACATACAAGTATATTGCTGTGTGGCTGACGGAAAATAACAGCACCGCCTCATTTCATCCCGTGGAGGGCGTAGAAGTAGACTCCAGGGAATATTTCTTAAAGAAAGGTCAGCAGCGTCTGTGCACTATGACTATCATACGTCTAACAAAAATAGGTGATTATATATATATATATATATGGCCAAGTCGGAGAAGTTATCTATACATATATTAAAATCGTAGGAAAGTCAAAACTGTGCATTCAATATTTTTTTAAAAGGATACTTGGGGCGTGATCTACAATCGATATCGAAGACAAAAATATAGTTGTTAGAATTAATATTTTATAATAATATTTGGGGACAATGTCACACAGATCATCCTAGCCCCAAACTAAGCAAAGCTTGTACTATGGGTACCAGGCGACGATATACATACTTATATAGATAGATAAATACTTATATACATAGAAAACATCCATGACTCAGAAACAAATATTCGTGCTCATCACACAAATATTTGCACTTACCGGGATTCGAACCCAGGACCACCAGCTTCGTAGGCAGGAGCACTACCAACTAGGCTATGGTGACGGTGGTTTTTGTCTGTGTGTCTGTTTGTCTGTATGTATGTCCGGGCTAAACTCAAAAAGTACTGTATAGATTTACTTCAACTTTTGCATGAATATTACTAAGAGGTCGGGTCAACATATAGACTATATATTATCACGCTATCACCTACGGGAGAGGAGCTGTAATATTTTAAAGTTTAACGCGGGTAAAACCGCGGGGCACCGCTATCTGTAATATGTATTACTAGCTGTGCCCCGCGGTTTTACCGGCGTTAAATTTTTATAAATTATCACAGCTCCTCCTCCGTGGGTGATAGTGTGATAATAGGTAGCCTATATGTTGACCCGACCTCTTAGTAATATTCATGCAAAATTTGAAGTAAATCCATGCAGTACTTTTTGAGTTTAGCCCGGACATACATACAGACAAACAGACAAAAATTCTCAAAACTATATTTTTGGCTTCGGTATCCATTGTAGATCACGCCGCAAGTGTCCTTTTTAAATATACTAGCTGTGCCCGCGACTTCGTCCGCGTGTTAATTAGTTTATTTCGTTTTTTTGTAAAATAAAAGACTTTTTCTGAAATAAAAGTAGCCTAAGTTACTCCTTATTACATCAGCTACCTGCCAATAAAAATCCCGTCAAAATCGGTCCAGCCATTTCAGAGATTAGCCGGAACAAACAGAGAGACAGACAGACAAAAATTGTAAAAAATGTTATTTTGGTGTATGTAGCGTATATATATACATATTTATGTAGTAAAACCGGCTATTTCAATATTACAAACAGACACTCCAATTTTATTTATTTGTATAGATTGAATGTACAGTTTTGACTTTCCTACGATTTTATTATATGTATAGATGTTTTTGGAATGTTGCTGATGAAAGTTTATGTGTAATAATAATATGTTTTTGGAAACATATAAGTATATTGCTGTGTGGCTGACGGAAAATAATAGCACCGCCTCATTTCATCCCGTGGAGGGCGTAGAAGTAGACCCCAGGGAATATTTCTTAAAGAAAGGTCAGCAGCGTCTGTGCAGTATGACTATCATACGTCTAACAAAAATAGGTGATTATATATATATGGCCAAGTCGGAGAAGTTCTGAAGAAAGGCTAGGTTAGAAGTGCCCTAAACAGGCGAGCATGTATAAAGAAGTAGCGGCCCGGTACGTGCTTCGCTACGTATAAGGCATAGTAATAAAAAAAATGATTATTAAGTTCATTTATTCAAACAAAAAATATTTTAAATTGCTAAAAGCTGTTGATTTTACACTATTATTACACTAATTTTCTCTACGTAAAAACCTGGACTTCCACAAATAATTCAAGACCAATATTACCCAAATTGGTAAAGGCGTTGTTGAGTTATAACATTACAACGAAAAGTGGCATTGATTTTTATATATAAATATAAGGTCAGTAAATCAGGCAAAAGAGGTGTTAAAGGATCGTGACAGTTGTCTCATCTACTTCTCTGGGAAACAGGCGTGTATCTCTATATTTATCAAGTCTGTAACATAATGTCGTTCTGGTTGGATTTTGGTCATGGCAGCCAGTCTCAATGGAGACTTGCCATTTGCGGACACAAGTGTGTGCGCAAACAGCGGTGCACTTTTTATACCGTTGCTCTCATTCTCATGATCTGATTGGACGGCTAGACGACACGACCGGAAAGAGCTCAGGTATAGGGCAGCTTTACGTGCTCTCCGAGGTAAGGGATTGTAATTTCCAGACTTCGGGCTGATACCGAGAATTTAATCCCAAGTTCACATTTTGGACGGACCCGGTATTTGAACCCAGGTCCGCATTATTTGTGGTTAATGACGCTACAGATCGACATCAACAGTTCCAACTCTACACTTATACTAACAAATGATGTTATCGGATTGTAAATAACAAAACGTCAAACACAATCCACGTACCCAAAATAACAAATAACATGGGGCCGTCAGGAGCATTATGCACGCAAATCTTATATCCTTCGCTTTGGTTCGGTGAAACCGGTCGGTTCTACGCCTACCGTCTTAATATCACTACGAACCAGCCTTTGCTACTGCCGAACTTAGCCTGCGCTTTAATGCATACGCTGCAGCGTTTTAATAGCATCATTCGTTATATAGTCAAAAATCGATAAAAATTGACCTTAAACACAGTTTCTACTCGTATAGCTGCGCTGCGGCAGGTACAGACGCCAGCACATCAAGCTACCCCAAGCTGTCAAATTTCCCCAATTGAAAGTGAACCTTATGCTTTTGTGATAAAATTGAAAATCTATAAAAGAAATTTGACAGATTGGGATAGCTGGATGTGCTGGCGTCTGTACATTGTTGTGAGCCCGAGATGTTTACGAGTAGTAGAACTTGTTTTATGGTGCGAGTTAGTTGGATGTATTATAGACTGTTAATGAGTACCTAATCACGAATACTGGTGTACGGACAAACCTCATTAGGTTTTTGATACACCGGGATCAACTTTTGTAATATTTTATAATGATATAAATGGTTAATAATAAACACGGACACGGCTTTTGGACATGGCTCGCATTGTCAGGAGGTTCCTGTCTCTAGAGCCATAACCTCCGGTAGCATAGACCCTGTTCTTGCTGCCGGTTGCAAATCCTATTTTTTATATTTTAAAATGTATATTTCTGTTTTTTATATATTTTAAAATGTATTTAATAAGAAGGGTGTTGGAATAAATGATAATAATAATTAAAAAAAACATTATTCCCGGAAGATAGGAGAAAATTATCGCTGTTTATTTGCGCAGCGCTAAGCCTTACACTAGTAGTTCGTTAAAGTAAAATCACATCAAACAATATCCTCCTTTTAAAGAAAAGTATATACTTACGACATAACAATTACTATTAAATGATAATTCAAAAGAGTCAGATGAATTCAATACTTGATTGATCAAAGTGAATATTATCATCATAATCATAATATTAATCCGTGAAGGAGAAACCTTGTACCCCTTTTTAATAAAATTGCGGGGACGGAGGCTTTTGAAATTTGGAACCTTTGAAGTTCATGAGGAGATGGATGCAGACAGCAATTTTTTATATAATAGGCACCAGAAGTCAATTATTTGAATAAAAAAATCATTACATTTTAACACACTGACTAACTGAGAAGAGATGACAAACGAGTGTCAAAACTGAGAACAGATTAATAAAGTTTTCTAGTTTAGGTAATTATAATATACAAATAATAACTATGCAGTATATATTTTAGTATCCAGTTTAAGTCTTTATGGTGGCAGCATTGTTGTAGTTCAGTGTTCCTGTTGATGGTTACACTAGTCGTAAGAGGATGAGGATTCCTTCGGGGATCTGACGTGTAGGCGTGGTTGGTAGATACGCTGCAAAAACAAATAACAAATATCTGGACAAATATTTGTATGCATGAACATGTCTGTTTGTCCTGAGTCTGGGTGTAAATTATCTATATAAGTATGTATATACAAAAGAAAAATAATATATGAGTTATAAAAATAATATATCAGTTATCTGGTTTCCATAGTACAAGCTCTCCTTAGTTTGGGATCAGATGACCATGTGTGAAATAATGTCCGAAGGATATTATTATTATTATTATATAACACATAGTAAGTAAGTAAGTAAGAAGTATCATTGACATTTTGGTTAAACCGCTACCGCTGATGCTCTGCACCGCACTCTAAAGACGTGGAACGAGGAGCGGATATGAGGTAGCAGCGGATATTGCACAGACACTCACAGGTACATTCGGCTACAGTGTAAACTACCCGCATTTGGTTATAAATGTTGTTTGCCTAGCATTCGCCCGCCGCGGTAAAGACTTATATTACTGAAGGAAGATTTTTTGCGCTGTTCTTTTCGTCCGGATTGTTAATCGTTGTTAGGAAATATGCGTGTTTTTAAATATTTTTATTTGAGTGTTCTAGTTTATCCTTCGAGCATTTATTATGTGTTTAATTTCCTTCCGATATTTAATAGGTACATACACATCAGTATGAAGTGATAAACCCTTCGAGCATTTACAGCATGCTCGAAAGGTTTATCACTTCATACTGATGTGTATGTACCTATTAAATATCGGAAGGAAATTAAACATAATAATAATTCGCTGGTAAAACAAGAAACTAAGAATAAGAATAATTTATTATACAAAGTATAGTTACAGTGAGGGTTTATTTAAATCGGCAAAACTGTGAACTGACTATGTCACATTATAAAATTTACAATAGCACAAGAATTTTGAATAAAAAGTGATAAAGATAAAGATCGTTTTACTTGTAAAAACATAAGTGTGCATACATGTACATGCAAGATGTTAAAACAAGTCTTAAAGTACAGTCACGTTTTGCCATTACGGCGTATAAAGAAAAATATCTAAGCTTTCAAATTAAATAAATACCAATTAACTTATTAAAACAGTAAACACAATAAAACAGAAAACAAACGTAATCAAGAACATATAGGTGGTGTTCCAAAAAAGGTTCGGTTCGTAATAGTATGTATACATAGACTCACGCCTGTTTCCCAGAGGGGTAGGCAGAGACAACGGACTTCCATTTGTCACGATCCTTGCATACCTCTTTCGCTTCGTTTACTGACATAATATTCTTCATACATGCTCGCCGGTTTAGGGTACTTCTGACCTGACCTTTCTTAAGTACGTCTCCGATTTGATCAGAGAATGTTCTACGAGGTCTTCCCCTTCCGGTTGTACCATTCACACAGGCCAGGTATACTTCTTTTGTCAATCTTCTTTCATTCATCCTTTCTAAATGGCCAAACCATTTCAGCATACCTTTTTCAATCTTTGTGACTACATCCTCTTTCACACCACAACGCTCTCTTACATCAGTATGTATGTCTACATAGTTAAATACACTAAAGCTTTTATGTGTGATGATGAGGTTGGATGAAAATTTTACTTTTTTTTGAAGATTCACTAAACTTGACAAATCACTTATAAACTCATCGATTTAGAAAATTAGTAATGTTCAGGTTTTGCGACTGGGCGTTCGACCTTCTCAAAGTCAACACATCATTCTACATAACAAAGGCATAGGTCAGGACTCCGATCTCCCACAAGTTACAAATTTTGTCAAACCTTTTTTCATATTCATTTTCTAACTCCTCCTTTTTTCTGTTTCTGATTAAATTCGTTGCGGGATCCAAGACAGTTAAAGCGATTCCCCGGGACATGCCTGAGCTTCACCGCTCAGTGTCATTTCATTGTGTGCCACTGTTGATCCTGGCTTACAGGAGTTGCAGTGGTGGGTAAGGGGAGGGACTAGTCCCGTTTAATAAAAAAAAAAAAAAACCTTTTGTCAACTGTATTTGCTAATACCTAAGAATGTAATTTGTGGAGATACGATAAACCATTTTATTATCATCATCATCATATCAGTCGAAAGCCATCCACAACTGACCTCCCAAAGATCTCTACAATTGCCGGTCTTTCGCTACCCGCTTCCAGCGACCCTCATAAGATCATCGCTCCATCTTATAGGTGGTCGCCACTCGAGAACATTTCTGCCCCCGCGGCCGTCGACATTACAAACTATTAAGTTCAATAGATAATAATAATAATAAATTTATTCAAGTTACAATGTGTACAAAATTATATCTATTTATATTACGACGCGACGCGACGGTCACCGTAGCCTAGTTGGTAGTGCTACTGCCTACGAAGCTGGTGGTCCTGGGTTCGAATCCCGGTAAGTGCAAATATTTGTGTGATTAGCACGAATATTTGTCTGTGAGTCATGGATGTTTTCTATGTATATAATTATTTATCTATCTATATATAAGTATGTATATCGTCGCCTGGTACCCATAGTACAAGCTTTGCTTAGTTTGGGGCTAGGATGATCTGTGTGACATTGTCCCTAGATATTATTATTATTATTATAAACTGTTATTTATATCCCAACCTATTTATTTATTTTCATATTTAATACATATTTATTCTTATAAAATCGATATATAAAACAATAATACACAAATAAATACGTAAAAAACAGAGCTCTCCCGGCGGCGGGGTATTATTTATATTATTATTATAGATGATAATAATAACAATAAATTTATTCAAGTAACAATGTGTACAACATTATATCTATTTATATTACGACGCGACGCGACGGTCACCGTAGCCTAGTTGGTAGTGCTCCTGCCTACGAACCTAGTTGTCCTGGATTCGAATCCCGGTAAGTGCAAATATTTGTGTGATGAGCACGAATATTTGTTTCTGAGTCATGGATGTTTTCTATGTATATAAGTATTTATCTATCTATATAAGTATGTATATCGTCGCCTGGTACCCATAGTACAAGCTGTGCTTAGTTTGGGGCTAGGATGAACTGTGTGACATTGTCCCTAGATATTATTATGTCCCCTAGATATTATATTAAAGCCAAGCTATAGGCAGTTGGTGTCTGTATTAGGTTAAACTTGTACACCCGGTGAGAAGGTCATCCATCTAGATCCGTATTGGCTCACCTAAAGCTCTTTACCCGAAATTGTTCTTCCTAATGATTTGTAATCCGAATGATCACGCTTCCTAAAAAATTTTATTCTAAAGTTTTCATTCATACTATTTGTAGTGCTACCTATAAATAACACTCATATTTCAGATTTTTTTTATTAATAATAAATATTATTATTGTAAATATATTTAAAATCCTTCTGTTTTTTATCATAACGCTTTTCCCTAAACATAGAATAGAATAGAATAGAATACTCTTTATTGTACACACTCAAACAAAACAATTATATGGAAGACAAAATAAATAACACAATAATGTACAATGGGCGGTCTTATCGCATTAAGCGATTTCTTCCAGACAACCTTTGGATGGATAGGAGCTTTATATATTTAAAGTAGTAGGTGTGCAACAAATGAAGTAGAAAAGTATAGAAACATTGTAAGTATATATATAAATATATAATGAGGTTTATAACAATGTAAGGTGGCATACCAAATAGCATGTGTATATAGCAAAATATGTATAAATACAGTATATAATATATAACATAAATATTATATTAGACAGTAGGTGACTTTACGAAAGTAGGTAGTGTTCTTTAACAGCTTTATTAAACGTGGCAAGAGTTTGTGCACGTCTGATATCAATTGGCAAGGCATTCCATAATAGTACTGCTTGAACAGAAAATGATTTGTTCATAAATGTGGTAGAATGTATAGGAGTATGCAGCTTTAGGTTGTGTGATGATCTTAGGAATCTGGAATGTGTGTCACAGAGAAACTCGAAACGGTTTTTAAGATATGTAGGTGTAGTGGGATTAAAGAGAGTGTTATATAACAAAGAAAGAACATGAGCATTCCGACGAAGGCGGATTGGCAACCACTTGAGCTTTGACCGGAATAATGAAACGTGATCATATTTGCGAAGGCCAAATATGAATTTAATACAAAGGTTTTGAAGACGCTCAAGTTTATCCAGTTGTTCTTCTGTGAGATCTAGATAGCTGACATCGGCATAGTCGAGGATAGGTAGGAGAAGTGATTGTGCAAGAGCAGTTTTAGTGGTAATAGGGAGGAAGTTGCGCAGGCGCCTGAGTGAACCAGATGACGCAAAAAGTTTACAGCTAACAGCTTTCAGCTGAGGACCCCATGATAACGTGCTGTCAAATATAATCCCCAAATTTTTTACGTTATTACTAAGAGGGATAACCGTGCCATCAAAGGTGATTTGGGGGAGTTGGGACCAGTCCACTTTAGACGTCATTCGGGAGCTGCCAACTACTATTGCTTGTGTTTTAGAGGGGTTAATTTTGAGACCAAACAACTGGCTCCACACTCTAATCTGAGTTAAATCGTTATTGACTGTCGCGATTGCAGTGGGTAAATTCATAAGCGAAGCATGGGAATAAATTTGAAGATCGTCTGCATAAAGATGGTAGGAAGAAGAGATATTATTGGAGATCGTATTAATAAATAAAGCAAAAAGCAACGGAGAAAGAACGCCACCCTGCGGCACGCCAGCAACTGTATTAGACCATGTAGAAAACATGTCATTAATACGAATTCTTTGCCGGCGCCCAAACAGGTAAGATCGAAACCATTCAATCACCGTTGGAGATATATTAAGTGACGTCAAAATGCCAAGGAGAATGTCAAAATCTACAGTATTGAACGCGTTGCTAAAATCTAACAAAAGGAAAACTGTAAGATTTCCACTCTCCATGGCACCTCTTATGTCTTCCGCAATATGGACCAGGGCTGTGACGGTACTATAACCAGGTCGGAAACCGGATTGCATAGGATTGAGGAGGTTGTGCTTACAAACATAGGAATTAAGTTGGGTGTAAATAAGCCGCTCGAGGACTTTGGAAAGGAATGGAAGAATAGATATAGGACGATAGTCGGAGAAGGAGGATGGATTTCTGGTTTTAGGAATGGGAGTGACAAGGGCTTCTTTCCATGTAGAAGGAAAGAATCCACTTGATATGGAACAATTCAGGATGTGACTGATAATGGGTAGGATATCATCAAGGATAGGAATGATCATATTACGGCTGACACTGTCGCTACCGACCGCATTGGAAGATATCGACAGGATGCCTTCCTTAACATCACAATCGGAGAATTGACTGAAAACAAAAGGTGGATAATCAGCAGTTGGAAGAGATGAAAGATAGTTCAAAGATTGAGTTTTAGCTGATGCGTTACTCGACGATGAAGAGGAAAAGTACTGATTAAGCGAAATGATGTCTAATTTATTAGGAAGAGTATCTAGAGATTTTCCAACTCCTAATGATCTAAGAAATTTCCAGATTTTCGCTGGATCTCCGTTTTCAACGGATTTATGGATATTATGGCGTTGATAATTACCATAATATCATACTCATACTGAGAAAGAAACATTTAACAAGTTTATTAAAAAATATATGTGGGTATTATATCTATTATCTAACTGAACGCAGTTTTAACCTTTTTTTTTTGTTTTTTTTTTTAACGTGGGGACATCCGTTACGGATCCCCGCCGCTGGGCAAGCGACGGGGTATGTCGGGCTCCCGGTATGAATCTTCGGTTTACCGACTAAAACCCCACGGTGTTCCTCGAGTACCTGTAGTCGGGGCCACGGGATTCGCGTAAACATTCACCGCAGCCCAGACAGGTCTTGGCCCGCCTCTATCTAGGCAGGCCCCGTCACGAGAAGGACTTCAAGTCCTCCTTCCGCTAAAGGCGCGCGCCGAAACACGAGCGCCACCGCCTCGGGCCTGTTCTGGTCAGGCGGCAAACTGCCCTCCGTCTGCCGCCCGCAGGCCATCTCCTAGGGTGGCCGGAGATCCGCCACACGCGCTCTCCGACGTCCAGGTCTCCTGGCGCGGGTAGGAAGGGTGCTCGTGAGCTCCCGTTCCCGTTCCGCTGCCTCCTTCGCAGCCATCACCTCCTCGCAGAAGGAGACAACGGCATTCCAGGCTGTCTCGCTGTCGACCATGGATTGTGTCATAGCCGACAGCGAAAGGCCCCCCACGCCGAGTGTTGCGACCAGGACACGGCGTTGTTCCACCCACTCTGGACAGAGAGCCAGGGTATGGTGTGCCGTGTCCTCTGCGTCGCCGCAATGGTGACACTCGGGCGTCTGTTCCCGACCTATTAGACGCAAGTACTTTCCGAAGCATCCATGCCCCGAAAGCACCTGCGTCAGTCGGAACGTGAGAGCGCCGCGGCGCCTCTCAAGCCACCCCTCTAGGACCGGTCTTACCGCCACGATTGTGGCGTGCCCCGCACTGGGTTGCGCAAGTCGCGCCCTCCACTCATCCACCACGGATACGTGGAGCTCCGAACGCTGCGCCTCGATTTCTGAACGCAGTTTTAACCTAACCTAACCCAAATTATTTCATTCATTAAAAGTACAAAAAAAGATATGACTTTAAATAATAGTGTAAAAGAGTAAAGAAAAGTATAATAAATTTTTATTGCTACTGACAAGTTGAATGCTTCGGAATTATGAACATTACAGACAGAGTAGTCAGGAATTGTGATTGTTAGAATGGAAAATGTTAGGAAGAATATTTACGGTGTTCAATATTTTCAGTTTGGTCCAATTATCGGAGTTGAAATTTAGGTAAACTTTGGCGCACCCCACCCATCTATATACTGTCCACGCGTCTAGGCGCTTCGTCGATTACTTATGGGACATTAGCACCTGAGACTTAATAAAGCGCCAAAATATTAATTATGTTAAATGAATCAGTTACAGAGGTGTAGACGACGACAGCACTTACACAAGAATTTATGTTTCTTTTTTGTATACGAAACCATTTAAATAACCTAAACGTTATATGAAATATAGCCCTTCTAAAGGTGGTATTTACACATTTTACTTGGACAATAATGGCCAGCTACACGCACAAATATCAATGTATAAACGTGATTTAAGTGCGTCCCACATAAATTGCTTTACCACGAGCAAATGTTACCACAATTCATGTAGTCCAGCCGTGTTTAGGCTTCCATTGCGATCATTGTCTTGAATTATTTACATGCGATTATTAGCTTGAATCATAAACGTCCTATCATTGTGTTTAATAAATTGCGACCTATCGTTGTCTTGAATTATTTACCTCCTAGGCTTCTGTTCAATCATTTACGTCCTATTACTGTCTTCATTTAATACAACCAAAGTTTTAAATCATTTACGATGGGTCATTGTCTTGAATCATTTACGTCTCAAAACAGTCTTAAATTATTTATGCCTTATCATTTGTTTTATTTTATATGTGTCTTATCATGCTCTCGAATCATTTGCTTCCGATCATTATCTTAAATGAATAAAGCCCCATTTCCTTAATTTACCTCTAATCATTGTCTTGAATCATTTACGTCCTATCATTGTCTTGAATAATTTACGTCCGATATTTTTCTTGAATCATTTACGCCTTAAATTATGAATGCGTAATCATTGTAAAATAAATAAATATAAATAAATTTATTCATTTTCACAATATAGGATACATTACATTAGATGTAGATAGTTTCACCTTAAAATAAACGTATGTGCTAATGATTAACAGGTTTACTGAGCCTCACACTAGGATTCCCTGTGTCGTGAGGCCCAGTTCCTTCCTAGTTCTTAAATAGTTGCAACTAAAAGTGAATTCATATTAAAAATATATTAAAAAGAAATAAAAAAATTTCATTGTCTTAAATGATTTATATTCTTCCCATCTTTAATCCTTTACGTCCGATCATTGTCTTGAAACATTTACGTCCCATCATTATTATGAATCAATTACGACTTTAGTCGATTGATCATATCTCGTGGATAACTACAGACGAACATATGGTAATCCGATTATAAGTGGTTAGTTATGACGCTTGTTAAACACATAGAATCACGCATTTTCGACTCTTTCAAATTTTCATTTTACTGTTGTTTTTTTTTCAAGTTTTAAAATTTATTTATTTTGAGAACAAAGGTATTACAGGTTGTTACATATATCAATAGTTCATTCCGTGTTCCACCAGGAGGCATACAAAATTATAAAATAATAATGATTTCTGCACCCTGATGAACTCTGGAGACTTTACTATGACTTAGTAAGGTCTGGACATTAGAAAAATAATAATAATATCTTACGACAACTATCACACTGCCCTCTGAGATAAACACCCAACCAGAGCAGAGCCTGTACTATGGTACCCAGATAACTGATAAACATATTTATATATTTCTAAATACACATATATTATAGATAAATTACACCCAGACACAGTACAAATAATCGTGCTCATCACACAAATATTTTACCTGGGTGATGATTGAACCCAAGACTCTTGCTAAGCCAGAGATCACTACTCACTAGGCCAACAGACTAGTCATATACCTAATAATGCTTTTGGAGTATCAAATTTACGGCATCCTCCGTAGGTAAATCACCAACTAAGCAGTCAAATAATTCAACCCTTCAACAGAAGGTAACCCTGCACGTAACCCGGGAAAACACTGAATAGTAGCGGACATGCTTTTTGAAGAGGGGGAACTGTCGGCAATGTGTGAGTAGTGCCTTGTGTATAGCAAGCATCGTAAGCTACGGTAACTGCATTACATCTAATGGGCTGTTCAAAACTTTTCAATTATAACAATTTCAAACACCACGTGAAATATCTTATAAGGTCCTAACTTTAAACTTAAAATTGACAAAAGAAGTATACCTGGCCTGTGTGAATGGTAGAACATTCTCTGACCAAATTGGAGACGTTCTCCAGAAAGGACAGGTCAAAAGTACCCTAAACCGGCGAGCATGTATGAAGAATAGGTATAACGACAGTAAACATAGCAAAAAAGATGTGCAAAATGGAAATCCGTTGTTTCTGCCTAACCCTCTGGGAAACAGGCGTGGGTCTATGTATTACACATAAATTACTTCAAAATATTTGTCAGATGAACGGAATCTTGTGCTGCGCACCACTAACAAACAAGACATTTAAAACACTTAACCCGAAAAATATCCTTGTCCAAATAAATTCCCCCACGAAATCCCTTTTAATAAAACACTACACTCGTAACCTATCAACGCGGTATTCTAACGAGAAAAGAAACCCGCCACCTTTACTTTTACAGCACCCACTAAAACTTTTTTATGGGTGGCAACACTCGTAAAAGGTATAAATAAAATATAGCCTGGTAACATTGACAGGGCGCGCGCGGGAAAACGCAATAATTTTCACGTTTTGGCGACTCAAGTTGCGGCCTCCTTCGATTATAATTTATAGCTCGGAATGTCTCTGGGTTTGTATCCACCGAAAACTTCACAGAGTATAACGCTATAAATACTATCGTAAAACTGTTTGCGTTCGTTTGTACGTAATCTGATCACGTCTTGTGCCAGCAATAAAATATGTACGATTTCCCACAGATCTCTCATAGTAATTATTAAACTCTTTGTTGTACACCAATGTAAGTAGATAAGAGAAGAATATAAACTATTTTAAGAATATAAAGATGGACCGATGATGGGCTACTTTTGGCTCATATTCAAGAGTGGTAGGGCACAGCGTTCATTCGCTCGAAGAGCAGGCCGACTGGGGAAGTACCTCCACCTTACAGTACACATTCCTTAAAAATAACATTAATAATTTAATGTTGTGTTTCTGAGTGTGAGCAAGGTCGCCAGAGCTCATCGGGGTGGGGGGGAAGGGTCAGCAACACTTGTATGCTGACTCTTAAAGGCCGGCAACGCACCCGCGACTCATCTGGTGTTGCGAGTGTCCATGGGCGGCGGTGATCACTTACCATCAGGTGACCCACTTGCTCGTTTGTCGACCTCTGACGTAAAAAAAAATATGATGTTGATGAAACTATTTAGGTCTGCAAAGCATTCTGCTGCTTGCAAAGGGCCTATGTACACAACGTTTTTTAAGCGCGCCGTTGACGCGCGTTTGTAGCGATGTTAACGCGTATCGATACAAACGACAACACCCTGCTCCGTAGGATAAAAGAGCGCCGTCAACGCGATGCTAACGCGATACAAATGCGCGGCACCGGCGTGTCTGTATTGATACACACGCGATGCTAACGCCGCGCTTAAAAAACCTGGTGTGCATAGGCTCTTAATATTGAGCTGAGTGTAATTAAGCAGATGTCTAATACTTTAACATTGATATCAATCGTGACATTTAGATTTTTTTTCAGTGTCTGATTTTCTAAATTCCGATTTACGAGTATGGTCACTCCTTCGATTGTCTATGCTCGAAGGGTCACTCACTACCACTGTGTTAAATGGAAGAATATCACGAGGAGTACGATCAGGATCTATCTACATAAGTCGCCTAAAGCTTAAAGCGTCGTTTACACTCGGCTCAATATTTTTTTGGTGATTCTTTTTATGGTTTTGGGGAGAAAGCTACTGAATCCGTAGGGAAGCATTTTCTTTCTTTCTTAAGTGGACAATGGTTACACGGTAGTTTTTCGGCCATCTTGTGCAAAAGATCCGCATTTCTGCTACGTTGTATGCGCGCCAGCCCCAACATCATTCTTAAAACGTTGGTCGACAGATGGGAATCTCCGATCTTGGCAAGGTGGTACGACTGCATGAAGTCAAGTAGACATTTCCCAGGGTCGGCGGGCTCTGCCGCGATGGTCACGCAAAAAAGAAATAATCTTTACAGTGGACGTCTTTCGGCTGATATGATGATGATGATGTTATAAATGCCAAAGACTGTGCGTGTGGCGCAGCGGCTAAGACGGTCGCCTCACCGGTTCTCGTCGTCAACAACTATTTGTGTGACCCATAAATAGTGGTTCTGTGTCTTGATGTAAATTGTGTCCGTCTATAATATGTTTGTCAAGTACCCCGCGACACAGGGATTAGATTCACTAGTGCGGGCGTTGTCTTTTAAAAGAAAATGTATGTGAGTATGGGTGTGTGGAGTACATCCATGTATGGAGGTTTGTTACTCTTTCACGCAAATAGTACGGAACGGATTTTGTGGAATGAAACTTTGCAGTTGCTTATGCGGCGCACAGCTACTCTATAATATGTATTTATTAAGAAATATATGTACTAGCTGTGCCCCGCGATTTTACCCGCGTTAAACTTTATAAATTATTACAGCTCCTCCCCCGTAGGTGTTAGCGTGATAATATGTAGCCAATATGTTGACCCGACTTCTTAGTAATATTCATGCAAAATTTTAAGTAAATCCATGCAGTACTTTTTAAGTTTAGCCCGGACATACATACAGAAAAACAGATAAAAATTCTAAAAACTAAATTTTTGGTTTCGATAGCGATTATAGATCACGCCCCAGGTATCTTTAAAAAAAAAATTCAATGTACAGTTTTGACTTTCCTACGATTTTATTATATGTATAAATGTTTATGTGTTACGTGGTTGCCATAGCTTAGGCTTTGCTTAATTTTGGATCTGATGGCCGTGTGTTTATTGTCCCAAGCCATTTATTAATATATATTTAAAAAATTGATTGCTCTTTCCTTTTAGGCGTTGCTTGGTTAAAATTTCTTATAAATGTTTAAACAAGCAGATGTTCCCAAATAATATAAGCCTTTAATAAACCATATGAACAATTTTCTTAAAGTAACGATACTTTTACGAAAACCGATAAGTGCACAAACTCCAATTTACGAATAATTGAAGACCTTACTCCGCTTAAAAAAATACTGTAGCAAGTAACCAACGTCAGGCCATAATAATCAAAGAACCTTCGGTAAAAGCCCAGAGTAGTTTTGGCCCCTTTTGGCCCTTTCCCGTTGGCGTAGCTCATAAACGATACGCCGAGAATGTTCCGCGAAGAATGGCACCGAGTTTTCGCTTACGGGAAAAATTAAGAGAAAAAATAGAAGTGAGTTGAATATCAAAAAGGTTCTACGTGTTACATCGTAGTTATGCGTTTGTAACCCACTTCAGAAAGGAGGTTATCAATTCCTTTGGCGAAATATTACGAGATTTCTCGTCACGCTGCCTAACAACCCATCATCTGTTAGTAATTACGTTAAAATTTTGGTAAGGCGCTTTTGTCATAATTGTGTCATAAATTACAGCCAGGATTAGTCCTGGCTTCTAACCTACTGGCTAACCTTCTGGCTTAAAACGCTAATCACCCTAACAATGCATATAATAAAAAAAAGTTCAAGTGTACGTAAATATCTATTTACTGAATAAACACAATTTATATAATAAATGACGTTTAACGTAATTTTCGTATTTTTCGCATCTTTCTTCTGGGAATTCACAAGAATTCCGTTATATATCAAAATCAATCAAAATAAAAACTCATTTATTCCATTTAAATATTACATTTGTGTGGAATCGTTTTTTTTTACTCAACTGTGCAGTACATGATGTGGCAATTACAGTCCCGCAAACTTATCTGGCCCGCTGGCAGCGTCGCTGTTATCGCATTTAGTGTTGCTAGTAACTATTTTTTGCAATAAAGTGGGTAAAAATATGCACATTGTAACGTAAATGGTACTTCACTAAAAAGCAAACAAATACTGTCATTACAAATCTTTATATTTTTATACAATAATTATGACCATTTACATAAAATGTATGCTGAGTGTTCTCTAACGGAAATACTTCAGGTATTATTATGTCACCGGAATGGTTTAATTCAGAAGTCATTTCATCATGATCATTATCGGAATCACTGCTTTCACTTTCACTATCACTACCTAAATGAATGATGAAAGGCTCGTCTAAGTATCCATCCCTTTTGCACGATTGCAATGCGTTTGCCATTCATTGACTGTTATTTTATCAAAAGCTTCTGCAATCAATGATAAGATTTCAGAATTCGATCTACCAATATTCTGATCTGCTATAAATTTTTGCATCTGCTTGCTCTTTTTCTTTCACAAATTTTCTTACAAATCGCTCCCGGACACCTACAAAGGAAATAGCAAAAATTAAATAAATATTAAATATTTTAAAACATGTATTTCAGTTTAAAGTGCGAGG
The DNA here is from genome assembly GCA_951640165.1 of Pseudoips prasinana. NCBI lineage: Eukaryota > Metazoa > Arthropoda > Insecta > Lepidoptera > Nolidae > Pseudoips > Pseudoips prasinana. Next base: position 31,775,337 of record OX621251.1, on the reverse strand, counting down.
GGGAGTTTCGTATTTTTTCAGAAGCTGACAACACTAACCTGTAGCAACAGCTACGCGTTCATACCACTTATTGAAGGGTATAATTGGTGCCTGAAGGCGCTTTTCTTCCTTCATATAATTCAATACTTGTAATATAACGTTCCTCGCAACACTTTTTAAAGCTTTCGGCAATACGCGCAACAAACAATCAATGGCAGGAATGTCATGGAATAACAGGCCGATTGACATTTCAAACTGGCGTCGTTAGTTCTACTTTTGGCCACCGGGCCAGATAAGTTTGTAGCACTATACTAAGAAACACTGCCAGAAAACTCAGTTGGAATCCTTTTTGAAGTTATACTTCTTTTGGCGCGATGGAGAAAAATGATGAGAGTGAATTTTTACGATGCGCGCGCACACCGACACCAACAAATTTAACAGCATGAAGTTAGTTCTAGGTGGTATGAAAATGTATGAGAGTGAATTTTTACGATGCGCGCGCATACAGCATGAATTTAGTTCTAGGTGGTATGAAAATGTATGAGAGTGAATTTTTACGATGCGCGCGCATCGTAAAAATGACAGCATGACGTTAGTTCTAGGTGGTATGAAAATTGATAACTATGTTCAAGTTGTATATTAAGAAGTATAACTTCTAACGCGTGTACATAAGTACACACAAGTTTTTTTTTTAATATTTACTTCAGGATATAAAATTACATTGTACTTAAAAGTGTTAATTTGGAGCGACTCAATCCCATGCCATTTTGTCACTTAAATAATCAGAAGTTTTGGAGTAATCCCTGTTACACAATTTGGCTTTTATAGTCCTTTTAAACTTATTCGTAGACATTTCTTTGATATCACTGGGAGGTTTGTTATAGATCTTATGCATTGCCCCATAAAAGAGTTATACGATATAGTCGCGGGTAGTATTATATACATATATGATACTAGGTTTGGCCCGCGACTTTATCCACCTGGTATTCGAAATCAGACATCGAAGAGGTTAAAACGAACCTATTCTGTGTTACATATGGTCCGGCACTTCCCCTTTTTGTCCGATATAAAAGAAAAACTTTACCCTTTTCTTATTTCGGGACATATTTTTGTATCTAAACGTCATATTCTTATACCTAAATGCCAAATTTGAAGTTGATCAGACCAAGAAAACACTTTGTTCAATACAAACTCTTTTCACGCCATTAGTGTTCAATATTCAGAAAACCTTTTTTAGTGTATATACCTACGTTACGTTTTGTATATATAGACTAGCTGGTGCCCGCGACTTTGTCCGCGACAATTTTGAATGATGACCAATGTAACTACTTTCTTCTAGCTTAATCTAAAAAATATAACTTTTAAAACAAATAAGCAATATAAATTGAATAAAACCTAACCTATAAATAACCTTACTAAGAAATAAATTAAAGACTATTTTGCTACTGTTATTTACAAAAAGGACCCGATATCATCAAGCAAAAATCAAAGAATACATATCAATTGTCCTTAAGTATAGTCAGTAAGTTAAATAATAATCAGCGATGCATTAATCACAAAGGTAACTCCCATTAGATTAGGTTGCGACATTTTGTGAACGAAACCATAGCGCGAACTAAAACGATGATTACGCCATCTACTAACAAAAATATAAACTTGTAAAGCGGTAAAATTAAGATGTGTGTATATATTTTGGGTGAGATTTAGGCGATCATCTATTGATTCAGTTTTGGACTACCTTTTATTTCAAGCATTTATTTATTTTAACCAATATGCCAATTAAGTTCCGCGATCTGAAACGACATTAACGCCATCTAGTTACAAAATTGTGAACTTGTAGATCAGTAAAATTAAGATGATGTTTTTTGGGTGCGATCATCTCGACACCAACAATTTATACAACGCTAACTCAAATTTTAGATAAATTCGTTTTTTATCCCAATTTGATTAAAATGTCGTTATTTAAATTTGTTATACAATTTACCAAAAAAAAGAAGTTACAAATCTTATCAAACGCTAAATCTTTACTTAGACGACAACGACCACGACATTGTAAGCACTTGGCATAAGAAACTAAATTTTTTAAATTTGAGCTTGCTAAAATTGTTGGTGGCGATCTATTGAATCAGTTTTGGATTACGTTTTTTTAACAACATATATTCTCTGGATTGCTTTATTTTTAACTGAAAGACCAAATACCAATTTTCATGGGTTTAACTTCAAAAATGTCGCATTTTTCATACAAACTTACATCCCCTATTTTACGCCCTAAGGGGTGGAATTCCCAAAAATCCTGAAATGTATATTTTTAATTTTTAACTGAAATGCCAAATAACAATTTTCATACGTTTAACTTAAAACGTTCCAGATTTTCATACAAACTTACATCCCCAATTTTACGCCCTTGGGATGGAATTTTCAAAAATCCTGGAATACATATTTTTATTTTTAACTGAAAGGCCAACTACCAATTTTCATGGGTTTAATTTCAAAAAAGTCGCATTTTTCATACAAACTTACATGCCCTATTTTACGCCTTAAGGAGTGGAATTCCCAAAAATCCTGAAATATATATTTTTAATTTTTAACTGAAATGCTTAATACCAATTTTCATGCGTTTAACTTAAAACGTTTTAGATTTTTCATACAAACTTACATCCCCAATTTTACGCCCTTGGGGGTGGAATTTTCAAAAATCCTGGAATACATATTTTTAATTTTTAACTGAAATGCTTAATACCAATTTTCATGCGTTTAACTTAAAAATTGTCACATTTTCATACAAACTTACACCCCGTATTTTACGCTTTTTGGGCTGGAATTTCCAAAAATGCTGAAATATATATTTTTTATTTTTAACTAAAAGGCCAAATACCAATTTTCATGCGTTTAACTTAAAAATTGTCACATTTTCCATACAAACTTACATCCCCTTTTTTTCGCCCTTGGGGGTAGAATTTCCAAAAACCCTGAAATAAGTGAGTTTTTATTTTTAACTGGAAGGCCAAATACCAGTTTTATTACCGTAAACTTCAAAAACGGCAAAGTTTCATACTAACTTAGCGCCCCTGTTTTACGCCCTTAGGGGTTGAATTTCGAAAAATCCTTCCTTATGCCTTGTCTACATTATAAAGCAAACATTTGTGCAAAATTTCAGCTTTCTTGGTCCAAGGGTTTAGGCTGGGCGTTGATGAGTCAGTCAGTCAGTCAGGACTTGTCTTTTTATTTATATAGATTACAAGTAGTACCTACTAATTGTTATTGTTATTATATACTTGAATGTACCTTGTAGTTGTATTATATATTCATATAAAGCTATCGCATCATATATTTGGAAATAAATAAAATAACACTGAGACACAGAAAAAATTATCGTGCTCATCACACAACCATTTGTCCTGGAAGGATCCCGAAGCCACGATCTCTGGCTTAGCAGCAGTCAACTCATAACTTGTGTCAGAATAAGATAAAATTATATACAAGCCATCCTACAGAAAATTAAAACCATTGTAAAATCAGCAGTTAAATGCCTTACTAACGAACAACAAATCAGATTAATTGAACTGAAAACCTAGAGGACTGTGCAACTGAGGGTACTTCCGAAACTGCCGTGAAAAAAGATCTAGGGGCACTTGACGTGACTTTGACAGGGCCGGAGTAAGGCCTGAAAACTCTGTAACACAAAATAGCACATAAAATGCATTATCATATTTTATGGAATATTTACTGAGCACTACAAAAGCGTGGACGTTGCAGGTTGCTTTTGCAGGTTAGCTGGATATTCTCAAGTATGCATTGTCCAGTAATCGTGCCTATAACCATGCATAGATCCATCCTGTTCAGGTGTGAAATAAATATCTTAAGACAGCTGACACACTGCCATCTCATCCTAAACTAGGCAGAGCCTATACTATGGTACCAGATAACTGATAAACATAGTCATATATTTCTAAATACATACATATTATTTATAAATTACACAGAACAAATAATCGTCATCACACGAAGATTTATCCTGGGAACCCACATCCTCTGGCTCAGCAGTCAGGGTCACTAACCACTAGACCGAGAGAGAAGAGAAAAAAAGTTAGAAGAGGCTAACATCTTCACGATAAGCGTTTATTTTAAGGATGGTAGTATTCCTTTTGGCTGTCTAGGTGCTTCTAAATTCATCCACTCTTTTATACATATGTTTTTGTTGCTATTGCGTGGATTTATCTACTACACATCTTTACATAATAATATAATAAAATCGTAGGAAAGTCAAAACTGTACATTGAATATTTTTTTTAAAACGGGGCGTTTTCTACAATCGATATCGAAGTAAAAAATATAGTTTTTAGAATTTTTGTATGTCCGGGCTAAACTCAAAAAGTACTGGATGGATTTACGTTAAATTTTGCATGAATATTACTAAGAGGACGAGTCAATATATAGGCTATATGTTATCACGCTATCACTTATGGGGGAGGAGTTGTGACAATTTATAAACTTTAACGTGGATGAAATCGCTGGGCACAGCTAGTGTTTCAATAAAATGCACCCAATGCCTAGATACGTCTCTGTCAAAGTTATTAGAACAAAAAGTAGTACTAAAAGCGGTGGATTCTTCACAGATTTCTTTTCAAGTTTAAATCGAGCGTTAATTAGTTGGTCTGGGGACTTTGTGCCTTTTTGCTCGAGCCCAGTGGTTCACGTAATCAATTAAACTTTTTTTAATCTTGCCTCGGTCGCGGGCCAAGCGCGTCCATTTTTATGCTTCGAGAAGTTTTTGTCTGTGGGCTGTTTATTTTTTGGCTTGTCGATTTCTAAAACTTAATAAAGTTCTTTATTATAGTAATATCACAGTTGATTCATGACCGATGTGGATTGTCTGGTCCACATAGCTCACAGCTCACTGTAAGAAAAAGAAATTTAATGCATATTCGTGATGTAGAGACGGTGTTATTAAACGTAGGGAGAAACGAGTGAATTAGAAAACCCCGACAGGGAATCAAATAGCGTGTTATGGCAGAGGGGGTAAGAGGCGTTCTAAGCCAGTGGCACTCACCATTCCGTAAGTGTTCGGCGAGGTGTAGCACCCATCTCGCCGATAACTTAAGGACACGACACTTATAGCATAAAGCACTTATACCTTATACATACATACATACATAGACTCACGCCTGTTTCCCAGAGGGGTAGACAGAGACAACGGATTTCCATTTGTCACGATCTTTGCATACTTCTTTTGCCTCGATTACTGTCATTATATTCTTCATACATGCTCGCCGGTTTAGGGTACGTCTGACCTGCCCTTTCTTGAGAACATCTCCAATTTGGTCAGAGAATGTTCGACGTGGTCTTCCCCTTCCGGTTGTCCCATTCACACAGGCTAGGTATACTTCTTTTGTCAATCTTCTTTCATTCATCCTTTCTAAATGGCCAAACCATCTCAGCATGCCTTTTTCAATCTTTGTGACTACATCCTCTTTCACACCACAACGCTCTCTTACATCAGTATTTTGAATTCTGTCTCTCAAAGTCACACCACACATACTTCTCAGAGCTCTCATTTCCACTGCATTTATTTTACTTTCATTCTTTTTCTGCCATACCCAACTTATACCTTATAGCAGTGTTTTTCAACCTTTTTCATCACGCGACCCCCCTACCCATTTATACCCGCATTTTTTTCATGTTTCTTTTATTTTGTGACACATATCCAACATTTTTATCCATTTTCATAGGGTTCGGTTAAATACATCAGTAAAATTTGTGAAGAATTGGAATAGAAAGCACTCCAGCAAAATTTACTTTATTATTCAGAGGTTAGGTGGTTGTCAAGGGACAAAGTACTAGCCAGAGTTTTGGAACTTAGCGCTTAACTGTTAATGTATTTGTAGCAGGCCTAATAATAATACTCCAAATTCATTTGCGACCCTATGACTGGCTTTCCCAACTTTTTGCAACTTCCCTATAGAAGTTTCGCGACCCCCCTATAGAGGCTTCGCGACCCCCTGGGGGTCGCGACCTACAGTTTGAAAAGCACTGCCTTATAGCATAAGTGCATACGTGTTGCACGTATGCATGTATGACGTATACACGTGGTCAGTCTATAGAGAGGATTTTTTTTTATATATATATACTGGGGACACGGGTCTCATCGCGATAAATATTTAGGTAAATCATTACCTTGGTTACCCGACGTTTCGGCATGGATTATAGAGAGGATGTCCGTCATAGTGGTTTAATTTCTGACTCCATGCTTCGGATGGCACGTTAAACTGTCGGTCCTGGTTGTAGTCATTAGACAACAGTCGTAAAGCCATGTTAGAGGCTACTGAGCGGCTTGAACAATTATGATACCCGGATAACCACTGCCCATACAATAAAGAAGAAAGAAGATCCGTCTAAGCACGCTATTTCCAAGGCAACTTTCTCAAATTCACTGGACATTACAGGGCTTATGCCTTCTAGCAATAAGACTACAAACAGTCGGCTTTCAGGGACTCCTTATACCACTTTACGTTAATACGGGGCGGTCGTCCGATTGAGGATCGATTAACTTTATTTCTACAAATATACTCTGACTATTTATAACCGGTAAAGTCACGTGAATGAAAACCTTTCTAGGGTTCCGTAGCCAAATGGCAAAAACGGAAACCTTATAGATTCGTCATGCCTGTCTGTCTGTCTGTCTGTCCATCCGTATGTCACAGCCACTTTTTACCGAAACTATAAGAGCTGTGCTGCTGAAAGTTGGTAAGTAGGTGTATTCTGTGAACCGCATTAAGATTTTTACACAAAAATAGAAAAATAATAATAATTTTGGGGGGTCGCCATACATAGAAACTCAAAAATTTTTTTGATCGTTCCCATACATGTGGTGTGTCTATGGATAGGTCTTCAAAAATCATATTGAGGTTTCTAATATCATTTTTGGCTAAACTGAATAGTTTGCGCGACACTTCCAAAGTGGTAAGATGAGTGTCCCCCCCCTGTAACTTCTAAAATAAGAGAATGATAAAACTAAAAAAATATATGATGTACATTACCATAGAAACTAACAACGAAAATTGGTTTGAAAGAGATTTAATAATAATAATATCCTGGGACATTATTCACACACGGTCATCTGATCCCAAACTAAGCAGAGCTTGTACTATGGAAATCACATAACTGATATACTACATATACTATTTTTCTTTTGTAAATACATACTTATATAGATAATTTACACCCAGACTCGGGACAAACAGACATGTTCATGCACACAAATATATGTCGCGGGTGGGAATCGAACCCACGACCTCCGGCATGAAAGGCAGCGTATCTACCAACCACGCCAACATCAGATCTAGCAAGTAGTTTTTTTTTTTAATACGTTATAAACCGCAATTTACTTTCATTTAATCAACTGAAATACTTGCTGCTACGGAACCCTTTATGTGCGAGTCCGACTCGCACTTGACCGGTTTTTTATTTTATTTTAGTTATACACTGGCAACACCTAATTTTATCTTTTCATGTTATCCCTAAATAATAATAGCATAATCTTTATAATTCTTCGTTGCCTAGCCTCTTCATCTAAATTAATATTTCAATTTATTTATTCAGGAACAAATTTGTATTGTATTTACGTATTTTAAGTATTTACTAAAATGTAGTGAATATAATCCATGTTTCAGGAACAAACAGCACATTTGTGTATTTTCGAGTGATGCCGGATTATGGCGGAATTTCCTTCAACAAGGAGATAGTTGGTGATGGCCCAAGTGATAAACTTTGACGTTTCAATGTACCTACCTAAGTATCAAATACATAATTAACTGGGTGGACTCTCAGACCGTGGCGGGTGTAGGATCCGTCCCAAGGGAATATCTCCCAGAAAACGGGCAGCAGTGTTTGTCTGAGTACCTACTATGACCATCGACGATGGCCGATCGCCCACCTGTCTGTCAAGCGTGGCCATTATGGTATATACCTGTATTCCTTCCTGCCTTCCTGGCCGCCATTTGTATAGGTAAATTTGTTACACATGTTCAAGATTGGAGGCGTTCTCAGGTAAGGTCAGGTCAGAAGTACCCTAAACCAGCGCGCATGTATGAAGAATATAATGACTAAAACGAGGCAAAAGAAGTGTGCAAAGATCGTGACAAATGGAAATCTGTTGTCCCTGCCTACCCCTCTGGGAAATATTACTATATAGTTTTAAGAACAATAAAATTTGCTCGCCATAATTATGTGGCAGAATATGTGAATGTACCTATTAAACTGTGTAACATCTATTTTGTACCATGTTCTTGCAAATAAACGATTGATTGATTGATTGATTGATTGATAGGCGTGAGTCTATGTATGTATGTTCAAAATTTATTATATGTTATTAATTTGGTATATAATAAAGAATTACTTACTGGCATATACCAATATATTAAAAAAAATAGAGTCGCTATTACATTATACTTGCGCCACAACAAATTATAGTACCTACGATCCTTGCGGTAACTCCGTTCTGTGGTTTTTGTTCTGAGCAAATATGATTAGGTTCACTTACTGGATTATACTAATCTAGTCCCCCGCCCCTGTTTGTAGAATATTTGATCACACCCACATCTCTCGAGGGATAAGCAGAGCAACTGAGACTTTAAAATTGTATACTGATATTTTATACCGGGCTAATACAAGTTTGTGGGCCTTTGAAGGAGTGATAGCTGAAATCGAATAGAATTAATTAATACACTGAACCTCGTTCTTGCAATTTGGTGCTTTAGGTAATAGATATAAAATTGTTGTATTTATGTCTAAAAAAAATGTGATCGGGTGAACACTGCTGGGAACTATTCCTTTTGCACTTTTTTTATATTCCGCTCTTGTTTTAGTTTACAGTTCAACTTCTTCTTCAAATTTTATGTAAAAATACAATAATAATAATGATGTGTGATGACTATCATCACCCTATCTCATCCCGTGGGGGATATAGAAATCGTCCCGAGGGAATACCTACCAGAGAACGGGCAGCAGTGTTATTTGTTGTGAAGTATGACAATCAAACTGCCATCGCCAACCCGTTTGCCAAGCCTGGCATTATGGCATATCCCCCCGTTCTTTCGGGAGGGTTTTTGTCCAACAGTGGACGTAATTTGGCTGAAATGAAGATGATGAATAATAATTTACAATCGTAGATCGCAAGATTTTGAACTTCAATTTTGTAGGGAAGTAATTACATTGCCGCTGCCTGGAGATTACACCTAAAATAAAAAATAAACATTTTTGTCACATAATTAGTTTATGTGTCAAAAATGTTATTTTTTCTGTTAGGTGCTTCTTAATAAAAAATGTAATCGAACGTTATTTAGTGGAAATCCATAACTATCAAGTAAAAAAAATATATTATGTAGTGTTAATTCTGCCGAGTACCTACTCGAAAGCGCTACTCCAATGCTTATAAGCACTCGACGACTTTATATCTGTTGAGATTGGTCCTTGGAAGACTGCAATTCATGTCATAATAGTGCATGTAATTTGCTTATTTAAACTCCCTTCTTCGCTGTAATAATATGCACATACCAGTGTGCATATTTTTACAGCCAAGATGGCGGTGCCTCCCGGTTTGATGAAAATGTTAATTAGTGAAATTAACACTACGTATTAACTCTGCATACTTTGGGATCAGATGGCAGTGTGTTATTTGACCCACGCCACGATGATTAATAACTTTTATAATTTCATTCAGGCTTACAGAAGATATTCCTTAATAATAACATTAATAACTTAATGTTGTGTTTCTGCGTACGAGTAAGATCGCCATAGCTCATTGGGGTGGGGGGAAGGACTAGTGTGGTGGAAAACACTGGTTTACTGACTCTTATAAACCCCTCTGGTGTTGCGAGTGTACATGGGTGGCGGTGATCACTTACCATCAGGTGACCCACTTGCTCGTTTGTCGCTCTCTTATATAAAAAGGGCTAGAAATGTAATGAAAATAGTACACAATACAAATAAAGAAGATTATTAACGTAAGTATTAGATAGAGAATACTAAAATAAAATATCTCTGGATTATCTCGAAAGTAGTTCGACGCGCCATTTTATGCTTTCATTAAAAAGAAACGTTATGCCACAGCTCGCCATTCGTTCCAAGTTTAAAAGTTCAAAATTAGGTTCTTTGGTGTCCGCGAGAGATCGCAGTCGTCACTAATTTCCCTAGAGACGGCTCACGGCGAGCCGCAAACTGACGCGATAAAGAACCCACAGGCTGCCAGAATTAACTCAGTTGCATTTCCTTATTTTTTTTCCCGACACTAAAAAAGTTGGTTGTAAGTTTGGAGTGCTAAGTCTGTGTGTTTTAATTATATACATAACTAGCTTATGCCCACGTGGTAATCGAAATCAGATATCGAAGAGGTTAAAACGAATGAATTCTGTGTTACCTATGGTTTAGCATTCCTCCATTTGTTCGAAAAAAATTCGTATTTTTTTTACAGTTGATCACGTTTTCAACTCTTATTTTCCCTTTCGGGGTAAATCTTAGTATACAATCGTGCCATATAAACATAAATGCTAAGTTTGAATTTGGATGTTATAAACGACATTTACAAATATCGCTAAATATTTAATCTTAAGTCTTTCTTCTTTTCTTTCTTTCCTTTAAAAAGACAACGCCCGCCCTAGGGAATCTAATCCCTGTGTCGCGGGGTACTTTACAAACATATAATAGACGGACAGAAATTATATCCAGACTCAGAACAACTATTTATGGGTCACAAAAATAGTGACCCGGCGGGACCCCGACGAACCCGGGACTGTCTTAGCCGCTACGCCACACGTGCAGTCACTTGTAAGTGGACGGATTCATGCAGACCAATATTTATTAAAGAAATTCTGCTTACGCTTTCATTTTTGAAATATGCAAATTAGTGAAGAATTATATGAAACTTTTTGAAATAGGTAGATAAAACGGCTCCTCATAAAAGGAAATATATAAAAAAATCCATTAGTCAAGCGACGAAATAGACTGAGGCTTTGTGACAATAGGTAATTGTAATAATATGGTGATAAAGATATTTTTTATATACTGTAGACACGGGTCTCATCGCGATAAATATTTAGGTAAATCATTACCTTGTTTACCCGACGTTTTGAGACCCGTGTCTACAGTATATAAAAAATGTGTACAAATCGCGAAAGTTTAAAAACATTGATAAAGATATTTATCAAACTACTTGAGAGAGTAAGGAAATTAAACGACATAGAATTTAATGGGACCTGTGACAGATGTTTTCATTCATGTAATGAGGTTCTCTAAACAAATTTTTAAAATAGACTTATTAAATATTTTTTTCAAAAACTAGTACTTTGTATTTACTTCACTCTCAATATTTTTCTCTTTCTTTTTATTTTGTATTGGTTTGGTTTATGTATTTGACATTTAATTATTTTTATATAGGTATACGTAATTAGTTGACATTGAATAACATTGTTTTTTAATTTGCAGGAATTATCTTATATCAAATACAGTTTGAAAATTTTATAATGGGTACATTATAAATTTTTTTAACTGTGTGTGTGTGTGTTCAAACAACGCTCTACTTATATTTTGGCAAATAAATATTTCATTCATCGTTGCAGATAACGGTCATAGAGCACACCAACTCAGAACAACAATTTATTTGTCACACAAGTGTACTGTGCGGGGTTCGAACCTGAAATACGATGGCGCTGTGGTAGTAGCATGGCGACGTACTTAACCACAGCGCATTCGTTTAAAGTACAGACGCCAGCACAACAAGCTACCCCAATCTGTCAAATTTCCACAATCGAAATTTAACCTTATGTTTTTGTGATAAAGTTGAAAATCTATAAAAGAAATTTGACAGATTGGGTTATGGTGGGGGGACTGAATGTGCTGGCGTCTGTACATTGATGCAACTAACAGTGAGTACAAAAAATATTTTTCCGTCCGTAGTACAGAGAAATAAATTGAGAGGTAAAAGGCGAGAAAAAAAAGGGAGAAGTGGTCCAAGTCCTCGAAAAATATCGTTCATAAATTGGTTGAAAACCACTGCAGTTAAGAGCGGAAGGATCAAACATGGTCATATTTGCAAAAGTCGATAACGCACCGAAACAACCAACCTAGCCTACCTACATATCAGTTGAATGAAGTTGTGTATTTATAGACACGGTAATGTACCAATCGTTAATTAGTTACACATATCAAAACTATTTCGAATCCCCGATCGATTAGCACACTGGTTAGATCGAGCCGTTAAAAATAGTTCAATCAAATGTCAACCGTCACTAAACAGTTCCAATTTCGAACATCAAACAAAAGATGGTACCCAAACATTTATTATGACGTTTACAAGCAAAAACTACAATAATTGTGTGAGAAAACGTGTTATTTGTATTATTCTTAGTGTTAATACGCATTTTTCGCGTAACAATGAGATGAAATTATTGTGTAAAGTTTAGTATGAAGAGTGCCAATATGCGGAATAAGGGACAAGTTTATAGTGTTGGGAATTATGTGATGACTGGGAAAGTGCTAGGGAAGGGGCACTTCGCAAGAGTTGAAGAGGCGACGCATAGGATTATAGGAAAAAAGGTTGGTACCGTTTGATTATTCTTTTAAAGTTGGCCAGTGTGATTTTCTATCAGTAGCTAAAGTTGGAATCCAGTAGGTTGCGAGGTGGCTTTATATGGCTCGTTATATTAATGGGACACTACATACAACATGTAACTTAATTAACGCACATCCTGAAAATACTTTGTTCAGAATCGATTACTGAATCGATTCATATAATTTTTTATCTAGGTCATTTTTTATTCCAAAATAATTAAAACTACGGAAATTATTGTCATATTAACCCTGTAGGTACAGTCAAAACAAATTGAAATGGACCGTTAGTCAAAGTAGTAAGACTTTTAAAATCGCAGTTTTATTTGTATTTATATAAATTCCATCATTCAATACAAAATAAAGAAAAATAAACTTTTTCCAAGAAACTAATTTAGTAAATAACAATGTATATAAGTATATGTTAAATTAAAAATTCAGTGTAAGTATTATGATTACAACATAATATTCTAATTGGGGTGTTTGAGGGTGTACGTTAATTACGTTACATGTTGTATATGTAATCTAAAATGTACAATGACTGTAATGTATGAAAATATTAAATTCTGTTTACACATGAAAGCCTTATTCTCTTTGGTATTAGCGACGATATTTTAAGCTCTATGACGTTAAGAAAAACCGAAAATCAGTCTTCATTACTTTTATATAAGATAGGTTTTTGAAGGTACTGATATACACAGCTATATTAAAACAATATCACTGTGGTGATATAGGCCCAGTTCAGCTTAGGCCTTCTGATAGGGGCTGATAGTACGAGATCCGATGATTATATTTCTACACGTATGTTTTCTTACAATTTAATTTAAATGTATTTGTTAAAGATTAATTTTACTTTGTGTCGAGTTGCAATCAAAAGCCTAGAACACATTTCATCAAGTAATTTTATTCACACAGTATTTAGACGAGGGTATCGAGGCATGAATTAAACTTTGTGAAAACTTTTATTTGATGTAGGTACCTACATTTTATCTGTTTCAAATGGCTGATTTAGGTGTGTACGTTTTTTATACCGTTATAAACGTTTTTTGATACCCGAAAATCCCATTACTTATATTGATAAAAATGGCTACATTCGACGGCATCTCAGTGGGTACCCCTTCAACAGGCGAGGTGTCATTTTTTGTGCCACGTCATCGATTATTAAAAAAATGAGTATATTTACGTATTTTTTTTATCCTTCTGATGTTTTCTCCTCCAATGGGTTACCACTTTTCTTTTGCGACCAAGTTGACCCTCCATGCTCTAACCAACCAATCCCCAAAACAAATCTTCGTTGCGTAAAACGATTTGTTTAGGCGCGCGACTGTGACGTCAATGGACGGTTAACCGGAAAAAGGAGTACTGGCAGCTTTGAAGTCTTGGCCTCAAACCATTATAGCTTACTCATAGTCTAGATAAGCTGAGTCTAGCTGAGACTAAGTCACTGTGTACTGCAAAGAATATCACCACCCCATTTCATACCGTGGGGGGTGTAGAAGTCTACCCGAGGGAATATCTCCCAGAGAACGGGCAGCAGTGTCTCTCGCAAGCGCCAACCTGTTTGCCAAGCATGGCGATTAAGACATATCCTTGGACACAACTACATTGTAAAAGTCTTTTGGGGAGGCCTTAGTCCAGTAGTGGACGTTATTCGGCTAACATGATGATTGAACTTCTAAGCAGTACGGAGTACGAAACTTCAACGGCTTTGCGTCATTGCAGCCTTGTTCCTGTCTGCAGTTACCTCCAGTGTAGCAGACATGGCAACATACACTTTTAGTCTCTCTACACCGTTAGACCAACGAAATCACAGAAAAACAGCGTGGGGATAGGTCGAAATCTAAAGATGACATGAGTGTTCGATAACCTGTTAGCTACTTTGTTAATACTATACTCCAACACATATGTCATCTGTTAAACATTTTTTAATGCAGGTGGCTATAAAAATCATTGACCTGACCAGTATAAAGGAAGAATATGCCCGTCGGAACCTGCATCGTGAGCCACGGGTGATGGCGAAACTGCGGCACCCTTGCATCGCGGCGCTCTACGAGACTATGATGGTGAGCACAATATCATATCATCTAATATAGTAGCTGTTTCGACTGCGCAGCGATAAAGACAGTCGCCTCGCCACTTTGTATCTCGGGTTCGATTCCCCGCACAATTATTACAAAAAATAATTCAGTGCCCCTTAAGTAGTCGTTCTGATTGATTAGAGTCTGGGTGTACTGACTGAGTGTCCGTCAATTAATATTTCTAACGGTCCCCACGACACAGAGATTAATTTCTGTCTGTTAAATAAAAGATACGAGTGTGCTTGAGACCACAGGCTATGATATGAGAGAAAGAAAATGTTTGCTTGCACCTCTCTCTCGTACCTCCTCAGTAACTCTGTCTTTTGCTATCTTCACTAACTTAGGTATACCTCCCTCTCAACATACGTTCTCCTCGCCCGACCACATGTGATAAAAGTGATAAGTTTTGCCAATCACAATGTTTCATATCCATCAAGAGCTCTAATTCGTTTATACGTCTGTACCTGTGATAATGTAAGTAAGAGCACGAGCGGTTATCTATGAATGCTATGAATATTAACCTTTTTTTTACGGGACTAGCCCCTCCCTCTTACCCACCACTGCAACTCCTGTAAGCCAGGATCAATAGTGGCATACAATGAAATGACACTGAGCGGTGGGGCCAGGCATATCCCGGGAATTGCTTTAACTGTCTTGAATCCCGCAACGAATTTAATCAGAAAGAAAAAAGGAGGAGTTAGCAAATTAATAGTTCCGCTTCCCTTCAGAGCAAAACGGACGACAGAATGATGTATAGAGGCTATAGCGTCATAAAACGAGATAATTGCATTAACCTATATTATATAAGTCTATGGAGAATTGCAACTAGAGAAGCCAGCTGCACAAGCACCGAGGATCAATTTAAGGGACCTAAGTGAGCTGTTATATTTGATTCCAATAGTAGGTATGGCAATTAACCTTGTTTGTGTAGAATGGGCCCCGTCTGTACGTGGTGATGGAGGCGGCGGGGGGCGGGGACCTGTGCGCACACGTGCTGGGGGCGCGCGCCCCGGCCCGCGGCCTGCCCGAGCCGCGGGCGCGCGCGCTGGCCGCGCAGCTCGTGTCCGCCGTGCGCCACATGCATGCGCGCGGCGTCGTGCACCGGTAACAGTTCTCTTTACTACTCACCTACAATATCCAACTGATTTATTACCAACACTTGTACTTATCAAGCTCACGGTTTATAAGAATTCTAATTAAATCATCATGTGTCAGCCAAAGTACCTACGTCCACTGCTGAACTAAAGCCTCCCCAAAAAATGCAGGGATATACCATAATTGCCACGCTTGGCAGAGAGGTTGGCTATCGCAGTTTGATGGTCATAATTCAAAGAATAATAATAATATTTCGCTTTCGCAAGATCACTGGGTCAAGGGTCGGATACAAAAGGCGGCAATAATGGGAACGGCACGCATTGTAGGGAGGTTCCTTACTCTGTCGCCCTGACCACCGGCGGCCTAGGGCGTCAAACCTCGCCGCTGGAGGACCTCTACTTTTTTCATATTTATTTATATATTATTGTTGTACAATATCGGTACAAGGTGCCTTGAAAGCTTGTGTTATTCAAATAAAACGCTGTACCTCAGAGCGAGACATTTATTCAAAATAATCAAAACTTATATAGCTATATTTTGTGAACCAAACCATACCGCGATCTATTTCTACGGTACGGCCATCTAGGGGCAAACACGGTAACTAAATTTACGTACATTGCATTTGCCACCCATTAATTATTTCTAACTTGAACATTCCGCCCACCAAAAGGAATATGTTCCTTTTAGTACCGCCCACCATGAACAAACTTAGCAATGGACTGTATAAAAAATTAAACAAAATAGTGAACACACTAAATAGTAGGCAGCTTCATTTCATAGGAATGCAGTATAGTTGACAGTTATGGTTCCAATCAAACATGACAAATACAACTAAAGTTTATCTATGTGACAAAGTAAACTAACAAACATACAAGTGAAACATTTTCATAACATTGGGTTCGTTTGAACGCCATCAAATACAAAGTCTTAAATTATATACAAAATATAATTTGACACGCGGTAATAAAAAATCGAAACAAAGTGCAACATAAGTAACATACAAATCTTAATACAAAATAAATGCTTACGATTTTTACAACCTGTGGCTCATTCGGTAACAGGAAGAAAACACAATTTTGAAATTGGACGTTTAATCATAGTGCCCTTACAACGAATAGTCACAACGCGAGTCAAGCTATCTTTTCCCGGATGCAGCTGAATAATTCTACCATATAACCATTTAGCTGGAGGTAAGTTGTCTTCTTTTATTAACACTACATCACCTATTTTGTAATCAGTGTTACGGTCGTTCCATTTATTTCTTTGGAAAAACTGCGTTAAATATTCCTGTTTCCATCTATGCCAGAAGTGCTGCACCACACGTTGAACCAACTGCCATCTGCGTAAAGTACTAATTGTGGCATTCTCGTAACTGTAGTCGGGTACCATCACCAATGGGTGACCGACCAAAAAATGGCCAGGAGTTAAAGGTACAGGGTCCTCTGGGTCGCTACTACCCTGAGACAAGGGCCTAGAATTTAGGCATGCCTCAATTTGAGAAAGAACCGTGGTCAGCTCTTCGAACGTCAAAGTGGAGTCACTGATGACGCGCTTCAAATGATATTTTACACCTTTTACTCCTGCTTCCCACAAGCCACCAAAGTTTGGAGCATGGGGAGGAATAAAGTGCCATTCGGTTTGAGAATTTGCAAGGGCAGCTGCAATGTCTTTAAACATTGAACTCTCTTGGTTGAAGAGTATCTTTAACTCCTTGGCAGCGCCCACAAAATTGGTGCCATTACCGTTCCAGATTTGACACAATGACCTCGCCTGGAAACGAACCGTTTGAACGCTGCCAGAAAACTCTCAGTTGTTAAGTCTGAAACAGCTTCAATGTGCACTGCACGCGTGACCATACACACAAACAAGCATATGTATCCCTTATATGACCGCTGTCCACGACCCTTAGAGACTCTTATATTAATGGGGCCCGCATAATCGACACCAGAGTTATAAAACGGTTTGTTTGGGGTCACTCTGCAAGCTGGAAGCTCTCCCATCAACTGTAACAAGACTTTCGACGTTATAATGCATGGCGCTATCCACCCTAAAGGATCATACAGCCTTGATATTTCCGATATGACCGTTCTTTTTGTTTCAGTTGCAACAGGAGGTGACATCTTCACAGAGTA
This sequence comes from Pseudoips prasinana, assembly GCA_951640165.1. Taxonomy (NCBI): domain Eukaryota; kingdom Metazoa; phylum Arthropoda; class Insecta; order Lepidoptera; family Nolidae; genus Pseudoips; species Pseudoips prasinana. Next base: position 31,757,453 of record OX621251.1, on the reverse strand, counting down.
ATCGAATTCATCAGTGCTCCTGTTCCAGGTAAGTCCCAAAATCTTAGTTACCTGATCAGTGTTAATTTCCAAATCTCTTCCAGAATTTTCAGTTAAGTTTTACAATAAGCACATTCTATTACTTGTCCATTTTTGCAATTGAAATCCTCCTTTCTCTAATAAACTGTTCATTTCATTATAAATTGTTTCTACTTCTGTTTCAGATTGGCAGCCAGTCATCAGATCATCTATATATAGGTCCGACTTCACCCTTTCAGCAGCCAATGGATACATATGACTTTCATCACATGCAACTTGAAATAATGACTTGACAGCCAAGTAAGGGGCGCATGACGTACCAAAGGTGACAGTCAGAAGTCGGGAATCCTCTATCTCTTTTTTGGGATCCTCTCTCCAGACAATTCTTTGGAAATCCGTATCTGGCCGCGCTACCTTTATTTGGCGATACATTTTTATTATATCTGCCGCTAAACAGATCGGATGCTGTCGCCATCTCATGACAATATGTCTCAAGTCTGCCTGAAGAGTGGGTCCTACCATTAAGGTGTCATTTAAGGAAACCCCGTTAGTTCCCTTGCATGATGCGTCATAAACCACTCTTACTTTTGTGGTTAGTTTATCTGGTCTAACCACTGCGTGATGAGGAAGATAGACCGCATCACTTTTATTTATTTCAGACTCGTCGCTGATTTTCTCCATATGGCCCAGTAATAAATACTCTTTTAACACATCAATATACTGTTGTTTCAATTTATGTTCCCTACCCAACCTCTTTTCTAAACCTAGCAATCTTTTTACAGCTATATTTTTAGAATGACCATATTTACAAAGTGGATCTTCTGAGCGAAAAGGTAATTTTACGACATAACGCCCATTTTCATCCCTTTTCGTAGTATTTACGTAAAACTCCTCGCAAGCTTGTTCTTCAGGCGTCAGAAGCTTTTTCGTTAAAGCAGGCTCAGAATCTAGTTCCCATAAACGTTTTAACATTTCGTTTTCTTCAATTTGAGTGTGCATCGCGATCACAGTATTATGGGAATCCAGAGTCGTATCTGCTTTACTGACATGGCCTGACACAATCCAACCTAAATGCGTGTCTTGTGCGACTGGAGAGCCCGCGGGGCTCTTGATCAGACCTTCCTTTAAAATACGGCCATATATTTCGGCTCCTAATAAAATATCGATTTTATTAGGCGAATTGAACTTTGGGTCGGCTAGACGTATACTATGAATTTCTGGCCAATTCTCGAGTTCAAAGTTATTATCTGGCATAACTGAGGTTAGTGCTCTTAAAAGATGCGCAGTTACTTTTAGGGTAAAAGAGGGATCATGCAACGATTGTATATTAATATTAACCACATGTCTAGAGACGATATCGCCATGACCACCTCCTATACCTGCAATAGTAGTCTTCGAGACTATTCTTTTTAAACGCAGCAACTGTGCTGCTGCCTCAGTTATAAAAGATGCTTGGGATCCTTGATCCAACAATGCTCTCAAAATTTGAGAGGACCCATTTTGTGATTCGGCCTTTACTAGAACCGTGGCTAACAAGACTTGACTCTGTGCTTGTCCATTCACTAAATGGGTTGCTATATTTGCACTGACATCATGTACTGGCTCTGAAGTAGATTCATGTGGAGTTACAGGCTCCACTGGCGTAGTAGCTTCACTGGCTCCACTAAGGTTCTTCGGATGCAACAACGTATGATGCTTCCGCTGACATATACGGCATTTTAGAAGAACACGGCAAAATTTGGAAGTATGGTGACTGCCCAAACAATTAAAACAGACACCCAAGGATTTTGAAATGGCAAGACGTTCGTCGATATTAAGTTTACCAAACTTCTTACAATTGGGGAGCTTGTGACTCTCTGAACAGTATGGACATGAAACGTTAATAGCACCATGCATTACTTTAGCGCGAGATGTAGAGTTAATATCGAGTTTTGATTTATATTTAGGTTCAACACACTCTAGGGCTCGAAACCGCGTCTCAAAAAACTCGCAAAATTGTTTAAAAGAGGGTAGATCATCGGATGATTTACTAACGTGCAGTTCCCACTGCTTCCTAGATTCTACGTCCAACTTCAAACTCACTACATAAACGACAATAACGTCCCACGAACCTACATCAATCCCAATATTGGTAAGCTCATGCAAACAATCACTGGTAACATCAAGCAAATCTTTAAGTGCCTTCGATGATTCGGTTACAATATTACGTTGGCCAAATAGTCGGTTAAATATACATGTTGACATAAACTTCTTATTATTAAACCTACGTTCTAACATTTCCCAACATTTTTTATAGTTGACATCAGTTATAGGAACATGTCTTATAAGTTGTTCTGCTTCACCTGACAGCTGAGTCTTTAAATAGTGGAGGCGTTGTACGTCATCAAGTCTTTTATTATTGTGGACTAATGACATGAACAAATCGCGAAACGACGACCACTCTGTATATTTTCCACTAAAAGTTGGCAAAACAATTTTTGGCAGTCTTACCACACTGTCAGATGAACCATCACAAACTTCTTTATTGGAACTACGGACCTTTAATTGCGACAGAGTATTTTTTAATTCAACCTTATACGTTAAATATTAGGTCTTTACCTATGAAATTGCCGTTCTGCAGTACTGGCCATTTCAAATCAAAATAATTTTTGTTTGGCTAAGAATTCTAATTTCAAATTAATTTTATTTTAAAAACATGGATTCTTTTTTCCAAAAGTAGTCATTTCTTTATTGATTAGTGTTACATTTTCATCGCATTTCAATCTTTTTCGTCATCATGGATACGTTAAAAATTCGAGTAATTATGGAATATGAGTACCGTCGTGGCAGCAACGCGGCACAAGCGGCACGCAACATCAACGACGTTTACGGAGCTAACACTACAAACCAACGCACCACCTGTTATTGGTTTGCTCGCTTCCGTTCTAGAAATTTCGACCTGAAAAATGAACCTCGCGGTCGTCCGAAGACTTTGGTCGACAATGACGAATTAAAGGCGGTTGTGGAAGCTGATGATACACAATCTACGGCTGAATTAGCAGCAGCTTTCGACGTTAGCGTCAAAACAATATTGGTCCATTTGCGTCAAATTGGCAAGGTAAAAAAGCTTGACAAATGGGTGCCCCACGAACTCAATGATCGCCAGCGCGAAGTACGCGTCGAGACGTGCCTTGCACTGCTCAACAGACACACAAATGAAGGAATTTTGAACCGCATTGTTACCTGCGATGAAAAATGGATTCTGTTTGATAACCGCAAGCGCTCAGCAAGTTGGTTGGATCCTGGTTCAGCACCTAAACAATGCCCTAAACGAAAACTTACCCCTAGAAAAGTGATGGTCACTGTTTGGTGGTCTAGCGCCGGTGTGATTCATCACAGCTTCTTACCAAACGGGGTGAGCATTACTGCAGATGTGTACTGTGAAGAACTGAGCACAATGATGGAGAAGCTGGCGCATCTCCAACCAGCATTGGTCAATCACTCGTCTCCGCTGCTCCTGCACGACAACGCGCGACCTCATACTGCACAGCAGACGGTCTCCAAGTTGCAAGAACTGGGGTTGGAAGCTCTCCGTCATCCGCCCTACTCACCAGACCTTGCGCCTACAGACTACTACTTTTTCCAGAATTTGGATAACTTCTTGGCGGGAAAAAAATTCAATACCCGAGAGGCAGTACAAAATGCCTTTGAAGAATTTGTTGCCTCCCGTCCAGCTGATTTCTTTAAGAAGGGCATCAATAAACTGCCACTGCGATGGCAAAGATGCATTGATTGCATGGGTGATTACTTCGATTAATACAAATAAAAAAATTCATGAAAAAAATTCGTTTAAATTTTTTCATACAAAACGGCAATTTCATAGGTAAAGACCTATTATGTTTCATAAACTTTTTCGTGAATATCTTCCTTAAAGTATTCATACAATTCTTCACCCTCACATTCACCAACTATTTCTTCGTACTTTGTAGTAAAATTCCTCAATTGGGTCTCCAATATCTCTAGTCGTGTATCCACATAATTGACAGTTATCCGGTCTGCCGGAGACTTTTTAAAGTTTATTAAGCCCTTCTCAATCTGTCCTTTGACATCCTTCAACTTTCTAAATTCCTTTTCCATGTTGTATTTCAACAGATTTTTCTAAGTGTCAACAAGTATGAATTAAAAAGTCCAGTGAAGAGTAATTTTACTAAACCCACCAAAGTCGAAATTTTGTAAGTTGGGTAAAGAGTAATTTTTCTAAGTGTCGCCAAGAGAAAATTTTCTAAGTGTTTAAAACTTATAAAACTGCTTCAAAATTGGGCATAGATTCCACGTCAGATCGTTTTTTTTAAATGATTCTAAGTCCATGGAATAGCTAAATTTACACTATTAAACACTTAAATGTACTCACGGTTTTTTGGCCACTTATGCACTTCACTACTCACGTGATTCAGTTCTGTACGCAATAATCCGCAACATGTAATTTTGTTCACCGACAACTAGCGCGGTGGCGCTAGTTGTCGGTGAACAAGATTTAGTTACACGATTTGATAAGAGGTGTCTTATCAAATCGTGTAACTAAATCTTGTTGCTTGATTTCTTCCAAAATAGCCATCCGGCTCGAAGGACCATGTACAATATCGGTACAAGGTGCCTTGAAAGCTTGTGTTACTCAAATAAAACGCTGTACCTCAGAGCGAGACATTTATTCAAAATAATCAAAACTTATATAGCTATATTTTGTGAACCAAACCATACCGCGATCTATTTCTACGGTACGGCCATCTAGGGGCAAACACGGTAACTAAATTTACGTACATTGCATTTGCCACCCATTAATTATTTCTAACTTGAACATTTGTTTTCGTTTTGTTTCAATTTTATAGATATAAATATGTTAAAAATAAGAACTTTAACTAAATAATTTGGAATAATAATAATATCTTGGGACAATGTCACACAGATCATCATCCTAGCCCTAAACTAAGCAAACCTTGTACTATGGGTACCAGCCGACGATATACATACTTATATAGATAGATAATTACTTAAATACATAGAAAACATTGCAAAATTGAAGTGGCAGTGGGCGGGGCACATAGCTCGTAGAACCGATGGCCGTTGGGGCAGAAAGGTTCTTGAGTGGCGACCACAAACCGGAAGACGCAGCGTGGGCAGGCCCCCTACAAGATGGACCGATGATCTTGTGCGGGTCGCTGGAAACAGCTGGATGCGAATAGCGCAAGACCGGCAATTGTGGAGATCTTTGGGGGAGGCCTTTGTCCAGCAGTGGACGTCTTTCGGCTGATATGATGATGATAGAAAACATCCATGACTCAGAAACAAATATTCATGCTCATCACACAAATATTTGCACTTACCGGGATTCGAACCCAGGACCACCAGCTGGACGGCAGGAGCACTACCAACTAGGCTACGGTGACCGTCAAAGAAATTCGCTGCTGCCCGTTCTCTGGTACGTATACCCTCGGACGATTTCTACGCCCCCACGGGATGAGACGGGTTGATGATATTCTATTACCGTCACTACACAGCAATAGAATATTAAGATTAAATTGTAAAAACTAGATTTCAGGCGATGCACAAACCGACCGAATTTATTATCCTATTTTGGGAAGCGAAATGTGATTGTTATAAAAAAACGGACGATCGAACATATTAGGTAGTTAATTTCCTTTTTTTACATTCAAAGTATATAATTCCCCCATTTGGAAAACTGTACAAGGAAAAGGGACTTGATCTTGGCTAACATCCTGTCTTCCTCTCGGGGATGAGGTAACGTGACGAGGATCCGCCGACCGGATCTTAAAGGTCTTTTAAAATCCGGCCAGCTGATGATACACAACACGTGAACAGAATGTTCTAGCATGCACACAGCTTGCAGAATGCGTGTGCCTGTAGCAAACTACGCGGGCGGAGACAATTTTATTCAGATTTATAACTTTTTTTTCAGCGATTTGAAAATGGAGAACATCATGCTGGACAGCACTAAGCAGTTCATCAAAATAGTTGGTAATCGTCTTTTGCATACTGTTTTCTTTTTCAGGTGTCTCAATTTAATAGACAATTTTGAAGGAGATTTTATAACATAAAATCAGTGGCCAAACGCAGTAGTTATACATCATAATGTCGAAACTACTATGACAATAGCGCTTGCTTTAAAATTAGTAAGTTAAATTAAATTGTCGCTCCTTTTAAATTACCTTTTATTTAAAAATTTTAATGCCTGCACTTGGTAAATAATTTCATGTGTCTCAGGGTAACTTTACAAACATAATAATATCATTAACGAAAACAGAATACCAAGATTAAGAATGCCGAAGAACTACTTATGCGTCACATAAATTAATAGCTGGCTTGTGCGAACCCAACCTGGAACACGAAGTGGCGAGGCACCTGACTTAACAAACACTTCTTCATCGACAAAATGTTCTACTTCGTCAGTTCTTCAGTTAAGTCTAGTACTTAACACTGCTATTGCTAATCCTGCAAACCTGGATATTCCAAATGTAGGCATTATTGTCGTTTTTGTTTCGTAACATAGTTGACCAGTTATCTGATCTTTCTTCCCAGAAAGAAGAAAGCCAGAAAGCCCAATCACTAAGTCTTATAAAATTATTCAAGCTAACGTTAAATTTATCGAATAACGCTGTCTGTTACTTTTCCACTTTCTTAATCTGTGACCGCATAGAAATTTTAAATCACTTCTGGTGAGTCCCTATAAATGAAAGTAGTAGATGCCAGTAGCGCTAAAAGGAGATCTTATTGTGTGATGGAGTTCTAACGACGTGGTGTCTCATTGACTGATTCAGCAATACCAAGCTTGTGCTTTCTAGAACTGAGGCTTTATAGAAATTTATACAAAAGTTTCTTTTGTAATGTAGACAAGGAATAATGTTGCTTTTTCGAAGTGCACTCGGAAAATGCTGCACGCAGAAAAGCAAGTGTTTAATATTATTGCAGACTAGCTGTGTCCCGCGGTTTTACCCGCGTTAAACTTTATAAATGATCACAGCTCCTCCCCCATATGTGATAGCGTGATAATATGTAGCCTATATGTTGACCCGACCTCTGAGTAATATTCATGCAAAATTTGAAGTAAATCCATGCAGTACTTTTTGAGTTTAGCCCGGACATACAAACAGACAAAAATTCTAAAACTATATTTTTTGTTTCGATATCGATTGTAGATCACGCCCCAAGTATCCTTTAAAAAAAATATTCAATGTACAGTTTTGACTTTCCTACGATTTTATTATATGTATAGATTTCGGCCTTTCAAATGTGTGGAGAAGTGGTGCAGCGCTGCATACGCCGTGCGGCTCGCTGGAGTACGCTGCGCCGGAGCTGTTTGTGGACGGGCGCCGGTACGGGCCCGAGGTCGACTTGTGGAGCATGTAAGTCACAGAAGAGACCTCCTATCGTGTAAGTTCAGTCCGAAGACTTCTTGGGTGACGCTATGCCGTTCTTCACGACGAAATTCTACTCAGGCATATACTTATCTCTTTGTTACTCACTATAGAAATATAGCGTGTCGGAGACTCACCTGAATCACAAAATAAAGATGAACTAAGTAGGTACAGAACCTTGACAACACAAACGTCATTGGTAATACATGTAGCTTCGCATCTAACTTGCAGAGTGCGTCAGGCTGTCTTTTTTTTTCTTTATTTTATTTATTGATCAATACATTACTGTAGGTATATTAGTAATGTAAGAGCCCCTCGCATAAACCACAGTGGTTTTACTAGTGATCTGCACTAGTAATATATGCATATTAAAGTACTTTTTTTTACCTCTACATTTTTAAAGGTCTAAGTCTGCAAAGGTTCACATGTGCTTTAATACACCGTTTTAGTTAAAGGCACACCGGACGGCGGACACAGCTACTTTTACTTATGTTTACAAATCGTGACTCAAACTCAAAGTATATAGGTAAATTTTCGTTACGCCTTCCTTTGAGGAGGGAAGGAAAGCCTATCTCTACAGCATACAAGGCAGAGTATACGGCAGCAGCAGAGACATTCTGCGGATCATTTCTAGTAAATATCAGTGTTCGATAAAATAAAATAAAATAAAAAAGGTTTTTATTCACGTAGACTTTAAAAAAGCGCTTGTAAATAGTCAGAACATGTTTGTAGTTATACAGTTATTATTTCTAGTTGCATATTACAGATAATAGGTCTTTACCTATGAAATTGCCGTTTTGTATGAAAAAATTTAAACGAATTTTTTTCATGAATTTTTTTATTTGTATTAATCGAAGTAATCACCCATGCAATCAATGCATCTTTGCCATCGCAGTGGCAGTTTATTGATGCCCTTCTTAAAGAAATCAGCTGGACGGGAGGCAACAAATTCTTCAAAGGCATTTTGTACTGCCTCTCGGGTATTGAATTTTTTTCCCGCCAAGAAGTTATCCAAATTCTGGAAAAAGTAGTAGTCTGTAGGCGCAAGGTCTGGTGAGTAGGGCGGATGACGGAGAGCTTCCAACCCCAGTTCTTGCAACTTGGAGACCGTCTGCTGTGCAGTATGAGGTCGCGCGTTGTCGTGCAGGAGCAGCGGAGACGAGCGATTGACCAATGCTGGTTGGAGATGCGCCAGCTTCTCCATCATTGTGCTCAGTTCTTCACAGTACACATCTGCAGTAATGCTCACCCCGTTTGGTAAGAAGCTGTGATGAATCACACCGGCGCTAGACCACCAAACAGTGACCATCACTTTTCTAGGGGTAAGTTTTCGTTTAGGGCATTGTTTAGGTGCTGAACCAGGATCCAACCAACTTGCTGAGCGCTTGCGGTTATCAAACAGAATCCATTTTTCATCGCAGGTAACAATGCGGTTCAAAATTCCTTCATTTGTGTGTCTGTTGAGCAGTGCAAGGCACGTCTCGACGCGTACTTCGCGCTGGCGATCATTGAGTTCGTGGGGCACCCATTTGTCAAGCTTTTTTACCTTGCCAATTTGACGCAAATGGACCAATATTGTTTTGACGCTAACGTCGAAATCTGCTGCTAATTCAGCCGTAGATTGTGTATCATCAGCTTCCACAACCGCCTTTAATTCGTCATTGTCGACCAAAGTCTTCGGACGACCGCGAGGTTCATTTTTCAGGTCGAAATTTCCAGAACGGAAGCGAGCAAACCAATAACAGGTGGTGCGTTGGTTTGTAGTGTTAGCTCCGTAAACGTCGTTGATGTTGCGTGCCGCTTGTGCCGCGTTGCTGCCACGACGGTACTCATATTCCATAATTACTCGAATTTTTAACGTATCCATGATGACGAAAAAGATTGAAATGCGATGAAAATGTAACACTAATCAATAAAGAAATGACTACTTTTGGAAAAAAGAATCCATGTTTTTAAAATAAAATTAATTTGAAATTAGAATTCTTAGCCAAACAAAAATTATTTTGATTTGAAATGGCCAGTACTGCAGAACGGCAATTTCATAGGTAAAGACCTAATATTTAGGTACACGTAATGTTAAAACATTTATACAATTTATGTTATAATAGTAGTGATATTTAGCTTGTATTAAGTTATTGTCAAGGAGATTATGTTTAGGTTTAATGATTGAAATTAATATTTTACTACATATTGTCTGAATGTTTATAATAAATAATAATTTAATACGTGGTTGGGGTGGTAAATTAAAATAAGTCATTTAGTGTTTACCTTAATATTTATTTATATTTAAATTATTTACTTAGATAATTATAAACTCCTGCTGTAACTAGTTATAATGGAGAATTCTACTATTTTCTGTGTGTTCGTTTCCAGAGGTGTGATAGTGTACGGCATGGTGACGGGCGGGCTGCCGTTCACGGGCGCGGAGGCGGGCGAGGGCCGCTCGCGGCCGCAGCTGCGCGCCGCCATCACGCGCGGCTTCACGCGCAAGCAGCGCGCCGCGCTCGCGTGCGTCAGTCCCGGTCAGTACACCATTATTTATTACCAGTACTCCTACCGTGATTTCGTCCGTGTGAGTTTCGTACTTTCTAACCGGAAGACGCAGCGTGGGCAGGCCCCCTACAAGATGGACCGATGATCTTGTGCGGGTCGCTGGAAACTGCTGGATGCGAATAGCGCAAAACCGGCAATTGTGGAGATCTTTGGGGGAGGCCTTTGTCCAGCAGTGGACGTCTTTCGGCTGATATGATGATGATGATGACCATCATACTAAGCAAATTCACACTTCGTATTGAAACTTTCATAAATTTTCCCCCTAATTACATAATCAATAATATAATAGGGCCTATGCAGACCACGTTTTTTAAGCGCTCCGTTGACGCGCATTTGTAGCGATACACAAGCGCGTTAGGATCGCGTTTGTATCAATAGAAACAAAAACAAACTACTCAATTACGTCAGTCCGGCAGACGGGTTGCAAAAAACCGATATTATTGCAACAGGTTTTAATATTCAAAAATTACAAAGTTATATTAAATCTAAATTGGTGACAATCGTTCGATGTAAGAAACAAGAGTGAGCAATAACTGGAAGACGATGCCGCCGCCCGATGTGCCGCGCGGGTCACGTTGAGTCTTGTCAGCGTTGCCACGGTGGTCGCTTGGGTGATGCAACATTTACATTGAGTTACAATTAGTTCCCTTAACTGCACATTCCAAGTAAATCTGGTACTTAACAACTCTGTAGGATAAAAGCTCGCCGTCGACACGCGAATCTTAATGCGCGTCGACGGCGCGTTTGAAAAACGTGGTGTGTGTATAGGCCCTTAGGGGCAGTGGTTACCTCGATGTCAGACTTATTCAAGAAGCCTAGTAGACCTCTGACAAGGCTTAACTACTAAAGTCTATTAATGATATGAACTACAAGGGGGAAGCTTGACCTGCCCTCCAAAGCACAGAGACGCTCGGAAATCAAACAACTTTATCGTTAACGTATCTGCAGTGACCGCGTGCCTAGGTAACATAAATACAAAAAGAAATAGACATCATTATCATCATCATAATCATCATGTTAGCTGAATTACATCCACTGCTGGACAAAGGCCTCGCCAAAACATTCTCATAATGGAGTAGTGTCCACCATTTGAAGGGATACGGTCACCATAGCCTAGTTGGTAGTGCCCCTGCCTACGAAGCTGGTGGTCCTGGGTTCGAATTCCGGTAAGTGCAAATATTTGTGTGATGAGCACGAATATTTGTTTCTGAGTCATGAATGTTTCTATGTATATATGTATTTATCTATCTATATAAGTATGTATATCGTCGCCTGGTACCCATAGTACAAGCTTTGCTTTTTGCAAGAAACGGGTTGAAGATGGTACAATAGATCCTGCTGCCCGTTCTCTGGGACATATTCCCTCGGGACGACTTCTCCACGGAATAGGTTGGGATAGTGATATTCTTTGCCTGTGTGAATCATATAGTAAGCGGTAACCAAGAGCTTTATTAGCAAAGGCGTATGTACAAAATGCTGTTTTTGGTAAGAAATAGTAAGAAAATCACAAGTGGACATGTAACACTTCACTTCAGTTCAGACACGTTTCACGTTAGAGTTCGTTCTTTAGACTTCTGGAGTTCAGCTCACTTTGTACCTGAAAACAAATAAATTTAATTTATAATAGTGGATTATGGTAGAAGAACATGTCAGAATAGAGGACACCAGTACGGTTGCTCTAGGGAGCTCCCGAAACAGATAGTTACGTTGTATGACACGAGATGGCGCTGTAAAAGAAACAACTACACGAATATTTAGGTTTTAACTCGTAGTTTTTTTTTTACTATATCCCTAGAGGTAGTGATAGCTTCAATCAAATTAACGTATGTGTTTTGATCCAACAATGTTGATTTTCTGAGCTCTGCTTTCTAACCAACTAAAAACCATACTCTCACTAATAAAAAAATCATAATCAAAATTGGTTAACTAATCACGGACGTACATCGGTATATAATCGAAATTAAAAAATGATCTTATTATTATATTAACTGTCCTCGTTTTGAAGTAAAAATAAATGTGTGGTCTATTTGACTACGTTACAAGCTCTGCTTACTGTTATTTAACTACACCCAATCTCAAGAAAACCAGACATGTTCATGCACACAAATATATGTCCTGGGGCTCTACCGGCTAAGTCGCCAAACATCGATTCCTTAAATGGCGTTCAAATAAATAAAGGTTAGAAATGCTTCAACGTTGACAATCGATTCCGGACCATTAATGACGTCACATGTGGTCATGGAAGCCGATTTAACGATTGATTAAGTAAATTTTAACCTTAATTTATTTGAACGCCATTTGAGAAATCGAGCCGGTAGAGCCCCTGGGCGGCAATCAAAACCATGACGTGCGGCGTGAAAGAACTGGCGAAATCAGCGAGTGTAAACACAACTCGAGTCTACTCCATGGTAAATTCTATTGTGAAAATAAATGATGATAATCGTGGTCATAATAGTCATTGAACCGTTTTATCAAAACGACCAACTGCTTCGTTACCTAACAATCATGTTATTAAGAACTATCTTATTTATTGCTACCAAATTATTACGCTACTGTAATAAAATAAAATAAAAATAAAAAGCCTTTTTATTTGCTCCTATGAACGAAGTAACATTTTGTTTAGTGGATTAGTAATTATAATTTTTGTTATTTATTAGTTAAGGTAATATTTGATTTCTTCCATAGCGGGGGGGGGGGGGGGGGGGGGGGGTGAAGGCCTCCTCCAGGTTGTGCCGTTTATCCCTATCTTGTGCCAAACCGAGCCAGTGTTTGCCTGCGGTCTCGCGTATTTCATTTCATCTGACCAGCATTTGAGCGGACGACCTTGTTTGCGCTTTCCACTTCCTGGTCCTTTCCACTCTGTGACCACTTTCGCCCAACGCCCATCCTCAAGTCTCGCTACATGACCGGCACTTCCATTTTAGTCTTCTGATATGTTGTATAGCATCTCTAACTTTGGTACGTTTCCGAATTTCTTCATTTCTGACCCTGTCTTTAAGTTTTAACGCTACTGTAAGATTCCATAATAATATCGGTCATGAATCTATGTAGATGTATACTCTTAATATGTTGTGAATTTTATCGCTTGGCATATTAGTAGTTAACTGAAATATATCGAACAGATGATGTTTCTTACATTATAAAAGTGGACCTGTCACAGAATTTCTTAGTAATGATATATGTGTAAAGTCCCAACTATTGTTGTTACAGAATGTAAGGCATTTATCCAGCATTTATTGGAGCCCAACGTTGAAGAACGGATGAAGATTGAAGAGGCAGCCCGCCACCGCTGGATCAAGAGACCCGGCATGAGGATGAAAACACATCCTTTCGGCACCACTGACGCACACACTAACAGAGAGGTAACTCATAATAGCATCTTCATAAGGCCGCACGAGCTGACGCCACCAATGGATCAAGAGACATGGCATGAGCATCAAAGGACATCCTTTCCATCTTAACATAGAATCAGTAACGCAGGGGTAGCTTATAGTACCATCTTCATAAGATAGAAGATACGGCCCGCCACAGGTGAATTAAGAGACGTGGCATGACGAAGAAAACGCATCCTTTCATCGCACTACTGACGCACACGCTAACAGAGAGGTAACTCAGGGTAACATCTTAAGATAAGAAAACTCTGTCCACCGCCAAAGAATCAAGAGGCAGGGGATGAGGATGAGAACGCATCCTTTCGGTACCACTAACGCACACGCTAACAGAGAGGTAACTCACAGTAACATGTTCATAAGATTGCAAAAAGCGGCCCGCCACCGATGGATCAAGAGACAGGGTGTGAGGATGAAAAGATATCCTTTCGGCACCACTTACGGACACACTAACAGGAAGGTAACTCACAGTAACATCTTCTTAAAATACAAGACGTGGTTCTTCACCATTGTATCAAGGTACCTGTTATAAGGATGTAAACACATAATTTCGTCACCATACGCCATAACAACTTCATAGAAAAGCCATACTGGCTAACCCGGCATGAGGCCTTCCTAGTCAGCAATGACAGGTAAAAAGTGGAATGTGATTCCTTAATCATAATCCACTTTTTACCTATCATTGCTGACTATCTCTCACCCTCGTATCTAAGTCGGGCGCATTTGTCGTCAATTGTACAATAAAAAATCGATCTATTGCTCCCACAGATATACAGACACATATCAGAACTGTGTTCCATCCCCGTAATGGACGTGGTCGCCCAGATCAAGGCCGAACCGTTCGGCCCGATCGCGGGCATGTACAACGTGAAGGTGCATCTGCACCAGATGCAGTCCGTGGCCACCGACCTGCTGTGGTCTTCGGCTGAGGAGGTGCGGCCGCCGTCCCCTCCCGAGTATAAGGCGATTGATGTCGCTTCTAACAGCAAGGTATATGTTTGTTTAGTTACCTAGTCCTAACTAGTCCTAGTCGCGCTGGTTAGCGGGTGCTTCCCACACTGGTTTGGACATAATGAGAACGACGCAAATTGCCCAGTACGCCCTAAGACTCACATATTCGCAGCCCGCGAACCGTGAGAAAATCATGTCCCGGTCGGCGTTCGTCCTCGCCGCAGTGGGCCTCGGCCTTTCGACCTTTAGCGTTCGTCAAATGATCAAGCCAAACCAGAAGGAGGATGTAACTACCCTCAGCAACATTGCCGCCAAAACCAGAACTAAACATGACAGATTTATTTTTTAAAAACTCTATCTTGTCTCTGAACGGCGTTCTACACTTTAATCGTTAATTCAAATTATGTTGTGCGTGTGAATCCGTTCTTATTCCATTCGGGTTGTGGCTTGAAATAAAAATAGTAAAGGTGACGTTTTAAGAGAGGAAAGAAAATGTAATTACTTTTTTCTTTATATTTTTTTTCTCTGTGCACGGATGTAAATCATTATTAGACATAAGATAAGTTCTGTTAAGGCTCAGATGGATCTTGTGTGCATGTATGATTGAATAAACATCATTCGCGTTTGTCTATATCCGACCCGGGATTTGAACCCAGGACCTCGTTTTCTGCGGGTGAACACGCTACCGCTAGACCAACGAGGCAATAACGCAGTAAGGAACACTACCGCGTTATTTATAAAGAACATGTCAATCACATGTTCTTTACTGCGTTTATAAATTGCGCGGCAGTACAGCTGTGATGATGAATGTTTGGCTTTATTTGTGGTTTGTCTTATATGGACAACTAGCTGTGCCCCGCGGTGTTACCCGCGTTAAATTTTATAAATTTTCTTTGCTACAAACCTCACGCAGCCCGAGACCTTTCCAACGAATGCAAAACCGTGGAAATCGGTTCGTGCGTTCTGGAGTTATAGCGTCAGGAAGGAAAACCCGACTTATTTTTATTTAGTAGATTAAAAGCAATCCGCACCCCTATTCTCATTAGCCAATAGTATTAGCTATGTTTCGATCTCGTTTTGTTTAAGACGCCGACCCCACCGGCCAAGCTCAACAACAATATCAGAATGCCTTCTGTACCTCGAACGGTCGAGTCGCCCCAGAGGATTAACGGGGTCATCAAAACTATTACAAGTTTAAATCAAGATACGCAGACTTCTGCGCAACACAACGTGAGTACTTACTTACTTATGGTATACGCAGTGGTTACGCTAGTGTCAGACTTGTTCAAGCCGCCCAGTCGGCTTCTAACGTGGACTTGACGACTGTTTCCATTAGCTATTAAGCTACAACCGGGACCGTCAACCTAACGTGAAATTAAACCACATTGGCGGTCACCCATCTATGGACTGACCATGAGCTTAGTTGCTTAACCTCGCTAATCACTTTCGTATCGGTGAGAGCATTTGTCTGAGTATTAATTACTACACAATCTAGGAAACTGGTGGGTATCATTACCTACCCATCTGTCTATATACTATAGGTACTATAGATATATCACATTAATTACTTATGTTAATAAGTTAGCCATATATTATAAGTAAAAAATATCTAATCAGTATCTTAATGGTGATGACGAATGACGAAGTTGGACAAAAACCACAATGGAGTTGTCCATAATTTGGAGGGATATGCCATGATCGCCACTCGGTTGGCGATCGCAGTATGATGGACATGGTTTTCAAACACGCTGCTGGTCGTTTTCTGGGATGTATTCCCTCGGGACCACTTCTACACCCCCACGGGATGAAATGGGGTGATTATCATTCATATTCATGGCAGTAATCAATATTGTTAAAAAACAACGGATTCAAATTTATAACAACCTATTTTTTTATCAATTTTGTGCCGACGAAATACTATGCTATACGCAGTTTGGCAGGATTGTGTTGATTAATTTTAACTCCTAAAGCAAAAAGACGCATGTTATAAGTTTGACGTCGATGTCAGTCTGTCTGTTGTGTGTCTGTTTGTGGCATTTTACCTCTCAAACAGAGCTACGATGCCGATTTCGATGGGATATTTTTCATTAGAAAGCCAGTTTCCTTGCGATGCTTGGTTTGGTTAATATCGGTACAACAGTGTATGAGTAACAGCTATTTTCCAAAGCCTCCTGCTGCCTGCAGGAGTTGTATTATGCCTCAAACAATACAACCAGCGATGAAAAATAAAAAAGAAAGATTTTTTTTTTAAAGATGCAGCTGACTCACTTTACTAACAAACAGTTATGTCACGTTGTTTTAAATGTATATTTATTTTAGGCGAAGGCTGTACAGAGAGAAAAGGTATCACAAATATGCGAGAGGGTAAGAAAACCTCAACTGCAGTGCCCTAGAACAGTGAACCGGCCTTTGAACAACGTGTATGCTATGAAGAAGCCAGGGTTTGTATTTCTACTGGAAATTAATAAAGCAGACAAAACATGATTTATTTATTCTGACGGGCGGTTGGCGTGGTTGGTAAATGCTTGCCTTTCACGCCGCAAGTTGTACGTTCGATTCCTACCCAGGACAGATATTTGTGTGCATATACATGTCTGTTTGCCCGGAGTGTGGCTGTAATTATCTACGGGTATATAAGTATGTATTTACTAAAGAAAAGTAGTATATCAGTTATCTGGTTTCCATAATAAGCTCTGCTTAGATTGGGATGAGATGGCCGTGTGTGAATAATGTCCCAGGATATTATTATTATTCGTATACTTAATTACTTATCGTACGGGCAGTGGTTATCCTAGTATCAGTTTTTTTTTTTTATGGGACTTTTACCCACCACCGCAACTCTTGTAAGCCATAACTGTCTGAATCCCGCAGCGAATTTAATTATAAAGAAACAAGGGGTTAGAAAATGAATCGTTCCCGGTTTGAACCACTAGGCAACAGTCGTTAAGCCATGTCATGCTTGAACATCTGTGTATATGGAGAAAATTAATAGTTCCATATACAGTTGTTAAAGTCCCCCAGTAGGCTTCTGACTTCGTTTAACGACTGTTGCCTAATGGCTAAAACCGGGACCGACAGTTTAACGTGCCCTCCGAAGAACGGCAAGCAAGCAGACGCGCGGTCGACTTAAGTCGGTTAACCAGCACGGTTATGAAAATAAATGAATACAATACATATATTAATAATAGTATACTTCATATGCTCACAGGTTACAATTTATAAACGCAGTAAAGAACATGTCGTTCACATGTTCATTACTGCGTTTATAAATTGAGCGGCAGTATGAGGTTTACGGGTGCTTTTTATTATTGTTCCAGGTACAGGGCCTACGAGAATGGAGACTGTTTAGACCCTAGACTGCCACGTATAGAAGAGCATTCAACCACACACGACAAGAGGGCACCGAGAGTCCCTTGCACGAGGAAGATAGAGGAGGAACGACTGAGGCTCCACAGCTGTCCCAATAGGGTGGGCGATAAGCGCGCCGACTTCTACAGGAAGGGGGGAGATGGGTTGCCAAGGTAAATATACTTTTTAATGTTGTCTATCTCCGTAGGGAACGTAAAGGTGATTTTCCACCAGAGTGGCTACGCGAGGCGAGGCGAGGAAAGAATTGAAAATGAATTTTGAATTCTCTGCCTGAGCATCTTTGGTGGAAACAGTGTTGACGAGAATATGCGAGGTGTGAATTGAAATATATGTTTGTGTAAAACTGAACCGTTTTGCGATAAAGAGTATAAATTAATAATACTAATTTCCGAGACATAATCTATACATATAATAAAATTGTAGAAAAGTCAAAACTGTACATTGAATATTTTTTTAAAAGGATACTTGGGGCGTGATTTACGATTGATATCGCAGCCAAAAATATAGTTTTTAGAATTTTTGTCTGTGTGTCTGTTTGTCTGTATGTATGTCCGGGCTAAACTCAAAAAGTACTGCACATGGATTTACTTAAAATTTTGCATGAATATTACTATGAGGTCGGGTCAACATATAGGCTACATATTATCACGCTCCCACCTACGGTAGAGGAGCTGTGATAATTTATAAAATTTAACGCGGGTGAAACCGCGGGGCACAACTAGTAATATATAATAATTGCGTTTGTATTGCAAGACGAACTCAAACACACCTATATCTTTATCTAATGAAGCCTACGGGTGGCGCGGCGGTCACGCGCGAGCTCGCGATGGCTATTTTTAGTGGTGGAAAAGGGTCAGTGCGATTTCAATTTTCTTCTCATCTTGCCACTCTGGTGGAAAATCACCTTAAGACCAGTTCCCAGACCACTACAGCCAGAAGCGGCAACCTTCCGACTGTCCGGCAGAAGTGGAACTATTCATTTTCGAACTCTTCCTTGTTTCTTTCTGATTAAATTCGTTGCGGGAACCAACACTGTACTAGCGATTCCCCGGGACATGCCTGAGCCTTACCAGTCAGTGTTATTTCATTGTGTGCCACTGTTGATCCTGGCTTACAGGAGTGGCAGTGGTGGGTAAGAGGGAGGTGTAGGTACTCATCTGACGGCCTACGTTAAGCCATGACAAAAATCTACTACACTATTTGCGCAGTAGTATGGTGCAGCTGCCGTTTTCAGTAACGTTCAGTTTCACTCTTGAAAGTTGCCGCGATTTAAATATAACTTATTATTTCAGCTGTAAGTACCACATTCGTATGATTATTGATATAATTAATGAAATATTTATTTGCCACAATATAGGTTACAAAGTACTTAATGACTTTGTAGTACTTTCACTGTATTCAATATACATAATATGTTGTGTAAAATATTTTATTTTCCATTTTTAATCTAACGTCATGCCTGCACATTTGTTTCGGTGCATAATAGCATTACTAATGATCATTTACAATAATAATAAATAAAATATATTCAATCATTAATAACTGTGGTAAATTAAATTAAACCTAACCAGAATGTTCTAGTCTAGAAATAAAATCTAATGGAAAGAAAATTTAAGCAAAGTATTATGCGTATAGCGTAATGCCATAAACTTATTTAGTAATGGGATGTACTGCTACGATTAAGTCGATGATTTTATGATAAAAAACGTATATTGCGCGTAGTTAATTTTTTTGTTAAAAGTCTATATTATATTAATGAAACGACAGAATATATAGTAAGATTGCTCAAAAGGTTTCCAAGACAAAATAGGTTTTATTGGCCGATTGAAGGAATGATTTAGTAATTTTTTAACTTTTATCTATTTAAGCGCCGATCACGATTATGATGACGGGCGAATTAGGCGATAGCTCCCCTGGTCTAGCGCAGATAATGAGGTCCTCCACAAATCCCGGGCCAAAAAGTGGTTTTGTTATTAAGACTTTCCGTCACCAAACCTTGTCTTATCCTTTTATGTGTCGATAACGACACATAAAAGAAAGGTTTATCCAATTTGGTGCAGTCGTTTAGTAGTTATGAGCGTACAAACATTTCGGCGATTCAATCTTATTTATATAGATTATTATCTTGTACAGCTGGCGAGCAAGTGGTGCGATGCAAGCCCCGCCGGCGAGGCTCCTACTGCAAAATAACGCTACGACCATCAAACGTGCTTCTTTGGGGTAAGGAGAATAAATAATAAGTATTATAGATCCAGCCAGGTACTAGTCCCGGCAACCGATGTTCTGCCTTAACAATAGAAATAAATTCAGGAATCTCAAGGCAGCGCCACCTACGGGGTCCAATAGCAAATCTAAATCATCGAAGGACCCAATCAAATGCACAAAAAGAAAACACCGGTCTCTTTGGGAACTGCCGATAGAAGTGAAAACAATTTTTTACACCTGTAATCTACAATATAATAGTTATACAAATAGCTCATGGGAAGCGTGACATGACGATGACACGAGTTTCACGCTTTTTGTTCACCCAAAAAGTGCTCAACGCGCCAAAAGAAGTCTTCACTTTTCACACAAAAATTTCATCAAAAGAAGAAAAGAATATGGGTAGAGGTAGAAGGGTGGAAGTTTAGGGTTGTATCCTTTTTTCATTTTATGGCCAAATAAAATTGGCCATAAAATGAAAAAACTTTTAAAAAGGATTTAAAAATAGTTTACGACTGATACCAGACCTACAAAATATGCACATAAATTTTCTTAAGAATGGGCCAAGACGTTTCGGAGGAGATTCCTGAAAAACACTGACACAAGAATTTTATATATCAGATAAAGGTGTTTAAGTAAAAGTTAAACTGATACGTCTTTTGGGGTCTAAGGCTAAAGCAATCTTCGAATCCCTCTGAGTGCATGCTTAGCAAATGCTAAGTCCACAAAATCGACGACTTATATACTCACCATCATAACTTACATAACTTTTTAATTTTTCCGTATTATCAGAGACAGTGATGCCATATTATGCCATATTTATGTGTTCAAACCAAATTTTCGGGGAATTTTAGATACGACTTGAAGAGAAATCTAAACTGTCATCTGGCAATATACTGATATACTGTAGTTGACATTCTCATAAGGCCGAAGAAGCCAGGGCCGAAAACAATTAAAAAAAGTAGATGACATTGCCGTTCACAGCTGATACAACAATGTTCCGTTTCGCATAATAAAAATTAATGTCGATTGTTGATCATCTCACTCGTCATTTTCTAAATAGTCCAATAATAATACACAGAGGAACGATGCGCACCATGTTTTATTTATAACTATGACCGTTTTTAAATGTTTTCCAAAGAGTAATTAAGAAGTTAATGCATGTAACGAAATTACAATTGGTGTTTTGACTTTGTCTGTCTTAGCTTGTGCTAAGCATAATCTTAACGTCAAAAAGTCTATAAATACCAAATCAAAGTATAAGCTTAGCTTATACTTAGCACAGTTTTACGTAAGTAAAGTTTGAGTAAAGTCTAAGTACGCTCTATAGATCTCAGCCTAAGAATTTTAAGTAAAACTGTTTTTTGTACCATACCATAAACAATACC
This sequence comes from Pseudoips prasinana, assembly GCA_951640165.1. Lineage (NCBI taxonomy): Eukaryota > Metazoa > Arthropoda > Insecta > Lepidoptera > Nolidae > Pseudoips > Pseudoips prasinana. The sequence continues at coordinate 31,736,174 of OX621251.1, read as the reverse complement.
AATATAATATAATTATTTTTATGTTCGCTTATGAAAAACCTATTTTCAGTTGCATTTTACTGATAAAATATGGTGGTGCCTACTGCAAAGCCACCAAGTCGTTTAGTGGAAATTCAAAATTACAGTGGTTTTAAAAATATTAACCGCAAACATTTTGGAATAAATAACAACTATACTTGGATCTCTGTCTTTCTAGTCGATAGTCATAGTGCTTGATGTACTTGTAGCTTAATACCTAAAATGCATAGTGTAGCAGACGTAAACTATTGGCTATGTTTTGATATCACTCCTCTTGCCTATTCTCGACTATGCCAATGCCAGCTATCTAGATCTGACAGAAGAACAACTGGATAAACTTGAGCGTCTTCAAAACCTTTGTATTAGATTCATATTTGGCCTACGCAAATATGATCACGTTTCATTGTTCCGTTCAAAGCTCAAATGGTTGCCAATCCGCCTTCGTCGGAATGCTCATGTTCTTTCTTTATTATATAACACTCTGTTTAATCCCGCTACACCTATATACCTCAAAAACCGTTTCGAGTTTCTCTGTGACACGCATACCAGATTCCTAAGATCATCACACAACCTAAAGCTGCATACTCCTATGCACTCTACAATATTTATGAGCAAGTCATTCTCAGTTCAAGCAGTACAATTGTGGAATTCCTTGCCAGTTACGATCAGACGTGCCCAAACTCTTACCACGTTCAATAAAGCAGTTAAAGAGCACTACCTAAGTTTGTAGTCACCTCTTGTCTAATGTAATATTTATGTATTTTTTTAAGTTGTATAATATGCACTGTATTGTATTTATACATAGTTTTATTATATCTATATATATATTTATGTATATGTATGTATATATTTATGTATATGTTTATATTTATTCATGTATTTAGACTTATCTACTTTTTCATTTGTTGCACACCTACTATTTTTAAAATAATTACAGCTCCTATCCATCCAAAGGTTGTCTGGAAGAAATCGCTTGATGCGATAAGACCGCCCATTGTACATGATTGTGTTATTAGTGTCCTATGAATTTGTCGTGTATGTGTGTACAATAAAGAGTATTCTATTCTATGTAAATACGTCTCAGCTCCTTTCCATTTCATATGGGGTATACAAAATAACCGTAATCATTAACATACTACACCATTTTGTTTACAGGAACATCGTCAGTCCACACTCAACATCGTCAAATAGCCATTGCAAAAGCGAGAGGGCAATGCCGGTAAGGAACTTAATTTGTTATTTTTTACTCTTTTAATACCTAAAATGTTTGCAAGACAAAACTTGTCATTCGGCTTTTGAAAAAAAATTATAGCACTTTTTCTCAACTCAACCATAAACTCCACTCAGTTCTATCTTAACTATTGAGGTTTCGTAGACACAACTCGAAATCTGGGCGTTCCTTTTACTATGCGCCTGCGACGGAGTTTAAAGCATATGTAAACATATGTAAATAAGGTTTAGTTTTGAATGCAAATTGTTTTACACCTATACAAAAACTAATAGACCTCATTAGTGCATATTTTACTAACCGCCAACGCAAAAAGTGGGTTGTATAAGTTTGACGTTGATGTATGTATGTGTGTGTCTGCCTGTGGTATCGTAGCTCTCAAACGGATGGACTGATTTCGGTGCGGTTCTTTTCATTTGAGCCAGAATACTAGCGGTGGTTCTAAGCTATGTTTGGTTAATATCGGTATAATAAGGTCTTTTCCAAAATGATTCTATTATGGTTTAATTTTCTAACATTTTTAAAGGTTAGGTTATAAAAAATCATCAATGCTTAAGAGGTTAACCTAATCCTCCTTTTGACCCATATTACAAGCGCAGTTTAAAAAAAACACAGACCTCTCAATAATTCACTATTGAAATATGAACTTTATTGTATGTGCATTTAGAACCTTTTTTTCAAAAATCTATTGGATTTATAAACGTCAATAATGGCATAATGAAGACGTGTTGTTTTCCAGATCGGGTGGTATTCAACTAGGAGTATCGGGAAGGAAGCAAGCCATTTACAACGACTCCGACGTACCGCGCCGATGAAATAAACAATTACCCTTATATGTCTATAGATATGCAATGCTACAACTACTTACTCAGCTACTACATGAAATTCTGATGACTTAAAATGGGCATTAAATCAACTTTGATTTTAGGCTGTAATTTGATTTTAGGTTACAAAAGCAGCTCGATTGCAACATCCAAATTATTGTTATGGGACTAATCGCTTACTTTACTGGCCTGTTGGTCTTGTTACCGATGTCGTGGGTTCGATCCCCAACCAGGATAAATCTTTGTGTGAAGAGTAAGATTGCAATATGTATATATTTAGAAATAAATGTGTTTATTAGGAGAGATCGAGTAATAGAGTGCATATTTACCTAAAATTCGAAGAAGCATGTGACAATCGGTATATTTTAGAGGTATCCACTCTGATAATACCACCTCTAAAATATACCGATTTTTAATACTGGGATTTAAAAATCATGAATTCTAAACTCTTCCGTACAATAAAGTACAATGTTTTCATGAATATGTACCACATGATAATTAAAGTAATCATCTGTGGAGTTCTGCTACCATACCAATTTTGGCAATTTAAATGATTATTTTTAGATAGAAACTTTACTTTTATACTCGCTAGAGGCAGTTTTGAGACAGCCACTTCTAACTCTGGTCCCAAGTTGGGTCCCTGTGGTACAATGGACAGCAGTTTTCTTAGTTGCCCAAGAGTTTAGGGAAATGCGGCTAATAGTTGTAGCACTGTATGTTTGTCGCCAATGTACGGCGAGTTTTCCAAATTGTATCGTGCAATTCTATGTAATGTTAAGAGAATAAAGCACTTTTACTGTATACCGACTGTCAACGTTTTGGAGATTAGTATATTTTGTTACGTTTAGTTTTTACACGAAACTACTAAATAATAGAGTGTTACGTTTTGCTTGTACGCATGTATTTTATTGACGATTAATATAAGTGAGTACATTATGTTAATGTTTATTCGACTTTTTTTTCATCCATGACGGGCAAATGATGTTGTACTAGTGAATCATTAAATTCTGAATTCAGTTCGATGAATTTTCAAGTTAACCATGAGGCCACCCTGTAAGGTAGCCATAGGACTATCCCGTAAGTTAGCCATGAGACTCCTGTAAGTTAGCCATGAGGTCAATCAGTAAGGTAGCCATGAGACTTTCCTGTAAATTAACCATGAGGTCAATCTGTAAAGTGGCCATGAGACTATCCTGTAAATTAGCCATGAGATGAATCTGTAAGGTAGCCATGAGGCCAATCCGTAAGGTAGCCATGAGGCTATCCTGTAAGGTAGCCACGAGGTCAATCTGTAATGTATGTGTGGACTGAGAGCCCACTTTTACGATGACTACTGATTACTGATGGACGGATGGCCATCCTGTCAGGTAGCCATCCATCCATCCTATAAATTAGCCATGAGAACAAACTGTAAGGAACCCAAATGGTTATCTGCGCCCGTATCTGGGGTCTTTATGCAAACCTCGGCTATTCATTCAAACGCAGTGTTTCAGCCTCTGCCCGTACATTAATTCTGTGCTTCATAGCGCTTTGGCAATTCTTAAGGCTTTAAGACTAATATGTGCGATTAGTAGAAGACATACAATACTCACTCATCAAATTCTTAATCTATAAATTAAAAGAAATATGGCTAATCTAAAACCCTTATATTTATGATCACGGCTCTGGACTACACAGTTACCCAGAGGCATTTTCTATTCCATCACTCCCATGACAAGTAGAGTATTTACTTACTGGGGCAGCCGAAGGTCCAGGAGCCGTTCCTCCGATGTCAGTGGAAGGGCATGTGGCCGGGGTTGGCCATGGCGGCCATGCGCATGTACGTGGTGTGCGGCCGCGCCAGCGGGGGCGAGTCGCCCGGCACCGGCTCGTTCTTGACAAGTAGAGTATGTACTTACTGGGGCAGCCGAAGGTCCAGGAGCCGTTCCTCCGATGTCAGTGGAAGGGCATGTGGCCGGGGTTGGCCATGGCGGCCATGCGCATGTACGTGGTGTGCGGCCGCGCCAGCGGGGGCGAGTCGCCCGGCACCGGCTCGTTCTTGACAAGTAGAGTATGTACTTACTGGGGCAGCCGAAGGTCCAGGAGCCGTTCCTCCGATGTCAGTGGAAGGGCATGTGGCCGGGGTTGGCCATGGCGGCCATGCGCATGTACGTGGTGTGCGGCCGCGCCAGCGGGGGCGAGTCGCCCGGCACCGGCTCGTTCTTGACAAGTAGAGTATGTACTTACTGGGGCAGCCGAAGGTCCAGGAGCCGTTCCTCCGATGTCAGTGGAAGGGCATGTGGCCGGGGTTGGCCATGGCGGCCATGCGCATGTACGTGGTGTGCGGCCGCGCCAGCGGGGGCGAGTCGCCCGGCACCGGCTCGTTCTTGACAAGTAGAGTATGTACTTACTGGGGCAGCCGAAGGTCCAGGAGCCGTTCCTCCGATGTCAGTGGAAGGGCATGTGGCCGGGGTTGGCCATGGCGGCCATGCGCATGTACGTGGTGTGCGGCCGCGCCAGCGGGGGCGAGTCGCCCGGCACCGGCTCGTTCTTGACAAGTAGAGTATGTACTTACTGGGGCAGCCGAAGGTCCAGGAGCCGTTCCTCCGATGTCAGTGGAAGGGCATGTGGCCGGGGTTGGCCATGGCGGCCATGCGCATGTACGTGGTGTGCGGCCGCGCCAGCGGGGGCGAGTCGCCCGGCACCGGCTCGTTCTTGACAAGTAGAGTATGTACTTACTGGGGCAGCCGAAGGTCCAGGAGCCGTTCCTCCGATGTCAGTGGAAGGGCATGTGGCCGGGGTTGGCCATGGCGGCCATGCGCATGTACGTGGTGTGCGGCCGCGCCAGCGGGGGCGAGTCGCCCGGCACCGGCTCGTTCTTGACAAGTAGAGTATGTACTTACTGGGGCAGCCGAAGGTCCAGGAGCCGTTCCTCCGATGTCAGTGGAAGGGCATGTGGCCGGGGTTGGCCATGGCGGCCATGCGCATGTACGTGGTGTGCGGCCGCGCCAGCGGGGGCGAGTCGCCCGGCACCGGCTCGTTCTTGACAAGTAGAGTATGTACTTACTGGGGCAGCCGAAGGTCCAGGAGCCGTTCCTCCGATGTCAGTGGAAGGGCATGTGGCCGGGGTTGGCCATGGCGGCCATGCGCATGTACGTGGTGTGCGGCCGCGCCAGCGGGGGCGAGTCGCCCGGCACCGGCTCGTTCTTGACAAGTAGAGTATGTACTTACTGGGGCAGCCGAAGGTCCAGGAGCCGTTCCTCCGATGTCAGTGGAAGGGCATGTGGCCGGGGTTGGCCATGGCGGCCATGCGCATGTACGTGGTGTGCGGCCGCGCCAGCGGGGGCGAGTCGCCCGGCACCGGCTCGTTCTTGACAAGTAGAGTATGTACTTACTGGGGCAGCCGAAGGTCCAGGAGCCGTTCCTCCGATGTCAGTGGAAGGGCATGTGGCCGGGGTTGGCCATGGCGGCCATGCGCATGTACGTGGTGTGCGGCCGCGCCAGCGGGGGCGAGTCGCCCGGCACCGGCTCGTTCTTGAACACGGCCACGCACTTCCACTGGTTTAGATATTGCACTGAAAAGTATTTAAGATTATCTTTAGAGTCACTTATAAATTTCGCCCTTAACTCAACGATTTCTCTATCGGTAGAAGTAATAGATGTTCAATGATGTCTCCGTGATTAATGCGGTTAAAACCGGGAGCGATCACAGACTGGTCAGAGGCGCGGGCGTTCCCATTGAGGGACCACATATGAATCTCGAGCTTTAGGAAGCGTCAGCCGTTAGTAAAAGTTCTCAAACAATTGTAAATTTAGCCACTAGTTTGTAAAAGTAGTCGTCTATCATAAGGTGCCAAATCGACTACCGCTATATCGAGGTGATAAAGTGTTGTTATGAAAACGCCACTATGTCAGTGCGACTCCAGGACCAGAACTCGAAACCTATCCACTTGCAGCGAGGCGTGTGACAGGGAGATGTTATATCTCCGAAACTGTTCACCGCTGCATTGGAAGACGTCTTCAAGCTTCTGGACTGGAAAGGCTTTGGCATCAATGTCAATGGCGAACCTTCGATTTGCCGGTGATATACTAGTCATGGCCGAGACCATGGAAGACCACGGTACAATGCTACCTAGGACAGACCATCCAATTAGGTAGGTCCAACTTCAAGGTCAATCGTAGAATCCAACTCGGCTGGGCAGCGTTCGGGAAGCTACGTAACATCTTCTCGTCCAAAATACCGCAGTGTCTCAAGTCGAAAGTCTTCGACCAGTGTGTGTTGCCAGTGATGACATACGGAACAGAGACGTGGTCGCTCACTATGGGCCTTATTAGAAGGCTCAAGGTCACCCAAAGAGCAATGGAGAGGGCTATGCTTGGAGTTTCCCTGCGGGATCGCATCAGAAATGTCGAAATCCGCAGGCGAACCATAGTAACCGACATAGCCCGAAGAATAGCAAAACTGAAGTGGCAGTGGGCGGGGCACATAGCTCGTAGATCCGACGGCCGTTGGGGCAGAAAGGTTCTCGAGTGGCGACCACGAACCGGAAGACGCAGCGTGGGCAGGCCCCACACAAGATGGACCAATGATCTTGTGCGGGTCGATGGAAACTACTGGATGCGAATAGCGCAAAACCGGCGATTGTGGAGATCTTTGGGGGAGGCCTTTGTCCAGAAGTTGACGTCTTTCGGCTGATATGATGATGATGATGAGAAGTAATATAAACTGGACTTTATGATGCAAGAGTTAGAGCTTAGTTTGAAAATTAAAAAACCGGCCAAGTGCGAGTCGGACTCGCGCACGAAGCGTTCCGTACCATTATCTATAAAAACGAGAAAAAAATTCACGTTTGTTGTATGGGAGCCCCCTTAATTTTTTATTTCATTTGGTTTTTAGTATTTATTGTTATAGCGGCAACAGAAATACATCATCTGTGAAAATTACAACTATCTAACTATCACGGTTCATGAGATACAGCCTGGTGACAGACGGACAGAACAGTTGACAGACAGTAGAGACATACCCAGTTGTAGTCACTGATTTACCTAAATATTGATCGCGATGAGACCCGTGTCCACAGTATATAAAACTGCTACTAACTGTTTGTCTTGCTAGTGTTTATTTTTACACTCGCTTGTAAGCCTTGAACTTAAAAGATGTCTCGAGATTTAACTGCAAAATTAAAACACGCTACCACCAAACCAACGAGCCAGTTATTATTATAAAAGTCAACAAAGTATCATTACTTTTCCACAAGCGCACGGTACAGTCGTCGCCAGAAGAGGCGAGCAGAGTGCCCGTCACGTTCCACGAGACCCTCCACACGCAAGCTAAATGCTCTTCAAATGCGGCCACCACTTCACTCTTAAACCTCACTATACCGTTTCCGGCTGATGATTCTCTGGAAAACATAAGACGAAATAACTTAAACAATAGAATTTATAAAATCTATCGGTCACCGTAGCCTAGTTGGTAGTGATCCTGCCTACGAAGCTGGTGGTCCTGGGTTCGAATCCCGGTAAGAGCAAATATTTGTGTGATGAGCACGAATATTTGTTTGAGTCATGGATGTTTTCTATGTATATAAGTATTTATCTATCTATATAAGTATGTATATCGTCGCCTGGTACCCATAGTACAAGCTTGGCTTAGTTTGGGGCTAGGATGATCTGTGTGACATTGTCCCTAGATATGATTATTATATATTATTATTATCTGTTGGCATGGTTGGCAAATGCTTGCTTTCACGCCGTAGGCCGTGGGTTTGATTCCCACCCAGGACAGATATTTGTGTGCATGAACATGTCTGTTTGTCCTGAGTCTGGGTGTAATTATCTATATAAGTATGTACAAAATATTTAAAAGGTATTTATTTACAAAGGAAAAGTAGTAGCATATCAGTTGTCTGGTTTCCATAGTACAAGCTCTGCTTAGCTTGGGATCCATCTCCCAGGATATTATTATTATAATTAAAAATGAATCACCGAAATGTTTGTACGCTAATAACTTCCAAACAACTGCACCAAATTGGATAAATCTTTCTTTTATGTGTTTGTTATTGTTAGGATGAGGTGTTTATGAAAAGGTAACCTCGTTCAAAATCCATTGCAATAAAATAATTATTTTTATATTTGACGAAGTTTGCCAGGACAGCTAGAATAATAAATAAATATCTTGGGATAACTAAAAATCAAACTAAGTCCATAATTTATTTTATAGTAGTATCAAGAACGTTACAACATTTTTTAAAGAGGGCATAGCGTTCAATCGCTCAGAGAGCAGCCCGACTGGGGAAGTACCTCCAACTAACAGAAGGCATTCCTTAATAATAACATTAATAATTTTAATGTCGTGTTTCCGAGTGTGAGTAAGGTCGCCAGAGCTCATTGGGGTGTGGGGAATGGTCAGCGACGCTTGTTTGCTGACTCTTGAAGGCCGTCAACGCACCCGCGACTCCTCTGGTGTTGAGAGTGTCCATCGGCGGCGGTGATCACTTACCATCAGGTGACCCACTTGCTCATTTGTCGCCCTCTGATATAAAAAAAAAAGAAAAAATCACAGGCCACGGTGAGGGGAGGGGCGCGGGACACAGCGCGGCGATGGGCGCACTGCATCACCGTCCGCCGGGTACACTACATTAATACGAAAAGCTTTATTCCGACAGTCACAAATACGAATGCCAAAATACCGACTTTCATAATTCCGAATGGTAGAAAATTCCGAATATTACAACTCCGACTTATTTATAATTTTATTATCATTATTCATTATTCCTAGTTTTATAATTCCTAAATTTCAATATTCCTAACGTTTATAATTACTATTCTCAAAATACCGAACATCAATAGATCGAATAACAAAAAGTCCGACTTAATGATAATTCGAAACATCAACAACACGAATAAAAATATTTTGTTTCCCCGGTCACAGTTCTAACCTAACCTAACCCAAATGATTCACCAACAATAGAGGGATCTGGCACTCGGCGGCTGCATGCAACATGCAAACAGGCATGCAACATGCAAGCAGGAATGCAGCAAGCAAGCAAGCATGCAGCATGCAAGCAGACATGCAGCATGCAAGCAGGAATGCAGCATGCAAACAGGCATGCAGCATGCAGCAAGCATTGTTTCTATCACGGCTCCGGCGCTGCGGGGTTTGGGCAGCCCCACGCGAGCTTCTTTTTTTTGTCTCCCCGGTCACAGTTCTAACCTAACCTAACCCAAATGATTCACCAACAATAGAGGAAATTACATGAAACATGCAAGCAAGCAGGCATGCAACATGCAAGCAGGAATGCAACATGCAAGCAAGCATGCAGCATGCAGGCAGGTATGCAGCATGCAAGCAGGCATGCAGCATGCAAGCAAGCATGCTGCATGCAAGCAAGCATGCAGCATGCAAGCAGGAATGCAGCAAGCAAGCATGCAGCATGCAAGCAGGAATGCAGCAAGCAAGCAGGCATGCAACATGCAAGCAGGCATGCAACATGCAAGCAGGCATGCAATATGCAAGCAGGCATGCAACATGCAGCAAACATTGTTTCTGTCACGGCTCCGGCGCTGCGGGGTTTGGGCGGCCTCACGCGAGCTTATCGTCGCAGATGGTTTTAACGCTCACCACCGCAGCTTCGGCTTGCTGGCCGCGGCGGCGGGCCTTCAAACCACCTGCTCCTCAGCTCGCGGGCCGCCCCTCCCCTCCGCGCCTACGCGGGCTTAAATTACACTCTAGGGTAGGGCAGACAAGACTACGTGAAATCGGTTTTGCAGCGATTTGTTTCTGTCACAAAATTTTGTAGCACAACGTGTTGACTTTTAGTTAATTCGAAGTATTAAAATTCGGAATGTCGTTTTTCGGACCTAGAACCCTTCGAGCATTTGGCTCTTAGAACGTATGAAAATCGGAATACTAACAAATCGCATTTACGAGTTTCGGAAAGATAAATTTCGTGATATTTAATAATAGACATTACAATTCTTAGGTATTATGAAAATCGGACTTTTGAAAATCGGAACATCAAAATTCGGAATAAAATATTTCGGAGTATTTGGATGTTCCCCCGTCCGCCGAAATATTCACACGCAGTTCACAATATTTTTACGTTCTTATTTATTCCTTGTAGAATCGTAATACAGTATTATACAATACACCCTGTGTTTGATCATGCTAAGACCTGCAGGACTTCCGCACTCTCCTACAAATAGCTATATTATTAATAAATAGGTCACCTGCCTGTTTGGAGCAACTGCTCAATCCTTGCCACAATGAAATAGATGTAATGCTGTAAAATGGTGACAGCGGCGATTATCCGAATATCATCACCCCATCTCATCCAGTGGGGAGCGTAGAAGTCGACCCGTGACAATATCTACCAGAAGACAAGCAGCATCCTTCTGTGTACTATGCCCATCTCACTGCGAATGCCAACCCGTCTGCCAAGCGTGACGATTACGGCATATCCCTCCAAGATGATTCTTGGCGTAGGCTTGTCCAGCAGGGGACTTTAATCAGCTGTAATGATGGTGATGAATTACTTACGCTATAGGTTCTATCTTGATGATCCTCACATCTTTAGTAGCTACAGCGAGCAGGTGGAATGACCTGCCCAAGTTTGGAGCGAATGCTAAGTCGTTGACTGGTTCTTGCACTGAAGACAGACAATCTGTACGAGTCCAACGTCGTGATGTTTCACTGTACCTGATTAGAAATACGTAGCATTTTAGTACACGTCCTAGTTAAAATATGGTATATGAGGCGAGGCATTCCTGGTTATTAATGGATTTTATTTGCATCAGAATTTTGAGAATCCCATTTATTAACAAGTTAACTTCATTATTCTTTGTGCCCCACGGTTTTAACCATGTTAAACTTAAAAAAATTGATATAGGCTGTGTTAATTCAGGTTGTCAGCTAACTCCATACCAAATTAAAATAAAATCGCTCCAGCCGTTTAGACGTGAAGAAGTAACAAACATACTCACAAACTTTTACCCTTTATAATATAAGTGTGATAAAATCTAATAATAATGGCATCTAACATTGATACTGATACTGAAAATGCATCACGTAAATTGTAAAAAAGTGTAAGAAGGCAAACCCAAACCTAGTGCACTCGTCACATTAAATGCTGACCTAAAAGTATGTACATAAAAGAACTTACTCATATATAAAAACTTTTCCATTGCAAGCAGTTGTTTTGTCCCCCTGCACATTGGCTGCTGCGTTCGTAGTATTCGGCTCGTCGCTGCCAACCGCCAACATCGGCGGATGAGCCACTCTGAAATCAAAAAGGTAAGCAGCTACAGAACTATAGCATATGGACATTTGTAATAGCAAGCCATCACTCCTACATGAACTTGGTGACACCTTCAAGGCATACATCTATACATATAACAAAATCGTAGGAAAGTTAAAACTGAATGTACATTGAATATTTTTTTTAAAGGATTCTTGGGGTGTGATCTACAATCGATATGGAAGCTAAAAATATAGTTTTTAGAATTTTTGTCTGTTTGTCTGTATGTATGTCCAGGCTAAACTCACAATGTACTGCATGGATTTACTTCAAATTCTGCATGAACATTACTAAGAGGTCGGGTCAACATATAGGCTACATATTATCACCTACGGGGGAGGAGCTGTGATAATTTATAAAGTTTAATGCGGGTAAAACCGCGGGGCACAGCTAGTAAATAAATAAAATAGCCTTTATTAACAGATACTAAGAGGATTCTAAAAAACAGTTGTCAATTATTTTTTTAAATTAAATGTCTCTTTTTCCATGTGCCTTTTGGCAAAGGCGTCCTCCATTCTTCCTAAAGCATCCTAATGCAGTCAAGTTATGCATAATTCTTGAACAATATGGCCCTCCTTCCCATCCCATGATGGACAAAGACGACATTCTGAAGAAATACATACCAGAGATTGGCCAGTCCATTTCTACATGTCCTATGACAGTGATCACACCATACTGTCTGATAAGTCTAGCGATTATGGCTTATCCCTCCAATTAATGAATGCGATTTTTTTTTATATAGTAGACGGTGACAAATGAACAAGTGGGTCACCTGGGGGCTACCGGCTAAGCTGCCGAACATCGTTTTCGTGATCGACGTTCAAATAAATAAAGGTTAAAAATGACTTAATCAATCGTTAAATCGGCTTCCATGAGCACATGGTCATAAATGATCCGGAATCGATTGTCAACGTTGAAGCCGATTGAACGAATGATTTAGTAATATTAAGCCTTCACCTATTTGAATGCCGATCACGAAAACGATGTTCGGTGACTTAGCCGGTAGCCTCCCTGATGGTAAGTGATCACCGCCACCCATGGACACTCACAACACCAGAGGAGTCGCGGGTGCGTTGCCGGCCTTTAAGAGCCAACAAACAAGTGTTGCTGACTCTTTCCCCCACCCGGATGAGCTCTGGCGACCTTACTCACACACAGAAACACAACATTAAATTTATTAATTTTATTATTAAGGAATGTCATCTGTAAGGTGGAGGTACTTCCCCAATCGGGCTGCTCTTTGAGCGAATAAACGCTGTGCCCTACCTGTCTAACTGATAGCGATAGTTGGAGGAAGCCATTGTGAAGCAGTGAATGTGTTTTGGTGATGATAATGATGATGACGACAATGATGATGGAGTCAAGTAGAATGACACACAATAAAGTGTAAAAACATAAACATAATTGTTTATTGTTAAATATTTCAGTAGTAGGTACCTGGATAGTGAGGGGTTCCATGAGAGGCAGCTGATGGACACTTTAGTAGGTATCTCATGCTGCAAAGTCCATTGTGCCAGGTTCATAACATCTGGAGCCTCATATATCCTTAAAATAATAAATCATACAATATTAAATAACATTATTCACCATTTGAATACTAGAACCCCCTCTTCCCACTTAATTAACAACTTTTGTAATTGCTTGACTTCTGACAGCAACACAAAGTTACAGAATTGTTTCTTTTTAGTAAATTCTAATATTAATGGGAAATTTTATCTTGATAAAAAATCGCACCCCCTGCAGGTCTGCACTTCCTCTGTGTTTATCTTTGGTAAATTAGTACAGTCACAATTTTATTACTGTTGTGTGTGAAATGTGTACCAAACACTCATCAGACACAATTGAGAATTGATGGCATCTGCCCTATATTGGCAGTATGCCAGTGAAAAGGAGAACTGTTAAGTTCATTTTTCAAGTTATATGTTTTGTCCTTCCTTCTACTGTATCTAAACTAAATATTTATGCTGAATGTCATGAGTTTTCTATAGTTACCTGATAATACCATCTGCAGAACATGTGACTAGTAGTAGGCCCAAGTGTTTAGGACCAAATTTGACATCAGTAACTGAAGTTCTTGAGTCTACAAGGTTAGACCTCTTCAACCAAGTCCTCATACCTTTTTCTGACCCTGATGCTGCTGTATCTCCTGCAATAACAAAATTATTTTTAACTAGCTGTGCCCCACAGTTTTACCCACATTAAACTATATAAATTATAGCCTATGTGCTAATCCAGGGTGTCAGCTAGCTCCAAACCAAATTTTATTAAAATTGCTTCAGCCGTTTAGACATGAAGAAGTAACAAACATACACACTCACAAACTTTCGCCTTTCTAATATTAGTGTGATGAAAAAACATGACTAAGTTATATTTCATGAAAATCAATTCAGTAGCAGCCAAGAAACAACACTTTTCATTGCTGCAGTTGCGGCTCTTTAAAAGTCAGGTAATTATATAATAGAACTGCAGTATGGTGACAGCAATGGGTACCCCATATTATCTTGTGGGGTCAATAAAAGTGACTTTAAGGTAAAATCATCCAATGATCAGGAAGCAGTGTCTCTTTGAGTGCTATGACCATTATACTGTGATCACCAACCTGTCTGCCATGTCTGGAATTATGGCATGTCTCTGCAATTAAATGAGATTATTGGGGGTAGCCATTGTGGAGCTGTGGATGTATTTTAGCTGAATTGATAATAATCATGTCAATGCCATTTAGTAGGTCATATAATGAGACTGTTATTTAATCATCAAACTCACCAACTTCCTCCCAAATAGCTGCAGTTCTGTCAAAGGAACAAGTGGCAATCACTTGTCCAAATTCAGGATGAGCCCATGTGACTTTCCACACAGAGCCATGATGTGCTTTCCAGCTGGCTGTGAGGCGCCAACCGCCTTGACCATCTGAGTCCCATACCTGGAGATTATACATCGGATTACATACACAAATCACTTTTCCCTGCTATGCACTCACAGTAGAGGAAATTTGCCTTCATTATAATTTAGCTTTTAACTTCTCTTATTTAGTGTGTATTATTTTTAGTGTGTGTGGGTGTCTAGAAAAGTGATAGTGACTGAATGAATAAACTTACTTTGATTTGCATGTTCCATTTAGTTCTGTCTGTAATTAGTATCTAACAACTATATTTACTAATATAGTTGTTAGATACTAATTTGTGGCTCTAGCATGAGTTCCTGCAGTTTACTAACTTGATCACACGTAGTTTCGTCCCATACATTGAGCACCAGAGTTTTAGTTCTTAATAGTTTTCGCGAGAGGCGCTGGTGCTCAATATATGGGAGGAAAATGTACGTGTGATCAAGTAAGTAAACTGCAGGAACTCGTGCTAGAGCCACTGATGATGAATGACTGCACATGCAGGGCAGATGTTAAGACAGTCATCTCGCTACTTAGTGTCCCGGGTTCGTTTTCCGTGCAGAACAACTATTTGTGTTACCTATAAGTAGTTGTTTGAGTCTGGATGAACTTTTTGTCCAAGAACCCCGTCACACAGTTTCCATGGATTAAAAAATTACTATATGTTTAGTTTTACTACCATGTCCAGTTGATGGTCAGTGGTTGCTCACCCATTTTTCCTTCCTCCCCAATGCACTATTAATAAAACTTGACTACAAAGTTAACTTTCAGGCTATTACCCAGATAGTCTTCAGTATTTGTGTGTATTCATTTCACAGAAGTCACACGTACGAACGTCACAAAATAATCAAATACAAAAGAAAAGCAGACTGTGAATTCTTTTACCCACATATTTAGCCCTAAGCTATTCATTAGGGCTATACTTATGGGCGCTAAAACATTAACTTAATGTCAATATTTTCGCGCCTCAAAGTAGTATGGCGGCGAGTATATCACCAATATGTAGACTTTAGTTGTAGGTTTTATTGGAGCAAAATCATCTAACCGCATTTTGTTTGCTAACAAATAAACAAACTTACCTTCACGTAGTGGTCACTGGAACAAGTAGCCATCCTCTCCCCGTAAAAATCGTAAGCGACATCGTGAATCAAGTCCTTGTGATCCGCGAATATTGTTTGCGATTCAAATAAATTTGTTGCTGTTAGTTCACCCATATTTTCAGCAAAAACTTAGATTTTTTAATTCAAAATCCCACCCGATAACCTCAGCAGCATGACACCAACTGTCAAATTTACGTTTAATTGTCATTCGTGCCTTGTACTGTACATATACCTATTTATAAACTAAAGCTTTCATGAACAATCGTACATAATGGGCCGGATTGTGTATAATTAACTAACCAAATCTAATATACAAAAATATAGTGTTACAGTGTTTGTCTGCAAACTCCTCCGAAACGGCTTGACCGATTCTTATAAAAATTATTGTGCATATTTGACCGGTCTGAGAATTTTATTATGATTTGATACTATAAATACATACAACCCCAAGTATTGACTCTTCTGCTACGAACCCCTATTTATTAATAGCCATTTATATATTTTAATTTATTAGCTGATTTTGATGAAATTTGTTTGTGTATTTCATTGAGTCCCTCGATGATTTACTTTTAAAATTAGGCCCGGTATCCGGTAGTTCACGCTAGGATAAGATTACGGGTTTTATTTCTATTGTTAAGTCAATACAACGTTTGTCGGGAGAGCTAGTAATATTATAAAAATATAAAAGTTGGTATGTTTCGATATTTTTTACTCAATCATCCCAAAATAAGCAGAGCTTGTGCATACCTAGTTATGCATCCTGTCACATCCTCTGTTTTGGATTAATACATGCTACGTGACCGTTTCCGATGGCTCAGCATTGTCACCGGATGCGGTTCTTAGAATATTGTCCAAGACGACAATATGATATGTTTTGACGCCCCTCGAAGGCATTAGTTAATAAGATTATTATTCATTATAGAGTTAGCCTCCAGATCGGCAGCACTTAATCAATTTCTTTTATTTTTTAAAAACCTTTTTACTGATTTTAATGTTTGACTGGCGCTGAGGACAGGATCGTGTCGTTAAAAGCTGCGCCGTCTCGCGAAAATCGAAGTGTCGAAATTCACGTAGATTACGTGACCGCGGCGCAAAACGCTCGACGCGATCATCGAACCAAATAAATTTGTCAAACTTCTTCAAGGACTTCAAGCATGGGAGCAGCGGTCGGCTGGTAAGTCAAAATTCTTGCCTTCCTTGCCATATATATTCCCTTACTTGTTCAAAAAGGTTTTATTTAATTGTTATTTTGAGATTAGACGTCTCTCAGTATAACGTAATCTGATAAACTTAATATCAATATTTGTTAAGTTCTGACCTTAGATAAGAAAGCAGTTTATATATAAAAATCGCAGAGTAACTTTATATTAGAAATATGTACTAAATAAATTTATATGAAAAGTTTATATTTTAAATAATTGAAAGGATTTATACTAAGTTATATTTAAGTGTGTATTTTAATTTGTTTGTGTTAGAATTTTGATTTAATAACTTCAGTGACTGTCATTTGCTGTACAAAATGCAGCAAGCACACGAAATACCATTACCGGAACCAGTAATTCGAGTAGTACCGATCCCAAATGAAATGCTTAAGTTAATACCCCTTTTTAGTGGCGATAAAAGACATTTAAATTTATTCATTCGAAAATCTGAATACGTTATCGAAAGGTATAGGGGCCACGAAGAACAGAATATATATATTATTACATGCGATAACTAGTAGGCTCACTGATAATGCAGCCGCGTTATTATCAGAACGCGAAGATATATCGACATGGTCTGCGTTAAAAGAGTTACTAGAACAACATTTCGGTGACCCACGTAGCGAGGAGTGCATCAATATAGAATTAGAGTCATGTAAAATCAAACCAGGGGAAACTTACTTAGATTTCTGTAATAGGCTTCAAAATATTCGGTCGTTACTTATCTCGAAGGCTAACTTATCGCCAGATGCCGACATGAAACGGGCTAAAATTACTATATATAATAACACGGCCTTAAATGTTTTCCTCTACAATTTACCGGAAAATATGGTACGCGTAGTTAGGTTAAAGACCCCCTCTACGCTAGAGCAAGCTTTATCATTAGTCCTCGAGGAAGTAAACTTCCACGAACAATATATATTACGAAATCGTATGCAAAATAACCAAGTGATACCTAAACCACCGTTTAATACATCAAGTCCTACTAATTTTAAATTCGGCAACTTACCGCCTATGTCGCAACCTGCTTTTAAACCAGTTCTACAAAATTTTACATCCCAACAAAAATTTAATTTCGGTATTCCGCATAACAGGCCGCAGTTTGGTCAATATCAAAATACTAGTGCTAGGCCACAGTTCAGCTACCGCCCACAGCAATTAGGGTTCCGTCCTCAGACGCAACCACAACAGCCATTTGGATACAGACCTCAGTTCCAAGGTTACAAACCACCTCAATTCCAAAATAATAACCAACAATTTGGCTATAAACCTCCACAGAATTTAGGTGTAATGCCTCAACAGTTTGGCTATAGGCCTTCACAAAATTTAGGAATGACACCCCAACAATTTGGCTACAGACCGCCCCAAGTTCAAGCTTCTAGGTCGCACGATCCAGACGTAACAATGAGGACAGCAATTCCAAGGCCACAACCCCAAAATGGTTACAGACTAAACGAACTAACAGTCGATAATTATGACCTTTATGACTATGACAATGTTTGCTATGAGACCGAAGAATACGAGGAAGGTTATCCTACACAGGCCGAAGAATATTATTATGACGAGGAATATAAAAATGAAAACAATGATCCGTCTAAAGAGGAAAATTTTCACATAGATGCCTCTACCAAGAAGGAGAAAATATAGAATTAAATTGTGACCATAGTCTTAAGCTACCGTATATATATATCCCCGAAATAGATGCGAGGTTCATGATCGATACAGGGAGCACCCGATCGTTTATAAGTCCACGCGTTGCATATTTATATTTCTCTGAGTACATTAGGCATGAACCATTTCAGGTAGTAAGCACTCATTCTTCTAGCCGTCATAATGAAGTCATAGAAATTCCCTTATTACCGACCTTCAATTCTCCTAACTTCCACAAATTCCACTTATATGATGTAGATAACCGCTATGAAGGACTTATTGGTAACGATCTGCTTCAACTATTAGAAGCCATAATTGACCTTAAACATTTAGAACTAAAAACGAAATCGGCTAGTATCCCTATAATCCATAACTTAAACTATATTATTGATATGCAACCACGATGTGAACAGCGTGTCAAAATTCCGATAGATCTACATTCAGGCGAAGGCGTCATTGATTTTAAAGAATTTACTCCTGGTCTACGAATGCCTTCCGCATTGGTAAATTGTGTAAATGGATATGCAACGACGATTATACAAAGTACTTTAGACAAACCCGTACGTATAACTATAACCAAACCTTTTACTGTTACCCAACTAAATATGACCGAATGTGTATTAAACTTTAATGTCGAAAGACCTACAATAGAAACGGAAAAGCTTCTAACAGATAATTTACAAAAACTTAGACTTGACCACATGAATGACGAGGAACGCAACAAAATATTTAATCTCTGTACGGCATATAAAGATATATTCTACTGTGACCAAATTCCCTTAAGTTTCACAAATCAGGTTAAACATAAAATTCGTACTACAAACGAAGATCCTATTTACGTAAGACCTTACAGACAAGCCCCCACACAAGCAGAAGAGATTAATAGACAAACTGAAAAATTACTTAAGGAAAACGTCATTCAGGAGTCACACTCACCCTGGAATGCACCCGTTCACTTAGTCCCCAAGAAGGCTGATGCATCGGGAGAGGCTAAATGGCGGATGGTAGTTGACTATAGACGACTGAACGACATTACTGTTGACGACCGTTACCCATTACCGAACATAACTGAATTATTTGACAAACTAGGGAAGAGTTTTTACTTCACTACGCTTGATTTGGCGAGCGGATACCATCAGATCGAAGTTGAAGTAGAGGACAGACAAAAGACAGCATTTAGTACACAGAACGGACATTGGGAATTTTTAAGAATGCCATTCGGACTTAAAACGGCCCCAGCGACATTCCAAAGAACAATGGATAGCGTTTTCAAAGGGCTGCAAGGCCTCCATTGCATGGTTTACTTAGATGACGTAATTATATTTTCATCCAGCTTAGACGAACACGTACAAAAACTACGAACTATCTTTGACCGACTTAGACAGACAAATTTAAAATTACAACTGGACAAATCGGAATTTCTACGAAAGGAAATCATTTACCTTGGTCATACCATTACTAGAGACGGACTTAAACCAAATGACGATAAAATAGCTGCTGTTTTAAACTACCCTTTACCAAAAACGACTACTGAAATTAAATCTTTCTTAGGACTCATTGGCTATTACAGACGATTTATCAAAGACTTTGCTCATATCACTAAACCGTTGACCTCTTGCCTCAAGAAACGGAACAAAATAGTTTTAGATAAAAATTATATAGATGCCTTCAATAAGTGTAAAGAACTCCTGACAAGTTCACCGCTTCTACAATACCCCGACTTTGAAAAACCTTTCATCTTGACTACAGACGCATCTAACGTCGCTATAGGCGCCGTATTGTCACAAGGACCGATAGGAGGTGATAAACCGGTGGCATATGCCAGTCGTACCCTAAGCGATACAGAAACTCGCTATAGTACTATCGAACGGGAATGTCTTGCAATAGTCTGGGCGATCAAACATTTTCGTCCTTACCTTTATGGCAAGAAATTTAGTATCTACACAGACCATAAACCGTTATCATGGCTTAATTCACAAAAAGACGCTAGTAATAAGCTTACTCGTTGGCGTTTAAGGCTTCAGGATTATGATTATAAAGTCATATACAAAAGTGGGAAACAAAATTTAAATGCTGACGCCCTATCCCGGATTAAAATCAATGCAACTCATTCGGAAGATGAGGGACAATCAATGCAAGTTAATATTGACGACACAGAACAAAAACGTAGGGAAGGTTCAGACAGACAAAACGTGAAAAAGGTAACTGCAAAACCTAGAGATAGACGCAATAGTTCCTCCACGATAACAGTATCTGATTCCAGTGCTACGATATCAGCAAGTCCAATTTCAATATCTTCTGATTCGGATAAAATGTCTGTTACAAACTCTGTAAAAATATCCGAGTATCCTATTAGATCGCCATCTGTGACAACTAAATCTGATACAATCCATTCTGCTATAGATGTCGAGTCATCTGGTATACCAATATTACAGGAAGCGATTGACACTAAACCTAACCAAATTCTAGTATTTACGTGGTTGAGAAATGAAATGCAAGTCCGAAATCTTTCAGGTGAAAAGCAAAAGATTTTGGAAGTTTTCTTACCTATCAACAATCCTGATTTAGTCAAAAGATTTTTATTAGAGTATATTAGGCCAAAAACCAAATATTTTATATATTTTGAAGACGATGAGCATCGCCGACAGTTTAGTACCAAGGTGATAGAGTTATTTAGAAAAGACACTGTCCAATTATTTGAGTGTACTGAGCGAGTTGTTTACGTAGAAGATGAAAAAGAACAGAGAGCCATAGTAATCAAACATCACGAAGGGAAATCATGTCACCGAGGTATAAAGGAAACCCTAGGACGCATACGTAGAAATTATTTTTGGCAAAACATGCAAGAAACCATTTCAGCTATAATAAATGCCTGCGAAATTTGTCGTAAAATGAAATATGACCGTAAACCAATCAAACCTTTTCTACAATTAACCCAAACTCAAGACACTCCATTTCAAGAAGTATTTATTGACCTTTTCCAAATTGAAGGACAGTACTATTTAACTCTCATCGACGCATTCAGCAAATTAGGGCAGGCTATTCCAATTTCTAATAGATCAACACCCGAAGTAGTGCGAGCACTCATGAAATATTTCTCTTTTTATGGCATTCCCCAAAAGATAAGTTCAGACCCCGGAAGTGAATTCAATAATGAATTACTAAAAGAATTTTTAAACTTACATAAAATAGAGCTCCACATTGGCACACCTAATAACCCTAACTCGATGGGCCTTATCGAAAGGTTACATTCCACTATAAATGAAATTTACAGATGTGCCAAATATGAAGAAAGATGTACTGATGCGGCATCAGTAATGATGTACTCTATTATGGCCTACAATAACGCAATACACTCTGTTACGGGATTAACGCCATTTGAGACCGTATTTGGGCATACAGACTCAAATAGTCCCTTTGCTCTAGAGTTTGAGAAACAGTATGTACAAAGGTTAGTAAGAGATCACGCTAAGCGAACAAAATTCTTATATAAATATCTAACAGATAAAATGATAGAAATAAAAGAAAATATTAGGAAAAAGAGAGGAGGTGAAGGTGAAATTGATCTTCCCGAAGGAAAGGTAATTTATGCTAAGGATGTCAATAAAAGAAAAAGCATAGATAAGCCGCGATACACCAAAGCGAAAATTATTGGTAAAGTCACCCGAAATATAGTACCCATAGAGGTAGGTCAAAGAAAAACTAAAGTCCCTATTAAAAATGTTAAACGCCCTCCGCAGGTGGTGCGCGTTGACGATAGCGATGCCGGTGCTGGCCCTTCAACTGCAATCCCTTGAAGAAAACCCCGGAATCCTTCCTGTTAAAGAAGGCCAGGCCTATCTCCAAACAGACTATTGGACTATTATTAAGGTTCTTAACTTAGATAGAATTCAGGACGACTTACAATTCGTAATATTTAAGTATAACGAGTTTAGCAATATGATTAAGAGAAATGGGTCATATCCACCTTATCTCATAACTATGGTAGCACACGGTGATTACGTATGTAAAATAACCACACAGAAATATTCACAATTAGTACCACAATACCGTACAAAAAGAGGCATTATAAACCCGTTAGGTTCCCTCATAAAAGTTATCACTGGAAACCTAGACCATGACGATGCGCTACGGTATGATAAAATAACGTCCGAACTTACTCACAATCAAATGATTGTTAAAAGAAAATTAACTATAGTTTCTCAAATGCTTGACAGTTTTATTAATTCAACCGAGGTTATAAACCAAAATTCTATCGTCTTAGATCAAAGAATTAAGGCTGCTGAAACTATGTTAGCTGAATTAGTGTCTAAAAGTAATCAGTGGAATTATAGTGCATATATTATAAGTTTGTTTAATGTGTTCGTTAGCAATTTTCGTACTATCTTTATAAAACTAGGAGAGATAGAGACCGCTCTTGCATTTAGTAAAATATCTGTGCTACATCAGAGCATCATTAACTCCACTGAATTACTGGAACACTTAAAATTAATATCTATAACTGAAAACTTGATATATCCCGCTACCGAGGATAATCTAGTAAAATTGGAAGAAACTTTTAATGTAAAAACCTATATAAAGCAAAACCAGATTACGTTCATACTAGAGGTTCCACTTACAGATAACAATACATATAACTATTTTAAAGTCTATTCTTTACCGATTTTCCGTCAATCAGAAAATAAAACCGTTTCCATATTTCCCAAATACCCTAACCTTTTGGCAAGGGGGATGAAACATCTGCCGATCGTGAAACCATGCACTTCGCTGGCTGTAAGAAACCAATTCTTATGCACTGAAGAAAACTTAACACCATATCCTGAGTCCACCTGTATTGAACAACTTTTAAAGTTTGAGGAAAATTTTACACAATGTAAGCAACACCAGATTAATATCGAGGATGTAAGAATGCATGCAACGTTTAACAGCTACGAGCTGGATACTATTCACGAGGATTAAAACTACCCTAGTCATAACCTGTAATAATGATGTCAGCATGCACCCTGTCTTCGGAACTTACATTATGACCCTCGATGAGCCATGTGATATTGAGATACAACAAATGAAAATTCGCCACAAACAAATTTTCATCGAAAATGAAGTTGTAGAGCCAATTCCAGTTGTGAACCTGCCACAGTTACCTGCGAGCATGCTGCCAACGCTATCCGGTGCACGTGTACTTAACATGAGAGGTGTGAACTTAGATGAAGTGAAATATATGTCAAGTGTATTGAAGGAAAGTGAATTATCAAATGGTGATTTTTACCAAACAGACTCTAACATCAGTGTAGTTTTAGTTTATGTAACATTATTCTTAGTTTTGTCTTGTATACTTTTATCTTTATCATATATTTTACGTAATAAGATCATTTTGTATTCGCGAAATCATCGGAAGGTTATTAAAAAAGAACAACCCGATAATTTCGCTCTTGAGGAGGGAGGAGTTATGCATCCTGTCACATCCTCTGTTTTGGATTAATACATGCTACGTGACCGTTTCCGATGGCTCAGCATTGTCACCGGATGCGGTTCTTAGAATATTGTCCAAGACGACAATATGATATGTTTTGACGCCCCTCGAAGGCATTAGTTAATAAGATTATTATTCATTATAGAGTTAGCCTCCAGATCGGCAGCACTTAATCAATTTCTTTTATTTTTAAAAAACCTTTTTACTGATTTTAATGTTTGACTACCTACTATGGAAACCAGATAACTGATATATTACATATATCTACTTCTTTTGTAAATACATACCTACATAAATTATAGATAATTACACCCAGACTCGGGATAAACAGCCGTATTCATGTACACAAATACCTGTCCTCGGTGGGAATCGAACCCACGACCTGCGGCGTGAAAAGCAAGCATTTAACAACCACGCATTATTTTGCAGTTACTTACTTACCTAAGATATTATTATTTTTCGTAATCTATTTTATACCTACCTTATAAAATAAGGAAAATGCTACCAATTTCGTATTTTTCTGCATAGTCATAATCATCTAATCAAATAGTACTTAAAGTAAGTTGATAGCAATTTTAATTTAAAAACCATTTCCAGGTCTGATTTCCTGTAAGTAGGTAAGCAATAAGTTTATAGGACGTTATTATGACTCATTGGGTACCTTTATATCAATGTTATGACTACTTTGTTTATGGTTCAGCTGTTATAGTAAAACAATCCATGTTTTTCATTACTAGTACTGCAATATACATTTTCCTTATGGATAGAATCGGAAATCTGACGGAGATACGGTCACATTTAATATCGTTAATAGTATTTTATACTTAGGTTGACACTATAGATAATTTTTGTTATTTGGTACAGACGCCAGCACATCCAGCTACCCCAAATGTCAAATTTATTTTATAGATTTTCAACTTTAACACAAAAAAATTGCATTCAATTTCAATTGGGGAAATTTGACAGATTGGGGTAGCTTGATATTGCTGGCGTCTGTACTAGATTATTTTTACATAACTTTGCTATCCTGGGACATTATTTACACACGGCTATCTGATCCCAAACTAAGCAGAGCTTGTACTATGGAAACCAGATAACTGATATATTACATAGGTATACCTACTACTTTTCTTTTGTAAATACATACCTAGGGGAAGGTGGGGTAAGACGGGGAAGCGAGGTAAGATGAGGACCTTGTCAAAACAGATAATGCAGTGTTACTACAAAAATTATTTAAATGGCATCTGATGGTATTTAGCAGTACTTGTTAGTGTCACAAAAGTTTGGTTGGAGGAGTGCACGTTTCTACTTAGTAAGTATGTTCTTTTTTAAATTTTAAGTGGTTTTATCTTATTATTGACACATACAAAGTGCGTGACTGTTCATTATATAAAATAAGTAAGATGCGCGACACATTTTTTTGATCGATGTTTGTTTATTTTACTATTCTAAACCCATTAATTCTATCCGGTTTTGATTTATCACCTCGAAAAAATTAATACAACTTATAAGTGGAGTTTGGGAAAGATGGGGTACCCACCCGCTTGGTCCCATCTTTCCCTCTGAATTTATTTTTTGGAGTTTTAATTTCATTCTGTTTTATTTATAGTTTACCAAAGCTAGAATATACGTCAGCGGCTCGTGCTGCTGGGTTTAATAAAGTCATGTCAGTCATGTATTTTGACACATTTACCCTTTTACTCTAGACAGGATTTATAAATGTGACGCGAAAGATGTTTCGATGGTGAAAAATCACCAAATTGATCGCCGAAACAGGTAATATGCAACTATGAGGATTGAAATCTGTTTCAACAAAATTAGAAGAAAGACGGAGACGGTAAGAAACCGAAACCAAAGGTAACAAACAGAAAGAAAATAAAAAACCATAAAAGTGATCTACAGATGACGAAGATACAGAACGTCTGTACTGACACGGCTGGTATTCCGTCTACTGAAGGATAGATCGCTTGCCAAACTTGCGATAAATGGGCGTATTCTGGATGTTCAGAAGTGGAAGATGATGACCATATCTGCCCGGTTTGTGGAGATGACGAGGATCAAATACCCCATCTTACCCTAGGGGGTACGCAGACTTTTTTTTTTGGGATCGTTCCCTATTTCTGAGTTAGGGAACGGACGAATGGTACCCTGACTAAATCAGAGTCCTTTTTTGTGTTTATTTCAATTTTTTTGGGTGCGGATTAGGTTTAATTTTAAGGGGTTTGGAGTATTTGTATAATATTATGTTTGTTTGAAAATACTGAAGATAGTTTGTTTGTCAATATGTTTTATTTTATAATATAGAGTTTTATTTCAATTTATGTATGATACAATATGTTTCTTAAAATGTCGTTATTGCCAAAATGAGTTTGTTTGTTTGTTTAATTATTAATTTTGTTAAGTTTTGAACTTGTTTGTCGGTATGTTTTTCTTGCAGGTTATTTATTTCAATGTTAAGTAGTGTTTGGATTTTCTTATTTGTGTTTATTTTTATGAGACTATGGTTTAGTCGTTAAGTTAATTTAATGGGCTCGGTTGTTGTGTTCAAGCACGTTTCTTTTGTAATTAAAGTACACGATTTTAAGGCTGTGATGCTTGTTTGTAGTTATTTGTTTATTTAATAGCTGTTTGATTAGTATCATCTATGCATTAACTGTTACTTTACATTTGTTATGATTCATATAGATATTTATTTTGGCCGGTTACTGAATTTTAAGTTACTAAGTTTATACAATTTTTAGCTAATCATTTCTATGTATTTCTGTTTGAATTTATCTTTTTTTTTGACGTTGTATTTTTATAGCGTGTTTATTTATTTATTTACTCAAACTCAAACTTACTTCACTGTTGCACAGTTAATTTTATTTAGAATGGTAACTTTAACCTTAGCTGTTTCCGAATGCTGTTAAAATTGTCATAATATTTAGCTGAATACTTGAACTCTTTTGCAAACCATTTTTAAAAATAAGGATTAATGTGGTGATATATGATTACTTATAATAATGTATATATGTATATTTATATATAATAGTGGTGATATATAATTTTAATATTGTATATATATGTATGTTTATTTGTGGTGTTTGTGGGTACCCCGTCTTGCCTTATAGGTGGTGTCAGATGGGGAGATATAGGTATATTTTTTAAGTTGTCATTTCTGTGAGAAGTATTATATTTTTTAAAGGAAGAAAGACTGATTATTATATTTACTAAAGGGAAATGCCCACTTGGTAAAGAAGGTTTGGCCAAGTAATGCCCAAGATAGAAACAAATGGTAGGCATTAGGGTTAACATCGTAGATAACGAAATAACTATTATTTTTTCCCTAGAACTCAGTGAAACATCAGAAACTGTAAATGGAAATCAATGGTAAAAAATATGCATAATTATAGTTTTCAGGTTTTTATTCATTTTCATTTAAATAAGTTATAAGTACATCGTCTAGGAATTGAGCTGGGGATTTATATTTGACTGATACCTCGCCCAGCCCAAGAACCACACAATTGTCATCACGTGGGCACAACACCCTACCGTTCTCCGCCTAGATATGCAATTACAGCAATATTGTCGTATGGTCTCTAAACCAGATTCGTTAGCATTAACAATAATATATACGAAATACATTTTTCGACTGATATGTCGGCTTTTAATTCGTCCTCTAACAAAAATCCTATTACTGGCCGAAGGAAATCCATCTAGATTTCTATTATTCGTTTCTGAGCATACTTCAATACTATAAGAACCTTGCGCTCTTATATGTTCCGTCAGACAACTTGGTAATCGCAGTATTATGGTCATAGTACACAGAGAGACTCTGCTGCCCGTTCTCTGAGAGTAAGTATATTCCCTCGGGACGACTTCTATGCCGATCACGGGATGATATTCTTTGCCGTCAGCCACATAGCAGTATTTATTGCATGTACAACGCAAATTGCGCCTTGACAGTCATGGTTGGCAGAATCACTCGAATGACGTGATTAGTAAGGCATTTTGGTTAAATATCCGGCTTAATTTCGATTTGTGACAGGGAATTAAAAAAAAATCATTAGATGACACTACCAACTTGTTAGTGTTTACAATTAACCTTCATAAATCATTTAAAATAACATCGTGTCCTATATGATTGATGATATCAACAATAAAATCAATCAATCAATGATACCCCATTTATTTTAACATCAATGTTAAATCGATTTTGTGCGATTATAATAATTGTGAATATAAATAAAAATAAAGCTGGTAACACTCAAATATATATTTTAACGAGATTATAGTCATGGAATCGTTTCGCGACCTATTAAAATACTAAAATATTCCCAACTTTATGGGATAAATGAATATTATGAAAAATTATAAGAAATTACAACTTATTTTTTAAGTGAAACCAATTTGTTGGGCACTCTTTGGCCAAATCTGGGCATTTCCCTTTACCACATAGTGCATTAAAAACGGAGGGTTTTATTTTAAAATACCTTAGTGTTCCCGCCTTACGCCACTTCTCCTACTTATATATATAATTACACCCAGACTCAGGACAAACAGCCGTGTTCATGCACACAAATATCTGTCCTGGTGAGAATCAAACCCACGACCTGTGGCGTGAAAAGCAAGAATTTACCAACCACGCCACCATCACGCATTATTATTGCAGTTACTTAGGTACCTATTTACAAATTAAATGTGATTGATTACCATTGATAAACAAAAATTGATTACTCAGTATTTTTCATTGATCTAGCGGTAGCGTTCAACACAGTCCTTGTTTCAAAACCCGAGTCAGGCGTTTGCCTGACTCGGGTTTTGAAACAGTTATTGTGATTTGTCTGTTTAAAAAAATCTTAATATCAAACCGGAGTCTGCAAGTTGGCGATTAGATAACAACCCTAAGGGATGCACCGGAGCAGCATTGGTTAGGGTTCGTTCCCGGGGCACCCCCATCAGGCGCCAAGAGAAGTCTACGGCAGGTTAGGTTTAGTCAGTGCGCGTCGAACAGTTAACTACATACCCACACGTACCTAGATACTTTTTACGAGTGGCATGAGTAGGCATTCCCCCTGCGCTATAAAAAATAATAATAACACCCCTGTGCCTGACAGAGCAGTCAGTCGCCACTTTTGGTTAGTCAGAGGGAAGCAATAATGAATGCACATGGGGCCCGGTAGCTACACATATTTGTGCAGTAGGTATACTATGACACGTGCAGATGACTAGGTATTAGTCACTTTTTCGATAGGCCCTTATGGGCGAAATGCGACCTGAAGTAACTAGTCTAAAGCAACTGTAACAAAATCAATATTATTTCAGTCCTGTTATGGAAATATCTATGCCTATCTAACACAGCGCAGAGTTCTTTACGCGTTCGTGCGAATAAGTAATTATGATATTTTTACAGTTTCCTCAATCTCATCTCCATTCGTCACACCAAAAGATTTAATTGGTTTCGGAAATTAATAGCACGTTTTCAATTTATTATTAGAGTGTGAAATTCTGCTAAGGTGGACCTGTAGTAACATTTTTTAACCATTAATGAACCGTGTGAACGTGGTTCTTCGCGGTATTATGGTTAGCATTTAATTTTAACCGACTTTTAAAAAAGAGGAGTTTATCAGTTCCACCATTTTAATAATTATTATTTGATTTAGATAATTATTTTTAAATTCGATAGGGAATGACTTTGTACAAATCTGATTAGAAACTTTTAGAGAAAAGTTAAGGTCAGTTCAGACAGAGAGGCATAATGCTCTAGCCATTTGTGGCTAAATAAAAAATGGGACCACCACTCTGTGGAATTAATTAACGGCGGTGGTATTTCCATTCCGTTATGAAATTGCAACTTTTCGTCGGTAACGAACTTGCAGTCCTTACCTACAAAACCTCATAATTAGCGCCTGAACAGGCCAATAAGAGAGTCAATTGAAGTCGAAAATTAATTAGAACGATGCGACACAATGACCTGAAACTGTAAGACAATGATAATTTTATATCCCATAACTCTAGGGTATTTTTAGAAAATTTCATTCTTAATAATGCCGTAAAGTCACGTTAAATAATAATATATTTATTTATTCTCTCATCACAATGGGTTGAAAGAAGCGTACAAAAGTGAATAGTATAAGCATACGGGAGGCGCACCGAAACAAGTTCGCCGTACTCTGAGTGCACGACTACTTTTACTGTTTTATTACTTACTTACTTAAGTAAGTAGTACTGTTTTATTATTATTTTGGAATAACGGCAAACAGCGGCTCTCCCAGAGCATCGACTGATTATGAAGCTATCAACCTGTTTTGTGAGAGACTGGTGCCTGATTTAGGTTCAGAAAAACCTGTATCACAGGTCACCAGGAATAAGAATGAATCACACGTATATTTATCAGAGAAATGATTAAAGTATAGTGAAGCTACGTTTACAAGCAGCGCAGCGCTATCCCTCTACTTAGTTTACTACACCAGGTACTGCGAACTGCGAAGTTTGGCAACCTAACAAAAGTAGAGATTCGTCATGCGGGTAATAAACAATTTTTCTCCTCTTACTTTTTTATTGTCGACTAGCTGTGCCCGCGACTTCGTCCGCGTGTTAATTAGTTTATTTAGTAAAAAAAATACTTTTTCTAAAATAAAAGTAGCCTAAGTTACTCCCTATTACATCAGCTACCTGCCAATAAAAGTCCCGTCAAAATCGGTCCAGCCATTACACAGATTAGCCGGAACAAACAGACAGACAAAAATTGTAAAAAATGTTATTTTGGTGTATATACCGTATATATATATTCATATTTATGTAGTAAAAAGCGGTTATTTCAATATTACAAACAGACACTCAATTTTATTTATTTGTATAGTTTAGTAAAAAAAAGACTTTTTCTAAAATAAAAGTAGCCTAACTTAGTCCTTATTACATCAGCTACCTGCCAATAAAAGTCCCGTCAAAATCGGTCCAGCCATTACACAGATTAGCCGGAACAAACAGACAGACAAAAATTGAAAAAAAAATTATTTTGGTGTATATACCGTCTATATATTCATATTTATGTAGTAAAAAGCGGTTATTTCAATATTACAAACAGACACTCCAATTTTATTTAATTGTATAGATATCTTCAAAACTATGCATTTAGGACCACATATTCTAGGACTTCCTGTATTATTTTTACTTATAGAATATAAACCTAGAGATAAAATATTTAAAAAATCATGGTAAGCAAAGTTATACCCACCATTCTGACACGGGCCCTCTCCCATTACCACAGCTTTGTCAATAAAAGAAGTAATTTCAATAAAACACTATCACGTTAAAAATGGTTTATTGAATCCAACTTAATTGTAACTATCAACAAACAAATTCACAACAACGAAATGCATACACTCACAGCAATCGCGGTTAATATCACTAGCATATAGGGAAAATTGATATTATCATTATTATTGTCTATTAATAAAAATATCCAGTAAGACCGCATACCCAATCACTTTCTTTAACTCACGTCAAAACGTAATGTGTATGATTGTAAAAGTTGTTCAGAAAAATTAAAGTGGAATGTCTTACATTCTTTTTAGCAAATGCTTACAAGGCAATGTGCACTTTATTTTCTCAGTTTAGGGTATACAATCCAACACAAACATTTGCATGCTAATAAAAGCAAGTGCTCTTGAGCATGCAGGCTTAATGTAACATTGACATTATTATGGCACTTTGTTGACTCAACGTCATACCATTTCTGAACAAGATAATTCATATTTTATCAATTTTAAAATACATATTATAGATTTGGCACAAGTATAGACACCAGAGGCATGACCTATGGATCTAGCCTTGAATTGGCACAATTAGCATTTTGAAGAAATTTTGAACACAAAATACCATAGGCAAATCCATTTTTTTTTCAACTGAAGTCTAAACTTCGCTTCGTCAAAATCAAATTCTAGATAATACCTACAAACAAACTATAAGAAGTATAATTGATAATTTACTAATTACTTAAACCTAATTTTTCGCAATTTCATTACTATTTTATTTTTCATTACTGGTTAAGAAGCAAGATTTTTGTAAGATTTGCTAATATTATAAGAATTATGCAAAGGCAAGGTTAGCACACCTAATCTCTACATGAAGTCCGTTTCGCGCAAGATATTCGCAAATGTTGCCTGAGAAATAATGGAATGGATAAAATGTTAATAAAATATTTTTACTGGCAACACAATATTTGTGATAAATTTATATTATTAAAATAAGCTTTGTCTAGCTTTTAACTGATCAATTTCCATTGCCAATTTTCTATTAGTTTCAACTAAAGCATTTTGATTCAGCACCAAATCATGTATCTGGTCATTCATACTTGACAATTGTTTTTCTAAAAATAATTTCTGTTTGGTGAGAGCCATCATAATATGTAGGAAATAGTTTCGGTTATCATCAGCAACATCAGCTAGAGTTAATTTCATAAAATCTTTCAATTCTTCCACACCTTTTGCTTCCATTGTTAATGCTTGGTTTGAGCTAGACGGTTTCATATTTGATAGATTTATATTAGTAAATCGAATTTCCTCTACACCATTAGTAACTATGGGTGAAGGTAAACCAAAATTGTCACCTGTTCTACTATTCAAAGGAGTTGACACTTTACTAATATTTTTCTCAACATCTAGTTGTTTATACCGTAGTTCATATTTGTCACTTTTCCTCTCATCTCTTTCTGAAGTTTTATTACCATCTTCTTCAAAATCATTGGTTTTATCAAGACCCATCATCACAAGAAATGAATCAGCTTTAGTGTCAGCCATCTCAGGTGAAACATCACAATTATTACGAGGAGGAGAATCATTAATAAAGAATAAATCTGATGTTCTCTGCCGTGATGGTGAGTTAATTTTATGTGGTGATAGATTTGTTTCTGTATCCTCACGAAGACTGACATCAGTTGATAAAATCTTTTTCCTGATTGGTTGGAAAGCCACTTTATGAACTTCTTCTTCATGCCCTTTGAGTACTTTACAGGGAGTAGTTAGATCTCTAAGATCATAAATTAGTACTATTCCATTCTTAGTACCAATGGCAACCTGATTCTCAGGATTTATTGCCAGTGATGTCAATGTGTATGCAGTCCTGATTGTAGAAACAACATTTTGCAGTCTTATGTCATAAACATGCATGATTTTATCATAGCCAGTAGAGAGCATGACATCTCTATTTATAAGGGAGTATGCAATATCACTGACTGGAGAAGCATGAACATTTTCAAAGAAAGCCTTGTCTTTATTTGTAGTTACATCACGAATAACAACATGACCTTCATCAGTAGCTAGACCGAGTAGAGATCTGGATTCATGATGAAATTTCATAGCAGAAATACTTTTAGAGCATGACAGTTTGACAGTGAGAACAGGAATGTTAGAGACTAGCCCATAGATAACAGTGTCTCCATTTTGCATGGATGCTGCCAAACTTGTGTTTCGGGCATTATAACTGACAAAGTTAACACAAGACTGTTGTGCTGGTGTGGGGAATGTTTTGGTAATATTTTTATTTTTTGTATCCCATATCATAACATTTCCACTTCTTGTTCCTATTGCAATGTTACGGTGTCCTTCCCGATGGAAGCTTGCTGACCAAGTATCCTTCAGAGGAATATGTTGTAGCGTTCTGATATCATGGTCCACTGGACTTAGAATTTCTACAACACCTTTAGCATTGACCTGTAAAAGACAAATGAGAATCAATTAGTATTTTCCCTATAAATACAATTATCCTGCTAAGGATCCATTTAGATCCTTAGCAGGACCAATGAAATTTGCACTCTACATTTATGACTAGATTCAGTCTGCATTCAGTGTCCCCAGTTCTTACATTCAGTGATGTAAAGTTTGACATACCCTCAGCAATTTTGCTTTGAATATTTGTATCATAATCCACATGTATT
The DNA here is from genome assembly GCA_951640165.1 of Pseudoips prasinana. Taxonomy (NCBI): domain Eukaryota; kingdom Metazoa; phylum Arthropoda; class Insecta; order Lepidoptera; family Nolidae; genus Pseudoips; species Pseudoips prasinana. Next base: position 31,702,610 of record OX621251.1, on the reverse strand, counting down.
TTATCCCTATTAACTATCCAAAACATCTTTTATCATACCTATCAGAATATCAATTCTTAATATTGGCAAATAAAAATAATATTTGATTATGAAATTGAACATTGTGTCAATATCAACTTGCTAAATGCATAAAACATAATATTACCATAGAAATGTCAATAAACTACGAATTTAGTTTAATCGGGGGCGCGCAAGAGCGACTTTTAAAAAATACAAAATATTAATTGTAGAGACAAGTTTATTGTTCGACGATCGAACATCAAGTGCCAGTACACAATATGGTAAACCTTATTCTAAAACAGAGTGGGAGGTGGAACAGATCACCGGGATGAGCAACGTATGCATAAAAGTTGTTTTGACGGATGCAGCCTGAGTCCCGACAGACTGCTGACTCTATGAAAGGATGTTTAGTCTACCAGGTCGCATGGAACCTTCTGGAATATATGCACGCGTAACTCCTCCCTCATCAGGATCGACATTTACCGAAGATATAGGATTCGGTAAATTTCGATTAAACATTTTTGATAGATTATACTTATTTTTATACACGACAATAAAAAGGCTTATAATTAAAATTATATATAAAACAATGGTCCAGACACTAACACTTTTCACATTTAGGGAAAGGCCTTTGTTTTCACTTGCACTATTATCTTCACTTTTGTGTAGAGCGTACGAGAGGAACCGCAGGTTTTTAAGGTCCACTCCTTCCAGGTTCAGGAGCTTTGTAGTATTTGGCACATGTGACTTAATTGCAGGTAAGTTAATTAGTGATAGTTTTTCATAGGTGATTTGTTCTGTTTCAATCTTATGCATTCTTAGAGTCACATTTTGTATTTGGATAGTACATGAATCGTCTATCGTAAGTATATATGTACCTCGAAGAGTTTGTCGAGACACCTCACTCTCACAGATTCTGCTTAGTACGGCATTCATTCTTGTATATACTATCCATCGATTCGGCTGGAAAAGTTCTATTCGAAAGTTTTCAATTTCTATAGGAGTTTGTTTACAGGAGCTGATGTTGTTAATGTATTGCAGTAGGTCTTTTATACAAAAATCTTCGTTGAGTTGAAAACCATTTTCTTCGATGCACAGGAAACGAGATCTGTCGATTTCTTTGCAAGGCTTGGCAAGTGATTTGACCTCAAACCCTTTTGCTATTAGGTAAGGATATTTGGGTATAATAATAAGGGTACGATTATTAGATAATATTGGGATGGGTAATAGTCTATAATAAGAATATGTGTCTGTTTTAACAAGTGGAATCTCCAAGATGAACGTTATCTTACTTTCGCTATAATAAGATTTAATTGCTATAGTTCCTTCAATTTTTACAAGGTTCTCAGGCAAAACTGGGTATATAAGCTTATCAGAATTTTCAATCTTTTTTAACAAGAAAAGCAAATTATCTGACTCAATGATAGACTGGTGTAGGATGCCTGACTTACTGAATGCTACGGCAGTTTCTATCTCATTAAGTTTGATGTAAATATTTTGAAAATTATGTAGTAATAAATTATAAGTGTTCTTTATACGATTTCCTATATAGTTTAGTTGTCCTTTTATGGTAATTGAATTTATTTTTTCATCCAAATGTTTTATATTTTCATCAAGCTTATTAAGGTTAGTATTTATAACTTGGGTAACATTTACTAGGCTTCCCACCATTTCGGATATCAAGGTAATTTTCTTATTATTAATATTTGCTGAGTCTTTACTTCTTTTATCAATCTGTCGTATTTAATGGCATCTTCATTATCTAAATTCCCTGTGATTATTTTTATGATTGATCCTAAAGGGTTTAAGAGACCTCTCTTTATCCTATAAGACGGTACTAACTGCTTATATTTGTTAATAGTTATATTATATACATATTCTACTTGGTTTTTAGAATCTAGATAATCGTTCTTAAAACTAATATTTAAGCAATTGTCAACTAAATAGTTTAACTGAGAGTAAAATTGAATGTTACCATCTAAGTCTGAGTAAATATTCTTAAAATCTAAAATCTTAATTAATATCCATTTATCGTTACTAATGGATGCAATTCCTTCCCGTATGGGTAGAATTCCCGGATTATCATTCACGGGCTGAAGTTGAAGGGCCAGCAACTGGGTCGCTGTTGTTATCAGCAGGAACATCGGGAGGTTTCTGTGGAACACGTTTAATGTCTTTAACAGGCACTCGTGTGTCACGTTTATGTATTATTACAGGGGCAATGTTTCTTTCAAGATCACCTGAAACTTTTGCTTTGGTGTAGCGAGGTTTGTCTTTGCTACGGCGTTTGTTAGTACCTTTAACAAATACATTTTCTTCAGGTTTTATTTTAAAAGACGTTTCTCCACCCCGTTTGTTTATTATAGCTTGCTTTTTCTCCGTGATTTTGTCCGTTAAGAATTTATATAAATGTCTAGTGCGTTTATTGTGATCATTTATTAGTTTTTGCATGTATTGTTTATCAAATCTGGTATCAAATATATTATTAGAGTCTGTATGACCAAAGACAACTTCGAAGGGTGTGAACCCTGTAGTTGAATGAATAGTCTGATTGTATGCCATAATGGCGTAGGTCATGACAGATGCAATATCCGTAAGTTTATGTTCATATTTGGCTAGTCTGTATATTTCTAATATAGTTGAATGGAATCTTTCAATTAGTCCCATTGAATTTGTGTTATTTGGTGTTCCTATGTGCATTTCTATCTTGTGTAGGGATAATAATTCTTTGATGAGAGCATTATTGAACTCTGAGCCTGCATCAGAACTGACCTTTTGGGGAGTTCCATAAAATGAAAAATACTTTATGAGAGCTTTTACAACTTCAGGAGTAGACCGGTTGCTAATTTCAAAAGCTTGACCAAGTTTGCTGAAAGCATCCAATACAGTCAGAAAATATTTTCCTTGGATGGAAAATAGATCTATAAATATTTCTTCAAATGGTTTTTCCTGAGTTTGAGTAAGTTGTAATGCAGGTTTGTAAGGATTTCGATCATATTTCATTTTTTTACAGATTTCGCAACTATTTATAATAGCCGAAATTGATTCTTCCATATTAAACCAATAGTATGTACGCTTAAGACGGACTAACGTTTCTTTAATACCCCGATGGCACGTTTTTCCTGTATGGTATTTAAGAACGATTTGGCGTTGTTCATTTTCATCTTGAACAAGTACAACTCGTTCGGTACACTCAAGAAATTGAACGGTCTTTTTTGAAAAGTTGAATTATTATCTGTGTGAACTGGCGTCTGTGTTCTTTATCTTCAAAATAGATAAAATACTTTACATTATTTCTGATATATTCTTTTAAAAATTGTTTCACTAGTTCCGAGTTATTTAAAGGTAAGTGTACTTCGAGAATTCGTTGCCTATTCGTAGATATATCCTTGACTGATAATTGATTTCGGTGCCATGTATAAACTAGAATTTGATTTGGTTTTGTATCTATGGCTTCTTTTAAAATAGGGATACCTGTTGATTCTAATTCATCAGCAGAGTGAATGGTATCTGGGTTTTCAGATGCAGTATCTGTCCCACTTGATGGTGAAGGAATAGAATAAGTAGAGCTATGTTTTCTAGATTCTACGCCATCTGAATCTGATGATATACTAATAGGTCGATTTACTTCCATAGATACATCCGACGCATTATCTTTATCTATTGCATTTAACCTAATTCTGGATAACGCATCTGCGTTAGTATTTTGAATAATAGTTTCTGCAGACCCATCTTTGCATGTAACTAAAGCTGAAGGCATTCGTACACCCTTCCCGAAATCGGTGTAATCGAGGATGGCGTCTCCATTATATAGATTAGTAGGTAATTTAATTTTCGTTTCAGATCGAGGTTCCAAAATTACTTGGCTTGGAGGCCTATATATAATAGGTATTTCAGTATTATGGGTACGCAGAACACGGTTGTCCATATCTATGTTTGCACCTAATTGCGTTAACAAATCGGAACCAATGAGGCCATCATAATTGGAATCTACATCATACACAAAGAATTTATGTTTTAAATCACATTTAAATGTTTGTAAAAGAGGAATATAAATTACCTTGTTATGTTGACTTCGAGCGTGCGTGCTGAGTACTTGAAAAGGCTCTATATATTTATAATTTGAAAAATATTCATCAGCTTTTCGAGGACTGATAAATGATCGAGTGCTACCTGTATCAATCATAAATTTTGATGCTATTTCTGGTATCAAAATATAGGGTAATTGATCTAATTTATTATTATTAATTTTAATTATCTCCGATTCGTACTGTAGATCGGTGTCAGGAAAATTACAATTTAGCTCTATATTTTCAGTGTATTCGTAATTTTCATTGAATTCATTTTCGTTATAACCAAAATTTTCAAAGTATTCACTGTCTTTGCCATCTGAATATAAATTATTTACCCTTGGGGCTGTAGCGGCAGTGCGCATTGATACATCAGTATCTAATTTTTGAGGTCGAAACCCAAAGTTGGGGTGACCATGTTGAGGTTTATTAAAATTATTCTGCGGAGGGATATTATTAAATGTTTTGTAACCTTGATGCTGCGGTGGAATACCAAATTTAAATTGTTGTTGGTTTGGTGTACCATATCTAAATTGTGTTTGGTTTGGTGTACCAAACTTAACTATTTGTTGCTGATTTGGTATGCCATATTTAAATTGCTGTTGATTAAAGTTAGGTCTAAAACCTGTTGGCTGCATTTGGAAATTTTGTTTGTTACCCTGAATATTAGGTTTATAACCTTGTATATTAGGTGGGGCGTTAAATTTAAAGTTCTGTGGCTGAGGGTTTTTATTATAAGTGGAATTTTGTACAGGGTTGGCGGTATAAAATTGTTTTAAGCCAAACTTTTCTACATAGGGGTTATGTGGCACTGAACTATCGTTAGGTGTGTGTAGTTTAATAGAACTATTTGGTTTTAACATTTTATTCCTAGATGTATACTGATATTGGAATTGATATTGTAAGAGCAATATATAAACTTGGTCCGCGAGAATCTTTGAGAGAGAAGTTTAAAGAGATTAACATTCTGACTGTAGCATGTCAGTATATATATGAGAATCTAATTTATATGCATAAATATAAAGACTCCTTCTGTAAAAGGAGTGATACTCATAATATAAATACTCGATATAAGCATAACTTTGTGTTACATACCACCCGTCTCCACAAAGTAAGTAACTCTTTTATGGGGCAATGTATAAGATTCTATAACAAACTTCCCAGTGATATCCGAGAAATGTCTATGAATAAGTTTAAAAGAATTATAAAAGCCAAATTGTGTAGCAGGGCTTATTACAAAACTTCTGATTATTTAAGTGACAAAACAGCTTGGGATTGAGTCGCTCTAAATTAACACATTTAAATACAATGTAAATTTATTTAAGAAATATATATTTTAAAAAAGGATTCCTACTGAGTTTTCTGGCAGTGTTTCTCAGTAGCTGCCACGTCATGCACTGCACGGTAGGGTAAAAAAAATTGACGATTCCACACAAATGTAATATTTTAACGGAATAAACGACTTTTGAATTTTGAATTTTTTTTTGAATTTAACCTCTTCAAGCACTATGCTGAGAGCTTTCTCCAATGTAGAGCATCCTTTTAGTCGAACAATACGAATTAAATCTTCCGGCAAGTTGTATAGAAAAACATTCATGGCCATATTGTCGTAAATGGTGATTTTACTATTACGTAAATTTACGTCGATCTCTAAATTTACTTTCGACAATAGGGTACTTTTCACGTGTTGTATTCTACTACAAAAATCAAGATAAGACTCAGTACTATTTATTCGTAATGTTTCTAATTCTATGGCTATACATTCTTCGGAACGAGGATCTCCGAAATGTTGGGTGAAAACATTTTTTAATTGAGTCCACGACTGTATATCCTGACGTTCACTAATAAGCGCGGCGGCTCTACCGATTAACTTACTAGTTATGGTATGAAAAACGTATAAATCTTGGTCCGCATTTCCGGTATCTCTATATCTATCAATTACATACTCACACTTAATTATAAAAAGATTTAAAAGTTTTTCATCCCCGTCAAATTTCGGGATAATAGAAGATATTTCCCTAGGAATCATATTTAGAGACATCTTAATTTTTATATAATTATATTGCGAACAATAAAAATACGCAGGTAATTTTACTACACTACTATCTGCAATTATTTAATTACAGTTCTTAGAATTAAATGCTTACTATACCGATGTGGTGTATACAGTTGCAAATAAGATAACGTTCTATTGCGTGGGCGATGGTCGGTCCCGTAATATCACAAAATCTTATTTATAAACTATCGGAATAAGAAGGAAAGACAAGGAATAGCAATGTGGGTCTACTCACAGGTTCTCCATTCTCTCCAGAAGTCAGCTCAGCGGCGCCTTACGTTTGCAGTGTATACGTTGAACAATTAAACAAATTTATTTGATTCGAAGGATTCCCGTAACCGAATTTTCAAGCTCGAACCGATTGTGTGTTCTTGAAGCACGATTTTTCGGCGTTTTACGTTAATCCTACCGGCTGCGCCAGTTTAATCGGGGGCGCGCAAGAGCGACTTTTAAAAAATACAAAATATTAATTGTAGAGACAAGTTTATTGTTCGACGATCGAACATCAAGTGCCAGTACACAATATGGTAAACCTTATTCTAAAACAGAGTGGGAGGTGGAACAGACCACCGGGATGAGCAACGTATGCATAAAAGTTGTTTTGACGGATGCAGCCTGAGTCCCGACAGACTGCTGACTCTATGAAAGGATGTTTAGTCTACCAGGTCGCATGGAACCTTCTGGAATATATGCACGCGTAACTATTTTGTTAGGGGATTTATTTATTTTGCAAACAATTTATCTTCAATCTGATAAGTTGGTAGATTTTACTCATTAAGAATCCTCCACTATTTATGTTACACCTATAGATTGGAATAACATCAAAGTCTTATAGAAATAAAAGCTTTAAATTTTTTTTTTTTGTCTTACACATGTTGTCTAACAAAGAAAAATTACCTACATAGCATACTACACATAGTATACCTGATATCAAATTACATTTTGCTACCATCCACACAATGATAATACTATTACCTAGAGTGAACAATATATCTCAGTACTATTAGTGAATGTATTTTGAATTATTATTATGTATGTTTTTTGCTCGAGCTTGTGCTATCCTTTATAGCTAGGTTAAAGAACACAATATGTCCCAGCTCTTTCATGTGCTCATGTCAAATAATAGGGGATGATCATAGTTTCTGTATATCTACTTCTGATATTGCCTATAACACTAAATAATAAGGATTTGTGCTTCAAATAATTTTGGAGCAATGTAATGTGACAAGTACCTCTGAACGCTTCTAGGACTTCTAGTACAAGTAAAATTCTATGTTTGTCATAAAATTGCAATATAAACTTTTTTATTTTTAAGTTCAGTAAAATTAATACCAAATGGAATGCCAATTTATATACAACAACTTCTTTTGCACTTTAACTACAGGACCAATCTGCCTGAAATTTGAATAAAGAACTTTTTGTGAAGTAACATAGGATAGCAATTACACTTGAAAATTACTCCGTTTTCCAGCAGTAATTTCCACATCTGAACAAATGTAATATAAACAAAAAATAAGTTATTTTTGTATGTTTATTTGTAATGGACCTCTCACCAAATTTTATTAACTCTTTCACATACAGAAAATTGCATTACCAGCAAACAAATTTAAACTTATTCAGGCAAGTATTATTTAAAAATATTAGAGATCCCTATGAAGATTATGATAATGAAACCCAAGGTATAAAAAGATTGCCTGTAAAAGTTCTTAATAAAGTACCAATTTCATTTTCTATCTGTTTACTCATGCTAAGCCAGAGTGGCTTGCTTGTTAATTATATTATATTATTATAATTTAGTATATAATTAATTTGTAATATCAGTTGTATGTTTCAGCTCAATAGGTAACCAGAGTTAGAAAAATTATAGTATGGTAAATTAATCACAATACCATAAACACAGGTAATTAAGCAATAACAACATATTTAGTTATAATACAATAGCCAAAGATTTATTAAAGTTACTAGATTGTCAGTATGACAATCTAGTAACTGTTTCTGTGTCAATGCCTCCGGACAATGAGTCTTGGCACTCCCAGACACTAATTGAACAAATTGCTATACTAACTAATATGATACACTCATATATACTACAGTTACCTAACAACCCAGATATCTCAATGAAATTATGTCGTAAACTATTAACTGGTATTATTAATATAATTAACATACCTGCAATACATATTTACTATCATCGCTCCAGGATATATCCCGCAATATACCTTCGTAACACCAGTAAGACTTTTTTAAATCCCAACTGTTAACATCGTAGAGCAAAAGCCGGGAACTAATTGAAGAGAAGTACATCTTGCGCTTAAATTAACAGACTCATGTAGGGATAGGTGGTTTCCCAGCTGAAGTCACGTTAGTTGAGTATCTCCACGATATTAAACTAATAAACAAACTCGTTGAAAACAAATTGGAAACGTAAAATTTTGACACTACCAATAATGACCTGACAATGACATTTGATTTAGAAAGTTGCCTTAACCCAAAAATAAATGTGGATGTATGAATGCATGAATGTGAAGCAGCATTTGAGAGCGCAAAAAATATGATAATGATAATTAATCAGTATTCGAAGGAAAGAGGTTATAAGTCCCGGTTATACTTTATATCAGAAAATTTAACTGTTTAAAAACCATAAACATAAAACTTCAACATTGCCTAAAAACAATGTTTTTAATTTTAGCTACACATTGAATCACAGTATTTGAAGTTGATATACGCGGCGTGAAAGACAAGTATCTACCAAGTGCGCCAACCGGCTCGTCTATTCATTAAATATTAATTGTATTGTACTGGATCTACTACTAAAGTTTTTCTGAATTCACTCCAAGTAATTTGTTTAAAGTCAAGTCCAACCCTACATGGAGTACTTACTGTTCTCATCTTTGGGATGGCTCCGCAAATTATCAGCTAGGCTCTTTGGATGTGATAGACAGACGGGCTCGCAAGATGATAGAGACTTATCTAATAAAAAGCTGCAAAATTTGTATCATAAAGGCGTGAGGTTGCAAGCTTAAGGTGAATGCGCTCTAGACCTCCATGAACGTATCCTTCCCTATTTTTTCAGCGGACTACCAGGCATCGGGAGGGTCTCAACTCACATCCACCGCTTTGTTGTTAACATGCCATTATGCTGTACGAAGCACTTAGCTTCCTCTATCATAATACGCACGGCTAAACTGTGGAACACCCTCCCCAACGACGTATTTCCAAATCATAACATGGGTTTATTCAAAGCTAGAGTGAACCGACCATAAAGTTAGCGAAATCGGGTATAGGTACTTCCGTAGGTGTCCTAACTTTATGGAACAGGCATCTTATGGGTACGCACGGTCCACCTTCAATCACATCTGTACGTACCATCAGGTGAGATCTTGATTTCACATCTGTCATTGGCAGAATTGTCGACATCGGCATAACTTGCCATTCGAAAAAAGAAGAAGAAGAAGATCTTGATCGTGGGCAAGCTCAAACCTATCCAGCATAAAAAAGTACGTAAAATACAAAAACTGGCAACCCTGACCGAAGTCTGACGTGTACTTGTTTTCATTGTATTGCCGGGATATTTCCGAGTTAATTTCATTATAAATCTTTAAAAACACGTAAGTTTTGAACAATATACGTTTAAGTTAATTCTATTGTAAACCCCTGATGTGGTTGTTGCACAATTTACTGATTTAGAATACCTAATTTTCCTATGTTAACCTTTCTGAGTAAAAAGTCGTGGCACGCTAACTACACGGTTTTTGGGGGAAAATATTTGTATGTACTCTTCCTCCGTGGTCCAGTTGTAGCGTATTCAACCACAGGCATTAATAGTCTGGCTTTTAGAGGTTTGCACCGGAGCGAGATTTTAACAACAGATTGAATTCACCGGTGATCGGGCAATCTCCGGTGAAAAACCGGAGGTCACCGGAGAATAAAGAAATTTTGTTTCTTTTTTATAAATTTATACATTCATAATGAAGAAATAAGAATAATTAATAGATATACTTTATATAATCATTTATTAAAAATAAAAAGTTTTATAAAGAAAGCAAATGCTGATTTTGATTTAAGAAACACAACATGTCAACAGCATCATAGCGTAACATGTTTCTTCTATCATTTAGTATTTCCTAAGGATACCCACTGACCTTTGTCCTGTTTTCGTAAATACTCTCTCGGTCAGTGGGTTAGGACAGCTAGGTATTTAAAGGCTATTTCGTCTAAAGGCTTTAAATGTTTATTGAATTTCCAGAATTGCACAACTTCATCCCAATTGTGGCTTTTTTCAGGATACTGTGTTTCCGTATACATTTTGAATAAATTGATTGCCATGGCGGATGTCATATCTGTATTATTGGTGTTTCTTTTTAGAATGCCAAGTAAATCTGGGTGACCAATTTCTCTTGTCCTATTTACACTTGAAGTGGCTATTTCTTCTGTGGTTTGAGATATGTTTCGGATCCGGTAAATATTATTTATTTCTGTCTTTACAGCATCTTTAGCAGCCAATTTATTTTGCAATTGTCTAAAGCTGTTTCTAAAAATTCTAAAATTCGACAAACAGTTCGAGATTTGTATTCCAATAAGCGATCATTCATACAGCTTTTCAATGTTTGTAAAAATATTTCACCTACCGCTGTAGAAATTCTGGGACCCAAACTTTGAATAGCCCGTATATAATAGGTATAATCAAAGTAGAGGTTAGATACTGGTCTCCGCTTATCATTTGGGTTGCCTGCTCAAATATATCCAGCAAAAGCACCGTATCTTGTAATATTTTTTCTTCTTCTGGGCTAATTATTTGAGGTGCTTGAGGCAGTTTTCTCTGTGCGGCGGTTATACTATCAATTAACTTTAAAATTCTTTTTATCATATAATTGCTAGTGAAATTAATCACATAAATGGACAAGACCTCTTTGAATTAATGACTGAAATAATTTATCTAATTCGAAAGAAACAAGTTGGTAAATAATTGTTATGCATGTTAAATAATTATAAAAAAATGATTGTTGAATGTGTCTTTTATTTGTGTAACTTTATTACATAAAAATATAGATGCGATGATCACCAGAGATCAATCTGTTAAATACAGATTATTTCAATCGAGTACTTTTACCGGTAAATCACCGGTGCAAACCTCTACTGGCTTTCGTACCCGCCTAAGAATGTTAAGTAGGGTCAGCCTGCCTAAATGATGTAATTTATCTATAATGTGTATGTATTTAGAAATATATATGTATCTTTATGTTTAAATCATCATCATCAGTCTGGCTGCCATAGTCTGACCCAAGCTGTGCCTAGTTTCATCAGATGGATTTGTCTTAGTTGTCCCAAGACATTTATTTATCATTTTTTACAAAAAAGTTTGGTCAATGGTAAAAGAGTTTTCGTCTCTCACTAAAGTATTTAAAACTGTTTGAATCTAGTATAGTTCTATATAAAGTTCATAAATGTTGCCTGCTATTATTTTGCAAACAAGAATATTCTATAACACTCCTAAGAATATTCTATAACACTTGTTTCTAATAGTGGTACTGGAAATGCAAGCACGCACCTCGTCCAGGGAAGTATGTAACACTGTTATTTCCTACAATCAGTGTACCTAAATATCTATATGTACCTAGAAATAATTATAAATTAATTATATATTACTGCGAACATGTTCTGACAAGCGCTTTTTTAAAGTCTACGTGAATAAAAACCTTTTTTATTTTTAACTGTCAATCATCTGTATTGATTGGATGACTTAAAAGAAGAATTATTGAATAAGAATGCATTATGATTCTCTAATCAATGATCTCTGGTCATCATCTCATGAATGTAACCTATGTTATGTAAATTAAATTATATTCTACTTGGTCAAGTATAAATCATGATCAAATAATCTACTTGTACCTAGAATTACTTTAATTATTTTAAATTTAATTAATTAGAATATATAATATTAAAAACTTCAACTAAACATAATCTCCTTGACAATAACTTAATACAAGCTGGCTAAATGTCACTACTATTATAAAATAAATTGTATAAATGTTTTAACATTCCGTGTACCTAAATATCTGTAATAAGTAACTAGAAATATTAACTGTATACAAACATGTTCTGACTACTTACAAGTGCTTTTTTAAAGTCTTTGTGAATAAAAACCTTTTTTATTTCATTTTAGTTAAATATTTATAGTTTAATTGTGAAACTATTCATGTTCTGACTATTTACAAGCGCTTTTTAATGTCTATGTGAATAAAAATTGTTAATAATTTAATTTTCTGGTCAGTGGTTAAAGTGATCAATACAACCTATGTGATCAAGTGGTTTATGCTATTTGTTAACAAGCGCTTTTTAAAGTCTACGTGAATAAAAACCTTTTTTTTTTTATTGTTAAGGTGTCAGTGTCTAGGAGGATGCAACTTACTTTCCAGCATGGTTTGATAAATCAAAATACAAAATCAATATGTAGTGTTAATTCAGCTAATTGTCATTTTAATCTTGCTGGGAAGCAATATGCACCGCATTCCCGCCTGCTAAAATATGCACATGCAAAAAGGACTATATAAAAAGCAAATTACATGTGCCAGTATGATACCCAACACATGTTTCAGTTCCTAATGGACCATTCTCAAGGGCTGCTTGCTGGTTTGTTGAGTTTATTGTCTGGATTGTTATGGATTCCCGAAAAGTATTGCCTGATTCTATTACTTGGTTTGTTAATGGCTTTGAAATACCCTCCATGCCCCATAGAGAGATTTTCTGGTCATATGATTGATCAGGTAACTAGTCACAACAGGTTAGACTGTGATTTGACTCTAGTGATGCTTGGAAGTAGCCCAGGACTGGTTTATACGGCAAATAATGGCTTAAGTAAATAACATATATTTTTTTTATTCACATAGATTTTAAAAAAGCGCTTGTACATAGTCGGTACATGTTTGTAGTAATATAGTTGTATACATTATTATTTCTAGTAACATAGATATTTAGGTACACATTGTATGAAAACAGTTATAAAATTTATTTTATTATAGCAATGATATCTAGCTAGCTCCTATCAAGTTATTGTCAAGACATTATGTTTAATTATCTAGTTTAAGTCTAATATTTTTACTACTAATTGTCAATTCCACTCTTAAGTATATAGACTGTATTCAAATTGGCCAAAATCTAAGGAATGCGCAGTTTAATTACTGCATATGCAGAAATTCAGAAGTATCCAGTTAACTTAACATGCTTACCAAAAGGGGATGTAATATCTCTTACTCCCAGATCTCAGGCTATCCTTAGATATTTCTTAACAGAAAAATTCCCCAAAATAAGACCCCAGGACCCAGGACCCGATTATCTCCAGTGGAACATGCTACCACTAAACAGACAACTATTGTATAATGTATATGCATACGTTGTGGTGGGGACCATCACTGGACATTGCTCACTCAACAAACACTTTCACACTATTGGCATAACTGACAGCCCTCTGTGCAGAGCGTGCATGGACGTTGACGAAACGGTTGAGCATGTGCTCCTTGAGTGCACAGGCATCGCGAAAATCCGGAGAGAAACCCTGGGTTCACCAAGAACTCTTACGGAGGCCCTGAGAAGTTTGGGAGATCTAATATGCTTCTGGAAGGAGGTAGGCTGGTTGGAGTGAAGGCCGCCATGGCCCACGTACAATGGTCCACATCTAAGTGCGGAAACCATACCCACAAAATGATGATGATGATGAATGATGTATATGCATAATATTCAGTCTCCTTGTTTGTCACCCTGACTTGGAAATTGTGGTGACATCTCCACAAAATATATAACCAAGAATGTAATTTAATTATGTACAGACACCAGCCAACCCAATCTGTCAAATTTCTTTTATAGATTTTCTACTTTATCACATAAGCATAAGGTTCACTTTCAATTGGGGAAATTTGACAGATTGGGGTAGCTTGATGTGCTAGCATCTGTACAATAGTAAATGTTGATAGTTTTGTTTACATTTTCAGAAGCAACCAATCAAAATGATCACAGACATCCAACTGGCAGTGTTCTCCAACATCTTGGGAGTGTCCATCTTCTTGCTGGTCATTCTGTACCATTACATTAATGCCAACAGCTCTAAGTGAAGCAGGTAAATATAATAAAATAAAGCTAAAGTTATCAAATACAAATTCATAATTAATATGATATGTCTTGTGTTAAAATGTTATATTTGTGTGGACTCTGTATTTTTATTTTACCCTACCATGCAGTGAAGTGCAGTAGCCCTATGAGAAACACTTCCAGAAAACTTAGTAGGAATTCTTTTTTTAAATATTTAAATTATTTAACACAATTTTTACACAATCATATAGAAATACAACACAATTCACACAATCATATAATAATGCAACAAAACAATTTGTTTGCATAATCATATAACAATAAAACACTATACAATCATATAACAATACAATCACATCACTTAATTAATGCTCGGTTGTGACTATCCATGTGGAATTTTTAATCTTGCATGCTCAAAGCACAGTTTCATGACTTAGACTTAGAGGTAGGGCACAGCATTCATTCGCTCTAAGAGTAGCCCGACTGGGGAAGTACCTCCACCTTGCAGAAGACATTCCTTAATAATAACATTAATAATTTAATGTTATTATTAGTGTGAGTAAGCTCGCCAGAGCTCATTTGGGTGGGGGGAAGGGTCAGACACTTGTTTGCTGACTCTTAAGGCCGGCAACGCACCCGCGACTCCTCTGGTGTTGCGAGTGTCCATGGTAATCTGCGGTGATCACTTACCATCAGGTGACCCACTTGCTCGTTTGTCGCCCTCTGCTATAAATAAAAAAAAAAACACTTAGATGGCAACAGCAAGTGAAGTGAAGAGATATAAAATGCAATAAAATATAAATGCTATTTCTCATTTATAATATTACAGCTAGGATTACTAATACTGAACTAGTTTCAAACTTCTTAAAATGAATCGAACCCACGACTAGACAAGAATGTCAGACTAGAATTTATATAATCCATTCGATATTTTCTTAACGCACTTAACACGAAACAATTTCATTAGGTATATGTTTTAATTGGGCAGAAAGGTGTTTTCTTTTTTCGGCCGTTGGGGCAGAAAGGTTCTCGAGTGGCGACCACGAACCGGAAGAGGCAGCGTGGGCAGGCCCCCTACAAGATGGACCGAGGATCTGCGGGTCGCTGGAAACTGCTGGATGCGAATAGCGCAAGACCGGCAATTGTGAAGATCTTTGGGGGAGGCCTTTGTCCAGCAGTGGACGTCTTTCGGCTGATATGATGATGATATTTTAATTTTCTTAAGGACGGATTTTCGGACATTACATATTTCGGTTCCAGTTTTCCCCTAAAGGGAATTATCAGGAGGGACTTATTAGCAGGGAACTGTGGAATAAATTGACCAGAAGCACGAAATTAGAAGTATATGTACATAGTATAATTCTAATTTCGAACTGAGGTTAGAGAATGTTAGGGATTATTAATTGTATGTAAATGATATAATGTTGCTGATTTTTTTTTCAGATTGCACCTATCATCTTCAATGGAGAAGCACAATAGGATTATTCATCTATATACTGATTAAGATGTAAATAAATTAAGTATTCTTACGGATAACATTGTTTTCTTTAACACCTAGAAGAGTTTAAGGGTATTATCATATTAATGTCACAATAACAAAGTAAGAAAAACATGGAGTTGTCCACTCAAACAGCTTATTCCTAGAGCACTTTCTTTCACAACTAGAATTTTGTAGCTAAATCCGAATTCAAGGATCTTTTGATGATTCACTAACGAAGGAGGAGACAGTTACTTGTGTATTTTCTTTCTCACCAAGAACTTTGTAGCTAGATCTGAAGTTAAGTGGATGGTAGACTAACAAAGGGTGCTGAAAATGGTAATTACTGACGTCACGAAAAAGGCTCTACCAATTTTTTATTTATGTATATCCAATATGGTTTAAAATAACCACTTATGCAGTCGTGTGTATGCCATCATTGCATAGATGAAATAATGAAATTTATTCAGCACTTTGGTATTTACATACACTTGTACTTGTCAAGCTCACAATGTATTACATAAACACAGTTTAAAAACAGTAATTAAAGCAACAAAATATTTTGAATTAGTCCGTCCGTGCGGTCTGTTACGTCATATATTTTTAATATCCTTAAATAAATAGCAAGTTACTAAGCTATTATTGTTACATTTAGCAGTAGTATATTAAAATTAAAGAATTGAAAACAACGAGCAGTTGGCTAGCGCAAAAGGCTCTCAACCAGTAGCTTAATTTATGCGACTAATACCTGAGGGCACCCTTATGGGGTTCGGGCCACAGCTCAAGCGGCCGCTGAACTAAAGAGATGGAATTCGAAATGGGGGTCAGATCACTTGCACGGGATTACCGATCACGTGTTAAGGGGGCAACGCGATCCTCGCCGCTGAGGATCCTACCCTAGCTAGCCTGCGGCTTTCTCTAGCTACCTAGGTGAACGACCCGGAGAAGAAAGCCACAAAGAAACTCCGGGCTTGTTTTTTTCGTCTTCTTTTGTTTTCGATTTTTTTTAGGTCATTTTTTAACATTGTTTTTTGTTTTTACATTGTGATTGGCTGGTATGTGGGCTACTGCACGCACAGAACTTATGACATCTCGGTAGTTAGTTAATCAAAATAATTGTGAGTTAATAAACAAAAACATTCCATTTTACTCAAGCAATTAAAATAACCTCTTGCAAGATGAACAAACGGTGGGTGCATCCGCGCACATATACAGAATTAACAAGTCACACGAAGTCGACTAAAGGCGACGACTGTATGAGAAAAAAAAATTAGTAGGTACCCCAGCAGCAGTTAGAAAGGCAGATAATAGAAATACTTCGGAAACTGACTGCGCGTGTGGCGCAGCACCTAAGACATTCGCCTCGCCGCTTCGTGTCGCGTAATCGAGTCCCGCGCCGGAAAAATATTTGTGT
Organism: Pseudoips prasinana; assembly: GCA_951640165.1. Taxonomy (NCBI): domain Eukaryota; kingdom Metazoa; phylum Arthropoda; class Insecta; order Lepidoptera; family Nolidae; genus Pseudoips; species Pseudoips prasinana. The sequence goes on along the minus strand of OX621251.1, from coordinate 31,685,511 downwards.
GACACATAAATAGTTGTCCTGTGTAATTTGTGTCCATCTTTTATATGTTTGTAAAGTACCCCGCGACACAGGGATTAGATTCCCTAGTGCGTCTAAATTTAGAAAAATACTATTTATTGTATATATTGATTTTTATACTTAAGTAGATATATTATATCGTAGTCAATACTGATAAGAACTTCTAAAATTAATTGTAAGTAATTGCAATAAATAGGTAGTAATTTTTTTTCTATCAAATATCTAAATAATTACAAACTTAAATTAAGTATTAATATTAATGAGCCAAACGCCTAACGCCAATTCTAATAGCAATTTTTTTCAGATGGGAACTTTGCTCTTCAAGACGTACCTATTAGTATTCAAAATTGATTAATTGAGAAACTGAACATGATTTCGATAACGTGAGATGATTTAGAGGGGTACTAAACCAAATGACGTAGGTACCTACTGAATAGCGGAATAGTCGCCGCCATCATAATGCGTTAAATTGATCGGGGCATTACTAATGTTTTTTTTACATCTAACACACTGCCATCTGATCCCGAATTAGGCAGAGCCTATGCTATGGCAACCAGACAACTGATAAACATACATATATAATTCTAAATACATACATAATATGTATGTATTCAGAATTATATATCTATGTTTATCAGTTGTCTGGTTGTATTACATATTACCTAAGTATCTATACATATAATAAAATCGTAGGGAAATCAAAACTGTACATTGAATATTTTTAAAGAAGGATACTTAGGGCGTGATCTACAATCGACATCGAAGCCAAAAATATAGTTTTTAGAATGTTTGTTTGTATGTATGTCCGGGCTAAACACAAAAAGTACTGCATAGATTTACTTCAAATTTTGCATGAATATTACTAAGAGGTCGATCAACATATAGGCTACATATTATGACGCTATCACATACGGGGAAAGAGCTGTGATCATTTATAAAGTTTAACGCGGATAAAACCGCGGGGTGCAGCTAGTAGAAAATATACACCCAGAAACAGAACAATTAATCGTGCTCATCACCCAAAGATATGTCCCGCGTGGGAATCGAACCCACGACCTCTGGCTTAGCAGTCAGGCTTACTAACCACTAGACCAACAGGTCTGTCAGTAATAATGGTATTCTGTCTAAAAACGTGTCTAGACTATAATTATCTAGTCTAGAAATATAATTTAAGTAACAGACTTAAATTATATTTCTAAGTATCCAAACGAAATTTAACCGTTGTGGTGGTAAAATTTGATAAAAACGAAATTGACCGCCATTTTCTTGTTTATTAAAATCAGTTCAAGGGCTCTACCGGCTAAGTCTCCGAACATCGTTTTCGTGAATGGCGTTTAAATAAATGACTTAATCTATCGTTAAATCTGCTTCAACTTTGACAATCTATTCCGGACCATTTATGACGTCACATGTGGTCATGGAAGCCGATTTAACGATTGATTAAGTAATTTTTAAGCTTTATTGAACACCATTCATCACCATCGTGAAATCGGCTTCCATGACCACATGTGATGTCATAAATGGTCCGGAATCGATTGTCAACATTGAAGCCGATTTAACGATTCATATTTAACCTTTATTTATTTGAACGCCATAGAAGAAATCGATGATCGGCGACTTAGCCGGTAGAGCCTCTGGTTGGAAGCTATAATGTCACACACAAACACTCATTTAGTTTAGTTGAGGCTTAAATTTAATTCTGTGGTTTAGTAAATACTAACTGTGCCCTGCGGTTTTACCCGCGTTGAACTTTATAAATATATGTGGCTGAGGGATTATGACTTATCAAGAATATATTCATTAGGTGCAATTGTAGGTTTAAATATGCGTTGGGTCCAATATTATAGGATCATCGGATCTGAATTACTAATAAATACGATAGATGGCGCAACTTCGTAATCATGGAGTTGTAAGCGCGCAAAAAGAAGAGACCAACTAAATCAATGTTTATGTTTGCTTATTAATATTTTAATTGATTATTGTAATAATTATCTTTAATTACTGTTATTGGTGTTCTACCGTTTTAATTAAAGTAAATAAATAAATAAGCGCGTTTAGTTCAGCAAACAAACGAAATTCGCATCGGGGAAGAAATAACAATACATGTTTGTCGAGGTTAGGTACATATTGTAATGACAGAAAGAAAGGAAATGAAGAATGCGTAGCGAACCCAATAATAACGTTGACATCATCAGGTCAAAGTCAAGTCAAAGTCAAAGTCAAAAATATTTATTGCACTTAGGTACATTACATACACTTATGCACGTCAATAGAAAAAAAATACAATATAATTAAACTACATACCAAATTAAATTACAAACATGTCAAATGAAATTAAAAATGAAATTACACGTCAAATTTAATTACAAACATGTCAAGATAACAATAGAAAAAAATAGAAATGGGTTATATAAATACAAAAATATAATAACTATAAAAGTAATTTTATAAATTAAAAATATTTGTAAATGTAATTTATCTGTCCATTGCAAGCTCCAATTAAGCTACCAAGGGGTTTTGTCGTCAATACATTCTTTGATTGTATAATATGCTTTTTTCAATAAACATTTTTTTATCTCCAACTTAAATTTGTCTAGAGGCATTTGAATTACATGCGTTGGTATTTTATTATAAAATTGAGGGCCTAGCCCAACAAAAGATCGATGTACTTTATGAAGACGATGGTATTGAGAACACAACTTATGTTTGTTTCTAGTGTTTAGATTATGAACGTCACTTCTTTTTTCAAATAGATGTAAGTTCTGACGTACATATATTAGATTTGCGTAAATATACTGTGATGCCACAGTCAGTATATCTATGTCCTTGAAGAACTCTTTAAGTGAAACCCTAGCACTAAGTTGATATATGGCACGAATGGCTCTCTTCTGTAAGATAAAAATGGTTTCAATGTCTGCAGCCCTGCCCCATAATAAAATTCCGTAGGACATGAGGCTGTGAAAATAACTATAATAAATAAGTCTAGCAGTATCGACATCAGTAAATTGTCTTACTTTTCTGATTACGTAAGCGGCCGAGCTGAGTTTGTTCGCAAGACAGGAAATATGATCACCCCATTGCAACTTGTTATCAATCGTAAAACCCAGAAAAATTGTCGATTTAACCATATCTAAGAAATCACCATTAATACTCACTTTTGGTACTACACAGTTAACATTAGGCATGATGAACTGAATGCATTTCGTTTTATTAGCGTTTAATACAAGGTTTAACCATCCCCCCTTCGGGCGCCAAGAGTTAGTTGGTGTGAGTCCGACATACCCACCCGCAGACACTTTGCGGGTGGCATGCGTAGGCATTCCCCATGCCTTATAAAAAAAGCAGCCAATTAGCAAGAATTTGTGATGTATGAATGAAAGGTAAATTGCGTGCGGTTTATGATTTATGACGTATAGAAAAATACTTAGGTACTAGATCTCGTTCAAACCAATTTGAAGGTGGAAGTTTGCGTGGTAATGTATTTTGTGTAATATATTTTTTTAGTTTTATCATTCTCTTATTTTAGAAGTTACAGGCCGGGGGGGGGGGGGGGGGTATTTATATGATACGTTTGAGTTTCAGTTCTAAGTATAACAATAAAGTTTGGGGGTTCCCCACCCCCAAATTTATTGTTTATTTTTCTATTTTTGTGTGAAAATCTTTATGCGGTTCAGAGAATACATCTACTTACCAAGTTTCAACAGTAGGTATACTTAGTTCTTATAGTTTCGGAAAAAAGTAACATACGGAAGGACGGACAGATATGACGAATACATTAGGGTTCCGAGGCCAGTCAATTATTATTATTAGACTCTCAGGGTCCGACGCGGTTTAATTTTTGACATGGCTTACTTTAATATGATTCAACTTTGAGACGCGGTCGCGTCTCAAATTTAAATCGTGTTTTTAAACTTTTTTTTTTAAATTTTTTTTTATAGGGACAATGCACTGACTTATATGTACTGACTTTTCGTGATCATATCATTAGGCTATGTAAGAAAGCTTTTAGAAATTTAGGTTTTATACTTCGAACAGTGAAAGGGTTCGCAAACATTCGAGCTATAATTTCCTTATATAATGCATTGGTTAGGAGTCAACTTGAATGTAATGCAGTCATCTGGGCACCGCATGAAGCTAAGTATAGCCTCATGCTGGAGCGTGTACAAAATAAATTTATTCGATATTTGTATATGCGACATTATGGAGTATATCCATTTTACCCTTTGATGTATCCCACTCTGTTTATTTTAGGCATGGTGGGATACAATGAACTAAGAGTTCGAAGGGAACAGGCACTAACATCATATCTTTTTAAAATATTTAGGGGTAAAATTCATAATGCTGACGTTTTAGAACAGATAGCCCTGAACCGCGTGGTCGGACTAATCTTGTACATGAGGCGCCCCTGACGCGTGCTCTCCGTACCTACTCTTAACCTTATTGCAGCTGAGACTGACCTATTTGTGTGTTCTCTGAGTGAGTTCACGAGAAGTGCATTATGTATAATTTGTTATAAGTAAATTTGTGTAGTGGTATAAAATTGTTATATACTTAGATAAGCACTCTATCGCATTGGACTTATACCTGTAAAGATAGATGTAAGAGGAAATAATAAATAAATAAAAAATAAATAAATGTATAACTAGACACGCTGTTTCGAATAAAAACTCTGTCCCAGTCCGGCTGTGCGCGAGGTGACGGGCGCGGGCGCGGCGGCCATATTCTCAATATGGGATCGCGCGTCTAGTAGAATACATATAGGTTAATGTTTTTAAATGAGAATTTTGTTAACTCATGGCTAAGCGGCTGCTGTGTGGTGACGACCTAGAATATCATCACCTAAACTCATCCCGAGGCCCGTGAGGGGCCTGGGGGTACCATCAAACTGCGATCGCCAACCCGTCTGCCAAGCGTGGCGATTATAATAATAAATCTTTATTTCAGGCATATATTAGTATTGTTAGTATTAAATTTACTAATTTATTAAACTAATTAGCACCTATAACCGTCTGCACCCAGTGTCTCTGGATGGGACAGTCGGGTCTACCAGCAATCATTTTCAGGATGTTCTGAGTGCCATGTAGACTCTGCAGTAGAGAAGCTGCTTTCTTACGCATGATAGCGTGAAAGCCATCCGTGCGAGCATCAGCAAACATGCCCGATGCACTACAACGCCATGGCAGTCGCAACAGCATCCTGAAGGCGTTGTTGTATTGTACACGCAGGACGTTGTAGGTTCGACTTGTATATGACACCCATAGACCACTCGAGTAGAAGGACTGACAGAACGCTAAACTCACTTTGACGTCTGCCGTATTAACGTGCGCACCTACGAGCGAGCATATCGCTTGTTTGTTGCAAGACTGTCATAACTAAAAAAACCTAATTTTACAGGAGAGCGATTTTAAAGATCTAATGTGAGTTACACATCTAAATTACAAATAAAGTACTGGCAAGCCGTATGTGATATATTTGTGCATTAATGTACTTGTATAGGCATGTACTAAAAATATATATAAATATTGTCTTTGTCTAGTACCTAATAAACAAAAAACGAGAAGTAGGTAAAACTTGTGTCTTAGTTGCAGAAAATAAATAAATCTTAAAAGTATTTTCCCAAAATAGGTCATTCTTACACCACAAACATATGCTAAAGTTCAACAAAATTCTTTAGTTAAACAAATAATGACACTATTGCAGAAAAGGTTGAATTCATTTTAAAGAGATAAAACAGTTTCTACTGGTTTTAAACTTAATTCTTTAGTTGCAAAATAAAGAAAAATAATCAACTTTATATAAATATTTTCGTATTTTACCTACGTACTTATTAGAAAAATATTAGGTTGGGGAAAAGTCATATTGCTCCTCACCGCCAACGCCCTGCGCTCACGCTCTATGTCGTTGTCATCCCGGAGGCTTATGGCATATCCCACTACTTTGGCCGACATGATGAAGCGGCCGCGTTAAATTTAAGTAGCGTTTTTAAATAAGGCTGATAGAGTACAAGGCCAATACGTGTCTATGCCTACTCAAAGTTTCACGAGTTTTAATTGTGCTTACTAGGTAAACAGTGCCACACAGGGTCATGCCTAGTTAAATTAAATTGTAATGACAAGCAAAACGGAGTGACTGCGCTTGGAGTGATTTTATAAAAAAAAGTGCAAATCATAGTAATTTCCTCAGCGTTTGTTTGTACAACTTGTGACACAAATCGTCCATTAGTCATAGCCATGCTATATTTTGTATGACTTACGCAAAACATATCGTTGTATTTTTATTTTTTGTCATTTGAGTTTCGGCTATTGCAACTAGTCTCAATGGAAATTAACCATGTACTGTGCGTGCATTTTCTTAATTAAACTTATTTAATCACACTAATAAATAATCTAAAGGCTAAAGTTTGTGAGTGTGTACCTATGTTTGTTATTTCTTCACGTCAAAACGGCTGGAGCGATAATAATAAAATTTGGTATGGAGTTAGCTCACACCCTTGATTAACACATACCTAGGCTATAAGTTATAAAGTTTAACGCGGGTAGAACCTCGGGGCACAGCTAGTTCTTCATTAACGACATAAAGCTGGTATTTATAGGTTAGCTAAGTTTCATAGTTTTATTTTGATAGAGGGTATATAATGAAAAAAGTTTAGGAAACGTTTCGTGAGCATAAACTTGATACCTCTTTTTGGCATAGGTAATGCGAGGTGTGCGGTAATTGGTTCGTCAGTAAATACGAGTATAACTGTGGGGGAAAAATTGTTCTATTTTATTGGTTTATTGACATAAACATCAATACTTTAGTATAAAATATAATTAAGACTTATTGGTTAAGTTGATAAAAAGTTACCATAATGGTCACGATCAAAATGCGTTAAGAAAATATTGAATGGATTGTATAAATTCGAGACTGTGAACCACGGTGCGGTGGCGGAGCGGTTAACGCGCATGGGCCGGATACCCGAGGTTCGGGGATCGTTTCCCACCTGTACTTAAATTTATACAATTCATTTTAAAAGACGTCAGAATTTTTATTTCATAGCTGTTTAACGGTTTCACTTTATTTATGTAACTATTTGATAATCGGTCTAGTTACAGCAACACAATCAAAAAGAGGCCAAATGCGTGTCGGACTCGCACATGAAGGGTTCCGTAGCAGCAAGTCTTTCAGTTGATTAAATGAAAGCAAATTGCGGTCTATGACGTATTAAAAAAAACTACTTGCTAGATCTCGTTCAAACCAATTTTCGTTGTTAGTTTCCATGGTGATGTACATCATATTTTTTTTTTAGTTTTATTATTCTCTTATTTTAGAAGTTACAGGGGACACCCATTTTACCACTTTGGAAGCGTCTCTCGCGCAAACTATTCAGTTAAAAAAAAAAGATATTAGAAACCTCAATATCATTTTTGAAGACCTATCCATAGACACTCCACATGTATGGGTACGACGAAAAAACAAATTTTGAGCGTCAGCTCTATGTATGGCAACCCCCCTAAATTATTGTTATTTTTCTATTTTTGTGTAAAAATCTTGATGCGGTTTACAGAATACATCTACTTACCAAGTTTCAACAGTACAGCTCTTATAGTTTCGGAAAAAAAAGGCTGTGACCTACGGACGGACAGACAGACAGACATGACGAATCTATAAGGGTTCCGTTTTTTGCCATTTGGCTACGGAACCCTAATAAAAAACGTTATACATAGAATTTTGTAGCTAACAACTATAACGGTGCATTTTTAAGAATTCATGCTTATTTATACAAAACTATAAATAAAACACTAAAGTTGCGAACAATGCTTTAAAAGTAGATCATTACGTCTATGGTCTCATATCTAGTAGTAAGGTAACACAGCCAAATTATATAGATTATACTAAGCTAAAGATACATATTATTATACTCAATCCTTACTAATATTTAGTATTATAAATGCGAAAGTAACTCTTTCTGTCCGTTTGTCTGTATTGCTTCCACGCCAAAACTACTAAACCGATTTAAATTAAATTTGGTACACAGGTAGACTAGAGCCTGACAAAGGACGTAAGCTACTTATTAATGCGAAAAAAGGTTGAAAGGGGGGATGAAAAGTTGTATGGAAGTATCGTCATTTTTAGACCTTGAAACTCAAAACTATTATTTAGATTTTTTGAAAATATGACTATAATAAAACGTGTTACGTAGTAAGTATAAGGCTAGTGAGTAGGTGTATTTTTTATCATTCAAATAATTTATTTTCCATTCACAAAATTAGTACTACTTACCTACATCTAGTGTTTGATGTGACCTTTTAGGCAAAAATTGCCTGTGTTAGGGCACTTCGCACTTCCAAAACAACAACAAAAATTTAATTAAAATCTTAATAGTTAGAGTTTTATATTCTAGTTCCTATATTCTTTTGATAATGCCCCGTAGTAGGTATTTCATAGGCCCGTGTAAAACACATCGAGCCCTCATGCATCAACATCATAAAGGGTAGTTATCCCAGGCGCGGGATCTTAGTCATGAGTTTATTTTTTATAATATCCTGAGACTTTATTCACACACGGCCATCTGATCCCAAATTAAGCAGATTTTGCACTATTGAAACCGGATAAGTGATATATTAATAATAATATCCTGGGACATTATTTACACACAACCATCAGATCCCAAACTAAGCAGAGCTTGTACTGTGGAAACCAGAGAACTGATATACTACATATATTACTTTTATTTTGTAAATACATACTTATATAGATAATTACACTCAGGGTCAGGAAAACATACATGTTCATGAACACAAATATCCGTCCTGGATGGGAATCGAACCCACGAACTCCGGCGTGAAAAGCAAGCATTTGCCAACCACGCCAACAGGCATATACCATCTACTTTTCTTTTGTAAATACGTCCTTATATAGATAATTACTCTAGACAGACGGCTTATGCCTTCTCTTGCCTCCTAGTGAGAAGACTTGGACACGTAAATTCAAGTATGACGTTATACATTGGTCCGAACTCTATTTAACATTTATAAACACGCACCTACTATCTATCACTCGTAGGACTAACATTTTCTAAGTTACAGTAAGACCTAACAGAAACTATAAAACATTTTTAATACTATATATTATTTTTTAAATCAAAGGGCGACAAACGAGCAAGTGGGTCACCTGATGGTGAGTGATCACCACCACCCATGGACACTTGCATCACCAGAGGTGTCACGGGTGCGTTGTTTGCATTTAAAAGTCAGCAAACAAGTGTTGCTGACCCTCCCCACCCCCCTTCCCCAACGAGCTCTGGTAACCTTGCTCACACTCGGAAACACAACATTAAAATTATTAATGTTATTATTAAGGAATGTCTTCTGTAAGGTGGAGGTACATACTTCCCCAGTCGGGCTGCTCTTTGGGCGAATGAACGCTATGCCCTACGTCTCTTAAATTAAATCCATACATTTCACACCTCTCTTAAATCTATACATTTTACAGAGGCATAAAAACACTGATACATTAATCAGACTCTTAAATTATTATGCTATTCATACTGTATAACAAGGTACTTAACAGCTGCTTCAAAATGACGATAACATGGATAACACCTTATCGTAAACCAATTTCTTTACATCTTTAGCATACACAAAGTCGATATGGTTAAACTGCTCGTAAGGGACTTTATACACTTCCATTACAGTTCTCAACCTATTCTGGAGATGCTGGACATCCTTGGGATGTGCCAACCAATCCGCGTCACTATGCACTAAACATATTGGAGTAACCACTTTTTCTAAAGCGTAACTAGGGGGCGAAACTTGACCATATCTTTTCAAGTTCTCCAACTTCCCATAGTCGTATTGTCTGAACTCTTTAGACACGATCTCTTGAGCATAATGAAGTAGCTGCTTAATTGAGGCTCCAGATGGCACATGTCCATATATGACAGGTAAGTTAGTTATATTCAGCTGGTTATAATCAAAACCTGCTACTAAGAACAACACATTCGTGCACAGAGTCATGGTCAAAGGTCCAATGCCACATATTAAGGTTTTCAGTGCTCGAACTAGTTTATTATCCGGCAAAAACTCATATAATCCTAGAGCCTTTGACAGCGTATTTAATAAAGGTGTTCCTGGAGATAATAGCCTGATCACGGGTGATCTTACATGCGACATATAGGCGATCGGAGATAATGCCACCATCAGAGCAACTCTCTCATTATATTCTGGTTTTTCAGTCGCCATAACATAGAATACCGTATTGCCTTGAGAATGACCAATATATTTCAAAGATTGTATGTTTCTTTTTAGGAGTATGTAGTCGATCATTGCTGGCACATCATGAACGCCAATTTCATGCCAAGAAAAACTAGCTTCCGATGGTTTTAAGGTAATATGCCGTCGTGAGTGTTTGGTCCCTCGAGCGTTCCCCATCCAGACATCATAACCGTTATCTGCAAGTATGTAAGCAAGACCATTTCCTGGACCAGCTACCACGAAGTCGTCGGCACTGCTAAGAACACCATGCATGAGGAAGACTGTTGTTCCATTGCTTGGAATCCTAAACATATTCAATTCGTAGCCGTCTTCAGTAGTAACTTCATGTTTTTCTATTGGATACCCGTATTTGTGAATGAGATCTTGGATAGGCAATGATGCATCATCATTTTGTTTGCCTGTATTAAATTCAGCGATATATTGGTCGATTTCTTCCATAATGTTAGTGGTTCTGATCATGGTTGGTAATTCTGTGTATTCCAAGGAGCGTGCGACTGTATACAACGATTTAGTCAAAGTTTCAACAAGGGTAGCTAGGTCATTGCTGAGTGCAAATGATGTTACTTGTACTTCGGCGTTCCTTGCGATTTCGGCGGCTATTTCTCCAGTTGTATGTGTAATCGAGCTTGGGAGCAAATAGGAAGCCATTTGTCCAGAGAAAAGTAAAAAGAATACCGGTAACTTTACAAGCATTACGCACAAGGTGTCCGAGATAGGTCACAGGTATAACTGCTCGACAATGGGATTTTTTTGAGTTAACACCTTGCCTTTTTTGCACGTATGGTGACCAATTGCCGTAACTCGACATAAGTAATTGATTTGGATTCCGCATGAAAATACTAAATAAAACAACAGACAGGTAAGTAATAAGAAAAATAGTGTGGGGTGAACGGAGTTTTCGTTTGCTTTGTTTCCTGTCGTGTCCTTACATTATACGACATATATATTCGCTATTTAAAGAAAATGAAAATTTAAACTACCCAAATCCAAACACCCAACCTCAAACACACAAAAACATGGGGGGCAGTCTTTGGGGACAGCCGATAAAAGTGAAAACACTTCTAATCTAATTAATTACATTATAATACTTAGTTATACATATAGCTTATGGGAAGCGTGACGCAAATGCGTCACATGCATGGCGCAAATTTCACGCTTTTTGCTTTCATATCTCTATATAGCTCATGGGAAGTGTGACGTGATGATGCCGCAAGATCCGTTCCAGCCTTCACTTCAAATATTCATTCAAATTGGCCGGGTGGCCAGGATGGAGGATGAGTATTGTCATTTATGGATGAACATGAACATGACTGAAATAGATGCATAGGTATAATTTTGTTCCACGAGCCTCGTGAAGTTCCTCGCGCATTTGGAAAAGTAAGAGAATCACAAAAAAATATAATCCGTATACGTATAAAAAAATATACTCCACGCCATGGTGCCGTATACGGATTAAGTATAGTTTTTAAGATTTAACGAAAAATATGCTATTATATCTAATTCGTTCGTTGTAAAAGAATTTTCTTAATATTTCAATTTTTTTTTTGAATGTTATAATAAACAAACCGAAGATTATAAAATCGATCAAGCTGTTCGCTATAAATGTTCTTCGACAATTTTTATATATATAAGTATAGATTTTTTTTTAATTATGTAAGTATTTCTATCACCTAGTATCCATACTATATATATATATATATATATAGTTTCGGCCTCGTTGGCCTAGCGGTAGCGTGTTCACCCCTAGAGAACGAGGTTCTGGATTCAAATCCCGGGTCAGGTCAAAAAATATTTTGGGACTTTATGTAAAAAGAAAAAATTCTCAGCATTAGCCCGAAGTCTGGGAGTAGGCGGTATTATTTAACCTATACCCCCGTGCCGCCGAGAGCACGTGAAGTCGTCGGTCCTGTACCTGACATCTTTCCGGTCGTGTCGCTAGGCGGCCCATCGGATCATGACAGTCATGGAATAGAAAATGCTCCTGTGCAGATGGCTAATCTCTATTGAGACCGGCCGCTGTGGCCGGAATTCGGCTAGGAGGACATTATTATCATAGTTTCGGCTGGATGGCGCTATGTGATATGTCCCAGATAATTATTTATTTATTTCATTTAATTACACATTTTCTACGTTGTTAAGGAGTCAATACATAACAGTTCTAGATTTTAAAAAAATAAATATGCTGTTATAATATAATAAAAATAGGTACCCGGTACATCAACGGCATTAGATATCGTTATGCTATCCTCTACATCTGATATAATTGGAAGTTGTTAAGATACTGAATAAACCCAATTTTATATTTCCACGTCAAACACGCCCGTAGGGGAAGAGAAGGCAGAACGGACCACTTAAGGAAAAACGCATTTAGAAAAAAAAATGCTATATTTATGTAAACCTTTTATCAGTACAACTAATCAACACTTTAATCTTTATCTTACTTATTAATCAGACTTTAATCAAATCACAATTTGTGAAGATATTAGATGATTTCTAATAACTCACTTTGGTCCGTTTTACCTTCATGCAGAAGGTAAAATGGACCACCGTTAAGGGCAAAACGGACTATCACTAATCAGAGCATCTTTCGCACACAAATATGACTTCATCATCGTTGTCGTCTACTCCAGCGCAACCGCAATGTGCCCATGATTGGCAATCTTGATATTGCACCCACCCATCTATTGATTCTGAATACATGTGGCCACAGTAAAGGCATTCCGCATCATCATCTTCGGAGGAACTGTCACTTCTGTTCTTTTTAGTTGCCTTTATATCACTTTTTTTACTAGCTTTGCCTTTCGATGATATTTGTATGGTGTCGTTCTTATATTTTGTCATTTTCTTCTTCGATCCCTTTACTAAAGACTATTTTCCTTTGGTTGCTGTTTTTCTTTTCTTCGGTGTTTCGTCATCTCTAAATAGTCCTTTTTTCACCTGATCAGCTTTTTTATTTTGAGAAGTTTCTAATTCTAGACGGTACGGTGATGAAGTGATAATTGCTGTTTTACCACGTCTGATGTTGGCCCTTTTAGTCTTTGTTGTTTTTGGAATTGGCGTTATATCTTTAGGTCCGACCAGAAACGCACTTTTTTTAACAACATTTTTTGTGGCCATTGATGTAGAAGGTTGGGGCTCATCTACAATGTCTTCTGCATATAATATTGCACTTGCCGTGAGTGACGTAGAAGATAGGTTTTCATGATGGCTATCATCCAACATGGAGGGCGATGATACTGTTATCTTCATATATATGGTATCTTCCAATGGTTGGGTTTCATTAATGTTTGTGGCCAATACATTGTCTGCTCTTGAAGTTGATGGCTGAGGTCTTTGGATACTTGAATTATTATCTTCTTGGCGGGTATCAGAAGTAGACGCTACTGAACTATCACACGCAACTGCAATGTCGGTGGCTGCTGCTGCTAAAAAGTCAGCTTCAGTGAAAATGTCACGATTCAGAGGCCAAATTCCTGTTGCGCGAAAAGCATTAAATGCTGTTGACATCGTAGCAGCCTTTTGAAATGCTTTATCAACCAATTCTGGAATCTGAAACTGTGTTATGATCCGACCACAGTTGGACTTCAACCAGTTTTGTGACGCTTCTGTATAATATGTTGACAAAGGTTTCATATAACCCACATCTAACGGCTGCAGTCGGTGCAATGTGGAGGAGTTGCTAAAATGTGAACACCATGTTCTCGCCCCAAATCAATGATATCCAAGTTCTTGGTATGGCTGGCATGACCGTCTAGAATCAAAAGCACTGGCTTTTCCTTTGAAGCTCTACTGAAAACAATGAATTTTCTGAACCAAGAGGTGAATATTTCTTTCTGAATCCATCCCGATTCATGGCACTCGGCCCAAGAACCACGGGGTGCATTAATCATCAATTCGGGCTTCATTCTCTTCCTCGGGAAGATGAATAACGGGGGCATGTAAGAACCATCTGCCCCTAAACAAAACACGACGGTCACTAACTGGCCACGTTCAGCAGAAGTTAATAACCCAACTTGTTTTTCCCTTTGGCTCCGATTATTTTGGGCATAGTCTTCGGAACGGTCGTCATGCCTGTTTCATCTACGTTGAAAATTCGGTCAGGAGTCAGTTGGTGAGTTTCTATAGCCTGTTCCAGCAAATCAAAGAATTTATCTACAGAAACTTTGTTGAAACCGGATGCTCGGGCTGCGGAGGTTGCTTCGGGCTTACGAAGGCTGAGATCTGGGTTACGCTTGAGAAAATTTTCAAGCCATATTCTGCCTGCCATTTTCTTGCTTGTGTCAAAGTTATGGCTAATGTCATTCTTTTCCGCCAAATCATATGCTAATATCCGCATTTCTTTGGTTGCTAGTCCAAAAAATCTGCTTTCCATATCTTTGGCATAAGAAGCTAATTCAAATTCTTGCTCTTTACTAAATACTTGTTTAAACCTGCCCAACTTCTTCTCTGTAGCTCTATCCATATCTTGGGTAGTCATATATTTCTCCAACCTACGTTTTAATGTTGTTTTTGGCACATTAAACTCAGTAGAAGCCTTGTTAAGCCCCATTTCTTTGGATATGACTTTCTCAATAGCTTTATTCATGTTAGTCTCGTTCCATGAATTCCGATTAGACGTTCTTCTATAATTATTAACCATCTAAAACAAGAAATACAATCATATGTAACAAAACAAAACCACAAAACAAAAAAAAATATATACCAAGAACACATTTATATTGAAGGTAAAACGGCACCCCGGTCCGTTTTGCCTGGGGCCGTTTTGCCTTTTAGGTGTTATTAACACAACAAAACCATTTTGAGGTTATGTCGCATGTAATGGCCCTCATAATTAAATATTAGGTCAATAATAAAACATTCTAACCATGGAATCCAATGGGACACGTTATCATAAACCAAACGAAACTGGGAGCCAGTCAAAAATCCAAAATTTTACATCAAAATCTAAAAAAACAAACTTACCTCGCTGTAATTGTGTGCATGCGGGCGATGTCATTGGGCGCACTGACCGAGAGAAATAACATGACTGCCTATTAAATGGCACAACTCATTCATAGATGGAGCTACTGGTTCCGAAAATATTAATGTGTTCCGTTTTGCCCACAGGGTCCGTTTTGCCTTCTGTTCTATAACAATTTCCACGTCAAAATCGTACGTGTACGGGCTAAAATAAAGCCACGGTGGATTTTGATGTTCCTCATAATTTATTGATCTGGAGTAGAAGTTTGTTTTTCCAATAATAACCCTGCCTATAATTTATATGAACTCCTTCCAAATTTAAAGATTCCCATTCCCATTAACTTTTCTCTTTGCTCACATTCCCTTCCCCAGAACTCTACGAAGTATTAATGTGTTTTATAAGATGCAATGGCATCAAATTGTGATTGTTACGTCTGAATGTTTTGTTTTAGCCTAATCGACAAGATACGCAATTAGCTTTATCATATATGCCAGCATATATGCAAATTTTGGTTTAATTTATCGCACGTATTCCCATTTCACATCTGACATTGGCAGAATTGTCGACATCGGCATAACTTGCCATTCGAAAAAAGAAGAAGAAGAAGTTTGTCGTAAGTAAAACTGGTAATCAACTGTAGTAAGTACCTACCTAAGGTACCTAGCGATTATATATTAGATGTAAATCCAAAAAAAAATTTTTTTTTTTTTTTATACATTAAATTAGTCTTATAATGTTATAAGATTTAGGCAGTCATTTACTGTGTTGACGAGAGGATGCCCGCCCGCTTCATTTTCGCCATCAATCTGCCTCTGAAGATTTGGTTGACCTAGTTCTTTTCGGAACTAATATTTTCTAGGTTAACAAACAGCCTTTATCGAGTTAACTGGGGCCCATGTCTCTTGAATGCTTCCCTTCACAGTACGTCTAATATCTTCTTCTACTATATAAAAATAAGTCGGGTTTTCCTTCCTGACGCTATAACTCCAGAACGCACGAACCGATTTCCACGGTTTTGCATTCGTTGGAAACGTCTCGGACTCCGTGAGGTTTATAGCAAAGAAAATTTATAAAATTTAACGCGGGTAACACCGCGGGGCACAGCTAGTCTACGTATAATAATATGGTATTATTGTGACACAACTTGTGTGACTGTAAAATCTAGTCTTGTATTTGACAGGTGGTAGTTTTGAGGTTATCGGAGGAAAGGTGAGAAGTATTTAAGTGGGCGCTATAAAGTGAACAGAAATCTATTAAAATTGGTTGATAATATTGATTGCTGGCAAAATATTAATTTTGATTAACCGACAGCGATTTTTCTATGTTATCATAAAACGAACATATAAAAATAAGAAGATAAAATAAAATAATAATTAAAAAAATGTTTTGAATCAGATTTTGTGATCTTTTCATAGATTGCAAGTATTTGAATCTTATTATGGAGTTGCTTAAGATATAGACTGGCCTATTGGCCTAGAGGTAGTGACCCTGACTGCTCAGCCAGAAGTTGTGGGTTTGATTCCCACCCAAGAATTTATTTTTATGTGATGAGCTCGATTATTTATTCAGTGCATGGATGCAACTTTTCTAAAATATGTATGTACCTACCTATTTAGATATATGTAAGTATGTTTATCAGTTCTCTGGAAGACATTCTACTTTGGGATTCATATGACAGCGTGTTAGTCGTCCTGAGATATTAAGATAAGTATTATACAACATGTAACTTAATTAACGCACATCCTGAAAATAGTTCAGAATCGTTTACTGAATCGATTTATATCATTTTTAATATAGGTAATTTTTTATTCCAAAATAATTTAAGTTACGGAAATTATCGTTATTTTAACCCTGTACTGTCAAAACAAATTGAAACGGACTGGAAGTCAAAGTAATAAGACTTAAATCACAGTTTTATTTGTATTCATACAAATTCCATCATTTAACACCAAATTAAAGAAAAATAAACTTTATTCCAAGAAACTAATTTAGTACATAAAAATGCATATACATGTCAAATAAAAAATTTAGTGTATGTATGTATTATGATTACAACATAATATTCTAATTGGGGTGTCTGAGGGTGTGCGTTAATTACGTTACATGTTGTATATAAATTATTCGTAGTTAGGAGTATAGGTAATTGTTTCCTAGGTTCGATTCCCACCCGCACTTCAATTTATACAACTCATTTTAAAGATTTCTTAAATATACAGAAAAGTCAAAATTCTATGCGAAATTTTTGTCTTGGCTAAAAACTTGCGAGTAAATATCAATTTGGATGTTGTCAGCCACTTAAAGGTAAATTATGAATGAATGACTGCCTGCTTGTTAACTTTATAAAGTACTTAATCTGTAATAACGGCGAGTTTAAAATAACATTATCAAAGGCTTCCTTATGAAATAAAAACTTCAGGTTCTATGAATCACTACCTATATCTATCTATACTTATACATTTATTATTTTTTTATATGTATTTTGGTAATGGATAAATTCAATGTCCAAATGGGAGAGAAAGGTTCTCGAGTGGCGTCAGCGACCCGGACGGAAGATTCAGCATGCGCAGGCCCCCTACAAGACGGATCGATGATCTTGCGAGGTATCGCTGGAAGCCGCTGGATTGAGCTAGATGCTTTTGAGGAGGTTTTTCATTTTTGGAAGACATCGCCTGCGCTCGAGAAGTTAGTTCTTGAACCACAGGGCCTTTACAATCATGCAATTCACTGGCACAAAGTAAAACCACTAACAACTATACATATAATAAAATTGTAGGAATGTCAAAACTGTACATTAAATTAAATTAAAATTTTTATAGCATTATTCGCAATGTAGGTAAAGCGTTTATCTAATCTCAAAAATGGGAAATCAGAAATTTAATCGTCCGGCGGGTCTCGATCTCGAACCTGCACCATCTACCAATCCGGGATAGGCGCTCTGCGTTAAGCTACGAACGATACACGCTGGCAGATCAAATTTAGAATTCCCTTGCTAACACCCTTCCGGAGGATGTAGGTATTATCTATCGGTTTTGTTTTCTTGAAACATGGCTGACTGATATGTTCACAGTTGCATGTGAAAGATTATATCATATTGATAATACCTTCCAAATTATTAAATTAAAATTTTTATAGCATTATTCGCAATGCAAAGCGTTTATCTAATCTCAAAAATACATTAAATATTGCACATATATGTACATTAAATATTTTTTTATAAGGATACTTGGGGCGTGATCTACAATCGATATTGAAGCCAAAAATATAGTTTATAGAATTTTTGTCTGTTTGTCTGATTGTCTGTAGGTATGTCCGGGCTAAACTCAAAAAGTAATGCATGGATTTACTTCAAAATTATTATAAATATTAGTAAGAGGTCGGGTCAACATATAGGCTACATATTATCACGCTATCACATACGGGGGAGGAGCTGTCATAATTTATAAAGTTTAAGGCGGGTGAAACCGCGGAGCACAGCTAGTATTTAATAAAAGACAACGCTTCACTTAAATAATCGCTGTGACGCAGGCTACTTTATAAACATATAATTGACGGACACAATAATAATAATAATATCTGGGGACAATGTCACACAGATCATCCTAGCCCCAAACTAAGCAAAGCATGTACTATGGGTACCAGGCGACGATATACATACTTATATAGATAGATAAATGCTTAAATACATAGAAAACTTCCATGACTCCGAAACAAATATTCGTGCTCATCACACAAATATTTGCACTTACCGGGATTCGAACCCAGGACCACCAGGCTTCGTAGGCAGGATCACTACCAACTAGGCTACGGTGACCGTCCAATACAATGCAGATTTAGAACAACTATTGTGGGTCACACAAATAGTAGGGAATCGAACCCGGGACACTAAGTGGCGAGGCGACTGTCTACCGCTGCGCCACACGTGCAGTCTATCAAAAATAATGATCCCGTTTGGGACTCGAACCCGAAACAAGTGAGTGGGTGCCGAGGTAGGAGCGAGGCGGCTTACCTTAACTACTGAGACACGTGCAGTCTTTGGGAGAGGCCTATGTTGGCTGGCAGATGCCATACGACTGATAATGATGATGATGAGGGATCTCCTACAGCTTACTCTTCAAGTCTGCGTAAAGAAATTTTACTACAAAAATAATAATATAATAATATCCTGGGACATTGTTCAGACACGGCCATCAGATCCCAAACTAAGTAGAGCTTGTCCAGACACCGGCACATACAGCTACCATTACTACAGAAAGGGAAATGCCCACTTGGTAAAGAAGGTTTGGCCAAGTAATGCCCAAGATAGAAACAAATGGTAGGCATTAGGGTTGACATCGTAGATAACGAAATAACTATTATTTTTTACCTAGAACTTAGTGGAACATCAGAAACTGTAAATGGAAATCAACGGTAAAAAATATGCATAATTATAGTTTTCAGGTATTTATTCATTTTCATTTAAATAAGTTATAAGTACATCGTCTTGGAATTAGGCTGGGGGATTTATATTTGACTGATACCTCGCCCAGCCCAAGAACCACACAATTATCATCACGTGGGCACAACACCCTACCGTCCTCCGCCCAGATATGCAAATACAGCAATATTGTCGTATGGACTCTAAACCAGATTCGTTAGTATTAACAATAATATATATCTACGAAATACATTTTTCGACTGATATGTCGGCTTTTAATTCGTCCTCTAACCAAAATATTATTATCAAACTATTACTGGCCGAAGGAAATCCATCTAGAATTCTATTATTCGTTTCTGGGCATACTTCAATATGCTATAATGTTAAATCGATTTGTGCGATTATAATAATTGTGAATATAAATATAAATAAAGCTGGTAACACTCAAATATATATTTTAACGAGATTATAGTCATTGAATCGTTTCGCGACCTATTAAAATACTAAAATATTCCCAACTTTATGGGATAAATGAATATTATGAAAAATTATAAGAAATTACAACTTATTTTTTAAGTGAAACCAATTTGTTGGGCACTCCTTGGCCAAATCTGGGCATTTCCCTTTGACAGATAGGGGCAGCTTAATGTGCTGGCGTCTGTACATTGGAAACCAGATAGCTGATATACTACATATACATAGGTAAAACTTTTCCTTTGTAAATACATACTTTATTATATATTTGATATTTGTAGTATTTTGATTTGTAGTTTGGTAGGCAATTGAAGACCGTGAAGGTTTTTATCGCGAATGTCCAAGTACGACTCGACCTGGCGCCCACGGCACGTCGAATTAGCCAATTTCAAATTATTCGGAGTGATGACTCGCACTTGGGCAGATATTTTAATTTATTTGTAAACTCTTTTTTAAAGACACCGCACTAATTTCGTTAACTCCTGTATCGGAGGCGGTTTTACAAATATGAAATTCAAAACACAACCAGATTCCGAACAAAATGGGTCACACAAATAGTTGTCTCTTGCGAGGATCTAATCTGTGCGCCGACTAGAGATGTAAAATCACTGAATATGACTAGTCACAATTGTCATAAACATTAAATGACCGATCCTTTACTATCAAATTCAGTCAATTTAACTCAAATATTATTGTCTATTCTCGACTACCACCCAATTATTTATTTATTTAGGTACCCAATTTATATGCAAGTTTAAATGAAGCAACGTTTTATTTTCTATTGAGGATAAGACGATATCAAAGAAAATGCGCGAGGCGATACGACGTTGCCATTTTGTCTTAAATGCACGCATGATTAGAAATGTAAAATTATTAATACTTTATAATAATACTATAAGTCATAAAAAATACTTTTTTGTTTCAATTTAGAAGTTGTAGACTTTTATCAACGATAAAAACTTAAAAGGTACTAAAATATTACTGAAATCAAATTGACTGAAAATGACCATTTTTGACAGTTGATGACCATTTTGACCGTAAATGACAGTCAGTCTAATTCAGTCACATCAAAATAAAAATCAAAAAAATCAAAATTAGTTTATTATCACAAACAACGAATTACATAAATAAATGATGTATGGGGTCTCGTTTTAGGCAGACAATGCCTGTATTACGAGACCCCGCTCTTCCATATCAATTTTATGTTTGCGTGCTTACAATTTACAATATACATATTTCTTAACAATAAATAAAATAAAGTTAAAATAAAGGATTGCTCGTGTGTGTGTGTGTGTGTGGTGTGTGTGGTGTGTTGTGTTCGTATTGATGTGATTTTTGTTCACTCGCTATTTTCTAGTAGTACCTCTGTGTCCTCGTAGGTAAGTAATTTTAACCAACTTGTTAGGCTTTTTTTGCACTCGTAGTCATTTTTATCAAATATATATATCACATTAGTCACATTAGTCATTTTCAACACTAGTAACGAGTCACTACCTTTTTTTAAAGGCAAGGGGTTTCTATGCATGTCCCCCGCAAAAGGTGACTGCGGGTGGGTATGTCAGACTCGCACCTATTAAACCTAACCTGCCGCATCACTTGGCGCCTACGAAGGGAGCCTCGGGAACACGGGAACGCTGCTCCGGTGCAACGAGCTCACTACCTCAAACACTGCCTCACAAATGCAGTCAAGGCAAGGGAGGGGGACATACTAATTACCTAGAACCCTCACACTAATGACGGTCACCGTAGCCTAGATGGTAGTGCTCCTGCCTACGAAGCTGGTGGTCCTGGGTTCGAATCCCGGTAAGTGCAAATATTTGTGTGATGAGCACGAATATTTGTTTCTGAGTCATGGATGTTTTCTATGCATTTAAGTATTTATCTATCTATATACCTAAGTATGTATATCGTCGCCTGGTACGCATTACAAGCTTTGCTTGTTTTGGGGCTAGGATGATCTGTGTGACATTGTCCCAAGATATTATTATTATTAAACACCGTAGCCTAGTTGGTAGTGCTCCTGCCTACGAAGCTGGTGGTCCTGGGTTCGAATCCCGGTAAGTGCAAATATTTGTGTGATGAGCACGAATATTTGTTTCTGAGTCATGGATGTTTTCTATGTATATAAGTATTTATCTATCTATATAAGTACGTATATCGTCGCCTGGTACCCATAGTACAAGCTTTGCTTAGTTTGGGGCTAGGATGATCTGTGTGACATTGCTCCAGATATTATATTATTATTAATTACCTAGAACCGTGTCTACGGAAAACATGTGAATTATTGATATATGAATAAGATAGGCAAGTAGCCAGTACTTACACCTAAGTAAAATGCAAAGGGCATAGATAAAAAAAATATATTGGTAAATTTTATTAACGACACTTCTTATTAGCTTACTTTAATTGAGTGAAGTAGCGAAGGCAGAGCAAATGCTGCCGGAAATGTCAGGTCTCATCTCTCAGACACATCACTCAACTTGCAGAATTCATCTCCACCATAAGGTCTGGGTTAAAATTGCGTGTTGGAGATTTACTGCGTGAACGAATCAGAGATATTGAGATCCGCAGGCGACCCAAAGTAACTGATATAGCCCGAAATAATGCCAAGCTTAAGTGGCAGTGAACAGGGGACATGGATCTTAAAACTAGTTAAAACCGACGGCCGCTAACTTTTAGTAGCTAGATTGTTTGCTGACTTACTTCCATAAATAAAACCGGCCAAGTGCGAGTCGGACTCGCCCATGAAGGTTCCGCAGCAGCAAGTATTTCAGTTGATTATAAGAATTAAAAAAACTACTTACTAGATCTCGTTCAAACCGATTTTCGTTGTTAGTTTACATAGTAATGTACATAATTTTTTTTAGTTTTATTATTCTCTTATTTTAGAAGTTACAGGAGGGGGGGGGGACACTAATTTTTCCACATTGAAAGTGTCTCTCGCGCAAACTATTCAGTTTAGTTTAAAAAAATGATATTAGAAACCTCAATATCATTTTTGAAGACCTATCCATAGATACCCCACATGTATGGGTACGACGAAAAAATTTTTTTTAGTTTCAGTTGTATGTATGGGGAACCCCCACAATTATTATTCTTTTTCTATTTTTGTGAAAATCTTAATGCGGTTCACAGAATACATCTACTTACCAAGTTTCAACAGTACAGCTCTTATAGTTCCGGAAAAAAGTGGCTGTGACATACGGACGGACTGACAGACAGACAGACAGACATGACGAATCTATAAGGGTTCTGTTTTTTGCCATTTGGCTACGGAACCCTAAAAAACCTTGACAGAGCTTCCGGTTTTTCAGTTTTAAGTTATAATAAAGTACAATAAGTAAAAATGACACATTATTTTTTTTCTTTTAATAAACTGATTTATCGATTGTCAGAATTTAAGGCACTTCTAGGTAGGTATAGATTATGGATTTGGTAACAATAAAACTGCTGAGATGCTAGATCGAAGTTAATAATCGGAACAAACAAACATTACTATTAATACTTACCTAACTAAATATTTTATTTTGCACGTGTAGTTAAGTAGGTCTAGTACATTGTTGACTTCGAAGTAACTCTATGATTGTAGTTTTCTAGAAATGTACTAGTAAGCAATTAACTCTCACCTGCTTAGTGAATAGTGGCCTGTACTAGTATGACGCATTTCTCGCTAACCTACTAACTCGTAGAACTTCTGGATCCTGCTGATGGAATAGTTCTAAAATCTAGTTGCCTACCTAAATATTGTAATAGACTATACATACAAACATAGACGTACGCATGTTTCCCAGAGATAGGCGATTTTCTCACGATCTTTGCACACCTCTTTTGCCACGATTCGTCATCATCATATCAGCCGAAAGACGCTCACTATTGGAAAAAGGCCTCCCCCAAAGATCTTGAGCTATCCGCGTCCAGCGACTTCCAGATACCCTCACAATATCATCGGTCCATCTTGTAGGGGGCCTGCCCACGCTGCGTTTGCCTCGTTTACTGTCATTTTATTAGGAGAAGACCTCGTAGATTCTTTGACCAAATCGGAGAGGTTCTCAAGAAAGGCCAGGTCAGAAGTACCCTAAACCGGTGAGCATGTAGAAAGTATATTAGACTGTAACTGCTGCATTTTGAGCTTGACAAGTACAAGTGCTGAATAAATTTCCTTTGACGGGCCTGTTGGCGTGTTTGGCAGATGCTTGCTTTTCACGCCGATTCCCACCCAGGACAGATATTTGTGTGCATGAAAATGTCTGTTTGTCCTGAGCCTGAGTGTAATTATCTGTATAAGTATGTATTTAGAAAAGAAAAGTAGTATAATATGTAGTATATCAGTTAGCTGGTTTCCATAGTACAAGCTCTGATTAGTTTGGGATCAGACGGCTGTATCTAAATAATGTCCTAGGATATTATAATTATATTATTATATTCCTGGTCTTAACCCTTTACGCGGTGACTTAGACGTGTACCTTTATCTCTACAGCGCATAACAGTCAACCAATGAAATTAAAAAAAAGAAATTGATCGAACGCGATAATATTTATAGCTTTTTGTACAGAAAAATATCAATGCCCACACTATGAAAATTCATATCTGTATCGCGGGGATTTTACACACACCTAATTCACGGACCCCAAGCATTCCAGACTAAGGATAGGAATACAGTGAGTGTGCGATGATTGAATCTGAAATACGAGAGTGAAAATTTTGGGCCAGGTGACCTTAGCCACGTGAAAGAAAGAAAGAAACGTATCCTTTCTATTCATCATCATCATATCAGCGCAAAGACGTCCACAGCTGGACAAAGGCCTCCCCCATCTCCACAACTTCCGATCTTGCACTATCTGCATCCAGCGACTTCAGCAACTCGCACAAGATCATCGGTCCATCTTGTAGGGGGCCTGCCCACGCTGCGTCTTCCATTTCATGGTCGCCACTCGAGAACCTCTCTTTCTATTAGGTACACATTATAAATACTTAAATAAATAAATCGTTTTATTATCTTTCACATACAAACTTTTATTTTTAATTATCAATAAAATGCATGTGGTGCTTACCTGTAAGAGATTGTTACACTTAGCTTTATAGTTGAACGCAGTTTCTAATATTATGAGTGTAAGCAAAAATGTCCACGACCTTAAATCAATAAATAGACTGCATAGGCGCAGCGGCTAAGACAGTCGCCTCACCACTTCGTGTCGCGGGTTCGTGTCCCGCGCCGGACAACTATTTGTGTGACCCATAAACAGTGGTTCAGAGTCTGGATCTAATTTGTGTCCGTCTTCTATATGTTTGTAAAGTACCCCGCGACACAGGGATTAGATTTTCGCGTGCGGGCGTTGTCTTTAAAAAAAAATACCAGATAGTTAAGATATGATGAATATAGTATGATGTGCCTAATTGGCTGCAGCGCAGCATTACACTACAGGTTACTGGAACACTGATTTTCAGCTCCAGCCAGCAAGTGACACACAAATGTTTAACTACCTTTCCTACTATAGTGTATATCTTATTATACTATACCTACTAATATTATAAATGCGAGAGTTTGCGATCATGTATGTATTTTTGTTACTCTTTGACGCAAAAACTAGTGAATGGATTTTGATGAAACTTTATAGTAATACCTACTAGTTGACGGGGCAGACTTCGTACTTCCTCAATCGATAAATTAACTTTTGAACAGCTATAATATTGCAATTGACTCTACATGGGATAAAGAAAAGGGCTGTTTTTAGGGTTATCCCGGCAATTATTCGAAAGTTTCCCATCTTTTAAACCTTCCCTAGACCTCCACAAACATTTCAAGACCAAGATAAGATAAATCCGTTCAGCCGTTCTCAAGTTTTAGCGGGTGGAATCTAGTAAGTACCTAATAAAAAATAAAATATGACAAAAAATACTCCCATTAAAATAATAATAATAATCGGTTTCTATTTACACTTTCTTAGCTCTGTATAAGTACGAAATCTATATACATATAATAAAATCGTAGGAAAGCCAAAACTGTACGTTGAACATTTTTTAAGAAGGATACTTGCGGCGTGATATGCTTTCGATATCGAAGCTAAAAATATAGTTTTTGGATTTTTTGTCTATTTGTTTGTATGTAGATATGTCCGGGCTAAACTCAACAAGTACTGCATGGATTTACTTCAAATTTTGCATGAATACTACTTAGAGGTCGAGTCAACACATAGGCTACATATTATTATCACGCTATGATCAACGCGGGAGGAGCTGTGATAATTTATAAAATTAAACGCGGGTAAAACCGCGGGGCACAGCTATCATAAATAAATTACATAAAAAATTGATAAAAGTTGTAAGTAGGTACCTATACATTTAAATTGGAGCCAATTAAGTTTTGATCGATAATCTCATGGCTGGATTCAACGGAAACTAGAAAACAATGCTACAAAGGTACTCTCTATATACCTAATAATCCGTTGGGTCTATCTAACACTACCTATCGTCAAGTACAGGGGCTCAACCGGCTAAGTCGCCGAACATCGATTTCTTAAATCGCGTTTAAATAAATAAAGGTTAAAAATAACTTAATCAATCGTTAAATCGGCTTCCATGACCACATGTGATGTTATAAATGGTCCGGAATCGATTACGTCATTTTTAACCTTTATTTATTTGAACGCCGACCACTATTCCGATGTTCGGTGCCATAGCCGGTAGCCCCCCAGGACTGACAGCTATACGTCCCCTCTGAAGCACGTGAATGTAACACCGCCAACTTCCAGACACAGGTCTGATACCATATTTTTTATAAAATAGGATGGCAACGAGCAAGTGGTCACCTGATGGTAAGTGATCATCGCCGCCCATGGACACTCGCAACACCAGAGGAGCCGCGAGTGCGTTGCCGGCCTTTAAGAAAAGAATAGGCTCGCTTCTTGAAGGTGGCCATGTCATACCGGATCGGAAATACCTCCGCAGCTAATTGATTCCACAGAGCGGTAGTGCACGGCAAAAAGTTTCTTACTAAACACACGGTGCTAGACGGGATGAAATTTCCACTTTTGGGGATCTGTGGCCGAATGTGGCGGCAGGTATAAATAAGCTCGAAAATTCCTCTGAACACTCCCCGTGATAAATCCGGTACAGGCCACTTAGAAACGCCACGTCTCTCCGCAGGTTTAAGCCAAATATGTTCGAGTCCCGCACCGGACTACGATTTCTGTGACCCATAAATATTTGTTCTAAGTCTGGATGTGTCACAAATTGTGTCCGTCTATTATATGTTTGTAAAGTACCCCATGACACAGGCATTAGCTTACCTACTGCGGGCGTTGTCTTTTTAAAAGAAAAAAAAAAAACTTGTGTGTACTTATGTACACGCGTTAGAAGTTATACTTCTTAATATACAACTTGAACACGTTATCAATTTTCATACCACCTAGAACTAACTTCATGCTGTTATATTTTTTTGTGTCGGTGTGCGCGCGCATCGTAAAAATTCACTCTCTTCATTTTTCTCCATCGCGCCAAAAGAAGTATAACTTCAACAAAAAATAAAATACTGGGATCCCCGTATTCCGTAGATACTGAGAAGCCGACGGCTTTACGTGTCCTCTAAGGCACGGAGCTGTAACAAACGTTAGTACACAGTATATATTCGTATTCATACACATTAATTTATGCATAGCAAAATATGTTACAGATTAAAACATATCACAGATAATGTTAATAGAGAATATGATATGCCAGTTGGCATGGTTGGTAGATGCTTATGATGTCGTAGGTTCGATTCCCACCCGGGACAGATGTTTCTGTGCGTAAACATGTCTGTCTGTCCTGAGCCTGGGTGTAATTATCTATATAAGTATGTATTTACAAAAGAAAAGTACTATATGTAGTACATCAGTTATCTGCTTTCCATAGTACAAGCTCTGCTTAGTTTGGGATCAGATGGCCATGAGAGTATAATGTGCAAGGACATTATTATTATTAATAAAATTATAAAATTACATTACATAGTAAAATAATAATTTATTTATTTTTAATTATTCATTTATTCTCAGATAACATGATCCATTATGATTAGTAACAAACAGGAGCTTGTAAACTATTTTGAGCTAACTAAAATACTTAACTTAAATATATGTATGCAGTTACATTACATTGAAATAAATACAATTAATATCAAAAGGATATAAATTTCAATATAAAATTAATATCAATCTAAAATAACAGCCGATATGAAACAGAACATATAATATTTAACACCATTTAGTTAACATTTTGTAATTTGTATACGTGAATTAATTGATTTCATGCATGTTACTAGTAAACCAAAAATGCAACTAAACGTTTTTAAATAAATGCCTACTATATCTGCATTATAAAGGTAGTAGTACACAGACAATAACTATAAATATAAATAATAAATACGTAGATACCTATATACTCTTTACAATATTATTCTTAAGTACGCTCGTTGCGCGCTCTAAAGTCACTATGCGTGTTTTTTTATTGTTCTTTATAATACACAGAACCATACATTAAGTTAAATTTAGCAATAAAAAGTTATTAATTGGAAGGAGCTTAATTCATTAATGAATTTTCTTCCAGTAAACCATTAGGAGAGGGAAATTTTTATATAGGTAATAGGTACAGCAGTGTACAACATTTTTATGCAGTTTTAAACGTTATTTCAGTACACACATACTATAAATGAATGCTCATAGCCAAATGTTGTCTTCGGTCCGTAAGTGATTGGCGGAAGTTAAGCAGCTAGGTTCGCGGTCAATTCCTAGATGGGTGACCGCCAGAGTGGTTTAATTTCTGAGCGTCTCCGTGCTTCGGAGGGCACGTAAAACTGTCGGTCCTAGTTGTAGTCGTAAGGCAGTCGTTAAGCCATCTCAGAGGCCTAATGGGAGGCTTGAACAACTCTGACACTAGGGTAACCACTGCCATACGATAAGTAAGTAAGTATTATAAAAACAGCTACCACACAGCTATCTATCACATAGCAACTTTTTATTATTATATATTTATACTGACTGCCTCGTAGCGGTAGCGTGTTCACCCGCAGAGTACCTACGAGGTCCTGGGTTCAAATCCCGGGTCGGGCCAAAAGCGATTTTCGGACTTGTCTGTAAAAAGAAAAATTTCTCAGCATCAGCCCGAAGTCTGGGAGCTGGCGGTATTATACCCCCATGCCTTGGAGAGCACGTAAAACCGTCGGTCCTGTACCCGACCTCTTTCCAGTAGTGTCGCTAGGCGTCCCATCGGATGATGAGAGTGATGGAATAGAAAGTGCTCATGTGTTTGCGCACATACTTGTGCACTAAGTATAAAGTGTCTCGCGCAGATGGCTAATCTCTATTCAGACTGGCCGCTGTGGCCGAAATTCGGCTAGGAGACATTATTATTAAATATACATTTTTTGACTACCTTCGAAACTACGTAATTCAATCCGTAGGTACGTGTTAGCTGACTTAAAAAGGAGGAAGTTCTCAAGTAAGCTAGAGACACTGTAAGCTTTGTTCTTAACTTGTTATAATATTTAGATAAGTTTAATTATTTTTAGGGATTTTTGGAGACGTTATATCTGGTAATAGACAAAATATCTTAAATACCTAACACCTTGGCGTCCGGTGCAGGAATTTAAACCAAAATACATAGTATTTTTTGGCTTCCATTCCTACACAGGACTTTTGGTGTGACCCTTCTAAAGTTGTTCTAGATCTTGGTGTAAAGTCTCCTGCGATACAGAGATTTATTTTTAAGTGCTTGTGACCCCTGCAGATAGTACCTATTAGAAAAGCAAGAAAACCAGTTCAGGAATAAAAGTACTACTAATGTAACACCTCCTATACCTGTGTCCACTATAAAATATTTGTAAGAAAAAGAAATTGCCTCCATACAAAACGCATCCACTGATCGCTATTCCTCTATGGGAAAGTAGGTACTGAATCCTTATTTTTGTTTATTTTTGATTGATATACAACACGTTGTTTTGCCTATGTAACTACATAGGCAAATTAAGCTCCGCTAATACTACTACATACAGTCTACTGTTTATATTAAAACTTGTATAAAAAATGCAATTATATTATTTTAAACAAATTACAATTAGTACTACATTTAAATGTCATTGATTTATATAGAGATAAATATTAACAATCATGTACGACTACCTTTATTAAAACGTGCTTTCATCGCAGTTTTGACCCCACTCTGTACTCACTCTGTAACGCTGAACAAACACATTTACACTATAAAATAATAACTACTGGCTCAACTAACATCATACAACAGATACCGGCATGATGAAGGCAGCTTGCGTATTGCTCTGCCTCGCCCTGGGCGCCAGTGCCAACATCTTGAAGCACCAGCAGCCAACTGACGAGCTCAACCTCGATGATTGGCAGCAGTTTAACCAACAAAATCAGAGGCAATGGAACCAAGAGCAACATCACCAAAACGAAAAGGATCAGACAAGAAAATCCTTCAGTGAAGAATCGCAGCGCCGGCATGTGCAGCCTCAACAGCACCACTCACAGCAACAGTATTCATCCCATATCTCCCAGGAACAAGATGGCAGCAAACCACAAACCATGGGTCAGCAGACTCCCCACAATCACCATCATACCCTCCATGAGCACTCTGATTCAGCCTCCAGCGAAAGTGTTCAAGATTCTTGGGAATTACGTACTAAGGATCACAAAGACAGTTCGAAGCAACAACATGACGTAAGATCTCCTCATCGTCATTCCATCACATGGAGAGGTTTAAAGATACCCGTCGGCCACCACTCTATTGTCCGGAATGTGGAAGACATCGAAAAAGTCTTCGGCGACGCCCAAGAAGCCATGAAGCATATTACAGAAGAAGAGAAACAGATGTTGAACCAAGTTTATGAACGGGCCCAGGACCGTGTCAGTGAGGATGTGGACATGAATTTTACGCAGCTGGTACAGAAACATCAATACCCCGTCGAGGAACACACCATCAAGACTGATGACGGCTACATCCTCACCGTCTTCAGAATTCCTGCTAAGGATCAAATCCATGATGCTAAGCATAAACGAGTTGTATTCTTGATGCATGATATCCTCGGAAGTGCAGATGACTGGGTTCTTATGGGCCCTGGGAAGTCGCTTGCATACTTGTTATCAGAGGAAGGCTATGATGTATGGCTCGGCAATGCTCGTGGAAACAAGTACTCCCAGCGTCACGTCACGAAGCACCCAGCCGTATCCGATTTCTGGCAGTTCAGCATCGATGAAATCGCTCTCCACGACTTACCAGCTATGATTGACTACGTACTAAAAACCACAAATCAAGAAAAACTCCACTACGTTGGACATGGTCAAGGAACTACTGCCTTGTTTGCTCTCACCGCCACCCATCCACAATATAATGGGAAGGTCATCATGATGTACGCTATGGCACCAATGGTTCACTTCTCACATGTGCGCAGCCCGCTTCTTCGTATGATTACTCCAACCAGCAAGTTCCAAGAAGAGCTTCAGAAGCAGATTGGAAACGGAGCCTTTACTCCCAGCAAGGAGCTTATCGAAAATATCGGTGGAGCTTTGTTGGAAAAGGAAATCGGTAACAAGAAAGTGAGTTTGAACGTCAACTTCGTCTTGTCTGGTATCAACGTGGAAGACATCGACTCCGATTTAGTGCCAGTGATGATGGGTCATTTACCAGCTGGCACATCTGCAAAGGTCATCAAGCACTACGGCCAAATTGTCGCCTCTAATGAGTTCCGAAGATATGACCACGGTCCTCAGACAAATGAAAAGGTCTACGGGCAAAAAGAGGCTCCCAGATATGAAATCGAGAAGGTTACGGTTCCTATTGCTATGTTCTTCAGCGAGGAGGATTGGCTAGCTCACCCGGATGACGTAGAAACACTCCAAAAGGAACTATCAAATGTCCAAGAATCATACAGATTACCGGAACAGCACTTCAGCCACATGGACTTCCAGTTTTCCCCCAAAGCTCATAATGTCGTTTATAAGCAGCTGATAGTGTCTATGAACTACCAACAGTATAATTTTACGTACATGTAAATATAGAAAGTCTCATACATTAGCGTCCCTCTTTAATATTGTGTCGTGGTCGGTGACATGAGATTGTATATTATAAGTTATTTATTTTATTTTTTTATAGTGACGAATAAATAAACTGGTTTTTACAAATTAATTAATAAGATTTATTTACTTCTTATAGCGCCCACTAGAATAAAAAGAGCAATAAACGTCTGAGAATGAACAATTGATTGTAATGTCCTAAAATAACAATATACTATAACAACCAATTATATTCCTTGAAGGAATAGGCAGAACTATGTGAGATTTGAGGCCATTCTAGTACGAGTCCACATTTTTAAACAAAGACGGCACAAATAGGTCAAGTCTATTGCCATCTACCGGGCTCGGAGCCAAGCTCTTCTAGACATTTAAAATGTGAAAGAATTCATTCAGTCTAATGTCTACCCATCAATTATCTCGAATTAATTTATGTTACTGTAGTAGTTCTAAATGTTAACGAGTTGTATTTATTAGATAGGTACTCAATAGTTTATGTCGCGGAGAAAACGATGTTAAAATATCTTGTGCCCATTTTTATATCAATTCATAGTAATTCCTCAAGGTGTCGCTACTACGTATATAAAAACGGTTGTGATTGTTAAGAATGTTTGACATTTGCACAGCCCACGCTTTGTTTTGACATGCACACTTGCATCTGTCATCAAATCGTTGTTATGAGAGTAGGATAACAATACATTTTGACACGAGAGTAAAAGAGACGGAGGCGCGGCGGCGCTGTAGCTTCCCGCCGTCCCCCGAGCGACAGTCGCGTTCTGTTCGGTTTGCTGTGTGTAGATGAGCTGAATAACTTTTGTTTTTATTACTTTTAGTGATATCGACGAACATTTTTCTGTACAGAGACGATTATATATTGTGTATTAGTGACTGAATGTGAAAACAAGTGTTCGCATGGATTGAGTGATCAACGATGTTACCACCTACGGCCGGTCTATCACAAGAACACCGCGACCGGCCCGACATGGCGTCCTTCCAGCAGCGTCAGGATGTGAGGGAGCTCACAAGAGAAATTATCAGAAGTGCTCGAGTAGGAAACAGACAACAATCAACATCGCCTGGAGGTGAGCCGGTCCAAATCAAAACGACGCCACGTTTCCGCCATGCTTGTCAAATTGACATAATACGTCAAGGTGACATTTATACGAAAACAACTCTCTTTTCGGGGGAAAATTACATGAAAAACTAATCCTGTGCCCATAATTATCACGTAGTAATGGTTGCCGAAGGAATTGATACTTGTTACGTCACCTAGGACCGCAATCTTGCGAAAGGAAAATGGCGCCAATGCGCCACATCGCTTATCGTTAGTGGCGTAGCTAGGTCTAAATTTAATATGTTTTTAGCTTTTTATGCACTACAAGCAATAGAAGTCTAATTCAAGTGATTTAATTATATACTTCAGTATTCCTGAGTGCTTAGAACTAAATTAGCACGTGCTGGGGTTATTTTTAGCCTAACCATTTGTGTCCTACGTAACGCTGATACATCCGCGTCACCTCGATCGATATGTGCATGTTTACATTTACACAATCTCTCATATTTTCCATATATGTGGCGGCTTAGATATTATGATACAACAGAGATTTCTATTTGTTATTGTTATTGGATTCCCTTTGACTTCTCTGTAAAATGTCTGAATGACAGTAAATTGACAGGAGTCAAGCGACAAGATGGCGGTCCGCCATTAAAAACAGTCAATTTTAGTTGACGTCACGCGCCTCACCAGACGGCGACACCGTCGCTTTGTTGATTTATTTGCATCAAAAAGCGATAATGTCCCTAATTCTGACCAACATCAACAAAACATAATAGATATCTATTTTTTTTTTAAATTGTTATGCTGAAGAGGGCAGGGTACTTTAATACCATAAATTGAAGGAAAATTAATGTCCATATAGAATATGTGTTATTATATGCTACTAAACAGCTTTAAAAAAGAAAATCTACATTTAAAACCTAATAACCCATTATAAACTCAAACTATTAATTTTACAGTTATAATTGGACTACAGGTTAAAATTTTGCTTATTAGGTACATAAAATATGTAGAACTCCATAGAATCTGTAATCTGTTTCTGTACCAATAAAATAAATAAAATAGATAGAGTAGCAATTAAATTTTTACCTTCTTGTGGGCAAAACTATCTTACATATCGATGGTGAAGTGTCAATACCTATTAACTGCGCTGTATAAAACCCCCGAAATTGATTTTGAAAGTAACTAGTGTCAGTTTGTATATTAAAGTTCAAACTCGTGTGTGCTTATTTTAGTAGTTAGTATATATTGACACTTCACCATCGATATGTATATAATACTCAGGTATTATTAGCCATTTTATAGCCATATCCATGAAATCAACCTGAATCCTCTAACATTTCCTCCAAATATAGAATAGGGAATTTGTTTTTATAAAATCACCACACACTGCACTTAAACTTTTGACAAAATTGCCATAATTTTACTTTGAGTTTGGCAAGTTTTCAATAACATTATAAAAATGACTTTTTAGTTACTATGCATCATGACTTTGATAACCAACTATAGTCAACCTTCAGACACCATAAGGGCAAGTATTTAGTTTGTAGTAATATTTAGTTAGGCATGTGAAGCTCACACTCACCTCTCTTTGTCTGGTGAAGCAGTCTAAGCATCCTAGGTTAACTGTAAACATAATGTTAAGAAATAAAACACATTCTTGAAGATCAACATCTGATATATCCTTGAATGACCAATCAATGCCACCTATTTTGAAAACATCGGTTTAAATGCATACCTAGATAATTATACATAGTAAATAATAATTAAACAATCTCTTGACAATAACTTGATACGAGCTAGCTAAATATCATTTCTGTAATTAAATTAAATTTTATAAATGTTTTCATACAAGATGTACCTAAATATCTATGTTACTAGAAATAATATCTAATGTATACAACTATATTACTACAAACATGTTCTGACTATTTACAAGCGCTTTTTTAAAGTCTATGTGAATAAAAACCTTATTTATTTATTTATTTTATTTATTTCCATAAGTGATGTTATAACCAAAGACTGACTGCATGGGCGGCACAGTGGATAAGACAGTTGCCACTCTCATGTTCTAGGTTTGATCCCACACAAAACAACAGTTTGTGAGATCCATAAGTTGTTGTTCTGAGTCTGGGTGTGCTTTATGTTTGTACCCTGCATTACAGGAACTCATATCATTAAAGGGGTGAAGTCTTTAAAAAAAAAAGTTTAAAGAGTGGCACACATTCCAGGCGTAATATTGGTGAATATACTTGTTATTGATTATAATGAATATAATCACCAACTTTATTGACCACAACAAATAATCATCATCATATCAGCAAATAGAGGTCCCCTACTGGTTAAAGGCCTCCCCAAAAATCACCATAATTCCCTGTATCTGCTGGTACATGGCTGCCATTCAAGAAAATATTTGCCCTAGCAGGGCTATCAGCGATCTGCCTTGCCCACTGCTATATCAGCTTGGCAATTCTTCAGGCAATGTTGGTTGGTTGGACTGCAGATTTAACATTTTGTATTAAATCTTGCAGGGAAATTCCCAACATATCCCTTCACATTCCTCTCTGGATGAGCATGAGCCTTCTATAGCTAACAAATCTAAATAGCCTTGTTATCCTGAACTGTTGTAATTTGATTTTTTTTGGGTGTGGTTACTTTAAATAATATCTCTTTAGTTCAGTGTGACTGTTGGTAATGAAAATAAAAACCTAACAAATAAATAAATTTAAATAAGGGCAACAAGATAGACAAAGAACACTTTTTTTAAGATATATGGTTAAAATTTCACATTTTGATGGCTCCTTCTAAGTTATTTGATGGCAGTCCATCTAATCGACACTCAAGTTTACTAATGAGAATAGATATTCTGAACTGTATTTTTAATGATATTTGCGATAGTTATGTAGATATGTATACATGTGGATTACCACACAACAATTTACAGCAGAATAGCCACCTGCAGCCAGCATCAACAGTGGCACACAAGGAAATGAAACTGAGTGGACAAGCTTGGGCATGTTCCTGTAAATTTGTGGTTTTGGATCCTGCAACAAATTTAATCAGAATGAGATAAGGAGTTTGAAAGAAGTAGTTCCACTTCCCTCCAGAGCAAAGCGGGAGAAGGAATGATATAATGTATAAGGTTCTATAACAAACTGCCCAATGATATTAGAGATCTTTGTATGAATAAGTTTAAAAGAATTATTAAAGCCAAATTGTGTAGCAGGGCATATTACAAAATTACTACTTATTTAAGTGACAAAAGTGCTTGGGATTGAGTTGTTCTGAGTCAACACACATGATTGTAATTAACCTTAAGTATATTTTATTTAAAAAAAGGATTCCTACTGAGTTTTCTGGCAGTGTTTCTCAGTAGCTGCCACGTCATGCACTGCATGGTAGGGTTAAAAAAAATTACAATACCACATACATGTAATTTTTTTTACAGAATAAATAATTTTTGATCTTTGACTTTGAGGCTAGAGACTAGAACCTCATACAAACTCATATAAGTATGTGAAAAGCACTTCATGCATCCACCTTTAATTGTATCATCACTTTACTTGATCATTACTAAATCAATTTATCATGACCTAGATTTGGATAATTAATAAATCCAAGTTTTATCTATAGTTACCTATAATATTGGTTGTTGACTCCTAGGCTTTGATAAGAGACTATTACCCTGTTATTTATGAGTACAACAGATGTATATCACTTGTTTTGCACCATGATAGAAATCAGGCTATGTTAAATGAGGGCGTGGGTTTGCGCCCTGGCAGTCCTGGGGGACCGATTGAGGCAACTGTTCACCAGTTGCCTCCGTAGTGCCGTGTTCCCCACCTGCTGGAAAGAGGCAAGGCTTGTGCTTCTGCAGAAGCCGGGCAGGACCGCCGATTCTCCCTCGGCGTTCCGACCAATCTGCTTGCTAGACGAGGCGGGCAAGCTCTTTGAGCGTGTCATAGCCGCCCGTCTCAGCGAGCATCTGTCGCGCGTTGGCCCCGATTTATCGGACAGCCAGTTTGGATTCCGGCAGGGACGTTCGACGCTGGACGCGATCAACCGCGTCCGCGCCCTGTCGGAGCCCACCGTTCGGGCGGGGGAGGTGGCGTTGGCGGTGAGCTTAGACATCGTCAACGCCTTCAACTCCGTCCCCTGGCGGGCGATACGGGAGGCACTGGTCCATCATAACGTGCCTCCCTATCTCCGTGGTATAGTCGGGGCATATTTGCGCGACAGGACGATTAAATTCGTCGGTCGGAACGGGATTGAGATCCAGAGGGAGCTCTCCTGCGGGGTTCCTCAGGGGTCCGTGTTAGGACCTCTGCTATGGAGCCTCGCGTACGATGCGGTCCTGCGGATAAGCCTCCCTCCCGGGGTGAGCGTCGTCTGCTATGCGGACGACACGCTCGTCATAGCCCGGGAGGTAAATTTCCAGCGGGCGGTACGGCTCGCCGAACTCGGTGTTGCGTGTGTCGTCACGGCCATAACGCGACTGGGCCTTCGGGTAGCGCCTCACAAGACCGAGGCGCTATGGTTCCACGGCTTACGCCGTAGGGAGGAACCACCCAGTACGTCGATGCGTGTAGGTGACGCAGAGGTCAGGGTGGGGCGGTACATGAAGTACCTGGGCCTCACCCTAGACAGCCGATGGGGCTTCGAGGAGCACTTCGAGCGTCTGGCCCCCCGAGTGCGCCGGGTAACCGGAGCGTTAAACCGGCTTTTGCCGAACCTCGGGGGTCCTAGGGAAGAAGTCCGCCGCCTCTACGGAGGTGTCGTGCGATCCATGGTCCTTTATGGGGCGCCCGTCTGGTCTGAACGCCTGACGGGCGCCTCCCGCTGCAGAGCTATCTTGAACAGCCTGCAGCGTGTGGTGGCCATACGGATCGCACGAGGATATCGAACGATATCCTTTGAGGCGGCGACACTCCTGGCGCGCTTTCCACCGTTTGATCTCCTGGCGGCAGTCGACGCGACGGTTTTCACCGAAATCCGCGTCCGCCGGGAGAGCGGCGAGGCGCCAGAGCAGACGCTCGTTGCCTACAGGCGGGAAGCACACCGGCGCGTACTTGCACAGTGGCGCGCAAGGCTTGAGTTGCGGCTGAACGCGCGCCAACGTGCCGTCGGTGCTATCCTGCCTCACCTCGAGGCCTGGGTGGGAAGGAAGGGCGGTTGCGTCACCTACAGACTGACTCAGATACTCACCGGACACGGGTGTTTCGGTGAGTATCTGTGCCGGATCGGCCGAGAAGTGACGACACACTGTCACCATTGCGGGAGCGACCTGGACTCTGCCCAGCATACGCTGGAGGAGTGCCCGCCCTGGGAGGCCGAGAGACGAGTCCTGGTCGCTGAAATCGGACGGGATCTTTCGCCGCCAGCAGTCGTGTATGCGATGCTGGCTGGCGACTCCACCAAATGGGACGCCGTGGTCTCCTTCTGCGAAGCAGTCATGCTCCAGAAGGAGGCCGCCGAGCGGGATCGGGAGCGAGCCGACCCCGTTCGTAGACGGAGGAGGCGTCGGGGCGGCGGCGGCAGCCGTTAGCCCTACTCCCCTCGGGGTTGCGGTGGCAGTATGAGAAGTGTCCTCTACTGCCGCCATATGCAAGCAGCCCCGGGAAGACAGCGAACTGTTTGTGGCACAGTCGCTGTGCCGTACTGGCAGGAGTCGGCAAATGGGGAGGGCAACTCACAGTCCTCCCCGGGTGCGTGTCCCGACCATCTGGGACACGGCGCAAAAGGGGGGCACCGGAGCAGCATACCCGCGTTCCCGGGGCTCCCCCCATCAGGCGCCAGAAGAAGTCCACGGCAGGTTAGGTTTAGTCGGTGCGAGTCCGACATACCCACCCGCAGACACTTTTTGCGGGTGGCATGCATTAGCATTCCCCCTGCCTTATCAAAAAAAAAAAAAAAAAAAAAAAAAAGGCTATGTTAAATGAAGATTTAGGTAATTATATTTAGGCCAACATTGTGCTTGAGTTAGTATAGAGTATTTACGAGGTTGGTATAATATCATCATCAGCCTTAAATGATGCACTGCTGGACACAGGCCTCCTCCAAGGGTTTCCATCAAAATTCAAAATTGGCATGCAAGTTGATGGAC
The DNA here is from genome assembly GCA_951640165.1 of Pseudoips prasinana. Lineage (NCBI taxonomy): Eukaryota > Metazoa > Arthropoda > Insecta > Lepidoptera > Nolidae > Pseudoips > Pseudoips prasinana. The sequence continues at coordinate 31,646,173 of OX621251.1, read as the reverse complement.
AGTTAGGTGTTAGCTAGTATACAGGTGCTGCTGTTGCAAGTAGATCCATATCTGTGCATCAAATGGAATTTTAATGAGAAATAATTTATTTGATAAAAAGTCTATTTATTATGTAAATTTAATATAATTGATAAAAAATTGTGAATTAATTTGATGATAAATAATTTTTGAAGTTATACTTCTTTTGGCGCGATGGAGAAAAATGTAGAGAGTGAATTTTTACGATGCGCGCGCACACCGACACCAAAAAATTTAACAGCATGAAGTTAGTTCTAGGTGGTATGAAAATGTATGAGAGTGAATTTTTACGATGCGCGCGCATCGTTAAAATAACAGCATGACGTTAGTTCTAGGTGGTATGAAAATTGATAACTATGTTCAAGTTGTATGTTAAGAAGTATAACCTCTAACGCGTGTACATAAGTACACACAAGTTTTTTTTTATTAATATTTTAAGTTAAATGAACTAGTCATTTAACTTAAAATATTAATAAAACACACATCACATGAACACTTATCATGCCACTGAAAGATACATGAACATTCATTTAACAAAACACAATAAATTTTAACTAGATTAGCAGCATTTTCACCATACAAACATTACCTACTCACTTTAATATTTTTTATTATTTATCATTATATTATTATTTTCGTGAATTTATGACCACTACTGACAGAATTTATCGACTGTGGTGTTGATTTGTCCTTTGTTAGTGGAGGGACATGTCTGGGATGGTGGTGTCATGGTTCATAGTCTTTGTTACTGGGATAGCTAATAAACATACTTTATATTTGTAAATACATACATATACTATACATAAATACACCCAGACCCAGAACTTCACACAACGATTTGTCCTGGGTGAGGATCGACACCCCAACCTCTGGATTAGCAGTAAGGGTCACTAACCACTACACCAAAAGCCAGTCTGTGCTAGAAAATTTAGTTGGTAAACTTATCTTTGTTTATAGCAACGACAGACTAATGCCCGGTTCCTTTATTTTACGATCCGTCATTGGACCAACGTTACCATCCGTAATTCAGCTACCGATACCGATGCAAAACTAGTGTTCCACAATGCCCTACCTGCGACGAACATCCGTAGTTTAAACCACCTACGACTCGTTCGGCGATGAACCTCTCGCTCCTCTTCACGATTAGTTATAACAAAACGTCGAACGTCAATTATGCAACTAAAATCATTTATTATTCTGTAATAGTATGTGAGTAATAGTACAAATTACTGTACTTATAGTTACAGTAATAATTTAATTTGCGTTTTAGGTTTAAAATATTTATAAATCATTAGTATTGAAAATTTGATGTTACGAGTGCATGGTGTGAACAAAACGCGTAACAGGAAAGCGCATGGCGCATGCGTCTGTCGTCTGACATCTGTCCGGAGTATTTAATGGTTTCTAAATAAGTTTTTAAATTGAGTATTTAATCTAAGGTTTGTGGTTATGAAATCTTAAAAGATAGAAAAATAATCAACCCTTTCTAACGGAAAACAAAGCCATGAATTCTCTATCAGTTTCAGAGCTAGAGATCACGGAAATCTCCTCAAACACTATGTTAACTACCAAAATAAAATACAAACGACTGGTAAACCGACCGAATTCGACTAGTAATCAAAGCAGTAACGCCTCGTTATTTTGACAGTTCCGTGACAGTAGAAAATATTTATAGGAACACTTTCGAACGCATCTCCATACAATAAGCTTACTAACGTCCTCCCATCCGTTAGTAACCAGACGTTGGTTATTTGGATAACGACTAGTATTTTTTAGGAACGGTTTTGCGTTACGGCTGGTAGAAATTCCAACTATTCGTAGTAGAAACAATTCGTTTTTGGAATATAGGAACCGGGCGTAAGAGTCAATAAAAAAGCCAATTTCAAATTCCTAAAAACAAATACGGGCTGGCCGAGAAGTTGACGTTCAAACGCAAAATTTGGATACTTTATGATGAATTTAGATTCTACGATTTTGCGTAGTTTACGAGATAGAATTTTATTAATGATTTTTTCGTATATTACACCTATGTTTTCGAATTTTTTCTCGTTATGTTGAACATTTCTGGTTGAGTTTTTTTGTGATAACTAATTAGCATAGTTTAATCTAACACCCTAAAAAGTATGGTTTATCTAATCATTGCAGAACTGACATAGAATTTATTCAATAGTTCAAAATTAGGGTTTGAGCTCACAAATTATCAAAGTATCAAAAAAACGCAAAATCCTAGAATATATGTACATCATCAAGTAACTAAATTTTGAGTTTGAACGTCAACTCCCCGGCCACCCTGTATAGTCTTCTTACTTGATGTTTGAATAAGTACTGAAATGAATATTGATATCAGATATTCAGATTTGAAAGGGGTTTTAGATAAAGATTTTTCCCTTTTATTACGCGTACGCATAATTTTTATAATATAGCATTTTTTGTCGTTTTTGCGATCTCTTCCAGACATTGGTTAATCAGGAAGGCAGGTCTAATGGCCGATCGAATCGATGTTACATAATTATCCCATCAATCATTCTGTCAACCTCGGTAACGATTTGCGAAATAACAATAGATTGTGTTTATGTTTGAAGTTAGGCGCCACTCGGGGCAAAGTTCAGCTTTATTACGTAAAAAGATCAAATGGCAACATCTACTCGATAGTAATTAGGTAAAATATACTTATCAGTAGGCTATAATGGCAATTCTTTAGGCTATGCCAAACTGAAGTGGCACTGGGCAGGGCACATAATAATATCTCGTAGAACCGGCCGCTGGGGCAGAAAGTTTCTCGAGTGGTGACCATGTACCGGAAGACGCAGTGTGGGCAGGCCCGCTCAGAAAGAAAAAAAAGGAGGAGTTAGAAATGAAGTGGAACTATTCATTTCTAACTCCTCCTTTTTTTCTTTCTGATTAAATTCGTTGTGGGATCCAAGACAGTTGTCGCGATTCCCCGGGACATGCCTGAGCCTCACCGCTCAGTGTCATTTCATTGTGTGCCACTGTTGATCCTGGCTTACAGGAGTTGCAGTGGTGGGTAAGAGGGAGGGACTATAAAAAAAAGGCCCGCTACAAGGTGGACCGACTGCAAGGGTCGCGGGGATGCGGTCAGCACAAGACCGGCGATTGTAGAGATCGTTGTTGGAGGCCTTTTCTAGCTGTGGACGTTTCTCGGCTGATATAATGATGATGGTGTAATAAAGCTAACTAGCTGCCGTGGCTGAAATTCAACCAAAAGGGTTGAATTTCGGCCACGGCAACTAGTCTTGTGACATTACACACAAAATTTCTCAGTATCAGCCCAGTCTGGGATTTGGCGGCATCAAACCCCCGTGCCTCGGAGAGCAGGTAAAGCCGTCATTCTTGTACCTGACCACTTTTCTGTCGTGTCGCTAGTCCAGAGTAATATATATATATATATATATATATAAATATATATATGTATATATATATATATATATAAATATATATATATGTATATATATATATATATATATACATATATATATATATATATATAAATATATATATGTATATATATATATATATTTATTACTCTGGACTAGCGACACGACAGAAAAGTGGTCAGGTACAAGAATGACGGCTTTACCTGCTCTCCGAGGCACGGGGGTTTGATGCCGCCAAATCCCAGACTGGGCTGATACTGAGAAATTTTCATAACAGAAAAACCAAAATCGCTTTTTGCCCGACTCGGGATTTGACCCCATGACCTCATTGTCTGCGGTTGAACACGCTACTCTTCTACTGGTTTGTTCACCCCAGAGAATTAAGTCTGGGGTGCGAATGTTTTGTCGGGTAAAAAGTGATTTTGGGACTTTACTGGCAAGAAAAATGCGTAGTAACAGGCCAATGTCATGATAGTCTGGGATAGCAAAAAGCCGTATGTCCTGTGCTTGCAAAAATTGTCAGTATCAACAAAGTCTGGAAATTGACGGTATTATTATGTATGACGGTATTATATCACGTTACATTATATATATATATATATATATATATATATATATATATATATATATATATATATACAGGCTTACAGGTTAAGTCGACCTAGATCCTTTAAGAGGTTGTAGTTTCTATAATTTCTGACTGATTTGTCTATAAAACACCATACCCCAAACTTAACTGTTTTCAAAATACTGGACTTTGAAGGTTTTTTGAGATAAAATCGGTTTTATGACTATTGGCCTATATTTTTTTGAGGGTTTTGCCTCTAACTGCGTGTGTTTGCAATTTTTGTGTAGTAGATAAGTTGTTTTATTATTCTCAACACTAAAATAGCAGTTCACTGAACTGACTGGGTCGTAGTAGACGATTGATAGTTATAAATTGAAATAAATTCGTCAAAAAATATTTTTTCTTTCTGAAATAATAAAAGAAAAGTCTATGACAGTTATGCTGCAGATGTGCTTAAAAATATCTACATTTCATCAGCTATCCAACAAGGTATAACAAGCTAGGTTATTATCAGAATTCTTAGTAAAAAACTTCGATGAAAGGCTCTCGGGTAGTAGTAAAGATAACAGTACTAATTTATCACGGGTCAGAAAACAAAATAAAACAATCCAAATAGGTACAAAATGACATTTATTACTGCTATTTTTACAGAAAGTCATGATTCATGTTCCACATGGCCGCCTCTGTTTCGCACACATATTCTCATTCTGTGTCTTAATCCACTCTTTACTACACCAGTTGTTAAACCCCTTCTTATTTCATTTGCCGCATCGATTATTCTCTGTCTCAAAACATCAACAGATGTGATTGGATTAGGTTCGTTGTACACCAAACTCTTCATGTGTCCCCACACATAAAAATCCATGGGGGTCAGGTCTGGACTTCTAGCTGGCCACGGTATGGGTCCACCTCTTCCGATCCACTTATTAGGATAATAAGTGTCTAGCCATTCTCTGACACTTCTCCTGTAGTGTGCAGGACAACCGTCATGTTGAAACCACATATCACGAATGAGATAGAGTGGTACGTCGTCTAGTAAGTCGGATAAATCTTCTCTTAAAAAGTTTTCATAATGTTCTCCATTTAAATTGTCGGGAAGAAAGTAAGGCCCAATCAAATGGTTTGATATGATTCCCATCCATACATTCAAACTGAATCGTCTTTGTGATGCCTTTGGCCACTTCTTATTGGGATTTCTTTGAACTTTTGGGGCCCAATAATGAACATTGTGGTAATTGGTTATGCCGTCTTTATCAAATTTGGACTCGTCTGTCCACAAGATCTTTTTAAAAAATGATGGATCTTCTAAATCTGCATTGAGCATGAATCTGCAGAAATCCAACCTCCTCACAGGATCTCCTTCTTCGATGGTGTGTACCGGCGTGTAATGATAAGGATAGAGGCCGGCAGTATTCACCGTAAACCATACTTTCCACTGCGAGAGTCCAAGTTCTCGGGCAACAATATTGGTCGAAGTAGTTGGATCCAATCTAAACCGTCGAACTATTTCATTGTCTTGCTCTTCATCATCATCATTGACACGTGGTCTACCCAAGTCTGTTCGTCGCCTCGAAACAGAGCCAGTCTCTCGAAGTCGTCGGTAAACTCCGTCAAAGACACTAACATCCGGTACTCGGCGGCCTGGGTAACGTGATATGTATTCATCACGAGCTCGTGCGGATACACAATTGCAGTACCCATAACAAATCAAAATATCAGCATATTCCTCGTTCGTGTAGGTCGTCATCTTCAACAGTTCCAAATCAGAAGCACAAATCAATAGTCCAGTTTGCAAGCACAGTCACGATTTGAAAGAAACAGTCCAGAAATCCAAGCCAAGTCGAATGAAAAACCAAGAGCACTAAGAATCGCATCTACTACAGACGAATCGCGTAAGCAGACTAACCAAACAATAACAACAAAATGGCTGTGGTTTTTTTTTCTCGCTCACACCTAATTACATTGTATGATATCTCGCTTGCACGCACCGCAGTCCCATGAAGAACAATAGGCGCAACAAGTAACGCAAGGAAACACGTTATCTTTACTACTACTACTACCCGAGAGCCTTTCATCGAAGTTTTTTTCTAAGAATTATAATAATACCCTAGCTTGTTATACCTTGTTGGATAGCTGATGAAATGTAGATATTTTTAAGCACATCTGCAGCATAACTGTCATAGACTTTTTTTTTATTATTACAGAAAGAAAAATTATTTTTTACGAATTTATTTCAATTTATAACTATCAATCGTCTACTACGACCCAGTCAGTTCAGTGAACTGCTATTTTAGTGTTGAGAATAATAAAGCAACTTATCTACTACACAAAATCGGAAACACAAATAAATTAGAGGCAAAAAGCCCAAAAAAATATAGGCCAATAGATGTAAAACCGTTTTTTTTTTTCAAAAAAGCTTCAAAGTCCAATATCTTGAAAACGGTTAAGTTTGGGGTACGGTGTTTCATAGACAAATCAGTCGGGAATTATGGAAACTATCACCTCTTAAAGGATCTAGGTCGACTTAACCTGTAACCCTGTATATAATGTTTGTCCCAGACTTTGTTGATACTGACAATTTTTGCAAGCACAGGACATACGGCTTTTTGCTATCCCAGACTATCATGACATTGGCCTGTTACTACGCATTTTTCTTGCCAGTAAAGTCCCAAAATCACTTTAAACACCCCCGTACTGACATTAGGAGCAGAACTTAATATTACATGCTCTCTGAAACAGCGTCAATTTCCCGACTCCGCCTGTTACAGAGAGCTTTTCATAAAAATGCCATAACACGTCTTGCATTCTTCATCGTATGGGCAGTGGTTACGCTGGTGTCAGAGTTTTGATCAAGCCGCCCAGTAAACCTCTGACATGGCTTAACGACTGTTGTCTAACGACAACAATAAGGACCGACAGATTAACGTGCCCTCTGAAGAACGGAGATGCGCAGAAATAAACCGCTCAGAAATAAACCACTTTATCGGTCACCCATCTATAGCCTGACTGCGTGCATAGGTGCTTTACCTCGCCGATTACTTACTGACCGGTGAGCGCAACTGTCTGACGCTTTCTATAAACACGCTACTGCTAAGCAAAACGAGAGTCAACGAATTGTTGTTGACTATATTTACAATACTACTTGTAGTTTGCGTTTAGCCGACGCGTGCGTAGCCGTGCTTATCACATTAGTGGGTTGGATCTAACTAGGCGTGGCCTAACTCTTTCTTTCGTGTACCACTTGACGAATGCACTTTTCTTCACGAACAATAAACATCCTCTTCACATAGTTAATTTCCTTAAACATTCGTACGGTATATTATTTACTAGAGAAAAACTGGAACTGAAAACACATACAAATACAATCCGAAGACCCGAAAGACACCTAGGCTCAGAATAAACATTTATGGAGGGGGAGGGGGTAGGGGTACCACAAATTTTGTGGTAGATCGAACTCCAAATAAAAGGGCGCGGCGTCGAAGGAGGTTTTTTGTTTTTTCTTTTCGGTATTTTTAATAATATCCTGGGATCCTGGGTAATGGAACCTTAACTATTGCGCCACAATTATTTTAAATTCTTTTTTCATAATATATGTATGTACATATATTTTTATCCTACTTATATTATGAATGAGAAAGTTTGTCAGTATGGATGTTTGTTACTCTTTCCCGCATAAACTACTGAACGGATGTTGACGCAACTTTAGCGGTGCCGTGCGGTTTTACCCGCGTTAACTTTTATAAATATATATAATATAGCTGTTTAGGCGTGATGTAGTAACAAACATACATACATATACTTTCGCCTTTATAACATTAGTGTGATTATACACGTGGATGTGTTACACGTTGTCCAGTTCATAGGTAGATAAACTCGTTAAGCTAAGTCCACTATTTATGTTGCACCTTGTATACACGTGCTGTAGAAATACGTTAATAATATAACACATTAGATATATTCCCACAGTAATCGGATCCGCTATCTTTGCTTACTAAGATTTCATCGTTCATGCGGAACATTTTATAAATACAAATATAAAAGTATTTTGCAACAAAAGCTACGTTATCTGGGGCGTTGCGTAACTGGCTTGGACGAGGGAGACATGCCCTGGTTTTGGGACATCACTTTAGGACAATCCATTTTCATTTGGAATAGGCAAGCGGACCAACTTGTTTTATTTCTTAGTATTAAGATAGGCCTGTTGGCGTGGTTGGCAAATGCTTGCTTTTCACGCCGTAGGTCATGGGATCGATTCCCACCCAGGCAGGACAGAAATTTGTGTGCACGACCTGAGTCTGGGTGTAATTATCCGTATAAGTAAGTATTTACAAAAGAAAAAGTAGTATTATGTAGTATATCAGTTATCTGGTTTCCATAGTATGTATGAGCTCTGCTTAGTTTGGGATCAGATAGCCGTGTGTAACTAATGTCCCAGGATATTATTATTATATTAATAGTGACCGTTCATAAAGCTAACAGTAGATAATGTAATTGGAATTACGTAAAAACATTTATCTTTTAAGACAACGCCTACCTTAGGGAATTAATCCCTGTGTCGCGGTGTACTTTACAAAGATATATGAAACGGACACGAAGTACATCCAGACTGAGAACAACTATTTATAGGTCACACAAATAGTTGTCCAGTGCAGGAATGGAATCCGGTACATAAAGTGGGGAGGTGGCTGAAAATCATCACACTAATATTATAAAGGCAAAAGTTTGTGAGTGTGTATGTTTGTGACTTCTTCACACAAAAACTACCGAACGATTTCTATAAAACTTTGTAGTAATATAGCTTATATATCCGAATAACACATAGGCTATAATTAATAAAGTTCATTGCGGGTAAAACCGCGGGGCACACTTAGTGTTAAATAAAGGACGAGATTTTTATTTATATTGTCTTTAAGGAAAGCTTACAGACTAATAACAAAACATAAAAATACATATATTTAAACAAAAATTGCTAATAACAAGCTTCCACATATAGAAAATACAATGTCTAGACTAATCTATGATAACTTGTATTAGAGCCTTCGGTCAATAATAGTATTGATCGATACAATAGTCGTTTTGCGGGAATGAGATAGAGCGTCTACACTTTATCCCGCGAATTTAAAAAGTTTATATCTAAAACGTTAAAGCTTTTTCACAATTATGTTAAATAAAGAACGTCATATACTAATCTATGATGTCACTTGTAATAGAGCTATAGAAGCTACATACAATAGTGGTTTTGCGAGAATGGGATAGAAAGTCCCCTACTTTACCCCGCCCCGCCAAAAATTTAAAAGGCTTATATCTAATTCTATTTGTGTGATGAGCACGAATATTTGTTTCTGAGTCATGGATGTTTTCTATGTATTTAAGTATTTATCTATCTATATAAGTATGTATATCGTCGCCTGGTACCCATAGTACAAGCTTTGCTTAGTTTGGGGCTAGGATGATCTGTGTGACACTGTCCCTAGATTAAAAAAAAAAAAAGTATATAAGCAGTTTTAAATATTGTTTGCTCTCTGTATTATACATATTCGGTGTTTTGTTGCTCTGTTGTCTTCAATAAGTTCAACAACTGATCCCCAATTACATTCAAATAAATCCAAAGTACATCCAATTATAGGTATTTATTGCATTCGTTGAGACAGACTCCCTCTCCACGCTAACATGCTAAAAAGAATCTTGGTATCGTATTCTCCTATCTTCTCTGTCTAAACTGAACCTGTCTCCTTTGTTTAGCAACCGACTTCGAAAGGAGGGAATAAATTTTTTTGTATGTATTATACTTAACGTCCCCGTTGTTATGGACTGATTTTACAAAGAAGCAATAAGCCACTTCGAAAGGTTTAACGCCCGTTGTTATTTGGAGGTGTTTGTCGTTGTCACAGTGACACAACAGCGCCACCTGTTTACTAGCTACCACCCATATGTTGTCGCCAGCTAGCATGAGTTGGGAACCACAGATTACTTACTTATCGTGTGGGCAGTGGTTACCCTAGTGTCGGAGTTGTTCAAGCCGCCCATTAGGCCTCTGACATGGCTTAACGACTGCTGCCTAATGGCTACAACCGGGACCAACAGCTTAACGTGCCCTCCGAAGCACGGAGACGCTTAGAAATTAAACCACTTTCGCGGTCATCCATCTATGGACTGACCGCGAGCCTAGTTGCTTGACCTCGCCAATCACTTACAGACCGGTGAGAGCATCTAGCTGTGAACCACAGATGGGTGGTAGCTAGTACATAAGTGGCACTGCTGTCCGACTACCTGGTTTATCGCTTGGTTTTGACACCCACCGGATGATATCGGGTAGTTCTGTTACTGTTTCTGGGCCGGAAACCACAAAGCTTATTCTTCGTTATTTTATATATTTATACTACAGAAAGAAACAATCGATTTAGTCTACACTAAATGTTCACAAAGCAATTTTGCCGTGTTCGGGTTCGTGACCTTCCTTGTTAATAAGTTCAATGGCATTTTAAAATTAATTGAATCATTAAAACGGAAAGTGATTTGTTAGTAAAATCAACGGTCAGCGTTCGTTTGCGCAAAGTCCACAGTGCGTTTGCATAACGACGCATCTGCACAAAACAATGAAGATTGACGCGCTAAATGTCAATGCAACTGTCTTTCCTTCGTATATGCAGATGTGTGTGTATTAATACTTACACATACAAGATGCAGAATATCCGTTGTAGATAATGTTCTTTTTCATTCCCTATGATTTCCTATGATTTTTAAAGTCAAAACTTCTATAGACGCGTTTTGGCTGAGGAGTAAACGCTAGGGAACCGTCACGCAAAGTTCGGTGGGGCCAAATGGTGTTCACTCGTGCCACGTTTTAAATCCGGTATTTTTTTTTATTGGGACTAGTCCCCCCCTCTTAACTACCACTGCAACTCCTGTAAGGCAGGATCAACAGTGTCACCCAAATGACACTGAGCGGTGAGGCTCATGCCCCGGGGAATCGCTTTAACTGTCTTGGATCCCGCAACGAATTTATTTAAATCCGTTAATAAGGTAGAAGTTTCACATATATATATGGGATACTATACGCTATACTGGGAGAAAACGCTAATATGATGATATCTTTGTCCATGAGACTCAAAGACTCTACATCAACCAAACTTCTTGAGTTTTGTTGACTACTAAAACACGTGTTTCCCCAGTATGTGGAGGGAAAGAATTGTATTATAACTCGTTAAAAAAATATTAGGCCTATCTTGTTTGTTTAAAAAATATATAAATATTCTGGTCTAGAACATGGCTACATTGGCAACGTTTGCGAATGTTGCCGTGAATTGACCGAGCATCATCGCAGCACGAGATACAGACGGTACGGCCGTCTGTATCTCGTGCTGCGGGTTTCTTTACTCCGGTCGATCTGCATAGCATTCGACCGACGAAATCACATTAAAACACTCAAGTCTTCGTCGATTCCTCGTCACTTAGCAAGGCAGAGTCTCAAGTCTATTTAGTAACCTGCAACGATGGGTCCGAATGTAGAAGCTAATTTAATGTGAATGAGTGTAGACCCTTTTCTTACTACATATCATAGTACATGGGTGAGAAAGCTGGTTGCATTTAACTCATGACCTTTAGGAGAAAAGTTCTAACAAAAAATAATTAAGTAGAACCAAAAGTTGTATTTGTATTGGTATGATTGGACTTCTGATATCACGAGTTCGCTGACTTCATAATTATGCAATGAATCTATAATATCTATAAAATTACGCAAAGTAATTTAATGGTTTGCGTTTGGAAAGACAGGCCGAAGTCCAACTGTGGTGTCAGGTAATATCAGCATTATAAGAGCAATCACAGATGAATATAGCAATCCGCCTTACTGCATATCATTCATACTAATATTATAGGTAATCGTCAATGCAAAAGTAACCTAGATTAGTTTTACCTACTTTTCAGCTGACGCCTGCAAAAGCTTTTACCTACTAAACTTATTAATTATATATACTACTCACTGTTACCCGCGACTTCGACAGCGTGAAATTTCACGGATGTGTATCATGTTATAACAACAACCGCCCGACAGTGAAAGGCGCTTGAAACTCGGTACACCCTTTGAAAAATGAGCCTTAGTAAACTAACAAAATTTTAATAGGTATTATGTATTATATATTTTCATATGCACAGAGAGAAGCAGTTATTTTGACATTGCAAACATACATTTTATTTATCTGTATAGCTGAATTTAGCAAGACTAATCTTATCTACGTAAATCGAATAATATTCTGACTAGCATTCGTATTCCGTCATACGCAACCGTATATTATTCTATATAAAATACATTGACCTATATGTATTCTACTAGACGCGCAATCCCATATTGAGAATTTGCTCACTGAGTTGCAGCTCCCGCGCTGCAACTCAGTTGGCGAATATTGGCCGCCGCGCGCGCTTCCCTCACCTCGCGCACAGCCGGACTGGGACAGAGTTTTTATTCGAAACAGCGTGTCTAGTTATTCATATAAGTCAATGATAAAATACGATTGCGTCACATGACGGTCGTCCGCTTGTTCTAGACAATAGTGCGGCTCGGCATGGGGGTCACCATGCGGATGGTCCCTACTTGTTGTGCTAATTTATTTTACTGCTCACTCGCCATCTGTTTGTTGATAAAGTGTTATTCGTTGCTTGCCCTCTAATTTCCTGGTGGTCATTTTGGGGGTGAAAGCGCTGTTCAATATTAGGTATTCCCACATTTTCTACCATATGACTCGTCAGAACTTTAAACAATTTGTAATAACATGGGGATGCAGCCATAAGCCCTGTGGTTTTCCCTCTTAAAAGCGACTAAGGGATACACCAGGTAGTCGGGCAGCAGGGCCGTGCTTCTTTATGCGCGTTAAACGCGTTTTGGTCGACTAAAAATCATGGAACTGATGTCATCGTCACCAAAAGCTTTCCAGGAGCTATATGTATATATATATATATATATATATACTTTGTATATATATGTATTTGTACTTTTGGGTGAACAAAAGGCATGAAACTCAAGTCTTCGTCACCGCACGCTTCCCATAAGCTATATTTATAGGTAGGTTACATTATGGACAAAGATTATTAGAAAACATATTATGTATACAATGAGTAAATCTCAATGTGGATTATCAACTATTATATGGTAGATTATTTATATTAGAAGTGTAAAAAAAAATTTCACGCACAGCGGCAGCCCCCAAAGACTGCCCCGCATGTTTTTTTTTAAATGGGTGGAGGCGTGTTTTTGATGCTTGCTATGAATGGTTGCTAGTGGTGGAACTATGTGCAAAGCAGAGTACCTACAGTGGCCGCTCGTACAGCATCCTCGCGGCGGCGCATCTACATAGTACCTACATTTTACTCGAAACGGTCATATTTGATAACGATACTGAAATACCAATATGGACGGTGACATATTAGTAACTAGCTGTGCCCCACGGTTTTACCCGCGGTAAATTTTTTATATAGGTATGTGTTATTACCTATGTGTTATTCGGATATATAAGCTATGATGATGATGTGGTCCCGGCCGATTTCGGCCACGGCGATCGCTTCTTCTCCTACTGTAGGCAACGTACGTGTGCTCGCATGTGACTTATGTAGCCAATATTATTAGAAAAAATCGTCGCACATTGCGGGCATGTGAGCACACCATTGTAATAATTGTAATTGATCGCCGCATAAGCTATATTACTACAAAGTTTCATCAAATCCGTTCGGTAGGTTTTTAGTGAAGAAGTAACAAACCTACGCACTCACAAACTTTCGCCTTTATAATATTAGTGTTATATTAGTAACTAGCTGTGCCCCGCGGTTTTACCCGCGTTAAACTTTACAAATTATCACAGCTCCTCCCCCGTAGGTGATAGCGTGATAATATGTATCCTATATGTTGACCCAACTTCTTAGTAATATTCATGCAAAATTTGAAGTAAATCCATTCAGTACTTTTAGAGTTTAGCCCGGACATACATACAGACAAACAGATACACAGACAAAAATTCTAAAAACTAAATTTTTGGCTTCAATGTCGATTATAGATCACGCGCCAGGTATATTTTAGATAGATATTATAGCCCTAAGCACGTATAGCGTTAATGTTAACGGTAATTCTGTGAATGTGTTAAAATTTTACGACTTCAATCAAAGTTGCTATTTCTAATTTCTAGACCGTCAATACGTGCCAAAGAGTAGAACAGATAATAGGTCACGTTCTACAATAAATCTAATAGTGCACTTGGTAACTAACGACCGCTAGTTACTACACTTGCACTACGAACACAATCCTTATGACGTAGGTAATAAAGTCGCTGTTAAGGTTAATTGTATCCACTGAAGTATCGTCGACTATATGTACCAAAATATGGTACTTTTACCACAAGCTCATGTCGTTTACTTCCTCGGTGATATTTGCAGTTTAATATATAATAAATATTTGCAGTATAACACCGCCCGGCCCCTAGCGGAAACTTTAATGAACTTAAAATGTCTATTGTACTCAATTACAATAAGTTTCATCGAGTAAGTAAACTAACTATATGGAATCGTATAGAGGTAAAAAACCGGCCAAGTGCGAGTCGTACTCGCGCACGAAGGGTTCCGTATCTATAAAAACGAGCAAAAAAAATTCACGTTTGTTGTATGGGAGCTCCCTTAAATATTTATTTTATTTTTTAGTATTTGTTGTTAAAGCGGCAACAGAAATACATCATCTGTGAATATTTCAACTGTCTAACTATCATGGTTCGTGAGATACAGCCTGGTGACAGACGGACAGACAGACAGCGAAGTCTTAGTAATAGGGTCCCGTTTTACTCTGTGGGTACGGAAACTACGGAACCCTAAAAAGTAAAGAGAAGAAATAAATAACATTTATTTATGCACCAAAACGACACATTATAGATAAAACAAATCTAATCATTTTACAGAGAAACATAATTAAATATAAAGGTTTGAAGTAATTCCGTATGCGAAGAAAAGTGTGATCGGGTGAGGCGAACAGAAGTTATGAGGGAGATGTAAGTTAGTGAAGATAGAAATAGAGTGTTAAGTTTCGTATATTACTGTAGGTCCAAGAAAGAGAGAGGTGCGAGCACACATTTTCTTTCTCTCATAGTGAGTTACGTTTCGTATATCTAAGTTTTACTTCAGTCGTGTGGTATGAAGCACACTCGTTTTTAGGGTTCCGTAGGCAAATGGCAAAAAACGGAAGCCTTATAGATTCGTCATGTCTGTCTGTCGGTCCGTCCGTATGTCAGTCACTTTTTTCCGCACCTATAAGAGCTGTACTGTTGAAACTAGGTAAGTAGATGTATTCTGTGAACCGCATTAAGATTTTTACACAAAAATAGAAAAAGAACAATAATTTTGGGGGGTCGCCATACATAGAACTGAAACTCAAAATTTTTTTTCATCGTACCCATACATGTGGGGTTTCTATGGATAGGTCTTCAAAAATGATATTGAGGTTCCTAATATTTTTTTCTAAACTGAATAGTTTGCGCGAGAGACACTTCCAAAGTGGTAAAAAAAATAAGAGTGTAAGTATCATAAAACTAAAAAAAATATATGATGTATATTATCATGGAAACTAACAACGAAAATTGGTTTGAACGAGATCTAGCAGGTAGTTTTTTTTCAATACGTCATAAACCGCAATTTGCTTTCAATTTTCAATTTCAATTTATTTATTGCATTCAAGGGTTTACATAGGTCTTAACAATAGAATAGGTACAGTACCAAACATGAACCCTGCTAGGGCACAGCAATATTTTTACAATATAATTTGTCATTTTAAACATATAAGGGAGGTAGTATAGTAGGTACAGGTATAAATAATTGTCATGATGTGTGATGTCAGGTCTTGAGTTTATGTTATGTAAATCAGAGTAAGAAAAGAGAAAAAAATAATTGTGTTATTCATATTATTTACTAATTGCATTTGCGCTTATTATTATTTATTATATGCTATTATTTTATGATTGAATTAATATTTATTACGATTTAAAGATGTCAAACGTTTTTTTTTAATTTATTATAATGATTCATCATTCAAATACTCATTTATTGAATAGTAGCTTTTTTGTATGAGGAAGCTTTTTAATTTTCTTGTGAAAATATGGATATTTTCTTCGTCTTTTATGCAGTCTGGTAGTTTGTTGTAGAGTTTTACCGACATAGCAAGTGGACTAGAAGAGTGCATTTTTATTCTTGATGATGGTAATTTTAATCTGTCTTTATGTCGAAATGTGTATTTTGTTGATGTATTTCCTCTTTTGTTAAACAATTCTGGCTGCTTCCGAACGAATTTACATATTTCATGAATGTAGATACCTGGTAAAGTAAGTATTTTGTAATTTTGGAAGTGTGGTTTGCAACTGTCGGTTTGTTGTATGTTAGCTAAGATTCTGACTAGTTTTTTTTGTAACGTAAAGAGAGTAGGTGCGTCGCGTCAGTGCTATTTCCCCACATTATTATACCATAGCTAAGCCATGCGAAAGCATATGCGTAGTAGGTGGTGAGTGCTGTTTTTAGATCCGTGGTTGTCTTAATCTCTCGGAGAGCATACGTGAATTTCGAGATTTTTGCTTTTACTTTTTGTATGTGCTGTTTCCAACTTATTTGTTTGTCAATTTTTAATCCTAGTAGCGTGAATTCGTTAACTACTTCTATTTTTAGAGTATTATATGTAAAGTCAATGTTAATAGGTGCCTTCTGATTAGGGTGAAATGTCATAAGTTTAGTTTGTGCAAAATTAATTTCTAGGTTATGTTCTTGCATCCAGGTCATTAATGTATTGAAAATATTTGTCAATTGGTAATTAATGTCAGAGTTCGTTTCGCAATTGGTAAGTAAAGAAATGTCATCCGCAAACAAAACGCATGGTCCGTCTATGGATTTTGGAAGGTCGTTGATATAAATAAGAAATAAAAGACAACCGATTACACTGCCTTGAGGTATTGATGCTGTGATATGTTTACCATCAGAGCGGACGTGCGTTATTTCTTTTGTCGTTTCATTAAAATATTCAAGTTCTACATGTTGTTCTCTATTTTGTAAGTAGGATCTAAACCATTCGTAAGCCTTTCCACGAATTCCTATATGATATAATTTCTTTAGTAGTATATTAAATTGTACCTTGTCATACGCTTTCGTCATATCCAATAATATTCCTATAGCATAGCGTTTATTGTTTATTATATTAAGTGCTTCTTGAATGTACTTGTAAATAGCTAATACTGTTGAACGATTCCTGCGGAAGCCATTTTGACAGTCATTGAAAAGGTTGTATTTTTCACAAAAACTATAAACACGGTCACACATTGCCTTTTCGAAAATCTTTGAAGCTGTCGGCAAAAGAGCTATAGGGCGATAATTATTAGGATCTGATTTCGAGCTCTTTTTATGTATTGGTTTTATAATAGCTTTTTTTAATTCGTCGGGGAAAACACCTTCATCAAAGGACTGATTTATTAGGATGTAGAAAGGTAAGGTAAGTTCTTCAGCGCATTTCTTAAAAAGGATAGGTGGCAGCTCATCGTAACCACGGCTTTTTTTGGTTTTTAAATTTTTAATTATTTGGTTAACTTCTTGAGGATTTATTGGGCTCAGAAACATGGTGTTTGTAGTTGAGTCAGTTACACTCAGGGTGTTTAATATAGTGCCAGGTGTTCGGCCGGTTTTCTCACCAATGTTAGCAAAAAAGTTATTGAAAGTATTGGCTACTAGTTTAGGTTCGGTTATTATATCTTTGTTAATTTTTAGGCTGATATTATATTTGTCAGATTTTTTAATTTTATTTGTACGTTCATTAATTATGTTCCACATAGCTTTTACTTTATTGTGAGATTTTTTAATTTTATTTATATATTGTTGTTTTTTTGCTGTCGCTATTGCAAGTTTTAATATTCTTTCGTAATTTTTATAATATTTAAGGAGGATTTCATTGTGAGTTTTTAATGTGAGTATTTTTAATAATCTTTTATTTTTGCATGAATTCTTTAAACCTTTTGTCAGCCAGTGCTTTTTATATTTTGATTTTAATTTTATTCTACGTAATGGAATGCATTTATTTAATGTGTTTAATAATATTTTTTGGAAGGCTTTATAGTTTTCGTTTATATTATTGCTAGCTAGTATAAAGTCACGCCATTTAATTGAGCTTAATGCTGATTTGAATGTTTCCATATTCTTTCCATTGAAAGATCTCTGTATTGTGTACCAGTCTGTGTTTTTGTTTGTTTGTGGTTCTTGTTCTAGATGTATTATTGTAGCGTTGTGATCAGAAAAACCTAACTCTTCAACCGTTGTATATATTTTGTCATTTACAAAATTTGTGAAAATTAAATCTAAGCAAGAAGACGTGGTTTGAGATATTCGTGTAGGTGTTGTAATATGCTGAGTGAATCTATATTCCATCATTAAATTTAAAAGATCATTAGATTTAAGGCTATTCTCCAATATGTTTATGTTAAAATCGCCTCCAATAATGATCTTATGTATTTTGTGTTTACATATTTCAAAATTGAATGTAATTGTCTAATAAATACTTCTTCTTCTTTTCTGTTCCAGTACATGGTGATCAATAATACTTTTTCTTTAGGCAATTCAGTTGCGCAAACTTCTATAACGTATTCTATAGACATGTCAGAAATGTCGGTTATTTCAACAAAATTAAGATTTTCTTGTAATAGAATGCAAACACCGCCTCCTGTTCGATTTTTCCGGGAGTAATTAGCTGCGTATCTGTATCCTGTAAATTGAATTGTGTCCATTTTTTCTGCAGATAGCCAAGTTTCTGAAGCACATATAGCTTGGTAAATTGGAGTATTCTCCATGAAAGCCTCTAGTATGTGTTTTTTATTATAAAGACTTTGAAAATTTTGAAATAGAACTTTGAATTGATGGTACTTATTCACGAAATGTATGATTTTCTGTATTTTCTTCATGTCGTATGTATGGGTCCTCATTCTGGGTTTGAGTTATGTCACAGTATTCTTCTCTAGTACTGTCATTGGTGCTTGTGTAGAGTTTGCCGTTTATGTAGAGTTGGTTGTTTTTTATTATTGCGTGTTTGCCGTTTTGTCTTGCAGTTTGGAGATGCTTTAAGGTTAAAGAATTTTTCTCAATAAGAAATTACAAATTTCACTTACTTGAGAACATTTTTGACATATATAAGTTGAGCTTGACTTTGACAAACAAACTTTAAATTATCGGAATTTAAAATCACTGTTAAACGTAATTACAATATTTAACCGCAACACTATTCAACTCGCTACAAAACATAAATTGATCTACCCTCCACTGACTAAGAAATAATTTGTTAACGCTCAGAGATAAGGAATGCTTGATGCCACAGTACAGGAGTATGCAGTAGAACAAGATTATCAATCTAATAGTATGGTGTTATTTAGTATATGGTTTTTTAATTTTGATTTGAAGCATTTGAAGTTTTTGGCATTCTTTATCTCCTTGGGTAACTTATTATACAGTTGCACTCCTGCAAAAGTTATAGATCTCTGGCCATTGGTAGTTCGCACCTGTGGCAGTAAGATGTGATCCCGTCTGCGGCTGCTACGAATATGTATTTGATGTTTTTTTGTGAAGTTTATTTGTGTGTGAATTGATTTATTAATTATTTTCCTTATTAAAATACTAGTGCAGTATGCGTGAAGTTGTTTGATGTTCATATGTTTTGTTTCCTTGTATATTTGTTTTGTAGGTGTTAAGTTGTCATAATGGAATAATAATTTAATAATTTTGTTTTGTGATATTTGTAAATCCTTTAAAGTAGTTTTTGGTGCATTACCCCATATCTCAATCAAGTACATTAGGTGTGGTTTCACTAGCGAGTTATATATTGTCTGCCGTACGCGATAAGGCAGGAAGTGAACAATATTTCGCAATGATCCCAATAGTGAGGAAAGCTTGCCTCTCACGTACTCAATTTGTAATTTCCAGTTTAATTGACTGTCAACTCGTAGTCCAAGGTATTTTTCAGATTGTTTATTTTGTAATATTTCGTTGTTAATGTACAAAGATGGGTGGGTAGGAACTTTTTTGTTTTTAGGTTTAAAGATAACATAGCTGCTTTTACATGCATTAATTGTAAGAAGATTTTGTTGAAACCAAATAGACAAATTATTTAGATCTTCTTGGGCTTCGCAGCTCGTATCGTTGTTGTAGAGTTTTTTTGTCCATAAATGTTCCTACTGCTAATCCAGTGTCTTTGAAGCTTCTTGCGTTGTTCATAATGTATTTAGCCATTCGCTTACTAATTAACTCCAGCATCAAAGGTCTTCTGTTTCCTGTTCTTCCTATACGCTTTATATCTTCAATATAGGGGTTAATGTCGATATTCATTATGTCATAAAATGCGGCTGAGACGCGATCGTATAGATCCTGTTCCGTTTCATAGCGTTCTTCATTTAATCCGTAGAGTATTATTTTGTTTTCGCTATTCATAGTGTGTATTTGCTGCTCAATATATTGTATTTTAGTGTCAATTTTGTTGATTTTCTCCTCTAGAATTTTCTGTTCTTTTGAGGGATTTGTGTTCATATCCAGATCTTTTTGTAGGTTTTTCATGGCATTCTCTACTTCTGTTTTTATGGTGATTTTTAGTTCGTTTAGTAAGGATGTCTTAATTTTTTCCAGTTTTAAATCGAGTAGATGACTAAATCTATCTATTGTTATTGTCTCACTTTCAATTGTTTTCTGGCTGGAAGCAAGCAAGCAGGTTTCATCGGAAGCAATATTCGATAAAGTGTCGCCGGTTATGCCATCAACAGATAGATCGATTTCGTATGCGATATTGGTTGATTTCTTCCTCATTGTGACATTCAGTGTATCTAAGTCTTTTCGATCAGTTTCCAGTTGGTTTAGCCGAATTGGAGTATTATTATTATTTCCTTTGGGAGCTTTACAGATACAAGCTTGGCATTTCCATGTCAGCCTATTTTCCGTTGACATTGTACGTAGCTGTTTCTCTGTTATGTTACTGCATTGTAAGTCATAGATCATGCTACATAAAGAGCATTTTAAATATTCTCTGTTCGTGATTTTATGATTACATCCTGTGCATTGAATCATTATGGAATCTTTAAGCTCAGCAACAACAGAAATAAATTACAAAAACACTGCAGGTGGCTGGGCTTGAACTGCCGCCCTCGAAGCGCTGATGCAACTAATCCGACTGTGTACGCCGCTACGCCACGAACACGATGTACAAATTTAATGAAATAGGCGAGTAGTAGTTTCGTGTTGGTAAGCGCTGAGCAGTAATGACTTTGAAATGCGAATGGTTTGCGGTTGGTAGTTCACATTTACATTTGTCACTGAGTTCAAAAATATTTTGTAGTCCACACGATGATATATTTTTTTTTTGTTCGAAATATACACTCTTTACGAATTTAAAAATGTCAATTTATTATTATTATTATTATTATTTTTTTTTTTTTTTTTTATATCATATATATATATATATGTATTTCTTTACTTTCTTATTTTTTTTTTTTTTTGTATGATATATATGTATTTCTATATTTATTTTGTTTTTTTTTTTTTGTGTATATTTTAAATTATTACAGTTTTTTTTTTTTTTGTATTTATATATATATATATATGTATGTTTTTTTTTTTTTTTTTTTTTTTTTATTATGTTTTTTTTTTTATGTTTATGTTTGTCACAGTCTTTTTATAGCTTTATTATGGTACATGCAGTGCCATCTCGTGATCTGATCCGAATTACTGAGCAAGTCTCTTAGCGCGCTAACGGCTGGGTCGAAAACGGTTGCAAATACCGGTAACTTTCGACAGGCGTCGCTAGTGTCTTTGTGTCAGTTGTATAAATATTTGCAAGTCATTTTGCGGTGTATCACTATATTCCACTATTTTATCAAATGATTAGCCCTAATGGAGATAGTATGCAATTTGTTTCGTATTTTTGATGGTAATTCACTGTATCTCGTCAAGGCTGGGTACATATAATGTTTGTAAAAACGCACAACATGACCAGTTCTTTCCGTGATGATTTTTACTATTTTTATAGTTTTTCACTACACGATGAACATTTCCCACAATGTATGACGTCGGTTGATTGATTATCTAGCCACTTTTGTCCATTTCACAGAGTAGAAACACTTTTTATAATTTTAAAATCACAATAACAGCGGAGCCGAAATTAACATTGACACTCATTTAATCAACTGAAATACTTGCTGCTACGGAACCCTTCACGTGCGAGTCCGACTCCGGTTTTTATTTTTATAAACACAGCACAGAAAGGAGGATGATACCGATTCTATGTTGTGTAAAAGACTGTCTATTTAGATAATTCTATTTTTTATCCAACCGGAAAAGTTTGTACCATAAAAATTTAAAGTTACGAAAGCACGCTTACGACATCCGAAACGTAATTAGTAGAAACCCTTTTGCTCTCTTTTTAAGGGTCCCGTGCTTTAGTGTCTTAGGCAAAATCAGACAGTCTTTCCACAGCATCAACTGCTTGGAAAGAATTTCTTCTGAATCCGTGAATACTTTACTCTGATGTGATATATTTACTTTTGCTTTAATTGCATCCAGACTCAGGACAGTCATGTTCATGTACACAAATACCTGTCCAGGGTGGGAATCGAACACACGACCTGCGGCGTGAAAGGCAAGTACTAAACTACGCCAACCGGCCCGGCGAATGATTGAACTTATAGTTGACAAAGAACATATATTGTAATAGGTTTATCCGTTTGTGTGCTACAAAGCTACATACGAACCATTGTCCTCTGTCATAACACCTTAACTTTAGGACGGGAGAAATAAAAACCTGACACACAACAACCAAGAAATCGGTCACACATTAATAATACATTTATCTCATTTACTCAGCTGTAGAATGACAGAGACAAAAGGCTATAAGCCAATGTTTTTATACTACAGGGAACTGGTTGTTATCTTTCGTATAAATTTGTTAGTAAATAAATAGTGTTTGTCCTTGGAGAGCGTTGCGTCATCCCCTGGCCATTCACCCCCATCGATCGCGTTCCAGCACTTCCGCGTGTAGTACGACCATACTTAAAGTTTTAATATGGATGTCTCTCTGTTTAACTCCTATTTTTTATTTATGATATATCATTACATTAATGTTGTTAAAGCCGCCAAAAAAGCCTTAGTACTTACTTACTTATCGTATGGGCAGTGGTTACCCTAATGTGCGAGTTGTTCAAGCCGCCCAGTAGTCCTCTGGCATGGCTTAACGACCGTTGTCTACTAACTACAACCGGGATCAACAGCTTTACCTGCCCTCCGATGCACAGACTCGCTCAGAAATTAAACAATTATACGTATCATCACCCGTCCACATATTAGGTCTTTACCTATGAAATTGCCGTTCTGCAGTACTGGCCATTTCAAATCAAAATAATTTTTGTTTGGCTAAGAATTCTAATTTCAAATTAATTTTATTTTAAAAACATGGATTCTTTTTTCCAAAAGTAGTCATTTCTTTATTGATTAGTGTTACATTTTCATCGCATTTCAATCTTTTTCGTCATCATGGATACGTTAAAAATTCGAGTAATTATGGAATATGAGTACCGTCGTGGCAGCAACGCGGCACAAGCGGCACGCAACATCAACGACGTTTACGGAGCTAACACTACAAACCAACGCACCACCTGTTATTGGTTTGCTCGCTTCCGTTCTGGAAATTTCGACCTGAAAAATGAACCTCGCGGTCGTCCGAAGACTTTGGTCGACAATGACGAATTAAAGGCGGTTGTGGAAGCTGATGATACACAATCTACGGCTGAATTAGCAGCAGCTTTCGACGTTAGCGTCAAAACAATATTGGTCCATTTGCGTCAAATTGGCAAGGTAAAAAAGCTTGACAAATGGGTGCCCCACGAACTCAATGATCGCCAGCGCGAAGTACGCGTCGAGACGTGCCTTGCACTGCTCAACAGACACACAAATGAAGGAATTTTGAACCGCATTGTTACCTGCGATGAAAAATGGATTCTGTTTGATAACCGCAAGCGCTCAGCAAGTTGGTTGGATCCTGGTTCAGCACCTAAACAATGCCCTAAACGAAAACTTACCCCTAGAAAAGTGATGGTCACTGTTTGGTGGTCTAGCGCCGGTGTGATTCATCACAGCTTCTTACCAAACGGGGTGAGCATTACTGCAGATGTGTACTGTGAAGAACTGAGCACAATGATGGAGAAGCTGGCGCATCTCCAACCAGCATTGGTCAATCGCTCGTCTCCGCTGCTCCTGCACGACAACGCGCGACCTCATACTGCACAGCAGACGGTCTCCAAGTTGCAAGAACTGGGGTTGGAAGCTCTCCGTCATCCGCCCTACTCACCAGACCTTGCGCCTACAGACTACTACTTTTTCCAGAATTTGGATAACTTCTTGGCGGGAAAAAAATTCAATACCCGAGAGGCAGTACAAAATGCCTTTGAAGAATTTGTTGCCTCCCGTCCAGCTGATTTCTTTAAGAAGGGCATCAATAAACTGCCACTGCGATGGCAAAGATGCATTGATTGCATGGGTGATTACTTCGATTAATACAAATAAAAAAATTCATGAAAAAAATTCGTTTAAATTTTTTCATACAAAACGGCAATTTCATAGGTAAAGACCTATTATTATTATGCGACCATGATACGCGTCGGCGATACAGATACGGTGATCGGATCAGGCAAGTAATTATTCATATATATAGTCAGCAAAGTATTCTCTTAGTTTCAAGTAATTATTTTATGGGCTGTCTTTCACTAATCGTTTCGTTATTTTTATATTTTTACTAATAATAGTTTTCTTATAGGGCGTTACGTTACGTATTTATCTCTCTCCCAGCTTAGCGTGCACACTGGACCATGAAAATTGTACCACCATCTATAGAATTTTCTTAGGTGCTTTGCTTAGGAAATCGTGCACGGACTGTAGGTAAACAAATACAAAAATATATCATGTTTTGTATTATTATTATTATGCACGTGTATAAAACTCGTCTCCAAAATGTTCGGACTTATGGTTATCCTACTACCCCGTGACAAGACTCGCCAAACCGGAGTGCCTACGTACGTCGGTTGAGTTGACAGTTGACACCCCATTTCACGTAGAGGAATGACAGATGTTTCATTCCTCCTTCATATAGCAATAAGTTATGATTTGGAAAACTATAAATTTATTTTGAATGGTAGTTAGTTTTTCCATAGGGGGTAGGCAGCGTTTATTTACTACACACTGATCGATATTGAGTAACAGTACGTAACTTGCTACATAAGTATTCGGCAAGTATTCTCAAATTATTAGGTTCAAGAGAAAAAGAAAAGTGGTTTATGAACGAGGCTTTGCTGATACGCTGAATTGTTAAGTTAATCGCAGGGTGGGATCAGTGTTCGAATCCCGTATTGAACCACTTTTTATATTACATTACATAACAGTTGGGTATATCCTACTAGTATTATTAATGCGAAAGTTTGTGAGTATGGATGGATGTATGGATGTTTGTTACTCTTTCAAGCAAAAACTACCGAACGGGTTTTTATAAAACTTTGTAGTAATATAGCTTATATATCTGAATAACACATAGGCCATAATTTATAAAGTTTACCGCGGGGCACAGCTAGAATTGTAAATGCGAAAGTTTGTCAGTATAGATATATGAAATTTTACGCGTAAAGTACCGAACCGAACCGAAAATGTAGGTTATATATCCAAACAACACAGGCTTTAATTTATAAAGTTTAACGCAGGGTACAGATAGGATATAATGAAACAAAATACAATACAGTTTCTTCGTAAAATCGTTGGTTGCAACTTTGCAAACTAGTAATTTTTTATCGACTATTCTATTATTTTTGAATCTCTTTGTCTAATAATCATATATCGCCCTGTGTTCATACATATCTAGATTTTAAAACTGCATTAAAAATAAAATAATTGCATAATTACAATAACAATATCATATTATAGAAATCCAGACGAAAGGATTCAATTTGATTCAGTGACCTCCGCTCTCGGTCTTGCATGCATATTTCCATTTAAATTTAAACAGCCAAGAGGATTATTATATCCGCGAGCTCGCTTGAGTGGAAACTATGTTAAGATAAACTGCACCTTTTTCCGTTAAGGCTGGCTTTCCTATATGTTACTCCTATTTGATCAAGCGGTAGCTTGTTCAATGGTAGATCTGGGCCCCTGGCTAAAATCCGGGTCGTGTCAAAAATGATACTGCCATTTTTCTGCCAGTCTTTTACTGCTAGTTTCGGCCCGAGGTCTGGAATTCACAACAAATTGGCGGTGTTATACCCCCAAGCTTCGGAATTCTAGTACCTCTTCCAGGGAGGCCTAATTCACCGATTATCGTGAGCGGCGTTCAAATAGATGAAGGTAAAAATAACTAAATAAATACGTTCAATTCGGCTTCAACGTTGAGAATCGATTCCGGACCATTTATGACGTCACATGTGCTCATGGAAGCCGATTGAACGAATGATTTAGTAATTTTTGACCTTCAACTATTTGAACGCCGATCACTATCACGATATCCTGACGGACACCGTAGCCTAGTTGGTAGTGCTCCTGCCTACGAAGCTGGTGGTCCTGGGTTCGAATCCCGGTAAGTGCAAATATTTGTGTGATGAGCACGAATATTTGTTTCTGAGTCATGGATGTTTTCTATGTAGGTATTTAAGTATTTATCTATCTATATAAGTATTTATATCGTCGCCTGGTACCCATAGTACAAGCTCTGCTTAGTTTGGGGCTAGGATGATCTGTGTGACATTGTCCCTATATATTATTATTATTATTATATTACTATATATATTATTATATCCGATGAATTAGGTAGTAGCCCCCCTGGTCTGCATCGGCTAGCCGTCCTATCGAATTATAAGTATGAGAGAATAGAAAGTTCACCTGTCTTCATCTTTATCTTGTGTGCGCACACACATGTGCAGTATAATGTATCCGAGGAGCAAATGATTAGCCGCCATGGCTAATATTCGACCAGGAGGATATTGTTAATATATGTTACTCCGCACTTAATTCTATTTTCGTTCCAAATTTGAGGCAGATCGGATCAGTCATTGGGATTTTGCAGCCGTTGCTAATAAATCAATTGCGCCAGTACTTAAGGAGTGAAGAGGTAACAAATAAACAAATACGCTTTCGGAACGATAACATTATAGAAATGGATGTAGCCGAAGAACTAACGTGTTAAGACTTTTTATATAAGGATGGAAACTATATGACTTCAATATACATCGTTAACTAAACTGTCTTAGTTATTTAGTGGTAGTTGTAACTTTCCCTTACAACTATCAATTTGAATAAAGTTTACATAACACATTTCTGTGTGGTCGTTTGTACCTAATATTTATACAAAATTTTCCATCGAAAACATAAGAATTATCATAATCGTTTCACAAACAACTGAGAATATGTTTAACATACATAATAAAAATATGCTATATTAAATCAAATTGAGGAGCTCATAGCCAGACGAGCTCACCGGTCCGTAAGAGATTGGGGGGTGAAGCCATTAGGCTAGGCGTTAGGCGGTCAGTCCATAGAAAACCAACCAAAGTGTTTTAATTTCTGAGCATCCCCGCGCTTTGGAGCGTTAAGCTGTCGAGGGTTAATGGTTTGAACAAAATAGCAATAGCATAAGATATGTAAGATATATACGATAATATAGCATACTAGCTTTTGCTCCGACTACCTCCACATGGTATAGGCGAAATCAGACATCTAAGAGGTTAATACGAACCTATACCTATGGTTTATCACTTCCCTTATGTCCGAAACAAAAACACTTCGTTGTTTTACATTTTATCAAACATTACAAGCTTTCAAACCCTACTTTTAACACCTTACGCGGAGTTACGCGGTAAATCTTAGTATTCAAACATGTCATATGAAAATATACGCCAAGTTTGAAGTAGATCAGACCAAGAAAACACGTTGTTCCATACAATTTTTGCAACCCCTTTTCATCCCCTTAGGGGTTGAATTTTCAAAAATCCTTTCTTAATGCTGCCTATATACGTCACTAAAGGAATATTTGTGCAAAATTTCACGGTTTCAGCAGTGCTTTGATCGATCAGTCAGTCAATTTCTACTTTTATGTATCCATATATGTATGTAGATAGGTTATAACCTATAAGTATAATGGACCTTACGCCTCCGCTATACGTACTAACCTAGGTTACTTCAACCTCGAAATTGTTTTGTAATTCGGCCTTTGACCTTATGAATTACGTTTTAAATTTAGTTCATCCAAATGAAACATATGTAAAAAGCAAAGACGTCATATGTATATAGATTTGAGTCACCTTCCATATTTAAATATTTATGCATCTAAAATGATATCAGCAATTAGTATCTCGCGATATGATATTTATAACGTAACACTATTTCCCAGTAGCTAAAAATGTGTTTTTTTAGCTTTTTTGAAGTTATACTTCTTTTGGCGCGATGGAGAAAAATGATGAGAGTGAATTTTTACGATACGCGCGCACACCGACACCAAAAAATTTAACAGCATGAAGTTAGTTCTAGGTGGTATGAGAGTGAATTTTTACGATGCGCGCGCACACCGACACCAAAAAATTTAACAGCATGACGTTAGTTCTAGGTGGTATGAAATATTAAGAAGTATAACTTCTAACGCGTGTACATAAGTACACACAAGTTTTTTTTTTAAATAACTGTTATTTAAGATTCGCCATTTAAAATACTACAATGATAATAATATACACATTTGCTTCACTAATATTAGAATAGCCGGCTAAACAAATACGTGTGACAAACGTATTCACAAAACAAATATTGACTAAAACGCGTAAATAATTCACTAAAGTCATGACTCCACAAGACGCCGAGAATCGGGTCGCGCGTGTTAAGACTCTCGCAATCCATGCTTTTGTTTCACACATGTTTTCTTTAACTGACATTAAAGAAAGGGTCATATTGTTCTCGTGGTAATGACAGGATCGTCAGCGAATCCCTCTTCTCCTTGTGTGTACATATATACATTATACAAGGTGTAACGTAAATAGTGGACGTAACCTATGGAGCTTAATAAGTATACGATTATTACGGGTCGGTTGCCGTAGTTGTTAAATGCTTGCACTTCACTCCGCAGGTCGTGGGTTCGATTGCCACCCAGCACAGATATTTGTGTGCTGTTTGTCTTGAGTCTGGGTGTAATATCTATATTAGTATCTATGTATTTACAAAAGAAAAGTAGTATAACATGTATTATGTCAGTTATCGTAGTACAAGCTCTGCATAGTTTTTGGATCAGATGGCCGTGTGGGAATGATATCCCAGGATATTATTATATGTAACTGAACAACTTGTAGCACATCAACATGCAAAATATACAATCAAGATTTTTAACTGTAACACCTAAGTTACCTCACCTCTATTGCCTGGTGAAGAAGTGACAGACAGACCAAAAAGGCAGTCATAACAAGATAATCTTACCATCATAAATATTCTTCTTCGTACACCTTATATTATTCTATAACGCCCGCCCGCATGTCTCATCCGATTATAGTTTCTTTAAAATGAATTATATGCCTGGAAACTGCTGGCAGAGGAAGTAGTTTATCTATACATATAATAAAATCGTGGGAAAGTCAAAACTGTACATTGAATATTTTTTACAAAGGATACTTGGGGCATGAGCTGCAATCGATATCGAAGCCAAAAGTATAGTTATTAGCATTTTTGTCTGTGTGTCTGTTTGTCTGTATGTATGTCCGGGCTAACGTCAAAAAGCACTGCATGAATTTACTTCAAATTTTGCGTGTATATTACTAACAGGTCGGGTCAACATATAGGCTACATATTATCACGCTATCACTTACGGGGAAGGAGCTATGACAATTTATAAAAAAAACGCGGGTAAAACCGCGGGGTACAGCTAGTAACTAATAAAACGGATTTACTCTTAACTAGCTGTGCCCCGCGGTTTTACCCGCGTTAAACTTTATAAATTATAGCCAGTGTGTTAATCCAGAGTGCCAGCTAGCTCCATACCAAATTTTATTATATATCGTAACTGAGTTGGCTGCCATTGGTTTCTGTCAAGGTTTTCTCAACTTCTTTGCTGACTACTTGCGCGATCGCACACAGTTCGTCAAACATGGTTGCTTTGAGTCCGGGCCCTATAATACACTCTCAGGTGTTTGTCAAGGACCTTGTAAATAAAGTTAAATTTGCTAAATGGCATATAGTAGGCCGATGACCTAAAACTGATAATGGAAATAAAAAGCGAGAAAGAATGTGAACAGCTACAAAAAGATATAAACGCCATTTGGCACTGGAGCATTGAAAACATGCTGCTCTTCAACACTAGTAAGTGCTATATCATGACCTACGGTCGCGGGCGGCGACCAGTTCTTTTTAATTATACTATAGGTGGTCAACCAATTACTCGTGTCAACAACATAAAGGACCTGGGAGTGACCTTCGATCGTTGTCTCACATTTAGTGATCATGTTTCCGGTGTTGCCAAGGAATCATTTAGGCGGTTGGGTTTTGTTTTGCGTAATGTCCGTGACTTTGAGAACCCACAAGTCATCTGCCTTCTTTACAATTGTCTGGTTCGAAGCAAACTCGAGGCTAGTGCCTGTGTCGGGAACCCTCATACAGCGACCCAAATATTGAGTATCGAAAAGGTGCAAAAAACCTTCCTTAGATTTCTATTTAAAAGGATATACAACTACTATCCTTATATGTACCCTACTAACTATCTTTTAGGAATGTTAGGTTTTAATTCTTTGGAGGTGAGAAGAGGCTTTGATCAGCTTACGGTAGCCTTGTAATACCTTTCGTGGAGAAATCGACTGTCCTGAGCTCTTTAATTTATTCTGTCGGTTATATGTGCCTGTTCGTAGGCATCATCAGTGCCGCCACCAGCGTGAATTATTTGCGAAGCAGCTGCATCATACTGTCGCTAGAGCCAAGTCTCCAGTATGTCGAACCCTAGATATGCTAAACGCCCTCCTGATTGCCTATCCTGAATGCGATGTGTTTGCCGGTAGATGGACAGACATTAGGCGAATATGTTTGGTTTTCTGCGAAAGAAAGTATGCAAGGATGTCCAGTATTTTGTATTGAATTTTATATGTAACCCTAAAAATAAGTAATGTAATTGTTTCTATGTTAATTAATGTAATCGGTTATTAACCGTTTTATTTTACTATAAATAAATCATCATCATCATCATCATCATATCAGCCGAAAGACGTCCACTGCTGGACAAAGGCCTCCCCCAAAGATCTCCACAATTGCCGGTCTTGCGCTATTCGCATCCAGCTGTTTCCAGCGACCCGCACAAGATCATCGGTCCATCTTGTAGGAGGCCTGCCCACGCTGCGTCTTCCGGTTCGTGGTCGCCACTCAAGAACCTTTCTGCCCCAACGGCCATCGGTTCTACGAGCTATGTGCCCCGCCCACTGCCACTTCAGTTTTGCAATTCTTCGGGCTATGTCGGTGACTTTGGTTCGCCTGCGGATTTCGACATTTCTGATACGATCCCGCAGGGAAACTCCGAGCATAGCCCTCTCCATTGCTCTTTGGGTGACCTTGAGCCTTCTAATAAGGCCCATAGTGAGCGACCACGTCTCTGTTCCGTATGTCATCACTGGCAACACACACTGGTCGAAGACTTTCGACTTGAGACACTGCGGTATTTTGGACGAGAAGATGTTACGTAGCTTCCCGAACGCTGCCCAGCCGAGTTAGATTCTACGATTGACCTCCTTCTCGAAGTTGGACCTACCTAGTTGGATGGTCTGTCCTAGGTAAATATAGTTCTCTACAACTTCGAGTGCAGAGTCACCAACTTTCAATTGAGTGGGTGCAACATGGACGTTTGTCATGATTTTCGTCTTATCCATGTTCATTTTCAGACCCACTTGTTGAGAGACTCTGCTGAGGTCATCGAGCATTGTACCGAGGTCTTCCATGGTCTCAGCCATGACTACTATATCATCGGCAAATCGAAGGTGAGTGATGTACTCGCCATTGACATTGATGCCAAAGCCTTTCCAGTCCAGAAGCTTGAAGACGTCTTCCAATGCAGCGGTGAACAGTTTCGGAGATATAACATCTCCCTGTCTCACGCCTCGCTGCAAGTGGATAGGTTTCGAGATCTGGTCCTGGAGTCGCACTGACATAGTGGCGTTTTCATACAAACACTTTATCACCTCGATATACCGGTAGTCAATTTGGCACCTTATGAGAGACCTCAGCACGGCCCATGTTTCGATAGAATCGAAGGCTTTCTCATAGTCCACAAACGCTAAGCACAGTGGCTTGTTATACTCTTCGGTCTTCTGTATAACTTGCCGCAGCGTATGTATGTGGTCTATGGTGGAGGCTGGAAGTCGTCAAACCTGCGCGCGAGACGATTCGTAACGACCCTCGAAAACAACTTGTAAACATGGCTCAGCAGTGTGATGGGTCTATAATTCTTCAATAGGGTTTTGTCGCCCTTTTTGAAGAAGAGCACCACCACACTACTGTGCCATGCTTGTGGCGTTTGACCATCTAGTATGACGGAGTTAAATAACTTCTGAAGGGCCCGTAGGATTGGTGTACCACCCGCCTTCAGAAGTTCTGCTGTAACTCCATCATCACCAGGCGCCTTGTTGGTCTTGAGTTGTTTGAGAGCCATTCTAATCTCGTACAGGCTGACGTCCGGGATGTCTTCGGTGTAATGTCGGGTTAGTCGTGCTCTGGGATCTGAGGCATGACTTTTGACAGGTGGCTGCCCCACTCTCAGCTCATTACCGAATCGTTTGCCCAACTTCGCGTTAAAGTCCCCCATGACCACAGTGAAATACGAGTTAGAGGTATGTATGGCTCTGGATATGTCCTCATACATAACCTCGACTTCATCGTCGGAGTGTGTCGAAGTGGGTGCGTATACCTGTATAACCTTCAACGAATACCGCCTGGTGATTCTGAGTATAAGGTACGCAACCCTCGTCGACACGCTCTCGATTTTCACTAGGTTGTTCACGAGGGACTTGTAGACTATGAACCCGACACCACCTTGGGATATTTGGTCACCCTCCCAGTAATAGAGCAGGTTTCCGGATTTCAATATTATCGAGTCCTCCCCCTCTCTTCGGACTTCAGATAATCCTACAATATCCCAATGTAGCCTGCTCAATTCTTCCTCCAGTTCGGTTATCTTCTCGTCTGCCCGCAGTGTACGTGTGTTATATGTTGCCAGGGCCAGAGGTCGTCGGTGTTGGTAACGCGGAATCTGCCGGGGATTCTTAGCACCCCCTGCCCTGCCGTAACCACAGCTGTTACCACGGCTGGGAATAGCAGGGCTGCCGGGGACTGGGGGCCGCGGTTTGGTTGTGTCCATCATTTGAGGGGATTTGCCATAATCGCCACGCTTGGCAGACGGGTTGGCGATCGCAGTAAGGTGGACATGGTACTCAGGAGAACGCTGCTGCCCGTTCTCTGGTGTATATATTTCCCTCAGGACGACTTTTACGTCCCCCCACGGGATGAGAGGGGGTGGTGATATTCTTAGGCCGTCACCACACAGCCGCTTTATTTATAAATAAATAAACAATAAATAAATAAATCGCTCCAGCCGTCTTGACGTGAAGAAGTAACAAACATATCGTGGGTTAAGAACCAGAGTAGCGTAAGGGCAAAAAATCCAAAATATTTTTTATTTCACCATTCGCTTTTTTAATCCTCATATTTTTATGTGCCAAAAAACTGGAGGGATGTAGTGTGTAAATTGCTTAATACAAAAATAACGTGTCATATAAAAATATTATTATTTACTGCCAAAATGAAGTGTTTTTACTTACAACTAGCAGTGCCCGCGACTTCGTCCGCGTGTTAATTAGTTTATTTAGATTTTTTGGTAAAATAAAAGACTTTTTCTAAAATAAAAGTAGCCTAAGTAACACCTTATTACATCAGCTACCTGCCAATAAAAGTCCCGTCAAAATCGGTCCAGCCATTTCAGAGATTAGCCGGAACAAACAGACAGACAGACAGACAAAAATTGTAAAAAATTTCATTTTGGTGTATGTACCGTATATATATTCATATTAATGTAGTAAAAAACCGGTTATTTCAATATTACAAACAGACACTCCAATTTTATTTATTTGTATAGATAATCTTGACATTATTTTGTCAAAAAAGTTACGAGCACAACGATCGAAACTCGATTTACAGAGCGAATAGGACACCGAAGATGCCTTGAATGTAATCGCTCTAATAACGTATCTTGTCATACGTTTTTTACGCAGAAAGTTAGATTATGTAGCCTAGGTACGTTTGTTTCGTGCTAAATAAGCGTAAAGTACCATTACTTCTTATGGGATCTGAATTTCATGCGCTTCCCTGATTTTTCTCGCTGCCAATAAAGCGTAAGGGTGTGATACACTAATATGGCACTAAATAAATAATGTAATGCAATCAGTTTTATGTCAATAGTAAAAGCTATATACGTTCTTTAAGCACGTAATAAATCTCTGTTGGTGTGATTCACTTTCGCGTCTAATACTTACTGTACGCTAATTTGACCCCAAAAAGTTTAGCTAGGCCTAGCTGGTTGCGTATGAAAACAAGACGCGGGTCGCCTCTCCCAATTGTTTGATACCTAGAGTCTACGCGTTTATAAAGAGCCAAGTGAATCTGAGCTCATTAAAGTATGTCAAAAGTTTTTCCTTTCGACTTTCAATATTTCTGAAATGTTTATGAGAGGCTGTTTCAAAAACTATCGGAGACAAATGTTGTCGAATCTGATGCCAGGGGAGTGCTTGGTCCACACAATAAAACTCCTGAAAGTGCTAGACAGTACTTCAAAGACCACATTAACTCTTTTCCGCGCATGCCAGCTCACTAGGTTAGGAAAGATACCAAAAAAGAGTATCTTGACCAAGACCTTAATGTCACGAAGATGTATGAACTATATGTTGATAAGTGCAAGGAAGATGACCTGTCAAAATAAACATATACCGTAATATTTTAAGGAAAGATTTTAATATTGGTGACCATAAGCCACGGAAAGATATGTGCGATAAATGTTTGGCATATGATAACATGAATGATGAAGAGAGAGAAGCTAAAAAAGGTGAACATGAAGCTCATTTACAGAGAAAAGTTCAAGCGAGAAGACATAGAGATGAAGCTAAAAAACTTGATCTGGATGGTGAGATTTATTTCGTCGAATACGACATGGAAGCTATTTATGATATTCCACCATATCTTCCAAAAAAATCGTTAATAAACTAAGGCTGCCTGTGTATAACTGTACATTACTGGATTTTGGCAAAGAAAAGAGGGAAGTAATATGCTATTACTGGAATGCAGGGGTTGGTTATAAAGGTGCTAACGAGGTTGGATCATCTTTGTTCAAGTACATGACCGAAAAAGCAGATGGCAAACCGATCACTTTCATGTCCGATACTTGTGCGAGTCAATGCCGAATCATGTATATTTCTGCCATAATGTTGTTAATACCGGAAATAAATCAAAAATATTTTGAGCCTGGTCATAGTCAGATGGAAGTTGACAACATTCACGCTACTATAGAGCTGACTAAGAAAAGTGTACCAATTTTTGATCCGTCTAGTTACTACACTATTATTAGAACTCCGTCAAGAAGAAATCCTTGCAAAGTCAAGAAATGGGACAGGAAGATTTTTTTGATTTGATGAAACTGAAAACTGTAATGATTAAGAACTGTAAAACATGACTGATGAGGAGACTGTGAATTGGTTAAAAATAAAATGGCTTCAATATCGCAAAGACGACCCAGAACATATTTATTTTAAATATGACTTGGACAGTGACAATTTAAAAAACAATTAAGGTATTCAGAAGGGGCAAAAGATCAACCTCGTCGAGAGTAATTTTGGAAAAAGCCCACAGTTTTCCAATAGCTATATCAGCAGATAAATACAACGATTTGCAAGAGCTGTGTCGATCGGTAGTTATTCCTTCAACCTATCATGATTTCAACAACCATTTGCAAGTCGATCACGAATATTTTTTATGAATTTTTTACGAATTATTCTTAATTACATTTTAAAGAGAGATTATTAATTTTTGTACTTTTTTCAATTATATTTTTAAGCCCATTTTAACGTAAGTTCCGTTGGATTCCATACATAATTAAATTGATGTAACAGCCAAAATGACGCAAGTCAACCATTATTTGAAAAATATACTTTATAATAATAAAAGTATTTTTTGATTGCCCAAAAAGTTACACTATTCGGTAGCCGATAAATACAGCTTTAGTATTAGTAAAAATCAGATATCCAACTACTA
Organism: Pseudoips prasinana; assembly: GCA_951640165.1. NCBI lineage: Eukaryota > Metazoa > Arthropoda > Insecta > Lepidoptera > Nolidae > Pseudoips > Pseudoips prasinana. The sequence goes on along the minus strand of OX621251.1, from coordinate 31,609,840 downwards.
TAGATAATACTTTTCGGCTCTCCAGTAAAGTTTTCAATTTGCCCTTACGCTACTCTAGTTCTTAACCCTCGATATACACTCACACATTCACAACCTTTCGCCTCTATAATATTAGTGTGATACATTTATTATTAATATATACAGTTGCTTTCACCGGTCTATACGTGATCAACGAGGTTAAGCACATAGGGACGCGGTCAGGCGTGACCGCTAAAGGGGTTTAATTCCTGACAGCGTCTTTGCTTCTTATCTTGTCACTCCCTGTTGCGGTCATTAGACAACAGTCGTTAAGCCATGTGAGAGGCCTACTGACTTTAACCCTTAAACGGACAATGGTATAATAGTTACCACTTATTTTAAGCCTTATTGTGTTGTAATAAGAGTTAAAACCAATGAACTTACGCAATTACCAGTTGCGAAATAGTAATTACCATATTGTCAATTGTTTTTAACCCTAAAAACAAATGACGGAGGCATTACGTACATTTTTTTCTAGCTATTTATTTCTTTCTGATTAAATTCGTTGCGGGATCCAAGACATTTAAAGCAATTGCTCAGAATATACCTGAACCTCGCCGTCATTTCATTGGGTGCCACTGTTGATCCTGGCTTATACGAGTTGGAGTAGGTAAGAGGTAGGGACTACTCTCTTTAAACCTGACCGTTGTGTTCCGGATTCGCTCGTCAAATGATTGATGTTCTCACATTGTATTTTGGTGTTTTTTGGAAACTCAATGTCCAGACAGGGTAGCAGTATTGGAAGCTGATAAATAAAAGCTTAGGAAATTCAGGAGATGTTCTTTTTATTATTGACAAGACAGACAGTGACAGTGTATTTTATAACATGCCAGTGCTTTGAATAATTATCAAAAAGGGTTTCAACAGTTTTTAACGTATCCGATGTTTTATTTTCAGTTCGCGACCGTTTCCCATCCACATCATCGACCGACGAGAATGAGAGTGGCACAGATGGCGAGCCCGACGCCATGCGCCGAGCTATGTCGATGCAGGTCGACCACCTCACCCCACCGCAAGGAATGGTGTCCATCCGCAAGCGCCGCGGCAACTTGCCCAAGCACTCAGTCAAGATCCTCAAGAGATGGCTGTACGATCACCGGTACAACGCATATCCGAATGATGCTGAGAAGATAACTTTAAGTCAAGAGGCTAATTTGACTGTTTTGCAAGTATGTTCTTTATTTTCATTGTACTCATTGCTTGATCCATTTAGCAAATCCAAAAATATGCCGCAGTATTTTTTTGTTTCTTTATCGTATGGGCAATGGTTGCCCTGGTGTCAGAGTTGTTCAAGCCGTCCAGCAGGCCTCTGACATGGGTAATCGTCTGTTGTCTAATGACAACCATTGGGACCGACAGCTTCACCTGCCCTTCGAAGTACGGAGACACTCAGAAATGAAACCACTTTAACAATCTGTGGACTGTGTGCGCAACGGGTCATAAGAGCCTTTAGTATTTATCTGTATATCAGTGCTACTCATAGCTAGATGCTCTCCCCGGTCCGTAAGTGATCGGCGAGGTTAAGCAACTAGGCTCGCGGTCAGTGTTAGCGTGGTTGGTAGATACCCTGCCTTTCACACCGGAGGTCGTGGGTTCGATTCCCACCCGGGACCGATATTTGTGTGCATGAACATGTCTGGGTGTAAATTATCTATATAAGTATGTATTTACATAAGAAAAATAGTATATGTAGTATATCAGTTATCTGGTTTCCATGGTACAAGCTCCGCTTAGTTTGGGATCAGATGGCCGTGTGTGAATAATGTCCCAGGATATTATTATTATATTATTATAGATGGATGACCGCCAAAGTGGTTTAACTTGTGAGCATCTCCGTGCCTCGAAGGGCACGTTAAGCTGTCGGTTGTAGTCATTAGACAACAGTCGTTAAGCCATGTCAGAAGCCCGCTGGGCGACTTAAGCAACTCTGACACTAGGGTAACCACTGCCCATAAGATTTTTTAAGTAGTATTGCTACTTTGTGACCAATTTTATTTATCTATGTGAATGATGTTGTTATAGGTATGCAACTGGTTCATAAACGCGCGACGCCGCATCTTGCCGGAGATGATCCGGCGCGAGGGCCACGACCCCATGCACTACACCATCTCGCGGCGCGGCCGCAAGCAGCCCGGCTCCTCCTCCAACAACGCGAGCACCGCTGGCGTCGTCGTCGCCTCCTGGGACGGCGTTGAAGTTGAGGTAACCGATTTATAACTTTTATTTTTTATTAATATAGTATATTTTATGCAAGCAAAAATGTGTTCAATATACATATATATATTTATATTAAAAATAATTATTATAGCTTGGCTTATCCAAGCTATAGACAGTTGTACCCGTACCAGAGGCGTTCTGATAGCTTAAGAAGTATACTTATCCATTTTAAATTATATAAACAATATTTAATATATATACAAATTTTTGGACCTAAAATATACCGTTTAAAAATTAACTTATTTTAGAATACTAAATATGCTCTCACCTTGGTCTAACAGCCACAAAGGATCGAACGATCTGTACATACTCCTACTGATCGAACGATCAGTAGGAGTATGTACAGACGCCAGCACATCAAGCTACCCCAATCTGTCAAATTTCTTTTATAGATTTTCAACTTTATCACAAAAGCATAAGGTTCACTTTCAATTGGGGTTTGACAGATTGGGGTAGCTTAATGTGCTGGCGTCTGTACCTTGAAATAATTATGTATATTTAACTACAAACATGTTCTGACTATTTGCAAAACTTGTTTTAAAATCATTTTAGGGGTTGCATATTAACACGTTAACAGTCCGTGCCCTACATATAGGACATTGTGAAGTTAGCCATGGCGTCCGTGCACTATATGTAGGGCACCGTTCTTTTCAAACATAATGTGTTTTTTTGATCTGAACGTACGAACAACAATATGGAATTTGCATCGGACGTGTGGATTAGGAATTGTGTAAAAAATATAGCTATGGACATGCGAGAATAGTTATGCGGGAGTTGAGGGAAATATGGGTAGCAAAATGTTAAATCAAACAAGGAAAACCAATCAAAATTGTTTGTTTATTTCTGAGAAATTAGTAACTACGGTAATTAGGATTATTATTTATAGTTAACAACATGAAAAAAAAAAATAATGATAATAAAAATACATGTTCAGCATATAGCATTCAATGCAATAGCATTCATTGAAACATGTTATGCAGAAGCCTTTTTTACATGTAATGCACTCAGTAACAACCTTTGGCGTCTTTCTCCTTGCTTCATTTACCGTGTGCCCCTTTTCCTTCAGCTTTTTATAACAGCCAGCGCATCGTTTTTGACCTGCCTTTCCTCGGGCATTGTCATTTTGTACCCTTGACACCACCGTCTTGCACCACTGGTGGTGTAAAAGGTATTTTTTAATACCCATTACACTACCAAAAAGCTGCAGCACCCCCTGGTGGTGTAGATGGTATTTTTTAATACCCATTACACTACCAAAGAGCTGTACCTACGTTACATTTACTCTTTGGTTTATGTACCTATTACTTATCAGTGTATGAATCATTACTTTGCCTACAATTTAATGACATTGAACTACGCAGTGCAATAAATGCATTGAAACTTTTTGGTTTTAGTTTTAAAACTAAAAAGCGTTTTTAAAAGCAAAGTTTGACAGTTTTAAATGAAATATTTTTTCTGCTAAGCTATTATAACTAAAATGAATGAAAATCAGGAAGAGTTAAATTTTATTAAAATTCATGGAGGAAACTCATTACTTCATGATAAATATAAATATCATAGACATAAGATATATAAAAACGGTTCCAGTATATGGAGGTGTTCGAAGTATAGAACCATAAAATGTCTTGGTACTCTTACTATCTGCAAGGTAAATAAATATTTTGATATTAGTTTCTTTTAATATGTTTCAGTATTATTTTTATACGTTTTTGTTATAATAAAATGTATTTTTTTTTGTTTAAGTACAATACTACGATTACGAAACAGAAACAACACACTTGTGATCCAGATGTATATAAAAACCATGTACTAAAAGAAATGTGTGATTTACGGGAGATGGTGGTAACTTCCGATGATCCGGTACCTCGACTGTACGAGAAAAAAATTCTGGATTTAAAAAACAGAGGGCTCAATTTAGTTGCAAACTTACCAAATTATGATGGTGTAAAACATTTCTTATACGGTGCGAGAAATAAGGCTTTGGGGATATCTAGGACTACATTTAAAGAAGTCTGTGAAGTAGAAGTGCCACTCAAGTTTCACACCTTTGTCCTAGCGGATTATATGGATGATGAAACTCGAATTTTAGTTTTTTGTAATGAAGAGTCACGTAATCTAATTCCGAAAGTTAATGAATATTTTGGCGACGGTACATTTGCTAGTTGTCCAAGCCCATTCAAACAATTATATAGTCTGCACGGTGACATGAATAGTACAATGGAAACAACTTACATTAAACCGTTAATTTTTGCTCTTATGTCAAATAGAAAGGAAAGTAGTTATTATGTTCTATTTAATTTAATAAAATCACAAATACCACAATTTGCTCCACAAAAATTCCATTGTGATTATGAAATAGGGGCGATGAACGCTATTGTGAAATCATTTCCCGAGATTGAAGTCCGGGGATGTTACTACCATTGGACCCGTAATATCTGGAAAAAAGCCAAAGTCTTAGGTTGTTCTAAAACTATGTCTGACAGAAGAATTATAGCCATGACAGCGGTTTTACCACTTATTCCAGCTGATAAAATTTTCGAAGGTTTTGATTATATAAAACAGGAATCAAATTATAATAGTAATTGCGCAATTGATAAATTTCTAAAGTATAAACAAAACTATTGGTTCAAAGTGCAAACCAGTAATGTATTTAGCGTTTTTGGTGAACGTCATCGTACGACCAATGCATTAGAAGGTTTTCATTCCAAATTAAATAAACTAATAAACAAGAACTCGGTGACAGTCTTGCGTTTACTAAACGTTTTACATAATATATCGTTTCAATCTTTAAAAACACCTGCTAAACGAAACAAAAAACAAACCGCTAACGATGACTTTATCTTGCAGATACAAATGCAGTTAGTACATGGTGAGATAACTGTAGACCGTGAATTAGATAAATTGCGTTATTAAAATTCTAAATTTTAGCGATGTTTCGGACCGCTTGTTCAAAATTAATATTCATTCGACTTTTACGATTATTAGATATTGCCTTTTCATCACCAGATTGACACATGCTTTTCGTACCTTCTCTTTTTGGAAATATTCAACCCTTTCAGGCAAAATGGGTCAAATTGTTTTTGACGCTATTTATTAGTCTGTTAAGTCTTATAAGTATTATATTATAGAAATATTGTATATATTGTTATGTTACATTATAAATAACGATAGTAATGTGTATTATTATTAAACTCCTTATTAGTATTTTATATGTTATGTTCACATGAGAGTATTGTTTAGTTTTACCTACTGATTTGATATTAAATTTTGTTAACGTACCTAAGGCCTATTATTTACAAAAATAGGCTACAGTTAATGGTGGCACAGCACTATTTTTTGGTAGTGTAATGGGTATTAAAAAATACCATCTACACCACCAGGGGGTGCTGCAGCTTTTTGGTAGTGTAATGGGTATTAAAAAATACCTTTTACACCACCAGTGGTGCAAGACGGTGGTGTCAAGGGTACAAAGTGGGCATTGTTTGGTATACGCGTGATCTTGTGACGCGTTGTGACAATAAGAGAACTTGTACTTGTTTTTACTTGACTTTCAATAGAAAGTAATTTTTTGATTATACATTCATGTCCTTGCAGCAGTGTTATTTTTGCGTTGGTCGGATGCAATTGATTGTAGATTACAATGGCGTTAACCACGCTTATGGCCAATAGATCCGCCGCTATTTTTTTATACCATATACACGTCTTTCTAACAGGCGAATTATAGCTTGCAAGCTGGTCGGCAACATCAATGCCCTTTTTACCTTCGTTGTAAGTTAGTATCATTTTTGGTTTCATAACTGGGCGAAAACCGTGTGACATTTGCATTTCGTGGGTATGACATGTTGACAAAGTTAGGACATCGCGTTTGTCATGCCATTTTAGGACCGTTACATATTCGTTATGTTGTGCAGCTATCTGTCCTTTTTGCAGTTTCTGTTGAATTACTTCTGGTGGAAGTTCACGTCTTGATTTACGGACTGTGCCGCAGAAATCGGTTTTGCGTTCTTTGAGATATCTCGCCAAGGGAATGCTGGTATAGTAATTATCAGCAATAAGTATCCTACCCTCACCTAATAACTGTTCAGCCAGAGACACTACTACTGTACCTGGTTTGTCTAAACCAGGCAATTGGTACGATCGACCATCATATATTGAGTAACTCCATGTAAATCCATTAGAGTAGCACAACTTGTATACCTTTATGCCGTATTTGTGTGCCTTTTGTGGATTATAAGTGCGGAACGAAAGTCGCCCTCGAAACCCGACCATTGATTCATCAACTGCTATTGTTTCACCAGGGGTATATATGTTTCGTGAGTTATTTATGATCTTATTTATTAGAGGCTGTATTTTGAACAATCTGTCATCCATATCATGATCTTCATTGTTAGTAAAGTGCCAGCACCTCAATATCAGAGCAAATCGATTGTAAGACATTTTCAGGTCGTGGAGTAGAGGATGATAGTATAGTTGATCGTTTTTCCAATATGATTCTATGGTAGGCAAGTTCAAAAGACCAGTAAGCAAATATATGCCAACAAACGTTCTCATTTCCTCAGAAGCAACAGGCTTCCATCGGTTTATGCAACTAGATGGTTTATTATTAGGATTTGCGTTCATTTGTAAACCATAACGATTTGTTTCTTCAACAAATAAATGATAGACATCTTCATTAAAAATATGAGAAAAAATTGTCCAAAGGTCCGTATTTTCCGAAAATAGTTCTTCATGCCGTTTGCCATTAGCGTAACCTGTAAATTTTTCTCTAGGCAAATCTCGTATATTGTTACTCCAAGTTGTAGGCAATGCCAAAGCCGTAGGAGGACTAACAGTACTTTGGACCAACATGTCAGAGGCTTGAACAAAGTCAGAATTTGTTTGGGAAAAATTGCTTGAATCAATTGACATATTACCTGGATCAGTGTCTTCAACAAACTGTCTGATTGTCAATACATCTTCTTCGTAAGGTAGGAATGGAATATCCATTGAATCGTCGTCAGCTGCATCTTCTACGGCGGGTTCCATTTCTTGTTCAAAATTATCTTCTCCATCACTATTTTCTAATATACAAATTAAATCTTCATTACGCATATATCTACGTCGCGACATTTTTACAAAAAACAGAAAGAAAGATGCAAAATACCCACACTATTTTTTACGCGCAAAGTGGTTTGAATAAGTTTATGAAACTTTATGACAGGTGTCAGATGCGTTTAGATTTTTTTTGTCTCTGCCTCACTCAAGTAATAAACAATAAATCGAAGTACAGTTCAATAAGTAACTGCAGAGTCCGTGCACTACATAAAGTGCACATAAAATGTAGGTGAGGAGTTGCACTACATATAGGACATAAAAATGTAGCTGAGGAGTCCGTGCACTACATATAGTGCATGCTGAAATTCAGTATTTACTGAATTATTTAGTAACCTGGAGACAATTACGTTATCTCATATAGCTATTTTCATAGTTTTTATCCATTTCAACAAAAAAATAGAGTGGACGTAGATTGTGTCACTGACCAAATCAACTTGGACTGTTATCGTGTTGAAACACGTCCTTAATTAAATATATTAAAGAATATAAAGAAAACACACTTTTCGCCCCTTTAGGGTAGAATTTTAAAAAATCTCTTCCTAGTGCACATACGCCCATTAAGGAATATTAGTGAAACTTTCATGGTGCTAGACCCAGCAGTATCAGCTGTTCGTTGATAGATCAGTCACTCAGTTTCTGCTTTCATATGTATAGATAGTAGAACATAAATTGTCGAAAAGAACCAAATATAAATATTGCTAATGTATACAAAACGTTTCATAACTTGTGATGTTGTAACAAATGTGTTAGCTTTCGTAACTTCGTATCATTATGATATTGTGCACATGTCCGAGGAACTATTGGTGTCACAATGTTTGTCAATTTTAACCCTCAAACAGGCGGTGGACGATACGAGACCACATACATTTCAACTTTATCCCTTTGGAATAAGGACCAAAACTATGAAAAATAATAGAACAAAGCCTGGTTTAGAGTTAAAGACATCGCGTCGTCGTGGGGGACATAGCAACATGTAATTTACACACAGGCACGACACAAAGCTCGCCCAGACTCTAAACAACTGTAAATGGGTCACACAAATAGTAAACTTTTGATGTGAAGTGGAACTATTAATTTTCTAACTGCTCCATTTCGCTTTCCGATTAAATTCGTTGCGGGATTCAAGACAGTTAAAGCTATTCCCCGGGACATGGCTGAGCCTCACCGCTCAGTGTCATTTCATTGTCACTGTTGATCCTGGCTTACAGGAGTTGCAGTGGTGGGTAAAAGGGAGGGACTAGTCCCGAAAATAAAATAATGTTGATGTTCAACATTATGTTAACAAAAATAAGTTTTTTTATTCAGGCAGTGACTTGGGCTGCATTGACTGTAGGATAAGATGAAGGAGACTATTCCCCGGAATGATGTTAGATAGATAGATAAACTCTTTATTCTACACCAAAGGAACAACAAATAAAATAACACTTAAAAACCTTAAAAGTATACAACAAAATGTGACTCTTCCAGACAACCAAAGTAATGATCAGAGAATGGAGATAATGAGAGGGGCAGTTGCCGGCGTAAACTAAATAATATCCAAATACATTATTCGCACACGGCCATCTGATGCCAAACTAAACAGAGCTTGTACTATGGAAATATTATTATTCTCTTTTGTAAATACATACTTATATAGATAACTAGCTGTGCCCTGCGGTTTTACTTTACACTTTACAAATTATCACAGCTCCTCCCCCGTAGGTGATAGCGAGATAATATGTACCCTGTATGTTGACCCGACCTCTTAGTAATATTCATGCAAAATTTGAAGTAAATCCATGGAATACTTTTTGAGTTTAGCCCGGACATAAATACAGACAAAAAGACAAAAATACTAAAATCTATATTTTTGGCTTCGATATCGATTGTAATAAATAGTACCTATAGGTGAATCCATGTAATGCTAAGAATTAAGTATTCACGAACATAAATATTATGTTCCTATTTGTCTTGTGAGTCTTGTGACAGATAGTGATTCTTGCCAATGTTCCGTTAGACAATCATTTAAAGAGAAGGAGGATCTAGGGATCAATCACTGTCTCACCAGAAAAAAGGCCAGCGGGTGCTCAAGCCATATACATCTATACATATAATAAAATCGTAGGAAAGTCAAAACTGTACATTGAATATTTTTTTAAAAGGATACTTGGGGCGTGATCTACCGTCGATATCGAAACCAAAAATATAGTTTTTAGAATTTTTGTCTGTATGTATGTCCGGGCTAAACTCAAAAAGTACTGCATGGATTAACTTCAAATTTTGCATCAATATTACTAAGAGGTCGGGTCAACCTAATCTAATGGGAGTTACCTTTGTCATTAATGCATCGTTGATTATTATTTTACTTTATTTGACTTACTGACTTTACTTAAGGACAATTCGGGTAATTTTATTTTAATAACAGTAGCAAAGTAGTCTTAAATTTATTTCATAGCTAGGTTATTTATAGGTTAGGTGTTTTTAAATTTATATTGCTTCTTCTTTTAAATGTTATATTTTTTAGATTAAGCTAGAAGTAAGTAGTTTTATTGGTTATCATTCAAAATTGTCGCGGACGAAGTCGCGGGCACCAGCTAGTAGTAAATAAAAGTAGGTAACCTAGATTCGGATTTTTAGGGTCGTTTTCTGCAACTGTCCCTCTACGTTAGTATGCGAATTAATAATAGTGTTCTTCCGGCCAATCTTAACGGAGACTACGCGGGACCGATTATAGTGCAGGCGCTACTGATTAACTTAAAACAAAACTACTCTCATAATTCGATGGGACGGCTATCAGACACGACAGAGGAGACACATCAGCCATAGAACATTTTTACGTGTTCTCCGTGGTATGTGTCTAATACCGTCTACTACCAATCTCCGCGCTTTTACTGCTCCCAATCTATATTTATAAATAAAAATTTATCGCCGAAATTTTTGTACGCTCATAACTTCCAATCAACTGCACCAAATAGGATAAATCTTTCTTTTATGTGTTGTTGTCAGCAAACCAGTGTTGCTGAGCCTTCGCCCCACCTCGATGAGCTCTAACACAACACTAAGTTATAAATGTTATTATTAATATCTTCTGTAAGTACTGACCAGTCGGGCTGATCTTTGAGCGTCGTGCTGCCTTAAGATACCGGCACAAGCCGAGATATACAGATGTATAACAAATTATTAATAATGCAATGTTATCCGCAGAACGACCCCGAGCGCAGCGCCGAGCAGGAGTACAGCGACGGGCTGCTCGTGTACCGCAGCGACGGGGACGACATCGGCGACGGGGAGGAGGGCTACTCGTCCAGCGCCGTCTCCGAGGAGGAGGTCAAGTACGACCCCTCCGTGTGGCAGTCCGTCATACGGTACGGACCCGAGGACCGGGAGCTACACCCGGCCGCCAGAGGGTAAATAGTAGCTTAGTGGCAACACTGGGAGGAGCGCGCCATCATAACCTCATCACAGACCCAGTGTTATTGTGTAATAACTATATGTCATTATTGGAATGTGAAGCCATATCCCGCGTTTATGTATAGGGTATTTTGAACATGGGTTAATATATTTTTGTCAAGTTTGAATAATAACTTTAATTAAAAAGAAATTATTTAAATTTTCTTAGAATAAACCGATTGATTGGTACACACGCCACATCAAGCTACCCTAAACTGTCAAATTTCCCCAATTGAAAGTGAACCTTATTATTATGTATATACTAGCTGTGCCCCGCGGTTTTACCCGCGTTAAACTTTATAAATTATAGCCTAGGTAAAAATAAAAAAAAAAACTTTCCAGCCGTTTAGACGTAAAAAAGTAACAAACATACACACTCACACAATCACAAAAATTCGCCCTTATAATATTAGAGTGATTATGTGATAAAGTTGAAAATTTCTAAAGAAAATTGACAGCTTGGGGTAGCTGGATGTACTGGCGTCTGTACCTTTGATTGATATGAAAATATTCCTAAAGTTTTTTTTTTACTATCAATTAGCAAAAACAATAGTTGTATTGCTAACCTCATTTCTTTTCAAGTCAGTTAATATGTTCAAAACTCCCTATATATATATATATATATATATATATCTGTATAAATTGTCCGATAGGTTTATTATATTTTCCTGATTTTATGTGTGTTACTTGTTCAAAAATATTAAATCACGCCCCAAATCATCTAATTTAAGATCCGATTTGAGGTTGAATTCAGACTTATTAGCGTGTTTTTATATTTGGCAATGTTAGTGTACAGTACTGTAGTATCTCCACGCCGCTCAAAGACAGGAAGATAATGCCTATGGCATTAAGTCGGCGTATGTACAATATTCTTTATTCCTGCCTACGAAGCTGGTGGTCCTGGGTTCGAAACCCGGTAAGTGCAAATATTTGTGTGATGAGCACGAATATTTGTTTCTGAGTCATGGATGTTTTCTATGTATTTAAGTATCTATCTATCTATAAGTATGTATATCGTCGCCTGGTACCCATAGTACAAGCTTTGCTTAGTTTGGGGCCAGAATGATCTGTATGACATTATCCCTAGATATTATTATTATTACTAAGGCGATTGGCACACTGCCTCGCATGATGCAGCGTAGTGCGTGAGTGCGTGGTCTAACGTTGCTTGTAAGTATCTTATATAGTTTCTTATATAGCTAGATAAATAATATAAAAGTATCGTTTCGGGGCGGGCCTGGAGTGCCAAAATACAGGCCTTGGCTTAGTTTGGACTCCAGATCTCCCACAAATTGCAACTTCATACATGTTGTCAACTTTATTTGTTTCATGTAATTTGTGGAGATGAAATAAATCATTTTTCTATTGTATTTCCGTTTGTATAGAAAACACGCACAGTCCAACACACTGAAACTGCATCCACGCGCGTTCATGCAGATGCATGTTCAATGTGTTGGACTGTGCGTGTTTTCTATACAAACGGAGATACTTACAAGCAACGTTAGAACACGCACTACGCTGCATCATGCGGGGCAGTGTGCCAATCGCCTTAAGTTAAAATAAATATGCCCACTTCATGTCGGCCGAAAGACGTCCACTGCTGGACAAAGGCCTCCCCGAAAGACTTCCGCAATGGGAAGTGTCCATCATTTGAAGAGATATGCCATAATCGTCACGCTGGGCTGACGGGTTGGCGATCACTGTCGGATTGGTCATAGTACATATAGATCCTGCCTATTCTCTGAAAGTAGATATTCCCTCAAGACGACTTCTACGTCCCTCACGGGATGAGATAGGGTGGCGATATTCTATGCCATCAGTCACACACCATATGGCCAGTTGTCAGCGTGTTATTACTTGTTGAATTTGTAGCGTGCTATATTTGCTGACTTATCTGATAATACATTTATCTATTAAATTAGTGGTTGGTATAATTACTAATACATATACATACTTAGAGATAGTCCAGCACACAAAGCCAATGGTTAACAATATCTTTAACGATCTTTTGTAAGATCATAAAATATTTTTAACTCTTAATCAGACCTCCATATTTTGATTCATTGTTTTTGGACCTTGTTCCAACTTGATAGGGTTTAAAATTATATGGTCTCATATAATAAAAATGAAAACGAATATATGAAAAAGTGATGTTGACTGGACCTTGTTGAAGCCGTAATTTATGGTTACACTTTTGGGGCTCTATCGGCTAAGTCGCCGAACATCGATTTCTTAAATGGCTTTCAAATAAATAAAGGTTAAAAATGACTTAATCAATCGTTAAATCGGCGTCAACGTTGACAATCGATTCCGGACCATTTATGACGTCGCATGTGCTCATGGAAGCCGATTTAACGTTTGATTAAGTCATTTTTAACCTTCACTTATTTGAACGCCATTAAAAAAACCGATGTTCGGCGTCTTAGCCGATAGAGCCCCAGTTATTATAATAGTTCTGTTTAGACAATGTTTTAGCTATCTATTATGTATAACAGATTTAATATCTTGGTACAACTAATATTTCATCCCAATAGGCACAGCCTGTACTATGGCAACCAGACAACTGGTAAACATATCTATGTACTTCTAAAGAATTACACCCACACACATAATAAATAATCATGCTTGGCACACTAATATTTCTACTCGGTAGGAATCGAACACACGATATTTAGCTTAGAAGTCAGGGTCACTAGCCTCTAGACTAAAAGGCCAGTCGATCCAGATTAATTTTGAATTTTTCGGACAATGCCTCGTTGACTAAGGAACTATGGTGAGATCTTCATACAATAAACAGCTTCCTTTCTTAGTACTAAAGTTGGGAGCTAAAAGGATCCTGAATGATTTCCCTGTTATCCGACGTTCCTTCAGATGACTGGAGGAAAATTTAGTTAGTTGCCCTGGTGGGCCCTTGTTGACCGCCTTCCGTTGGTTGTGCAGGCGCGAGGCGGGCGTGGTGGCGGTGCGCACGCTGGAGGGCGCGGCGGAGGGCGCGGAGGGCGGCGAGGGGGGCGAGGGCGGCGGCTGGCACCCGCAGCTGGCGCACCTGCCGCAGCTGCCGCACCCGCTGCGCCGCCGGCTGCAGGTAATGTTGCAGCAGACATTCTTACACAGACGTATAATAAGGATACTGGTGGTGGGATTTGTTTTTGAACTCATATATATGTATTTTACTAGTCAGGTCTTACATATATTTTTGATTATCATCATTATCATCTTCATATCAGCCGAAAGACATCCTCTGCTGGACAATGGTTTCCACAAAGATCTTCAGCTGGTCTTCGGCTTCCAGCAACATACATACTTTTGATTGGTTAATTTTTACAACTAAGTGCCTGCATCTTTGAACTGCCGGTAACATTTCCCAACAACCAAGGGGATCCTGGGTTCAACTCCCAGGATAAAATGCTATTCGGATTGAAATGCAAGAAAGACTTAGTAGCAGCCTAGACTTTGAAATATGGCAATATGACACCCCCGTGCCTCGGAATTTGACAATATTACACCCCCGTGTCTCGAAGACTGCGCCTGATATGTCTTGTTGGATTGCCATCTAATTGGGTTATGAGAACGAGGGAATTAATAGTGCCCCTGTATTTACGCACACGCTTGAGCTCTATAAAATACCCTGTGTTTCTGCTCAGATTGCCGGCCGTACAAAGTAGTCCCAATTTAGCACTATAGGTTTTATTGTGTCCCAGGTGGTGCCCAGTAACTCGTCACCGGAGGGCGAGCGCGACAAGTTCAAGTGCCTGTACTTGTTGGTGGAGACGGCGGTGGCGGTGCGCCAGCGGGAGAAGGAGGCCGAGGAGGTGCCCGTCTAGTCACAGGTATGGCCAGCTCTACTGCAGCACGCTGCCATGTGTACCAGGTGCTGCCCAGCAACTCGTCGCCGGAACATTACACTACATATTAACTTTGTATTTTGAATGGATTTCCGCAAAGTAACGCCTGATTCAATTACTTATCCCAGGATCTTATTATTTTTATGTTATCCCCACAAACTACTACTTTTTTTACTTTACTTTAAACGGATTTTGATGAATCTTTGTAGTAATATAGTTTATATATCCGAATAACACATAGGCTATAATTTATAGAGCTTAACGCGGGTAAAACTACGAGGCACAGCTAGTATTACATAAATATACCCTTGCCACGGCGTGGGGGAGGTGTGCAGCGCTAAAGCCTTTGAACTCGACCCATTTCTCTAATCGCCAGTTGTCTGTGTAAAATCATTTATTTTTTATGTATTGTGTTGTGTCCGAACTCGTAGTTGGTGTAGTTCGAGTAACCCGGTTTAAATAAAGACCAGCTGTGCCCCGCGGTTTTACCCGCGTTAAATTTTATAAATTATCACAGCTCCCCGTAGGTGATAGCGTGATAATATGTAGCCTATAATATGTTGACCTGACCTCTTAGTAATATTCATGCAAAATTTACAGTAAATCCATGCGGTACTTTTTTAATTTAGCCCGGACATACATACAGACAAACAGACAAAAATTCTAAAAACTATATTATTGACTTCGATATTGATTGTAGATCACGCCCCAAGTATCCTTTAAAAAAATATTCAATATACAGTTTTGACTTCCCTACGATTTTCATATATGTATAGATCACTCCCCAAGTATCCTTTTAAAAAAATATTCAATGTACAGTTTTGACTTTCCTACGATATTATTATATGTATAGATGATATAATTATTAAGTATGATCACTCATTTAATTGTACATTTTCTCGTTACAGCCACATCAGGAGGTCTAGGCGGCGCCTAACACTGCATATTGAGCCGATTGAACGGTAACGTTGGGTAGATGTACTAACGTAGGTGTTGCGTAGCGCGTGTACTCTATGTATCGCTTACTGACAGCGAGCTGTAACTGTCACTCATTGCCCATAGAGTAGAGGTCCGGGCGTTTATTTTACCTAAGAAAAAACACATGCAAGGTGTAACATAAATAATAGACGAAACTTAGAAGCTTAATTGACCTACGACATGATGAAAATCAACTTACGAAGTACTTCCACTATAAAAATAATTGCACATGTTATTTGTATACAGAAATGGATTTGCTTTCATTAAAATATTATTATTATCTATATAAGTATGTATGAATATATCAGTTTCCATGAATTCTTTGAAACTGATATATTCATACATACGTTCAAGTATTACGTAACGCATTTATTAAATTTTTTGACCTTTCTCCCCCCTATGTAACGCGCAGTAATGTTGTTTTTCTGTACCCCCCCCTGTATTTTTTTAGGTAAATATGGTCACACGTTGGTCAATGGTCAATGTTTATTAAGAGGTGGAGCTTAATAAACATTGACCACCATGTGACCATATTCACCTAAAAAAAAGTTCAAATGATCATTACATTTGCAATTTAGAGAATGAAAACATTCTAAAAAATGCGTGAGAGAATCTGTACACGATCATTGTAAAGGGTAAAATAAAAAAGAATGTTACGTAACGCGTTGTTCTAAACCCCCCTCCCGCCCCTGTAACGCATCGTAACGTTTTACAAGACTCCCCTCTCCACCCAAATTCGTAACGTAATACTTGAACGCTCCCTCAACTGGTTCCCATAGTACAAGCGCTGTTTACTAAAGTGTGTGAAAACAGTTTAGTTTCCATAGTTGATTGCGGTCCCTAAGTATACTCCAATATTTATGGTATGCCTTGTATAAACGTATTATGTTTTAAGGAATTCTTTTGATAGGTGATGGTTCGTCCATACGTTAAACTCGCCTTCTGCGTCTTCCTCGATAACAATGCACACCACTGGCGTCGTGTAACGCTTGTATAAACGGCTACATATGAAGCTATACATTTTCATTATAAGCTGACCTGCCATTGTATGGAAATTCTATAAAACGCGAGATCAGCTTATAATGGAAATGTATAGCTTGATGTGAAGCCGTGTGTACGCATCAAGCAGTGGAACATTGAGCGGAAATATAGTATACAGAATTAATAGTCCTTTGGCACTTTAAAAATATCGAAGATTTACCTCATTTTAGAGGTAAATTTTCAAAAGTATAGTCTTCAAAATAAGCGTATATGATATTTAATATAGCGCACGTAGTTTTAATGTTCACTTAACATATATAAACCCTATACATGTATGTATACTTTTATATGCTATATCTGTAAGATGTGAAAACTATACATGTATGTAATTTCACTTTATAATTGGTAAAACGAGCTAACTTCAAATTAGATACGCCTATTTCTACAAACTGTGTATCCGGATGACACCTGTCAAATTTGACGTGTAACTGTCAGATGGAAATGACGTGTAGATCGTGGCATGTTGGAATCGGGTAGAGTTCGTGTGTTAGTTGATATGGTGTTTATAATTAGGGCTCTTCATCTTGGCGAATGTGACTGGCGTTAGGAGTGTCTTTGTGCATGCGTTCGCCAATTTGCAGTATGGCTTTTAAATGGCTATGGTTTTCGATAGTCTCGGTAAAGTGTAAATATAAAGTTTAGGATTGTATTAATGCTGGTCAGATATGGATACGACTAGTGTATGATACTGGCGTTCATAAGTTCAGTAGCAATCACACAGTCAACATTCAACATTTTTTAGGGTTGGATTATCCCAGTGTTGGTGGAGAAGTTACGGTAGCCGTTTTCATGATGTAGTATCAGATAAAAATAAGCGGTACCCTGTGATACTTGCAGTGTACATGGCATAAAGTAATCAATTCACGCTTTAGTTTGACTTTTGATCTTTTTTATAAAGAAGATATAGTTTTAATTTACTTAGGTATCGATTTTTTGCGTCTCATAATAATAATTCGACTCTTCTAGTTTCTTGTCCGTCTTTTGGTTTTGTAATAAATATATGATTTAGATTTCTATTCATTCGGTTAGATTGAATAGAATGTCAATAAATATCTTATTTTTCTAAGAAGTATTGCGTTGTATAAATTTGAAGGTAATGTCACACAATGTCTGATGAAACCGGACAGGGTGTGAGTAATACGACTTAAAAGTTTTAATTTAACTTAAAGTAGTCTTACGACAATAGGCAACTAGTGATTTCATCTGTGCGGAAAGAATAAATTACGGAATTACTGAGTTTACTTCTAATGAGTGCAGTAGGGCTTAGGGGATTTTAATTAACTCCTACGTTCGCCTACATTTCCACGTACGTAACGCTGTGCAACATTCAACATATCTAGTTAAACAGTTTAAAGATGGTCCATTGTCGATAAGTGCGAGAGTGATTTAACATAAACCTGAAGATATCGTTCTATAGATAGCAAGATTTCATTTCTCAAACCCAATATATATTGAATGGAAGGCCAGAAAATCTCTAAAGCCTGGCATGGGTGTGTGTATGAATCCAATATCAATTAATCAACCAATATAAACCGAATGTCTAAATACTCGAATTAATAAAACGAACATTCAATCGAATGGGTCGCTTCGCTCTCTCGGTTCGTGTGTTGTAAGGTCGCAGTTCCAACCTAACCTACTTCTCTAGTAGCGAATGTTCGATGTATCAACCATTCGATATTATGAACGTTCGAGGATTTAGACATTCGATTTATAGTGATCTATCAATGCATATTCGATTAGGCATAGTACACCGGCGCATAGTAAACGAATGTTGAATTATCAGCTATACTGCCGTGCAATCACTAGATCGCCGTTACAGAAAAACAGTTATTAAGTTAAATCATACTTTACGACTGTTGTATAGAGTGGAATTTACCATGGCACATTTTAATTTTTAACGGCACTGGCATATGTACGGCAGTTTAAGCCTACCGACCGTAGCGTGATATCTATAGTTTTACAGTCCTGCACTTATGAACGCGTATACATAACCCACTTGAACAGACATATGTTGTTATGGACATCCTATTTTGAATAACTTGACAATATTAAAATAAAATAATACAGATATGCCATTTTACTGCGTTTAAAAGTGCAATGCCTCTTTGAATGTATTAGTCGTATGTAATTTCAAATAGTATCAACTTGTTCCTAAATAACACTAAGTATAAAGTATATTAATCTGTACAGGGTGGCTGGAAATCGGAAATATTGAAAGATAAGCTAGAGATCATTGTCCGTTGTATAATATATAAATAAAAAGTGGCCGAGCCTTGGGGAGAAATGCCAAATACACAAGAATTAAATTAAATTCTCGTACAAAATGTCGATGAGACGCTCATAGTCAGATGCTCTAAGTCTGTAAGTGATTGGCGTGCAACCACACTCGCGGTCAAACCATTGATGGGTGTCCGCTAAAGTCCCGGTTGTAGTCCTCCGGCCACAGTCTTAAAGCCATGTCAGAGATCGACTAGGCTGCTTGAACAACGCTGATACTAGGTTGACCACTGCCTACACGCTAAGTAATATCGATCAGCTGATACATTTAGTATGGGGATCCCCCCACCACTCTGGCTCACCTCCGAGACGTCAGGACTTTTAGTATGTTCACTTCCTAAGCACCCTTAATAAGATTCAGAAGAAATCAAAGTTCCACGCTTATCCACTCTACACCCCTATAAGCCAGTCGTTAACTGGACTATCTGGACTATGACTCTATCCTTTTGACCGCCACGGTCATGTATAGATGACAAAGCTAATATGCCCAACATGCAACGGTACGACTACATAGTCATGACCGTGGCGTGCTGGGCACATTTTGGTTTGTCTATAGCCTACTGTGGCGGTCAAGAGGTTAAGAAAATGTAAAATTGCCAGTCACCATCCATCTATACAGCAAAAAGTCTTCACTAGTTGTAGGAGCTTTTTAATTCAAGACAATTTATGTAAACTACAAACTGTGCCCCGCGGTTTTAACCGCGATAAACTTTGTGAAAAAAAAAACTATGTCTTATTCGAATATACAGACTATATTGATACAAAGTTTCATCAAAATCCGTTCCGTAGTTTTTGCGTGGAAGAGTAACAAAGAGCCATACATCCATACTCACAAACTTTCGCATTTATAAGATATACTGACCCCTGGTCTAATGATAAAAATACAATGGACATTGTAAAATGGTTTATTCCTAAATTTAAAAATGCAGCTTTAAGTATCCTATAAACTATAAATTATGTCAGAAGTAGGAATTCTCTTTTGGAACAGCTAATGTCATTTGAATTACATTAAATCTTTTTCTGTGACAGTGGAAAAGACTGTGTATTTTTAAGTTTTGTTGTATTCGGTCAGTTCCTTGCGCAAGCGCATAAGTTGTAATCAGATTTAAAATGGTTATCGCCGAGAAACATCCTATTGAACAGTTCTGCAACACTTCTTAGGATATTTATTAGCAATATAAATGCATTGCTTGCTAATAAATATCCTAAAAAGTGTGAAATGGTTGTACGATTATCGCTTCTATGACAAAACTGTTTTGCGACTCACGCTTGTGCGACACGCTGGAGCTTGACAACACCCGGCTGCGACATATGAAAGTGCGACACTTAAGACGATAATATTGAGCGATAAACGATTGCTTTGCACCTGGCACTCGACGGCCGCTGCCGCTATTCGATTATTTTGTATCATCATGTCAGTCAAATGACTTGCACTGCTGAAAAAGGCCTCCCCAAAAGATTTCCACAATGGATTTGTGTCCATTATTTGGAGATGGTTTGGCAGACGCTGCTGCCTATTATCTGATAGTTATTCCCTCGGGACAGCTTCCACGCTCCCTACGGGATGAAATGGGGTTGACGATATTTTATGCCGTCCTACTCACAGCAATAATGATTAAAATTTGCCATAGAAGAACAGTATGCAGATGTTAATTCTTCAAGTCTCACTAGAATAATCTCGAGTTTCAGTGTATTGCAGAAGCGCGCTTTAGGTCGTAAAACAGTTTTGTTACAGACGCGTTAATTTCACATCTCAGATCAATTAAAAAATTAAGATGGAATGTATTGAACTACGAAGTGAAGCCGGTTTTTTATGCATGTGGTAAATGGGCCTGTGTTGCCATCACAATTCAAATTACCCCTAATATTACAAAAACCACACGTTACCAATAATTATTAACATTATCCAATAATAAAATCATTAATAAATTACCAATTATAAACGTTATCCAATAACGTTAACACAGGATAAAACGATAGATTATTTCGGCATAATCACAATAAAATTAATAATATCTGGTAATTTCTTTAACTAGGGACCATCATAATGCTGTTTCTTGTTGGTCTTCAGTTTCATAATGTCTTCCTCTGTCAAGCCTGAACGTTTATACAATTAGCAACCTGATTCCTGGGTACAAACTTTTAACTTAAACTTTTCTTTATGACTTCATAATTAGCACCCAAAGTCTGTAGATAGCTTTATCGTACGACTTATACAAGTGTAGCATTCATAGTTGAAGTAAGTTAAGAAGCTTATTTTGTCTATGAAACTGAACAACTTGTAGCTCAATAACATGCAAAATATACAAAAAACAATATAATCTGATCCGTGCAAAAATAGAGGCAACTTTTTTCTCATGACAGCATGAAAACCAACCTTGCGAGCCTCCTCGAACATACTTGATACACTAGTCTCTAGGAAGCTTCAACTGCATCCCGATGCCAATGTAAATAAAACTATGATCTGCTAATCCATATTTTTGTGGAGCCAAAATTTTTTTCTTCAACTTGTTCAGTTTTTTTTATATATAATATGCCGACATATGGGCAAATGGGTCACCTAATGGTAAGTGATCACCGCCGCCCATGGACATTCGCAACACCAATGGGGTCGCGAGTGCGTTGCCGGCATTTATAAGAGTCAGCAAATTAGTGTTGCTGACCCTTCCCCTCACACCGCAGAAACAACATTAAGTTATTAATGTTACTATTAAGGACTGTCTTCTGTAAGGTACCTCCCCCAGTCAGGCTGCTCTTTGAGCAAATCAACGCTGTGTCCTACCTCAGCCCTACCAGTTTCATGGGTAGATGGCGCTTCTTGAACTTCCTCTCCTATTTATGTTACATGTTGTATAGTTTCAGAGTCTTGATGGCCTTTGTGTCCGTAAATTGCATGTTTGTAAATATGCCCGCGATAAAAAACTCAATAACCTGCGTGTAGTCTCTTAAAAAGAAAAGAATAAGATAATTCGGAATATAAAAAAGTTCTGGGCGGGGCAAAGCAGGCATGGTCTGTCCTTGTCTCGTGTTGTTAGTGGACCTTCTGTCGTTTTACCACTTGTGACGTCATATGTTTGTATACCGCGTCCTTATCTAACATGATTTTTAAATGCTTATGATTTCGTTTGTTTAAAGGTAATTTGAATGTTGTTTTAACTTAGACTTAATTAATGGTCCGTCTTAATTAATACTGCTAAATAAAACTACCCTGTTGGAAACTGATGGTGATTTGTATCATGCATAAGATGAGGTGTATTTTTTCGGTTGTCGATGACAGTTAATTTGAAACGGTAATATAGTAGATGTAGTCGATATGTATTAATTGTATGAAGGTGTCAAGTTTGTGTTTGGTTTAGCCTATCTCAATTATGTTGGTGTAATATTAGAACTCTATGTACCGACGCCAGCACATCAAGCTACCCCAATATGTCAAATTGCCACAATTGAAAATTAACCTTATGCTTATGTGATAGAGTTGAAAATCTATAAAAGATGAAGAAAGTAGCGGGATGTGCTAGGGTCTGTAATCTGAGAACTCTGGAGTCGCTCATAGCCAGTGCTTTCGGTCCGTAGGCGAGGTAGATGCGCGGTTTGTCCAAAGATTGATGACCGTCTAAATGGTTTAATATCTGAACGTCCCGTGCTACGACCGGCACTTTCGGTTCCTGTTGTAGTCATAAAACAACACAAGTTATGCCATGTTCATACGAGAAAGAAAGAAAGATAAGTATACAAATAGAATAGTACACAAAATGCTTAAAGAAATTTGATATTTCTTGTTCTATTCAATATACGATTATTACACGTTGTAAACACTGCGTTTTAAATTTGAACCTCTTGACAGGATTTGAATTTGTAAGTTTGTGTAAAGCCGCCAATGCTTTGCCAATGGCGTTTGAAACCACCATGGCATTCCACCACACAGTGTTATTCATACCGGTTCCGTCAATACTAATGACAGAAGACAAATTTCAAATACTCAAAAAATAACGTAATGGGCGTTACTCTTAATTTAAGCGTTACTTTGATATTGACGCATGCGTAGTCGTTTTAGACGCCATTAGCCCTTAGGGCCTATGCAGACCACGATTTATAAACGCAGCGTCGACGCGCGTTTTAAAAATACGCGTCGACGGCGCGCTTTCATCCTAGAGAGCAGTTTGTTTTTGTCTGTATCGATACAAACGCGATGCTAACGCGCGTGTATATCTATAGCTACAAGCGCGCATCAACGGGCTTAAAAACGCGGTGTTGATAGGCCCTTAATCGGTCAAAGTGTATGTTCATAATTCAATCAATCATGTCTACCGCTGGACAAAGGAATTGTGGATTCTTTTGGAGAAGCCCAAAAGACTTCCACAATTGTGTCCATCATTTGGAGGGATATACTATAATCGCCACGCTTGGCAGACGGGTTGGCGATCGCAGTATGATGCTCATAGTACACAGAGAGACGCTGCTGCCTGTTCTCTGGTAGATATTCCCTTTAGTAGAGTGTGATAATCTTTACCGTCAGCCACACACAAAGTTTTAGGTCTTATTACAATGTAATAGAGTTTTAAATTATGTGATAACTATATTATATTGTCCGATTCAGGGCTAAACTACTGTAAATCCCGTCAAGTGGTGGACATTTAATCGTAGCAAACTTGTATCGAGTCTAATAGTGTTCTAAAATTGTCGATTATCCTTATGTTATTTGTATTTATTATTGATTGCAAATCGAGTCGTATGATTGGATATTTTAAAAGGTGTTTACTTCTAACATTGTTTGGTAGGGATTATTGTATCGGTATATATAAACTTCTTGTCGACAAAATTACAAATCCCCTTAGTTATAAGACCCGATTACATTCAGTTTTCTGTAATTGTATGCACTTTATGAAAGTTTGAGAGATTAATATTCTATAATATTCAAGTTCCCATTTTAATACTTTGGTGATTAACAAAAAATGTTTTTTTTCTATGACTTGTAAGATATGATTAGGTATATATATTAGGTCTATCCATTGCTCTTTAGAGACGTCTTATAAGTCCCACGCCTCGGTACCGTAAGTCATCATTGGCAACACACATTGGTCGAAGGCATTCGCCTTTGGACACTGTGGTATGTGGTACGAGTAGTGTTACTCAATGACCTTGTGATGATCGCTGGAAGCTTAAGAGCTTAAGAGAGGTAGGGCATAGCTTTCATTCGCTCGAAGAGCAGCCCGACTGGGGAAGTACCTCCACCTTTCAGAAGACATTCCTTAATAATAACATTAATAATTTAATGTTGTGTTTCTGAGTGTGAGTAAGGTCGCCAGAGCTCATCGGGGTGGGGGGTTTGCTGACTCTTAAAGGCCGGCAATGCACCCGCGACTTCTCTGGTGTTGCGAGTGTCCATGTGCGGCGGTGATCACTTACCATCAGGTGACCCACTTGCTCAAGCCCCAGGGTGCGAGTAGCGTAAGACCGTTAATTGTGGAGACCTTCCCGGTCTTTGTCCAGCAATGGATGTAATTTCAGCTGAAATGATAATGATGATGAACGAATATATTAAAATGAAAATTTAATCTTAATGTTTTGGAATATTAATCTTAAGAATATACCGAAGCCCATTATGTAAAAGTGCGTAGTAATATGTTTTTGAATGTCAATTGTCCTTTTATTAATTCGACTGTAGAATGTCTCAATTTTTATAATTAAGGGGATCAATCAAGGAATTTTCTTACTCCGAAGTTTTATGTTGAGGTGTACACTGTGTATACAAGCGTATGAAGAACTTTGTTTATTTAAGTACATGTTTAAATGGCAAAATGTTTATTTAAACGTTAGGGAGTTTAAATGGTAATTGACGATTGCATTATAATTATTAATATTATTGACCTGTGATTTTAAATACTAATTGATTCCGACAGAAAGTATAGGTAAGGCAGTAACTCAATTTCGTCCACTTTAACAAGCTTGTGTCACTCGGCGCTTTCCGTACAACCATACAAGTACATCGAAGATCCCCGATTACTTAAGCGAGCGAATAGAGAAAGCTAATATTATGTTATACTATGTAACAGTGGTCTTACATAATTGTTTATTTTGATAAGTAATGATTTTTTATTTTGGAATTTTTACCATAATGATGGCTGGACGAAATTGAGTAGGCCCTGAGAGTCTCTGCGAGCTTATTGTACAGGCGCCAGCAAATCAAGCTACCACAATCTGTCAAATTTTACCAATTGAAACTGAACCATATTTTATGCTTATGTGATAAAGTTGAAAATGTATAAAAGAAATTAGACAGATTGGGGTAGCTGGATGTGCTGGCGTCTGTACTACTTACCTATTAGCTAAGCGATTCAAAAACATTAAGATAGAAGTACCCTACATAGTATTATTGACGGTACAAATTTGAGCATACTTTACAGCTTTGATTTTTGATATCTGAATACTCTTTAGCTCTTATACTAATAGCTCATAAACAAAATAACTGTGCCTCTAGCACGAGTTCCTGCAGTTTACTTACTCGATCACACGTACAGTTTCGTCCCATAAATTGAGCACCAGAGTTTTAGTTCTTAATAGTTTCCGCGAGAGGCGCTGGTGCTCAATGTACGGGAGGAATCTGTACGTGTGATCGAGTAAGTAAACTGCAGGAACTCGTGCTAGAGGCAATGATAACATAAACAAAAAGAATGCACGTGTGGCGCAGCGGCTAATACAGTCGCCTCGCCGCTTCGTGTCGTGGGTTTGAATCCCACGCCGGACAACTATTTGTGTGTACCATAAATAGTTGTTCTGAGTCTGTATGTAGTGTCCGTCATGTTTGTAAAGTGCCTCGCGATACAGGGACTAGTTTCCCTAGTGCGGCAGTTGTCAATAAAAAAATCTACCTACATGTTGCTACAGTCTGATTATAGATATAATTTAATTATTTTCTTTAACATTGGATAATCTAATAGATTTAGAAACAATCGTCTCCACCATTTCGACGCCCTAACATCAGCAAGTTAACTTAGCTCTTAAGTCGTTTGTTTTAAGGTGATTTTTCATTTAACTACTAAGTGTAAGTAGGGTGTCATTCGTTTCTTAATTTACCTGAGTACAATAACTTTAGAACTTAGATTTTCGTTCGTGTAAATACTCCTGTGTAAGACGTGTAATCTGTTAGTGAATAAAATAAATATAATGAAAATAATGGTTTTTTATTGTGAACAAATATTAGAAGTTGGTATTATAAAAAAAATATCTTTACTAGTTATGTAACCATATCTAAGGCGGGCCAGTTGGAGTGGTTGCTTGCTTTCACGCCGCAGTTCGTGGGTTCGATTCCCACGCGAGACAGATATTTGTGTTGAACATGTCAGTTTGTCCCGAGTCCAGGTGTAAGTATCTATATAAGTATTGTATTTACCAAAAGAAAAGTACTATATGTAATATATCAGTTATCTGGTTTCCATAGTACAAGCTCTGCTTAGTTTGGGATCAGATGGCCGTATGTGAATAATGTGCCATATTAACCTTTTTTATACTGCCGTGCATATGCTAAAGTTCCGTTATAAATTAAAATGTGTCATAGTAAATGCTACTCTATTAAACCAACTTTAAAGTATGATTTACCTTAATAGCTGTTGTTCTGTTACGGCGAACTAGTGATTGCACGGCAGTATAATCGACCTAACTGATGGTAAGTGGTTACCTCAGCCTATGACGCTTGCAACATGGCGTCACTGTTCTCTCTCCCCGATGAGCTGTAGTCACGCAAGAGTACAACAACATAAACGGGAGATATACGTTGAATGTGTTTTTCTCTGTCACTATCAGTATCAGCAACATTTCTTACTAATGTAAATAATAGACGTTGTACAGTAGGATTGCACTAGTTTTGATAACTATTGCTAAAAAGAAACGCTGAAGGATTAATCAACTAACAAGTAGTTTGATTTTTTACTAAATGGTAGCCCCCAACCCTCCTTACTTTTCTTAAAGTTGCTCTTATTGTAAAAAAATATGTTTACAGACATTCAATCATTCAACTTATCCTCTGCCCTTAACAATAATTTTCTATCTCTTATGTTTTACGACCAATGTCGACCACGGCTGGTGTAATCCATATCGAAACGTCTGGTAAACCAAAAGGTCATGATTTAACTTAAAATATTACCGCGATAGATAGCAACTGGAGCCAGCTTTTACGATGGAGATCCATTACGCTCCCTGATGAAAGCTGGAGGAAGAGGACGCGTCACCACCACAGGACCAGAGGGGGGGGGGGGGGGGGGCAGCCGTCTAAGTAACCGATCATCATGATTTTTGAGTCTAAGGCTGAGATCTATAGAGCGTACTTAGACTTTGCTCAGACTTTACTTAGACAGAAGTTAATGCATGTAACGAAATTACAATTGGTGTTTTGACTTTGTCTTAGCTTATGCTAAGCATAATCTTAACTTCAAAAAGTCTATAAATACAAAATCAAAGTATAAGCTTAGCATACACTTAGCTAAGTTTTACGTAAGTAAAGTTTGAGCAAAGTCTAAGTACGCTCTATAGATCTCAATAGTAGCATTAATCAAGTCATCACAAGAGCTATAAGAAGTCCACTCTCGACAAAAGAAAAAGCTTGAACTAGAAGAAAGAATCAGCTTGGGGATATCGCCACGCTAAGCAGGCGGGTTGGTGATCGCAGTATGATGATCATAGTACTCAGAAAGAAGCTGCTGCCCGTCCTCTGGTAGATAGTCCTTCGGGTCGAGTTCTACGCCCCCCACGGGATGAGATGGGATGATGATAATCGCCGTCGTCACCATACTGCTCAACACGGGATGAGATGGGATGATGATAATCGCCGCCGTCACCATACTGCTCAAGTAGTAGGGGAACGGCGGATCATCCCGTACAGCGGATGATACCGTACCTACATTGGATATTTCGGAAAAGAAACGGTGAGAATATGCCTATCCCTGTCTAATTCGTAGTAAAAATGTATCTATTCGTACCGTGATCGCCACACGCCAGTCTACCGCCTGGATTTGTAGGAAAGTCACGCGTCACGTTTTTGCGCCAATTATTATAAGGAGTGTTGTTGGTGTTTTACACTGTAAGTAACATTTTTTAATTGTTTATTGATGCATATATATTCCTAACTTGGACAATATTGTCCAATGGTTATATGAACTGTAAAATTTTATCAATATCCTGTATTGTTTTTATTTGTTATTAACAACAAATTCAAAATGGAGACTTCGGGTCGGTACGTACACTTATGTACGGTATTACCTAAATATAACTTCTAAACAAGTGAACCACAAAAAAGGAGGAAAACCATTGCATCAGAGAAAAATTATAAACAGCTCCAGTTCTGAAGACGAGTGTTTGATGTTCGGCGGAAGTGATGAGGACGATTATGGCTTTTGTACAGAAGGAGAGACGGGAGTTACGAACGAGCTTTGCATCATCTGTAGCGAATTCAGTATAGACCAAGAGCTCTAATATCACTGCATACTGTGTGGGTACTGGGTTTATGCACTATGCACCAGAAGGCTATGTTTGCGGTTTCTGCCACGAGAAATAGTTAAACATGCCTTTGGATGATTCCGTATAGTCTGTACGGAATCATCCGACGTTTGCGGATGATTCCGTACTATCAATATTTAAAAAAAAAGGAAAATAAAGCGCGTGTAGTTAACTGATTTGTTTCATTTTCCGAATATGTTTACCTAACCATATTTACAATTTAATAATACCTACGTAGAAATAACCAATAATGGTTTTAGTTTTTATATGATTAGTCATCATCCTTAGGTGGACGGAAACCCCCGCTGTTCCCCTACCTATTACTTATAGTACAAAAATTTAGTAGTATTATTTAAATATAACGCTTTTAAACACTGTATCATATTAAATTTAATTTTAATACATAACCAAAACTATCATATAACAATTGAATATGAGAGAATTTATAATTTTCCGCCACTTATAATTATAATTTTTAAACAAATTCAAAGCAGAATAAACTTTACGTTTGACGGCATAAAAGCTGATTTTGTTGCAGAACATTGGCGTTTACTAATATCCCAAAATCTTCTGGTAGTTGTATCTCAGCCGTCAGTAGGTACCATGTCAAGCTTAGTAACAAAACTATTCCGCCGCTTCGCCTGTCCGCCCTCAGGCGCGGGAGACTTCCTCTTTGAGGGCTCGGGTCCTGTGGACTCGATGACGATATCCTGACTCGGGATGTCGAGGAGGAGCCTGTCGAAGGTGCTGCTGCTGTTGCGACTCAGATCTTCCCTCAAATCATCTGGCAACAAAGGATAGTATGAAGCATAGGTATTAGATGCATAACGGCTGGGTGAATATCTGAGCCCGATAGGCCGAGAAGCGACGACACATTGTCACCATTGCGAGGGACCTAGACTCTGCCCAACACACGAGGCGAGTTCTACTCGCAGATATCGGTCGGGATCGGGTGTTGTGCGTCACGATTGCTCCGCCACGTTATACAAACAGAAAAAGACATCGCTAAAATTTTTGTCGAAATTAGTCAAAATCGAAGGAAACAAACCAAAACTTTGTCAAAGCATTAATAAAGAAGTGCGCGAACGTAACGTGGAGGATTGCGCGGCCATGGAGATCTCAGCAACTACTTGGGATAGAGGTTAATAGGCAGTAATATAACAATTAGATACTTTATTTCTGCTTTGACAAAGTTTTGGTTTGTTTCCTTCGATTTTGACTAATTTCGACAAAAATTTAACGATGTCTTTTTCTGTTTGGATAACGTGGCGGAGCAATCGTGACGCACACCGGGATTGGTCCTTAACAGCAATCATAGGCGCGATGCTGGCGTATGAATCCACCAAATGGGGCGCCGTGGTCTTTTTTTACGAGGCACTCACAAGCTCTAGATGTGGCAAGGCAAGCAGCGAAAGCTAGGATTTAAATAGCCTAGGCAGACTTACTATAAAAATCATGTTTTTTTTTTTCTTTTTTTATAATCAGAGGGGCGGCAAGCGATCTAGTGGGTCACCTGATGGTACCTAAGTGATCACCGCCGCCCATGTACCTACACTCGTATTACCAGGTGAGTCGCGGGTGCGTTGCAGTCCTCTAAAAGAGTCCGCAAACAAGTGTCGCTAAACCTACCCCCCACGCCGATGAGCACTGGCGACCTTACTCCTTACTTACCTACACACGCAGAATCAAAACATTAAAGTTATTAATGTTCTTATTAAGGAATGTCTTCTGTAAGGTGGGGGTACCTACCTACTTCCCGAGCCGGGCTGCTCTTAGAGTGAATGATTGCTGTACTAATCCATGTTCCAGAAAGAGGTTGCCGAGTGGGATCGGGAGCGAGACAATGCCAAAAAAAAGGCAGATTTGGAAAAAAGATGCATACCTAACAGTGAGTGCCTCGTGGATCCAGGATCAAAGAGGCAGTCACTGTAATGCAAATCTTTTTTTTCAAATCCAACCGTAAATTGTTATCTCGGGGACTTTTTCTGGTAACAAAAATGCCCAGTAGCTGCTCGGAGTCAAGGATTTGAGGGTTACACATGTCAGTAACCGCCCAGCTGTGGTTCCACTCCCAAAAAGGCGTTTTACTTAGTTTGT
Organism: Pseudoips prasinana; assembly: GCA_951640165.1. Taxonomy (NCBI): domain Eukaryota; kingdom Metazoa; phylum Arthropoda; class Insecta; order Lepidoptera; family Nolidae; genus Pseudoips; species Pseudoips prasinana. The sequence continues at coordinate 31,579,355 of OX621251.1, read as the reverse complement.
ACTCTTCTCTGACTGGCATTTTGGTTTTAGCAGTAACTGATCCTGACTGTTACGTAAGCAAGGGTTCGTGGGTTCGATGGGAGGGGACCTAGAACAAATCTTTGTGGAATGATCACGATTATTACTTCTGTGTCTGGCTGCCATAGTAGAGGCTCGGCCTAGTTTGGGATCTGATTTCAGTGTGTTAGTTTCCCAATATATTTATTTATCATTTGTTATTATCCGGTGAAGCAGTGAAAGCCTTCTAGCCTAACTATACATGACAAGTTAAAACAATACGCGGACTCTGGGCGCACCTTTGCCTCTCTGGTCTGTCAGCTAGCCTGAGTCACCAGAGCATGTAGAGAGTATAACTCTACGCTCAATACTTACTGGCTTCTGTCGTTGTCTTCACTAGTAGACGCCAGCACATCAAGCTACCCGAATCTGTCAAATTTCCTTAATTGAAATTGAACCTTAGCCTTTTGTGATAAAGTTGAAAATCTATAAAAGTAATTTGACAGATTGGGGTAGCTGGATGTGCTGGCGAATGGACCTATCTCTTTCTGTTCTATCAGGAAATTCGCACCATCTCTTCTAGAAGCATATTATGTAAAATTTTGCATTAAGACTTTTGTATGTCCTTTCATCAACTATTCTTTTTGAAAAACATCGTGAGTAATAATAATAATATCTGGGGACAATGTCACACAGATCATCCTAGCCCCAAACTAAGCAAAGCTTGTACTATGGGTACCAGGCGACGATATGCATACTTATATAGATAGATAAATACTTATATACATAGAAAACATCCATGACTCAGAAACAAATATTCGTGCTCATCACACAAATATTTGCACTTACCGGGATTCGAACCCAGAACCACCAGCTTCGTAGGCAGGAGCACTACCAACTAGGCTACGGTGCCCGAATAAACCTGCATTCTTGAGAGTTGTCCAAAAATGTTCTCGACACTAGCCTTGTGGTTGGCAATCTGCACTCGGCTAGTGTAGTGGACTATAGCGTGTCTCTGCAGTGGGACAATAAGGGACTGCATCGGCATTGTAGTCTACAGTTACTAACTCTCATATAACGATTATTTTTTCCAACAAAGGAATATATAGGTTAGGGCATAAAAAATATTATAAGATTATAAAGGAAGAAATTAAAAAGTGGATAGTGTAATTATAAATATATTTAATAAAAACGAAATAAATACTTAATATTACGAAGATGAGATAGCAAAAGAAAGAATTAGAGCAGATTCTAATTAGTGAGGCTAACTTACTAAGCAACGCAACAGCTAAGAAAAGTAGTTCGTGAAATACGAATAGTTAACAAAAAAAAAATACCGACTGCAAAAATTACTCTATAAGCGCAAGCACATAAAAAGTTAAAAGTTTTGATATGAAAAAGTGGGATCATTTAGAAAGTACCTATGCTGTTTCAAATTTCATAGGTCTCCTTAACCTACGTCCACCTGTTACACCTTGCTTATATTTGGTAGGGCCGAGAAAATATAACTTCATTAAAGTGTGTAATTTATATATTATTGATTTTGAGATGTTCGTTACCACGTGCCTTTACAAGCACGTAAGTTATCGGCGACGCGGTCATTCTATAGATCCCTAAGTGACTGCCTAATTGTTCTAATTCCTGAGCCTCCTAAGCACGAAGCTTAGGAGGGCACATTAAGCTGTCATTCGAAAACTTCCTGGGCGTTTTAAACAACCCTGGCTTGAAACACACTCCGAGAAATAAACATTTGATTTTGCGGGTATTAAAGACTGGCATAAAGCTTCCATAAGTCATATCCAGTTCCAAATCCCAATAGATAGCCCAAGGAATATGAAGTCAGCACTAACAGTCAAAAGGTGTGTCGAAACCTCGTCCAACTAAAGCGCTATGATTGGACGACAACGGCCCGACCATGAAGACGGTCGGCGGTTTAAATTCAGAGGATTCACTGTATCTAGATTGACATTCTGATTCCTATGTATGATCCCCTTAGCTGTAAACATTAAGACACACTACTCACCTTATAAGATAAAGTGTGGTCACAAAGCAGGAAGAATTTCGAACATCGACCCTATTACCTGTCTGTCGCTGCTTCTTTCTTGCAAAAAAATTACCTGCAACAGTAGGTTGGGTTGTACTTCTTCAGATATCTTATATAACCTCGCACTTAATACAAACCACTGTTAGTAGGTAAAGAGTTCATTGCACGAATTTCTTCCTGCTCCATGACCGCACTTTAGCTTGTTTTATTCGTTCGTGTGTAAAATCATATTGTATCCCCAAAGAAATTAGGTACTTTCTCATGCCTAAACTCGCTTCAACATTTTTATAAGTAACTTGCCTCAAGTTTTCTATAAGGCTAGGCTTCTATCACGACTGACTGCTACAGTAACTTGATCCTAAGCTAAAAAGTATTTGCTAACCGGGGCCGCTCTGTTGTTTCATTAGTTGTTTCAGCTTAAACTCTTCCTGTGCTTGTCTCTGGCGCCTCTTTCGCTCCGCTCTCGCCTCTTCATCGTTTATTCCAGCTGCAGAAGTCCCAACATCCGTGGCAACCTTTGCTGGCTCCTGTTCAAGAAATAAATAATGAATAATAATATTGGGAGGATATTATTATTCATTCTGTTCGGTCGAAGGATATAGTCCAAGAGCTGGCACGCATTTTTGGGTAGGTATTTGAGGCAGGCTGAAAACTTGTCCTATAACTCTTCAGACACACCCCAACACGGAACTGCAGACTTGGCTGGCGGGTAGCGGGTCTAAACCAACCCCTAAATTTTTGAATTTTTTTTATCCAAAAAATGTATTTGAGGCAAGCTGAAATTTTGATATGTTGTAGTTTAATGTTTATACAATACATAAATAACATTCTGTCAAAATTTCAAGTTGCCTCAAATACATTGTTTCGATTTTTTTGCAAAATATTTTTGCACACGCCTGGCAGTGCTAAAGACCCGACAGAGTCGCCTGTCTTTTTTTTGTATTGTATAAACATTAAACTACAACATATCAAAATTTCAGCTCGCCTCAAATACATTAATTGGTTAAAAAAAAAAAGAAGTTGGTTTAGACCCGCTACCCGCCTGCCAGGTCTGCAGTTACGTGTTGGGGTGTGTCTGAAGAGTTATAGGACAAGTTTTCAGCCTGCCTCAAATACCTACCCAAAAATGCGTGCCAGCTCTCCTACTAATAGAACGAAACAGAAACAAACAAATTGGTAGAAAGAAGATTAGTTTTTCCTGAATTTATCAACCCCTTCCTGTCAGTATTTAAAGAATATATCTATACTTATAGCACTCATCGGCATATGTAAGCGATCGATGAGATTAAGCACCTAGACCCGCTGTGCTTATTCTCGCTTCGGAGGGTATTCTACGCCATGTCAGAGCCCTACTGGGAGGCTTGATAATTTTTGCTGCTAAGGCAACTATTATCCATAAACATCTAATAACAAATAACGTTTTGGCGGCGTTTTTCGATGCTAAGTATTAGTGTTTCATTTGCTATTTAAAAAGCATATACAGTTTTGCTAATATTTCCGAATTTATAAACATAGGTACCACAATCTTAACTTTCACGTCATAATTTTCATACGACATAGAACACAACCATTATGATGATTCGAAACACGCTGAAATTTGTATCGTTCTTATATCGTATGTTAATTACGATTCGGCTATTCTAATAGAAAGTTATGTGTATTTTGAACTGCACCTTTTATAAATCGCTGAACTGACAGGTTAGAGTGCCTAACTAAACCTAAAGTCTATGTATATATATACGCCTGTATAGGCGTACCTACATTTCCAAATTATTCGCATAATTTAGTCTTAAAGAAAATCGCGTCAATTATATTTTTTATTATTTAACTCACTAGATTTCCCAAAAAATTCATCCCTGTGTCACGGGGTATTTTACAAACATATAATTTACATAATTTGAAGCTGGCTAAATCATAATTCTCCATCCCCTTAGCCAGACTTTACCCTTGTGTTCTTTTTCCCTCTCATTTAATCCTTATATCAAAGTAATAACTCCCGTATAATCCATAACCTAAGCAATAAAATTGGTTTAACATAAAACAGAACAAAACAAAAATATCAATTAAACATTACAAAATTTCAAAAATCTTTATTATAATAAAAACAAGAACTTAAAGTATTTATACCATCTAGGTCACACCTCTTACACCAATATAATCTACATAAGTAATACCTATGTACAGTGGCAATTCCGTTCATTACATACAGCTAACACTGCCGTTATTCAATTCCTAATATAATCATTTACATACAAAATAATACGGAAACGAGAAGAAATTAATACGTGATCCGATTCAGGGCATCTTCTCCCTAATAACCTCGAGACATATTGGCGGCATTGTTTTTAGATCCTAACGACTTCTACGTGAAATATCAATCAAATTTTTCACGTATTAATACCAGTATTTGGTAAAATCAGCTACATTTTTCAACTTCGTAATAAGTTTCAATTATTGCTCCGATTTCGCTTTGATTCGATATGTTATCAGGAAGGCGATACTATTAGCAGGGATTTGCAATTGAAGGACCAATTTTTGCGCCAAAATCTCAAGCACAGAAAATACTGCGAAATTGGCGCAATAATTGCTCTACGATTACAAATTCGTAATTGGCGCAAATATTTCTCTTCGGTTGCAAATTCTTACTACAGTGTTTATTATAATTTTTTTATTTCCTCGGAATGATTTCGACCGTTTGGTGGTTTAATCAATGTAATGACTTAGGTTCATACTCTTATTACGTATTTTGCAGAAACCAATCAACAGCGATATTTTCGCAATAATTGCTGTTCGTCGTCAAATTTATAATATGTATGTATATATATGTATGTATGCAAATTTATAGTATGTATGTGTATATATAGCTTATACGAAATTATAATGGAATTGCAGTTTTTGCATTTGTAGCTATCGCTTTACCAAGATTAGTGCGAATAGCTGCAACTGATGGTCGATATATTTCTTTCCATAACGCGCATCAGTCTCGCACAAACTTGCTAGGAGATAAAGGAAATCAAATATAAACCCTACTTGAGATTAGCGATCGCAAACTATCAAAAGTATTAAAACAAACATACATTTTTATCTTTGAGAAATCTTAATTTGAAATATATAACTGAAATCTATATCAATCGTAGCAGTCGTCCCGATGAAATATCTCCCAACGAACGGGACCGGAGACTATTTTAAAGCAATCTGCTAATCATGGCGATTTTGATACCCAACCATTCTTGGGAGAAGCTTTTGTCCAGCATTGAACGTCACTAATAGAGACGTCAGATGAGGTAAATTGAATTGAACAGCAAATATCGCTAGGCTTCTGCAAGATACGTAATAAGCCCACGAAACTACACGCCGGTTTTTCAATTTAACTATATGTATACTACCGTTTTGTAATAAGATGCATGTGTGTGTAAGGCAAATGAGCGGCTATTGACTTAATCGCGTTGTCCTCAGTGGCAATAATTATAGAGCCACCATTCTCTTAAATTCTACACTAATATTAGATCCACCACGGCATGGCTACCTTCTAGGATCGAGCTGTAAGTTTCCAAAGAGTTACTACTTAATGAGTGATCTTTAGTGCCCAATAACTAGTATATTTTTCCACACACAAACTGGTTTTCTTTGATTTATGCAGTTACATCGGCAGGCTAAAACTAAATCGAAACAAATCCTCCATTCTTTATGTAACACCTTGTACAGACGCATGCACACCAAGCCACCCCAATCTGTAAATTTCTCCAATTGAAAATGAGCCTTTGTGATAAAGTTGAAAGTCTATAAAAGAAAATTGACAGATTGAGGAAGCTAGATGTGCTGGCGTCTGTACATTTGTATTTGGTGTTTTATAAATAGTGGACGTGAATGAGCTTGAACAGCATATAAAGCTTAACAACATCGAAAAATAAAGACCAGCTGATCCCTTTTTACGGAGCGCCAAAAAAGATGAGTTACTACAGAGCAAACAAATTTTTTTTGGTAAATGTGATACATTAAATGTCAACAAAAACGATTTTTCCATATTTATCATGTATTCAATAATTTCTAGGTATTACTTAAGATGGTAATAGAGGAGCCCAAAATCTTAGAAATTCGCGCGAAAACGTGAAAGGGCTCTTAATTCCTATTTCACTAAATTCCCTTAAGTCGCCGATGACGCTGTCGGTGTTCAAATAAATTAAAGTTAAAAATAACTTGATAATTTTTTCCATCGATTTCAACGTTGATCATCGATTCCGGACCATTTATGGGGTCACATGTGCTCATGGAATGTATTAGTTATTTTTGCGGTAGCCCGTGGCTCAGTATAAGAATGGACAGTACGGAAATTTCTACAAACGGTCGAAACGGCGCACTCAAACAAACATACGCATCGACAACACCTCTAAGCGGTTGTCGCGGTGCTGTCTGTAGTGATTGCCGCGTCAGAACGAGAGCTAGCGCATAAGTTTAGCTCCGCAATCTTTTTAAAAATCCACGTGGGTATTGCGTAGTATACGGCTTTTGGAATTCGGATTAATCAAAACGAGAGCTTTCGTATTTTAACCGTCCTGCTGATTTATAAAACAAATATATTTAAATAAAACGAAAAATGTGAGCCGTCACGGGACGCCTGGCAGATGTGAAACATCGACATCATTTTGTATAAGTAATATAAGTCGAAGTCGAAGTATAAGTCGCAGTGGAAGTCGAAGTATAAGTCGCAGTCGAAGTCAAAGTCGAAGTCATGTCGAAGTCGAAGTATAAGTCGCAGTCGAAGTCGAAGTATAAGTCGCAGTCGAAGTCAAAGTCGAAGTCAAGTCGAAGTCCAAGTAGAAGTCGAAGTCGAAAAGAACATATTGTCATAGGACCTAAAAAAAGAAACCACGGCATGCGTCGCCACGCCAGAAATCTGTTTTACGTGCGGCTATAGATGTTTCACATCAAAATAATAATAGGTATCTAGAACATTAAAAACTACAAAATAATTATTTCATCAACTAGGCTTAGTTATCTTACTGTCATATTTATACTGTGCCCCTGGTATTGTTTTATTAGTTCAGTCTCATGGGTTGATAACGCTCCTATTACGTCCACTATTTACATTTCACCTTTGGATATATGTATATAACTTTACATAAATACATAGATTCTCACGCCTGTTACCCAGAGGGGTAGGCAGACACAACGGATTTCCATTTGTCACGGTCTTTTGCCTCCTCTACAGCTTTTAATTTAATCAGTTAACAAGGAGCCATTATATCTGCAATAACTGGAAAAGTATTGAGGCACTAATTCGGATATTCAAACACTAAAGTACACTAAATTTATGGAAATTTCCCCCTTATTAAACTCGGTGGTATTGCCATGGTGAAACTAATTACACTAAGGTAATACCGGACATATAATAATAATATACTAGCACACGACTTCCACAACGAAGCGTGGTAACACTTATAACATAATAGTACAACGTGGAAAAATTCAGTAAAAAATAGTTTACCATCATTTTTGAGATTTCAAAATTACCATTAGGTAAGGTTCAATGAATCAGTCAATCAATAAATATCACGATAATACTTTTATTGTGAGCGTCAGAATGGCTGGTTGCCTATGGCAGGCGGCTCTGAAAGTATATTGAAGAATTGCTATCAAATTGTTTATATTTGCTTCGTTTCTTCAATAATTGCTACGTAAGATACATTCAGGGAAATATGAATATTGTTTTACTTTGAAGCTCAAACTTAAATTGGTGAATAAAGCAATTATGAATACAACTAACTTTTAGAAGTTACGTTCTACACGCTAAACATAATGACCCTGAATCCTGACGTCATAATGGCTGGTCTAAAAATAATCTTATTTCATTGAATGTATCATATGTAGGAATTATTGAAGAAACGAAGCAAATACAAGCAATTGTATAGCAATTCTTAAATATACTTTCAGAGCTGCCTGCCATAGGCAACGAGCCATTCTGACGCTCACCATTTATCATGGATACCCCTTTGAACGTCCACAGCAGAACAAAGGTCTCCTCCAAAAATCTCCATAAGGGCCAGTCTTGCGCTGCCTGCATCCAGCAGTTCCCGCGACCCTTGCAGTTCGTCAATCAGTATTTATTGATGGTAAAATTGTATTGATTCTATGATCGTTCCTTACATCTAACCTATGATAGATTCGCTACACCTCGAACTACAGCTAGACAAAATGCGTGGCCAAAAAAATCCACAAGTGTATAAGAATAACTCGGGTGATAAAAATGAGAAAATATTGAGTAAATATAGATTGAAAACCACTCAAAAAACGTGTCCCAAATAATAGAAATCAGCTTTTTTTTAATTGTTGGACTGTAAGCCGCGCCATTGTTATTAATATCTTGTCAAAACACACTTTAAGATAAGCTAGAAAAATAAGACGGAACGAAATTGTACCTATACAAAGATAGGTATTAAATGATTATTATTAAAACTGACGTAAGGAGCTAACATAATGAAAGATAGTAACGGGTAATTAATTTTATGTTGGATTTGGCCAACAGTTTCAACTTCTTTAGGAAGTCATCTTCAGGGCGAATGCGACCCGCACGACATCGCGTCCCATCTAGTCGTATTCGCCCTGAAGATGACTTCCTGAAAAAGTTGAAACTGTTGACCGAATCCAACATGAAATTAATTATGTGAGTTACCCGTTACTTTCTTCCATTAGGTATTAAATTTTTACGACATAAAGCACCACGTAGTAATACAATTTGTTTATATGAAGTATAAACACGGGAATTAGTCAAAAAAATGTTTTCACAATCAAAAATAAAAAATAGACAAAAGTAGGTACAACCAAACAAACAATCTAAATGATTTTTTCAAAAGTCAGTGAGTCAGTGACACATACAAAAATAAATAAGTCCGCGCCAATAATCCGCTTGTTACTTGAGTACCTTGTGAGCGACAGCACTGGCTACAGCAGAGCTTATGCTGACACAAAATGGCTGGGTTGTGTAATATATAGTGACCACGAGATGAAGATTGATTGTGTTGCTTCCCATAGCTTTAACCCGCGTGTTACTAAACTACTTTACAAATGACAGCAAACTGGCTAAAGCTGAGCTCATGCTGTCTGTGCAAAAAGAAACAGGATTGGCGCAAAATTCTTACTTTCGTTATCTTAGGACCCCCGAGACGGGAATACCTTAATTCGGGCCCTAAGTATAGTTAAGTTTTAGATTCAGTGTTTCGCACTGTCAATGAAGAGAATAAATCTATAGATAATGGCGACAGAAGTTATTGTCAGTTACTTCTTCACGTTTGATTGCTAATTAATGACGCGGCTTAGGTCATAATAATTTGTTAAAGAAGGGACCAACTTTCTGGTTTCTATCAGTAAACTATCGGCTGTAGTAATATCTATAATCTATCCTACTCTCAGATAGAGGACATTCAGCTATTCAGCGTATATGATACGTATAACGTATATGTATTCAAAAGACAGAACGCCTATGTATTGGGCTGGTTGGCGGGGGCATCGGCGGGTGTTGCGCGAGCATCCTCAGGAAATTGCTTCTCCACTTGCTCCGCTACCCACTTCTTCACCTTCTGCTCCGTCCAAAACCCATCGTAGAAGATGGTAGGCTTAATCCAACACTGAGGGGGTTGGGGCTCCTCAGGCCGGTATTGAGGTCGGCCATTGACGACCAAATTCTTCGGCGGGATGTTAAAGTTTAGGTTAACGTTGGCAGGTGGGCGGTCGAAGTGTTCATACGCAAAATGCCAACCGCCCGGGTACTCGTAGTACGGCGGGAACATGTGTGGGGCGGGGGGGAGACGGGGTTGGTATAACGGCGCTCCGACCACGGGTTGGAGCACGAAACTTACGTTGGAATTAGGACGCGCCGGGGCGGGCCGGGGGCCCAGGGGCGCGCGGGGCCCCGCCGCCATGGGTACCACTGGGACGTTTTTCACAGCGTTTGGAGGGACCAGCGGTGCCCGAGGAGATTCCTTGCGTACTCGATGCGGGGATACCACTTCAGCTGGTTTGTTTGCAACGTTAGTCACCACGGGTACGTTGGCGACGTTGGTCACTACAGGGGCATTGGCAACATTAGCAGTGTTGTTGGCCACGTTGGCTGTTACAGGCAAGTTGGCCACATTCTGGTTGTTCTCGTGTGCTACAGGCGCATTGGCGGGTACGCCGGGCTCGCGAGTGGGCTCACGGGTACCCTCAAGTAGTTCATTGAGTTCAGTGCTGACGTTGCCGCCGAAGCTCAGTAATGTTTCTCGGAGAGCATTTGTCACTGCACACTGGAAAAAGACAAGCAAAATGTACAGACATAGTCTCCTCTTCCAAACTTACTTGTCTTGCCAAAAATACGAACGAATTATGCTAAGAACAGTATTACCTATGAGGGAGCACAACTATTCAACCAATTTCCCTCCTATTTAAAAAAATGTTAACTCATTCAGCAGTTTTCGGACTCAGCTGTTTGAATATATAATGGAACATTACCCTGTTAAATCTTCAGCGTAATCTCAACATTTGAGATGAAAACTGTGGAGTGTCTATCACACATACCTTCCTAAAAAGGATACCTTTGTTACGTATATTTCGGTGACGGTTACCTTTATTAAATTTGCCAAATGTGTTGTTATATTCTCATGTAAGTGGCTCTGTCTTTTATGAGAATAAATGATTGAAACCTTTTTCCTCGAGTTTCGACTATGGCGAACAGTTGCCATATAAAAATACTAAACAAGGCTCTGTACTATATGGGATTCAGTTAAGGTTACAGGATTAAATTAAATATAATATAGTCTATGGAATCAAGAGAAGCCTTGCTATTAGTGTACCTTCCGTGACTTGTAGATGGCAAATCCTTTACTATTGGCGACGGAGGTAGCATAACCAATATTTTCCCTGTGTATATCAAAACTCTTGACTGTTATAGACACAAAGGCGACTACGCCCGCGCTGTATTTGCCGTTGGAGAAGTCCACGAAATCTGAAATAAAAAGAAAATGTATTACAAACTGCACCCAAATTTATAGTAACATTCTAGTCTCGCCCGTATACACTACAAGTAAGGGTCAAAGTAGGGTGAACAGAAAACTATCAAAACACATAAGAGAGGGGTGAAATATACAAAGAAACTTTATTTGCGAGAAAAGTGTAATACAATAAAGATCTTGCTCTACTGTAAGCATTACATATTAAAATAACTATTTAAATTGAGTTGGTATACAAAGAGATTAATTTATTTTCAGCATTTTAGTGGTGACTATGTTTTGTTTTCTATGTAGCAGTAGTTAAATATTGTTTTAGGATCTATAATGTTCTTAAACATATAGTCAAATCTATCTACCAGTTTTTACAATCTGCACACCCTGGCACCATCCCACCTTCCTCAAATCTCGAATTCTGATGGTGCTGCTGCTGCATCAGCAGAGAACCCCAAATGGCATAAGTACTCCAGCCCAGTAGTTACTTTTTGAGCCATTTGAGGTTGAAACTGAAAATGGCTTCATTATACTCCCTTTGGGGGAGGCCTATGTTCAGCAGTGGACGATATGACGCTGAAGATGATGATGATGACATTATTATGAATGTTGCCAGTTTTGGTAATAAAAGTTAAACATATTTTGTGTCCCTTGTCTCAGCCTACCCAGGATTGATAGGTATCATTCTGCCAATGTAAAGATTGCTTACCAAGGTCTTGTTTTGTAACGGCCCAGCTCCAGTTATTAAAGCCCCACTGTGCATGTCCAAAGTTGATGAGCTGTTGCCGTCGTTGCTGCTGCTCATTGTCATCATCGCTAGTCATTGCCCCTGGCAACACTGAGCAATCCGGCTATAGGTATAAAATGAATTATTTGCAATAGCTTGTATATTAATGTAGTATGGCAATTTACATCTTGGTGTGCTACAATTTGATTATTTTTATAGAGTAAATTAAGTTCCTTAAGTTCTGTTTATTAATCCTGTTAAATAAACTTGAAGGCATTGGTATCCGCGGCATTGCTCACCAATGGTTTAAGTCTTATCTTAATGAACGCGTACAATACGTTGAAATAGTGAACCATAATTATGATACCGGAGAAATAAGGCAAATAAGATCAGAAATGGCAGAGGTAAAAAATTCAATTCCACAAGGCAGTGTTCTCGGGTGCTTGCTATTCTTATTATACATTAACGACTTGCCAAAGATAATAGAAGCAGTAAGCGTTTTATTTGCAGATGACATCTACATAGTGTTCTCTTGTGACGATAACCCAAACACAAATTTAAACATAATACTATCGGATATATCAACCTGGCTAGACGAACACAATCTGGAATTAAATTATGGCAAAACAAAACTTATGCAGTTTAGACCGCACCAAAAGAAACCGCTATCAATATTTTATTCTCACAAAAATACTGACATTGAATGCATTGAGACATTTAAACTGTTAGGATTAAATATAGACTCGCACACAAATTGGAAATCCCATATCCAAACCTTATGTGGAAAATTGTCCAGATTTACTTATGCCCTGTACCTACCACTTAAAAATATCTACTGACCTTAAATCAGCCACTAGTGCATACTATGCATATGCTCACTCATGGCTAAGGTACGGTATAGTTTTATGGGGCAATAGTACAAATGTAGATGTGGTGTTCAGACTGCAAAAAAAATGCATTCGCATTCTAACTAAAATAGAGGGAACAGACAGAGTTGCAGACCTTATTTTATTAAACTTTGCATATTGACCCTTACTTCACTCTACATCCTGGAAATTAGTCTTTTTGTAAAACAGCATTTACACTTGTTTCCAGCAAAACAAGAGCAGTACACAACATCCCGTAATTTAAGGAATAAGAATAAATTAGCACTACCTCCTTCAAAACTAGCAATGGTCCACTCTGGACCCTACACCATGGCGATAAAAATCTATAATAACATCCCAAAACCTTTGAGAGACATAACAAATTTCAATACATTTAAAGCAAAATTGAACAAATTTCTCATTCAAAAATCATACTACAGCAGTTTTTCGAGGACAAATTCAAAATAGTAGACAATATGATACCATGAAAATTTGAAATGAGATATAAAAATGATTTGACATTTATTTAAATTATTATTTTGAATCTTTTATTGTATATTATGTAATTACTTAATCATTTGACATTTATTTAAATTATTATTATTATATCTTTATTACTGTAAAACATCATTTGACATTTATCAAAATTATTTTTTTTTCTTTTTCATAATTGTCATTGATAATGATTTTATAGTAATTATTAATGTTGGATTCGCTGGTAAGTGTTATTGGTGAACACATGTGGAGCGTTTTTAATTTAATATTTTCGTTGTTATAATTGATTTTGGTGTTGCTTTTGAAAGCCTATATGTGTCTGTGATTTGTGTATTTTAATTATATCTGTGTTTGTCCTCATATTCCATTTGGGTGAGTTATATTTTGTTTCGTATAAGATTGATGCCGGGCGACCATGGAAGTTGATGAAACTCTCCATGGCCGTCCGCCGGATCCTGGCGAGTCGCGAGAAGTCCTCAACGACGACTCTGGCGACAGTAATAAAGCAGAAAATTTTTCCTACGGTTCAGGTTTAATTGCCCCCTTGGCAAATTTTGAGGCTGTTGAACGCTCGATCCACAAACGTGGAACTAGCGGAGACGGTCCTCCTCCCCCTAAAAAGCCGCATACGGATCGCCTATCTCAATCCATTGAACGTCAGATCCCCCAGTCTGATGAAATCTATCCATCTCAGACTAATAATACTCCATTGTCACAACCAATTTCTCAACTTTCTCCGCAAACCAACAATTTACAGTCAAACTCATCTTCATTAGGCCGTTCTAGATACTCTAACAGAGATATCAGACCGTTTTTAGTCAATGTTGCCTTTAAATCAGATAACCCTGCAGCAAGCACTTCAATACATCCCATTAAATTCGGCCAACTGTTAATGAAATTAAACATTAAAAATATTCTTGCTGATGGTATTAAAAGGGTAGGTAGAAATCGAATCTCAGTAGAATTCAAGTCCCCTGAAGATGCCAATGCCTTCCTTGCTAGCTCAGAAATTATTAATAAGGGGTATATTACTTCCATTCCTACATATAACATTACAAGAATGGGAGTAGTAAGAGATGTTCCAGTAGATTGGACTGATCTTGAGATAATTCAAAATTTAAAACCAGAAATTGGATGTGGTCAAATTTTGAAGGTTGAATCGCAAGTTTGTGGTGGATGGAGTCTCCGAGTGGAGGCCAACACCCATGGTGGTTCTCACTTTTGATGGCCAGACTTTACCAAAACGAGTTTTCTGTTGCTACAATTCTTTACCTGTAGAACTATATCTGTTTCCTACAATTCAGTGTTATGCTTGTTGTAAATATGGGCATACAAAAAATCAATGCAGGTCAAAGGCAAAGTGTTTTCGCTGTGGTGGGGAGCACTTTGGTGATAGCTGTACGGTTGATGAAGCCAAATGTTTTTACTGCTCCGGAGCACACTGTGCTAACAGTAAAAGCTGTCCAGAATTTGATAGGCAGAAAAGAATAAAGATAGCCATGGCAGAGTGTAGTATTTCCTATGATGAAGCAGCTAAAAAAATTCCTTCTGCTTATAGATCATATGCTGATGTTTCTGCATCTTCTCCCCGTCCTACTCCATCCAATTCTTCAATCTCTGTTCCTTCTAATATTATTTCATCCAACTTGCGTCCTTCAGCTTCCACCTCATATCACAAATCAGTTCCTAAGAGACAAAAAAATCATGTTCCTCTTACTGCAGGTTATGATGTAAGAGCTCATCAAGAGACTTTAAATTCATACTCCTTTTCACCTGCATCTAATGGTTGTGCCCTCAGCAAAGATCCTATAGATGAAAATTTCTCAAAGGAATTAGAATCTATAGTAAATTTATTAGAATCCTTCACATCTAAACACCAAGTTCCTGACCACGTTGCCAATTACTTAATTAATAGACTTCAGCTAAGACAAAATGGATCTGCAGCTTCTACAGTGGAACGCCAGAAGTGTCCATCCAAAAATAAATGAAATAATTACCTTAATTAATAATTTCCAGCCTATTGTTTTTGCCATCTCGGAGACGTGGCTTTCTCCACGTCTTCAGTTTAATATTCCTGGATATAGCACGTATCGCGATGACCGTCCTGATGGTTATGGTGGTGCTGCTATTCTAGTTAACAACTCCCTTCCCTCTTTTCCAATAGGAAAAGAGGGAAGGGAGTTGTTAACTCCCATTACATTGGCATTAATCCCATTACCATGGCTGGGAAGGGAAATATCCCTTCCCAGCCATGGTAATGGGATTAATGCCGTTGGGGTGAGAGTCCTAGGCATTGGTTTTATTTCTGTGTACATCTCCTCCCCCAGTCCACAATGTTTTCAATTTTTAAAAAATGTTTGTATGTCCATATCTCCTATTATTCTCTTAGGAGATTTTAATTGCCACAATACACTATGGGGTTCAATTCAGAATGATAGTCAGGGGTAGATTTAGTGGAACTTATGGATGAAGTTGGACTATGTGTTCTAAATGACGGTTCCCATACCAGACTCCCTCGATTAGGTCAGAGCAAAAGCTGTGTGGACCTAACCTTTTGTTCACCTAGTTTAGCAGCCCAGATAGAGTAGAAACGGTTAAGTTTAACATATGGTAGCGACCACTACCCCATTTGTTCCACTTTCATTGGTAGACATTTCCCGCTAAGAGATAATACACCATTATTAAAATATAGACTTAAGGATGCTAATTGGGCCTTGTATGAACAAATTTTAGATAACCAAATTCTTTCCTTCCCCCAAATTACTAAAGATAACTTAGCCTTGTGTCTGTCTCTTTTCTCTGAAGCTATTTCTTTAGCGGCAGATGAGAGGATTCCTGTGAAAAATTCAGCTTCAGGGAAAGTGTCTTCTCCTCCCTGGTGGGATAGAGATTGTACCTCAATTGTTAAATCCAGAAATGAAGCTGAACTTAATTACATTAGTAACATGTCCAATGAAAATTTAGTTAATTACAATAGGATAGTAGCTAAATCAAAACGTCTTTTTAAAAGAAAGAAGTATGAGAGTTGGAAAAGATTTTGTTTTTCTCTATCTCCTTCATCTTCCTCTTCATTAGTATGGGAAAAATTTAAAAATTTTAGGCGTGGTTGCTCCCACAAAAAATATTCTTCTATTTCTGGAGACATGGCAGTTTTATTTCTAAATAAATTAGCCCCATCTTTTGTGCCTCTTGAGGAGGAATGCTCATCCATTCCCGGAGTTATAATTTCCAATGATCCACTGGATGAACTTTTCTCACCAAAGGAATTAGATGCAGTTCTGAAAAATCTCCGGGATACAGCTCCTGGGGTTGATGGGTTTCCTTACTCCTTTTTTAAGAAGACTGGCTCCCATGGTCGTAACTTTCTTTTAAGTGTGATAAATACATGTTTCATGCAAAGTTTCATACCTACCCAATGGAAGTCACAAATTGTCATTCCAATATTGAAGCCGGGTAAATCACCTAATTGCCCTGATCACTATCGGCCTATTGCTCTGTCCCCAGTAATTTGCAAGATATTTGAACATTTAATTAAAAATAGATTAGAATGGTATCTAGAAAGCAGGGGTTTGATAGCGGAAACCCAATTTGGCTTTAGAAAGGGGTTTAGCACCATGGATAGCATTGGCATCTTTATGGCGGATACCCGCATAGCTTTTAGTATTAATGAATCGGTTATTGGAGTATTTCTGGACATTTCAGCAGCATATGACAGTGTTCTTCTTTCCGTACTCAGAGTTAAACTACGCCAGCTGAGTATTCCGGTAAGGATGCTCAATTGTATATGTAACCTTCTGTCTGATCGCTCCATTAATCTACATGTCCCAGGGTACAAGTTTGATCCAAGATTGGTTTGGCGGGGTCTCCCGCAGGGCTCGGTCCTTAGTCCCCTTCTTTACAATATTTATACGTCTGATCTGCACAAGTCGCTCAATATTGATTGTCAGGTTTTGCAGTACGCAGATGATTTGTGTTTATATGTTTCTAGTTCATCTATTAGTGCAGCTACGGAATCCATGCAAGTATCATTAAATTCTCTAAATCATTGGCTCTGTTCTCATGGTCTCCAGCTGTCAGCTTCTAAAAGCTCGGTAGTAGTCTTCTCCCGTAAAAGGGCCATTCCGGATGTACACCTTGAGATTGAAGGGTCGCCCATAAAAGTGGAAGACAAGGTGAAATTTCTTGGTGTCATCTTGGACTCAAAACTATCAGGTTCTCCTCACGTTAATTATATTACAGGTAAATGCGAAAAAAATATAAATATGCTGCGTGCACTCGCTGGTGTTTGGTGGGGAGCCCATCCATTCACCTTGAAACTTATACAACCTGTAACAGAATAAACGCAAGACCTGAAAGTAGTTTGCTCAGAATCGGCTTCTGAATCGATTCCCATCATTATTTATATGTGTTAATTTTCTCCAGAAATATCCTTCATTTAATCTAAATTAGGACCACTGCATAAAACCAACGAAATCAAATATTTTATTTAGGGAATTATAAGCCTTAGCTCAAAGTAATAAAAGCCCATAAAAATGCACGGCTGAATTTGTAGATCGCTTAATATCCATCCATACACACACGTAAAAAAATCAATACATTTTAGAATAAAGTATGATAGTGTGCGAAAGGTAAAATATTTAATTTAAGAAAGATTAGTCTTTATTTCCAAGCAATACGTCTTACTTAACTGCACAACCGAATTTGTAAAAATAAAAATATCATTTCTATCCTTACCTACACACACACGTAGGTTTTTACATTTAAGCTAGTTAAATAAAAACATCATTTTAGGAAATTTCAAACTTATCTCAAAGCAATAAAGCTTTTTTAAATGCATTACTGAATTTGTAATTCCGCATTCACAATATTTTGTTGAGAAATGACAAAATATTAGAAAATCAAAGGTACGTTTTTTGCAAACGCTAAATCAATATGAAAGAGCGAGATGCAATAATTTACTGACTTAGCCCTTTGAGTTGCCGCATTTGTTTGATATGCCGCCGGCGCACGTGGCGCCAAATTAGTCATTCGCCGGCAACCGACAAGTGAATTACGCAATTTTGTTGTTGTTGTTTACGCGCGCGATGGCTTTCCGGTACAGTAATATCCAGTGCACTGAGATGGTGAGGACACTGGCTCGTTGCGACGATAATGTGGAGTTAGCGTGTCGAGTCTTCAATGAACGACATGGTACCAGAGTGAGCGCCAGGACAATGCTAGGTGCAACTCAGCGCCTGAGGGACTTCGGTACGTTTCGTCCTAACACGGCCTTGGATAGAGGGACGAATGTGCGCTCTACTCGTTTGCAGGAAAACATTCTCGATTATTTCGATGAACATCCAGAGAGCAGCACGAGGGAAGCAGCGCCGTTGTTTGACTGCAGCCACATGTACGTGTGGAGAACGTTACGTGCTGATGGCGAACACCCCTTCCATCTACGACGTTGTCAGGAGCTAATGCCGACTAACTACTTGCCACGACTCCAATTTTGTAGATGGTTGTTGGAAAACTGGCAACGAAACATCATCTGGACGGACGAGAGCACCTTCACACGAGTTGGTATTTACAACCAACATAACATGCATTTGTGGAGGCACGAAAATCCACATGCATGTCGTGTAGACTCATTTCAGCACAGGTTCTCCGTGAACGTGTGGGCGGGAGTTGTAGGTACACACATACTCGGCCCTGTGTTTTTACCGAGGTTGACTGGAGATACCTACCTACACTTCTTGCAAGAGATATTGCCTCAGTTATTGGAGGAGGTCCCTCTCTCGTTGTTACGACGACCCGTGATTTACCAACATGATGGAGCTCCCGCGCATTTCACGTGGAACGTTCGACGGCATCTTGATGCGGAGTATGGATCTCATTGGATTGGACGTGGAGGACCTATACCGTGGCCTCCCAGATCTGCCGATCTAACACCGTTGGACTTTTTTTTGTGGGGTCGAATAAAATCGCTAGTGTATGTAAACGAAGCAACCAGTATAAATGACCTCAAACATAAAATTGAACTCGCGTTTGTTAAAGTGAAAAGTGAAACTGAAGTGCTTAACAAATTAAAAATTAACTTAAGAAAACGTGCAATAATGTGTATCGAGCAAGGTGGTGGACATTTTGAAAATCTTTTAAAAAGAGGACGAAGAAGAAGTGTTTAGTGTAAATAGCTCAGGTATGTACCTTCGTAATACGATTTTACTACTGTAAATACATAAATGATTGAAATCTTTTAAACACTGAATACGTTTTATACCTACGTAATAATAAAACCGGCCAAGTGCGAGTTGGACTCGCGCACGAAGGATTCCGTACCATTATCGACAAAAAACCGCCAAAAATTCACGTTTGTTGTATGAATAACCCATTTAAATATTAATTTTATTCCGTTTTTAGTATTTCTTTTTATAGCGGCAACAGCGAAGTCTTAACAACAGGGACAATTTTATCCTCCTGGTACGGAACTCTAAAAATGTAAACACACTGACGAGTAGGTGATAATATCGCGAAATCGGTTAAAAGACGCGTGACATGTCTGACTTTAGGTATTGCCGAACTGATAAATCGCAGTGGGATGAAAGGTTGCTCAATTTAAAAATACTTTCTTAGCTATCCGTAGTTGAACTGCATTATTCGAAGTTCAAAGCCTGTAGTAGTAAGTGAGCGGACGGCGAGCAATGGGTAGTTCGCCGTTCAGTCGTCTGGTATGATTCCGGACCAAGCCCAGTCGTCGACGGCACGCACTGTTCCCGCGCGCCTCAAGGAGTTGTCCGAAAAACGTAGGGACCCTGTAATAGGGTCGAAGCCAGCTGGGGCCCGGGTTCTTTTTCTGAAAAGAAGGCCTGGACCCAGTGCGAAAGGCAACAATGGAACGGGGTGGGTCGTTTAGTCAGTAAGAGTCTGACACTGTCTCTCGCTCCGCCCAAGAGCGGGATTCGTCATTAGATGATTTTTCCCACCATAAAAAAAGCCTGTAAGTGTGATGGAAAGATGAAATCATTATTTTACTAGTTAGGCAACTAACAATATTTTTTTATTTTTTTTATTTAGCGTATACTGTCCCACAGCTGGGCAAAGGCTGGCAACAATAATTAATAGGGTAATATCACAACTTACTAATATCAGCTAGGTACGTAATATTCGGCCATTAAACGTAAAGATACATACCTAAGCTTACATGCATTGCTTTCTATTCCTACCTACATGTTACGTAGGCACGCGACCTACATGTTACGTAGGCACGCGCACGAGTGTGCGCTATGAGTGTGTGCGTAGGGATACAGTAGTATGCTCAAACATTATGCGTCCAGCTAGGACAACTATTTTATAAAAAAAACATAGCGTTCTTTAGGTAAATCGAATTACAGATGTTTCTTTAGTTCTATAATTTAATTTTCTAATTGGGGTGTCTGAGGTCTTGCGTTTATTCCGTTACACGTTGTATATAATGCGACGATTAGAAGTTTACTTGATTATGGCTCTTTCCTGCTTGAGCCATGTAGTAAAGTTGCCTTGGCTAAGTTTGAATCTATCCAATCAAAGTCTTTACGTATTATATTAGGTTGTATGAGATCAACTCCGATCAATGCCATGAGGGTAGAAGGCGGTGAACCTCCCCTTCTATTTCGCCGACAATATCTCGCGGATAGGTTTGTTTACAGGGCATCTTTCCTTCAAAATCATAAAATTACTAACAAACTATCCCATTTGGATAATTTGTGCAGACAAGCAGATTATTGGAGATCCAAAGACCCTCCTTTGATGTTGCATTCGTTTAGGAAAATGCGTAGGGTTGAGGAAAGTGCTCCTTTAATCCAAGGTACTAAATTCCCCCTTTATAGGTCTCCTTATGAAATTTTGCATTTTTGCCCAAATTATATCCCGTATATAGGTTTGAATAAGGACACTGTTCATGCTGATGCCCTTCTATCCTCTTTAATTCATGATAAGTGGCAAGATTATCACAGGTTTTACACGGATGCCTCTAAATTGACTCCAAACAGTAAAACTGGTATCTCTGTATTCTACTCCAATTCTCGTATTACTCTTCAATTCCAGTGCCCTACTGAAGCTTCAGTTTTTACTGGAGAGTGTATAGGTATTCTCGAAGCTTGTCAGTTTATTTTGAGTCATACCATTATATCCAAGGCAATAATTTTTTCGGACTCTAAAAGCGCCCTAGACGCAATAGTTAAAAATCCTTTTAAAGATAACCTCCGCAGCCCAGTTATCTTTGAAATAAGAAGAATCTTATATTTGTGCTCTCTTAAAGAGGTTGAAGTGCTGCTTGTATGGATTCCGGCTCATGTAGGTATTAGCGGAAACGAATATGCGGATGAGGCTGCTAAAGCGGCCATAAATTCTAGTTCTGCAGATATGAAGCATTATTCTGTCCAAATTTATGATATGCTGCATAGTGCGAAGACCGATCTTTTTGACTCCTGGCAGTCCTCTTGGATTGTGACCAGTAAAACTAAGGGGTGCAAATACACATCTATTCAACCCATCATTCCAATTAAGCCTTGGTTTTATAAATTTAAAAAAGTTTGCAAAACCGTCACTTCTGTAATATGTAGAATCAGGCTTGGATTTTGTTGCACTCCAGTGTTCTTGACAATTCCCTATGCGAGTGTGGCTTGGATGACGGCACTCTTGATCACATTTTCTTAGGTTGCCAGTTATATAACTCCTTACCATTAAAACAAATAATTTCAAAATTAAAAATTCAGCAACCAGTGAATGTTCGACACCTCCTATCATTTTTTCCTGATCCTCAAATGATTAGTGCGTTTATTAAATTTATATCAACTAATATATCAACTAACAAAATAAAATTGTAGGACATGTATGTATATATATGTATTTCTGTGTTTAATTTGTGTAAATATATATAAATAACTAACAATGATTTATGTTTGTTTCTGTTCCAGGTATCAAAATCGTACCACAATTTAGTATCTATTATAAATACAAAACATAATCCTGCATTATCCCATGTGTAGCCATTACATGACACTGGCAAAATTGCTGAAATTAACGGCAGGCTGCCAATAAAAAAAAAAAAAAATATTAATGTTAAATTTATTTAAAGTTATTATATTTACCTTTTATATAATTTAAGATTTGTATAAGAAATATATTTGCAACACCCTAACAGGGTTCATGTTTGACACAAATTATGTACATTAACACCTATTATAACACATGAATGCAATAAAGAACTTGAACTATTTATTTCACTCCTTATATAAAACAAAGTCCTTATAGTTACACCGTATCCTAGTTGGTAGTGATCCTGCCTACGAAGCTGGTGGTCCTGGGTTCGAATCCCAGTAAGTGCAAATATTTGTGTGATGAGCATGAATATTTGTTTCTGAGTCATGGATGTTTTCTATGTATATAAGTATTTATCTATCTATATAAGTATGTATATCGTCGCCTGGTACCCATAGTACAAGCTATGCTTAGTTTGGGGCTAGTATGATCTGTGTGACATTGTCCCCAGATATTATTATTATTATTATATTATTATACACCATTTATAACTTAAGAATGGCTTAACAACTAACAATTAACAAATTGAAAAAATTAAAGACAAAAATTATTACGAATTTATTATAGCTTTTATTTTGGGGACATAACTATGGGTATATCTGGTGGAAAGACTTGATTTAAAATTATGACCATCCCACTAATATTATAAATGTGAAAGTTTATTATAAGACTAGAATGCACTTGTGTTATTTTAAATATATTTGATTTGTCATCCAACCCATACATATCTGTACACTGGCGGTATACTATCCTACGACACACTAAGCTAATTATGCAGTACCTACACATGTTTAAAGTTCTCTACATGAACATTATACAACGTGTAACAGAAAGTGTGAACGTAACTTAAGGGGGTTATAGGGTATCAGGACGGCTACCTATGGACGAAACTTCAAACAGAAATAATCATTTTTTATTCAACTAGTAATTTATTTTTCTATCGACAACCTAAATCAACAAGTAAGATTACCGACATTATGAACAACACTAAAAACTCAGCCGCAAGGGTAATGAACTTACCGCGAACTCTTTGGGTACCTACTACTTAGACTGTAAATAAAAAGTGTGGTTCTGTACAGTCACATAATTTATTACACGTGTTTATTTTAAGATTCAATCAAATGTTTAACTGAATTTTTGCTCTAGTTTTTAAAGGTTCCCTGTAACGAAATTTTAATCATTCATACAAATTTGATAACTAGGAAAAATCACTTAATTTAATTTAAATTGATATTTCGCAAGATATTGGATCTAGGAGAAATAAATAATTTAATTGACTTGTGTAACTGCAGATATTTTTTTTGTGTTAAATAGTAAGAATATTAAATTTTTCTTTCAGTATGTGAATTTAATCTGGCCGGAAACGAATAGGTACTTAATTTTTAATGCAAACTATACAAACTAACCAGATAAACACACGCGGTACGACTACTGATAAATTACTAAAAAATATGAATAATGTACTAGGCTCATATGAACATTTCGAATTCCGTCCTGATTTTGTCGCAAGGAACTCTAATACGGCGGCGAATACAAAGGATTGATGTAGGTAAATAATAAATGGTTAAATATTTTTTAATATTCATCAAAGCGGGCCCCGCGCGCGCGCGTCGCGCCATTTGAATGTGTTCGAACTCTTTGGTCTAGCGGTAGCGTGTTCAACTGCAGATAATAAAGTCCTGGGTTCAAATCCCGGGTCGGGCCAAAAAGTGATTATGGGAATAATGAAGTCTTGGGTTCAATTCCCGGGTCGGGCCAAAAAGTGATTATGGGATTTTTCCGTAATAAGAAATTTCTCAGTATCAGCCCGAAGTCTGGGAGTTGACCATATTACACCCCCATGCCTCGGAGAGCACGTAAAGCCATCGTTCCTGTGCCTGACCTCTTTCCGGTCGTATCGCTAGTAGTCCCATCAGATCATGAGAGTGATGGAATAGAAAGTGCAGGGGCACTTTCAATTCCACCTTTAAAATTTAGAGTGATACACTCTAAATTTTAGAGGTGTAACGACATATTAATCATTCATACAATACATACAAATAAAAAAATATGAATAATGTACTAGGCTCATATGAACAGTAGGGGACATTTCAAATTCCGTCCTGATTATATCCAAAGTTACACTAATATGGCGGCAAAATCAAAGAGTTGATGTAGGTAAATAATAAAGGGTTAAATATCTTTTAATATTCATTTAAGCAAGAAAGCCGCCAAATTCATCAAATATTGTGCAATTTCATTTATTTAATAAAAATATTAAAATCATCAGTTGTTCGTAAACTGCTGTCTATTTAGGTCGTGTTTAGTTACTAAATCGTCTAAAATGTCGTTTAGTAATGAGTAAAGTGTTCCGCGAAATCCTTAACTATGTCGTTTAGTGATCGTAATAATTTTGAAAATGTCGTGCATTCATCTATGAAAGAATAGCCTCAGACGTGCACTTTGTGATGATGAGGATTCATAGGTCACAGAATTTAAGGCTGTTTAATTACGAGGAACCTATGTCGTGAAGGGTACAGTGTCGCGATGGAGGCCACGCCTCTTTATAACTAAGAAACATGAAAGCTTTACGATTCTATGAATATGTTGTACATGAGAGAGACTCGTGTTAGTTGGCAAGTCTTAGAGTTAAGCTTTCGGTGTCGGTGCAGATTTTAGTGAACGTGAAATAATGAAATTCTTTCATCAGTACTGAAAACAACTTCAACTAGAAGTTAAACTATAAAAAGATTGTCGTAATGTGTTTGTGTATCACGTACTTATACGATGTAAAGTATCCAATAGCTATTCAGCAGTGCTATAAATAAAAACATAACTCTTAAATAAAACAAAACATGTGTAGTGAGTGCAATCGGTATCAAACTACCAGGCGTGCATAGAAACACAGGTATGTCAAACAATTTCTAGCGTAAATCAGAATCAGCTGTGCTGTGTTAGTACGGATGTTCGTTATATCGATAAAAATACTTGTCGATATATTGAATGGTATATTATTTTACGATCAAGATTAAAATGATGGTATTTCGGTATGAGATTTTGTGTATAGGTAGGCTTAAGGAGACTGTATATGCCCCTTAAGTTACGTTCACTCTTTCTGTTACACGTTGTATATGTATGTCACTAGACTCCTCAATTGTGTGATATACAGATTACACAATAAGTAAAATTGTATAAGTCCTTTTAATAGATACTCCATTGATTAAAGATTCAATTCAATTAGATTGCAAAGTATATTTAAAAAAATGGACTTAGGATAGTATGGTTCCAGTATACAGATATGTACAGACGCCAGCACATCAAGCAAGCTCAATCTGTCCAATTTCCCCGATTGAAAGTGAACCTAATGCTTATGTGATAAAGTTGAAAATCTATAATAGAAATGTAACAGATTGGGGTAGCTGGACGTGGTGCCGTCTTTACCCACAGGTAGGTTTAGTTGGTAAATATAGAATACTATTCTCTAGAATTGCCATCCCAAGAAGTGATTTTTGAATTCAGAGTAAGTAAACTTCATTATTGTGTTAGACTGTACTGCTGCCCTGTGAGCTTGACAAGTACAAATGTGCTCAATAAATTTCATTATTTCATTAACAAGATTGCAAATATTCGGCAGACAACCAGGACTTGGGTTATCCCCTCCATGGTAATCCAGCATAGGGTCTGAGATACACTAAGAATATGGACTCACCACAGTCAATCAATAGATACAGACCATATAAGGAACACCAAAATGCTATTTAAAAATATTTTCAGCACATAAATACAATATAGAGTTTGTGTCACTAACATAGCTAAGTCATTTATTATTTACATTAAGTGGGTAGAAGGCAAAATAATCAATACTCTGCAAGGTTATAACCTGAAATAGAAACCGCTATCATTATGGAGTCGGAAATCGTTGTCTTGTATTTTAAAGCTTGTAATACTTTCTCCAGCCAGGTAACCTGAACACGAAACGGCAAACAGCGGGAACTATACAGATACCATGCATATTGATAAATACTTGACACAAGCTGGTTATTAAACTTTACAGTAACTTTAACGACATTACAAATAGAATTTAGTTACCATTTTAATACTGCAATTGGCCACAGGAAACCCAGGCTTCCGCTGCATTTTGTTGACGTCCTCAACCGGCGCTTTTTTATATGAATGCCATGAATTTATAGAATACAGCGATGTTTGTCTTAACTATTTATCGTGAATATTAAGTATTAATTTTAATTTGAGCAACTAATAGAAAGTTTATAAACATTAATTCGCAATTATTCACTAACAAAACAAGGTTGATATGACATTTGGCGCATACCATTATTTAACCAGAGATTTTTTTTTTAAATTGTTTTTGCCCTCTTTGGGCAGGCTAAGATCTGTGACCATACCGCCTCGTCTTCAGTTGTGATATTTATAATTTTATATTTCAAAGTCAGTCAGTCATGTCCGTCACGTCCGTCACAGTCATGTCCGTCACGTCTGTCACAGTCAAGTCATAGTCCTACCCCAGTAAAGCAGTGGAGACTTTAAAGCAGTGGAGGCTTCTATGGAGTTTTGGTTTCAACACGGAAAATCACTATTCACGGCAATATCGCACTTTCCTCCACAAAATAAAACATAGTCTCGATGCGTCCTTTTCCGCGTTGGCGCCAAAACTCCGCATAACCAGAGAGAACTTAAGTTTATACAATAGACAGCGTTTACCTCAATAGGTATTAGTTTAAAATAAATCCAATATAGTGGCACTTTCATCTATAAATTAATATTTATTTATACATGTTCCTCATTGGCTGAAATTAATACTTAATTTGGTTTTTATCATTGATGAGTAAATACAAAAAAAATACTGAAATAGTAAGCCAGAAGATAAAAAAATACTGAATAGTTCTTCGTCGGTCGGTCAGTAGATACCTACTGTTAATGCCAGTGTGCAGAATTTATAGGATAATTTCTAATCATAACATTTATTAGGTCTTTACCTATGAAATTGCCGTTCTGCAGTACTGGCCATTTCAAATCAAAATAATTTTTGTTTGGCTAAGAATTCTAATTTCAAATTAATTTTATTTTAAAAACATGGATTCTTTTTTCCAAAAGTAGTCATTTCTTTATTGATTAGTGTTACATTTTCATCGCATTTCAATCTTTTTCGTCATCATGGATACGTTAAAAATTCGAGTAATTATGGAATATGAGTACCGTCGTGGCAGCAACGCGGCACAAGCGGCACGCAACATCAACGACGTTTACGGAGCTAACACTACAAACCAACGCACCACCTGTTATTGGTTTGCTCGCTTCCGTTCTGGAAATTTCGACCTGAAAAATGAACCTCGCGGTCGTCCGAAGACTTTGGTCGACAATGACGAATTAAAGGCGGTTGTGGAAGCTGATGATACACAATCTACGGCTGAATTAGCAGCAGCTTTCGACGTTAGCGTCAAAACAATATTGGTCCATTTGCGTCAAATTGGCAAGGTAAAAAAGCTTGACAAATGGGTGCCCCACGAACTCAATGATCGCCAGCGCGAAGTACGCGTCGAGACGTGCCTTGCACTGCTCAACAGACACACAAATGAAGGAATTTTGAACCGCATTGTTACCTGCGATGAAAAATGGATTCTGTTTGATAACCGCAAGCGCTCAGCAAGTTGGTTGGATCCTGGTTCAGCACCTAAACAATGCCCTAAACGAAAACTTACCCCTAGAAAAGTGATGGTCACTGTTTGGTGGTCTAGCGCCGGTGTGATTCATCACAGCTTCTTACCAAACGGGGTGAGCATTACTGCAGATGTGTACTGTGAAGAACTGAGCACAATGATGGAGAAGCTGGCGCATCTCCAACCAGCATTGGTCAATCGCTCGTCTCCGCTGCTCCTGCACGACAACGCGCGACCTCATACTGCACAGCAGACGGTCTCCAAGTTGCAAGAACTGGGGTTGGAAGCTCTCCGTCATCCGCCCTACTCACCAGACCTTGCGCCTACAGACTACTACTTTTTCCAGAATTTGGATAACTTCTTGGCGGGAAAAAAATTCAATACCCGAGAGGCAGTACAAAATGCCTTTGAAGAATTTGTTGCCTCCCGTCCAGCTGATTTCTTTAAGAAGGGCATCAATAAACTGCCACTGCGATGGCAAAGATGCATTGATTGCATGGGTGATTACTTCGATTAATACAAATAAAAAAATTCATGAAAAAAATTCGTTTAAATTTTTTCATACAAAACGGCAATTTCATAGGTAAAGACCTATTATTTGAACCGTTAAATTAACGTTTTATCTATTTTTGACCCATATGCATATGCCCACATAGACAAATAGCCTATATGGTATATTAAGTAATATAGGTTGCAGCAGCAGTACCTACTGTAGCAGCATAAAACGTTATCTGGGGGCACGGTAGTGCCCCCGCCTAATTGAGCGCTAAGCAATACTGCCGTACCATCCTTTTCTGGAACCATTTCACCGCATTTTCAGGCCTCTGTTTGAGAACATCCATCTGGATGGGTCACATCACAGTTCAACGGCCAAGTCACATAACAGGAAAATATAATAATAAAGAAATTGCAGTAAGGAACCTTAGATTTGGCTTACATTTGTCTAGAGATTTAAATACTTTTTAGAGATAAACAAGCAGCTCCATCGAGACTTGGCTATTTTTTTACAGAATGTTTTTGGTGGGATTTGATTGATATAATTAATCTTCAATGACGCATAGCGTAGGTAGGAATGGTTCCGTTTTCAAATATCGGAACATTATTGTTTTTAGTAGGTATTACTGTAGGTTAAATACTCTTTGGTAGGTATTCACGAACTGTGCCCCGCGGTTTTACCCGCGTTAAACTTTCTAATTTATAGCCTATGTATGTGTTAATCCAGGGTAACAGCTAACTCCATACCAAATTTTATTAAAATCGCTCCAGCCGTTTAGACGCGAAGAAGTGACAAATATACACACTCACAAACTTTCGCCTCGATTCGATTATCGTTGGCTTTATTTATGGATTTATCGTGGAAGCTGCAGAATACTCTGAGAGCTTCAGATTTGTTATAATAGGTCTTTACCTATGAAATTGCCGTTTTGTATGAAAAAATTTAAACGAATTTTTTTCATGAATTTTTTTATTTGTATTAATCGAAGTAATCACCCATGCAATCAATGCATCTTTGCCATCGCAGTGGCAGTTTATTGATGCCCTTCTTAAAGAAATCAGCTGGACGGGAGGCAACAAATTCTTCAAAGGCATTTTGTACTGCCTCTCGGGTATTGAATTTTTTTCCCGCCAAGAAGTTATCCAAATTCTGGAAAAAGTAGTAGTCTGTAGGCGCAAGGTCTGGTGAGTAGGGCGGATGACGGAGAGCTTCCAACCCCAGTTCTTGCAACTTGGAGACCGTCTGCTGTGCAGTATGAGGTCGCGCGTTGTCGTGCAGGAGCAGCGGAGACGAGCGATTGACCAATGCTGGTTGGAGATGCGCCAGCTTCTCCATCATTGTGCTCAGTTCTTCACAGTACACATCTGCAGTAATGCTCACCCCGTTTGGTAAGAAGCTGTGATGAATCACACCGGCGCTAGACCACCAAACAGTGACCATCACTTTTCTAGGGGTAAGTTTTCGTTTAGGGCATTGTTTAGGTGCTGAACCAGGATCCAACCAACTTGCTGAGCGCTTGCGGTTATCAAACAGAATCCATTTTTCATCGCAGGTAACAATGCGGTTCAAAATTCCTTCATTTGTGTGTCTGTTGAGCAGTGCAAGGCACGTCTCGACGCGTACTTCGCGCTGGCGATCATTGAGTTCGTGGGGCACCCATTTGTCAAGCTTTTTTACCTTGCCAATTTGACGCAAATGGACCAATATTGTTTTGACGCTAACGTCGAAAGCTGCTGCTAATTCAGCCGTAGATTGTGTATCATCAGCTTCCACAACCGCCTTTAATTCGTCATTGTCGACCAAAGTCTTCGGACGACCGCGAGGTTCATTTTTCAGGTCGAAATTTCCAGAACGGAAGCGAGCAAACCAATAACAGGTGGTGCGTTGGTTTGTAGTGTTAGCTCCGTAAACGTCGTTGATGTTGCGTGCCGCTTGTGCCGCGTTGCTGCCACGACGGTACTCATATTCCATAATTACTCGAATTTTTAACGTATCCATGATGACGAAAAAGATTGAAATGCGATGAAAATGTAACACTAATCAATAAAGAAATGACTACTTTTGGAAAAAAGAATCCATGTTTTTAAAATAAAATTAATTTGAAATTAGAATTCTTAGCCAAACAAAAATTATTTTGATTTGAAATGGCCAGTACTGCAGAACGGCAATTTCATAGGTAAAGACCTTTGGATCCAGCTGTTTGTTTGTCAGAGAATCGGAACGAACTTACTTTGACGTATGTAAATTTTATCCGGCAAGGATAGTTAGTAGCGGTATTTTTTCTCGAGCTTTTCAATTTATTTGAATATCTCTTCATAAAATTAAGATACGGAATCATATTGAAAAATAAATTATGGAAGATCATCCTTCATTTCTCCACATTGATGGCAGTACTTTGGAAGGGGTAAATATAAATTATAATGGAAAAGATAACCTGTTGGAATATTAAGAAATTGTGATAAATAAAAAAATATTTTCAGGGCGGACAAATTCTTCGCCAGTCTATTGCATTGAGCGCTATCCTAGGGATACCAATACAGGTGTCCAATATAAGGGCTGGGCGGAGCAAGCCTGGGCTAGCAGCTCAACACCTTATAGGTAATAACATATGTCTTTAAATTTTATTTAAAAAGTAACAATTTGAGGTGTTGTCCGCGCGCCAATAGTCGGTTACTGGTTAGTATAACTGACTCGAGACACATACTGATAATATTTTTAATTAACAGAACTTAGTTGAGTATTTCACTGCTATAAACCATTTTAATACCATCCAAAAGACTAACACCTCGGTAGTGCTTGATTGCCTCTTGCGCTGTCTGTTGATCATTCAGGAATGTGGTTTGTTGGCAGGCTATGCTTTTCCAATGTAGCATTATGTGTGATGTTGGTTCTTCAATTATAATGAGCATCCTCCAAAGGGGGCTCCCCTTAATGTCAATCTTGAAGAGTTGTTTGTTTAGTGTACAGGGATTGGTAATAACATGGTAACCTTCAAGAAATGAGCCTATTCCTTTCTCAAAGGCCGGCAACATACTTTCAGCCCCTCGGGTATTGCAGGTGTCCATGGGCAGTGGTGATTACTTACCATCAGTTGAACTGCTTGCCTGTTTGCCTTGCCAATAACTTGATTTTGGTAGTAAAGTAAATTGTTCATTTAAATTTTAAGTAATTGAAGTTATACTTCTTTTGGCGCGATGGAGAAAAATGATGAGAGTGAATTTTTACAATGCGCGCGCACACCGACACCAAAAAATTTAACAGCATGAAGTTAGTTCTAGGTGGTATGAGAGTGAATTTTTACGATGCGCGCGCATCGTGCGACGAAAATGAAGTTAGTTCTAGGTGGTATGAAAATGTATGAGAGTGAATTTTTACGATGCGCGCGCATCGTAAAAATAACAGCATGACGTTAGTTCTAGGTGGTATGAAAATTGATAACTATGTTCAAGTTGTATATTAAGAAGTATAACTTGTAACGCGTGTACATAAGTACACACAAGTTTTTTTTTTTATTACTTAATTTGTATTATATTCAAAGGCAGAAACTAGAATATCTTTATATAATGCAGATAGTTTTACAACATATGCTAGGGTGTAGAAGGCATGAAAAGGGTTGTGATTATGGCATATCCCTCCAAATGATGGACACAACCCATTGTGGAAATTTTAAGGGCAAATACAAAATTTCATTTAACATTAAGTGAAATTTAGATTTTTTTATCTGGATACTTTTTTTCCTGGCGAATCCTGGGATTATCAAAAAATTAAATATAGAATATTCTAACTTGGAAATTGGTATAATGTGTCATATGGAACATTATATAACAAAAAAAAGTATCTTTCTATCTTATTTTAAAATGAAAACAGAGTAAGTAGAGGGAAGAAAGTAGTAAAGAAATAAAAGCATAAATATTTACCACTGTTGAGTATGGTATATAAGTGGGGGTTTGCATGTAACTTAGTAATGTTTTTAAACTTTCGCGATTTGTACACATTTTTAAATACGTGGACACGGGTTGCACCAGCCGAAACATCGGGTAACCAAGGTAATGATTTGCCTATATCTTTATCATGAATGAGACCCGTGTCCACAGTATATAAAAATGCATGTAACTTAGTTATTAAGTTCATTCAGTGAGGTCCACATTACTTATGCAGGTATAAAGCTGGTTGCAGACATGTGCCGGGGAATACTGAAGGGAGGCATGATCGGCTCCACTGACATAGAGTTTATTCCAAGGAAGAAGATCCGTGGGGGACACTATGTTGCCGATACGCGCACAGCTGGGTGAGGAAGACCTACACTTAATTATCAATCAATCTTATATATAGTTTTTAATATATTATATAGTCTATCCTTATATATAGTATATTTGAATAATTTGAGGAAAAAATAATTTATTAATAAAACTAAGCATTAAGGTAAAGGTATTCTAAATATTCTTGTATTGGTAATGTTCCCAGAATACTGGCAGCATTACCACGCTGTATGCCAATACCTATTTGTTGGGCAAAATATAAGCCAGCATTCTGGGAATGTGTCGCCTCAACAAGGCGTGCAGCTATTTCTTTATGCATAATTTTAGCCACAATCACACATTCAATCGTTATGTGTGAACACATGTACATAAAAGGTCTTAAATATACATATTAGGGCCTATGTACACCACGGTTTGTGAACGCGCTGTCGACGCGCGCTTTGGAAACGCGCGACAAGCAACGGCGCGCTTAAAAAACGTGGTGTGCTCTAATTTAGTCGAGTTTTATGTTCTACCAATGAAATTGGTGTACAATTAAATTTTTGGTTTAAAGTTTAGTCAATAGGTAACCAAACGGGTACTAGTTTTAAAAACGAATAACAATTCAGTAAATGTTGATTAAATGAAGACGTGACGACGATGTCTATTAAATTTTACATGGAAGTCAAAGGTTGATAATAACATTATAGGAACTTTGTCATAATTTATCATTTAAAAATCCTCAATACAGTAATACGTCTTATCTGCTAGAAACAAAAACAATTCACTTTTAAATTTGTGGACATTTCTTCACTTTTTATGCATTTCGGTAATTTATTATACATCTTTGGAGCAATTGCAAAAATTCTATTCTGCAAATAGTTGTAAAGCAATATTTACAATTGCCCTATCTACACCATTTGGTGGTGATTTCACCGAAATGTTACCACCTTAGTCCAGGGGCTCTACCGACTAAGTCGCCGAACATCGATTTCGTGAATGGCGTTCAAATAAATAAAGGTTAAGAATTACATAATCAATCGTTAAATCGGCTTCAACGCTGACAATCGATTCCGGACCATTTATGACGTAAATTTTTAACCTTTATTTATTTGAACGCCATTCACGAAAACGATGTTCGACGACTTAGCCGGTAGAGCCCCTGATTTTGTAATGGTTCTGTTTGAATAAAGTTTAAGACTTTTAATACATATCATATTATATTGATATTGAAAAACCGCTTAGTAAATTTATTTGAACTAAAACAACACACTCAATGACTAAATTTAGATATACGTAACATAACTGGCTATGCGAGAAATAGAGGAAGAATATGTGTGCTTGCACATCTCTCTCTTGACCCTACAGTAATATACGACACGCATCTCTCTCTTTTCTATCTTCACTAACTTATACATCCCTCTCAACTTCCGTTCACCTCACCCGATCACACTTTACCTAACGCTCTCGTTACGCATTCACCAGCTTACTGGCGAAGTCAAGCGTGCGTAAAAGAGTTTTACTTCAATAAGGCAAAATAGCTAAACGGCCTCCTTGTGACATACAAAGGCTTAGCAAGTTAAGTGGTGGGCCTGGTGACCTGTAATTCAGGTTTCTCCAAATCCTACAACAGGCACCAGTCTCTCACAAACTTAGGTTCTAACTTAATACCCCAACCATAATATTAAGCTGTATTTGTTTTATTTACAGCCTGTATTTCTTTGTGAAGAGTATATAAAAGAAATTTGATTTGATTTGCCTATGTAAATCTTCAGTTATTAAAACAATTATCTCATTAATCACCGTAGCCTAGTTGGTAGTGCTCCTGCCTACGAAGCTGGTGGTCCTGGGTTCGAATCCCGGTATGTGCAAATATTTGTGTGATGAGCACGAATATTTGTTTCTGAGTCATGGATGTTTTCTATGTATTTATCTATCTATATAAGTATGTATATCGTTGCCTGGTACCTTTAAGCTTTGCTTAGTTTGGCGCTAGGATGATCTGTGTGACATTGTCCTTAGATATTATTATTATTTTCTTTTATTGTTTTTTCTCAGCTTTTGCTGGCATTTCTTAACATTTACGGGCAAACGCCAAGTAAATGACAAGGAGTTAGCTAGTCATATTATTATGTCCGTCAGTTGCATTATTGTCGTCGTCTATTATTATTATTATTAAAAGTTTTGTGGTACAGTTCAATCAGCCTGCTCATGCAAGTGGCGGTCCCGTGTGCTCTGTTTGCGGACGGGCCCGTCACGCTGGACTTGAGAGGGGGCACCAACGCGGACATGGCGCCGCAGATCGACTACATCACTGACGTTTTCTCCTGCTACCTGAGGAAGTTCGGCGCTAGCGTTGACGTCACTATTCATAAACGCGGGTCAGTATTACTATTTCATTTAATTGTTTTTTTTTTTATCATCTATTATCATTTATTGTCCACACAGTCGTGGTACCGTCACAATACTCAATAGTCACGTTTTAACATTGCTCCCAATTAAATATATGTATTCAGTGTTAAAACCGCCAGTCACGTAATTTTAATTATATAACAGTTATAATAAAGTTATAATACAAGTTTTAAATAGTGTCTATAATCAGTTCCTAGTGTTTTATAGTGATAATTACAAAAACAAATTGACAAAAATAAAAAGTAACGTCCATATTTCAAAGTGAACAGCAATCAATCGAAACGCGTAAGTGACACCAAATGCACGGCGCTTAAGACCTTTTGGACACGGCCTCAGTTACCGACATCGAGTGAGTACTGGTATCATAATAACAATAAAGAATAAATACTTGCTCACTGCTGCACAATTACAAAATGGATTCATGTGGGAAAAATATCACTATTAGATCCAAAAACAGGAATAATTTTGAAACACCTAGCCATGAGGACACCATGAATACCTCTACTCTGAGCTGTTCCGATACTGGGCGAAGTCTCCCCGATCTATCGAGAGTTTTACTGAATAACGAAGTAGATGAATTGAGAAATGAACTGATGCAACTTAGAATGGAATTGGAAAGATCCCAGGGTGAAATAGACATTTTAAATTCTGAAAATTGTTCTCTTCAAAAAATTATATCCTGTCAACAGTGTAAAATTGATCAATTGAAATTGATTTGTACTAATTCTACAGATTTTAAAAATACATCAAAAAAACGAGAGAGAAACTTGCATGTTTCGGAATCCCGGAAGAAGAAAAATCCGATCCCATCCAATATATGCCATATAGCTATGATGATTTAAATATTACTACAAACACGAACAATACGTCATGTAACTTGGAACCAAATATCACAGAGGGCGCCAAAAGTCATGAAAATACTATAATTCCTAACCAATGCAGTATGATGAACATGAACAAAAAACCATCCAAAAATCTTGATTTCAACGTCCAATTTAAAAAGGAAAAACGTTACCGAATTCTGATATTTTCGGACTCCTACGTGTCACATTCTTCATATCTAAGAAACCTTCTACAAAAACATGCAGGTCCCTCATATTTAGTGTCGTCCATAAACAAATCGTGCGCCACGGCAGATAAACTTCTCGAAACCTGTGCTGAAACATGTAAAGACTTTAGCGTATACGACTATGTCATAATAATGTGTGGTCATAATGACAAAAATCCTCTGAAAATTCAATCAGTTCTTTATCAAAGTTTAAATAGTCTAAAACATACTAATGTATTACTTTGTAATCCTAAATATAATAGGTTTCTAAATGAATCGAAACTTTGCGCGTTATTCACTTATGTCAGTAATCAGTTTGAAAACACTACTCATTTCAACCTAGATCTCGCAATACCTGTCCGATCTTACATACGCTTACTATCGGGATTTTTATTAAGACATGTCTTACGTTTAAAATATATGTATGAGTATCAACGGTATACAAACGCTCAACGTACATCCTCTCCATTAAACGAATTAAAATGCTATACATCTAGTGGTACTCAAACAGACATAAATCAATACAATATATCAATAGGAACACAAACTACAGAAGTTCCGGAAAATCAGTTTTTTCGAGGCGAATAATAACTTCACAATTTTACACCATAACATTCAAGGTTTGAGATCAAAAGCAGGCGAAATAGAGCTTTTATTAGAGTCAAAAAATATTTATTATAATATTTTATTCCCGGGTATGACCTTAAACTGCCTCTATCGGGGGCTCTAGAATCTTAGGATTCATCAGAGGCCTACGATAGCATAGTTACTATCAGTACAGGATAGTAACTTAGAGCGGCGGCGGAAGAGTAGGCATAATTATGCATACCAACGGCGGCGCTCACAGGCCGAGTTAGCTGGCTTACTGTACGCTCACCGAGACGCAGGGGACGAGCACAAGTGAGCTATTTAGTCCGAGGGAGCATACCCGAAACAAAACCCCGATCCAAAGTGTCATCCGACCCGTGCTGAGGGATCCATGGCCAGAGGGTATTCTGGTCGATAACGGAGGGTGTCTATGTTGGCGGTCATAGGACACAGAATGGATCCGCCTTACCCCCGTATAGGGCTCTGCGAGGGTGGACCGTTTAGTCCCTAATACTCGTGGGAACGCAATGGAGATAAGAAATTTTAATCCTTTAAATGGCGGCGACGTGGTCCGCCACCCGTCACGTCTCGTTTCCCAGAGAGGCGAAAAGTGGTCAACGGAGAGCCGTTTTGCTACGTTGAATGTTGGAGGAGGAATAGAAGGTAAGATGGACGAAGTATGTCAGCTGATGAGTGAAAAGCGGATCGATGTGTTGTGTGTGAATGAGACGAAGCGGAAAGGGTGTGATACTACAAACCACGGACTATACACGGCGTATTGGTCTGGAGTACCGAACACCACCCGAGCTTGCCAAGGTGTGGGTCTCATTCTTTCCACAAGTATGTCTGAGTGTGTGACTGAGTTCGAATGCGTGAATGCAAGAGTAATGTGGTTGAGAATGAAAGTTGGTATGACCCGTATCTTCCTAGTAGGAGTGTACGCTCCTGTAGATATGGGTGCAGTTGTAATACAGCGAGAACAAGAGGAAAGAAAGGCATTCTGGGAGACCCTGAGAGATGTGTTGCGGTTAAGTCGGTATAATGAAAGAGTAATAATGTTAGGTGATTTTAATGGATGGGTTGGGGTAAAACGTGATGGTTTTGAAAGAGTACTAGGTCAATTCGGTGACGAGAGTGAGAATGAGAATGGGTACAGTCTGCTTGAGATATGTTTGGAATGGGGTCTTTGTGTTACAAATACTATGTTTGAACATAAAAGAATCCATACGTTTACACGAGAGAGGAAAAAATGTGAGAAAGAGTATGATTGACTTCGTGATTGTAGATGAAAGACTGAGAAAGAATGTTCTAGACACAAGAGTCTATCGTGGGACCGCAATCCATACAGACCACTTTCTGGTGATGAGCCGAATAAGTGGTCTGTCCAAAGGATGGCGCCACCGAATCCCTGAGACTAAAAGTGTACTAGAGAGAATAAAAGTAGAGGAACTGCAAGAGGAAGAAGTGGCAGACGAGTACAAAAGTAAGTTGGTTGAGAAGTTTGAGGGATCTGAAGACATAAGAGAAGTAGAAGAGCTATGGAAGGTAGTCAAAGAAGGTGTGGTGAGTGTAGCTGGTGAAATATGTGGTGTAATAAAGAGAAGAAGAGGAAGAAAGATGAAGAATATTTGGTGGGATAAAAGTGTACAAAAAGTTGTATGTGAAAAGAAGAAAGCGTGGTTAGACTGGCTAGCCACCAGAGCAAACGAACGAATGAATAAGGCGACGAATGAGGATATAGAAAGGGCCTGGAATGATTATAGGAAAATGAAAGTAATTGTAAAGGATGTGGTGAACGAAAAGAAAAATGAACAAAAGGATAATTTTGATAGAAGGTTGTCTAAGGATTTTCAGACGAA
Organism: Pseudoips prasinana; assembly: GCA_951640165.1. Lineage (NCBI taxonomy): Eukaryota > Metazoa > Arthropoda > Insecta > Lepidoptera > Nolidae > Pseudoips > Pseudoips prasinana. Next base: position 31,540,905 of record OX621251.1, on the reverse strand, counting down.
CATTAAGTTTTTCTGGAAATCCGTTAGATCAGTAAGAGGCATAACTCAAACCTCAGAACTGAAATCCATACGAGACCAAGATGGAAATATAGTGAAAGGGGAAGAATGCGTGTTAAAACGTTGGAAGGAGTATTTTGAAAGTTTGTATGAAAGAGGTGTAACAGAGAGTGAACGTAGTTCACTAAGTACAGACGAGAACAAATGTAAAGATGAAATTGGTATGGATGAGATTGTGAAAGCTATTAAGGGTATGAAATCAGGTAAGTCACCAGGGTATGACAGGATAACTTCCGAGATGCTGAAGGCTGGACATGGCGTCATAGCGAGTCAGCTGTACAGCCTTTTCAATCTATGCTATACCACCGGCCAAGTGCCAAGTGATTGGTGCAAGGCTGTCATTGTACCTCTTTACAAAGGGAAAGGCTCACGGCAAGACTGTAAAAACTATAGGGGCATTAGTCTGCTCAGCGTCGTTGGTAAGTTGTATGCAAAAGTATTGGTTGAAAGAGTTGTGAAAGAAACCGATGCGAAAATATGGGATGCACAGGCGGGTTTTCGGAAAGGAATGGGATGCACGGATCAGGTCTTTTCTCTGCGAAGTATAGTAGAGAAGTTTTTGGGCAAAAACCAAAAGGTCTACTGTGCCTTCGTAGACTTAGAAAAGGCCTACGATAGAGTGTTGAGGAATGAACTATGGTCGGTACTGTCCATGTATGGGTTGAACGACAACCTTGTTCAAGCACTGAAATCTCTTTATAGGGATTCCAGAGCTTGCGTGAGGATTAACGGGTCATACACCGAGTGGTTTAGCATCCAAAAGGGTGTTAGACAGGGATGTGTAGCGTCACCGTGGTTGTTTAACCTATTCATGGATAGCTGTTTAAAAGATTTGAAAGAAAGTGAATGCGGTGTAAGGATGAATGAGTTACTCATCAAATGTCTGCTTTACGCTGATGATCAAGTTTTACTTGCATCATCGGCGGACGAGTTGCAGGTGATGGTAACAAATATGTATGAATCCTTTGAAAGGAAAGGGATGAAAATGAATGTAGGTAAGACGAAAGTAATGGTATTTGAGAGGGATGAATACACGACAGCGTGTGATATTGTGATTGGAGGAGAGAAAGTCGAACAGGTGAATGAGTTTGTATATTTGGGAACTTTGTTTACGAGAGATGGGAAATATGAAAAAGATATTGTTAGAAGAGTAAATGCGGGGAACAGAGTGAATGGGGCACTACACGCCTTTATGAGTAGCCGGCAAGTATCAAAGAAGGCCCGACTAGCCGTGCACGATGGAGTGTTAGTGCCAACTTTAATGTATGGAAGTGAAAGTTGGGTATGGCAGAAAAAGAATGAAAGTAAAATAAATGCAGTGGAAATGAGAGCTCTGAGAAGTATGTGTGGTGTGACTTTGAGAGACAGAATTCGAAATACTGATGTAAGAGAGCGTTGTGGTGTGAAAGAGGATGTAGTCACAAAGATTGAAAAAGGCATGCTGAGATGGTTTGGCCATTTAGAAAGGATGAATGAAAGAAGATTGACAAAAGAAGTATACCTGGCCTGGGTGAATGGGACAACCGGAAGGGGAAGACCACGTCGAACATTCTCTGACCAAATTGGAGATGTTCTCAAGAAAGGGCAGGTCAGAAGTACCCTAAACCGGCGAGCATGTATGAAGAATATAATGACAGTAATCGAGGCAAAAGAAGTATGCAAAGATCGTGACAAATGGAAATCCGTTGTCTCTGCCTACCCCTCTGGGAAACAGGCGTGAGTCTATGTATGTATGTATGTATGTAAAAAAATTAGATGTATTTTGTGCAACTGAAACATTTTTTCATAAAAATAGTGCTGATATATTACAAATACGCGGTTATAAAGCCGCTTCATATTTCTCACGAACTAGGAAACGAGGGGGTGTATGTATTTATATAAAAAATTATATAAACTACAAGAAAATAGACTGGATTCAAGATTTATGTGTTGAATTACATTTTGAGTGTTGTGGTATAATAATAACAGAAACTAATTGGATTATTATTTGTATGTACCGTACTCCTTCGTCAAATTTTAATTTTTTTATAGAAAAACTTGAAATATTGCTATATAAACTAACTATACGGAAAAGGTCGATTAATAAAAAAATATTTATTCTGGGAGACTTCATCATAAACATATTAAATGACGATGCCAAAACTAATCAATTTATAAGTACTCTCAAGAAATTTAACTTAACTCTAACTTTAAAAGAACCAACCCGAATAACTCCGCACTCTGCTACATGCATCGACAATATAATAACAAACCATAAAAAGTACAGGGTAGAAGTATGGGATATGGGCATATCCGACCACACGGGCCAAGCTATTATGATTCCTTGTAGTCTAGGTTTTAATGAAAAATATTGGTATGTAATGAAAAGGAATATTGAAAAATATATTGAAATCTTTTTAAAATTTCAATATATTTTTCAAACATACCACAATTAAGTTTTCAAGATGTCTTTAAGTCTACAGATGTTAACTCGGCGTATAAAATATTTTTAGATTTATTTTCTCTGATATTTAATTTATGTGTACCAATCAATAGAATAAAAATATGTCATAAAAAGAAAAACAACTGGACAACGAAAGGTATAAAGAAATCATGTGTTATTAAGAGAAAAATGTACTTACAATATCAAAATAACAAGAGCCTGAACGATAATAAAAAAAACTACATTAAATATTGTAAAATATTAAAACGAGTCATCAATCAATCAACAAAGCATACAAATATAAAGTTCTTACGGAATAGTAAAAATTTAACAAAGTCAACATGGTCATTAATTAAACAACATACACAAGCAACGAACGATTTAAGACAAAAAATTGATTACATAATCAACAATAATAACATTTTGAAAAATCCTGAAGATATTGCGAATACATTTAACCACTTCTACATAAATCAAAACTCGAACCTCTCAATGACGAGCAAATTCAAGCCTCTAGATGGGAAACAAACGAAGAGTATGTTTCTTTTTCCTGTAGGTAAAAGTGAAATAATCAATATTATTAAAAGTTTGAAGAACAAAACAAGTTGCGGTTACGATGACATACCTACCAAGATAATCACGCTAAGTTGTGATTATATTGCAGAACCCTTAGTACACGTAATCAATCTTATGTTGGAGTCAGGCGTTTTCCCAGACGATTTAAAGAGAGCAATTATCAAAACGTTATTTAAAAAAGGCGCCAGACACGACACAAACAATTATAGACCAATAGCTTTGCTTCCCAGTTTCTCTAAAATACTTGAAAAGGTTATTTTCAACAGACTTACTAATTTTCTAGACAGTAACAATATTCTAAATAGTAACCAATTTGGATTTCGAAAAAAGAAAACTACATCTCTAGCCGTTTTTAAATTATTTAAAAATCTCTGGGAAAGTATGAATAAGAAAAATCGGTGTATTGCACTATTCCTAGATATGTCCAAGGCATTCGACTGCGTAATTTATGAATTTCTATATAAACAGCTGGAAAATATAGGCGTCAGAGGGATCGCCCTTCAGTTATTTAAATCTTATTTAACCAATCGAACTCAGTCTACAGTTATCGAAGTATATAACAAAAGTACAAACACTATTGACTATGTACACTCAACAATTGAAAAAGTTATTTTGGGTGTTCCCCAAGGGAGCATTTTAGGACCACTCCTCTTTTTGATTTACATTAACGATCTTCCAAATATTACGAATCACCTATGCGTAATGTATGCCGATGATGCTACGATATTTATTACAAATGAAAATCATATAAATTTAAACCTTAATTCAGAAATCAACCTTACATTAGAGACTGTTACAAACTGGTTACGATCCATAAATCTTAGAGTCAATCTCACAAAAACTAAACTAATTCAATTTAGAAATTACAAAACCAAACCTCTAACACTTGATGTAATAAATAATGATACCAAAGTTGAAGAAGTAGAAGATATTAATTTCCTTGGAGTGTCAATAGACCAACATTTAAACTGGAAGAGTCATATCAATAGAATGAATAAAAAAATATCCAGTTATTGTTATGTATTATCTATTTTAGTTGAGGTAACTTCTCTAGCTGCTGCTAAAGCGGCCTATTATGGTTATATTTATCCTCTTCTGATGTATGGTATACTTAAGATGCAACTAATGAGCGCGCATCATGAAATAGAAAATCTGAACAGTGAAAACTTTCAATTGAAATCAGATCTACGAAAGTCATTAAATACTGTGGAATCTTATAAGAAAATTTGCTCAACCCCTAATAGACAACTTAACACACCATCATCTACCCGTAAAGGAATGTCTAGACAGCATAAATTGCGTGGAACACAAGAAATTGAATTGAATACTAGAGATTGTAATGATGAAAAGAGTAATTCGAACATGTTAAATAAAGAAACACAGACTCCTTATCTCAATATAGACCTTCAGACACAAACACAAACCGATCGACGAATATCATCAAATCAGTGCAACATTGCTAAGAAACACTTAACAGGCACCAAATTAACATTGAAACCAAAAAATAAATTGTGTGTAATAAGCAGCGGCTGCGCAAAAGGAACTCTGCCTTTAATTGAAAAAGTATTCTCGAATCATTTTGACTACTGCCATTATTTATTAACAAATACTGCGACAAAATATTGGCTAAGCAATATTGAAAATAGACTACAAAATTTTACCATGAAAGATTACTGCTTGATATTTATAGGTGAGAATGATATACAGGGCAACGAATATATAAATATATTGGAGGACTTAAAAAAATCTATAAAAGATCTAACTCATACAAATATCGTTATTTGCACACCAACCTACAGAAAAGGAGCACTCATACATAATTATAAAGTCGAGCTATTTAATAATCTCTTGTGGTTAGACGTAAAAAACCAAGAATATGCCTATCTTTTCGACAGCAACTGCTCTCTGTCTCATGAAATGTTCTCCTATAATACTGGGAGAATAAATAAAAATGGTTGGAGAAATATCTACGTGAAAATTGTGTCCAATATAATAATAGATTACGAAACATTTTCGGCACAAGACGATCAAGGAACTATCACGTTGCACCAAGCAAGTAGAATTAATGAATGCACACCATCTGAGAAAAGCGAGGATACATTTTTTCGTGACCACTAAACACCTTCATGTTTTACATCAGAATATTGCAGGATTAATAAACAAATCTGATGCAATCTCAGTGAGCCTTCGTGAACTAATAGATGAAAATATGAATGTAGACATTTTATGTTTTACTGAACATTTTATCATGTCAGGTTATGAATCCTTCTTACACATTCCAAATTATCAACTAGCAGCATGTTTTTCTCGGAAGGAAAGTAAGCGAGGAGGAGCATGCATACTCGTAAAAAATGGCCATCGTTTCAAGGAATTAAACCAAATTGCGAAAATATCTGAGACTGGAGTGTTTGAATGCTGTGCTATAGAACTGTCTGATTATAAAATAGTTTTGGCATGTGTATACAGGGTTCCTAAACTTAGTAATTTTAATATATGTATAGAGAAAATACAAAGACTTTTGCAAACACTTAGTAAGAATCGTTATACGGATATTGTAATAGCAGGTGATTTTAACGTAGATTTGTTAAAACGCAATGTACAGACTTTAGACTTTGAATGTGTATTTCTGAATCATGGTTTGAAATTGGCAGTAAATCAACCTACTCGCTATAAAAGTCAAACATGCATTGACAACATCGCTCATAATTTGACGAAAAAATGTGTTATTCAAGTGCGTGAACTAGGATTATCTGATCACACAGCACAAATATTAAAATTTCCTGTTGACACAATCGTTAATAATAAATACTGGCGAGTAACTAAAAGACAATATTCTGAAGAAAACATAAATAAATTCAAAAATTGTTTAAAAAGCTTATCGTTCTCATTTATCTACGAAACTTCTGATCCTAATGAAGCCTATAATTATTTTTTAGATACATTTACTCTATACTATAAGTTATGTTTTCCTGAGGTAACTAAAATTATTAATATCGTCATAAAACCTAAGTGGGTCTCTCGCGGCATAAAAATATGTAGCAAAAAGAAGCGCCAATTACTATGGCAATATAGGCTTAAACCAAATCAAATAAACAAAAACCTCTTTAGTAATTATTCCAAAAAACTAAAACATATAATAAAGCTTACCCGGAAAGCGCAAAATAACTTCACAATAAAGACATCTGTGTGTAAACCTAAAGCAACTTGGAAGATAATTAATAGTTCAAAACTAAATGTACCCAGAGACAATATTAGGAAAATTAAAATAAACAATAGGATTATCACTGAACCTAAAGACATAGCAAATCAATTTAATACATACTTTATCGACAAAATAAATCCCACAAATAATACTTTTAAAAACGTTACATGTCTAATAGAAAACAGATTAAACTCCTTCTTTTTAGCCCCATGTATCCCTGCGGAAATACACAAAATAATACATTCCTTGAAAAATACTAAAAGTGTTGGTTATGATAATCTTTCAACGACAGTCATCAAAGCTGTATCTGAGGAAATTTGTACACATCTGAGCTATATATTAAATCTAAGCATCGATACGGGTGCTTATCCAGAGGCACTGAAAATATCAATTGTAAAACCATTGTTTAAAAAAGAAGATAAGGAACTTATGCAACACTACCGACCTATCTCCCTCATTAGTATTATTTCCAAAATATTTGAGAAACATATATATAAACAGTTGTACACTTATCTTGAGAAGAATAATATACTAACTCAAGAACAGAAGGGCTTTCGTAGTAGTAAAACAATAAACATGGCTATTTATGACTTCATGTATAATGTAATAATAAATGTAGACAAAAACGTTCCTGTTAGCACCATATTTTGTGATATGACACAAGCATTCGACTACGTCTGTCATGACATTTTGATTAAGAAATTGGAAGCTTATGGCATTCGAGGCAATGTTTTGCGTCTCATAAAATCATATATTACAAATAGGAAGCAATATACAGAAATAACCTCAGTAAACACACGCACTAAACGTGAAGAAATTCATCGATCATCAGGTCGAATAGTTAAATACGGTGTGCCTCAAGGTAGTGTTTTGGGGCCTCTATTGTTCATTATATATATCAATGACCTTCCCAAAAGCATTAACCAAGACGTGTCACTATTTGCCGATGATAGTACCATAACTATACCTTGCAGAAGTTATGAAACCTATAATAATGACATTAATTATTCCCTGATATCGTTGGTACAATGGTTGGAAAACAATAATTTAAAAATCAATTTGGAAAAAACCCATATCATGCACTTTACACAAAGAGGATCTACTATGTCTAACCTTAATACACACTACAACAATCAAATAGTTACTGAAAGAAACTTAACTGGAAAACACACACAGAAAACTTAATAAAAAAGATAAGTAAATCTTCTTACGCGCTATACAAATTAGTACCAATGCTCAATATCGACGCACTTCTTACAGCGTACCATGGTTTAGTTTCCTCCTATCTTAGATATGGTATTATCTTTTGGGGAAACTCTACGAATAAGGAACTAGTGTTTAAAGCCCAGAAACAATGCATAAGAACCATCTTCAAACTGAAGGTCACGGAGAGCTGTAAACCATTCTTCATAAAATATAAAATATTGACATTACCCTCTCATTATATTTTGGAAAGCGTAATGTTTGTTAAGAGCAATCCTAACTTGTTTCCACATATGTCTGATGCAGTCGTTCGTAATAGACGTGACAACAGTAAACTTCGCCTACACAAGTCAAAAACGACTTTAATGAATAACAGCATATTCTGTATGGGCCCAAAAATATATAATAAAATTCCTAAAATTTGGAAAGAACTCAACTGCAACAAGCTCAAAAACAAATTAACTAATTTCCTGACACATAAAGCCTACTATCATATTAAGGATTTCTTGCATGACATCATTGACCGTTAATTGCTGTGGCACTGAATAACTACATTTAAAAGTAAAATAACGTACTGATTTGCTGCTAATTGAAAATAATAGAATACAATTCATATATTACATAAATATATTACAATTCATATGATACATAAATGTGATTAAACTAGGTAAGGCTAAGAATATTGTACAATTGCCATAGTTGTAAATGATATATAAATATAATATAAAGTTGTAAATATGTAAAAGTAATGTCGATAAATACCAGTGTACCTATAGATTATGTTTTTGGTTAGGTTTATTTTCTATTTTATTGTATTTACTGTTTTAATAAGTTAATTGGCATTTATTTAATCTGAAAACTTAGATATAATTTATTTTTATTCAACTTTGTACGCCGTAGTGGCAAAACATGACTGTACTAAAACTTGTTTTAACATCTTGCATGCACATGTATGCACACTTATGTTTATACAAATAAAACTATCTTTATCTTTTATCTTTATGGTGTAATTTATTGGGGAAACTCAACAAACGTAAATTCAACTTTTATACTTCAAAAAAAATGTCTGAGGATTATCTACAATATGTATAGCACCGATTCTCTTAGATTTACATTTAGAGACAAGGGGTATCTTACCTTAGTTAGCATTTACATTTTAGAATTATGTATTTTTGTAAAAAATAATATGATTTTTTTCAATTTAAAGTCGGCATCTAAACCTAATATTCGTAATAAATATAGATTTAATTTAGAGTTACCATCTATTCGCAACATGATTTACTATAAGAGTACTTACATTACAGCAATACGTGTGTATAATCATCTACCACTTGAAATTAAACAACTTGATGGTAAAATGTTTAAATCTATGCTGAAACGATGGCTATTGCACAACGTATTTTATGACCTTAAAGAGTTTTTTGCTTATGACCAAGTATCGAAGCAACTGATTTATTGATAATGATGTGTTATTTATCTGTTGTCAAGATTACAAAAAATAATTATTTAATAATAAGGTAGGTAGAAAAAATATTGCATGCCCGATATGGGTAACTGTTGATCAATCAAATTGTTATAACATCTTCTGTACACAGTTTCTGGCAATAAAATGATCTATGTCTATGTCTCTTAAATTATTCACATTAAAACAATGTAACAAAATCGCCAAACTGTTGCCAGTTTGTTGGCGATAATGGCGCTCTTACATATTACTTTTATACACATTATATATTTATTACTTCAATAACAATGTACAGACGCCAGCACATCCAGTTACCCCAATCTGTCTATTTTTTTAATAGATTTCAACCTTATCGCAAAAGCATAAGGTTCACTTTCAATTGGGGAAATTTGACAGATTGGGGTAGCTTTAAGTGCTGGCTAACATTGTGTTTGAATTACATTATTATAGACAAAATTACATAATGCATTATTACACATAATTTAAACAACAAAACCAATTTATAATACTCAGACCACGAACCGGAAGACGCAGCGTGGGCAGGCCCCCTACAAGATGGACCGATGATCTTGTGCGGGTCGCTGGAAACTGCTGGATGCGAATAGCGCAAGACCGGCAATTGTGGAGATCTTTGGGGGAGGCCTTTGTCCAGCTGTGGACGTCTTTCGGCTGATATGATGACGATGATGATGAATTATTAAAATTGAAATTATTACATAAGCCAAATCATTAAAATATTATTTTATTGCAATATACTTACACAGTAATTAAGTTATTTACACATTTTATACAAAAAATGTAAGTTTTCACCAAACTGCCAAGTGCAAAGTGACACCAGCATTTTCAGCATTCAGCCGTGATAATGAGGAGCCGAGTTCGAACTAAAAGGAGTTGCTAGAATTTGATACGAATGCCAGCTAAGGGTTGTGGAGGGCGTTTGTGGTCGTACCATTGAGCGACGGGTACCATGATACGGGTCTTTTGGGGTCACCATTACCAACACCACGTAATTGCAGTGAAAACTTTAGGACCGTTGACATAATTATTCAAGTTTTCACTCTGGTTGGCACTCCTGGAGTGTCACTGGTTTTGTTATGTGTAGGTATTACAAGATTTCTCCCTTGTTAGTGAACTGGTCACAGTCGCCTGGCCGCTTCGAGTCCCGAGTTCCCGCGCCGGACAACTATTTGTGTGACCCAAATTTAGTTGTTCTGAGTCTGAATGTAATTTGTGTCCGTCAGTTACATGTTTTTAAAGTACCCCGTAACACAGAGATTAGATTCCCTAGTGCGGGCGTTGTGTTTAAAAGAAAATCATTATTCCATGCTTTCTGATAGCCCCATATAATTTTCTTTGATGTGAAACATCTATAGCCGCAAAAAGATTTCTGGGGGAGCGACGCGTCGCCACGTTTTTTTTTTTTTGATGTGAAACAAAACAATCGACTGTGCGATTATTAATCGTAATATTTTATTTTATCATTATGACATATTTAGTTCGTATCAAAATATGTTCTTTTCTGCGTATTAATTTTAAAAAATAATGTCGATGTTTCACATCTGCCAGGCGTCTCGTGACGGCTCACAATTTTTTCAGTTGCTTGTGTGTGTTATGAAGTAAAGTTCGCACACTGAAACAAAAAAAAAACCCATGTGATGTTAGGAAAATATATATTTATTTCAGTTACTACCCAAAGGGTGGTGGCCACGTCACGGTGGAGGTGAGGCCTATACAGAAGCTTAACGCCGTCAACTTGACCCAGAGAGGTGAAATCAGCAGGATCTATGGATGGAGCTTCGTCTCCGGCATCTTACCTTTGAGGGTATGTATCACCGACCTCCAGATTATTATTATTGTTCTAAGTTTTTTTTAGGACAAGGCCCGCACACGCTAATCTAATCCCTGTGTCGCGGGGTACTTTACAAACATATAATAGACGGACACAAAATCCACCCATACTCAGAATAACTATTTATGGGTCACACAAATAGTTGTCCGGCGCGGGACTCGAATTCGCGACACGAAGACGCGAGGCAACTCTTCTTCGTCTTAGCCGCTTTATGAAGTTTTGATGTTCGAAAACATTTCTTCTTACTTACCTTTTCCCCATATATGAACAAACGCCAGCACATCCAGCTACCCCAATTTATTTTATAGATTTTCAACTTTATCACAAAAGCTTAAGGTTCACTTTAAATTGGGGAAGTTTGACAGATTGGGGCAGGTTGATTTGCTGGAGTCTGTACATGGTTGATGTGACGTAAATAATGGTTGTTTTTGTCCTTGATGGCTAATCCAGAGCTCATGGGTCCGATCCCCACCCAGGACAAATCTTTGTGTGATAAGTGTGTTTTTTTGTTTTGTGTATAGGTGTAATGACTAATGTGTATGTATAGCATATCCCTCGCAAAGATTGGCACAACTCCACTGTGGAGGTTTTTGGGGAGGCCTTTGTCCAGTAGTGACGTCAATCGGCTGACATGTTGATGTATGTATTTAGAAATATATTAGTAGGTTTGTCAGTTGTCTTGTTACCATAGTCAGGCTAGATGTAATTTGTGTCCGTCTGTTACATGTTTGTAAAGTACCCCGCGACACAGGGGTTAGATTCCCTAATGCGGGCGTTATCTTAAAAAATAAATGTTTGGGATCAGATGGCAATGTGTTAGCTGTCCCGAGAAATTAATTTATTAACACATGATTCATCCCCTAAGAGTAAACGGGGCAAAAGAGGTGTGCAAGGATCGTCACTAATAGAAATCCTTTGTTTCTGAATACCCCTCTGGGAAATAGGCATGATTCTATGTATGTGAGCATTCTGTTTGGTACCGCTACTGCTACCGAGGTAGTATTCAGAAGCTTTTTTTATAAGAAACAAAACTATTGCCAACAGCTTGCCCATCAAATGAACGAAGGCTTCAAGGAGCATTTACGAGACCTGGGACTGCCGCTTGATATCAAAGTGTACAAAGAAGACCAGAATGTCGCTCCCAATAACTGCAGCGGGATTATGTGAGTATAACCTTAACTAGTTTGAAGGGCTAAAACACCTTTGTTATGGTTGTTTGAAATATAATCGTTTCTTTATCTTATTTATTTATTTTTCTTAGGAAGACCAACAGGTTTCAGCGATATTTTAGCTTTATATGTTATATGTGACAGAGAGTCATTAATAGGTCTCCACGTATAAATCTTCTTCTAATCTTATCTTTTGTCTGTCATTTTAGTTTGCGTAGGTAATTGATGTTTGTGTAATAATATGGCTTATTAGGTCTGTTTGTATTTCTATTTGTAACAATATTTATGTAAGACTGTTTTTGTCTAAATAAATAAATAATACGTGGCAGGCATGGGAACCCGATAGGGGTACATTTAACTTGAAAGGAATGATTGATCTACATGTCGACTTCGTCGCCTGCAGCAGCCAGCCTACTAGCCGCTCGCACGTACCATTCCAAACATTCTATCCCCGTGCTGTGTTTCATCGGCCGGCCGAATATTAATAGAATATAGTGCACAAGTTAATTGCAGCTCGTCACATCTTATCAGCGCAGAAACGATGACAGAAAGGAAATTGCCCATTCTTCTATAGAGCTTCGTCCCTCTGTAAATAATTTTGTATGATTACCAAAATTGTAGGTAAAAGAGGAGTGATATCATGACATATAATTAAGTAAAAAATATATAAATATTTTGTGGGGTTTTTTTTGAGGTTAGGTGTAGATGAGTACCTACTCAAAAAATATTGGTAAATTGAAAGATGGGCTCTGCAACAATGTAAGAATAATATGAAATATGTCCTCTTTAACTAAATAGTTTTTTACAGGTAAGATGATGCTAGAACTATCAAGCAATAACGATAATGACACTCAATATGAAAGAGAAAGAATAAGCTTTGGCATGTTATTCTTTAATTGAACATTAACAACAGTAGAATTAAGCTAACTATAGCCTGACCTAACAACGAACGGTGGCGACACAGTTAATTAAAACAAAAACAGTGGCAACAAACGATAAAAACATCCGAAAACCATGCTTGTTTTTCACCAAGTAAACATGACAGCCAGATAGACATTGACAGTTCTTTTTTTTTACCGTTTGCGGGGATCGTTACGCATACTGTCAAGTGTCAGTTGCTCTTGTAAAACTCACTTTTTTTAATATCTATCTATTAATTAACGATATTAATACATTTAAATAATAAACAACTTAATATAATGTAAGTTATTAAAATGACAAGACCTCTAGTTTGATATTTACTGCAAGTGATTAATGTGATAGTAATGATTTCAGTCTTTAACTGTCTTTGCAAATGTACTCAAAATAAAAATTAGTCAAATAAATAACCAATAAACATTAAACCCCACAAAGTTTTTGTGCGTAACAAATAAATAATAATTATAAAAATAGGTTATGAATAATGGATTTTAATTCATGATCATACTCGGTTTAATTTAAGGGAGACAGAAATGGGCAATCACCTTTCGCAAAGATCAGTCCTATTCTTACCTACTTTCTCTCATTGCCGCTTGCCTACTGGAGTCTGCATACTGTTACCTGGACTTTCGCCATGAGGGTGAATTCGCACGCATACACATACGTGACAAGCGAACACTGACGTGTCAAATCTGTGACAAGCAATACGGTACATCATAACTAATAATAATAATATCTCGGGACAATGTCACACAGATCATCCTAGCTCCAGACTAAGCAAAGCTTGTACTATGGGTACCAGGCGACGATATACATACTTATATAGATAGATAAGTACTTATATATATAGAAGATATCCGTGACCCAGAAACAAATATTCGTGCTCATCACACAAATATTTGCACTTACCGGGATTCGAACCCAGGACCACCAGCTTCGTAGGTAGGAGCACTACCAACTAGGCTACGGTGACCGTCACCGTACTCGTTATAAATCGTTATAAATGTATTTATAACGATGGTGGATAGAAGTGTAGAATTCTTATTTTATTTATACCTGTTTTTACTGAATTTGTAACTTGGTGCTGAAGGTAATATTAACCTAACTTATGTATTTATTTATTTATTCATCAACAATTTTCATTGTGTTTGAATCCATATAGAATACATATTAATTAAATTGTACAATAGAAAAAACAATAAATTGAAATAATAACATAACAACAAAATAAAATAATACAATACAATAGTCCATTAACACACATTAATACACATTAAATTTGAATAAAATAAAAACAACTACAAAACATTAATTTATCACGTCATTACAGATAACATTAAGATTACAATTGGGTTTTAAAATTCAGTCACAGCATAAAAGCATTTCTCCAATAGGAAGGCCTTCAACCTTGTTTTAAATATGTTCGTATCGTAAACTGTTTCCTTCAAAGATGCTGGTAACTTATTAAATAATTCCACTCCTTGGTACTGAGGGCAATGTTTAACAATATTTAATTTAGGAGCCATTTTATTTTTAATGTGTCTAAAACCTTCTACGACACTAAACAGAGGTCGCGCAAAAAGACCTACAAAAAGACCATCGCGAACGTGTTTTAAAAAATCGTTACATCTAGACCAACATCTGCCCTCCGAAACAAGGAAACGCTCTGAAATTTATATTATCTTGACCGTGTTGCCTGAGAGAGATCGCTTTGGCGATACGGCTGCTGTTTATTTTCCTTATGCAATAAAGTTAAATGTTCTTCTTATTTTGACTGAAGGGCTATTTAAGTGTTGGAATGAATTCCAGCACGATATGCGAGATGACGTCGGGCTGCGTGTTCGGGGCGGACGGGCTGGGCAAGCGCGGCGCCGACCCGCTGGACGTGGGGCGCCACGCGGGGCGCCAGCTGCGGGCCGCCGTCGACTGCGGCGCCTGCGTCGACACGCACACGCAGGTCAGCTGGAGTTCATATCAATGAATAAATAAAATATATGAATATTATGTACAACATGTAACGTAATTAACGCACACCCTCAGACACCCCAATTAGAATATTATGTTGTAATCATAATACATACACAGAATTTTTTGTGTAACATGTATATGCATTGTTATTTACTAAATTAGTTATACCAATTCTTGGAGAACTTTTTGGTCATACTACTACGCACGCAACGCACACAGTCGCACAAGCAGTTCGCGCCGCTCGACTCGACACACGATTGCATGTTTCCATCACCAGCCAAAGTCCTCACTATTACGGTATACCGAACATCAGTGTGCATTAATATATTGGGAAGACATTGCGCGCAAAAGAATATTTGATAAAACTGCGCAACTTCTTTCCACTAATACCCGCGCGTGACTAATGTTCACATTTATGTTAGCTTTCATCGTACCCCCGCAAGCGGTGGTTCATTGTGGCTATCTCGCTCTATCCTGGGCTTTTAGTTAGCAGGAGAAAGGGAACGAAAAGATGTAGGTGGTTTATCGGTGTCCTTTGTCCAGTTTCTGTTAGTGTATAGACCTTAACTTTCTTGGAATAAAGTTTGTTTTTCTTTATTTTGCGTTGAATGATGGAATTTGTATGAATACAAATAAAACTGCGATTTTAAGTCTTACTACTTAGACTTACGGTACATTTCAATTTGTTTAGACTGTACAGGGTTAACATGACAATAATTTTGGTAGTTTTAATTATTATTGGGATAATAAATTACCTATATTAAAAGCTAAATAAATCGATTCAGTAAACGATTCTAAACAAACTATTTTCAGGATGTGCGTTAATTAAGTTACATGTTGTATAAATCCGCAGCCTCAATACCAATTTTTTTTAAATGGCACACTCGCAAACTTTCGCCTTTATAATATTAGTGTAATTCCTCCAAAAGATAGACAGAATTCCGTTTTGCGGAGTGTTATGAATTATGGCATCAGGAGTTCAGCGGCAGAAGTTGTGGCTAAATGAGTCCTCTTGTATGTTGTTTTAGAGACAATTTGTATATTTCGTGCAAAACAATTAGAATTACATGACAGAACCGACAATAATGCGCTGGAACAAATCTTTTGTCTACGTTTTTGACACTATCTAACTTTTTAAAGTTAAAAAAAAAATTAAAGTATTGCACAGATAACACAATAAAAAATATGACAGTTAATAGTTTAAAACAGTGCCATCTAGTGGATTTATTTAACACTAACGGTGATATGCGTTAACAGGGAGGCTTTTGTCCAGCACTAGACGTCACTCGGCAGACATGATGATAAATAAAATATATTATAGTTGTTGTCTTCTGTTCCAGGACCAGATAATCATCTTCATGGCGCTGGCCGAGGGGCGCTCCGTGCTGCGCGCCGGGCCCGTGTCGCTGCACACGCAGACCGCCATCTACATCGCAGAACTCATCGCCAAGGTACGCAGCATCAGCAAGATAACATGACCCAATATGGATCTGTTACCCTAGTGTCAGAGTTGTTCAAGCCGCTTAGTAAGCCTCTGACATGGCTTAACGATTGTTGCCTAAGGGTACAACCGGGACCGACAACTTAACGTGCCCATCGAATCACGCTCAGAAATTAAACCACTTTGGTGGTCACCCATCTATGGACAGACCGCAAGCCTAGTTGCTTTACTTTGCCGATCGCTTACGGAACGGTGAGAGCATCTAAAAAAGTGGACTGTATTTGTGGAGTAGTACAAACGAAGGCCCACATAACATCCTGTACAGCCTACCCTGCCAGATGTTCATGGTAGGATCTCATAAAAGCCACAAGGAGTGCAATCAGTGTGGCCATGTTCTTAGGCTTAAAAATTTAGTTCAGTTTTGTATAGACTAGTGCGTGGTGATAAGAGAAAGTCGTAGGTTAGAGAGTTGGTAATTATGGTGTATTCACTGAACACTAGTCTAAGATGAGGTTGAGATGGTGTTGAGTGGTATGGTAAATATATGAATAGTTATGTGACTCGACGTGGTAGCCAGCCGAGGTACAATTCACTACTAATGAAATTACATTAATATAATAATTATGAAACCACGTGCTACGGTAAAATGCTGTCGGTGCAAGTGCAACGCACTTGCCCGTACAAGTTTGCCATCAACACGCTAAGAAGAAGAAGAATCTTTTCATACCATCTTTTCACTTAGGCAGCGCTCTCGTGGACCTTAACAACTCTCGGGTATTCTCGGCCGTGTATTGCAAATATGAAGACCTAATTCTTAGCATTCCATGGATTCACTTTGTCCGGTAGAGGAGGGAACACCCCAGTCTGAGACTTGCGACTCAGACGTAGTTTTAATAGGGCCTTTGTGATGTATCAACGCTCACCTTCTCTGTCTCTCAGTGTTCCCCCCTTCCCCTTCTCCTCTTCCTAGCCAAATTTGGAATGCTCATAATAATGTCGCTTTGCATGCTCTTTCCAATACAGAACTTACGGAAGTTCTTGATAATCCTATTACAGGGTTTTTCAATAAGAGATGTTATTTTGATATTCAAAATAAATATAATTTGATATTAAAACACAGCATTTTTCTTTGAATACCAAAATAACACCTATATAATCTAATTTCAAATTTGATACCAAAACGATACAAAGTTGGTCATACTTTGAATCGTTGAACCATCAGTCACCTACCTTACTATCCAGCCAACGTACTGAGACAATTCTCTTCTATTCCAGACAAAATTCACAATTACACCAGAGGCCGGAGACCAGAACATCATCGAATGTACCGGACTGCGATATATCAACAAATACTACGTCGGGACTCCGAATACTATGAACATGAGATAGGCTATGAAAGACTAAACGAGTTTAAGTCTATCAACCTTTGTTGGATTATAAACCCTATGCCGGTCGAAACATAGTCAAATTTCCCTAAAAGACGTTTTAACTCGGGAAAATGCCAAAGGGACAAATTCGACCTTATTGCCATCAATTAGAGCTTACAATCGCATAACAGTTTCTCTTTCGCCAAGCTCAAACTGAGGGTAGTAAAATATTTATTTGAATAAAAATAAATATCCTTAACCTAACAGGAATTACCGCAGCTTGGCTGGCCAAGCCATGGAGCTTTAGCAAGAAAAATGTATTAATCTCGAATATAATGAGAGCACAGGAGACAAAAGAGGTGTGTTAGTATCGTGACAATTCCACTTCCTAAGAGGGTAGGCAGAGACAACGTATTATTGTCTCTGCCTACCCTCTTAAGAAGTGGAACTATTCATTTCTATCTCCTCCTTTTTTCTTTCTGATTAAATTTGTAGCGGTCGTATTCCGCTACCCCAAATCGCTGTCACTTATGTTTCGTGGCAATCTCGCAAATCACGCCACACATCAGGTGACCGCAATGGCCGACGCGTGCGCAGGTGCAAATCCATGCTAAGCCACGCCTCCTACACGCCCACGTCAAGAAGGTCTATTTTCTACGAGTCGCGGGACAATATGGCGGCCAACGAGTCTTTTGTTTGCGATGTTGCCGGGCATATTGTAAACGCCCACTATGCCCCTTCTATGCAATCAGTTTCTTTTGTTCTAAAAAATATAAAATCTAATGTTTGGATAATTAAGTCAGATTATTTGTACTTCGCTTGAATTGTCAACTTATATACAACTTGTTTGCAAAAGTAATAAATAAATTAAATCGCCGTACGTGTTCACATTTATACCTTCACGTAAAGTACCAAACCCGACATAGTGTGGGTTCAAGTCCGGTAGAAGCAAATAGTACGTGACTGGGAACCTACCCAGTTACTACACTGGTGACCCCAAACGAACACAAGATGACGGACCCGGAGGGAGCAGGGAAGTCGGAAGCCACCCCAATGGAGATGTACAGAGTTGGCGTACGCGTACCCCCATTTTACCCGGAAGACCCGACGTTATGGTTTGCCCAAATTGAAGGTCAGTTCGTTTTGTCTAATATTGTGAAGGATGAAACCAAGTTTTATTACGTGCTGGGACAGCTGGAACCACAGTATTCCAGTGAGGTGCGGGATATTATTATTTCTCCCCCCACCACCGACAAATACGGTAAATTGAAGGCCGAACTTATCAAACGACTGTCGGCGTCACAGGAGAGGAAAACTAAGCAGCTCCTGATGCACGAAGAACTGGGAGACAGAAAACCCTCACAGTTTCTCCGACATTTACAGCAATTGGCAGGGCCAAAGGTTCCCCCAGAGTTCATACAAACTATATGGGCCAGTAGACTACCAACCAATTTGCAAACCATCCTAGCATCTCAACATAAATTGAGTGTGGAAGACGTAGCTGATTTGGCCGATCGTATCAACGACGTTGTGCCTACAATTTCTCAAGTTGCCAGTACATCTCAAACATCATCCGCGGCACAAGACACAAGCGTTAGCGATTTAAAAATTCAGGTAGCGGAGTTAACAAAAAAGATCGAGGTAATGTCGACGGAGTTATTTAGGCGTTCCAGACGCGACGCAAGTGGTTCTAACTCCCACAGGAACCGTTCCCGATCCCGATCTCACCCACGACCCGCAGATCACCCGCATTGCTGGTTTCACTACCGGTTCAAGGAGCGAGCAAGGAAGTGCATACAACCATGTAGTTACAAGTCGGTAAACTACCAAGGCAGCCGATAATCGCGGTAAACGACTGCCATACATTTTCGAACCGCCTGTTCATTACTGACCAACACCCAAAGATCCAGTACTTGGTAGACACGGGTTCAGACTTGTGCGTGTTTCCTAGGTCAGCTGTTCGGGACGTGCGTCCGAAAAATAATAACTACCAACTGTTTGCTGCGAACGGCACACCAATAGCTACATATGGCTACCTACAACAAACATTAAATCTGGGATTACGTCGTGCATTTGTCTGGCGTTTTATTGTGGCTGATGTATCTAAACCAATCATCGGCGTTGACTTTTTAGGTTTTTACAACTTGCTTGTCGACTGCCGCAATCAGCGCATTATTGATGGCGTAACATCACTAACAGTTTCTGCCCCACAGAAGCAGTCTGCAGATAGCATTTTATCTGTACGCACAACCCGTATAACAAAGGATGACTCACCATATCAGTGTCTACTACGGAGGTTCCCAGACATCACACGTCCAGCTGGTAAGCCTAGCATGCCTAAGCATAACACCGTCCATCGAATACAAACAACACCAGGTCCTCCCATTTTTAATCGCCCACGTCGTTTAGATCCGGAGAGGTTAAAGATAGCCAAGCAGGAATTTGAAGCCATGCTACAGAATGGAACAGCGAGAAGTTCACAGAGTGCCTGGGCTTCACCGCTTCACCTCACACGTAAGAAAGATGATGGCTGGCGTCCATGCGGCGACTACAGAGCACTCAATGCTCGTACTGTGCCTGACCGCTATCCGATCAGACACATCCAGGACTTCGCGAGCCAACTAGCAGGTAGTACAGTCTTTTCAACCATCGATCTGGTGAAGGCTTATAATCAGATCCCAGTTCTGGAAGAGGACATTCCCAAGGCTGCAATTACAACACCATTCGGCTTATGGGAGTTCCCGTTCATGACGTTTGGACTCAGGAACGCAGCCCAGACGTTCCAGAGGTTCATGGACGAGGTCCTGCGTGGTTTAGATTTTTGCTACTGTTATCTAGATGACATTTTAGTGTCCAGCAAAACCAGCAAACAGCACCTAGAAGACTTGGAAAGCCTGTTCAAACGTCTAGCTGAGTACGGAATCCTCATAAATACATCCAAATGTTATTTAGGTCAAGAAGAGGTAACTTTCCTAGGTTAAAAAGTTTCTGCAGCAGGAGTACAGCCCTTGCAATCCAAGGTGGAGGCAATCCAGAATTTCCCAGAACCTAAGACCGTCAAGGAGTTGAGGAGATTTTTGGGAATGATTAACTTCTATAGACGTTTTATTCCCCACGCAGCTATGATTCAAGCACCTCTTAACTCACTTTTAGCAGGTCCAAAAATCAAAGGAGCACAACCTATAGCATGGACATCCGAGCTTCGAGAAGTATTTGCCAAGTGTAAGCAGAGCTTGTCGCAAGCCACACAACTAGTACACCCTGATCCTGAGGCTGAATTGGTTGTTCAAACCGATGCTTCGGATTCTGCGATTGGTGCAGTTCTTCAGCAGCGCAAAGGCGAAGGGTTTGAACCACTAGCATTCTTTTCTAGGAAGTTGTCTCCATCCCAAAAGAAGTATTGCCCTTATGATCGCGAATTGCTTGCTATCTATGAAGCAATTAAATATTTCAAGCACATGCTTGAAGCAAGGACGTTCGCAGTGTTGACGTTTGTATTTACAAAATCTAGAGATAACTGTTCTCCACGTCAATTTAGATATTTGGATTATATCAGCCAATTTACAACTGACATTCGTTTTATACCTGGTAAAGATAACATTGTAGCTGACACACTATCACGCATTAATGAAGTTGTTTTGCCCCTAGATTACCAGTCCTTGGCCCTAGCACAGAGTTCTGACGGCGAGCTGCAAGATATCCTAACAAATGGCTCAAGTTTGGTATTGGAGAAGGTGCAATTGCCGGACGTAGGTATAAAAGTGTACTGCGATGTCTCAACTGGAACTCCTAGACCGTTCATCACAACTACGTTCCGGAAACAGGTATTTGACACCTTGCATAATTTGAGTCATCCAGGAACTAAAGCCAGTGTACGGCTGATTACTGAGCGATTTGTATGGCCATGTGTTAGAAAGGACTGTCGACGGTGGGCCAAAGAATGCCAGCAGTGTCAACGCTGTAAGGTTACAAGGCACACATCGGCACCATTAGCATCATTTGAAACTCCTACAGCTCGGTTTCGTCATATTCACCTTGACTTGGTAGGTCCACTAAACGTATGTTCTGGCTACAGGTACTGCCTCACTGTCATCGACCGCTTTACACGATGGCCTGAAGTGTATCCACTGTCGAACATCACAGCCGAGACCTGCGCAGCCGCCTTGGTATCTGGGTGGATAGCGCGTTTTGGTTGTCCAGAGCACATCACGACCGACCGCGGACGCCAGTTCGAGTCCCACATATTCAAGGAGGTAGCCGTTCTGGTGGGCGCTTCTCATCATACTACCACAGCTTACCACCCTGCAGCAAACGGCCTCGTAGAGAGGCTTCATCGCCAGCTCAAGGCGGCCATAACCTGTCATGCGAGCTCTGATTGGTCAGAGGTCCTCCCTTGGGTACTGCTGGGCATTCGCAGCGCTTGGAAAGACGACCTACAAGCATCAGCAGCAGAATTGGTCTATGGTGAACCGCTACGTTTGCCTGGCCAGTTCTTTACGTCTTCAACCAGTGACGAGATGGAAGCGAGTAACTTTGCCAGCAGAATACGTGCACACATGGCAAAGCTGTCACCACAACCAACATCATGGCATTCTAGTGCAAGCCGCCCATTCTACGTGCCCCAAGACCTCAACACGGTGACTCACGTTTTTATTCGTCAGGGTCCAATCCGCAGACCGCTGGACGCAGCATACTTGGGACCATACAAAATTCTACGCCGTGGTCCAAAAGCGTTCGATATTGACGTGAAAGGGAAGACTCAGACGGTAACGGTCGATAGGCTGAAGCCAGCATACATCGCCAGAGAGGAAAGTGGAAACATCCAAACCAGCCATCCAGAAAACCAGCCATACTCTAAAAAGACGAGAAGCGGACGGGTTGTAAAATTTCCCGATTACTTTCGCCCGTAGTCACGGTCTCCGCTGGGGAGTAGTGTAGCGGTCGTATTCCGCTACCCCAAATCGCTGTCACTTATGTTTCGTGGCAATCTCGCAAATCACGCCACACATCAGGTGACCGCAATGGCCGACGCGTGCGCAGGTGCAAATCCATGCTAAGCCACGCCTCCTACACGCCCACGTCAAGAAGGTCTATTTTCTACGAGTCGCGGGACAATATGGCGGCCAACGAGTCTTTTGTTTGCGATGTTGCCGGGCATATTGTAAACGCCCACTATGCCCCTTCTATGCAATCAGTTTCTTTTGTTCTAAAAAATATAAAATCTAATGTTTGGATAATTAAGTCAGATTATTTGTACTTCGCTTGAATTGTCAACTTATATACAACTTGTTTGCAAAAGTAATAAATAAATTAAATCGCCGTACGTGTTCACATTTATACCTTCACGTAAAGTACCAAACCCGACATAGTGTGGGTTCAAGTCCGGTAGAAGCAAATAGTACGTGACTGGGAACCTACCCAGTTACTACAAATTCTTTGCGGGCTCCAAGACAGTTGTCGCGATTCCCCGGGACATGCCTGAGCTTCACCGCTCAGTGTCATTTCATTGTGTGCCACTGTTGATCCTGGCTTACAGGAGTTGCAGTGGTGGGTAAGAGGGAGGGACTATTACCCTCTTGGGGAAAAGGTACGAGTCTATGTACATATGTATGTATATAATATTTGGATTAACCTAACATATTGAACATAAAAGATTTTTAAATCCAGTCTAGTGATTGGTAATCGCCACTGAAATATGGTGTTAGCTGTCCTAGTAGAATGTGTTTGAAAGAAAATAATACATTTTTGATGACCTCCAGATACACTGACGATGCTTCGCCGATTAAGGTATTAACTAGCGAAGCGTCTGAATGCCCACAGCTGGCCAAAGGCCTCCCCAAAACACTTCCACAGTGGAGTTGTGCCAATAATTTGGACGGATATGCCATAATCGTCACGCTTGGCAGACGGGTTGCCGATCGCAGTATGATGGTCAGAGTGCTCAGAGTCTCTCTGAGTTGCTCTCCGTTCTCTAAGAGATATTCCCTGGGCTCGACTTCTACGCCCCCCACGGGATGAGATGGGGTTGTGATATGCTTTGCCGTCAGCCATACAGCAAAAGCCAGCGAAGAGTCGTTGTATGTTCTTAATTCATTATTCTGTAAAATTAAATAATATTTGGAATATTCATTATTCTGTAAATAATATATGGAATATTTATTTGTAACATTGCAAGAATGTTTAAATTGCATGAATTAAATTGAACACATTTTATTTGCAATTTAATTGAAAACAAGAGTTAAATTAAAAAAATAATTATATTTAATTGTTTCTAGTCATAAGTGTAAGTTCGACGAAATATATGAATAAAAAAAACCACTTAAATCATTATGTTTGTATTGCAATATTCTAGTTTTGTAAATAGATTCATTCGATTACAATAAATTTAAGTTTTTTCTAAATTTGTTTTTCGTTAGGACGTCTTTTAGGGTTTCGTACTCAAAGGGTAAAACGGGACCCTATTACTCCGCTGTCTGTGTGTCTGTTCGTCCGTCTGTCACCAGGCTGAGTCTCATTAACCGTTGTAGTTAGACAGTTGAAATTTTCACAAATGATGTATTTCTGTTGCAGCTATAACAACAGCTAAAAACAGAATAAAATAAATATATAGCGTTGCTGACGCCAGTGTTAAAAATAACAATGTTTCGGCCTTCCCGTTATGTATATATAAGATTAATATTCCTAAGTAAACAGAAACAGTTTATATTATACTAAAAAGACATTTAGTATAAAGAAAACCGGCTCTAAATATTTAAGCGAACATGCCAACGAAAGGCAGAAGCCATTTTGTTACTAACGTGTCTATTGTGTATGCCGCTTACTGTCGTAATGTTATACGTGTATGTGTAAATAATATTATATTATTATCGTAATGTACAGGGCTTTCCAATAAGCGGTGTTATTTTGATATTCAAAGAAAAATGCTATTTTTTAATAATAGGTCTTTACCTATGAAATTGCCGTTTTGTATGAAAAAATTTAAACGAATTTTTTTCATGAATTTTTTTATTTGTATTAATCGAAGTAATCACCCATGCAATCAATGCATCTTTGCCATCGCAGTGGCAGTTTATTGATGCCCTTCTTAAAGAAATCAGCTGGACGGGAGGCAACAAATTCTTCAAAGGCATTTTGTACTGCCTCTCGGGTATTGAATTTTTTTCCCGCCAAGAAGTTATCCAAATTCTGGAAAAAGTAGTAGTCTGTAGGCGCAAGGTCTGGTGAGTAGGGCGGATGACGGAGAGCTTCCAACCCCAGTTCTTGCAACTTGGAGACCGTCTGCTGTGCAGTATAAGGTCGCGCGTTGTCGTGCAGGAGCAGCGGAGACGAGCGATTGACCAATGCTGGTTGGAGATGCGCCAGCTTCTCCATCATTGTGCTCAGTTCTTCACAGTACACATCTGCAGTAATGCTCACCCCGTTTGGTAAGAAGCTGTGATGAATCACACCGGCGCTAGACCACCAAACAGTGACCATCACTTTTCTAGGGGTAAGTTTTCGTTTAGGGCATTGTTTAGGTGCTGAACCAGGATCCAACCAACTTGCTGAGCGCTTGCGGTTATCAAACAGAATCCATTTTTCATCGCAGGTAACAATGCGGTTCAAAATTCCTTCATTTGTGTGTCTGTTGAGCAGTGCAAGGCACGTCTCGACGCGTACTTCGCGCTGGCGATCATTGAGTTCGTGGGGCACCCATTTGTCAAGCTTTTTTACCTTGCCAATTTGACGCAAATGGACCAATATTGTTTTGACGCTAACGTCGAAAGCTGCTGCTAATTCAGCCGTAGATTGTGTATCATCAGCTTCCACAACCGCCTTTAATTCGTCATTGTCGACCAAAGTCTTCGGACGACCGCGAGGTTCATTTTTCAGGTCGAAATTTCCAGAGCGGAAGCGAGCAAACCAATAACAGGTGGTGCGTTGGTTTGTAGTGTTAGCTCCGTAAACGTCGTTGATGTTGCGTGCCGCTTGTGCCGCGTTGCTGCCACGACGGTACTCATATTCCATAATTACTCGAATTTTTAACGTATCCATGATGACGAAAAAGATTGAAATGCGATGAAAATGTAACACTAATCAATAAAGAAATGACTACTTTTGGAAAAAAGAATCCATGTTTTTAAAATAAAATTAATTTGAAATTAGAATTCTTAGCCAAACAAAAATTATTTTGATTTGAAATGGCCAGTACTGCAGAACGGCAATTTCATAGGTAAAGACCTAATATTAGTGATCGGATGTTTATTGCATTGATTTCATTTCCACTATTATGCCGTTAATAGAGGAAAATAACATCAGACAAATGACCACCACGACCACGCTTACAGGACAATATCCTTTTCTTGAAATTTTCCATAACCAAATTGCAAAGTGCCTCATGAATTCCATATTTGAGGTCTTGAATCGACTCTGTGGCTCTACCGGCTAAGTCGCCGGACATCGATTTCTTAAATGGCGTTCAAATAAATAAAGGTCAATCGTTAAATAAGCTTCAACGTTGACAATCAATTCCGGACCCTTTATGCCGTCACATGTGCTCATGGAAGCCGATTTAACGATTGCTTAAGTCATTTTGAACCTTTATTTATTTGAACGCCATTTAAGAAATCGATGTTCGGCGACTTAGCCGGTAGAGCCCCAGGGCTGCGTCCGTAGACATTAATTTCACGTGGCCCCAAAGAAAAAGGTCGCAAGGTGTTAAATCACAAGATCTCGGTGGCCAATTGTGATCACCTCTTCGAGAGATCAGACACGGTCCGGAAACTTTTCTCGTAAAAGATCAATGGTTTCGTTGCTTGTGTGGCACGTAGCGCCGTCTTGTTGAAAGTAAACGTTGTCCAGATCAATACCATCCAATTCGGGCCATAAACAATCGTTAATCATCTCTTGATAGCGCAATCCATTTACCGTAAGTATTGCTCCAGCCTCTATTTGGAAAAATCAAATTATCATAAAAAATCAAGTCATTTGCCTGGTGTTATTTTCCACTATTAACGGTATACCTTCCTCTTTATAATTCAAAATTCAAAATTTATTTATTAGTCATTGAGTTTTACAATTGTTTTAGCAGTGATAGCCACACTAGGCGATGCCTGTATCGAGGCTATCGATGTAATACGGTTATCAGATAGGACTTAAATACATTTTTACAATAACTTAGATACACTATTACTTAGAAATTATTTTAAATATATATCACATGACAGCAGATTCCTAGCAAATTAACTTGGAGATTTGTGAAACTAGTTGAATTAAAATTAAAATTTGTTGATTACAATTAATAGTTTATACCTAGAAAAAGTAGAGGGTAAAGTGTAAGTTGGTGGTCGGTGAGTGTATGTGTGTGAGTATTGGTGTGACGGAGGGGGTGTGCGACTGTATGTTCATTTGTGAGCGCAAGTCGAGTAGACTGTAATATGCATTTATTAGTTTGTTATTAGATTACTGTTTTAAGAAGTTGCTCAGTCTCTTTATAGTTTAGTTTGTCGATGTAGTTTTTAGCCTTTGTTTGAGTTTTTTGAATTGTACTCGATTTAATATTACATTTGGTGGCAATTTTATTATAAAGGGTGTCCCAACAAGAACGCAAATTTTTAATTTTGAATAAAACACAGATATTTAAAAAAAAACCGTGAAACTTTATTATATCGTAAAGTCGACAGAATGAGGTTATGTATGGAACAAGATATTGTGGAGATGGCCGCCGCGGCTTTGCTGGCACACACGCGATCTTTTAATAAAATTTTCAATGACCATTTTGCATAAATGCTGCGGTATTTCATTAATGCAGCGTCCAATTTCGTCTTTTAAGGCTTGAGTCGTCGTCGGCTTATTCGCGTAAACCATCGACTTCAAAAAACCCCAAAGAAAAAAATCTAAAGGTGTTAAATCGCACGATCTAGGCGGCCAATTCTGGTCTCCAAAACGCGAAATAACACGACCGGGAAATGACTGATGCAGCAATTGAATTGTTTCTCTGGCTGTATGACATGTGGCGCCGTCTTGTTGAAACCACATGCCATCCACATTCATTTCTTCAATTCTAGGCAAGAAAAAATTGGTTAACATTTCACGATAACGAACACCATTGACTGTTTGCGCTTGACCTGCCTCATTTTCATAAAAAAAAGGTCCAATGATTCCTCCAGCCCAAAAACCACACCACACAGTGACACGTTGGGGATGCATTTGCTTCTCGTGAATCTTTCGAGGATTTTCCTCACCCCAAATGCGACAATTCTGCTTATTGACGAAGCCATCAAGATGGAAATGGGCCTCGTCACTGAAGATGATTTTATCGGCAAAATCAGCATTTTCATGTTGTCTCTCCAATACCCAATTAACGAACTCCCTTCGCTGTCCATGGTCAGCCGGCTTCAGTTCCTGTGTCAATTGAACTTTGTATGCATGAAGATGCAAATCTTTCGTCAAAATTCGCTGCATAGTGGATTTGGAGACACCAATTTGCTGAGCTCGGTGTCGAATTGAGGTGGATGGATTTTGAGCGACATCATTACGTACAGCTGCGACATTTTCGATCGATCGACCTGGTCGAAGGCGCGTTGTTGTCTTTACATCACTAACAGACCCAGTTTCGGCAAATTTATTCATTAATCTCTTTACAGTTGACTCTTTTGGAGCATTATTGTGACCCCAAATTGATCGCAATTTGCGAACTGTAGCCGCAAAACTTTCACCATTTTGGTAAAACAATTTCACAATGAGAATGCGTTGTTCATTCGTGTAGCGCTCCATTTTTACTAACCTCGTACCTTCTACTAGCAAACAGTAACAATTGTTCAAATGTCAAACAATGACACTTCGAATGGCGCCAAATTTAAAAATTGCGTTCTAGTTGGGACACCCGTTATATAAAAGGAAACATATAGTTTTGAAATCTTTTTGCGAATGAAGTTTTGATTTTTTGTGTAGGAACTTTAAAAACTCTGGATCTGAGTAGATTAGGGTAATTCAAAGACGTAATTACTGTTTTGTGTGTGCATATGGCTGCATTCAGAATGTAATATTTACGGATGCTTAAGACACCAGCTTGTGAATATAGATCTATTGTGGGGAATGTCATGGGTTTCTTCAACATAACTTTTAAAATAGACCTCTGTGCTCTTTCCAGAGTAATCAAGTGTGAGGTGGAAGTACCTCCCCAGACATTGATGCAATAAGTCAGGACGGACTGACACAGTGATAAATAGATACATTTAAGAAGATCTTTACTTGCTATAATGAAATAAACATCCGATCATTAATATACTAAAATAGCATTTTTCTTTAAATATCAAAATAACACCTCTTATTGGAAAACCCGTTATGTTAATTACTCTCAAGCTTCGAGCTTATTCCAAACATATATAACAATGTTTCGTATTTCGAGTCTATAAGGATAATGTAATTTTATAAATATGAGATAACGACTTGTGGTACCTAATAATAACTATGTATATGTTTAGGGGAATTCCCGAAATACGGTTTTGGGGATTGCTAAACTGGTATATATTGAGTGGGCAACACCTAAAGAACATTTTTCCGGTATTCCCCTGTATAGAACATCTCGAGGGAAGATGAAGACTTGATGTATTTGTTAATATAATGTTATGATGACCAATATTGAATAAAGTGTTGAGACAAAAATTATCTAAAGCTTGTTTTAATAATAATATACAACGTGTAACAGAAAGTGTGAACGTAACTTAAGGGGGTTATAGGGTATCAGGACGGCTACCTATGGACGAAACTTCAAACAGAAATAATCATTTTTTATTCAACTAGTAATTTATTTTTCTATCGACCACCTAAATCAACAACAAAGATTACCGACATTATGAACAACACTAAAAACTCAGCCGCAAGGGTAATGAATGAACCTTACCGCGAACTCTTTGGGTACCTACTACTTAGACTGTAAATAAAAAGTGTGGTTCTGTACAGTCACATAATTTATTACACGTGTTTATTTTAAGATTCAATCAAATGTTTAACTGAATTTTTGCTCTAATTTTTAACGACATTTTAATCATTCATACTTTGATAACTAGGAAAAATCACTTAATTTAATTTAAATTGATATTCCGCAAGATGTTGGATCTAGGAGAAATAAATAATTTAATTGACTTATGTAACTGCAGATATTTTTTTGTGTGTTAAATAGTAAGAATATTAAATTTTTCTTTCAGTATGTGAATTTAATCTGGCCGGAAACGAATAGGTACTTAATTTTTAATACAAACTATACAAACTAACCAGATAAACCCACGCGGTACGACTACTGATAAATTACGAAAAAATATGAATAATGTACTAGGCTCATATGAACATTAGGGGACATTTCGAATTCCGTCCTGATTTTGTCGCAAGGAACTCTAATACGGCGGCGAATACAAAGGATTGATGTAGGTAAATAATAAATGGTTAAATATTTTTTAATATTCGGGCCCCGCGCGCCGCTTCATTTGAATGTGTTCGTGTATAACTCATTGGTCTAGCGGTAGCGTGTTCAACTGCAGATAATAAAGTCCTGGGATCAAATCCCGGGTCGGGCTAAAAAGTGATTATGGGAATAATGAAGTCCTGGGTTCAAATCCCGGGTCGGGCCAAAAAGTGATTATGGGATTTTTCCGTAAAAAGAAATTTCTCAGTATCAGCCCGAAGTCTGGGAGTTGACGATATTACACCCCCATGCCTCGGAGAGCACGTAAAGCCGTCGTTCCTGTGCCTGACCTCTTTCCGGTCGTATCTCTAGTCGTCCCATCGGATCATGAGAGTGATGGAATAGAAAGTGCATACATACAAATAAAAAAATATGAATAATGTACTAGGCTCATAATATGAACAGTAGGGGATAGTTCAAATTCCGTCTTGATTATATCCAAAGTTACACTAATATGACGGCCAAATCAAAGAGTTGATGTAGGTAAATAATAAACGGTTAAATATCTTTTAATATTCATGTAAGCGATCCGCGCGTCGTCGATACCTAGGCGGCTCTTTTGAGTGGACTCAAAGACGCCGCCAAAGGGGCCGCGTTCGAAGAAAGCCGCCAAATTCATCAAATATTGTGCAATTTCATTTATTTAATAAAAATATTAAAATCATCAGTTGTTCGTAAACTGCTGTCTATTTAGGTCGTGTTTAGTTACTAAATCGTCTAAAATGTCGTTTAGTAACGAGTAAAGTGTTCCGCAAAATCCTTAACTATGTCGTTTAGTGATCGTAATAATAGCCTCAGACGTGCACTTTGTGATGATGAGGATTCATAGGTCACAGAATTTAAGGCTGTTTAATTACGAGGAACCTATGTCGTGAAGGGTACAGTGTCGCGATGGAGGCCACGCCTCCTTATAACTAAGAAACATGAAAGCTTTACGATTCTATGAATATGTTGTACATGAGAGAGACTCGTGTTAGTTGGCAAGTCTTAGAGTTAAGCTTTCGGTGTCGGTGCAGATTTTAGTGAACGTGAAATAATGAAATTCTTCCATCAGTACTGAAAACAACGTCAACTAGAAGTTAAACTATAAAAAGGATCTCGTAATGTGTTTGTGTATCACGTACTTATACGATGTAAAGTATCCAATAGCTATTCAGCAGTGCTATAAATAAAAACATAACTCTAAAATAAAACAAAATATGTGTAGTGAGTGCAATCGGAATCAAACTACCAGGCGTGCATAGAAACACAGAGGTATGTCAAACAATTTCTAGCGTAAATCAGAATCAGCTGTGCTGTGTTAGTACGGATGTTCGTTATATCGATAAAAATACTTGTCGATATATTGAACGGTATATTATTTTACGATCAAGATTAAAATGATGGTATTTCGGTATGAGATTTTGTGTATAGGTAGGCTTAAGGAGACCGTATATGCCCCTTAAGTTACGTTCACTCTTTCTGTTACACGTTGTATAATATCCTGGGACATTGCCATCTGATCCCAAACTAAGCAGTTTGTACTATGGAGAGCAGATAACTGATATAGGTACTACTTTTGTTTTGTAAATACATCATTATTTAGAGAATTACACCCAGACTCAGGACAAACATGTTTATGCTCACAAATACCTCTGCCGCACAATTCATAAACGCCGTAAAGAACATGGCGTTCACATGTTCTTTACTGCGTATATGAATTGTGCGGCAGATATGTCCTGGGTGGGAATGGAACCCACGGCCTGTAGGGTGAAAGGCAAGCATTTACCAACCACGCTAATCGGCCCGTAAATTTTTTATTCATGTATGTTGTTATATAATATTTATTTGTATGTATATTGTTATCATCATCATATCAGCCGAAAGACGTCCACTGCTGGACAAAGGCCTCCCCCAAGGATCTTTAATAGCCGGTCTGGTGCTGCCCGCATCCAGCGGCTTCCCGCGTGCCCTAGAAAATCGTCAGTCCACCTTGCAGGGCGGAAGACTTTATATATTTTTCGGTATACTATCTTGTAATATTGTAGTGTTATTTTCAACGGTCTACTTTCTACATTTGAATATGACACAACTGTAAAAATTACCCGAATATTTTTTTTCGTTTATGTTTTCAAATATTTAGTTCGATTTTTAAAACACAATATTGGCGACTACAACGATAGCGTCTAGATAACAGAGAGAGAACAATAAACACCACGATATACCGGTAGTCGATTTGGCATTTTTGGAGAGACCTCAGTATGGCCCAGGTTCTGATCGAATCAAAGACTTTTTCATAGTCCACAAACACTAAGCATAATGGCTGGTTATACTCTTCGGTCTTATTTAGGTGGTCTATGGTACTAAAGACTTTATGGAATCCGGCTTGTTCGGGAGGCTGGAAGTCGTCAAACCTGCGTGCGAGACGATTCGTAATGACTCTCGAAAACAACTTGTAAACATGGCTCAGCATGTACCTACCCACCCTACCCCCCTATTCTAAATTCTTTTTATTTGAAGTGTTCCCTAACGTTGTACCTGATCATCCTAACTAACAGCATACAATTTAATATCTAACTGAACTTAATTATATGTATCTAATCATGTATACTGCTTGATACTAATATGACCCTAAATGTTCTTAACTTAACTCTCAAAAAAGAAACTATATCCTAATGAATTTACATTCCTGCTGGATTTGATTGAAACAAGTTGATTTAAATTGGCCAGTGATTCGTCTAGTATGGTAGGAACCTATGTTGCACATAGTAATCCAAGAACTTTTTGAAAAGGAGAACAAACCAATCAATCCTAAATTAACTTTATCCTAATCATGAATAAACTTTCTAAACTTATGTAATTGTACAAGGGTGACAGAACTAATGAAGCCTAGTTTACCCTAAATTAATTACCATAATGTTATCTAAAATCTTATTAGAACCTTATTTTAATATATAAGACCATAAATATGTAGTTTTAATTCTATAATTTCTCTGATAAACATAAAGGTTTCATACTACTTCTTATTGGAGTATAAGTTATTTTCATAAAAGGATATTATGTTATTTGATAAGTCCTATTGAATGAATGTCTTGTTGATATTGTCTAATTAGATTATATGTATGTTTCCTAAATGAATTGTTTGTTTTAATTCACACATCTTGAAATATAATTGTTTAATTCAGCCATAGTATATATGTTTTCCTTAAAATATTGTTGAGATTGACTTTATATATTTTCTAGATTATTCTAGCTTGTTTGTAGATTATACTAGAATATCATAATAGGTATACAATATTATTTTATTTGCGGCTATGGTACTCGCCCAAAGCATCCCCGCGAGGTACAATAGTCTTCGGCTCCATAGGGTCAAGACTTCTTCCGCCTTTGGACGACAAATGTCCTTAATATGGGGAACTCTTTTATTCTAATTACAGAAAGGTCTGTGTGGGTTGTTAGTCATAGTCAATGTCCTTTGAAAACAAGAGACATGAGAGGGCTTATTCTTTTGACTACCCTAACCTTTACTCATTTATTACAAAAATATATATGACTCTAGTTCATAATATATATATATATTATATGAAGGAAAACATTTATATATGGATAATATTTATAATTAACCTTATGTAATAACACAGAAGCCTTAATTTGTCATAAGTAACTTCTTGGATTCACCAATGTTGTAATATCTTCAGAAAGCTTATTCAATATAAGCAAGTTAATTTCAGAATGGTTCTTATCGCAACCACTGGTTTGACTGTTAACAAAGTCAACCCATAATAATACTTCATCATTGTATTATTATTATTTGAGTCATCTGCTCAAGGAACTTCGCATTCCTGTCAAGGTTCAACAATTCTTGAACTTCAACATCAATTGTATAAGTAATCTTGTATCACTTATGAAGATTTAGTTCTTTGTATTCATTACCCAAGTAATGACTGCTTGATATGAAAGCATTCAATATCAGTAAGAAAATCTGAATATGGTTCTAATTGGAACCACTTATATGACTATTAACTGAGTCAATATCAGTATAATCAATACTTTGAAGGTGTGTTATTTATTAATCATTTGTGATTATTGTCAAAAATCAATGATCTCTTGATCTTCAACATGGTAGGTAGAAATGTTGCATAATAACCTCATTGGAACTTTTGTAAAGGTTCTACTAATCTTCCATAGATCCTTAAAAAGACTGCTTGGAGGCCGGCCTTAAGTACCAAGACATCATTATGAAACTTAATATTTCCGGTTAATCCTAAACACAGCACGTCATGTTTGCTGTTGTAGAATAGCCTCTACTATCTTCCATAGAGAACTAAATAAGACTGTCAGTGACCGGTCTTAAACAAACAATACATCAGTTTTCTCTTCCACTGATAGTACATGTATTCAAAACTAACCCTGTAAGGGCTTTAACATCAGGTAAATAGTTAACTGCTATTAACCCAGTTAATAATTCAGGAACTTTTAATTAAAGTTATTATATTAATTACTATCTAACATTGATAGCTTTCATTCAATAACAGATATAATTCTGGTTCAATCGTCTAGTTAGTTTTAACATAGAATTAGTTTTAAAAGTATTTGTCTTATAAATACATAAATAATACAACCTTTGGGAGCATTCCAACATATTTGTGTATGAAAATAGAATCGTTCTAGCATCTAGACTCAACTAAAATTACCGAGCATTCGTAATAATGTAACAATTTAAATAGAAGTAACAAAGCCTCACCTGTGTTCAAAGCTTACCAACACGAAATGACGCTTCCTTCATTATCTCTCCTTTAAAACAAATGATACAACCAACATTCAGCAGATCCTCCACTCTAATTACACCAGAAACGACGCTCGCTTCTAAATCTTCTATAGGACTCCTGAAACCACACTTAAAACTTATGAAACAACTTTTTTATTCCGTTAGCGTCTGGCACGAAGCGCCGCCATCCTCTTGACCGTCCTCCATATTGCCAAAATGCGTCGTCAATAATGCCACATCCGGTCAGTCTCATTAATTAAATAAATGTAATCTGCATAATCACATAAAAATAAATAGTTAATCTTCTATCAAAACGACAGTTAGTATTATATTACACATATAAATTTATTAATACATTATCCATTATTGTATATGAATAATAAGTAGCTGTTTTGTGAAACAATCATTTTTCCCGGTAATCCTATAACTGTTCGCATTGGTCGATTTCAAGATTAGAGAAGGGACTAATCTTTATAGTAACTAGTGATGTCCCTATATGTAAATTATTACGATAAATGAACTATTGTTAAGCTTGTTCCACACATATTTGCATCGATTAGTCTAAATTTGATAATCAGGCATAATACGAATTAAAATACTATAAATCAGTTGTTATATTTTGTTTCATTTAAAAGATATTTTTCAACACGCCAGAAATTATAGTACGATTAGCTGGACGAAGGATATGTGAATAATCTCAACGTGACGAGCCAGTATGGTTAGTTACAAGCATTGTGATGGGTCTGTAATTCAACAAGAGGGCTTTTTCGCCTTTTTTGAAGAAGAGTACCGCCACACCTCTGTGCCATACTTGTGGCGTTTGACCTTCTAGTATGACGGAGTTCAATAACTTCTGAAGGGCCCGTAGAAGAGCTAGAAGCTGTAACTTGCTGTAACTCCATCATCACCTTGTTGTTCTTAAGCTGTTTGAGAGGGATTCTTATCTCGCACATGCTGACGTCCGGGATGTCTTCGGTGAGTCCTCGGATTAGTCGTGCTCTCGGATCTGAGGCACAACTATCGACAGGTGACTGGGTTCTCGTATACAGCTATCCATAGAACCTCTCGATCTCTCCCAGCAACTCAGGTCTAGACATGACGATTCTGTCATCCTCAGTCTTCAGCTTCGTCAGTTGGCTCTGTTCAACAGACAGTTTTCTTGCTAACACTTTAGAGCCTTTGTTCCACTCGATGGCTTCTTAATACATTTTGTATTAATTGGGCGCGTGTCGCGAGTCTGTCTGTTGAGCTGCCGGTACCTGGGCCTCTAGCACGAGTTCTTGCAGTTTACTTACTCGATCACACGTACAGTTTCGTCCCATACATTGAGCACCAGAATTTTAGTTCTTAATAGTTTCCGAGAGAGGCGCTGGTGCTCAATGTATGGGAGAAACTGTACGTGTGATCGAGTAAGTAAACTGCAGGAACTCGTGCTAGAGGCCCTGGTAGCATCATCAGAGGATGTCAAAACCATTTTCCGTCTTTCTTCCTTTAGCTGCAGGGTTTAGTTAGAGATCTTTTTGGTTCTGTTTGTACGGCAGGCCTTAAAGACCCAGCCGTATGGACAGCGTCTACGAACCTGTCGTGGTATGACTCCACTCGGTTTTGCAGTTTGAGCTGAAAGGGTTCCGGGTTTTCGACGTGGATGGGTAAAGGTCGGAGCATAGACTTTATCAGTCGGAACCTCTGGAGCTTGACATTAAGGTTCAATGAGCCCCGCCTGTGATCGCTCCCGCTTTTAACCGTATTGATCACAAAGACGTCTTTGAACATCTGTTTTATCGTCGACAAAATAAAGTCTATCTCGTTTTTTGTTTTACCTTACTCAGGTCCATTCGCCGTTATCCGGCTTCTTGAAAAAGGAGTTCATCATAAAGAGTCCCTCCTTCTCTATGAAGTCAAATTGAAATTGCCCCACTTTCAGCTCATTCTTCATTTATTGAGATTACAAAAATATTAATATTACTCATAAAAACTATTTTTTCACATCCACTTTCACCTTCGCATTCGCATCCGTTAACCTCCGCATCCGCGGAGGTGAAATCCGTCACCTTCGCATCCGCCTCCGCCTCCGCTAAGAGGCCTCCGTTACAACCCTAGTAATAATATCTTTGATGTAAAACATGTAAATCAAGCGTTGCCATTACTATTTTTTAATTCCCCATTTTAATCTAGATTTAACACCAAATTCTCAATTAGTCGCAACAAGTCCGAGTATTATAATATTAAAGCTAAAGTGACTTTCAGTTTAACAAAGTTATCTACCACAAACACTTCGTTCAAGCGTACTAAATATGAATCTATGAAGCACTTTTTAATTTGTTATGTGAAAAATTCTGATTGTGTTGTCAAGACTGGCTCAAAGCGAAGGGATTAGTGTTTATGTATACAGAATCTAAAAACGTACCTCCAGCCAATGACTCAGTAACTGTAGTGATGGTAAATCAGTGAAGTGAAAAACTAACGTTAATAGTCAAATTTATAATCTCGTTTTTTTTAGTCAGTTAAATGTTGATGAAAATTTGAAAATTTACCATCGCTATAAAGACTACTTTTGACCTAGAAGTTTTCCTACCTAGTTGGAAGGTCTGTCCTAGGTAAACATAGATGGCTACAATTTCGAGTTAAGAGACTCCAACCTTCACTTGTATAAAATTTCCTTTTACCATTCATATCCATATTCAAATGTCCATCTGCCAAAAGAATGTATTACAACAATTACGAATTTAAGAGATTTGACATTAATATCAAAACTATATTTAAAACCTTTTTGAAAGAAGTTTGTTAAATATAATAAACAACCTCAGAGCATACAATCAAATATTTTTAAATTACGCGTCCCAAAAATAAGTATTACACATACCGCACGGGGAAACAATGGAATGTTAAGAATTAGGTCTTCTTTTCAAGGTATGAAACCCGAGCATTTCTAAAATTGAACTTATGACTTGTCGACCATTCAACCGCCCTAAGACTCAGAGTTCCCGTAAAACGGGGAATTGGGGAATTAATCGTAACCCTATATTAACACACGCAACAAACATAGAACGAAACATGGACACTATTTTTACGTGTCGAGCATTTTTATGGTATATAATTCGCTAGATATTAAACAAAAACAACAGTAAAATATTACAGTAAGCGTCGTAGTTTGTTATACTCTCCTTGTAAGCGGCAAAAGCGCCGCGCTAGCGTGTCACTAGTAGTATTTTACTCTAGATTAGGGGATTTCCCGATTTATGAATAATGTGATTCATTACTGCTCGCTCTCGCTCAAGCAAACGAACTCTGTGATATAAATAGAACGGAACCGTCCAGACGCCAGACTATTCATTGTGAGGGGGAACCGCGTCGCGTTCAGTCTCGTTGCATATTTGACTTTATTTCGGTTCTGAGTTTCGGAGTGGACAAATACTTAACTCTATTACTGTGTTAATTATACATCTTATTTTCACTTAAGTGGCGGAAATTTTATTTTTCAAAACTCTAAATATAAATTTATTTACGTTTGTAAATAATACTCACAAATAATAAGTAGATAATAAATAATTATTTTATATTTGTTGGAGTAATGGCAGAATCAGCAAATATGGAAGATGTTTTTAATGTTACAACAAAGCCGCGAGCGACTGTCGAAGGAATCGCTATCGCTTATGGGAGCTTAGTGATTATGGCTTTAGTACCGATACTTGTCGGATCGTATAGATCAGTGGAGTACTTGAAAAAGAAAAAGGTAAGTGTAATATTGAAATATTGATAAACGGAACAAGTAGGTAACAATACGGGACGTGATACTTAAATACGGTGACACTCCCGTATATATAGGATGTATGGGAGTAAGTAAGTAATATAGGGTATATATACCTACCCTATATTACTTTCTCAAACTAATTTGGGATTTGAATCTCCACGGGCGGTTACTGACCGCCCGCACTAATTAAACTTATCCCTGTGTTGCGGGGTACTTTACAAACATATAATAGACGGACACAAATTACAGCCAGTCTCAGAACAACTATTTATGGGTGACACAAATAGTTGTCCGGCGTGGGACTCGAACCCGCGACACGAGGCGGCGAGGCGACTGTCTTAGCCGCTGCGCCACACGTGCAGTCAATCTTACTTACACAAGACTTACATTTCTCAAACTATAACCCGCATTAGAGGGCGCCCTGTTTGAGATTTTAACCTCGACTTAGGGCGGTTACTGAACAAGGGTGGAGATGCATTGTAGGGTCGTTTGTGCGACTGTCGCTCTACGTTTATCCGGATCGGAAGGAGTAATTTATCCTTATGAAGGCAAAATAAGGACCATTCAGGTCATCATGTCAATCATGAACAGTGAAGTAAGGGGAAAGAAGTACATAGTAGGTAATGCAGAGTTTGAATGTATTGTAATGCCAGGTTCATAGTAAAACATTAATATAATAAAATTAGTGATAAGAAACATTTTATATTGACTGCTCGTGTGGCGCAGCGGCTACGACAGTCGTCTCGCCGCTTCGTGTAGCGGGTTTGAGTCCCGCGCCGGACCACTATTTGTGTGACCCATAGATAGTTGTTCTGAGTCTGGATGTAATTATATGTTAGTAAAGTACCCCGCGACACAGCGATTAAATGCCCTAGTGCGGACGTTCTTTAAAAAAAACTTTAATGGCTATCTATTTTATACCTTCGCAACGAATTAGTTGATAACCCCCTCTTTTGAAGCAATTTTCAGAAGCTCAAGTTTTGATGCGATTTATATTCGCTAGGGGCAGTCAAATCTAATTATAGCTAAGTTAGTCATATAGCGCGCAGGACTTGATAAGAAGCATCGCGGCGGCAGTCAAGGTCATTTGTTTGTACCTATTTATAAGTTATTACTTTTAATATGCAACCTTATAAAGGAGGAGCTTTAGGTGGTAAATAAACTTACCTAGAACAAGTCAAGGTTATTAAAAACTCTCGTGATACACAGAGCCCGACGACAGGAGG
This sequence comes from Pseudoips prasinana, assembly GCA_951640165.1. Taxonomy (NCBI): domain Eukaryota; kingdom Metazoa; phylum Arthropoda; class Insecta; order Lepidoptera; family Nolidae; genus Pseudoips; species Pseudoips prasinana. The sequence goes on along the minus strand of OX621251.1, from coordinate 31,501,105 downwards.
TTTATTTTCCAGACGGCTTTAGCCCCCGCTCACCTCAATGGTCCGATGAAACAGTTAATTTTAATTTAATTTAATTGAATTTAATTTAGTTGAAACCTGTAGTAGAGACACCCGCTGAGTTTGTTTCGCTGGGTCTTCTCAGTTGGGGCGCATTGGATCCGGTGGTAGCATTAAAGCGCGACCGTCGTTATTAACATAAGGTCCGTCATAATAATATCACCTTAATATAGACAGAACCATTGCCAATATGTATTACAAATATTAGACTTAAACTAGATAATTAGACTTAAACTAGATAATTAAACTTAAACATAATCTCTTGACAATAACTTGATACGAGCTAGCTAAATATCATTGCTGTTATAAAATAAATTTTATTAATGTTTTAATACTATCAATACAATGTGTACCTAAATATCTATGTTACAAGAAATAATAATGTATACAATTATAATACTACAAACATGTTCTGACTATTTACAAGCGCTTTTTTAAAGTCTACGTGAATAAAAAACCTTTATTATTTTATTTATTTATTTTAGTTTGTTAATCATTTATTTCAGACCATTTTAAGTCCATAAGATGTTAGTTACAAAAATCTTAACCTAATGTTAGTAATTTTACAATATATAAATATAAAATCGCAGTACTAGGGCACCGTCTAGTACCAATGCCTCCTTAGCTAAATGAACCGCCATGTCAAAGAAACAACAGAAAAAGTATATTTTTCAACGTTTCACGTATTTCAGGTCTGATCCTCGCACAAGACAACTATTTCTAAGAACTCCCCCAAAGGTTTTTATAATGTTGCCATTTGAAGGTAGTCACCTCGCTTGGCATGCGAGTTGGTGAGATCAGTTAGGTGTTGCTGCCTAGTCACCTCGCTTGGCATGCGAGTTGGTGAGATCAGTTAGGTGTTGCTGCCTAGTCACCTCGCTTGGCATGCGAGTTGGTGAGATCAGTTAGGTGTTGCTGCCTAGTCACCTCGCTTGGCATGCGAGTTGGTGAGATCAGTTAGGTGTTGCTGCCTAGTCACCTCGCTTGGCATGCGAGTTGGTGAGATCAGTTAGGTGTTGCTGCCTAGTCACCTCGCTTGGCATGCGAGTTGGTGAGATCAGTTAGGTGTTGCTGCCTAGTCACCTCGCTTGGCATGCGAGTTGGTGAGATCAGTTAGGTGTTGCTGCCTAGTCACCTCGCTTGGCATGCGAGTTGGTGAGATCAGTTAGGTGTTGCTGCCCGACTACCTGGTGTATCCCTCAGTCGCCTTTTACGATTCCAACGGGATGGTATGGGGTGGTTCTGTTATTATTTCTAGGCCGGAAGCCACACGGCTATCACAACTAAATTGGTGCCGCATATATGGTTGTCCACGTTACCTCCATCTTGAGGTATGGCTTGATGTTCTGGGGTAACTCCACTAACAAAGATTTGGCTTTAAAAGCTCAAAAAAGATGTATACGATCTATAGTCAATATTAAATCAACAGACTCTTGCAGGCCTCATTTCAAGGAGTTAGCTATACTACCGCTACCATCTATGTATATTTATGAATGTGCCATTTTTGCCAAGTCTAATTGTATTTTATTCAAGTTCAGCAACCGAGCTAGACATAAAGATAAGATGAGACGAGTACAACATAAGACAACTTTATTCCATAAAAGTATATTTTATGTTATCCCTGACATTTATAATAAATTACCCAAAAGTATTTTAGGTTTAAGTGACATTTATAATTTTAAAAAGGCATTGTATAAATTTCGTATTGACAAATGTTACTATAGCTTGCAGGAATATCTGAATGATTGTAATTAACTAGTAGGGAAGTGATTTGTGTATTTTTTTAATTTGTATATTATTCGTATCTAACCTATTGTATGCCAATTTGGCGGGTCATAGCGGCACTACTCATTCTGTAACATCTATAACACCTATGTACTACAATAAAATTATTTCATTTCGTTTCATTTCATTTCTAATGGTTCTATGCTTCTATGGTTGTTCTGGGCTTGCTGTGTCCGTGAATTAAGTACATATTTATAAAGCCTTTATACTTTAATGTATGGAAGTGAAAGTTGGGTATGGCACGGTATGAAAGTAAAATAAATGCAGTGGAAATGAGAGCTCTGAGAAGTATGTGTGGTGTAACTTTGAGAGACAGAATTCGAAATACTGATGTAAGAGAATGTTGTGAAAGAGGATGTTGTCACAAAGATTGAAAAAGGTATGCTGACATGGTTTGGCCATTTATTAAGGATGAATGAAAGAAGATTGACAAAAGAAGTATACCTGGTCTGTGTGAATGGTACAACCGGAAGGGGAAGACCTCGTAGAACATTCTCTGATCAAATTGGAGACGTACTTAGGAAAGGTCAGGTCAGAAGTACCCTAAACCGGCGAGCATGTATGAAGAATATAATGTCAGTAAACGAAGCGAAAGAGGTGTGCAAGGATCGTGACACATGGAAGTCCGTTGTCTCTGCCTACCCCTCTGGGAGACAGGCGTGAGTCTATGTATGTATGTATTTATAAAGCCCTCGTCACAATTTTTAATCATGTCAAAATTTATTGTAGATTGGAGTACCTACTGTTTATTTTTAACTGAATTCAAAAGATGCAGATTATCAAAATCAATGTACCTACTTATATTTATTTTTGTAGTATTTTACCCGTTGTTTGCGAATTTTAAAAGATTTTTTTTTGTTTAAACCAACAATTGTTTACGTTAATACATTCGTATGTGTTGACAATAGGCTTGCTTAAATGTATCAATCACTTAGGTACTGGTTAACACCACATGTAAGAATACATTTAACAGCGAAAAAATAATAATTAAAACATTATCAAAATAAAACATCTAACATAAATAAAATTTAAATCAAATCAAAGCTTAAAATAATACAAAATTCAGACTAGGTGCGAACTTAATTGTTTGTATTATTTACTTACTTAATATTATTCTGATTATTTGTATAGGTACAATGAATATAGAAAAAAAAATATTATTAAACAAGGTGTACAATATTATTGATATAGGTGGCATCTAACATAAAATATATTCATTTAAAATAACTTAATTAAAATTGTTAATCTTTGTTTATTCGACTTTGAATGCTGTCCCATATAAATGTTGTTTGGTTGTAGTAATAAAAGCCTGAGTCGGTTCTTTGGTTTTTAAGACGGTAATTATTTCCCGGCTATATGACAATCAAAACCTATGGCTCAGATTGCTATACAGCAGAACACCGATTATCCGAGCGCCGCCGTGCCGCGGCCAATTAACCGAATCGGTCCTATCTTAAGCGTAATATATTTCTTTTTAACCAAGTAGGAACACACGGCTACATATCATTTTTAGTATAAGCTATTCATTTCCAGTATAAGCTGATTCCGCGTTGTATAGGATTTCCATACAATGACAGGTCAGCTTTTATTGGATTTATAGCTTTATATGTAGCCATGTGTATGTACACTATGTTCATATGTAATTTTTGTTTTGTTGTAACAAGTTGGAACTCGCTGGAGCCCAGATATATATTACGCACTCGTTGTTTCTGCACAGTAAAACTCCGAGATATTTTCCACACACAATATTTAATCGAACAGAGTAACGTTCTCATCTACCGTTGTACAAAGAATGCCTCTTTAATCATTCTCCTACCCTATTTATATTTTTATCAGTGACAACCATTTGAAAGTCTACTATCGATTATTAATAGTTTTAAGATGTAAAAGTATTAAAGAATTATTATAGTAATTAATAAAATGATAATCACTTATCAAATAAATAATCATAGTGTAAAAATAGTATTATAACATAGCAGTTACGTCATAACCGTTGCGCGGCTATTGAGTACTTGATAACATATATTTCAACTGTTATGGCTAAAAGCAAGGCAAGACACTACATGTTTTGCGTCTTAATAAAGTTTATTCTATGTTTGACTGTTCGTTTTTCTTTATTACCATTACCCGAATCGAATTAATTCGGATAATCAGCGTTCTACTGTACCTATTTGTATCACCAACCTTCGGATGGCATTTTTAAATTGATGATTTTTCAGGAATCCGGCGAACCCTTGCAGTCCACCACTTTAAAGGAAGTTCTCATGTGCCCGCTCTACGCTTCCGGTGTTCTCTTATTTTTATACGTGAAACACAAGGCCGAAGTGAAGCTAAAGAGCAGGGGTGAGGTGTTGCCAGATAAAGAATTGAGTGACCCCTTCGTTACTGCCATAACCTTTAGTATGGCATTGGCACTGACACGTCTACTCAGGTAATTGTGTTATGTATATTGATTTTGTACCTTCTTTTTTATCAAAAGTTTTTATATGGCTCTATTTCATGGTAAATGGTAAATTCAAACATTTTATTTGAAAAAAAAAATCAATCATTTTAAGTCTTATTTATGATATAGATACTTATAAAGTTCATTTATATCCGTGTGTGTGTGAATTGAGTGAGCACCCTAAATAAAATTAATAATATATACTAGTCATTTAGTAAAAGGTGTGAAACAATTGTAAAAACAATCTTACAATTTGTAAAAAGATAAAACATGAGATATATCAGTTAATGAATGCTCACTCAGTTCGCACATACGACCACCCTGAATCTCAGAACGTATGAAGATTTCATGTAAGATTTATGTACTACTCTTTAGTAAAACCTTTATAAAGTTGTCGTTTTAGATATCAATCGCCAAGGGCCGTATAAAAAAAAATTACAAATACTTTCATATGCTCACTCAATTCACACACTTTGAAAGGACCCGATTTCTTATGAACAAACCATAATTTCATTTTGTTATAAATCTTGTTTTATTAAAAGGTATACACGTGATTTTGTAAAATACAATGCGAACCATAAATGTAGCACGTTTTGTAATAGTTAATTAATATAAGTGCTCACTCAATCCACACAATTCTGAAAAGTTATAAACGTTAATATCTTTGAATTTATAAGGATTAGAAAGCTATAAATTGCGCTAGTTTTAGTAAAGAAAAGTTACTAAAGATTTGCCATTTTACATTTAGTACTCTCAGTTTACTCTAAAAGATATTCAACTGTTTGTGTTTCAATGAAAATCTGCCATACTGTGGGGTTGTCACGCAGGACATTTTTGCTGAACTAAAATTTTATTTATTTTATAATGACCTTTATCTACGAGGTCAGCAGTAGGACCTAACATGGGATGTTACAGTAAGGTCAATGATATACGAATTTGATTGAAACCATTTATTTACATAATGTAGTTTAATTAAAAAAATTACAAATTTAGATTTTTGGGTTAACAATCGTTGTCGATCAGGATGTAGCTTAAAGAGTGCAACAGAATATTTTGATCAGTACTTTCGTGGATATTAGTACAGTTGTCGTCGTAGCAAAAATATTTCTCGTTTGATAAATAATGACTCTTATAATGACCAATGCCTGTTAAATCTAAAGGTGCTACGAATTCGACCGCACCAATACTTCTATACAATTTATTTTTAAGTACAATTGTACGGGGCACTTTACTTAGCGCTACTGCGTTGGTGCCATTCAAATCAAAAGAAATCACATTTGAAATGATATAATAACTAGTTGCTACTCCCTCACATGACGCACATTTTGATTCACCTTCTGACAAAGAAATAGCTGTTTCTAATAGGCTGATATCAAAAATATTAATCATATCTATATTTAAAGGTAAGAACACGTTATTTCTCTTAATTACGTTTGCTGAACACAATACATTGGTACACGTTTTTGTGAAAATTGAGCTAGTGAAATAATCCAGAAGGAAATGTTCATAGATACGAGTAACATTACAGGCGACATCGTAAGTGCTAGAATTAGTGGTTATTGGCTTTTGAACATATTTTATAATTATTTTTGCTCTTAGGCTATTTAAATCATCATCTTTGAAATTGGTGTCACTTAGACATTTTACATAATGCGGAATAGATTCATTTTCATCAAAAGTATCTATAATATTTCTAAATTTTTCGTTTTCGTTATACTCGATACCAAACAAATACATAACAGAATCAAAGGCACAGGTGTTTAATAGATTTACATATTCACCGTTGATATAAACAGATGAACATAAATTGCCATTTCTTATGTATTTTACCGTCGTGTTTGGTTTTGATCTACTAATTTTACCTTCTCCTTTCCAGTTCTTGACATAAGAGAGTTGATCCGAAAAAATGGAATCTTCAGTAATAGAGCGCCTGTAAACCGTCTTATAAATTTTCTGCTTTTTAGGATTGAATAGTTTTACTCTTTTCATCGATTTCCGTTTAGGATTAATTTTAGTTATAATATCTTGATCTAGGGCGCATAATGCAGATTTCATTTCCCCTTCCAAATATTCCGCATATAGCTTATAGAACTCATCAATTCTATATCTTTTAAATTTTGTTTTAAATACAAGATGTTTTAAAGTTTTAAAATAACTTTCTATTCCTGAAGAGGACGGTGCTTTATTTTCAGATTCAAAAAGAAATCTCAATAAATTAGACCACAAAGGTAGTTTCATTAATATTCTTTTAAAAGTAGGAATAAATGGCGGATAGTAATAAGCATTTTTGTTAATATCTAGAGCTGGATTTAGTTTTTTAGTTTCTTCGACAATACTGTTAAACCAATCCATGAATTCTAAGCCTTCGTTATTATTTGGGTCATCAAATTCATTATTTTTATCAATGTTTTTGCCATCTGAATTTAATCCATCAAGTGTAACGTCGTGTAATAATTGATCTAACTTAGATTTTAGTGTTGGATAATCACCTATCTCACCATCATATTGACCAAGGCAAAGTTTTACAACATCGTGAATAAACTCTTTCGCCAGATTATAATTTTCGCATCGTTTTAAAAATATTATACAACGTATATAAAAATATTTGACATCTAAAGAAACATTTGTTTTAAAGCAATTTAAATTATGTAATGTCTTAATAAAATGACTTGTATCAAGTCTGATAAACGCCTGTGGTTTTTCTGAAGTACTACCCTCTAAAACTGAAAATAAATGTCTTATATAGGTTTTTGTAGTACAATATAACGCAAAAGCTTGAATACATGCAGATACCAAAGCCGATGAGTCATCAGTAATAATTTCATCGGGTGGAGTATCAACATAAGATAACCACTTTTTTAACCAAAGTGATATCGAGTTTTCTGAATGAGAATCAGTGACCATTTGGAAAATTGGTACAGATTTAAGTTTATCATCGGCTGTTAAAAGTCCTACATATAAAAATAATCTTTTCGTGGCAGTAGTACGATCTGGCAAATATATATTTTCAAAAAATGAGCCAGTCGCGTCAATGGTAATTGTCACTTTTTTGAATTTCTTTTGGTAATTATTGTAATAATGAATTTGACTATCACTCCAAAAACATAAACGAAAATCTGGGAATATATTGAAATCACGAATATTATTTATATTATTACGATATGAATTTTTAGCTATAATAAACAACGATAAAATAGGATTTGCATGTGGTAAATGTTCATGTCTTGCTTCAGACTTAATCTTTCTTAAAGCCGAAAGGGAAGGCAGAACAGGTGGAGATATACGGTCAGTATCAGTCACAAGAGCTGAAGTCAGTTCATTGTGTACTTTAATAGCAGACTTATGGCTTAGGTCTTTAGCTATTTGTTTTCTTCGGTACGGGGTAAGCTTCGATTTTTTTTAGGATTGTGTTCAAACGTCTTATCAAAATTATATACCTTACAGATGAATTCCATGATTTTTTCAGTTCTTTTAGAACTTGATATACGAATTTCAGCTTTGCACTGGGAATATTTACCGATTAAAGAAATTAAATCACTAATTTTGTGTTTTTTAATAGTCCAAGTGCACGGTAGTTTTGTGTGAATCCATATTTTTTCCTTGATTAAACTGCTCCACTTAAACTTTGGCAGCGTTTTATAATTAAAGAAACTCAAAGTACTGCTTCTTCTTCTAGAGGCACTTATAGGCATAATTTTTTTCCAATCGTAAATATCGAGTTAGAAAGAAAATGTTTGGCATTCATCATCACTCACAACAACACTGCTGTTCTCTTTTTCCGACGATGACGACTGTAATAGTGGAGTCGCACAGCCTGAATCGGATATTGGCACCTCATTTGAAATTGTTGCGTTCGAAGTTTCGTCGTTCAAAGTAAATATACGGCTTCTATGACGATTCAGTGATATGTATAATGCCATCGGGGACATTTTATTCTCAAGTTCTTCAGACATCTTAGAAAATATTGGGTCGTTATATTTAATGTTGGGAGCTTGTAAGTATTCAGCATGTTTTAGAAATATTTTTGTCTGATTTTCGAAACTTATCAGAGGTTTTCGACCTCTTCCAATTATTACTCTGTAATGCAATAGTTAATTTTTATAGTAGTGCGTATTACGAAACCGTAAAAACTGCATTGAACAAATAAAAAAAGAACAAAATATTGTTATTTATTAGCTAAATATACTTACGTTATAGTCACCAGGAAAAACAATAACATTGATAATAGGTACATTATTGCACTGTACTACGTATGCCACACAATAATAATACGATTAATGTTAAATGACAAACTTAACAAACAAACAGGATTGAATAATCCGAAACTAGGTGCATATTATTATGAGGGTAGTTTAGTAAAATTAGAACAATATGGATAAGGCTGCGTTCGGAAATACCGAGAGATTATGTTAGACTCTTGAAGCTACATTTTGATTATCGGTTGTTAAGCTTTATTTATTTATTTTTGTAGCATTACCTATCTATGCATATTTAATTATGTTAGACTCTTGAAGCTACATTTTGATTATCGGTTGTTAAGTTTTATTTATTTATTTTTGTAGCATTACCTATCTATGCATATTTATAATTGACCTAATAAAAATGATACCATATTAAAATTAGTAATATATTCAGTCCCAGCTTAGTGGGTCTGTGCACAAACAAATCGAAGCATGCCCAGATAGACACTTAGTATGAAGGAAGGACACGGTCCTGCGTGACAACCCTACAGTAGGCAGATTTTCATTGAAACACAAACAGTTGAATATCTTTTAGAGTAAACTGAGAGTACTAAATGTAAAATGGCAAATCTTTAGTAACTTTTCTTTACTAAAACTAGCGCAATTTATAGCTTTCTAATCCTTATAAATTCAAAGACATTAACGTTTATAACTTTTCAGAATTGTGTGGATTGAGTGAGCACTTATATTAATTAACTATTACAAAACGTGCTACATTTATGGTTCGCTTTGTATTTTACAAAATCACGTGTATACCTTTTAATAAAACAAGATTTATAACAAAATGAAATTATGGTTTGTTCATAAGAAATCGGGTCCTTTCAAAGTGTGTGAATTGAGTGAGCATATGAAAGTATTTGTAATTTTTTTTTATACGGCCCTTGGCGATTGATATCTAAAACGACAACTTTATAAAGGTTTTACTAAAGAGTAGTACATAAATCTTACATGAAATCTTCATACGTTCTGAGATTCAGGGTGGTCGTATGTGCGAACTGAGTGAGCATTCATTAACTGATATATCTCATGTTTTATCTTTTTACAAATTGTAAGATTGTTTTTACAATTGTTTCACACCTTTTACTAAATTACTAGTATATATTATTAATTTTATTGAGGGTGCTCACTCAATTCACACACACACTTATATCCTAGGTATGAAAAAAATGAATAAATGGATATACACCTATATCATATTATAAGCTCAAGTGGCTTCCTATTCGCCTTCGCCTGAATACGCACATCTTATCCTTACTGTACTACAATATTTTGTTTAAACCTATCTCTCCATTTTATCAACTAGCAAGTGGTTACCGCCTGATGGTCAGTGATTACCGCCGCCAAGGTAGGCCCGCAAAACCAGAGGAGCCGCAAGTACGTTGCCGGCATTTAAGAAAGAAATAGGCTCGCTTCTTGAAGGTTGCCATATCATACCGGATCAGAAATACCTCCGCAGTTAATAGATGCTCTGCCCGGTCTTTAAGTGATTGGTGAGGTCAAGCAACTAGGCTCGCGGTCAGTCCATAGGTCTGCATGCCTCGGAGAGCACGTGAAGCTGTCGGTCCCGGATGTAGCCATTAGACAATAGTCGTTAAGCCATATCAGAGGCGTCCTGGGCGGCTTGAACAACTCTGACAACAGGGTAACCACTCCCCATACGATAAGTAAGTAAGTAGGTAATAGATTCCATAGAGTGTTTTTTGATACAGTTATTTTTTTATAGCCATCAGTCATCGCGCGCCCGCACTCGCGAGCGGTTGCCGATAATGTCAGTGAATACGGTGAAGTGTACGAATTGCAATGTTGTTATTTCGGAAGTACTTGCATTTATTCGCAGTAGGCACGACGTTGTGGATAATGAGAGCCTAATTAGGATTTGTGGTTCCGCCTTTTCGGAGGACGTGATCGATGAAGCAAAGAAGTTATTGTTTGTGTCAACAAAAACAACTCAGAAACTTGTATCGAGACGTAAGAATAAGAAGTTGAAAGACTTGGAAGATATGATATCAGTTTTCAAAACAGTGGACCCAGAACAGATACCGGTATTTGTTGCATATGACTTGCATAAATTGCCTCCTGTATGTTTTGATCATGTAGACGACACAAAATTATTGAAGGATATTGTTTCCCTGAGAACTGAAGTAAATAACATTAAAAATGATTATGTGACTAATAGCCAGTTAGAGGATTTAAAATCAAATAAAGCGAATCTTGTGTCGAATTCTAGCATTAATATTAAAAGAAGGGGCTATGTTTTGGTGGGTGATTCACCCTATGAACACCAACTACCCTCAAAAAGTAGCGGTATCGGCGTCTCCACCGCATCGCTTGAGTCATTGAGTGTCAGCTGTTCGGAGTCTCGTGCGACTGAGACAGAGCGCGTCGTGGCTATAAGCGGGAACGAGACGCCCAATAAAACCACTCCGCTGCCGCTGCCGATTGTAGCGGAGAGAGATAACAATCAGCTACCTGTGTCATGTGTAGATAACGGTGCTAAACAGTTAACAATGGCGGAAATGGTTAAAGAGGGCGAGTGGAAAGAAAGTAAGAAGCATCAACCCTGGACTTTAATTCAGAAAAACAAACCAAAAAGTCGATTTACTGGTATGATAGGGAAAGCTGCCTCTAACTCGCCAGGAAAATTTAGGGCTGCTGAAATGAAAATACCCCTTTTTATATCATATGTAAATAAGGAAACTACCGAAACCGACATACGTGAATATATAAAGAAAAAAGCTAATGAAGTAGTAAATTTAGAAAAAAATAATATGTCAGTTGAAAGACCATATAACGCATTTAAGTTGTTAGTACCTAAACATAAAATAAGTACATTCTTAGATGACCAGTTATGGCCGGAGGGCATTTCATTTAGACGCTTTATTAATTTCAAGAAGTACCTACGCTAGAATAGAGAATAATAATACGACAATAACATAATGGATACACACAAAAAAAATATAACCCTGTCATCATTTAATTGTAAAAACGTTAAGCGATCAGCTGACTGTGTACGAAGATTGTGCAGTGTTGCCGATATCATTGCGCTTCAGGAGACTTGGCTTTTACCCCATGATGTGTCATATCTTGGAAGTTTACATGATGGGCAGGGACCGGACAACCCCGCTTCTGAGTTAAGCCGTTTGATAGGGTAACCCGTTCATTGGGTAACTCGTATCGCAGTGTTACCCTTTGATTGACTTACAGCCTCGAAACCCAGTGAAAGGGTTAACACGTTTTTTATGGTAACCCCGGGAAGGGGTTAACCCCTTCAATGACTTAAGCCCTTGAATAGCTTACCTTCTTGAAATGGTTTTATTCGAGTTAACCTGAATTACCCAATCAACTTAGCAGCGTGTAGATGGAAGTAGGTATACTCGCACCCTTGCGGTGCCTCATTGCCTAACTACTTTTAGGTAGGTACAACAAATTTGACGAACGAACGACTTTTTATATTTTAAATTTGAAAGTTTAGTGACGACAAATAGTCGAGCTAATAATTAACGTGTTATTTAAAGAACTGACTTACTTTAATCTTAATTTTGTGACAATCTGTATGATGTGATTATATTTTGTTAAATAATTATTATAATATTTTTCTGTGTGGTGATGGCATAGGATATCATCACCCCATTTTATCACGTAGGGGGCGCAGAAATCGACCGAGGGCATACCTACCAGAGAACCGGCAGCAGAGTTTATCTATGAACTATGACCATCAAACTTTCTTTCGCCAACCCGTCTGCCAAGCTATGGGGGTCTGGGGGTCTGCCATGCTCCCATTCTTTGGGGAGGCTTTTGTCCAGCAGTGGACGTACTTTGGCTGACATGAGGACGATGAAATAATTGACGAGCGTGTTGGCATGGTTGGCAAATGCTTGCTTTTCACGCCGGAGCTCGTGGGTTCGATTCGATTTAGGACAGATATTGGTGTGCATGAACATGTCTGTTTGTCCTGAGTCTGGGTGTAATTATCTATATAAGTATGTATTCACAAAAGAAAAGTAGTATATGTAATATATCAGTTATCTGGTTTCCATAGTACAATCTCTGCTTAGTTTGGGATCAGATGGCCGTGTGTAAATAATGTCCCTGGATATTATTATTATTTAAATTATTGTATAAAATGAACTGATATATTATGGGTATTCTAAAACATCATTGACGTGACTAAAATGTTCATTATCATAAGAATATTATCACTTTAAGAATTTTCAGAGTCAAGCAATCTTAAGTTATGTAACTGTCTATATATTTCATATATAGACAGCAATCTTGGTCTGATAAAAATACATTTAGGCGACCACCTAGGTACAAGTTTTCCAAGACTAATTCTGTATTCAATAAAGTTCTTTACCGTAATTTCATATTAGTTACTAATTTATTTGCAAATATAGTTGAAATAATAATACGGCTTCTGTGGCCTCATTAATTGGCTTAAGGCAACTGCCTGTTTTTTGTGCCAAGAAGTCGTATGAAAATATGACAAACTGGCTATCTCATATATCTTTTACAGAAACCAATGGCCTTAGAATTTGACAAATGGATGACAATCTAGTAGGACAATCAATTATACGGCTTCCGTAGCCAAATGGCAAAAAACGGAACCCTTATAGATTTGTCATGTCTGTCTGTCTGTCCGTCCGTATGTCACAGCCACTTTTTTCCAAAACTATAAGAGCTGTACTGTTGAAACTTGGTAGATGTATTCTGTGAACCGCATTAAGATTTTCTCACAAAAATAGAAAAAGAACAATAATTTTGGGGGTTCCCCAAAAGATGCCCCCCCTGTAACTTTTTTGAAAAAAATATATGATGTACATTACCATGCAAACTTCCACTGAAAATTGGTTTGATCGAAATCTAGTAAGTAGATTTTTTTAAGACGTCCTAAATCGTAAACCGCAATTTACCTTTCATTTAATCAACTGAAATACTTGCTGCTATGGAACCCTTCATGGGCGAGTCCGACTCGCACTTGACCTGTGTTTCTAATTATTGAGATGTTATAACGTTTTTCGATAAAAAGAAGGTTACCACCGCTCTTGCAAGTAAATTGCAAGTTATTAGCTTTAACAGCGTGGTCATTTCTGATTACATTAATAAAGATATGGACGTTTGTATTAATAGTTATAGTATTTACATATCTCTCAGTCACCAACATTTTAGTCTTCGATCATACCAATTCAATCAATATCTTCTATTATTCTAGAGCAATGAGCTGCCAACAATCTTTTAATTTTTTTATAATAACTGCCATTGTTACTAGTGATTGAAAAATAATTCAACACCTCTCAAACTTAATCTTTTAGGAAAACGCCTGATTGTTATTTTAAAATTTTCCAAACAGCTAAATTTTTTAACTGACTAACTTGGCCTTGTCTGAAATATTGTAACTTAATGCCTAAAGACCTTTTAAGATTAGATTAGCGTGGTTCTTAAACAATTTAAGAACAATAAGGCTCCTGGTGATAACAGAGTTACAATAGACCTTTTAAGGCGGATGGTATACCAATCCTACGATCTTTTCAGAAGTTATTTAACTTCGTCATACTAAAAGGTCAAACGTCACAAGGATGGCACATATTGGTGTGGTAGTGCTTTCTTCAATAAGGGCGATAAAAACCCTTTGAAAAAATAACAGACCCATAACGTTACTGAGCCATGTTTACAAGTTGTTTTCGAGAGTCATTACGAATCGTCTCACGCACAGGTTTGAGGTCAACCACCCTCCTGAACAAGCCGGTCGCCGAAAATGCTTTAGTACCATATACCACATACATACGCAGCGGCAAGTTATTCAGAAGACCGTGGATATATCCAGTCATTATGCTTAGCGTTTGATTGAATCGAAACCTGGATGTACTGTGATCTTTCCAAAATTCCAAATTAACTACCGGTATGTCGAGGTGTTAAAGTGTTTGTATGAGAACTCGCAACCTATACGATTGCAGCGAGGCGTGAGACAGGGGGATATAACATCTCCATCTCCAGAACTATTGGAAGATGTCTTTAAGCTCCTGGACTGAAAGGCTTTGGCATCAATCTCAATGGCGAATACATCCCTCACCTTCGTAATCATGGCTGAAACATTGAAATATCTCGGTACAATGCTCGAAGACTTCAGAAGGGTCTCTCTACTAGTGTTTCTCAAAATGAACATGGATAAGACGAATATCATGTTGAACATTCAGGTTGCACCCATTCCAGTTAAGCTAAGGGACTCTGCACTCGAGGTTGTGGAGAGCTATATCTATACCTAGGACAGACCACCCCACTAGGGAGGCGGTCCAACGCGGTGGTTTTCACCGAAATCTGCGTGCGCAAAGAGAACGGGAGGGTGCCAGAAGAAACGTTCATTGAGTACCGACGGGATGACTACCGGCACGAATTAGTGCACTGGCGCGCACGGCTAGAGTTACGCCTAAACGCGCGCCAGCGTGCCGTCGGTTCCACCCTACCTCACCTCAAGGCCTGGGTGGAAAGAAGTCTGCCCAACACACTCTAGCTGAGTGCCCGGCCCGGGTGGCCAAAAGGCGACTCAAGATCTCAATCGGACGGGATCTGTCCCTGCCGGCAATCGTAGGGGCAATGCTGGTGGGTCACTCTTCTAAATGGCACGCCGTGGTCTCCTTTTATGAGGCAGTCATGTTCCAAAAGGAGGCCGCCGAGCGCGAACGGGAGAGATCGCAGACGGAGGAGGCGTCGGGGTGGCGGCTGCAACCGGTAGCCCGACTCCCCCTCGGAGCCGCGGCGGCAGTAAGAGAAGTCAATGTTACCAGCTAAAAGAAGACAGCGATCTGTTTATGGCGCAGTCGCTGTGCCGGACTGGCAGAAGTTGGCAAATAGCGAGGACAATCCAGAGTCCTCTCAGGGTACGTGTGGGACCATCATACCATCTGGAACTTTTCGCATAAGAGGTGCACCGGAGCAACATACCCGCGTTCCCGCGGCTCCCCCATCAGGCGCCAAGAGAAGCCCACGGCAGGTAGGTTTAGTCGGTGCGAGCCTGACGC
Organism: Pseudoips prasinana; assembly: GCA_951640165.1. Classification (NCBI taxonomy): domain Eukaryota; kingdom Metazoa; phylum Arthropoda; class Insecta; order Lepidoptera; family Nolidae; genus Pseudoips; species Pseudoips prasinana. The sequence continues at coordinate 31,485,566 of OX621251.1, read as the reverse complement.
ATCCATCCGTAAACATTTTTGCGGGTGGCATGCGTAGGCATTCGACCTGCCTTATCAAAAAAAAGGTAAGAGGTCCACTTCGAGTAGGAGATCAATTGTAGAATCTAACTTGCCTGGGCAGCGTTCGGAAAGCTAAGCTTCTGGTCCCAAATACCAATCAAAAGTCTTCGATTAGTATGTATTGCCTCTGATGAATTAGGGAACCAGGACGTAGCCGCTCACTACGGGGCTAATAAAACGGCGCATGGTCACCCAAAGAGCAATGGAGTACGCCATGTTCGGAGTTTCCCTCCGAGATCAAATCACAAATCTCAAGATCCAACCAAGAGAGGCAAATCATAAAAACCGACATAGCTTGAATAATTGCCAAGCAAACGTGGCGGTGGGCAGGGTACATAGCTTGCAGAATCTACGGCCGCTGGGGCAGAAAGTTTCTCAAGTGGCGACCATGAACCGGAAAACGCACCGTGGGGCCCCCAACAAGATGGACCGATGATCTTGCAAGGGTCGTTGACAGCCGCTGGATGCGGGCAAGGCAGGATCTGCAGTTGTGGAGTATCTTTGGGAAGCAATGGACTTTGCCCAGCAGAACCTTCGGCTGATATGATGATAATGGTGATGGTTATGATGATGATGCATCTATTCAATAACGGTGTACGCCACCACGCCTCCGCGGTTTAACTTTAACAGAATGAAAATCAAATTCTTTGTTATAATATAATTATATCCTCCTAGCCGAATTTCGGCCCCAGCGGCCAGTCTCAATGGAGACTGGCCATGTGAGTGGGACATACCACAAGTGTGTGTGCAAACACAGGGGCACTATCTATTCCATCACTCTCATTATCCGATGGGATGACTAGCAGAACGACCGGAAGGTCAGGTACAGGATCGACGGCTTTACGTGCTCTCCGAGGCATGAGGCTATAATACCGCCAACTCCCAGACTTCAGGCTGACACTAAGAAATTTTTCTTTTTACGCAAGAATCCCATAGACACTTTTGGCCCAACCCGGGATTTGAACCCAGGACCTCGTTATCTACGTTTAAAGACGCTACCAGTAGACCAACGAAGCGTAACACATACTTTAAAAAAAGAACTGCTAAATTGCTTTTACTTAATTCTGTAGTACCTACCGAGTTCCAAATTAAAAGAAATTATGACAATAAACAAGAACAGACACGAAAAATTTAATATTACAATGTTTAGCGACAAGCAAAATTGAACTTTAAAATAATAAATTCCAAATTATTGCGACTTGATGTCACGCGCGGTGGTGTTTATGCAATTACCAAACCAATTTCGATGCGAAAGAGTGCATATTACAATGTCTTGGCTGGAATGGCTTACCCTGTTACAGTGTTACAGGGTATGAAAGGGTAACCCTTTCGGAAGCGGTTCATTACACCCGTTCGAAGGTGTAACTCGTATCATAGGGTTTATTTTTTAAGCGCTTAAAAATACCCGTTCAACGAGTATCCGGACGGTCCCTGATGATGGGTTTGCGTATGCTGGCAAGTCTGCTGTCGATACGTCGGCTGGTATTCTTGTTGGCAGACCCTACGGTGGAGTTGCTATTCTGTGGAGAAAGTCTACGTTTCCTATGGTATCTGTGGTGCAGTGCAGTAGTGATCGTTTAGTGGCTATTAAGATTGATCTGCAAGATAGATCATTATTAATATTCTCTGTTTACATGCCGATTGACCTGGCAGAGAATCTCATAGCCTTTACGGACATCTTTGGAGAAATAATTGCCATAATTGAGAATAGCAGTGTAGAATCAGTGTTCATATTAGGTGACTTTAACGCGCATCCAGGTGAACGTTTTGCGAAGGAGTTATATACGGTGTGTACCGAACAAGTGTGGTCGTGCATAGACATGGAGTTACTGCCGAGTAACTCTTTCACATTTGAAAGTACGGCTAACGGCGCGCTTCGCTGGTTAGATCATTGTGTTGTGAGCAGTGCGGCGCAGCAATTAGTGGTGAATGCGACTATTCTGTATGACGTGTATGTATCCGATCACATTCCTTTATTAATAGAATGTAATATCGATTTGATTACCCCTGTCTTAAGACACTCACACTATAAGGTTTGTAATAAAGTCAAGTGGGGTGAAAGAAATTGTAATCAAATTAATGATTACACAAATTATTGTAACTTAAATTTAAGATTGTTAGATTTCCCTACCGAATTCCGTTCCTGTTCATATGGGATGTGTTCGGATCATAACCATCGCTTACTGTTAGATAAAATGTATACGAATTTAATATGTATTTTAAAAAATGCCGCAACTGATTGTCATATAGAGAAAAAACATAGTCCCTACAAAAGAAAATATATAACAGGCTGGAACAGGCACGTTCGTGACGCTCACAGGGAAGCGCGTTTATACTATCAGACTTGGTTGTGGCATGGTAAACCTTCGTCTGGGTTTGTTTATCAGAATATGTGTGGTTCTAGAAAGACTTTCAAAAGTAAATTAAAATACTGTCAAGATAATCAACAGCAAATTAAGATGGACATAATAGCGAAACAACACACTGCGAAACATTTTAGCGACTTTTGGAAGTCCACAAATAAATTTAATCCAAAGCCAAGTCCCCCTGTGAGTGTGGCAGGCTTGCATGAACCGGCCGATATAGCCAAAATTTTCCAGCAACACTTCAAGGTTGAATCGCCTCTTAATAAGTGTAGCCAGGTGGTCGATGCTAAGGTAGTTGCTGGGGATATTACTGTTAGTTTCACAGCGAAGAATATTGCTTCTGTAATAAACGATATGAAAAGGGGTAAGTCTCCCGGCCATGACGACCTTAGCATAGAGCATCTTAGGTACGCTGGTGTGCATCTACCACGAGTGCTGGCTATGTTTTTCAACTTGTGTTTAAGCCACTCTTACCTACCTGATGATCTGATGTATACAATGGTGATACCTGTAGTCAAAAATAAAACTGGGGATGTTTCGGACATTTCCAATTACCGGCCTATCTCTTTAGCTACTGTTATAGCAAACGTGTTGGACAGTCTGCTTGATCAACAATTGGCTAAGTATATTGAGCTGCACGACGCCCAATTTGGCTTCAGGCCGGGGCTATCCACTGAAAGCGCTATAATGTGTCTCAAGCAGACTGTTCAATACTATACTGATAGGAAAACACCTGTTTTTGGCTGTTTTCTGGATTTATCTCGGGCGTTCGATCTTGTTTGTTATGATGTGCTGTGGCAGAAAATGGAAAATGATACAAATGTACCCAGAGAAATAACAGGACTATTTAAATATTGGTATAATAGGCAATGCAATAGCGTAAAGTGGTTAGGGGCCGTCTCTGACATGTATAGGCTGGATTGTGGGGTTAGACAGGGGGGTATAAGCTCGCCTCGACTTTTCAACCTCTATATGAACCAACTTATCGTGGAGCTAAGCAGCACCGGTATAGGGTGTCATTTCGATGGGATTTGCACAAATAATATCAATTATGCTGATGATGCTGTCCTTTTGACACCTTCACTAGGTGCTATGAGGCGACTCCTCACTATATGTGAGTCTTATGCGTTGACTCATGGGCTCAAGTATAACGTAAAAAAAAGTGAACTTTTAATTTTCAAAGCGAGAGGGAATAATACCTACCCAAGCGTTCCAGACGTGTCACTTTATGGCACTCCCCTGTGCAGGGTGCAAAGGTTTAGGTACTTGGGCCACTGGGTCACCGACGACTTACAAGATGTTATTGATATAGACAGAGAACGTAGGTCGCTGGCTGTTCGCTGTAACATGCTGGCCCGCAGGTTTGCACGATGTACAAACTCAGTCAAAATAACGCTATTTAAAGCATACTGCCAGTCATTTTACACGTGTAGCCTGTGGACCAGATATAGTCAGAGGGCATACAGCGACCTGCGTGTCCAATATAACAACGCGCTTAGGGTACTGCTGGGGCTGCCGTGGCGGTGCAGTGCGTCAGGGATGTTCGCCGAGACGCGTATTGACGGGTTCGCAGCTATCATGCGAAAAAGGTGCGCTTCCTTGATGGCACGTAGGTATCCGTGGCAGCACCAACACTATCCTAAGAGTGTTTGTAGATAGGTGGGAGTCCCCTATGATGAGGAGATGGATGCAGCTACATGTTTATGTTTAATGTGAGCTAGTTATTTATGTTTACTAACAATATTTTTTAAGGAAATTGTTTACTAACACACTATGGACTTTGTCTGAAATAAATATATTATTATTATTATTATTATAGCCCCATCGTAACATGGATGATGCCATCTTGTTTCCCCAACGTGCTATACCATATCCATTTCACGCGTGGACGCCAAGGCAGTGACGAGAGAACTGATATCATCAACTACAAGTACACCTCCCATGACGTCGTCGCGTTCGTCGCCTCACTCTGCTTTGGAGGCTGGTACTTGGTTAAGAAGGTAGTTATCTAACAAATGTTGACGTAGAATTATTTCGGTCGTAGCCTCCTATCTTAATGAAGACTACGGTTTAGATGAACTGTATGAACTGTTATTTGTAAAGAGTAAATTTTACCGAATTACTATTACAATGGTAAAAAAAGACGAACCTATAATATGGTATCAGCGGAGTATGAAAAAAGCGACATAATTATGTATATTCTTTAAAACTTACAACTGACTAATTGTATATTGTAAGCCCGTAATAATAGATTATATGACAGAAACTTTGTACATATTTTTGCAGTTTTAACCGCGTTAAATGTTTTAAATTATAGCCTGTGTGTTATTCGGTTATATACATTATATTACTACAAAGTTTCATTATAATCCGTTCGGTAGTTTTTGCGTGAAACACTCACAAACTTTCGCCTTTATAATATTAGTGTGATACTATATTGCTATTTTTACAATATTCGAGTAATTTATACAGCTAGTAGGTAAAGCACTTTTCACTTGAACCAGAAAAGGTGTTATTTATTGAAACGTACCTACCTACTGTGCACGTAACAGAAAGCGGTTCCATAAACACTTGTCATTACTTACGCATTACTGACATTACCCGCGCCATACGAATGGCGAACGTAGTCACACCCAGGATGGTTGATTTGATTATGTGAATAATAATAAATTTATTTATTTCTGACTTATAGTAGTTCTCCATATGAAAGATAAATAGCAATATCACAAATTATATATCATACTTTTACACGGGTGCATTTAAGTTCTCCGAATGTCGTAGGAATGGCCCCGTCTAATCTATTTGCAACGACGCGACGGCAAGGAGACTGTTGCTGTTTCTCCTCATTCTAAACACTATATGTAACACCCTTGCGCATGGTTGAACTAAAACTGCAGAAGCGAACCAGCCGCAAAAATTCCCGAAGCGCTGCAGAAGCGAGGCAGCCGCAACAGTGTTGCGAACATTAACATAATAATGATGTTTAAGAAGTGTATTCTAAAAGGTGGAGATAATTCCCCAATCAAGTTACTTAACGAAAGACAGTTGCTCTAACTTATGCTTAATAGATAAAGTGTACCCCCAAAAAGTGACCTTTGCACATTCTCGAAGGTGCCTCTGCACTATATTGATAATACATAATATTGACAACATGCTGTGCCCCTTGGTTTTACCGGTATAAGTAGTCTACCATAACCGTAAACCAATCGATACCGTAACGAGGGTTCATATTCTTTAATGCTTAAAACCAATTTACATGTCAGATTTATTAAGTTGATAATGGAAAATGCAATCACTTATGACAAAAAATTCAAATAGAATAAAATCACAATTAAAACATTAAATTAGTTGATTATAAAGTCAATAATAATATTTATTTATTTAAGAATGTCAAAATTCATTAAACTAGTATGTATAAAATGTATGATTGACAAGCCATTGCTTCAGGCAGGACTTAACGATGAGTAACTTGGAGACGCGGTTATGACATCTGGCAATTTATTATACTGTCGGGCCCAAGACTACACTTAGTATTGTAGCAGTTGGTTGAAGAGGTCCCGATGGAGCCAGGAGTATATATCAATAATATTTTTATTTTTTATCGGGAGTAGTCCCTCCCTCTTTCCTACCACTGCAACTCCTGTAAGCCAGGATCAACAGTGTAACATAATGAAATGACACTAAGCGGTGAAGTTCAGGCATCTACCGGGGAATCACTTTAACTGTCTTGGATTCTGCAACGAATTTAATCAGAATTAAACGAGGACGAGTTAGAAGATGAGATATGAATTATCAATCGCATACAATACGAGATAGGCCAAAGTCGCACGGGGTGGAAGCTTTAAGCCGTTGGCTCTTGGACTAAGTCCCAAAGATTGTCCCACGCAGTTAAAGCAAATATTAGAAGCTTAGATGAAGGTGCCAATCATTAGCGCGAAAGACATCAATAGTAGTCCGCGGTTGGGGAACATACGCCGTCGGAAAATCTTACTAGCTTTTATGATTTTTGTTTGTATTACTGTACTAGTTTTCGTAATTTTATAATGTCTCATATTTATGCTCATATAGCACTGGATTGCCAACAATATCTTCGGCTTGGCGGCTGCTATCAACGCCGTGGAAATGGCAGTCCTGAACAAAATGGCGTTTGGGTGCATTCTGATGTGCTGCCTTTTCATTTATGACATCTTCTGGGTTTTCGGGACCGACGTCATGCTGACTGTAGCCCAAAATTTTGATGCGCCTATCAAATGTAAGTTGGATTTATCATTAAATCACTAAGAAATCATCTAGGGGGAAATGCGATAATCGCCAACGGGTTGACGATCGCAGTTAAATGGTCATAGTACTCAGAAGGAAGCTACTGCCCTTTCTCTAGTAGATATTCCCTCGGGTCGAGTTCTATGCCTCCCACGAGATGAGCTGATGATATTCTGATATTCGCCGCCGTCACCACACAGCAAAAGAAAAGTTGGATTACCTAAATCTAACTAGTGATGATAATGCACTGCAGGGCAAGGGTCTTCTCTCACAATGAGAGATTTTGGAGAACCCCAGGTATGCAGGTTTTTCATGATGTTTTCCTTCGCCGTCTCAAGTATCAGATATTTAATCTTAATTCCCACATGAATTCGAAAACTCAGTGGTGTAGAATTGGGTATAAAACCTAGACCACTGACTCAACAGTCCAAAGGTCCAAGTAGTCTATCTCGACTTATCGTACGAGTATATGTATTATCCATTTGCACATAACAAAAAAATAAGGATTGTGCTTTAGACCACACTACAGAAGTGAAACTTTTTTAGCTCCATGCGACGCTGGCCGCTTAACATCAGGTGGTCCGTATACTAGTTTGGTGTCGAGAGCGTCGAGAGGTTATGGTGATTGCTTGTTAAACAAAAACAAAAATAAACTTTATAATTAAATACGAAATCTGGCTCTCTCTCTCTTTATCTCTTAACCAACTTACAAAAGTTAATTTATATTTTTTTTAGAAAAAAAGGGAAGTGGACCTGGGGCAGGGTATAGACGGTTACTTGTAAAACACCAACAACCTTGCAGGACTAGACAGCTAACACCATAAGTAACAACTTTTGTTCAACGAGTTCGGATATCCGACTAGAGAAATGGGCAAAGTTCAAAGGCGCTAGCGCTACACCGCGCACCATGTTTGGCAACGCCACACTGTCATTCATATAATTGTTTCCACAGTGTTGTTCCCGGGAGACTTGCCAATCAACGGGCTAGCCGCAAACAACTTCAGCATGTTGGGCCTAGGCGACATTATACTGCCGGGCATCTTCATAGCTCTGCTTCTGCGTATCGATAGAAGTCTCCAACGCAACTCCGACTTCTACTTCAGGTAAAATCTCATTCGGCTATCAAAATTCGAACATAACTAAAAGATAATGCGTCCTAAAAATCTTTGGGCGGGTCGCCCTGTCGCCTAGGACCAGTGAACGCAAATAAACATGGAAGCATTACTTCAAAGAAACTAAGCGCAAATCTTGACCCAATATCCTGTAATGTAATGAAATATAATATTATAGATTTCTTTGTCAATTAGTTAAAATAGGTATACGTGTGCGAATATTGCATAGGTTGCAACTTGAACTTAGGTGCTGCGTAATTAGAACATTATTGTACTTTATGTTTAATATTTTTGGTATTCAATAAAATGACTCTGAACGAGTAAGATATGTTTTTATTCACAACACCTGAACACCCAGCATATTACATGGCGACCCTTGCCTTTGGCACCGTCTAAAGAACATATAAATCAAGATTTCAAGGAAGAAGATTACAATATAGAAGATTTCAAGACATACCATGGGAAAATCTGCGTCAAAAGAGCAAGTGATCGCACAGAATGCCAACGGACAAGCTTCTGCAACGACATCGCAATACCACACAGAACGCTTGGAGTCCATAGAATTCTTGGTCACCATAGCTATAGTTATATTATGTATCGCCGTTGTATACTACGTCCTCAAGAAATGCAACAAGCACCACGTACGCAACTTGCAACGAGAACTGAACAGAAATAACTTGGCCACTATTTCTCGTGCTGACCTGACCACGACTGCCGTATAACAAGAAAGAAGAAAGAAGGTTTGGAGGTGTCCAGGGTATAGCCCGGCCCAAACCGTCAACACACGTAACTGCAGCCCAAGTCATCAGCAGTGTCGCCACGAGGTACACAACGCCACGTCAGCGCCAGCCCAACTCCTCACCAGCCACGTGCTTGTACCGGTCTACGCGCAGTCCAACGTAAAGGTTATGTTTTATTAGCTATTTTATCTTTAGAAGTATGTAATTTTCATTTTTCTTAACCTATATTACGTAAATAGATATGCATTTTTATTATCTAGTTAAATATTATGTCTAGTTTGATTATACAGTTACATGAAATCCGTAATTCGTTAAATTATCTTAGAGATTATTTAGTTAAATTAGGACCTGAAAGAAGGCAACTAAATCTTGGTCAGACAAAGATAAGTGAAGCGAAAAAGTTGTATTCCTCCTTTGAAAGTATTTTGTCTCTGTTGCACTTAGGAATAGAACGCAAGGAAATTAGTACAAGTGATATCACTGCTATTCATAAAATAATAAGCGACGTACATATTTTATATAATAAAATAATTACTTTATCTACTTTTGAAGAGGCTAAGCAAGTCAAAATGTCTACAAAAAAAGAATTTGACTTAAAAACTGCAATTTCATTGTTGCCAGTAATGTCTGGACAGGAATCTGTTACTAAGTCACTCATTGATTGTATTGAGTTGTATAATAAAATGATCCTAGATTCGTCATCGCAAGAATTAATTAATTTTGTTCTTAAAACTAGACTTTCTGAAAGTGCAAAATTGCGTATGAAATCGACTTACGAGACCGTCGATAACCTTTTAGCTGACATGCATAAATTTTTAATACAAAATAAATCCCAGGTAGCATTACAATGGAAATTACACCAGTGTAAGCAGGGTAATCGTTCCATTGAGTCATTTGGCAATGAATTGGAAAAATTGTTTGTTAATTTAACTATTGCCCAATCAGAAAATAGCCCCAATTCTTACGATGCTTTCAAAACCACTAATGAAAGAATTGCCATAAAACGTTTCGCAGACGGTTTGAGTGACCCCAGATTGAGTACCATTATAGCGGCTAGAAATTTTCAATCTTTACCGGAAGCTATCAGGACTGCCATGGACGAACAATCCTTGTCTTCGTCATTCCAAATTATGAACATTAAGCGTCATAGTTACTCCAATCGCGGGCATAGAAACTTTAATAACCGTTTTCGAGGACATTACAATAATAACTATAATCCATTTAATTACAACCACGGTAACGCGAGATCACCGGGCGCAGCGTCGCACAGTGGAACGAATGTATGGGAGCGGTTGGACGTAGACATGTCCGAAAAATAAGAGTAAAATTATGACAAACTAATGATGCCATCTTATTCGATTACTTAATGCCTTCATAAATTGTGGTGATGAATTTCTTCATAACTCCCATATTTCGGGAGTAATTTGAGAAAATGTGAAATTTTACTATGAAAATGAGTGTATCGAGCTCTCTCCCTCCTGATTCCGGGCTTGTTTCAAGTAGCGGTCTCTAATATCGTAATGCTATTACTAAGAGCTATATTTAATACTAAGACACATAGTGCGCCAAATGTGCACTTTCTGGGATAAAAGGAAATGAAAATTAAAAAAAAAAAACGTTTTTTCCCCATTTGTATTTACTTTAAACCGCAGACAGACTTATTAAGAGGTCTATAAATATATTATATATATACAGAAATATATATTAACAAAAATATTCACAAGAACTGATGAGAGTATGACTTTTAAGTAAGTTGAAGATTTACGAGGACTAGGATGTGTACAAGTTGAAGCATCAGATTTAGCAGGAGAAATTATGGGCTCGATGACGTCACTTATATTTTCTGTAGAAAGTTCCATATTTTCATTCTGTAATTCCGGCCATTGAATTGCAGCCTGTAGCCAAATCTCATGTTTCTTCCGAAACTTATCTGTGCTTCTTCCAGACTTTGTCCATTTTGCATAAATGCGGTAGCAAAATCGACGACATCAGTCTTTTAAACTTGTTTCAGCACTTTCACATAACTGAACACAACTGTTATCTTTTAAAACACTGAACAAATAGTTAAAGTCGCGTAAATCTTTATGTGCGCGTGCGCATAAAGCAACGTGAATATCAAGATTTGTATTAAAATTTGGAAAATACATTGCGAGATTAGCTTGGATACAACGAGGTGTAAATCAACACTGATTTTAAAGTTACTAATAGTGACCTATTTATATAAAATCCAGGTATCCCAGGTATCCTTTGTTAAATATTGCAAGGTAATTAGTTATTGTGATAATTAGTAAATGATGCATGCTAAATTAGTGTATTAAGAGCCATTTAGTAATTAAATAATAGCAATGTTCTTATCAGTAATCATTAGTGCATCAGTTTTATATGTAAACCTTAAGTCCCTAATTATATATCCTAATTAGCTTATATCTTCTCTAATTGGCTGCTCAGAAATGTTATTGTAATAAGGTAAACCTTTAAAAAAACGGTTTTAATCAACAAAATAAACAAAAAATAAAAAAATTGTGTTATAAAATAAACATCACTCTTTATCCCAGAAAGTGCACATTTGGCGCACTATGTGTCTTAGTATTAAATATAGCTCTTAGTATTAGCATTATGATATTAGAGACCGCTACTTGAAACAAGCCCGGAATCAGGAGGGAGAGAGCTCGATACACTCATTTTCATAGTAAAATTTCACATTTTCTCAAATTACTCCCGAAATATGGGAGTTATGAAGAAATTCATCACCACAAGTTATGAAGGCATTAAGTAATCGAATAAGATGGCATCATTAGTTTGGCATAATTTTACTCTTTTTTTTCGGACATGTCTACGTCCAACCGCTCCCATACATTCGTTCCACTGTGCGTCGGGTAACATACCGTCGCATCGCGGACAGTTTAATCGTGGCCGCGGTAGAACTTTTCATAGAGGTCAAAATAATAGGCATTACGGCATTAAGTCAAACAGACCCTCTGTCCAAGTTCAGCACACTACCCACGATGAGTCGACTAGCAATACCAGTTCGCGCGAAATTGTAACTACCAATGTCGCAACGAACGATTTTTTTCGTTAATTCGCAAAATTTTATTTTTAATTTTAATAATAGTAGTACTGTAAGATTTTTAGTGGATAATGAAGTGATTAATCTTTTAGTTGATAGCGGAGCCAGTCTTTGTGTACTAAAGTACGAATGGCTTAGTAAAAACCGTAAGTTGTTGCAACAATTGCGTAGTGATAGAATAAGCATTAGAGGCGTAAGTGGTAGGTTAGAGTCAGAAGGCTACATTTTTCTAAACTTATTTTATAATAACGAAGTATTTAGTGAAAAATTTTATGTTTTTAAGAATATGTCTTGCACTGCAAATGGAATATTAGGAGATAATTTTTTACAGCGTTATGAAGCAATTATTAACTATAGAGATAGTATATTACAACTTTATAAGAATAATAAACATATTCCTATTGAAATTCATTATAATGCCAGGTATAGACATTCGATACCGCCTCGGTGCGAAGTATTAAGGTTCATCCCAACTACGTCGACATGTGACTGTGTAGTTTTATCAAAAGAAATCCAGCAAGGAGTTTTCGTCGCTGGTATTATTTCGCAACCAAATAATGGTCGCATCCCGTTAAGAATATTAAATACTACGGATAACGAAGTAGAGTGTGATTTTCAAGATCTTACTGTTTACGACATAAATAACTTTGATATTTGTAATTTTTCGGAAAATACAAATAGCGTAAATCGCGTTAAAACATTATTTGAGTTATTGAATTTATCGAATATGAACTCAGAGGAGAAACGTAGCATCGAACATATTTGTGCAAAATATGCTGACGTTTTTCATCTTCCAGGTGACAAATTAACAACCACAAACATAATGACACATACAATAACTTTAAAAGACAACGTTACACCCACTTATATAAAGCCTTATAGGATTCCTCATTCCCTGAAAAAGGAGGTGCAAAAACAAATAGATGAAATGTTAGCAAACGATATAATAGAAGAAACCACATCGGAGTGGTCCAGCCCAGTCTTGCTAGTCCCTAAAAAGTCGGATAGATCTAATGAAAAGAAATGGAGACTAGTTATTGATTACAGACAGTTAAATAACCAAATTAAGGATGATAAATTTCCGTTACCAAATATAACAGATATCTTAGATTCTCTGTCAGGTAGTATTTATTTTTCAAAACTGGACCTTTCACAAAGCTATTATCAGTTATCATTAGAGGAAAATTCGCGAAAGTATACAGCATTCAGTGTAAACAAAATGTACCAGTTAGAGTTAGATCCAAACTCACGAAAATACACAGCCTTCACTACTGATAAAATGTATCAAATGAAGCGTTCACCTATGGGTTTGAAAACATCTCCCAGTGTGTTCTCAAGATTGATGACTATTGCTATGTCAGGTATTAATTATAAAAAAGCCTTTATTTACCTTGATGACTGTGTTGTGATAGGAAAAACGATGGAAAATCATAATAAAAACTTAATTACAGTTTTAGAACGCTTACGAAAAGTCAATTTAAAATTAAATCCAATAAAATGTGAATTTTTGCGCACTGAAATAGTATATTTAGGTCATAGAATAACATCACATGGCATTCTTCCTGACGACAGCAAAATTAAGGCCTTGTGCAACTATCCGGTGCCATCGAACTCAGATGACGTCAAGCGCTACTTAGCATTTGCTAATTATTATAGACGTTTCATACCTAACTTTGCTAATATTGCGTACCCATTAAATAAATTATGTAAAAAGAATGTAGAGTTTAAATGGACGTCCGAATGTGACAAATCTTTTCACGAGTTAAAATCTGCTTTAATATCACCGCCCGTATTGCAGTATCCTCGGAAACGAATATTTTTCAGCTGCGAACAGATGCTTGTAAGACTGGATTAGGCTCGGTTTTGTCTAATAGTAATGGTCACGTAATTGCTTACGCGAGTCGTAACTTAACGTCCGCAGAAAGTAGATACCCTATAATTGACTTAGAATTACTAGCTATAGTATGGGCAGTAAGGCATTTTAGACCATATCTGTATGGCAGAAGGTTTAAAATCTTTACCGATCATAAGCCATTAGTATATTTATTTAGTTTAAAGGATCCCTCTAGTAGACTTACGAAGTTTAGACTGTATCTTGAAGAATATGACTTTGAAATTGTGTACATCCCAGGGCGAAATAATGCAGCTGCAGACGCATTAAGTCGAATCCCTATGACAATGACCTGTGATGATTTAAAATCTATTGGAGAACAAGTAGTTTCTGTACTGACGAGAGCACAAACAAAAAAGTTAACGTCTCAGATATCTACTGATAACAATAATTTGACTGAAGAATGTTCTACCAGTAGCAGGCCTGATCAACCTGAGACTGTGGAAATTCTTAAAAAACCCAAGGATGTGATAGAATTAGTTTTTATAAATGACAAAGATTTTAGTAAATTGATTTCTCACTGTTCTGGGATAGAATACTGCATCTATGCACCTTCGCGTTGTACTATATACCTAAATACTCGATCGTTATCTACCCCGTCGGAGTTAGCGAGAGACTTAGGATCGTTGTGCGAAAAAGAAAATATAAATGAAATATTAATTATTAAGAATAGAGAAAATGCAACAAATATAAAAATACTTGCAAGTCATATGAAAAAGTTGCAAATTAAGTTACCCAGAATTTTAATTACAAGAGATATAATTAAAATTTTTAATCACGAGGATAAAAAAATAATATTGAATGACTTTCATTTGTTACCCACTAGTGGACATGCAGGGATAAATAGAATGATAGGCAATTTAAAAAGATATTACTACTGGCCAGGTATGACGAATGATGTCATTAATTACGTAAAAAAGTGTCAACAATGTCAATATAATAAATTCCCTAATCGTCTTGTAAAAGAGCCGATGGTTATAACAAATACTGCAAGTTCAGCATTTGAACGTGTCGCGTTAGATATTATGGGTCCATTACCGACTGATATCAACAATAATAAGTACATCTTAACATTGCAATGTGACTTATCTAAATTCGTAGAGGCATATCCCATGCAGAGTAAGGATTCCGAATCAGTAGCCAGAGTCTTCGTTTCGAATTTTATTTTGAGATACGGAGTACCTAAACAAATCATTACAGATAAAGGTACAGAGTTTTTGTGTAATATTATGGAAAATGTGTGTAAAATATAAAAAATAGAACATTTAAATTCCACACCTTATCACCATGAGACTATAGGCTCATTAGAAAACAGTCACAGACATTTAGGCTCATATCTTCGAATTCAGTGTGGTAGGAATAATATTGATTGGAGTGATTGGTTACCATTTTGGTCATTCTCTTACAATACTACAGTGCATTCAGAAACAAAATACTCACCATTTGAGTTAGTGTTTGGTAAATGTTGTAAATTGCCGTCAGATTTTGGAACTTCAGTTGAACCTTTGTATAATTACAATGATTACCCAAAAGAAATGAAATATCGTCTACAGCGAGCACAATACGATGCCCAGCAGAATTTGTTAACAAATAAATTTAAAAGAAAACTTATGTATGACAATAAAACTTACTCCATAACTTACCAAAGGGGCGACCTAATTCTTATAAAAAACCAAACAGGTAATAAACTTCAAAACATATATAACGGTCGCTATGAAGTTATTGAGGAAGTTTCACCTAATGTTAAGATTTTAAAGGATAATAAAGAATATATTATACATAAGAATAACACTAAAAGGTATTTTAGTTAGCATTAAACTTTTATTGTATTCTTAATTGTTATAAATAATTTTAAATATATTTGGTTTATATAAAAATACTTATATGAAATAATTGGGTGGGTATAATATTTAAATTTGATATTTTGTAAGTTTTTTTTCTCCTTAAAAAGGGGAAGGTGGCAACAGACATTTTTCGGGGGAGTTGTAATGTAATGAAATATAATATTATAGATTTCTTTGTCAATTAGTTAAAATAGGTATACGTGTGCGAATATTGCATAGGTTGCAACTTGAACTTAGGTGCTGCGTAATTAGAACATTATTGTACTTTATGTTTAATATTTTTGGTATTCAATAAAATGACTCTGAACGAGTAAGATATGTTTTTATTCACAACACCTGAACACCCAGCATATTACATCCCAATCAAATTGACACAACGGAATACCGCCTCTGATTGGCCAAAAATATTACTGCTCAGGTTCACCTTTTAAAAGTAGACATTATGACGTGAAGTTTGGGTCTAAATTGCCATGTTCATTTCATTCGCCGAGGGATGTTTTATGCAATAAAGTGCAACGAAAATAATAATAATAATATCTGGGGACAATGTCACACAGATCATCCTAGCCCCAAACTAAGCAAAGCTTGTAATATGGGTACCAGGCGACGATATACATACTTATATAGATAGATAAATACATAAATACATAGAAAACATCCATGACTCAGAAACAAATATTCGTGCTCATCACACAAATATTTGCACTTACCGGGATTCGAACCCAGGACCACCAGCTTCGTAGGCAGGAGCACTACCAACTAGGCTGCGGTGGCCGTCATAATAATTCACCGTGACATTGATGTAATTAAAATAACATATAATTATGATAAAATATACAGTTTCTTGAACTTTACGGCAAGAGTTTTTCTTAGGTATTTGGCGAGTAATGTTTGTTTAAATGGAGTTAATGGTTTGTTTGCTATGATAATAAGGTAAATAAAACAAATTTGTGGTCAATTATTTATTATGATTATTATTTACAATTTCTGTATACGTAACACTGGTAGTGTTACGTATACGTATAATCTAGGGTGACTTGTTGAACAGTTAACCACCAAAATTTCTAACCACCATAGTGTGCAATTTTTTGTTCTTAATTTACTTTTATCTGCATTTACGAAGAGGTGGATTGTTTGGCTACATTTTGCCATTTAAAAAACATTTGATTTTCCAATAAATTTTAAAGAAATTAATATTTAAAAAAAAATGGAGTTTGGCTAATTGTGTCCACCCCATGGTACTCTATTAACCAGGGGGTGGTGCTACAGTTAACCATAGTGTACACATTAAACCATTGAGTATAATGACTAGAATTTGGAACAAAAATAATAACTCAAGTGGTTAAGAAATCAGTCTTTTATTTATTATTAACGCAAATTTATAAAAAAATCAACAAAATATTTTTTTCCTTATGGTACTTAACGATTAATCAACATAACAAACAACCTTTAATTGTTCACATCATTATTTCTTATGAACACTGTAATCACATTGCAGTTTTTTTAATAATAACTAAAACACAAAGTAATTCTATAACACTATAGAAGTAGGTATAGGATGATGGTACCGAATTCTAAACTTAACATAAAATTTATCCTGCACCATATAAATGAGAGAGATCCATTTTTACCTTATCAATGAACTTACAACTAGGTTTCTAAAATTGGCACATAAATCAGTCTCAAAGTTTCGAATTATATTAGTAGATATTCATAATCAAACATCTTACAAGTAGGTATTGTCATCTTATAACAACACCTACAATAACTTACAACAACAAAAAAAAACAAATTAAATGTTTATATCTTTAACGCAAATTCAACAACGACATGTCGAAATGTACGTCAAATGAAAAAGACGCTTGCCTTCGGTTACTGCCAATAATTTTAGGATTTGGTAATATGTATTTAACATCTTTTACTTGTATTCCCGCAGTATCAGGTACAAGAGGTTCACAAAATGTTTGAAGTGATCTATTTTTTAGTCTTAAAAAACTGACAAAAAAGTTAGAATCTTCGTCGTTGTCGTCTATTATTTCTAATATTTTAGCAACGTAAAAAACAGAAGTTTTCTTAAAAGGAAATAAGACGACGACGAATTCTTGCTCCTTTGGTTCTCGAGCTAATGGCAAAAAGTTACCATCGAGTATGATTACGCCATCATCAGCTTCATTTTCACTCATGAAATCTTCTCCACCGGAGGACGATCCACTAGCTACAAAGTCTTCCTCATCTGATGAATCACTATCATCTATAATGTTAACTTTCTTCTTAGTCTTTAATGTCTTATTTTGGATTTTAGGCTCTTTAAATAGGTCTTGTTTTACTTTCTTGATTAGATTTTTAGTTCCTTTCTTCCTCTTCTTCTCTTCAATAGCATTTTTTTCGGGTGTATCTGTCGCGATCATGCTTTTTCCTGGAGTTCTATGTCTTTTAGGATTGCGAGGTTTTGCTTTTATTGGTGGTATGAATTTCCTGGGTGTAATAAAGTTTCGGCTTGTGGAAGGAGTAGGTTGGAAACAAATATTATTACGAGTGTTATTTTTAGATTGATTAAATACTGGATATGGAGTTGACAAATTGGGAGCTTCTATCGTTGGTGGCGCAAGATCATTATGTCGGCTTGTGGAAGGTGTTGGCTGCAACTGTTCACTTTCAGCTTGAGTATGAACTGATGATTGTTCTAGGGAATCGGAAGCACTTATTATTGGTAGTGTGACATTGTCATCTTGGTTAGTGGAAGGATGAGGATAATTCTCGTTTGTATTAGGAGTAGGACATAGAACTGGTACACAATATGGAGCTTCAGATGCAGGTTCAGCGTCTAGAATAGAGGGTGAGGTAGAAGATATCTCAGGTCCATGAATCCTTGTCAAGTCCTTATTGATTTCTCGAGGATCAGAACTCTCGAGCAGAATTATTTCCGCTTCCATTCGGTCGTCTTCTGCCTCATTTGAAGGCGCAATAAACGGTCTGTCCGTTACGGTGCTAGGCATGAAATCAGCTTCCGTGAAGATGCAATCATCGAATGGAAATATCCCACATTTTTTAAAGGCATTTATTATGTTCATAGGAGTCATAGCTTTCAAATAGGCAAGACCAACACACTCAGCAACATTGTAAATAGTAAAAGGTCGCCCCGGATTTCTCAACAGCCATGAATCCACAGCTATATTGTAATATGTCTTAAATGGGCCATTTAGTCCAAAGTCTAGGGGCTGAACCTTTGCCGTTGTATGTGGATGGAGGGTTAAAATAGTTACTCCTGATGCTTTTGCAAGTTCAAGAGCTTCAATTGACAGATGGCTTTCATGGTTGTCCATTATCAACAAGGCTGGATTTTCTTTGGAGGCTGACACATGCTTGATAAAATGTTTCATTACATTCACGAATATTTCGGAATTCATCCAGCCATTAGCTGCAGCCAAACCTAATGTACCGGGTGGTGCTCCTTGCAGCATGTGTGGTTGAAATTTTTTCCTAGGAAATACCATAGCCGGTGGCAAGGCTTGCCCGATCGCATTAACAATGCAACATGTCGTCACTAATGTACCCCTCTCGCCACTTGTAACCTTTGCTACGTTCGTGCCCTTCCGTGCTAGTATTTTCCCTGGTCGCTGTACAGTGGTAGTGGAAGTTTCGTCCAAATTATAGACTCTACTGCCATCTGCAAAACTAGTGTGCCTTTCCATGGCAGATTTTAAATTGCCGTAAAACAACTCAATTTTGTGCTTATTAAAAGCTGTTGCTCTGGTCAAGCTATATGCTTCAGGTTTCCTCAGAGAAATTACTGGATGTCTCTTCCTGAATGACCGCAACCATTCTATTCCAGCCATTTCAGCGTCGACCCATGATTGCGGTATTTTTTTATTATTAGCTCGAGCCATTTGATACTCAACACGTCGGCAATCTTTTGAGGTGAGACCGTAAAATATTTGAGCACAATATTCAATATACTCTACTAAACTTTCCTCTTCCTCTGATGTAAAAATCTTGTTAACTTCATAGTTAGGTGTTAAGCGTATTGTTCTTCCTGCATTCGCTTTGCTTCTCTCCACATACAATCTAACTGTCGGATATTTAAGTTCACACTCCTTACTTGCCTTTCTTATACTCATCCCAGCATTGATCAGTTCAATTGCCTTTCGCATAGAATCTTCTGTGTGTCCTCCTTTTTTTCTAGCTGTCGTTTTTGTTCGTCCCATCTGAAATACAAATAATATTGAAAAAATATTTAATATGTAATGTAAATTAATAAAAGCAAGGTTGTAGGCCTTAATCCACACTGGCTGGGTTAGATTATGCAGGGTTAATATTGAAGCTTTAGCACCTTTTTTCTCTGAACCAGAATGTATAAATATATCGGCGAAGAAAATCATTTTTTGTGACATTTTTATCATTAGAATGTCCTGACTACTCCAAGAAAATTGGATATAATAGCAAAATGAATTACCTCGCATCATGCCCGAATATGCCTAATGTATCGAACAAAATATAAAGAAAATAATTTAACCCAACATAAGTACTCAATTAACCAGGCATTGGTACACAGTTAATCATGGTTAACTGTTGGACATAGCGGTTTGGTTAATTGTAGACCAACCACCTCCTACAAGTATTGGGTTAATATAACTTTTTACTCACTAACACTACACATACAATAAGTATGTCTAAAGAAGCTAATCAAGTAGACATAAAGAGCCAACATATTACAATTCTTGTAATATACATAGAACAAAAAGATGTAAAACAAAAAATTACTTACGTTTTTTTTTTAAGTTTTGCCACCAATTTTCGTACAATCACCTGTCACACAACCGTTGAAAGCGCGAGCTCGCCGCCAACTGGGGAGCGGGGCGGGTAGCTGCTTCGGAGTCTATTTCATTTAATTGCACGGGATGGCAACGTTGCATTCGTCAGTTATTGGCATGGCTAATAGTGTACTAGTGGCTAATTGTTCGACATGTGACCCTACAATCGATATCGAAGCCAAAAATATAGTTATTAGAATTTTTGTCTGTATGTATGTCCGGGGTAAACTCAAAAAGTACTGCATGGATTTACTTCAAATTGCATGAATATTTCTAAGAGGTCGGGTCAACATACCTATAGGCTACATATTATCACGCTATCACCTACTGGGAGGAGCTGTGATAATTTATAAAATTTAACGCGCGTAAAATCGCAGGGCCCAGCTAGTATATAATATTGTAATTTAAGTAACACTCAAAAACACCATGCTGCCCGTTCTCTGGTAGATATTCTCTTGACACGTCTTCTACGCCCCCAATAGTTAATTTTCGACCTTATGTAGAACTATTTTTTTATTTATACTTTGTTGTTTTTAGTAAGCGATGCTGAGTTATTGGAACAAAGTTCCTATCGCGCGTTGTGAAAGGGGGCTAGACGGAAAAAATTCTTACGATAAAGTTGTCACGACACTTTTTGTGCGGCGTGCGCATGTTTCTCTGTCTGTCTCGCTCTCTCTCTCTCTCTCTCTCTTATAGAAAGCAAGCCAGATATTTTAATTTCTATTTCGCATTGAACAGTGTGGTGTCGCGACGATTATTTTTGTTGAGTGTATACAGGTTTTTTGTACATAATAAATAATAAGAAATAACTTCGTTCCACCCGCATGGAACGAAGTTGACCTTGACACCTCTCAAGTTTATTTTTCTGGTGACTATGGCCGCTATAACTAACTCATAATATTGATTTATTCCAGGGCAACATTCTCAGCATATATCATCGGCCTCCTGGGAACTATAGTGGTGATGCACGTGTACCAGACCCCCCAGCCCGCGCTACTGTACCTGGTGCCCGTGTGTCTTGGTACTCCTCTCACTCTCGCCTTCCTGAAGGGAGACGTAAAAGCATTGTTCGCGTGAGTACACCAGCATATTGTATTGAACGTGTACACGCCACCATTTTAGTGATATAGAGTAAAGTACATGCTGCCATGTGTATCGGTACTTCTTTCGTTCTTGACTTGCTGAAGGAATTATTACATTAAAGCACTATTCTACCAGTATCTTGTTTTGACGGTATATTAGCAACCACCCTGGTGATTATAAGGTATGTGCTACTGTACTACGCAGACTGTACTATGGCATATGTCGACTGCCATATTGGTCTAGCCGTAGCGTTTTCATCCGCAGATAATGAGGTCCTGGGTTCAAATCCCGGGTCGGGCCAAAAAGCGATTTTGGGATTTTTCCGTAAAAATAAATTTCTCAGTATCAGCCCGAAGTCTGGGAGTTGGCGATATTACACCCCCGTGCCTCGGAGAGACCGTAAAGGCGTTGGTCCTTATTATTGTGGCAACCAGACAACTAATAAACATACTTATATATTTTTAAATACATACACTATAGATAAATATTATTATCTTATTTCTATAGTTACGAAGATCAGCCAGCGATAGAAGAACCCGCAGCCGACACGAGCAAGACGGAAAAGGTTGAATAAAGCAAACTTCTTTGTCTAAGTTAGGTATATTAAGTGGCTATGCCAAACTTACTTATCGTATGGGCAGTGGTTACCTTAGAGTCAGAGTTGTTCAAGCCGCCCAGTAGGCCTGACATGGCTTAACGACTATTGTCTAATGACCACAACCGGGACTGACAACGTAACGTGCCCTCCGAAGCACGGAGACGCTCAGAAATTAAACCACTGGTGGTCACCCATCTATGGACCGCGATCCTAGTTGATTAACCTTGCCGATCACATACGGAACGGTGAGAGCATCTAGCTATACTGACCCACCTAACTATGCATATCTCATACCAGAATCTCTTAGGTCACCTACTCAACACCAATGTCATTGGTCATCGGGTCATTGGCCCTTCACGCTTGTACAGACGCCAGCACATCCAGCTACTCCAATCTATCAAAGTTCTTTTATAGATTTTCAACTTTATCACATACACAGAATAAGGTTCACTTTCAATTGGGGAAATTTGACAGATTGGGGAGCTTGATGTGCTGGCGTGTATACCTATATAACCTCTGTAGATAAAACGTATATACGTTTTATCTACAGAGGTTATAGTGTCCTTGGCAAGCCATAAATGACATATTAAAAAAAAAAAACAAAAAAAAATACCATAGACTTAAATTGGATTGCTTAAAAGTTTTAAATTAAAATAAAGTTTATGGGTTTAGGTACTCCCTTCGAGCATTTACAGCTAAATGCTCGAAGAGTTACTCCTGTTATAAAACCATCTGATTTTTTTTAGTTTATGCAGAAATGGTGCTCTGTAGATGTAGACAAAAATATAAAGTACTGTATATAATAAGTCGGTATACTTCATGTATTGTTTATGTACAAAAGCTCTGAACAAATGCGGAATAGTTATTGTATTCAGCCATTGATGTAGAACGTTAAATTTAAGTAAGTTTGAATAGTCACCTTTTCGGCGTCACTATAGGTAGGTATAGTTGTTCCCAGTCTGGGTGCAATTTTGTCCGTAAAGTCGCACACGATATAATTCACAAGTGAATGTCTCTAAAATAAGGACGCCTACACACTAGTATTAAGTGATAAGAGAAAGGGGGCACTCGCCGGCCTTTTATTTTTTTATACGATTATTTGTAATGTATGTAAATAGTTTTTATAATCATTATTGTCTATTACAAATAAAAGTTTATGGCAAATATGTAGTTTCTTTTCTAATTCTCATTTTGAATGTCCAAAGTTTATTTCTACCGAGTTTAATGCAATAAGTGTTCACAGTCCTAATTGGTTGTAAAGATTCGTTAAACAATTGTAACGATATCCATCGACAGCTACAAAACAACACGGTGTCAGCGTTTTACGCCACCGCGTGATTTTTACTGGCCAATTTAAGGCAGTCGCCACTACAGCGTACAACACGCAACAACTCACGCTTTGACTCATTTTACCTCATAAGTTGTAGGGACTACATACCGGCCTCTACAACAACAAGATATCCTTAGGAAAATTAAAAGTAATAAAAAAGTCCTGGTATGTGGTGATTTTAGCATATTTTTATCCGCATTTCCGTCCTTTAACCTGAAATGCTTATTCACTGAGCTCACACGAGTCACACCCACGACTTCAACCTGCATTGATAACATAATTACCAACTTTGAAGTCACTGTGAAGTGTCTGGTAACTGGTGTTCGCTCTGACCCTAAATGCCAAATAGTAAAAATAATTAATGAGATAACTATAAATAAACAAAAAATATCTTTTAGACCTCTTACAAAATCAAATGTGGGACAGTACAGTAACAAGCTCGAGAAAAGTTTGTGCTATCTATTGCCAAACTCGAGTAAACCTAATGATATGTACACAACATTATTCCACTATATTTCCAGAGAATTAAATAAAGCTTGTAAAATAAAAAATCATTGAGATGGATAGTAATAAGATTAAATTTTGTTCTTGGGCAACTCAAGGTATTAGACTGAGTAGAGATTTTTTATACGAGTTATATGACATAAAGTCTTAACACCCGAAGTCAATTTTATTAATTATGTTAGAAACTATTCAAAAATGTTTAAAAAGGTTTGCATACAAGCTAAAGCTTTATACATTAGGGACAAAATTAAAAAATCTGATAACAAAATAAAATCAGCGTGGCAAATAATAAATACTGAAACTGGTAAAAGTAGATTAAGAAATCAAACAGTAACATTAAATATTAGTGACGAACTGGTTTTAGACAAGCTTACGATTGCCAATTTTATCGCAGATTTTTTTACAAATATACCTGTGGATACAACTAAGTGCCTGTTATCGTCACCGGATATAGCTGAACTGTTTTTAAATCAAAGTTTAAAACAAGATGTGCCTAAATTTAGTTTTCAATTTGTAACGAGTGAAGACATTATAAAAGCTTTCAATAGTATTAAAGAAGAAATTCAATAGTATAAAAGAAGGGCACTTTCAATGGTATAAAAGAAGGGCACAGAAGATTTATGGGGACTGTCTGTTAAAGCAATTCAATCAATCATTCAAAACATTGCTACAGTCCTTGCAGCCATCTTCAATGGCTGTGTAAGTGATGGTGTCATTCCTGATTTAATAAAGATTAGTAAGATAGTACCCGTTTTCAAGGCAGGTTGTACTGAGAATGCCACAAATTACAGACCTATCTCAATCCTTCCAGATTTAAGTAAAATATTTGAAAAGCTCATGCTTAGCCAAATGTTGTCACACTTTAACTTGAATGGGATATTGCATAACAAGCAGTTTGGTTTTACAAGGGGCCGCTCGACTCAAGATGCGGGGTGTACCCTAATGAAGTCTATATTGGAGGCTTGAGAGAGGTCACAGGATGCGCTGGGAGTTTTCTGTGATTTCTCCAAGGCTTTCGATTGCGTTGATCACCGTACACTCGTTGTAAAACTGCAGTACTATGGAATATCTGGTACGTCTCTTGATCTTGTAGGGTCCTATTTATCGGGTCGAGAGCAGACGGTTTCAATAGACGGTATCATTTCGGCACGTCATCCTGTGAAAATGAGGGTGCCCCAGGGATCTATCCTGGGCCCATTTTTATTTCTAGTATGTATTAATGATCTCCCTTATCTGGTGGAGAAAGTATCAGACATAGTTTTGTTCACTGATGATACGTCGCTTATATTTAAAGTAAATAGGAAGTACAAAGATCTTATTGAACAGAATAAAACACTCGGCCTTATATCAAAATGGTTTTCAGCAAATAACCTCTTATTAAATGCAGGGAAAACGAAATGTATCAAATTCTCATTACCAAATGTGAGACAGGTTATACCAACAGTTGCATTAAATAAGGAAATTTTAGATTTAGTTCCGTCGACCGTATTTCTGGGATTGACACTAGACGCAAAATTGCCATGGGCTCCTCAAATTGAAAAGCTAGCAGCAAAATTGAGTTCGGCTTCCTATGCCATTTGGAAAATAAGACAATTGTCAGATGAAGAAACTGCTAGATTGGTATATTTCGCGTAATTCCATAGTATTATGTCCTATGGCATTCTGCTGTGGGGTTCGGCAACTGACATAAGTACTATTTTCATTTTACAAACAAGAGCAGTCAGTATATTATGGGGTAGGTAGTCGCGAATCTTTGCGAACTTTGTTTAAAGAAGTAAATATACTAACGGTGCCATCTGAGTATATATATCAGAATATATTGTATGTTAGAAAAAATATTAATAACTATAGAAAAAAAAGTGAACTGCATAACATTAATACTATAAATAAAAACAAACTTGCAATACCAGGCTTTAGAGTCAGCAAAACGAATAAATCATTTTTAGAAAATTGTAGTAGGTTCTATAACAAGCTTCCTACTCATATTACTGATCTGCCTGACACAAGTTTCAAGACACATATATATTAAACGTGTAGTTATGGCTAGGGGTTATTATACCACTAAAGAGTACATCGATGACAAAGACGCCTGGCGCTCACCACCTACCTGCCCATTGCTCGCTGGAGATCTTGTAGCCATATGACTAATTTCTTGAGATACTAAATTTAAATTTATTGACTCGGTCTCAAAATGAATAATGTTATTGTTTCGATGTTTTTCTTTTATTTCCTAAATATAATCTAAATTAATATTCATTCAGACAACCGATCGAGCAGATATTGTGTTTAATAATGTTGTTAAATAATTACTTTAAGTGGACCAAATCCCGTGTTCATGCCCGCTTGAGTATGTTTCGCCGGACCGTCTCAAGTCAGCCGTGTTGAAACCGGTAGTAGATGAACCTGCTGAGTTTGTTTCGCTGGGTCTCCTCAGTTTGGGCGCATTGGATCCGGTGGTAGCATTAAAGCGCGACCGTCGATTTAAACACAAGGTTCGTTATAATAATAATACTGAATTCATACCTTAATATAGACAGAACAATTCAGACAATATGTAGTAAAAATAAATTTCAATAATTAAACCTAAACATAATCTCCTTGACAACTTGACTTGACTTAATACAAGCTAGCTCAATATCACTACTATTATAAAATAAATTGTATAAATGCTTTAACATTCCGTGTACCTAAATATTTGTAATAACTTAATAAGTAACTAGAAATAATAACTGTATTACTACAAACATGTTCTGACTATTTACAAGCGCTTTTTTAAAGTCTACGTGAATAAAAACCTTTTTGATTTTATATATATATTTGATATATATGAAGAAGCACTGTTCAAAATTAGAGATCTTGAATTAGAATTAATTAATTGTAATGAGAAGTTGTCAAATTATGTAAAAAACACAACTTGTCCAGTAGCTTCCATTAATCAGAGCTTGTATGATGAGTTGGCCAGTTGTAGTCCGGTGGATCTCCCTATTAATACAACGGTGACCATTGATTTGACTGGCGATGACTGTGTAGACTGCCAGCCAAGCGTTAATTCCGTAAGTAGTGACAAGCTAAAACAATACATACTTGAACTAAGTAAAGAACGTAAGTAGGGCATTATTAAACAAATTAGAAAATTATGAAATTAAATTAGAGGATAGCAAACTAATTTATGAAAAAGATACTCAGTATTTGCTTTCTGAGATAAAAACTCTTGAGAAGTCCCTAGCATTCTCATATCACAGTTTCTAGTCATACAAAAATGAAATGCAATTGCTGGCTGGAAAGTGTAATCCTGGAAGCAATGGGACATTGGAACCGGTTAACACCAGTAGTGCAGTAGTGGAGTCATACACACAGTTGGGATCAGAGTCACCAGTATCTCCACAAAATGACAATATTAAACATAGCTCCATACTGTATTCCGATGAAATGGGTAAGGGCCTTGGTACCTTGCTTTGTAATAAGCTGAGTTGTTCCTTTGTCAACTATTGTATGCCAGGATTACATTATAAAGATATAATAGATAAATTAATTCAGAATAAACACAGTGCCAAATCATGTATAACTCTAATGGTAGGAAATTGTAAGAACTTAAAGAAAAAAGACATTACAGATAGTTTCACTAAGATGTTAGAATTAGACTGTAATAAGATAATATTGTGTGCCTTCCCCTATGTGTCCAATGTGCCTGATAGTACAAATAATTATATCCACAAGCTAAATATGCACCTACAGTTTTTGGTTAGCCATTATAGTAATAAATTTATATTTTTGGACACAAATAGTTTTATAGATTCTTGTAGGGTAACCATGAGTACAGTTACTGTTCCAAAAAAATTTTTGAACATACTTGCAACTTTAGTAGCGGCACATATTAACTCAGTCATAAGTAGTATGACAAAGTCACTTTTTATACCATCTTTTAGTAATGTTATTAAAATCAATTCAGTTATTAGTTTAAACATGTAAGCATGACAATAGAGAAGTGTGATAACTTTCTAATTCTATCACATCAAAATATAAACCGCTTCTCTAGCAAAATTCTAGACATAGAACTTTTTAATGAAAAATATGAAATAGATATCCTTTGTTCAATTGTTTTATATAAATGTGTTACGTGAACTATCTGTAAATGATTGCTATCATATACTTAATTTAAAATTATTGACTCTGTCTCAAAATGAATAATGTTATTGTTTTGAAGTTTTTCTTTTGTATACCTAAATATAATCTAAAATAATAAGCATTCAGACAACCGATCGAGCATATATTGTTTGCCTACTAAATAATTACTCTAATTGGACCAAATCCCGTGTTCATGCCCGCTTGAGTATGTTTCGCCGGATCGTCTCAACTGGGTCGTGTTGAAACCGGTAGTAGAGGAACCCACTGAGTTTGTTTCGCTGGGTCTTCTCAGTTGGGGCGCATTGGATCCGGTGGTAGCAAAAGCTTAAAGCGCGACCGTCGTTATTAACACAAGGTCCGTCATAATAATAATACCTTTAATATAGACAGAACCATTGACAATATGTAGTAAAAATTTTAGACTTAAACTAGATAATTAAACATAATCTCTTGACAATAACTTGATACGAGCTAGCTAAATATTATTGCTGTAATAAAATAAATTTTATAAATGTTTTCATACAATATGTACCTAAATATCTATGTTACTAGAAATATTATCTAATGTATACAACTATATTACTACAAACATGTTCTGACTATTTACAAGCGCTTTTTTAAAGTCTACGTGAATAAAAACCTTTTTTATTTTTTTTATTTTATTTTATTTATTAATATCGATATTAAAATGAAGAAAGCGGGATATTAAATTATTAGTTATTTTTGTATGAAAATAAAATGTAAAGTATTATCTAAAGTTGTAGAACTAAAGTTGTTGCTTAAGATGTTAGCAATCTAGTCCTGCGAGGTTGTTGGTGTTTTATAAATAAACCTGTATCAACTTTACGTAAATTCTTCAAACAGAACAAATATTTGTATGTCAAATAGAACAAATTAGACGTGTGGCGCAACGGCTAAGACAGTCGCCTCGCCTATCGTGTCGCGGGTTCGAGTCCCGCGCCGGACAACTATTTGAGTAACCCATAAATTATATATAATTATCAGTCTGGGTGTAATTTGTATCCGTCTATTATATGCTTGTAAAGTACCCCGCGTCACAGGGATTAGACTCCGTAATGCGTGGGGGTGGTTTTTGAAAAAAAAACATCCCCGTAATCTAAATTTGGGGCAACAGCTAGTAAGAAAATAAATAAAAATATCATGTATACCACGTTTATATATTTATTGTACTTAAAAAATCTATACAAAGAAGAATTGACAGACAAAATACTCTCGAGTCGGTCTAGAGTCAGCTGAGGAGATAAAATCATAAAGAGATTTAATTAACAATAATACCGTCAACTCCAAATATTGCAAAAAATATTTAAAGATTTTAAGTACCTCAACGAATAATTTGTATATAAATACTTTAACAACAAAATTTTAATATGATATCTTTTCAACAATAAGAACTATAGGTACAAGTTAGTTAGTAAACTAAATTCCTACTCAAATTACTATTGTATAAAATACATACATTAAGTAGTTCTAACCATATACCCAGAGAGGGCGCAGCTTTACTTGTACATTAAGACATTTCTTTCTTGTCATTGGGTATTATCGAAACACCATTTACTTATGTATTTTATAAATTTTCTCAAATAATTATAGTCTAGTTTATTAGAGTCTAAACCAAATCCGTATTTGACTCCTATTGGCTCTATTCTCTTTTGACTCACGTCACAATATAAACGATGACATCAGTTATAAATAACCAGACGTCTGGAATGTATGTTTATAATAATTAAGAAATTTCAAGTACATAAGACTCACTCAATACATAACATAAATACTTTACTTAAATAACGGGCTCAATAAATTGAAGCATATTTACTGTGGTCGCCACCAGATGTCGCCACATTGGCAGATTCTGAAGCCCGCAAGAGCCAAGTTTCGTTACAAATATTTTGTCGACATGGATCGCGCTTTTATAGGTATATAATTACGCTAAGGTTAAATTATACAATACTTAAAATAAATACAAATATTATAAATATTTTTAACAAAATTTAAAATGTCATTATTATGATGACAGCTGGCGCCAGCTGTTTGTATTTTCAAAATAAGAATGAGTGATTTTTGTGTCACCTTTACAACAGTGGATTGAACGCGTCCAGAATAGACATACCAGATTTAAACTTTTTTTAAATTTAGGTTCGTACTCTTTATTGTTGAATCGGGCCTTTTTGGCATTTTATTTATAACACTTATTTACAATAGAGCACGTAATCAATGGAAGATACGATGGAAGGAAGTGTAATATACATTCTATTTTTTTTTATAAATTACCAATCTCCTACATTCCGAGTAAGACTAGAGCGGAGTTGGATTTTTTTAAATTAAATTAAAATGTTACCACGTAACTAAACAAGGAGCAACATTTAAAATAAGCAATTAACCAACCAACCTTTATTCCCACTTTAAAAATATTTACTTGAGTTTTTATATTATTCAATGAATATACTTAACATAAACTTTAATTAATTTAATTTTTTATATATCCCCCCTATCTATATAAACTGCTTTTAATATCATTGCATTTCTTTCTAACGTAGATCTTATGAAAAGGACAGGACATAGTTATGACATTTTAGTTTAGGTGCGAAAAGTGTAGTAGGGCCAATTTAATAGATCACATTTGACACTTCATCAAAATTCAACAACGTAACCTTAACCGGCGGGCATAGAATATTATTTATTTTGTCGTTGTTAGAACTGCACATTAGCTTAATTTTTTTGAAGTTATACTTTTGGCGCGATGGAAAAAAATGATGAGAGTGAATTTTTACGATGCGCGCGCACACCGACACCAAAAAATTTAACAGCATGAAGTTAGTTCTAGGTGGTATGAAAATTGATAACTATGTTCAAGTTGTATATTAAGAAGTATAACTTCTAACGCGTGTACATAAGTACACACAAGTTTTTTTTTTCAATTAAGATTTATCTTTATTGTAATAATTACCAAATAAGGTCATTTTACAATTCACTTTACTGGTAACTGACAGATATCAAATGTGATTTTTTAATTCGGCCCTACTATAAGTAAAATTTGACACAGTGCGCATATAAGTGCGCAGTTGTTAGTTGTTTGACAGTTCTATGTTTACACTATCTTTTCATATGAGGTATATTAGAGAGACATGTAATGACGTTTAAATTTGTCTAGTGGTGTAAAGAACAGAATCACCGGCCTTGAATTAAATAAGTAAAATCGTACAGAATAATAAAATAAAAAAATCAAAATAATAAAAAATAAAACCACTTTATTATAACAAATATTATGTACAATCTATCAGAGAAAAAAAATACATACAAATACGCACACAAACATGCACGCCAGTCCGCAAGTCCAACGCCCCACAGTCTACTCAAGATTGTTGAATTTACATTTTTATATAATTTTGTCCCCTGCGGTCCCACCAGAGGGATATACGACGGACATTAATTTACTTAAACATACTAGGATCCAAAATAAGGAATAAAAAGGAAAATAAACTACCACAACACCTTGAATAACATTTTTCTTTTCGTTCCTAATAATCAAAATGCAATTTGGTCCTGTAGTTCGTTACCATTCCCATGCGCGTAGTGGGTACAATTAAGTGTGCTGCAGTTTTGTGCGCTGTGGTGGTGCGTTTGTGATTATTCAGTCTTTTTCGACTTGCTCGTGTCTGCCGCGGGCTCCACTATCGCTGGCTGGTCTTCGTAACTGGAAAAGGGGACATATACATTAATATTTTTACCTTTAATATTTTAACTGTTGTCTGAGACTATAAACGAGTTTAACTGGGTGATAGCTAAGTAATCAATTTTAATTCTATGCGATCAAATTTAAGTCACAATGTAATAATCTATTTGTACCTAGAATTAAATATAGTTCATTCTAATACTGTAATTCATGTATTTTCTATATATATAAGAGCTATGTGAAAAAAACAGTATTTCATTTTGTGGTTTTTTTGTACACTAAAATCAGACATCAAAAACATCAAAATAATAATGACAATAAGGTAGCGAAAGGTCTGAAAAATATGTCTATAAAAGCTGCGAAATGTATTCAAGATGCATACAATAATGTACTACATGTTTATAGTAATCATCATTACCCACAAAATTGACAGTGAGCTGTTATAGTTCAGTCACTCTAACATAGTGCTACTCACTTGAACAGGGCGTTGATGTCCCCCTTGAGCAGCGCCAGGCCGAGCGGCGTGGCGAGGCAGGCGGGCACCAGGTACAGTCACAGTAACATAGAATGCCTAGTGCCAGTGGGCCGGTGCACTCACTTGAACAGGGCGTTGATGTCCCCCTTGAGCAGCGCCAGGCCGAGCGGCGTGGCGGGGCAGGCGGGCACCAGGTACAGTCACAGTAACATAGTATGGCTAGTGCCAGTGGGCCGGTGCACTCACTTGAACAGGGCGTTGATGTCCCCCTTGAGCAGCGTCAGGCCGAGCGGCGTGGCGAGGCAGGCGGGCACCAGGTACAGTCACAGTAACATAGAATGGCTAGTGCAAGTGGGCCGGTGCACTCACTTGAACAGGGCGTTGATGTCCCCCTTGAGCAGCGCCAGGCCGAGCGGCGTGGCGGGGCAGGCGGGCACCAGGTACAGTCACAGTAACATAGTATGGCTAGTGCCAGTGGGCCGGTGCACTCACTTGAACAGGGCGTTGATGTCCCCCTTGAGCAGCGCCAGGCCGAGCGGCGTGGCGAGGCAGGCGGGCACCAGGTACAGTCACAGTAACATAGAATGGCTAGTGCCAGTGGGCCGGTGCACTCACTTGAACAGGGCGTTGATGTCCCCCTTGAGCAGCGCCAGGCCGAGCGGCGTGGCGGGGCAGGCGGGCACCAGGTACAGTCACAGTAACATAGTATGGCTAGTGCCGGTGGGCCGGTGCACTCACTTGAACAGGGCGTTGATGTCCCCCTTGAGCAGCGCCAGGCCGAGCGGCGTGGCGAGGCAGGCGGGCACCAGGTACAGTCACAGTAACATAGCATGGCTAGTGCCAGTGGGCCGGTGCACTCACTTGAACAGGGCGTTGATGTCCCCCTTGAGCAGCGCCAGGCCGAGCGGCGTGGCGAGGCAGGCGGGCACCAGGTACAGTCACAATAACATAGTATGGCTAGTGCCAGTGGGTCGGTGCACTCACTTGAACAGGGCGTTGATGTCCCCCTTGAGCAGCGCCAAGCCGAGCGGCGTGGCGAGGCAGGCGGGCACCAGGTACAGTCACAGTAACATAGTATGGCTAGTACCAGTGGGCCGGTGCACTCACTTGAACAGGGCGTTGATGTCCCCCTTGAGCAGCGCCAGGCCGAGCGGCGTGGCGAGGCAGGTGGGCACCAGGTACAGTCACAATAACATAGTATGGCTAGTGCCAGTGGGTCGGTGCACTCACTTGAACAGGGCGTTGATGTCCCCCTTGAGCAGCGCCAGGCCGAGCGGCGTGGCGAGGCAGGCGGGCACCAGGTACAGTCACAATAACATAGTATGGCTAGTGCCAGTGGGTCGGTGCGCTCACTTGAACAGGGCGTTGATGTCCCCCTTGAGCAGCGCCAGGCCGAGCGGCGTGGCGAGGCAGGCGGGCACCAGGTACAGTCACAGTAACATAGTATGGCTAGTGCCAGTGGGCCGGTGCACTCACTTGAACAGGGCGTTGATGTCCCCCTTGAGCAGCGCCAGGCCGAGCGGCGTGGCGAGGCAGGCGGGCACCAGGTACAGTCACAATAACATAGTATGGCTAGTGCCAGTGGGTCGGTGCACTCACTTGAACAGGGCGTTGATGTCCCCCTTGAGCAGCGCCAGGCCGAGCGGCGTGGCGAGGCAGGCGGGCACCAGGTACAGTCACAATAACATAGTATGGCTAGTGCCAGTGGGTCGGTGCACTCACTTGAACAGGGCGTTGATGTCCCCCTTGAGCAGCGCCAGGCCGAGCGGCGTGGCGAGGCAGGCGGGCACCAGGTACAGTCACAATAACATAGTATGGCTAGTGCCAGTGGGTCGGTGCACTCACTTGAACAGGGCGTTGATGTCCCCCTTGAGCAGCGCCAGGCCGAGCGGCGTGGCGAGGCAGGCGGGCACCAGGTACAGTCACAATAACATAGTATGGCTAGTGCCAGTGGGTCGGTGCACTCACTTGAACAGGGCGTTGATGTCCCCCTTGAGCAGCGCCAGGCCGAGCGGCGTGGCGAGGCAGGCGGGCACCAGGTACAGTCACAATAACATAGTATGGCTAGTGCCAGTGGGTCGGTGCACTCACTTGAACAGGGCGTTGATGTCCCCCTTGAGCAGCGCCAGGCCGAGCGGCGTGGCGAGGCAGGCGGGCACCAGGTACAGTCACAATAACATAGTATGGCTAGTGCCAGTGGGTCGGTGCACTCACTTGAACAGGGCGTTGATGTCCCCCTTGAGCAGCGCCAGGCCGAGCGGCGTGGCGAGGCAGGCGGGCACCAGGTACAGTCACAATAACATAGTATGGCTAGTGCCAGTGGGTCGGTGCACTCACTTGAACAGGGCGTTGATGTCCCCCTTGAGCAGCGCCAGGCCGAGCGGCGTGGCGAGGCAGGCGGGCACCAGGTACAGTCACAATAACATAGTATGGCTAGTGCCAGTGGGTCGGTGCACTCACTTGAACAGGGCGTTGATGTCCCCCTTGAGCAGCGCCAGGCCGAGCGGCGTGGCGAGGCAGGCGGGCACCAGGTACAGTCACAATAACATAGTATGGCTAGTGCCAGTGGGTCGGTGCACTCACTTGAACAGGGCGTTGATGTCCCCCTTGAGCAGCGCCAGGCCGAGCGGCGTGGCGAGGCAGGCGGGCACCAGGTACAGTCACAATAACATAGTATGGCTAGTGCCAGTGGGTCGGTGCACTCACTTGAACAGGGCGTTGATGTCCCCCTTGAGCAGCGCCAGGCCGAGCGGCGTGGCGAGGCAGGCGGGCACCAGGTACAGTCACAATAACATAGTATGGCTAGTGCCAGTGGGTCGGTGCACTCACTTGAACAGGGCGTTGATGTCCCCCTTGAGCAGCGCCAGGCCGAGCGGCGTGGCGAGGCAGGCGGGCACCAGGTACAGTCACAATAACATAGTATGGCTAGTGCCAGTGGGTCGGTGCACTCACTTGAACAGGGCGTTGATGTCCCCCTTGAGCAGCGCCAGGCCGAGCGGCGTGGCGAGGCAGGCGGGCACCAGGTACAGCAGGGCGGGCTGCGCGTGCTTGAACAC
This sequence comes from Pseudoips prasinana, assembly GCA_951640165.1. Taxonomy (NCBI): domain Eukaryota; kingdom Metazoa; phylum Arthropoda; class Insecta; order Lepidoptera; family Nolidae; genus Pseudoips; species Pseudoips prasinana. The sequence goes on along the minus strand of OX621251.1, from coordinate 31,450,553 downwards.
GTGCATCACCAGGATGGTGGCCAGCAGCCCCACCACGTACGCCGCGAACGTGGCCCTGCGACAACACGAGCCGCTTAAATTACTGATTCTATTTTACTTATACTAATACTAAAATACTATTATATTATTAAAAAATTAATAATGATTGCACAGCAAAATATTTCTCTCAAAATATAAATAATCTTCGCAGCAATTTAATTTCACGACGCATTACTATTTAAAAGTGAATTATTATTCCGTTGTATTCTCGCAGTTCTAACCTAATATATTCTACTTTTCTAGTAGCGAAAAAGTAAAATATTTAGTAGTAAATTTGTTGTGCAATCAGTAGTATATTTGATATGAAAATTATTTCATTGATATGCGATATGTTTTTAGATGTGTGTGTATTAAAAAATATTTACTTAATAATAATGGTGAAAAAAAATCATCAACGCTGAAACTAAATCAACAATTTCAAATCAGTTTCTTTATTCATTTGGGTCACCAACAGGAACAGACTAGTAATGTCATTCTCACAATTATAATTAGAAACTCATTCACCCCTCACCATTTCAAAAACAACCGTTCAAGGAGAATCGAACAAGCTGTCAAAATAAATGAGACATAATGGAAACAGTCGCGTCACCACTTCGTGTCGCGGGTTCGAGTCCCGCGCCGGACAACTATTTGTGTGACCCATAGTTTTTCTGAGTCTGGATGTAATTTGTGTTCGTCTGTTATATGTATGTAAAGTACTTCGCGACACAGGGATTATATTCCCTAATGCGGGCGTTGTCTATATATAAAAAAATGTGACGATGGTGAATGTCCATCTTGTAGGGGGCCTGCCCACGCTGCGTATTGTGCGGGTCGCTGGTAACAGTTGGATGCGAATAGCGCACGACCGGCAATTGTGGAGATCTGTGGGGGAGGCCTTTGTCCAGCAGGGGATGTCTTTCGGCTGATATGATGATGATGATGATGATGAATATGCATTACCTACTGTCCCACACGTGGGACACATGGGCCATAGTTCACCACGCAAGCCTAGTGCAGGTTGCCAGACTTCGCATGCCATTAAGGGACTTTTTGCTCTCAGGCATGCAGGTTTCCTCACAATGATTCCCTTAGGCGTTTTAAGTAAGAGATAATTAATTTCTATTACACATATGAAATAGAATAGGCATCGCGACTTAGGTTTGAACTTGAGGCCTCTAAGTCACAGTCCAAAGGTCAAATACCTTCTATCTCAACTTAATATATCAACGCTTTTTTACTTGTTATTTTTCTTGTAAATACATATTTTTTTAATAATAATATCCTGGGACATTATTGACACACGGCCATCTGATCCCAGACTAAGCAGAGCTTGTACTATGGAAACCAGATAACTGATAATATATTACTTTTCTTTTGTAAATACATACTTATATAGATAATTACACCCAGACTCAGGACAAACAGGCATGTTCATGCACACAAATATCCGCCCCGGGTGAGGATCGAACCTACGACCTGCGGCGTGAAAGGCAAGCATTTACCAACCACCGCCCGTGAAAATGTTGACGTGAAAATTTAAATATTGGACCTTATTACTACTTGTTTACTTACTTATCGTATGGGCAGTGGTTACCCTGGTGTCAGAGTTGTTCAAGCCGCCCAGTAGGCCTGACATGGCTTAACAACTGTTGTTTAACGACAACAAACGGGATCGCCAGCTTAACGTGCCCTCCGAAGCACGGAGACGCTCAGAAATTAAACCACTCTGGCGGGCACTAGACAGAACCATTGAAAATATGTAGTAAAAATATTAGACTTAAACTAGATAATTAAACATAATCTCTTGACAATAACTTCATAATTGAGCTAAATATCATTGCTATAATAAAATAAATTTTATAAATGTTTTCATACAATGTGTGCCTAAATATCTATGTTACTAGAAATAATAATGTATACAACTATATTACTACAAACATGTTCTGACTATTTACAAGCGCTTTTTTAAAGTCTACGTGAATAAAAACCTTATTTATTTTATTTTATTTTACTGGTCACCCATCTATGGACTGACCGCTGACTGAATCACATACGGATCGGTGAGAGCATCTAGCTAAGAGCGCCTCCTTGATACCACAGACCAGACCACCTTATCACTACAGATACAAGATAACTCAACTCACTTGAAGTAGAACTCCGAGTTGCGCTTGAGACTCTTGTCGAAACGCAGCAGCAAGGCGATGAAGATGCCGGGCACCACGATGTCTCCTAGCCCAAGCATCGCGAAGTTGCTCGCGTCCAGTCCGTTGACGAGCAAGTCTTGAGGGAATACCACTGTTGAAAAAGGTAAAGTATACAACATGTAACTTAATTAACGCACATCCTGAAAATAGTTTGTTCAGAATCGTTTACTGAATCGATTTATATCATTTTTAATATAGGTAATTTTTTATTACAATATAATTAAAACTACGGAAATTATTGTAATATTAACCCTGTACAGTCAAAATAAATTGAAATGGACTGTTAATCAGAGTAATAACGCTTTTAAAATCGCAGTTTTATTTGTATTCATACAAATTCCACCATTCAATACAAAATAAAGAAAAATAAACTTTATTCCAAGAAACTAATTTATTATTAAATAACAATGCATATACATGTTAAATAAAGAATTCCGTGCATGTATTATGATTACAACATAATATTCTAACTGGCGCCCCAGTTAGAATATTATGTTGTAATCATTTGAGGGTGTGCGTTAATTATGTTACATGTTGTATAAGAATATTTAGCCTCCGAATAGAATAACCACCTCATACCATCACGTGGGCGTCGTAAAGCGACTAAGGGACATAGCAGGTAGTCGGGCAGATCTATAATAATAATAATATCCTGGAACATTATTGGAACGAAGTTCCTTATCGCGCGTTGTGAAAGGGGCCTAGACGGAAAAAAATCTTAGGAAAAGTTGTCACGACACTTTTTGCAGGTGTGCGGCGTGCGCATGTTTCTCTGTCTGTCTCTCTCTCTCTCTCTCTCTCTTATAGAAAGCAAGCCATATATTTTCATTTCTATTTCGCATTGAACAGTGTGGTGTCACGACGATTATTTTTGTTGACTGTATACAGGTTTTTTGTACATAATAAATAATAAGAAATAACTTCGTTCCATCCGAGTGACCAATGACACCTCTCAAGTTTTTCTTACACGGCCATCTGATTCCAAACTAAGCAGAGCTTGTACTATAGATACCAGATAACTGATATACTACATATACTTTTCTTTTTGGTAAATACATACTTATATAGATTATTACACCCAGACTCAGGACAAACAGCCTTGTTCGTGCACAAAAATATCTGTCTTGGGTGGGAATCGAACCCACGACCTACAGCGTGAAAAGCAAGCATTTGCCAACCACGCCAACAGGTCCGTCTGCTGCGGTCACAAACTCGCATACCAAGAGCGGTGACTACGGAGAACACTAATGGCATAGTTATAGAATAGAACCTTTGGGGGAGGCCTATGTACAGACGCCAGCACATCAAGCTACTCCAATCTGTCAAATTTCCGCAATTGAAAGTGAACCTTATGCTTTTGTGATAGAGATGAAAATCTATAAAAGAAATTTGACAGATTGGGGTAGCTGGATGTGCTGGCGTCTGTACAATAGTGCACAATGTCAGGCTGTGCCTCTAGCACGAGTTCCTGCAGTTTACTTACTCGATCACACGTACAGTTTCGTCCCGTACATTGAGCACCAGAGTTTTAGTTCTTAATAGTTTCCGCGAGAGGCGCTGGTGCTCAATGTATGGGAGGAAACTGTACGTGTGATCGAGTAAGTAAACTGCAGGAACTCGTGCTAGAGGCACTGATAATGATACATTAGAATATCCCTCAACTAATCCCGCACAAGTCTCCACGAGGAACAGAGGCCGGGCAGCATCGTCTTTTTGAGTACTATGATCTTCATACTGCGGTCGCTTGCCCGCCTGCCAAGTATGGCATTTTTTGCCAGTAGGGTACGCCTTTTAGCTAATATGTTTCGACATACATTCAGTCAAAAAAGTATCGGGAATGGATGATTTGTTTATGGTTCCAAATTCAAATTATTGTTTTTTTGTTGTTGTTAGATTGGCACAACTGTTTTCCATTTTGGCGCGGAGTTTGAGTTGCATCTGTTATTTATATTAAATACCTTTCTGAAGGTGATAAAATAAATTTGGATGAATAACAAACATTTTGTATATTATTGATCTTTTCCCGGTACTTTCTTGACAGAGTAGTATAATAATAATATCTAGGGACAATGTAACACAGATCATCCTGGCCCCAAACTAAGCAAAGCTTGTACTATGGGTACCAGGCGACGATATACATACTTATATAGATAGATAAATACTTAAATACATAGAAAACATCCATGACTCAGAAACAAATATTCGTGCTCATCACACAAATATTTGCACTTACCGGGATTCGAACCCAGGACCTCCAGCTTCGTAGGCAGGAGCACTACCAACTAGGCTACGGTGGCCGTCATATATATAATTAACTAGCTGTGCCCCGCGTTTCTACCCGCGATATATTTTATAAATTATAGCCTATGTGTTATACAGGGTGTCAGTTAACTCCATACTCAACTCACAAACTTTCGCTTTTATTTTTTTATTAGTGTGATTATGATATATCAGAAACTTAGATACACAGGTAATTTGCAGTTAAAATTAATAATTATCAAATCAGAATTCTAGATCAGGTTATTAATCCATTCCAATCATAAAACAAAATAGTTGTCAATTTTGAGATAATAACACTTATTTAACATAATTATATGCCACTACGACAACCAGACAACTGATAAACATACTTATATACTTCGAAATCCGTGTCTAGGTGGAATTTATTTATAATACCTGTGATAATGACTTATGCCAGATAGTACTCAGTCAGGGCAAAATTGTCACTTTTGCTGATGACACTGCCCTGTTTTTTAGCGGTGATAGTTGGGAAGAAGTTTTTAAAACCGCTCAAATGGGTTTCTCACAAGTGAATCTATGGCTACAGAATAATGTATTAACGCTAAATATTGAAAAAACAAAATATCTTGCATTCACTCATAAGGCTAATCTTCTTCCCCCTTCAGCTTGCTGCATCACAGCTCACCAATGTCGTGATGATGCTTCTTCGTGCTCGTGCCCAGTTATTGAGAAAACGGTCTCAATAAAATATCTTGGCATAATAATAGATCAATCCCTATCTTTCAAGCCGCATATAAGAACTCTTGTGACTCGTCTTCGTAAGCTGATCTACATATTTAAAAACCTCAGAGGCTCAGCTGATAAAAATACTATCAAGATGGTTTACTTTGGTCTTTGCCATTCACTTAAATTATCGACTACTGCATTCTAGCATGGGGTGGCTCAAATAAAACTACTTTAATTGAGGTTGAGAGAGCCCAGCGTGCTGTTCTTAAGGTAGCTGCTGGATTGCCCTTCCGCTATCCTACGGTTGAACTTTACAAAAAATGGGACGTGCTTACAGTTAGGCAAAACTTTATTATGCGTACTGTGCTAAAAAAACATTCCCTTTTAAAATACGACCCTAATCTTCTCAGGGACAAGCGCCGTAAGGGTAGTGTGTGTCCTTCTCAGAAGCTCAACACATCCCTATCTCATAACTTCTTTTGCTTTTTGGGATATTTTCTTTACAACAAGCTCAACACATTGCTAAATATTTATTCACTCAACAAAAATTGCTGTAAATCAACACTGACGTCTTTTCTTAAAACTCTTGATTATGATACTACTGAAAAATTATTAACTCCTCTCCAATAACCCACTCAATTCATTTGGCACCAATCTTAACATTGTACTAGCCGATAATTTTTAATCATTTATATATTAAACACATTTTCACATACACACACAGATACACATACATCTATACTCATACACTACATAATTCTTATACACTCTCACTCCTACATCTACATCCATACTCATACACTACATAATAACACTTCCCTTTAGATTGATAGATTATACTGTCACTCTCTTGTAATTGTTACTGTTATTTAAGTTACATAGTTATGTAATAGCCGCGGGAGGGCACTGGTGACTTGTAATAAAGGTATAAAACCTACATCAAGCACCAGTCTCTCACAAAGTTTCGTCATATGCTATGATGCTATTGTAATTGTAAACCTGTGTGTACTTTGTGAGAGAGAATAAATGACTTATTATTATTATTATTATTAATAATAAATAAATTCCACCAGGGGCTCTACCGGCTAAGTCACCGAACATCGATTTCGTGAATGGCGTTCAAATAAATCAAGGTTAAAATCAATCGTTAAATCGGCTTCCATGACCACATGTGACGTCATAAATGGTCCGGAATCGATTGTCAACGTTGAAGCCGATTTAACGTTTTATTAAGACATTTTTAACCTTTATTTATTTGAACGCCATTCACGAAAATTAAGTTCAGCGAATTAGCCGGTAGAGGCCCTGGGGCTCTACTGGCTAAGTCGCCGAACATCGATTTCTTAAATGGCGATCATATAAATAAAGGTTAAAAACGACTTAATCAATCGTTAAATCGGCTCCCATGAGCACATGTGACGTTAACCTTTATATATTTGAACGCCATTTAATAAATCGATGTTCGGAGAATTAGCCAGTAGAGCCCCTGGACACGGATTAAATAATCGTGCTCACACAAAATTTGCTCTGGCTGGGGATCTAACCCATAACCTCTGGCTTGGCAATCGGGGTAACTAGCCACTAGACCAACAAGCCACTTTTTACACAAACATTACATTTAAATTATAACTATCCTCATAAAATTATAAAAAATAAATTTCATACAAAAATGCCTATAAAATAAAACTACTGGGCCAAACTTTATAAAATTTTTATGGGACCAAATGGCATTCCGCATCAAACTAAAAAAGAAACACGTAAATCGGATCATAAATCTCCGAGTAATCGGTGAACATACATTAAAAAAAAAAAAATCGGTGAACTTGAGAACCTCCTCATTTTGAAGTCGGTTAAACACTTTATAATAAATAAAAGAAAAACTTGTCCGTTACGACGTTTTTCCTAAAATATAAAACATTTAATATGTTAAACTTACGTTTGATGGGTGCTTCGAAAGACTTAGCGACGGTGACCATGACGTTGGTGCCGAAGACCCAGAATATATCGTAGATGAACAGGCCGCACAGCAAGATGCACCCGGTGACCACGTTGTTGAGGTGCAGTAGCTCCACGCCGTTGATGGCGAAGGCGATGCCAAACAAGTTGTTGGCGATCCAGTGCTGTCAACATAAGTTTACGTTAGAATTCTTATAAATAAATGTTTATGTGGGACAGACCCAGAAAGTTCCATAAGACAACAATAACCCAACCTCAAAAATGGGAAATTATAAATTTAATCGTCCGGCGGGTCTCGAACCTGCCCCATCTACCAATCCGGTTTAGGCGCTGTGCGTTAAGCTACGAACGATACACGCTGGCAGATCAAATAATAGGATTCCCTTGCTAACACCCTTCCGGAGGATGTAGGTATTATCTATCGGTTTCGTTTTTCTAGAAACATGGCCGACTGATATGTTCACAGTTGCATGTGAAAGATCATATCATTTTGATAATACCTTCCAAATTATTAAATTTTAATTTTATAGCATTTTTCGCAATGCATAGCGTTTATCTAATCTCAAAAATGGGAAATCATAAATTTATAATTTTTGAGATTAGATAAACGCTATGCTTTGCAAAAAATGCTATAAAATTATAATTTTATAACCTAACCGTTAGAAAACCCCTCACTCCAACTATAATAACATCATTTTTGAAAAGAACTGAAACTCTTACACTGACGGACCGATATTAACCAAACATAGCTAAGAACCACCGCAAGGTAACTGGCTTTCAAATGAAAAACCCACATCGAATATGGTTCATCCGTTTGAGCTACGATACCACACACACACACACATTGACGTCAAACTTATAACACCCCTCTTTTTGCGTCGGGGGTTAAAATTAAAAATAGGTAACACTGGGTTGCTTGCTTATCGTATGGGCAGTGGTTACCCTAGAATCAGAGTTGTTCAAGCCGCCCAGGGGCTCTACTGGCTAAGTCACAGAACATCGATTTCTTAAATGGCGTTCAAATTAATAAGGGTTATAATGACTTAATCAATCGTTAAATCGGCTTCCATGAGCACATGTGACGTCATAAATGGTCCGAAATCGATGGTCAACGTTGAAACCGATTTAACGATTGATTAAGTCATTTTTAACCTTTATTTATTTGAACGCCATTTAAGAAATCGATGTTCGGCAACTTAGCCGATGGAGCCCCAGTAGGCCTCTGACATGGCTTAACGACTGTTGTATAATGACTACAACCGGGACCGACAGCTTAACGTGCCGTCTGAAGCACGGAGTCGCTCTGTAATTAAACCACTATTACGGTTACGCATCTATAGACTGAATGCGAGCCTAATTGCTTAACCTCGCCGATCATCTAAGGTGAGAGCATCTAGCTATGATATGTCCGATATTGTCATATTATTTCGCAACACATTGCACTTCACGTATCCACACACGATTAAGAAACTGACAACATGACAATGAGAGGCCGGTTAGCGTGGTTCGTGGATACTTGCTTTCACACCGCAGGTCGTGGGTTCGATTCCCAACCAGAACAGAGATTTGAGTGCATGAACATGTCTGGGTATAATTATCTATATATAAAATCAATGCCACTTTTTGTTGTAATGTTATAACTCAACAACGCCTTTACCGATTTGGCTAATTTTGGTATTGAATTATTCGTGGAAGTCCAGGGAAGGTTTGTACGTAGAGAACATTTAAAAAAAGTCTTGAAAAAGTGTAAAATCAACATCTTTTAGCAATTTAAAATATTTTTTTGTTTGAATAAATGAACTTAATAATTTTTTTTTTTTATTACTATGCCTTATACGTAGCGAAGCACGTACCGGGCCGCTAGTTATCTATATAAATATGTATTTACAAAATAAAAGTAGAATATCAGTTATCTGGTTTGCATAGTACAAACTCTGCTTAGCTTGGGTTCACAATAATGTCCCGGGATATTATTATCTATACATATAATAAAATCGTAGGAAAGTCAAAACTGTACATTGAATATATTTTTTTAAAGGATACTTGGGGTGTGATCTTCAATAGATATCGAAGCCAAAAATATAGTTTTTAGCATTTTTGTCTGTGTGTCTGTTTGTCTGTATGTATGTCCGGGCTAAACTCAAAAAGTACTGCATGGATTAACTTCAAATTTTGCATGAATATTACTAAGAGGTCGGGTCAACATATAGGCTACATATTATCGCGCTATCACCTACGGGAGAGGAGTTATGATAATTTATAAATTTTAACGCGGGTAAAACCGCGGGGCACGGCTCGTTATTTATACATTTAAAGAACAATCCTAGTCGACAGTGTCATTGGCATTGCATTTGTTTTATACACATACTGAGCTAAACGGTCATAGGATATATTTGTCTTCTAAAATGGACAATAGACTCATTTGAGACATTCATTTCAAATATTTGGCCTTCACATTTATTTCAAGGCAATTAACATTATACAATACTTACTCGGTACAAGTATACCTACTCACATTTAACAAAGAAAATTGCATAATCTTCTATTGTAATTGTTACTTAGATAAAGTATGAACAAGCTTGCTTCAAGCATGTAGATTTTGTAAAATTAAAAATATGAACTCGTGCTGAAAGCAAAGGCTTTAATAATATCCAGTGACATTATTCACACACGGCTATCTGATCCCAAACTTGTACTATGGAGACCAGATAACTAATATATTACATATACATTTTTTTTTGTAAATACATACTTAGATAGATAATTACACCCAGATTTAGGACAAACAGACATGTTCATGCGCAAAAATATCTGTCCTGGGTGGGAATCGAACCCATGACCTGCGCCATGGAAGGCAAGCATTTACCAACCACGCCAACTGGCCCCTCTAGTTTAAGTAACAGCGACCGTGTATAATATCAGGCTGATGATGTATCCTCATCTTAAATAATATAATACAACCTTCAAAGAAATTTATATCTTTTCTTGTTTAAAAAAAACTTATAAATCCCAAATTATAAGCATATATATATATATATATATATATATATATATATATATATATATATATATATATATATATATATATATATATATATACCATAAAAAACAAACGACTAAGATCTAATAATCCTATTTGAATTTGTATATATTCAGTCTTACTTTAGAATGTATATTAATAAATTCAAATTAACTATGTATACTTACCTACAACATTATATTTAGCTTTAAAATCATTGGGTGGACATCGATGTATCACATCACTTCATTTCTCGCAATTAATACCTACTTAATCGATACTACCTACTGCATACATTAGCGTGCAGTAGTCTCACCACATCAATGTTTGATAAATGATAAGTGTTTATATTATATTATGTCCGTTTTAAGAAAACCTGTCATTGGCCTTTCCTTTATATTGTATCATGTAAATTGTGTTATTATCTGTATCGCTGTTGGTTTTCTTAATAAATAAATAAAACTTGAACTGACGTTCACTATACTCTTGAATTAATAATAATAAATCTATATCTTTGGACCACTAACACACTGCCATCTGATCCCAAACTAGGAACCGGTACTACTTACATATATCTAAATACATACATGTTAAAGACACATCACACCCAGATTGTATTCATCACCTAGATTTTTAAACGGGGGATCGAACCCACGACCTCTGACTTAGCCATCAGGGTCACATACCACTAGAATAACAGGTCAGTCAATTACCCATTTCATAGCAGGACATAAACGATCTTGTTCACTTGACACTTGGCTTACCTGCTTGTTACCACATCATTATACTTCTGAATCAATAATAATCTATACTAATATTATAAAGAGGTAACGTTTGTGACGTTGTAAGGGGTAATCTCTGGATCTACTGAACCGGTTTTCAAAATTATTTCACCAATAGAAAGCTACGTTAATCTTTGCTTAGTTTGGGGCTAGGATGATCTGTGTGACATTGTCCCCAGTTATTATTATTATTATTATATTAACCAAAAGACATCCACGGCTGGACAAAGATCTGATTTTTTTTTTAATATCAGAGGGCGACAAACGATTATTTGGGTCACCTGATGGTAAGTGATCACCGCCGCCCAAGGACACTCGCAACACCAAGGAGTCGCGGGTGCGTTGCCGGCCTTTAAGAGTCAGCAAACAAGTGTTGCTGACCCGTCCCCCCACCCCAATGAGCTTTGGCGACCTTACTCACACGCAGAAACACAACATTAAAATTATTAATGTTATTATTAAGGAATGTCTTCTGTAAGGTGGAGGTACTTCCCCAGTCGGGCTGCTCTTTGAGCGAATGGACGCTGTGCCCTACCTCTCTTAATCATATCAGCCGAAAGACGTCCACAGCTGGACAAGGGCCTCCCCCAAAGATCTCCACAATTGCCGGTCTTCCGCTATTCGCATCCCGCGACTCTTGCAAGATCATCGGTCCATCTTGTAGGGGACCTGTCCACGCTGCGTCTTCCGGTTCGTGGTCGCCACTCGAGAACATTTCTGCCCCAACGACTATCGGTTCTACGAGCTATGTGCCCAGTCCAAAGACTCAAGCTTTTGGTCACAACATGTTACCACACGATTACTACGATATTAGTTAGTACTGGACGCTAAACTTTTTTATCTAATTATACATTATTATTTCTAGTTACATAGATATTTAGGTACACATTGTAGTGACTGTATGAAAACTATAAAAAAAATATTTTATAATAGCAATGATTTTTAGCTAGCTTGTATTAAGTTATTGTCAAAGAGATTATGTTTAAGTTTAATTATCAAAATTTATAGTTTTAGCTATATTTTTACTACATATTGTCAATGGTTCTGTATATATTAAGGTATTATTATTATGGCGAACTTTGTGTTAATAACGACGGTCGCGCTTTAATGCTACCACCGGATCCAATGCGCCCCAACTGAGAAGACCCAGCGAAACAAACTCAGTGGGTTCATCTACTACCTTATTACTTATTATTAAGGAATGTATTCTGCAAGGTGGAGGTACTAACTTCCCCAGTCGGGCTACTCTTTGAGCGAATGAACGCTATGCCCTACCTCTCTTAATTTCTATATACCAGTGATTTTCAACCTGTGGGTCGCGACCCCCTGCGGGTCGCGAAGCCTCTATAAGGGGGTCGCGAATCTTCTATAGGGAAGTTGCAAAAATTGGGAAATCTAGTTATAGGGTCGCAAATGAATTTAGAGTTATAATTAGGCCCGTTCTAAATACATTAAAAGTTTAGCGCGAAGTTCCAAAACTCTGGCTAGTACTTTGTCGCTTGACAACAACCTCAGACTGATAAAGTAAATTTTGGAGGAGTGCTTTCTATTCCAATTATTCACAAATTTTAATGGAGTATTTATCCGAAACCTATGAAAATGAATAAAAATGTTGGATATGTGTCACAAAATAAAAGAAACATGGAAAAGAAGCGGGTAAAAAACCGATAGGGGGGTATCGTGATGAAAAAGGTTGAAAAACACTGCTACATACAAATTTAAAGATAAACATACCTTCTTGAACAAGTACCAGGCGCCGAGGCAGAGTGAGATGAGGAGGCAGATGACGTCATAGGAGGTGAACTTGTAGTTGATGATGTCGGAGCGGGTGCCCTGCTCGCCGCGCGTGAAGTGGATGTGGTACGACACGTTCGGCACCGACGCGGGCACCATGAACGATATGATCGGGCTGGAAGAGACACAGGCTTATTACCATGGCTGTACATACTCCAGGAAAGGAAGCCTGGACCAGGGGCTCTACCGGCTAAGTCGCCGAACTTCGATTTCTTAAATGACTCCTAATCCTCCTTTAATGACTAGGGAATTTAATCCCTGTGTATGTGGGTACTTTACAAACATTTAATTGAGGGACACAAAGTACATCCAGACTCAGGATAACGATTTATGATTAACACAAATAGTTGTCCTGCGCGGGAATCGAACCCGGGACACGAAGTAGCGAAGCGACTGCCTTAACCACTACGCCACACGTGCAGTGTTTGCGTTTCTATGAGAATGATGCATAATTGTGTTTTGAAATCAATATTTATATTCGCTTATTAATATCTTAAATCATTATTGTAATAAGTATAATTAATTACTGTAATTGATGTTTTAATTAAGATAAAATAAATAAATATATTTATAATTATATGTTAGAATAATATATTGATAAGGTATCACAATTTAAAGGTATTTTATAAAAATCAAGAAATTTTTTATTACTGAAGGTAAGGTAGTATTTTAACTTACAGTATATTTAATTTTCCATTTCATATAAAAATAGAATTTAATTTTGGTTTTATAAAAACAAATATTATTTTTCGAGAATAATTATCAACTAGCATAGCAATTGAAATTTTGATGTTTTATTAATTAATTTTAGCACTGAATGTTATAAGGATTTATGGATGTTTGTTACTCTTTCACGCAAAAACTACGGAACGAATTTTGATGAAACTGATGATATAATATCATATATATCCGAATAATACATAAGCTGTAATTTATAAAGATTAACGCGGGTGAAACCGCGGGGCACAGCTTGATATCTATACAAGTATGTATTTTCAAAAGAAAAGTAGTATATCAGTTATCTGGTTTCGATAGCGTAAGCTCCACTTAGTCATGGATCAGATGTCCGTGTGTAAATAAGGTCCCAAGATCAACGATCAGCGGTCAACAAACTACCTGTTAAGGCCAATAAATTACCAACAACAAAGTAGATATTATTAAATCAGGCATATAAAAACCTATTGACTTGTGATAGGAATTAACAGGGCGATAACACGTAATTTACTATCCTTGGCTGATAAATACATATCAAGTCACCTATTATCATTAAGATACAATATAAAACACAAACAACTCACTATCAGTAATTGATATTTCCCAAGTCGATGACACACCTAGTATTTTAGGAAATAACACATTATTTTAATTCGTACATTCGGAGGCTGAGAATACTCAATTTGATAACATCACGCCAATCCCTCCCGTATGATATAAATAATGTCCTCCTAGCCGATTTCGGCCACGGCGGCCAGTCTCAATGGAGACTAGCGCGGGACTAGACTGCGCGGCACATATTATAGTGTGCAAGTGTCTGTGATGATCCAATGGGACAGATAGAGGTCAAGTACAGGACCGCCGATTTTACGTGCTCTCCGAGGCACGGAGGTATAATACCGCCAACTCCCCGACTTCGGCATGTAACTCAGAAATTTTTCTTAACAAAAAAATCTCATAATCACTTTTTGGCCCGACCCGGGATTTGATCCCAGGACCTCATTATCTGCGGTTGAACACGCGACCGCTAGACCAACGAGGCTGTCAAAGAGAGCTCCCTATCAAAACTTGCACACCGAGGAGGTTTCCTTATAAATAATAATTCCTCCATCACAGGAATCAACTCTCGAAGATTTTCCTTCGCTTATTTGTGACTTAGGTAACTATAGAGTTTACACATTTATTCAATCGCATTTTTTATCTGTACTCTGTTAAGATATAACTTATTATATGTATATCACCATTCGAAGTGTCATGAAAATAAATTAAGTATTTTTTGCGAGATTGAGTACCTAACAAACATCCAGACCATATTTAATATAATGGGTGTTTCAAAGAAGATTTTATATAATAAATCTAAATAAAACATTAAGATTAGTTTATTATTAGATTTTCAGATTTGGCAACTATGAATGAAAAAAGTCTATGGTCCATTTCTAATGTCTATGCATGTATGTATTACCTGAGTAAATGACTCAGCGCCAGAACTCCGAGGAAGAAGAAGTAGCCTGTGAGGAGAAGATTGATGTATTCTTTGGAGAAGAATTGGAAGAATATGTAGAGGCCGAATAGAGCGGCGGACGCGATGAGCGGGAACATTAGAGCGTCCTTATTGGACATCGTGTCTGCACGTTCACCGGATTCCTGCAGACAAACAAACAATACAGATTATTATATATACTATTTATTGTGTGGGGGTTAAGGCCCACAATTCAATGGGCAGATATGTCTTTCACTCTCACAGATTTTTATGGGATACATAATTATAGATGTAGTATAACAATAAGTATTGACAGTAAGTATTAAGTCTTAAATAACAATTTTGACAAAAATTCAAGACATGAGCTAATTAACTAAACCATTACCATTATAAAATAAAATATAATTCCATATGTCACATCAATATCTCACAGATATAATAATGTGAATAAAATCAATTTTGGTTGCGTTGTGGTGTGAAAGAGGATGTAGTCACAAAGATTGAAAAAGATGGAAAAAGAAGTATACCTGACCTGTGTGAATGGTACAACCGGAAGGGGAAGACCTCGTAGAACATTCTCTGATCAAATCGGAGACGTACTTAAGAAAGGTCAGGTCAGAACTACCCTAAACCGGCGAGCATGTATGAAGAATATTATGTCAGTAAACGAAGCGAAAGTGGTATGCAAGGATTGTGACAAATGGAAGTCCGTTGTCTCTGCCTACCCCTCTGGGAAACAGGCGTGAGTGTATGTATGTATGTAAAATCAATTTTTATTTTATTTATTTGTTAGCACTTATTACCGCTTTTTATGAGTGATCAGAAAAGCCCTGGAGCTCTGAATCCGAGGAAGAATTACATCAAAATGAATGCCAACTCAGAACCATGAAGGGCTACGGTAGTCACAGTCATACTTTCAGCTGGAGAATACATTCTGGGTGATTACTGATCTAATGATGCTTTGTCATTTGACCTTGCATTTAACTATTTTCTGCAAGTCAGCAGTAATTTTATCGTGTCTTGTTGCATAGCTATTATGTGTATACTGTTTTATAACTTCATGGTGTGTTAAATTATAACTAATACTATAGTAATATAGTCCTACAGTCTTTATTTTTTTAATTTAAAAAGTTCTGATTGCTACCAAAATTTGCATGATGGTCTACACAGTTTAGCTTTTGAAGATACACTCATCAAAAGCTAAACTGTGTAGACCATCATGCAAATTTTGGTAGCAATCAGAACTTTTTAAATTAAAAAAATAAAGACTGTAGGACTATATTACTATAGTATTAGTTATAATTTAACACACCATGAAGTATGTCATAAGGAAAATGAAAGAAGGAAGTTTTAAAACCAAACAAAATATTATATAATATCAAGGATAAACTATTGTATAATAGATTCAAGGCTTTTCCAATTCTCATGCCTAAATGTATCTAACATAATCTCAAGTCAATCATAAAGTAAGATATTATTTGTGAATAATTTATTTTGTGAACCTATTTATGTTGTTTATAAATTATGAACTATTCTTATAAAGAGAAAAGATTAGAGCTAAACTACTTTTACTACTATTACAACTATACTAATTTTTAATATAATTAATTTCTTTCTAACATAGTTCTTACAAAAGACAGGGCTATATATATATATATATATATATATATATATATGTTAGGACCTGTTGATTCATTATGTGCCTGGTAGCACATAAGTGCAGTTTTAGTTCTTCCAGGAAAAAATATAATATTTATTATTCTCACATACAATATCCATGTCATACCAAGGATGTACAATGTCCATATCAAGGACTATGTGCAGAAACCAAACCCACTAGCATAGTAATGGGAAACAATGATGATGATGATAGTAGTTATTCTAATATACCTGTTCTTTTCATGCAAGCTATATTAGAGAGAAATGTCATGACCAAATGCTTTATAGTTTAGTTTAGTATGTAATATTATTGTATTTTTATTCACGGAGCTGATATATCTGTGGACAAAAAGCTCCTTAAATAAATAAATAAAAAAAAAAAAAAAAAAATGTCATGACATTAAAATTAGTTTAGTGGTGTAAAAGACAATCACCAGCATTGTCACAAATAGCGTAGGCAGTAGCATTTAAAAAAAATTGTTCTCTAAGAAAGTTACAATAATGTAACCCATATCAAAAATAAACCTATAAAAATAATAATTTAGATAGTGCAAACCCTTGCAAAAATATATATTACTTTGCAATCAGTGGCTAAAATATATTTCTAAAATAGTAGTTTTATGTTGATTAGCAATTAGTCACTGACATGCTTTAATGTAACTTTAATATACATTTACTAATCACACCAGACTACTTTTATGATACCATTTGACTTTCCCCATATTATCTTTGATTCTGCTATTATGTTAATGTTGATAAAAATATATAAAACCAACCTATACTTTTCTCCAATACATTTAATGGAACAACATTTGTATGAGAGCTTCGAAAAAGATATTCCAATTAGATAAAAAATGTATAAAATTTGGCATTCATCCAAAATATTAAATTGAAAAACTCTTTTTCAATTTTAATACAATATAGGTATTTAAATTAATTTAAGTAAACCTTACCTAGAAATAAATATATATCTAAATATTTTGTGACATCTGATCCTAAACTAGACAGAGCCTAAATACGGCAAGTAGTCAACTGATGATCATACTTATATATTTTTCTTAATACATGCATATTAAAGAAAAATTACAGCCAGATTGTGCTCATCGCACAAAGATTTGTAAGTGGAACAAACTCAAAACCTCCTTTCGCAACAAAAGATCTAAAATCTAAATACAATCTTTCATTTAAGCAGTTTTAGTAGGCCAACATAGTCATCAGGCATAAATAGAATAAAGAAATATGGACATTTTTTTCATCCCCATACATACATACATTTTTTTGTGTATGTTGAATGTTTATATAATTTGACAATTTATGATCAGTTACATAGGCAAATTAAGCTTCTTTAAAAACCTCCACTATTTATGTTAAACCTATAATATTTGAATATCTACCTGTACCTACCCTATGCAAATAAAATGATATGATTTAATTTGAAAAAGTTTTAGATGTCAATTAAATTATTGGCAGCAAATAAAGTGAGGGTGCTGTCCCTTTCACACAAAAAACTGTTATTATGAAGATTCTATGGCACCGCTACATGCATCTTCTTTTTTTTTTTTTTTTATTCAGCACTTGGGTATTAACATACACTAGTACTTGTCAAGGTCACAATGCAGTACATAAATATAGTGGATAGTAAAAAGTTACAAAAAATAATTAATTTGTCAGTCTGTGCAGTTTGTCTTATCCGCATATATTTTCTTGAAATCCTTAAATAAATAATGTACATTTACAAAATTAACAAGTCACACGAAGTCTATCTGAGGCGAAAAAGAAAATATGAGTTCCAACAGCAATTCGACCAGTTACCGCAAGCAGCACCCGTTCAAGAGTATGACGTGTGGGCCAGCCATCAGCAACTCTTTATTTAACATGATTTTGTAAATAAGTTTTCACACAACATAACAGAGTTTGTGTGCACTCCTATTATGACACTTAAGTGTGTCTAATAAGCATCCTTTACACATACAACAGCTGTTACATGGCCAAATTCTGAGTGACTATAGCTCATTCCTATATAGTATAAATAGTTATTTCAAAATCACAGAACAATATGTGTAGCCCTAAGTAAGTTATGACCAAATCAAATCTATATTACAATACTTGCTCCTTAGATTAACTACTGATAAGTCCATAATCATAGCATTATCTACGCTGCCGCCCGAGCAGCCTGCCGAACCAGTAATAAGAATGTTGCCTAGTGTTTTGACTTTTGTAATACAAGGTCCTTTCTATAGTATTTGACAGGCAACATATGCCACGAGGATAATACGTGTATCTATCTTATTGGGTCTTACAAAAATGTATCAAACATGTGATAAAAACACACCAAAACAAATGTAAACTTATGTTCCTACTCACCTTTTGTTCTTTTAGGTATTTCACTGACCTAAAAGCTCCGAAAAATATCGGTAATATAGCCATAATCACTAAACTCAAGTATGCAATCGCAACTCCTTCGATACTCGCAGGGGGCTTGTCTGTAACATTTTTTACGGCTTCTTGTATTGTTTCTTCAATATTTATAGGAATCTCCGTCGCTGATTCTGCCATTTCGTCTTTTGTATAAAATCTTAGCCAAAATTGGTGGTGAGTTGGCTTTTCCACTACGAGCCAACTTTGACAAGAAAATGACAAAGTTGACAAGTGTACAGTTAGTTTTTGTAATTTGGCAACTGTGTTTAGAGGAGTACCAGAAGCACATTTAGAAAAACCGCAATAAGTAAGGTTCAATAGTTATATATTCAATAGAAAAAAAATATCATAAAAGTCTATGCGGACAAATTTATCGTGACATCATTTTATTAGTAATTTGTAGAAATTTTGCAAATAAACATTTATTTATAAATTTAGGTATAATTTTAACATAGTCAAAAAATGTAGTCGTATGATTGGGTCACCAATCACTAGATAATTGCATAATTCCCAAGGAGCAAATGTCTTTCGGAAATCATATAATGAAATATATTTATTGGCAAAAATATGGTGGATAAAAATATCAAAATAGAGAAATACTACTACATACCAAGTTGTATAAATGTTTAAAAAAAATTGGTATTGCAATTTTTTATAATTCTTTTATTTTTCATTAGCGATCAAACACGCAAATTAGATGATATGTTAAAAATGTGAAGTATGTAGGTATATCATAAATGTTGGTATGGACTAACCATAGAAACTTTCACATTTCAAATATTACTATTTATAGTTCAGGATAAGTATGTAGTTTTTTATCACCCAAAGAGCAATGGAGAGGGCTCGCAGTTTCCGAGATCGAATCAGATATGCTGGAATATATTAAAAAAGAATATTATGATGATAGATTTTTTTAAATTATTATGTAGGCAGCATATATGTGTCATATAAATACGTAAATCGTGTATTTTTCAATATAATAAGCCCATCTTGTAAAGTTTGCAATGTTTAAATGGATTCATGAGCAAAAACTCAGTGTTAGTTAAGCTCGTCTACTTGTATGTTAACGTAATTTTATAATAAAATGAAGAATAATCAATATAAAGTATGCATGTAAATGCATGTTTTACATTTCAATTGGTTAAAAATATGGGGTATAATATCTTGAATAATAGTAAAAATTATGCAAAAATTTTATTACGCTAAAAATAATTAAATTTGTCAATAATGAACAATCATTACACTGACTTTGCCATCATTCACAATATATGATAGGCTCGGGAATTCAAGATTGAAAATAAAAATATATGAAAACGGTGAAATATAAAACGCGATCTGGTAAGTTTCTAAGATATTTCTATATAGGCTTAAAAGGCTGAAAAATCACAGCTGTTAAACATTTGCGTGGAAAAACTTCTTGTGTCCTATCCGTAGTTTATTATATTCTCTTAGATCTCATCTGTCAAAAAAAAAGGAAACAGGGCCACTTTCGTTTTTCTCTGAAAAAATACACCAAAATAATTATACTTTGAGAAAAAGAGCCATGTATAAATGCTTGGATAATTTATGACTGCGTATGAGTAGCCCTTTAACTTAAAAATGGAAGTGTCGGGTGCTGAAGAAGGGTTCGTGAGAGAATGGGCCCCTTGTTCACATATTTTGAATTTAATTCCTCCTCGGATACAGACTGGTATATTTTCTAATGAACTATGTTTAACTTGTGTGGATGTCGTGAGTGAATATATAGCTCTCGGGACCAACGTTGGACTGGTGTACTGGTATGACAGAAAAAAAGCAAACATTCAGAGGCTGAGGTGTGAGGTAAGTTTTTTACCTTTTACCAGCTGTCGGGATTTCCTTACCTTATATTGATTACTACCTACCTTAGACATCAAACTTCTCAGGAATCTTGTAATGTTGATTATCAGTAGTATTTAAATGTAGGTAGTTGACACTAGTAAACAGATGTTGTTGGATTATGTTAATGCTAATAATAATGGTACAGTTTTTGCGTCAAATTATTTACATCTCGGAAAAATAAACAACCGTAATGTTAATGCAGTAGGTGAGCTTATGGCTAAAAGTGATCTATTCCTGGTAACCAATGAGTTGGATGAACCACAATATTGAGCTTAGAAATCACTCCAAATCATTTAACAGTAGACAATACTGCATTTACTGAAGTATATGAAAGGGAAAGGCCTTCCCTATCTTAGCTATTTAATATAAATGTTGTGGGTTCGACTCCCACTCAGGATAAATATTAGTGTGCATGAACATATTGTCTGTTTGTCTTGAGTCTGGGTGTAATTATCTATATAAGTATGTGAGTGGTGGGCTGTGTTTTCTATTCCTGTTGCCTGTGTACATCACTAATTTTGACCTCTTGTCTATTTCTCTGATAGTATGGCCTGCCCATTTCCACTTGTGCTTTATATAATAATAAGGTTCAGTGGCATTTATACCCAAAAAAAAAGGAAATAAAATGTAAAAACAAGCAGTAATATTTTGTATGTATTTTTAACCAATTTTACTAATTTTTTTTCATGGGAATAGTTTCAAATGGTGCCCTGGTTTTAATGGCTATAAATTATATTCCAATCAGTTGGGAAAAAGAATCATTATTGTGGTGTAACTGTAAATGTTATTTAGCAGTAATTATAATTGTAATCAAACTGTTACCTGTCTTGTTGATAAGAGTAACAGACACATTAAGTGAAAACAAACTGAGATAAGATAATAGTAATGTTTTAAATGTTTGGCAATTAGTGAAGATTTCAATATTAACATGAAGTTGGAAAGAACAAATAGATAACATGGAACATTACTTTCATATTCAAAGATTCTGTATCTTGTATATTGTACTTTTGATACAGTGGTTAAGATAGTTGCATCGTCACTTTGTGTTCTGGGTTTCAATCCCACACAGGACAACTAATAAAAGTTGTTCTGAGTCTGGTTGTACTTTGTGTCCATCAATTATATGTTTGTAAAATACCTTGTGACACAGGGATTAATTGACATAAAGCAGACGAACTATATAACAAAAATTGATATGATTTTTACTTAATTGTTTCTATCTATGCACTCAACAAGCGCATTGGTCATGTCAATAAAAGTCTATAATAAACTTCCAGAAGAATTAAAAAAAGAATAAAAGGATAATACTTTTATTAAAAAACTAAAGCTTTTCTTATCACAGAAAATATTATACTGTTAAAGAATACTTGGACTCAAAGAAATAATTCTATAGATCTTGACATTCTTATATTAGTTTGATAATCTTTTCGCTTTAAATCTTGACATTTTTCAATTATAATTTGGCATACTTAATAATTCTTACAAATAGCATAAATTCTAAAATTTTTCATTATTAACAAAAAGCCTTCTTCCTCTCTTCTACTATGCTGTGCCTGACAGGGTCCATAATTGTTACATAATTATAAAATTATACCATCTGTTATACATTTTGGAATTAATAAATGATTGAGTATTGAGTATATCTGTAAAAATATAATAATAATATCCTGGGACATTATATAGATAATTACACCCATCAGGACACTATTTCTATGTAATACACCTTACAGGCAGAAGTTTTGGTTTACCCACCATGAAATATTTACTCTTTTTATCCAAGCTTGTTAAGTAATTTGATTTATTGATCAAAGAGTATTTGGTCAATATACCACAAATAGGCTACATTGGCAAAATCAAATGTTGATAATGTGGCTTGTCCTAAAATTAATTATGCCCGCCTGTGCTTTCTGCAATTTGACTGCATGTGTGGCGTAGTAAAAGTAAAGTTAGTAGTTAGTAATTTTTTTTTTATCTGATTTATTTTTGGAGGCTTTGTATAATAAATGACAATGTCACCTCTGTTAGACAACGTACTATATATCTAACTTAAACTAGGACTCATTGACAGTACATAAATCTTATACAATGAATAGCATTGTCTGGATCCCAGAGTAGACAATAAAGTATTACATGCACCAACGTCATTTGATTGCAACTGTAACTGTGACCTTAAAACTTCGCCTCGCACACACTCCATCAACACATGTTGCACATCTTCCATTAGTAAATTAAGGTATTTGCTTTGCTACTATGTCTCTGCATGTTTTAGGTTTGATCCTGATTTGTGACCTATAAATTGTTGTTCTGAGTCTGGCTGTCCATTGTGTGTGTAAATTGGATGTTTGCAAAGTCCCCTGAGATACAGAGATTAACATTTCCAGTGTGGGCATAGATTTCAGAGTATATCTTCCTTCCAAATCTGTTAAACCTGTTTTTTTCAAGATTGACTAACCCACATCCAAGGTTCAACCTTGACTGGCCTGTTGGTGTAGTGATTAGTGACCTTGACTGCTAAACCAAAGGTTATGGTTTCAATCCCCGCCAAGTACAATTCTTTGTGTGATGAACATAATTATTTGTTCTGTCTCTGGGTGTTATTTATCTAAAATTTGTATGTATTAAAAATATATAAATATGTTTATCAGTATAGTATCAGTATATTAGTAGAATAGTAGGATATTGAGGGCTGATAATTACAATACAAATAGCTATTTGTAAACATGCACTTTGCTTCAGAGTGCAGTTGGTGCATTAGTAAGTGAAGATTTGTATCTAATGAAAGACTTTGTTGCAATAGATTAATCTCAATAAATAATACACTATGTGTGATGAGTGTGATGACAGAGATCTGATAATCGAGTAACATAGAGTGGATAATACCACCTCTGAGATGCCACTATACCGATTTTAATAAGCTATAATTTTAAATAAGATGTGGTTGATAAGCTAGTATTTATTAGTTACTAGCTGTGTCCCGCAGTTTTACCCAAGTTAAACTTTAGAAATTGTAGCCTATGTGTTAATCTAGGGTGTCAGCGAACTCCATACCAAATTTTATTGAAATCGCTTCAGCCGTTTATATGTGAAGAAGTAACAAACATACACAGTCACACACTCACAAACTTTCGCCTTTATAATATTAGTATAATAAAATCTGTTTTCTGGCATTTTTGAGGCGGTGTCCCTATAGCTGTGTGTTACATATTGCCTTAAAGTTTAGGTAAATATAAACTCAATTACCTGATCATTGATGTTGGGTTATTCATGCCTAAAGATTTATTTACACTGGTGTTTAATTGTTATTGAATATAAAACATGCAAACTTAAGAGCTGCAAAGTCCCAATATTTTTGTTTTGCATGATTGCTGCTTGTGTAAGCTCAAAAATATGGTTCAAAATAGAAAATTATCAAGACAAACAATATAACAGGATGAAATTAAATAGAAATATATTTTCAAAGTATAAAGAAACATTTATTTATTTCCTCTTCATAACTATCATTACATTTTCATGTATTATTAAATTTATTATAATTCCAAAAGAAGTTTGGTAATTTTTGCAGATTCTTTTGTTACAATCAGTTTTTTAACATGAAATGTTTTATGAATTTTTATGTAAATAGGATGTGGAAAATAAAGTAATAAAATACTAAATATAGCGAGACAAAGTAGGTTGTATACATTTATTTGGCTGTTGTTTACCCCTTACCCTCTTTATTAATAATAACAACCTTTTGAATGTGACTATAAATCTTTAATAGTAACATTCAAAGGTTGTGTAATATTGTTGTACTAACATAGACCCTTTTTATTGGTAGAATAAAGTTTATTTTTGAACACTACATTTATATTCCTTTTATTGATTTCATGTTAATGCAATTATCACATCATGGTTAGTAATTTTCTTGTTATTATTAATTTTAATTATGTGCAAGTGGGCCAAGGATGTCTGGTTTCTGATCCATCAACATGTTATCTTCCTTTGAGCTAGATTTTGACTAGATCTAAATACACACAGATTCAATTTTATTTAGAATTTTGGTGACATTGATATATAATTACTAGATTAGTAATTACCGCGCCAATGCGTAGCTACTGCACATTTGGCAACAGCCAGAAAATTAAGTGCGGGTGGGAATTAATATTATTACAAAATAGCTTTAAAAAATTGATTTTCAATAATTATTTGGGTAAAATTTTATATGGTAAGCAACTCCACATGTTATCAAATAAATAAAATAAAAATAATAAATAAATATGATTATGTTTTTGTCTTTGTCTTATCTTAGCGAGGTATTCTTCGAAGCGCTATTTTGAGGCACACCTAATGAGGCGCTCCTTTTTTATTCCTCGGAGCGCACCTTTTAGTAGCGATCCCGATAACAATTCAAAATATTAACTTTTTATTCCTCGAAGCGCACCTATGATTAACTTTCGAATAGAGATATGATACTAACTGAAACTATCGATAATAAGTAAAACACTTTATTTTACACAATTTACAAAAACTCTATACACCTTGACCATAAATTGGTTTAAAAAAAAGTAAGAAGCCCTTGCGACCTGTGTAAGTAAGATAGATATACTTATGTTTACTTTAAAATGTTTAGTGGTTTCAAAACTACGTCGTCACTGTCGACTGGTGGTTACACTTTTTGCGACGCGCTATAACGAGGTTTGCTTCTCTATTTGTTTAACTCAACGTTTGGGAAGATTAAGTATATTGGTGTGTGGTGATGGCGGCGAATATAAGAATACCATCACCCTACCAACTTTTTTTTTTTACGTGGTGGAAATGCCATTCGCACGTTGTGTAGGGCCGACCCACTAAAACCACCACGGTAGCCAGCCTCACAGTGCCTGTAGCGGGGGCTCTGGGTACTCGTGAACGATCTCGCCAGTACCCCCGCTGTACACTGCGCGTCTGAGACTCCCCGGGGACGGGAGGGGCCTGAATGTCTCCCCCCTCCCCATCACGCACAAGCGCGTTTAGGCAACCTGAGCTACAGCAGGACCTACAGTGCCCTTCCTTCAAACGCCAGCAATCCACTCAGGCAACCCTACCCTACCACTCCAACCTGTCCGGTGTTCATTTGGGGATATGCCGTAATCGCCACGTTTGGCCAGACAGGTTGGCGACTGTATGATGGTTATAGTACTCAAAGAGATGTTGCCTATTCCTTTGTAGATACTCCCCCGGATGATTTCCCCGCGGAATGAAATGGGGTGCAGCCAGTAGCATCCATGATCTGATATTCATCACCGTCAATAAAGAAATAGAAAGGGACAATCGCTGCGAAAAGCTTATTCATTATTAAACAAAGTAATTTTTTAGGTTTAAGACTATTATTTTCTCAATAAGAATACAATATTCACTTACAAAACAAAAAAAAGTGAGCCGTCACGGTACGCCTGGCAGATGTGAAACATCGACATTATTTTGTAAAAGTAATATGCAGAAAAGAACATATAGTGATAGGAACTAAATATGTCATAATGATAAAATAAAAAGTCGATTGCGCATGCGTCGCCACGCCAGAAATCTGTTTTACGTGCGGCAGAAAAATCACATCAAAAAAAATTTTTTTTTCTTACAATTAAAGTAATGGCTAGAGACACATAGGCTGCATGCCTTAATTATAATTAGAAATACTATATTTATTATGTAGGTGTTATCATGTGAAGAAAAGTTTATTATAAAGTTGTGCTCCTGAATTTTTTTTTAATTGAAGGCATCTTCCTTTTAATCTGGGTGTTTCAATTCCATAATTGATAAGAATGTGACATCTTTATTGTTTTATAGGCATCGACGTCACCTATTACATATGTGAAGATTGTGAGCACTGTGGACTACATGGTGGGAGCGGGCAATGCTGCCGGCCAAGTCACTGTATTCCAGATACCCAAGGAACACCCAGAGAATGTTCCAGACACCTTCAAGCCTAAAGTAGAGCCCAAAGTGGAGAGGTAAGTGTATATTTTTCTTTTGTAAATCCTGCAATTTGGCTTTTTTGTTTGTAAACAATATGTTTATTGACGTGTAAACTTTATCATCATCTTCATTATCAACGGGCATGTTGGCGTGGTTGGCAAATACTTGCTTTACACGCCGAAGGTACTATTTCGAAGCCCACCCAGGACAGATATTTGTGTGCATGAACATGTCTGTTTGTCTTGAGTCTGGGTGTATATATAAGTATGTATTAACAAAAGAAAAGTAGTAGTCAGTTATCTGGTTTCCATAGTACAATCTTGGGATCAGATGGTCGTGTGTAAATAATGTCCCAGGATATTATTATTATCATATCAACCGAAAGACGTCCATTGAAGAAGAAGAAAAATTTTACAGTCAACAAAACTATAAAATAACAATAAAAAGAATAATAAAATAAAAACAGAGACACTTGATGTCCGTGCAAGACAGAAATGGTACCATGTCCGCTTTTGCTAGAACATTTTATTGTTCTAGCGCTGCTAATTCTGATGGTGCCGAGTCATTCTCACGGAAATTAATATTTAAAAAATAATGTAAATCACGGAATAATTGAGGTGTCTTGCAAACACAAATTATTGACAATACATAGACTCACGCCTGTCTCCCAGAGGGATAGGCAGAGACAACGGACTTCCATTTATCACGATCCTTGCACACCTCTTTACTGACATTATATTCTTCATACATGCTCGCCGGTTTAGGGTACTTCTGACCTGACCTTTCTTGAGTGCGTCTCCGATTTGATCAGAGAATGTTCTACATAAATATTCTGCATAATACACAATGTTCTACATACATATAACAATAAAACAAATATACATAAAATCTAATGATTAGTGTGGTAGTAGCATATCACTAATTGCTTGACATTGTTCTACACCAAAGATCACCAAAATTGCTGATCTTGCGCTACCCGCATCCAAAGGCAGCCAACTACCCACACAAGAGCATCAGGCCATCCTTAAGGGGGCCTGCCTAACGTAAATTTACTGGTAATTCTGCCCCAGCGGCCGTCACTCCTAAGACATAATTGTATTGCCCACTGCCACTTTAGCTTGTCAATTCTTCGGGCTGTAGCGGTTAATTTGGTTCGCCTCCCGACTTGAACAATTCTGATTTGATCTCGCAGAGTCACTCCGCGCATAGCTTCACTCAAACTCTGTCCATATTTGTCTCGGCAATAATGGAGGTTGCCCTTCCTCTATTCTATGCTGCTAGGTCGTTCTTGTCTCTGTCAAGTCTTTTGATAGTTACTGCTAAAGTCAATATAAGATTGACCAACTTTTTGAAATATACAGCGGCGGGAATGATTTTTAGAAGTATATCTGGCCTGTGTGATTGGTATAAACGGAAAGGGAAGACCTCGTAAAACATAATGTTCTTAAGAAAGGACGGGAATCCTTGCCGGTTTAGGGTACTTCACCCTAAACCGGCAAGGATGTATGAATAATATAATGACAGTAAACGAGGCAAAAGATGTGTGCAAAGATCGTGACAAATGGAAATGCGTTGTCTCTGCCTACCCCTCTGGTAAACAGGCGTGCGTCTATGTGTGTAGCTAGGAATGAATTTTTAAATTATTTGTTTGTTAAAAATGTACTAAAATAGAACAAAAAATGTATGTATGTAATGTATGTTATACTAAGTCGGCAAGCGCGACCTTGTTAACGCAAACAAATGAAAAAAACTCGCCCGTACACATTTTTTTATTTATACTTCTTATAATGTTTGTGAGTAAATAATTTCAAGGATGGTATATACATATGTACTACAATCTTCGAATTCTTACTCGCATTGTTCGAGATAATTAATATTCTGGACGGTATTTCTGACTGGCCATTTAGTTCTCTGTGTCTGGATGTACTTTACCTATAATGTGTATGTATTTAGAAATATATAAGTATGTTTATCAGTTGTCTTGTGCCATAGTACAGGCCTGCTTTGGTATCAGGTAGGATTTCGCCAGTGTGTTGGTTTCACCAAGATATTTATTATTATTTAAGAGCGCTAGGGCACAGCGTTGATTCGCTCAAACAGCTCCCCGACCGGGGAAGTACCTCCACCGTACAGAAGTCATTCTTTAATAATAACATTAATAACGTATTGTTGTGTTTCTGCGTGTGAGTAAAGTCGCCAGAGCTCATTGGGTTAGGGGGAAGGGTCAGCAACACTTGTTTGCTGACTTTTTTAAAGGACGGCAAAGCACCTGCTGCTCCTCTGAAACTGCGAGTGTACTATATGGGCCGCGATGATAAAAAAATAAAGACAAATTTTGTTAAGATATTTAGGTTCTTTAATAAGGATAAAATACGTGGAATGCATAACAATCGCTGAGCGAAATCCTACCTTAATAAATCTTATTTCGTACCGGCTTGAGAATATTCAGTCTTATACAAGGAGTATCATAAATCATCATCATCATCAACAGCCTGATATCGTCCACTGCTGGACATAGGCCTCCCGTAAAGGTTTCTATTAAGCCTTTGGAGGGGTTTGACTTAGTCACCGGGCTTGGCATGCGAGTTGGTGACCAGTTAGGTAGTAGCTAGTACACAGGTGGCGCTACTGCCCGACTACCCGCTGTATCCCTTAGTCGCCTTTTATGACACCCACGGGATAGTATGGGGTGGTCCTGTTACTCTTCCGGGGCCGGAAACCACACTGGAGGAAATTTAAGGAGCCCTA
Organism: Pseudoips prasinana; assembly: GCA_951640165.1. NCBI lineage: Eukaryota > Metazoa > Arthropoda > Insecta > Lepidoptera > Nolidae > Pseudoips > Pseudoips prasinana. Next base: position 31,421,000 of record OX621251.1, on the reverse strand, counting down.
TTAACCCTTGAAACTGAACAAATAAAGAACAAATACCTAAAGGAATATATTTTTACAAATAATATAATTAAAACTGCCACTCCATACGTAATGCGTCAGCTGATCGATTTAATATTCTGAAACTGCAATACGTCGTAATTAAGATTGTTTGCTATGAATTTATAATTTTTATACTGATAACGAAGTTAGGATTATAATGGTGCAGCAAACAGCGTTGTTTTGCAGTCTCACCGTCGATATGTAAATGAGATATTAATTTTATGATTATGATAAGAACATTTAATTTATGTTCAATATGTGCCGAATTTTGTTAATAAATTTCTTATTTAAAAGGCCTACCAATTCAATATACAAGACGTAATTAGTGGACGTAACCTAAGGAGCGCGATCTGCCCATAAAAGTTAACTAATCTAAGTTTGTGAAATACAATTAATAGTTTTTGGCGATCCTTACTAATTAAAAGACGGCATAGAATATCATTACCCCATCTTATCCCGTGGGGGGCGTAGAAATTGTCCGACGGAATACCTACCAGAGGCCCGTTCTCTGGTAGGTTTTCGCTGAAGCAGCGTTTTTCTGTGAACTATGAACATCAGACTGCGATCGCCAACCTGTCTGCCAAGCGTGGCGATTATGGTATAATCCCCCCATGCTTTTTAAGCTATATAGTAACATTTCTAGTAAAAAATGCAACTAAAGAAATAGGGAGATGAGCTCCGTCGCCCAGGTACTGTCTTTCTTATTGCTCTATCTATCTATCCGTCACTCTATCTATCTATCTATACGACGGTCACCGTAGCCTAGTTGGTAGTGATCCTGCCTACGAAGCTGGTGGTCGAATCCCGGTAAGTGCAAATATTTGTGTGATGAGCACGAATATTTGTTTTTAAGTCATGGATGTTTTCTATGTATATAAGTATTTATCTATCTATATAAGTATGTATATCGTCGCCTGGTACCCATAGCACAAGCTTTGCTTAGTTTGGGGCTAGGATGATCTGTGTGACATTGTCCCCAGATATTATTTACATGTTATAGTCCTGTCAGTGGCGGATTTGCACTCCTGGCCGCTCTAGGCCCCAGGTTATGTGCCACCCCTTTCTCAGCGTCCATCATATAAACTAGGTACATAATGAATTCACTTTATTGCCAACTTTTATCATTTTTACATATATATATACATAAAAAAGTTATACAGGAAGATTATGCCCACTTTAAATATTCTGGTACTTTGCATTTGAGATATTTCTTGCTATCATCTGTGATTTTTTATCACGATTTGCCGCCCCTAATATCTGGGCGCCCCAGGGCAGGGCCTTAGGCAAATCCGCCACTGACAGGACTATAACATGGAAATAGATAGATTCTCAATTCCCTATTTTTTAGTTGCATTTTTTGCAAGAATTGTTACTCCTACGTCCTGTAATATGAATAACATGTATTTGTTTATTGCCATTGGATAATAGTCATTATAGATAACCTAATAGCCTGATTAGGATATAACAAAGTATACTGAACTATTAACACTAATAATTAGGTTAATACTTTGCCCTATCATATTTGTCATTGCCCCGTGGTTCACGGTAGAATGTACTCATGGCTTATGTATAGGATACTTTTTTTAATAAGTCTGTTTTTTATCTATTCTTTCTAGTGATGACAAATGAAACTAATAATATATAAAGCTGTTTAGCAATCTTCTATAGCTGGCCAAGTCAACTCATCATAAAGGAAACATAAAAGTAATCCTATAGGTATGTTTCTAGGTATTTCTTTAAACCCTCTCTCTTCTTAAAACCCCTCTAAATGATGGACACCATAAAACCGCAGCCCCCAGTCCCCGGCAGCCTTGCTATTCCCCGCTTTGGTAACAGCTGTGGTAACGGCAGGGCAGAGGGGGTGCTAAAAATCCCCGGCAGGTGGTAAAACAAGCACCTTCTACTCTCAACTTCTAAAATATCTGTATATGACACCAATAAAGTAATCGGTTTCTGGCACACGGCGGCCGCTGCCGCGGCATTTACATCGCTATTTTGAACTTCGAATTCAGTTGACAGTGAAATAAATATAATAAAAATCTCTTATCGCAGGTACACGATAGGCGATCTACACAAGAGCAAAATCACAGCGATAGAGTGGTCGAAGAATGGAATGAGATTATTCTCAGGAGACAAGAATGGTGTTATCATTATGACTGAGATTGACTTTTATATGGTAAGTTATTCTTTTCAATATAAAACTTCTTTTATAATAAGTACTAGCTTTGCCCCGCGGTTTTTCCCGCGTTAAACTTTATAAATTATCACAGCTCCTCCCCCGTAGGTTATAGCGTGATAATATGTACCCTATATGTTGACCCGACCTCTTAGTAATATTCATGCAAAATTTGAAGTAAAGACATGCAGTGCTTTTTGAGTTTAGCCCGGACATACTTACAGATAAACAGACAAAAATTCTAAAAACTATATTGTTGGCTTTGAAATCGATTTTATATCACGCCCCAATAATACTTTAAAAAAATATTCAATGTACAGTTTTGACTTTCCTACGATTTTATTATATGTATAGATTTTAAATTGCCCTCGTGATTTTGGATCTCTATTACAACGTAATTGTATTGAATAGTCCGGACATCCACGTTGGTCTGTCGGTAGCGCAACCGCAGATAATGAGGTCCTGGGTTCAATTCCCAGGTCAGGCCAAAAAGTGTGTATTGGGAATTTCTGTTAAGAAAATATCTTAGTATGGCCCGCATTCTGGGAGTTGGCGGTAACAGACCCACGGTTCTTGGACAGCACGAGAAGCCGTCGGTCCTGTACCTGACCTCTTTCCGGTTATGTCACTAGTCGCCTCATTGGATCTCGAGAGTGATGGAATAAAAAGTGTCCCTGTGTTTGCGCACACAATTGTGCACTAAAGTAAGTTCTGCGCAGATACCTAATCTCCATTGAGACTGGCGGCCGTGGCTAAATTCGACCAGAAAGACATTATTAGTATTATTCAATGCTTTTGGGAAAGTCGCGCTCTGTGCGCACTATGATTACTAAGAAGATTGGCAGCCATCTTTGGGCGCACCAACACCGTAGATACTAATTCATCATCATCATCATCATATCATATCATCCGAAAGACGTCCACTGCTGGACAAAGGCCTCCCCCAAAGATCTCCACAATCGCCGGTCTTGCGCTATTCGCATCCAGCAGTTTCCAGCGACCCGCACAAGATCATCGGTCCATCTTGTAGGGGGCCTGCCCACGCTGCGTCTTCCGGTTCGTGGTCGCCACTCAAGAACCTTTCTGCCCCAACGGCCATCGATTCTACGAGCTATGTGCCCCGCCCACTGCCACTTCAGTTTTGCAATTCTTCGGGCTATGTCGGTGACTTTGGTTCGCCTGCGGAATTCGACATTTCTGATACGATCCCGCAGGGAAACTCCGAGCATAGCCCTCTCCATTGCTATTTGGGTGACCTTGAGCCTTCTAATAAGGCCCATAGTGAGCGACCACGTCTCTGTTCCGTAACTACCGTACTAATTACCCATCTCAAAAATTCCCAACGCGCCTACAGAAGTATTCACCTCAAAAAGAAATTCCGCTCAGTCCCAATATAAAAATATACTAACTTATATAGTACAACAAATTTATAGTAATGAGTGGAAAGCGATAAAATAATACCTACGGTTAATGCTCCGGCGCACGCTTTTGTTTCGATAATATTATGCTGGGCACGTTTATACGGTTCATTTAACTTGATGATACAGACGCCAGCAAATCAAGCTACCCCAATCTGTCCAATATCCCCAATTGAAAGTGAACCTTATGCTTATGTGATAAAGTTTAAAATCTATAAAAGAAATTTGACAGATTGGGGTAACTGGATGTGCTGGCGTCTGTACATACTTTAAGGTATTCGATCGTGCGGAAAGTGAAAGTTTGCATACCTAACAGATTGGCCATGATATAAGAACTATTAGGAGGCCATATCGTACTACATATCTGTACTACTTCTATCCCAATTTCGGCAGCGACGGCCTTAACAAAGAACATATTTTAGTGCAGGAATAAATAAATATCTTTAGACAAACTAGGCAGAGCCTGTATTATGACAACCAAACAAATTATAAACGTACTTATATATTTATAAATAATAGAACAAATAATCGTGCACATTAAACAGAGATTTGTTCTGGGTGGGGATCGAAACATATTAATAATGTTGAATTCTTACCTTAATATAGATAGAACCATTCAGACAAGACATGGTAAATATACATTATCTAAAACTATGAATTTCTATGATTTAAACCTATGAATAATCTCTTTGTCATTAAATTAATATAAGCTAGCTAAATAACTATCATAACTATTATAAATTAAATGTTAGATGTTTTGAGACTGCCCGCCAGAAAGATATTATTACTTCCAGAGAAGAGTGACCAAGCATTTTATGGGTATGTGTGGTCCACCTTAGACTACATCTCTTCCATCAGTGGTCAAGGAAAATCTATAAAAACAAAGTCAAGGTCAAAGGTATCCCCGTATAATATTTTGTTTTAGATAATTCGCATATCTAGTTATAGATACATCTAGTAATTATTGTGGGATCTTATCTAACAACAATGTAATGGTGTTCTGTTCCAGCACCTCTGTAAATCTCAAGAAATAGTAAACGACTCGCACGAGATAGTACAAATGAGTTATGTACAGAACACGTTACTGGTGTCTAGCTTGTACCGCAGTATCGTCTGCGAGAGACGAGACTCGCGATGGCACGTCAACCAGCTCGGCAAGAAGGAGAGAAAGAAGTAAGGTTTAGCTCTCACACCTTAGCTATGCGCAGTGTGGTGGTTACTGGTGTCTAGCATGTACCGCAGCATCGTCTGCGAGAGACGAGACTCGCGATGGCACGTCAACCAGCTCGGCAAGAAGGAGAGAAAGAAGAAAGGTTTAGCTCTCACACCCTAGCTATACGTAATGAAGTGGTTACTGGTGTCTAGCATGTACCGCAACGTCGTGTGCGAGAGACGAGACGCATGATGGCACGTCAACCAGCTCGGCAAGAATGAGAGAAAGAAGTAAGGTTTAGCTCTCATACCTAGCTATACATAGTGAAGTGGTTACTGGTGTCTAGCATGTACCGCAGCATCGTGTGCGAGAAACGTGACGCACGATGGCACGTCAACCAGCTCGGCAAGCATGAGAGAAAGAAGTAAGGTTTACCTTTCACACCCTAGCTATTCGTAATTAAGTAGTTACTGGTGTCTAGCATGTAGCATGTACCGCAACGTCGTGTGCGAGACACGAGACGAGCGATGACACATCAACCAGCTCGGCAAGAAAGTGAGAAAGAAGTAAGGTTTAGCTCTTACACCCTAGCTCTACGTAGTGAAGAAGTTACTGATGTCTAGCATGTATCTGAGCATCGTGTGTAAGATTAGAGACGCTTCTTGGCTCTTAACTCCCTAATACGGGTAGTTTGAGAATGGCGTCAAATCACTGTACGAGTTTCTTGACATGGAAAGCACTTCCTTCTTACAGATTACGATATAACAATATTATGTGAAAGTTGCGGGTGCGAGTAAGGTCGGATCTAACTAGGGGAGGAATAAGTGTCTTCAAAATTGTCTGCCGTATGATTAGTTTCCGACTTGGTTTACTTGGTTGACAAAAACACATTTGTTTCTTTGAATGATTCACGTGAAAATATCTCGTTTGGTTTTTCCTAGTTTACCAGTAATTTTTATCTGAAACTAGCTGTTTCGGTGAACTTCTTACCGCCTAATTTTTCTTCCCTCAATACTTTCTAAAGTCTAAGATTGAAATAAATACTTATTGCATTGTAATGTACAACAATTGTAGGTTTTCCCTTTCGGAGAGAAAACAAACAGTGCTGCAGAAACTACCACCAAAAAAAACGTCTCACAGGCTAGTCACAGTCTGTCTCATTCTCACACTAACTTTTTGGATTTTTTTAATATATTTGATATTATTTTTTTTGTCATAAAAACCTTCTTCTGGCCATATCGAATACATAAACGTAAAAATTATATAAGAGGGCGGCAACGAGCAAGTGAGTCACCTGATGGTAAGTGATCACCGCCGCCCATAGACACTCGCAACACCAGAGGGGTCGCGGGTGCGTTGCCGGCCTTTTTGGTCATTTAGAAAGGATGAATGAAAGAAGACTGACAAAAGAAGTATACCTGGCCTGTGTGAATGGTACAACCGGAAGGGGAAGACCTTGTAGAACATTCTCTGATCAAATTGGAGACGTACTTAGGAAAGGTCAGGTCAGAAGTACCCTAAACCGGCGAGCATGTATGAAGAATATAATGTCAGTAAACGAAGCGAAAGAGGTGTGCAAGGATCGTGACAAATGGAAGTCCGTTGTCTCTGCCTACCCCTCTGGGAGACAGGCGTGAGTCTATGTATGTATGTATAAGAGTCAGCAAACCAGTTTCCCTTCCTCCCACCTCAATGAGTTCTGGCGACATTACCCAACGCAGAAACAAAACGTTAAGTTATCATTAAGGAATGTCTTCTGTAAGGTGGAATGTACTTCGCCAGTCGGGCTGCTCTTTGAGCGATTCGACGCTGTGCCCTACCTACCTCTCTTAAAAGAGAAGGAAGTTATGAGCCTAGAAACATTTCGGTGGTTCACATTGACTTGTATGTATAACTAGACACGCTGTTTCAAATAAAAACTCTGTCCCAGTCCGGCGCGCGAGGTGAGGGGAGCGCTCGCGGCGGCCAATATTCGCCAACTGAGTTGCAACGCCCGCACTGCAACTCAGTGAGCAAATTCTCAATATGGGATTGCGCGTCTAGTAGAATACATATAGGTCAATGGTGGTTCATTATAATTTATACAGATTGCTTGTTATTCCAGTCTGTGCGCGCTGGGGGCGACGTTCCAGTACTCGTACGCGCGCGGCGGCGCCCCGGCCGCGTACTGCGCGCGGCCCGGCCTGCGCCTGTGGCGCGCCGACAGCGCGGGCAACGTGCTGCAGACACTGCTCTTCAAGGTAACGCTTGGCCTTGTGGAAACTCAAAACAAATTAAGGCAAAATATGATTAACTAGCTTTGTACCCCTTAGGGGATGAATTTTAAAAATCCTTTCTTAGTACTCCCCTTCGTCATAAAAGGAACTCTTGTGCAAAATTTCATGTTTCTAACCCTTACAGTTTAGGCCCGGCGATCATATTATGTAAGTGAGTGAGTGAGGTCTTTATATATGTGCTACTCTGTCATGAAAGTACCGGGAAAAGATCAATAATATACAAAATGTTTGTTATTCATCCAAATTTATTTTATCACCTTCAAAGTATGCTCCTTAAGAAACGATACACTTACGCCAACGAGTAATCCATTCATCAAAATATTTTTTAAACGCTGCTTTCAGAATTGAGTTTATTTCTCGCCGTGAATTCTCCTTTATGTCTTCTACCGATTGAAAATGGGTACCACGAATTTGAGTTTAGAAAAAAGAAAGAAGTCAGCTGGAGCCATATCTGGTGAATATGGTTTTTGCTGGACGGTATTTGTTGAGTGTTTGGTCAAAAATTCGTTCACAATGATGGCCTTGTGCGAAAGCGCATTATCGTGGTGCAAAATCCAAGAATTTTCATTCCACAAATCTGGCCTTTTTCGTCGAATTTGCTCTGTTAAATGCCGCATAACGCTCAAATAATATTCTTTATTTACCGTTCGACCTTCCGGTAAGAATTCAGAGTGCACAACACCGCGATAGTCAAAGAAAACAGTCAACATGACTTTGACTTTTGATCGACTTTGGCGTGGTTTTTTCGGTTTCGGTTCAGTTGGAAGGCGCCACTCCGAAGCTTGTTGACTAGTTTGCATGTCAAACTCGTAAACCCACGTCTCGTCACCAGTAACAATGCGTTTCATGAATGTTGGGTCGGAATTGACTCGTTCTTCCATGTCCTCAGCAACATCCATGCGATTGAGTTTTTGGATAATATTCAGATCTTTTGGGACTAACCGAGCGGCAACATGTTTCATACCCAAATGATTAGTTAAAATGGTACGAATCAACTCGTGAGATACAGAAAGTTCGGCGGCTATCTGTCTCAGAGTTGAATGAGGATTTTCAGTCACTATTTCCTTCACTTTTGCGATGTTAACTTCAGTTGCAAATCTTTCATCACATCTCGACCGCTTTGAACCACTCATAAGCACGAGTTTTTTATAAAGTCGATTCACCGTAAGCCTTCTGTAACATTTTCAGTGACTCCGAACACGAAATTCCATTAGCGATGCAAAATTTAAGACAAACTCTGTTCGATATTTTTGTCCATTATGAAATTCGCAATACACACTATATATGATATTACTAAAACCAGCACTGTATTTAATATAAATAACAGATGCAACTCAAACTCCGCGCCAAAATGGAAATGAGTTGTGCCAATCTAACAACAACAAAAAAAATGAATTTGGAACCATAAACAAATCATCCATTCCCGATACTTTTTTGACTGAATGTATATAGATTAAAGATAAAGATATATTTATTTGCGTAAAACATGTGTGGTTTACAGGAAATACATCCTAAAACAGTTGTGCAGATTAAATTGTTTCAACATGTCTTGTCATAATCGACTTGCAAATTGAATGTGCAATTGAATTATTATAGAATTAATTAAATTAGGTATAAAAACAAAGGTCCGTTATAGAAATGTCAAAGTAAAAAATGTCAGATTGCAATGTCAAATGATAATAGAATTTAAAAATTGTTTACTGAATAATAATTACTACTGGTGAATAAATAGTAAATGACAAGATATGAATTTACGATTTGTCATTTATGTAGTCATTTAGATTGTAATAGCACTTTTTTATTAACATTTCTTTAACTTTAATCCTGAACAAATTAAGATTTAATGATTTGTATTGTTGAGGTATTATAAATTTTAGGTGCCATACAGATCACACTATTGGCCATATGAGTAGTTTTGGCGCTGTGCATACGTAGTCGTTCATTATCTCGCCTATTACGTTGAACAGTATCCGATAGTTTAGGAAATAATTTCAAATTACTTTTCACAAAGAGACACACTTCTAAAATATACAATGATGGTAGAGTTAGAATGCCATAATCGCGAAAATACGTTTGACAGCTATCTGTGACTTTCAGTCTGAACATTGCGCGTATGCATCTTTTTTGGAGGCTGAAAATTAAACTTTTGTCGGTTGAGTTGCCCCAGAAAATTATTCCATACCTTAACATGGATGCTACTAAACCGTGATATGCAGTAAGTAAAGTATCTTTATTAACTGTTGAGGCTAGTTTAAATAGAGCATAGGAAGATTTACTTAGCCTGTTACTGAGATTGTTAATGTGCTCTTTCCAGTTCAACTTTTTATCGATAATTAGCCCAAGGAACTTAGTATTGTACACTTCCTTTATTGCTATATCATTGTAATTTATATACATGTCTGATGGGGTGTCAATGCGCTGGCTGAAATGCATTATATTTGTTTTATTGAGATTAATTTTTAAGTTATTATTATTCAGCCACGTGATTAAAGATGTCAGGGTATTATTAAAGTCATTTTCATACAATTCAGGATTTTTACATGTCATTACTAATGTACTGTCGTCCGCAAAAAGAGTCATTGGTTGATTAGTCGAATAAGGGAAGTCATTTATGTAAATAATGAATAGAAGAGGTCCAATTACACTACTTTGAGGGACGCCGAATTTAACTTGACGTTCACTAGATGTGTATAGTTGTTGTGTATTTGTCCTATTGTTTAAATTTAGAAATTACAGTTACTTGTGTTCTGTTTGAGAGGTAAGAGTTCAGTAGATTTAAGATATTACCCCTTATGTCGTAGCACTCTAGTTTTTTTTTTTAGAATATTAAAATCTACATAATCAAATGCCTGGGTCATGTCACAATATACAGCGCATACAGGAGTTCGCTTGTCAATATTAGTCATTATGTTTACTATAAAGTCATATAAAGCCATGTTAATAGTCATGTTACGTCGAAAGCCTTTTTGTTGTGGGCAGAATAATAAGTGTTTCTCAAAGTATTTGTAAATTTCATTGCAAATGTATTTTTCAAAGATTTTAGAAATTATTGATATTAGTGCAATAGGTCTGTAGTTGCTAATTAGATCCTTATTTTCTTTTTTATGTAGGGGCTTAACAATAGTGACTTTTAAGCGGTCAGGGTAAACACCTTTACTTATACACAAATTTAGGATATGACTTAGATGATGGCATATTAGAGGACTTATTGATTTGATTATGCTTGTCGTTATCTCATCATGACCTACGCTTTTCGTATTTTTGAGACTTTTTATAATACTTAAAATATCCAGAGGGGTACATGGCTGCAAAAACATTGAGTCTTTTCTAGACTTCATTAGAGATGTGACTTTGTCTCCGTAACTCTGCAATGGTACAACTTTGTCTATAAAGTAGTTATTAAAAGTGTCTGCTAATGTTGAAGGATCGGTAATATAATCATGGTCAAGTTTTATTCTCAGTATGTCATTTTTGGGGATATTATATTGATTGTTATTAATTATTTGCCATGCAGTCCTATTCTTGTTGTCAGATGTTTTTATTTTATAACAGTTTTGAGCTTGTTTCGTTAGGGTTATCATTTTTTTAAATAATTTATTATACCTTTTAAATTTAACACGATTGTTTTTTGTGCGTTTATAGCGGTAGGTCCATAAAAGGTGACGTTTTCTTTTACTGCATAATTTTATACCACGAGATATCCATGGTGGTCTTTTGTTTACATTTATGGTAATAATGCGAATAGGAAAACATAAGTCATAAAATAGTTTAAATTGATCTATAAATAAATTGTAGGCTTTATTTGCATCATTTTCTTCATAAATTTCTCCAAAAGATAAGTTTTTTAGACAATTTTTAATATATTCTCTTTTGAGTAGTCTCGTTTTTTCATACGATAATATTTAATTTTACATTTGTTTTTTTACGGGGCATGCTAATAACTGAGCTGTGTGATCAGATAGCGCAAACTCTATAACTTCAGCTTTGCACGACCTTTCATAGTTATGTGCAAAGTTGTCAATACATGTTTGACTTATCAGACGTGTCGGTTGATTTATAGCTAATTTTAAATTAAAATGAGTCAAAAGGCATTTAAATTCTACCGTCATATTATTATTTTTCAAAATGTCGATATTAAAATCACCGGCTAATATTAATTTTGCATAGTTATTTTTACTTATTACTAATAACAATTCCTCTAGATTTTGAAAAAATATGTTTATATTCCTCATTATAGGCGTTCTGTAGATACAGACTATGGCTATTTTATGCTCCAGAATTTCTTCGGCACAACATTCAAAAGTACCCATTTGTGAACACCTTGCAACCTCTGTGAGTTCCTTACAATGTAGCCCTGTCTTCAGTAAGATGCATGACCCGCCTCTTTTACAATTTTTTCTACTATAACAGGCCCCTAAGTAGTACCCTGGTATATCAAGGTTGCTTTCATAACCCGACATAATAAAATGTTCAGTTATACATATTACGTCCACACGTTTCTGTTTTTCTGATAACTCATTAAGGCAAACAGAGAGCTCATCTGATTTAGAAAGCAGGCCGGCTATGTTCTGATGTAATATGTAGAGATATTTACAAGTGAAAAAATCGTCGTTATGCAGCCTATTATTGGCCATTGCTGGGCAAGGGCCACCTCTTTTCTAATAATATACCTGCGATAAGTTTTATGACAATTCGGTGATAATTAAGCTCTTTAAACTATTATATATATTTAATCTAAGCAAAGTATCATGACTCAGGGTGACGTTAAAGAGAGCAGACAGATTTACACTGAGAGGGTCTGATCGCTGGCACGGGCAATAGTTACAGGATCACTTTGCGGTCTTCGCCAACATGGAACCAATCCTAACAAACCTGCACTTTTCACTACTTACCATATTTTGTCTTTCGCAGGAAGCTATCTCCAACCCTTTGACAATAGCGGAACTTCTAAACCCGTCGCAACAGAAGCATTCGCACGCCGACCGGGAATACAACCTGGGACCGCTGCACGTGTTCCGCGAACACTTTCTGGTGTCGCACAATGAGCATATGCTGTATATACTGGATCCACGCTCGCTGACTGCAGTCGCAGTAGTCGATGATCTCAGAAGGTAATTGCCACCACCCATCTTTGTACAGATAGTTTTGTGTAACTTAACCTAAGATCAATTTATTGATATATGATACAGGTTATGCGTGTTTCTAAACGCAGCTGAACTAGATTTTGACACGTGTAGGATCAGTGACATATGTTTCTGAAATGGAGACGAACGCAAGCACGCAAATAACCAACTTTTTTTAAAGACAACGCTCTCTCTCGGAATCTAATCCCTGCGTCGCGGGGTATTTACAAACATGTAATAGACGGACACAAATTACATCCAGACCATGAACATCTATTTATTGAAAATTGATTTGACTGTCAGATATATTATTCTCGGTGTGTCGGTAGATGGCGCTTGCGTTCCGATGATGACTCGATTGCGACATATATATAATTCCAGGTGACGTTTAGAGCTAGTTTCTAATAGGTCGTGGGTTCGATTCCCACCCAGGACAGATATCTGTGTGCATGAACATGTTTGTTAGTTTTGAGTAAAAAAAAAATAAAAATAAAAAAGGTTTTATTCACGTAGACTTTAAAAAAGCGCTTGTAAATAGTCAGAACATGTTTGTAGTAATATAGTTGTATACATTAGATATTATTTCTAGTAACATAGATATTTAGGTACATCTTGTATGAAAACATTTATAAAATTTATTTTATTACAGAAATGATATTTAGCTAGCTCGTATCAAGTTATTGTCAAGAGATTATGTTTAATTATCTAGTTTAAGTCCAATATTTTTACTACATATTGTCAATGGTTCTGTCTATATTAAAGGTATTATTATTATGACGGACCTTGTGTTAATAACGACGGTCGCGCTTTAATGCTACCACCGGATCCAATGCGCCCCAACTGAGAAGACCCAGCGAAACAAACTCAGTGGGTTCATCTACTACCGGTTTCAACACGACCCAGTTGAGACGGTCCGGCGAAACATACTCAAGCGGGCATGAACACGGGATTTGGTCCAATTAGAGTAATTATTTAGTAGGCAAACACAATATATGCTCGATCGGTTGTCTGAATGCTTATTATTTTAGATTATATTTAGGTATACAAAAGAAAAACTTCGAAACAATAACATTATTCATTTTGAGACAGAGTCAATAATTTTAAATTAAGTATATGATAGCAATCATTTACAGATAGTTCACGTAACACAGCAGATCAGTCATGTCTATATGGCTACAAGATCTCCAGCGAGCAATGTGCAGGTAGGAAGTGAGAGCCAGACGTCTTTGTCATCGATGTACTCTTTAGTGGTGTAATAACCCCTAGCCATAAGTATACGTTTAATATGTGTTTTAAAACTTGTGTCAGGCAGATCAGTAATTTGAGTAGGAAGCTTGTTATAAAACCTAATACAATTTCCTAAAAATGATTTATTAGTTTTGCTTACTCTAAAGCCTGGCATGGCTAGTTTGTTTTTATTCCTAGTATTTATATTATGCAGTTCACTTTTCTTTTTATAATTATGAATATTTTTTCTAACAAACATTATATTCTGATATATATATTCCGATGGCACAGTAAGTATATTTATTTCTTTAAACAAATTTCGCAAAGAATCGCGACTGCCTAAACCATAAATGGCTCTGACTGCTCTTTTCTGCAATACAAAAATAGTACCTATGTCAGCCGCCGAACCCCACAGCAGAATGCCATACGACATAATGCTATGAAAGTACGCGAAATACACTAATCTAGCAGTTTGTTCATCTGACAATTGCCTTATTTTCCAGACAGCATAGGAAGCCGAACTTAATTTACCTGCTAACTTTTCAATCTGAGGACCCCATTGCAATTTTGAATAAAGTGTCAATCCTAAAAATACGGTCGATGGGACTAGATCTAATATTTTCGCATTAAGTGCAACTGTTGGTACAATTTGAGTCACATTCGGCAATGAGAACCTGATGCATTTAGTTTTCCCTGCATTTAACAAGAGATTATTTGCCGAAAACCATTCTGATATAAAGCTGAGTGTTTTATTATGCTCAATAAGATCTTTATCCTTTCTATTTACTTTAAATATGAGCGAAGTATCATCAGCGAACAAAACTATGTCTGATACTTTCTCTACCAGATAAGGGAGATCATTTATATAAACTAGAAATAAAAATGGGCCCAATATAGATCCTTGGGGCACCCCCATTTTCACAGGATGACGTGCCGAAGTGGCACCGCCTATCGAAACCATCTGTTGTCGCCCCGATAAATAGGACATCACAAGATCAAGAGATGTGCCAGATATTCCATAGTACTTCAGTTTAACAACGAGCGTACGATGATCAACGCAATCGAAAGCCTTAGAGAGATCACAGAAAACTCCCAGCGCATCCTGTGATCCCTCCCAAGCCTCCAATATTGACCTAATTAATGTGCAACCTGCATCCTGAGTAGAGCGGCCCCTTATAAACCCGAACTGCTTGTTATGCAATATCTCATTCACGTTAAAGTGCGACAACATTTGGCTGAGCATCAGCTTTTCAAATATTTTACTTAAAGCTGGTAGTATTGAGATAGGCCTATAATTCGTGGCATTTTTTGAACAACCTGCCTTGAAAATGGGTATTATCTTACTTATTTTCATTAAATCGGGAAAGACACCATCACTTATACAGCCATTGAAGATGGCTGCAAGAATTGTAGCAATGTTTAGTATGATTGATTCAATTGCTTTAACAGACAGTCCCCACAAATCTTCTGTGCCTTTCCTTTTAATACTCTTAAAAGCTTTTATAATATCATCACTTTTTACGGATTTAAAACTAAAGTTAGGTACAGTTTGTTTTACGCTTTGATTTAAAAAGAGTTCAGCCACATCTGGTGATGATGCGAGACACTTAGTAATATCCACGGGTATATTTGCAAAAAAAGCAGCTAAAAAATTGGCAATGGTAAGCTTGTCTGAAACCAGTTCATCACCAATATTCAATACTAATGTTTGATCTCTTGATCTACTTTTACCAGTTTCAGTATTAATTATTTGCCAAGCTGATTTTATTTTATTATCAGATTTTTTAATTTTATCTCTTATATATAAAGATTTAGCTTGAATGCAAACCTTTTTAAAATTTTTTGAATAATTTCTAACATAATTAATGAAATTGACATCAGGGTTATAGGACCTTCTGTCATACAACTCATATAAAAAATCTCTACTCAGTCTAATGCCTTGAGTTGCCCAAGAACTAAATTTTATCTTATTACAGTCAACCGTTATGTTTTTTATTTTACAAGCTTTATTAAATTCTTTGCAAATACAGTGGAATAATGTAGCGTACATATCGTTAGGCTTACTTTTGTTTGGCAATAGATGGCACAAACTATTCTCCAGGTTGTTACTGAACTTTCCCAAATTAGATTTTGTTAAAGGTCTAAAACAATTTTTTTGTTTATTTATATTTATCTCATTTTTTATCTTTACTATTTGGCATTTATGGTCAGAGCGAACACCAGCCACCAAACACTTCTCAGAGACATCAAAGTTGGTAATTATGTTATCAATGCAAGTAGCAGATGTGGGTGTGACTCTCGTGGCCTCAGAGAACAAGCATTTAAGGTTAAAGGACCGAAATACAGATAGAAATATGTTTATTTCAGGTGAATTTGCTAAAATGTTCATATTAAAATCACCACATACAAGGATTTTTTTTTTACTTTTAATTTTCCTAAGAATGTCTTCTATTGTTGCTGTAAAAAGCTTTAAATCGGATGCTGGTGGTCTATACACACATATTATACAATAAAACTGCGTCTCTACACATGCCACCTCACACACACGCTCAATAGATAGTTGGCATATATCTTTACGTTCTTTAAATTTAATTTGGTCTCGAAGTAGTATCAGTACTCCACCACCCTCTGCCGAAACCCTATTATAAAAGCTGGCGACCCTATAGCCACAGACACTAAAAGCCATCTTGTGTGCCTTCAGCCATGTTTCTGTAAAACAAAGGATATCTATTTCATATTTTTCATTAAAAAGTTCTATGTCTAGAATTTTGCCAGAGAAGCGGTTTATATTTTGATGTGATAGAATTAGAAAGTTATCACACTTCTCTATTGTCATGCTTACATGTTTAAACTACTAACTAAATTGATTTTAATAACATTACTAAAAGATGGTATAAAAAGTGACTTCATCATACTACTTATGACTGAGTTAATATGTGCCGCTACTAAACTTGCAAGTATGTTCAAAAATTTTCTTGAAACAGTAACTGTACTCATGGTTACCCTACAAGAATCTATAAAACTATTTGTGTCCAAAAATATAAATTTATCACTATAATGGCTAACCAAAAACTGTAGGTGCATATTTAGCTTGTGGATATAATTATTTGTACTATCAGGCACATTGGATACATAGGGGAAGGCACACAATATTATCTTATTACAGTCTAATTCTAACATCTCAGTGAAACTATCTGTAATGTCTTTTTTCTTTAAGTTTTTACAATTTCCTACAATAAGAGTTATACATGATTTGGCACTGTGTTTATTCTGAATTAATTTATGTATTATATCTTTATAATGTAATCCTGGCATACAATAGTTGACAAAGGATTTGGGTGCAATTATCTATATAAGTATGTATTTATAAAAGAAAAGTAAACTGACTGTCACAAAGTACTTGGCTGGTATTTTTCGTCTTAATCTAGTCACTATCCGCCTGAGTAGGTACCAGCTCCTTATCAGGATTGCCCGAACGTTCTGATGTATGTCGGAGATTCTGACGGATTTAACTCCGAAACATCGTCGGTGTCCGCCATCATGCACGTGGTTAAAAGAATCAGTGCGCACACTCGGCGCGGTCGAGCTCCGGAAGCCAATTGTGTCGTGTCGCTAACACACTAATGTCACTTAGACAACTGACAGACGTCAAACGTCACATGCGACAGTTCATAGACAACCTCGACTCGAACTACTGACTCAGTGAGTAGTGTTTTCCAAACGCTTATAGATGGCGTTACTAGCACGTAAACAATCCTTTTACTTAATTTCTCCCACACGGCCATTCTGACAATCAACGCGCTCTCGCGTTGTTACTCGCTGACATAATCAACATGAATTACAGCTCTTCAGTTTGGCAAGGACACAAAGCGTTACAAGCAGCTTTCAATGTTACACAAAGCAAAGCGTAAAGGCTTTCAGCATTTACCACAAAGCGTTAAAGCTTTCATCAATAGTTAGAGGGCGTACCTCTCACACAAAACGCAAAGCGTTGAAACTTTCAGCATAAAATGCAACGCATAGCAAAGCGTTGAAGCTTTCAGCATAAACTGCATCTCACAGCAAAGCGTTGCAGCTTTCAACATAAACTGCAACACATAGCAAAGCGTTGAAGCTTTCAGCGTAAACTGCAACACACAGCAAAGCGTTGAAGCTCTCAGCATAAACTGCAACACGCAGCAAAGCGTTAAAGATTTCAACATAAACTGCAATACACAGCAAAGCGTTGAAGCTTTCAGCATAAACTGCAACCCACAGCAAAGCGTTGAAGCTTTCATCATAAACTGCAATACACAGCAAAGCGTTGAAACTTTCAGAAAATGTTCAATTACTCGTCAAAGCGTTACAGCTTTCAGCATTGCTCAGAGGCAGCACTTAAAACACGCTGCAAAACGTTGCAGCTTTCAGCATCAACCTTGGGTCACGACAGATGAGCCCAACCTTACTGCAAAACGTTGCAGCTTTCAGCATCAACCTTGGGTCACGAGAGATGAGCCCAACCTTACTGCAAAGCGTGATGGCTTTCAGCAGGACATCAGGACAAAGCGATAAGGCTTTCAATCCACCCTTCAATAAAGCGTAGTAGCTGCCAGTTTAAATAAAACATTTTATCAATCAGCGCGCATTTTATCAATCAGCTCAAAACATAAGTCTTTTATCAACACAGGTTTACGTTCAACAAAACAATGTAATTATCGTTTCAACTCAAACAATGATCATGATTCAATACAGTAATGCAATCCAAATGACTAATTACACCAAATTAGAATACCAAATTAATCAATACAATTAGTTCCATAATTAAATAAAACTATTCAATTATGGGTTCTACAGGATCAAGACATTCTGATAATTCAGGTAAACTAGCTGGATATTTACGTAGTCGTTCATGGCACACATATTGAGCCCGTCTCCCAGATACTGGTTCCACCATATAAAGCTCATTGGAACACACTTTAGCTACACTGTAAGGCGCTTTTCTCTATACCCTTACATACAGTACAATTCAAAACGAGTTTTACTTCGCCTAAGACAGATTTCCAGGATTTATTTTTATAATTTTCGGCCACTGTAAAACAATTTGTCAAAGTGGACATCATTCGCTCCACCTGACCATTAGCTCGGCTAACACCACTAGCAATCTCGTGGAACTCAATGGCCCAACCTCGGCATAAATCCTGATAGTCTTGACCAGTAAAAGATGTACCTTGATCAGAGATAATTCGTTTCGGGGTTCGAAATATGTGGACAAAGCTACGTAGTGCCTCGCAAGCAGATCGTGATGTTAAATCTTTGACACACATTAATTGACAAAATTTCGAAAAAGCATCTACGATGACTATCACATACTCCTTAGAGGTCTTGCTACAAGTTCGAAAATGGTGTTCTCCACCCTGGAACATTATAAGTAAGTGCGCAATGCAGCGTCACGAACTAAAAGCACGAAGCTTGCGATAGTCAATTGTCACAAGCACGAAGCGCGGAGCTTTTAATACTCAATCGTCATAAGCACAAAGAGTGGAGCTTTCAATACTCAATCGTCACAAGCACAAAGCGCGGAGCTTTCAATGCTCAACCGCTACAAGCACAAAGCGCGAAGCTTTCAATGCTTAACTGTTACAAGCACAAAGCGCGGAGCTTTCAATGCTCAACTGCCACAAGCACAAAGCGCGGAGCTTTCAATGCTCAAGTTTCAGGAACTCTAAGTAGGGTATTTCCCTTGTCACACAATTTATTTCAAATCAACCAGCTTTGTTACTCATAATGTAACACATAAATGTGTGTTATTTCAAATCAACCAGCTTTGTTACTCATAATGTAACACATAAATGTGTCTTACAATGAACTCTAATAATCATTTTAAACGTTAGAATTTAACCCAACCATCGGCATTAACTACACTGTTATTTCTGACTACAACTGTCAAATTCAAGTTTTTCGTAACATACGTAGGTACTTAACGCGTCCACCAGCTATTGGCTTGTATCTATCGTTGTCATAGACCTCTATTATCTTACAAGGATTTGAAAACTTATAACTTAATTTGTTTATTGTTAGGGTTCTTTCCGACAAAAACAACGTCTCCTATTTTAAATAGGCGAATTTTAACTTTGCTCTTGCCATAACGCACCTTATCAGCATGAGCTAGCTCGTCCATTCTGCATTTTGCTTCACATCTAAGTTCGTAGAGGTTAACCTAACCATATTTTTGTACAAGGGCATTCATTTTGGAGGAGAACTTTTATTACAACCCATCAACAATTGAAGCGGACTTCTAACTGTACTTCTTACTATGGTACAATTTAGCGCGATTTGGCTTTCACCTGAAGCTGTCTTCCAGAACCTACGCTCGTGGTTCTCGGTTATAGTGAAGCAATTAATTAGAATAGTTAAGGAAGCTACGTTACATCCTCTCATCACAAATAACGCAGTGTTTCAAGTTTAAAGTCTTTCACGTGGTCGCTCACTATCGGTCTCACAAGAAGGCTCAAGGTCACCGAAAGAGCAACGGAGAGGGCCACGCTCAGAGCATCCCTGCGCGACCGAACTAAAACGTCGCAATCCGCAGGCGAAACAAAACAGCCGACATAGACCAAAGAATTTGCCAAACCGACACGGCAGCGGGCGGGGCACACAGCTACCAGCACCGACGGCCGCTGGATCAGACAGGCTCTCGACCGGGGACCAGAAGGAAGACGCAGCGCGGGCAGGGCCCCCACAAGGAGGACCGACGATCCTGGAAGGGTCGCGGGAAGTCCCGGATGCGAACAACGCAAAACCGACCACTGCGGAGACTCCCGGAGGAGGCCTCCGTCCAGTGGACGTCTCTCGGCTGATACAATGATGATGAATTATTATTAGAACAGACATCTCTCCACTTGTCAGTAATTGAGAAACGTCTTTACAGTCGATCAAATCAGTATCGATAGCTTGTACAAGTGTCAAGATTCTGTAATAAACAAACTTCAGCATGGACCTCGCGAGTGATGTGGATGACTTTGTTACTAATAGTCAAGCTCAATCCCGGTTAGGTAAAAACATCTCTACCTATCATAACATCATGAGGCAAAATATGTGAATCTACAATGTCACTTAGAAAACTGACAGACGTCAAACGTCACATGCGACAGTTCATAGACAACCTCGACTCGAACTACTGACTCAGTGAGTAGTGTTTTCCAAACGCTTATAGATGGCGTTACTAGCATGTAAACAATCCTTTTACTTAATTTCTCCCACATGTGTATTACTATTTATATAATGCACGTGTGGGGTAGTGTCTAAGATAGTCATCTCGCCGCTTCGAGTCTCGGGTTCGAATCCCGTGCCGGACAGCTATTTATGTGACCCATAAATATTTGTTCTGAGTCTGGATGTAATTTGTAACCGTGTATTATATGTTTGTAAAGTACCCCGCGACACTGAGGTTAGATTTCATAGTGCGGCAGTTGTATTTAAAAAAAGATCTAAAGGAGCTGTTTGTTCAATGGCATAGATGGAGGATATTTGTTGAATTACCAAGTTTTTAAACAAGCTATGTTGTCGGTTACGCTGACGGTAGCAACAGCATTGAGTAAGTGCCCCCTGTCGGCAGGATCCTGTCGGTGGCGGTGCACAAGGACGAGATCTTCGTGCTGGAGGGCGCGCGCTCGCTGCTGCGCCTGGCGCACGCGCCCGAGCCGCACGCGCCGCCCGCAGGTCGGTCGCGCGCCACGCCCCAGCCGCGCTGAGGGCCGCTACTAAGCATTCCTAATTGGTTATTCAGAATCAGACGGAACTAGAGTTCAGATTATTTGTGAAGACATAATTCCCCCCCCCCCCCCCCCCCCTCACCCCATAGCTAGTGGATTTTATAACCAAACATTCCAGTAGAAATTAAAAAAAAACTATTCGAGTTATTTTATTTTATTAATAAAAAGATACACTGATTTTGAAATTTTTTTATGAAACTAATGTTATTATATTAAAAAACAAGTAATATTTACATATTTGTAAAAAAAAAGTACATTTTTAACACGATTAAGTAAACATCATGTAATATAATAGTCTTGAACTAAAAACAATATTAAAGAACTGTCTCGATCTAAAAATGATTCTGAAAAGCCAATTAGGATTTCATTCCGAATTACCCTCTTCTACCAACATATTTTTCTTTTATTTAGTAAATTTTTTTATAGTTACCCAAATATGAGACGACAATTAAAATTGTTTTATAGTAAAACTGCAACCATTCGATATTTGATAAGAATATAAATTCTTCTTGTCAAATATCGAATGAATTCAAAGATGACGGACATTTAAAGGGCGAACATTTAGGATTTGATAGAGAAAAAAGATATGACGAAACAGAAAGGACTTATCGGAATATTCTGACTCCACGGAAGTGGAGAAAAAGAGAACGACGTATGTACACGACTATAAAATGCTATAGAATACAATAACGATGCGCATGCGTGGTTTCTGATCTACGCCTCAGACGCTAGATATGAACAGCGGAAGTACCACATAGTTGTTTTCTTATTTTGTGAAGTTTCATTTCTATTAACAATATTTTATTATTTTCGTGTTTGAATTGCATCCAAAAGCATGTGCACCTGTGTCCTAACCCTTTTCCGGACAGTAAGAATATAGTTACCAGTTATATCAAAATTTGAACTGTATTCCCTTGTAATATAGATTAAAATCAATCAATTAGAAACATGCTTACTGCCTTATGAAGGGGTTAATTAAGTGTGGAATACTAAAAGACCTCATGATACTCAGTTATTAATGAGTTTATAGAACATCAAACTAGAAGAATTCTTCCGTACAAATATATCCATCTATGGCGCACGTCAGTGGATAAGATTGATCTGGACAGCGTCCTTATTGCGCAGGTAATAAGAGTGGTTTTCGTAAGTCTAGTGTACACTGACGTGGCGTCGAATCTACGGAAAGCAAAAATGTTTGTGTAGAACATAAATATTATTGCTTTTTGTTCATAGTTTGTACAGTTTCATGATGTCCATTAGTATTTCACACTATTTATGTGGTTTGTTGTATGTAGTATAGTAGGTTCTTTTAATTTTGTTCATAAGAATGGTGCTACTGTAAATTTAATTTGCGATCGAATAGTCAAGTTCAACAAGATCCTAAATTATTTGATGCAATTTTGAACTTTGTGTTAATGATAATAAAATCTAAACTCGTAAATCATAAGTTTAACAGTTATTGATATATTGCCAGTTGTGAAAGATCATATCATATTGATAATAACTCGCAATGTGCCTGGAGCTGAAAATCAGTGCTGCAATAACCTGTAGCGTAATGCTGAGGTACAACCAATTAGGTCCATCATACTAGTACATATTTTAACTAAGTGTTATGTTATGGACAATTTTGTGCCTAATTAACGTATTCTTGCTTTCTTTCCCGACGGTTCTATCCCCGCCGGACAATAAATTTATGATTTTCCTGTTTTGAGTCTAAAATTAAAATAAAGTTCAAAATTAATCAAAAACTTACTTTTTAAATTCAACGAAACGAGGAGGGTTTTTTATTGTAATATTATCAAAATATACGGGTATGGAATATGCTTATTGAACTTGGCTTTAGTTTGCAAGCGTTGTAAGATGTTGCTATTGTATGAAGAAGTACTCACATATTACTAGATGTGGCTCGCGGTTTTACCCGCCTTAATCTTTATAAATTATAGCCTATGTGTTAATCCAGGGTGCAAGCTAACTCCATACCAAATTGCACCATTGCAACAGCTGTTTAGACGTGAAGAAATAACACACATACACAGTCAAATACTCACAAACTTTCGCCTTTATAATATTAGTGTGATTGACTAGCCCCAATTCAACACATCTATTCACTTACGAGAAAGCAAGAATCACTGTGAAATGCGGATTTACCCTCGTTAATCTTTATAAATTATAGCCTATATGTTATTCGAATATATAAGCTATATTACTACAAAGTTTCATCAAAATCCGTCCAGTAGTTTTTGCGTGAAAGAGTAACAAACATACACAATCACACACTCACCAACTTTCGCCTTTATAATACTAGCTGTGCCCCGCGGTTTTACCCGCGTTATACTTTATAAATTATAACCTATGTGTTAATTCAGGATGTCAGGTATCTCCATACCAAATTTTATTAAAATCGCTCCAGCCATTTAGACGTGAAGAAGTAACAAACATACACACTCACAAACTTCGCCTTTATACTATTACTATGATTATAGATGTCATCAGGATATTGCTGTGTTGAATTTGGAGAAATGACTGCTAATCTTATAAATGTAGAGTTACTTTGTAAAACCAAGAATAACTTGACTAAATTAAGTAGACCTCGAAGATCACATGGAAACTCTTAAGTGACGAGAGTTTTCTTGATGTGAGCTTTGCCTTCTTAGTTTATTAGTGTTATTTTTGCTTGGCCATAGTAGCAAGTATGTGGGGTATATCGAAATGGGTACGGAGCACAAATGGAGGAAGTATGATTTAATTTTTTGCTTCATACAAGTTTCCTAGTTAAAACGCGCGAGGCAACCAGTTCGTTGGCTCGCTCGCTCGCACTTACTGTGTCTGAGTACCCCGTGACGTCACCGCATAGCTATCTCGCTCTTGCTTTGGATATTTTGTAGGATATGACATTATTGCATGCACTTATCAAAAATCTGCTTCGGTCTTTTAGTGTGATTAATATTCCAAAATGTTCCAGGGCAAGAGTTATTTGTAATTACCAAGAAAAATGGGAAAAACTGTTTCTCCGATTTTGGTATGTACAAAAATAGAACTATCTTAGTGCTGAATTATTCATAAATTGAACCTGAAAAAGCTTAAAGGATATTTTTCTTATAGTGTTAGCAATACTTTCGTATCTTCTAGAGCGAGATAGCTGCGTGTTTATGGCAGGGCCTTAACCCTTTCCCGGAGAGTGGGGATAAGGTGGACACCATATTGAGAACTCTATTTACTTGTGATAAAAATCAACTTCTATAAATTTGAAACATACCAACGGCTTGGTAAGGGCTAAAGTGCAGTTTTGGAAGTCATAACTTTATAAGCGTTCAATAACCAGTTCATATTGCAGGCCATAGAAAATATAACCCAGTTCTATTTAATGCGCTATATTAGAACATAGCGTTTACCTATAGGTGCAGTGTTTTTAGGCCTGTCATGTTAAATAAAATGTGCGCCTTTGTTTAAAACTCAAATTACACAAAAGTAAACAAGAATTAAATTGCATATTTTAAACTTGTACAAAATTAGTAGGTATTATATTTAGGATTTGTTAACTGTCACGAGAGTGCCTTCTAAAGTATTATGAATACCGTCCCGTTATGAGATAATGTTATCGATTATATAGTATACATATCGATTAGCTCGCCATTTGAAATGTGTGCCATTATAAAATTTTATAAAAAGAAAAGACGAGGACTATTTATAAAAGAACTCCTTGATGAGTGTGTTCTATTAGAATAATAGAAGCATATACTGAGTAGAAATTTGAAGTAAATTTATTACGTCTGCGTAAAAAGAATCGTTTTGTTCTGACAAGTATAAGTATTATGTTGTAGTGTCAATTACATTTAAACATGACTGAATTACTGCTATTGAATACACTATCACAAGACCAACGAGATAATTTTTTAAGTGAGAATTTCTTTACCAGTGTTGTGTACTTTTTTGGAATGGCTAAAAAATTTAAAACTCGCGTCAGGAGTAGTCAGGATACGTGACCTGATCGATTTTTTTAAGAGGGAGGGTCTCTTTGTTATAATTCACACTGGCTGTTTATACGCTGCCATGATCGCAGCATAATCTTAATTATGTAAGACTAGTAGACCCGTTTAAACCATGTCGAAGGACTACAAAATGGCTCCAATAACTGTGGCACCATTAACGTATAGAAATTTAAACAAATGCGTAAGAAAAAAAAATTGTCAAGTGTTAAGTACACTCCCCGCTTTAGCTATGTCAACGTGTAGTGCGTTGATAAATTAGAAACACCATTTAACTAAAAATTACACCCACGTGGGAAACTGTCAAGGTGCTATATAAAAAAATAAATATACAAAGTGTACAATTAGTGGACGTAATTTAAGGAGCAATTATCTACCCGTGAAACTGAACTAATCAAACAAAACGAAATTGTGAAATACGAAAATTGAAAATGGTGCCCCGGACTTTATGTATCGGCTGATCGTTATTCTTGTGTGAGGAGTTAATATTTCTTTTATGTGTATTTTATATGTCGATAGTCGTTTAGATTCATAGGCAATTTAAGCAGAAGAAGTACACTTTATTGCACGAATAAGTAAAAAGAGACAATGGTTACAAACAAGGAAAAAATTTATTTTAATGAAATTGGCGACCTTATCGCTAAAAGCTAAATCTCTTCCAGGCAACCATCTTGCGTTGAATCGACCAGAATTGAAAATAACCTGATGAAGGTAGCAAAACGGCCTGTTGGCGTGGTTGGCAAATGCTTGCTTTTCACGCCGGGGGTCGTGGGTTCGATTCCCACCCAGGACAGATATTTGTGTGCATGAACATGTCTGTTTGTCCTGGTCTGTCTGGGTGTAATTATCTATATAAGTATGTATTTACAAAAGAAAAGTAGGTAGTATATGTATTATATCAGTTATGTATCTGGTTTCCATAGTACAAGCTCTGCTTAGTTTGGGATCAGATGGCCGTGTTTTAATAATGTCCAAGAAATTATTATTATTAAAAGATGTACTAATTGCCATTAGAAGTTATAAATCTAAATTAATCTAATATTACGTACGAATATGTAATAAGAATCGTACGACTATACATATACATAATTACACAAATAAAGCTTAGTAAGCTAGGTCCACTATTTACGTTACACGTTGTATAAAACTTTGGAGTTAAAAGATTGTCTGCTTAAGTACTTAAATTTAACATTCCGAATTTAGTAACGTTTTTGAAATCATTAGTTGTTGAGGATTTACATTAAGTAGAGAATTATTAAGTTATTGACGAGATAGTTATTGAGAAAGGGAGAAAGGATATTGTTAATCTTGTTTTAACTAATTCCCCACTGCCCAGTGGGGAATTAGTTGCTCGTTTTAAGTAATAGAAATCATTTCCAAGTAGATGATTTACATTAAGAAGAGAATTGTTAAGTTATTGATGAGATAGCAATTGGGAAAGAGAGAAAGGATATTGTTAATCTTGTTTTAACCCTTTACTGGGCAGTGGTCATATAATTGCCACCATATTTTGAACTCTATTGGCTTGTAATAAAGTTCAAGACGAATAAATTAAAAAAATACCTACTGCCTTATAAAGGGTTAACACATTTCCGGGCAGGGATGATATAGTTGCTAACATATTTAAAAAACCATTTTATTGTCTTAAAGTTTTTATTCAAATAACAATATTTTTTTTAATTACATTAACAAATAAACAAAACTTACCTACTATTAATCTTAATAGAAAACTGAGTTCAAATCATCGTCTGCCCATTAAGCTGGCAACATTTCCCCGTTGTATGGTGGGGCTAAAATGTTGTTTTTTATGTTAAACAATAAATTAGAAACGTACTTACTGCTTTATATTTTATTGTAATTATATACTTATTGCATTCCAAATATTGGACTCTATTAATAAGAATAAAGCATTTAAAACAAATTATGTTGTTAATGTATAATATTATGTCATTAAAAAGACAACGCCCGCCCTAGGGAATCTAATCCCTGTGTCGCGGGGTACTTTAATGTTCAGAATAGTTATTATATAAAAACACCAGTTACCCATAAATCTGTTTGAAATGATGCATTGAAAAATTTAACAAATTGTAGACTCTCATTCAATCGGCTGAGCTTTTGAAGTCAAACATGGCTTTAACTATGCCGCTCATAGCTATATGCTCTCACCGGTTCGTAAGCAATCGGCAAGGTTAAGTAACTAGGCTCGCGGTCAGTCCATAGATAGGTGACCGCCAAATTGGTTTAATTTCTGAGCGTCTCCGTGCTTCGGAGGGCACGTTAAACTGTCGGTCCCAGTTGTAGCCATTAGACAACAGTCGTTAAGCCATGTCAGAGGCCTACTGGGTGGCTTGAACAACTCTTGACACTAGGGTAACCACTGCCCATAGGATAAGTAAGTGAGTACTATTGAGCGCTAAGATTGAGCTTCTCTAGGTATATAGATCGGTTAAGAATAATAAAATTCATGCTTAAATGCATTTCTTTTATAGAATTGATTTTTCTTGCTAAATATAACTTTTACTTTATATACGCAAATAGGATAATGCATACCTCATCGCCAACTAAATTTATCATGATAAAAAAGAATCTTAACCGCAATTTTACTACCTAGTAGAATTTGTTTCAGATATAGGCATCAAATTATTTATAATAAGAAAATTATTTTTATTATAGCTTAAGCATTCGGTTCGATCGAATGAGATTATGAATGTACTAATATAGTTTTAAGTTAGATTAGTATGTTGAAGTGCCTTATTATACCAAAATGCGACCAATTTAGTGTATTATAACGCTTCGTATTAATATTGTAGACAATTCTAATAGTTGTGATGATATAATAATAATAAATAATAATTTATTGGTACTACTAACAACAGCCAGATGCTGTCACCGGTCCGTAAGTGATCGGCGAGGTTAAGCAACTAGGCTCGCGGTCAGTCCATAGATGGGTGACCGTCAAAGTGGTTTTCCCTATATAGGGGGAATCAGAGTCACTACAGGGGGATAGAAATTATTGTGTCTCGACAGGGTGGCGCCTAACTTAATTTAGGGTTAAGTTTAATGTAATTTAAGTTGATTTGTTTTTGTTGATTTAAGTTAAATTTACTTACAATGTTAGTAATTATATTTTTCATATGGTTGTATTTTTATAATATTGTTGCTTTTTAATTTAAATCTGTGGTTACTTTAATGAATTTTATTGTTAGCGTATTTTAATATTGTAGGGATGTATTTGTAAAGAAATGAATTTGTATTTGATACGTATAAGCTACCAATTTGTTATGGTTTATGGTATATTCCAATTTTGTCTGTGCTTAGCTTAGCCTACTTTGACATTCCAAAAATGACATTCGAAAAATGACATTCGATGACATTATTAAGACGTCAGAATACTCTACTGCTTGTACTGCTTGACTTCCATTATATTGCGGACGATTCTGTCTTTAATACTACAGAACTAATTTTGTTGTCATCACATCTCTTTCTAATTAGCTCGTATGAAAAGGACAAGGCATACATACTGCCGCGCAATTTATAAATACAGTAAAGATCACTGATGCGCAATTTATAAACGACGTAAAGAACATGTCGCTCACATGTTCTTTACTACGTTTAAAATGGGATATTTAATACTAATTATCGTAGATTGTCTCTAGTGTGGTGAAGTGTTTTAGAATGCATGCAGTGTTAATTGTAAAACATATTAGCTAGTGATCTGCATCCCAATATCCATTTCCATCCAATTTTTGTATTTTGCATAAATGTAAGCACAACGAACTTTTTCTTTACCTTAACCCTTGATCAGGCTTAACTATATTATTTTTGAACCTTATTCCGAAGTGATAAGGTTGAAATTTATATGGTCTCGTATAGCCCACAGCGTGATTAAGGGTTAAATTAATATTTTGTTTGTACTTAAGATATAATTACTGCATCTTATGAAATGTTTTGTTTTAATTTATGTTTGCAAGTACTTGTATAAATGGTACAAATATCTGTCGCATAAATGTAAGCACAAGAAATACTTTCTTTTCCTTAACCCTTGACCAGGCTTTATTTTTGACCTTATTCTGAAGTGCTAAGGTTGAAATTGATATATATGGTCTCGTATAATAATAGTCCTCAGCGTGATTAAGGGTTCAATTAATATTTTGTTTGTACTTAAGATATAATTTCTGCATCTTATGAAATATTTTGTTTTAATTTTTGTTTGCAAGTACTTGTATGAATGGTACAAATATCTGTCGCATAAATGTAAGCACAACGAATATTTTCTTTATCTTAACCCTTGACCAGGCTTAACTATATTATTTTTGGACCTTATTCCGAAGTGCTATGGTTGAAATTGATGTGGTCTCGTATAGTCCACAGCGTGTTTAAGGGTTAAATTAATTATTGTTTGTACTTAAGATATAATTTTCGCATTTAATTTTCTGCGTCTTATGAAATGTTTTGATTTAATTTTTGTTTGCAAGTACTTGTATGAATGGTACAAATATCTATCGCATAAATGTAAGCACAACGAATATTTTCTTTATCTTAACCCTTGACCAGGCTTAACTATATTATTTTTGGACCTTATTCCGAAGTGCTATGGTTGAAATTGATGTGGTCTCGTATAGTCCACAGCGTGTTTAAGGGTTAAATTAATTATTGTTTGTACTTAAGATATAATTTTCGCATTTAATTTTCTGCATCTTATGAAATGTTTTGTTTTAATTTTTATTTGCAAGTACCTGTATGTTAAAAGCCCGAAATATAGACGTTAAAATTATAGATTTATCATTTTACAGCGTGTAAGTTAATGAGCTGCATTATATTAATTGAAGGGAGAAGGAATTTCAAAGAAACCTAGTAGAAGCCTAATTTTTTGTTATTTATTATTTGTCGGGCCGGTTGGCGTGGTTGGTACAATACTTGCTTTTCACGCCGCATGAACATTTACAAAAGAAAAGTAGTTTACGTAGTATACCAGTTAATTTTTTCCATAGTTGCTTGATTTGGGATCAGATGGCCGTGTGTGAATAAAGTCCCATGGTATTATGTCCCAGGATATTACTTATACCATAATAACAACCAGACCAATAACAATAACAGCAACCATAAATTTTTACACGTTGTAGAAGCATATTTATATAATAGTTGTTAATAGAAACTCCCACTTCTGATGATATTTCGGGCTAAACCTGAGCATGGCCATTGTACTTATATATAAATATACATATTATGCACAAAACCCTCGTATTTTTATTTATTGTCCAAACACCTTGCTTTATGTGTATTTATGTATAGCAATGGTTCTGCTTGAATTGCTAATTGTGCTGCAAGTTATTGCTATTAACGTCTGCATTGCTAATTGCATTTGTGCTAATACATTTTTATCGTTGTGTAAATGTAAATGGGAAATTTATCAGTTGATTAAGATGGTATTTAGATTTCACTTCGAATACGAAAATACTAAGACTACAAAATTTTAATACATAAGTATATATATACTTATGTATTATTATATATACATAAGTATAATAATCGATTGGTCATTTTATATATGACTTATGTTCTGTAGTGGTCGGCAAAGAATATGTATACCCCATCTCATCTCGTAGGGGGCCACGTCCCAAGGGAATATATCCCAGAGACTGACTCTCTTGAGTCATATGACCATCATACTGCGATCGCCAATACCTCTGCCAAGATTATAACATATTTCTCCAAATATTCGACACAACTCTCAATTGTTGAAATTGTTGATTTCAACACAATTGTTGAAATCTTGTGGGGAGGTATTTGTCCATCTGAGTACGATATTTGGCTGGCATCACTATAGAAGAAGAAGTACATTTTATTGCAAAAAGGGTAGAAAAATAAAATATTAAATAGAAACGAAGAAATTAACTTATTTTAATGCAGTTGGTGGCCTAATCGCTAATAGCCATAACTTCCAAGCAACCGTTACAACCACGAGAATACCCTTATAGATGTTTTAAAGGAAATCGACTGGCCTCCAGCTCCTTTCGAGTTTTAATTAAAAGAGTGATATTTACACTTACCCAGCTGGACAATCAGCGGCGCTAATGTACAGACGCCAGCACATCAAGCTACCCCAATCTGTCAAATTTCCCCAATTAAAAGTGAACCTTATGTTTTGGTGATAAAGTTGAAAATCTAAAAAACCGGCCAAGTGCGAGTCGGACTCGCCGATGAAGGGTTCCGCAGCAGCAAGTATTTCAGTTGATTAAACGAAAGGTAAATTGCGGTTTACGATTTATGACGCATTAAAAAACAACTACTTACTAGATTTCGTTCAAACCAATTTTCGTTGTTAGTTTACATGGTAATCTACATCATATATTTTTTTAGACACTCATTTTTCCACTTTGGAAGTGTCTCGCGCAAACTATTCAGTTTAGAAAAAAATGATTTTAGGAACCTCAATATCATTTTTGTAGAACTATCCATAGATACCCCACATGTAATGGGTACGATGAAAAAAAAAATCGAGTTTCAGTTCTATGTATGGGGAACCCCCAAAATTATTATTATTTTTCTATTTTTGGGTAAAAATCTTAATGCGGTTCACAGAATACATCTACTTACCAAGTTTCAACAGTACAGCTCTTATAGTTTCGGAAAAAAATGGCTGTGACATACGGACGGACAGACTGACAGACAGACATACATGACGAATCTATAAGGGTTCCGTTTTTTGCCATTTGGCTACGGAACCCTAAAAAGAAATTTGATAGCTGGATGTCCTGGCGTCTGTACAAATCGAAAACGCAACCAATCTGTTAAAAGTTAATTAAACTGTGGTCTGGGATTCCTGTTATCTGTGCTGTTATGTGGCCACTATTTACTAATGTATCTAGACTGAGTGCTGCTTAACGTAATATTATTCTAAATTAGAAACATTAGAAAATTGATATGCTTATTTCAAATTAATTTTAATAAAATAATTGTAGAATGTAAATGCAAAAATGTTGATTTGCTTGATTGATTTTTATTTTGTTTTGGATCATTATTGAATGGGACATATCTAATTATAAAACAATCATCAGTCACCTATACTTGAGCAAAGTTCCGTTTAGAATGTTTGCACACAAGTCATTGTCATATATGAAAATTAATTTGGTACACTAAGGTAGGTTTACGCTCAGCTCTTGTCTTGAAGATGTGTGTGTGTAATCAAACTATATTTGATTCATATTTATTATGCCACGGGAAAGGAAGTAGGGTAAGCGGTTTTGTGCAACTGTTGCTCTACGGTGCCGTCCGAAGGACGATCGGAGGGGGCATTATATCGATACAAATTTAAACTTTGGATTATGGAGGTAATAATATATGTTACTTATATATTATTATATAGATTATTCCGTTCAGTCATAATTAAGTGGCGATACTGTGATGAACTATAACAACGAACAGTGTACGAGTATTTAAGGGAAAAGTAAAGTTCACAACCTATTCGTGATATAGATATACATTCCCATTTGTGTAAAATGTGTTTAAAATGAGTAAGTTGCGTTTTTATTGTTCTCAAACTATAGAAAATAAGGTTCATTTGGATCTTTGTCTTGGAAAGTAGGGGGTGTCATACGACATATTTATTACAAATATAAACTATATATGAACATAATGACCCGCACATAAACCCTTTAGAATTTCACCGAGAATCATAATTCGAGTCATCTAAGAAGGTGCTTACAAAACAAATAACAATAATCAAAATCTGTTCCTGAGCCCTGTTGTAAAAATTACCCCACCTATCTTTTTAAAGACGATTAAAAACTACCACGACTGGAGGGTATTTCCGAACATTTTATAATATCGCTGCTAAACGAATAGTAATGTATTTTTCTTTTTTAATTATTTTGTAATATATTTAGTAATACATTCAATAGATAAAGCCTGTGCCTATTCCAGTAATATAAAAAAGAATCTAAAAAATGTCCCTGGTTAATTTTAATATCCTAAATCGTCATTTGTAGCATCAGTAATAGTAGGGATTTTTAATAATTAATTTTCTTCTATTTAATTAAATAGCATAAATTATTACTACACTTTCTTATTGACATTTTTTCTGCAGAAGATCCACTTGACTTGATGACCAAGTCACTGACGACTTCCATCCAGCAAGCGGTCAACACCGTCCGAGACTTCGGCGACCAAACCGTGCCCTACATCACCTCCGTGCTAGAACAGCCTATATCCATGTTCACTAAAAACGAACTCCTAGAAACAGGCGCCGTTGCGAGTGCGGAAGAGTGTTTCGAACTACCCCCAATTAAACACCTGCCTCTAGATATATCGGAAAATGTTTTAGAATCGATTGTAAACGAGTTTAGAGATGTATCGAGTGATGCTGAAGAGATAAGGCGGGTGAAAACTGAAGAGTTGCAACGAAAACTGAAGTTGTACAACACTATTATGGAGAAGAAGTATGATGATGAATTAATTCATAGTAGTCGGAGGAGTAGGAGGAGAGATGGCGGGTCGGGGGCGAGCACCCCGCGCGTCGCCACACCCGTTAGGAAGCCGATAGAGAATGTGAGCTACACTACGCCGTGTGTCATGGATGTCAGTACTTATGGGTAAGTGGACACTATTACACTCCTTACTTAATTCGAAGTAATTGCAAAGCTAGTCACCGTGGCCTAGTTGGTAGTGCTCCTGCCTACGAAGCCTGGGTTCGAATCCCGGTAAGTTCAAATATTTGTGTGATGAGCACGAATATTTGTTTCTGAGTCATGGAGTTTTCTATGTATTTAAGTATTTATCTATCTTTATAAGTATGTAGCTGTGTGGTGACGGCGACAAATATCAGAATCAGAATATCATCACCCCATCTCATCCCGTGGGGGGCGTAGAAGTCGACCCGAGGGAATATCAACCAGAGGATGGGCAGCAGCTTCCTTCTGATTACTATGACCATCTTAGTGCGATCGCCAACCCGCCTGCCAAGCGTGGCGATTATGGCATATCCCCCCAAGACGATTCGTGAGGGAGGCTTGTCCAACAGTGGACTTATTTATATTGATGATGATGATATAAGTATGTATATCGTCGCCTGGTACCCATAGTACAAGCTTTGCTTAGTTTGGGGCTAGGATGATCTGTGTGACATTGTCCCCAGATATTATTGAAGGTTAACTTAAAGATACAAAGGTTCAGCATACTGCATTGACTGCACGTGTGGCGCAGCGGTTAAGACAGCCGCCTCGCCACTTCTTGTCTCGGGTTCGATTCGCGCGCAGCACAACTATTTGTGTTAGTTTTCTTGAATGTGGATGTACCTTGTATTCGCCAATTTTTTTTAAGACCATTCTACTAGGGAATCTAATCCCTGTATCGCGGGATACTTTACAAACATTAGACGGACACAAATTATATCCAGACTCAGAACAACTATTTGTGTCTCACAAATAGTTGTCCGGCGCGGGACTCAAACCCGCGACACGAAGCGGTGAGGCAACTGTCTTAGTCGCTGCGCCATACGTGCAGTCAATTATATGTGTGTAAGTACCCCGCGACACATGGATCCTTAGTTCGGCCGTTGTTTTAAAAGGTTCCTAGGATGACATGCCTAATGCAATAGTTCCTCATGCATCAATGTTTAGAAAAGGTGCGTAAAGATGGCGGCTCCAGCTATCTGTAGTCCTACTAAAATTATGCGGGGGATTAGGATGTATGGATGTTTGTTACTGTTCAACGCAAAAACTACAGAACGGATTTTGATTAAACTGTAGTGCTAAAGATAAAATAGTATAAATGCATAAGTTTGTGAGTATGGATGTATTGATGTTTAACGCAAAAACTCCGTTCCATAGTTTTTGATGAAACTTTAAATAAATAAAAAAGGTTTTTAATCACGTAGACTTTAAAAAAGCGCTTGTAAATAGTCAGAACATGTTTGTAGTAATATAGTTATATACATTATTATTTCTAGTAACATAGATATTTAGGTACACATTGTATGAAAACATTTATAAAATTTATTTTATTATAGCAATGATATTTAGCTAGCTCGTATCAAGTTATTGTCAAGAGATTATGTTTAATGATCTAGTTTAAATCGAATATTTTTACTACATATTGTCAATGGTTCTGTCTATATTAAGGTATTATTATTATGACGGACCTTGTGTTAATAACGACGGTCGCGCTTTAATGCTACCACCGGATCCAACGCGCCCCAACTGAGAAGACCCAGCGAAACAAACTCAGTGGGTTCATCTACTACCGGTTTCAACACGACCCAGTTAAGACGGTCCGGCGATACATACACAAGCGGGCATGAACACGGGATTTGGTCCAATTAGGGTAATTATTTAGTTGGCAAACACAATATATTTTTTGTTGTGATGTATAGTTTATAAAGTTGAATGCGGGTGAAACCGCGGGGCACAGGTATTTAATTTATAACGCCCATAGTAAGCGACCACGTCTCTATTCCGTAAGATATACAACACATTCAGTAAAAGTAAGAACAGTACCTACTTTGTCTTATTTTTCATGTGCCTAAATATTTTAATCTAGAATTCATAAACCATAAGACAATTTTAAAGACCACCATTTCAAGTCTTATACATATTTTCCAATATCGCTGGTGACTTTACAAACAAGCAATTCACGGTCACACACCACACCCATACTCAGGACAACTTATATGGGGCACACAATAATAATGGATATATTCTCATGTAATTTGAGTGAATTCGTAAAGATCCTATTAAAGATAGTTAGTTGCATGAATAATTAGTTAAAAAATTTAGTTCAATAAGTTGTTTATAATTTTAATACTAACACTATCGCATTAGGTCAAGACCTGTAATGATAGGTGTTAATGAGAGAACTAAATAAAAAAAAAAATAGCTATCATGTTTGGGGATAAAACCCTAAAAACACGGGGCACGGGGCACGTATAAATACATTTATATTATTCCATTTCAGCAATCTACAACACCCCAATGATGAACTACTCGAGAAGCAGATAGAAGAAAAAGAAAATTTACTCGCCAAGATGTTGAACCTCGAGTCCCTCAGCATCGACACCTCCAAAAACGAAACCCCAGTGGCTCCAGACCCCCTCGTCACCTTCAAACGAGACGTGGAACCGGAGGCCCCAAAAATCTATTACAAAACTCCAATCATCACAAAAAAAGATAAACCGAACCCTATAGATCTGGTCCCTAAGGTAGTCCAGTTACCCAACAATTGGGACTTGGGGAATATTGAGTTGAAGTTGGAGAAACATAACGGGTACAAAGACCGCTCCCTGATCTCCCCCGACGAGAACTTGGACAGCGAGTGGGAAATAATCTGATATCAAATGTCTAGGTCTAATTTATTTTGAAGTTATTAGGCCTTTAATGTGAAAAAACAATGGATATAGCAAATCGTTAGAACAAAATATGCAGTTGTGATTCTTTATGATTTATTTTTATTTCGATGACTTTCCTTGCGGTCACTAAAGCAATCAGCGGGCTTAAACTTAAACCCACACCTATTATAAAAAAAATAAAAAAAAATTGCAGGTTAAAATATTATGCAGCTGCCCCGGTAAGTCACAAGATACTTGTCTTGGGGCTACCTGGCTTCTTATCAAGTAACAATATTCAAAACCAAAATAATCAATATCAAAGAGTAAAAATATTGACAGCTCTATATCTAAGCCTTGTTTATAAATACTCTTCGACTTCTGGATAGCCACACCATAGAGCCATTGTGTAGATAAATAAATATATTGTTGATCACAAACTGCCATCTGATCCCAAACAAGCCAGAGCCTGTACTATGGCAACCAGACAACTGATGAATATACTTATATATTTCTAAATACATATTATAGATAAATTACACCCAGACATGGAACAAATAATAATGAGTTATTACCTAAAAATGAAATTATCTATATGAGTATGCATATGAAAAGTAGTATATATAGTATATCAGTTATCTGCTTCCAAGCTCTGCTGCTTTTGGGATCAGATGGTCATGTGTGAATGTTGTTCCAGGATATTATTATTATCAAGCCCGCTGATGAGCTTTTAGATCTAAAACGTAAACAAGACAGTTAGACAATTGGACTGATTTTTATTTTCTTTGAATACTCTTTTGTATTAAAATGGCTAATGATAAGTTAGTATTTGGAGATCTAAATGTGTGGTTTGGAACTTTATGAATAGTATCTATGTAATTAATCACAATGTTATCACTATTTAAGGAGGCTTTTGTAATACAAACAGTAAACCAATGCATTTTGAACAATGTAGTTAAGATATAAGAAAAACGGTAGTAGGACAGTTTCCATATTATACATTCGTTATAATAATATCCTAAGTCACATGATAATTTCTCTATCAACTAAAGTAGGGCCATTTTAATAGATCACATTTGACACTGTATAAAAATTCAACAACATAACCTTAACCGGCGGGCATAGAATATTATTTAGATTTTCGTAGTTAGAACTGCACATTTGTTATTTTTTTTTGTCAATTACGAGTTATCTTTATTGTAATAATGACCAAATAAGGTCATTGTACAATTAACTTAACTAGGAACTGACAGATGTCAAATTTGATCTATTACATTGGCCCTACTGTAATATTGTATTGTATAGAGGTAACATCAGAGGGTGGGTAGTTGTGAGAGACACACAGCTTATTTTTGCTCTGCATATTTAAATTAGAATTTAATTAATACAATAAGTGATTATAAGTATTTAATGTTTATAAAAGTAAGATAACAGTATTCACCTACCAGACAAGCATTATCTTCAGTTTATAAGCACAATATAATCATCTACACTATGGACACCATCAAGGCCATCACAGATCTGAGGGAAGTTCTATTGAAGCAGATGGCAGACTTTCGTGCTGAACTTGAGGTTACCCCGGATAAGACAGGACTGGCTAGACGTTTCACAGCATTCCAGGATGTAGTCCTTCAACTTTTTGATGGCTTACAACAACAAGTCAATGCTCTCGCGCGGGATGCAGATCGCCTAGAGATGAGAGGCCGCCGTAAAATGTTATTGCTTCATGGTGTTAAGGAAGAGAAGAACGAGCAAATCCCCGCCGTGATTGTGAGCATAGTGCAGGATCAATTGAAAATCGCCGATTTTAGTTCATCTGACATCAAGCGCTGCCATAGGATGGGCCGAAACACTGCATCTAAGAAGCCGCGACCTATCCTCTTCAAAATAAATGATGTGGCGCTACGGGACCAGTTGTGGTTCGGGAAGACTAAACTCAAGGGCTCAGGTACCACAATGTCATAGTTTTTAACGGCGACGCGTCATAGGATTTTCTGTTACGCGAGGCAGAAAATTGGTGTGGCTTCGTGTTTCACCAAAAATGGCGATATTTACGTTGTTGGCGGTGATGAGAAGCGCCATCGTATCCAGTCTATATCTGATGTAGATAATATCGCTCAGGAAGACACATCTGCATCAAAACCTGCGCCAGTTGCCCCAGCAAAGGTCGTGTCGAAAACTAAGCGGTTAGCGACTGCTAAAAAGTAACAGCTTTTCCACCTAGCTCATACATTTTTCTTGTTTTGTCTTCTGCATGTTGTACCGTCCATTAAATTCACACAATATAATAACAATTCGATCAGTGTAGGTTAGTCAACATTTTATTATTTTCCAAGTGACATAAGGGACGTAAGTGTCAAAACACTTGTCAAACGACAGTTGCGTTCCATAGTTCTTAATTACAATTGTTAACACGGGATTTGTTTCTACTAACCCCGTAAATTTTCTACTGAACATTATAGTTTTTAATTAGGGAAATTTTGTTGAAGTTATTATTGTTTAGTGTGATTCATGTGTTTCGTTTCTGTGTTTTTTTTATTTTATATTATTTTACTTTGCGATTATGTAAAAGCTTGCCGGTGGGTGAACCAAAATTGATACTTAGTATTTTTGTTTTTTAATATTTTATAATATATTATTATATTGTATAGTGCTCATATTTGTTTATATTATTATTATTTATGTCGGATTGTAGTAGTGACAATGAAAGTTTTTACTCTTGCAGTGATAGTGACAGTTTCATGAGTGTACCTTCCATAGCAGATACCTTAATAACACAGTTTTCTGATGTACCCAAGAATTTCAATGTGGTTCATATAAATGCCCAGAGTATTCCAGCCCATTTCGCAGATATGCTGGCATCTTTCGACTGTAAGAATATTCACGCCATACTCATTTCTGAATCATGGCTCAAGCCATGTCTTCCATCTACGCTATACTCACTCACCGGCTTCAACCTAATTAGAAATGATCGTGCGTGTGGTGGTGGTGGCGGGGTTGCCATTTATTTGCGTACCAATATATCCTTTTCTATTGTGGATACGTCAACTCAGCCACCCCCATCAACCGCAGGCGAGCATCTTTTTATTGAAGTTGAGCTTAACCATCGGAAAGTTTTACTTGGTGTATATTATAGCCCATCTTTAAGAGTAAATTTCTTCTCCTCTTTGGAAAAACTCCTGGAAAAGGTTCTCCCTTCTTGCAGTCACACCATAGTCATGGGGGATTTCAATACATGTCTTTTGAAGAATGATTATCGCTCATCTCGCCTTGTCTCTCTTATTGAATCTAATAACTTATCCATCCTTCCACTAAATGCTACTCATAACTTTCCTAACTCTACTCCTTCACTTCTCGATCTTATTTTTGTTTCTTCTTCTCAACACGTTGCCAAACATGGACAATGTTCTGCCGACGCTTTCTCTCATCATGATCTTATCTACCTTTCATACAAAATTCGGCCGCCTAAGGCAAAGCCAAAAATTCTCTTGCAACGCAATTTTGGTAGCATTAACCTTGCTAATCTTCTTGAGGATGCCAGCAGCATTGACTGGACAACGCTCCTTAACGCTGATAGCATTGATGAGAAAGTTGATATTTTTACGAAAACAATTATTAACATCTACGACAAACATGCTCCTGTACGGCCTATCAGATTGAAACATCTTCCAGCACCTTGGCTTTCCGATGACATAAAAGTACTCTTACATAAGAAAGTTACAGCCAAGACCAAGATGAAAATAAGAAATACTGATCACCATCGAGATAAATATATCAATATAAGGAATCACTGTAATAAGGTGTGTAGGGATGCACAACGCCAGCATATTCACAAATCTGTTCAAAATGGAGATCCAGCGAAAGTATGGAAATTTCTTAAATCTATGGGGGTTGGAAAATCACGACAAGATACCATTCCTAAAGACTTGGACCTCAACTCGCTTAATCAGCACTTTTCAGCTTCGTCCAACTTTGATAGGACTGTAAAAACCTGCACACTAAACTATTTATCATCTTTTCCGGCTCCCAACTATCCACATTTTGTCTTTAGTCAATTCTCTGCTTGTGATGTTAAGAAGAGCGTATTGTCAATAGCATCCAATGCTATTGGTAGCGACTGTATTAGCCGTAACATGATCCTACCTATCCTTGACGAAATCATTCCTATTATCTGCCATATCCTCAATTTTTCCATCTCTAGTGGTGTCTTTCCATACTTGTGGAAAGACGCACAAATCATTCCTTTGCCAAAGAAATCCCATCCCACGTCCATTTCTGAGTACCGACCAATATCTATACTTCCTTTTCTATCCAAAGTTCTTGAGCGACTCATCCATAACCAACTCAGTGTGTTCCTTCGCAAGAACAATCTCCTTAATCCTTACCAATCCGGTTTTCGTCCAGGTCACAGTACGACCACAGCCTTGATCAATGTTACGGAAGATATCAGGACAGGCATGGAAAATGGCAATATGACAGTGCTAACATTGTTGGACTTCAGCAATGCCTTTAACACGGTAGATTTTGACATACTGTTGGCCATTCTACGCTCCATTAACATATCTCCAACGGTAATTGACTGGTTTCGCAGTTACCTGTTTGGACGTCGGCAGCGGGTTCGCATAGAAGATTCTTTCTCTTCTTGGTGTGATACTACTGCTGGTGTCCCACAGGGTGGCGTTTTGTCTCCTTTGCTCTTCGCTTTATTTATAAATTCTATTTCTGACCAACTTACTTCAACCTACCACCTTTACGCGGATGATCTCCAAATATACACCCAAACGCCTTGTGAAAAGCTATCGGAAGCTATTAGGGTTATTAACAAAGATTTATCTCATATAAGTAAGTGGAGCATGAGATATGGCATTAATGTTAACCCAGAAAAGTCTCAAGTCATTGTTGTTGGCAGCTCTCGGAAAATTGGTAGGGTTGATTGGTCCCAAACTCCCCATGTTGTTTTCAACGGCACTGTTATACCTTACGCTGATAAAGTGAAAAATTTAGGTATCTATATTGACACGACTCTTTCCTGGGGTCCACAGATACAAGAAGTAAGCAGAAAGATGTTTGCTTCTGCTAGTTCCCTAAGACGCCTGCGAAACTTTCTCCCTACTGCTACCAAAATTGCACTTGCGCAGTCCTTGCTTCTCCCTATCCTTGACTATGGTGACACCAGCTATCTTGATCTTACAGAGGACCAACTTGATAAACTTGAGCGACTTCAAAACTTTTGCATACGATTCATATTTGGTTTGCGTAAATATGATCACGTCTCTGAATTTCGCACTAAACTCAAGTGGTTGCCCATAAGACTTCGTCGGAATACTCACATTGTCACACTTCTATACAGTATTCTGTTCAATCCATCAACTCCTCTCTATCTCAAGGAACGCTTTCAGTTTCTTCACTCAACTCATTCGCGACTCTTGCGGTCTTCAGAAAACCTACGACTCAAAATGCCAATGCATTGTACTAATTTTACAGACAAATCCTTCAGCGTTCAAGCTGTCCGATTATGGAATGCGCTGCCAATACAAATTAGACGCGCTCAATCACAAAACGTTTTTAAAAATATGGTTAAACAGCACTATCTCACTTTATCTACTCGGCAATAAATCTACTGCCGTCCGTTTGTGAAATAATATCCTTACATTCTTTTATGTACTGTACCTATATAATTATGTATTTGTATATATAAATATATATTTGTATCTATGTATTTATTTGTGTATGTATGTATATGCATAGTCATATGTATCTTATTACGTAAGTACATATGTATATGTACGTAGTATTAGATTAATTAGATTCATAACTTCTCAATTGCAATTAGTACACCTTCTGCTACCTTCATTAGATTCTGTCAATTTTGGTCCATTCAAAGTAAATCGGTTGCCTGGAAGAGATCGCTTTTAGCGATAAGGCCGCCAATTGCATTAAAATAAGCTAATTTTCTTGTTGTATCCATTATTTTGTATTACTTATTTTTGCAATAAAGTGTACTTCTTCTTCTTCTTCTTCTTCTTCTTCATCATTTGACAAAGAATAAACGCAAAACACAACAAAGAATACAAAGAAAGATTTTAACTAATTTGAATGCTATTACTGCGGCCTTGTCGCTAAAAGCTCTTCCAGGAAACCGTTTTGCGTTTGATGGGTCAGGATTTACAGTAATCGGTTGAAGTCGGCAGAAACTGTACTAAGTGCATAGAAAAGTATTAAATCTAATTTAATCTCATGGTACGTATATATACACGTAATAACGTACATATGCCTTGACTCAAATATATAAAAAAAAAACTGGATTAATTAAACCATGATTGTCTATATCGCATCCACTACCATAACCAAATAGTAAAATTATATTTTGTTCAAAAATTATGGTTACAGATGAATAATTCTTAAAATAATTACCTCATAGAGAACAGGCAGCATCGTGTTAAATACACGCTGCTGCCTGTTCTCTGGTAGCTATTCCCTTGGGGGGAATTAATGATAATTCTTTAATCGCATGTCAATATTATAATGCCCAATACGATACTTCTGTACATTAACTATCTGATATTTGAGTATGATCCGTTTCCTTATTACGTAAAATATATACCTACTTTAAAAGTCAAACACTTTGCACATTTTGCTGAAGAGTGAAAGTAAGTGAACCATCACGCTCCGGTCAGTGACTCTGAATCGCGTTTACTCAGCCTCACTCGACATGAAAAGTTATAATAAATATTATTCTAAAATTCTTTTTTAACGACCAAGTCAGTGATACGTACCGTTTTGTGATTACAATCTAATAATTTTATTTATTTATATTAAAGTAAATATTGGAACTGTCCTATTGATAGAGTAAGTTAGTTATAGACAAGAATAAGTATTGAATCGCAAGCGTTGCAGTTAGCATTTAAATAAGTGTAGCTTTACAAGCGTAGTTATAAGTGTATTATAAGTACTATCAACAAAGTTGGCGCCTCTCCAGTTTCGCCAGTGATAAAACCAGTTTCTTCATTTTCTCCTTGGGTATTGTCCCAATTAAATAACGGTCGTACGATTAGTTTTCGTTGTTTCGTTTTCACGATGAAAATTATCGTGCAATAGTAAAAGAAATTTCATCATTGAACCAGCGCGTGCGCTATTCAACTAATGCTGTATACAGAGATGCACAGTTTTTACTGTCAGTTAATATTTCATTGCCAAACTGTCTGCCATCTGCCAAATGTGGCGATTTGCTATGGAATTTGCTATGGCTTGAGCTATGGACGTCATTCGGCTGACATGATAATATTTCTCTTTAGAATCGAGTAACTTCTCCATAATCGTTACTTTAGAAAATAAAATGTTATAGCTAAAGTAACAATTATGCAGAATGTTTGGAAGAATTCGCTTAATGCGATAAGACCGCCCATTATACTAAATTGTTTTATTATTTTGGTCCTACCTATTTATCCTGCTTGTGTGTACAATAAAGAGTATTTATTCTATTATTATCACATGTTTCTTATCACTATTATTTACAATATATTATATAAGGGTATTTTAATATGAATACAACTTATAAAATATATGGGCTGCATGGAGAGAAATTTCCGCACAATCCTGGCATTCGTCAGCAGAACCGCCTTCTGCATGTAACTCTCCAGCCAGATATCAAGCCCTAAACTTGCAAGGTTTATTTTCAGGGATTTAGAAATAACTCCATTTGTGGATATAACAATAGGTATGATCGCAGGTCTTTTGGTTCTCTAAATTTGCGCATATTCAAAACTTAGATCAAGGTATTTTGATTTTTGTTCATTTTCTGCGTTAGATATATTTTCATCATACGGTATTGTTATATTATTATTATTATTCTATTCTTTGCAGAAGTTACTTTATTCTACGGATAAGTCGATGTCAGTAATAAGAAGATCGCTATTGGTTATAACTAATTGATAAGTATTGTAAGTATCATAGCACGATATTACGATTAGTTCAAATCGATCACCCGGGCACGTTTGTATAGAAATTATTTTTTCAACAGCATCCAATGTGGTCGAGCGGAAACTTTGTTGAGAGTATTAAATGATATACGTATTCACCGCTACTATTATTTTATAAGGTAAATCAGTTATTTATATTTACAAGGTGTAACATAAGTGGGCGTCAGTTAAGGAGATAAGTTTGCCTATGAAACTGAGCAACGTGTTTGTGAGCGTGAATAGTGTTGAAAATGACTAAAGTGACTGAATTAGACTGTCATTTACGGTCAAATTAGTCGAAAATGGTCATTTTCTGTCAATTTGATTTCATTAATATTTTAGTACCTTTTACATTAAGTTTTTGTCGTTGAAAAAAGTCTATAACTTATAAATTGAAACAAAAAAGTGGTTTTTATGACTTATAGTATTA
This sequence comes from Pseudoips prasinana, assembly GCA_951640165.1. Classification (NCBI taxonomy): domain Eukaryota; kingdom Metazoa; phylum Arthropoda; class Insecta; order Lepidoptera; family Nolidae; genus Pseudoips; species Pseudoips prasinana. The sequence continues at coordinate 31,376,146 of OX621251.1, read as the reverse complement.
TTATATAGTTTCAATCATTTTACATTTCTAATCATGCGGGCATTTAAGACAAAATGGCAACGTCGCATCGCCTCGCGCATCGACTTTGATGTCGTCGTATCCTCTCATGATATAATAGAAAATAAAACGTTGCTTCATTTAAACTTGCATATAAATTGGGTACCTAAATATATAAATAATTGGGTGGTAGTCGAGAATAGACAATAATATATGAGTCAAATTGACTGAATTTGACAGTAAATGACCGGTCATTTAAGGTTTATGACAATTGTGACTAGTCATATTCAGTCATTTTATGCGTGAACATGAGTTTTGTTGTAATTATCTTTATAAGTATCTATTAACAAAATTATAGTAGGTACGAGTATATGTAGTATATCAGTTATCTGGTTTCCATAGTACAAGCTCTGCTTAGTTTGTGATCAGATAGCCGTGTGTGAATAATGGCCCAGGATATTATTATTGTTATATTATTAAATACTCAATAAAAAATATCATCATTTTGTATATGAAGGCAAAACAATATTTTTCTTTCAGTTCAGTTCCAGGGGTAGATAATGATGATAATAATAATATTATTTTCAATGTAATATCAATACATATTTTAACGTGGCTTAGTACTAAGATTCCCGATGGTGCGAGGGCTAGGTCCTTTCAATTGTGGTTTAAACTTAAAAGAACACGTTATAATACTTATAAGTATTACATTATAATAAAAATAATATCAAAACATGCATAGTAAAACAATAACAAATAAATTAAAGTTTAATCAGGTTATGTGTCTATTTATGTTACAACTTGTATATATTTAATATTAATTGTATACGGGGATGGTTATCAAGGTAAAGGTGTTATTTAACTTTGAGTTATTGTTTGGTATGGTTTGGGCACGAGTACAGTCAAAGGCAAAAGTAGATGATCATAATCGGACGAGAGGTTTGGTGTTTATACCAGCTAATATTTTATACACGTGACACTCACATACTTTTGATTTTATCATCTACTTTAGCTGTTGATTGTACAGACTCCAGCACATAAGCGACCACAATATGTCAAATTTCCCCAATTGAAAGTGAACCTTATGCTTATGTGATAAAGTTGAAAATCTATATAAGAAATTTGACAGATGGGGATAGCTGGATATGCTGGCTTCTGTACATTCAAGTTTCCGTTCTGGGAAGTGAATGGTTCATCTTTATTAGCATGGGTAAAATAAGCGAAGAGCTGAATAAAAAATTATAGCAAGGTGAGGGAAATTATAAGGCGTATATAAGCCGTAATAACAGACGGCCACCACATTCATAAATGTGGTGGCCGTCTGTTATACGAATGGGAATCGGTTATTTGAAAAACACCAGTAACCTCGCAGTACCAGATTGCTAAGATCATAAGCAACAACTTTTGTTCTACGAGATCGGACATAAGAAATTTGAAAGGTGTCAAGGGACACCCGGATGGAACGAAGTTACCTGTATACACTCAACAAAAATAATCGTCGCGACGCCACACTGTTCAATGCGAAATAGAAATGAAAATATCTGGCTTGCTTTCTATAAGAGAGAGAGAGACAGACAGAGAAACATGCGCACGCCGCACAGCTGCAAAAAGTGTCGTGACAACTTTTCGTAAGAAGTATTTTCCGTCTAGCTCCATTCACAACGCGCGATAAGGAACTTGGTTCCAAAAATTAAAGTTTTTGTTGGACTGTCCTGATATTTGTAGGTCTATATTTCATTCATAAACGAAAGGACGACGCTAAGCTCACACGCGTGTGCGCGTCTATACAATGCGCGTAGACTTATAAACATTCGAGCGGGAAATTAAATTAATACTTATTTATCTATGAACATATAATCTAACGAATTCTCAAAAGTTGTTTAACAAAGGTTGTTGCTGAAAGTGGTAACTATCTTGTACTGCGAGGTTATTGGTGTTTCAGAAGTAACCACATAATATAGCTTTTAATGTCAAACATTTATTTAAAAGTTTGTGATACGTTTATATTTACGTCGAGGGAAAAGATGATATTTATTGTTTACAGATTTTGTTATTTTCGTAAGTTATTTTTTTTATTACAGTGGTTATTATCGATTCCTTAATATAAGAATCTTTGTAATATATTATTATTATATAATATATATTGATGCATAATTATGTTGCCGCCAGAATACAACTTTGGGATAGACTAGTTTATTCTTATTTACGATATAAATCGATATTTAAATCTACTTTGTGTCCGTCGATTATATTTTTATTTTATTTTATTACTTAAGGATAACTTACAGCTAGAATACAAATGACACACAGAATAGAAGATGAAGGCCAATTAAAAGTTTCCACAGATATACAATATGTTTGTATAGTACCCCGCGACTTGGGGATTAATTGTTAGTTAGATTAGTAGGCGCTGTCTTTAAAAAAAATTTGGTACGCTTACTGCTTCTGAAATTGTAGATTTCTTTTACTTACTGCATACAATTCAGCCGAGCCGTATACCTAATCTGTAAATAAGTATGTAGATCACTTGAAGGTAAGCGGTGGGCAATTGGCCATAGTCCATTATGCTTGCAATTCACATTGCATCACTCACACGAGTCTATAGCGAGCCTATATTCAATTGTAGACAATATCAGGGTTGATTATGATAACCTACCATAGCTATAAAAGCGGTGTGTCTGACTAACACTATAATTGTCATACAACTCTATCATTTCCAGAGAGACTTGTAGGCCTCCACTGGCCCATTTTTGACATAAGATAACAGTGCCATAGAGTAATAATATAATAGACACTACCATATATCATCTAGCCATAAACTAAACTAGTATATCCTAGAATTGTATTTAACCGGAAGTATAGTGTTTTTATAATAATACGGCGCCATCGAAGTTGGTTATTCAGATCAAACTCGTTATTCATTTACAAATCTCATTTTAACTATATAGAGCTCGAATAGAAATTTCGAAAGAATATGATTATTATTATAATTTCTTGTAAGTTTTAAGTTCATCGCGATTAATAGCGAATCTTACGGTACTGAATAACTAATTTGGATGATGCACACTTTAAAAAAATATCTAAACTGCATGATAATATTTATGCAATACCTATGTCTGGCTTTACAATTGCGTATGCTGTATACATACGAGGATCTGCAAAAACTGATTGTTACGAATTATTTTCGTTCTAATAAACATAATGATCTCTATTATAATAATTTACACACATTATATTATATTCAAGTAGATAATATTAAGCTCAATACTATACGTGTTATATTAAATAATCCGTAATAATATGTGTATTGTATTTTTTTAGTAACCCCGTCCGTGGGCTTTTCATAATAGTATTTAAACTTAATCTCAGTCTTATGCATTATGTATACAGGGACATTTGTAAAACACCGTCAACCTCTCAGGATTAGATAGCTAAAACTATAAGCAAAAACTTTTGTCCTACGAGTACGAACATCTATACATATAATAGAATCGTAGGAAAGTCAAAACTGTGCATTGAATATTTTTTTGAAGGATACTTGGTGCGTGATCAACAATCGATATCGAAGCCAAAGATATAGTTTTTAGAATGTTTGTCTGTTTGCCTGTATGTATGTCCGGGCTAAACTCCAAAAGTACTGTATGGATTTACTTCAAATTTTGGATGACTATTACTAAGAGGTCGGGTCAACATATAGGCTACATATTATCATATTATCACGCCTACGGGGGAGGAGCTGTAATCTATACATATAATAAAATCGTACGAAAGTCAAAACTGTACTTTGAATATTTTTTTTAAAGGATACTTGGGGCGTGATCTACTATCGATGTCGAAGTCAAAAATATAGTTTGTAGAATTTTTGTCTGTTTATCTGTTTGTCTGTATGTATGTCCGGGCTAAACTCAAAAAGTACTGCATGGATTTACTTCAAATTTTGCATGAATATTACTAAGAGGTTGGGTCAACATATAGGCTACATATTATCACGCTATCACCTACGTGGGAGGAGCTGTGATAATTTATAAAATTTAACGCAGGTAAAACTGCGGGGCACACCTAGTAACTCAATACATGAAAAAAAAAAGTATTTGTTATACTATCGTGACATTTGTAAGTCTATGTTTCATTCATAAACGAAAGGCCGACGCGCGAACGGCGCCATGCTCGCGCGCGTGTGCGGGTCTTTACGAAGCTCGTAGAAAAGCGGAAAATTAAATGAATACTCGTTTTTGTATCACGATAAAATATCAAAAGTTCTAGAACAAAAGTTGTTGCTTGTGGTTTTAACTATATAGAATTGCGAGGTTGTTGGTTTAAAAAAATACCCTATATAACAACGATTAGATAGTCTCGTATCGCTCTCAATATGACCTGGCAACATGCTTACCGTTTTCGTAGTATAGAAAAACAGTTAGTTACAACAGATTTAGTAATGTAAAAATAAATGTTTTTTTTTATATACTATGCAAAAATATACCCTTTAATATGGGTAAAAGACTGGTTATGGTCGGACATATACTGACCTGAGCCGTATCCTGTATTGATTTAACCACAACAGGTGAGCACCCCATTTTTACTACACTGGGGATGCCATATTACATAACCATTAAATAGGCTGTGTACTATACGAGACCATATCAATTTCGACCTGGTCCGTTTGGAATAAGGTCCAAAAACAACGAAAAAGTAAGTACCAAAGCCTGGTTAAGGAATAACCAGATATGACGAGAATCAGGTCGTCACCTTCCGCTAGTCCAATATCAAAGAATGTGTAGCTTTGACAGCTCGTGTGGCGGAGCAGTTAAGACAGTCCCTTCGCCACTTCTTGTCCCGGGTTCGATTCAAGCGAAGGACAACTATTTATGTGGCCCATAAATTGTTGTTCTGAGTCTGGATGTACTTTGATAAATACATTTCTATAACCTAGCTCGATCGATTTCCAAAGCTGTATAATTTGAACTTCTTCTAAATAGTTAACTGCAGATTTTGATTAACAATGCATTAGGATTATATGTATAAACATATTAACTGTAAATATCTCTTCGCCCTAGTTTTTTTGTGTTTGCTGTAAGGACGTAACTATGTACTTATTTATAACTTATACACGATTTTTTTATAAAGTTAAGTGCGTCATATCAGCCGAAAGACGTCCACTGCTGGACAAAAAGTTAAGTGCAATTCACTAATATTTTAAGAACTTGGAAAAACTCAGGCGAGTCTTTCCAAATTCAAGTTAAATTCAAAATAATTTTCTTTAATTTGAAATGTAAAGGCTAACACTAGTAGAACTAAGGTAAAGGTTTTGTATGTGCTTTAATTGTATATACAGGCTGTTAGTGTGTTTACTCCCGGGTTCGATTCAAGCGAAAGACAACTATTTATGTGGCCCATAAATAGTTGTTCTGAGTCTGGATGTACTTTTTACTTTGATATATAAATTTCTATAACCTAAAGCTGTATAATTTGAATTTCTTCTAAATAGTTAACTGCAGATTTTGATTAACAATATATTAGGATTATATGTATAAACATTTTTACTGTAAATATCTCTTCGCCCTATTTTTTATGTTTGCTGTAAGGACGTAACTTTGTACTTATTTATAACTTATACACGATTTTTTATAAAGTTAAGTGCATCATATCAGCCGAAAGACGTCCAGTGCTGGATAAAAAGTTAACTGCAATTCACTAATATTTTAAGAACTTGTAAAAACTCATGCGAGTCTTTCCAAATTCAAGTTGAAGCGACCCAAATAAAATAATAAAACGATTCTGAACAATCTATTTTCAGGATGTGCTTTAATCAAGTTACATGTTGTATAGTAGCCCAAAACAATTGTAATATTCAAATGAAAAAATTAAAGTAGCCGAAAATCCTATAAACTGTTTCTGTTACATAGCGTTACATAGCGGCGGAACTTTAATAATTAATAGCAGGTTTTAAATTGTAGGTACAGTCAGCATCAAAAGTCGATGATCACATTCAGATTTTCAAAATCACTGTACACTATATCACCCATAAATCGCTCAACAAGATAGGGCGTCAGTATATTGAATGAATATCATTCAAGTTCAAAATTACCTGAACACTACTCCTCAAATGTCACTGAACACTATTTTATCAAAACTTGCTGATCGTTACAATATCCGAGAACATCATAACATTCAGTTTTACAATAGTCACTCAATATAAAATGCTTGTTTTGGTTTTTGAATGTAATCACGACAGCGTCCAAAAATAACTTAACATCATAAATAACAAAAGTTACTGAACATTACTTTGTTTCGGATACGTAGCATGTAAACTTATACTATCAAAAGTAGCTGAACTGCAAAATAAAAAAATGCTATATTAAATCTTTAGAGTAAATCCAATCTTGTACTATCCAAACTAAATCATGTAAAAAAATTAAATGGATGTAAATTTCGAATTTCACTTTCCACAAAAAAATTTTGTTTTTTTTTCATAGTAGGTATCAATGCAAAATATTAGGTGTCGGTGTTCAAGCGGCAAGCACATTTTTAAGCTTATTTTTCAAAATAAGCTCGAAGGCATGATTATAAAGATAAACAAATTCCGCTTAAAATTATTCCGTCGACGTCATCTAAGCTTTCTAATAGTAGAATAGTGTAATATAGAACAGTAATCTTTACAACTCGCTATCAAAAATCACGCAGATTATGTTTGGTTTTATACCATCGACGTAATTAATGATTTTTAGTGCGCTTGAATTTAACTTTATTCGTAAAGATTAAATTCGTAAAGACTGTCGATACCTTGTTTTTGGTAATAAAACATTGATTTGACTATGAAAGTTATTATTTTTTTAATTTTTAATAAAAACAATTAATAATTATAAGCTGTATTGATATATCGACCCATTTAATTTCATTTTGTTGATAATAAATAAAAGGGTGGTGATTTACATGTGCATGTGTCTACTTAATTTATGTATCAAACACATATACCTACCGAAAAGAATACATACACACATATTAAACCCAAAAAAACCAATCATTTTGTTCAGGGACTTTAGAGATAAACGATGGAATGCTATTTTTGTTAAAAATTTGTTCAAAGACTATAGACCAAGAATGTTATACTTTTTACTATAAATATGTTAGCGACTTTTGAAAGGTGATGGTCGCCGACTTATGACCTTTTATGATAATCATTCATTTCTGACGCTTGGCATGTTGAGCGATTTTGAAAATCCAAATGTGGTCATCAACTTTTGATGATGACTGTACATGCCGAAATTAGAACCATAGTGATCCAAGTATAATTTTAATAAAAAAAAAATGAGATTTTAATAGTTATGTACAAATAAATTCTAGTTATTTCATGCTATTTACATGCAGTGGAAATGAGAGCTCTGAGAAGTATGTGTGGTGTGACTATGAGAGACTGAATTCGAAATACTGATGTAAGAGAGCGTTGTAGTGTGAAAGAGGATGTAGTCACAAAGATTGAAAAAGGAATGCTGGGATGGTTTGGCCATTTAGAAAGGATGAATGAAAGAAGATTGACCAAAGAAGTATACCTGGCCTGTGTGAATGGAACAACCGGAAGGGGAAGACCTCGTCGAACATTCTCTGACCAAATAGGAGACGTTCTCAAGAAAGGACAGGTCAGAAGTACCCTAAACCGGCGAGCATTTATGAAGAATATAATGACAGTAATTGAGGCAAAAGACGTGTGCAAAGATCGTGACAAATGGAAATCCGTTGTCTCTGCCTACCCCTCTGGGAAACAGGCGTGAGTCTATGTATGTATGTATTTCATGCTGCAGTAATTAGAGTGCCATGAAGTATCATATACTTACTTATAGTAGTAAGTATATATCAGTTTGTTTAAAATACCTAAGTACAAAAATGTTTCTCTTATATTCATACAAAAATTAAACATGAGACTTGGGTCATTATGATTCTATCATATATATTTTAGCGGTTACATAAATGTTAGCTTCTTGTATTTTCTGCAATGCAATGTTTAATATTATTTAGGTGTAATTTTTTTCACGTGGAACTGTGGACGTATAATTTGGCTATGATTCTAGAACAAAGCCGTTAGATGGCAACTACAACCTATCTTAAGATGAAATCTAGGGACTCGTAAATTTGATCTGCCGGTGTCTATCGTTCGTAGCTTAACGGCAGAGCATCTACTTTTGATTGGTAGAGCATGCAGGTTATATTCCCGCCGAACGATTAAATTTATGATTTACCAGTTTTCAGTTTTTATGTATTAATATTATATCGCAAATCTCGTAGTAATATATAGCTGTTAATAGAATTGTATACATATTAAGGCTTATGACTGTGGTATTTGTGTTTGTATATTTTACTATCATAACTCCTAAACGTCTGCACTTTCTTATTTGAGTGCTGTCACTAATCAAATTTTATTATTCTTGTGCGTTTGCTAACGGATTTTACCATTATTTGTTTTCTATTGCATATCGAATTCTTTATGAAATTATTTATTAGATCTTAATATATAAGGTGGAACCTAATTAGTGAGTGGAATCTTTGCAGGAATGATATGAATCGAAAATACATAAAAAAATTACCTGCCTCGTTGATATATGTACGAGTATAGGTCATCTTCAACCATGAGATATTTGATCATGAAGTTCTTGGTTAATTCAATTTTTCTAAAACTTTCCTCAGTAATCGCTCGGCTTTTAAGCTGTCGATGTAGCACCCCCGTAGCTCCATTATCAAGTAATACTTTCGATCATGTACCTGACCTCTCTTCGGTCGACGAAGTTTTGCTCACAATTTTGATGTAACTACCCACTATATCATATATGTATATGGACTAGTTAACCTGCAATTATGTTAGTGTGCTGGTTTAATGCTATAATTAAGATTTTATAATCTACACGATGTGATATTATGTATTTCAATTGAGCTGGAAATAAAGTATTTCGTAAATTAAGAATGACATTTTATTTATAAAACTGTTCTAAATATTACAGCTAGCTAACATTACGAGGAAGACTCATATCTCTATAAATGGTCAAATAAATCGTCCGACACTTTATATTTCTTTTCTTTTGACTAGAAATGGCCTAACATAAAAAATGTACTCACCACATATGAACATGACATGAAAGCGACATGACCTAAATAGCTACTGATGTATTGTATTTAACAGTAGGTAGTCTATTGTAATTAACAGTAGTTTTAACATTGACTTATATGTATAACTAGCTGTGCCCCGCGGTGTTGCTCGCGTAAAATTTTATAAATTTTCTTTGCTATAAACCTCACGGAGCCCGAGACCTTTCCAACGAATGCAAAACCGTGGAAATCGGTTCGTGCGTTCTGGAGTTATAGCGTCAGGAAGGAAAACCCGACTTATTTTTATATAGTAGACTAGACGAATAAAAACTCTGTCCCAGTCCGGCTGTGCGCGAGGTGAGGGGCGCGGGCGCGGCGGCCAAAATTGCTGACGGAGTTGCAGCGCCCGCGCTGCAACTCAGTGAGCAAATTCTCAATATGGGATTGCGCGTCTAGTAGAATTCATATAGGTCAATGAGTTTTAGGGACCTATTTAAATATATTTTTATTAGGCGCTGATATCCAGGCGCCCTTACCGGTTCTTAAGCGATTGGCAAGAGTAAAAACGTAAGCACGCGCTCAGACTACAGGTGGGTGACCGTAAAAGCGGTTTAATTAACACTAATTAGAAGGACACATTTAACAGGGTATTCTCTCGTTTTCCATAAATTCATTTGCACTAATATTGTTTCCCATAATCTTCCCCGGTCATAATATTTACTTGCACTATTCATTTCATATCATTTATACTAATAACGTTTGTCTTAACAACTCAACAGTGATAACTTTTATTTGCCATAAAATTACCTTCTATGAGAACATATATCATAATAATTAGTTTCCATAAATAACACATCTCATAATCGACTCTTGACATAATCAAAATTTGATATAATTATGAAAATAATACATAATATGGCTCCACTTTACAATTAGGTCCCGTCGATTTGGAGCTTCATATTTGTTTTGCATATAGTTATTGTTTATGTAAACACATATACAAAATCGCAAACACAGTTGCACAGTTTTCGAGAAAAAATAATTTTTTATATTAAATAATTAATAGTTCCTAAAGATATATTAGCTATTACTATATAAGTAAAAATTAAAAACCTCATTAAACCTACGTAGATATAAAATAAACTAAATCTAAACAGCGTCAAAAATTTCTAATCGTTGTCGGGGAACGTACCCAGAAGACAGATGACTGGCAGCATTGCCACGTTGTATGGCAATGCTGATTATTTGAGCAACGTGAAGTGTCAATGATCAATTTTGCAATATCCCGAAATAGGATGCGCGCATTTGTAACCCATTGGCCAAGCGTTTCGACCCCAAACGGCTCAAATAGGTACATAACCTCCGACGAGTCTAGTGTATTTGCGCCGCTTAAGGGCCTCAGCCGATGCAGCAGCAGTACCTGCAGACTCCGACGTATACGGAAGATGGGAAGGCGCAAGGGTGTCGACGCAGGTTGCATCCCACACCAGTGGCCTACCCATCTTCCATGGCAACAAAGACATACCGTCCGGTCTCTTTCCATCGTCGCGCGCCAGACCGCTTGGTTCTAGCACAGCTGGGACGCCGGCGGCGGTGGAGAGAGCCCTACGGATAATGTCATTAATGCTACTGTGACGTGGGAATCTACCCGCACTCCTACAGCATGACAGACCATGGTGTCCTAAATGATCAACTGACACTCCACACCGACAACGATGCATGAGCATGAGCATGGGATGCCCAAACGAAGAGAGGCGGCAACACGAAAGGCGCCGTTGTCCAACATAGTGCCTATATTGGGCGACTGCACTGCCTGTAGCCAGCGTCCCGATTCCCATTCATACAGCCAGTAGACGGGCACGCTCTGCGGGCTTAGTGCATGTATTGATTAGATTATTACGCACTAATTCACAGAGCGCCCGGTCCCACTGCCCCTGAGAGTACGGGTTTGTGGGTAACTATTAATTATTATAATGTTATTTATAAATAAAACAATATTTTTATATGGATATTTTAATTATTACACTACTCTATACATAGTCGAGAGCACGTATCATGATAGTTCTGCAAAAATGTACTTTTATGAAATAATTTGGGTTAGGTTAGAACTGTGACCATCAGATATAGACCCATCAGCCTACTGAACATCATGTGCAAATGGGCCGAGAGAATAATACTCAACCGCATCGAGACAGATTTAAGCGAAATAATACCTAGCCACCAGCATGGGTTCACGAGAAACAGAGGCACCGCCACCCAAATCCTGCGTAGGTACAGGTAAATACATCGCCGATACACTGGACCTTGATACCTTGACCTTGACATTTATTGGGTACAAATTTTGACCCGTCAAGAAATCTCCCCCACCCCACTATCCCACCAGTGCGGATAGAAAGGTTTGGCGATATATTTTTGGAAACTATGAGTTTCCGTATTTTGAGCCTTTCAAAAACACACTAAAAACACTATATTCTACCTACCTAAAAAAAAATACTACCATATAAAAAGCGACGGGACCATTAACTTGTCTAGGAGTCTCGTTTGGACAGCCGACGCGCACGGACACGTTCGTGCGCTCCTGCCTTACCCGACTATTTCCGACTATACGTGCTCGTGTACGTTCGTCAGTTGAGATAAATCGATCGTCAGATTGGTTGAATCTCGGCAAACCTTCACACTATTAATTGGTGTAGTGGCGTCTTTTTCAAGACAGCGCTACCCCAATATAGTGTGTGTTTCTTTGTACTTTCGTGCCCCTTCAGGGAAAATCCACTTTTCTAGTGGTACTTGGTGGAAACGTAACCGTGCCAACTAAGCCAAGTTAGTGTAGCCCCAAGCACTAGGCCTTGCTCCTTCAGAGCAACGCCAGTTAATTGGAAGCGGTTTGGAATCATTGGCCTTGGGGGCTACCCTAGTCAACTCCAAATCGGAATCCCACCTCCTTACCCTACCTTCCCATTCTCTCTTGTTGTTTGGGTGCTGACGGCTTCGGCCCATATCGCCCTCTGCATTAGAGCTGCTAGGAACCCTTTCGCACAATAAGACTGGCGAGAGGGATACAAGCTTAGGGCTCACCATAGGTACACATACCTCCTCGTCTAACCCGGCGAGGAGGGTGATACACACACCAACACACCCTCGGGCCCGTCCAACCCGAGGTGATAGTTGTTAGGGACATTCTATTGTTAGAGCGACCGCCGAGAAGTTTCTTGTTAGTTCTTCTTCTCGGAACGCTCCGGGAGCGAACTAACGTAATTATTCGGTAGTTGTTAGGCTTTTAAAACCATCACAAGATGGCCGCCCCCGTACCCGCCTCCATGGTAGACATTACCAAGGATCCCCGCTTAGTTGAAGCGCTCTTCAAGCTCCTCAAGTCCGACCCAGTTGGCTGGGTAAACTTGATGGAGACCGTCAAGACAAAGCTCATGCTTGACGATTCCCCTTGCTCCGGCGCATCTGCGCAGGAGAATCTTAGTCTCTCCGTCCCCTCCTCTTCTGCCCCGTTCACCCAGACGGACAGGCAGTCGCCACTCCCCCGTAACCGTACCCCCTCTCCATCTCAGCCTCTAGCCACAGAGGAAGAGATGGACGTCGTACCGATCGACAGCGACGACGACGCTCACAACGAGTGGACAACCGTCAGGCGCGGGAAAGCTGATAAGCGGACCCGCGGCGACAAGTCGTCGTCGTCCTCGTCTGGCAGCTCTTCCGGCTCTGATTCTGAGGCTTCGACTCAGGAGAAGAGCAAGAAGAGCGCCAAGACGAAGAAGTTGCGCACGGAGAGACCCTCCGCCACCAACTCTGTCCCCTCTTCCCCCACTACAAGCGCCCCCGCCTCACAGGCAAAGGCCAAACCCTCTGGCTTCACGGCCAAGACCACTAAGCCCCCACCTATCATGCTACTCAGCATCGATAAGTGGGAAGACTTGTCCACGACGTTAAAGTCCAAAGGTGTAGTCGCACTCAGCACTACATACATCCTCAAGGAGCAGATGTACAAAATACAGCTGCAGACCTCCACTGAATACAGGACAACGACGGCTCTCTTCGATGCACGTAAGGTAGACTACTACACTTACGGCACCGCTGAGGACAAAACACTCCGCGTGGTTATCCGCCGAGTGTGCCGTTACCTTCCCATCGACTCCATCAAGGAGGACCTAACCACCCAAGGGTACCCCGTGAGAGAGGTGCATCGGATGCGCCGATCAAACGGTGGCGAGCCCTTCGATATGGTGCTGGTCCACCTTGACGACTCGAAGGAAGGACAGAAAATCCTGACTGTCCTTAAAACAGTTTGCGGCGTCGGCGGCATCGTCGTCGAGCCGCCGCGGCGAGGGACCGTACAGGGGCAGTGCCACAACTGCCAACTGTACGGGCACTCGTCTAAGAACTGCCACGTCGCCCCGAGGTGTGTTAAATGCCTGACCCCAGGTCATCACACCTCCGAATGCTCAAGACCTAAGGATCGTAGCGAATGCTCCGAGCCACCCGGTTGTGTCAACTGCCAGTCCTTGGGACACCCTGCGAACTATCGCGGCTGTCCCAAGGCACCGGCGAGGAGACCCGCCAGGAGGCCTCGCAGCAAGCGCAACGCTCGCAAGCCTCAGGCGCAGACTAGCTCCGCCAAGCCCCAAGCAAGCCCTCCCCCGCTAATGTCCTTGGATGTCCAACAGACATCCCTGCGACCAGCAAGACCACACTGGCCTCTGCCAGATTACGTCCCCTCGACCGCACCCAAGGCTGCGGGTGAGGCGGTCGCCCCTAAGGCTGTGCCAGTCCCAGCTAAAGAGGCGTCCCCCAAACCCTCAACCAGCGCGACCCCTCCCGCCCCAGTCAAATCGGGCTGGGCTTACAACCCGCTGACCAAGAAGTCACAGGCTCCAAAGGCCCCGGCCAAAGGAGCCCAGACTCCAAAGTCATCAGCCCCAGCGCCCAAAACCCGGGCGCCCCAAGCGAATAGCAAAGGGCGCGCCTCAGGCTTTGCCGAGCGCATCATGACTCAGGGCTGGGAGTTGCTCGATCAGTTTGAGGACCTCACCCAGAGGGCCGAAGCTGATCCGACCAACATCCAGTTGGCCATCGACGCGGCACGCGTATACCGCCGCTTTATTAAATCAATACAACCGTAATGGCTGTACACCCGTTGATGACTCCCCAATTCACTTGCAGGCTAAAACCCAGATCTTTAAAGATCCGGTTTTACAATGCAGACGGATTAGCGAGACAACGCGATGAGGTCGCAGAATTCCTCTGCGATCATCAAATTGATCTCTTCCTCGTTCAAGAGACATTCCTCAAACCGAGCAAACGGAGAAGTCCTACAGTTGCCAACTATCGTATAGTTCGCAACGATAGGACTCACTCCGCCAAAGGGGGCACGCTGATTTACTTTAAGAAATCACTGCATTGCGTACCTTTGGACCCTCCCGTGCTGAAGAACATTGAGGTCTCTGTCTGTCGAATAGGCATGACAGGCCATCAGCCAATCACGATAGTCTCGGCCTACCTCCCCCCAGACAAGGAGATACTACTTAGCGATCTCCAAGCACTGTATGACTTAGATGGCTCTGTCATAGTGGCAGGCGATCTAAACTCCAAGCATGAGCAATGGAGCTGCCGTACGAGCAACTCGAACGGCCGCGCACTTGCTAATCACTTGGCAATCATACCGTTCGACCCTATAGTCCCTCTCGAACCGACCCACTTCCCCAGAATTGACAGTCACCGACCCGACATACTCGACATAGCACTCCTTAAGAATACAAACCTACGTTTGGCTTCTGTAGAAGTGCTACACGAGTTAGACTCCGACCATAGACCGGTCATCCTTAGTCTTGCCTCCCGCACAAGCCACTCTGGCGCGGATAGCAACCTACCACCCAGATATGTTACCGACTGGCAGAAACTTGAGGGCAAACTCAAGTCAGCCACGTCGGAGCACTTAGATTCGATTCCATCCCTCATAGAGACCCCCGAGCAAACGCATGCAGCCATCGGCTCTTTCACGACTCACATCCAAATCCAAATGAACGAATGTTCCCGGGAGGTCCCAGCGGCTGACGCGTTCAGACGGTGGAAGCTCCCGGAGGATTTGCGTGAGTTAGTGACTGAGAAGAACGCGGCCATCAGAGCCTTCGACTCCTATAACACCTTGGAAAACCGCACTCGAATGCGTGAACTACAGCGTACTGTACGTGAACGCATGACCGAGAGGCGGGATTCCGGGTGGGATAGGACGTTAGCCGAGATTCAACCCTCGCGGAAGGCCTTTTGGAATCTCTGCAAGCGACTCAAGACAGATACCGACTGGACCATCCCCCCGCTGACGCGTCCGAATCAACGCCCCGCGTTCGATGACGACGAAAAAGCCGAATGCATGGCCGACAATCTAGAGACCCAATGTTCTCCCAGCACCCTACCAGTAGACCCGGAGCACCTCAATGAGGTCGACTCTGAGGTAGAACGTAGGCTCGCCATACCACTCCCTCCGACCCCAACTGTCCCGGGAGGATGCAGACGTCGACGACGACGATCCCCTGAGGCCAGTGACCATCGAAGAGGTTAAAACTCTGATCAGGGACCTCCGCCCTCGCAAAGCCCCCGGGTACGACGGAATCACCAATCGCGTTTTCAAGCAACTTCCGTTGCTTCTACTTAGCCTGATGGTCGCGATTTTCAACGCGGCCTTTTCCAACAACATCTTTCCACACCAGTGGAAACAGGCAAACGTGATTGGCATCCCGAAACCCGGAAAACCCAAATCCGATCCGGCGAACTACCGCCCCATTAGCCTCCTCTGCGCCATGGGGAAACTCTACGAGCGCATCATTCACGCCCGTTTGTCGTCTTACATCCACGCAAACGATATCCTCCCTGACGAGCAGTTTGGCTTTCGAGCCAGACACTCCAGCGTTCACCAGGTGCATCGCATTGTCGAACACATCCTAGTGAAAGCTGCCCGTCAAAGAGCCCACACAGGAGCACTGTTCTTCGACGTGGCCAAAGCGTTCGATAAGGTCTGGCACAACGGCTTATTATATAAGCTGTTCGAACTCAAAGTGCCCGACCGTCTCGTGCACATCTTACGAGACTTCCTTACGGACCGAACGTTTAGCTACCGCGTCGAGGGAAATTACTCCTCCCTCAGACCGATACGCGCAGGAGTTCCCCAAGGCTCAGTCCTTGCCCCGCTCCTGTTCTCGCTGTACACCAGCGACATCCCCAGACCCGATAAGGCTCATCTAGCCCTCTTCGCTGACGACACAGCTCTCTACTACTCCAGTAGGAGCACGTCAGTCATCCACCGAGAACTCCAATCCTCAGCCGACGCCCTCGGCGAATGGTTCAGGAAATGGAGGATCGAAGTCAATCCCACCAAGAGCGCAGCCGTGCTCTTCTCTAGGATAGACCCCGCCCCCACCGCCGATCCCGTCCGAATGTTTGGTGAACCGATCCCCTGGGAGAAGAAAACCAAATATTTGGGAGTGATCCTCGATCGGAAGTTAAACTTCAAGGACCATCTGAGATACGCTCGTAACCGTGCCTCATTTGCCCTTTATCGATTACACGGCCTCCTGAATGCACGCAGTAAAATGTCCCTTGAAAACAAGGTGAGAATTTACAAGACGTGCATTCGACCCATGATGACCTATGCGAGCCCGGTCTTCGCGCACGCTAAGGATCGATTCATCCACCTCCTCCAGGTAGTCCAGAACAAGTTTATGCGACGAGCCGCGGGTGCACCGTGGTTCGTCCGTAACAAAAGCCTCCATGCTGATCTCCAATTGCCTACCATCAGGCAATGGATGAAGCAAGCGTCCAAAAGGTACTTTGACTCTGCCACTCACCATCCAAGCAAATTGGTGGTACAGGCGGTCAAATACACTCCTTCCCGACTCTCACGTAAACACCGTCGTCCGAAGAACGTCATAGACGAATCGGACGACGAGATCACCGTTTACTTAAACCAAATCAAATCGATTAGAGACTCTCGCAACACTGCACAACCGATATTTCGTACTCGCCGGATGCGAGTACGACCGCGAACGCGTCGCGACCACCAGCGTCCTCCATGACCCTTAGTTTGCATATCGTACCGATAAAAAGCCCCCCTCAACGCGGACGGGGGGCCGCGTCATGTCATTAACGTAGAGCGAAAGTTGCACTAAACTCCCTAAAAACCATGATCTTGCCCTCTCCCCGTCAGTATCCGCCCAGAGCCGAGGTTCGAACCCCACAGGGGGTGCCCTCCGGCGCGGGTACTTAGTTTGTAGTCTATATTTGCTAGGCCGGTTAGAGCCCACGCTCACCCCTACTGCCCGGTGAAGCAGTAAAAGCCGTAAGGCTAACTGCACGCGTCATGTTAAAAAAAAAAAAAAAAAACAAAAATAACTTGTCTACAAGCTGGAGGTGGGCACTTTGAACAACTGCTGTAGGTTGAATATGTATTAAATTTAATGTGTAAAAAAGATTGTAAAAGTATTAAATAAAAAGTAATAAGAATTTTATGTGGTTTGAATGTTTACCTGTTTAAGGTCCCGACAAAGGCCCTTTGTGCTTGCGCATACGCTATGTTCAAACAACAATAACTCCTAAAGTAATAAACATACAGTTGCGAATTTAATGTTGTATCGTAACTTAACTCAAAAACTTTCGATTTAGTGAAAAAAAATGAAGGGTTATCGGGACAAATTTTGCATTGATTTGCAATAATTTGTTGATTTGAATAATTTTTTGACCGTTTTTTTTTACTACTACAATTTGGCTCAGTCTTCGGAAATCAACTCTTAAATTTTTTTTATAATTAATTATTAAACATGAACATATGAAAAACCATCTTGCCCCGTACTATGGGGTATGACGGGGTATTCAAAACTGTACGGGCATAAGATAATTTGTAGGGTCAAATTAACCAACGCTCGCACGTAACCTACTCCTTACTGTGTACCACTCGTAATAGTCCTACCACCCTAGCCTAACCATATGTACTGATAACATATAATTATATAGATACGTACGGGAAGCCTGTTGCCAGGAGACCTAAGGCAACAGACGGAAACTATGAAGGAAGCAGGGGTGTGTACGTAGTGCAATGTACACAGGAGAGAGGGTTTTCTCACTGCCGGTCAAGCAGGCTCACAAGACCGATCGTACTGACGGCTAAAGGTGTCTTGGCCGCAGTGAGAGGTGGTGACAGGGTAATGAGTCAAAGTCGGATTCAACGTAATGACTGGTTTTATTTACAATATTAAAATCTTATATACTAATCTTAAACTAAATACACATTCACGCCTATTCACTTGTGTGCCATCCGTGTGTTGCGTCGACGCTGCAGTCTTCAATATTTCGGTCAGTTGTATGCTGACGCTGAGCTGTACTTTGTCCCAAGATGCGTCGATGTAGTAAATTTGTCATTGATTGCTGTGTTGATATAAATTAATTAGGGTTCCTTGAAGTAAATATTATGGTTCACATGTGAACATTCTGCCGCCTCTCGGGAATAAGCTTCAGTTCATATAGTTCAGTTGTCCCGCTGGTGATGGTCGGTATCTCATTGGTTGAGTTTTTCGTTGACGTGAAGTTCTTTGTCGACTGTCGATTCGGTTGGCTGTAAATAGTATCGTCTGCGCTGCCTGGTCTCGTTGTTGGTTGTTTGGCACATGGTTCCTTGGGATGCCTGGTGTTGCGCTGTATTGCCGTTCTAATACAGTTTATCATTTTTGGACCATAACGTACGATTACTATCGCTAATATTAACATGAGTAGTGACGATATAAAACTAACTACATAAGTATGGGAATAAATTTGTTTCCAAATGGTATTATTTAGTTCTAATTTTAAACTATTTTCATTGTTAACTAAATTTAGAAAAAAATCTCGTGAGTTACCTATTACTTCCTCTTTAGACATATTTACAATTTTATTACTAGTGGACACGTATGTATCTATAGTGAAATTTATCTGTTTTGAATATGATGATGCTATTTGTGCTGACACTGATCTTTGAGCGGCAAGTATGCTGTTGGTTGATTTAATGATACAAGTGTCGGAGATTTTTATTACACCGACATTTTGAAGCACTACTTCCTCTCGTTGTCCATCACAAACTATTGATGCAGTGGTACTGTCCTTAGCTAAAAACATCCAAGTGTTCTGCATGCATACTTGTTTCCACATTATGCTACTTGGTATGTCAAAACTTTTTACAGGGCATTTCGTTCGTGTCTCATTTTTGAAGAGTTGGTCAATAATGCAATTTTTATTTAATTGCATATTTTTCACCGCCCCAGGAAAACAAATAAAATGGAGATCTCTCTGCAGACAACTCTTGTATTCGTCATGATTTAACTCAAAATATAGCTCATTGTTATAGTCTAATGCTATGTAAGGTTTTGAAATTTCTATGCTTTGAAATGACTTATGAGCATCCTTCTTTGGAATCGGTGTGGTGTGAATCAACGTATACTTGTTAATATCTTGAATAGGAAAGTATGCATGAACTAGTATGTGGCTAATGTTTTCAAATATTTTGGTTTCTAGTAAGTGTTGTTGAATGATTTTCAAATTAGATGGAAGTTTTTTATTTGCTGACAATATCAAATCGCTAACATTTTTTGGTGATAACACGCTATATACCGTTGTTTTACTTAGATAGATATCTAGTAATCCATTATAATAATCTATGATTTCCGTAATGTAGTTATTTGCAAGTTGGTACGTCTGCATTATTTGAATTTTTATTCTGTTGTGGTCGATCGTAGTATACCAGTGGTTGTAGTTATTTATGTATTCTATTACATGATTAATTTTTGTTTGAAAACCTTCCAGTTTTTTTCTTATTCTCTCCTCAGTACTGTTAACTTGTGAAATAGTTGAGATCATGAATTTAGTTTGATGGTTAGCTGCTTTAATTAATTTTTCTTGATTCATATTCAGTGAGTTTATATCTTTGTAGACTTCATCATTTACGCCAAAAATTGACGTTAGAAATTGCCCTAATAGTCCTCTCTTCTTCCTGGTTTGATTAACTTCTGTTAAGTATTCTTTGATTCGCTCATATTTTGTTTCTTGTTCAATTAAGTGGTGATATAGTTGTTTGCAGTGAGTTTCTGTTGTTACGACTTCTGTATTACTGCAGAGTATATTGAATTTGGATGTTACTGTTTTTATTCTCATGTAGTCTTGTTGTAGGCGTTGTCTTTCAAAATGTTTTTCTATCCTAAACATTCCTCTGTCGATGCTTGCTGTTCCTATTTGCTCAACGTATATTCCTGGTGATAAACTTTTTATAAAATATGTGGTTGTTGATGTTACTGTACTGAACATTTGTATAATTATTAATAAGTATATGAACCATTTTGAACAGTTACTGGCTGTTTTGGTTTGGTTTCCATTACTATTTCTTGTATAAGTTTTTGTCATATTCGTATGTACAGTGTTTGATGCAACATTGTTACAACTGTGATCGTCCTTATTTGATTTTATAGGTAATGGAATTAGGGTATGAATTGATCTTTTTAGCGTGGAGCCCGACGGTTTTAGAAGTGTCACAACTCTAGTTAAACCATCGTTTCCAACGTGTACTTCTTTAACTTTTGCAAGTGGCCATTTGCTAGGATTAATATTTTCATCTTTTATAATTACTACGGATCCAATATCTAAATTTTCTTGATTTTTCTTCCATTTGTATCTTTGTTGTAATTGTTGTAGATAGTCATTAGTCCAACTTTTCCAGAAATCTTTTTTCATTCTTTGAATATGTTTCCATCTATTCACAAGGTCGGTGTTGATGTTCGATAGCGGATCCGGTACGCCGACCGCTTCTCTACCAATAAGGAAATGACTCGGTGTTAATACTACGTTGTCGTTTATATCCTCACTCTGTGCACATAATGGTCTTGAATTCAGGCATGCTTCCGTTTGATGCAGAAATGTAGTTAACTCTTCATATGTTAGAGTCTGCTCTCCTATTACTCTGCGCAAATGATGCTTCATTGACTTGACTCCTGCTTCCCATATACCTCCGAAATGGGGTGATGACGGTGGAATAAAATGCCAGTGTGTTCCAATGTTTGCCATGGTGTTTTGAAAGTCATTTGATTGAGTTATTATCAACAGTTCTCTATATAAGAAGTTGGCCGCACCCACAAAATTTGTTGCGTTGTCACTATAAATATGTGCCACTGGACCTCTGCGTGCCATGAATCTCCTTAACGCGGCGATGAATGATTCTGTTGACAAATCACCCACTAATTCTAAATGTATGGCTTTAGTTGATAAACAGACAAATATTGCAATGTATCCTTTGTACGATTTATGACCCCGACCTTTCATTGCTCTAACCTGGACTGGACCTGCATAGTCTATGCCTGTGTGGCTAAATGGATATGATTCCGTTACTCTGGCTTTTGGTAATGCCCCCATTTTCTGTGACATTGTAGCTGACTTATATCGTATGCATTTCACACACTTTCTTATATGGCCTTTTACTAAACGTTTTCCTCCAAGTATCCAATACTTCTGTCGTATATACGCCAAGGTTAAACGATTGCCTCCGTGTAATGTGTTTATGTGAGCGTCGTGTACTAAGATTGCAACTATGTGGTGGTGGTGGGGTAATAGAATTGGATGCTTTTGGTCGTATGGAAGATTTGAGTTTTGAAGTCTTCCTCCCACTCGTAATAATCCATCTGGATCAATAAACGGATCCAAACATGCAATTTTATTGTTTTTGAGTAGTAATCCACTTTTGATAGTTTTGTATTCTTCCAAAAATTCGACTTGCTGAACAAGTAGTATAATTTGGACAGTTGTTCTATTAATTTCCGTACGAGTTAATGGTTTAATGTTTCTTTGTTTGTCTCTGAACCTGTAACAATAAGATAATACTCGTACCATTTTTTGAAAACTCGCAAATCTTTCCCAAATAGTGTCCTGTTGTTGAACATTATTCGTTATGTGGTAACAACGCTTAATTTCTTCACATATTTCTGGTATAGTCTTTGTACTAGGGATGTAGCCGGTTTTTAACCAATCTGGTCCATTCCACCACAAATCAAAATTTTTAAGTTTGTTCGGGACAACCCCCCTTGTAATGACGTCAGCAGGATTTTGAGATGTATTTATGTAATACCACTTTCCTTGAGGTAACTTTTTTTGTATTTCGGAAACCCTGTTTGCCACGAACGTTTTCCATTTGTCTGCCTCTCCTTTAATCCAACCAAGGGTGATCACAGAGTCTGACCAACAATATATGTTTGTAATCGGAATTTTCATTTCGTTTACAATCTTCTGCATTAATTTCGCGAGTAAAACGGCTGCACATAACTCTAATTTAGGTAACGTAGTTTTTTGTTTATTTGGTGCCACCTTAGATTTTGCTTGTAGTAAGGTGACATCATATCTGTTATTTCCTTTATATATTCGACAGTATACTACTGCACCGTACGCTTTTTCTGATGCATCACTGAATCCATGTAATTCCGCTTGTGAATCAGTTGTAAATTTGCACCATCTTGGAATAGAAATGTTCTCAAGTGCTTTTAATTGATCTTGTATATCTACCCATCTACTTTTGATAGCGTTATCTACAGATTGATCCCATTCTGTACCATTTGTCCATAGTTCCTGGATTATAAGTTTCATATTTATTAGAACGGGTGCCAGCCAGCCGAGTGGGTCAAACAATTTTGCAATTTCTGATAAAATAAACCGTTTTGTTGGTATTTCCATTTTATTGACTGTAACCGAGAATGAAAAACTGTCTTTTAGTGGTGACCATAATATCCCTAGTGATTTTCTAGTTTCATCAAGAGGAATTTTCATCATTTGGTTATCCTGATTTTCATTGGGTATATTCCGTAATAACTCAACGTTATTGGATGACCATTTCCTTAAGTTGAATCCACCTGCTTGTAGCATATGTATTAGATCTGTTTGCAATATTTTTGCTGACTCAACGTCATTTTCTCCTGATAACATGTCATCTACAAAAAAATCTTGAAGCGCTACTTGACTGGCTTTGGGGTACTTCTTTTTTTCACTCATAGCTAGTTGTTGTAATGTTCTGATTGCTAAGTAAGGTGCAGATGAGGTTCCGTATGTTACAGTGGTCAATTCATATTCATCCATTGGTTGTTTCGGGGAATCTCTCCAAAGTATTCTTTGAAATGTCCAATCTTCTTTACCAATTTTTATAAATCTATACATCTTCTCTATGTCAGCCATAAACACTATTTTGTGCTTACGCCAGCGTAATAAGATCGATGCTAAATCTTGCTGTAATCTTGGGCCCACATACATATTGTCATTTAAGCTTATCTGGGAGCTTGATTTACTTGACGCATCAAACACTACTCGTAACTTCGTGGTCAATGAATCTTCTTTAATCACGGGTTGATGAGGGATGTAGTATTTTCCTTGATAATAATCGGATTTCGGCACTTTTGTCATGTGACCCATCTCTAAGTATTCGGTAAGGAAGTCTTGGTATTTGATTTGTAAGCTTTTATCTTTGGCAAACTTTCTTTCTAATTGTAAAAGCCTTGCAGCGGCTTTTTGGCGAGAATTCCCGTAACTTACATTATATTGTTTGAAAGGAAGCCTTACAGTGTATGTTCCATCTGGATTTCTCACAGTAGTTTCTTGGTAAAAATTTTCACACATACGGTCATTATTGGACAATTGATACTTTTCAGGTACTTCTTCTATTTCCCAAAACTTGCTTATTTGTTGGATTTCGGTAGTACGGGTTGTCATACTAATTATTTTAATATTTGTAATAGTGTTACAGGAAATTCCGGATAAAATCCACCCAAACTCGGTATCTTGTGCGATAATTCCATCTTGTATTTTTTGTAACCCTTTTAGCAATAGTTTGCTATATTCTTGAGCTCCTAGTATTATATCTATTGGGCCTTGTTTGTAATAGGTAGGATCTGCTATTAGTTTGTTTTCTAAATAGTTTGTATGTAGTTGTGGTATAGTTCTCTTCGGTAGGGAACCAGTTAGCTTCGGTAGTACAATAAGTGTGACAGGTAATTTATATTTGCTAGTGAATCTTGGTTGTAGTACAACGTTAATACAATAGTTCGACGTTTTAGGTTTGTCGTCAGCAATACCGATTATTTCAGTTTGTATTTTGCTGCGCGGATATGATAATATTTGTGCTGTTTCTTCCGTGCAAAAGGATGCCTCGGACCCTTGATCATACAATACTCTTAACAAGTGTGGTGTTCCATCTATGGCGTTTGCTCGTACGAGGGCTGTCGCCAACAACGTTGTTTTTTGTATGTCAGGTTTGGTAGTGGTAGATATGTTTGACAAAGTTTTTGTCTCATTTTTACTAGTGAACGGGATCACTGAGTTACGACTTTCCGACCCCCTAGGGTTTTCATGTCTCGGGCTTGAAGTGGTGAATTGTTTAGAATGTTGATAATTTACATGTAAAAAAGAGTGATGACCTTTTTTTCCACAATACAGGCAAGTTTTAAAACTATGACACTTTTCTGATGAGTCATGCGATAAACAATTTCTGCACATATGTTTTTTATTTACTTCCATACTACGACTTTGTACTGACATCGCTTTAAATTCCGTGCACTGGTATATAGTGTGTTCTTGACTGTCACAGAACCAACAAAATTGATACTCCTTCTCTCTACTCTCTACTATTTGTTTGTTTGATGCCAGTGGTGATTCATACGAGTAATTAGGTTTACTGGAGGGTTCTTCTTTGAAATAGCTGTTTGTTTCCAGACATTTAAACCGTTTTTCTAAGAACTGCATCATTTCCGCAAATACTTGGGGCTTGTTTGGTTCTTCTAGTTGATGTTCATACTTTTCATCAGTTTCGGAATCCCATATTCTACTCAGTATTCTTGTCATAATAGGGTCCCATGTCGAAGTGTTTACGTTTTGATTTTTTAATGCTTCCAGGTTTTCATTGATGGTGTCGTGCAATTCTCTTAAATTTACTGCATTGCCTTTCTTTATTTTTGGAATATTCAGCATATTGTCAATATGTTTAGTAATTATTATTCTCTCATTTTTATATCGTTTAATCAGTAGGTTCCACGCAGTTACGTAATTAATGTCGCAAACTGTTAAATGCTTAATCAGCTTAGCGGCGTCACCCCGTACATGTGTTTTCAAATATTGCATTTTTTCTGTGGCGGTCAATGATTTGTCTTCATGTATTATTTTCAGAAATAAATCATAAAAAGAGCTCCATGACTCATAACTCCCGGTGAATACTGGAATGACTATTTTCGGTAATTTAACCGATGAAGCATGTTTCTCATTGATTGATTGTACTTTGTCGCATACTTGATTTGTTATACGATCATAATCCACTCTTAATGTTTCGAATATACCGTCTTGAAAATAACTGTGATCCATTGTGTTTTCTTCGTCCAATATGTCAAAATGAGTTTCCTCTACTTTCTGCCATTGTTTTTGCAAAGTTTCCAGTAACGTAGTAAAATGCGACATAGGCTTATTTTGCTCCAGAGATTGGGCTGCGTTTTGTAGATTAAGTTTTATGTGGTTAATGCGATATAGTTGCAAATTCATTTTTGCTGAATTAACAACTTCTGGTTGCGGCTCCACGCCTTCTGGTTCATATAATTGACAAAGTGTTTGAACTTTCTTCTCACACTTTCCTAGGTATTCCATGGCTTCTGTATATAGCTCTTTAATGGACCCGAAATAGTCAGAAGTGACGTATTTATGGTTTAACAGTATTTCTTGGTCCTCTAAACATACATGATTGTCCGAAGTTCTGGTGAAGATATCTGTTAATCGAGATCTCCTTTCCGTAATGTATTTCAACGTTTTCCTTGAAGCTGAGTCTTTTTTGATGTTGGTGAATATTTGGTTTATTTCCTTGTAGTTCGCTTCTTGGTTTCTTATGATCTCATTTATTTCTTGTACCTCCATCGTTTTCTTGCCGCCCTACCCTATCTACTAACAGATATAATATATATGATAAACAACACTTAGTTGCGTTCTTTGTCCTCGATACGGTATAATGCGACTTCTCAAATACCGGGGCGACCCGCTGGTGGGAGACCGGTACCCGATCCGCTACCGCACGATCGCAACTAAGTTAGTCAGTCTTAACATACAACAACCTAGCGCTAATTGGGTACGCTAACCTGGGTATGTAAGGGTGTCAGTCAGTCAGCCTACGGAAAAAAAAACAGTAAAATATAATAAGTATTATTTCACAAATTTTAAGGGACTGATTCAAATTAATTCTCGAAGGACCAAATGTACGGGCATAAGATAATTTGTAGGGTCAAATTAACCAACGCTCGCACGTAACCTACTCCTTACTGTGTACCACTCGTAATAGTCCTACCACCCTAGCCTAACCATATGTACTGATAACATATAATTATATAGATAGGTACGGGAAGCCTGTTGCCAGGAGACCTAAGGCAACAGACGGAAACTATGAAGGAAGCAGGGGTGTGTACGTAGTGCAATGTACACAGGAGAGAGGGTTTTCTCACTGCCGGTCAAGCAGGCTCACAAGACCGATCGTACTGACGGCTAAAGGTGTCTTGGCCGCAGTGAGAGGTGGTGACAGGGTAATGAGTCAAAGTCGGATTCAACGTAATGACTGGTTTTATTTACAATATTAAAATCTTATATACTAATCTTAAACTAAATACACATTCACGCCTATTCACTTGTGTGCCATCCGTGTGTTGCGTCGACGCTGCAGTCTTCAATATTTCGGTCAGTTGTATGCTGACGCTGAGCTGTACTTTGTCCCAAGATGCGTCGATGTAGTAAATTTGTCATTGATTGCTGTGTTTATATAAATTAATTAGGGTTCCTTGAAGTAAATATTATGGTTCACATGTGAACAAAAACAATAGATAATTTCTGATGACATTTTAAGAAACCTTCGTGCCAATCAACCCTTGTCATCTCTTTATCAGTATTAAAATTGTGTCTTGCCATTTTTAATTGCCAATTGATATGCTAGACGTTCAAGTTTAATAGTAGTAGCCAAAAAGAAGTTCTTCTATATATTTCAGATATGCTATTTCATTTTCTTCTTTTCGTGTAAACATAGTTTTTTAGGGCCTAAAGGTCAACCAATTGTAACTTCACAGCCTTCTTTCATTTTATTAATATATCGCTCTAAAGTAGTCTGAGGCACTGCATATGCAGAACCAGCTTTTCTGTTTTACTTAATAGTTTGCCAATTGCTGTTTTCATAGTATCTATTGACCACTCTCCTATTTTGGCTTTTTCTTGAACGTATGTACCATGATTTTACCTGAAAAGTAATAATACGATGCTAGATATTCATCTTGCCCCAATGATTGAATACGAAATTTTTTTTTTGCAAAAATGAACGGTTAAACGGATCCATGTATACAACATACCAAATCAAAATATAAAACACTAGCAAACATAGATAAAAAAGACGTAAATAAGATGATCATATTTACCTCACAATAAGGACGATGTTTTTAACACAAAAATAGATCAGCGAGACGTTCAACTATATTTCCGTTTGTAAACAAAAAACGCGTGGGCTCCCGCTCACCGATTCTCGCGCAGGGACCATTAATCGAGTCTTAGTCTTCTAACCTATCCTATCCGAGTCGGATTGCACTGACTCGGGGTGTTAACGATAATTAATTTCGACCTAACAATATTATGGGAAGCACTGTAGGTACATTAGGTCCCGTCGCTTTTTATATGGTAGTATTTTTTTTAGGTAAAATATAGAGTTTTTAGTGTGTTTTTGAAAGGCCCAATATACGGAAACTCATAGTTTCCAAAAATATATCGCCAAACCTTTCTATCCGCACTGGTGGGATAGTGGGGTGCGGGAGATTTCTTGTCGGGTCATTGTACCCAATAAATGTCAAGGTCAAGGTATCAAGGTCCAGTGCATCGGCGATGTATTTACCTGTACCTACGCAGGATTTGGGTGGCGGTGCCTCTGTTCCTCGTGAACCCATGCTGGTGGCTAGGTATTATTTCGCTTAAATCTGTCTCGATGCGGTTGAGTATTATTCTCGCGGCCCATTTGCACATGATGTTCAGTAGGCTGATGGGTCTATATCTGATGGTCACAGTTCTAACCTAACCCAAATTATTTTATGATACGTGCTCTCGACTATGTATAGAGTAGTGTAATAATTAAAAATATCCATATGAAAATATTGTGTTATTTATAAATAACATTATAATAATTAATAGTTACCCACAAACCCGTACTCTCAGGGGCAGTGGGACCGGGCGCTCTGTGAATTAGTGCGTAATAATCTAATCAATACATGCACTAAGCCCGCAGAGCGTGCCCGTCTACTGGCTGTGTGTGAATGGGAATCGGGACGCTGGCTACAGGCAGTGCCGTCGCCCAATATAGGCAATATGTTCGACAACGGCGCCTTTCGTGTTGCCGCCTCTTTCGTTTGGGCATCCCATGCGTTGCTCCGCATCGTTGTCGGTGTGGAGTGTTAGTTGATCATTTAGGACACCATGGTCTGTCATGCTGTAGGAGTGCGGGTAGATTCCCACGTCACAGTAGCATTAATGACATTATCCGTAGGGCTCTCTCCACCGCCGCCGGCGTCCCAGCTGTGCTAGAACCAAGCTGTCTGGCGCGCGACGATGGAAAGAGACCGGACGGTATGTCTTTGTTGCCATGGAAGATGGGTAGGCCACTGGTGTGGGATGCAACCTGCGTCGACACCCTTGCGCCTTCCCATCTTCCGTATACGTCGGAGTCTGCAAGGTACTGCTGCTGCATCGGCTGAGGCCCTTAAGCGGCGCAAATACACTAAACTCGTCGGAGGTTATGTATTTGAGCCGTTTGGGGTCGAAACGCTTGGCCAATGGGTTACAAATGCGCGCACCCTATTTCGGGATATTGCAAAATTGATCATTGACACTTCACGTTGGTCAAAGAATTAGTTTCGCCATACAACGTGGCAATGCTGCCAGTCATAAGTCATAAGCAGTGATCGGAGTAGGTAGATTGATTTTTGGTACTTGTATCATAAATGCACACAGAAAGAATAACATGGATAAGCCATTTTCCCGGAAAGTAATTCCGGTATTTCCGGATTCAATTAAATATTGTTAATGTTGGTAGTGATATTATTCCTACTCAATTCAAAATTTAAAGGAAGGTATCAAAACTAAATTAATTCATTATTTATCTGTTGAATAATAAAAACAATCAAATTCCGATCGAAGCTTTAATATTTTTTTTTTTTTAGCCTTTTATGGCTAGAACTTTTATAGATAGACATAAATTGTTGCACTTAAATTTAAATATTTTCATAGGGGTCATGGTAATTTGCATTAAAGGTAGAATAAATGACGGGGCCCCATAGAGGGCCAATGCCTGCTGGGGTCGTGAGACTGTTCTAAGGATGCACCACGACTCTGAAACGTAAAGGGCATACCAAGGAACAGGTTGATTTTAGTCAGATTTTAGGACCAAAAAAAAGGGGTAGAATAAAGAAAAAAGATAAAAATCAACATTGTTTATTGTTAAATATGTACAATTTACATTTATTCACATTTTAATCTTCATCGATTACAATGTCAGCATCCTGGTAATCCTGATCTTTACAATTAAAATATATAACTATGAGTTACTCTATA
This sequence comes from Pseudoips prasinana, assembly GCA_951640165.1. Lineage (NCBI taxonomy): Eukaryota > Metazoa > Arthropoda > Insecta > Lepidoptera > Nolidae > Pseudoips > Pseudoips prasinana. The sequence continues at coordinate 31,346,428 of OX621251.1, read as the reverse complement.
TTTTCTATTTTCAACCTATTTCTTTTAACATCTAAAGTCCATTTATAAATGGAAAAAGACCGTTCTACATCTGACGATGTCAAAGGAGCAAATTTTAAAAAAGGTATTAAATTATGTGCTTCATTTTTTTCAATGGCCTCACTATATTCTCTAAGTGTGTCTAAATCTGGGTTTCGTTCCATAACGCGTTCTATTTTATTTTTTATATTTTCTGAATTGCACTGATTTATAGCATCTCTGACGTTGTCAAATGCTAAAAGTGAATCTGTCAACGATAAATTATGCTTTTGCAATTCTTTTAAAGACAAATGAATTATAAAATAATTGTCTTTAATGTAATTTAAATCTTCTTTTTCTATAATATTTTTTGCCTCTCGAATAGATACCGCATCAGAGCTGCTTAAACAAGATAATACTTCTTTTATTTTTTCAAAGTTTTGAGCGTAATAAAATGCTGCCTCTAACCAAGTGCCCCATCTTGTAACAACTGGTTGGGGAGGTAGCGGCAAATCTGGATATTTTTCTTTTAAAATTTTGACTCTACTTGGGGCTTTCAAAATTACCTTTTTAACATTTGCTATTAAAATGTTAACATCGTGATATTCTAACCTAATTTGCTCAGATACGCGATGAAGAGAGTGCGCCAAACATGTTACGTGCTTCATTTCAGGTAAGTATTGTTTTAAATTTCGTCCTGCAGACAGCATATATGCAACGCTATCAGTGCAGAGGACAAGAATGTTACCTACCTTCGATTCAAAAGAATCTTCCCAAAAGTTTTCCAAACATTCTAACACAAATTGCGTGATTGTTTGTCCATTAACTACAGTTAGCATTTTACATGCTACCAAATAAGGTCTAGTCAAATTGCTAGGATGTAATGGTTTTATTAAAAAATGGACTATATAGCGACCTAAAAAGTCTGTCGTTTCATCTAATGATATCCATAGTTTCTCATTTTTATAATTATGCCGAATCGAATTGATTTTATTCTTAAAAAACTTGTCCAAGTAAACTTTCCGTAACTGTGATTCATCTGGCAGAGTACGATTAGTACACGTACAACAACACATATATTTTTTAAAGAATCTTGAAAAGTAGTATTTTTCATCTGAGACCACGGAATATTGCACAAAATGAGAAATTTTATAAGATCGAAATAAAATTCCTCTTCGGGCCGCTTAAACTTTCCCTGGTGTACTGCTCCTTCGATATGTCTTTTAACGTTTCCTTTATTTATGGTTTTCAAATGGCTTTCACATTTTGAACAGTATATTGTACCACTAGCGTGATCGTAAAGTAGTTCGGGATGACCGGATATCCATTTTTCTACAGTTTCAGCCTTGACGTTTGCCATATCTGAACTTTGTTTTAGAGATGGAACCTCGTATATATCACCTAAAACAAAGACATGAAAAAATTACATTTTATTTAGTTTATTTAGCTTACTCCGTTTGTTTTATTTTTCGTGGATCAAATTTAGTCATTGAAATTTCACCCTCTTCCTGTCAACCGATTGATCTAAAATTTGGTATTCACCTTTGATTCTGGTGACAATACAATTATGTATATTCAATATTATTGTCAATCCAAAATGGCTGCCGTTACAAGATGGCGGACAACTTATTTTTTTTTTTCAATTCCATCAATATGGGTATCAAATGAAAGGGCTTGTTACGTAGAATATTTTGTAGAGAAGTAGATGAGGCCTATAGTAATTTATTTTACCAATACATTGCAAGAGGACACAGGGCATTCAAATTATATACGGATTCCAGTAAAATGTCGGTTAATAGTGTAGTTAGCTGAATTGCGACTACATTACTAGAATATCATAATTTTGTTTCGCACTAAGCTCACTGGTTCATACTCTATTAAAGATTTAACAATATTAAGACTCATGGTATGTTCAGCAGGTCAAGCGAACAAACACAATACTAAAAATATTCTTATAGTACATCCAAACATGCTTTATACTCCTTGTAACTAGTAAAATATTACTTACCAAAGCTTGGTTTAAATATGTAGATCCAATTCAATAGTGAAAAATCTGACTCCGTATATTCGAGCCAAATCGTGGTTTAGAGCAGATTCCAGAAGTCAGTATGTACCTACACAAGCCAGGGTCAAGTAACGTTTTCACAACACAGTAACAAACAAAGATGCGCACTCTACGAACCGAAGTAAACGAGTGAGCTACCTGGCATGTCGTCGGCGGGCGTACGCATTGTTCTGATAACCGGTTATTGTACCACCCATGATCCTTTGTTCTGATTGGTCGTTGGGTTTTGTCAAATCGTGACTGTGTGCCGTAAATTAAAATCATATTAAAACGATAAAATACAAAGACACAAAGACAATAAATCTAATAAGGTAATTCATACATAACTTAAATACATCATAATTATGTCCACTATTTGTCATTTATAAATTCATTAACGCTATAATAGCCTTTCCTCAATAATAACGACTTTAATTTGTTTTTAAATAAATTAGTACTGTATATGCTTTTAAGTTCCACGGGTAATTTATTATACAGAAAAACTGATTGGACTCTAGAACTATGTTTAACTACATTAAGTTTCGGTAGAATCGTTGAAGGTATATCTTTTCTTCGAGTGCTTTCCCTAATCTGTCTTTCTTCATTGGTTTCAAATTTATGCAGATTTTTAACAAAATTGACTAACAGAACCAGAATATAAAGACAGGGAACCGTCAAGATCTTTAAAGTCACGAAGTGCTCCCTACACGATTCAGTTTGCTTCAGGCGGAGCATTGTTCTGATAGCTCTTTTCTGTATTACAAATGTCCTATGAACATTATATTGGTAGCTATTTCCCCAAAGTAAAATGCTGTACCTCAGCTTAGATTCTACCAAGGCAAAGTACACCATCCTTAATTGTTCCAGACTGAGCTCTTCTCTTAGGCTTCTAATCGCATAACATGCAGAACTAATAGAGTTGGTTATGGCCATTGTTTCCTCTTTCCAATTTAAATATGCGCTAATGTTAACTCCCAAAAATTTTATGTTATCAGTTACTTCTACTTTATTACCAGAAGATACTACTTGTAAGTTAACATTATTCCTAACTGTTGATTTAAACAACACACATTTAGTTTTACTTATATTAAGTTTTAAATTATTTATATTAAACCATTCTTCAAATATTTTTAACACTGTATTAATTTTGGATTCTACGATTGGATTCTACGATTTCTTTTGTACGCAGATGACCTAAAGACATACAGAATTATTAACACCATGGATGACTGTAACCTTTTCCAACAAGATTTAGATAGGTTGTCTACATATTGTTATCATAACAAACTTCATTTAAGTATACCTAAATGCAACAGTATCTCATTCACCAAAAACAAGAGGAAAATAAATTACATATATAAGCTCAACAATGTCGATCTAGCACATGTCTCGTCAATACGTGATCTTGGTGTCCTAATGGACTCAAAGCTACACCTTGATGTACATATAGAAAGCATTGTGAACAAAGCCTTTCAGATGTTCGGTTTTGTTATGAGAGCGAGCAAGGATTTTAAAAACGTATCCACATACCTAATTTTATATAAGACACTAATAAGATCTCAATTGGAATATGCATGCTGTGTGTGGAATCCACTTTATAGCAAATATGTTGATCAAATTGAAGCTGTACAACGTAAGTTCCTTCGATCCATGCACTATAGATGCCACCGAGGTCGTCTAAAATACCCGCAGTTACTGAGTAGATACAAGATGCTTTCTTTAAAATGTAGACGTACTCAACTGGAAGCTATGATGCTTCACAAAGTTTGCCATAATAATGTTGACTGCACCGAAATCAACAATAAATTATGTTACTCAGTTCCAAGAACAGTTCACCGTCGAGAGGTTAGGGCGCGCACACTATTTGCAGTTGGGTTTTGTAGAACCAACGCTGGTGTACGCGCTCCCATGCATCGGTTAGTGAACGAATACAATATCCATTTCAATGAACTTGATATTTTTGCATGTTCTATGTACCAATTTAAGCAAAAGATCATTGAAGTGCTTGGCGGAAACAATTAACCATCGTACTACTCCACTATTCTTAAAACACACAAAATATTTTTATATAATTACCTTTTTTTTTTTTTCTCTTCGCTTTAATAATGTGAAATCCAATCATTCATTACTTATTACTAATTTATTACTTTTCTATCTTTGTAACTTTTTTTTTTCTTTCAATCTAATGTGCTTGCATGATAATACTAGGCTATAATACTTGTTGTGCCTCTGGTTTATATTTCTTAAATATTATTATCGCAACCTGTGGAAAATGTGGTTGGAAATACATTTCATAAATTTATATGTTTAGAATTAAGTACCTAATGCTCAATGTATATCTGTTTGTTTTCCCGAATAAATAAAATAAAATAAAATAAAAATATTATCTGCTGATACTATGGCATTTGTGTCATCTGCGAAGATAATAAGTTTTGTATCTGGAGAACAGATTTTTAAATGTGGAATAAGATCATTTAAGAAGAGAATAAAGAAGATTGGACCCAAAACAGAGCCCTGCGGAACTCCTGCTGATTTTGTAACCAAATCTGATCTGAATACTTTTTCTTCTCCATCTACTATCGACCTGATTTCTGTGTATTGTCGTCTATTACGCAAGTAGGAGTTAAATAACTTTAAGGTGTTACCTCGTACGCCATAGTGTTCCATTTTAGCAACTAGAATGTCATAATCTACTGTATCAAACGCGGAGCTAAAATCCAAAAATATACCTGCTACTTTGTATTTGTTGTTTAATTTACAGATAACCTCATCAATTAGGGCTTCTATAGCATCGGTGGTACCTATTGACTTTTGGTATCCGTACTGTTCACTAAATAGGATCTTGTGACATCTCATGTGCTTAATTAGGCGATCCTTCATTATTTTTTCTAAAACCTTTGAATGAACCGGTAGTAATGAAATTGGTTTGTAATTAGACGGGTCCGTTCTTGAGCCTTTTTTAAAAATTGGTAGAACTCGGGAAATTTTAAATTGATCAGGGAAGAGACCAGATGCTACACATTCATTAAAAAGTGATGCCAGTGGGTCCACCAACAAATCAATGTTATCCTTAATAATGGAGATAGGTATTTCATCATAACCAACAGATGACTTATTACTCATTTTGTTCACCATATTTTGAACCTCTCGAGGTGTAATTATATCAAAATCCATGTCAGAGTCAACCCTACCAACACTTTCCTTCAAATATGCAATAGCTAATTTGGGATCACAAGTATTGAGGCGTACAAAGCTATTAAATACTTTTGAAAAATGATTGGCTACATCCGAGGCATTGCTGATGACAGTACCATTAAGTTTTAGTAAAAATTGTTCTTTATTAATGGTTTTTGGTACATTCCGCCGATCATTAACTATCTTCCAAATCTCTTTATTAGAATCACATGCTTTTTTAATTTTTTCCCTTATATAATTCCTTTTTGCAGCACTAACTACTTTTCTAAACAATCTAATATATCTATTATGATATTCAAGAACAGATTTCTGGCATAGTGACTTGTCTACTGTACCAAGAACACGTCATCATTTTACTAGCTACCTTTACACCTTTCGTTATCCACGTAGATAATCTGTTTCTTTTAATGTTAATTTTTATTTTGCGTCTCTTAAAGGTAGATGAATGAAGCTCTTTATAGTTACTTATAAATGTATTAATTCCTGTATTCCAATCAATCTCTAAGAGCTTTTTTCTAAAGTCTTTCTTGTTTTGATCAGTATAGCTTCTTCTGTATACACGCACATAATGTGGTTGATTTTTTAGTTCAACTTTTTCCAACCGTAACTTGCAAAACAGTCCTGCGTGTCCATCTGAAAGCCCATTGTAATCAATACTAGTGTTTTCAATAAGACTGTCTGGTAAGTTTGTTAAAAAGTTATCTATGGGTCATACACAAAAAGGTAACACACAAAGGGGCAAAAATAAAACTTCTCAGAAACATTGCGAAACGAAATATTTATTACTTCATTATTAATAATCAGTGTTTTAATCACTATGTTGGAGATCAATATGTTAATTTTTTTATATAAATCACATTTTTTATATTTTTAAGGACCACAGAAGAGGCGACTTGGTCTACAAAATAGATAAAATGCTGTTATTCAGCGTAAACTAAAATCTAATAAGATAAAATAACTAAACATATGTACTTCCTGCTATAAACGAATTATAAAACGCAAATAAGAAGTCAACGTAATTGAATCAATTGGAAAATAAATAATAAAAAAAGAATGTCTACAGAAAGGAATTTCATTTTGGTGGACTGAAAAATCACAATGAAAATTATATAATAATCCAAATAAACGGTAATTTTTCAAAGCCCAGGTGTTATGTATTTCTTTAGGTAGCTAATCATATTTTGATAAAGTAACTAAATTATATTATTATAAGGGTTTGCAAATATTTCCAAAGAACTGTCAAAAAGGTCTGGATCATTTAAAGGTATTGATGTCGATCGCTTCTTTGATGAAAAGTTCATGGAGCATTCAGAGTCAAAAGAAAATATATACGCAGTGCCCGCTTCATAGGCCTGCGTGGTTACTGATGATATTCAATACCAGCATCTTGTGTAAATCTCTCTAAAAAACCAGGTGAGATTGATACTGCTGATGCGTCGGGTGTTGCTGGTATCTCAGGAGAATTAGATACAGATTCAACTTCAGGAGTGTTTGACCCAGAATCTAGAGCAAACAATACCCGAGGCGAATCTAACGTCTTCATTTGCACGTTTATTTGACCTATGCCATTATTGGGGTAATGCACATCGGCTGCACAAATCAAACAACTCAAACGCCTTACTTGAAGGACTGAAGGGTAATTGACACTCTATGTCACCTGGTGTGTTCTAAGCGTACCCTTGAAGGGACAAGTGATACTCGAATCTAAAACATTATCAACATCTAAAATAGATGACTCATCAATTTTATGAATCTAAATGCCTTTGTAATTATGACGTAAACATTTCATAAGACTATCTAAATTATAAATATTGTGACCTTTCGCTATAAAATCATCTGCAAGTCTTTTAACACAGCCTTCTAGTCCATGTGGAGCACCTTTACCATGGCCCTTTTCGTTAAAATATTTTATTCAAGTAAATGTCAATATGATGGAACATGGATTTATACTTTACAATATTTCGTTGCTGTCTGAGAGTGTAGTCTTTTTTTCTTCTTTTATTTTTCTCGTATCTTTCTTTATCTTTGTTTTTTCTCTGTTCAATGTCTGCTTCGCTCATTCTTGCACGAGCGCATTTCATGCTCAACTTCTTTTGTTCACGACGACTTCTTTTTTTTTCTTCGTCGGAAAGTGAAGTTACGATCTGCTTGCTCGTGGCACCCTAACTAAAAAAACAACAAGTATGCATTACCATTAAAAATAAAATTATATAGACATCAAGATACAAGTAAACCACACATAACACACCAGACATGACCCCAAAGTAAACGTTAAACCCTCCAATTAAAATGAGTAGTAATAAAAGATTTTATTTAAGTTTCCTCTATTAAATCATATCATATCATAAAAAAAACTTAAATCGACTACAAAAATTAAATGCTTTATCATAGTATATATTGTACCAAAATATTTACACAATTTTTTAGCTTTTCTATAATTCAATTAAATAATAATAAATCTATTAAGCCTCCTTCGTGGACATAATCTTTTCTGTGGACACGGTGGTCACAGAAAAGACATCCACAGAAGAGATTTATTTAAAAAAAGTTATGCGCTAAGTAGTATGTTTTGAGGTTAGAAATCAAGCTGCATGCTTTTCATATACTTTCACTAAATGCTCATAAAAAAACAAAATATAAAATTTTTTAAAAGCAATACTTACGTATTTATAATCGTAACAGGAAAGAACACCAGAACTTTTACAATTATATGTGTTTTGGAATAAAAAAAATATATTCACTCACTTTGCAATCGCAACAGCAATATATCAAACGCCGTAATGACAGATATTTAGTGTTGCTGACAGAGAAAAACAAAAGTATAGTATGGTCCAAAAAAGATTTTTTTCTTGTTTTTTTACCATGTCCACAGACCAGACTCAAAATTATGTAACCATAATTTTAATTGATTTATTTCACACAATTAAGAACCATATATTTTTTTAATCATATTGTTACCATCTGTACTAAATTGTTTTTATTACACGTAAATAATTTAAGTAAATAGTGTATTATAACTATTTTTAAACATAGCACAAATGGTAAAACTTCGGTTTGTAACAGTCCACAGCAAGAGACTTTTTGATGATAAATTCTATAATAATGTATGACTGAAACGTAATATTTTCCAAGATGTGATTAAAATATGTAGAAATAAAGGGACTATACTATTTAAATTCGTTCAAATATTCATTGATATGCTCTTTTAGATGATCCATTACATGAACACTTTTTTTACTCTTTTTGTGTATGACCCCTATACATGATTCGGATTGGTTGCGCCTGAAAGTGGGTGTATCTATTAAATATTTAAAATTATAGCACAATAATAATGATAAAAATGAATTTCGTCTAAAATTATCATTCATTATATTAACGTTATAGTCCCCACAAATTATGCATTTTTTATTGAGGAAATGCTGTAATAGCTTTTCAAGCCTAGCCATAAATTCATCGAAATTACTATGTGCAGGTATATACAGGGTTACTGGTAACTCGACGTATTCCTTGCAGGACGTCATAGTAGGGTTAAAATGCAACAAATTAAGCCACCAAATGTTCTACCGAAATTCAGTAGTTTTTGAGTTAGTTCGATTTTTAGAGTTTTTATGAATAATCCCAGATTAAATCATTTGAAACCAATTTAAAAATTATTTACGGCGCGACAGTACAGAAATTTTAAGTTATTATCGTAGTTGATGCCGTAGCAGATCTTTGTTAATAATTAAAAGTTCAAAAATGCCTTAAACCTTGGCAAATATCACTAATCAAACATTTTTTTTTTTGTAATTTTTGTTATTACTCCATACAAATTGTTGTCTAGTGCAAAAATAAAATACTACGCCTGATGTACAAATTACTAGGAAAATATCCTTATCTTATCAGCTATCCAAAAAGGTATGAATGTTAATACAAAGTCATGGACTACATTATGAAAATCGTTTTTGATTTAGTACAGGAAGACGTGCGTCTCACAAAAAGGTGATTATTCGGAAAATCAAATAAAACAATTTCGTGAATGTTATTATTATTTTTAATAAATTTCAATTTAATAACTTTTATGACATACATTTCACACGTCTTGTTCGATGTGCTGCCCTCGGTTTCGAATACATGTTCTTATTCGCTTCCTCATTTCAGTTTTTGTGATTCTTGATGTGATTGTTGCCCTCATCTGGTCCGCCGCATCTGTTATTCTCTCCCTTAGTTCTTCAATTGAATTTACTGGGGTCACATAAACTAGGTCTTTCATATGACCCCAGACGTAAAAGTCTAGGGGCGTCAGATCAGGGCTTCGCGCAGGCCACGGAATCGGCCCACCGCGCCCTATCCATCGGTTTGGATAGTTTTCATCCAGCAATTGTCGAATTGTGATTCGGAAGTGGGCTGGACATCCGTCATGTTGATAAATCATGTTTGCTCTTCTTTCTTCCGGTACATCCGCGAGCAGTGGTGTTAAATGATTTCTAAGGAAATCTTCATAAAGTTCCCCATTTAGTGTTCGGGGTAAAAAATGTGGGCCGATCAATTTGTCGTCGATAATACCCATCCAAACATTAAGCGAGAACCTACGCTGGGATGCGGTTGGTTTCAGTTTTTTAGGGTTTGCTTCTGCTTTCGGTGCCCAGTAATGTAAGTTGTGGTAGTTTGTGATACCATCACGGTCAAAACATGACTCATCGGTCCACAGAATGTTTTTTAAAAAGTTTTCGCCTTCGGCGTCGGCATTCAGCATGAAACGACAAAATTCAAGCCGTCTCGGCGGATCTCCCTCTTCTAATGACTGGACTGGTTGGTAGTTATATGGATGTCGGCCTGACAAGTGAACTACAGACCAGACTTTCCACTGTGACATACCAAGCTCACGCGCTACGATGTTTGTCGATATGTTGGGGTCGTCAATAAAACGTTGAAGAATCAGCTCTTCGTCGTCAGCCGTGTATCTCCGGGAACGACCAGTGTCAATTTGCCTGGTTCTTTGGACGCTGCCAGTTTCAGATATTCGCCGATAAGTCGATCCGAAGACACTAACGTGTGGGAGTCGGCGGTTGGGAAAGCGAAGTCCATATTCTCTCCGCGCTTCAGCAGCGTTACCGTCACAAAGTCCGTAACAGTAAATTATGTCAGCGTATTCAGGATTAGAATATGCAGCCATAGTCAGCACTTATGAAGGCACAGCACAGCACGAGAGCAAGATACGCGATAGGGATAGCCAGATAACAAAACACGAGCTTGCGCGACGTAGAGTTGAGACTGACTAACGCTGACGACCAGAAAATCGCACCCCGAGTCATGCCGAGAGAACAATAGTAACCAATCACAAAGCTTACCGTGTGTTTGGAGTTCAAGCTCAGGTAAAACTACGAATTCTACGAATAACAAACAAAATGTTGATTGTCTCACAATTTTACCTGCTCCCCATAAAACTCTTCTCTACCCTGTCATACATGCAAAAGTATTGACAATCATACCTTTCTGAATAGCTGATAAGACAAGGATATTTTCCTAGTAATTTGTACATCAGGCGTAGTATTTTATTTTTGCACTAGACAACAATTTGTATGGAGTAACAACAAAAATTACAAAAAAAAAAATGTTTGATTAGTGATATTTGCCAAGGTTTAAGGCATTTTTGAACTTTTAATTATTAACAAAGATCTGCTACGGCATCAACTACGATAATAACTTAAAATTTCTGTACTGTCGCGCCGTAAATAATTTTTAAATTGGTTTCAAATGATTTAATCTGGGATTATTCATAAAAACTCTAAAAATCGAACTAACTCAAAAACTACTGAATTTCGGTAGAACATTTGGTGGCTTAATTTGTTGCATTTTAGCCCTACTATGACGTCCTGCAAGGAATACGTCGAGTTACCAGTAACCCTGTATATGTATACGTTCCCCGACAACGATGAGGACTTTTTTGACGCTGTTTAGATTTAGTTTATTTTATATCTATGTAGGTTTAATGTAGTTTTTAATTTTTACTTATATAGTTATAGCTAATATATCTTTAGGAACTATTAATTATTTAATATAAAAATTAAACTTACGATTTTTTGTCTCGAAAACTGTGCAGCTCCTGTGTTTGCGATTTTGTATATGTGTTTACATAAACAATAACTATATGCAAAACAAATATGAAGCTCCAAATCGACGGGACCTAATGTAAAGTGGAGCCATAATATTGTTAGGTCGAAATTAATTATCGTTATCACCCCGAGTCAGTGCAATCCGGCTCGGATAGGATAGGTTAGAAGACTAAGGCGGGAGCGATGCGAAGCGGAGCTCCCGCCTTAGTCTTCTAACCTAGTCGGAGTCTTCGTGGTATTTTTTATAAACCACCCAGAAGTAGGAGCCCCGCCAAGCGGGGCTCCGTCGTGCTCAGTTAGTGGACGCCATATGAGGTATAGTTTTAGGTTTATCTAACTACTAAATTATTTACTAACTTGTCTTAATTTATATTATGGTGAATAAAAGTTATGGAAAATGGCATTATTGTAAACGAAAATTATAGCAAATACATTTATGGATTTAAATTATCATCACACTTGATCGATTATGACCAATGGAATCAGTGAAAGTCATTTTATGTCATTTCACGATTATGGCAAGTGAAGCGTTATTTCTAATGAAATTATGGCAAATACCTGTATGGCCTATGAAATTATGGCATTTTAAATTATGGCTAACATAAGTAAACCATTGAACAGGCCATCAAAGCAGCTGCCCATACTAGAAACAAATGAACATTATGAGGTTTAAATTTCTGTCACTGTTTGCCTCGGGCCGTAGGATTTCACGTTTTACTGTCTCCGTTTGCTTAATAAGTGTCAGTAAAGTTAAGTATACAACACTTTATAAATAACACCGACGATCTGCAAGAGTCGCAGGATGGCGCTGGAGACAGGCAGCACAAGACCGGCCATTGTGGAGATCCATGGGCGAGACCTTTGTACAGACCCCAGCGCATCAAGCTACCCCAATCTGTCAAATTTCCCCAATTCAAAGTGAACCTTATGCTTTTGTGATAACGTTGAAAATCTATAAAAGAAATTTGACAGATTGGGGAAGCTTGGTGTGCTGGCGTCTGTACCGCAGTAGACGTCTCGGCTGATATGATGTGATAATAATGATGATGAAACTCAGACGTATTTTACGTAGGTAGTATGTCTCCAAAGAAAGGTTAAAAGAAGGGTTAAATAAAACACATAACTGCACATACAAACTTTATTTGCATCACACAATGCAATCCTATTGACATTTCGCGCACTACAATAAATAAACGCGAAAAATAATACAATTTGGTCCTTCACCCAATTACTAGCTGCCTAATAACAAAAATGTCTTTACAAATATATCTAGAGCTCTCGCAACTTATAAAAAAAAATACAAAATATAGTACTACCTTATTAGAGTGTTTTTTACAAAACTAATACAGAAAAAGAACAAAACAACGATTCATAATACTCATTTCAACTCAGTCGAGCTCAAATCTTAAGGAATTTATACTCCTATAGAAGTTGAAGAAGAAACACACAGAGAGATTCAATTGATTATATTTTGTCCACAAGTAGATGAACAGTAACTAAAGAACACGCAAGAGCTCTATCAGAAAAAAAACTCCAACGAAAATGTTGTAATAATAATGGTAACAAATTGTGATTCCAAAGTAACGTGAAAAGAAAAAATTAAGCTCATGACACGAATTAATTTTAGAAAAAGAGCAACAAAATTAAATCGTTTTCATTACTTATAAAAACAAACAAACACTTATAATATGCTTCTAATTAAATAAACCATCAAATCGATATCTAATACGTAATCACAATCGATACAAAGAAGGCTAGATCGCAACAAAAATTATGCCAAATCTTAGAATCCCAGATTTGTTAAAACAAATATAATATATATATCAAAACTGGTTCATAATGAAAAGAAAAACTGTCGCGTAACATAAGTCAGCATGTTACTTAGACAAGCTAAGAGAAGATGGCGCTAAACCTGTGATGAGCCACACGTCGAAATTAAAACGCATAATTAAGAGATGAAATTCAGATAGGAGCCATTCCTGAGAGTTTCGCCTTTGGAAGACCGTTCCGTTGAAAGTACGGACAACTTTAATTTCTGTCTAATTTTACCAATCATTAAGTAATCAACCCCACAATTTATTATGTAAACACGGCCCCAAAATGTATTATCATCTCGAAATCCATTTAAACAGAGTAAATAGTAGGGACAACTTGCATATATATTATCATGTTTGGAACTATCCCTATTCACCCTGTTTTATGATATAAGCTATTACCAGACCAGGTTTTCATCGAAGCGGATAAGAAATTATAGCATAGACAATGTAAGAATATAAAAGAAAAAACACCCCGGTGGAAACTAAGTGTAATATGTATAGAGGTTGAACGACATCTTTAAACTGTGTGAACTACAAAGAACATTTACATTCGGTGTAATAGCGTGACAAGTACCAGTTATAGATCTAAGTGTTTACAACCAGTTGAACAAGTATGGGGACGAACACTTCTGCCTCGGTACACTATGGCGATTGGCACACTGCCCCGCATGATGCAGCGTAGTGCGTGAGTGCGTGTTCTAACGTTGCTTGTAAGTATCTCCGTTTGTATAGAAAACACGCACAGTCCAACACTCAGTAACAGCATCCACGCGAGTTCATGCAGATGCATGTTCTGTATGTTGGACTGTGCATCTTTTCTATACAAACGGAGATACTTACAAGCAACGTTAGAACGCACTACGCTGCATCATGCGGGGCAGTGTGCCAATCGCCTTATAGGACCGTGCGTGCTTTTCTGTGAGTTGGTAGAGTGCTGTATAGAAGTCTTAGTCGCCATGGTAGCTCCACTGAAGTGTACAGAACATTATTACAACAGTATTTCATAATTTCCAAAAGAAAATCATATCCTTGTATGTGCAACAAACATATAATTCCTTGTCCTTATATGAATAAACACCAAAATACAGATTTATGTTTAAAAAATAGATACTTTTTTATTTCAATTATAATTTCACTGATTACTTTTATATTGCTGTGCTTTTAAATGCGTGTTATTATTTTAATAATTAAGTGGTGTTAAGTACTACATCTAGATACAAAATTGGTCAGAACATAGATATGGGAGACCTACTATTCTAACTAACCTATGGCGTTACATCCACAATTCTATTCTAACTAACCTATGGCGTTACATCCACAATTCTGGACAATTTTTTTTCTATCTAATCGTACCAACTCTATCAGTGGCTTTTAAACAAATTGAGCCATATTTTCAACTATAATATTTTGACTACCGTCATTAGTTCCTACAGAGATCGTATGCCTAACTAATAGTTTCCATAAACTAATATTACCATTTGTAGACTACCGTCAAAATTATCAGAATTTGGTATCAGACTAAATTCGAATTTATTTGAATAATAAGTTGAGTTGCTGTGTGGTGACGGCATAGAATATCATCACCCCATCACATCCCATGGGGCTGATGAGGGCTTACAAATCGACCGATGGAATACCTACCAGAGACCGGCAGCAGCGTTTTTCTGTGAACTATGACCATCAAACTTCGATCGCCAACCCGTCTGCCAAGCGTGGCGATTATGGCATATCCCCCCCCCCCCTCTTTGGGGAGGGTTCTGTCCAGCATTGACGTACTTTGGCTGACATGATGAAGTTGACGTATGCATTAAGATAATTTTAATTTATAATAAAGTTAGTAAAAACAAAATACTTTATTTTTAGATATTTTGTAAAAAGCGAATCTTACGAATATGGTCACGCTCTCTATTAATCCGTGTACTACAGAGGACTTTACACAATTGATGGGCACGGAGTCAACCGAATGGGCAAACGAACTCCTATACAACGCGAGATCAGCTTCTGGAATAGTATAGCTTGATATGTATGTAGCTGTGTGTACACAGGCGACTAGCATGACCACTGCACCGCAACGGCATACTTAATATAATATTTCGATAGATTAATCACAGTAACACTTTTGGGCAAGTTTTGCAGGAGCTAGGAAACAAAGTATTGTTGAGATACAAAATAGTACAAAACGCAGCATGCCATTTTTTGTTGAGTGATCACCGCCACCCTATGACACTCGCAACACCACCTTTAACAAAGAAATAGGCTCACTTTTCGAATATTGTCATGTCGTACTGGATAGGAAATCCCTCCGCAGTTAATGAATTCCACAGGGACAAATCCAATCGTCTCAAGAAACTTTTTACCACACACTACCTGTGTGTGGTAAAAAGTTTCTTGTGACTATGTAGACGTCCATCCATCCAGGTGATACGGATGAAATTTCGTAATTAATAGAAACTATAAACAGTAGTCTATGGTAATAATAGTCTAACCAAATACATCCTAAACTTTTAAATATCTAATAAACAAATAGAGTCGTGGACGCCGCCTACAGCAAGCTATACAATACAAGCTAAACACGAGATATTGGCTGAATACTGCTATTTGACTAAATACACAAACATTTCGTCCAACGTTTGGCAACGCGCTGCATAAACTCCGGCCAATGAGACGAGATCAACATTGTTAACACCTTAGAAACTAAACTTACATAGGTTCCCACAGTAATGACATGTTATTTTTTTATTTAGTCATATGTATATACTTTCACCATTACAGCTGGAAGAAGTCCACTGCTGGGGGCTACCGGCTAAGTCGCCGAACATCGGGATAAGTGATTGGCGTTCAAATCAATAAAGGTTAAAAATGACTTAATCAATAGTTAAATAGTTAAATTCCATGGGCACATGTGACGTCCGATAAATGGTACGGAATCGATTTTCAACGTAGAAGCTGATAACGATTGATTAAGTCATTTTAACCGTTATTTATTTGAACGCCGATCACTATCATGATGTTCGGCGACTTAGCCGGTAGCCCCCCTGTACAAGCCTCCCCCAAGAATCATCTTGCGGGGATATGCCAGTAAGATGTTCATAATGCTTTGAAGGAATCGCACATAAAGTCAATACAGTGTGAACGGGACCATTATATCAAGCGTTCTTAATCTAAGGCCCTTTCCTAATGTGTCGGCGCAGCGGCGCGACATCAGGATGTTAGGAAGCCGAAAACATGTCACGTCGCCTGCGTATACGCACATAAAATATTACGCAGTACCGCTTGTGCCGTCGCGAAGATGTAGTCTTCGAGTTCGAGTGAAGAAGATGCTTAACATTGTAGCATTTACAATTACGAAAAAAAAAGAAAACGTAATTGGTTTCATCCTTATATCAGAATTAATATTAACAGTCTGTGTTTACGCAAATGGTTAATGGAATTCCTGCAGGCCAAATAATTGACAACATTTCAAAACTGACACCACCTTGAAACAAAAAAACCATTTCTTTATTTTTGTATCCTGAGTTCAAATATATTTTTTCTTCATTACTGAGGAAAAAAATAAAAGCTAAAAAAGGTGTGATGACGTCACTTATACGGTGGACAAGGTCCTTTGCCTAAGCATTCCAATGTTTTAAACGAAAACGTTAATGTCAAACAAGACATGTCAAATTGTCAATTATCACTCACGGTTTTAAATTTCGAAACTTTCATGGTGACTTAATGAAACATAATAAGAACACTGGAAACTAATTTAATATTGACGATTTTAATTAAATTTGAAATTGAAATCATTATACAAACGTAAACAAATTTTGGCGCCAACGAGTTTGACAAGACAGTGATTTTTTGTTGACGGGTTACATTAAAGCAAAGATCGATGCCTATTCTACCGTATGTATGACGTCATTTGCCGCTTACGTCTTTCTAGAATACATCGAATTTCAAAGATGGAAAAGGGAAAAATATGGGTGCCCTAGTTTTGGATTTACTTTTAAATAACGCAATAATACATGCCAGTTAAAAATATGAAATTTTGTCAATTGTCTTCACAAATTTGCATGTCATTATTATATGATTAGATATGTTAAGCGACTATTGTGCTACCAAAGACCTTTTAAAACCATATTTACTTGCAAATAAATCATGGAGTTTGATTTTGAGAGTATGTTCCATTTAAGCCATTGGCAGAAACAAACAGTGGAAGCTTAATGAATTATAGGCACTCCACAAACTTTCTGTACCGCATCGCTGCTGCATCGACACCTCAGGAAAGGGTTTCAATCCTATTTTCTTTATTAACAATCTGTATCTCGACTCTTCGGCCTCTACAAATAGTTACAATCAACAGAAGCCTTGAAGCTTATAGTTAACAATATTTAGCATAAATATCACAACATATAGAAGTAAGCCGTATACATAAGAAGCTAGATCACTGGACAACGACATATACATATGTCACCAAGATTTCTTTCGATGTTTAACACTGAATTACTAATTTAACAAAAGTGCGGAACTTGCTTTCTGATCCAAAGTCCCAATAGAAATATTTACAAAAAGAAATAAATATACAAATATTTCTATCCGTTCTCTCGTATCCATAGTACAAGTTTTGCTTTATTTGATAGATGGCGCTGTGTTATACGTCCCGAATATTAATGTATTTATCATTATAATTATTATTGAGAATATTTAAGGACGGTCTGAGAAGTTTTCAGTCTTTAAGAAAATTGTAAAACCGTCTTTCGAAAGTTTCTAATGGAGCTGTTTTGACCACAGGTTTGTACCTTTCCTTCAAATTGATATTACATGTCAAAACTTAAGTAAAATATAAATATACCAATAATGTATTTTAGGCAACTGTTTATTCTCTTTAGTAACATGTACCTAATCATTAAATTTAATACCAATAAATTAGTTCTAAAAGATAATTAATAATTTTTAATCGAAATAAATTAGGAACTTAATAAGACTCAGCATACCGGACGGAATCCTACATTAGAAATTAAAGTCAAATATTTTATCAAAATCTTAACATTCACACAAACATCACTTACTTAATATAATTAATATAAAAAGAATCTCAAAAATAATACTGCAATGTATCAAAATACGTTTTAGTTGCCATGATAGGTAGAATTTGAGTATTCAATATACACGCAACCAATATAATATATCTTTAACTTTGACATGTTATTCTGAGGTTATCAAAATAAGCATCGTTTGATAAATCATAACCAACAGCTAATTTATAGCCTATGCCTATATTGAAAAATGTAAACAAAAGAACAATGTAGAGACTAAAAAAATGCTTGCTTAAATCGTCTACGGATTTGAGTTACACGACGTTAGGAACTTAAGTGATGATATTAAAAATCTTGGTGTTATTATGTCGTTGAACAGTGACTTACAAATATGACAAAACCCATACCACAAATTCGCTTTGTCGACACACGAATGGGCATCAATTGTCTTAATACTGTCCTTAATTTTACAAATGTTCATAGTTTGCACGCACAATCATCTGTTGCAACACGGTATTACTCGTAAAGAATCAGCTTTTTGCTGTAAGTTTACAACAGAGAACTTTTTTTATTTTCGAAGACAGACCCAGATCGATTTCGTTGAACTAATTTAACATTCCATATATTTCAATTGTAACTCGTATGAAAAGGATTGGGTCTAAAACACCAACAACCTCGCAGTGCTATATAGTTTACACCATAAGCAACAACTTTTGTTCTACAACTTTTGATAATTTGTTACATGTTATTTTCATACAAATAATAAGTATTAATATAATTTCCCGCTTGAATGTTTATAACTCTACGCACATCGCAAAGACGCGACACACGCGCGAGCTTAGCGTCACTCGCACGTCGTCCTTTCGTTTATGAAGGCAACATAGACCTACAAATGTCACGACAGGACAACTAAAACAATTAGATTTTTTTTTTCATGTACGCTATAACAGTACTTGTAGAACAAAAGATGTTGCTAATTAATCTAGTAGTATAGGAGTCAGTAAAGTACCTTAGAACAACTAGTTCTGACTTGTCACTTACTTCCCCTCAGGCGGCAAAGCTAAACTTACAGAGATAAAGATGCCCTATCCGTTTCATAAGAACTACAAAGAAAGAAACGCAATGTTATAAAAAATTATTTGTATGCTATTTTTTTTTGTTGTGTTCCTTAGAATCAGTGCTAATGTCGACAATAATAAAATTATACACAACCCTTATTTAATACATAGTTATAGTCTTGTTACTGCCAACAGTAGCACTGAAATTGTCACACAATAAACTGCGCGCACAAAATGAATCTTCGCTCAACCGACGGCAAGTTAGTAGACACTTGCACTACAATCATCGACCTTAATATCTACATAATAAAGGCGCTGACTAAGTCACATTGCATCCACCGTCATGCCGTCGACTTTATAGTAAAATTCTCCAAAATTCACTAGTCTTTTCCTCTTCCTCTCAGTCTTGAATCAGACGATCGAACCTTATCAACTATCCTATCCCTTTTCGTTGCGGCTTGAGAATTATTCCTACTCCTATTAGGCCTATTCATTCAAATAAATAACAGTGCAGTTTTCTAGGTAAAAATTTTGATTACTTCATACTAAGTTCAATAAGTCACGATCAAAAAGTTAATATCAGAATTCATAAATTTCAGAGCAGTTAGGAAAATAGTTTAAGGTGGAATGTTACGACTTGCTGATATCTGCCCTCGTAATGACTCCATCAGTCTACACTTTGTTTGTCTGGAAGAGACCACGTTATGTGATAAGGACGCATATTCGTTTAATGTTTCAGATAAAGGGGAAAGTGCTAAATCGTAGGTAACACAGAATAGGTTTGTTTTAACCACTTCGATGTCTGATTATGTCTACTACGCGGACAAAAGCTAGTGACTTAATATAGCATTAATTCTTAAAACCGCTTATATCGGTACATAATTATTGGCTAAAGGTTATTGTTTACTATTATATTATTGTTGGCTTTGCAGGTATTTGCCCACAAACCCAATAATATAATAATTATACACTACAACTCAACAACTTTCAGGTGTTTAAACACTTTTGCCAAACATTTTATTGGCACCAAAAACGAAAGGGATTCTACGCTTCTTTAATATGCACAAATTGAGATAAAAATTCTGCTAAATAGGCCGTTATTCATTCTAGTATTTATTACTGGAGAAGTTTCGTTTATCTGGAGGTTGAGTTGACAGCAAAACGATGCTGCAATCATTGCGATTTCTTGACCATACCGACCATTTTTTTTGCGTCAAATTTTACCGCATCCGAAGGCTTCAGTAACTCCATATGTGAAGTCGAAAACGCGTGAGTGATGCGTTATAGCTTACGATAACCGCTTAGCATTAGATGATCTATATGGTTATTTGCGAACTCGGTAGTATAAAAAAATGTTTACAAGTACTAAACATGCTTAATTGAACATTATTTATTATACAAACACAAGCAATAGAACGTCGGTTTATTGAGTATTTAGAATATGTTATCTTTTTTTAGGTTTTTCTTTAGGAATATGTAAGCAACGCACGAAGGAAAGTTTTCAATATTTTCAATACTATCTTAATATGTAGAACCATATCACGGCGTCAAGCACCAATTATGGATTAATGGTCGATGCAGTCAAGAGGTCGCAATGAGCATTTTTACGCTTCCTTTACTCGTAGTACCTCAACCTTAATGATCTTTCCCTACCACCACTGTACAAGTTTTATCATAGCTTAATGCCTGTGACAGCTGTCAGTTCAGTACATTATACGTCAAAGGCATTAACCAAAGGCAAAACAACTATAACTAAATAAATTCGCTTCTACCCAAGCCGTTTCGTTCTTAAACCTACTTTTTTGGCAGTAATCGTGGAACCAACATAATATACAAACATTCTAAACACGCCTTACCTAATATTACTGTAACATCAGTAAATACATACACCGTCTATCTTACAATAGAGTGAACACTTTAACTTCAGTTCTTTTACTTTTGACTGTATGAACGTGGAGTAATAACCCGGCAAAAATAAAAAGCCGGATATTACCAGCTATTTACTCTGCCGTTCATACCATTGCTTTTGTTCAAATGTGTAAGTATTAAATCTCCAATCAACAGAATATTCACCTTGGCGTAATGTACCTCGGGAGTTTAATACTCACACTGCAATATTTACAATTATTTGCAAACCTACATACCTACTTTTATTATAAATTCATCCCAATTCTAGTTTATTACAATGAGAGAGAAAGTGAGAAATTTTATTAAAAAAAATGCTATACTTAATCAGTAAGAAAATATACAATATTAGTGCCAATTTATCCCGCTAGAGGTGAAACTGTGTTCCAAAGTCAACAAGTGTGTTGTCATGGCAACAAAAACATGACACGTTCCTTTTACCCGCGTCCTTTAGGAACAACCTCTACACCATAGAATAGACATACGTTTACACTAACGTTTTATATGAGCTAGTTTATTTTCAAGAATCATTTTCAGACTATCATTTAGAGAGCATTTTTATATCTATAGTAACATTACTAACATGATCTGTCAAGTAATATAAATTAACATTCATCTTTCCTTTCATTTCAACCATTTATATTTTACTTATTACACGTGCATTGCATATTTATTATATATTTATGATTACTAGGCGAGTGTTACATAGGTGCTGTTTAAGAATACAAAATGCAACATGTGAAGTGTTGCCATTACTTATTAATAATACTTATTAATAAGTAATTATATTCGTGTAACTCCTAATGGTGCACAGAAGAAGCAGAAAGAGTGAAAGTTTCTTCTTCCACTTTAGCTTACACGGTGTTTTTCTTCAGAAATATGATAAAAATACATATTTTATTAAAATTTTTCCCTTTATTAAAAAGGACTTAAGGAATCAATGTTATTTCTTGGAAGAATTTTAAAACGTGATATTGTTGTTTCAAATGTTTTATCTTTTTTTAATGTTTCCATCCTTTGCTGTTAGCAACGCCTAAAGTGGTTATCAAAAATAGTAAATGTACGAAATGTTAGGTTATTTTATCTTGGAAGATTTTTGATGCGATAATGTTCTTTATAACAATGTCGTTTATAGACTATAAACATTATTTTTTTACGTTTTTAGTGACTAGTCTCGCATAAGTCAACTTATATTGATAATGTTATTTCAGTAAAATAAAATAACCGTTTCCTTTTTCGTTTAATTTTTCACAATCGGTGAATTGCCTAAAGTCGTTATCAAAAATAACTATCGTATTGAAAGTTACGTCAATTTATCTTGGAAGATTTATCTCATGTATTAAACATAAAGTCATTTTGTCTAGGAAGATTTATATCAAGTGAGATTGTTGTTTGTATAATGGCTTTTGTCGAATTTAATACATTTTTGTTGCTTTCCCTTAATATTATTTATCAGCAACTGTTCGCCTAAAGTCCTTATTATATAGTTAAATATAACTTATGAGACATTAAGTCTTGGAAGATTTTTTTTAGTGATAATGTTGTTACAAAAAAATCGGTAAGTAATCTGTTTTCCAACTTTACGCTATCAGCGACTATCGGGCTAAAGTCTTTATCAAAAATAATTAACGTAATAAACGTTAGGTTATTTAATCTTGGAAGATTTGTCTCATTTGATTTTGTCGTTTATAAACACTTTTTTTATTTCCCAATTTTCTTTTACGTGGATATTCACCTAAAGTCATTATACAATAGTAAAATAGAACTTACGAAACACGTAAGTAAAGTCTTGGAAGATTTTTTTAGTGATAATGTTGTTGTTGTTTAAACTAAATAGGTTATCTTTATGGGAAGTAACTTATTTTTAGAAAAACATTAATTTGAATAGGACCTCACTCAAACAATTTCGGTAATTTAACAAGTGCATCTATTACCACGTTGTATTTTCTTTATTATGTCATTTTAATTACTAAATATTTTCGACTTTTAGAGAGCTTTTAAATTATAATAACGGTATCATAAATATCAGAATATACGACGCATAGTATATTTTTAAACAATCTAAAGCAGAATATTTATAACTCTACAGAAAATTATTATGAAAAGAAATCCCGGGTATGCTGGTGTCTATAGACATATAAATACAAAAAAGTCCCGAGTATGCTTGTGTCTATAGAAATATAAATACTAAAAAGAACATGTGGGAGTACGAGTTTAATCTCCCAACGACAACTCATATTGTACTTGTTTGCGAAATACACTCACAAAAGAGTGACACTTGTCAACTCGTCATCCGTCCTAAAGTCAGTCTTAAGACACGTGTAGGTGAGTGTACACCTAATACGCTATAGTTCAGATCCTTTCAGTCTTAAAGAAGACACGTTCATTTAAGAAAGTGATATGAAGATATGTTAGACACATCACTTACATATTGCAAAATATTGCTCGATATCCTTATTATAACCGATAAATCGGTGGTTTATCGATACTAATATCGACATGTTGATATGTAAGCTAAAGCATCTCATTTTGACATCATGTATGAAGCTGATAAGTTGTCAAGATCATGTATTTATTTTATATATTGGTATTGATGAGAATGGCTGTTTAATGCGCATTAAGAATTTTGGCGAAACAGATTGTTTTACGGTAAAAAGAAAGATGTAGTATGGAAGAAATTTCTTCAGAAATTTCTAATTCTGCAGTCAGTCAGGCAATGGTTTCATATGGATAGCTATCTCAATTTATATCTTGGTAGCGCAAATATATTTTATCAACGTACCACATTTATTTATTCAATATATAGCCAAAAAAGCCGTGAATTTTGACTCACTCAATTTTGTTTCACGTTAAAAATTAACAGTTTACTATAGAAGATAATATCTAAATTATTTCTCAATTAACTTTTTTTTATCTGAGAGTGGCAAAACTAAGGGTTTAGATATACAAAAGTAAAAAATGTTATGCCTTGGGCCTAAACATTCAAATATTAGTGGGCAACCCTAAGTATAATATAGCTAAATCGAGATTCACCTTTTTTTAAATGGCTCATTATCGATATAAAACCATTTGTTAGTAACAGAACTTTTACAACTCTTTGGTTCGTGAACTTTCATATCACCGCAACATTATACCCGAAGGAAATCTCAACCAATCATATAGTTAGGAGTATTAATATTTATTATGCATAGAATTGGGATAATTTGGCGATAACATTATTCGGGCGTGTAATATTTACGGGCACTTTGCAGTACACGCCCAGTGTTCGTTTTCGCCGAACAATCGGGTTAGTTTCTATGTGTTTTAAGTAGCGACTAGATAAAGGAGTCAGATAAATTCACGAAAAAGTAAATACTGACCCCAGGACATCTTGTAAATGATACAAATTAAATTTTAACTCGATTTCTAACTTGTTAAGCAATATTAGTCCTTGGCGACATAACGATGTAGTGATGTTCGATGGGCGGCGGCGGTATGATGGGCGACATGGGCATGTAGTCTCCTTCTATGGCATCTTTTAGCCGCACCTTGCTCAACTGCTCGTGGTTCAGGAGCAAGTCTACAATCTCCTGCGGCAGCGACAACGCCGCGACATTGTCAGTACTGAACTCTATAGATAGATCGGCTTCGAAATCGAATTCGTTCTCTAAGCATTCAACAGATTTAGAACAGCGGTTTGTTTGGACATGTTCGGCACATGTGTCGTCTAAAAACTCACAACTTTTCGTTTCCCCTTTGGCTAAGTTTCCAGATGTTATTTTCAAGTTTTTCATCTTGCGACTGACTTTGAAGCTCTTGAAGATGTCGCGGGTGGGAGTGAAGTCAAACTTCTTTTTCTTAGTTTCCGTCTCTTTGTTTTCTTTTGATGTTTCTGATTTTTGAGAGCCGGGGATGCGGGAGTCACTTTTGAGACGTTTCCTGTTGGCAGTATGTGGTTTTAGAAAAAGCAAAAGACGAAGAAAAGTCGCATGATAATGAACATATACGGAGGTACTGTTTGTGTTCATTATTATGCGAATTTTTCACAAATGTTGTTAAGATGTTAAAGGTGTGAAACAACTCCACATTTCATTTTATAATCCGGCAAAATGTCTATTGACTAATAAAAAACTAAATTTTTTTATAAAAATTATTAATTGTATTAGAACAGAGGTTTCATTGAATAACTAGCTGAGCTTCACGGTTTTACTTAATAAAATAGGTTTTACTTAATAAAATATAGCTTATGTGTTAATCGGATATGTAAGCTATATTACTACAAATTTCATCAAAATCCGTTTTGGTAGTTTATGAGTGAAACAGTAACAATCACCCATACCTCCATACTCCATAACTTTCGCATTTATAATATTAATAGGATGTTTGTACTTTGTACACCAATGAATTCTGTAGGAAATGGTGATACCATTCCAATGATAAAGAGGTTTAAAATTTGAAATTTGCCTTTACACTTATTAGTGTTGGCTGATTTACTTCCTTTCTATGTGAACCTTTCCTTTTGAGCAATAAAGTCTAGTTTTCATTACTGAATTTGGTAGGTCGTGACTGAACAATCATAATAATAATACCTTATATATATATATAGACAGAACCATTGACAATATGTAGTAAAATATTAGACTTAAACTAGATAATTAAACTTAAACATAATCTCGTGACAATAACTTGATACGAGCTAGCTAAATATCATTGCTATAATAAAATAAATTTTATAATTGTTTTCATACAATCAATACAATGTGTACCTAAATATCTATGTTACTAGAAATAATAATGTATACAACTATATTACTACAAACATGTTCTGACTATTTACAAGCACTTTTTTAAAGTCTACGTGAATAAAAACCTTTTTTATTTTATTATTTATTTTAATCGTGTAACGTTTCATTAGAGAACACCAAGATAGTTTTTGACGTGATATCTGACTGTGACGAAGCATGGGAATCAATTAATACACAATTAAAAGCAAATAATTTATTTGTTTGATGTTTAGTGGTCATTACCTGAACACGCTGAAAGGTTGCCGCTTGTCCAGCTTGGGCAGCGTCTTGGCGCCGCTGTCGGGGTAGCAGCGCGGCAGCGAGCCCAAAGACGAGTGCCGCGTCACGCTCGGCTCGCGCGCCCAGCCCGAGCGCTTCAGCGTGCTGGGGGGGGGGGGGACTTGAGCCTCGGGCCACGCCGCAGCGTGTGCAGGCAAGTTCAAAAAGAAAGGAACTTGACTGGACACGCACATATGAACGGCAACGTGCCGTTTAATTTTTAATTAAACGAACCATTTCCAGCAAATAAGGGATCAACCCAAACATTTCGTTAACTATTTAATGTAGTTGTTCTTGACTTATAATATAAATAAAGCAAAGAATCCACGGCTATATCGATGCCAAGTTGTGTGCACCACGTTTGTAATTCAAGCTTAAAATTTGGCATGTTTTTACCAACAATTACACATATCAACCTAAGTACGTCTAGAACAAACATTATGCACACTAACTTACGAAAAACATGGACCCAAAAAATTGCCGAGTCTTGAATAACATCCCGCTGCACAAAATAACATATAGAGCTCGATTTTTTTGCCGCTGAAGTCGAGAACGAAGCATTATTGAACTTGGCTCTCATTTTACATTTACATTCTTAATAGAATTGTCATTTTTCATGCGTACACGTACTCGCCCACACACTCGTACACAGTAACAGTGGCTCACCCGAAGGGATGGCGCGGCGGCAGTGGCGGCGGGCGCCGCCTGCGCATGGTGGCGTACACGCACTCGCCCACACACTCGTACGTCGGCTCACTGGACACTACTACACAGTAACAGTGGCTCACCCGAAGGGATGTCGCGGCGGCAGTGGCGGCGGGCGCCGCCTGCGCATGGTGGCGTACACGCACTCGCCCACACACTCGTACGTCGGCTCACTGGACACTACTACACAGTAACAGTGGCTCACCCGAAGGGATGTCGCGGCGGCAGTGGCGGCGGGCGCCGCCTGCGCATGGTGGCGTACACGCACTCGCCCACACACTCGTACGTCGGCTCACTGGACACTACTACACAGTAACAGTGGCTCACCCGAAGGGATGGCGCGGCGGCAGTGGCGGCGGGCGCCGCCTGCGCATGGTGGCGTACACGCACTCGCCCACACACTCGTACGTCGGCTCACTGGACACTACTACACAGTAACAGTGGCTCACCCGAAGGGATGGCGCGGCGGCAGTGGCGGCGGGCGCCGCCTGCGCATGGTGGCGTACACGCACTCGCCCACACACTCGTACGTCGGCTCACTGGACACTACTACATAGTAACAGTGGCTCACCCGAAGGGATGGCGCGGCGGCAGTGGCGGCGGGCGCCGCCTGCGCATGGTGGCGTACACGCACTCGCCCACACACTCGTACGTCGGCTCACTGGACACTACTACACAGTAACAGTGGCTCACCCGAAGGGATGGCGCGGCGGCAGTGGCGGCGGGCGCCGCCTGCGCATGGTGGCGTACACGCACTCGCCCACACACTCGTACGTCGGCTCACTGGACACTACTACACAGTAACAGTGGCTCACCCGAAGGGATGTCGCGGCGGCAGTGGCGGCGTACACGCACTCGCCCACACACTCGTACGTCGGCTCACTGGACACTACTTACTACACAGTAACAGTGGCTCACCCGAAGGGATGTCGCGGCGACAGTGGCGGCGGGCGCCGCCTGCGCATGGTGGCGTACACGCACTCGCCCACACACTCGTACGTCGGCTCACTGGACACTACTACACAGTAACAGTGGCTCACCCGAAGGGATGTCGCGGCGGCAGTGGCGGCGGGCGCCGCCTGCGCATGGTGGCGTACAC
Source organism: Pseudoips prasinana (assembly GCA_951640165.1). NCBI lineage: Eukaryota > Metazoa > Arthropoda > Insecta > Lepidoptera > Nolidae > Pseudoips > Pseudoips prasinana. The sequence goes on along the minus strand of OX621251.1, from coordinate 31,318,456 downwards.
GCACTCGCCCACACACTCGTACGTCGGCTCACTGGACACTACTACACAGTAACAGTGGCTCACCCGAAGGGATGTCGCGGCGGCAGTGGCGGCGGGCGCCGCCTGCGCATGGTGGCGTACACGCACTCGCCCACACACTCGTACGTCGGCTCACTGGACACTACTACACAGTAACAGTGGCTCACCCGAAGGGATGGCGCGGCGGCAGTGGCGGCGGGCGCCGCCTGCGCATGGTGGCGTACACGCACTCACCCACACACTCGTACGTCGGCTCACTGGACACTACTACACAGTAACAGTGGCTCACCCGAAGGGATGGCGCGGCGGCAGTGGCGGCGGGCGCCGCCTGCGCATGGTGGCGTACACGCACTCGCCCACACACTCGTACGTCGGCTCACTGGACACTACTACACAGTAACAGTGGCTCACCCGAAGGGATGGCGCGGCGGCAGTGGCGGCAGGCGCCGCCTGCGCATGGTGGCGTACACGCACTCGCCCACACACTCGTACGTCGGCTCACTGGACACTACTACACAGTAACAGTGGCTCACCCGAAGGGATGGCGCGGCGGCAGTGGCGGCGGGCGCCGCCTGCGCATGGTGGCGTACACGCACTCGCCCACACACTCGTACGTCGGCTCACTGGACACTACTATACAGTAACAGTGGCTCACCCGAAGGGATGTCGCGGCGGCAGTGGCGGCGGGCGCCGCCTGCGCATGGTGGCGTACACGCACTCGCCCACACACTCGTACGTCGGCTCACTGGACACTACTACACAGTAACAGTGGCTCACCCGAAGGGATGGCGCGGCGGCAGTGGCGGCGGGCGCCGTCTGCGCATGGTGGCGTACACGCACTCGCCCACACAGTCGTACGTCGGCTCACTGGACACTACTACACAGTAACAGTGGCTCACCCGAAGGGATGTCGCGGCGGCAGTGGCGGCGGGCGCCGCCTGCGCATGGTGGCGTACAAGCACTCGCCCACACACTCGTACGTCGGCTCACTGGACACTACTACACAGTAACAGTGGCTCACCCGAAGGGATGGCGCGGCGGCAGTGGCGGCGGGCGCCGCCTGCGCATGGTGGCGTACACGCACTCGCCCACACACTCGTACGTCGGCTCACTGGACACTACTACACAGTAACAGTGGCTCACCCGAAGGGATGGCGCGGCGGCAGTGGCGGCGGGCGCCGCCTGCGCATGGTGGCGTACACGCACTCGCCCACACACTCGTACGTCGGCTCACTGGACACTACTACATAGTAACAGTGGCTCACCCGAAGGGATGGCGCGGCGGCAGTGGCGGCGGGCGCCGCCAGCGCATGGTGGCGTACACGCACTCGCCCACACACTCGTTCGTCGGCTCACTGGACACTACTACACAGTAACAGTGGCTCACCCGAAGGGATGGCGCGGCGGCAGTGGCGGCGGGCGCCGCCTGCGCATGGTGGCGTACACGCACTCGCCCACACACTCGTACGTCGGCTCACTGGACACTACTACATAGTAACAGTGGCTCACCCGAAGGGATGGCGCGGCGGCAGTGGCGGCGGGCGCCGCCAGCGCATGGTGGCGTACACGCACTCGCCCACACACTCGTACGTCGGCTCACTGGACACTACTACACAGTAACAGTGGCTCACCCGAAGGGATGGCGCGGCGGCAGTGGCGGCGGGCGTCGCCTGCGCATGGTGGCGTACACGCACTCGCCCACACACTCGTACGTCGGCTCACTGGACACTACTACACAGTAACAGTGGCTCACCCGAAGGGATGTCGCGGCGGCAGTGGCGGCGTACACGCACTCGCCCACACACTCGTACGTCGGCTCACTGGACACTACTTACTACACAGTAACAGTGGCTCACCCGAAGGGATGTCGCGGCGACAGTGGCGGCGGGCGCCGCCTGCGCATGGTGGCGTACACGCACTCGCCCACACACTCGTACGTCGGCTCACTGGACACTACTACACAGTAACAGTGGCTCACCCGAAGGGATGTCGCGGCGGCAGTGGCGGCGGGCGCCGCCTGCGCATGGTGGCGTACACGCACTCGCCCACACACTCGTACGTCGGCTCACTGGACACTACTACACAGTAACAGTGGCTCACACGAAGGGATGTCGCGGCGGCAGTGGCGGCGGGCGCCGCCTGCGCATGGTGGCGTACACGCACTCGCCCACACACTCGTACGTCGGCTCACTGGACACTATTACACAGTAACAGTGGCTCACCCGAAGGGATGTCGCGGCGGCAGTGGCGGCGGGCGCCGCCTGCGCATGGTGGCGTACACGCACTCGCCCACACACTCGTACGTCGGCTCACTGGACACTACTACACAGTAACAGTGGCTCACCCGAAGGGATGGCGCGGCGGCAGTGGCGGCGGGCGCCGCCTGCGCATGGTGGCGTACACGCACTCGCCCACACACTCGTACGTCGGCTCACTGGACACTACTACACAGTAACAGTGGCTCACCCGAAGGGATGTCGCGGCGGCAGTGGCGGCGTACACGCACTCGCCCACACACTCGTACGTCGGCTCACTGGACACTACTTACTACACAGTAACAGTGGCTCACCCGAAGGGATGTCGCGGCGACAGTGGCGGCGGGCGCCGCCTGCGCATGGTGGCGTACACGCACTCGCCCACACACTCGTACGTCGGCTCACTGGACACTACTACATAGTAACAGTGGCTCACCCGAAGGGATGGCGCGGCGGCAGTGGCGGCGGGCGCCGCCAGCGCATGGTGGCGTACACGCACTCGCCCACACACTCGTACGTCGGCTCACTGGACACTACTACACAGTAACAGTGGCTCACCCGAAGGGATGGCGCGGCGGCAGTGGCGGCGGGCGTCGCCTGCGCATGGTGGCGTACACGCACTCGCCCACACACTCGTACGTCGGCTCACTGGACACTACTACACAGTAACAGTGGCTCACCCGAAGGGATGTCGCGGCGGCAGTGGCGGCGTACACGCACTCGCCCACACACTCGTACGTCGGCTCACTGGACACTACTTACTACACAGTAACAGTGGCTCACCCGAAGGGATGTCGCGGCGACAGTGGCGGCGGGCGCCGCCTGCGCATGGTGGCGTACACGCACTCGCCCACACACTCGTACGTCGGCTCACTGGACACTACTACACAGTAACAGTGGCTCACCCGAAGGGATGTCGCGGCGGCAGTGGCGGCGGGCGCCGCCTGCGCATGGTGGCGTACACGCACTCGCCCACACACTCGTACGTCGGCTCACTGGACACTACTACACAGTAACAGTGGCTCACCCGAAGGGATGTCGCGGCGGCAGTGGCGGCGGGCGCCGCCTGCGCATGGTGGCGTACACGCACTCGCCCACACACTCGTACGTCGGCTCACTGGACACTACTACACAGTAACAGTGGCTCACCCGAAGGGATGTCGCGGCGGCAGTGGCGGCGTACACGCACTCGCCCACACACTCGTACGTCGGCTCACTGGACACTACTTACTACACAGTAACAGTGGCTCACCCGAAGGGATGTCGCGGCGACAGTGGCGGCGGGCGCCGCCTGCGCATGGTGGCGTACACGCACTCGCCCACACACTCGTACGTCGGCTCACTGGACACTACTACACAGTAACAGTGGCTCACCCGAAGGGATGTCGCGGCGGCAGTGGCGGCGGGCGCCGCCTGCGCATGGTGGCGTACACGCACTCGCCCACACACTCGTACGTCGGCTCACTGGACACTACTACACAGTAACAGTGGCTCACCCGAAGGGATGTCGCGGCGGCAGTGGCGGCGGGCGCCGCCTGCGCATGGTGGCGTACACGCACTCGCCCACACACTCGTACGTCGGCTCACTGGACACTATTACACAGTAACAGTGGCTCACCCGAAGGGATGTCGCGGCGGCAGTGGCGGCGGGCGCCGCCTGCGCATGGTGGCGTACACGCACTCGCCCACACACTCGTACGTCGGCTCACTGGACACTACTACACAGTAACAGTGGCTCACCCGAAGGGATGTCGCGGCGGCAGTGGCGGCGGGCGCCGCCTGCGCATGGTGGCGTACACGCACTCGCCCACACACTCGTACGTCGGCTCACTGGACACTACTACACAGTAACAGTGGCTCACCCGAAGGGATGTCGCGGCGGCAGTGGCGGCGGGCGCCGCCTGCGCATGGTGGCGTACACGCACTCGCCCACACACTCGTACGTCGGCTCACTGGACACTACTACATAGTAACAGTGGCTCACCCGAAGGGATGGCGCGGCGGCAGTGGCGGCGGGCGCCGCCTGCGCATGGTGGCGTACACGCACTCGCCCACACACTCGTACGTCGGCTCACTGGACACTACTACACAGTAACAGTGGCTCACCCGAAGGGATGGCGCGGCGGCAGTGGCGGCGGGCGCCGCCTGCGCATGGTGGCGTACACGCACTCGCCCACACACTCGTACGTCGGCTCACTGGACACTACTACACAGTAACAGTGGCTCACCCGAAGGGATGTCGCGGCGGCAGTGGCGGCGTACACGCACTCGCCCACACACTCGTATGTCGGCTCACTGGACACTACTTACTACACAGTAACAGTGGCTCACCCGAAGGGATGTCGCGGCGACAGTGGCGGCGGGCGCCGCCTGCGCATGGTGGCGTACACGCACTCGCCCACACACTCGTACGTCGGCTCACTGGACACTACTACACAGTAACAGTGGCTCACCCGAAGGGATGTCGCGGCGGCAGTGGCGGCGGGCGCCGCCTGCGCATGGTGGCGTACACGCACTCGCCCACACACTCGTACGTCGGCTCACTGGACACTACTACACAGTAACAGTGGCTCACCCGAAGGGATGTCGCGGCGGCAGTGGCGGCGGGCGCCGCCTGCGCATGGTGGCGTACACGCACTCGCCCACACACTCGTACGTCGGCTCACTGGACACTAGTACACAGTAACAGTGGCTCACCCGAAGGGATGTCGCGGCGGCAGTGGCGGCGGGCGCCGCCTGCGCATGGTGGCGTACACGCACTCGCCCACACACTCGTACGTCGGCTCACTGGACACTACTACACAGTAACAGTGGCTCACCCGAAGGGATGTCGCGGCGGCAGTGGCGGCGGGCGCCGCCTGCGCATGGTGGCGTACACGCACTCGCCCACACACTCGTACGTCGGCTCACTGGACACTACTACACAGTAACAGTGGCTCACCCGAAGGGATGTCGCGGCGGCAGTGGCGGCGGGCGCCGCCTGCGCATGGTGGCGTACACACACTCGCCCACACACTCGTACGTCGGCTCACTGGACACTACTACACATTAACAGTGGCTCACCCGAAGGGATGTCGCGGCGGCAGTGGCGGCGTACACGCACTCGCCCACACACTCGTACGTCGGCTCACTGGACACTACTTACTACACAGTAACAGTGGCTCACCCGAAGGGATGTCGCGGCGACAGTGGCGGCGGGCGCCGCCTGCGCATGGTGGCGTACACGCACTCGCCCACACACTCGTACGTCGGCTCACTGGACACTACTACATAGTAACAGTGGCTCACCCGAAGGGATGGCGCGGCGGCAGTGGCGGCGGGCGCCGCCAGCGCATGGTGGCGTACACGCACTCGCCCACACACTCGTACGTCGGCTCACTGGACACTACTACACAGTAACAGTGGCTCACCCGAAGGGATGGCGCGGCGGCAGTGGCGGCGGGCGTCGCCTGCGCATGGTGGCGTACACGCACTCGCCCACACACTCGTACGTCGGCTCACTGGACACTACTACACAGTAACAGTGGCTCACCCGAAGGGATGTCGCGGCGGCAGTGGCGGCGTACACGCACTCGCCCACACACTCGTTCGTCGGCTCACTGGACACTACTACACAGTAACAGTGGCTCACCCGAAGGGATGGCGCGGCGGCAGTGGCGGCGGGCGCCACCTGCGCATGGTGGCGTACACGCACTCGCCCACACACTCGTACGTCGGCTCACTGGACACTACTACATAGTAACAGTGGCTCACCCGAAGGGATGGCGCGGCGGCAGTGGCGGCGGGCGCCGCCTGCGCATGGTGGCGTACACGCACTCGCCCACACACTCGTACGTCGGCTCACTGGACACTACTACACAGTAACAGTGGCTCACCCGAAGGGATGTCGCGGCGGCAGTGGCGGCGGGCGCCGCCTGCGCATGGTGGCGTACACGCACTCGCCCACACACTCGTACGTCGGCTCACTGGACACTAGTACACAGTAACAGTGGCTCACCCGAAGGGATGTCGCGGCGGCAGTGGCGGCGGGCGCCGCCTGCGCATGGTGGCGTACACGCACTCGCCCACACACTCGTACGTCGGCTCACTGGACACTACTACACAGTAACAGTGGCTCACCCGAAGGGATGTCGCGGCGGCAGTGGCGGCGGGCGCCGCCTGCGCATGGTGGCGTACACGCACTCGCCCACACACTCGTACGTCGGCTCACTGGACACTACTACACAGTAACAGTGGCTCACCCGAAGGGATGTCGCGGCGGCAGTGGCGGCGGGCGCCGCCTGCGCATGGTGGCGTACACACACTCGCCCACACACTCGTACGTCGGCTCACTGGACACTACTACACAGTAACAGTGGCTCACCCGAAGGGATGTCGCGGCGGCAGTGGCGGCGTACACGCACTCGCCCACACACTCGTACGTCGGCTCACTGGACACTACTTACTACACAGTAACAGTGGCTCACCCGAAGGGATGTCGCGGCGACAGTGGCGGCGGGCGCCGCCTGCGCATGGTGGCGTACACGCACTCGCCCACACACTCGTACGTCGGCTCACTGGACACTACTACATAGTAACAGTGGCTCACCCGAAGGGATGGCGCGGCGGCAGTGGCGGCGGGCGCCGCCAGCGCATGGTGGCGTACACGCACTCGCCCACACACTCGTACGTCGGCTCACTGGACACTACTACACAGTAACAGTGGCTCACCCGAAGGGATGGCGCGGCGGCAGTGGCGGCGGGCGTCGCCTGCGCATGGTGGCGTACACGCACTCGCCCACACACTCGTACGTCGGCTCACTGGACACTACTACACAGTAACAGTGGCTCACCCGAAGGGATGTCGCGGCGGCAGTGGCGGCGTACACGCACTCGCCCACACACTCGTTCGTCGGCTCACTGGACACTACTACACAGTAACAGTGGCTCACCCGAAGGGATGGCGCGGCGGCAGTGGCGGCGGGCGCCACCTGCGCATGGTGGCGTACACGCACTCGCCCACACACTCGTACGTCGGCTCACTGGACACTACTACATAGTAACAGTGGCTCACCCGAAGGGATGGCGCGGCGGCAGTGGCGGCGGGCGCCGCCAGCGCATGGTGGCGTACACGCACTCGCCCACACACTCGTACGTCGGCTCACTGGACACTACTACACAGTAACAGTGGCTCACCCGAAGGGATGGCGCGGCGGCAGTGGCGGCGGGCGTCGCCTGCGCATGGTGGCGTACACGCACTCGCCCACACACTCGTACGTCGGCTCACTGGACACTACTACACAGTAACAGTGGCTCACCCGAAGGGATGGCGCGGCGGCAGTGGCGGCGGGCGTCGCCTGCGCATGGTGGCGTACACGCACTCGCCCACACACTCGTACGTCGGCTCACTGGACACTACTACACAGTAACAGTGGCTCACCCGAAGGGATGGCGCGGCGGCAGTGGCGGCGGGCGTCGCCTGCGCATGGTGGCGTACACGCACTCGCCCACACACTCGTACGTCGGCTCACTGGACACTACTACACAGTAACAGTGGCTCACCCGAAGGGATGTCGCGGCGGCAGTGGCGGCGTACACGCACTCGCCCACACACTCGTACGTCGGCTCACTGGACACTACTTACTACACAGTAACAGTGGCTCACCCGAAGGGATGTCGCGGCGACAGTGGCGGCGGGCGCCGCCTGCGCATGGTGGCGTACACGCACTCGCCCACACACTCGTACGACGGCTCACTGGACACTACTACACAGTAACAGTGGCTCACCCGAAGGGATGTCGCGGCGGCAGTGGCGGCGGGCGCCGCCTGCGCATGGTGGCGTACACGCACTCGCCCACACACTCGTACGTCGGCTCACTGGACACTACTACACAGTAACAGTGGCTCACCCGAAGGGATGTCGCGGCGGCAGTGGCGGCGGGCGCCGCCTGCTCATGGTGGCGTACACGCACTCGCCCACACACTCGTACGTCGGCTCACTGGACACTATTACACAGTAACAGTGGCTCACCCGAAGGGATGTCGCGGCGGCAGTGGCGGCGGGCGCCGCCTGCGCATGGTGGCGTACACGCACTCGCCCACACACTCGTACGTCGGCTCACTGGACACTACTACACAGTAACAGTGGCTCACCCGAAGGGATGGCGCGGCGGCAGTGGCGGCGGGCGCCGCCTGCGCATGGTGGCGTACACGCACTCGCCCACACACTCGTACGTCGGCTCACTGGACACTACTACACAGTAACAGTGGCTCACCCGAAGGGATGTCGCGGCGGCAGTGGCGGCGGGCGCCGCCTGCGCATGGTGGCGTACACGCACTCGCCCACACACTCGTACGTCGGCTCACTGGACACTACTACACAGTAACAGTGGCTCACCCGAAGGGATGGCGCGGCGGCAGTGGCGGCGGGCGTCGCCTGCGCATGGTGGCGTACACGCACTCGCCCACACACTCGTACGTCGGCTCACTGGACACTACTACACAGTAACAGTGGCTCACCCGAAGGGATGGCGCGGCGGCAGTGGCGGCGGGCGTCGCCTGCGCATGGTGGCGTACACGCACTCGCCCACACACTCGTACGTCGGCTCACTGGACACTACTACACAGTAACAGTGGCTCACCCGAAGGGATGTCGCGGCGGCAGTGGCGGCGTACACGCACTCGCCCACACACTCGTACGTCGGCTCACTGGACACTACTTACTACACAGTAACAGTGGCTCACCCGAAGGGATGTCGCGGCGACAGTGGCGGCGGGCGCCGCCTGCGCATGGTGGCGTACACGCACTCGCCCACACACTCGTACGACGGCTCACTGGACACTACTACACAGTAACAGTGGCTCACCCGAAGGGATGTCGCGGCGGCAGTGGCGGCGGGCGCCGCCTGCGCATGGTGGCGTACACGCACTCGCCCACACACTCGTACGTCGGCTCACTGGACACTACTACACAGTAACAGTGGCTCACCCGAAGGGATGTCGCGGCGGCAGTGGCGGCGGGCGCCGCCTGCTCATGGTGGCGTACACGCACTCGCCCACACACTCGTACGTCGGCTCACTGGACACTATTACACAGTAACAGTGGCTCACCCGAAGGGATGTCGCGGCGGCAGTGGCGGCGGGCGCCGCCTGCGCATGGTGGCGTACACGCACTCGCCCACACACTCGTACGTCGGCTCACTGGACACTACTACACAGTAACAGTGGCTCACCCGAAGGGATGGCGCGGCGGCAGTGGCGGCGGGCGCCGCCTGCGCATGGTGGCGTACACGCACTCGCCCACACACTCGTACGTCGGCTCACTGGACACTACTACACAGTAACAGTGGCTCACCCGAAGGGATGTCGCGGCGGCAGTGGCGGCGGGCGCCGCCTGCGCATGGTGGCGTACACGCACTCGCCCACACACTCGTACGTCGGCTCACTGGACACTACTACACAGTAACAGTGGCTCACCCGAAGGGATGGCGCGGCGGCAGTGGCGGCGGGCGCCGCCTGCGCATGGTGGCGTACACGCACTCGCCCACACACTCGTACGTCGGCTCACTGGACACTACTACACAGTAACAGTGGCTCACCCGAAGGGATGGCGCGGCGGCAGTGGCGGCGGGCGCCGCCTGCGCATGGTGGCGTACACGCACTCGCCCACACACTCGTACGTCGGCTCGTCCAACCGCAGCGCACCGCAGCGGGCCTGGGACATTACCAGGGGTTTATATAAAATTAATTAGCCAGGCTGTGAACTCTACGGGACCACAGCAATTTCAATAACTAAAAAAAAATTCAGCACTAAATCTGACGACAATATAGCAATAAAAGTTAGGTACCAACGGCAATTCAACTTATCACCGCAAAAGCAAGCACACACATAACATTGTTTCCTCGCCATATTATAGGGAAGGAAATGATCTATTCCGCATCGGCTAATTGTACCTTACCTCTTCGATATAAGCCCCAAAAGCAATAAAAAAAGAGACCTTCGGCCTAGTTAACCCTTAACTATACTATTTGCGTTATAGCATAGTGCGGATGACAGTTTCAGTAACATTTCGTTTCACTCTTGAAAGGCGCAGCGATTTACAAATTATGTCTTAGTATCTCAGTTGTACCACATTTGTTACATATTAAATGATTAATAACTGTAGTAAATTGAATTAAATGCAACCAGAATACTCTACAAATTAAATTAAATTGAATGAAAAAATAAGCAAAGCGTTATGCGTATAACGTATACGTCATATACGTCATAGACGTATTTAGTAATGGGATGGACTCCTACGATGGGTAATCGATATTTTTGTATGATAAAAAACTTATTTTGTGCATAGGTAAATTTTTATTGTACACGTACCTAGTTACACTGCACAACTGAATACACACAAATTTTCGTAATAATATCATAGAGAACTTATTAGATTTATGCTGCGAGTATCGTTAGCAATAAAAATGTATTGCACATCCCTAGTAATGTGGTACTTATAGATGTCAACGTCAAATAAGCAACTGTCACCCGCAACATGCTACAACGCAAAAAGTATAGCTAAATGCAGTGCCAGGAATTAAATTAAGAGGCCATCAAACGATTTCACATCACTCAATGATAAATTATGGTATAGTTTCATATAGTATGACATTCTAATAGTTAATATCTAGCGGTACCTTCAGTAATCCGTCAGGCACGTCGCAGCTGACGACAGTGTGCAGTGGATCCGTTACGGCGCCCTCGGGTAAATCCGGGATCTCTTCATAGATGCCCGACGCCACCGACAGCAGCGAGCGACGGTCCGACACGCTAAAGAAAACATCGTGTAGATATAAAAATTAAACAAATGGAAACCAATATCACAGTATAAATATGGACAGTAAGGTTATACTAAGCATAGTTGATGAAATAAATACCTACGCTCTATTGAAGCTGGTTGTAACTTTTAATATTACATATATTTTTTTTATTAAAACATTTGTTTTATAAATCAGCAGGATGGTTAAAACACGAAAGCTCCTTGATGAAGTCGAGTTCAAACAGCCGTATACTACGCAATAAATAAATAAAATCTTTTTATTTCAGACACTTGGCCCAAAATATTGTTAGTAAATTACATCTTAAAAACTATGTTAGTAATAAAAAGTAATTAATTTAAGTATCTGCCACATTCTGGGGCTCCAGGTACACGCTCTTGTACTTGAACCCAGTGCCCCAGAATGGGACTGTCTATCTACTGACTGAGGACGTTCAGGATGGTGTTGGGGCTCCCACGCGTACGTAACATCAGCGAAGCGATCCGGCGCCGCAGCACCATGTGAAAGCCGCCTGTGGGAGCCCCACCAGCACCCTGAACGCGTTGTTGTATTGTACTCGGAGAGTGTTGATGGCCCGCTGCGTGTAATTGACCCACAGACTGCAGGTGTAGAGTTTGGCAGAACGCTTTAAAAAGAGCGATCTTTACCCCCAAGCTACACCTCGCGAATCTGCGTGCCAACGTGTTACAGCGGACCGCCATCGCTCTCCTCTCCCTTTCGATGTCAGTGACATCTTTTAAATCCTCGGTAACCATATGGCAGAGGTATTTAAACTCACTCACTCTTCGAAGAGCGACTGCGTTAAGCAGCACAGGTGTCACAAGCCCCAGTTTACGACCCTTGGCTTGAAATACCAGGAGCTCACTTTTTTACAATCGTACAGGAGACCGTGTACCCTCGCATCTTAGGAAGCTGACAAGCGTGTGTGAGGAGTACACACGCTTGTCAGCTTCCTAAGAGCGGCTTTTGATGGGCAGAGCAACACCATATCATCTGCGTAACTAATACTATAATATATGCAATACCCACGTGGATTTTTAAAAAGATTGCGGAAATAAACTTATACGCGTCCACTCGTTTTGACGCGGCACTCACTACTGACAGCACCGCGACAACCGCTTAGGTGTCTTGTCGATGCGCCTGTTTGTGTGAGTGGGCCGTTTAGATCGTTTGTAGGTAGTTTCCGTACCGTCTATTTATATACTGAGCCAATAGGCTCACTTATATCAGTTTAGCAATTTATTATTCATTTAAAAGGAATTTCTATAACCGAGACTATCTCGTCCTCTACACATACTAGGTCTGCAAGATAATAAAGACCAATTCGGCCACGGCGGCCAATCTCAATGGAGAGTAGCCTTTTGCCCGGGGCATATTATAGCGCACAAGTGTGACGCAAACACAGTGGCACTTTCTATTCCATTCACTCTCATGACCCGGTGCGATGCCTAGCGACACGACCGGGAAAAGGTCAAACTGCAAAATTTCCTTAACAGAAAAATCCCAAAAACGCTTGGGCCTGACCCGGGATTTGAACCCACGAGCTCATTATGTGCGGTTGAACATGCGACTGCTAGACCAACGAGGTATTCTGCTGCTTACAAATATCGAGGTGAGTGTAGTTAAGCACATGTCTATACTTTTTGTAAGATACCTAGATTTGTTATATCTATAATGTGTCGTTTTAATTCTTGCCTCTTTAATCATTGCCTCGTTGGTCTAGCGGTAGCGTGTTCATCCGCAGAGAACGAGGTCCTGGGTTCACATCCCAGGTCGGGACAAAAGCGATTTTGGGACTTTTCTGTAAAAATAAAAATTTCTCAGCATCAGCCCGAAGTCTGGGAGTTGGTGATATTATACTCCCGTGCCTAGGAGAGCACGTTAAGCCTTCGGTCCTGTACCTGATCTTTCCGGTCGTGTCGCAAGGCATCCCATCGGATCATGAGAGTGATGGAATAGAAAGTGCTCCAGTGTTTGCGGACACACTTGAGCACTATAATATGTCCCGCGCAGATGGTTAATCTCTGTTGAGATTTCGTCTGGGAGGACATCGGATAAGATAAATACACTTTATTGTACACACATAATAGTTAGAAGGTCTCAAATAATTAAAAAAATATGATTATTCATTTGAATTTTATAGTCAGTCTTAATTAGAAATGTAAAATGACTGAATATGACTAGTCACAATTGTCATAAACCTTAAATGACCGGTCATTTACTGTCAAATTCAGTCAATTTGACTCAAATATTAGTGTCTATTCTCGACTACCACCCAATAATTTATTTATTTAAGAACCCAATTTATATGAAAGTTTAAATGAAGCAACGTTTTATTTTGTATTATATCATGAGAGGATAAGACGACATCAAAGTTAATGCACGAGGCGATGCGACGTTGCCATTTTGTCTTAAATGCACGCATGATTAGAAATGTAAAATGATTAACAGTATATAATAATACTATACGTCATAAAAACCACATTTTTGTTTCAAAGTTGTAGACTTTTATCAACGACAAAAACTTAAAAGGTACTAAAATATTATTGAAATCAAATTGACTGAAAATTACCATTTTTGACAGTTAATGACTATTTTTGACCAATTTGACCGTAAATGACACTCAGTCTAATTCAGGCACTTTAGTCATTTTCAACACTAGTCTTAATACAGAGAAATAAAAACAAGTGAGACAGGTTTGAATAGGGGGTCCCCTATTCAAATAAAGATGGTTCAAATACACTGCAATCTCAAGTTACGCTATAGTTACCTATCATCGAAGGTGTCTGCAGCCTGCATCGCGAACGGCGCGATGTCCGACTGCGGCGTGAGCGCGGCGCCGCTGTAGCGAGACAGCTGGCCCGCCGGGATGTGTTTGGATTCCTGCACAACACACTATATACATACATACATAGACTCACGCCTGTTTCCCAGAGGGTACGCAGAGACCACTGATTTCCATTTGTCACGATCTTTGCACACCTCTTTCGCCTCGTTTACTGTCATTATACACTATATACAGCATCTTAAATCACACTAATATTATAAAAGCGAAAGTTTGTGAGTGTTTATGTTTGTTACTTCTTCACGTATAAACGGCTGGATCGATTTTAATAAAATTTTATATGGAGTGAGCTGACACCCTGGATAAACACATAAGCTATAATTGATTAATTTATTGGATTCAATTTAATTCTACCATTACAGGGAGGGTACCTATTGCAATAGAAAAGTTACAATTACAATTCAATTATGTACATTTCTAAACGACTAATAACAATGAAATAAGCCGCCCTTGTGAAGTCGTTCAGTGAGCAAGCGAATAAGTCTACCATTGCAGCGACCTGGTTGAGCGGGCGCAGAGCGCGAGTCATTGGCGCTTGTTGCAACAAGTTAGTGCGTTTATAAATATTAACGCGGGTAAAACCGCGGGGCAGAGCTAGTCTTACATAAATAGTGCATTATATTTAACCGTCATAGCGTTGAGTTCATAATTCATTAATTATAGCTCTTACTACAACACAACAGAATTTAAAATGAGATAGCCGTAATCGCCATTGAGCTGAAATTATATGTTTCCGAATCCCCATGTAATAACAGACAGCGCGCGTTTACGGATCGGCGGCCATTTTAAATTATTATTGTAATGTTACCTTAGACATAACGAGGTCTATATCGTCGAGCGACACTTCGGAGGGACCGCTATACCAGCTGCTGCGACGCACGTCACCTGCAACACATATCATTATGAACTAATACCTTATTATTATGAACTACAAACCTAGCATTCCGCACCTACAATCTATACTAGTAACTAAGCTGTCACAGTTTTTATGAGAACCATGATAAACAAAAGTGAAGGTTTAATGAGTTCTCCGAAGTGCGATAAGTCATCCTTCAACCATCGAAAGGGATGTCCGTTTCGCACGAAAACATATAGATTTTCTGTTTTACAAAACATACAACTTTCCTTTATTGCAACAGATCTATTCGGCAAGCATTTCCCATCAAACAAAAAAGAATAATCACAACTCAGTTAAATTGATAACCTCCCGTACACACAACGCCGCGCCGTCGCGACATGACACAAGTGTTTAAAAATGCCGGACGTTCGCATTCTAGTGCCTGTGCTGTCAGAGAGAGACGTTTTGACTTTTGCGCCTTTCGCGCCCAGACTCGTGTCATGTGTGTCCTCTAAAACATTCTGTATAAGTGTTGTGTATTACCCGCCAGCCGGCTATTAATAGTGTATAAGACAATCGCAAAAAGTTCATTCTCTATCCTTTTTGCCTACTGACCTCTATATTTATTCCCTGGAACCTTTGTCTTTTTAAGTCGGTATAAAATATAATTTCTTGGGTTTACCCATGTCAGCGTCGCTGCACTTGGCCAGGCGCAGGTCGCCGTCGCTCTTGCTGAGCTTGTTGGCGGGGCGCGCCACGGGCGACGAACACTTACCCATGTCAGCGTCGCTGCACTTGGCCAGGCGCAGGTCGCCGACGCTCTTGCTGAGCTTGTTGGCGGGGCGCGCCACGGGCGACGAACACTTACCCATGTCAGCGTCGCTGCACTTGGCCAGGCGCAGGTCGCCGTCGCTCTTGCTGAGCTTGTTGGCGGGGCGCGCCACGGGCGACGAACACTTACCTATGTCAGCGTCGCTGCACTTGGCCAGGCGCAGGTCGCCGTCGCTCTTGCTGAGCTTGTTGGCGGGGCGCGCCACGGGCGACGAACACTTACCCATGTGAGCGTCGCTGCACTTGGCCAGGCGCAGGTCGCCGTCGCTCTTGCTGAGCTTGTTGGCAAGGCGCGCCACGGGCGACGAGAACTTACCCATGTCAGCGTCGCTGCACTTGGCCAGGCGCAGGTCGCCGTCGCTCTTGCTGAGCTTGTTGGCGGGGCGCGCCACGGGCGACGAGAACTTACCCATGTCAGCGTCGCTGCACTTGGCCAGGCGCAGGTCGCCGTCGGTCTTGCTGAGCTTGTTGGCGGGGCGCGCCACGGGCGACGAGAACTTACCCATGTCAGCGTCGCTGCACTTGGCCAGGCGCAGGTCGCCGTCGCTCTTGCTGAGCTTGTTGGCGGGGCGCGCCACGGGCGACGAGAACTTACCCATGTCAGCGTCGCTGCACTTGGCCAGGCGCAGGTCGCCGTCGCTCTTGCTGAGCTTGTTGGCGGGGCGCGCCACGGGCGACGAGAACTTACCCATGTCAGCGTCGCTGCACTTGGCCAGGCGCAGGTCGCCGTCGCTCTTGCTGAGCTTGTTGGCGGGGCGCGCCACGGGCGACGAGAACTTACCCATGTCAGCGTCGCTGCACTTGGCCAGGCGCAGGTCGCCGTCGCTCTTGCTGAGCTTGTTGGCGGGGCGCGCCACGGGCGACGAGAACTTACCCATGTCAGCGTCGCTGCACTTGGCCAGGCGCAGGTCGCCGTCGCTCTTGCTGAGCTTGTTGGCGGGGCGCGCCACGGGCGACGAGAACTTACCCATGTCAGCGTCGCTGCACTTGGCCAGGCGCAGGTCGCCGTCGCTCTTGCTGAGCTTGTTGGCGGGGCGCGCCACGGGCGACGAGAACTTACCCATGTCAGCGTCGCTGCACTTGGCCAGGCGCAGGTCGCCGTCGCTCTTGCTGAGCTTGTTGGCGGGGCGCGCCACGGGCGACGAGAACTTACCCATGTCAGCGTCGCTGCACTTGGCCAGGCGCAGGTCGCCGTCGCTCTTGCTGAGCTTGTTGGCGGGGCGCGCCACGGGCGACGAGAACTTACCCATGTCAGCGTCGCTGCACTTGGCCAGGCGCAGGTCGCCGTCGCTCTTGCTGAGCTTGTTGGCGGGGCGCGCCACGGGCGACGAGAACTTACTCATGTCAGCGTCGCTGCACTTGGCCAGGCGCAGGTCGCCGTCGCTCTTGCTGAGCTTGTTGGCGGGGCGCGCCACGGGCGACGAGAACTTACCCATGTCAGCGTCGCTGCACTTGGCCAGGCGCAGGTCGCCGTCGCTCTTGCTGAGCTTGTTGGCGGGGCGCGCCACGGGCGACGAGAACTTACTCATGTCAGCGTCGCTGCACTTGGCCAGGCGCAGGTCGCCGTCGCTCTTGCTGAGCTTGTTGGCGGGGCGCGCCACGGGCGACGAGAACTTACCCATGTCAGCGTCGCTGCACTTGGCCAGGCGCAGGTCGCCGTCGCTCTTGCTGAGCTTGTTGGCGGGGCGCGCCACGGGCGACGAGAACTTACCCATGTCAGCGTCGCTGCACTTGGCCAGGCGCAGGTCGCCGTCGCTCTTGCTGAGCTTGTTGGCGGGGCGCGCCACGGGCGACGAGAACTTACCCATGTCAGCGTCGCTGCACTTGGCCAGGCGCAGGTCGCCGTCGCTCTTGCTGAGCTTGTTGGCGGGGCGCGCCACGGGCGACGAGAACTTACCCATGTCAGCGTCGCTGCACTTGGCCAGGCGCAGGTCGCCGTCGCTCTTGCTGAGCTTGTTGGCGGGGCGCGCCACGGGCGACGAGAACTTACTCATGTCAGCGTCGCTGCACTTGGCCAGGCGCAGGTCGCCGTCGCTCTTGCTGAGCTTGTTGGCGGGGCGCGCCACGGGCGACGAGAACTTACCCATGTCAGCGTCGCTGCACTTGGCCAGGCGCAGGTCGCCGTCGCTCTTGCTGAGCTTGTAGGCGGGGCGCGCCACGGGCGACGAGAACTTACCCATGTCAGCGTCGCTGCACTTGGCCAGGCGCAGGTCGCCGTCGCTCTTGCTGAGCTTGTTGGCGGGGCGCGCCAGGCCGCAGCGCACGGCGCGGGCCAGCGCGCGCGCCACGGGCGACGAGAACTTCAGCTCACCGCCGCCGTTGGGGAATTTACTACAACAAATGAAAGCAGAACCTAGAATCTGGTGTAAATCCGAACTTTCCAGGGACACGTTTAAACAAACATTTTAAAATACATACAATTTGTTGGGCGTAACTCCAACAAATAATAATAAAATACGATGGTATAGAAAATACACTGTATATTAAACTGGTAAAAATGGTAATGGTTAAATGGTAATGGTGAAATGGTAGAGTTAACGCGGCTCGGTTGGTGGCTGTTCGTCAACTAACATTATAACAATTTAAATATTAAAACTAAAGATTTGGGTCAGTGCGCAGCGTGGAATTGCTGACTGCGCGCGCGTTTATGTCAATGAACTGTACTTTGTACATATTCCCGAGGGAAAAATGGCTGATGAGGGTGCATGGTGACACAAGGTGATAAACAATAATATGGTGTAATAAACAAGATGATGGTTACATAAAATCTTAAAAATTTCATTTATTAAAGTCTCTATTCCACTACACTAAAATTGAATGAATTTGGAAATTTCACTTTATTTACTCTAGCGTACACATGATTATTCGCACTTGTATTTGGATGGTTAACTACGCTATTGAATTCATCACTAATACTAAAACACTGGTTATTTTCACTATGGCACTGAGGGCGCGGAGCGCGGGCGCGTGGTTGGGGAGGCGCCCGGGACGTTGCTTCGATGCCTCGTTGGATTCGTGTGCGGATCCTCCGCACGCCGTACGCCAAACATGCTGTTATACTAGCACCCACTAGTATGTAAATCACGATGTAATGATGAACATCGTGGTAGTTGAGAGATGTCTCGTCCTCTAAATGTGACTTGGTGTTATTTTTTACTTGTTCGATTTGATAACCGATCCTTTTTAACTCCAATTGAGTGTCTGGCTGGCGGGTGTCGGTTTCATAAACAAACAACGGCATGGTGACATTTACAATATTATTAATGGTAGGTATATCAATGTGTATGATATCTGGTTTCAATTTTATATCATTACTCGATTGTTTCCGAGAAAGTAAGGTTATCCCGCCGTCCTTTATGACGCATCCACTTTCTAATGCGAGTATCCCGACCTTGTCTAATCGCTCGATGGTAATTTGATAGTCACATATGACTTGTATGGAGCATTGACCGCAACATGAATACAAGTAATTGTTTACTTTATGCAATTGCACCCAGGTATTTTTGCACATACTGCTTTCTGTCTTACAACTTAAACACTCATTTCCTTTAGCACAGTAATTTTGTTCGGTTTTGGTAATTGAAATTGGTATTTGATGGGCACAGAGTAACATGTCTAAATCATTATGAATACATTGTTGTAGTTGTAGGCTAGAAATTGGTATTTCTAGGTCCTTGTGAATATTAATGGCCAATAGATCAGATCCTGGAACTATTTGTAGCATTTTGTGGCCGATTTCCACAGGAATTGGTATTAAATTGTAGATTTCAAAGGTGTCTCTGCCTACTAATGGTATTTTTATTTCGAAAATCCAATGGTCTTCTGTGAATTTGGTTCTAACAGTTAATAAATGGTAAATTTGGTTTAAGTCAGTGTTGTACTATATTATCGATGGGTAGGGATAATTCTTTAGAAATCTGCCCTGAGATAATATTAAGTTCTTTGGTTAATTGTTCTGGTTGTAATAGATGTATGTTAAATTTGCCATGGAAAATGTCCGTGATGGTGTTCAATAACATTTGCTGTACATCTTTCAGATTCATGAGTATGCCATTGGCTGTGATTGAAGACAAGGCGAACTCATTGGTATATGTATTATCGGCTATCTCCTTTTGCATGGTATTGCTTAAGTTATCTAATTTATTTAGGTGCTGGTTAAAAGTTTTATGTTGTTGTCTTATAGTTGTTTCCATTCTCTTGATAAAATTGAACTCTGACTCGATTATGGATGTTTGGTTTTTCAATAATTGGTTAAAATATTTATGGTTACTTCTAAGCTTAGTCAAATCGTTCTGGTATTGTTGGGAGAAGTCATCGTCGAGTACTCCGAATAAACTATGAGCTATCGACCCTATAATATTCACTAAGCCTCGGCGACGACGATGGTGGCTTACTGGTAACTGTCCATGGTTGGTTAAAATTTCGTTATAATGACCTAGTTCGTCTTGGCAATGGTGTAGATGTAATAGAACTAGTTGACAGTGAGACGTAATTTGAATTTTCTGACACAATGTTTCCAAATGGTTTATATATTTAGTGGTTAATGACACACCTTCCCAATAAGCATTCATATCATAAAATACTACAAGTTTCCATTCGTCTCGAATCAACCTCATGTTACTGATTTTATCAAAGTAGATAGTTTGATAATCTCGCAGTTTTTTGGTGTGGAATTTTCTCTGTGCTTGACGTCCCACATTCTTTGGTTAATAGATATTTTAATTTCGCAATATTCATTCTCGTAACTATTAAACAGATCGGCGTAGTTCTTATCTTCTACTTGCAGATGACTGTCAATTTCCCAGTGCAATGTATCGATCGCAGTCCAGCGCGATTCAATATGCTTTAGAATATCTTGGAACTCCCACTTCTCAGTCAAAACATTGAGATTGATATGAGAAATTGTTCGGGCAAAAGCTTTAAAATTACTTTGTTGTTTTCTCATTATTTCCTCAATTTTATATGGTTTTTCGACGTCATGGAAAACGAATCTTGGTAATGGTAAAACTGTTTTGGGTAAGTTATCTGCGAGTGGTAAACCGTAGGCTGATGTGCTAGGCTGTGGTGCGGTCGGTGATTGCGATGACGGTGGTGGTAGTTGGTTCCTTGGTGATGGAGCACGAGTGGTTAATTCCTCAAGAATTCTCAACAAATGAATCCTAGCATCGCCATAAAATGTTTTAGTTTTGATGTACGAGTCATCACCGAAATATCCATTATCCTCAGTTTCATCACGCAAAGTCACTAACTTATCATGGTTACGTGAGAAGTCTTTCCACAACTCCTCTAAAGATTGTAGGCGAAGTTTAATACTATCCGCCGTCTTTCGCTCCTTTCCTTCTTTCTTAAAATTAATATACAGCTTATTCATATTTTCCATGATCTCCCTCTGAGACGCAAATAGATCGGCAATGGTAGACATCTTGGTAATTGGTAAACAAAAAAAATGGAAAGATCTTACTTGGTTATGTCTTGGTTACTGGTTAACTGTGGTAACTGGTGAGTAATAGATGGACGGCGATTCCAATCTTACTTTATTCCCTGTATCACTTATCACTATATGGTCACTTGTCTGGTTGGTTCAATATTGGTAAAAAGAGTAAGTCTGTTCACTGGTTGGTTACAGAAAGATAGTCACTAACACGTCACAAGGTCCACAACGCGATAGATCCCACCTTTCCGAAGGTTCGAAGGACCAATTTGTTGGGCGTAACTCCAACAAATAATAATAAAATACGATGGTATAGAAAATACACTGTATATTAAACTATAAAAATGGTAATGGTGAAATGGTAGAGTTAACGCGGCTCGGTTGGTGGCTGTTCGTCAACTAACATTATAACAATTTAAATATTAAAACTAAAGATTTGGGTCAGTGCGCAGCGTGGAATTGCTGACTGCGCGCGCGTTTATGTCAATGAACTGTACTTTGTACATATTCCCGAGGGAAAAATGGCTGATGAGGGTGCATGGTGATACAAGGTGATAAACAATAATATGGTGTAATAAACAAGATGATGGTTACATAAAATCTTAAAAATTTCATTTATTAAAGTCTCTATTCCACTACACTAAAATTGAATGAATTTGGAAATTTCACTTTATTTACTCTAGCGTACACATGATTATTCGCACTTGTATTTGGATGGTTAACTACGCTATTGAATTCATCACTAATACTAAAACACTGGTTATTTTCACTATGGCACTGAGGGCGCGGAGCGCGGGCGCGTGGTTGGGGAGGCGCCCGGGACGTTGCTTCGATGCCTCGTTGGATTCGTGTGCGGATCCTCCGCACGCCGTACGCCAAACATGCTGTTATACTAGCACCCACTAGTATGTAAATCACGATGTAATGATGAACATCGTGGTAGTTGAGAGATGTCTCGTCCTCTAAATGTGACTTGGTGTTATTTTTTACTTGTTCGATTTGATAACCGATCCTTTTTAACTCCAATTGAGTGTCTGGCTGGCGGGTGTCGGTTTCATAAACAAACAACGGCATGGTGACATTTACAATATTATTAATGGTAGGTATATCAATGTGTATGATATCTGGTTTCAATTTTATATCATTACTCGATTGTTTCCGAGAAAGTAAGGTTATCCCGCCGTCCTTTATGACGCATCCACTTTCTAATGCGAGTATCCCGACCTTGTCTAATCGCTCGATGGTAATTTGATAGTCACATATGACTTGTATGGAGCATTGACCGCAACATGAATACAAGTAATTGTTTACTTTATGCAATTGCACCCAGGTATTTTTGCACATACTGCTTTCTGTCTTACAACTTAAACACTCATTTCCTTTAGCACAGTAATTTTGTTCGGTTTTGGTAATTGAAATTGGTATTTGATGGGCACAGAGTAACATGTCTAAATCATTATGAATACATTGTTGTAGTTGTAGGCTAGAAATTGGTATTTCTAGGTCCTTGTGAATATTAATGGCCAATAGATCAGATCCTGGAACTATTTGTAGCATTTTGTGGCCGATTTCCACAGGAATTGGTATTAAATTGTAGATTTCAAAGGTGTCTCTGCCTACTAATGGTATTTTTATTTCGAAAATCCAATGGTCTTCTGTGAATTTGGTTCTAACAGTTAATAAATGGTAAATTTGGTTTAAGTCAGTGTTGATATTATCGATGGGTAGGGATAATTCTTTAGAAATCTGCCCTGAGATAATATTAAGTTCTTTGGTTAATTGTTCTGGTTGTAATAGATGTATGTTAAATTTACCATGGAAAATGTCCGTGATGGTGTTCAATAACATTTGCTGTACATCTTTCAGATTCATGAGTATGCCATTGGCTGTGATTAAAGACAAGGCGAACTCATTGGTATATGTATTATCGGCTATCTCCTTTTGCATGGTATTGCTTAAGTTATCTAATTTATTTAGGTGCTGGTTAAAAGTTTCTTGTCTTACAGTTGTTTCCATTCTCTTGATAAAATTGAACTCTGACTCGATTATGGATGTTTGGTTTTTCAATAATTGGTTAAAATATTTATGGTTACTTCTAAGCTTAGTCAAATCGTTCTGGTATTGTTGGGCGAAGTCATCGTCGAGTACTCCGAATAAACTATGAGCTATCGACCCTATAATATTCACTAAGCCTCGGCGACGACGATGGTGGCTTACTGGTAACTGTCCATGGTTGGTTAAAATTTCGTTATAATGACCTAGTTCGTATTGGCAATGGTGTAGATGTAATAGAACTAGTTGACAGTGAGACGTAATTTGTATTTTCTGACACAATTTTTCCAAATGGTTTATATATTTAGTGGTTAATGACACACCTTCCCAATAAGCATTCATATCATAAAATACTACAAGCTTCCATTCGTCTCGAATCAATCTCATGTTACTGATTTTATCAAAGTAGATAGTTTGATTATCTCGCAGTTTTTTGGTGTGAAGATTACACTGTGATGGTGATACTAACAACATAATCATCATAAGTGCCATGGTTATAAGGCTACACGTTGTCGATTTGCGAGTTCTTCGCCGTGGTGGTGGGTCACAGAGGTTGACTGGGTCCACTTTAGTTGTAGTGGTTGAGTGAGGTGGTTCATCTGGCACATTTGGTTGATTCTCGTCTTGGTGGATTGGAAGGATGGATAGTTTGGTGATTGGTCTTTTCAATATACCTCCTTTGGTTCTTAGCGTGACTACTCTAACAAGACCGTCATTGCCAGGGTGAATTTCTAATACTCGTCCGAGAGCCCACTTTCCTGGATACACGTGTACGTCTTGAATAATCACTATATCATTTACTTTTAAATTTTTGTAAGGGTGTCGCCACTTTGATCGAGTGTTTAATTGAGTTAAATACTCAGATTGCCAACGTTTCCAGATATCATGGTAGATTTTTTGGACGAGTTGCCATCTGGTGCGTTCGTCTCTCTCTGTCTCTAGTATGGTTAATATTGGTCCACTGGAGAGGAAATGCGAAGGTGTCAAAAAATTTAAATCATCTGGATCTTCAAAAATGGCACACAAAGGACGTGTATTCAAGCATCCCTCTAACTGTGTCAATAGAGTTGTAAATTCTTCGTAGGTCAGTTTTTGGTTACCTAGAACTCTACGAAGATGGTGTTTAAGGCTCTTGACTGCGGCCTCCCAAAGGCCTCCAGCGCTTGGCCATGATGGTGCATTGAAATGCCGCTCTATCTGCATTTCTGTGAGATTTTTGTAACTATCTTCTATGGTTTGCGTCAAATTAAAATATTCTCGTTGTATGGTGTTGTTAGCTCCAACGAAATTGGTACCGTTGTCGCTGTATATATGCCGTGGAGCTCCTCGTCTAGCTGACATTCTGCGAAGTGCAGCTATAAATGTTGATAACATGAGTTGAGGTCCTCCATGAAACATAATTTTATGGACATGGTCAATAATTATGTCAGTAAGGTGGTTATTATATGGTAACATAATCGGATATTTCATTTCCTCACTGAGATTGGCATGCTTTATTCTCCCGCCAACTCGTCCAACTCGTATAACATCTTCAGAGTCTATATATGGATGTAATGGTAGTAAACGGCTTTTAGAACTCAATTTAGACTGGTTTTTTAGATAGGTGATTTCTTCAAAAAATTCTGTTTGTTGTACGTACCTTACTAAGTGGTTATTCGCTCGTTTTAATTCTGTAATGGTTAGGTATGATGGTTTGTTTTGGTCACGTGAGAATGCGCGTAATATCCACGCGAGAACTCGACACGTTCGTGAATAACTACTGTTATTAGTTATCAGGTGACTTATGACGTCATTTTCATATGTTTTTGTAATTACGTTGGTTTGGTATTGTTTTTTGGTTTCTTTTTGCGTGTAGTATTTTGGTTTTGTTTGGTAGGTAACAGTGGTTAATTGGTATTCACATAGTGGCTTACTCGGGGAATCTCTCCATACAATTTTCTGGTATTTTTGGTCATTTTCATGCACAAGTATCTGGCGGTACATTTTTTCTGCATCTGCGACATAACCTATTTTATATTGTCTCCATTTAATTATTATGGACAACAAGTCATGTTGCAAGTTCGGCCCGCTATACATCAGGTCATTCACACTATGTCCACTCGATGTTTTCGCTGACCCGTTGAACACGACTCGAATTGCGGACGTAGTGGATTCGCTGCGTAAAACACAGTGGTGTGGTAAATAATATTCTGTGGAATGGTTATTACTAATTTTCATGTGTCCAAGGTTCAAATACTCGTTCATAAATAGTTTGTAGTCAGCTGCTAATTGATTATATTTTCTAAATTTTCTTTCTAATTGGCGAAATTGGGCTATAGCTTTTGATTTTGACTCCCCTAATTTTTCTTGTACTTCCGGCTTCATTGGTAATCTAACAATATAACGGCCATCTGGTTGACGTTTAGTTTCGGCTTGGTACTGTTGCAGACAATATAAATCTTCCCTAGATTGGTTATCTGGTCCGTCTGTCAAATCTTCAATTTCCCAGAATTTCTTTATGTCATCACAATTGTTCAAAATGACGTTGCAGTAGTACGACTTCACGTTACCACACAAGATCCATCCCAATTTCGTTTGTTGTGCAATAGGTTTGAATGGGTCTTCCTTAATAATGCCGTGAAGTATAATTTCGGAATACACCTCTGCACCTAATAATACGTCGACTGGACGGCTTTGGTTGAATTCGGGGTCTGCTAACTGTATGTTATTTAAGTACTTCCAGGGTGGTTTGGTGAAGGATTGGTTTGGTAATTTTTTAATTGGGTTTTTTATTATTATTGCGTCAATATTCATGGTAAAGTCGTTGTATAATGATGATATGGTAAGGGTCATTATTCCTTTACAGCTACTTTATTTTGCCCCAATGCCGAAGATGGAACCTTTACATCTTTGACGAGGGATACCAAGTTGTTGCGCTGCATTTTCAAAAATAATGGATGTTTGAGAACCTTGGTCAATAAGGGCTCTCATAGTTTTGTAGGTACGGTCAGCCCCGAAGACCTTAATTTGAGCAGTTGCTAACAAGACGTCTGTCATTTGCTTCTTGTCTTTGGACACGTGTGACACAGATTTTGGTTGGTTTTGCTGACTGGTATTGGCATGGTTGGTAACAGGGCTTGTAGTCATGTAGGCATTGTGCAACAGCGAATTATGCTTTTCGTGACAATGACGACATGTTTTTTGCGAGCTGCATTCTTTGCCGTTATGGTTAATTAAGCAGTTTTTGCACACGTTATTCTGCGTAATAAATTTTCGTTTTTCATAATTATTTAGGTCGCGGAATTTATTGCATAGAAACAACGCATGATTTTCATTACATAACACGCATTTTTGGTAGGTTCTGGATGAATGGTTAATAAATGGTTTGGGTTCCTCCTGTCTACTGGTATTATTGGTTTGCATAAATCGTACATCTCTTGTTTTATTATACTGGTTATTGGTGTTAAACATTTGGTTAGAAAACTTTTGTTGGTTGTTGAATGGTTGCGTATTTTTGACTGTTTCCGTCTTGCGACGACCAGTTTCTAAAGCGATAAATTTTCCCTCTAAATAGGCGAGAAAATCGTGAAGGTATGGTAGATCTCGTGGTTCTGGCAATGAGTCAATGTAGTCGGTATACGTTTCGGCGTCCATCTTCTGGGAGATAAGGTATACTATAATCGGGTCCCAGGTGGATATATCTACTCCTAGATTTTTTATAGCGTTGAAACATTCATTGGTCGTATCGTGGAGCCTTTTTATATTGGCTGCAGTTGGTTGTTGCATGATTGGTAAGGACATCAGAATATTCATATGTGAATTAAAAATTAGTTTTTTATTATTATATCTTTGGTTTAGAATGTCCCAACAGGTTTGGTAATTGTCGGAACTTATGCGAAGATGCTGAATAAGTCTTTCAGCTTCTCCACGCAGCTTCCCTTTCAAAAATTGCATTTTCTGAGCGGGAGACATTGACTTATTATTATGGATAGATTCATAGAAGAGGTCTTTGAATGAAATCCACTGTTGGTAATTTCTATTGAAAATCGGTATATCTATTTTTGGTGTAGAATTTTCTCTGTGCTTGACGTCCCACATTCTTTGGTTAATAGATTTTTTAATTTCGCAATATTCATTCTCGTAACTATTAAACAGATCGGCATAGTTCTTATCTTCTACTTGCAGATGACTGTCAATTTCCCAGTGCAATGTATCGATCGCAGTCCAGCGCGATTCAATATGCTTTAGAACATCTTGGAACTCCCACTTCTCAGTCAAAACATTGAGGTTGATATGAGAAATAGTTCGGGCAAAAGCTTTAAAATTACTTTGTTGTTTTCTCATCATTTCCTCAATTTTATCTGGTTTTTCGACGTCATGGAAAACGAATCTTGGTAATGGTAAAACTGTTTTGGGTAAGTTATCTGCGAGTGGTAAACCGGAGGCTGATGTGCTAGGCTGTGGTGCGGTCGGTGATTGCGATGACGGTGGTGGTAGTTGGTTCCTTGGTGATGGAGTACGAGTACTTAATTCCTCAAGAACTCTCAACAAATGAATCCTAACATCGCCATAAAATGTTTTAGTTTTGATGTACGAGTCATCACCGAAATATCCATTATCTTCTGTTTCATCACACAGAGTCACTAACTTATCATGGTTAAGTGAGAAGTCTTTCCACAACTCCTCTAAAGACTGTAGGCGACGTTTAATACTATCCGCCTTCTTTCGCTCCTTTCCTTCTTTCTTAAAATTAATATACAGCTTATTCATATTTTCCATGATCTCCCTCTGAGACGCAAATAAATCGGCAATGGTAGACATCTTGGTAATTGGTAAACAAAAAAAAAATGGAAAGATCTTACTTGGTTATGTCTTGGTTACTGGTTAACTGTGGTAACTGGTGAGTAATAGATGGACGGCGATTCCAATCTTACTTTATCCCTGTATCACTTATCACTATATGGTCACTTGTCTGGTTGGTTCAATATTGGTAAAAAGAGTAAGTCTGTTCACTGGTTGGTTACAGAAAGATAGTCACTAACACGTCACTAACACGTTACAAGGTCCACAACGCGATAGATCCCACCTTTCCGAAGGTTCGAAGGACCAATTTGTCGGGCGTAACTCCAACAAATAATAATAAAATACGATGGTATAGAAAATACACTGTATATTAAACTGGTAAAAATGGTAATGGTTAAATGGTAATGGTGAAATGGTAGAGTTAACGCGGCTCGGTTGGTGGCTGTTCGTCAACTAACATTATAACAATTTAAATATTAAAACTAAAGATTTGGGTCAGTGCGCAGCGTGGAATTGCTGACTGCGCGCGCGTTTATGTCAATGAACTGTACTTTGTACAATATGGTTTAAAAACTTCATCATCAGCCGCCACCGTAGCCTAGTTGGTAGTGCTCCTGCCTACGAAGCTGGTGGCCCTGGGTTCGAATCCCGGTAAGTGCAAATATTTGTGTGATGAGCACGAATATTTGTTTCTGAGTCATGGATGTTTTCTATGTATATAAGTATTTATCTACCTATATTAGTATGTATATCGTCGCCTGGTACCCATAGTTCAAGCTTTGCTTAGTTTGGGGCTAGGATGATCTGCGTGATATTGTCCCTAGATATTATTATTATTATTATATCAGTCGAAAGACGTCCACTACTGGAAGCTGGCCTCCCTCAAAGATCTCCACAATTGCCGGTCTTACGCTATTCGCATTCAGCAGTTTCCAGCACCCGCACAAGATCATTGGTCCATCATGTAGGAGACCTGCCCACGCTGCGTATTCCGGTTCGTGGTCGTTAAAAACTTAGATCCACATAAAAGAGCCACCTACCGAGGACTAATTGCGAAGTTAAACCATCTAGGGGGCAAGCGCAACTGTCATGTATCTGAGAAGGTGTTATATACGGCATTATTGTTTTTATAAATTTATTTCTTTTTATGAAAAGGAATCTTCATCAAAATTATTATTTTACTAATTAGCCATCTAGTTCTGCGAAGTTGATGATGTTTTACAAGTAACCCTGTATATGACGGTCACCGTAGCCTAGTTGGTAGTGCTCCTGCCTACGAAGCTGGTGGTCCTGGGTTCGAATCCCGGTAAGTGCAAATATTTGTGTGATGAGCACGAATATTTGTTTCTGAGTCATGGATGTTTTCTACATATATAAGTATGTATCTATCTATATAAGTACGTATATCGTCGCCTGGTACCCATAGTACAAGCTTTGCTTAGTTTGGGACTAGGATGATCTGTGTGACATTGTCTCCAGATATTATTATTATTATATTTATAAATACATACATATTATAGATACATTACACCCAGACATAAAACAAAATAATAGTGCTCATCGCATAAAGATTTGTCCTGGGAATTAAACGGAACCACGACTACTGGCTTAGCTGTCAAGGTCAGAAAACACATGACTAACAGGCAAGTCGAATAAAAATTAATAAATACCATAAAGTAATTAGAACTTACATAATAAGATTCCATGATACGCCGCATGCAATCACATATTTCCAACAACATTACGTTTTACCACGGAACCAATAAAGAACTCATTACTATACACGGTAATGGACGACCAATCGATCTATACAAAGTCAATATTTAACTTTAGGTTTTCCGTTATTAAGGGCATAACATATTACGCGGTTAAACTAATCGATTGGATGTTATCGGTTTGTAATTCTAAGAAAAATAAAATGATATGAGCTCAGCTCAACAACCTACGAAAGAACGCGATCGATCGCGTTAACATCTGTAAAACACGAATTCAATCGCGCAATCTCTTAGAGGACATGAACGTAGAGTGCAACCTCATAAAGGAGATTAATGAATCGCGCAGTCTCTTAGAGGACACACATGAATCTCGTAAGCTCTTAGGCCGCATACGCACGTACGAATGAATTTTGTTGCGTTGCATGATACGCAACAACTTTGTTCGCACGTGTGTACCACTAACGAACATCGAACACTATGTTCAGCATTAGTGTTGAAAATGACTAAAGTGACTGAATTAGACTGACTGTCATTTACGGTCAAATTGGTCAAAAATGGTCATTAACTGTCAAAAATGGTCATTTTCAGTCAATTTGATTTCAGTAATATTTTTGTACCTTTTAAGTTTTTGTCGTTGATAAAAGACTACAACCTCTAAATTGAAACAAAAATCATTATATAGTGTTATCATTCTACATTTCTAATCATGCGTGCATTTAAGACAAAATGGCAATGTCGCATCGCCTTGCACATCGATGACTTTGATGTCGTCTTATCCTCTCATGATATAATAGAGAATAAAACGTTGCTTCATTTAAACTTGCATATAAATTGGGTACCTACCTAAATAAATAAATAATTGACTGGTAGTCGAAAATAGACAATAATATTTAAGTCAAATTGACTGAATTTGACAGTAAATGACCGGTCATATAAGGTTTATGACTATTGTGACTGGTGATATTCAGTCATTTTACATCTCTAATCAGCATACATGTTTGCGGCGATCCTATTTGTATGTTCCGTATCTCAAACTCCGTATCGCAAACTCTACAAAGCTTTCCGCTGCTTCAAAATCAACTACCTCCAGCGACGCCGCCATGGCTATTGAGATAAGAGTTCACGACTGTTGTGCGCGAACTCTATTCGAACTAAGTTTGCGTTCGTGTTCGAATAGGCCGTCCATACGTACAAACCAAATGTTTATGTTTGATGTTTGTGTTCACTATGTTCGAGGTCGTACGTGTGTGTACACGGCGTTATAGGACACGAATTAATCTCGTAACCTCATATAGGGCACGAAGGAATTGAATTGGTGTAAATATAGTAATACAGCGTAGGCGGTGCAAAGCATATGTTATATATCATCATCATCATCATATCAGCCGAAAGACGTCCCCTGCTGGATAAAGGCCTCCCCCAAAGATTTCCACAATTGCCGGTCTTGTGCTATTCGCATCCAGCAGTTTCCAGCAGTGTTATATTTACCTATCTGAAAAGCAGACGAATTTAAAAAATATTTTGTTTATATTTGACTGCCATTTTGAATATATTATCAAAAATTGTACTTATTTTTATGATACTAAGTCAGTTAACACCCATACAACCACCGAAAAGCAACTGCTTTTCAGTGGTAGTATGCGTGTTGCGTAACGCGACGTAACGCGTAAATGTGTGTTGCAAGTGTTATAGGCCTTTTTTTTTATTTATATATTATATTACCCTAGCCTATAACACTTGCAACACACATTTACACGTTACTTTGTAATGCGAAATATCTCAAGTAATTAACAGTAGAATAATGGGTTTTTTTTTTAATATCACACGAAAAATAGAACGCCTTTTTAGACTAGCACCTTTTTATTTAAATCATCTTACAATAATTTAATCGTAAGCATCTTACAATCTTAAAACTAAGTCATCCTATACCTCCAACATCCGGAAAAAGAAGTGTTATAAGATTTTGGTTAATATCATAATAAAAAATTAAGGTAACATTTTTACACTTCCGAGCTTCCTTAAATTGTAAAAAGTTAATATATTTATCACGGAACCTTAGGTGATTGAATCCGAACCGCAATTAACCAGTTTAATTTTAAGTTTTCCTTATCCAAACATCGAAAATCAGTCTGTTTTAGTAACTCGTCCAAGTGTCAAAGTACTCTCCTCACACCTTTCAAAACGAGTGTGTGGGAATCCCATTGTCCATTGTTCCGTTTAAGCAACTCATTGTGACCTTATGTAATTTATTTCAACCCAATTATTATTCTTGAAATTATGGTTTTCGTAGGTGCACGGTAGGTAAGACAACCTTGTTCTAACTTAGTACAACTCTTCTATACGAGTGACTATACACCATATACTATATACGAGTGGTAAAGTCCTACAATGCTCGCCACTTTCAATTAGGGGGATCGATACTGATTCAAACTAAAATTTTCTTAGAAGAAAATTCCTAACAATAGCAAATATGCTTTTGTTAAATCTACTATTATTTGTGCAACTTGATTCTGATACTTTGACTTTAGACTGTAAGAACGTCACCTCACCGAACCCATTTCACGTGGCCTATCGTACGTAAAAAACATGATATCCTATGTTACATACAAAATCCTACATAGGATACAGACTATTATTTGTCTAACTCAGTGGAGATTAACCATCTGCGCGGAACATATTATAGAGCACAAGTGTGTGCGGAAACACAGGGGCACTTTCTATTCCATTACTCTCTCTCTCTTATGATCCGATGGGACGACTAGCGTCACGACGACAGACACAGGCAACAGCTCAGGTCTAGGATCAACGGCTTTACGTGCTCTCTCTCAGGGCACGGGAGTACAATACCGCCAACTCAAATACTTCGGGCTGATACTGTGAAAGTCTTTACAGAAAAATCCCAAAATTACTTTTATTGGCCCGATTTGAACCCAGAACCTTTATCTGCGGTTGAACACGCTACCGCCACACCAACGAGTGAAACTATTATAGTAATATACTTGGAATTTTCACATCCTTTAAGTATCACGCCCATCAGGGATAAAAGCATGCAAACATTTTAGTCCCAATATTATACAAGAAAAGCACTATAAACTAATTTATAAGTAACCAGAGTTTGCCTGGAGTTGTTTTCGACCTACTTCTGTCTCCTGACTATTAAAAGGAGCACTTTAAAATAAATAAAATAAATAAGGTTTTTATTCACGTAGACTTTAAAAAAGCGCTTGTAAATAGTCAGTACATGTTTGTAGTAATATATAATTAATTTATAATTATTTCTAAGTACATATAGATATTTCGGTACACGGATTGTATGAAAAAAATTAATAAGATTTATTTTATAATAGTAATGATATTTAGCTAGCTTATATGAAGTTATTGTCAAAAAGATCATGTGTAGGTTTAATTATCGAAATTTAAAATTTTAGCCATATTTTTACTACATATGTCTGAATGATTCTGTCTACATTAAGGTACGAATTAAATATTATTATTATGGCGGACCTTGTGTTTATAACGACGGTCGCGATTTAATGCAACCACCGGATCCAATGCGCCCCAACTGAGAATATCCAGCGAAACAAACTCAACTTTATTTACTACTAACTTGATATTTTGTATATTTGCTTGCGTGAAGTGATTAAACTAAATTATTGTATTAAAAACAACAAACCTATAAATATAAAGGACACAGATTCTGTTCTTGTCATCTCCCGCGATCGCCACGTCCTTAATGTGGCGCCACTCGAGGACGGCGGCGAGGTGTGCGCGCGCGACGAAGACGCCGGCCGCCGACACCGTCACCACCGTGTCCGCGGGCAGCCCACACTTGCGCGACAGCTCGGTGGGCAGCACGCTCACTGAGAACGAGTCTTTAAGCAATGGCTCCGCCTCTGGAAGGAATGCAGAAGCACGGTCATAAAGATATCGTGCAATTATATAACATTCTATTACAAACTTCCTAATAATTTGACGGTCACCGTTGCCTAGTTGGTAGTGCTCCTGCCTACGAAGCTGGTGGTCCTGGGTTCAAATCCCGGTAAGTGTAAATATTTGTGTGATGAGCACGAATATTTGTTTCTGAGTCATGGATGTTTTCTATGTATATAAATATATATCTATCTATATAAGTATGTATATCGTCGCCTGGTACCCATAGTACAAGCTTTGCTTAGTTTGGGGCTAGGATGATCTGTGTGACATTGTCCTAGATATTATTATTATTATTATAATTATAATAGTTGGGCCCCGCGGTTTTACCCGCATTAAACTTTATAAACTATGTGAAATGAAATGAAATTTATTCAGCACTTAGGTATTAACATACACCTGTAGTTGTCAAGGTCACAATACAGTACATAAACATAGTGGATAGTATAAAAGTTACAAAAAAAATTAATTAGTCCGTCCGTGCGGTTTGTTTTATCACATATATTTTCTGAAATCCTTAAATAAATAACATGTTACTAATCTATTATTTTGAAATTTAGTTCTAGTATGTGTGTATGTTAATCCAGGGTGTCATCTAATTCCATACAAAATTTTATTAAAATCGCTCCAGCCGTTTAGACGTGAAGAAGTAACAAACATACACACTCACAAACGTTCGCCTTTATAATATTAGTGTGATTCAATTACAAACTTCCTAAGACTCCGCTGTCCGACTGTACCTTATGAATCGTGATAGCTAGACAGTTGACATTATCACACATTTTGTGTATTTCTTTCGCCGCTATAACAACAAATAGAATAATATAAATATTTAAGGTAGGCTCCCAACGCTCCCATACAACAAGCTTATCTTTTTTGCCGTATTTTGCTAAATATTGGCCTCTAAAACAAGTTGTTTTGCCAAATAATGGAACGAAACGCGTCATGTACAGACGCCAGCACATCAAGCTACCCCAATCTGTCAAATTTTCCCAATTGGAAGTGAACCTTATGCTTATGTGATAAAGTTGAATATCTATAAAAGAAATTTGACAGATGGGGGTAGCTTGATATGCTACTATCTATACTGTAATACGTGTCTAATAAACACCAAGATATCGTGCAAGGTATTACTTCAATGTTTTGTATAGGTTTTAATGTCCTAATATGTAATTATTAAGGACTGTGTTCTGTGACGTGAGGTAATTCCCCAGTCGGGTTGCTCTTTGAACAAATGAACGGTCTGTTCTCTTGTAAAAACATGTTTGTTCATGGTCTGGTTTAGAAAGCAAGTTATGCCGGTCCTGGTGTTTATAGGAATATTCAGAAGCCTATATATGACACCTGACCTAACTGGCTGGTTGCCTGCGAGTTTCCAGTTCAGTTGCAAGTCTCGTATTGATTTGCGATTCTGGTAGCAATTCGCTGGACTGGGTGGTAATCCCCAATAGAAATAAAGGTAAAAGAAACCAACCTATTATGTTTATTTACTCTTTTAAGGAATAAACGCATTACAGTATATTTTACTTCAAGTAAACCATTAAGAACCTCCGGTTGAAATTAGAAGTTTCCATTTTTTTTTATAAGAAATGACTGATTATGCGTCTGGCACTAGTTAAAAGTAGACGTAAGAGATATTTTCCCTAAAAATAAAACTACTGTTTTCAGAATACCGCATCCTATACGAAGAAAAATGGCTCTGAGACAGAAGAAGGTATAAGCATATTTCCACAAGCATAACCCGAGAGCGTATATACAAAAGGGATTGAGGAACATAGTTAGTGGTATTTACAAGATGTCAGATAAGGTCAGGGATAAAAATCAAGGGATTTTCAAAAGCACTATGGCTTTGGATAATCCCTTCAGTGCCCAATTTTATGAAGATCGGTGTTCTATTCAATAATTATGTTGCAGCGATGCTGGTCTTTACAATAAACGGTATAAATATAAAACTTTGGTGGGGGGCCTGAGAATGGAATTTTTGAAAGTTACATTATCAGGGTATGCATTCTCAGGGCCCACTACCAAAACCTAAAATCTTCTAAAATTTACTCTTTTTACTTTTAATTAGACTTTACATTAATTATTTTTACTTTTTGTCTTTAATTAGACGTTTACGTGGAAGAGCTACGCCTGATAATAAAGGCAAGCACAGGCTCAAAACGTCTTGCGAATTAGAAATAAGAAGCCCACGGCAGAGAATACCTCCTTCAGGGTTTGAGTCTCGGCTCAGGGCGCTTACTGAAATAAGAGGCCTGGTTTTAGGACGTTATTTGCAATTGTCGCTCTACGTTAGTACGAAAAGACGGTAGCCACAGGTCCGATTGAAGAATCTAAACATATAGGGGTTTTGGACAGTCTTGAACTTTATGGGGACTTAAGATAACGCTAATTCAGACATTTATAGCCGCGAATAAACAATTTACATTCCTGACAATTTACTTTAACATAGCGCGATTATAAAGCACGTAGCGTGCCGTTAATTACAATCATGTAATGTGATGAAGACATCACCGCCAACGAACGTCGACGTACTTATAGAAGCCATTATATAAATTGAAACAAGACATCCCTAGTGATTTGCTAATACTAATTGTAGTAAAAGTCTCTAATACAATTAATTTTCAACCCAGCCAACTACTTGTATATGCCATTTATTTGATAAACGTTGTTATATGGTGTTGTGTAATTTTTTACACTTAAGTAGCTGCGTAAGAAACTTTCATTTAGTTGCTAATAAACACCATTGAAGACAGACGCATTTGTGATTTCTAACGACTTTCACGTACACACAAAAGTGAACCCTAGCAACACAACATATGGCTTCATCATAACAGGTGTAAGAGGTCACCTGCTGGACAAAAGCCTCGCCCAAGAATCATCTTGCGGAGGATATGCCATAATCGCCACGCTTAGCAGACGCTTAGACGGGTTGGCGATCGCAGTACGATGGTCACAGTTCTCAGAAAGAAGCTGCTGCCGTCCTCTGGTAGATATTCCCCCGGGTCAACTTCTACGCCTCTCACGGGATGAGATGGGGTGATGATATTCTGATAGTCGCCGCCGTCACCACACTGCAATATAGCCTGATATGGCCTAGTGCCTACATATTTTCTAACACACACAGAAGAGCATAGCCCTCACCATTGCTCACACCACAACTGGCTCGTAGATGCTGTCCATACGCATGGTCTACGATCTTCAAGGTCCTTGGTACCAAGAGAACTAAAAAGATTTCCCTAGAACTAAAGAGAAAGCCCGGAGTCAGGAAGCTGGTAGAGTAAGGCTCCCGTACCGGGGGGAGCACATACCGTCCAAATATCCGATAGCGTCGGGAAACCCATCACATTAGCTGCACTATAATTATGTCCCAAGTGCTACGCACATAACTACTCTCCGCGAAAACATAGCCGGTATGTCTAAAATTCGACCATAAGGACAATAAATTCCGATATTTTTCTCAAAAACAGTGATCAGTAAATGTCATGGTAATGTTTTTAGACATTTTAACCCACAGTAGTATACTTCATTGATTAATTGTATCATACTTGGTGTTGACTATTTCGTCTCTATTGGCAACCACACATTTTGCATAGCTAACGTATTTTGAAATCAATAGTCTGCACCTTATTAACTGAATGGGTGGCACAATGGTTTCCCTCCCACCTCCACCCACATAAGATAAAAGAAATACTCTTTATAATCGTAAATATCATAATAAGGACAGAATTACAATATGAACATGTACAAAAGGTGGTCTTATCGCAATTTCGGAAGAGTTTAGGATGAACTAGAAGATGAGTATATTAAAAAGGGTAGTGAAACAGGTAAGCTTAGACAGTCATCTCTTCAGGAACAAATTGACAACAGAATCTTTCCACATGTGACGGGATCGCAGTTTTCTAACCTAATATAACCTACTTTTCTGGTAGCAAGTTTTTTCTGATAGGGTCGCGGTTCTAACCTTAACTACATAATATATATCTTTAAACGTAGAGAGTGCTATCAAGGTTACATATGATTATGAATATACATATTGATTCTTTATGTCGTACCCGCGTGATGTCGAGCTCCAGTGTGTCGTAATAGCGTGAGTCGCAGAACAGTTTTGTCGCACAAGCGTTAATCGTTAACGTAGTGCACTTTAGGTTTAAATATTCTTTATTCTGAATAAAAACAAATAAGTCACTTACTTGAAAACAATAAATAATAACTTACATAAGGTCGAGTTCGTAGTTTCCCTTACATTACTATTATGATATGGAGTAGTATACCCACTTGCCCAAGGTTAAGATATTAAGTAAGATTGTTGTACATATTGAAATAATCGGGTTTTTGAATGAGTGTACATTTTGTAATGAGTTGTGGTAGTTTGTTGTACATCTGTGCCCCTTTATAAGTCAGTATCTTCTTAAAGATTGACAAATGAAGTATACCTGGCCTATGTGAATGGGACAACCGGAAGGGGACGACCACGTCGAACATTCTCTGACCAAATTGTAGATGTTCTCAAGAAGGTCAGGTCAGAAGTACCCTAAACCGGCGAGCATGTATGAAGAATATAATGACAGTAATCGAGGCAAAAGAAGTATGCAAAGATCGTGACAAATGGAAATCCGCTGTCTCTGCCTACCCTTCTGGGAAACAGGCGTGAGTCTATGTATGTATGTATCTTCTTGCCGTAATTTGTCTTTTGTGTTACACAACAAACTGAAGCATGCTGTATATGCCGTAGACGTATACAAAGTATATTTTCAAAATCAAATTAAAATTACTAAAAAATCAAATAGCAAGAACACTTATTACAAATGCAGCAAGGACGGTAGTAGGGCACTACGTGCGTTTCCCTCCAATAAAGGATTTTAATAGGGCATTGTGCGTAATATTACAATTTGAAATGGGATTTCTGCGTATTTGCATTCAATGCATGACGTCAATGGTGTTGATGCAATTTCAGGCCATAGGCACTAGGCACTAGGCACATCGTAAAACAATAAAGAACACTTTTGCGTAACTTAAAAGATTACGACCATTTCTTTGAAGTTTGAAGTAATGTTGACCGAACCTGACAAACGTTCGGTAATATGGTTTTTTTTTTTAATTCGACTTGCCTGTTGTTCTTGTGGTAGTGACCCTGACTGCTAAGTCAGAGGTTGTGGGTTCGATTCGATCCTCTCCAGAAAAAAATCTTTGTACGATGAGCACGATTATTTTTTATAGATATGTTGTTCTGAGTATGTGACACAGGGATTTGTCTTTAAAACAATTTAAAAATCATTAATCACGGTATGGCATGTGATATACTGCACTAACTCGTTAAGATATTGGCAAGTATAGGCTACGATTGGACATGCCGTTCAGCTAAATAGATCCTGGCTGCTAGGGTATGTTGATGAATGC
This sequence comes from Pseudoips prasinana, assembly GCA_951640165.1. Classification (NCBI taxonomy): domain Eukaryota; kingdom Metazoa; phylum Arthropoda; class Insecta; order Lepidoptera; family Nolidae; genus Pseudoips; species Pseudoips prasinana. The sequence continues at coordinate 31,279,560 of OX621251.1, read as the reverse complement.
CTTAAATATTTTGGTCGGTACTACAATATAGGCACAGTAAAAAAATATAAACAGTACTGAAACTATCTACCAACACTCGAAACGGCACACTCACACTAACATGCGCATCGAGAAGACCCCTAAGCAGTTGTCGCAGTGCTGTAAGTAGTGACTCCAGTGTCAAGACGAGTGGTCTCGTTTAACTTTAACACCGCAATGTTTTTAAAAACGCCACCAGCGTATTGCGTAGTAAGTAGTAAATGACGGTCACCGTAGCCTAGTTGGTAGTGATCCTGCCTACGAAGCTGGTGGTCCTGGGTTCGAATCCCGGTAAGTGCAAATATTTGTGTGATGAGCACGAATATTTGTTTCTGAGTCATGGATGTTTTCTATATATATAAGTATTTATCTCTGTATATAAGTATGTATATCGTCACCTGGTACCCATAGTACAAGCTTTGCTTAGTTTGGGGCTAGGATGATCTGTGTGACATTGTCCCCAGATATTATATATATAGATATATATTAAATAAGGCGGTTTTAATTCGGATTTATCAAAACCGGAGCTAATGTATTTTCAAGTTCCTGCTGATTTTTAAAACAAAAATGTTATATTAAGAAAAAAAAAGAATCGATATTTAAAACATAAAAGTTACAACCCTATTGCTTCAATAGAGCGTAGGTTATTATCTCATAAACTACGCTTAGTTTCCATACTGCCTATATTTATACTGTGATATAGGTTTGTGATCAATTCATCACACAAAAGATTACACCCCTACCACCATTCAAACAATGCAACACCATATTTGATGGCATATTTTTTATATCCTGTCATTGAATGGCATTGAATCATCTTATTAACTATTCAAATAGTATTTAACGTTGCAACGAAAATAATAAGATTAGAAAAGAATAAGATAATGAAATTAATTCGGCACTTGGGTATTAACATACACTTGTACTTGTCAAGCTCATAATGCAGTACATTAACATAGTCAAATAAAATATAAGAAGCAAAAAATATTTAACTAGTCTATCCATCCCTCTGTCCAGTCTGCTTTTTTCACATATACATATATTTTATTAAACCTTTAATAACAAGTTACTTAGCTACTATTTTTAATTTAGTACTATTATACAAAAATAGACAAAAAGTTGGTGAACGCAGAAGGCTCTCAACCATTAACTTAAGGGACTCATACCTGAGGGTACCCTTATGGGGTTCAAGCCTCAGCTCAGGGGGTATCTGAAGTAAATAGACAGAATTCATTTGATCACTATCACGGAATCACCCGATCGTCACTGGCGAAGACCCTACCCTACCTAATCTGCAGATTTCTCTAGCTGCCTAGGTGGATGAGAATTAATTTAGTTATTTTCGTTATTAAGTAATTTACAATTAAATTGTTCCTCGCCAAGCGACAGAGCTTGTTGGCGAGACGCGCTTGTTTATATAATATTAAAGGTATATATCACAATTATTATTATACTATATACTTAAAATATTTTAAAATCTTAAATCTTTGTTAAATTTGAGAATTTGTTTTGAAACATGAGGTCTTAAAGTCGCAACAATAACATATTTATTAGTCAATTATAATACAGGTATTTTATATATCCTTACTGTTAAAACAGTCCCCAAGGATGACTAGCAGAGAATGCCCCTGGCATTAACCCTAATCGGACTATGGGATAATAGATCCCACCTTATCTTGAACTCTATAATGTTGTAATAAGAGCTAAAACTAATGAATTATGAACATGTCCTATGCCGGATTAAGGGTTAAGTACGCCTCTGCACATTGTTGTACATGAAGTATAAAATTAAATATACAAGCCATCCCTTACACCCTGTATCATAACATGATTGCTGAACAAAAAACCCATGATAAGGATCTCACAAACAAGTCATTAAAACAATAGGGTGGTTGACCTTGGGCCATCTGCATACAATACAGAAACAAACAACTACATTTTATCACAGTCACTACATTCCTTGTGCATTAACTTTATGTTGATATAAAATTTAAAATGTTTTTTGTATTGATAAGTTTTCCTATGCAGAGCCATGTATAATTATGAACCTGTCCAATATTTTGAATAAACAAGTTAAGTCATTATTTGTAAAACTGTGTTCTCAAGAATAATAATATATAATATAAGTATGTAATAAAAAAGAGAAATAATTTGATTTTGTCAGTAAGTAACATAGGCTGTATTTTATTTAAAAAAAAAGTTATTAAAAATTTATTAGAAGAAATGATAATTACAAGAAGTTGACTAATTAAAGTAATTACTCAACTACTAAAGAAATTATGTATTATATGTTTATCATACAAATGTCTACCGTTGCATAGCCAGGGCGGGTCACTATACTAGAGACATTACAAACGTGCGAACTGAGTCATAAATCATTTCTATCAGACTTCTCGCTCACACTTATAGATATATCGGAAGTCTCGCTCGCACTCCTAGTGTTGTGTGTAACAATAAAAAAGGATTTGTCGATAGTCAATAGCATGTAATGAGGGAAAGGTTAAGGAAATAATGCAAAATATGTTCTAGCATGATTTTTTTATTTCATAATTAATTTACTACGTTTATACATAAAACATAAGTACAATATATTAAATGTTATAAAACTTTATTAAGTACATACAAAGCAAAGTTACTCGTACTTACAGATTATAATATAAACAAGCTTAGAATATTAATCTATGTCTGTGTCATCTTCTGAGCCGTCACTGTCATCTTCCTGTAAATTTATTATCAAAGGCTGTATTGACTGATCTCTCAAAATTGCCTTGGCTAAGTCCCGATCCTGTAATTCCTCTCCATGCTCACACATTTGACCCAGTCATCTTTGGATACATTTCCGACAGCTTCGTGTAGAAGGACCTCGCCCTTCACTTGTGCCCATATCAATTCAATGGGATTATATTGGCAATGATACGGCGGTAGCCGAATAACTTCATGACCGTACTCAATTGCCAGTTGGTCAATTTCATAAATCTTTCTTGGGTTGCTTTGTTTTACTTTCATTATTAATTCTTCTTTTATGTCGGCATTCGAAAATAAAATATTCTTCTTTTTGAGCCATTCCTGTATGTCATTTTTTTCCAAAACATTGTCGGTATGGATTCTAATTGCTTGGAATGGTAGCTGGCATTATCTATAACGATAATGGATGGTTCATCCAAAACTTGTAAGAATTCCTTAAACCATGCCATATATGTTCCTGCACCCATTTCAGTGTGGTAATCGGCGTTATTGGATTTCACAGCTCTAAAAACTAATTTTGCTTCTGGTACGAAGCCTGTCTTAGCGGAGCCGGCGTGACACACAATTAAACGATGTCCTTTCCCCACTGGCTGATTTTTGAAGCCACCTTGATCATTTTCTCCAAGCCACATTCGCTTTCTGCTGTGGTTTTGATTAACCCAGGTCTCGTCCAGGTAAAACCGCGGACGGGTATCGTTTGTCTTCTTTAATGTATCAAGTTTTCGTAAGAACTCAAGTCTAGCACAGACAATATAAATTCGTTCCATTAGGTGTTTTCGGCCATCATTGTTTTTTTTGAATTGGTAAGCTGTTTTCTTCAAGATTTTTTTCAACGATGACTTACCGCACTTAAATTCAGGCATCTGTTCTTGCATTTTCTGTAATATTTTATCCACTGTTGGGTATTCGCCGTTGTCATAAAATGAAGAAATGGTGCGTTGCAACAAACAAACTTCGAAGTTATCGATATTTGTGACTGTTTCTGGTTTCAAATATCTTTCCCTTAGTGTACATGGATAGCCAGTTTGAAGAATTTCTTTCTTCACTTTGTCCACAGTTCTCGTACTAACTCCACAAAGAAGTGCCGTAATATCTCGTGGTTTATTTAAATTTAAATAAGTAATTTTTTGCGGGTCACTTTTCAATTCGTTAAACACTGTCAACACATTGTGAATAACCGTATGGGTTTGGGGGTTAATATCGCCTTTTAATTTAAACAAATTTAAGTTGGAGAAAAATGCGTCCATGGTTAGCTTGTGATAGTCTAATGACAACTAACACAATTCTTATAAACACCTGCCTACCTACATTTTTGCTAATGACAAGTACCTAATTGCATTAGTCATCACCGCGGAGTGTCCTAGCTTAGCTACCTGCGCAATTGCGCCCGAGCGGCATCCCTTTATCGATAATGAGTGACGCGGCATTGTCACATTCCTATGACAATAAGATTTATGACTCAGTTCGCACGTTTGTAATGTCTCTAGTATAGTTATAAATGTATTTTGGAAAAACATACACATATTCAACCCTACCACAAAATATATTCCATATTCTTTGCCATTTATTTACAGACACAGACAGTCATACTCATTATAGACAGTTGTTAAAGCCAGTAAAATAATTTATACTAGCTTAAAGTTCTGTATAGCAAAACTCAGAAATTAACCATTTTAACAGTCACCCACCTATGTACAGAGGAACAGGGGGTAGTTTCTCCTTAATAAAAGGAACATCTTCAGAAAGAAAATCCAAAATAGGAGGTATATCCTGTGACTCCAGGATATCTGTTTGTGTGGGGAACTTAATTATGCACTAATCCTGATAATGTTGTTGTCGTCATGTTGCACAATTGCTGATGTCATGTTTCAATTACTATTAACCTACATACATATTCACTGCATGTCTAACAGCTCAACCTCAACAACCATTAACAGATGGTAAGGACAATCAGTAATGACTGCTTACACTATAACTACAAATTAAAACAGTAATTAGCCGGAATTGGAATCATATCAAACCAATACATTTTCCAAATTAAATACACAAAACAAATCAGTCATAGAAAGGAGGCAAAATTCACATTAGGTATGCTAAGTCACTGTTTACACATGAATATTAGGAGTATCAGTTTGTTCATATATGATTCAGTTCTCTAAATAGTTATTTATAAATAATTACTGATGCATATGCCTCAAAATCTGTGACTCAATGACTCATACTTGTTTTGAACATAAACAAATGAGTGGTTGCACTAATTTATGGCTTAACTTGGTCATTTAGCGGTACAACAGGTTTATCACATAACATTAGTCAAGTAAATATACATAAATGCCCAACATTGTAAAACTATGTTGACATAACTTTCAGAATAATAAAATAATAACTAAGATGTGTTTTGCAGATGTATTTAACTAAGACTAACAGTGTGTCTCACAGTTGAACTTTGACCATGCAAAAAAAAAACAAAAATGAAGGTAGATAATTGCTCACCCAATATTTTGCTCCCATTTAACAAAGCTCGAATCTTTTCCATCCAAATTTGTGTATCATGAAGCGACTGAGCCGCGAGTAACACGCGCGGCTTTCTAGGATCGTCCACAGAGAACACGGCAAAGGCGTACGGCCGTGTGCGAGACTTCGCCCTCTTCACAACACAACCCAACGGCAGTTCCACAGATCCTGCCGCAGCGCCTGCTTCGCTACAATATACCGCTAGCGAAGCACCCGAACAAGTCGGGCTCGGTCTCAAAATACACCATTGTCTTTTCCATGACTGCAATATTACAAAATAATAATTTTCACAATGTTATGATACCCACAGATGCATAAAACAATGCACTCCACAATATATTGAACATTACCTTGAAAGGATTCAAACCTAAATTGGATTTGAACGGATACTTTATTTCCAAGTATCCGGACATTATGATTATTTCGTTTAGAATATAAAAAACATGTCTAAAACTGAATAAGTTTAAAATAAAAACACAAGATGCACATGCTCAATCAAACAATATTGTTTACAAAAAATCATAGACACAACAAAAATAGTGATAGGTCGGTTATTTAAAATCGATAACCCAAAACCGGTTTTTCCCGATGACGAACGGTTGACATATCAAAAAAGTAATTTTGAATTGTCTATTGGCTATGGTGTGGCCAAGTATATTATAATATATAATTATTATCTTTGGGTGTGGCATGCAAAGATATTATAATATCTTTAGTGGCATTAACTTAGTATGATGTGGTAGTGGTGGGTAGGAATACTATGTTCCACACCATAGCCGTTTTTGCGGCCAACCAAAAAGCATGGAAAGGCGGCCATCTATAAAGCTGTTTCGACTTTCGCCTTTAATTTCATTCGTTTGTTTGATTAAAACTGTAAGGCAAAGACAAAACGGTATTTTACTAAGTTTCAAGTACCCTTATTACGAACAAATATGATGGCTATCAAAATAAACCTAAAACAATTTCTTTCAACTTTATCTATACGAATGTTATATACGACGAGATTCGATAGTCAGAAAGGAAATAATTCTTCAAAAATGTTATAAAAGTTACTTAAAATTATTTTTTACTGCCATTAATTATATTCTATAAGGTAACTTAATTATGGCAAATGTGCAAGACTTTAGTAAATTAATATCGGTATGTTCACCACATTTAGAAAATTTAAGAAATATGGTTAAACTTTTAATCGTATCACGTGCATTTATTATTACTTTTTTTTATAAATCCACAATAATTTTATTTGGATGTTCAGCGGCATATATCATATAATTTAATGATATAATTTATTATAACTATCATAATAGTATGTACGCAGTACGTTCTAGTAACTAACATCGCAGTATCAAACTTTAGTAAATTAATATCGTTATGTTCACCACATTTAGGCAAATCAAGAAATATGTTTAAACTTTTAATCGTGTCACGTGCATTTATTATTACTTTTTTTATAAATCCTCAATCATTTTATTTGGATGTTCAGCGGCATATATCATATAATTTAATGATATAATTTATTATAACTATCATAATACTATGTAAGCAGTACGTTTAGTAACTACCTAACATCGCAGTATCAATTTAACTAATTATACTCTCTGACTTGACTGACAAGACACTAGACTGTAGGTTAAATACTCTTTGCACTAGACAGTGACAAACTGAATCAATGGAAATTTGGAGATCGTGACTGATTATTTATATTTATTTGAGGTTTCTTTTACGCGTAACTAAAGTTGAACTTTATAATAAATAAAATATGGACCGACTGTCGTCCATCTTCTTCACAATCAGTGTTTTTTTCACTGTGCTTTGTGCAGCACAACTCCAGGAAGAAGAGGTCGGTAATGGCAGATATGCGATAGAAGGAAGAGTATATCCACCTGAAGAACTAGACTTGGGGCCTTGGCAAATAGAAACACGTATCCATGTCAATGGTGGGGAATACATAGGGTTCGTCAGAGACGATGGCTCTTTTGTCATCAATAATGTGCCTTCAGGATCGTTCGTGGTCGAAGTCATACACCCTGACTATATTTATGAGCCAGTCCGAGTGGAGATCAACTCGAAGGGTAAATACAGAGCCAGGAAAGTGAACTACATACAGACATCACAAGTTATACATGTGTCATATCCATTGAGAATGAAGCCCTTACAGAAATACCGATATTTCCAAGTAAGGGAGCAATGGAGGTTGACAGACTTTTTGTTTAACCCTATGGTTATCATGATGTTGTTGCCACTGCTGTTCATCATGATTTTACCAAAGATGATGAATGATCCAGAGACAAAGGAGGATTTGAAACAGATCACCAATTTAGCTAAGATGGGAGACATGCCAGAAATGTCCGAAATGTTCACTTCATTGTTTAGTGGTGGTGGGGCTGGGAAAGCCTCTGCTGCAAAAGCAAAACAAACAAAGAAGAGGCAATAGGATCTTCTAGTCTAATTTTTAATAAGTATTTAATGTCAATAAGAGTCATTGATATCTTTGTATGTAAAAAATAAATTGTTATTTATATTTAATGGTTTTTTAATTATTTGCCTGCATTGAATTTTGGTGTATTACAAATATTTTGAGGAAAACTTATGAACATATTTTGTTCATAGTGTGATTACTCTTTACTTCTAAGGGACATTATTATACTTAAATATTGTATGTATATATGGCCTTTGCATCTGTAGGTAGTGGGAATTTGGTGGCCCTCATGGCCTGACCTTAAATTGTGTAAAGTTGCTCTAATTTGTGTGATAGGTGGCAACAATTGTTCTTCCTATTCAGTTCAATTGTTAAGTAGAAAAGATGAGGTCACTGGATATTCAGCAGCCATTGTTTAGAAGTTTAATGGGCTCTAATTTTGAACAAGGCACTAATTTATACAAAATTCATAGACTTGCCTGTTGGTAAATGATTCTAACTATTAAACTAGAGGTTGTGCGTTTGATACCCACCCAGGGGCTCTACTGGCTAAGTCGCCGAACATCGTTTTCGTGAATGGCATTCAAATAAATAAAGGTTAAAAATTACTTAATCGTTAAATCAGCTTCCATGACCTCATGTGACTTCATAAATAGTCCGGAATCGATTGTCAACGTTGAAGCCGATTTAACGATTGATTAATTAATTTTTAACATTTATTTATTTGAACGCAATTTACGAAAACGATGTTCGGCGACTTAGCCGGTAGAGCCCCAGGACAAATCTTAAATGATGATCAGAATCATCACAGGGACAAATTTGTTTACAATTTATGCATGTATGAATTTGGAAATATATAAGAATGTTTATCAGTTGTATTTTTTATTATTAAATAATAATATTTCTTAAAATTGTAGGAAATGGATAATATGATTCCTAATAACATTCAGAAGCATATACAAAAAGTATTAGCTTTCTACTTTATCAAATTTAGGCTGTTTATTCACACCTTTGTTACCTTAATCTGAATCGGGTTTACTAGCTCCCCACAAAATCATGCACACTCTGGTTGGTGTTAATTCTTGGAAATACACTCAACATATATATCTACTTAATCTTGTGTTGGTGGAGCATTCTCCATTCTACTACTATCTTGAGTAAGCACTTAATTCTTGATACAACTCAAATTTTACCTTCTCTGTGATTTTATCTATGGTTAGTATTTTGTCAGTTTTAATTTATGTTTGTTATGTTTATTAGTTACTCATGGAGACCTGTTATTTATGGTTTTCTGCTGCATATGTACATCCTAAGCAATATGTTTTTAAATGCAGTTGGTCCTCCTAATAAAATAAATAATTTGACCAAACAAGGCAAACATGCATGCAAGTGCGGTCAGCAAAAATATCAACGAAGAATTAGAGAAGTAGAATAATTTCTGTTATGTTGTAGTTTCAAATAAATATGAATCTAACTGTACTCCGGTGTTGCAAGTGTATGAGCAGCGGTGCCTATCAGGTGACCACCCTTGCTTGCTTTGCTTGCCATGCTAGATTGATATAATAGTTTATGTTCTGGGAAAGTACTCCTACTGGTGACCATACACAAAAAACAAGGCATATTTTCAGAAGGTTTTTATTTGGAAATATATCTATGACAATAAACCACTCTCCTACTCTACAGAGAAACTGTAACAACTTAATACAATATTACACGCAATACATAAAGTAAAAAAAAAAATAAAATTCAGTCATTGGTAATTTGGACGGAAACTACTTAAGTAACATGCTCACATGATCTATAGAATATGAGATTCATTTTATTTTATTTATTACAATTTTTTATATATTTTTATACATCAATAATTCTGTTCATATTCTCAATTTAGGACGGGACATATTTGTACATAATTCCATTTAAAATAGACTGGATATAATGTGCCCTTATAATACGAAAACTTAAGAAATAAATAGATACTTTCCAATTATAAAATCTTATTCTACAATTTCAAGTCGCTGCATACGGAACATGACCTTTTTCGACGTGATGGCTAATTTGACACCATACATATGGGCTAATTGTGAATATAAAACTGTAATTGTCTATCTAAGTACCTACAGTTATGAATTTTATTTACTTATTTATGTTGGTGGTTGATAAATGTGTGTGTCTATTTTGTTTGTTGCTGATTCGACGTCGTCTACTCATCTACTTAAACTCAAAATATTACTTGGCCATTTATTACCGATTAATTTTCCTTCGTTTGTTGGCTATCATAACTTGACATTGGCGAAATTGTGGTGGTGAACTCACAAGTGCCACAAATAAGAGTTGAAGTTGAAGTGAATACAAATCCAACCTTGTAGAAATTGTGTTTTTATTGTTATTTGAATATGTATTTATTACATCGTGCCAAAGGAATGTAGATGTTAACATCTCATTCACAGTAAGCGGGATGCTAGCCGTCTAGCTAATAATATTACAAACAAGTATCCCATACGACATCAGAGGAGTATCATTGATACTATTTAGAACTATGGGGTTAAGAATGGCTTTTGTTTTATTTTTTTATTGTGTCTGTAATGTGTGCCAGTAAATGTAATAGGTTCCAAACAATGTCCCGGTCGGGACGGGTAATGACATGTTGCGTATGCAGAGACTTATCTATACAAATCAAATAATATATTTTCATTAAAATATTTCCAATACATCCTTATATTGTCATCCACTAATAAGGCATTAATTATTGACATGTTTCGATTGTTATTGCAGAGATGGTTTCTTTGTTAAAACTGTGGATGTACACCATCTATTAAATAGTTTAGGTTTACTATGAAAATAATAATCTATCGATATGACGAATAATATTAGATCCACATTTTCAAATACTTATAGATAAAAAAATTGTAAATAAACTGTATTTTTTTTTCTTCATTATCATATATCCAAATATGTTCTATATAATATTTGAAGAATATAATAAAACATATTATTTTTCTTTTAGTATCACTCAATGCTAAAATATTAAAATTAAACTACTCAAAGTATAAATTACTAGGGAAAATGACAATACTATTGAAAAAAATATTAAGTTGTGGAAATTTCTTATTCATTTAAATATCGTTAACAGTAAATAATACCAATAGGTACCACTGAAATACCCCAAAAATAATAATTAAAGAGATATTTTTTTATCTCTTTAATTATTATTTTTGGGGTATCTTCCTGAATACAATCACAGTTACTTAATAGATGGTGTACGACACTAAAATAAGACGTTATTAATACATACGGATGCGCACGCGCATAGTAGAGAACACTTAAACTAGGTACATATTTACATAGAATAGCTGGACATTGCCTCCGTACAAAAATACTCGAATAAAGGCAAGGACGCATTATATGCTATTTTATTTTTAATCACAATTTTTCATTTGATTTCAAAGCTATTCGATATGTGTAGCTTAATCTGTTAATAGATTTAAAAAGATAATATAGGTAAAGTAAAATAATAATAAAAAGGAAAATAAGTAAAATTCCGACAGCACCAAGGATAAAAGAAAAAATAACTTGAGATTCTGTAAATGCAAGTGAATAGTAAATTCTTCAAACACTGAAATATTAAGATGAAAGTAATATAAAAACTAAACCCTACGATAGTTGTCTTTTATACACAGAAATGATTTGTCGTTAAAGAAAAAGAATAGACGTGTATCGCGATTTTAAAGATGTCATATGGGCTATTTTGTTATATAGTCAATATTGTTATCATATAGTCGTAATTGTTGTTATATAACCTTTATTATTGTCATATAGTCGTTCCGTATATATAAATTGAATGTATCAAAAGATGGGCCATCTGACTTACAGAAAGTGCAGAATGGGTTGAATTATTTAAAATTATTTAACCTGCAATACCAGTGGAGCCGCAAGTGCATTCCGCCATTATTGTCAAATATTCAAATCATGAAAATCATGTTTATTGGTGTTTATTATTCTAATCAGGTTTCAGAACTTGATAATGGTCGTAAAAATGCAATAGATTAAATGAGTAATGAGAATTTAGTGTCTGAACTATACTAAAAACGAATAAATGGCGACATTCAAGTGGAAGGCATTATTTAAGACAGAAGTGAATCTTTATAAGTATATGAATTTGTTTACTTAAAATATTATTTATAGTTTCCGATGAAAAAGTCACCTTCATTTTAACAATTTATAGAAACTGTAAGCTCTCATTGTTTTACTGCAAGTTATTTTTTATGCCAACTCTGTAAATTGTAAGTACCTACAAAAAAATCAACTTCAACTCCAGCTAGAGGTTGTATTATTCCACCTTCCATCGCGATACACAGTCAGGTCAACACTTAAACTACGATGAACACTTCTTAACTAATCTAATATGGAATGGAAAGGAATCGTAAGAGTGGGTTCCCTCTTCTCTATTGGAAATACTTGTTTTAATTGACAAGAAGAAAGAGAGAATATTACAAAGAAATAATTGGCAGCGCTGTCTTTATTACACAATAAAATCCATGCGCGGCGAATGTTTTTCGTCTATTTTCTTCGCCAAAATTACAAGTCTCTTTTTGCCTAGCATAAATTGCGCGTCTTTCTTGCGTAGCACGAACTACGCGGCTTTTTTCCGTAGTGTTTACTACGAGTCTTTTCTGCGTTGCTACGCGAAAATGACGCGTAGTTTATAAGTCTTACTAGGCGTCTTTTACGTGTCTCATTATGCGTAGTTTCAATTAGCGTAGCCTGAATTATGCGACTTATTTTGTTTTTTCTATTATAATTAAGCCAATATTTTGGGTACGTTCCAATTGGGTTCGGTGATGTGGCTTTATTCTAATGAGAAATCTACGCCGCGCGCTATTCAGTTAGAAATTATTTTCTATCATTTTTTCGTTCCTCATTGGTAACAGACATCTTATAAATATTTTACGGATACATAACCGACAAGTATAAAAGGCAAATTCAATATCTTATTGAAATCAATATCTTTTTTTATTGCATATTCGATATCCTTTAATACGAATATATTTTTATTATTCTAAAATAAGGCTATTCATTTTTTTTTTTGATACAATTTCCAAATATAGTATATTTGTTGTAAACCTTATATTTTTATTAATATCACGGCGCAGTCATAAGAATTAAAATACAAGATGTTTAATTAGCTGCACGGATTTGAAAGTAATACTAGTAATTATAATATTATCTAAACGGTGGTTAATAAGAATTATAAAAGCGTTATTACATTTTTACTTACGATCATTGCTTACATTTGAGGTAAAAATAGTTGCCATAGTAAAAAAAGTCTTATACAATTTAACATTCCCATAATAATGTTACCAATCTTTTCAACAGAATACTAACCTATGAACTATAATAATCCACGGTTCGGATGACAGCTGTCAATTCAGTATATGACAGATCCCAGTGATCATGATATGATGAGTCTTTTACTAAATACAATTAAAGTTACACTTATAAAGTATATATAGCTGCATTTCTTGTATAAATGGAGAAATATAGATATATTTATATCAATTGATAATAAATTTAGTAATTAAATACTTTTCCGTAAATATACAAGTACATTAAGCGGCCATGATTATTCTTTCTTTTCGGTATTATGTAATGTAAAATAAAACAATAATTGACATTACATTTACATGGTACGGTCCACTAATCTAAAAATAAACACGGTAATAATTAAAAAACATGATTGCTAGTACTATGCTTAGTTGTTTTTATCTAAGATTTATATGCGCGTTCATTTTTAGTTTAGACAAACTATACATTTTAGTAAAGCCAATCAATACTGGGATTAACTCTAATTAAACATGAAATGATCAATTGATTAACTTGTTCATAAAATGTTTCAAGTATTAGTTCTATCTACATATAACATCTAATTTGAAATCGCCATGTTTTGGTATTCAGTTACTTTGGGTCATAATAATACACATGCTCATTAACCCTTATTTGGACAGCGGTATAATAGGTACCTGCTCATTTTAAACTCTGTTATGTTGTAATAACAGTTAATTCTAATAAATGATAAACTTACGCTATGACCAATTAAGGGTTAAAACTGTAAACCACAACTTTATTATATATATTTTCACCATAATGATGCGTGATGAGTGCATGAGCACTGATAAGATCAATTTGACAGGCAGGATTTGTACGAAACGATACAAGGAAGTGTCACATTGTAATGAGTAACAATTAATTAAAAACTTAGTCTATTAGATGGGAAGATAACATTGTTTTTGGTGACTCTTGGCAGATTTCGTGGAGTAATTACTTCTAGACCTAGGATATTTAATTGTCGTTTATATTTTTAATTGATGAATAGCAGATTTTCAATGTGGATTCATTACAATATCGACAATGTTGACGTCGGCACTAATTTATATTTACCGAAACATTTGTTGTTAATTGCATTTTGAAAAAAATATATTTCGTTACAAATTTCAATACTTCCCTTTGTCTCCTATATTTTAAAAGAAATAAATAGAACGGCATAGTTTCGTAGATAAAAAAAATATATAAAGAAAATATTTATCGTGGGTTTTTAACGGCTAGATTCGATTCGATTTCACATTCGACACAATTATTGTGATTTCACTCGATAAGTTTTTTTTTCAACTATAACATCCTTTTTATAAATCAAGATTACATTTTTGAGCATGTGTTATTCAGACTCTCCATTAATTTACGAAGTAGATAGTAGAGCTTTGTGGTACTACGATATCCAAAAGCAGGCGAGTTGCGGCAAGTACCTGCCGAGGAGCACGAGTGCAGCGGACAGCAGTAGCGGCGCGGCCAGAGCGGGTGCCGCGTTGTAGATGGCGCAGTAGGGGCACTGCGAGGAGCCGCACACCTCGCAGATGTTCAGCAGGTACGTGGGCAGCGCGTCGAAGATACTCTCGTTGAAACGTTCTGTGACACAACACTCTTGATTCAGTATACAATCAAGGCTCTATGAGATCACTTTGACACACGGCCATCTGATCCCAAACTAGTAGAGCTTGTATTATGGAAACCAGATAACTAATAGACTTTTCTTTTGTAAATACATACTTATATAAATAATTACACTCAGACTCAGGACAAATAGACATGTTCATGCACACAAATATCTATCCTAGGTGGGAATCGAACCCACGACCTCCAGCGTGGAAAGCAAGCATTTGCCAACCACGCCGACAGGCCCGTCATCATAGTTTTGCATGAAACTCTGAGAAGACTTTACCGGTACGTTGTATGCACAAGCATAATGACCATTCCCATCGATGAAATGCCGCCTCGATCTCGATAAAGCTGAGTAGCTTCAATCAATATATTTTCCAAATTCTTGTTTTAAAAGAACATTCTCTAATTTAATATTTTTTTTATTTAATAACAAGGTAAACTAGAAAGCCTGTCACTTGACGGTAAGTGATCACGACCGCCCATGGACACTCCCGACCTCTGAGAGGCGACAACGGCCTTTAAGAAAGGACTAAGCTCGCTTCTTGGAGGTTGCCATGTCATACCGGATCGGAATTACTTCCGCAGTTAATTGACTCCACAGAGCTTAATATTGACCTAGTTCCTCATTAACGAGTTCCTCGTTAACTCTTAATCGGGTTTCGGTTTGTTACTTTCATTGATTTGGGACCTTATTTCATCGAAATGAGGTTCATATTTTTGTGGTCTCGTATAGCCCACCACCTGTTTAAGGTTTAATGAGGAACTCACCCAAAAAAAATAATAACACTACAAGATCAGTAAAGAAATACTTACCAGGTGCATAGTAGTCGTATACTTTGATGGGTAGATATCTGGACATGTTGGCCACCGGGAACCAGCGCTCGATCGTGAAGTTCACGCACGTCGGCTCTTCAGATAGCTGGGAACATTATATTATTAGAAATAAAATTATGATTCCACTATTTAACGAAGGTAATATAGACCACCCAATGACAGGTCCTATAGGAATTCAGAATTTTTAATCATTTTACATTTAGGCTAGTCAACATATTTGAAAACGTGTTACATATTGTTAAAGCTCCCACAATATGAGCTCACTTGATTTGTAACAACGTTTTAAAATCAAATCATATTATTTATTTTTTTCTACACAATAGTCTTCATATGGTATTTGTGAAAGACCAGAGCTTGATGTGGGTTTTCAAACAAATCTGTGTTTACAGCTCTCAGATCTCAGAGTCAACAAATAATAATAAAGTAGTTTTTCGTTAATAACTCATAAACTATGAATATTTAAGAGTTTTGAAAAAAAGATCGATATCTAGTATTAGTTATTAATTGTGTAAGTGCAGTACTCATTTAAACATCCCAATTATGGACTAACACAATTTGTACAATAGAAATGCTATACTAAAAGCTCCATATTCTTAAAACCCTAAATATTATTTAATTATATTTTATTTTCAAATTTCGTAAAGTTACACTTATTGGAAAATAAATGTGTTCAGTATTGGAAGAGAAAATTAAATTTTTAGTATTTAACGGCTCGTCAGGGGTATACGGAGACATGCCTGGAACACTATTTTCCTAATTTATCATTTATTATTAGGTGAGGTTATGCAGGCAGTTAATTTAAAAATATAGGCGGACTTCACTTCCTTAGCAATCAATTATTCAGCAAAATCAATCAACTATGTTTAATGCGTCACCAAATCACTAAGTAAGTTAGATTTTAATTTCAATTACGGCGATCCGTCGATAATATGCGATCACTATAACGTCTCCAAGCAATAGTGACGTTAAGATGGCCGCCCGTTCGACGTTCCACCAGAGTGACACCGACCTATCACTCTTATCTATGCAGTTCTGTTGGTAGCGCCACGGCTGCGCCGTCATATTGTTTTCTTTATCACACGTATGCCTAGAGAGCGAGACAGGCAAATACTCACATAGTCAAAGTAGAAAAGTATCTTAGTAGGTAGATACTTCGCCCTTTGCAGCGTGGGCACCCGCCTAGACAGTACGTAAGCGTCCAGTTTCTGCTGCTGTATCATGTAGCCGGTAGGCACTCCCACTTCAAGCACCGCCAGGCCCGAGCGAGGGGACTCTTCGGTTAGTGTCCAGCTGTAGAGAAATAACTTATTGTGAATATGTTATACCGTGTAGCGATTTTGTACCTTTATTATCAAAAGTTCAAGGTTGTTGACTAAATGTGTAGAGAGCATTAAAACTGGGTTACTAATACCATGAGGGAAAATGTAAAAAAAAAATAATGTGAGCCGTCACGGGACGCCTGGCAGATGTGAAACATCGGCATTATTTTGTAAAAATAAAAAGTCGATTGCGCATGCGCCACGGCATGCGTCGCCACGCCAGAAATCTGTTTTACGTGCGGCTATAGATGTTTCACATCAAAAGTTTAAAATCCAATTGTGAAAGATGCTTAAATAACGGTTAAACATTGACAATAATCTCTAACTTATTTGTGGAAACAATATACGCCTTTTCTTCATGAACCACTTATTTTTAAAAACATTGGTACGTTGCATGTAGCAAGTCGAAACATATCCAGTATAATATTTGATTAAGTAGTTACAGGAAGAAATAAGTGGTTATTCACTAACTTCCATGCAAGTGGCAGTATTATAAAGACATTTCATCCGCCGTATAAATAATAGTCACAGGGTTGAGCATCCAACAAGATTATTATTATTTATTAATTGATGATCAAGTAATTAAAAACGTCAAACCATAGATGTTGCATCTTACGCAAATAGGTCGTTTAATTTAAGGAAAGCAGTTAAATAAATATGGCGGGTGCAATGGCCGCCGTTGGTTGTTTAACGTTAAGACTTATGGGGTATGTCTGATGCTTAAATGTTAACGAGGGACCGAGCGGTTACCTGGCGCAGCCCTGGAACTCGATGTGCGACTGATTCCTGCCGTAGTAGTGGTGGTTGGAGTGCAGCGCGAAGCAGCGCGTGGGCGGCGGCGTCTGGAAGCGCGCGATGTCCACGTTGTACTGCACCGACAGCTGCAGGATGAGGGACCGAGCGGTTACCTGGCGCAGCCCTGGAACTCGATGTGCGACTGATTCCTGCCGTAGTAGTGGTGGTTGGAGTGCAGCGCGAAGCAGCGCGTGGGCGGCGGCGTCTGGAAGCGCGCGATGTCCACGTTGTACTGCACCGACAGCTGCAGGATGAGGGACCGAGCGGTTACCTGGCGCAGCCCTGGAACTCGATGTGCGACTGATTCCTGCCGTAGTAGTGGTGGTTGGAGTGCAGCGCGAAACAGCGCGTGGGCGGCGGCGTCTGGAAGCGCGCGATGTCCACGTTGTACTGCACCGACAGCTGCAGGATGAGGGACCGAGCGGTTACCTGGCGCAGCCCTGGAACTCGATGTGCGACTGATTCCTGCCGTAGTAGTGGTGGTTGGAGTGCAGCGCGAAGCAGCGCGTGGGCGGCGGCGTCTGGAAGCGCGCGATGTCCACGTTGTACTGCACCGACAGCTGCAGGATGAGGGACCGAGCGGTTACCTGGCGCAGCCCTGGAACTCGATGTGCGACTGATTCCTGCCGTAGTAGTGGTGGTTGGAGTGCAGCGCGAAGCAGCGCGTGGGCGGCGGCGTCTGGAAGCGCGCGATGTCCACGTTGTACTGCACCGACATCTGCAGGATGAGGGACCGAGCGGTTACCTGGCGCAGCCCTGGAACTCGATGTGCGACTGATTCCTGCCGTAGTAGTGGTGGTTGGAGTGCAGCGCGAAGCAGCGCGTGGGCGGCGGCGTCTGGAAGCGCGCGATGTCCACGTTGTACTGCACCGACAGCTGCAGGATGAGGGACCGAGCGGTTACCTGGCGCAGCCCTGGAACTCGATGTGCGACTGATTCCTGCCGTAGTAGTGGTGGTTGGAGTGCAGCGCGAAGCAGCGCGTGGGCGGCGGCGTCTGGAAGCGCGCGATGTCCACGTTGTACTGCACCGACAGCTGCAGGATGAGGGACCGAGCGGTTACCTGGCGCAGCCCTGGAACTCGATGTGCGACTGATTCCTGCCGTAGTAGTGGTGGTTGGAGTGCAGCGCGAAGCAGCGCGTGGGCGGCGGCGTCTGGAAGCGCGCGATGTCCACGTTGTACTGCACCGACAGCTGCAGGATGAGGGACCGAGCGGTTACCTGGCGCAGCCCTGGAACTCGATGTGCGACTGATTCCTGCCGTAGTAGTGGTGGTTGGAGTGCAGCGCGAAGCAGCGCGTGGGCGGCGGCGTCTGGAAGCGCGCGATGTCCACGTTGTACTGCACCGACAGCTGCAGGATGAGGGACCGAGCGGTTACCTGGCGCAGCCCTGGAACTCGATGTGCGACTGATTCCTGCCGTAGTAGTGGTGGTTGGAGTGCAGCGCGAAGCAGCGCGTGGGCGGCGGCGTCTGGAAGCGCGCGATGTCCACGTTGTACTGCACCGACAGCTGCAGGATGAGGGACCGAGCGGTTACCTGGCGCAGCCCTGGAACACGATGTGCGACTGATTCCTGCCGTAGTAGTGGTGGTTGGAGTGCAGCGCGAAGCAGCGCGTGGGCGGCGGCGTCTGGAAGCGCGCGATGTCCACGTTGTACTGCACCGACAGCTGCAGGATGAGGGACCGAGCGGTTACCTGGCGCAGCCCTGGAACTCGATGTGCGACTGATTCCTGCCGTAGTAGTGGTGGTTGGAGTGCAGCGCGAAGCAGCGCGTGGGCGGCGGCGTCTGGAAGCGCGCGATGTCCACGTTGTACTGCACCGACAGCTGCAGGATGAGGGACCGAGCGGTTACCTGGCGCAGCCCTGGAACTCGATGTGCGACTGATTCCTGCCGTAGTAGTGGTGGTTGGAGTGCAGCGCGAAGCAGCGCGTGGGCGGCGGCGTCTGGAAGCGCGCGATGTCCACGTTGTACTGCACCGACAGCTGCAGGATGAGGGACCGAGCGGTTACCTGGCGCAGCCCTGGAACTCGATGTGCGACTGATTCCTGCCGTAGTAGTGGTGGTTGGAGTGCAGCGCGAAGCAGCGCGTGGGCGGCGGCGTCTGGAAGCGCGCGATGTCCACGTTGTACTGCACCGACAGCTGCAGGATGAGGGACCGAGCGGTTACCTGGCGCAGCCCTGGAACTCGATGTGCGACTGATTCCTGCCGTAGTAGTGGTGGTTGGAGTGCAGCGCGAAGCAGCGCGTGGGCGGCGGCGTCTGGAAGCGCGCGATGTCCACGTTGTACTGCACCGACAGCTGCAGGATGAGGGACCGAGCGGTTACCTGGCGCAGCCCTGGAACTCGATGTGCGACTGATTCCTGCCGTAGTAGTGGTGGTTGGAGTGCAGCGCGAAGCAGCGCGTGGGCGGCGGCGTCTGGAAGCGCGCGATGTCCACGTTGTACTGCACCGACAGCTGCAGGATGAGGGACCGAGCGGTTACCTGGCGCAGCCCTGGAACTCGATGTGCGACTGATTCCTGCCGTAGTAGTGGTGGTTGGAGTGCAGCGCGAAGCAGCGCGTGGGCGGCGGCGTCTGGAAGCGCGCGATGTCCACGTTGTACTGCACCGACAGCTGCAGGATGAGGGACCGAGCGGTTACCTGGCGCAGCCCTGGAACTCGATGTGCGACTGATTCCTGCCGTAGTAGTGGTGGTTGGAGTGCAGCGCGAAGCAGCGCGTGGGCGGCGGCGTCTGGAAGCGCGCGATGTCCACGTTGTACTGCACCGACAGCTGCAGGATGAGGGACCGAGCGGTTACCTGGCGCAGCCCTGGAACTCGATGTGCGACTGATTCCTGCCGTAGTAGTGGTGGTTGGAGTGCAGCGCGAAGCAGCGCGTGGGCGGCGGCGTCTGGAAGCGCGCGATGTCCACGTTGTACTGCACCGACAGCTGCAGGATGAGGGACCGAGCGGTTACCTGGCGCAGCCCTGGAACTCGATGTGCGACTGATTCCTGCCGTAGTAGTGGTGGTTGGAGTGCAGCGCGAAGCAGCGCGTGGGCGGCGGCGTCTGGAAGCGCGCGATGTCCACGTTGTACTGCACCGACAGCTGCAGGATGAGGGACCGAGCGGTTACCTGGCGCAGCCCTGGAACTCGATGTGCGACTGATTCCTGCCGTAGTAGTGGTGGTTGGAGTGCAGCGCGAAGCAGCGCGTGGGCGGCGGCGTCTGGAAGCGCGCGATGTCCACGTTGTACTGCACCGACAGCTGCAGGATGAGGGACCGAGCGGTTACCTGGCGCAGCCCTGGAACTCGATGTGCGACTGATTCCTGCCGTAGTAGTGGTGGTTGGAGTGCAGCGCGAAGCAGCGCGTGGGCGGCGGCGTCTGGAAGCGCGCGATGTCCACGTTGTACTGCACCGACAGCTGCAGGATGAGGGACCGAGCGGTTACCTGGCGCAGCCCTGGAACTCGATGTGCGACTGATTCCTGCCGTAGTAGTGGTGGTTGGAGTGCAGCGCGAAGCAGCGCGTGGGCGGCGGCGTCTGGAAGCGCGCGATGTCCACGTTGTACTGCACCGACAGCTGCAGGATGAGGGACCGAGCGGTTACCTGGCGCAGCCCTGGAACTCGATGTGCGACTGATTCCTGCCGTAGTAGTGGTGGTTGGAGTGCAGCGCGAAGCAGCGCGTGGGCGGCGGCGTCTGGAAGCGCGCGATGTCCACGTTGTACTGCACCGACAGCTGCAGGATGAGGGACCGAGCGGTTACCTGGCGCAGCCCTGGAACTCGATGTGCGACTGATTCCTGCCGTAGTAGTGGTGGTTGGAGTGCAGCGCGAAGCAGCGCGTGGTCGGCGGCGTCTGGAAGCGCGCGATGTCCACGTTGTACTGCACCGACAGCTGCAGGATGAGGGACCGAGCGGTTACCTGGCGCAGCCCTGGAACTCGATGTGCGACTGATTCCTGCCGTAGTAGTGGTGGTTGGAGTGCAGCGCGAAGCAGCGCGTGGGCGGCGGCGTCTGGAAGCGCGCGATGTCCACGTTGTACTGCACCGACAGCTGCAGGATGAGGGACCGAGCGGTTACCTGGCGCAGCCCTGGAACTCGATGTGCGACTGATTCCTGCCGTAGTAGTGGTGGTTGGAGTGCAGCGCGAAGCAGCGCGTGGGCGGCGGCGTCTGGAAGCGCGCGATGTCCACGTTGTACTGCACCGACAGCTGCAGGATGAGGGACCGAGCGGTTACCTGGCGCAGCCCTGGAACTCGATGTGCGACTGATTCCTGCCGTAGTAGTGGTGGTTGGAGTGCAGCGCGAAGCAGCGCGTGGGCGGCGGCGTCTGGAAGCGCGCGATGTCCACGTTGTACTGCACCGACAGCTGCAGGATGGCGTAGCCCGCGCCGCGCGCCGTCACCTTCACCGTGCCCCACGCCTCCGGGATCTAAGGGAGCGCAATATCTATAAAGCATGGGAGGCAAACCACCAGCTTCCGTTGGTTCACACTCATTCTACTGAAAAATCCTACGGTAGAACTAGTAAGAATTAATTTTCTCACTAGTCCTACGTTATAATAGATTTTATCACATCTTCCGAAATCCTCCCGCCAATTGCCGTGGCCGATCTGGAAGTTCCTAAATAGACTCCGGATTCAGGTGGGCCGAAGCAAAGAAAATATGTCTAGGTGAAGACTGTCGAGCAACCCCAAAATGGACTGCATTTGTGGAGCATCGGTCATTGTTAGATGGTCCATCCGTGGATCACCTAATATCGTGTCAAGCCTGCCCTACCACTTGTTCATGGCAGGATCTCAAGATAGCCACAAGCAGGGCAATCAGTATGGCCACATTCTTTGTTTTTTTATACTAACCTATCTATGTCCCACTACTAAGCAAACCTCTTGGTTCTCTGGCCCTTGGTTTTCCAGATTTCCCTGTCTTTTGCAATTTCAGGCCAGTCGTTACAAAACGAGTTCAGGTGTAACGTTATGTTACATATATTTAAAATAAAATATTAACAAAACACATTTTAGTTCCTCAACACGTATATGCGACATTTTAGTGGCTCTGGGCGATGCGATAAGCCGGTCTCGGTGCGCACGCGCCGATCAGTCGCCTGAGCCTCTCGAAGCGAACGCACGTCCTGTTTTTTATTTATCGCTTTCTATAATAAATCGAGTTCAGTGGCGTCACTTAACGTGTTCGAAATATTAGTTTATATCCTAATATCGTTGTTTATTTATACGTGTGACCGACACCCCCAGAATTGGGTAAGTGGTATTCAATAAGTATAGTGTAGATAGCAACGTACTTTGCTCGCTTGGGTTATAAAGTGCAAATCATCCTCACGCCATTTTGTATGTTTGTAATTTAGATAATAGTTGGCACCACATATTCATGTTATCATATTCATTCTCACCCTCGCATTGTAATGAAGTATTTTAACTAGGTATTCATATTCCATATTTCTACATACTTCACCATACTTTCTATTCTTCTTTCTAATTGTCATCTCCGTTTCTGATTGTGAACATCCGCGGCTGCACAGCTATGCTTTCTCTCGCGCTGCTGCCGTGGGTGCTCACACTACTGAGCTGGCCCTAATGCCTCGCTTCATGCACATTCCAGGGTCCAAAGTCCACGTTGGACTTTACCTCGCTCGCCGATCCTTTCCATTGGGGACTTCCAAGGATCGACCTGGTGCATCCCGTCTACCACAGCGGCCACGCGGCTACCCCACCTTCAGCGGTAGCGAACATCGTTTGGAGGATTTTGAGCGCCAGACTATCGACGGCGGCACGCAGCCAGGGGAGTGCATTACCAGGGAACAATTACCAGAATCGGGTCCAGTTACGAATCCACCTTATTGCCCCTACCGGCGTTTATAGCTGTGGCATTTATTTATTAATAAATTATGTGCTCGGAGATTTGCCTTCTCATTTAATTAAGACCCTAAGGGAGACCTCCGTGACACAGGTCATCAGACCATCTCCGTTTGGGCCTACCACGCCGACGTCGGCCATTTTGAGGAACCCAATTAGTTGTGATCTGCACCCATCTGTCTGGGTGCAAACGTAAAGCAGTCCAGCCCAGTCCCACTTCAACCTGGCGGTCTTTTTGCCAACATCAGAAATTCGAGTTTTGGAGCACAGTGTTGTGTTTCCGACTCTGTCCGTGCGCTCCATAGCTCTTTGATAAATCTTCAAATTGGACTTCTGATTCTCAGCCAGGGCCCACGTTTGAGCTCCGTAGATTAGGAAGGGCAATATACACAAGTCAACGAGTTTCCACTTGTGACAGAGGAAGGTTGCCTTTCAATAGCTCTTTCATGGACCAGAAGCCACGTTCTGCGCAGCAAAAATTTAATTAGTTTGTCATCGACTCGCTACGAAGAAAACATAATAGAACTAGTAACGATTATGGTAGAAGTAGTCGGATTCTTGCGTTAGTTACGCATTGCTATTTATTTAATCGAGGATTGTTTGCGTAAATAAATTTGTTTCTGGCGTTCCCGCGGCAAATTGGGAATAATATCCTACTAGTCATAATATTCAGTAACACATTGTATCGTAGAACTCGTGAGAAAATACATTTTCACTTATTCTACCGTAGGAATTTTCAGTAGAACTAGTGGGAACAAACACGGTTGAGCCAAAAAATATAATACAGGTGACTAATGGAGTATTTCTGTAAACATTTTAAAAACCATAATTCACGTAATAACGCTTTACATAATAAATCATACGATTGTAATTTAGTAATAAATGTGTCTATAATAAATCATACGATTGTTTATTCCTCTATAAAGTCGATCCCTCTAATATCGTCCGATCTCCATTTTACCAGCATTAACTAAAATATTTGAAAAACTCATACGCAAGCAGTTACTCAAGTATTTTATTTAAAACAACCTCTTGCACCATAACCAGTTTGTTTATTACAAAAGGGCGATCTACTACAGACGCAGGGATTGAATTGAAAAAACATATTTGATGCATGGTAGAGGTCACAGAATGCTATTGGTTTTATTTGTGAACTTTCGAAAGCATTTGATTGTGTTGACCATGAAACGCTATTACTGAAGTTACAACCCTATGGCCTATTTTCCCGTCACTATAGGCGTGCCTCAAGGGTCCATTTTGGTCCCTTTTTATTTCTAGTATATATAGATATATACTAGAAATAAAAAGGGATTTATTTCTAGTATATATATATATATATATATATATATATATAGAGGTTGCATAAGTGCAGCAACAAATGCATTAGATTCGGGTGAATCAAATACTGACCGATCGAGTATTCGCATCCCATGCAGTCAGGGCGTGGTAGTGCGACCTATACACTTTCCCGGTCTTATAAATAGAAGTTAGTTCAGATTACAAAGAAGATTGGCTATGGGTGCCATAGCCAATATCCAATTTTAGGGGTTGAAGTTGAAATGGTCGCTATGACCAAAAATCGATGGGTCCAATCAACATCATGAAGTGGAAGTAATATATATGCTCACGTCGATGTACTGCATGACTGCCAGGCGGTCATTCTGGATGTGCAGCACGCGCGTGTCGCCGGCCAGCGCCACGGCGTCCACGCTGACGGTGAGCGCCGACACGTCGCGCAGGCGCTTGCGGTTGGTGTACTCGATGAGCGCGCGCAGAGAGATGTATGTATCCTGTTAACGGGACCATTACACTTAATAATGGAGGAAATTTCACAGATATGAGCCATTGACCTATATGTATTCTACTAGACGCGCAATCCCATATTGAGAATTTGCTCACTGAGTTGCAGCTCGGGAGCTGCAACTCGTTCAGTCGGCCGGAGTCAATGAGTGAGGTGGTAGTTTGCATATGACTTTCGAAAAAGCCGAATCAACATAAATTGATGAACAAACGAGCTTGATTACATTTATTAGACTTTGGTGACTAGAGTATACTACTCTTTTACGTGAATTTAAGTTTATTTATGTTAAGCTAACAATTTATTTCATAATTATTTCCGATTTATGAATAAAATAATGCTTGTAGCAAATGTCCGCCCCTGCGCACCGTATCTTATACCCATCTCGCTTCCTCTTTTCTTACATTGCATTTGAGTGAATAGTACTACTAATTCAGTGCCATAGAGTATTAGAAAATATAAAACAGACGTGCAAAATGTTGTTGATAGATTTTACCTATTTCCGTGCGTATACCATTGTATATAATTAATTTTTGCTTTTTTAAGAAATTGTTGTTGAGGAAAAAGCCATTAATATTATTTTTTATTTGATATCTCATCTCCCACAAAACGACAGAAGTATACATAACTAATTTTATTTGATGGAAAATAACCTTTTTTATATCTAATGGCTAATTATATCATTGATAATAATGTTGTTTTTTTATTGACATCACTCTAATATTATTATTGTCATGATATATTCTTCCGGCTGCTAATTTAAGATCGGAAATAATTTAACAATCAATACTTAAAATCTATCTCCGAGAAAGAATGCAACAAGGTAAAATATTTCTATATAGTGTCACATCTGTGTGCATATTCACTTCTACGGTCCATTTTTTCTTACTTGTCTTATTTGGTAAACAAACACTACTCGGCACGAAAATCACTAGTTTCGTCATCAATCACGCACTTTTAGTTAGGTATGAACATCTTGATTGTTGGAAGAAACACATACTATAAAAATAACACCAAAAACTGTTTCAAATTAACCATCCAAACACATTAATTCTCTTAAAATCAAAATAATATCAGAATCCATTTTCACAGATTAATAATTATATTGGCAATTTGACATTTCAGACAAACTAGCATTTAGTTTGTCTTCGGAACTTAGAGAAGGGAAAAGTGAATGAATGATTCTGACCAGTGTGAACTGTATAATTTTAATGTAAAAAACTGAATAATAAAGCAGAATGTTTATATATATATATCTCAAGTTATATGTGTGTATGGTAATGTAAGGCATTATTTTGAAAAACTAAAGTTTTTGTTGTAACTGGTCGTAGACTAAAAGTATTATTTGACAAGTGAAATTTTTTGACTTGACGGGATACGTCCTGTCATTCGTCTCGTCGCCTCGCTTTATGTTGTACGTTACGGGTGCTCTCTGTGTGTGTTTGAAGTGTAACGATTTGGCTTTCTACTGGACTCTGCTGATTCTTTCTGTGATTTGGACGGTTTTATTCTTTAGACTGACTACTATTCTTCAAGGACATCGATATTGCATACGACTGTGATTTTAGTGCAATTGTTTTGTTTAAACAAGGTAAGTAAATTAATCTTTTTTAATGTTATTTATTCATATTGGGAATTCTATAAACAATCCTGAATAACAATAATAATTGGATATCGGGTCAACGCCACCAAATTTGTCTCGGTAAATAACAGCGCAATTGAGACGTGAGCTCTTATTTTGTTTAGTTCGCTTGAAACACGGCTAATGTAAACACATTTCACAATGCCGTAATGTGGGTTCAAAAGTTGCAAAAATAGTTAAAGAAGGCTTAAGCCAAATTGGTACGATGTCTTGGAATAATTGTATAAACCATATAAAAAAAGAAGAGGATAAAATGATGCAGCTTGACGGACTTTTAGATGCTGCAACAGATGCACCTACCCAGGGTTTCATTATACACCTGTCAGAATCGGAAGACTCCAGAAGTGAAGATACATGTAGTGAATCAAATGAATAAATAAATTAAAAATCGTTTTGTTTTATTTTTTATATAGGCCAACGATATATTTCAGGAATTATTTCTGTGATTAAGATAATGTGTGATATTCTGGCAGCTTACTACAAAATTATCAACGCTAATTTATTCCCAGGGCCATAACTAAAATTTTATTTGTCAGGAAATCCTACATTACTAATATCATTCGGTTACAGCTGTATGAATTCGTTCAGTCCTTCATTCGATAATTTCCCAACTCAATCAATTGTCTTTGGTTACCAGTACGCCATATTTGTGTACTAAATAAGACAAGTAAAGAAAAATAGACTGTATGATATTGGCCGCCGCACCCGCGCCCCTGTGACAGAGTTATAATTCGAAACAGCGTGTCTAGTAGAATACATATTAGTCTATGATATGAGCAAAGCTTTTAAATCAGGTAAATAGAAAACTTAACACACAACTGAGATAGATTTAATGGTAAACCATCGCTTACACAAAACTTACCTACTCTGTACATGGACGGCAAGTTTAGGTGACTTTTAACATCATTGCATATATTCTAAGTAAAAACATATAACACGACATTCTTTCAGAGACCATAGACCTTGCACAAACTGCGATAGATGTTTGAATGAATTAAAATATTAGTCCTTTACAGTAAATACTAATAATTTTCCTCGCAAGAAAAACACTAGGGAGTTTTATCGGAATTTGTTCGTATTATACGCCCGCAACTCCAAGAGCACGTAAAGGTGTCTGTCCTCTGCCTAATCTCACTTCAATCACGTCTAATAGCCCACCAATAAATTATGACAGAGGAGGATAGAAAGTGTAATTGTCTTTTTACTTGTGTTTACAGAAGTGTACTATGCTATAGTCTGTTTTATTGATATTTGCCGCTATAGGCCGCTAATTCAGCCAGGAGTAGCACTATAGAGACAATGAAATAACCTGAGTGGAGGCCCATCCGCCGTCGCGTAGCCTCTGCGCGTTGAGCCACATGACGATGGGCTCGTTGTTGTCCTGGTGCTCCATGCACGTGAGCAGCGCGTAGGCCGTGGCCGCGATGTTGTTGGAGTCGTACCGGTACGGCAGGCGCGGCAGCAGGAACGGCTTCTGGTTTTCCATCTTGAATGGTGGCTGTGGCACTGGTTCCTTGCCCCAGTAGCTTAAGCCGCCTGGAACAAATTTAAATGATCAGTAGTGTACTTTCAATCTTAATTGATATATATATATATTATTTCGCCCAAAACCAAAAGTCCAATGTAAATTTTGTGGCTCTGGAACAATTAAAACACTGCGGTCTGATCCCAAACTACGCTGTAGTATGGCAATTAGACAACTCAAAAATTTTTGCCAGACCCTGATATATAATCATGCTGATAGCACAAAAAATTGTCTTAAGTGGGCCTTGTCCTGAGACAAATCCTGTGTCTGAGGGACTCAGGATACTAAAATAGGTAATCTATAGATAAGTCAAGACATTGTCACGAGTAAAAGGGATCGCCTTTGGCTTCCTCTATTATAGATATAAATAGCTATTATACAACATGTAACGTAATTAACGCACACCCTCAAACACCCCGATTAGAATATTATGTTATAATCATAATACATACACTGAATTTTTTGTTTAACATGTATATGCATTGTTATTTTTTACTAAATTAGTTATACCAATTCTGGGCGAATTTTGTGGTCATACTACTACGCACGCAACGCACACAGTCGCGCCGCTCGACTCGCCACAAGATTGCATCTTTCCATCACACTTTTCAGGCTTTGAACTTTCGACTCTGAATTATTTTGTTTATTGAATATGATACCATGCCATTCGGTAATGAACTGCTGAAAATATGAGGCGATACGACAAAATTATTCAGAGACGGCGTGTTTAAAAGATTGAATCAAACTATTTACAGTAATTTAACAAACTCAAATAACTTACATACTGGTTGCCTAAATACTCATACGACGTTGTCTTTTTAACACACTTCCAAAATGTCCACCACCTTGTTTAATACATTTTAATGCCCGTTTTCTTAATTGATGTTTTAATTTAGAAAGCACTTAGGTGTTATTTCTCACTATGTCAAATGCGTTCACTATCCTAATTTTTAGGTCCTCGGCACTTGGTGTATCATTAAAATAAACTAACAACTTAATTCGTCCCCACAAAAAAAAGTCAAGCGGCGGCAAATCGGCTGATCTGGGGGGCCACTGGATCCAGCGCTCTCCGAACTCTTCATCAAGCCGCATCTGCCGAACACTTCCAGTGAAATGGGCAGGGGCACCATCATGTTGGTAGAATACCTCTTGTAAATTTTCCAAGTCGCTGAGTAGCAGCAAGCATTGTCCTGCGGGCCACTCTTGTACCATACCTTTGGTTAAAAGTTCTGCAAGCTAGATCCACATTATCACGACACATTGCCAAAGTCCTCACCATTTCGGTATACTGAACATTAGTGTATCGGAAAGACATTGCGCGCGAAAGAATATTTAATAACACTACTTAATTGCTTTCCACTAATTCCCGCGCGTGACTAATGTTTACATTTATGTTGGCTTTCATCGTAGCCGCGCAAGCGGTGGTGGCTCTCTCGCTCTATCCTGGGCTTTTAGTTTGCAGGAGAAAGGCAACGAAAGTAAGTAGGTGGTTTATTGGTGTCCTTTGTCCAGTTCTTGTTAGTGTGTGCGTGCGGCTAAGTTTACAATGCATTTGTAAAGACCTTAACGTTCTTGGAATAAAGTTCATATTTCTTTATTTTATACTGAATGATGGAATTTGTATGAATAAAACTGCGATCTGAAGTCTTATTACTTTGACTTACGGTCCATTTCAATTTGTGTTGACTGTACAGGGTTAATATGACAATAATTTCCGTTGTTTTAATTATTTTTGAGATAAAAATTACCTATATTAAAAATGATATAAATCGATTCAGTAATTGATTCTGTACATTATTTTTGAGATAAAAATTACCTATATTAAAAATGATATAAATCGATTCAGTAATTGATTCTGTACAAACTATTTTCAGGGTGTGCGTTAATTAAGTTACATGTTGTAGATATGACATATACAAATTATTACAGCACAAATGGGGGCCTTATCACAAGGTGTGATCTCTTCCAGGCAACCTAGGTAGTGAAAGAAGAAAGGAGTTACAGAGATGGGGTTACTGGAGTACATAACTAAAAAAAATCTTAAAAGGTACCGTACTTATAATTATACTCAAATGTAATCAATCGGTATCGTTGAAAAACCCCTAGCCTGGGGTACTTTCAAGGCTAAGCTTTAAGTAGTGATCCTTGACAAATTGTTGGAATCCACTAGTGTTTGTGCACGCCTAATAGACAATGGCAGCGCATTCCACAACCGAGCACCTTGTACAACAAACAATTTATCAAGAAAATTTGTGGAATGCGCTGGTATTTTCAACAGCTGATTATTATTTGATCTCAAGGCATTCGAATGTCATTCATCAAGGAAAGAAAAACGTTCTTTAAGATAGGGAGTAGTAGGAATAAACAGTATACTGTATAGAAGTGACAGAATATGAGTATTCCGGCGAAGGCGTATAGGCAGCCACTTGGGTTTATTACGAAATTCAGAGACACGATCATATTTGCGAAGGCTAAATATCAATCTAATGCAAACATTCTGCAGTCGCTCAAGTTTATCCAAATGGGCTTCGGTAAGATCAAAATAGCTGACATCTGCATAATCTAGTATTGGAAGGATGGACTGAGCAAGCGTAATTTTGGTGGGTATAGGCAGAAAACTTCGGAATCTTCGCAGTATCCCACTGGCGCGTAAAGTTTCAGACTAACATTATGCCCGCGGCCAGACAGGTAACTATGAAACCAACCAATGACTGTTGGAGATATATTAAGAGAGCGTAAAATCATCAGCAACTCGTCGAAATCTACAGTATTGAAAGCATTACTAAAATCAAAAATGCAAGCACCGTTAGATTCTCTTGTTATTATGTAGAAGTCGCTTTACTCGTGATAATGTGTTATGCCCGGTTCCTATATTCCAATAACGAATCGTTTCTACTACGAATAGTTAGAATTTCTACCAGGCGTAACGCAAAACCGTTCCTAAAAAATACTAGTCGTTATCCAAATAACGAACGTCTGGTTACTAACGGATGGGAGGACGTTAGTAAGCTTATTGTATGGAGATGCGTTCAAAAGTGTTCCTATAAATATTTTCTGCTGTCACGGAACTGTCAAAATTACGAGGCGTTACTGCTTTGATTACTAGTCGAATTCGGTCGGTTTACCAGTCGTTTGTATTTTATTTTAGTAGTTAACATAGTGTTTGAGGAGATTTCCGTGATGTCTAGCTCTGAAACTGATAGAGAATTCATGGCTTTGTTTACCGACGGTGAATGATCAAGAAGTGGGAAGAAGAGTTTATAAAGAAAGGGTTGATTATTTTTCCGTGCATGATTGCCAAGAATTCCAGTTGAGATTTCGGCTCAATAAACCAGCTGTGGAACAACTATTCCACGAAATTTATCCATAATTGAGACTGAAAGGAAGACGATTAGTACATAATAATATCTTCTAAGATTTCATAACTACAAACCTTAGATCAAATACTCAATTTAAAAACTTATTTAGAAACCATGGAATACTCCTGGACAGATGTCAGACGCCAGACGCATGCGCTATGCGCTTTCCTGTTACGCGTTTTGTTCACACCATGCACGCGTAACATCAAATTTTCAATACTAATGATTTATAAATATATTTTAAACCTAAAACGCAAATTAAATGATTACTGTAACTATACGGTAATTTGTACTATTACTCACATAATATTACAGAATAATAAATGATTTTAGTTGCATAATTGATGTACGATGTTTTGTTATTACTAAACGTAAAGAGGAGCGAGAGGTTCATCGCCGAATGAGTCGTAGGTGGTTTAAACTACGGATGTTCGTCGCAGGTAGGGCATTGTGGAACGCTAGTTTTGCATCGGTATCGGTAGCTGAATTACGGATGGTAACGTTGGTCCAATGACGGATCGTAAAATATAGGAACCGGGCATTAGTCACTTGAGTATTTGCCAGATCACCCAAAGCTCCCCAGTGCTAATGCTAATAAGCTCAGGCCGGTACCCTCGTAGCGCTGCTTGCGCTTGAGCAGGCGGTAGGCGTGCTCGGAGGACGGCGCCTTGGAGTGCGTGAGCGCGTAGGCCACCAGCGCCATGGCGTAGGGCTCGCCGCACTCGTCATAATGTGTTAGTCACTTGAGTATTTGCCAGATCACCCAAAGCTCCCCAGTGCTAATGCTAATAAGCTCAGGCCGGTACCCTCGTAGCGCTGCTTGCGCTTGAGCAGGCGGTAGGCGTGCTCGGAGGACGGCGCCTTGGAGTGCGTGAGCGCGTAGGCCACCAGCGCCATGGCGTAGGGCTCGCCGCACTCGTCATAATGTGTTAGTCACTTGAGTATTTGCCAGATCACCCAAAGCTCCCCAGTGCTAATGCTAATAAGCTCAGGCCGGTACCCTCGTAGCGCTGCTTGCGCTTGAGCAGGCGGTAGGCGTGCTCGGAGGACGGCGCCTTGGAGTGCGTGAGCGCGTAGGCCACCAGCGCCATGGCGTAGGGCTCGCCGCACTCGTCATAATGTGTTAGTCACTTGAGTATTTGCCAGATCACCCAAAGCTCCCCAGTGCTAATGCTAATAAGCTCAGGCCGGTACCCTCGTAGCGCTGCTTGCGCTTGAGCAGGCGGTAGGCGTGCTCGGAGGACGGCGCCTTGGAGTGCGTGAGCGCGTAGGCCACCAGCGCCATGGCGTAGGGCTCGCCGCACTCGTCATAATGTGTTAGTCACTTGAGTATTTGCCAGATCACCCAAAGCTCCCCAGTGCTAATGCTAATAAGCTCAGGCCGGTACCCTCGTAGCGCTGCTTGCGCTTGAGCAGGCGGTAGGCGTGCTCGGAGGACGGCGCCTTGGAGTGCGTGAGCGCGTAGGCCACCAGCGCCATGGCGTAGGGCTCGCCGCACTCGTCATAATGTGTTAGTCACTTGAGTATTTGCCAGATCACCCAAAGCTCCCCAGTGCTAATGCTAATAAGCTCAGGCCGGTACCCTCGTAGCGCTGCTTGCGCTTGAGCAGGCGGTAGGCGTGCTCGGAGGACGGCGCCTTGGAGTGCGTGAGCGCGTAGGCCACCAGCGCCATGGCGTAGGGCTCGCCGCACTCGTCATAATGTGTTAGTCACTTGAGTATTTGCCAGATCACCCAAAGCTCCCCAGTGCTAATGCTAATAAGCTCAGGCCGGTACCCTCGTAGCGCTGCTTGCGCTTGAGCAGGCGGTAGGCGTGCTCGGAGGACGGCGCCTTGGAGTGCGTGAGCGCGTAGGCCACCAGCGCCATGGCGTAGGGCTCGCCGCACTCGTCATAATGTGTTAGTCACTTGAGTATTTGCCAGATCACCCAAAGCTCCCCAGTGCTAATGCTAATAAGCTCAGGCCGGTACCCTCGTAGCGCTGCTTGCGCTTGAGCAGGCGGTAGGCGTGCTCGGAGGACGGCGCCTTGGAGTGCGTGAGCGCGTAGGCCACCAGCGCCATGGCGTAGGGCTCGCCGCACTCGTCATAATGTGTTAGTCACTTGAGTATTTGCCAGATCACCCAAAGCTCCCCAGTGCTAATGCTAATAAGCTCAGGCCGGTACCCTCGTAGCGCTGCTTGCGCTTGAGCAGGCGGTAGGCGTGCTCGGAGGACGGCGCCTTGGAGTGCGTGAGCGCGTAGGCCACCAGCGCCATGGCGTAGGGCTCGCCGCACTCGTCATAATGTGTTAGTCACTTGAGTATTTGCCAGATCACCCAAAGCTCCCCAGTGCTAATGCTAATAAGCTCAGGCCGGTACCCTCGTAGCGCTGCTTGCGCTTGAGCAGGCGGTAGGCGTGCTCGGAGGACGGCGCCTTGGAGTGCGTGAGCGCGTAGGCCACCAGCGCCATGGCGTAGGGCTCGCCGCACTCGTCATAATGTGTTAGTCACTTGAGTATTTGCCAGATCACCCAAAGCTCCCCAGTGCTAATGCTAATAAGCTCAGGCCGGTACCCTCGTAGCGCTGCTTGCGCTTGAGCAGGCGGTAGGCGTGCTCGGAGGACGGCGCCTTGGAGTGCGTGAGCGCGTAGGCCACCAGCGCCATGGCGTAGGGCTCGCCGCACTCGTCATAATGTGTTAGTCACTTGAGTATTTGCCAGATCACCCAAAGCTCCCCAGTGCTAATGCTAATAAGCTCAGGCCGGTACCCTCGTAGCGCTGCTTGCGCTTGAGCAGGCGGTAGGCGTGCTCGGAGGACGGCGCCTTGGAGTGCGTGAGCGCGTAGGCCACCAGCGCCATGGCGTAGGGCTCGCCGCACTCGTCATAATGTGTTAGTCACTTGAGTATTTGCCAGATCACCCAAAGCTCCCCAGTGCTAATGCTAATAAGCTCAGGCCGGTACCCTCGTAGCGCTGCTTGCGCTTGAGCAGGCGGTAGGCGTGCTCGGAGGACGGCGCCTTGGAGTGCGTGAGCGCGTAGGCCACCAGCGCCATGGCGTAGGGCTCGCCGCACTCGTCATAATGTGTTAGTCACTTGAGTATTTGCCAGATCACCCAAAGCTCCCCAGTGCTAATGCTAATAAGCTCAGGCCGGTACCCTCGTAGCGCTGCTTGCGCTTGAGCAGGCGGTAGGCGTGCTCGGAGGACGGCGCCTTGGAGTGCGTGAGCGCGTAGGCCACCAGCGCCATGGCGTAGGGCTCGCCGCACTCGTCATAATGTGTTAGTCACTTGAGTATTTGCCAGATCACCCAAAGCTCCCCAGTGCTAATGCTAATAAGCTCAGGCCGGTACCCTCGTAGCGCTGCTTGCGCTTGAGCAGGCGGTAGGCGTGCTCGGAGGACGGCGCCTTGGAGTGCGTGAGCGCGTAGGCCACCAGCGCCATGGCGTAGGGCTCGCCGCACTCGTCATAATGTGTTAGTCACTTGAGTATTTGCCAGATCACCCAAAGCTCCCCAGTGCTAATGCTAATAAGCTCAGGCCGGTACCCTCGTAGCGCTGCTTGCGCTTGAGCAGGCGGTAGGCGTGCTCGGAGGACGGCGCCTTGGAGTGCGTGAGCGCGTAGGCCACCAGCGCCATGGCGTAGGGCTCGCCGCACTCGTCATAATGTGTTAGTCACTTGAGTATTTGCCAGATCACCCAAAGCTCCCCAGTGCTAATGCTAATAAGCTCAGGCCGGTACCCTCGTAGCGCTGCTTGCGCTTGAGCAGGCGGTAGGCGTGCTCGGAGGACGGCGCCTTGGAGTGCGTGAGCGCGTAGGCCACCAGCGCCATGGCGTAGGGCTCGCCGCACTCGTCATAATGTGTTAGTCACTTGAGTATTTGCCAGATCACCCAAAGCTCCCCAGTGCTAATGCTAATAAGCTCAGGCCGGTACCCTCGTAGCGCTGCTTGCGCTTGAGCAGGCGGTAGGCGTGCTCGGAGGACGGCGCCTTGGAGTGCGTGAGCGCGTAGGCCACCAGCGCCATGGCGTAGGGCTCGCCGCACTCGTCATAATGTGTTAGTCACTTGAGTATTTGCCAGATCACCCAAAGCTCCCCAGTGCTAATGCTAATAAGCTCAGGCCGGTACCCTCGTAGCGCTGCTTGCGCTTGAGCAGGCGGTAGGCGTGCTCGGAGGACGGCGCCTTGGAGTGCGTGAGCGCGTAGGCCACCAGCGCCATGGCGTAGGGCTCGCCGCACTCGTCATAATGTGTTAGTCACTTGAGTATTTGCCAGATCACCCAAAGCTCCCCAGTGCTAATGCTAATAAGCTCAGGCCGGTACCCTCGTAGCGCTGCTTGCGCTTGAGCAGGCGGTAGGCGTGCTCGGAGGACGGCGCCTTGGAGTGCGTGAGCGCGTAGGCCACCAGCGCCATGGCGTAGGGCTCGCCGCACTCGTCCAGCAGGCGCAGGTGGCGCTCCAGCCAGCGCACGCCGCGCTGCTGCGCCGACGACACGCTGGCGCTCAGACCCTGCAAGGGAAATTACAAATTGGATTTGCATTACAAAGGAGATGGGGATTTCTGGGCCTGACTGTAATAAATTGAGATATGGTTTAAAAACAGCGTTATATTTTTCTATTACAAACTGTGAAAAATTTACCCAATATACAACCTGGAAAACGAGAAAACTCAAAATAAGTTTAAGTCACGAATTAAATTGGTTGTTAATTACTATAATCGATTAACGTTAATGAGTTCAAACAATGTAATATAAATCGTCTTGTACCAGACACCAGGTAACCGATTTAATCATAATAATTATTAAGTACATTAACATAATGTCAACAGTAAAAAATAAAATATCAACAAAATAAATAGAAATCATAATATCGGTTATCGTTCAAATCGTTATTAGTTATTGGCAACTATATTTTCAATCTATGCTGACAGTGATTGGTGACAGATTTTGAATCCTAATCTATGATCGATCGGTCGAGCAGTTTCTCGTATCGTTTAGTGCTTGTCTGATTTGAGTATTTTTTATTGTTTTGTTTATATATCCCTCGACAACTGCATTATCTCTATATACTTCTGATATTACTTAACGTGTACGATTTTTGCTAACATACTGGACACGGATAACTATTAAATAGCACTCGCCCTTAATAATCAGCTGTTTAGTATAGGTTGGTACATAACCTCTCTATTAAGACTTAATCTTTTATAACTCTGCTCATAGATTGAATAAATCCATGGAATTTTTAGTGATTGGCTGATAATTTATAGACCCATTAATTGACACCACTTTTATCTTTTTACATCCGGGCCCAATATTGTATGAAAACGTATCCGTCTCCTTTACAATACCAAAATCGGATCACCAACATTTTACGAGGCATGCCTTTTAAGTTCTGTCGTTTCCATATTTTACGGCAATTATGAATTTGGAACTGTTTTATATTCGAATGTGTTCAAATTTCGAATCTCAAAACAGTTGATAGTATTAGGATTAATGCTATTGTTTAGTCCTCCTGTATAGGCAGTTATTATACTCTTTGGTTTAGTCACAGCATCCATTGGAAACTGTTAGTTTACGTACAAAAATGAATATTTCTAAGGAAAATGTTCGTGCCATAATTGTCTACAACTTTAGAAGAGGCCTGAAACGGTTTCAGTATTTTGAAGAGCTCACATCTGTGTTTACTGTTGAATCCTCATGTCTGCGGACTGTCGAACGCTGGTATTTAGAATTCCAGCGTGGACATACTAATATTAGTGACAAATCTCGCGAAGGACGCCCAAAATCGACCTTCACTGAACATAACATAATTGCTGTGAGACAACTAATTCTCGAAGATCGTCATGTGAGGTATCGAGATAGAGGCTCTATTAGGCATCTCAGGGACAACCATTCAGAAGATGCAAGAAGCGTGAGAAAGCTAGTTTGCCGTTGGATACCGCATCTGCTTTCCAACGATCACAAGGCGGCCCGCGTCAGATGGTTCAAGAAAACTCTGCAAAGGTTCAACCGAGTCAAATCACGTCTACGACATCATCAGTGGTGACGAATTTTGGATCTATGCCTACGATCCTGATTCCAAACAACAATCTACAATCTGGGTTTATCAAAACGAGCGAAAGCCGACTAGAGTTGTTCGTTCTCGAAACACTTCAAAAAAGGTGGTGGCCACGTTCGTTGGAAAAACCAGCCATGTTGCGACTTGCACTTGATACCACAGTTTGTTTACCACAAGTCATCGCCGAACTTCGAAAATCTAACTCAAAGCGACGCATCATCCTGCACCACGATAACGCAAGCTCACACAGCGCTTGTACGCTCAAACAAACGATTGAGTATTTGAAGCAGGAAAAAGAAATAGAAATTCTTGACTATCCTCCATACAGTCCTGACCTAAACCATAACGATTTCTTTACATTTCCTAAAATTAAGAAAAGTTTTCGTGCTCAAAGGTTCCAATCCGATGAAGAAACAGTCGACGCTTTCAAGTCAGCCATTTTGAACACTCCCACTTCAGAGTGGAATTAATGTATAATAACTGGTTTGAGCGAATGGAAAAGTGTATTAAGCTACGTGGTGAATACTGAAAAACAATAAAAGGTACTATAAGGTTCTAGATGTGTTTTTTTCTTCAACAACAAAACTTAAATTACTACTACTTACTTATATATATGTTGTGTATGTATGTATACTGTACTGTATATAAGTATTATTCTTACATATATGTATATACCTAAGCTATCTTTTCTTATTTCCAATAAATTCGTACACCTTTTGCTACAATTATCCATTGATATAAAATTCTGGTCCATCCAAGGCAAATAGGTTGCCTGGAAGAGATCGCTTTTAGTGATAAGGCCGCCCATTGCAAAAATAATGTTCAATGCATACTGTACTTTGTATATTCTTTATGCAATAAAGTGTACTTCTTCTTCTTCTTAAAAGACATGCCTCGTATTCCCTTATGTGCGTTTCTGCCATTTAGAAAAACTTCTCTCTCTCTCTCTCTTCAACTTCGTTATGTATTTGTTGAGTATATGCCAAAATAATGAATGGCTTACTTCTCTGACTCCAATATCCTTGAGGTTCTTAACAGTCTCCAGCATGATGACGACTTGAGCAGTGAGAGTGAGGTTGCGTTGAATTATTAGCGAGTTGTTCACCTGTTGACAATCGTTTTCCGAGATATAAGACACAGCAAGATTATTTTTTTCCCTCTATAACTAATATAATCACACATTTTTATCGTAATATTTAAACCCTTTTTAGAGACCCTTTTTGAAGACGCTGATCTTCAAAATACATATATATGGCTTCTCAGAGGGCCAAGACTATGGATTTCCATTTGTCGCGACCCTTGAACATCTCTTTTACGTAGTTTACTGCCATTATCTCCAAAATGGACTAAAATATTTACATGTATTCATACAATATAAAAAAATAAATAATATGGGATAGTTAAATCATGTCGTCTACTGGACAAAGGCCCCCAAAACATTTCCTTATTATTCACCTCGTTTGGCAGACGGGTTGGCGATCACAGAATGATGGTCATAGTACACAGAGAGACGCTGATGCCCATTCTCTCTGAGAGATATTCCGTGACGAAATGGGGTGGTCATATTCTTTCACAGCCATACAGTACTAAACACTTTGTAGAACATTAAGGGCGAAATACCAAAGACAATTCTAAGTTCTGCTCAAATCAAATTAGCTGATCGAAATGGTCGTCTGAGTAATTGAAAATATATTTTGCGTGTTTTTTAGGTTTATTAGTTTACTAGCTGTGCCCCGTGGTTTTACCTGCGTTAAACTTTATAAATTATCACAGCTCCTCCCCCGTTGTTGATAGCATGATAATATGTACCCTATATGTTGACCCGACCTCTTAGTAATATTCATGCAAAATTTGAAGAAAATCCATGCAGTACTTTTTGAGTTTATCCCGAACATACATACAGGCAAACAGATAAACAGACAAAAATTCTAAAAACTATATTTTTGACTTCGATATCGATTGTAGATCACGCCCCAAGTATCCTTTTAAAAAAATATTCAATGTACAGTTTTGACTTTCCAACGATTTTATTATATGTATGTATAGATAATCAACATAAACTAAAACAAATACGCAAATCAAACTTTCTACTTTTTAAGTGATTAGAAGTGCTGGACAATTGCCTCATCAAAAACCTCCACAATTGCCGGTCCTGCGCTACCATCACCGTGGCGCCTTTTTTAAAGTTATACGGGACTAGTCCCTCCCTCTTACCCACCACTGCAACTCCTGTAAGCCAGGATCAACAGTGGTACACAATGAAATGACACTGAGCGGTGATGCTCAGGCATGTCCCGGGGAATCGCTTTAACTGTCTTGGATCCCGCAACGAGTTTAATCAGAAAGAGAAAAAGGAGGAGTTAGAAAATGAATAATTCCACTTCCCTCCAGAGCAAAGCGGGAGACAGAATGATGGAAAGAGGCTATAGCCTCATAAAATGAGACATTTGCAATCACCGTGGCGCCTATGGATTAGTGTTTGCCCGTTGAGGCATGGAACGTAATTCCGCAACCATACAGCCTCGATCAAGCCAACCCTCAATTGCAAGCGGTCCAGTCGGGCACAAAGGCCTGACCGGACCGTTTACACGGCTCAAACAAAGGGCCATGTTTTCTGTACAACGGATCCAATCCCAAGTAACTTACTTCGACCGCAGATGGATCACTCCAGCCAGTATGTCCAAAGGCGTCTCTATACAGCGTGCTGTTTTTGGGCACCACTATGGTGGAGTTGTCGTTCCGGTTGGGGAGCCACGTGACTTCGTAGAACGCGCCGTCGGCAGTCTGGTGCTCCAGCACCCACGACACCGCCATGGATATTACCTGGATAGAACAAGTCATTAGATCTTTGCATCACTGAAAATTATTATGTTTATCTGAAAACATAATTTGCATATGAAAATATGTGTATTTTGGCATGATCACATTGATCACAGATAAAAGGCCCATTAGTGTTAAAAAAAAGTATGAATTGCTATGGGTACTTTTTTAGAAACTTAACATTTCGCGAAAGTATTCTAACGTTGTGCGAAATGAATCATTTTTTCTGATAGGAAGGAGAGCAATTCTAGATTGATTTAAGTAAAATGAAGTCATGAAACCTGGATAACATTAAGAAACATATGGGAACATATGACCCGAGAGAGCTGGTTTGGACTATATTTCGTCGCAACGAGACTCACTTTAAGTATCTTGACGAAGTTAACCATTAAAGTATCTTCATTCTGTGCTTTGGTTACAGAACATGTATGTATGTATGAAATTATAATCAAAAACCGAGACATGCGAGCCAATCAAATGTTGACAAAATTCATAAAATATTTAAAGAGTTCATCAATACGGGTGTTCGACACATAATATCGT
Organism: Pseudoips prasinana; assembly: GCA_951640165.1. Taxonomy (NCBI): domain Eukaryota; kingdom Metazoa; phylum Arthropoda; class Insecta; order Lepidoptera; family Nolidae; genus Pseudoips; species Pseudoips prasinana. Next base: position 31,238,355 of record OX621251.1, on the reverse strand, counting down.
GGTACGTCGAGCTGCAGTGAGGCACCGAACAGATCGTTAGGAGCGGTCATTCAGCGGATCAATGAGTGCTGAGTTAGCGATGTTTACTGAAGTGCATCTCAGTTCCTGTATCTCCGCAGGAAAAAAAAGCCGTTGGATTTTTATCTCGTGCACCGCAAAGTTTTATACCAAGTACAGTGTTCAAATAATTAGTGAATATCAACTTACCTCAGGATCAATGTATATAAAGTTCTCCCATTCATTGAACGACGCGTCTTGGAATATCTTCGAACAGAACGACGTCAACCACACGCTCGATGACGATTGGTTCCTGTATCATTAAAAGTCTTGTGTCATATAAAAAGAACAGCACGGGATCTGCCTCAGCTGATTCATTTCATTGCCAAATATGTATTTTAAGTAAAAGGTATCCAATTTCATATAATAAAAGTATCCGGATTACGTTCTGGACACACTCCGCTTAATAAGTTTGGATAATTGATGGGATAAATGTTAGTAAAAATGCACAGAATATGAAGTTATAAAAGACGTGCACTAAGTCTTGCCAGAGAGTAAAATGAGATCCCTAGAAAGATTTTATTTATCGGAAAGAATAATATTACCAATAGTTGGTTGGTGACACAGCAGTTTTTCAGGAAGAGTCAAAATGCTGCACAAATTGTCCAGTTCCAGGAATGAGAATATCCCTTATAAAAAATGACACTCTGTCTTTTACTGAGGAACTGTCTAACCTGTTGCGGCTAACTGCTCGCATTAATATCGCACCTGCCATCTGAAGTAGTAATCCAAATGGAACCAGTATCCGATATGTTTAGAACAGGTGTCAGATTTTATTAAACTTACAAAGATTTTCATAGATCGTCCCGGCAATTGTTACTCTCCGGGCCTCGGAGAGCACATTAAACTACACGTGGGAAGGTCCTGGACGTAGTTTCTCAACCAACTAGACTCCGAATAAAGAAAGTCTATGTTTTTACCCGAAAATTGTGCCGTGTGGGACTCGACCTTCCGGGCTCTAAGTACCGACCAGATACCGCGTACACCGTCGCATTCAGAAACTCACCAGTCACTCCTGAACAAGCTGAAGGATCCGTCAGGCTTCATGAAGGACAGCTGCCGTTGGTACAGGATGTTCATATGGTAGAATGCCTCCTTCTCTAATGTGCGGTTGCGTTGGTTGATCAACCGCATGTACAGAGTCAGGTACATGTTGGCTGCGAAGCTGAACATGTTCTGTTCGGCACAGTCCTGTCGGTTACATAATATATTGGTATCGACGTAACACATAATTATAGTCTTTTACAGACGAAACATTAATGACAGATTATATAAAAGTAATCTCAGACCTGGCTCACTCAGCACTTTTAATTCGAAACTACAAATATACACGATCAGTGCTATGTTAAGAAACGAAATATAGACAGCAATTTGGCAATGGTCCGAGCAAAATATTTTTTTATGCATAAGGATTTGATACCAAAAGGTTATATTGACTATGGATTTATCCAAAATATTCCCTATCAAAAAGTGATGATGATATCCTCCCAGACGTATCCGTCGACGGCAACACCCTTCGCTTGTGTTGGCCTGGGCCCTTGCATGGACGCGAGCATGACTAGCAAAGCCAAATTTGGTTTTGAAAGTCCTGTTGAAGGAAGCACAGTAAAGAGACCCAACTTGAATCGTATGTGTAATTGTAGGAGGGCTTAGGCTGGGTTTTCCGGAACTGGCGTTTGGCATCAAGAGCTTCGAGACGGGCATGCTCAAAGTTTTCTAAGCTTTATTTGACAGTAGCTCGCCATTCTCTCTTCTGAGTAGCAAGCCTCTCCCACGAGTTGCTGGATATGGTGGTCAGACAGAAAGTAATATATAGTTAAACTACAAAACATAAGAACTTACCATAGGCAAATCCAGCAAGCTAGTAGCATTAACCGGCATGGTAGGGAACAGTGGCCCTACAACGTCTCCCACGATGGAAATCCTCGCTTTGTTGGAGCCGAACACGTAGTACCTGTCCACTTCGTACGGAATGACGGGCGTCTCCGTCACGTTCACGTGCATGTATTGGAATACGTATGCACGGTTGGACAGGTCGAGAAGCACGGATTGGTGACGGTATTGTGGTAGGCCATCCGCCTATGGAGAAAATATGTAGTGCTTTAAAAAACATCATCATATCAGCCGAAAAACGCCCACAAATGGACAGAGACCTCCCTAATAAAATAAAAAAATGGGTGCGTGTACTTATGGCAGAAAAGTTTATAATAAATAAACTGAAATTGTTATACTTATTTGGCATCATTAAATAATATTTAAATTTAGATCAATAAATAATACATACGGGTTTATAATTATATTGGAGCACTTGAAGAAGCACAATTTTTGCACTACTATTTGCAAACTGTAAAAATATTTAATTTCAATCACTACTGAGTACAATTAACGAGCACATATAATAGGTTAGGGAAAAAACTTCTTCGCATTTTTTAAGAAATTTAAAAAAAAAAAAGATATGTAGTTTATTTACATTTAACTAAAGTATGTAGGTACCATTTTGTTCGATTACTTTTTGCCATCTTGTAGGTAGTAGGGACATGATTCCATTGCCTTAGAAATTTTGGGACTTCTGATCAAAATACCGCAACAAGTGGTTTGAGCAGTCTATGATACGGCCTAAAGAATTCTGAAGTGACCGAAACATGTAAAAATCTGAAGGTGCAAGGTCAGGACTAAATGGCGGATGCATTAACACCTCCCAGCCAAAATCTCTTAATTTTTTACACAAAAACAGAAAAATAATAATAATTTTGGGGGTTCCCCATACATAGAACTGAAACTCGTAAAGTTTTTTTTCATCGTACCCATACATGTGGGGTATCTATGGATAGGTCTTGCAACAATGATATTGAGGTTCCTAATATAATTTTTTTCTAAACTGAATAGTTTGCGCGAGAGACACTTCCAAAGTGGAAAATTGAGTCCCCCCCCTCCCCTGTAACTTCTAAAATAAGAGAATGATAAAACGAACGAAATCTAGTAAGTAGTTTTTTTTTAAATCGTCATAAATCGTAAACCGCAATTTACCTTTCATTTAATCAACTGAAATACTTGCTGCTGCGGATCCCTTCATGGGTAAGTCCGACTCGCACTTGGCCGGTTTTTTTGTAGTAAAATTTTAAAATGTATCGTATTTCTTCATTAGACTCACTCATCTTGACAGTACGAAAAACAATTATAATTAGAATTTGGAATTATGTTCTTTAAAATTTAAACTTTCAATGATACTAAAACCAGCCAGATACAAATAGTATAGCCAAAGAGATTTTATGACAAATTCATACATATTATGATGCCAAAAGACATTTTACCCAACCTAATATAATTCACACTTGCATGAAACTAAAACACTAGTTGTGAATGTAATAACATGTAGATAAATATTATATATGTATATGAAAACCGATCAGACGCGACGAGCGTACCAACTTGCGCGATTAACAGAGGTTCTATTTCTATTTTACTCGTAGTCATTTTTTACTTAATTAGTGGTTTAGCGGGCAGCTTCAACCTGTTACTTTTGTATATGTCACATGATTTCTCTCTTTTGAGCCAATTATTTTACTGAAAATTAGTTTAATAAAAACAAATAGAGTGTAACCAACCTCAACATGGATCTTCTTGACATACTGGTGCTGGCCCATGAGCGTGGAGGCGTGCAGACGCACGTGGATGGGCCCCAGGCGCGTGGGCACCACGGGCACGTGCACGGTGGCCGCGTCGCCCGACGCGATGTACACGAAGAACTGGTGCTCGCCGAACGACGTGCGCGGGTTGTACGAGCGGACCTGCACAAACAGATCGATATTGAAAGACCATTATTTCTCTTCCTTCGTAGCTTCAAAATGATCGGAAACCTGTGGCTGTATTGACTGGTCAATTAATAGCAAAATTTTCTCAAATCCTTTTAACTCTTTACGATAGTCATGCTCCTTTGACTATTGGTTGACTTATGAAATCAAAAAACTTATGTCCAAGCGCGATAAGGCTAGGAAAAAATATAAAAAGGTTGTACTCGTCAAACTGGAATCTGTTGCAGTCGTTTGTGTAGAGATACTAACAGACTATTAATAATTTCAGCACTGCGAAATTATGGCAATTTCTCAAATCATTTGGTGTCGGTAAAGACAGCAATGATTATGTTGCGCCTGTTGATATCAACGCCCTTAACACTCATTTTTCAAAAACACCAGTTGTATTGCAGTGCCGATACCAAATCATCCATAATCAAAAAAACTTCGTAACCTTTCACTGTCAGAATGTACTTCTTTCTGTTTTACAGCGATTAGTGACCGAGATATTATAAAAACCATACCATCCATATCATCCAAAGCGGTAGGTTACGACGGCCTCCAACTTCAAATGTGCCTATCTTAGAGGAACTTGCTCGCACTATCACTCACATTATTATCTTTTCTCTGGAGTCAAGTTCCTTCACTACAACTTGGAAAAAAGCCTCTCTATTACCGCTTCCCAAAACTGCCAATCCTTCTGTATCATCGCATTACCAACCTATATCTAACTAGATATTTAGGAAAGGAATAATACCAAGGAGAATGTCGGAATCGACGGAGTTATACTTTGAATAGAATGGGAAGAATACCATTCTATCCAAAGTACTACTCTGTCAAGAAAGTACAGGGAAAAGATCAATAGTATACAAAATGTTTGTTATTCATCCAAATTAATTTTATCACCTTCAAAGTATGGTCCTTCAGAAACGATACACTTACGCCAACGAATAATCCATTCATCAAAACATTTTTTAAACGCTGCTTTCGGAATTGAGTTCAGTTCTCGCCGCGAATTCTCCTTTATGGCTTCTACCGATTGAAAACGGTACCAAGAAGTGGTAATTTGAGTTTAGGAAAAAGAAAGAAGTCAGCTGGAGCCATATCTGGTGAATATGGTGGTTGCTGGATGGTATTTGTTGAGTGTTTGGTCAAAAATTCGTTCACAATGATGGCCTTGTGCGAAGGCGCATTATCGTGGTGCAAAATCCAAGAATTTTCTTTCCACAAATTTGGCCTTTTTCGTCGAATTTGCTCTCTTAAACGCCGCATAACGCTCAAATAATATTCTTTATTTACCGTTCGACCCTCCGAGTTCGACCCTCTAATTCTGAGTGCACAACACCACGATAGTCAAAGAAAACAGTCAACATGACTTTGACTTTTGATCGACTTTGGCGTGGTTTTTTCGGTTTCGGTTCAGTTGGAAGGCGCCACTCCGAAGCTTGTTGACTAGTTACCATGTCAAACTCGTAAACCCACGTCTCGTCACCAGTAACAATGCGTTTCATGAATGTTGGGTCAGAATTGACTCGTTCTACCATGTCCACAACGACTTTCATGCGATTGAGTTTAAAATTCAGATCTTTTGGGACTAGCTGAGCGGCAACATGTTTCATACCCAAATGATTAGTTAAAATGGTACGAATCGACTCGTGAGATACAGAAAGTTCGGCAGCTATCTCTCTCAGAGTTGAATGAGGATTTTCAGTCACTATTTCCTTCACTTTTGCGATGTTAACTTCAGTTGCAGACGTTGATGGCCTACCAGAGCGAGGCAAATCTTTCATCACATCTCGACCGCTTTTGAACGCTTTGAACCACTCATAAGCACGAGTTTTTGATAAAGTCGATTCACCGTAAGCCTTCTGTAACATTTTCAGTGACTCCGAACACGAAATTCCATTAGCGATGCAAAATTTAAGACAAACTCTTTGTTCGATATTTTAGTCCATTATGAAATTCGCAATACACACTATATATGATATTACTAAAACCAGCACTGTATTTAATATAAATAACAGATGCAACTCAAACTCCGCGCCAAAATGGAAAACAGTTGTGCCAATCAAACAACAACAAAAAAAAAAATATTTGTAACGATAAACAAATCATCCATTCCCGATACTTTTTTGATAGAATGTAATTCTATCCTCTCTCAATACCTCTCCTCCCAGAGCCTGCTGCGTCCAAACCAATCAAAATTTCGCTCTGGCCATAGCACTGTTACAGCGTTTGTAAAAATAACTGATGATATTTGACTGGCCATGGAGCGGAGATGGAAACATTAGTGATATGCCAAATATTTTTAAACAGAAAAATAAAATGATACAAACAAAAATAGGAACATACATTCAGACTAAAAAACTGCATTAAAATTTGTACGGCATTTATTTCCTTCTCTGTATGTGTGTGTATGTGTGAGTGTGTATGTGTGTAGGCGTACTCACGATGCCATTCTCCTCGACATGCACGAACTTATAGTCGGGCGAGGCGGACAGCACCACCACGGCCTCGATGTCCTGCGGCTGGTAGTTGAACACCACCACTCGCAGGCCTACTTGCTCGCCCTGGCGGCACTGGTCGGGGCCCTCCACTTTGATGAAGAATGGTAGGACACCTATGTACTGTAGAAAACACATTGTTAAAAGCTTTTATAGTCTGTGACCTCTATATCGTATAAATAGGTAGTAATATTATTCTAAAGTTGTATCAAAAATATATTTAGTAAAATGTTTAATTAGTTTATCTAAATATTTGGTTTACGTCATTTCAATGCATAAATGACCTCTGGGAAGGCAGATGGAATGATATTTTACGATTTTACCTAAATTCGTTGTTCGCTTTCATCCATTCTCTCGTCACGTATCGAAAGTTAATTAAACGCACAGGAAAAACTACCACTTAAGTCACAGTTACAATCTGAAATATTATGTATGTCAGATGTATTAGCAGTACCGATTTTAAAGATAAATGTGAATACTTACTCGTATAGGCTCTCGCAGCATTCCAATGCCGCGGCTGGGAGACATGCTGAAGGCGGACACCGTCCAGTGAGCCGGGATCTGTAACACAACCACAGCACGATATGTTAAATATTCGCAATATGTTGACTTATTTATTTGTATTATAATTTTATTTCTATATTAGGACAAATTGACAATGTATTAATTATATTTACGTTTGACATGACTACCTATCATTGACATTGTTTGTGATATAAATAATCTATGTGAACACTTTAGACATGTAATTAACATTACTAATAAATTACTATTGACTATTGCTCTTCGCTATTGCTTCACATAAGTCTTGCAGGTAGTGTGAGCAGTCGCGCGCCTACAACTAGGTGGTACTTTATCATCTATTAAAGTTCGGGCTTTGCGAAATATTGCATGTCTAAAAATTGTTTTCAATCAATAAGAAGATTTTGTTCAATATGTAAGTAACATGTTTCTAATGTACAGATGCCAGCACCTCCAGCTTCCCCAATCTGTCAAATTTCTTTTAACGATTTTCCAGCGGTTGAACCGGAATTTGCGGAAGTGGGCCAGCTCGAATGTTAGTACATACCTGCGGCACGTCCACGGTGAACACGTACCGGCCGTGCGGGCCGATGTTGACGTCGCGCCACAGCCACACGTTGTCGTACTGGCGCTGCACGCGGTTGAAGCGGAACTTGCGGAAGTGGGCCAGCTCGAATGTTAGTACATACCTGCGGCACGTCCACGGTGAACACGTACCGGCCGTGCGGGCCGATGTTGACGTCGCGCCACAGCCACACGTTGTCGTACTGGCGCTGCACGCGGTTGAAGCGGAACTTGCGGAAGTGGGCCAGCTCGAATGTTAGTACATACCTGCGGCACGTCCACGGTGAACACGTACCGGCCGTGCGGGCCGATGTTGACGTCGCGCCACAGCCACACGTTGTCGTACTGGCGCTGCACGCGGTTGAAGCGGAACTTGCGGAAGTGGGCCAGCTCGAATGTTAGTACATACCTGCGGCACGTCCACGGTGAACACGTACCGGCCGTGCGGGCCGATGTTGACGTCGCGCCACAGCCACACGTTGTCGTACTGGCGCTGCACGCGGTTGAAGCGGAACTTGCGGAAGTGGGCCAGCTCGAATGTTAGTACATACCTGCGGCACGTCCACGGTGAACACGTACCGGCCGTGCGGGCCGATGTTGACGTCGCGCCACAGCCACACGTTGTCGTACTGGCGCTGCACGCGGTTGAAGCGGAACTTGCGGAAGTGGGCCAGCTCGAATGTTAGTACATACCTGCGGCACGTCCACGGTGAACACGTACCGGCCGTGCGGGCCGATGTTGACGTCGCGCCACAGCCACACGTTGTCGTACTGGCGCTGCACGCGGTTGAAGCGGAACTTGCGGAAGTGGGCCAGCTCGAATGTTAGTACATACCTGCGGCACGTCCACGGTGAACACGTACCGGCCGTGCGGGCCGATGTTGACGTCGCGCCACAGCCACACGTTGTCGTACTGGCGCTGCACGCGGTTGAAGCGGAACTTGCGGAAGTGGGCCAGCTCGAATGTTAGTACATACCTGCGGCACGTCCACGGTGAACACGTACCGGCCGTGCGGGCCGATGTTGACGTCGCGCCACAGCCACACGTTGTCGTACTGGCGCTGCACGCGGTTGAAGCGGAACTTGCGGAAGTGGGCCAGCTCGAATGTTAGTACATACCTGCGGCACGTCCACGGTGAACACGTACCGGCCGTGCGGGCCGATGTTGACGTCGCGCCACAGCCACACGTTGTCGTACTGGCGCTGCACGCGGTTGAAGCGGAACTTGCGGAAGTGGGCCAGCTCGAATGTTAGTACATACCTGCGGCACGTCCACGGTGAACACGTACCGGCCGTGCGGGCCGATGTTGACGTCGCGCCACAGCCACACGTTGTCGTACTGGCGCTGCACGCGGTTGAAGCGGAACTTGCGGAAGTGGGCCAGCTCGAATGATCTGTCGTTCTCACCTAAACAAAAATAGTACGACATAAAAAAGATACATTTAAAATATAGTTATGATAACCTTATCTAAATTATTCTAGTATCAGTTTTTAAATGTGTTTATGATAAAACGACAAAAATGCTATGTAGTTTTCGCAGTTGGGGCGCATTGGATCCGGTTGTAGTATTAAAACGCGACCGTCTCTATACACACAAGGTCCGTCATAATAATAATATGGAATGCTTAACTTAATATAGACAGAACCATTCAGACAAGATGTAGTAAATTATATCTAAAACTTCAAATTTCGATAATTAAACCTATACATAAGCTTGAAAATAACTTAATATAAGCTAGCTGTATCATATAATTTAAATGTCATATCAAAATTTTCTCATACAGTCCGTATACTTTAATATCTATATGAACCTCGAAATAATTACGCTTACTTAATTTTACTACAAACATGTTCTGACTATTTAAATGCGCTTTTTAAAAGAATACGTGATTAAAAAAAACCTTTTTTACTTTATTTAGCAAGCGAGGCTGATGATAGAGCAGTGTACATTTTCATTATTCAGTTCACCCGAGCATGTCAGTTCACTTCTACGCAAAAAGGAATCATAGGATGCAATATATAGGATACATTTTGCCCTGTAATGACATTAGCACTTACAGTTGGACTCGTCCGTGTGGTCAGGGCAGTCGTAGACATCATCACAACGCTTGGCCAGCGGGTAGCAGCCGCCCTCGAGGCACTCGCCGAAGCCGAGCGACGCGTTGCACGTGCTGTAGCGGCGCGGCACTAGCACGTCACTGAACACCACTAGACCGGCATATCTATACCAAAGAAAACAACATTTTAAAATAATTTTATTTAAAAAAAAACCCTAGATTTAAAACCTAATAATCAACCCATTGTAAATTATTAATTTCAACACGCCCATTATTGTCTGTGTACTCTAATTTTACCAATTATGTCGAATATTACTCCATATAATCTGTAATCTGTAAAATTTCAATATATATATATATTAATATACTTTTTAAATAGAACACTTGCACTAGGGAAATTTATCCCTGTGTCGTGGGGTACTTTACAAACCTATAATTGACGGACACAAAGTACATCCGGACTCAGGGCAACTATTTATGGGTCACACAAACAGTTGTCCTGCGTGGGAATCGAAGAAAAAGAAACCGGGACATGAAGTGGCGAGGCGACTGTCTTAACCGCTTGAACACACACATACACATAAAAAATAATTTTCATACTTGTACACACGGCTACATATCAAGCTATACATTTCCAATATAAGCTGACCTCTCATTGTATGAATCCTATACAACGCAGGATCAGCTTATACTGGAAATTATAGCTTGATGTGTAGCCGTGTGTACGAGGTAGGAGGTTCTATGTTAAAGCTCTAAAGACTGCTCTACTGCAGGAGTAGTTCTCAATACTTACTTATCGTATGGGCAGTGGTTACCATAGTGTCAGAGTTGTTCAAGCCGCCCATTAGTCCTTTGACATGGCTTAACGACTGTTGTCTAATGACTACAACCGGGACCGACAGCTTAACGTGCCCTCCGAAGCACGGAGACGCTCAGAAACTCAGTACTCACTCGAAGGTCCTGTTGGCGTCGATGCCGAAGGTGGAGGAGGGGAAGTAGACCAGCTCGTCCGCGTCGCCGCTGTGCGAGCGCCACGTGTACGCGAGCGTGCCGGTGAGAGCACCTAGCTATGGCTACATGCAGGCGGTACTCACTCGAAGGTCCTGTTGGCGTCGATGCCGAAGGTGGAGGAGGGGAAGTAGACCAGCTCGTCCGCGTCGCCGCTGTGCGAGCGCCACGTGTACGCGAACGTGCCGTTGGTGGCCTCGTCGAAGTACGACATCTTGGATATCACCTGCGGGGACAGATAAAAACCACAATCAAAAAGATAGTTAAACAAAACACAAACACTTTTAATTCAAAAATATATTTATCCGGAGCCTTCTGTATCTCTTCTCTACGACTTGCTAGAATTCAATAAGTTCCTATTATGTTGCTTTTCTACACCATAAAACACACTGAAAAAAATTAAATTTCCAATACAAATTTCTCTGTCCAAACATTTGTATTGGAAACTTAGTAGGAATCAAAAGTTTACTAACATATGTACAGACGCCAGCACATCAAGCTACCCCAATCTTTCAAATTTCCCCAATCGTAAGTCAACTTTATGCTTTTGTGATAAAGTTGAAAATTTATAAAAGAAATTTGAAAGATTTGGGTAGCTAGATGTGCTGGCATCTGTACATCGTGTTATACTGAGCACTGACACGCCGAGCGGCAACGTCAAATCAAAACATTTGTTGTTTGACAGGCAGTGGTCGTGAGCGGTTACTTGGAGCGGAGCTATGTCCATCCGAGTGCTACGAAGTTTGTTTTAATAGACTAGTATGTTCTGGGGGTCATTGACAAAATATTCTCGATGTTCAAAGTATCCCTGTGCGATCGAATCAAAAACGTCGAAATCCGCCGGCGAACCAAAGTAGCCGACATAGCCCAAAGAATTGCCAAACAAAAGTGGCAGTGGGCATGGCACATAGCTGGTAGAGCCGACGGCCGATGGGGCAGAAAGGTTCTCGAGTGGCGACCACACACCAGAAGACGCAGCGTGGGCAGGCCCCCTACAAGATGGACCGACGATCTTGCAAGGGTTGCGGGAAGCCGTTGGATGCGGGCAGCGCAGGACCGGCTATTGTGGAGATCCTTGGGGAGGCCTTTGTCCAGCAGTGGACGTCTTTCGGCTGATATGATGATTCAAAGTTGGTATACGTACCTTTGCGTAAGTGAGTTCATTTCCAGCTTGCATAGTATAGAAGGCGTTGTCGATCCCCGACAGGCCGACGTAGGCGCCCGGCTCCCCGTAGATGGCCACTTCTACGCGCTCTCCAGTACGGTGCTTGCGGTTGTTGATGAACACGGTGAACTATAGGGAAATAAACGAAATTATGGTAGGCAACATTACACTACAACTAAGTACTAGGTTAGCTAGGGTAGGTTCCTCATCGTAGTTCTTTAGTTGGCCTCTTAGCCAACGCGATTTCGCCGCTGAGGAACCTACACGTGAACGGTAATCCCTTGGGATGAGACCCTCATTTATAATTCCACCTTGTTACTTGATCTGTGGCCCGAAACTCCAGGTCCTCAGGTATTAGTCGCTTAAATTAAGCTAACCTTTTTCGCTAGCCAACTTCTCGATGTTTTAAATTCTGTAATTTTAATATAGTAGTGCTTAATATAACAATAATAGCTTAGTGACTTGCTATTTATTACTTATTTAAAGATTTAAAAATTATATGTGATGAAACAGACCGCACGGACGTACTTATTCAAAATATTTTTGGTACTGTATTCAACTATGTTTATGTATTGCATTGTGAGCTTGACAAGTGCAAGTGTATTTTAAAACCCAAGTGCTGTATAAAATTATTATTATTTCACTACATATACGACTTTTAATTTGAAAATACATAATTATATAAATCATTACATCTAGATATTTTAATGGCGTCTGGAGCTGCCATTTTATTCTAAACGTTGTATTCGTTTGGTTACGTCAATATTAATAATAGACAGAAATAAAACACTTATGCTGTAGTATATATATATTAAAGACAACACCCGCATTAGGAAGTTTAATCCCTGGGTCGCGGTGTACTTTACAAACATATAATAGACGGACACAAATTACATCTAGACTCAGAACAACTATTTATGGGTCACACTAATAGTTGTCCGGTGCGGGACTCGAACCCACGACACGAAGCGGCGAGGCGACTATCTATGCCGCTGCGCCACACGTGCAGTCATATATGTAAACATACATAACCATTAAATTGCTACTGCGGTTTAATTTCCCCATTTGCAATCTGCCACTGATATTGACGTAACCAGCAATGTATTTAGCGCATGTAAGGAGTACAATGGCGGTTTCAGACGCCATTGACCGAGGAAACGGAACTTGTGAATAATTTCTGTCCAAGAATACTCACGTTGTTCCGCGAGATGCCGTTGACGGGGAAGGTGAGCGAGTCGGCCAGCACGTGCGCGCGCCGCTCGGCCGACCACACCAGCACCGTGGCCACGGGCGCCATCTCCGCCGACACCGTCACCGCGAACGTGCGCACGCCCTCCTGCGACAGTACACTTCATTAACTGTTGTCTTACAAACTATTTGAAATTTGTGAAAATATGACTTTGATTATCTACAACTAATTATTTTATATATTGTATTGTCCTCATAGCCGAATTGCGGCCACGGCGGCCAGTCTCAATAGAAATTATCTGCACGAGACATATTATATTATAGTGCAAAAATTTGTGCGCAAATACTAGAGCATTTTCTATTCCATCACTTTCATGATCCGATGACACGCCTAGCGACTCGACAAGAAAGAGAACATGTACAAGACCGACAGCTTATACGTGCTCTCCGATGCACGGGGGTATAATACCGCCAATTCCCAGACTTCGGGCTAATGCTGAAAAATAATTTAACAGAAAAGTCCCAAAATCACTATTGGCCCGACCCGGGATTTGAACATAAGACCTCGTTCTCTACGGGTGAACGCACTACCGCGATAACTAGACTAATGAGGCAGTCATGATTATATATCACACATTTTAAAACATGTCGTTAACACCTTACCTGCATTATTTCTTGTCCACTTGTCAGTATGATGCCTTTAGACATGACCACGTAGTTGAAAGACTCCATATAAAAGTTGCTCTGCACGTGGAAGATTATGTACTCGCCCACCTAAAGGTAAAATAGTTTTGTGAAATGTGGTTACATTGTTTCCATAGTGAGAAGTGAATGTAAATTGAAAAGTAGGTGGTGGACCCAAAATAGTTCCCTGATAGACCCCCATTTCAATTAAAGACAATTGAGGAAATAATGGTAATAAACATACTGGCTTTGATATCATACAAGATTTTTCATAACATTCAATTTAAAAACATACGATTAATTTTTCAATGAAAGGATACTGTGATCCACACGGTCAAAAGCCTAATAATAAATAATTATTTCCTAATTATTTATGTTAAAAAACAACATTTACAGCAGATTTATTCATTTGCGAATTTATCTGATACGAATTTCACATGGTAGTATCTTGGTCATCTCCATCCAGGGGCTCTACCGACTAAGTCGCCGAACATCGATTTCTTAAAACGCGTTCAAATAAATAAACGTAAACAATTACTTAAACAATCGTTAAATCGGCTTCCATTAGCACATGTGACGTCATAAATGGTCCGGAATCGATTGACAACGTTGAAGCCGACGTAGAGCCAGGTATTACTTATATATAATTAGTATGGTCTTGGTCGTATTTCCTTTACATAGAGTGTACAGACTTACTCTAGCGTCAGTAGTGCTGGTCGCTATCCGTATGTGCTGGTTGTTGGCGCTGTAGTGCGAGATGAAGTGCACGTCGGCCGTCGCGTGGCTGCCCACCGCGTCCACTAGCTGCGCGCTCAGGCGCACGCCTGTGATGTACAGACTTACTCTAGCGTCAGTAGTGCTGGTCGCTATCCGTATGTGCTGGTTGTTGGCGCTGTAGTGCGAGATGAAGTGCACGTCGGCCGTCGCGTGGCTGCCCACCGCGTCCACTAGCTGCGCGCTCAGGCGCACGCCTGTGATGTACAGACTTACTCTAGCGTCAGTAGTGCTGGTCGCTATCCGTATGTGCTGGTTGTTGGCGCTGTAGTGCGAGATGAAGTGCACGTCGGCCGTCGCGTGGCTGCCCACCGCGTCCACTAGCTGCGCGCTCAGGCGCACGCCTGTGATGTACAGACTTACTCTAGCGTCAGTAGTGCTGGTCGCTATCCGTATGTGCTGGTTGTTGGCGCTGTAGTGCGAGATGAAGTGCACGTCGGCCGTCGCGTGGCTGCCCACCGCGTCCACTAGCTGCGCGCTCAGGCGCACGCCTGTGATGTACAGACTTACTCTAGCGTCAGTAGTGCTGGTCGCTATCCGTATGTGCTGGTTGTTGGCGCTGTAGTGCGAGATGAAGTGCACGTCGGCCGTCGCGTGGCTGCCCACCGCGTCCACTAGCTGCGCGCTCAGGCGCACGCCTGTGATGTACAGACTTACTCTAGCGTCAGTAGTGCTGGTCGCTATCCGTATGTGCTGGTTGTTGGCGCTGTAGTGCGAGATGAAGTGCACGTCGGCCGTCGCGTGGCTGCCCACCGCGTCCACTAGCTGCGCGCTCAGGCGCACGCCTGTGATGTACAGACTTACTCTAGCGTCAGTAGTGCTGGTCGCTATCCGTATGTGCTGGTTGTTGGCGCTGTAGTGCGAGATGAAGTGCACGTCGGCCGTCGCGTGGCTGCCCACCGCGTCCACTAGCTGCGCGCTCAGGCGCACGCCTGTGATGTACAGACTTACTCTAGCGTCAGTAGTGCTGGTCGCTATCCGTATGTGCTGGTTGTTGGCGCTGTAGTGCGAGATGAAGTGCACGTCGGCCGTCGCGTGGCTGCCCACCGCGTCCACTAGCTGCGCGCTCAGGCGCACGCCTGTGATGTACAGACTTACTCTAGCGTCAGTAGTGCTGGTCGCTATCCGTATGTGCTGGTTGTTGGCGCTGTAGTGCGAGATGAAGTGCACGTCGGCCGTCGCGTGGCTGCCCACCGCGTCCACTAGCTGCGCGCTCAGGCGCACGCCTGTGATGTACAGACTTACTCTAGCGTCAGTAGTGCTGGTCGCTATCCGTATGTGCTGGTTGTTGGCGCTGTAGTGCGAGATGAAGTGCACGTCGGCCGTCGCGTGGCTGCCCACCGCGTCCACTAGCTGCGCGCTCAGGCGCACGCCTGTGATGTACAGACTTACTCTAGCGTCAGTAGTGCTGGTCGCTATCCGTATGTGCTGGTTGTTGGCGCTGTAGTGCGAGATGAAGTGCACGTCGGCCGTCGCGTGGCTGCCCACCGCGTCCACTAGCTGCGCGCTCAGGCGCACGCCTGTGATGTACAGACTTACTCTAGCGTCAGTAGTGCTGGTCGCTATCCGTATGTGCTGGTTGTTGGCGCTGTAGTGCGAGATGAAGTGCACGTCGGCCGTCGCGTGGCTGCCCACCGCGTCCACTAGCTGCGCGCTCAGGCGCACGCCTGTGATGTACAGACTTACTCTAGCGTCAGTAGTGCTGGTCGCTATCCGTATGTGCTGGTTGTTGGCGCTGTAGTGCGAGATGAAGTGCACGTCGGCCGTCGCGTGGCTGCCCACCGCGTCCACTAGCTGCGCGCTCAGGCGCACGCCTGTGATGTACAGACTTACTCTAGCGTCAGTAGTGCTGGTCGCTATCCGTATGTGCTGGTTGTTGGCGCTGTAGTGCGAGATGAAGTGCACGTCGGCCGTCGCGTGGCTGCCCACCGCGTCCACTAGCTGCGCGCTCAGTCGCACGCCTGTGATGCCGTTCAGGACATCGCGGGAGTTCGGGTTGTTTTGCAGGCCTAAGAAGAAACAAGAAGTAAGCTCAAACACTAAAAGCAGTCTTCTGAAATTTACGCTCTAAACAGTATCAAATCAGAAAATATTATTTAAAATTATAGAATTCTAACTTTTAAATATATCGTTTATTGAATAAACAACTCACACATAATGTATTTTTATGTATTTAATTAATTGTAATTTTCAAACGATAGCCAGGTCCGTCTTTATAAGCAACTTTGTATTAAAGCTTATGATGATGACGTATGAATATGTACATATACTACTGTACTACTATACTTATACATTAAATATAAAATATTTTTTTTTTTTTGACAAATATACAAATAACCATTTGCGGGATCCAAGACAGTTAAAGTGATTCCCGGGGATAGGTCTGAGCCTCACCACTCAGTGTCATTTCATTGTGTACCACTGTTAATCTTGGCTTACAGGAGTTGGAGTGAACGGTAAGATGGGATGGCTTAGTCCCATTTTGGAACAGCGAGTTGAATTATTTTTCATAGATTTTACGATATTGTACACAAACATAAGAGTATGTAACAAATGCTAATGTTAGTTATTGAAGATCTACCACCTGCTCCATCGACGATTGCTAGCTTTAGCATATAAGAGATATATAAGCTATATAACTAAAAAGTTTCATCAAAATCCGTTCCGTAGTTTGTGCATGATAGAGCCACTAACATCCACACATCTACACTCACAAACTTTCGCAGTTATAATATTAATAGGATAAATACTTACGTAACAATTTATACAGATCAAGTTTTAAGTGCCACACGGCATCGTGTCCAGGGACCAGTGTTGGTTGCTGTGGATCCACGCTACCGCCTTGTCCTTCCACTTGTACCAAGACCTGGAGAGACACGCCTCGAGCTTGCCAACTTGGGAGTGTAGATCCATCATGGTAGGATACCACCATCTGTTTTCAGACCAAATGCTAAGTGTTAGAGAAACATATCTTTATTTAACGTTAACACACGAAAAATTGATATATCTAGTAGTTGTTAAGCAAAATATATTTCTATATACATTGTCAAAAAGATAATAAACAAATGGACGGAGTATAACTTTGAGTTGCAATTTCAGATATTTAAACTTACATAGACATCAAAAGGCATTGCTGGCTTAAACACTTGGGGGGAGCCTCCGAGCACAGAAACAGTGAGAGAAGAATTGAAGATCCTCGCGATGCTGTAACCTTCGATCACTTCATCTAAAAACGGATCTCCAACTGAGGCTGTGATGATGACCTCCACTCCATCCAGGGTTGGGACAAGCTGGGCTAACTCCGACATTGGGTATTTAAAGTCATAGGTGCCGTTGAACTGTGGAATGTAAATTATAAGTATAAATCAATATAATAATAATGATGACAATGAAAATAAAAAAAAAATGTAAAAATGAAATAAATATATTTCTTGTTAAGTGGGATCCAAACAATTTAACAAGCAAATATGAAAATAGCGATAAGGACTGATTGAACCATACTATTACAGAAAAAAATATTGTTATCCTACCAAACTAGGAACATAGAGTTAGAAGTAAAATACTTGCATAATATTTAATAGTAGCGTATTAACATAGAGCGAGACATGTTATTTGAGCACATTGAATAAGGAGGAGACAAGTTACTTCAGCACTTTGAATAGACAAATAACTAATAAGTAATAACAATCAATAAATGATTTTGTACAAAAGTATTAAGTCATAATTAAAAAAAAAGAAACAACGCCCGCACTAGGGCAAAGGATCCCTATGCCGCGGGGTACTTTAAAAACTTATAATTGACAGACTCAAAGTAGATCTAGACTCAGAACTACAACTTATGGGTTACACAAATGGTTGTCTTATGCGGGTATCGAACCCGGAACACGAAGTGGAGAGGCAAGTAAGTGTAAGTGCAAGTACTGCGATGAATCAGGGCGGGCCTAGTTCGCAGTATTATACGATTATACAAATCGTATTAAGGAGCTCACAACAACCAACATGGATTATTAAAAAGCCGGCCAAGTGCGAGTCAGACTCGCGCACGAACGGTTCCGTACCATTATTTATAAAAACGAGCAAAAAATTCACGTTTGTTGTATGGGAACCCCTTAAATATTTATTTTATTTTTTAGTATTTGTCGTTATAGTGGCAACAGAAATACATCATCTGAGACAATTTCAACTGTCTAACTATTACGGTTCATGAGATACAGCCTGGTGACAGACGGAGGGACGGACGGACAGACAGACAGCTAAGTCTTAGTAATAGGGTCCCGTTTTACCCTTTGGGTACGGAACCCTAAAAAAAAGAAACAACGCCCGCGCTAGTGTAAAGCATCCCTAAGTTTTTAAAGTACCCCCTGCACTTTAAAAAAAGAAACAACGCCCGCGCTAGTGTAAAGCATCCCTAAGTTTTTAAAGTACCCCCTGTACTTTAAAAACTTATAATAAACGGCGAGGCTTCTGTCTTAACCATTTTTAAATGTTAAGTACTGCGATTCATCAGGGCGGGCCGAGTTTGCAGTATAATACGATTATACAAATCGTATTAAGGGGCTGATAACAGCCAACATAGATTACCAACAAAATAAAATACTTTAGCTGAACAACTAAGTAATTTTAGTTGCCTTGGGTGATGATGAAAGTAAATAAATACTTCGACTTCGACACAGTGTATATTATAAAAAATTACATGCGCTCTGCGGTAGTCTCGTTAGCAACTGGCAGCCGGCATCCCGGTACGTTCTGCGCACGCGCCGACTGCCGGGCTAAGCCGCGCCCACTTACTGCATACTACGAGTATCGCGCGGCGATGCTTGTTCATTTAATTTTATTTATTTATCACAGCTCTTCCCCCGTAGGTGATGGCGTGATAATATGTAGCCTATATGTTGACCCGACTTCTTAGTAATATTGATGCAAAACTTTAAGTAAATCCATGCAGCACTTTTAGAATTTAGCCCGGACATACATACAGACACACAGATAAAAATTCCAAAAACTATATTTGTGGCTTTGACATCGATTGTAGATCACGCCCCAAGTATCCTTTTTTAAAAATATTCAATGTACAGTTTTGACTTTCGTACGATTTTATTATATGTATAGATAATAGTTTTTGTGGTTAAATAATGTGTATATGTAATAATGTGATATATATAAATATAGTATGAAATAGTAGGGTCACCTACAGTAATAATACTTACAAATCTCAAGTAAGGCAGCTGGTCGTAGTACGGGTTATTGTAATAGTTATAAGTTGTCGAAGTCGTGTACGTGTTGTAGTTTGGGTTGTTAATATTATTATTGTTATTGTTGTGGTCGATCGCGTATTGTGTCGGGTCTGGCTTCGCCATCCAAAATGGGTATTTTTCATCCTGTTGGAAAAAAATATTGGGTTAAATACATATAATCCACTAATTATTTGCATAAATCCTAAGTTTTATATGTAGATAAGCACTCTATCGCTTTGGGGATATACATATATGCCTGTAATAATAGACGTAAGAGGAAAATAAATGTAATTTTTTATTAACTCTTCTAAGTAAGTTCTTAGTTAAATAATGTCGTCATTGAAGTAATTGTTTAAAAATAAATCTCGGTGAAATTCAAACAAAGTTTCTCTAAATTCTAATGACATCATGGATTCCAATCTCATCTGAAGGTCAATTTTCGTTACTATTGTTAAATTGAATAACACAAATTATTTAGTAAGAACAACAGGATTGGTTCTAGATGAATTAATAAGGTCCATTCCTAGCCTATAAAGTATATTCTTATTATTATAACGTAAGTTTAATTTTTCAAAAAACCGGTTAAGTGCGAGTCTGACTCGCGCACGAAGGGTTCCGTACCATTATCTATAAAAACGAGCAAAAAATTCACGTTTATTGTATTGCCCCCTAAAATATTGATTTTATTTTGTATTTTAGTATTTGTTGTTATAGCGGCAACAGAAATACATAATTTGTGAAACATTTCAACTGTCTAACTATCCTCCTTTTTCTCTTTCTGATTAAATTCGTTGCGGGATCCAAGACAGTTAAAGCGATTCCCCGGGACATGCCTGAGCCTCACCGCTCAGTATCATTTCATTGTGTGCCACTGTTGATACTGGCTTACAGGAGTTGCAGTGGTGGGTAAGAGGGAGGGACTAGTCCCGTAAACTGTCTAACTATCACGGTCCATGAGATACAGCCTGGTGACAGACAGACAGACAGTGAAGTCTTAACCTGTTTTACGTTTCTACCCTTTGGGTAAGGAAACCTAAAAATCTGCTTCAAAACCCTTTTCAGCACTCACGGTCTATTTCCAAGCATAAGATTTGACTCACAAAGTTAAACATCCTGGTGACCACCTTCTGCGGGTCGTACCACCAGTCGGGCTGGTCCAGCTGGTTGGGCTGCCCCGGGATGTAGCGCTGCTCCTTGTTCACCACGCGCCCGAACTCGTCGACCATTGTCTGGTCGCCGTAGTTGAATTGTTGCTGGTAATTGCTGTCATTGAAGCCGTATGGATAGACTTGTCGCACTGTGGGCAAAATAAATTATAATTTAAAATAATAATTTATTAATTGGCCATATTACCTACTTAGGTCAATATTTATCATTTACGCAACGTACAATGGTAGGTTTTAGCGAAACTTGTGGTATGATGAAAAATATAATCTTAAATTGACTTGAACAGAAAAAAAAACGCTGCAGAACTCGGTTTTATGGATGAGGTCATTTATATTCATACTCATATTACTAAAAACACGTTCTAACCATTTGCAAGCGCTCTTTTGAAGTAGTATAGTACAAAATGTAGGATCTACAAAAAAAAATGTTACTTATCATATGGTCAGTGTCGGTCCCGGTTGTAGCCATTAGGCAATAGTCATTAAGCAATTTTAGAGGCCTACTGAGCCGCCTGAACAACTCTGACACTAGTTACAGTACCCTAGTGTCAGAGTTGTTCGGGCGGCTCAGTAGGCCTCTAAAATTGCTTCTAAAATCTAGGATCTACAAAAAAATAATGTTTCTTATCATATGGGCAGTGTCGGTCCCGGTTGTAGCCTTTAGAGGCCTTCTGAGCTGCCTGAACAACTCTGACACTAGGGTACTAGTGTCAGAGTTGTTCAGGCGGCTCAGTAGGCCTCTAAAATTGCTTAATGACTATTGACTACAACCGGGACCGACACTAGGGAACTAGTGTCAGACTTGTTCAGGCGGCTCAGTAGGCCTCTAAATTTGTTTAATGACTATTGCCTAATGGCTACAACCGGGACCGACAGTTTATCGTACCCTCCGACGCACGGAGACACTCAGAAATTAAAACAACCCGCCGGTCATCCATCACTGGACTGACCGCTAGCCTACTTGCTTAACCTGATCATGACATCTGTTTATGAGTTCCTCAAGCGTTACTATTAAATAAGTATATTAATTTCATTGGGATACGAATAGTGGGTCCTCCATCAATACAGACATAAAACATAAGGTGCTTATACCTTGCACATATGATATAGCCAGTAACTACTGGCCCTATCAGAAGATCAGCACTGCAGAAATGTAGTACTAGCTGAGATAGGGCCATTTTTCATAGACATAGATCATTTTTTTGCCAGAAACTGTGTACAGAAGATGTTATAACAATTTGATTGATCAACAGTTACCCATATCGGGCATGCAATATTTTTTCTACCTATCTGAATATTAAATAATTATTTTTTATAATCTTGACAACAGATAAATAACACATCATGATAAATTCAATAAATCAGTTGCTTCGATACTTGGTCATAAGCAAAAAACTCTTTGAGGTCATAAAATACGTTGTGCAATAGCCATCGTTTCAGCAAAGATTTAAAAACAGTACGGATAAAATTAATAATGTTTAAAATTGAATGTATCAAGTCACTGATAAGAAACCCCGTCACACCACCGAAGGAAAGAGACGGACGCATGTTCTAAATCCCGTCCCGCTCATACACCAACGTGGTAACAAAAAATCTACAAAGATATAAAATGAGCGCGCAACGTTCTCCGACTGGAAGCGACCTTTCAACATCACGAAGTGACTCACATTTGAATATGCTATCTGACGAACACCGTACAGATTTCGCAGATACAAGTAGAGCTACAATTAGATATAAACGGAAGGATACAGACGACAACAATCACATCACTGAGCAACTGAAAACTCTGGGTGAGCAAATGTCTATAATCTTGGTCTCACTTAAGTCAATCGAAACAAAACAAAATGAATTTATGACAAGGATTTGTTCAGAAATTAAATCAATCAACGAGAAGATAGACTCAAATAAATCTGCCATACAGACCCTACAAGATAAAGAGAAAAAGAATGAAAAAATTGTGAAATCCTTAGAAATCGATGTAGTTAAACTTAAGATGACGCCTCCATCACCTACCAATCAACCTATGCCCAGCTCCAGCGTGACAGAATCTATACTCAGGGAAATAAGGGAACGAGATTTTCGAAGCAAGAACGTTGTTATAGTAGGGATACCTGAACCGATATCATTGGACAAAGATGAACGGAAGGAAAATGACAAACAAAGAGTCAATATAATATTAAAAAATATTGATTCTGCCTGCCCAGAGCCTAAATCTATTTTGCGGCTTGGGAAATATATCCCGAACAAAAATCGCCCAGTTAAGATTTGTTTTAATTTGAAACAGACAGCCAAAGGTATTTTACGCAACAAAAATAAATTAGTAGATGATACCACCAAGATATACTCCGATCAAACTCCACAGCAAAAAAAATATATGAAGGAATTAACAGAGGACCTCAAACGCAGACACAAAGATGGAAATACCAACCTTATAATAAAATATATACAAGGCGTACCTAAAATTATAGAGAAGCCATCAAAAAACTAAATGAAGCCATACCTAGTACGGAAAAACCGATCACTAAGCACATAAACAATATTTCACATCAAATTTACGATCACTATGATAATATTATACCCAAAAAGAATTCTATTAGATTTTTATATGCAAACGTGCGTAGCATTATGAAACCATACAAATTAGACGAGCTGAAATGCATAGTGCAATCTTTTAAGCACCATCTTCATATAATAATCTTAAGCGAAACTTGGATCAAAAGCACAGACGAGGCTAAACGAACTCAGATACCCGGATATAAACACTTTTACAGCTTTAGACCCAAGACCAGGGGAGGAGGCGTATCAATATTTGCGCATAATAGCTTGAAACACCTTGAGATTACTGAACGCTGTTTGAACGATAACCACTATCTTTGGATACACCTTGAAAATTATTGCTTGGACGTTGGCGCCGTTTATAGAAAACCAGTAAGCACGAACATCAGATCATTTTTCGAAACATATGACGGCCAACTTCAAAAGTCTAAAAGAGGCATAATATTCGGAGACTTCAACCTAAATTTGCTGAATGAAGATCACTCAATTACTGTTTACAAAGATATTCTAGAAGAAAACGGATACAAAATTCTGAACAACATTGACCCAACATTCTGCACCCGTGTTACATCCACTACAAAAACTATAATTGACCATGTATGCACAAATTTAAAAAACGATAATTTCAACTTTGCATTATTTGATTCACCTATGTCGGACCATAAACAGATATATTTAGAAATTGAAAGACAAAAACATAAAACTCCACCAAAACTAGAATACGAAGCAATTAACTACGACCAATTATATATAGCCATGACTGAAAATGTTAGAAAAAATGAAAACTATTCTTATAAAATACTAGAAGAAAATTTCATGTCCTGCATGAGGAAATGTAAAACCAGTAAATTAAAGGTACAAAATCGACCCCGACAAGAATGGATTAATAAAGACATCATTCAAGAAATTAATATAAGAAACTTGTTATGGAGTAAACATAAGGCTAGTCCAAATGACGATGTTAAAAAAGAAGAATTTATAGAAAAACGAAACGAAGTCTTAGCGAAAATACAAAAAACCAAATCCCACTATTACTACAAAGCATTCTCTAAATGCACAAAGAAACCCAAGAAAATGTGGAGTCTTATAAATAGCCTCTCAATGAATAAAATAAAGGAAATTGCTGTACCCACGAAGCTGCAAACTGAACTTGGTGTCTTCAATGGTGAGAAAGAAATCAGTGACCAATTCAACAATTATTTCTCCAATATTGGTATGATCTTGGCCAGTAAAATTCCAAACTTTTATCACATTACACCCACTGACCAAAAAAGACTGGATAATAATCTAATCATTACTTGTTTTACGCCCACAACTGTTCGCGAGGTAGGTACCATCATACAAAATCTAAATAATAATACTAGCAAAGGTCTGGACGGTATTACCGCTAAATCAATAAAATGCGTAACGCCACTTATATTAGAAGAGCTCACCAACTGCATAAACGTCAATCTAGATCAAGGAACCTTCCCGGATAGTCTTAAAATAGCTAGAGTAACACCCATCCATAAATCCGGTAGTAAGACAGAACCTAGCAATTACCGCCCAATCTCTGTTCTCCCCATCTTGTCAAAAGTTTATGAACGAGTGATATATTTACGTCTAAACGAATTTCTACAGAAACAGAATTTTCTATACGAAAAGCAATACGGATTTAGACGAAAATGTAACACTCTTTCAGCTACAATCGACCTTGTAACTAAGATAAAGGCAAAAATTGATAACAAGCAGGTTGCAATGGGTATATTCATAGACCTACAAAAGGCGTTTGACACGATAAGTCACAACAAACTTCTGCAAAAACTAAAAATTATAGGAATCGAAGGAACTGCGCACAAAATCCTGAAATCCTACCTTTCAAACCGGCAGCAAGTAGTCAAAATCGGAAAAACTTTGAGTAGCCCAGCGCCAGTTACCTTTGGTATTCCACAAGGCTCTATACTAGGACCACTATTGTTCCTGATTTATATAAATAGTATACATCAAATTGGACTTAAAGGAGACTTAACCTTATATGCTGATGATACGGCCCTATTTTATTTCGGACATTCCATTAGTACCATTATAACCGACGCACAAAATGACTTAGACAAATTAAATGAGTGGCTCTTATCTAACTTATTAACAATAAACGTTTCTAAAACCAACTACATAACATTTTCAGCAAAAAATAAAAAAATTCACCAACATGCACCTTTAACCATAAACAACCAGAACATTTCTAAAGTAGATACAGAAAAATATTTAGGATTACATTTAGACAGTCACCTCACGTGGAAACCGCATATAAATAAAATAAAAAAGAAACTGACATCTCTAAGTGGTATGCTTCGTGGTACAGTGAGATGTATACCCCCACAAATCCGACACCATATATATAACTCTCTTATAAAGCCACACATTGATTATCTGGTTGAGGTATGGGGAACAGCCGCCAAAACAAACCTCGATATCCTACAAATATCCCAAAATAAATTATTAAAAACATTATTCCACTATGACTTCTTGACACCTACTCAAAAAATCTATAAGGATACAAAAATAATGAATATACTACAAACATATAAATATTATAACTGCATATTAGTCAGAAAAATTCTGAACAAAGACATACACACACAATTAAGCTTCACCAAAAAATATCATTTTCAGAAAATTCGGTTGAGAAATGCAAATGACATAAACCTACTTAGAATACGTACAAACTATGGCAAGAAAAGTATACTGTACGAAGGTGCCCAGTTATATAATAAGCTACCAAAACCCATAAAAGAAGCAAAAAGCATTCATACTTTTAAGCGCCTATTAAAATTTCACCTCATTCACAGCGTAACGGCTACTAATATAGTTTCACTGTAATTATGACTATAATTTAGCTAGATATATATTGTTTACTTATAAGTGTTTGTTTTATATAAGTTTTACCAAACAGTTTTCATGACATACTACTGAGCGTGGTACGCCCTTGACACATCCAGGTGCGCTAGATCCGTGCGTAGGTGGTATGTAACGATCATCTGTCACTGGTATGTTTGTAGCGGAGTAATGGTTATTTTATTTTATCTTTTCTTTAAATACCCTACTTATTTATTATATTATATACTTGGTTTTATAATAGTTTTTAGTTTAACTTGTTTTTGTTATTTGTTTTATATACATGAAAGTCGAACGTAGGTAGCTCAGAAACCGCCCGCGTTAATATTTAAGCCTACTTTAAACTATATATATGTTTCTCATAAAAAGTGAATTGTGATTCTTTTGAGAAAATAAAATATCTTAAACCCCATGTATTTTCCGTATGATATGAAAATAATTTATTTCTTCTTCTTCATATATGTAAAAAAGCAATCTTTCCCACGGACCTCTGGTATACTGGTTGTTAGTCCCGTAGTCGGAGGCGCCGCCGAGCTGGCCGCGGTTGTTGAACTGGCCCTGCGTGTAGTAGCGCGGCTGGTAGCGCGGCACGGGCCGCAGCGTGGCCTTCAGCGTGAGGTTGCCGCGCACCGGCGCGCCCGACGTGTAGTTGGCCATGATGCGCCCGTGGATGAACGGCTCCGTGTTGAAGAAGAACGCTGGCATTGTTACGTTCACCTGGCCGGAACAACACATTTATTAGAGGGGTTTTATATCCCAGAAATTCACGTTTACCTGGACGGAACAAGACCTTTATTAGAGGGGTTTTAAATCCCAGAAATCCGAAAACCTACACAGCTAGTTGATAATTAGATAGATAGAATATAATAAGAAGCTATGCCAGCAGACCGCAAATACAGCACTCATGCGTAACAGTGTTTTCTGCATGGCCCCATGGATTTACAACAAGTTACCGATATCTTGGAAGGCATTAGGTGTACCTTTATTTAAGAAAAAGTAAGTTCTTAGTGAAAAAAAGCGTATTACAATATCTCTGAATACTTTTCAGAAAAAATAATGCATTTGTTTGATTAAGGCTTTTTATTTTTTGTAATGTAATTACGTGATATAGGTACCTATATTGAATGTGTAAAGTTGTTCCTCTTTGTTTTAGGCGTTTGTTATTGGTCTTGTACCTTTCGTTTGCCTTATGGTAAAATATGGCTAAACTGTATATTATTTAACACTATTTACTGTACCCATATCTGCGAAATAAAGTAACTTATCTTAATAAAATAATATAAAGAACCGTTTTGTGGAATGTGCTGGTATAACATTCCTACCTTGGAAACTTATGGCTTTACGATGACATTTGAGCGTTACCACCTTTCAACACAATGATATGCGCCGGTAATACTGCTGCATCAGAACACAAAGCAGCTAAATTATACATACGTTTTTCCGTGAAATATCTAGACGCTTGGTCAACGCTATTCGTGATCAGATTTATGGTTAGACTATTTGTAAAGATATGCATAGACATGTGTCATTCTGCATGCACCACTCCTGTGTATATTCTAAAATATTCAGTTCAAACGTTGTGTATCACTAGCCGGATATTAATAGTGTATATCAACTAAACATAATCTCCTTGACAATAATACAAGCTAGCTAAATGTCACTACCATTATAAAATAAATTGTATAAATGTTTTAACATTCCGTGTACCTAAATATCTGTAATATGTAACTAGAAATAATAACTGTATTACTACAAACATGTTCTGACTATTTACAAGCGCTTTTTTAAAGTCTATGTGAATAAAAACCTTTTTTATTTTATTTTATAGTGTACAAGACAATCGATCAACACTACTTATCAGTCCAGATAGAATACAGGAATTCAACAAAGATCAGTTCCCAATTCTCTGTCCTTTTTTGCTTTGACGTGCCTACATTTTGATCGCTGTGCTTTATTATTTCATCTCGTATATTTCATCCCGTAGCAGTCGTCCCGAGGAAATATCGCGTCTCGTACTGCAGTCACAATTACCCTGTTATTGCTAAATACCTCGTATCTGGTCTGATAGTACTCCTCCACGAGGAACTGCGTCTCCTCGAGCTGTCCGAGGGCTTCGACCCGGATGTACCACTCGCCGAACAGCGGCTGGTCCGACATCTGGTATTGGAGACTCACTGTACCGAAGTTACTCTGCGTGTTAAAAAAATATGAATTAATAAAACATTTAATAATTAAAGATAACATATTACTGATATTGACAGATTTATTAGTGCGAACCTGTTAATAAATCTTTATAATAATTCCGATTTTTGTAAAGATATATTAACAATAAAGGTTAGTAGATAGAATTAGAAAATATTAGTAGGCAGAAGTATCAAGAGCGAATTATTAAGTTTAGATATCTTTATCAGACTTAAATCATATTTTATACAAATTAACTTAGAATACTGAGAAATTTATATTTTAAACCGAATATAAAATGAGGAGGTTATACATTCGACTGTATGCATGTTACGTTTGTTCTTGGAATAGATTTTGATCATTATTTTTGTTCGATGGGAAATTTATATGTTCTGCCATTTAAATTTTATTGTTACATAGAAACCTGGAAGATTGCGTTAGATTTATTTTAAACAGCATACAATATGTATCGCAAGTAGTAGGCGTAAGTTTAAGAGGTTTAATTTCCCTGTAAACCTAAAAACCGTGGAGAACATCAATATGCAAAATACACAAAAATAGTTACATACAAGAATCACGAACAGCAAATTGCATTTAAAAATATATTTTTTTAGTTAACGAACTGGTTTTATTTAATTAGTTCTGTCTTCTATTTATGTTGCACCTTGTATTATATTTAAATGAATTTAGATTTTTTTTTATACAAACATGTCATCCAACATCCAGACGGCCCATCTTATGGCAAGGAATCAACGTAGCCTATGGAACCTAGGCCTATGAAATGGACTCTTAAATGCGGGAGCAAAAATCTCGCGTTGCAATCCTATTATTATTATTATATTCAATCTTATTCTTATTGAATACATTTTAAAATATATAAATAACAAATATATATATTTTAAATATAAAAAATAGGATCTGCAACCGGCAGCAAGAACAGGGTCTATGCTACCGGAGGTTACGTCTCTGCGGTGCTTTTGGACACTGCTCGCATTGCTGGGGTCTGTAGAAATGCGAGCAGTGTCCAAAAGCACCGCTTTTTGACCAGGTTCTTGACCCAACCACCTAACGTACGCCTCCTTAGGTGTTTTGAGAACTTTGCCATTAAACAATTGGCATATTATTATTATTAAAGCTTATACGCAATGCATAGTTGCCCGTGTTATTACAAAGATTTTATTACACTACAGATTTTTCAGATTTTCCTTGCAACACAAGCATTATTCAACACATTGGTGTCACAACAGCATTCAGTCTCAGTTACAAACACAAATGGTGGGACAGTCATATTTCACAATACAACATTAGGCGCCTATTGTGATCTTGTTACTGCTATCATGTCAGAATGGTCTTGATTCTTGCCGTGCGATACAACAAACACTTTCATTATATACTAGCTGTGCCCTGCGGTTTTATCCACCTTAAACTTTTAAATTATAACCTATGTG
This sequence comes from Pseudoips prasinana, assembly GCA_951640165.1. Taxonomy (NCBI): domain Eukaryota; kingdom Metazoa; phylum Arthropoda; class Insecta; order Lepidoptera; family Nolidae; genus Pseudoips; species Pseudoips prasinana. The sequence continues at coordinate 31,208,582 of OX621251.1, read as the reverse complement.
TTATATGGATATATAATAATATCCTGGGACTTTATTGACACACGGCCATCGGATCCTAAACTAAGCAGAGCTTGTACTATGGAAACAAGATAACTGATATATATACATATTTTATTTTATAAATATGTACATACTTATATAGATAACAAGATAACTGATATACTACATATACATATTTTATTTTATAAATATGTACATACTTATATAGATAACTAGCTGTGCCCCGCGGTATTACCTCACGGAGCCCGAGACCTTTACAACGAATGCAAAACCATGGAAGTCGGTTCGTGCGTTCTGGAGTTATAGCGTCAGGAAGGAAAACCCGACTTATTTTTATATAGTAGATTACACCCAGATTCAGGGCAAACAGACATGTTCATGCACACAAATATCTGTCCTGGGTGGGAATCGAACCCACGACCTCCGGCGTGAAAAGCAAGCATTTGCCATTCGCCAACAGGCTATTATAAGCTACAAAGTTTCATCAAAATCCGTTCGGTAGTTTTTACATGGAAGAGTAATAATAATGTCCTGCAAGGGAGACTAGCCAACTGCGCAGGACATATAATAGTGCACAAGTGTGCGCAAACATCCAATATTGAATCTAATACTTACGTAAGTTGACGAAAGACTGTTTTATTGCTTAACTGAACTATTAATATCAATCAGAATTTATATTCTAGCGTATTAGCTCCATGGCGCAAACACAGGGGCACTTTCTATATCATCACTCTCATGATCCGATGGGGCGACTAGCGACATGACCGGAAAAAGGTACCAAACTACAGGACCGACGGCTTTTTTTTTGTAATACCGCCAACTCCCAGACTTTGAGATGATACTGAGGAATTAATTTTTAAGGGAAATTACTTTTTGTCCCGACCCGGGATTTGAACCCAGGACTTCATAATCTACGCGGTCGAACACGCTACCGCTAGACTAACGAGGCAGTCAAACATCCACATTCACAAACTTTTGCATTTATAATATTAGCAGTGAGACTCATAGGCGATTGGCACACTTATCGATTGATTCGATATATTGACACGATTTGTTGAATTATCTTTTTCCTACCATGATATATCTTTTGAACGTGTTGAAGTAGACAAAACATGTGATGAGACTTTACACAGCTCACCACATGTTTTCTCTATGGCGATTGGCACACTGCCCCGCATGATGCAGCGTAGTGCGTGAGTGCGTGGTCTAACGTTGCTTGTAAGTATCTCCGTTTGTATAGAAAACACGCACAGTCCAACACACAGAACATCATGTACGCGCGTGGATGCAGTTTCAGTGTGTTAAGAAAGAGAAAACATGTGGTGAGCTGTGTAAAGTGTCATCATATGTTTTCTCTACTTCAACTCTTTTAAAATATACATAATGGTAGGAAAAAGATAACTCAACTAATGGAAGAGGAAGTGGAAGTAGAGGATCACACAGTGGTTACCGTAGTGTCAGAGTTGTTCAAGCCGTCCATTAGGCGTCTGACATGGCAACCGGGACCGACAGCTTAACGTGTCCTCCGAAGTACGGAGACGCTCAAAAATTAAATCACTTAGGCGGTCACCCATCAATGGAATGACCGTTAGCCCAGTTACTTAACCTTAAGTGATTCTCGAATCACTTACGGACCGGTGGGAGGATTGGGTAGAGATAAATAACAAGACGAATAACGTATTTATAGAATACTAGCTGTGCCCCGCGGTTTTACCCGCATTCAACTTTATAAATTATAGCCTATGTGTTAAACCAGGGTGTCCGGTAACTCCATACCAAATTTTATTAAAATATCTCCATCCGTTTAGACGTGAAGAAGTAACAAACATACACTCACAAACTTTCGCCTTTATAATATTAATGTGATTACCTGTCTGGAGAGCCACCTCTTCATGATGCGGCGGTTGGGATCCAAGATGTACACGTCGATGGCGCGACCGAACGCCTTCAGCTCAGTGTTGATCGGAATTACACGGAATCGGACTGCAAAACGAGTTTAGATTACAATTGGACCCATTGATAATATATCAATGATTGGACCTCATATTTTTTTTTACGCATTCCATAATCCACTTGAGAATGGAATATAATAATATTACGTTCTCATCTCATATTTTTAACTTTATCGTATGGGCAGAGGTTAATTATCCGGAATATAATATTATTACTTTCTCATCAGATATTTTTAACTTTGTCGTACGGGCAGTGGTTACCAGAATACAATAATATTATTTTCTTATCACACATTTTTTACTTTATCGTATGGGCAGTGGCACCAGGGTGTCAGAGTTGTTCAAGCTGCCCTGTAGGCCCCTAACATGGCCCAACGACTGTTGTCTAACGACTGCAACCGGGACCGACACCTTATCGTGCCGTACGGAGCACGGAGACGCTCAGTAATCAAACCACTTTGGTGGTCACCGATCAAAAGAATGCACAAGTGCCTATATGCTTAACCTCGCCAATAATTGGGGAAAACGAATGGAATCAATAAAACTCAGCATACTTGAAGGAATACTAGAAGTTAGAAACAAGTTTAGATGGCAGTTTGTCAATAGGTTTACAAACAAATTTAGACTAAATTATATAAAAACTAACTAAATTTTTAACCGACTTCCAAAGGAGGAGGTTCTCAAGTTCACTGGTTTTTTTTTTTTTTTTTATGTATGTACACGGATAACTCAGAGATTTATGATCCGATTTACGTGATTCTTATTTAGTTTGATGCGGAATAGTTGCCATTTGGTCCCATAAAAAATTTATATAGATTGGCCCAGTAGTTTTAATTTTATGAAAAAAATTGTAAAAAAATTTTTGTTTATGTGGACGATGTAACTGTTTTTGGCACACGTTTTTAAATATTAGCCAGTATAGCTAGACTCATACTGTTCAAGGGTTTCTTGGTGTGAACATAAATAACAATTTCAGACGACTATCGTTTAATACACGCTTATAAGCTCGTTATTGGAAGCGCATGTAGGCGCACCTTTTAGCACAAGCGCATTATTTTATGTACATACATAAAATAATAGTACACCAATTACGCTGAGATATATTAACCGACAAGCTGTGCCCCGCGGTTTTATCCGCGTGTTTACCCGCGTAAAACTATACAAATTATAGCCTATGTGTTCATCCAGGATGTCAGCTAACTCCATAACAAATTTTATTAAAATCGTTCCAGCTGTTTAGGCTTGAAGAAGTAACAAACATACACACTCACAAACTTTTCACCTTAATTAGGGTTTTTAGGGTTCCGTAGCCAAATGGCAAAAGCGGGACCCGTATGAATTCGTCATGTCTGTCTGTCCGTCCGTATGTTACAGATACTTTTTCCGCAACTATGAATGTTGAAACTTGGTAACTAGATGTATTCAGTGAAAATCTAACTTACACACAATATTTTTTTTAAAATTGGGGGTTCCCCATACTTAGCTGAAACTCAAAGGATTTTTTTATCAAACCCATACATGTGGGGTATCTATGTATAAGTCTTTAAAAATGATATTGAGGTTTCTAATATATTTTTTTTCTTAAATGAATAGTTCGCGCGAGAAACACTTCCAAAGGCGTAATATGAGTGTCCCCTCCTGTAATTTCCAAAATAAGAGAATGATAAAACTAACAAAAATATATGATGTACATTACTTTGCAAACTTCAACCGGAAATTAAATACATAAACATAATAACAATTAAACACAAAATAAAAATTAAAGACATAAATCGTAAACTGCAATTTACCTTTCATTCTATCAACTCAAATACTTGCTGCTAGGGAACCCTTCATGGGCGAGACCGACTCGAACTCAGCTGGTTTTTTTAATTATATAGGCTCAGAAGACTCGTTGTCTACTTGATCATCAATACGACCTAGCCCTCTGCTCAGCAGACTCGTTGGGTAATCGATCATTAATAAGACCTAGTCTAACAGCCCTCTGCTCAGCAGACTCGTTGGCTAATCGATCATTAATAAGACCTAGTCTAACAACCCTCTGCTCAGCAGACTCGTTGGCTAGTCGATCATTAATAAGACCTAGTCTAACAGCCCTCTGCTCAGCAGACTCGTTGGCTAATCGATCATTAATAAGACCTAGTCTAACAGCCCTCTGCTCAGCAGACTCGTTGGCTAATCTATCACTAATAAGACCTAGTCTAACAGCCCTCTGTTCGGCAGACTCGTTGGCTAATCGATCACTAATAAGACCTAGTCTAACAGCCCTCTGCTCAGCAGACTCGTTGGCTAATCTATCACTAATAAGACCTAGTCTAACAGCCCTCTGCTCAGCAGACTCGTTGGCTAATCGATCATTAATAAGACCTAGTCGAACAGCCCTCTGCTCAGCAGACTCGTTGGCTAATCGATCATTAATAAGACCTAGTCTAACAGCCCTCTGCTCAGCAGACTCGTTGGCTAATCGATCACTAATAAGACCTAGTCTAACAGCCCTCTGCTCAGCAGACTAATTTCATTCACTGTCGCACAAGAACGTGAAATATATAATTTCGAACAACTTTTTTTCGGAGGATATACTTATGTGATTTTTCCGTTCCCGTTTTTTGGGACCTATATTTTTGAGGCCCGTGGCACCTTTTGTAGACCTACCCATAGCTAGACACTAAAAAGTAACAAATAAAAAAAACTTCGTTTAAAAAAACCGACTTCAAAAACTAAAAAGTATAAAAAAATATCTTAATAAAGATTTAATTTAATACATCTCTTATGCAAACCTAATACCTTTAATATTAATGAAATACTATAATATGTATGTGACACCTATTGATAGGTTTGAAGTCGGTGCCAAGCTCTAAGCAAATTAATAGTAAATTTTACAAACCGCTTTCTTACTTTGTGTAGAAATTCCTACACTAAAGATTAACCTACGTAAATAATTTTAAAGAACAATGAAAATTTATGTGAAACTTATGAAACTTTATCATAAAAATATATATAATATTAATACCTTACATTTGGCTTGGCACCGACTTCAAACCTATCAATAGGTGTCACATACATATTATAGTATTTCATTAATATTAAAGGTATTAGGTTTGCATAAGAGATGTATTAAATTAAATCTTTATTAAGATATTTTTTTATACTTTTTAGTTTTTGAAGTCGGTTTTTTTAAACGAAGTTTTTTTAGATAATAATGGACTTAGTTTGTTGACTTATTATGATCTTACCTGTCTGCCCTTGCATGTAGACAGGTTTATCAGTCTGGATAAATATAGTCATGAACCTGTTGGAGAATATCAGCTGGGTCTCATTGACAAAGGCTCTTCCTCCAAATGGTGTATCCAGATACAATCCTTCTACTCTGAGCTTGTAGTCACCGGGAACTGTTGTTGCTGGAACCTGAAAATGGGAAAGAGGATAAAAATAGCTCATCATCATCATCAGCCTGATAAAGTCCACTGCTGGACATAGCCTTCCCCAAAAATCTCTCATTTCATGAGGCTATAGCCTCTTTACATCATTCTGTCTCCCGCTTTGCTCTGGAGGGAAGTGGAACTATTCATTTTCTAACTCCTCCTTTTTCTCTTTCTGATTAAACCCGTTGCGGGATCCAAGACAGTTAAAGCGATTCCCCGGGACATGCCTGAGCTTCACCGCTCAGTGTCATTTCATTGTGTGCCAATGTTGATCCTGGCTTACAGGAGTTGCAGTGGTGGGTAGAGGGAGGGATTAGTCGCGAAATTAAAAAAAAAAGGCTTCCCCAAAAGGTTTCTATTATGTTGCCATTTGGAAGGGTTTGCTTTGGTCACCGCGCTTTCCATGCGTGCTGGTGACTGCAGTTAGGTAGTAGCTAGCACACAGGTGACGCTATTGCCTGATTGCCTGGTGTAATCCTTAGCCACATTTTACAACACCCACAGGATGGTATGGGGTGTCCCTGCTATTCTATCTAAGCCGAAACCACAAGGCTAAATATAAAAAATAGATATGTGTATTTAAATATAACTTCTATTTTCTATTTGAGTAGAATAAATGAGTAACCAACCCAGTAAAAAGTAGTGCTTCTTCAAGAAATTGTTATCTCTATTTTAATGATGTTTGACAGTTAATAACGAAACTAAGCTGGAAACATACTTTATGATAAAGATTGCTGCCCGCAATTTTTTTACACCTATTATATAGTAACAACAAGTCGTTATCAACGGGTATTTTCCCATTAAAATGAAAAAACAATGCGAAGTTGTTCCAGTACACAAATAGGATGATGATGATTCCATGTCAACTCCTAATCGGTATGGGTTTTTTGCGGTTGGGTTTGGGCATGTTGAAAGATGGGTGCCATAGCCGATCTTCTTAGTAAACTGCTGCATTCACTGAGCACAAGTGAGTTTCTCATCAACATAATTGTATTGTTGAATAGTCATTGCGTTTTGTATAGAGCTCAGCTTTTCGCTGATCCTCAAAAACGCGTATTCCAGTCGTCTTGCTGCCGGTACTTCCCACTTAAAGGGCTCGAAATTGCATCTTTTCATATACCATTTCTAATCATTATATTTGAGGAGCTCTTCTTACATGCGGTATGCACGCAAACAGAAAGTTGCCACCAATTATGGCTCGTCGCAAAACTTAAGTACTAAGTATGAGATCAGACCATCTGATCTTTAAAGGCGTTAACATTTAAGGTCGAAATAATCAAATTTATTCAGCACTTGGGCAATAACATACACTTGCGCTTATCAAGCTCCCAATGGAGTGCATCCAAAAAGGAGGTTTTGGATTGAACGGAATTTACCTACACCATGAGAGAAGATAGAAAACGTAAAGGAAAAGGAAACCAGAAGAATAGAACTAAGTCCTGTCTCCGAAATAATTTGAAAGCAACAAAGGGTGATGATATTAAACTAACTGCCATTATATAGATGATACTGATGATCCCCTCTGCTAAATTTTGTTTATGTGAAAATCACATGTGCGAAAATGGATCAATTCCAAAACTCTCAGATTATCGAAAATCTTCCTCAAACTGAACTGAACTTAAAAGTGATCAATAAGCTGCTGAATAATATCAGTAGTTCACAGATATAAGTGTTGAAAACAGAAGTTGGCAGCTTTCTAGTACTTGTAAAATTGTAATGTATGCTCAAACTTCACCATTGCTTTTTAATTATTTAATTTATAACTTATGTTTCTTTACAAAGCTTTAATTAATCAGAATAAGAGGAAAAATATAAAATCATAATTGTTTTCCTGTATTCTAATTAATTATAATATTGTAATTCTTTCCCACATATCATAATTAATTAGAATAAAGGAAAAACTTAAATACATATTTTTAAAATTATACCTAATGTTGGGATTCCTTTGATAAAACATAAATAGTTAATGTTTTATATTTAATTACATGTCTATCATAATTTATGAATGATTATAATAATATACAGGGTAAAACTACAGGAAGTGGAATGTTAGAATTAATTTGTTATTTTTTTATCACCATCACATTTATTTTGATAACTAATCATGCCAGATTTTTATTTTAAATTAACAATATAAATGTTCCTGCTCAAACCAATAATTTTCATTGTAGATACATCTCCTATCTACAATGAAAATTATTGGTTTGAGCAGGAACATTATCATATCAAATAAAAAAAAAATATATTATAATATATCAGTGGCCACCACTTGCTTGATATATAATTATTATAATCATAATTGGTAACATTTGTGATTAATATAAGTAAGCATTGCATTGCAAGCAGGGATGTGCAGTGTGTTACAATTAATAATAAATTTATAAAATTAATAACATTTTTTAAATCATCTCTCCTCAACCAAAATTTTTTAAAATGTTTAAGATATTAATTTTCAATACCAATAATCAGGAACAGATTTTCATAAAACATTCTGATTAAAATAGATTTTACAGAAGAAGCTATAGAAATCTTCGATTTTCCAATGCATAACATAAACACAGGTTATTACAAGAAGACATTAACAAATTATCCAGTTGAATGGTGGCATTTTCAACTATGTTAAGTAAGACTCACCCTCATATTCAATATCTCAGGCACTCCCTCCTTAACTCTCTGATTGACATCGGCTATCTCCACTCCATTACAGGAGATAGAAGCCCTGATAGTCATCTGTAGACGTGCCTGCAGGATGTTCGCAGATATCTTGTAGATCTGGCCAGGGCGTACCATCTTAGATGCTACAATGAAGTAGGTCCTGTAAGAATAGGAGTCTTTTAGTATTGTCTCTTACAACTTAATATTTATCTTCAAATTTAAAGGTCTAGATTTAGCATGCAATTTTCTCTTTAATAGAAAAGAAATAAAAATGAAAATAATTTTCATAGCATTAATGTATTTCTTGAACATAATTGTCAAAAATTTGCATGATTTCATTTTAAACACAAATAATAATTTTGACAGTTGGAAACAATGTATGATTAGTATATATGTACAGTAGGAGGTGGAGATTGAATACAAAAATATAAATGGTGTTCTATTTTTACATAACATTTCAGTTTATCATGTTTTATGCATAAAATGGAACAATAAATGTACCTATATAAAATGGCACAATTACAGCCTTAAAAGTTTGTTTAACCAAATTTAAAAAGATTTGTAATCAATATTCTTACGCTTCATTGATGATGACACTCTCATGTTCCAATGGAGCTCCCTTAAATGAGGTGTACTGTCTTCCTCCATCCCATGAAGGCCTTGGAGTGTTGTCAGTATTATATTGATTCTGATTGTAACCAGGATCTACATTCTTTTCATATGGAGTGTACTTCTGATCTTGATCATACTGGCTTCTATTTGGGTCATATGGGTTACGGTTTGGATCATACTGATTACGATTTGGGTCATATTGGTTACGATTTGTAAACCTCTTACTGGGATCATAAGGGTTATCATACCTTGGATCTTGGTTTAAATAATCATTTGTTGGACTTGGCTTGTTGGGATCTGGGTTATAGGTAGGTGGTACATAGTCTTGTGATGTACCTAATTGTAATACTGTATATAGTATGTACGTTAGAATTAGGAGATTCATAATTCAGTCTTGTTTTTATGGTTCCTGTAAAAATAATAAACTGGTTAAAAATAAATTTCCAAATTTATGAAATATTCTATGGAGAGTAATGGGTCTATGATATCCCTACAACTGGCGTTCTGCCAGTATATAGTAGTTAGCTATCGATTTTATTCCCAAGTTAAGCACTATTTCTAATGACAAAATGATCAAGATTTTAACAATGAATAGAGTTCGTAGTGACATACTTTCTACAAAAGTACAAAGAATACGGTTTAGGATGAATAAGGTTTACAACAAGGCATGATAGTGGCAATATACAATAATTTTGTTAGATATAGATAATATTCAAAATGAGAAACGAGACATAATAAATTGTAAATTTATTGAAGAAAGTACGATATGTAAACTAAACAATAGATAATTAGATGACATAAACAAGTAGCAAAAGTTATCGAAATTCGAATTAGCAACATTCGTTGGCCAACATAAACACCGACATTTGTCAGGTAAAAGTTCAGTTAATTATATAACGCCGGTGAACTAAACAAAAGTATAGTTAAATTGCACGAAAACAAAGAAGTCGAGTCGAGTATAAAACTCGATTAACCCTAATTTTAATTTAATAATAAAGTTACAATCTTAACCTGAAGTTAACGCCCATGGATAATATCCGCTTTTACACTATTTAAAGCTCATAACACAACTTTAATAGCACTATAACTTCACTATATTACATGAAAATGTATAAACTGATTGGATTTTTGAAAAATTCATTTAAAATAAGTTAATTCAAATAAATAAACAAGAACGTTAACAACGGCCCATTACTCACTTCATTCAGAAAAGCATTTGTCGCGCAGCCGCACTACACCACGCCCGGCTAGTGTGAAAACCGGTAAAATCCGTTACCGTCTAATACTACCGTAATTTAATGTCTAAGTCGTGTGATGGTGCATAAACACTTAAAATATGTAAGTGCTCTCCAATATTGAAATTATCAATATGTTAAGATTAAAGCATAATTAATTATTACTTTCGATTGTTCGGTTTTCTTGCCACCGTAACTTACAATAGTCTATGAAAAAGGAGCGCTAAAATTTGAAAAAGTAAAGTTTAGTGAATTGAATTACTTTGAAATTAATAAAGGAGATAGTTTGTTATATTCTTTTTAGTTATAAATTCTATGCTTCATAGGTTAATTATTGGTTGAAATAGATTTTTGAAGTTATACTTCTTTTGGCGCGATGGAGAAAAATGATGAGAGTGAATTTTTACGATGCGCGCGCACACCGACACCAAAAAATTTAACAAACCGCCCCTAAGGATACCCACTGACCCAGCATGAAGTTAGTTCTAGGTGGTATGAGAGTGAATTTTTACGATGCGCGCGCATCGTAAAAATAACAGCATGAAGTCAGTTCTAGGTGGTATGAAAATGTATGAGAGTGAATTTTATGATTCGCGCGCATCGTAAAAATAACAGCATGACGTTAGTTCTAGGTGGTATGAAAATTGATAACTATGTTCAAGTTTTATATTAAGAAGTATAACTTCTAACGCGTGTACATAAGTACACACAAGTTTTTTTTTTTTTAGAACCATTTACTGTTGAAATTTTAGTTTTATAGAATTATTCGTATAGTAAAATCTAAATAATAAGCCAGTCGGTATGTTTCGAAGCTCAACAGCAGAGCACTTACCTCGGATTGGTTGATAGACGGTACTGGTTCAAAATCCGTCGGACAATTAAATTTATGATTTTCCATCTTTCAGTTACTGTTTGTAAACAATTCCTGTCATGGTTTACAGTGAGATTACTTTTATATCTTACCTTTAAAATTGTCAGAGTAGGTACTTAGTTAGTTATCGTATGGAAAGTGATTACCGTCTCAGACTTAGTGTCTGAGACCTTTAAACCGCCTAGTAAGCCTCTGTCATGGCTTTACGACTTTTCTCTAATGACTACAACCGGAACAAACAGATTAACTGGTTGAAGTTAAATGTTTGAAGTATAATAAGTACTCACTCAGTGCTATAAATTTTGTTTTTCTATCGTTTCTACGCTACGGTAGAATGTATGGCTACGACACCCCCGAAAAGGTTAACATCCAGATGATATTACATACGATTGTTTATACTTACACAACTCTTTGCCCCCGAATCTATGCAAACTCTACTTAAATAATGTCAATGTATGTCTACCTGACTTCTGAAAAGGACAGGGAATCTTAGTTGTATCAAATTAGTTTTAGCGCGAAATACTGAGAGGAAATAAGCAACACATATGTGGACTAATAAGACGCCCGATGCTCGTCATTTTCCTGCCCCAGTGAGAGAAGCCGGGCTGCATCTACCTCGCCACCTCAAGAAGACAGCGTGATAACGAGGCTATTTGGATACAAAAAACAGCTCTCCACATGCCCGGATTCGAGATTAATACCTGGCGCAGCAAGCAATAGCCGGCTTCCAACAATCACAAGTGCCACTACCTGCAAGCCTGCTTACACTGCGAACACCCTGCGGAGGAGAGCCCCGTCCCACGTGACGAGCTCGAACTGGCCAACTTTTCAAACTGCAGCGAAGCGCATCCAGCCAACCGTCCCTGCTGTTGCCTCGAGAGTAGGGACTGCTAATGGCCCCAAACCTCGCGGGGCGTTCGACAAGAAGAGGAAGCGGAAGAAGGAAGTGATCCACACCCACTCCTACTCAAACTAGCGGTGATATAACATATCCGTGCACCCTGCTTACCAGTGGGTACGCGCGCAGCACGGCCATTTTTACATATTAATCAGTGGATTAGGTAATATGTAAAAATGGCCGTGCTGCGGTACGTTTTTACAGTAATCAGACTCTGGAATCTTAATAGACGTCTTCTATAGGTCAGACGACACACGTTTGCCAATGACCGTTACGTTGGCTGCGGCAGTCGGCAGTCACCACTCATGATTCATTTGGAAATAGTGCTACTGATGTAACATTTTGATATGAAAACCATGAACCACTCTGGCAGTGATAGGTGGAATAAGTTCTAAATGTTTTAATGCTACTAAGATGCGAAAGAGAAGAAGAAATAAAAGAACATTCAAATACTTGATATTTTATTTCTTGTTTTATTAGAAACGACTAGACCAACCACTGCTACGTTGAGCTAGCGGTAGCGTATTCAACCGCAGATTACGAGGTCCTGGATTCGAATCCCAGGTCAGGCCAAAAGGTGATTTAGGGTATTTTTCTCTAAATGTTCTAATTCTACTAAGATACGAAAGTGAAGAAGAAATAAAAGATCATTCAAATACTTGATATTTTATTTCTTGTTTTATCAGAAACGATTAGACCAACCACTGCTACGTTGAGCTAGCGGTAGCGTATTCAACCGCAGATTATGAGCTCCTGGATTCGAATCCCAGGTCAGGCCAAAAGGTGATTTAGGGTATTTTTCTCTAAATTTTCTAATTCTACTAAGATACGAAAGAGAAGAAGAAATAAAACATCATTCAAATACTTGATATTTTATTTCTTGTTTTATCAGAAACGATTAGACCAACCATTGCTACGTTGAGCTAGCGGTAGCGTATTTAACCGCAGATTATGAGGTCCTGGATTCAAATCCCAGGTCAGGCCAAAAGGTGATTCAGGGTATTTTTCTGTAAAGAAAATTTCTCAGTATCAGCCAGAAGTCTGGGAGTTGGCAATATTATACCCCCATGCCTCGGAAAACACATATCTAAAGCTGTCGGTCCTGTACCTGACCTCCATTGGACGATGAGAGTGCCATAACTCACATCATCCGATATAAAGTGCCCCTGTGTTTGCGCATACACTTGTGCACTATAATACTTCCCGCGCAAATGTAAAGTCTTCATTGAGGCTGAGCGCCAGGGCTGGAAATTATTTCTAGTTTTCATTTAAGCTCGATGCTCGATCCAAGCGACATTATGTAGCTTGCGGTCTCCTATCAGTTGTTTTCACTTTCCTTTGTTAAGACTTGCCATTTCTTATAGTCAGCTGGATGAGACTCCATCCCTCTTCGCTAAATTAAATTTAACTGCACTATCTTTGTATACTTACTACGTAATTTACAATTAGCATTATTTGCTATTGTCATTTTGCAGGAGTTTTTTTTGAATATAAAGTATTAGAATTTAAAGTTATGTAGTCTAGATTTATTAATATTAAGGCAGAATATAACTACCAACAGACACTTTGGCAATCCCCTATAGATTCATAAGTTACTTACGTGAATAGTAACCTTGACCTGACTGGACACCACCAAAGTGTAATAATTATATAACGAAAGATAAGAAAACATAGCAATGACGTAGAGCATACCTACCTATTCGTTTGCTCTTTTAGCAGCTTCATTAGGACTAGAACCGTAGGATCTAGATAATGTGTTGTTGTTGAGGTGGAGTGAGATCACCACAGCTCATCAGAAAGCGGGGACGTACTCATTTCCATTAGACGGACTGTAGGTATGATTTGAGAAGTTTTACCGAATTGAAAAGTATAATTTAATTAAGAGACAGGGAGACAAAATAGTGTTTGGAAACAGTCACGTTTACCAGTCTAATATCCTATACAGGGGTATGAGAGCGGAGGGTAATGAGAGCCAGCGGGTGATAGGAGCGGTGCGCCTAGAGACAAAACTATAGCTCGTATACACTCCGTTGCCTTCTTCATACTGCGGCCGTGTACCTCCACCGCGCGAGACTCGCCCGCCAGTGCCACGCATTATGTGATCAATAACGCTTGTCGATTTTTTGCTCCGTGCTTATAAAAAATACGAAATTTTAATAGACAGGTAAGTGTCAAGTTATGTGTTTGCTACAGTCAAACCTGTTTTATTTTATAGCTATCTTAATCAATTTTGAGAATCTGTGCGTTTAATTTAATTATAAGCTAAATTCAAGATATCAGTTTATTCAATTTCAAGACGGTGGTATTTGGGTAATCAGAGCTTATTAGGCTCTGATTACCCCTTATAGCTCCAATTACTTACATATACATTTTAATATGTATTATTTCTAGATGCCTAAATGCCAAGAAAAAGGGAACACACTACGAAAGGGTCCTATTAGACTGTTGAAACCATTGACCTATATGTATTCTACTAGACGCGCAATCCCATATTGAGAATTTGCTCACTGAGTTGCAGTTTGAGACGCCCGTCAACTCGCGCACAGCCGGACTGGGACAGAGTTTTTATTCGAAACAGCGTGTGTAGTTATACATATAAGTCTTCTTCTTTTTTTCGAATGGCAAATTATGCCGATGTCGACAATTCTGCCAATGCCAGATGTGAAATGGGAATACGTGCGATAAATTTAACCAAAATTTGCAATGTTATAGCTAATTACGTATCTTGGCGATTAGGCTAAAACAAAACATTCAGACGTAACGATCACAATTTGATGCCATTGCATCTTATAAAACACATTAATACTTCGTAGAGTTCTGGGGAAGGGAATGTAAGCAACGAGGAAAAGTTGATGGGAATGGGAATCTTTAAATTTGGAAGGAGTTCATTTAAATTATAGGCAGAGTTATTATTGGTGCATTCAAAGAAAATGTGGTCCAGTGAGCCCTCGTCCAGCCCACACTCACAAAGGGATGAATCCCGAATCCGTATTTTGTGTAGAAAAACAGGTGAACAACAGAAACCTAAGCGCAGTCTACAAACAGTTGAGATCACGCATCTGGAGGTCTTATTATATTTATGAAACCAAGGCGTTAACACAATGTCCGGTTGAACTTCATAATAAAAGCCACCTTTGCTCTTGCTAGAAATATCCCAATAATTTTGCCATACTTGTTTTAAGATTCCTTTGGGAAGATTCTACAGGTCATATCCATACATATAAGTCAATGGTTGAAACCTTAGAAAATGCTGTCAAAAAGCTATTAAACTAAACTAAACTAAAAAGAAGGAAAGGAGGGAGAAACCAGCAACAAATAAAGAAAAAGTACCGTAGAAAAAACAAAAGATGACCAACAAAAAAGAAAACTTTAAAAGAGTAAAAAAGAAGCCTTTTGAGGATGAAACTGACACGTCTGAAGAATACGTTGATAATCTTCCCCATTAGGTTACGTTGATAGTGTCCACAAATATTTTTTTTATAAAAAATCAGAATCGCTCCCATTACCCGACTATGCGGGAAATGAGAGCCGAGAGATAAATTCTCATATGTATAATGGTTCTCCCAACGATTCTGATTTTTTATAAAAAAAATATTTGTGGACAAATGCCTATTAATGGAATGTTGTAGCTATGATTAAATGATAGTCAAATAAGTGGATTTAGGTTCTAATAAAAAGTTCCTAAAGTATCCATACATTTGTTTTATTGAATTTTTTTTTGTTAAGGTAGTGGGAAAGCCTGCTCATGCTACCCGCAAAAAGTGTCTGCGGGTGGGTATGTCGGACTTGCACCGACTAAACCTACCTGCCGTGGATCATGGCGCCTGATGGGGGAGTCCCGGGAACGCGGGTATGCTGTTACGGTAATCTAAGTGCCTACCTACTTTCTACTATAAGTACCTACCTAATATAAGCACATGAATTTGAAATGAAAATGTAGATATACTTTAAACAGTATTCCAGTTTTTAGAAACTACTAACGTGACACCGGCAGACCAGTTTTTTATAATAATACAATAGGTAGGTACTTACTTTGGCATTCATTTTTTACAAACAGTTTTAGCCCAATCGCAGACAGCCAGATGACCCGCTCGGGTGACCCGAAACCAAGTTTGTATGTTGCTAGTCAATTCTATTTTATTTATTTCGTCGAATGTCATATTTCGGTATTCTTTTCTAGGTACGTACAGTTAGGTGCTTACCTACATTACCTACTTTCGCTTCATAAAGGTACTTCTAACTTCCAAAGTGTAAAGTATTATCATCACCATCATCGTCCACTGTTGGACATAGGCCTCCTCCAAAGGTTTCAATAAGGTTGCCATTTGGACGGGTTTACCATATTCACCGCGCTTGGCTAAGTGTAACGTACTTTACAATATTCATGTAACACAGTCGCTGTGTGGTGACGGCGTAGAATATCGTCACCCCATCTCATCCCGGTCGGGGCGTAGAAAGCGTCCCTAGGGAATACCTACTAGAGAACGGACAGGAGTGTTTTTCTGTGAACTATGACCATCAAACTGCCATCGCCAACCCATCTACCAAGCGTGGCGATTATGGCATATCCCTCCAAATGGATATGCTATAATCGCTACGCTTGGCAGACGGGTTCGCGATCGCATTATGATGGTCATAATACACAGAGAAACACTGCTGCCCGTTCTCTGGGAGATATTCCCTCGGGACGATTTCTACGCGACTCCGGGATGAGATGGGATGGCTATATGAAGGGATGAACTGCAGGAATTCGATGAGTACGCAATTTAGGTTCCAAATAAAATTTTAATACAGCCAAAAAATGAATACTTTCATATAATTGTGTGATTTACTTTAAGCCGTTTAGGGTTTGCTTATAACTTCTGGTACCATAGTATAGGTTCTGCCTAGTTTAAGATCAGATGGCGGCGTGTTAATTGCCCAAGATATTTATTTTTTCAATCTTCTACTAGGTATATAAAAATAAGTCGGGTTTTCCTTCCTGACGCTATAACTCCAGAACGCACGAACCGATTTCCACGGGTTTGCATTCGTTGGAAAGGTCTCGGGCTCCGTGAGGTTTATAATAGCAAAGAAAATTTATAAAATTTAACGCGGGTAACAGCTAGTTTACATTATAAATATTACCAATATTTATAATGTAAATTGTTTACGTACGGGAGTTGTTGTCGCGGTCGCAGTAGATTTTATTCGGCCGACATGAATGTGTGGCCGCCAAAACATATATTGTCTTTAGCTAGGATTCTTTAGCTCAGGATTTGGCGCTATTGTAAGTTTAAACTTAAAATAACGCCAAATCCTGTATGTTTGGATCCAATGCCATATCTACGTACGCATAGATACAGGCGCATAGGAATGTACTCAATGCTAGCGATTCTGTATTTTATACTAAACTAATTTAAATGTCTTTACCTCGCTGTCTAATCAAGTTCGCATGAAAACAGGAGGGCATAAATAGAAGTCCAATTTTAGCTGCTTATAATTATTAGCGGTGCCATCTCAAAAATTTGGCACCAGGACAAGACGCGTGAAAACCCAGCATTTTGGTGCCCTGAACATGACATGTCTACATTCCAGGTAGCCCTATAAGTGTTACGACTCACTGCCATTGTCAGTGTCGGTAGTCCAGACCGCCGTGCCCGAGTCGCAATGCTCGGCGGCCATAAACCTTAAATGTTTAAACTCAGAATGCAAGCGAAACCCCGCCCGGGCGCACTCTTAAACTGGGGCAAATCCGGAGAAACATTGACGGATGGCAGTCCTACTTATAAGTTAGTCAACAGGTTCTAATATGTAGCTTATTTTCCCCCGATATTTTGAGCCAAAACTAAATTGATCCGACTATGTCATGTCCTTCTCATAAGAACTATGTTAGAAAGAGATGCAGTGATATTAAAATTAGTCTAGTTGTTTGCATAGAATTGTGGGCTTCGTCTACACTTCCGTTGCCTAATGAAATCGCAGAATATCGTCAATTTGATCATGTCAAAGAACAATTCGTCAAACACTGCCATGTTACCTCTACTGCTCTCTCTGCCTCTACTCCTCCTGCCCTCCACACTGCATTCAACCGCACATGTTCAACCTAAAATTGGCCGATAGCACACTTCTGCCAAGAATAAGAGGAAACTCCTTTGTACATTCTGTGGTCATGCGGACCGCTAATGCGTTGTAGAAATTTCTTCTTACGACAGCATATCATGCAACCGGAAGAGATACAAACACTCACTGCGCAATCAGAAAGTTTATAAAAGCTATAATATTAAGTAGTAAACTTTAACAAAGTCAAGGAGCTCTGCTATAATAGATCAGAAATAGTCGAAGTAGCAACAACAAATTAACAATACTTCTACTTGCGCTGAAAGTATTTTGACACCCCTCTCCATTAACGCTCTGCAGTAGTCCACAGCTCTAGAAGTGCTCCTAGGGCTACTTAACTCAAGTTCTGTAGTTTGTGTAATGTGAAGGTATGGTTGTAGGAAAGGTTTTGCCCTCTTGTTCTGTCATTTTATATGAATAATACGAATCAAAGTCAAATATCTTGGGAGATGTACTTGTATGTGTGTATGTGTTGTGAGCGTATGTCAACAAGTAACATAAAAGAATCAGGGCAAGATGAAAACTTGTAAAATAATAAGGCAAGATTTTATTGAAGGAATCATCTCCCAGTGTCTGCTACCTTATACATTTCAGTATTACAGAGAGGCACAACGACAGGGATAACAAAATAAAAAATGTTTTGATTGATGAAATTCTAATTAACCACTGAATTCTCCACAAGTTAGCAGGATCTCATAAACAAAGGAATTGATCAATAAAATAGGATGGTAAGTGTGAGCTCGTCGGATCGGTGATCGTTAGGATCGCGCGACGTAGCGGCTAAGACGAACAAGAGGTCCGGTAGGGGTCGGGTCGCGGGTCGCTCCGGGGCCTCTTCCATTGAAAACTCATTATACGCCAGCATCCAATTTATCTTTTGTCAAAAAAATCTGTACAAAATATATTAAATATATACTCTGTAATGCTAAAAACTGTAACGCTACCTCCTCAATAGTTCAATCACGATTATTAAATGATTTAAAACACAATAACTCGTTCACGTCGTGCAAGAACAAACATTAACCTATCGACGACGCGGGCGAAGCCGCGGCAGGAGACCTATATACAAGTCAACATTTTAAAAATCATACACCTCAGTCTGTCACGTGAATATTCCGCTGCTGCATCTGATTTATATTTCCGTTGCATTAATTTCATACATTCTTATGGTGTTCCGATCTAGCGTCGCTTGCGCGTATCGCGTCCTTTGCTTATCGTCCGTGCGTGGCATCATAATATACATAGTTTATTTAATAGGTAGGCAGTCGGCGCGTGGCGACAGCTGGGGTTAGTTCCGCTCCTCGTCGCAGTCGCGCGAGATGTGGCCCGGCTTGCCGCACACGTAGCACGTCTTGGTGCCGTCGGGGCAGTTGCGCGAGATGTGGCCCGACTTGTTGCAGTTGTAGCACGTCTGGTTGGACGTGTCGCGCCCGCCCTCGGGGCAGTTCCGCGCGATGTGCCCCGTCTTGTTGCAGTTGTAGCACGACGGCTCGTCCGGGCTCTGCGCACACTCGCGCGCTATGTGTCCCGTGCCGTTACATCTGCACACAAAAACACAACCCGTTACAAATACTGTACTACTCACAATAAAGCCGCGGTCGAGATGACTTTGCTGGGTTTTAATATAGTAAAACTAAAATTTTTATTTGAACAAAGTAATTTCGCAGTCCAATATAAATGTAACAAAAATCTAAAAATTTATTTAAACAGAACCATAGGACCGCCCCAAGACATGCCGTGGTGGGCGTAGAAGTCACCCCGAGGGTATATCTCCCAGAGAACGGGCAGCAGCGACTCCCTGCGTAGTATGACCATCATATTGCAATCGCCAACCCATCAAGCGTAGCCAAGCCGTACTCTTGTGGAAATCTTTTGGGGTGGAAGTTTTATTTTTGTCCAGCAGTGGACGTCATGCGGCTGACATGATGATCAGTTCTACACTCAACCACTCATCAATATCAAAAATTCCATCTAAAACCAATCCATATTTTTAAGTAGCTAAAGTCCAGTCATCCATATAATCACATACTGGGTTTTGATCTGAGGATTTATTGATGTGCATGTGAACTGAGGGGTCACACTGGGAATTCCCGAAATGAAAATCCTAGGATTTAGTAGTAGAAATTAAAACAATTGTAGAACGTATCAGGGATTTTTTAAGAAAATATATTAAAAACTACGACCCATAAAGTGTGGTACCTTAGTTCTCACAGACGATCAGCCAGATCTCGGAAAGTATCTTAAAAAAGAAGGCTTAGTGAATATAACACCTTCCTTTCCTAAACTACATATACAGTTACTAGAGTGATGCTCTCAACGCTTCACCTCAAATATCTTAATAGGACATCTCTATGAGAAGAGAGTAAATAAACGGCAGGTCATTGACTCACATGGACACGTGAGTCGACAAGGTCATTGCCGACGATTTAGGCACCCACTAGATGACTAAACTTTCACTTCAACCTCGTTAGCGGTCAATGTCATTACCACTATCTGTAATCCACTAGACGATCGATACCAATGTTACATTACTATGTATTTATGTAAAATAGACACATGACAAAATAAAGTTATGTACGACGGTACCTACTTATGTAATAGGAGATAGGATAAATGTAGATAATTTAAAAATAGAAGACCGGAAAGAAGTCAGGTACAGGACCGACGACTTCAAGGGGTGTAAGGCGATTGGCACACTGCCCCGCATGATGCAGCGTAGTGCGTGTTCTAACGTAGCTTGTAAGTATCACCGTTTATATAGAAAACACGCACAGTCCAACACACTGAAACTGCATCCACGCGCGTTCATGCAGATGCGTGTTCTGTATGTTGGACTGACAAGCAACGTTAGAACACGCACTACGCTGCATCATGCGGGGCAGTGTACCAATCGGCAAATGTGGATATTTTAAAAATAGAAGACTTGATGCAGCGTAGTGCGTGAGTGCGTGTTCTAACGTTGCTTGTCAGTCCAACATACAGAACACGCACTCACGTACTACGCTTCATCATGTGGGGCTGTGTACCAATCGCCAAATGTGAATATTTTAAAAATAGAAGACTTGATAAAAAGTTGACACAAATAAAAGATGTTACCTAAGTACTCATGATTCGATAGGACGACTAGCGACACAACCGGAAAGAAGGCACGTACAGAAACGACGGCTTTACGTGCTCTCCGGGCACGGGGGTGTAATACCGCCAACTCCCAGACTTCGGGCTCATACTGAGAAATGTATTTTACGGAAAAATCCCAAAAAATCACTTTTTGTTCCGACCCAGGATTTGAACCCAGGACCTCATTACCTGCGGTTAAACGTACCGTTTGGCCAAAGAGGCAGTCAATATTAATGAATATGATATTTTAGCTGGATCTAGGAACTTAACCGAATACTTCATTAGTACGATAAATAGCAATAATGGTCAAACATAATACTTGTAGGAAAACACTAACTATACTAAAGACAGTATAAGGGAAAAAAAAATTAAGTAATGGTGTTACTTTGTGGAAATCTATGACACATAAAAATACAAAATCAATATGTAGTGTTAAATCTGCTACCTAATGGACAATTTTAATCAAGCCGGCATGCAATTTACACCGCCCTTCTGCACGCAATTTTTTGTTATTTATATTCAAATTTAAGTACTACGTGTACATAAATATAAATAAAAGAAAAATTAAACATTATAAATATAATAAAAATAAATAAAAGGGCACAAATTTACTACTTAAAAGGAAATCTCTTCCAGTAGACCCGCAAAAGGAATACTAATAGATAAAAAACATGAGGGGCAGTTTCTGGAGCCCATAGAAGTGAAATCTACAATATAATACATAGTTATACATATCGCTCATGGGAAGCGTGACGTGACGACGACCGTGAGTTTCACGATTTTCGTTCACCCAAATAGTATACAGAATAATATATACACAGTATACAAATAGCAGCATGGGAAGCGTTACGTGACGATGACGCGAGTTTCATGCTTTTCGTTTACCCAAAAAGTACACTTCTAAATCACACTAATATTATAAAGGCAAAAGTTTGTGAGTGTGTATGTTTGTTACTCTTTAACGCAAAAACTACCGGATATTGATGAAACTTTTGTAGTAATATAGCTTATATATCCGAATAACACATAGGCTATAATTTATAAAGTTTAACGCAGGTAAAACCTCGGGGCACAGCTAGTAGCCTTATATACTATAAATATACACATGCAAGAAGGACCAAATAAACAAGCAAATTACATTTATTACTTGATTAAAAAACTTCACGATTGGAGGAATTAACACCACATAGGGATTTTGTATGAGAAAATTCTGTTAACATGATGAGTTTCTAGGGCCTATCAAACAAAAATAGGGTTAAGTTCGCCATCGGCACCAGTTTCTGGTACGTACTGCTATACATAACATAATTTACTTTAAAGCAACAGCAAGTAGAACAAGCCCACGAAGCAAACTAGTTCTAGGCATAAGTAAGTTACTATGCACTGGTATAGTAGTAGTTACTCAGATTATCCCTATCCGCCAAATTATATTAGGTCTTTACCTATGAAATTGCCGTTCTGCAGTACTGGCCATTTCAAATCAAAATAATTTTTGTTTGGCTAAGAATTCTAATTTCAAATTAATTTTATTTTAAAAACATGGATTCTTTTTTCCAAAAGTAGTCATTTTTTTATTGATTAGTGTTACATTTTCATCGCATTTCAATCTTTTTCGTCATCATGGATACGTTAAAAATTCGAGTAATTATGGAATATGAGTACCGTCGTGGCAGCAACGCGGCACAAGCGGCACGCAACATCAACGACGTTTACGGAGCTAACACTACAAACCAACGCACCACCTGTTATTGGTTTGCTCGCTTCCGTTCTGGAAATTTCGACCTGAAAAATAAACCTCGCGGTCGTCCGAAGACTTTGGTCGACAATGACGAATTAAAGGCGGTTTTGGAAGCTGATGATACACAATCTACGGCTGAATTAGCAGCAGCTTTCGACGTTAGCGTCAAAACAATATTGGTCCATTTGCGTCAAATTGGCAAGGTAAAAAAGCTTGACAAATGGGTGCCCCACGAACTCAATGATCGCCAGCGCGAAGTACGCGTCGAGACGTGCCTTGCACTGCTCAACAGACACACAAATGAAGGAATTTTGAACCGCATTGTTACCTGCGATGAAAAATGGATTCTGTTTGATAACCGCAAGCGCTCAGCAAGTTGGTTGGATCCTGGTTCAGCACCTAAACAATGCCCTAAACGAAAACTTACCCCTAGAAAAGTGATGGTCACTGTTTGGTGGTCTAGCGCCGGTGTGATTCATCACAGCTTCTTACCAAACGGGGTGAGCATTACTGCAGATGTGTACTGTGAAGAACTGAGCACAATGATGGAGAAGCTGGCGCATCTCCAACCAGCATTGGTCAATCGCTCGTCTCCGCTGCTCCTGCACGACAACGCGCGACCTCATACTGCACAGCAGACGGTCTCCAAGTTGCAAGAACTGGGGTTGGAAGCTCTCCATCATCCGCCCTACTCACCAGACCTTGCGCCTACAGACTCTACTACTTTTTCCAGAATTTGGATAACTTCTTGGCGGGAAAAAAATTCAATACCCGAGAGGCAGTACAAAATGCCTTTGAAGAATTTGTTGCCTCCCGTCCAGCTGATTTCTTTAAGAAGGGCATCAATAAACTGCCACTGCGATGGCAAAGATGCATTGATTGCATGGGTGATTACTTCGATTAATACAAATAAAAAAATTCATGAAAAAAATTCGTTTAAATTTTTTCATACAAAACGGCAATTTCATAGGTAAAGACCTATTATTAATGTACTCGTGTCTTGTCAGATATATAGAATGTGTATTGTACACACTCAAACGGAATGAAAATACATTGGATTTAAATAACATAATGTACAACGGGCGGTCTTATAGCCTTAGTGTCTACATATTAAAAGAAAATCAATTATTTTGTGAGTACAGTGGTAGCGTAATAAATCATTATTTAACTGTAGTTAGATTTATTGAAACTAAGTAATATCATAAATTCAAAAACAAAATTGTCGAAGGGATGGTGTCCGCAAAACGAACTAATAACGGAACTACATAGCGTCTACGTGTTATTAAAATACTAATGACGTTTCTTTCTTAAAGAGCACTCTCTGTTACATACATATAATGGGGCGCTCATATCCAGTAGCTCTCACCAGACCTTAAGTGGTAGGCGATATAAAGCACCTAGACACGCGGTCTATAGATGGGTGACCGTTAAAATGGTTCAACTGCTGAGTATCAGGGTGAATGTTAAACGTCGGTCCTGGTTGTAGTCGTCAGACAACAATGCCATGTCAAAAGCCAGGCGGCTTTAACAACTCTGACACCAGGGTAACTAAATAAATAAGATAATGTTTTAACCTTCACAGATTCCAATATATAACCGAAAGGTCAGTTATTAGCTCACTCTCCAAAATGCGTACTAAGTTACGTTACAATTGGCGTATGAATCAGCGAGATAATAACCGTCGTTACACGTCCTACCCTCAATAACATACGTGCAGTAAGTTTTTATAAACAAAATTATAAAATTGATATATGTCTAAAAATGATTGCATTGATACATTTTATACTTAACCAAAAGCGATATTATAAACTGAAATTTTATATCTATAAGAACCCATGTAAGTAAAAGTAAAATACTTTTTATTGTACACAAGAAAAGGAAAACATAAATTACTAGTAGATGTAAAAATACAATAGGCGGCCTTATCGCTGCTGCGATTTCGAAGTCAAGAAAAGGGTAACAACAGTGACCCAATGGAATTACATGTTAACTATATTTTTATGGAACGATACCTATATAATTAATTGGACGGTTAGAAATTAAGCCACGTCTCAAGGGTGGGGGAAGACTTAGTCAGTGAACAGTTCCATACCGGTACTGTTAAGTTGCACTGTAGGTTGGGTATAGTATGCATTAAATGGATCGATTCAACTGAATAGTGTATGATAATGACCCGCTGCAGATACCGACTTTGAACACCTGTTCATAAGATAGATATTATAAATCCTACACATGCTACATTTCTACTCAGAATATATGACCGTATTTTATCCGGATCTAGTTATAACATATTATTATTGTTGAATTATTAAACAAACTTCAAAAGAAGAAGGTTATAAGTCGATTGTGGACCGCTTTTGAATAATTCTTTTAAATCGTTAAGATTTTTCTTCTGGACCGGCCCATACAAATTGTGTTCTATTTGGTTGGCTAGAAGAGAAGTTATTTTCCTATGTACAGACGCCAGCACATCAAGCTATCCCAATATGTCAAATTTTCCCAATTGAAACTGAACCTTATGCTTGTGATAAAGATGAAAATCTATAAAAGGAATTTCACAGATTGGGGTAGTTGGATGTGCTGGCGTCTGTACTAGAATCCGCTTTAAGAAACAATACAGATGAAAAGTAAGTTCAAAGAAACAAACACTGCACGACTCCACGTGTGGCGCAGCGGCTAAGACAGTAGCCTCGCCACTCGACAACTATTTGTGTGACCCATAAATAGTTGTTCGGAGTCT
Source organism: Pseudoips prasinana (assembly GCA_951640165.1). Lineage (NCBI taxonomy): Eukaryota > Metazoa > Arthropoda > Insecta > Lepidoptera > Nolidae > Pseudoips > Pseudoips prasinana. The sequence continues at coordinate 31,183,243 of OX621251.1, read as the reverse complement.
GAATGTAATTTGTATCCGTCTATTATACGTTTGTACCCCGCGACACAGGGATTAAATTCCGCATATGAATTAAAAAAAAAATTATGTGCACATTTGTACATAGGGTGTCTTTCGGCAAGTTGAGATGAATAATGCCGATTTTGGTACAAATATAAAAATGAGTTGAGCACACATGAAGCCAATCCAAAGCCCTTAATAGCCCCAATCTGCTTTCTATTTCCTGTTCACGTCACGTCGTATCACGCTATCGAAACATCGTATCAGAGAGCGTGAACCGAGACGTACCAAAGCGTGACGGCGTTACATACGACAGCTACACACGACGTGTATTATTTTAATATTACATGTCATTCACCCATCGCAACAGTCGCAATAGGAACATAGGTCATTCACAGATGCAGTTCAAAAGAAACCTGGAACTAAGTTTTTAGCCAATGAGTTTTTATTCACGTTATTTTTGGATTTGAAAGAAATCTGTATGTATTTTTAATATACATTATATCTTTTTAAATAAAATAATCTCTGGTCATCCACAGTTACCGTTGAAGTTCCCGTAACAAAATCGTGACTTATATTTGATCATATGGAATTATAACGTAAATAGCTGTGCCCCGCGGTTTTACCCGCGTTAAACTCTATACATTACTAGCGGCCCGGTACGTGCTTCGCTACGTATAAGGCATGGTAATCAAAAAAATGATTAATAAGTTCATTTATTCAAACAAAAAAATATTTTAAATTGCTAGCTAGTAAAAACTTCGATATTACACTTTTTCAAGACTTTTTAATTTTCTCTACGTACAAACCTTCCCTGGACTTCCACAAATAATTCAAGACCAAAATTAGCCAAATCGGTAAAGGCGTGGTTGAGTTATAACATTACAACGAAAAGTGGCATTGATTTTTATATATACATTATAGCCTACGTGCTAATCCAGGGTGCCAGCTAACTCCATACCACATTTATTTAAAATCACTCCAACCGTTTGGACGTGAAGAAGTAACTAACATACACACTCACAAACTTTCGCCTTTATAATATTAGTGTGATTTATGATAGTAATGATTTACAATCAAGTTTTTTGACTTATTTATTTATCGTGTGGGCAGTGGTTACCCTAGTGGCAGAGTTGTTCAAGCCGCCCAGTAGGCCTCTGACATGGCTTAACGACTTGCCTAATGGCTACAACCGGGACCGACAGGTTAACGTGCCCTCTGAAACACGGAGACGCTCAGAAATTAAACCACTTTGGCGGTCACCCATCTATGGACTGACCGCAAGCCTAGTTGCTTGACCTCGCCTATCACTTACGGACCGGTGAGAGCTTCTGGTTATGAGCGCCTTTTGACTTAGTAGTAGGTATTGAATAAAACTTATTTCCCGTCGACGCAATTTAAACCATGACTTAGCTACTATTTGTAGAGCCGTCCTCAGTCTCTTTGTGTGGACATGAGGGCGTTGAATTGAGGCGATTGTTAAACAACCTCCAGTAAGTTCTTTTTTAATATTTAGTCGAATTGATAAACGTAATGTAATGTAGCCCAGTAGGCTTCGGACATAGCTTAACTTTAGTTCAATACCTACAACCGGGACCGGAAGAATAACGTGTAAGAAAGGTGTTAAATCTACACTTTTTCAGTTTCCACTGGCAAAGTTCGGGCATGCTGCTAGTGTATTCCTAAATTTTGAAATAACGTTCTCTAAACCGATTAGAGTCCTCCGCCAACTATTGAATGAAATATTAGAAAAATTTGAAGCTTAAGTAAAATTAGTTAAAAATAAAGTTGAATTAACAAACAATAAAGTTAACGAAGGCTTATCTTTGTAGACGGGAGCAACAGTATCGATTTACAAAGCCTTTAGAGGTCAAATGGCAGCCGTCCAACGGCATCGCTATGCCTGAAGGAAATAGGCGTCCGCAACCAATCCCTTTTAACTACTGCTAAATTAAAAACTTTGACAACGAATGAGCGAAATACATGCCTTTGGGGATTTATGCGACTGGCAATTGTTACGAGGGTTTTTTATTTTTTATACTAATACTATAAAGAGGTAATGTTTGTAAGTTTGTGACGTTGTAAGGGGTAATATCTAGATCTACTGAACCGATTTTCAAAATTATTTTACCAATAGAAAGCTACGTTATCGTGGAGTGTCATAGGCTATGAAAAATTCCAAAATAGTAACATATCTTTACTTAAATTTGAATAATGTAATACAAGTTGTAAAAAACGGGCAGGAACAATATTTATAACGCGGAACAAAGTCCGCGGGCACTGCTATTTAGTTCATATAAGCAATGCACTTGATATACCATAAAGTTTCACGAAGCAGACAAATCCTAATTTTAGAAAACTATGAACTAATTCAAAACCATGGACTTATTGAACAAAATATTAATTGCGGGCAGTCCAGACTTTATCAGCCATATAAGTACTTTAATAATAAAATGCACTAGATATAAAATAGCAATTAGTTTGGAGTTGTAATTTGTTTGTGTTTAAATCATTTTTAGAGATAACTTGGAGACTATTTGTTAAAATATGGTCAAAATTTACAACTACATTGTTAAAGCGTGTTGTAAACTTGGCTACAAACCTACATAAAATACTGTTAACGTAATAAGCCAAGTTTTAGACAGAGAACAACGATACTTCAGGGTTGTCTCAATGAGATAGAAGTCTCCTTACATTTGTCGCATTGATAGTAAGTAGGTCCATGCGCTGGCCACTACGGCGCCAGACTATTTGGATCAGCTCGTCAGGAGGTATAGAACAATACTAGTTAGTAGGGCTGGATAATTCAGGTGTTTGCTGTTACCACTTACAGCACTCACACTCGTCATGTATTAGAACCGAGTGAATCAGACGAATCCGAGTATAAAAAGTAAATATATTTATGGCAATGGATCTCTTGGAATATCAGACTTTATGATCATCAGGATGCCCTAATAAAGTGCAGAAGTAGCAAGTAGGTTGACCTTTCCGTTCATGAAGAGCGTCGATGCATCCAGCTACTGACCTAGGTCACTCCTAAAGAACCCAGATACTACAATCATCAGGATGTAACCTCTGCTGTACTAAATAACGTGAAGAAGTAGCAAGCAGGTTCACCTTTTGTTTTATGTCCAGCGTCGAAGCATCCTCCTGCTGACCTAGGTCAGTGCTAAAGAACCCAGATACTACAACCATCAGGATGTAACCTCTGCTGTATTTAAACGTGCAGAAGTAGCAAGCAGATTAACCTTTCTGTTCATGACGAGCGTCGAAGCATCCTCCCGCTGACCTAGGTCACTGCTAAAGAACCAAGATGCTACAATCATCAGGATGTAACCTCTGCTGTACTTAATAAAGTGCAGAAGTAGCAAGCAGGTTGACCTTTCTGTACATGACGAGCGTCGAACCATCCTCATACTGACCTAGATCACTAGTAAATAACCCAGATAATACAATCATCAGGATGTAATCTCATTATGGTCTGCTATCCTTTGTATCGTGCAGTAGCAGCAAACGGGTTAAAGGCAGGGTAAGTTGATTTATATTAAGAGATTTGGAAGAGGAGGGTGTAAACAAAAATAAAGATAAGAACCTGTAGCAACGGTCGGCCTCTTCCTTACAATCTCTCGCGAAATGTCCTGAGCGGTTGCATTTGAAGCACTTTTCGCGCTGGCGGTTGAAGCCGGAGTCGCGTGTGGTCACGCCCCCCTGCGTGCACTCCCGGGCGAAGTGCCCTGTCCGGTTACACTTGTAGCAAACGCTCGAACTCATCGTCTGCAAAAAAGTTTTCAAATGATAACATACATTATATTACGTGAGCACACCACCAGAGCACAGAACGAATGCATTTTGGTGAATTTTGGTACATCCGGTCTGAAACTCTGGTTTTGGTGCACGTTTTCTACACTACGCACATTTATTGAAAAGGTCTATATGGGGCCGCTTATTTCTAAATATACATTGTAAGTACTCAATTAAATAACACGCATAAGCAGACATTTATCATTACTTTATCACCAGCATACCTAGTTACAAGAATCAACAAAGATATTATCGGATAAGTCACATACGAAAGAGGTGACGATAAAACGCGTTATGAACGTTAGCAGATGCCATTGCCGTCACAAATGAAAAATCGCAACCTTGTAATAATGACCTTATAAAATTCGGTCATTCGCCTCTGCTATCTCTTTCACACCCTTATTTCAATGATAAGTGGAACAGATATATGTATTTGAAATTCCGGTGACGCGATGACCCTGGTTGATAACACATGTGCCAAGATCACGGCAAATTGCGTACGATTGTCACCAATTGACTCGAGGCATACATTTTCATCTCGGCGTTAGTTATGGCCGGCGCGGCGATGCAAAACAATTGAGAAATAGTAAGACACAACTACGACTTACATTCTATCAAGTTTCTTGGCGTACGACTCATTATTGTTGTTTTTAGAAACTCATACATAAATTGCGACATGAATGAATAGGTAATGTTTTCGCAGAAAACAACAGCGGGGAAAACCTAATGTATAAAAAATGGGCGCCAACCAAAAGTTCATAAATATTAAGACGATTATTAAACAATGTCGTTTCTTTGTCTATGCTGTCTGGTGCCATGCTCGTGTTAGCAAACTACAAATCACAAAATCTCGCTAATAGGACTTCTTCTTTCGCGACGAATGGGACTTTAATTTTCTTTTTCTGTACAAATAATGAATAAGGTCGGTGTTTCGGTCGGTATAACGATGTACCCCAGAGCTGTCATATAATATAGCAGATTAAACCTCTACCTGCAGCACTTAAGACAAACCGGCTCGATGAAATACATTTAAGATCCCACGTTATAGCTTTGGTGAGAGCCACCGGCACATCATTTTCAAAGGTGTCAGGGTCTGATGGGCACTCAAGCAAAGTGGAATATACTGCGTTTAATTTCGTAAGTTACCCTACTTGTGTACTTGTCTAGGGTTTTAAACAGCAGTCGACTACTTTGTTGTGTGTTATGCGATTTCTACATCAGACATTTTAAGTTATGACCATGTGGTATGCTTCGCAAAGAATTTAAAAGTTGTCTGAGGGTAGGTCAGTTTCGCCAACCAGTCTATCATCATAAAGGACAACGTGGATTATTGACTTTTCTTAATTATAGGTAACTTGTTGCCAACTGAATATAACCTTTAGGTAAAACAATAATTCATAGAAACCCTGACCAACTGTTGTAAAACGCAAGTTTTACGATCGAGTTTGCCATGACGACACCTTTCTTTGGCCTCTAAACTATTGATTTAGACTATGCTAACACATTACCAAACACATTTTTCATTGTTAAACTGAATGTATGTTTGTAGTGTATCTAGTATAATAAATCGAGGTTATTGTTTATGTAACATAAACATACACTCATTAATTTTTACTTCACTAGTTCAGTAGGTATGATAATCTCGTTAACTCTGTTGTAGGTCAAATCTGTCACGCGTCAAAGTCAAGAGTCAAATCAATTTCACTGGAAAGATCCAGTGAAATTGCGAAGGACAAATGTGTACTCCAGAATTAAAGTTTAATGCAGTGGATAAAGGAGTAAGATTTAGCCCTACGCACTATTTCGTCCCCGAAAGTCTAGTTCGATTCCCGCGTAGGAAAAGTATTTGAATAACCGCGTCGTACTTTGTATCAGCAAATTTAATGTTTGTTACATTTCCCACGATATAGGGAGATATTTTAGGCGGTGTCATTTTAATAGGAAAATAAAATTCGCCTCCAGGTCGATTTTCACGCAGGACAACTTATTTGTGTGACACATAAGTAGTTGTTCTTCGTTCTGGCTGTACTTTGTGTCCGTCAATTATATGTTTGTAAAATATCCCGCGACACAGAGATTCATTTTCCTAGTATGACCTCATAGTAGGAAACTCTTAACGACTCGCTTTGTTAAACGACTTGAGTTCTTCACATTGTATAAAATGTTTGTGAACCCTAAGTAAAGAACTCGAGTATTTATGCTGATTCGATTCTTTTCTAATTACTCGAGCTCTTTCACAGTATTCAAAAGCCTTATAGTCTAGTTTTAAGTTCAAAGGTTTAACCCTTAAACGGGTTCTACAATATTTATTTTTTTATTGTTTTAGACCTTATTTTAAAGTGATAAGGTTGAGATTGATGTACTCTATATTGTCCACAGCCTGTGAAAGGGTTAAAGAACTAGAGTCCTATATAATTAACCCTACTTTTTAATAAACAATGAAGTTATACGAGTCTCCGACAATAAATTATGAGTGCCAACAGTTTTGTAATCTAATTAATATTATTGAGAGCACACACATCGCTGATAAAATGTACGAACATGGAGGGGAGTGAAAGCAAGTGAGAAAGTCATTAACTTCGTAGCATTAATGATAGTAACTACTATACATAGTTTACTTGAAAGGGTATATATACTGAAGATCAAATCGGATAACAATATAATGATTTATTAGTTTGAAATATTGAAGTATATATCATCCATCAACAGTTATCAAGCTATCAAATCATACGCAATTTTAAAACAGACATTCATTGTTACTTCTAATTTATAATTTCTATAATTAATTTATAGGTGAAGAATTATATTCACAGTGAATCATTTCAATATTAACAATGATTGTTAAGTTTTAAATATGTTATACTAGCGGCTCGGTACGTGCTTCGCTACGTATAAGTCATAGTAATAAAAAAAAGATTATTAAGTTCATTTATTCAAATGAAAAACAATTTTAAATTGCTAAAAGATGTTGATTTTACACTCTTTTAAGACTTTTAGCCTAATCGGTAAAGGCGTTGTTGAGTTATAACTACTTATAACATTACAATGAAAAGTGGCATTGATTTATATATATATATTATTATATATTTTATGTTTTACCAGCACCAAGAGTGAGTTCATTTTTAGATTAGAACTGTACCAACATAGTTATGTAACAAGATGAAATTATGAAGAAGTGATTAGGTATGATGTAATTAACCCAATGCCTGAAGCCATAAATAAGTGCTTTGAGGATAATTAGCACAAATTTAATTAATTACCCATATGGGTAATGTGCATATGTATCTACATTTTCAGCCTCATTTTGTGTATATAACGCTTCTGTATATTATTTCCTAGCTGTCCTGACGGACTATGTCCTGCCCAGGACATAAAAAAGAACCTGAATCCGACCACACTGCAACCTATTGGGTCCGGGGTATTAAAAATTAATTTACTAATAAATTTTGTATTTCCAGGTGAAAGATGGTTGAACATTTACTGGTGGTGTTTCCAAACATCTGAGTAGAAGCTTAATCATTACTGTGGTGCAACAAAGCACACATAGTGTTGCCAGTTATCCCAATTTTCAATACTCTTGGGATGGGTCAAGCCAACTTAGCAACAACCTGACCAGGATGCCCTAAATCCATGTTTATCTAGCAATCTCTTAACAAAGAAGTATTTTGAACCAGCAAGCTCATTGGATGGTTGATTGATGTTTTATTGTTTCCAATCCTGCTTTCTTTAAATCATTCACAAACTTTGGAAAATCACATCCAGCAATGTTAAGTGTCATGGTTCAGGTCAGTTAAAAAATTTATTTGAAAAACAAACTGAACTTATACCAAAATTTAAGATCTTTCTCTTTGTAACAACTAGAGGTTCTTCATGGGTATTCTACTACATCAGCCAATGGACTGATTGATTAAGCATATATAAGTAGTCTAAAAGTTTATTTGATTACAAATTACAATGTGATACTCCATTAAAAGATACTACACTTTTACATGTGGTTTTGAATGTACTACACTTGTTTAGTTGCAACCTGGAGTTTTATAGGTTATGTGTACATGTGCAGACTACAATTAAAGAAGCTAAAAGAAATAAATAATAAATCTACCACACCCATGTTCATAGTAACTTCAAATGGGTCACACACACAAGGTGTAACATAAGTTAAGGAGCTTAATTTGCCTATAAACCGGCACAACATGAATCATATCAACATGCACAAACCACAAGTAATAGGTATACATTAACTAGAATAACAATCAGTTGATACAATTTGAATAAACTTTTTTCATGTTTCCAGAACTGGTTCTGTTTAATTAGTTTAATCTCATGGGTAGATAGCACTGTTCAGGTTACATGCTGTATTTATGTTACATCTTGTATAAGTTGTCAGTAACAAAATATTTAAATGCAAAGGCCCATTTTAAAAATATCAACATTATAATAGACATTACAACACATTAATAGACTTACCAAAACCACAATAGTAGTAATAAGACTCCTTAAGCCCAATTATAACAACAAAGATATAAAAATATAACTAATAAATATTTAAAATACAACAAAAAATAAGCAAAATGCTTCCCTTCATGAATTTACCACAAATCTAGTTGGCTATGGTACATAATGGAACAGATTACTTTCTAAACTGCAATAAAGGGTCATTAGAGCAATAACTTGAAAGTTAACTGTACTCTTATAAGTGTAACAGACCTTCTTAGTCTTGTTACAAATTATCTAAGGTAAATGGCCTTTTTATATTTGACCCAGGAGTTATCACTTATGATTTATAAAAAAAATAAGACTACTTATAAATAGAAAAGGTTTCTGTGTAAAATGGTAAATATAATGCCAATGCTATCATCAGACTTGTTAAAAAACTATTGGAGCATAATTTAACCCTTTGACCAAATGCCCAGCATGGCATTTTGAAACTGTGTAGTCATGATCATGTTATTATAAAATGAAAAAGTATTTTCTTCATTAGCTAGATTGGAATGAAAAAATACATATTTGTCCAGATTCTTAAATAAGTTGCATTTATAATAGCTCTGTCAAATGGCAAAATCCTACAACCATTATTCTTTATTGCACAGCAACAAAACAAAAAACACAATGATGATAGAAAAGCATGTGCTTAAGAGAGTAACTCATTAATGAGTTTTCTTACAGCAAACCAAACACACGAGGAAGATTTGTGTTACAGGGTATAACAGTGAACAACATTATCTACTTACAATTTCACAATATTGTAGACAGCCATCATTTTATTGTGGAAGAGTAGATAATATAGTAGTGTAATTAAATTATGTACACTACTCTTTTATAAATAAAATAAAATAAAAAAGGTTTTTGTTCACATAGACTTTAAAAAAGTGCTTGTAAATAGTCAGAAATATGTCAGCTGCTGAGCCCGACAGCAGAATACCATAGGACATAATGCTATGGAAGTAAGCAAAATATACTAGTCCAGCAGTTGGTTTGTCTGACAATTGTCTGATTTTCCAAACTGCATATGAAGCTGAACTTAATTTGGCAGATAATTTTTCAATATGAGGACGCCATTGTAATTTTGAGTCCAGTGTTTACCCCAAAAAGATTTAGATCTGTAGCATTAAATAAAGACTATAAAAGAATCTGTTCTCTTAAAAACTGTAATTACTACAGACTAACAACTTAAAATGCCACATGAAATAGAGAAATATAAAAAAAAAAATTGCTTCATATTTTTTCTAATTTAGACAGCAATTATTTAACTAAGATTGAATGAATAATGTGAAAAAGTAGATATAAAATAAAACTTGGGAATTACAAACATGTGTATGTATGGTATGATTTTATGGAAATCTCAGTTTTAGTGGCCTATCATAGAACTGAGTATGATGGCATCACCAATAGTATATTAAATAACTGGGGAGGGTGATGGCAAGTGTAGTATTTTTTGACAATATAAACATGGCTTACCAGCACTTTAGCCAGGCTATTGGACTTAACAGTGAACTATAACAAAGTCAAGGAGCTTTGATACAATAGGTCAGAAATGGTCAGAATAGCAGGATTCCACCAAGGCAATTCCAACAAAGCAAATAAAATTATAAGAAAGCCAACATTTTGATCAGTGGGTCATCTTAGGGTTTTCAATTGAATTGGATGTTGTTTCACTGAAGGGATCCAATACCCACATGTAACTGTGTAGCTTATTATGTCCATTTTGAAAAATTCCAGTTAAATAGTGGCTTGTCTTGTAAGTACATACACCATAGCATGTTACTGATTCAGACCATGTGACTATAAGCGAAACATGCTTCTTGTTACCACATTTTCAAGACCACTCCTCAATTAGAAATCATTCATTCATAAGCGAAACATGTTTCTTGTTACCACATTTTCAAGACCACTCCTCAATTAGAAATCATTCATTCATCAAAACTTTTGGTCATTATTTAAAATCAATTAAAATATGCTCAATAACTTAAGTATGTTGGCATAGTTATTGATATGATTTGGAAATATTAGGGGTCAGTGCAATGTTATCAGTTTTGCCATGACATAGAAACAAAAATGATATCTGAATATCAACCATATGGAAAAACACATTTCATATCTAAATATAATCCTTTTATTACAATGATAAATGAATATTGAGTCATTCACCTTCAGAGAACTTTCTCATTGAGAAAAATTACTAATAACATTAACAAATCACAGATGGAGCAGTCTATAGAAATGTGGTTAGAATATGAATAACCTTGCATGTTAATAGTATCAACATAATTGTCATAATGAAGTATTGTATTAGAATATAAGTATATCACATAACAACCAAGTTCTAATTTATTATTTGCATAACACACATGTTAATGAATCTGAACAAATGTACAACAGCAGATAGTAATATCACTGTTATTTAATTGCTCCTTTGTTAGAACAAGTAACAGGTAGATGTTACAGACACATGTTCAAAACTAGACCATTTGGAATTCCTATAGGCATTATATCGAGAAATTGGTAGGTACTTTCCTACATGCTGATCGCAGTGCAACGATGCGTCATTGTCTAATACTCTGAGAAAAAAAAAGAAAGTTGCGGCAGTAAGCGAGACACGGTATACTTACCGAATACAAGATTGTATACAGAACTCATCATAATTCCTATCTACTGATGAGAAACAATACGAATGCTTATTCCAACATAATTTTACCTTCCCACCAGCTTTATGTGTCAGCAACGAGTCACCGCTTGTCAAACTAAACACGTTCAATAAACAACCTAAATTTTACGAGTTGGCATAAAAATAAGTTAAAATCACTGGAATACACTGTAGGACTCTGCACCGTCGCTATATTTCTTAACAATTATTAGAAAACACATCTGCAATATACGTACGCGGTATAGCAGCGTAACCACGTGTAGAGGTACCGGTAGCGCGCGGTTTCACAATCCTAAGTTGCACTTTACACTTACCGATTAGTTGTGAAACTTCTTGAGCACTTATCTCACTGTTATATCGATCGTTACACGATCAAATTTTTAACAAGATTTACAAATAAGAAGTAAATTACGACGCTTCGTTTGCAAGGAAGCCAGCCACCATCACTACGAATTCGTAAAAGACATTATGAGCATAGACAAAGTATCTAAACAGTTTTTAAAGTTCCAACGTGACTAGACAAGGTGACTTTTAATTTTACAAAGCGCTAAAACTTAATTTGATGGTAGAATATGTAAGAAAATCTAGTAATTTTGGCAAAAAACTAAATTTTGGTATTCATTTTACTAGTTTTACAAAGTTTTCTTGAAGATGGTATTCAGCGAGAACGAATCAAGATTGTCTATGCTACACTTAAAAACAACCAATCAACGCTTCCTAGCAACCAATCCCAAGAGCTATCAAACTGTTAACCAATAATAATATTTTATTCGCTTCTTTTGACTTTTGAATCAAAGAAAACAGTGTTTATACATATACGACTAAATAGAAAAGTTATGATAATGTACGCTATTTCACATTTAGGCAGGACTCTGTATTTTTCATCATTAATTACTGTTTATTTGAGCAAAAATTGGGAGAGGAGCACGTTGTTTACACCAGAATTTCTGTAAATTTTGAAAGAAATAGTTATTAATATTGTGTTGTCACGATGTCGGCTGAAAAAAGGCGCAGCAGCGTAGATAAAGATGAAGAAATAGACGATAATGACGGTTGGATAGGGCCTATGCCCTCAGAAGCCACAAAACCTAAAATAAAGAAGAAAAAGGGTGAGTTTTGTTGGAAATCAATTTATTTTGGGTGTTAATGGGTACTGATAGTCGTAGGCGAATCCACTTCACTCGTATAATACATTTGAAAAGCTATTTTCTGCCGCTATAGGTGACAATGCAGTCCAAATTGGTGCCATAGCCAAAAAAATCCTAATGTGTATTGAAAACCATATATTGATTCTCAGCTCGTAGACCTAAGAGAAGATCCTAACTTTTTGTACAGTATTAGTCTTTCTGACAATCCTAAATCATACTAACTTACGTAATAAAATATAATATCAGGAATTAAATAAATACGCCTGAAATTTTGCACAATGGTAGATCTTCTTGTGGAATAATATAGGATAGCAAGCATGCTGGAAATTTGTTAAGATTTACATCAGGAATCTCCATACAGCTGCATGCAGAAGTCAGTATACAATATTTCCTAACTACCCTTGGATAAAAACATGTAAAATAAAATAAAAAAGGTTTTTTATTTTTGTTTTGTTTTCACATAGCCTTTAAAAAGCGTTTGTAAATAGTCAGAACATTTTCAGTAATATAGTTAAGTATTTATATTTATTCCTAGGTACATATAGATATTTAGGTATACAGATTGTATGAAAACATGTAGATATAATATTTAATTTATAATAGTAATTATTTAGTTATTTAGCTAGCTTATGTTAAGTTATTGGGAAAGATACTATGTATAGGTTTAATTATTGAAATTTTTTGTTCACATATATTTTACTTCATGTTTTCTGAATGGTTCTGTCTATATTAAGGTAATAATTCAATGTTATTATTATGTTTATAATGACACATGCACATATTTACAATCAACATAACGCAGTATACATAATTGCCTAGGGTAAATATCTCAAATCAAGCCGTAAGTGTATTGAGGGGGGGGCCGGGTAGAGGGGCGAGAGGGCTACCCTCCTGTCCCATCCCCACCCCGCGGAACCCCATGGTTATGGAAATATCCATGGTTAATGTTTTTCTAGCGCTCGGCGGCCGCTGTCGCGGCACGCTCGCCCGCCTTCGCGCGCTAAATGGTTACCGTTCTAACCTAACCCAAATTATTTCATAACAGTACATTTTTGCAAAAAATATCATAATAGTGACATTGAAAAATTCAGTTTTGGGTATTTTTCGCATAATTATATAAAAAAAATGTAACTTCTAAACACGAAAGCAATGTTTTTACGTTGTTTTACGACGCTGTAGGTATCGAAATCGCTATGAAAAATTGCGTTCTGTTTTATGCATTTGTATGAAGTCTTATGATTTTAAAAAATAAATTAAAAAATTATGGCACATCTCCATGCGTTTTATCACTTAGTAGGAACCCCCTTAATCCCCCCATATACACACTTAACTCAAATTCAGGCGCCTCAATATGAGATCCAAACCCTTCTAACTGTAATCAACATAATAAGCAGTATACCTTTTTTTATTGTTTTCATTGTACTAATATATACATGAAGAACTTCAAATTAATACCAGAAAGACCTCTCAGGGTATATCTGGAGGTCTACCTTGTGTTTGGTCTAATGACTTGTGATTATCTGTCATCCTCACATGTGAGTTTGGTACCAAGCAGATTGATAGTGTTACAACTTGAGTAATTGTGGATCCCAGAGCATAGTATTAAGCCAACAAAACATTTACAGTTAGGCTATCTTATTTGCTGACGATCTGATATCATATAAAAAGGTGAAGTTACACTTCGGACATCTAGTGCATGTACCTGTAAAACGCATCATGCTCATAAAGCTTACTGTACTGTGGGAAACCAACTTCCCTAAAGATTAAGCATTCAAGACAAACAAGTATTACGATAACGGCTTTTTGGTTAATTTATATGCCTTGCAAGTGGGTAGGAGGGGTAAACCACCAAAATCCCTCTATAACCTATTAAAAGACCTAGGATTATCAAGAACTTTCATCAGTTCTATATTAGAATGAGTATCCAAAGCGGCATTGTTCGGATCTTACCAAATTTGGCTAGGAAGAGGGGGGAACACGGAGAGACAGAGAAGGTGAGTGTTGATGCATCACAGTGTTAAACCTACATATGAGTTGTAAGTCTCAGACTGTCAAGAGTTCCCTCCTCTACCATGCAATGGACTCTGTTTCCGCATGGTGAATCCATGGAATGCTAAGAATTAAGTATTATCTGTGACAAAGGAAGAAGTTAAAAACGAACTCCCAGATTACACGAAAAATTTGTTTTTCCAGTTTTGGAGTTTGAACACCTATATATAGAAAATCTGCCTACTTCAGAAACATATGAATTCAGTTATATGCATCGTGATGTGGTCACACATGTTGTGGTTACGAAGACAGACTTTGTTATCACTGCCAGTCAAGATGGACATCTCAAGTTTTGGAAGAAACAGGTATAAACTAGGTATATTATTTAATACCCTGATAAAATTTTTAGCCAAGTACCTGCCCTGCTTGCCAAAAATATGTAGAAATATAAATTAGTATTTTATAGAATGACATTCACGGGCCAATTTGTGATACCTTAGGTTACATTATTGTAATATTCATATGTATATCTCATTGTTTTGCAAATAATTTAAGGTAAAGGTAAAATGCTCTTTAAGAAAAAGCAACACTCATGAATTGCAACTAAATGTATAAAGCCATATTGCTGCTCTGATTACAAGCTATACATAGGTGAAATAATTTTTGAATTTATCCATTACAAACAAACAAAACCGGTCAAGTGCGAGTCGGGTCGGGTCCTTCATGGGTGGGTGCCCATTAAAGGATTCTGTAGCATCAAGTATTTCAGTTGATTAAATGAAAGGTACTGAGGCCATCGAGCATTGTACCGAGGTCGTCAAGGGTCTCAGCCATGACTACTATATCGTCGGCAAATCTAAGGTGGGTGATGTACTCGCCATTGACATTGATGCCTAAGCCTTCCCAGTCCAGAAGCTTGAAAACATCTTCCAATGCAGCGGTGAAGTTTCGGAGATATGACGTCTCCCTGTCTCACGCCTCGCTGCAATTGAATAGGTTTCGAGTTCTCGTCCTGAAGTCGGACTGACATGGTGGCGTTTTCCTACAACACCTGGACATACCGATAGTCAATTTGGCACCTTTGAAGAGACCTCACCACGGCCCATGTTTCGATAGAATCAAAGGCTTTCTCATAGTCCACAAACGCTAAGCATAATGGCTGGTTATACTCCTCTGTCTTCTGTATAACTTGCCGCAGCGTATGTATGTGGTCTATGGTACTGTAGCCTTTTCGGAAACCGGCTTGTTCGGGAGGCTGGAAGTCGTCAAACCTTCGTGCGAGACGATTCGTAATGACTCTCGAAAACAACTTGTATATATGGCTCAGCAGTGAGATGGGTCTGTAATTCTTCAATAGGGTTTTATCGCCCTTTTTGAAGAAAAGCACCACCACACTACTGTGCCATGCTTTTGGCGTTTGACCTTCGAGTATGACGGAGTTGAATAACTTTTGACAACGCGACTTCCTGTCAATAGTCATGCCGATCCAAAAGCAAGACTAACCCGACACTACACCCAAGATATCCCGGACGTCAGCCTGTACGAGCCTGTTAGAATGGCTCTCAAACAACAAGGCGCCGGGTGATGATGGAGTTACAGCTGAGCTTCTGAAGGCGGGTGGTACACCGATCCTACAGGCCCTTGTAGGATCGGTGTACCATTCTAATCTAGTACAGGCTGACGTCCGGGATATCTTGGGTGTAGTGTCGGGTTAGTCTTGCTCTTGGATCGGCATGACTATTGACAGGAAGTCGCGTTGTCGTGTACAACTGTCCGTAGAACTTCTCGATCTCTCCTAGCAACTCATGTTTTGACGTGACGATTCCACCATCCTCAGTCTTCAGCTTCGTCAGTTGGCTTTGCCCAATAGACAAATCTCTTGCGAACACTTTAGAGCCTCTATTCCGCTCGATGGCCTCTTTAATACTAATAGTATTAAATTGGCGTGTGTCGCGAGTCAGAGACTTTGAAGTTTGTCTGTTGAGCTGCCTGTATCTGGCAGCATCACATGAGGATGTTAGAATCATTTTCCGCCTTTCTTCCATAAGCTGTAGGGTATGGTCGGAGATCTTTTTAGTTCCATTTGTACGGCGGATTTTGTAGAAGTTAGACCCGGCCGTATGGACAGCTTCCACGAACCTGTCGTGGTATGTATCCACTTCTTCACAGTCTGCTAGGCATTCGAATCGGTTCTGAAGTTCGAGTTGAAAGGGTTCGGGGTTTTGGAGGTGGAACGGTATGGGACGGAGCGTAGACTTCATCAGTCGGGACCTCTCGAGTTTGACATTTAGGTTCAATGAGCCTCTGACCAGTCTGTGATCGCTCCCGGTCTTAACCGCATTGATCACAGAGACATCATTGAATACTTGTCTCCTCGTCGACAGGATGAAGTTTATCTCGTTTCTAGTTTTCCCATCGGGGCTCACCCAGGTCCATTTACGATGTGCCGGCTTCCTGAAGAAGGAATTCATCATAAAGAGACCCTCCTTTTCCATGAAGTCAGCCAATATCTGGCCTCGGGGGTTCCGATCCCCGGTTCCAAATTGCCCCACATTCAGCTCATCACCGATTCGTTTGCCCAACTTCGCGTTGAAGTCTCTCAACAAGTGGGTCTGAAAATGAACATGGATAAGACGAAAATCATGTCGAACATCCATGTTGCACCCACTCTAGTTAAGGTTGGAGACTCTGCACTCGAAGTTGTTGAGAACTATATTTACCTAGGACAGACCATCCAACTAGGTAGGTCCAACTTCGAAAAGGAGGTCAATCGTAGAATCCAACTCGGCTGGACAGCGTTCGGGAAGCTACGTAATATCTTCTCGTCCCAAATACCGCAGTGTCTCAAGTCGAAAGTCTTCGACCAGTGTGTGTTGCCAGTGATGACTTACGGAACAGAGACGTGGTCGCTCACTATGGGCCTTATCAGGCGGCTCAAGGTCACCCAAAGAGCAATGGAAAGGGCTATGCTTAGTGTCCCTGCGAGATCGAATCAGAAATGCTGAGATCCGCAGGCGAACCAAAGTAGCCGACATAGCCCAAAGAATTGCCAAACTGAAGTGGCAGTGGGCAGGGCACATAGCTCGTAGAACTGACGGCCGATGGGGCAGAAAGGTTCTCGAGTGGCGACCACGAACCGGGAGACGCAGCGTGGGCAGGCCTCCTACACGGTGGACCGACGATCTTGTGCGGATCGCGGGAAGCCGCTGGATGCGGGCAGCGCAGGACCGGCTATTGTGGAGATCCTTGGGGGAGACCTTTGTCCAGCAGTGGACGTCTTTAGGCTGATATGATGATGATGAAATGAAAGGTATATTGCGGTTTAAGATTTACGACGTATTAAAAAAAACAACTTACTAGATCTCTTTCAAACCAATTTTAGTTGGAAGTTTACATGATAATGTACATCATGTATTTTTTTTAGTTTTATTATTCTCTTATTTTAGAAGTTACAGAGGGGCGGGGAGGGGAGAACACTCATTTTACCGCTTTGGAAGAGTCTCCCGCGCAAACTATTCAGTTTAGAAGAAAATAATATTAGAAACCTCTATATCATTTTTGAAGACCTATCCATAGATACCCCACATGTATAGGTACGATGAGAAAAAAGTTGTTGAGTTTCAGTTCTATGTATGGGGAACCCCCAAAATTATTGTTCTTTTTTTATTTTTGTGTTAAATCTTAAAGTGGTTCCCTGACTACATCTACTTACCAAGTTTCAATAGTACAGCTCTTATAGTTTCGAAAAATTATGTCCGTCCGTAAGTCATAGACTTACGAACGGACAGACAGACAGATATGACGAATCTATAAGGGTTCCGTTTTTTGCCATTTGCCTACGGAACCTTAAAAATACAAATAAAGATAAAAATTAGTACCAGTACTATCATATGGAATTAATGTACGTAAAGTATTGGTAAAAATATCAAGAATTAGTTTTTTGTTATAAACCCATTACTATGTAAAATGTTTGGTTGGTGGAATTTAAATTAAATATGGCTGCAGGAATAATGTATTTACGTCTTCAGGAGGAAGGCATAGAGTTTGTGAAGCATTTCCGTTGTCACCTGGCACCAATCAGCCATCTTGCCACCAACAGCACCGGGACACTATTGTGCACCGCCTCACAAGAGAAAACAATCAAAGTGTTTGATGTTGTTAATTTTGGTAAGCCATTTTTTTTATGATTTTTAATTTGTAGTTCAACACATCTAACCTCATTAGGTTTATGGATAGACGGATGGATACAAATTTATTGGCGCAGTCGCTGTGCTGAACTGGCAGGGGTTGGCATTTAGGGAGGGCAATCCAGAGCCTTCCTAGGGCACGTGTGGGTGTGTGTACGACCATTTGGGACATGGTGCAAAAAGGGGGCCACCTGAGCAGCATATCGGCGGGCTCCACTCAACAGGCGCCAGGTAAAGTCTACGGCAAGTTAGGTTTAGTTGGTGCGAGTTCGACATACTCACCCTCAGACAGCGTTTTACTTCTTGCGGGTGGTATGGTTAGGTATTCCCCTGCCTTATCAAAAAGATAAAATGAAAAAACACACAATTACATTATATCTTCGGCAAATTTCATATATGGCCTTTGCGTCTGTTACAGACGATTTACGGCGCATTGTCTGAGAGACATTTCTTTTGGTGGCTAAACAAACCGATGCGAGAGCGACATAGCCTGCCGCAGGTCTGACAAGAGAAGTTTGCGGTGGTTGCTGCCGAGCCCCTTTCATGTCGCTTCTGTCTCTTATCAGCAAGTACTCCGAACCAGGCTTCATCACAGATCTTACGACCCTCCACTACACGTTTGCGCCATTCAACTCTATTTTCAGCGAGCTTTTCCCAGCTATAGTGGTCAATTTTAAAAGCGGCCATATCCCGCTTGGTGCAGTCTTTAAAGCGAAGCAGAGGTCTACCGACATCGCGCTTCGCATTAGCTACCGCACCCAACAGAACACATCGTGGTATTCGGGTGGGTTCCATTCTGTGCACATGCCCCAACCAACGTAAACGCTTCTGTTTAAGAAACGCTGTCAGGCTAGGTAGCTGTGCTATTTCTAGAACTCTCTCGTTAGTGACTATATCTTGCCATGTAATTCCAAGATCTTACGGAGAAAACGCATGGAAAAAGGAACCTATTCGGCGCTCCTGTTTCGCAAACGATGTCCGTTCAGGAATTTGTAAAGCTCTATCATTACTGTTCTATCAACTTATCGATATTAATTACCGCATGTTTCTTTTAACATATAACTTTTTTTAATTCCAGACATGATCAACATGATATCGATAGAGTTTGAGCCGTACTGCACAGAATGGGTGCATTCAGCCGGAGACCCTATATCCGCACTTGCTGTGTGAGTAATCAATGCAAAGTTGTTTTCTTTTCCCCTTTTTTACCATTTCCTATTAATACGTATCGCAGTACTAGTATTACGAATCACATGGACCGCGGTTATTCTAGTCGCCCATTAGGCCTTTGACATGGCTTAACGACTACACTCAGACCAAGGTTTGGAAAGGATGGGAGCACAGACTCCCTAGTCTGTGCTACCATCCAGTCCAAACCAGTCACGAGCGGGCCCCCCATCCCCTGATGGGGGGCCCGCCCGTGATTATCGCTCGCCGCCTTTCGTCTTCCATTTTGCTTTTGTTTTGTCTAAGACGAACATAAATATGTTTTAGTGTCTAGCCCGTTGGTATATTGCTTAGTGACCTGCTAAGCCAGAGGTCTTGGGAGTGATTCCCACCCAGAGCAGGTCTGATCGCATAACCCACCACCCCACCCAGGCACCTGATGAGCAGGTTATCTATTCTGTGTCCGGGTGCAATTTACCAATATTATGTATGTATTTAGAAATATATAAGTATGTTGTTTGGGTTCCATAATACAGGTCGTGCCTAGTTAGGGATCAGATGCCAGAGTGTTAGTTGTCCCAAGATATTTATGTATTAAACTTACAGAAGAGAACTCCTAATCCTCATATTCGAAAACACGCAAACCGCTAACATACTCCTCCACACTTTTACAAATTTTGCTTTGACAAAGTTTGCAGCAGTCTCCATAGACAAGGCATGCATCATCGAATATTGGTCAGGCACTAAGTACGACGAATGTGATCCTCGCGGAATAAAATCTTACCCTGGATTACCTGCACCTTCTTTAGCAACCCAGGTAGACGATTCGCGGACGAAAGTCCGAAAGAAACATCGTACTCTTTACTTTTGCCATTTTCTTAGATTATTTTGGTTTCCAGCTTAGAAAGAATAACAGGGCCACTCCATACCATCTCGTGGGTGTCGTAAAAGGCGACTGTGTACTAGCTACCACCTAACTGCGGTCGCTAACTGACATGCCAAACGCGATGACTATGGCAACCCCTCCAAATAGTAACGTTGTAGAAACCTTTGCAGGCTATGTCCAGCAGTAGACGAAATCAGGCCGATGATCTATGTATGTATGTTCTTTTTGTTTTGTCAGAGACATATGTATAATAATAATAATATCTGGGGACAATGTCACACAGATCATCCTAGCCCCAAACTAAGCAAAGCTTGTACGGTGGGTACCAAGCGACGATATACATACTTATATAGATAGATAAATACTTATATACATAGAAAACATCCATGACTCAGAAACAAATATTCGTGCTCATCACACAAATATTTGCACTTACCGGGATTCGAACCCAGGACCACCAGCTTCGTAGGCAGGAGCACTACCAACTAGGCTACGGTGATCGTCATATGTATGAAAAACAAGATTTTTAAACTTCCAGTTCAGAAAAGAACACTAACAGAATTCATATCTTCGACGGCACGCAAACCGCTAGCACACCCCTCCACACCTTTGACAAACTGCATCAGAGCAACGTCACTACCATCAAATACAACCCCGTGTACGAAGTAGCAGTCTCTGTGGACAAGGCGGGTATCATCGAATACTGGACGGGCCCCAAGCACGAGTACAAGTTCCCTAAAAATGTGAACTTCGAGTCCAAGTTGGATACAGATCTGTATGACTTCGTGAAGAATAAGACATATCCGTCTGGGTTGGCGTTCTCTCCGGATGGGAAGAAGATGGCATCTATTAGTTTGGATAGGAAGGTAAGACTGAAAAGTGGAACAAATTTTTAATAGAAATTAGAATTTCACGTATGTTGTTTTTTTTAGGGTTCCGTAGCCAAATGGCAAAAAACGGAACCCTTATAGATTCGTCACGTCTGTCTGTCTGTCCGTCCGTATGTCACAGCCATTTTTTTCCGAAACTATAAGAGTTGTACTGTTGAAACTTGGTAAGTAGATGTATTCTGTGAACCGCATTAAGATTTTTACACAAAAATAGAAAAAGAACAATAATTTTGGGGGGTCGCCATACATAGAACTGAAATGCAAATTTTTTTTTTTCATCGTATCCATTCATGTCATGTATGGATAGGTCTTCAAAAATGATATTGAGGTTTCTAATATCATTTTTTTCTAAACTGAATAGTTTGCGCGAGAGACACTTCCAAAGTGGAAAAATGAGTGTCCCCCTGTAACTTCTAAAATAAGAGAATGATAAAACTAAAAAAAGTATATGATGTACATTACCATGTAAACTGACAACGAAAATTGGTTTGAACGAAATCTAGTCAGTAGTTTTTTTTTAATGCGTCAAATATCGTAAACCGCAATTTACCTATCATTTAATCAACTGAAATACTTGCTGCTGCTGCCTTCATGGGCGAGTCCGCCACGCGCTTGGCCGGTTTTTTACTTTCAGACATCTTTAAAATGAGTTGTGTAATGTAAAATACTTATGTAATGGAATCAAGCCTTACTTTGCTGAAATCCATAACAATCAGAATATAAAATCAATTTGTAATGTTAATTTCGCTATTTGTTATTAGCAGAATTTACAAATTGATTTTGTATTTTGATTGAGCTGTATAAATTTACATGCGAACCCGTGAACCACGGGATATCCGGCTCCATATGGATTGACTGCTCCGCCACCGCTCCGTGGTGATCGTACTCAAATCTATGTAATCCATACCATACTTTATTAATTTAACGCAACGAAGAAGCTTATTGTGTTATTTATTTGCCTATTACTTGATTCAAAATACAAAATCAATATGTAGTGTTAATTCCGCCAATTGTCAGTTTAATCATGCCGGGATGCAATTTGCACCGCCCTCCCGCCCGCAAAAATGTGCACATGCAAGAAGGACAATATAAAAAAGCAAATTACATGCGCCAGTACGATACCCAACAGTCAGTGTTTCAGTCCTCCACAGACCATTCCAAGGGCTGCTAACTCGTCGAGTGCTCGAATGAGACGGACTTACTTTATTTCATCACCATCGCCATCATATCGCCGGAAAGAGGTCGACTGCTGTACAAAATCTCCCCTAATCATCCCCGCAATTGCCGATCTTGGGTATAACTTATTATTTATAGAAGCGGTGCGGATTAATAAGTATCATTATTAAATAATCAGGGACTTGGGCAGAACTGTTCTAAATTATTTTTCATCCTCCCATCTCCAAAAGAGTATTTTTGCTCGTTAGTTGCCCTCGAGTTCAAAGAATATTCACCACATACTCTATTGCTTAGAACTACTACTCTAATGTTTAGAATCCTTCGCTCTTCGGTCATCACAATTGAGCACGCGGTTGATACGCAACTTTACACTCTTGTATAACAAATAACCATTATCGAGTAGGAAAAAACATTTTTTTATAAAAAAATGTCTATTTATTTTCTTATTTTAACATGAAATTTACTGTTAGTTTATAACGGCGAGCGGATACTCCAGCTGTCTAGCAAATAATACTACAAACTATGTAGACCGCGCTAGAGATCTTTGGGGGAGGCTTTTGTGCAGCCGTAGCCTTCTTCTGGCTGATGTGATAACAACCAGCTCGAATTATATCCTGCTTTGAGCTGGTGGGAAGTGGAAGATTGTCAAGTTATCCTACAAGCTTCTGCTGAATTTCATTGCGGATTAAAAGGCAGTTTTTCGGGGCCTTCCTAGCTCTCACGACTTTCTATTATGTGGCACTATTGCTCCTCTTGTGACTTCTGGACATTTGTGGGCAAATCGTAACTTGTTATGTAACAGTAGGATGTTTGTCTGTTGATGTAATAGGTGCGTGTGTTCCATTTCCTGTCAGGCAAGCTGCACAAGGTGCTGGATGAGACGCTGCAGCGGTTCCAAGAGCTGCAGCATCAGACTCAACAGCTGCCTAATATGGAGTTCGGAAGGAGGTATGTTCTACAAAAAACACCTGCAAGTCATACACATGGATTTGTATATTTTAAGTATAGTCAATATGAGACTGGGGGTTACCGCCTAATACGCTGGTTATGTGATCGGCGTTCAAATAGATGAAGGTTAAAAATGACTAAGTCATTAGATTTTGAATTCTATAGCATTATATGCAGTGCACAGCAGTAAAAAGGGTGTCTAAGTCAAAGTAACTTTATTCCGTAAAAATTTTACATTTATGTGGAATCGTCATCAATCATCAATTTTTACCCTACCGTGCAGTGCATGACGTGGTCGCTACTGAGAAACACTGCTAGAAAACTCAGTAGGAATCCTTTTTTAAAATAAAATATACTTTATTTATTACAATCATGTGTGTTGACTCATAACAACACCATCCCAAGCACTTTTAACACTTAAATAATCAGAAATTTTGCTACACAATTCGGCTTTAATAATTCTTTTAAACTTATTCGTAGACAATTCTCTAATATCATTGGGAAGTTTGTTATAAAATCTTATACATTGCCCCATAAATAGTTACTTATTTTGTGGAGACGGGTAGTATGCAATATGAGATTATTCTTATATCTAGTATTTACATTATGTGTATCGCTCCTTTTACAGAAGGAATCGATATTTTATGCAAGGTAATCCTAAATTAGATCAGCCAGCGGGTATCGATGTTAGCAAGGGAATCCTAAATTTAATCTGCCCATACATTCGGGCTTCGTTTTTTGGTACATGTATCAAAAAACTAAAGTGGAGATGGATAGGACATGATAAGCAAAAAGGACAAGTGGGCTAAGGATGTGACCGAATGGTGTTCAAGACAACACAAAAGAAAGAAAGGGAGACAACTGCGAAGATGGGAAGACGACATAAAAATAATAGCAGGAGCCACATGGAGAAGGAAGACACATGATCGCATTTTATGGCAAGCTTTAGGGGAGGTTTATGCTGAATAGGTGTCTATATCAAAGAGATTGTATATATTTTTATATGATTGTTAAATAAAGGCTTTATTATTATTTCAAATTATTTATTTATATTTCTTAGTTATTATTATTGTTATATATCGTTCGTAGCTTAACGCAGAGCGCCTACCCCGGATTGGTAGATGGTGCTGGTTCCGACCGAGGAGACCCGCCGTAGGATTAAATTTATGATTTACCGTTTTTGAGATACTAAATCATTTGTGCAATCGGCTTCAACGACCATTTATGACGTCACACGTGCTCATGGAAACGGAACGAATGAATGAATGACCTCTCCTTCTACTTGGGGTAATGGGAAGAAATCTGTGTAGATTGTAGCTGATGTATATTGGTTTCAAATTTATTGACAGGATGGCAACAGAGCGTGACCTCGAGAAGTCTGATTCCGTCCACCTCGCGAACGTGCTGTTCGACGCGAGCGGCTATTTCGTGATCTACGCCACTATGCTGGGGGTGAAGGTGGTGAACCTGGTGACCAACCGGTGTATCTCCATGCTCGGCAAGCCGGAGAACTTGAGGCCGCTGCACTTGGCGCTCTTTCAAGTAAGTTTGTACATACATAGCCCCTTTGGTTGTACCTTTGGACCTATACGTTTGACTCTTTTCGTGGTTAAAAAATTTGGGCATTTTCTTATAGACTAAACTCCTGCTATTGGGAGTTTGAGCTATAAGAAAAATTCCAATTTATTTTTACAACCAACCAATCCGGCTTCTAGAAGTACTTCTAGAAGTAGAGGGTGTTAGTTCTACAGCTAGAGCTGCTGCTGATAGCCGACCCTTGGAATTACGAATCGGAGAGAATAGTGGGTCCACATGTGTTTCTGCACATACCCCTGTACTACCTAGTTGAGAGGTCTCTATTTTTGTCATTGACCGCCGTAGCTGGATTTCGTAGGAGCACTATCACGTAGGCAGTAAGAGCTGTTTTCGTACAGCTAGTGTATCTAACTGATCTGACGAAAAATTTACTGTACTACATTGAAATGCGTTGAAATGCGTATGAAAATATTATAATCTTGCTTGATACACAACTCCGGAATACAATAAAACTGCTAGGTGCCGGATTGTATAAGTTAGGAGTTAGAAAGTTGAACTTATGAACCTTTTAATATTTATTAAATAAGGTTCACCAACAAGGTTCTCGAGTGGCGACGAGAGAAGACGCAGCATGGGCAGGAAGGCCCCCTACAAGCTGGACCGATGATCTTGTGCGGGTCGCTGGAAACTGCTGGATGCAAATAGCGCAAGACCGGCAATTGTGTGTGTGTCATTACATCTCTCTCTAATACACCTCAAATGAAAAGAACAGCGTCTACATAGAACTGTGTACCAACTAAAACGGAGCACGTAGACAACAGGGCCTAACGCGTCGCTTATTTTTACTCAGTATTTCGCGCAAAAGCTATAATATCACAACTAAAGATTCACTGGATTTTTTAAAAAGATCTATGTTACAGAGAAATGCAATGATATTAAGATGAGTTTACTAGTTTTGTTGAAAGTGAAGAACTATCAGGACTAGTCCCTCCCTCTTACCCACCACTGCAACTCCTGTAAACCAGTATCAACAGCGGCACTCAATGAAATGACTCTGAGCGGTGAGGCTCAGGTATGTCCCGGGGAATCTCTTGAACGGTCTTAGACCCCGGAACGAAAGTGAAGAATAGTATAATTCAGTACTAATTTATTTCTGATGTGATATTTATATTTACCTTTCTAGGGTAGAACAAACCAATCTAAAGTAGCCACCACTCTGGAGATGGAAGGCTCAGCAAACCCCACCCTGCTGAACGTGAAGACCGACCCCACACTCTTCTGCACGGCGTACAAGAAGAACCGCTTCTACATGTTCTCCCGCCGCAGCCCCGACGACATCAAGAGTCCGGACGCAGACAGAGACATATTCAACGAGAAACCTTCCAAGGAGGATATTATATCTGCTACTGAAGGACAAGGTGAGATTTGAATTCTTTAAATTCCCATTTGAATCAATCAATCAATATTTATTGTGTGAAATTTGGTACAAGGAATAAATAGTTCACAAAAATCAACCACACAGGTGTACACAATTTTACAAATGTCATGTTTAGTAAAAATATTAAATATCTAAATTTACTAAAAATTATGAACACCAATTTTTTATAACATCACAATATTTTTCAAAGATAAACAATCCCGATAAAATCAAATTAAAAATATATTACATTCAAATATAATAATAATTAATTGAAACAGTCAATATAAATAGTACAGGACAACTTTACAGTAATGGTCTAATCATCAAGTCAGTAACTTCTGCTTATCATTAATAAACTCAGTAATCGAGAAATAACATTTGTCTTTAAGGAATTTAAACGAACTCTTTTTAAAAGTAATACAATCCAGGCTTCTTATAGCAACTGGTATGTTGTTATATATTTTTGAAGACATACCTAAAACATTTTTGCTATATAATGCTGTCCTATGTGGTGGAACGCATATTGTTTTTTGAAGACGTATTGAGCGTAATATTTCAAATAAGTGGATATTAGTTTTGACAAATACTCCCATTTCATAAATATACATTGACGGTAAGGTGAGTATATTTAAGTCCTTGAAAAGTGGTCTGCAGCTGTCGGTCGATTGCAAGCTACAAAAGGATCGTAAACACCTTTTCTGAGCCTTGAATATAATATCTCTGTCTGTCGAGTTGCCCCAGTATATAATGCCATATCTTATATTTGATGACACATAGGCATGGTATGATATTAGCACTGTAGAAAGGGTACTTAGGGTCTGACTTATGTCTGTTGATTCTTAAAGCAAAAACTAATCATGTTATCATTTGAGCGAAACAAGCATTTTGCGACCGACGATTTTGCAAGGGTTGTGGGAAGTCGCTGGATGCGGGCAGCACAAAACCGGCCATTGTAGAGATCCTTGGGGGAGGCCTTCGTCCAGCAGTGGACGTCTTTCGGCTAATATGATGATGGTTATGAATCATTTTGCTGTTTGACTTAGGATATTTCTAGGTATTTCTTCACTTGATACAGTGGACTTAACGGCAGCTGTCAGATGACATGGGTAACAATGTCCCATCTGCAGCAGGCCAGCTTATGTACCTAAACCTTGATGGTTTGACTTCTTTTAACTGCAATTTCAGCTTAGTGTCACACCTGTGGCTGTTCTTTTCCGTTGTTTTATTCATTGGAGTTAGGTAGTTTGCTGTTAGTCTCACGAGATTGATGGTTATTTCTCCACTTGAAACTGCTCTAAAAACGACATCAGTCGGAATCTAGAGCATATTAGTCTCCATTGCTAAACCTTTTTGCTCGTTGTGCTATTACTAATGGAACTTGGATGTTATCTGACAGTCATTGGAAGCTTTGTAGTAATGTAATGTATAGAGTAGTATGTAAAGTATGGAGTAGGTTAGGCAGGTTTCACTCGACGACTTGACTCGACTTTTGCCACATGTTAAAAGAGAGTCTAGGAAAGAATATATTATTCGAGGATTATGCGAGGATCGTGTTGGCCCCTTAAACCCTGATCTGTGATCCCAGCATGTAGTTAGTGCCTGCGATCACACCCTCTTTGTAGAATTCCGCCTTGTTCAGCGCCCCCTTAGCTGTGGCTCGAACCCCATAAGGGTCTCAGGTAATTGTCGCTACTGGTTGAGAGACTTCTGCGCTTGGTGTTTTCACTTATTAATATATATTTGATATATAATAGTACTGAATAAAAAAATAGTAGCTAAGTAACATGTTAAACACAATATGATACAGAAGAAGATTTCAATTTAGTTTAATTGGTATTGCATGGTATCGATGGCAATATATGTAGTTGCAAATGTGTAGACTTTGAGTTTTTGTGCTACTGCTGGAACTTGCTGTGTGGTGACGGCGGCGAATATAACAATATCATCACCCCATCTCATCCCGTGGGGGGCGTAGAAGTCGACTCGAGGGAATATCTAACAGAGGACGGGCATAGGTTCCTTCGGAGTACTATGCACATCTTATTGCGATCGCCAACCCGTCTGCCAAGCGTGGCGATTATGGCATATCGCCCAAGATGAATTTTGGGGGTGGCTTTAGTCCAGAAGTGGACTTCTTACAGCTGTTATGATGAAACTATCTTTGATTTGGACTTTATTCCCCAGGTGTCCAACGCCTGTACGAGCAAGCAGTCCTGCACACGTCGCTAGGCGATATCCACGTGCGGCTGTTCGGCAAGGACGTGCCGCGCACGGCCGAGAACTTCTGCGTGCACTCGCGCAACGGATACTACAACGGGCACGTGTTCCACAGAGTCATCAAGGGGTTCATGATACAGACTGGGGATCCTACTGGTGAGTGAAGAAATGCTTTAAGCTTTTCTTTGGAAGAAAACTTCGTTAGAAAGAAAGAAAAATGTTTTTATTGAACACATACCTACACATCGAAATAAAGTTTGTACAAATCTTATATTTACATACAACTAAACATGATTAAGAAAAAAACATTATAAAGAAACAAATAACAAGGAATAGTTGTATATAAAATTCATAACATTTTTTAATATAGTTTATTTACATTTAACTAAAGTATCTAGGTACCATTTTGTTCGATAACTTTTTGCTATCTTGTAGGTAGGGACATGATCGCATTGCTATAGAAATTTTGTGATCAAAATACCGCGACAAGTGGCTTTTGCAGTCCTCTCGTGATGTTAACCTGTCACTGCCCAAAGAATTCTGAAGAGACCGAAACAGGTGGAAAGGGAAAGGAAGGTGCAAGGTCAGGACTATACGGCGGATAACACCTCCCAGCCAAACTCTCTTAATTTTTGCTGAGTGGCTAAAGAAGTGTGCGGTCTAGCGTTATCATGATAAAGAACCACACTCCTTCCGTTGATTAATTCCGGCCGTTTTCTCTCTACTTCTTGCTTTAATCTCATTAGTTATTCGCAGTAGAGTTCAGAATCTATGGTCCTGTCTGGTTGTAACAGCTCATAATGAATACTTCCTCTGTAGATTCACTCACCTTGACAGTACGAAAAACAAATGAAAATCACACATTTTCCTAATTTGGAATTATGTTCTTTAACATTTAAAATTTCAATGATACCTAACACAGCCAGATACAAATAGTATAGATAGCCAAATATATTTTATGACAAGTTCATACATACTATAATGCGAAAAGACTTTTTCCCAAAACTAATATTATGTGAAAGAAATTGTATTTTTTTACATGACTAATACAGTTAGCCTAGGAGGCTTTCACTGCTTCACCAGACTATAGAAGCTAGGAGTGCACAAGCCGTCTAGTCAGTAAAAACTACAAACTAAGTACCCCCTGTCGGGTTCGAACCTGGACTCTGGGCGGTTACTGGTGGAGGGAGGCAGGAGAGGGCGTATCATTGTAAGGATATTTGGGCAACTCTCGCTCGGCGTTAATACGACACGGGCCTCCCTTCCGATTTAGGTTCGGAGTGGACATTTTATCTATTCGATATGCAAACCAAGGGTCATGGCAGAAAAGAAATCGTACGTGTACGTGGATACAAACGACCTCTTTAGCTTAAGATTAATTATAATTTGTCCTTCCATCTTCCAGGCACAGGCACCGGTGGCGAGAGCATATGGGGCGGCGAGTTCGCGGACGAGTTCAAACCGCAACTGAAGCATGACCGGCCCTACACTGTGAGCATGGCCAACGCGGGGCCCGACACCAACGGCAGCCAGTTCTTCATCACTCTGGCGCCTACGGTATGTGGTGGCTATGTGCATGTTAGTTATATGTCAGCATGGCCAACGCGGGGCCCGACACCAACGGCAGCCAGTTCTTCATCACTCTGGCGCCTACGGTATGTGGTGGCTATGTGCATGTTAGTTATATGTCAGCATGGCCAACGCGGGGCCCGACACCAACGGCAGCCAGTTCTTCATCACTCTGGCGCCTACGGTATGTGGTGGCTATGTGCATGTTAGTTATATGTCAGCATGGCCAACGCGGGGCCCGACACCAACGGCAGCCAGTTCTTCATCACTCTGGCGCCTACGGTATGTTGTGGCGATGTGCATGTTAGTTATATGTCAGCATGGCCAACGCGGGGCCCGACACCAACGGCAGCCAGTTCTTCATCACTCTGGCGCCTACGGTATGTTGTGGCGATGTGCATGTTAGTTATATGTCAGCATGGCCAACGCGGGGCCCGACACCAACGGCAGCCAGTTCTTCATCACTCTGGCGCCTACGGTATGTTGTGGCGATGTGCATGTTAGTTATATGTCAGCATGGCCAACGCGGGGCGACATCAACGGCAGCAGCGTTTCACGTCTCACGAATTTGTGTTATAATCTGATTGGGATGTATCTTTCGTTTGTTTATAACGAATGATCGGATTTATGGTGTTATTTAATTATATTTTTTTTATTATTATTTATTTCGGACAGTATACACCCATATAATTTTAGTAATTGTTAGTATTATAATAACTTAAAACTATGTTAGTGTGTTGGACATTAATTTAAAAATTTCCGTCCACCACCTGGTGCACTTGACACGCAGCAGTGCAAACGTGTCCAATGCCCCAGTAGTGGACAGTCATTTAATGAACTTAATATAATAATAATCAAATAATAATAATATCCTGTGACATTAGTCACACACGGCCTGATCCCAAACTAAGCAGAGCTTGTACTATTGAAACCAGATAACTGATATAGTTCATATACTATTTTTCTTTTGTAAATATATATTTGATTCTGGGTGTAATTTCTCTATATAAGTATATACTTATATAGACAATTACACCCAGATTACACCCAGACTCAGGACAAACAGGCATGTTCATGCACACAAATATCCGTCCTGGGTGGGAATCGAACCCACGACATCCGGCGTGAAAATCAATAAAAAAACATAAAAAAGGTTTTTATTCACGTAGACTTTAAAAAAGCGCTTGTAAATAGTCAGAACATGTTTGTAGTAATACAGTTATTATTTCTAGTTACTTATTACAGATATTTAGGTACACGGAATGTTAAAGCATTTATACAATTTATTTTATAATGGTAGTGATATTTACCTTGCTTGTATTAAGTTATTGTCAAGGAGATTATGTTAAGTTGAAGTTTTTTTAATATTATGCCATGCAATCATTTGCCAACCACGCCAACAGGCCCGTATTATATAACTATAATATATTTGATTTATTGCTCCGAAACACCGTCGTTACTTCAGCATGGTTTTATATTTTCCTATCAACCGACATCCAGAGTGTGGGCTCACGTGGTATTGTGTGGTTTATATTAGCCACACTGTTGCGCTTAACATACTTTTAAATTTCACGAATAACACGGTGCTTGGTAATTTTATGATTTGTAACCTTATATTTTACACACTTCAATTTGGCACGTTAGCATGCAGCAGAAGCGTTTGATTGACACATTTTGATTTTGCTGCTATTATGACGATGTAAGAAATAATTGCTGATAAAAAACGTTGTTAAGTACTTTATATCTACTAAATTATTATATATCTGGTCTTAATAAAATTTACAAAACAAGATCATCGATGTTTAAAATATATGACAAAAATAGTTTCCCGAATACCGGCAAAATGGAGTTACATTTAAATATATAGAAAACATGAGTATATAGAGAAGTTTTTAAACAACAAAAAACACTTCGGTGTTTTGATTTATGGAAAAAGAAATCTTAAACCATCTATTAGGTGTCGATCTAAACATCTAAGCAAAATTCCAATAATTAAGTAACGGCGCCCTTAGGTTGAGTTTTCCTGTAGTTCATAGTTGTATTCAAATTTGCCTTTTAATTAAATTTGTATTTTCTCTATTTATCCGATCATAACAAAATTTGTATGGGACCATCTCGCAAGCTAGTGTATTCGAATATAATAATCATTATCGGTTAACAAACAGGTAATTGACGTACATATACCTAAAAATAGACATGGACTTGAAGACCGTCCTCCTTAAAAATATGAATTGAGAACCTTATTTGAAGTCTGTCAGTTATAAAGGAAAAATCATTATTATTTGTTACATCGTAAATAATTTAGCCTGTTTTATTTTGAGCCATCAATAACACTTTTCCGTACGGCATGACGACTTTTACTAACTTATTTATGTTTGGATGTCTATTATTACAACTGAATATAGGTAAGTAATTTATTATATATGTTTTACCTTCGTGCAGTCTTCCAGGTATAAAACAAGACTTGCAGAACCTGTATTTAAAGTGGTTTTGTTTATGCAATAGCTAGTTTCATCTGTGAGACTATAAGCTGAAAAAGAGAAATTGAAAAACTCGTGTAGCGCACTTTAAAGGTAGTCGCCGCACTAATACATCAGCGCCGTTGCATTGTGTTTCGGGTTCGAAACCCGCACAGTACCACTTATTGTGTGGCTCATATATTATAGTAATTCTGATTTTGAGTGTGCATTGCTTCCGTGAATTTTATGTTTAAAAGGGGTTTTTAAATAATAACGTTTTTTATTAACAAAGATTAAAAAGCGCTGGTAAATAGTCAGAACATGAATAGATTATTAGATCGTGACTTATATTTGATAATATGGAATTATGATTAAATTATTTAATTTTTTTGATATGAATGGTTTAGTGAAATAGTAATTTCTTGAAGTTATTGTTCAAATGATTATTTAAGTTAGTATTTATAGTTTCAGATACAACATGTAACTTAATTAACGCACATCCTGAAAATAGTTTATTCAGAATCGTTTACTGAATCGATTTCTAACATTTTTAATATAGGTAATTTTTTATTCCAAAATAATTAAAACTACGGAAATTTAGTCATATTAAGGCTGTACAGTCAAAATAAATTGAAATGGACCGTAAGTCAAAGTAATAACACTTTTAAAATCGCAGTTTAATTTGTATTCATACAAATTCCATAATTCAATAAAAAATTAAGAAAAGTAAACTTTATTCCAAGAAACTAATTTAGTAAATAACAATGCATATACATGTTAAATAAAAAAATCCGTGTATCTATTATGATTACAACATAATATTCTAATTGGGGTGTTTGAGGGTGTGCGTTAATTACGTTACATGTTGTATATTTTACTACATCTAGTGTATATTGAGAAAATAATTAAAGATTTTCATTACCTTGTGTATATTTAGTAAAATAATATAACTCTTCTATGAATGAAATCTATTAATGGCATCTCTTTATTCCCCAGCCCTGGTTAGACAACAAGCACACGGTGTTCGGGCGCGTGGTGCGAGGCATGGAGGTGGTGCAGAACATAGGAAGCGTTAAAACTAACCCGAAAACCGATAAACCTTACGAAGACGTTAGAATCATATCTGTTACTGTTAAATAGAAATTACTAACATCTAATATTTGTAAAATAATAAATGAGTATTATTTTTATGGTATGACTTTCATTTGACTTACTGCGAGTACTTTCTGGCTGATGGCCCTAACAATCCCGAAGGTTTCGGCCTCAAAAGAATTATGTGTTTCATCTAAAGTAATCTCAATAGCCTCTGAAAATACTTGTCACTTATTCTAGTTCTCCTTCTTGTTTATTTTGATGGGATTCTAGGTGGTAGATTTTTTCCTACTTACTTGACACGTGTCATCATATTTTGGACAATTCACACAGTATCTCTATAAATTGTAGCCTATGTGTTATTCTGATGTATAAACTATATTAGATTATATTGACAGTAATAGAGGCAAAAGAGGTGTGCAAAGATCGTGACAAATGGAAATCCGTTGTCTCTGCCTACCCCTATGGGAAACAGGCGTGAGTCTATGTATGTATGTAAACTATAATATTGTAAAGTTTCATTATAATCCATTCAGTTGTTTTTACGTGAAAGAGTTACAAAAATCTATATATACTTACAAACTTTCACATTTATAATATTAGTAGAATAGACAAAATTTAATTTTAGGTAAGCGAAGCGCCATCTAGTATGTAGTAGCTGATTAAGCGCCATCTGTGGGAGAATAGATGAACGGAATATATCTGATTATTCTTTAGTGTCAGTAGATGGCAGCACCAGTAATGTTGACGATATTATAATAAATGTTTGTTGTCAATATTTATCAATAAAATATTTCACCTCGTACCATGTTTATGTTGGCAAACCTAAGCATTTATACACATACATTAATTTTATTGGATCTGATGTTTTGAATTTATCCTCAAGTAGCATCGCCAGTGAATAAACAAACTGCGTTCACTGAGTAGATATTAAATTAGTCAATTTAATAATAATATCCTGGGACATTGTTATAAATTTAATTGCGCGACGACTTAATTATTGTAACTGTATGATTTGATATTAATTTGTATTTTGTATTTGCATGCTTTTGGGCTAAATGTGAGGCCTTTATTATAATATGTAACCATATTTTTTGGCAAATAAAGTGAATTGAATTGAATTATTCACACACGGCCATCTGACCCCAACCTAAGCAGAGGTTGTACTATAGAAACCATATAACTGATATACTACATATATACTACTTTTCTTTTGTAAATACATACTTATATAGATAATAACACCCAGACTCAGGACAAACAGACATGTTCATGCACACAAATATTTGTCCTGGGTGGGAATCGAACCCACGACCTCCGGCCTGAAAAGCAAGCATTTGCCAACCACGCCAATAGGCCCGTCAAATTATAATTTGCCCAATTATAATTTGGTTAGGTACCTACGAATTGGCGCCTTTTCGACGCGTTTAAGATTTCTGAAGAATCCATTTTAAAGCTTTTGTAATGGGTGCCACTTAATCCCTATTGTCTAAGCTTTAATGGCATCCCAGTAATTTCTTATCCTTGTCTTTGTTGCGATGATCCTTTGTTACTGCTAAATACTACCAAAGATAATAACTCTACGTAGTTGTTCGTGATCATTTTTTTCTTTTTTTGAGATAAGGTTTTACTACTATCGTAAAACGATAATTTTATCAGCTTATTCCTACCGTATTTCTATCGTCCAAATATAAAATTATCAGAGCGAATAACAAATATATATCCTTAAGAAGATCAAACTCTTTATCTAGATATACTTATAATTATATAAAATTTTCATACGAATAGTATTGATAGGTATCTGTTAATTATTAAAGATCTGCAATAATCAATCTAATATCACTATTTATTTCAATTAAGTGTGTCCGTCCGACGGTGGTCACTATTCACATTTTTCATCGACATAACTAATTTTAAATTTAATTTTGGGTAGTCGTTGCGGCCATTACATAGATGCTTCGTGCTTTGGCTGCCCTGGTGTGGACGTCTTTCGGATGCCATGATGAAATCAATTTTAAATGTCTTTGCATCTCACTTTATTATAGATCACTTATACATAAATACATGATTTATGTTACTAGACAATTGCTGGGTAAATATGAAATTGTTCCTCTTTATATTGCCAATTAGTATATTTTTTGTAAATTATAAATTATTAGTTATATAAACTTATGTTCAATTATTGAGATCTTTGTGTGTGTGTGTGAGGGGAGGGGGGGGGGGGATTGCATTGTCCAGCAGTGGACTGATATGATGAATATAAATTATATAATGATGAATATAAATATATACTGCTTGTCTGGAGTTAGGTAATTAGATTTTACGACTGTGTAGAAAACGACTGTCTACAGTGGAACTTTAATAAGTACCACAGTACGCTTCTAATTCAAATTAAACTTACAATTTTATAGTATATGGGGAATCCATATATTATAAAATTGTAAATCACCTGTAACTAGAAAATAATAAGAAGAAATGAATTTGAATTAAAAGCGTAGAAGACCTTCGCCATTTCATTGAATTTAAAAGTTTAAAATTAACGTAATATTTCAACATTTATCTTGAAATTACAAATGTAAGGAAAACATATAATTACTAAAGGCCTTTAACTTTAATCCTAGACTATAAAATATGTTTATTATTGCGTTACCTTCAACTTGCGCACGACGTACGGAACCTTCGGCCAGCAGTATGCACTTGACATAATATTGCTAATGATATCTGGCATTGATAACTACGTTTTGACTTGCTGTTCTATCTATGGCAATTAGGGAAGGATTATTTTTGTTTTAGGAATGTAAGTGCACTAGACGACAGGTCAGTGGAAACTCTTGCTCTGCGAAAGTCAACCTTACTGTATATGTAATAGAGGGCGTGATAAGGTCGACGTCTGTACGCGTCGTTCATTACAAATGAGGTTAAATTCGAAAAAAGTATGATTCGAATTTAAAGCGTGGTTTAGGTAATTACTAAGGCAATTTATAAAATACTAAATTTTAGTAAATAGTAATTAAAAAATATAAAAATAAAAACGTCCAGCTGAATTCTACTTATCTTTATAAAATGGACTTGAATAAACTTATATGGAATCATCTCGAAAGATCAACGTTAACGGAACAGTCGAATTGACAACATTCAAAATGTTGTCAATTCGACTGTGCTGTGTGTTGTTGTTGATAAAAATGTAACTTACACTTATGAATACTTATTAAATCATCGTCTTTATTATTAACTATAATTTTTTGAACATGCATTTAAGATGTCTGAAATTTGTAACTTATTCTGTAATAATTAGAAATATGGATCTCGAAACAATAATTCGTAACCAAAACAAAGAATGATGAAATTCGATCTACGAACTCCGGTGAAATTGTGTTATATACATACATTATAAAAATACCTTGTTGAAGTTGTTTTAAAAGCATGTGTGGCGCAGCGTTAGGACAGTCGCTTCCCCACTTGGTGTACCGGGTCCGTTTCTCGCGCAGGATAACTAGTTGTATGAAACAAATAGTTTTTCTGAGTCTGGATGTAGGTACCACAGATTACCGATTATTGGGGGGTAATCTGTGGGATGCACTATGTGTCCGTCAATTATATGTTTGTAAAGTACCCCACGACACGGGGATTAATTTCCATAATGCGGGCGCTGTCTTTATAACTAAAACTTAACTATATTGTTTGTTAGCTGTTACTAGCTACCAGAATTAATCGAGCAACTGCCATCAGACTTAAAATCCTTGGTGAAACAGTAATTAACATGGTAAGACTAGGGTCTTTACTCTTATTGCTCAAAGCGGCGTTTTAATCCCTCTGTGAATAATACAACAACCAAAAAAAACTTGTGTGTACTTATGTACACGCGTTAGAAGCTATACTTCTTAATATACAACTTGAACATAGTTTTCAATTTTCACCTAGAACTAACTTCATGCTGTTATTTTTGCGATGCGCGCGCATCGTAAAAATTCACTGTCATACCACCTAGAACTAACTTCATGCTGTTATTTTTACGATGCGCGCGCATCGTAAAAATTCACTGTCATACCACCTAGAACTAACTTCATGCTGTTAAATTTTTTGGTGTCGGCGTGCGCGCGCATCGTAAATATTCACTCTCATCATTTTTCTCCATCGCGCCAAAAGAAGTATAACTTCAAAATCTGCCTTCAATATCTTCGGGTAAGGGAGGTTTTTGAACGAACGAAAATTGGGGTTTAAGATATTTATTTCTCAAAAGAAAAAATTTGACTTACTTATATGAGAAACAGGTATTAAAATAAAGTAGATTCTTAAGTTCTAAATCGGACGGTTGCTTAATACTTATTTCTATATCTAAGTAATCTATTATATAACTAATTCTAATGTAACTTATAATGTATTCTAAAATTAACTGTGATATTAAAATGATATCACTTAAAGCAGCTTATGGTAGAGTCTGCGTTAGATGCGATTAAATCTCAATGGTATCAACGAATTGCGGAGGTATTTCCGATTTCGTATGACATGGCAACCTTCAAGAAGCAAGCCTATTCCTTTCTCAAAAGCCGGCAACGTAAGTACACACGGCTACACATCAAGCTATACATGTCCAATATAAGCTGACCTCTCATTGTATGGAGATCCTATACAACGCGAGATCAGCTTATACTGGTTATCATAGCTTGATATGTAGCCGTGTGTACTTGCAGCGCCTCTGGTGTTGCGAGTGACCATGGACGGCGGTGACTACTTACCATCTGGTGACCAGCTGGCTTCTGACTAACTAAACTGTAGCGATTGTTTAGACTATTAAATTATTTCATCATCAGCTATCTATCGTCTTGGCCCGAGAGTGTCTCTAAGAGAAAAGTTCAAAGAGGTTAACATTCTAACTGTACCAGCTCACTATACATACCTACATAAATATGAAAACCTACTATATGTGCATAAAAATATCGATTCCTTCTGTAAAAAGAGCGATACACATAGTGTAAATACTAGATATAAGAATAATCTCATATTGCATACTACCCGTCTCCACAAAATAAGTAACTCTTTTATGGGGCAATGTATAAGATTCTATAACAAACTTCCCAATGATATTAGAGAATTGTCTACGAATATGTTTAAAAGAATGATTAAAGCCAAATTGTGTAGCAGGGCATATTACAAAATGTCTGATCATTTAAGTGATAGAAGTGCTTGGGATTAAGTTGTTCGTAGTAAATTAAAATGATTGTAATTAATCTTAAGTATATTTTATTTTAAAAAGGATTCCTACTGAGTTTTCTGGCAGTGTTTCTCAGTAGCTGCCATGTCATGCACTGCACGGTATGGTAAAAAAAATATGACGATTCCACATAAATGTAATTTTTTTACGGAATAAATAATTTTTGACTTTGACTTTTGACTCTGTCATCGTCATTATTATAGATGTTTACACTATTACACTTGGTGATAATAATAATAATGTCCTCCTGATTGAATTTGAACCACGGCGGCCAGTCTCAATAGAGACGAGCCATCTGCGCAGGACATATTATAGTGCACAAGTATTTGCGCACACACAGGAGCAAGTTCTATTCCTCAATCTCATAATCCGATGGGACTGCAGGCGACACGATCGGAATGAGGTCAGGTTCTGGACCAACGGCTTTACATGCAAAAGACTATATATCGCACCCCCGGTGCGACACTGTCACTTTTGCAAAAAATGCAACTATGACTTAAATATCTAAAAATTATCCTAAAGCGTCCCTTTACTTATAAAGGTATGCTTTAGGATAAATTTAAGATATTCTATTCTATTATGATAATATCTAAAAATTATCCTAAGTATCCCTTTATAAGTAAAGGGATGCTTTAGGATAATTTTTGATAATTTCTTTTCTGATATTTAACTCATTGTTGCATTTTTTGCAAAAGTGACAGTGTCGCACCGGGGGTGCGATCTAGCTTGTGTGAAAAGAACGGGGCATACGTATAACTGTCTAACACTAAAACTGCTTATAATGTACACACTAATTATCATTAGTTCAATATCAATAATTAGTTTATGCAGGTTTAAGTAATGAATGACTTTTATAGGCCACATTTTAATATCTTGCGTTCAGTATCTCCCGGAAATAGCCGCTCCACTATCCTACTAATATTATAAAGGCGAAAGTTTGTGAGTGTGTATGTTTGTTACTTCTTCACGACTAAACGGCTGGAGCGATTTTAATAAAATTTGGTATGGAGTTAGCTAACACCCTAGATTAATACATCAGCTATAATTTATAAAGTTTAATGCGGGTAAAACCGTGTCGCACAGCTAGTATATTTATATAATAACTAGCTGTGCCCCGCGGTGTTACTCGCGTTAAATTTTATAAATTTTCTTTGCTATAAACCTCACGGAGCCCGAGACCTTTCCAACGAATGCAAAACCGTGGAAATCGGTTCGTGCGTTCTGGAGTTATAGCGTCAGGAAGGAAAACCCGACTTATTTTTATATAGTAGAAGATGTCATACATATTATATTAACAATAATTTTGTCGCTAAATATTCGACATAGGTACATATTTAGTTTTCAAGCACCTATTATACAATGTTCAATTGACCTAGGTATAACCCTGTGCCAACAGATACTTGATAAATACATATTATATTATTATCGCCAACCATTAAATTGTATAATTTATAGTTACTATCTGTAATTGGCTGGTTACATTATAAGCGGCCATAAAAGTATTGCTGTATTAATATTACCATAAACAACGCGAATGGTGTTTATGGGTGTAATAGTTTTTTTTTTCATGACGCCTACAGTTAACGTAGGAGGAAGGACTTCTTGCAAATTAAACCTATAAACTAAGCATCTTACAGAACTTTTTTTAAAATATTTTAGCACATTATTCACACAGTCATCTGATCCCAAAATAAGCGGAGCTTGGACTATGGAAACCAGATAACTGATATACTACTTTTTTTTTGTAAATACATACTTATATACATAATTACACCCAGACTCAGGACAAACAGACATGTTCATGCTCACATATATCTGTCCCGGGTGGGAATCGAACCCACGACCTGCGGCGTACAAAGCAAGCATTTACCAACAACGCCACAGACCCGTCATACTTCAGGGCGCTTTTTTTTCAAAGTCAAAATCAAAAATCATTTATTCCGTAAAATGTTTACGTTTAAATCGTAATTTTTTTTACCCTACCGTGCAGTGCTAGGCGTGGCAGCTACTGAGAAACACTGCCAGAAAACTAAATAGGAATCCTTTTTAAAATAAAAATAAAATATATTTTTTTTATTGTTCAGTGCGGATACTGGCATGCATGTTACTGTTTGTGCGGGTTCAACAGGATATAATGAGGTTCTGGGTTGCAAGCCTGAGTCGGGCCAAAAACAGATTTGCGTAGTTTTCTGTAAAGAAAAATTTCTTAGTATCAGCCTGGAGTCTGTGAGTTACCGGTATTTATGTATATATCCCTGTGCCTCGGAGTGCACGTAAAGCCGTCGGTCCTGTACCTGACCTCATTCCGGTCGTGTCGCTAGTCGTCCCATCGGCTTATGAGACTGATGGATAGAAAGTGCCCCAGTGTGTGCACAAACACTTGTGCACTATAATATGTCCCGCGCAGATGGTTAGTCTCTATTGAGCCTGGCCGCCGTGGCCGCAATTCGACTGGAGGACTTTATAATTATAAGTAATTATCACTAAGTTTAATAGGACTGTTTTATTGTTAAAACATTAATAGTACTAAAATTTTGAGTATTATATTTTAATATGAATCGAATGAGTTTGTTAGTTTTCAAGCTAATTTTACAATAATTCGTTCGGTATATTTTAGCTAAATATAACGCTTGTAGTTTGGAATATTTTAGCTACTTATGACGCTTATACTTTTGCAATCTTTTAGCTAAATATGACGCTTATACTTTTGCAATCTTTTAGCTAAATA
This sequence comes from Pseudoips prasinana, assembly GCA_951640165.1. Classification (NCBI taxonomy): domain Eukaryota; kingdom Metazoa; phylum Arthropoda; class Insecta; order Lepidoptera; family Nolidae; genus Pseudoips; species Pseudoips prasinana. The sequence goes on along the minus strand of OX621251.1, from coordinate 31,141,677 downwards.
TGACGCTTATATTTTTGGAATCTTTTAGCTAAATATGATGCTTATACTTTTGCAATCTTTTAGCTAAATATGACGCTTATATTTTTGGAATCTTTTAGCTAAATATGATGCTTATACTTTTGCAATCTTTTAGCTAAATATGACGCTTATGCTTTTGAAATAGTTTAACTAAATATGAAGCTTCTACTTTTGAAATATTTTAGCTAAATATGACGCTTATACTTTTGGAATATTTTAGCTAAATATGACGCTTATACTTTTGGAATATTTTAGCTAAATATGACGCTTATGCTTTGGGAATAGTTTAGCTAAATATGACGCTTATACTTTTGGAATATTTTAGCTAAATATGACGCTTATACTTTTGGAATATTTTAGCTAACGCTTATACTTTTGAAATATTTTAGCTAAATATGACGCTTATACTTTTGGAATATTTTTGCTAAATATGACGCTTATACTTTTGGAATATTTTTGCTAAATATGACGCTTATACTTTGGAATACTTTAGCTAAATGTGACGCTTATACTTTTGGAATATTTTAGCTAAATATGACGCTTATACTTTTGGATTATTTTAGCTAAATAGACGCTTATGCTTTTGGAATATTTTAGCTAAATATGGCATTAATACATCTAGATCAATAAGCCTCAGAGAATTGATTGGCAAGAATCTATATCATGATAAGGATAAATAAATAATGTGGTGAAATCGTCGAATATAAATCGCAATTGATTTATCGCATAAATTTGGTTTTTATAGACTTATCTATTACTGTAGTTAGTATAATTATATTATTGTAGCTGTGCCCCGCAGTTTTGACCGCGTTAAACTTTATAAATTATAGCCTATGTGTTAATCCAGGATGTCAGCTAAATCCATACCAAATTTTATTAAAATTGCTCCAGCCGTTTAGACGTGAAGAAGTAACAAACATACACATTCACAAACTTTCGCCTTTATAATATTAGTGTGATTAATATAATATTCATCACGTGATCTTATAAAGATTCTCACAGACTAATTAATTAACCAAGACCCTGTTTAACCCATGGGGCAAAAGCGTGATAAGTAAAGCGGTAAAGAAGCGGGATAATTAAAAACAAAATTTATGGAGACGTTTTTTAGAATTCATATTTATGATATTTATCAGGAGCATCAAAGGACTAGGGGGCTTCTTTATACGAATAAAATGGCCACCTAGGCCTTTGATAGGTACAGATCTCTTGTTTAGTATTACGTTGCTAGACCCTTGGGGAAAAGTGTGATGCTCTATAAGTAAAAACAAAATTTATGGTCAGACTTTTTTTTAGTTTAATATTTATGGTGTATATCCTCGTATAAAGTGGATACCTAGTCCTTTGATAGGTAGGTACCTCCTGTTAAGTATTAGGTATGTTACGTCTCTGCTAGACCCTTGAGAAAAGGGTGGTGCTAAGTATATAAAGTAAAGATCAAAATTTATGTTAATTTTTTTGTTTGAGTTCTATATTTATGGTGTTTATCCTCGCATAAAGTGGATACCTAGTCCTTTGATAGGTACCTCTCGTTTCACCGTTGCAGCATACCCGCGTTCTCGGGGCTTCTCCCATCAGGCGCCAAGAGAAGTCCACGGTAGGTTAGGTATGGTCGGTGCCAGTCCGACATACCCACCCGCAGACACTTTTTGCGAGTGGCATGCGTAGGCATTCCTCCCTGCCAAATGAAAAAAAAAAAAAAAACCTCTCGTTTAGTATTATGCTACGTATCTGCTAAATCCTTGGGCAAAAGCAGGGTGATGTATAAAGAAAAAAAAGAAAAATTTATGGTACCTACCTATTTTTTTTTATGTAGGCACGGACTTTATCCTCATAAAGAATGAACACCTATCCGCAGATACACACCTACCTACTTGAGGTAGGTACCTTTGATAAGTAGCTACCTCTTGTTTAGTGCAATATTATGCCTCCGCTTGACTCATGAGGAAAAGTGAGATGGTATATTAAGTATAAACAAAAATCAATGGCAATTTTTTAATTTGTATCATCATAATATTAATATGCGAAGCAAAATCTTTGTACACACGACTACACATCCAATTTCCAATATAAGCTGACCTCTCATTGGAAATGTATAGCTTCATATGTAGCACGTGTATACCCTGTTTACGCAAAGTTGCGCCGACAGAGGAGTATGAAATTTGGAACAGTAAAAGTTCATATGGAGAAGGAGTGCAGAAAGCTAATCATTTTTATATAATAGGTATTACAAGTAAATTATTATAATAAACTAGCGGCCCGATACGTGCTTCGCTACGTATAAGGCATAGTAATAAAAACTGATTAATAAGTTCATTTATTCAAACAAAAAAATATTTTAAATAGCTAAACGATGTTGATTTTACACGTTTTGAAAACTTTTTTATTTTTTCTACATACAAACCTTCCCTGAACTTCCACGAATAATTCAAGACCAAAATTAGCCAAATCGGTAAAGGCGTTGTTGAGTTATAACATTACAACGAAAAGTGGCATTGATTTTTATATACACACATCAACAAAGTCTAGGGATACGTTATTTTGAAATCAAACATGGCTTTATTGTTTAAAACCTATTTAGTTTCCTTAAAAAGTTTATTTACAGATTTAAACCTTGTCTATTCTTTATTCAAAATTTAAAAATTAAAATGAGAAACAAATGAAAACACGCAAAGCACAGCGCAATCTTGAGTTGTATCTAATTTCAAGAAGTTGCATTAAATTTTTTTTTGCGTGTTAATTGAAGAAAACCTGATAAATTGTTTTATTTTCTTTTCTCAATTGGTTGTGTAAGCTTTTTAGCGTCATGCCACGCCATCATTTGAGTCGAGATGAAATGTTACGGGCAGTTGGCATGTTACAAAACGGTGCTATTCAACGCGTCGTTGCTGAGTCTCTGGGCACAAGCCAAAATGTGGTATCCAGGCTGTGGTCACGTTATCGCGCTACTGGAGATGTGGCAGAACGGCACACAGGTAGATATCGTGTTACCACTCAGAGACAGGATCGATTTCTCCAAATGACCGCCAGAAGACTACCCAATATCACAGCGATGCAACTAGTGCAAAGGCTCCAGGAGGGTCAGCAGCTGCTGGTGAGCGACCAAACCGTGCGAAGGAGGCTGCATGAAGTTGGTCTTCATGCTCGCAGACCGCTACGAGTCCCAGCGCTGCGACGTGGCAATCGCGGTAGGCGACTTTTATGGGTTCAAGAACATTTGACATGGAGTGATCAACAATGGTCATTGGTGCTGTTCACTGATGAGTCCCGCTATGGATTTCATCCAGATTCGAGACGAACACGCGTTTGGAGAACTCCAGGCAGGGTCAGCCGTCTCCGACATCCACAGGAGGTCCACTCTTACCAAGGCGGGACAATTATGGTGTGGGCAGGAATACGAATCGGCGGACGAACCCAACTCATTTGGATTCAGGGCAGCATGACTGCCCATAGATACCGTGAGGAGGTAGTAGAACGTGTCATTGTCCCGCTCAGGGCCCTAACGGGGCAAGAATTTCAGCTCATGCATGACAATGCACCTTCCCATACAGCGCGGCTGGTGAGGGCCGCCCTTCGAGAACACGATGTTCAGGTATTAGATTGGCCTCCACAGTCGCCAGACTTAAACCCAATTGAACACGCCTGGGACATGTTACAGCGAAGAGCATTGAGGGATTTTCCGCCCAACTTGACAACAGAAGAACAACTTTTCGAACATTTAAAAAGAACTTGGGACTGCATACCCCAGCAAGACATTGACACCTTAATTTTAAGTATGGAAAATCGTTGCCGCTGTGTGATTAATGTTAGAGGAGGAAATACCGATTACTGATTATCAGATTTGGTAAGATTTTTATTCATTTAATTCGATTGAATAATTTTATAAGAATAAAATGTTTTTGTTCACTCAGTAATTTTCTATGGCTTAATTAATTTAAGACTTTTATTAATTAGAAAAACAAAATCGCATCGTGTTGTTAATGTTTAAATATCGGCCATGAAATTATCTTTAATTCTTCCATTTACAGTCATAACAAAATGTTTATAGTTTTCTAGATAATCAATGAAATGTTCAATATCCCTAGATTGTGTTGATGTGTGTATATAGATGTATTTTTTTTTGTTTTTTTGTATGGCTTTGTGGATAAACGACCACAATTTCGCCAGTGTCAGGGTGAAGTGATAGGCCGTCAAACGATGGAGATTTTACGGTCAAAAGAGCGTCCACAGTTTGCAGCTGTAGAGTCTTTGGCAACGCAGTAGTTATCTACAACTACAACAACACAGAACAGACACAAATACATAAACAATATATTTTACAATCATCATCATCATCATCATCATCATTACAGCTAAATAAGTCCACTGCTGGACAAGCCTCCCTCAAGAATCGTCTTGAGGGGATATGCCATAAATGCCATAATCGCCACGCTTGGCAGGCGGGTTGGCGATCGCAGTAAGATAGTCATAGTAATCAGAAGGAAGCTGCTGCCCTTCCTCAGGTAGATATTCCCTCGGGTCGACTTCTACGCCCCCCACGGGATGAGATGGGGTGATGATATTCTGATTCTGATATTTGTCGCCGTCACGACACAGCATATTTTACAATCACAAATAAAAATTATTATATAAGTATGAATTAAATATGAAATATTACACACTCTACCATGCTTTTGACACACTGACAAACTGAGAAGAGGTGACAAAATGACTGTCAAACTGAGAACAGATTATTTAATATTATTTGTGTTTAATGTCTATAGTTTTTGACAATACAACCTTAATGAACTCGAGTTTAGAATAAGTGCGATACCTTTTTTTTTTACATGGTGGAAATGCATTAAACTTACGCATACCCGCCGCTTGGGGAGGCGACGGGTTATGTGGGACTCGCCGGGCTAGTCCCGGGATACGCACTAAAACCACCATGGTAGCCAGCCTCACAATGCCTGTAGCGGGGGGTCTGGGTACTCGTGAACGATCTCGCCAGTATCCCCGCTGTACACTGAGCGTCTGAGACTCTCCCTGGGGACGGGAGGGGCCAAACTGCCTCCTCCCCTCCCCAGCACGCACAAGCGCGTTTAGGCAACCTGAGCTACAGCAGGTTACCTCTTCCCGGGACCGCTTATATAAGACGAGTGGAGTGCCCCTCCTCCAAACGCCAGCGGTCCCAGGGAAAATCGAATGCAGTTCGCCAGGCTCGAACCGCCGTCCACGCAAATTGGTAAATAAGGAGTTGATTTGCCAGCCGCTAGGCCATAGGAACTAGAATAAGTGCGATCCCTAGTTTAATTAAACATGTACGGTGTTTATCCTCATAAAGAATTACCACCTAGTCATAGATACCTACCTACCTAAATGAGACTCCTGTTTAGAGTTGTGTATATTACACGTCTGCTTAACATTTATACTCTGGGAAAAAAGCGTGAAACGAGAAACAAAGTTCATGTATCTTTATTTATTCAGAAATGTATGTATATTATCCTCCTAAATAGTATACGGTTACTCCTCTGCTTACCCCAAGGGGAAAAAGCGAGATACTAATGAATTAATAAACAAAATTTATGGTGTTTACCATCATAAAGAGTGGCCAGCCAGTCTCAGGTACCTACCCACCTACATGAGGTACCTATCAAGTGGCTTATAAAAAACGAAGGTCATCTTTACAATAACACCAAAAACCGACTCCACAATAATAAAAGAATTTTAAGGTGCATTTTATTTTCCTTCTCAGTAGTTAGTTATCGTGTTGTGAGAGTGGGACGGGCGGTGTTGCTCTCTCGCTCGCGCACGTACAATCGCGCTCCCCCCGCGGCGCCCGCATAATATTTTCTTGCATCGCTCTACCCCGCCTCTGTGCCTCGCCCAAATTTGTGCGTGTCCACTGTTCAACGATATTCTGTCAGATAAAATTTTGTGTAATCTATATTTGATGGATTCAGTTTTCTTGGCACACGTATCGCTTGTAGTTGATAGATTTACGTATGCTCACTTTGTCTCCTCCGAAAGTCGTGTACAGCTGGACTAGGGCCTCCCTAAGGGTTTGCACAATGTTTGTGTCTACCATTTGGGGGATATGCCATAAGCGTCACACTTGGCAGACGGGCTGGCGATCGCAGTATGGTGCTCATAGTACACAGAGAGACGCTCCTGACCGTTCTTTGTTGGATATCTCCTCGGGACCTCTTATACACCCCTCACAGGGGTTTTTTTTTGTTTTTTTTTATACAACTTAGTTGACAAACAAGCATACGGCCCACCTGATGGTAAGTGGTCACTATAGCCTATGAACGCTTGCAACACCAGGGGCATCATTAGCGCGTTGCCGAGCCTTTAGAAACCTTACTACTCCCTTTTTGAAGGGCCCCATGCTGTAGTCTCTTGGGAAAATCGTAACAGGGAGTTCATTCCACAACCTCAACGTACGTGGGAGGAAGTTGCGCTGAAAGCACGTGATAGAAGAAAAAGAACGAGTTGTGCTATTCGTCGCCGTCCTCACACAACACACACATCCCGTTACATTAACGATTATAGTTTTGAAAGACGTCAAGTTCTTGACAAAATTTTATAAATAAATTACGAATCTCTCGGAGAATTAGAGTGTATACTCCAATATTCTCATCAACGCAACGATTCGACATTCACAGTACATACTGCACACGAGACTTCCATGGCATTCTTCGAGTAGTTTATGTTTCGTAAGGAAGCAGTTCGTAGTCCTGTTTAGAATGTTATAAAATAAGATCTATTGAGTATACGCAGCTGAATGAAAGGGGGAATACTCGTACTACAAAATGTATTCCCTATTACATTGAACTATTTAAACATCCTCCTAGCAGATCTAGGCAGGGGAAGGACCGGATACACGTTTTCAGCTAGATTACTTTTGCACTGGTTCTAACATGCGCATGAAGCAGCACAGTATTAAATATACAAATTTAACGCCAGACTTAAATATGAAGACGAACTTAAGAGTGTTGGGTATTATTTGGTTTTAAAAAGTAATTTTTGCAGCATGCGACGAGTGGTATATATTTTGCATATAATTATCTCAATTGGGAGGTAGTTAAAGTACAGTTTTCAAAAATATGTGTCCACCATTATGTGTCGAAATATCTGTACTTATAATATAAAAGACCATTATAAGACCGTTATCTTCAGTTTATTAAGTAATGCGGATATATATCTTTTTGTTATTTTTGTTGGTTATTTTTCTGCGGGTATGTTTTCTATGGAGTACCGGTCCCGGTTGTACTTGTTACATTACAGTTCTTAATCTATGTCAGGGCCTCCTGGCTGACTTGAGTGAAACCACTACGGGAAAGCAAGTAAAGCAGCATAGTTCAAAATGACAATATAAAATTCCATAAAAATTCAAATTAGACAAAAAAAAAAACGTAACACTATGTTATGAAAAGACGTCGCCGTCGCCCGCACTTGGGAAATAAATATCTGTAACATGCACGCACACAAACGTGTCAGTGAATTGGATATTTGTAAAGTGCCGGCGATTTTTTTTATGCATATCATTTAATACATATTTGCATGTAATTTAATATATCATTTGCGCTTTTCTATTTTGTTTCGCTGTGATTTTGTCTAATTTGGTGCTCATGATATGTTTAACTGTTATCTATTACTATGCTGTATTCATTTCTCTCTCGTAGTGGTTACTCTTGTGTCAGAGTAGTTCAAGCCAGGTAGGAGCCAATGACATAAATTAAGGATTGTAGTCTAATAACTACAACCGAGATCAAGATAATTTCTTAGTTGAGATTGAGCGCTATTTATGTAAATTATAAATATCATTCCAGAAATAAATAGTAGGTATACTTTCATTAAACTTTTTAACATACGCCTAGATAAACCTTTAAAGAGCACCTGCCTATCACGTTAGATGGGATTTTTAATGTGGTGTGAATTGATAATTTTACTGCAGTGTGCATTATTTTTCTTTGTTCTGATCTATATTTGTTTTACTACACTGGACATTTTAAGATAAGCTTCATTCTTAATTTATGACGTTGGTAATGTTTAAAGGCATTAAATTACTGTAACGTTTGTTTTTTTCATCCATAATTAACTATTTGATTTGTTTTTACTTTCTCTTAATATGTTTTAGTTTGTTGTAATACTTATATATCAACCAAGACAAATTTGTCGTACTATAAACTTATTTATAATAGCCAAATAGATAAGAAAAATATAACATATTACAAGAAGTACCTCATCGAGCCGAAAATAAAAATATATTTAGTAGCCCGATATATTGCTACAATGGACACGGTTTCGTAGATTCTCGGTAATCGCACGAAGTCGTAAACAGCCCGCAGCGGCCTCGCGCTACGCTACGGAGTCAGCCGCCAATCACACGCCTGCGCTGCCTCATGTCGCGCGATATCCGACCAATAGTAGGCCGAGTTCATCACGCTATTTCTAAAAATAGCTTATCTGAGTCACTCTTTAAAAGCGGTGGTTGTTTCTTAACAATGTTTAGAAACAAGTGAAACGTCGAGGGCGACGGACGTATATCGCCGCATGAGAAAGTTTTAGAAGTTCGCGCAGTGAGTTCAGTGATACCGAAGCGTTCGGTGCAAACACATGGTTCGACGTTACCAAAACGGCATGGAGCCCACTTTCTACGAGGAGCAGTATCCTCTAAACGGTGCAGTGTCAGTGGATAGCCTCAAACGGCCGCGCACCCTGGACGTGGGGCGCGGCGCCAAGCGGGCGCGTATCGGCAACCATCCGGTGCTCAACTCGCCCGACCTACAGATGCTCAAGCTGGGCTCGCCGGAGCTTGAGAAACTGATCATCCAGAATGGCATGATCACCACCGCAACTCCAACACCTGGTGCACCTGTGCTATTCCCCGCGCTCGCACCCACTGAAGAGCAGGAGCTGTACGCCCGTCCCTTCGTCGAGGCGCTGGACAAGTTACACCACTCGGAACCCACACCGCCCATGCCTCGCGCCAGGGTGTATGCTGACCTGGACCGGGCGCCACTCGAGCGCTACACCCCCGTTGTTAAGGACGAGCCGCAGACCGTGCCTAGTGCTGCTAGCACGCCACCACTCTCACCAATCGACATGGACACACAAGAAAGAATTAAACTGGAACGAAAGAGGCAGAGGAACCGAGTGGCCGCGTCCAAGTGCCGGCGGCGCAAGCTGGAGCGCATCTCCAAACTGGAGGATAAGGTGAAGATCCTGAAGGGCGAGAACGTGGAGCTGGCTCAGATGGTGGTGAAGCTGAAGGACCATGTCCACCGGCTCAAGGAGCAGGTGCTGGAGCACGCCAACGGCGGCTGCCACATCGACTCGCACTTCTGATCGGCCCGCGCCGCCGCGAAGCCACATTCCATGCTAGTCGCGCCCGTTAGGACGCAGCATACAAAGCGATTTGTGATCTTAATTTTACTGTGTAATATATAGTTACGGACACTAGTGTGTAAGGAGTTGAAGTCGCTACGTTAAGGATGCTATGGACGTATCGTTAAGTTTGAGAGATGGTCGCCAGTGACGTGTGCGTGCAGAACCTTCGCTCGGATGTGTGTTCTTGTGTCTAGCGAGGATGTACTTAGAGCGAGCCAAGTTGGAAGCTTTAGCTTCCATAGTAAGTTGCAGAGCTAATGTGTTTTCCTTAAATCAGTATTGCGTTGTCTCATTTAGAATAGTGTAGAAACTAGAAAGGATAATCGTGCGACGTCATTCCTTCGCAAACCGACTGAACGCATCGAGGTTGAAGCGACGTTGCCAGTTTTACGGCGAATTTCCCGTTTCAGCGATGTTGCCGCACTCGCCTCGCTGAATCGGGGTTTTCCATTGTTCATTGTGTCCCGAGCATTGTATGTATTTTTCTGTCCAGTGGAATCTTATTATAATAATTAGTTTACATTCGGGTGGTTATTTATTGCGACGTTATCGTTCGGCGCGCGTCGTGTTGTGACATGTACGTGCGAGGGAGACAGTGGACAGTGGCAACGGCGCATCGGCCCAACTCGCGAGCGGATGTTCTGCTAATTAAAATTCCGCCTGCGCCGCCCTCGCGGAATGGCGGCCATGTGTTTAACACTCGGACGTTCCGAATCACGTTTCGTTGCACAAGGTTAACTTTTTCACCGCAACGATGGCGCTGTGAGTGCTGCGAAGCCGCCGTGAGCCGGAACGTCTTTGTTCGCTTCGCTTGATTGTTTCGAGACAAATGGCGTGCTTGTGTGGGAGAGCGACAGTGTGTGCCTTGTAGTGTGAGAGAGAGCTAATTATTTCCCATTTTGAAAGATGATTCTCGGAACTGACCCGGTGCTCTATAGAGGACGCGACTTTTGTAATGTGAAGCCGTCCGATTTAAATATTAGTTGTGGATGTATGTCTGTTAATGAACTGATGAGTGAACGAGTGAGGAGCAACCGTTTGATTTGTGAACGCTGCGGGTGAAAGCGAGATGGAAGTATTTATTAGTGAGAATGTTTATCTTATAGGATGAAGTAGCAATCTCGAGTGCCTACGCTTTGTAAACTAAAGCTTATACCTATGTTTTAATTGTTTTTGTTACCATTAATGTGCTACAGTAAATTGTTCTGTACCATTGTCTTCTGTAGGTTATATTGTAATTATAATACCAATTAACAAGTTGAATTGTTATATAGACTATATTAGGCGAGCGGAGTCAGGCGGTGACGATAACTTAAAGTAGTTACTGCCCCTACGCCGCCTATTTGTATTATTTTTATACAAAAGAATTCGTCAGAATGTTAACAGTAATTTGTAAGTTTATAAAGATATGAAACAGTTATACTAAAATAATATATTTCTATGAATTTAACAAAGAATATTGTTTTATACTGAATATCATATTGTATGATACAATTGAAAGAGAAAATAAATTATGAAGATTATTATACCATTTACTTTATGCTTTCATTTTTCTAACCCTTGAAGAAATGTACAGTACACGATTTGGAACCATTTCTTACACACGAATCACATGTTTGTAACTGCGTCTGGTGTCCAAAATTCTTCTTACATTCTCAAGCAAACCATAATTACCAGCCTATACTGGGTTAATATGGCCTTAACCACTGAATTAACAATATTACTTATCACTAGGGTAGGTACTTTATAAAGGACAGCAGTCAAAATCAATGTGAGGATAGGTTATTGCTGCCTATTCACATTTAACCCGTAATAGGACAGTGGTATAACACTTCATGTCATCATCAGCCTGATATTGTCCACTGCTGGACATAGGCCTCCCCCAAAGGTTTCTATAACGTTGGCATTTGGAGGTGTATGCCGAAGTCACCGCGCTTGGCATGCGAGTTGGCGACCACAGTAAAGTAGTAGCTATAGTTAGTACTACCTGCTGTATCCCTAAGTCGCCTGTTGCACGGGGTGATATGGGATGATCCTGTTATTCTTTCTAGACCGGATACCACACGGCTACTAAATATAATACTTAATTCGCTTGTAACTAGAGTAAATAATGGACATTTAGCGAGACCTCAAGCTGCCCGTAATGTGTACTGCTATTTTAAACTATTTGGCAACTTAAATCATGACCAAATGCTTAGCTAATCAAGGTCAATAATTGGGGAAATGGTCTCTAAAAAATAACCACAACTTATATCTGACCCCAGTAATAAGTTAGGCTATCCAACATGAACATAAAAGTCTTTGACACGTATGTTTTGCGTGAGACCAGTGGCCCCTCGCGTGCGTGCCATATACACAGATATGCATCTCACTTTCCCACCCTGCACACGAAACGCTTAATACATTAGGGTTTTGAGGGCATACCGTACACGCAGGGCAATGGGCTTATAACATTCTAATTTCTGCGAGTGGGAACTGGGAACATATATATTCTCAACAGAGACTGCAAACATGCCTAGGTGCCATATGTGATCGTATCATCCGACAGGACGATTATCTGACACGACCGGAAGAGTGTAAAGCGCAAAGGACCGACGTGGCACGGACGTATACCATACTCCGGCATGGCTTTCTTACCAGACAAACCTCAAAAACTTTTTCCCCGACATGGGCCAAATGAAATGTTATGAAATATTTTATTCTTCATCTTTAGCCTACTAGTGGGACTGATTATTGGGAGCGGAATTACCCCATATTTACCTATCACCTGTATGGCGATATCTTGGACCATCGCATGCATCGGATCCAAGATATCGCCATACAAAAATCTGACATTACTACACAATTTATAATCTTCACCTGTCCGAAGGTGCAAGCTTTCTCCATACAATAAGTTGAATATATGCAATAAAAAAAATCCAGAGACTAATTGCGTTAGTCCTCGGATTTTAAATGCCAAGAAAAAAAGTTAATACAAGACAGTCGTGAAGTATGGACTCTTTGACACGGATACTTTTGTATAACGTGTGTAGTAAATGACAGTTGAAAATCAAGATAACACCAAATTATTACAGCCATTACGTAGGTAAATAATGACAAGACCGTTTGTAATTATGCTTACTGTTACATTACTTACGTAACATTTGTTGTACAACAGTACAGTCGAGTACAGTAATCGGTTCTCACCGGAGAGTGACGAATTTGATTGTCACTTTCTTGTGTCAACTAATAGACTATACGAAAAATTTAATTCATTAGAGCCTTTTTTAAATGGTGCTCAGTGAGAGTAAGCACCTCGCAGCCAGTCTATAAGATGGGTGACCGCTAAAATGGTTTATTTCACAGCGTTTATTTGACCCGGGGGGCATGTTAAGCTGTCATATTAATCATAATAATATCCTGGGACATTATTTACACACGGCCACCTGATCCCAAATACAATAACTCATATACTACATATACTATTTTTTTTTGTAAATACCTACCTATCTTTATAGATAGATAATTACACCTGAACTTAGGACAAACAGACATGTTCATGCACACAAATATCTGTCTTGGGTGGGAATCAAACCAACGACCTCCGGTGTGTAAAGCAATATTTGTTTGCACACATTAGACAACAGTAGTTAATCCATGTCAGAGGCCTACTGGGCGACTTGCACGCGTCTGACATTACGGTAACCACCTGGCCATACGATAAAGTAAGTATTTTTTTGCGGTTTAAGATATGTATTTTCTTAAAAAGAATGCAATATTCAGTTACATGAGATAAAAGAGAATAGTTTTATGAAAAGTCAAAGTAATTGCTACAGATACACTACATCCCCTTATTATAATTAAATATACTATAACAAATAGTAATATAATATAAAATAAGTTATTTAATAACAACAGACTAATATTTCGCATTCGATGTGTTTAATTAAATTAAATACCTTTCTATTTACAATTATTTGATATAATGAGTGTACTTAGACGACTGTATTTATCGAGGACAGGCCATCCAACTAGGTAGGTCCAATGTCGAGAAATAGGTCAAGCGCGAATTCGACTTTGCAGCGTTCAGGAAGCTACGTAACATCTTCGCATCCCAAACACAGCAGTGTTTCAAATCGAAAGTCTCTCAAACAGCGTCCAGTGTGATGACTTACAGTAACGTGGTTGTTTACTATAGGCGTCATAGGAAGTCTTAAGGTCACACATAGAATAATGGAGAGGGCTATGCTCGGAGTACGAGAAATTGGTAAATTCGAAATAGAAATTGATTAATTTGGAATAGGTGAACTAAAGTAACCGACACATACGAAAAATTTCAAAATTGAAGTAGCAGTGAGCGAGGCATAGTGCGTAGAACCGGCAGAGACCGGGGCAGGATATCTGCAAAATGTTCTTGAATAGCGACCACGTACCGGAAGACGCACAGTGGATAGGCTAGCCCCCACAAGGTGTACCGGCAATCTTGCAAGGGTCTCAGGAAGCCGGGACAGGAAGCTGGATGTGGGAAGCATGAGTCCGGACATTGTGAAGATTCTTGGGGGAGGTCTTTGTCCAGCTGTGGACTTTGAGACTTCCAATGTTCCATTGAATAACTATATAGTATATTTAAAAATGTAACTTCCAGTTAAATACTGTGAACGGGGTAAACAGTGACCGGTGACAGGAACCTTGATTAAGTTACCTGATAATTATTTTTTAAAATAAACTGTACAATCTGTTGATATAGCTTGACCTCAACGGCTTTAATTCAATACGATAAGGGTGGTTTTCGTTCTGCAAGTGTACATACCGATTGGGCGTCGAATGTACTCACAATCGTTCTAGAACAGAATCGTTACGTCCGCGAATGGCATGTCTTGACATTGAAAGCCGATCAATTCGTCAATGTTATCAAGATCGAAGTAGTTTCGTGCTCGGTATTGGAGTGAGTGTTTATCTAATCAATTAATTTAGAATTCCTTAGTTTACGATATCTGCCTTGAAATTCCGAAAGATTTAGTCGAGGTGCAATGTCTATACTCTTCGTTGCCTTAGCGGTAGCGTGTTTAGCCCAGGATACTGGGTACACAACTCGGGCCAAAAATGGGGTATTTGGATTTTCCTGGCAAGAAAAACGCTCAGATGCATCCCGGTATCTGGAATAGGCTGTGCCTCTCTGCATTTGCACCTTTTTGCGTGAACTCTCCTGCCCTGTAAAAGCAAGCAATCAAGAGGGCACGCAAACTTCATCTGCGCAGGACTAGATTATAATATGTCCTGCGCAGATGAATTGTATTTTTATTTATTCAAAAACGATAACGCCCTTGCTAGAGTAATTATTTCCTGTATCGCGGGGGACGATCATCATCATCATGTCAGCTGAATGATGTCCACTGCTGAACAATGGCCACACCAAAAGATTTCCACAGACCACAGTGGAGTTCTATTAATTATTTGGAGGGATATACCATATGGTCAGAGTAAACAGAGAGACGCTGCTAACCGTTCTCTAGAAGATGCTCCCTAGAAGATGCTCCCTCGGGATGATTCCTACGGAATGATATTCTTTGCCATCAGCATCACAGAATGGCAATCCACGGACAGAAATCTCACCCTGAGTCACAAAAACTATATACCTATGTGTCAGCTCGTTCGAGTTTAATCAGGTCGGTCTTATTAGCGGTGCCCCAAACTGGTATACAGTAGCTCAAAATAGATTGACATAAACTAAAGTACACGGATAGTTGTTCCATGCGGGGATCGAACCCGAAACATGCGGGCGTGACAGCGAGGCGACTACCTTAACCACTACGCTACACAGACAGTCAATTCCGTTCAGATTGACCACCTTATCCAAATGTCGGCCAGAAGCAGTACAGTATACGATATAAAAACGATATAAAAAAAACGGTTATTTTATGATTATATATATAAAAACGTACTTCTATACTGCTCTATTAAAATCATAAAAGTAGGTTTATTTATAGAAAACTATAGCTCAATCCTTATTATTTTTATATTGTCAATTTCTTTTTATTTTTTCGATTTTCTTAAAGCCTTATTCAATGCCTTTAAAAGCACACACGATTCTAGTTTCACCAAGTTGCGCAATTTTTCCTTGTTCGAATCAAATTTGGAACAAACCCAACTTTTATTTCCATGAAATTGGTAGCGGCCTCGAATTTTGTAGAAACGAAGCCCCAAACGAAATGCCATTCAAACATAATGTTGACAAAACTTTAATGTTAACATCAATAAATTGTTCTGTATAAACATTTTGTCATTCGAATATATTTAGTTCGCATCAACGGTAATTTAACTAAATGTAAACATGTAATAAAAACGACAGTTGTGGTTATATGAAAAAAATATAATAGGTAGTTAAACTAGCTTCGGTCCGCAGCAATTAACTTAGGGCGATATCGTAATTATCTCCATTCTTTTTTTTGGACAGGCTAAGATCATAAACCATACCGCCTCGTCTTCAGTTAAAATATTTTATGTTTTTCGTCATTTAGTCAAAGTCCAGTCAAGTCCGTCACAGTTAAGTCATAGTCCTACCCCAGTAAAGCAGTGGAGACTTTACTAGAGGCTTCTATGGAGTTTTGGTTTCAACACGGAAAATCACAATTCACGGCAATATTGCACTTTACTCCACTTGTGTACGTTGTCGAAGATGTTATGGCTAAAAATCGACCATATTTACACATTAAAACTCGAATTTATACCAGTTATTGAAAATGAAACAGAACCTCGATGCGTCTTTTTCCGCGTTGGCGCCAAAAACCGTTTAGTATCTTTTTGACAGATCGAGTCAGTTGGGAATTAGTGACGCCCTCACACGTAGCCGATTCGATTTTATATAATAATTGATTTTGTTGGAGAAGAAGAACTTTCAATCGTTTTTATACAGCGAAATATTTTGAGTATTTTAAATCGAAACGTCAAACTAAAAGATACCTCGTCGATGAAATGGCAGCGGAATAAACATACTGTTATTAAAATTTGCCCTTATCACTGTCAATACAATGCTATTGGTTGAATCTATATGATTATGGGCACACATCAAAGGGAAGGCAGCAAGAAAAAACACAACGCCGCCGGTTACAGCGAATAAAATGATGCAATGATTAAATAATGTGTATGACACCTGAAAACTGGGCCAGTGTCGGGGAGAGGACAAAAAATATAATAATACCTGAATGGGATTGGGACAATCCCAAATCTAAAATAAAATATAATATAATAATCACAAATCTAAAATATTATATAAATAAATTAACCTCCAAAAAATACATCACAATTTGAGTTATTGTAATATGTAGTACATTTTATGATTCGTAATTACTTTGTTGTATTAGATTCGTCATTAAGATAAAAAAATATCGCAAATAATGTTTCGTTTACTGTATTTTAACCCGTACTACTTAACATATACGGGCGAGATTAGTATGATACAATAAAATTGGGTATTGTCAGCCTCTTAAATTGAAAATTTCTTTTAGGAAATAGCTCAACTTTCCGATATGATTATTCTTATATAGTTGTCTGATTTTTAACCTTGTGTGTGTGTTCTTCCCAGCCGATTTCGGCTATGGTGACTGCTACTGATTAGTTAAGGCGCTAGGGAGATCATTTCTCACATGCGCCCTTAGGTGACTACAGTATCCAATCTTGTGAGTGAACGTGCGCAAACATTGGCTGCACGTGACGACACCGTCGACATAGTTGTAAAATATGACTGCTGGTGGTTTAGTCTTAAGAGCATCGCGTTTCGCATCCAGCTCGGATTTTCTCTGCTCTTCAAAGTCATGAACCTTTTTGTTTACCAAGCGCCTTCACTCAGGGCGGCAACTAGCCTTTTCCTCCCATTTCGGCGGATTAATAATGCACCTCTTCATGTGTCTTTTCTTTTCCGGGTCTCGTTGACGGACTACTTATAAAATCTGTGTCCCGGTGGCTACTCATAAAAACGCTTTCGTCACACATTCCACCAGCTTACTTCTCAAGTCAAGCATGCGTGAGGAAGTTTTATTTTAATAAACAGATATACACTCTCAGATTATAACAATTATTTGGACTAGCTTCTAACCCCAGTAGCAGGCAGATTCACTTTATTTATAAGATGACGTTTACTTTATTTATTTCCAATTTTTGTACAAAGAAAGAAAAAATAAACTACAAGAGAAGACATTGCACAAAGGTACCTACTACTTATTTCTAAAGAAATTTCTTCCAGTAGACCTGCATGAAGAGATTTTGGAAGATAGGAAGATATGAGTGGGTAGAATGATATACATACATAAATACATACATAATTTAAAATAATAAATAACATTACATATCAAAGGCAAAGAGGAAAGGTAGAGTTCTTTTAACCTTTTTAGGATTCTGTAGCCAAATGGCAAAAAACGGAACCCTTATAGATTCGTCATGTCTGTCCGTCCGTATGTCACAGCCATTTTTTTCCGAAACTATAAGATCTGTACTGTTGAAAATTGGTAAGAAGATGTATTCTGTGTATCGCATTAAGATTTTCACACAAAAATAGAAAAATAATAATAATTTTGGGGGTTTCCCATACACTGAACTGAAACTCAAAAACTTTTTTTCATCGTACCCATACATCTATGGCTAGGTCTTAAAAATGATATTGGGGTTCCTAATATATTTTTTTCTAAACTGAATAGTTTGCGCGAGAGACACTTCCAAAGTGCAAATATGAGTGTCCCCCCCCCTGTAACTTCTAAAATAAGAGAATAATAAAACTAAAAAAAATATATGATGTACATTACCATGTAAACTAACAACGAAAATTGGTTTGAACGAAATCTAGTAAGTAGTTTTTATTTAATGCGTCATAAATCGTTAACCGCAATTTACCTTTCATTTAATCAACTGAAATACTTGCTGCTGCGGAACCCTTCATGGGCGAGTCCGACTCGCACTTGGCCGGTTTTTTTAAATATGGAGATTAGACAATATTGACATCGGTAGAGTAGTTGAAACGAGAAAAGGTTATTAACAAACAAACGATTCTATGTCTTATTAATTATTAGTATTTATATGGACTGTGATAAATATGAACGTAATAACCTGCGTACCTACGGCTATAAGATTGATAAAGGAAATAATGTCTTATAATATTGGCATGAAAGTTTAATTCCAATTAGCGAGAGAGTGAAACTGTGAAGGTCGAAAGAATCGATGCCAACGATGTTCCCCGGCCGGATGTCCGATATACGTGGCAATAACACGCGATGACTGGGGGCATTTGACGAATTGATATAAAAAAAGAATATTAAGAAAACATAGGAATTGATGCCAAGTGACATTTGTAAGGAAATCTTATTAGTATTATAAATGCGAAAGTTTGTGAGTATGGATGTATGAATGTTGGTTGGTAGGTACTCTTTCACGCAATATAGTTAATATATCGGAATAAGACATAGTCTATACCTAATCTATAACATTTGATGCAGGTGAAACAACGAGGCACAGGTAGTATTACCTAAGTAATAGTAAAATTCATACGTACATACACTCACGCCTGTTTCCCAGAGGGGTAGGCAGAGACAACGGATTTCCATTTGTCACGATCTATGCACACTTCTTTTGCCTCGTTTACTGTCTGTATACTCGCCAGGTTAGGGTACTTCTGACCTAGCCTTTCTTGAGAACGTTTCCGATTTTGTCAGAGAAAGTTCTACGAGGTCTTCCTCTTCCTCTTGTACCATTCACACAGGCCAGGTATACCTACTTCTTTTGTCAATCTTCTTACGTTCATCCTTTCTAAATTCCTAAACCATCTCAGCATACCATTTTCAATCTTTGTGACTATATCCTCTTTTACACCACAAGACTATTTCGTTTTCTGTCTCTCAACGTCACACCACATGTTCTTCATAGAGCTCTCATTTCCACTGCATTTATTCTACTTTCATTCTTTTCTGCCATACCCAACTAGTAAAATTCAACATAATAATAATCTGTACTGATAGATAACCTTAGGCTATCTATAAAGACCAATTATCGGCTCTTTATTTTTTTACGATCTATTTGCTTAGAAAACCCACAAGATTTTAATGTATAATTATTTATAGTAATGATACGATTGTATATTATTTATACCAACGAATGCTATTATTTCGGTTGATAACAGGCTGGATGTTAAGAGTCATTAAATCGTTATAATCCGCTGCAAGCCGCTGGATGCAGTTAACGCAAGACCGGCAATTATGGAGATCTTTGGGGGAGGAATTTGTCCAGCAGTGGGCGTCTTTCGGCTGACATGATGATAATAATGAATCTTCCATTAATGATTCACTGATAATAACTCAAAAGTCAATAGTCAAAAAGCAAATGTAATACTTTTTTAAACCACAACAAAATACTGACAAACTAAATAGTTATACGTATGAATGGAGTAGGTAATTTTCGACACAGTAAAAGTAATCATAGGGTTTATTACATTTAGGGGTGCATTGGATCACCTATTAAACTGGGAGGGTGAATTGCTGATTACAGAAAGTATGATTAGTTCCGCTTGCCATGTCCTCGGTACTTTTCGCGAAGTAATAATGGACTTCAAACAACACAAGACAAATTTTGCTCGTCCAATCGAAACTTAATTCTGAGTACTGGTAGTAGTTAACTTTGTTGAGGCCGAAATGGTCTGGTGTGGTGACCACGTACCGGAAGACGCAGCTTCGGCAGGCCTCTCACAAGTGGATAATATGCATGGTGAGGGCCGCTAAAAGCCAACGTATACCGGGAGCGCAAAACCTGATATTGTGGAGTCGATTATCCAGTGCACATCTTTGGGCTGGTAAGAGAATTCTCTAAAGTGGAGGTACCTTCAGTCGGGCTGTCTATCGTATAGGGTTACTTTGAGATATATGGAATGCAATAAAACTGTTTGGTGCAAGATATCTATGTGAACCCGATCACAGAGCCTAATAGTACTAAGGGTTTATTATTTTTTTTATTGTATTCTACTCCGGCCTCATATCCCTAGCCAGTAAGTAATCGGAGAGGTAAAACACCTAAGCATACGGTCAGTTTATATTAGGCGACACCCATATTGGCTTCATCACTGTGCGTTTCCCTGCTTCGAAGGGTACGTTAAAGTGTCGGTCCTAGTAAAAGATTTTAAACAACAGTCGTAAAGCCTACTGGGTGGCTTGAATAACTCTGACACTAATGTAACCACTGCCCATACGATACAATCTGCCCTAGGGAAGTGAGTACCGAACATTTTCAGGGACATAACACCCATGATCCGTCCATTTCCGCGGGCGTCGCCTCACGGCCATTTATTATGTGGGTCAGTCAGTTTGTTAACTCGACAGAAGCCTACGCATTGTTCTTGCTCATCCAATATTTACTAACATTACAGTGTTTACTCCGATGTTGTTAAAACACTTGTATTTATGATTTGATGTTTTACATTCGGGCGGCGTGTTGACTGATTGCGTTGCGCACGCCTATTCATGGCCGCCCGAAATAACATGTTGCGTGTTGAAAATGTTGAAACATCAATATTTTATTGAAGACTTTAATATTAACTCGCCTATGAATACAGGATGAAATATTACCGGTGGCGGAGGCAGATTACTCCTACTTCCTATTGATTCTGCTAATATTATAAATGCTTGGGAGGATGGACATGTACACCATTCTCATGGTATAACCAAAGTACTTTTTATTCTGTATAACTTTGTGAACTTAATTTGAGACCTACCATTGTATTCATACCAATGTTTGACAAAGAAATAATTATAACTATGTTAGACTTGGGATAGAATGAGTTGAGTAGAGAGTAGAGATGAGAATAATTATGACTGCACGTGTGGAGCAGTGGCTAAGACAGTCGCCTCGCCCCTTCGAGTCCCGCGCCGGACAACTATTTTTGTGACCCATAGTTGTTCTGAGTATGGATGTAATTTGTGTCCGTCTGTCCGGTAAGATTCCAAAGTGCGGGCGTTGTCTTATTATATTTTATTTTATTTATGTCTTAAAAAGAAGGAAAGAAAGTTAATCAGAAGGGGGGAATGGTAGCGCAACGAGAAAGTATATAATGCCCCCTGTATCAATCACAAGATAGGCTGCTTTAACAGCTCACCATCAGGCTGTGCGTAAATTTGTTTGCTGATTTGGTTGTATAAAAAACACTTTCGACGGTCACACTCTTCAATCATTAGCGCTTCCAACCACACATAATGAGGTCGCGGGTTCCAATCCTGGTTCGTGCCAAGAAAGTGTCATTGCAATTTTGCTAACGTGAAAAATTCTCAGTATTATTGCAGAGACAGAAAGTTGGCGGTTTTATGAACCTGTACCATGAAAAACGCGTAAATCTCTATCTCACTACTGTTTTGTCGGTTTGATCTCGATGCGAAGAATATACCCCTACAAGAGAGACCAATGATCTTGTGAGGGACAATTGTGGAGATCGTTGGAGGAGGCTTTTGTTCAGCAGCGGGCGTCTTTCGGCTGATATGAGAGGTTGGTAGAGGCTATTTCCAATCCTAGTGGCTTGATGAGACTGCTTCTAACGATGAACAAAACCTCTCTGTCTATCGCTGGAACATACATGACCTTGGAGCCTCAACATTATGATGTCACCCTGTCTGGTCTATAAAATATGTTCAATTAAAAGTGTGCCATAAAACTATGGACTTCATTTATTTTAATACAATTTATGTACAGACGCCAGCACATCAAGCTACCCCAATCTGTCAAATTTCCCCAATTGAAAGTGAACCTTATGCTATTATGGTAAAGTTCTATCTTTAAAAGAAATTTGATGGATTGGGGTAGCTGGATGTGTTGGCGTCTGTACTTTCCGGCGACAAGCAGGTCGTAAATATGTCCAACAAAATTAATGGCTCATCTATCATATTTCTTTACGAGTAGTAGGCAAATATTCATCACACACCATATTCATCCAAATAAATATATTGATTGATTGAAATACCAGAGTCTCCCAGTGATATACGAGAAATGTCTATGAATAAGTTTAAAAGAATTATAAAAGCCAAATTGTGTAGCAGGACTTACTACAAAACTTCTGATTATTTAAGTGACAAAACAGCTTGGGATTGAGTCGCTCTAAATTAACACATTTAAATACAATGTAATTTTATGTAAGAAATAAATATTTAAAAAAAGGATTGCTAATGAGTTTTCTGGCAGTGTTTCTCAGTAGCTGCCACGTCATGCAATGCACGGTAGGGTAAAAAAAATTGACGAGTCCTCATAAATGTAATATTTTAACGGAATAAATGAGTTTTTGATTTTGATTTGATTTTGATCAACCATTTTGAACAAATATAGTAGAATATGAGATAGATGGAAGTGTATCCAGCTCATATGCTCCAAATCATGAAATGTACACTTACAGACATAAGTATACTTACAGACACTTACATTTATAACAGCACGTGTGGCGCAGCGCGAGCGGTTAAGATGGTCGCATCGCCACTTTGTGTCCGGGGTCCGTTTCCCGCGCAAGGCAAAAATTGTGGTGCCTCATAAATATTATCCTGAGTTTTGATGTACTGTGTCCGTCAATTATATCTTTGTCAAGTACCTCGTTACACAGGGATTGTACTCCCTAGTGCGGGCATTATACACTCAGGGGCACATTTAACCGTCCACTCATCTCGAACTGCTTAACGTTTGTTTATGTTAACTTACGCTTTGCGTACTAGGCGTTACTTCTTAAGTGGGTATATCTGAAATAAATAAATCAATCATACCCGCGTTTTGTTTACTTTTGTGGTTTTTATTCAACAATAATCAGTTTAATCGTAATTTGACAGTCTCGCCCCATGTTTTATGTGACGGATACATTTGATTTAAAACGTTGTGATACCATTTCTTCGAATAAAACCTAGGTATTGGCCTGCCGTGATTTCATTTACACCAAAAAAATGCCACTGGACGCAGCTGGGGCAGCTAGGGCTGTAGCACTTGCAGACGCTGGGTTTAGCCAGCGTCGGATTGGACGGATGCTTGGATATCCACGATCCACAATTCAAGATGCTATCCGGCGTTACAGAGAGACTGGTTCCTACACAAGAAGGCCAGGGCAAGGTCGTAGAAGGTGTACATCAGAGAGAGATGATCGTTACATCGTCTCGAACGTTCTTCGGAATCGGTTTACAACTGCTCCTGAGGCTCGTAACCGCTTGTTTGAGGTACGAAATGTAAGTGTGAGCCTAAGAACAATAAGAAGAAGGTTAGCTGAGAGGGATCTGAGAGCATTTCGACCAGTTCGAGTCCCAGCGCTGACCGCAACTCACAGAAGAGCGAGACTTGCATTTGCTCGAGAACATTTAAATTGGACTTCGGAACAATGGAAGGCAGTTCTCTTCTCGGATGAATCAAGAATAGCTTTACGAGGTCCTGATGGACGTCAGCGCGTGTATAGACGCCGTGGTGAAAGGTTTGCTGAATGTGCTGTGGTTGAAACAGTAGGCTACGAGGGAGGCTCTATAATGGTGTGGGGTGGCATTTGTTATGACGCCCGTACAGAATTGTTCATCTTCGATAGAGGCAGCGTTAATGCTCACAGGTACGTGACAGAAGTTTTAGAACCCCACGTGATGCCTTTTGCGCCATTCATTGGCGATAATTTTGTTTTAATGCACGATAATGCTCGTGCACACACCGCGAGAATTGTCAGCGATTACTTGGACGCCGTCGATATTCAGCGATTACCATGGCCAGCTCGCAGTCCTGACCTGAACCCAATAGAGCATGTATGGGACAACCTAAAAAGACGAATTCGGGGTCGTACACCAGCTCCTACCACCATCAGTGAGCTAAAAACTGCAGCTGTTGAGGAGTGGCAGAACATTCCCCAAAGCGACATCCAAGACATAATTGACGGGCTTTCTAATCGATTGCAGGAGGTCATTAGGGCCAGAGGAGGAAATACACATTATTAATCCGGTAATTTAGAGCACACTTTTTTTTTAAATTGACATTTTGCTAATTTTTATTTTTTGTAAGAAAAGTGCATATTCAATTTTTTTTAAATTTTGTCTTAATTAAACCATTTCACAACATACACATGTTTCATTTATTTTCGTGGAGGTTCACCCAATGTGACATTATAACAAAATTAATTAAATTACCATAGAATTTTGAAGAAATCTACAAAATATAGGTGGCCGGTTAAATGTGCCCTTGAGTGTATATAAATAAAGACTGAAATAAAAGTCGAAAGTGGGTAATCATAAGTAAAATTTAAACTTTAGTACCAAAAATAATATTGTACATAAATGGACTTAATGCCCTAGGCATTATCTACCAGTCAACCTTTGGGTGGTGTGGAGAGGCTAAGGTAGGTGTATTAAAATGGCCAAATGTAAACTTAAAAGTTTCTTTTTTATGGTTTAAATATATACATAAACACTAGAATAATAATTAAAAATGGTGGAAATCCAACCTGGGGTTCTACCGGCTAAGTCACCGAACATCGATTTCTTAAATAAATAAAGGTAAAAGGTAAATAAAATGACTTAATCGGCTTCCATGAGCACATGTGACGTCATAAATGGTCCGATTGGTTAAGTAATTTTTAACCTTTATTTATTTGAACGTCATTTAATAAATCGATGTTCGGCGACTTAGCCGGTAGAGCCCCTGCACTTCCCACTCCTGTTATTCGATAAATACACACCGGCTTTCGTATTTACTAGTTCCCTTGCTAACATCTTTACAGAGGATATAGGGGGCCATGCTTTGTTATTGTGAGGTAAGGTTTATGCTTTGCATTGCGGAAAATTCTGTTGTAAATTGACTCCACTTTTAAAACAAGGGTTAGGTTACAAAAACCTACACCAGGTTTTTGTACACACTACAGGAAACTATTTGGTATCATCCCTATAGTTGCGGCAATTCATGACCTTGGCCGAAATGTGTTTTACGAGCTCCAAATTGTTTTTTTTTAATAATAATATCTGGGGACAATGTCACACAGATCATCCTAGCCCCAAACTAAGCAAAGCTTGTACTATGGGTACCAGGCGACGATATACATACTTATATAGATAGATAAATACTTATATACATAGAAAACATCCATGACTCAGAAACAAATTTTCGTGCTCATCACACAAATATTTGCACTTACCGGGATTCGAACCCAGGACCACCAGCTTCGTAGGCAGGAGCACTACCAACTAGGCTACGGTGACCGTCACAGTGAATTACAGATGGTGCGAGGCTTCGAATCGAGTTATTGTGGTTTTTTAATGCAACTAAGACCAAATTAAAAAGGAATGTTGAAATATGGACATCGTGGTTAAGCCATAACGCCTATCACTCTCACTAAGTACAAACTTTATTGGCTCACGCCGCTCACGCCTTAAACCACCAGCCAGGAAGACGAGAAGACTGTACCACCGAGCATGTGGTAAAGCAGTAGGTATTCTAGTCTGTTCTGTCTTTACATGGGAAAAACAGTACTATCTAGCCTAGAGAGTACTATTTCCCGTTTGTTTTGTATAACAGTAATAAAATATATTTTACTAGCTGCGCCCCGCGGTTTTACCCGCGTTAAATTTTGTAAATTATCACAGCTCCTCCCCCGTAGGTGATAGCGTGATAATATGTAGCCTATATGTTGACCCGACCTCTTAGTAATATTCATGCAAAATTTGAAGTAAATCCATGCAGTACTTTTTGAGTTTAGCCAAACAGACAAAAATTCTAAAAACTATATTTTTGGCTTCGATATAGATTGCAGATCACGCCCCAAGTATCCTTTTTAAAAAATATTCAATATACAGTTTTGACTTTCCTACGATTTTATTATATGTATAGATTACGAAAAATACATCCATTTGTGTTAGTGATCCATGCATTTGACCTAGTTGCACCCATCGGTCCGACGATGACTGTTAAAGTGATTACATTTCTGAGTGAATCCGTGCTTCGGAGGGCACGTTAATGTCGACTGGTTGTAGTCGTAAGACTACATTCGTTAAGCCATGTCTGAGGCTTACTGAGCAGCTTAAACCACTCCGACCGATCGTATGCTAACCACGGCCCAATATGGTGAAGAAAGGAAGTAACAATACCGAAAAAGTAGTGTTAGTAACATAAAATAACATCATTAATTCTTATATTGGAGGCATAAGGGTACCAGCGATCTTTGGCGTGACTCGCCCATAAACCGCCGCATATAGACTTTAACAGTAATCTTAGAAGGCATTGCTAATCCGCTTGCCTCAAGAGTATTTTATACGGGACATCAGACAAGTTATTCCTCAGTTGCCGTCACGTTCCGCCACAAACGCTGGATGGATGGTCGTCTACCACGGCACCGTGCCTTTCACAAGAAAATTTTTACTGCGCACTGCCACGCTGTGGAATCAATTAACTGCGAGGTATTTCCGATCCGGTATAAGATGGTAACCTTCAAGAAGAGAGGCTTTTAGTTTCTCAAAGGTCGGCAACGCCCTTGCGGTTGCTCTGGTGTTCCGAGTGTCCATTGGCGGTGATGATCCTTGATGATCTTTGCTATCGTATAAAAAATGCTTGTGGAGTCCGTAATATCGAGGATAACATACATACATAGTACGCCTGTATCCCAGAGGGGTAGGCAGAGACAACGGATTTCCATTTGTCACGATCTTTGCCCGCCTCTTTGGCCTCGTTTACTGTCATTATATTCTTCATACATATTCGCCGGTTTAGGGTACCAATATCAAGGATGAGTAAGCTTAATGAGTGGAGGATGAGTAGCGTAATAAGGATAGGTTATCATTCCTGACAGACTTGACTACACTTGACAGAAACTTGACTTAACTCGCTAGTTTCAAGAGTAGAGTGTGCCCTGCAGCGGGCAAGTTAGATAGATAGATAATGTTTTATTGACACCAATATACATACATTCTTACATTTCAGTACAATGTTTAGAGCCTTATAGGTAGGTACCTTATTATTGCAAATGTTGTCGAAAACTGATTCCCAAGCTAGGCTAATTTGCCTGTATTTTGGGAGGCAGTGTACAATCGTTCAGGACTTGAGGTAACCGTAATTTTACGGGTCACCACTAAGTAGTCAGATCACAGATCATTCCTTTCTTATCTTTAAGAATTTATTGTAAATAACTACCGCTACAATTTTACAATTTGTGCCGATGTATGTAGTTTTGAATCAGCATTAAATTGCTTCTTTGAAGATAGTATTTAGATTTTCAAAAGCTTTATATCTTTGAACTAAATAAACTTCGATAAACCGGCCTAACATTATTATATTTTTTGTAGTAGCCAAGCTTTTTATATTGGAAATGTTCCAAAGAATACACCGTGTGCGGTCGATTGCCCTCGCTGTTGACTCACTGAAAGAAAACTAAAAGAAATATTAAATAAAAAAAAATCTATTCAAACTATTCAAGGACATTTTGCAAGGACGATATGAGAAACACATATACAAAATGTTATTTCTGAGAAATGTTATTGCGATCAGCTGAAGTATTTCTAAGTACTGTATTTCAAATAAATTTATTTAAATATTCAGCTTCTTGTGCGATGGTTACGGAATATTCCACAATATTTTCCCGCTACTTTACTTATATCGTTTCGTGGAATTAATGCTTTGAATGCTGGCTGACAATAAAGCCCTTAATTGATGGTAATTTTTTACGACCTCCACGATGAAGAGTTGATTGTTATAATAGAAGTACTTCAAGGAAATACGGTAATTATTTATAGCTGTTCATACAGTACATAGGGTGTTAGTTAATTAGTGTTAAAGATTAAAAATAGTAATAAGGGATTGTCGATATTTTAATGAGAATTGGTCTACTGTCAGACTTGTTTAAGCCGCTGTTGTAATTGTTTTACTATTTACTCTTGCTTGTTTACTAATAATTACAACTGGGACCAATCGCTTACTGTGCTCTCCGAAGCCTCTGCTCATAAATATAACCACATTCGCGGTGACCCATCTATGAACTAACCAAGTGGCTGGGTAATTAACCTCGTGGAACACCTACGGACTGGTGAAAGCAACTGTCTTTTGAGCTCCACCAGAACGAATATTTCAGACTTGTTCGCTTGACCGAAGTTTGGATTATAAATCTTACATCCTAAAGTGAAATGTATGTTTCCGATCATACATTCTTTTAATTTCGTAATTCATTCGCCGAAGAATATGACCATCCTATCTCATCTCGTGGATGGCGTAGAAGTTATCCCGAAGGAATATCTTCCAGAGAACAGGCAGCAGCATCTGCTATGTATTATGACTATCATATTGCGATCACCCACCCCTCTGCCAAGCGTGGCTATTACGCCAAACCCTCCAAATGATGGACACTTCTTTATTGTGGAAATCTTTTGAGAGGCCTTTGTTTTGTACTGTGTGAATAGCATTCGGCTAACATGATTAGGTGTCAAATATTAAATCATGTTAGAGCGTCACATTTGACATCTGTCATTATTATTGACGTAATCGGGAATGTTTAGCTTTGCATAGCTAAATACTATGGCAGTTTTAAACGCTATTGTCTTGCTTAAACGTAGGCGTTCCAATGATGCGCTATAAATTTTGTGCATTGTTTCCGAGAGTAGTGTGAAGGTTTAGAATAAATGTCTCTACACTATTGTATATGCTATTGCTTTGTCGCAAATCCCACGGTCATGAAATTGAAGTAAATAATGTGCGTTAGCGTCACGCATGGAAGACTACGCTTGGCGTGCAAGTTGTTAGCTAGTACACAGGTCGCGTTGCTGTCCAAATATCTGTTGTGCCTTTTGGTCGCCTGGGGCGGAAACCATGCGGTTAATTTCGGACTGTTTTATGTACTAAATGTGGACATTTCTTAAACTTCATCTTCAGCCTGATATCGTCCACTGCTGGATATAGGCCTCCCCAAAGGTTCCCACAGTGGCATTTACCGCAATGATCGCAGTTAGGTGACAACAGGGGACGCTGCTGCACGACTACCTGGTGTATCTCTTAGCTTTTTACGGCACGAACGGGATGTTATGGGGTGGCCCTATAATTCTTTCTGGGTTGGGAACGAGTATTATATCTTAAGTCTACCTTCTCCTATCTACGTCTCCTCCTACCTTCCGATCGTTATCAGACGAGTGGCCCGCTTTACGTATCAAGGTAGAGAGACAGTTGTCAAATATCCGATTCCCTATTGCATTTTAACGTCAATAAATCCTCAGCCAAGGCTTGAAGCTTAAATGATCCCATTTTCCCATCACCCTTTGGCATGAGCTACTTAGTTTGTTGGCTTATTTGCTACGTGGATTAAGCCCTTGCTCACTTCTATTGTCCGCGAACTTGAAAGCCTTCTAAACTAATGATCGTCATGACAACAATCGTGATGACAACTGTCCACTGGCACTGAGTTTTAATGACGCTGTCTTCGTGTGGACATGTATACAGTCCCTCTGCTTCAGGCAATCCCACCTTCCACTTAAATGTTTAAGATTCTGTGGAAGCAAGCGCACATCCTTCTACGTAGTATCCATCGCTCTCAAATGGCATGAAAACCGTTAGCTCTAGCCTCTTCAAACATCCTAGAAACATGGCAGCCTCAACAAGATCCTAAAAGCGTAACTAGCATTGCGATAAAGATTTAAGGCTCTTTACAGTGTTCCACTGATTAATAGCAAGCAGGAGGATTGATCGAACGTTGGAGAAGAAGAAGGAGAAAAAAGATTTATTCAAAAGAAAAAGATAATAAAAACAAAGACACTTGTTGTCCGTGCAAGCCTGAAATGGCACCACCTCTTCTTCGCTATGCTATGCAGGTAGAAGCAATAGATTTATATCTGTTTTATTGACATAGTTATAGCTTTATGGCATCCATCAAGTGTCGTGCGTTTTGCTCATCGTGGAAGCTTGCGGCTTTTGGCTGTGACGATGGCTATTCCAAGAAGCTATCGTCCAATTTTATCGGGTCACCTTCAACTCTACGGGCAGGTGCGCCCTCTGCTGGGCATTGGGCTAGATATCGGTTGTTCGGAAATCAGTTGGCGGGACTCCAATTATCGCACGTGTGAATATGCGTGTGGTTGCCACGCGTGCGCAGCTTTGGAGGAATAGTTAGAAAATTTGTTGGAATATCCTTTAGTTAATTTACATGTATAGTCAACCTCACATCAATAGAAATATCAATTTGAAAGTTTTAGGTTCCTCAATGTTACCACCTATATGATTCTGAAAGTTAACGCCTCGTGACCTGGAAAGGGTATTTATTTATTACACGAGAGGTTTATGTGTGCAAGTTTGAATAGTGACGTGACATCGTATGGACTTAGTTGGTAACTTAATAGCTGGGTACTAGGGGCCAATGGCGAGGATGCATATATATGCATTTATGATTCCTGATAGATTTTCTGTATATTATCATATTATGTACCTACATAAATCGTCGCCGGCCGAAAACACGATCGTAACGCACCGCGGTACCATCGCCCTCTATGATCTATAGTGTGTTTCGTATTGATGAACAGCCCTCGCCGATCCTTTTTCGGACGTCTTCGGGATTAACGTAGACCGACAGTTGCACAAAACGTTCCTAAAGCGAGCGTCAAATGCCAAAGGCAGTGCACTACCAGTCTGTGGTATCAATTAACTGCGGAGGTACTTCCGATCCGTTATGACTTGGCAGCCTTTAAGAAGCGAGCAATAGGCTTGCTTCTTAAAGGTAGGCAACGAACTTGCGGGCTGCAAGTCTCTGGTGTTGCGAGCGTCCATGGGCGGCGCTGAACACTTTCCTTCAGGTGACACACTTGATCGTTTGCCTTTATTCTTTATTCTTCTGGTGGCGGCTATTTCCAGTCCCCGGAGGTCCTAGTAACACTGCGTCCATTGACGAACTATTGTGCTCGCCGCTCCAACTAAACTTCCCTGTCTGACCCTGCAACATAGGTAAATTGCAGAATCTTTTTGGCAGGAGTATCAATAACATCGTCCTGGTGCAAGAAGTGTTGGCTCAGGACGGTGTTACGTTTATGCATCAGTGGCTCACAATGACAGAGCAGGTGTAGAGGTGTTTCGTCCGCGTTATTGCAAAATCTACACACTACAGTCTCCGATGCCCACTGTAGACAGGTGTTTCCTGAGACGGCAATGTCCCTTTAACATCCTAGTTATGATGCATAAATTCCTCCTATTAAGGGCGAGGGCTTCGTTTGCAGTTTTGCGCTCGTAGCCCTTGATAGCTTTTTTGGAGTGAGTTAAACCTGGAAGTTTTTGCCTCGTTGGCCTTGCTATCATATAAAAAAAACTCAGGCGCGAGATACTTAGTTAAGAGTCTTATTTGCTGTGTGACTGACGGCAAAGAATATCAGCATCCTAACTCATCACTCATCAACTCATTGCGACAGGTGTGGCAAGATATGCCGAGCGGCCATTGGACTGATAAGTCACAAAAGACGATGCGACATTAACCAAATATAGCGACAGCAAAGCTGCAACAATCATCTACCAAGATGTTGTGGCCAATATGATGATGATGATGAACTCATCCAGTGGTGGGCTTAGAAGTCGTCCCGAGGGAATATCTACCAGACGACGGGCAGCAGCATGTCCTTATCGCTGCTGCGATTTCTTCCAGACAACCTTACAAAGAATATAATCCAAGGATTCAAAACAAACTGGGTAGTGAAGGTGTTTGAATTAATTTAACTTAAACGAACAAAAGTCAACAGATATAAAAATACATACATAAATAAATAAATATACTAATATCCCTATATCTAATATATAAAATTCTCGTGTCACAGTTTTCGTTGCCATACTCCTCCGAAACGGCTCAACCGATTTTGATGAAATTTTTTGTGCTTATCCGGTATCTATGAGAATCGGCCAACATCTATTTTTCATCCCCCTAAATGTTAGGGGTAGTCCACCCCTAATAGTAGTAGGGTAGGGGTAGGGTAGGGGTAGGGTAGGGGTAGGGTAGGGGTAGGGTAGGGGTAGGGTAGGGGTAGGGTAGGGGTAGAGTAGGGGTAGGGTAGGGGTAGGGTAGGGGTAGGGTAGGGGTAGGGTAGGGGTAGGGTAGGGGTAGGGTAGGGGTAGGGTAGGGGTAGGGTAGGGGTAGGGTAGGGGTAGGGTAGGGGTAGGGTAGGGGTAGGGTAGGGGTAGGGTAGGGGTAGGGTAGGGGTAGGGTAGGGGTAGGGTAGGGGTAGGGTAGGGGTAGGGTAGGGGTAGGGTAGGGGTAGGGTAGGGGTAGGGTAGGGGTAGGGTAGGGGTAGGGTAGGGGTAGGGTAGGGGTAGGGTAGGGGTAGGGTAGGGGTAGGGTAGGGGTAGGGTAGGGGTAGGGTAGGGGTAGGGTAGGGGTAGGGTAGGGGTAGGGTAGGGGTAGGGTAGGGGTAGGGTAGGGGTAGGGTAGGGGTAGGGTAGGGGTAGGGTAGGGGTAGGGTAGGGGTAGGGTAGGGGTAGGGTAGGGGTAGGGTAGGGGTAGGGTAGGGGTAGGGTAGGGGTAGGGTAGGGGTAGGGTAGGGGTAGGGTAGGGGTAGGGTAGGGGTAGGGTAGGGGTAGGGTAGGGGTAGGGTAGGGGTAGGGTAGGGGTAGGGTAGGGGTAGGGTAGGGGTAGGGTAGGGGTAGGGTAGGGGTAGGGTAGGGGTAGGGTAGGGGTAGGGTAGGGGTAGGGTAGGGGTAGGGTAGGGGTAGGGTAGGGGTAGGGTAGGGGTAGGGTAGGGGTAGGGTAGGGGTAGGGTAGGGGTAGGGTAGGGGTAGGGTAGGGGTAGGGTAGGGGTAGGGTAGGGGTAGGGTAGGGGTAGGGTAGGGGTAGGGTAGGGGTAGGGTAGGGGTAGGGTAGGGGTAGGGTAGGGGTAGGGTAGGGGTAGGGTAGGGGTAGGGTAGGGGTAGGGTAGGGGTAGGGTAGGGGTAGGGTAGGGGTAGGGTAGGGGTAGGGTAGGGGTAGGGTAGGGGTAGGGTAGGGGTAGGGTAGGGGTAGGGTAGGGGTAGGGTAGGGGTAGGGTAGGGGTAGGGTAGGGGTAGGGTAGGGGTAGGGTAGGGGTAGGGTAGGGGTAGGGTAGGGGTAGGGTAGGGGTAGGGTAGGGGTAGGGTAGGGGTAGGGTAGGGTTAGGGTAGGGGTAGGGTAGGGGTAGGGGTAGGGTAGGGGTAGGGTAGGGGTAGGGTGGGGGTAGGGTGGGGGTAGGGTAGGGGTAGGGTAGGGGTAGGGTAGGGGTAGGGTAGGGGTAGGGTAGGGGTAGGGTAGGGGTAGGGTAGGGGTAGGGTAGGGGTAGGGTAGGGGTAGGGTAGGGGTAGGGTAGGGGTAGGGTAGGGGTAGGGTAGGGGTAAGGTAGGCGTAGGGGTAGGGTAGGGGTAGGGTAGGGGTAGGGTAGGGGTAGGGTAGGGGTAGGGTAGGGGTAGGGTAGGGGTAGGGTAGGGGTAGGGTAGGGGTAGGGTAGGGGTAGGGTAGGGGTAGGGTAGGGGTAGGGTAGGGGTAGGGTAGGGGTAGGGTAGGGGTAGGGTAGGGGTAGGGTAGGGGTAGGGTAGGGGTAGGGTAGGGGTAGGGTAGGGGTAGGGTAGGGGTAGGGTCGGGGTAGGGTAAGGGTAGGGGTAGGGGTAGGGTAGGGTTAGGGTAGGGGTAGGGTAGGGGTAGGGTAGGGGTAGGGTAGGGGTAGGGTAGGGGTAGGGTAGGGGTAGGGTAGGGGTAGGGTAGGGGTAGGGTAGGGGTAGGGTAGGGGTAGGGTAGGGGTAGGGTAGGGGTAGGGTAGGGGTAGGGGTAGGGGTGGGGGTAGGGTAGGGGTAGGGTAGGGGTAGGGGTAGGGGTAGGGTATGGGTAGGGGTAGGGTAGGGGTAGGGTAGGGGTGGGGTAAGGGTAGGGTAGGGTAGGGGTTGGGTAGGGGTAGGGTAGGGGTAGAGTAGGGGTAGGGTAGGGGTAGAGTAGGGGTAGGGTAGGGGTAGGGTAGGGTAGGAGTAGGGAATTCAAATTAAATAGTCATCGTTAAGACAGGACAGCGTCTGTCGGGTCAGCTAGTATATTAATAAATATTTATATTAAGAATACTTATGTAATTAACAATTGATTCCAGTCAACCTAACGTAAAAGTTAGCAGAAATTGCGTAACTAAGAAAAAATAAACAATAAATAAATAATAATAAAAAATAAAATGTTTACAGCTATTTCGTGTATTATGGTCTGCTGAAGTTTTACGAATCGTTGACAACAGAGTCGAGCGAGGTTTCAAGCCGTCTAGCAAATAACACTACAAACCAATTATCTCCGCGCCTGAGGGATCTCCTTTGGGGTTCTAACTTCGGATCGTCGCTATAGATAGTAGAGGGATTCGATAACAGGAGGAAAGTACATTAGGTTATTATTAGCCAATATGACATTACTTAGAGACACTCTTAAGGCCATGCATATTTCCATCATCATCATCATGTCACGCATTATTATTATTATCATGTCAGCTGAATGACATCCACAGCTAGTCAAAGGTCTAGGAAAAGACTCCCACAGTGGAATTATATCCATCATTTGACACTTGGATAACGATTTGGCGTTGATGGTAGTAGTACACACGGCTACATATCAATGTAATTTCCAATGTAAGCTGACCTCTCATTGTAGGGAAATCCTATACAACGCGAGATCAGCTTATACTGGAAATGTATGGCTTGATATGTGGCCGTGTGTACAAACGCACAGCACATCCAGCTACCTCATTCTGTCAAATTTATTTTATAGATTTTCAACTTTATCACAAAACCATAAGGTTCACTTTCAATTGGGGAAATTTGACAAATTGGGGGAGCTTGATGTGCTGACGCCTACTTACAGAGACGTTGTTGCCCGTTCTCTGGTAAATATTCGCTCAGGATGACTTCTACTCCTCCCACGGCATGAGATGCCGCCAGCCACACAGCTAATTTTATTATTTTACTAATTAATTATCTGGAGAAATCCTTAGAAAGTTTTTATATTATGTATGGGTGGGTAATTGACTTAGGTAGGTACTGTTAATTAATTTCCCTTTAACGCATGTTGATGGCCAAGAAATCAATGTCTTGCGATTCTCACGCTACGAAGGATTCTCACAATTCTATTTATATTTATATATATATATATATATATATATATATATATATATATATATATATATATATATATATATATATATATATATATATATGTATATATATATATATATATATATACATATAACCCATAGGTTTATTCATTGTGTGGGAAAAGCTGTTTGGAAGCTGTTGTTGTGTGCTATAAAGTGTATTTTATATTTCAATCTGACTACACAAACATCGAAAATGTATTTTCTAAGTAATCTTGAAATTAGGCAGATTGAAGTTTATTTTGGAATGCTTTTTTGACGTGACCTTTACAGGTTGTCAATACTTAACTGCAAAATTTGATTCTCGCTGATGCATAGACCGTACCAGCCATTGCCACTTATCACTTTACTTAAGAAAAAAAAGTGTCAAATGTACAGACGCTAGCACATCCAGCTACCTCATTCTGTCAAATTTCTTTTATTGATATTCAACTTATCACATAAGAATAAGGTTCACTTTCAATTGGAGAAATTTGACAGATTGGGGTAGCTCGATGTGCTGGCGTCTGTACATAAATCATTCTCCTAGCCCTCTCTCTTTCTTCCATGGCGATTTAGCACTTTTTTCTCAAGTTCTCTCTGATATTCACTGATTACTAACCTCCTTCTTGCGATACTCTTTTATTAGGAAACTAGCTGTGCCCGCGACTTCGTTCGCGTGGATGTCGGAACTTAACAATGTATTTTTTAGTGTAAAGCGCGGTGGGAGGATACCGAAAACATTTTTTTATTTAATTTAGTGCTTCTTTATTTTACGTGTGGAACCATCTGGAGCGTACACAAAAACGTTATTGGGGTTGTTTACGCGTGAAAGAGCTACGTATAGTTGACCATGGGAAAAGCATCCAATACTTAGGTCCACCCCCGCAACGGATAATGTCTGGACCTGAGCTTTACTAATCGTCATGGCATAACAGAGACTGACTGGGAATTGCACTCGTTTGAAAGAGAAAGGAAAGTTTTTAGGAATTATAGGTATCCTTGGAATAAAAACAATATCACCGGCGCCGCAACCTGTTAATATTTCAGCTTCGATAATGTTGCAGATTTGTGACTTTGAGCCGAGTGCCGTTACAAAGTTTGGGAGGACATTAATTTCTGAGGAGAATGATCGGTACACCAATTTTTTAAACTATTTTGTGGGCTTGCTGAGGGAATCCAAAAATTCTACCGGGTAGTGCGTGGCGTTATCTTCTTCCATAAATGTATTTATTGAGCTATATTCTCTACTATTACCGGACGCATGACTCAATATTTTGAAATTAATTGCCGCAGCTTGGTCATTGTGGGGAGTCAAAATAGCTCGCTGACATAGCCAAGAACCGGCTTGATTTCCCATGTTTGTGGTATCTCCGTACACAGAAGAAATTAGCTCTTGCTGTGGTGTAACCTAAGAACAGAGATTAGCAATCAAAATAACTTTTCCATCTTCTTGTACGGGGTATGTGCCATCGCCTATTTTTAACAATAAAAAACTCCTGTGCCTTTTCGCAGCCTCTGACTGATCGGGTTCCCTCCTATACTTATAACTATCATTTGAATAGCCAATAAGGACCTGTTGTGACAATTTTCACGTACCCTGTCAGTAATTTGTCCATCAGTATTTAGTTGTACATGTCTCATAAAATCTTCAGCAAACTTGTCATGGTACTTTTGCCATAACCGTTTAGCGTCCGATAACGCACAAAAGGTCAGTAAGATGGCAAACAAATGTCGCAAGCGATGTGGACTATCGCTCACGCATGCTTCCGCTAGAGCGTCATCCCAATGCTTACCTCCAACTAATAAATGGCGTTCTCTGCAAGCGGCCTGGTATGTGGGATGTTCAATATCATCCACTTTACGGCGCTCAGCAAAAGACGTAGGTCCTCGCTCTACATGGATCAGACTGTGGGATGAACTCACACGTGAGCACGCCACGTGAACCTGCCCGCCTTCCTCAAGTCAATTCCAGCTAACTTGAGGGTTTGCCTTTGCAATTTGTTGATGGTTATCGCGACACACACTTTTATAGGGAATTACAGTATTTTAAACTGAAAAGGGAGATCATTTGGCACTAACGGAATACGTGACACGAACACTGCTTCTCCCTGGGCGGATCCAGGCATAATAGTAGACTCTATAACACGATGCAAAGTTTTGACTTGAAGTCTCACAACCATTATAGGTATACCCACACGCAACATAAATCCCCTATTATGCGCCCTTAGTAGTGGAAATTCCTAAAATCCTGAAATATAGATTTTTTATTTTTAACGGAAAGGCCAAATACCAATTTTCATGCTTTTCACATCAAAAATTATACACTTTTCATACAAACTTACATCCCCTATTTTACGCCCTTGGGGTGGAATTTCCAAAAATTCTAAAATATTTATTTTTATTTTTGGCTGAACTACTAAATAAATATCAGTTTCAATGCCTTTAACTTCAATATCTTTCATTATCTTTCATTCTCTGTTTTACCCCTTTAGGGTTAGTATTTCCAAAAACCCCTTCCTTAGTGAATGCATACGTCATAAAAAGTACCTACCGGCAAAATTTCAAGTCTCTAACCCCAG
The DNA here is from genome assembly GCA_951640165.1 of Pseudoips prasinana. Taxonomy (NCBI): domain Eukaryota; kingdom Metazoa; phylum Arthropoda; class Insecta; order Lepidoptera; family Nolidae; genus Pseudoips; species Pseudoips prasinana. The sequence continues at coordinate 31,103,672 of OX621251.1, read as the reverse complement.
CCGTTCAGGCTGTGCGTTGATATGTCAGTCAGTCAGTTTCCTCTTTTACATAGGTAGGTATATAGATTTGTGCTGAGAAAATTATGAGAGACCGGGTTAATTTACTACATTCAAATACATTCAATCGGACAGGCTCAATAAAATTCGAATCATCTGTACATTCGCGTTACAAACGAATCGACAGCACACACTTTCGATCGATTGACATTATAATTTAAAATTAAATTATAACAAATCCAACCATGTACATAATTCAATTTGCTCAAAGAATACAGAATATTTTAACAACCAATTTTGGACAACGACATACCTCTAGCCAACCAAGACCTTATTTCGAAACAATTCGAAACATTCTAAGCCCTACGTAACTCATGCAATTAGCAAACACGGGCAAATCTTAACACCGCGGGTCAAAAGTAATGCACAACGACATCTATCGAAATAAATATCAACTATCAAGCACAACGACATGTATCGAAATAAAAATCAACTATCAATAATTTAAAATGAAATTATAACAAATCCAACCTTCTACATAATTCAATTTGCCCAAAGAAAACAGATTTTTTTAATAACCATGTTTGGACAACGACATACTTCTAGGCAGCCAAGACCTTATTTCGAAACAATTCAGAACATTCAAAACCCTACGTAACTCATGCAATCAGCAAACACGGGCAAAATTAACACCGCGAGTCAAAAGAAATACACAACGACATCTATCGAAACAAAAATCAACTATCAACCTAGTTCATTCAGAAAAGAGATGTCATAATATGCACAAAGACATCTATCGGACAGTTTAGTTCAACTATAAACAGTTCATCTTGAAGTACCGAAATGTGTGTTATTTTTCTCCATGATTACTTTAAAATCTAATATCTTTTGATAGACTGAAGCGATTGCAATAAAACAAAAACTAAATGTTACCTCAAGTTACGCTCAATCGTTGTGTATAAAAGTTATCTACATTGCTTTCGTATATTTTACGTGATACCCGAACATATAAACAGACAAACAGACAAACAGACAAAAATTCTAAAAATGCTGGAAATGGGTTCTATTGGTTGTCCTTTAATACCCTGGCTATTTTTTTTGGATTTTCTTTTCATGTACAAAAATGATTTTTCTACAGATTTATTATATGTATAGATAGGAACAGTTGAGAAGCTACAGCTAGTTCTAACCGACGCGACGTTTTTATGTTGCTAGTGACGTGTACAGCGCGCCCCCTGTCAAAAAAAAAATGTAATTTTAATAACTAAAGTAAATTTTAAATAAGAACATTTCAATACAACTAAGATAATGTAATATCGAATACATTTATTGATGAACTGATTTTCAAAAAAAACAAAATGTCACGTATTCTTTTTCAGTGAAAAGTCGTTATTGCAAAGAGAATATACATCAAGAACCATAAGACGGAATATTTCCAAGCTGATCCGCGATTATGAGTAAGAAGGTTAACGTACCATTTCAACCTACATCGTTAGATAACAAATGTTTTGATCGCTATCAAAATATTCCATGCCCTAGCAAAACATTCTTATCAATATTCCATTGTTAATCTGACCTTGTCTTATTGACGTCCAGTTTTACTGATAAACACTGACAAATACTTTAACTATTCGTCAACTTACTTACAAATAGTTAAAAAAAAATTTTACGCTAGGGGATTTTGATAACCACATTGTTGGCGATAGTATCATCCTACTAAATTATAAATGCGAAAGTATGACAGTGTGTTAGTGTGTATGTTTGTTACTTCTTGACGTCTAAACGGCTGAAGCGATTTTAATAAAATTTGGTATGGAGTTAGCTGACACCCGGGATTATCACATAGGCTATAATTTATAAAGTTTAACTACTATTACTACGACTAATTTAAACTAGAGATAGAATAGAAACTATACGACTAAATTTGCCCCGCTTTTGTAGTGCTTCTAGCATGTTTTATTTAATTATTTATTTATACAAATTGTACATATGTCCCACAAAACCGTGTAATCGGTTTGACTATAGGATCGATTCTCTGTACAGCATCTAGTTATCTTATAACAAAAAATAACTTATTACTACTATAAATATTTACATTACATTAAATTAAATCTAATAAGTTTACAGAAGCTAGAGTAGACTTTCATGCCATTATTCCTCTCTGCTCTCGAGTTGCCTCTCTACTAAGTAGATTGCGCAGCAGCACTAAAAGTTATTGCTGATAAGTATAACTCCTGCATTATGAACGAATTCTTAAGAGTTCTATTGAAGTAGGAGTACTAGGTACTACAGGTTAAGAAAAATTGTGACTAACACTATGGATTTTACCTGAAAATAAATTATTATTTATTATTAACTCTTAACGATCAGGGTAACTAACCACGATACCGGCCAGTCCCTATGTCTACTTTCAGTTATTGCAATTGACACTACATTTATTTATTTGTAACCTTTAGGGAAATAGTAAAATAAAAGTTCTATTATTTTCCCTCTGCTATATTTGTATATAAATAGATACTGATAAAACTATATTTACATAAAATTGGCTGGTGAAAAAAACACAACCGGGTCAAGAAACTAATCAGATAAACTTTGCCGGCCTCTTGTCTAGTGATTAGTGATCTGACTGCCAAGCCAGATCACAGTCTTGGGTTCGATCTTACCCAGGATAAATCTTCGTGATGACCACGATTATTTGTTCTATGTCTGGGTGTAACTTATATATAACTAGTGGCCCGGTACGTGCTTAGCTACGTATAATTCGCTAGTAAATAAAAAACTTGTGTGTACTTATGTACACGCGTTAGAAGTTATACTTCTTAATATATAACTTGAACATAGTTATCAATTTTCATACCACCTAGAACTAACTTCATGCTGTTAAATTTTTTGGTGTCGGTGTGCGCGCGCATCGTAAAAATTCACTCTCATCATTTTTCTCCATCGCGCCAAAAGAAGTATAACTTCAAAAATATTATTAAGTTCATTTATACAAGCAAAAAAATATAAAAAATTGCCAAAATATGTTGATTTTACACGCTTTCAAGACTTTTTTAAATTTTATCTACGTACAAACCTACAAACCAAAATTCAAGACCAAAATTAGCCAAATCGGTAAATGCGTTGTTGAGTTATAAGATTACAACGAAAATTTGCATTGATTTTTTTAAATATAGATATGTATGTCTTTAGATATGTATAAGAATATTTATCAGTTATCTGGTTGCCATGGTATTAGATGGCAGTGTGTTAGATGTTCCAAGATATTTATTTATTGAAAGTATAGAAATCTATAAAAGCTTATATTTACAATGTAGGTATCAGTTGACAGCCCGTATGAATTTCTTCAGTAGAATAACAAATAAATCAAATTTTATCTTTAATATTAGTATATTTATAAGCAATAATAATAGTAAGCAATAGAGTTGCGCGCTGAAGTGTGGGACTTAAAAGAATCACTAACCATTCAGTTATTTTATATGTATTGATTATCAAAAAGGATTGAAACAATTTAGTATAGGTGTTATACCTATACTAAATTGAAACGCACGCACTCTTTGAGAATAAATAAGTATTTATTCTTTTTGAAGTATTCGGCACGTCTACACAATAGCAAACGTCAAAGCACGCACTGCCAGAACAATATAAAAAATACACGAATGATTAGCAATTAAAATCGAATTCTAAATAGTTTGTATGGTTTAAGTGCTGGCACTAAAAATGGTCCCCAGCGGTCAGAAACACTCTTTATAATATTTCTAATTTTAATTTAATGTAAGTACTTATATGCTATCATTATGATCCATTTGTTGATTGAAATAAAGAATAATAATAATAATTACAACAGACTGGCAACCAGCAATGCTACCTTACTAATACGCTTACGCAGCATACCCTCATTTTTGGCGACTTTCCACTTCTAATACCAGATAGTTTGTATAATTTAGGTACTGGTCACTAATATTGACCGCCCCCCCGTTAGAAGAACCCATATAACCCATTGCTACTGACTGGCAACCAGAAAAGCCGCTTTCCTAGTAGGCCGACGCAGCATGGCCGCTTTATATCGCGACATCCCATTTCTGATTCCAAATAGTTTACATGGATTAGGTACTGGCCGCCAACGATTATTTTTTGTAAGTTCAATCATTTCATCTGGTTCTTTAACGGGTTGTAATATGTTTATGTTCACTGTATTTTAACCCCTACCTTTTAGCTGATACGGGTGGAATTAGCGTAACAATAACATTTCGTGTCGTCACACTTTTAAAATCAAAATATATTCATGATTAAAAAGTAATTGGCTTAAAAACTTTCGAAAACACTGTTATTCATTCTCTTTCTCCTTTGTTTTCCCGAACGCATGGCAACAGTATCATCGCCACGCACAGATAATAAATCACAAAAGATTCATTACACCATTGTGACTCCCAGCTGTCTAATAATAATAGTATTATGCAATTTAATAGATTTACTACTAGCAGGAGCTATTTTGGTTACAAAGGAACTTTGTTTCTGTTGTTAATGATCGTTTGTGTATATTGTATTTTCAGTTTATTTTATTAAGAAGAATACGGTCTCCTTTGTAAATGCGTATTAATTAGTGTGCCATGATAATTGTAGGTTGGCTATTACATAAAAATTTGAGAAAAATATTGTTGACATGTCAATGACGCCGAACATTATCAGAAACAGAAATCTGATGTTCTTTTTTTTATGCGATATTCCATTTTTAAAAGACTCCATAACAAGTAAGGGTCTTAATTTGAATTAAAAAAGGAGGTTGAAAACCTTCCTTTTTCTTAATTCAAATTTAGATGCTTATGTTAAGTCCACTTTTAATGATTTTTTTCTTGACGGCGTGTTACCAGTTCCGTACATGAAAAGTACCTACAGGCGAAATTGTTAACTGACATTCTGTTTCATTTTTTTAACACAAAGTAACTTACTGTGCAATTTATAAACGTAATGTTCAATTTAGTAGTTTTAAGTGTTACCAACGCTCGTTATTCTAGTCACAAAGGAACCGCGCGCTTAATTTAATTTAATATTGGTGTCGTAAATATATCAGTTTGTTTTTCAGGAAAATTCCGCTTGTTAGTACGGAATTTGATGTCACGTATTAAATTTAAATTAAGATGCCGTAATATGTAGGTAATTATAATTGCCGTTAAAACAGTCTGTTTCTATCAAAAACAGACTGTCTCTTTACCTGAGTTTTTCCAAGAAGGGGAACACGTTTGTACCCCTTGGAGACACGAGTTACGCCAGTAGGGGTAAGCGCTAAATTATAATCTGTAGCGGGTGTTGACCTCTCTTTAACTCGCATTTTTTCCACCCTCAATACTTGTGTGTTCCACTCAACAATAGGAACGCGGGAATGGGCTAAGACTTTTGACAGAAGAACTGTAAAAAAAAAATGTAATGTCATTCGATGAAATTTGGCGCGTCCCTCTTGCGACTAGAAACAAAAAGGCAATTAAATCGAAAGGTACCAGGTAAATCCCTACATGCTATTGTTGATAGAAATAAGTGCCTAATACACGAAGTTACTACAATTTGTTGCCGTTTCTGTCACAAATCTTAATGAAAATACTTTATTGAAGAGAAACTTGTTAGGTGGCGACTTGATCATCTTATAAGTGGATGAGAATTTACAGTTTAACTTTAACTCATGTCACGGTTTTGGTTACACATTTCGTTACACGACAGAAAAAATAAATATGACGTAAAAGAAATAGAATTGTATACTCAGACGCGCGTTCTAGAAAGCCATGGCTCATGTGCGCGTTCTCAAAGCTTCAAAAGAAGGGAGGTTATCAATTCAAATGCGATTCTATGCTGCTACATAATCATCTTGTCAGCCAAATGACGTCCACTGACTTGATTTATCAAATAGTCGACCATCGATTCGATCGTATCGAGTTCGACATATAAAAAAAGACTGAACTATACAACATGTAACGTAATTAATGCACACCCTCAGACACCCCAATTAGAATAATATGTTGTAATGTAATCATAGTAAATACACAGAATTTTTCATTTAACATGTATATGCATTGTTATTTACAAAATTAGTTTCTTGGAATAAAGTTTACTTTTCTTTATTTTGTATTGAATGATTCAATTTGTAGAATACAAATAAACTGCGATTTTAAAAGTCTTATTACTTTGATTTACGGTCCATTTCAATTCGTTTTGTCTAGGTACAGGGTTAATATGTAAATAATTTCCCTAGTTTTAATTATTTTGGAATAAAAAATTACCTTTATTAAAAATGATATAAATCGATTCAGTCAACGATTCTGAACAAACTATTTTCAGGATGTGCGTTAATTAAGTTACATGTTGTATAAACACTGGCGATAAAGTTGGCTTTCACAATAGCTTATTGGGGTTTAGTTAATTTAATCGGAACTAAGTAATAAGACGATTTAACGATCGTCTGTTGGCGCCCTAATTGCCATTAAGCCAACCTAATAGGTTGATTAATTTCAACTGACAATTTAAACCATTTAGCGTCATTAGTTGCTTTGGTCCATGACTTTAATTAAGGTGTTCTTTACAAAGTTGTTCGTCTTGACCATTGGTAGGTTTATAAATACTTATATTTCATCATCATCATCATCATCATCATCATCATCATATCAGCCGAAAGACGTCCACTGCTGGACAAAGGCCTCCCCCAAAGATCTCCACAATTGCAGGTCTTGTGCTATTCGCATCCAGCAGTTTCCAGCGACCTGCACAAGATCATCGGTCCATCTTGTAGGGGGCCAAATACTTAAGGTAGTTAAATACTTATATTTGCCTCCTTTAAAATATTAACCTTGTTTGAAAAAGAACATCGTTAGGAGTTAAAATCTAATGATTCTATTTTTAAATTGACATAATTAAAGTATAATTATAGATTTTACTAAATACGTATCTACTACCAACTTCAATTCTTTTTTATAACAGCCTATTTGAACAAAATTAATTATCGAAATCAGTTCACAAACAACGGTAATAAAGATGATACAGACAAAATACTAACCTCCATGTTTTAAAAGTCGGTTAAAACAATATTCATGAAACTAAGTAGGTAAGTAGGTATTACTTTTCTCTATAAATCATAAATTTTGTTCTTCAGCTTGAAGTAAATTTATTTCTTCTGTTGAGACCATCTGGAAACCCACTATATCCTTAGAACAACATAAAATATATATTTTGTATATTCGAGTAACCAAGATTCAACAAGATTATTTGAACAAATTAGGTACTACTATGTCATTAAATTTGATTTTTTTACTAGAGCAATCACACTAATATTATAAATGCAAAAGTTTGTGAGTGTATGTTTGTTACTTCTTCAAGCAAAAACTACCGAACGGATTTTGATGAAACTTTGTACTAACATAGCTTATATATCCGCATAACACATAGGCTATAATTTATAAAGTTTAACACACACACTTCACAGCTAGTAAACAATATGGGTAAAACCATCTATGTTAACTCATAAAGAATAGGATTCTTTTAAACTGGAGATACATGTTTATGATTTAAGTATTTTAATAAAAAAGCATAATATTCCAACTTACAATATTTGTTACGTTTTTAGTATTATTGGTTACGTGTTTGGGTTCACACGCTTGCTCTTTAATTTGTCTCCCAAAGAATAAAAATGCCTCTAAAATACTCCAAATATGTTTCGCTATACAATCTCTCTGACCTTCGCCAGGAATAAAGTAGTGAAACAACAATAAAAAAAAATGTCTTGTGTCGCACGATTCTCCAATATCCCATGTCTTCAATGCCAATGTCGTACGATGTTACTACCTTTTTAAACTACCTTCATATAAGTTGGGACAGAACTTACTTACTTACTTATCGTATGGGCAGTGGTTACCCTGGTGTCAAAGTTGTTCAAGCCGTGTAGTAGGCTTCTGACATAGCTTAACGACTGTTACCTAAAGGATACAACGGGGACCGACAACTTAACGTCCCCTCCGAAGCATGGACACGCTCACAAGTTAAACCACTTTGGCGGTCACCCATCTATGGGCTGACCTCTGCTTAACCTCGCCAATCACTTACGGACAGGTGAGAGCACCTAGCTATGAGCGCCTCGGGACAGAACTTATGGCAATAGATTGTATCCTCCAATAATAGTTATCACACTAATATTATAGAATAGACAGTCACCGTAGCCTAGTTGGTAGTGCTCCTGCCTACGAAACTGGTGCTCCTGGGTTCGAATCCCGGTAAGTGCAAATATTTGTGTGATGAGAACGAATATTTGTTTCTGAGTCATGGATATTTTCTATGTATATAAGTATTTATCTATGGATAATATTTTTGTGTTCACCAAAAATCTAAAGGTACATCTATGTATGCATTTCTAAAATATTGATCTTAAACCCGTTTAATTGTTTTACTATAATTAAACTACTCGGCCAACAAAATATGTTACATCGAACAAATTCCAAATTAACACCAAGATAGAACACTTCTTTCTTGTAGTGCGCTGCAAATATTCTATTGTAACAATAACTATTTTATTCTTCCCCGAAAAATACTGATCGTGCACTTAATATTCCTGAATGTTACACAAAACATTTAGTATGCATCCTAGTACCGAATACCCATTTAAAACGGTTTTGTACAACTTTTATGTTACTGAAATAATTATAATTGAAGAACAAATAATGCATTTCGTAAAACATTACTTCTATGACTTATATTTATTTTACTGAAAATGGTTATGGCGCGCTTGCGACGCGCATATGCCTGCCTATTCCTCTCTGTTGTGACAGAGACGAATTCCACTGCCCCGGTTTCGTGCAGTTACTCTTGACATGGTCAAGCAGCGGTCCGAAAATTATAAAGTGGACTCGTTTTCAAGCACACCTTTGATAGTACTATCTGATTGGACGTCAGTATACCAATGGGCGAAATTGAACAAAAAAGTGAAAACCATATCAACAACAGCGATACAAAAATCTTATTTAGTCGAAGGATCAGCATCCAATAATGTTCCAAACGGGCAACGTTGGGTGACATTCGATGAATTCCAGAAATTTGCCGTTACTCGCTGGACAGTTGTATTGCCTTCCCAAAATAGTGACTGGGTAAACGGTCAATGTAACTGCCCCGAGTTTTTAAAAAATTATAAATATAAACATGTTACTGGACTTGCGATCAGGCTGAAATACATAACACCTCCAGTAGAAGCCAAAAACATAGCCATCGGGCAAAAATGAAAACGTGGACGTCCTACAAAGGCAAAGTGCGCTTTATTGGTGCAATAATTTAATGAAGTACTGCAGAGATTGAGTGGACTGATAATGTGAACATTGTAGGAGTAAAGACTTTGTTTAACATTTTGAATTATTATGGTTTGTACTGATAAGTATTAAAAAAAACATTTTTAGTAAGCATTACATTTTATAATGTGTTCATTTTTTATTAATAAAGGTACATTGGGCATTAATTGGTGTTTGATTCAAATACATTTTGCAGTGCATTATCTGAAGTAAAAATAAAAAAATAAATGCTTGTTTTTAAAATTAGGTGTATTACTATTTTTACAATTTTGCAACAGTTGTTAAATAGATGCTCGTTATGACATATTTTAATGAACATATTTTGGTGCACATTCAGTATATTTGGTGGAACACAGGCAAAATTAGGTAAATGAAATGGGAATAAATTGAAGTACTTTTAAATACCATCCTTTATCTATCTATATAAGCATGTATATCGTCGCCTGGTACCCATAGTACAAGCTTTGCTTAGTTTGGGGCTAGGATGATCTGTGTGACATTGTCCCGAGATGTTATTATTATTATTATAGAAGCGAAAGTTTGTGAGTGTGTATGTTTGTTACTTCTTCACGTCTAAACGGCTGGAGCAATTTCAATAAAATTTGGTATGGAGTCAGGTGACACCCTGGATTAACACATAGGCTATAATTTATAAAGTTTAACGCGGGTAAAACCGCGGGGAACAGCTAGTAAACAATAAAAAGAAAGCCTTAACATATACAAAGGAGGCGAGGATACAAAGAGTGTTTACGTCGCCGTTGGGCACTTTCTGTAGATTTCGCAATGCGCAGGCGCGGAAGCTGGCCGCCCATTATAGTCCTGGCACACTTTCATCTTGTACATAAGTCGTGTTTACCCACGCCTTTGTTCTGCTGCTGTTTTTGGTGTAGTGGCTACACAGAGACTAGGACTTCCTTAATGTGAAAATAAAAGCTGAACATCAACGTTCAGCTATATACAAGTTAGGCATGCAAATTTAACATTACAGATTCATTATACCAAAAAATACTTTCATTTTGAAATTAAACCACTTTGGCGGTCACCCATCTATATACCTACTGACCGCAAGCCTAGTTGCTTCACCTCGCCAATCACTTTCGGACCGGTAAGAGCATCCGGTTATGTGCGGCTCATTGGGCAGCTTGAACTTCTAAATGATCCTAGACAACCTTAAGTTATGGTTAGCGGTGATCGTAGTCTAAGAAGGCTTGCTATAAAAAGTATACATATCTCGATATATAACAATAAGTTGCTCTATTATCTATTGCACAAGACCGCAGGTGTTCACAACGCGTATGGGCAGCTAATTGTTACGCAACAGAACATGGGCATTGCTGCAGGAAATGCTTTGTTTTGACTCGCATAGCTCTACTACGCTTCAATGTGTGGAATGCACTGATGGACTCATTATACGTTACCCCTTAAACGGACTGTAGCAATATAGTTCTCATCGTTATTATTATTTATTAACTTAAGGCCCAGACTATCGGGCGTAGCTAACCCAGTCGTGCATTTAGGTTTAAAGATTTTATTTAAAATCAAACTAAAAAAATGAAAATTAAAAAGTAGTTTGAAAAAGGCAACGCCCGCACTAAGGAAATGGTACTTGACAAACATATATTATATGGACAAAAAGTTTACATCCAGACTCAGGACAACTATTTATGGGTTAGACAAATAGTTCTGTTACGCGCGAATCGAACCCGGGACATGAAGTGGTGATTTTTAGGAAATTGTATTAGGTTTTATAACAAGCTTCCTACTCAAATTACTGATCTGCCTGACACAAGTTTTAAAACACATATTAAACGTATACCTATGGCTAGGGGTTATTACACCACTAAAGAGTACATCGATGACAAAGACGTCTGGCTCTCACTTCCTACCTGCACATTGCTCGCTGGAGATCTTGTAGCCATATAGACATGACTGATCTGCTGTGTTACGTGAACTATCTGTAAATGATTGCTATCATATACTTAATTTAAAATTATTGACTCTGTCTCAAAATGAATAATGTTATTGTTTCGAAGTTTTTCTTTTGTATACCTAAATATAATCTAAAATAATAAGCATTCAGACAACCGATCGAGCATATATTGTGTTTGCCTACTAAATAATTACTCTAATTGGACCAAATCCCGTGTTCATGCCCGCTTGAGTATGTTTCGCCGGACCGTCTCAACTGGGTCGTGTTGAAACCGGTAGTAGATGAACCCACTGAGTTTGTTTCGCTGGGTCTTCTCAGTTGGGGCGCATTGGATCCGGTGTTAGCATTAAAGCGCGACCGTCGCGGCGTCGTTATTAACACAAGGTCCGTCATAATAATAATACCTTTAATATAGACAGAACCATTGACAATATGTAGTCAAAATATTAGACTTAAACTAGATAATTAAACATAATCTCTTGACAATAACTTGATACGAGCTAGCTAAATATCATTTCTGTAATAAAATAAATTTTATAAATGTTTTCATACAAGATGTACCTAAATATCTATGTTACTAGAAATAATATCTAATGTATACAACTATATTACTACAAACATGTTCTGACTATTTACAAGCGCTTTTTTAAAGTCTACGTGAATAAAAACCTTTTTTATTTTATTTATTTATTTATTTTATTGTCTTAACCGCTGCGCCACGAGTGCATTAAAAAAAGTATTTTATTGTAAACAGAGCGTGGGGTGCTTTTTAAGATATAATTATAAGATAAAAAAAGAGTTTGTTTCGCTGGGTCTTCTCAGTTGGGGCGCATTGGATCCGGTGGTAGCATTAAAGCGCGACCGTCGTTATTAACACAAGGTCCGTCATAATAATAATACCTTAATATAGACAGAACCATTGACAATATGTAGTAAAAATAGTAGACTTAAACTAGATAATTAAACATAATCTCTTGACAATAACTTGATACGAGCTAGCTAAATATCAATGCTATAATAGAATAAATTTTATAAATGTTTTCATACAATGTGTACCTAAATATCTATGTTACTAGAAGCAATAATGTATACAACTATATTACTACAAACATGTTCTGACTATTTACAAGCGCTTTTTTAAAGTCTACGTGAATAAAAACCTTTTTTATTTTTATTATTTTTTAATCATAATGATACTCGTATCTGTCAATAAAATATATTTAACTATTTACACGACGCACCTACGCTTTTTGTTACAATGAAATACATTTCGTTTATTTTCTTCTTTTTTTGTTGGGAATTCAATAAAAGCGTGTTTTTTTATAAAAGAAAAACCAAAACGCTTAACTAAAAAGGCTGTCCAAGGCTGTTGAGATAGTATTCTAATACATAACTTACTAGATAGAACAGCTATATTAGCACTTCAACCGCAAACCATAAAAATACCTACCATTTAATCTTTTGTGACATTTCATTGAAGACTGTAAAGAAAAACATCTTTAATACGCTTTATTTTATTTAATCCTTTGTTATTTGTCCGTAGGTTTTAGCTTTGTTGTTGTACCAAGTTTATATTTGTGTCCTTTGTGGTCAGTATTGCGCAATCAATATTTACGTCTGTACGTCAACTTACATCGGCTGATTGGCCAGTATCGACGGCCACTGCCAGACAAAGGCCTCCCCTATTCATAATAATGTCCTCCAAATCCCAACAGAGGCCCATCTCAACAGAGATTAGCCACCTGCGCGGGAGATATTATAGTGCTTAAGTGTGTGCGCTAACACAGGAGCACTTTCTATTCCATCACTCACATGCTACCGCTAGACCATTGTGGCAGTCACCTAATAACCTCCACAATGGCCGATTTTGTGCTGCCCGCATTCAGCAGTTTCCCGGCACCCTTGCGAGATCGTCGGTCCACCTCCGGTTCGTGGTCGCCACTCGAGAACCTTTCTGCCCCAGCGGCCGTCGGTTCTACGAGGTAGGTGCCCTGCCCACTGCCAGATCACATCAGTTTAACAATTCTTTGGGCTATGTAGGCTACTTTGCTTCGCCTGCAGATTCTTATGAGGCCCATAGTAATTACTTTATATAACTAACATAGCTTTTTTTAAGTTGTAATTTACTAACAATTTTTTTATAATAAAAATCTGTTTATTTCTTTCACAAAATAGGGTTATAAAGCTTATAATAAAATTAGCAATCAAAATTTAGTGCCAAGTTGAAACCCAACATTGTGGCAGACTGGTGCCTGATGTAGACTTAAAAAAAACCTGTATTACGGGTCACCAGGACCTTTTTAGCTGTTTTTTGTTTACCTGCTTAAAAGGTTACGTAAACAAGCTTATAATTAAAACAAATAGAAGTATTAACAATAGTAAGGTAGTGAAAATTAATTATAGATACGGCAGAGAGGAGTGTGAGTGTAAGTATGTATGTATAACGGTCACCGTAGCCTAGTTGGTAGTGCTCCTGCCTACAAAGCTGCTGGTCCTGGGTTCGAATCCCGGTAAGTGCAAATATATGTGTGATGAGCACGAATATTTGTTTCTGAGTCATGGATGTTTTCTATGTATTTAAGTATTTATCTATCTATATAAGTATGTATATCGTCGCCTGGTGCCCATAGTACAAGCTTTGCTTAGTTTGGGGCTGGGATGATCTGTGTCACATTGTCCCTAGATGTTATTGTAAGTGGGAATGTAAATGTAAATGAGTATAGAGTATTATGTCAAGTGTCTGAAATAAAAAGATTTTTTTATTATGTAAGCGACCATGTCTATGTTCCATAAGTAATCACTGGCAACACGCTGGTCGAAGACTTTCAACTTAAGACACTGCGGTATTTGGGACGAGAATATATTACATAGCTTACCGAACGCTGCCCAGCCGAGATGGATTCTACGATTGACCTCTTTCTCGAAGTTGAACCTTCCTAGTTGGTTGGTTTAATATAGGAATCTGCCAACATTTTTCTAACTTCTTATTTCTTTTTGATTAAATTCGTTGCGCGAACCGAGACTGTTAAAGCTAGTCTCAGGGACATGTATTAGCCTCACCGCTTAGTGGCATTTCATTGTGTGACACTGTTTTTTGTGATTAGGGAAAATACAAACATATAATTAACGGACACAAAGTATCCCCAGACTCAGCACAACTATATATGGGTCACGCAATTAGTTGTTCTGTACGGGAATGGAATTCGGGACACTAATGCCCGGTTCCTTTATTTTACGATCCGTCATTGGACCAACGTTACCATCCGTAATTCAGCTACCGATACCGATGCAAAACTAGTGTTCCACAATGCCCTACCTGCGACGAACATCCGTAGTTTAAACCACCTACGACTCGTTCGGCGATGAACCTCTCGCTCCTCTTCACGATTAGTTATAACAAAACGTCGTACGTCAATTATGCAACTAGAATCATTTATTATTCTGTAATATTATGTGAGTAATAGTACAAATTACTGTACTTATAGTTACAGTAATAATTTAATTTGCGTTTAGGTTTAAAATATTTATAAATCATTAGTATTGAAAATTTGATGTTACGAGTGCATGGTGTGAACAAAACGCATAACAGGAAAGCGCATGGCGCATGCGTCTGTCGTCTGACGTCTGTCCAAGAGTATTTCATGGTTTCTAAATAAGTTTTTAGATTGAGTATTTAATCTAAGGTTTGTGGTTATGAAATCTTAGGAGATAGAAAAATAATCAACCCTTTCTAACGGAAAACAAAGCCATGAATTCTCTATTAGTTTCAGAGCTAGACATCACGGAAATCTCCTCAAACACTATGTTAACTACCAAAATCAAATACAAACGACTGGTATACCGACCGAATTCGACTAGTAATCAAAGCAGTAACGCCTCGTTATTTTGACAGTTCATCTCCATACAATAAGCTTACTAACGACCTCCCATCCGTTAGTAACCAGACGTTGGTTATTTGGGTAACGACTAGTATTTTTTAGGAACGGTTTTGCCTTACGGCTGGTAGAAATTCTAACTATTCGTAGTAGAAACGATTCGTTTTTGGAATATAGGAACCGGGCGAGTGGCGAGGTGACTGTTTTAACCGCTGCGCCACACGTGCAATGTTGAACCTGGCTTACAAAAGTTGCAGTGGTATGTAAGAGGGAGAGACTATTCCCATTCAAAATATATGCCTGTAGGTTTTTATTGCAAACTAGCTGATCCGATGAACTAAGTTCCGCCAAACAGTCTATTCTTTAACTTTTTGTTTTTTTTTTATATCTACCTAATTTTATTTTATTTGTACTTATTCCAAATTAAGTTATATTTAACTGTACCCGCGCTTCGTCCGCGTGTTCATTATTTTTTTTGTATTTTTCTAAAATAAACTTACCTTAATTTACTCCTTATTACATCAACGACCTGCCAATAAAAGTCCCGTCAACATCGGTCCAGCCAAGAGATTAGCACAAAAAAATTAGATTAGAACAAACAGACAGACCGTGAGACAAAAATTAAAAAAAACCGTATATATATTTATATATATGTAGTAAAAAACAGAAATGTTGAGATCCGCAGGCGAACAAAAGTAACCGACATAGCCGTAAGAATTGCCAAGCATTGGCAGTGGGCAGGGCACATAGTTCGTAGAACCGACGGCCGCTGGGGCAGAAAGGTTCTCGAGTGACGACCACAAACCGGAAGACGCAGCGTGGGCAGGCCCCCTACAAGATGGACCGATGATCTTGTGCGGGTCGCTGGAAATCGCTGGATGCAGATAGCGCAAGACCGGCAATTGTGGAGATCTTTCGGGGATGCCTTTGTCCAGCAGTGGACGTCTTTCGGCTGATATGATGATGATGATGAGTAAAAAACGGTTATTTCAATATTACAAATAGACACTCCAAATTTATTTATATGTATAGATGTACCACCCGGCGTCTGTAATACTAGAATAGGTACTACTCATAAGTAAATGTAGGCCACAAATGCAAACCATTATATTATAGTAAAATTATTTAATTTAATTGTTTTGTTTTCCTCCTTTGTTATCAGAAGTTTAAACAATACAGTCAATTTAGTTCACAGCTGCAAAAACTACTGCAATATGTTTTGCTCTTCCGATACTAGAGTATATTGTCTGACTAGACTGTTTTGGTAGGTATAAAACTTATAATATGTCGACACAGGTAGACACGTTAAATTATAACACCTCTCTGTTTGAGTCGGAGGTTATTAAGGTAAGTAATATAAATATGTAAATATGTATATACACCCCAATTAGAATATTATGTTGTTATCATAATACATACACGGAATTTTTAATTTAACATATATATGCATTGTTATTTACTAAATTAGAATTTTTTTTCATCGTACCCATACATGTGGGGTATCTATGGATAGGTCTTCAAAAATGATATTGAGGTTCTTAATATATTTTTTTTCTAAACTGAATAGTTTGCGCGAGACACACTTCCAAAGTGGAAAAATGAGTGGCCCTGTAACTTCTAAAATAAGAGAATGTTAAAACTAAAAAAATACAATATGTACATTACCATGTTAACTAACAACGAAAATTGGTTTGAACGAGATCTAGTAAGTAGTTTTTTTTAATGCGTCATAAATCGTAAACCGCAATTTACCTTTCATTTAATCAACTGAAATACTTGCTGCTGCGGAACCCTTTATGGGCGAGTCCGACTCGCACTTGGCCGGTTTCTTTCCTTCTTTCAAACATAGGGTTGTCGTAAACTTAACGTATGTATCCGCGTGTGAGACACCTGACATAGGTACTTATAAACCTGAAAGTTGCGAAGGCGATGTTTTTGAGCAGATTCATGAAATTTTTATCAGCTGTGTAGCATTTGATTTATAATCTGGCGTTTACAGTTAGACTTTCACTGCTTCAGTGGACAATAGAAGCGAGCGGGGCTTCAAGGCGTCTAACAAATACAAGTTAATACAAACTAAGGAACTTGTGCGACCGCTTTTCGTGTTTGAACCTCGGTTTAGTGTGGTTACTGATGTCGAAAAGTGTTAATGATGATGATGTCTTCCCGACCGAATTTCGGCCACGGCGGCCAGTCTTAATGGAGACTAGCCAATTGCGCAGGACATATTATAGTGCACAAGTGTGTGCGTAAACTCAGGGGCACTTTCTATTCCATCACTCTCATGATCCGATGGGACGCCTAGCGACATGACCGGAAAGAGTTCAGGTACAGGCCCGACGGCTTTACGTGCTCTCCGAGGCACGGGGGTGTAATACCGCCAACTTCCATACTTCGGGCTGATACTGAGAAATTTCTTTTTACGGAAAAATCCCAAAATCACTTTTTGTCCCGACCCAGGATTTGAACCCATTATCTGCAGTTGAACACGCTACCGCTAGACCAACGAGGCAGTTTGTTACTGACGTGGTGAAGACCGGTTTAAAAATTGACTTTAAAAAATAAAACTTGTAAATTGTCAGAACATGTGTAGATTTTTAATCCGAGAAGGAATTGAACTTATATGATACTAGCTGTGCCCCGCGGTTTTCCCCACGGTAAATTTTATAAATTATCGCAGCTCCTCTCCCGTAGGTTATATGTAGCCTATACGTTGACCCGACCTCTTAGTAATATTCATGCAAAATTTTAAGTAAATCCATGCAGTACTTTTTGAGTTTAGCCCGGATATACATACAGACAAAAAGATAAACAGACAAAAATTCTAAAAACTATATTTTTGGCATCGATATCGATTGAGATCACGCCCCAAGTATCCTTTAAAAAAAATATTCAATGTAGTTTTGACTTTCCTACGATTTTATTATATGTATAGATAGATATAGATTAATCAACAATATTTAACCCTAGATGTTACATAATACTTAGATATCCATTGACATAAGTTTATGTACATGTAATAATGTAAATAGAATGGAGGATCTTACGTTACGTTTTAGACGTGACCTTAACCGTTCCAGACAATTTAACATGTCTGCACTTAACAATAGCACTCAAAAACTACAAGCGAAAAGCAAGCAAGCGTAGCAGACACAACCAGAAGTAAAATGACGTATCTACGTTAACAAATTATACACCACTTCAATTTGTTTGATTTAAAGACAACGCCCGCATTAGGGAAATTATTCCCTGTGTCGCGGGGTACTTTACAAGCATATAAAATACGGACACAAATTACATCCAGACTCAGAACAACTATTTATGGGTCACACAAATAGTTGACCGGCGCGGGATTCGAAACCGCGACACGAAGCGGCGAGGCGACTGTCTTAGCCGCTACACCACACGTGCAGTCAAGTAAATTTGAAATAATATGCTGTGTGGTGACAGCATAGAATATCATCACCCCATCTCATCCCGTGGGGGGCGTACCTAGAAATCGACCGAGGGAATACCTACCAGAGAACTTGTGGCAGCGTTTTTCTGTGAATTATGACCATCAAACTGCGATAGTCAACCCGTCTACCAAGTACGTGGCGATTATGGCATATCCCCCCAATGTTTGGGGAGGCTTTTGTCCAGCAGTGGACGTACTTTGGCTGGCATGGTGATGAATTTGAAATGTAAACCAATCTTAATCATAAGGGCAGTGGTGTGGACTTGTTCAAGCCAGTAGACCCCTAACATGGCTTAACTTGAGGCTGTTGTCTGACAAGAGCAAACGGGATCGACCGTATAACATTCAGTCACGGAGACGTAACGACTTTGGTGGTCACCCATCTATAGACTGACTGCGTGCTTAGATGCTTTACCTCGCCGACACATAAGGACCAGTGGAGCAACGGGTTGTAAGCCTCAGCATATACGTAAAAACCAATCTTGTTCTTCTTAGCGTGTCGATGGCAATCTAAATTGAGTCAGCCCAGAATTCAGCTACGCGTTGAGCGTTGTCAATAGCGTCCATTAGTTCTTGTAACGTGCAGGCATTAGGGCACGCAAGACATGCTAACAAGTGTGCCATAGTTTGAGGAACAGAACCACACTTGCACTCTAGGTTGGAAATGTTTAAAACTTCCCACCTGAGCAGGTTTTCCTTGCTTCGACCAACTTGAGTCCGGAGTCTGTCAGGGACTTCCATGTTGGCCACGGCAACTTGTGTCCAGGCGGAAGGTTTTCAACGGGAGGGACGAATGGGATGGGTAGGCAAGCACTGTCTCGCCACAGTTTGAGCCGTGTCTTAGACCGTTCGCCAGAAAGTGGAAGCACACACTTCAGGAAGCTTTTTCGACTTTTAAGCCTGTGTAAAAACCAATATTATGAAGAAAGAAGACGTGACTTTATGTATTGGTTTTTTTTCAGGGACTTTGAGCATGTTTATTTGTAATAAAAATATTCTGTTTGCTAACACTTTTATCCATTACAAACAACCTTGAGATGTTATTTCAATAATTATCGTGTGCTAAAAAACATAAACACGTGTTTTATTAATTTCCGCAAAGATTATAATGTTAACATCCACAATCTATCATTAAATTCGAGATTAAATAGCTGACAAAATCACACTAATATTATAAACGCGAAAGCTTGTAAGTATGGATGGGTGGATGTTTATTACTCTTTCACGTAAAAACTACTAAATGGATTTTAATGAAACTTTACAATAATATAGCTTATACATCAGAATAACACATAAGCTACAATTTAAAAAGATATTGTGTGAATTGTCCAAAATAGGACGATAAGTGTCAAGTAAGTAGGAAAAAATATACCATTTGCGAGCTATTCCAGCGTGCACTGCCAAAACCGCTAGAGGTACCACATCCTACTAATATTATAAATGCGAAAGTTTGTGAGTACAGATGTATGTATGTTTGTTACTCTTTTACGCCAAAACTACTTTATCGCGGGTGAAACTGCGGGGCGCAGCTTGTATTATATAAAGCTGAAAAGAACCTCCGGAACATCATCATCTTACGTAGAAGCCAGATGCTCTCACCTGCACATAAGAGATCGGCGAGGTTAACCAAGGCATGCGGTCAATCTATAGATGGGGGACCGCCATAGTGACTTTATTTATGAGCGTCCTCGTGCTTAAGAGGGCACGTTAAGCTGTCGGTACCAGTTGTTGTCCACAGACAAAAGTTATTTAGCCACGTCAGAGGCCTAGAGAGCGAACAACTCTGTTAGGGCAACCCAGGCCATCCGAAAACGAAGATTAATCCTGTGGTCCGAGTGTGACTTGTGATGAGTTAGGTTGCCAGAGCTCATCGGAAAGTGATGCGTATGAGTCACAATTTTTTTATTTTTTTTAATGTCCTCCTAGCCGAATTTCGGCCACGGCGGCCAGTCTCAATAGAGATTAGCCATCTGCGCGGGACATATTATAGTGCTCAAGTGTGTGCGCAAAAACAGGAGCACTTTCTATTCCATCACTCTCATGATCCGATGGGACGCCTAGCGACACGACCGGAAAGCGGTCAGGTACAGGACCAACGGCTTTACGTGCTCTCCGAGGCACGGGGGCATAAATACCGCCAACTCCCAGACTTCGGGCTGATACTGAGAAATGTTTCTTTTTACAGAAAAGTCCCAAAATCACTTTTTGGCCCGACCCGGGATTTGAACCCAGGACCTCGTTTTCTCTCAATATAAACCACTAGGCATCAAGTGAGCCGCATGTATTATTGCCGACTTGATAGTATAAAAGAACACGGTATAGTTAACAGTTAACTACACTAAAACCTAAACTTATCGAACACAATCGAGCCCTTTGTTATATCGGACAAAGAATAAACGTGCGCAGGAGCACGTATGTGTGCACGTGTGAAACGGTGCAGCGTTTACGCACACATGGATCATAAAGAATCAAACACTCGATGGATATGATGAAATTAATCGCAATTGCGTATTATTATTATTTTTATGTCCTAGAGTGGCAAACGAGCAGGTGGGTCACCTGATTGTAAGTGATCACCACCTCCCATGTACACTCGGAACACCAGAGGAGTCACGGGTGTGTTGCCCGCCTTTAAAATAGTCAGCGAACAAGTGTTACTGACTCTTTCCCCCACCAAGATGAGCTCTGGCAACCTTGCTCACACGCAGAAACACAATATTAATGTTATTATTAAAAAATGTCTTCTGTAAGGTGGAGGTACTTCCCCAGCTGGGCTGCTCTTTGGGCGAATCAATACAAACATGCTGGGATTATATGGCAAATTTAATAAATAATAATATGTAGGTATAATAGTTATATTCGGTTTCTACTATAATTTATCTTAAAAGATTTTGAATGATTTATGGGGTCAACGGAATACAGCTCATTTGATAAGGTAGTAAAATAATTAACGCCTTAATATTCCCCAAGGAAGTGTAATTGGATCCCTTTTTTTATCATCATCATTTTAATACGTGAAGCAAAATCTTTGCACCCCTTTTTACGAAGATTGCGCGGACGGAGGAGTATGAAATTTGTTACTGTTGAAGTTCATATGGAGAAGTAGTCCGGAAGGCTAATATTTTAATATAATAGGCACTAGACTAGTAGTAGTAAATTATTTTAATAAAAATAACATTGACAAACAGAGAAGAGATGATAAACTGAGTGTCAAAACTGAGAACAGCGGCTTTACCGGCTAAGTCGCTGAACATCGTTTTCGTGAATGCCGTTCAAATACTTAAAGGTTAAAAATGACTTAATCAATCGTTCAATCGGCTTCCATGACCACATTTGATGTCATTAATGGTCCGGAATCGATTGACAACGTTGAAGCCGATTTAACGATTGATTAAGTAATGTTTAACCTTTATTTATACGACCGCCATTTAAAATAAAAAATAAATAAAATAAAAGATAAAAAAGATTTTTTCTCACGTAGACTTTAAAAAACCGGCCAAGTGCGAGTCGGACCCTATGAAGGGTTCCGTAACAGCAAGATTTCAGTTGATTTAAAGAAAGCAAATTGCGGTTTACGGTTTATGACGTATTAAAAAAAAACTACTTGCTAGATCTCGTTCAAACCAATTTTCGTTGTTAGTTTGCATGGTAATGTAGGTACATCATATATTTTTTTTAGTTCTATCATTCTCTTATTTTAGAAGTTACAGGGGGGGGGGGGGGGGACACTCATTTTACCACTTTGGAAGCGTCTCTCGTGCAAACTATTCAGTTTAGAAAAAGATGATATTAGAAACCTCAATATCATTTTTGAAGACCTATCCATAGACACCCCACATGTATGGGTACAATGAAAAAAAAATGGTGAGTTTCAGTTCTATGTACGGGGGCCCCCCAAAATTATTGTTCTTTTTTAATTTTTGTGTAAAAATCTTAATGCGATTCACCAAATACATCTATTTACTAAGTTTCAACAGTACAGCTCTTATAGTTTCGGAAAAAAATGGCTGTTACATACGGACGGACAGACAGACAGACAGACATGACGAATCTATAAGGGTTCCGTAACCGAATGGCAAAGTAGATGTATTCTGTGAACCGCATTAAGATTTCTATACAAAAATAGAAAAATAACAATAATTTTGGGGGGTCGCCATACATAGAGAGAAACTCAAAAAAAATTTTTTCTTCGTACCCATACATGTGGGGTGTCTATGGATAGGTCTTCAAAAATCATATTAAGGTTTGTAATATCATATTTTTCTAAACTGGATCGTTTGCGCGAGAGACACCTCCTAAGTGGAAAAATGAGTGTCCACCCTGTAACTTCTAAAATAAGAGAATGATAAAACTAAAAAAAATATATGACGTACATTATCGTGGAAACTTACAATGAAAATTGGTTTGAACGAGATCTAGCAAGTAGTTTTTTTTTAATACGTCATAAACCGCAATTTGCTTTCATTTAATCAACTGAAATACTTTCTTCTACGGAACTCTTCATGTGCGAGTCCGACTCACACTTGGCCGGTTTTTTTTTGCCATTTGGCTACCGAACCCTAAAAACCGCTTGTAAATAGTCAGAACATGTTTGTAGTAATATATAATTAATTTATAATTATTTATAGATACATATAGAATAAGAAACCGATGCGACTTAGCCCGGTATAGCCCCAGGTTAAAATTATGATGTCTTAACAGAACCTCAATAGTCGAATTTAAAAACTCATAATTTAGATACTTTATGACTGAATCATAAACCATAGTCTCTCCATTTAATTTTTTATATATACAAATACAAATTTATTTATTGCGAACACAGGTAGATAATGTACATTTAAGGGTGATAGTAAAATGTTAGTCCGCTATGTCCAGCCTGTTAGAGCATGCAACTGGATTTTATTTTGTTACAATTTTTGCTTAATATTAGAAGCAATGCGATTATAAATTTCATAATAAAATTAAATAAAAGTAAAAATGGCACACAATTAAATAAGAAAATATACACATGTCAATATCGCGCAATGTATAGACGTCAATCATATAATATGTTAAATAAAATAAATAAATAAATAAAAAAGGTTTTTATTCACGTAGACTTTAAAAAAGCGCTTGTAAATAGTCAGAACATGTTTGTAGTAATATAGTTGTATACATTAGATATTATTTCTAGTAACATAGATATTTAGGTACATCTTGTATGAAAACATTTATAAAATTTATTTTATTACAGAAATGATATTTAGCTAGCTCGTATCAAGTTATTGTCAAGAGATTATGTTTAATTATCTAGTTTAAGTCTAATATTTTTACTACATATTGTCAATGGTTCTGTCTATATTAAAGGTATTATTATTATGACGGACCTTGTGTTAATAACGACGGTCGCGCTTTAATGCTACCACCGGATCCAATGCGCCCCAACTGAGAAGACCCAGCGAAACAAACTCAGTGGGTTCATCTACTACCGGTTTCAACACGACCCAGTTGAGATGGTCCGGCGAAACATACTCAAGCGGGCATGAACACGGGATTTGGTCCAATTAGAGTAATTATTTAGTAGGCAAACACAATATATGCTCGATCGGTTGTCTGAATGCTTATTATTTTAGATTATATTTAGGTATACAAAAGAAAAACTTCGAAACAATAACATTATTCATTTTGAGACAGAGTCAATAATTTTAAATTAAGTATATGATAGCAATCATTTACAGATAGTTCACGTAACACAGCAGATCAGTCATGTCTATATGGCTACAAGATCTCCAGCGAGCAATGTGCAGGTAGGAAGTGAGAGCCAGACGTCTTTGTCATCGATGTACTCTTTAGTGGTGTAATAACCCCTAGCCATAAGTATACGTTTAATATGTGTTTTAAAACTTGTGTCAGGCAGATCAGTAATTTGAGTAGGAAGCTTGTTATAAAACCTAATACAATTTCCTAAAAATGATTTATTAGTTTTGCTTACTCTAAAGCCTGGCATGGCTAGTTTGTTTTTATTCCTAGTATTTATATTATGCAGTTCACTTTTCTTTTTATAATTATGAATATTTTTTCTAACAAACATTATATTCTGATATATATATTCCGATGGCACAGTAAGTATATTTATTTCTTTAAACAAATTTCGCAAAGAATCGCGACTGCCTAAACCATAAATGGCTCTGACTGCTCTTTTCTGCAATACAAAAATAGCACCTATGTCAGCCGCCGAACCCCACAGCAGAATGCCATACGACATAATGCTATGAAAGTACGCGAAATACACTAATCTAGCAGTTTGTTCATCTGACAATTGCCTTATTTTCCAGACAGCATAGGAAGCCGAACTTAATTTACCTGCTAACTTTTCAATCTGAGGACCCCATTGCAATTTTGAATCAAGTGTCAATCCTAAAAATACGGTCGATGGGACTAGATCTAATATTTTCGCATTAAGTGCAACTGTTGGTACAATTTGAGTCACATTCGGCAATGAGAACCTGATGCATTTAGTTTTCCCTGCATTTAACAAGAGATTATTTGCCGAAAACCATTCTGATATAAAGCTGAGTGTTTTATTATGCTCAATAAGATCTTTATCCTTTCTATTTACTTTAAATATGAGCGAAGTATCATCAGCGAACAAAACTATGTCTGATACTTTCTCTACCAGATAAGGGAGATCATTTATATAAACTAGAAATAAAAATGGGCCCAATATAGATCCTTGGGGCACCCCCATTTTCACAGGATGACGTGCCGAAGTGGCACCGCCTATCGAAACCATCTGTTGTCGCCCCGATAAATAGGACATCACAAGATCAAGAGATGTGCCAGATATTCCATAGTACTTCAGTTTAACAACGAGCGTACGATGATCAACGCAATCGAAAGCCTTAGAGAGATCACAGAAAACTCCCAGCGCATCCTGTGATCCCTCCCAAGCCTCCAATATTGACCTAATTAATGTGCAACCTGCATCCTGAGTAGAGCGGCCCCTTGTAAACCCGAACTGCTTGTTATGCAATATCTCATTCACGTTAAAGTGCGACAACATTTGGCTGAGCATCAGCTTTTCAAATATTTTACTTAAAGCTGGTAGTATTGAGATAGGCCTATAATTCGTGGCATTTTTTGAACAACCTGCCTTGAAAATGGGTATTATCTTACTTATTTTCATTAAATCGGGAAAGACACCATCACTTATACAGCCATTGAAGATGGCTGCAAGGATTGTAGCAATGTTTAGTATGATTGATTCAATTGCTTTAACAGACAGTCCCCACAAATCTTCTGTGCCTTTCCTTTTAATACTCTTAAAAGCTTTTATAATATCATCACTTGTTACGGATTTAAAACTAAAGTTAGGTACAGTTTGTTTTACGCTTTGATTTAAAAAGAGTTCAGCCACATCTGGTGATGATGCGAGACACTTAGTAATATCCACGGGTATATTTGCAAAAAAAGCAGCTAAAAAATTGGCAATGGTAAGCTTGTCTGAAACCAGTTCATCACCAATATTCAATACTAATGTTTGATCTCTTGATCTACTTTTACCAGTTTCAGTATTAATTATTTGCCAAGCTGATTTTATTTTATTATCAGATTTTTTAATTTTATCTCTTATATATAAAGATTTAGCTTGAATGCAAACCTTTTTAAAAATTTTTGAATAATTTCTAACATAATTAATGAAATTGACATCAGGGTTATAGGACCTTCTGTCATACAACTCATATAAAAAATCTCTACTCAGTCTAATGCCTTGAGTTGCCCAAGAACTAAATTTTATCTTATTACTGTCAACCGTTATGTTTTTTATTTTACAAGCTTTATTAAATTCTTTGCAAATACAGTGGAATAATGTAGTGTACATATCGTTAGGCTTACTTTTGTTTGGCAATAGATGGCACAAACTATTCTCCAGGTTGTTACTGAACTTTCCCAAATTAGATTTTGTTAAAGGTCTAAAACTAATTTTTTGTTTATTTATATTTATCTCATTTCTTATCTTTACTATTTGGCATTTATGGTCAGAGCGAACACCAGCCACCAAACACTTCTCAGAGACATCAAAGTTGGTAATTATGTTATCAATGCAAGTAGCAGATGTGGGTGTGACTCTCGTGGCCTCAGAGAACAAGCATTTAAGGTTAAAGGACCGAAATACAGATAGAAATATGTTTATTTCAGGTGAATCTGCTAAAATGTTCATATTAAAATCACCACATACAAGGATTTTTTTTTTACTTTTAATTTTCCTAAGAATGTCTTCTATTGTTGCTGTAAAAAGCTTTAAATCGGATGCTGGTGGTCTATACACACATATTATACAATAAAACTGCGTCTCTACACATGCCACCTCACACACACGCTCAATAGATAGTTGGCATATATCTTTACGTTCTTTAAATTTAATTTGGTCTCGAAGTAGTATCAGTACTCCACCACCCTCTGCCGAAACCCTATTATAAAAGCTGGCGACCCTATAGCCACAGACACTAAAAGCCATCTTGTGTGCCTTCAGCCATGTTTCTGTAAAACAAAGGATATCTATTTCATATTTTTCATTAAAAAGTTCTATGTCTAGAATTTTGCCAGAGAAGCGGTTTATATTTTGATGTGATAGAATTAGAAAGTTATCACACTTCTCTATTGTCATGCTTACATGTTTAAACTACTAACTAAATTGATTTTAATAACATTACTAAAAGATGGTATAAAAAGTGACTTCATCATACTACTTATGACTGAGTTAATATGTGCCGCTACTAGACTTGCAAGTATGTTCAAAAATTTTCTTGAAACAGTAACTGTACTCATGGTTACCCTACAAGAATCTATAAAACTATTTGTGTCCAAAAATATAAATTTATCACTATAATGGCTAACCAAAAACTGTAGGTGCATATTTAGCTTGTGGATATAATTATTTGTACTATCAGGCACATTGGACACATAGGGGAAGGCACACAATATTATCTTATTACAGTCTAATTCTAACATCTCAGTGAAACTATCTGTAATGTCTTTTTTCTTTAAGTTTTTACAATTTCCTACCATTAGAGTTATACATGATTTGGCACTGTGTTTATTCTGAATTAATTTATGTATTATATCTTTATAATGTAATCCTGGCATACAATAGTTGACAAAGGAACAACTCAGCTTATTACAAAGCAAGGTACCAAGGCCCTTACCCATTTCATCGGAATACAGTATGGAGCTATGTTTAGTAATGTCATTTTGTGGAGATACTGGTGACTCTGATCCCAGCTGTGTGTATGACTCCACTACTGCACTACTGGTGTTAATCGGTTCCAATGTCCTATTGCTTTCAGGATTACACTTTCCAGCTAGCAATTGCATTTCATTTTTGTATGACTGGAAACTGTGATATGAGATTGCTAGGGACTTCTCAAGAGTTTTTATCTCAGAAAGCAACGACTGAGTGTCTTTTTCATAAATTAGTTTGCTATCCTCTAATTTAATTTTATAATTTTCTAATTTGTTTAATAATGCCCTACGTTCTTTACTTTGTTCAAGTATGTATTGTTTTAGCTTGTCACTACATAAGGAATTAATGCTTGGCTGGCAGTCTACACAGTCATCGCTAGTCAAATCAATGGTCACCGTTGTACTAATAGGGAGACCCACCGGACTACAACTGGCCAACTCGTCATACAAGCTCTGATTAATGGAGGCTACTGGACAAGTTGTGTTTTTTACATAATTTGACAACTTCTCATTACAATTAATTAATTCTAATTTAAGATCTCTAATTTTGAACAGTGCTTCTTCATATAACACTCTACACTTATCAAAAGACTCTGTCTCCGCATGCAGTCTGTCTCGCTCTTCAATAGTAGACTCTAGTTGGTGGTTGAGTTTCACAAGTTCTCTTTTCAGTGATGTGTTACTATCAATTACCCTTTTTATCTCTATCTCATTCTCCTCACGCTCCTGTTCAAGTTTATGACACTGATCTTGGTATGTCTGTAAGTCCTTGAGAGCTGATTTCAACTTATGTTCAGCTACTTGAGTTGCAGCCATGCTTCGGGTCTGCATGATGTGAGGTGAATGAGGATGGGCTGAAAACAAAGAGAGGGTGAACAGAAAACTAGACAGAAACAAGAGGTTAAGATGTATTTGAAGTCAAAGGAGTGAGATATGAAAAATAAACTACAGAGATCTATAGGTAGAAATAATATAAGTAAGTATATACAAGACAGATGGGCAATTAACTTTATAATAGATTTATAATAAAGCAACACTTAAACATTTAGTTACAAACTGTAGTGGGGCACTTTTAACTTTATCTATATGACACCTAATCAGAGTTCATTACTAGGGTCTAGTCAAGTTAACTTAGTATGTGTAGATAGGAATAAATTTATCGAATGCCAATCTTATATCAGTATAGTTAAGGAGTAATTGAAGTGTGTGATGTCTGTAGCCAGCTAATTAAGTCGTCGAATTTGCTTCCACAATGTACGTCAAGCAAATGGAGACAGAATATGGCAGTGTGAAATTGGACGTGACTCACACCAATGAGTCGAATAAATGTTTGGTTAGGTTAGTATGTATGTGTAAAATAAAGAATAAGTAATATACTCCCCGGGATTTCACACAAAATATTAAACTTAATCGTTGGACACGAGCAGCGCAGTGACAGACAGCGTCGACAGATATCAGTTGTTTCGGGTTTATTTCTTCAGAAAACTAATCACATTCAATTATTTACCTTACAATTTAGATTGCTAATAGCAATATTTTATATTTTACAACGTAAAAACATTTATTTATAAATAATTATTAATTTTAATTCACTAGTACAATTTTTGACAACCGATCGGCAGTGTGCATGTCAATTAACAAATAAATAAATAAAGTAGTCTAAGTCGTCAAGATACATCAATACACAAATTATCAATTTACATAGTTGAGCCATTATTATAATTTACATTACATACCGTTATCTAATAAATATTCGCTTATGGTGTAATAAACCTTATTAATTAACAACTCCGTCAAAAGCTTTTTGAATTTCGTATTGTTGCATTCTAATATTATATGTTGTGGCAATTTGTTGCAAACTTTTGGTGCCATGCATATAAAGTTATTGTTAAATACGGCTTTATTGTGGGGTCTAAAGCGTATTTTATGTCTGTGTCTTATACCATTGAGGGTGTCAAACAGAAAAAGGTTACTTTTTACAAATGTGGCAACTTCGTAGATATATAAGCAAGGTAGAGTAAATATATGAAGACTTTTATTATATACTTTATATACACACATCAACAAAGTCTAGGGATACGTTATTTTGAAATCAAACATGGCTTTATTGTTTAAAACCTATTTAGTTTCCTTAAAAAGTTTATTTACAGATTTAAACCTTGTCTATTCTTTATTCAAAATTTAAAAATTAAAATGAGAAACAAATGAAAACACGCAAAGCACAGCGCAATCTTGAGTTGTATCTAATTTCAAGAAGTTGCATTAAAATTTTTTTTGCGTGTTAATTGAAGAAAACCTGATAAATTGTTTTATTTTCTTTTCTCAATTGGTTGTGTAAGCTTTTTAGCGTCATGCCACGCCATCATTTGAGTCGAGATGAAATGTTACGGGCAGTTGGCATGTTACAAAACGGTGCTATTCAACGCGTCGTTGCTGAGTCTCTGGGCACAAGCCAAAATGTGGTATCCAGGCTGTGGTCACGTTATCGCGCTACTGGAGATGTGGCAGAACGGCACACAGGTAGATATCATGTTACCACTCAGAGACAGGATCGATTTCTCCAAATGACCGCCAGAAGACTACCCAATATCACAGCGATGCAACTAGTGTGCAAAGGCTCCAGGAGGGTCAGCAGCTGCTGGTGAGCGACCAAACCGTGCGAAGGAGGCTGCATGAAGTTGGTCTTCATGCTCGCAGACCGCTACGAGTCCCAGCGCTGCGACGTGGCAATCGCGGTAGGCGACTTTTATGGGCTCAAGAACATTTGACATGGAGTGATCAACAATGGTCATTGGTGCTGTTCACTGATGAGTCCCGCTATGGATTTCATCCAGATTCGAGACGAACACGCGTTTGGAGAACTCCAGGCAGGGTCAGCCGTCTCCGACATCCACAGGAGGTCCACTCTTACCAAGGCGGGACAATTATGGTGTGGGCAGGAATACGAATCGGCGGACGAACCCAACTCATTTGGATTCAGGGCAGCATGACTGCCCATAGATACCGTGAGGAGGTAGTAGAACGTGTCATTGTCCCGCTCAGGGCCCTAACGGGGCAAGAATTTCAGCTCATGCATGACAATGCACCTTCCCATACAGCGCGGCTGGTGAGGGCCGCCCTTCGAGAACACGATGTTCAGGTATTAGATTGGCCTCCACATTCGCCAGACTTAAACCCAATTGAACACGCCTGGGACATGTTACAGCGAAGAGCATTGAGGGATTTTCCGCCCAACTTGACAACAGAAGAACAACTTTTCGAACATTTAAAAAGAACTTGGGACTGCATACCCCAGCAAGACATTGACACCTTAATTTTAAGTATGGAAAATCGTTGCCGCTGTGTGATTAATGTTAGAGGAGGAAATACCGATTACTGATTATCAGATTTGGTAAGATTTTTATTCATTTAATTCGATTGAATAATTTTATAAGAATAAAATGTTTTTGTTCACTCAGTAATTTTCTATGGCTTAATTAATTTAAGACTTTTATTAATTAGAAAAACAAAATCGCATCGTGTTGTTAATGTTTAAATATCGGCCATGAAATTATCTTTAATTCTTCCATTTACAGTCATAACAAAATGTTTATAGTTTTCTAGATAATCAATGAAATGTTCAATATCCCTAGATTGTGTTGATGTGTGTATATAGTATAATTTATATACTTTGAAAATTTATGAGTCCTGCGTTCAAACTCAAATTTTGAACTTTCGAATATCTAAGTCGGTTTTGCAATGATTGGATAAACCATACTTTTTAGGGTGTTAGGTTAAACTATGCTAATTAGATATCATAAAAAAACTTAACCAGGAATGTGCAACAGAACGAGAAAAAAATCGAAAACTGATGTTAGGCGAAATTTACGAAAAAACCATAAAAAAAATTATATTTCGAAAACTACACATAATCGTAGAACATACATGGGGGTGATTCGGATACTCTTCATCATAAAGTATCTAAATTTTGCGTTTGACCTTCAACTCCTCGGCCACCCGATATAAACGACCTCCCAAAAATCATTGAAGAACCTTGTGTATGCAGACGACGTTTCCCTTTTTCACGCTTGATGGTCTAATAGTTAATCATTGTATTAAACATCATGTACTGTACCCATATCTGCGAAATAAACTATCTTATCTTACTCTGTATAGTCCACCTGGACCCCATCTATCTCCAGCTAAATGAGGACGTTACACTTTGCCCACCTAATATTTTTTACACGCATTAACCATCGGACATTAGTTGATTGCCGTAATTCGTCAGGCAAGCCTATAAGTGCCGTGAAAACGTTATTCCGGACACTAATGACCGATGCCGCTGTTAGTCTCAAAACAACCAACGTATTAAACATTCTGCCGTATAGGCCATTAAAGTACGTGCCGTGTATTTAAGGGCCTATCTTGAAAAGATTCCTTGTTGCTTGTTATGTACAAACGCCAGCACGTCCAGCTACTCCAATCTGTCAAATTTCTTTTATAGATTTTCAACTTTATCATATAAGCATAAGGTTCACTTTTAATTAGGGAAATTTGACATATTGGGGTATCTTGATGTGCAGTTTTACTTATTATTTAATATCACACTGTTTCATAACTGCACTCACCACAAAGCAAAATCTTCGCCCTACTCACAACTCTGTTTATGTCCATCACATGGTTCTAATATTTATTATATTTTGAATGTTCGTAATTTTGTCTTGTTTTAACGATAAATGTGCATACATATTTATCTTAGCTATAAGTGTTCCTATTTTTTTTGCTATAATTATACAAATATGTAAGAATTAGATAATATTTTCCAAGATTTATGTTATTTGTTTTGTAAACTGCAAGACATGAAATAAATTTTATTATGATTTTTATCGTCCTGACTTTCTTCACGCTTCAATTTTATTAACTCTATTCTCCTATGGAATGCACTGCCACTGGAAGTTACGGAAGGCCAATTATTTTTTCATATTCCTACTCACAAATCAAGTTCCTTATCTTTTATTGTCATCTTTTCAGGAAAAAGGCCTCTCCTAAAGATCTCAACGATTGCCACTAGGGCTATCTGCATCCATCGGCTTCCATTACAAGATCATCGGTCCATCTTATAGCAGGCCTGGCTACGCTGCGTCTTCGGATTCGTAGTCGCCAGTCGAGAATCTTTCTGTCCCAGTGGCGTCGGTTCTACGAGCTAATACTATGCCCACTGCAACTTTAGTACGGCAATTCTTTGTGCTATGTAGGTCACTTTGGTTTGCTTGCGGATTTCAACATCTGATTTGATCTTGCAGGGAATCTCCGAGCTTAGCCCTCTCTTTAGATGACTATGACCCTTGTCATGACGCCCATAGTAAGCGACCACGTATCTGTTACGTAAAATCTTTTACCTATTGCTCCAGATGCCGATTTACATTTCATAGGGGTTACTAGAGCGATGTCTGGCGGTAGCGTATTCAACCGCAGACAATATGGTCCTGGATTGAACTCCTGGGACGGAACCAAAAAAAAACTTGTGCGTACTTATGTACACGCGTTAGAAGTTATACTTCTTAATATACAACTTGAACATAGTTATCAATTTTCATACCACCTAGAACTAACTTCATGCTGTTAAAAATTCACTGTCATACCACCTAGAACTAACTTCATGCTGTTAAATTTTTTGGTGTCGGTGTGCGCGCGCATCGTAAAAATTCACTCTCATCATTTTTCTCCATCGCGCCAAAAGAAGTATAACTTCAAAAAGATTTTGACAGTTGTAAGCAAAATTCGTGGTATAGAAGTTAAAATATCTGTCAGTCCTGTATCAGACCTTTTTCCAGTCGTGTCGCTAGCCATCCCATCACCACATCTATTTAACTCTGGTCGAAGAATTTAACTTGAGACAGCGTCTCAATGTCCTGATCTTTAAATCAACAAAAATAATATGGTGAATGGAAAGCACACAACATTTTGAATGTATCCCCTTAAATATATCCATTAAGCCTCTTTCACGAGCTAGATTATAAATGGGCCTTGAGTAAGAGGTAATAGCTACTACTATTCGATAAAAGTAGGACAGCATCTATTAGCTTTGAGGCTTTTAATTGACTATGCGTATTATAATTAATGTTGTAGGTGAGAGTAACAATTGCCTTTATAGCGCTGACAACAGCCGCCTTTTTTCGCCAGTCTTTAGGCAACGCTACTAGTCTTACCATTTTCTTCTTAACGTGTCTATGGCAAACCAATTAATTTTGTGTGGCATAGAACGTGGCCATAAAGATTGTGGCATTCTTAAGATCCTGCCACGAACATGTGGCGGGTAGGATTGGACCGATGCTCCACAAATACTGTCCATTTTGGGGTTGCTGGACAGTCCCCACCTAGACATGTTTTCTTTGCTTCGGCCCACCTAAATATTAGATATGGGATATATTTTCTTCGCGAAAGGCTTTACAAACATGAAGCACATCTAGACCCTGAGCAACCATTTATTGGTCACATAAATACTTATCCTGCTGGTGTTGATGAGCCGAGTCTAAAGAAGCCACCACTACTCCGCCACTACCAAGTAAACAAATTTTGATAGCTTTGCATTTCCTTCTAACTTAGTTCTTATAAAAAGGACAGAGCATCCTTAGATATGATGTGACATTATAGCTTTGGCGCGAAATACTGAGTAATAATAAGCGACAAGTTAGGACCTGTCAACTAATTATGTGCCCAGTGCGCAAATAAATGCGCAGTTTTAGTTGTTTGACAGCTCTATGTTTATGCTATTCTTTTCATTCGAGGTATATTAGAAAGAGATGTAATGACAGTTAAATTAGTTTTGAGGTGTAAAAGATAGAATCACGGCAATTTCTATTTAAAACAATATTTATAATAATTATGTTTGATATTCATGGAGGTTGGCAGAATAATTACAATGCTAACAACGTTAATTAATTGGCACAATTTCAATTCCGAAAGTCAACCACAAAGGAATAACTACTGAGGAAGTAGGAGCACGTGATTTTAATGGATATGACATTTTTAATAATATTACAATCGTGAGTCGGATACACTTTCATGTAACAAAGGTCGTACTAACTACTAATATTATAAATGCGAAAATAACTCTGTCTGTCTGTCTGTCGCGCTTTCACGCCAAAACTACTGAACTGATTTAAATGAAATTTGGTACACAGTTAGTTAAGTGCCTGAGAATGGACATAGGCTACTTTTAATGCGAATAAACCGTTGTAAGGGGTTGAAAGGATGGGATGAAAAGTTGTATGGAAGTATCGTAACTTTTAGTTCTAGAAGCTTGAAACTTATTTTTTAGGCTGTTGATTCGATATATACCTCGGCGTGTTACGGCTTGTAGAAGGGGAAATATGCCTAAGTATATTTACCGGAACGGGCAGACACGTGAGGGCAGACGCCTGTGCCACACGCATGACAACACTGATTTCGAATGCTACCCATAGACACTATTCGACGCGGACGGAGACGGGGGCACAGCTATTAATCTTATAACTATAACTTCAAAGTAAATTCAAAGACCTAGGCGTATGGTCAGTCTCTACGTAAAACTGTCTATAAGCCAAGTCAGAGGCCCATTGGTCAGTTTTAACAACTCTGACAATGAAGCAACCACTACCGATAGGTACAGCACACGAGAAGAAGATAAAGTGATTACGGGACGCGAAGAAGAAGAAGTAAGTACACTTTATTCCAAATATAAGTAATAATAATAATGTCCTCCTAGCCAAATTTCGGCCGGGGCGGCCAGTCTCAACAGAGATTAGCCATCTGCGCGGGCTTATTATAGTGCTCAAGTGTGTGCGCAAACACAAGAGCACTTTCTATTCCATCACTCTCATGATCCGATGGGACGCCTAGGCGACACGACCGGAAAGAGGTCAGGTACAGGACCGACGGCTTTACGTGCTCTCCGAGGCACGGCGGTATAATACCACCAACTCCCAGACTTCGGGCTGATGCTGAGAAATTTATAGTTTTACAGAAAAGTTCCAAAATCACTTTTTGGCCCGACCCGGGATTTTAACCCAGGCCTCGTTCTCTGCGGGTGAACACGCTACCGCTAGACCAACGAGGAAATCAAAATATCTCAATCTCAACGAGGAAATCAAAAAATCATTTCAAAGCAATTGGCGGCCTTATCGCTAAAAGCGATATCTTCCAGGCAACCTATTTACGATGTATGGACCTGAATTGAAAGAATCTGATCAAGGTAGCAGAAGGTGAAGAATAAGACGATCTTGAGATGGTCTTATTCTGACGGCTGATGATAAATCAAATACTTAATGTGTTATTTTGTCATAAATACATTGAGTAAGATTGTGTTATGATGATGACGGATGCCATCATACTGCGATCGCCAACTCGTCTGCTAAGCAAGGCTATTATAGCATTTCCGCCAGGGTGATCCTGTGGAGTTGGATTGCTATGAGGCTAACGTCATAGAATATCGCCACCCCATCTCATCCCGTGGGACGGGTAGAAGTCATCCCGAGGGATTTTTTATGCTGAATGGGTTTGCGCTTGACCACGATCTCACCTGATGGTAAGTGAAGATGTGGTCAAATATGGACCGCCCATACCCATAACATGCCTGTTCACTCTAGCCTTGAATAAACCCATGTTGTATGAGTCTGGAAACACGTCGTTCGGGAGGGTGTTCCAGCGGTTAGCCGTGCGGATCTACCAGGGAATCCAGCAGCGTATCGTTGTGTACTATGACCATCATATTGCGATCGCCAACTCGTCTGCCAAGCGTGGCGATTATGGCATATCCCTAATGATGGACACAAGTTCATTGTGGAAATTTTGGGCAGGCCTTTGTCCAGCTTTGAATGTCTTTCTGCTATTATGATGATGACGGCTGTTGTTTATGGGTATGGCTCAACATGAAAACTTTAAATTCAAAAATATGAAATTAACAAATCATCTTATAAAATTCCTATAATAACTACTACTATAAACTTTAACAACAACAATTCTATAGATCTTGAATTCTGATAATGTTTTCGCTTCAAATCCTGACATTTTTAAATTAAAAT
The DNA here is from genome assembly GCA_951640165.1 of Pseudoips prasinana. NCBI lineage: Eukaryota > Metazoa > Arthropoda > Insecta > Lepidoptera > Nolidae > Pseudoips > Pseudoips prasinana. The sequence continues at coordinate 31,066,839 of OX621251.1, read as the reverse complement.
TTGGCATACTTAATAATTCTTACAAATAGCATAAATTCTAAAACTTTTTACTATCAACAAAAAGCCTTCTTCCTCTCTTCTACTATGCTGTGCCTGACAGGGTCCATAATTGTTACATAATTATAAGATTATTATACCATCTGTTATACATTGTGGAAGCAATAAACGATTGAGTATTGAGTATTGCTTCCAGTGCAAAAAAAGCTGAGCCTATTTTCATGAACCAACTATAGGTTAGGGATATAGGTTTCTGGACATAAGGATGTTATGTTTGACATGTCCAGAAACGAGTCTGCTGGTATTTCCCTGAATACAATTGTATTCAAATACCTAAAACAGATTATTGTTAAATTTAAATTCACAATTTCCTGAACAACGTATCTGTGTTTACGTACAAAGTCCTTCAAATTGTCTTCCTGTAATTTGAGACTAAACAACGAACATTGATATGAACTTGCTAATTCAGCGTTTGATTGTAAAGTAAACTTCGTTGGTTCGTTTGAAACGGCGATATCTGTCTAATTATAAGTTTGCCACAAGGGAAACAAATGAAAGAAGACTCATATTAGACAGAAGCTATCTCGGAAATGGCGGCTCATAGTCATAGTCATATATACGCTCATAGCCAGATGGTCCGTAAGTGATTGGCGTGGTTAAGCAACTAGGCTCGCGGTCAGTCCATAGATGAGTGACCGCCAAAGCGGTTTAATTTCGGAGGGTCTCCGTGCTTCGGAGGGCGCCTTAAGCTGTGGGTCCCGGTTGTAGCCTTTAGGCAACACTCGTTAAGCCATGTCAGAGGCCTACTTGGCGGCTTGAACGACTCTGACACTGTCATATCCATACGATAAGTAAGTAAGTCATATATATTTTATTCATTTTCAACATTTCGACCCTATCGAGCAAAGACTGCCTAAAAAACTCAGTACAACTTTAAAAAAAACATCAATATCATTGTTACATCTAATTTCAATTTAATTATATTATCTAAATACATTGAATGAAATCTACCCATTCCCAAGAGATTTGTGATATGCCTTGCTACACAATTTGGATTTAGTTTTTGTGTTAATTTGTTTATTGACAGTTTTCTTATGTAATTGGGAAGTTTGTTGTAGAAGCGTATACACTGCCACATAAAAGAGCTACTCATTTTGTGGAGACGAGTGGCATGTGCAACAAGATTATGCTTAGTTCTATATATCTAATCTAGATTTATTTGATCCAGATATTCACTCTAAAATAACAAACGCATGTTCCGGTTTTCTATGTAAATAAATAACTTTTAAACTTCGTCTTTCGCGTTTTATACGCCAAACTATTCCAAAACTCGAATTCGGAGGCTGTTTATTTATCTGTTTGACCGAATTTATAATCTCTTAAAAACAGTCCCAGACAAGTTAGGATTTAATTCGCCACTTTGTATCGAATATAGGTAAATTTTAATCTTGAGCCTGCAATCTGTAGTCTTTCGATTTATATTTCCACCCGGACCATACTCCGAATTTTGGTTAGGTTTTTATCGAATATGTTACTAAGGTTATTTTTTCGAATATTACTCGTACTAAAAAAAAAATAACCTGTCGGTCTTTAAACGTCAACCAACTGTCACCAATTCACAGTCTTTGTATCAATGACGGTTGGCGTGGTTGGCAAATGCTTGCTTTTCACGCCGGAGGTTGTGGGTTCGATTCCCACCCAGGACAGATATTTGTGTGCATGAACATGTCTGTTTGTCCTGAGTCTGGTTGTAATTATATATAATAAGTAAGTGTTTTCCATTGTACAAGCTTAGTTGGGGATCAGATGTGTAAATAATGTCCCAGGATATTATTATAAAAAAAATAGAAATCAAATTGATGTAGCCTTATCTTCCTATATTACTGAGTGTTGTTTTCCTCTTTATTATGTGATTTATGTTACTCCTGGGCCAGTCTCTTCCACTTCTGGACAAACATTTTTACCACGTCATTTGACCAAAAGACATAGACAACGGCAACGTGACTTTTTTTTTTTGCACATCCTTACATCGACGACCAATCTCAACGGAGACTAGCCAACTAGGCAGGGTATATTATAGTATAGAAGTGTGTGCAATCACAGATGCACTCTCTATTACTTACTCCATAATCCGATGGGATACGCTTAATACGGAGCATATACATTTACAAAGGTTTTAGTAGATTTAGTCTACTGCTAAATGCTTGTATGGTGGCGTTTATTTACAAAATGTTCACCGTTCAATGCCATCGTCCATCACATTTAGAATCTACATATTAACTAGCGCAGTGGATACGAGATTTGATCAGGGTATGTTTTTTGGAACGAAGTTCCTTATCGCGGGTTGTGAAAACCGGGGGCGAGACGGAAAAAAATCTTACGAAAAGTTGTCACGACACTTTTTGCAGCTATGCGGCGTGCGCATGTTTCTCTGTCTGTCTCTCTCTCTCTCTTATAGAAAGCAAGCCAGATATTTTCATTTCTATTTCGCATTGAACAGTGTGGTGTCGCGACGATTATTTTTGTTGAGTGTATACAGGTTTTTTGTACATAATAAATAATAAGAAATAACTTCGTTCCATACGGGTGTGCCTTGACACCTCTCAAGTTCTTTTTTATATCAGTGGGCGACAAACGAGCAAGTGGGTCACCTGATGGTAAGTGATCACCACCGCCCATGGACACTCGCGACGTCAGAGGAGTCGCGGGTGCGTTGCCGGACTTTAAGAGTTAGCAAACAAGTGTTGCTCACCCTTCCCCCCACACCAATGGGCTCTGGCGACCTTATTCACACTCGGAAACACAACATTAAAATTATTAATGTTATTATTAAGGAATGTCTTCTGTCGGGCTGCTCTTTGAGCGAATTAACAATATGCCCTACCTCTCTTAAGCAATTATTTCAATTATTTCCTCCTTTCCTATTGACTTTAGATTGAATTTTCCGACCTAATACCCAAATCTAAAACCACATATTATCTTTTTAGATAAAATGCATTTTATTGAGATATGAAAATTTAAGAGGTTTTTTTTCACATAATCATATTATTAATACATGAAACAAAAACTTTGTATTCCTTTTTACGAAAATTGCGCTAATGGAGGAGTATGAAATTTGGAACAGTTGAAGATTATATGGGGAAGGAGTGCAGAAAGCTAATATTTTTATATAATTTAAGAGCCGGTTCAGTAGATCCAGAGATTACCCCTTATAACCTCACGAACTCACAAACTTTACCTCTTTATATAATAATATCCTGGGACATTATTCACACACGGCCATCTGATCCCAAACTTAGCAGACCTTGTACTATGGAAACCCGAAAACTGATATACTAAATTTCTTTTGTAAATACATATTTATATAGATAATTACAGTCAGACTCACAACTTCTAGACATGTTCATGCAACAATAACTGTCCAGGGTAGGAATTGAACCCACGACCTGCGGCGGCGTGAAAGGCAAGTAGTTGACGGGCCGCTTAGCGTGGTTGGTAAATGCTTGTTTTCATAGTACAGACGCCAGCACATCTATAAATGAAATTTGACAGATTGGGGTAGCTACCCCAATCTGTCAAATTTCATTTATAGATTTTGAACTTTATTACATAAGTATAAGGATAATATGCATAATATAAGCAATCAATTTCGATTGAGGCAATTTGACAGATTGGGGTAGCTTGATGTGCTGGCGTCTGTACAAGGATCAGATGGGCATGTGTGAATAATGTGCCAGGATATTATCGATATTGATTAACAAAACAATTTTCTTATTGTAAAACCCTTTACATGATGGTAAATAAGTAACAGACTGACAGTAATATGAGTTATAATATCTACTGATAACCTACTTACATAAGGAATGCATCTGTTGATACAAAACATTGTTATGTCGAAGTATCTATTGACACGAATGCGCTACACAAATAACAGTCGGTGTTAATGTTATCAGTATACCAATGTACGGCATTTGTGAAGTGCCATTCATATTAATAACTAGCTGCCCCTTTTTTTTTTTTTAACGGGACCATTCCCTCCCTCTTACCCACCACTGCAACTCCTGTAAGCCAGGATCAACAGTGGCACACAATGAAATGACACTGAGCGGTGAAGCTCAAGCATGTCCCGGGGAATCGCTTTAACTGTCTTGGATCCCGCAACGAATTTGCAACGCAAGACTGGCAAAAAGAAAGGAAAGGAAGCAAAAAGTTCAAAACTTATCACACGAAACGTAGATACGAAAAAACATCCAGTTGAAATGACAACCGGCTTCGTTTGAAGTCTGCAAAAAATTCTAATTAATTATTTTTTAGAATTTTACGTACCTTCCGTAAAAGGCAAATGACGAGAATAAGTTTTACTTGTTAAGGACAAATTGGTGTCATTGACTCGGCGCTAAAAATATACGTACAAAAATGTTTAATGGTACGCATAATTCATTGTCGGAGCCATGGGGGAGTAACTTGGACGCTATTTTAGATATCTATACGAGTACATAACAATATGTCATACGCCTACAAATAAATCGATTGTGTTTCGTATTTAAAGTTTATTGTTAGAGTTTAGTTATATTCATGTATTTCTAATTTTTGAGTTGGAGTTTCCCTGCGGGATCGTATCAGAAATGTCGAAATCCGTAGGCGAACCAAAGTCACCGACATAGCCCGAAGAATTGCAAAACTGAAGTGGCAGTGGGCGGGGCACATAGCTCGTAGAACCGATGGCCGTTGGGGCAGAAAGGTTCTTGAGTGGCGACCACGAACCGGAAGACGTAGCGTGGGCAGGCCCCCTACAAGATGGACCGATGATCTTGTGCGGGTCGCTGGAAACAGCTGGATGCGAATAGCGCAAGACCGGCAATTGTGGAGATCTTTGGGGGAGGCCTTTGTCCAGCGGTGGACGTCTTTCGGCTGATATGATGATGATGATTTCTAATTTTTATTATATCTGCGATGCTCGCAGTAACAAAATAAATCCCTGTCGTGCTTAGGACTTTGCATACATACAATTCACGGACACACTGTAAATCCAGACTCCACATGTACGGATCATACATTAAGAGTGTCTTGTGTGGATTGAACCTGAATCACGTGGGGCTGAGGCAGTAGTGAGGTAAATAACTTAACTACTACACCATTTGCGCCATTCAGTCAGTCTACTTAAGTATTTAAATCGGTTACTTCCGAGTACCAAATACTAAATACTAAAGTTTGAACTCAAACTCAAAAGTCATTTATTCCGTTAAAATATTACATTTGTGTGGAATCGTCAATTTTTTTTTACCCTACTGTGCACTGCATCAAAGAGGATAAAAGCACTACGTTTGCAGTCCATGATGTGGCAGCTACTGAGAAACACTGCCAAAAAACTCAGTAGGAATCCTTTTTAAAAATATTTATTTCTTACACATTGTATTTAAATATGTTAATTTAGAGCGACTCAATCCCAATATTGTAGAGCCTACCTACAACTTCATAGATATCTTAAGCGTATAAAGAACATATCTTATCTTAGCTAAGGTAAGGAATATAATACTAGTAAATTATATTATGATATTAACTTAGATAGAAATGAAATGAAACCACAGATAAACACACGAGTCTATGACTGCGAGCATACAGTGCTAGCTAATAGCATGGTGCTAAAGGGCCAGCGCAGCGGAGAGGATTTTATTAAGGCACTAGAAAATCAACTTTAGAATTATAGGAATAAAGTGCATATATGCTTGAACCTGACATAAAACGCTCGCGCGGTCTCGGGCATATAATGTTCAAGCATACATGCACTTTATTTAAATAATTTTAAAGTTGATTTTATAGTGCCTCAATCAAATTCTCTCCGCTGCCCTCCTCTCTGTCTGCGCTGGCCCAAAGACTCTTGTTTTTTTTCTTAAACCTTCCCCAATACTTCTGTCCTTGTCTTCATCCATATCTTTAGTTTTTAGCTGGAAATTCGCACCGTCTCTTTCTTTTCATTCTAGAAGCTTCACCATTATGGCAGGTTAATAGTAATAATGTTTCGTCTCTCAGGAAATTCGCTTCATCTCTTTCTTTTAATTCTAGATACATTTAATGTCAATATTTGCATTAAGAATTTAGTACTTATGTCTTTTTTATCAGCTATCCTTTTTCTTTTGTTGTAGTATTCACTAGAATCTCAACAAACATCCTAGAAATGTTACGAAAACCACAACAAGCCCTTACTAGTACTAGGGTTCGAAGCCTGAACGAGACATTATTATTATCGTTACGACACTTACTTAAATATAATAAGTTTACCAAAAAACGCAAAAACGATTAATTAACCTTCGCTAATCGTGAACAACAAGTAACGATGTCTATTAGTAAAATTAAAAAGGTCAATTTAGTAATTATAATTACGTTGAATGCCCTAATTAACTTCAACTGCCGTACTTTTAATCTTGCTCATTTTAATTAAATTAGGTATCCATTTTCATGCTTTAATAAAGTTAAGGTCGTTTGAATACCGATAACGACATAACGGCGCCAATGCCAGTAGTACAATTATCATATCGATAATAAAAATTATTAGATGTGTTTCCTCGTAACACAAGACATGGTGATAGGACTAGACATAAATTGTAAGCCTATAGCCTACAACGCTATTTCAAAAAGTTCCTATGCTATGTGTGTGAAAATGTTTAATGCTTGGCCGCAAAATGTTAGAGATTTTTCAGCGGCAAAGTTCAAAAACCATCTCAGACTGTGGCTCCTGGAAAAATAATTCTATTGCATCGGCGATTTATTTAATTCATTATATTATTTGTGTAAAATTTGACATATAACAATCAAACATTTCACATGCTGTTCATCAATAAAATAGATGAGACTAACGTAATACTAACATCACCATTGTACTCTATGTTTTAAGTGAAATAAATAAATAAAATGAAATAAAAAATAAATATTGATCCATTTCACTACATCCCTCCGAATTATCAAAATCGTATAACAAAAGGTAGAACGTCTCGTAACATTTATTGCCTGTATTTTTGGTGCTACTATATATTTCAACCGATTGAAGATCTAGTCCATTACTGTCCCATGAAGGGCAAGCGGGCCCTTCAGAAGTTATTTAACTCCGTCATACTAGAAGGTCAAACGCCAAAAGCATGGCACAGGGGTGTGGTGGTGCTCTTCTTCAAAAAGGGCGATAAAACCCTCTTGAAGAATTACAGACCCATCACACTGCTGAGCCATGTTTACAAGTTGTTTTCGAGGGTCATTACGAATCGTCTCGCACGCAGGTTTGACGACTTCCAGCCTCCCGAACAAGCCGGTTTCCGTAAAGGCTTTAGTACCATAGACCACATACATACGCTGCGGCAGGTTATACAGAAGACCGAAGAGTATAACCAGCCATTATGCTTAGCGTTTGTGGACTATGAGAAAGCCTTCGATTCGATCGAAACTTGGGCCGTACTGAGGTCTCTCCAAAGGTGCCAAATCGACTACCGGTATATCGAGGTGTTAAAGTGTTTGTACGAAAACGCCACTATGTCAGTGCGACTCCAGGACCAGAACTCGAAACCTATCCACTTGCAGCGAGGTGTGAGACAGGGAGATGTTATATCTCCGAAACTGTTCATCGCTGCATTGGAAGATGTCTTCAAGCTTCTGGACTGGAAAGGCTTTGGCATCAATGTCAATGGCGAGTACATCACCCACCTTCGATTTGCCGACGATATAGTAGTCATGGCTGAGACCCTTGACGACCTCGGTACAATACTCGATGGCCTCAGCAGAGTCTCTCAACAAGTGGGTCTGAAAATGAACATGGATAAGACGAAAATTATGTCAAACATCCATGTTGCACCCACTCTAGTTAAGGTTGGAGACTCTGCACTCGAAGTTGTAGAGAACTATATTTACCTAGGACAGACCATCCAACTAGGTAGGTCCAACTTCGAGAAGGAGGTCAATCGTAGAATCCAACTCGGCTGGGCAGCGTTCGGGAAGCTACGTAATATCTTCTCGTCCCAAATACCGCAGTGTCTCAAGTCGAAAGTCTTCGACCAGTGTGTGTTGCCAGTGATGACTTACGGAACAGAGACGTGGTCGCTAACTATGGGCCTTATCAGGCGGCTTAAGGTCACCCAAAGAGCAATGGAAAGGGCTATGCTTGGAGTTTCCCTGCGAGATCGAATCAGAAATGATGAGATCCGCAGGCGAACCAAAGTCACCGACATAGCCCTAAGAATTGCCAAGCTGAAGTGGCAGTGGGCAGGGCACATAGCTCGTAGAGCCGACGGCCGCTGGGGCAGAAAGGTTCTCGAGTGGCGACCACGAACCGGAAGACGCAGCGTGGGCAGGCCCCCTACAAGATGGACCGATGATCTTGTGCGGGTCGCTGGAAAACGCTGGATGCGGATAGCGCAAGACCGGCAATTGTGGAGATCTTTGAGGGAGGCCTTTGTCCAGCAGTGGACGTCTTTCGGCTGATATGATGAAGGGCAAGCGCATAGTCCATGGCCTAGTACGAGTTAGCTTCACAGGCCGTCAATAATATATTTGGAGACCACTCAGATATGCAGGATTCATCACGACATTTCTCTTTACCGTTTTAAGTAAGAGATACTTAATTTGTATTATTGACATTGCCTTGTATGTACATTGTTGAGATTGCAATGTTTGTTAAACAAAATATGGAATTTTTTACTATAGCCAGAGATTTACTCCCGAGAAACACTAGAAACTCGAATAGACTAGTGCTACCATGCAAAACTCACACAACCCTATTCTCAAAAAATTGTTATGCGATGTGTGTAAAAATATGTAATGCCTTACCTTCCGATTTCAAAATATTACCTATCAGGCTATTTAAAATAAGGCTGAAGGCATGGCTTTTGGAGAAAAAAATATTATTCCCTTAATGAGCTATTGACATACAGAACTAAAGTCTGATTCAATATTAATGATGTTATATAATTGTATTTTTTTTATTTAGTTGTTATATTATTATGTATACTTGACATAGAGAATCTGTAATGTAATTGATCTAATTTGAATTATATAGTTTGACATTGTATGTATTTGCATGCCTGTGAGCAAAATATGACGACTTTATGTTTTTTACATCTCCTTTACCATATTTTGAGCAAATAAAGAAATTGAAATTGTGATAACGATTAGAACAAAATATAAAAGAAAGCATAGGGAATGCTTACGGGATGGTCATCAGCTATAAACTTAAAAAGAAACATAAAATTTCTCGATTTTGAAGTCGATTCGTAGTGTCAGCCTTATGTATCTGTTGGACGAAAGCCTCCCAAAAGAATGGGGAGATATGCCATAACCGCCACGCTTGGTAGACGGTTTGGCGATCGCAGTTTGATGGTCATAGTTCACAGAACAACGCTGCTGCCCGTTCTCTGGTAGGTATTCCCTCGGGGTCATTTTTACGCCCCCTACTAAATGAGATTGGGTGATGATATTCTTCGCCGTCACCACACAGCGGTTTATGAGGATATAATACCATTTACTCATCTTAAAACAGTAAGCTAACATACTAATATCCTTGTTTCTAGGAAAATGTAGCACAATGTTACTGATAACAGAAAACAAGTCACATGTTGAGATTAGTTCCGTAGGTGTTTCGCTTTTAGCTCTATGATTCAATAATAAGTACTTAATACGTTATTGTTTCTGTTCTTCTTATTCATTAATAAGAATAAGGAGAATTAATAACACTTAATAGCAATTAATAATAATATCTAGGGACAATGTCACACAGATCCCAGCCCCAAACTAAGCAAAGCTTGTACTATGGGTACCAGGCGACTATATACATACTTATATAGATAGATAAATACTTAAATACATAGAAAACATCCATGACTCAGAAACAAATATTCGTGCTCATCACACAAATATTTGCACTTACCGGGATTCGAACCCAGGACCACCAGCTTCGTAGGCAGGAGCACTGCCAACTAGGCTACGGCAACCGTCAAATAGTGTAGTTTTTTGCTGACATTAGTGTATACGAATTAATTGGTTTTTGAAACCGGTGTTATATTTTTGAAATCAAACGTTACGATGTTACTGCAAGTTCATTGGTCGAATGCAGTAGGGAGACTTGAGTATATTTTGGCGGGCGGGTTGGAGAGTTTGAAACTTTCCTTTCACGCCGCAGGTCGTGGGTTCGATTCCCACTCACGACAGATAATTGTGTGCATGAACATGTCTGTTTGTCCTTAGTATGGCTATAGTAATGTATATAAGAATGTATTTACAAATGAAAAGTAGTTTATAGTTATCTGATTTCCATAGTACAAACTCTGCTTAGTTTGGGTTCAGATGGCGGTGTGTGAATAATGTCCCAGGGGCTCTAACGGTTAAGTCGCCGAACATCGATTTCTTAAATGGCGTTCAAATAAATAAAGGTAAAAATGACTTAATCAATCGTTAAATCGGCTTCTACGTTGACAATCGATTCCGGACCATTTATGACGTCATATGTGCTCATGGAATCCGATTTAATGATTTATTAAGTAATTTTGAACCTTTATTTATTTGAACGCCATTTAAGAAATCGATGTTTGGCGACTTAGCCGGTAGAGCCCCAGGATATTGTTATTCCATGATATGTGCACTGGTGTCGACTATAATAATATATTTGTTTTAGATTATTTGAAAGTATTCAATAACAACAAGATTATGCAAATGAATCCACCCACGATCCATATAGATATGTACCTCACATAATGATAACTATAACGGCATTGTATATAACCCATTCGTAGGGTTGCCTGCCGGTTGCTTTTAAATAATATGGACGGACTAATTCAAAATATTTTTGTTACTTTAATACTGTATTCAACTGTGTTTAACCTTTGGCGTACCACGTGGGGTTATTTTAACCCCAACACTTTTAAAATGCAACGATTTAATATTAAAACCCAACCGAATGATTCGATTTTCTCAGTAGCTGGAGTTTAAGACCTGACGCATCGATTCACAGTGTTGTGTCAGTACCCCCCGCACCGTGGTAGAGTGTATACGCCCATAAAGTGGCTCCTGGGCATTTTTAACCCCACGTTGTACGGGACGTCGCGAAAAATAAGTATACATTTCTTTAGTTTTATGTTACTTAAACTTATAATGGGTGTTTTATTTATGTTATATTATATTTATTATAGGTAGTAGTATTATAGGTATAGGCAGATATTCAATTAATCAGTAAAAATGAATGACGATCGTATTTCGGCATCGTTATTGAAGAATTTGAGTCATCGTCGGACAGTGACATCTTTCTCACTAGCAGCGTGGACGAACTTGATCATATCAGCGAGGCTTCTTATTTTGATAGTGATACAGAAGTGAAAGATATTCAGGTAAACCATGAAGCTACGGTCGAAGATACAACATCGATACCGCAACTATTTTTCCTAGGCAAAGATCGAACAAAGTGGTATAAATCTCCACCTTTGGTATGTTCGTACGAGAGCATTCAATTATTATTATTATCATTGTAAGAATTTGTTTTTTCATGTTTAGACAGTTCTCTAGATTTAATTAATAAGTGAAAAAATACGGATTTGTTTGAAAAATACTTTTTTTAATTTTGTTTATTGCAACTAAAAATTTTTTTGTTGATTTTGTACAGAAGTTCTACGATTCTGAATTTTTCTTAATAAATGTTTGTTAGTATACATTTTTTGTGTATTATTTATTCACTTATTATCATAAATAACCATAAAAGGCACGTAATCTTCTCTTACTTCAATTACACACAAACTAGAGGCTAGCACGTATGGGGTTATTTTAACCCCACGTGGTACAGGTGAGGATTATTTTTCACCTTGTACGCCGAAGGTTAAAGATAAAGTAAAAGATATTTTATTTCGCAAGTATGGGTACGTGGTGCATGTTATTGAATAAAAAATAAAAGTCCAGCCATACTTTACCTGCTTGCAAAAACGTAACATACAATACGTTGCTATCAATTGCGCATTATATTAAAACAAATTTCATTACAATTAATGTGTTTTATAAAATAACAATAAGTAAATAGAAAATCTCAATGACGATAAATTTCTAATTTAAAACATCATATGCCCGTATGTTAATGCCCAAGTGCTGAATAAATTTCATTATATTAGTTTTACAGTACTTAATGGGCAATAATTTCTCCTCCTGGTTTGTGGAAGACTATACCACTTGTGAGAAAAATGGCATCACTCACGCGTTGCACACCGGCGACTTCACTCACATCCAGCATCACAACATTAACAATATACTTAATATTATTACTTCGAGTTACTCATGGAGCAAAAGAATAAATGAATATATATCTTGAGACAACTAGCACACTGCCATCTAATCCCAAAATAGACAGAGCCTGTACTATGGCAACAGACAACTGATAAACATACTTATATATTTCTAAATATATGCATATTATAAATAAATGATGGGCCTGGAGGTCAAAAATACAGGCCAAGGCTTGGCTTAGTTTAGACTCCAGATCTCCCACAAATTACAAATGTACAAAATGTACAAATTAATAATAATAATATCTGGGGACAATGTCACACAGATCATCCTAGCCCCAAACTAAGCAAAGCTTGTACTATGGGTACCAGGCGACGATATACATACTTATATAGATAGATAAATACTTATATACATAGAAAACATCCATGACTCAGAAACAAATATTCGTGCTCATCACACAAATATTTGCACTTACCGGGATTCGAACCCAGGACCACCAGCTTTGTAGGCAGGAGCACTACCAACTAGGCTACGGTACGGTAGATACTAAATCTTATGTAATTTGTGGAGATAAATAAAACCAACTTTATTATTATTATTATTTATTATGATACCCAGACACAGAACAGATAATCGTGTTCATCGCACAAAGATTTGTTCTGGGCGGGGATCGTACCCATGATCTCTGGCTTAACAATTAGGGTCACTAACCAACATGCTAGTCAAATACTACAATTTAACTTGTGTATGATGAGTACGATTATTTGTTCTGTGTCTGGGTGTAATTTATTTATAACTAGCTCCCAGCAAACTTAAAATCGATTTTTCCCGTCGATACTAAGGCTGAGATCTATAGAGCGTACTTAGACTTTTCTCAAACTTTACTTACGTAAAACTTTGCTAAGTGTATGCTAAGCTTATACTTTGATTTGGTATTTATAGACTTTTTGAAGTTAAGATTATGCTTAGCATAAGCTAAGACAGACAAAGTCAAAACACCAATTGCAATTTCGTTACATGCATTAACTTCTGTCTAAGTAAAGTCTGAGCAAAGTCTAAGTACGCTCTATAGATCTCAGCCTAAGTTTTCTATTTTAATAATTATTTTAATGTATTGTTATGTACAGACGCCAGTACATCCAGCTACCCCAATCTGTCAAATTTCTTTTATAGATTTTCGACTTTATCACAAACGGTTTACTTTTAATTGGCGAAATTTGACAGATTGGGGTAGCTTGATGTGCTGGCGTCTTGTTAGTTTTCGTTTTTCCTTTTGGGTAGTAAACAAATAGTGCTATAGAAACAACCACAAAAAAAAAACAACGTGTCATAGTCTTCTGTATCATTCGCACACTCACTTTTCTGATACTTTTAAATATTTTATATTTTTTTTACTCAAACCTCTTGACAATAGCGAACACACAAGAAACATTTATCCAATTTGGAGCAGTCGTTTGGAAGCTATTATAAGCTTACAGACATTTCGGTAATTAATTTTTATTTATTATTTTTATGAATATACTAGCTGTGCCCCGCGGTTTAACCCGCGTTAAAATTTATAAATTATAGCCTATGTGTTAATCCAGGGTGTCAGCTAACTTCATACCCAATTTTATTAAAATCGCTCCAGTCGTTTAGACGTGAAGAAGTAACAAACATACACACTCACAATCTTTCGTCTTTATAATATTAGTGTGATTTAGAAATATATAAGTGTGTCTCGATGCCATAGTACAGGCTCTTATTTGGGATATAGGTCGCAGTGTGTTAGTTGTGCCAAGATATTTATTCTATTGAGTGATCGCATGTGGCAACCCTGCGGACATGCGACGAAGGAGTGACGACCTGCAGTTCATCCACCCGCATGCCGAAAACGACGTTAATACTTAATAGCTGCTCATTTGGACAATAAACCGCTTATTGGACACGCTGTACGCTCCAAATGTCCTTTGTCATCTATTTAGCTACAATGAACAAGAAGAAAGATTCAAAGTGCTCTTTTGATAAATACGTCATGTTACAATTGTACAATTTTGTAGAGAATTAGCAATGACAAATACACCAACATCGTTGGAAACGGCTCAAATATATCGAATATAAGAACCCTATAAGGGTTTGTCAATGAATCTCGCAATGAAGCTCAAATATAAGAACCCTATAAGGGTTTGTCAATGAATCTCGCAATGAAGCTCAAATATAAGAACCCTATAAGGGTTTGTCAATGAATCTCGCAATGAAGCTCAAATATAAGAACCCTATAAGGGTTTGTCAATGAATCTCGCAATGAAGCTCAAATATAAGAACCCTATAAGGGTTTGTCAATGAATCTCGCAATGAAGCTCAAATATAAGAACCCTATAAGGGTTTGTCAATGAATCTCGCAATGAAGCTCAAATATAAGAACCCTATAAGGGTTTGTCAATGAATCTCGCAATGAAGCTCAAATATAAGAACCCTATAAGGGTTTGTCAATGAATCTCGCAATGAAGCTCAAATATAAGAACCCTATAAGGGTTTGTCAATGAATCTCGCAATGAAGCTCAAATATAAGAACCCTATAAGGGTTTGTCAATGAATCTCGCAATGAAGCTCAAATATAAGAACACTATAAGGGTTTGTCAATGAATCTCGCAATGAAGCTCAAATATAAGAACCCTATAAGGGTTTGTCAATGAATCTCGCAATGAAGCTCAAATATAAGAACCCTATAAGGGTTTGTCAATGAATCTCGCAATGAAGCTCAAATATAAGAACCCTATAAGGGTTTGTCAATGAATCTCGCAATGAAGCTCAAATATAAGAACCCTATAAGGGTTTGTCAATGAATCTCGCAATGAAGCTCAAATATAAGAACCCTATAAGGGTTTGTCAATGAATCTCGCAATGAAGCTCAAATATAAGAACACTATAAGGGTTTGTCAATGAATCTCGCAAAACGACCGATGGTCTTCTTTGAATGTTCTGACAATACCTAATTATAAATCCTTTAACATATTTACTTGGGCCCTGAAGTCTTGCTCTTAAGAGATTTTATTTCTCCTATCTAGTCCATAGTATGACAACAAGTGTAATGGATAAGATAAGATACACTTTATTTGTTTAAACGTGAGTCTACGTGACTTAAATATACAATAAAATAAAGTTACAAAATACATACGTAACAAAAACAAACGTATCATCTATGGTGCTTTTTAGGGTTCCGTAGCCAAATGGCAAAAAACGGAACCCCTTATAGATTCGTCATGTCTGTCTGTCTGTCCGTCCGTCCGTATGTCACAGCCACTTTTTTCCGAAACTATAAGAGCTGTACTGCTGAAACTTGGTAAGTAGATGTATTCTCTTAACCGCATTAAGATTTTTACACAAAAATAGAAAAACAACAATAATTTTGGGGGTCGCCATACATATAACTAAAACTCAATTTTTTTTTCATCGTACCCATATATCTGGGGTGTTTATGGATAGGTCTTCAAAAATGATATTGAGGTTTCTAATATCATTTTTTTCTAAACTGAATAGTTTGCGCGAGAGACACTTCCAAAGTGGTAAAATGAGTGTCCCCCCCCCCTGTAACTTCTAAAATAAGAGAATGATAAAACTAAAAACAATATATGATGTATATTATGGAAATGGAAACTAACAACGAAAATTGGTTTGAACGAGATCTAGCAAGTAGTTTTTTATAATACGTCATAAACCGCAATTTGCTTTCTTTTAATCAACTGAAATACTTGCTGCTACGGAACCCTTCATGTGCGAGTCCGACACGCACTTGGCCGGTTTTTTATCTATTCTTCTAGGCGCCAAATTCGAATGGTTTAGCTGAAATTATTAGACAGTTTTTGGTTGGTTTTGACGTCGGTTTTTTATTTTTAAAACAGTTTTTATTTTCCTTTTTAAGCGACTGTCTGTTGGGACTCGATCACAAACTAAAACAAAAAAAAAACTGTTAAATTTTTTATTATGAATCCCAAGATTATTCTTAACAATATTTTCTATGGAAATCCCAAACTTGCATATTCGAATAAAAATTAGTATGCTCACAAATTACAAGCTTATTCTCCAAGTCAAGCGAAGTGTCAAGTCAAGTGAAGAAGTTTTACTTAAAAAAAACGTAACGAATTGAGAACCTACCTCCCTTATATAGTGGGTTAAAAATATCTGTTCCACTCCAAATGCTGTAAAACTTACGTACAATGTATGAAGGTAATCCTTTAATCGCTAGACAGTCGCGCACGGCCAACAAAACAAAGATAAAGTTGAGCAAAATGGACGCCCCATGTTTACCGACACATTACCAACAGATAAGATATGCCATTATCTGGGAGTCTAGCGAATCCTTCGGAAATTGTTAGCACTCAAAATATTACTTTATATTTTCATTTTTTTTTATTTTTCAACACACGACTTAACTGCGTGTGATTAGAGTGGGATAATGGCTTGCTTGATTATCGTATGGGTAGTGGTAACCCTAGTGTCAGAGTTGCTTAAGCCGCCCAGTAGGCCTCTGACATGGTTAACGTGCCCTCCGAAGCACGGAGACGCTCAGAAATTAAACCACTTTGACGGTCACCCATCTATGGACTGACCGCGAGACTAGTTGCTTAACTTCGCTGATCGCTTACGGACCGGTGAGAGCTCAGAGCATTAAATACTAGATATCTGTGGGTGAGAGCATCTAGCTATGAGCGCCTCAAAACGCAGGCTTAAGACGCTGACAGCAACCACACCAGACGTTCACTGCTGGACAAGAGCCTTCCCGAAGGAGAGTGGAGAAGAAGCTTTCTTCAGGGAGGCGATTGTCCAGCAGTGAACGTCATTCGGCTTAAACGATGTGTTTCGTCAAATATTTACGACGTAACTGAGCAGTGCGTGGATTCCTCCTAGCCAAGATGATGCAAAACTTGGATCATCGGCGTCAGGTTGCAAGCTTATAGGTTTTCTACAGGTTGTTTCATGGAGAATGCGCTCAAGACCTCCATGACTTTATCCCTGCATCTCCCTTTTTTCATCGAACTACAAGGCGTCGCGTCGGGAGGCTCTCCACCGCTATGTTGTAGACTTCCAATTATGCCGTACGAAGCGCTTTGCTTCCTCTTTCATCAGACGCACGGCTAAGCTGTGGAACAACCTCCCAAACGACGTGTTTCCAGACTCATATAACATAATGGGTTTATTCAAGGTTAGAGTAAAGAGGCATCTTATGGGTACGCGCGGTCCACCTTCAACCACATCTTCACTTACCTTTAGGTAAGATCGTGGTCAAGCGCAAAACCATTTTGCATAAAAAGAAAAGATGTATGAAGTTAGTCAATTTCATAGCTTCATTATACACCCTTATACCATAAGGGTGTATAATGAAGCCATGAAAATCTGTGCAAATGACCCGTTTCTCTTTCTCGCTCCAGATAATGAGAAACGGGCTCTTTTTCGTTGTGAATACAGAGACTCGATTGAGGAATGAGTGAGAGCGATCGAGCAAGGAGCTCTATCCCTCGCATACATTCCTTACTCGGTTTCTTTGGTCCGACATGTCTTGCTCATTTTGTATGTAGAAATCGCTCCTGTAACCCTTTTCCACCAGAGCTGCGCTGAGCGAGTGTAAATACGAAAAAGCGGCCAAGTGCGAGTCGGACTCGCCCATGAATGGTTCCGTAGCAGCAAGTATTTGAATTGATTGAATGAAAGGTAAATTACGGTTTACGATTAATGTCGTAATATAAAAAAAAAATAAGTTTCAGTTCTAAGTAATTTATTGTTTTTTTTTCTATTTTTGTGTGAAAATCTTAATGCGGTTTACAAAATACATCTACATACCAAGTTTCAACAGTATAATTTTGGAAAAAAAGTGGCATACGGACGGACAGACAGACAGACAAGACGAATCTATAAGGGTACCGTTTTATGCCATTTGCCTAGGGAACCCTAAAAACTAGTGTACTTTTAAACCACACGACTGAAGTAAAGCAAAGTAGATTTACAAAATTTAACTAACTATTCTCGTCACGCATTCAGTAGCTTACCTACTCCCCAAGTCAAGCGAGCGTAAAGGAGTTTTACTTCAAAAATTGTATTTCACACACGCCATTTTTTCGCTTACTGCCTCTATATTTTCCTGTTTACTACAATTTTGTATTGTGCTAGAGGAAAAACAGACAATTGATAAACACTCAATGACTATATTATATGTCATGTATTTCTTATGAATATCTAACACAAGGTCCTTTTTTTAGGGTTCCGCACCCAAAGGGTAAAACGGGACCCTATTACTAAGGCTTCGCTGTCTGTCTATCCGCCTGTCACTAGGCTGTATCTCATGAAGCGTGATATTTAGACAGCTGAAATTTTCACAGATAATGTATTTCTACTGCCGCTATAACAACAAATACTAAAAAATAAAATAAATATTTGAGGGGGCTCCCATACAACAAACGTGAATTTTATGCTCGTTTTTATAGATTATGGTACGGAACCCTTCGTGCGCGAGTCCGACTCGCACTTGACCAGTTGTTTTTTATTTTTTATTATATTCTTCCGCTCTTGTCCATCGTAAGGTGGTCTGGTGGAGATCGCTGACTGCGATAAGACTGCCTGTATATATAATTGCCTGTGAATCAGATACATAATTTATACGAATATCACACTAATAGATATTATAAAGGTGAAAGTTTGTGACTATGTGAGTGTATGTTTGTTACTTCTTAAACGGCTTATGGTTAAACGGCTGGAGCGATATTAATAAAATTTGGTATGGAGTTAGGTGACACCCTGGATTAACACATAGGCTATAATTTATAAAGTTTAACGCGGGTAACACCGCAGAGCACCGCTAGTGTATATGCGTGAAAGAGTAACAAACATCCATACATCTATACTCACAAACATTCGAATTTATAACATTAGCAGGATTTGTGGTCTTATTTGCTAGGCAGTTTGAGTCCCCCATAGCCTAAAATGTCCGCATAAGTATAGCCGGACAGGAACGGGCTAGGACTCAAAAAATGCCTTCCAGACAAAGAAGTGCAACAATGATAGTAAATACATATCTATACAAATAAATAAAATTGGACCGGTTATTTAAATATTACAAACAGACACTGTTTGTAATATTTAAATAACCGGTTTTACTACATAAATATGAATATATATACGGTACATACACCAAAATAACATTTTTTACAATTTTTGTCTGTCTGTTTGTTCCGGCTAATCTCTGAAACAGCTGGACCGATTTTGACGGGACTTTTATTGGCAGGTAGATGATGTAATAAGGAGTAACTTAGGCTACCTTTATTTTAGAAAAAGTATTTTATTATACCAAAAACAAAAAAAAACAAAGAAAACGAATTAACACGCGGATGAAGTCGCGGGCACAGCTAGTTAGTAATATAAATGTACTTACTTACCCACTTTATCTATATGAAATATATCTAATTGATTTGATCGCATCTACTAGAAACACAAAAACAACACATAAAAACGAATGGTGATTGCATCTGGAAACGAAGTGCAATGTACGTGATATAAGGAAAATGGCTGAACAAACAAACTAATAAAACGCCGCACAACAGTGTATAAGGCTATATTGTATATATTGTAGCCTGCGTAGGCGCAGCACCGCTATGGAAACTTGCGGTTTGCACGTGGCCACTTTCTCTTGCGAATCCGGCAAATGGCGGCAAAAGTAGTGTGTTTGCGGAATATGTATTTTATAATATTTTGTTGAATTACTTATACATCATGTAACATAATAGGTGCGGCATACTTAACCCTTTATAACTTTATAAGGATGTAAGTATATTTCTAAATTAATATTGGTTTTGAACTTTATTACAAGGAAAAAGAGTTCAAAATATAGTGGCAACAATATCCCTATTATCCGGTAAAGGGTTAATATGAATGGCTATTGCCGAGACTTTCTCGCTTTCCACCCATAAAAATGAAATGAACAAAATCAAGGGTCCCGTTGCCTCGTCCATAAATTTAGTTTCAGTAATGAAACAAATCTTTCAAGAATTTTTTATAATAGCATCTTGGGACAACGAACACACTGTTATCCAGACTAGGCAAAGCCTATACGATAGCAAGCAGGCAACTGATGAACATGCTTATATATTTCGAAATACAAACACATTATAGATAAATTATACAACAAATAATCATGCTCATCACACAATGATATGTCTTGGGAGGGGATCGAACCCACAACCTCTGGTTTAGCACTCAGGGTCAATGACCACTAGGCCAACAGGCCGGTCAAATATTTTTTGTTTCAACTCGCTAATTTAATTTCATCATGTCAGCTGAAAGACCACTGCTGAACAAAAGATTCTCCATAAAAATTTTGATTCATCCACACATTGGTTGCCTAGAAGAGATCGCTTTTAGTGATAATGGCGCCTATTGAATTAACATTACTCTCGTTTATAATTCTGGATTGTAAATTATTCGACGCAATAAACTTATTATACTTATATTTCTAAAATTTGATTTAAACGTTTACATTCCCGAATTAATTCCTTCCCAGTCGATATCAATTCCTTCCCAGAGGCGCTTAGACTTATAAGAACATAGATTAAACTCGATCACAAACGTGTTATTGCATAATGGTCTTTTTTAAATTATGGAATAGAGAGACAAACGGGCAAGCGAGTCACCTGATGGTAAGTTATCACCTCCGCCCATAGACCATTGTTCCACTTAAGATAAAGCATAAATATAAAGATAATTATGATAACTTGTTCCAATATTGTAAAGTGATTAGTGTATTCGACAAATTAAAAATGGCTGTTGTATCCGAAAACATTGAAAATTATTGTAAATTACAATTTAACATTAGACCAAGATATCTCCGAAATTTTCCATATATACCAATGTTCAAATTACCAAAAAAATATAATAATGATTACGGAAGAAGGGTCACGATGTGCACCTTGGCCCAAGTACTAAATAGTTTGCCAAAACCATTAGTTAGCCAGATAATAAAAAAAATAAAAATAGAACAAGTAAAAAACTTATCAAAAAAATACTTCATCAGTGATGCATGTCGGGACCACTCACTATAATCATGACACCTTCCTTAGCGCTACTTCATGCTGCTCGGGAAATACAATATAATCTTTAAATGTAAGATTTCAGTAGAACTAATAATTGTACGCTGTATTATGTAATTTATTTGAAATAAACAGTTTAAATTTAATTTTTTTTTTACACTCGGTATAGAGTCTATCGCAATTGGTCATACTGGCTTAGGTAGGGTATAAATGATTTATTAAACAATGTTTATTGTGCTTCTGTAGTCTAATATCGCCTTTATATTTTAGTGTTCTTCTTAACCTGACGATATTTACCTATAAGGCTTTCACTGCTTCTCTGGTCTATACAGGCGAGCGGCTCAAGTTGTCTACCAAATTAAACTACTACCTAAGTAACTAGCAACACCTTTGGGGTGGACATATCTTTCATATCCTTAGGGGTGCGAACCACGGTATAGGATGGTTACTACCGTGGGGGTGTGCACTACGTCTCAAGGCAGTTAATGACGTAGGCGTGTAAACCTCGTCTAAGGGCGACTACTGACGTGAAGATTCCCATTCACCGCGGCTCAGCAGACCGACAATTGAATATTATTAGCGGGTGGGTACTAATCTGGTTTATACCGAATTATTACTTGCCCATCGCACTCATATAGTACTTATAAAGATATTAAAACTTATCAGATAACACGTTAAAACTGTAATTCACAGGAAATGTAGTTGTGTAATGTAGCGGTTCATTTGTTTTGTTGTAACTTCTCAGTAACGCTTGAGGAAAAGTTGCGATTCAGGAAACATTTTCCTACTAGTGTTCAAATACAAATACTTTAGTATATAGTTCGCTACCAAGTTATATGTAGCACTAGCTGTGCCCGCGAATTCGTGCGCGTGTTAATTAGCGTTTTTTGTTTTTTAGTAAAATATAAGACTTTTTCTAAAATAAAGTAGCTTAAGTTACTCCTTAGTATATCAGCTACCTGCCGATAAAAGTCCCGTCAAAATCGGTCCAGCCATATCAGAGATTAGCTGGAACAAACAGACAGACAGACAAAAATTTGAAAAATGTTATTTTGGTGTATGTACCGTATATATATTCATATTTATGTAGTAAAAACCGGTTATGTCAATATTACAAACAGACACTCCAATTTTATTTATTTGTATGTATAGATTACCATCACTACGTCAATGAAAGAAATTTCATTGCTGGACGAAGGTCTCCCTCAAAGATCTTCACTATTGCTGATCTCGCACTACCCGCATCCAGCTACTTCTAACGACCCTAACAAGATCATCAGTAAACCTTGTGGGGGACCTGTCTATGTTGCGTCTTCTAGTTCGTTGTTACCACTCGAGAACCTTCTGTAGTGGCGGTAGGACCGATAGCGGCTGTCGGTCCTACCGCCACTACAGCTTGCCTTTGAGCCTTATAAGGCCCATAGTAGGCGATCAAGACCATGTTTACGTGTTCGCTGAGTGGGTTCACGATGGCAATGAATGTTTTGTTTAGTTTTAAGTAATTAACTATAATTGTTTTTAATTAAGAATCTGTATTATGTGTCTACTCCACCGAATTGGTTTTGACTGTAATGATGGTGTAGTTCTGTGTGTAAATAAATAAATAAATAAATGTTCTGTGTAAGATATTACGTATTTTAGTTAATCACACCTCTATTAACGGCAATTTGACGGTCACCGTAGCGTAGTTGGCTCCTGCCTACGAAGCTGATGGACCTGGGTTCGAATCCCGGTAACTGCAAATATTTGTGTAATGAGCACGAATATTTGTTTCTGAGTCATGGATGTTTTCTATGTATGTGTATTTAAGTATTTATCTATCTATATAAGTATGTATATCGTCGCCTGGTACCCATAGTACACGAATTAGTTAGTTAATAGTTTGGGGCTAGGATGATGTGTGTGACATTGTCCCTAGATATTATTATTAATTTTAAATAGGTTTAAATATATATATATATATATCAAAACATACCCTGCACAATTACAGTAGTTTACCTATGAAATTCACCATGCTAAATACCCAAATAAATATGAACTGTTGTTCTGCGCTGATGCTTTTTGTATGGGGAACCAAAAGAATATACATTTTATTTCACAAACTGGTTTTGTTGAACTGCAAGTGTGGCGCAGCCGGACAACCGCCTCGCCGCTTCGTATCGCGGGTTCGAGTCCCCCATCGGACAACTATTTGTGTGATCCATAAATATTTGTTCTGAGTCTGGATGTAATTTGTGTCTGTCTATTATATGTTTGTAAAGTGGGGTACTTTCGACACAGAGACTAGATTCCATAATGCAAGCGTTGTCTTACAAAAAAAAATTGGTTCCCTTGACTATTTATTTACAACCTTCAGTTGTTACTAAGGCAAGAAGGTTTTAACAGCACTGTTTTCCTTCTCTATCAATATGTGTATATATTATCTATAATAAGTAGGTACGATTCACGTGTAGATATCCTCCTACACGTGATTGTGTTGAAGTGACGCGAAAATGCCAAGTCGGATTAGCGAAACGCCTACGCTAATGACGGCACGTATGGTGCAGTAGTTAGGGAAGTCGTTTCGTTGCTACCTCGGTGCCATCGTGCTTCGGGTTCGATCACTCCACAGGATAACTATTCTGAAAGGTCCCAGGACCAGAACATTAACATTTTATAGCTAGGGGTGTCTTGTTTAAGGTCTCATGTTAGCCAGGAGCGTATTCTGTATGCTCCTTTTTTTTTTTTTTTTTTTTTAAAGTCATGGGGAATGCCTTTGCATGCCACCCGCAAAAAATGTATGCGGGTGGGTATGTCGGACTTGCACCTACTAAACCTACCTGCCGTGGACTTCTCTTAGCGCCTGATGGGGGAGTCCCGGGAAAGCGGGTTTGCTGCTCCGGTACCCCCCTTCGGCTCCTTCGGATTGCCCTCCCCTATTGCCGACTCCTGCCAGTACGGCACAGCGACTGCGCCACAAACAGATCGCTGTCATCCTGGAGCCGCTTGTACGTGGCAACAGTAGAGGACACTTCTCACACTGCCGCCGCGGCCCCGAGATTATGTATGTTCCTTGGACCACAAAATCAACATCTCAGTCCATTCCAGGGATCTTAAAAACACTGTGTTTGTTGCACTCCAAACTAACATTTTACAGCTAGGAGTGTATTCCGTAAGATCACTATGTCCCAACTCTAGCATTGTATAGCCAGGAGTGTATTCTGTAATATGAAGGCATTTTCCCAAATGACCTGCTTATAGAGCTATGCTATACCTCATAAATTATGCTAATGCCTGTCTATAAATATAGCATAAAAAATCAAATCAGTTTATTTATAGTCAGGACAATTCTATTAACAGGAAATTTTCTTATTGTAAGATTAATAACAATATTGTATAGAGATAATCAATTATCATAATCTTACTCATGACTTAATGCGTATATAAAAAGAGGGATATCGACTTTAATCTATACATATAATAAAATCGTAGGAAAGTCAAAACTGTACATTGAATATTTTTTTAAAGGATACTTGGGGCGTGATATACAACCGGTATCGAAGCCAAAAATATAGTTTTTAAAATTTTTGTCTGTTTGTGTGTATGTATGTTAGGGCTAAACTCGAAAAGTACTGCATGGATTTACTTAAAATTTTGTATGAATATTACTAAGAGGTCGGGTCAACATATAGGCTACATATTATCACGCTATCACCTACGGGGGGAGGGCTGTGATAATTTACGAAATTTAACGCGGGTTTAACCGCGGGGCACAGCTAGTAATGTACTAAACGTGTTCCTAAAAATGCTTTTTATCTAAAAAACAAACATGAACGGGTCCGTGGCTTAGGCCCCCAGTGGTCGAGGCACCTGTGGCCGACGCCCCCGATTCGATTATTTTAATTCAAAGCAATTTTTGATCAAATGTACTATCAGGCACAAAAATATTTTACAAAAATAATAAATGTCTAATGGTGGTATATGTATAGGTAATACATTAAATCATAATTATATATATGTCATAGCAATGCTTTTATATTGGATGTATGTTTTGAAAAATGAAAGTCTTATTTATTTTTAATTATTTTTTATATATTGTTGTAGATTGGAATTTTGTCACTGTACTTTTCACTCGTAATTTTCCAATTTTCGTTTCATACAATTTTTAATAAAGAATGGACTTCTTTCCTTGTTTCTAGAACGCAATGCAAATCCAGCGTGCAACAATGTTTTTCCAACAAGTCTATATTTAACTATTTTGTAAATATTTCGCACAAGCCCTTGCGAAGGATTTTCGCTTGTCATTATGAGATGACTTTCGTATCGGTTACATATTGCAATATTCAATAACTTGACTCAGGTGTGAAAGAGATATACTTAAAATCTATTCATACCTCCTTATTGTTTTAAATTTTGTAGACAAAAAGATGGACTTTTAATGTAGCCAATAACTGGTTTGGCTCAGTTAGCTAACGATTTGGTTCAAGTTGAAAGATAATATTTCTACATGGTAATTTATTATAAATGTATATTAATATATTTTATATATTAATAACATTCACTAACATTTTATATGAGGTCTTTTTAATTTCTGGATGATTGTACATAATAAATATGTTTTTAATGTAGAAAAAGGTGTGTAAGGATAAGGTTAAGTGGCGATCTATTTTCTGTGCAATTTGATAGATAACTTTTGTTTGGCAAGGAATAATATTATTATAGTGAAACACTTTTCTCATTTACTGTACTAAGTGAAAAAGCACAAAAATAAAATGATATAAAATAAATCCGATCGGGGGCGTAGGCCACAGGTGCCTCGACCACTGGGGGCCTAAGCCACGGACCCACATGAACGTGGAACTTCTGTTGTTGTATCCTATACTATTAAGTATGCTAATACAGAATCGAGGTTGTAATGCACTTGTCGTCAGTACGTTAGGCTTAATACACTTACCCTTTGAATTTATAATCTGTGACTCATTGTTAGCTCATGCCAATCTCGGTTTGTGGGATCGGCTGATGACTTAAGCTTAGAGTGGAGATGCATTTTGTTAAAAACTGAGTCACTGCACAGAAATAAACTAGTACTCATAACTAGGATCTTATAATTGCCTCATGCAGTCAAAACAGTTAGGTAAGTGAAGCGATCTTCCTCTATCCACCAATTAATAGAACTTACTATAACAATTGCCCGCTGAGTTTGTTTCGCTGGGTCTTCTCAGTTGAGGCACATTGGATCCGATTAAAGCGCGACCGTCGATATAAACACAAGGTCCGCCATAATAATAACTTTAATTCGTACCTTAATATAAACAGAACCATTCAGATTCAAAATATAACAAAAATTTAAAATTTCGACAATTTAACCCACACATGATCCTTGACAATAACTTAATTTAAACTAGCTAAATACCGTAACTATTATAAAATAATTCTTATTGTAAATTATTTCCTACAATCCGTGTACCAGAATATCTATAGGTATGTGCCTAGAAATAATTCTAGATTAATTATATATTACTACAAACATGTTATGACTATTTACAAGCGCTTTTTAAAGTCTACGTGAATAAAAACCTTTTTTATTTATTTATTTAATTTGCTGTGTGACTGAGAGCATAGAATTTCACCAGCCCATTAATAGCTGTTGAACAGTTTTGCAGCGGCGAATTTAAGATCCGGATAATAATGTGTAGCCGTGTGTATGTACATGAGTACACACGGCTACACATCAAGCTACAAATTCCAGTAGGTATAAGCTGATCTCGCGTTGTATAGGATTTCCATACAATGACAGGTCAGCTTATATAGGAAATTTATAGCTTGATATGTAGCCGTGTGTACAAGGCCCAGTAAAGCAAATAATGTATTTAAAATTCCCACGTATACCACCTATTTTGGTTAAAGAAACAGAAGTTATGTAGTCCTTAAAATTTATAATAAATTTCTCCTAGCCCTAATTAATAACGTAAACTTTCATCATCATCATCATATCAGCCGAAAGACGTCGTGGTCGCCACTCGAGAACCTTTCTGCCCCAACGGCCGTCGGCTCTACGAGCTATGTGTGTTTACTAGTTTTAATTTCAAAACTAGTATAAAGTATGTACTGTACACACGGCTAAATATCAAGCTGTACAATTTCCAGTATAAGCTGATCTCACGTTGTATAGGATTTCCATACAATGAGAGGTCAGCTTATAGTGGAAATGTGTAGCTTGATATGTAGCCGCGCGTACTAAGTCACCAGCAACCATACGGCCCACTTGTTCATTTGAATTTTAGTGACGTATGCAGTTAGCCTGTCGGCTTTCACTGCTTCACCGGACTATAGAGGTGAGCGTGGGCTCTAACCGTCTAGAAAATCAAAACTACAAACTAAGTACCCGCGCTGGAGGGCACCCCCTTTGGGATTCGAATCTCGACTCTGGGCGGTTACTGGCGGGGAAATGCAAGAGGGCGTATCGTTTTAGGGATGTTTTGTGCAACTTTCGCTCTATGTTAATACGCGACGCGGGCCGCTCTTCCGGGTTAGGTCCGGAGAGGGCATTTCATCGAATCGAATGCAAACTAAGGGTCATGGAGGACGCTGGTGGTCGCGACGCGTTCGCGGTCGTACTCTTGTCCGGCGAGTACGAAGTATCGGTTGGTGCCACATGTTCATAAGCTGTTACTAGTATTGTAACTTTAGAAACCCTATCACTCAATGTTCTTATACACCTGGACGACATCGAGCATTCATCAGGCGCATTTGAACCACTGGACAAGTTATCATTGGGAATGGTCCGTGGAGGACTGATACACGTGTTGGGTATCATACAAGCACAAGTAATTTGCGTGTTATTATTGTCCTTCTTGCATGTGCACGTGCGGGTGGGAGGGCGGTGCATATATACATATTAGTTTTGTAATTTGAATAAACAGAAAACACCGAGACCATGATATATTTTTGTCTTGTACGCGTATCGATGCCGCAAACTTAGGGTCAAAAGGCAGGTTTACTGAGTCACGGGGCTCGTCTTATCACAAACAAACATACAAGAAATCATATATTTTCTCTTTATAATACTGGTTAATATCACACTAATATTATAAAGGCGAAAGTTTGTAAGTGAGTGTGTGTATGTTTGTTACTCTTTCACGCAAAAACTACCAACCGGATTTTGATGAAACTTTGTAGTAATATACATAATAATAAAATCGTAGGAAAGTCAAAACTGTACATTGAATATTTTTTTAAAGGGATACTTGGGCGTGATCTACAATCGATATCGTAGCCAAAAATATAGTTTTTAGAAGGTTTGACTGTATGTAAGTCCGGGCTTAACTCAAAAAGTACTGCATGGATTTACTTCAAATTTTTCAAAGCATGCAAAATGTACGCTATCACCTACGGGGGAGGAGCTGTGATAATTTATAAAATTTAACGCAGGTAAAACCGCGGGGCACTGCTAGTTGCAGAATACAACTTACTAACAGCTTTTACTCCTTCAATTGGCGTTGTCTGCTCAAATCTTTTGCAAACCAGTATTTGAACTCTACTAGAATTATCTTTCAAAATGTTACCTTGACTTTAACGAAACAAAGTTGAAAATAGTTTGACAGTGTCTACTTCGGAAGTGACCCCATTCCCGGTAGTCGGGCCGCATTGCACAATCTCTTGTTCTTATGACAGCCTTGATTCTGTAAAATTATGCTCATATGCTCCTTATATTTTAGGCATTAAGATGCAGTTTGGGATGGCAAGTCAAGCGAAGCGATATTAAGTGAAAATCGAAGAATTAGTGGCGATTGGTTATCTATCAAATATAAGTTGCGAATATATTACTGTGCTGTGCCGCGCGGTTTTACCCGCGTTAAACTTTGTAAACTATAGCCTATGTGTTAATCCAGGGTGTCAGCTAACCATACCAAATTTTACTAAAATCGCTCCAGCCGTTTAGACGTGAAGAAGTAACAAACTATCGCCTTTATAATATTAGTGTGATTTTGTATATGATTTCTGCCAATAATTTATATAAAAAGCCTTGGATATAATGTTTTGATGTTTTTGACGGGCCGGTTGGCGTGGTTGATAGATTGCCGCAGGTCGTGGGTTCGATTCCCAGATAAGACAGATATTTATGTGCATGGACATATCTGTTTGTCCTGAATCTGAGTGTAGTAATCTATATAAGTTTGTATTGACAAAAGAAAAAAGTGTAGTATATCAGTTATCTGGTTTCCATAGTACAAGCTCTGCTTAGTTTGGGATCAGATGGCCGGGTGTGAATAATGTTCCAGAATATTATTATTATTATTTTATCCTACTAATATTATACATGCGAAAGTGTGTGAGTAATATATGTATGGATGTTTGTTAGTCTTTCACGCAAAAAACTACCGAAATATTTTGATGAAACTCCTTAGTAATATAGCTTATATGTATATCCGAATGACATAATTATGTATATGCTATAATTTATGGTACCTGCTGCTGTAATCCGTTAGCAATTTCGCCAGCGCGAAAATTAATGGAAAAATTTAAACATTTTTTTTTATCTTATTAGGATTTTAACAAAGATTACACTAATGCATAGTGTAATCTTTGTTAAAATCCTAATAAGACCTATATCCTAATCCTATATTATCATAATATCCTACAAATTACATTGCCACGGTAAAAAGATCTTGTGCATCTTCACTTACAGGATCTTTTTACCATAGCAATGTAATTTGTATGCATAGTGTAATCATTGTTGGGGATCCTAATTAAATAAAAAAAAAAATGATAAACAGTATGATTGCCGATGCCTATATGTTATTTTACTCTAAGATCTAACTCAGCACTATATTTTAGGCGGATCAACGAATAGGAAACAAGAAAACAGACTTGCAAACAAAAGAGACACACTTACGGAATAACCATATTCTTATAGCCAGATGCTCTCACCGTTCCGTAAGTGATTTACGAGGTTAAGCAACTAGGCTCGCGGTCAGTCCATAGATGGGTGACCGCCAAAGTGGTTTAATTACTGAGCGCCTCCGTGCTTCGGAGGGCACGTAAAGCTATCGGTCCCGGTTGTGGCCATTAGGCAACAGTCGTTAAGTCAGAGGCCTACTGGACGGCTTGTACAACTCTGACACTAGAGTGGGGAGTGGTTACTCTAGTGTCAGAGTTGTACAAGCCGTCCAGTAGGCCTCTGACATTACTCTGACTCTGACTTAACGATGCGATAAGTAAGTATGGATACAAGGCCGCTAATGCGTTGTAGAAGTATCCACTTAGGACAGCATATTATGCAACCGGAAGAGATACAAACACTCACTGCACAATCAATCTGGGAGTTTTTGGAAGCTGCAGGATTGAACAGTGAACTTTGACAAAGTCAAGGAGCGCTGCTACAATAGATCAGTAATGGTCGAGGTAGCAATATGCCATCAAGGCAAAACCATTTGACAGTCACCGTAGCCTAGTTGGTAGTGCTCCTGCCTACGAAGCTGGTGGTCCTGGGTTCGAATCCCGGTAAGTGCAAATATTTGTGTGATGAGCACGAATATTTGTTTCTGAGTCATGGATGTTTTCTATGTATTTAAGTATTTATCTATCTATCTATATAAGTATGTATATCGTCGCCGGGTACCCATACTACAAGCTTTGCTTAGTTTGGGGCTAGGATGATCTGTGTGACATTGTCCCCAGATATTAGTATTATTATATCTTTTATTAAAAAAAAATTATAATAATAAAAGTATGGATACGCGTCGAAATAATGATACATACGCAAACCCCCTTTCACTGTGTCCAAATCTAATCTGTAATATCCCAGTTTCAGGTTTTCAGGTCAGCCGTCCATTTCGACCGATCGATCCGTTTACTGCGCGCCTTTCACTAAGAGGCAAGTATTATAAAAATCTATCTTAATCTGTAGTGATCGACTAGGTACCTATCTTATAATTCAGCTCACTCTATACTATGTTACTTTTTTAGGGTTCCGTAACCAAAGGGTAAAACGAGACCCTAATACTAAGACTTCGCTGTCTGTCTGTCCGTCTGTCACCAGGCTGTGTCTCATTAACCGTGATAGTTAGACAGTTGAAATTTTCACAGATGATGTATTTCTGTTGCCGCTATAACAACAAATTTTAATACAAAAAAAACAAATAAAATAAATATTTAAGGGGGCTCCCATACAACAAACGTGAAATTTTTGCCTGTTTTAGAGATAATGGCACGGATTCCTTCAGCGCGACTCCGACTCGCACTTAGCCGGTTTTTTCTTTTTGTTAAGGCTTTTTTTTTCATAAAACTTGTCTGCGTGTGGATTATCTTTTGGCCAATTGGCGTGGATAGTAAATGCTTGCCTTCACCGCAGGTCGTGGGTTCGATTCCCACCGAGTACAGATATTTGTGTAGGTACATGAACATATCTGTTTGTCCTGCTGTCCTTTATGTTATTAAAAGATTTAAGAAAATATATTTGTTAAGACCAAACAGACGGACTAATTATTTTTTTTAAACTTTTATACTGTATTCGGTATGTTTATGTACTGCATTTTGAGCTTGTCAAGTACAAGTGTATGTACCCGAGTGCGGAATAAATTTCATTATTTATACATTGTAAAGAATTATATTTGAAAGCAAAGCGTTTATCTAATCTTCAAAATGGAAAATCATAATTTCAATCGTTCGGCGGGTCTCGAACCTGCACCATCTACCAATCCGGGGTATGCACTCTGCGTTAAGCTACGAACGATACACACTGGCAGATCAAGAAGTCCGGAAGGGTGTTAGCAAAGGAATCCTATATTTGATCTGCCAGCGTGTATCGTTTACGACGGTTAAATTTATGATTTCCCATTTTTGAGATCATTGTAAAGAACTTTCATAGTGCAAGTAAACCCGTCGGCGACCACTAGTTGACATCGGCACACTTATCAGAACGGTTAGTTGTAAAAAGTAATAGTAATTGACGTGAACATTGTCCTGTGACAACTGGGCCAAGGCGAGCCTCGTAATGGCGCACGGTCAGGCGGCGGCGCCCAGACTGTAGCGAGAAATGTTGTCTCGACGGAAACTCGTTGAAATACGGCTCGTTGATTTATATGCCGTAAAAATGTAACCAATTAAACCAGTTGACTTTTCCTTCTTTAGTATGGTAGATAAGACTAAATTATAAATATCTTGACTGCCATCTGATCCCAAACTAAGCAGAACCTATTTTTTTATGCAAAATGGGTTCGCTCTTGACCACGATCTCACCTGATGGTAAGTTTAGATGTGGTCGAAGGTTGACCGCCGGCACCCATAAAATGCCTGTTCCCTCGAACCTTAAATAAACACATGTTATATGAGTCTGGAAACATGTTGTTTGGGTGGTTGTTCCACAGCTTAGCCGTGCGATTGATGAAAGAGGAAGTGCCTCGCAGAGCACCTCAAGCCGTCGGTCATGTACCTGACCTCTTTCCGGTCGCTAGGCGTCCCATCGGATCATGAGAGTGATGGGATAGAAAGTGCTTCTGTGTTTGCGCACACACTTTTCGCTAATCTCTATATAGAGGTGAAGAGCGTCCAGACGCCTTGTAGTCCGATGAAAAAAGGGAGATGGAGGGATAAGTTCATGAAGGTCTCGAGCCAAACATACTTGTGTATTATAACGACGTACCTACATATTATATGAATTACACCCAGACACAGAACAAATAATCATGCTCATCGCACAAAGATCTGTCCCGATCCTCTGGGTTAACAGTCAGGGTCATTGACCACTAGACCACCAAGCCAGTTTGTAAAATCAAATATAAACAATAGAATTTCCCTAAAGAGGGCGTTGTCTTAAAAATAAAGTTCCTAAAAAGAATGAACAATACAAAGATATACAAGATGACGTAATTTGCCTAAGAAACTGAACAACGTGTAACACTTCAACATCAATAAAATACACAAAAAAAGATTAACTTCCCACACAGTCAAAGATACCAAATGAAGTCTCCCAAAGACTGAGATGATCTTTACTTGTACTTAGCGGAATTTGTGAGAGTGACTACAATACTTGACAACGTTTTTTTCATTCATTTCATTTCATTTTATAACACATATCCAATTTAATTCTATTATAAATATAAATTTATATGTGATGCCTAAAAATATGTAATAACGTCAAATATTAATTAATGTCTTTATCATTAATATCATATTATTATGTTGTAGTTTATTTAGAGTAGCGTAGTAATTAATTATCGTATTAGGTGTAAAACTGTAATTGTAATTAATTATGTTCTGGTAAATAAATAAAATAAAAAATGGACTTATGTTGTAAGGCGAGTTTTATTCATTGATGAGTTCACTTCCGGCAAACCATTCCCGGAGGGAGACTTGTAGAAGAAGGGAAAACAGTGTAATAACAAATAAAAATAAGTTTTATAACCGTGTTTTAAATAAAGATATTTTTTTTGTTTAAAAAGACAACTCCCGCACTAGGGAATCTAAACCCTGTGCCCCGGGGATCTTTACAAACATATAATAGACGGACACAAATTCCATCCAGACTCAGGACAAATATTTATGGGTCACACAAATAGTTGTCTGGCGCGGGACTCGAACCCGCGACATGACTGTCTTAGTCCCGGGTAGGAATCAAACCCACGACCTCTGGCTTACTTAGGGTTAAATGTCATGTTAACAAAAACAAATGAAATGAGCACATTAACGCTAGACCAACGACGGGCTTGGTCTGGGGGGTGAGGATGGGGAGGGGAGGGGGAGATCCTCATAATAATGTTATCATTATTGGAGGCCGCACAGCCGCGGCGTGAAACAAAGCACTTTATCTCAGCAAACACTGTTACAGAACAGAATAATCTTATCGAATCGTTCGCCAATTCGCGGAAACCGTGTTCTTGGCTTGGTTGCATACTTGAGACAAGCAAATATTGGATGAAGGAATATTTCGCCGCCATGTCACTGCAGTGGAATGAGCACAGGTGCAGTAAATGATATGACTGATGTACAGAAGCCAGCACATCAAGCTACCCCAATCTGTCAAATTTCCCCAATTGAAAGTGAACCTTATGCTTATGTGATAAAGTTGAAAATCTATAAAATAAATTTGACAAATTGGGGTAGCTGGATGTGCTGGCATGTGTACCTACACTGAGAAAAAAGATATCTAGAACCATATGACAGTAGCTGCTGCTGTGCCCCGGGATCGTACCCGCGTCAAACATTATAAATTATAGCCGTATCGTTGGTCTAACGGTAGCGTGTTCAGCCGCAGAGAACGAGGTCCTGGGTTCAAATCCCGGGTCAGGCCAAAAGTGATTTTGGGACTTTTCTGTATAATGAAAAATTTCTCAGCATCAGCCCGAAGTCTGGAAGTTGGCGGTATTACACCCCCGTGCCTTGAGAGCATGTAAAGCCGTCGGTCCTGTACCTGACCGTTCCGGTCGCTAGGCGTCCCATCGGATCATCGGAATGTTGGAATAGAAAGTGTTCTCGTGTTTGCGCACACACTTGTCGCTAATCTCTATTGAGACTGACCGCCGTGGCCGAAATTCGGCTAGGAGGACATTATTGGGATATACATATAAGCTATATTAGTACAAAGTTTCGTCAAAATCCGTTCGATAGTATTGATGATACCGTTACGTTTGATGACGTGGAACGTTCGTCCATTTGAGCTATATAAAACGCAACCTCCACCTTTATTAAAGTCGGTTAATTAGGACAAATGTTAGCTCAGTGAACGTGAACTAAGACATATAAAGTAACACCAGACCCGAGATATGATTACAATGTACTGGTTTCGATTACATCAGGTACACGTGGCCTTTACACATATGGCTAGAAGTGTGGAGCCGTTATAAACATTGTCAAGACTACCGAGTGGCCAGTGATGGGATATGCTACAAGATTATTATACTTATTGATACCCGCTACTTGGGCATATTACTAATGGCAATAAAATATACGCCACATATTATAAACAGATACTGCACTCAATATAAGCAGATATGTTACTCATATAAGCATATACGCTATATAATATAAACAGATACGCCACTCAAAATAAGCAGATACGCCACTCATATAAGCAGATACGCCAGTTACGTCACTCAAATATTAACACCTATGTCACGGTGGCCTGCAAAAATCTGCCTCGAAATCAATAAAGTTAGTTAAGCTTTTGAAGGCTTAGACACAGGTCGGCAAAAAAGCAGAGATAAAACCTGTTCTAAAGTTAGGTACTCTTTTTGTGGACCAAGATGTATAATGAATGTATCTGCACGAGATATAATTACAATGTACTGGTTTCGATTGCAACAGGTACACGTGCCCTTTACACATATGGCTAGAAGTGTAGAGCCGTTATAAACATTGTCAAGACTACCGAGTGACCAGTGATGGGATGTTAAATAAGATATTGATACCCGCTACTTGGGCATATTACTAATGGCAGTTTGAGACAGGTTTATCTGTTTCTGATACACTCATTCTAAGTAGATACGCCACTCATATAAGCTACGCCAATCAATAGGAGCAGTTACGCCACTCATATAAGCTACGCCACTCAAGAGAAGCAGATACGCCACTCATATAAGAATATAAGCCACATAATATAAGCAGATATGTCACTCATATAAATACGCCACATCAGCAGATACGCCACTCATGGAAGCATATATGTCATATACTATAAACAGATACGCCAGTTACGCCACTCAAATATTAACACCTACGTCACGTTGTGGCCTGCAAAATTCCGCCTAGAAATCAATATCCATTGCATCGCGAAATTTGTGTTTATATTATTAAGTGACGTATCTGCTTAAATTGAGTAATATTTCGGCTTATATTGAGTGGCGTATGTGATTGTATTGTATTATCTGATCTTATACGTATATCATCATCATCATATCAGTCGAAACACGTCCACTGCAGGTCGGCATAAAGTTAGTTAAGCTTTTGAAGGCTTAGGCCTTCAAAAGCTTAACTAACTTTATGCCGACCTGTGTCTAAATACAGGTCGGCAAAAAAGCAGAGATAAAACCTTTTCTAAAGTTTTATCTCTGCTTTTTTGTGAACCAAGATGTATAATGTATCTGCCCGAGATATAATTACAATGTACTGGTTTCGATTGCAACAGGTACACGTGCCCTTTACACGTATGGCTAGAAGTGTAGAGCCGTTATAAACATTGTCAAGACTACTGAGTGACCAGTGATGGGATGTGGTATAATATTATTATATTGATACCTATATATATGCTTATATTATGTGGCGTATATGAATGACATATCTGCTTACATTGAGCCTAGTATCTGTCTATATTATGTGGCGTATATTCTTATATGAGTGGCGTATCTCCTTATATGAGTGGCGTATCTCCTTATATTGAGTGACGTATGCTTATATGAGTGGCGTATCAACTTAGAATGAGTGTCTTAGAAACAGACAATCCTGTCTCAAACTGCCATTGATAATATGCCCAAGCAGTGGGATATTGTCAGGATTGTCTGTTTCTAAGACATTCATTATAGCGCAAGACCGGCAATTGTGGAGATTGCCTTGGTCCTCTAGTTGACGTCTTTCGACTGATATGATGATGATGATATACGGATAAGATCAGATAATACAATACAATTTACAGACGATTTACGGCACATTGTCTGAGAGACATTTCTTATGGTGGCTAAACAAACGGATGCGAGAGCGACATAGCCTGCCGCAGGCCTGACAAGAGAAGTTTGCAATGGTTGGTGCCGAGCCGCTTTCATGTCGCTTCTGTCTCGTATCAGCAAGTACTTCGAACCAGGCTTCATCACAGATCTTACGACCCTCCACTTCACATACGCCACTCAATATAAGCCGAAATATTACTCAATTTAAGCAGATACGTCACCCAATAATATAAATACAAATTTCGCGATGCAATGTTGTCAATAAACAAAAGATTCGATCTAGTAACTTTTTTGTGTACCAAGATATGTATACGAGAACAGACGCATGAGATATTGGAACGAAGTTTTGGAACGAAGTTCCTTATCGCGCGTTGTGAAAGGGGGCTTGACGGAAAAAATTCTTACGAAAAGTTGTCACGAACTTTTTGCAGCTGTGCGGCGTGCACATGCTTCCCTTTCTGTCTCTCTCTCTCTTATAGAAAGCAAGCCAGCTATTTTCATTTCTATTTCGCATTGAACAGTGTGGTGTCGTGACGATTATTTTTGTTGAGTGTATACAGTTTTTTTGTACATAATAAATAACTTCCTTCAATCCGGGTGTCCCTTGACACCTCTCAAGTTTTTTATTACAATATACTCGAATCCATCAAGGCTACGTGGTCCGATAAGGTTAGACGTGTGGACACAGTATTAACATCACGATGACCTGCTAAAATGCTCATTAAAATTATTTCACGGAAAAGTAGAGATAAAATATCTTTTAAAGTCGCTCTTCTTGTTGTCATGCATATGTCCCATCCCTAGCTATGCTCGTAAACAACACTAGCAGCGTGGTAAATGTTAACAAGCACCGCACAAGGCAACCTACTCAGTTCGAGATGAACGGCATACGCAGGTGTCCAACACTATCCGTTTATGGTATATAATAGGTTTTATAACGGATTTAATAATAATAATAAAGTTATTGCCATAAATCTAGACGATTATCATAAACTAGCTGTGCCCCGCGGTTTTGCCCCCGTTTAACTTTATAAATAATTATAGCCTATGTGTTAATCCAGGGTGCCAGCTAACTCCATACCAAATTTCATTAAAATCACTATGATGACGCTCCTAAATTTATATCCACTATTTATGCTACACCTTGTATATAGATTGCAATATTTCGAGACCCGGGTGCTGGTTTCATACCCGCCAGACAATTAGATTTATGTTTTTCCCATATGTGACTTAAGTTTCCTATTTTTTGAATTATATTCAATTGATATCTTCTCTTTTTGAGAATATATCAATTGAATTATATTCAATTGATATATTCTCAAAATATAGGAAACATAAGTCACATATGGGAATTTTTTTTTGAGAATATATCAATTGAA
Source organism: Pseudoips prasinana (assembly GCA_951640165.1). Lineage (NCBI taxonomy): Eukaryota > Metazoa > Arthropoda > Insecta > Lepidoptera > Nolidae > Pseudoips > Pseudoips prasinana. The sequence goes on along the minus strand of OX621251.1, from coordinate 31,028,532 downwards.
TTATATTCAATTGATACCCATCTTCTCTTTTTGAGAATATATCAATTGAATTATATTCAATTGATATATTCTCAGAAAATAGGAAACTTAAGTCACATATGGGAAAAACATAAATCTAATTGTCTGGCGGGTATGAAACCAGCACCCGGGTCTCGAAATATTGCAATCTATATACAAGGTGTAGTATTAATAGTGGATATGAATTTAGGAGCGTCAGTAAAATTTTTCAACATACAGATCAACGCTTACCTTCTCTGAGACAGAGAAGGTGAGCGTTGCTGCATCACAGGGGGCCCCTTTAAACCTACATCTGAGTCGCATGTCGGACTCCGTCAAATGTTCCCTCTTTTACCACGCGATGGACCGCACAGTGAATCCATGGAAAGCTAAGAATTAGGTCTCTTGGTTGAATAATCAGTAGCTGAATTTCGCGTAAAATGTTTCTACATACAGATAATTTCTCTTCCTTTACCGTCCGTAGCCGTAAGTGAACTGATACGTCGGTTCTCCGAAGAAATTAATCGCAGCCCACAGGTGTGCGACTTATTCGCACTTATAAGCAAACAAAGGATAATCTGTATCAATAATATGCAATTAATTTCTCTATAATTACTGTACTTACTCAGTTAATGTATTGTTGTTGCTTCCTTGTAGGTATGTGTGGGAAAAAATTATAGAATACTTGTCGTGCTATATGCATTTTTTATGTAAATTGTTAACTTGAATTACTAAATTGTTAACATTGCTAATTGGTAACGACTGCTTCGTTGATATCGTGTTTAAGTAGATATTAAAGTTTTGAGTTTAATAAATCTTGGGTCGGGCTAAAAGTAGATTTGGGAAAATAAAATTAAGATTATTGTCCGATGTTGCCGGTATTTGTACCCCCACAAATCTATATATATAAAAATCAATGCCACTTTTCGTTGTAATGTTATAACTCAACAACGCCTTTACCGATTTGACTAATTTTGGTCTTGAATTATTCGTGGAAGTCCAGGGAAGGTTTGTACGTAGAGAAAATTTATAAAAAGTCTTGAAAAAGTGTAAAATCAATATCTTTTAGCAATTTCAAATATTTTTTTGTTTGAATAAATGAACTTAATTTTTTTATTACTATGCCTAATACGTAGCGAAGCACGTACCGGGCCGCTAGTATTCTATAAATTTTTCCCACACATACCTACAAGGAAGCAACAACAATACATTAACTGCCCAGAGAGTACGTAAAGCTTTTGATCCTATACCTGGCCTCATTCCGGTCGTGTCGCTAGTCCCATCGTATGACGATAGTTATGGATGGAAATGGCCCTGTGTTTACGCACACACTTGAGATAGAATCGCCAGCAATACGTTACAGTGCTGTACCAAAGAGGTAAAACTTAACTGTCAGATACATTTCATCGACGGGGGATCATTGCATAGACTTGAGTTTTGTTAATAAAGATAATATTCTTAGTATTAAGTTAACTATAACTTGAGTTCTAGTAAAAAAATATATATTAAAAATGAAAAGTGCCTATGCAGAGCTACCGTGAACAAAATTCCAGGGGTCAATACAGACAGGAACAATATTTAAATTATGCATGGAATTTGTCTTTTTCTCTATCCACCCATGTTTATGTTTTTAGCCATGGTACGTTTTGCCGTACCTACTTTATACTAGTAGCAGATCATACGGCGCATACTACTATGTAGAACTACTTGTACGATTAAGTTTCTATCCTGTAAAAAATATTAATCAAAACCTTGGTTTCGAAAAAAATATGACTTGGTGTTGCATTTTTTATACTTCTATAAGCCAAACCATCATATGAGTTGTTGACCCGTCTTATACTGTCCATATTAAAAGTAAAAACAAAGTACCATTCCAAACAAGGTCATCAAAGGTCATTCTTAATTCAAAAACCAGAAAAAAGTTGGAACTTGTTCTCAGGTTGTAATCCTACACGTGACCGGATACACACCGTGAGTAAATTCTCAGTCTATACTCTTCTAAGAATATTGTATGAATCACACGGAACACAATACATAATAAACCTATAGTAGTAAGAGTAATAAGTATAATATTAACGACAAACACATGTTTTCAAGAATACACGACAAACCAAGACGTAGTTATGCGCTTGACTTCCGTATTCGATGTTTGAAATTCGATAATTTGACTAATGGATGTTCTAAGTTTGAATATTTGTTTAGCAGGTTTGGATTAGAAATAACAAACTGCCCACACTTTGTATGAAGTAAGTAAACATTATAACTTTGAATAAAAAATATAAGAAACTATACGAATAGAACAACTGCGCTATTCGTATTTTTTCTTAATAATAATAATAATAATATCCTGGCACATTATTCACACACGGCCATCCGATCCCAAACTAAGCAGAGCTTGTACTATGGAAACCAGATAACTGATATATTGCATATTATAATACTTTTCTCTTGTAAATTTGTATTGAAATACATACTTACACCCAGACTCGGGACAAACATCACATATTGTAATCACCTACATTCTATGCAAATAAAGAATAATTATTATAAACAGACATGTTCATGCCCATAAATATCTGACTGTGGTGGGAATCGAATCCATGACCTCCGGCGTGAAAAGTAAGCATTTGCCAACCACGCCAATAGGCCCGTCCGTCCCGTTAATCTGCGCACATGTGCCGAGGGTTATGTGCTAGGTAAAATTTACGAAGATGTTGATACATTTTATATCGGTGATGTCCCCCGCAACCACAAAAAATCGCACCCGGGATTTCCCGTGTGCGATGTTAGACTTATATACAAATAAAAACACATATATTTTTCCTTATTTCCTTCCTTTTCACTTGTTGACCGACTATATAAAAGTGATGTTGGGTCGGGCCAACAGCAATTTGGCCACAACAACTGCTTCAACTCCCGCGTCTTTCATTCGCTTTCATGTAGCTTATAACCGTAGCCTAGTTGGTAGTGCTCCTGCCTACGAAGCTGGTGGTCCTGGGTTCGAATCCCGGTAAGTGCAAATAATTTGTGTGATGAGCACGAATATTTGTTTCTGAGTCATGGATGTTTTCTATGTATATAAGTATTTATCTATCTATACAAGTATGTATATCGTCGCCTGGTACCCATAGTACAAGCTTTGCTAAGTTTGGGGCTAGGATGATCTGTGTGACATTGTCCCCAGATATTATTATTATATAGTCAATCTTCTTGATGAAGATCCTCGCACAATTTGGGCATGGGAGCACTCCATTCTACATTCATCATGTCAGCCAAAGTACGTCCAATGCTGGACAAAAGCCTCCCCAAAGAATGGCGTAATATGCCAAAATTGCCACGCTTGGCAGACGGGTTGGCGATCGCAGTTCACAGAAAAACGCTGCTGCCCGTTCTCTGGTAGGTATTCCCTCGGTCGATTTCTACGCCCCCCATGGGATGTGATGGAGTGATGATATTCTATGCCGTCACCACACAGCAAAGCACTCCATTAATTAAGTTATAACTGATAACAATATCTATACATATAATAAAATGGTGGGAAGGTCAAAACTGTACATTGAATATTTTTTAAATAGGATACTTGGGGCGTGATATACTATCGATATCGAAACCAAAAATATAGTTTTTAGAATTTTTGTCTGTTTATCTGTTTGTATGTCCGGACTAAACTCGAAAAGTACTGCATGGATTTACTTCAGATTTTGCATGAATATTACTAATAGGTCGGGTCAACATATAGGCTACATATTATCAAGCTTTCCCCTACGGGGGAAGAGCTGTGATAATTAATAAAATTTAACGCGGGTAAAACCGCGGGGCATAGCTAGTATATATATAAATAAAAAAAAATATCACCGCCCCATCTTTTCCTATGGGGAGCGTAGAAGTCGTCCCAAGATATCTACCAGAGAACATGTAGCAATGCCTCTCTGTGAGCTATGACCACCGTACTTCAGTCGTCAATCCGTCTACCAGGCGTGGCGATTATGGCATATCTACCCCTCTAAATGATGGAATCTACTCTTTTGTGGATATGTTTTGGGGAGGCCTTTGTCCAGTAGCAAACGTCTTTAGGGTGACATGATAATAATGATAACCACAGGTGGTCGGGCTTTCTCCCTGAAAATGATGGCACAACTCCTATTTGGATATCTTTTGTCGAGGCCTTTATCCAGTCGTGAACTTCTTTAGGGTGGCATGATGATAATGATAACCGCAGGTGGTCGGGCTTTCTCCCTGAAAATGATGGCACAACTTCTATGTGGATATCTTTTGGGGAGGCCTTTGTCCAGTAGCGAACGTCTTTAGGGTGACATGATGATAATGATAACCGCAGGTGGTCGGGCTTTCTCCCTGAAAATGATGGCACAACTCCTATGTGGATATCTTTTGTCGAGGCCTTTGTCCAGTAATGAACTTCTTTAGAGTGACATGATGATAATGATAACCGCAGGTGGTCGGGCTTTCTCCCTGAAAATGATGGCACAACTCCTATGTGGATATCTTTTGTCGAGGCCTTTGTCCAGTAATGAACTTCTTTAGAGTGAAATTATGATAATGGTAACCGCAGGTGGTCGGGCTTTCTCCCTGAAAATGATGGCACAACTCCTATGTGGATATCTTTTGTCGAGGCCTTTGTCCAGTAGTGAACTTTTTAGGATGACATGACGATATGATCACCGCAGGTGGTCGGGCTTTCAATTTGTCGCACTTGGAATCAAACTCAGCGCAATGCCGTTTTTTTTAAATTCGTGGTAAACTAAGCTCTCAACTCTTCTTCTTGTCTTTAAGGGGCTAGAGCTAGCTATTGCATTCTTTAAAGTGCCGTGTTACCAGGTCTTTGTACCTGAGGAGCTGTCCGCCCTGGTTACGGTTGCCTTCCTCTTAATGTCTGCTGTTGAACTCACTACCGCTAGGTAAGGACACACCGCCATCCGATCAGAAACTAGGCAGGGTCTATTACTATGGCAACCAGAAAACTGATACCTAAACTTACTTATATATTTCTTAACACATACATATTATATAAAAATACATCACACTAATATTATAAAGGCGAAAGTTTGTGAGTGTGTATGTTTGTTACTTCTGCACGTCCAAACGGCTGGAGCGATTTGAATAAAATCTGGTATGTCGTTAGCTGACACCCTGGATTAACACATAGGCTACAATTTATAAAGTTTAACGCGGGTAACACCGCGGGGCACAGCTAGTATTATATAAAAATACTTCACACTAATATTATAAAGGTGAAAGTTTGTGAGTGTGTGTCTGTGTGAGTGTGTATGTTTGTTACTTCTTCACGTACAAACGGCTGGAGCGATTTTAATAAAATCTGGTATTGAGTTAGCTGCCACGCTGGATTAACACATAGGCTATAATTTATAAAGTTTAACGCGGGTAAAACCGCAGGGCACAGCTAGTATTAGATAAATTACACCCAGACACAGGACAAATATTCGTGCTCTTCACACAAAGATTAATCACGAACCCACGACCTCTGGCTAAGCAGTCAGGGTCACTCACCGTAAGACCATAGTTCTGTTGCGTTCTACACAAAATATATGTTAGCCGGCTACCTATTATCGAATAATATATTGTACGACCCTAATAAAGAAGGATTCAAGCGGTGGCCTGCCTAAAAAAGACTGGCTCCACGCTCCCTTAAAATAAAATAACCAATAATTAAATTAAATAAATGATGATAAAAATAAATGATTAATATCAAAATACGTAATATGTTCATTCTTACATATTACGAATAAACAGAACGCAGCAAACATAGATCCATTAGGACATAAGTTAGCTGACTCACATCTGCACGGCCCACCGGTTACAGAGAAAATTTGTAACATAAAAGTAGGCAAATAAATGTTATTCTGATTCTGATACCTATTATCGAAATGCATATGGCTACAGGATATCGATAACGAACCTAATAGAAGATAAACAAATTAACCTCCCTTTTTGAAAAAAAAAAACAATAAAACCAACATTCCTTGAGGTGTGGCATTCTCATTAACACTCTTAGATTACGAAGTACAAGCGATTGTAGTCATTATTACGTAAGTAAGAAGCTTATTGTCGCGTACAGTAATCAGAAATTGTAACAGATTTCTCGGTAGTTATTTACACGGGCGCGTCTGGCACTGTTCATTGATATCGCAAAGATTCGAGGTAACTGGAAATGGTAGGAACCAAATCACGTCTTAGCCTCTTCTATAGTATTTTTTTCTTAATTTCTCCATTTTTTTTTTGTTTTTGCCCTCTTTGGGCAGGCTAAGGTCTGTGACCATACCGCCTCGTCTTCAGTTGTATTATTTCTAATTTTATATTTTAAAGTCAGTCGGTCATGTCCGTCACGTCCGTCACAGTCATGTCCAACACGTCCGTCACAGTCAAGTCATAGTCCCACCTCAGTAAAGCAGTGGAGACTTTACTCGAGGCTTCTACGGAGTTTTGGTTTCAACACGGAAAATCACAATTCACGGCTATATCGCACTTTCCTCCACTTGTGTACGTTGTCGAAGATGTTATGTCTAAAAATCCACCATATTTACACATAAAAACTCGAATTTAAACCAGTTTTTGAAAATAAAACATAGCCTCGATGCGTCCTTTTCCGCGTTGGCGCCAAAACTCCTTTTCGCCATGAGTTTCCTGACAGTTCTTGTCTGACAATTGTAGTGACGTGATCTAACGAAATATAATCTATTTTTTTTCTAATATCGATTCAGTTGGCAAAGAAAATGGAATCGGATTAGTGTCAATCTATGAGTAGTGTCAATCTCTATTGGCCGACGTTCCTTTCAACGCATTAGACATTTTTATGATTTTTTTATTTTATTTACATAATTTAATACCAGTTAATTATAACTACAATAATTTTATATGTATATTATATAATTTACGAAAGGCAATATTTTTTTTATAATTTCTTTTTTGTTTTTTTTGCCAGTTTCTTTTCTTTTTTCGTCTAAAGTAGTATGCGTGCTACGGAAAAAAATTAACTGTCAGGGAACTCATCTTATGGCGAAAAGACTATAGTGCAACATGCAGTCTTAAACTAGTCTCACAAAACGAATGTATTATTTACCTAAGTATGATCTCACCGGTAGGTATATACGGAGTCGCCTCTTCAAGTCGTGTCGAAGTCGCCTTGTCATTTCATGGCCTAGGTTCGATTCCCGCACAGGACAACTATTTGCGTGTCCTATAAGTAGTTGAGCTGAGTATGGGTGTGTGCTTTAATTATGTTTATAAAGTACCCCACGCGACAGGATACATAACCTAAGCGCAGGAGTAGTCAATTCAAAAAGTTATAACTTTATGAAAATGAAAGAAAATTATTTTCTTTTAAATGTAAACCTTTTTCATCTTTTCATTGGTATGCTTACTCTAGTGGTGTCAAAATTGTACAAGCCACCCAGGTCCCTGACATGTGCAGTGATTTTGTGTCTGATCACTAAAGTCTTGACTGACAGGCTGACCAATGACCATAGCACGGGTATGCTCGGAAATTAAACTACTTTTGCGGTCACCCATCTAAAGATCAACCACATGCCACGGTGCTTAACCTCATCTGCGCACTTAGCTGGATATAAACACTGCCAAGGAAAGAATTTTAGTAAGGAAAAACCAATTGATAGATGAGTCATATCGAAAGGAGGTTGTATTCAATGCGCATGAGTGTTGTTTGCCATCTATATTCCAGACACGCGTCTTCACCTGTCTGGTAGAACGGGGCTACACAAATTAGCGGCTATGTCGAAACTCAAACACGGCTGCCGATCGACTTCATACACTATTTGCCTTTTTAATTTTATAACATTATTCGCAATGCAAAGCGTTTATCTAATCTCAAAAATGGGAAATCATAAATTTAATCGTCTCGAACCTGCACCATCTACCAATCCGGGGTAGGCGCTCTGCGTTAAGCTACGAACGATACACGCCGGCAGATCAAATTTAGGATGATATATTTGCCTTTTGATTTATATTGCTTGTAAGGCAATGACTTATACAATGTTTTTGAAGCAAAACTCCTTTACGCCTGCTTGACTTTGGGAGTAAGCTGGTCAATGGGGGACGAGATCGTTACAAAAAGTGTGATAATAATACCCTGTAATAATAATAATATTCTGGGACATTATTCAAACACGGCCATCTGATCCCTAACTAAGCAGAGCTTGTACTATGGAAACCAGATAACTGATATACTACATATACTATTTTTCTTTTGTAAACACATATATACATAGACTCACGCCTGTTTCCCAGAGGGGTAGGCAGAGATAACGGATTTCCATCTGTCACGATCTTTGCACACGTCTTTTGCCTCGATTACTGTCATTATATTCTTCATAGATAAATACATAATTATATAAATAATTTACATCCAGACTTGGGACAAACAGACATGTTCATGCACACAAATATTTGTCCCCAGTTCCCACCCAGGACCAATATTTGTGTCGAAACCACGACCTGCGGCGTGAAAGGAGATCTTTGGGTGGACGCCTTTAACCAGCAGTTCGCGACTTTCGGCTTGATTTTTATGACTAGACTAGTCTAGCGTACACTATTACACTATTACTAGTGGAACTATTCATTTTCTAACTCCTCCTTGTTTCATTATGATTAAATTTTTTGCGGGATCCAAGACAGTTAAAGCGATTCCCTGGGATATACCTGAGCCTCACCGCTCAGTGTTATTTCATTGTGTGCCTCTGTTGATCCTGGCTAGGATTTGCAGAGGTGGGTAAGAACGAGAGACCAATCCCGATAAAAAAATAACAAGTCCAGTAACAAGTGGTATATAACGATAGATTATGCACAAACTCAATAGGAACACTTGGTACCAGTCACGGGTAGAATGGGGTTTTATTGGTATACCTATCACACTCGCATTTATCACACATCATGATGATTCATACTCATTAATTCCTTTACAATCCTCACACATTATACACAACATTCAGACTTGTTTCTTTGTCTGAATTTTACATATAAATTTCTTTTTTTTATGTTTATTTATATTTATGTATAATTTTTGCTATTTTCGCTTCAATGTCTGTAATTAAAGTTGTACCTATTTATTTTTAACTGAAGGTGGGGGTGACCTGTAACACAGGTTTTCGTTTGGAAACCTACATCAGGCCCCTCACATAGGTGAAATTTTAGGGTTCTCTAATTGTAAGACCTATTGTGGGTGAAAAATGAAATGATTTTACTATTTATTAATTATTGAATTTATACTTCTTTTGGCGCGATGGAGAAAAATGATGAGAGTGATTTTTTACGATGCGCGCGCACACCGACACCAAAAAATTTAACAGCATGAAGTTAGTTCTAGGTGGTATGAGAGTGAATTTTTACGATGCGCGCGCATCGTGCGCGCGCATCGTAAAAATAACAGCATGACGTTAGTTCTAGGTGGTATGAAAATTGATAACTATGTTCAAGTTGTATATTAAGAAGTATAACTTCTAACGCGTGTACATTAGTACACACAAGTTTTTTTTTCTTCTACTTATATCTTCCGTACCTTCTTCAGAGGTATAAAAAGTAATTAATTTAATGCGTTTCTGTCTTATCTTAAATGTACAATGCGCACTTTATCAGTAGTTATGCACTAAATATGACAGCTATGTATTATGTAGGGCAAACATATATAGACTAAAGCCTGTTTCCACAGGAGTAGCCAGAGACAACGGCTTTCCATTTGTCACCTTCTTTGCATACCTCTTTTGCCTCGTTTACTGTTATTACATTCTTCATACATGTACACCGGTTTAGGGTACTTCTGACCTGGCCTTTCTTGAGAACATCTCTGATTTGGTGCGAGAATATTCTACGAGGTCTTCCCCTTCCGGTTGTGATGATGTCCTCCCGACTGAATTTCGGCCACGGCGGCCAGTCTCAACGGAGACTAGCCAATTGCGCAGGACATATTATAGTGCACAAGTGTGTTCGCAAACACAGGGCACTTACTATTACATCACTCTCATGATCCGATGGGACGACTACCAACACGACCGGAAAGAGTTCAGGTACAGGGCCGACGGCTTTACGTGCTCTCCGAGGCACGGGGGTGTAATACCGCCAACTTCTAGACTTCGGGCTGACGCTGAGAAATTTCTTTTTACGGAAAAATCCCAAAATCTCTTTTTGGCCCGACCCGGGATTTGAACCCAGGACCTCATTATCTGCTGTTGAACACGCTACCGCTAGACCAACGATTGTACCATTCACACAAGCTAAGTATACTTCTTTTGTCAATCCTCTTTCAATGTAGGGTATAAGGATGTTTTCCTAATCCAAGTGTATCCACTAAGTTGGCATCTGTACAATCATTCTGTTGTTACAGTTTTACAACGGTCTAGACTAAACACATACTACCTACGGAATATGTTTCTATGTTGATCACTTCTGTTTGTTATTCGTTAGACAATGACATTGCGACACGTGTAAGGCGGGAATTTGAAAAATGTAATGAATATTCTACGCCGTAGCACCGTAGATACGGGATACACCGGTGTAGAAGTTCAATTAAGATTTTTAGGGTTCCGTACACAAAGGGTAAAAGAGACCCTATTACTAAGACTTCGCTGTCTGTCTGTCTGTCCGTCTGTCACTAGGCTGTATCTCATGAACCGTGATTTTTAGACAGTTGAAATTTTCACAGATGACGTATTTCCGTTACCGCTATAAAAACAAAATAAAATAAATATATAAGGAGGCTCCCTTACAACAAACGTGTATTTTTTTCTCGTTTTTGTAGATAATGGTACGGAACCCTTCGTGTGCGAGACCGACTCGCACTTGGCCGGTTTTTCTAACTTATTTCTTCTGTTGAAGTCCCGACTGCTGGAGTGAGACAGACAATACTAAAATCCAAAATAAAAAAATCCTTTAACCCACCTCCAAAAATGCACTGATTTCAAATTACTCTCTTAGTCACCAAACCTCAAAATAATTGGTTATCCTTGACTTTTCGGTGTTTTAGTTTTTTTACCGTATTTTATTGATATTTGGAAGGTCATAATTTTACAAAAATATGGTTTATCAACAAAAACGAATCAGTCAGACATAGTCTGGTAGATATCTTTATCGCGTCTGACCGCCTCTATAGTATAGCGTAAATTTAGCCCTGGGTTCAAATGCCAGTGGGTCAGTGAGCCACTTACCCTATACTTATACTATCAGGATAGCCACTCTGTATATCAATGAACTTGTAGCATTAACAAGGCGTGCAGTAAATTCTTTATGCATATATACACGCCAGGGCCATGGCGTCTGGGGCAACGTTTCCACCCCAAAGGCACAAATATGAAACCAATATCAACTGTAATATTATACTATACTTATATATTGACGGGCCTGTTGGCGTGGTGGCCTAATAAATAATAATAATAAAACTTTTTTTTTTCAAGTATTAAAACCTCATCATTGTTAGTAAAACTTAGCCTAGGTGTTAGTAATAAAATATAATAGTTATTTGCATTTCGCCGCTACGACTTGCATGTCGCAGCATCTTTTTGTTAATGGACAGTCTATCCTGCCCGCGATCATTTTCAGCACTATATTGGAACTAGCGCACCCTGCGCACCAGAGATGTGCCGCGCTTGTGTATTGTTGAATAAAAACAATCAGGTCGCGCTTCGGCGAATATAGCTGAGGCACTGCAGTAGCAAGGTAGTCCCAACATAGCCCTGAATGGATTGTTGAACTGTACGCGGAGGGCACTGTAGGATTTTAGAGTGTACTTGATCCATAAACTGCAGGTGTAAAGTGAAGTAAAATAAGCCTTGAATAGGGCAATTTTAGCTTCAGTAGAGCAGCGCGCAAATCTATGTGCTATCATTTTCGCCCGCACTGACAGTGCCCTCCGCTCCCGTTCAATGTCAGTATCGTCCTTAAGATCGGCTGTAACTATGTGCCCTAAATATTTAAAATGCATTACCCTAGCTAGAGGAGTACCATTCAGTCGGATAGGAGGCACATGAGATGGATGTTCATTACCAGCCTTAAAAACCATATACTGGCTCTTTTCCACATTATATATTAAGCCATTTGTATCGGCATAGGTCTCACACAAGTTTAATAGTTTTCTTAACCCACGGACCGACGCACTGAGCAGTATCATGTCATCAGCGTAACTCAGATTGTTGACGCAGACATCGTCAATATTAAATAACAGCCGATTCGTTGGCTGCTGAGTGCGACGATCAGTGAATTTATATAGAGGTTAAAGAGTACTGGCGAGGTCAAACCTCCTCGTCTCACCCCGCACTACACCTCGTATGGATCAGACAATGTCCCCGCCCATCTAACAGCATTGACCTGGCGTCCATACCAGAACTTGAGGATATTGATAAGTTCTGGAGGTAGCTAATGGGTATGAGGTAGGTAATGGTTGCTATTCACGCGGGAGGTCGTGGGTTCGATTCCCACCGGACACTTGTCTGTTAGTCCTGAGTCTGGGGGATATTATCCATTTAAGTATTTATTTACATAAAAAGTAGTACCTATGTATGTAGTATATCAGTTGTCTGGTTTCCATAGTACAAGCTCTGCTTAGTTTGGGATGTGGCCGTGTGTAAATAATGTCCCAGGATATTGTTCTTATTATGACTATGTATATTTGCGCCTCTCTTATGAACCGTACAGAATATAAAGACACGAGTATGTTTTTAGTTCATCAAGTGTGACAACGCCCGCAGCAGAGAAGCTAATCCGTGTGTCGCGGGGTACTTTACAAACATATAATAGACGGACACAAATTACATCCAGACTCAGAACAACTATGAATAGGTCACACAAATAGTTGTCCAGCGCGGGACTGTCTTAGCCGCTACGCCACACCTCCAAGCTCCAACTTACCGTCCAAAGACAAATCTTGATCTCACTTTTTTTTTTAGTTGCTTCGATTACATTGTGACGGGCTAAGGCACTTAATATGATACAGGAAAGTAACGTTCTCATAATAATATGGTTAATTTTTAAAGCAATCAATTTAGCTGGTGTACCTTATTAGCTGACTTAGAGCCAACCATAGACAAGATACGCGAAATCCTTAGCTTTCAACTATGAAACCAAATAGCTTGAAGCATTTTTAGAGGATTTAGGACATCATGATTAATTGTTTACATACAAAGCAACGTTCTGACTTGATTACTTTTTTAAAGCGAACTAGATAGCTTGGGTGCTCTACTCGCTAGGTCCATCCATAGACAAAATATGTATATTTGCGTCTCTCTTATAAACCGTACAGAGTACAGAATATAAAGACACGAGTATGTTTAGTTCATCAAGTGTGTAATACGCGTGTGCTTAGCTATATGTACACGGAAATAAATCAAAGATGTCCAAGGTTGTAGGTAAAGTCACAAACAACTAGTGATGCAACATAGCCTTCTTACCTTGGCGCAAACATTTGTACTTGTCTATTTTTATCCTCGCCACTGATTTATAGTTTGATTCTTTATACAATGCGACGATCTGGTTTGTTTACTTTTGAAGGAAACTGGGTAGCCAGTTAGTTCAATAATTTTTTGGAACAATGTTTCTTATCGCGCGTTGCGAAACGGGGCTGGACGGAAAAAATTACGACGGAAAGTTGTAACGACACTTTTTGCTTGTTTTTATTGCCTTTATTAGTAAAATTGAGCCTACTTATTAAGTTTATATTACATTATATTTGTAACTAAAAAAATATTATTATAACTTAAAAAAAATAAAATTTTATTACTTTTCCTTCACTAATTAATCGAAAGGAACTTCGTTCCATCCGGGTGTCCCTTGACACCTCTCAAGTTTTTTTTTTACGCCCGCAGCAGAGAAGCTAATCCCTGTGTCGCGGGGTACTTACAAATATATAATAGACGGACTCAAATTACATCCAGACTCAGAACAACTATTAATGGATCACGCAAATAGTTGTCCGGCGACTGTCTTAGCCGCTACGCCACACCTCCAACCTCCAACTACCGTCCAAAGACAACTCGTGACCTCAAATTTCTTTTTTAAGTTGCTTCGATTACTTACATTGAGATGGGCTAAGGTAATATGATACAGGAAAGCAACGTTCTGACATGGTTACTTTTAAAGCAAACATTAGTTGTGTCCATAATATGGTAAGATATGCCATAATCGCCACGCTTGGCAGACGGGTTGGCGATCGCAGTATGATGGTCATAGTACTCAGAGAGACGCTGCTGTCCTTTCTCTGGGTGATATACCTTCGGGTTGAATTCTACGCCCCCGACGGGAATGGGATGATGATATTCGATGCCGTCAGCCACACAGAAACAATATACGGTAGGCTTATGTAATAGTAATATATCATATGGCAGATAAAATATGTAATGTCAGCGCTCGCACAATTCCGCCCACATTCTCATTGTATTGTAAAATGCTGGCTAGCTTCCAATGTCTTAGTTAATTCTTCCAGACAAGGTTTTTATCTAAGACTTCTTTGTGCTGCTAAGTTTAGAAGTATTTCATCATCATACTTTTTGTAGTACACATTTTGGTTGAACGAATATCGTGGAATCGTCGTCATAATTATCTCTATAACATTAACTTTAAAAATTGTAAATGAATAGTTTGTAATTTCTTACAAAAGTTCACCTATGATAAGGCTGGTTATTTATTAGGTTATTTAGCATTCTAAAATAAGTTCAACTTACTGTATATTTTAGACACGGGTCTCAAATTTAAGGTTAATCATTAGGTTGCCCGACGACGTTTCGATATGGATTGTACCAGCGTGGTCACGGGTCGACTGGTAAAGGTAATAATTTGCCTTAAATTGTTGTCTCGATTGAGACCCGTGTCCACAATATATAAAAAGGTGTACCTACAAATCGCGAAAGCTTAGAAACATTAATGTACATTTTAGGTCCACAAAATGTTGTTTAAATCCTTTAAAAAAGATTATTATAATTTTTAAGCCTTGTATAGGTGCCTGTGGTATAGGTTTAACGTGTAGTACAGGATTCAAATCTTGGCTCAGTAATAGCAGTAATAATTATATTCTAAATAAATATATAATTTTGCACACATTTTTACTCGAATAAACATTTATTTATATTATCGTCATGTCACGCTTCCCGCATGACCTATTCGTATAACTATTATATTGTTGATTATTTAGTTCACAAGTATAAAAAATAGTGTGTACTTCTATCGGCAGTCCTTAAAGACTGCCCCGCATGTTTTTTTTTGTATTAATTCTTGGGTAGTTGCCTAATGTGTGGTGTGACTTTGAGAGACAGAAATCGAAATACTGATGTAAGAGAGCGTTGTGGTGAGAAAGAGGATGTAGTCACAAAGATTGAAAAAGGAATGCTGAGATGGTTTGGCCATTTAGAAAGAATGAGTGAAAGAAGATTGACCAAAGAAGTATACCTGGCCTGTGTGATTGGTACAACCGGAAGGGGAAGACCTCGTCTAACATTCTCTGACCAAATCGGAGACGTTCTCAAGAAAGGGCAGGTCAAAAATACCCTGAACCGGCGAGCATGTATATAAAATATAATAACAGTAATCGAGGCAAAAGACGTGTGCAAAGATCGTGACAAATGGAAATCCGTTGTCTCTGCCTACCCCTCTGGGAAACAGGCGTGAGACTATGTATGTATGTAGTTGCCTAAGGCAACTCAACTGGGCCGTGTTTAAACCGGTAGTAGATGAACCTGCTGAGTTTGTTTCGCTGGGTCTTCTCAGTTGGGGCGCATTGGATAGGATGTGATAGCATTAAAGCGCGACCGTCGTTTTAAACACAAGGTCCGTTATAATAATAATACTGAACGGTTCTGTCTATATTAAGGTATGAAACCTTAATATAGACAGAACCGTTCAGACAATATGTAGTAAAATATAAATTTCAATAATTAAACCTAAACATAATCTCCTTGACAATAACTTAATACAAGCTAGCTAAATATCACTCCTATTATAAAATAAATTGTATAAATGTTTTAACATTCCGTGTACCTAAATATCTGTATAATAAGTAACTGGAAATGTAGAACTGTATTACTACAAACATGTTCTGACTATTTATAAGCGCTTTTTTAAAGTCTACGTGAATAAAAACCTTTTTATTTTATTTATTATTTTATTGTAAGGCATAAGAATGAGGAAAAAGTACCTTTATTTATAATACACAACAGGTATTACAAGATTATCGCCACTTCGTGTCCTGGGTTCGATTCCCGCACAAAACATCAATTTGTGTGACCCATAGGTATTTGTTCTTAGTTTGGGTGTATTTTCTATCCGTCAATTATATGTTTGTTAAGTGGCGCGGGCCACTGAGATCCATTTCCTCATCCTGTGTACACATGACTGCCTCGTTGGTCTAGCGGTAGCGTGTTCAACCGCAGAGAACCAGGTCCTGGGTTCAAATCCCGGGTCGTGCCTAAAAGTGATTTTGGGGCTTTTCTGTAAAAAGAAAAAATTCTCAGCATCAGCCCGAAGTCTGGGAGTTGGCAGTATTATACCCCCGTGCCTCGGAGAGCACGTAAAGCCGTCGGTCCTGTACCTGACCTCTTTGCGGTCTTGTCGCATAGGCGTCCCATCGGATCATGAGAGTGATGGAATAGAAAGTACTCCTGTGTTTGCGCACACACTCGAGCACTATAATATGTCCCGCGCAGATGGCTAATCTCTGTTGAGACTGGCCGCCGTGGCCGAAATTTGGCTAGAAGGACACATTATTACACACGGCTACATATCAAGCTATATTTTTCCAGTGTAAGCTGATATCGCGTTGTATAGGATTTCCATACAATGAGAGGTCAGCTTATACTGGTAAAGTATAGCTTGATATTTGGCCGTGCGTACCATAAACATATATGTATATCTAATAATAAAAAAAAAAAACTTCAGCATTGGCTACAGCAAGAATTGCTGGTTCTAATTGGCCCCTGCGATTGACTGGATTAAATTACATAAATTACAATAAAAAGTAAATGATAATAAGTTACATTGGATTAGATTAATAAGATAAAGTAAATTAGATTCATGTGCACAATACGTCGATAAAAACCAAGCTTATCTTTAATGGACATAAATAAACAATTTATATTTAAATGGCTTTAATTGCTATTATTTAATTTACATTTATTTAAATTTGTTACCTATATGTTAGATATTTTTTGTGTTTCTGTGTTAGTTAGTTATAAATGACAGAGGCATAGAGATATATACTTGAAAAAAAAAAAACCCCATACTTATCGCCCTTATCGTATGGGCAGTGGTTAGTCCTAGTGTCAGAGTGGTTCAAGTCGCCCACAGAAGGCCTAAACGTGCCCTCCGAAGCACGGAGACGCTCAGAATTTGAAACACTGTGGCGGTCACCCATCTCTGGACTGACCGCAAGCCTAGTTGCTTGACCTAGCCTATCACTTACGGATCCCTGAGAGCATCTGGCTATGGCCGCCAGAGCCACATAAATAACCATAAACTATATGAATAAAATTAAGGCACAGTAAAAGAACATCGGGCGTTTTTTACCCGATTTTTTAAAAGTCGCGAACATAAACCAAAACATTTTTAAATGATAGTGTTTGCAATCATATTTAATATTGTGTAGTTATTTTGATTCACAATAATGGGAAAATGGAAATAATTAGTAAAATGAAAAACATATTTTATGTTGACTATTTTTCCTAATTACTAAACGACCGCTCAGTAAGTTAAAATATCACTCCGTGGTATTTTTGTAAACCCAATCAGACTAAATCCGTCAAGTTGATGTGCATGTTTCGTTCTCACTCTCGCCCATAGTCCTAAAACTGGTTTATGTTGCGCTCGCGCAGGTAGCTAGCTTATCTTACTACATCGCAGTCCTTTGTCATCCGTCGTAGCGATCTGTGTTTTACTGTGTTCCCATTGTGGTCTGAGTCAACTAATTACCTACTGCTTGTTTACTGGATTTCGTTTGCTTTCGAGTTCGATTTTGTTGTGAAATGGAACGACAAAAATGTCCATTTTCTCCTTATTGCCACGACCCACAGATATGGGAACTATACCATTGTAAACTAGATTTAATTGCCTATCCACCGTACGTAATTTTATTTTTGTTCGCCGTAGGTAAGTGTCCCATACAAAAATGCCCGATGTTCTTTCTGCGAACAGACAATGTGTATCACACTAATATTATAAAAGCGACAGTTTGTGAGTGTGTATGTTTGTTACTTCTTCACGTCTAAACGGCTCGTGTGATTTTGGATAAAATTTGGTATGGAATATATATATATATATAAAGTTTAAGTTTTAGTTTAAGTTGGGTAAAACCGCGGGGCACAGCTAGTATTATAAAAGCGAAAGTTTGTGAGTGTGTAAGTGTGATTGTGTATGTTTGTTACTCCTTCACGTCTAATCGGCTCGTGCGATTTTAATAAATTTGGTATGGAGTTAGCTGACACCCTGGATTAACACATAGGCTATAATTTATAAAGTTTAAGGGCATATAAATACCACGTTTTTATACTCGCCGTCGTGCTTTTATCCTACAGAGCAATTTGTTTTTGATTGTATCGATACAAACGCGATGCTAACGCGCGTGTGTATCTCTACAAACGCGCGACAACAGCGCGCTTATAAAAC
This sequence comes from Pseudoips prasinana, assembly GCA_951640165.1. Classification (NCBI taxonomy): domain Eukaryota; kingdom Metazoa; phylum Arthropoda; class Insecta; order Lepidoptera; family Nolidae; genus Pseudoips; species Pseudoips prasinana. The sequence continues at coordinate 31,009,914 of OX621251.1, read as the reverse complement.
GTGGTGTGCATAGACTCTAACGCGGGCAAAACCGCGGACGTAACTAGTTACATTATACATACACACAATCAAATACACCGGGGAGTACAATAACGAGGTCAAACATAACAAATTTCAATTTACACGGTGTTAATGACCATTTACAAGTCATATAGTACAATGGTACACAAATATAGACCCAATTCTAACAGCAGTACAGGGAACAATAGGTCTAATAGCATGTTTTGGGACGGTATATCTAAATAAGTTGGGGATCGCGTGACTCATAGATATTTGTTACGGCACTATCTGTAATTAAATTATATTATTACTCCATTTAATATTTATTAATATCGTACATTAACTATACAGCGGTTAAGCGACATAGCGGATAGCGTATTTTTTCCCACACGACCATCTGTTCCCAAACTCAGCACAGCTTGTAATATGGAAACAAAATAACTGATATACTACATATACTACTATTCTTATATAGATAACTAGCTGTGCCCCGCGGTTTTACCCGCGTTATACTTTATAAATTATCACTTCTCTTGTAGGCGATAGCGTAATAATATGTAGCCTATATGTTGACCCGACCTCTTAGTAATATTCATGCAAAGATTTGAAGTACTTTTTGAGTTTAGCCCGGACATACATACAGACAAACAGACAAAAATTCTAAATTTATATTTTTGGCTTCGATATCGTATGTAGATCACGCCCAAAGTATCCTTTAAAAAAATATTCTATGTACAGTTTTGACTCTATTACACACACACACACACAGTTATCTAGCCATATGCCATGTTTAAATGTATAAATTTATTTACGTTTAACTTTAATTTTCCTACATATATATATAATTGTCATTTAATAATTTTATTGTATTTTTGAACCACGATGAAAGAGACTGGCCTCCACGACACAGGGAATCCTAGTGTGGAGACCAGAGATTTATGTAACTAGACTATATATTTTCTGAACAATAAAGATTATTATTATTATATGTAATAGGTTAGACCAAGACTCAGGACAAACAGACATGTACAAGCACATAAATATCTATCCTGGGGATGGAATCCACGCCCTGCGGCGTGAAAGGCAATTATTTACCAATCACACCACCCGGCCCGTCTAAGGATGTTAGAATTATAAAGAGTTCCACTTTCACCATATCAGGAGAAAGAAGTCCACGGCTGGACGTAGGTTCAAATCCCAGCCAGGACAGATTTTTGTGTGCATGAACATGTCTGCTCGTCCTGAGTCTGGGTTTAATCTAATAAAATAATAATAAGTCTGGGTTTAATCTAATAAAATAATGATATAATAAAATAATAATATGTCCCGCGCAGATGGCTAATCTCTGTTGAGACTGGCCGCCTTGGCCGAAATTTGGCTAGAAGGACACATTATTACACACGGCTACATATCAAGCTATAATTTTCCAGTGTAAGCTGATCTCGCGTTGTATAGGATTTCAATACAATGACAGGTCAGTTTATACTGGTAAAGTATAGCTTGATATGTGCCAGCCAGGACAGATTTTTGTGTGCATGAACATGTCTGCTCGTCCTGAGTCTGGGTTTAATCTATATATATAAAAATCAATGCCACTTTTCGTTGTAATGTTATAACTCAACAACGCCTTTACCGATTTGGCTAATTTTGGTCTTGAATTATTCGTGCAAGTCCAGGGAACGTTTGTACGTAGAGAAAATTTAAATAAATACTTGAAAAAGATATACATATACAAACAATTTCGGAATTGCGGAAATCCATAACAATCAAAATACAAAATCAATATGTAGTGTTAATTCCGCTAATTGTCAGTATTTAATCATGCCGGTCTCCTTCGAGCACTCGACGAGTTAGCAGCCCTTGAGAATGGTCCGTGGAGGACTGAAACACGTGTTGGGTATCGTACTGGCGCATTGCACATGCGCCAGTGATTTGCTTTTTTATATTGTCCTTCTTGTATGTGCACATTTTTTTCATTAAAACAGACAATAGCGGAATTAACACTACATATTGATTTTGTATTTTAATTTGTACTAATACTTAAAAGCGTAGCGAAGCACGTACCGGGCCGCTAGTTATCTATATACCTAACTATGTATTTAGAAAAGTAGTAACTATATGTAGTATATCAGTTATCTGGTTTCCATAGTACAAGCTCTGCTTAGTTTGGGATCAGATAGCCGTGTGTGAATATGTGCCAGGATATTAAAATGAGACATTTATTACAGTATAGTATCCTGGGACATATCATAGCAGTCCAGCTCATCAGATCACGCGGTGATCTGATTAGCTGGATTGCTGTAATATTATAATTGTTAATATATATAAATATACAGGATAGCCATATTGTTCGTAATTTTTTAAGGGGCCAGTACGTATTGTTATAATTTAAAAAATCCGGCCAAGTGCGAGTCGGAGTCGCGCACGAAGGGTTTCGTACCATTATCTATAAAAACGAGCAAAAAATTCACGTTTGTTGTATATTATACAACAATATATCTTAAATATTTATTTTATTTTATGTTTTAGTATGTATTTGTTGTGATATCGGCATCAGAAATACATTATCTGTGAAAATTTCAACTGTCCATCACGGTTCATGAGATACAGCCTGGTGAAAGACGGAAAGACAGACAGCGAAGTCTTAGTAATAGGGTCCCGTTTCACCCTTAGGGTACGGAACCCTAGAAATCAACATGGCTCACATACTTGAGTAGTTTAAAGTAAGATAGAGATATTACTATTGTTACTGTCTTTTTCACACAGGACAAGTCTTTTTGTACGATTATGCAAAACAAAAGTTAATTGACGCCGCCGTCTCGCTGGCGTCGTCCGTCTGATTACCGACAAAATGTGTTTTTATCCCTTTTTTTGACAGTCGGAAATAATTATAACGCCACTGATACACGGCTTCTATAGTTCAAATATTGCAAGTCACATTCAATGTTTATATCATGTTGTATATTATTTTTGTTGTAAATTCGTTTGATAAAGTTATTTGATTGTTGGATTGCATAAATTAAGTAAACAATAGCTCTGTATGCTTATAATTTTAATGTTTAGATATGTATATTTTTTCAGTAAGTCAATTTATTGTAATTCTTATGAGGAACTAACTGTGCCCCGGGGTTTTACCCGCGTTAAACTTTATAAATTACTATGTTTTAATTCAGGGTGTCAGCTAACTCCATACCTAATTTTATAAAAATCTCTCCAGCCGTTTAGAAGTGAAGATGTAACAAACATACACACTCACACACTTACAAACTTTCGCCTTTATAATATTAGTGTGATAAAGTTCTTCTTAATCCAAACCTTATATCTTTGTGAAGTTGATGATAAACAAAAAGTTGCCTAAGTACATTGCCAAATCGTTTTAGGTAAGTACTACTTCAATATTCCTTATCTACTTAATTCTAAAGAGCGAATATTAGACTTAATATTATCTGATTTACCAATAAGTTCCTTAATGGAAGCATCAGACGTTTTGAGTTTGGTAGATGCATTTCATCCACCACTAGAGTTTACCTTTATGTGATCAGAAAATGAAGGTCTTAGTAATAATGCAAACAATGTAAAATATAACTATCGGAAGGCGGACTACACGGCAATCAATATTCGCCTTAAAAATATAGACTGGGAAAAACAGTTCGCTAAGTGTAAAGACGTAAATAGTATGGTGGACATTTTTTATAACATAATAATAATAATAATAATGTTCATTTATTTTCTCTCAAAAAGGCAAGTACAGTATTACAGTATCATGGTAGGGGTTCACACTTAGACCTTAGTGAGAGCTGGAGTCTGTACTAGGTTCGAAACCTGTATGACAAATCTCCAGGCTCTCCTTTTGGTACCTATTAAAGAATTGATACATAAAGACATATGTTGAACGAGACACAATCTACATGTACTTTGAAAAATAAAAGAGAATACTACAAATAGAAAAAAAAAAAAAAAACAAATAACAAAACAGCGCGTGTGTGTGTGTGTGTGTGTGTGTGTGTGTGGGTGTGTGTGCGTGTGTGTGTGGGTGTTAGTGAAGTAAATTAATGTTTATGTATGAGTGAGCGTGTATACAGTTAGCCAGGCCATTATTTTAAAGTGAGAATGATCTCTTCGGTTTCGACATAGTCCAAGTCAAGTAGCCAACTAGTGACTGCTTTTTTGCATTCTAGTCTACTCATTGGATATAAGTTCAGAATTTTGTTAGCTCTATTGTACACATAATTACCGAGGAAGTAAAAACACCGTTGAGCCTGACTTGTCCTAACAGAGATCGGGGGGCAGACAGTATGTTTTCGGCGGACGGAGTTGATTTTGGAAGGATCATACGGGGTCTGCGAGTGCGTGGTAAGGATAATATTCAGGACAAACAGTTTACGAACAGTGAGAACGCTACAGGTTTTATAAAGTTCAGTGGTAGGAAATTGATACGGCAGCTTCCAACCGACCTTTAAGAGAGCCCTTTGGGCACGTTCTAGTTTAAGGAGGTAGGTTTTATCTGTTCCTCCCCAGGAGGCGATGCAGTATTGGGTGAGTGATTGGCAGAGAGCAAGATAGGTGAGTCTGAGTACTTTTGTATCAACTACATTCCGGAGAGTCTTAAAGATGAAGATAAGTTTACGCAATCTAGAGGAAAGTGTATCAATGTGCTGGTGGAAGGAGAGTACGTCGTCAATATGTACCCCCAGATATTTTACACAATCTATCCTGCTCAAAGCCGGGCACATACATGTTACTTGGGGTGAGGTAATACAGGAATGGGCGGTAAGGGAGAAGGGTAAAGAAGAAATTTTTCCAGATGCAGCAAGTGAAAAAGTGAGAAAATTACTTTTATGAACATTTAGAGTAAGTCGATTTCTAGCCAACCAGTTTGTGACAGTATCGAAACCAGACTGAGCGCTCCCAAATGCCGACTCCCATGAATTGCCGTAGGATATGAGGGCAGTATCGTCTGCGTAAGTGAAGATAGTGGTATTGCAGAGCTGTAACTGACAAAGATCGTTGATATAAATCAGAAACAAAGTAGGACCAACAATACTACCCTGCGGCACCCCGTAAGTTATAGGAAGCTCGTCACTAGCGAGGTCATTGATCTTAACATATTGCCGTCTACCCGTGAGGTAACTTTTGAAAAGGGAGAGTTGCGTACCTCTAATTCCTATTTTATCAAGCTTAGCGGAAAGGATGGGGACAGAGATCGTGTCAAACGCCTTTGCTATATCCAAGAAGACTCCAATCACCTTCTGTTTTTTGTCGACCCTTGAGATAATTTCGTTGCACAAATCCAGGACAGCGTTGCTTGTTGAGATTCCGGAGCGAAAGCCGTATTGTTGAGGTGACAATAGTTTATATTGCTCCAGAAACAGAAACATTATCCGAGATATTATAAAAGAGTTTATACCCGTTTCAAAACAGCAACAGCGCACTAGGAAGTATCCACAATGGTTCACGAAAGAGCTTATAAATAGATTAAATGAGAAAAATAAATACAGAATAAAATATAAAAAATACGGGAACCCTATGGATCACATTTCATTTCGGTTACTAGCGACTCGTTGCAAAAAACATGCTTCTGAATGCTATAATACATACATGAAAAATGTTGAGGATGGTATTATTGATAATCCGAAATACTTTTGGTCGTACATAAAATCTCTGAAAGGTGGTACTAGTAAGTACCCTTCCACGATGACTGATGGCTCTGACACGTCGTCAGTGGGAGATCAAATTTGTGAATTATTCGCGAAGTGTTTTGCTACCGTTTATCGTGGAAATGAACATGATTTGTCTGACCGAGACACCTTTGATGAACACTTTGATAAAAATATAGCCGATTATTTTGGGACGGTAACTATCAACCGTAGTTTATTGTTAAAAAATCTCAAAGGCTTAGATGTAAACAAAAGTGCTGGCTCAGATAACATTCCGCCAATTTTCATAGTCAAATGTGCTTCAAATCTGTTGGATCCTATTTTACATATTTTTGAATCTCTAGATACAGGTATTTTTCCTGTGCAATGGAAGTTGGCAAAAGTAGTTCCCATCCATAAGGCTAATGAAAAGCATGATGTTAGAAACTACAGACCTGTTTCCATACTCCCTGTCGTAGCTAAGGTCTTGGAATCGATATTTTGTCAAAATTTGCAGATTTATTTCATGAAATATTTAATAATTCAACAACGCGGTTTTGTAAAAGGTAGGTCAACGGGCACCAACTTGACATGTTTTACAGAATATTTAATAGAAGCGCTCGATAATAATAAAGAAGTTGACGTAGTTTACACTGACTTCAGTAAGGCATTTGATAGGATCCCTCATTATTTGCTCCTTAGAAAGTTAAATCATTACGGTTTCACTGGACCTATACTGAAATGGTTGGAGTCGTATCTGTCTGATAGAAGTTTTTATGTTGTTGCTAACGGTTATCACTCTGTATCATATCCAAGTTCATCTGGTGTTCCCCAAGGATCTCACTTAGGGCCTCTTTTATTTAATGTTTTCATCAATGATCTTCCGTTATACTTGAAATACACAAAACCTTTTATGTTCGCTGACGACCTGAAGCTTGCTCACGTAATAGACTCCGAAATGGATATTCAGCATCTACAAGCAGACTTAAATTCATTGCTTTCCTGGAGCGTACAAAATGGTATTGACTTAAACGCAAAAAAATGCGCTCATATAAAATTTTCAAGAAAGCATAACAAGACAGCATCATCGTATATGTTGGGTGATACCATTCTAACAGAGACTGAGAGCATTAGGGATTTGGGGGTCCTAATGGATGGAAAACTCACGTATGTTCCTCACATCGAGAGGGCACTGAAGCAGTCTTCCAAAATGCTTGGATTTTTAATTAGAAGTAGTAAAAACTTTCGGAATGTTAAATCTAAAATAATTTTATATAACGCTGCTGTTGTGTGGCGTCCCCACTTTGCAATTCACTCTCTCAGAATCGAGCGTATTCAAAAGAGATTTGTTCGGCACTTGTCATACTCGGTGGGATTGGGGGGGAAAAAAGTGGATTATAAAACCAGGTTACATTATTTTAAGATGATGGAACTCTCTAAGAGGAGGGATGTAATTGATATGGTATTTTTATTTAAATTGTTAAGAAATAAAATTGATTGCCCTGAGTTGTTACAAAGGATACGATTTAGAGTTCCGTTCCATATTCCACGAAAACCGATAACTCCCTTAGCTCCTCCACTACGTAGAACATTACTTGGCTCAAACTCACCTCTCTGCCGAATGACAAAATTATATAACGAATGCAGTGGCAGGGTATTGATAGGTGATATCCACCACGTCTCATTAGGATTATTTCGGAAAACTATCAGTAGTTCTTAAGGTTTTAGTTACAAATAGAAAAAAAATTGTAAAAGTAGCTCATTAAATTTTGAATGTAGTGTTTACCTATAAGTAACTAGACATTTAGATTTTAAATATTGTACTATTTTTAAAGATTCATGTTAATGTTTAAGTTGTTGGTAGACCAAATAAATAAAATAAAAAAATAAAAAATCCTTATAAGTACATAGGGCGCACTAAAACTATCAGTAACTGGCCACTATTAGTAACAATATTTAATAACAAATTACGACATTTCAAAGTGGAACACTTTGGATTTAAAATGCAGTCTGTTTCATCTATTTGTCAATTTTTTTTGAAGTGTTACTTCTTTAGCACCGTTGTGATTTGTAAATTCGATGGAACGAAAACGGAACAGTAAAATGAGACAAAACTATTCCTAAATAGGATTTAGCCTGTGCGAAAAAGAGATAGATTAAAATGCAATCACGTGTCTGTGCATTTGCGTACCTAAGATAAGACTTCGGAAAATGTGTCATGTCATAAACAACGTGGTGCATCATTCACGTGTTTTATTTTTTGCATGCGTCCTCTATGTAATTAATTAATTTAATGTAAATATTTAACAGATCTGTTTTAATTTTTCCTTTCATTTTAATTTATATAAATTATCTAAAATTATTATAGGTAATGATATTCTGGAAACTGCTGGATGCGAATAGCGCAAGACCGGCAATTGTGGAGATCTTTGGGGGAGGCCTTTGTCCAGCAGTGGACGTCTTTCGGCTGATGATCTAATATTAATTTTATTTATATTTCATTAGATTTTAGTTATTATAAACCTCTCGTATTATTTGTTCAAAATGAAAACATGGAATCTGTAAAATGTAATAGTTTGCATTTAAATTTAATATAATCTTTATGCTTGGTACAAATATTATAAAAATAATAATCCTTTTTAATAAATACTCTATTTTAGTCTCTTTATTTTGTAGGCTACTTTCTGAATATTCACTCCTTTTTCAGTTTTTTTTATCACATACTAGCTGTGCCCTGCGGTTTAACTCTCGTTAAACTTTTTATATTATATAGCTTATGTGTTAATCCAGGGTATCAGCTAACTTCATACCAAATTTTATTAAAATTGCTCTAGCCGTTTAGACGTGAAGAAGTAACATAACACACTCACACACTCACAAACTTTCGCCTGTATAATATTAGTGTGATGTCGTCATGGCCCATGTGAAATATTGGGTGTATTCGTCATCATGGATCACTCGAGACCTCGACAATTTGGGAAATATGTTTACTATTTATACGACCCCTGAAAAGTGTCATAAAATGAGGAACATTCCATTTTAGAAATCGCTAAATAAACGGTTAACTTTTTGGCGCGCAAATAGGAAACGAGGACATGGTGTGGCGCACCCATTTAATTAATTTACGTTTGCCAAGGATATTTCGCACAGACATGGCATATTGCGTGCTTTACAATAAAATTAGCATTATTCTTGTTCAAAACATGATTATTTTTGCGTTTAGAATTTCAATTAGCTACGCTAAATAGTTACTTGATAATTAAATTTAGCAAAATGGAGAAGGCAATAAAAGACAATTTGGAGCAAATCGTAAACACATCAAAAGCTTATTTTAACTGCCAAAAATCTGATAAGACAAATTGCCGGTTGATAACAAAAAAAAAATAAAAGGGTCACAATAATAATAATAATATTCTGGGGCATTATTTACACACGGCCATCTGATCCCAAACTAAGCAGGGCTTGTACTATGGAAACCAGGTAACTGATATACTACATATACTGATTTTTTGTAAATACATACTTATTTAGAAAAATTACACCCAGACTCAGGACAAACACACATATCTGTCCTGGGTGGGAATCGAACCCACGACCTCCGGCGTGAAAAGCAAGCATTTGCCAACCACGGCAACAGACAGCTATTATCTTGTCCTTCGATACTTCCAAATACAAGTAAAATTATTTAAATATATTATGCTCTCGAGAAGGAAATGTGAGAATATTTCAGTTCAATTTTCTCGACTGACGTGTTGATCTAGTGGTTAGTGACCCTGGCCGCTAAGCAAAATGTCGTAGGTTGGATCCTCACACTTTAAAATTCAAAGAGAAATCTTTGTAAGATAAACACGATTATTTGCTCTGTGTCACAATAAAAACACACAATTTAGTGGTTATTATAATATGCAGTGCACTTTATAATTGACAAAAACATTCATCATGTCCAATGACTTCCACAGCTGGACAAAGACCCCCCAAAAGATGCCATAATCGCCACGCTTGGCAGACGGGTTGGCGATTGCATTATCATGGTCATAGCACCCCAGAGAGCCGCTGCCCTTTCTCTAGGATATTCTCTCGGGATGAGATAGGGTGGTGATATTCTTTGCCGTCAGTAAAATCGTCAATCGTGAGCATTGTTTTGTTATATTTGTCATAAAGATTATGTTTTTTTTTTGTATAAAAGACAACGCCCGCATTAGGGAATTTAATCCCTGTGTCGCGGGGTACTTTACAAACATATAATAGACGAACACAAATTACATCCAGACTCAGAACAACTATTTATGGGTCGCACAAATAGTGGTCCAGCGCAGTAATCGAACCCGCGACACGAAGCGGCGAGGCGACTGACTTACAGAGGCTAAGACAGTCGCCTCCACACGTGCAGTAAAAAATTTCGTATTATTTTGTGATATTTCACCCAGCTTTGTAATGTATCTTGATAGTTTTCTGTTCATTCAATTGTAACCCGTACTGAGTAGAACATACAGGTGAGACTAGTGTGATACGATAACATTGGATGTTGTCAGCCTCTAATACGTATGAAGAAGAAGCGTAGCGAAGGCGTAAGACGGTGACCGTCAAATTGGCGAACCTAGAATTTTTTTTGATGTAATTAGCATACAGTGTTTAAGTACTAAAATTTTCATTGCAGGTAGGTACTGATAAGTACTTAGACTGTCAGTACCTATCAGTTCCTGCAATGAAAATTTTAGTACTTAAACACGAATGACGCTTAAAACTGCTTTTCCATTGCATTTTTTCTTATTGTTAACATACTTAGCTATAGCTACAAGGGTACAGACGCCAGCACATCCAGCTACCCCAATCTGTCAAATTTCTTTTATAGATTTTCAACTTTAACACATAAGAATAATGTTCACTTTCAATTGGGGAAATTTGACAAATTGGGGTAGCTTGATGTGCTGGCGTCTGTACGTTGGTCAGTACAATACCTCTGACTTAGTAATAAAAAATATTATTTATTGAAGTAAAACTACCTGACGGAAGCTTGACTTGGAAAGTGAGCTAGTAATGATGCGTGTGGAAAGCGTTACGAAAAGTGTGATCTAGTGTGAATGTGAGTTAGTGAAGATAGAAAACGAGAGAGTTACGTTACGTATATTGCTGCAGGAGCAAGAGAGAAAGGTGCAACGCTCTTCTCTCATAGCCAATTACGTTTCGTATATCTAAGTTTTACTTTGTCTGGTCAAGCACACTCGTTTATTTTTAAACATTATTATAACGCTGTATTAATTCAATATCTAATTAATAGTGAATTAATTTATGACTCAATAACATGTTTTCTATTATATTCGAATACAAGATGATTCATTTATTGCGTAAGCATTTTGTAAGCTAAATTTACATAACTTGAAAGGGAATCTATGACGAAAAACTATTGAAGTCATGGGCTGTGCCACAAAAAACATAACAAAACCGTTTGTGCCAAAAAAAAAGTTTATACAAGCAGCATAGTTGCGTGGGCGTGTGTCAGCGAATATGATTGAAAAAAAAAAAAAGATAAATCAAAAACAGTTTTGTAGACAACTTGTTCACACCCACTATGAATTTGCAAGGAATTTTGCGTCTCTTAAAACCTTATTTTGTATATGATAAGGTTCAATATTGCATTTCCAACAATGTAAATTAATTTTGCATGTCACGAAATATTTTTGATGAACAATTTTCAGTTTTATTGTGCTGTGTTAAAGGTTACAGGCATTTTATTTTTTTGTGCCACGAAACATAGTATAATACTCATTTTCCACGCTAATTGCGACTTTATCACGAAGCAATAAGGTTAAAAAGCCTGCAAATAAAAACGTTGTGTTCAGATTTGGTTGAATTCGTCTGGCATTGGTGTCGAGGTCAAACTCCATACGGTCTACTAAATAGACAGAATTATCGACTGAAGTCAATGTCAAGTTTTAGATTAGTTTGCATTGTGTTGGATTAAACAAAAAGTATCAATGGTGTACGTGGACGTAGTCGGGTATAGAATATACAATTTGTAACATTAATAGTGAACGTTATTGGCCTGGCCTCATAGCCAGCTCTCACCGGTCCGTAACTGATCGACGAGGTTAAGCAACTAGGCGCGGTCAGTCCATAGATGGGTGACCGCCAAAGTAGTTTAATTTCTGAGCGCTTTAAGCTGTCACGTTTAGCTGTCGGTCCCGATTGTAGATATTAGGTAACAGTCGTTAAGCCATGACAGAGGCCGACTGGGCGGCTTGAACAACTCTGACACCAGAGTAACCACTGCCCATACGATAAGTAAGTAAGTAATTGGCCTGGCAACATGCCTAGTAGTTACTGTATGCTGTTTCGGTGCCCCCCTTTTGCGCCATGTCCCAGATGATCGAGACACGTATCCTGGGAGGGCTCTGGATTGCCCTCCCCATTTGCCGACTCCTGCCAGTCCACGACAGCGATTGCGCCACAAACAGATCGCTGTCTTCCCTGAGCTGCTAGCAATTCACGGCAATAGAGAACACTTCTCTGCCGCCGCAGCTCCAAGGGAAGGGTTTAATGGCACCCAGGACAAAGCTTTGAGTGATGAGCACGACCATTTGTTCTGTATATGAATGTATTTTATGTATAATATATATGTATTTAAATTATATAAGTACCTATGTACCAGTTGTACCATAGGCTCTGCCTAGTTTGGTATCAGTTGGTAGTGTATTAGTTGCCCCAAGATATTTATTATTGACTTAAGGAGAGCTATCTACCCACGAAACATTAAAAATATAGCTAAAATTTAATATTTCTATAGTTAAACCTACACATGATCCTTGACAATAACTTAATTTAAGTTAGCTAAATATCGTTACTATTATTAAATAAATCTTATTGTAAATTATTTCCTACAATCCGTGTACCTAAGTATCTATATGTACCTAGAAATAATTATATATTAACATGTTCTTTTTTTTTAAACTGAACTAATTATACAAAATCAGTTTATGAGATACGAAAATAAATGTTTAGTGCCCCATACACAATGCATTGGCTGATCATTATTCTTGTATCCCCCATACAAGATTAGCGATCAACCGATGCATTATGTAGTTAATATATTTTATGTCAGGCCTGTTGGCGTGTTTGGCAAATGCTTGCTTTTCACGCCGGAGGTCGTGGGTTCGATTCCCACCCAGGACAAATATTTGTGTGCATGAACATGTCTGTCTGTCCTGAGTCTGCGTGTAATCACACTAATATTATAAAGCTGAAAGTTTGTGAGTGTGTGCGTGTGTCTAAACGGCTGGAGAAATTTTAATAATAATAATAATATCTGGGGACAGTGTCACACAGATCATCCTAGCCCCAAACTAAGCAAAGCTTGTACTATGGGTACCAGGCGACGATATACATACTTATATAGATAGATAAATACTTATATATACATAGAAAACATCCATGACTCAGAAACAAATATTCGTGCTCATCACACAAATATTTGCACTTACCGGGATTCGAACCCAGGACCACCAGCTTCGTAGGCAGGAGCACTACCAACTAGGCTATGGTGACCGTCAATAAAACTATCTAACTCCATACCAATAAAATTTGGTATGGAGTTAGCTGACGCCCTCGATTAACACAGGCTATAATTTATAAAGTTTAACGCGGGTACAACCGTGGGACACAGCTAGTTATATATAAAAGTCCCTATGTATTTACAAAAAAAAAAAAAATTATATGTAGTATATCGGTTATCTATCATAGCGAGTCAGCTGTGCAGCCTATTCAATTTATGCTATAACACCGGCCAAGTGCCAAGTGATTGGTGCAAGGCTGTCATCGTACCTCTTTACAAAGGGAAAGGCTCACGGCAAGACTGTAAAAACTATAGGGGCATTAGTCTACTCAGCGTCGTTGGTAAGTTGTATGCAAAAGTATTGGTTGAAAGAGTTGTGAAAGAAACCGATGCGAAAATATGGGATGCACAGGCAGGTTTTCGGAAAGGAATGGGATGCACGGATCAGGTATTTTCTCTGCGAAGCATAGTAGAGAAGTTTTTGGGCAAAAACCAAAAGGTTTACTGTGCCTTCGTAGACTTAGAAAAGGCCTACGATAGAGTGTTGAGGAGTGAACTATGGTCGGTACTGTCCATGTATGGGTTGAACGACAACCTTGTTCAAGCACTAAAATCTCTTTATTGGGATTCCAGAGCTAGCGTGAGGATTAACGGGTCATACACCGAGTGGTTTAGCATCCAAAAGGGTGTTAGACAGGGATGTGTAGCGTCACCGTGGTTGTTTAACCTATTCATGGATAGCTGTTTAAAAGATTTGAAAGAAAGTGAATGCGGTGTAAGGATGAATGAGTTACTCATCAAATGTCTGCTTTACGCTGATGATCAAGTTTTACTTGCATCATCGGCGGACGAGTTGCAGGTGATGGTAACAAACAAGTATGCATGCAATCTTTTGAAAGGAAAGGGATGAAAATGAATGTAGGTAAGACGAAAGTAATGGTATTTGAGAGGGATGAATACACGACAACGTGTGATATTGTGATTGGAGGAGAGAAAGTCGAACAGGTGAATGAGTTTGTATATTTGGGAACTTTGTTTACGAGAGATGGGAAATATGAAAAAGATATTGTTAGAAGAGTAAATGCGGGGAACAGAGTGAATGGGGCACTACACGCCTTTATGAGTAGCCGGCAAGTATCAAAGAAGGCTCGACTAGCCGTGCACGATGGAGTGTTAGTGCCAACTTTAATGTATGGAAGTGAAAGTTGGGTATGGCAGAAAAAGAATGAAAGTAAAATAAATGCAGTGGAAATGAGAGCTCTGAGAAGTATGTGTGGTGTGACTTTGAGAGACATAATTCGAAATACTGATGTAAGAGAGCGTTGTGGTGTGAAAGAGGATGTAGTCACAAAGATTGAAAAAGGCATGCTGAGATGGTTTGGCCATTTAGAAAGGATGAATGAAAGAAGATTGACAAAAGAAGTATACCTGGCCTGTGTGAATGGGACAACCGGAAGGGGAAGACCACGTCGAACATTCTCTGACCAAATTGGAGATGTTCTCAAGAAAGGGCAGGTCAGAAGTACCCTAAACCGGTGAGCATGTATGAAGAATATAATGACAGTAATCGAGGCAAAAGAAGTATGCAAAGATCGTGACAAATGGAAATCCGTTGTCTCTGCCTACCCCTCTGGGAAACAGGCGTGAGTCTATGTATGTATGTATGTATATCGGTTATCTGCTTTCCATAGTACAAGCTCTGCTTAGTTTGCGATCAGGTGGCCGTGTGTAAATAATGTCCCAGGATATTATTTATTTATGGTGTATTTTAGATGTTGATGGAGGTAGGTACTATACGCTCTCAGTTCTTCAGAATATGTGTTCAAATGTGCATACTTTCATAGAGTCGCTTGTAGCCAGATTCTCTTACCGGTCCGTGAGTAATCTGCGAGGTTAAGCAACTATGCTCACGGTCAGTCTAAAGATGGGTAAACTCCATAGCGGTTTAAGTTCTGGGTGTCTCCGTCCTACGGAAAGTACGAGAAGCTGTCAGCCCCGTTTGTAGTCATTAGAGAACAGTCTTAAGGCCATGTCAGAGGCCTGCTGGGTGGTCTGAACATCTCTGAAACTAGCGTAACCACTGCCCATTCGCTAAGTTGCTTGCTTATCGTATGGGCAGTGGTAACCCTAGTGTCAGAGTTGTTCAAGCCGCCCAGTAGGCCTCTGACATGGCTTAACAGCTGTTGTCTAATGGCTACAACCGGGACCGACAGCTTAACGTGCCCTCCGAAGCACGGAGACGCTCAGAAACTAAACCACTTTGGCGGTCATCCATCTATGGACTGACCGCGAGCCTAGTTGCTTAACCTCGCCGATCGCTTACAGACCAGTGAGAGCATCTAGCTATGAGCGCCTCATTCGCTAAGTAAGTGCATACTTTTGTAGATAGCATTAATTTGATTTAAACACGTCACACATATGTCGTCTAACTCCCCTGTAATTATTATAAAACTAGCTGTGCCCCGCGGTGTTACCCGCGTTAAATTTTATAAATTTTCTTTGCTATAAACCTCACGGAGCCCGAGGCCTTTCGAACGAATGCAAAACCGTGGAAATCGGTCCGTGCGTTCTGGAGTTATAGCGTCAGGAAGGAAAACCCGACTTATTTTTATATAGTAGACTAGCTGTGCCCCCCGGTGTTACCCGCGTTAAATTTTATAAATTTTCTTTGCTTAAACCTCACGGAGCCCGAGACCTTTCCAATGAATGCAAAACCGTGGAAATCGGTTCGTGCGTTCTGGAGTTATAGCGTCAGGAAGGAAAATCCGACTTATTTTTATATAGTAGAAATAACGATTCGCTCGGCAGTGAAGAGAATAACAAGCTGTTAGTAGGTAAGAAAGAGTTTGTAACACTAATGTGCGCGCAAGATCACTATTTATATCATTAAATCAGATTTGTAAAACATATTTAGAGGAATGATATGAAGAGCATTTGGAGGTGTTTTTCCTGTTTTTCCGTGGATTACTTTCAATAATACTTGGCTGCCCCGCTGGTTTAGCTAGCAAGCTACTTGTCCTTGACGTACCTTAATTTCGGGTTGGGCCAAAAAGTTATGTTGGGATTTTTCTGTTTAAGTAAATTTTTCATTATCAGTCCGAAGAAATGGAGTTAGCGGCCACATATCACACCCGCCTGTCTCGAAGAGCACGTAAAACTGTCTGTCCTGGTGCTCTACCGGCTAAGTCGCCGAACATCGTTTTCGTGAATGGCGTTCAAATAAATAAAGATTAAAAATGACTTGATCAATCGTTAAATCGGCTTCCATGACCACATGTGACGTCATAAATGGTCCGTAATCGATTGTCAACGTTGAAGCCGATTCAACGTAACGTAATTTTTAACCTTTATTTATTTGAACGCCATTCACGAAAACGATGTTCGGTGACTTAGCCGGTAGAGCCCCTGTACCTGACCTGACCTCTCCGGTCGTGCGCGCCCTAGTCGTTCCATTGGTTCATAAGAGTGTTGGAATAGGAAGTGCCCCTATGTTCGCGAACACTCTTACACTATAATCTGCCCCGCGCAGATGACTAGTCTCCACTGAGACTAGCTACTGTCGCCAAAATTTCGGTTTTCAGCCGCCAACTCCCAGACTTCTGACTGACACTGAGAAATTTTCTTTACTGAAAAGAAAAAAAAAAGCCAAAATCACTTTTGGCCCGACCCGGGATTTGAACCTAGGATCTCATTATCTACGGTTGAACGCGCTACCGGTATAGACGGAACTATAAATTATTTATTAGAACAAAAGGTAAGTTATCTATTCGTAACCGGCTTGCGCATGAGTCACTGTGTGTACACTGCTATAACTATAACTCGCCACTTCCGTGCACGTGACTATGAGGTTAAGTTTGTTATTAGCGATATTAGGACGATAACTATAATAATAACTGTTTTAATAACACTCAACTGACTTCAATTATCTTTATCAGCCGAAAGATGCTCCTGCCTACGAAGCCGGTGGTCCTGGATTTGAATCGCGGTAAGTGCAAATATTTGTGTGATGAGCACGACTATTTGTTTCTGCGTCATGGAGGTTTTCTATGTATATAAGTATTTATCTATCTATATAAGTATGTATATCGTCGCCTGGTACCCATAGTACAAGCTTTGCTTAGTTTGGGGCTAGGATGACCTGTGTGACATTGTCCCTAGATATTATTATTATTATTAAAAGATGCCCTCAGCTGGACACAGGCATCCCCCGAAGATCTCCACAATCGCCGGTCTTGCGCTATCCGCATGCAGCGACTTCCAACGACCCTCAATAGATCATCCGTCCATCTTGTAGGCCTGCCCACGCTGCGTCTTACGGTTCGTGGTCGCCACTCGAGAACCTTTCTGCCCCAGCGGCCTTCGCGGCCGTCGGGTCTACGAGCTATGTGCCCTGCCCACTGCCACTTCAGCTTAGCAATTCTTGTTCAATTTTCTTAATAAATATTTAGATAGATAGATAGAATACTCTTTATTGTACACACTCAGTCAGAAAGAAAATACATTGGATATAATATAAAGAACATAAGGTACAATGGGCGGTCTTATCGCCTTAAGCGATCTCTTCCAGGCAACCTTTGGATGGATAGGAACTGAAAGTAAAGTAAACAGTAGCAGGAGTGCAACAAATAAATTATACTAAGGAACTGTGATAAATATATTGCATACCAAAAGCTTTTATTTTTGTTTAACTCTCTTTTTATTTGGGGGTTTTTATCTAAACAGATATGCCAACCCCATCGTGCCTTTTACATTAAATAACATTAGAACTTAATATTAGGTCTTTACCTATGAAATTGCCGTTCTGCAGTACTGGCCATTTCAAATCAAAATAATTTTTGTTTGGCTAAGAATTCTAATTTCAAATTAATTTTATTTTAAAAACATGGATTCTTTTTTCCAAAAGTAGTCATTTCTTTATTGATTAGTGTTACATTTTCATCGCATTTCAATCTTTTTCGTCATCATGGATACGTTAAAAATTCGAGTAATTATGGAATATGAGTACTGTCGTGGCAGCAACGCGGCACAAGCGGCACGCAACATCAACGACGTTTACGGAGCTAACACTACAAACCAACGCACCACCTGTTATTGGTTTGCTCGCTTCCGTTCTGGAAATTTCGACCTGAAAAATGAACCTCGCGGTCGTCCGAAGACTTTGGTCGACAATGACGAATTAAAGGCGGTTGTGGAAGCTGATGATACACAATCTACGGCTGAATTAGCAGCAGCTTTCGACGTTAGCGTCAAAACAATATTGGTCCATTTGCGTCAAATTGGCAAGGTAAAAAAGCTTGACAAATGGGTGCCCCACGAACTCAATGATCGCCAGCGCGAAGTACGCGTCGAGACGTGCCTTGCACTGCTCAACAGACACACAAATGAAGGAATTTTGAACCGCATTGTTACCTGCGATGAAAAATGGATTCTGTTTGATAACCGCAAGCGCTCAGCAAGTTGGTTGGATCCTGGTTCAGCACCTAAACAATGCCCTAAACGAAAACTTACCCCTAGAAAAGTGATGGTCACTGTTTGGTGGTCTAGCGCCGGTGTGATTCATCACAGCTTCTTACCAAACGGGGTGAGCATTACTGCAGATGTGTACTGTGAAGAACTGAGCACAATGATGGAGAAGCTGGCGCATCTCCAACCAGCATTGGTCAATCGCTCGTCTCCGCTGCTCCTGCACGACAACGCGCGACCTCATACTGCACAGCAGACGGTCTCCAAGTTGCAAGAACTGGGGTTGGAAGCTCTCCGTCATCCGCCCTACTCACCAGACCTTGCGCCTACAGACTACTACTTTTTCCAGAATTTGGATAACTTCTTGGCGGGAAAAAAATTCAATACCCGAGAGGCAGTACAAAATGCCTTTGAAGAATTTGTTGCCTCCCGTCCAGCTGATTTCTTTAAGAAGGGCATCAATAAACTGCCACTGCGATGGCAAAGATGCATTGATTGCATGGGTGATTACTTCGATTAATACAAAAAAAAAAATTCATGAAAATTTTTAAATTTTTTCATACAAAACGGCAATTTCATAGGTAAAGACCTATTATTATACTATAACTACATTGAACAACTAAATAATATGTATATCTATTAATATAATTTGTGATAAGGGTGAAATGGAGTCATAGATGAAGAACTGTTATTAAACGGCATAACTTTCTGGCACCTTCTGAAGTTGGTTGAGATAAAATTGACTGGATTAACCCCACGTTTAATTTATTTAGGTCGAGTTCCCTCAAAAGTGACTCCCTCACACACCAAAGACTTAGTATGACAATTTATATTGACCACATCTGCCGCGAAACTTGTTAGAGGCCGGACCGATGCAATTAAATTTATGATATGATCATTATAGATATTATAGTTTTCTCGCGTTCTTACTTTAATGACAGTTTTTTGGTCTTCTATAATCATATCCTGGGACATTATTCACACACGGCCTCAGATTCCAAATTAAGCAGAGCTTGTACTATTGAAATCAGTTAACTGATATACTACATATAGGTACAGTCAGCTCCAAAAGTCGATGAACAGAATGTATATTTAACAGTACAGTTACGGCGTCAAATCAGGGTAATATAATGATATATTTAATGGATGTGCTGGCGTCTGTACAGACTTTTATCCATTAAATATTATCATTAGATTACCCTGATTTGACGCCGCAACTGTAGGTACTGTTAAATATACATTCTGTTCATCGACTTTTGGTGCTGAGTGTACCAATTTTCTTTTGTAAATAGATACTTAGGTATATAGATAATTAGACCCAGACTCAAGACAAACTCAGACAACTCAGTATTCATGCACACAAATATCTATCCTGGGGCTCTACCGGCTAAGTCGCCGAACATCGTTCTCGTGATGTTATTTCGTGATGGTGCTTATGACGTCACATGTGGTCATGGAAGCAGATTTAACGATTGATTAAGTAATTTTTAACCTTTATTTATTTGAACGCCATTCACGAAAACGATGTTCGGCGACTTAGCCGGTAGAGCCCCTGAGCGGGAATCGAACCCATGACCAGCGGCGTCAAAGGTAGGCATCTTCCAACCACGCTAACTGGTCCGCCATGTCCCATATTCGGCCTCCTAAACGTATGTATATTTCAATATTTAAACCTACTTTATTCCTACTTTCACTTAATTAATGCACTACATTGTTTATTTGAGTATATGAAACAATTTGCATGCCATAGCTTTTATGTAGAATATGGCGTACAAATAAGTTTATAAAAATGTAATTGGAATTTCAAGGGCATGAATATGGAGGTATTGAAGTTTGATAAACATACGTAGGTATATATTTCTAAATACATGCATATTATACATAGCTGTGTCCCGCGGTTTTACCCGCGTTAAACTTTATAAATTATCACAGCCCCTCCCCCGTAGGTGATAGCGTGATAATATGTACCCTATATGATAACCCGACCTCTTAGTAATATTCATGCAAAATTTGAAGTAAATCCATGGAGTACTTTTTGAGTTTAGCCCGGAGATACATATAGATAAACAGACAAAAAATCTGAAAACTATATTTTTGACTTCGATATTAATATAGATCACGCCCCAAGTATACTTTAAAAAAAATTTCAATGTACAGTTTTGACTTTCCTACGATTTTACTATATGTATAGATAAATAAAGAATAAATAAGCGTCCTTCATCGTCATCATCATATCAGCCGAAGGCGTCCACTTTTGGACAAGGGCCTCCCCCAAAGATCTCCATAATAGCCGTTCTTGTGCTGCCCGCATCCAGCCGACCCTTGCAAAATTGTCGGTCTATCTTGTAGGGGGCCTGCCCACGCTGTGTCTTCCGGTGCGTGGTCGCCATTACAGAACCTTTCTGCGCAAGCGGCTATCGGTTCTACGAGCTATGTGCCCCGCCCACTGCCTCTTATTTGCAAGAGCACTGTCTGTTGGACAGAGCCAACTGACGAAGCTGAAGACTGAGGATGGCAGAATCGTCACGTCTAGACCTGAGTTACTGGGAGTGATGGAGAGGTTCTACGGACAGCTGTATACGAAAACCCAGTCACCTGTCGATAGTTGTGCCTCAGATCCCAGAGCACGACTAACCCAACACTTCACCGAAGACATCCCGGACTTCAGCCTGTGCGAGATTAGAATGGCTCTCGAACAGCTTAAGAACAACAAGGCGCCTGGTGATGATGGAGTTACGGCAGAGCTTCTGAAGGCGGGTGGTACACCAATCCTACGGGTCCTTCAGAAGTTATTTAACTCCGTCATACTAGAAGGTCAAACGCCACAAGCATGGCACAGGGGTGTGGTGGTGCTCTTCTTCAAAAAAGGCGATAAAACCCTCTTGAAGAATTACAGACCCATCACACTACTGAGCCATGTTTACAAGTTGGTTTCGAGGGTCATTACGAATCGTCTCGCACGCAGGTTTGACGACTTCCAGCCTCCCGAACAAGCCGGTTTCCGTAAAGGCTTTAGTACCATAGACCACATACATACACTGCGGCAGGTTATACAGAAGACCGAAGAGTATAACCAGCCATTATGCTTAGCGTTTGTGGACTGTGAGAAAACCTTTGATTCGATCGAATCTTGGGCCGTACTGAGGTCTCTCCAAAGGTGTCAAATCGACTACCGGTATATCAAGGTGTTAAAGTGTTTGTATGAAAACGCCACTATGTCAGTGCGACTCCAGGACTAGAACTCGAAACTTATCCACTTGCAGCGAGGTGTGAGGCAGGGAGATGTTATATCTCCGAAACTGTTCACCGCTGCATTGGAAGATGTCTTCAAGCTTCTGGACTGGAAAGGCTTTGTGTGGCAGTGTACACAGTTAGGTAATTCTTTGGGTTATGTCGGCTATTTGGGTTCACCTGTAGACTCCGACGTTTTTTAATCGTTCGCGCAGAGATACTTCGAGCATAAACGTGCTTACCACACAAATATTTGTCCAGGACAGTATTGACGGCAGGCAAAGAAATATTGCGGTACGAAGTTTGGCGAGACAGCTAGTTATAGATTACACCCAGACACAGAACAACAAAATCGATTTCATCACAAAGATTTGTCCTCGGTGGGAAACGAACCCACGACCTTTGGCTTAGCAGTCAGGGTCACTAACCACTTAACCAAAAGGCCAGTCACCATTTCTTATTACCTACCGTTTTAAGTACGAGATAATTTCTAACACGCACATGAATTCGAAAAGTGGGGCCTTAGTTTGAACTCGAGACCACTGACTCCACAGTCTAACTATTAAGCTACAATAACTTGTAGGCTATCTCGACTAGAGAAATTTTATTTGGTAGGGAATGCCATCATATACATTTAATTAAAACAGCAATTAATAATATTTGTATCCATCCATTAAGCAGGTATATATATTGGAACGAAGTTCCTTATCGCGCGTTGCGAAAGGGGGCTAGACGGAAAAAAATAAGACGAAAAGTTGTAACGACACTTTAAGCTTCTTTTTATTACTAAAATTGAGCCTACTGATTAAGTTTATATTACATTATATTTGTTAATAATAAAAAAGATATTATTATAACTTAAAATATTAAAATTTTATTACATATCCTTCACTAATTAATCGAAAGGAACTTCGTTCCATCCGGGTGTCCCTTGACACCTCTCATGTTTTTTTTAAATTTATATATAGTAGGTACAACCACATTATACATATTACACATTTAAAAAAAATATAATTAGATACATGGTTTTGCATCTGATATGCATAACAATTAAGGTGTACATAACATTTACCAGCTATAAATTAGAAGTAAATAAATAAATATATATGTAAAGTGCCCACGACACAGATATACACCAAAGTGGGATTTGTCTTTAAAAAAAAACATTGGTTATAACTCCACATTGACTCTCCATTTCAATACTCTTAGGTGCTCAAAATTAATCCAAAATGCATGATATTGGTCACCGTCCAAAAAGGACTCAAAAAATCTTTTGATGTCCGTGGGACCTCTAATTTTGTTATATTTCAAATCAATCAAGATCTGTAAAAACCAGTCAAGTGCATGTCGGGTCATGTGCAATGAAAACGCTTAGTTACCCATGTCAGTAATGTCATGTCTAACGGTAGCGTGTTACCCCGCAAGCAACGAGGTCCTGGATTGAAATCCCGGGTTAGGCCATCAGTGATTTTGGACCTTTCTGTAAAAAGAAAAATTTCTCTGCATCAGACCGAAGTCTGGGAGTTGGCGGTATCATACCCCCGTACCTCGGAGAGCACGTAAAGCCGTCAGTCCTATACCTGACCTCTTTCCGGTCGAGTCGCTAGGCGTCCCCACGGATCATGAGAGTAATGGAATAGAAAGTGCTCCTGTGTTTGCGCACACACTTGAGCACTATAAAATGTCCCGCGCAGATGGCTAACCTCTATTGAGACTGGCCGCCGTGGCCTAAATTCGGCTAGGAGGACATTGTTATTATTTATGTGCCCTGCAGTTTTAGCCCCATTAAATTTTATAAATTATCATAGCTCCTCTCCCGTAGGTGATAGCGTGATATATTATCACCTATGTGTTGCCTATATGTTGACCCGACCTCTTAGTAATATTCATACAAAATTTGAAGTAAATCCATGCAGTACTTTTTGAGTTTAGCCCGGACATATGTATATACAGACAGACAGACAAAAATTTCAAAAACTATATTTTTGGCTTCGATAACCTTTGTAGATCACGCTCCAAGTACCTATCCTTTAAAAAAAAAATTCAATGTACAGTTTCGACTTTCCTACGATTTTATTATATGTATAGATTATTATTATTAATGCGGAGTAAGAAGAAAGGTGTT
Source organism: Pseudoips prasinana (assembly GCA_951640165.1). Lineage (NCBI taxonomy): Eukaryota > Metazoa > Arthropoda > Insecta > Lepidoptera > Nolidae > Pseudoips > Pseudoips prasinana. Next base: position 30,985,910 of record OX621251.1, on the reverse strand, counting down.
TGTTGTTTGATACTATGAAGGTGAACGTTAGTTATGTGCGAACGCACGTTTTCTTTCTCTTTTTCTCTCATAGCTAGTTACGTTTAAAGTTTTACATCACACGTGTGCTCTATAAAGCTCACTCGTTTATTTTATGACAATGTTCAGTATTTTTGGATTAGACACCTTTCTATATTACTTTAGATTGGCTTGTATATATTCTTTTAAAATACCAGCTTTCTAGTACTAAGAGTGTCTAAACTAATTTAAACATATCGAAATATTAAGGGTTCCTTGTCAACTACGGAACCCTAAAAAGGGAATACTTATCATCAGTAGGTACATTAAAAAGCCACTCAATAACCAGTTATAGACGTCATGTCATTTTGAACGACATCGCGTCGTAAATTCCTTTAACAATAATAAACACCCTTGCATATTCGAAAAAAAAAACAAAATTCTTATTATTCATTCGATAATGAACTCTATCACTTTGTAATAAAGTAAGAATGAAGTGTATATAAGTGTATTCGACGTTTAAATTTTTAGTAGCGCGTGAATGCATTCCAAGGAGACGTTATGCATTCCTGCCTTGGTCATATATCACTCAGAAAAAAAAGTATTACATTCCATTACAAGCAGACTGAACTTTGTCAGTAAATATTACACTTTTCCACCATCTGTTTTTATTTTGTTACGAAATGGAGCTCATTGTGTATACAAAATGTATGTACCGTTGGTCATATATCGTCGTTGGGACTTTAAGACATAATATGTCAAAACGACCTCCACGAAAAACTCAATAAAAAGCAATGACCAATAAAATATTAAGTTTAATGTCGTCGTTGTCGAATTTCGGCCACGGCAGCGACCAGTCTTAATGGAGACTAGCCAACTGCGCGGGACATATAATAGTGCACAAGTGTGTGCGCAAGCAGAGGGCCTTTTTATTACATCACTTAGAGTGATATGATGGGACTACTAGCAAAACAATCGGAAAGAGTTCAGGTACAAAACCGACGGCTTTACGTGCTCTCTGGGGCACGAGGGTATAAATACCACCAACCCCTCTTAGGGCTCAACTTAGAACTAGGGCTAATGTTGAAATTTTTTTCTTTACAGTAAATTCCCAATATCACTTTATGATCCAAGGATTTGATGTTCTGATCTCATGTTCTGCGGTAGAACCCGCTAACGCTAGACCAACGAGAGTTTAAAAGTTATTTAAAACAAGTTGTCATTGTATTGTAAATTGCTTTCATCTCAAAATGAATAATAATATGATAGTTGTTTAATGATTTTATTTGTTATTTTTGAGGATTTTTTTTGCGCTTAATTATATCTGTGCAACAAACAACAACAGATCCACAACCAGTTTATAAAACTGCATTCGAATCGATTATTTATCTTCTGCTTTCAGCTCGACTGTTTGTGCCGACTTTCATGTATGGAAGTGAAAGTTGGGTATGGCAGAAAAAGAGACAAATGGAAATCCGTTGTCTTTGCCTACCTCTCTGGGAAACAAGCGTGTGTGTGTATGTATTTTCTTGATATCCTCAGACCTCAGAGACACAGGTTAAGAGAGGCTTGCTGCCACTTTTTTATCCTCAGTTTCTAAGGAACATGTAGAAATGTTATATAATCCCAATGTTATACAATTATGAAAAAAACAACCAATGTCGCCACACCAGTATCGCCCGTATCTAATGAACAAAACGGGTCAAAAAAGGGGGAATATAAAACTATACTGCTCTTTGAAATGGCCTAATTATAAAAAATCATTAACTGCTAGCAAAATATAATATTAATACTAACTTCAGTGCGAAGGCCGCTAATTGTAGGTACACTTTGTAATTAAATACATACATATGTGATGTTGCTATTGGTGAACAATATATAATTAATTTATCTATATATCCATCTATTATAATAATAGTATCTCATTTTACTATAGTGCAGTTAAAACACAAAAAAAAAATGTTTGGACCAACTTTATGTGTTTTGAATCCCAATATAACAACCTCCTTATATGCCTGATAAACATATGCCTACCGTGCGAATGGACCCATTAAAACCATCCAAAAAGGTTAGTTATAAGTACGCATGACGAGTGTTCCACAGTATAGATATCAGGGGAGTGAGGCAACTTGAGGCCAGATTGACTTCGGGTCAAGGCGAGTGGCACTTCACATGTCTCGGTAAAGTGTAAACAGGTACTTAACATTGAGAATTGGTAAATGCGACGTTTAATATATGATTGATATTAGAAAAAAAATCTCGATGGCCTCGTTTGGATTATTTTGTTATTTGTTTGAACGAAAACATATTCAAGTATTTTTATGTGTGATCTTTTCACAGAGTTGTCTTTTTAATGATTCTGTTTATTATTTTAATCATGTATGAAGAAACTACGGATGGAATTTTACGAAATTTTTGTTTCATGTACAACAAAATCATACATCAAAGCCATACATTTGGGGTAACATTGATAGGTGTTCAAAAATAATTTAGGTTCTTAAATTTTTTTTCTAAACTGAGTAGTTTACGCGAGATACACTTCCAAAGTGGTAAAAAGTGTCCCCCCCCCCCTGTAACTTCTAAAATAAGAGAATGATACTACTAAGCAAAATATATGACGTACGAGATCTAGTGAGTAAGTAGTTGTTTTTTTCAATACGTCATACCTATATCGTAAACCGCAAATTACCTTCCATTCAATCAACCCAAATACTTGCTGCTACGGAACCCATCGTAGGGCATCGAGAACCGGCCCGATTTTAGGAACCGGTTCTTTCGGTTCTAAACTCAAGCCGGAACCGGGTACCCGGTCTTTTCGGTTCTTTCGGGTTTTTTCATAAATTGAAGTTGAAAAATGGTATGCTTGTCAAGGCTATCTTTTATATAGAATTTCTACTATCAAAATGAATAAAGGGAAAGTATCCAAATAAAACACACTTTACTGATAAGCATACATATTTATATATTTTTTAATTATTTTCAAATTACAACATCGTTTAATGTATTTTTGGCAACAATCAGTTCTTTAAAATTCAGATTTTTCACAACCAGTTGACAATCAGTTGTTTGCAATTCACTACACTACAGATATCAAAAAGTAGCTATGAAATACTAAAAATTAAATTAACAATCTTACAAGCCAGAAATACGAACCACTCAAAATAAATCAAAAAATTAATAATTTTTAGGGTTTCGTAGCCAAATGGCAAAAAATGGAACCCTTATAGATTCGTCATGTCTGTCTGTCAGTCTGTCCGTCCGTATGTCACAGCTATTTTTTTCCGAAACTATAAGAGCTGTACTGTTGAAACTTGGTAAGTAGATGTATTCTGTGAACCGCATTAAGATTTATACACAAAAATAGAAAAATAATAATATATTTGGAGGTTCCCCATACATAGAAATGAAACTCAAAAAAATGTTTTCATCGTACCCATACATGTGGGGTATTTGTGGATAGGTCTTCAAAAGTGATATTGAGGTTCCTAATATCATTTTTTTCTAAACTGAATAGTTTGCGCGAGAGACACTTCCAAAGTGGAAAAATGAGTGTCCCATCCCCTGTAACTTCTAAAATACGAGAATGATAAAACTAAAAAAAATATATGATGTACATTACCATGTAAACTAACAACGAAAATTGGTTTCAACGAAATCTTGTAAGTAGTTTTTTTTTAATGCGTCATAAATCGTAAACCGCAATTTACCTTTCATTTAAGCGACTGAAATACTTGCTGCTGCGGAACCCTTCATGTGCGAGTCCGACTCGCACTTGGCCGGTTTTTTAAGTCACTTACTTGTCAAATCGGCGTCAAAAACAATACAACCACTCTCAACTTTTGTTACTGTCTAACTTAACAAAATGGCGACAGCGCGTCTACCAGTGTTGCCATTTGCCAACCAGTGATTATTAAGGTGAGAGCTCTAGATCTCTCTCTCACTCTACAATATCCAGCTCACTATCGGATAGTATGTGTAATTACCAGAAATACAACTGTTATTACCATACTATCTGAGGCTGAGCTGAAAATTGCAGAACTAATGTCAAAAATTTTATGTCGCGGTGTATCCTGGCGAATATATATTTTTTGGCTTCTTTGGCCTTATGAGCCTTCAGTAAATATATTTTTATATCATTTATTTCCGTCATTGTCAAGTTAAGTCCGTCACAGTCAAGTCATACATAGTCCTTGTCCAACCCCAGTAAAGCAGTGGAGACTTTACTAGAGGCTTTTATGGAGTTTTGGTAGCAACACGGAAAATCACAATTCACGGCAATATCGCACTTTCCTCCACTTGTGTACGTTGTCGAAGATGTTATGTCTAAAAATCCACCATATTTACACATAAAAACTCCAATTTACCCCAGTTTTTGAAAATAAAACAAAGCCTCGATGCGTCTTTTTCCGCGTTGGCGCCAAAACCCCCTGGCGAATATACCTTACTTAATGTTGCCGACCGAATCCCTTAAAAATCGTAAGTTTCTTTAAGACTCATCAATAGTTTTAAAATTATAACGTTATTTATAAATTATCAGTGAAATAACAGTATTTATTCTGTTTGGATAATAGAGTAGCATAATATAATAGTATTTAGCATCAAGAGTATTATAGAGATAATATTATTTTAAGAGAGAACCGAAGGAACCGAAACGACCGGTTCTCCGTTTTACAGAACCGGTTCTTTCTAGGACCCTCAGAACCGGGATTTCCCGGTTCTTCTGGAACCGGGAAAAACCGGTTCCGATGCCCTATACCCATCATGTGAGAGTCCGACTCGCAGGTCGCCGCTTTTTTTAAAGACGACGTGAATTAAACTCATTTTTATTTTATTAAAAAGCTGCTCTAGTACTGTTGACAGGCGTTATAGATTAGGGCAGCCTAACGTTTATCCCTTACAACCCGGATTTTCAACTCAAATCAGTCAACAAAATTCACAATAAAATGCAAATGCAACCATAACTTTCTCCGAGCACGCAACGCAACGTGTTGGGCAAACTTCGACATCGACCAACATAACTTGGCCGTTATATACCTCCACAAACTACAGCACAAAGGTCTTGTTATATTAGTTGAAAACAAATCATGGCAATGGGTTTTTCCGAACATTGTGTGGCCGACAAATGCGTATTTGCGGTTGTGATATCAAATACCTACGACCTACATTTATAGGAGAAGCCTAAACGGATTAAATTTTTTGTAGAAAAACACGTGATTCCTAGTCAACGCTTATACTAATTGACCACTTCTTTAAATTATTACCCATACTTTCTGTAAACTATACTGTTAAATCCTAATAGTAATATTAGGTATTGTAAATGCGAAAGTAACTCTGTCTCTATGTCGCTATTACACCCCAAAACTAATAATAATAATAGATAATAATGTCCTCCTAGCCGAATTTCGGCCATGGCGGCCAGTCTCGATAGACATTAGCCATCTGCGCGGGACATATTATAGTGCACAAATGTGTGCGCAAACGCAGGAGCACTTTCTATCTTTCTATCACTCTCATGAACCGATGGGACGCCTAGCGACACGACCGGAAAGAGGTCAGGCACAAGACCGACGGCTTAACGTGCTCTCCGAGGCACGGGGGTATAATACCGCCAACTTCCAGACTTCGGGCTGATTCTGAGAAATTTTTCTTTTTACAGAATAAATAAAATAAAAAAGGTTTTTATTCACGTAGACTTTAAAAAAGCGCTTGTAAATAGTCAGAACATGTTCGTAGTAATATAGTTGGATACATTAGATAATATTTCTAGTAACATAGATATTTAGGTACATATTGTATGAAAACATTTATAAAATTTATTTTATTACAGCAATGATATTTAGCTAGCTCGTATCAAGTTATTGTCAAGAGATTATGTTTAATTATCTAGTTTAAGTCTAAAATTTTTACTACATATTTTCAATGGTTCTGTCTATATTAAAGGTATTATTATTATGACGGACCTTGTGTTAATAACGACGGTCGCGCTTTAATGCTACCACCGGATCCAATGCGCCCCAACTGAGAAGACCCAGCGAAACAAACTCAGTGGGTTCATCTACTACCGGTTTCAACACGACCCAGTTGAGACGGTCCGGCGAAACATACTCAAGCGGGCATGAACACGGGATTTGGTCCAATTAGAGTAATTATTTAGTAGGCAAACACAATATATGCTCGATCGGTTGTCTGAATGCTTATTATTTTAGATTATATTTAGGTATACAAAAGAAAAACTTCGAAACAATAACATTATTCATTTTGAGACAGAGTCAATAATTTTAAATTAAGTATATGATAGCAATCATTTACAGATAGTTCACGTAACACATTTATATAAAACAACTAGCGGCCCGGTACGTGCTTCGCTACGTATAAGGCATAGTAATAAATAAAATGATTATTACGTTCATTTATTCAAACATAAAAAATTAAAAATTTAAATTGCTAAACGATGTTGATTTTACACTTTTTCAAGACCATAATTTTTTTCTTCATACAAACCTTCCCTGGACTTCCACGAATAATTCAAGACCAAAATTAGCCAAATCGGTAAAGGCGTTGCTGAGTTATAACATTACAACGAAAAGTAGCATTGATTTTTATATATATAGATTGAACAAAGGATATCTATTTCATATTTTTCATTAAAAAGTTCTATGTCTAGAATTTTGCTAGAGAAGCGGTAAAGAAAACTCCCAAAATCACTTTTGGCCCGACCTAGGATTTGAACCCAGGACCTCGTTCTTTACGGGTGAACACGCTACCGCTAGACCAACGAGGCAGTCCCCAAAACTACTGCACCGATAAATGAATGTAGACAGGTAGTCCAGAGCCTGAGAATAATAGGCTAATTATAGGCTACTTATAATGCGGTGTTTTAAGCTGTTCATTCTATTTAAATAAATATCACAATAAAGTTTGTAAATGTTTTACCCTCAAGGGTGTAAACCAACAATTAGGGATGAAATTTTGTAAGGTTTATGTAAATGTTTTATAAGTTAGATATACTGTTGTGACATTATGGAGTCATTAATAAATCAGCGGATGAAGTCGCGGGTACAGTTAGACTACATATACACAACCTTTTTGGCAGACATTTTCTAGGAGAATAATCAACAAATAAAAAAAAACGAGAGTGCTTTATTACTTTGGTACTACATGACTGAAGTAAAACTTAGATATACGAAACGTAACTGTGTAAGAAAATGTGTGCTCTCACCTCTCTCTTGCACCTAAAGTAATATACGAGACGTAACTCTTTCTACCTTCACTAACTCATTAACCCCCAACTTCCGTTAGCCTCGCCCGATCACACTACCTAACGCTCTCGTTACGATTCACCAGCTTACTCCTTAAGCCAAGCGTGCGTAAAGAAGCTTTTCTTCAAAAATAAGTTTTTATTATCAAAAAAAACCCTGAACAAACATGAAGTTTACCGACACACTCTGAATAACAATTTATGGAACACACAGATGACATTCTAGAATATCATTGGAACACACAAACAAATATATATTTGTCCTGTGCGGGACTCGAACATGATACACGTGGGTGCCGAAGTAGTAGCAAACTTTAAAAAGCTCTTATAAATATTTAGAACTTGATTGTAGACTTTCAAGTTAGCATCATAACATTAAACTTGAAGCAAAAACTTTGTACCCCTATTTACGAAAATTGCGCGGACGGAGGAGTATGAAATTTGGAACAGTTAAAGTCTATATGGAGAAGGAGTGCAGAAAGCTAGTATTTTTATATTAAGGCATTACAAGTAATTTATTTCTATAAAAAAAAACTTTACACACGCGAGAAGGGATAACAAACTGTCAAACTGACAAAATGTCAAAACTGAGAACAGTATTATTAGTAATATTATTTGCCTTAAATGGTCGCATTTCGAACAAGTGCAATTAGTAGGTACATAATTAATTGTAGAAAAAGTAATAAATATTTTTTCAAGTATATACTTAAAATGAATTTCACTCGTCATAACATAAATAATTAAGCTTAATTTTGTTGGACATAATGTGTTGTTTTAATTTAGCTTATAACAATAATAAGCTTCATTTTGTTGCACTTAGGTATTTTGGGTTAATTGAGTTTTTAGGTAATTTAACTTAAACATAATCTCTTTGACAATAACTTAATACAAGCTAGCTAAATATCATTACTATTATAAAATAAATGTTATAAATGTTTTCATACAATCCGTGTACCTAAATATCTATGTAACTAGAAATAATTATGTATACTTAATTACATTACTACAAGAAGATTGACCAAAGAAGTATACCTGGCCTGTGTGAATGGAACAACTGGAAGGGGAAGACCTCGTCGAACATTCTCTGACCAAATCGGAGACGTTCTCAAGAAAGGGCAGGTCAGAAGTACCCTAAAGCGGCGAGCATGTATGAAGAATATAATGACAGTAATCGAGGCAAAATACGTGTGCAAAGATCGTGACAAATGGAAATCCGTTGTCTCTGCCTACCCCTCTGAGAAGCAGGCGTGAGTCTATGATATGATGATATGATATATTACTACAAACATGTTCTGACTATTTACAATCGCTTTTTTAAAGTTTACGTGGCTAAAAACCTTTTTTATTAATTATTTATTAATTATTGAAGATTGCTTTAATGTGTATGTGTTACTTGGGTACTATACTTAACTAATCTCCATAGAGATAGGCCGCCGAAGCCGAAATTCAGTCGGAATCACTATTACTAACTTAAATAATTCAAGGCTTTACACTATTAAGCGAACACCTTGTATTCGTTATCTACTAGTTTTGTAACTATGTCTACTAATAACAATATAATTTACACTAGCCGATAAATCCGCCGTTCAATTATAACTTATTGAATAAATATTAAAATATGATCAAAGACTCATTTTTCATCTGTAGATAAAATATAATTGATGATTAAAAATTAATTTTGACAGTTTGCCTATGAAAGACATGTCAATTCAAATTTATTTATCAAAAAAAAAACAAATTAACCTCATCGATAATCCTTACTTAATATTATATGATTATATGTATATGCGAAAGAAACTCTGTCTGTCTGTCTGTCGCGCTTTCACGCCAAAACTACTGAACCAATTTAAATGAAATTTGGTTCATATATATTCTAGTGCCTGTGAAAGGACATAGGCTTGTTTTAATGCGAAAAGAGGGTTGTACAGGGTGGAAAGGGGGGATGAAAATTGGTATAGAAGTATCGTCATTTTTAGAGCTAGTAGCTTGAAACTTATTTTTGAAGCTGATGAATTGATATAAATAAATATGACATTCACAGTTTGACGAAGTTTTACCATCAAAACTGTAAAATAACATTAGGGAATAGGGGATGAAAGTTTGTATGGAAATATTTAGACCAATAGGAAATATTTAACAACATATTAGAGATATTCTAATGAAACATTTACGGAGTATTTACAAAATGTGCGGACGTAGTCGCGTTCACTGCTAGTAGTTTTATAAATATTTACCATGGCAAATAGCCATAGAAATATCGTCCATATGAATTTGTACTTGACATCGGCAAACCGATGCGTAGAGAAGGAGATTTGTCATTGTTTTTGGAACGAAGTTCCTTATCGCGCGTTGTGAACGGGGGCTAGACGGAAAAAATTCTTACGAAAAGTTGTCACGACACTTTTTGCAGCTGTGCGGCGTGCGCATGTTTCTCTGTCTGTCTCTCTCTCTCTTATAGAAAGCAAGCCAGATATTTTCATTTCTATTTCGCATTGAACAGTGTGGTGTCGCAACGATTATTTTTGTTGAGTGGATGCAGGTTTTTTGTACATAATAAATAATAAGAAATAACGTCTTTCCATCCGGGTGTCCCCTGACACCTCTCAAGTATTTTTTTTCCATTTTTTTCTTGAAATCGGCCTCCAAGGCTATAAGCAGATTTGTTCTAAGTAGATAGTGTGTAGGAGGTTAATTCTTCCAGCGAAGATCTCCCTCTATTTTGTATTAGTCTCAAATATGTTGACGTTTCAGTCTTCTGTACTGTGGTTGAGCTCTGAGAACCGTTGCAAAGATATTGACATTTTTAATTAATTTAAAAATACGGGTTCCTTTTTTTTAAATTGCGGGTTTGAGTGAGTTCTTAACAACCGAAGAGAACTTAAAATACAAAATACAACACGAAATACTCCTATTACCTGATTACAAATGCGAATCGAAACCATTAGGCGGGGGAACGGGGCTTAAACAAAACAGGAGGAGGAGTTTAGAAACAAACACACGTTCAGACAAAAATAAACTTGGTATCTGATCGCTGTGCCATATCAGTATACGGCACAGCGATCAGATACGAAGTTTATTTTTCTAGGACAACGCCTGACGGGTCTTATTCTTATTCTTCTGGTGGCGGCTATTTACAATCTCCGGAGGTCCTGGTAACACTGCGTCCAGTGATGAACTATTGTGCTCGCCGCTCCAACTAAACTTCACTGTCTAACCCTGCAACATAGATAAATTGCAGAATCTTTTTGGCAGGAGTATCGATAACATCGTCCTGGTGCAAGAAGTGTTGGCCCAGGACGGTGTTACGTTTATGCATCAGTGGCTCACAGTGGCAGAGCAGGTGTAGAGGTGTTTCGTCTGCGTTATTGCAGAATCTGCGCACTCTACAGTCTCCGATGCCCACCGTGGACGCGGGCGTGGGTAACGGGACATTGCCGTCTCAGGTGTATCCTGAGACGGCAATGTCCCGTTAACACCCTAGTTAGGATGCATAAGTTCCTCCTATTAAGCGCGAGGACTTCATTCGCAGTTTTGCGGTCGTAGGCCTTGATAGCTTTTTTGGAGTGAGTTAAACCTGGAAGTTTGTGCCAGCGTTTAACAGCTTCCTGTTTGCAATGGTACCTTAGGGTGAGTTGGACTGTGCTTTTTGGTATTCCGCATATCGGCTCAGGGCCGTATTGGACCAATTTAGCTCCAGCCCGTGCAAGTTCGTCAGCACTTTCATTGCCCTCGATACCCGCATGACCCGGTACCCATCGAAGTATCACCTTGTTCTTAAGGCACAGGGTATTGAGACTGTCAATGCAGTTCATAACCAGCCCTGACGTAATAGTGTCAGAGTTCAAGGCTAGGAGAGCCGCTTGACTGTCTGAATGGATGTAGATTGTATGATTGACATAGTCTTTTTGCAAGTTGGCTTCTGTACATACAATGATGGCATAAACCTCTGCCTGGAAAATTGAGGCGTATTTACCCAGATTTTTACTGGCTTTGAATCTGGGTCGTTCCCCAAAATCTCCACATCCTACGTCATTTCCCATTTTGGAGCCATCGGTGTACCAAATTAGGCTCCCCTTCTTCCAGGATACTTTGTTGTTAGTCCAGTCGTCCCAGGAAGGTATCTCCACACAATAATTCTTGGTGCTGTTATATTGTGGGGACAAAAAGTGTGATTTCATGGGGTCCTGTTGCACTTGGTCACATAAAGCCCTCAGTGCCTTTGAGAGCCACGTCGCGGTCCCCTGTGCGGCTGCTCTCAGCATGCCGGCCTTCGCCTCAGACTGTATGAACAGTGAAAGAGGCGGCAGATTCAGCAATGCTTCAAGTGACGCTCCAGGAGTGGAGGACATGGCTCCCGTGACTACCATACATGCAGATCTTTGCAGGCTATTGAGCCTGTTTATTACTGTCGTTTGGCTGGTTTTACTCCACCAAACTACGGAGCCGTACGCGATGGTCGGTCTCGCTATAGCAGTGTACAACCATAGGAGAAGTTTGGGGTGGGATCCCCACCTTCTCCCTACCAGGCGACGCCCTATACCTAACAGAAAACTATACAAAAGGCAATTTTTGCCTTTTGTATAGTTTTCTGCCGGGTCTACTAATATATATAATTAGTCTGAACTTTGACTTAACTGAATAATTCGTTTGAGCATTTGTAATCAGGTAATAGAAGTATTTCGTGTTGTATTTTGTATTTTAAGTTCTCATAGGTACATTTTCATTTTCCGGGCAGAACAGCGTGTTTAGGCCAGCTAGAATATTATAAAATTAGATTAGGAATTAGTTTTTATAACAAAATAAATAAATATAAAAACACAAAAAACTGTGTACATTCTGCTGTGGCATTCGGTTGATAGAACAATAGTAAATATCCATGAATATTTTTTCTGAGTCTGTATGTGTTTTGCGCCCGTCAATAACATATTTGTAAAGTACCCCGCGACACAGGGATGAACTTCCGTAAAGCGGGCGTTGTCTTAAAAAAACATACCTATATGTATAATAGAAAAACATGTTACATTATTACCCTGTTATCATACTGAGTAAGATGATTTGGTTTCCTGTCTAAAATCAATTACCTACACATAAAATTAATTACTAGTATAAATATCCTGCTATTCTCTGAAATTCTCATTAAAACTGATGACAATTGTATTATTATATTTATTATCTCCAGGAAAACTCATTTAAAGGTAAATATATTGATACATGCAAATTATGACGGTCACCGTACCCTAGTTGGTAGTGCTCCTACCTACGAAGCTGGTGGTCCTGGGTTCGAATCCCGGTCAGTGCAAATATTTGTGTGATGAGCACGAATATTTGTTTCTGAGTCATGGATGTTTTCTATGTATTTAAGTATTTATCTATCTATATAAGTATGTATATCGTCGCCTGGTACCCATAGTACAAGCTTTGCTTAGTTTGGGGCTAGGATGATCTGTGTGACTAGATATTATTATTATTAATTATGTTAATTAAATACAGTATTCGTACGCCTCTTGGCAAAACAGAGAGGATCTGCCTGTCTGTAACATATCTGTATTAAATAAAGATTCTGATTCTGATTTAGAACAATTGTTTATGGGACATGACACACAACATGTCGATTCGGACACAGTACAAGTATTTATGTCCTATAAGTACTTGTACTGTGCCCGAATCGACATGTTCCATATAATAATTCCATTGGAATACAGACAAATTTACGAGCTATCAATTTAATTATAAGGAAGCATGTGGCAATTCTAAAAATACATTTTCCTGAAGCTGAATATTATGTATATTATTAATATCGATACTTGAAATTAAAATGGCGTAAGGCCATTGGTTTAAAACCAACATAGAAAACACGACGGGCTGGTTAGCGTGGTTGGTAAACGCTTGCCTTTCACGCCGCAGATCGTGTGTTCGATTCCCACCCAGGACAGATATTTGTGTGCATGAACATGTCTGTTTGCCCTGAATCTGGGTGTAAGAAAGTATGTATTTACAAAAGAAAAGTAGTATATATCAGTTATCTGGTTTCCATAGTACAAGCTCTGCTTAGTTTGGGATCAGATGGGCGTGTGTGAATAATGCCCTACGATATTACGGTCTAATTAATTTTTTTTGTAACTTTTATACTATCCACTATGTTTATGTATTGCATTGTGACCTTGACAAGTACTAGTGTATGTTAATACCCAAGTGCTGAATAAATTTCATTTCATTTCATTATTATTACGTTACATACATACAACAAAAAGTTAGCGGCGTTACGAGCGATAAGTTTAGAATCAGTATCAGAATATTTATTTAAAGAACATATATACATAACGGTATTAATGGGTTAACAAATATGGGGGCTATGTTTGCCCTGAAGGCGTACAGATAATATAAGAAATATAATCGTACCTAAATACTTAAGAAACAAATTTAGATAAAAATATAATAAATAAAATACTTTTATTTTTCCTTCCACAAATTGTAACTTAAGGCTTTTTTTTTTTTTTTGTTAAGGCAGGGGGAATGCCTTCGCATGCCACCCGCAAAAAGTGTCTGCGGGTGGGTATGTCGGACTTGCACCGACTAAACCTACCTGCCGTGGACTTCTCTTGGCGCCTGATGGGGGAGTCCCGGGAACGTGGGTATGCTGCTCCGGTACCCCCAACTTAAGGCTAGATTATAACTATGAATACTATTTACATTTGTGAAGGACTGGTGCCTGAAATAGGTTGCGAAAACCTGTGCCACAGGTCACCAGGCCCCCTAATGGAAAAGTAGTAGGTTACAGGTACATAGGCTTAAATTTATTGTTCTAGCGAGAGAAGGGATGCAGAAGTATGTATGTGACAGTGTGTATGTGTGGTTGTGTGAAAGTAGAGAGTTGAGATGAGTCTGTATGTGTGGGAGTGTACTGGTATGTGTGTTATGTGATGATATTGTGATGTGTAAAGGTGGCTGGAAGTATTATTCCTTAGTATTATGTCTATTATATAGTTTTACTGTGGCGGATGGAGTGACTTTTCAGTTAGATAAACAATACAAATAAACGAATAGAAAAAACAAAATTAAATACGACTACACCACTTAAGCCACTTGGGTAACTTATAATGTCATCTCAGAAAAACTAGCAAATTTATCCTAATTCACATTTGTGTAATTTTATTTGTATCAGTTATGTATGTAACATGGTCGATAAAGTTTAATTAGTCTACAGATACATACAGTATATTTCCCTAAGGAAAATTTTGACATTACTAAAAATACGTTAAGTTATATTACGGTGAACAGATACACACATCAACAAAGTCTAGGGATACGTTATTTTGAAATCAAACATGGCTTTATTGTTTAAAACCTATTTAGTTTCCTTAAAAAGTTTATTTACAGATTTAAACCTTGTCTATTCTTTATTCAAAATTTAAAAATTAAAATGAGAAACAAATGAAAACACGCAAAGCACAGCGCAATCTTGAGTTGTATCTAATTTCAAGAAGTTGCATTAAAAATTTTTTTGCGTGTTAATTGAAGAAAACCTGATAAATTGTTTTATTTTCTTTTCTCAATTGGTTGTGTAAGCTTTTTAGCGTCATGCCACGCCATCATTTGAGTCGAGATGAAATGTTACGGGCAGTTGGCATGTTACAAAACGGTGCTATTCAACGCGTCGTTGCTGAGTCTCTGGGCACAAGCCAAAATGTGGTATCCAGGCTGTGGTCACGTTATCGCGCTACTGGAGATGTGGCAGAACGGCACACAGGTAGATATCGTGTTACCACTCAGAGACAGGATCGATTTCTCCAAATGACCGCCAGAAGACTACCCAATATCACAGCGATGCAACTAGTGCAAAGGCTCCAGGAGGGTCAGCAGCTGCTGGTGAGCGACCAAACCGTGCGAAGG
This sequence comes from Pseudoips prasinana, assembly GCA_951640165.1. Taxonomy (NCBI): domain Eukaryota; kingdom Metazoa; phylum Arthropoda; class Insecta; order Lepidoptera; family Nolidae; genus Pseudoips; species Pseudoips prasinana. The sequence continues at coordinate 30,970,765 of OX621251.1, read as the reverse complement.
AGGCTGCATGAAGTTGGTCTTCATGCTCGCAGACCGCTACGAGTCCCAGCGCTGCGACGTGGCAATCGCGGTAGGCGACTTTTATGGGCTCAAGAACATTTGACATGGAGTGATCAACAATGGTCATTGGTGCTGTTCACTGATGAGTCCCGCTATGGATTTCATCCAGATTCGAGACGAACACGCGTTTGGAGAACTCCAGGCAGGGTCAGCCGTCTCCGACATCCACAGGAGGTCCACTCTTACCAAGGCGGGACAATTATGGTGTGGGCAGGAATACGAATCGGCGGACGAACCCAACTCATTTGGATTCAGGGCAGCATGACTGCCCATAGATACCGTGAGGAGGTAGTAGAACGTGTCATTGTCCCGCTCAGGGCCCTAACGGGGCAAGAATTTCAGCTCATGCATGACAATGCACCTTCCCATACAGCGCGGCTGGTGAGGGCCGCCCTTCGAGAACACGATGTTCAGGTATTAGATTGGCCTCCACAGTCGCCAGACTTAAACCCAATTGAACACGCCTGGGACATGTTACAGCGAAGAGCATTGAGGGATTTTCCGCCCAACTTGACAACAGAAGAACAACTTTTCGAACATTTAAAAAGAACTTGGGACTGCATACCCCAGCAAGACATTGACACCTTAATTTTAAGTATGGAAAATCGTTGCCGCTGTGTGATTAATGTTAGAGGAGGAAATACCGATTACTGATTATCAGATTTGGTAAGATTTTTATTCATTTAATTCGATTGAATAATTTTATAAGAATAAAATGTTTTTGTTCACTCAGTAATTTTCTATGGCTTAATTAATTTAAGACTTTTATTAATTAGAAAAACAAAATCGCATCGTGTTGTTAATGTTTAAATATCGGCCATGAAATTATCTTTAATTCTTCCATTTACAGTCATAACAAAATGTTTATAGTTTTCTAGATAATCAATGAAATGTTCAATATCCCTAGATTGTGTTGATGTGTGTACACTAGGTGGGGCGAATATAATCGGTTTAATTCGGAATTGACGGTCACCGTAGCCTAGTTGGTAGTGCTCCTGCCTACGAAGCTGGTGGTTCTGGGTTCGAATCCCGGTAAGTGCAAATATTTGTGTGATGAGCACGAATATTTGTTTCTGAGTCATGGATGTTTTCTATGTATATAAGTATTTATCTATCTATATGAGTATGTATATCGTCGCTGGTACTCATAGTACAAGCTTTGCTTAGTTTGGGGCTAGGATGATCTGTGTGACATTGTCCCTTGATATTATTATTATTATTGTATATACATGTGTTTATGCCTTACCGTAGCGGGCAAGTAATGCTCGCTCAGTAACAAGCAAGCGTTCTGCTGTGTCCCCCCAATTTCAACCTGTGGGGGCGAAGAAGTCAACTCGAGGGAATACCTACAAGACAAACGGCATCAACGTCTCTCTGTGAACTTTGACCATCATATTGCAATCGCCAAGCGTATATCTGCCATTCTTGGGGGAGGCCCTGTTACAGCAGTAGACGTCATTCAGTCAAGGAGACGACGGAGCGGGGGAGGAGGCATCTTCCTACCTCCCAGCCCGCGAGAGGAGAACAGGGCAGCGGATGACGGATATTACGGATCTCCATAAGGAAATAAAATAGAAAGAAAGAATGGTTTAATCCCCATCAGCACAGATAATCCAAGTCTGTAACTTAACCTCTCTAATAGTTAAGACTGCTAAGCCAGAGGTCGTGGATTCGATTTCGATCGAAATTTTGTGATGAGCATGATTATTTGTTCTATGTCTGGGTGCAATTTATCTATACTCAGAAACTAAGTATGTTTATTAGTTTTCTGGTTGCCCTAAGCTCTGCCGAGTTTGGGGTCAGATGGCAGTGTGATAATCCCAAAATGTTTATTATTAACGTGACAATTTCTTTAAGCGAGTTGAGCACTTTTTGGGAGATCGAAAACTCGCGCCATCGTCACGTCATGCTTCACATGAGCTATATCTAATTATCTATACTATGTGCGTTAATACATATATATATATATATATATATATACTTCCATGCGTCATTAGTATACATTTACAAAGAGTATATCTCAATGTGAAGTGTCAACTATTACCTTTATTGTAAAGAGAGGTGTTAAAAATAGTTTTCATCTTCCATCACTAGTCCCCAAAGGCTGTTTCTACAGTTGATGTCATAAATTTTCCCGAAGCATCATGACTCGCCCCTGTATATCCTATTATTGTTTGTGGTCGTTGCAGAGTAATCGTTAGCCAAATCACAAGGTGCGCCTAATCCTCTTACAGCTAAACACAAAGCATTTATAATGCCTTTATAAATGTTGTTTTTAAGTGTTTGTTAATCTTGGCTAACGATCAAAATATTTACACACAAAGTCAGACACTTTACATACAGTAAGGTAACATGATGTACAGTCGAAACCCCGGTTAAGTGAACAGTGATATTTACCTCTGTTTCTATATCAATTATATTTCTGATTTCATCCTCTACCGGCTTGGTGTCTACTGTAGTGTGACTGGCCAATTCGTCTTGTGGTTAGTGACCAAGACCGCGAAACCAGTGGTTGTAGATTTGATCCCCACTCATGATACAACTTTATTAATGAGCAGGAATTATTTGTTCTGTGTCTGGGTGTAATATATTTATAATATGCATATGGATTTAGAAACATATCATATCCATAATGATTTATTTGTGAAACATAGGTGTGATTACAAATACAATGATTTGTCTTAAATTAGGTTAAGTGCACTATGTTCTACCATGATAATGGTCTATAAATGACTTATTTGGTATTACAATCTAAGTTTACAAAATATAGGAAAACGAAATTACAAAATTAAAGCCAAAAGAGTCCAACAAGTTACATTGAAAATACTGAATACAAAATTAATTAATTAATAAAATGTCCGAATAAGATAAATAACTCAATAAATGTCAGGAATAATTATTATAATTCATTACATTCTTATATCACTAATTGTTATATATTTCAATTTGTCATTAAAGTATTGACGGCCACCGTAGCCTAGTTGGTAGTGCTCCTGCCTACGAAGCTGGTGGTCCTGGGTTCGAATCCCGGTAAGTGCAAATATTTGTGTGATGAGCACGAATATTTGTTTCTGAGTCATGGTGTTTTCTATGTATATAAGTATTTATCTATCTATATAAGTATGTATATCGTCGACTGGTACCCATAGCACAAGCTTTGCTTAGTTTGGGGCTAGGATGATCTGTGTGACATTGTGCCTAGATATTATTATTATTATTATATTATATATTCTTCTAGAGAATAATAAAGAGAATATAAGTATGCTTATCAGTTTTCTGGTTGCCAGTACAGGCTCTGCCTAGTTCTATCACATGGCTGTGTGTTAGTAGTCCCAAGATATTTAAGTAAATCTGTGGTAAAATTGCCAGCCTACATTCCCACCTGTAAGGGACTGGGACTGATAATTATATGTTTCAGATATAATATTCTCTCTTGGGATAGCAAACTGACATAAACAAAACATAACTATCAAAAATATCTATACATATAATAAAATCATAGGAAAGTCAAAACTGTACATTGAATATTTTTTAAAAGGATACTTGGGGCGTGATCTACGATCGATATCGAAGCTAAAGCTGTAAAAATTTTTGTCTGTTTATCTGTTTGTCTGTATGTATGTCCGGGCTAAACTCAAAAAGTACTGCATGGATTTACTTCAAATTTTGCATGAATATCACTAAGAGGTCGGGTCAACATATAGGCGACATATTATCACGTTATCACATACGGGGGAGGAGCTGTGATAATTTATAAAATTTAACGCGGGTAAAACCTCGGGGCACAGCTAGTAATATATAAAAAGAGTTGCTTTGCGCACACCAACCGATGTTTATTGTAATAAATACTACATCTTAATGTTTGAGTTTCTTGTCTCGTATTACCCATCTGGAACCAGTCTCTTAGCCCAGTCCATCTAAATTAGGACTCGACTGTACCCAGTCCTACTGTATGTAAATTGTTTTTTTTTCCACGGGTGTATTTTTATCTACAGTGGTATTGAAACCTTCGAATATTTGAAGAGTTAAGTAATGTTTTGTCCCACCAGTGTTGGTTGTGTAAGTATCTGTCTTCTAAGATATAATGTGTTAATTCGCGCTTTAATTACTTACAAAAATGGAGGCAGTTAAGAGTGCATGTGTTAATGGAAATACTTGTGCACTATTAAAGCTGAGTAGGTAGCAGATGACCCCACCTATCCACCATTTGCGTTGTTCAATCAACGTTCTGCCAAACACCCTGTATATCGCACTCTGAAATATATAGGGCCATGATCAAAATTCAACAAGGTTAAATATGTTAGTTTACTTTAATATACTTAATTAAATTATTTATTTCATGTATATTGTTGTATGGATCTCCAGTCTGAAATAAAGAAATATCATTAGGAAGTTCTCCGGACTAGGTACCGGGGCCGCTGACATATCTTCAAAGCGAAGGAAGCTCATGTCAACAAATTAAATCTGCAAGGAAGTCGTGTCCTACTTTATTATTTTTGAGCGCGATTTGGTCCGAACAGGTGTCAGATCTGTTCCGAGTAAAAGGGACCGCCATTTTCTTCATTTATCTGAAAAGTAAAAACGAGTTCCTCCAAATAAATTTCATTAGTAACTTTAGTATATCTATACATATAATAAAATCGTAGGAAAGTCGAAACTGTACATTGAATATTTTTTTAAATGATACCTGGGTCGTGTACTACATTCGATATCGAGGCCAAAAATATAGTTTTTAGAATTTTTGTCTGTTTGTCTGCATGTATGTCCGGGCTAAACTCAAAAAGTACTGCATGGATTTGCTTAAAATTTAGCATGAATATTACTAAGAGGTCGGGTCAACATATATGTACATATTATCACGCTATCACCTGCGGGGGAGGAGCTGTGATAATTTATAAAATTTAACGCGGGTAAACCCACGGGGTGCAGCTAGTAAATAAATATCTTGGGACAAATAACAAACTGTCATCTGATCCCAAACTAGGCAAAGCTTGTGACCCGACAACCAGACAACTGATAAAAATACTTATACTTAGACGGTCACCATAGCTTAGTTGGTAGTGTTCCTGCCTACGAAGCTGGTGGTCCTGGATTTGAATCCCGATAAGTGCAAATATTTGAGTGATGAGCACGAATATTTGTTTCTGAGTCATGGATGTTTTCTATGTATATAAGTATTTATCTATCTATATAAGTATGTATATCGTCGCCTGATACCCCTAATACAAGCTTTGCTTAGTTTGGGGGTAAGATGATGTGTGTGACATTGTCCCCAGATATTATATATTTCTATATACATACATATTATAGATAAACTACACCCAGACACAGAAAAAATGTCTATAGATCCGCACACTCTTCCTTCTGCATACTCATACACAAACAATCCACATACACACACATGTACACATACACACGCACCAACACTCGCTTTGTAATTATTTATACTAGCTGTGCCCCGCGGTTTTACCCGCGTTAAATTTTATAAATTATCACAGCCCCTCCCCCGTAGGTGATAGCGTGATAATATGTAGCCTATATGTTGACCCGACCTCTTAGTAATATTCATGCAAAATTTGAAGTAAATCCATGCAGTACTTTTTGAGTTTAGCCCGGACATACATACAGACAAACAGACAAACTTTAATCGACTGGGAGTGCTGTCGGTATATAATAAGGTCCTCTTGGTCGAACTTCGGCCGCGACGTCCAGTCTCAATCAAGAGTACAAGTGTGTGCGCAAACACATGGGCTCGTTCTGTTTTGTCACTCTCATCGTCCGATGGGATCACTTAGGTTAGGTACAGGGGCTCTACCGGCTAGGTCGCCGAACATCGTTTTCGTGAATGGCGTTCAAATAAATAAAGGTTAAAAATGACTTAATCAATCGTTAAATCGGCTTTAACGTTGACAATAGATTCCGGACCATTTACGACGTCACATGTGGTCATGGAAGCCGATTTAACGATTGATTAACCCCTTACCGCATGAGTTTTTATTTTTTTCTGGACAAAATATATTTGATAGTTCTTGACATTTACTATTAAGTTAGTTCAAGCAGTTTTCCAAAATCCGATTACTTTTCGAAATATGATAAAAAACTCATTTTTCCCATATATGGCATATTATGCAGTAAAGGCAACTAAAACCAATTGGACATAAATGGCATACTATGCATTGCAGTAAAGGCATCTGAAACTAATTGCCATATTTGGCATCGCATGCTATAAAGGTAATTTTAAGTCAATCTTCAGTTCGTAAATTAGAAGGTTTAAAAAAAGGAAAATAAAAGTCATTATTTAATGGAAATATAAGATAAATTTAATCTGTTGCACTTAGCACTCATCAGAATCAGAGGGGTAAATAATTACGTTTCTTCGTCTCGTAGAATTCCCACTGGGTTCATAGTCTTCATCATCCGAATCATTCCCCGCTAGTTCATCATCATCATCTTCGCTTTCATTTGGTATATGAAGACCGTAGAATCGTATTGGATCCATTTTTCTGAAAAAATATCAAATAATGCTTCACTGCATACATTCCCAAATCAGGCCGAATGCAAAATTGCTACTAATGCATACAATGCCAAATATGGAAAACTAACTTTCACGTTACTTCATAGTATTCCACATTTGTCATGCTAAGGTTTGGCATGATTTTCGCTAAACTATAACTTTTTACTTACCTGTTTTCCGTGTTTTCAGACCTTTGATAGGTCTTCTAAGCACCACGATATGAAGCTCGAACGAAAACTCGACACACAATCACAAAATGAATTTTAAAAACTTGCAAATACCAACGACAAATTTCAACTGCCACCGACGGACTTTGACAGGTTATAGTTTCGTTACGCGGTACACTAGATGACAGCACATGTATGTTTATTGAAGCTTAGTAGTTGCCTGATATGTCCTAATATGCCGCTAAGGGTAAAATAACGTCATTTTTTATTTATGAACGTTTGAAAATAAGTATCCATATTTGGGTAGCTATGCGGTAAGGGGTTAAGTCATTTTTAACCTTTATTTATTTGAACGCCATTTATGAAATCGATGTTCGGCGACTTAGTCGGTAGAGCCCCTGACTAGCTTTTAGTAAGCTGATATTGTCTGAGCCCGTCCAATTACGATAGCCAAGGCAGTCCATAGTCGGGCTGCCTGTACCCTTAACGCCTTACCTATAAATACAGATTTGTGTACGAAATATAAAATTGTGCCTCGTTGGTTTAACGGTAGCGTGTTCACGCGCAGAAAACGAGGTCCTGAGTTCAAATCCCGGGTCGGGCCAAAAGTGATTTTGGGACTTTTCTGTAATAAGAAAAAATTCTCAGCACCAGCCCGAAGTGTGGGAGTTGGCGGTATTATACCCCCGTGCCTCGGAGAGCACGTAAAGCCGTCGGTCCTGTACCTGACCGCTTTCCGGTCGTGTCGCTAGGCGTCCCATCGGATCATGAGAGTGATGGAATACAAAGTGCTTCTGTGTTTGCGCACACCCTCGAGCACTATAATATGTCCCGCGCAGTTGGCTAATCTCTATTGAGACTGGCCGCCGTGGCTGAAATTCGGCTAAAAGAACATTATTTATTTATTATTATAAAATCTTCTGATGATCTTAATGATCATTGGTGGACATTGTAACTGTGTATAGGCTAGACCTTGTGGAGATGACTCAACATGAGCTTAGTTATTATAATACAGTCACATGGAGTGCATTTTACGATGGATCCGAGGACGTTTCCTATAGTAAAATCTTTATTTTTGCGGTGACCATGCATCTCATGTTAGGATATATAATATTCTTAACGTATATTACGCACTCGTAGGTTCTGCACAATAAAACTCCGATGTTTTCCACACACAAAATTTAATCGAATAGAGTAACGTTCTAATTGACCGTCGTAGAAGGAATGCCTCTTTAATAATATCCTACCCCATTTATATTATTATCAGTGATAACCATTTGAAAGTCTAATATCGATTAATAATTGTTTTAAGATGTTTTTGAAGATTGAATTATTATAGTAATTAATAAAATGATAGTCACTAATTAAATAAATAATCACAATGTAAATATATAATTATAATCTATACATATAATAATATCGTAGGAAAGTCGAAACTGTACATTGAATATTTTTTAAACATGATACTTGGGGCGTGATCTACAATCAATATCGAAGCCAAAAATATAGTTTTTAGAATTTTTGTCTGTGTGTCTGTTTGTCTATATGTATCTCCGGGCTAAACTCAAAAAGTACTTCATGGATTTACTTCACATTTTGCATTAATATTACTAAGAGGTCGGTTCAACATATAGGGTACATATTATCACGTTATCACTTACGGGGGAGGAGCTGTGATAATTTATAAAGTTTAACGCGGGTAAAACCACGGGGCGCAGCTAGTATACAATACAATGCAATACTCTTTATTGTACACGAAATAAATAACAAAATAGAACATAAATAGTAGTACATATATGTAGTAACAATACAACATGATAATGTACAATGGGCGGTCTTATCGCTAGCTGCGATTTCTTACAGACAACCTTACGATGGACAAGAGTTGTATGAAATGAATACGGGTAAAAGGTGTGTAACAAGTTCAGTAAAGAGAGAAAGATTAAAAGAAACAGAAAAAGAAAGTATTAAGTAGGAGTACACCTACACTTTGTATGTGAATATATAATTATCTAATACTATCTGCGCCTCGCGGTTTTACCCTCGTTAAATTTTATAAATTATCACAGCTCCTCCCCCGCAGGTGATAGCGTGATAATATGTAGCCTATATGTTGACCCGACCTCTTAGTAATATTCATGCAAAATTTGAAGCAAATCTATGCAGTACTTTTTGAGTTTATCCCGGACATACATACAGACAAACAGACAAAAATTCTAAAAACTATATTTTTGGCCTCGATATCGATTGTAGATCACGCCCCAAGTATCCTTTTAAAAAAATATTGAATGTACAGTTTTGACTATCCTACGATTTTATTATATGTATAGATTATCTAATATAATATGGTAGCTATCTTATTGTATCTTGAACGTTGCCATGTTATATCGGATTGGAAATGCCTCCTCATATCAGTTAATTGATGCCACAGAGTGGTAGCGCACGGTAAAACGTTTCTTGTGAAACGTACGATGGTAGACGACCATCTATCCAGGTGATAATAAAAATCACACGAATATTCCTCACAGCATCCACGTTAACATCAGCGTGTTCTATTAAATCTGCCTTCCCCCTTCGCTCAGGCTCGCGTGATAGGTATTGTTTACTACCCTCGCAAATGACAAAAAAAGATACAATAATAATAACATAATAATATCCTGGGACATTATTCACACACGACTATCTGTCCCCAAAGTAAGCAGTGTATTATAGAAACCAGATAATTGATACTACTTTTCTTTTGTAAATACATACTTTTATACAGCACATATTTTAATTACACCCCGACTCAACCAACGCTGCAACGTTTCCCAGAGGGTTAGGCAGAGACAACGGATTTTCATTTGTCACGATCTTTGCAAACCTCTCTTATCTTGTTTACTGTCATTATATTCTTCATATATGTTTGGCGGTTTAGGAATATGTTTTATTTGCATATTAATTTTAAATACGACAGAAAAATAACCGTATGATATGTATTCTATGGAGTAGGTATACTAATACTACCAGAGAATGGCAGCAGCGTCTTTCGGTGTAAGTACTATGGCAAATCCGCAAAATGATGAGTACAATTTCAATGTGGAGATCCTTGCTGCGGGGGGGTAGGGGGATTGTCCTGCTGTAGAAGACTTTCGGCTTATATGATGACAAATATTTTAGTTTTAGTAGTTAGAAGTATATTAATGTGTCAAAATAAAATTACAGTGATCAATTTGTAAGGACCATCGTTAACAATTATAATTGTTAGATAAATATTTAATATCAATATTTATCTAACTATTATCGTAGGGGAATCATTTTCTAACCTGTGAACTTAATAGAAATCCGAGAGTTGATCTTTTCATCCCGAAGGAATCATCACTAGCTCAATGAAAAAAAAACAGCATTCTTGTTTATTGTGAATTCGTGACGTATCAACAATTCTGAAAACCAATTTAGGTAGATGATGGTTGGTATTTACGCAATTGTAATTACCATCGATTTAGTATTCCGTAGAAGGACCTCATAAATTGGTCATGCTTTTGTTTTTCTCACACGTTAAATGTGACGTGACAGTTATGAAAACAAAAAGGATTGATCTCAAAAATGGAAAACCATAAATTTAATCATCCGTCGTTCCATCTACGAATCCGAGGTAGACGCTCTGCGTTAAGCTACGAACGATACACACTGGCCGATCAAATTTCGAATTCCCTTGCTGACACCCTTTCGGAGGATGTAGGTTTTAACCATCGGCTTTGTTTTCTAGAAACGAATATGTTCACAATTACGTGTGAAAGATTATATCATATTGAAAACACCTTCCAAACTATTTAATTTTATTACATTATTCACAATTCAAAGCGAAAATCTAATCACAAAAATGGGAAATCAAAAATCAAATGGTCCCAGGGGTCACGAAACATTGGTGCTGTTGCGAGACTGAAAATTTAAAAAAAGATTAATGGTAAAACTATGTAACTAACTGAAACCAGATTTTTTTGTGAATTCGTTTCGTAATTTATTCACGTTAATTAGTTTTGACTGCTTTGATTTACATATCCATTTTAATTTTCAAAGTGGTCTAGACGAAAGTTGTTTAACACAGTTTATTTAAATCTTGAACACCAGAATATTATCTACGACTTGAGTGAATATAACATTGCACTAAATCATCGTACGTTCCGCAATATGGCAAAAACGACACAGCCGTTTTTATTTAGAAAAGTACTAGGTATATATATATGTAATATATCAGTTACCCAAACTAAGCAGTGAATTATTCCATGGTACAATAATTCACTGCTTAGTTTGGGTCTTGGGATCAGATGGCAGTGTGTGAATAATATCCCATGATATTATTATTATAGCTAAGTATTAAATGATAATGGAACCAGTGAAATAGCCAAAAACCAGTGAATAATATCCATTATTAAATTTTTGCTCATATCCGCCTTGGTCTACCATCTGTTCTGTCTTATCTATGGTAATTACCCAAACTAAAAACATGTCTTGGATATTTTCGAGATTACGAACGAGATAGACGAGAGAGATTAAAAAGTACGTACTTAATTTTAAATCAACTGGAAATAACTACAAAAATAACCTACCATTTCCATCCAAGTAAATCTAATTTCGCTTAAGTGACTCCAAGTAAAAGAAACGAAGATAAATGTTTACAGATACGATTTTCTAAGAAATCCTGCGAATATTTACTTGGATGTTTGCCAATCCAAGCCAAGACACACACACACGCTTACACAGGTTTATTTACTACTTATATATAGCTAAATAAAAAAGTATCTTGTTGACAAATTTATATAATGTACTAGGTTTCGGGGGGGCCTGGAGTGCCAAAATACAGGCCTTGGCTTAGTTTGGACTCCAGATCTCCCACAAGTTGCAACTTCATACATTTTGTCAACTTTATTTCTTTTATGTTAATATCATGTAATTTGTGGAGATGAAATAAATCATTTTTGTATAGTAAAAAAAAAAAAAAAAAACCAAACTTCTCTTGGAATTCAGTAATTTGAAGATTCTTGCTAGGCTGAGACGGTAAAGGCTGCAATAGCAGTAAGTGTCCTCTACTACCGCCACGTCACGCAGCTTCGGTAAAAAACGATCGATAATAATGGTTCTGGCCAAATTTCGGGTACGACGGCCAAATCCAACGGAAACTAGCCAAAAACGTGTGTGTGTATGTGTAAGCACTAACACACACACACATTTTTGACTGTTACTGGGTGTGTTTATTACTAAAAAACGTTATTATCTGATCTGTTCGAGGCAGGAGTCAGCAATCAAGGAGAACAAACCAGAACCCTCCCATGGTACAGTCAGCACCAAAAGTCGATGAACAGAATGTATATTTAACAGTACGGTTACGGCGTCAAATCAGGGTAATCTAATGATATATTTAATGGTGTGCTGGCGTCTGTACAGACTTTTTATCCATTAAATATTATCATTAGATTACCCTGATGAGACGCCGTAACTGTACTGTTAAATATACATTCTGTTCATCGACTTTTGGTGCTGACTGTACGTGTCCCAACCACCTGGGACATGGCGTAAAAGGACGGCTACGGTGTAGCATACCCATTTTCCCGGGGCTTCCTCCACCAGGCGATAAGAGAAGTCCACGACAGGATAGGTTTAGTCGGTGCGAGTCCGACTTACCCACGTGCAGGCAATTTTTGCGGATGACCTGCGTAGCTAATCCCCATGCCTTAACAAAAAAACTTGTGTGTACTTATGTACACGCGTTAGAAGTTATACTTCTTAATATACAACTTGAACATAGTTATCAATTTTCATACCACCTAGAACTAACGTCATGCTGTTATTTTTACGATGCGCGCGCATCATGCGCGCACATCGTAAAAATTCACTCTCATACATTTTCATACCACCTAGAACTAACTTCATGCTGTTAAATTTTTTGGTGTCGGTGTGCGCGCGCATCGTAAAAATTCACTCTCATCATTTTTCTCCATCGCGCCAAAAGAAGTATAATTTCGACAAGAAAAGAAAAAAGGTGAGCCTATGCAATGCGTTCCCTTTCCAGGGTTTCCCAAGGGACTAGAGCATGGGTTGGGCCCCATGCCAAAAACAGTTGAAAGTTATTTGGGGAATCGGTAACTCTTGTTGCAAGCGTCCATAGAGAACGTTGATCAATTACCATCAGAGAGGTAGGGCACAGCGTTCATTCGCTCGAAGAGCAGCCCGACTGGGGAAGTACCTCCTCCAACTTACAGAAGACTATCCTTAATAATAACATTAATAATTAGAATGTTGTGTTTCTGCGTGTAAGTAAGGTCGCCAGAGCTCATCGGGGTGGGAGAAGGGTCAACAACACTTGTTTGCTGACTCTTAAAGGCCGGCAACGCACCTGCGACTCCTCTGATGTTGCGAGTGTCCATGGGTGGCGGTGATCACTTACCATCAGGTGACCCACTTGCTCGTTTGTGGGCAACAAACGAGCAAGTGGGTCACCTGATATAAAAAAGGTGGTTTGTGTGCTTAAAAGCTGATTTAGTTGTACATCCATACTAATATTGTGCATGTGAAAGTCTGTCTGCCCGTCACTCTAGTCAGCATTCACGTCGAAACAGTCACACCCAATTCAATGCAAAAGATGGAATAAATAAAAGAAAATAGAGACGGGTCTGTCAGCGTGGTTGGCAAATAATAATAATAATATCTGGGGACAATGTCACACAGATCATCCTAGCCCCAAACTAAGCAAAGCTTGTACTATGGGTACCAGGCGTCGATATACGTACTTATATAGATAGATAAATACATAAATACATAGAAAACATCCATGACTCAGAAACAAATATTCGTGCTCATCACACAAATATTAGCACTTACCGGGATTCGAACCCAGGACCACCAGCTTCGTAGGCAGGAGCACTACCAACTAGGCTATGGCTTTTCACGCCGGAGATCGTGGTTTCGATTCCCACCCAGGACAGATATTTGTGTGCATGAACATGTCTGTTTGTCCTGTGTCTGGGTGTTATTATCTATATGAGTATGTATTTACAAAAGAAAAGTATCCTATGTAGTATATCAGTTATCTGGTTTCCATAGTACAAGCTCTGCTTGGTTTGGGATCAGATGGCCGTGTGTAATTAATCTCCCAGGATATTATTATTATAGCTAAGTATTGATCTGATGTCCTCCGCGACGTGTCCGTCGATGGCGAACCCTGCTATGATTTGTTGTTGTGGGCGCGAATATGCCTCGCAAACCCAAATTTAGTTTTAAATACTCTATTGCATGACACGCAATACAGCTGATGAAACTCGCACATCGACGTCCTGAATGGCGCAGGACTTTACATCAAGCTACAGTGCAATACGAGGCTGCCAGGTTAAATAACATAGATGCTGATCGCCAACACAAAAAATTAAAGCTAAGTATTAAATGATAATGGAAGCCATTTGATTGCTGTGTTGGTTGACGTGGTTGGTAAATGCTTGCCTTTGACGCCACTGCTCGTGGCTCGATTCCCATCCTGGACTGGACTGGAGATATTTGTGCGCATGAACATGTCTGTTTGTCCTGAGTCTGGGTGCAATTATCTAATAAGTATGTATTTATAAAAGTATCTATACATGTAATAAAATCGTAGGAAAGTCAAAACTATGCATTGAATATTTTTTTAAAGGATACTTGGGGCGTGATCTACTATCGATATCGAAGCTAAAAGTATCGTTTTTAGAATTTTTATCTGTGTGTCTGTATGTATGTCCGAGCTAAACCCAAAAAGTACTGCGTGGATTTACTTCAAATCTTATTTGAATATTACTAAGTGGTCGGGTCAACATATAGGCTACATATTATCACGCTATCACTTAAGGGGGGGGAGCGATGATAATTTATAAAATTCAACGCGGGTAAACCCGCGGGGCACAGCTAGTATGTAATAAATCAGTTATCTGGTATCCATAGTACAAGACAAGCTCTGTTTTGTTTGGGATGAGATAGCCGTATGTGAATAATATCCCAGGATATTTCATCATATAACTATAAGAAAAACAATAGGTTCACCACAAAATACGAAAAATAATGAATCATCAAAATATTCCGTACTTTGTCCTTGTACGAAATTCAGGAAAACCGGTGTGGTCACTCTACATCAATGACCTCTATAATAAATACATATAGCATTAAAGTTTATCGAGTTGGAGATACATAGTTAAGTACACTAGAAACCTTTTATCCTTATGCAGAAACGTGACCACTGAGAGATGAATACAGAATAGTAGTAGTATGTACTTTTCGTTTGGGACTCCCATGATGGTCCAGTAATGATAGCGTATTAAATCCCGCGAAAAATTCTATATCATAGGACAACTACCACACTGCCATCTGACCCCAAACTATGGATCCTGCACTATGGAAACCAGGCAACTGATAAACTTTTATATTTCTAATTACATACGTATATTTCTTATAAAAAAATTTTACTATAGCAATAAAGGATATAAATTAAAATACTGTTAGTTAATATACCTAAGCCTTATGGTATATTAACTAATAGTATTTAATTTTTTTGCAAATTAATAAGTGAAGCAAAAAATTTGTACCCCATTTCATGAAAATTCGCCAACGGAGGAGTATGAAATTTGGAACGATTCAAATTCAAATGGGGAAGGAGTGCAGAAATCTAACATTTTTATATAATAGGCACTAGAAATAAAAAAATTACAAACACTACCATGCTTTTGACACACTGACAAATTGAGAAGAACAGATTAATATTCTATTCTTAAAAGTTCATGCCTACTATTACCTCTGCATCACCCAAAGGTCTACTGGTAGAGAATGCTTTTGGCATTAAGTCCGCCTGAGTACAGTTTTTGTAAAAGGTTTTAAATAATTTTGTCCGTTAATTATATCTTTCTAACGAACTCTGGATGGACGCGGTAGCATTCTGTGGTAAATCCCAGATTCCAATAACATAGTTTGTTTACGTTAACACCTGCTTAATACCTACTTAAACTTATCCAATGACTAAGTAATAAGTAAGTTCATATAATGGGCGCTTGCTACGTGACGAATTACACGTAGACTTAGACTTAGGAACAACCTGTAGGTAACAACTAAATTGTATTTGTGAAATAATTTTGAAAATCGGTTCAGTAGATCCAGAGATTACCCCTTACAACTTCATAAACTCACAAACGTTACCTCTTTTAATGAAATGAAATAATGAAATTTATTCAGCACTTGGGTATTAACATACACTTGTACTTGTCAAGTTCACAATGCAGTACATAAACATAGTCCAATACAGTATAAAAATTACAAAAAATTAATTAGTCCGTCCGGTCTGTTTTATCAGATATATTTTCTTAAATCCTAAAATAAATAACAAGCACTAATCTATTATTTTGAAATTTAGTTGTACAATATTAAAATTAAAGAATTGAAGGCAATGAGCATTTGGCTAGCGCAGAAGGCTCTTAACCAGTAGCTTTAATTAAACGACTAATACCCGAGGCCACCCTTTTGGGGTTCGGGCCACAGCTCAGGGGGCCGCTGAAGCAAAAAGACAGAATTCTAAGAGAGGGTGTGATCAGTTGCACGGGATCACCGATGACGCGTTAAGGGGCCAAAGCGATCCTCGCCTTTATTATATTAGTATAGATGTAGCCGTATGTTACATGATTTGCCCTTGGTGTATCAATCAATTTGGATAATTCTCATTCCGTCCCATTGGTTCCAATCAATATTTTAATTATAATTGGTAGGTAGTTAGATTTTTTTGTTGTAACCTTAGAACGTCCACTTCCTGGCCCCGCGCTTTTTTACACTAGCTGGGGCTCAAACCCAAGTTTTCATTCTTGTTATAAATAATACAGATAAATAAACATCTTGGGACAGATTAAATTCCATTGAACTATGTTACCTTTATTTTTTTATATATTACTGTTATCGTCATTATCATGTCAACCAAAGTATACGTCCACTGCTGGACAAAAGCCTCCCCAAAGAATGGGGGGATATACCATAATCGCCACGCTTGGCAGACTGGTTGGCGATCGCAGTTTGATTTCATAGTTCACAGTAAAACGCTGCTGCCCGTTCTCTGGTAGGTATTCATTCGGTCGATTTCTACCTACGCCCCTCACGGGATTAGATAGGGTGATAATATTCTATGCCGTCACCACACAGCAATTTCTTATCATCACCCCATCACATCCCGTGGGGGGCGTAGAAGTCGACCCGAGGGAATATCTACCAGAGAACAGGCAGCAGCTTCTTGACCGCCAAAGTGGTTAAATATCTGAGCGTCACCGGCTTCGGAAGGCACGTTAAGCTGTCGGTCCCGGTTGTAGCCATTAGGCAACAGTCGTTAAGCCATGTCCTAGGCCAACTTGGCGGCTTGAACACTAACTAAAACTAAAACAACTAGGGTAGGTAACCATTAATTAACTAAGTTGCTTAGACATAATAATATTCTGAACGATGGATGACAAACCCATAAAAAAAATTAAAATATAATTATAGATCGTTACCTAAGTAATTTTATGTGCATGCGCACTATTTGTATTTAATTACGTATTTAATTTAATGTCGAATAAGCTTATCAGGTGCTTTATCTCTGGACTGCAAGGTTCAGACGGTACCTACCGTCGTTTGCAGATAATAATATATTAATCTATATTTATCTCACGCACTCATACGTTATTATGTATACATAACAGCTATATAATACGTGCGTCAAAGAAGTAGTAAAGCAAAATCGTACAGTGATTTGTATATGCGTGACGTTTGTAAGGCGTTTACGCCTTACATTGATGGTCCAAGCTTTTTATAAATTACTAGCTATGCCCCGCGGATTTAACCGCATTAAAGTTTATAAATTATCGCCTATGTGTTAATCCAGGGTATCAACTCCATACCAAATTTTATTGAAATCGCTCCAGCCGTTTGGACGTGAAGAAGTAACAAACATAGACACTCCTCACACAGTCACACACTCACAAACTTTCGCTTTTATAATAATGGTAGGATAAATATCGATTTACTTTACGACATGCTGTGTGTTATCTCGAGGGCATATCGACCAGAGAACAGGCAGTAAAGTCTCTCTGAATACTAGGAGCACTATGAAGTCCTCCCGGCCGAATTTCAACCACGGCGGCCAGTCTCAGTGGAGATTAGCCAATTGCGCAGGACATATTATAGTGCACAAGCGTGTGCGCAAACACAGGGACACTTTCTATTCCATCACTCTCATGATCCGATGGGACGACTAGCGACATAACCGGAAAGAGGTCAGGTACAGGACCGACGGCTTTACGTTCTCTCCGAGGCACGGGGGTATAATACCGCCAACTACCAGACTTCGGGCTGATATTGTGAAATTTCTTTATATAGAAAAATCCGGGATTTGAACCCAGGACCTCATTATCAGCGGTTGAACACGCTACCGCTAGACCAACGAGGCAGTAAATACTAGGAGCACTATACTGCGATTGCCAACCCATCTGCCAAGCTTGGCGATTATGGCATACTAGCTGTGCCCCGCGGTTTTACCCGCGCTAAAGTTTATAAATTATAGCCTATGTGTTATTCGGATCTATAAGCTACATTACTAAAAAGTTGCATTAAAATCCGTTCGGCAGGGTTTGCGTGAAAGAGTAACAAACATACACACTCACAAACTTTCACCTTTATAATATTAGTGTGATCTCCCAAGTTATGGACCAATTGGACACATTGTGGAGATCCTTGCGGGAGCCTTTGTGCAGCATGCATTTTGCAATGAGAACCTGATGGAAACATTGTGGGCGAACTATGTCCAACAATGGACGACATTATGCTGATGTCATATCAGCAAAACCGTTCTGTTCATTGTAATTACGCCGCAACCAGAATCGCCCTCCATGACCATTAGTTGAGAGAGCATTTGTCGGTACGAATGCACCGTATCGATAAATACACCGTCTGATCCTCAATCGGACGGGCTGCCGAGATTTGCGTATTTAGGTAAGTAACCGTTGTACAAAGCATTCCTAAATGTTGACCCTTCCATGCAACTCCACGTCAGTAACCGTTTTCAGTCACGGTTTTGAACACAAAGGGGGTGTCCTCTGAAGTGGGTTACTTAATTTGTAATTTTATTTTGGTAAGTGGCTAGAGCCTCCGCTCGTCTCTATTGTCCGATGAAGCAGTGAAAGCATCCTAGACTAACAAACGTAACTAGCGATAAGAAAAAGAGAAAAAGAAAATGTGTGCTCGCAACTCTCTCTTTTTACAGTTATATACGAAACGTAACTGTCTTTCTCTTTCTATCTTCACTAACTTATATCTCCCTCTCAACTTCCGTTCGCCTCGCCCTATCACACTTTTAGTAACGCTCTCATCGTATTCACCAGCTTACTCCCCAATCAAGCGTGCGTAACGAAGTTTTACTTCAAAAGCAAAATTAATACTGATATTTATTTGTGGTATATTCAGTGGTCTGTACGGCGTTTCCATCTGCTTAAGTTCCGTGGTATATAATGTACACATGCTATATAAATAGTCAGTGTACATATAAACGAAGTGGTCGGTACCAATAATACTCGGCTTTATGGGTGTGTACTATTTAGAATATATTTATAGTTTCCAGCTGATATCTGAAGGCTGATCTGTACATTATGACTCCACCTATGTAAACAACTCATTAAGTAACTATTTATTGTACACATCCTACTGCGATCACCAACCCGACTTTGAAGCGTGATAATTTTGGCATATACCTACACCTTTTTTTTCTTTTTTTTTTGTAAGGCAGGAGGAATGCCTAAGCATGTCACCCACAAAAAGTGTCTGCGGGTGGTATGTCGGACTATCTTATCTTGTTTGGGGTGTACTTGTGTACAGCACTTCGACCCTTTAGGATCTTTTGTACTATCCCCCACTGGTTTTATTCTATCCCTAAAGCCCTGAATGAAGGCTGCACATAATCCAGTACGCTTCTTAGAGGTAGATCCTTGTAGTCACCTGGTTCTGGATATGCCAGCCCCAGGATTGCCATTCTGTGTCTTGCCAATGCATCGCATTTGCATATTATATCGGATATATATTATGTCGGACTAACGCCGACTAAACCTATCCTGCCGTGGGCTGCTCTTGGTGCCTGATGGGGGAGCTCCGGGAATGCGAGTATGCTGCTCCGGTGCTCCCCTTTTGCGCCATGTCCCAGATGTTCGGGACACGTACCCTAGGAGGGCTCTGGGTTGCCATCCCCTATTGCCGACTCACATACCTACCCCTAATGCTAAACACAACTCCACTATGGAGACCTGCGAAAAGATCTCCATAGTAGTCGCCTCCTTTTTCTCTTTCTGATTAAACTCGTTCCGGGATCCAAGACAGTTAAAGCGATTCCCCGGGACATGCCTGAGCTTCACCGCTCAGTGTCATTTCATTGTGTGCCACTGTTGATCCTGGCTTACAGGAGTTGCAGTGGTGGGTAAGAGGTAGGGAATAGTCCCGATATAAAAAAAAAAAGTAGTCGCCATTTGGTTGACATGATGAATAGTTTGCTAGATCTCCATAATGTAGTTATGTCCATCATTTGGTGTAGGTATATATGCCAAAATTACCACGCTTCACAGTCTGATGCTCTACCGGCTAAGTCGCCGAACATCAATTTCTTAAATGGCGTTCAAATAAATAAAGGTTAAAAATGAATTAATCAATCGTTAAATCGGCTTCAACGTTGACAATCGATTCCGGACCATTTATGACGTCACATGTGCTCATGGAAGCCGATTTAACGATTGATTAAGCCATTTTTGACCTTAATTTATTTGAACGCCATTTAAGAAATCGATGTTCGGCGACTTAGCCGGTAGAGCCCCAGACTGTGGGGCATGGTAATTTTAGCATATATACCTACACCAAATGATGGACTCAAGTACACTATGGAAATCTAGTAAACTGTTTATCATGTCAGCCAAATGGTGTCCACGATGGAGATCTTTTCGGAGGTCTACATAGTGGAGTTTTGTCTAGCATTAGCGGTGGGTAGGTATATGAGTCGGCAATAGGGGAGGGCAACCCAGAGCCCTCCTAGGGTACGTGTCCCGACCATCTCACATGGCGCAAAAGGCCCCTGGTTGGCGATCGCAGTATGATGGACATAGTAATGCCAAGCGCGGTGGTTACGGCAAACCCTTTCAAATGGCAAGTTCAAGTTCAAGTTCTTTATTGCATTCATGTGTTACAATAGGTGTTAAAGCATATAATTTGTGTCAAACATGAACCCTGTTAGGGTGTTGCAAATACATTTCTGATAACATCTTAAAGTACATATATTTTAACATCTTAAATTATATAAAAGGTGAATATAATAGCTTTTAATAATTTCAAATTAATCTAACCTTATTAACGTTATAAAACCTTTTGTTGAGGCCTATGTCCAGCAGTGGACGATATCAGGCTGATGATGTAGTACACAGAGACTTCTGCCCCTTCTCTGGTAGATATTCCCTTAGGATGACTTCTACCCCTCTCACGGGATGAGATGGTGTGGTGATATTCTTTGCTGTCATCCAAACAGCAAAAAGAATTATAGCAATAAAACTAAAACACATTTTACAAGGTTGTGGGGTAACGAACTATATTATCTCAAAAGAAATACGATATTAAAATACTTACATGAGGTCAAGCTAATTATAGCTCAACAAAAAGTGCCTCGAGGGAAATAAACAAGAAAAAAATCATCGGGGGGGGGCAGGGTCAGCAACACTTGTTTGCTTGGCTGTTAAAGGCCGGCTACGAGTCGCGACTCTTCTGGTGTTGCGAGTGTACAAGGGCGGCGGTGATCACTTACCATCAGGTGACCCACTTGCTCGTTTGTCGACCTCTGACATAAAAAAAATTCAAACAAAAACAGGACTTCCTAAACAAATGAAAACTTAAGTATAATTTTTGGCCGATGTTTAATTTTAGCGTCTTATCGGAACAAGGTTAGTTAGACCTGTGCTTCAGACAATGGTTGTATCATGTTTATTTTAGCGTCTTATCGTAACTAGGTAAGACCTGTGCTTCAGACAATGGTTGTATCATGTTTATTTTCTTTACCATTAGACATCTGCGTCTGAATGGAGCTGAATATCGGTGCTGCTGTAACCTGTAGCCTAACGCTCAGCAGCTGTCAATTAGACACATCAAACGAGTACTTTTTTTTTTAATTATCTGTGTACATATTGACCTATAAGTGTCATTAACATATGGCCCTGACGGATGCGCTTTTTCTTACATAACTTTTTAACACCTATCATCGAAAGTCCGACAATTTTACTCATACCATTTAAAGCTATAATGATCGTTATTCATAAAAAAATATTACAACTATAGATTACAACACATAATCATTTAAATTCATAAAATCATAAATCATACACTTTGTTTTTACTACTATTTGTTTACACATTTTTGTTTATACTAATAATCGAAATTCATAATCATTCGAATACATAACAATGATAATCGTAAACGTGTTTTATCCTGATATTTGTTTACATAAATTTCTTAACCATAAGTGTTTTCATTATATTCATACTTTGTGTTATACTAAATACAAGGAACAATAAAAGTAGCATAAACAAAATAGAAGGTGAAGTTAAAAATGCAACTCTAGTGAAAATCTAATTGGCACCAGAAACGAGATGCTACCAGACAAGTAGGTTAGGTTAGGTTAGAACGGTGACCACAACAACGCCCGAAACTAATCTTTGTTAGAAAATAGACAGTATTATATATATTTATTAATTTAAACAATATGATAATAGAATTTTATGAAGAAAAAAGTTCTGAATAAAAAATATATGATTTCACACTTTTCTTGGTATGGTTGTATGAATAAAAAAAGTATGAAAAATAAAATTATGAAGAGTGATGATTATGAACACAAAGCGGTAGTAAGAAAAATAATATGATTAAAAATTTTATGTGAGCCAACATGGACCCGGCCCTGACCTGCGCTTCTGTGCCAGTATTCATATACCACGGAAACCCTTACCCTTACCCCACCCTTACCCTCACCTTAACAATCGCACTAATATTATAAAGGCGAAAGCTTGTGAGTGTGTATGTTTGTTACTTCTTCACGTTTGTCTAAACTGCTGGAGCGGTTTTAATAAAATTTGGTATGGAGTTAGCTGACACCCGGGATTAACACGTAGGATATAATTTATAAAGTTTAATGCCGGTAAAACCGCGGGGTGCAGCTAGTAACTTAATATAAGCTAACTAAATATCTTTCCTATTATAAAATAAATTTTATTCTGAATGTTTTCATACAATCCGTGTACCTAAAGCTCTATGTGTACCTAGAAATAATTATGTTTACTTAACTATAACTACAAGGTGCGTTTTGTTGCTAGATGCATTTTGTTTTCTCAGTATGTTCACCTCACCCGTCTTCACAAGGTTAATATAATGTTATAGTAAATCACACAGCTATTTCCAGCTGCAACACAATAAACGCACTACGAATATGATGCAAGCCACTCAGTAGTAGTGAGGCGTAACGGAAATAGTCCTGCTCGTCCTTACGGAGCCGCTTCTATTTCGAGACCTGGTGAAATTAGCTGCCGCGTGAGTAATCGACACCAAAATACATACCGTCAACAAAGGATACTCGCTTACTCGACTGGCCGCAGGTCGTCTTCTTCGCTCCGAAATGGCCAGGGAGACAGCGGCCGTGACCCACCCATGTTAACACCGGAACGAGTACTACTTTGTCATAATTCGGTACTAATTTGTCAGCTTTAGGAGATATAACTTCTGTACCAATAATGATAACATGTGAATTGTATAATATTTTGGTTGTCTTGTCTTGGTTGGAGTGTACAGCACTTCGACCCTTCAGGATCTTTTGTATTAACCCCCATTGGTTTTTACTCTATCCCTAGAGCCATGAATGAGGTTTGCACATAATTCAGTAATCTTGTTTACTATCTAAAGTATGCATAGCAATAAAGCGCAATATTTTGTTCAAACAATATCATTAAAGAAAACAAAAACTTACATGTATAACTATATCATGCTATTTATGTATAACAAGCAACAAGCTTGAAGAACATAATATTATATCTTATCATTGTTTGGCCTAGGATTGAAATGTACACTGGGTTACAAAACATTGTAATAAATGGAAATAAAGAATTTTGAAAAACAGTAATCTTGTTAGAGGTAGATCCTTGTAGACTCCTTGTTCTGGATATGCCAGCCCCAGGATGGCCATTCTGTGTCTTGCCAATTTATCGCATTTGCATATTATATGCAGCATTGTTTCATTTTCTTCCCCACAGGTCCTGCAGATCGGGCTATTCGACAGTCCCAGTTTGTGAAGGTGATAGTTGGTGCTGCAGTGGCCCGTGAATACTGCTACTATTAGTCGTAGCTGGTTTCTGCTGTATTTCCAAAGATTTCTGGACCAGTCCTTGTCTACTCTTTTTATAAGTTTTTAGGAGTGTTTCAGTTCCTTGATTTTGAATATTTAGGTTACTAATAATTTAAGTATACTTAATAAGTTATTAAAATGCTTCTTTTTGAAATTCTTGTATTCTCTAGGAGTATCTTCGACATACGAAAAAATAACATTTATATATAACTAAAATAAACATTATGAACTTCAGTATAAAACAAAACATTTATCAAAAGAAAAAGTCACGGTCGTCGACGTGTCCAACTACTTTAGTGATGTTATTAGTAAGTCAATTAGAATATCGCCAAAAATTGCCATTACATCGCGTGAGGGGCAAAGACGTCGACCCGAGGGTATACCTCCCAGAGAATGGGCAGCAGCGTCTCTCTGTGGGCTGATACCATCATACTAGCTGTGCCCAGCTGTTTTCCCCGCGTTAAACTTTATAAATTATGGCTTATGTGTTATTCAGATATATATAATAATAATATCTTGGGACAATGTCACACAGATCATCCTAGCCCCAAACTAAGCAAAGCTTGTACTATGGGTACCAGGCGACGATATACATACTTATATAGATAGATAAATATTAGGTCTTTACCTATGAAATTGCCGTTCTGCAGTACTGGCCATTTCAAATCAAAATAATTTTTGTTTGGCTAAGAATTCTAATTTCAAATTAATTTTATTTTAAAAACATGGATTCTTTTTTCCAAAAGTAGTCATTTCTTTATTGATTAGTGTTACATTTTCATCGCATTTCAATCTTTTTCGTCATCATGGATACGTTAAAAATTCGAGTAATTATGGAATATGAGTACCGTCGTGGCAGCAACGCGGCACAAGCGGCACGCAACATCAACGACGTTTACGGAGCTAACACTACAAACCAACGCACCACCTGTTATTGGTTTGCTCGCTTCCGTTCTGGAAATTTCGACCTGAAAAATGAAACTCGCGGTCGTCCGAAGACTTTGGTCGACAATGACGAATTAAAGGCGGTTGTGGAAGCTGATGATACACAATCTACGGCTGAATTAGCAGCAGCTTTCGACGTTAGCGTCAAAACAATATTGGTCCATTTGCGTCAAATTGGCAAGGTAAAAAAGCTTGACAAATGGGTGCCCCACGAACTCAATGATCGCCAGCGCGAAGTACGCGTCGAGACGTGCCTTGCACTGCTCAACAGACACACAAATGAAGGAATTTTGAACCGCATTGTTACCTGCGATGAAAAATGGATTCTGTTTGATAACCGCAAGCGCTCAGCAAGTTGGTTGGATCCTGGTTCAGCACCTAAACAATGCCCTAAACGAAAACTTACCCCTAGAAAAGTGATGGTCACTGTTTGGTGGTCTAGCGCCGGTGTGATTCATCACAGCTTCTTACCAAACGGGGTGAGCATTACTGCAGATGTGTACTGTGAAGAACTGAGCACAATGATGGAGAAGCTGGCGCATCTCCAACCAGCATTGGTCAATCGCTCGTCTCCGCTGCTCCTGCACGACAACGCGCGACCTCATACTGCACAGCAGACGGTCTCCAAGTTGCAAGAACTGGGGTTGGAAGCTCTCCGTCATCCGCCCTACTCACCAGACCTTGCGCCTACAGACTACTACTTTTTCCAGAATTTGGATAACTTCTTGGCGGGAAAAAAATTCAATACCCGAGAGGCAGTACAAAATGCCTTTGAAGAATTTGTTGCCTCCCGTCCAGCTGATTTCTTTAAGAAGGGCATCAATAAACTGCCACTGCGATGGCAAAGATGCATTGATTGCATGGGTGATTACTTCGATTAATACAAATAAAAAAATTCATGAAAAAAATTCGTTTAAATTTTTTCATACAAAACGGCAATTTCATAGGTAAAGACCTATTACTTAAATTCATAGAAAACATCCATGACTCAGAAACAAATATTCGTGCTCATCACACAAATATTTGCACTTACCGGGATTCGAACCCAGGACCACCAGCTTCGTAGGCAGGAGCACTACCAACTAGGCTACGGTGACCGTCATATAAACGATATTACTACAAAGTTTCATTAAAATCCGTATGAGTATTCACAAAGTTTTGCATTTAAGTAGGTATAATAGTAGGAAGTATTGAATGATATAGTAATACTGAAACAGTCATATTCTGACGTTGAACCTAATGGTAGTATATATATCATCGCCACTGCCTACTTATGATAACTGAAGTGATAACTTAAGTAACACTGGCACGTGTATTAACACGTCCCAGTTTAATTAAATGCTAAGCTCAAATCCATGGCTCCCCCGTGATATGGCGATATAAAGTATACGTGTCACGTCTGTATATATATATATATATATATATATATATATATATATATATATATATAGGGTTACTTTCCCCTACCATTGTGCTTTTGGAACGAAGTTCCTTATTGCGCGTTGCGAAAGGGGGTTAGACGGAATTAAGTTAAGACGAAAAGTTGTAACGACACTTTTTGCTTTTTTTTATTACTAAAATTGAGCCTACTGATTAAGTTTCTATTACGTTATATTTGTGAATAATATTTTTATACTTCGTTCCATCCGGGTGTCCCTTGACACCTCTCAAGTTTTATTTTTCTTGTTTCTTAGCGGAATATGATTACTTACTTGTCGTATGGGCAGTGGTTACCCTAGTGTCAGAGTTGTTCAAGCCCAGGTCAGGTCTCTGACATGGTTGAACTGCTACAACCGGAACCGTCAGCTTAACGTGCCCTCCGAAGCAGAAATTAAACCACATTGGCAGTTGCTTAACCTCGCCAATCACTTACGGACCTGTGACAGCATCTGGCTATCTGGATAAGTACATATTAATGTTTTATTAGGAGTTCAGTGCGTGTAGTAGTAAAAATTACGTTTTGCCTGACTAGCTACTGAACTCAATTTAGGTTATGGTAGTAGCCACGTTTTATAGAAAGCCCTTTGAGTTTTGTTTTGGGTATAAACAGTCTTCTCTATGCTCCGTAATATTTATGGTAATAAAAAAATTGCTGCAAAAATTAAAAAAAATATCAAATGTTAAAATGGTTTACTATAAATGTAGAAAATAATTGATATCGTCCTCATCGAACAGCATAACTGTCTCAATCAAGACCCACAAAGGCGCTACCGACGCATAGACCACCTTCGAAGCAAACGAAATCACTTAGCACATAAATGATCACCCATCAACATCAATCTCACGTCCGCCTAACAAAGATACAAAGAAATTCGAGAATCAAAAACCATTAGTAATGGTCGTCACATCGGCGCGGCGGCGTCGGGGGCACTCCGCGGCGCCAGACCGGCGCGCCGGCCCCCGGCGCCCGACGTACGTACACCACTACTTCAAAACTTCCCTTTGTTATTTACTCCACGACACAACACTATTTGTACAGGTTCCTAGAATATCGGTAATTTAAAAAATATATATTACGGTTCCAATTTTGAAAGTTTAACGGGATTTATTTGAGTTTTAGTTTAAACGTATTTGTCGTAAAAGCGTAGACAGGCGGCACCCCAGGAGTGCCGTCAGTCTACGCTTTTTCTAAGAATCGAAATTATTGTTCTACTACTTATACCTCTATACAACATGTAACTTAATTAACGCACACCCTGAAAATAGTTGGTTTAGAATCGTTTACTGAATCGATTTATATCATATTTTAATATAGGTAATTTTTTATTCCAAAATAATAAAAAATACGTAAATTATTTTCATATTAACCCTGTACGGTCAAAACAAATTGAAATGGACCGTATAAGACTTTTAAATGGCAGTTTTATTTGTATTCATACAAATTGCATCATTCAATACAAAATAAAGAAAAATAAACTTTATTCCAGGAAACTAATTTAGTAAATAACAATGCATATACACGTTAAATAAAAAATTCAGTATATGCATTATGATTGCAACATAATATTCTAATTGGGGTGTTTGAGGGTGTGCGTTAATTATGTTACATGTTGTATATTATGTGGCTACAAGGTCTAACATAATTAGTTGAGAAAACTTAAGGAGCGAAAAACCAATTTGAGAAATAGGTACGAAATATATTTTTTACCTTCCCTTACAAAATTCATCCGCTGATCGTTATTCTTGTACCCATAAGTAGTATGGTAGTTATTACTTTTTTGTATATTTTGATCATGAAGCTCAGTAAATTAAGTTCACTATTTATGTTACACCTTTCATATAGAAAAATAGCGGCAGCGTGCTCAACCGCAGAAAATGAGGTCGTGGGTTCAAATCCCGGGTCGGGCCAAAAAGTGATTTTGGGAGTTTTCCGCAAAAAGAAATTTCTCAGTATCAGCCATAACAAGCGCTATCTTCATGGAAAACTGAAAATTAAAAACCGGCTAAGTGCGAGTCGGACTCGCGCACGAAGGGTTTCGTACTATTATCTATAAAAACGAGCAAAAAAACTTGTGTGTACTTATGTACACGCGTTAGAAGTTATACTTCTTAATATACAACTTGAACATAGTTATCAATTTTCATACCTCCTAGAACTAACGTCATGCTGTTATTTTTACGACGCGCGCGCATCGTAAAATTCACTGTCATACCACCTAGAACTAACTTCATGCTGTTAAATTTTTTGGTGTCGGTGTGCGCGCGCATCGTAAAAATTGACTCTCATCATTTTTCTCCATCGCGCCAAAAGAAGTATAACTTCAAAAAATTCACGTTTGTGGTATGGGTGCCCCCTTAAATATATATTTTATTTTATTTTTTAGTAGTTGTTATTATAGCGGCAACAGAAATACATTATCTGTGAAATTTTCAAAAGTCTAACTATCACGGTTCATGAGATACAGCCTGGTGACAGGCGGACAGACAGACAGCGAAGTCTTAGTAATAGGGTCCCGTTTTACCCTTTGGTTACGGAACCCTAAAAAAGCCTGGTAATACGAGCGATATACATTATATTTATATATAATATAAATACTAGATATAAGAATTATTTTATCTTGCATACCACCAGTCTCCACAAAATAAGTATCTACCTAACCTAACTCTTTTATGGGGCAATGTATAACATTCTATAAAAAAGCTTCCCAATGATATTAGAGAATTGTCTACGAACCAGTTTAAAAGAATTATTAAAGCCAAATTGTGAAGCAGACCATATTACAAAATTTCTGATTATTTCAGTGATAAAAGTGCTTGGAATTGAATTGTTCTAAGTCAACACACATACAACATTTTTAATTAATCTTAAGTAACTATATTTTATTTTAAAAAAGGATTGCTACCGAGTTTTCTGGCAGTGTATTTCAGTAGCTACCACGTCATGCACTGCACGGTAAAAAGGAGGGTAAAAAATTACGACTCCACATTAATGTCAATTTTTTACGGAATAAATGAATTTTGAATTTGAAATAGAGACTTATCCATTCAAAATTTCCATTATGTTTCAGTCTGATTACTCATATTTAGACTGAATTAATTGTTAGCAGACTCACCAACTGATCAATTAATTTACTCCCAAAATAGAATTAGCTGAAAAATAGTGTGGTTCTGCGCCCGCGCCGGCGTCGATCATGACTCACGCAACACTGGCGCCATCTGATTTATGGCGGACACTTGGAGAACTAAAGGATTTAGAAGATCATTAACTGTACTCATAATTACTTATTTGTCACTTTGTTGAAGTTGTACGTTAAGTGAGTTATAGCTAGGGTTGCCATTACATAAAATATCAACAGCGATCATAAACTTCGGAAGCTTGCGGTATTTCAATCTGACATAGTACGATCGTCGATTGTTTTGCAGCGCCGCCCTACCGGAGCTAGTTATGAAGTTTACGATTACATAAATTTATTTTATTATTTTTACAAATATAAATATCGTTTATTATTCTCCACAGACATTTCAAGTACAATTAGGTGATGTAGGTACTTTTGGAGGAGGGGCACTCCACTCGTCTTACATAAGCGGTCCCGGGAAGAGTTAACCTGCTGTAGCTCGGGTTGCCTAAACGCGCTTGTGCGTGCTGGGGAGGGGAGGAGGCATTTTGGCCCCCTCCCGTCCCCGGAGGAGAGTCTCAGACGCTCAGTGTACAGCGGGGGTACTGGCGAGATCGTTCACGAGTACCCAGACCCCCCGCTACAGGCATTGTGAGTCTGGCTACCATGGTGGTTTTAGTGCGTATCCCGGGATTAGCCCGGAGAGTCCCACATAACCCGTCACCTCCCCAAGCGGCGGGTATGCGTAAGTTTAATGCATTTCCACTAGGTAAAACCTGTGTTACAAGTCTCCAGACCTCCATCTCGGACAATAGTTTCGTTTAGGACAGTTATTATTAATATAATTGTGCATAAAATAAACAATATTGCAACAATACTTAAAATTACTTAACCTAAAAAGTAGGGTGCGCCAAAGCTCACCTAAAATTTCAACTCCGATAATTGGAAATCCGAAAATGTTCTTCCTAACATTTTTCATCATAACATCAAAACTCCTAATTACTTTGTCTCTAATGTTAATAATTCCGAAGCATTCAACTTCATAATGTCAGTAGCAATAAACATCTATTATACTTTTATTTGTTTTCCTATATTTTCTCAACATAACCATCGTTTATACTATTATTCAAAGTCATATCTTTTTTGTTTAGCCACGGTACTATTTATAGTCATTAGTTTAAGTTTAGTTGGAACTGCGACTATAACGCAAGAGCCGAGCGAGCAAAACCAGAGTCCCGCTCCAATCATTGAGTCAAGTTCCAGAAACGAAGCGGTCCTATTCATAATTATTGGGTTAGGTAAGGTTAGAACGGTGACCCCCCAACGCACGAGCCGAGCGAGCGGAGCGAGCGTGCCGCGGTAGCGGCCGGCGAAGTGCCAGAACCGAATTGGTCCTATAGTTATTGCATGTACGTTTAATTTTAATCCTCCGCGG
Source organism: Pseudoips prasinana (assembly GCA_951640165.1). Taxonomy (NCBI): domain Eukaryota; kingdom Metazoa; phylum Arthropoda; class Insecta; order Lepidoptera; family Nolidae; genus Pseudoips; species Pseudoips prasinana. Next base: position 30,939,681 of record OX621251.1, on the reverse strand, counting down.
TGAAATTATTATGGTGAGTATGTTTAGGGATTAAATCGTTATGATAAAAAACAGTAGGAGTTTAAATATATTTACATTAATGATATTATTGATTACAATTTTCGAAAACATGAGTGTTATGAACATCGCCGGTAGCACTACAAATAGTATGAATGAAAACTTTAGAATGAAAAATTTTAGGAAGAGTGATAATTCGGATTACAAATCGTTAGGAAGAACAATTTCGGGTAAAGAACTTTAGGTGAGCCAATATGGACCCCTAAAAAGCTATATGTCCAACCACAAAAATGCGACTTTGTGTGTGTATAGAAAAGAAGTAAAAGAGAAGAGATATGTGGATGGGTGGGTGTAGAACAGAAGGAACAGCTAGGTGATAATATGAATAAGTTCTTCTGTCATCATCATTAGACTCTGACTCTCCAGACACAAAACGGTTTTGAAAAATATTGCCGTATAATCCGCCGATGCCCTCTAACCTAGGACAAATTTAGGGCATCCCAGAAGTATGGCACCCCTAGTTGGTATTATATTATTATCTTTCGTTATAATAGTAAGCTTTCAGATAACGTGATGGCTCTGTTTGAAATCTTTTAGATGTTTGCCATGAGTAGGTTTGAGTTTCATGTTATAAATAAAACCGGCCAAGCGTCAGTCGAGGTTTGAAAGGTTCCGTACATAATAATCATCATCATATCAGCCTAAAGACGCCCACTGCTGGACAAAGGCCTCCCCAAAGATCTACACAATTGCCGGTCTTGCGCTTCACATTCGCATCCAGCCACTTCCAGCGACCCTCACAAGATCATCGGACTATCTTGTAGGGGGCCTACCCACGCTGCGTCTTCCGGTTCGTGGTCGCTACTCGAGAACTGATCTCTGATTATTTAAGTGACAAAACAGCTTGGGATTGAGTCGCTCTAAATTAACACATTTAAATACAATGTAATTTTATGTAAGAAATAAATATTTAAAAAAAGGATTCCTACTGAGTTTTCTGGCAGTGTTTCTCAGTAGCTGCCACGTCATGCACTGCACGGTAGGGTAAAAAAATTGACGATTCCACACAAATGTAATATTTTAACGGAATAAATGACTTTTGATTTTGATTTAAGAACCTTTCTGCTCCAGCGACCGTCGGCTCTACGAGCTATGTGCCCTGCCCACTGCCACTTCAGCTTGGCAAACAACTTGACACAGCTTAACATAATAATATGGGATTGCAATACCCAAGTAAACTGGAACAACGCGAGTTGAACTTATGGGCATTCCGTATGATCAATTAAATAGGTAAGTAACATTGTTTTTATTTGCCAGAAGGTTGTTGCTATTCCAATTCTTCTCAGAGAGATGCCATATCCCAAAATCGTGGTAGAACATTTTTTTTTTTTAATTTTGAGTATTTGATAATGAAGTAGGTACACACAACCGAGGTAGTAGAGAGGCGACTACTTTAACGAGTACACCATTCGTGCTGTCCAATTATAATTAATATAAAATTATATACAGCCTTAAGCGCAAAATTATTAAATTTATGTAATCATGTATTTTTACTTGACGGGCCTGTTGGTGTGGTTGACAAATGCTTGCCTTTCACGCCGCATGCCGTGGGTTCGATTCCAACCCAGGAAAGATATTTGTGTGCATGAACATGCCTGCTCGTCCTGGCTCGGGTGTTATTTTCTATATAAGTCTGTATTTACAAAAGAAAAGTAGTATAATATGTAAAATATCAGCTATCTGGTTCCATAGTACAAGCTCTACTTAGTTTGGGATGGCCGGGTGTGAATAACGTCCCAGTATATTATTATTATTCTAACTCTTGTAACACTTTGTATTTTACAAACATAACTTTCGTAAAGTGAACTGAACAAATAGTTTTTTAAAAATTCCACGCAGATGCAGTCGCGGATGACAGCAAATAAAATACATCAAATATTGAAATAGACTTTTGATTTGCATCTATTGCTACTTTTACCATTCGGTCACACATATGAGCATCAATAGGCCACCGTTTTGTTCTTATTGTACGGAACTCTAATAAACGAGTGATTTATCGGAACATTTGGAACGCACGCGCACACATGGCGAACCATATTGTACATCCACATCCCACGATCATTGAGATAAATTCGATTAAATATTGTTGTCCCAATAAGGCCACCGTCTCGTCATATGTGTGTCTAGTACACTCTTATTATTACACTAGCTATGCCCCGCGGTTTTACCCGCGTTAAATTTTATAAATTATCACACCTCCTCCCCCGCCCGTAGGCGATAGCGTAATAATATGTAGCCTATATGGTGACCCGACTTCTTAGTAATATTCATGCAAAATTTGAAGTACTTTTTGAGTTCTAAAACCGATATTTTTGGCTTCGATATCGATTGTAGATCACGCCCTAAGTATCCTTTAAAAAAAATGTACAGTTTTGACTTTCCTACGATTTTATTATATGTATGTATACTTAGATAATGGGAACTAATAAATTGGATGATTGTATGGATATTGTTCCCTCGTCTAATCCCTCCGGAATTCCTATTCACCCGGTTTTTTTTATTCTTGAAGGTTGCCAGGTCGTACCGGATCGGAAATTCTTCCGCAGCTAATTGATTCCACAGAGCGGTAGTGCGTGGCAAAAAGTTTCTTGTGAAACGCACAGTGGTAGATGACCATTCATCCAGGTGATAAGGACGAAATTTCCACTTTTGGCGAGGCGATGGGCATGGATGAACTAGGTTTACCGTTTACATACGTACAGACGCCAGCACATCAAGCTACCCCAATCTGTCAAATTTCCCTAATTGAAAGTGAGCCTTATGCTTTTGTGATAATGTTGAAAATCTATAAAAGAAATTTGACAGATTGGGGTAGCTGGATGTGCTGGCGTCTGTACCTATATCTAAGACGCCAAATTAAAAAAGGAGGAATGTCTTTAGGCGTTGTGATTTGATTTAGCCATAGCCTTTTGCACTCGCCGAGGTGAAGTACCTAACTCCCCGGTCAGTCCATAAATGGATGACCGTCAATGAGCGCCTCCACGCTTCGGATGTAACAATTACATACATCCACTGTAATACATCTATACTAATATTATAAAGAGGTAACTATTGTGTTTGCACGTTTTGCAGGACCAAAATTAATATGCTTTGATATATATATAAAGACTTGGATATTGTAATCACATTTATTATTTAACAAATTATAATACAAGCGACACTACAGGGTACAGACCACTCTTTATTACCATCGACACACACCCAACCTCAACCACAGACACACAAAGCCAGGAGTGGCACAGAGTATATAATTAAAATACACCACAGTTACGTTTGTGAGTTTGTAGGGTTGTGTGTGAGTTTGTGACGTTGTAAGGGGTAATCCCTGGATCTACTAAACCGATTTTCAAAATTATTTCACCAATAGAAAGCTGCGTTATTGTGGAGTGCTATGAAAAATTCCAAAATTAATAACGCATCTTTACTTAATTTTGAATTATGTAATCCAAGTTGCGGGACAAACGGGCAGGGACTAAAATATTTCTATAGCGGAACGAAGTCCGCGGGGACTGCTAGTACCTAGGTGCCAAGATAAGTCCACAGCAGATAGGTTTAGTCGGTGCGAGTCCGACATACCCGCCCGCAGACACTTTTTGCGGGTGGCATGCGTAGGCATTCCCCCTGCCTAAACAAAAATAAAAGTAATTTTCTGAGAAATACAACGCAATTTCTGACTATGAATTGCGTAAATTATCACTCGTTTTAACCTATCCTACCTAAGTATCATACACTTCTGTATTTTCCTTCAGGAAAATAACGAGGAAAATTAAATTATCGATTCGTCGTGTTCTTCCTTAGGGCGCGACCACAATGTCCACAAAAGGTAGGGTTATCACGTGTCACGACGTAAGTGCCAAGTGCATACCCGTGTTTGGTCAGCGCCATGTTTTCGAATTTCGAATATGGCGGCCAGCCTCAACAGTGGTGCAGTGAGGGCCGAAAAGGCAGTGAAAATTGCATTCCAGCTTGATTAAACCGATAATTAGCGGAATTAACGCTGCATATAGTTGGTGAGACTTTAAGACGCCTCATGTCAATGTGTCAAAAGACGTCTACGATCGTCAATAAATAAACTAAAAAACCGGCCAAGTGCGAGTCGGACTCGCCCATGAAGGGTTCCGTAGCAGCATGTATTTCAGTTGATTAAATGAAAGGTCCTGCGCTATTCGCATCCAGCAGATTCCAGTACCGCACAAGATCATCGGTCCATCTTGTAGGGGGCCTGCTCACGCTGCATCTTCCGGTTCGTGCTCGACCGGCAATTGTGGAGATCTTTGGGGGAGGCCTTTGTCCAGCAGTGGATGTCTTTCGGCTGATATGATTATGACGATGATGAAATGAAAGGTAAATTGCGGTTTACGATTTATAACGTATAAAAAAAACTACTTACTAGACCTCGTTCAAAATAATTTTCGGTGGAAGTTTGCATGCAAAAAAAATTTTAAGTTTCAGTTTCTGTTGTTTAAGTTTCTATGTATGGGGAACCCTCAAAATTATTGTTATTTTTCTATTTTTGTGTGAAAATCTTAATGCGCTTTACAAAATACATCTACTTACCAAGTTTCAACAGTACAGGTCTTATAGTTTCGGAAAAAAGCTGTGACATACGGCCGGACAGACAGACAGACATGACGAATCTATAAGGGTTCCGTTTTTTGCCATTTGGCTACGGAACCCTAAAAATATTATATAACTAACTTAATTTTTGTTTTGCTTGACGACACAGAATATCGCCACGCCATCATATACCATGCTGGACGTAGCAGTCGACCCGAGGGAATTTCTCTCAGAGAACGGGCAGCAGCTTCTGGGCGTAGCAGTCGACCCGAGGGAATATCTCTCAGAGAACGGGCAGCAGCTGCTGGGCGTAGCAGTCGACCCGAGGGAATATCTCTCAGAGAACGGGCAGCAGCTGCTGGGCGTAGCAGTCCACCCGAGGGAATATCTCTCAGAGAACGGGCAGCAGCTGCTGGGCGTAGCAGTCGACCCGAGGGAATATCTATCAGAGAACGGGCAGCAGCTGCTGGGCGTAACAGTTGACCCGAGGGAATATCTCTCAGAGAACGGGCAGCAGCTGCTGGGCGTAGCAGTCGACCCGAGGGAATATCTCTCAGAGAACGGGCAGCAGCTGCTGGGCGTAGCAGTCCACCCGAGGGAATATCTCTCAGAGAACGGGCAGCAGCTGCTGGGCGTAGCAGTCGACCCGAGGGAATATCTCTCAGAGATCGGGCAGCAGCTGCTGGGCGTAGCAGTCGACCCGAGGGAATATCTCTCAAAGAACGGGCAGCAGCTGCTGGGCGTAGAAGTCGACCCGAAGGAATATATACCAGAGAACGGGCAGCACCGTCTGTGTGTGTACTACCTACCGTCTTCTGCGATGGCCAAACCGTCTGCCAAGCGTGGCTATTATGGCATATCCCTCCAAATGAATCTATCAACTCTTTCAGTATGCGCTATAAAAATATTTACTATCACAACAATATCGTTCGATATTAGTGTAATGTTATTAGTGAATTGTTTTTATTTTTAGAATATAAGTTTATTAGAGTTACCTATGCCTATAAATTATTTTTTTGCTTTGTTATGTATTAATTTAAGTTAGATTTTTTTAAAGTATTTCTTTTTATTTATATTACTATGCCATTGTGCCTTATATAAGCCTTTATCGGAAGATTAGCGGCGCAGTAATATACTGTGCTAATGCTGAGATAGGGGCCTTTTTGACAACCAAATTTATTATATTATTTTAGCTATGTATGGTAAGATTTATTTTTTGTCAAAAAAAATATTTAATTTTTTGAAGTTATACTTCTTTTGGCGCGATGGAGAAAAATGATGAGAGTGAATTTTTACGATGCGCGCGCACACCGACACCAAAAAATTTAACAGCATGAAGTTAGTTCTAGGTGGTATGAAAATTGATAACTATGTTCAAGTTGTATACAACTTATAGTTAGTATACAACTTAGTTATACTTATTAATATATTAAGAAGTATAACTTCTAACGCGTGTACATAAGTACACACAAGTTTTTTTAATTTTTCACATGACACACAAGTCCATTAAGAAATCTTTTGGGCAGGCCTTTGCCCAGCTGTGAACGTCATTCGACGATGAATACCCTTTGATTTACAATTTTAGACTATTAAATATTACTTTTAAAGTCTTTGTCCGACCTTCGTAATATATTTCCAATTCGTGGCATTTAATCACAGCCCACGTACCTATTATTATGTTTCATACAATATCTTCGGGGCACCTTGTGGGCCATTGCCCAATGTCATGGGATACGTGCCTTTACACTTTTGGCTTGTTCTTCACTTTATCTGTTTGACTTTTATGCAATCACATTACTCTGAACTTAAATTCGGACGGCCATAGTTGTAAGCATAATATAAATATTAAATATGATGTAATAAAATCGTAGGAAAGTCAAAACTGTACATTGAATATTTTTTAAAAAGGATACTCGGGGCATGATCTACAATCGATATCGAAGCCAAAAATATAGTTTTTAGAATTTTTGTCTGTTTATCTGTGTCGACCTCTTAGTAATAATCATGCAAAGTTTCAAGTAAATCCATGCAGTACTTTTTGAGTTTAGCCCGGATATACATTCTGTATTATTACTTAATAAATATTACTAAGAGGTCGGGTCATCATATAGGCTACATATTATCACGCTATCACCTACAGGGGAGGAGCTGTGATTATTTATAAAACTTAACGCGGGTAAAACCGCGGGGCATAGCTAGTTGTATATCTAAAATTATCGTCACCATCATATCAGCCGAAAGACACCCACTATTGGACAATCCCTCTGCAAAGATCTCCACAATAACTATAAGAAATTAGATAATGTGATGGATGTGAGTAGCGCAGGGCCGGCAATTGTGGAGGTTTATGTCCAGCAGTGGACGTCTTACGGCTGATGTGAGGCTGACGAAGACAAAGAAAATATCGAATTTCACAAACTGGCACATATTAATTTTTTCAATAGGTGCAGATTGCGCTCATTATTTTATGTTACATCTGTATAAATGGGTGAATTGCCCAACCAAAAAAAATACACGGCAAACCTGAGAACGGTAGTGCAATGTGCAGATTTTTTATTTTACATATTTTTTCTCAACAAAGAATGTACTTCTCTACCTTGACAAAAAAAATCATAGATTTTTACCCTCGAATAGACCGAAAAAAAAATTACAAAGTGTTATTTTATCATCACGGTGGCCTGTCCTGAACCCAATTCCTCTAATAAAAAACCTTCCCCTGCAAATACATTCGTAATATGGACTTAAATCGATTTTGTTATCATTAAATTATAATACATTCGATCAAATAAAACTATTTTTGTTTGTTTATCTTCTTTCTCATGGATTTGACAGGCAGTCAACTTTTGTCTGGAAAAAGTTATCATTTCAGAGGACAGTAAGTTTTAGTAGAATAGCCACGTCAAAATTGCGTTGTTACGCCTCTGTCAACTTTCCTCACTTCGGATCAGTCCGATTCAAGATCACGGCATAAACGCACTGGTCCCAATGTCTTGCGGTTTCCCACCAAAAAGGTAAGTTTATCATTTCAGTGATATGGGGACAAAATTAGTTTCATTTCGGTGGCTGTTATAACTCGTGCTAGATTCGTTTAATTTGTTTCAAAATTATGTATTAACTTCGCCGTAAGTACTGTTTTGTTTGAGTAGTGTTCATATTTTTTTAATAATTTATTTCGGAGTTAAATATAGAACTAACCTCTATTTTATCATCTCAGTGTTATCATTTCAGTGGATTCGGTGGACTTTTATACCAATTACAGTCCACCGGAATTAAATGTATCTCCGAAATGATAAAACCATAAAGTTTTAGAGACCCTTGAGTCAAATACAAATTCATAGTTTTGTATAGTATTATTTTTATTTTTTTTAATTATTCGGGTGTATTTGCTGTGTAATATTTGTGTTTAAGATATATAATATAAACATATATCTATGTAGTAAGTACATGTATATACTTTTGATTCACATTTGTTCAGCTCAACGATAATGTGATGAGTGTGTGAGTCACCACAGTGTAGATTTTTATATCTACTATTTGTCTACATGATAATTATTTCGAGGGTTTACCTTCATTATAAGTAAGTTACTTACCTTTATTTTTATGTCATTTATTATGTGTAAATAATATTTGATATGGTTACAAAATTTCTAAATTTTATAAGATATAACAAATAAATCTATGATTAAACTTATTAAAGAAGACTGATGTTTATAATAATTATAGTGAAGACGTGTTGTGGTGTAATAATGAAAGAAGACTTGTTTAGTAGGTACATATCTAAATTAAAAAAAAACTATATTTATAGTCATTAAAAGAAGCTGATTAGTGAATTTGATAAATGATTGTGTGATTTAAAGTAATATGATGAAAAATCAATCTTTTTAAGGTACATACTTGAACCTACTCATAAATACGTATCCAGAAAGATTGATTCATTGGAGTAACTATAATTCGCGTTTTTGTTCTATTTGGATATGTACGATTCTCTATTGTTGTAGTAATTTAAGAGTAACGTGATCTCAATTTGGTTTCTGTTATGTTTCATACGTTTGTGTAAAAGGATTATAAGAACTAAGCTTTTACTACTAAGATATTTTCATGATGTTTCTTATTCATTAATTGTGTTTTAAAAATATATAATCGTTGTTTTAATTTTAGAAGTTTTACTTATATACCTGTAAAAACACTATTCTCGTCTAGTTACCAATTTAACTGAATTATACCTAGCATTTTTCTCTTAGTGCAATAGGTAGACATTATGTTTTACTATTAATGGCATCACTTACAAATGCAGCCATAATATTAATCAGAAACTTTAAGCTTCGTAATCGCGCTTAGTTAACTCTTTTGAAAATATATCAAGTAAATTAGTATTAGTTCAAAACACATTAAACATACAAAAATATGTATGTATGGTCACCAGCAGTTACGATAAAGTTTTCCAACATTTTCACACAACAACAACCAGAAAAAATACCAAAGGTTATATAAGTAAAGAAACAATTCATTCATAACATAATAAACATTACATTAATATTATATTTTGGGGATATTGTAACCTCAAAGAATGATATATGGTAATACTAACTGTAATATCTGTATATTAATGATAATATTAAAATAACTGTGTACTGTCCTGTCTGTGTTTATCTAAATTTAGTGGAAATCAAACCTAGCAAAGTACGGAATCCTGGCTGCCCGGCACGGTAGTTCTTAGCTGTATCATTTCGGTGGATTTATTTCATTCCGGTGCACAGTCTATCATTTCGGTGGTCATTTATATCATTTCGCTAGACACTTTTCATTTCAGTGGACTCTTAAAAATTCATTCTTAAATATTTATGTAAGTTTTTATTTATATTTGGTGTCCACTCACGCACGATGTTATAAAATAGGCTAAACCTTTATTTATCACTAAAAATATGTAGATAGCATTCAAAACAAAATAAATCCACCGAAATGATAAATAAAAAGCTCTTGTTGAAATTCACCCAAATATGAAAACAGCATGTTTGGATGTTTAACTAACTTAAATTAATTAGTTACTCAATCATTCAAAAACGGCCGCTTAAGTATAAAATTATATTAATAATATATATCTTGGGACAACTTACACACTGTCATCTGTTCCCATAGTGGATGTATATACATACATATGTAGAGTATATTCACTACTAAATGCATAAGTCATTTATTTCTTTCAAATATTACATTTGTAGGGAATTGTCAATTTTTTTACCGTACCTTGCAGTGCATGACGTGGCAGCTACTGAGAAACACTGTCCGAAAACTCAGTAACTAGGAACCCTTTTTTAAAATATTTATTTCTTAATATAAAATAACATTGTACTTAAACGTGTCAATTTAGAGCGACTCATTCCGAAGCCGTTTTGTCACATAATCAGGAGTTTGTTGAGTTTGGTTTTTATAGTCCTTTTAAACTTGTTCATAGACTTTGTCTGATATCACTGGGAAGTTGGTTATAGAATCTTATACATACATTGCTTGCTTTTCATCTTTTCATTTTTGGTCGTGGGTTCGATTCCCACACAGGACAGATATTTGTGTGCATAAACATGTCTGTTTGTCCTGAGTAATTATCTATATAAGTACCTATGTGTTTACAAAAGAAAAGTAGTAAAAGTATGTAGTATATCAGTTATCTGGTTTCTATAGTACAAGCTCTACTTAGTTTGGGACCAGATGGCCGTGTGTAAATAATGTCCCAGGATATTATTATTATCATTGCCCCATAAAAGAGTTACTTATTTTGTGGAGACGGGTGGATATGCTTATATCTAGTATTTATATTACGAGTATCACTTCGTTTACGGAAGGAGTATTTATTTTTATGAACAAAGATTTGATTTTCAAATATACACTGACATGCTGATATGAATGTAGAGCCTGTACAATGGCAACCAGACGACTGATAAACATACTTATACATACATATTTTAACAACACACTCGGTCACAATAAATAAAATGCTCATCACACAAATATTTGTCCTGGGTGGGAATCAAATCCACGACCTCTGGATTAGCAGTCAGGGTCACTAAACAGTAGACCCACAGGCCAATCAAAATATTAGTAAATAAATAATAATATCCTGGGACAAACATATTATAATTTTTAATAATAACAAGAGATCGCACTTGTTCGAAATTCGATGATTAACATTATATCTATGTACTAGGCATATATTATAAAACTAAGCATTAAGTTAAAGGTATTCTAAATATTATTGTATCGGTAATGTTCCCAGAATACTGGCAGCATTACCACGCTGTATGGCAATACCTATTTGTTGGGCGAAATGTAAGCCAGCATTCTGGGAACGTGTCGCCTCAACAAGGCGTGCAGCTAATTCTTTATATATAATTATTTACGGCCATCTGATCCCAAACTACCTGGTATCCATAGTACAAGCTCTGCTTGTACTTTGGAAACCAGATAACTGATATACTTCTTTTCTTTTGTAAATACATACTTATATTAGCAACTAGCAGTGCCCGCGGACTTCGTTCCGCGTTATAAATATTTTTGTGTTGCCGGTTTGTACCGCGTAATACTTCGGGTTAAAAGTTCTGGATAAATAACAATTATGATGATGAATAGCCTATAACACTCCATACTAACGTAGCTTTCTATTGGTGAAAGATTTTGAAAATCGGTTCAGTAGATCCAGAGATTACCCCTTACAACGTCACAAACTCACAAACGTTTCCTCTTTATAATATTAGTGTAGAAGTATAGATTACACCCAGACACAGGATAAACAGACGTGTTCATGCATCAAGTGGGTCACCTGTACACCTGTCCTGGGTGGGAATCGAACACACGATCTCCGATGTGAAAAGCAAGCATTTGTATAGTTACAAAAATTGCGAATTGTAACTTTGGCAGAGGAAAGCAGTAGCCCAATAATTGTAGTGATGAATACGAGTGAATCATAGAGTCCTGTTTTAGTTTTAAGGTCGCTATTAGCTCGGTTGTAGGGTTACCAGATCACAAAATTATTCAGGATAAGTCTCACTTTTCCCAGTTGAAAAAACTACTCAAAGTATCATCATTTTATACAAAACTCTTTGTTTATACACGAGCTTGTTTTGGTAAGGCAAGGGGAATGCTTATACATTCCAACTGCAAAAAGTGGCGACGCCTGGGTGGGTATCTCCAGCACAACAACTGCGCCAGAAACAAATCCTTCTTCCCGGAGCTGCTTGCACGTGGCGGCAGTAGAGGACAGTTCTCATACTGCCACCGCAAGTATGGCAGTCGGCAGCCAGTAGCCCAACTCCCCTCAGAGCAGCTCCGGGAAGACAGCGTCTTCCCGGAGCTGCTTGCACGTGGCTGCAGTAGAGAACACTTCTCATACTGCCACCGCAGCTCTGAGGGGAGTTGGGCTACCGGCTGCCGACGCCGCCCCGACAACGCCTCCTCCGTCTGCGAGCGGGAGCAGCACGTGGCTTCCTTCTGGACTAAGACTGCCTCACAAAAGGAGACCACGGCGTCTGTTTAAATACGAGCTTAATAATAATATTACAATCAAATTCATTAAAAGCTATCGTTATCCATACATATACGATTATGACTGCACGTGTGGCGCAGTGGCTAAGACAGTCGCCTCGCCACTTCATGTCGCGGGTTCGAGTCCCGCGCCGGACAACTACTTGTGTGACCCATAAATAGTTGTTCTGAGTCTGGAAGTTATTTTGTGTCCGTCTATTATATGTTTGTAAAGTACCCCGCGACATGGATTAATTTCTCTAATGCGGCCTGGCCTTAAAAAAACTATTCCTATGTAATAATAATAATATACATACAAACGCTTTAATCAGTTTTAGCCCTCGCTCACCTGTGTGATCCGGTGTAACAGTAAAAGCCAACAATAAAAGTTATCTTAATAAAAAAATAATAGGTCTTTACCTATGAAATTGCCGTTTTGTATGAAAAAATTTAAACGAATTTTTTTCATGAATTTTTTTATTTTTATTAATCGAAGTAATCACCCATGCAATCAATGCATCTTTGCCATCGCAGTGGCAGTTTATTGATGCCCTTCTTAAAGAAATCAGCTGGACGGGAGGCAACAAATTCTTCAAAGGCATTTTGTACTGCCTCTCGGGTATTGAATTTTTTTCCCGCCAAGAAGTTATCCAAATTCTGGAAAAAGTAGTAGTCTGTAGGCGCAAGGTCTGGTGAGTAGGGCGGATGACGGAGAGCTTCCAACCCCAGTTCTTGCAACTTGGAGACCGTCTGCTGTGCAGTATGAGGTCGCGCGTTGTCGTGCAGGAGCAGCGGAGACGAGCGATTGACCAATGCTGGTTGGAGATGCGCCAGCTTCTCCATCATTGTGCTCAGTTCTTCACAGTACACATCTGCAGTAATGCTCACCCCGTTTGGTAAGAAGCTGTGATGAATCACACCGGCGCTAGACCACCAAACAGTGACCATCACTTTTCTAGGGGTAAGTTTTCGTTTAGGGCATTGTTTAGGTGCTGAACCAGGATCCAACCAACTTGCTGAGCGCTTGCGGTTATCAAACAGAATCCATTTTTCATCGCAGGTAACAATGCGGTTCAAAATTCCTTCATTTGTGTGTCTGTTGAGCAGTGCAAGTCACGTCTCGACGCGTACTTCGCGCTGGCGATCATTGAGTTCGTGGGGCACCCATTTGTCAAGCTTTTTTACCTTGCCAATTTGACGCAAATGGACCAATATTGTTTTGACGCTAACGTCGAAAGCTGCTGCTAATTCAGCCGTAGATTGTGTATCATCAGCTTCCACAACCGCCTTTAATTCGTCATTGTCGACCAAAGTCTTCGGACGACCGCGAGGTTCATTTTTCAGGTCGAAATTTCCAGAACGGAAGCGAGCAAACCAATAACAGGTGGTGCGTTGGTTTGTAGTGTTAGCTCCGTAAACGTCGTTGATGTTGCGTGCCGCTTGTGCCGCGTTGCTGCCACGACGGTACTCATATTCCATAATTACTCGAATTTTTAACGTATCCATGATGACGAAAAAGATTGAAATGCGATGAAAATGTAACACTAATCAATAAAGAAATGACTACTTTTGGAAAAAAGAATCCATGTTTTTAAAATAAAATTAATTTGAAATTAGAATTCTTAGCCAAACAAAAATTATTTTGATTTGAAATGGCCAGTACTGCAGAACGGCAATTTCATAGGTAAAGACCTAATATTAAGTAGACTGCGGAGTGGCTCATAGTAAATGATACATACGGTCCGTAAATGATCGGCGAGGTTAGAAACTAGGCTCGCGGTCATTCCATAGATGGGTGAGCATCAAAGTGAGTGCTTTAATTTCTGAACGTCTCCTTGCTTCGGAGGGCGTGTTAAGCTATTGGTCCCGGTTGTAGTCATTAGAAAACAGTCGCTAAGCCATGTCAGTAACTTACTGGGTGGCCTGAACAACTCTGATACTAGGGTAACCACTGCCCATGCGATAAGTTATTTTGCGTTCACTGGTTATTAGTGAACTTCGCAACGCATGGAAAAAAATATTTGTAACTGACGCTATCGTATATCGTATATTTATCGTATATTCGTTACAACTCATAAAATTGTGTGCTTATTCCCCTATATGTGCATTATGGTTACCATTTAATTCTCATTACGTCAGATGTTTTTATACATTTTAAGTAATTCTTTGCAATATGCTAACTAACGGCTTGACTGGCCTATTAGTCTAGTGGTTAGTTACCCTGACAGCAAAGTCAGGTGTTGTGGGTTCGATTCCTACCTAGTACCAATCATAATGATGAGTATGAGTATTTGTTTTTTATCTGATTGTAATTTATCTTTAATATATATGCATTTAGAAATATATAAGTATGTTTATCAGTTGTCTGGTTACTATTGACTAATTTGGGATTAGATGGCAGTGTGTTAGTTGTCCCAAGACATTTAGATATTTATTGGTTACCCTACTTACTCGTCTTAGCCGTTCTGCAAAGCGTACGTATCCTAAAATAAAGTGGGGCAATAAGAAGTAGCCACGGTGACAGCAGGCCAGATGTAGAGCCGCTTTTAGATCGTTAATTTGGGATTAAATTGTAAGCACTTGCTCTTTCTACGAAGCATTTTAAGAGGCTGACAAGAACTTTTAGTCGTTCACGCGTATTAATGAGTGGGTCAACAAACAAACCCTGACTGCTAACTACTGTTCCTTCCCACCCAGGAGAAATATTTGTGTGTTGAACACGATTATTATATGATATATTACTATGCTGTGAATACCTACGAGAGAACGGGCAGCAGCGTTTTTTCGGTGAACTATTACCATCAAACTGCGATCGCCGACCCGCCTGCTAAGCGTGGGGATTATGACATATCCCCCCATTCTTTGGGCAGGCTTTTGTCCAGCCGTGGACGTACTTTGGCTGACATGATGATATTAATATATATGTTACCGGCCAAACCCGATTTCAGGATAAACTAGTTTGCCTAGGATAAACTAGTTCTTCCTATAAGCGATAGGATTAACTAGTATAGCCTAGTCCAAAATAATTTATCCTAAGCCCGATAGGATAAACCAGTTTAGCCTAGGCCAAACTAGTTAATCCTGATATAAATACGAACACTCTGGGATAAACTAGTACGGCCTGGTATAAATATAACAGTATATCTAGAAAGTCAAAATAAATACATAAACTCAATAAAATACTCCATAATTGGAAAAATAATTGAGATATGATTATTGCTTCTATTCAAACAGCGCTTATTATTTGTCATAGTATGATTGTTTGTATTAGCATTATCCATAACTTTTAACGACGAGTTATCTATTTATTTTCAAATTCTAGATAAACTATAATGTTTAGATTAGGTATGTTTGTTTGTATTAACAATTCTCCATAACTTTTAACGACGACGAATCATTGTCATTTTAATAAATGTGATTATTTTTCCAATTATGGAGAATTTATTCAGTTTATCTATTTATTTTGACTTTCTAGATATACTATAATATTTATACCAAGCCGTACTAGTTTGTCCTAGAGTGTTCGTATTTATATCAGGATCAACTAGTTTGGCCTAGGCTGAACTGGTTTATCCTGTCGGGCTTAGGCTCTACACAGACGGACCGCATTTCAACTGCAATTCAACCGCAAATTGCAGTCCGATTGCAGTTCAATTGCAGTCGGCGTGCAGTTGCAGTTGAAATGCGGTCCCTCTGTCTAGAGCCTTAGGACAAATTAGTTTGTACTAGGCTATACTAGTTAATCCTATCGCGTATAGGAAGAACTAGTTTATCCTAGGCCAAACTAGTTTGTCCTGAAATCGGGTTTGGCCGGTAACATATATAAGAACCTAATATGTGTTATAGTAACTTATTTTTTATTTTAGTAAATTGTCAAAACGTAGGGTACTTAGGTATTTTTTTTCTATACTGCTGGAAATATGATTTGAAGTTAGAATGTGTTTGAATTCCAGATTAAGAATAATGCTATGATCAAAAATTATTGTCAAATAGAGTCTCTGATGTGCTGAGCTAGAGTGTGGGACTGTTATGTAAATTTATATAAAAAATCTAATGAAAGTATCTGAATTGCAGTATTACAAAGTGTGGTTATAAAATAAATTTGTGTCCGTCTATTATACATTCAGTCAAAAAAGTATCGGGAATGGATGATATTGATTATGGTTCCAAATCCAAATTTTAGTTTTTTTTGTTATAGTGTATATTGGCACAACTGTTTCCATTTTGGCGCGAAGTTTGAGGTGCATCTGTTATTTATATTAAATACAGTGCTGGTTTTAGTAATATCATATATACTTAGTGTGTATTGCGAATTTTATAATGGACAAAAATATCGAACAAAGAGTTTTATATTTTGCATTGCTAATGGAATTTTGTGTTCTGAGTCACTGAAAATGTTACAGAAGGCTTACGGTGAATCGACTTTATCAAAAACTCGTGCTTATGGGTGGTTCAAAGCGTTCAAAAGCGGTCGAGATGTGATGAAAGATTTGCCTCGCTCTGGTAGGCCATCAACGTCTGCAACTGAAGTTAACATCGCAAAAGTGAAGGAAATAGTGACTGAAAATCCTTATTCAACTCTGAGAGAGATAGCCGCCGAACTTTCTGTATCTCACGAGTCGATTCGTACCATTTTAACTAATCATTTGGGTATGAAACATGTTGCCGCTCGGCTAGTCCCAAAAGATCTGAATTTTCTCCAAAAACTCAATCGCATGAAAGTCGCTGAGGAATGGTAAAACGAGTCAATTACGACCCAACATTCATGAAACGCATTGTTACTGGTGACGAGACGTGGGTTTACGAGTTTGACATGCAAACTAGTCAACAAGCTTCGGAGTGGCGCCTTCCAACTGAACCGAAAACGAAAAAACCACGCCAAAGTCGATCAAAAGTCAAAGTCATGTTGACTGTTTTCTTTGACTATCGCGGTGTTGTGCACTCTGAGTTCTTACCGGAAGGTCGAACGGTATATAAAGAATATTATTTGAGCGTTATGCGGCGTTTAAATTCGACGAAAAAGGCCAGATTTGTGGAAACAAAATTCTTGGATTTTGCACCACGATAATGCGCCTTCGCACAAGGCCATCATTGTGAACGAATTTTTGACCAAACACTCAACAAATACCATTCAACAACCACCATATTCACCAGATATGGCTCTAGCTGAGTTCTTTCTTTTTCCTTAACTCAAATTACCACTTCGTGGTACCCGTTTTCAATCGGTAGAAGACATAAAGGAGAATTCGCGGCGAGAACTGAACTCAATTCCGAAAGCAGCGTTTAAAAAATGTTTTGATGAATGGATTATTCGTTGGCGTAAGTGTATCGTTTCTGAAGAAGCATACTTTGAAGGTGATAAAATAAATTTGGATGAATAACAAACATTTTGTATATTATTGATCTTTTCCCGGTACTTTCTTGACAGAGTAGTATGTTTGTAAAGTACCCCGCGACACAGGGATTAGATGCCCTAGTATGGGCGTCGTCTTCCTACCTACTTCTTCTATGGTAATCAGGATTAAAGGAGGGAGGCTGCTACCGGTTCTATGGTATATAGTCCCTCGCTCGACACGACTTCTACGTCCATCACGGGATGATGGGAGGAGCCCCGAGAATGCGAGTATGTTGCTCCGGTGCCCCCTTTTTGCACCATGTCCCAGATGGTTGGGACACTTACCCTGGGAGAGCACTGGATTGCCCTCCCTTGGTACTGTACCTTCCGCGGCGAACTGCGGCGAGTGTTAGAATACATATTGTAGATAAATTACAACCAGACACAGAATAAATAGTCGTGCTCATCGCCCAAAGATTTGTCCTGGATGGATATCGATCGAACTCTGACTTAGGAGTCATGGTCACTATACACTAGACCACCCGGCCAGTCAAAGGAATTATAATAATAATATCCTGGGACATTATTTACACACGGCCATCTGATCCCAAACTAAGCAGAGCTTGTACTATGGGAACCACATAACTGATAGGTATACTACATATACTACTTTTCTTTTGTAAATACATACTTATATAGATAATTACACCCAGACTCAGGACAAACAGATATGTATGTTCATGCACACAAATATCTGTCCTGGTGGGAATCGAACCCACGACCTCCGGCGTGAAAAGCAAGCATTTGGCAACTATGCCAACAGGCCCGTCCGAAGTACTTAAGTCTTATTAAGAAGGATCAAGGAAAAAGTCAGAAAAAATCTCATTGGAGTGGTGTCAGCCTCTTATCACTACGAGCTCCGCATACAATGGATTTGTTACGTGGCGCGCGCGCACGTATGCTCAACTGTCAAGACAAAAGAGGAACACAATAAAACAGGGGCTTGTTCAAATGTTAGCGCCTCGTTTGTATGATTTGTTTCGTTTAGCCATTGTTAAAGAGCAGCGGTTAGCGCCCCCTGCGCAATATAGAAAGATATAATTTTATTTTCATAACATATACGGAAAATACATTCAATTTTAAAACAAAAATTCAAGTTCCGTATCGGTTTGAAAAATGGTCCTATCTCAGCTAGTACTGCATTTCTGCAGTGCTGATCTTCAATCAATATAATATAATCTAACACTCTGGGTATATAGTGAACAGAGTTTGACAGACATTTTTGATGTGGTAGCGTTCTAGTAAAACATGCGGGGCAGTCTTTGGTGACTGCTGATAGAGGTGAAAACTATTTTTGCAGTAAAACTACTTTAACCTCTTTTGACCTTTTGACCTTTGGGGATAAGCTGCTGAATGCGTGACGAGAGCGTTAATAAAAGTATGATCGGGTGAGGCTAACGGAAGTTGTAGGGAGATATAAGTTAGTGAAGATAGAAAAAGACAGAGTTACGTTTCTTATACAGTAGAACCTCGATAAGTTAAAGTCCAAAGGAAACACAAAATATTTTAAAATATAGAGGTTTTAAGTTATCAAGGGTCTATGTTAGAGATAGGTTAATATAGAGGTACATACGTATGTATGTACCCTTGCTCCTATGTTTACTCGAATGAGTCAGAAGGATTGGTTCAATAAAATACAGAAATTTTTATAATCATATTTATTTATTCACATTGCACACGTTACATAAAAATAAAACAACAATTGAAGGTTTAGTCTACTTAAAAAATGTCTCTGATGTTCTTTTGTTTTAAACAATTCACAGTTTCTAAATCGATTTGATTTTCGATCGATATGCTTATTACATTCTTCAGGCACATTATTATCTTCCTCTTCAATGATTTCTTGAGATGACATATGTATTGTTTACGTTAACAATTTATCTCTAGTGAACATGTGCAAGCAATAAATACCGAAACCTTTTGTTTTACACACTCTTTCAAAATTACTCATTGAAAACAATTTTACGTTATAGAGGTTGTGGAAACATTTCTTTAAGTTACTGAGGGCCAATACAGAGATTACTTATTTAAGTTATAGAGGTTGCGTATTTTAAGTTATAGAGGTTTTGGGCTGTGATGGGAGGGAACATATTATTTTTTGTAGTTATAGAGGTTTTTAAGTTACCGAGGTTTCAGTTATCGAGGTTCTACTGTATTACTGTACGAGCAAAAAAGAGTGGTGCAAGCACACATTTTCTTTCTCTCTTTGAGGCCTAAAGCCATTGATATAAATTTAACTCAACTAAAGCACACTCGTTTTTTTACACATCTAAGTTAATTAATCTACACTATAATAGTTGACAGTTAACATTGAGACTCTTTGTAGATATATAATGTATACCAATAACGCACGGATGCGGAATATATTATTCATACTATACTTGTACTTTATACTATGAGCAGTGCTTAACTTAGTGTCAGGATTAATCAAGCCGCCCAGTAGGCCTCTTATCTGACTTAACGACCAAAACCGACAGTTTAACGAGCTTCAAAGTACGGAGACGTCCAAAAATTAAATCTTGACAGACTATAGATAGACCGCGTCCCTAGGTACAGACCAGCACATCAAGCTACCCTTGACAAATTTCCCCAATTGAAAGTAAACCTTGTGCCCATGAGATAAAGTTGAAAATCTATAAAAGAAATTTGACAGATTGGGGTAACTGGATGTCACGGCGTCTGTACTTAACTTCTCCGATCACTTATATTAAGATGATATACGCAAATATAATAATAAAAACTATAGGTACCGGACCTCAACCGCGTCCAAACTTCAGGTAAATACTATGATATTTTTTCCTTCAATATGTTTTTATTGGTAAAACCACGGGATTGTCCCTAGAGGCACGCAACCAAATGACGACATAAAGAAAGAACCTCACGAAGTATAACTTTATCGTTCTCGTACAAATGTCCACAAGTCCACTGCTGGGAAAAGCTCTCCCCAAAGATCTTCACAATGGCCGATCTTGCCGTACCCGCATCATCTGAGTGTTGCAAGAAGCCAATGGATGCGGACTACTGGATACATCGGTGCCCACGTCACGTTTTCCGGTTCGTGGCCGCCTTCAAGGACATTTCTGCGGAACCTAGTAAGTAGCTGTCAGTTCTACTAGCTATGAAACCCTGCCCACAGCCACTTCAGCTTGGCAATTCTTCGGGCTACGACAGTTTTTTTTTTTATTAAGCCTTTATGGTTGGAAAACTAAACATATATTGAATCTAACAGTTTTAAAAATCTTAAACTTAACACATCGGGTTTTCCGGTTTAGTGATCAGCGTGTCCTGTGACAACATAGGCCTCTTCCAGCTATTTCCAGACCACTAGACCTATTCTAGACCGGGTAACGCCTCCAATTCACTTCCTTATGTCATCTATCCAACTCTTTACGCGTGGTTGTCACTCTCTAATAACTTTATAAACCGTGAAACGTATTCAGCTTGTCAGTTACTTAGGTTCAAATCATCATCATCATCATCATCATAACTGCCGCAAAAGTCCACTGCTGGCTAAATGCCTCCCCAAATAATCATCTTGGAGGGATATGCGTATACCATAATCGCCACGCGTGACTAACGGGTTGGCGATCGCAGGATCATAGTCACTCATAGTACACAGAAGGAAGCTGCCGGCCGTCCTCTGGTGGATATTCCCTCGGGTCGACTTCTACGCCCCCCACGGGATGAGATGGGGTGATGATATTCTGATATCCGCCGCCTTCACGATATTTGTGGTGAAAATATTAATAAGGGCAAATACAAAATTAAATAATAATGAAAATATGTATGTATTTATTTATTTACCTGAAATTGTGACGCGTTTGATACCCTAGCCATTGAGACTGGCCATAAGTAAGTGATCCGATAAGATGACTAGCGACAAGACTGGAAAGACTATAATAGTCTCTATAATAACCATATAAGCAGACGGCCTCGTTGGTCTAGCGGTAGCGCGTTAAACCGCAGATGAAGTCCTGTGTTCAAACCTGTTCCCTGGTCGAAACTAAAAGTGCTTTGGGATTTTTGCTGTAAAGAAAATTTCTCAATAACAGCTCGAAGTCTGGGCGTTGGTGGTATTACACGCCCGTGCCTCGATGAGCACAAAAAGCCGTTGGTCCTGTAACTGACCTCTTTCCGGTCTTGTCGCTAGTCCTCCAATCGGATCACTTACCTATGGCCAGTCTCAATGGCTAGTCCAGCCGTGGCTGAAAATAGACCAGGAGGAAATAATAGTTGCCGTCGAAATCTACTAAAATAAATTTCAAAAGAACTTTTTATTTTAAACTAGCTGTGCCCGCGACTTCGTCCGCGTGTTAATTAGCTTATTTCGTTCTTATTTTTTATTAGTAAAATAAAAGACTTTTTCAAAAATAAAAGTAGCCTAAGTTACTCCTTATTACATCAGCTACCTGCCAATAAAAGTCCCGTCAAAATCGGTCCAGCTGTTTCAGAGATTAGCCGGAACAAACAGACAGACAGACAGACAAAAATTGTAAAAAATGTTATTTTGGTGTAGGTACCGAATATATGTATATTCATATTTATGTAGAAAAAAACGGTTATTTCCATATTACAAACAGACACTCCAATTTTATTTATTTGTATAGATTACGATAGCTACAGATTCAAACAAAAACTGTAATAACGCCACCGAACAAAATAGCACGTGAAACATGTACACGTGTGTTTTGATGGCAAACAACAGAGTGAGTGTGCGGCTTAATCATCACCATATTATTAGGAACTGGGAACCGGCTGAGGAAAGGGAAGGAAGCCAGATAGTCGGCGCCCGTTGCGCAAGAGTTGGTAATCAACTGTTATAGACACATTTGTAAGCTTCTTCAAGGAGGAGATTACTTTTTTCCTGTGATTTTCTCGCTTAAAATTGGGTATCGTAAACTTCAACTAAGGGATGTATCGGGTAGTCGGATAGCAGAGATACCTGTGCACTCGCCAGATTCAAATCCCGGGTCAGGCCAAAAATTTATTGTGGATAGTTTCCGTAAAGAAAATTTCTAAATATCAGCATGAATTCTTGGCGGTATTAAACCCCCGTGCCTCGAAGTAAAGCCATCGTGTCGTTCCTGTACCCGATCTCTTTTCGGCCGTATCGCTAGACATCCCTTCGGATCATGAGAGTGATGGAATATAAAGTGTGTTTGCGCACACATTTGTGCACTACGAACTAGACATTTGGGCTTTCTATTCCATCATCTGAAGATGAAATCAAGATGTAGAAAAATATGTTCACCGTAGCCTAGTTGGTAGTGCTCCTGCTTACGAAGCTGGTGGTCCTGGGTTCGAATCCCGGTAAGTGCAAATATTTGTGTGATGAGCACGAATATTTGTTTCTGAGTCATGGATGTTTTCTATGTATATAAGAATGTATCTATCTATATAAGTATGTATATCGTCTCCTGGTACCCATAGTACAAGCTTTGCTTAGTTTGGGGCTAGGATGATCTGTGTGACATTGTCCCTAGATATGTCCCTAGATGACTAAAAGTATAAGTAATGACAATTAGTATTTAAAACAAATAACCACTGTGATCATTACTATTATAAATTTCTCTTTGCGGTCAAATATAAGTCACAGCTCTAATAATCGAGTTTACTAAGAACTAAACATATAGTGAACAAGTTCCCTATTCTGACTATTCCAAGATTTTTAACGTCGATATGAATAAAAAAAAACCTTTTGTTCTATTATGGACATCAACTCCAAATATTATAATTAAACTACGTTAACCACAGCAGTCAAAATAGTACATTTTATTGTTTATAATAAAAAACTAGAGATCGCACTTATTCGAAATTCGATCATTTTTGTTAAAGACTATAGACATTAAAGACAGAATAATATTAATCTGTTCTCAGTTTTGACTCTTAGCTTGTCATCTCTTCTCAGGTTGTCAGTGTCAAAAGTATGGTAGTGTATGTAATGTATTTTTATTAAAATAATTTACTACTAATGGCTATTATATAAAATACTAGCGGCCCGGTACGTGCTTCGCTACGTATAAGGCATAGTAATAAAAAAAAATTATTAAGTTCATTTACTCAACCAAAAAAATATTTTAAATTGCTAAAAGATGTTGATTTTACACTTTTTCAAGACTTTTTTTAAAATTTTCTCTACGTACAAACCTTCCCTGGACTTCCACGAATAATTCAATACCAAAATTAGCCAGATCGGTAAAGGCGTTGTTGAGTTATAACATTACAACGAAAAGTGCATTGATTTTTATATAATTATATAGATATAGATTAGCTTTCTGCACTCCTCCACATGAACTTCAAAAGTTTCGTAAAAGTGTTACAAAGTTTTTGTTTCACGTTTTATTATTATGATGAATGTGACAAATAGATGTTTTAGTGTTATAAAATACTTCTAGAAGTTTCCATGTGTGTGTTGCGTCATATTTATTTATTTGATGTTTTCATCCGTTTTCACGAACAACTGGCAAACGTCCCATTACTATTACACCGCATACTCCCAATGACGAAAAGTGACGACTAGCAAAATATACTACTTGGGCATTTTTAGGGTTCCTGTAGTTCCAGTAGCCAAATGGCAAAAAACGGAACCCTTATAGATTCGTCATGTCTGTCTGTCTGTCGTGCAGACACACAGCCACTTTTTTCCGAAACTATAAGAGCTGTACTGTTGAAACTTGGTGTGTAGATGTATTCTGTGAACTCCATTGAGATTTTCATACAAAAATAGAATAAGAACAATAATTTTGGGGGTTCCCCATACATAGGACTGAAACTCAAAAATCTTTTTTTCATCGTAACCATACATGTGGGGTATCTATGGATAGGTCTTCAAAAATGGTATTGAGGTTTCTAATATAATTTTTTTTCTAAACTGAACAGTTTGCGCGGGAGACTCTTCCAAAGTGGTAAAATGAGTGTCCCCCGTCCCCTCCCCCTGTAACTTCTAAAATAGGAGAATGATAAAACTAAAAAATATATGATGTATATTATCATGTAAACTTCCAACGAAAATTGGTTTGAACGAGATTTCGTAAGCAGTTTTTTTAATACGTCATAAATCGTAAACCTTTCATTTAATCAACTAAAATACTTGGTGCTACGGAACTCTTCATGGGCGAGTCCGACTCGCCCTTATCCGATTTTTTTAATATGAAGGGGCCTTCATAGACCCGTTAAAATGAAATCGTAAAACTACAAGGTTTTAAATACTAAAATTTATTTCGACTAGATTATGATTATTATGACTTTTACTATGTCATTTATGTGTATTTTTTTAGAAACATATATCTTCATCATATTCCGTAAAAATTTTACATTTATGTGGAATCGTCATATTTTTTTACCCTACCGTGCAGTGCATGACGTGGCAGCTACTGACAAACACTGCCTGAAAACTCAGTAGGAATCCTTTTTTAAAATAAAATATACTTAAGATTAATTACAATCATGTGACCTCAGAACAACTCCATCCCAAGCACTTTTATCACTTAAATAATCAGAAATTTTGTAATATGCCCTGCTACACAATTTGGCTTTAATAATTCGTTTAAACTTATTCGTAGACAATTATCTAATATCATTGGGAAGTTTGTTATAAAATCTTATACACTGCCCCATAAAAGAGTTACTTATTTTGTGGAGACGGGTAGTATGCAATATGAGATTATTCTTATATCTAGTATTTACATTACGTGTATCGCTCCTTTTACAGAAGGAATCGATATTTTTATGCACATATAGTAAGTTTTCATATATATATATGTCGGAGAAATTAAGTAAAAGGCTTATTTATTTACTAGTAACGCCATCTATTAGCGTTTGGAAAACACTACTCACTGAGTCAGTAGTTCGAGTCGAGGTTGTCTATGAACTGTCGCATGTGACGTTTTTGACGTCTGTCAGTTGTCTAAGTGACATTAGTGTGTTAGCGACACGACACAATTGGCATCCAGAGCTCGACTGCGCCGGGTGTGCGCACTGATTCTTTTAACCACGTGCATGATGGCGGACACCGACGATGTTTCGGAGTTAAATCCGTCAGAATCTCCGACAGCAGCGGTGGGATCGATTCCAAAATCATCCTACGTGTCTACCGCAATGCCTGCTACTCAAAATCAAGAATATTTTCGTGATTCGGTTCCACCACGTAGCGAAAATAGTGTTTGATATTTGAAAAATTACGATGAAAATACAACCCCGCTGATTGTAAATTTACGGCTGTATCGCAAACTCGTGAACCGATTACGAAACTCGATACGTTACATTGACACATCTTCGATGTCGAGCTCGCAAATGGACTTCGAAGTCGTACCCGTTGTGCAAAACGTTAGACGAATCAAAGGAGCGTGTATCAAGACAGTTTACGGCGACCGAGAGATTGATGCCCTTTTTCAAGATATGGTGCCGTATGGTGCAGTGACCGTGCGAGAACTTACATACGTGGAGTACTCGACTTACAAGCTTGCCTTGATTAACTGGTTGAAGCCTGCTTGGAGCGAAGGTAACAAAATCGAAGTTGTTATCGCAGGTATCTCGGATACTCAGGTATGTTCAGACTTGTTTAAAACACGCCTACTGATTTCGTGTTTCGATGTGGTTACTTGCGAAGAGCGGAGTTTCTCAGCCAGTTCGTGTTTATCGTTGAAGAATAGTTTTTGGTGCATCAGTGAACGTGGAAGAAGTTTTTTATTTAACAGTGAAGAGAGTATGGGCTCTGATAGTTAGGCTGCCTTTCTGTCGGTCGAGTCTTGGAGTTAAAATAATTGGTTTGTTCTTTTCGAGGCGAAGTTGATTGTGCTGTCTTTTTGCTAGTAAGGCGACAGCATTGGCGATTCTGGATTGCGGAGAAGTCACCAGTTTGTATTAGAGTAAATTTAAAGTAACCTCTAAAGTAAAAGTGCCTCGTGTCGAGTGTGAGTGGTGAATCTTTATTTTATGATAAAAAACCTGTAAGTACTTTTATTATATTGTTTAAAAGGCACTTGATGACCTAATGCTGCACTGAAGAATTTTTGATATCTGTGAAATTCATAACACGTGTTGTTTTGTGTGGTTTATACTTTTTAGATGTTGAAAATACGCCCAACGTCTGTTATATTTAATTTTTATGGTGACAATATGCGCGTTTTGAAGGTTAAATAGTTTGAACGGTTTATGTCGAAGTCTATGGATGTAGGGGCAAGTTAGATCACATACACGCTGTTGTGGACAGTGGTACAGATTGTTCCCTAATTCGTAAATGATTTGTTGATAACCATACAGGTACTCGAGATTTTATATCCGCGCGCCTGACAGGTATTGGGTCGAACATTACATTTTCTTTTTCCCGTATTAGTCTGCCTGTCAAGGTCAACGAGGTACTCGTGTGTGAGAAGTGACATTTGTAATTGTAGATTCACATATTTTGCCGCATGATGTTATGATAGGTAGAGATGTTTTTACCTAACCGGGATTGAGCTTGACTATTAGTAACAAAGTCCTCCACATCACTCGCGAGGTCCATGCTGAAGTTTGTTTATTACAGAATCATGACACTTGTACAAGCTATCGATACTGATTTGATCGACTGTAAAGACGTTTCTCAATTACTGACAAGTGGAGAGATTCCTGTCTGTTCTAGTAATAATTCATCATCATTATGTTAGCCGAAGGACGTCCACTGGGCGGAGGCCTCCCCCGGGAATCTCCGCAGTGGTCGGCCCTCCTTGTGGGGGACCTGCCCGCGCTGCGTCTTCCGGTGCATGGTCCCCGGTCGGGAGCCTGTCTGATTTAGCGGCCGTCGGTGTTGGGAGCTGTGTGCTCCGCCCGCTTCCGTTTCGGTTTGGCAATTCTTTGGTTATAATCATAATATCTTTATTTGCATAAATGTGGTGAATACAGAATTGTACATGGCATACAAATGTTGTACTTAGGTACAAACTAGGTATATTGAACTTAAAATACTAACTTACTGATTGGTGACACAATTTTTATGCCGGCTACTTTGTTTCGCCTGCGGATCGCGACGTTTTTGTTCGGTCGCGCGGGGATGCTCCGAGCGTGGCCCTCTCCGTTCTGTGGGTGACCTTGAGCCTTCTTGTGAGTCCAGTGGTGAGAGACCACGTGAAAGACCTAAGATTTGAAACACTGCGTTATTTGTGATGGGGGGATGTTGTGTAGCTTCCCGAACTATTCTAATTAATTGCTTCACTATAACCGAGAACCACGAGCGTAGGTTCTGGAAGGCAGCTTCAGTTAAAATCCTAATTGCGCTAAATTGTATCATAGTTAGAAGTACAGTTAGAAGTCCGCTTCCATTTTTGATGGGTTGTAATAAAAGTTCCCCTCCAAAATTAATGCCCTTGTCCAAAAATATGGTAAGGTTTTACGAACTTAGATGTGAGGCAAAATGCAGGATGGACTAGCTAGCTCATGCTGATAAGGTGCGTTATGGCAATACCAAAGTTAAAATTCGTCCATTTAAAATAAGAGACGTTGTTTTTGTCGGAAAGAACCCTAACAAATTGTGTTATTTATTTTGTCTTCTATGTAATTGTCCTGTTTGAGTTTGTACAATGGGGAGTATTCTATTCTATTCTAACAATAAACAAATGAAGTGAAAAGTTTTCAAATCCTTGTAAGATAATAGAGGTCTACGACAACGATAGATACAAGGAACAGCCAATAGCTGGTGGACGCGTTAAGTACCTACGTATGTTACGAAAAACTTGAATTTGACAGTTCTAGTCAGAAATAACAGTGTAGTTAATGCCGATGGTTGAGTTAAATTCTAACGTTTAAAATGATTATTGGAGTTCATTGTAAGACACATTTACGTGTTACATTATGAGTAATAAAGCTGGTTGATTTGAAATAAATTGTGTGACAAGGGAAATACCCTACTTCGAGTTCCTGAAACTTGAGCATTGAAAGCTCCGCGCTTTGTGCTTGTAGCAGTTGAGCATTGAAAGCTCCGCGCTTATGCTTGTAGCGGTTGAGCATTGAAAGCTCCGCGCTTTGTGCTTGTAGCAGTTGAGCATTGAAAACTCCGCGCTTTGTGCTTGTAGCAGTTGAGCACTGAAAGCAGCTCCGCGCTTTGTGCTTGTGGTGGTTGAGCATTGGAAGCTCCGCGCTTTGTGCTTGTGGCGGTTGAGCATTGAAAGCTCCGCGCTTTATGCTTGTGACGATTAACTATTGAAAGCTCCGCGCTTCGTGATTGTGACAATTGACTATCGCAAGCTTCGTGCTTTGAGTTCGTGACGCTGCATTGCGCACTAACCGATAATATTCTAGGGTGGAGAACAACATTTTTGAACTTGTAGCAAGACCTCTAAGGAGTATGTGGTAGTCATCGTAGATGCTTTTACGAAATTTTGTCAATTAATGTGTGTCAAAGATTTAACATCACGATCTGCTTGCGAAGCACTACGTAGCTTTGTCCACATATTTAGAACCCCGAAACGAATTATCTCTGATCAAGGTACATCTTTTACTGGTCAAGACTTTCAGGATTTATGCCGAGGTTAGGTCATTGAGTTCCACGAGATTGCTTGTGGTGTTAGCCGAGCTAATGGTCAGGTGGAGCGAATGATGTCCACCTTAACAAATTGTTTTACAGTGGCCGAAACTTATAAAAATGAATCCTGGAAGTCTGTCTTAGGCGAAGTAAAACTCGTTTTGAATTGCACTGTAAGTAAGAGTATAGAGAAAAGCCCCTTACATGATAGCTAAAGTGTGTTCCAATGAGCGTTATATGGTGGAACCAGTATCTGGGGGACGGGCCCAATATGTGTGCCATGAATGACTACGTAAATATCCAGCTAGTTTACCTGAATTATTAGAATGTCTAGATTCTGTAGAACCCATAATTGAATAGTTTTATTTAATTATGGAACAAATTGTATTGATTAATTTGGTATTCTAATTTGGTGTAATTAGTAATTTGGATTGAATTACTGTATTGAGTCATGATCATTGTTTGAGTTGAAACGATAATTACATTGTTTTGTTGAACGTAAACCTGTGTTGATAAAAGACTTATGTTCATTGCTGATTGATAAAATGTTTTATTTAAACTGAAAGCTACTACGCTTTATTGAAGGGTGGATTGAAAGCCTAATCGCTTTGTCCTGATGTCCTGCTGAAAGCCATCACGCTTTGCAGTAAGGTTGGGCTCATCTGTCGTGACCCAAGGTTGATGCTGAAAGCTGCAACGTTTTGCAGCGTGTTTTAAGTGCTGCCTCTGAGCAATGCTGAAAGCTGTAACGCTTTGCCGAGTAATTAAACTTTTGCTGAAAGCTTCAACGCTTTGCTGTGTGTTGCAGTTTATGTTGAAAGCTTCAACGCTTTGCTGTGTGTTGCAGTTTATGTTGAAAGCTTCAACGCTTTGCTGTGGGTTGCAGTTTATGCTGAAAGCTTCAACGCTTTGCTATGCTTCGCATTTTATGCTGAAAGTTTCAACGCTTTGCATTGTGTGAGAGGTACGCCCTCTAACTAATGATGAAAGCTTTTACGCTTTGTGGTAAATGCTGAAGGCCTTTACGCTTTGCTTTGTGTAATATTGAAAGCCGCTTGTAACGCTTTATCTCCTTGCCAAATTGAAGAGCTGTAATTCATGTTGATTATGTCAGCGAGTAACAACGCGAGAGCGCGTTGGTTGTCAGAATGGCCGTGTCGGAGAAATTAAGTAAAAGGCTTATTTATTTACTAGTAACGCCATCTATTAGCGTTTGGAAAACACTACTCACTGAGTCAGTAGTTCGAGTCGAGGTTGTCTATGAACTGTCGCATGTGACGTTTTTGACGTCTGTCTGTTGTCTAAGTGACATTAGTGTGTTAGCGACACGACACAATTGGTATCCAGAGCTCGACTGCGCCGGGTGTGCGCACTGATTCTTTTAACCACGTGCATGATGGCGGACACCGACGATGTTTCGGAGTTAAATCCGTCAGAATCTCCGACATATATATATATATATACTGAGAGGGTACAGTTAGAATGTTGACCTCTTTGATTTTTTCTCTTAGATACACTCTCGGGCCAAGATTATAGATAGCTGAAAAGAGCTGTAAGAGCTCTTTTTACCCGACTGCGGGACGCAAAGGGTAATGTGTTTATCAGGCTATGTATGTATGTATGTTCCTTTGAAGCCCTATACAGAGCAAACGCCTGGACCGATTTTAATGATTCGCACGACAATCGATTCCTTTCAGTCCAGAAAGTGTCACTAAAGATATGACGTTAGTGAAAATTCAATATGGCGACTACTGGACGCCATATTGTGAAAATTAAAAAAATTAAAGTCAACAAACTATGTCATGTGGGGTATCGTTGAATAGGTATTTAAAAAACATTTTTAGTTTTCTTTCAACATTTTTCGATTTGACCAGCCGTTTAGGAGCTATATCGATTTAAAGTTGCGTAACAACTATTCTCACATGTAGGTTTTAAAACAGTAGAAATTTACAATGAAAAGACGAAAACTTCATATGACTGTGTGTGTGAGTGATGATGGACATATACTAAAGTATCTATTAGGTATATTGGACTATCTAAAGTATCTAACGGCTAACTTATGGCAGATCCCCTCAAATAAAGGACACAATTGAACCGCGGCCCCCAGTCCCCGGTAGCCCTGCTATTCCCAGCCGTGGTAACAGCCGTGGTTACGGCAGGGTTACCAAAACCGACGACCTCTGGCCCTGGCAACATACAACACACGCACACTGCGGACCGACGAGAAGATGATCGAACTGGAGGAAGAATTGAGCAGGTTACATTGGGACATAATAGGATTATCTGAAGTTCGAAGAGAGGGGGAGGACACAATAATCCTGAAATCCGGGAATCTGCTCTATTTCCGGGAGGGCGACCAACTGTCCCAAGGTGGTGTTGCGATCATAGTACACAAGTCCCTCGTCCACAACATACTGAAAATCGGGAGTGTGTCGACTAGGGTTGCGTACCTGATACTCAGAATTACCAAGCGGTATTCGTTGAAGGCCATACAGGTTTACGCGCCGACTTCGACGTACTTCGACGATGAGGTTGAGGTCATGTATGAGGGTATTTCTAGAGCCATACATACCTCGAACTCTTATTTCACTGTGGTCATGGGGTAAGTAACGCGAAGCTGGTTTAACGATTCGGGAATGAGCTGAGAGTGGGGCAATTTGTAACTGGAGACCGGAATCCACGGGGCCAAATGTTGGCCGACTTCATGGAGAAGGAGGGACTCTTTATGATGAACTCCTCTTTCAAGAAGCCGGAAACCGCAAATGGACCTGGGTAAGCCCCGACGGGGAAAAAAAAACGAGATAGACTTTATCTTGTCGACGAGTAGACAGATGTTCAATGACGTCTCAGTAATCAGTACGGTTAAAACCGGGAGCGATCACCGACTGGTGAGAGGCTCATTGAACCTAAATGTCAAGCTCCAGAGGTTCCGACTGATAAAGTCTACGCTCCGACCTTTACCCATCTACATCCAAAACCCTGAACCCTTTCAGCTCGAACTGCAAAACCGTTTCGAATGCCTAGCCTAGGTTCTGACATCCTCTGATGATGCTACCAGATACCGGCAGCTCAACAGACAGATCTTAAAGTCTTTGACTCGCGACACGCGTCAATTTAATGCAAATTGTATTAAAGAAACTATTGAGCGGAACAAAGGCTCCAAAGTGTTTGCAAGAGAACTATCTGGTAGACAGAGCCAACCGACGAAGCTGAAGACTGAGGATGGCAGAATCGTCACGTCTAGACCTGAGTTGCTGGGAGACATCGTGAGGTTCTACGGACATCTGTATACGAAAACCCAATCACCTGTCGATAGTTGTGCCTCAGATCCCAGAGCACGACTAACCCAACACTTACCGACGACATCCCGGACGTCATCCTGTGTGAGATAAGAATGGCTCTCGAACAGCTTAAGAACAACAAGGCGCCTGGTGATGACGGAATTACGGCAAAGCTTCTGAAGGCGGGTGGTACACCAATCCTACGGGCCCTTCAGAAGTTATTTAACTCCGTCATACTAGAAGGTCAAACGCCACAAGGATGGCACAGGGGTGTGGTGGTGCTCTATTTCAAAAAGGGCGATAAAGCCCTCTTGAAGAATTACATTGAGAAGGGTCATTTTTGCTGGTGTCCCATACCATTTCAGGAAGCACACTTTCTCAGCTTCTGCAACATCACTATGGCTGGTGTTTGGGTTGTAAAAGATCTTTGCTACTTCCTTAATAATTTCCCAATTTAAATACAATTTACAGAAACCCACCTTGCTTCTTCTAAACGTTGCTAATGTTGTATCGTAGCCGATAAATGAGTGTAAGAAGAGGATGTGTTCATATCCATGCTATTGCATCTCATTTTTTGTCATTCAT
The DNA here is from genome assembly GCA_951640165.1 of Pseudoips prasinana. NCBI lineage: Eukaryota > Metazoa > Arthropoda > Insecta > Lepidoptera > Nolidae > Pseudoips > Pseudoips prasinana. The sequence goes on along the minus strand of OX621251.1, from coordinate 30,906,800 downwards.
TAATTCATCGTCATTTTTCAGTTTTAGCCAGTAAGGTTGCGTTTCCTAAGGTGAGCATTGAGCGAAAAGCAATCTTCATGATGTTTTTCCCGCCTAAGCTCAGTTATCTGCTATTACAAAAAAACGCGATATCTTACTGTTACCGCCCTTACCTTGTGGAGGTACTCCCAGCTTATGTTAAAATAAATTTAGAGATAATTCGGGCATCAGGTAATGGTCATCACGCTGAATAACTCATCATCATCTTGTTCCCACTTATATGCTAGTGGGTTTGAATTCCGCACTTAGTCCCGATGAGGACCATTGTATGTGAGCCATGACTGCCTTCACTCCATCCAGCACACCTCCCTCCAGAAGCATATCAGGTCTCCTAAACTTCTCAAGGCATCTGTAAGAGTTCCGCTGAATAACTTAAATTTTTTATATTTCTGGAGCATGTAGCTCATAAACGAATGGAAATATGAAAAAGTATATGAGATCAAAGTTATAGTGAATTTTGTAAGCTTTAATTTTATCTTGTAATATTTTTTGGTAAAACGCAATTTTTTAAAGATATTAGCAAAAAAACCTAAAATTGAGGTCCTTCTCCCCCCTCCCCCTTCCTCCCTCCGCCTAACCTCCTGGACGTCAGGACTTTTAGTATATTTTCCCTCTAAGTACTCTGAACTAGTTTCTGAAAATATCCTTTAGGTTCCCGCTCACGCACTCTATACCCTCCGTTGAGTCATTCCTTAATCGGACTAATAACAGTTGATCGTTATTGTGACTGGAAATTAACCATTAACACCTTGCGTGCCATATGACCCACCGGTGAGCCTTCCATAACTTTCCGTTCAGGCCAAGCCCAAATCACCAAATCCGTAATTTTTTTTAACTTCAGATTTTCACTCCTATGTTTATAAAATGCGATAATACGCACAGAAAATAAAAATCAATGACTTCTACCGTGTAGTTTACGAGATATAGCAAAAGACTCACGAGTGAGCCGCGTGGCCCCTTACGAACAAAAACGTAATTTCCGTTGGCAGGGGCCGCGGGGTCACAATACGGCTCACCGCGCGCCCGAAAAGTCCGAAAAAGCTGTCGTCAATGTTACGCAGAAAACGTGCCGATCATGGGTAGCAAACAGGCTAAGACAAAATCAAAAAAAAATATCAACATATTGCGGAACTTGTCCAGCTAAACCATTTCTTTGTTTACCTTGCTTTAATAAAGTTCAATATTTACCTAGGACAGACCATCCAACTAGGTAGGTCCAACTTCGAGAAGGAGGTCAATCGTAGAATCCAACTCGGCTGGGCAGCGTTCGGGAAGCTACGTAACATCTTCTCGTCCAAAATACCGCAGTGTCTCAAGTCGAAAGTCTTCGACCAGTGTGTCATGCCAGTGATGACTTACGGAACAGAGACGTGGTCACTCACTATGGGCCTTATTAGAAGGCTCAAGGCTCAAGCAATGGAGAGGGCTATGCTCGGAGTTTCCCTGCGGGATCGAATCAGAAATGTCGAAATCCGCAGGTGAACCAAAGTCACCGACATAGCACGGAGAATTGCAAAACTGAAGTAGCAGTGGGCGGGGCACATAGCTCGTAGAATCGATGGCCGTTGGGGCAGAAAGGTTCTTGAGTGGCGACCACGAACCGGAAGACGCAGCGTGGGCAGGCCCCCTACAAGATGGACCGATGATCTTGTGCGGGTCGCTGGAAACTGCTGGATGCGAACAGCGCAAGACCGGCAATTTTGGAGATCTTTGGGGGAGGCCTTTGTCCAGCAGTGGACGTCTTTCGGCTGATATGATGATGATGATGAATAAAATTCATGTTTTATTATATACATTTTAGATACATACAAAGAGGTAATATTAATAAGTTATTCTTTTAATTTCAATAATAATAGTTGACTAAAATGTGATGTTGAAAAGAAGTGCCATAAATAATGTGATTATAGACTTAGTTTATGTGCATAATTATGCTTTATAATTTAAGTAAAATGATACACAGAAAGTGGTATATTATTTTTAAGTTTCTTTTAATTTTAATGATAACTGAAGACCAATTCATTAATGTGATATTAAAAAAAGGTTTGTAACGTCATTTAAAGTGCTATTTTTGGTATGTGGTAAAGAAAAAAAAATCTAGAATTACATTAATGTTTCATTATTATGGTTAGATTTTATTAAAATATATAATATCTCATAATATTATATAAGTAATACCAAAATAAAAATATTTCCTGTTACAATAAGAACAACACTAGTTTCATTACAATAACCTTCATAAAAGAAAAAATTTCGAATGGATTTGAAAACCACGCTACATTGGTTAAACTACAGGGCCTTGCGGCTCACGTCCATATGGGTTTTGTTCGATATCTGTAGTATTCGGCCTGCAGGAAGCGTTTTTGCTGAACCTGTCATTTGGCTCACGGGTGACCCGCGCGGCGTGAATGGAACAGTAAGGGAAGGCTCACCGGTGGATCCTATGGCGCAAATGGAAAGACTCAATTTTTCACGCGGCACGTAAGGTGTTAATCAAAAATGCATCAGAATCAATAGGTTTGTATACGTTTTGTCACGTCTTTGCAAAACAGCCTTATTACCAATCGATATTGATGACATCTCTCGGGTACTTTGGTTCTATCCTGAGGTATGGTATCTTTTAATGTTTTTAAACTTTCGCTATTTGTACACATTTTTTTATATACTGTGGACACGGGTCTCAATCGCGATAAATATATAGGCAAATCATTACCTTGGTTACCCGACGTATGGTACGTACTATGGGGCAATTCAACAGATAAATCGAGAGCATTTCTATTGCAAAAAAATGCGTTAAAGCAATTACAGGTACTCCTCCGTTTGTCTCATGTAAATCATTGTTAAAAGGACTAAAAATGATGACTAGTGTGTTTGTACATTTTTCAAATTAGTGTATTTGTGAAAATGCAGCCACAGTATTTACTAGAGCTAAAGATGTTTTTCCTCGCAACATGATAACTAATACAACGAAAAGGTTCCTGCTGTATGTTATGCTGTAGGTATGAAAGTGTATAATGCTTTGCCGCAAAGTATTAGACATTTTTCAGCGGCAAAGTTCAAAAACCAACTCAGACTGTGGCTCCTAGAAAAATCATTCTATTCAATCAAATCAAATTTTTGACTGCACGTGAGGCGCAACGGCTAAGGCAGTCGTGTTGCCGCTTCGTGTCGCGGGTTCGAGTCCCGCGCCGGACAACTACTTGTGTGACCCATAAATAGTTGTTCTGAGTCTGGATGTAATTTGTGTCCGTCTATTATATGTTGTTAAGTACCATGCAACACAGGGATTAGATTCAATATTGCAGGGGTTGTCTTTAAAAAAAAAACTGTGATTTATTTAATTAATTATATTATTTGTGTAAAATTTGACATATAACAATCACACATTTCGCATGCTGTTTATGAGTAAAATTGATGAGACTAACCTAATAGTAAGAACACCACAGCTGTACTCTATTTTAGTGAAATAAATAAATTAATGAATAATATTTAATAACTAAATCTAGATAATGAATGATAAAAATATAAAAAAAAACATAAATATTAAGAACAAAAATATATACTTAATGTGGTTAACTTATTTTTAAAACTAGCTAGGAACTCATAACTAAAAAGTACAAAATAAAAAAATATTAAATAATAACATAACAACTGAACAGTCGGGATCCATTAGTCGACAGCCAATCTAATTTGTCAATGGATCCCGACTGTTCAGTTGTTATGTTCCATTATTAGAATATATTTTATTTTCTTCAATAGTATTCATTCAATATTACATTATATAATTTTAGACCACCAGCCATCTATGTGCTTGTTTTTTGCTTTTCAGTTCTTTGTCTATGTACGTAGTTTGGTTCATTATTTACGCAGTCGGGTTTTTTATTTATTAAATATTTTTTTTTGCAATATAAATATGGTGTTAATGTCAGCAGAGCTACCCCAGAGAAGAATTCCATAGGACATTACACTATGAAAACAACTGAAATAAACCATTCTAGCTGTGTCAACATCAGTCAGCCGTCTAATAGTTTTCAGTGCATATGCTGCAGAACTTAATTTGCCGGACCGTTTTTCTACTTGTGGGCTCCATTGTAGCTTTGAGTCAATAGTGATACCTAAGAACCAGTTGATTCAACAGGGTCCTGTGCCATTCAAGTCCATTCAAGTATTTTTGTCTTATTAATTCCGAAATTTTTCAGAGCACCCCACGTATTTCGTCACCCACCGCAATGGCCAATCCACGACAAACTCAGTACTAACAAAATCGGATCTTACGCAACTTTTACCGGGAAATGTCAGGAAAATTTCATTCATCACCACTTGGCTCCATTCAAATATCGGGAGATTCGCGGTGATGAAATCACGGTGATAAATAGTGATGAAAAACGCGACAGGTGGACCAAGGTGTTATATGTTTAGTCTGGGTTATTTGAGTGCAGTAGTGACACATCGGAAAATAAAATATAAATTTTGTCATTGGATATTTACCTAGAAATCCTAGGAATATAAATAGCTGCTGTGACAGGTGGACAGTTGAAGGAGACTAGCCTAGACTAGACAAAGTAAACAAAAAGCGTGGTTTATGGGTATCTTTAGAAAACAACATTGCACCTAAGTAGCCGTTTTATAACCACTAAAATGCCATAACTAACAAGTATATAGTAAAGTAAATGTCACGTTATTAAGGTTGAATAAAGCCGCATTTACCACGAACAAGTTCACTTATACGACCCTTTAGCATATACACGGCATTATATGTAGGCACCTCGACTCATTAGATTCGTTTTGATGACTCATTTACATAATATATCTACGAGGCATTTTGGTGTGCTTGGCAAACGCTTGCTTTTCACGCCGGAGGTCGTGGGTTCGATTCCCATCCAGGACAGATATTTGTTTGCATTAACATGTCTGTTAGTATGTATTTACAAAAAAAAGTACTAATTATATGTAGTATATCAGGTATCTGTTTTCCATATTACAAGCTCTGCTTAGTTTGGGATCAGATGGCCGTGTGTGAATAATATTATTAGGATATTATTATTATAATTTTTTATACTACCGAGTCGGGACCATTTCTCCCCGATGAACTCTTGCAACCTCACTCACACCTATGACCACTTCATGTCAGAGGCAAAGACGTCCACTGCTTAGCAAGTCTCCACGGACACATGCACATGGGAACACGCCATAATTACCACAATGCCAAACGGGTTGATTGAACATTTTTAATTTTTTTTTTAATCGTTCTTGAGCATTTCTTGTACTATCATCATGTCAGCCAAACAACGTCCACAGCTGGACAAGAGCCTCCCCAAAGAATGGGGGGATATGCCATAATCGCCACGCTTGGCAGACGGGTTGGTGATCGCAGTTTGATGGTCATAGTTCACAGAAAAAGGCTGCTGCCGTTCTCTGGTAGGTATTCCCTTGGTCGATCTCTACGCCCCCCACGGGATGAGATGGGGTGATGATATTCTATGGATCGAACCCGTAACCTCTGCTTCACCGAGGCACAGTGATCGTCAGTCGTAAATTTGTATTAAAAACACAAACAAATCATAAACAATTTTCACAAATAGATCTTTATCTCTTCGTTCTTGACTTATTCGAGAATCGATTATCAGATTTCTATTTAAAATCGATCTTTTTCATCAAAGAATCGCCATCCCTAATTAATCTATTAAAGTTGGTGCAGCGTTCAAAATACGAATAAGATGTCTCACCATGGATTCAGCTGTCAGTCAGAATAGCTACGAAGAGAATTTTGTTATATATACATATTTTCGTATTATTATCCAGTCTTGCCGACTCTTGCCTGCCTATCTCAAATATAGATGTTGAACAAGTTCGAACATGTTTTCTTTATAATTACGCCGCCGCAGAAAACATTGCGTAATAAATAAGCAATACTTAGATAAATTACTGTGTTTACGATTCGTATACTGCATGCAATATTACACTACTTAATATGGTTCTTCAATCATAAACGTACAGACGCCAGCACATCCAGCTACCCCAATCTGTCAAATTTCTTTTATAGATTTTCAACTTTATCACATAAATGATAAATTGATTTTTGTAATGAACTTCAGTGGGTCTGTGTAGATGTAGATTTACTGGGGTTACAGTCAGACACATACACGTTTATTAGTGATGCGCACGGTTCGAGGAGGTGGCTTGATCACTGTGTGGTTACTAAAGCTGCTCGTGACTCGGTAGTGAGAGCTAGCGTAAAATATGACACGCTGTGGTCTGACCACTACCCGCTTGTACTTGAGTGTGTATTTGATTATGTCTGTGTCAAGCAATGTATGGTGGGAATTGTTGATAATCTTGTGATTTGGGGAGAGAGAAATCCTGACCAAACACAGTCTTATACGGTAGCATGTCATGAAAGACTCAGACTTATTGATTTCCCAAACGAGCTCACGAACTGTTGTAGTAAAATTTGTAAACAACACGGTCATCGCGAGATTATCGACAGTATGTATACTAATATAGTACGTGCCCTCACTGAGTCAGCAATGGTGGGTCGAGGTCCCAAGAAGGCCAAAAAGAGAAAACATGTTACGGGTTGGAATTCGCATGTTAGGGAGGCCCACGGGGAGGCCAAGCGGAAATTGCGCCCGTGGGAAGAGGTGGGTAGACCAACGGAGGGTCCAATATTCTGCGACATGTATGTAACCAAAAAAATTTTTAGATCTCGTTTGTAATGGTGTCAAGACCATGAAGAACAAATAAAAATGGACAAGTTGGCTTTTCACCATTCTCGTAATGATTTTCGCTCCTTTTGGAAGCACACCAATAAGCTAAGTAGTAAGCCTGGCCTCCCCGTGACCGTCGATGGCGAGACTGATCCCGTACGTATTTCTAACCTTTTCAAGGATCATTTTAGGGTTCATTCTTCCCTGGATTCTTGTACGCACATGACTGATACTGTGGACCATAGTGACTTGAGAACTAACTTTAAAACCAAAGAAATCAGACGTGTCATAAGTGCGATGTCTAAAGGAAAGTCACCGGGTCATGATGGTCTGAGTATCGAGCATCTAAAGTACGCGGGTTGTCATCTCTCAAGAGTGTTGGCGATGCTCTTTAACTTGTGTCTGAGCCATGCTTATTTGCCTAGCCAAATGACTAAGTCTAGTACCTATACTAAAAAACAAAACAGGTGATATAGGGGCGAAGTCCAACTACAGACCCATTTCTCTGGCTACGGTAATAGCGAAAGTGTTTGACAGCCTACTTAACACACAACTTGACAAATATATTCACCTACACCACAATCAATTCGGATTTAGACCCGGGTTATCTACTGAGAGTGCAATCTTGTGTTTGAAGTGGGTGGTCAAATACTATACTGATCGTAAAACTCCGATATATGCTGGCTTCCTCGACCTTTCCAAAGCGTTTGATCTGGTTTCCTACGGTATTCTTTGGAGGAAGTTGGAGACATCTGGAGTGCCTCCTGAGCTAATAAGTACCTTCAAGTACTGGTATGGAAATCAGATCAATCACGTTCGATGGGCTGGAAAACTCTCGGAATCGTATGTTTTAGAGTGTGGTGTGAGACAGGGGGGGTTGAGTTCACCTACACTCTTTAATTTATACATTAATGAGCTAATTGAGGCGCTCAACAAGGAGAGAGTTGGCTGTTACATTGATGGAGTGTGTGTAAATAACATATCATACGCCGACGATCAAACTTTGTTGAGCGCGTCCATTTGCGGTCTAAGGAGATTGATGGCCATCTGTGAAGACTATGCTAAGCTTCACGGACTGGTCTATAATGATAAGAAAAGTGTGGTCATGGTCTTTCAGGCCGGTGGTCAGTGTCCAGGCTCTGTGCCACCAGTTAAATTGAATGGTGTGCCGCTTGATAGAGTATCTACAGCGAAATATCTAGGACATATTTTGACCACCGACCTGAAGGATGATGCCGATATTGAAAGAGAGCGAAGGGCGCTGTCGGTTAGAGCTAACATGATAGCTCGCAGGTTTGCACGATGTTCTACGGATGTGAAGAAAACTCTATTCCGTGCATACTGCACCTCCTTCTATACCTGCAGCCTGTGGGCAAACTATGTTAAAAAATCGTACAGTGCCCTTCGTGTACAATACAATAACGCGTTCCGAGTGTTGGTGGGGCTGCCCCGGTATTGCAGCGCATCAGGGATGTTTGCTGAAGCCCGTGTAGATTGTTTTTATGCAACGATGCGAAAAAGATGTGCATCCATGGTGCGCCGTGTGCGGGACAATCCCAACACTATTCTTAAATGTATAGCCAGTAGACTAGACTGCTTGTATGTGGGCCGCTGCTGTAAGTTGTCAACGTCCGTAATTAGTTTATAGCAGGGGTACGCATGTGCGCCGTGGTCTCCTACTGCGAAGCAGTCATGCTCCAGATGGAGGCCGCCGAGCGGGATCGGGAACGAGCCGACCCCGCTCGTAGATGGAGGAGGCGTCGGGGCGGCGGCGGCAGCCGTTAGCCCTACTCCCCTCGGGGTTGCGGTGGCAGTATGAGAAGTGTCCTCTACTGCCGCCACGTGCAAGCAGCCCCGGGAAGACAGCGAACTGTTTGTGGCGCAGTCGCTGTGCCGTACTGGCAGGAGTCGGCAAATGGGGAGAGCACCCACAGCTCTCCCCGGGTGCGTGTCCCGACCATCTGGGACACGGCGCAAAAGGGGGCACCGGAGCAGCATACCCGCGTTCCCGGGGCTCCCCGTATCAGGCGCCTGAAGAAGTCCACGGCAGGTTAGGTTTAGTCGGTGCGAGTCCGACATACCCACCCGCAGACACTTTTTGCGGGTGGCATGCATTAGCATTCCCCTGGCTAATCAAAAAAAAAAAAAAAGGGGTACGCATGTGAGGGGTCGCTCCCTGTGCAAATAGATGTATTGGACTGCGTACTACATAATTGTTTTATAATTACTAACATAGGTTTTACTAACAAAATGAGTCCTGTTACTTTACCAAATAAATTATTCATTCATTCATAAACATAAGGTTCACTTTAAATTGGGCAAATTTTACAGATTGGGGTAGCTTGATGTGCTGGCGTCTGTACCTATATGGCTCAATAAATACCTGTGGAGGTAATTTATATTTCTAAATTAACTAGAATTATATGGATTCCTAAGCTGAACTGCAGTAAAGTAAGAATCGTAGGGGTCTAGGTAGAATACTAATTGAATACTAGTTTTGCCTATACTAGCTTGTTGGTGCGGCTAGTGACCCTGACTGCTAAGCCAGAGGTCGTAGGTTCGATCCCAACACGAGACAAATGTTTGTGTGATAAACACGATTATTTTTTTCTGTGTCCTTTATAGTGAGTCTAGGATATTCACATAACATCGATATATCGAATTAATTCAATGTTTTCCATGCGATATATCGGATTGATCTTAGTGTAAAGCTAATAATAATAATAAATTTATTTCCAAACCAAAACAAAACATAAATAAAAATACAAAGGCATCATCATAAGATATTATGGACATGAAATCAAAAATAAATAGATCGTATTCGATAAATCGATATATTTATTTGTAGAAACATCGAAACATATATTTTTAATAATAAATTAACAAAGTAATAGAATGCAAGGTTAAAGATTAAGCAAACTATTTATGCAAAGTTTGTTTAAAGAGCATTGGTGTGAAATAGGTAAAGTGGTGTAAGTTTTTGCAGGTACCTTTTGAAGCTTTGTGGTATGTTACAAAATATTTCTATTAATTGTTCGTTTTTATTTCACTTACTAAGTAGGTATACGTATCCATCTCACCACTATCTTAGTAATACAATTCTATTCAAGAAACATTCTTAAAAAAAACATTATAATTACACACATACAGCTATGTTACTCTAGTCTCTGATTATACACTCATACAAAATCAAGGACCACAAACTTTCCGATTTTCACTGGAACAAGGTAATACTTTCCACATACGTTTATACTTATGTGGAAAGTATTCGATGGTGAAAAGATATCGAAGTTTTCCTGTCGATATATCGATAAACATCGATGCTGGGATTAGATGTTTTGAAATATCGATATATTTTTAAGTGTACACCCCTAAGTGTGACTACTTATAGTCATATCGTGAATGCTTTCAACATAATAATATAGAAACGCAACAGCTAGTACACGATAATTGCTTCTTTAAAGCCTAATTTTGGCCCAAATGGATACAATAAAAGAAGATTAAACACAATGTTATCTTACACTTCTTACTAACATTTCTGAAATTATGCATGTATCCAAATACACCCCCGCAATGCAATAGACAAACAATAAAATCATCTCTGCTTTGAATGTGGGCCGTACCACAATTTTTTGTTAAGATATTGTTCTCAACTTTGTAGGCGGGATTAATATGCATATTCCTACCACACTATAGCTTTTAAGTATCAACATTTCTATGTTAAGGTGCGCATAAAGAACAGACTAATAACATGACGAAACTATAAGAGTTGCAAGTTCTTTACGGAACCCTAAAAAACTATAATTCATTAGCTAAACCCAAAATCTCATAAGATCGAAATTTACGACGAGTATCTTCATTTTTATGTTCTAATAAAGTAAATAAATAATAATGAAACGGCATAAATTCGTTTCCACGAAAATGTGGCCCATAAAATTTTCAAGGCTGGCAATTTTGTAGCTGTGCCAGTGTACTCGGAAATAGCGACACCATTCACGCTGGAAATTTACGATTTCCTATAGCATTTCTAAGTGCCACGACTTTTCTTCAATGACTAATACAATTAATTGCCTATTTACATTGTAAAATAAAAACTAACGAGGTAATAGCAACAAGACACGTAGAATTACCCAGGTAGCTCGGAATTTATTTTTATACAATTTCGAGATTCAAATTTCTTATCTAAGTGGGACGCACTAAAAAGAAAAAAAAACAATGACGGACAAAACATTGAAATATCGATCCTCAAAATAGGTATTCTGAATTTGAAATCCCTTGCGCTTCCATTTTCAAATGTCATGATTAGTTTTTAAATATTATTGAAAGTGGCCAGTTCCGGATATTTTTTGTATTCTATAAAATGAGACCGGGATTTTTGGCCTGACTGTAATAAGTTGAGATATGGTTTAAAAAAAGGGTTATATTTTTCTATTTCAAATTGTTAAAAATTTACTCAATTTACAATCTGGAAAACGAGAATTCTCAAAATACGTATAAGTCATGAATTAAATTGGTTGTTTATTACTATAATCGATTAACGTTAATGAGTTCAAACGATGTAATATAAAATCTCTTGCTCCAGACTCCAGATAACCGATTTAATCAAAATAATTATAAAATACATCTAAAGTCTACATAATTTCAACAGTAAAAAATTAAATAACAACAAAATAAATAGAAATCATAATATCGGTTATCTATCGTTCACATATCGATTTATTAGTTATGTTTGGCAACTATATTTTTTATTTATGCTGACAGTGACTGGTGACAGCTTTGAATCCTAATCTATGATCGGTCACTAGTTTCTTGTATCGTTTAGTGCGTGTGTGTTTTGAGTATATTTCATTGTTTTGTTTATATATCCCTCGATATTGCAGACTCCCTACGGATTTCTGATATTGCTTAACTTGTACAACCTTTGCTAACATACTGGACACGGATAACTATTAAACATCAATCGCACTTAAAAATCTGCTGTTTAGTATAGATTGGTACATAACCTCCCTTATATTACTAAATCTTTTATAGCTCTGCTCACAGATTGACCAAATCCATGGAATTTTTAGTGATTGGCTGATAATTTATAGACCCATTAATTGACACCACTTTCATCTTTTTACATTCGGGCCCAATTTTGTATGAAAACGTATCTGTCTCCTTGAAGTTACCGGTCTTCGTAAACAAACCTTTACACCTTTTCCATCCTCAGTTAAACATATGCAACGTCTCGTTATTATCATTATATCAGACAAAAGGCGTCCACAGCTGTACAAAGGCCTCATACACACTTGGGTCGGGTTCGCGATCGTAATATGAATGTCAAAGTTCACAGAGAGACGCTCCTGCCCGTACCCTGGTAGATATTCCCTCTGATGAGATGGGGTAGGGACATGGATAAATGACAGGGTACAAAAAATTTAAAATATTATTGAAACAAGATCAGAAATTACTAATATCTCCTTAAGCTTTTCTACTACACCGAGAATTTTCTAATATACTTAAAAAAACTTGCTAACATAAATCTTAATAAACTTAAACAAGTTTATTGAGATTTATTATATATTATATAAGATATATTAAAATCCAAAATAATGTAAAACATTTTTGTAAACACAAAAATGTTTTACATTATTTTGGATTTTAATGTGTGGCCGCTGTAACTTTCATGACACCTGTCAGCTCAGAACATTATACTTTTTGGTATATCGCAATGCAATGTTACCAGCATTATTAAATTCAGCTTATATCTAGGAGCGGGTTGTAACGGGTAACATCGTATAAATATCATACCTGTTTCACATAAATAATAGTTCCAAAGTACTATTATGAATGAACTATCTTTTATTTCATACAGCGTGTTTAATACAGCTGTTCTTAGAAATTATCATGAAGTAGTTCATACAATATTGTGTGGGTTGACAACAGGTGACATTGTAATATAATTGGTAAACAATAAAAATACTTATGAAGTAACTTATAAAAAAAACTTGAGAGGTGTCAAGGGACACCCGGATGGAACGAACTTATTTCTTATTATTTATTATGTACAAAAAACCTGTATACACTCAACAAAAATAATCGTCGCGACACCACACTGTTAATGCGAAATAGAAATGAAAATATCTGGCTTGCTTTCTATAAGAGAGAGAGACAGACAGACAGAGAAACATGCGCACGCCGCACATCTGCAAAAAGTGTCGTGACAACTTTTCTTAAAAAAAAATCCGTCTAGCCCCCTTTCACAACGCGCTATAAGGAACTTCGTTCCAATTATAGCTTAATTATTGAACTTGAATATTTGCTTTAAACATTCGAGTATCGTGTAACGTTATATACAACATTGTTTGCAGGTATTAAAGCGACTATACCTTTATTGTTGTCCGTTAGTGCAGCTTGTAACCAGCCTTAGTAGTATGATAAACAATTCAGTGGGGGTAGTTAAAAAAACTCGACGCTCTCAGTAGCGGAGCAACACCGCTGCGCCAGTCAGCCCGTGAATATAACAAAAATGGTTAGTCGCGGTAATAACTGTAAACAATGTTGTACTAACATAACTTAATTTTATTTTAAGAAATCATCATATCCGACCTCTTGCTAGCTAAGGTGATAAAGGTGTGCGAGAAAAGGAAAGAGCTTGTGACGACCTCAAATCGCACGTTTTGTAGGGCACGACCCACTAAAACCACCACGGTAGCCAGCCACACAGTGCTGGTAGCGGGGGCTCTGGATACTCGTGAACGATCTCGCCAGTACCCCCGCTGCACACTAAGCGTCCGCGAGACTCTCACCCGGGGAGTGGAGGGGCCCGAATGCCTCCCTCTCTCCCCAGCACGCACGAGCGCGTTTAGGCAACCTGAGCTGCAGCAGGTTACCTCTTCCAGGGACCGCTTATACAAGACTAGTGGAGTTCCTCCTCCAAACGCCAGCGGTCCCAGGGGCGGCGCCCAGCCGGGGAGATGCCAGCCGGGAACTTATGTCATACCTATGATATCAAAGTCACAGTTCTATAACAGTTTTTACCTTGTACTAACAAAGGTAACAATCATACAAGTTTTAGAGAGGTAGGGCACAGCGTTCATTCGCTCAAAGAGCAGCCCGACTGGGGAAGTACCTCCACCTTACAGAAGACATTCTTTAATAATAACATTAATAACTTTAATGTTGTGTATCTGCGCGTGAGTAAGGTCGACAGAGCTCATTGGGGTGGGGGGGGGAGGGTCAGCAACACTTGTTTGCTAACTCAGACCGGCAACGCAGCCGTGACACCTCTGGTGTTGCGAGTGTCCATGGGCGGCGGTGAGCACTTACCATCAGGTGACCCGCTTGCTCGTTTGACGCTATATAACATAAAAAAAAAATACAAATAATTTTAATAGACAAAAGTTTGTGACTGTCGTATTTTGGTAACGCGTAGAACAGTAGCTGTTTTTTAGAACGTTATATTAAAATATCTCTACTATATAAAAATAAGTCGGGTTTTCCTTCCTGACGCAATAACTCCAGAACGCACGAACCGATTTCCACGGTTTTGCATTCGTTGGAAAGGTCTCGGGCTCCATGAGGTTTATAGCAAAGAAAATTTATAAAATTTAACGCGGGTAACACCGCGGGGCACAGCTAGTCTGTTATAAATATTAAACTGTTACGACTCACTCCTATCCATCCAAAGGTCGTCTGGATTGAATTCGCTTATTGTGATCAGACCACAATACAATGGGTGGTCTTATATTCGCTTCAATGGTTCTCTGTATGTGCAAGTGTATTCAAAATTTTACCCTCTATGTGGGTGATCATTGTCATAAAATGGTCTCCAATAAAATAAATATTACGGAGATAACTACACAACTTGCGATTGTGATAAAAACTTGAAGTTGTATTTTATTTTTACTCGTGTCGATCTGGATTTCATTACATAAACGCTCGTTTAATCTACACATAATAAAATCGTGGGAAAGTCAAAACTGTATATTGAATATTTATTAAAAGAATATTTGGGGTGTGATCTACAATCGATATTGAAGTCAAAAATATAGTTTTAGAATTTTTATCTGTTTGTCTGTATGTATGTCCCGGTTTAACTCAAAAAATACTGCATGGATTTACTAAAAATTTTGCAAAAATATTATTAAGAGGTCGGGTCAACATATAGGCTACATATTATCACGCTATCACCTACGGGATACCTGTGATAATTTATAAAGTTTAACGCGATTAAACCGCGGGCACAGCTAGTTTTTAATAAACTAATTTTTTTCTGCTCACATTAAAAACGTTTTAATAGTTTGGTTCGACATTTGACACCTGTCATACATTCGACATGACAGATGATGACGACTGAAACCGCCATATTAAAATGGCGGTTTTAACGAGTTCGAGCTGTAGATGGGCATGGAGCGCTATGTTTGGTTACTATTTGATGGCGTGATAAATTTGCCAATCATAATGCTTTATTGCTGCCAAGAGCTATTTCGTTTAAATTCAATTCAATTCTTCTATAATGACTGTGGTTGTTGATCCACAAACAATCACAATCAAGCCAACATTAGTATGTTACAGTTTATTTTTCTTTTACTATTTTCTAAGTGGAGCATGCGTCACTCGTGATGTTTTCAGAAACCACGTTTTTCCTCTGCGAGATTTCTGAATTCAACATTTTAGTGATAGATTGAAGATTAGAATTTTACATTAATTTACTAATTTACTACAGAATGTAATTTACGCAAGGTATATTATTTATTCCATTGAATAATGATTTTTAAGAATAATTTTCTGTCTTGTTACAGATAACTGCATATATGTTTTCAGCGGTTTGGAAAGCTGATCTCCTGTTCCATACCATGTCTTTGATGATGAGGGCCGTTGATGTGACATTCATACAGCAGATGGCGAACCTGTTTCAGTTTGAACCTATGGACCCTATTTCTGTTGATAATCCACCGTGACCTGTCAGCATCTGAGTAACTACTATGTTCCTCACACATAAACTTAATCACACATTGATAATTGTCTACTTTACACCACTGCATCTAGGAAGAACATTTTTGTTACGGAGGCTCCTCTGATCTGTATCTTCGGTTCCATTCATAGAGAGACGCCTTGCAGCATGTTAATATTGTAGGAGTGAGGGTATTAGCAATGGTAAAGGTGGTTAAGATCGGCACCATGTGATGCACACATGGCATCGGTTGCCGATCCTTCTCACCGGGAGGTCCAGGGAAACAGCCTCCGTATCAAAATGTTTCTCAAAGAGGCCGTGTTCGCTAGGACAAGAAAACAAACAAAGAAAACGTAAGCGTCAACTAGAATCGTCAGAACCTATCTACCTACTACGCACACAATTAATGGCTTCTCTGTTTATCCCGCACTGATTAATATGCGCGTTAGTACGGAAGTGGCAGTTCCCGAGCCGGTGAGTCTATCAGCGCTGGCGAGCTTCCAACACCAGCTCTCCCGTCCGAATGAACCCTGTTGCTATGTACAGACGCCAGTACATCCAGCTACACCAATCTGTCAAATTTCTTTTATAGATTGTCTGACTTTATCACAAAAGCATAAGGTTCACTTTCAATTGGGGACATTTGATAGATTGGGGTAGCTTGATGTGCTGGCGTCCGTACCTACCACAAGTGCGTTGACTCACTGTGTCAAACGTAAGTACGTGACGTTCGTTTGAAGGTTGCTCGTATGGAAAGGGCTGCCAGGGGCCTGATTCTCCGAAACTACAGAGTTCTAAAAATATATGGAAAAGTATGTGTGGCGCAGGGGTTAAGACAATTGCCTCGCCGCTTCGTGTCCTGGGTTCGTATCGGCGCCGGACAGCTATTCGTGTGACCCACACATAGTTGTTGGAGTCTGGATGTAATTTGTATCCGTTTATTATATGTTTGTAAAGACACAGGGATTAGATTCCCTAGTGCGTGCGTTGTCTTTAAAAAACAATATCTTTATAACCCCATACCTTGGGTTGCCCCTCCCCTCGGATCATGAATGTATTGGAATGGATAGTGCACCCGTTGTTAGCGCACATTCTTGTACACTATAACAAGTTCTGCTTAAATGACTAGTCTGTATTGAAACTGACCACCATTGCCGAAATATAGGAGCATAACATTTCTATTTTAATTTATTTTATTTTGCTTTATTTGGAAGATCTGTGGTAATTGCAATATCAATTATGTATTGATTTGTTTTTGTGTGTTTTGATTATTCTAAGAATAAATAAAATACCTACTAGAAAAATAACAATAGCTAAAACTATTTAAACTAAAAAGAAATATACTTACTATGATAAATATGGGATGTATATTACAAACCTATCAAGAAAACCTTCAATATCCACTCAAACGTATTCGTTGCCAAACGAGATTTCGAGAATCGCTTTGGCATAAAAAGAGCTCTTTCTTAGTATTTTGCAATGATATTGTATGCTTGTCGCATCTTCTACATACGTAAGTTCATATTTATCTAGAGGTAATTATAGTTTACATCATATTCTAATCATTACCACAGAGAATAGGTTGATTCTTCTTACAAAAAATTCTGTTCTTCCAAGACATCTAAATTGCTACTCTATATATAAAGTATTAAAGTTCAATATAGCTTACACGGGCGTTACGGCTAATTTTATTTACCAAAAGTACGCCTGCGAACTAATTTGTACCGAAATATTACGCCTGAGATGGCAAGCGCATTCTATCCCTCTTTCGCTCACTACAGATGACGAAAAGATGTTGCGGGATAATTAAATAAATATCTATATACATAAATATCACACTGCCATCTGACCCCAAACTAGGCACTACTTGTACTATGTATACACCAGACAACCGATAAACCCGTGCCCCGCGGTTTTACCCACGTTGAAATTTATAAATTATCACAGCTCCTCCCCCGTAGCTGATAGCGTGATTATATGTAGCCTGTTGTTGTTGACTCGACCTCTTACTTAGTAATATTCATGCAAAATTTATTTATTTATTTATCACTTTATGCACAAAAAAAATGTACAAAGACGGACTTAATGCCTTAGGCATTTTCTGCCAGTCAACCTTAGGGTGGTGCAGAGAGAGCATGGTAGGTGCACAGATCATAAGCTAAACATTAATAGTAAAAAAACAGGAATATACAGTACTATAAAATACTATACAATGCAATACATACGATACTATACTATATAACACTATACTATATAATAATATAATACTATACTACTATACTACTATTGTGTAATCATAAATTTATCATCGAGGGATTTCTGCTAATAATTTCCGAAAGATATGCTCTCGAACTTTTCTTTTAAATGAGAAGCGACTCTTGGCCATCCTGATTTCGAGTGGTAATGCATTCCACTGAAGAATAGATTGTACAAAGAAAGAAGAGATGAATATCAGGATCGCGGGTGTATTTCTCAGATTGGCCTAAATATATTGCAGTTATTTGGTACCTTCTGTGTACTTTTACGTACCTCTCCTGAAAATCTGTGTACCTACGCCCGTACAGTGATATTTGAAATATTAGGTACACCCGCTATCCTGATGTCAGAACCGCGGGTGTACTGTTAAACAGGGTACCAAGTTACATATATTGGTTAAGTACATTTGGTACCTCTTGTGTACCTCATGAAACAAGTATTAAACAAATAAAATACGGTATGCTTCTTGAGAAATTTAATAAATCATTTTTCACTTTTCTATTTTATAAAACGTCGTTACTATTTTATAAAACGTATTAGAAAAGCAACATCTTGTTTATGTTAGTGTTTTTTAGAAAAAATTAAACAATGTTTGAGAAAATCTAATTTTATTTTTTTATTAAATGGTAACAAAATATGACCGTTTAACAATTAAGTAAGCAAGTAATTAAATATATAATCAGATAGATACTTTTAGAATTATATTTATACAGGTTTAAAAAAAGTACGTTCTAAACTTTAAGGGGTGTCGTAATAAAACTTGTTCATATTATTATTTAAAAATACCCCTTAAAGTACCTACCTATTGAACGTTAATTTTGCACCCAGTATTTATTTTTATTTAGTAGTAAGAGTGCACTTAGTAATGACATAATTTGAAGATTTTGAATGTGAAGGTTCTGGGTTCCATTCCCGGTAAGGGTATAATAGTATATGCTGAATGTGAATGTTCTGGGTCCGATTACCGGTAAGGGAATAATAGTATATGCTTAATGTTAAGGTTCTGGGTTAGATTACTACGGTTTTTTTAAATAAAATAGTAACGACGTAAAAGCGAAAAATGATTTATTAAATTTCTCAAGAAGCATACCGTATTTTATTTGTTTAATACTTGTTTCATGAGGTACACAAGAGGTACCAAATGTACTTAACCAATATATGTAACTTGGTACCCTGTTTAACAGTACACCCGCGGTTCTGACATCAGGATAGCGGGTGTACCTAATATTTCAAATATCACTGTACGGGCGTAGGTACACAGACTTTCAGGAGAGGTACGTAAAAGTACACAGAAGGTACCAAATAACTGCAATATATTTAGGCCAATCTGAGAAATACACCCGCGATCCTGATATTCATGAAGGAAGTCAGAGCGGTGAGATGGACATTGAAGGAGACGATTGTGAGAAGAGCGAAGATTTTTACTGTGGTTAGTAAAGAGATATTTAAAGTGGGAAGATAAGTAAGATGGAGTAGAAGAAGAGTTTAATATAGAATAAAGTGTGGTTAGTGCTCGTAATGTGTGTCGTTGCCGTATCGGTAACCACTTAAGTTGGGAACGGTGGGAAGTGTGGTCATATATGTGGTCATACTTACGAAGATTGAAAACGAATCTAATGCAGTTATTCAGAAGTCTGTCGAGTTTATTGAGGTGATCTGCATTCAGGTCAAAGTAGCATACATCACCATAGTCGACTATAGGGAATATAAGGGCCTGCACGAGCATTGCCTTGGTTTTACCTGGAAGGAAATTTTTAAGCCGATAGAGACAACGCAATACGCCTGTGACCCTTTGACTGACATTCGCCATTTGTTTTTGCCAGCTTAATGTCGTGTCAATGAATAAACCCAGGTTTCTGATATTTTGGCTAATAGGAATGTTCGTCAGATTATACACTATTGGTGGAAGATGCCGTAAATCCACCTTTGACACTGAGCGCGAGCTTCCAACTATTATGGCTTGGCACTTTGTCGGATTTACGGCTAACTCAAACTTATCAGACCAAGTTTTAATAGCATTTAAGTCCCGATTAAGCTTACAAATAAGGGAGTGTCAATTGGCGTTTGAACGTATAGTTGAAGATCATCGGCATAAAGATGATACGTACACTGAAGATGATGAGTTATGAGATTTATGAAGATAGAAAATAAAAGAGGAGAGTATAGATAGATAGATAGAATACTCTTTATTGTACACACTCAGGCGGAAAGAAAGTACATCGGATATAATATAAAGATCATAAGGTACAATGGTCGGTCTTGGTCTTAGTATACCGCCTTGTGGAACACCATCAACTAGGTCACGCCAGCTCGATGAGGACTCACCGACGCTAACCGACTGCTGGCGCCCCCGAAGATAAGAGGAAAACCATTCCAGTGCTTCATCAGAGACCATGTGATGGGAGAGAACAGATAATAGGATATCGTGACTGACGGTATTAAAGGCGTTGGAAAAGTCGATCAAAACCATAGCGGTAATCATGGTACCCTCCATACCTGCCCTAATATCGCCAGTAACTTTAAGTAGTGCGGTGATGGTACTGTGGCCTGGTTTAAATCCGGATTGAAACGGGCTTATGAGATGGTTGATAAGTAGAACATATAACGACCTATATAACGGGAGAGTTGTTTGTGGACACAGGACTCAAGTACCTTGGAGAGGAAAGGAAGAATAGAGATAGGACGGTAATGAGTAAGTAGCAAGTGAGGGATTCGAGGACTTAGGGAGTGGACGGAGAAAAGCTTTACGCCATAAGGTGTGGAAAGATCCAGAATCCAGGGAATAATTAATAATGTGGGAAATTGCTTGGAGGAGATGGCAGTGTGAAATTTGAAGTAAATCTATGCAGAACTTTTTGAGTTTAGCCCAGACATACATACAGAAAAACAGACAAAAATTCTAAAAACTATATTTTTGGCTTCAATATCGATGGTAGATCACGCCCCAAGTATCCTTTTAAAAAATATTCAAGGTACAGTTTTGACTTACCTACGATTTTATTATATGTATAGATAAATACAAACATATTTTAGATAAGTTAAACGCAGACACAGAACAGATAAGCGTGCTCATCACACAAAGATTTGACCTAGGTGGGAATCGAACCTATGACCTCTGGCTGAGCAGTCAGGGACACAAACTACTAGACCAACTTGCCAGTCTATTTCTCAGTCGGTTAGATTACTTTGCTTCAACTTTAATTTTCAGACAGAATGTAAAACACATATATTTTTAGGGGAATTCAAAGATTTTGGTGTTGAAATAATGAAATGAAATAATGAAATTTATTCAGCACTTGGGTATTTACATACACTTGTACTTGTCAAGCTCACAATGTATTACATAAACATAGTTTAAAAACAGTAATTAAAGTAACAAAATATTTTAAATTAGTCCGTCCGTGCGGTCTGTTTCGTCAAATGTATTTTTAATATTCTTAAATAAATAATAAATAGCAAGTTACTAAGCTATTATTGTTACATTTAGCAATAGTATATCAAATTAAAGAATTGAAAACAACGAGCAGTTGGCTAGCGCAAAAGGCTCTCTACCTGCTTAATTTAAACGACTAATACCTGAGGGCACTCTTATCGGCCACATCTCAGGCGGCCGCTGAAGTAAAAAGATGGAATTCGAAATGGGGGTCAGATCACTTGCTCGGTATTACGGTAGTACGATCCCCGCCGCTGAGGATCCTACCCTAGCTAGCCTGCGGCTTTCTCTAGCTACCTAGGTGGACGACCCGGAGAAGAAAGCCACAAAGAAACTCCGGGCTAATACTTAATAATAACATTTACAACTTATACTTATTAATATACAACTTGAACATAGTTATCAATTTTCATACCACCTAGAACTAACGTCATGCTGTTATTATTACGATGCGCGCGCATCGTAAAAATTCACTCATACATTTTCATACCACCTAGAACTAACTTCATGCTGTTAAATTTTTTGGTGTCGGTGTGCGCGCGCATCGTAAAAATTCACTCTCATCATTTTTCTCCATCGCGCCAAAAGAAGTATAACTTCAATTATCTTAACTGATACGTGTCATGAAACCATTCTTACGAGTACTATAGCAGCACCACAGAAATCATAAATCATTTATTTGCGACATTAATTGTTCAAATTTTAAACGAAATCTAATCCAATTTAATAATAATTAAGTTCGTTGCAGAAGAAGTAAATTTAGTGGATAGTTAGCAGGTAGAGCTAGTATCCGGGAGGACAAACCGAAAGCCCTCCTAGAGTACATGTCCCAACCCTCTGGACCTTGGCGCAAAAGACGGGCACCGGAGCAGCATACACGCATTCCCGGGGCTCCTTTCACCAGGCTTTCACTTTACCTTAAAAATAATTGTAGAGCTAGTATATTAAAAATATGAAAGTTTCTTACTCACTCCAGCCAAAAAGGTAAACGGATTTTTTTGAAATTTGTTACTGAAGCAATTAACACAAATAGCATACAATAAATTGCTAAATCGCAAGTGACACCGCGTGTCGCAGCTAGTTCTGCTATCACACTAATATAATAAAAGGCGAAAGTTTGTGTATGTTTGTTACATCTTCACCTGTAAACGGCTGGAGCGATTTTAATAAAATTTGGTATGGAGTTAGCTGACATTCTGGATGAACACATAAGCTATAATTTATAAAGTTTAACGCGGGTAAAACCGCGGGGCACAGCTCGTAGACAATAAGTGAGCAGCCCTCATTTTTTATACGATTCGCTATCGGAGCTCATATCAAAAGGTTACACATAACGTGACCTTCTCACAATGATAATGATTAAAGAGCAAAGCGCTACATTGTTTGTAATAAATGAATGTTATACATTATTAATTATTATGTCTTTTATTAGTTATTAATGGACGATTAAATAATAATTTCACTTGTTTTTTTTAAGTGCATATCTTCCCGTGCGAGACAAGCAGAGACGTGGGGGGTTACCGGCTAAGTCGCCGAACATCGTCATAGTGATCGGCGTTCAAATAAATAAAATTTAAAAATGATTTAATCAATCGTTAAATCGGCTTCGACGTTGAAAATCGATTCCGGACCATTTATGACGTCACATGTGCTCATGGAAACCGATTTAACTATTGATTAAGTCATTTTAGCCACTATTTATTTCAACGCCATTTAAGAAATCGATGTTCGGCAACTTAGCCGGTAGAACCCCAGGACCTCATCATCTGCTAATGTTTGCTTTGTAGCTCAAGGATGTTGTGGCGCTTCAGGGGTCTCGCATAGTTATGAATAGTTAGCTGACATCCTTCATCACCATCATAATCTTCATGTTAGCGAAAGAGGTAGGGCATATACTCGTATATAAAGAGAGGTAGGACATAGCGTTCATTCGCTCAAAGAGCAGCCCGACTGGGGAAGTACCTCCACCTTACAGAAGACATTCCTCAATAATAACATTAATAATTTTAATGTTGTGTTTCCGAGTGTGAGTAAGGTCGCCAGAGCTCATTGGGATGGGGGTAAGTCAGCATCACTTGTTTGCTGACTCTAAAAGGCCGGCAACGCACTCGCGACTCCTCTGGTGTGGCGAGTGTCCATGGGTGGCGGTGATCACTTACCATCAGGTGACCCACTTGCCCGTTTGTCGCCCTCTGATATAAAAAAAAAGAGGTCCACAGCTGGACAAAGGCTTCCCCCAAGGATCTCCACAACAGCCGGTCCTGCGCTGCCCGCATCCAATGGATTCCCGCGACCCTTGCAAGATGGCATCCTTATATCTTTTAATAAGTAACTCTTTTATGGGGCAATGTAGAAGATTCTATAACAAACTTCCCAATGATATTAGAGAATTGTCTACGAATAAGTTTTAAAGAATTATTAAAGCCAAATTGTGTAGCGGGCATATTACAAAAATTCTGATTATTTAAATGATAAAAGTGCTTGGGATTGAGTTGTTCTAAGTCAACACACATGATTATAGTTAATCTTAAGTATATTTTATTTAAAAAAAGGATTTCTACTGAGTTTTCTGGCAGTTGCACTGCACGGTAGGGAAAAAAAATATGACGATTCCACATAAATGTAAAATTTTTATGGAATAAATGAATTTGAATCGTTGAATCTTTAAAAAAAAATTATACCACACATATGTAATATTAAGATTATGAAATGTGATATTAAGATTAAGAAGAGAGATTAAATGAATTTTGTATTTTAATGGAAAACAACTTTAACGGTTTCTATAAACATTGCAGAGTATTTTTGAGATTATATTAACGCTTTGCATTGTGAATAATGCTGTAAAATTCAAATTTAATAATTTGGAAGGTCAATCAAAATACAAAATCAATATGTAGTGTTAATTCCGCTAACTCGTCGAGTGCTCGAAGGACTCTCCTTCGAGCACTCGACGAGTTAGCAGCCCTTGAGAATGGTCCGTGGAGGACCGAAACACGTGTTGGGTATCATACTGGCGCATGTAATTTGCTTTTTTATAATGTCCTTCTTGCATGTGCACATTTTTGCGGGCGGAATTAACACTACATATTGATTTTGTATTTTGATTGTTATGGATTTCCGCAAAGTAACGCCTGATTCCATTACTTAATTTGGAAGGTATTATCAATATGATATGATCTTTCACATGCAACTGTGAACATATCAGTCGGCCATGTTTCTAGAAAACAAAGCCGATAGATAATACCTACATCCTCCGGAAGGGTGTTAGCAAGGGAATCCTAAATTTGATCTGCCAGCGTGTATCGTTCGTAGCTTAACGCAGAGCGCCTATAACTTGTTATACTCCGGATATAACTTATACTCCGGATTGGTAGATGGTGCGAGGTTCGAGACCCGCCGGACGATTAAATTTATGATTTCCCATTTTAGAGATTATACTAACGATTTGCATTGCGAATAATGCTATAAAATTCAAATTTATTTGCAGAGGAATATCAATGTTGTAAAAACAATTCATTTTATATCACGAACCCACGTATTGCTGCAAACAACTGCAATAAACACAAGAAAAAAAGCACAAAATAATTCAATGTGAACGCCCCCACGAATCGGCTGACCAATTTTGTCCATATTTATGTAATCTAACGACCTTGCTGTCTCCCCTAAAACCGGTGGAACAGGGTTGCCGGAGCCTCTCAATTATTATTTTACATCGGTATAAGAATTTAGTACAAGTTTTTCTATATCACTTTATATGAAAAAGTAATATGCATGTATATGTCCACCCGGCCGATTCTTTTTTTAAAGACAACGTCCGCGTTAACTTCGTTCAATAATTGATCGAAGCGCGTTACGGAATCTAATCCCTATGTCGCGGGTTGCATACATATCATCATCATCATACCAGCCGAAAGACGTCCACTGCTGGACAAAGGCCTCCCCCAAAGAACTCCACAATAGCCGGCGCTATTTGCACATACATATAATAGACACAAATTACATCCAGACAGGCAGAGCAACTATTTATGGGTCACACAAATAGTTGTCAAGCGCGGGGCTCGGACCCGCGACACGAAGAGGCGAGGCGACTGTCTAGGCGCTGCGCCCCACGTGCAGTCACGTGAAGTAAAAATTTCGACCACGGCGTCTAGTCTCAAGTGCGCAGGACATAATTATATAGTGCACAAGTGTGTGCGCAAACACAGGGGCACTTTCCATTCCATCATTCTCATGTTCCGATCGGAAGACTAGCGACACGACCGAAAAGAGTTTAGTTGCAGGACCGACGGTTTTACGTGCTGTCCGAGGGACGGGGGCGTAATACCGCCAACTCTCAGACTTCGAGCTGATACTGAGAAATTTCTTTTTACAAAATACAAAAATCACTTTTTGGCCCGATCCGGGATTTGAACCCAGGACCTCATTATCTATGGTTGAACACGCTACCGCTAGATTAACGAGGCAGCCAAAACTAATATATACAATATATAAAATAACCATAGTTCTCTCTCACTGGTCAGTAAGTGATTGGCGAGTTTAAAAAACTAGGCTCGCGGTTCCATAGACGGGTGGGCGTTAAGCTGTTGGTACCAGTAGTAACCATTAGACAACAGTCGTTAAGCCATGTCAAACATCTATTGGGAGGCTTGAACAACTCTGACAGTGGGTTAACACTGCCCATACGATAAGTAAGTATAAAAACAATACCAATTATATAAAATTCCTATTTGTTACTAGACTCTGCGCGTGATCCGGTCAGAGTTCATAATAAGATAAAGGATAAGTAACCTTTTACAATGAGTATTAGACAATAGGTGGAAATATTATATTACTTTTTTTTTCGCTTAGATGTTTTCCCTTTTTCACAACGATCAAATATGCATGTTCATTAACATAAATATCTGCCTTGTGCAACAATGTAGCCTCCTTTGGATCCGAAGGCAGGTACACCTACCGAGTCAAACTAAGGTATATACTGCCTGCGCATGCGCATTATTACTACTTATGTAATAAGGACGCTGCTAAAGTCGAAATGTATCTACCGACGTAATGACGACTGTACTTATCCAAATAATACATTATAGCATGTTAGTCGCACCTTTAGAATTAAAGGGCCCTAATTAAAAAAATCATGACTTTGACTTTATATCAAAAAATCGGCCAAGTGCGAGTCGGACTCGCCCATGAAGGGTTCCGCAGCAGCAAGTATAAAATAGTTGATATAATAGTATATATAGTTGATTAAATGAAAGGTAAATTGCGGTTTACGATTTATGACGCATTAAAAAAAACTACTTACCAGATTTCGTTCAAACCAATTTTCGTTGTTAGTTTACATAGTAATGTACATTATATATTTTTTTTAGTTTTATCATTCTCTTATTTTAGAAATTACAGGGGGGGGGACACTCATTTTTCCACTTTGGAAGTGTCTCTCGCGCAAACTATTCAGTTTAGAAAAAAATGATATTAGGAACCTCAATCTCATTTTTAAAGACCTATCCATAGATACCCCACATGTATGGGTATGATGAAAACAAAAATTTGAGTTTCAGTTCTATGTATGGGGAACCCTAAAAATTATTATAATTTTTCTATTTTTGTGTTAAAATCTTAATGCGGTTCACAGAATACATCTACTTACCAAGTTTCAACAGTACAGCTCTTATAGTTTCGGAAAAAAATGGCTGTGACATACGGACGGACAGACAGACAGACAGACAGACAGACAGACATGACGAATCTATAAGGGTTCCGTTTTTTGCCATTTGGCTACGGAACCCTAAAAATGACCTAAAATTACAATGTTTATCGATTTAAATTAAAACACAGGCCGATTTTGGCGTAGAAAGATACATCACCATTAATTACAAAAAATGTAACCGTTCAAATCTTTATTCAAATTATTATTTTTCTTTTTCAAATTATTTATTTCGGAAAAACATCCATATAATGTTAGTATAACTTAGCCTAATGTTATTATCAATTACATTAATTATATTAAGGGTGTCTGGACTCTTACCCACCTGTATAAAAGGGGAGAGTCCCACCGATCAGAAAACACATTCAGGATGCCATTGGAGGAGAAGCGCAAGCGCTCCATCATGGAAGCGCAGCGCCTCCGCATGATCGCGGCGAACCCATCGACGCACGACTCCGCGAACATCCCCGACGCGCTACACCGCCACGGCAACCCCAAGAGCACCCTGAATGCGTTATTGTACTGTATTTATGTTACGATTCCCAAAAAATCATATTTTCTAATTAGGTCACTACAATTCTAAAAGTGCGTAGTGTCCTATTATCTTTGGTAGTAGAGCTGACCGAATTTCGGCTAGGGCGGCCATTATCTTAATATTAGACAGAGCAAAAAATATAAGCAAAGAAACGTGGAAACTTGTGAACCACCATACAAAGAAGAACAAAAATATCCCAAGTTCTGCCATTACCCTAAAAACAAATGGTAAGATGACAAAAAGCCCACAAGAGGTAACGAACAATTTTGTTGAAACTTTTGCCCTAAAATCAACTATGGTCGTCAAGGACAAAGACATGGCTATGTCCTTTTTGAGAGGATCAACTTCAATGGTTGAAAGCGAACTAACCATTAGATGTACAACACCGAGTGAAATAAAAAATATACCATATTTTTTATTTCACTCGGTGTTGTACAAAATGATTAGTAAAAGATCCTGTGGTTATGATGACATGCCCATTACAATAATCAAGGAAAACATAGATTTATTAGCTTCTCCACTCTCTTATTTCTTTAACAAATGTATTGAAGAATCTATCTTTCCTGACCAATTAAAGCTGGCTAAAGTGGTTCCCATATATAAAAAAGGTTCAAAATCAGATCCAAAAAATTATAGGCCGATATCATTGTTACCTACACTATCTAAATTGTTCGAAAAAATTATTAAAAGCAGACTAATAACGCATCTTAATCTAAAAAAAGTAATAAACAAAAGACAATTTGGATATCAAAAAGGCATAGGTACTTCTGACGCTATAAATACTCTCATAGATGATATTACTTGTAAATTAAATGATAAATTAAAAGTGGCTGGTCTCTTTATTGACCTAAGTTCAGCATTTGACACTATTGATTATGACTTACTATTAGCAAAATTACACTATTATGGAATAAGAGGCAAGGCCTTACAACTTATGACATCTTATTTACAAAATAGACAAATGTATGTTGAAATAAAAAATGTTGATGATAGAAACCACGAAATTACTCATAAATCGAAAGTGACAAATATCAGACGCGGAGTACCTCAAGGCTCTATTCTGGGTCCTATATTATATATAATCTTTACCAATGATTTACTCAATTACATAAATAATACACTGCCCGATGTAAACCTTATTGCCTTTGCTGACGATACAAATGTTATAATTAGTTCGCGGGACATAGAAACATTGACCGTACATGTAAATAAAACTCTAGAGTACATTTGTAAATGGTTCTCTGCTAACAATCTCATAATAAACAAAACCAAGACGAACTTATTATTATTCAAAACTACAACCAGATGCAACGAAACCATAGATATTGACATCAACGGAGATGAAATTTATTTGGTTAACAGTGTAAAGTTTTTGGGAGTTAATATAGATTCTAATTTAAATTGGAAACAAGAGTTGTCTAGCATTGACTCTATTTTATCGTCGGCATGTTATGCACTTAGGAGTCTGAGAGACACAATTGACATAAAACACCAAATAGCAGTCTATCATGGTTTGGTGGAATCGAGACTAAGATATAGTATTATGTGCTGGGGAAATAGCTATTGTTATAATTCTCAAAGAGCATTCATTCTCCAGATACGAGCTATTAGAACTATGGTAAAAATTCCACAATGGGAGTCATGTAGGGAGTATTTTATTAACCTAAAAATACTAACAGTACCAAGTTGGTATATTTTGTGTGTTCTAAGTCATTTTGCGAAATATATACATAAATATGAAACACAACTAGAAAGAGATTTAAGAGAGAAGTCCCGAAGAAAGACTATAAAAAATGTTTTGATACCTAAACTAAACATAACAAGACACTGTTCTCAGTATCAAAGCATAGAATTATTTAATAAGTTACCAATGCATTTAAAATTAATAATTTATAATAGTAGCTTATTTAGAAAAAAACTGAAGGCTTACCTTTTAGGCAAATGTTTTTATAGTGTGTCTGAATTTGTAAATTGTGAGAAAACTTAATTGAGTATTGACTACCGTTTATTTTTTTGTGTGTTGTAAAATTGACGATATATCTGTTTCATGTTTTTATTAATTTTTTTAATTATGTGATTTGAATTCTGTATAACTTTTATTTTAATTTTAATTATTTATGTTTCTTGATTATTTTGTCTCCCAATTATTATTCTAATTGTTTTGGTTTGATTTTTAAATTATGCTTTTATTTAAGGAATTATATTGTAAAATTCATACACAATGAAAATTGTTACTGAATAAATAAATAAATAAATAAAAATATCAACAGAGACTAGCCAACGCGGGACATATTATAGTGCAGTGCCTGCGCAAAGACAAATGAAGGGTCTATTCCCTCACACCTATAATCTGATGAGACGGTTTTCCGGCAAGACCTGAGATCAGGCGCTGAAACATTATAACAACACCAACTTCCATACTCTGGACTAATATTAGGAATGAATAAAACTGTTTGACCCAACTGGGATTGAAACCCAAGACCTCATTATCTGGCGTATTACGTGGCAGTCAGTAATCTCTAAATATGTACAGACGACTACATATCAAGCTATACATCTCCAGTATAAGCTGATCTCGCGTTGTGTAGGATTTCCATACAATGACAGGTCAGCTTATATTGGAAATGTATAGCTTGATATGTAGCCGTTAGTACTACCCAGTACCCAGTTAACAATTTCTTTGTTCCAAAACCGAGACCATAAACAACCGAAGCATAAAGAAACAAACTGTAAAACGTTTTATAGCCTGTTTGGTTTGCGATAACGATTGATAGATACGTGCTTCGAATGCGTTTAAAACCCTTTTAAGGCAATTTGTATGTAAGTGGGTGAGGCCAAGATAACATCAATTCTATAATCTATTCCGGCGTTATGCCCATGGCCACTTGCTTGTGTTCTTAGTTTTTTGTTCCTGTGCCTGAATTCCGGACACGGTTGTTAATTTTGACTTTGTACACAGTTTAGGTAAGCAGGCAATGGCGGCTAAAACTGCCTATTATTAGCAGTGCCATAAAGTTAGAATACCTCTAACTTTATGGTCAGCGCTCATTGCCGGTTACGTCAATGTTGCCAAATGTCAAATACGTATGTGAATGAATAAGGCCAAAGATAACAGAAGTTCTAAGTTATGTTAATCGTTGAAAAAATTGGAACGCTGCTAGATTAAAAAAAAACATAAGTTGTATAATCTATTCCAGCATGATAGTCAATGCCTCTTGCTTGAGTTCTTCTTGCGTTTGTAGTCCGGACACGGCGGTAATTTTTTTTACCCATAGCAGACATTGCAGACAGGCAGCACACCGCACAAAATATTCTACCACGCTACCACCGCTACACATTGCTGGTTACATCAATATTGATGAGTTTCAAATAGCGACCTATTTGACATCTGGATGCGTTGTAGTTTTACCAGTATTTCACATTTCATACAATAATATACAATGAAAATATTTATTTGAAAAAATATGGTATGTTAATTATATTCCGTCAGTTATGCTATCCAACATATAGATTATGATTAGAAAAAGAATATTTACACTTTATTGCATAAGGAATATACACAGTACAATATGATAGGATAAGATAAGACAAGATATGCATAAATAATATTATGCAACTGGCGACCTGGAAATAAAGCGATTTGTTCCAGGCTACCGATTCGTGTTATATGGAACAGAATTTATTAGGCAAAAACAAAGACAAAAAGGTGTATACCTACCTGCTGCTAGGAGAACAGAAAAAAATATAACTTACGTATGTCAACACCACGTAAAAACAATATGCACAAGACTGTATACATACATACACATGTCACATGTATATGTAAATGCCGTATAAATAATTTATAATGTACCTACATAAATACATGACTTACAAATTTTTATGTAACTCAAGTGAAGACTTAGCGGCAACTTCATGGTTTAAATAATGGTGTTTAAAATGTATTTAGGTATAAGTGTGCGCCTGAGAGCACCAAGTTTGTGGCTCCATCCTCGGCTCTGGGCGGCTACTGACGTGGTCTATGCCTTTAGCATAGCTCCCGTAGATGGATAAGTCGACTTACTACTAGTTTAATTTAGAAGTATTTAGTAATCTTATGACAGCTGGCTTCAATATGTGTGGGGCACAGTAAAGAGAGAAAATCATTTAAATTATACTTCTCGTGAAACGATAGACGGCCATTTTTACACGACTGACACTCACTACCATATTTTAGTTCTAGGACGAGTTAGGTTAGGTTACCTACTACTAGCTAGTAGCTACGCCATTTATTTTTATAAAATAACATGGCAGCCCTACTTTCACCCTCACAATAATAATGAGAAGTTCACCCTCACCCCAGTGCCCTTGCCCCTGTACTACATAACATGAATGTAGATGTTAATGTTTTATCAAAAGCTACTTTACATTAAACAGCTGAGTTTTGTTTACATGACATTTACATCGCATTTAATATCTTAAATTTTTGAAACAACGTTACATACAACTAAGTACATTTACATTATGCAAATAATACATGTCTCTAAGTTACTTGTATACACACATTATGTTATCAAAATGATTTTAATATCAGTAGTGCCATCTAGTGTTGAGTAGTAATTTTTAAACTGTATTTTAATAAATATAGCATCTAGCGTTGAGTAATTGAACTAGTAAGCTATCTAGTCGCGTTCAATGGCATTAAAATTATCTACAAGTTTCATTCTTACGACGATAGAGGCAACAGCGAATAGATATGACCAAAGACTGATATGACTAAACTTGATGGCGTATGGAGAGTAGAAAAAGGAGCGTTATTCCCCAATGAATGAAAATATGTATATAGAACATACTTCGGATAAAGGTTTAGCTTGTAATATATTCAATTTAGAAATTCGAGCTCAACATTATTGTTCGGATCAAAATTAAATTAGTTTCCAGCCAGTGATTATTTTTAATAAAATAAATAATAGGTTTTTATTTACGTAGACTTTAAAAAAGCGCTTGTAAATAGTCAGAACACGTTCGTAGTAAAATAGTAGTAATATATATATATATATTTTTTTTTATATCTTTATTTTTTTAAGGGGTTTTATCACTTATCATATAGTAGTAATATATAATAATTAATTTATAATAATTTCTAGGTACATATAGATATTTGGATACACGGATTGTAGAAAATAATTTACAATTAGATTTATTTTATAAAAGTAACGATATTTAGCTAACTTAAATTAAGTTATTGTCAAGGATCATGTGTAGGTTTAATTAACTAAATTTTAGCTATATTTTGACTACATATTGTCTGAATGCTTCTGTCTATATTAAGGTTCGAATTGAATGTTATTATTATGGCGGACCTTGTGTTTATAACGACGGTCGCATTTTAATGCTACCACCGGATCCAATGCGCCACAACTGAGAAGACCCAGCGAAACAAACTCAGCGGGTGTCTCTAATACCGACATTAAAAAAATAAATTTTAATTTAATAGATTAATTTTATTATAATATTTATGTCAAATAAATAGAGTCCATAATATTCCTTGCTATCCATTAAGTGCCAAGTTACGTCCGCTGAACCTGACAATGCACTTATTATTAACTGGCGGTGCCTCGCGGTTTTACCCACGTTAAACTTTAAAATTAGAGCCTATGTGTTATTCGGATATATAATCTATATAACTATAAAGTATCATCAAAATCCGTTCAGTACTTTTTTGCGTCAAGAAGTTTCGCCTTTATAATATTAGTGTGATAACGCACAAGAAAAAAATGTTAACATTACATTATCGATTTTTTTTATAATGCAATGCTAACATTTTTTCTTGTGCATTATGTTCAGTGGAATTAAAGTTTGACTTGACGTAATACAGTGTTATTTATCACCCTTATTTATTTACCTACTTATAGTAGGTATTACCAATATAATAATAATAATATCCTGGGACATTAGGAACACACGGCCATCGGATCCCATACTAAGCAGAGCTTGTACTATAACCGATATACATATATACTAAAGTTCGACTTTTTATTGTATTCAGTAACTTAAAGAAAGATAATGTTACCATACTAAAACTTATAGGGTGGGGAAGTGACCGATTTTACGTAAGAACGAATGATAGAAATGGATTAATTTAAATATAACATTAAAATTCGTAGTTTGAGAATAATTATATGCAGTAACTTGAGAAATCAACAAAAAATTACCGTACTAAAACTAATAGTGTAGGGTAGTGAACGATATTACGTGAAGGGCTAATGAAAAAATTGTTTTATTTAAATTAAACTGCAAAAACTCGTTTGTTACATGTGAGAAACATACTATGTAATAAATGTGTTTAAAGACAAGCTTATTAGTTATATAAAATGAAAGGTCGTGTAAGTACATTATTTAAGTTCATTCAATTTAGTTCATTCCTACACCACCTAACTATCGCTTTTTTGTCAAAACCTGGTAACCATTTATCTGTCAAGTTACTGAATACAATTAAAAGTCGAACTATACCAATGATGAAAGAAACTTTCATCATTGAACTACACTTTTCTTTTGTAAATACATACTTATATAGATAATTACACCCAGACTCAGGACAAACAAACAAGTTCATGCACACAAATATCTGTCCTCGGTGAGAGAAAGCATTTGTGTCAACGTACTACTAGAATCTATAAAAAATCATTCTTCATTTAACGATCTACGTTTACTACAGCGCTCTCGGCGTGATTAGAAGAATGATACTATATGTATAGTGCGACAAGGATCTTTATGAACGTGGCTGAAAGTGGAACTAACATCGCCATCTTGTAAGTAAAGTGTCTCTTTGACAGTTCTGCCACAGCTTGCTTTGCTGACTGCTGTTCCTACGTTTATTATTGTATTATTTGGTTTAAAATACTAACAAAATGCCAAAAGTGATAAAAAGTGGTGTCAGGGAAATAGTCCTAAAGGTTAAGGAGATTTTCATGAAGGACAAACACAGTGAAGGCTCGATAATTCCATTTGAAAAAGTTAACGAGCGTATTGCCGCCCCGATCGAAAAATGTTACCATGCTTGATTTTTAAGTCGCACCCGTGAATTAGTTTTTCGTTTGAAGTTTTTCATTAAAGTAGTATTAAGTAATGTGAATAAAACATGAATTTAGAAATAAATTTATATTAGGTCTTTACCTATGAAATTGCCGTTCTGCAGTACTGGCCATTTCAAATCAAAATAATTTTTGTTTGGCTAAGAATTCTAATTTCAAATTAATTTTATTTTAAAAACATGGATTCTTTTTTCCAAAAGTAGTCATTTCTTTATTGATTAGTGTTACATTTTCATCGCATTTCAATCTTTTTCGTCATCATGGATACGTTAAAAATTCGAGTAATTATGGAATATGAGTACCGTCGTGGCAGCAACGCGGCACAAGCGGCACGCAACATCAACGACGTTTACGGAGCTAACACTACAAACCAACGCACCACCTGTTATTGGTTTGCTCGCTTCCGTTCTGGAAATTTCGACCTGAAAAATGAACCTCGCGGTCGTCCGAAGACTTTGGTCGACAATGACGAATTAAAGGCGGTTGTGGAAGCTGATGATACACAATCTACGGCTGAATTAGCAGCAGCTTTCGACGTTAGCGTCAAAACAATATTGGTCCATTTGCGTCAAATTGGCAAGGTAAAAAAGCTTGACAAATGGGTGCCCCACGAACTCAATGATCGCCAGCGCGAAGTACGCGTCGAGACGTGCCTTGCACTGCTCAACAGACACACAAATGAAGGAATTTTGAACCGCATTGTTACCTGCGATGAAAAATGGATTCTGTTTGATAACCGCAAGCGCTCAGCAAGTTGGTTGGATCCTGGTTCAGCACCTAAACAATGCCCTAAACGAAAACTTACCCCTAGAAAAGTGATGGTCACTGTTTGGTGGTCTAGCGCCGGTGTGATTCATCACAGCTTTTTACCAAATGGGGTGAGCATTACTGCAGATGTGTACTGTGAAGAACTGAGCACAATGATGGAGAAGCTGGCGCATCTCCAACCAGCATTGGTCAATCGCTCGTCTCCGCTGCTCCTGCACGACAACGCGCGACCTCATACTGCACAGCAGACGGTCTCCAAGTTGCAAGAACTGGGGTTGGAAGCTCTCCGTCATCCGCCCTACTCACCAGACCTTGCGCCTACAGACTACTACTTTTTCCAGAATTTGGATAACTTCTTGGCGGGAAAAAAATTCAATACCCGAGAGGCAGTACAAAATGCCTTTGAAGAATTTGTTGCCTCCCGTCCAGCTGATTTCTTTAAGAAGGGCATCAATAAACTGCCACTGCGATGGCAAAGATGCATTGATTGCATGGGTGATTACTTCGATTAATACAAATAAAAAAATTCATGAAAAAAATTCGTTTAATTTTTTTCATACAAAACGGCAATTTCATAGGTAAAGACCTATTATATAAAGATTAAAATGACTCTTTTATTCCCTTGTATTGGTATTAAATTATTTATAATAATAAATGGATAATATATCGGGTACCCTATAAACTTTTAGAATTAGATATTCCTGGGAAACTATTCACATACGGCCATCTGAGCTGATCCTAAACTATGTAAAGCTTATACTATGGGAATCAAATAGCTGCTATACTACATATGCTACTTTTGTAAATACATACCTAAAAACCTAGACATGGGACAAACAGACATGTTAATGCATACAAATATCTGTCCTGAGTGGGAATAAAAACAAAACCAACTAAGCCAAGTGGCCAGTCAAAGTTATATAATACAATTGATACAAAATACAATGGATACAGTGTATTGCCATTGTTAAATTTTCCCATAATATTAGGGAAATTTTCGTCAAGGAAGCAACCCTTGAATAAAATTTCCCTAATATACCCTTTCCGTCATAGTGTCGCCCTCCCATAAATGTCAATCACGTTCCTATAGATCCTTGTCCCACTGTACCAATGGCAAGCCCTCTACTTTTTTATTATAGTTTGGCCTGACTTCTTTGGTCTTTTAAGCTTAATGTTGTCAAAGACAATTAAATATTGCCATGTGGGTTAGTATTTGATAGTGAAATCTGCACACCAACTTATGTTGAATTCCATTGATCCCAGGTGACAACATGACAAAAATTCTCATAAGTTACTTAGTAATTGTGTTGCTTTTATGGCTGCGTGATCAGACCCATTCCTAAGGGGAATAACCTCTGATGAGAGAAAACGTTATAGGTACAGACGCCAGCACATCCAGCTACCCCAATTTGTCAAATTTCTATAGATTTTCATCCTTATCACATAACGAAAAGGTTCACTTTCAATTGGAGAAATTTGACAGATTGGGGTAGCTTGATGTGCTGGTGTCATTGTAATAATTGAGGCAGCAACAGATTTTATCGTAAATTTAATATTAAATAACACAGCAAACTCCCAAATTTTTCGAGAGTTTCCTCTTCAACTAATGAATTAAATTTGGGAGGATCAAATATTTGAAAACCTGTCTGAATAAAAACTGGAAAAAGGCTGTTTTCTGCCACTTTTGCCTACAGTTTTCCCTATAAGCATTTATAGTAATAAATGAAGCGAAAAAGTTTTAAGTAAAATGTTCATTGCGAATGATTTTGTCTAAAATAACATACCCATACAATCACAATCGCATTCCTTTCCGCGACGCTACACAGTGCACCCAGCACTGTGTAGCATCGCGGAAAGGAATGTGATTGTGATTGTACTGGTGATTGTGCTGGTGTCATTGTAATAATTGAGGCAGCAACAGATTTTATCGTAAATTTAATATTAAATAACACAGCAAACTCCCAAATTTTTCGAGAGTTTCCTCTTCAACTAATGAATTAAATTTGGGAGGATCAAATATTTGAAAACCTGTCTGAATAAAAACTGGAAAAAGGCTGTTTTCTGCCACTTTTGCCTACAGTTTTCCCTATAAGCATTTATAGTAATAAATGAAGCGAAAAAGTTTTAAGTAAAATGTTCATTGCGAATGATTTTGTCTAAAATAACATCAATCAACATCACAATCACAATCACATTCCTTTCCGCGACGCTACACAGTGCACCCAGCACTGTGTAGCATCGCGGAAAGTTATTAACTACAGTTAAAATTATATTATTATATTTGTCATTTCAAAATTGTCACTGTTAAATAAATAATATTACGAATAAATGACTACGGTATCACTGAATTTACGGTTAAGATACTTCGAGCATTTAAACAATTACGATAGGTACATACATACATTTTAGTGCTATTGAACTTTTTTTTACTCAACTGGCAATAATCACATAATGAATTGTTAAAGAATTAAATTTCACAGGCTGCGGAATAAATTTCTTAATTCATTTTGAAACACGGCATGCGCTCCCACGTTTTTTTGCACCATTATGAAGTGAGAGTTTAAAAGAGTTTGGTAATGACTAATGAAGCTGTCTGTTCCTTCGGTTTGTTCCTGTCTAGATTATTAAGAAAGATTTGCTTAATGATATTTCGTTTTATGAGGGTTATATGAGTCATATCATTGTGTCCCCGGCTTTGCACTAAACGGAAGTTAAGCTACTACTTCGTCTAACTTCTTGTTTCTTTCTGATTAATTCGTTGTGGGGTCTAAGAACATGAAAGATTTATTATAGTCTAAAATAAATATAGTAAAATTTACAAAGACCAAATAATATTTTTCATATAATTCATAATGCCGATAGAATTATTTCCTTCATAATTTTCGTAGTGGCAACAAAATTTGTCTATGGTTTGACGGTTGTTTGACGGCTGGCTGCCACATCCGGCTGTCTGCCAAGAAGTGTCCTTTTTCAAGCGTACGCCATTGCTGGCGTATGGTAGTTTATTTTATTGAACTCCAAATCAAAAACCATCCAAAATGGTGAGTATGAAATATGATAATATTGTGCACAAAAGTGATCTTATGTGTCTGTGCTAACGTTTCGCGTTAATATTTTGTGATTTTCGAGTTTTGCAATTAAGAAATTTTACCGTCTTCACGACGGCCGTCTTTGTGATCGGGTGACGTTTCCAAGTGTTGCGGTGATTGATCAAAGATTCGCGGAAAATTAAATAAACTAGCTTATTACTAGTATGATTATGAAGATGAGTAGTAGACTGCGATGTAATAAATTCAAACGTGCGTGTGTAAAAGTGTACCATCTGTGTGAGTGCTTCGATATGTTGACGACCTGTTTTCTGTTTTGTTCAGGTGAATTTCACCGTAGACGAAATCCGGCAAATGATGGACAAGAAGCGGAACATCCGTAACATGTCTGTTATCGCTCACGTCGACCACGGCAAGTCTACACTCACCGACTCACTGGTCTCCAAAGCTGGTATCATAGCCGGCGCCCGTGCCGGTGAGACCAGGTTCACAGACACGCGTAAGGATGAGCAGGACAGATGCATTACCATCAAGTCTACGTAAGTATTAAAATATGTTAATATTTCGTGAATTTTCCCATGTGGGTATTGTTTTCGTATTTCGAACATGGTCAGCGTTTTTATGCCCTTGAACTTGCGTATAAGTCAGATTAATTATTTATGTTTATTATTTGAGGTTATACCCACCCATCTGACTTCAGTGACTGTTCATGCCTAAAATACGTTAATAATGAAAGTTATGGCCTACTTTAGTTCACGCCTATAGGGGATTTATTTTTGTGATTATGTATACTGCTTATTATTATTATGTACATTTAAATCTTGCGTTTTCTAGGCATAAACAGTAGGCATCAAAATCAGCTGGCATTGCATGAAATGTCAGTTAAAATATACACTCCAAACATGTGGTCTTTACAAGTTTCTCTTATAACATTCTCCAATAATTTTCAATTGCTTTTACAATATTGCACAATAATTTTACTATTTTGTATTTGACAATAGTCTGGCACAGTGCAGCTATAGTTAATCATGTTATATAGCTTTATGAATGCTGATAATTATGTGCTTGACATAAATCTCCCCTGTCAGAAAATTTTATGCATTTATAAGGACTCATTTTCACCCAAAAGATGCCTATTTAGTTAGGCTTAAAACTAATGTCTGGAAGTGTCCGGAAACTAAATTTTTAGGAGTGCTAAATTGAGAGTAATAATATATTTGGGGTAAATTCAATATTAATAAAGTGACACCATTTTAATGACCACTTTACTAGGTAGACTTTTCACAGTTAGCTGTAGTGCCTGGGTTAAGTATAAGTAACATACTTTCCCAGATATTATAGACAGCAGCAGCTTGACTCTTGTAACAAGTGAGGGGGTTGGGATTAGGACTGGTTGTCACTCAATATAGACATGATTAACCCACTTGTTACTTGAACACAACAAAGAACAGCACACTTTTTAAAACAGTACTACCCGTACAAGGCAAGTTGAGACCTGAGAGGAGTTATGTAGCAGAAGTAAGCCTGTTACATAATAATAATAATAAAAGCCTTTATTCAGACAGTATTTCATTTACATATCTTAATATATACTTTATATATTAAAGTCTTAACTCTATCCCTAACTATTTAGCATCAATAACCCCGTCTGTATGCCGTTATTGACAAAGGCCTCCTCCAACCTTTTCCATTCCTCTCCGTTTTTGGCAGTTCTTGTCCATAAACCTCCTGCCTGTTATATACAATGTGAAAAATATTATTTAAGGTGGCCCCTGAAGCCAATGTCAGGTTGCAACTTGTCATGCACAGGTAGTAATTATGATAATGAGATTTTTTATTTAATATGATGATTGTTCTTTACCATTAGAAACTGAATTTCTTTTGAAGATTTTCAGAACGGCCATCTGACATATTCAAACTGACCGCTATCCACACATTAAACCACAAAACCAATACTAAAATGACAAATTTTTTGCAGAGCTATCTCTATGTTCTTCGAGCTTGATGAGAAAGACTTGGTCTTCATCACAAACCCTGACCAGTGTGAGAAGGGACAAAAGGGTTTCTTAATTAACCTTATCGACTCACCTGGCCACGTTGATTTCTCATCTGAAGTAACTGCTGCTCTCCGTGTAACTGATGGAGCCCTTGTTGTGGTTGACTGTGTCTCTGGTATGTATTTTTTTTTTTCATAGTTACTTAATATAATATAATAATAATATCTGGGGAACCCCAAACTAAGCAAAGCTTGTACTATGGGTACCAGGCGATGATATACATACTTATTTAGATAGATAAATACTTAAATACATAGAAAACATCCATGACTCAGAAACAAATATTTGTGCTCATCACACAAATATTTGCACTTACCGGGATTCGAACCCAGGAGCACTACCAACTAGGCTACGGTGACTGTCAAATAAGCAGGACTGTGTTACAAACTAAATGCTTAACCAACCTTGTTCACCATTAAGATGAAGATAACGAAAAAGAAGTTAAGGGCTAAATATTCCTCAGTTTTCATCTTTGGAGTGAACAGGTAACCAGTTTTCATAAACATTTTTTGGTTTGGTTATATTGAATCATTGGTGCACTTTGCTCACTTATAATCAGCAACATTTGCTGTTGAACAAGAAGTTGGAATGATAATGTGGACACAACTACACTTATTTTCTTTTGGGAATTGTAATGGTGTCTAATCTGTATTTACTTACTTATTTACTATATTTATTTACTTATCGTATGGGCAGTGGTTATCCTAGTGTCAGAGTTGTTCAAGCCACCCGAGGACTCTGACATAGCTTAATGAATGTTGTTAAATGACTACAACCGGGACCGACAGCTTAATGTGCCATCCAAAGCATAGAGATGCTCAGAAATTATTGACCCTGCCTT
Organism: Pseudoips prasinana; assembly: GCA_951640165.1. Taxonomy (NCBI): domain Eukaryota; kingdom Metazoa; phylum Arthropoda; class Insecta; order Lepidoptera; family Nolidae; genus Pseudoips; species Pseudoips prasinana. The sequence goes on along the minus strand of OX621251.1, from coordinate 30,865,408 downwards.
GACTGCAATACATGTATTTCATGAAAATGAAATACATTTATTGCTGTCAAGGTAATTTAATTTTAATCGAAAATATGATTTTTTTTTTAATAATTATGTCCTTAAATAAACTTTAGAATGTGTCCATTATTCATGAGTATACAGAAAATTTCTTGTACTAGTTGACTTCCATTTATCATTGACTGATAAAAAGTAATAATTAGATTAGATTTTTGTAAAATACTAATTTTTTACCTATTATGATTAGACTCACATTCACATGTTAATATTAAAATGAGCACTTTTATAAATATTCAATATATAAATAAATATAGTAAGGCTTTTGGGCTGCTGGAGTTTAGGTTTTCGCTACTCAAAATCGCTTATTCGCCCCTTGACAGCTCATTCCAGTCTATCTGCTGCCAATCCTTCTCATTTAAATAAAAAAATATAAACTATTTACCCTTGCAATAGGATTCATTAAGTTTTTACATGTATGGTAATGCAACTGAGATGGGTGCTTTCATATATTCTATGAAAATTCATATAGAAGTTGCATCTGATTTGTGGTTTGAAATCTGATGAATTTGACTTTTAGGTTATTAGTATTGATTCAACTGTCATTTAGTGTAAATGTTTCAAGTTCCATCTAACCCTAAAAGACTCTCCTTCCGAAAAGACTGATGTGAATTACTTTATGGGATCTGTACACACACCAGTTTGTGAGTAAAGCAACGCGTCTACATCATCCAAACATCGCATTTGCAATATGTTCAAATTCAAAATTCATTTATTCTGTAAAAATATTACATTTGTGTGGAATCATCAATTTTTTACCCTACCTTGCTGTGCATGACGTGGCAGTTACTGAGAAACACTGCCAGAAAACTGTAATTATTAAATGATGATTGTTCTTACCATTAAAAACTGAATTTCTTTTGGCGATCTTCAGAACGGCCATCTGATGTATCCTAGTCAAACAACTATTATTAAACATTTCAATGGCAAAGTATTCAAAATATGTGTTGTCCATAGGTGTGTGCGTACAAACCGAGACTGTGCTGCGTCAGGCCATCGCTGAGCGCATCAAGCCCATTCTGTTCATGAACAAGATGGACCGTGCTCTCCTCGAGCTTCAGTTGGAGGCTGAGGAGCTGTACCAGACCTTCCAGCGTATCGTTGAAAACGTTAACGTCATCATTGCCACTTACAACGATGACGGTGGTCCTATGGGTGAGTAAATGTAACGAAATTTGTATATTTATGATTTTATTTCAGCTTTATTGATATAAATATTGATACCAACACTGCATTAACTAATTGACTTTCCTTATCTACAAAATATATATATGATTTTATGCAGATTATTTTTTACTTCATGTATCCAATATTTACACTGTTTAAGAAACAACATACGAAAATAAATTGTCACTTGGATTTCGGCAATCTCATGGTTTCATTTAGTATAATATCTATCTAGTTATCATTCGCGGCGTACATCTCTAAAAATATAACGATTATTAGTATTTCAAACAGAAAATTATCTTCCATCTATAGCTTAAATAAATTTATACTCTCGACACTACGTAATGAAGTTCGATGTAGCTAGCTTGGATACTGTATAGTTTTACCGTTAATTTCGAGGACATTGCTGTCCACGTGGCCAAATCTCTCTCTCTCTCTCTCTCTCTCTCTCTCTCTCTCTCTCTCTCTCTCTCTCTCTCTCTCTCTCTCTGACTCTCTCTGACTCTCTCTCTCTCTCTCTGATTGCCTAAAGATATATATATTTAAATAACTTAAGCGCTATTCCCGCCGACAAACTGTTACGCAGTTTGGCGGGTTTAAAAACATTGTGAATAAGTTGGATCCAAATAAATCATTTTATTATTATTATTATCTTTCGGACCCTCTTTGGCTGTTCAAAGTATTGGTTCGGTTGCATCGAAAATGGCTAGTGACACAGGTCTTTTACAATGGCATGCCTTTTTAGTTTAGCTGTAGTGTGTTCAATTGCGGATACTAGTCTTTGATTCTAGTGCTGGGTCTGGCCATAAAGTGTTATTGAGGCTTTTTTCTTGCTAGAAACTCAGTAGAAGCCCGTTTAGAAAGTATCTCTTAACTTAAGATTTTGAATTAAATTAACAACTTTCAATATAAACACTGCATAATTCTTCCACGTACTTCTAAATTAGCTCCCACGATTTTCCAAGGTTTCAAAACGAAGCTAAAAGGTTTTAAAGGGCGCGTAGTTCTGTTTCTAAGTGGGCTGTGTAGAAATATACAGCCAATATTACGGTGCCATTACTACCCCAACATTTCGCCCACACAAATCACCCACGTCGCCAGACCAACATAATGGTCTGGGAAAAGCCCTTTCACCCACGACCCGCCTCGCCGCGTAGGCGGAGCGAGCGTGGGTGAAAGTAACAAGTGTTCGCTTTACACTTGCGAAGTTAGTGTAATGAGTAAGAAGGAAAAGCTTATGAGTACAAATATACCTAATACTATCTTCTGCTTCGCTTTCCAAGAACCGATTTTAAATTTCGATAAAATTTGATAAAATATGTTCTCTTTTTCCCTTCTCGAAACAAAGATTAAAATAAATTAAATGTATATGGGAACATTCCGAAATCGAATATAAATAATAGTATAAAAAACTAAAATACACTCTTTTATAGAAAACTAAGCTAAAAATTAAAAGAAAATTGTAATTGTAAAAAAAACGTGGCGTCAATAGTTAAAAATATTGAAGGTTATCATTTCGTCCAATCCTGGTTATCCTGGTATGGATAACTGTTTAAAATATTGATTAGTCTTCGATCATTGATGTATGCCAAATTTCGATTTAATCGGACGTTAGGAGGTCAAAATCATGTTATAAGTTTCCTTTCCATACATACTAAAATACGTATGAAGCTCATAAAAGCGTTATAAAAATCTTCACAATCGGATCACAAAGTATGGCGAGGATGTCGTGTAACAAATGAAAAAAACCTTATCACTCCAAAAATAATTTTCATTATTTATAATTAGAGTCAATTATATTGAAAAACTAAATATAAAAACACACTATCGTGATATAAGCAAATATAGGTATAATCGGCGATCATATCGCTTGGATGCTATCTCTTCCAGACAAAAGTTTATTACTAAATTACTTCTGTTTTTATGATAAACAATGTTTTAGTTTTCGTTATTTTATATCTAAAGCCATAAGGCGGATATAGTGTTCATGATTGTACCAAAAAGAAATACATCTCTGTATAAATATTTCCAGAATTTCGAAATTTATGTACAGACGCCAGGAGGGGGTAGCTGGATGTCCAGCTACCCCATCCTTCCTTTCCTTTATAGATTTTCAACTTTCTAACAAAAGCATAAGGTTCATATGAAAGGAAATTTGACAGATTGGGGTACGTGCTGGCATCTGTACATTGGCGATAGAAGAAAGTGATACTATATCTTTACTTCAAGAACTTTCACTTCAGTTTCATCCATCTTTATTGCCAGCTCAGTAATGTTATGACGCATAGGTTCTACGAATTCCGCTTACCAAAAAAGTATTATGTATTTTTCTAGAACATTGAGTCCGAACGTTATATAAATCGAGGCTAACGACGGCGATAATGGTCAATGAACTCTAGTCGAATAGCCAGAAACTACTCGTTATATACCTACTTGTTATATTTTACGGCCTCGTTGGCCTAGCAATAGAATGGTCACATCTTGGGTCGAGCCAAAAAGTGGAGAAACTGTTAAGAAAAATTCCCCGTACCACTCGAGCACGTAAACCCGATGATCCTACTCGTGTCGTCTTTACGGTCAAGTCTACTAGCCCTTGCCATCGGAACATGTGATGAAATTTAATAGTGCAGTTTACTGACACACATATGCACTGGAACTGGCCACCATGGCCGAAATTCCAAGCAAGAAATTATTTAACCAGTAGTAGTCGATCAACAACTTCTGTGTTGAGTAGTTTCATTTTAACTTTAAGGACTGTTCTAATGGCTACTGGCAGGTGATCACGAATTTCGAAGACAAACAGAAATTTATTCATTTTTTTTTACTTTGGCTGTCACCCCTCCATAGACTGAATGTTGATGAAAGCAACTGATCATAAAGTCTTAAGAAGTTAAAGTATTATTTTGTTGAGACCTCAATTCGGACAACATGGACGGAAGTGCTAAATGAACAACTTCTGTATTTATATATACTATGTCGATGGTATTGGAACCGGTTTAAGTGTAATCATGATTCACTACTCAAGGCTTTCAAATTTACTAGAATTCGCTCGCCGAATCCGTATTAAGGTATCGGATGATCTTTAAAAGGTTGTTAAGATATAATGAAAATTTAATCATTAATACATTACTCTTTAATATGTTTCTCCGGACCGTCCGACAAGGCCGCCGCGTTTTACCTAGTAGTTAAAACCACCGAGTTATTTCCGCCGGATCTTCTCTGTTGGGCCGCGTTAGATCCGGTAGTAGAAAAGCGCGGCGATTGTCATACACATTGTTTTAATCTAATATGACCTTCTGAATGTTACTAATACGAGAACACTTAATACAAATGACACGCTAACAATCGAAACCCTTAAAATAAAAATGAATTAAAAATATTATATTAATACTAGGTGTATCGCCATAATATACCCATCGCCAAATCAAATATGCGCAATTTTGTATATTACATAATTTTAATAGTACAAATAATGCTTGCCTTCTCTTTCTTTGTGTAATATAAAAATGGGTTTGACCCTTTTGTTCATATTAAGTCTTTGAAGATTGGCTTCTTTGTGAAATTGTTTTCACAGGAAGCATTTTTGTCCTTTAGAATTGTAACCCCCCAATTTGAATCTTTAGAGTAAGCTACTTCTAAAAATGTCGTTTCGGAAACGAATTTTCGTTAATCTGGTCATCAGAAAAATCGGCCCACCTGCGCTATCTCCGTAAATCACGTTTTTCTTAAGCAAAACCAAACAAAATGTTTCAGTACTGAAATGGTTTTATTTAACTTGTTTAATTACACTAATTTAATCACAAATTACACATCAAAATGATTTTTTGACAATATTTTTTGATTAAAAATTCAAAGTCACAACTTTTCGCAATTTTTTTATTAATTTTAAATATGCCCTAGTTTTTTTGTATTAATTTTTTTGTACACAATTATTGCGATTTAATATTGCGTATTTCCTCCTCTTGCTCGAATGACGGCCTGCATTCGCCGTTTTAATGACCTTATCAAAATTTTGATGGTCTCTTGAGGGATTCGATTCCATTCTTCCCTAATTGCGATTTCCAGGTCTTCTAATGTTGTAGGTACTGGATTACGGGCTCTAACCTTTTGTTTTAGAGTGTCCCACATGTGCTCTATAGGGTTTAGATCAGGACTTCTTGCTGGCCACGACATAACACGAATGCCGACTTCTTCAAGGTAATCAGTCGTAATGCGCGCTACGTGTGGTCGTGCATTATCATGCATTAATTCGAAATTGTCTCCAATATAGCCAGCATATGCCAACACATGGTCTTCTAGGATCTCTGTGATGTAACGTGCAGCAGTTAAAGCACCTCTTCGTATAAAAACTAACTCTGTGCGTCCAGTCAAAGATATCCCAGCCCAAAACATTACAGAGCCCCCACCATAACTTACAGTTTCTCTTATACAGCACTGGGTATAACGTTCACCTGGGCGTCGCATGACATTACGACGTCCATCAGAACCATATAAAGTCATTCGACTTTCATCACAAAAAAGAACTGACTCCCATTGCCCTATAGTCCAGTTGACGTGATCACGGGCAAATTGTAGTCTGGCTTGACGATGAGCTGTGGTCAATTGTGGTCCCGTTGCTGGCTTGTGTGGTCTTAAATTTTGCTCACGAAGTCTCCTTCTTACTGTACTGTCACTTATAGCCACACCCCGTACTTCACGTAAGCGTCGCTGAAGATCAACACCAGACAGATGTCGATTTCGAAGGGCTGATACCACTATAAAGCGATCATCTCTTTGATTTGTCACCCATGTCTTCCGGATCCAGATCTTCTTCGATATTGCCCAGTCTCCAGAAATCTTTGGTAAACTCGCTGCACTGCAGAACGGCGCAGATTTAGCCTCCTGGCCACGACACGTTGACTTAAGCCTAGTTGCACCAAAGTCACAACTTGGGCCGCCTCAGCTTCAGTAGTGTCCATTATTTTTATAAAAAGTAATCAAAACTACAGCCTCAGTAAACCAACTCAACGTTATTAACAAGAAATCCCTACAAAAGTCAGCTTCGAACTGAAAGAACGGATCGAATTTGTTCAGACGTAAAACCATTCAATCAGCACTCAACAGTATTTCTACAAAAAAATTGTTAAGTACCTTCAAGAGCAACAAGATTTACGACAAACAAGATGTCAAACATCATATTCGACCCTTAAAACAAAAAACAAACGTGAAACTGCTTATCTGTGACAAAATCGATAAATATTAAACAAAAAGTGGGTGGGTCGATTTTTTTGATGACCAGTGTATATTGTAACAAGCTGCGCCTCGCTGTTTGAACCGCGTTTAATTAGTTTTGGCATAAAAGAGTAACAAACATACATCTATACTCACAAACTTTCGCATCTATACATATAATAAAATCGTAGGAAAGTCAAAACTGTACATTGAATATTTTTTTAAAAGGATTCTTGGAGCGTGATCTACAATCAATATCAAAGCCAAGAATATAGTTTTTAGAATTTTTGTCTGTGTGTCTGTTTGTCTGTATGTATGTCCGGGCTAAACTCAAAAAGTACTGCATGGATTTACTTAAAATTTTGCATGAATATAACGAAGAGGTCGGGTCAACATATAGGCTACATATTATCACGCTATTACCTACGGGGGAGGAGCTGTGACAATTTATAAAGTTTAACGCGGGTAAAACCGCGGGGCACAGCTAGTTTATAATATATGTAGAATGTGTACCCATAGCGGTTTTGGCAGTGCACGCCGCAATAGATCGCAAATGGTAGAAAATCTTTCCTACTTACTTGACACTTATCGTCATATTTTGGACAATTCACACAATATCTTTATAAATTGTAGCCTATCATATATGACCGATATTATTGTAAAGTGTCATTAAAATGTGTAAATGCACGACGTCGCGTCCCGTCCCCATCCTGTCAAACATAAATATAATTACGACAGTTACCCGTTACCAATTTTTGCACGATTAATAACTAGATAATGGATAACAGAAATCTACTTAGCTGCTCGACCTTGAGTACGTTTCAACCGTAACATGTACTATTCCCGTATTTCCGGCGTCACTTCCACGGAATAAGGACAGACGTGTGGTGCTCTTCTTGGGTAGCCGGCAATACGCTGTCAAATTCAAATTTATTTTACATCTATTATGTATGAATGCGCCAATCCCAAGTACAACTTTATCTTTTCTTTCAATAATATATTGACATTTCGTACAAGCATGCCACAATCGTTACCATGATTTTCATATGATTCAACTGTAAAATTTATATTTAACGCTTATATAAAAACTAGCTGTGCCCCGTGGTTTCACCCGCGTTAAACTTTATAAATAGCCTATGTGTTAAAACAGAGTGTCCGCTAACTCCATACCAAATTTTATTAAAATCTCTCCAGCCGTTTAGACGTGAAGAAGTAACAAACATACACACTCACAAACTTTCCTTTATAATATTAGTCTGATTTCGTACACACTGACTGCCACAATCGTAGCCATCATATTCATATAAAAACATTTTGATTTTTTATACAAGCGTTCGTAATATGTACATATGTCCGTATGTTTATTAAAAAAAAATCATTTAGTAAAACAACAAACAATTGTTTTCTGGTGAGCCAAAATTCCTTTGTTTCAATACCGTGGCCATTATAAAGTTGATTTTACATCAAAACATTGCAAACTTGGACAACGTGGCGCTATCATGAGTGGTCATGTTTGTGCCACGTGATTATCGCGCGATCCACTGATACGGCCAAGGTCGATGTGGATTTGTGTAACATTGTGTAATTTTGTTATTTTCACCGTTCTGAATCATGCCAAAACGAATTTCATGTTATCAGGAAATCATTAGTGCTTCACGAAATGTAGACGCCTCGTGTTTTGAGATTTCCCGTCATAATAAGTTAGCAAATAGCATTTCCATTTTTTTCCATCATTATTTTTTCGGGAACAGTTCCTCCCACTTACCCACCACTGCAACTCCTGTAAGCCAGGATCAATGTGGCACACAAATGACACTGAGCGGTGAGGCTCAGGCATATCCCGGGGAATCGATTTAACTGTCTTGGATCCCGCAACGAATTTAAACAGAAAGAAATAAGGAGGAGTTAAAAAATGAATAGTTCCACATTTTTTTCCATAAGCATTATTTTAATCCAAAATGTGTTCATTTTATATACGCACCATGTAAACCTATCTCGTTATACCCGTTTATAAAGTTATTCATCCCGCTTAGATAGCATAAGGTTTAAACTTTCGTGCCCAAAAGAGCTTAACTGAGGTAGAACATGGTATTCTTTTACTCTATTAGCAACTCCACTGGATTTGAAACTCCACTCGAAGTGCCTATGTACTTGTAGATTCGCGTTGAAAGTACTTGACTGCATTCAAGTTGTATTTCTAATATTGACATAAAACTATATACAGTCAAATATATAGTTACACACTAATATTATAAAGGCGAAAGTTTGTGAATGTTTGTTACTCTTACAAGCAGAAACTCCCGGACGGATTTTGATGGAACTTTGTAGTAATATAGCTTATATATCCGAGTAACACAGGCTATAATTTATGAAGGTTAACGCGGGTAGAACTGCGGGGAACAGCTAGTATAGTTATAAAAAACATCCGCATCATAGGATTCCGATTAGTGAATGGTACCTAATGTTAGTTTTATGGGTCCAACAGTTGTAATAAATATCTTAGAGCTACTTTAAGTTTAAATCAATACGTTTAAGTACCGCCTCGACATAGTAAAGAAAGTGTCCTTGCAATATTGCAAATGCTTATTTTGCTATATCGAATTCTATAGAAACAAATTAAGAAGTGGCGCAGCGGCTAAGACAGTCGCATCGCCGCTTTGTCCCGGGTTAGATTCCCGCGCCGGGCAACTATTTGTGTGACCCATAAATAGTTGTTCTGAGTCTGGATGTAATTGGTGTCAATCTATTATTATGTTTGTAAAGTACCCCGCGACACAGGGATTAGAGTCCCTAATGCGGGTGTTGTCTTTTTAAATAAATTCTAATCTCCATTGAGACTGACAGCGGCTTGGAGGACATTATTATTAGCGGCTAGTTTTTATACAATCCCGTCCCGTTGATACTGGGTAAAGTGTTCAATGCTATACACCAGCGGCAGGTTTAGACGGAAATAAAATCTGAACTCTCGGATTGGTGGGCTGCCCACTATGGGCTGTCTACAACTGAGCTTAGATACATTTTTGATAAATATGCAGTATAGTAATAATGTTTTAAATTTGTGATTGACGTGATTCATTTCAAATAATAGGAGAAAAAACAGATGAATGTCAGGAATTCCTTACATCAAGCGCGGCTAAACACACTCGCTCTCTTCCCCCACATATAGGTCATTACAACACATACAAATAGATGCTGCACAAAACGGCCACATAAATGGACCCTGCACCTCCATCCCTGTCAGTAACCGCTCTGAGGAGTCTCTAAGTTCTCTGCCATGGGTTCCTTATTTTGCTAGAAAGTTAAGGCTAAATTTTTTTTTTATCCTCGACGCCCTTACATGTTACATTAATCGCTGTGTCGTGGGGTACTTTACAAATATATAATTGAAGGACAGAAAGTACATCCAGACTCTGGGTCATACAAATAGTTGTTCAGCGCGGGATTCGAACCCGGAACACGAGGCGACTGTCTTAACCGCTGCGCCACACGCGCAGTCAAACATAATGAACCGAACCATAATCTCAATTCTAACATGTTTACTATTTAATTTATATGTTGCTATATCAAATGTTTGTTCCATCCAGGTGAGGTCCGTGTGGACCCCAGCAAGGGTTCCGTGGGCTTCGGTTCCGGTCTTCACGGCTGGGCCTTCACCCTCAAACAGTTCTCTGAAATGTACGCCGACAAATTCAAGATTGACCTCGTCAAGCTTATGAACAGGTAAGATATTATCTTTATAGAAAACTTCGTCAGAAGTAATGCTCGGAGCGAGTTGCTTTCACTAAGTAGCTAAGCAACTAGGCGCGCGGTCTGGTGACCGCAAGAGCGTGTTCTGACACCCTTATGTAAAAACGAAGTCTAGAGTTAAACTGCAGTTGATCCTTAGTTTAGTCGAAAACCATCCAATAAGATTGCTTGAGCCATAGTTCAACAGTAGTTTAACTTTAGACTTCGTTATTAAATAAGGGTGTTATGTCTACGTGCTTCGAAGGACAATTTAGCAGTCTTCAGAAAACAGCCGATAAGCCATATCAGAGGGCTTATATGCGGCATTAAAATGAATGATCTCTTTTGCTATTGTAACGTATTTTAAAATTTTATATTATTTTAAAATTTATGAGTATTTATTATTTGATTTTTACATGTAAGATAAGTAGCTTTGATGATGACTCCAGACCGGTTTCGGTCACGGCGACTGCCTCAACTCCGTACAGATAGTTGTCGTTGGTGTGCTCGCATATGACTACAGTAGCCAATCTTATTTGAGAAGGTCCGCGCACATTGCGGGCATGTGAGCACACCATTATTAAAATTATAACTGATCGCCGCAGGTGGTCGGGCTTTCAGTTCGTCACGTCTAGAGTCAAGCTCTGACCGACGATGGTCCTCAAAGTCAGAAACTTTGTTTTTGACTAGAGCTCTCCAATCAGATCTGTCGGCCGCAAGCCTTTCCCACAACGAGGTCTCAATGTCACATTTCTTCATATGGCGTTTTTGCACATCTTTATATCGGAGGAACTGTCCGCCTTGCTTTCGTTTCCCCTCCTTCAGCTCGGAATAAAAGATACGCTTAGCCACTCGCTCCTCCGCCATTCGAGACACGTGACCGCACCATCGAAGCTGTCGCCGCATAAGGTAAGCCTCAATGCCACCAACATTGGCTCGTCGCAGCACTTCGGTGTTACGCACACGATCAGACCATCGGATCTTAAGTATTTTACGCAGGCATTTAAGGTGGAATTGGTCTAGTGTGCGGATATGCCGACGGTATACAGTCCACGTCTCGGCGGAGTATAAGATGTTGGGCAATACTATTGCCGTATATACCGATATTTTGGTAGCCAGTTTGAGGTTATGGGAACGGAAGACCTTGGCATCCAGCTTGCCGAATGCTGCAGCAGCAGCACCGATTCTGCCGTTGATCTCAGCATCAAGGTCGCACTTCGATGTTAATGTGCTCCCCAGATACCGGAATTTATCAACCTGCTTTAACGAGTCCTCACCGAGTTTCATGGTCAGTGTCTTATGACCGTTATTGTCCAAGGACATAACTTCCGTCTTCTTGACACTGATCTTCAGGCCAAATTTTTGGCAAGCCTCGTGAAAGTTGGACATCAATTGCTGCAGGCTATCTGGGGATTCCGCCACAAAACACAGGTCGTCTGCATACATGATCTCAGTGATCATTGCATACGAAACTTTAGTGCGGGCCTTAAATCTGGCTAGATTAAAAAGATTGCCGTCTGTTCGGAAACGGATGCGAACTCCATCGAAAAATAATTGCAGGGCCTCGCGGACTACGACTGCAAAGTACAACGCGAACAGTGTAGGTGCAAGAACACACCCTTGCTTCACCCCACAGGTAACGGGGAAGAAGTCTGACTGATCGTCGTCGACAGCGACACAGCACTCCATGTCATCATGCAGGAGTCTCAGGAGTCTCACAAATTTATCCGTGCATCCTAACTTTTCCAGTACTATCCAGAGGGCTTCTCGAGGCACACTATCAAAGGCTTTCTCAAGGTCAACGAAGCACAGGTATAGCTTTCGCCCCTGTTCACGGCTCTTTTCTTGTAGTTGACGCAATGAGAAAATCGCCTCACAAGTGCCTCGGTCAGGTCGGAAGCCAAACTGGGTTTCCGGCAAAATTCTTTTCAGATAGGGTCATTAGGCGGTTTAGTAATACTCTGGCAAAGACTTTTCCAGGGACTGATAAAAGTGAAATACCGCGGTAGGAGTTACAATCGGAACGGTCACCCTTGTTCTTGTATAGGGCACAAATACGAGACACTTTAAAGTCTGCTGGAATACGTTCCGTTTCCCACACAAGAACAAAAAGTTCATAAAAGGCTGAATGCAACTCGTCACCGCCATATTTGATCAATTCTCCCGGTATGCAGTCCATGCCAGCCGCACGCTTATTTGGCTGTTGTTTTATGGCAAGAACGATCTCATTGCGTGACAGTGGCTCGTTCATCTGATTTGCTACTGACATCTGAGGCATCGATCTGATGTGTTCTAGATCAGCTGATCGATCAACATTAAGTAGGGCACTAAAGTGTTCAGCCCATCGCTTTAATATAGCGTCTTTAGATTCTAGAAGGCCTTTGCCGTCCATGGACTTCAAAGGGACCTTCAGCGAATTCCTCGTACTAATCAGTTTTCTAACCTCACCGTAGAACTCTCCGAGCTGATTCGTATCAGCGAGCCACTGCATGTGCCGAGCTTTTTCTTGCCACCACCGATTTTTTATTTCCCTAGAAAGTTTTCGCAGCTCCATGTCACTCTTTTTGATCTCTGCAGCGCCTCTACCTTGCTTCTCTCTGCTACCATTCCTAAGCAGGACACGATGTTTGCCGATTGCATCCGCAAGAACCCTATCGTTCTCATCAAACCAGTCCTCATTCTTACGGACTTTGACACCCAAAGTATTTTGAGCAGTGCCTAAAATATGAGAAGATAAAGCTCCCCACTCTGCATCAACCCCCTCCGCGCCGTTTCGTAGGGATGGGAGCGTACTAGCTAAAGTTTGTGCAAACTGTTGTCTAGTCCCGAGATTCTGAAGCTTATCTACATCTAAGCACGCAAGCTTCACTCTTCCTGATCTGCGGGGACGACGTAAGCAGAGATTCAATTTGGTGACAACAAGCCGGTGATCAGTCCAACAGTGTGCTCCCCGCATTACACGGGTTATTTGGATTTGGGAAATATCTTTTTGTCGTACGATTGCGTAATCAATTAAATGCCAGTGTTTTGATCGTGGGTGCATCCACGTAGCCTTGTGCTTGGCGCGAAGTCGGAACATAGTGTTCGTTATAGCCATATCGAATTGAGCACAAAGACTAAGCAACAACCTGCCATTACTATTCATGTTGCCTATTCCGTGTCTGCCTAAAACTTTAGGCCAGGCTTCATAGTCCCGCCCGACTCTGGCATTAAAGTCGCCCAGTAGTAAGATCTGTTCACTGGGGCGTACGCGCTCGAAACAGTGTGTCAACTCCTCATAAAATTTATCCTTGATGTCATCAGACTTGTCCAGCGTTGGAGCATAGACACTGATGACATTAAGATAATTGTCGTGTTCAAGATGCAAGCGCAATGTGGTCACGCGGTCAGAAATGTGCACAGGATATTCCTGAAGACGCTTTAAGAGGTGGTTTTTGATAGCAAAACCAACGCCCGACCCCACAGTGGAACGAATGTATGGGAGCGGTTGGACGTAGACATGTCCGAAAAATAAGAGTAAAATTATGACAAACTAATGATGCCATCTTATTCGATTACTTAATGCCTTCATAAATTGTGGTGATGAATTTCTTCATAACTCCCATATTTCGGGAGTAATTTGAGAAAATGTGAAATTTTACTATGAAAATGAGTGTATCGAGCTCTCTCCCTCCTGATTCCGGGCTTGTTTCAAGTAGCGGTCTCTAATATCGTAATGCTATTACTAAGAGCTATATTTAATACTAAGACACATAGTGCGCCAAATGTGCACTTTCTGGGATAAAAGGAAATGAAAATTAAAAAAAAAAAAACGTTTTTTCCCCATTTGTATTTACTTTAAACCGCAGACAGACTTATTAAGAGGTCTATAAATATATTATATATACGGTCCATTTTTTTTTACTTGTCTTATTTGGTACACAAACACTACTCGGCACGAAAATCACTAGTTTCGTCATCAATCCCGCACTTTTAGTTAGGTATGAACATCTTGATTGTTGGAAGAAACACATACTATATAAATAACACCAAAAACTGCTTCAAATTAACCATCCAAACACATTAATTCTCTTAAAATCAAAATAATATCAGGATCCATTTTCACAGATTAATAATTATATTGGCAATTTGACATTTCAAAATGCTAGTTTGTCTTCGGAACTTAGAGAAGGGAAAAGCGAATGAATGATTCTGACCAGTGTGAACTGTATAATTTTAATGTAAAAAACTGAATAATAAAGCAGAATGTTTATATATATATCTCAAATTATATGTGTGTATTGTTGTAGTTTTTGTTATAACTGGTCGTAGACTAAAAGTATTATTTGACAAGTGATTTTTTTTTACTTGACGGGATACGTCCTGTCATTCGTCTCGTCGCCTCGCTTTATGTTGTACTTTACGGGTGCTCTCTGTGTGTGTTTGAAGTGTAACGATTTGGCTTTCTACTGGACTCTGTTGATTCTTTCTGTCTGATTTGGACGGTTTTAGACTGACGACCTTTGGCTATTCTTCAAGGACATCGATATTGCATACGACTGTTATTTTAGTGCAATTGTTTTGTTTAAACAAGGTAAGTAAATTAATCTTTTTTAATGTTATTTATTCATATTGGGAATTCTATAAACAATCCTGAATAACAATAATAATTGGATTTTATTTAATTATTTCTCACCGTAATCCAACATAAACCATAAATAAAGAAACATACTTATGCTACTTAAGCTATGCAAGCATTATGGTTTGTGGATAAATAATTAAAGAAAATCGTGTTATCGAACATTTATTAGCTCAAGATGAAAATAAAATAATGGAATTATCTGCATTACAGGTTTGAAAAAAATTTGAGTTAAGTGGTACCTGGCTCGGTTATAGTACTAGACAATGCACCGTACCACTCCAGACTTGCAGAACGAGTGCCAAACATGAGTTGGCGGAAGGCAGATATACAAGCGTGGCTACAGGAGGAACATATCAATTTTGAAGAGAATGAGATAAAAGCGCAACTTTTATCTAAATTTAACAGAAATCTATTTAATACAAAAGTTGTGGATCAAATGGCGGCCCGCAAAAATTTACGCCTTCCGCCCTATCATTGCGAATTAAACCCAATTGAACTGATATGGGCGCAGTTAAAATCTTATGTTGGAAAAAATAATAAAACTTTTAAAATGGCTGAAGTCAAGGAGTTACTAAAAGAAGGCTTAAGCCAAATTGGTACGATGTCTTGGAATAATTGTATAAACCATATAAAAAAAGAAGAGGATAAAATGATGCAGCTTGACGGACTTTTAGATGCTGCAACAGATGCACCTACCCAGGGTTTCATTATACACCTGTCAGAATCGGAAGACTCCAGAAGTGAAGATACACGTAGTGAATCAAATGAATAGATAAATTAAAAATAGTTTTGTTTTATTTTTTATATAGGCCAATGATATATTTCAGGAATTATTTCTGTGATTAAGATAATGTGTAATATTCTGGCAGCTTACTACAAAATTATCAACGCTAATTTATTCCCAGGGCCATAACTAAAATTTTATTTGTCAGGAAATCCTACATTACTAATATCATTCGGTTACAGCTGTATGAATTCGTTCAGTCCTTCATTCGATAATTTCCCAACTCTATCAATTGTCTTTGGTTACCAGTACGCCATATTTGTGTACTAAATAAGACAAGTAAGAAAAAATAGGGTGTATACAGAAATATATATTAACAAAAATATTCACAAGAACTGATGAGAGTATGACTTTTAAGTAAGTTGAAGATTTACGAGGACTAGGATGTGTACAAGTTGAAGCATCAGATTTAGCAGGAGAAATTATGGGCTCGATGACGTCACTTATATTTTCTGTAGAAGGTTCCATATTTTCATTCTGTAATTCCGGCCATTGAATTGCAGCCTGTAGCCAAATCTCATGTTTCTTCCGAAACTTATCTGTGCTTCTTCCAGACTTTGTCCATTTTGCATAAATGCGGTAGCAAAATCGACGACACCAGTCTTTTAAACTTGTTTCAGCACTTTCACATAACTGAACACAACTGTTATCTTTTAAAACACTGAACAAATAGTTAAAGTCGCGTAAATCTTTATGTGCGCGTGCGCATAAAGCAACGTGAATATCAAGATTTGTATTAAAATTTGGAAAATACATTGCGAGATTAGCTTGGATACAACGAGGTGTAAATCAACACTGATTTTAAAGTTACTAATAGTGACCTATTTATATAAAATCCAGGTATCCCAGGTATCCTTTGTTAAATATTGCAAGGTAATTAGTTATTGTGATAATTAGTAAATGATGCATGCTAAATTAGTGTATTAAGAGCCATTTAGTAATTAAATAATAGCAATGTTCTTATCAGTAATCATTAGTGCATCAGTTTTATATGTAAACCTTAAGTCCCTAATTATATATCCTAATTAGCTTATATCTTCTCTAATTGGCTGCTCAGAAATGTTATTGTAATAAGGTAAACCTTTAGAAAAACGGTTTTAATCAACAAAATAAACAAAAAATAAAAAAATTGTGTTATAAAATAAACATCACTCTTTATCCCAGAAAGTGCACATTTGGCGCACTATGTGTCTTAGTATTAAATATAGCTCTTAGTATTAGCATTATGATATTAGAGACCGCTACTTGAAACAAGCCCGGAATCAGGAGGGAGAGAGCTCGATACACCCATTTTCATAGTAAAATTTCACATTTTCTCAAATTACTCCCGAAATATGGGAGTTATGAAGAAATTCATCACCACAAGTTATGAAGGCATTAAGTAATCGAATAAGATGGCATCATTAGTTTGGCATAATTTTACTCTTTTTTTCGGACATGTCTACGTCCAACCGCTCCCATACATTCGTTCCACTGTGGACCGCCGCGGTTCAGAGGCAGCAGTACCTTTCCACAGAAAAGTATACCCGCCACCGTCTTCCACCAGCTCCCCTTCGTCAGCGAGATGTGTTTCGCTGAGAGCAGCCACATCTATATTATAGCGACGAAGTTCTCGAGCTACAATAGCGGTTTTTCGCTCAGGACAGGCGTTAGCATCACTATCGAGAAGCGTCCGAACGTTCCACGCGCCGAATGTCATAGTATTGGATGATGGTTGCGTTTTCTTTTTATTACTTGTGTAGCGTCGACCACGATAAAAATAGATGCAGAGGCAGCCGTGGTTACTACCCTCTCTTAAGTCGGGGTGAGCATTTTTTTGGGACACCTTTTCTAGTCCCCTCCCTGGCTGAGCAGGGAAAGCAGTGCCTCCCTAAATAGGGCTGCTTTGTCACCCTGGGTGCTGCCGAATCCATTCTGTCACCCCATGCGCAGAGCGAAAGCGACCACGGTGTACATACATACACCCCCAGAACCGCCCGTGTGCAGGCATCAGACAAAGCCTGGTTCGCATCAATCCAGACCTCTCTACCTCACCCCATCGCCACAGGCTGTAATCGGAGTCCATGTTCGGAAGCAGTCAGGTGCGCAGGAAATATTAAGGTGCATAAGTGTACGCGCAAACACAGATGCACACACTCGTCCTTCCCCTCCTATCTCTAGTGGAACGGAGAACCGCTACAACTAGAGGAGAGTTTGGATGATGTGTCTGGCCGACGGTAACTGTACGCTCTCTACCGTCGCCCTTGGCCTTCCACAATTGCCGTGCTATTCCGCCAAGTCCGCCAAACCCGCTGCATATCAGCTGTGGGTTGCCTTCCTTGCCGAAACAGACTTTATGTACAAAGTGGGAGAGAGCCACAATAATACATTCGATTGTACCTGTCGAACGCAAGGCAGTTTAACGTCTTGCCCGGGACGAAGTAGCTTTATGACCTCAATAATCAAAGTTGTAGCTAACTAAAAAGATCGTAGTAGGTAATTCAAAAGTTAATAAATATTATGAAAGTTTAATTTCCTTTAAGGAATATTACAAGAAATATTATGGCAATATTTTGCAGATATGCTTTACAATATCAGAAACGGTGCAAATTACACGTCCTGAACGGATTTAGGTCGACTTACCTAATAGTCCAAGAGCTGGCACGCATTTTTGGGTAGGTATTTGAGGCAAGCTGAAAACTTGTCCTATAGCTCTTCAGACACACCCTAACACGGAACTGCAGACCTGGCTGGCGGGTAGCAGGTCTAAACATTTTTGAATTTTTTTTTATCCAAAAAATGTATTTGATACAAGCTGAAATTTTGATATATATAGTTTAATGTTTATACAATACATAAATAACATCCTGTCAAAATTTCAAGTTGCCTCAAATACATTTTTTCAATTTTTTTGCAAAATATTTTTGCACACGCCTGGCAGTGCTAAAGACCCGTCAGAATCGCCTGTCTTTTTTTTTGTATTGTATAAACATTAAACTGCAACATATCAAAATTTCAGCTTGCCTCAAATACATTATTTGATTAAACAAAAATAAATAAATTAGAGGTTGGTTTAGACCCGCTACCCGCCTGCCAGGTCTGCAGTTCCGTGTTGGGGTGTGTCTGAAAAGTTATAGGACAAGTTTTCAGCTTGCCTCAAATACCTACCCAAAAATGCGTGCCAGCTCTCCTACTATAATAATAATATACTGGTCTTCAAGATTGGTGAAACAACTGACAACGTCGTTTTTCTCGGATCAGCACCGCGTGACATAATGTTCTCTTCCAACAGACTACTGACTCCATACTATAAACTAGTTGAATGCTTATTTACATTGCCAAAACGAAAGTAGTTATTATTGTATCCGAACATTTACTACATACATTTACAACTCGATGGCATGCGCTTTGATTTTCACACATTTAGATTTGAGTACTATTTCTGTCTTTCATTCATTAGATCGTCCGTCGTTATCTAATAGCGTCCCATTGGACGATAAGAATGGGCTGTCACGGGCACAGGATGCCCCGATGGTCTAGCGTTAGCGCGTGGTTAACCTCAGATTAAGAGGTCCTACGTTCAAATCCCGGTCAAACCAAAAATGTTATTTGGAACTGGAAATTTTATAATTGTATTTCGGGAGTCCATTGTCCGTTCAAACAGTCTCAATAAAAGCTTGGATTTTTTTATTTAGTTATATTAGACGGTTATGATTAAACAGAATAAATACCTATTCATTTTAAATATAAGCTTAATTATAAATTTTTCTTGTATTTATTTGTCTGGGTAGCTAATATGTCCATCCATGCCAATATACAGCTTTCTAGTAAGCTGCGGTGAGCAGGCTTCATTCAGGGCTTTAACAATGAGGGTTAGTACAAAAGATCCGGAAGGGTCGAAAGTGCTGTACGCAAGTACACCCCAACCAAGACAAAACAAGCTGCGGTCAGACAGACGAACACGGTGAAACTAAATGCTCCCTGTTGCCTACGGAATGCTAAATAGACCTTTATATCAAAAAAGAAATTACACTAACATTGTTATCCGTTAAGTAGACTATGTGCTATGAGTCATGCAAATTACCTTTCCGTGAAATTTATTGCACCATATTAAATAATACTGTTGGTGCTTGCTTTGCCTCCGTGCAATAATCAACTTATAAATCAACTTATAAAGTCGTTTGATTTGGTGTCCTCTACAACTTTCTACCATCACACCTTACGCTACCAGGAGGAACTCCATCCTTACACCCGAGAAACTTGATAGAATTTTAGCGCAACTTCTTTACATGCACACTAAAGCTAATGGTCTGAGATCACTGCTACCGCTTTACCAAGATACTACAACAGGGGTTCCTAAAAGTTGTAATAAAAATAAATATCTTGAGGCACTGCTGTCCGACCCCATCCTAGGCAGAACCTGTACTGGCAACCAAACCACTGATAAACATACTTGTACATTTCTAAACACATATGTACATATTATAGGTAAATTTCACCAAAACACAAAATAATCGTGCTCATCACACAAAGATTTGACCTGGATCAAGCCCACGAACCTCTGGCGTTGCAGTCGTCAGGGTCATTTTCCACTAGACTATCAGTCATAATAATGTTTCTAAAGGGTTGGCTACGCAACCGTTGCAAGCTTACATAAGCTACTGTGACCGCTTGTGATCAAAACAGCCATATACTTGTTTGCTGGCTAGAAGATCTATTAAATATTCTCTTAAGAAAATTCCGTAACTTCGGTGCACTAACAACGCCCATCTGCAGCAATGCAGTGTCGCAAAACATTGATTTGTTCGTGAACTCAGCGACCTCGTCTAGGACGCCTGTTACGTTAAAATGGGCCCTGGAACATTGGATTACGGTTCATTTTGATTGACTTCGTTGCGAGTAATATTTGAAAAACTTGTGGGCGTAAGTCTAGTCTTAACTGAAAGTGTTACGATCGATAACATCATGTCACGAATAACCTACTGAAATCTATTTATGAATTCGATAGTATCTGGGTAAACAAAAACAATCCGACTATTGTAATAATTACACTAAATAACCGAGGCGAGGTTCGCCACGCCGCACTGTTATTCGCGTAGAACAAACTAGCTGGACAAAAACAACTCTTCAATTCCTAATAGTTAATTATTAAGATGAACTCATTAGCCCTATACATTAAGGAATACATCTATTAATTTTCGTAATTACCCTCATTAGGCCCGTCATTAAGGTAAGTATATAAAGTGTTGATAATTCAAAGTGCATTCATTTGCATTTTTACACCATATTGTTAACATTATTTTAAGTCACTAAAAGAAATTTGTGATAGTGTTTTTGTGATGGATTGTGTACATAAGGGTAAGTAGTTTTGTTTTAGTTAATTTTTATCACAGGATCTTCATTATTTAATTTTATTAAATTAAATGTTTCGATAAAAGTGGACTTTTTCACCCATATTTTTGAATTCAATAGTCAAAATATTACATGTCCACTCTGTAAAATCTATTTTATATGATTCTCACAAGTATCTAGTAGTAATTAGTAGAAAAAAATATTGCGAATTATTTGCACAACTAATTTTTTTCTTTTTTTTTCTTTAAACAGTTTTCACCGTCTCAAAAATGGACTTTTTTGAAGAATGGCTAAAACACCCGAAGGAAACGCGAAACGTGGAGCTCTTTCGGTTTATATCTTTGAGACATGACTTTGATGGTGTTACGGAGCAGTCCCTGAGAGACGTCAAGGTCATCATCTCAAAATATTCTTCAAAATTGGCTGAAAAGTGGAGCAGCTGTGCAAGAAACCGAGAGCGGTTCCTAGAGAAGAATTCAACGTGGCTGAAGGGAGTTGACATATCTTTCGCTGTGTCCGTTTATTTATGTATGCCAAGTACATCTACTGAACCGGGACCTGGAAGACCCTCTAAAGAGTTTGATGATTCTAGTCTCAAAACGAAAAGACGACGCATAGATGACCTCTTACAGTCCAGGAGTGCTAGTGAATTAATATACGCTGCTGAGGTGTCAGCGCGTTTGTCGGGTCAGAGAAGTGTAGCACGTCAAATTAAAGATGTAACTGGTGACCCTTCAATAGCCCATAAAGAGAGTGCAACAAGTGCCTCCAGGTGTCTGACAAGCGAGGAAGCTTTAGCATACTATGTTGATAGTAAATCAAGTAGCCATAGCTATAAGCAGACTCGGAAGTGGAGCATCAAAGCCGGACATAAGGTATTTCCGTCATTATACAGTGTTAGAAGGGCAAAAGTAGCTTGCTATCCTCCAGATGAACAGATTACTGTTAACGAAACGCGTGCTGAAATCAAAGTTCAGGCAGTTCTTGATAAAACTGCGGAACGTTTAGTTTCAGCGCAACAAGAAGTTGTCAGTAGTCTGTTACCTTGCACATCATTCACATTAACCAGTAAGTGGGGTTGTGACGGAAGTTCCGGTCACAGTTTGTACAAACAAAAATTCACCAACTGTGATAACAGTGATGAGTTTTTGTTTGTATTTTCATTCGTTCCCCTTCAATTGGGAGACGAAAAAGGTAATATTGTGTGGCAGAATCCTCGGCCCTCTTCTATAATGCATTGTCGCCCAATAAAATTTATCTTTTCTAAGGAAACCAAAGATTTAACGATAACCGAAACCAATAAGGTTTTAGAAGAGATAAATGCTTTATTGCCGACAACTTGCAAGGTGATGGAGACCGAAGTATCTGTCACACATGTTATGCTTTTGACAATGATTGACGGGAAGGTTTGCAATACTTTGACCGAAACTTCTTCTTCACAGAAATGTTTTATTTGTGGGGCAACTCCATCAATGATGAATGATTTGTCAAAAGAGTTTACGGCGAATAAAGATAATCTTGGTTTTGGTTTGTCTACGTTGCACGCTTGGATTAGGTGCTTTGAATGCTTGCTTCACATTAGCTATCGACTTAATGTAAAAAAATGGCAACTTAGATCAGCCGAAGACAAAGCTAGTGTGAAGCAACGTTCAGATGACATTAAAAAGCGTTTTAAAAGCGAGATGGGCTTGATTGTAGACAAACCAAAACCAGGGTTCGGTAACACTAATGACGGAAATACCGCGCGAAGATTTTTTGAAAATCCCGAGGCAAGTGCCGATATTACAGGGTTAGATGTTTCACTTATACAAAAATTTAGCATACTACTTCGTACTTTATCATCAGGATATGACATAAATATTGAAAAATTTGTAACCTTAGCTCAAGAAACCAGACAACTTTACGTAAATCTCTATCCATGGTATTATATGCCCGCGACTGTTCACAAAATACTTCTGCACAGTGGCGAGGTAATTAAATCGTCACTTCTGCCTATAGGCCAGCTTTCCGAGGAAGCACAGGAAGCTCGGAATAAGGACTGCAGAAGATTTCGTGAACACAACACACGAAAACGATCGCGAATAGCTACGAATAGAGATTTACTTAATATGTTATTGATAACATCTGACCCTGTAATAAATGGTTTAAGAGAAATTCCCCGGAAGAAAATAGGTTCATTCCCTATCGAAGTCCTAGATTTATTAGTTCAACCTAGCTTTAAGGAACAAAATGTTAATATAGTTTCTAGTTTTCATAGTTCTGCCACTCATGATCATGACTATTCAATGGATGATTCATCTGATGATAGTGATGATGAGTGATCGATTTAGTTTTTAAGTAGGTATTTTATGTATCTGATATTAGATTTTATAGTT
The DNA here is from genome assembly GCA_951640165.1 of Pseudoips prasinana. NCBI lineage: Eukaryota > Metazoa > Arthropoda > Insecta > Lepidoptera > Nolidae > Pseudoips > Pseudoips prasinana. Next base: position 30,842,136 of record OX621251.1, on the reverse strand, counting down.
ACATTTATAGTTAAATTTATTTATAAAATTGTTTAAAAAAATATTGTGTTTTTATTTCACTATACCTGCTCAAACGACCAATGGACCTCAAATAGTATTATGACCCTTATATCTTTGCTTAATAACCTCATTTATAAATAAAAATCGAAACAAATAATATTGTCCAGCTAGCTTGTTCTACACGAACCACTGTGCGCCGCTTCGTGTTCTGGGTTCGTTTCCCGCGAAGTACAACTATTTGTGTCCCTTAAATTGTTGTTCTATAGAGTCTGTCTGTATGTATTTTGTGTCCGTCAATTAGGTTTGTATAATACCTCAGTACACTGATTAATTTCCCTACGGCAGGCTTCCCTATTCGCTTAGCTGAAGAATGTTTTATGCGTAGCAAAAAAACAGTGCGGGTTATGATCGCCGCAAACATGTAGACATCATATTTGTAGTTAAGTTTGAATTATTGAGCTGAGTGTAAATTAAGCTCTTTCTTAGGCGACTCATGTACCGACACTAGCACGTCCAGCTACCCCAATCTGTCAATTTTCTTTTAAAGATTTTCAACGTTATCACAAAAGCATAAGGTTCACTTTCAATTGGGGAAATTTGACAGATTGGGGTAGCTTGATGTGCTGGCGTCTGTACTTCGTTCCTGATCGTACTCCTGTATGGCTTAACCGCTCTTTTAACACAGTGGTAGTGACGGTACTCGTATGTCTGAACTCATAAAATCGGACACGCCACGGAAGATTAATCACCGAAATAACAAATAGTTCCATTGAATCAATGTAAAAGTATAGACATCTGCTTAACTACAGTCAGTTCAATATTTGCAAATATACAAGGTTCACCATTAGGTATAGTCTAATGGTGAGCGGTTACCGTAGCCTTTAACTGTTGAGACACATGATATCACGTTAGGGGCCGATGCATAGTACATCACATATCACAGCACAGTATATTACTCGAGCATATAATAGTTCATCGACCTATCTAGTCGTACGGTTGCGATGCGCTCGATCGATACGAATGCAAGATTCAATACCATTACAGTCTTTAAAATAAGGCAAGGCTACCTTTTTTCACAATTTCTAGAGTATTCGATAGCCTAGTAGTAGTATACACATACCTAGTTCTCATCGGTAAGTACGTAGGCACGCGGTCAGTACAGATAGAACGACCAAGTGGTTTAATTGCTCTTTAGACAATTGCTTAAGCCATGTCTAGAGGCCTACTGGGGAATTCCGCCTAATTCGCGGATCTTCTTTATCGTCAGAAGTGAACTATTAATTTTCTAACTCCTTGTTTCTTTCTGATTAAAATCATTGCGGGATCAGAGACAGTTAAAGCAATTCCCCGAGACATGCCTGAGCTTCATCGCTCAGTGTCATTTCATTGTGTGCTACTGTTGATACTGGCTGACAGGATTTGCAGTGGTGGTAAGGAGGGATTAGTCCCGATAAAAAACAAAGATCACCGTGATCGGGTTTCAAATAGCTGATGGTTAAACTACTACATCTACAAAATCATTAATTCAATCGGCTTTAACGTTGAAAATCGATTCCGGACCATTTATGACGTCACATGTGCTCATAGAAGCCGATTGAACGAATTGTAATTTTTAACATTCATCCATTTGATCACGATGATCGGCGAATTAGATGGTAGGTCCCCTGGGCGGCTTAAATCGACATGTAGTTGATACCCGTCCCGTTGATACTGGGTAAAGTGCTCAATGCTATACACCAGCGGCAGGTTTGGACGGAAATAAAATCTGAACTCTCGGATTGGTAGGCTGCTCACTATGGGCTGTCTACAACTGAGCTTAGATACATTTGTTTTATTATTGCTTCTTTGGTGTGGTTTGTGGTTACCTTGGTACCAGAGTTGAGCAAGTCGCCGAGTAGGCCTCTGACATGGCTTGTCGACTGTTGTCTAACGGCAACAACCGTGCAATGGCCAACGCTCAGAAATTAAACCACTTTGATGGTCACCAATCTATAGACTGACCGCGTGCCTAAATGCTTCACCTCCCCGATCGCCTACAGACTGATGAGTGCAACTGGCCATGAGCGTGTTAGGTGCAATGTTATTCATTGTTTATAAGGTACATAAATTATGTATTTTTAACAGGCTTCAAAAAACTGGTTCTTTATTTATTGTTTTTAATGTTTTTGCGAATGCATTATTAGTTAACAGATAAGGATAATTAGAATGTATCTGTGCAATTTATGGTCCGGTATCTGCCAGTCTTCGCATTTAGGAGTCAGGGCCAAATAAGGTGCCTTGACAAAGTTGAGAAACCAAGTGTGTGTACAAGGTGGCTTGTACAAACAGCACTAGGGTATAAATGAATGACACTATCTATTTCCTCAGGCTGTGGGGAGAAAACTTCTTCAACGCCAAGACAAAGAAGTGGGCCAAGCAGAGAGACGCCGATAACAAGCGTTCGTTCTGCATGTACGTGCTGGACCCCATTTACAAGGTGTTCGACGCTATCATGAACTTCAAGAAGGAGGAGATCGACGGTCTGCTTAAGAAGATCGGAGTCACCATCAAGCACGAGGATGCCGACAAGGACGGAAAGGCCCTCCTCAAGGTGTGTACTGCTAGGTGTGCTAGATAATTTGTTTTTCCAGATCTAAGTTAAAAATGTTGGGTCTGTTTTTAATGTCGAAATAACATATTAAATATAAACAAGAATAATCTTTTTGCTGTTTCTAAGGGTCTTTTACTGATAGGCGTAAAATACCTTTTGTCCAAAAAAATACAGTTCCCAAGGCATAGAAAAATACTTAAAAATTGCAAAGATTAATTAATTTAAACTACCGAGAACTATGTTATAAGGCAGCCGACCTAGAGAGTCATTTTCCACTCCATAACTGAACAATTGATCAGGGATGAATCATTTCTTCGGCTAGTTGTCGAAGAGGTCTAGATATTATACTTTTGATTAAACAAGCTCAAACGTAAGACTAAGTAGTTAAAATAATATTTTAAAAATATTTAGTAGAGTAGTCAAAACTTACATATTGTGAAAATAGAGAAAATATATTTAAATTGATTACTGGGTTTAGAAGCCGTAAGAATTAGTGTATGACCTAGTCCCAAGTGTTGCCAGTTACTTACAATAAGCTTCTGGGTGTCAAAGTGGACTTACATAATACTTCGTGCCGGAATTGGTTGTCAGTTTTATAACTTGCGACCCCATAAATGTACGATACATTATCGTTAATATTAATTTAATAATCTAGTTGCCCCTTATTTTTGTTGGTGTATTATTGACACGTAAGCGGCTAGGTGTCTATAAAGCGTTGTATACGAAGGCTTTGAACAGTTTTAAATTTTTGCTGAGGCAGACAGCAAAGTTTCGTCGGCAGAGAATTTATTGAGAGGTCTTTATCATCTTCCTGTCCTAGACTAAGTGTATTGGGACTAGTCCCTCCCTCTTACCCACCACTGCAACTCCTGGAAGCCAGGATCATCAGTGGCACACTATGAAATGACACTGAGCGGTGAGGCTCAGGCTTGTCCTGGGGAATCGCTTTAACTGTCATGGATCTCGCTAAGTGAGTCAGTATACTTATCAACGACCATACCTCCCCCAGGTGGTGATGCGCAGCTGGCTGCCGGCCGGAGAGGCGCTGCTGCAGATGATAGCCATCCACCTGCCATCCCCCGTGGTGGCCCAGAAGTACAGGATGGAGATGTTGTACGAGGGACCACATGACGACGAGGCCGCTCTCGGTATCAAGGTAAGGGTCTAAACGCTCACCCCCCTTCATAAGTGACCAAGTTTTATCTGATAATTTTCTTTTGAAATACAGGAGTACACAAACTCAAACTTAGGAATAGGTAGTCCAAATAATATTTTAAAAGTTTTTCAGAGTTGCCAAAAAAAACTTATTATGAAAATAGAATGTATTTAAATAGATTCTTGGGTCTAAAAGCTCTAAGAATTAGTATATGACCTAGTCCCAAGTGTTGCCAGTTACTTATAATAAGCTTCTGGGTGTCAAAGTGGACTTACATAATACTTCGTGCCGGAATTGGTTGTAAGTTCTATAACTAGCGACCCCATAAATGTACGATACAATTATCTTTAATATTGTAATTTAAATATAACACTGATTTCCTTTAATTTAAATAATATTCAGTTAGGCTCCGAAGACAGTATTTTTCTTTTCTTGTTAGGTTCAAATTACTTAAATTTGTTCTTTTGATTGAAATAGTTCAAGGTTTTAATAAAAGCCAATGCATACGTACAACAATTCCACTTGGAACACATCAATTACCTGTTCTAAACAGAAAACGAATAAGGCGGAGTAGAAGAGCTGATACGCATAGCTTTCAAAGAGAAAAACTGCGTAACTCCGAATATGTGTAATACGGGGTAGCGGAAGTCTGGGTATTACTATAAATAAAATTTAAAAAAATATCATATGTATACAACATGTAACTTAATTAACGCACATCCTGAAAATTGTTTGTTCAGAATCGATTTACATCATTTTAATATAGATAATTATTTATCCCAAAAATAATTAAAACTACGGAAATTATTGTCATATTAACCCTGTAAAGTCAAAATAATTGTAATGGACCGTAGGTCAAAGCAATCAGACTTTTAAAATCGCAGTTTTATTTGTATTCATACAAATTTCACCATTCACTACAAAATAAAGAAAAATAAACTTTATTGCATGAAACTAATTTATTAAATAACAATGCATATACATGTTAAATAAAAAATTCTGTGTATGTATTATGATTATAACATAATATTCAAATTGGGGTGTTTGAGGGTGTGCGTTAATTACGTTATATGTTGTATAAACAATTGGACACCGAAATCAATGTGGTTTGTTCAAACTAAAATAATGATACTTTTTTATTATTTAATATAACCATGAACATTTCGTCCACAGACCTGTGACCCCGAGGCCCCCCTCATGATGTACGTGAGCAAGATGGTGCCCACGTCGGACAAGGGCCGTTTCTACGCGTTCGGCCGAGTGTTCTCCGGCAAGGTCATCACCGGACAGAAGGCGCGCATCATGGGACCCAACTTCCAGCCCGGCAAGAAAGAGGTAACCTACTATGTTAATATAGATAGCAAGCATATTATATACTAGCTATGCCCTGCGGTTTCACCCGCATTAAAGTAGTTTTGGCATGATGATGTGGTCCCGGCCGATTTCGGCCACGGCGACCGCTTCTTCTCCTACTGTAGCCGACGTTCGTGTGCTCGCATGTGACTTATGTAGCCAATTTTATTAGAAAAAATCCTCCCACATATAAACGAGTAACAAATACACATCCATACATGTATACTCACAAACTTTCGCATTTATAATATTAGTAGGATGTGTACCTCTAGCTGTTTTGGCAGTGCACGCCGGAATAGCTCGCAGATGGTAGATTTTGTCCTACTTACTTGACACTTATCGTCATATTTTGGACAATTAACATAATACCTTTATAAATTGTAGCCTATATTCTGATGTATAAGCTATATTATTGTAAAGTATCATTAAAATCCATTCAGTCGTTTTTACGTGAAAGAGTGACAAACATAATCATAATACTTACAAACTTTCGCATTTATAATATTAGTAGGATTTTAATGTCATGTTACTAATTTTGGCAGTTGTAATAGGTGCGATCGTATCCCACTTCTTATTAGGAGTACTTTATATGGCAAAGCGCACTAACTGAAGCAGAGTTATGCTCTCGATGATGTAGGGGTTAAACATAAAAAAAAAATATGTTATGCCTCTTTATAGGGATAGCTACAGTACAATGTTTTAACAATTTAAAAGTAGTAAACCTATTCTCAGAAAAACTCACCTATTTAAGGAATAAACATTAATTTATATAAAGTCTTTTTTAATTTATTAAGTGTATTTTTCTTCGAAATATTTCTAAGTTTAACAAGATAGGAAGGGAGACTTAAATAGAATTTGGAAATAAATTTTGTTGTATATGAATATCTTCCGGCACCCCGTGCCTCGCCGTAGAAACTCGGTTGTGTTCAGCCGCGTTTCTGTGACGGTGATGGCGTGCGAAGGAAGTAGAACAAGTCGGCCCTTGTCTAAACGCTGCACAGGACCTCTGTCCTCATGTCCCAGGAAAGCATGCTACGGCAAAGGTCATACATTTTATTACAGTATAAAGTACTATTTTGGTAAAAAATAAGGGTCACAAGTAAGGTTGCCATCTTTTTTTACTAGAAATAAATTATATTCAGGTCTATGAAGGATATTAAATAGTATTTTAGAAAAATTAACCGTATTTTATCTATTTATTGTTTTAAATACAAATTTTTAGAGTTTCTCGCACAACTTACTAATTTACAATCTTTGTGACTGCGCTGCACTCAACAGTGAACGGCCTCTGACTAAATAAATGTAAACAGTATTTTGTATACTTTATTTTTATTCAACAGTAAAAAATATAACTTAGTGAAATACAGTATAATACTGTTCAAAACATTATCGTTGGCAGCCCTAGTCAGAAGTGACTAAATTTCTCGTTGATACCCACACTGAAATAATTATTATATTAGTTAGTAAGCTTTTCTGTTTTCGCCATCTTCACAAAATGTGTTTTCGTTTAGACTAATATTAAACCATTATTTGTTTAGGATCTGTATGAGAAGACCATCCAGCGTACCATCCTCATGATGGGTCGTTATGTGGAGGCCATTGAGGATGTGCCCTCTGGTAACATCTGCGGTTTAGTCGGTGTTGATCAGTTCTTGGTCAAGACCGGTACCATCACCACCTACAAGAACGCGCACAACATGAAGGTATGTTTTCACCATTTTCTATTAATTAGTAACTTTTTTGACCAGTGTTCTATTCTAGGACCCTTGGACCAATCCTTTTCCAATCCAACTCTACGAAGATCATGTTAATTATGTTCAGTACAGTCTTATTTTTATGCATTATCTTGAAGTTATAAATACTAGAATCACAGTGGTTGGGATTTTGGCTTCCATTATACCATATCCTAAGATACTGTTCCCTGAATGTCACCAAGTTATAATTTTCGATCATCATAATATGAGAAACCGGCAACTACCATAGACCTTGGCGATTGAAAACTGCCATATCTGAAGGGTTAAGTTATATATTCCATTATAATAAATAATAATATGTACTTGACACCATTTAATAGTAGATAGTTATAACAAAGGAAGGAGTATCCAAGTCACAAGATTGTCAAAAGCATCCAGGAGTTCGAAAGTTCAGAAACTTTTTAGGTTGGAATGGGCTATACCAAGACTAAAATAGGGTTTTGCAATTGTGAAATTTCAAATATGGAATAGACTTTTCTAATAAGTGTGTAGTCCCAAGTGTTGCCAGTTACTTACAATAAGCATCTGGGTGTCAAAGTGGACTGACATAATACTTCATACCGGAATTGGTTGTAATTTCTATAACATACGACCCCATAAATGTATGATACAGTTTTCTATTTCAAAATTGTAATGTGTCAAAATTTCTTTGAGATAATATTAGCATATTATATAGAAATTGTCATACTATTATGTGTTGCAAAATCAATATTAGATCACAATAAACCTGACAAAAATTTATACATAATATTTTTTCATAGGTGTTAGTAAAATCATTAGCTGCATGTGGTTAATGCTTGCCGTTCACGCCACAGGTCGTGGGTTCGATACCCACAGATATTGTGTGCATGTACATTGTACATGTCTGTTTGTCCTGTGTCTGGGTGTAATTATCTATATAAATATGTATTTAGAAAATAAAAGTAGTATATCAGCTATCTGATTTCCATAGTACAAGCTCTGCTTAATCCTGGTGGCCATCTGTGAGTGAGTGATGTCCTAGGATAGTATTCTCGTGTACTTTCATGTCCCAAAGGGTAAAATGGGACCCATTACTAAGACTTAGCTGTCTGTCTGTCACCAGGCTGTAACTCATGAACCGTAATAGTTAGAACGTTGGAATTTTCACAGATGATGTATTTCTGTTGCCGCTATAACAATAAATACTAAAAATCAAAATAAAATAAATATTTAAGGGGGATCCCATACAACAAACATCAATTTTATCCTCGTTTTTATAATGGTACGGAACCCTTCGTGCGCGAGTTCGACTCGCACTTGGGCGGTTTTTAATGTGTGAATGATACCTATCACATTGTTCTACAGGTCATGAAGTTCTCCGTGTCTCCTGTCGTGCGTGTAGCCGTGGAGCCCAAGAACCCCGCTGACTTGCCCAAGCTGGTGGAAGGTCTTAAGCGTCTGGCCAAGTCCGACCCTATGGTGCAGTGCATCAACGAGGAGTCTGGTGAACACATTGTGGCTGGAGCTGGAGAGTTGCATCTTGAGATCTGTCTCAAGGTAAGTGCTACTAGACTGAATTATCTATTTTACAAATTTATAAAAGAATCTACAACATGTAACGTAATTAACGCACACCCTCAAACACCCCAATTAGAATATTATGTTGTAATCATAATACATGCACAAACATTTTAATTTAACATGTATATGCATTGTTATTTGCTAAATTAGTTTCTTTGAATAAAGTTCATTTTTATTTATTTTGCATTGAATAATTGAATTTGTACGAATACTAATAAAACTGCGATTTTAAAAGTCTTATTACTTTGAATTACGGTCCATTTCAATTTGTTTTGACTGTACAGGGTTAAAATAACGATAAATTCCGTAGTTTTAATCATATTGGAATAAAAAATTACCTATATTAAAAATGATATAAATCGTTTAAGTAAACGATTCTGAACATACTATTTAATTAACATTAAGTTACATGTTGTATAAAAATAAATTGTTATTTGATATGGAATTACAAAATAGATTGAATGATGACATGTCCTTTAAAAATATTGTATTATTTAGGTTTTCTAATGATTTTATTTGCATGGCAGGATCTGGAAGAGGATCACGCTTGCATTCCTATCAAGAAGTCTGACCCTGTGGTGTCGTACCGTGAGACCGTAGCTGAGGAGTCCGACCAGATGTGTCTGTCCAAGTCGCCCAACAAGCACAACCGTCTGTTCATGAAGGCACAGCCCATGCCCGACGGCTTGGCCGAGGATATTGATGACGTAAGTTGAATATCTCTAAAATGCTAATTGTTTTAGCTGGAACAGTTTTGTCATGACCATATTTTAAAAATTTTACTTTAATGTTATTTATCTATTTATATAACATTATTTTTAAAAGAATGTGGTATTTAAAATTAATATTTTAAATACCACATTCTTTGTCAATAACTTGATACGAGCTAGCTAAATATCATTGCTATAGTAAAATAAATTTTATGGTTTTCATACTATGGGTACTTAAATATCTATGTTACTAGAAATAATAATGTATTCAACTATATTACTACAAACATGTTCTGACTATTTACAAGCGCTTTTTTAAAGTCTACGTGAATAAAATCTTTTTTTATTTTATTTAATTGCACATCATAAACACAGTAAAATAGCCTATTTTTGTGGTCCATATAATCAGAAACTATTTATTAAAATGAATTCTGTTGTGAAATACATAGTAGGTGAACTGTTGCTGATTACAAACGGCAAATTCACAAAAAGCTATATATACGAAACTTTGAAGGTCTTCCTTACTGTTCTTTTAAAGTATAATCTTTATTGAAATGTGTTCAGGGCAAAGTGAACCCCCGTGACGACTTCAAGACCCGCGCGCGTTACCTGACCGACAAGTACGAGTACGACGTGACCGAGGCGCGTAAGATCTGGTGCTTCGGGCCCGAGGGCACCGGCCCCAACCTCATGGTGGACTGCTCCAAGGGAGTGCAGTACCTCAACGAGATCAAGGACTCCGTGGTGGCCGGCTTCCAGTGGGCCGCCAAGGAGGGCGTCATGGCCGAGGAGAACTTGCGTGGCGTGCGCTTCAACATCTACGACGTCACGCTGCACACCGACGCCATCCACAGGTACAAACCACACGGAGGTCACTAATGTGGATGACGATGAACTCTTAGACTGTGACATTACTGAGATATTTACATACGGAAATTCTTAATTAAAGTACACAAGATGAAACTTCAAAAATTTTCATCATCGGTCAAGAAATAATTTAAATTCAAAGTCAAAAACCCTTTATTCCGTAAAAATTTTACATTTATGTGGAATCGTCATTTTTGTTACCCTACCGTACAGTGCATGATGTGGCAGCTACTGCATTTGTTCTTACCCACGTTTTTCCTGAGCGGGCTAGCATGTACCGATAGTTCCGCCTTTCCGAGACGTGGCAGAGCAACAGTTCTTTAAGTTTCGGCATTGACACCCAAACATACGCCTTGCCTGAATAGGGGAACTAACACTTATATCAAAATTATAACTATCCTCACTATTGGAATATCCTGAGAAAATCAATAAGCAAAGAAGTGATTTGATTGCCTGAGCATGGTTACTACTGCCTGGTTTGTACCCTTGTAATTTTAATTTACTTTTATATGTATGAAAGTCAATTTTAAGGAATTTAGTCCATACATCAACAGGTACAATTTTTATGATATTTATGTGCATGTGTATAGTGCATGTTGTGGCAGCTACTGAGAAACTGCCAGAAAACTCAGTAGGAATCCTTTTTTAAATAAAATATACTTAGATTAATTACAATCATGTGTGTTGACTCTGAACAACTCAATCCCAAGTACTTTTGTCACATAAATAATTAGAAATTTTGTAATTGTTGCTACACAATGTTAAGGTTAAATAAAATCTAACCATGTTTCTGAGATATATCAATATTAAAACTCTTTTTTTCCATTTGACAGAGGTGGCGGTCAAATCATTCCAACCACTAGGAGATGTCTGTACGCGTGTCTATTGACCGCGCAACCCAGGCTTATGGAGCCTGTCTACCTTTGCGAAATCCAGGTACGTAACCTTCGGACATGCATGGTCTGTTGTGTGTGCCTATATCAAGATAACTAGATATAAATTGAGGCAATATCTATACAGTATCAAACAATAAAGATTTTAATTTAAATAGTATGTTTTACCATTAAAAATACAGTAGATTCAATCAAGTTATCCTGAAAATTAACAGAGTTAAACCAGTCAAACAGCTTAGTAAGTTAGTATCTACATTGGTAATTAATAGAAAATTAAAGATTTTAAATAGTTTATATATAATAATATGGAGCAAATTCTACTATTTATGGAGAGTCATCTCTATTTGATAGCTTAACAAGACATTAATAATATATATGATTTTCAATAATTTATTCCATTATAATGTTCACTTATCAACTCGTAGTTTATTTAATATATCCAATTTAATCCTCTTCTAACCCCCTATAGTTTAGTGCATGATGTGGCTACTTCTGAGAAAATACAAAAACTTGGAGTTTTGTCAGATTATTTTTATAAGATATATCACAGCACATTAATTAGTATTTGTTTATTGCACTCGAGAGAAAGAATTATAGTCGTGACAATGCTCTATCAACACAATGATATTTAAAACAATTATGTTTACAATTTTAAACACTTGTATAAATACTGGTTTAATTCTGTTTTAGCAAATATTATTCACGTTCTCTTACTTGTAAAAATATAAGCAAAGTATAAACCAATGAACTTGTAGATGGTTGTTGGCAAAATACCCAGATAAACCTTTGGGTATACATAAAAAATCCAGCTGAATCGTCACATTGTTAACATAATTTATAGTCACTGGTTTTTATAGTTGATATGCAAATCGCGTTGGGACTCGGCCAACACGAATACTGTCCTTGCATTGAACATTTTCGATATAATAGATGAGCCCCATGTTGGCTTAAATGTGTTTTCTGGACCTGTGGAGTTAATATCTCTTTAGCGCTCAACTTATGAAATCTCACCAAAACCACACGAGCCTATTATTTTAACAATATAGAATGCTTAATATTTTTATAAGTAAGAATTGTGTTTGTTGATATGCCTCCAAGCATGTTTTAGATCAAATGTCTATAAGCCAATGACTGAATTAAAAGAGTGGCTCGTGGGCATTTGTTCTTACCCACGTTTTTCCTGAGCGGGCTAGCATGTACCGATAGTTCCGCCTTTCCGAGACGTGGCAGAGCAACAGTTCTTTAAGTTTCGGCATTGACACCCAAACATACGCCTTGCCTGAATAGGGGAACTAACACTTATATCAAAATTATAACTATCCTCACTATTGGAATATCCTAAGAAAATATTACTTCATACATTATGAAGTTTTATTGATAGTAAGCAAAAAGAAGCGATTTGGTTGCCTGAGCATGGTTATTCCTGCCTGGTTTTGTACCCTTATAATTTTTTATTTATTTTTTATATGTATGATAGTGGAGTTTAAGGAATTTAGTACATACATCAACAGGTACAATTTTTGTGATATTTTTGGGGGTGAACTCTGATGTTTTACTCTTATACTCTAAGGTGACTAAACTGTCACAGTCCAACAGTTGAAATACTAAATTATATAATTATTTTGCAATAAAATGAAACATTTACTCACCTTTCATTGGTCGCAATTATGTATGTGTTAGGCCAGTTTACCAGTAAAAAAAACGGTTTAAACGCCACACATTCTAGCAATCGTGGTTATTGTCTAAAATTTTCATTTCTCTTCTCTTATACATTGTTAAAATAATTGTCAGTTTATATAATACATTAAAAAATACAGCTAGTTTATTAGAATACTGAATCAAATCGCAAATTTCTTGGCAATAGACGGTTGTATAATTTATCAATGTATCTCATATCAATAAAATAACATGGAACCTGTTATTTTCCCCGACGCAATACAGTGCCCCGAGGTGGCGGTGGGCGGTATCTACGGCGTGCTGAATCGTCGGCGTGGACACGTGTTCGAGGAGTCGCAGGTTGCGGGTACCCCCATGTTCGTGGTCAAGGCCTACCTGCCTGTCAACGAGTCCTTCGGCTTCACCGCTGATCTGCGTTCCAACACCGGCGGACAGGCCTTCCCACAGTGCGTGTTCGACCACTGGCAGGTCCTGCCCGGAGACCCATGCGAGGCTGGCTCCAAGCCCTACGTCGTGGTGCAGGTTAGTCACTCCCAATGTAAATCTGAATATGTATGTAGTGATGTCTTCCGGCACCCCGTGCCTCGCCGTAGAGACTCTGTTGTAACCAGCCGCGTGTCGATGATGGTGATGGCGTGCGAAGGAAGTAGAATAACTTGACTCTTGTCTAAACGCTGCACAGGACCTCTATCCTTATGTCCTAGGAATGTATGCTACGGCAAAGGCCATACATATCTTTTATTCTGAGCAAAAAGTATAGGGACCTCACTAACACGGTTAGACTACAGACTAACTGTAATAATAAGCTGGACATGCTCTTTGAGACACTGACACTCCACCAACCAGAGTAAAAATTATCATTTTTTTAAATTGACTTTCTAAGTTTTGCTAAGTTTTTTATAAACCTAATATTAATATATGGATTAAAGCCAGTCCTTTAAACCTTAAAGGCGATCAGGTGATCTAAATTTATAACTTTGTAATATTCATTTATTCACAATTAGAGTATTTATTTCATGTGGTAGGAAACTAAACAGTAGTTTTAATAGTTAAAATGAGTAGTTTAGTACTATTAGACGAGCTAATATTCTAATGATATATTTCTCTTTTAACAGGAAACAAGGAAAAGGAAAGGACTCAAGGAAGGTCTTCCCGATCTCACCCAATACTTGGACAAGTTGTAAACGTCGTAGCTAAAGCAATCCATACTGTAATATATGTAACATTATTGAGCGCGCCTCACGCGTATACAAGTTTACGTTATAACATACGAATATTTTTATTTAGAACATACAACGGGATGTATCGCCTCAATTAAGTTAAGTGTTAAGCTACGCCGGCCGGAGTTGTTACGGAGCAACAGTGTTGCCCATTGCGAAATAAACTATTGAGAAAACAAACGTGTCTGTTTGATATGAATCGTTATGCTGTAGACGGAACCATGATTCATTATTATTACTTATACTGTAATTAATTTTTAAATTATAATTTTTCTATTGTAAAAACGAATATGTGTTTAATTTTACTTAGTTGTAAAATTAGTCACATTTTGATACGGTGAGTTTATTTCTTTCTATGTTGGGGCTAAATTCTGTTGCAACCTTGAGTTAAACTTAACAAAGCTTGTCATTGCGGTAAAATTTTCAACAGGTTTTGGCTTCGAGTGTTTAGAAAATATTTTCTCAGTGAAAACAAAGTTACGGGAAAATGTCTTTTGAACGCAAGATTTTTTGCTTTTATTTTGATTGAGCATTTTCTTATCTGGACTTGTTTTTTTTTGCAGATTCTGTCTTGACGAAAATATAAAGGTAAGCAAGCGTCCACCAATCATATTTTCTATTCCTATTTTATTATTTTTATTAAAGATATGTTCACCTTTTTCTAACTGGCTGTCACACTTTTATTCAAACTATTTTTGATCTTAAATAGTATGAAATAAGTTAACCCGCGATTTATTTTTATGATGACAATACACAGACCTGTACCGAGATAATGTGGAAAGACTTTAATCACCCTGAATGCGCTAATCAAATATATTCACTTATAATACAAGAATTAATTATTCAACACTAATTATGTTAAATACTTTTTACAGGGAAGTATATCATGAAAATGGCAGTGGATCTACGCGATATAAAAGGTAAATAAATAATGCAGATATCGATTATAAATTAATTCGTAGACTCGCACAAGAGTTATGGTTTGGATAAAGAGTATTGTCAGTTCCCTGTCACCCTAATACTGCCAATAAACGATTGGAAAAGTCTACAGTTAGTTTACAAAGAACGTAAATTTCCAAATCAACAGAAAGGAACAACAAAATCTATGCGTACAATAGGTACAATGTGTTGAATTGTTTTGTTAGTCAGTTCAGTATAACTGCATGGATTGGAGAATGATCACTGTTGCCTGAGATACAGGCGTCAAGCCTAGTTCAGGTACAGATGTAAATTGTTAATTAGACTTAAGTACTTACTGAATAAAGATATAATTATTAATGATGATAAAACGTAACCTGAAGCCACCTTGACGGTTTTACAAGCTCAACAGGACTGAAGAAATTACCTATAGTCATAACAATTAATCACATTTGTATTGCAGATAAATTAAAAAATATTCTCATTGTTGCAGGTACTCAGTTTCTGTGACACTAAACGGCGATAGAACTCCATTGGCAGCGGACTACTGCAGGCTTCTATTTTTTAAACACGAGGTATTTATTTTTAGCGTTGTGTTTGACTTACTTATCGTGTGGGCAGTGGTTACCCTAGTGTCAGAGTTATTCAAGCCAACCATTAGGTCGGCATAACGACTATCAAATGCAGTCAAAGTTAGATTTTAATCCATCAAAATGGAAGAATGGCATTAGTTTTAATTTAACCGCCATCCAGCGGGACACTTATCATTTATAGGTCACAGGAACTTCAAATGCAACGTCAAACTTAGTGCTACTTTAGTTTACATTTATGGACTTACTGCAAGCCTAGTTACCTAACCTCGCACTAACCACTTACAGAACGGTGATAGCATTTGGCTATGAGTGTCTCAAGTGTGTGACTGCTAATTTGCCACACCTTATATTTAACCTAAAATCAATCACTGTATGGCCCACAGTATCAGTATTTTCAGGAGATATTCTACAGGGCCAATAAAAGGCGCATGATAAACCATATTGATTTATCTAATACATTTACCCATTCTGTGTCAGCCCAAATTAAATAATCAATAAACAAGCTGAAAAGGTCATATCCTTATACCTTAAAAGGGGGAGATGTTAACTAAAATGATGAAAATCCTGTATTTGATGCCACTGTGATGCTTTACAAGCTCAACAGGCCTGAATTCATTTATTTAGATTTCTATTAAGAATTTAATGTTGATCAAAATGTCTAACGTATATTTTCATTGTTGCAGATTCTTCATACAATTAGGCAAAGAAACATTAATCTTAAACTACTACTGGACTCTGTGGGATTTACCAGGTAATTGTTTAAATTGTATTCTTTGTTCTTTTTTTATCGTAGTAAGCGCGTATCACCATTGTTGAGGCGGTCATAGTTAGATGGCCTTACCGGACGCAAGTTATCGGCGTGGTTAAGCAACTATGCTCACGGTCAGCCCATTGATGGGTGACCACCAAAGTGGTTTCATTTCTGAGCGTCTCCGTGCTTCGGAGGGTACGCTAAGCGTTCCCAGTTGTGGTCATTAGACAACAGTCGTTAAGCCATGTCATAGAAGTTCTTAGCACCTTATTAACTAAAATGATGACAAAATCGTACTTGATGCTACCATGATAGTTTACAAGCTCAACAGGCCTGAATATAGAACCTGGTATATAAATGTATTCAATATTCGAATATTATACTTACAAATATTTTTCCTTTACAGATTACTTAAATGGAAGTGAGAACCTAGAGGGAAGATAGCTGAAAATTACCACCAATTATGAAGGTAAGAATAAATATGTGAATATTATTCATAGGTTTAATATTAAATGGGTATATTTTTAAGTTAGTTGCAAGATAAATTTTATACATAGCACTAGTAATAAAAACAGATTTAAAATTAATGTTTTTTCAAATGATGAAATAATCACAGACCTGTTCTGAATTAATTTGAGGTCAACCTTTTATTATTCTGATATTAGTACATATTTCTTTGACATTTCATTCTAAATGATTATAAAGTAAATATACTAAACGATTAACTATTATGCTTGCAGATTCACTAAACAAAGCAGATAACCAAAAGAGAGCCGAGAACCACAGAAGAAGTGCACAAAACAGGTAGATAAACCTGCATACGATTCACCAATTTTTTTATCGTAATAAGCCTATTTTTATAAACCATAGCAAATTAAAGTATTAAATATAAAGCAGCTCCTTGTAAAAAATATATAACATTTTAAACAACAGTAGTACCAGCGCCAGCACATCCAGCTACCCCAATCTGTCAAATTTCTTTTACAGATTTTCAACTTGATCACAAAAGGATAAGGTTCACTTTCAATTTTGGCAGTTTGGTGTGGCTTGATGTGCTAGTGTCTGTTCTGTTTAGTAGTGAGTTCAATAAAATGATGAAATAATCACAGACCTGTTCTGAATAACGTTGAGGTATTTTTTTTATTTATCTGATTCCTTATCCACGTTTTTATAATAAGCTTATTATTTGTATCAAATAACAAAGTTTCATTGTTTTTCCAGGTACTCTTGAAGCGGGAAGTACTGAAGTTAAAATTATATATTAGGTCTTTACCTATGAAATTGCCGTTCTGCAGTACTGGCCATTTCAAATCAAAATAATTTTTGTTTGGCTAAGAATTCTAATTTCAAATTAATTTTATTTTAAAACATGCAATCTTTTTTCCAAAAGTAGTCATTTCTTTATTGATTAGTGTTACATTTTCATCGCATTTCAATCTTTTTCGTCATCATGGATACGTTAAAAATTCGAGTAATTATGGAATATGAGTACCGTCGTGGCAGCAACGCGGCACAAGCGGCACGCAACATCAACGACGTTTACGGAGCTAACACTACAAACCAACGCACCACCTGTTATTGGTTTGCTCGCTTCCGTTCTGGAAATTTCGACCTGAAAAATGAACCTCGCGGTCGTCCGAAGACTTTGGTCGACAATGACGAATTAAAGGCGGTTGTGGAAGCTGATGATACACAATCTACGGCTGAATTAGCAGCAGCTTTCGACGTTAGCGTCAAAACAATATTGGTCCATTTGCGTCAAATTGGCAAGGTAAAAAAGCTTGACAAATGGGTGCCCCACGAACTCAATGATCGCCAGCGCGAAGTACCCGTCGAGACGTGCCTTGCACTGCTCAACAGACACACAAATGAAGGAATTTTGAACCGCATTGTTACCTGCGATGAAAAATGGATTCTGTTTGATAACCGCAAGCGCTCAGCAAGTTGGTTGGATCCTGGTTCAGCACCTAAACAATGCCCTAAACGAAAACTTACCCCTAGAAAAGTGATGGTCACTGTTTGGTGGTCTAGCGCCGGTGTGATTCATCACAGCTTCTTACCAAACGGGGTGAGCATTACTGCAGATGTGTACTGTGAAGAACTGAGCACAATGATGGAGAAGCTGGCGCATCTCCAACCAGCATTGGTCAATCGCTCGTCTCCGCTGCTCCTGCACGACAACGCGCGACCTCATACTGCACAGCAGACGGTCTCCAAGTTGCAAGAACTGGGGTTGGAAGCTCTCCGTCATCCGCCCTACTCACCAGACCTTGCGCCTACAGACTACTACTTTTTCCAGAATTTGGATAACTTCTTGGCGGGAAAAAAATTCAATACCCGAGAGGCAGTACAAAATGCCTTTGAAGAATTTGTTGCCTCCCGTCCAGCTGATTTCTTTAAGAAGGGCATCAATAAACTGCCACTGCGATGGCAAAGATGCATTGATTGCATGGGTGATTACTTCGATAATACAAATAAAAAAATTCATGAAAAAAATTCGTTTAAATTTTTTCATACAAAACGGCAATTTCATAGGTAAAGACCTATTATTAATAATGTTTGTTAATTTGATAATTTTTTAAATAAAATTTGTAATACAATACAATCTTTTTAATTCACTTATTTTATAGTACTTACATAGTACCACTACTTACTACCCCCCACCTATTGGATGTGGGCTGGGCTGTAGTTTCAGAATCGAAGTTGAATTGATAATTTTATCATAATGTAGTCTGTGCATTTGCGAGTTTAACAGTTTCTTTCTTTCGTATAATACCGCAAAACGGGGTGAATAGAAACACGGGGGGGCGAATAAGCAATATCCCTATTGCTCCTCCTTCCCGGTATCCCCCTTATGGATACTGTACCTATTGCTATTCGCCCCCGGTGTTTCTATTCACCCCGTTTTACGGTAGTCTACGAGAGAAACTGTTGAACTCGCAAATGCACAGACTACATTATGATAAAAGTATCATAGGTATATCAAAAGTTCACAAAGTAGAATATTTTATCAAAAGAATACCGAGCGTTCAAGTATTACGTATCGCAATTTTTAGAGATTATTGACCCCCATAGCGGGCCCTTTATATTATTTTTATTGTTATTAAACTCGCACAATAGAGCTCGGAGTTAAAACCTATTGTGTACACAAATCCAAAATGTCTTCGATCTATTAGCTTCACCAGATTTGTTATTAAATCAAACTTATAGCCAGCGAGCCCCTTCTTAGAGTAGTATTTATAGTGTTCCTAACACTATATTGTATCTTCTAAAGACAGAAAATTTCAATTTTGGTTTCGTGAGGTACTTAATAATGTCAAGCTATTAACAGTATTGTATAAGCTCACAAAACGAAGAAATTATGGATTTGTAAGGTAGCTAACAACGGGCACTATTGGGCGATATGAAAGTATAGTAAAAATATAAAAGGAGACCGGTAGCTAGCTAGCTAAACACTTCATAAAACTAATGGCTGGTTGCCTATGGCAGGCGGCTCTGCAAGTATATTGAAGAATTGCTATCCAATGCTTATATTTGCTTCGTTTCTTCCATAATTACTACATATGATACATTCAGAGAAATGTTAATGTTTTTTTGACCAGCCTTCCTGACGTTAGTCAGGATGGATGGTGGCCGCCGTTCTCGGCGTGATTCGCAAAATTTCTAAAAGTTTGTTGTGTTTCTATCTAGCGGGGCCCCCTTAGCTAGAGCGATAAAAATGATGAGCGGTTAGCTTGTTCAATGTAACTACCAAATATAATGAAGTGGTCCAACGGAGGTAAGTGTTGTATCCACAGAAATTACCTCTGAAGTTGATTTCCGTCCAGCGGTGCCCTCCGTCGTTAACAGGCCGAGATACCTATAAATAGTGTCTGACGAAACTTGACTCAATGTACCTTCCTAGTCAAGTATTTGTTCTTAGAAATGTTTGATGGTATACTTGAAATTAAGTTTCAAAGTTTTGTCTAGCCAGCGGGGCCCTTCGTTATTTGAACTAACACGTGCGGAAATGCAGACCATTCTTGTTTCCCAATGTAGGTACCTCACAGTTATTCACTACTTACCAAATTTACATACATAATTTAGTAGGCAGAGATAAAACAATTCGGCTTACAAGTCGTTTAGGATGCGCTCTCTTGGCTTCTTTTGTTAATGAGAAACTGCTTTTCGTTAAAAGGGAAGCTAAGAGAGCTGCTTTTGGCCATCCCGATCTCTAGAGGCAGCGCATTCCACAGAAGAATCTATTGTATAAAAGAAGATAGAGTGAATGAATTCAGAACAGTGAGGCGGCCATTGAAGACGGCGGGTATAAACAGAGCGGTGGGTTTTGTTATGATTATTGACCAGAAATTTTATGAATATCAGGATCGCGGGTGTATTTCTCAGATTGGCCTAAATATATTGCAGTTATTTGGTACCTTCGTTTACTTTTACGTACATCTCCTGAAAATCTGTGTACGGTCGCCATAGCCTAGTTGGTAGTGCTCCTGCCTACGAAGCTGGTGGTCCTGGGTTCGAATCCCGGTAAGTGCAAATATTTGTGTGATGAGCACGAATGTTTGTTTCTGAGTCATGGATGTTTTCTATGTATATATTATTATGTATTTATCTATCTATATAAGTATGTATATCGTCGCCTGGTACCCATAGTACAAGCTTTGCTTAGTTTGGGGCTAGGATGATCTGTGTGACATTGTCCCCAGATATTATTATTATAAAATGAGTGTCCCCCCCCCCCCCCCCCTGTAACTTCTAAAATAAGAGAATCGTAAAACTAAAAAAAATATATGAAGTATATTACCATGGTAACTAACAACGAAAATTGGTTTGAACGAGATCTAGCAAGTCGTTTTTTTTTAATACGTCATAAACCGCAATTTGCATTCATTTAATCAACTGAAATACTTGCTTTCCGTAGCAGCATCCCTTCATGTGCGAGTCCGGCTCGTACTTGGCCGGTTTTCTTTTTAAATGTCTATCATGATATTCTGCCTTACAAGTATCATAAATTTTGTATTTCTTGAATTAACATCGTTTCATCGACCTCTGGCGCCATAACAATAGATCGCGTGCGTTACGTCCACCCCTAGCAAATGCAGATTGGCGAGTAAAGTGTGCTGTGCGCCGTCTGCGTTAGCGCGCGTTGAAGCAAACGTTCAATTTTTTTCACACACTTTTTGTGCCGAGCGCAGCGGCTCGGCGCGGCGCGGTGTGGTCTGCCCGAATTTACACGGATTTTATGTGCGCCGGACTTTTTGCGCGTCGTGTGCGTTACTGCATATAATTGCATAGCTTCTGTTTTCACAGACTAAAAAGTGCGTCACGGATAGTCTGTCGTCTGCGCTGCCCCTATAGGGTAGTTGAAGCTCTTACAGAACACCTACGGCGCGCGGCAAATAGGTAACCATTGCGTAAAATTGTACAGTAGAAGAATGATTGTACCTAGCGACAAAGAGTAAAGACAAATCGAATGTAGTTATTCAGAAAGCAGATAAGTTAGTTGAGGCCACCATAGTCAATTATAGGAAAAATTAAAACTTGCACGAACGTTACTTTTGTTTTCCACGGCAAGAAATCTTTGAGACGATAAAGAGATTGCAGCACTCCCGTGACCCTTTGACATATACTTCCGATTTAATTTTGCCAGCTATAAGTGATGGATGTGTCTATTAATAATCTAAGAGAAAGGGTTATGTTTCATATATCTACCTCTAAGTTTCACTTCAGTAATATGGTCTAAAGCAAACTTGTTTTTGCTGTCCACTGTTTATTAGAAATTTTAAATAAAATGAATGGTAAAGTTGTTACAAAATAAAAAAAAAACATTAATAAATAAAATTAAAACTTAAAGCAGTTTGGGACCTTATCGTTAAAAACGTCGTCTTAGATTGTTAAGAAGAAAATTAGTATACCTACCTAATAGTAAATTTCCGAAATGGAAAGAATACACTCATCATATCAGCCGAAAGACGTCCACTGCTGGACAAAGGCCTCCCCCAAAGATCTCCACAATTGCCGGTCTTGCGCTATCCGCATCCAGCGATTTCCAGCGACCCGCACAAGATCATCGGTCCATCTTTTAGGGGGCCTGCCCACGCTGCGTCTTCCGGTTCGTGGTCGCCACTCGAGAACCTTTCTGCCCCAGCGGCCGTCGGTTCTACGAGCTATGTGCCCTGCCCACTGCCACTTCAGCTTGGCAATTCTTACGGCTATGTCGGTTACTTTGGTTCGCCTGCGGATCTCCACATTTCTGATTCGATCTCGCAGGGAAACTCCAAGCATAGCCCTTTCCATTGCTCTTTGGGTGACCTTGAGCCGCCTGATAAGGCCCATAGTGAGCGACCACGTCTCTGTTCCATAAGTCATTACTGGCAACACACACTGGTCGAAGACTTTCGACTTGAGACACTGCGGTATTTGGGACGAGAAGATATTACGTAGCTTCCCGAACGCCGCCCAGCCGAGTTGGATTCTACGATTGACCTCCTTCTCGAAGTTGGACCTACCTAGTTGGATAGTCTGTCCTAGGTAAATATAGTTCTCTACAACTTCGAGTGCAGAATCTCCAACCTTAACTAGAGTGGGTGCAACATGGATGTTCGAAATGATTTTAGTCTTATCCATGTTCATTTTCAGATCCACTTGTTGAGAGATTCTGCTGAGGCCATCGAGCATTGTACCGAGGTCTTTTAGGGTCTCAGCCATGAGTACTATATCGTCGGCAAATCGAAGGTGGGTGATGTACTCGCCATTGACATTGATGCCAAAGCCTTTCCAGTCCAGAAGCTTGAAGACATCTTCCACTGCAGCGGTGAACAGTTTCGGAGATATAACATGTCCCTGTCTCACACCTCGCTACAAGTGGATAGGTTTCGAGTTCTGGTCCTGGAGTCGCACTGACATAGTGGCGTTTTCATACAAACACTTTAACACCTCGATATACCGGTAGTCGATTTGGCACCTTTGGAGAGACCTCAGTACGGCCCAAGTTTCGATCGAATCAAAGGCTTTCTCATAGTCCACAAACGCTAAGCATAATGGCTGGTTATACTCTTCGGTCTTCTGTATAACCTGCCGCAGCGTATGTATGTGGTCTATGGTACTAAAGCCTTTACGGAAACCGGCTTGTTCGGGAGGCTGGAAGTCGTCAAACCTGCGTGCGAGACGATTCGTAATGACCCTCGAAAACAACTTGTAAACATGGCTAAGCAGTGTGATGGGTCTGTAATTCTTCAAGAGGGTTTTATCGCCCTTTTTGAAGAAGAGCACCACCACACCCCTGTGCCATGCTTGTGGCGTTTAACCTTCTAGTATGACGGAGTTTAATAACTTCTGAAGGGCCTGTAGGATTGGTGTACCACCCGCCTTCAGAAGCTCTGCCGTAACTCCATCATCACCAGGCGCCTTATTGTTCTTAAGCTGTTTGAGAGCCATTCTAATCTCGCACAGGCTGACGTCCGGGATAAGATAAGATAAGATAATAGTTTATTTCACCACATAACATAAAGCTATAACAATAATAGTTGCGTACAGTAAAATGCAATACATTTTTAAATAATAAAATTGTTTGTTTGTCACAATATATTTCGAAATCTGTGTGGTGGCTAGCACCTTAGCTAAGTTATTCGGAGACAACTTGTATTAAAGGTGCTAGGCCCAACTTTGTTTATATAGTTCCATCATTATTCATCTATTATTTATAGGGTGAAAGTTAACATAAAAAGAGAAAAAGTAATAATATGAACAAAATACAAAAAAACTTATATTAGATAATAGATGTTAATAGAAAGCTCTTATATTAATGTGTGTGTGTGTGTCTGTGGGATGTCTTCGGTGAAGTGTTGGGTTAGTCGTGCTCTGGGATCTGAGGCACAACTATCGACAGGTGACTGGGTTTTCGTATACAGCTGTCCGTAGAACCTCTCGATCACTCCCAGCAACTCAGGTCTAGACGTGACGATTCTGCCATCCTCAGTCTTCAGCTTCGTCAGTTGGCTCTGTCCAACAGACAGTTCTCTTGCAAACACTTTAGAGCCTTTGTTCCGCTCAATGGCTTCTTTAATACAATTTGTATTAAATTGGCGTGTGTCGCGAGTCAAAGACTTTGAGATCTGTCTGTTGAGCTGCCGGTATCTGGTAGCATCATCAGAGGATGTCAGAACCATTTTCCGTCTTTCATCCATAAGCTGCAGGTTCTGTTTGTACGGTGGGCCTTGAAGACCTTAGACCCAGCCGTATGGACAGCTTCTACGAGCCTGTCGTGGTATGAGTCCACTTCCTCGCAATCTGCTAGGCATTCGAAACGGTTTTGTAGTTCGAGCTGAAAGGGTTCAGGGTTTTGGATGTGGATGGGTAAAGGTCGGAGCGTAGACTTTATCAGTCGGGACCTCTGGAGCTTGACATTTAGGTTTAATGAGCCTCTCACCAGTCTGTGATCGCTCCCGGTTTTAACCGTATTGATCACTGAGACGTCATTGAACATCTGTCTGCTCGTCGTCAAGATAAAGTCTATCTCGTTTTTTGTTTTACCATCGGGGCTTACCCAGGTCCATTTGTGGTTTTCCGACTTCTTGAAAAAGGAGTTCATCATAAAGAGTCCCTCCTTCTAGTAATAAGTATAAGGGTTAGAGGTATGTATGGCTCTAGAAATATCCTCATACATAACCTCAACCTCATCGTCGGAGTGCGTTGAAGTCGGCGCGTAAACCTATATGACCTTCAACGGATACCGCTTGGTAATTCTGAGTATAATGTACGCAACCCTAGTCGACACACTCTCCATTTTCACTATGTTGTGGACGAGGGACTTGTGGACTATGAACCCAACACCACCTTGGGACAGTTGGTCGCCCTCCCGGAAATAGAGCAGATTTCCGGATTTCAGGATTATCGTGTCCTCCCCCTCTCTTCGGGCTTCAGATAATCCTATTGTGTCCCAATGTAACCTGCTCAATTCTTCCTCCAGTTCGATCATCTTCTCGTTGGTCCGCAGTGTGCGTGTGTTGTACGTTGCCAGGGCCAGAGGTCGTCGGTTTTGGTAACGCGGAATCTGCCGGGGATTCTTAGCACCCCCTGCCCTGCCGTAACCACGGCTGGGAATAGCAGGGCTGCCGGGGACTGGGGGCCGTGGTTTAGTTGTGTCCTTCATTTGAGGGGATCTGCCATAATCGCCACGCTTGGCAAACGGGTTGGCGATCACAGTAAGGTAGACATTGGTACTCATGAGAACGCTGCTGCCCATTCTCTGGTATATATTCCCTCGGGACGACTTCTACGTCCCCCCACGGGATGAGGGGGGGTGGCGATATTCTCTAGGCCGTCACCACACAGCCAAGTGTTGGTAGTTGCAAGAATACACTATTTAGGCTAAATTCATTCTTAGCGGTAGGTAGCTGAAAATCATCGTTGCAGTTGGGCTCTGGCTGTAACAGTGTGCTGAGCTGCCTACCTTATTCCTTATTATTCGTTTCTTTTTAATGTTTTTTTCTCAATCATGTTTAGTTTTATGGTAGTATGTAAGTAAATATAAGATTTGTACAAACTTTATTTCAATGTGTGTGTGTGTGTATGTGTTCAATAAAACATTTTCTTTCTTTCTTTCTACCCCAATCCGTCAAATTTCTTTTATAGATTTTCAACCTTATCACATAAGCATAAGGGTCACTTTAAATTGGGGAAATTTAACGGACTGGGGTAGCTGGATGTGCTGGCGTCTGTACCTCCTTAGAATTTCGATTCTATCAATGAGGAAGCTGGAGACAAACATTTAATAACTTCTGACTCTTTACTAGTAGCGCAGCGTGGGTAATATGTTCTAATTTTTTAATAATAATAATAATAATAAATTTTTTATTTCCAAAAACAAAACAAAAATAAAAATACATAGGCATCATGATAAAATATTATGGACAATGAAATCAAACAAATAGAGGATTACCACCAAGCTAGTGCCTAGAACATTTAGTACTTTGCGACACAGGTATACAAAATGAAATATTTACACTATCAATCACTTAATTATTAGTGTATTAGACATGTTAGCGTGTTAGTCATTTGAATTTGCACATTAATACGGGATACCTATATAAGTATATGCCGTATTAATGCTTATAACGTTTACAGCTTCAAGACGTACCTGCTGAAACTGTATCCTCACTCAGTTGATAACATCGGAATAGCCATAAATACAAATAAAGTTTTCTTTTATATATTTTTTTTTAAGTGAACGTCTGCGTCTGTTCTAGTTAAAAACTGTGTTACAGACACAGGCGCCTTCCTCGAACAGTTCATTGCGTCAATTTGCTGCACTCGGTAGGAGTTTTAGTAGGACTAAAAAAAAAAAAAAAAAAAAAAATTGTTAAAATATCTAAGGAGTTAACACTTATTTCAATATTAAGAAGGAATGGGTGTATGTGGTGTGGGTGTATGTATGTGTGTGTGTGTGTGTGTGTGTGTGTTTTTCGTATGCCCCAATGTAAAATAAATTATAAATGAGAAAATTCAATTGCAATTTGTTTTTTTTTAATATATTAGTATTTTTTTTTTTTGAAAAGAGTTGTTCCGTTTCATCATACGTTAATTTTTGGAGAAAATTACTAACTACTGTTTTACATTTATATTTAGTTAAAGAATATACGTTGCAAGTCTTATTTATAGTATTGTTAAGGTTGCTGCTAAGACACTGGTAACTTCGACTTGCCAGAGCAGTTTTGGTGATGACGCGTGGGCACACAGGATCTTTACGCCGTTTATTTTGTTCTGTTACCCTTGGGTTGTAGGTCATTGACGAGTGTACACGTAGTATGTTAAGTGCACAGAGCTGTCGGACAGTTAGTACTGATATGTCTTTATAGAGCTGGGTAGTCGGGTACCGATAAGGTTTGAACAACATGACTTTTAACACAGCTCTTTGTGCCCTCTCAAGGCGAAGCAAATACGTTTTAAGTGTACTTCCCCAAACAGATATACAATAGCTAAGAAGTGACTGAGCCAAAGCAAAATAAATATTTTTTAACAGTCGTTCGGCAACTACTCCTCTAAGTTTTTTCATAGGGAACATTAGTTTACGAACCCGCGCAACTGTCACTCGAATATGCTCTTGCCAACTCAAAATATTATCGATGTGCACCCCCAAGTATTTCACACAAGAGCTTCTATGTATAGTAGGGCAGCTGCACGAGGTCAGTGTAGGGTGACAACTGTGGGCTTTAACGTCTGGCATACTAGGCTGTGTAGCAGAATTCGCCGAGAAAGAGACATAGTGGGTTTTTGAAACATTCAGTGTAAGTAGATTAATTGAAAGCCAATCCATCACTATCCTAAGAGCATCCTCAGCTGCGAGGTAGGCAGATTCCCATGTTTCTCCACTTATTATAAGCGCAGTGTCATCTGCATATACGAGAATCTTGCAGTGTGGGATTGACAGCTGGCACATTCTGTTTACAAATAGAAGAAAAAGGGTGGGACCCAGCACGCTGCCCTGTGGAACGCCAAAAGTTAGGTTCACATCATCACTGATGTGGTTGTCTACCTTCACTCGTTGCGTACGATTTGTAAGATAGTCACGGAAAAGGTTTAGGGTGATATCTCTTATTCCCACGCTTTCTAGCCTCTGTAGAAGAATGGGAGTAGAGACCGTGTCGAAAGCTTTGGCTAAATCAAGAAATATCTAAATATAATTATAGAAATATCTTAATATATAGTTTTGGTCCTGGAATCAAGATTCTTAACAATTTGGTTTGTGAGTTCAAGAACGGCATCCTCTGTTGATACAAGTAGCGGCACGAAACTTTAGCGCTGACCGTTATTGCGCAGAAGTAAAAATTAAGGTACTCGAGGGGGTTAGCGGGGTGAAGGGCGAGCGTGCGTAGCGCCGATTGGCTCGTCAGTCGCATTCGGTTCCCCGAGCCAATACGACGCTCCGCGCACATCCCGTGTACAGTCGCGTCATTCGTCGCGACAGTACACATGCGCAGTAATCCCTTCCACGTATCGCTCAGCGCTAGACTTACGTGCCGCTACTTGTACGCCTCTTCTAAAACCGTATTGGTTAGGCGCAATTATGTTGTTGCATGCAAGGTAGCTAAGCAATCTTTTGTTAAGAACCTTCTCCATAATTTTGGAAAGTGTGGTGAGTACAGATTTGGCCTATAGTTTTCGACACGGTCACTATCCCCACCCTTGAACACTGGTGTTACTAATGCCTTCTTAAAAGTGTCGGGGAAAATACCTTTTGATATACATAAATTACAGATATGCTATTGACGGAACAAGTACATGTCTGGCAGACTTAATAACTGAGGCTGGTATTCCATCGTGACCTACAGCGGAATTATTTTTTAAATTTATTATAATATTGTCTATTTCTAAGAAATTTGTTTCAAGTAGTACGAAGGAGTTACCTTTGGGATTTATTAAGCTGTTAAATTCAAAATTTGAGCAAATTACACGCTGATCCTGCGTAACTTGCCTAGCAAGGTCCGCTCCGACGTTAGCAAAGTACTTATTTATGGCATTAACAGAAGAATTTGGATCACTGCACATGTTAAGAAGTTCTCCTGACTTATTTATGGGGGAAGTGTTTTTGTAGCTGATAGTTTTTATGATGTCCCAAGTTGCTTTGGGATTACCATTGGCTTTTTGTAGTTCTTTTTGGTCAAAATCGCGTTCAATAGTTTTCAATAAATTATTGCAGTAATTTAGTATATATTATATTTGCAGTCAGGTCTTTAGGATTTTGTATTGCTTTTTTATGGAGTTGATCTCTATTTCGCACGCACCTCAGGAGGCCAGTGGTCATCCATGGTTTAATAGTCTGTTTCCGGTTTGGGATTTTTTTAAGCGTACTGTGTTGTTCTATTGCATCTGATATAATGGAGATGAGTTGTTCTGCACTTTGATTGGGATCAGAGCTCGCCAAAACACTTGAGAAATCGTAGTTTTCTAAGTAACTAATAATACATTGAAAGTTTAAATGCCGTATCATCCTCTTGGGTTTTGTAATATTTACAGGATTTTGTTCAGTGCAAAACAGGATAGGTGCATGATCAGTAAAATATGAGTCCAGAACCAAAGTTGTGGAAGGTCTATTTGTTTTTAGGAAGACATGATCCAAGCAGTTTCCTATCCGAGTGGGGAGAACGTGGGCAGGTAGAAGCCCATGAAAAGCCATTGTATTGAGATATTCCTCAGAATTTGGGTCATTATTGTCTGGTCTAATATTTATGTTTAAATCTCCAATCACTGCTACAGTTGTTATTGACGTCAGAGATACTAAAATATTGTTTAGAGAGTTAATGAAGTTTTCTATATTTCTCACAGAAGGTGAACGATATATTGCAACAATAGCTGTATCCAGACCTAGCCTCAAGATAAGACAATTAGCGTCTTGAAAAACCGGTTCAACTAACTTATGAGACACATCAGAACTCACATAAATTACCAACCCATCATTTTGGTTCGTAAATGAGGATCTAGCTGAAGTAAAGCCAGCTATTACAGGAATATCAGTCACTTTACTTAGCCAACACTCAGAGAGAATTATTATATCACACTTCGCATCCATGGTGTGTATTAGGACATTCAGACCAACAAAATTACGATTAAGGCTTCGGATGTTTACATGTAGTATGTTCAAAGTTGGTTGGGTAGTGTTTATGTGCTCCAAACATTGGTCTGGCAAGCTCACATACGACCGCGAGATATTAAATGATTCTACAGAGTCGATAAATTTATTTAATTTGTCCTTATCGAATTTATAATTTTAAATGTTAATGAACAGTTTACGTTGGTGCTATATAGTATAATTTGTGAAAGTACTTTAATATTGGATTGTGAATTCAGTGTGTTTGGTCCATCTATAGTAAGGGGTTTGGGGTAACGTTTACTGTGAGTGTTTTGGGTGTGTAACAACAATTGTGTTGCAATGTGATTCATAAAAAATAAAATTGTTTCATAGAAAGACTTAGATAAATTATGGTTATTTACGAGATAAACCATATCATAATACCTAGAGATACTGAGTAGGACAGTTTCAACAGGAACAGACTTTTGGTATGAGTAGTAAATCATTCTTAAGTATTTAATAACTATACTATTTGTAACTAGCGGACAAACTTGCCCGTGTACTACAATACTAATCTTAGAATAAAAATTGTATATAATGAATAAACTGTGAGATACGCAGGATAGTCACTTTTTTGCTAAAAGTTTTAGATTTGTTGCAGACTCGATTCGGATTTGAGGCTCACC
This sequence comes from Pseudoips prasinana, assembly GCA_951640165.1. Taxonomy (NCBI): domain Eukaryota; kingdom Metazoa; phylum Arthropoda; class Insecta; order Lepidoptera; family Nolidae; genus Pseudoips; species Pseudoips prasinana. Next base: position 30,811,862 of record OX621251.1, on the reverse strand, counting down.
TTCGGCTTTACGCAGGAATATGCAACCACGTGAAGTCCAGCAGTACGTGTAACCATTCTCCTTTGCATACTGCCGCGCTGCATAAAAAAGTTTCTGCGCGTTCGGTGTTAGAACTTCTGATATGAACACAGGTTTTACAGATCCAGGTATACTGAGGTGTCCCGTATTTAATTTTCCATCATTTGGTTTTTTTTTGTTGAAATTCTTGACCCCCTGTAATATTTTGTCCTTTTTTAGGACACTGTTTAGCTCCACTATGATGGGCTTATTGCCTTCTTTGTTTGTTTGTACTCTGTATATGTCTTTTATGTCCCAGTCCTGGATATCCACTTCGACAGCTTTTGACAAGGTTTTCAGTATCAAGCTGCAGTCTTCCTTCGATTCAAATTTCCTGTCATCTCGCAAACAGATTGGTACATTTCGAATCTCTAAGCTAGCCGACCTACTTTTTCGCTCAAGAATTTCAATTTTTTCTTCCAATTTCTGGATAGTCTTTTTATCCTCAACTCTACCTTCTTGCAGGTTTTGAGTTGTTTTAAGAATGAGATCATATTTATCTGACATAAATTTCAAACTTTCCTTAAGCTCTTCATTGTTCTGTTTGAGTTCAAGGAAGCTTTGGTCTATCTTAGATGATAAGGACGAGATCAACCCTTTCAGTTCCTTGATGTCATCATCTCCATGTCTACGTTTATATATAATTGTTTATCATTCACATTAAAACGACATATAATGCTTTCGGCGTCATGCGTGAAGAACGCTTTTCGCTGGTGGTGCTGAAAAATTAGTCCTTATATTCTTGGATTGCAGATTTTTGATCTTCTAGTTGTGTTTAGGCGATTTCCACGTTTCATTCTTCACATTGATCGTAAAATTAACTAGGTAACCTATTTATAAAAACTGATAACACCTGTTGAAATGAAATGAAATGAAATATTTATTCAGCACTTGGGTATTAACATACACTTGTACTTGTCAAGGTCACAATGCAGTACATAAGTGGATAGTAAAAAGTTACAAAAAAAATAATAATTTGTCAGTCCGTGCGGTTTGTTTTATCGCATATATTTTCTGAAATCCTTAAATAAATAACAATTTACTAATCTATTATTTTGAAATTTCTACTATATTAAAATTAAAGAATCGAAGACTAAAGCAAAAGACGAAATTCTAAGTGAGGGTGTGATCACATGCACGGGATCACCGATCACGCGTTAATGGGCCAAAGCGATCCTCGCCGCTGAGGAACCTACCCTAGCTAGCCTGCGGCTTTCTCTAGCTGCATAGGTGGACGATGTTTATGTTGATAGTTGCAAAAATACTCAATAAACACTTTAAATGACATCGAATAAAAATTGTTCTAATACATATGGGTGAATTGCCCAACCCAAAAAAATAAACGGCATGCCTGAGAACGGTAGTGCAATGTGCCGATTTTTAATTTTACACATTTTTTCTAAATAGCGAATGTACTTCTCTACCTTGGCAAAAAAAATCATTCATTTCTACCCACTAATAGACCGAAAAAAAAAATTACAAAGTGTCATTTTATCATCACGGTGGCCTGTCCTGAACCCAATTCCTCTCATAAAATACCTTCCCCTGTAAATACATTCGTAATATGGATTTAAATCGATTTTGATATCATTAAATTATAATATTTTCGATCAAATAAAGCTTTCTTTGTTTGTTTATCTTATTTCTCATGGATTTGACAGTCAGTCAACTTTTGTCCGGAAAAATGTTATCATTTCAGAGGACAGTAAGTTTTAGTAGAATAGCCACGTCAAGATTGCGTTGTTAGGCTTGTGTCAAATTTCCTCACTTCGGACCCGTCCGGCTCAAGATCTCGGCATGAACGCACTGATCCCAATGTCTTGCGGTTTTCCAACAAAAAAGTAAGTTTATCATCTCAGTGATATGGGGTCAAAAATTATTTCATTTCGGTGGCTGTTATAACTCGTGCTCGATTCGTTTAATTTGTTTCAAAATTATGTATTAAATTCGCCGTAAGTACTGTTTTGTTTGAGTAGTGTAAATATATTTTTAATAAATTTATTTCGGAGTTAAATATAGAACTAACCTGTATTTTATCATCTCAGTGTTATCATTTCAGTGGATTCGGTGGACTGTTATACCAATTACAGTCCACCGGAATGAAATATATCTCCGAAATGATAAAACCATATAGTTTTAGAGATCCTTGTGTCAAATACAAGGTCATAGTTTTGTAATGTAATTTTACCTAGAGTGTAGATTTGATTATTCGGGTGTATTTGTTGTGTAATATTTGTGTTTACGATATACAATGTATACACATATTTATGTAGTAAGTACATGTATATACTTACTTTACATACACATTTGTTCGGCTCAACGATAATGTGATGAGTGTGTGAGTTACCACAGTGTAGATTTTTATACCTACTAATTGTCTACAAAATAATAATTTCGAGGGTTTACCTACATTTTTAGTAAGCTACTTACCTTTATTTTTATGTCATTTATTATGAGTAAATAATATCTATACATATATTAAAATCGTAGTAGGAAAGTCAAAACTGTACATTGAATATTTTTTAAAACGATACTTTGGGCATGATCTACAATCGATATCGAAACCAAAAATATAGTATTTATAATTTTTGTCTGTTTGTCTGTATGTATGTCCGGGCTAAAATCAAAAAGTACTGCATGGATTTACTTAAAATTTTGCATGAATATTACTTAGAGGTCGGGTCAACATATAGGTTACATATTATCACGCTATCACCTACAGGGGAGATAATTTATAACATTTAACGCGGGTAAAACCGCGGGGCACAGCTAGTTTTATATAATTTCTAAATTTTACAAGATATAACAAATAAAATATCTATAATTAAACTTATTAAAAAAGACTGATGTTTATAATAATTATAGTAAAGACGTGTTGTGGTCTAATAATTAAAGAAGACTTGTTTAGTAGGTACATATCTAAATTAAAAACCTATATTTACACTCATAAAAAGAAGCTGATTAGTGAATTTGAGAAATTATTGTGTGATTTAAAGTAACATGATGAAAAATCAATCGTTTTAAGCTACATACTTTCGCAGTTATGTATAAGTAATTATGTGGAACAAAACTGTTGGTTTTCGTTCTTTTTAGATATATACGTTTCTCTATTGTTGTAGTAAATTAAGAATAACGTGATCTCATTTTGGTTTCTGTTATGTTTCATACGTTTCTGTAAAAGGATTAAAAGTACTAAGCTATTAGTACTTAGATATTTTTATAATGTTTCTTATTCATTTATTGTGTTTTGAAATTGATTTAATTTTATAAGTTTTACTTATATACCTGTAGAAACACTATTCCCGTCTAGATACCAATTTAACTAAATTATACCTAGCATTTTTCTCTAAGTGCAATAGGTAGACATTATGTATTACTATTAATGACAAAACTTACAAATGCAGCCATAATATTAATCAGAAACTTTAAGCTTCCTAATCGCACTTCGTTAACTCTTTTGAAAATATATCAAGTAAATTATTATTAGTTCAAAACACATTAAACATACAAAAATATTTATGTATGGGTATCAGCAGTTAGGATAAAGTTTTCCAACATTTTCACCCAACAACAACCAGAAAAAATACCAAAGGTTATATAAGTGAAGAAACAATTCATTCATATCATAATAAACATTACATTAATATCATATTTTGGGGATATTGTAACCTCAAAGAATGATATATGGTAATACTAAATGTAATATCTGTATATCCATAATGATATTAAAATTCCTGTGTAATGTCCTGTCTCAGTGTTTATCTAAAATTTGTGGATATCAAAACTAACAAAGTACGGAACCCTGGCTGCCCGGCACGGTTGTTCTTAGCTGTATCATTTCGGTGGATTTATTTCATTCCGGTGCACAGTCTATCATTTCGGTGGTCATTTTTATCATTTCGCTAGACACTTTTCATTTCAGTGGACTCTTAAAAATTCATCCTTAAATATTTATGTCAGTTTTTATGATATTTGGTGTCCACTCACGCACAATGTTATAAAATAGGCTAAAGTTTAATTTATCACTAAAAATATGTAAATAGCATTGAAATCAAAAAATTCCACCGAAATGATAAATAAAAATGACTTGTTGAAATTCACCCATATATATTTATTGGTTTGAGTGGGAATTTCGGTAAGACTAGTAAGTAATTTAATTTTTATGTTTTGCTGTTTCTTAAGTTTGTTAATTATTTTGTTGAAATGAAATTATTTTAAGCCAATAAAGATATTTTCACGCAGAGGCGCTTTATTTGTACTCTATTAACAAGGCTCCATTGCTAAATATTCTAACGCCTTTGAGCTACACAAGAAAAGATCAGCCAATCGTTTCTATATAACCAACATATAAAATACAAACCATGACTATTACATAATTTTGATATTACATTTACCGCAGTCATCCACAGTCATCACCAAAAATATTATTTTGCTCACGACGCACGCACGACCAAAGATATTATTATAATATCTTTGCGCACGACACATCCATCGTTCATTCCGAAGTTTGTTATATTCTCTTTGATTCACTCAATCTCAATAATGATTAACTCGTATAACTCATTCACTCATTCGTTCGTATGTCAAATTTGCGTCAAAATCCAAGGCCGCAGCTGTGCGCATGTTTTATAAAACTAATTGGAATCAGCTAAGTAAATTAGTCTCGTTATTTAATGCTAGGTCGCGCGTTGCGGCAGTGTACGCATTATCTCCACAAAATGGTGCCTGATGTTGTATTCGTGTTGGGGGCGCCCGGCTCCGGTAAGGGCACGCAGTGTACGTTGATTTCCAAAGAATATGACTTTGTACATCTGTCGGCTGGAGATTTGTTACGTGAGGAACGGCAAAGACCCGGCTCTGAGTATGGAGAGATGATTGAAGAAAAAATTCGCAACGGCGAGATCGTACCTGTTGAGGTTACGTGTTCCCTAATACATAAGGCTATGCAGAAATCTGGCAAGTCGCGGTTCCTCATAGATGGGTTCCCGCGCAATAAAGACAACTTGGACGGATGGCAGCGCGTAATGTCGGACAAGACGAAGTTGTTATTCGTTTTGTTCTTCGAGTGTTCGCAAGACATCTGCACGGAGCGGTGTCTGGGCCGCGGCGCCGCCGGTAGCGGACGTTCCGACGACAACTTGGAGAGTCTCCAGAAACGATTTAATACCTATTTAAATGACACTATGCCCATCATCGATCATTATGAGCAGCAAGGTCAAGTCAGGAGGATAAATGGTGAAGTGTGCCCTGAAGAAGTATTTAAACATGTAAAAGCTGCATTTGACAACATTGAACTGGCTAAAATAGCTAATTAATTAATTTATCTTTAGGTAGATCAATTTAAGTTGTGATGTATATTGCAGTAGTCATGTGTTCAGAATATTAATGTTATTATAAGCTAGTGAGGCAATGCTAAATACATTATTTGTTAAAACAATAAACCTATTAAGAGGAAGGAAGGATGAACTTTAAACAATAGCATTGACATGCACCGGCCAAGGTTTTGACCAATTAAGTTTGCAGTATGGCATTTGTTTGACCTTCACGATTAAAACCTTGCATCAGCATTTAGTATTTTTTTTAGATTGTACCTGATCAATATGGTATAGAATTATCTAACAATTACCTCATCGCATTACAATTTATTATCATAGTTTTAACTTGCCAATCATCATTGTTAAGAGATAAAGTATTTATGATTCATTAAAATATCAAATAAACATTGAATTGAACAGTGAGTGTTTTATTATTTAATGTGTTTATTTTTTATATATTATACTAATTATACTTTATTTTATTACATCAGTGTGCGAGAACTAGTCACTGTTAAAGATATTTTCATATGCAGTATATAAGTATAGCCACCATGACCAGATGACATTATTATTACTAAAAAATTCTTGTGTACATTGCAAACTCACAAAGTAATATTAACAATATGAGGTTATCAAAGTTACTTTGTGAGACTTTCTATAATAACAATGTGCTCCGGCCAAGATGGCCGATATCAATTAAGACTAGCCATTTGACTGTCTAAAAAAACAGGTGCACTTTCAATTCACTACTTTTGATTTGTTGTGATAGCTAGCCAACTTAGCAGGAAAAATGTTATGTTAAAAAATAACCAACATCCATACTCTGGGCTGGTATAATATATATCCTGACCGTATTCGGCCACAGCAACTGGCTAACTATAGAAAGCTTCAATAGTTAGCCAGTCTTAAGTCAAAATTCTTAACTGACAAATGTGGGTTAGGGGGTAACTGGTTTCTGTTCCACGGCCTCAATTACTCAGTAGGAACAGTAGTGGAAAAGTTATATTAGTTATATTGTATGATACTGAATGTGTGGGCCAGAATACTGTGGGAAAAAGTATCATATTTACCCACTGAGATTTTATTTGATTACAATGAAAACGGAATTAAACGTAAGTATCCAAATATAACTTTTTTAAGTATCTATACATATAATAAAATCGTAGGAAAGTCAAAACTGGAACAAGGATACTTGGGGCGTGATCTACAATCCATATCCAAACCAAAAATATAGTTTTTAGAATTTTTGTCTGTATGTATGTAAACTCAAAAACTAAACTCAAAAAGTACTGCATGGATTTACATAAAACTTTGCATGAATATTACTAAGAGGTCGGGTCAACATATACGCTACATATTATCACCTACGGAGCTGTGATAATTTATGAAACTTAACGCGGGTAAAACCGCGGGGCAAAGCTAGTATTTAATAAAATACTTTATTATATATAAACTTTAAAAGTATGTGATTATATAAATTTGAAAAGTTAAATAAGGTACGGCAAATACTGAACTCTGAGATAGAAAGGTAGGGTAAAAGATATGGGTCGTTTGGTATAAGAAAATGCTTAACAAGGACGCCATCACTTTTCGAGCAGCCTCTCAACAACAAATAGTGATTTGCACAGTAAGTCACCCTACAATTAGTGATACGGAGACAGTAAAATATTTCGGACATGGAAATAAAATCACTCAAGTTCAACCAATAACAAAATCAACTACACAAAACAAACGCTAGAAAACATCAGGTGAAGATTTTTGCTGATCAAATAGGACTTGGCATGAGGAGACTGCCATGGATCTGAATAATTTAATATCCTGATACATTATTCACACACGACCATCCGATCCCAAACTAAGCAGGGCTTGTACTATAGAAACCAGGTAACTGATATACTACATATATTATCATTCTTTTGTAAATACATACTTATATAGATAATTACACCAAATCTCAGACAAACAGACATGTTCTTGCACATAAATATCTGTCCTGGATGGGAATCGAACCCACGACCTCCGACGTGAAAAGCAAGCATTTGCCAACTACGCCTACAGGCCCGTCTGTACCGTAATAATACCAATACTAAAATAGTTTCAAAATAGAATGAGCGCAAGTAGGCTGATCCATAAGGAAATACTTCGTTGAGAGTATACTAATAACTGTTTACTTAGATTATGTTAAAATAATATCCGATGAATTAAAATGTTACAGTAGGTAATTCATATTCACAGACAGAAACTGCAACACAGCATTACAAACCAGTTTCTCTATGGCATTGGCACACAGACAGATGAGAAAATGATTATTGAAGTTATACTTCTTTTGGCGCGATGGAGAAAAATGATGAGAGTGAATTTTTACGATGCGCGCGCACACCGACACCAAAAAATTTAACAGCATGAAGTTAGTTCTAGGTGGTATGAGAGTGAATTTTTACGATGCGCGTGCATCGTGCGCGCGCGTCGTAAATAAAAATAACAGCATGAAGTTAGTTCTAGGTGGTATGAAAATGTATGAGAGTGAATTTTTACGATGCGCGCGCATCGTTAAAATAACAGCATGACGTTAGTTCTAGGTGGTATGAAAATTGATAACTATGTTCAAGTTGTATATTAAGAAGTATAACTTCTAACGCGTGTACATAAGTACACACAAGTATTTTTTTTTCGATATTAAATTGCTCCTCGTTATGTCCCTATTAATTGTAATACCCTGACAAATTAACGATCTGATACTGATCTCAATAAATACATCTCCATTAATATTTATCACCAAAACCTATTAAACAAAACCAGTTTGTGAAATAGGTACGATAAACATTTATTGGCTTCCGATACAAAATGCATCAGCTAATCGTTAGTTTTATATAAGTAGGTTGACATTATTGTTGAGAACTGATACGGAACTTATTAGTGGCAAATAAATTATTATTAAACAAAAGGGTGCTAAGGTTTTATTACAATAAAAAGTCGGTCGTGAGAGCGGTCCGCACCGTCCCTCCCTCACCTCTCCTCGCAACCGCGCGTCTTTTACCTGCCGTCGGCTTCGAGCCTATCATCATCATTACAGCTGAAAAAAGTCCACTACTGGACAAGCCTCCCCAAGAATCGTCTTGGAGTGATATGTCATAAGCGCCACGCTTGGGCAGCACCGTATTATAATCGGGTCACCCTTGTTTGATAGAACAACTTTTGATATAATATTACTAAATCGAATTTTAGTTGCAATAAAGTAATTTCGAAGAATTATTCAATTGACCGAATAAATTTCGCCGAATTTTCAAAATGTGACTCTCGTAAAAATCTAATTGGCACCAGAAACGAGATGCTACCAGTCAAGTAGGTTAGGTTAGAACGGTGACCACAACTACGCGCGACCCGAGCGAGCGTGCCGCGGCAGCGGCCGGCGAAGCGCCACAAACTAATCTTTGTTAGAAAATAGACAGTATTATATAATATTTTTTTATTAAAGCAATATGATAATAGAATGTTATGAAGAAAAAAGTTCTGAATACCTTTTGATCATTAGCGCAAATGTTGTTATAGCAAATAAATATTCGATGAACTGAAAATTCTGTCAAACGATATTATACAAAGTGATGATTTTCTTAAACGTTGTTCGATTTAGTAATATTCTATGAAACGTTGTTCTATCAAACAAGGGTGAACCATTATAATCGAGCGCCAACCCGTTCGCCTGTTGGCGATCGCAGTAAGAAGAACTCAGGAGGAAGCTACAGCCCATGCTCTGGTAAATATTCCCTCTGGTCGGCTTCTACGCCCCCACGGGATGAGTTGGGAGTTATTCTGATAATCGCCGCCGTCACCACACAGCAAAGCTTCGAGCCTTCTTTTTAACTTTAGGCATTCCAACACCATGTGGGAGTAAAGGCTATCAACGTCATCGAGGTACACCTGAGCACTCTCTGATTGTGTCGGTATGTTTACTTTCGACAAGGGTGAACTATACTATATAATATAACTATTACAATTTATACTAGGCAGTATAAATGAACCAAAATAACTAGACCAAGGACCAAGGAGGCCCTTGGTCTAGTTATTTTGGTATAATAAAGTCCTAGTTTCAAATCCCAGGTCGGGCCAAAAAGGGGTTTTTAGTTGTTTCTGTTAAGAAAAACACCCAGTAGCTGCGGCGTTATACGCCTGTACTTCGGAGAGCACGTAAAGCTGTCTGTCCCGCTACCGGCCTCTTTTGTTAGCGTCAGAATGGTTGGTTGCCTATGGTAGGCGGCTCTGAAAGTACTACTCTGTCAAGAAAGTACCGGAAAAAGATCAATAATATACAAAATGTTTGTTATTCATCCAAATTTATTTTATCACCTTCAAAGTATGCTCCTTCAGAAACGATACACTTACGCCAACGAATAATCCATTCATCAAAACATTTTTTAAACGCTGCTTTCGGAATTGAGTTCAGTTCTCGCCGCGAATTTTCCTTTATGTCTTCTACCGGGTACCACGAAGTTCTAGTCTTTTTTCTAAACTCAAATTAGTTTAGAAAAAAGAAAGAAGTCAGCTGGAGCCGTATCTGGTGAATATGGTGGTTGCTGGATGGTATTTGTTAAACTAAAACCAGCACTGTATTTAATATAAATAACAGATGCAACTCAAAATCCGCGCCAAAATGGAAAACAGTTGTGCCAATCTAAAAAAAAACAAAAATTTGAATTTGAAACCCTAAACAAACCATCCATTCCCGATACTTTTTTGACTGAATGTATATTGAAGAATTGCTTATATTTGCTTCAATAATTGCTACATATGATACGTGGCCACCATCCCTCCTGACGTCAGAATGGCTGGTCAAAATATTTCTCTGAATGTATCATATGTATCAATTATTGAAGAAATGAAGCAAATATAAGCAATTGAATAGCAATTTTTCAATATACTTTCAGAGCCGCCTGCCATAGGCGACCAGCCACTGACGCTCACTCTCTTTCCGGCCATTGGATTTTGAGGGAGGAAATAGAGAGTGAATTTGTGCTGGCGATATAAATAGGATGCCGTAGCCGAAACTCGGCCAGCACTATTATGATTTATTTTTAATATGATGTTTACAGTTAACATAAGAAAGCTTTCACAGCTTCACCGGACTATAGATGCCAGCGTGGGCTTTAGCCGTTATTATGATTTTTATGTTATCTAGCAAGATGTAATTGTATTGAAAAATAAATGAAAAATAAGACTGCATATTTCAAACATTTTATTCGAGTTATTCAAAGTTATATACGGTACCTACATACAGGTTAAATATACATATATTATGTTTAATAATAGACACTTATCAAGGCAATAAGAGCACGAGCACGCTCTCAGTAAGATGCGTACAACTATATTAAACTACACAATACCACTGTACTTATATTGCGACACTAGCGACCACTCCCGGCTTCCTATGGATAGCTAGATAAAAATATAATTTGGTTTACTAATGTATGGGTCAAACACTCAGTCAAAACAGTCTCAAAATATCACATTGAAATCAACCTATTTTACGCAAATTTGTCAAAACAGCTTATTGCATATCGAAGCAGTTCGTATTTGGCGCTTCTAACGTAACCTACTTTTCTGGCAGCAGTTAGTGTATAAATGTTAAATTAAAATTTGCTAAATATTAATTAAAATTTGGTAAAAAAAACTAGAGAGATGAGTTTATGGGAAGACAAAATTACTAAAAATATTTTGCACAATGGACCATACATTTGTATTATACCATTAATACTGACTTAGCCAAATTTTATACGTTGGGTTATATTATTGTAAATTTCGTAGAGATCACTATATTAATTTTAAATAAAAAACAACTTATGATGCTAGCCGTTAATGTATCTTTCTAAAGGTAAAAGAATATTTAAAATATATTGTGGTTACATCACTGTAAATTTCGTAGAGATCACAATATTTTTTTAAAATAAAATACAATTTATGCTACAAGCTTATAATGTAGCTTTCTAAAGATAAAAGAATATTTAAAATATATTGTTTTTTTTATTTAATCCATTGCAAAAATGAACCAACTAAAATAAATCAAATCTGTCGTTTTGTGTATCATTCAAACCTGAATTAACATTCGAGCAAATAATACAAAGTATTTACCAAAATAATCCAGTGCCTACCTCAATACTTTTATAATAAAAAACTAAATTAATGCAATATAAACATAAAACATATGACGATTATGTAAAATAGCATCTGACCTGTTTTTAGAGGTCAGACGCTATTTTACATAGTCGTCTTATGTTTTATATTTATTGTTATTGTTTCGTGTCTTAAGCAACTATGTTAGTAATACTAGATACAATATAAATAGCGGAAGTAACTTGAGGGCATTAGATCTTCCTTCTCTATCTTATCGTACTGGTTACCCAAGTGTCAGAGTTATCAAGCCGCCCAGAAGGACTCTGACATGACTTAACGACTGCTCTCTTACTACTATCACCGGAACCAACAAATCAGAAATAAAACCATTTTGGCGGTCACCCATCTATAGACTGACCGCGTGCCCAGATGCTTTACCTTACCACACTAATAAGTAAATAAATTCCCTAATAAAACTAGCTGTCTTGTAACCCAAAATAGTATTGTTACAACAAACCTTTTCTTATTTTGTTCATTATGTGATGCATTCTTTCAATTACCTCCACTATTTATATAAAACCTAATTCATTTTGTGCATTATGATATCACACTAATATTATAAAGCTGAAAGTGTGTGAGTGTGTATGTTGGTTACTTCGTCACGGCTACACGGCTGGAGCGATTTTAATAAATTTGGTATGGAGTTAGCTGACACAGCCCTGGATTAACACATAGGCTATAATTTATATGTATTTATCTATGTAGTCTGGAAACCCGTCGTTCGGGAGGGTGTCCCATAGCTTAGCCGTGCGTATGATAAAAGAGAAAGTAAAGCGCTTCGTACGGCATAATAGGATGGCTGCAACAAAGCGGTGGAGACCCTCCCGAAGCCAGATGGTCGGATCAAAAAAGGGGGAAGGAGGGATATGTTCCCCAATACAGGTTAACATACTTATATAAAAATATACATGTTTTTGATGAAGTTATATGTATACATACATCATTAGTCATATAAAATGTAATGGTACAGGCTTCATGAAGATAGATACAACGCGTAACATGGTATCTTAAGTCATACTAGTCTCTACACTAAACAACTTGTAAACATCAGCTTGTTAAATACAAAATCACAAAAAAAATATTGTACCAATCAGGTCTTCAAAATTGGCGTATCATGCAAAGTATTCTATAAGATATTCAGATTCATGAAATAATTATCAAAATCGTAGGAAAGCCAAAACTGTACATTGAATATTTTGGAAAAAGGATATTTGGGGCGTGATCTACAATAGACATCGAAGCCAAAAATATATTTTTTAGAATTTTTGTTGGTGTGTCTGTTTGTCGGTATGTAGGTATGTCCGGGCTAAACTCAAGATGATTTTATTATCACGCTATCACCTACGGGGGAGGAGCTGTGATAATTTATAAAGTTTAACGCGGGTAAAACCGCGGGGCACAGCTAGTAATAAATATCTTGGAAAATTTAACTCTCACTGCCATCTGATCCCAAACTATGCAGAGCTGTACGTACTATGGCAATCAGACAATTGATAGACATACTTATAGCGACTAAAACAGTCGCAGCGCCACTTCATGTCCCGGGTTCGATTCTCGTGCAGGACATTTTGTGTGACCCATAAATAGTTGTCCTGAATCCAGACTCAGGACAACTATTTATAGGTCACACAAAATGTACTTTGTGTCCGTTAATTATATGTTTGTAGAGACACAGGGATTAATCCGTCTAATGCAGGTGTTGCCTTAAAAAAAAGTGTGTCCGACTGATCTCGACTACAGGCCGAAGTCGAAGTTTAACTGGAAAAAATAATTGAGCAGCCGAAGCCAATCATTCAGACGGACTTTAACATCGCGATCTTCCTCAAAAACATCTTTAGTCTCATAATTATTATTAATATTTATTATAGTATATTAAAAATAGGGAAATATATATATATATATATATATATATATATATATATATATATACATTTATGTATATATTTAGGTTTATACATAAATATTAGTACGTAGGCACATATATATGTAAATTTATATAATAATGTCCTCCTAGCCAAATTCGGCCACAGCGGCCAGTCTCAACAGAGATTGGCCATCTGCGCGGGATATATTATAGTGCTGAAGTGTGTGCGCAAACACAGGAGCACTTTTTATTCCATCACTCTCATGATCCGATGGGACGCCTTAGCGACACGACCGGAAAGAGGTCAAGCACAGGACCGCCAGCTTTACGTCCTCTCTGAGGCACGGGAGTATAATACCGCCAACTCCCAGACTTCGGGCTGATGTTGAGAAATTTTTCTTTTTACAGAATAGTCCCAAAATCACTTTTGGCCCGACCTAGGATTTGAACCCAGGACCTCACTAACCGCGGGTGAACACGCTACCGCTAGACCAACGAGGCAGTCATATAAGTGGCATTTATATAAGTAGATGCACTGTCAAGTACCACTTTGTCTCCCTGCATTACTTTGGTTCATCCAACGGTTGTCTGGAAGAGATTGCTATATTAGCGATAAGACCGCCGTTTGTACCTCATAATAAAGTTAACTTATGTTTCAATGCATGTTTCGATTTAGTGCAATAAAGTGTTATCTATCTATCTATCCCTGTGTCGCGGGGTACTTTAGAAATATATATATGTTGCTGCTTTTGTACTAAGATCGAACTGAAATAACACATTGAAATTGAAAAGCATTTATTATCATAACACAATTAACATTATACATAAAAAAAAATGTGTAAGTTAATGTGGGTAGTATCTAATTACAATTAAAAAAATCCTCCATTCGTATGATAAATTAAATAGAATATCTTGTGCAATTTGGTATTAAAATTATTTAATTGATAAATATATAATATGATGGGTGCCATGTTCTTTGATGTCCACTTAAAAACACCCTTTTTTTGAGATTACGTTTAGCAATGCTATTTAGTTCATCATTAGTTTAAGTATTAAGAATAATCATATACTTTTGGTTTTTTTTATACATTTTGTTGCAATTGCAGTGGTGAGTAAGGGAGAGGGACTAGACCTAATAAAAAATAAGCGATTTTTATAGTACAGACGCAAGCACACCAATATGTCAAATTTACTTACTCAATTGAAAGGGAACCTTATGCTTATGTAATAAAGTTGAATATCGATAAAAGAAATTTGACAGATTGGGGTAGCTGGATGTTCTGGCGTCTGTACATCGGTACATTAGCAGATACGTGAAGAGGTAAAAGATACACAGAGCCTCTTTAACAAGGTGTAACATGAATAGTAAACGTAACTTAACGAGCTCAGTCTACCTATGAAAATAAACAACATGTTTCACATCAACATGCAGAATACACAAATAGTTATATTCTCTTACCATACAAGAAATTCGATCAGCTGATCTGTATTGTACAGGGAAAAAATATTATTCGTTTTACATACATATTGGTTTCGTTAAATTTGTTTAGTTTCATGCGAAGAGAGCGTTTTAAGTTACACGTTGTATAAAGAGGCTCTGTGTATTTGTTACCGATATACAGACGCCAGCACATCCAGCTACCCCGATCAGTCAAATTTCTTTTATCGGTTTTCAACTTTATTACATAAATGCTTACATAAGGTTCACTGAGGAAATTTGACAGATTGGGGATAGCTTGGTGTGCTGGCGTCTGTACTAAGAATTGCGTATTTTTTATCAGGACTAGTCCCTCCCTCTTACCCACCACTGCAACTCCCGTAAGCTAGTATCAACAGTGGCACACAATGAAATGACTGAGCGGTGAGGCTCAGGCATGTCCCGGGGAATCGCTTTAACTATCAGAACGAAACAAGGAGGAGTTAGAACATGAATAGTTTTACATACTTAATTTAAAATACATCCAAATAAAAAACTTAACTTATTAGTAGGTATAATAAATTTTACAATAATACACTCTAGCCTGCCGCTAATTCCAAGATCACAAACTTGCTTACATATATGTAACTTTACTATGGTAAATCTCTTGCCACATCTCCTCAGTCCTCCAATCCTACTCACCGAATACAATAGCCATTTTTCAATTAACTATACAACGCATGACATAAATAGTATCTACAATCTACTTAATAAACCGGACACTATGCTTACCCTCACCTGTCACTTTAGACATAGAAAAAACAGTTCAGTTCAAAATAGATTGACTGCACGAGTGGCGCAGCGGCTAAGATAGTCGTCTCGCCGCTTCGTGTCGCGGGTTCGAGTGCCGCGCCGGACAACTATTTGTGTGACATAGATAGTCTGGATGTAATTTGTATCAGTCTATTATATGTTTGTTAAGTACCCCGCGACACAGGGATTAGATTCCCTAGTGCGGGCGTTGCCTTTTTAATAAAAAAGAAAGATACGCACAACTTCAAATAATTCACATTAGACAAGAAGGTGATCGTACTTAACAAAAATGTTTGCAATTTTAAAACTACTGTCGATTTCCATGTTTTTCAGTCAGTCAGTCACTTTTAAAACAGACTCTTTGTTGGATTATAAACTCTCTGCTGTGGATTTAAAATCGAATTTTCTAAACACTCATAATAACGTAATAAATATCTACAAGGAAAATTCGATTTAACTCCTTATGTGGTCGGAGTAAAGTCGATTTTTATACGAATGTGCGATACTACAGTAAAAATTTATATCTATTGGTGCTAAATTAAGTTAAAAAAAAATAATTAAGTTACATGTTGTATATAACCGATAACATGTTACATAAATAGTGTGTTGATTAAGCTCAATATACACTTGAAACTAAAGGACGTGTACATTAGTAAAATACGCTAATAAATGGTTTCCCTCTTCTATCAGTCTGTCAGCTAATTGGCCCATCGACAAGTGGCACAACCTCTTTAAGCAAGGCAGTGAATCGATTGAAGACGATCCCCGGCCTGGGCGGTATGTTGAGGTCACAACTCCAGATCTTATTGAAAAAATCTTAAAAAGTTATATTGGAGGATGCACGTCTGAAGAAAAAACAACTCGCAGAGATGGTTGGAGCATCTGTAACGACCATTTTCATGGTCGTCAATGATCATCTCGGCATGACAAACTTCAGTGCAAGATGGGTGCCTATAATGCTCACACCGCCTCAAAAACAGAAGTGAATGTTCGCGTGCGTTTTTAGTCAGTGTAATGAAGACAAGGATGGTTTTTAGAGCGAATTGTTACTGGGGATGAAACTTGGGTTCATCACTATGAACCTGAGTCTAAACAAGATTCCATGCAGTGGCATAAAAAGGGTACACCACCGCCTAAGAAATTCAAGGTGTATTCAAGGTGTAAGGATTCAAGGTGTGTGACAGTTTTTGGGACATAGAAGGAATTTTGTTGGTTGATTATAAAGAAAAAGGTGTTTCCATAACCGGAGAGTACTACGCTTCAATTTTAGAGCAGTTAAAAGAGGCAATCAGAGAAAAAAGAAGAGGAAAGTTGACCAAAGGTGTCCTGCTCTTGCACGACAATGCTCCTGTTCACAGTCGAGTTGCGTTAGCATAAAGTGGGCTTCTATATCATTGATCACCCACCTTATAGTCCAGACTTGGCTCTCAGCGACTATTAGCTCTTTCCAAATCCTAAAAAAGAGCTGCGAGGAAAGAAATTTTCAACCAATGCTGAAGTGAAGGATGCAGTTTGGGCGTATTTTTCAGAGAAAGACAAAACATTTTTTTATGAAGGTATTCACAAGTTAATTCGTAGATCCGAGAAATGTATTAATTAGGGTTGCAGGTAAATATATTGAAAAGGAAAAATAATATTGTAATTTGCGGCAAGAGAAAAAATATTAGAGATATTCTCATGTGAAATCTACGGAGTAATTACATGTGCCGACGAAGTCCCGGGCACAGCTAGTATTGTATAAGTTGTATATTTTATAAGTTCCCAGTTCCACATAATGCCTACTTCGTTTTAATGATGATAACAAGGTAAATAAGGTATAAAAGTCAATCGCAAAAGTCTCTTTATTATAGTTAGATCTAAATAAATTAAAAACTAATTTCCAGATAGCGCACGGCAAACAGTTGCCGAAATTATTACCGTAGTTCGGTATAGAATAATAATACTTATAAAAACTAACTAATTTCCAGATAGCACACGGTAATTAATAAAACTAGTAATAAGTATCTACCACAGTCATGTATAAATGACATGTCATCTATCAAATGACAAATCAAGAAACAACAAGTATTAATATTGTTTGCCAAATTGATCTATTCATTATATTCCGGTAAGGGTTATCTGGTGATCTTGAATACAGGTTTTACCTACATCAGACACTAGTCTCTCTAAAATGTATCACCTACTATCTGAAATTCCATCTAATGTTACCGGAGACAAATTGTGTATATTTTTATATTAAAAAAATGCATAGTTTAAAGTGCCATCTGTTGGAATTGTCCGATCTAAGTATTGGCATTCCAGCCGTTGCAAGCCGTGAAGGTTTTCGGTAAGATGGCGTTAAAAGCGTTTTGAGTGCGTTAACAAAATATCGAATGGATTATAAAAATTCAAGTCTGTGAACCACGGTGCGCTGGTGGATTAATACACGTGGGGCTGAATAACCCGTGGTGGTGAGTTCGATTCCAACCCGCACTTAAATTTATACAATACATATTAAAGATGCAGAGGGCTATGCTCGGAGTTTCCCTGCGGGATCGAATCAGAAATGTCGAAATCCGCAGGCGAACCAAAGTCACCGACATAGCCCGAAGAATTGCAAAACTGAAGTGGCAGTGGGCGGGGCACATAGCTCGTAGAGCCGACGGCCGATGGGGCAGAAAGGTCCTCGAGTGGCGACCACGAACCGGAAGATGCAGCGTGGGCAGGCCCCCTACAAGGTGGACCGATGATCTTGTGCGGGTCGCTGGAAACTGCTGGATGCGAATAGCGCAAGACCGGCAAGTGTGGAGATCTTTGGGGGAGGCTTTTGTCCAGCAGTGGACGTCTTTCGGCTGATATGATGATGATATTAAAGATGTCTGAAAATCAAGATATGTCCAACACGCCATGGTTAATAATGATCGGCTAATATATACGGCTGTATAACATCAAACGTTTCTGAAAAAACCACGAAAAATTAGTTGAAGTAACAAAATAAAGTTTAAGTGTTCTTCTTAGCGTGTCGATGGTAAACTAGTTAAAATTTTATGGCCCAGAATGTAGACATACTGATTGCCCTGCTTGTGGCATTTCTAAGATTTTCCCATGAACATGTGGCAGGGCAGGCTCGACACGATGTTAGGTGGACCATGGATTACTCGACAGTCCCCACCTAGACATGTTTTCTTTGCTTCGGCTCACGTGAATGCGGAGTCTATTTGATACGCCTTCCGAAAGTTAAGTGTTGTAATTTGATTATTATCATATTCATTACATTTGGCCGTGGCGTGGTCACGACAATGTAGTCGTAACAGTAGCGTCGTCAGTGTGGTCAACTATGTGGTCGTGACTGTGGCATGGTGGCTCATTTTGTCTTGTCATTTATACGTGACTTTGGCGTTCAAAAGGTTAACAAAACTAATAAATAATATAATAACTACTTAATTTCTATTAGACCTAATTTTTATTACTAAAAATTAATTTTGATAACAATAATCTTAAAACAAGCGCACTGTTTTCATGCTTAGTGGTGTACCTTTCGTAATTATACGTAGTGCAGGCGATACAGGTATATTTATGTTGGTGTGTACTGAATGAACTGGACTCACGTTTCTTCTAACTAAAGCCGTTCCAACACGGTCCAAAATATTAAGGAACTTGAGTAAGATTGTTTCCAGTATATAACAGAGCCAAATATAAGAAAAAGAAAATATTGCAATTACGTAAGGGGGTAAATCGTTTCAATGCCCTCTACAACTAATTTTGGATTATTTTTATATGCTGTATTCTGTACGACTGAGTAGGTCCCTGGATAGGTTGGGATTGCACCAATTTGTTCGAAATGTCTGGAAAATATGTTATACAACTTCTAGGCCCGAGGAGTCCCTGGTTAGTCGGGTAGGGAATCGGAAGCGAATACGTCTTCATGTCGGGACCGACGGGTGTTCCGCACTAAATTGAGGAAGTCGGAGACGCGGCGACGCGGAGAAGGATTTGGCTTATATACTTGACCTTTGTCAAGGTCCATGACGATTCCAAGGTTAAGGGCTGACCTATGAAGTCGACAAGTATAAAGCCCTAACGTCTTGAGTCTTGCACCACTAATGGCTTGGCTCACGGGTTGCAGACGCTTCCCCTCTCCTTAATGAGCCCTGGCGACCTAACTCGTAGGATTTTCACATTAGGAATATAATATTATTACCTGCGCGTATTCTATCAAGCGGCTCATTGGACGAAGAAAAGCTATGCTTTACCGTCTAGACTTAAAATCTATAATACATTGTATAAAAATATTCTTGTTAATTCTTTCTTGTTATAAAGTGCAAACTGATGTTTTACAAGTTGTTGAGTTTGATAGGTAGATGGCTTTTCTTAAGGCTTTAACCCAACCATCAAGAAAATCTTATTAAACGGTAGTGGTTTTTTTCACCTGTACTCCTCAATTTTGCAAGCTCCGATTTTGAATGTAACGGCTTTTGGGAATAATTCTTCGCACCTACTACTCTTATCAACGTGCATTGAGAATTTTATTAGCTTTGTGAAGTACTAAAGGCTAAAAGTTAACCTTCAGTAGTGGCAGTAACCATGTAGTTCAGGTGTAATAAGCACTTAAACCTCAGGGTTCTGTTCTCTCGCGAAAGAGAGGAACACTTCCTCGAGTGTGGTCTCCGTAACGGAGTAGTCCTCGATGAGCGGGAACTCGTGGCGCAGCGCCTCCAGCGACGCGAACAGCTCGCTGTAGCGCATGGTCTCGTTTATGTGGTAGTGCAGCATTGTCTGGGGAACAGATCATTATTTCAAACTTACTCCTACCAGGCGTCAATATATGGATAGGATTTCAAGTCATCGAATAATAGGCATGATTGTAACTTTTGCCAAGATCTGAAATGCAAATTTCTCAAATGGACATACTGTCACATTATCATATTGGCTTGAGATTGCTATTGATAGAGTTCAGAAAACCTGTAATAGGTTTTACTCAAAAGTACCTTTCGAATCTCCAAAGAAACATAACTTGAAAAAATATCATATTAGGTTGGGGAAAAAGTCTTTTCGCATTATAATATGTATGAACTTGTCATAAAATCTCTTTGGTTATACTATTTGTATCTGGCTGGTTTTGGTATCATTGAAAGTTTAAATTTTAAAGAACATAATTCCAAATTCAAATTCGGAAAATGTGTGATTTTCATTTGTTTTTTGTACCGTCAATATGAGTGAATCTAATGAAGAAATTCGATACATTTTAAAGTTTTACTACAAAAAGGTAGATATGTAACGCAAACCGCGAAAGAATTTGCGATGTTTATGGACGTAATGCATTATCTGTGAGAGTAGCACACATTTGGTTTAAGCGTTTTCAGTCCGGAAACTTTGATGTCAAAGATGCACGTCGCTCTGGTCGCCCTATTATGGATAAAATAGATGCAATTTTTTAAAAAGTGGAGAAAGATCGGCATATCAGTAGTTACGACGTAGCTGAAGAATTGGGAATTGACCACAAAACAATTATGGCGCATTTGAAATAACTGGGTACACAAAAAGCTCGATATTTGGGTACCTCACGAGCTCACTGAAAGAAACCTAATGAACCGTGTACTCATTTGTGATTCTTTATTACGACGTAATGAAACCGAACCATTTTTGAAGAAGCTGATAACTGATGATGAAAAATGGATCACGTACGATAAAAATGTGCGAAAAAGTCGTGGTCAAAGGCCGGTCAGGCTTCACAGACTGGCGAAACCCGGGTTAACTCACAACAAGGTGCAGTGTGTGTGGTGGGATTGGACGGGCATTATTCATTATGAGCTATTACCACCAGGCAGGACCATTGATTCTGAACTCTACTGCGAACAACTGATGAGATTAACGCAAGAAGTTGAGAGAAAGCGGCCGGAATTAATCAACAGAAGGGGTGTGGGTTTCATCATGATAACGCTAGACCTCACACATCTTTACCCACTCAGCAAAAAGTAAGAGAGTTTGGCTGGGAGGTGTTAATGCATCCGCCGTATAGTCCTGACCTTGCACCTTCAGGTCCCCACCTGTTTCGGTCTCTTCAGAATTATTTAGGCAGTGTGTGATCAGAAGTCCCAAAATTTCTATAGCAATGGGATCATGTCCTACCTACAAGATGGCAAAAGTTATCGAACAAAATGGTAGCTAAATTCTTTAGTTAAATGTAATTAAACTATATTAAAAAATGTTTTAAACTATATTAAAAAACATTTTCCCCAACCTATTATAGATGTAGATATTTCATATGCTGTATGGTTCACGGCAAAGAATACCACCTCATCTCAATCTGTGGGAAGCGTAGAAGTCATCCCGAGGGAATGTTTCCCAGAGAACGGGCAGCGTCTCTCTGCGTACTATGATACGTCACGCCTGTTACCCAGAGGGGTAGGCAGAGACAATGGATTGCCATTTCTCAGGAGCCTAAAACACCTCTTTTGCCTCGTTTCTCAGGACAAATCTTTGTGTAATATGTATGTATTTAGAAATATATAAGTATGTATGTTTATCAGTTGTCTGGTTGCCATAGTATAGGTTCTAACTTATCCCAAAAATACATATTATTCATTGTAATGTTTCCGATCGTTTTCAGTATATAACAGCTTGTTTTTACTCACCTTATGTTCGTCCTTGAGGGTACAATTAAACTTTTCATATAATTTTCCCTTAAATTTGTCGATTGAACTGACACCGTCAACTTCTGCAATAGAAATATATTTGGTATTATTAAAGGGGTTCCAGTAGCTTGTGTTCGTTTAACGTGTTTTTTTGCTATACAGGGATTAATTTGCCTAGTCCTGCAAAACTCCGTTCTATTAGATTTTAGCTGAAATTCTTGTACTCAAATATGGTGGTAATTTAAAACCGGTAAATACTAAATACTCTGCCTCTAATGATCATAATTTCGAAGCATTCGACTCCATAATGTCACTAGCAATAAACATCTACTATACTTTTATTTGTTTTCCTATATTTTCTCAACATAACCGTCTTTAACACTATTATTCAAAGTCATATCTTTATTGTGCTTTTATGAAATAATTTGGGTTAGGTTAGGTTTGAACTGTGACCATTTAGCGTGGCAGCGGCCGCCGAGCGCTAGATACTATCATCTTCTACTCACATATATTTTTATTACACTTGGTAAATGTTCCTTTCGGAGTATGAGTGAAAATATTATGGTAGTTATGTTTCAGGATAAAAGCGTTATTTAAAAAAGAAACAGTAGGATTTAAATATATTTACATCAATGATATTATTAATCAACATTTTAGGAAACATGAGTGTTATGAACATCGCCGGTAGCACTACAAATAGTATGAATGAAAACTTTAGGATGAAAAATTTTAGGAAGAGTGATCATTCGGATTACAAATCATTAGGAAGAACAATCTCGGGTAAAGAACTTTAGGTGAGCCAATATGGAGCCGAAGGCGGTGCGTATTGCATCCCCGCTTGATTAAACTGAGAATTAGCCCAATAATTAACACTAGATATTTATTTGAATGTAACGGATTTCCGGAAGGACATTATTTCTACTAGATGAAAAGGGGCTTACTGTCTTCACTAGAAGACTCCGTCCGCACTTTGAACACGACGGCGTGCCCCGCCGCGTGCTGTGCCCGCAGCGCCGCCGGCGTGCCCAGCGCGCGCACGGAGCCCGCGCTCATGATGGCGATGCGGTCGCACAGGGCCTCCATCTCGTCCATACTGGGGACAAATCAGCTATTTTAATTCTTATACCACTAACCGAATTGGATTCAACATTATCTGAGTCAAGGCCCATTGTGTCTTATCATTTAATCTTTGGCGAATACGATAAAATTGTCTGAAAGTATTATTTTCCTTCTACCAAATTATACGGGTATGTGTGCGCCATCTATCGAATTCGCTTAATAATAACTAGACTGATATATCAACATTCGTCTCGCCAGCGGGGCGCCCCCGCACAGCGCCCCAGTACGGGGATATACTGGTACACTGACCTATGCGATGTGATGATCACAGCGCGCTGGTCCTTGAGCGCCTTGCGCAGCGCCGCCCACAGCCGCCTGCGCGCCGACACGTCCACGCCCGCGCTGGGCTCGTCCAGCAGCGCCAGCGGGGCGCCCCCGCACAGCGCCCCAGTACGGGGATATACTGGTACACTGACCTATGCGATGTGATGATCACAGCGCGCTGGTCCTTGAGCGCCTTGCGCAGCGCCGCCCACAGCCGCCTGCGCGCCGACACGTCCACGCCCGCGCTGGGCTCGTCCAGCAGCGCCAGCGGGGCGCCCCCGCACAGCGCCCCAGTACGGGGATATACTGGTACACTGACCTATGCGATGTGATGATCACAGCGCGCTGGTCCTTGAGCGCCTTGCGCAGCGCCGCCCACAGCCGCCTGCGCGCCGACACGTCCACGCCCGCGCTGGGCTCGTCCAGCAGCGCCAGCGGGGCGCCCCCGCACAGCGCCCCAGTACGGGGATATACTGGTACACTGACCTATGCGATGTGATGATCACAGCGCGCTGGTCCTTGAGCGCCTTGCGCAGCGCCGCCCACAGCCGCCTGCGCGCCGACACGTCCACGCCCGCGCTGGGCTCGTCCAGCAGCGCCAGCGGGGCGCCCCCGCACAGCGCCCCAGTACGGGGATATACTGGTACACTGACCTATGCGATGTGATGATCACAGCGCGCTGGTCCTTGAGCGCCTTGCGCAGCGCCGCCCACAGCCGCCTGCGCGCCGACACGTCCACGCCCGCGCTGGGCTCGTCCAGCAGCGCCAGCGGGGCGCCCCCGCACAGCGCCCCAGTACGGGGATATACTGGTACACTGACCTATGCGATGTGATGATCACAGCGCGCTGGTCCTTGAGCGCCTTGCGCAGCGCCGCCCACAGCCGCCTGCGCGCCGACACGTCCACGCCCGCGCTGGGCTCGTCCAGCAGCGCCAGCGGGGCGCCCCCGCACAGCGCCCCAGTACGGGGATATACTGGTACACTGACCTATGCGATGTGATGATCACAGCGCGCTGGTCCTTGAGCGCCTTGCGCAGCGCCGCCCACAGCCGCCTGCGCGCCGACACGTCCACGCCCGCGCTGGGCTCGTCCAGCAGCGCCAGCGGGGCGCCCCCGCACAGCGCCCCAGTACGGGGATATACTGGTACACTGACCTATGCGATGTGATGATCACAGCGCGCTGGTCCTTGAGCGCCTTGCGCAGCGCCGCCCACAGCCGCCTGCGCGCCGACACGTCCACGCCCGCGCTGGGCTCGTCCAGCAGCGCCAGCGGGGCGCCCCCGCACAGCGCCCCAGTACGGGGATATACTGGTACACTGACCTATGCGATGTGATGATCACAGCGCGCTGGTCCTTGAGCGCCTTGCGCAGCGCCGCCCACAGCCGCCTGCGCGCCGACACGTCCACGCCCGCGCTGGGCTCGTCCAGCAGCGCCAGCGGGGCGCCCCCGCACAGCGCCCCAGTACGGGGATATACTGGTACACTGACCTATGCGATGTGATGATCACAGCGCGCTGGTCCTTGAGCGCCTTGCGCAGCGCCGCCCACAGCCGCCTGCGCGCCGACACGTCCACGCCCGCGCTGGGCTCGTCCAGCAGCGCCAGCGGGGCGCCCCCGCACAGCGCCCCAGTACGGGGATATACTGGTACACTGACCTATGCGATGTGATGATCACAGCGCGCTGGTCCTTGAGCGCCTTGCGCAGCGCCGCCCACAGCCGCCTGCGCGCCGACACGTCCACGCCCGCGCTGGGCTCGTCCAGCAGCGCCAGCGGGGCGCCCCCGCACAGCGCCGCCGCCGCGCCCAGGCGCCGCACGCAGCCGCCCGAGTACGCCTCCACCGGCCGGCGCGCGTACTTGCCCAGGTCTGGGTACACATCACGATTCATTTATTATTGCCAAATCCACTACTATGTCTTTTGGGCACCGTCACAAACTATCTATCAAAATTAAACGTGCGATATTTCCCCTCAAAACCCATAGGGAACCATAACCAATATGGTTGGAGCATTCGTTGCGGAAGTATCGTATGTTCCCGCGACCCCTGGCGCAGGTGTGAGATGGAACACCGGGGTGGTTTTTAGTCAGTAGGAGTCTGACAGACCCCTCCGCTTCCCCCGAGGCGGAGGACATCCATGCAGGATTTTCCACCCCGCAAAAAAAAAAAAAAAAAAAAAAAAAAATAGGCCCGACCGCATGGCACTGTAGATATAAGCCCCACTGTAGCGTAACTATCATCATAACAACTATAAGACAACATCTACTGGACAAAAGCATACCACAAGATCATCACACGAATTGTCAATCACAGTATGATGGTTTTAGTGCTCAGATACCCGATGGGATTATATTGTGTATGGCCTTGAAATAGCAGAAAATTTATTTTAGATCATGCTATACAATAATTCTATAAGTTAATTCACTGAATATAGTAGAAAAACTTTCATGATATCTAAATTGAGGTGATATTCTACTTATCCTCCAACAACCTGTATTTATTATCGTAGACTAGGGTTTTCCAAACTTTGAGAATCAGTGTAAACAACTACCAACCTATTGCCATCTTTACATCGATAAAATATTAGGGAGGTTTATTAATGAAAGACTAATTAAAAGAAATTCTACATATATTTTTAATCTTACAAATCATGTCGCCACACAAATAGACAATCAACAAAAGGTATTTTCTACGTTGTTAGATCTGAAAAAAGCATCTTATACTGTGTATATTCCCATACTGTTATCTAAATTGGAATTGCTCGGTGTTCGTGGCTTCCCACTGCAAATCTTTAAAGACTACCTCAGTAATAGGACCCTATGCGTTAATATTCAGGACTGCAAGAGCAGGGAACTTCCAATTATTTTTGGAGTCCCACAGGGCAGTGTGATTGGCCCCAACGTTATTTTTAGGCTATGCTTATCAACTCTGTAACTTAACTTGCACATATGGTAAAAGAACATCTTTCGCAGATGACACTTCTTCTTGCCCAAAACTCGAACGCACCCTTAAAAATATTTGGTCACAACAGATCTCACCTTTACAGTCCAAATACAGCAACTAACCTAACGGAAGCGTAAAATGTTGTAAAAACGAGTAAAATCACAATTGCATAGATCTCATTAGTGAATTTTGGTTTACTGTGATTAATGGAAGTTATTTCAGTTATTTGCTAGTTATAAAGTTTTCTGCGTCAACATTATTGTCGTCAGCTATAAAAAATGGTATACTGGCACTGTACAAAGATAGAAAATAGCGAGTTCTAACAGAAAAATCCATGGGTTATGAAGAAACCTTTGCCAAAGAGATGAAAAATTTTAGTTGGATAAACAAGTGAAAATATATATTGTTTTTAAAAGTGAATAGTTTTGCTTCCATATACATACCGACAATATCAAGCCAAGTCTTCACTTCCTTCTTAACCCAGTCTTCGTCGAGACCTCGTAGCGTTAGAACCATCGCTAGGTTATCTTCACCCGTTTGGAACATGTCCAGACCAAAGAATTGAGGGCAATAACCCAAAGTTTGAAGATACTGAAAATAAGAACAATACTTGAGTATATGAAATCTTTAATGAGGAATAGCCGAGTGCTGTATTTTAAAATTTATTACCTCTCAATGATAATTTTTTAAAGGTTAGAAAGATAATTTTCCTCCCCAATAAAGCAATAGTCATTCCAAAGTGCGTACTGAATTCAGTAACTACGATGATCGTTGTTTGTAAAAAAAATAATTATTATAATATATTAGCTATTACCTTAGAATTTCCTCTCTTAAGATGGTGCCCATTGCCAAAGATATTTCCTTTTGTAGGTGTCTCTTCTGCAGTCAACATTTTGAATGTGGTCGACTTGCCTGCACCGTTCACTCCGAGAAGTCCGAAGCATTCACCTAAAATACAAGAAGTATGACTTTATGTGGGACTCGGGATAAAGCGACACCCCTTTAATTAAAAGATTGTTATACTTAAAGAACTCAATGTTTTCCCCTGACACATTTGCACTATCTCTAAGGCTTAATGTAATTATTAAGGGATATGGACAATGCTCTTCATCATCAATAAGTTCATGTGAACCGAATGACGTCCACTGTTGGACAAATGCCTCCCCAAAAGATTTCCACATTGGAGTTGCGATGAGAGTCCGAGTGTGGCGATTATGGTGTATGGTCCTTCCAAATGAGTCCATCATTTGGAGGGACCATATATGCCATAATCGCCACGCTTAGCAGACAGGGTTAGCAATCGCATTATGATGATCATAGTACGCAGACACGCTGCTGCCGGTTTTCTGGTAGATGTAGCCTCGGGACGACTTCTACGCCCTCCACGGGATGAGATGAGGAGGCATTATTTTATGCCGTAAGCTAGACGCAAATCATCTATGATAGTTTTAAGAATATCAACAATAAATTTATTCACCTTTTTTGACAGAAAAGCTGACTCCTTTGACCGCGTTGCAAGACTTCTTGAACGGCAACAACGGGACGTAGTTCTTGTGCAAATCATTCACTAACATTGCTGCCGGTATCTGTGGCGGAGCTGGAAGAAGGAAATTGTTTATAAATATATAATGAAGTGTTTCTATAATATCAACCACTTTAGATTCAGTAGGCAAACGCGGTCTGCGGATACTTCACAATAGCGCTTCGCAGAGAAATTGCTGCAATATCAGGATTATCGACGTCAGATTAGTGTTTTGTTTGTGAGTAATCCCTCCCACATGCATGCCACTAAAACTCTTGTGAAGAAGTATAGATAAATAGATTGGAAGATAAATACATAGAAAGATAGATAGATTACACTTTATGGCACCAGAAAACACAATACATTATCTGGAACGAAGATATCAGCAATGAAGACTAAGCTGTGAGGGTCAGGCCAGAAGAACTGACTGTTTTCGATTCCGTACAAAAATTTAATTACGAAGTTGTAGGAGAAGTTTGTGGTGGCAAAATATTTCAAAAAGGAAATTGTAAGCAGGAGGTTGCACATTTTCTGCAGTATTTTCGAAGGAAGCACTCAGTAACTTCATAATCTTCTCCCATGCGCTGGAATCACCTCTTACACTGATGTAACGGGGATACACTAGCTTTGTGAAGTGTGTCTTACAAAAATATAAAAATTTCACAGACTAGCCGCGACTAACGGCCGATCTTAGCCACACGAAGCCAAGTACTAACAAGCTTTATACATCCACCAAACTAACATATATATATATATATACCCTGATTTACTTACGCATATCATCTTGCTGACATTACACTTTCTGTCCAATATGTCCACACCCTTTGGTTTGGCCTGGGATCAGACAGGCTTCTGTAATTTACATTCTTCAATTTACCTAGTACATAAATATATCGGCCAGTCTTATACATTTTAATCCTCCGCATGTATAATTTGTCCTGACGTAGAACATAACATATTCCTGTATGCGCGTGAGTAGTAGTAGAGAACCAATTTTTTACTCACATTTTGCTGACTCGGCCCACTAACCGTAGTCTAGTAGTAGATCCGTAGTTTTCTTCAAATTATAGATTCATGACTTAATTTAGAGAATGTTTGTTTTTCGTGTTCTACTCACACATGTCAATCATCTTGCGTACGTACTCCTTCTCTGCTCGAACCATTTGATCGGCCCCGGGGTCGGGCAGACTCCTGTAGCGTATATTCATTAACTTATCGAGAAGGCCGTTGAATATTCCTTGTTGGACCAGCACCACCAGTGTCTGTGGAATGACGGCCGATTAAATGTTTGCTCTGTACAAAATCTCGAATATGCGTTAGCGAGTTGGCAAGTCGGAATTATTAGACATATTAAAGGGTCATGGAAAGGCAAAGCGTGGGTAACAAGGAGGCAAAAGGTATTTACTTAAATAAAGACTTCAAACTGACTTAAGACTTGCCTAATAGGGAATGGAACTGATGTCCATTTTACTAATGATTGAGGAGATTTTATCAAGTACTAGCAGTACCCCGCGGTTTTACCCGCGTTTTATTTTATAAATTATCACAGTTCCTCCCCCGTAGGTGATAATATGTAGCCTATATGTTGACCCGACCTCCTAGTAATATTTATGCAAAATTTGAAGTAAATCCATGCAGTATTTTTTGAGTTTAGCCCGGACATACATACAGACAAACAGACAAAAATTCTAAAAACTATATTTTTGGCTTCGATTTCGAATGTAGATCACGCCCCAAGTATACTTAAAAAAAATTCAATGTACAGTTTTGTCTTTCCTACGATTTTATTATATGTATATATAACACACATATAATTCAGAAAGCAACAAGATACAAAAGTCGGTTCATAAACTTTTTGGACATAAGCGTTTAAAGTTCTTGGCGGGTATAAAGCGTGAATAATCTGTCCCGCTCTCTAAATATGACTGTTAGTATAGCGCGTTCTTTGTCTAACATGATATTTAAATACTTATAACAATATATTTTTTTCACGCCGCCTTCAAGATGATCCGAAGATCTTGTGAAGGTCGGTGGAAGCCGCTGGATACGGGTAGTGCACGGCAAATATGGAGATCTATGGGGCAGGACTTTGTCCAGCAGTGGATTCTTTCGACTGACTTGATGGTGATACATTATTTTATAAAAGTGAATTAATTGGGCATTTACTCCAAGTCAACCTATGACTACTGCTGAATAACCAGTAATTCTGTTACTGTTGCTAGGTTATCATAAGTGTTTGTGAATGAATTTGGGGCCATATTTATGGTGTTGGAAATATATAAAATAAAGTGCCCAAGTAGCAACGAATCACAAAAAAAAAATATAAATACCACTCACCATATAAACGACGAATTGACCAATCATCACGTATATGCCATAAGCAGGAGAGTAATCATCGACACAAAAATAGCAGCGCCCAGAATTAGCTATGAAAGAAAAGACACCTTATGAAAATGATCAATTTGTGCAGCTTAAGCTTCTCACCGAAGCATTGGTCTTCCCATGGAGGATTAAATAGTATAGTTTAATACTATATGTAAAGACCAAAGATGGCTATAAAAACAGGGACAAAAACCATTTGTCAGTGTAGAAACAACCTGAAGTATCAGCAAAGTCACAAGGACTTCCGATACTTGAGGTTAAAATAGGTTAAGAAATATTTTATACAACATGTAACTTAATTAACGCACATCCTGAAAATAGTTTGTTCAGAACAGTTTACTGAATCGATTTATAATATAGGTAATTTTTTATTCCAAAATAATTGAAACTACGGAAATTATTGTCATATTAACCCTGTACAGTCAAAACAAATTGAAATGGACCGTAAGTCAAAGTAATAAGACTTTTAAAATCGCAGTTTTATTTGTATTCATACAAATTCCATCATTCAATACAATATAAAGAAAAACTAACTTTATTCCCGGAAACTAATTTAGTAAATAACAATGCATATACATGTTAAACAAAAAAATCAGTGTATGTATTATGATTACAATATAATTATTCGAATTGGGGTGTTTGAGGGTGTGCGTTAATTACGTTACATGTTGTATATTCTTATGATTTATTCCGTATCCGCAAAAAAGTCACCAATACGGTCGCTTCTTCAATATTCCGGTACTGGTAGCACAGACGCAAAATGGCGTTGCACGTCTAGCGGGTGTGACGTGCCAGCCGATAACGTGAATTCGGCACACTGTTGTTGGTGGTTGATTGGCGCTTCAATAGAAATTACACAGACTTTCTTGTGTTTAACTCTATTCGGCGTGGTTGGCAAATGCTTGCTTTTCAAGCCGGAGGTCGTGGGTTCGATTCCCACCAAGGACATATATTTGTGTGCATGAACATGTCTGTTTGTCCTGAGTCTGAGTGTAATTATCTATATAAGTATGTATTTACATAAGAAAAGTAGTATACATATGTAGTATATCAGTTATCTGATTTCCTTAGTACAAGCTCTGCTTAGTGTGGGATCAGATGGCCGTGTGAATAATGTCCCAGGATATTATTATTATTTAAATCATTAACAAGTTAAGTTATACAGAAGACCGAAGAGTATAGCAAGCCACTGTGCTTAGCGTTTGTGGACTATGAGAAAGCCTTTGATTCTATCGAAACATGGACCGTGCTGAGGTCTCTCATAAGGTGCCAAATCGACTACCGGTATATCGAGGTGATAAAGTGTTTGTATGAAAACGCCACTATGTCAGTGCGGCTTCAGGACCAGAACTCGAAACCTATCCACTTGCAGCGAGGTGTGAGACAGGGAGATGTTATATCTCCAAACGATATTATTATTATTTAGCAGCAACACAAAAAATACAGAAGGATTCTACTCACCACAACACTGTTTAGCATCGAACCCAAACTCATTGATAAAGACGTTGGGACACTGGCTCTTCATGATAACACACCACGCGTTGAGCCGAGCCACATTCAGAGACTTTAAGGCCGTGGTGACTATCGTGTGCGGCGGCGCTAAGTATCCACAGATTGACAGCACTATGTACAAGAAACCGTGGGATTCTCCCTCCTCGAAGAACTCTTTGGCTACCTTCATGATGGGGGTCACAAGTCCTGGGAAACAAAGATGATAATTAGAATGGACACATAATTTAATAAAAATAAGATATTTTAATCGAATTGGAATTTTTATTATCTGTGCAAGTTTTTGAACAACTCTTTTGTTTTAAAAAGAAGATGATGGATATTAATTCGACATGCCTTTTTTTTAAGTGAAACAGTTTTTATCCCCTTATATGTTTTCGTCCATCATGTCGCAATATGACGGCTAATATGGCGGCGCCCATGACTCACATCACCTCACCGTATATGGCAATTGTGTAGTCTCTTGAAATTGGCCAGGAGCAGTATTTCTATATAAAAATGATTCGATTGTTGCTTACCGAATACGACGATGCAGGCGACGAGGATAATGCTAGAAGCCCTCTCCCCGAAGTTGAAGCTGACGAGGTACATAAACGAGAAGAACGACAGGCTCCCCACCACTAGTACCAATGCGAATGATGCTATGAACAATATATTTATTAGTTTCCATCAGTTTGCAAGAGAGAGGTTTTTGTTTTTATAAAATAGGATAGCAAACGAGCAAGTGGGTCACCTGATGGTAAGTGATCACCGCCGCCGGACACTCGCATCACCAGAGGAGCCAAGTGTGTTGCCAGGCTTTAAGAAAGGAATAGGCTCGCTTCTTGAAAGTTGCCATGTCATACCGGATCAGAAATACCTCCACAGTTAATTGATGCTACAGAGAGGAAGTTCACGGGAAAAAAATTCTTGTGAACGCACGGTGGTAGATGACTATTCAGCCAGGTGATAAGGATTTAATTATACTTTTGGCGAGAGGGTCTGTGGCGGAATGTGGCGGCAGGTATAAGGTGATCAGAATATCAAGCGAAAGCCGTCCGTAGCTGGACAAAATCCTCTCTTAAAGATCTTGGGTATATAGCATAATCGCCTCGCTTGGCAAACAGGTTGGATGGCAGTATGATAGTCATAGTACTCAGATATTCACTCGCAACGAATTCAGCGCCCCCCGCTTGATGAGATGGGGTGATGATATATATCGCCGTCACCACACAGCATGTATAATTTAGTAGCGTGGAACATGCAGCCAATGTTTGCCCACGTTCACTCACAAGATCGGATACTGTAATCATCTAAGGGCGCATGTGAGAAATGATCTCCCTAGCGCCTTAACTAATCAGTAGCAGTCACCATAGCCGAAATCGGCTGGGAAGAACACACACACACAATTTGCTAACTTAGGACTTTACTAGTGCAGTGGACGCCATGTCAGTGAATACACTTTAATCGTGACAGTTGACGTCAAAAATACGTCTATATAATAAAGGTTATTGTTAAACACCAACAACCTAGAGCGACTATATTGCTAACATCATAAGCAACAACTTTAGTTCTACGAGTTCGGACATAACTCAAAACATTCAAAAAAAATATTTTAAAAGTTTTTGTTGTACTGACGTGCCATTTGTAGGTCTACGTTTCATTTATAGACGAAAGGACGACGCGCGAACGACGCTAATCTCGCGCGTGTTAGCTTGGAATCGATATAATAAGTATATAACTATATATATGTTGGTAGATAAAATAATTACGTATATAATAGATTACGTACGTAATAGATTTATAATTAAATACGGTATTAATAAAAAGGCGGTAGTCTAACATTTTGGTGGCGACGGGCGGGTGTACGTCATACTTGTTTGTTGCATAAACACGTTTCACAGTTGTTTGTCGTGTATTATAAAACGTGTGTCCCGATCGCTTTGAGAATCATTCTTGTTGGAAACGTTGACCGGATCGGAGCTCTCGGTGGTTGGAGGGACGATTCAGTTTGAACAAATTTAAATTAACAGTAATGCTATTTGTGTCGATTCTATTGGAACTGCCGTACTGAACAGACAGAGTGATTTAAAGCTAAGTAAACTTTGTATTATGTTTATGTCTCAACGTGGTTTGTTTTATTAAATAATATGTTCACCTTGTATTTCTTGTATTTAAATGATTATTTCCCTATATGGTTAATAAATATACCTTATAATAGATTACCTGGTTTTCATTATACACATATAACACCTCCATCATACATAAAGTATGATGCTTTGTTGTTGGTTAACGATATAAAGTAATTTTATTTATAACAATTTATATTTTAGAACTTTGCATATCTGGCTATATCTATACTTATTTACACATCTATTTAGTATTCGCTGACACGCGCGTGTGCGCTTTTTTGCGATGCTCGTAGAGTTATAAACATTCAAGAGAGAAATTAAATTAATATTTATTTTTGTATAAAAATTAAATCAATCAACAAATTAAGAAATTTTGTTCAGTACTGCGAGGTTATTGGTGTTTTAGAAATTACCCTCTATACTAACGTGATAGAAAACGTTAGTATACAACATGTAACGTAATAAACGCACACCCTCAAACACCCCAATTAGAATATTATGTTGCAATCATAATACATACACTGAATTTTAAATTTAACATGTATATGCATTGTTATTTACTAAATTAGTTCCTTTGAATAAAGTTTATTTTTCTTTATTTTGTATTGAATGATTGAATTTGTGTAAATACAAATAAAACTGCGATTTTATAGTCATATTACTTAGGTTAATATGACAATAATTTCCGTAGTTTTAATTATTTTGGAATAAAAAATTACCTATATTAAAAAAATATATAAATCGATTCAGTAAATGATTCTGAACAAACTATTTTCAGGATGTGCGTTAATTAAGTTACATGTTGCCACTTCGACTGTACTAAAAAATCCTATTCAAATTTTTCATATTATGTTTACGCAACTCATTACTGTATGACGTATATCAACACTCCATCTCATCCCAAGGGGGGCGTAGAAGTCTTCGGCGTTCTAGGCCGTATGTCTGTAATAAGTTCGTAGTCATCATTATATCAGCCGAAAGACGTCCACTGCTGGTCAAAGGCCTCCCCCAAAGATCTCCACAATTGCAGGTCTTGCACTATCCGTATCCAGCGATTTCCAGCGACCCTAACAAGATCATCGGTGCATCTTGTAGGGGGCCTGCCCACGCTGTGTCTGCCGGTTTGTGGTAGCCATTCGAGAACCTTTCTCTACGAGCTATGTGCCCTGCCCACTGCCACTTCAGTTTGGCTATTCTTACGGCTATGTCGGTTACTTTGGTTCGTACTACTAGCTTTTGTATTGTTATAAAAATATAAATTTACGATTGTATTTTTAAGAATTAATATAATTGTGTACTGTACCTATAGCTAGCGGCTGGTTGATGGTGGAGTCCAGGTCGAAGACGATCGCAGACAGGACGGTGGGCACTATCAGCGCGCTCACGCACAGCACCATGTGGAACAACAGTGTCGAAAACCTAAAGGAAATTAGCATTATATTACTCACAAAGTAAAATACGCATTCTTATAACACTAATATTATAAAGGCGAAAGTTAGTGAGTTTGTATGTTTGTTACTTCTTCACGGCTAAATGGCTGGTGCGATTTTAATAAAATTTAGTATGGAGTTCGATGACACCCTGGACTACACCCTGAACAAATAGGCTATAATTTATAAAGATTAACGCGGGCAAAACCGCGGGGCACAGCTAGTCATCTATATAAGTATGTATTTACAAAATAAAAGTAGTATATGTTGTATATCAGTTATCTAGTTTCCATACAGGCTCTGCTTAGTTATGGCCGGATGTGAATAATGTCCCAGGTTCATCATCATAATATCAACCGAAAAAGCCAGCCAGCAGTTTCCAGCGACCCGCACAAGATCATCGGTCCATCTTGTAGGGGGCCTGCCCACGCTGCGTCTTCCGACAAACTATCCGATGTAATTTTACATTACATTATGTTACAATATTTGAGATAATTAAAGATATTAAATTATTCTCTTCCTACTCCGGAGGCATAATGTAACAGAAATCAGGTTATTGATGTATAATTTATAAAGACGTAAGAGTACGAACCAGTGCAACGCCGCGGGGCAGCCCGACATGAGGTGTATGTGTCGGGAGCCAGTCTGCCGCTCCTTGCACGGCAGGGAGATCGAATTTATGTTCGTCGCCAGGATAACTGGAATTAAAAAATATGTATCATATATTTTTTATTATTTCATTTTAGACATCTCCCACAATGGCGAAATTATAATAATAATAATGTCCTCCTAGCCGAATTTCAATCAACTCAATAGAGATTAGCCATCTGCGCGGGACATATTATAGTGCTCAAGTGTGTGCACAAACACAGGAGCACTTTCTATTCCATCACTCTCATGTTCCGATGGGACGCTTAGCGACACGACCGGAATGAGGTCAGGTAGGTGGTGAAATTAATCCCTGTGTCGCGGGATATTTCACAAGCATATAATTGACGAACACAAAATACATCCAGACTCAGAACAACTATTTATGGGTCACACAAATAGTTGTCCTGTGCGGGAATCGAAATCGAAATCGGCGAAGCGAAAATCTTATGTCTAACAAGAATCCAGTCAAATCCAATAATAAAATCAATGATGTTCAATTATTTGTTTAAAAAAATACAAGATTAGTTTTTTATTAATATTTACCTATACAGAGTAAGGTATCGAGTCTTAAGTAGGCCTTATAAATAAACCTTAATTTCTACTTATACATATTTTATTTATTAAAGTCCTTTATTGGAGATTTGTTTTTACAACAAAATCTCATAGCGATATAAAATCGTCGGTATTAAAATATGGACCTTATATTTCTCAACTTCATATAAATTATTATAAATATCGGCACAAATATTATTTATACACGGGCTTTATTGATATTCCGGGATTAACGCGCCAAGCGGTAACGTGAATTCGACATATTCTCCAATGTAAGTTTTTACATTATGTTACAATATTTGAGAAAATTAAAGATATTAAATACATGGTCCAGCTGATGATCGTAAAGTAATCTCTTCCTACTCCGGAGGCATAATGTAACGGAAATCTGTGACTATCGATAGTATAGATACTTTTTTATATAAGAGAGCGACAAAAGAGCAAGCGGGTAACCTGATGGTAAGTGAACACCGCCGCCCATGGACAATCTTAACCCCAAGGAGTCGCGGGTTCGTTGCCGGCTTGGAAAAGAGTCCGCAAGCAATTGTTCCTGACCCTCCCCACCCCCACCCCTATGAGCTCTAGCGACCTTACTTACACTCAGAAACACAACATTAAATTATTATTTGAGGGAGGCCTCTGTCCAGCAGTGGACGATATAGTTTGGTCTAATGGTTAGTGACCCTAACTTCAAAGCCAGAGGCCGTGGGTTCAACTCCCACCCGGGACAAATCTTTGGGTGATGAGCGCGATTATTTGGTGTAATTTATTCTGAATATGTATATATTTAAAAATATATAAGTATGTTTATCAGTTATCTTGTTGCTTTAGAACAGGCTTTGTCTTGTTTCAGCGAAGCAGTATAGCCGAGTTCTCCGGGCTCCCCCATCAGGCGCCCAGAGAAGTCCATGCCAGGTTAGGTATAGTCGATTCCTTATTAATAACATTATGTTATTATTAAGGAATGTCTTCAGTAAGCTGGAGGTACTTCCCCAGTCGGGCTGCTCTTTGAGCGAATCAACGCTCTATACGATACTCACAGAAATTATATCCTTCTCTACATCTGAAGTCTATATTTAACAGAAAGTTCTAAGACACAAGGCTTTTGGTAATCTACAATAAGTTACTTGTAAATGAGATACTCACAGAATGTGACGCCTATGCCCCAGGTGATGATAGTCACGATGTTCTTGGGCTGCGATGTCAGCTCAGGCCTGAAGTCATTGTCCAACGGAAAGCTGTGGACTTCGATAGTCTTGCCATCTGTCCACGGCAGGAACCGCGACAACAACAGGTTGGATAACATGTTCAGTGCCACTGGCGCGGCGTGTCGTATCGTTGTTGTGTATAGTGCCTAAAATCGATTAAAATCTAAATAAATCGATTACAATCTATATAAGTCGATTACAATCTATATAAATCGATTACAATCTATATAAGTCGATTACAATCTATATAAGTCGATTACAATCTATAACGATTGCAACCTATTTAAACCGATTACAAGCAATATAAACCGATTACAATCTATATAAATCGATTACAATCAATATAAATTGATTACAATCTATATATATCGATTAAAATCAATATAATTCGATTACAATCAATATAAATCGATTACAATCTATATAAATCGATTACAATCTATATAAGTCGATTACAATCTATATAAGTCGATTACAATCTATAACGATTGCAACCTATTTAAACCGATTACAAGCAATATAAACCGATTACAATCTATATAAATCGATTACAATCAATATAAATTGATTACAATCTATATATATCGATTAAAATCAATATAATTCGATTACAATCAATATAAATCGATTACAATCTATATAAATCGATTACAATCTATATAAATCAAAATGAATCCCCGAAATGTATGTATGCTCATAACTTCCAAACGACTGCCTTTCTTTTATGTATTCGTTACTGAAAGGAGCAGGTTTTAAGCAAAATAAAAAAAATTGAAAATATCAGAAAAGGGAGTGAGCAAATGAGACATAAGACTGTTTTCTTTTCGTCTTTGTTTCTTCAGCACTGTTTGTGTTTTCTCCGGAAGGAAAAACGAAAAATGTTGAACATAAAAATAGATTTAACTATTAGAATTTACACAGTATTGATAGCAAAAAATATGGCAGTACGAAGTTCGCCGGGACAGCTAGTATATATATATATATAAAATTTAACTTAAATTAAAAACAAAAAAAAATGTTACAGAATGGTATCCGAGGGAAGGAAAGAGACGTATAGGCAGACAGAAAAAAAAATGGGAAGACGATCTGCCCAAAGGTTGGAGAATGACAGCAATGGACAGGCATAGGTGGAGGGAACTTGAGGAGGCCTATGTCGCAAGACAGCCTGACCTGATAACTGATTAAAAGTTAAGTTATACATATAGGAAAAATATAAATAAGTATAGTTTAGTTAAGTATAATTAGTTAGTATAGTTTATATTCTATTTCATTATGTGAAAAGGTCAGAAGAAAATAAAGGCTATTTTTATTTTATTTTTAATTTTTTTTAAAAGTCCGCAATCCACCACAAACCGCATTGCAACTAGTTAAATAATTGTTATATGTAAATAGCACATGATCGGCAAGGTTAAGGCTATCTAGGCCCGCGAACAGTCCATAGATGGGCGGCCTTGAAAGTGGATTAATTTCTTAACGTCCTGGTGCTTCGGAGTACACGTCAAGTGGTCGGTCCCGGTTGTAGTCATTACCCAACGACGTTAAGCCGTGTTAGAGGCCCACTTGAGTAAACTAAACCGCGGTACAGCTTAAATACTTACTTTGCTTTTCTCAAGTTAATATTGTTAATAAACAAACTACGTGGTATAAAGTACGTGTAGCACAAAATATTTTAACTTATT
Organism: Pseudoips prasinana; assembly: GCA_951640165.1. Classification (NCBI taxonomy): domain Eukaryota; kingdom Metazoa; phylum Arthropoda; class Insecta; order Lepidoptera; family Nolidae; genus Pseudoips; species Pseudoips prasinana. Next base: position 30,772,250 of record OX621251.1, on the reverse strand, counting down.
TAAAATAGATAATGACCACAAAGAGGAGACAGAACGCAGTATTTAACAATCATGAAAATTACGGACATTAAGAACACCCAGACTCCGAACAACAATTTATGGGTTACACAAGTGCTCCGGTGCGATAATCGAACCTAAAACACGGACAGCGCCACATGTGCAGTCAAGTTAAATTCCTTTTGAATTAGGTTATTCATGTTTTGGGACAGTCTTAAGTGCAAATAGAGATTTAATACTTTACCGTAGCACTCGTTTCGTTTACTTCGACTCCAACGACATATTTATTGTATTCCAATACATCTGACATCCCCACGCGTAGTGTAGCTGAAACAAAATTATAATTGAATAATACATATTTATCCGGCTCGAAGGACCATGTAGCGGAGCGAGCTATTTGTATTATGAATAGACCAGAAGAGTAAACTTAAAACACTAAAAACTTATTATTTATGGTAATTTGACAATGGTTCAAGGTGCAAAATACAATAGTTAAATGGTATTTGAACTCGGTTGTTGGTTGATCGCAAACTGAAATAAAAAGTCTAATAAATTAGATGCGTACGCATCTCGATTGTGCATACAATGCACATATGGAAAACGCTAGAGCTGTTCGGTTGCATGGCTCCGAACAATACATCAAATGAACATTTTGTAATGTATACATGTGTCATCATAGGGATAACAAGCATGCGTTACGAAGATTCACTTACCGGGACGACATATAAGGGCGATGTAAAATTAGCTGGACGCGGCTGGGCGGGTACGTGAATTCGACTTATTGTTTGAAGGACGGACCTATATCTATCGGAGGATTATATCAGAGTTAAAAACCCATTATCAGCGAAGCACGAAGCACTTTAGCGGTCACCTATCTATGCAATGACCGCGAACCTAGTTACTTAACCTCGCCGGTCACTAATGGACCGGTGAGAGCATCTAGTAGTTAGAGTTTCGTTGGTGCGCTTTGGGTACAGTACCTCTTAAAATTACAAAAACTAGTGAATACACTTACTTTGAGCGACATCCTTCGCTTTTTCAAATTTGACATCAGGATATTCATTCTTGAAGGCGTCCATGGTAACATTTACGTTGTTGTTGTACAACACTTTGCTCGGTCTATCTGAATACATGCCCAGATTGAGAGTGACGGACTTTGGGGGCGAGAACTGGTTCGCGTTGTTGGAGAATTTCGTCAGCAAGATTATCATCGTCATCGGTAGGATAACTTGCTGAAAAAATAACATCAAATAAATATAAATATCAGTAAGCAAAACACCACCCCATTTCGACCCGAGGGAATATCTCCCAGAGAACTAGCAGCAGCGTCTCTCTGTGACTCATACTGCGATCGCCAACCCGCCTGCCAAGCGAGATTTATGGGATGTCCTTCCTAATGATGGACCCAAGTCCATTGTGGTCTTTTAGGGAGGCCTTTCTCCAACACTGACGCTATTAGACTGACATGATGATTTTTTATTATAAATAATTTAAAGGCTTACCAACGAAATACATACACATTAAACAACAATCTTTGATACAATTTTAAATCTTGCATCCATCTAAATTAAAGGATAGCACGGCGTTATTAGTTTAGATTACGAAAGTACAAACGCCAGCATATCTAGCTACCACAATCTGTCAAATTTCTTTTATAGATTTTCTACGTTTTACATAAGCATAAGGTTCACTTTCAATTGGGAAAAATTGAAAGATTGGGGGTAGCTTGGTGTGCTGGCGTCTGTACACCAATAAAACTGGAAACAGTAGCTGTTTTAAGTTTAATTATACGTTTAAAAAATGTATAAGTATTTATTTTTCTTTAGTTTTGGAATTAATTTGGAAACTTGATGTAGTTGTATAGGCTTATACATTTCTTTAAGGCCATTATGTATGGTCCGTACATGCTGAAAGAGCAACTATCTCAGCGGAGGGTGCAGCAATATTGCCACAGCACAACACTGACTATCCATCATTTTACTATCTTACTCTCATGATCCGCTGGCACAGGCGCTCGGATAGAAAAGTAAGGTGTAGTACAGACACTGTTAAATTCTCCCCAAGAAATGGCGATGTGACTTGTTTTGCTGGGGTTTAAAATACTACATGGATGTCCTGACATGTCTGTCAGATTGACTAAAAACCTCCCCGGTGTTCCATGTGCGCCGGGGGTCGCAGGAACGTACGATATATCCGCAACCCACTACTGGTACGGCGGCGTGACTCCGCCAACTTCCTGCTTCCGAGCTGCTTTGGGATTGTTCCCGAATAATACCAATAACACTTAATATCTAGGGACAATGTCACACAGATCATCCTAGCCCCAAACTAAGCAAAGCTTGTACTATGGGTACCAGGCAACGATATACATACTTATATAGATAGATAAATACTTAAATACATAGAAAACATCCATGACTCAGAAACAAGTCTTCGTGCTCATCACACAAATATTTTCACTACCAACTAGGCTACGGTGACCGCGACCTAGGATCTTATTACCTACCCTTGAATAAAACTGCAAAAAAACGAGGCAGTACTTACCAGGATAAGGAAGAACCATTTTCTATACATCGCATATATGACTTGTCTCTTCAACAGGATGCATAGTTGACGGAAGTACAAACGAATTCCACTCAATCGCTTCGTCGTTAAGTCTGCAATCAATTTAAATAATTAAAAACGAAAAAGGAGAACGAAACAGGTTGAGGTCCGGAAGCGGACCAAAGAAACTGTCAAAGCAGAGAATTGGCAAACTGGCATATATCTCGTAGAACTGATGACCTCAAGGGCACAAAGGTTCTTGACTGCCAAATGCCCACGCCGTTTGCTGACGGCTGGCTTTTTGAATTTACTGTATGCAATAGAGAGAATAGTCAACGCTAAGTCAATGGATACATTAGACGTCGGATCTTTATTATGTAAGTAGTAAGAGCTGTTTTTGTAGCGACACTGTATCCACTGGCCCACCGTTGCCTGTACGATGATAATAATATGGACTCACTCGCAGCGGGCGCTCCGTCTATTTCGTCTTCAACTATGGAATAGTCAGTATCACTGCATAACCTTACGAAATAACATAAAAAAAATTATTACAAACACAATATAAAAAAATCGTTTTAATATTACTAAATATGTATAGCAGGTAGTGGTATGTATGACAGATACGTATTTAGTTAAGTCCAAAATTTACCACAAAATGAATGTACCCCAAACCCTAAACCCAAACCCCAATACCCCACTTGCATTATATAAATAGTCTTTGTCAAATTGATATAAGATAACTCCGATTCGAATCAAGATCATCTGAATATCATTGCATTACCTTCTAACCTATCTTTTACGATAAGGACAGGGTATGTCCATGTTAGTTCTGACAGTTTCAATTGGAAAACAATCGTCACGTGAGAACCAGTCGATTCATTATACGCTCCACGCAAGTAGTTTTATTAGTTAGGCAGATGTAATTTCTGGCCTTTTCATATATTCTAGAATAGAAAGAGATTGCCAGAAGTTTCGATAAAGTCACATTGCTTTTGAGCGATTAAGAAGTGGGAATTTATGTATATCCTCTTAGTCGACTAGTCATGTTTAGTAAAGACGATTGAAAGGAGATTGAGAAAATAATTATACTTCGCCTGTGTAAAAGGCACAGCCGGAAGGGAAAAACCTCGTAGAACTTTCTCTGACCAAATCAAAAATACCCATAAACCGGCGAGCATGTATGAAGAATATAATGACAGTAAACAAAGCAAAAGTGCTGTGCATATATAGTGACAAATGGAAATCCATTGTCTATGCCTACCCCTTTGAGAAACAGGTGTATGTTGGCCAGCCTTAACATAAACCAGCCTTTAAGGTGGGCAATATTGCATGGTAACAAGTAATATGTCTTCCGGGCAGCTTGAACACCATTAGTATAATCATTGTTTACAGTACGCCATGTCAAATCTATTTTGACATAAATTTAGACGACAAGATTAATGTTCTTTAGGTACTACTTACTTCAAAAAGACTTCTTCAAGCGTAGAAACTCCCACACCAATAGAATCGATACCCAACTCGGACCTCTTCGATTCCAAGCTGGAGAATAATTTTGGGAACTTCCCACTAGCGTCTGCCGGCAGGCTGTAGGAGATAGAGTTAAGGGTCTTCTCTTTGATCGCCGCGCCGGGAACGTAGGAGGTTACTACGGCGGTAATGGCTTTCTCTTTGGGAAATCCGATCGTTGTGAAGGATAGACGGTAGCCGGTGCCTGGGGAAAGTACCAAAAATATATTTCCTATTAAATAATAATATGTAATAATGTCCTTCTAGCCGAATTTCGGGCACGGCGACCAGTCTAAATAGAGATTAGCTATCTGCGTGGGACATATTATAGTGCACAAGTGTGTGCGCAAACACAAGATCACTTTCTATTCCGTCACTCACAAGGTGATTTTCCACCAGAGTTGCGAGGCGAGGAGAGAATTGAAATTTGTATAGCAAATGTTCAATACTCTGCCAGCGCATCTTTGGTGGAATCAGTGTGGATTGACGAGAATATGCGAGGCGTGAATTGAAATATTTGTTAGTGTAAAAATGAACCGTATTGCTTGCAATATAGAGTATAAATTAACTTTGCAACAGAAACACCCTTCTCGCGAGAGACTTATTGTTGTTCGTTGTGCGTGTGTATTGCAAGACGAACTCAAACAGCACTGTACCTATATCTTAATCTAATGAAGCCTACGGGCGGCGCGGCGGTCACGCGCGACCTCGCGATAGATATTTTAGTGGAAAAGGGTCAGTGCGATTTCAATTCTTTTCTCGCCTCGTCTTGTCTCGCCACTCTGGTGGAAAATCACTTTCATGATCTGGGGCTCTACCGGCTAAGTCACCGAACATCGATTTCTTAAATGGCGTTCAAATAAATAAAGGTTAAAAATGACTTAATCAATCGTTAAATCGGCTTCCATGCGACATGTGACGTCGTAAATGGTCCGGAATCGATTGTCAACGTTGAAGCCGATTTTACGATTGATTAAGTCATTTTTAACCTTTATTTAATTGAACACAATTTAAGAAATCGATGTTCGGCGGCTTAGCCAGTAGAGCCCCTGATAGGACGCCTAGAGACAGAGATTTACCTGCTCTCCGAGGCACGGGGTATAATACCGCGAACTTCCAGACTTCGGGCTGATACTGAGAAAAAATTCTTTTTACAGAAAAGTCCCACAACCACTTTTGGTCCGACCCGGGATTTGAGCCCAGGACCCCGTTCTCTGCGGGTGAGCACGCTACTGCTAGACCAACGAGACATTATTGACGATACCGGGACCGAATGTGCTCTTGCCATACAATTGTATGATATATACACGCTGGACGACAGACCCACTGGCTAAAGTGTTACTGTCCGCACAATCAAAAGTCATCAAGTAACACGCAATTGAATTCCAGTTTAAGTAATTCAAACTGTGTTACAATTAATAATTCCATTTCTTATAAAAGAAACAAGTTACATTTCTGGCACACATTGATGTTTATTTGCATTACGAGCGGTTTCGCGAAAGTTCTACAGGGTTCGATAAAATATTCTATAGTATACACTGATACTGCAAAAAATCTGAGCATAACCCTTGATAATACTTTGTCTTGGAATTCTCAGGTATCGGGTGTTAGTAGAATTATACATTTTACTTTCCACCCTTTAAAATGTCTTCAAAACTTTTTACCCCTTAAAACAAAATCTCACCATTTCAGACCTCTTACAACTAATAATAATAATATCTAGGGACAATGTCACACAGATCATCCTAGCCTCAAACTAAGCAAAGCTTGTACTATGGGTACCAGGCGACGATATACATACTTATATAGATAGATAAATACTTATATACATATAAAACATCCATGTCACAGAAACAAATATTTGTGCTCATCACAAAAATATTTGCACTTACCGGGATTCGAACCCAGGACCACCAGCTTCGTAGGCAGGAGCACTACCAACTAGGCTACAACTGATTCTGGACTACACATACTGCTGTTATCCTGATATTTTAAGGAGTTGCTAACAAACTTGAGTGAGTTAAGGGTACCCACCCTATTGATATACGCTTTGTCAGCCCTAAGTAGACATAGCAACAAGTGGAAGGGGTTGACTCAGCAACATTACTTTGGTCACGTATACAGGACTTTGCGAAACATGGAAAAAATTCTTACTGACCTTTCCCATGTGAAACGATACCTGATACCTGACGATTGTACTTCACTTTAGTTATAAACTTAATTTCAATATTCATTCTGTATTCAGACTTAGCTCTAGCACCTTGTACAGACGCCAGCACATCCAGCTACCCCAATCTGTCAAATTTCTTTTATAGATTTTCAACTTTTTCACAAAAGCATAAGGTTCACTTTTAATTGGGGAAATTTGACAGATTGGGATAGCTTGATGTGCTGGCGTCTGTACATTCGGTTTATTAAATAAAATAAATATTTTTATAAAAATCGGTGAATCTAACCTTGACTGGCGCTTAAGGAATTTATGCATTCGTTTTATATTTGGTCTCAAAAACTATGATCACGTATCCAACTTTCCCAAGGATCTCAAGTGCTACCTATGATGTGATATACACCTTTTTTTTTTTTTTTTTTTTTTTTTTATCGTGGGGAAATCCTGATGGTTCTGGACTTCCTCCGCCCAGGGGTAGGCAGAGGGGCATGCCGGACTCAAACCGGCTAAAACCCCACGGTGGCCACCCTCAGCACAAAGTGGAGAGACTCCGGGATCTCCAGTGGAACGCACCGGGAGTGATATACATCTACCTACCTATATTTATGGGCCTGTTGGCGTGGTTGGCAAATGTTTGCTTTTCACGTCGGAGGTCGTGGGTTCGATTCCCACTCAGGACAGATATTTGTGTGCATGTACATGTCTGTTTGTCCTGATTCTGGGTGTATTTATCTATATAATTATGTATTTACAAAAAAAAAAAAGTATTATATATAGTTTTAGGAATTAAAAGGATTTTATTATAAAAATCAGGTTTATTCACACTTCAGAATAAATCATTTAGAAATCAACAACAATTTTCAATTTTCTTATGACAAATCACTTATAACGACAAACTCAACAACCACTGTACATTACACGCAAAATTAATCGATACGTGAACCGACATGAGCTTCCGCGCTCTGTCGATGTCTGGCCCCAAAGAGACCGACGGTTGACTGGGCCATATAACATAGGCAAAGTCCTACGTCACTCACCCATCTTGAAAAATCCTCACAATAGTATATCAGTTATCTGGTTTCCATAGTACAAGCTCTGCTTAGTTTGGGATCCGATGGCCGTGTGTAAATAATGTCCCACGATAGTATTATTACTAAGTGATGCCAGCGCCACGTGTCCCCGTACTCACCCATGGCTTTCTTGAGGTGCATGGTGGTGGCGAAGCAGCGCAGCACGCCGGCGTGCAGCGCGGCCACGCGGTCGCCCAGCGCGTCCGCCTCCTCCATGAAGTGCGTGGTCAGCAGCACTGTGCGGGACCCGCGGAGGGACTGCCGGCAAACGAACAGAATGCTAGATTTTAGAGAAACGTAAGAATTTTGACGAGAGGTAGGGCACAGCGTTCATCCACTCAAAGAGCAGCACGACTGGGGAAGTACCTCCACCTTACAGAAGACATTCCTTAATAATAACATTAATAATTTTAATGTTGTGTTTCCGAGTGTGAGTAAGGTCGCCAGAGCACATTGGGGTGGGGGGAAAGGTCAGCAACACTTGTCTGCTGACTCTAAAAGGCCAGCAACGCACTCGCGACTCCTCTGGGGTCGCGAGTGTTCTTGGGCGGCGGTGATCACTTACCATCAGGTGACCCACTTGCTCGTATGTCGCCCTCAGATATAAAAAAAAAATGTCGTATAATTAAACGCTGCATATGTGGGTACTGATCAAAGATGGACCATAGAAACGACATGATGGGAACCTCCACAGGGAAAAAGGAATGTTGGGGACCTGTAAGACGGTGGACTGATGATATTATCCAGGTGTCAGGAAACGACTGGATAAATACAGGCAAGGACAGGGATTTGTGGAAAAAGCTGGAGGAGACTTTACTCAAAAAGGGGTCTATATTTCGACAAAGATAAATTAATTATAACATTTGAAATGTAACTTAGAAATATGGAATTAAATGCCTTTTTTATTTATTTATTTATATGAGGGTCGGGACAGGGTATTAATTCGGTACATAATAAGAGTTTACTGAGCACATCCTACTTCTTCTTTCCCTACAGCAAGTCTTAGTGGTAATAAAGATTGTACATTGATTATATTCATTAATCAGTCAATTAACTCTCCTCTTGATTTGCCTGATAACTCTTCCAGAGCATCCATATTATAGACCCTATACCTCTTTGAGATCTCACCAGTAGTAAGTCTCACATCCTCGCCTTGTTTCTACGTCGTATTAGTCTCAAAGCCTAATCTAAGTTCATCCAAAAAAAAGCTGACGTACCGAGTCAGTTTTTTCCAGCCAACACCCAAGCCTCTCTATTATATACTATGCTCTTCTTTTCTTTTCTACTGACAACTTCTTTCACCAAATAGTATATAAGCCCCATTACTCTGATAAATTTACCAAAATAAAAATAAATATGTACCTCAGTCCTCGCTTGGTTTCTATGAGCTAAAAAAATATTCCTAGCCGAATTTCGGCCACAAAAGCCAGTCTCAATAGAGACTAGACATCCGCTACATCCACGACCTTCCAACCAATGCACATGTTAATTGTTTTCTCTTCCTCGGCTATACAATGTAGAGCAGGACGATTGACATTCCTCTAAACCACGTAAAGAATGGCATGCTCTTAACCCGTATACAAAAAATCAATCAAATTCAATGAATACTTTAGCCACAGGAAATTATTTTAGATTTTCATAATTTTCAACATGATGTAGATCGGAGTCCGTAATAATAGGGAAACGGCCGCCGCCCGCTGCACGCCGCACCACGCCGCGCACTAGGGCAGTGACTTTTCGTAGATAAAGCGTGTTTCCTTTTTATGCAGTTGATTCTGCTATTTATTTTGTTTGAAAATTGCAATTTTTAAATTTTCCATTTACTACTAATCTTCGTGTCTTAAAATGTTTTGATGGACTAGTACTGTGCTCGTTTTAATTTAATGTCGTAGTTCCAGATCCACATTGTATATATAAAAATCAATTGCTGTTCGTTAGTCTCGCTAAATGAACGGATTTATCTTATCTTGGTCTGGAAATGTTCGTGGAGGTCTAGGGAAGGTTGAAAGGTGAGAAAAATTCAAATAATTGCCGGGAAAACCCTAAAAACATCCCTTTTCTATTTCCCATATAAACGTTTTCTAAAACAAAACTTTAGGTCTTTTATTTATCGATTGAGGCAGTACGAAGTCTACCGGGTCAGCTAGTTCTATTGTACAAAGTACAGTTCATTGACATAAACGCGCGCGCAGTCAGCAATTCCACGCTGCGCACTGACCCAAATCTTTAGTTTTAATATTTAAATTGTTATAATGTTAGTTGACGAACAGCCACCAACCGAGCCGCGTTAACTCTACTATTTTACCATTACCATTTAACCATTACCATTACCATTTTTACCAGTTTAATATACAGTGTATTTTCTATACCATCGTATTTTATTATTAGTTGTTGGAGTTACGCCCAACAAATTGGTCCTTCGAACCTTCGGAAAGGTGGGATCTATCGCGTTGTGGACCTTGTAACGTGTTAGTGACGTGTTAGTGACTATCTTTCTGTAACCAACCAGTGAACAGACTTACTATTTTTACCAATATTGAACCAACCAGACAAGTGACCATATAGTGATAAGTGATACAGGGAATAAAGTAAAATTGGAATCGCCGTCCATCTATTACTCACCAGTTACCACAGTTAACCAGTAACCAAGACATAACCAAGTAAGATCTTTCCATTTTTTTGTTTACCAATTACCAAAATGTCTACCATTGCCGATTTATTTGCGTCTCAGAGAGAGATCATGGAAAATATGAATAAGCTGTATATTAATTTTAAGAAAGAAGGGAAGGAGCGAAAGACAGCTGATAGTATTAAACGTCGCCTACAATCTTTAGAGGAGTTGTGGAAAGACTTCTCACGTAACCATGACAAGTTAGTGACTCTGTGTGATGAAACTGAAGATAATGGATATTTCGGTGATGACTCGTACATCAAAACTAAAACATTTTATGGCGATGTTAGGATTCATTTGTTGGGAGTTCTTGAGGAATTAACTACTCGTGCTCCATCACAAAGGAACCAACTACCACCACTGTCATCGCAATCATCGACCGCACCACAGCCTAGCACATCAGCCTACGGTTTACCACTCGCAGATAACTTACCCAAAACAGTTTTACCATTACCAAGATTCGTTTTCCATGACGTCGAAAAACCATATAAAATTGAGGAAATGATGAGAAAACAACAAAGTAATTTTAAAGCTTTTGCCCGAACTATTTCTCATATCAACCTCAATGTTTTGACTGAGAAGTGGGAGTTCCAAGATGTTCTAAAGCATATTGAATCGCGCTGGACTGCGATCGATACATTGCACTGGGAAATTGACAGTCATCTGCAAGTAGAAGATAAGAACTATGACGATCTGTTTAATAGTTACGAGAATGAATATAGCGAAATTAAAAAATCTATTAACCAAAGAATGTGGGACGTCAAGCACAGAGAAAATTCTACACCAAAAATAGATATACCGATTTTCAATGGAAATTATCAACAGTGGATTTCATTCAAAGACCTTTTCTATGAATCTATCCATAATAATAAGTCAATGTCTCCCGCTCAAAAAATGCAATTTTTGAAAGGGAAGCTGCGTGGAGAAGCTGAAAGACTTATTCAGCATCTTCGCATAAGTTCCGACAATTACCAAACCTGTTGGGACATTCTAAACCAAAGATATAATAATAAAAAACTAATTTTTAATTCACATATGAATATTCTGATGTCCTTACCAATCATGCAACAACCAACTGCAGCCAACATAAAAAGGCTCCACGATACTACCAATGAATGTTTCAATTCAACGCTATAAAAAATCTAGGAGTAGATATATCCACCTGGGACCCGATTATAGTATACCTTATCTCCCAGAAGATGGACGCCGAAACGTATACCGACTACATTGACTCATTGCCAGAACCACGAGATCTACCATATCTTCACGATTTTCTCGCCTATTTAGAGGGAAAATTTATCGCTTTAGAAACTGGTCGTCGCAAGACGGAAACAGTCAAAAATACGCAACCATTCAACAACCAACAAAAGTTTTCTAACCAAATGTTTAACACCAATAACCAGTATAATAAACCAAGAGATGTACGATTTACGCAAACCAATAATACCAGTAGACAGGAGGAACCCAAACCATTTATTAACCATTCATCCAGAACCTACCAAAAATGCGTGTTATGTAATGAAAATCATGCGTTGTTTCTATGCAATAAATTCCGCGACCTAAATAATTATGAAAAACGAAAATTAATTACGCAGAATAATGTATGCGAAAACTGCTTAATTAACCATAACGGCAAAGAATGCAGCTCGCAAAAAACATGTCGTCATTGTCACGAAAAGCATAATTCGCTGTTGCACAATGCCTACGTGACTACAAGCCCTGTTACCAACCATACCAATACCAGTCAGCAAAACCAACCAAAATCTGTGTCACACGTGTCCAAATACAAGAAGCAAATGACAGACGTCTTGTTAGCAACTGCTCAAATTAAGGTCTTCGGAGCTGACTGTACCTACAAAACTATGAGAGCCCTTATTGACCAAGGTTCTCAAACATCCATTATTTCTGAAAATGCAGCGCAACAACTTGGTATCCCTCGTCAAAGATGTAAAGGTTCCATCTTCGGCATTGGGGCAAAAGAAAGTAGCTGTAAAGGAATAATGACCCTTACCATATCATCATTATACAACGACTTTACCATGAATATTGACGCAATAATAATAAAAAACCCAATTAAAAAATTACCAAACCAATCTTTCACCAAACCATCCTGGAAGTACTTAAATAACATACAGTTAGCAGACCCCGAATTCAACCAAAGCCGTCCTGTAGACGTATTATTAGGTGCAGAGGTGTATTCCGAAATTATACTTCACGGCATTATTAAGGAAGACCCATCCAAGCCTATTGCACAACAAACGAAATTGGGATGGATCTTGTGTGGTAACGTGAAGTCGTACTACTGCAACGTCGTTTTGAACAATTGTGATGACATAAAGAAATTCTGGGAAAATGAAGATTTGACAGACGGACCAGATAACCAATCTAGGGAAGATTTATATTGTCTACAACAGTACCAAGCCGAAACTAAACGTCAACCAGATGGCCGTTATATTGTTAGATTACCAATGAAGCCGGAAGTAGAAGAAAAATTAGAGGAGTCAAAATCAAAAGCTATAGCCCAATTTTACCAATTAGAAAGAAAAATTTGAAAAAATAATCAAGTAGCAGCTGACTACAAATTATTTATGAACGAGTATTTGAACCTTGGACACATGAAAATTAGTAATAACCATTCCACAGAATATTATTTACCAAACCACTGTGTTTTACGCAGCGAATCCACTACGTCCGCAATTCGAGTCGTGTTCAACGGGTCAGCGAAAACATCGACTGGACATAGTGTGAATGACCTGATGTATAGCGGGCCGAATTTGCAACATGACTTGTTGTCCATAATTATTAAATGGAGACAATATAAAATAGGTTATGTCGCAGATGCAGAAAAAATGTACCGCCAGATACTTGTGCACGAAAATGACCAAAAATGCCAGAAAATTGTATGGAGAGATTCCCCGAGTAAGCCACTATGTGAATACCAATTAACCACCGTTACAAACAAACCAAAATACTACACGCAAAAAGAAACCAAAAAACAATACCAAACCAACGTAATTTCGAAACCATATGAAAATGACGTCATAAGTCACCTGATAACTAACAACAGTAGTTATTCACGAACGTGTCGAGTTCTCGCGTGGATATTACGCGCATTCTCATGTGACCAAAACAAACCATCATACCTAACCATTGTAAAATCAAAACGAGCGAATAACCACTTAGTAAGGCTCGTACAACAAACAGATTTTTTTGAACAAATCACCAAACTATCCATCCTTCCAATCCACCAAGACGAGAATCAACCAAAAGTGCCAGATGAACCACCTCACCCAACCACTACAACTGAAGTGGACCCAGTCCACCTCTGTGACCCACCACCACGGCGAAGAACTCGCATATCGACAACGTGTAGCCTTATAACCATGGCACTTATGATGATTACGATGTTAGTATCACCATCACAATGTAATCTTCACACCAAAAAACTGCGAGATAATCAAACTATCTACTTTGATAAAATCAGTAACATGAGATTGATTCGATACGAATGGAAACTTGTAGTATTTTATGATATGAATGCTTATTGGGAAGGTGTGTCATTAACCACTAAATTTATAAACCATTTGGAAAAATTGTGTCAGAAAATACAAATTACGTCTCATTGTCAACTAGTTCTATTACATCTACACCATTGCCAAGACGAACTAGGTCATTATAACGAAATTTTAACCAACCATGGACAATTAGCGCACACTGCGACAATTAAGCCACCATCGTCGTCGCCGAGGCTTAGTGAATGCTATAGGGTCGATAGCTCATAGTTTATTCGGAGTACTCGACGATGACTTCGCCCAACAATACCAGAAAGATTTGACTAAGCTTAAAAGTAACCATAAATATTTTAACCAATTATTGAAAAACCAAACATCCATAATCGAGTCAGAGTTCAATTTTATCGAGAGAATGGAAACAACTGTAAGACAACAACATAAAACTTTTAACCAGCACCTAAATAAATTAGATAACTTAAGCAATACCATGCAAAAGGAGATAGCCGATAATACATATACCAATGAGTTCGCCTTGTCTTCAATCACAGCCAATGGCATACTCATGAATCTGAAAGATGTACAGCAAATGTTATTGAACACCATCACGGACATTTTCCATGGCAAATTTAACATACATCTATTACAACCAGAACAATTAACCAAAGAACTTAATATTATCTCAGGGCAGATTTCTAAAGAATTATCCCTACCCATCGATAATATCCACACTGACTTAAACAAAATTTACCATTTATTAACTGTTAGAACCAAATTCTCAGAAGACCATTGGATTTTCGAAATAAAAATACCATTAGAAGACAGAGACACCTTTGAAATCTACAATTTAATACCAATTCCTGTGGAAATCGGCCATAAAATGCAACAAATAGTTCCAGGATCTGATCTATTGGCCTTTAATATTCACAAGGACCTAGAAATACCAATTTCTAATCTACACCTACAACAATGTGTTCATTATGATTTAGACATGTTACTCTGTGCCCATCAAATACCAATTTCAATTACCAAAACCGAACAAAATTACTGTGCTAAAGGAAATGAGTATTTAAGTTGTAAGACAGAAAGCAGTATGTGCAAAAATACCTGGGTGCAATGTTGCGGTCAATGCTCCATACAAGTCATATGTGACTATCAAATTACCATCGAGCGATTAGACAAGGTCGGGATACTCGCCTTGGAAAGTGGATGCGTCATAAAGAACGGCGGGATAATCTTACTTTCTCGGAAACAATCGAGTAATTATATAAAATTGAAACCAGATATCATACACATTGATATACCTACCATTAATAATATTGTAAATGTCACCATGCCGTTGTTTGTATATGAAACCGACACCCGCCAGCCAGACACTCAATTGGAGTTAAAAAGGATCGGTTATCAAATCGAACAAGTAAAACATAACACCAAGTCAGATTTAGAGGACGAGACATCTCTCAACTACCACGATGTTCATCATTACATCGTGATTTACATACTAGTGGGTGCTAGTATAACAGCATGTTTGGCGTACGGCGTGCGGAGGATCCGCACACGAATGCAACGAGGTATCGAAGCAACGTCCCGGGCGCCTCCCCAACCACGCGCCCGCGCTCTGCGCCCTAAGTGCCATAGTGAAAATAACCAGTGTTTTAGTATTAGTGATGAATTCAATAGCGTAGTTAACCATCCCAATACAAGTGCGAATAATCATGTATACGCTAGAGTAAATAAAGTGAAATTTCCAAATTCATAAAATTTTAGTGTAGTGGAATAGAGACTTTAATAAATGAAATTTATAAGATTTTATGTAACCATCATCTTGTTTATTGCACCATATTATTGTTTATCACCTTGTATCACCATGCACCCTCATCAGCCATTTTTCCCTCGGGAATATGTACAAAGTACAGTTCATTGACATAAACGCGCGCGCAGTCAGCAATTCCACGCTGCGCACTGACCCAAATCTTTAGTTTTAATATTTAAATTGTTATAATGTTAGTTGACGAACAGCCA
The DNA here is from genome assembly GCA_951640165.1 of Pseudoips prasinana. Taxonomy (NCBI): domain Eukaryota; kingdom Metazoa; phylum Arthropoda; class Insecta; order Lepidoptera; family Nolidae; genus Pseudoips; species Pseudoips prasinana. The sequence goes on along the minus strand of OX621251.1, from coordinate 30,756,764 downwards.
CCAACCGAGCCGCCTTAACTCTACCATTTTACCATTACCATTTAACCATTACCATTACCATTTTTACCAGTTTAATATACAGTGTATTTTCTATACCATCGTATTTTATTATTATTTGTTGGAGTTACGCCCAACATCTATATATATATAACTATTTGAAAAAAAAAACAACTTATGGACCCCATAAGTTTCTAAACTCACCAGTAGTAAGTCCCAAAGACCTCGCCTGGTCTCCACGTCAAGTCCTGAAGTAGGTTCGTCCAGGATCAGTACATCAGCGCCCCCAGCCAGCGCACACGCCAACTGCGCCCTCCTCTTCATCCCTCCGGACAGCTCTTTCACCAACGAGTCGAGTTTGTCGGACAAACCTAGCTGAATCGCTAACTTCTCGGCAGCGCACCGGGCGTCGGAGAATGTACCGTGTTTTAACTGTTAGAAAATAAAAACAATAGAATAAATAACCAAATCACAGCTCTCAAATGTATCTAAAAAATATTTGGAACAATCAAAATCAAAGTCATTTATTCCGTTAAAATATTACATTTGTGTGGAAACGTAATTTTTTTTTACCATACCATGCAATTTCACGATAGTTCAGTCTAATAGATATACCACTTTTATTACACACTAGCTGTGCCCCGCGGTTTTACCCGCTTTAAACTTTATTAATTATAGCCTATGTGTTAATTCAGAGTGTCATAACTGTCATGGCTAACTACATACCAAATTTTATTAAATCGCTCCAGCCGTTTAGACGTGAAGAAGTAACAAACATACAAACTCACAAACTTCCGCCGCGAAAGTTTGTGAGTGTCCACTGTCTATTCGCGAAGACCTGTAGTTGGCCTTCAATTACTATTGATAGTTTTTATAATTGTTTTATGGGAGGAAGACCTCCTGAATATTAAATAAATAAATACTTATCGTACTAACTTACGGTTACGCACACATACGTAACGTTATTTTACCCGTCCCGAAAAAGAGAACTCTATAGGTGTGGATCATAGGTTGAAAATCAAATGCTGGAAATATCTTTAACTTAACTATTATATAAAATGTCTTGAAGACCCAGTTCTTATTGTATTTATTAATTAGTTTACTCTGGGAATACTAGATATCAGCTTTTATATGTGCGGAGCGTGTAGTAATTAACAAAATTTAAACTTATTTTGTTTCCATAAAATATTAGTCTGTAAGCCCTCCTGAGAAAATCTAACGCAAAAACCATGAATTGTCTTAAAGAAATAAGCCCCGCATAAAAAGCCGATTTAGTGTATGTGACTAGATATTAATCTGGAAATAGTTTTTATGGGAAAACTTTGCTATAAAGAAGTAGAAACTCAGCGATACGGGACACACATTTCTGATTGTTTAATAACATAACCGTTGGAAAACCCCCGACTCCAACCATAACTATATCATTATGGCATAGAGCTGATACTCTTACACTGCTGGACCGATATTAACGTAGCTAAGAACCATTGCAAGGAACTTGGCTTTCAAATAAAAAGAAACCGTATCAAAATCGGTCATCCGTTTCAGAGCTATGATGCCACAGAAACACATTTCGCGTGGGGGGTTAAAAAAGAAGTAAACTTACCATTGTAAAGAACGTTATATGCTGGCGCACAGTCAAGTCGGAGAAGAACAGGTTGTGTTGCGGACAGAGGCCGATGTGTTTGCGGACTTCATCACTCTCGTGCAGAGTGTCCTTGCCGTTCACCAGCACCCGGCCGCTGGACGCGCTCGTCATGCCTGAACAAATTAAATGTAATTATAATAATTACTTCATTTTAAATCACTACAAATATTATGACATGTATTTGACAATATAAATATATGTAAATATGTGTAAAAAAAATGTAAATTTACTAATAATATTGTTATTATTATTTGTTAAATGCGGGGAACAGAGTGAATGGGGCACTACACGCCTTTATGAGTAGCCGGCAAGTATCAAAGAAGGCTCGACTAGCCGTGCACGATGGAGTGTTAGTGCCAACTTTAATGTATGGAAGTGAAAGTTGGGTATGGCGGAAAAAGAATGAAAGTAAAATAAATTCAGTGGAAATGAGAGCTCAGAGAAGTATGTGTGGTGTGACTTTGAGAGACAGAATTCGTAATACTGATGTAAGAGAGCGTTGTGGTGTGAAGGAGGATGTAGTCACAAAGATTGAAAAAGGCATGCTGAGATGGTTTGGCCATTTAGAAAGGATGAATGAAAGAAGATTGACAAAAGAAGTATACCTGGCCTGTGTGAATGGGACAACCGGAAGGGGAAGACCACGTCGAACATTCTCTGACCAATTTGGAGATGTTCTCAAGAAAGGGCAGGTCAGAGGTACCCTAAACCGGCGAGCATGTATGAAGAATATAATGACAGTAATCGAGGCAAAAAAAGTATGCAAAGATCGTGACAAATGGAAATCCGTTGTCTCTGCCTACCCCTCTGGGAAACAGGCGTGAGTCTATGTATGTATGTATGTAAATGGAATGCTTAATTAGTTAGACTTGTACGACTATGTCTTATAGATTAGTATATTCACAGACAATGTTAATTGTTTTATAAATATATAACGTCTTAAAATCTAATTTTAATGGTATAGCGCGTTTTAAAATTAAACCTTTGCATATTAGTGAGATCTTTGGGGGAGGCCTTTGTCCAGCAGTGGACGTCTTTCAGTTGATATGAGATTTTCTCATATGAGATTCCTTGTTCTTTTTGTAAATTAGCTGTAAGTTTTCTTGAAACATAAAATAAAATAAAATAGTAGTAGACTTCCACTTTTATTTATATTGTGTATGCATAATTTATGGACCCAGTCGGGGTTCAGTTTAGTAAGAGAGAGGAAGACAGCTGATATTTTATTCATAGGCTATCTCATCAAGTCTTTATGACCGAATAAATAAAATTATTATTAAAATCGCGTTAAAGCAGAAATGTAAACACACCGACGATTCAAAGTTAAGATAATAAGGCATATTTTATGAAAACATTAAAAACATAATAATAACAACTAATGTTGTGAAAAAAGAACTTAAAGACTTATTTAATAAAAAAAATACTCATTAAAATAATACACAAAACAAAAATAATTAAGATCCGCCTTAAAATAATTTATCTTTTCATACATTAGCGTTTTAAGCACTTGGTCAAGATAAATTAGAGAAGCTTTGTCATTTTCTCATACAACAACTACCTACTACAAGACAAGTAGGGTTGCCAAATATACTGTTTTGAGCAGTATTATACTGTTTTTCACTAAATTAAACGTTTTACTGTTGAACAAAAATAAAGTATGCAAAATACTGTTTACATTTATTTAGTCATAGGGCGTTCACTGCGCAGTGCAGCGCAGCCACAAAGATTGTAAATTAGTAAGTTGTGCGAGAAGCTCTAAAATATGTATTTAAAACAATAATTAAATAAAATACTATTCATTTTTCTAAAATACTGTTTAATATTCTTCATAGATCTCAATATACTTTAGTTCTAGTAAAAAAAGTTGGCAACCCTAACTACAAGTGACGTCATATGTCAGTTTATTACGAAGTGACGTCATATGTCAGTATATCACGTTCTTTATCTAACATGATATTGAAAATCATATAAATTCTATGGGCAATATAAGTAATCCTACTAATATTATAAACGCGAAAGTTTGTAAGTATGGATGGATGTTTGTTACTCTTTCACGTAAAAACTACTGAATGGATTTTAATGAAACTTTACAATAACATAGCTTATACATCAGAATAACACATAGGCTACAAATTACAAAGATATTGTGTGAATTGTCCAAGATATGACGATAAGTGTCAAGTAAGTACGAAAAAATCTACCATCTGCGAGGTATTCCGGCGTGCACTGCAATAACCACTAGAGGTTACACATCCTACTAATATTATAAATGCGAAAGTTTGTGAGTATAGGTGTATGGATGTATGTTTGTTACTCTTTGACGCCAAAACTACTTTAAAACGGGTGAAATCGCGGGTCATAGCTAGCAAGTTATATAACGACGGGTTAAACAATAAACAAACCTGTGATGATAGACATAAGAGTGGTTTTCCCAGCGCCGTTGTGTCCCACCAGCACTGTGATCTCACCCTTATACACCTCCAGAGACACGTTCTTCAGGGCCACTTGCTTGGGATAAATCTAGATCAAGAGGCAAAATGTGGATGTAAACTGGATCAACTTCCGTATTATATGTATGGTACAAATAGCACCTCTTAGGCGGAATGGAATGGAAGCGAACTTATGCAGCGAAAATTAGAGCCTTAGGCGAACAAGTTGTACTCAGTAAACTACCCAAATTTTGTGTCAACTGCTTATTTCGTTTTGATTAAATTCGTTACGGGATCTAAGACATTCGAAACGATTCTCCGGGACTTGCCTGAGCCACACTGCTCAGTGTTAATTAATTGAGTGCCGTATGAGTGAGTATGAGGGAGGTACTAGTCCAAAAAAAGTCAACTACAATAAAGTTACCCGTTGTAAAGACGCCAGGACATCCAGCTACCCCTATCTGTCAATTTTTTTTTATAGATTTTCTACTTACTTTCCACCTTCCTTTCCGTTTTCTTTCCTTCCAACTTTCAACACTTTCAATTGGGGAAATTTGGCAGAATGGGGTAGCTTGATGTACCGGCTTCTGTACATTAAGTTCTTTATATCCAACCTATTTTTGTACTTTCCCGGTTTTAGGGTGAATAATAAAGAAATCTCTCTCTTAATTAGTAAAATAGGAATAATATTATTCCTATTTTAATTATTATGCAAAAATATTTAATATTATTATGCTTACCTTGGATACGTTTTCGATCCTGATCCCGACTTTCATGTTCGGCGGTGCTTGTTCAAAATAATGACCATTGTTGGTGATGGGCATCTCTTCCTCGTCTTCAGCGTTTGGGTTAACTTCATTCCTGTTCCAGTATTGTTTCTGTAAAGGTGCGTTTTTAGCAATTAATAACGCTTAACGGTTTTTGCAATTTTCTCTTATTATGAAGCTCTAACTTTAAAATTCAAAGTAAAAAATCATTTATTCCGTAAAAATGTTATATTTATGTGCAATCGTCATTTTTTTTACCCTACCGTGCAGTGCATGACGTGGCAGCTATTGAGAAACACTGCCAGAAAACTCAGTAGGAATCCTTTTTATTAAATAAAATATACTTAAGATTAATTACAATCATGTGTGTCGACTCAGAACAACTCAATCCCAAGCACTTTTGTCACTTGAATAATCAATTCGTTATATAATTCTGTCTCCCGCTTTGCTCAGGAGGGAAATCCAGTGGAAATACTTTTTTCTAACTTCTCCTTCAACTGGCTGAATTTAATCAGACTACATGATTAAATTCAGCCAGTTGAAGAGATTACTCGGGACATGGGTGGGTATCAACGCTAAGTATCATTACATTGAGTACCACCGTTGATACTGGTTTACAGGAGTTCGAGGATGGATAATGGTGGATAACAAGTTGGGAGTGGTTCCAAAACTAGGTCAAGATAATAAATTTGTCGAGAATGCATCACTATACGATATGGCGTGGTTTATAACTCAAACATTATGGAATAGACATATAGAAAAACAGGGATGACGTTTTACGCAGGAAACAGAACAATATCTTTTTAATAACCTACCCATATGTAGTTATAAAGGAACTAAGTGGAAGTTTTTAAGGCGTCGTGTCTTAAAAACTTTTGCGCTTACTCCTTCACTACTTAACTTTTTTTTTTATATCATCGGGCGACAAACCAGCAAGTGGGCCACCTGATGGTAAGTGATCACCGCAGCCCATGGACACTCGCACTACCAGAGGAGCGGTAGCATTGCATTTATTAATGTTATTATTAAGGAATGTCTTCTGTAAGCTTAAACTACTTAAAAGAATCCACATGACTTACGGCTTCTGTAGACAGCGTCCCTTATTTTCTAACATACTGACGGATAAAATTGGTCTTTTAATTTGCCATTGATGTGCAACAAGACGATATTCCCGCCTCTTATCTGACGAAGACAATGGGTGCGCCCGCTAAAGACACCCGCGAAATGGTCCCTGGGTTTCCAAAATTCCGTGTTATTGCGGAAAGAGTTATGTGGGCGTAATGTACCCACTAGACTTTGCCGAACACATTAGAAGCATGAGGATATGTAACCAAAGGTCCGGAAGGAAACCCTGGGATCACCAAGGACTCTCTCGGATGCCCTGAAGAACTTGAGAAACCTAAAATGCTGCTTTGAAAGAGGTGGGCTGGATGGAATGGCGGCTACCATGAGTCTCGTACAAGGGACTAAGTGCGAATACCATTCCCACTACTTTCGTAGTGGGAAACAATGATGATATGTAACCATCACAGGTCAGCAAGCTCAGCAAGTGAGGAGGACAACACGCATTACATGCGCATTGAGAATACAAAAGAGAAAGCATTTATCCCATGTGAGGGAATAGATATTATAAGCAGATAGCCAAACGTCAAAAGCAATAGCGGCTGTTACACAAGGCTACATATCACGCTATACATTGCCAGTATAAGCTGATACCGCGTTGTATAGGATTTCTATACAATGAGAGTCAGCTTACATTGGAAATGTATAGCTTGATATGTAGCCGTGTGTACATTCCTGCTACGTGGAAACTGGCTCTACCAAATTGACCCCACTTTAATGACAGTTTCACTCAAAGCACCGACATTGTCAGCTCATACCATACAGCTCTGCGTCTTCCTCAACTAGATGACGCTATCAATGATTAAAGTTCCTAAACTTCCACCCTAATGCACCCCAGATTTTTTGTATTCAATGTATATGCTATATCTTCATATACATAGGATATTCCACTCTAATGCCATACTACTTTAAATCTAATTCAATAAAAATGCGGAACACGAACGTGCAACGCATCGCAGGCCTTTTAAAAAGTCAGCAAACAAGTGTAAGCTATGTAATTAATGATTATTTTTATGAGTGCAAAGGATTTTTTTTCTTAGGCGGTTCATGTAGTTCGTTCCTGATCGTATTCCTCCTGAACAGCTAAACCGATCCACTTGAAGTTTGACAGAGTGATAGTAACCATACTCGTGAAAGCATATATCTGAATTCGTGAAAATCGGACGCGCCACGGGGGAATAATCACGAAAAAAAAGTCAATTGAAATCAATGGAAAAGTAAAGAAAAGTAAGCTTATCTACACTCAACTCATTTGCAAGCAGCAGAAAGCCTTGCAGACCTAGTATATATGTATATCTTGGGACAACTAAAACAATTCCAACTTATCCCAAACTACGCAGAGACTGTGCTACCAACCACCAGACCACTAATAAACATTCTATGTATATGTATATCTAAATAGTTACATATAGATAAATTACACTCACGCACAGAACAAATAATCGTGCTACCATGTCACCCAAATTACGTACACAGCTGAACAAAGGCATCCGCAAAGAATGGGGGGATATGACATAATCGCCACGATTGGCAGACGGGTTGGCGATCGCAGTTTGGTGATCATCGTTCACAGAAAAACGCTGCTGCCTGTTCTCTGGTTGGTATTCCCTCGATAAGATTTCTACGCCCCCCACGGGATGAGATAGGGTGATGATATTCTACGCCGTCACCACACAGTGAAATAATGGTGCTTATCACACAAAGCTATGTCGAGTTGTCGACGACCTCTAGACAGACAGACCAGTCGGGAATTATAGTTATCATTGTAATTTGAACTCTATAAGCATGTAATGATGATTCAATTAGTAACATATCTACTGCTCTACAAAGGGTTAATGACTTACTACTACTACTTACTACTAATTTAATAATCTATTCAAAAAACCATAACACACATATCAGAATTATTTAAGTTAGTACAGTCAGCAACAAAAATACAATACACAATACCATACAAATAACAAAATATAGTGCTCCCAGACGCCTTACGACTACTGCAGCCGATCCCATCAGGTATTATGTGGACTTATAGGATACTATTGTGTGCGAGTGCTTCCGCAAGCAAAGGTGCAATTGCCATCCTCACTTCTATAATCATATGGGACGACGATCCGACACTACCAGGGATTAATCAGGCAGTGTTACATGCTTGGCTACTTATGTTATACCTTGTATATATAAAATAACAATTTAAATTGAGAGTATATTTTGCTCTACTAGCAATATTTAGATGTGATTGGGAAATTTTGTTTTTAATGTAGTTAATGTAAACTGAGTAGTACTGGCTCTAAAATCTTGCCGTTAAATAAGATTCAACTGTTATCAGCCCCCACACTAGCGTATTTCGATCGTCGTCGTCTGTGGCCACCAGCATGTCTTGCCATTTTCACAGTAATTGAACCGTACATATACAACATAGCGTAACGCAAACTTGACGCGAACGCTGCGTATGGCAGGGGACAGATACAAGACAAGTCGGGCAGAAGCGAGGCGCGGGCGCAACCCCACTTCTATGATAATTCATACAAAATGTGTAGAAGAGGTGGGGCGCGAGACAGACTGAGACGGCGCACCCGCCCAGTGGCATGTGGACAGTGATCGCTTGAGTCAACTAGACGTCGTAAAAAGGATCTTCATTGAATGAAAAATCTATGCTCTCATCCTGCATGCCACAGAAGGTGGGCATATATCTTCTAATCTTTAGCAAATACTTCAAATGCATCAGAGCTTGAAGATCTTCTAGAAGAAGACGTCATGTTGTCGTGTCAAAATCAAACACTAGAATGCCCGAAATGCATCCCTCTGTACGCCCGTTCTGCGCTGCGCCCGCGTCCCACCTCCACCCAACGCCTCTGTATTTGTCCCGCCCCTAATCCTGCTGTAGGCAGATGCAGAGAGCTGGCATCACGATGCCACTTCGCCAATGCTGCGTTGAAACGCTCGAAAGACGATAGTGTGGGTTGTCCCTCAAGATTCATAGGTAAACTGAGCTTTTTTTTTAATGTGTTGTATTATTGCCCATGAAACAGTGAAAGCGTTCTAGGTTAATTGTGAACAACATTTTATAAAAAAATGTGTCGTGTAACAATAAAAAAATATTGGTACTAACGCCCTCAGATCTATGCTCAATTGTTTGTAATGGTATAGATGGAACTCCGTGATCTTGGAAAAGGAGCTTTTCGTCTTTGATCTTGTTCTTTCTTATCTGAAAGAAATATCCCCATCTGTAGCTATTTGCGCCTTGCATTTCGGACTAATCTGAGAGAGAGAGAGAGAGAGAGAGAGACCGTCTAGCCCCTAGTACTAGGCTGGCAGATAGAAGAGTACTTGTAGATTATGAATTTATATGACAAGATCAAAGCATTTTAAACCTTAGCCTTTGCAACAACTTACTTTATAAATTAAAGGGACAAGCAAGCTTGTAGAGCATGCAGATCATGAAATTACATGACAGTGTTGGTGCCAACACATTCCAAACCTCACTTAGAAGATATTACGGTTTACTTTTTAATGTCTTACTTTAAATGAATCAATTTAGGTCATACTATTTATGTAGATAAATGCTTGCAGTACTAATTTCAATATGTATGACAGGCTAGTGGCTAATAAACTTTGAACCTTACTATGAAGCTTATAAGGTGGTTTCTACTTAATACCGAATTACTTAAAAAACTAACTTAAAAAAGCAGCGCCTACCCGTACTATCTAGATTTAAAAAGCGAAAGGTACAGACGCCTGTACAACCAGCCACGAGTTTCAACTTTATCACAAAAGCATAAGGTTCACTTTCAATTGGGGAAATTTGACAGATTGGGGTAGCTTGATGTGCTGGCGTCTGTGCTATTCGCTTTTTATTCAATCTAGGGAATACTGATAGGCGCTGCTTGTTGTAAGTTAGTAGTACTAGGCGAGCAGATGAAAGATGGCGGTTTATAATAATGCTATTTGGTGAACTTTACTTAAAAAAATCTTACTTTGAAAATGAAGTTCCAAGGCAGCGCTTGACCGTATTTGCCGGGCCTGACGTGCGACAGATACCAGGCGAGCAGATAGAAGATGGTGGCTTGCAGTAACATGAATATGTATGACAGCAACACGGAGCCGTTGTAAGGGTAGCTGGCGAATACCATGTTGCTGAACTTTACGCCGCTGCCTGTTCGACAAAGGTAAGGTGAGAAAGGTATATCATCTTTTTCTTTTCTTTCTTTTTTAAAAGACAACGCCCGCATTAGTTGCGGGGTACTTTGAAAACATATAATAGACGGACACAAATTATATTCAGACTCAGAACAACTATTTATGGGTCACACAAATAGTTGTCCGGCGCGGGACTCGAACCCGAAACACGAAGCGGAGAGGCGACTGTCTTAGCCGGTGCGCCACACGTGCAGTCAAATAAGTCATCATCATCATAATCATCATATCAGCCGAAAGACGTCCACTGCTGGACACAGGCCTCCCCCAAAGATCTCCACAATCGCCAGTCTCGCGTTACCGAGAAGTATATAATAGGTATGGAATACCCCTTTTTAGGGTTTCGTGTCCAAAGGCTAAAACGAGACCCTATTACTAACACACCGCTGTCTGTCTGTACGTCTATCACCAGGCTGTATCTTATGGACCGTAATATTTAAATTTTATAATAAATATAAGATAATTTTAACAGATGATATATTTCTGTTGGCGCTATAACAACTAATACAAAAAAAAAAACAGAATAAAAGAAATATTTAAGAAGGCTACCATACAACAAAGTTGATATTTTGCTCGTTTTTGAAGTTATACTTCTTTTGGCGCGATGGAGAAAAATGATGAGAGTGAATTTTTACGATGCGCGCGCACACCGACACCAGAAAATTTAACAGCATGAAGTTAGTTCTAGGTGGTATGAAAATTGATAACTATGTTCAAGTTGTATATTAAGAAGTATAACTTCTAACGCGTGTACATAAGTACACACAAGTTATTTGTTTGATATTAAGAAAGGCAACAGATAGACGCTTGAAATATTCATATAATATTTAGTTATATGTTCGCTTTAAAAATAAATAATGAAATTAAAATAAAACAAATTCTTAATGGGGCTCCCTTGCAACAAACTTGATTTTTTTTTGTTCGGTTTTAATTGTTAAGAACGGCAATAGATATTTTTTTTTATCAGGACTAGTCCCTCCCTCTTACCCATCACTGCAACTCCTGTAAGCCAGTATCAACAGTGGCACACAATGAAATGACACTGAGCGGTGAGGCTCAGGCATGTCCCGGGGAATCGCTTTAACTGTCTTGGATCCCGCAACGAATTTATCAGAAAGGAAATAGGAGGAGTTGGAAAATGAATAGTTCCACTTCCCTCCAGAGCAAAGCGGAAGACAGAATTATGTGAAGAGGCTATAGCCTCATAAAACACTTCCCTTCCCGCTACGCTACGGCTCAGTGAGCCGGAGGTTCGCTGTGAAATAATATTGTTTTTCTGCTATTTCGTGATTGTTTTGTGACCTGTGTTTTGTTTCTAGCTTTGTGTTAGTGTTGAATACTACAATCTGTAAGTGTTTTAAGTGTTTTGATAAGTAATATATGGATTTTTGATCAAATTATCGTTCGGTGTGTAAGTTTAACTTTTATTCTTGTGAGGGTATCGCGTCATAGTAACAGTCACTTGTTATCATGCTAAATATCAGAGTATACATTGAAGCGCTTGCATATATTTTGTGAATAACATGTCAAAAATAAATGATGTCCCTCCCGACCGGGGCCGAGAAGTTTTTAGTAGGAGTAAACAGACGCCCAGAACGCCCCCTTCAGGCTTCAACAAACGTGTTAGGCGATGCGTCACCGACGTTCGTACTCCCGATGGTCAACAGGAATCGGATATAAAACGTTTTCGGGAATCTCAATCCGATTATTCTTCTACAATAAACATTAGCGATACCAACAGTGCGGACTATAATTATTGCAATCTTGTGACACAAGCTTCAGTTTATCTGTCAAAGATTAACGAATTAGTCAGTGATTCAAACTCAGGTATGAATATCGCGAATAAGCTATCTCGGTGTTGGATTGTACGCAGCGCCTTACGAATAGTATTTCATACTTGCACTTAAATCTTTATGCAATGAAACAAAATTATATAATATTTGTGCATCGTGTAAAGCATATAAAAAACCTTACGGCCACAAATGCGGCTCGGACAACTGCCCCACATTTAAGCATAAACTTGAGCAGTTAGTCCTAAATACCAAATATTAATATGGCTAACTTAAAAATAGGGCAGCTAAATGTTCACAACGATAAGGTTGCGACATCAGAGTTGGAAACTTTAGTCAATGAATACAACTTAGATATAGTGCTCGTACAAGAACAATATCAATATGCGCGTTTAAGAAACGAGAGAATTGCAACTAGAGAAGCCAGCTGCAAAAGCACCGAGGATCAATTTAAGGGTCCTAAGTGAGCTGTTATATTTGATTCCAATAGTAGGTTTGTCAAAAGCGCTTAAACGCACGGAAGTTGTTCCTTGTTGCTACAAGATCCGTATAATAAACTACTCCAGATATTGGTCGCATGCTGTTTAACATAATATCACACTGATTTTGCCAGAGATCACACTCCCAATGATGTGGTGAGCAGTTTGTTCATATTCGTTATTGCCATTAAGCACAGACAGATTAGTGAAGATACTAAATTGAAACTGAACAATTTACTTTTAAAATTGTTGTGTCCGGTAAGAAATTGTGCAACACAATGGTCTATGATTAGCCAAGTTTTATTTAACCGTTCGCGTACGTCCGGAAAGAACTGGTGCAGTTGGCGACCCTTGGTTGACCTATTCCATCTACATTGCCATTAATTTAGTAGTTCGTCATTTAAGTCAGCTATTGGCATAAATTGGCAGAAATTTTCGCGCGTAGAATAATACATTGTTGCTCGTCTTTGAACTTTAGATCAACCGGAAGTACACCCGCTAGTACAGGTAGGGCCTCTGTGCTTACTGTTCTATAGGCATTACACAGAAATATCAACGCCAACCTCTGGCTTTGCAGTAATTTATGGCGAGCAGCTCCGATGGTAGCCCTATCAGGCGAGCCTTAGCATACACACACAAGATAGGTTGCCCCGTAAATGATTTTATGAGTATTAAAAGAGACGGCAATAGATAGACGCTTTTAATATACACAGAATATTTAGTTATACATTCGCTTTAAAAATAAACAATTAAAATTAAACAAATACTAAATGGGGGCTCCCATACAACAGACTTGATTTTTTGGCCGTTTTTGTACGGTAGGTGCGCGTGTCCGTACCCGCAGTTGGCCGGTTATTTGGGAATTGTATATTTCAAACTGCATTTTATACAAAACTGTTTAATTTACTCGTAGTAGAAAGAAGAGCCTGTTCTTTTGCGTTCATAATTATCACTCATGCCTTGTTACTGATTACAAATATAATTATCCCTTTAGTGAACATTATAAATGCATTGCATGTTATCAAGTGAGTGCCAATTATAGTGTCAAGTACATATTATTGTAAATACGTAGCTTCAATCCAGGTCATTAGTTGATAAGTATAGTATGTCGTGTTCGTATTCATATTCTAAACACAGTTATAACACTATTACTTAATGAGGGTGGTAACTAAATCGAGTTATACTTTGGTACGTTTTGTGTAAAAGAATAACAAACATCCATACATATACTAACAAACTTTCGAATTTTTAATATTAGTAGGATGCATCGGCGGATCGACATTTTTGCATAGGAAATTTATATATACAGAGTGGCCGAGGAGTAGAAGCCAAATTTAGATATTTTATGATGAGGAGTATCCGAATCACTCCCATGTATGTATGTTCTCCGATTGTGCGTCTTTTTGATACTTTGAAAATTTATGAGTCCTGAGCTCAAACCCTAATTTTGAAAATTCAAATAAATTCTAAGTCAATTGTGCAATGATTAGATAAACCATACTTTTTAGGGTGTTGAGTTACTGGTTGAGAGCCTTCTGCGCTAGCCAACTGCTTGCTGTCGTCAAATTTTAGTATAATATTATTAAATTTTAAAATATTAAAGAACTTGTTATTTATTTAAGGATTTCAAAAACAATATATGATTAAACAGACCGCACGGTCGGACTAGTTAAGTTTCATTTACTTTAATATTATTTTTGATTATAAAATAACAATAAATAAATTTTTATTCAAGAAAAATAAAACTATGTTTATGTACTGCATTGTGAGTTTGACAAGTGTATGTTAATACAAGTGCTGAATAAATTTCATAATTTCATTCCATTTCACGCGACAGGAACTCTTTTTAAAAATACTCACCGTGCATTTCGAGTATTCCGACCTCCCTCCAGAACCAGTTCATGGGCGCGTGCGGGAGGAGGCCGCTGGCGAGCGTGGCCGCGTACGGGACGCTCGGGACGGACGTGAGCGAGCGGGTGGGCACCCACAGCACCACGTACGTCAGCACCGCCAGGGTGGCCGCGTACGTCGCTGGAACAAACATTTATAACCATTAAGCTTTGTTGACGACGTGGTTGTGGTGACGGCCATCACTCCATCTCATCCCGTGGGGGGCCTAGAAATCGACCGAGGGAATATCTGCTTGAGAACGGGAAGCAGCGTTTTTCTGTGAACTATGACCATCAAACTGCGATCGCCAACCCGTCTGCCAAGCGTGGCGATTATGGAATATCGTCCATTCTTTGGGGAGGCTTTTGTCTAGCAGTGGACAAATGCCTCCCCCGTAAGACTATGATAAAATTTAGTCATACTTAAGTGAACATAAACGTTTAATATAAATATAATAATATATATAAAAACATAAGTTAATTTAAACTTAAATCTAATTGTTTGTAAGTTTAAATAATTAACAATTATAATTAAGCATGATTTGAATTTTATCTCTTTGACATGATATGGCTAACTTTCTTTAAAAAGTTTGGATGCCAATTTGTTTTGTTTAATTAGCTAAGCTCGCGGTCAGTCCATAAACGAGTGACCACCAAAGTTGTTTAATTTCTGAGCGTCTCTATGCTTCGAAAGGACACTTTAAGCTATCATTAAGCAACAGTTGTTAAGCCATGTTAGAGGCCTATTGGGCAGCTTGAACAACTCTGACACTAGGGTAACTAGTCCATAGGCTACCCTCTGGACTAGTCCCATTATTCTCTTTTACATTATTATTAATACTCACTGCTCCTGCTGATGTAGCTGCAGAGAAACGCTAAGGAGACTATGGTATTGAAATACAGTAACAGCATGATGAATATGAGGAGCGCATTGGAGTTGGGCAGCAGGGGGTTCGAAGTGGCCTTCAGCAATATCGTGGCGCCGATGGAGAAGAGCAGGCCTGCGGGCAACACGTTGAGGAAGTGGGAGAGGCCGAGACTGTTGATGGATACTCCTACCATCTTCATCAGCTCCTGCAGAAGACACAAATGGGAATTGTTAATTAACGGCCCGTGGGCGTGGTTGGCAAATGCTTGCTTTTCACGCCGGAGGTCGTGGGTTCGATTTCCACCCAGGATAGATATTAGTGTGCATGAACATGTAGGTTTGTCCTGAGTCTGGGTGTAATTTATCTATATAAGTATGTATTTACAAAAGAAAAGTAGTATGTAGTATCAGCTATCTGGTATCTATAGTACAACTCTGCTTAGTTTTGGATCAGATGGCTGTGTGAAAATAATATCCCAGGATATTATTATTAACCATAAACCTGGAACCAAAATAATAATAATATCCAGGTACATTATTTACAGCCATCTCTCGCACCAGGTAACTGATATATTACACTACTTTTCTTTTGTAAATAAATACTTATATAGGTAATTACACCCAGACTCAGTACAAACAGACATGTTCATACACACAAATATCGGTCCAGGGGCTCTACCGGCTAAGTCGCCGAACATCGATTTCTTAAATGGCGTTCAAATAAATAAAGGTTAAAAATGACTTAATCAATAATTAAATCGGCTTCAACGTTGAGAGTCGATTCTGGACCATTTATGACGTCACATGTGCTCATGGCAGCCGATTTAACGATTGATAAAGTCATTTTTAACCTTCATTTATTTGAACGCCATTTCAGAAATCGATGGTCGGTGACTTAGCCGATAGTGCCCCTGGGTGGGAATCCAAGAAACGACCTGCGGCGTGAAAGGCAAGTGTCTACCAACCACGTCAACCTGGACTTACCGGCCCCTTTACGTGTATGAACGAAGGAAAGGAAGGAAAATTTGCCAGGATGTTCTAGAAATGATACTTGATTTCGAACGTCTACATCATCATCATCATCATATCAGCCGAAAGACGTCCACTGCTGGACAAAGACCTCCCCCAAAGATCTCCACAATTGCCGGTCTTGCGCTATTCGCATCCAGCAGTTTCAATTATAATACTTTCAACGTCTACATACGTTCAAAGTATTATAGGTTCATTGAAAAACATTATGAAAAATTCTATGAAAGTTTTCTAAATTCACAACTTTCTTGAGTGTTATGGAAATCTAGCGTCATTTCTAGAACATCATGGCAGATTTCGGAGACTTTAGCGAGGCACACCGGCATTGGTTAATGTTTATAAAAAGTATCGCTGATGAAGAAGATGCTCTCTTGATATCTTTGACCAGCATGCGTTCTAGGCATCCTGCAATTTGTCTCAGTTGGAAGCTTTTTCAACCGACTTAAAAAAAGGAGGAGGTTCTTTTTAATCATTCGTACCCAACAGGCTCGCTAGGTATTGTCCTGATAATATCGTACTTTGATTATGTAATATATAATCAATAAATCATTTACAGTTGTTTCTGATATTTTTTAAAAAAAGGTACTTTTCTGCCAGTGTTTTAGTAGCTGCCGCGTAAAGCACTGCACGGTAGGGAAAAAATGTGACGATAAAAGAAATACTATGACTATGTATGTTTTATTTATATACCCACATTTCTTCACTTAATCCATTACAGGGTTTTCCCCACCTACATATTTTTCTTATGCTTTCCTCGAAATACGAGGATTGGCGATATGCCATGTTGCCAATCACTGAAAGTTTATGTGTCTGTGTTTTTGGTTATCTTGAGTGATTTATTGATCTACGGTCTCACAAAGATCAATGTGACGTGAATGTTAATTATTCCTGTACCGTAAGAGACGAATGCTATACGTATTAAAGTCCGAAAAATCTCTTAAAGAAATGGTCCATAAATAACCACAAAAATAATATAAATTTTTGAAAACTTTATTTGGCGGAAACGGTTCCCATTAATGTTTTTGAACTTTCGCAATTTGTACACATTTTTATATATTGTGGGTAACCTAAAGGTAATGATTTAAATCGTTATCGCGATTGAGACCCGTGACCACAATATATAGAAACGGTTCCTATCAAATACATATATTATTTAATATGATTCAATAAAACTGAGTAATGGTGCGACGTCCATGCCAAAAATAAAAACAATAAAAATTCAGATCACCGACTTCAATTGATATGATTGATAAGCTGATTATAAATCCAGTTCTACGACTTTGCTTACTCTCCAAAGTTTAAAATGAACAATAGAAATTGAGCCATAATCGGAAATGGATGCAGGGTTGGTCCTTTTGGAGACGAGAATCATTTTAGCATCTTTCCATCAGAATGAAAAAATAACTTCGTGAAAAAGAAATAGATTCTTATGTGACGGTAATTTAGATCAAACCTTAAGTTTAACGCGGTTCCTTTCCCTTTCATAATAACTAGATTAGAAAGAAACACACAAAAATGTGAATCTAATCTTGAGGTTAAAACCTCAAACTTTATTATTACGCAGTTGTACTAACTCCAAGAATGAAAAATATCGTTCTTTCCACAAGAACTGAGTTCGAAAGAAAGGGTCCAACGCGACGCTCATTTTATATCAAGTCTCAAGTATTACGGGCTGAAATAGAGTAGTATAACAAAAATGCCCTGTCCATAAGAAATACAAAGATTAGTTGGTATGGGTTAGAACCGGGTTCCGGGACAGATATGTTAAAGTGTACCCGCTCTAGTAAATAACATTTGTGTTGTTAAAACGTATGACTTACTTGTATCCCACTGGTCCTCTCCTCCAAGAGGCGACACATGAGGAAAACGAACGTCAGCAGTAACGACAGCCAGCACAAAACCACCAATATTTGGCATATCTCTTTCATGGCGTTGTGCTTCGGCGTGTGGTAGTACGGGAATTCACGGAGGTACACGGTCTGTGGATTAAAAGCATATGTTATTCATAATTAAATAATTACTCAAAACTGGCTATAGTGAGAAATCTCAAAATTAGGAAATCATAAATTCGCAGGATAATCGATGATAGAGACCTAACAAGTAAAAAGCTGCAAAACTTGGATCATCGGCGTCAGGTTGCAAGCTTATCGGTTTTCTACAGGCTGTTTCATGGAGAATGCGCTCAAGACCTCCATGAACTTATCCCTCCATCTCCCTTTTTTCATCGGACTACACGGCGTCGGGAGGCTCTCCACCGCTATGTCGTTGACATCCCATTATGCCGTACGAAGCGTTTTGCTTCCCCTTTCATCATACGCGCGGCTAAGCTGTGGAACAGCCTCCCAAACGACGTGTTTTCAGACTCATATAACATGGGTTTATTCAAGGTTAGAGTAAACAGGCATCTTATGGGTACGCGCGGTCCACCTACGACCACATCTACATTTACCATCAGGTGAGATCGTGGTCATGCGCAAACCCATTTTGCATTAAAAAAAAATCGTCCGGCGGGTCTCGAACTTGCACCATCTACAAATCTGGGGTAGGCGTAATTCGTTCTGCGTTAAGCTACCAACGATACACACAGGCAGATCAAATTTAGGATTCCCTTGATAACACCCTTCCGGATGTCGGTATTACCTATCGCCTTTGTTTTCCCGCCGGACGATTAAATTTATGATTTGCATTTTTCATTTCATTTTGCATTGCGAAGATATGCTATAAAATTCAAATTTATAAAATTGTAAACAATTATTGAAAACGCATAGCGCCATCTATCGCCATTGCTCAAAGTTGAATCCACTAGATGGCACTGTTTTAAACTAGAAGCAAAAAGTATTTTTTTGTTGTTACTGTGCAACATTTATCTTTTACAAACTTAAAAAAGTTATCTGGTACAAAGAAAGTTGAATAAAGTAATTCTTGCCACGCATTATTGATGGTTCTGCTTTGTAATTCAATTGTCTCAAAAGCAACAAGCAAGAGGACTCATTTCAAGCAACTTCTGCCTCTAAAATCCTAATGTCATAATTCGTAACAACTATAAATCGTTTCACAAAAAACGGAGAAATCGCGTGACATATATACTAAAAGAAATCAGTCGAATTTAACCTCCTTCCCTATAAGTACGTCGTACTTACATATCGTATGGGTACCCTAGTGCCAGACTTCTGCCCGTCAAGTAGACCTCTGGCATTGCCAACGACTGTTGTCTAATGACTACAACCGGGACCAACAGTTTAACGTGCCCTACGAAGCACGTATACGCTTAGAAATTAAACCACTTTGGCGGTCACCTATCTAATGTCTGTATGGTGTATAGATATTTTCTCGTCTACCGTCATATACTCGTATAGTACAGACGACAGCACACCAAGCTACCCCAACCTTATTATGCATGTGTGATGAAGTTGAAAATCTATAAAAGAAATTTGACAGATAGGGGTAGCTGGATATGCTGGCGTCTGTACCTAGGTAATTGTATGTCTATGAACTTTCACTGGCTTATAAATAAATAATTAGGTACCGTATCAATTTTACGTAAATAATTTTCACCAACACAAGTCTCAAGAACAGAATACAGTTCATTATTACTTGGATAAAAATATTTGACATGTTACTTAAGAAAATAAATTTTACAGTGTATTTATGGTGTTTTGTTATAAGCGCAATTTGTCCTATGGGGGATCTTTTGCAACCCTTTATTTACATTTAGTAAATACAATGAAGAAGTAAGGTTTGTGGATTTACGATCCCAACAGGTTTATACCGGCATTTACTAATATTTAAGCGTACAAGTACCTACCGGTTAACAAATTCGACCTTCATACCGTGTTTTCATTGAAATCAATTTCAGGAAAGTTGTTCAACCAACGCGATCGGTGTATTGACTCACTCTTGAACCTGTGTTTAATTCAAAGATTTTGTCCTTGGGACGCTGCACTACTCTGTTGTATCATCATTACAGCTAAATAAGTCCACTGCTGGACAAGCCTCCCTCAAGAATAGTCTTGGGGGGATATGCCATAATCGCCACGCTTGGCAGACGGGTTGGCGATCGCAGTAAGATGGTCATAGTAATCAGAAAGAAGCTGCTGCCCATCCTCTGGTAGATATTCCCTCGGGTCGACTTCTACGCCCCCCACGGGATGAGATGGGGTGATGATATTCTGATTCCGATATTTGTCGCCGTCACCACACAGCTTGTTGTATATTTGTATATTATTCAAGATGGACCGCTGAACTCGTGGGAGTCGCTTAAAGTTGCTGGATGCGGGTAGCGCAAGACAATTATGGACAGTGAAAACAAAATTCAAATTGTCTTAAAATTAATGAAATTATATGTCTTTAATAATAATATAATAATATCTAAGGACAATGTCACACAGATCATCCTAGCCCCAAACTAAGCAAAGCTTGTACTATGGGTACCAGGCGACGATATACATACGTATATAGATAGATAAATACTTAAATACATAGAAAACATCCATGACTCAGAAACAAATATACGTGCTCATCACACAAATATTTGCACTTACCGGGATTCGAACCCAGGACCACCAGCTTCGTAGGCAGGAGCACTACCAACTAGGCTACGGTGACCGTCGAATTTCGAAATCCATTTAAAGATCATGTTAATTAAGAACGCGGTTTACCAACATCACTGGTACGAAGGTATTATGAAAGATGAGAAAGGACAAATCAGAAAACTGAAATAGTTTGTCGCCATTTATCTTCGTAGCGCTACGCCTTACATAAGTTTTGATATAAAAGTGTTTCAGTGTGATAGCACATCAACCAATACTAACTTGGTTCGAAAGTGGACGTCTTTAGACTGGGCGTCTGCCGGCTAATTCGCTGAACTTCGTTTTCGTGAATGGCGTTCAAATAAATAAAGGTTAAAAATGACTTAATCAATTGTTAAATCGGCTTCAACGTTGACAATCGATTCCGGACCATTTATGACGTCACATGTGGCCATGAAAGCCGATTTAACGATTGATTAAGTCATTTTTAACCTTTATAACGATGTTCGGCGACTTAGCCGGTAGAGCCCCTGATATGATGATGATTACGACGCGATTCTTAGGTTCTTAGGATTTTCTCTGTTTATGATTTAGAATTTACGAAAGAACTTTTCGAAGAATACAAAACCTCAATTTAGTAGAATTTTGTATTGTTTTTCACACGTATTAGAGCGAGACAGTCCTAGCCGTAGGGATACCTCTTAAATCTCCAGCCGAATTACATAATGCATGCACTTTAGTTTTACATTCCATTATGTGGAAAATTTTCGGTGCAATCACGTACCTATCTTATTAAAGCAAAGCGATATATATTACTCAATAATTGCTTTCTGATGGTAAATTCGTATCACAATCGCTAATGCTAGGCTTCTGGAAAATACGTAGAACGTTATATTTAATTAGTGTTGCAATTGCGACATTAGTCATCCATCAACCTAATTAAAAGATATTTTTGCACACAATTGTATGGCTGACTGTGGGGCATTGTGTTCAATTTCAGCTTGATACACAATGACCGTCAACCATGACTCACAGACAAAGTAATGTTAACTTTTAACAAGCTAACGATACCCAATGTTACCTAGCTACGAGTTAAAATAGAGAGCTTCTGCTCACTCTATTATTATAAAGTAAAGTAAAAATAATATAATATAAAATACTCTTTATTGTACACCATAACTTAAAATTAAAATGAGTATACATAAATTAAGTACAAAGGGCGGTCATATATCATACATTAATTTAGGGAGTGGATAGACTAAGGAAAGGGAAAACAGGGTAGGTAGGTGTAACAATAGGTCAACTTAATGTAAACTTAAACTTATACAAAATTAATAATATTAAAAATTAATAATAAAACGTACAAAAAAGAAATTCATAGAATAATTTAAAAAAAGTCTAATAAAGCAGGAATGCGCGAAAAAAAAACCAAAGGCGACAGCGGTAAATAAATATGCTTAATATTAATAATCTAGGCAGATAAATACATTTTTATAACATTATTTTAAAAAATATTTAATGATTGCGCTTGTCTTATTATATATTATACCTTAAAAACTAGTGAACTAAAATAGCCTTTTGCTACTATTATCCATTGATATTAAATTCTGGTCCATCCAACGAAAATAGGTTGCCTGGAAGATATCGCTTTTAGTGATAAGGCCGCCAATTGCAAAATAATTTTCTATGCATATTGTACTGTGTATATTCCTTATGAAATAAAGTGCCTTCTTCGTTTTCTAAAATAAAAAAATGGACTTTCTATAGAACCATGACCTAAATATCACGATACCCAATTTAATCTGGTTACGAGTTAAAATAGAGTGAGCAAAAACTATATAAACGGGCCAAGTGCGAGTCGGATTCGCGCACGAAGGGTTCCGCACCATTATCTATAAAAACGAGCAAAAATTCACGTTTGTTGTATGGGAGCCCCTTTAAATATTTATGTTATTTTATTTTTTTGTATTTGTTGTTATTGCGGCAACAGAAATACATTTGTAAAAATTTCAACTGTCTAACTATCACGATTCATGAGATACAGCCTGGTGGCAGACGGACAGACAGACAGACAGCGACGTCTTAGTAATAGGGTCCCGTTTTACCCTTTGGGTGCGGAACCCTAAAAAGAGATCAATAGCATTTGCCCAAAAACGTTAGCAATCCAGTATAACTCATACAGACAATCAGTACGAGGTATGATTACAGTGTCAACTAATCTGTGACGAAATATGCATTGTGACTGACTATCAACCGTAACCAACAATAGGTATTGTCTTTGGAGGACATGTCAATGACAGGAATATTAGATACTACCTTGAATAACACAGAGCTGATTACCTTAGCCAAATAATTGCATATTGATTGTTCGACTACCATAAATCGAATGTCCAAATGTTCGAAAGTTCAAAATATCGAATGGTTAATAATTAGAACATTCATTACTAGAAAAGTAGGTTAGATTGGAACTTAATAGTTATATGACCATACGACGCACGAGTGTAGCAAGCGAAGCGGGCGTGCCGCGGTAGCGGCCGTTGAGTGCCAGAAAAAAATCAATCGTTTATCGCTAAAGGATACATTGGACTTATAGTGATTATTTTGCACCCGATTTGGCAGAGTTCTAACCCAATTCGAAATATAAAATAAGCTGCTGATTATGAATAGCAAAACTGATTTTTAAGGAAAATCTTCACTAGACTGTCTCGCTCTCTATGCATCCAAGTAAAAAGGTCAAATCAGGTACAGGACCTGATTTGATTATTAATTAAATCCTTTAAATATAAATAAATGTTATAATAACTTTCAAAAATTCAATAATTTAATAAAAACGTGACATGTATTAAATTATGAATATTATTTATTTAAAAATTGCGTTTAAATTGTTAGCAGTAAGATCAGATTTAGTAATTGGTGCATGTCAAGTAGATCGAGCATATAGATACAGACGCCAGCACATCAAGATACCCCAATCTGTCAAATACCCCCAATTGAAAGTGAACCTTATGCTTATGTTTTATGAAAATCTATTGAAGAAATTTGACAGATTGGGGTAGCTGGATGTGCTGGCGTCTGTGCATAGGAGACTATGTACAGGTACATTAAAAGCCTGTTTTCTAGAGGGGTATGCAGAGACAACGGATTTTTTTTAAAGACAGCGCCAGCAATAGGCCCTATTCCCTTTTTTTTCTGGTAATGCCTTCGCATGCCACCCGCAAAAAGTGTCTGCGGGTGGGTATGTCGGACTCGCACCGACTAAACCTACCTGCCGTGGTTTTCTTGGCGCCTGATGGGGGAGTCCCGGGAACGCGGGTATGCTGCTCCAGTACCCCCCCTTTTGCGCCATGTCCCAGATGGTAGGGACACGTACCCTGGGAGGGCTCCTTTGGATTGCCCTCCCCTAGGCCCTATTCCCTGTATCGTGGGTTACTTTACAAACATATAATTGACGGACAGAAAGTACATTAAAACTCAGGACAACTAATTATGGGCCACACCAATTGTTGTAGAGCATTCCCCCGGCTTTATAAAAAAAAAGCTTACCGTAGCCTAAACCGAACACTCTTGAAGGAAATGTAGTGAGATCCAAAATAGCCATGTCAATTTTACGAACAACACAAAATATTGTTCTTTACGTAATAGAGAGTTTAAAATTTCGTTTCTTGGTTAATAACCGTGTATGTAAGCTGAGAAATTCATGACTTTACTGACGCCAGACACTTAAGAGGCCTATTACAGTCCACTAGCGCCGCCAATCGAAAAAATGTCATAACTCGTAAATAGAATCAAAAATACAAAATATGTTCTATTATTACTGTGGAAAAGGCAATAACGTAATTGTATAACACCTTATCAACACTTGAAATATAGCTGTTTAGCTAAATCGTGCATTCAAAACATAAACGGCCGTTTTTGTTACAAATGCACGATTTAGCTAAACAGCTATATTTCAAGTGTTGACAATGTGTTATAAAATTACGTTATTGCCTTTTCTACAGTAATAATAGACCACATTTTGTATTTTTGATTCTATTTACGAGTTATGACATTTTTTCGATTGGCGGCGCTAGTGGACTGTAAAAGGCCCCTTAAATTAACTAATGCTGTGCACATTTCTACTAAAAAGGTACTTTTATTTATATTCTGACTCACATACCTAACAAGAATGACTCCGCAAACGAGGATAATCCGTTTAAATTAGTAATTTTATCACAGACACTCGATTCGTAACAGAAGACAATTTATTTCTGTCCATCTTCTCTACTATATAAAAATAAGTCGGGTTTTCCTTCCTGACGCTATAACTCCAGAACGCACGAACCGATTTCCACGGTTTTGCATTCGTTGGAAAGGTCTCGGGCTCCGTGAGGTTTATAGCAAAGAAAATTTATAAAATTTAACGCGGGTAACACCGCGGGGCACAGCTAGTCGATTATAAAAATAATTATCAAAATCGGTTCATGAACAACTTAGGAAACGTGTATACTACTCTGTCAAGAAAGTACCGGGAAAAGATCAATAATATACAAAATGTTTGTTATTCATCCAAATTTATTTTATCACCTTCAAAGTATGCTCTTTCAGGAACGATATACTTACGCCAACGAATAATCAATTCATCAAAACATTTTTTAAACGCTGCTTTCGGAATTGAGTTCAGTTCTCGCCGCGAATTCTCCTTTATATCTTCTACCGATTGAAAACTATCCATAATATACAGGGTGTCCCAAAACTCAACCTCAAGCCGAAACGGGGTGACAGGATTGATCATAACCATCACGAGAAAAATCTGAAAAAAAATCTATCCCATGCAGTTTAAAAATTATGGGCATTTTAAGAAAAACCTAGAAATTTGATCAAACTGTACCATTTTTCGGTTATTGTGGTTATTCTTTTTTATTTTTGTTCATTTGAACTTTGGAAACGTAATTCTAAATAACATTTCTAGAATCCCAATAAAAAATAATGACACAATTGCCTCAAGTTTCCGAGAATTGAGACTATTTGTTAAACTACGAATTTAAAATTTTCAAGATTCGTCGACTTTGACAGGCCCTCCTATAAAAAAAATGTACTAGAGTGCCTTGGCAAGTGGCATTAAAAGTTGGCGCATTTAATCAGAATTCTAAAATGGTACAATACTTGTTAGTTCCATACAATAGAAAAGAGTAAAAAAATTAAAACCTCAAGTAACCCGATTTTTGCTATCTCATTTTACTCAGTTAAAATGTTTTTAATTCACACAAGCTCTAGGTAGGTTCTTAATTTTAAGACAAAATGATGAGAGAGATGGATAATGGGTATGTTCGCCATGAGTGAGCGAGACAGATAGTGACGCCACTTTTACCAAAGTGAAAAAAAGTTAGTAAAATTAGTAAAATAATTAGGTTTGTTGGAATAAAAGTCAGATGATAGAGAAATAACGTTTTTTATTAAAATAAATGTTCAAATTGTTTACCATCAGCCTCAATACAAGCCCTACATCTTCTTAAAAAAGATCTACTTATTAGTCGGGCATATCTTCGAGAGTTGATCGCCTCAGCTGCTTGAGAAATGCGTTCACGCAGGTCGGCTACGTTCTCAATGGGCTTTGAGTAAACTTTTTCTTTGAGAACTCCCCAATAGAAAAAATCCAGGGGATTTAAATCTGGTGAACGGGCGGGCCACGAGATAGTGCCCGAACGTCCAATCCACCTTCCCGGATATTCCTGGTCAAGGAAATCTCTTACTTGCACTGCGAAATGCGCTGGGCAGCCATCTTGTTGAAACCACATGTCGCGAAGATCTGCTAGTGGTACGTCCTCTAACAGGGTTGGTAAATCTTCTCTTAAAAAATGTAGGTAATTAGTTCCATTCAAGTTCTCAGGCAGTTCAATAGGCCCAATAATTTTACCGTTTAAAATTCCGGTCCACAGGTTTACTTTAAAACGATACTGGGATCTATCTTCTCGCATTAAATGTGGATTCTCCACATGCCACTCGTGATAATTGTGCAAGTTCATGTAACCATCTTTTTTAAATGTCGATTCATCTGACCAGAGAATTTTTTGGATGAATTGGGGATTCTCATTATGCCTCTGTCGCACTCGTTTAAACGACGCATCTCCGTCTCAATGCGTGGCGTCACTATCTGTCTCGCTCACTCATGGCAAACATACCCATTATCCATCTCTCTCATCATTTTGCCTTAAAATTAAGAACCTACCTAGAGCTTGTGCGAATTAAAAACATTTTAACTGAGTAAAATCTGATAGCAAAAATCGGGTTACTTGAGGTTTTAATTTTTTTACTCTTTTCTATTGTATGGAACTAACAAGTATTGTACCATTTTAGAATTCTGATTAAATGCGCCAACTTTTAATGCTACTTGCCAAGGCACTCTAGTACATTTTTTTTATAGGAGGGCCTGTCAAAGTCGACGAATCTTGAAAATTTTAAATTCGTAGTTTAACAAATAGTCTCAATTCTCGGGAACTTAAGGCAATTGTGTCATTATTTTTTATTGGGATTCTAGAAATGTTATTTAGGATTACGTTTCTAAAGTTCAAATGAACAAAAATAAAAAATAATAACCACAATAACCGAAAAATGGTACAGTTTGATCAAATTTCTAGGTTTTTCTTAAAATGCCCATAATTTTCAAACTGCATGGGATAGATTTTTTTTCAGATTTTTCTCGTGATGGTTATGATCAATCCTGTCACCCCGTTTCGGCTTGACGTTGAGTTTTGGGACACCCGGTATAAGTAAGTTCAATTATCCTACTAAAATTCCACGTGACAGCCGAAACAATTGCTGGAATTTACTAACACTAATATAATATCCGCAGAATAGAATTTCCCTATTTTGTATCAGTAGGAAGTAAGTTCAATTATCCTACTAAAATTAATTACACATGACAGCCGAAACAATTGCTGGAATTTACGAACATTGATTGCCTAATATTTTCAGAATAGAATGCTCCTATATTGTATTACTGGTAGGTTTAAATAACGGTCTATTTATTCGCGTCACGTACCTAATAAGAAAACCAGCCAAGTGCGAGTCGGACACGCGCACGAAGGGTTCCGCTTTATCCATAAAAACGAGCAAAAATTCAAGTTTGTTGAATGGGAGACCCCTTAAATATCTATTTTATTTAGTTTTTTAGTATTTGTTGTAATATCGGCAACAGAAATACATCATCTGTGAAAATTTGAATTGTCTAACTATCATGGTTCATGAGATACAGCCTGGTGACAGACGAACAGACAGACAGTGAAGTCTTAATAATAGGGTCCCGTTTTACCCCTTGGCTAGGGTACCACAGACAACTTGCTCCGAAATTACAGGACTGATAGATCTGAAATCTAGTACACGCATGTAACTGGGCGATATGATTGCACGGAGAATGGTTCGATTAGAAATTCGCTGACATCCATTTTGTTCGCGATTCAACATCAAACCGCAATGACAGCCGCTAGAAAGTTTAATGGTGATAAATGCGATTATATATTTCTTTATTTATATAATACTAGCTGGGCCCCGCGGTTTACCCGCGTTAAACTTTATAAATTATCACAGGTCCTCCCCCGTAGGTGATAGCGTGATAATATGTAGCCTATATGTTGACCCGACCTCTTAGTAATAATATTCATGCAAAATTAGAAGTAAATCCATGCAGTACTTTTTGAGTTTAGCCCGGACATACATACAGACAAAAATTATAAAAACTATATTTTTGGCTTCGATATCGATAGCAGATCACGCCCCAAGTATCCTTTAAAAAAAATATTCAATGTACAGTTTTGACTTTCCTACGATTTTATTATATGTATAGATGATATATTTAATTTTGTCGTGTTGTTTACGGCCTGTAAAGAATAACAAGGCACTGCATAAAATCTCGTGGGTGATGTAAAAGGCGGATACATCAGGTAGTCGGCAGCCACGCAACCGAGAGACTACTGCAAGCCACTTCAAATGACTACGTTATAAAAACCTTTTGTTGAGGTATATATCCAGCAGTGGAGGATAACACGCCTCTAAGCTTGTACAGACGCCAGCACATCCATCACAATCTGTCAAATTTCTTTTATAGATTTTCAACTTTACCACAAAAGCATAAGGTTCACTTTCATTTGGGGAAATTTGACAGATTGGGGTAGCTTGATGTGCTGGCGTCTGTACGTCTGTCCGTCTGTCACAGACTGCGTATTTCTAGTACGTTTTTAACCTTACTAGATCTCGTTCAAACCAATTTTCGTTGTTAGTTTCCATGATAATGTACATCATATATGTTTTTTTAGTTTTATCATTCTCTTATTTTAGAAGTTACAGGGGGGAGGACACTCATTTATCCACTTTGGAAGTGTCTCTCGCGCAAACTATACAGTTTAGAAAAAAATGATATTAGGAACCTCAATATCATTTTTGAAGACTTTAGAGTTTCACAAAATTTTTGAGTTTCAGTTCTATGTGTGGGGAACCCCCAAAATTATTATTCTTTTTCTATTTTTGTGTGAAAATCTTAATGCGGTTCACAGAATACATATACTTACCAAGTTTCGACAGTACAGCTTATAGTTTTATATTAGCTTACAGCTTATAATTTCGGAAAAAAGTGGCTGTAAGATACGGACGGACAGACAGACAGACATGACGAATCTATAAGGGTTCCGTTTTTGGCCATCTGGCTACGGAACCCTAAAACTATACATTATGGACCATTTTAAGAATCTCCCGTTAGAATGGGACTACCTAGAAAACATTCAACTACCTATCGAATAAAATAAGAACTATCTAAAACGGTTCACAAACAACCGAAAATACGCGTGACATACATAAAACAAAATAGGTACAGTCGAATTAATAAACGCCACATACAAATTTTATAGAACTTAGTGTCATGAAACAATTTAAACGATCATTGTATAATTTTTTTAAAATTATTATATGACTGTATACTTCTGTAGGTACTCTGCTCTGCACATAGCTACATCACTCGCGACGATCCATAGCAAGCATCCATAGGACGCATCCATAGCACGCATGCATAGCACACATCCTTCCATATAAAACATATTATTATCTTAGCTGAATCCGCTTCCACCAGTGCTAAGCTATGTGCACCAATGAATATGATTGGTGGATATAAAAGCCATCCATAGCAACGTAGCACAGCACATCTATTGTAAAATTTGACATGTTTCATAATATTATAGTAATTTGTATTTAATGACATTTACTTCAAATTTAATATTGTATGCCAACATGGCGGACCATAGTTGGACAAACCTGGTAAATAACATCCATATGTTTGACGGTCACCGTAGCCTTGTTGGTGGTGCTCCTGCCTACGAAGCTGGTGGTCCTGGGTTCGAATCCCGGTAAGTGCAAATATTTGTGTCATGAGCACGAATATTTGTTTCCGAGTCATGGATGATTTCTATGTATATAAGTAGGTATATATCTATCTATATAAGTATGTGTACCGTCGCCTGGTACCCATAGTACAAGCTTTGTTTACTTTGGGGCTAGGATGATCTGTGTGACATTATCAAGAGATAAAAAAAAAAAAACGTAACCTATGTGCCACAATAAAGTTTATTCTATTCTATAGATATTTAAAATTGGAACATTCAATTAAAGTCTCTGTATCATTCCAAATTATCCAATTCCAAATATATATATAATTAAGTAGAAAATAATAAGGTCGCAATTGGAATGCACAAAGAAAGCCAAAGGAATACATAGAATATTTATTATCATATATTATGACGTCTAAGAAAATGTAATGAGCGCGGAAATCCCCTGGATATAAACACGTATCGCGTTGGAATACACGTGCGTCTGAGTGCGTAAAATACGCATTTATCGTTCTACTCTTCTTCTTCTTTATCATATTGGGAGTGGCTACCGTGGAGTCAGAGGTGTTCAAGCCGCCCAGAATGTCTCTGACATGGCTTAACGTCTGTTTCTAACAACAACAACCGGGTCTGACAGCTTAACGTGCTCCCCGACGCACGGAGACAAACTACATACTGACCACGTGCATATGCGCTTTACCACGCCGATCACTAATGGATCGGTGAGCAGAACTGGCTGAGAGCGACCAATCAGATCGTCGTCATGCACTGCACGGTACTTACTTATCGTATGGGCAGTGGTTTCCTGGGTGACAGAGTTGTTCAAGCCGCCTAGTAAGCCTCTGACATAGCTAACGATTGTTGTCTAAGGACTACAACCGGGACCGACAGCTTAAACTGCCCTCCGAAGCACGGTGACGCTCAGAAATTAAACCACTTTGGCGGTCACCCATCTATGAACTGACCGGGAGCCTAGTTGCTCAACTTCGCCGATCACTTACGGACCGGTGAGAGCATCTAGCTATGAGCGCCTTACTGCACGGTAGGGTAAAAACAATGACGATTCCACATGAATGTAATATTTTTAGGGAAAAAATAAATTTTGATTTTGAGTTAGTCTCTCTACAGCTTTCAACCAATCATCATGGACAGAGAGTCGAGTTTTTACCATTGACTTACATGCATAACTAGACACGCTGTTTCGAATAAGAACTCTGTCCCAGTCCGGCTGTGCGCGAGGTGAGGGGCGCGGGCGCCGCGACCCAAATTTTGACACGGGCGCTGCGTTTATTCTCAACGAGTCACACTCGATCCTGTCACACTGTGACTGGTTGAGAAAAATATTCGCATCGATCAACAGTGTGGCTCGATGCGATTATTTATTCTCATCTAGTAGCACTGTTTCGTGAATAGTGTTACTCGTTAAGAAAAATAAATCTCATCGTGTAGCAGTGTGACGCTATGCGATGTTTTATTCTCATCTGGTAACACTGCTTCGTGAATAGTGTTTCTCGTTCAGAAAAAACAATCTCATTGAGTAGCAGTGTAACTAGATGCGATTTTTAATTCTCATTTAGTAATATTTTGGCAAAGTATGGTTAATACTTTATAATAATTATTCATTTTCTCTCCTGAAGGAGTTACCAAACACTTAAATAAAATTTCAATTGCAGTTCAAATCATGTTTATTCTAAATAAAAATACAGGAAACTGTCTAAATGTATTTAGTGTAATATTATACTAATAAAAAAATCAACATTAGTTTGTCAATACCAACAACTTTTACAAAACATTTAAGAATTCACTTAATGTGGCAACATTGCTTTATATAATAACTTCAGTACACGGTCCCCTGTCGTTCAAGATGGAAGCCACGAGTGGTCCGTCAAACAGTGTTGATTTAGTTTTTATTAAAAAAAATGGTGGCATTGTTCTTCTTCGAGCTGGACATCAATATTACGCCAGGAAAAAACATAAAAGTGGATTGATAGTGTGGGCGTGTACGAAACGAAGGCTGTGCAAGGGCCTTGTGAGGATTAAGGTAAGAGAACTATATTACATATTTTGTTGCATCAATGTTTGTAATTTGCTCAATTATCTTTAGTTCATATTGTTATATTTATGTAGGTACTAATAATACTAAATAATAATATAGTTTAATAAAGGAAAAATTAATAATGTACGTTAATTATATTAAAATACGAACACACACTATTTATTTCAACTGTTACTCGTGTCCTTTAGCGGCAGCCATTTTGTTTTAGCAACGCACGCTGTTTTTTATATTGACAGTATGTTGAATGTACACAGTAAAATATTATAAAATTGACTTCATTTTTAAAAATTACTGTCATTATAGTAGTGGCCATTTTTGTATCTTTATTCAAACTGAATAATATTTAGTTTAAACTTGCAATTGTCACTTGTCACTTGGGGGAACTGCATCATTCAATCTTGGTACAAAAACTAGAACTATAGCAAACCGTATGTATTCGTTACTAACATACGAGTACTTAAGCATTCCATTTCACTTCCAGGGTGAGCAGATATTAGATGAAGCTCCTCATTCATGTATACCAGATTTTGCGAAGAACGATATCATGACATCTCTTCAGAAATTAAAAAATGAAATCACTACACCACTTTCCGAACGTTCCGCAAAAATACAACGCCATGGTAGGGAGACTAAAAGATGCGGGATTGGACATAATTTCATCCATACCTAAATTTAGCTCAATAAAAGACTCTCTGTATAGAAAACGAAACGCAGCGGCTCTAGTACAAAAACTACAACACAAAAATGTACATGAGGTCGAAGTTCCCGCTCAGTATCAAGATTTTTTGCTAGCCGAGTACACAAGCGATGATACCAGAATACTGGTATTTTCTTCTGCTGAAGCCAGACAAACGATGTGCAAATTAAAAGATTTTTGTGGCGATGGAACTTTTAAAAGTTGTACGGTTCCTTTTGTGCAACTGTATTCTATCCACGGTGATACGGCAGCACAATCAACCACACTAACATAATTCCTCTTGTATACGCTTTGATGAGTCACCGAAATACAGAAGCCTACGTGATTCTATTCAGCATGATAAAGTCACAAATTGCTAATTGGAATCCAACAAAATTTAAAGTAGATTACGAAAAAGCAGCCATGCGAGCAATTGCTATAGTGTTTCCTTCAGTTGAAGTCAAAGGCTGCTATTACCATTATAATAAGGCAATCTTTAAGAAAGGCCACGAATTGCATTTAACACATACTCAAGACCCAAAGAAGAAACGTATGGTTAGCCTAAGCGCAGTTCTTCCACTGCTACCTGACAACGAAATCATGAGCGGATGGGCGTAGGTACATTCGTTCGCGATATGAGGATAGTAACGACGTACAAATTCAAAAATTTGTGCATTACATGAAAAAACAATGGCTCCAGAACGGTTTTTTAAAAGTCTGGTGTGCTTTTGGGGAGACCCATCGAACCACTAACTTCATTGAAGGTTGGCATAATAAACTTAATAAAGCCGTCGGTAAAAAGCACCCAAATTTGATGCAATTGTTGCATATACTTAAAGAAGATGCCTCATTATACACCGTTCGCAACATTCAGAGACAGCACAATATACAACCATCCAGAAAAAGATTTAAAACGTCAATACTAAACGACAACTTTATACAAGAAGCTCAAATGGATTTCGTACAAGGTACTATATCGGTTGGGAATTTATTGGAGATTTTACGACACTAAAGTACAAATTATGTAAAAGCTAATCTTTGTGAATGATTGTGATGAAAAAAAAGGCTGATTTTATAAAGAAACATTGTGATAATAGTCATTAAGGAGAAATTACGTATAATATTTTTTATGTTGTTGGATTTGATATATCATTGTTGATTGTTTATACTATTTTGTTGCACATATATTAAGACATACTTTTCTGTTTAATGTTGATTTTGTAATTATTATATTGTTTTTAATGTAGGCAAATAACTGTGATTATTGTGATAAGAAAGGCTGATTTATAGAGAAGTAACCAATTAGTGTATTTTATTAATCAGTAAGAAACAATAAATCATTTACATTTTATTATACTGTTGTTAAGACCGCTGTTGATTTTATAATTTTATATTTTTATGACTTTATAAACAAAAATGTGGTAAATAGTTGATAAGAACGTTTTTGAACGTTTTTTTTTTGACCGCTCAG
Source organism: Pseudoips prasinana (assembly GCA_951640165.1). Taxonomy (NCBI): domain Eukaryota; kingdom Metazoa; phylum Arthropoda; class Insecta; order Lepidoptera; family Nolidae; genus Pseudoips; species Pseudoips prasinana. The sequence goes on along the minus strand of OX621251.1, from coordinate 30,722,476 downwards.
CCAAGATCATATGTTTATTTTCTATATATATGTATATTGACATTTTTTTACATATTCAATCTTTTTTACTTACCCTTGGAATCTCTGCAACGCTTAGTTCAGACCTCCGTGGCCGTGCGGCCGAAATCTATATATATAAAAATCAATGCCACTTTTCGTTGTAATGTTATAACTCAACAACGCCTTTACCGATTTGGCTAATTTTGGTCTTGAATTATTCGTGGAAGTCCAGGGAAGGTTTGTACGTAGAGAAAATTTAAAAGCGTCTAGAAAAAGTATAAAATTAACATCTTTCTATACTCCCATATGCAAACAATTTGTACCAATACTTAAAAGCGTAGCGAAGCACGTACCGGGCCGCTAGTGTACTATACTTTTTTATGTTGTTGATTTTGATATACCAATGTTGTTCTTTTTTATTATGAATAACATACTTTAGATACCAGTACGACAGTTTCCTGTATTTTTATTTAGAATAAACATGATTTGAACTGCAATTGAAATTTTATTTAAGTGTTTGGTAACTCCTTCAGGAGAGAAAATGAATAATTATTATAAAGTATTAACCATACTTTGCCAAAATATTACTAAATGAGAATTAAAAATCGCATCTAGTTACACTGCTACTCAATGAGATTGTTTTTTCTGAACGAGTAACACTATTCACGAAGCAGTGTTACCAGATGAGAATAAAATAACGCATAGCGTCACACTGCTACACGATGAGATTTATTTTTCTTAACGAGTAACACTATTCACGAAACAGTGCTACTAGATGAGAATAAATAATCGCATCGAGCCACACTGTTGATCGATGCGAATATTTTTCTCAACCAGTCACAGTGTGACAGGATCGAGTGTGACTTGTTGAGAAGAAACGGGGCGCTGCAACTCAGTGAGCAAATGGGATTCTCAATATGGGATTGCACGTCTAGTAGAATACATATACGTCAATGGTTTTTACTGTTATTTCATTGGTTGAACGCTGTACGCCAACAAAGGTTCCAAATCAATGAGGTAGGATAGTATTCTCTATAGCTACTTCAGTTGCTGACTGTACCTATCTATTCATAGGCTCAATTGACCATGTAGCCTACTGGGAAAACAATAAGATATAATAATATTAATAATACCTATACCTATTGACAAAGGGGATTTCCGAAATAGTATTTATATAAAGGAGTTTATTATTACTTAATTTAAGTTAGTTAAATATCGTTACTGTTATAAAATAAATCTTATTGTAAATTATTTCATACAATCCGTGTACCTAAGTATCTATATGTACCTAGAAATAATTATAAATTAATTATATATTATTATTTAATTATATATTATTATTAATTAATTATATATTAATTTTATATAAACCTGACATATTAGCAAATCAATTTAATAATTATTTTATAGACAAAATTATTCCCATTCCTGGTGCAGGTGAAAATACTACAAAATTCATAAAAAACCATCTAAACTCAATGTTTATGACTCCCTGCACACCTAATGACATTTTTAATATTATTAAAGGCCAAAAAAATACATATAGTGTTGGATATGATGAAATTTCTACTTATATAATAAAATACACAGCTGACTTAATATCTCTACACCTCAGTTACATTCTTAACCTGTGTATAATGTATGGTATTTTCCCCGAAGCACTTAAGACATCCATAGTCAGACCATTGCATAAAAAAGACAATAAAGAATCGATTCATAACTATAGGCCGATTGCAATTTTGTCAATATTCTCAAAGATATTTGAAAAGTTCATACATAACAATATTTATTCATATCTTGAGAAAAATAATATTTTGTGCAGAGAACAAAAAGGATTCAGAAAAAATATGTCAATTAATGTGGCAATATATGACTTCCTCAGTACTATAATGTATAATGTTGATAAAAAAATACCGACATGTGCAGTATATTGTGATATGACACAAGCTTTCGATTGTGTCGATCATGGTATTCTACTAAATAAACTGGAATGTTACGGTATCAGGGGAAATATACTTAATCTGTTAAAAACATACCTCCAAAACAGGAAACAGTTAACTTGCATCAATAAACTGGATATTAAAACAAAAACTGAAAATAAATATTTATCAAGAGAGCGGACGATATCATTTGGAGTACCACAAGGGAGTGTGTTAGGCCCCCTGTTATTTATTATTTATATTAATGATCTACCCAAAGCAATAAAACATCCAATGACTTTGTTCGCAGATGACAGTACAGTTACTATATCCTATGATGCAAAGAAACTATATGAAACAGATATTAATGACACTGTAACCACAATAATATCATGGCTAGAAAGTAATAATCTAAGGATAAATCTCAAAAAAACACACATTATGCACTTTTATCAAAGAAAAGGCATTAATTCTATAATGGATATAAAACATGAAACAAATGTCATTACAGAAACCGAAGCTACAAAATTTCTTGGTCTAGTTATTGACAGACGCCTTGATTGGAAGGCTCACATAGAGGCACTTTGTAATAGAATAAGTAGCTCCGCTTATGCCTTATATAAACTTGCACCAGTAGTAAATACGGAGGCACTACTTACTGCCTACCATGGTATGGTTTCATCAGTATTACGATATGGCATTATTTTCTGGGGCAATTCCACAAATAAAGATATAGCATTTAAGTCGCAGAAAAGATGCATAAGAGCTATGTTTAACCTAGATGTAACTGATAGCTGTAAACCATATTTTAATAAATATAAAATTCTAACACTTCCTTCTCTGTATATTCTGGAAACAGCGTTGTTTGTTAAATGTAACCCTCACTTGTTTATGAAACTCTCTGATGTGGCAATTCGTAATAGGCGTAGGGATCAATTGTGTATTACCACAGCCAAAACAGCGCTCATGTGGAAAAGTATTTTTTGCTTAGCACCAAAAATTTACAATAAGCTTCCAGCTTCACTAAAACTTCTAAATTTTAATTTGTTTAAGAGTAAACTAAGGGACCTACTATATCAAAAATGCTACTACTCAACTACTGATTATCTAAATGCTACCCTTTAAGTAAAATGTAATACCTGCTAATAATATAGTATCTTACCTAGATCCTTCAATTTTGTGACACACTTTTCATTTTCTCTTCTTCTTGATTTGTATAGTTTTGATTTTGTTGTATTATTTTAATTTGTACGCCGGATATCGGCAGAATATGATGTTCTCATAATTTACTTTTAAGATCTGTATTTATACATTACCATATTCATGCAAATAAATATATTGATTGATTGATTGATATATATTACTACGAATATGTTCTGACTATTTACAAGCGCTAAAGTCTACGTGAATAAAAACCTTTATTATTAAAAAAATATATATATATATATATATATTAGTGTTAGTCGTCACACAGTGGGCTGGAAATCGACATTCATAGACTTAGGGAATTATTTTTTTAAGTATTTTCAGTCATATTTAAAGTGAATTGTATAAATTAAAGTGCTGGTCGGAATCGAACCCACGACCACGGGGTACCTGGCTCCATGTGCGTTAGCCGCTCCGCCACCGCACCGTGGTTTTAAGACTCGAATTTATTATTCTTAACGCATTTTAGAACGATTTTAGAGCCATCTTTCCAAAACAACAATGGCTAGAATGCCCATACTTAGATCGGACAATTCCAACAGGTGGCGCTTTTTTAAATTATTCATTTTTTACTTGACTACATAAATCATAGTTTTTATTATTATCTATAATTTAATTTATTATTTTAAACATGATAAACTGAGACAAGTTTCAGAAATCATTGAAGTGAATTGTATAAATTTAAGTACTGGTGGGAATCGAACCCTAGACTATGTTTTTTTAAATGTCGTACAACACCACCCCATCTTCATTTCATTTCATTTATTTACTTCAATAACATACATTGTGTTTGACTTACATTCTTATAGACAAAATTACATAATAAATGAAATAAATCTCATCCCTTATGGTGGTTAGAGATCCTCCCGAGGGAATGTCTACCAGAGACCGGACAGCAGCGTCTCTCTACGTACTATGACCATCATACTGCGATCGCCAAGCCATATCTGTGTTGGCAATAATTTTTGAATTTCACGGGCCGGTTTGCGTGATTTTGCAGATACTCGCGTTTCATGCCGCAGGTCGTGGGTTCGATTCCCACCCAGGACAGCTATTCGCGTGCATGAACATGTCTGTCTGTCCTGACCCTCGCACTGTGATTCGCGTAGAACAAACTAGCTGGACAAAAACAACTCTTCAATTCCTAATAGTTAATTATTAAGATGAACTCATTAGCCCTATACATTAAGGAATACATCTATTAATTTTCGTAATTACCCTCATTAGGCCCGTCATTAAGGTAAGTATATAAAGTGTTGATAATTCAAAGTGCATTCATTTGCATTTTTACACCATATTGTTAACATTATTTTAAGTCACTAAAAGAAATTTGTGATAGTGTTTTTGTGATGGATTGTGTACATAAGGGTAAGTAGTTTTGTTTTAGTTAATTTTTATCACAGGATCTTCATTATTTAATTTTATTAAATTAAATGTTTCGATAAAAGTGGACTTTTTCACCCATATTTTTGAATTCAATAGTCAAAATATTACATGTCCACTCATGTCCACTCTGTAAAATCTATTTTATATGATTCTCACAAGTATCTAGTAGTAATTAGTAGAAAAAAATATTGCGAATTATTTGCACAACTAATTTTTTTCTTTTTTTTCTTTAAACAGTTTTCACCGTCTCAAAAATGGACTTTTTTGAAGAATGGCTAAAACACCCGAAGGAAACGCGAAACGTGGAGCTCTTTTGGTTTATATCTTTGAGACATGACTTTGATGGTGTTACGGAGCAGTCCCTGAGAGACGTCAAGGTCATCATCTCAAAATATTCTTCAAAATTGGCTGAAAAGTGGAGCAGCTGTGCAAGAAATAGCAGCTGTGCAAAGAATAGCTACGAATAGAGATTTACTTAATATGTTATTGATAACATCTGACCCTGTAATAAATGGTTTAAGAGAAATTCCCCGGAAGAAAATAGGTTCATTCCCTATCGAAGTCCTAGATTTATTAGTTCAACCTAGCTTTAAGGAACAAAATGTTAATATAGTTTCTAGTTTTCATAGTTCTGCCACTCATGATCATGACTATTCAATGGATGATTCATCTGATGATAGTGATGATGAGTGATCGATTTAGTTTTTAAGTAGGTATTTTATGTATCTGATATTAGATTTTATAGTTACATTTATAGTTAAATTTATTTATAAAATTGTTTAAAAAAATATTGTGTTTTTATTTCACTATACCTGCTCAAACGACCAATGGACCTCAAATAGTATTATGACCCTTATATCTTTGCTTAATAACCTCATTTATAAATAAAAATCGAAACAAATAATATTGTCCAGCTAGCTTGTTCTACACGAACCACTGTGCCTCGGTGTAATAATTATATCTGTACAAGTATGCAGTATCTCAGTTATCTGTTTTCCATAGTACAATCTCTGCTTAGTTTGGGATCAAATACAAATACAGAAATACAAATCCGTTTATTTGCAAGAATATAATAATAATATCTGGGGACAATGTCACACAGATCATCCTAGCCCCAAACTAAGCAAAGCTTGTACTATGGGTACCAGGCGACGATATACATACTTATATAGATAGATAAATACTTATATACATAGAAAACATCCATGACTGAGAAACAAATATTCGTGCTCATCACACAAATATTTGCACTTACCGGGATTTGAACCCAGGACCACCAGCTTCGTAGGCAGGAGCACTAGCAACTAGGCTACGGTGACCGTATTGGTATATTTTCAGGGTATGGTCTTAAATTAAAATGGTCCATTTACATTCTACCTCCCTATTATGGTACACTACCACAGCTACTATCGATGCACAGAAAGCAACCTTATGGCGAGATAAATTTGCTCCTCCTTTGTTTGTCCCGCCGAATGACTCTTAAACTACGTACCCAGGTTGGTAGATCCAAAGAAAACATGTGCAAATGGGGTTACTTTCCCACATCACAAAACATCTGCGAGTGCGGCGATTCACCCCAAAGTATGGCACATTTATCTGATTGTCCCTCTTGTCCAGTCTCTTGTTCCCTTCAGGACTTGTATGATGCTTCAGCCAAAGCGGTCAGTGTTGCCCAATTTTGGAAAGATATAATCTAATTCTTACCATCGACACGATAAGAAGAAGATTATGGTGTGAAAATTTTCGGCTTTAAACAATAATAATCTAATATTTTGCAAGCAAGCAATTCGCCATGTGTGAATAATGTCCCAGGATATTAATAGCATATCCCCTAAATAGTGGACACACATCCAAGCCTCTGTTCAACAGTGGATGTCATTCGACTATCACGATAAAGAACCATTTATCAATATATGTTACGACGTTGACTGTACTGTTCGGTATGCCGATGTTTTCGTTCGATTGTGTTCCATAAATAGCACCCGTATCATCACATACATACATACCATACATTTGTGGTCGTAGATGTCGTCAATAGCAACGGTATGACACAAACAAACTAACGTTAATTAATATTAATAATAAATAATGTCCTCCTGGGCGATTTCGGCACACAGGGGCACTTTCTATTCCATCACCCCGATGGATCCGTTGTTTAAATAAGTGCTAGTAATAGGTTGCGGAAAAAGTCTCATAGCATTTTATTAAGAAAATTCAAAACATTTTATAAAATAATTTATTTACGTTTAACTAAAGTATGTAGGTACCATTTTGTTCGATAACTTTTGCCATCTTGTAGGTAGGGACATGATCCCATTGCCATAGACATTTTGGGACTTCTGATCTAAATACCGCGATGAGTGGTTTTGGCAGTCCTCTCATGATGTTAATCTGCCACTGCCTAAAGAATTCTGAAGAGACCGAAACAGGTGGAAATCTGAAGATGCAAGGTCAAGACTATACGGCGGATGCATTAACACCTCCCAGCCAACCTGTCTTCATTTTTGCTGAGTGGCTAAAGATGTGTGAGGTCTAGCGTTATCATGATAAAAAATTCACACCACTTCTGTTGATGAATTCCGGCCGCTTTCTCTCAATTTCTTTCTTTAATCTCATCAGTTGTTCGCAGTAGAGTTTAGAATCGATGGTCCTGCCTGGTGGTAACAGCTCATTATGAATAATGCCCTTCCAATCCCACCACACACACAGCATCACTCGATTGCGAGTTAACCCGGGTTTCGCCAGTCTGTGAAGCCTGACGGGCCTTTGACCACGACCTTTTTCGCGCGTTCTTGTCGTACGTGATACACTTTTCATCACCAGTTATCAGCTTCTTCAAGAATGCTTCGGTTTCCTTACGTGGTAATAAAGAATCACAAATGACTACACGGTTCATTAGATTTCTTTCAGTGAGCTCGTGGGGTACCCAATTATCGAGCTTTTTTGTGTACCCAGTTTTTTCAAATGCGCCAAATCCAAAATGTTTTGTGGTCAATTCCTAGTTCTTCAGCTACGTCGTAACTAATGATATGACGATTTTGCTCCACTTTTTAAAAAATGCCATCCATTTTATCCGTAACTCTCACAGATACTGCACTAGGTCCATAAACTTCGCAATTTTTTTTCGCGGTTTGCGTTACTTTTTTCCTTTTTTGTAGTAAAATTTTTAAATTTATCGAATTTCTTCATTACATTCACTCAACTTGACAGTACGAAAAACAAATGAAAATCACACATTATCCTAATTTGAATTTGGAATTATGTTCTTTAAAATGTAAACTTTCAATGATACCAAAACCAGCCAGATACAAATAGTATAGCCATAGAGATTTTCTGACAAGTTCATAAATACTATAATGCCAGAGACTTTTTCCCCAACCCCAATTTTGTTCTTTGACGGCGGCGACAAATATCAAATATCGTCGCCCCATCTCTTAACCTGGGGGCGTAGAAGTCGTCCGGAGCGAATAACCACTAGAGAACGGGAAGTCTCACCAACTTCTGCTTCTTCTTCAACTTCTGCCCATCGTACTGAGAAAGCCAATCCGCCCGAGGTATATGCCATATTCCTCTAATTTGATTGAGATGAATTGTAAAATGATTCTTTGCTGAGATTTTTGTCCAGCAGTAGACAACGTATTTCAGCTGATATGATGAGAATGGTAATAGATATTATTTACACACGGACACCTGATCACAAACTAAGCAGAGTTTGGACTATGGAAACCAGAACTGATATACTACAATCTACATATACTACTTTTTTTTTGTAAATACATACTTATAGAGGTAACACCCCGACTAAGGATAAACAGACAAGTCCATGCACACAAATATCTGTCCTGGATGGAAATCGAACCCACGACCAGCAGCATGAAAGGCAAGTATCTCCCAACCACGCCAACCGGCCCGTCAAGAATGTATGATAGCAGATGCAATCGACTTCCATTTCGAGTGCATTACTCGCTACGAGTCATGGCTATACTTGCCGATGCTCGCACAATAAACGTGACAGTTATACCTACTATAATATGTATACTCTCTACAAAGTGCAATACAGTGGACTGCATTAAACTCCCGCGCATCAAAGGATCTTATCGCAGACAGCTCATGCACTGTGAAGTGGGGCCCCTCCAATCAGTCGGCGCACAAACGTCGACCGTAGCGGACGTCACGGCGCAAATTAGGTTATAAATACGGCGTATAATTACTGTATGCATCTGATACATAATTGCTAGTGAGCTCAAATTCCATCAATATTATTGAGTCTGAAAGAACCGGGCCACCAGAGAACAATGCAACAAAGACAATATTAACGTGAAATGATCCCGGCGTCCATTTTGTTTTTGTCGTTACTGTAGATATTATGAGTGTCCAAAGTCTGACTAAGGATCCATTTTTATACGATCACAGTTGGTAACAAAATAAAATACTTAAACCACATTTAATTCACTTTGTACTATGATCGGACAAAGGTATTCTAAAATTTATTATAAACTAGATGTGCCTCGCGATATTGCCCGCGTTAAACTTTATAACTTATATAGCCTATCTGTTTTTCGGATATATAAGTTATATTACTACAAAGTTTTATCAAAATCCGTTCAGTAGTTATTGCGTAAAAGAGCGATCCATACTTAAAAACTTTCGCATTTATAATAGATATTAGTAGGATGATCAGTGTTTGACTAAAGATCCATTTTTATACAATCATAGTAAGTAACAAAATAGAATACACATTTTATTCACTTTCAACTATGATTGGACAGAGTTATTCATAGATTTAGGAATAATTGATTATCTTTGGCCGAAAACTAAACTGGATATTTGTATTACAATAATCGTATAAGGTATTATACGCGCTTAGAAAATTGCTTTCCGAGCCTAATCGAAATTAATTAAGAATTAGCGACGCACTCCGGTTTGGCGCGAGTAAATTAACGGAAAGATAAATTTAATGATTAAAAAAAAACGTTATGTGAACTATAATAATGAGACATATAACCTTACATAAAAACGAAAACAAATTGGGTTAAATTATTGTAATATTCGTAGAAATCTTCCTTGCTTTTTCTTGAATAATATAAATACTTGCTAATAAAGTAGCCTCTTATAGACGAAATATTTTTTAGTTAGTTATTGTCTATTACTACTAGACATGATATATATGGTGAAACTTAAATAGTGGAGGTAACTTAAGGAACACTACCTACTTATAAAACTGCACAAAGTAAAGATAACAAGTTTGTGAAATATGATTATTTTTTATCTACCCCTACAAAAAGTCTAAATATCAGGCCTTAAGTCGTCCACTGCTGGCGAAGGCCTTCCCCAAAGATCTCCACATTTGCCGGTCTTGTGGTAGCCGCATCGTGAGGCTTGTAGCAGGCCTGCCTACGCTGCGTCTTCCGATTCATGGTCGCCACTCTAGAACCTTCCCCCCAGCGGCCGTCAGTTCAAGAGTTATGTGCCCTGCCACTTCAGCCTGGCAATTCTTCGAGCTATGTCGATTACTTTGTACGTCTGCGGATCTCAACATGTCTGATTCGATGTCGCTGGGAAACTTCAAGCCATTCCAACTGCAAGTTTGTATTTGTTGTATGAGAAGTATTTTTTTTTTATTTTTGTGGTTTTACAAGTTGTTCAGTTTCATAGGCAAATTAATCTCCTTACGTGACTTCCACGATTAATGTTACAGCTTGTATATATAATGTACTATCTATGCCCCGCGGCTTCACCCGCGTTAATTTAGTTTTGGCGTATTGGAGTCACAAACATACATCCATACATCTATACTCACAAACTTTCGCATTTATAATATTAGTAGGATGTGTACCTCTAGCAGTTTTGTCAGTGCACGCCGGAATAGCTCGCAGATCGTAAATTTTTTCTTCTTACTTGATACTTACCGTCATATTTTGGACAATTCACACAATATCTTTATAAATTGTAGCCTATGTGTTATTCTGAAGTATAAGCTAAATTATTGTAAAGTTTCATTAAAACCCATTCAGTAGTTTTTACGTGAAAGAGTAACAAACATCCATCCATACTTACAAACTTTCACGTTTGTAATATTAGTAGGATATTGGCTTACCTGTTTCACTTCATTGTCAGGAAGCAGCAGTTTCATGTAACTGGAATCCACCGCCCATTGGAGCCGCATAAATATATCGTAGCCGAGACCTGGGAAAAATTAAATGAAATTAATTCGTCGTCATTGGCGCCGTCTACCATAGTATACGCATTTTCTTAAGAAAGGCCAGGTCAAAAGTACCGCAACCGGCGAACATGTATGAATAATATAATCGAGGAAAAAGAGGAGTGCAAAGATCGTGACAAATAGAAATCCATTGTCTCTGCCATACCCCTATGGGAAACAGGCATCTATGTATGTATGTAAAATTTTTAGGTATGCGAATGATTAATTGTTTCGTTAGGTTAATGACGCGATTCAATATTTAAACAAATACTTTCTTGAAAATATTATTTGCTCTATAATTCTCATATTTGACACTCGAATGTAGAATATTTAATTTGAAATATTTCCAATAAACTGGTATATTCGAAGCAATGCGAATATATTTATTATTTATAAAAACATAAAACCGTTAGATAACCGATTGGAACAAAATGATTATATGTAGGGTTGCCATCTCTAAAATTTGGTAACCAGTACATGACGCGTGAAATCCCCGGATTTTGGAGCCCAGAACCCGGACACGTCAACAGTCATAACCCTCCTATGACTTACTGCACGTGCCGGTTCGTCATTTTGACTTTTTTGAACCCGGACTACAGATGAAACCTCGCCCGGTCCCTCCCCGGGCGCCCTCTAAACTAGGACAAATCCGGGGAAACCTAGACGGATGGCAACCCTTATTATATGAGACCTTCCCTGGGAGTTTTGGCGCCAACGCGGAAAATGACGCATCGGGGCATTGTTTCATTTTCAAAAACTGGTGTAAATTCGAGTCTTTACGTGTAAATATGGTGGATTTTTACACATAACATCTTTGTCAACGTACACAAGTGAAGGAAAGTGCCATATTGCCGTGAATTCCGATTTTCTGTGTTGAATCTAAAACTCCATATAAGCGTCTGTAAAGTCTCCACTGCTTTAACTAGGGTAGGACAAGGACTATGTACGACTTGAATGTGACGGACTTTGCTTGATATAGACTCAATGACGAAAATAATGATATAAAAATATATTTACTGAAGGCTCATAAGGCCAAGGAAGCCAGAGCCGTAAAACGGAATAAAAAAAAAGAGACCTTCCCTAAAGCCTTGTCGCCAGAAGTTCACAAGAAACTTTTTACCGCGCACTATCACTTTATGGAATCAATTAGCTGCGGAGGTATTTCCCTATCCGGTGTGTCATGGCAACCTTTAAGAAGCGAGCCTATTCCTTTCTTAAAGGCCGGCAACGTACAGACCACGGTTTCTTCTAAAACACCACCAACCTCGTAGAACAAGATATTTAACATCATAAGCAACAACTTTTATTCTACAACTTCTCATAATTTCTTAAATTATATTTTCATACAATAATAAGTATTAATTTAATTTCCCGCTTGAATGTTTTAAGTCTACGCGCATGTAAAGACGCGCGCCCACGGACACTCGCAAGATCAGACGGTACGGACGCCAGCACATCAAGCTACCCAAATCTGTCAAATTTTCCCAATTGAAAATGAACCTTATGCTTATGTGATAAAGTTGAAAATCTAGAAAAGAAATTTGAGTTTGGGGTAGATGGATGTGCTGGCGTCCGTACTTGCGGCCCGTCTGATCTTGCGAGTGTCCGTGGGCGCGCGTCTTTACATGCGCGTAGACTTAGAAACATTCGAGCGGGAAATTAAATGAATACTTATTATTGTATGAAAATATAATTAACAAATTAAAAGAAGTTGTAGAATAAAAGTTGTTGCTTATGGTGTTAAATATCTAGTTCTACGAGGTTGTTGGTGTTTTAGAAGAAACCGTGTATAAAAACCATTACCCATAGCTAAAATTATTTCAGATTTATTTCATCATACATTTATATATCTAATAAAAATATAAGTAACATTAAATATATGTATTTACAAAAGTCTGGTCATCAAATATTCACACCACACAAACACACACACTTACTCACATGTACTACAGCTTAATCGAGAGGTACAAAATTGAAATCTACCTATCCAGAGTGTGGAGACTGGCGATCTGCTATACAGGTCTAGTACAGACACCAGTCTCTCACATATGTATATAAATCCTAACTACACCTAATAATGTACACCTAGATTAAGTATATCTAATGTATAAAATTCTGTGTGAGAGAAAAAATTAAGTTATATTATTATTATTATCATTAACCGTAGGGAGAAGGGGTAATGGCATTGATTTGACATACTTTATCTCAATTAGCAAAAAAACGGAATAAATAAAGAAGAAACTACTGGATGTAGTGTGCAAATGAAGCACTTACATTGTATACAATCGACTTAAAACTGATATCCGTTCCTTCATCCCCCTTGGTGATGGAAAAAGGTGGAGGAGGCGTTCCACAAGTCTGATGAAACAGTGAAACCCTCTTTTTTAACGTAGAGGAAACCTTTTATAGGTCCCCGTAGTTGGGGAGACTACGGGATATGTGGGAATCCCCGTGGGTTACCCACTAAAAGCACCACGGTAGCCTAGCCTCTCGGTGCTGTGAGTGATGGCTCCGGGAACCCGAGACGATCTCCATCCGGAACCACCATCATTTCACCTATGCATCTTAAATAGCTCTCCCCGAGGGACAAAGATGTTGATACCCCCCGATGCGATCTGTGTTCGTAGGCAAACTGCAGCTACCACAAGTTGCCTCTTCCCGTGACCACCTTCCGCATGAACGGCCAGAGTCCCCACTCCAACCGCCTGTGATCCCAGAGAGCTTGCATGCCACCTATCATGGGAGCTTGCATGCCACCTATCATGGGAGCTTGCATGCCACCTATCATGGGTCTCTTCGACTCTCGCACTGGATTTAGTAGCCAGTGAAAGCCTCCTAGGCCAACTGTAAACGTCAAGTTTTAAAAAAAGAAGCGTAAAGATCAAACGTATGGCTAGGCTGGTTCCTTTATGTTTGTCTCGTGCAACTCTGAAAGTATTTATAGAAGTTATTAGTGTTTCAGGCTCTCACCATACATCCGGTAAGGTCCGGGCTCGCCGGTTATGGACTCGTACCCGTTGGTGTCCATGAAGTACTCGTTCTTCATGCGAATCGTGTAGTTCAGCTTCGACGGCCAAGTTTCACCCTCCATATTCTGTTGGCAATTGGTATTATTACAGTACAAGGTCCACAGTCCGTAAGTGATTGGCGAGGTTAGGGTGACCGCCAAAGTGGTTTAATTTCTGAGCGTCTCCGTGCATCAGAGGGCACGTTAAGCTGTCGGTCCCGGTTGTAGCCATTATGCAACAGTCCTCTTTGAAATGGTTTCGAGAGGTGAATTGGGTCAAATTGGAGATGGTGACAGGACCAACCGAAGTTTGACAAGTTTGCTTAAATTTGACGTAAAATGTACTTTACCTGGCCTTAGTGCCACTGACTAATAAACCAGAGGTCATTTTATATGTTTATCAGTTGTCTATTTGCCATAATTATTGTTATCAAGTACTCAATAGCCGCGCAACGGTTATGACGAAGCTGCTATGTTATAATAATATATTTACATTGCGATTATTTATTTAATTAGTGATTATCATTTCATTAATTACTATAATTATTTTACATTTATAAATTATTATTAATCGATATTAGACTTTCAAATGGTTGTCATTGATAAAAATATAAATAGGGTAGGAGAATTATTGAAGGGGCATTCTTTGTACGACGGTAGATGAGAACTTTACTCTGTTCGATTAAATATTGTGTGTGGAAAATATCTCGGAGTTTTAATGTGCAGAACTTACGAGTGCGTAATATTATATAATAATATCCTGGGACATTATTTACACCCAGCCATCTGATCCCAAACTAATCAGAGCTTGCACTATGGAAACCAGATAACTGATATACTTCATCTATACATATAATAAAATCGTAGGAAAGTCAAAACTGTACATTGAATATTTTTTTTAAAGGATACTTGGGGCGTGATCTACAATCGATTTCGAAGCCAAAACTATAATATTTAGTATTTTTGTCTGTGTGTCTGTTTGTCTGTATGTATGTCCGGGCTAAACTCAAAAAGTACTGCATGGATTTACTTCAAATTTTGCATGAATATTACTAAGAGGTCGGGTCTACATATAGGCTATATTATCACGCTATCACCTACGGGGGACGAGGAGAGGGACGAGGGAATTTATAAAATTTATTTTACGCGGGTAGAACCGCGGGGCACAGCTAGTTATATAACAATTTCCTGGGACATTATTTACACCCGGCCATCTGATCCCAAACTAAGCAGAGCTTGTACTTTGGAATCAGATAACTGACATACTTCATATACTATTTTTTTGTAAATACATACTTATTTAGACAGGGTTACTTGTACGGTCACCATAGCCTAGTTGGTAGTGCTCCTGCCTACGAAGCTGGTGGTCCTGGGTTCGAATCCCGGTAAGTGCAAATATTTGTGTGATGAGCACGAATATTTGTTCCTGGGTCATGGATGTGTTCTATGTATATAAGTATTAATCTATCTATATAAGTATGTATATCGTCGCCTGGTACCCATAGTACAAGCTTTGCTTAGTTTGCGGCTAGGATGATCTGTGTGACATTGTCCCTAGATATTATTATTATTATTAAAACACCAACAACCTCTCAACACCAGATAGCTAACATCATAGACAACAACTTCTGTTCTACGACTATTGATAATTTGTTAGATTTTACTTTCGTTCACAAATCTATACATGTAATAAAATCGTAATAAAGTCAAAACAGTACATTGAAATTTATTTAAAAATGATACTTGGGGCGTGATCTACAACCGATATCGAAGCCAAAAATATAGTTTTTAGAATTTTTGTCTGTGGGTCTGTATGTCTGTATGTATGTCCGGGCTAAACACAAAAAGTACTGCATGGATTTACTTCAAATTTTGCATGAATATTACTAAGAGGTCGGGTCAACATATAGGCTACATATTATCACGCTATTACTTACGGGGGAGGAGCTATGATAATTTATAAAATTTAACGCGGCTAAAACCGCGGGGCACAGTTTGTAAGTAATAATTTCTTTTTCCCGCTTTAATGTTAACAACTCTACGCGCATCACAAAGATTACGTAAATATACCATTACGAGGGCGAGGGGAAGGGGTGGGGTGCCTTTGAACTTGGCCTATTTCTCTACTCGCCAGTCATCCGTGTAAAATCATTATTTTTTCAATGTATTGAGTTATGTCAGTTATGTCACCTTGTAGTATCTATTTTTTACCTCAAAACTGATGATGGCTGCGTCTTTCAGCATCAGGGTCGCGTAGTGGTTCAGCTGCGACATATTCGAGTAAGGGTAGTAGCCTCTTGAAAAGTGATCTGAAACAAACAATTTCATATAGATTACAGTTCTAATGTTAGTCGATACTAGTCTTTAAACTCCTTATACACAAGATTCCCTTTCGTGAAACGTTTTAACTCGGTCATGTTATCAAGTAAGCGGACGTGTAACTTTACTGAAGTGCCATTGTAACGATACCATTACATAAATTAATGATAACATTCTGGGACATTATTCACACACGGCCATCTGATCCCAAACTAAGCAGAGCTTGTGCTATAGAAACCAGATACTGATATACTACATAAACTACTTTTCTTTTTGTAAATACATAATCATGTAGATAATTACACTCAGGCTCAGGACAAACAACCATGTTCATGCACACAAATATCTGTCCTCGGTTGGAATCGAACCCACGACCTGCGGCGTGAAAAGCAAGTATTTACCAACCACGCCAGCCGCCCCGTTATATTGAGGTCACAAACCACGTTATTTCGATGTGAGTTTATTTATGTAAAGACTAGCTGTGCCCCGCGGTTTTACCAGCGTTAAATTTTATAAATTATCACAGCTCCTCCCCCCTAGCGTGATAAAATGTAGCCTATATGTTGACCCGGCCTCTCAGTAATATTCATGCAAAATTTGAAGTAAATCCATGCAGTACTTTTGAGTTTAGCCCGGACATACATACAGACAACCAGACAAAAATTCTAAAAACTATTTTTTTGGCTTCGATATCTTTTATAGATCACGCCCCAAATATCCTTCATAAAAATATTCAAAGTACAGTTTTGACGTTCTTACGATTTTATTATATGTATATGATAAATATGTCGTAGGTAATTATTTAGTAACATTCAAAAATTCCACAGAATACAATATGAGTAATCAATTAAAAGTGGATAATTATTTGTTATCAGAAACTGTTTCGATTTATTGAATTTCAATTCGGTCATGGAACTACCAGTACATACTAATAACTTTAAAATCGCATGTACCTAATGTTGCTTGTTTACTATTATTAAATCTAATGTACAAATAGATAATTAGATCTGAATGAATGAAAATATGTTTATTTTGGACAAAAAAAGAAATTTTACCATATATAGCTAAAATAATCCAATAATTTTGTTTGTCAAAAAAGCCCCTTTCTCAGCATTAGCTACGGCAACACAGGTATATTACTGCAGCGCTGATCTTCCGATAGAGGCTTATACAGGGTGGGCCAATAATTTTTGCAAATAGCAACACTAAATTTCTCGAATACCGTTGGAGGGTGGGGTGCGCGGGTGGCGGAAAACTATGCGTCGCTACATGCAATTTTAGTCACGATGGAGCGCTTCACGGGACAACAGCGTGCTTTTTGTGTTAAACAATTTTACAAAAACAACGATTCCTACGTTACTGTACGACGCCTGTAAACAAACATGCCGGCCACGTTCAAGAAGAAGTGATGAGAACATTCGAGAGTTTGAAATTTCCGTTCGGAACGATCCAGAATTATCTACGCGTAAGCGTTCGGCGGTTCTGGCATTACCGAGAACCAGTCTACGGCGGATTTTGCATCTAGACCTCAAACTGCACCCGTATAAGCTTCAAATTGTGCAGGAGATGAAACCAAATGATTACATTCAACGTAAGTTATTGGCTGACACAATGCTGGAGCAATTCTCTAGCCTGGAGAATGTATTGTTTACGGACGAGGCCCACTTTCACATCAACGGGCACGTGAATAAGCACAATTGTCGATATTGGAGCAGGGAAAACCCTCGCCTTAAACACCAAAAGCCACTTCATTCACCTAAAACGACAGTATGGGCTGCCATAACAGCAAAGGGCATAATTGGTCCGTATTTCTTTGAAAATAATCGAGGAAATAATGTAAATGTGAATTTAGCGGAATACTTCAAGATGTTGCGAGAGTTTTTGACGCCGCAGTTGCATGAATTTCAAGGATACAACAGCAGGACCTGGATGCAACAAGATGGAGCAACATGCCACACGTCAAATGTGACTTTACCGGTAGTCAAAGAAATGTTTCCGAATAAATTGATTTCTCGCAGAGGTGATATTCCATGGCCTCCGAGAAGCCCGGATCTTACACCATGCGATTTTTTTCTTATGGGGATACCTGAAAAGTCGAGTCTACCTTAATAAACCGACGAATATATCCCAATTAAAACGAAACACCCACGACGAGATAGCCGCGATCCCCCGCAGCATGTGTCAGCGAGTTTTCCAAAGTTTGCGTAGTCGATTGCTAGAGTGCCAACGACGAGACGGTGCACATCTCGACGATGTCATTTTAAAAAAATAAATTTCATTAAATTTTCAAAACGTTAAAAATATAATCAACAAAATAACAGTTGTAGTTTTATTTCTATTCATGTTTTAAAAGTGCAAAAATTATTGGCGCACCCTGTATAAGCCACAATGACATAGTACTTAATATAAATAAAAAGTAATATTCATAAAAAAATATATATTAAATATTAAAAATAGATCTCTAATATAATCGTATAGAATTATATATGGATGAGTGGATGACGGCCAACAAAAATATCGCCACCCCATCCCATCCCATCGAGGGCGTAGAAGTCGTCCCGAGGTAGATATTCTAGAGAACGGGTATCAGCGTTCTTTTTAGTACTATAGGCGCCCACCACGATTTTACTTCTAACTTATAGAGTTAGTACGGCAGTGAGCGCAAATGCGAGTAATAAATCGCAGCGATTTTAAAATTGTGATTTGTCATAAATTGCTGCGTTTGCTCACGACGCGATTATCGCAAAAATAAACTGCAGCTTATGGAATTGTATGGCCCCGCGCGCACTGCGACAGAAAATCGCAGTACCGAATCCATCATTGGACTGAGCAATGACCACCTATTTTTTTATCGCAGTGCGTGCACTGTACTTCTTGCGATATTTTACAGCGCGATTCTAAAATCGTGTCGCAAGAAGTAAAATCGTAGTGCGCGCTTGGCCATGCGTCCCCGCTCGACGCTAATATCCGGCGAAGAAGTGTCATGTTAAAAAAATTATATTCTTGGTATCGTGCCGTGTCAAATGTGTATATAGATATGGCCTTTGCGTCTGTTACAGACGATTTACGGCGCATTGTCTGAGAGACATTTCTTATGGTGGCTAAACAATCCGATGCGAGAGCGACATAGCCTGCCGCAGGCCTGACAAGAGAAGTTTGCGGTGGTTAATGTTACTAAATTTCATCCAAATTTTCATTCCAGGTTGTTGATCGATACATAAAACTTCTTCTTATTGTACATCTCAATAATCTGGGTCATGGGTCAAAGTAAGATGTTGGCAAATGTCCAAACGAGCCAGACAAACTGGCACCATGGACTTGACAGCGCCAAAGAGCGTACAATTTACCCAATTGTGAGAACTGCTGATTCTAACAGATAATAGTAGGTATAGTAAATACAAATTATAATATGGTTAAATATATTGTAACGGTACAAAGGGCCGATTAGGTTTCCCAGGCTAAATAGAGATGAGGACAATATCCGTACATAGGTATGTACGTTATTTTTAAATGTATAACATATTATTACGCCTATATTATTAACTAACTGTGTTTTTTTGCGGTTTTACCCGCGTTAAATTTTATAAATTATCACAGCTCCTCCCCCGTAGATGATAGCGTGATAATATGTAGCCTATATGTTGACCCGACCTCTTCGTAATCTTCATGCAAAATTTAAAGTAAATCCATGCAGTACTTTTTGAGTTTAGCCCGGACATAAATACAGACAAACAGACAAAAATTCTAAAAACTTTATTTTTGGCTTCGATGTCGACAGTAGATCATGCCCTAAGTATCCTTTAAAATATATAGGGGTAGCTTGATGTGCTGGCGTCTGTACAATTATTACATTCAAAGTGATGTAATAATACAATATATACACGGATTGTAGGAAATGATTTACAAATTTAATTATACAAACCTTTCTATAATTAAATTTGTAAATCATTTCCTACAATCCGTGTACCTACCTATATATCTATATGTACCTAGAAATAATTATAAATTAAATGTATATTACTACAATGTACATGTTCTGACTATTTACAAGCGCTTTTTTAAATTCTACGTGAATAAAAACCTTTTTTATTTATTTTATTTATGAACATTACAAGTCAATAATATATATTATTATGTCAATTGGATAAAATAATTAAATCATATATTCCAAATGTAAGTACCCGTTGGTACTCAGTACAAGAGCCTACTATATATACTATCTACACTATATACATGCATACTATATACATACATACAGACTATATAAATACATACATACCTATAATAGATAGAAACTTACATATCACAATATTACCTACTTGTTCTATCAATGTATCCTATAGTGATAGGTAGTAATCCTTTACACTGCTGGAACTTGTGTAAACTTTGTGCTTGGCGCACTGTTATTGGCAGTACATTCCTCAAACGAACACTCTGAACAGCGAAGGATTTATCAAGGAAAGTTGTGGAATGCGCTGGCATTTTTAACTTAAGATTTTCCGATGATCGCAAAACTCTCGAACGTGACTCGTATAGAACAGAAAAACGTTTTTTAAGATATGAAGGAAAGGATGTTGTAGAGCAATGAGAGTATATGAGTATTCCGACGAAGGCGTATAGATAGCCACTTGAGCTTGGTACGGAATTCAGAGACATGATCATATTTGCGAAGGCCAAATATGAATCTTATGCACACATTTTGGAGGCGCTCAAGTTTATCAAGGTGGTTTTGGGTAAGATCCAGATCCAGATATAAATATGATATAAATGATATCAATCACTTCGGACTCATAAAAATGATGATTTTTGATTCACAAGATAGTAAATTTCCCTAAAGTTTCCAAAAAAGTTAAAGTTCCCTAAAGTTCCTATAATTGCCAAAGTGAGGTAGTTGTCTAACAGACTTATGGGGTCAGAGTATTAACTTTATATTATCATCATCAGCCTCACTTCGTCCACTGCTGGACATGATGATGATGATGATGTCCTCCCGACCGAATTTCGGCTACGGCGGCCTGTCTCAATGGAGACTAGCCAATTGCGCAGGACATATTACACGACAAATATGAACCCAGGACATAAAAACCCAGACAAAAATTCTAAAAACTATATTTTCGGCTTCGATATCCATGGCAGATCACGCCCCAAGTATCCTTTTTAAAAAATATTCAATGTACAGTTTCGACTTTCCTACGATTTTATTATAATTATTTTAGATACCGTACTAAAAATACCAGTGTAGGAGTTATATAAAACACTGACGGGGTCAGAATATTTAGTTTGATACTTACTTGGGAATGATGTCAGTTTATCGAGTCCTAGTTGTGCGCCGACCATATCCATGAGCTCAGCAGTGAGAGGCGTATCGGGGTAGTACAGGATCTGTCTCGGTGCCTCCCTTCCATCGATGGGCAATAGTTCCTGTGACAAATGGAAATAAATATGAGTATTTCAAATCGCAATCAAGCCGATTCAATTCAGGCAATAGTGAGGCAGTGCAGTCTATAATTTTAAACCAGCATAACCACACAAGTGATTACCCACGTAGACTTTAAACAAAGACCTAACCATTAGAAAACATTAAAGAGGGCATAGCGTTCATTCGTTCAAAGAGCCGCCTGACTGGGGAAGTATCTGCACCTTACAGAAGACATCCCTTAATAATATCATTAATAATTTTAATGTTGTGTTTGTGCCAGAGCTCATCGGGGTGGGGGGAAGGGTCGGCAACTCTTGTTTGCTGACTCTTAAAGCCCGGCAAAACAACCGTGACTCCTCTGGTGTTGCGAGTGTCCATGGGCGGCGGTGATCACTTACCAGCAGGTGAATCACTTACTTGCTCGTTTGTCGCCCACTGATATATAAAAAAAGCACTGGATTTTTTAAAAAGTTTATATACGAGATGATTAATTTCTAATATGCATGGCTAGGTATACTTATCTGCCTGTAAATATCGGCGAGGTAAAACATATAAGTACGCGGTCAGCCACAGATGGGTAATCGTCAAAATGGTTCAACCTATGAGCATCTCCATGCTTCGTAGGGCACGTTAAGCTGTCAGTCCCGATTGATGTCATTAGATAACAGTCCATAAGTCATGTCAGAGACATACTGGGCGGCTTGAACAACTCTGACACCAGGGCCTCTACCGGCTAAGTCACCGAACATCGATTCCTTAAATGGCGTTCAAATAAATAAAGGTTAAAAATGACTCAATCAATCGTCAAATCAGCTTCCATGAGCACATGTGTCGTCATAAATGGTCCGGAATCGATTGTCAACGTTGGAGCCGATAGATTTTTTGCATGGAGTTAGCTGACACCCTGGATTAACACATAGGCTATACTTTATAAAGTTTAATACATATAAAACCGCAGGGCACGGCTAGTGTTTAATAAATTCTTCGGTGGCCAAAACTTCAGTTATCTTATGTATGAATAATATATTCACATGCGAATGTTATCTAAATATAAGACTGTTCCACGATTGTAATACGATCAGTGGGTGGTGTGTATGGAGCTTTGTTTACAGTTAAACTTAAATATGTATATGTATCTGAATCACGTGGTACAGTCACGCAACTTAATATGGAACGGTCGAGCTCAATTTCTTAGAAAATCTGTGATAAACAACAATACCGGATAAAACCGGGTACGACGATGTTTTTACAAACCGTCGCGGATCGGGAAAACACCGGTCTTTACGTGCTCAAGATTATAATTTGAAATCTGAATTTATTTTTTTGCCTCCTGCAACAAATATCCTGGCAGCCTTATCAATCAGTCAGTATAGTGGCAATATATTCAACCTAGCAGATGATCCAATACTTATTTTTCACGCCGCAGTTGTGGGTTCGATTCCCATCAGGACAGATATTTGTGGGCAAGAACATGTCAACACACACATACCTAGAGGTTAAAAGAGATTACAAATCTTTTCCGACTTATAACTCGCCAAATCATTGTCAGACCCCGTATTAGTATGTACTGTCTATGCCACCTCACTTGCTCTTCGAAAATCGATCTTATTACGAAAGCAATAAAATCGCCGTTAAGCTCGAAGTATGTAGCATCAACTGTACATGGCCATTAACTCTGTACTCTGATCTGAACATGATAACATTACAAGCATTATGTATTGTTCGTTCAGTAATTAGTAAATAAACGGTTTCCTCGAATCACATAACAGCCATGATAACAGTTTTGTAGCTGGCATTCTCTCTCCACTTATATATATCATTATAAGCTAAGTACCTGGGCGACCGTGCCCGACTGCATTATTACGTAAACAAAGTAATAACGCAGTATAAATAAATACATTTCTTGGGACAATTAGAACCGCCATCTGATCCCAAACTAGGCAGAGCCTGTGCTCTGTCAACCAGCCATCTGATAAAACGGTTATAATTTTTTTACAGATATCCTACTAATATTATAACTGCGAAAGTTTGTGAGTATGGAGTAACAGATGTATGTATGTTTGACTCTTTGGCGCAAATCTACCGAACGGATTTTGATGAATTATAATAATTATAGTTTATACAGAACAGATGGGTAACTATACATATAATAAAATCGTAGGAAAGTCGAAACTGTACATTGAATATTTTTTTAAAGGATACTTGGGGCGTGATCCACATTCGATATCCAGGCTAAAAATATAGTTTTAAGAATTTTTGTCTGTTTTTTCTGTATGTATGTCGGGGCAAAAACTCAAAAAGTACTGCAATGAGTTACTACAAATTTTGCATGAATTACTAAGAGGTCGGGTCAACATATAGGCTACATATTATTACGTAGTCACCTACGGGGGAGGAGCTGTGATAATTTATAAAATGAAACGCGGGTAAAACCGCGGGTCACAGCTAGTAATTTATAAAGTTTAACGCGAGTGTAACCGCATATACAAATTACACCCAGACACAAAACAGAGTATAAGGAAAACAAAATTGCGTGTTTTTGTGAAATTAATAGTGACATGGAAAAGGTAGTTTTTCATTTTATTAATGGTTGTAGTTCGATCGGTCCAGTTAAATGACCAAATAATTAGTAAAAATTTAGTATTAGTAATTTAAATTAGTTCTGAATAATAAAAATAGTTAAAAAAAACTAAAAAACACGCTTTTAGCACGCACTGAGCAAAGGGTTTGCTGAATGGGATACAATTTTTTTTCGTATCCCATTCAGCAAACCCTTTCATTTAATACCCATGATCATCATGGGGGGTGCATTTCAAATAGCCAATCCGCCAGCTTGGATGTCCGGCTTGTTGGATTTAAGTCACGTGACTACATTCTTCGTATTCTTGACAGCAAAACCTTTCATTTGATACCCATATCATGTCGGTGGATTTGAGTACACGTGCACAGCGGCTTAGACAGTCGCAGACCTCGCCGGTTCGTGTCGCGGGTTCGAGTCCCGCGCCGGACAACTATTTCGTCCACTGCTGGACAACGGCCTCTCCCAAAGATCTCCACAATTGCCGGTCTTGCGGCTTACCAGCGGCTTCCAGCGACCCGCACTAGATCATCGGTCCATCTTGTAGCTCAGCAGGCTCACTGAGTTCTCCGGTTCGTGGTCGCCACTCGAGAACCTTTCTGCCCTAAAGGCCGTTCTACCAGCCATGTGCCCCGTCCACTGCCACTGCACCTTCGCAATTCTTTTGAGGTCAATTAAAAATATTTACAAAATCTTTCAACAAAATTATCAATTTAATAAGACGCAGTTTTTGACTGCGATTTTTTTTATATTTAGTAAGAATTAATATAATTATTCGAACCATCAAGATTCTGTATAATTTTACCCGATTTTTTTACTTCCCTGTCCCGTCCTTCAATTGTCTTATCATAACAGAGAACTGGAAATATCACGAAAATATAAAATTGGGTCTTGTGGCTTTCAGAGAAAAACAAAACATTTTTATAAGGTTGAAGGTATTCACAAGTTAATTCATAGATCTGAGAAATGTATTAGGGTTGCAGGTGAATAAAGGACAAATAATCGTCCTTGCAATCATATGCATCCTCATAACGCATATATGAGTCAAACACTCTGGAAGGTTCTTTGTTGGTTACGCTGTGTGGGAATGAATTTCCTGTGGGCCGCCGCACCGAAGCGAAGTGAATTTATTCGATTGTATTCGCTTACCAGTCGGGAGAATTTAAAAATACTAAGAAATTGCATTTGAGTGGAGTGACTCACATAAGCATGCTTATCATTCTTAAGGGGCTGTCAACAGTCAAGTTGGTCTTGTAAAATGTAATGTACATATATTGCAAAAGCTGTTGTAAATATTCAAACCGCATTAAAATCCCTTACGCAGTTTAGGTGGAGTCAGCTGCTATACGAGGACATTATTATTATTACTATAACTACCACCTAACAGCGGTGGCTAACTCGCATACCGAGCGCGTTGACTACGGCAAACCTCTCCAAAAGGCAACCTTATGGAAACCTTTGGGGAAGGCCTATGTCCAGCAGTGGACGATATCAGGCTGATCATAATGATGACTCATGATCAAAAAATACTTTATCTTCTTAGATTTGTCAAGCAACAAACAGTAACTTGTTGTTTTTGTTAGGTAATAATGAATTATGCTGATACGTACGAGCCTAATTGGCGAGAAAAGGTAAAATCGGGTTTTGCCAACCACAAAATTCTTATCACACTTAATGGGGTTTCTAAGTGGGACACGGCCTGACAAAGTGATAACTGTAATACTTGGCAACATTTTTTCGATTTAGCTAATGCACTTCATCCCTGCACAGTCCCTTGGTGGGGAAGGCAGTCAAATAAGGGATGTATTGCTCGACCTCTCCTGTAGACACCGTCGCCCCAGAAACGTCTTTTCTACGTCCGGACGCTGAGATCATGACTCAACTAGAACAGGACATGGTTATTTCATATTCTCATCATCCTACTAATATTATAAACGTGAAAGTTTGTAAGTATGGATGGATATTTGTTACTCTTTCACGTAAAAACTACTGAATGGATTTTAATGAAACTTTACAATAATATAGCTTATACATCAGAATAAACCATAGGCTACAATTTATAAAGGTATTGTGTTAATTGTCCAAAATATGACGTGAAGTGTCAAGTAAGAAGGAAAAACTCTACCATCTGCGAGCTATTCCGGCGTGCACTGCCAAACCAAAACTACTAGAGGTACACATCCTACTAATATTATAAATGCGAAAGTTTTATCCCGATATGTAGTACTCGCCAGCCAAGATCCATAACCTGTTGGTCTCCGAGATCCTTACTTTGGACTGTTATCGATGAAATAAATAATTAAATATCTTGGGACAACTAACACTCAGACAAGAGATACCAAACTAAGCAGAGCCTGTACTGTGTCAACCATGCATAATATTTCTAAATACCTACATACATATTGTAGACAAATTGCACCCGGACACAGTACAAATAATTGTGCTTATCACCGAAAGATTTTTCCTGATCGAGAACCTAAGCACTAGACTGACAGGCTAGTCAAATGACTTTCTTAACCCTTCATTATCCAAACTAATATTATAAATGCGAAAGTAACTCTGTCTGTCTGTCTGTCTTTGCTTCACGCCTAAACTACTGAACCGATTTGTGTGAAATTTGGTACAGACATAGTTTGGAACTTGAGAAAGGACATAGGATAGTTTTTATTACAAAAATAAAATAAAAAATAAAATTTATTCCGGACATACAGCGCCATCTATTGGTCAAGAGTCGGCATCAATTCAGTACTGAAAATTCATCGGAAAAATGTAAATAAATAGTAAAAAGGTATGAAAATATAATATAATACAACTTTTAGTAGAAAGAAAATGCTCTAACGGAGTATAGATAATTCTATTAGTACTACGAGTATATGTCGAGTTGGTGATCGCGCAATGGTGTCGATCGTTACACGAGTTCGGTTCATGTTATTGTTTTAATTCATCGGAAAAAAGTAAATAAATAGTAAAAAGGTATGAAAAAAAATTATATCAATATAATAAAACTTTTAGTACAAAGAAAATGCCCGAACGGAATATAGATAAATAATCCGAGTTGTCACTATGCTCGATAGATGGCGTTGGGAGGAAATGCCAGTTTGTAACATAAGTAAAAGTAGTGAGCGTGGAAGAATGTTGCAACAATGTAAACTGCTGGTTTGGGATGAATGTACGATGTCCAATAAAAGAGCAATCGAAGCACTTCGTCGCACGATGAAAGAGATAAAAAATAATCAAGGTATTATGAGAGGAATGGTGGTTCTATTGGCCGGTGACTTCCGGCAGACCCTGCCGGTTATAGCAAGGGGCACACCGGCAGATGAAATCAATGCCTGTTTAAAAGCATCTGTGCTATGGACACATGTGCAAAAGGTTTCACTGTCGACGAATATGCGAGTATTACTCCATAATGATTGTCAAGCCGGGCAGTATGCTGCTGCTCTTCTGAAGATCGGCGAGGATCGTATGCCTACCGACTCCGAGAGTATGATCACGCTGAGCAGCGAATGATGCCAAATTGTGGATAGCACATACAATTTAAAAAATAGTGTCTATCCGGATTTACGCGCTAATATCGAAAATCGGGAATGGTTATGCGAAAGGGCGATATTGGCGCCAACAAATGAAATAGTAGGCCGGATAAATGACCAAATTATGTCTGACGTAGAGGGAGATGTCATCGAGTATCTATCAGTAGATAACGTCGTGGATACCGAGCAAGTGACATCTTACCCGACAGAGTTTCTCAACTCCTTAGAGTTATCAGGAGTGCCTTCTCACAAGTTGAGGATAAAAGTTGGAGTTCATGTGATGCTTATGAGAAACCTAGATCCACCAAGGCTATGTTACAAGTAACCTATTTAGGACGGAATGTCATTTTAAAGCCGTTATTATGACTGGAATGGCAAAAGGCGAAACTGTAATTATTCCCCGCATTCCCATCATTCCAACCGATTTGCCATTTCAATTCAAAAGAGTTTAGTTTCCACTGAAAACTGCGTTTGCAATGACCATAAATAAAGCCCAAAGGCAAATGCTTAAAGTTGCGGGGGTACATCTTGAAAAAGCCTGTTTCTCCCATGGACAACCCTACGTTGCGTGCTCAAGAGTGTCAAAACTACAAGACCTATATATTTTAGCAAAGGATGGCAAAACTAAAAACGTGGTATACAGAAATGTCTTGGTGTAAGAAACTTTAATAATCTTTGAAGCCTAAAATAATAGAAAATTTGTCAAGGGAGAAACAGTATTTTTTTCTGAAATGTCAAATCAAAATAATATTTTGAAAATAAGAGAAAAATAACATTTTCGCCTTTTTCGATCGGCAATAACGGCTTTAATGCCCTAAGTGAGTATACATATCTTCAATTCAAACGCAGAGCTCATTATGTTGATTTTAGAAGAGTTCCCTAGAATATCTTCCACATTTCATTTTTGAAGAGATCCCGCGAGATCGGGTACTATGTGGGTAAAACCAAAAATCTGCCGGAAGACACTATTCCACGCGAACGAAGTCGCGGGCAAAAGCTAGTATATATATATATATATATATGCCTCGTTGGTCTAGCGGTAGCGTGTTCAACCGCAGATAATGAGGTCCTGGGTTCAAATCCCGGGACGGGCCAAAAAGTGATTTTGGGATTTTTCCGTAAAAAGAAATTTCTCAGTATCAGCCCGAAGTCTGGAAGTTGGCGGTATTACACCCCCGTTCCTCGGAGAGCACGTAAAGCCGTCGGTCCTGTGCCTGATCTCTTTCCGGTCGTGTCGCTAGTCGTCCCATCGGATCATGAGAGTGATGGAATAGAAAGTGCCCCTATGTTTGCGCACACGCTTGTGCACTATAATATGTCCTGCGCAATTGGCTAATCTCCATTGAGAATGGCCGCCGTGGGCGAAATTCGGCCGGGAAGACATCATCATTATATATATATATATACATATACCCACATTATCATTAGCCTCTCCAAAGAATCATTTTGGGGGAAATTCCATATCGCCACGCCATAGTCAGACGGGTTGGCGTTCGCACTAGATGGTCATAGTACTCAGAAGGAAGCCGCTGCCGGACTTCTGGTAGATATTACCTCGGGTCGACTTCTACGCCCCCCACTGATATTCGCCACCGTCACCACACGGCATAATCCTACAGAAATACATAAATAAAGTATTTTTTTCTCGGAATTGATAGACAAATGTTTTTATTTCACACTAGCTGTGCCCCGCGGTTTTACCCGCGTTAAATTTGATAAGTTATCACAGCTCCTCACCCGTAGGTGATAGCGTGATAATATGTAACCTATATGTTGACCCGACCTCTTAGTAATATTAATGCAAAATTTGAAGTAAATCCATGCCGTACTTTTTGAGTTTAGCCCGGACATACAGACAAAAATTCTAAAAACTATATTGTTTTCCATATCGATTGTAGATCACGCGGCGCCCCAAATATCTTTTAAAAAAAATATTCAATGTACAGCTTTCACTTCCCTACGCTTTTTTAATTATATGTATGGATTAAGAAAAAAAAATAAAAAATATATATATATATATATATATATATATATATATATATATACATACACATATATATATATATAATGTGTGTTAGTGGTTAAAACAGTCGCCTTGCCGCTTCGTGTGCCATAGAAGTTTTTCTGACCTGGATGTAGGTATTTTGTGCCCGTTAATGATATGTTCGTAGAGAACCCAGCGAAACAGGGATAAAAAAAATTACTGGTTGGTTTGAAGTCAATACAACTTTCCTTCATCTTTCGTGTTTTTGGGTCACCAAGTTCAAGAGGCGATGATTTGTGACCCGGGTAAAATACGCTGCGATGGGGATGGGGTGTATCCTTGGCCGAATGCCAAACAAACAAAACTTGTTGCCCTAAGAATTTTGGCGCCATATTAATGTTTGTGTATTGAATAGAATAAGTAGCAGGATACTGGCCAACATTCATATCCGGAATTATGTTTTTGCCGCGTAATTTTTATGGGTGTAAGAAGGCTTGTTAATTACCTCATCATCATCATAATATTTAAAGCCGAAAGGTCACTACTACGTTTCCCAGAGGGGTAGGCAGAGACACAGATTTCCATTTGTCACGAGCTTTGCACGCCATTTTCGCCTCGTGTACTGTCATTATATTTTTCATGCATGCTCGCCGGTTAAGGGTTCTTCTGACCTGGCCTTTCTTGAGAACATCTTCGATTTGGTTCAAGAATGTTCTACGAGGTCTTCCCTTCTGGTTGTACCATTCACACAGGCCAGGTATTCTTCTTTTGTCAATCTTATTTCAGTCATCCTTTCTAACTGCTCAAACCATCTGAGAATACTTTTCTATTTTTAACACTACATCCTTTTTCACATCACAATGCTATCTTTCGTCAATATTTCACATTCTGTGTCTCAAAGTCACACCACCAACACTTCTCAGAGTTCTTATTTCCACTGCATTTATGCTACTTTCATTCTTTTTCTGCCATACCCAGCTTTCAGTTTCATACATTAAAGCTGACACTAACACTCCACGGTACATGGCCAGTCGAGCCTTTTTTGAGACTTGCCTTAGTCATAAAGGTGTGTAGTGTCCCATTAACTATCTTCCCGCAGTTACTCTTCTTTCAATATCTTTTTCATATTTCTCATCCTCATAAACTACGTTACCAAGTACCAAGCATACAAACTCTATCACTTGTTCAACTTCCTCTCCCTTTCTTTTTAAGGTCACTTATTCACTGCATACATACAAACTACTTGGCTCATCGAGCCGAAAATTGGTTGAGACATCTACCGAGATTTAGCGACATGGCCGAATTGAGAAGACCTCATGATCCTTCTAAGTATATAGCAGCAGGACCAACCACGCATATTTCGACTGTGTAGAGTCAAAATACAAAGTGTAACTTAAGTAATGGAAACTTTAAAGAAACTGAATGAATTAATCATAACTAGTTGGTGATTGGCCTGTTGGTCTTGTGGTTGGTGACCCTGACTGCTAAGTCAGAGGTTGTGGGTCCCATCCCCACCCAAGATTTTATGTAATAAGCATGAATATTTGTTCTGTGTCTGGGTGCAATTTACATATAATAAATATGTATTAAGAAATATATAAGTATTTTTTTTTGTAATGATACCAGTGCGTATCATTTCTATACACATGTGCACTGACAACTACCCTATCTCAGTTACTCCAATCCCTGCCTAGGTTGCCTGGAAGAGATCACATTTAGTGATAAGGCCGCCAATTGTACTATTTTTAAATGTATGCTATTGTATTCTTATATTCTGCAATGTTTTGGTGTACAATAA
The DNA here is from genome assembly GCA_951640165.1 of Pseudoips prasinana. NCBI lineage: Eukaryota > Metazoa > Arthropoda > Insecta > Lepidoptera > Nolidae > Pseudoips > Pseudoips prasinana. Next base: position 30,691,128 of record OX621251.1, on the reverse strand, counting down.
AGCGTTATCTTATCTTATCTTATGTGTATCAGTTGTCTAGTTGCGATATACAGGCACTGCTTAGATGAGATAGAGGATTAGATGGCAGCACATTCTTTGTCCCAAGATCCAATACGATAAATATTGTTTACTAGCTGTGCCCCGCAGTTTTACCTGCATTAAATTTATAAATTATCACAGCTCCTAGGTAGTAGTAGCTCCTAGTAGGTGATATTGTGATGTAGCCTAAATGTGGACCCAACCTCTTAACCATATTCATGAAAAATTTCAAGTAAATCCATGCAGTACTTTTTGAATTTAGCCCGGACATATGTACAGACGCCAGCACATCCAGCTACCCCAATCTGTCAAATTTCTTTTATAGATTTTTCAACTTTATCACAAAAGCATAAGGTTCACTTTCTGGCGAAATTTGGCAGATTAGGGTAGCTTGATGTGCTGGCGTCTGTACATATGTCCGGGCTAAATTCAAAAAGTACTGCATGGATTTACTTGAAATATTTCATGAATATGGTTAAGAGGTTGGGTCCACATTTAGGCTACATACAGACAAACATTCTAAAAACTGTATTTTTGGCTTGCCTCAAGTATCCTATTTAAAAAATATTAAATGTACAGTTTTAACTTTCCTATGATTTTATTATATGTGTAGATGACACCCCATACAAAATGCATCAGCCTATCATTATTCTTGTATGGGAAATTCATAATTTATGTGTGTATGTTGAAGTACCATACTATGTTTCGTTTTATAGGCAAAATAAGGTCCTTCATTTACTTCCACCATTTATTTACTTACTTAAACAATAATTCTATTAATCCAAATGAATTCTTACACTTTATTTATGTACATTTATTGTATCTTAATAATTTAATATATAACTCAATTAATTATTTTTATCTAGCCTGCATTATGGAAATTAATTATTTTACTATTACTTGGCAAACATATAATTTCCAGAGACAAAGTACACCCTGACTCAGCACAACTACTTATGGGTACCCAGGACCCAAGGTCGTGAGGTGACTATCTTAACTGCTGCACCATATGTGCAGTCACTATCCTACTAATATTATAAATGCAAATGTTTGTGAGTATGGATGGATGTTTGTTACTCTTTCTCAAAAAAACTGCGATACTCTCTAAAGACTTGTCTGAGCAAGAGTACCAGCCCCGGCAAGCTTAGAAGATCGCAAGATATCTGTAGAAGAGAAGTGGCACAATTGCTACCAATTGGATATCCAAGCGACCAATTGTGAATGCGACAACCAGAAGGGGAAGATCTCATAGCACATTCTCTGACCAAATCGGAGACATTCTCAAGAAAAGCCAGGTCAGAATGACCCTAAACCGGCGAGCATGTATGAAGAATATAATGACAGTAAACGAGGCAAAAGATCGAGACAAATGGAAATCCGTTGTCTCTGCCTACCCCTCTGGGAAACCGGCGTGAGTCTATGTATGTATGAATATCCTAGGTATAATGGATGGATTGGCAACCCGGCTCTAAGACGTCATTAGAGCCAAGGTGGCAACATCTATTGTTTAGTTTATTCTTTTGTTGCACTACTTTATTCAAAATTTTCATAGAATATTTTCACAAATTCAATTCTTGGTATGAATGCTTTAATAAAATACTTAATTAACTCTTATCATATGTGTCTAAAATTGATGATTTTTGCAAATTGAAAGGAATACAAGGTGGGCTGATAATGAGGCCTGTGAGTGTATATAAATTAGTGATTGTATTATGGAATAATATCTATCTATACATATAATAAATACGTAGGAAAGTCAAAACTGCACATTGAATACAAAACTGTACATGGAATAGTTTTTTAAAGGGATATTTCGGGCGTGATCTACAATTGATATCTAAGCCAAAAATGTAGTTTTTAGATTTTTTGTCTGTGTGTCTGTTTGTCTGTATGTATGTCCAGGCTAAACTCGAAAAGTACTGCATGGATTTACTTCAAATTTCGCATGAATATTACTAAGTGGTCGGGTCAACATATAGGCTACATATTAACATGCTATCACCTCCGGGGGTGGGGCTATGATAATTTATAAAATTTAATGCAGGTAAAACCGCGAGGCACAGGTAGTACATATACTAAAATCATAGGAAATGGAAACAGTTATAAAAGAAGTATTTAGACAGACAGGTTGTTGTGGTTGGTAGATACATGCCTTTCACACCATTCATCACCATTTCATTATTTGTATACATGAACATGTCTGTTTGTCCAGAGTCTGGGTGGATTTATCTATATAGGTAAGAAGAGTAGTAAATGTAGTATATCAGTTATTTGGATTCCATAGTACTCACTCTGTTAAGATTAGGATCAGATGGGCGAGTGTGCATTAAGTCACAGGACATTATTATTATTTATGTTTGTTCATAACATATTCAATCACAACAATTTTAGTTGTTTATATCACTGTTCTGCTAGGTTTTTATAAGCAAATCATACTATAGTAACTTTTCTGAGTATCGGCTCATCTCCATTTTACCTTTCCACTCTAAAGTCCTGGAGCATCTTATCCATCTCCAACTGAGTTCATTCCTATGTACAAATTCTCTCCTTAATCCATTGCAGTCCGGTTTCCGCCCTGGCCACAGTACAACCACAGCACTGGTCAATATTACGGATGATATCCGACTGGGCATGGAATGTGGTAAGTTGACGGTGCTTGCGCTGCTAGACTTTAGCAATGCATTCAACACCGTGGACTTTGACATTCTGCTTGGCATATTACGCTCTCTTAACATATATCCAAAGGCAATTGATTGGTTTCGTAGTTACCTGTTTGGTCGTCGGCAACGTATTCGCATCAAAGAGTCATATTCTTCGTGGTGCTATACTAGTGCAGGCGTGCCACAGGGTGGCGTTTTATCTCCATTACTCTTCACAATATTTATAAACTGTATTTCCTTTAATCTAACTTCTTCCTACCACCTTTATGCAGACGATCTACAAATTTATACACAGGCACCTATCGAACGACTTGGTGAAGCAATGGGTGTCATTAATAGTGACTTAGGTCGAATAAACCAATGGAGTTTGGAGCATGGTCTAACGGTGAACCCATCTAAAACTCAGGTTATTCTCATGGGAAGTTCACGCATGGTAGCCAAGGTTGACTGGTCACTAATCCCCCAGATTATATTTAATAATACGGTAATACCCTTTAGTGATAATGTGAGAAATCTGGGGATATACTATAAAACGCTCTTTGATAAACTCGTGGGGTCCACAACTTGAACAAACTAGTCGCAAATTAAATGCGGCAGCAGGTTCCTTACGAAGAATGCGTAATTTTCTCCCAACCGCCACTAAAATTGCTCTTGCTGAATCTCTTCTTTTCCCCATCCTTGACTATGCTGCTGCCAGTTATCTTGACCTTACAGAGGACAAACTTGATAAACTCGAGCGTCTCCAAAATTTCTGTATTAGATTTGTATTTGGACTTCGCAAATACGATCATGTCTCTGAATTCCGGAAAAAACTCGAGTGGTTACCAATCCGCCTTCGCCGTAATACTCACATACTTTGTCTCCTTTACAATATTTTGTTTAATCCGACAGCTCCCATTTACCTTAAGCAACGGTTTGAATTCGTTTGTGATACACATTCTAGGCCTTTGATATCATCAGAGAACTTAAAACTACATATCCCAGTGCACTCTACAGATTTTCTTGATTACTCGTTTACCGTCCAAGCAGCCCCGCTATGGAATTTACTTCCTGTAGAAACTAGGCATGCACAAACCCTAGCATCTTTCAAAGTTTCCTTAAAAAAACACTTTTTATCGCTCTAAATATCTTTCTCTTCTTTTCTTGTCTCTTAACTTCTTTTAGTAACCTCTTTCTGCATAACTCCTTAATTAAAAAGATATATAATGTATGTATGTATAGTATATTATTATAGTATAGTATTATTAGTATTTATACAAATATAAGTATATATTTATGAAGCTTGTACATATGTAATGTATGTATGTAATAACGTTTAATACACACAATAGTACACTTACAACTACTGCCTTTTCCATCTTAATGCTTCTGGTCCACCCAACGGTTGTCTGGAAGAGATCGCTACAAAAGCGATAAGACCGCCGATTGTACCTATATTTTCTTTATTAAGATATTATGTATTGTGTTTTCTGGTGCAATAAAGTGTACTCTATCTATCTATCTATAGATATATGTTTATAACATTTAAGGCAATCAATTGATGTTTTTTATAGTAGAAAGACGACATGCACTAGGGAAATAAATCCCTATAACATAGGAGCCCATACACATATAAATAAATAAATAAAAAAGGTTTATTCCCAACAAGCAGAGATAATCCTTAACTTAGTTTACATCTAAGATGATATAACTAATTGCGTTTAGTTTTCATAATACTTATGAAGCATTCAACATTATAAGTACTAGCTAGGAAAGGCGTCTACCTCAGCAAATGTTACAGTAAATATTAATGATTACTGTAATGCTGATCTTACGGTAGTACTTAAAAAATACTAATTATATTACAAGATTATCATGCGTATCGACCTGTACATATGTAAATAATACACAGAAATGCCACACAGGAAGTGCAGTCGATTATAAAATCAGAAAGGTAAATATCTCAAATCAAGTCACATTGGATATGGAGTCTTATGATTTTAAAAAAATTATTAAAATTATTTCAGCGCATCTCCAGCAGAAAAAATGTGTTTTATCACTTAGTACAAACCCCCTTAACTCCCCCATATACACACCTAACTCGATATGAAATCCAAGCCATCAGAAACCTAATGAAAGTGGCACCAGATCAAATGATCTCAGAAACTAGTTTCCTATGGATGGACATCAGAAAGCTCTAGTGTTTTTGTTAATACTGAGTGTTGATATCAACAGAAATGGATAAAAAGTTATGTAGGTGAAAGTATCTATACTTCATCATAAGTAGGTAGGTAGAAAATGTACTTACCGTATCAGCAACTGGTTCTATTGAGTACTCTTTCAAGGCCTTCGGTAATTCTGGATTCAGGTCGTCTTTTAACGCAAATAATAGCATAAAAAAGAACAACGGCGAGATCAAATCAGCAACAGTATGGACATATCGACGTAAACGAACTACTCCATGCTTCCACATTAACATTAACAATACTCTGTTCTTCATTTTGACGAATTTATAAGGCCACACTCTTCAATTAATGAACTAAAACCCCCTATGACGACTCACTGACCAAAACTACCCATAAATAGGACGTTTTAATTTCACTTCACAATGTCACACATATTATTCATTATTCTTCATTTTAATTTAAACGAGTATGAACACTAGATCGATAGAATGTTTGTTTATTTCTCGTTGCACATTACTTTTATGATGAACGAGAAAGTCTAAGGAAAACATCATTTGAGTAACTCATTTGGAATTAGACGTATACAGGGAAACAGCAATTACAAACAAATAATGTCAAAGAGTACATATAATAATCACACTTTCTATTTACTTCGTGCTGTAATTTGCACTAAACTGAACATTAACTCTAAAGGAATGTTATAGAATTGCTTAAAACACTACGCGCAAAAAGGTAAATATGGAACAAAGACAAAACTATTTTATCACAATTATCACTAATATATTGGCCTTAACGTCCGATAGAGACGATTTACGGCGCATCCAAAGAGTATAATAACTGACCTCAAAGATGGGCGATACGAATCGATATTATGCTGTATCGATACATAGCAATGCGATACATCGATATTTTGTATCGATACACAACCATACAATACGCATCGATAAATCGTATATCCAGGTAAATAATATCGAATCCATGTATATCCGCTTAAAATTATGATTTTGAACCTGTAATATTAAACATTCTCAATGTTTTGGTAAGGAGAGATTAATGTAAACAAACTTTGCACCGACCAACTGGGCTGGCGTCTTGCGGCACGCTTTGTGCAGTACCTACCCGACAATTGTTTATAAATATTGTATTTTATCTAATGTAAGGTACCGGCATAATAAAATAAAATCATGTTCTTGCTTGCTTTATTGCCGAGTCGTCTTTGTTTTAAGTAACACGTCGTCGTGCTCATTACAACTTTGTTGGAAATTGGAATATATTTTAACACTATGCCGCCGCCACAAAAATCAAGTGTGTGGTCATTTTTTATTAAAACAGATGACGGTGGCAAATGTAAGCTGTGCCAAGCGAAAGTAAAAATTAAAAATAATACTACAAATCTAAGAACTCATTTGCAGCGACACCATAAGGAAACATTCGATAGCGATCAATGCTCAACATCAAAGTCCTCAATAACCTCGGCACAAGAACAAGTAAGTAGATTTTGATTCGTTAAATGTATTTTTCGATAAAAATGTATATTAATTATTGTGTGTGAAAAAGCGTTTACCTATTAACTTTTTATTTATTTTTAGGTAGAACAGCCAATTAGCTCTGGCCCATCGACAAGCCAAGCAGTTTCTCTCAATAATTCACAAGTGGATGAATCCTTTGAATTTGAAACTACCGTTTGTTCAACACCAAAACGAGAAGTAATACGACAACCACGAATTGATGATGTTATTTTTAATATTAACGCGTTTCGCAAGGGCGGATCAAAGGAAGGTAAATTAACAAATGCAATTTTATACTTTATTGTTGTTGATGATTTGGCTCTAAGTACAACTGAAAAAAGTGGGTTTCAACATTTAATGAAAGTGGTGTGCCCGTCCTACCAGATTCCAAGCCGGAGGACTATCACAAGATTGATAGATGAAAAATATAATACACTATCTAATATAATAAAACACCAATTAAAAATATTAAATAGTTTCTGCTTGACGACTGATGTATGGACTGACACTATGAATACTATAGGCTATTTAGGTTTAACAAGCCACTATTTAGAAGACGGAAACTTAAAATCTACTGTCATAGGTGTTACTGAACTAGATGAACGACACACCTCTGACTATTTGCGCAATGTCATTGAAAATATTTGTTTGGAATGGCACATTACAAAAGAAAAAATATTAGCAGTTGTCACAGATAACGGATCAAATATAGTAAAAGCGATTCATGATTTCATTGGCAAAAATAATCATTTGCCATGTTTTGCGCATACCCTGAATTTGGTCGTACAGAAATCTCTAGATGACCCAAGGGGTCTTGAAACCATTCTCAACAAAGTTAAACATATTGTGACTTATTTTAAACAAAGCGTTGTGGCACATGATGAACTTGTAAAACTTCAGAAAAATAACAATATTGAACCTAAAAAACTAATGCAGGATATTATTACGCGCTGGAATTCAAAATTATACATGCTTGAACGGTTTATTGAGTTGAGTGATTTTATTGGAACCATTTTACTGCAAAATGCTAAAGCCCCTGCTATGTTGAGTGGTACAGAGATGGCAACTATTAAAGAAGTAATAAATATTCTAACTCCAATTGAACATGTCACTAAAGAAATATCGGGACAGAATTATGTAACAAGCAGCCTCGTAATTCCGATGATATATTGTATGTCTAAGGCCATTGAATTGGCCAATTTAGAAAATCAGTCTGAAATATCAGATATTGGCTCAGAATTTAAAGCTAAAATATTGAGCGAAATTGATAAAAGATTCAAAAATTCTGAAAAAGTGCATATTTTGGCCATTTCTACAATTTTGGATCCCAGGTTCAAGAAAATTTATTTCACAGACGCTCAGGCTTGTGCTAAAGCTTTAAATGATATATCAGATTAATCTTCAAAAAATGTACCTAGAGAAGGCATGGAAGACATTTTAAAATTGTATCTCAGAGAACCACTTATGGACAGAAATGAAAATCCAATATTGTATTGGAACAATAGACTAAGTATTTGGCCTAATCTCAGTACTTTGGCTCTTCGATATTTATCCGTGGTTGCGACTTCAGTGCCATCGGAACGCTTGTTTTCTCTAGCTGGAAACACTCTTTCAGATAGACGCAATCGCTTAAATCCGCAACGCCTGTCTAAACTCTTGTTTTTACATAGCCTTACCGCCTCTCAATGGCAATTGTAAAATATTGTAATAGGTAGGTATAACTTCCATCTTTAATGAATAAATTATTTGTAACTGCTTGAACTATATACCTATAACTATATACCTTTGTTTTATTTTAACCTGTGTAAAAATTGGATAAATATCGATATATCGCTACAAGACGTTGCGATATATCGCTGAATCGATACGATTGGTTGCGATACGTATCGATACGCTGTATCGATACAAACGATTATTTTGGACATCTTTAGACCTCACTATTACATTAATATTAGTTAGTTATACTGTACAAAGAGTGGTGACACGGGTGACACCAAAGATTATTTATATTTTATTAATATCTTTGGGTGACACCTACGGGTGACACAGAGTACAGTACCACAAACTTATCTGGCCCGCTGGCAGCGTCGCTGCTATCGCATTTAGTGTTGCTAGTAACTATTTTTTGCAATAAAGTGGGTAAAAATAATATGCACAGAGTAACGTAAATATTACTTCACTAAAAAGAAAACAAATACTGTCATTACAAATCTTTATATTTTTATACAATAATTATGATTATTTACATAAAATGTATGCTGAGTGTCCTCTAACGGGGATACTCCAGGTATTATTATGTTACCGGAATTGTTTAATGCCGAAGTCATCATTTCATCATCATCATTATCATAATAACTGCTTTCACTTTCACTATCACTACCTAATTGATTGGTGAAAGGCTAAGTCTAAGTATCCATCCCTTTTCGATACTCATTTTCAATATTTTTTACATGATTGCAATGCTTTTGCCATTCATTGGCTGTTATTTTATCAAAAGCTTCTGCAATCAATGTAGGCATTTCAGAATTCGATCTACCAATATTCTGATCTGCTATAAATTTTTGCATCTGCTTGCTCTTTTTCTTTCACAAGTTTTCTTACAAATCACTCCCCGACACCTACAATGGAAATAGCAAAAATTAAATATATAATGAATATTTTAAAATAATTATGTATTTAAATTTAAAGTGCGAGGGGGAGTTTCGTATTTTATCAAAAGCTGACAACACTAACCTGTAGCAGTAGCTACGCGTTCATACAACTTATTGAAGGGTATAATTGGTGCCTGAAGGTGTTTTTCTTCATTCATATAATTCAATACTTGTAATATAATGTTCCTCGCATCACTTTTTAAAGCTTTCGGCACTTTTCACAATTAAAAACCACAAAAAGAAAAATAAATACGCGCAACAAACAATCAATGGCAGGAATGTCAGGGAATAACAGCCGATTGACATTTCAAACTGGCGTCGTTAGTTCTACTTTTGGCCACCGGGCCAGATAAGTTTGTGGCACTATAAGTTTTTTTTTTTTTTTAACATGACGCGTGCAGTTAGCCTCTCGGCTTTTACTGCTTCACCGGACAGTAGGGGTGAGCGTGGGCTCTAACCGCCTAGCAAAAACAAACTACAAACTAAGTACCCGCGCTGGAGGGCGCCCCCTGTGGGGCTCGAACCTCGGCTCTGGGCAGATACTGACGAGGAGAGGGCGAGATATCGTGATTTTTAGGGATTTTGTGCAACTGTCGCTCTACGTTAATGCGCGACGCGGGCCTCGCTTCCGGTTTAGGTGCGGAGCGGGCATTCATCGGATCGAATGCAAACTAAGGGTCATGGAGGACGCTGGTGGTCGCGACGCGTTCGCGGTCGTACTCGCGTCCGGCGAGTACGAAATATCGGTTGTGCAGTGTTGCGAGAGTCTCTAATCGATTTGATTTGATCTAGATATACGGTGATCTCGTCGTCCGGGTCATCGATGACGTTCTTCGGACAACGGTGCTCAATTGAGAGTTGGGAGGGGGTGTACTTTGCCGCCTGTACCACCAATTTACATGGATGGTGAGTGGCAGAGTCAAAGTACCTTTTGGACGCATGCTTCATCCATTGCCTGATGGTAGGCAATTGGAGATCGGCATGGAGGCTTTTGTTACGGACGAACCACGGTGCGCCCGCGGCTCGTCGCTTAAACTTGTTCTGGACTACCTGGAGGAGGTGGATGAATTGATCCTTGGCGTGCGCGAAAACCGGGCTCGCATAGGTCATCATGGGTCGAATGCACGTCTTGTAAATTCTCACCTTGTTTTCAAGGGACATTTTACTGCGTGCATTCAGGAGGCCGTGTAATCGATAAAGGGCAAATGAGGCACGGTTACGAGCGTATCTCAGATGGTCCTTGAAGTTTATCTTCCGATCGAGGATCACTCCCAAATATTTGGTTTTCTTCTCCCAGGGGATCGGTTCACCAAACATTCGGACGGGATCAGCGGTGCGGGCGGGATCTATCCTAGAGAAGAGCACGGCTGCGCTCTTGGTGGGATTGACTTCGATCCTCCATTTTCTCAACCATTAGCCGAGGGCATTGGCTGAGGATTGGAGATCTCGGTGGATGACTGACGTGCTCCTACTGGAGTAGTAGAGAGCTGTGTCGTCAGGGAAGAGGGCTAGATGAGCCTTTTTGGGTCTGGGGATGTTGCTGGTGTACAGGGAGAACAGGAGTGGGGCCAGGACTGAGCCTTGGGGAACTCCTGCGCGTATCGGTTGGAAGGAGGAGTAATTTCCCTCGACGCGGTAGCGAAACGTTCGATCCGTAAGGAAGTCTCGTAGGATGTGCACGAGACGGTCAGGCACTTTGAGTTTAATCAGCTTATATAATAAGCCGTTGTGCCAGACCTTGTCGAACGCTTTGGCCACGACGAAGAAGATGGCTCCAGTATGACTACGGGTTCGGGTGGCTTTTACCAGGATGTGTTCAACGATGCGATGCACCTGATGGACACTGGAGTGTCTGGCTCGAAAGCCAAACTGCTCATCTGGGAGAATATCGTTTGCGTGGATGTAAGACGACAAACGGGCGTGGATGATGCGCTCATAGAGTTTCCCCATGGCGCAGAGAAGGCTAATGGGGCGGTAATTTGCCGGATCGGATTTGGATTTACCGGGTTTCGGGATGCCAATCACGTTTGCCTGTTTCCACTGGTGTGGAAAAATGTTGTTGGAAAAGGCCGCGTTGAAAATCGCGACCATCAGGCTAAGTAGAAGCAATGGGAGTTGCTTGAAAACGCGATTGGTGAGTCCGTCATATCCGGGGGCTTTGCGAGGGTGGAGTTTCCTGATCAGAGTTTTAACCTCTTCGATGGTCACTGGCCTCAGGGGATCGTCGTCGTCGTCGACGTCTGCATCCTCCCGGGAGGGGGCAGTTGGGGTCGGAGTGAGAGGGATGGCGAGCCTACGTTCTACCTCGGAGTCGACCTCATTGAGGTGATCCGGGTCTACTGGTAGGTTGCTGGGAGAACATTGGGACTCTAGATTGTCGGCCATGCATTCGGCTTTTTCGTCGTCATCAAACGCGGGGCGTTGATTCGGACGCGTCAGCGGGGGGATGGTCCAGTCGGTGTCTGTCTTGAGTCGCTTGCAGAGATTCCAAAAGGCCTTCCGCGAAGGTTGAATCTCGGCTAACGTCCTATCCCACCCGGAATCCCCCCTCTCGGTCATGCGTTCACGTACAGTGCGCTGTAGTTCACGCATTCGAGTGCGGTTTTCTAAGGTGTTATAGGAGTCGAAGGCTCTGATGGCCGCGTTCTTCTCAGTCACTAACTCACGCAAATCCTCCGGGAGCTTCCACCGTCTGAACGCGTCAGCCGCTGGGACCTCCCGGGAACATTCGTTCACTTGGATTTGGACGTGAGTCGTGAATGCTGCTGCTGAGCTATTTATAATCTAGGCAGTCGCGAGTTTCTACGAAGCGTTTTTAAAGAGGTAAATATACTTACTGTTCCATCTGAATACATATATCAGAATATAATGTTTGTGCGGAAAAATTTAGATAAATATAAAAAACGGAGTGACTTGCACAATGTCAATACAAGAAATAAGGACAAACTAGCTATACCAGCCTTTAGAGTTAGCAAAACAAAAAAGTCATTCATGGGAAATTGTACTAGGTTTTATAACAAGCTCCCTATTCCTATAAATAAACTACCTGATAATAAGTTTAAGTCACACATTAAACATGAACTTATGGCTAAGGGTTACTACACTACTAAAGATTACATTGACGATAAAGACATTTGGCGGTCGGCATCTACCTGCACATAGTCCGCTGGAGATCTTATAGCCATATAGACATGAGTAATCTTTTATGTTACATGAACTATCTGTAATAAAACTATCTATTATTTAAATATTCTACGAATTTCAGAACTGTTGGTTGTGTCTCAAAATGATTAATGTTACTTTTATTTTGACGTTTTTATTTTCTCTTTCTAATATATTAAACCTAAAATAAATAAATAATCAGACAACCGATCGAGCATATATTGTGTTTGCCTGCTAAATAATTACAGTAAGTGTACCAAATCTCGTGTATATGCCCCATTGAGTATGTTTCGCCGGAGCGTCTCAACTGGGCCGTGTTGAAACCGGTAGTAGAGACACCCGCTGAGTTTGTTTCGCTGGGTCTTCTCAGTTGGGGCGCATTGGATCCGGTGGTAGCATTAAAGCGCGACCGTCGTTATTAACACAAGGTCCGTCATAATAATATCACCTTAATATAGACAGAACCCTTGCCAATATGTATCACAAATATTAGACTTAAACTAGATAATTAGACTTAAACTAGATAATTAAACTTAAACATAATCTCTTGACAATAACTTGATTCGAGCTAGCTAAATATCATTGCTGTTATAAAATAAATTATATTAATGTTTTAATACTATCAATACATGTGTACCTAATATCTATGTTACTAGAAATAATAATGTATACAACTATAATACTACAAACATGTTCTGACTATTTACAAGCGCTTTTTTGAAGTCTACGTGAATAAAAACCTTTTTTATTTTATTTTATTTTAAAATGAGCCGATAGCTGCGAGCGTTTGCTCGGGCGTCTCTATGAGGGACGGTATCGAATCTAAGTGCTTGAGGGTAAACTCAAGACAGCCATGTCGGAACAGTCGGTTACATATCTGGGTGGCAGGTTGCTATCCGCGCCAGAGTGGCTTGTGCGGGTGGCAAGGCTAAGGACGACCGGTCTATGGTCAGAGTCTAACTCGTGTAGCACTTCTACAGAAGCCAAACGTAAGTTTGTATTCTTAAGGAGCGCTATATCGAGTATGTCGGGTCGGTGACTGTCAATTCTGGGGAAGTGGGTCGGTTCGAGAGGGACTATAGGGTCGAACGGTATGATTGCCAAGTGATTAGCAAGTGCGCGGCCGTTCGAGTTGCTCGTACGGCAGCTCCATTGCTCATGCTTGGAGTTTAGATCGCCTGCCACTATGACAGAGCCATCTAAGTCATACAGTGTTTGGAGATCGCTAAGTAGCATCTCCTTGTCTGGGGCGAGGTAGGCCGAGACTATCGTGATTGGCTGATGGCCTGTCATGCCTATTCGACGGACAGAGACCTAAATGTTCTTCAGCACGGGAGGGTCCAAAGGAACGCAATGCAGTGATTTCTTAAAGTAAATCAGCGTGCCCCCTTTGACGGAGTGGGTCCTATCGTTGCGAACTATACGATAGTTGACAACTGTAGGACTCCTCCGTTTGCTCGGTTTGAGGAATGTCTCTTGACCGAGGAAGAGATCAAGTTGATGGTCGCAGAGGAATTCTGCGACTTCATCGCGTTGTCTCGCTAATCCGTCTGCATTGTAAAACCCGATCTTTAGAGATCTGGGTTTTAGCCTGCAAGTGAATTGGGGAGTCATTAGCGGGTGTACAGCCATTACGGTTGTATTGATTTAATAAAGCGGCGGTATACGCGTGCCGCGTCGATGGCCAACTGGATGTTAGTCGGATCAGCTTCGGCCCTCTGGGTGAGGTCCTCAAACTGATCGAGCAACTCCCAGCCCTGAGTCATGATGCGCTCGGCAAAACCTGAGGCGCGCCCTTTGCTATTCGCTTGGGGCGCCCGGTTTTTGGGCGCTGGGGCTGATAACTTTGGAGTCTGGGCTCCTTTGGCCGGGGCCTTTGGAACCTGTGACTTCTTAGTCAGCGGGTTGTAAGCCCAGCCCGATTGGACTGGGGCGGGAGTGGTCACGCTGGTTGAGGGTTTGGGGGACGCCTCTTTAGCTGGGACTGGCACAGGCTTAGGGGCGACCGCCTCACCCGCAGCCTTGGGTGCGGTCGAGGGGACGTAATCTGGCAGAGGCCAGTGTGGTCTTGCTGGTCGCAGGGATGTCTTTTGGACATCCAAGGACATTAGCGGGAGAGGGCTTGCTTGGGGCTTGGCGGAGCTAGTCTGCGCCTGGGGCTTGCGAGCGTTGCGCTTGCTGTGAGGTGTGTCCCAGGGACTGGCAGTTAACGCAACCAGGTGGCTCGGAGCATTCACTACGGTCTTTCGGTCTAGGGCATTCAGAGGTGTGGTGGCCTGGGGTCAGGCATTTGACACACCTCGGGGCGACGTGGCACAGAGTAAGTAACTTAAAATAAATATATATACTCTTTTGACTATATTTTTTTTAAATTTGTTTTTCGGCCGAGACTTCTTCGATCTTATGAGCCCTCTTTTGACTATTTTTTTATTCAGTTTTACGGCCCTGGCTTATTCGGCATAATGAGCCAACTCTTTTGACCAAAGATATTATAATATAACCAGATTGTGCACTCCAAGATTTAGTTCAAAGTAAAATGAACTCAAAGTCTTTATGACAGATATCTAAAATAGGAGATAGGCCGTCTCACTAATATCCTATGCAGTCCAAGTGTCGCCAAATGAATTTACGCACACAATGACTCACTGAATAAATACAAAGACACGCACACATTGCATTTACGCACTCTTACGACGATACGATTCTCTACGACATATTCGCTCCCATTGGGTAACTCATTCAAAAAGGATTTATGTGTTTGTTAATACATACTTACAATGTGCAAATCGCGTCAGCATGCACTCACACAAAGGCAGTACTACACAGTACACTACAGCAGGCTATAGTGAGTTCAACGGGTAGTCGATAGAATGTTATCGATATAATGGTATATAGTTTACTTATAGTATTCGATGGAGTGAAATCATTGACATTTTGATTGGATGGAAACCTAAAAATGATCAAATTTGTATTACAGTAGAACTCATGTAAATCAAACTTCGTAAATCGTAAACCTAAATCGAACTTATGTAGATTCCAAAAAATGTATAAAATTACCTAAGGCTTACCTAAACCTTGACGAATTGTAAGGAAATAATTGATTTGTCAATTTTATTCTAATTTGGAGTAAGAGAGGTAAATTTAATAAATCTTATTTATTATATTCTCTCTTAAAGTTATATACCAAAATATGTACACACGGCTACATATCAAGCTATATATTTCCAATATCAGCTGACCGCTCAACGTGAGATCAGCTTATACTGGAAATGTATAGCTTGATGTGTAGCCGTATCAAAAATCCGTATAATTTTAAAACATTCGTAAAATACAAACTATCTTAAAGTCAGTTATTATGTTTGCTTTTGATATTTCAAATAATAGGTCTTTACCTATGAAATTGCCGTTTTGTATGAAAAAATTTAAACGAATTTTTTTCATGAATTTTTTTATTTGTATTAATCGAAGTAATCACCCATGCAATCAATGCATCTTTGCCATCGCAGTGGCAGTTTATTGATGCCCTTCTTAAAGAAATCAGCTGGACGGGAGGCAACAAATTCTTCAAAGGCATTTTGTACTGCCTCTCGGGTATTGAATTTTTTTCCCGCCAAGAAGTTATCCAAATTCTGGAAAAAGTAGTAGTCTGTAGGCGCAAGGTCTGGTGAGTAGGGCGGATGACGGAGAGCTTCCAACCCCAGTTCTTGCAACTTGGAGACCGTCTGCTGTGCAGTATGAGGTCGCGCGTTGTCGTGCAGGAGCAGCGGAGACGAGCGATTGACCAATGCTGGTTGGAGATGCGCCAGCTTCTCCATCATTGTGCTCAGTTCTTCACAGTACACATCTGCAGTAATGCTCACCCCGTTTGGTAAGAAGCTGTGATGAATCACACCGGCGCTAGACCACCAAACAGTGACCATCACTTTTCTAGGGGTAAGTTTTCGTTTAGGGCATTGTTTAGGTGCTGAACCAGGATCCAACCAACTTGCTGAGCGCTTGCGGTTATCAAACAGAATCCATTTTTCATCGCAGGTAACAATGCGGTTCAAAATTCCTTCATTTGTGTGTCTGTTGAGCAGTGCAAGGCACGTCTCGACGCGTACTTCGCGCTGGCGATCATTGAGTTCGTGGGGCACCCATTTGTCAAGCTTTTTTACCTTGCCAATTTGACGCAAATGGACCAATATTGTTTTGACGCTAACGTCGAAAGCTGCTGCTAATTCAGCCGTAGATTGTGTATCATCAGCTTCCACAACCGCCTTTAATTCGTCATTGTCGACCAAAGTCTTCGGACGACCGCGAGGTTCATTTTTCAGGTCGAAATTTCCAGAACGGAAGCGAGCAAACCAATAACAGGTGGTGCGTTGGTTTGTAGTGTTAGCTCCGTAAACGTCGTTGATGTTGCGTGCCGCTTGTGCCGCGTTGCTGCCACGACGGTACTCATATTCCATAATTACTCGAATTTTTAACGTATCCATGATGACGAAAAAGATTGAAATGCGATGAAAATGTAACACTAATCAATAAAGAAATGACTACTTTTGGAAAAAAGAATCCATGTTTTTAAAATAAAATTAATTTGAAATTAGAATTCTTAGCCAAACAAAAATTATTTTGATTTGAAATGGCCAGTACTGCAGAACGGCAATTTCATAGGTAAAGACCTAATATTTTCCATTTACAGCATTATCTAATGACAATGACAAAACCGTGAGAGCAATCGATATACGCGTTCGAGAACAGTGACGAAGGCAATCACTACGTCTCAAATAGCATGGCTCGAACCAAGAACATGAGCAGCGGCCGTACTGCGCAAAAATACGTGGGCGATCATATTGTTAAATGCATTATTCATTGCAGCGTAAGGACTATACATTGACACATTTAGCTATGAAAAGCAGAAATGTATACAGCACAATTCGAACTAAGAAATTTAAATTCACCACATGCATTTTTGTAGTAAAAGTCGGAATACTACATTAAATATTATGTTGTTTTTATAAAAATAAACTGTATTTAGCTGTGAAAAGTGATCCCATCGGTGTGTAAATTAGTAGTTTCACTACGATGTTTACATGTAATGATTGCACTGTACGGCATTTCGGGTAAAACTCAATATTTCTGTTAGAAGCACAGACGTATTCACTCGGCCGCGAAAGAGAGCGAACTGATGGCGTGTATGTTCGCTGCGCCTACTGTAGACGCGTATTAAGGGTCTACAGTAGACCCTTAATACGCGTTAGTTTGTCCTCTCAATAGTATATATATAATGCTCTGAGTTCTTTACGTTACAGTCCATTTCTCTTTGTAGTGTACCAATAGGAAAAAACGGACCACTTGAGAGGCTCAAATACTGGATTATGTCCCTGACTAACAGATGGCCAGCCTAAAATAACTTACTTGACGTATAAAATAGTAGAATTTTTGGTCAAACTCCTAGGATTGTGTTTTCATTTAACTATAGTTAAATAATTTTTATTTTTTTTGAGACGAATTTTTTAAACTACGTCCTATCCTTTAATAGCGTTTAAATACATTTAATTTGGGTTTAGTAAATTCAATAGCAGGATTTATAAAAAATGACGTTTACCACACTCAATTTGTAAACAAATATGGCGAATGTTTAGTTTGAAATTATTTATCGTATTGTGTTCCAATCTCAGTTACAATTTGGTTAAAATGGTTTTAACTTGTTGCGTAAAAAGGTGTAAAAGCGAGAGTCACCTGGGGAGTAATTTTTTATAATATTTTTTTTTTATAATAATTTTAAATTATTGGACCCATATAAAACAAAAATACCTTTTCACAAGTAAGTGGTAATCTTTTCACAAGTAAGTGTTATATTGTAATGTTTCCATATTTTGGCTAAGTTCAGCAACAGGGTAACCATTCGTTACGTATTTAATGGTAATGTTTTTCTAGATTTCCCAAAAACGAGGAATTATAACAAAAATGGTTAAATATCGTCTCCCTTACTGCGATCGCCAACCCGTTTGCCAAGCGTGGCGATTATGGCATTATTATTAATTGTTTGGGGCTTAATGCCTTGATGGCATCATGCTACCTCGACCATTACTGATCTATTGTAGCAGAGCTCCTTGACTATGTCAAAGTTCACTGCACAATCACGAGCGCACGAGCACAGAATATGCAAAGGAGTTTCCTCTGATTCTTGGCAGAATCTGCAAATTGTGCTGTCGGCCAACTTTAGGTTGAACATGTGCTTATTCAGCTTGCAGTGTCCGGTGAAAATTCGAGTTACCTACCGCACATGTTTTGTAACGTTTGAATTCAAGTAATTCTTTCGAAAATTTGTTGTTGTAGCCCCTGATAACAGCCTTTGAGTGATGAGATCCAGCTGAGGATTTCCACAGTTCCATGGCAGCTGAGGTGCATTGATCGTTTAGGATAGAGTAGGGCCTTTGCTTGGTAATACCACAAAATGGTTCGGGTCCGTTTTGAGGGTTAACGGCTCCAAGTCTCGCAAGTTTATCTGCCTTCTCATTCAGATTCATCATCTCCCTGCCATCTATTCCTGAGTGCCCCGGTACCCATCTGAGTGTGACTCTGTTGGGTTGACCCAGGGAATTGAGATTTTCTTTGCAGCACTGTACTTGTTTTGAGTTGGATTCAAAAGAGTCCAGCGCTAACAGCGTCGCTTGACTGTCTTAGTTAATGTAGATGTTTTATTGCTTTAGTTTTCAGCTAAGTTCATTTCCACACATCTGTTAATGGCGAAAAGTTCAGCCTGTGGTGGTCTCTTTACCCAGGTTGACGCTACTCCTGTGTTTGGGCAGTTGTCCGTAAATGCCACATCCTATATTATGGCTTTCCTTCTTTTCATCTGTAAACCAAATGTGACTGCCAGTTTTGTGGGACATTTGACCGCTTAGCCATTCGTCCCTGTCTGGAATGTCTATAATAATCTTGGGTTTCAAGCCCCATCTTGCTCCAGCCATTCTACAACACATCCATATAGTCATTTTGGCTATATGGATTATATTGTTTGGGTGTGTATTCCAAGTCAACTTTTGGTCTATAGTGACCCCTAGGTACTGTAAGCACACTCGCAGCTGCAAGAGGTATTTCTATACGGGATCTAGGGAGATCTTCTCAATGATAACACATGTATTCACAAACAATCACTGATTTTATTTAAAAAAAATTATATTAGATTCACAATGTTTACTTTAGCACACCATTTTTATAACTATTCTAACATCAATCAAACGTAACACCATGCTTTTTATTTGATTCGAATTCTATTCTCATTTTAAAAGCTATGTTTAATTATTTTAATAAAGTGACCAGAGCTACTAGCTATCTTGATAAAAGAGGTTTTATTCTATAGGAGGGCAGGTAATATCATTACATCACCCCCTCCCCAAAAAAAAATTTTGGAAGTCTTGAAACACTTCCAAAATTCTGTTACCTTCCTACATTATAACTGTCTACCTATGTTGGGAGTTATCAAATACATAGGTGCAATAAAAAAGAGTAGAATTGAACCCAGGACCCACTGAAAGTCTAGCAAATGGGAGTATGAGTCCGACTTGCTCAAAGTATAAAAAAAACCAACCAAAAATTATACTTTCAAGGCCCTAATTCTACTTTCCTAACACTAGCTAAACACTACCTAATTATAGCTATCCTAGCTAAAATAAAATATTAGTCAACCTTCACACACAAAAGCTTCAATGATCATACTTGGTCCTATCACCAAGTAAAAGTACAGAAATAAAAAAAAATGAAAATAATTACAACTTTTAACCATTTAAATAAATCATAAATTAATTATCTGAAAATAATTATTTTAAAAGGGCAAACTTAATTATAACAACTGGTTAAAAGTTTAATCCAAATTAAATTATTACAACAGTTGACCGTTCAACTAAATTATTAATGATAATCTGAAATAATTAATTAGAACAAGTGGTTAAAAATTAATTGAAGCATGTATAAAAGTTGGCTAATGGCTATCCTATTATAAAACCTAACTGCTAAACTATCCAAAATAATTGATAACAAAAAGATATTAATCTTATCAATCAAGGATGGGGTTCCAGAGAGTCAGGACCATGATGGAAGATCATATACCAACCAAGATTAATGAAAAATAAATATCTCATTTATACCAATTAACCTACCCTATCATCTATTTGTCCCCAGAAATGAAAATAAAAGTGTTAGGTAGAACAGAATACCCATCAACATCATGGAGTCCATGAGGTTCTCCCACATCTATCGGCTACTATGTGCTAGATGTGTGATGCCAATGAATAATTAAATTCTATCACCCACTCTTAACTATTGACGGAAATATCCCCTTAATCTACGCTTCACCCATTTCCTAACTCCCTATCTCTACCTGGATATTTACTTCTTGTAAATCCCGTTATTCATTTTCCGATCTTCCATCATGT
This sequence comes from Pseudoips prasinana, assembly GCA_951640165.1. Lineage (NCBI taxonomy): Eukaryota > Metazoa > Arthropoda > Insecta > Lepidoptera > Nolidae > Pseudoips > Pseudoips prasinana. The sequence continues at coordinate 30,670,520 of OX621251.1, read as the reverse complement.
CCATTGTGGTTGTACTGGAACACCGCCCCTGGTCATCGTTGCTCTCGTACGTTTCACATGAAAACAAAATTTATGCGCGAAAGTATATTCATATATTTGACAAATAAAATAAAATTGTAATTATAAACATTCTCATCAGTAACATAAGTAAACGGCTTATCTATTCTACCACTGCCATAACAACAGCAATAAAACTCACAGTCTTATCGCAGCGCCATCTATCGGGTCTATTAACAAATCTAAGTCATCGAAAGACATTTGATTGGGTGCAAAAAAAATTATCCAAATAAACATAAAATTAAATTATTGTTACTAAAAAGAAAAAAAAAATTGATAGGGCTTGGTAGTAGAATGGTGAATTTAAAGTTTTATTTAATTTTCAAATTTATTTTTTATTTTTATTTTTTTTTTTTTATTAAAGGCAAATATTTAGTAGTGGTTCACCCTTAAACTTAAGGTAAAAAAAAAATATTCGCCAGATATTCATACAAAATTTTTATGCGAATCGGGCCAGCCGTTTCGGAGATGTTTGGTCGCAAACACCGTGACATGATAATTCCACATTTTTGATGTAATCTATAAATATCGTGTGTTTTCTGGCATAAACAACATAATAACAAGACTTGGTTAGTCTAGGAGGCTTTCATTGCTTCTCCAGACAATGAACATCCTGTGTGTGTGCCCCAAAAACGACTCTTTTCAGGGTAACACCTGATAATCATGTAGTAGCGCCACTTATACATCATCACCACCAATAAAATAAGTCATAAGTGTGATGACTATAGTCAATCATAACCAGTATTAAAATTATGAAAATATTTGGGCTACGCCCATGTCCAGCAGCGGACAACATTAATATTATAATTTTATGCTAATCGTACAATGTTAAATAACAATAACGGAACAAATAAAATAACTCTCATTAGACATAGGAGCCCAGCATACCAAGTATTTATTCAAATCTCCCTTGTCTGGAATGATTTCATCCGATTGATATGTACTGTGTCGGATCTATTCCGTCCAGGCTTTCGCACCACATAAGTGACATCACTTACACGTCTAACCACCACCGATGGTCCTATAAATAAACGTTGTAATTCGTGGTTCTTACCAGAAAATCGTCCCGAAGAGCGTATGATAACTAAATCTCCCGGCCGGAACTCTCGCCTTGTTCTCCTGTCGTAGTTGACCTTTTCCTTGTGACGTACCTGAGTTATGTTATATACCGCTTTTGCCGATAAATTGCCCAACGAAGTGACCTTATCATCACTAACTCGATCTCTCTTTCTTTCATAGACTTCGCTATTAATTACTGGCGAAGAATTCTTATTTACTACAAAATTATTATTCTTACCAATCTTCTTGTCAAAATTTTGGTGACATTTGACATGACTGTCAGAATTTTTTTCAAAACAATTAAAAACTCTTTGGTCTTGGCAAAAATAGACCACTTCCGTGCCAATGACTATTCTACTCTTAGCAAAGTCCATGACCACAGCATTCTCATTCAAAAAATCTCGTCCTAAAATTAAGTGGCATGCAAGATCTTCTATAATATAAATATTATTACAAAATTCCTTACCGTTAATATAAAAATTAAATTTAGCTGTTCCAGTCGTATCGATCGTCCTTCCATCAACGCCTTGTATAGAGCCGACTGCAGTTCCTGTCGAACCTAATCCTAATCTACGCGCTATCACTCCCGACATACATGACACCGCAGCTCCCGTGTCTAAGAGAGCTGGACATGAAATGTTCTTATACATAACCCTAATGCATGGCATATTATTTCTAAAACTACTAAAGAAATTAAATACTTTCTTTGTTGGAGCGCCATTTTCACACGTCGCTACGTTCTGCTGACTGGAAACGGCTGCCTGATGCGTGACGTTCATGGCCGCCGAGGTTCGTTTCCCTCCTGGCGCCGTACATCTTGAGTGAGGGGCTGTCCTCTCGATCGTAATGCATACGGTGAACGTTCTGCTCTCGCATGCATGGTCGATGTCGTGTAGTGTCTCATACTACCTGATGGGGGTGTGTAGAATCGATCTTCATTATTTGAAGGCATCATATCTCCCCTACCTCCCCTATTTTTTTGGGAATGATCCACCATAATCGGTATATTGGTTTGTTTCAAATCGCTCATATTATAAACGTCTTTAAGCTGCATGATTAATTTTTTTAATTCTTTTTTGTCCTGTATCAATGATGTGGCCAATTTATTTCTGAAGAAGGGTCCTGATGATTTTATAAATTTTATTATAAATTTTTTTTCGTCTTTCATTTCTGCTCTGTATGCCAATTCTTGTAATCTATAAAAATATTCGATGATGTCCTCTTTTTCGCCTTGTTTTGCTAAAAAAAATCGTTCTACGTAGTCCACTATCGGTGGGAATTCTTCTAAGAATAGCTTCTCAACTTCGGCAAACTCTGTTGCTGTCTCTTCTATAGTTTTGTAAAATGATGACGTCGGACCTTGTAGGAAAGACGGGAAAATCGCAATTTTTTCTTCGTCTGTAAATTTTTTAATAATAGCCAATTTTCGAAACTGTTTTAAAAATTCTTTTGAATCCTGTTCTATGCCATTGAATAATTTTACTTGAACGTTTGTCGATTCCATGGTTTCTTCTTTTCTTTTTAGTTTTCTTGTTTAATCTCTCTCCCCTTTGAAAACTTCAAAATCTTTTCAATTAACCAAAGGCGCCTACCACCATGTAAGCACACTCGCAGCTGCAAGAGGTATTTCTATACGGGATCTAGGGAGATCTTCTCAATGATAACACATGTATTCACAAACAATCACTGATTTTATTTAAAATAATTATATTAGATTCACAATGTTTACTTTAGCACACCATTTTTATAACTATTCAAACATCAATCAAACGTAACACCATGCTTTTTATTTGATTCGAATTCTATTCTCATTTTAAAAGCTATGTTTAATTATTTTAATAAAGTGACCAGAGCTACTAGCTATCTTGATAAAAGAGGTTTTATTCTATAGGAGGGCAGGTAATATCATTACAGTACTTTACTTCACTCGAAAAGGGCAGATTCAATTTCGCCGTTTAGCTTTGGATTTACCAGTCTTTCCAGCTTCCTTTTCTTTGTGAAAGGTACTATCACCGTTTTTTTTGTGCGTTGTAAAGTAAAGTACTCTTTATTGTACCTACACCATAACTTAAAATTAAAATTAACATACATTAATTAGGTACAAAGGGCGGTCTTATCGCTACTGCGATTTCTTCCAGACAACCAATTATGGAGTAGATAGACGAAGGAAAGTGAAGGGTAGATAGGTGTAACAATAGGTCTACTTATTGTAAATTAAAAATAGACAAAAAGCAGGAATGCGTGAAAAAAACAAAAGGCAGCGGTAAATAAATGAACTTAAGAAATCTAGGCAGATAAATAATTTTATTTTAACATGATTTTTAAAAATGTCTAGGGATTGAGCATCTCTTGTTGTTAAAGGCAATGCGTTCCACAAACGCACAGCCTGCACTGTAAAAGATTTGCCGTAATAATCTGTGGAATGACGTGGCATTTTCAGTTTAAGGTTCTCTGATGACCTCAAGCATTTTGAATGTGTGTCATGAAGGAACTCGAAAAGTTCTTTAAGATAAGATGGTGTTGAAGGATTATCAATATATTATAAAGAAGGGCTAAAATATGAGCGTTCCGGCGAAGGCGAATAGGAAGCCACTTGAGCTGACAGCGGTAATCAGAAACATGGTCATACTTGCGTAATCCAAATATAAACCGTAGAGTACCGAGTAACCGTAGAGTTAGAGTGTCAAACGACCGTTAGACAGAGCAGACCGTTATAATTTTGCTCCCACATAAATAATGTAATTAGCTAGTATAAGTGAAGTTTAAAGTTTGAACTGGAACTGTATCAATTATTTACACTGTTACCCCTAAAGTGTAAAAGTTTTAAGTGTTAATTAACTGTATTATATATAAAAAATAACATTACAAAGTAATTTCGTTACAACAACCAAAGTGAAACAGTGATTCAAAAACAGTGTTGAGGAATACGCGTAAGTGACATCGAATGCACGGCTCTTACGACGTTCTGGGCGCGAATATTTACTGTGCTTCTTGCTGCATGCGATTTACACCTCAAGCGTAAATATCGCTTCAAACTGTTTTGTTTTCTAGACGCAACCTACTTTTTCGTTTCGCTTTAGCGTCTTTAGCGTAGTGATATAATTTCACAAACACTGGATTGTACCACCTCGAATAGTATGCCAGACATATCCGAGGATGAAGACGATCAACTATTAAAATTAAAAGATGAGATCGAAAAACTAACGGCTCAATTAAATAGTGCACACAATGAAATTGACCTATTAACGTTAGAAAATAAAAAATTGAGGCAGGATAACGATAATTTAACAAAGAAAAATAATATTTACAAGCAGATTACCTACAGTCCAGCAAAACAGAAAAAACAAACACCAAAGAAAAATACAAATAATTCCACAAAAACAAAGCAGACACAAACTGTAGAAAACATGAGCACAGACTGTACACCTACACACGCGATATTGACGAACAAAAGCGAAGATGGCCTATGTCTCTCAAGCACTTTTCAAGAAAGAATACCACATACAAATCAAACTGCTTCGTCTTTGAAACACAAAATATGTCTACTTAGTTGTGAAACTTCTAACAGAATATATAAGATCACTCAGAGAACGCAATTATGTAATTTTGAAATATGCCATTATCGCAAGCCTAACAGTAGTCTGAACTTTTTATTAGATAATATTGACGAAAAAGTACGAAACTTTACATATAATGACTACTGTATTATTTATATTGGCGAAGTACATTTTAGAAAAACGTATAATTATATTGAACTTGTATCGCTTATACGGGAAAAACTAGTTACTTTGAAACATACAAACTTTATAATATGTTTACCAACGTTTAAATATATGGTAAACAGTAATATAATGTATAAGGTCTTTACCTATGAAATTGCCGTTTTGTATGAAAAAATTTAAACGAATTTTTTTCATGAATTTTTTTATTTGTATTAATCGAAGTAATCACCCATGCAATCAATGCATCTTTGCCATCGCAGTGGCAGTTTATTGATGCCCTTCTTAAAGAAATCAGCTGGACGGGAGGCAACAAATTCTTCAAAGGCATTTTGTACTGCCTCTCGGGTATTGATTTTTTTTCCCGCCAAGAAGTTATCCAAATTCTGGAAAAAGTAGTAGTCTGTAGGCGCAAGGTCTGGTGAGTAGGGCGGATGACGGAGAGCTTCCAACCCCAGTTCTTGCAACTTGGAGACCGTCTGCTGTGCAGTATGAGGTCGCGCGTTGTCGTGCAGGAGCAGCGGAGACGAGCGATTGACCAATGCTGGTTGGAGATGCGCCAGCTTCTCCATCATTGTGCTCAGTTCTTCACAGTACACATCTGCAGTAATGCTCACCCCGTTTGGTAAGAAGCTGTGATGAATCACACCGCCGCTAGACCACCAAACAGTGACCATCACTTTTCTAGGGGTAAGTTTTCGTTTAGGGCATTGTTTAGGTGCTGAACCAGGATCCAACCAACTTGCTGAGCGCTTGCGGTTATCAAACAGAATCCATTTTTCATCGCAGGTAACAATGCGGTTCAAAATTCCTTCATTTGTGTGTCTGTTGAGCAGTGCAAGGCACGTCTCGACGCGTACTTCGCGCTGGCGATCATTGAGTTCGTGGGGCACCCATTTGTCAAGCTTTTTTACCTTGCCAATTTGACGCAAATGGACCAATATTGTTTTGACGCTAACGTCGAAAGCTGCTGCTAATTCAGCCGTAGATTGTGTATCATCAGCTTCCACAACCGCCTTTAATTCGTCATTGTCGACCAAAGTCTTCGGACGACCGCGAGGTTCATTTTTCAGGTCGAAATTTCCAGAACGGAAGCGAGCAAACCAATAACAGGTGGTGCGTTGGTTTGTAGTGTTAGCTCCGTAAACGTCGTTGATGTTGCGTGCCGCTTGTGCCGCGTTGCTGCCACGACGGTACTCATATTCCATAATTACTCGAATTTTTAACGTATCCATGATGACGAAAAAGATTGAAATGCGATGAAAATGTAACACTAATCAATAAAGAAATGACTACTTTTGGAAAAAAGAATCCATGTTTTTAAAATAAAATTAATTTGAAATTAGAATTCTTAGCCAAACAAAAATTATTTTGATTTGAAATGGCCAGTACTGCAGAACGGCAATTTCATAGGTAAAGACCTAATATAACAGCCGAATTGATACGTTCAATAATCTTCTTTGCATGGATGCGGAAACATATAATTACGCATATATCTTAGACTCAAATTTAAATCTGTCCTATACTTCTGAAACATACAGCTATCGATATGGCACTTTGAACAATAAAGGCTTAAATACGGTCATATCAGATCTACAAGATCTCGTCTTAGACTTAAGTGCCCTAAATATTGCACCTTTAGAGGTTGATTGTTCTCAGGAAAATCAAATGAATGCTTTACCAGTCACACAGACAACAAATGATTCTCAGTTTTTTCTATAACTGTCTCAATATTCTCCATCAAAATATAGCAGGTCTAACGAACAAAACTGACATACTTTTAGTTAAGTTAGAAGAATTATTCAATAAGGGAACTATTATAGACGTTATATGCATTACAGAACATTTCATGGAATCAGGCAATGAGGATCTAATGTATATACCCAACTTCTATCTAGCTGCTTACTATTCAAGAAATACGAAACGAGGTGGCACATGCATCTTTGTTAGAGCAGGACTGCAATATCGAATACTAACTGACGTAGCCAAACAATCGATTTCAGGATTATTTGAATGTTGCGCGGTCGAACTTATATCATATAACATTATTATTATTTCTATATACAGGGTACCTAAACATAATTATGTATTATTTTATGAAAAATTGGACAACATACTCAAAAGACTTTGTTCAGGGCCAAATAAAAACATTATTCTTGCAGGAGATTTTAACATTGATGTAATAAAGAGAAATAAAATTACACTAGAATTTGAATATTTTCTCTTGCAATATAATTTAAAACTAGCACTTTACAAACCAACAAGACTCAGTAGTAATACCTGCATCGATAATTTTGCACATAGTTACAAAAGGGGCTGCAAAGCTGAAATCATAGATCTAGCCCTTTCGGATCACACATCTCAAATACTGAAAGTGCCCATAAAAATAACTTGCAAATTACAACTTTGGAAATGTAAAAAGAAAGATTATTCTGAAGATAATTTGATCAAATTTAAAAATCTCCTAGGCTGTTTATCTTTTACAGAAGTTTTTAATGCTAAAGATGCAAACGTGTCTTTTGAAGCCTTCATGGACGATTTCTTATTATTATATAAATTATGCTTTCCAGAAAAGATAGTAACTGTCAAATTAAATAGGAAAACTAAGTGGATATCTCGAGGGATACAGATATGCAGTCAGAAACAGAGACATTTACTTTGGAAATATCGATTTGACCCTAGCTCAACAAATAAGAATAGTCTAAGGAAATACTCCACTCTCTATAAAAAAATTATAAAATTGACTCAGAAAGCACAAAACAATTATTTTATAAGCTCTTCTCAAAATAAATCTAAGGCCGCTTGGCAAGTTATTAATAAATCTAAAAAGTGCTTACCACAGGAACAAATTATGACAATAAACAGAGACAATTTGACTTTTACACGCCCTATTGACATTGCTAATGAATTTAATAATTACTTTATTGACTCCATTGAAAATAATATAAATTCTGATAAGATTAATCGTAATGTTTTTGGTAATATTTCGTCACAATCTTTATTTATGTCACCGGTTTCGAAAAATGACATTATAAAAATTATCTCTAATCTAAAAAATACGAATACTGTTGGTTGTGATGGCGTTTGTACGAAGGTCCTCAAGTATGTAAAGGAAGATATAGCACAGCCATTAGCTCACATTATTAACCTTTGTATTGCTGATGGCATATTTCCAAACAGCTTAAAAAAAGTTATTATTAAACCTTTACTTAAAAAAGGTGACAAAACGAATATGAAAAACTATAGACCCATTGCAAAAATTTCTGTCTTGTCCAAAATTTTTGAGAACGTTATATACAACTCAATTTACACATATTTTGAAAAATATAATTTATTTTGCAATGAACAGAAAGGTTTTCGCAAAAACATAAATATTAACTTGGCACTGTTTGATTTAATACATAGACTCACGCCTGTTTCCCAGAGGGGTAGGCAGAGACAACGGATTTCCATTTGTCACGATCTTTGCATACTTCTTTTGCCTCGATTACTGTCATTATATTCTTCATACATGCTCGCCGGTTTAGGGTACTTCTGACCTGCCCTTTCTTGAGAACATCTCCAATTTGGTCAGAGAATGTTCGACGTGGTCTTCCCCTTCCGGTTGTCCCATTCACCCAGGCCAGGTATACTTCTTTTGTCAATCTTCTTTCATTCATCCTTTCTAAATGGCCAAACCATCTCAGCATGCCTTTTTCAATCTTTGTGACTACATCCTCTTTCACACCACAACGCTCTCTTACATCAGTATTTCGAATTCTGTCTCTCAAAGTCACACCACACATACTTACTTACTTACTCATACTGATTTGATTTAATTAATAATATTATGACATCACTTGATAAAAAGAATCCAATTTGTACTATTTTTACTGATATGACGAAAGCTTTTGACTATGTTGACCATGAGATATTGCTACAAAAGCTATATGGCTACGGTGTAAGGGGAAATATCCTAAAATTGATAGAATCATATTTAACTGATAGAGTCCAATGCACTGAAGTTTCTCGATTATGTCCCAAAACAAAATTAGAAACTGTATGCTACTCAAGACAAAGAGGTATAAAATATGGCGTACCCCAAGGTGGAGTGTTGGCACCACCTCTATTCCTAATTTACATTAATGATCTCCCAAAAATAATTCCGCATAAGATGGTTCTTTTTGCAGACGACAGCACAGCCATAATAGAATGCAATGACATAAATAATTATGAAAATGATGTTAATGAATCTTTAACCAAAATAATAAACTGGCTTAATGATAATAATTTAAAAATTAACTTAAGCAAAACCAACATCATGCAATACCATCAGCGTCGTGAAAATAATAACATTAACATCACTTATAAAAATCATAAAATACAGGAAGTTGATAGTGCAAAATTTTTGGGAATAACTATTGATAATAAAATGACCTGGAACACTCATACTGACATAATATGTAAACGACTTAGTAAATCTGCGTATGCACTATTCCAATTGTCAAAGAAGGTTAATATTGAGACATTGCTAACACCATACCATGGACTTGTAGCTTCTATTCTACGGTACGGGATTATTTTCTGGGGGCAGTCAGCTAATAGGGAGGTCGTATTTAGGATGCAGAAACGCTGTGTGAGGTCTATGTGTGGTCTAAAAACGACAGATAGCTGTATTCCACATTTCAAAAAATTAAAAATATTGACACTGCCAGCAATGTACATAATGGAAACTGCATTGTTTGTAAAAAAAACCCGCATTTATTTGTCAGCTTATCGGCAGTCAGAAGAAATCCAGTGCGTACTCAATATTGTAGCAAACTATGTAATGTTAAATGTAAAACAGCCTTAATGTGTAAAAGTTTTTTCGGCAACGCTCCAAAAATTTATAATAAATTACCGCATGCCCTTAAAAATATGCAAGTAACAAAATTCAAAAAGGTACTTAATAACATGCTTAGTGACAAATGTTACTACACACTGGATGAATTTCTCAATGATGGCTCAATATAAAAATAAAATAGTTATTGTTATAATGCTTTGTTTCTGTGTTAAAGGACAAAAACTTAAATGATAAATTAATTTGGAATTGAAATTTATTATTAATATTGACATTTAATAATTTTTGACATTTTGAATTATAGTGACTATTTTTTTTTTCTTTTGACATTTTAATTATTTGGATAAAGGTACTTAGATTCTTTTTCTTGACATTTATAATTATATAATTCCACATTTAAATCTAACATCATCAAGTTTTATTATATAATTAATGAATTTATTTTGATAATTAAATTATGCATGATTCTCAAATATGTATATTATTTTTTTTGTGAAATTTAAATTCGTAATTTTGAGCTAGATGCACACCATATTTGTACGCCTTCGGGCATAACATAGCGTTCTGTTCACCAAATGTAAGATCTGTATTTTTTTTACCTGTGTTAACAAATAAAAGTGATTTGATTTGAAAAACCTTATAAAGACATTTTGAAGCCGCTCAAGTTTGTCAAGTTGGGCTTCAGTGAGATCAAGATAGCTGGTATCGGCATAGTCAAGGATAGGAAGAAGGAGGGATTGTGCGAGCGCAATTTTAGTGGCACTGGGTAGAAAGTTGCGTAGTCTTCGCAAGATCCCTGCAGAAGCGAAAACCTTACGACTAACTTCTTGCATCTGTAGACCCCAGGATAACTTTTTATCAATATAAATTCCCAAGTTTATGACATGTTCACTAAAATATATCGCGATGTTATTGAAGAACACTGGTGGAACCTGAGACCAAACTATCTTTGAAATGATTCTGGGGCTACCAACAACTGTAACCTGCGTCTTATCAGGATTAACATTCAGTCCGTATTGTTTTCTCCAATGACAAACACGTCTTAGGTCCTTATTCAAGCTATTAATGGCCATCGGCAATTCGTTAAGCTCGGCTTATGTGTATATTTGCAGGTCATCTGCATATAGGTGGTAGGATGAATTATGATGATTGGAGATAGTGTTAATAAATAACGCGAAGAGAAGCGGGGAGAGAACGCCACCCAGTGGTACGCCGACTACAGTATTGCGCCACGAGGATACGCTATACATTCCTGGACCAAATACGTTGTCGGCGGCCAAACAGGTAATCACGAAACCAATCGGTTGCCGTTGGAGATATGTTAAGAGATCTTAGAATAGCAATCAGAATTTCAAAATCCACCGTGTTAAATGCATTACTGAAGTTGAGCAATGAGAGGACAGTGAGTTTTCCTCCGCACATTCCCAGTCTGATGTCATCATTATTTTAATCAACGCAGTCGTCGTACTATGACCAGGACGGAAGCTGGATTGGAAGGGATTAAGAAGTCAGTTTTTACAGAGGAATGAACTAAACTGGTTGGAAACCAATCGTTCAAGGACCTTGGAGAGTAAGGGAAGAATTGATATGGGTCGGAACACAGGAAAGGAAGAACGATTAGGTTTTTTGAGTATAGGGATGATATGGGCCTCTTTCCAAGAGGATGGGAATGTACCGCTGGATATAGAGTGATTAAATATATGACAGAGAATGGGTAGGATCTCATCCAGGATAGGAATGGTCATATTACGACTAATGCAGCCACTGCCAATCGAGTTGGAAGTGATGGACGTTGTATTTACTAAAAGGTGAAAAAACTAGAGTAAAACGCTTACTGGAATTAATACATCAGTAATCCCACCATAACCAATACCCAAATTGGACGTAGTTATACGAAAAAGCATCTAATCCACACCATCAATTCAGTCAACTTTTAGTTATGTTAGAGAATGTAACCTTGTATTAGAGAAATTGCAGCTTAAAAGTCAGCTGTAATTTTTCTAACACAGAAGGGAATTCATATTCTGGACAGACATTTGGAATAGTAAATTTGGATAAAATACATCTGGATTACTACACAATTATTTGGCCTCGAGCATTTGTCTAACTAAATGCTCGAAGCTATTTGCGGTATAATAACCGAGCTTAATGCCATCATAAATATCTATCGTATGGAAAGGACAGGATACTGAGAACTGTCAAACTAATAAAACATCGTCTACGGAGCCCATAATAAATTGACAGGTTCTATAGTGATGCAGTTTTCGTCAGTATTACGTTTTCAATTTAAATTGATTCAACTAAAAATGATATGTCCTTTTTATAATAACTATGGAAGAAAGTAATGCAGTGATATTAAAATAAGTTCAGTTGTCATCTGCAAGAATACCCTTGGCCGTTGTCGAAAAATGTGTCAACAACGGTCCCGATTCTGTTTGTTTACATTTAATAAATAATAATACCTAATACATATTTTGGGACAAATAACACACCGCCATCAAATGCCAAAATAGGCAGAGCCGGTACTACGCCAACCAGACAACTGATAAACAAATGTACTTGTACTCGTATACCTCTAAATGCTTAGATACATATAACACCCAGTCACAGAACAAATATCCGTGATCATCACATAAAGATTGTCCTGGGTGGGGATCCAAATTATTGACAAGCACGAGACCAATAGGCCAGTCTATTCTGTAGTAGTACAGTGCCTCTAGCACGAGTTCCTGGAGTTTACTTACTCGATCAAACGTACAGTTTCGTCCCATACATTGAGCACCAGTTTTAGTTCTTAATAGTTTCCGCGAGAGGCGTGTATGGGAGGAAACTGAACGTGTGATCGAGTAAGTAAACTGCAGGAACTCGTGCTAGAGGCACAGTGCATTCTATATTGTATGTATAGCTTGGATAGAGTAGGTACATTTAGTGGTATTGATGATGATGACGGCATATAAATAAGTAGGTAGGTATAAATATTCTAGAGGACTGAATTGTGGCTCCATTTCGGTATAATATTCTGTTGATAAATATTTGCGCTTTGAAGTAAATAACATACGCAAGAGACTGGGATTGTAATAAATGGGTTCAACTAAACCAACTTTATTCTTGTTAATATCATAAATTCCAAAAACATTATTCATGCATCTTCCTCCCCTTCTTCTTCATCTCTTTCTTCGTCGTCTTCCTTTACTTCGTGAACAGAAGTCGCGAGGTCGACTACCTCCGGGATGGGCTCCACCTGGAATTCGGTGGTTGTTTTAGTTATTTGGTCATTAGTATCATTTTGGATAATCACAGGTAAAATAAAGCGGCAGTGTAAAATAATGAAGATCAGATATAAAGTCGAGTAAGTTTGTGAAAAAATGGATTTTACATTAACCTTTGTTTAGATTATGTACCTACCTAAGTATTTAGTTAGACTTAAGACGACGTGTACGTGTTGTTTTCCTAAACGAAATAAAATAAATGTTCATTGATTTCGTAACGCCACCATTCGATTTACAGGGACACATTTTTATAATGGATTAGTAAATAAAATATTTCAATGGAATGAAACTATATTTTTTTATTTTATAGTTTATTGTTTGCTCCACATAACACCTTTTTAAACTATATTCAAAACTTAAAGGTACAAATTTTTTTCAGGCTCTGGCTTCTTCGCCCCATGAGCCTTCCGTAAAATATATTTTTATTTCATTTATTTTCGTCATGTCAAGTAAAGTCCGTCACAGTCAAGTCATACATAGTCCTTGTCCAACCCCAGTAAAGCATTAGAGACTTTACTAGAGGCTTATATGGAGTTTTAGATTCAACACAGAAAATCGCAATTCACGGCAATATGGCACTTTCCTCCACTTGTGTACGTTGTCCATGATGTTATGTCTAAAAATCCACCATATTTACACATAAAAACTTGAATTTACACCAGTTTTTGAAAATGAAACTATGCCCTGATGCGTCTTTTTCGCGTTGGCGCCAAAAAACTCTTAAAGGTACAATCAACGTTAGGGTTGCCATACGTCCCGAGTCACGGAATTCTAACCGTATTTAAGTATCACGCCCCGTATTCTTACTTGTCCCGTTTATAAATATTTCAATATACACGTAAGGCACACACGGCTCGACGCCGATGGCAGTATTCAGTTTTTATTTATTTGCCACTAATAAGTCCCGTATCAGTTCTCAACAATAATGGCAACCCTACCTAACATGAATAGTAGTGTAACATGTGTCGGCAATAGGAGAGGGCATTTCAGAGCCCTCCCGGGGTGCGTGTCACGACCATCCGGGACATGGCGCATGGTATGTACCGGAGCAGCATACCCGCGTTCCCGGGGCTCCCCCATCAGGTGCCAAGAGAAGTCCACGGCAGATAGGTTTAGTCGGTGCGAGTCCGAAATACCCACCCACTGACACTTTTTGTGTGTGACATGCGTAGGCATTCCACCTGCCTTACCAAAAAACATAAAAAAGAGCTTAACATGTCTCTGTACAGAGGCAGAGTCTGTACAACCAGGCAACTGATAAACATATTCATATATTTCTTAATACGTGCATACTATACATAAATCCTACAACCAGACATAGAACAAATAATCGTGCTCATCACACAAAGATTCGGCCTGAGCGGGGATCGAACCCACGACCTCTGGGTTTGCAGTCAGGCCCCCTAACCTAGAACAACAGGCCAGTCATTCAAATCAGCTTAAACCTTAAGAAACAAACATTGAATGTTAAATACAATCTACATTCGAATTGATTACCTTCTTCGTTTGATGACGATTAATTATACTTACTATTTCGACTTCCTCTTCAACCACACTCTCCACATCTTCATGGCCATCACCATAACCCACTGGGAACAGCGTGAGACACTCCTTTTCACCACTGGCTGTATCAGCACTGATGTATATGGGGTTTAAACCGGCGAGCTGCAGGAGAGGCAGGCTGCGTTTGCGGGACACCATCAAAGCGAGTCGGTCTAAACTGTGGGAAGAGGTGACGCCCTATTCAATTATATTCCTCTTGAATTTACTGCTCGTATAGGCATTGGTTACCCTAGTGTCGGAGTTGTTCAAGCCGCCCAGTAGGCCTCTGAAATGGCTCAACGACTGTTGTCTAATGACTACAATCGGGACCGACAGCATAACGTACCCTCCAAACACGGAGACGCTGAGAAAAAAATATGGCCGTTACCCATCTATGGACTGACCGCGAGCCTAGTTGCTTCCTCACCGATCGTATGACGGCTATCAGTTACATTCGGGCACAGCAGGCAACAGCTTTAGCCTCTTTAGGTGTTCTCGGAGGAGTGTAAATCCGCTAATTTCGAGACTTCTGGTTTCTGCTAACTACTGAAAGTTTTTCTGGCCAGAAAAATCTCAATATGTTTTTTTTGGGAAGATCTTGGATTTGAACCCAGGTCGTCATTATGTGCGGTCGAGGATGCTACGCTAGACCAATGTAGCAGTCTATATTTCATGTTATTCAGGCTGGAATATCATCCCTTCTTTAACTTCGTTTGACTGGCCTATGTTGAGTGCAAAGGCTGAGGTCTTGGCTTTCACCCACCCAGGACATAGGTATCTATTTGTAATAAGCGCGATTATTTGATGTGTGTCTGGGTGTAAGTAACCTATAATATATATATGTATTTAGAAATTTATGTTTATCAGTTGCCTGGTTTGCCTTTCATACCACAGGTTCTGCCTGGTATGGGATCAGAAGGCATTGTGTTAGTCGTCCTAAGACATCTAATTATGTTAGTAGTTCACCATTCAATGACGCACGGACACGCTATTTAAAGAAATACAAAGAAGGTCCCATACTGTTTCCTGAGTCGTGTCATCTTGTCGTACTGCTTTTGTGTGTAAGCGACATGCTCCGCAGTGTATGGGTCATCGCCCACGAAGAAGCCGATCTGAAGGTACAAATACATCTTTTTTGTAATATGATACTTGCTTACGTAAAAGTAAAAAAACGCACAATGAATTATCCGTCATATGTAGCAAGTCGTAGCCGATAGATTTCGCTACAGCCCAATTGCTGTTGCTGTTTAGTAGAGGTAGGGCACAGCGTTCATTCGCTCAAAGAGCAGCCCGGCTGGGGAAGTACTCCCACCTTACAGAAGACATTCCTTAATAATAACATTAATAACTTAATGTTGTGTTTCTGAGTGTGAGTAAGATCGCCAGAGCTCATAGGGGTGGGAGTGGTGAAGGTCAGCAACAATTGTTTGCGGACTCATTTCAAGCCGACAACGCACCCGCGAAATCTTGATGTTGAGAGTGTCCATGGGCGTCGGTGATCACTTACCACCAGGTGACCCACTTGCTCGTTTGTCCCCCTCCTATATAAAAAAATATATCAGAAGCAAATTGCTCAATCACAGCGTCAGACCTGCATACCGAAACGTGAACGCTGCGCAATTAAAGAAGTTTCGACCCCGATGGATGCAGGGCATGGAGTATGTGCAAACACAGGTGCACTATGAATCGTGTCCTTTATTCTCATAATCTTATTAGACTGCTATCCGTCACGACTGGGGATAGATCAAGTTCAGGATAAACGGTCAACTTCCAGTTTTCTAACTGCTACTGGACACTATTACCAGAAAAATCACATCAAAATGTTTAGGCCCGAAAAAGGATTTGATACCCAGGAAAGCAAAGGTTATTTTCATTTAAATGGTGAAAAAGGAACTCAGGACCCTATATTGAACTATCATGCGAATCTTCTAGATATAAGTGTTAGGGGCGGGATGCGCCAGCGCCTAAGAAAGAACTCGTCATAAACATTCTGTCATTGTATGCCCAAACATATTGGACTAACTATTTGTAAACTTGTAACTTGGGGTCAAACAAAAAGATGGGAAGATGACCTCCAAAAGATAGCGGGTTCAGAGTGGACGAGAACAGCGAGAGACAGACAGAAATGGAAAGCTTTAGAGGAGGCCTCTGTCGGAAGATAAGCTGTGAAGTAAAACTGATGGTTTAGTCGATCGGTTAATAAATTAAAATCATTATTTATAAGATAATGTGTGTAAAATTATGGAATAACAATAAAGGCTTATTTTATTAATTTATAACTTGGGGATGATACCCACCTGCACTTTGCAAGTTAGGCTACGAAGCTCCATACTTATCACAGTAACATGGAAGTTTGAGCACAGAATCCTTCTTACATTCAAGATCTCATTCTCGTACTGCTTGACGATTTCCATGACGTCATTCCGCTTGTCTGCACTGAAGATGACGAGTACATGCGGCGGCAGGAACTCCGTTTCGATCACCTGCGCCTGATCTTTCACTTGCTATCAAAAGTACAAAGTATCAAAACTATTATAAAACTGAATATAGCTATTGATGAGAGCCTAATGATTTAATGCGTAAACAGGTCTGAATTCAGAAAATTCATGGTTTAAGAGACATCTGAATTATAAAATTTGCAAGCCACATGTGATTTCTGGCCGAATTTGGCGCTTTTTCGTATGCAACATCTGGTTCCTTATGTCTGATTTACAGTGTAAGTGCGATAAGCTTAGTTGGCGAGTAGAATTATTCCACCCGTTTCACTTATCATAGCCTGATCATTAATACGTAAATAAAATTACAACAGTGCAAATCAGCCATTTTATTATAATATCGATATTTTCCACTGTACTCTGAGTAAATTCACTAAGACGGCTACAAATGTCATCACACTAATATTATAAAGGTGAAAACTTGTGAGTGTGTATGTTTGTTACTTCATCACGTCTAAACGGCTGGAGCGATTTTAATAAAATTTAGTATGGAATAAGCTGATACCCTGGATACAAAGAACACATAGGTTATAATTTATAAAGTTTAACGGAGTTAAAACCGCGGGGCACAGCTAGTATCTTATAATATTTGAAATATAGATACAATATTGAAAATGTGAATAATTAATATTGAGTCGACACTACTGTGTTGGGGTCCTAACCCTGTAAAAATAGTTTTCAGTTGGCGAAATCTATATGTCGGAGAAATTAAGTAAAAGGCCTATTTATTTACTAGTAACGCCATCTATTAGCGTTTGGAAAACACTACTCACTGAGTCAGTAGTTCGAGTCGAGGTTATCTATGAACTGTCGCATGTGACGTTTTTGACGTCTGTCAGTTGTCTAAGTGACATTAGTGTGTTAGCGACACGACACAATTGGCATCAAGAGCTCGACTGCGCCGGGTGTGCGCACTGATTCTTTTAACCACGTGCATGATGGCGGACACCGACGATGTTTCGGAGTTAAATCCGTCAGAATCTGCGACAGCAGCGGTGGGATCGATTCCAAAATCATCCTACGTGTCTACCGCAATGCCTGCTTCTCAAAATCAAGAATATTTTCGTGATTCGTTTCCACCACGTAGCGAAAATAGTGTTTGAAATTTGAAAAATTACGATGAAAATACAACCCCGCTGATTGTGAATTTACGGCTGTATCGCAAACTCGTGAACCGATTACGAAACTCGATACGTTACATTGACACATCTTCGATGTCGAGCTCGCAAATGGACTTCGAAGTCGTACCCGTTGTGCAAAACGTTAGACGAATCAAAGGAGCGTGTATCAAGACAGTTTACGGCGACCGAGAGATTGATGCCCTTTTTCAAGATATGGTGCCGTATGGTGCAGTGACCGTGCGAGAACTTACATACGTGGAGTACTCGACTTACAAGCTTGCCTTGATTAACTGGTTGAAGCCTGCTTGGAGCGAAGGTAACAAAATCGAAGTTGTTATCGCAGGTATCTCGGATACTCAGGTATGTTCAGACTTGTTTAAAACACGCCTACTGATTTCGTGTTTCGATGTGGTTACTTGCGAAGAGCGGAGTCTCTCAGCCAGTTCGTGTTTATCGTTGAAGAATAGTTTTTGGTGCATCAGTGAACGTGGAAGAAGTTTTTTATTTAACAGTGAAGAGAGTATGGGCTCTGATAGTTAGGCTGCCTTTCTGTCGGTCGAGTCTTGGAGTTAAAATAATTGGTTTGTTCTTTTCGAGGCGAAGTTGATTGTGCTGTCTTTTTGCTAGTAAGGCGACGGCATTGGCGATTCTGGATTGGGGAGAAGTCACCAGTTTGTATTAGAGTAAATTTAAAGTAACCTCTAAAGTAAAAGTGCCTCGTGTCGAGTGTGAGTGGTGAATCTTTATTTTATGATAAAAAACCTGTAAGTACTTTTATTATATTGTTTAAAAGGCACTTGGTGACCTAATGCTGCACTGAAGAATTTTTGATATCTGTGAAATTCATAACACGTGTTGTTTTGTGTGGTTTATACTTTTTAGATGTTGAAAATACGCCCAACGTCTGTTATATTTAATTTTTATGGTGACAATATGCGCGTTTTGAAGGTTAAATAGTTTGAACGGTTTATTTCGAAGTCTATGGATGTAGGGGCAAGTTAGATCACATACACGCTCTTGTGGACGGTGGTACAGATTGTTCCCTAATTCGTAAATGATTTGTTGATAACCATACAGGTACTCGAGATTTTATATCCGCGCGCCTGACAGGTATTGGGTCGGACATTACATTTTCTTTTACCCGTATTAGTCTGCCTGTCAAGGTCAACGAAGTACTCGTGTGTGAGAAGTGACTTTTGTAATTGTAGATTCACATATTTTTGGCTCATGATGTTATGATAGGTAGATGTTTTTATCTAACCGGGATTGAGCTTGACTATTAGTAACAAAGTCACCCGCATCACTCGCGAGGTCCATGCTGAAGTTTGTTTATTACAGAATCTTGACACTTGTACAAGCTATCGATACTGATTTGATCGACTGTAAAGACGTAAAGACTCAATTACTGACAAGTGGAGAGATTCCTGTCTGTTCTAGTAATAATTCATCATCATTATGTTAGCCGAAAGACGTCCACTGGGCGGAGGCCTCCCCCGGGAATCTCCACAGTGGTCAGCCCTCCTTGTGGGGGGCCTACCCGCGCTGCGTCTTCCGGTGCATGGTCCCCGGTCGGGAGCCTGTCTGATCTAGCGGCCGTCGGTGTTGGGAGTTGTGTGCTCCGCTCGCTTCCGTTTCGGTTTGGCAATTGGTTATAATCATAATATCTTTATTTGTATAAATGTGGTGAATACAGGTGTTATTGTTTTCATCATTTAAGTTTCACACATTTGCCATATTGTACATGGCATACAAATGTTGTACTTAGGTACAAACTAGGTATATTGAACTTAAAATACTAACTTACTGATTTGTGACACAATTTTTATGCGACGTTTTTGTTCGGTCGCGCGGGGATGCTCCGGGCGTGGCCCTCTCCGTTCTGTGGGTGACCTTGAGCCTTCTTGTGAGTCCAGTGGTGAGAGACCACGTGAAAGACTTTAGACTTGAAACACTGCGTTATTTGTGATGGGGGGATGTTGCGTAGCTTCCCGAACTATTCTAATTAATTGCTTCACTATAACCGAGAACCACGAACGTAGGTTCTGGATGGCAGCTTCAGTTAAAATCCAAATTGCGCTAAATTGTACCATAGTTAGAAGTACAGTTAGAAGTCCGCTTCCATTTTTGATGGGTTGTAATAAAAGTTCCCCTCCAAAATTAATGCCCTTGTCCAAAAATATGGTAAGGTTTTACGAACTTAGATGTGAGGCAAAATGCAGGATGGACTAGTTAGCTCATGCTGATAAGGTGCGTTATGGCAATACCAAAGTTAAAATTCGTCCATTTAAAATAAGAGACGTTGTTTTTGTCGGGAAGAACCCTAACAAATTGTGTTATTTATTTTGTCTTCTATGTAATTGTCCTGTTTGAGTTTGTACAATGGGGAGTATTCTATTCTATTCTAACAATAAACAAATGAAGTGAAAAGTTTCAAATCCTTGTAAGATAATAGAGGTCTATGACAACGATAGATACAAGGAACAGCCAATAGCTGGTGGACGCGTTAAGTACCTACGTATGTTACGAAAAACTTGAATTTGACAGTTCTAGTCAGAAATAACAGTGTAGTTAATGCCGATGGTTGAGTTAAATTCTAACGTTTAAAATGATTATTGGAGTTCATTGTAAGACACATTTACGTGTTACATTATGAGTAATAAAGCTGGTTGATTTGAAATAAATTGTGTGACAACGGAAATACCCTACTTCGAGTTCCTGAAACTTGAGCATTGAAAGCTCCGCGCTTTGTGCTTGTAGCAGGTGAGCATTGAAAACTCCGCGCTTTGTGCTTGTAGCAGTTGAGCACTGAAAGCAGCTCCGCGCTTTGTGCTTGTGGTGGTTGAGCATTGGAAGCTCCGCGCTTTGTGCTTGTGGCGGTTGAGCATTGAAAGCTGCGCGCTTTATGCTTGTGACGATTAACTATTGAAAGCTCCGCGCTTCGTGATTGTGACAATTGACTATCGCAAGCTTCGTGCTTTGAGTTCGTGACGCTGCATTGCGCACTAACATATAATATTCTAGGGTGGAGAACAACATTTTTGAACTTGTAGCAAGACCTCTAAGGAGTATGTGGTAGTCATCGTAGATGCTTTTACGAAATTTTGTCAATTAATGTGTGTCAAAGATTTAACATCACGATCTGCTTGCGAAGCACTACGTAGCTTTGTCCACATATTTAGAACCCCGAAACGAATTATCTCTGATCAAGGTACATCTTTTACTGGTCAAGACTTTCAGGATTATGCCGAGGTTGGGTCATTGAGTTCCACGAGATTGCTTGTGGTGTTAGCCGAGCTAATGGTCAGGTGGAGCGAATGATGTCCACCTTAACAAATTGTTTTACAGTGGCCGAAACTTATAAAAATGAATCCTGGAAGTCTGTCTTAGGCGAAGTAAAACTCGTTTTGAATTGCACTGTAAGTAAGAGTATAGAGAAAAGCCCCTTACATGATAGCTAAAGTGTGTTCCAATGAGCGTTATATGGTGGAACCAGTATCTGGGGGACGGGCCCAATATGTGTGCCATGAACGACTACGTAAATATCCAGCTAGTTTACCTGAATTATAAGAATGTCTAGATTCTGTAGAACCCATAATTGAATAGTTTTATTTAATTATGGAACAAATTGTATTGATTAATTTGGTATTCTAATTTGGTGTAATTAGTAATTTGGATTGAATTACTGTATTGAGTCATGATCATTGTTTGAGTTGAAACGATAATTACATTGTTTTGTTGAACGTAAACCTGTGTTGATAAAAGACTTATGTTCATTGCTGATTGATAAAATGTTTTATTTAAACTGAAAGCTACTACGCTTTATTGAAGGGTGGATTGAAAGCCTAATCGCTTTGTCCTGATGTCCTGCTGAAAGCCATCACGCTTTGCAGTAAGGTTGGGCTCATCTGTCGTGACCCAAGGTTGATGCTGAAAGCTGCAACGTTTTGCAGCGTGTTTTAAGTGCTGCCTCTGAGCAATGATGAAAGCTGTAACGCTATGCCGAGTAATTAAACTTTTGCTGAAAGCTTCAACGCTTTGCTGTGTGTTGCAGTTTATGTTGAAAGCTTCAACGCTTTGCTGTGTGTTGCAGTTTATGTTGAAAGCTTCAACGCTTTGCTGTGGGTTGCAGTTTATGCTGAAAGCTTCAACGCTTTGCTATGCTTCGCATTTTATGCTGAAAGTTTCAACGCTTTGCATTGTGTGAGAGGTACGCCCTCTAACTAATGATGAAAGCTTTTACGCTTTGTGGTAAATGCTGAAGGCCTTTACGCTTTGCGTTGTGTAACATTGAAAGCCGCTTGTAACGCTTTATCTCCTTGCCAAACTGAAGAGCTGTAATTCATGTTGATTATGTCAGCGAGTAACAACGCGAGAGCGCGTTGGTTGTCAGAATGGCCGTGTCGGAGAAATTAAGTAAAAGGCCTATTTATTTACTAGTAACGCCATCTATTAGCGTTTGGAAAACACTACTCACTGAGTCAGTAGTTCGAGTCGAGGTTGTCTATGAACTGTCGCATGTGACGTTTTTGACGTCTGTCAGTTGTCTAAGTGACATTAGTGTGTTAGCGACACGACACAATTGGCATCAAGAGCTCGACTGCGCCGGGTGTGCGCACTGATTCTTTTAACCACGTGCATGATGGCGGACACCGACGATGTTTCGGAGTTAAATCCGTCAGAATCTGCGACATATACATATAATAAAATCGTAGGAAAGTCAAAACTGTACATTGAATATTTTTTTAAAGGATACGTGGGGCGTGTTCTACAATAGATGTCGAAGCCAAAATTATAGTTTTTAGAATTTTTGTCTGTTTGTCTGTATGAATGTCCGGGCTAAACTCAAAAAGTACTGCATGGATTTACTTCAAATTTTCCATGAATATTACTAAGACGTCGGGTCAACATATAGGCTACATATTATCACGCTATCACCTTCGGGGGAGGAACTGTGATAATATATAAAGATTCACGACAGCACATCTAGTAAATAAATAAACTAATAAGTTGGCAAACAAGCCTGGTGGTAAGCGGTTACTGGCACGGTAACTTTGACGGTTGCTACTAACGAAATTTTTCATCGTACCCATACATGTGACATACGGTCTATGGATAGGTCTTTAAATCATATTGAGGTTCCTAATATCATTTTTGTTTAAACTGAACAGTTTGCGCGAGAAACACTCCCAAAGTGGTAAAATGAGCGTATTAAAAAAAAAAACTACTTGCTGGATCTCGTTCAAACCAATTTTCGTTGTTAGTTTGCATGGTACTGTACATCATTTATTTTTTTTAGTTTTATCATTCTCTTATTTTAGAAGTTACAGGGGGGGGGGGGGGGCGTAACTTCTAAAATAAGAGAATGATAAAACTACTTGCTGGATCTCGTTCAAACCAATTTTCGTTGTTAGTTTGCATGGTACTGTACATCATATATTTTTTTTAGTTTTATCATTCTCTTATTTTAGAAGTTACAACTAACAACGAAAATTGGTTTGAACGAGATCCAGCAAGTAGTTTTTTTTTTATACTTTATAAACCGCAATTTGCTTTCATTTAATCAACTGAAATACTTGCTGCTACGGAACCCTTCATGTGCGAGTCCGACTCGCACTTGGCCGGTTTTTTATTATCTTAAGCTGCGAAAATGATCGATCTCTACTACAATTGGTAACCATCAGGCAAAGGAATATTATTGTAGCAATTTCTACGTTTGGAAAAGTTTCTTCCAATTTATCTGCTTTTATTAAGTAACTAGCTGGTGCCCGCGACTTTGTCCGCGACAATTTTGAATGATGACCAATGTAACTACTTATTACTTAAGCTTAATCTAAAAAATATAACTTTTAAAACAAATAAGCAATATAAATTGAATAAAACCTAACCTATAAATAACCTTACTAAGAAATAAATGAAAAACTACTTTGCTACTGTTATTTACAAAAAGGACCCGATATCATCACGCAAAAATTGTCAATTGTACTTAAGTATAGTCAGTAAGTTAAATAAAGTATAACAAAATAACTACCCAAAAATCCTGAAATATATATTTTTAATTTTTAACTGAAATTCTAAGTACCAATTTTCATGCGTTTAACTTCAAGTCGCAGTTTACATAGAAACTTACTTACCCTACTTTACGCCCTTAGGGGGGGGGGGGGGGAGGGATTATCAAATATTCAGAAATATATATTTAAAATATTTAACTGAAATGCCAAATAACAATTTTCATGCGTTTAACTTAAAACGTTTCACATTTTTCATACAAACTTACATACCTTATGTCAAAATGTCAAGTCTTTAACTCCAGCCGTTTAGGCTGTGCGTTGATAAGTCAGTCAGTATAAACTTACATCACCTATTTTATGTGCCCTTCGGGGTGGAATTTTCAAAAATCCTGGAATACATATTTTTATTTTTAACTGAAAGGTCAAATACCAATTTTCATGGGTTTAACTTCAAAAAAGTCGCATTTTTCATACAAACTTACATGCCCTATTTCACGCCCTAAGGGGTGGAATTCCCAAAAATCCTGAAATATATATTTTTAATTTTTAACTGAAATGCTTAATACCAATTTTCATGCGTTTAACTTAAAAATTTACACATTTTTCATACAAACTTACACCCCCTATTTTACGCTCTTGGGGCTGGAATTTCCAAAAATGCTGAAATATATATTTTTTATTTTTAACTAAAAGGCCAAATACCAAATTTCATGCGTTTAACTTAAAAATTGTCACATTTTCCATACAAACTTACATCCCCTATTTTTCGCCCTGGTGGTGGTGGTCGCCGGGGTGGATTTTCCAAAAACCCTGAAATACGTGATTTTTTATTTTTAACTGGAAGTCAAATACCAATTTTTATACCTTAAACTTCAAAAACGGCAAAGTTTCGTACTAACTTAGCGCCCCTGTTTTACCCCCTTAGGGGTTGAATTTCGAAA
Source organism: Pseudoips prasinana (assembly GCA_951640165.1). Classification (NCBI taxonomy): domain Eukaryota; kingdom Metazoa; phylum Arthropoda; class Insecta; order Lepidoptera; family Nolidae; genus Pseudoips; species Pseudoips prasinana. Next base: position 30,645,490 of record OX621251.1, on the reverse strand, counting down.
AATCCTTCCTTATTCCTTGTCTACATTATAAAACAAACATTTGTGCAAAATTTCAGCTTTCTAGGTCCAAGGGTTTGGGCTGGGCGTTGATGAGTCAGTCAGTCAGTCAGGACTTGTCTTTTTATTTATATAGATGTAAGGTTGACATACTTAAATCCGCCGATTGCTTTGCTATGTTTTTTACATATAGAGTTAAATGAAAACATTCTGTTTTGAACTCATCTGCATTTATGTCTTCATGATAAAATCAAATTCTTTGCATTTTTTGGTCAACTCATCAGATTCTATTGTTGTTAACCGTCAAAGAAAACTAAATCGACAATCAATTTCTTGGTATGTTGCCGAACGTTTTTTTAAATGTGTAATTAATGTGTCAATTATGGAAATGAAAGTATCTACACGAAACTTTTCCTTGCCTCTCAACTGTGCCGCCTCTGTTGATCCTTCAAAAAAGTGATGCGTGTGCTGCGAAATCTTTTTCTTTCAAATGTGTCTTTGTAGTCAGCATATCGATTTTTTTCTTTAGCAGCCGTTTCGTACTGATCAAAATTATCGCGTGCGGTATTGGCATAACTGATCAGAGACTCGTAAAGTTTTGTTACATCGTCCATGGTCATAGTGCTATTCTGTAAACTTGGACTTGTTTTATTCATGATTCCCAAAAGATAATTCCATATTTCTGTTAGAAGAGCAGTCTCAAAATTTTCCTTTTTTTTTGCTAAGCTCTGGGCTTCCTTTCTAGTGTCTCCTGGTTGATTAATGTCACTTGTGATTGAACACAATGCTTTAGAAATATTTGAATAACCATTTTTCAAAGTATTAATAGCATTGGCACGAGCAGACCATCTAGTTTCCGAAAGAGACTTCAAGACTAAATGCTCTGTCAAAATTTTCCATCGTTTTGTCGAAGCCGAAAAAAAGTTAAAATTTTTTGTACAAATTGAAAGAATGTTACTGCTTCAGTAACACACTCAACAGCCTGAACACCCACTAAATTTAGCGAATGTGCCGCACATGGAACGTAAATCGCAAATTCACAAACTTCTTTTATTCTTGACTAAACACCAGAGTACTTTCCAGACATATTTGATGCATTGTCGTAGCTCTGCCCGCGACAATCTTTTATAGAAATATCAAGGCTTTCAAAAAAGTTTAAAATGACATCTGCTATATATTCGTCTTAGTACTTACCGTCTTAGTACTACTGGATTTTAGCAGTGCTTTTAATTCAGTGGACTTTGACATCCTACTTGGTATCCTTTCCTCCCTGAATGTCTCGGCTCCTGTAATTGCGTGGTTCGACTCATATCTTCGAGGGGACTCATATCTTCGAGGGCGCTCACAGTCTGTACACGCTGAAGAGTATTTATCTCAGTGGTGTGATCTTACTGCGGGTGTGCCTCAAGGTCGCGTACTATCTCCTCTTCTATTCTCCGTTTTTAAAACGCAATCACTAAAATCTTAACTTCTAACTATCATCTCTATGCAGACGACTTGCAGTTATATAGGCACTTCAAGGGCATTGAAACTACGGAGGCTATTTCTGCCACCAATAATGATCTTGAAAACATTAGCAAGTGGGCGAAATCTTTCGGCCCCCTGGTCAATCCCTCTAAATCACAAGCTCTCATAATTGGTGGCAGATACCTGCTTAACTCCATCAATTCTTTAAGCATTCCTCCTGTTCTTTTTGATGACGTTCCTATACCATATACTAATCTTGTCAACAATTTAGGTATCTTAATAGACTGTAACCTTTCGCGGAACAATCACGTTGAAGAAGTAAGCAGGAGAGTATACTGTTCGTTTCAATCCATCAAACGTCTCCAAAAATTCTTACCGTTTCAGACTAAAGTCACTCTCGCTCAATCGCTTTTACTCCCTCTTCTTGACTATGCTGATGTCTGTTTCCTTGATGCAACAGAAGAACTTCTAGATAAGCTCGAACGCCTGCAGAACCTATGCATCCGCTTCATTTTCGGCCTACGGAAGTACGACCACGTGTCGGAGTTCCGGTTGCAATTGAAGTGGCTGCCTATTCGGCAGCGTCGGGACTGTCATATTCTTTATCTACTTTATTCCATCCTTCATTCATCCTTCATCCTTCATTAGTTATACACATTCATACATAAAGAACATGTTTTTACATCAGTTTCGTACATGCATTTCATACATACAAAATGGTGTATGGTTCACATTTTACTGAAGGAAAACATGAAAGGAAGCCTCAGTTAACGACTTAAACTTAATATATTTGAGCTATTATAAAAAACACCGTTATTCGAATAAGTTTCTTGTAAATATATTTATATGATTCTGATATGACTGGCATTTCTTTTTTCATTTTTAGAATGATAAGCATAATAAAAACTTTAATTAGAGAATATTTAATTACAATATGTAAAGTAATTTTTTATTCCCAATACAGCTGTTGGTAATCCAAATATACAACTTGAAAACGCGCCTAAAGAATAGGCGCGTTCGGCATTTTTGAGACAATTGAACTCGCGACACTGTTACCGTTACCGACACCTCTGTATATAAGTACATGTACATATATTGTATATGTTCGTAAATAGTCACACACACACACACATGTTGACATTTTTGAGATGGGAATAAACCATTGTACTCGCGACACCACGAAATTGTTCAAGTTTTCAGTTTTGTCGGCACTCCCGGAGTACCACAATTTATTTTATTTATTAATTGTAATATTTTTTCTCTGGGTTCAATTAAGTTGGTACAAATTAGGTATTTTAGGTACCTGCGGAAGGATAGTGTGAAAGGATAGTGATCTCTTTGTGGCGCGGTCATTGTGCCGGATATCGGGATAGCAAGTAATAGTTCACACGGTTTTAAACAAAAAAGACTAGGTTTTTGCCATGTGTAGACTAAAGATATTCCCTACTAATTTAATTAAATCCAAAATTTTGATATCATTTAGTAAAGCAATGACTTACCCATGTCATAGAAATTTCAGACTTAATAATAAAGACACAAGGCATATTTTAAACAAAATCATTAAAATAGACACAATGTAAGCTTTTAGTTCAATAGCTTTTGTCGAATTGCAATGCGCAAGCGCAGGTTTTGCGGTTCATTGCCACTTAGCCCGTTGAAGGGTATCGCAATCTTCGGTTTGGGCTCCATAATCGTATAACATGGTGCCTATTTTACGATTTTGCCATCGAAAAAATTTATATTTAAGATTCTATTTTTTTTTTACATTTAATTAATTACTACTTTAATAAAACGTGCCCAAGTACCTGGTATCAATGCAATAAATAAGATTAAGCGGGGGCAGATTAAATAACAGCTAACAATAATTTAATAAAAACATGCATATCGATCAATATACAAATAACTGTAAAATATTTAAATTTTTGCGATCCATAGACTATAACCGTGTGCTTATTAAGTATCATACAGACAAGCAATTGCAAATTTTGGCTACAGTTGAAAATCAGCGCTACAGTTATCTATGGCAGAATGCTGAACTGTGGCCTTTTAGTCACAAAGGTGCTTAGTATGGGTACCACATTGAATAGGTGCGTAAAATAATGGATAATAGAAAAATGTATTAATTGTTTTTTTATATACTGTGGACACGGGTCTCATCGCAATAAATATTTAGGTAAATCATTACCTTGGGTTACCAAGGTAATGATTTACCTAAATATTTACCTATATATAAAAAATGTGTACAAATCGCGAAAGTTTAAAAAAATTATTAATTGTTATTTATAAGTATCACATTTTTTATGTATTCTTCTGTGTGTTGTACCCCTATTGCTTAATTTATACTAATGTACCTTATGTGTCTAATAAATATATATATTCTTTCTTTCTTTCTTTCATTCAAAATATGCCCAATATTTGCTCTTCATTTGCTAATTTGTTGAGCTGAGTGTAAACGAAACATAAGAGAACTTATGCTCATAGGAGATTTCAAATCTGCAACAACGATATAATTCTGTACGATACGAAATAAGAATAACGTTAAATCTTAGCTTTATATAATTAAAATAACAGAAACTTGTTGGTTACAAAATAGTAAATGGATTAATTATAATTCATTGTAGGGGTATGTTACTTTAACTTACAAGGCTTAACATTTTGAACTGCCATAGTCCTACCAAAATATGGCCAGCATGCCAAAGTACACAGTCCTTCATTCTGAATGTGTATAACTTCATAACCCTGTTGCTCCCATCTATCTCCGTGAACGCTTTGAGTACCTGGTGCCCAGTGGCAAACCTTGTCGCACAGCTCTCTTCTTCTTAGGACTCCTTCCCATACTTCCAGCCGCTATGATGGTTCATTTTCTGTACGCGCAGTACGCCTTTGGAATTCCTTACCACATTCCATACGTGAGAGCTCGTCATTGAGTATTTTAAAGAGCAGAACTAAGAATCACTTCTTATCTCTGTAACTTACGTATATATAAGGTATGTAGGTTTATGTAGTTAATTAAATAGATATATATATTTATAAGGTATCGTATGTAATTATTAGTGTGTATTTTATCAATATATTTACCCGACAAGGTACATAATTATAATAGTTTGTTGTACACTGCCTATACCCATAATTTTGAAAATCTCTCTTTGCTGATGGTTTGCTGGAAGAAAATTCAATAATGAATTAAGCTCGCCTATGTACATGCCTTTTCTTTTTGTAACTTCTAACTTATGTATCTATTTTCTGTGTACAATAAAGAATAAGAATAAGAATATATTGCGCATTATGTTCATCCATAGGCAAAAATTGCAAAAATGTCTCAATAGGCTGTCCGTCTTTTACGTATCTAACTATAAAAGTCAGTTGGTTAACGTGGGACAGATCTGGTGTAGAATCTACGCTAATAGAGTAGTACTTTGCTGTTTTAAGTTCTTTGACAATGGTTTTCAAAACTTGCTGTCCCATTAAATTCATAACTTCATTACAAATATTTGCCGATAAATATGATGTATTTCCTTTTCCACTATATGCGCAGTTTTGTATGTGATCAGCAAGAAAAGGATCAAACTCACTAATCAGTTCTAAGCATCCCAAATAAAGCCCATTATTTTGCGATCCTAATGTCTCATTATCACCACGAAAAGCAAGACCTCTTGAAGCCAAAAATTTCACTACTGCAACAATCCTCTTAAGTACATTCTTCCAATAGTTAATTTCTCTATTATATTGGTACAGCAACTCAGTATCAATTCATCCAGTAGTTTTCATTCATTGCAACATAATTCATCATAAATTCCCTGTGCTGTAAACTGTTCTCATGCTCTATCAATAAGTTACTTATATGCTTCCAATCTTTATATCCATTAGGAGAACTTAAATTATGTCCAGCGCCAGTAGTGGTATTAAATAGACGGCAGCTATAACAGTATACCGATTTCTTTGCTGGTGAATAAAGAAGCCATTTTCTCTCTAAAGACTCACCATTCGTCAATTTACGAATAAAAATATTTTTTGTCAAGCATCTTGTTTTTGTTTTACCATTTGAATCTGGAAAACTAGTAGAAGTTTCGGAGAAATCACTATTTATATTTTGGAAATATTCTGGCCCTTTTCGAATCCAAATATCACGGACTTTTTCCGGTAAAATGTTGTCACAGTAAGTACCAGGGTCAGGAGACACAGATACATTCTCTAAGCTTGCAGTTATTAATTCACAGTAGATTGAAGTCGATGGTTTTGAATCTAATGTGTGATGGTCATTTTCGTCAGTTGCGGTGATGAGAATGAATAATCTCTCGGCTTATTTGTTTCTTCAACCGTAAAAAACGAAGTGAGCTTTGGAAGTTATTCTGTTATTTCTTTTTGAGCTTTTTTTCTTTATTGTGAACCACTTAAATATACTATTTTTGACATAATGAAATAATATTTAAACGAACAAATGAAAACTTCTGTTAATCTTACTCAATTTTAAATATAAAACGAAACAAAATAACTCCACTCACTCATAACAGACTGAAAGTTTAATACATCATTCGGGGATTCCCCGACCATAGACGATGTCGACATATATGTTGGGCCTTGTTTAGACGGTGCAGCTTGACTTTGCAATTGGAGTGATAGGTAGCGTGAGTGATCGCTAGATGGTGTACCTAAGAAATTAGGTCGCATGCGTTCGGAAATATTATTAATTAATTTTTTCGGCACTTCAAATAATGCCAAAAGTGACCTCGTATGACGCATAGTAGCCGATATAAAAGGCGTTAAAGTTTTCGGCTTTGGTTTTCAGTTTTAATAAAATCAGAATATATTTTCCAGTATAAGGACATGCTTGCGCCATCCCGCGGTTGGAATACTGCAAATTTCGACGCTTACGCTTCAGTTGTTGGAATCCCGGACTACAAATCCATAGGCGTCTCTCGGCCTCAGCTTCCAGATAGAAATGAGCCTTCTTGGACCATCTGTCTTCGTTGATATAATGGTGTAGTTTATGCCATGTAAATACCTTCTTATAAAGTTATCTACCTACTAATTTGCGAAAAAAAGTAATGTCTAATATGTCCGACAAAAATGTTTTGAGAATAAATGGTAGAGAGAAATTTAGGTTCTTCGGGGGCCCCCATTTTTAGTTAGAGGTTATGTATAGGTTTAATTATAAAAAAATATAGATTTACGTACAGACGCCAGCACATCCAGCTACCTAAATCTGTCAAAATTCTTTTATATATTTTCAACTTTATCACATAAGCATAAGGTTCACTTTCAATTGGGGAAATTTGACAGATTGGGGTAGCTTGATGTGCTGGCGTCTGTACATTTCACTACATCTTCACCGGATCCAATGCGTCCGAACTGAGAAGTACTGACAGCGGAACAAACTCACTCTACTACGGTTTCAACACGGCCCACTTGAGACCATCATACTGCGATTGCCAAATCGCAGTAAATGGTTATAGTATACTGAGACGCTGAGATATTCCCTCGGCACGACTTCCACGACCGCCACGGGATGCACACCATGTCCACGTACGTGGAGAAAAGGGAATGTGCGGACCGTCTCAAGTGGGCCGTGTTGAAACCGTAGTAGAGTGAGTTTGTTCCGCTGTCAGTACTTCTCAGTTCGGACGCATTGGATCCGGTGAAGATGTAGTAAAATGTATCTAAATCTATATTTTTTTATAATTAAACCTATAAATACCCTCTTTGACAATACCTTAAATAAGCTATCTAAGTATCTAAATAATTCATAAATTAAATGTTATTTCTAAATGTCTTATGTGTGTATGTATAAAATAAATTTTATAAATGTATTAACAAACCGTGTTGGTACCTAAGTATCTATATGTAGCTAGAAATAATTATGTATACTTAACTATATTTATACAAATGTCCTGACTATTTACAGCCGCTTTTTTAAAGTCTGTGTGAAATAAAATATTTTTTATTTCATTAAGCACGAACTAAAGAATTAATAATCTATACATATAATAAAATCGTAGGAAAGTCAAAACTGTACATGGAATGTTTTTTTAAAAGGATACTTGGGGCGTGATCTACAATCGATATCGAAGCCAAAAATATAGTTTTTAGAATTTTTGTCTGTTTATCTGTTTGTCTGTATGTATGTCCGGGCTAAACTCAAAAAGTACTGCATGGATTTACTTCATAAATTGCATAAATATTACTAAGAGGTCGGGTCAACATATAGGCTACATATTATCACGCTATCACCTACGGGGGAGGAGCTGTGATAATTAAGTTTATCGCGGGTAAAACCGCGGGGCACAGCTTTACATAATAAACTACTAACTCATCGGTATAAACTATAATAAATATGTAGTTATATTATTCTACTTGATGCCAGTTTTAGCTTTGATTGCGTCACTGATTTCCATACGTTATTATTAGTGCATTGTGTTGGAACAAAATGTGTGAGTAATTTATTTGATTATAAATTCACTTATGTACAGACGCCAGCACATCCAGCTGCCCCAATCTGTCAAATTTCTTTTATATATTTACAACTTTATCACATAAGCATAAGGTTCACTTTCAATTGGGGAAATTTGACAGATTGGGGTAGCTCGATGTGCTGGCGTCTGTACCTTTACATGTCGTGAGTATTTAACTATCGAATTATGTTATTCTATTACTAGACCAGGGTCGATAATTTTTAAAACCAAAAAAAATAATAGTAGGATGAAACCCATTAGAAAAGGAGGGGAATATTATAAAACTGAAAGGAAAAATAATTTACGGGCGATCTGAGTTCGGGAAGGGTATGGGGGTGAGTTTTTAAGGGTAAAAACCGGTTATTCTCGATTTCCGCCAAAACTAAAAGTCCTATCGAAAAAAGTCAAATAGCCAAGTTGTAGGTAATAAAAAGATCTAAAACTTTTGTATTTACACTTTTTTCACATAACCTAAAATTTATGTGAAAACTTCAAAAAACCAAGCATTTGGTTTTTTATTTTTATCTTTTACATAAATTTTTCTTTTTTAACGAAATTTGGTGAAAACTTACCTTTTTATGTCCCTAATACGCTGCAATTTATTTGATCAAAAATATTAATTTTTTCACCTTATTTTGAATTAATATCGAAAAAACACCCTAATTTTCAATCGAAAAGTCACCCGTCAAAATATCAGCTTTTTTCAAAAAGTTGGTATGTTTTCTGTTCGTAGAAATCTCTACTTTCCGACGGTGTAAAAAAGTATGTATGTACCTATAGTAAATCTTCTCAAAAATGCAAAAAAAAAAAATCGAATTCTTCTTTAAATACATCTAAAATTTTGACCTATTTATTAAAATTAACACTTTAATTACTCAAAAAACATTAGATTACATGTAACATTGATAAAAAAAAATTGCAAATAAAAATGTACTACTATAATTAACAAACAAATAAGTTAATCAAATTAATATTTAATAAGACATCTACAATATTTTGAGTAAGTTGTCGAATCTTCTTTAAATTATATGCGTAGATGTCTATTTATATTTTAAGATAAATGATATACCTACCTGAGTGACCTACGAAAAATAGTAGCCCATCAAAAGGTATTTCATGGAGAAGTGGGGAAGGGCCTAGGCGGGTCTGGGTCTTACTACATACATACTAATAATAATCTTTTATATTATAAAAATGATTGATAAATTAACAGTAATTATGGCGCCTAATAATGCTTGCGCTGGATGCAATAATGTCATAAAATCGAAAGATTTTCTATCTTGTTCGCTGTGTGCTAAGAAGTTTGACTTATTATGCGCTAATGTTACTGAGAAACGCTTTAATTATAGCATGAGTAAGGAACTGAAATGTACATGGAAATGTCCCGAATGCATTAGTAAGCTGCCGAAAAAAGGGAACACTAATACGCCTGTACGCCAAGGTGCAAACCCCCAAACACCACCGAGTACAGATTCTTTATTAGACGCTCATGTACTGAATGAGTCGCCTTGTTGTTCGAACGTTACGTTTAGAGCCAATCAGCGACCGAGTCGTCAGGAACCAAACCTCACTCTCGACAACATAAGGGATGTAATTAAGCAAGAAATGAAGTCCATTGTTCAATTACAAGTCACCGAAGAGTTAAATGTTATCAAGCAACAATTATCATCTTACCACGAATCCATATCATTTTTTAATACGAAATTCGAAGAATTGAAAGCTTCCGTCATGGAAAAGTCGTCTACAATACTAAAACTACAGTCCGACAATGAAAAATTGCAATCTACAGTACACGACCTCTCTTTGCGACTCTCTATAACTGAGCAACATTTGCGTGAAAGTAACCTTGAGATTAGCGGTCTCCCGGAGCATCGCTCAGAAGACCTGGTTAAAACAGTGTCGCAACTTGCGAAGACAATAGACTGTCCAATTGCTGAACAAGATATATGCAAAGTAACCCGGGTCGTCAAGTTATCTAAAGACAATGATAAACCGCGCACAATCATCGTGAAGCTCCGCAATCCTCGTCAGCGTGACACTATGTTGGCGGCTGTAATCAACTTCAACAAAAAGAATTCCAACAACAAACTGAACTCTCATCACCTAGGGCTCGGCGGCCCGCTTGTACCAGTTTATGTCGCGGAACACCTAACGCCTAGCAACAAGGCCTTACATGCAGCTACTCGTAAGAAGGCGAAGGAGATGAATTACAAATTTACTTGGGTTCGAAATGGCCGTATCTATGTGCGTAAAGATGAATCGTCCCAAGCATTATTTATTCGGGGTTATGATAATTTGAAACTTATGGTGTAATCTTGTGCATACTATTAAATAATAAGGTCAGTGTAATGGTGTATTGTTCTCAAATTCAACGGCTTGGAAATATACTACCAAAACGTACGCGGGATTCGCACTAAGACTGTAAGTGTTTATGAAAATATACTCAAATCCAGTTATGACGTACTCATATTTACAGAAACGTGGCTCAATGCTAAAATTTGTAACAACGAATTCATCGACTCTAGATACATTGTATATCGCAGAGACCGTTCTTGTATTGAGGGTTCCAAGAAGGATGGTGGTGGCGTCCTAATAGCCGTATCTCGCGATATCCCATCTGTTCGAATGGTCGGTTGGGAACCCGGTTGCGAAAATATATGGATTTTAATCGATATTAGCGTTAATAACTCACCAAAAAAAATTGCCATCGGCGCTGTTTATCTTCCGCCTCCTGTTCGCTTAGAAGCCTTAAATAATTACCTTGATAGTGTAAATAGTGTGTTGAATACTGTAGATGATGTGCTAATACTGGGCGATTTTAATCTGCCTTCAATTAAGTGGTCCATAAACAATGATCTGTCATATATTGAGCCAACTGATTACAATAATTCTCTGGGCTACGCATTGGTGGACTTCATGGCTATTAATAATATTCAACAATTTAATAATGTTAAAAATGTAGATGAGAGAATCCTAGATTTAGCTTTAACTAATTTATCCCATATCAAAGTAGAAGAACCCTTAAATCTTTTATGTAAATTAGATAATAGACACCCCGGATTGCTGGTTGTTATCCCTAATACTGCTCATCAGCATTTTTTGAAGGCAATAGCTGGTACACAATTTAATTATTTTAAGGCTAATTACGATAATATAATATCTGAACTGATAAGTGTCGACTGGAATGCGAAATTTCAAAAGTGTAGCGATGTAAATGCAACGGTTTCAATATTTTATGATGTAATCATGACCCTAATAAAATCATTTGTACCGACGCGAAGCGCTTATAAATCCAAATACCCCCACTGGTTTAGTTATTCGTTAATCAAAAGGCTAAAAGAAAAAGAAAAATTAAGGCTTAAATACCGCAAGTATAAAAATCCTATGGACTTAATTTCTTTTCAAATTGTGAGAGATTACTGCAATAAACTTTATGGTTCCTGTTACTCTCAATATAGACATAATACTGAGGTCAACATAGTTAAAAATCCAAGAGCGTTTTGGCGATTCATAAATGATAAAAACAACCGAAAATCCTCAATTCCATCTCAAGTGTATAGAGAAGATAATGTAGCCAATACTGGGCCTGCAATTGCCAATTTATTCGCTTGTCAGTTTGCTGCTGTGTACAATGTTGAAAATAACATACCTGTTGACTCAACCAAACTAGGTTCTCGTTCCTGTGACAGATGTCTCAGTCATATCACTATCTCCGAACGCGAAGTGCTATCTAAAATTAAAAAGCTTGACATATTTAAGGGTGCAGGCCCCGATCTTATACCTCCCGTGTTCATAAAACGCTGTTGTAAGGCACTGTCGTTACCGCTTACCTTGATTTTCAATCGATCTTTAAAAGAGGGAAGCTTTCCGGACGAATGGAAAAAGGCAAGAATTTTACCTATACATAAAAAAGGTGACCCAAGTAATACCAAAAATTATCGTCCTATTACAATTTTATCTTGTTTCTCAAAACTTTTTGAATCACTTGTATGCCCTTTTGTTGTCAACCACGTAGATGGACTGCTATCTCCTAATCAACATGGGTTTCGTTCCGGTCACTCGACGGTCACCAATTTATGCTCTTTTGTATCGGACGTATCACAGTTGCTCGACAAAGGTACTGAAGTTGACGCAGTCTATACTGACTTCGCCAGCGCTTTTGATAAGGTGAATCATAATATTCTAATAAATAAATTAAATTGCTTTGGCATAACAGGTTCTTTATTACACTGGTTTCAATCTTACTTAGCAAAAAGACTTCAATTAGTTTCTGTCAATGGTTACATCTCTAATTCATTTTATGCTGTATCTGGTGTACCCCAGGGATCCCACTTAGGACCTATCCTGTTTTCTGTATTTATTGATGACATAACATCTGTTATACATGACTGTAAATACTTGCTTTTTGCAGATGACTTAAAAGTATACAGACCTCTTGAATCGCAGCATGATAATCATCTTATCCAAGAGGATCTACGTAGGATAGAGGAGTGGTGTAACCTCAACCATATGCGGCTTAATGTTGACAAATGTTATCACCTTAAATTCAGTAAAAAAAGAAAATATTCAATAGACTTTAGTTATGAAATTGGATCGACTAAAATACAAACCGTCCTTAACACTAAAGATCTTGGAGTTACTATCGACAGAGAGCTTCGTTTCACTTCACATATAAACAGTGTTATAAATAAAGCATGTCAGATGTATGGATTTTTGAAGCGCAACACTAAAGGATTCAAACATCCAAAAACACGAATTACCTTATATAATGCTCTGGTACGGACTCATCTAGAATATGCTTGTGTAATTTGGAATCCTTTCTATGCTGTACATTCCCAACGCATAGAAAGCGTTCAACGCGCGTTTACTCGACACTTGGCCTATCTGTCTTCAGGTATCACACACAGGTGCAGTTACAACCAGCGGCTAAAGCATTTTAAAATAAAATCGTTATCGGATCGCCGAAAATTGCACGATTTGCTCTTTCTGCATAAAATTGTGAACAACAATATAAATTGCAGTAATCTACTCAACCGTCTCCTAATAGCAGTTCCTCGTTTACCACCACGTTACCCAATAAATAAAACCTTTTCTCACCCACCCGCAAAAACAAATCTCGCACTTAATTCACCTTTGGTGCGAGCGTGTAATGAATACAATGGTTTTAATAAAAAAATAGACCAATTAGATATTTTTTCCGATGCATTTTATGCATTCAAGCGTAAAATATTGGAAGCGTTAGCATAAGGATTTTTTTTTCTTAGTCCAATAAGAACTTTTTTAATTGTGTTTAATGCATTTTTATCTGTGTTAGTTATAGTATTTTTGTTTGTTTTTAATTTAAAATAACTTGTATTGTATGTCAACGTTGGCTATGTTTAGTGTGTGTTGTGCATGCCTTTAATAGGTGTACATATAAGAACTGAATTATATAGTGAGCTAAGATTTAAATGTTGTGTATGTATACTGTTGGTGTGTCTATAATAAATAAATAAATAAATAAATCTCCTTAATTTTGCACAAACAAATTTAGTTAATCCCATAAAAAAATATATTTCAAAATACATAAAAATATATTAAAAATCTATAAAAAATCTATAAAATATATATCGTAAATATATTTTTAATAACAAACGTTTGGCCAATTTTCAAATATATTTTATACATTTCAAATATATTTCAGATATATTCAAAATATATGAAATATACATGAAAATCAGCCAAAAGTTAGTTATTAAAAATATATTTACTATACATATTTTTTATATATTTATACATTTTAAATAGATTTTTAATATATTTATAATATATTTTTTATACATTTTGACATTTATTTCTTTAATATTTTGTTGTTTAAAAATATTGTAATGAATAACGTAATCAGAATAAAGTAACCACATTTAATTGTACGATTTACATTTATATTTACATATAATGAGATTTTCTATGACATAAATGTAATTAGCATTAAATAAATCAACTTTTTAATTGAAACAAATTGCAGCAATCACATTTTTAGATGATTTTTTTCATAATAAATAAAAAAAAATCGAATTAGAGTTATTTTCTGTTTTTTGCATTTTCTGAGAAAATTTACTACAGTAACATATATATATTTTTTCACCATCGGAAAGAAGAGATTTCAACGAACAGAAAACATACCAATTTTTTTAAAAAAGCTGATATTTTGACGGGTGACTTTTCGATTGAAAATTAGGGTGTTTTTTCGATATTAATTCAAAATAAGGTGAAAAAATTAATATTTTTAATCAAATAATACTAATTACAGCGTATTTGGGATATAAAAAGGTAAGTTTTCACCAAATTTTGTTAAAAAAGAAAAATTTATGTAAAAGATAAAAATAAAAAACCAAAAACTTGGTTTTTTGAAGTTTTCACATAAATTTTAGGTTATGTGAAAAAAGTGTAAATACAAAAGTTTTAGATCTTTTTATTACCTATAACTTTGCCATTTGATTTTTTTCGATAGGACTTTTAGTTTTGCCGGAAATCGTTAAAAACCGTTTTTTACCCTTAAAAACTCACCCCCATCCCATTCCCGACCTCAGATCGCCCGTAAATTATTTTTCCTTTCATTTTTATAATATTCCCCTCCTTTTCTAATGGGTTTCATCCTACTATTATTTTATTTCACTTTTTATTAATTTTAAACGCTTCTACCCTGGTCTATACTCTATACAGAAAATATTGAAACGCTTTAAATTGATGAGTGCCTAATGATTTAATGCGTAAACAGGTCTGAATTCAGAAAATTCATGGTTCAAGCTAGACATCTACGAAAAGTATGACGGTTGATCTGTACCTGGACTAACATCTGTTCAAACACCTGGTTGTAAGCTCCAGTTATGAATTATCTAGAGCTGGTTTACGTTTTTCTGTATTAAATTCAGGTTTATGAAAAGGTTTTTCTACAACAGTTGAAATGGGACAAAGCAAGGAGTATAAGGAAGGCAAAGGCAATGATTCTAATGTTGCTTAATTTATATTGAACGTGCTAATTTTGCACAGACTGGTAATAAAAACAGTAATGATAAAGGAAGCGAAAATTAGGATTTTCATTCAATTTTTGTAGGTTAGATATGCGATTAGAGAGCGCAAAGTGAAGATGAAATTAGTCCCATTTTTCATCAAAGTTAAGTACAAGCTTAAGTGCTGTAGCGAAGCGGAGAAGATGTGGTGGGAATAGGCGTTTCATTCAGCGAAAGTTGCCAATCTCTCAAGTTTGGAAATTTTCTATTTAACCGTACTTCAGAAGAGCTAACATAAATAAAGTTGTGAAAAGAAGACAGAGCTATTCTCGGGAATCGCACATCCTCCCTCACTAAGGACGTGGAGTGCACATTAAGCATTTGTGTTCGTAATTGGGCTCAAGCCAATATGTGTGTAGCGCGAGGTATTGTTGTGCAGAACGGAAGTCATATCTGGCATATTAAGTAAGTAAAACTGATGATATTGTAATATTAATATACGTTTACGTCACCCACGGCTAAATCAGTTTCAAACCACAAGCAGCTGTCATTGATTTCAATATTACTGTTGAGTACATCAACCGGCCGCGTACCGCAACGTTTCGTCGCCAGGGGGCGCGGCCACCGATTCCAGCCGAGTGCCCGTTCGGCCGCGCTCGGCAGTCAGCTGTTAGCTACGACATACCGCGCTCGCGCATACATTACTTTATATTTAAATACTAAATTCCTTATACCGTTACGATTACGAGATTCTGTAGTGTGGTAATTAATATAACCTACATCAAAAATATACAGTCCACTCATTTCTAACACCCGCTATCGAACCTGCATTGGCCTACATAGGTCAGAACATTGGTCCTTCGAGCCGGATTATGTTGAGTACATCAACCGGCCGCGTACCGCAACGTTTCGTCGCCAGGGGGCGCGGCCACCGATTCCAGCCGAGTGCCCGTTCGGCCGCGCTCGGCAGTCAGCTGATAGCTCCGACGCACCGCGCTCGCGCATTCATTTATATTAAAATTTATATTCTTGTACCGTTACGATAACGTTAATCTGTAGTGTGGTTATTAATACATGCATCTCAATATACAGTCCACTCATTATAACACCCGCTATCGAACCTGCATTGGCCTACACAGGTCAAAACATTGGTCTTCTCACCGTTGAATCAACGACAGCTGCGCCGAACAAAGGAGTTCGGATTTTATAACTTCACTGCGGGTTCAAGTAATCGTCGCCTGAGTCTTGGAGTCACTTCTTGGCATCGTACCCTGCTTTTAGACGTCGTGAATTTTGGCACGGTCATCATTGCACCGTCATCATCACCGACTTCACTTCCAAAGGGCTACTCAAGAAACTTAAGATCTTCGGGATAACGGTTCATCAAGGAGTACAGAACAGCACAGGAACCAATTCTACACTTTTGGATTGTGCTCGTGGCTTAGAATACAGAGTTCTACACGGGACAAACATCATTTGTGAATTGCAACAAAACTGTGAGATCGTTCCATATTTTATCATTTTTATCATAAAAATCATTCAATTTTCGCAATCATATTGCATTAATCATTACATTCATCCATTTCAATCAGCCATAATCATTTAAAATTCATTAAAATCATAAAATAGTTAGTAGTAGCCTAGTTTCATTGTATCGTTCATGCCATTACTGCCATTTACTATCAATTTACATATTTTTCTCACATATTTAATTCATACTTCATTTTAAATCATAAACTTATCATTACATGCATATTATTTACTTCAAATAAGTAATTTTTGCGTAGCTTATTGCCTGTTTCTTAAGAAATTAAACAATTAGTTCTACTAGTAACAGAATTAATTTCATTGCAAAGCGCCTTACAAAAAATAAACACAATTTGATATTAGCCAAATAGTTGCACTGCATACAGTATTGCACATAGCTACTATTTCTTACGTGTAATTATTTTTAGTTTCTATCTTACTTACTATTTCTCAGCCTAGCCATCTTTTCGCGATGCTTGATATAAAAAGCTTAATCAAAAAGCGTGCTACATTCAAAGCAAAGCTCACGCAGTATTCTTCTTTCTTAAATGTATCTAAATCTTGTGAAAAGTTAAGCGAGGTACAAGTCGCTGAAATTGAATACCGTCTTAACATATTAGAGTCTTCATATCCCAAATATGATGCGTTACAGGGTGAACTGGAATCTTTAATGGAGGACCCTACCGAGCAATTCACGGAACGCGAAGTATTTGAAAAGGAGTTCTACAGTTTGGTGGCTACTTCACGACAGCTCATCACCGATACTCGTAAAAAGCTTCTTACTGATGACACAACTTCCAAGGTGAGTTCTTGTAGCGGTCACACACATGGTCACGGTTCAATTCGTTTGCCTAAAATTGATTTACCAAAATTTTCAGGTAGCTATCATGATTGGCTCGAGTTTAGAGATACTTTCATTTCCATTATACATAACAATGATGGCATAGATAAAATTAATAAACTACACTATCTCCGTGCATCTTTGCGCTCCAGTGCCGCAATTATTATAGATAATTTAGACTTCACATCGGTAAACTATGACTCTGCCTGGAAGTTACTTTGTGAAAGGTACGACAACAAACGCCTGCTTGTGAGTAATCACGTCCAAGCCCTTTTCAACGTGGACCCAATAAACAAGGAGTCCAGTAAGTCTATACGTCATTTGGTTGATATAACAAAAAAAAATCTTAGGGCTTTGAGCACTTTAGGGCAACCAGTCGAACACTGGGATACTCTCATTATTCACTTAATGACGAGTAAATTAGACCAGGTGACGAATCGTCAGTGGGAGGAGCATAGGAACACTTTGTCCGACCCTCCTTTATTGGCTACATTTACTACTTTTCTCAGCAATAGGGCTGATTTATTGGAAACACTTGAGGAGTCCAGAATTGTAAAATTAAAATACAATACTCAAAACAATAGCGATCATAGAGCTAAGAGTTTTGTCATTTCGACTGAAAACAAACCAAAGCATAGTTCATGTCCTATGTGCAAAGAATTACATTATTTGTTTTCATGTCCTCAATTTAGAGCTTTACCAGTGGAGTCACGCATGGAAAAGGTACGTGAATACAAAGTTTGCATCAATTGCCTTCGCTTAGGTCACAATAGTTCTAAGTGTAAGTTAGGGCCTTGTAAATATTGTAGGAATGAGAAACATAACACACTTCTTCATATTGACAAGGAATCGTCATCTATCGTCACACCAAATATTGCACTCTCAGCAAACCAGTCCACTGATTCTCGTATAATCTTGTTATCCACGGCTCTTGTCAAAGTAAAAGATGCCAAGGGTAAACTTCATACAGCTCGAATCCTGTTGGATAACGGAAGTACGTCAAATTTCGTGTCCGAAACTTTTGCAAGTAAGCTTAATTTGAATGTATATCCAACAAAATCTCAAGTAATAGGCATAAACACACAGACATCGAACTGCTCACAAGGGTGTGCACTTTCTTTCACTTCATTCGATGGAGAGTATAAATCCGACATTCAATGTTTTATACTTCCAAAAATTTCATCACACATTCCACATTGTTATATTAATATCAAGGATATTCCTATACCTTCCGAGATTCGTCTTGCCGATCCCAACTTCTACGTTCCGTCTTCTATTGACATTCTTCTTGGAGCAGAAGTCTTTTGGGGCATCATAGGCACGAATCGTATTCAGATTGGTAGGAAAATGCCTACTCTATGCGATTCCAAACTGGGGTGGTTGATCTCAGGTGGAATTCAGCAGTCTAGTACTTCTCCTAATAGCTGTATGCTGACCAACCTCCATGACGAGTTGGCTCGCTTCTGGGAACTAGACTCTATATCACCCAAACATAAATTCACAGCCGAAGAGAGAGCTTGTGAAGAATCATTCAATGATACTTCCTATCGTAATAATGATGGGCGTTTTGTGGTAAAGATGCCACTAAAGGAGTCACCCGATGTGCTAGGTGATTCTTATTTAATAGCCAAACGTAGATTTCTTTCTTTAGAAAATCGGCTTCTTCGTAATCCTGAACTCAAATCACTCTATGTAGAGTTTATGAACGAATACATTCGTTTAGGGCACATGTCTCTCAACACTGACTCTAGGCGTCAGAACTCTATATTGAGTTCTTCCTACTATCTACCACATCACGGAGTGTTGAAAGAGTCAAGCTGTACAACTAAGTTAAGGGTAGTATTTGACGCCTCTACTAAGTCTTCTTCAGGAAAATCATTAAATGACATACAAATGGTAGGGCCTACTCTAAAAAACGATTTACTATCCATTTTACTCCGATTTAGGCAACATAAAATTGCAGTTTGCGCAGACATCGAAAAGATGTATCGGCAAACTCTTGTTAACGACGCTCACCGACCTCTTCAGCAGATCCTGTGGAGGAATGAACCTACTGATCCTTTAAAAACGTACACTCTGAATACATTGACATATGGTACCGCATCAGCATCCTTTTTAGCAACCAGATGTCTAATTCAGCTAGCACAGGAATGTAACGATTCAGCCATTCAGTTCACCGTTGCAAATGATTTTTACGTAGATGATTATCTTTCAGGTGGCTCTACTATAGAGTCTACAGTGAGTCAATGTCGACAAGTTATAACAATTCTTCAATCAGCAAAGTATAATTTAAGAAAATGGCAGGCTAACTCACTTGAAGTAGTACAAGCTCTATCTGGTATACAAGACTCTTCTAGCGTTATTGACTTTAGTGATTACGAAATGTCTAAAACACTAGGGCTTCATTGGCGATGCTTAGATGATACATTTTCATTTGCCATAAATTTAGTTTCATATGAAAGAGTAACAAAGCGCCAGATTTTGTCTACCATAGCGCAGATCTTTGATCCCATTGGTCTTGTCGCTCCTTGTGTAGTGGAAGCCAAAATTATTATGCAGCAGTTATGGCTTTCTAAATATTCATGGGACGAGCCAGTCTCTGAACACATACAAAATTTATGGAATGTCTTTCAGACTACTTTGCCTACCTTAAATACATTACAGATACCTCGTTGGATAGTATGCAATTCGCCAACTTCTATTCAACTCCACGTATTCACCGATGCTTCTGAAAGGGCTTACGGCGCGTGCATCTACGTCCGTAGTGTATCTTCAGATGGTGAGATCTTTGTTCATCTTCTTACTGCTAAGAGCAAGGTTTGTCCAATTAAACCTACAACCATCCCAAGGTTGGAGCTCTGCGCAGCATTGCTAGGTACAAGATTACATAAGAAAGTAAGTCAGTCACTCACTCTAAATATACAAGAGTCTGTATTTTGGAGCGACTCTACAATCGTCTTAGGTTGGCTTTCTTCAAAACCGAACCTTCTCCGTACTTTTGTTAGGCACCGAGTTTGTGAGATTCAGGAAGAATCAGGTTTTCCGTGGAGGTACGTTCCTTCTCTTGAAAACCCCGCAGACCTCGCTTCACGAGGGCTTAGTGCTGACAAAATTATAAGTTCATCATTGTGGTGGTCGGGTCCACAGTTTTTAAAAGAAGAGCCAAATCATTGGCCGTCTTTTCCCGAAACGCATAAGCCGCCGCCAGCTTTACCGGAAATGATAAGTTCCCATCATGTGGACGTCGTTGACGGTGAGTTACATTTAACTAAAGTCATTGCCAGACACTCCTGCTTTCTCAAACTTCAACGAGTGTTTGCATATGTCATTCGCTTTATAAACAAATGTCGCAAGCAATCATCAAATTGTGGCCCACTAACAGCATCAGAGACTAACCAATCATTACAAACTGTATTGAAATTAAGTCAAGTGGAGTCATTCCCTGAAGAACACAGTTTACTCAAAGCATCAAAGCCACTTCCAGCTAAAAGTAAATTATTAAAACTGTCTCCATACTTAGATCAAAATAATCTCATAAGAGTTGGAGGCAGACTCAAAAATTCATTTTATGATTATGATGTAAAGCATCCAATTTTAATATCGAGCTCTCATTGTATTACGCAACTATTATTTAAAATGTTTCATATTAAATTAAAACACGCGGGACCCCAACTTCTACTTGCTACCATTCGTCACCACTATTGGCCGATCGGTGGTAGAAACTTAGCTAGGAAGGTCTCGCGTCAGTGTGTAAAATGTTGTCGTATCAAAGCAAACACAGTCCAACCAATCATGGGCAACCTACCAAAGCAGCGTCTACATCTTGAATTTCCATTTCTTGATACAGGTGTTGACTATGCCGGCCCAATCATGATAGCAGACCGGAAAGGTAGGGGATGTAGACTAATTAAATGTTTTATTTGTGTCTTTGTGTGTCTAGCTACAAGAGCTGTGCATCTGGAGCTTGTTTCTGATTTGACGAAAGAAGCTTTTTTAGCCGCACTCAGCCGTTTTATTGCTCGGAGGGGCAAACCACGAAACATATTCTCAGACAATGGAACAACGTTTGTTGGAGCTTTTAACGAATTAGCTCGACTTCTTTCACAAGATTTAGATCTCAGTGGCGTTGATCCAGGTATTAATTTTTCTTTTATACCGGCTTACACACCGCACTTTGGAGGCTTATGGGAATCGGCCGTTAAGTCCACTAAACACCATTTAAGGCGCACTTTAGGCCTTACACATTTAACCTTTGAGGAAATGGCTACGTGTTTGATACAAGTAGAAGCTATTTTAAATTCCAGGCCACTTACCCCACTTTCAGATGATCCTTCTGATCTTATTCCTTTAACTCCGTCTCACTTTCTTATTGGACGGTCTCTCGTGATGTTACCGCACCCTCAAATCATGGATAGTAACGTGACCAGCCTGCAACGTTTTCGACGCATCGAATACCTTAAACAGCACTTCTGGCAACGATTTTCTCAAGAGTACATCCTATGGCTTCAGGAGAAAACTAAATGGCATCGTTCATCAGGTGAACTCAAAGAAGGAACTCTCGTCGTCATCAAAGACCAGGCGTCACCACCTTTACAATGGCCTCTAGGACGCATTCTTCGTCTGCATTCTGGGAAGGATGGCATTGCTAGAGTCGCCGATATCCAGACGCGCAAGGGTATTATTCGACGGGCATTTAACACAATATGCCCTCTTCCTGTCACTGCTGTTGAAGATACTTCAACCGGGGGAGTATGTTGAGTACATCAACCGGCCGCGTACCGCAACGTTTCGTCGCCAGGGGGCGCGGCCACCGATTCCAGCCGAGTGCCCGTTCGGCCGCGCTCGGCAGTCAGCTGTTAGCTACGACATACCGCGCTCGCGCATACATTACTTTATATTTAAATACTAAATTCCTTATACCGTTACGATTACGAGATTCTGTAGTGTGGTAATTAATATAACCTACATCAAAAATATACAGTCCACTCATTTCTAACACCCGCTATCGAACCTGCATTGGCCTACATAGGTCAGAACAATTACTGTAAATTTTTGGAAATTAGAAACCTACTACCAGCTAACGATGAGACCGCCCTTTGTTATACAATATTATGCTACTATTTATGTTCTATTTTTTATTTCTTTTGGTGTATAATAAACAGTATGGTATTTTATTGTATATTTTGCTATGTGGCTGATGGCATAGAATATTGGCACTCCATTTCATCCCGTGGAGGGCGTAGAAGTCTTCCCGAGGGATCTATCAGAGAACGAGCAGCAGGGTCTCACTATGTACAGACACCAGCACATATACCTACCCCAATCTGTCAAATTTATTTTATAGATTTTCAACTTTATCACAAAAGCATAAGGTTCATGTTCAATTGGGGAAATTTGACAGATTGGGATAGCTTGATGTGCTGGCGTCTGTACTATGAACATCATATTGCGATCGCCAACCCGTTTGCCCAACGTGGCGATTATGGCATATCCCTCCAAATGATGGACACAAATCCATTGAGGAAATCTTGGTGAAGACATTTGTCCAGCAGAGGACGTTATTCGGCTGACATGATGATGATGATGATATATTTACGTATGAATGCTGACTTTTGGTAGTCAATAGGTGAGTTATGAGACATACCTTCGGGAAAAAGAAGGTGAGTCCATTAGCTTTGGCCAGCTCATTTGGGGGCGTGTACAGGCCGGGAACGAACAGGCCTCCTGGAGGAATGTAATCTTCCCCTTCTATTTCTACATCAGAGTTGAACACCTCCTCTACTGGCTTTTCTTCTTCTAGCTGGATTAGTAGAAATAAGAAGGATGTATTATTGTTGTTTATTTTCTTGGTCGATGGCGAATAATAATAAAATTAAAAATTAACTACATTTTTAAATGTTTCTTTCTTAAGACATTCTCTAAATAACACATTATTTTATAAGGTAATAGTTAGACATTTGCCAGTGCAAAAACAACATTGCGGTTACAATATTTCCTCGGTACTTTATATGGTTCTGTGCTTTTGACAATGACATACTTTTCATTGACCTACAATATTTTATTTTATTTGAGAAGCTTACAGCTACATACAAGTGGTTACAATTTTTAAATAATAAATGCCAATAACAATCTTCCACAACTAGTTTACAAAATGGTGGCATCTCCGGTCTACTTAAGTAATTACAATAATGATAACCTTACAAATACGTTTACAAGATTGAGCCAAGAGAACTATAGTTACAAAGATTTATACATTATCAATGAAATATCTAGTTAATTTCGATCTGGTAGCATTTTAACTAGTAGTTAACAGATCAATAAAACCAAATCCAAAATCAAAAGAATGTACACTATTTAATTTCTTAAGTTAATTGAATACTCTAGGCAGAAAGCTATACTCTAAAGTTGGTGTGGCATGGAGGAGAGTGTAACAAGAGATTATTACGTATATTTCTTACAGGTATTGATAAATTAATAGCTGAATCTATTAAAGTTATTGAACTTACCGGGACATCCGTAGCTTCAGTGATATCTGTGACATCAGTGACTTCGGTGTCAGCTCTCTCGACAGGTACCTCTCCTTCTTTCTTATCTCCATCGCCCTCTTCCTCTAATGTTATAACAAATTCACCTTCTGCTTGTGGTTCCGGCTCTGGTTCTGGTGTTGGTTCTGGCTCTGCCGGTAGCTGTAAATGCGTCATGAAATTATCGGCTGTCACATATGTCATTCTTTATAGTTAATGCAGTGAGTAAATTATGTATCAGCGAGGTAAATATTTGTGTGGTACGCCCGCTTCCGCCATATTATTTTAACGGGAACGAACAGTGTTGAAAACACGCATCTGCATGAACGCGCGTGGATGCATTATCAGTGTGTTGGACTGTGCGTGTTTTCTGTACAAACGGTGATACTTACAACCAACGTTAGAACGTACTACGCTGCATCATGCGGGGCAGTGTGCCAATCGCC
Source organism: Pseudoips prasinana (assembly GCA_951640165.1). Classification (NCBI taxonomy): domain Eukaryota; kingdom Metazoa; phylum Arthropoda; class Insecta; order Lepidoptera; family Nolidae; genus Pseudoips; species Pseudoips prasinana. Next base: position 30,621,250 of record OX621251.1, on the reverse strand, counting down.
TTAGGACGACCAGATGTTGAATTTCCTAAGAACTTTGTAAAGTACTGTTGGGTAGCCAAAATCACTTTACGATCCTCGTTTGTCTTATTTAACTAGTTTAGACCTTACGTATTATAGTATGGACAGTGGCTACCCTAGTGCCAGAGTTGTTCAAGCCACCCATTAATGGCTTAACGACTGTTGCCTAATGGCTACAACCCGGACTAACAGCTTAACGCGAACTCCGAAGTATGGAGACGATCAGAAATTAAACCACTGTGGCGGTCTTTGGACTGACCGAGAGCCTAGTTACTTGTCCTCGCTAATCACAACACCATTTTGTTGGAATGTTTTAAAATAATAACTAGTTTCATCGAGATCGAGACTCGAAAACTACGCAAAATCGTAGAACATACAATGTGGGTGATTCAGATACTCCTCGTCATAAATAAAGAATCAAAATTTTTAGTTTGAACGTCAACTCTTCGGCCACCCTATATTCATGCAATTTATAATGAATAGTGAACATCACGATTCATAATAAATTGCATGAATTAGCAATTCTCGAAAACTATTTGTAATACTGTACTACACAAAGTGGCATCTTACTCCAGCAGCAATCCTGGCCATTCTCTCCTCTTCTTGGCGTTTCTTCTCGACCCTGGCTGCTTCTTCTTCCGCTTCCCTTTGTAGGCGAGCTTGTTCTGCGGCGAGCCGGTCACGTTCCTCTTGCTCCTCACGCTTGTAACAAAGATAAAGCAATTAGGGCGTAATTTTACAATCTTACGTATTACAAACTTAAAAATAATATTAAGTAATCTTTTCATTCATCAGATGGGTAAAACTTTAGCCATGTTTGTGGATTCCTATGATCATTTGATTATTTATACCTATATGGTCTTCTTGATGAGTCATCACCAAACTAAGGATGAAAGTTATAGATAGAATACACATTATGCACCAAATCAAAATACATCGTAACATAAATTTACTTTAACTATAAGGTACAGACGCCAGCACATCAAGCTACCCCAATCTGCCAAATTTGCCCAACTGAAAGTGAACCTTATACTTTTGTGACGAAGCTGAAAATCTATAAAAGAAATTTGCCAGATTGGAGTAGCTGGATGTGCTCGCGCCTGTACAAATTGCGGTCTTATCGCTAATGAAGCATTCTCTTCCAGACAACTGTAGGACAGCTGTTATATTATTATTTGTTTTTTTTTATATTTGAGACAAACGAGCAAGTGAGCTACTTATCATCAGGTGATCACCACCACCAATAGAAACTAGCAGTACCAGAAGGGCTGAAAGTGCGATGCCGGCCTTCAAGAAAGGAATAAGCCCGCTTCTTAAAGGTAACCATGTCATACCGAACAGGGAATACCTCCGCAGTTAATATATTGAAAGATGGATATACAGAACCAATCCCAATTATGGTACTTACTTTGACGTTGGTTGGTTGGCGTAGTTGGTAAATGCTTGCCTATCATGCAGGTCCCACGACGAGGCGAACCCACGACCACCCACGACAGATATTTGTGTGCATGAATATGTCTGTTTGTCCCGAGTCTGGGTGTAATTATCTATATAATAATAATAATAAAATAGTTTATTTCTCTCTACAAAGTTTATACAATGTACTTCTAGTTAGGAACAATTACTCATATACATAAAAACTTTTGAGAGAGCTGGAGTTCGTACTAGGCTCGAGACCTGTATGACAAATCTCCAGGCTCCCCCTTCTTGTCGATCTAGTGTTTGTATCTTATACAAATAGTAAAGTAAAAGTAAACCAAGTAACAAATAAAACACGTCGAGAGTTTAAACAAGAATAAAAATAAAATATAGGGGTGGTGTGTAAGAGGGCGTGATGCGCTTATTTAAGAATGACTAGTAAGTTTTCGGTATCATCGTAATTTAGGTTACTTAACCAGTTTTTAATTGTGTGCTTACATTTTGCCTTGTGCATAGGGTATATGTTAAGCAGTTTATTGACCTTATTGTACATGAAGCCACTAAGAAAACCAAAGGAACGTTGAGCAAGAGCTGTGTTAGCGAGTACCGGTGGACAGACAATATATTTGCGTCGTTTAGATTGGAACTTAGTTGGATCATAAGGGGTTTGTGAGTGGGTGGTAACAAGAAGATTGATGATGAAAAGTTTTCGAACTGACAGGACATTACAGTTTTGGTAAAGTTCACTGGTGGAAAATCTATAGGGGAGCCGCCATCCTACTTTCACTCTTTGTGCCCGCTCTAGTTGTAGAAGATGCGTTTTTGAGGACCCGCCCCAAGCTACAATACAGTAGCTAATTACTGACTCTCCTAGAGCCAAGTATACGGTTCGAAGTACATGGGTATCGGCAACATGTCGGAGATTTTTAAAGACATAAATTAACTTACGCAACCTGGAGGTAAGTGTGTCAATATGGGTGTGAAATGTGAGAAGGTCATCTATCTGCACACCCAAATTCTTTACCGAGTTGGTCCGGTTTAAATGGGGACAGGTGCATAATGTTGTTGGGGCTCGGGAAGCACAAGAGTGGACTGACAAAGAGTAGGGGATGGAATAAAGTTTGCCGGTGGACGACAATGAGAAAGTAATATATTTTGTTTTTTCGATGTTCAAAGTTAGAAGATTCAGGTCTAGCCAGTCTGTGAAAGCGTTGAGGCCACGTTGAGCGTATTTGAAGGCTGAGTCCCAGGATTCTCCGTGAAATATGAGGGCAGTATCATCAGCGTATGTATAGATGGAACCACATTCCAGTTGATGCTGACATAAGTCGTTTATATATATCAGAAATAATGTGGGGCCGATAATACTACCCAGAGGCACACCGTGAATGATGGTAACTTTATCGCTAATACAGTCACCGATTCTGACGCACTGTTGTCGATTTGCGAGATAACTTTTGAATAGAGAAAGTTGAGTGTCTCTGATACCGATACCTTCAAGTTTCATCATGAGAGTGGGAATAGAGATCGTGTCGAAAGCTTTTGCGATATCTAGGATGATACCTATTATTTTTTGTTTCTGATCTAAGCTTGTAACAACTTTATTAATTAAGTTAAGAACTGCGTTACTGGTAGAATTTACAGAATGTATTTACAAAAGAAAAGTAGTATAATTATGTAATATATCAGTTATCTGGTTTCCATAGTACAATCTGCGTAGTTTGGGATCACATGGCCGTGTTTATAATATCGCAAAATATTATTATTATTAAAACTTAACATTATTTTTCATTTGTACTATGAATAGGTGTCAAGTTCAGCGTTAGCTACAGTAAGAATTGCTGCAGAGCTTGTACGCGCATATCGTAACCCAGATAAGAAAAACGCCTGCTTTTTTTAAGGAGGACAGTAATAATAATAATGATAGATTTATTTCTTCTCTCACATAGAATATTACAAAGAAAGTGTCTTATCAACTAATTTATGCATACCATTTAAAAAAGGTGAAACCTGTATGACAGATGACCAGCCTCTCCTAACTCTAGACATAAAGGTGTTATGGTAAGTGTAGTTTGTCGTTCAATAATCATGTTGTGACATTATTTTATTTTGTGAGATGAGTAAGTATATCAACATTCGTGATGTGTGTGTGTGCGTGTGTATGTGTGTGTTTGTGTGTGTGTGTGCGTGTGGGTTTGTGTATGTGAGGGTTGTGCGCCCCTATACTGAACTACAGTAGATTCAAAGCTATCAAGAGGGAATATAATATAAAAGATTTTCTGTTTCCTCGTAGCTGAGGGACTTTAGCCAGCAAGAGACAGTCCTTTTACAATTATAATGTGTAAGCGAATAAAGGAGAAGGAAATGACTCCATACATTCCTGGGCCCAGGTGTTAACTGAATCAAACTAGCCTTATTTGTGAGAGGATATAATAACAAGACTTCACTGAAATTTTGGTGAAATTTGGCTATCCAGGAATCAAGTTATATGAAGTATAGTAAAAGTGAGGTTAAATTATAACATTGTTGGTTTTTACAAAATATTTTTGAATGGCTTCGGTTGTGTTATGGTTTTATGCATGGAGAGAGTGACATTAGACCAGGGTAGAAGCCTTTAAAAATAATAAAAAGTGAAATAAAATAATAGTAGGATGAAACCCATTATAAAAGGAGGGGAATATTATAAAAATTAAAGGAAAAATAATTTACGGGCGATCTGAGGTCGGGAAGGGGATGGGGGTGAGTTTTTAAGGGTAAACAACGGTTTTTCTCGATTTCCGGCAAAACTAAAAGACCTATCGAAAAAAGTCAAATAGCAAAGTTGTAGGTAATAAAAATATCTAAAACTTTTGTATTTACTTTTTTTTCACATAACGTCAAAATTTATGTGAATAATTCAAAAAACCAAGTTTTTGGTTTTTTATTTTTATCTTTTACATTTTTTTTTCTTTTTTAACGAAATTTGGTGAAAACTTACCTTTTTATGTCCCAAATACGCTGTAATTTATTTGATTAAAAATATTTATTATTTCACCTTATTTTGAATTAATATCGAAAAAACACTTAGGGTGGTTTTAAAAATTATCGACCTTGGTCTACATGTCGAAGATCTGGCACGTTTGGATCCACCGCGCCCCGTGCAGTCATCACAGTCGAAGAAAACCACAAATAAAACATGGAAAATACGTGCGCACTTAAAACGAAAGACAACGAACGAGTGACAGTCAAAGAGTATGTAAGGCTGTCAGGCAGAGAAGTGTTGCCCGAAGAAAAAATAAAGGAATAAGATCCGCTATGAATCGATTCCACGAAAAGCACTTGTAACTCGATTTTCAAACATATTCTGAGATTTTACCGATTTATTCTTAATCGATTGCGAGCAATTCATCATTATTTTATCGATTATTTCATTGCATAACTTAATTTAAGTTTTCTAGCTTCCTAGATAGAAACATGATACCATATTTTGTGATTTCCTTTAGAAAAATATAACGGTTTTTTTAATTCACATTTCAACTAGTTAACTGCTGGGCCCAGAAGTTTCCTTCTCCTTTGTAATTTCTCGTTTATTTTGCTATAGAGGTACTTTCCAAAAAGGCGGATAAAATTCCAGAGCATGTTGTGGACCACTGATATATAAGAGCGCAAACTTTATGTTTCAGTCTCTTGTTAAGTAGTACGTAAAGGATCGTATGATAGTAAAGAGTGTTGTTTCAGAATTGTGTTTAAAATGTACAAATGCCGCACCGTTAGGACATCCATACGCTGGTAAAGATCCTTAGTAGGATAAAGAAAAGACAAGGAGAGACTTACTTTAAGAATTGCTCTTTGAGCTCTTTCCACCCTAATTAGACTAGTTCTGCAGTCACCGCCCCATACTGTTACACAATATGACAATATAGGTTGGCATAATGATAAGTAAACTAATTCAATCAAATTTTTATCAGCAATGTGGCGTAAGTTTTTGAACACGAACATCAGTTTGCGCGGTTTAATGAGAGAAGGTCTAGATGGTAAGGTCTAGTTGAGACAGCTGTCTATCATAACACCAAGATATTTAATGTGGGAGGTACTTTCTAGATTATTACATGTATATGAGTGATGAGCTATGCACATGTGGGCTATAATAGAATGATCATCAAGTATGTGCGATGGAATGTTTTTTATTGCGAAAGGTATGTATTTTGTTTTATCAATGATGAGTGTTAATCCATTATTCATGAGCCACGACGACAACGCATTGAAGCCAATTTGGGCAAAAGCGAAGGTTTCATCCCAAGTATCCACATGGAATATTAACGCGGTGTCACCAGCAAAGGTTACAATTTTGCCGTTTTTTAATTGGAGATTACACAAGTCATTGATACAAGTGAGAAAGAGAGTAGGGCCCAAGACGCTGCCCTGCGGCACGCCGATAACAATGGGCAGGTGATCGTTGATTACTTCACCGACTCACACCCTTTGATGTCTGCCAGTGAGATAGTCTGTAAATAGTTTATTTTGAGTGCACGGATACCCATTTTTTCTAGTTTGTCAAGTAGGAGTGGGACTGAGACTGTATCAAAAGCCTTGGCTAGGTCCAGGAATATGGCGATGACTTTTTCTTTTCGTCTAGTTTGCGCACAATGCGATCAGTTAATTCATGGACAGCATCATTAGTTGAACACACAACAGTGATTGTTATAAATAAGAATTGATAACTTCAACTAACAAGTTTCTGCAGCTTGGCATTGTATCTGTCCCGGCGCACTTCCCTGGCAGTTTTGCTTATGGAGGCATATCTCTCGTACGCGGGGAACGGAGGAATTTGCTTTTCAGGGGGAACGTCCTCTTTGGGGACCGGGATCTCTTCGTAGAGGGCGTAGCGCATAAGTTCTATAAAAAATAAATATAGTTACATTTACACTTAAACATTATATAACTATATATTTAAAAAAAATAAGTCTCTATATCTTCTGAAGCTTTTTGGATAATTTTTTGCTTGATGAATCTGACGAAGGCGAGGCGCTTTGGACAAGTTCATCAAGCCTAGTGGTTTTTTGTTATTAAGAGAAGAGATGTCGAGTATTAACTGAGATGAAGAGTGAGAATATAGTGTGATACACTTTATTCTACCAAAACAAAAAAGGAAATACATGGTAACATTGATATTCTCAAATTATAAGTTAACAGTGTGTTCTGACTGCTAATATAGGGTTTTTTTCCAAAAGCTTCGTCTGAATAAAGTTACAAAATAAAAACCGTTTTTTTATAGTCTCCGTGACAATTAATGTTTATTAGCACAGAAGTTGTCGTTGTCTATATTCAGTTACTTTAATTTATCACTGCCCATAAGCAGTGGTTACCCTAGTGTCAGAGTTGTTCAGGCCACCCAGAAGGCCTTTGACATACTTATCGACTGTTGTTTAATTACTATAATCGGGACAGACAACTTAACGTACCCTGCGGCAGTCACCCATCTGTAACTTAACATTAGCATCCATATTAAGTATCGCGATTACATTGTATTTGCGCCACAAAAGGGCAACATAAAAGAAAGTATTCGTGGAAGATTGTGGAAGATCTTATTAACGCCACAACAGTTCAGACCTTACCAGGAGATAATAGAGTAACTTACGGACAAAATCCCTAGTGTCAGTGTCAAACATCTTGAACAATACTACCAACACCTCGCCCTGCAGCAGCGCGTGGATGCAAGCCTCATTAGGGTCCACATCACTCATGTACAAAACCTCTTTGATACTCTTCTCGTTTAGCTGGACAGTTTCTTTCGCTGCGACTTGAATGTCTAGATATAAAGATGAGATTTTAAATACGCAGCTACAGTTGAAATTATAACTAAGTATACAGTTTTAAATTATATGGCTCGGGAGTGGGGCGCTGGGTAACAAGAAAGAATGGCTCGATCCGAGTACATTTCTAGAGCAGATCTAAGTATAATGGTAAATACTAAGGACACAGACATCGGTACAGTTGAAAAGGACAGGCCATAGTGAAACACCGGAGAAATTCTCGAAAGAGTAGCAGGTTGAAACTACAGTAAATAAACGTGCATGTTTGAAGAATATAATGCAAGTGGAGGAGGCAAGGATCGTAGCATGTTATATACAAGGGTGTATACTGATTATATACACAAATAAAATATTTACTTCACATTCAAGAATAACGATCAACTGATAGACATAGATAATTTCATTGATACATTATGTATTTTCATATTTCACAAAATGGCTGTCATAAGTTGTCTGGTTACATAGATAGATAGCAGTAGCAGCTTGTAAAATTTATCCGTTATTCTATCTCTCTGGGCAATAGGTATGTTACAGCCTAATCACGACAAACATATTAGTGGGAATACTATAACATTTTCCACCGAATTTTGCGAATTTTGTCGAGATGAGCTCGATGACGTATCGTACAAAATTCGGAGGCAGCTTTTTTAATACGTTTTAAAAAGACTTATAGATACATAGAATATATATATATATATATATATATATATATAGGGTATAAATCATAATATAAATAATACGACTGTAATGTTATTTCGAACATCTAAACAGTTTAAAAGATGTGTTATTGATGCAATCTTTTAAAATACGAAACAACTCTTAGCTATCCTGACTTCTAGTGGGAGTTCCAAAAAAGAATGGAGTAAGTATACAAATAAATAATCAAATGAGAACGATGAGAGAGGCACTCAAGACGACGCTTATGAGAAGAATGAACCTATTCACATCATTGATGATCAGCAGCCACTTATAGACCGACGGTTTTCCAATATATAAGGAAAATATGTAGGTAGGAACTAGTTATTCATAAGCCCACTCTGCGAAATCTCTGTGGCAATCCAGCCAGAACATAATAATGTCCAGATTTTTCATGTGGCAAAGTGAGTCGAGTCAAATTTCTTCTTCTCCTTAAGGCCCGTATATGTACAGACGCCAGCACATCCAGCTACGCCAATCTGACAAATTTCTTTTATAAATTTTCAACTTTATCACATAAGTGTAAGGTTAACTTTGAATTGGGGAAATTTGACAGATTGGGGTAACTTGATGTGCTAGCGTCTGTACATAAAACTTACTGATGATATCCCACTTCTCGTACAAATCGTAATGCGCCTTGTGGCAGGTCGGCCAGAACATAATAAAGTTGAGCTTCTTGATGTGGTTCGACAAACGTTCGTTGACTCTTTTCTTGCGGGCAGCCAGAGTCAACACCTGCAATCTTTCCGTAGCTTCCCGATATTCTTCTTCTAACCTTAAATTTTCTTTTTGTTTTTCCTATAATTCATAATATACCTATTCTAACAATAATTATGGTCATTGAAACAATAGAGATGAGATAATGATTATGATGAGTTTAGCTGGATAATTTAAATAGATCGATGAGAACATTGGTCACTATTACCACAATATTCAGTCGTAGGTGTAGGAAAATCTACCAAACCCTTTATATACCCAGAACACCTTTATTAGATTTCAGTATACTCCATATTTGATGTCGAAGTTTGGGTCAATCACACTAATTTTATAAAGGTGAATGTGAGTCAGTTGTTTTTTACTTATTCACGTCGAAACGGCTGAAGTGATTTTAATAAAATGTGGTATGAGGTTAGCTGACACCCTGTATTAATACATAGGCTATAATTTATAAAGTTTAACGCGGTTATAACCGCGGGGCACAGCTAGAGTTCAATAAAGATAAATATTAAAAACTTACCGCTTCCTCAGGCAACATCTCAGATATGTTTATCATGGGTCGCTTGGCGTGCTCCCCTGTCTCTGCTTCCTTCTGCGAGATACCCAGTTCTTCCTCTATGATCCGACACAGCTCTATGCCGTTTGCTCCAAACATCGCGCGAACTAACTTGCCGCGCTGAAAATGTGATAGGACCATTCGGTACATCAGTTGAATCTAGTTTGTAAATGGGCATTTTTCTATTCAACTATCATCCTACCGTTTCGAGATTAAATTATATGCAAGGGTTTTAAAGATATTATTACCCACCGGTTCGTCGTAAATGCAGTGCAGTTGCTGGAATATAATGTAGTACGATATAAATGCCCTAAAACTGTTATCTGCCGCTAGATAGTGGCTACTTTAGCTATATTTGGTTTGTACCATCGTATGAATGGTAAAATACCTATTCCCTAGATTTTTAATATGTTATGGGCAGATTCTTTTTATAAAGTGCGACAAACGAGCAAGTGGGTCATCTGATGGTAAATGATCACCACCGCCGATAGCCACTCGCAACACCAGAGGAGTCGCCTGTGCGTTGCCGGCCTTCAAAAGAGTCAGCAAACAAGTGTGGTTGACTCTTACCCCACCCCGATGAGCTTGCTTTAGCCGTATGGTTTCCGGCCTAGAACAAATAAAAGGCCACCCCATACCATCCCATGGGTGTCTTAAAATGCAACTAAGGGATACACCAGGTATTCGGCAGCAGCACCATCTGTGTACTAGCTACCACTTAACTCCGGTCGCCGACTCGCATGCCAAGCGTGGTGATTACGGCAAACCCTTCCAAATGGTAACGTTATAGAAACTTTCGGAGGCTGCTTATATCCAGCAATGGACTGTTGAGATTGTTTAAGCTATAACTAATCTACAGGGACTGAAGAATCAGATAATAGCTCATAAGACAAACGAAATATTTTGATTACCACAATAAAGAGAAATACAGGTTCGCTTTTGTCCTTGAATCTTTGTATACCATCTATGTGATCTGCGCAAGCCTGAAATATACACAAGTGAGGTGTGTAAATGATACATTACATTTGGATACAGAATATATTTCAAACTGATATGGGTTGCGTACTGAGAGGTACTCAAGACGACGCTTATGAGAAGAATGAACCTATTCACATCATTGATGATCAGCAGTCATTTATCGACCGAAACTTTTCCAATATCAAAGGATTGGAAAATACATATGTCGGTCGGTAGTAGTTATTCATAAGCCCACTCAGAGAACAAATTGTGAAGAGCCTTGTGGCAATTCGGCCAGAACATAATAATGTGCAGACTTTTCATGTGGCAAAGTGAGTCGAGTCAAATTTCTTCTTCTCCTTAGGGTCCGGTATTCATAATACCTACCTACTTACTGATGATATCTCACTTCTCGTACAAATCGTAATGCACCTTGTGGCAGGTCATGCAAAACATAATAATAATAATATCTCGGGACAATGTCACACAGATCATCCTAGCCCCAAACTAAGCAAAGCTTGTACTATGGGTACCAGGCGACGATATACATAGTTACATAGATAGGTAAATACTTAAATACATAGAAAACATCCATGACTCAGAAACAAATATTCGTGCTCATCACACAAATATTTGCACTTACCGGGATTCGAACCGAGCACCACCAGCTTCGTAGGTAGGAGCACTACCAACTAGGCTACGGTGATCGTCAAGCTGAGCTGAGTTGATATGGGTTGCGTATTTATTGCTTTTGCAAAGTTTAACATATGATATAAAAAGGCCCTTCTGTGGTTCCAAAAATGCCATAATCGGTAACACCTAGGTACGTCAAAAATACTGATGTGGCAATAGTGTGGTTCAAATGGATTGTGGCTATGGAACACCGATAACAGAATACTTTTGTCTTTGTCTATCTACGGAAAATGCCTTCATGCATGCTCGCCAGTTTAGGGTACTTCTGACCTGGCCTTTCTTGAGAACGTCTCCGATTTGGTCAGATAATGTTCTACGTGGTCTCCCCCTTCCAGTTAGATACCATTCACACAGGCCAGGTATATTTCTTATACACTTAAATAAATACATATATCTTGTGTTTTCTTTACCTTCACCATTGCGATTCGGTCACCCCCAATCTCCAGCTTACCTTTTCTGACGGCATTACCAGTTGCCTGGCAGTTACCGCAGAAACCTGAATACACCTCCATACCTGGAAATATCATTGATATAACGTGTTCATCAACCTATCTCAGGAGACCTGATGCTAAGGCTTCTATGTTTAGAAATGTAATACGTAATTGAATTGTAATTGTAACTCTTCTATCGCATTAGGTTCCCTGTAATAATAATAATATCTGGGGACAATGTCACACAGATCATCCTAGCCCCAAACTAAGCAAAGCTTGTACTATGGGTACCAGGCGACGATATACATACTTATATAGATAGATAAATACTTAAATACATAGAAAACATCCATGACTCAGAAACAATTATTCGTGCTCATCACACAAATAATTGCACTTACCGGGATTCGAACCCAGGACCACCAGCTTTGTAGGCAGGAGCACTACCAACTAGGCTGCGGTGACCGTCAAATGGTAGAATTAAGTTGAGTCCAATAAATAAATATATAAATAAATGTTATTCTGAAGTAATTTCCCTAATTTATGTCTAAGCCTCGAAAAAAGAACGAGTGTGCTTTACGCCACACGACTGAAGTAAAACTTCAAACGTAACTGGCTATGAGAGAAAGAGAGAATGAAAATGTGTGTTCAGACCGCTCGTTCTTGCCCCTTCAGCAATATACGAAACGTAAATCTCTCTGTTTCTATCTCCACTTACTTATATCGACCTCTCAACTTCCGTTCGGCTCGCCCGATCACTTTTCGAAACGCTCTCGTCACGCATTCCCAGCTTATTCCCCAAGTCGTTCTTAAAGAAGTTTTAGGTCAAAAAGTATGAAAAGAAATGAGAATGATAGGGTTCTCTTCACATAATTTGTTCAGGACGTAGTTAGGTATTATAATGTACATACATATATTTAGAATCCACAGAATATGTATCCAGCTAAGAACGAATGACGAAAAAATACCTTTGTTAAATTATCTTGCACTGGTTAAAGGGAAGTAACCATTCCTTAAATAGTACTGACTGAGTAATATAACGATAGTGAACGAGCCAAAAGTTGATGAGTCACGAGTTTTTTTACCTAGTGTTAGAGATTTTTCTAGCAAGGGAGATGTAATCGACTTCCGTCTCAGTAAACTACAGATGGAACATGTGGGGAAAAAATTATGAACCCAATCATATGTACCACTGGAACCAAGCGGAACACAAACTGTCGCCAGTTTGATTTGTCGATTCTTTCCAGTTAGGAAAATCAAATCAGAAAAATATGCGAATGAGGTTTTGTAACATATTCATTAGAGGATATTAATAAGACAAGTATTACGTAAAAGAGACTTCAAAATGTTCCCCTTTTATCCCAGTACATGATCAGATTCGTCGATTTTCCTTTTTACCTTAGTCAGACTCGTTGGTCGGACCAGATCAGAGGACTAGATCCAGCCGAAAAGATTTCCTCAAATTAGAAGCCTTGAGCCTCCCGAATTAAGGAATGCCTAAGATGTAAGTACCTACAGAGATGTAAGTAGACTCACAAATTAACTCGTCATGATGGGTCTGAATGTACTCTTCGAACTCCTCATTAGTTTCAACGCTGTCTTGTATCGATACTGCTTGTTTGCGAGCCATTGTCTCCACTTACAGCATTCAATTATTTCAGTATAAATCTACTTCTTCTTTTCCAAAAATTAACTTTGTTAATAGTTTGATGTCAATTGATATTTTCTGTCAGCCATAAAATTGCTCTAAAAAGCATAGTGGAAATCAAGGAGTTTAAGTAGACAGTGGCATAAACTGAGTTTATGGTTGCACTAAAGACGGAGAAGAATCTTAGTCTCTCACTAATAGCTGTTTAGAACTTGGATAATACATAACTGCAACGTACGGGTCGGCGTTACGACGTGGACGAGGACCACTGACCGGAGTTTTAATGCACACCACCGTAACAGTAGCTCGGAACTAACAGCTCGGAATTAACAAGAAGAACAAGAAGAATTGGCTTTAATTGCTATTGCTTTAGACGACGAAGAAGTTACAGCCGTCATTAAGAAAAGGAGCAACAGAGCGACTGCATACGAGCGAAATCACGGACGCGACGCGGCACTATCGGGGCGGGGGAAAAACCTCTTTGTTGACGATATTTTCCCCTCCCCACGCCTGCCACGTTCCCGTCCCGTCCATACATCCGCGACTTATGCTTTATCGTTTACATTTTATATGAAGCAGTATTGCTAAACCTTACCGTCACGTCTCTGTAAATGTATTGCATACTAAAACCGTAATAGAACATTCTTTATTAAACTTACTCCATAGAATTACCCGTCACAATTGCTTGATTAAACTGTAGAAAACCCAATTCTCTTCCTTAGCAAAGCAAATAGCAGTTATTCTACCAGAAAACAGGCAGCAGCGTCTCTTTGCAATTGCCAACAAAGCCAAGTATTATGCCCCCCCCCCCCCAATTAATTAACCATCATTAGGGGAGGCCTTTGCCACGTAGTGAGATAATGACAATAATATTCAGAAAGCATGATTAAATAAAACACATAGATATCACATGCGATAGATTTAATAAAATAACTTAATTATCCAATTATAAATAACAATATTTTAATATTTACTATTTACATTAGCTATATCCTGAATATTAACTTATCACCTCAAAACATCAGTCTTATTCTAAATAATTATACTTATTTTTCCCTGGTACCTTAGCCAAGTGGGGACAAACGACTCGAATAAAATTGTTACAGCTATCTTCCTGAAACTGACCGAGGTCATATAGCTCAATGTCTCTTTTCTTTCCTATCCATTTCGATAGGGGTTGGCTCCTAGGCATACCTGGTTCAAGGGTAGTGAAGGGTAATGAGGAGGCTGCCCATTCAACAAAGCAAGGAAGCGTCCAAGACGAGATTTATTATACAGCTTTCGAGCCTAGTACAGACTCCAGCTCTCTCATAGGCTTATTTAATAATTGCTTAAACATACACGTCCCCTATTTGCCGTTGCGTCTTGTAAAACCAACGCAGGTGTCCGCGCTCCTCTTCGTCGCATATGTAGAAATTATAACAATTTGTTTACTGATTTAGACATGTTTGCTACACCTGCTTATACATTTAAGAAGAAACTAATGCAGTATGTACAGAACATAGAACAATAAGTTGAAATATCTTTTACTTTTTAATAATATAAAGGATCAAAATTGTCTATTTGAAGAAGATAATTTGTGGATAACGTTGTTAGTGCACATTAATGTATACTTTAATTTAATTTTAACTTAATTTTATTCAATGTGTTACTGTTTGTTATCCCTAATAAATAAAATAAAAAACAATGTTTTTAATTTAACAACACGATGTATGCTCTTTTAAGAGAGAAATAAACCATTATTTTATTTTAAGGAATATTTTAAGAGAGTGTTTAAATGTATCAATGCCAAAAATGGGTGTGTTTCAGACCACGCGATAGAAATCAACGCTTATAATTTCTTGTCGGATAGTAAACTGGTGGCTGCTGAGGATGGGACCCGAGTAAGCCTGACTGCGCGTGGATGACTAGGGCGTGAATTCTTTAGCAAATACACGCTTAAACATATTTTTTTCACAATGCGACCATCCGGGTACGAACGCCTGGCTGCATTTTTTACGCTCCTTGGAAATTGTTGTCACCGTTGACGTGTTATTTCCTTGTTCTGATTGGCGGCAAAATATTGACAGCTATTCGAATCACTTTGCCACTTGGCTAGGGCCCCGAAAGATTTTGTACACAACACTTATGACCAGAACGTTTGAATAACATAGTTAAACAAGATACGCATTAACGGCGATTTTAAACCTGATAACAAACCGCATATGGTAGAAGAACTAGAAATAAATCTTACATATTTACATGCATTTACATACCCACGCCTGTTTCCCAGAGGGGGGTAGGCAGAGACAACGGATTTCCATTTGCCACGATTTTGGCACACCTCTTTTGCTTCATTTACTGTCATTATATTCTTCATATGTATGGTTTAGGATACCTCTGACCTGATCTCTTTCTTGAGAACATCTCAGATTTGGTTCGAGAAAGTTCTACGAGGTCTACCCCTTCCGGTTGTACCATTCACACAGGCCAGGTATACTCATTTTGCCAATCGTCTTATATTAATTATTGCATTTATTCTTGTAGATTTTTGATTGTGAAGATGAAAGGGAGTTGAGTTTCTAAATACGGGCTTTAGTAATGGATGATTCTGATCTTAGCATTTCGTTAAGGTGTAAACGAGCTAACAATATGATGTCGCATTTCTCCATCGATTTGGATACGCTATAGTCATTTATCACAGTTATTACATCAAATACTCATAATACAAGTTTTAATTATAAAAAATCCATTTCTAATAACAATTCAAGTTTATTAAAAACTAGCTTTAGCAAACTATATTCTGCCTAACAAAAATTACCTGGAATCAGATCACAGCGCTACCAATACAACCAAATACCAAAAAGAGACAAGAATAGAGTTCTATAGAAAATGAATTACCTTCACAAATTATATTTGCGAGATTTTTTCTGTTATGGTAGGTATTCTGCTATTCGGGGTGGAGACATACATACATACATAGACTCACGCCACGTTTCCCAGAGGGGTAGGCAGAGACAACGGATTTCCATTTGTCACGTTCTTTGCACACGTCTTTTGCCTCGATTACTGTCATTATATTCTTCATACATGCTCGCCGGTTTAGGGTACTTCTGACCTGCCCTTACTTGAGAACGTCTCCGATTTGGTCAGAGAATGTTCGACGAGGTCTTCCCCTTCCGGTTGTTCCATTCTCACAGGCCAGGTATACTTCTTTGGTCAATCTTCTTTCATTCATCCTTTCTAAATGGCCGAACCATCTCAGCATTCCTTTTTCAATCTTTGTGACTACATCCTCTTTCACACCACAACGCTCTCTTACATCAGTATTTCGAATTCTGTCTCTCAAAGTCACACCACACATACTTCTCAGAGCTCTCATTTCCACTGCATTAATTTTACTTTCATTCTTTTTCTGCCATAAGACAGATGCAACAAATAACGAAAATTGGTCCAGCCGTTCTTGAGGTGTTAATTACTCGATATTGTTTTATATACATAGATTCATGAGTTAAAGTTTTGATCTTCAATTTGCGCTACTAATCAGTATCGAAGGTAGGCAGTCCTGGTAGCCAATAGACATTTGCAACTCCTCAAGCATCACTTGTGCGTAATCAACTCTTCAGAAACCATATCCCTCCTAAAAGTGACCTTAAACATTTTTCAGGTAGCTCGCCGTTAACTCGTCTTGTGATTAACTTTCAGTCGATGGATCATATTTTAGATCTGTAATTCATAAGCCTCCATTGCGATTGGATCATCTCTTTATTGTTTTCTATTACCGATAGCTTCGTTTCATCTGAAAATATATTGGAAACATCATTTTATTTACTATATTGATATAACCACAAGCTGTGATGGCCGATGATATCTATGGGATAAAGCCAGTCCTATTTTTTTTTATTTATTACGCATGCCGCCCGCAAAGATTGTTTGCGGGTGGGTATGTCAGACTTGTACCATCTACCGTGGACTTAGATTTAGTTCCGTCGATCGTATTTCTGGGATTGACACTAGACACAAAATTGCAATGGGCTCCTCAGATTGAAAAGCTAGCAGCTAAATAGAGTTCGGCTTCCTATGCCGTTTGGAAAATAAGACAATTGTCAGATGAACAAACTGCTAGATTGGTATGTTTCGCGTACTTCCATAGTATTATGTCCTATGGCATTCTGCTGTGGGGTTCGGCAGCTGACATAAGTACTATTTTCATTTTACAAAAAAGATCAGTCATAACCATTAATGGGTTAGGTAGTCGCGAATCTTTGTGAACTTTGTTTAAAGAAGTAAATATACTAACGGTGCCATCTGAGTATATATATCAGAATATATTGTATGTTAGAAAAAATATTAATAACTATAGAAAAAAAAGTGAATTGTTCCGTGTACCTAAATATCTGTAATAAGTAACCAGAAAGAATAACTGTATTACTACAAACATGTTCTGACTATTTACAAGCGCTTTTTTTAAGTATACGTGAATAAAAATCAGTTTTATTTTATACTAGCTGTGCCCCGCGGTTTTACCCGCGTTAAACTTTATAAATTATCACAGCTCCTCCCCCGTAGGTGATAGCGTGATAATATGTAGCCTATATGTTGACCCGACCTCTTAGTAATATTCATGCAAAATTTGAAGTAAATCCATGTTGTACTTTTTGAGTTTAGCCCGGACATACATACAGACAAACAGACAAACAGACAAAAAATCTAAAAACTATATTTTTGGGTTCCATATCGTTTGTAGATCACGCCCCAAGTATCCTTTTAAAAAAATATTCAATGTACAGTTTTGACTTTCCTACGATTTTATTATATGTATAGATATTTTTACTTGTCTTCGCGCCTATTGGTGGGAACCCTGGGTACACAGGTGTGCTGCTCCAGTGACGCCATAGTACCACTTCATTGTCGTAACCCTGGCTTGCTGGGAATATTTTGGTTTGTCATCTATACATGACTGTGGCGGTCAAAGGGTTAAGCAAAACAATATTTCTATCATTTTTAGTAGGCCTAGTAGGCTATCAGTTTCTTGCGAGCAAGTAATAATAATATCTGGGGACAATGTCACACAGATCATCCTAGCCCCAAACTAAGCAAAGCTTGTACTATGGGTACCAGGCGACGATATACATACTTATATAAATAGATAAATACTTAAATACATAGAAAACATCCATGACTCAGAAACAAATATTCGTGCTCATCACACAAATATTTGCACTTACCGGGATTCGAACCCAGGACCACCAGCTTCGTAGGCAGGATCACTACCAACTAGGCTACGGTGAAGCTGTTTAGCAAATTAATCTACAATCTAAGTACCTTACGCCAGGGCAACCTTTTTAGGATTCGATCCCGCTCAAGGCAGTTACGGGCAGCATAAGTAATTCGTTTAGATGATAGAAATAGATGATGGCGAAAACTTGTTTTAAAAAATATATCGACTGATAATAATATACGTCCTAAATGTTTGTAAGGGTTACTGACTGGTCTGCATAAGGCCTTGGTTGTAATTAAATGTATGTCCAAGTAGCCAGTAACTAATTGTACCTATTATGCAATGTTGTAAGTACATACATACTTTTGAATATCTTTATTTAAATAGTTTAAAAACAGTTCTCTATAAGCATAACTGTAAAGAAAATAATATTGTTTCTCTTTAAAGTCCATAGTTTCACTGAATAACCATAGAGATACATATATAAGGTTCAAACTTAACATTTTAATACATTTTAAAGAAGAATTTCTAGCTATAATAGACCACTAGAAATTATTATAAATTAATAAGCACAATTAATACTTTAATGTCTGGTAATTTACTTTTGTTGCTCACCATAAGAAAAAACTTACAAAAGAAAATGTTTCACCTTTGGCATGCGTTTAATAAGCGGGTGAATTATACTTTAGAAGAAGAACTTCAAAAATATATAGACAGCTTACCTTTGTCTTGTATATATTGAGTTAGTAAAGATCTAAACACACAGACAGGCACCGCCATATTCACGTAGGGGAAACACGCGCCACCGTCACTTGTCACGTTGATGGCTATTATACCTATTACTTCCACTCGTGTTTTTGGTCTGTAAATAGAAAAGATAGAACTAAAAGATAAAAGTGGAATCAAAAGGGCTTTTATTCATAACATAAGGCAGTTTTATAAAGGACCTAGAGCAAGACCTTGAAGTCCACCGTGATTACATATGTATATCATATTTTAACTGTTTTGTTTTCTTAACAGTATTATATGACTAATTAAGAAGAAAATAATGAACAACTTGAGAGTGACTTCTACAATCGAAATTTACTTGAGATTTTTACAATACAACGTGATTGACTTTGTCGAAAGCCTTCATGAATTCGATACATAATTTCAAGCCAAAAATTTATTGTTAAGTGATATTCTATTCTAGCAACATAACCTAGTATGACATATTTCTATCTATTTTACTGAAATAAGTGACTAGTTTCTTCGAGCTCGTCTTTATACAGGAAGAAGGGTACTTTAGTGTCTTGTGACTGTATTGTATATATTACCTAGTGACCCTGAATACTGGTCCTCCACTGAAGCCTGACTGTACGCAGCAAGATGTCTGTATCATACTTGGCGAGACTGTGTTGACGTGTCCACTGGTTATAGTTGGTATTAGATTTGCCAAGTCGTATTCGTTGTAATATGGAAAACCCGCTGCGAGGACTGACTCTCCTGAAAATATAACAGACAGATAAACTGGACAATCATAATTATTATCATCAGGTGATAATAGCCACGCTTGGCAGACGAGTTGGTGACCGCAGAATTATGGTCATATTACTCAGAGAGACGCTGCTGCCGATATTTCCTCGTGACAACTTCATCGCCCCTCACGGGAAGAGTTGGGTTGGTGATATTTGTCACATCGCTAATTAACATCATTCCAAATGAACTTCTATGTAAACTAAACGTAATTAGTTATATTGTCTTTGGTGTTAACTATGTTAAGGATTATCTGTGCTTGGTAACAAATCTTTTTTCTTTTCTTTCTTTTCAAAACCTTATAATTTATACTGTTTAACTTGTTTTGACGTGTTTAGGCTTATATTATAATGATGATAATAAACTTCCCAAGTTCCAATATTTTATTTTAAAAACTCCCAAACGGATCCATCCTGCTTTATGCAGAGTAGAGACTTAACCTGTGTATGATTTACTTCTATGCAGAAGTAAAACCTGCAGACGTCAATTCTTAGTTTATAAATATTATTGTATCCACGAGTGAATCTATCTTTTCAATCGATCGAGCTTCTATTTTAAATATATAATTAATATACCTTTTTCAGCAGGTGCATTGGACAACAAAGCGGGCGTCATATGACTCAACCTCTCCGGGTTCACGAACAGCAGTGCCAGGTCATACGCTTTCTTCTCCGGAGTTTTGTATCGAACTATAGCTGTTTCCATGACGCCGCGGCAGTATACTGACAGCTTGTGGGTTTGATACTGGAGGAACAAATATAAAAAGTAAAAAACTGCCCAAGTGCGAGACTCGCCAATGTAGGGTTCCGTAGCAGCAAGTATTTTAGTTGATTAAATGAAAGGTAAATTGCGGTTTACGGTTTATGACGTATAAAAAAATACTACTTACTAGATCTCGTTCAAACCAATTTTCGTTGTTAGTTTACATGGTGATGTACATCATATATTTTTTTAGTTTTAACTATCTTTTATTTTAGAAGCTACAGGGGGACACTCATTTTTCCACTTTGGAAGTCTCTCTCGCGCAAACTATTCAGTTTAGAAAAAAATTATATGAGGAACCTCAATATCATTTTTGAAAACCTATCCATAGATACTCCACATGTATGGCTACGATAAAAAAAAATAGAGTTTCAGTTCTATGTATGGGAAACCCCTAAAATTATTATTATTTTTCTATTTTTGTGTAAAAATCTTAATGCGGTTCACCGAATACATCTACTTAGCAAGTTTCAACAGTACAGCTCTTATAATATCGGAAAAAACGCCTGTGACATACGGACGGACAGACAGACAAACAGACAGCTATGACGAATCTATAAGGGTTCCGTTTTTTGCCATTTGTTTACGGAACCCTAAAAATTTAAGTTTGTGAATTTGTTATATTACAAAGATGACAAATCAGCATACGATCAATCATTTTAAAAAGTTACTATGATGCGGTTAATTTAATTGCAGTACGAACCAGAAGACGCAGTGTGAAAAGGAAAGGAAGTCTCTCACCATATTGACGACGTGTGCACACGTGACCACGTAGCCGCCTCCCAAGTACACGCCCGCTCCCCACGAGTTACCGCATCGGACTAGCATTGTGCAAGAGTCGATTTGATCTGGAATATGATTTTTAATTCAGGAATTACGCTAAATCCTTATTAATTTGTAATAAAATTGTTTATTTCACGTTACCCGTCTACGCTACGTTATATTTTTTTTCCATCTTTGTTTCATTCCAAAAAGACAACGCCCGCATTAGAAAATCTCATCCCTGTATCGTAAAGTAACCCGTACTTTACAAACATATAATAGTCGGACACAAATTACATCCAGACTCAGAACAGCTATTTATGGGTCACACAAATAGTTGTCCGGCACGGGACTCGAACCCGCGACACGAAGCGGCGAGGCGACTGTCCTAGCCACTGCGCCACACGTGCAGTCAAATACAATGGCGGACACAAATTATGTAAGTTTAAGTTCAAGGTAAGCAAGTTATTATGTAATGAAAACTAAATTTGTGTAAAGGCTGAACAGATATTGGCGCCCATCGTGGGACCAACATTTTCAGTAATCTTGTTTGTTACAATAAAATTATCACAACGTATGTATGTAGTGCCCAATAATAGATAGTGAACAACCGGTACAACAAGCAGGTTTTCGTCGAGGATTTTCGACGATGGACCACATCCATACACTAGAACAAGTTATAGAAAAATACTCTTAATTCAACAACAACATATATATAGGTTTCATCGACTACACAAAAGCATTTGACAGTCTCTATCAAAACTCTATCTGGCAAGCTTTACACAACTGCAATATAGATCCAATAATAATTAGAACTCTAATAAACATATATAAAAACAGTGTGAGCAGAGTCAAGCTAGAATGTCGAGGTGACGAAATCAAAATAGGCCGAGGCGTTAGACAGGGAGACCCACTATCTCCAAAACTGTTTATAGCTGTCTTGCAGTGCATATTTTCCAAACAGAACTGGATTTCGGAAGGCATCCCCATCAACAACGAACGTCTCACCCATCTTAGATTTGCTGACGATATCGTAATTTTAGCTGAAACTCATAAGAAGCTACAAAATATGATATCCCAACTAAATATAGAAAGCAAACATGTAGGACTACATATGAACTTTAGCAACACAAAAATAATGACAAATGGCAAAAATGGAAAAATTATGCTAGAGGGAGACGAACTTGAGTATGTAGAGCAGTACATATACTTAGGAAAGCAAGTATTGTTTTTTTAAAACAAATACCGAAGACGAGGTCAATAGAAGAGTCACGTGCAGCTGGAACAAATACTGGGCCCACAAGGAAATACTAAAGGGCAATTACGACCTAAACATGAAAAAGATCATCATGGACACTTGTATACTGCCCTGCCTGACCTATGGCTCCCAGACGTGGACGTTTACAAACAGGACAATTAACAAAATAAGAACTTGTCAGCGGGCAATGGAAAGAAACATCCTACGCCTAAGGAAAATCCACAAGAAGTCAAGAAATAAGAAAAAAGACGAAACTGACAGATGCGCTACACCAAACACTAACACTTAAATGGAGCTGGGCCGGCCATGTAGCGAGATGCACAGACCACCGATGGACTCTCAAGAGCACGCAATGGACCGGCCCACTAGGAAAAAGAAGCGTGCGCCGACCACAAAGAAGATGGGAAGAATTTGGAGGAGGCCTATACCCTATCTAGGGGTTCCTATAATATAATTTTTTAAATAAAACACTAACACTAGAATCATTTAGACTTAAGAGTTACTAGCATAGAATTAGGAAAACATAAAAATATTTTGTAACTACTTTTTTAAGGTTTATAGGAAATGAAAAGGCTTTATTATTATTATTATGTAGTATGATTTTCATTGTCATAATCCTTCTTTCATTTCTGCCTTTCGGCCTAGACTGTCCTGATGCTGAAGTGAAAGGTTATTGGTAGTTGATGAAGCGTGGGTCGCTTCAAATTTGCTTACCTAAAATGCCTTGTAGTGGGTGTGAACTGAGCGCCCTGGTAGGTTGCGGCGCTATCCTCAGCTTGGCAGACAGGACGGATATGAGTGGCGCTACGAGGGTTAAACCGACCCATTCGCCTCTACACCAGGAAACGCTGCATACCACTGTGCCTATTAACTCTTTCCTAGAGAATAGGAGATTTTAATGTTAATATAATTCAAATACTACGTGTAAATGTACGATGTTGTGCTCTCCTACATAGACTAGATACTACCATCATCAGGATGTAACTTTTCAATGGTCTGCTGTCTTTTATAACATGCAGTAGCTGCAAGCGGTTCAACCTAAGTGTCTTCGATGAACGATGACCTATCGTCATATTGACCTGATGTTCTCCTACATACCCCAGATACTCAGGGCCATCAGGATGTTATCTTTCACTTGTGTACCGTCTTTTATAAAGAGCAGTAGTAGCAAGCGGTTTAACCTTAGTGTCTTTTATAAGCCCCGTCCTCATATCGACGTCGTGCTTTCTACATAACCCACGAATTGCGATCATCAGGATATACCATTCACTAGTCTGCTGTCATTTAAATTTAGTGGTTTAAAGACAAAAGAAGAAACGACTCTTCCGCTGTGGAGCATTGATACGTAAGATCAGCTCGGTTATACACAACATCGGAGAAGAAGTTCCTTAAGTTTGGGTTAAGTGATAATAATAATAATCATCATCATATCAGCCGAAAAACGTCCACTGCTGGACAAAAGTCTAAGTGAGCATACCAGTTAGTAATAAGGTTGTTGTGGGCGTAAATGACTTCACGTTGTACCAAGTATCACAAGGATTTTTCAAAGACAAGGATGAAGAGTTGCCCACAAACTTCTCGACTTATTTCTTCTGGACTATAGACTCCACTTTGTTGACTTATCATTTTGGAACGAAGTTCCTTATCGCGCGTTGTGAAAGGGGGCTAGACGGAAAAAATCTTACGAAAATTTGTCACGACACTTTTTGCAGCTGTGCGGCGTGCGTATGTTTCTGTGTCTGTCTCTCTCTCTCTTATAGAAAGCAAGCCAGATATTTTCATTTATATTTCGCATTGAACAGTGTGGTGTCGCGACGATTATTTTTGTTGAATGTATACAGGTTTTTTGTACATAAAAATAACTTCGTTATATCCGGGTGTCCCTTGACACCTCTCAAGTTTTTTTTATAAACTCCTGCACTAGTGAAATGAATTCTTGTGTCGCGGGGTACCTTACAAACATAATTGAAAGACTCACAATATCTACACCCAGACTCAGTCAACTACTTATGAGTCACACAAATAGTAGTCCTGTGCGGGAATCGAACCCGGACCACGACGCGACGAGGCAGCTGTCTTAATGCTGTGCCTTGTGTGTCCACTGTAAAATCTTTATAGGTCTATGTAATTAGCGGGATTGGGAACGAGCCGATCCCACTCGTAGACGGAGGAGGCCTTGGAGGTGCCGGACTGCCCACCCATAGACACTTTTTGCGGGTGGAATGGGTTCGTAATACGTTACAAAAAAAAAAAAGAACAAAAAACGGTCTATGTATTTGAGTAGGGTGTTCAGTTTGGGTGCAAGGTGTTTATTGTCAGATGAAGAACTGAAACGCATCTCACGTAGGTCCTTCAGTGAAGACTGGCCCGCCTTCAGAGCCGAGCGCAGTCGCAGCATCTGTCAGCAGGAGCGACGGCTTCTTACCCACCACTCCACAAACTGAACCGCGCGTTACAGCGTTTAGAAATACCTGGAAGAATTTTATAGACAGTTTATTCACTGTTAGTTTTCTTCTGAATATTATAGAAATGTAATAAGAAATCGGCAACATAAAAGGAGTGGGGCCTATTTCAGGCGTAAGTTAAAATGTAATTGCTGTTTCAAAAACCACAGAAACGACTATATTACTGCAAAGTTTCATCAAAATCCGTTTGGTAGATTTTGCGTGAAAGCGTAACTAACATCCATACGCACAAACTTGCGCATTTATATTATTAGTAGGATATAACTTATCAAAAGTCGTGCAAACTACGTTATTAATAAATGTTTAAATTTTGATACAAAAAGAAAAATGTATTTAGCACTTAACCTCATCCAATGCCTTTCATGGGGCTGTGTTTTTAATTACATATATAGATCGTAGACTTATTATGTGCTTTCCTACATTAGTGTTGACTTACCTATCTTCATATGAATTTTATTTTATGCCTATTAAATCTTTATCTAAATTTTATTAGCTTCACTTGTAACTAACTATGTATGTAAGAAAATTGGAATCTTAATTTGACCCACTTCCCGGTCTCCGATTAGGATGAATTTTGCACACGCTCTGAATTCTGATGACAATACATGACTAGCTAAGAAACGTCGTTTCAAATCCAATATGGCGGCCTCCCTAAGATGGCGGACTGGCTGTATGAAATCCACCTCCATGATATGGGTATCAAATGAAAGGGTTTGTTGAAAGGAATACGAAAACAAATGTGGTAATTTTTTGTGCTTGCTAAAAACGTGTTTTTAGTTTTTTAAACTATTATATATTTTTTAAAATATTTTATTTAAATTCCAAAAAGTCTTTAATTAAGGATTATGCTTCAATTTGAAAGCCGTATGAGATTATTATTATTTATACGTGATACAGTTAGGTCATCTAGATTCAGACTTCGGCTCAGAGAATTTAAATCTATTTAAAGCTCTTGATAGTATAAGGCCTTATATTGATAGTATACGGCCTGGTTTGCAAATCGTATTATACATTGAATGATTTCTTCATAGATAAATAACTCACGTTTAAGATTGACTCAGCTAAGTAAAGTATCATCATAACGTAAATGATGAATATATTTGACTTTAAAATAACAAATAATTCTTGGTAATTCAATAATTACCTAAGTTCATGACATGTATAGATAAGAAGAAGAAGAAGTACACTTTATTGCAAAAATAAGTAAAACATAACAATGGTTACAAACACGGACATAAACTTATTATACAATTGGCGGCCTTATCGCTAAAAGCGATCTCTTCCAGGCAACCATTGAATTTAATTGAGATAATTGTATTTAAACTAAAAAAAATGTAATTCACTAATAACTTAATTTAAGTTAGCTAAATATCGTTACTATTATAAAATACCTAAATATCTATATGTACCTAGAAATAATTATAAATTAATTATATATTACTACGAACATGTTCTGACTATTTATAAGCGCTTTTTTAAAGTCTACGTGAATAAAAACCTTTTTTATTTTATTTTATTTTTATTTTAACTTAATATTCTACGCTTAAATGGCTGGACATAGCTGAACATCAAATATATTAGTGACTATAACAACTTTTGACCTATGGACCACATTAAAAAGTTTGAATTTGAAAATGTCTCTTTCTTTCGTTTATTTGTTTACTCTCATGTCAGAAATGTGAAAGGCCCCTGACGTAGAATAACTACTGTCGTCATTAGACAGCAGTATTTATTCCATCCAAGTCAGAGCGCGGTGAGCAGTGGCTCCGGGCTATAAGCCACAACTCAACGTGCGTTCCTAATATGAAGACGCATAGCCATTAATCTACTTAATTGGTCGCCCATCTATAGACTGACCGCGTACGTTTTGCTTTGCACCACCGTTGCTTACTGACCGGTAAGGACAAGACAGATATAAGATAAGATAAATACACTTTATTGTACACCATTATACATAAAAGTTACAAGATCTCAAATAAAATAATTATAAAATAGGTACAATAGGCGGTCTTATCGCTTAAAGCGATCTCTTCCAGACAACCTTTAGTTGGACTATATTGTATGGAATTAGGAGTAGGGGTAGTGTATGGTGTAAAAATATAGAATATGATTAAGTACTTAAGACTAATAGTGGTATCTACTTAATAGTAGTACTACCACTAATTACATAATGTGTTGACTTCATCATCATCATCATGTCAGCTAAAGAAGTCCACTGCTGGACAAAAGCCTCCCCCAAAGATCTCCACAATTGCCGGTCTTGCGCTATTCGCATCCAGTGGTATCTGTGTTGAGTTATCTTTATTTTAATACTGTTAAACTGAGACGATTTTATTTTGGGTCTTATAAAACTTTTTCTTTTTTTCATAGCAGTTAGACGGTTTTGTTAAGTGTTCTAAATTAATATGTTTTTCTTTTTTTTATTTCATAAAACGTACCTCACAACCGAAGGGTGTTGAGTGAACTTCGAGCGTAGACCCTCTCCCTGTAGGTGGTCGGACCACGTCCAATAAGTGCGACAACGGCCTCAATGTTTCCGCTCCTGGAAATATTTTTTATCTGTATCATAAAACTAATTATATTCAACTTCGGACAAAGCGGTTTTGATGAAACTTCGGTTGGTTTTAATTCTTTATGTATATATTTCTTTTGTTTTTTATTTGTATAGGTAAAAAAAAACAAAAGTAATATGCCAAAAATAGGCACTTTTCATATTTTTTTTTTTAGCATTATTCGGAAAGTAAAGTGGACTCGCGAAACCTAAACCGACTAGAGGTAGGGCGATTGAATTTATGATTTGCCAAAAAAAATCGACGGTTTAGATCCGTTTTACTCAACCTATGGCTCGCCGCGGCGCCGGACCTTTGTTATTAACTCATCTGAGGTTACAATTTTTTTCATTAAAAAATCATCGTTAACTTGACGTTACGTTTTAATTAAGACGTAATAATATTTGCTTGCGGCCCTCGATAACATGACTGTAACGTGTTTGTGGCCCCTATGAAAAAAGCCATAAGGAGTATAGCTGGTTTAGACTATGGTTCCAAGCCGACCAAGTAGGAAAGCATTGGTTTTCTTTCATTTCTACAAAACTGTATAATCCTAATCCTAACTAATATTATAAATGCGAAAGTAACTCTGTCTGTCTTGTCTATTACTTTTTCACGCCAAAACTACTGAACGGATTTGAATGAAATTTGGTATACAGATGGTCTCGACCCTGAGAAAGAACATAGGCTAATTTTTATAGTTAGGATAACACATAGGCCATATTTTATAAAGTTTAACGCGGGTAAAACGGCGGGGCACAGCTATTACATTATAAATTCTATTTTAAAACGTAGTTTGTTACATTCTCTTTGAAGTTAATGACATTTAATAAGTTTGACAATTCGTTTAGGATTTTGTAAAATATGTGTCACAAAACAAAACCTGAATTACCCAACTATTACAGATATTACGATACTCCTGAAGGATGTGACATACCGAAGAAGGTAAGAGACCACCTTTTACTATCCTGCTACTCTTACTTAGGAGAGAAGAAATTTATTACCTGGGTGGGTATGTTTGTACAGACGCCAGCACATCAAGCTACTCCAATCTGCCAAATTTCCCCAATTGAAAGTGAACTTTATGCTCTTGTGATAACGTTGAAAATCTATAAAAGAATTTTGACAGATTGGGGTAGCTTGATGTGCTGGCGTCTGAACATGTATGAGGTACAATACATACTATCTATTAATTTTAGTCCATTAATAAACTACGTTTGAAACATATATGAATAATAATTATTTTAAAAAAGTAACCTGTTTCTTAAGTGACAGTGGTTGGTTAAATGGATTTCCCTATTGATTATGAGCTAGTTAGTTAGGTTAAATATCAATCGATAAACAATACGGTTAGCCCAGGTGACAGATTTTGCCTGACCTCCTCTGAAAATTGAATAAAAAATATCCGCTGTAACACAACAACACCGAGTCAGTCAGCCAATAAACGGGTGAGGATGTTGAAGATGGGTGACCGAAAAAGCGTTTATCCGTCGGTCCTGACGTCTATGTACTATGAACCTTTGAAGTTCTTTGAGTTAAAGCGGAAATTTGTTCCGCGGTTTCGTTGCATTAGGGGCCAGCCTCTGTATCTCGGAGAAAACCGACATTATAAGACAACAGCCGATTAGATACGTAGGAGGCCTACTTACTCGAGGCTTGAACAACTGTCTAGGATAATCATTGACATATGAATAAATAATTATGAATAGCAAAGATTCGGCGAGCAAAGTTTGGAAAGGAAATCGAATCTGGCCCAATCGTACCTCAAATAGCTCGGACACAGAGGGTGTCTAATTAAATGGTTCTGAGAAATTGCTTCGTTTCATAACTTCGATGACACTTCGATACCGCTTAAGTGATAATGTTTGCTACGCAATTATTACTTTTATGATGAAGACAAAATAAAAGTTAAAGTTGCATAGCAAACATTTTTACTTTCGGGGTATTGGTGTTTAGCCGGCGAATTAATTGATCTTTCTAAGTATTCATTTTAATATTACCAGGCGATGTGTTGTGCCCGCTATGGAGCCGTCGCAGGCCTTATTCTATCCACCTATGACGTGTTAATGTACTCACGTGCTGTTGGAATGGTGCCGATTCTTAAGCGGTATGTTATTATTTTTAATTCTATAGCTATTTCCGCAGTTAAAAAAGAAGCTGTAGCTTCAATTTCCCTGTTTCTTACTAACCCCCAGTTTCGATCTCGTCTGACGGGAATAAAACCAACACCTTCCATCCTATCAATCCAACCTCTTGCCGTTAAGCTACGAATTATACCTACACACCGAGAGATCAAATTTACCAGTTCCCTTTATAAGACTTTTATGCAGGATGTAGGTGCCACCTATCGGCTAGGAATATGGTCAAAATATAGTAAAAACGAAAATCAATTTAAGTATAAGTGGCGGATATATATATAAATAACAAGGCCACCCCCCTAAATCCCTTGGGTCTCGTAAAAGGCGACTAAGGGATACACCAGGTAGACGGGCAGCAGCGCCACCTGTGTACTAGCTACCACCTAACTGCGGTCGCAAACACGCATGCCAAATGCGGTGACTACGGCAAATTAAAAAATAATGGCAATATTAGAAACTTTTGGGGGTGGGATTATCAAATTAATTTGTCACTGTAGAACCTTATCTATTAATTTAGACCAATAATTTCTATTCGTCAATGTTATGTCACACTCTTATTCTGCAATACATACCTAGTATTAATATTGTATTTTGTATTCATGTGCTGTACGTAGTTCGTTTTTAGAAATAAATAATTTAGTATAAAAAATATATATACCTATAAACGGAAAGATCAAACGTCCGGAGAAAGTGTTCTTGAATATTCAGAGATTTCATGAGTTTTGCAAAAATTCAGTCGCAATCCTAAGATGAGTCATAAAACATCCTAAAATCTCGGGATAAATCCTGGGATAGGGAAACCCTATTTGGGGGAGGCTTATGTCCAGCAATGGACGATATCAGGCTGCTGATGATGATGATTTTAGTAAGTATATTTACTTATATTGTAGTATCTTTGATCGTCGGGTAATAGCTATGATCGCCGGGTAATATCTATGATTTCCGTATTTGTTACAAAACGGAATATGTTTCAGATACATGCTCCACACGGCGCCACTGGCCCTGATGGGCGCCACCTTCGCCGTGGTGTCTAACACCGCAGTAAGGCTACGGGAGAAGAACGATGCCCTTAACTATTTCATCGGTAAATGCTCGTACATTTCTACGTAACTAGTCTTAAATACGGGCTTGCACTTGAGTCCCGATGTAATGGCAGTTTATACAGGTTCTAGACAAGGGTATATACGTGGTTGTTTTAAAAGTTAAGTGAATGGCATATCCCCTGTGTGATGAATCTTCGGAGGAGGCCTTTTCCCAGCAGTGGACGATCTCCGGTTGACATGATGATGATAGGGGGACCCGGGTGACTGTATTCCTCCAACCTCCATAACCCTACGTGAAAGATTAAGTAATATCAACCCCGCCTTTCCCCAATTGATTGAATGATCATTGTGGGAGGCCTTTGTCCAAGGGTGGACGTCTTTTGGTTCACATCTATACTAATATTATAAAGAGGTAACGTTTGTGAGTTTGTGACGTTGTAAGGGGTAATCTCTGGATCTACTGAACCGATTTTTAAAATTATTTCACCAATAGAAAGCGACGTTATTGTGGAGTGTCATAGGCTATGATTCATCATCATAATTTTCATTTATCCCGAACTTTTACCCGAAGTATTACGCGGGACAAACGGGCTGAGACAAAAATATTTAAATCGCGGAACGAAGTCCGAGGGCACTGCTAGTTAATAATAAATATCTGGGACATATCAGACAATGCCATCTAGCCCAAACTAAGCAAAGCTGGAACTTTATATAGATACTAGACCCTGAATAGCCTCACTTAAGTATTTTTTGGAAAATTTATACACAGAAAACACCCAGACCAAGACAAATATACATTTTCATGAACACAAATATTTGTCTAGTACGAAGATCGAACACGCAACGTTTGGATCAGAAGACAGTTTCACTAATACCTGAGTCACTGCGGCTGTCGCGGTAGTGAAATATGTTCATCATCATCATCATCATAATAACTGAAACAAGTCCACTGCTCAACAAAAGCCTCCCCCAAGAAATATCTTGGGAGGGATTTTTTATTAGTCCCTCCCCACTCCCTCTAACCCACCACTGCAAGCCAGGATCAATGAATGAATGGTGAATCGCTTTAACTGTTTGTACCCCGCAACGAATTTAATCAGAATTGGAGGGATTTGCCATAATCGCCACGCTTGGCAGATGCAGTATGGTGATAGAAGTACTCAGAAAGAAGCTGCCCCCCGTCTTTTTGTTATGTCAAGGCGACAAACGTGCAAGCGGGTCACCTGATGGTAAGTGATCACCGCCGCTCATGGACACTCGCAACACCAGAGGAGTCACGGGTATGTTACCGGCTTTTAAAGAGAGTCAGCAATGAAGTGTCGCTGACCCTTCCCCCCACCCCGATGAGCTCTGGCGACCTTATTCACAAGCAGAAACAAAACATTAAGTTATTAATGTTATGAAATAAAATAAAAAAGGTTTTTATTCACGTAGACTTTAAAAAAGCGCTTAATAATAGTCAGAACATGTTCGTAGTATTATATTATAATTAATTTATAATTATTTCTAGGTAAATATAGATATTTAGGTACACGGATTGTAGGAAATAATTTACAATTAATTGTTGTTATTATTAAGGAATGTCTTCTGTAAGGTGGAGGTACTCCCCAGTCGGGCTGCTCTTTGAGCGAATGAACTCTGTGCCCTACCTCTCTTAAAAAGTCTTCTGGTAGATTTCCCCTCGGGTCGATTTCTATCCCCCCCACGGGATGAGATGGGGTGATGATATTCTGATATTTGCCGCCGTCACCACACAGCCAAAGAAATAAGTTCACAATAATTGTTTTAGGAGGAGTGTCCTGCGGGCCGATACTCGCAGCATACTTGGGATCCGGCCACGGCGTGGTCGCCGGAGGTCTTTTCCTCGGCTTGATCGGCGTGGTGAAGAAGGAAGCACACGACCACGGCGTGGGGCTGGTACCAAAGTTCCCAGACCATATGAATACAATTAACGGTTGGAGGCATGATTATACTCTTCTGAAGGATCCTAGAGATGGTTTGTGGATTTATTACTCGTTTTAACTTATATATTTATATTTTGTTATACAACATGCAACGTAATTAACGCACACCCTCAAACACCCCAATTAGAATATTATGTTGTAATCATAATACATACACTGAATTTTTAATTTAACATATATGTGCATTATTATTTACTAAATTACTTTCTTGGAATAAAGTTTATTTTTCTTTTATTTTGTATTGAATGATGCAATTTGTATGAATATAAATGAAACTGCGATTTATATAGGTCTTATTACTTTGACTTACGGTCCATTTCAATTGGTTTTGACTCTACAGGGTTAATATGAAAATAATTTCCATAGTTTTAATTATTTTGGAATAAAAAACTTTAGAGGTGTCAAGGGACACCCGGATGGAACGAAGTTATTTCTTATTATTTATTATGTACAGAAAACCTGTATACACTCAACAAAAATAGTCGTCGCGACACCACACTGTTCAATGCGAAATAGAAATGAAAATAGAGAGAGAGAGACAGACAGACAGAAACATGCGCAGGCCGCACAGCTGCAAAAAAGTGTCGTGACAACTTTTCGTAAGAATTTTTTCCGTCTAGCCCCCTTTACGCGCGATAAGGAACTTCGTTCCAAAATTACCTATATTAAAAAAGATATAAATTGATTCAGTAAATGATTCTGAACAAACTATTTTCAGGAAGTGCGTTAATTACGTTACATGTTGTATATGAGAGGGCGACAAACGAGCAAGTGTGTCACCTGATGGTAAGTGATAACCGCCGCCGCCCATGTACACTCGGAACGCTAGAGGGGTCGCGGTTTATTATTATTATTATTTGTTTCGGACAGTATACATACATATAATTTATAAGAGTCAGCAAACCAGTGTTGCTGACCCTTCCCCCACCCCGATGAGCTCTGGCGACCTGACTCACACGCAGAAACCCAACATTATGTTATTATAAAATGTCTTCTGTAAGGTGGAGGTACTTTTACAGTTAAAGAAAAATATTTTTACCTTCTACCTAGTCAGGGGTTAAAGTTAAAAATACACGCGGGCCAAGTCGCGGGCAGAAGCTTGTGTATAATTGTTACGCATATAACCTTATTTTGTGGGTTATGCCGAATAAATTTCAGTCTATTCACAGAACAGATAAGTTGAAACATAATAAATAATAATATCTTGGGACAATGTCACACAGATCATTCTAGCCCCAAACTAAGCAAAGCTTGTTACTATGGGTACCAGGCGACGATATACATACTTATATAGATAGATAAATACTTATATACATAGAAAACATCCATGACTCAGAAACAAATATTCGTGCTCATCACACAAATATTTGCACTTACCGGGATTCGAACCCAAGAGCACCAGCTTCGTAGGCTACCAACTAGGCTACGGTGACCGTCAATATATGTAGTACATTATTTTAAGTATCATCAATAGTTTTCGCAAATTTTCTATCATGAAATATATTATTATTTTATTCAGTTTTATTATTGCATAATGTTAAAAGGGAATATCAAAATCTATATTAATTATTTTTTTTATTTGGTGTATACTGGAGTTAATATTAATAAAGGTTAAAAATGACTTAATCAATCGTTGCATCGGCTTCCATGACCACATGTGACGTCATACATGGTCCGGAATCGATTGTCAACGTTGAAGCCGATTTAATGATTGATTTAGTCATTTTTAACCTTTATTTATTTGAACGCCATTTAAGAAATCGATGTTCGGCGACTTAGTCGGTAGTACCCCCTAGCCATGTTGAGTATTTATTGATTGGAAGGTAGCATCTTCATCCATCCATCTTTATCAATGAAATATCGTTTTAAGGTATTTTTCACAGTCCACTAAGCCAGTCAATATTATTTAATATCCGATCCTCTATTACTGCGTAGTTTACGGGTATTATTTGCCTGTCAAACCGATAGTTCATACATGGTATAAAATCCAATTTAACAAGAGCTATCGTTAAACTGCTATCGAAACTTATTAGCTATGCTTCCATCCATGATGGAGCGCTTGCGCTTCTCCTCCAATGGCATCCTGAATGTGTTTTCTGATCGGTGGGACTCTCCCCTTTTACACAGGTGGGTAAGAGTCCAGTCACCCTTAACATAATTAATTTAATTGATACTAACATTAGGCTAAGTTATACTAACATTTATGATTATTATTCCGAAATAAATATATTTGAATTTGAAATAGGGCTAACGGAGGGGACGGCGCGTACGCAGTCCCCACTACCAAAAATTACGCATCCGAGTTATCCACATTAGGGATAATCGCAGGGGTCAACCCATCCGCAGTGCAATGGATAGGCCTCGCCCTGGGGGAACCGCCTTCATGATCACGGTGTCCCCTATGCCAGGTAAGTATGAATTCTGTGCCGCTCCGCGGCCGGGTCGTCTATCCGCGGAGAATCTCTATAGCGACTTTTAACTTCTGTAGAATGCCACCTAGTGGATTTTCGATGAACTACAATATCGTCTAGAGTTGCGTTGTAGAGGGCGTACATTACGAATATGTTTGGGAACAGCGACTTATAATTTGTATAGAACGCCGCGCCATCTAGCGGATTGTCGACGGACAAAAATATTGTCTTCAGTAGCATTGTAGATGGCGTACATTTCGAAAACGAGGATAAGAATACTCATTTATTTCATTTTATATTATTTATATATTATTATTTTATTACCTGAATACAAGAATGTCAAGGGGTAATACCTAAAAACAAAAAGGAGAAGAGATAAATAAAATCATAAGAAAATAATTTTAAAATACAAAGTAGAATGCCTACACAGTACACGGGAATTCGAAGGCCCCATTCGCAATAAGACTTTTTGTAACATTATTAACTTGACTTTGGAAATTTAGGTCATATTTTGTGCTTTTTCCAATATAAAGATAGATTGTAGTGTTTTGTGTAAAATCAACCAACTTTTTTACATCCAAGAAACATCACGAGATGATTGTACTATACCAAAACAAGAACATAAAATTTAACTAAATTGTGTAGAGTAAATTTTTTATCAGTATTGTTTTCCTAATAGTTATTATTTATTAATCAACAATTATTTAATACTACATTATTATGTAATTAAATTTAAATATTTGCCCCACAAGTTTTTGTACCACTGTATATATATATTCATCATCATCATCATCATCATATCAGCCGAAAGACGTCCACTGCTGGACAAAGGCCTCCCCCAAAGATCTCCACAATTGCCGGTCTTGCGCTATTCGCATCCAGCTGTTTCCAGCGACCCGCACAAGATCATCGGTCCATCTTGTAGGGGGCCTGCCCACGCTGCGTCTTCCGGTTCGTGGTCGCCACTCAAGAACCTTTCTGCCCCAACGGCCATCGGTTCTACGAGCTATGTGCCCCGCCCACTGCCACTTCAGTTTTGCAATTCTTCGGGCTATGTCGGTGACTTTGGTTCGCCTGCGGATTTCGACATTTCTGATACGATCCCGCAGGGATACTCCGAGCATAGCCCTCTCCATTGCTCTTTGGGTGACCTTGAGCCTTCTAATAAGGCCCATAGTGAGCGACCACGTCTCTGTTCCGTATGTCATCACTGGCAACACACACTGGTCGAAGACTTTCGACTTGAGACACTGCGGTATTTTTTTTATAATATATATATTATATATACTAAATTGTAATTCCTATATTCTTCTATATAAAGAATTCATTTACTCATTTAATTTTTATTTATAAATTTGTTGTTTTAGCGGAACTTGAAATACATACTCTCTCTCTCTCTCTCTCTCTCTCTAGATACTCTTATTCAACCTATTACGGGTCATTAGGTACAGTAGGTACACTGTACAGCCCTTACGGCAACTTACGGAACAAAGACGTGGTCGCTTACTCTAGGCCTCTTAAGCAGGCACTATACATATAGCCACCCAAAGAGCAATGGAGATCCCTATGCTCAAAGTTTCCCTGAGAGAACGAACCAGTAATGTAGAAATCAGTAGGCGAAACTAAGTAACCGACGTAGCGCGAAGAATTGCCGATTTGAAGTGGTAGTCGGCAGGGCAGACATCGTAGAACCGACGTCTGCTGGAGCAGGAAGGTTCTCGAGTGGCCACCAAGAACCGGAAGACGCGGAGTAGTTTGGCCCCTGGATGCAGGCAGCGCAAGACCAGCAATAGTGAAGGTCCTTAGTACACATAATGTAAATACAAGATATAAGAATAATCA
Source organism: Pseudoips prasinana (assembly GCA_951640165.1). Classification (NCBI taxonomy): domain Eukaryota; kingdom Metazoa; phylum Arthropoda; class Insecta; order Lepidoptera; family Nolidae; genus Pseudoips; species Pseudoips prasinana. The sequence continues at coordinate 30,584,414 of OX621251.1, read as the reverse complement.
CATATTGCATACTCTCTACGTCTCCACAAAATAAGTAACTCTTTTATGGGGCAATGTATAAGATTCTATAACAAACTTCTCAATGATATTAGAGAATTGTCTACGAATAAGTTTGAAAGAATTATTAAAGCCACATTGTGTAGCATATTACAAAATTTCTGATTATTTAAGTGATAAAAGTGCTTGGGATTGAGTTGTTCTGAGTCAACACACATAATTGTAATTAATCTTAAGTATATTTTATTTTAAAAAAGGATTCCTACTGAGTTTTCTGGCAGTGTTTCTCAGTAGCTGCCACGTCATGCACTGCACGGTAGGGTAAAAAAATATATGACGATTCCACATAAATGTAAAATTTTTACGGAATAATTAATTTTTGATTTTGACTTTGACTTTGAGGCCTTTATTTTGTCAGACAGGCGGGCTAACGGACAGCGAATGCTCAGTAATAGAGCTTCCGCTGGCCACCTTGGGTATGCAATCCTATTTTTTTTTTTCAGAATTGGTGCACACCTGCATTCCTCCGTCCAAGAAAAAGAAGAGGCCGAAGGTTGAAGATGACGATGAATAGAAGCAATACGTTATTATATGTTAGCTATACAGGGTGGCAGAGGAGTTGACGTTCAAACAATACGTTATGATTTTGCGTTTTTTTGATACTTTGAAAATTTGTGAGTCCTGAGCTCAAACCCTAATTTTGAACTTTCGAATAAATTCTAAGTCAGTTCTGCAATGATTAGATAAACCATACTTCTTAAGGTGTTGGGTTAAACTATACTGTGTGGTGACGGCGACAAATATATCAGAATCAGAATATCATCACCCCATCTCATCCCGTGGGGGGCGTAGAAGTCTACCCGAGGGAATATCTACCAGAGGATGGGCAGCAGCTTCCTTCTGATTACTATGACCATCTTACTGCGATCGCCAACCCGTCTGCCAAGCGTGGCGATTATGGCATATCCCCCCAAGACGATTCTTGAGGGACGCTTGTCCAGCAGTGGACTTATTTAGCTGTAATGATGATGCTAATTAGTTATCACAAAAAATTTAAATGTTCAACAGAACGAGAATAAAATCGAATAATGAGGTTAGGTGCAATTTACGAAAAAAATCATTTAAAAAGTTCTATCTTGAAAATTACGCAAAATCGAAGACCATACATGGGGGTGATTCGGATACTCCTCATTATAAAGTATTTAAATTGTGCATTGAACGTTAATTCCTCGGCCAGCCTGTATATTATTATGCCGACGATGTTATAGTGGTGGCGGTCCTGGTCAGTTGCGCTGTGTGAATATAGAGGGATGACCACAATAGGAGTTTAATTTCTGACCGTCTTCTTGGAAGCAGTCGGTCTAAGCTCAAGTCATTAGACTTCAGTTGTTAACCTATGTCAGATGTCTTGAGCAGCATGAACAACTCTAACATTTGGGTAACTCAAGAACGAAGAATGGGCGTCGCGTCGCTTTTCTCAGTGTTAGCGCTTAACGTCCTCTCCGAAGCACGGAGACGTTCAGAATAAGACTACCTCTATGCTCTTCCCGACTGGTTACTTCCGGAGCGGTAATAAATATGCCCATTTATTTCAAAATATAGCTTTTTTTTTATTATAAATGATGTTTTGTTAATTTAAACGATACGCATTCAGTAAGTATATCATCCTGGCGTCAAGAATTGAATAATCGTTGGTCTAGCGGTAGCGTGTTCAACCGCAGATAATGAGGTCCGGGGTTCAAATCCTGGGTCGGGCCAAAAAGTGATTTTGGGATTTTTCCGTAAAAAGAAATTTCTCAGTATCAGCCCGAAGTCTTGAAGTTGGCGGTATTACACCCCCGTGCCTCGGAGAGCACGTAAAGCCGTCGGACCTGTACCTGAACTCTTTCCGGTCGTGTCGCTAGGCGTCCCATCGGATCATGAGAGTGATGGAATAGAACGTGCCCCTGTGTTTGCGCACACATTTGTGCACTATAATATGTCCTGCGCAATTGGCTAGTCTCCATTAAGACTGGCCGCCGTGGCCGAAATTCGGTCGGGAGGACATCATCATCAATCCATGCTAAAATATACTGCCAAAATCTCAATGCAGGATCGGAAAAGTTTATAAAACTCCGTGCAACAGCGATACCAGCCCTGACGTCTTACGCGTGTGAAAGTAAACCTACTATTGAGTGCCTGCTTAAGGTCCTGACCTAAGCCTGCTTACCTTGAGGTTATAAATTAGGTTGACGGACCCAGACAACGCAGAGCCGTGAGTGAGTGTGAACTGAGAAATCACATAATTTGATGTTATTGAAGTTACTAAAAGGTCTAGTAAAAGTTATAAAACAATAGTAAAACGCATATTGGAGTTATTATAATTGTGTTCTCTCGGTTCACATACTTAACGTTCCAAAGTTAGAGAAGTTAGATCATCTACAGGCATGATTTCTATGACATAATAAACGTGTTTGAATTTATTTCCAAGATAAAAAAATCATTATATTAGTTACATGTGATATCGCTATATTTCCATTGTCACTGAGAGATACCATATATAAACTTTGTTAATTATTAGTTAAGGCATTAAGGTTGGACTAGGTTTATCGAGCATCAGCCGAGGGTGGCGGAAGTATTGTACGTTCCCGCGACCCTCGGCGCAAAAAAAGGTTTATCGAGCATGTCAACGCGAGGTTTGCTGCAGTTCTTTAGACTCCGGCATCTCAAAAACCTTTCCACCTCGTTTGTTATTGAGTATTGTTTTCCTACATTATACAGCTCACTAGGACCCTAAAATTATAATTATTCTTGGCACTGTTGCGGCTAACTTATTTAGCTGTGAACTAGTCAAATAAACTTGTCTTCCACTTAGATCTGGAGGGAGGTGGGGAAGTGCCCTTAATCTAACTTTCTTACTGATCGATTTCCTTTGGGAACGAACACAGTTCTAGTTATTCCTTACAATGTACCGCACAAAGCCTTTTCAGGCTTTTGCAGGCAACTGATCCTGATTACAGGAGTTGCAGTGGAGAAAAGCAGGAGACTAGTGTTAATTAGTTAACTAACCTCTCATATCACTATCCAAGTCAATAAGCACGAAGACCGAGAACAGGGCGTGTCCGATTTTAAGCTGGTTGTCGATGTCTCCGTCCCTGTGGCCGATGGTCCAGCTGTATAAAATGTCATCTGCACACCTGTCCAGGATGGGACACTGCCATACGTGACATATTCTGTAAATAAATAGTTTAAAGATAAATTACGGTTTACGACAATTGTATTTTTTGACCCAGAAAGCCTAACAGGACCCTCCCATCGTCCCGTGGGTGTCGTAAAAGGCGACTAAGGGATAGACCAGGTAGTCTGACACTAACATCACCTAACTGCGGTCGCCAACTCGCATGCCAAGCGCACCGCGCATTGATTACGGCAAACACATGCCAATGGCAACTTTGTGGAAACTTTCGGGAAGGCATATGTGGACAACATGCTGAATTTAAGAAAACTCTCAAGAAGTATATAATATTAAGTGTCAACTATTATATTGTAGATTATTTAGTATAAAAAATTGTTTTCACTTCTATCGGCAGTCCCCAAAGACTGCCCCGCAGGTTTCTTTTTATATTTCTAGGCGGCTCGAACCCACGGTCGACTATATTGAAAGCCACCTAGTTAAGGCTAACTGTAAACGTTATCTTAAAAATAAATAAATAGAACGCGTAGGTATCTCATCATCATCATAACAGCTGTAAAAAGTCCACTGCTGGACAAAAACCTCCCCGCAAGAATCGTCTTAGGGGGGACATGCCATAATCGCCGCGCGATTATGGCATGTCGTCGTCATGTCAACACAGAGAGACGCTGCTTTCCGTCTTCTGGTCGTGGATATTCCCTCGGGTCGGCTTCTACGCCCCCCACGGGATGAGATGGGGTGATGGTATTCTGACATTTGCCGTCACCACACAGCAATCTATATTAGCCGAAGGGTAGTAAAGCTCCTTACCTGCCAGTCAATACTCTTATTAAATAACTGCTATGATCCAGATCTCCAACACACGTATTCCTCTCCCTGCTCAGCTTCTCAACCGTTTCATACAGATTAGGATGCTGGGATTCCTTCTTTTCACAAGTCACATGTATTTCTGGAAGGTTCGCATAGAAATCATCGCTGAGAATGGGTTTCCCTCTAGCGTTGCGTATAATTTTTGCTTCTTTGAGGGGAGACAGCATGGACCCATGGGTGAGGACCCATCGGTCTGCAAACTTGATGCCGGAAGCTGATACTGTTAGGATCTTCGCGTGTTCTTCGTCTTCGGAGTAGTTGTAGGACACCATTACGCCTTCCACTGCCATGTTGGAAGAACCTGGAAGAAATAAGAAGAGTTTAATAGCTAGGTACTAAATTACGCAGAACAGCAGTTGCACAAAATGACCCTGTAATACGACCTTCATGCAGCCCCACGACAGCGACAGTAACCGCACGGGCCCTGGTTCGAACCCCAAAGGGCGGGGTTTCTATTGTACAGGTTACTTAATTTGTAGTCTTAATTTGCTATATGACTTGAGCCCCACTTGTCACTAATATCCGGTGAAGCAATGAAAGGCTAACATGAAACATCAAATAAAAACAAGTGTGTTTTAGACCAAACGACTGAAATAAAACTTAGATATAGGAACACGTAACAGGCTATGAGAGTGAGAAAGAAAATGCTCGCACCTTTATCTCTTGCTTCTCATGCATGTATCATTAATAGCAGTTGTAAATTGTAACTATGTTATGAGTTATAGATGCCTCTCAGTCACGTCTGACGGACCACCTTTGACCGATTGTAACTTTCGAGTGGCTACTTTTACAAACTAGTGGCTAAATTTACAATTGTTTGAGAACTTTTACTAACGGCTGACGCTTTCTAAAGCTCAAGATTCATATGTGGTCCCTCAATGGGAACGCTCGCTACAGTAATATACGAAACGTAACTTTCTATCTTAACTAGGTGACATATCTCCCTCTCGACTTCCGTTCGCCTCGCACGATCACACTTTTCGTACGCTCTCATCACGCTTTCACCAGCTTACTGAAATCGAGCCTGCGAAAGGAAGTTTTACTTCAAGAAATATTTCACTTACAAATGAAAAGCACACATTGGTCTAACACGGAACATATAATCGTGCTCATCACACAAAGATTTGTGCAGGATGGGGATTGAACCCACGACCTCTGGCTTCGCAGTCAAGGCCAGTCAATAGTGACAGCCGTGTTAAATAATTAACCTCCCACACTGCCCCCTGCTAACAATAACTACCTACTTATACCTAGTTACCCGCTTTATCAGCCATTTTGTACAGACGCCAACACATCCAGCTACCCCAATCTGTCAAATTACTTTTATCGATTTTCAACCTTATCACATAAGTATAAGGTTCACTTTGTATTGGGGAAATTTGACAGATTGGGGTAGTGTCATGTGCTGGCGTCTGTACATGATATCTGCAATCACACCTACATACTGGCGTTAACTTATACAACGTGTAAGGAAAATTGGTGGGTATTTGCTATTTCGTGGGTCAAATCATGAAAAGGTGCGTCTATGTTTGGATATCTTTAGTATAGCACGCGCTTTATTTTGCGGGCTATTATTTTTTACGTTATGCGAAAGTGTGTGTATGTGTGTGCGTGCGTGTGTGTGAGTGTGTGTGTGTGTGTGTGTGTGTGTGTGTGTGTGTGTGTGTGCGCGCGTGCATGGGCGCGTGTAGGCGTTTGTGCGTGTGCGGTGTGCGTGAGTGTGGGTGTGTACACGTATCACTCACACACACACATACTCAATGTGTTTAGGTTTAACATCTCTAAACATCTGATGATACCTGTGGAGCAAAAGAAACGCGTTAGTTTATATCCTTTTGCAATATTCAGGTTGCAATAGCCATGTAAACCAAAACTAAATAACATATTAGATCTTCACCACAATAATGGTTGGACACAGATTACACTTTCCTGGTATATACTGTATCCTAAGAAAAACCTACAAATGCCTATATTTAGCCGTACCGGTAGGTAGAGATATAGTTAGGGTGTTATAATTTTTATATTTTAAGAGTGGTAGGTTACAGCGTTCATTCGCTCAAAGAGCAGCCCGACTGGGGAAGTACCTCCACCTTATTGAAGACAATCCTTAATAATAACATTCATAATTTTAATGTTGTGTTTCTGCGTGTGAGTAAGATCGCCAGTGCTCATTGAAGTGGGGGGAAGCGTCAGCAACACTTGTTTGCTTACTCTTAAAGGCCAGCTACTTGTATGGTCTTGGTCATATAAAGTATATGTTATGTCAATTAGTAAACACTGACGAGTCTGAAATCATTGAATGTTTATTTAATAGTACATAATATGTAAAATTCTAAACTAAACGACATATTCTCGTTACACGTTGCCTAAGCTATCTGAATGGAGATCGCAATATACTATAAATAGAATGTTCTGGAGGAAACTGGAATCGTTGGAATGGAGATCGTAAATGTCAGTCGAGATAAGCGCGTGATTCCATTGAGATCTAACATGCTTAATTTAGACAACCTGCTACCTAACCAGCTAGGATGGTTACCTACATAATAGGTATGCCACGTGTAATTTGAATAACCTTCAAATTGGTTATATAATTATTTAGGTACCTATGTATCACACTAATATTATAAAGGCGAAAGTCCGTGAGTGTGTATGTTTGTTACTTCTTGACGTCTAAACGGCTGGAGCGATTTTAATACATTTTGGTATGGAGTTAGCTGACACTCTGGATTAGATTAAGAGTATTTTATACTAGTTGTGCCCCGCGGTTTTACCCGCTTCAAACTTTATAAATTACAGCCTATGTGTTAAGACTGTAATTTATAAAGTTTGAAGCGGGTAAAACCGCGGGGCACAACTAGTATAAAATACTCTTATCCTGTATTCAGTACAGCTTCGGTATTCAGTATAGCTAGATGCTCTCACCGGTTCGTAAGTGATCGGCGAGGTTAAGCAACTAGACACGCGGTCAGTCCATAGATGGGTGACCGCCAAAGTGGTTTAATTTCTGAGCGTCTCCGTGCTTCGGAGGGCGCCTTGAGCCGTCGGTCCCGGTTGCAGTCGTTAGACAACAGTCGTTAAGCCCTATTAGAGGACTACTGGGCGGCTTGAGCAACTCTGACACTAGGGTAACCACTGCCCATACGATAAGTAAGTATTTATTAGACTAGACCCAAAAAGGATTCATTCGTAGAACAAGATGGCGTTCATCGTGAGATATAAGTAGGTGTGGCGATTAAGGTATAACCCAACATCTGCTCTTGCCGTAAAAAATTTGGAAAAGATTATGTAGAATACCTACACTGGTAATTAAAACTCTTGAATTAGAAACCCTTGAAAATTAATGTCTATAGTTTCTTTATTCATTCCGATTATCTTTTATATGGGGATTGCTTCTAGCGCTAGCAAATTCTCTCCATAATTTCTTAGTTTATTGTGATCATTCTTCAAATGGGACCTGTTTTTGGCGCCAAAAAGACTTTTCATCTCTATTGATTCTTCAAATCTGAAGTACACATACACTTCGTTGATAATACCGTCTATGCTACGATGGGGCCACGACGAATTTCGTATTCAATAATAACTCGAATTTTGGATTGATCCATAGTTACAGAAACAGCGAGATCAAAGACAAAATAAATTGGCGGCAAAACAAATCCATTTTTAAGATATGAATGTCTTAAATTTAATTTAAATTTGGAATTCTAAATTCACAATTTCGTAAGGAGGTTATAATATTCTATTCCTGCTAATTAGAACAAAAAATCTATTCATCTAAACGGCTAGGATAATATTTCTTAGGTATCTAAGGAGGTAATAATATTCTATTCCTGCTAATGAGAACAAAAAACCGGCCAAGTGCGAGTCGGACTCGCACATGAAGGGTTCCGTAGCAGCAAGTATTTCAGTTGATTAAATGAAAGCAAATTGCGGTTTATGACGTATTAAAAAATACCAATTGCTAGATCTCGTTCAAACCAATTTTCGTTGTTAGTTTCTATGGTATATAGTTCATCATATATTTTTTTTAGTTTTATCATTCTCTTATTTTAGAAGTTAGAGGTGGGGGATAGTTCATCATATATTTTTTTTAGTTTTATCATTCTCTTATTTTAGAAGTTAGAGGTGGGGGACACTCATTTTGCCACTTTGGAAGTGTCTCTCGCGCAAACTATTCAGTTTAGAAAAAAAATATATTAGGAACCTCAATATCATTTTTGAAGACCTATCCATAGATAGGTAGATTTCATGTATGGGTACGATGAAAAAAAAAATTTTGAGTTTCAGTTCTATGTATGGCGACCCCCCAAAATAATTGTTCTTTTTCTATTTTTGTGTAAAAATCTTAATGCGGTTGACAGTATACATATACTTACCAAGTTTCAGTAGTACAGCTCTTATAGTTTTGGAAAAAAGTGGCTGTGACATACGGACGGACAGACAGACAGACATGACGAATCTATAAGGGTTCCGTTTTTGCCATTTGGCTACGGAACCCTAAAAATCTATTCACCTAAACGGCTAGGATGTTATTTCTTAGGTAAGGAGGTAATAATATTCTATTCCTGCTAATGAGAACTACAAAATCTATTCACCTAAACGACTAGGATGTTATTTCTTATTATACTGTCAATAACTGTCAAAGCGTTAAGGTGATGAAAAGCAATCATCAAGCAGTTATTAAGTGCTGAATGTGCAGGTGTGACTTTTGATCAGAGGATTTTCCTGATGCAATCGAATAGGTTGTCAGTAAATAGTTCTGCAATTACCCGTGTGGCAATCAAACCTGTGACCACCCATCCAGTAAGAGTATCTACATGTCTCTTAGTTTAATCATACTAATATTATAAAGGCGAATGTTTGTGAGTGTGTATGTTTGTTACTCCTTCACGTCTAAACGGCTGGAGCGATTTTAATAAAATTTGGTATGGAGTTATCTGACACCCTTGATTAACACATAGGCTATAATTTATAAAGTTTACCGCGGTTAAAACCGCGGGGCACAGCTAGATATTAATAACGCCAAAGCTGTCTTATATCTGTACAAAGATAATTCAGTTATATTGTAGAAGAATTAGATAGAGTTTAAGCCATATTTTTGTAACGATATTACCTCAGTTAGGTATACAACTGTGTTATGAGTTGAGATTAGAATCTCTTTTTGTTTTAATAGATAGCTGGTCATTATTTTTAAAATAAGAATGTTATAATTAAAAAATTAAGAATGTTAACTTTAAAAATTTTGAATTTTGTAAAAGGTCAATTGCTGATATTCGAGTAACAGAATGAAAGAAAATGAGTGATATTTTTTTAAATTTGTTCTATTAAAATCGAAGTTGAATTATTTAAATCTGTGACACAGCATAAGTGTGGGCTCAAACACAGGCATATTATATTCTAATACCTCACTCTCATAATCCGAAGGGACTGCTAACCCACATGACCTGAAAGATGTCAGGTACACACGCCAGCACATCCAGCTACCCCAATCTGTCAAATGTATTTTATACATATACAACTTTATCACATAAGCATAAGGTTCACTTCCAATTGGGGAAATTTGACAGATTGGGGTAGCTTGATATGCTGGCGTCTGTACATTACCGATGGCTTTGCTTGCTCGGGTTTCCACTATCATAATTGCCCCCGCCCGGGGTGTGAATCCGAGACTTCATTATTTGCAGTCGAACACGCTACCGCTAGGCTAACAAAGCAGTCAATTGCCTATTAATACCATCACATCAGATTGTGAATAAACAAGATGAAAAGCAATCCACTCACATTTTCTTTTAGCAACGATAATAATCATAATATGACGTGGGAGGTCCTCTGGGAATATATTCACCATAATTCCTCACCAAACAATGTTTAATACATTGCTGCTTATGTACGCACTAAATTTTTTATGTTACCTAATAATGACGCAAGGTATAGCGTTCAATGCTGTTCTATTTCGAAACTTGAATACAGTGGTACACGCAAAGTATGGTTGACTACAGGGTGCGAACACAATTACAAATTAGATATGAAACACACCCATGGAACACTTCCATTCCAAGTAATGAACCATATTCAGGCGGGTGGTCAATAACTATGCAATTTGTACTGGTATAAAAAGAAATGACAGCTATTTTCCTCCAAGTGCTCCTTTAGCGCCGTCTTAGAGGGCGCTCGTGTCTCGCGTTCTCTTTTTGAAATTTGTTTTTTTTTCTGTGTACCTACCTACCAGTGTTTTACAAAGTGCTTCTCTTTCTGCAAAGGTGAGTGGAAGATGTTTTGGACCAAAGAGATAAATTTTAAGTTGGTTGTTAACAATTTTCTGTTATTTTATAAAACTCACGATAAATTATTTCTAATTAATTGAAATAAAAATGATTTTATTTTATTTCTTTTTCTATTAATACACTCTTTATATAACCCACAATTTGAACCAAGTTCGTATCGTTTCCGTAGTGTAGCGGTTATCACGTGTGCTTCACACGCACAAGGTCCCCGGTTCGATCCCGGGCGGAAACATTGATGCTTTTTGAGTTTTATCTCAGTTAAAGATATCTTTTTGGATATTTTTATCCAATTTTCAACCATTTTTGTATATTATAGTTATGTTTCTAATTTTATTAGAAAGTATTTCTATCTAGTACGAATATCTATTCTAGTACGAATAATATTTTGTAATATTTGTTTAGAATATCTGGTAATATATTCACTGTGCAATAGCAATGCAAAAAAAATTAAATAAATATTTTAATGACAAAAAGATTCCTTCGAGCCGGATTTGAACCAGCGACCTATGGATAACCATTACTTAACAACTACAGTCCACCGCTCTACCAACTGAGCTATCGAAGGTTGATATCTTAGGGCGAAATTATATATTTAATACTGCACATAGTTTGGAAGTAAATTGAAATAGCGAAAATATGACGTCGCGGCAGTGTATCGCCAAGTCTTTCATCATAAAAATAATTACTTATAGTGAACACAATAATAATCTTAGGTTTATGAGTATGTTTATATAGTAAATAAAATACATTTTTAGTAGAGGGACAGAGAGGGCAAACCGTTAATTTGTGGAACATGATTTCTCAGTTTGTCTTAGATGTATTCTAATAACAGAATTAAATTCATATAAATCTTTTTTTTTAATACTCAGTTATCTTTTGTGCCTTTTATTTGTAGTGACATATTACATTTAATAAGTTAGATATACATATCTACATATGAATGACGTCACGTCATGATATGACTGCCAAATTATGATGATTTTATTTATTAATTTAAATTATATTTCCTAATTGTCTATTGAGGGTTACGTGTGGTTTAAGCGAGGGTCGTATATATAGAAAACACATATAATGTAAAAATAGATAGACGAAATAAAAGAAAAAAATATCCGAACTGATATAGCGACAAGATATAAGTAAAAAAATACGTTTCAAGTTGGTTAAGAGATAGCAGAGTCGTAATATAGTTTCTGATGTAGGAATGCTAATCTAGTTTATCGAATTCGATTACATTATCGTGTGACCTAGATGTAATGAACTTGATTTTATTCTGGCATTGTACGTATATTTGATAATATTGCGAATTTAAATAGATATCAATGAGTAGGTACGTACTTAGATACAGAGACGGAAGCCCAAAGTGAATTAAGTATTATATAACTTTCACACTATTGAACAGTATGAAAGTTATATAATACTTAATTCACTTCTTTTTTTAAAATACTTACCGCCTTAAAAAGGGAGGTTATCACTTCTACTATGATTTCTTCCTTGTTTTGGAACCGATTTTAAAAATTCTTACATTGTTGATTTGATAACGCATGCTTTTAGAATGGTCACATCGGTTTCTACACGCTTTATATTAGCTTCACTTGTATGTTTGTTTGTAACCGACTCCTTTGGGCGCTATTTTGACCTACTTTATTATATAGTAAGTTAAAATCGAATCCATGGTTTGTACCGATTATAATAGAATGTGGTACGTCTGTATGTTTTGAAGTAAAAACTTCTTTAGGCGCGTTGAGTACTTTTTGGGTGAACAAAACGCTTGAAACTCGCATCATCGTCACGCTTCCCATGAGCTATATCTAAGTATAACTATTATATTGTAAATAATTTAAATAAGATTACAACCATAAAGTTAGTATACCTTAGGTACCTAACTGATGAGTAAAACATAGTTTTCACTTCTATTGGTACTAATCGGTAGTCCTCAAAGACTGCCCCACATTTATCTATGTATGTTATAGTTATAGGGTAATGTTGTCTCTTATTTATGATACGATTTTAATATTTTTTTATGTTTGTAGGTATGTTTTGTACGTTAATATTTTTATATTGTCTATGAATCATCACCATAATTATGAATTATATTTATATCTATTAAATTGAGAGATTATATGTGTATAAGCTCAATACAATAATACATATGTATATGTACTTACCTACATACAGCTCCGTGGTAATACGAACACTCGTACGCAATTATTGACAATATTATATTGAAAACAAAGCCACTATCTAAATATGACTATGTATTTATTTAGATACATTGTTATTGTATTCTATTGTTCCAACATGATCCCAATGCCTACTAATTTATCAATAAACTCAATGGCTATATTTCACTGACCACGAAGACTTGGCCACGAATAACATTGTCTATTACCAGTTTTATCTGGATTTAACCGACTACGAGACTAAACTTTGGTTATCGATAACTTAATCAATGTTGTGAACTAGTTATAATATAGTTTTAACTAGATTTGTGTTATTTAGATACTTATTTATTATGCACACTTGTACGAGCAAATGAAATAGAAGAAACTACTTCATCTGAATAAAGTGTTACAAAATTGGCGTAGTTGGTAATACCTTGCCTTTCACGTCACAGGTCGTGGGTTCGATCCCAGGACAGATATTTGTGTGCATGAATTTGTCCTGAGTTTGGGTGTTATTATGTATTTAAGTATGTATTTACAAAAGAAATAAGTATATCAGTTATCTGGTTTCCATAGTAAAAGCTCTGCTTAGTTTGGGATCAGATGGCCGTGTGGATATTATTAAGTAGGTACATTAAGCAGTTTAAAATGATGTCTCTAGAAAACCTATGAGATAAATTAGCGTTCTCTGTCTCAAGAAGATGAGCGTTGATGCAACACAGGAGGCCCTCCCTAAACTTGCTCTAATAAATAGAAAGCTGAAGATCTTTCAAGTTGTTGCAAAGACAAGTTTCTAGCGTTTTCCAAATTAATATTTTGTAAACCTTCCTGAAGATATTGTCAATCAAACTCCCTAATGTCCCTATCCGTAACCTGATCTCTAAGAGTTAATATGGCTTCTTGTTCCATTCCCCTTTTCTAGTTAATCCTTCAGAATTGATTTTATAACTGCTGTACGACCACGGTTTTGTTGTTTGGACTATTTTCACATCGATTGAGACTCGTGCCCAGCAGTGGGATCAAGAGGACGATATGTCCTTCGTCAGAGTTCATTATGTCTCCTAAATAAATGCCATCATGATCAGATCACTAGGCATTGATTGACAGATTTACTTCTGTATTAATAATATCAGAATAGATTCTTTAATCTTTAATGGTAATGATCCCCGCCGCTCAATACCAGAGGAGGCCCACACAAGACTAGGTGGTATTAAGATTAAAATAACATCAAACTAACACAAGGAAGATAAATTACATGTAATACAGGTGGCTTGACCCCACGCTCATCTTTATAGTCCGGTGAAGCAGTAAAATCATCCGAAATATAGCTGTCAAATACTTAAGTTAAGTATTCCCTCAATAAATAACATACAAATGGCTTTTATTAACATAGACGTTCAAAATAGCGCTTGGAAATAGAAGATGAATTCTAGGTACAAATAGATTTTATTAGAATTAGATCGATTAGATCAAATGGAATTAAAATTTAATTTATCATATTCATAGTTTAGTTTAATGACTCATTTCTTGAAGTTATTGTCAAAATACATAGTTACTTAGTTTGTACGTATTTATAGTTTTAGATACATTTTACTACATCTTGTCTGAATGCTTTCGTCTATATCGAGGTAAGAATTCAATATTATTATTATGACGGACTTTTTGTGTATAGCGACGGTCGCGCTTGAATGCTACAACCGGCTCAAATGCATCCTATCTGAGAAGACCCAGCGAAACATACTCAGCGGGTTCATCTACAAGCGTTTTCTACACGTCCCAGTTGAGAAGTCCGGCGAAACATACCTACTTAAGTGGGCATGTACAAGGGATTTAAAGCAATTATTTAGTAGGCGAACACAATATATTTGTGCTCCATCTGTTGTCAAAGTAATATTACTTTATTGAGGGAAGTATGCCGCGGATAATAATTAAATACTTTGTCTTGGTTTTAACACTAGGAAAAACTAGAAGTGTCGTCACAACAAAATCAAAGTTACTAGGGCAATGAATGTGTGAATGAATGAATAAAAAATACTAATAAAAAAAACTTGTGTGTACTTATGTACACGCGTTAGAAGTTATACTTCCTAATATACAACTTGAACATAGTTATCAATTTTCATACCACCTAGAACTAACGTCATGCTGTTATTTTTACGATGCGCGCGCACACCGACATCGTAAAAATAACAGCACGAAGTTAGTACTAGGTGGTATGAAAATGTATGAGTGAATTTTTCTCCATCGCGCCAAAAGAAGTATAACTTCAAAAATGTAAACAAAAGAAAAGTTACGCAATGTCCTTACATTTTTATTAAAGTAATGAATTGGGTTTAGCCAAAGTGGCACATAGCTCGTAGAGCCGACGGCCGCTGGGGCAGAAAGGTTCTTGAGTGGCGACCGCGAACCGGAAGACGCAGCGGGCCCCCTAAATCGATCGCTTATCTTTTGAGGGTCAGATTTTGTGAGCGCAAGACCGGCAATCTTTGGGGGAAGCCTTTGTCCAGCAGGGGGCGTCTTTCGGCTGATATGATGATGATAAATGAATTAGGTAACAAAAAGGTGTCTATATATTTTTATATGAAAATTACAGTCCAAATTGAGTTTTTCTTTAACCAAAAGTCCTGCAAACTTATTGCACATCTTTACTATTGACTACATTTAAATAAATGTTGCCGATTTTGATACAAAAAGAAAAAAATGTTTTGCAGTATTTTAACCTATCACAGCCCTTAATTTAGAAACCCTGCTATAGATATTACTAAATAGGAACGTGCGCAGCTAACTCATGATTGGTGGAAATCAGTGGTGTGACCGGCGAGCCTCAAATGGATTTAGAACGTTACTTTTACACCTGCACGCACACACACATACTAAACGGCTACGTAAAGTAGCTACATAATCTTAGATACCTTTCTAAATACCTTTAATATGCGCTCACAGACAGTTGCTCTTACTTGTCCGTAAGTGATTGGTGAGGTAAAGCAACTATCACGCGGCCAGTCTATAGACTGAAGTGACCAGGACTCATTACTCTCGAGTGTAAATTGGACGCTTTAAAATTAAAGCACTTTTACGGCCACCCATTTAATTAAGTTAGCACTCTTACTTTCCGAGATTTATAAGTTTCTTTAAGTGACCCGTATTCATTGTGTATTTAAAGCAGCAGAAAATAAAATAAATGTTATGCCCCTTTCTCACAAAACGACTCTAAATATGGAGCTTCAATGGCTCCCCTACAAGTGACGTCGTATGTTAGTATATCGCGTTCTTTATTTGATTTTCAAATGTTTATAACTTCGTTAGTTTTAATGCTATTCCAATTTTGATTTTACTGTTAGGCTTTTGGTGTTTAGGGTCAGTTTTAATATTAAGAAATGAAAAAAAAAATGCAGTCCACCATAAAATAGTCCGCTTGAAACAAAATATTAGTACCTAAGTTAAAACTTGTTTTATATTGTAATGAATCGTATCCTTAGAAACTAGATAAAGTTGTTGAAGTTAACAAAATATTTAATCGCTAGGAATTCAGGTTGCCTCAATTAACTATATCGATAGTGTCCGAAAACCGGACGCGGTAAATTCGAGTTCACTTAGAAACGGGGATAAATTATCATTTATTTGAACTTAATTTATATTTATTAAGTACAATTACCTAAAATGTAGGCTTCAATCATTTATGAAGTAAAGCTATCTATGCCGTAATTATAACTACACTTGGAGTTAATGATAATGATGGTATTATATTTATGACAACCAATTAATGATAAGATGGTAGACCGTGCCGCTGTGGTAGGAAATCTACTGAGTATGTTATTGTATCCGGTAGTAGAATTAAAGGGCGAACGTCATCATTCACACACAGTCCGCTTGAATAATAACTTCATGAATGTCCAGTTGTCCACCTCAATACAGGTAGGACAATATAAAAAAAATGTATAATATCAAAAACAATTATAATGAATACTTCAACTAAGCCAGGTAGTGCTCCTGCCTATGAAGCTGGTGGTCCTGGGTTCGAATCCCGGTAAGTGCAAATATTAATATTTGCCCGGTAAGTATAAATATTTGTTTCTGAGTCATGGATGTTTTCTATATATATATAAGTATTTATCTATCCATATAAGTATGTAGTATGTATATCGTCGCCTGGTACCCATAGTACAAGCTTTGCTTAGTTTGGGGCTAGGATGATCTGTGAGACATTGTCCCTAGATACTATTATTATTATTATTAACTATTTATTCATGAAATTTTGTATACTTACTAGTACTACTAGTTTTACTAGGACAAATAATGTTTTGACTAAATCGGAGATATTCTCAAGAAAGGCCACGTTTGACTCAGAAGTACCCTAAACCGGCGAGCATGTATGAAGAATATAATGACAGTAAACGATACAAAAGAGTCGTACAAGGATCGTGACAAATGGAAATCCGATGCCTCTGGGAAACAGGCGTGAGTCTATGTATGTATGTAATGTTTTGACAATTGACAAGCGCTTTTAATGGGTTTATTTGAATAAAGAACAGGGGCTCTACCGGCTAAGTCACCGAACATCGATTTCTTAAATGACGTTCAAATAAATAAAAGTAAAAAATTACTTAATCAATCTCTAAATCGGCTTCAACGTTGACAATCGATTCCGGACCATTAATGACGTCACAGTTGCTCATGGAAGCCGATTTAATAATTAATTAAGTAATTTTTAACCTTTATTTATTTGAACGCCATTTAAGAAATATTGCCATTTTAGATTATATTTTTTTCAAACGCTTAATAGATCTCGAAATATGTTTGAATTAAGATAAAAAGTACGCACAATGTATATGTATATCTCGTATTTGCACAATAGTACTGTAGTATAAGATATAAACCGTTTATCTATCGAATCCTGCGACCTTATGAATTCATTGTACACATCCTTGCTTCAATTCGACCGTTTCGTGTCTGAGCCCGACGGGCATCGACACCGTTAGCGATACTAATATAACTTGGCTGGCGGAATTCCGGATTTCACATCTGCTTTATGTTCAATATAAAACATTGAACATAAGAATAATAATAAAATTAAAAAATATATATATATACAAAAGGCGGCAATTATGGGAACGGCACTCATTGTGAGGAGGTTCCTTACGCTGTCGGCGACCTATGGCGTCAAACACCGCCGTAACTGCGTAGGAAGATTCAATTTTTTACATATTTATTTATATATTATTGTTTTCTTTACCAAAAAGTGATTTTGGGATTTTTCCATAGAAAGAAATTTCTCAGTATCAGCCCGAAGTCTGGAAGTTGGCGGTATTACACCCCCGTGCCTCGGAGAGCACGTAAAGCCGTCGGTCCTGTACCTGAACTCTTTCCGGTCGTGTCACTAGGCATCCCATCGGATCATGAGAGTGATTGAATAGAAAGTGCCCCTGTGTTTGCGCACACACTTGTGCACTATAATATGTCCTGCGCAATTGGCTAGTCTCCATTAAGACTGGCCGCCGTGGCCGAAATTCGGTCGGGAGGACATCATTGTTTTCTTTAAATAATATCTTGGGACCAATAACAAATTTCCATTTGATCCTAAACTAGTCAGAGACTGTAATAAGGCATAAAACTGATAAACATAGGTACATATATATTTCTAAATACATATCACACTAATATTACAAAGGCGAAAGTTTGTGAGGTTGTATGTTTGTTACTCCTTCACGTCTAAACGGCTGGAGCTATATTAATAAAATTTGGTATGGAGTTAGCTGACACCCTGGATTAACACATAGGCTATAATTTATAATGTTTAACGCGAGTAAAACCGCGGGGTACAGCTAGTATTATAGATACATTACACCCCGAGACAGAAAAACGCCTGTTCTTGCTAATTAATTCTGAATCACTCCCGTTTCCCTCTACAGAATTACAAAAGAGCCGACGGGATGTTCCGTTTTAATGTTTCTGTTGCACTGCTCAAGATTTCTCTGGTATATTTTGTGGTGATAAGTATTTTATTATTCTATTCTTGTCCCTGTTAGGACGTATTTATGGTGCACTGCAATTTTCTGGTTCAAACTGACAAAGAAGATACATTGCTACGGGTGTAGGTACAGACGTCAGCACATCCAGCTACACCAATCTGTCAAATTTCTTTTATAGATTTTCAACTTTATCACATAAGTATAAGGTTCACTTTCAATTGGCGAAATTAGACAGATTGGGTTAGCTTGATCTGCTGGCGTCTGTACATTGAATTGCCATATATATAATTTTTCAATTGGTTTATTATCTTTCTGAGAGTTCACGCCTATGAAAACCGTTTTTTTTTTCGGAATAATTTGTACTACAGTAATGTCGTACATTATTGACGGGTAACGCCCATTTAGTGAAGTGCCCTTTTCATAACAAACAACCACAGACTATAGAACAGGTCTTCAAATAAGATAAATCGATAATGTGATAAACTTTATTTGACTTTATGTAAGTATTTTACAAAAATAAAGGGAAAAATATATTTGCAAGGAATTAAGTGGAAATCTTGGAATTTAAGTTCAAACCAAGCAACAACAGCTGTTCTTTTTGACAGCTGCCAGTAACTATGCGTGTGTTAAATAAATAAAACTAAAAAAACTAATATTACGATGCATTATAGCGATATAAAAAGTTAATATAATATAATCAAATAAAATCGACTTGAAATCGAATTAGTTACGAGTAAGACTAATTTAGAAATGTCTCCGTCAAAACAGGATATATCTAACATTCATTTTGCGCGAAAAAGACAGTGACTTTATCCCCACCAAAATAGGAAACATGCTTAAAACGGTTTTATCTAAAAGCTTTATCAGTCGATTTTAAATATTGTTTGGCTTTCTGTATGATATTTGTGCCTAATTCTTATTGAGTATGTTATCTTTCATAAATCCAATATCAGTAGATACGATCCTCTATTCAAACAACTCAAATTATTATTTTCTAGCTCGTTTTTTTTGTAACTTGTATGATGATGAAAGAGCTGATGCCATATTGGCTGTGTGACTGTTTCGGCAATAGTTTATTTGTCACCGTCGCGAACTAGATCCTTGTAGCGAGATATTTGTAGCTCCCGAAAATCTGGTAGTCAATAATTTGTTATAAGAAGTGTCAGGTGAATTGTCTCAGTAGCAAAAAGGAAGGAAGCTATAATAAGGATATTGAGTGAATTTGTCTTAAGAGCTATGTCAATACCCTCGCAGAGGAAGATGTACGTTACAAGGGGAACACATATTTGCATTCAAGTCGACCTAGTTTTACTGAGGGCTCCTGTTGCGTCACATACGTTTGCAGAGCCGTAGTTAGAATTTGATAAAGCACTACATATACATATCCTATTCAATCTTTTCGTCTTCCCAACACGTAGAGATCTGCGGGTGCTACTGCTTCATCAGGTAAAGCCCTTAAACAGTGCAAATACACCGAATTCATTGGAAACTATGTGTCTGAGCCGTTTAGCTTCGCTATCCCGTGACCCGCTGGCCTTTTTTTGGGTCAAATAATCCAGTCAGCCTTTTGGACACTTGACTTTACCCCCTGACGATGACCCCTACTAGTTATTAATTTTGTTATTTAGTAGTATTTTTTGTAAATATATATTATATTGTATATGATATACAGAGTAGCACAAAAGATCCTGAAAGGTCGAAGTGCTGTACTTATGTAAGTACGAAAACAAGATATGATATACAAAAATAAATTTTACTTACAAGATTGTCATCCTTTGATGGTGATAATCGAGGGGGAGAAAAAAAAATAGTATTTTTGAGCCAAACCTATTCAAATGTTCAGTGTATAATCCCTTTTTACCATCCCAATAATTTGGTTATTTTGATTTAATTAGGTGATGAATTTTAAGAGCTATAAGGGCTTAGTATCCACTCGGCACGATACCCTTCCGTCCTGTGTGAAACTCCGGAGGAAACGGTCGGCTTCAGCTTACGTACTTAACGTCCAATTGAACAATCAGCGTGTTAACCCTGG
The DNA here is from genome assembly GCA_951640165.1 of Pseudoips prasinana. Classification (NCBI taxonomy): domain Eukaryota; kingdom Metazoa; phylum Arthropoda; class Insecta; order Lepidoptera; family Nolidae; genus Pseudoips; species Pseudoips prasinana. Next base: position 30,563,928 of record OX621251.1, on the reverse strand, counting down.
ATCCGGTCCCGTGATACTGCGGCCTCATAATCTTCTTAAATGCAGTCATTACGTTACTGATGATGACTGTTTCTGGTCACGATATTCATGTGCATATAGCACGCGATCAATATAAAAACCAGTAATTAGTCTAATTAGTATAGCTCGTTGGGTTTGTTTATTTGTAGAACCATTCCATTTTAAGTTTGGTAGTATAATATAGTTTTTGTTTGCGAAATGGTGTGGGGTCCCGAATTTACGCGTGACACATGCGATCAACTCGGGTCGGCAATTTAAAGAGACACTAGCACTACGATAAGCCCACGACAATACAATAATGGACGCTCTCTGCCTAATGGGTCGCATCCTGCACGGCCCAAGCGCAGTCCAGTCAATGCTAAGAGTTCGCTCTACCACTACGGCACTTGTTCGTTTACAGAAACTAAATTTTATTGTTCGTTATTCCCTAATCGTGTGATCACGTTACGTGTCATTGTAGACATCCTTGCGTGGGTTTCAACTGGCCTATCTCGTCCCTCTGGTGAGCAACCGTCCCGCCGCGCCAATCGACGGGAGTCGACGACGAGCGATGTTGCGATCACGAAAACGATAACGAATTCGACGACTAATCCACGTATATCTGTTTTATTTACTCTTCTATGTATTTGGATGCAGTGTTGGGGATGGAATAGTGTACTTATTTGAAGGAGAATTCTACCTGTGCAGTGTATAGTGACGGACATGCCTGAGTTTCGACGGCTGGCATCCAGTGTGAAAAAAAAGAAGCCACTTTCGCCGACTCAGCGGTTGAGTCAGTCAAAAAGTTCTATTTACTTGATGCGATAACGTTTTAGGTGAGTCTGTCATTAGTTTAAAGTGGTATATTCCTTACATTAATGGGCACTTAGTTATCGTCGACAGGTGTGTCTCTCAAGTCATTACTAACAGTAATTTAAAATTGTTTAATATTATAACGGCTGCCTTTGTAACCGGCGGCAATTGTCCTCAGGTGAGTTTAAAAAGTTTACGTTGATCATATTATATACCTAAGTATTATTATGTCATTGTCGAAAGAACTTGGCATAACACTCGAAAACCTTTGCATGCATTTGCAAGGATTCACTTTATTCATTCAGTTCAACTTTAACAACGATTTATGTGAGTAACTAAATAATTATGTGAATACGTAACTTTTAAATTAATTATGCAAGGTGTGTAGTCTTTTATTAATACGAAAGATTGCATAAGTTACTACACACATAATGTATTATAATTAAAAACACTATTAGGTCGTGTATCTTTAACATGTTAACTTAAGCTTTAAACCTATTACACGTACCATTTATTATACATAATTATATCAATTAATTAATGTTTTATCTAGAACTACAAAACAAGAGAATGTAAGCGTGTTTACAACAAAAACAAATAAAGTAAAACGTACCTTTGACCTTAGTTTGTTTACTTGTTTGAGGTTATAATACGTCCATAGAAGTTTGTTTCTGAATTCATGGATAACTAAACCCAATCACTGTTTCTTGAATAATCCTAGATCTTGTCACTATTTTCGCTCATAAACTACAACGAATACCACTATTACTTTAACTAGATAACAGCTGACTGTTTTAATAGTATCTTTTTGATAATTCGCACTTACATACAATGTTGTGATGTGATAAGTACGGTCTCTCTCGGTCCCATTCATTACTACGTTCATTCATGAGACATGATTTCAATATGTAGTTCTCAGCAGTATCGCTAGATGGAGTTAATATAAAAAAAAAATTTAGGAACTTGAGTTTTATAATAAAATTATATATAATAATATACTTATTTGCCGTCCGTATACTTAATTAGTAATTAAAAGTATTTACAAAAACTCTAAAAATAGAGATATAAAAATACGTTAACATTGAATAGTTATGTTTTAATTTTGGTGATGCATAATACTCACACCGGTGTACCCCAAACTGAACAGTTTGAGCCCTAAAATCACCTTTGGCGTGACTGTAGTTTTATTTAAGTTTGCTAAATCGGTCCATGGTCATCTATTGTCCGGTGCAGCAGTAAAAACCTTCTAGAGTACCTAACGGTAAACGTCATGTTAATAATTACTATAAAAAACATTACAAATATTATTATTAACACCTGTTTTTAATAAAATTTATATTTGACCATCTGCCAATGTGTAAGTACAATTTTTCTATTATCCGTTCCAAAAATAACTGAGTAATCGCGTAATAAACATACAAAAAAAGTCTAATAAATAACGTCCCTCTTTTAGAATTCGGTAAAATATATCTGAAGGGTAAAAAATATGTAAAAATGTATGAAAATCAAAGTAAGTAAAGTAATAAAAGGGCGAGCTTGAGCTTCGACATAGGAGTTAACCGATGATTAAAAAAAACAAAACAAAAAGTATTTAGGTATACTTACATACATAATTACAGGTTGATGGCAACACTTTAACTTTAATAGAAGACCGGATTCGGTAGGGAAATTGTGTCCACTAACGTGATTGTTTTTGCGATCTGGACAAACCCCGTGGATTTTAAGATTCCGTAGCCAAAGCGTAAAACGGGACCCTACTACAGAAACTCCGCTGTCCGTCTGTCTATCCATGTCACCTCTGTATTTCATAAACCGTGATTGTTATTACGTTGCCGCTATAACAACAAATACTAAAAAAGAATATAATTAAATATTTAAGGGGGCCCATACAACAAACGTGATTTATTTGCCGTTTTTATAGATAATGGTACAGAACCCTTTGTACAGACGCCAGCATATTAAGCTAGCCAATATGTCAAATTTCCCCAATTGAAAGTGAATCTTATGCTTATGTGATAAAGTTGAAATTCTATGAAAGAAATTTGATAGATTGGGGTAGCTGGACATGCTGGCGTCTATACGCAAGTCCTCCTGGTCCAGTTTTTAGATCATAAGATATGTGTTATAGTTGTATGTAAGTAATAATTATTATTATTATAATATTGCAACCGTCTATATATATCATGATGGCATATCATTTTTGACTTCCATAGATAAGGATAGATTAGATCATAGTCATGATATAGGTACTATCAGATGTGATAATCTAGAATACACATGAGGAGCTCTGTAGACTACACGTGTATAATCTTGATACTACTTTGGCGCCGTCGCGTCGCGTTTAAGGTTAGATCCCCGCAATACGACTATTTCTGTGACCCATTTATAGTATTCTGAGTCTAAGTCTGTAGATATACGAGAATTGCTTGACGGTTTAATCTCCCGGGATGCAGCGATTAATTTTCCTAGTACGGTCCTTGTTAGTATTAGAAACTTTCACTGCTTCACCGGAAAATAGGATACGTTTTTTGCCAATGATTGAATATCTTTCACCATGGCACGGAACCCTTCGGCTGTGAGACGGACTCAACGGTTTCGTTGCTATTCGTTATTACGTAAGCCTATTGGCTTACGTACTAACTAACTATTTTTTATTCGTCAATATTAACACGGGCTATTAATAAAACCTAACAGTAAAACTAAATTCAAATTTCGTTATTTTTAAGGTTAAAAATCACGTTAAATAAAGAACCCACTATATCTACTAACATATGACGTCATTTGTAGTGGAGCTATATTATATGTGTTATATTTGCGTGAAAGGACAGAGCATGCCTACTTTATCTCCCCAAAGAACTTTAAACAATTATATCTAAAAAGTTCATCAGCTGGCTTTAAATATATTTTTTAGTATCTAGACCGCTAAGGTCTATTGGCTAAGATAGATAAAGAAATTAAAGAGGAAGGTCTATATGTATAATACAATATTCCGCGGAAATGGGATCCACGCGTAAGATGTCGCGGGTGTCCGTTAGTATTAAATACATTCAATTTCAGTTAAGCGATGTAAGTAAAATTTAAAGATTTTCTAAGTTTAAAATCACTAGTTTTAGCTGAAGCCGAGATATACTGCCGCAGACGGACTGCGTCACATAATGTCGTTAACTTTCCTACTATTATTGTATGAAAGCATATAAAATAACCTGAAAGCCTTTTCTCGATTTTACGTAAACCATTTTAATTGGTTATTTCCAATCAATTTTAGCCTATTATTTGACGAAGTCTTACGATCTCTTTGCCAATGAAGTTCATTGGGGCACTAGTGAAATGGAAATTGCAATTAATTTGTTACGTGAAGTGAGTTGCTTGATTGGGTTAAGGTCAGAATTAACTACGTATCCTGTACTATTCGAGGAGCAATATTTGTATATGAAACACGTTTTCTGAGTCGTGCTCAAGCCCTAGGGCGGGATAAAATGCTAAATAAAGAAACACGTGAATTTGAACCTGGTTTGTGGATTAATGGCAATTAAAAATGGAATAATAAATAATAATAATAAAAATCATTTATTTTTCTCATCACAAAGTTAACACATACTAAACATTTAGGTACGAATACATAAGGTATTTATTAGGCTAACTTTGTGAGAGACTGGTGCCTGATTTAGGTTTAGAAAAAAAACCTGTATTACCGGTCACCAGGACCCTCCCGCCATTATACTAATTATGAAACAAACCATTCTATTCAACATATATACTAAAATTATATGAGACCAAAGCTAAATTAATAATAAGGATATTATGACAATATAGGCTACGCCAAAACCAAAACAATACAAGCGAGAGTTGTATAAGCGCATATGAAGATGGGTGAGTGATGGTCAGTGTCAATGAATGTGTGTATGTATATGTAAATGTAAATGTAAAGCGAGTTTGTTGATGACGGAAAGAGAATCACCGGATTATATTAATGAGATCAATAAGTTTTCAGTTTCTTGATAATTGAGAGTCTTTAGATATGCTGTGATAGCGTCTTTACAGCGACTCTTGGGGAACGAATATATATTGATTTTGTTATTTATTTTATTGTATAAATAGCTACCGAGGAAGCAGTAGAATTTCTGTGCGAGGGCAGTTTTCAATAATTTAGGCGTGCAAACATTTCCCTTACGTCGTTTATCAAGCTGAAGCTTAGGGTCATATTAATACTGCGGATAGAAAAGTATATATAGGTATTATATCAAAACCGAAATGAACGAATACAACTTTGAAAAATAATTGATACCATAATAATAATAATAACAACATTTTAACATCTTCCACTATTTCATCATTCACAATTTAACTTGTCATGCTTGAACATGGTCCGTGTGGCAAGTAATTAACCCCTTACAAAAGGGAGAAATATAAAAATGCACTAAAATAATAATAATAATAATCGCTTTTGGACACGGCACGCATTGTCAGGAGGTTCCTGTCTAGAGCTATAACCTCGGATAGCGTGGACCCTGTTCCTGCTGCCGGATCGAGTTCCTATTTTTTATACCTAATGTATATTTTTGTTATTTTTTTTTTGAATTTTGTAAAATGTTATAATTAGAAAAAAATTTGAAATAAAGATAATAATTGAATCGGCGGTCATTGTACCGATTGTTGTTATTACTTGTTACTGCCCATGGTTTCATTGTCATGAGCCTCGACCGTCAACTTAAGAGGCTTGCGTTAGGGGGGTTCCGGAAGTATCGTTTGTTCCCGCGACCCCCGGCGCAGGTGTGAGATGGAACACCGGGGTGGTTTTTAGTCAAGGCGGAGGACATCCATGCATGATTTTACACCCCGGCAAAAAATAAAAAATAAAAGGTAGGCAGTCAGGGGTCAGGCTAAAAAGGCGGTATTTTGAGACGGCGCGTATTGTGCGGAGGTTCCTCTTTCCGGAACCTTGATCATGTGTAGCATGGACTCTGCTCCTGTTGCCGATTAGGCCTCTATTTTTTATATTATTAAATGTATTTTTTAACTATATATTTATAATTGTTGAAATAAGAAGTTCGGTTTTTTTGCGATGACGTGTTAATTTTTTACGAATATCATAGCTAATCGAATTTTCTAATGAGGTGACTAGGCACTTTTTATATAACTTATAGGTACATTTCGTACATGTCAGGAAGTTAATCGTTAAGTTACCTATGCCAATTAAGTATTCAAATATAAAACAGATTGCGCTTCTTCAAATATAAAGCACACTATGCAACGTAGAAAAGACTGTAAAATCGTTGGACACTATGTCCGATCTGAATCCGATACTAATCTGTAAAAACGCGGTTCAAAGTAGTCGTAGAACTATGTGTATGATGATTACTTACTTACTTATCGTATGGACAGTGGTTACCCAATTGTCAGAGTTGTTCAAGCCGGCCAGTAGACCTCTGGCATGACTTAACGACTTTTGTCTAATGACTACAACCAGGACCGGCAGCTTAACGTGTCGCCCGAAGCACGGATACGCTCAGAAATCAAACCACTTTGGCGGTCATCCATCTATGGACAGACCGCGAACCTAGTTGCTTAACCTCGCCGATCATACGTACCGGTGAGAGCATCTAGCTATGGTAATGAAGTCCGAGTTTTCTCGGACGTAGTGCTAATCCGCCCTAATAATATAGTATAACAAGAAGTTCTCAGAATCTAGTCGCTTACAGGCTAATCAAAGGAGGATTATTGCAATGCACCCCGCGAGAGAAAGCCATCTAACTTTATAATAGAGTAACTTTGCTCTTCCACCCACTTATGGAGGGTAGATTTCCCTTCCAATGAGTTGTAGTCGCGAGGCGTTGGCGTGCGGTGACCTTTTAGAAACAAATATAAAGTAGGGAAGTAATGTTCTTTAGGAGAGCGATATGAGTTTAATTGCTTGCCTTTGGGTTTAAAATTCGCATTTACACTAACACAACTATTTAACCGCTTCATAAAAATAGAGGTGTTATACATATGAAACCTATATTGTAATTCTGTGGAATCATAGCGCCTAAAGTTGTGGACAGATTTGAGAGGGCTACATTATAGTGTATTACTTAAAGCGTATCTTACACGATACAGCGGCTCTCATTCGGCAATATAATACTTACTTCTAGCAGTCAGGTTTCTTTAGCTCTAAATCAACAGGCCAAACAGTTAATGTAACTTTTTCAAATGTATTAAGTAATTTTATTACAATCCTTCCCTAATCATAACTTTATTGCTTAACTAGTTGTGCCCCGCGGTATTATCCGCGTTAAATTTTATAAATTATCACAGCTCCTCCGCCGTAGGTGATAGCGCGATAATATGTTGCCTTTTTTTTTTTTTTTTTTTTTTACATGGTGGAAATGCATTAAACTTACGCATACCCGCCGCTTGGGGAGGCGACGGGTTATGTGGGACTCACTCGGGCTAGTCCCGGGATACGCACTAAAACCACCATGGTAGCCAGTCTCACAATGCCTGTAGCGGGGGGCCTGGGTACTCGTGAACGATCTCGCCAGTACCCCCGCTTTACAATGAGCGTCTGAGACTCTCCTCCGGGGACGGGAGGGGGCCAAATGCCTCCTCCCCTCCCCTTCACGCACAAGCGCGTTTAGGCAACCTGAGCTACAGCAGGTTACCTCTTCCCGGGACCGCTTATGTAAGACGAGTGGTGTTCCCCTCCTCCAAACGCCAGCGGTCCCAGGGGCGACGTCAAGCCGGGGAGAAGCCAGCTGGACGCCGCATACTCTCACGCGCTGAGATTAGATCCCAGCGCCGGCGCCGATGAAGCGGATACTAGTGTCAATATCCAGTTCATCGGCGCCGTCTCGTTCTCCTACGGGAGGGATCGTTGCGCTCCCTCTCGCGCTCGGAGGCCTCCTTCTTGAGCATAACAGCTTCACAGAATGAGGCCACCGCGTTCCATCCGGTTGTCGCCGCCAGCATAGCCGAAACCACTGATGGCAGCGAGAGGTCCAATCCTATTTCAGCGACCAGGACTCGCCTCTCGGGGGCCCAAGCTGGGCACTCCTCGAGTGTATGTTGGGCCGAGTCCGGGCCGCCGCCACAATGGTGACACGACGGTGTCGCCTCTCTGCCTATTCGACACAGGTACTCACCGAAGCACCCGTGTCCGGTGAGTATCTGCGTCAACCTGAAGGTTAGGCTGCCCCGTTTCTGGAGCAGCCATGCGGATAATATGTTGCCTATGTTGACCCGACCTCTTAGTAATATTCATGAAAAATTTGATGTGAATCCATGCAGTACCTACTTTTTGAGTTTAGCCTGTCCTAAACTCAAACAGACAACACTACTACGACCACATACAGACAAACAGACAAAAATTTCAAAATCTATATTTTTGGCTTCGATATTGATTGTAGATCACGCCCCAAGTATCCTTTTTTAAAAATATTCAATGTACAGTCTTGACTTTCCTACGATTTTATTATATGTACAGATATATGTATTAGCAATGGTAACCAATTGAAAGGCTGCGCTGTGAAACTCATGAGAGCTGTGAAACGGTTTCTGTGACATCTAACTATGGTGGACCCCGCAACAAATATTATCAGATAGTTATGGGAGGAAATAGGCAAGCAGGACCCACTTCCCTCCAGCGCAAAGCGGGATACATAACTTGAACTGATATATTCAACCTCGGAAAATACTTTTTAATAATCATGAGGCATGAAATAAAAATTATACACGTAGACTTTAGAAAAACGCTTGTGAATAAATATTATTAGGGGACTTGGGGATCGAACCAACGACCTCTCTTTTAGCAATCTACTTCTACATAACTAATACTGTTAATTACATAACCAATTGACTTTCATAATGACTGGTAAAGTTCATTTGCCGACGCGACGCGGCGACGGGCTGATTAGCTTGGTTGCTAGGTACTTGCCTTTCACGCGGCAGGTCGTGGGTTCGATTCCCACCCAGGACAGATATTTGTGTGTATTAACATGTCTGTTTGTCCTGAGTCTGGGTGTAATTATCTTTATAAGTATGTATTTACAAAAGAAAACTAGTAGGTATATTTAGTACCTATATCAGTTATCAGGTTTCCATAATTTGTTTTCCAAATATTTACGGGCCTGTTGGCGTGGTTGGCAAATGCTTGCTTTTCACGCCGGTGGTCGTGGGTTCGATTCCCACACAGGACAGATATTTATATAAAAGTCTGGATGTAATTTATCTTTATACGTAGGTATACGTTTATTTACAAAAGAAAACTTGTACATTTAGTATATCAGTTATCTGGTTTCCATAATACAAGCTCTGCTTAGTTTGAGATCAGATGGCCGTGTGAATAATATCCCAGTCGAAAAAAAAAATTGTCTTTTATATCCAGTCATTATGTCCGAACCATGACTCAATATATTGATACCTACTATTGAAGGATTGGCATAGACTAGGTACTTATTAAGTCCTCTAATAATTTGTTTACTCAATGAATCCTTTTGTTTACCTACTTACATTTTTACACTTACACCTACTGGTTAGGTATTGTCACTAAACAAATTGACATTATGTTACTATATCGCAAGCGATATAGTAACGTCATACTCAGATAGACATGGCCGGCGCCACACTTGACGGAAATTACGTCGCGGATCTTTCACGACGGAACGCCAATACATGTAATTGCATATAAATTACAAATAGCGGGCACACTACGCGGAAGATCCGTCGTTCCGTCGCGGACAATCGGTCGCTCCGTGGCGGACCGCTCGTTCTCTGCGTCTGCTCCGTCCTCCGCGCACCGATCTTCCGTCGGCGTAAGATCGGCAACGACGCATTTCAAGTATTTATATGTATCGCGCCACATTCGGCGGATAACTCGCGGCAACGGCGCACGCACAGGATGTTTGACTCCGATATTGTAGAAATACAAGCTAGACTTGGCTGTCGAGTAGTCTGGGACTCTAGTGAAAAGCTACGGTACACTTTTTACTTCTTTCTTGTTTTAAGGCTTCATATATAGCTATCACTTCTATCGGATCTATTAGGACTACCGTTTAAGTGTTGGCGGTCAGTCGACGGATAATCTGCAACTGAATATACAGTGTGGCTGCAACGTATGGTAACGGATTGACTCCCGCGGAAGTTAGGCGTCGGAATTTCCGTTAAGTGTGGCGCTGGCCTAGTCATAATCAGAGACCGGATAATCGGATGAATATTTACTTTAAGTTGACATGTTCGTATTTTGAAGTAAACCTTCGTTACGCACGCTTGACTTGGGGAGTAAGCTTGGTGAATGCGTGACGAGAACGTAACGAAAAGTGTGAGATTTTTAGTGAACGAAGTTAACAACTGCTTGCTCAAATACCCTATGAACGTTACTAATAATGCAGAACTTTTAGCCAAGTTCTAGGCATACATAATACAAAAATAATACAAAATGTAAGGATTTCTCATAAATATTTTTTGTAACGAAGTTCCTTACCGCGCGTTGTGAAAGGGGGCTAGACGGAAAAAAATCTTACGAAAAGTTGTCACGACACTTTTTGCAGCTGTGCGGCGTGCGCATGTTTCTCTGTCTGTCTCTCTCTCTCTCTCTCTCTTAAAGAAAGCAAGCCAGATATTTTCATTTCTATTTCCCAATGAACAGTGTGGTGTCGCGACGATTATTTTTGTTGAGTGTATACAGGTTTTTTGTACATAATAAATAATAAGAAATAACTTCGTTCCATCCGGGTGTCCCTTGACACCTTTCAAGTTTTTTCTTATCAAAATTCCAGTCCGTTAGCAGTTTACCCACTTACGTTTGACCAATCCTTAAATTACCATAGAACTTAAACTTAGATAGAAAAGCCATAAAATATATGACCAACTAATGAACTCTTAACTACTAATTATAGCCCCGATTCTTATCAAATCAAACTAATTTTAGTATTAGATTTATTAAAAAAATAATTGATTTGGACATGGCATTTATATCATGTTAGATGCTATAAATTATTCGTAAGTAATAATAAAGTTTCAAAAGTAATAATAACAATATCCTAGGACATTATTTACAGACGGCCATCTGATCCCAAACTAAGCAGAGCTTGTACTATGGAAACCAGATAACTGATATACTACATATACTACTTTTCTTTTGTAAATACATACTTATATAGATAATTACTCCCAGACAAGAGAGGTAGGGCACAGCGTTCATTCGCTCGAAGAGCAGCCCGATTGGGGAAGTACCTCCACCTTACAGAAGACATTCCTTAATAATAACATTAATAATTTAATGTTGTGTTTCTGAGTGTGAGTAAGGTCGCCAGAGCTCATCGGGGTGGGGGGAAGGGTCAGCAATACTTGTTTGCTGACTCTTAAAGGCCGGCAACGCACCCGCGACTCCTCTGGTGTTGCGAGTGTCCATGGGCGGCGGTGATCACTTGCCATCAGGTGACCCACTTGCTCGTTTGTCGACCTCTGACATAAAAAAAAAAAAAAAAAATACTCAGGACAAACAGACATGTTCATGCACACAAATAGGTATCTGTCTTGGGGGGAATCGAACCCACGACCTCCGGCGTGAAAAGCGAGCATTTGCCAACTACGCAACCAGGCCCGTCTAGTCAAGATGAAGACTGGAAGTTGGCTTTTGTTTAAAAAACATAATATTAGGTCTTTACCTATGAAATTGCCGTTCTGCAGTACTGGCCATTTCAAATCAAAATAATTTTTGTTTGGCTAAGAATTCTAATTTCAAATTAATTTTATTTTAAAAACATGGATTCTTTTTTCCAAAAGTAGTCATTTCTTTATTGATTAGTGTTACATTTTCATCGCATTTCAATCTTTTTCGTCATCATGGATACGTTAAAAATTCGAGTAATTATGGAATATGAGTACCGTCGTGGCAGCAACGCGGCACAAGCGGCACGCAACATCAACGACGTTTACGGAGCTAACACTACAAACCAACGCACCACCTGTTATTGGTTTGCTCTCTTCCGTTCTGGAAATTTCGACCTGAAAAATGAACCTCGCGGTCGTCCGAAGACTTTGGTCGACAATGACGAATTAAAGGCGGTTGTGGAAGCTGATGATACACAGTCTATGGCTGAATTAGCAGCAGCTTTCGACGTTAGCGTCAAAACAATATTGGTCCATTTGCGTCAAATTGGCAAGGTAAAAAAGCTTGACAAATGGGTGCCCCACGAACTCAATGATCGCCAGCGCGAAGTACGCGTCGAGACGTGCCTTGCACTGCTCAACAGACACACAAATGAAGGAATTTTGAACCGCATTGTTACCTGCGATGAAAAATGGATTCTGTTTGATAACCGCAAGCGCTCAGCAAGTTGGTTGGATCCTGGTTCAGCACCTAAACAATGCCCTAAACGAAAACTTACCCCTAGAAAAGTGATGGTCACTGTTTGGTGGTCTAGCGCCGGTGTGATTCATCACAGCTTCTTACCAAACGGGGTGAGCATTACTGCAGATGTGTACTGTGAAGAACTGAGCACAATGATGGAGAAGCTGGCGCATCTCCAACCAGCATTGGTCAATCGCTCGTCTCCGCTGCTCCTGCACGACAACGCGCGACCTCATACTGCACAGCAGACGGTCTCCAAGTTGCAAGAACTGGGGTTGGAAGCTCTCCGTCATCCGCCCTACTCACCAGACCTTGCGCCTACAGACTACTACTTTTTCCAGAATTTGGATAACTTCTTGGCGGGAAAAAAATTCAATACCCGAGAGGCAGTACAAAATGCCTTTGAAGAATTTGTTGCCTCCCGTCCAGCTGATTTCTTTAAGAAGGGCATCAATAAACTGCCACTGCGATGGCAAAGATGCATTGATTGCATGGGTGATTACTTCGATTAATACAAATAAAAAAATTCATGAAAAAAATTCGTTTAAATTTTTTCATACAAAACGGCAATTTCATAGGTAAAGACCTATTATAACCAACTTCAACTCTTAGACTGGGAGCTAACTAACTTCTTTCAACTTTTCTTTAACTTCAGTTTGGGATATTTTTATTTTATTGCGGAAGCATTTCCTATCAGTTTAAAAATTCTTATCAAAATTGTTTTTATAATTGCCTAACTGCCATTAAAAAAAAAACATGCAGTCAAATTGATAACACTTTTTTTCTACTGAAGTCATTTAAAATATAGAAAAACCGGCCACGTGCGAGTTGGACTCGCATATGAAGGGTTCCGTAGCAGCAAGTATTTCAGTTGATTAAATGAAAGCAAATTGCGGTTTAAGATTAATGACGTATTAAAAAAAATTACTTGCTAGATCTCGTCCAAACCAATTTTCGTTGTTAGTTTGCATGGTGATGTACATCATATATTGTTTTTTGGGGGGCACTCATTTTACCGCTTTGGAAGTGTCTCTCGCGCAAACTATCAGTTTAGAAAAAAATGATATTAGAAACCTCAGTATCATTTTTGAAGACCTATCCTAACCATACATGTATGGGTACGACGAAAAATTTTTTTTTTCAGTTTCAGTTCTATGTATGGGGACCTCCCAAAATTATAGTTCTTTTTCTATTTTTGAGTAAAAATATTAATGCGGTTCACCAAATACAACTACTTACCAGGTTTCAACAGTACAGCTCTTATAGTTTTGGAAAAAGTGCCTGTGACATACGGACGAACAGACCGACAGATAGACAGACATGACGAATCTATAAGGGTTTCGATTTTTGCCATTTCACTACGGAACCCTAAAAAGAAAGAACGAAAGAAAAATGATTTTATTGAACACAGGGAAATGAAGTTCGTACAATCTAATACATACTTCTAATACATCTTGTTTACTACTACAACAAAAATAAATATGATTAAAGCAAATTTGAACACATTCATATACATTCATTTATACTCATAGTATACACAATTTATGAGTTGTTGTATTAATGTTGTACATTCGTCACGAAGTAAATTCGCTACAGAAAAAAGTATATGTAATGTCGTCCTAGTTCTAGTTTTGTGAAGAAAACGAATGATATATTAATTTGGACTATTGTAAATTCGTCACTATGTTTATCTCTGCACCGACAGCAGAAAAATAAAACAATAAGTAGAATTAGAATGTTAATTATTTATTTTTAATATTTATTATTACAGTAATTTTAAGAATTCAACTTTATCTCTATCTAAAAATCACAGTTCAATTCACAACTAAAATATTCGCGTTGTCAGTATCGGACATGCCCATGAGACGCCTAAGTAGTACTTATATTGCAACATGTTTTAAAAAGTGGCTGGTCTAACATTCCCACTATAAGTAAATAGTAGAAATATAATGGTAATAATATAATAGTATATTAAAATTATTCCCATACGGCCATCTGATACCAAACTAAGCATCTACATGTACTTACTACTTTTCTTTTTTTTTAAGTTAAGTATCTTAATATTAATACGTGAATAAAATCAAAAATCAAGAGCTTCCTGCAGAAGCTAATATTTTTACTTAACATGCAGTAGTAAAAACAATTAATAATTTCACGCGCTAAAACCAATAACTTTGCTTGCTACCAGTACTTTATGGGAAAATGGTGGAAAATTAAGACTTGTGACGAATTTACAATATCAATGTTATATAATTATTATAATTTAGTGCTTGTGACGAATTTATTTTCAATGTATGAAGTTTAAAACAAATTGACGAATTTACTTTGTGACGAATGTACACACGCCAGCACATCAAGCTACTCCAATCTGTCGAAATTCCTCAATCGAAAGTGACTCTTATACTTTTGTGATAAAGTTGAAAATCTATAAAAGAAATTTGACAGATTGGTGTAGCTTGATGTGCTGGCGTCTGTACATTCGTCACAAAGTAAATTCGTCACATTTTTGCTGGCTTATGCTATATGCTGTCTTCTGTACAACGACCCCAATTTATATCGGACCATGTTGAAACCGTTCCTCATCGAATAAAAATCCGTCTAACGGAGGAATCTCGTAATACAAAAAAGACAATAATATTCTTTATCCCTCATACAAAGATATTATGTAATAATGACATTAGAAAAACACAGAGTAACTACCAAAGTTAAATTCCTAGTATCATTTAATATCTTACAATAAAATTATGAAGTCCTATATCAAAACAGGAAAATCCCAAGATGGCGCCTTACCCGAGCTGAGGCGGGAAAATTTTCGCACAACAAATGACTCAATAAATAATTAGCCCGTCTCTGGTTCTCACTATGGAAATTGTGAGCCAGAGGCGTTTCTACACGCTTGTTTCATATAAACACTGCAATCATTCTTTAATTACATGCCTAGTATATTATAATGGAACTTATTTACGGAAAACCACTATGGAAGATATGCTCTGGGAAAACTAAATGTTAGAAGTTAATTATTTAAAAATAGAGAACAATGCTCCATTCCATAAAGTATTTTTATTTTTTCTTGCAAAGGCACCGATTATGTTTGAGTGCTTGTATGTAGTGATTTTATGGAATTTCACGTTGTACTAACGTTCATAAATTAAAATAAGTATGATAAATATGATACATGGTTTAAAATATCAATAATGGTTTATTTATTTGGCACATAATAACGTATTAATCTTAAATCTAATAAATTTAACGCACTTTTAATCACAAATTGAGGTCTACTTTCGAGCCATTTTTGAACATTAAAGTAAAGAAGATTGTTTATTCCATCAGATTTTTATTATATGGACACTGAAAATTACAACGTCTATAGTAACAGCATTGCTCACTGGGGAAAGGGGAAAGTTTGGGTATATGTAGGTGATGTCATGTGTGTGTGAGAATAAACGTCATAGGCTAAGTATAAGTAAGTGGATGCTTACCAATATGAAGCCTGAATACTCGTTTGGGGACTAGATAGGCAGTAGGTACATAGAAAAAAAGAGCGGTATAGCTAATGCTATATGGTATATGGTCCTATTAATACTGTCAATACCTATAGTTGAAAAAATGGATTTTACCCAGAAGAACAAATATATAATTAAGCTTAGCTAATGATCTTATTTCTAGTTAATAGAAATAACTTAAGATATGACATGAACAGGAAACTGTCATACTTATTTGATTGATTATATAAATTACAGAAAAAAAGCAACAGGATTTATTAATCATTCAGCGAATCACTGTGAGTCAGCCTCTATTGGGAAATGATATACTTATTTATATACTTTATGGAGCGTTTATCGATTGATATGAGGAGGATTGTTCTAAACTGTCCGTTTAGCGATTCAAAAATAGAACTTCCGCCATATTTTTTTTCTTAAGAAGCTTTGCAGCAATCATGAAAATGAAGACATGTTTCTATAGGATTGGACCAATCCCCATGATCGCAGTCAAATTTGTTCTTCTGCGCTTTCATTGGCCGAATGCTGTTAGATACATACAAGTGTTCGAAGGGTCATTCGCATCAAAGGTAATGGCCCATTTAGTATGAAAAATATACCTACGGCGTACAGAAATGAAATATGGGGGGACTCAAAGACAAATGATTATACTTTTCAATGGTAAGTGGTGCATTACTGTGGCCGATGGGGATCATGAAATAAAATATAATACATTGTATTATTGCGCGACCGCAACAAAGCTCGGGTGAGACCGAGATAGCAATATACGTGTTATTTATTACCTGACCGAACGAGTTTGCTTTATAAGTGTCACGATGATATTTTTATTTAACAAAACAATGGCAAAGTAAGTCTGCTTGTTTCATTTTCAAGTCTAAACTACTGAACCGATTTTGGTTAAATTGCTTGCCCCGTAGAGATATACATGTAAAGAATGAGTATTTGTTTAATACCTTAGGTGCATAGCATAGATTAAGAAAATACATTATTTAATTATTTTTTATCTATCATGTCATGTCAAATTCCTATGAATAGACAAAAAAATATATCTTATATACATATTAGATTTGTAGACGGACATAGTAAACTTTTTATCCCAGTGACATTTTTCCATGGGATAAAATAATTTAGAGACGGGCGAAACCGCTGGTGCAGCTAATTATTATCCAATTTTGATCGGTCTACTGCAAGATCTCTCCATTGAATTATTTTTTTCTTTTTACATATAATGAACAGTGGGCTATGCCTGCATTATTTGCCATCATTTTCGTTTTTGTACAAAAACATTTTTGATCCGGGTCGGATTATGGGCCATGACCTTTTACTCTTATAATGTACCGACAAACTTTGAGTTTTTATAACAGAGCATTATTTTTGAATACTTCTTAAATCATAGTTTTAATAATGAACTATGATTTTGATGGGCCTGTAAGCGTGGTTGGTAGATACGCTGCCTGTCACGCCGCAGGTCGTGGGTTCTATTCCCACCCAGGACAGATATTTGTGAGCATGAACATTTCTGTTTGTCCTGAGTCTGGGTGTAATTATCTATATAAGTATGTATTTACAAAAGAAAAGTAGTATATGTAGTATATCAGTTATCTGGTTTCCATAGTACAAGCTCTGCTTAGTTTGGATGGCCGTGTGTGAATAATGTCTCAGGATATTATATTATTAGTTATTTAAAGCATTTTAAACAAGATGAACTGAAAATAATTTCCATACAAAATAGATTTAAATATGCTATTCCGAAAGCTTTGCGACTTATTTCGTTCTCGTTACCTTGTAAAAAAAACTGTTATAATAGTCCATCCTTTTGCCATTTCTTTCTATGTTGTAAAAGATTGCTAATAATCTAACGCGATAAACAATATTATGTCAAACTAGGTGTGCACCGCGGTTTTACTAGCTTTAAACTTTATAAATTATAGCCTATGTGTTAATCCAGGATGTCAGCTAACTCCATACCAAATTTGATTAAATTCGCTCCAGCCGTTTTGACGTGAAGATGTAACAAACATACACACTCACAAACTTTCGCCTTTATAATATTAGTGTGATACCTATTTGATAAATAAAATCCATAAATATCAGTTCTAAATGATTCATAACTGCTCATAAAATTTAATGTCTTCAATACGTCGCATGAGTTGAAAAACGGAGATGTCAAACTATGGGTACGTCAATGTAACATTTTTTTTTTTTAAATAGCTAAGAAAAAATAAGTCACACACACTTTTCTATATCCAGGTATTTTGTTTCCACAACAAAATACTTAGATATAGACCAAGGTTGGTCTTGGTTGTGGAACTATTTTAAATGTTTTGGAACGAAGTTCCTTATCGCGCGTTGTGAAACGGGGCTAGACGGGAAAAATTCTTACGAAAAGTTTTCACGACACTTTTTGCATCTGTGCGGCGTGCGCATGTTTCTCTGTCTGTCTCTCTCTCTGTTATAGAAAGCAAGCCAGATATTTTCATTTCTATTTCGCACGATATCGTGTGGTGTCGCGACGATTATCTTTGTTGAGTGTATACAGGTTTTTTGTACATAATAAATTATAAGAAATAACTTCGTTCCATCCGGGTGTCCCTTGACACCTTTCAAGTTTTATTTGCTGTGTAGGTACGTAGGTATAGCCTTCATTACTTGATACATAAAAAAGTTACTTGTGGTTCTATTACCATAAATATATTTACATATTCAATAGGGAATATAAGAAAATTTCAAACATGCGGGTTAATCGTTAAAACTTGGCTCCCGATTGGCATTTACTGGTATCTTGGGTACTTGCAATGTCAATAATTTATCAAGTACGAGTTGAATATTTCAATACTTTTTACCTAAGGAATTTATATACTTAACCTTGCCTAGTCTTATAACAAAATTCATCTGTCCGATCAAACATGGAATCAAACGTGAAGCAAAAACTTTGTACCCCATTTTACCAAAATTTCCTAGGTGCGATTTCATTTCACCTAAACGTATTCTTTCGACTAATATCGTTAAATTACACTCTTTTTACACAGTTTTGCAGCGGTTCGTATCTGCCACTAAATGTCGAGGACAATGACTTTTAACAGAATATTTAAATTTAACGGTTGGCGTGGTTTGTAGTGGGATAAGAATCTTACTATATTAATACAAAACTTTGTGTGTGTGTGTTAGTATTTTCCAGGCTAATTACCCGAATTAAGATCATACAGCCATTTCACAAAACTGCAAGCACACTGACCATAACCATTCGTCATCAGTCATCGGCATTCTAAAGGTCCAACCACACCAAACGGCCCGCATCGGCCCGCATCGAAATGAATTTTACAATCTTTAAACGAAATTAAATCTTGTATACAGTGTTTAAAGTTTATATTACCAAGTCAAGGGTAAACACAGCCGGTGACATGCCGCGACAGGCGATCGGCTTCGTCCGCATGCGTTCGGATACCGGCGCATAGGTTTGAAATAGTTTGAATACCGCCGAATGCGCTCGGAGCCGTCCGCCTGCGTTCGGATTCCACCGGGTGCGCTGGGGAAGGTAGTAGTATGCGACGACGCGACGTCCGGTCGGACGCGGTCGGATGCCGTCGCATTCGACCGTATCCGACCGCGTCCGTGCGGTGCGATACTGGCCGATGCGGGCCGTTTGGTGTGGTTGGACCTTAACAGCACGTTAGACGAAAGCGTTAAAGCGATAAGGGTGCGAGGGATTTGAGAGGTAACATGAGAAAAAAGAGCATAGCATATAGTAAATTTTTTTGAACGGGTGTAATTATTTGGTAATTAGAATTTTGTCAGTTCCTTGGGTAGCGCAGAGGCGCCAATTTAAATATATTTGTCTTTGTTATGTTATTAATTTTTAGGTAATAATTTTAATATTTAATTATTTTTTTATTAGAACATACATGGGTGTGATTCGGATACTCCTCATCATAAAGTATCTAAATGTTGCGTTTTAACGTCACAACGGCCACCCTGTATATTGCTATGCCATTGTGGCTTATATAAGCCTCTAACGGAAGATCAGCGCTGCAGTAATATACCTGTGTGTTGCCGTAGCTAATGCTGAGATGGGGGCCTTTTAGGACTCTCAATATTTTTTTGATTTTATTTATGCAATGTATGGTAAGATTTCTTTTTGTCAAAAATAAACGTTTTTCATTTCAATTACTCCATGGAGGATGCTTGCTAGTTGTTCGTTTTTCCTTCGGAATTTCAGCTAGTCAAATCCAAAGCAACCCAGAATGCATTGAAGATAGCTTGTACTCAGAATTATTTGTTGAACATGTGCAACTGCGTGGTGCAATTACTAATCCATAAAACGTGGAAACACATTAATGGTGTCCTTAAGTTATTGATAATTTAGATAAAACATAGATGACGGCTTGAGATGTACATATATATTTCTAAGAAAACAATGCCTCACTGCCATATTACGGCGGGAGTTTTAAAACTAATGGCGTTATATTTTGTCTCGTCATTTCCGGTATCAGGTCTGACATAATTATATACGTACCACAGATAAATATAGGTAACAATATCTCATTCTTAGTAATATGATGCATCATAAATTTAGAAAAATAATATGGTGCAATACAATGCCAGTCTCTTTTTAGGGTTCCGTAACCAAATGGCAAAAAACGGAACCCTTGTATATTCGTCATATATGTCTGTCTGTCTGTCCGTATGTCACTGCCACTTTTTTCCGCAACTATATGAACTATACCGTTGAAACTTGGTGAGTAGATGGATTCTGTGAAGCGCATTAAGATTTTTACACAAATATAAAAAAAAAACAATAAATTTTTGGGGGTTCCCCCTTATAATTTTATTCTAAACTGTTAAGTTTGCGCGAGACACACTTCCAAAGTGATGAAATGAGTCCCCCCCTGTAACTTCTAAAATAAGAGAATGACAAAACAAAAAGAAATATATGATGTACATTACCACGCAAACTTCCACGGAAAATAATTTTTTTTATACGTCATCCATCGTAATCCGAAATTTACCTTTCATTCAATCAACTACTACAAGAACTTTTATATTATATTACTTGCTGCTACGGAACCCTTCATGGGCGAACCGACTCGCAATTGCCCGCTTTTTTTTTAATTAATGGTCCCTTTTCCCGGAACTAGCCGGCCTCCGTTGTTGTAGTTAGCGGAACGTTTTTTTTTATTTAATTGTTATATTATTATGTATACTTGACATAGAGGATCTGTACCGAATGTAATTAATTTAATGTGAATTAGATAGTTTGAAATTGTATGTATTTGCATGCCTGTGAGCAAAATATGACGACTTTATTTTTTTAACATCTTCATTACCATATTTTGAGCAAATAAAGAAATTCAATTGAATTGAAAAAAAAAAGAAAAAGTATGCTAAAATTTGATACAGACTAAAATTTCCATAAGAAACATCAAGGAAGGAAAAGTAGGAGAAGGGGAGCCAGGATAACTCACATGGATCAGGCCAAAGATATTGCAGAAGTAGGGTCATATTATCAAGAAGTTAAAGGTTTGGTAGGAATGAATAGAGGGACCAAGTGCAGGAGAATAGTTCTTAACGTGGATAGATAGTGTGCGTACGGTTCAGCTAAAATGCTATAAAATACACCAACATCTCTTAAATTTGACGGTCACCGTAGCCTAGTTGGTAGTGCTCCTGCCTACGAAGCTGGTGGTCCTGGGTCCGAATCCCGGTAAGTGTAAATATTTGTGTGATGAGCACGAATATTTGTTTCTGAGTCATGGATGTTTTCTATGTATATAAGTATTTATCTATCTATATAAGTATGTATATCGTCGCCTGGTACCCATAGTACAAGCTTTGCTAAGTTTGGGGCTAGGATGATCCGTGTGACATTGTCCCCAGATATTATTATTATATTATAATTTATATTGAACCTATATTATATAGAAAGCTATATTTCTTTAAAATTAAGTGACCCGTCTATGTACTCATTGGGTTAGTTATTGGCTTTGTATAGTGTAGTTTTAGAGTTAGCTTAGTATAAGGCACGATGGGATTGGCATCGTCATTATACGTACGAAAATGCTGTAAAATAAATAAATATAATAAAAAATTAGTGTGCGTGAATTGAATGTTTGTAAAATGGCTCGCGATACAGGGATTAATTGGCATAAGATCGGACGGCCTTCTTAAAAAAAAAGAAAATAAATATATAGCCGAAATTCAGCCCTATTATTTTTAATGTTATTTCGTCACCTCAGTTATAATAATACTTACTATTGATCCTTCTTATTAAATAATAAATAAACACACTCTGAACCCAAACTAGGCAGAACCTCTACGATGGCAACCAGACAACTGATAAACGTCCTTATATATTTTTGAATACATACTACTTACGAGTACTTACGTATATTATAGATAACATCCAGACACAGAACAATTAATCATTCTTAAGACACATAGATTTGTCCTCGGCGGGGATCGAACCCACGACCTTTGGCTTAGCAATCAGGTTTCCTAATCACTAGACCAAGAGGCCAGTCAAATCTTCGTGAACTTTTGGGTCCACATTTATACCTAATGTAATAAATAAGAGATGCTAACCACCATAATTTTTCCGTATGGTTAGGTTTTCAGACTTGCTTAAACATTACCTAAATTTTCGCTAAATAGGTTTTAATGTCCGACGCAAAAACGACGGGCCGTTACAAATTTGTACGCGAGTGTCTGTCTGTGGCATCTCGTATCTCTCAAACAGTTGAACCGATTTTGATTATGCTTTTGAGTGATCTTATCTATGTTTGATGATAATCGGTCCAAGATGGCCACTGCCACAAAATGGCTGATAACATATTTTTATATAACTCCCGCAATGTGCGAATCAAATGAAAGGGCAAATAATATGGAAGTAGAATCCTATACACTATGATAAATATAGGGATTTTTGTATTTTTAATATACGGTCTAATTACTATCTTAAATTACACAATTTTTATATATTTTTTTATTAATTATCAAAATCACGTTACAATTCAGAATATTTAAATACCTATAGTGTCACTTAAACCTCTTGGGTTTGAGCGTGACACTTCCCAATATGGGTCAATCTAATATCAATCTATACAATAAGTAAAAACGAATACCTAAATTTACGAGAACATTTATACGAGAACACTATGCTTTTCAATTTACTAAACTAATAAAGAAAATACACTTAATAAGCTACATACAGATTAGGTTCTTATACATTTTAATACCTACAGTTACTTAAAATATTGTTTTAATTTAACTTTTACATAGTTCATATTAATATTGTCGATTTATTTAATATTTTCTTATTACTTCTTTAGAAACTATTCAGTTTGTGATAGGCTTTCAAATTTCCATTATCATAAGGGATAGTTTTAAAAAGGGATAATTTTATTCTTTTTATCGAGACATGACTAAAAACCAATTTGTATTTTCTTAAGCATACAATAAACTTCGACGGCACGTGTGGCGCAGCGGCTTAGACAGTTGCCTCGCCGCTTCGTGTCGCGGGTTCGAGTTCCGCGCCGGACAAATATTTGTGTGACACATGAATAGTTGTTCTGAGTCTGGATGTAATTTGTGTCCGTCTATTAAATGTTTGTAAAGTACTCCGCGACACAGGGATTAAATTCACTAATGCGGGCGTTGTCTTAAAAAAATATAAACGAAGTTACATACTACCTTTTATCCACTATTTCACATGTCTAAGCATTGAGTTCGTGGAACTAAGATTGTTTAATTGGAAATAAAGATTCATTCATACAGCTATTGTAATAAATATTCTCTTTGAAGCACCGACATTTAGAGGTTGCGAAATATTTCATTGATACATCATATTTATTACTCTGTGACTCAACTTCATGGGATTGCGAAATGAAAATATATTTATTTGCGGAAATCATAACCATATCATTCATCAGTAGGTACCTACCGGACGTAGGCAACGCAGTACTTAATAATAATAGTCCTTCTGGTCGAATTTCGGCCTATGCGGCTGTCAGTCTCAAAGGAACATGTTACAGTGCACAAGTGTATGCGCAAACACAGGGTCACTTTCTATTCCATCATTCTTTAATAAATAAATAAAAAGGTTTTTATTCACGTAGACTTTAAAAAAGCGCTTGTAAATAGTCAGAACATGTTTGTAGTATTATAGTTTTATACATTATTATTTCTAATAACATAGATATTTAGGTACACATTGTATTAAAACATTTATAAAAATTATTTTATAACAGCAATGATATTTATCTAGCTCGTATCAAGTTATTGTCAAGAGATTATGTTTAAGTTTAATTATCTAGTTTAAGTCTAATATTTTTAATACATATCGTCATTCTCATGATTTGATAGGACGACCAACCTATTGGAAACCTTTTATAGGCCCGCCGGTTGGGGAGACGACGGGGTACGTGGGAGTCTCAAGTGTTACCCACTAAAACCACTCTTTACGTGCTCTCTGAGGCACGGGAGTATACATAATACCGCCAACTCCTAGACTACGGGCTTGTACTAAGAAGATTTTATTTTTCAGAAAAATTCCAGTATCTCTTTTGGCCTCTCCCGGGATTTGAACACAGAGGACCTCGTTATCTTTGGTGGAACACGCTACCGCTAGAACAACCTTACATTATAATTAAGAACAATATTTTTTTAATGGTGTCTTGAAAACCTAGAGTGCGTAATTCGATATAGACTTCACCGTTTTTGTTATTTATATGATTAATAGTTCGCCTGTGTTGCCTAGCCAGGCGGATTGGTTTCATCTCATGCCATCACTTATTACAGACAGAGATATATCATATTATCCAGTGTAAAAACTAGTCTGCAAGTCATGTCTGTCCGAATTTCGGTTACCATGTGACACATTCACAGAGTAACTACGTAATATAGAGGTAGGTACACGTAAAAATATAAAATAAAATTTGTATATTTAACCATGTTTAGGTGTGAAGTGTGAGATATGGTCGGGCTTTGGGCCCTGGACGTAGCTGGTTAAATTCCCGAACCAAACAAATAAGAATAATAATAATAAAAGCCTTTTTATTTTCTTTACAAACATAGTATAACTATATATATAGACATTTTATTTTGACAATAACTTAATACAAGCTAGCTAAATATAATTGCTATTATAAAATAAATTTTATCATATTATATTATTTTATATATAATCCGTGTACCTAAATATCTATGTACTAACATTTGCTAAGTTATTCTTATAACTTAGCAAAGGTGCTAGTTACGACACACTTTAATGCTTGTTTTTATTAAGTGTAAGCCAATGGTACGAGTATGACTGTGTTTGTATACGTGTTAAATATTTTATGCAAATAAAATTATTAAAAAAATTTTACTAGAAATAATAATGTATACAACTATATTACTACAAACATGTTCTGACTATTTACAAGCGCTTTTTTAAAGTCTACGTGAATAAAAACCTTTTTTATTTTATTTTATTTATTTTACATTTAGACTTAGTTAATATAACTTATAGTCAAGGCCCCTGGCGGGTATATGCGTCCTCCAACAGATTTCGGTTTCTCCTTGACTTCGCTTTTGTCTCCAGTCTTAAACCAAACAAATATATAGAGAAAGATGTTATTCAACTGGTTTTGGGGTTGGGTGAGGATTTGCCGTACATGTCTTGGAGAAAAGGTTAAGTTAGTTAAGAGTCGGTACCGGTTGTCATGACAACGTCTATGATAATTACAAACGGTATCTACGGTGTTATAGGTAGCCAGAATGCTTCTGATCAACTCGTTGACTGTTTGTCATAAGATTCTAGATCAAATGGCAGTTGCTAGTTTTATAGCGTACCGCCACAGCTTAGACCGAGGGGAGCCGAGAATTTGAGCTTTCTTGTCATATACCCAATAATAATAATAATATTTGCGATCTGATCCCAAACTAAGAAGAGCTTGTACTATGGAAATCAGATACCTGATATACCACTTTTCTTTTGTAAATACATTCTTATATAGATAATTAAACCCAGGCACAGGACAAATAGACACATTGTTCATACAAAAATATCTAGTCTGGGTGGGAATCGAAACCACGACCTGCGGCATGTACCAACCACACCAGCTGGCGTCCCAATAGAAATAAGTATATGGTAAATGACAAGAAATCTCGAGTCTTGGAGTGGATAAGGAGAATCATGGATTTAAATTTCTTTATTTCTAAGACCAATACCAAAACTAGAAGCTAGATTATATTAGGTCTTTACCTATGAAATTGCCGTTCTGCAGTACTGGCCATTTCAAATCAAAATAATTTTTGTTTGGCTAAGAATTCTAATTTCAAATTAATTTTATTTTAAAAACATGGATTCTTTTTTCCAAAAGTAGTCATTTCTTTATTGATTAGTGTTACATTTTCATCGCATTTCAATCTTTTTCGTCATCATGGATACGTTAAAAATTCGAGTAATTATGGAATATGAGTACCGTCGTGGCAGCAACGCGGCACAAGCGGCACGCAACATCAACGACGTTTACGGAGCTAACACTACAAACCAACGCACCACCTGTTATTGGTTTGCTCGCTTCCGTTCTGGAAATTTCGACCTGAAAAATGAACCTCGCGGTCGTCCGAAGACTTTGGTCGACAATGACGAATTAAAGGCGGTTGTGGAAGCTGATGATACACAATCTACGGCTGAATTAGCAGCAGCTTTCGACGTTAGCGTCAAAACAATATTGGTCCATTTGCGTCAAATTGGCAAGGTAAAAAAGCTTGACAAATGGGTGCCCCACGAACTCAATGATCGCCAGCGCGAAGTACGCGTCGAGACGTGCCTTGCACTGCTCAACAGACACACAAATGAAGGAATTTTGAACCGCATTGTTACCTGCGATGAAAAATGGATTCTGTTTGATAACCGCAAGCGCTCAGCAAGTTGGTTGGATCCTGGTTCAGCACCTAAACAATGCCCTAAACGAAAACTTACCCCTAGAAAAGTGATGGTCACTGTTTGGTGGTCTAGCGCCGGTGTGATTCATCACAGCTTCTTACCAAACGGGGTGAGCATTACTGCAGATGTGTACTGTGAAGAACTGAGCACAATGATGGAGAAGCTGGCGCATCTCCAACCAGCATTGGTCAATCGCTCGTCTCCGCTGCTCCTGCACGACAACGCGCGACCTCATACTGCACAGCAGACGGTCTCCAAGTTGCAAGAACTGGGGTTGGAAGCTCTCCGTCATCCGCCCTACTCACCAGACCTTGCGCCTACAGACTACTACTTTTTCCAGAATTTGGATAACTTCTTGGCGGGAAAAAAATTCAATACCCGAGAGGCAGTACAAAATGCCTTTGAAGAATTTGTTGCCTCCCGTCCAGCTGATTTCTTTAAGAAGGGCATCAATAAACTGCCACTGCGATGGCAAAGATGCATTGATTGCATGGGTGATTACTTCGATTAATACAAATAAAAAAATTCATGAAAAAAATTCGTTTAAATTTTTTCATACAAAACGGCAATTTCATAGGTAAAGACCTATTAAATCTTAATGTTTTTATCTCATAGAATTACTTGAAATACAGTCAACACCATATCGCTGAATACTAATGACCTCCTGGTCTTTGTCAGCTATAACGGCCAATCTCGATGGAAACTAGCCAGCTATCCACGCTGGCTTTTCTAACTCCTCCTTTTTTCTGTTTCTGATTAAATTCGTTGCGGGATCCAAGACAGTTAAAGCGATTCCCCGGGACATGCCTGAGCTTCACCGCTCAGTGTCATTTCATTGTGTGCCTCTGTTGATCCTGGCTTACAGGAGTTGCAGTGGTGGGTAAGAGGCCCTCCCTCTTACCCACCACTGCAACTACTGTAAGCCAGGATTACTAGTCCCGATTTTATCCACGCTGGACTTATAGTAAAGTACACAAATGTACAAACACAGGTGTGCTCTCTTTTCTTTCACCCTCATGATCCACTGGAACGGTTTAGTTAATACGATTGGAAAAAGATCACAATCTGCAGGATTTAAGGCTTTACATACTCTCTAATTTATAGGTAAATAATTTCTTAACTTCGGGTTGCTACTGATAGAAAATCTTTGACAGAAATTCCAATTACACTTTTTGACTCAATATAAGAAAAAAATTAAAACCGGCCAAGTGCGAGTCGAACTCGCGCACGAAGGGTTCCGTACCATTATTTATAAAAACGAGCAAAAAATTCACGTTTGTTGTACGGAGCCACCTTAAATATTTATTTTATTTTTTAGTATTTGTTGTTATAGCGGCAACAGAAATACATCATTAGTGAAAACTTCAACTGTCTAACTATCACGGTTCATGAGATACAGCCTAGTGACAGACGGACAGACAGACAGCGAAATCTTAGTTGCTTGCTTATCGTATGGGCAGTGGTAACCCTAGTGTCAGAGTTGGTCAAGCCGCCCAGCAGGCCTCTGACATGGCTTAACGACTGTTGTCTAATGACTACAACCGGGACCGACAGCTTAAAGTGCCCTCCGAAGCACGGAGACGCTCAGAAATTAAACCATTTTGGCGGTCACCCATCTATGGACTGACCGCGAGCCTAGTTGCTTAACCTCGCCGATCGCCGATACAGACCGGTGAGAACATCTAGCTATGAGCTAGATGCTCATAGCTAGATGAGAATAGATAGTCTTAGTAATAGGGTCCCGTTTTACCCTTTGGGTACGGGACCCTAAAAACCATTGTGCTACCTATTCATTCTTTTGGTGGCGAGTATTTCCAGTCCCTGGAAGTCCTGGTGACACTTCGTCCAGGATTTTATTGAACGCTTCCCCGCTTCAAATAAACTTCACTGTCTAACCCTGCAGCTTATATGAATAGCAGAAAAGTTTTGTTGACAGGATTGACGCTAACACTGGTAACCCATGACAATATTATATGCAGTTCAAGAATCTAGCGTTAAACTAACGGAGTACATACTGGATATACTTGCTCTACGAAAATTACCCTTATTACTTCTTCAATAAAGACTATATCATCGCCAAAATGAGTGTACCAATGTGCCCTCCACTGTACGCGTAGAACTTAGCTTTGAACTCTAATCACGATTTACGCGGTATTTTCAAAGCGCTATTTTCTTTGAAATATGTAACATTGCGTTCTTATTCCAATGACACGTTGATCTATTACTCCATTCAAGTAAATTCTATGAAAATGCTACATGTATTTAAATTGAGAATAACATTATATACTCCAAGTAACTATCGCATCAATTTAATCAATCTTATTCAGTGACAGCGCACGGAACTTAGAATGAGCCTCATTATCAAACATTATTATTATAACTAGCTTCTGCCTGCATCCGCGTTTACTCTACAATTGGGTCCAGAGAGGTTATTGATAATCTTATAGATACCTAGTATTTCCCGGGATAAAAGTACCCTTTATATAATCCAGGGAAAAAATGTGTAAACATAATTTTATTCAAATCTGTACAATTATATAAATAAATTAAATAGCCGTTTTTATTTCTTGACTTTATTAACAAAACAGATCCTTGAGGGACGCTTTTGTCCAGCTGTGGATGTCTTTAGGCTGCCATGAATAATAAATTTAATATTTAAATAATTAATAATTGTTGAAAAAAACTGAAAAACACGCTTTTAGCACTCACAAAAAATTACAAAATAGCTAATCCGCCATCTTAAATGTCTGCCATGTTGGATCTAAGTCACGTGACTATTTTTTTTCGTATTCCTGACAGCAAACCCTTACATTTGATACCCATATCATGGAAGTGGATTTCAAACAGCCAGTCCGCCATCTTGGGGAGGCCGCCATATTGGATTTGTAATGACGTTTCTTAGCTAGTCATATATTCTCATCAGAATTCAGAGCGCGTGCAGAATTTCATCCTAATCGGAGACCGGGAAGTGGGTCAAGTTAATATTATAAGATTTTCTTAGTTACATAGTTAGTTACAAGTGAAGCTAATAAAAGCGCGTTAAAAAAAAACTTGTGTGTACTTATGTACACGCGTTAGAAGTTATACTTCTTAATATACAACTTGAACATAGTTATCAATTTTCATACCACCTAGAACTAACTTCATGCTGTTAAATTTTTTGGTGTCGGTGTGCGCGCGCATCGTAAAAATTCACTCTCATCATTTTTCTCCATCGCGCCAAAAGAAGTATAACTTCTAAAATATATATTCTTACACTGTTAAATAAAATTTCAAGTAGATTCATTACTCTATGTACAAAGACGTCATTACCTCTTTTTTAACCAATCAGAACATCTATAATATTTCAATGTCATGTTATAGCTATGTCGTTTTTTGTCGCTAATCAAGTCCGACTCCTTTACTGAAATATTATGTTACGAACATTACGGGATTATTTACGGGACTTTGAAAAAAACTAAGAAATTGTTACACATGAATTTTGTTACTGTATTTCCTGCAGATGTAATGCTAAGAAGTTTTTTTTTTCTAGATTTTTGTCGACTTGCCGTTGATTGTCGTTGTGGTTTTTCAAAAGATTCAAGAGCAATATTTATGTAATATTATGTTTATACTAGCAATTCTCCCACGACTACGTCCGCGTGGATTTCTTATTTTCTTAGCAACCATCTTCCAAAATTGCTAACTGAAAATGAAAATTTATATGGATTAGGTTCACGCTCGCAAATCTGTGGTCATTGGATGTTTATATACAAAACGCATTTTTCAAAAATTCAATTTAAAAATCAGCTGCATTAGTAGATAAATAATAAAAAGCAGTAATCGATAAGAAACAACTTATTCTTAGATAATATTTCGTGTCTTTTGAAAGTAAATTAGTACAAAATTGAGATCAAATTATTTAAATGTGTACGTTGCAGTAAAACTAATTAACTGCATGATATTCACAATAACTGCAATAATAGAGCAATTTCAAAAGTTCTCAGTATACTGCTTTTTGAATAACGCAAAAATCAATCATTTTATGTTATATTTAATAAGTTAGATTGGAACTGAATAACCACTAGAAAAAATATAGTTAAAAACAAAAGTTAGCGGATAAAATACATTAATTAACCTAGTCAAATTATTAAGCAATGGCTAAACAAATGATTGTTACGGAATTATGTGACTTATCGTAGAAACAAAATAGTTTAAGTTTAGTTCTGTATACTTAAATAAATGTATGTACGTAAGCTACCCATCATACAACTCATATTATTATGTTAAATGGAGCGTTATTCATTTTTCTTCATTTTTATTTGTCCAAATCCAATAATGTTATCATAGCCTATTAAGTTTCGCATCATTTACGCCAACTTCTTCGAAAAGCTAAGCTCTAGTGATTTTACAGCGGTAATATTATAATGCTACGAGCTGGAGAATATTCTGTTTAGTGGAGGAGTCGCCAGCAGAGTTGTTCGTAGAGAGAAATAAAACCGGCTAAGTGCGAGTCGGACTCGCCCATGAAGGGTTCCGCAGCAGCAAGTATTTCAGTTGATTAAATGAAAGGTAAATTGCGGTTTACGATTTATGACGCATTAAAAAAAACTACTTAGTAGATCTCATTCAAACCAATTTTCGTTGTTGGTTTACATGGTAATGTACATCATATATTTTTTATTATCTTTATCATTCTCTTATTTTAGCAGTTACATGGGCACTCATTTTTTCACTTTGGAAGTGTCTCTCGCGCAAACTATTCAGTTTAGAAAAAAATGATATTAGAAACCTCAATATCATTTTGGAAGACCTATCCATAGTAGTAGAGTGCGACGAAGACATATCCATGTATAGGTACGATGAAAAAAAATATTGCGATACAGTTCTATGTATGGGGAACCCCGAAAATTATTATTATTTTTCTATTTTTGTGTAAAAATCTTAATGCGGTTCACAGAATACATCTACTTACCAAGTTTCAATAGTACAGCTCTTATAGTTTCAGAAAAAACTGGCTGTGTCATACGGAAGGACAGACAGACATGACGAATCTATAAGGGTTCCGTTTTTTGCCATTTGGCTACGGAACCCTAAAAACGCAATCTTCTACCTTACTTGTATGTCCTTTTTCACCTAATCTTGCCCGTGTGTAAATTTACAGTTTACACATTAATCTGCGAAAGAGGTAAACATAATTATTCAACTAGTTAGCCGAAAGCCATCCATTTCTGGGCAAAAGCCTCCCCCAAAGATCTCCACACTATCATCGGTCATGCACCACTACGATCCAGAGGTCATCAGTTTATCTTGTGGGGGACTATCCACGCTGCGTCTTCTTGCCCCAGCGGCCGTGTCGGTTCTACGAGCAGTGTACCTTGCCAACTGCTACTATCCTAACATTGACAGGTATCAGGTTAAGTTCATGCCATGGGTTAGCCCATGCTCTCCTTTTGTGTTACGACATTTTTTAAATTGCTTTCACTGAAAGAAAGAAAGAAGAAAATATCAAAGTAATCCGTTACTATTAATAATTCTGATTTATTACATTACCACAACATAATATATCAATCAACTAATTTTACATAACTTACACAATGATTACTATAGCCAAATGAAATAAATTCTCCCCAAAAATGCTTGATTTAGTGCAGGATTTTCCCGTCCAATGAACATATAAGGAGAAAGTCCACAATCTTTAAAACTATTTCGTCCGTGGACCGGACTTCCCGCGGTGTCAACTCACTAAAGCATAGATTAATTAGAAACATTTTTCAAAAAAAGATCTCTTTGGTCAGTGTATAGATATTTCTTTATTTTGTCGTCTGACTGCGGCTGTTAAGTTGAAGGCCGCCCACTTCCGTTTGTTATGAGACCGGTGGCGCCAATTTTTTATACAATATGTTATTTAATTAATAGCAAATTGGAAATCGATTTGGTGGTAGCGGTTTTTATCATTTGATCTCCTCTTACGTACACTCGTAGTATAAAGTTTAATCTTATTTATTTAAAGTATTTATCTAATTAAAGGTGGCTTACTACGCTTGTGAAGATTTGGATCTAAAAAAGTGTTATTTTATTTTGATATGACGTCATAATTGCTTCACCGGACAAAAAAGGCGAGTGGGCACCCACTCGCCTTTTTGTCCGGTGAAGCAATTATAGAGCCGTTTAGAAAACTAAGTACCCCGTGTGGGTCGTTGGGGTTCAAGCCTCGGCTCAGGATGGTTAGTGATATAGAGTCAGTTTTTAGGACATTTAATGCAACTGTCGCCTTACGTAAATATGCGAAAACGCGGTTACTTTTTTTTAGTCCCTCTTACCCACCACTGGAACTCAACAACTGTGGCACACGATGAAATGAAGTGAGGCTCGGGCATGTCCCGTTGCATTGCTTCGACTATTATGGATCCCGCATTAAATATAATCAGAAAATTACACCCACTTCCTTCCAGAGCAAGGCGGGGAAACAGAATGTTATAACGAGGCTAGAGCCTCATAAAACAAGAGAATTACAACTAAAGAGGCGAGCTGCAAAGGCATCAAGGATATACACACATCAACACAATCTAGGGATATTGAACATTTCATTGATTATCTAGAAAACTATAAACATTTTGTTATGACTGTAAATGGAAGAATTAAAGATAATTTCATGGCCGATATTTAAACATTAACAACACGATGCGATTTTGTTTTTCTAATTAATAAAAGTCTTAAATTAATTAAGCCATAGAAAATTACTGAGTGAACAAAAACATTTTATTCTTATAAAATTATTCAATCGAATTAAATGAATAAAGATCTTACCAAATCTGATAATCAGTAATCGGTATTTCCTCCTCTAACATTAATCACACAGCGGCAACGATTTTCCATACTTAAAATTAAGGTGTCAATGTCTTGCTGGGGTATGCAGTCCCAAGTTCTTTTTAAATGTTCGAAAAGTTGTTCTTCTGTTGTCAAGTTGGGCGGAAAATCCCTCAATGCTCTTCGCTGTAACATGTCCCAGGCGTGTTCAATTGGGTTTAAGTCTGGCGACTGTGGAGGCCAATCTAATACCTGAACATCGTGTTCTCGAAGGGCGGCCCTCACCAGCCGCGCTGTATGGGAAGGTGCATTGTCATGCATGAGCTGAAATTCTTGCCCCGTTAGGGCCCTGAGCGGGACAATGACACGTTCTACTACCTCCTCACGGTATCTATGGGCAGTCATGCTGCCCTGAATCCAAATGAGTTGGGTTCGTCCGCCGATTCGTATTCCTGCCCACACCATAATTGTCCCGCCTTGGTAAGAGTGGACCTCCTGTGGATGTCGGAGACGGCTGACCCTGCCTGGAGTTCTCCAAACGCGTGTTCGTCTCGAATCTGGATGAAATCCATAGCGGGACTCATCAGTGAACAGCACCAATGACCATTGTTGATCACTCCATGTCAAATGTTCTTGAGCCCATAAAAGTCGCCTACCGCGATTGCCACGTCGCAGCGCTGGGACTCGTAGCGGTCTGCGAGCATGAAGACCAACTTCATGCAGCCTCCTTCGCACGGTTTGGTCGCTCACCAGCAGCTGCTGACCCTCCTGGAGCCTTTGCACTAGTTGCATCGCTGTGATATTGGGTAGTCTTCTGGCGGTCATTTGGAGAAATCGATCCTGTCTCTGAGTGGTAACACGATATCTACCTGTGTGCCGTTCTGCCACATCTCCAGTAGCGCGATAACGTGACCACAGCCTGGATACCACATTTTGGCTTGTGCCCAGAGACTCAGCAACGACGCGTTGAATAGCACCGTTTTGTAACATGCCAACTGCCCGTAACATTTCATCTCGACTCAAATGATGGCGTGGCATGACGCTAAAAAGCTTACACAACCAATTGAGAAAAGAAAATAAAACAATTTATCAGGTTTTCTTCAATTAACACGCAAAAAAAATTTTAATGCAACTTCTTGAAATTAGATACAACTCAAGATTGCGCTGTGCTTTGCGTGTTTTCATTTGTTTCTCATTTTAATTTTTAAATTTTGAATAAAGAATAGACAAGGTTTAAATCTGTAAATAAACTTTTTAAGGAAACTAAATAGGTTTTAAACAATAAAGCCATGTTTGATTTCAAAATAACGTATCCCTAGACTTTGTTGATGTGTGTAGTTTAAGGGTCCTATCGAGTGGGCTACCATCGGGGCTGCTCGCCGTAAATTGCTTTATGACAAAGCCAAAGGTTGGCATTGATACTTCTGTGTAAACCTTATAGCACAGTCAGAACAGAGGACCTGTACTAGCGGGTGTACCGGGCGATCTTGAAGTACAAAGACGTCCAGCGAAGTATTATTTGATGCACGAAAACTTTGAAAAATATTTTCTATCATTACGTGATCGTGTTAAAATGTCCAGCTTATTTATGCCAATAGCTGACGTAAATGACGAATTTCTAAATGAATGGCAATGTAGATCGATTATATCAACTAAAGGTCGCCACTAGCATCAATTCTTTCCGGAAGTTCGCGGACGGTTAAATAAAACTTGGCTTATCACAGACCATTGTGGGGCACAATTTGTTACTGTACACGGAACTAATAAAAGTAAATTGTTTAGTCAAATTAATACCGTCACCTGTCTTTCCTCAACTTGCTAGTGCGAATATGAACAAACCGCCCACTACATACTTTGGGAGTGTGCTTTCTGGCGAAGTATTGTGTTAAATAGGCTACAATCAATGTATGGAGTATCTTGTAGAGCCCAAGAACAACTTCCATGTCTTTAAGCGGTTTTTTTGCCTACTATTGGAATCAATATATTGCACGGGCTGGAGCTAAATTGGTCCAATACGGCCCTGAGCCGATATGCGGAATACCAAAAAGCACAGTCCAACTCACCCTAAGGAACCATTGCCAACAGGAAGCTATTACACGCTGGCACAAACTTCCAGGTTTAACTCACTCCAAAAAAGCTATCAAGGACTACAACCGCAAAACTGCGAATCAAGCCCTCGCGTTTAGTAGGAGGAATTTATGCATCATAACTAGGGTGTTAACGGGACATTGCCGTCTCAGGAAACACCTGTCTACGGGGGGCATCGGAGACTGTAGAGAGTGTAGGTTTTGCAATAACGCGGACAAAACACCTCTACACCTGCTCTGTCACTGTGAACCACTGATGCATAAACGTAACACCGTCCTGGGCAAACACTTCTTGCACCAGGACGATGTTATCGATACTCCTGCCAAAAACATTCTGCAATTTATATGTTGCAGGGTTAGACAGGAAAGTTGTTTAGTTGGAGCGGCGAGCACAATAGCAACAGCAAACAGTGTTACCAGGACCTCCGGGGACTGGAAATAGCCGCCACCAGAAGAATAGAATAGAATAGAATTGGAATCAAGTATGATAGCTCACTTGATAGTATAGGTACCTTTAAGATGTGGCTACTCGTTCGATTGGGGGTCGGAGGCCCCCAAAGGAATAGTGTCAATAGTGAAGAACATGTTATTAATCGCTATGCTTGGCAGACGGGTTAGCGATCGCAGCATGATGGTCATATATAGTACTCAGAGAGAAGCTGATGCCCTCTTTTTCCTGCCCGGTTCTTTGGGAGATATTCTCACGGAACGAATTTAACGTCCCCCTTGGGACGAGATAACATCTTCGTCGCACTCTACTACACGAGTGACAAAGGAGAACGGGCAGCAGCGTCTCTTTAACTTGCTATGACGATCACCGTAGCCTAGTGGGTAGTGCTCCTGCCTACAAAGCTGGTGGTCCTGGGTTCGAATCCCGGTAAGTGCAAATATTTGTCACGAATATTTGTTTCGGAGTCATGGATGTTTTCTATGTATTTAATTATTTATCTATCTATATAAGTATGTATATACTGCGATAATGGCATATCCCCATAATTAATTAACATTATTGGGGGATGCCCACGCCCAGCGGTGGACGTATTTCCCCTGATTTGTGGTTGTGATGTTACTGTTAGATCCACGATGCAGTCTATCTTTATTCAAAATAAAGATATGAAGCGGTTTTGATGAATTCGAAACGAAAGTGATTTATACCTACCACATGACTGAAGTAAAACTTAGACATAAAAACGTAACTGGCTATGGGAGAAAGAGAAAAAGAAAATGTGTGCTCGCACCTCTCCCTCTTCCCCCTACAGTAATATAGGTATGAAACGTAACTCGGTCTCTATCTACTTCTATCTGCTCAACTTCCTTCAGCTCGCCCGATCGCACTAATCGTAACGCATTCACCAACTTACTCACCAAAAGAAGCGTGCGTAAATATTTGCTTCAAAAATATTAAAGTCACATGTAATAGTAAAAGTCATATGTAATAGCTTCTGTTGACTATTTTGGACATAATAGTATATTTACCGACCAGTTTTTATTAGACTAGACAAGTAGACAAACATGTATGAAAAACTAAACGTACTTTTTGTTACCTTATAAATATCAGTATTTAGTGCTTTTTTGCCATTGGCGCCTAACTTAATTAATTAATATTAGCTAAGCATAAAAATATTGTACGGTCTGCCTTTTGCCTACTGTATTTTGTAAACACATATTATATGACGGTCACCGTAGCCTAGTTGGTAGTGCTCCTACCTACGAAGCTGGTGGTCCTGGGTTCGAATCCCGGTAAGTGCAAATATTTGTGTTATGAGCACGAATATTTGTTTCTGAGTCATGGATGTTTTCTATGTATATAAGTATTTATCTATCTATATAAGTATGTATATCGTCGCCTGGTACCCATAGTACAAGCTTTGCTTAGTTTAGGGCTAGGATGATCTGTGTGACATTGTCCCTAAATATTATAAATATTATATGGATAATTAGGTACTAATTTTTATTTCTGACTCAGGATAAACAGACATGTTCATGCACACAAATATCTGTCCTGGGAGGGAATAGGACCCACGTCATGCGGCGTGAAAGGCAAGCATTTACCAACGATGTAGATACTATTATTATTAAAACTGACTTGAGGGGTTACCATAGTGATAATACAATACAAAACTTCTTATTGTACATCAGAAATAAAAATTAGTAACAAAAATAGTTTTAAATATCTATCTATCTGACACCTTTCCGCGTAACAGACGTGACAAAAGCCAACTTTGCCTACACTCGGCAAAAACGGCTATTATGGGGAAAAGTTTTTTCTGCGTGGCTCTTAGAGTATACAATAAAATACCTCAAGCGTTAAAAGCTTTGCCCGCAAAATTTAAAAAACAGATTCGACATTTATTAACAGACAAGTGTTACTATTACATTGCCTTTAATTCATTTTTTCATGTAATTTAATACTGTAATTTTAAATATGTGTACTGTATGTTTTTTTTCATTTGTTAATCTTTAACTTATTATTTTTATATTTATGTAAAATAAAATTAAAATTTGTACTCCTCGACAGGTAAAACTTTTTTTTAAGATCTTGCATGCTTTAATTTGTATGTAAACGCATGTATTGACAAATAATAATAATGTATAGGGACAATGTCACACAGATCATCCTTGCCCCAAACTAAGCAAAGCTTGTACTATGGGTACCAGGCGACGATATACATACTTAAATAAATAATCTTTATAATTATGTACAAAGGCGGTCTTATCGCTAGTTGCAATAAATTAAATTAATTATGTAAGTTACCAGATATATTTGTAATGAAAGTATATTACGGTATATCTAGTTTGCGCACCGTTTTATCTCCGCTCGCAACCTCCCGCCTAGTAAAGTGGGTAATTAAACCAACTATCTTGCAACACTGGGTTTGCAATCCCACTTTAAAACATCTTAAGGGCCTTTCTTTGGGATAAAGCGGTATGCTCCATTAGAGGGGTATGTAGTGATGTCATCGTGGAGTTTAAGCACCGTTTTATCTCCGCTCGCAACCTCCCGCCTAGTAAAGTGGGTAATTATACCAACTATCTTGCAACACTGGGTTTGCAATCCCACTTTAAAACATCTTAAGGGCCTTTCTTTGGGATAAAGCGGTATGCTCCATTAGAGGGGTATGTAGTGATGTCATCCTGGAGTTTAAGCACCGTTTTATCTCCGCTCGCAACCTCCCGCCTAGTATAGTGGGTAATTAAACCAGCTATCTTGCAACACTGGGTTTGCAATTCTACTTTAAAATATCTTAAGGGCCTTTCTTTGTGATGAAGTGGTATGGTCCATTAGACTGGTATGTTATGATTTCGTCCTGGAGTTTAAGCAACGTTTTATCTTCGCTCGCAACCTCCCGCCTAGTAAAGTGAGTAATTAAACCAGCTATCTTGCAACACTGGGTTTGCAATTCTACTTTAAAATATCTTAAGGGCCTTTCTTTGTGATGAAGTGGTATGGTCCATTAGACTGGTATGTTATGATTTCGTCCTGGAGTTTAACCAACGTTTTATCTCCGCTCGCAACCTCCCGCCTAGTAAAGTGGGTAATTAAACCAACTATCTTGCAACACTGGGTTTGCAATCCCACTTTAAAACATCTTAAGGGCCTTTCTTTGGGATAAAGCGGTATGCTCCATTAGAGGGGTATGTAGTGATGTCATCGTGGAGTTTAAGCACCGTTTTATCTCCGCTCGCAACCTCCCGCCTAGTAAAGTGGGTAATTATACCAACTATCTTGCAACACTGGGTTTGCAATCCCACTTTAAAACATCTTAAGGGCCTTTCTTTGGGATAAAGCGGTATGCTCCATTAGAGGGGTATGTAGTGATGTCATCCTGGAGTTTAAGCACCGTTTTATCTCCGCTCGCAACCTCCCGCCTAGTATAGTGGGTAATTAAACCAGCTATCTTGCAACACTGGGTTTGCAATTCTACTTTAAAATATCTTAAGGGCCTTTCTTTGTGATGAAGTGGTATGGTCCATTAGACTGGTATGTTATGATTTCGTCCTGGAGTTTAAGCAACGTTTTATCTTCGCTCGCAACCTCCCGCCTAGTAAAGTGAGTAATTAAACCAGCTATCTTGCAACACTGGGTTTGCAATTCTACTTTAAAATATCTTAAGGGCCTTTCTTTGTGATGAAGTGGTATGGTCCATTAGACTGGTATGTTATGATTTCGTCCTGGAGTTTAACCAACGTTTTATCTTCGCTCGCAAGCTCCCGCCTAGTAAAGTGAGTAATTAAACCAGCTATCTTGCAACACTGGGTTTGCAATTCTTCTTTAAAATATCTTAAGGGCCTTTCTTTGTGATGAAGTGGTATGGTCCATTAGACTGGTATGTTATGATTTCGTCCTGGAGTTTAAGCAACGTTTTATCTTCGCTCGCAACCTCCCGCCTAGTAAAGTGAGTAATTAAACCAGCTATCTTGCAACACTGGGTTTGCAATTCTACTTTAAAATATCTTAAGGGCCTTTCTTTGTGATGAAGTGGTATGGTCCATTAGACTGGTATGTCATGATTTCGTCCTGGAGTTTAAGCAACGTTTTATCTTCGCTCGCAACCTCCCGCCTAGTAAAGTGAGTAATTAAACCAGCTATCTTGCAACACTGGGTTTGCAATTCTACTTTAAAATATCTTAAGGGCCTTTCTTTGTGATGAAGTGGTATGGTCCATTAGACTGGTATGTTATGATTTCGTCCTGGAGTTTAACCAACGTTTTATCTTCGCTCGCAAGCTCCCGCCTAGTAAAGTGAGTAATTAAACCAGCTATCTTGCAACACTGGGTTTGCAATTCTTCTTTAAAATATCTTAAGGGCCTTTCTTTGTGATGAAGTGGTATGGTCCATTAGACTGGTATGTTATGATTTCGTCCTGGAGTTTAAGCAACGTTTTATCTTCGCTCGCAACCTCCCGCCTAGTAAAGTGAGTAATTAAACCAGCTATCTTGCAACACTGGGTTTGCAATTCTACTTTAAAATATCTTAAGGGCCTTTCTTTGTGATGAAGTGGTATGGTCCATTAGACTGGTATGTTATGATTTCGTCCTGGAGTTTAAGCAACGTTTTATCTTCGCTCGCAACCTCCAGCCTAGTAAAGTGAGTAATTAAACCAGCTATCTTGCAACACTGGGTTTGCAATTCTACTTTAAAATATCTTAAGGGCCTTTCTTTGTGATGAAGTGGTATGGTCCATTAGACTGGTATGTCATGATTTCGTCCTGGAGTTTAAGCAACGTTTTATCTTCGCTCGCAACCTCCCGCCTAGTAAAGTGAGTAATTAAACCAGCTATCTTGCAACACTGGGTTTGCAATTCTACTTTAAAATATCTTAAGGGCCTTTCTTTGTGATGAAGTGGTATGGTCCATTAGACTGGTATGTTATGATTTCGTCCTGGAGTTTAAGCAACGTTTTATCTTCGCTCGCAACCTCCCGCCTAGTAAAGTGAGTAATTAAACCAGCTATCTTGCAACACTGGGTTTGCAATTCTACTTTAAAATATCTTAAGGGCCTTTCTTTGTGATGAAGTGGTATGGTCCATT
The DNA here is from genome assembly GCA_951640165.1 of Pseudoips prasinana. Taxonomy (NCBI): domain Eukaryota; kingdom Metazoa; phylum Arthropoda; class Insecta; order Lepidoptera; family Nolidae; genus Pseudoips; species Pseudoips prasinana. The sequence continues at coordinate 30,522,953 of OX621251.1, read as the reverse complement.
AGACTGGTATGTTATGATTTCGTCCTGGAGTTTAAGCAACGTTTTATCTTCGCTCGCAACCTCCCGCCTAGTAAAGTGAGTAATTAAACCAGCTATCTTGCAACACTGGGTTTGCAATTCTACTTTAAAATATCTTAAGGGCCTTTCTTTGTGATGAAGTGGTATGCTCCATTAGAGGGGTATGTAATGATGTCATCCTGGAGTTTAAGCACCGTTTTGTCTTCGCTCGGAATCTTCAGCCTAGTAAAGTGGGTAATTAAACTAACTATCTTGCAACACTGGGTTTGCAATCCCACTTAAAAACATCTTATGGGCCTTTATTTGCGATGAACCGAGTTTTTAGACTGGTATGTTATGATTTCGTCCTGGAGTTTGAGCATCGTTTTAGCTTTGCTCGCAACCACCAGCTTTTTTTTATAAAAAAGGTTTTATTCACGTAGACTTTAAAAAAGCGCTTGTAAATAGTCAGAACATGTTTGTAGTAATACAGTTATTATTTACTTATTACAGATATTTAGGTACACGGAATGTTAAAACATTTATACAATTAATTTTGTAATGGTAGTGACATTTAGCTAGCTTGTATTAAGTTATTGTCAAGGAGATTATGTTTAGTTGAAGTTTTTAATATAATGTATTGAAATTTATATTTTACTACATATTGTCTGAATGGTTCTGTCTATATTAAGGTATGAATTCAGTATTATTATTATAACGGACCTTGTGTTTAAAACGCCGGTCGCGCTTTAATGCTACCACCGGACCCAATGCGCCCCTTTGTAAAGTGGGTAATTAAACCAGCTATCTTGCAACACTTTCTTTGCGATGAAGCAGTATGCTCCATTAGAGGGGTATGTAATGATGTAGTCCTGGTCATTTTAGGCCATGACAACCTCAATGGAGACAAGCCATCTGTGAGGGAGATATTAGTGTGTGCGCAAACTCAGGGGCACTTTCTATTTCAACACTTTTATGAACCGATGGGAGTTGGCGGTACGTACGACCCGAAAGAGGTAAGGTTCAGGAACGACAGCTTTAGTCAGTCTTGCTACCCTTTCACGCCACTGGTCGTGGGTTTGATTCCCACCCAGGACAGATATTTATGTGCCTGAACATATCTATACATATAATAAAATCGTAGGAAAGTCAAAACTGTACATTGAATATTTTCTAAAAAGGATACTTGGGGCGTGATCTACAATCGATTTCGAAACCAAAAATATAGTTTTTAGAATTTGTGTCTGTGTGTCTGTTTGTCTGTATGTATGTCCGGGCTAAACTCAAAAAGTACTGCATGGATTTACTTCAAATTTTGCATGAATATTACTAAGAGGTTGGGTCAACATATAGACTACATATTATCACGCTATCATCTTCGGGGGAGGAGCTGTGATAATTTATAAAATTTAACGCGGGTAAAACCGCGGGGCACAGCTAGTTATCTATAAAAGTATGTATTTACAAAAAGTAGTATATGTCATAATATCAGTTATCTGGTTTCCATAGTACAAGATCTGCTTAGTTTAGGATCAGATGGCTGTGTGTGAATATTGTCGCAGGATATTATTATTATTAATACTAGAGCATTAGCCCAGATATCTTAGTTCACTAACGATGATTCTAATTTAAATAAATTAAAAGAAATATGGTGAAAGGAACTCATGAATTTTCGATATATCCCCTTAAATTCGTAGTGCACCGGCCAACGAATTACGCATTAAAATATATTCTGTAACGCACACCCAGACAGCGCGTCGACACACCTATTAGAAACCGAACTAGTTAATTTTAACCTTATCTTTATTACGCTTAAGTGTTAAAATCATTCGGCAAGTATTTAGAACGACATGCCACTTTGTTTATACAGAGATGTGGGGGCATTCCATTCATAATGTATGGGCTATAACGAAAGTATCGCCATTCGTTTAACAATTCAAATCACTTACAGACGAAGTAATGCGATGTACGATTCGCATTATTTTCTCACTGCTCAGTTACTAGTTTTAAGGACTTTTTTACATTTAAGTATGTAAGTAACAAAATGATAAAAGCATTTAAATGTTTAGAAAAGTTACTAGATTTTACAAATGGCGGCCTTATCGCTTCAACGGGACCAGGATTAGAGAAAAGGTAGTTGGGTATTGTTGGCATATTAATTGGCATATTTAATCTAAGTTTTAAATGACTTTATTCACATAGAATACCAAATAAAATATTTTGTAAGTGATATGAGTATATTATCTTAATATTAATGTAACAAAAAAATAAGATGCGAGAAATTATATGTACCTTTATGTTTGTATGTTTATCGAATGCTAATACCTAAATAAAGTGTTCGTTAATTTATTTAGGATAGGATTGTAATAAATTCTGAAGTAAATAACAACAGGGACACAGGGATTAATTTCGCTAATGCGGACGTTGTCTTTTTAAAAAGTAAAATAAATTCTGCACTGGCTATGGCACGTAAACTACTTGCCTGGTATTTCTTCGTCAACTCAGTGAATTTCCTTCGGTCGCCTCTCTGTCTATACAGTATAGCTATTTTTGTCCATTACGGCCCATTAAAGTTATCGCCAAGTATCACTTACAAACCCATTACCCTAAAATTATAAACTCTACTTGGCACAAATTTATTCTTAATCATTTCTTAGGCATATTTAGCTTTACCAGGTGTTATTTCGCCAATGTTATCAGCAAAGAATTTTGTTACTTTGGCCGCACTCTTTTTGGAACGAAGTTCCTTATCGCGCGTTGTGAAAGGGGGCTAGACGCAAAAAATTCTTACGAAAATTTGTCACGACACTTTTTGCAGCTGTGTGGCGTGCGCATGTTTCTCTGTCCGTCTCTCTCTCTCTCTCTTATAGAAAGCAAGCCAGATATTTTCATTTCTATTTCGCATTGAACAGTGTGGTGTCGCGACGATAATTTTTGTTGAGTGTATACAGGTTTTTTGTACATAATAAATAATAAGAAATAACTTCGTTCCATCCGGGTGTCCCTTGACACCTCTTAAGTTATTTTTATACTAATTTAAAGGGAAAATAAACATCAAATTAGATTGACTGCCAATCGTTAATTAGTTAGCATGGTACAGTCGCAGAAAGTGCATTGTAGTCCTTTCAAGCTGTAGAAAAAACATTTTTTTTTAAAGACAACGCTCGTGCTAGGGAATCTAGTCCTTGTGTCGCGGAGTACTTTGTCCGGCGCAGGACTCAAACCCGCGACACAAAGCGGCGAAGCGACTGTCTTAGCCGCTGCACCACACGTGCAGTCGTTAATCAGTTATCATGTCGCAGAAAGTGCATTGTAATCCTTTCAAGCTGTAGAAAAATCAAATTTACGTTGTTGATCTATTGAATGCTTAACTAAAAATAAATGCTGCAGAGCCAAATTTAGGCGTTTTAAATCTGTAAAAGTTCTAAGCGTCTGTGCGAACGTAGGCTCACGGTTGAACACTCCATATAAATTTTCCTTTCTTTTGCTAGGTGTATATTATTTTCCTGACGGAAATAGATACGATTCTAGTTGTAGGTCAGCCCCATACCTATATGTTTAAAGACTCCTTAAAACGAAACCAAATTCTGAAAGTTTGATTACCACCAAACGCCTGCGGTTCGGAGGGTGCACTTCATCGGTATGCATGCAAACAAATGGTTATAAAGAACGACATATTTACTGTGTTCCGTCGGGTGTATGATATATCGGAGCTAGCACGTGTACGGCCATTAAGGTACTTTTATTAAAAACGACTATAAAAAGAAAAAAAAACTATTACGGACAAAGATAGAAGAGTTCGATATTCAAATTTAAAGAGTGCGTATCACGGTTTACCTACATTTGATTTTGGAATTTGAGAATCGGAATACTTGTGTGTGGTCAATGTATATAATTAACTAGCTGTGCCCCGCGGTTTAACGCGCGTTAAATTTTATAAATTATCACAGCTCCTGCCCCGTAGGTAATAGCGTGATAAAATGTAGCCTATATGTTGACCCGACCTCTTAGTAATATTCATGCAAAATTTGAAGTAAATCCATGCAGTACTTTAGAGTTTATCCCGGACATACATACAGACAAACAGATATACAGACAAAAATTCTAAAAACTATATTTTTGGCTTTGATGTCGATTGTAGATCACGCACCAAATATCCTTTAAAAATATTCATTGTACAGTTTTGACTTTCCTACGATTTTGTTATATTATGTATAGCTGTGCCCGCGGTTTTACCCGCGTTAAACTTTATAAATTATCACAGCTCCTCCCACGTAGGTGATAGCGTGATAATATGTAGTCTATATGTTGACCCGACCTCTTAGTAATATTCATGCAAAATTTGAAGTAAATTCATGCAGTACTTTTTGAGTTTAGCCCGGACATACATACAGACAAACAGACATACAGACAAAAATTCTAAAAACTATATTTTTGGCTTCGATGTCGAGTGTAGATCACGCACCAAGTATCCTTTAAAAAAAATATTCATTGTACAGTTTTGACTTTCCTACGATTTTGTTATATGTATAGATGATCCGTTAACTGTCCAAAGCCACTCGTCTAATCAGCCAATAAAAAATAGCGATACATTCACAATTGACCCATCATATTAACAAAACAACTTGACACATGTATACTCCATGAATTCGCATCGACTCGCGAGCGCAGACGATGACGCAAAACCCTTACAGCGATTAAAAAAAATAAGGAAAAAAAGTAACAGTTCGCTTCTTTGAATGATCATCATTGGATTGACAACATCCCGAAACAGTTTCTTAAGTAATTAACTTTCCAATTTCGACTTTAAGACCGTTAGAATAAGGATCTTAAATTAATTTTCAACTCCTTAGATGTAATATCAGTAAATATGAACTGCCAGTGGAATGATTGGAGCATCTCTGTAATAAAATCATAAAGGAAGCTGTTCGAAGATTGCGAAGAGATATTACCTGGTTGTTACCATCTTTTTGGTCAACTGAAATTATAATAATTTTATGCTTAAGATAGAAATTGCATTTAGTTCCTACTCAGTAAATTCAGACCTAAATGAAAACAAAGCAAGTGATCTTACTAGATTTTGAAATTGTCACACTCAAAAAGTTTGGTCTAAGAAAACAATGTTTTTATTAGTAACTGCTTGTCTACGTACATAATCTGTGATAGACGCATTAAAACTACTTTTTTATAAAGCCTGTTATATACCTCAAATATTGCATTCACTCCCAAGAAGGTACGACTAATATTATTGAAACGGCACGCTGTCAAAGCTATGAAATCGTTTTTCGGCTCTCCTGTAAAATTTAGTTTTATGCAGATACTGGGTTTTGATATTTCACAGCCGAGCTGTGCTTGTACTCAAATTCAATGAGATCGTACGTCAATCAGATTGATGAACCAGCTCCTTAAGTTATAACTTAAGCACGGCTTTGATCTGACTGTTGCTACCGAAATTATATCCTTATTACAATTAGGTCTTTAATAAATTAGTTATTATAACGTACTATAATTTTCAGAGAGTACCTAGGTAAATGTTTTTCAATAAATACAAATTTTAAAATTTCCAAGTAATTTCGGATAGGCGCATTTATTTTGTCAAAAATAGTTGTGTATATATTTACTGTTCCAAATACCTTCTCGAATGTCAATGCTTACTTGGCATTGGCTAAATACTTTGGTGAAAACTAGATAGGAGGAGGATAGATAGGTAGAATGCTATTAAATAAATTAGAATAATTAGGAATTCAATTGCCGCGTATCTTTTCTTATAATTAATCTTCTAATTTACTCTGCGTTAGTTTGATTGTCCTATTATTTACAATCTCGATATTTATCTTTCATAAAAACGAAATGGCTTAGCAAAAACTTTAGTCAAATCAATAAAAATTAAGCCATAGACAAAATACCTAAGATGGCTGATATGTTTCCCGCGCTTCATTTCTATTTTCACAATCATAAATATTACTGCTATTACTCAGAACTAAATTGGTTAAATGAAGCGGATTAAACTAGTGATTAACCTGAGGAGGGGTTAAACAGCCAGTTATTTTTACATCAATCAGCTTGGCAATGCTCCCCGATAGATAGTCACGACCACGACGTTGAATTTTCGATTGTAATTGATCAGTTAAATAGGCGAATCGTTACTTGATATTATTTCTCTTGTGGTTTGATTTTATATAAAAATAAAATTAATTTTGTAGTGAAATCTACTTTACATACTGTTTGCTGAGGAGTAAACGTAAATGAACCGTGACGCTCCGGTCGGTGACGCTGTATCTAGATTCCTTGACTTCTCTTGTCATCAAGCGCTTGGATCAGTCACACACTGAATCGTGTTTACCTCCAGTTGTCATCACCGATTATCTAACGTCTGAAGGTAGAAAAAGTTAGATAATTCCACCCAAATTCACGACAAACAGTCATGTTCATGTACACAAATATCTGTCCTGGGTGGGAACCCAACCCGAAGGCAAGTATTATTTACCAACCCACACCAAGCTGCCCGTCAGATACATACATATCTATACATATAATAAAATCGTAGGAAAGTCAAAACTGTACATTGAATATTTTTTTAAAAGAATACTTGGGGCGTGATCTACAATCGATATCGAAGTCAAAAATATAGTTTTTAGAATTTTTGTCTGTTGTCTGTTTGTCTGTATGTATGTATGTCCGGGCTAAAGTCAAAACGTACTGCATGGATTTACATAAAATATTGCATGAATATTACTAAGAGGTCGGGTCAACATATTGGCTACATATTGTCACGCTATAACCTACGGGGGACGAGCTGTGATAATTTATAAAATTAAACGCGGGTAAAACCGCGGTGCACAGCTAGTTATAGATAAATTACACCCGGGCACGGAAAAAATAATCGTACTCATCACACAAAGATTTGTCTGGGTGGGGATCGAAGCCACGATCTCTGGCCTAACATTCAGGGTCATTAACCACTAGACCAACATGCCAAACAGTAAATTTACCTTTTCAAAAGTATTATCGAATTAATTTCCTTTCCAAATTGTAACTCATTATGTAGTTATATGGTTCAATAAAAGACTGATCTGTGAGGCTCATGCAGTTCCTGTGACATGTAACTATCTTGGACTCCGCAACGAATATAATCAGAGAGTTATAGGAGGAAATAGATAAGTAGCATCCAGTTCCGTTCAGCGCAAAGCGGGATACATAACTTGAACTGATGAGATGATTCAACTTACGGAAAAATCTTTTAATAATCAAAGACAAAGAAAAAATAACGCATGTGATTTAGACCACGCGATTGAATATTTCATACGTAACTGGCTATGTGAGAAAGACAGAATGAAAATGTGTGCTTGTACTTCTCTCTCTTGGCGCATCAGTAATATACGAAACGTAACTCTCTCTCTCTCTCTATCTTCACTAATTTATATCTCCCTCTCAACTTCCGTTTGTTTTGCCCGATCTCACTTTTCGTAACGCTCTTGTCACGTGCTCACTAGCTTTATTATAAAATGTATTATCACGTAGATTTTAGAAAATCCTTTGTAAATTGTTCTATGTATATATGTATTTATCTATCTATACAAGTATGTATATCGTCGCCTGGTACCCATAGTACAAGCTTTGCTTAGTTTGGGGCTAGGAAGATCTGTGTGACATTGTCCCCAGATATTATTATTATAAATAGCATTGAGGTATATCTCAATGGTAAATAGTCACAATATCCCACCCCATTTCATCCCGTGGGGGGCGTAGAAGCCGTCCCAAGGGAATTCCTACCAGAGAACTGGCAACAGCGTCTCTCTGTGAACTATGACCGTCATACTGCTATCGCCAATCCGTCTGCCAAGCGTGGCGATTATGGCATTCCCCCCATTTTCGGGCTTACAGATGATGTAATTATACTGTTATATTACTACGTCTAAAGGTTTTAAACAGACGCAATAACCACACCTCCGCCATCATAATATTTGAATGTCCTCGGCATTCAGCGCCCGTCAATTACAGAGGTATGCGTCGCCTTCACGGCATTTGGACGAAGGCGGAATTAACGCAACAGCTATATATCTTACATCAGAATGTCCCCCCCACCAGACCGTAGATTAGTGGAGCAAATAGTGATGCCCCCCCAACGGTGACACCGTTAGGTTGTGTAGAATAGTCGTCAAAAGTTAGTCAGATTTTTAATTGCTCTTTTAGCAGATTCATTCTGATTATTTTATATTATTTAAACTTCAGTACTATAATAATAATAATAATATCTGGGGACAATGTCACACATATCATCCTAGCCCCAAACTAAGCAAAGCTTGTACTATGGGTACCAGGCGACGATATACATACTTATATAGATAGATAAATACTTAAATACATAGAAAACATCCATGACTCAGAAACAAATATTCGTGCTCATCACACTAATATTTGCACTTACCGGGACTAGAGCCCAGGACCACCAGCTTCGTAGGCAGGAACACTACCAACTAGGCTACGGTAACTGAACACATTAACATAGAGAGAGAAAATGCAATTTCACTCGTTTTTTTTAATAACGACAGAGTGCCACAGTTTCTTATGTCAGGCGGAAGTGAGTTCCATAACATTTGTGCATTTTATACCAGTCAACCTTATGGGTATGTAAATGTAATGTAATATAATATGTTATATAACCTTAGCACTTCCAAATTTTACGCTGCTCGGCTTTTCAATTTCAAATTCATAATAACACATCAGCTATTGGAGTACCACATTTTAGTATCGCTTGGCTTCTGCAGAATACGTAAAAATGGGAACCATTTTGAGCACAGCATGAAAAATAGCTGGACAAGTGCGAGTCGGACTGGCACACTACGGACTCTGCACCAACAAGGGACTATAGTAATTTATTATTTGTGTTACATAATGTTATAGCACGAATAGAAACACAAACTCTAACTTTACTGTCTACCTATCGCTGACAGACACATAGGTGATATCTAATGAACCCTAGTTTTTTAAGCGCTATCGGAAAATCAGCGTTACAGTAATAATTATTATTTACTGTAACATTTGCTGAGGTAGACGCCTTTCCTAGCTAGTACTTATAATGTTGCATGCTTTATAAGTATTATGTAAACTAAACGCAATTAGTTATATCTTCTTAGATGTAAATTAAGTTAAGGATTATCTGTGCTTAATGGGAATAAACCTTTTTTATTTTTTTAATCCTAAAAACCTACCCTTTAAAAAATATATACATGCCTAATCATGATTGAAAATTAAGTTAAGGATTATCTGTGCTTAATGGGAATAAACCTTTTTTATTTTTTTAATCCTAAAAACCTACCCTTTAAAAAATATATACATGCCTAATCATGATGATAAGACACAGTACACAGTGCACATTTTATTGTAACACCTTAAATCACATTTGTTCTTCAAATAAAATTACTTATGAGTTATGACTACAGACGGACGGATAGTAAAATGGGTACGGTTCATCAGGAACCCTAAAAATGTATGCATAGGAATGCGTCCAATCCTTTGGGAGCACAAACGATTCGTTACACACGACTTCTTTCAACGTAAACAACTTACTACGTTTTTCGTCTATGGTCATTCAACTCACATCATCACAGACGCCAGCACATCCAGCTACCCCAATCTGTCAAATTTCCTTTATAAATTTATAACTTTATCACATAAGCATAAGGTTCACTTTAAATTGGGGAAATTTGACAGATTGGGGTAGCTTGATGTGCTGGCGTCTGAACTACAGTTTGTCTATGGTCGTTCAACTTCATTGACTGGGGATGATGCAACAGTCGATGACAGGTGTTACGCAACTATGCAATAAGGTCAGTATCAACTGATGCAAGTTTAGTCGACGTTTGCTTAGAACTACGAGACAATTGCAAAACTATTCTGGCTGGAATTGATGATTCCTATTTCTGATACATTTTAAATTCGGAACGAGATCATGACCATTTATAAGAGTTGCACGGAGTTATCTGCCAGCATTCCTAAGATCCTAGGTATGCCACAAGCAGGGCGATCAGTTTTGGCCAAGGTCTGGGCCACAAAAATTTATTGAGTTTTCCATCGAAACGCTAAGTAGAAGAAGATCTGCCAGCAACAGCAGAGGTCTTGAACAACTCTGACACTAGGGTAGGGTAGGAACATTTTTACGTCTTCTATAACGAATTATTACAATTTTATTATTTGAATATAGGTACATATATGTATGTATGATTTTATGAAGTACAGACCAAGCTGATTTTAATACAATTTTATTTATTCCCAACATAGTTGACAGAAAAGGACATTGTTAGAAAAATAATAATTAACTGCATGTTGGCACAGTTGTTAAGAAAGTCGCCTCGCCATTTCGTGTCTCGGGTACGATTCCTGCGCAGTATAACTTATTGTATGAGCCATAAATAGTCGTCCTTAGTCTGGGGGTACTTTGAGTCCGTCAATTATATGTTTGTAAAGTACCCCGCGACACATGTATTAATATGCCTAGTGCGGTAGTTAAAATTAAAAAAAAACAATGATAGAAAGATAGTCCAATGCCGCCCTCCTTACTTGTGTCTATTTAGTTTCGTCGCGAAATTCTGAGGGAAAATAACATGGTCAATAATGTTCTTGTTTAAAATATTACTATATTTTAAATAAAAACATTTTGTGTTCATATTATAGGTTAAACGCTTGGGCAACAAAACAAACAATTTGTCTGTAATATAACCTTAAGTTAATAATAAAAATTGTAAGTGTTCCAATTAATCTTACTTTTATTTCCGTTGCGGTTAAAGCAAAAAGTAAACTTGCACTTGAGGTCAACTTGAGTGCGAAAGGCCTGTCCGAAGCTAACTGTCGGTGATTCAAGTTTCAACGTATATTCCCATGAGCTCACTCTATTTATTTTTAAAGGGATAAGGATAAGGTAGGCGCCACTTTAGGGTTGATACAGTTTGCAATAAATATTTAAAAGCCCCCATTACTTTTGTCAGCGCCCTCTATTACCCTTTGTTTGCATTCGTATTGGTGAAATATAATAATAATAATATCTAGGGACAATGTCACACAGATCATCCTAGCCCCAAACGAAGCAAAGCTTGTGCTATGGGTACAAGGCGACGATATACATACTTATATAGATAGATAAATACTTATATACATAGAAAACATCCATGACTCAGAAACAAATATTCGTGCTCATCACACAAATATTTGCAATTTTTTCTGATCCTCAATCGGACGTAATAACGTCAAGAGACAGTTGGACAATGCCGCTGGAAATCGATGGAAGCGGATAGCGCAAGACCGGCAATTGTGGAGATCTGTGGCGGAGTCCTTTGTCCGGCAATGGACGTCTTTCGGCTGATATGAGTTGCACAAAACTTCCCTAAAAAGGTCCCATGCTTAAGGAAAAGTAAACTTGCAATTGAGGTTAACTCGATGTTTTTTTTTCATGTCGTTTAGAGTTAGCCTAGGAGACTTTCACAGCTTCATCGGACGATGAGGTCAACTTTATTGCTAAAAGCTTCTCCGAAGCTCACTGTCGGTGATTAAGTTACAACGTGTGTTTTGATGAGCTCGCTCTATATTTTTTATATATAAGTTAGTACTATGGAGGATATGTAGAGACCTATTAATGACTCTCTGTCACATATAACATATAAAGCCAAAATGTCGCTGAAAGCTGTTGGTCTTCCTAACAAAAATAAATAAAATAAATACTAGAGTTGAGTCAATAAGCTATAAATATCGTAATTATATTTATTTAATTACATTATTTACGATTTTCCTAATGACAAGTAAAAATTTTCATTCTTGGCGGTTTTATTAATGATACATTATGGGTGGGTTAAAATTAGAAGACCCAGCGTGGGTCCTACAAGATGGAGTGATGATTTTCTGACGGTCGCTGAAAGCCCCAGCATGCGGGTAGCGCAAGACTGGCAATTGTGGAGATCTTTGGGGGATCTGTTGTTTGAAAACCGATCCTGGTAATTCTTGCATTATGTGCTGTCGCGATAGTTTTGGCGAAAACGCGGAAAAAGACGCATCAGGGCATTGTTGCATTTTCAAAAACTGGTGTAAATTCAAGTTTTTATGTGTAAATGTGGTGGATTTTTAGTCATAACATCATGGACAACGTACACAAGTGGAGGAAAGTGCCATATTGCCGTAAATTGAGATTTTCTGTGTTGAACCTAAAACTCCATATAAGCCTCTAGTAAAGTCTCCACTGCTTTACTGGTGTACGACAAGGACTACGTATGACTTGACTGTGACGGACTTTACTTGACATGACGTAAATAAATGAAATAAAATTATATTTTACGGAAGGCTCATAAGGCCGAAGAAGCCAGAGTCGTAAAACTGAATTAAAAAAAAAAGTGCTGTCTCGAAAAAGCAAGAATTACCAGAAGCTAATTTAAATGTGGTTTAAATCTGTTACCATAAAGATAAGTTGACAATTGTGGAGTTCTTTGGAAGGACGGCTTTGTGCAGCAGTGGATGTATTTCGGCAGTTATACCGTTACAGTAAATATTCTTATTCAAGTTAAATCACTTTAAAATTTCTTAAAAGGTCTCTAAAGTTAGCTAATGAACTTGTCACGTTTCTTCCATTGTAATGATTAGTTTTTTTAATTCTTTTGGAAACGTTTTCTGTGTGGTCTATAAGTTTTGTTCAGATCGATTGTTATAGAGAACAATTGAAGTTGGTTCTATGATTTTCGAAATGGCAGATTGTAAAGTGGCAACCCTATAAGTATGAGAATAAAAATGGTATCAAAACACACGCGAAGCTTGCGGTTAGCGTGTCTGTAGTGCTTTGTACACACTAGGGTAACAAGTGAACGAGTTTTAATCGACTTTGTGTTACGTTACAATGGGAAAGTAGAAATGATACTTCTACGTACAATGTTTTAATGAAAACTAGCCATTGGCGCGAGATAGAGAGGTAGGGCATAGCGTTCATTCGCTCAAAGAGCAGCCCGACTGAGGAAGTACCTCCACCTTACAGAAGACATTCCTCAATAATAACATTAATAATTTTAATGTTGTGTTTCCGAGTGTGAGTAAGGTCGCCAGAGCTCATTGGGGTGGGGGGAAGGGTCAGCAACACTTGTTTGCTGACTCTAAAAGGCCGGCAACGCCACTTGCTCGTTTGTCGCCCTCTGATATATATAAAAAAAGAAATATATATATATAATATAATTTACTTAATTTATTTTATTTTATTTTATTGGGACTTTAAACAGTTCCTCATTACAGTATAATATAATAAGAGTAAATAAGTAACGTAGTAAACGAGTAACCCACACCAATGTCCGCAAAATAATAGTTAAAAAAAAAGGTAATTAAAAGATAATCTCGATTGTTATTTTAGATGATCAATGGCAAGTTTTTGAATTTTGAAATTGAAAGTGTAAATATGTGTAAATCGGCAATCACTCCGGCGTTAGTTCGGCACCTTGCAGTGTAGAATAGCCGAGGAACACACGCCTCTCACCGCATCACAGACGACAGGTACAATGTAACACAATTTAATATTTATTTTATTATTTATTTATTTATTGTAGTAGTAGTGTACAAGTGTGTGCGCAAATACAGCACTTTCGAGGAGCGATACAACCCGAAAAAGAGGTACAATACCTACGGATTTACGTGCTTTCCGAAGCACGGGGTTTTAGGTAATACTGCCACCTCCCAGACTTCGGGCTGATACTGATATTACTAGCTGTAGCTGACCATTTCTATGTATAAGTAAAATATATGTATATAAATGACTTGTAGAGATTACGGAGAACGAACTGCATGTATAAAAATGGTTTAAGTACCTAATTCTGCGGAATGACCCTACCCGCGTCCACTGACCCACCAATCAAGAACTGTTTCCGTGTCTCAGAGTATCTTCCGGCTTACTCATCATTCGTTCAAACCAAACTTAGTATTTATTCCATTCAATAAGAACCATCATTCAAAGTCTCTCAAGTCACAAGTCAACTCTTTTAGTCCCATCTTTTTGTGTGTTTCTACAAATATAAAGATTCGATTAAATCAATCAATCAATAATTCCTTTATTTCGATGTACAGACGCCAGCACATCAAGCTACCCAAATCTGTCAAATTTCTTTTATAGATTTTCAACTTTATCACTAAAGCATAAGGTTCACTTTCAATTGGGGAAATTTGACAGATTGGGGTAGCTTGATGTGCTGGCGTCTGTACAAAGATATTATTTTTAAATCGTTTTGAGATACTAGAGTCATCTACATCGTTTTAAATTTTTGTGACCTATGTTGAAAAAAATTAAGAAAATTTTCGATTGGAATTGTCTATGGCAAAACAAATACCGAAAATAATAATAATAAAAAAATCATTTTGTGTCAGCCGCGACCAAGACATGAAGGATGTTTATGTCCATATCATTGATACCTAGCAACACAGCGTAATTACGGTTAATAGTGAGTTTTTTGGCGCCGACGCGGAAAAAGACGCATCAGGGCATTGTATCATTTTCAAAAACTGGTGTAAATTCAAGTTTTTATGTGTAAATATGGTGGATTTTTAGACATAACATCATGGACAACGTACACAAGTGGAGGAAAGTGCCATATTGCCGTGAATTGCGATTTTCTGTGTTGAATCTAAAACTCCATATTAGCCTCTAGTAAAGTCTCCACTGCTTTACTGGGGTACGACAAGGACTACGTATGACTTGACTGTGAAAGACTTTACTTGACATGACGAAATAAATGAAATAAAAATATATTTTACGGAAGGCTCATAAGGCCGAAGAAGCCAGAGCCGTAATACTGAATAAAAAAAAAAACAAAAAAGAAGGTTAATAGTTTAATATTTACCTCTTACTTGAATCACATTTTTGGTAAAATTTTAAGAGCTATTTAATATTTTTTTTAAAGACGATGGATGGTGTATTTAAATGGAATTTCTGTGTCTCTGGTGAATTCAAAAAGACGCTTCACTTACTTAAGCTTACCCAGACTCAGAATAACTACGAACTGGTCACCTGTGCTAGGGTTCCACCCGAAAATTTATATAAAACCCTTAATAGATGCGCCCCTCGTGCAGTCAGATTTTAGTAAACTCATGATTAAGTAAACTTGCTGGGCTTGATTAAGCAATATAATTATACTATTAGTTAAGTTCATCTTATTTAATGGCTCTGATCTGAGTTTCTTTTCTAAGGACATTTATAAAACATCAGGACTTTGGGAAATGCCAACCAATATTTTTGATAAAATCGAGAATTTCAAATCCGTTTCCTCATTTTGTATTCCACGTATATACAAGACTATAATGGTCTACCAGCATTTAAAGAAACACACTTTGAGAAAAATCTCATTACCCAAAGCTTCAAAACAATAAATTTGTTCATTCATAGAATAAAATAGGCTACTAGCAATAAATCATCAAAATATTATGTTTGGAATAATAGTAGGTTACCGCTCGGCTCGAATTTTAACTAATTTCATAATCTTCCGTGGCCTGTGATTTCACAAGCAGATATTTTTTTAACCATCCGACCGCAATGTTGTCTGTCAAACGTAACGTGCGGACTGTACTTTGGAAGAATCTCATGGACCCGCTGGGAATTCATATTAGGATATTTTAAAATGTGTCATGGACCTCTGGGAACTAGCCGAATAGTGGACCTCTGGGAATAAACCCCACGTAGCAAGTTTTATGATGATCCATTTAACTAATTGATCGAATCTTAAGACAATCTTTGCAATTTGTTTGTTTATTTTCTTCACCATATTAAATAGTGTAGTATAATAAATAGTGGAGGAATATTAAAGGCGTCTTATTAAATTGCGTCACCTGAGCGAAATTATGGTAAGAGTAGTTTATAATTTTATTGGATTTTTTTTCGGTTTTAAATCATTTATTGTCATAAAAGACGGAGCCACTTACATGAGAATATAGCAATACATTTGGAAAATTGAATAAAGGTAATCGTCACCGAAACATAGAAAATATATACTTTTTAGGAAGGTATGGGTGATAGAGACTCTACAGTTTGCATCTCAAATGTTGAGACTACGCTGAAGATTTATCTGAGTGATTTACCATTATATTCAAACAGCTCAGACAGGAAACTGCCGAATGAGTTAACAATTTTTAAATAGTAGGGTAATCGTTGTGCTCGCTCATAGGTACTTTTCTTCTTCGCATAATTTGTTCGTATTTTCGGTAAGACAAATAAAGATATTGCAAGGTTCGCTACACGATGTCGAGATGTGTAGGTCAATTAAGGCCCTAGTTACATCTACAGTTTATCTTACACTTTGTACCTATATATTTTAAAATCGGATTAATATAATTTTTGCAGCATTTCTGAAGTTTCAGAAATTAAGAAATATTTGAAGACGGTCACCGTAGCTTAGTTGGTAGTGCTCCTGCCTACGAAGCTGGTGGTCCTGGGTTCGAACCCCGGTAAGTGCAAATATTTGTGTGATGAGCACGAATATTTGTTTCTGAGTCATGGATTTTTTCTATGTATTTAAGTATTTATCTATCTATATAAGTATGTATATCGACGCCTGGTACCCATAATACAAGCTTTGCTTAGTTTGGGGCTAGGATGGTCCGTGTGACATTGTCATTAGATATTATTATTTGTAAGCGAAAAAAAAGAAAAAGAAATCGTTTTATAAATAAATAAAATTTGTTTAGTATTGCGAAGATATGTGTCCAAACTGTTTAAACCGCTCGGTCGAGCCTTAACATCAAAGTCAAAGTAAGTTTATTCCGTAAAAATTTTACATTTATGTGGAATCGTCATATTTTTTTTACCCTACCGTGCAGTGCATGACGTGGCAGCTACTGAGAAACACTGCCAGAAAACTCAGTAGGAATCCTTTTTTAAAATAAAATATACTTAAGATTAATTACAATCATGTGTGTTGACTCAGAACAACTCCATCCCAAGCACTTTTATCACTTAAATAATCAGAAATTTTGTAATACGCCCTGCTACACAATTTGGCTTTAATAATTCTTTTAAACTTATTCGTAGACAATTCTCTAATATCATTGGGAAGTTTGTTATAGAATCTTATACATTGCCCCATAAAAGAGTTACTTATTTTGTGGAGACGGGTAGTATGCAGTATGAGATTATTCTTATATCTAGTATTTACATTATGTGTATCGCTCCTTTTACAGAAGGAATCGATATTTTTATGCACATATAGTAAGTTTTCATATATATACTGAGATGGTACAGTTAGAATGTTGACCTCTTTGAATTTTTCTCTTAGAGACACTCTCGGGCCAAGATTATAGATAGCTCTTACAGCTCTTTTTTGCAATATAAATATGGTGTCAATGTCAGCAGAGCTACCCCAGAGAAGAATTCCATAGGACATTACACTATGAAAATAACTGAAATAAACCATTCTAGCTGTGTCAACATCAGTCAGCCGTCTAATAGTTTTCACTGCATATGCTGCAGAACTTAATTTGCCGGACAGTTTTTCTATTTGTGGGCTCCATTGTAGCTTTGAGTCAATAGTGATACCCAAGAACACAGTTGATTCAACAGGGTCCAACCTAGCTCCATTAAGTTGTACATTGGTTGTCGCCTGTTTCACATTCGGTGTAGTGAATTTAATGACTTTAGTTTTCTTATCATTAAGCACAAGATTATTGGCATTAAACCAATGAACAACTTTAGAGATTGCATCATTAACATCGTCAAAATTGCTTAATTGTCGGTTTATTTTGAACGTCAGGGAAGTATCATCTGCAAACAACACAATCTCATGCTTATCCCTTACGTAGTAAGGTAAGTCATTTATATAAATTAAAAACAAAAATGGGCCCAGAATTGACCCCTGTGGGACGCCCATTACCACTGGAGATCCCGGAGATATTTTACCGTTTATTTCGACCTTCTGAATTCTATTGCCCAAGTAAGAAGTCAGAAGTTCGAGAGCCTTGTTCCTAATACCGTAGTGGTGTAATTTTCTGACCAGAGTATCATGATGAACGCAATCGAACGCTTTGGACAAATCGCAAAAGATACCTAATGCATCTTGCGAGTCTTCCCACGCCGCGAATATACTTTTTAATAAGTTGACCCCTGCATCTATGGTTGAACAACCCTTTGTGAATCCAAACTGTTTCCGGTGTAGTAAATTATGTATATTAAAGTGTCTCAGCAGCTGGCTAAGCATAAGCTTTTCAAATATTTTACTAAGAGTGGGCAGCACGGAAACAGGTCAAAAATTTGAAGGATCTGAAGTATCACCAGCTTTAAACAAAGGAATGATTTTCCTATACTTCATCAAGGCAGGAAATACACCTGATGCAACACAGCAATTGAACACAGTAGCTAAGTGTGGGGCGATTATAGTAATAATTGATGAAACAGTCTTAACAGATAGACCCCACAGATCCTTTGTGTTTTTCATATTAATACTCTTGAAAGCATTTAAAATATCTTTAGGGCTAACCACCGAAAATTCAAAAACTGTGTCACACGACTCTACGCTTTGCTTGAGTATCTGCTCAGCAGATGTAGAAGCACATGAAAGAGAGTTAGTAAGTATGACTGGAATATTCGAAAAATATTTTTCAAACTCAGTCGCAATCTCCAAATCGCCTTTAATATCTATGTTGTTTATTACTAAGTTAAAATCACGACTACGTATTTTTGTTTTACCTGTCTCAGCATTAATTATCTTCCAAGTAGATTTGATTATATTTGTAGAAGATTTAAGTATATTTTTTATGTGCAAAGATTTAGCAGCGGTACAGGCTCGTCTAAATGTTTTGGCATATTGTTTCACATATTCTTGAAACTCTGTATTATGATTATGGGATCTTTCTTCATACAATTCATACAACCGATTCCGACTTTTATAGATGCCTGGAGTTGCCCAATCACTGAATACCAGACGGTCACTTACAGACAGTTGTTTGGGTGTGAACATTGTGCAGAACTCATCATTAATCAAATTGAATAAAGAGTTGTACAAGTGATCCGGATTATCATGATAGGGCAGCCATGCTATTTGTTTTACTATATTACATTTAAATTTGTCTAAGCGGTTTTCACTAAATGGAATATAGCTTATAAGTTTTCTTTTAATTTTTGGAGCATTTGAATAAGTTACCAACTGACCTGAATGATCTGACTGAATTTTATTGATTATTGATTTAAATAAAGGTTTTACAGTGCTAAATATATTATCAATGCATGTAGCACTTGTAGCAGTTACTCTAGTTGGTTCTGTAAAATTGTGATATAAATTATAGGATTTAAACAAATTTAATAAATTGCAACTTATTGTGCTTTTCTCCAAAATGTTTATATTAAAATCTCCACAAATAATAACTGTTTTATGGCTGTTAGATAATTTATTTAATGCATCCTCCATAATATCTGAAAAAGTATCAAATGGTGCACAAGGAGGTTTGTAAAGACTCAAAACAATAAATTGCTCCAACTCAACACATGAAATCTCTACAACTCGCTCAACAGAGAGGCTCACAACATCACTTCTTTCTTTAAACTTTAAAAACTTATTTATTAGAATTAGAGAGCCACCATGAATATATTTTTCCCTGATGAACGAGCTTACAACCTGGTGATTATTGAAGCTGAAAATGAATTGATGGAGTTTTAGCCAGTGCTCAGTTAAACATAAAATATCTATATTGTTACAATTCAAAAACAGCTCCAATTCTAGCTCTTTTCCCATCAAACCTTGAATATTTTGGTGCACCAGGTTAATACAATTTTTTTTAGTATATTTATTGACTTTATCATGTATGTTTGATGGTTTCAAATTTTTTTTTATTACATTACGTGGATCTGCCTTCCCACTTAAACTCACATTAGAACCATGACCAGAATTTGGTATTATGCAAGAGAAATCCTCTATTGTCATACTATTTAATTTAAATTATTTTGAATATAAATGTCATTTGAATTGGATTTATTCAAATTGTCATCATCAGTAGGCATACAACTGGAATTATTTATGTCAACGGTACATTGCTCAGTACTCAGTACTTGGCCAAACATCTCACTTCTAGCTAAAGGTTTAGCCAAGTTCCTGGCTGAAATGTCAAAGAAATAACATAGCGATGAAGCTATTTGTCTTGTACAATAGTTAGGAAGATAGCAATAGTTATCTTTTGTCAGGTAAAAAGGTTTCTTAACAAAGGTGTTAATCAAAATACAAAATCAATATTTAGTGTTAATTCCGCTAATTGTCAGTTTAATCATGCTGGGATGCAATTTGCACCGCCCTCCCGCCCGCAAAAATGTGCACATGCAAGAAGGACAATATAAAAAGCAAATTACATGCGCCAGTACGATACCCAATATAATAGGGTATCGTACTGGCGCATTTACTAAATATTGATTTTGTATTTTGATTGTTATGGATTTCCGCAAAGTAACGCCTGATTCCATTACTTATCTAAAGGTGTTAATGTCAATTACATGTAATTTCTCCTGCATATAGGTTGATAATGTGTGTAAAGTTAGATTCAAGTTATATCTAATCATGTTTTCCTCCTGTGACAAACTAGCACTATAGAGAAATGAGAATATAACAACTTTACTTATATTTAAACAATTTAAATGATTAATATACTGTACAAGTGATTTTTTATTCAAATTACCCCTATTTCCCATTAAAAGAATCAGATTACCAGGATTATTAAATTTATGTTCAAAAACTTTTTTGAAGATATGGTGGCTAGAGGCTCCAGGCATACAGAAATTGATATTTGAATGTCCTGCTGTTGATAATGACCGCCCTAAGTTTTTACCAATTTCATCACTGAATATTGTCACTTCAGACTTAAAATTTATTTTTACATTATTTGTGTGTATTCTATGAGCTAATGACCTGTTATGTGAAGTTTCAGATTGGTTAGGGGAACTATTACTATTATTATTATTTGTTTGCAGTAAATTAGGAGACTGTTTTTCTAGCAAGGAACAGGTAAGCGACTGTTTTTCGGACAGTTCATACTTTATTGTTATTCTTTTGAGCTCATCTTGAAGAAAGTCAATTTTTTTTTGTTGACTTTCTATATCACAATTGTATTTTAAAGTACTGTTTTTTAATTTTATAGTATACAAATTCAACTTTTCTATTAATTCCAATCTTTCCCTGTTTTGACTATCATATTTATCTACATCAGATCTACAATCGACTTTTAAAATAATTAAAATATTTTAATATTATGTTCTTAAAATATTTTAAATATTTTACTATAAACGATCGATAAAATAATTAAAAATAAAACATAATGTTTAAATTTGAAGAAATGTCATTACATAACTTACATTACATTACACTTACATTTAAAATATTTTATTGAATGTTTTCTATACGTAGGTATATAGGTATATAAATCTACCTCTAGTTACTATTCAAGGATCATAATTTTGTTATTTTATAAAATCATAAAATAATATTTTTTACTAGTTGAATAACATTATAGATGCATTTACGGAATAACTTTTATATTTATTGCGACGCAATGCTGATAAGACTTTTATCCTGAAAAAACGAGAAAATGTATACAAATATACGGTATCTCCAATGTTTTCCATGCCATGCAGTCATGACTGCAAAAATATGTCAACTTTTCGCTATGGAGAACTACCTTTACTGATGCGAATAATCGCTCTAAATGTAGTCCTGCGAATCTAGTGGAATTTAACGAATTGGATCGCTGAAAAACACGAGTCTGTTACTGGAAATACTCGAACAATGTAGAATGACGACTAGAGAAGACTACAGTCTTCGGCCAATCTCCAGGCTCTAAGACAGCCTAGTCTACTGTGATATTATTGGACGCTCTTAAGAGAGCCGGAAAACCAGTAGTTTTTTCACATTTTGACATGTTATATATTTTCTAATTGCCGTGAAATATTTTTCAAATGTAAGAACTGACACATTGAAATACAGACGCCAGCACTGCAAGCTACCCCAATCTGTCTAATTTCCCCAATTGAAAGTGAACCTGACAGACGCCAGCACATCCAGCTACCTCAATTTGTCAAATTTATTTTATAGATTTTCAACTTTGTCACATAGTATGCCTATGTGACAAAAGTTGTAAATCTATAAAAGAAATTTGTCACATAGGCATACTATGTGACAAAGTTGAAAATCTATAAAAGAAATTTGACAAATTGAGGTAGTGCTGGCGTCTGTTAAAAGTGGCAATATTATCAGCATAACATCGGATTGACGTCCATTGCTGGATAAAGACGTTCTCAAAGATTTCCCCAGTGGATTGTGTCCATCATTTTGAGAGTTAAGCCATAATCTCCACGTTTGGCGGACGGGCTTGCGATCGCGGTATGATAGTACACAGAGGGAGAGGCTGCTGGCCGTTCACAGAGAGATATTCTCTCGGGACGACTTCTACGCCTCCCACAGGATGTGATGGGGTGGTCATATTCGTTGTCAACAACCATACAACAAGTACCCTGTACATACATTTAATACCTCTCCCGTGTGCACGCGAGTTTAAATATCAATACTAATGTCATTGATCTTAATTACCTTATTTGGGGTCTGGGGAACCCCAAGTCTATATTAAGGTTTAACAAGAAAACTATAACACATGAACTTTTATTATTCAAGTATTATTTTTAGTTTGTAACAAGTCCTGGGTTTTTCGTAATAGCTTCGAAAACCCAATTGATATAAATAATCTTAATACACCGTCTTCTAGATATGGGGCGGAAATAATTAGTCTGCACTATGAACTAATACTATCAAGTCAGCCTAATGACGTCCATGGCTGGACAAAGACCCCCCCCCCCAAATGATTGCCACAATGGAGTAGTGATCATAATTTGGAGGGGTTTGCAATAATCGCCACGCTTGGCAGACGAGTTGGCGATCGCTGTATGACGCTCATAGTACACAGAGACGCTGCTGTCCTTCTTCTGAGATGACTCTCTGAGAGATTGATGCCCCCCCCCACACACACAACAAAGCTGAAGTACAGTCAGCTGCGCTAACATGTATCGAGTTTTGCTAAAAGATCGCCTTCTGTAACGAACGTCTTGAACAAGCGGATCGTTTAATAGTAAGATTTAAAAAGTAAACTGTATATCTTGGTCTAGCCGTTCCGTGTTGAAGTTGTATGTTTGTTTATTAAGTATGCCCTTTATTTATTTATCACACTAATATTATAAAGGCGAAAGTTTGTGAGTGTGTATGTTTGTTACTTCTTCACGTCTAAACGGCTGGAGTGATTTTAATAAAATTTTGTATGGAGTTAGCTGACACCCTAGATTAACACATAGGCTATAAGTTATAGAGTTTAACGCGGGTAAAACCGCGGGGCACAGCAAAAAACACTGAACGGATTTTGATGAAACTTTGTAGTAATATATGTAGCTTATATATCAGAATATTACATAGGCTATAATATATAAAGTTTAACTGGGGTAAAACCGCGGGCCACAGCTAGTTTTACATTATTTTCTTTTGCCGAAAGCTACTGCTGGACAAAAGCTTCCCCAAGATTATCTTGTGGGCATATGCCATAATCGCCACGTTTATCTGACGGGTCATAGTACTCCGAGAGACGCAGCGTCCTATCCAATAAATACCAATAAATGGTAATCTTTTCCATCGTTAGAAAATATAAATAATATAGAAATAGATATAAATGACCTACGTACAGACGCTAGCACATCCAGCTACCCAAATCTGTCAAATTTCTTTTATAGATTTTCAACTTTATGACAAAAGTATAAGGTTCACTTTCAATTGGGGAAATTTGAGAGATCGGGGTAGCTTGATGTGCTGGCGTCTGTACATAACAACGTTACTATCTTTTATTATAACCTTGGTATGCAAATAAATTATTAATTTCTACGGTAATAAGGACTCGCCATCTTGAAATTGATTTGATTTGAATATATTCTTGTAACTGTATACGTTTTAATAGTTGACAAACCAAAGTATCAAATCACATGGCTAACTCGCGACAAGATAAGAATTATGTCCACAAATACTATATGCATAGACAAATAAAAATCCCCAAACTGCACACAACAAACGCAATGTTTACTGTTAAAATAAGATAGTTTGCTAGTCTTTATTTCTTTCTGACTTTAAAACTCTTCATATATTATAATATAATAGGTTATTTATTGAATCCAAATAATTTTGTACATTTCAGTTTAACATATTTACGAGTACTTAACAGTAACAATACAGGTAATTGAACTTTGGCAGTCCACTAGACTCCTCACTAGGATTCCCTGTGTCATGGAGACTAGTGTAGTATTGACTAGTGTAATAGTAATATTCAATTAGATTATTTGAATACTTAGTTAAGCTTTTAAAAGACTGCTCGTGTGGCTCAGTGGCTAAGGAAATCACCTCTCGAGGTTCTGGTTCAGGCCCCGTGTACAATGACATTCTATAGAATGACATAAATAGTTCTAATTGCAATTCCAATTTGTTACCATGCCTCCATCGTGTCAACGATGATTCTGCCAATGTCAAAGTTAGGAGACAGAAATAGTTGTCTTAAACGGCCAATAGTTACTTAGGTACTTATCGTATGGGCAGTGGTTACCCTAGTGTCAGAGTTGTTCAAGCCGCCCAGTAGGCCTCCGACATGGCTTAACGACTGTTGTAATGACTACAGCCGGGACCGACCGCTTAACGTGCCCTCCGAAGCACGGAGACGCTCAGATAATACACCACTTTGGCGGTCACCCATCTATGGACTGACCGCGACCCTAGTTGCTTAACCTCGCTGATCACTTACGGACCGGTGAGAGCATCAAGCTGTAAACGGCCAATGACATAAATAGTTGTCTTAAACGGCCAATGACATAAATAGTTGCCTTAAACATTCTATAGAATGTCGTTGCCCGAGTAAGACAATTATGTATGTCATTGCCCGTATAAGACAACTATTTGTGTGACTCATATTCACTTGTACTGTAGGTATCTCTGTGTGTTTTAATTCCATGTCTATAAAGTTACCGGCGATATAGGATTTAATTTGTACGGCATTAAAGATTAACACATTCTCGCATAAAATTATTATCACTAAATAAAATATTAGTACTCTATATAACTTAACACTATTTTTTTCTTTTAATTCTAATTTTAAAATAATGGTTTTCCCAAATTTTTGATATCATCTGTTTTTCATTTGTTGTAACAAATTGTGCAGTGTTTCAAATATGCTGTAGGTACCATTTTTTTTGCTCGCGGATTTGAGTGTTAGTAATTAAAAATAAAATAGGAAGTATTCCAAATATATATTATTTATAAGTTACCGGTTAAATTAAAAAGAAACCATACAATTTAATTAATTCACGTGAAAAGCTTCCCCCGGAGAGCATATAATAGAGAATTTACCACATATTAGCCAATTATGAACTAATCTATAGATAAGTTTATTGGTTATCAAAAAAACATAAAATAAATGTATTTTATTTAAAATAACTACCAAAATTTTTATAAGAGGTTTTAAAATGGACTGCAAGATTTTTCTATATAATTTTTATTAATAAGGGGGTTTCAAAACGACTGCAATAAATACTTGATGAAATTACGAAAAAACATGCAGTTGATTTGATAACTTCCTTATCGATAAAATATAGGTAGTTATTCTAAATTCGTTTAAAAAGTAGGTAAATACGTGCAGATAGGAAAAGAATACTTAAAATATCTGATTATTTGCTTTTTTATAGCCCTAAACTTGTATATGGATCAGTTATCTTTGAGTTACACGTTTCCTCTATTATTAAAGAATTGATTTTGATACTTTTTAATTAATAGAGTATGATTTCAGAACTTCAGAGATTTCAGAACAGACAAGAAGAAGTCGGTTGTTTTTTTTACATTGGATTTATTAAGTTACTATTATATTAACTGATTTCAGAGAGGTCTGATATTTGGTTGAGATGCTTTGATTATTTTTTAATTTGACCCTATCGCAACCGAGCATAAAATGTATCCAAAAAATATGCGGATAAAGTACCACTATGTGCGAAGATAGGTTACTGAAATTCGAGAAACAAAGTAGGTAGGTACCTACAAAACCTAATTAAACAAATATTACTAAAACCTTGTTATTGTCAGCCGGTCATATGATTCGTGACGTCACCACAAATGTGACGTCACGTGATCAACACATATGGAATTAAGGCATTATTTGCAGTCATCAAAATAGATTGAATTTTACATACAACACTATCTACAACCGTGAAATTTCAATAAAAAGTATTGAGATCGGGGAACCAAGAGACCCTGGGATCGCTGGCGTTTGGAGGAGAGGTACTCCACTCGTCTTGTATAAGCGATCCCAGGAAGAGGTAACCTGCTGTAGCTCAAGCTTGTGCGTGCTGGGGAGAGGGGAAGGCATTCATTCCCCTTCCTTCCCTTGGTGAGAGTCTCGCAGAGACTGCGCGTGCACGGTGGAGGTACTGGCGAGATCGTTCACGAGTACCCAGAGCCCCCGCTACAAGCACTGTGAGGCTGGCTGCCGTGGAGGCTTTAGTGGGGAGCCCTACATACCCCGTCGCCTCCACAAGCGACAGAAATGCGACAAGATAGCATTTACACCCCGTTAAAAAATAAACGGGGTAGGTACCAAGAGAAGTGCAACTCTATATTGGAAACTGATTGTCATCGATTTGCGCGAAAACTCGTGAGTAAAGATTCGTGATCGAATTAGGACCATTACATTCAGGTGCCTGTGTCACAAAACATAACGACAGGTGGCAAATGACTTTCTTTGCACCCTGGAGGATCATCATAAGCCTGATATCGTCCACTGCTGGACATAGGCCTCCCCCAAAGGTGTCTATAACGTTTTCATTTGGAGGGGTTTACCTTAGTCACCGCTCCTGGCATGCGAGTTGGTGACCATAGTTATAATGGTAGCTAGTACAGGGGAGGCGCTGATGCACGACTACCTGCTATATGCCTTAGTCGCCTTTTACAACACCCATATCCTTGAGGGATAAGGTTAGCTATTCTGCCGTAAATATCACGTAGTCCTTGAGCTGTGGTTGTGAGAGTGTGGTTAGTAGCGATGAATAGCACATCATAACAAACGAATATTTGTGCTAATGTGCTCAACGTACAACGATTTGTCCTGGGTGGAGGTCGAACCCACGAACTCGGCCTTAACAGTCAGGGTCATTAATCACTAGACAAACATGCCCGAAGTTTAAATGAGGGGTTGCCCGGGTAGTTGCTTATTTTGTAGTTTTCTTTGATACCTTGTCTCTCTTGTCCATGTAGCAGTGGAAGCATTATTATCTAACTTTTTTAAGTCGTCTTTCTGCAGGCGCAACGTCTCATCAGTCTGTCAGCCACATTACGTCCATTTATTCACAAAGGCCTCCCCAAAAGATTCCTACAATGGAGTAAAACGTAAAACCGTAACTGTAACTCTTCTAACTACGACGACATTCTTATTTTATGAAAATGAAAATCGTGTATTGCCAGAATTTTTTATATTATTGGTTATGCTCTAGTCTAGATCCTACACTAGGATTCCCTGTGTTGTAGGACCTAGGCTCCGATCCGTTTACAAAAACTTAATTCTAGAACTTAAAACCTAAACTAGAACAATCAACATAATTTGAGTATGTGTGTATGTATGGTGTGTGCGTGTGAGTGTAGTGTGGTGTGTGTGCTGTTAAGTGTATGTCTGTGTGTGTTTGTGTGCGTGTCTGCATTACTTACTCTAGAATTTTGATAAATTCATCGGTTTGGTTATAATTCAGCGTAAGGAGCCAGTGAGTCACTATTTTTTTTTTTTTATCTTCCATTTGTGTACATTTACCGTGAGTCA
The DNA here is from genome assembly GCA_951640165.1 of Pseudoips prasinana. Taxonomy (NCBI): domain Eukaryota; kingdom Metazoa; phylum Arthropoda; class Insecta; order Lepidoptera; family Nolidae; genus Pseudoips; species Pseudoips prasinana. Next base: position 30,495,113 of record OX621251.1, on the reverse strand, counting down.
TCTGGTTTCCGGTCCAGAAACAATAAAAGGGCCAACCTATACCATCCCGTGGGTGTCGTATAAGGTGACTAAGGGACACACCAGGTAGTCACCTGATCACTAGCTACCACCGAACTGCGGTCGCCAACTCGCATGCCAAGCGCGGTGACTACGGAACACTCTTCCAAATGGCAACGGTATAAGAGCCTTTGGGGGAGGCCGGTAAAGCAGTGAAAGCATCTTAACTAACTGCAAAAGTCATGTCATGAGAGTTGCCTGGAATTTCAAATGAGGTAGTCCACTAAGGGCACCCATCTGAATAGCACCTGCGCGCATGGCACCTAGCCTAGTCCACGAAAGGCACCTCTAGTGATTTTATCGATATCTTTCATTTATTAACCTAGGTTACTGTAACGGTTAACGTAGGTGCCTTTCGTGGACAAGAATGCGAAAAATAAATTGAATCCACGAAGAGCACCTGCCAAAAGTATTGATAGGTGCCTTTCGTGGACTAGGTTAGGTGCCATTCGCGCAAGTGCCATTCAGATGGGTGCCCTTCGTGAACTACCTCTTTCAAATCTTGTTCGATCTACATTATAATAAGTAAAATTTTTGCAAAGTGCGCAACATAGCCAGGTATCGAATTGTGTCGTGTGCAGTGCACAAAGAAAAGCCGATGTTAACTAGTTCTTATTTTGAAGCGAAAACAGTTTTAATTAATCAATAGTAATCAGCGTTGGTGCACAACCGCCCTTAATATAATTACGGAGCATAAGTATAGGTAGGATGTGTATTGTGCACGCGCAAGTATGCACGTAAGCCTTTGATTCCATCGGATATGAGTCGCTATTATCTATCTAAACTTCACATAGATAAGGTTATAATCTTCATGGCAAAGAAAAGTTATGGTGATAGAGTAGGATTTAGTATTTATTTTTATAACACTAGGTCGCCAAACAATACGTGATGGTAAGTGGTCATCGTAGCCTATGACTTGCAACACACATAACATCACTCAGTCGTTGCCAAACTTTCCAACATCTCCGATTCTGGTGGCCTTACTCACACCCAGGACCACTGCATTAAAATTGAATTTATTCTGGTATCTGCTATTGTTTGGGCGTGAACTAGCTCAAATTATACTCAGCTCATTGGTCTAGCAGTAGCGTGTTGAACTGCAGATAATGAGGTCCTGGGTTCAAATTAAGGTTTAAGGTTTAAATCATTTATCCTCATAAAAGACAGAGCAACTAACTTGAGGATATAACTATACATTTGGCAAATTTAATAAAGGTAACCGTCACCGAATTATACATAATATAGGTATCGTTTTTAGGAAGGTATGTGTGATAGACACTCCACAGTTTTCATCTCAAAAGTTGAGATTACGCTGAAGATTTAACAGGGTAATGTTCCATTATATATTCAAACAGCTGAGCCCGAAAACTGCCGAATGAGTTAACATTTTTTAAATAGGAGGGTAATTGGTTGAATAGTTGTGCTCCCTCATAGGTTAAATTCCGGGTCGAACCAAAATGTGATTTTGAACTTTTTCTGTAAAGACAAATTTTTGAGTCAGGGAGTTTGTGGTATTTAGATCTCTGTACCTCGGAGAGCACCTAAAGCCGTCAGTCCTGAACTCTTTCCGGTCGTGTCGCTAGTTGTCCCATCGGCTCTTGGGACCGATTGAATAGAAAGTGCCCGTGTGTTTGCTTGCGCACACACTTGTGCTTTATAATATGCCCCGCGCACATGGCTAATCTGTATTGAGACTGGCCGCCGTGGCCTAAATACGATTAGGAGGACATATGGTCTCCATACTGCAAATGCAATGGAATAAACAAGTGATAATAAGAATAATCTCCGTTAGAAACGTGTCAAAAAAATATACCAAACAATATTTTTTCACAACTTTCTAAGCATAAGTGTATCGATCAAGCCAACTTGTAGATTTTTTGCATAAAGAGTTTTCGAGTCAAACAAACAAATGTACAAACAGAAATGGCGGAACTATAAAGATTCCTTGATATATAAGAGCAGACTAAAAACAAACGACATAACATCTAATATCATAACGAAATAAATATTAAAAAATAACAATGGGAAGCATACCAAACTCATGGATTCGCCGTAGTCTCATAAAAAAAGCTTTCCGACTGACTCATTGACAGGGAACATTAAATTATAATGATTTAATAGCCTTGTATATTTTTTGTTACTCCGATTGTGATTCAGATACCTAATTTCCCGATCTGATCTTAAGAACTTAGAAACATTTCCTAATTAGTCAGAGCAACCGAACGATTTCGCTGTGGATATTTTATGTTAGAAATTTTCCTTAATCCTGAGAAAGATCGCGAAAAGGGGATTTCTTGAAGAATCAAACTGATGTGAGACGTAGTAGAAAATAAATAACTAGTTTCCTTGTAAAGTCGCTTTACGAAAATGATTAAGGCGACGCATTAACCAATTGACCTTCAGTCAAGTTAAAATGTGCCCAGTATAGCAAAAGGTCGAAGTTATTGACGGAAGGGAAATCAATTATTCACAGCAATTATAAAACATTCGGAACTTGTATTTACGTATTATATTTATCGGCTCGTTGACATATTTTTGCTTAAACTTTTTTTTTTTAATTCACAAGGTTGCGAGACTAAGTCTCCTATTTTTTGGAATAGATAATGTTGAAATGCATACTGAAAAATAAATATATGTAAGTGTTTACTTTATAAGAGGAAACGGTTTTGGTACGAACGACTCTTCGTCAGAAGACAGATACTGGTTATAGCTTATAGACACGCGCGGATTCGTATTAAATCTATCGCCGCGCGCAGCTGCGCCGCCGCTCATACCCTTCCGTCCCCTTATTTTTCTTCATCAATGCGTCGCCTTAAGTAATATCGATAGATAGTATCTATAAAGTACAATTAATTGAAAGTGATAGTGAGAATGTGTAGTGGTATTTATTACGTAGTTTGTTACGTGCGTCGTGCGTTCCTGTATAATACATAAACATTTCTATTCTTATGTTCTTGCCAAATCTCCAGTACATTATTCTCATCTTTCTTTACTTAAGAGCCATTATTAATTACCCATACAAATGTTATCTTCTTCTTTGGTTTATGGCGTAGATATTTAAAAATTAATAATACATATTATTTGTTACGAAATATAAATATCTGCCACGACTATGCCTAACGGTATCGTTTTTGTGAATAAAATTACTTTTATGTATAATAGATAATAATATCCTGGGACATTATTCGCACACGGCCATCTGACATCTGACGGCCTTGACAATAACTTAATTTTAGTTAGCTAAATATCGTTACTGTTATAAAATAAATCTTATTGTAAATTATTTCCTACAATCCGTGTACCTAAATATCTATATGTACCTAGAAATAATTATAAATTAATTGTATATTACTGCGAACATGTTCTGACTATTTTTTTACAAGCGCTTTTTTAAAGTCTACGTGAATAAAAACCTTTTTTATTTTATTTTATGATCCCAAACTAAGCAGAGCTTGTACTATGGAAACCACATAACTGATATACTACAGATACTATTATTTTTGTAAATACATACTTATATAGAGAATGTACACACAATAAGACCCTGTAAAAAAGTGAATTGGAAACTGCCGTTATGTAGGTAATTTTCTTATTGTTACATTTTTGTATACTAGCCTTGGTTTCCAGATTTCCCTGTCTTTCACAATTTCAGGCCAGTCGTTATAAAATGAGTTCAGGTCATCACACCATCTCCGTTTGGGCCTAGGTCGACGACGAGTTTTGGAGAAGGGAATAGAATAATTTGAAACATTGATTTAACAATTTTAGTATATCTTTAAGCTACTAAAGGCTTCTTTTTGGGATGTTTGTTACGTTATATCTTTATTGCGAGAAAACCGATTTTGATAATTGATTTTTGATCGATAGGGAAATCTTTCGAAATGGTCACATATACATTTTGTTCTATTCGGCTGTCTAGGAAAAAGGTGAACTCTGTTTTATCTTTTATTATAAATATTATTTAATCACATGTATAGCGAGCGAGACTGTTTCGGTGTTACGTTGGTCTAGCGGGAGCGTGTTCAGCCGCTGATAGTGAGGTCCTGGGTTGTATTCCCAGGTCTAGTCTAAAAGTGGTTTGGGGAATTTTCTGTTAAGGAAATTGAAAGTATAAGCTCGAAAACTGGGAGATGGCGGTATCACACGCACATGCCTCGTAGAACAGGTAAAGGCATGGGCCCTGTACCTGAGCTTTTTCCGGTCGTGTCGCTACTTGTACACTATAATATAATGTCCCGCGATGGCTAGTTGGCTAGTCTCCATTGAGACTGACCGCCGTATCTGAAATCGACCAGGACATTATAATTATACCGAGATAATCTCGGGAGTACGAATTCCGCTTAAAACTAAACACTTTTCATTACTGATTCCATTGTAAAACATTTCGCGAATCCAATATGGTTGGCATCAAACTCACATTATGGTGCGAAGAGTAATGACATTCACAGATGATTAATTATATTTAAATGACATTTTAATTTGTGTCTGAGATAAAAATAGATGTTGAATCACTTAGGTTGCAGAGCTTAACTCTGCAACTTTAGTGATTCTATATATTTTTTGCGGTCTGTTTCAAAATAAGGTATCCTATTGAGATGTAATATTAGCGCCGCGGATCTCCTATCTATGGGTTCAACGATAAATTTAAAATAAATTTAATTAACTTTTGTTAATTAAATTTATTTGTAGTATTTTTACTTTAAGTTTATAATGATAGTTTTAGTTTGTACGTAGTTTTAATCTATTTCCAAAATCTATGTTAGTATAGTTTTAATTTATTTATTACATTTATAGTTGGTTATTTTTTAGTGATTTCTGTATTTTCCTTTATTAATATTAATTTGTAAATTAAACCACTTTTGTTTAATATTAATATCACACATTTTCTTATAAGGGTATTTCTTCATCTCAACTGAATAAAGTCCGCCTGCTGGACAATGGCTTCCCCCAAAAGATTTAGTTGGCGACGCTGGGCAGACGGGTTGGCGATATGATTTATGGTCATAGTACAGACGCCAGCACATCCAGCTATCCCAATCTGTCAAATTCCGCAATTGAAAGTGAACTTACGCTCAGGTGATAAATTTGAAAATCTATAAAAGAAATTTGACAGATTGGGGTAGCTGGATGTGCTGGCGTCTGTACACAGAGAGACGCTGCTGCCCGTTCTCTGGGAGATATTACCTCGGGATAACTTCTACGCCCCCCTCGGGATGAGATAGGGTGGTAATATTCATTGCAGTCAGCCTCATAGTAAAGGGTGATGTTTATAATTTTTAAATATATTTATTTAGTAGTAATAAATAGTTGTGTGCTAATAAAATCTGACTGCACGTGTGGCGCAGCGACTAAGATAGTCGCCTTGCTGCTTCGTGTCGCGGGTTCGAGTCCCGCGCCGGACAACTATTTGTGTGACCCATAAATAGTTGTGCTGAGTCTGGATGTAATTTGTGTCCGTCTATTATATGTTTGTAAAGTACTCCGCGACACAGCGATTAGATTCCTTAATGCAGCGTTGTCTTTAAAAAGAAAAATTATACTGACTTTTATTCCATCATAACAGCTGTAAGAAGTCCATTGCTACACAAAAGTCTCCCCAAGAATCATCTTGGGAGATATGCCATAATCGAGACTTGGCAGACGGGCTGGCGATCGCAATAAGATGGTCATAGTACTCATAAAGAAGCTGCTGCCCGTCCTCTGGTAGATATTCCCTCGGGTCGACTTCTACGCCCCCACGGGAAGAGATGCGGTGATGATATTCTGATATTCGCCGCCGTCACCACACAACATTATTCTCTTTATTATATATCAGAGGGCGACAAACAAGCAAGGGGGTCATGGCAAGTGATCACCGCCGCCCATGTACACTCGCAACACCAGAGGAATCGTGGGTGCATTGCCGGCCTTTAAGTGTCAGCAAACAAGTGTTGCTGACCCTTCCCCGCACCCCGACAAACTCTGGCAACCTTCCTTACACGCAGAAACACAACATTAAAATATTAATGTTATTTGACGGTCACCGTAGCCTAGTTTGTAGTGCTCCTGCCTACGAAGCTGGTGGTCCTGGGTTCGAATCCCGGTAAGTGCAAATATTAGTGTGATGAGCACGAATATTTGTTTCTGAGTCATGGATGTTTTCTATGTATATAAGTATTTATCTATCTATATAAGTCTGTATATCGTCGCCTGGTACCCATAGTACAAGCTTTGCTTAGTTTGGGGCTAGGATGATCTGTGTGACATTGTCCCTAGATATTATTATTATTATTAAGGAGTGTCTTCTGTAAGGTGGAGGTACTTACTTCCCCAATCAGGCTGCTCCTTTAGCGAATGAACGCTGTGCCCTGCCTCTCTTCTCCTCTAAAAAGCGACATTGTCCTCTGACTAAGTATGTCAGCCTCTGACATGGTTTAATGGGCGGCTACTGGTCTACAACCCATGTAATAAAGAATTAAGTACTTAGTTATGGTGATGTAACATCCACATTTATAAACCGGAGGTATCTACTTAGCTTAGTGACGCAGGCTCTTATCAAAATATCAGAAACATTACGTAGTGTCTGTGTCATTTATGTATTTAATTAGATTAAGGGTCTAGTTTCGTTATGACAATAATATAAACACAAAATTCATGGTATTTTGTTAGCTCTTTTATACGCGAGATCTAACTACTGACATATTGTGTAGCCATATGTAATCTGGCATTTCAGTTTGACAATTTAATTGATATAAGGAGATAATCTTAATGTTGCTTTTATCTCTGGGACATTTCAGATTCTAGTGTTGTTATTTAATCTGTGTTCTTTTGTATATGTGTAATAATGGTTTGAAACTTAAAAAAATATCTCGAGAGCTGGCCACTTTCAATATTTAAAACCTAATTCCAACATTTGTAAATGGAAATCTTTGGCTTTTGTTTCATCAGTTTGTCACTTGTTTTTTGTTAATGTTGTCATTAGTCGTATGAACAAGTGCAATGAAGTTAAGGTTTAAACAATAAATAATCTCTTTGATGGCGACACGAATTATTTTTTTTAAATTCAGTTTTACGGCTCTATCTTCTTCGGCCTTATGAGCCTTCCGTAAAATATATTATTATTTCATTTAATTTCGTCATGTCTAGTATCGTCCGTCACAGTCAAGTCATACGTAGTCGTTGTCGTACCCCAGTAAAGCAGTGGAGTCTTTACTAGAGGCTTATGTGGTTTGTTTTAGATTCAACACAGAAAATCGCAATTCACGGCAATATGGCACTTTCCTCCACTTGTGTACGTTGTCCATGATGTTATGTCTAAAAATCCACCATATTTACATATAAAAACTTGAATTTAATCCAGTGCAATAGTATTTTTGACAAAATATCACATTTTTATTTAGTTAAAATTTTAATTTCTTTTAAAATTAAAATAAATAAGTTTTTGGCCAGTCTATTTTTCTTATACATTTCAGATTTTTTTGTGCACTCACTTTAAAAAAATACGAATTTAATAGATAATTACTAATGATCAATAAGTTAATCGTACAATATTTACGAAATAAATAAATAAATTACTATTACTATACTATCGTACTAAGTACCTACACACAAAATAACAATGAGTTGTTCATCATCTACGCTAGACATAGACACAATTAGCTGCTCTAGTTTTATTTTTAATTTTCCTTGAGACGTTGATTATGTTAAGCAAACGCACTGTTGCGTCAGCCGCACTCACCGATTGATTTCTCATACCGATGTAGAGAACAAGTGAAGTAGACTAAACGGATGTGCCTAGTGGTAGCTTCAACTGTGGATAATGAGAGCCTAGGTTCGATAGGAAAAAGTGGTATTAGAATCCTTCCGATTAAAGTCGTGGGCTGAACTCCTGACCTCGGATCGGTAGTGCGAGCTAACATATCTCAATAGATCATGGGAGTGAAGGGTTAGAAAGTGCACCTCTGTTTACGCACATATTTGTGCACTACAATATGTCACGGGCAGATGACTAGTCTTCATTATGACTGCCGTGGCCGTAATTCGATCAGCAAGACATTATCATACCTTTTATAATAATAATAATAATATGATTTATTCAATACACAATTTTATAAAAGAAAACCAAAGAATACAAGGAACAACTTATGAAAAAAAAATCGCAAACATCACACATAAAAAAAAAACATTAAACTAGAACAAACATTGTTAAGTGATGTTCACCTGTACCACTACATATCTAGTACATAAATGCTCCCCGGTGGAATATTGTGCGCCGAAAAGGCAGCAACACGGTAATGCTGAAGTTTTATTTATTTATACACATTTATTGAAACACATTTACAACACCTTTACAGAAAATTCCAAAGCGATATTGTAAGCTATATTATAACATAATAATTATATCTTAATATCTAGTATTAGACCACTATATGGCACTGTTTACAATGCAACTTTGTGCAACTTCTGCAAATTTCGGCTGGCTACAGTTATATATATCTACTTCCATAGCTATAATATTAATGAACCGTATGGCGCGCGACACAGGGGCAAACTTAAGTAGCTTCGTCCTCGGAACTGGTGGGCAGAGTGTGGAAGGGCGGCGGCGTTTACCCACGTAATCAGTAGGGGCGCAGTTAGGTTGGTTTATATCTACCAACAGCCTGATTTTCAGCTGACGCCTGAAGAGGCTAAACACGAGTAAGTGAGTGAGTGTAAAACACGCGTTGCAGTAGTTAAATAAATAAAAACAAACAAAAAGAAAATAATGTAAACAACAAAAAAGTACGTTTTCATTTAAGGCTAGTTGAAATTAATTATATGTTCGCGCTGGATTTTTGTTGGAGGAGAAATATTGACTTTAACTTTAGTCTAAGTTTTACTGATGCTAGTAAAATAATAACTCAAAATGTTAAATGTTATTGCCTAGCGGGATCGAATCTACAGTTTTGGCAAATCAAAGATTCCTCCTAAGGAAAGAGTCCTTCATGCATGTGCATATTTTTTTGCGGGCGGGATGGGGGGGGGGGGTATATTGTATCCCGGCTTGATTTAACTGATAATTAGCGGAATTAACACTACATATTAACTTTGAACATCGAAGATCTATTATAAACCTACGAAATTAAAAAGAAATCGTAAAAGTAATAACTGCACTTATGGCACAGTGGTTCTGGTAGTCGCCTCGCTAGTACTTCAGCGCCCTCTTGTTCCGGGTTCGAACCCCGCACAGACCTAATAATATCTGTGTGACCCATAAAAGATTGTTCTGAATATGGATGTGCTCTATACGCGCGTTGTCTAATTCAAAAAAATATGTTTTTGTTAATTTATTTATTTATCTTTTATACATATGAAATATACTTATTCAAATAATAATTGCAACTATAAACCACAGTACCCTAAACCGGCGAGCATGTATGCAGAATATAATGACAGTAATCGAGGCAAAAGAAGTATGCAAAGATCGTGACAAATGGAAATCCGTTGTCTCTGCCTACCCCTCTGGGAAACAGGCGTGAGTCTATGTATGTATGTATGTATAAACCACAACGGATTAAACATGCACTAGTCTTTTATACATATTTTAATTGTATGTACACATAAATACTCCCGAATCTAAAAAACTAAATTAATAAAAACAAACAAAAAGAAAATAATGTAATTAACAAAGAAAAAATACGTTTTCATTTAAGGCTAGTTGAAATTAATTATATGTTCGTGCTTGATTTTTGTTGGAGGAGAAATATTGACTTAAACTTTAGTCTAAGTTTTTCTGATGCTAGTAAAATATTAACTCAAAATGATAACTGTTATTGCCTATCGGGATCGAATCTACAGTTTTGCCAAATCAATGATTCCTCCTAAGGAATGAGTCCTTCTTGCATGTGCTTTTTTGTGGGCGGGAGAACGGTGCATATTGTATCCCGGCTTGAATAAACTGATAATTAGCCGCATTAACACAACATATTAACTTAGTACATCAAATATATATTATGAACCTACGAAATTAAAAAGAAATCGTAAAAGTAATAACTGCACTTGTGGCACAGTGGTTCTGGTAGTCGCCTCGCTAGTACTTCAGGGCCCTCTTGCTCCGGGTTCGATCCCCGCACAGACCTAATAATATCTGTGTGACCCATAAAACATTGTTCTGCATGTGCTCTATACGCGCGTTGTCTAATTCAAAAATATTTATGATTTTGTTAATTTATTTATTTAGCTTTTATACATATGAAATATACTTATTCAAATAATAATTGCAACTATAAACCACAACGGATTAAACATGCACTAGTCGTTTATACATATTTTAATTGTATGTATACATAAATACTCTCGAATCATTTAGTTTCGTTCGTTTAGTTCAGAGTTGATTGTTATGGAATATAAAATAGGTCAAAAACAATCTAGTATATGCGTGAAATTAGATTAAATGAACCTTAAATTTGAATTCGAAATTTGAATTTACAAATGAGCTGGCCAGATGCTGTAGCGGTTAAGCTATGACTGACATGTAATGGGAAATTACAGTAAACAAGAGGCTGGCTGTTGTTTAAAGGCTGAGATGGCTTTCTTAGAAATGTCGTCACCTTAAAGATTTTGTTGAGGTCTTACCGTCTTTAGTAAACCAAAGACAAGTTCTTATAGTATGCTTAAATTTACCGTTCCCGGCAGGCCCGGCGGTAGGAGCCACTTCATATAAATCCACGCTTTTCTAATGTTGAATCATAGTAACTTTACTTTGTATGCATTATTATAAAACAAATACTATCCTAAAAGTATAATATTTAACTTTCCTTTAAAATATTTTCCTCGTCATCAGTATGGCTTTATTAAAAATCCTCAAAAAATGTTTTCCCCGCGATAAGGATAGTTACTATATAAAGCCATATATAGTAACTATCCCTAAAGCTATTAGCACTTAATTTGCTAATCTATATATATAAAAATCAATGCCACTTTTCGTTGTAATGTTATAACTCAACAACACCTTTACCGATTTGGCTAATTTTGGTCTTGAATTATTCGTGGTAGTTCAGGGAAGGTTTGTACGTAGAGAAAATTTAAAAAAAGTATTGATATAGTGTAAAATCAACATCTCTCTATACTCCCATATACAAACAATTTGTACAAATACTTAAAAGCGTAGCGAAGCACGTACCGCGCCGCTAGTATTATATATAGAAAACCTGTAGACTCATATTGATTAAATCATTTAATCAAGACTCGACTTTTTTAAATAGTAACATAAAAACATTATGAGTCATAAACTATGCCGTATGTCAAAAAAGTACAAAAGTGTAGTTTCTAGTCTCTGACTAATTTTTAGGTGAAATTTTTAACTCCCTCTAGACTAACGACGAATTAAAAACAAACTGGCTTGTATCGTGAGATCGATTCCCACCCAGGACAGATATTTCTGTGCATTTATATGTCTGTTTGTTGTGAATCTATATAAGTAGATATTTACAAAAGAAAAGTAGTAGTAGTATGTGGTATATCAGTTATCTGGTTTCCATAGTTCAGTTGCTTAGTTTGGGATCAGTTGGCCGTGTGTAAATAATGTCGCAGGAGATTATATGAATGAATGAAATATTTATTTGCCAGAATATAGGTACAAAGTAGTTGGTGACATTGTAGTTTAGTTTCACTATATTCAACATACATAAGTTGTGCAAAATGTTTGGGCAATTATGTAAATTAATAAGCATGCAAATTTATTTAGCGCATAATATCATATATATATAATAGGTCTTTACCTATGAAATTGCCGTTTTGTATGAAAAAATTTAAACGAATTTTTTTCATGAATTTTTTTATTTGTATTAATCGAAGTAATCACCCATGCAATCAATGCATCTTTGCCATCGCAGTGGCAGTTTATTGATGCCCTTCTTAAAGAAATCAGCTGGACGGGAGGCAACAAATTCTTCAAAGGCATTTTGTACTGCCTCTCGGGTATTGAATTTTTTTCCCGCCAAGAAGTTATCCAAATTCTGGAAAAAGTAGTAGTCTGTAGGCGCAAGGTCTGGTGAGTAGGGCGGATGACGGAGAGCTTCCAACCCCAGTTCTTGCAACTTGGAGACCGTCTGCTGTGCAGTATGAGGTCGCGCGTTGTCGTGCAGGAGCAGCGGAGACGAGCGATTGACCAATGCTGGTTGGAGATGCGCCAGCTTCTCCATCATTGTGCTCAGTTCTTCACAGTACACATCTGCAGTAATGCTCACCCCGTTTGGTAAGAAGCTGTGATGAATCACACCGGCGCTAGACCACCAAACAGTGACCATCACTTTTCTAGGGGTAAGTTTTCGTTTAGGGCATTGTTTAGGTGCTGAACCAGGATCCAACCAACTTGCTGAGCGCTTGCGGTTATCAAACAGAATCCATTTTTCATCGCAGGTAACAATGCGGTTCAAAATTCCTTCATTTGTGTGTCTATTGAGCAGTGCAAGGCACGTCTCGACGCGTACTTCGCGCTGGCGATCATTGAGTTCGTGGGGCACCCATTTGTCAAGCTTTTTTACCTTGCCAATTTGACGCAAATGGACCAATATTGTTTTGACGCTAACGTCGAAAGCTGCTGCTAATTCAGCCGTAGATTGTGTATCATCAGCTTCCACAACCGCCTTTAATTCGTCATTGTCGACCAAAGTCTTCGGACGACCGCGAGGTTCATTTTTCAGGTCGAAATTTCCAGAACGGAAGCGAGCAAACCAATAACAGGTGGTGCGTTGGTTTGTAGTGTTAGCTCCGTAAACGTCGTTGATGTTGCGTGCCGCTTGTGCCGCGTTGCTGCCACGACGGTACTCATATTCCATAATTACTCGAATTTTTAACGTATCCATGATGACGAAAAAGATTGAAATGCGATGAAAATGTAACACTAATCAATAAAGAAATGACTACTTTTGGAAAAAAGAATCCATGTTTTTAAAATAAAATTAATTTGAAATTAGAATTCTTAGCCAAACAAAAATTATTTTGATTTGAAATGGCCAGTACTGCAGAACGGTAATTTCATAGGTAAAGACCTAATATATATATATATATATATATTTACAATAATAATATGTAAGAACTATCTTAAAATGTTATACAATTAAAATATATAAAAATTATTAATAATTAAAATCAAAAAAAATGAATAATAACAATAATAAATCCTTAATGTCACACGAAAATAATTTCAATTACAATTTTATATGTCGTATATTAATCAATTCACACAAAATGTCAAATAATTCCAAAGTTACAACTACTACTATACTATGGAGACCAAATAACTGACATGTTAAATATACTACATTTCTTTTGTAAATACATATTTAAATAGATAATTACCCCCAGACTCAGGATAAACAGGCAAGTCATATGAACCTGTCTGTTTGTCCTGATGACACAAAAATCTGTCCTGGGTGGGAATCCAACCCACAACCTACGGCGTGAAAGGCAAGCATTTACCAACCACCTCAATAGACCAGGGTAGAAGCCTTTAAAAATAATAAAAAGTGAAAAAAAATAATAGTAGGATGAAACCCATTAGAAAAGGAGAGGAATATTATAAAAATGAAAGGAAAAATAATTTACGGGCGATCTGAGGTCGGGAAGGGGATGGGGGTGAGTTTTTAAGGGTAAAAAACGGTTTTTCTCGATTTCCGGCAAAACTAAAAGTCCTATCGAAAAAAGTCAAATGGCAAAGTTGTAGGTAATAAAAAGATCTAAAACTTTTGTATTCACACTTTTTTCATATAACCTCAAAATTTATGCGAAACCTTCAAAAAACCAAGTTTTTGGTTTTTTATTTTTATCTTTTACAAAATTTTTTCTTTTTTAACGAAATTTGGTGAAAACTTGCCTTTTTATGTCCCGAATACGCTGTAAGTTATTTACTTAAAAATATTTATTTTTCACCTTATTTTTTAATTAATATCGAAAAAACACCCTAATTTTCAATCGAAAAGTCACCCGTCTAGATATCAGTTTTTTTCAAAAAGTTGGTATGTTTTAATTCTTCGGAGAAGTAGTGAATTCCTAGGCCAGCTGGCTCGTGTATCTATGGTGTAAACAATTAAATAGGTTGGCGCCAATTCGCGCCTTTAATCTCAAGGATCTTTCCACCATTCACCATTCTTAGAATAGTCGTTCACTCCCCATATGTATATAGTTCATTTAGTATCGATTGAACGGAAATATCTATTTTCCTAGTAGCTTTATACGGAAAAGTTTATTTTAAATGAATCATTCGATACATATAATACTAGATAATTGTGTAGTTGGAAATATTCAAGTGTCCACCTGCAATGTTGACAACGACTGACGTATTAGAAGATACACTACAGAGAGAGAAGTATATATATAAAGTGATTAAAAACTGGCTAAGTGCGAGTCGGACTCGCGAACGAAGGGTTCCGTACCATTATCTATAAAAACGAGCAAATAATTCACGTTTGTTGTATGTGAGCCCACTTAAATATTTGTTTTATTTTGTTTTTAAGTAGTTATTGTATTATACATCATCTGTGAAAATTTCAACTGTCTAACTATCACGGTTCATGAGATAGATTTTTGAGATTAGAGCCTGGTGTCATACGGACAGACAGACAGCGAAGTCTTAGTAAAAGGGTCCCGTTTTACCCTTAGGGTACGGAACCCCAAAAATACAAACTTATAACTACGAGGTGTAAGATATCTCCTTCCTGTTGGAAAGAGGTTACATATGCCTATGGTCTAATTACAGAATCCCATTTAAAAAAATGTTTTAAGTTGACAGTTTAGTGATAAATTGAAGTCAGTTTGTCAATATTTTAGTACTGAGTGATGCTATTGTGCAGCCGCTGTAAGAAAGCTTATGAACCATATCCATCCCGAATATTTTACGTCAAATTTCCTTAAATTTGACGTTCTGGACTGAAAGGTACCCTGAAAGCATTATTACAGCAGCCGCAAATTAAAAGAATAGGAATTATTATTTTCATCGAAAAATAATATCCCCAATAAATTTGGATGATGACAAAACTATCGACCTATAGATTAATATTTATTAGAATTATTTAAAAAAGTAGGGTTCAAATCGGGATACTGTCCTATTAGTTTTATTAGTGGTGGGTTAGAGTACGTAGCTGAAGGTCCCGTTTTCCTGACCTGGCGTCTTTTTGGTCGTGTTGCCTGAGTCACGTTGAATAGTATAGTATAAATATATATATATATATATATTTAGGCCTTATTCCTCACAATATTTTATAGTATTGTATAATCCAGTTCTTTTTTTACTATTAATCTTTACGATCTGTGCACCTACCATGCTCTCTCTGCACCACCCTAAGGTTGACTGGCAGAAAATGCCTAGTGCATTAAGTCCGCCTTTGTAAAATTAAATGTGCATTAAGTGATAGATAAATAAATAAATTGTTAGTGATGGAAAAGAAAGTGGATGGCTATAAGCAAGCTGTAAGCACCCCCTGAAGCACCATTTTCCAGCCCATACTTTGACCCGAACCGGGATTTGTAATAATAATAATATATCTAGGGACAATGTCACACAGATCATCCTAGCCCCAAACTCAGCTTGTACTATGGATACCAGGCGACGATATACATACTAATATAGATAGATAAATACTTATATGCAAAGAAAACATCCATGACTCAGAAACAAATATTCGTGCTCATCACACAAATATTTGCAATTACCGGGATTTGAACCCTGGACACGCTAAATACGCTAACACTAAACCAAACGAGGCAAACAACTGACTCCTACAAATAAAAGTAGCTTTGCAGATGCAATTAAAATTGAGAAACCCATTTAACTTGTAGAAGTCGAGCTAATTGCTCTTACTACTACAGTTTCCTCCAAGGACATGTTGCGATGTTACGTAACAATGCAATTTAAAGCTACGTAACATCTCAACATGTCACACTGATGATGTCCTCCCGACCGAATTTCGGCCACGGCGGCCACTCTCAATGGAGACTAGCCAATTGCACGCAACGCAGGACATATTTTTTTAATAATAATAATAGAACATTTATTTCTCTCATTTTAAGTACATAGCATCTTAAACATAGTTACAATTTGATAGTTTAGATTTCGACCTTTGTGAGAACTGGAGTCTATACCTACTGGGTTCAAGACCTGTCTGACAGATCTCCAGGCAATCACCCTCTTAAATTACTTAACTTAATGCGGATATAAGTAAATTCAAAACGGAATGATCATGCATTGATATTGAGAGGAAAACTGATAAAGAAAGTGAATAGTGTATAATATAGGTCTTAATATTAAACAGTAGTATGTGTGTGTGTGTGTGTGTGTGTGTGTGCGTGTGTGTGTGTATTTGTGTGTGTGTGCATGTGTGCATGTGTGTGTGTGTGTGCATGTGTGTGTGCGTGTATGTGCGCGTGTGCGTGTGTGTGTAAGGTATTTAAGTGAGTACTCTAATAATATTTCCGGTCTCAGCGTAGTCCAGTTTAGATAACCAGTTCGATACTGTTTTTTTACATCTCGATTTACACATAGGATATATATTTAAAAATTTATTTGACTTATTGTAAATAAAACTGCTAAGAAAATAATAGGAACGTTTGGCGTTATATTATAGTGCACAAGTGTGTGCGCAAACACAGGGGCACTTTCTATTCCATCACTCTCATGATCCGATGGGACGACTAGCGACTTGACCGGAAAGACCGACGGCTTTAGGGCTCCCAGACTTCAGGCTGACACTGAGAATTTTCTTTTTACGGAAAAATCCCAAAATCACTTTTTGGCCCGACCCGGGATTTGAACCTAGGACCTCATTATCTGCGGTTGAACACGCTACCGCTAGACCAACGAGGTAGTCAAGACATGACGCACTACGTAACATGGGAAAGAAAATGACGCGAGCGGAGATAATGACGTATGTATGTACTTTTGCGTTATACGATTTGTTAACTGTATTGTTACTCGTGATATGGTATTTTATGTTAAACTTTGAATAAAAAAAAATACCTCGCCTAACACTAGACATATTAAATCCCTGAATCCCAGGAAATGTATTTAAAATATAATAAAGGTGTAGTACATTTTTTCATTATTTGCAGCAATAATTAATAATAATAATATCTAGGGACAATGTCAAACAGATCATCCTAGCCCCAAACTAAGCAAAATTTGTACTATGGGTACCAGGCGACGATATACATGCTTATATAGATTATAAGATACATAAAATACTTATATACATAGAAAACATCCATGATTCAGAAACAATTATTCGTGCTCATCACAAAAATATTTGCACTTACCGGGATTCGAACCCAGGACCACCAGCTTCATAGGCAGAAGCACTACCAACTAGGCTACGGTGACCGTCTAATAATTACTTTATTTAATTATATTTACTTTACTTCATACTTTATTTAATTTAATTATAATTACTTTAATAAACAAATAATGTTTGTAATCTTGGGTATCATTTTGCTTGCTAGTGGATATTCTATTCTATTTTCTAGTATTTTAAAAATCTGTATATTTATTACTAACAAAAATATCTTGAGATAAGTAACACAGTGCCAACTGGTCCTAAATTAGGCCGAGTCTATATACTATGGCAACCCGACAACCGATAAACTTATATATTTCTAAATACATAAATACTATAGAGAATGGTCCGTGGAGGACTGAAACACGTGTTGGGTATCGTACTGGCGCATGTTATTTGCTTTTTTTATATTGTCCTTCTTGCATGTGCACATTTTTGCGGGCGGGAGGGCGGTGCAAATTGCATCCCGGCATGATTAAACTGACAATTAGCGGAATTAACACTACATATTGATTTTGTATTTTCATTACTATAGAATAATTACAATAAGACACATAACATTAACCTCTGCCATAGCAATTAGGATCACTAACGACCAGATCAATAGGTATTACTTACTTACTTATCGTATGGGCAGTGGTTACCCTGGTGTCAGAGTTGTTCAAGCCGCCTAGTAGGCCTCTGACATGGCTTAACGACTGTTGCCTAATGGCTACAACCGGGACCGACAACTTAACGTGCACTCCGAAGCACGGAGACGCTCAGAAATTAAACCACTTTGGCGGTCACCCATCGATGGACTGACCGCGAGCCTAGTTGCTTAACCTCGCCAATCACTTACGGGCCGGTGAGAGCATCTGGCTATGAGCGCCTCATCAATAGGTATTACTCAATCTAATATTTTTATTATATAATTTTATTTTATTAATAAATCAATGTTAAAATTAGAATACAAATAAATTAATAATTATTTAAATGTTACACAATTGTCGTAAGCGTACGTGTCATAATTATAAATCGTCATATTTATTGTATTTCCCAGTTTATTGTTTTGTGACGTTTATTTAACCATATAGTTATAATGAAATAGTTATCCCCGTAGTTCAATTAAAGGCCACGGTAAACCCTCTTACTAGGAAAAAACAAAAAACATAATTAAATAGATTTTCTTCATTAATAAAATTCTAATATAATGACAGTAATCGAGGCAAAAGACGTGTGCAAAGATCGTGACAAATGGAAATCCGTTGTCTCTGCCGACCCCTCTGGGAAACAGGCGTGAGTCTATGTATGTATGTAATAAAATTCTGGGACCTTATTATTCATACACGGCCATCTGATCCCAAGCTAAGCAGAGCTTTACTATGGAAACCAGATAACTGATATATTACATATACTATTTTCTTTTTAATTATTAAGATAAAACCAACTTACTTGCACCTTTTCTTCTAGACAACCGATTGGAACAAAATTTATTTAGCACCAAATGGAAAGCATTCCCAACACATAAATAAAAAAAATGATTACGTGTAAAAAGCATACAGTGGCTCTAGCACGAGTTCCTGCAGTTTACTTACTCGATCACAAGTACAGTTTCCTCCCATACATTGAGCACCAGCGCCTCTCGCGGAAACTATTAAGAACTAAAACTCTGTATGTGACAAAACTGTACGTGTGATCGAGTAAGTAAACTGCAGGAACTCGTGCTAGAGGCACAGTAGACTTGATAACTTCGTTTTTTTGAAGTCGGTTAGTAGAATAACGATAACCCTAAAAGGGTTCCGCACCCAAAGGGTAAAACGGGACCCTATTACTAAGACTTCGCTGTCTGTCTGTCCGTCTGTCACCAGGATGTATCTCTTGAACCGTTATAGTTAGACAGTTGAAATTTTCACAGATGGTGTATTTCTATTGCCGCTATAAAAACAAATACTAAAAACTAAATAAAATAAATATTTAAGGGGATTTCCATACAACAAACGTGAATTTGTTGCTCATTTTTATAGGACGGAACCCTTCGTGCCCGAGTCCGACTCGCACTTGACCGGTTTTTATTAAATTTTTTCAACGACTGTGTCTGTCTAGTGGTAGCGTAATTAACCGCAAATAATAAGGATTCAAATTCCGGGTCGGGCCAAAACAGTTATATTGACATTACTGTTAAATAAACTGTTAAATAAATTGCTGAGTTTCAGCCTAGGGTCTGGAAGTTGGCGGTGTTATCACCCCGGGCCATGGTGAGCAATTAAAACGACAGTTCTGTATATAACCTCTTTCTGATCTTGTCGCTTAGCCAACCCATCGGTTTTGAAACTGTTTCCGTTTAATCTCATAGGTAACAAACAAGTATCCAATTAATACAGATATAAATATCATAAATGGACAAAGAAACCAAAAAAAAATAAAGGAAGCCTAAAAATTTTCCACATTTTGGAGACATCCGGAAATCTATTATAATATATATACTAACACAATGTTTATGTCCTATTCGTTATCTTTTGCACGATAAAAATAACTATTTCCTTATTTATTTTAAGGCAGACGCCGTTCCGTTATCTTTCATACTGTCATGTAAATTGACAGCCTATCAGTCTATTTAAACATTGGATAAAATTAGGAATTGTATTAATATCAATTTTTAATGAAGGGCCTAAAGGTAATCCTTGTGTTATTCCTGATCAATAAGGGATTACCATCTTGTTAATCTTTATGAAATATTTATTAAGGTGTGCACATTTTCACATCGAACTTTGAATTAATTCATGTTTAGATCCAAACAATTTTTTACCAAATAATCTCACGCCTAGTGTATGACGCTAGTTAAGCAAATCCGTTGATATTTTACCGACCTCAAAAGGTGGTTATGAGTTGCCTTCGAGATGGTGGTTTGTTGGTCTAGCAGTACAGTGTTCCGCCACAGAGAACGAGGTCCTGGATTCAAATCCCGGGTCGGGCCAAATGTGTTTATGGACTTTTCTGTAAAAATAAAAATTTCTTCGCATCAGCTCGAACTCGAAGTTGGCGGTATTATACCCCGTGCCTCGGAGAGCACGTAAAGCCGTCGCGTCGGTCCTGTACCTGAACGATTACCGGTGGTGTCACTAGAATCATGAGAGTGATGGAATACAAAGTGCTCCTGTGTTTGCGCATACACTCGTGCACTATAATAAGTCCCGCGCAGATGGCTAAGCACCATTGAGATAGGCCGCCGTGGCCGAAATTCGGTTAGAAGGACATTATTATTATATCGATATGTCCATATCATTGTTACACAGGAAGTTGGATTGTTTTAAAAATAGATTATACATTAGCAACTTAGCAACGTGTAAAGTTATGAATTTCAATGGAGTATACTTATTACCACTAATCTACGTAATCGTTTTCCAATTATAATCAATGCTACTTAACGTATACCATTTTAAAGAAAACCAGGTTGCTTGTTCGTGTAAACTACCTAATATGTAAATACAATATTTATTTTTCACATACATTATTTCGATTCCAGCAACATATGAGTCAGTGTTACTTTGGGAACTATTAGCAGACTGTTGGCGCCGGTATTGTAATCTATTTTTATCGAATCTTACAGATTTGAATGACTAGTAAGGTAAGGTACACTTTATTGCAGAACAGAACGCATATACGCGTTCTAGTATGTATGCAATAAAGTGTATCTAACAGGTGTTATGAGATTTATTGTAAATTTAACTTGCCTATTGGTCTAGTTAGTGAACCTGACTGCTAGATCAGAGGTCAGTTCGTGACTGATAGCTAGGCCAGAAGTCGTGGATTTTAATACCCTCCCAGGACAAATCTTTGCGAGATGAGCACGACGTAATATACACTTTTTTTGCTGACCAAAACGCATATACGCGTGCAATAAAGTGTATCTTAACTTTTACGTTAACTTGCCTGTTGGTCCAGCGGTTAGTGACTGACTGCGAGGCCAAAGTTCGTGGGTTTTAATCCCCACCCAGGACAAATCTTTGCGAGATGAGCACACTTTATTGCATACCAGAACGCATATACGCGTTTTGGTATGCAATATTGTGTATCTTACAGGTGTTGTGAGGTTCTGATATACAATGAACTGGCCTGTTGGTCTAGTGGTTAGTGACCCCGACTGCTAGGCCAGAGATCGTGGGTTTTAATACCCACCCAGGACAAATCTTTGCCAGCTAAGCTTGATGTAAGCTGCACTTTACTGCATACCAGAACGCATATACGCGTTCTGGTATGCAATAAAGTGTATCTAACAGGTGTTCTGAGATTCTAATGTAAATTTAACGTACCTCTTGGTCTAGTGGCTAGTGACTATTACTGCCAGGTCAGAGGTCGTGGGTTTTAATCCCCATCCAGGACAAATCTTTGCGAGATGAGCACGATTATTTGCTCTATAATACATAAGTATTTAGAAATATAACATAATATCCTGGGACACTTATATGGGAGTGGGCAGACTCAGGTGGAGTATCTATTCTCTCATATTTATGAACCGATTGTGTTTTTATGGCCCACTTCACCAGGCGGTAGGTTGCAAGCGGGGCTATATCGGTTCACAAACTAGATGTATGATACATCTAGTTTGTGCACCGATATAGCCCCGCTGTACTTTTTAGGAATTAAATACGCTTACATTATACAATATCTATGTAGCATGTTTCCTACTTGCCACATTTATTCGGACGGACACCGTAGCCTAGTCCGTAGTGCTCCTGCCTAGGAATGAATGAATGAATGAAAGATTTATTTGACAGAATACGAGTACATAGAAGATGTTTATGTTTACGTAGGATTTGTAGTATTCTACCGATTTTGTCGTTGTACAAATTCACATTATTATTACTTGAAAATATTTAACATTACAAAGCTTACATTACATTATAGATAACATTACATTATCACATTAACTATTCATTACATAAATTAAATTATCATACCCAATTAAGTTGTGTAATGTCAAATGTTATAAGGTCTCCTTTATGCTTTTGTCCATAAGAAAAGAAGCTGGTGGTCCTGGGTTCGAATCCCGGTAAGTGCAAATATTTGTGTGATGAGCACGAATATTTGTTTCTGAGTCATGGATGTTTTCTATGTATATAAGTATTTTTTCTATCTATATAAGTATGTATATCGTCGCCTGGTACCCATAGTACAAGCTTTGCTTAGTTTGGGGCTGGGATGATCTGCGTGACATTGTCCCTAGATATTATTATTATTATTTATTTATGCATTTTTTTGGCATGCACCGAAATATTCAGCTTTAAGAATGAACTCCTTTAAGTGTGAATTAGTGTGCGGCACAGAGTTGAGTTTGATCTGTAAATACAAACCTTAGAAGCAAATAGATTATGTAAATGCCCGCGGAGACCGCAAACCACACTTGACAAGCGTCTATGACGAATCAAACCAAAGTCAAATAATTAATGATCCGTCTCCGGCTTCTTGTCCTGGCCATGACTTACCCCGGAAACTGAACCGGGTCAATAACTTGTGGTAAGTATAAAAAACTTGCCGTCGGCTATTGGAGTTAGTTAAAAATACGATAGGTAATAATAATATCTAATGTCCTCCTGGTCCAATTTCGGCCTTGCCGACCAGTCTCAATGGAGGAGCGCACAAGTATAATATAATATATCTAATATAATATCTAGGGACAATGTCACACAGATCATTCTAGCCCCAAACTAAGTAAAGCTTGTGCTATGGGTACCAGGCGACGATATACATACTTATATAGATAGATAAATACTTATATACATAGAAAACATCCATGACTCAGAAACAAATATTCGTGCTCATCACACAAATATTTTCACTTACCTGGATTTGAACCCAGGACCACCAGCTTCGTAGGCAGGAGCACTACCAACTAGGCTACGGTGACAAGTGTGTGCATAGACACAGGGGCACTTTCTATTCCTCACTCTCATGATCCGATGGAAAACTAGCGACACTGAAATAGTCAAGGCACGGGGGTGTAATACCGCCAACTCCCAGACTTCGGGCTGAGACTGAGAAATTATTAATAATTCAAATGTATATTTGGTGTATATAATATGATAATATATTATTCTATATGTGGTATCTTGTTATTAGCAATTTTTTGGTTCAAATATACTGTTGTATATTTGAACCAAAAAATTGCTAATAACAAGAACGTGTAACGTAATTAACGCACGCCCTCAAACACCCGAATTAGAATATTATGTTGTAATCATAATCATACACTGAATTTTTAATTTGACATGTATATGCATTGTTATTTACTAAATTAGTTTCTTAGAATAGAGTTTATTTTTCTTTATTTTGTATTGAATTATGGAATTTGTATGAATACAAATAAAACTGCGATTTTAAAAGTCTTATTACTTTGACTTGCGGTCCATTACAATTTGTTATGACTGTACAGGGTTAATATGACAATAATTTCCGTAGTTTTGATTACATTGGAATAAAAAATTACCTATATTAAAAATGATATTAATCGAATCAGTAAACGATTCTGAACAAAATATTTTCAGGATGTGCGTTGATTAAGTTACATGTTGTATACATAACTCCAGATGTGACATTAAAGTTGTCAAGAATGACACCTTGCCAAAGGGTACACGTCCATGAGGTGATGATTGACGAAATGTTCGTATCCCATTAGGGGTCATGTAGACTTCTCAAACAATCATTTCCCAAGAATGACTTACAAATTAGTCACATGAGCTTGCATCATAATCATGATCTTAGTTACATCTATCCTACGTAACTTATCTGATAAGAAAGATATATTTAAATCTATGTTTACTAAACATAAATATTATGAGGACTTTGCTCTGATTCCGTGTGTAACATATGTAATGATTCTATTAGTATATGTAGTTTACTTAATTTTATTTTTTACTATTTGTGTATGTAGATTGTCTATGTACAGACGCCAGCACATCCAGCTACCCAAATCTGTCAAATTTCTTTTATAGATTTTCAATTTTATCACATAAGCATAAGGTTCACTTTCAATTAGGAAATTCTGACAGATTGGGGTAGCTTGATGTGCTGGCGTCTGTACATTAAGAAATTATATTTAAATCATTATCATTATATCAGCCGAAAGACGGCCACTGCTGGAAAAAGGGCTTCGCCTAAAGATATCCACAATCGATGGTCCACAACACCATATTCTGCAACTAAATGGTTTATATGGGAAGCGCAGGACCAGCGACCCTCAGAAGAACTTTGGTCCATCTTAGGGGTGGCCTGCCCACGCAATGCTCTATCTCATAAAAAATTGCTATCACTGCACTAAGCGATAACAATTTTTTTGACAATTAGAGATGAATCTTAAGATGGCATTCGCTCCAGGCACAAAGTGTTTTGTGTAATAATTGCCTCCATTTTCCTCATCAGCACGTCTTCCATGTTCAAAATTATTCCATATTAATCGGTTTTTCCGCTGCAATACGGATAAACCCTCTTCAAAAAACACAGCCAGTAATCGGTCGCAGCACACATCACATTTATATCTATTTCTGACGCTGCCTTAGTCACAGATGCTCGGAGAGAATGCGCAGACTTTCTCCTATTAATGTTGTCTTACCTTGTAGTCCAGTAGGCTTAAATCTGGAATAAAAATGGGCCAATATACGTCCCCGATTAAGCCAATTCTACGAAAAAACAACCGACTCTCTCAGTCACCACGTCAGTAACCGCCCAGATTCAGGGTATGAATCCCAAAAGGCGTGTCCTCTAATGTCCGATGAAGGGGTGAAAATCTTCACGTGTTAACGTAGACCAAGAGTTGCACAAAACGTTCTTTGAACTACCGACCCTCTCAGTCACCACCACCCAGATTCAGGGTTCGAACCCCAAAAGACGTGACCTCGAACGCGGTTACTTAGTTCGCAGTCTTTATTATTAGGCTTGAGCCCCGCTCGCCTGTATTGTAGCCGGT
Source organism: Pseudoips prasinana (assembly GCA_951640165.1). Taxonomy (NCBI): domain Eukaryota; kingdom Metazoa; phylum Arthropoda; class Insecta; order Lepidoptera; family Nolidae; genus Pseudoips; species Pseudoips prasinana. The sequence goes on along the minus strand of OX621251.1, from coordinate 30,469,829 downwards.
TCGCCGGTGAAGCAGTGAATGCCTCCTAGGCTAACTGTAATCTTAATAAATGAATCAGCTAACTACCGCTAGCTGAACGGCCGTTACGGTACAGACGCCAGCACATCAAGCTACCCCAATCAGTCAAATCTCCCCAATTGAAAGTGAACTTTATGCTTTTGTGATAAAGTTGAAAATCTATAAAATAAATTTGACAGATTGGGATAGCTGGATGTGCTGGCGTCTGTAAATTTTCTTCTAATATTAAAAAACCGTGTAGGCTTGGCATTAAAGCCTACCCATACAAAGCAACAGGTGGTTGTAAGTTAAGCCTTCAACTCCCACTTGTTGAATCTCTTAAGTAAGTAATTCTTATACATTTTCTTGACGGTCACCGTAGCCTAGTTGGTAGTGATCCTGCCTACGAAGCTGGTGGTCCTGGGTTCGAATCCCAGTAAGTGCAAATATTTGTGTGATGAGCACGAATATTTGTTTCTGAGTCATGGTTGTTTTCTATGTATATAAGTATTTATCTATCTATATAAGTATGTATATCGTCGCCTGGTACCCATAGTACGAGCTTTGCTTAGTTTGGGGCTAGGATGACCTGTGTGACATTGTCCCCAGATATTATTGTTATTTATGAACAGTCCACAAAATCATACAAATCCTAGTTAATAGTGAGTGGTTACCATCTACTATGCCTTTGATTGACGTGTGGCGCAGCGGCTAAGATAGTCACCTCGCCGCTTCGTGTAGCGGGTTCGAGTCCCGCGCCGACCACTATTTGTGTGACCCATAAATAGTTGTTCTGAGTCTGGATGTCATTTGTGTCCGTCTATTATATGTTTGTAAAGTACCCCGCGACACGGGGAATAGATTACCTAATGCGGGCGTTGTCTAAAAACTATGACGCTTGCTGCAAACATGGTATCAAACACAAGGTAGGTACGTTATAATAATAATACTGCATTCATACCTTAATATAGACAGAACCATTGAGACAATATGTAGTAAAATATAAATTTCAATAATTAAACCTTAACATAATCTCCTTGACAATAACTTAATACAAGCTAGCTAAATATCACTACCATTATAAAATAAATTATATAAATGTTTTAACATTTCGTGTACCTAAATATCTGTAATAAGTAACTAGAAATAATAACTGTATTACTACAAACATGTTCTGATTATTTACAAGCGCTTTTTTAAAGTCTACGTGAATAAAAAACTTATTTTTATATTTTTTATTATGAATATTTTTTAAACATGTAGTTTACATTTAGCCATGCTGTGATGGCAAAGAATATCGCCACCGCCATCTCACCCCGTCGGCGTAGAAGTCGTCTCGAGGGGATTCATTGTGAAAATCTTTTGGGGAGACCTTTCTTAAGCAAATTACGTCATTCAACTGTCATATTTATACAACATGTAACTTAATTAACGCACAGCCTGAAAATAGTTTGTTCAGAATCGTTTACTGAATCGATTTATATCATTTTTAATATGAGTAATTTTTTTCCCAAAAATAAATAAAAATACGAAAACTATTGTCATATTCATTCATTTCATTTCATTTTTTCATTTATTAATTCGTTAACAAAATACATTGTGTCCGAAATACAATACACTTATAACTAGCAATTTTCAATAACATAAATACAATAAACAATTACATAAACAGCCAAAAATATTGAATACTAAAATAACATTATATTAACCCTGTACAGTCAAAACAAATTGAAATGGACCGTAAGTCAAACCAATAAGAATTTAAAATACCAGTGTTATTTGAATTCATACAAATACCATCATTCAATTCAAAATTAAGAAAAATAAAATTCATTCCGAGAAACTAATTTAGTAAATAACAATGCATATACATGTTAATTTAAAAATTCAGTGTATGTATTATGATTATCTATATATATAATAAAATCGTGGGAAAGTCAAAACTGTACATTGAATATTTTTTTAAAGGATTCTTGGGGCGTGATCTACAATCGATATCGAAGCCAAAAATATAGTTTTGTGAATTTTTGTCTGTGTGCCTGTTTGTCTGTATGTATGTCCGGGCTAAACTCAAAAAGTACTGCATGGATTTACTTCAAACTTAGCATGAATATTACTAAGAGGTCGGGTCAACATATAGGCTACATATTATCACGCTATCACGTACTGGGGAGGAGCTGTGATAATTTATAAAATTTAACGCGGGTAAAAGTGCGGGGCACAGCTATTAACATAATATTCTAATCTAATCTAATTGGGGTGTTTGAGGGTGTGCATTAATTACGTTACATGTTGTATATAGCCCAGTCCAGTCCAGTATCAGTGCTTCACAGGACATATGAAGCAAAATAAAACTACAAACTTTTTTTAATAATTTAACTAAGTAACCCGCGTCACAGGTTGCGTCTCATCGTGGCCCACATCATGTTGGTTTGAGTGGGAGACTTTTATAAACATGATTTACATATACTGACGGGCCTGTTGGGGTGTTTGGCAAATGCTTGCATTTCTCGCCGGAGGTCAAAATGGAGGTGTAAATAATGTCCCAGGATATTAAAATTATTATATGGACTTACATAGTTCAGTGATACATAGATTTATTTCCCTAGTGCTAGCGTTGTTATAGCAATACCAATTTAAAAAGTCAAATTTAGTTGACGCATCAATATATATCATAGAGTAGGAAAACCATTTTTGAAATGTTAATATAATTTTAATTTCGTTGCAAGCTGAAGAAAATATATTTTTGATGTGAAACATCTATAGCCGCACGTAAAACAGATTTCTGGCGTGGCGACGCATGCCGTGGCGACGCGTCGCCACGCTATACCATAGTAGTGTGTACGGTGTGGCGACGCGTCGCCATGCGCAATCAACTTTTTATTTTATCATTATGACATAACTATTTAGTTCCTATCACAATATGTTCTTTTCTGCATATTACTTTTACTAAATAATGTCGATGTTTCACATCTGCCAGGCGTCCCGTGACGGCTCACATTTTTTTCTTTTTAGTATGACTATCTCATTCAAATCTTCATCACTTATCTAAATTAATGTAGATTAGATAGATATCATAGAGTATATTAAATAGTTAAAAGTAAAGTAACCAGGTCGAGCTAAGGAAAATCTAATCTAGGCTAATCTGTTTTAGTGCACAATTTATTTTTATGACTCACATTTCAACGAATTATTGATACGATATTCAGCCAAATACAATTTCCATTTATTAAACTTATTTGCTCGAAGGAATTATTGATAAGATTTTTACCATAATGCAATTTCTATATAATTGAATTTAGAAATAAAAAATAATAAACATATTGTCTATGACTGCGCATCGCATGCCACAGATTGCATCACACTATTTAAATACCTATGTTCGGTATATGAGACCTGTAGCTATCTCTTAGAATTCGTATCCGAAATAATAATATATATCGCAAAATATATACTTATCTCATCTTTAAATGTATAGTCTCGATTTAACATTCATCATCATCATCATCATATCAGCCGAAAGACGTCCACTGCTGGACAAAGGCCTCCCCCAGAGATCTCCACAATTGCCGGTCTTGTGCTATTCGCATCCAGCAGTTTCCAGCGACCCGCACAAGATCATCGGTCCATCTTGTAGGGGGCCTGCCCACGCTGCGTCTTCCGGTTCGTGGTCGCCACTCGAGAACCTTTCTGCCCCAACGGCCGTCGGCTCTACGAGCTATGTGCCCTGCCCACTGCCACTTCAGCTTGGCAATTCTTCGGGCTATGTCGGTGACTTTGGTTCGCCTGCGGATTTCGACATTTCTGATGCGATCCCGCAGGGAAACTCCGAGCATAGCCCTCTCCATTGCTCTTTGGGTGACCTTGAGCCTTCTAATAAGGCCCATAGTGAGCGACCACGTCTCTGTTCCGTATGTCATCACTGGCAACACACACTGGTCGAAGACTTTCGACTTGAGACACTGCGGTATTTTGGACGAGAAGATGTTACGTAGCTTCCCGAACGCTGCCCATCCGAGTTGGATTCTACGATTGACCTCCTTCTCGAAGTTGGACCTACCTAGTTGGATGGTCTGTCCTGGGTAAATATAGTTCTCTACAACTTCGAGTGCAGAGTCACCAACTTTCAATTGAGTGGGTGCAACATGGACGTTTGACATGATTTTCGTCTTATCCATGTTCATTTTCAGACCCACTTGTTGAGAGACTCTGCGATTTAACATTAACAAAGTTCAAATAATAACATTTAACTTATTAAAAACATTAATCTTACTGTAGACATTATGTTTATAAAGACCGTTCTACATGTTTTATTTTTTATATTCATTTAATGGCTGCTTATTTCGTCATAAGTGTTTAGTGCCTAGATTTATTTATAATTGCGGACTGAACTTTTCCTCTTTTTATTTGAAAGTATATTGTAATATTGGGAACTTTGCGATACAATTAATGTCATATAATGAATACATTCAGTCTATGAGTTAAATTATTTGACTGCACGTGTGTGGCACAGCGGTTACGATAATCGCCTAGCCACCTCGTGTCGCGGGTTCAAGTCCCGGACAGATCAACTGTTTGTGTGACCCACAGGCAGTTATTATGAGTATGAGTGTACTTTGAGTCCGTGATATATATATTTGTAAAGTAGCCCGCGACCTAGGAATGCTGCAATCGGCAGCAAGAACATTGTACATCCTACCAGAGGTTACGGCTCTAGAGACAGAAACCTCCTAACAATGCAAGCCGTGGCCAAAAGCTCGGCTTTTTGAATCTGGTTCTTGACCCAACTACCTAACGTTTCTCTTCAGGGCCAGCGCAGACAGAGAGGAGCGCAGCGGAGAGGATTTTATTAAGGCACTAGAAAATCAACTTTATTTCAATAATTTTAAAGTTGATTTTCTAGTGCCTTAATAAAATCCTCTCCGCTGCGCTCCTCTCCGTCTGCGCTGACCCTCAGGTGTTAGTCAAATAGTTATTTATTGGTAAGATTACTTACATGTCATGAAAATGATTATAAAATATATTAAATGTCTAAACAATGTCAATAAATTAAAAATATACTAAAACTATACTTAAGGCAAATAAAATAATTAAAACAAAAAATAACAAATCGGTCTATACCATAATCGATCGTCACAATATTAAATTATAAATTAAATATATCATAGCAAATTATTAGATTTGAAATTTATGAATTCATCAAAAAAGGAATATTATTCGAAGGTATTTCTAATAAGCCATAGGCAGAAATTATTATCGGCACAATGAAAACCGAGTCAACATCCCACATGCTGAAAACCTCACGTGCAAATCCAAATATTGTAGGTTTATCCAAAACCTACAATAGGCACCAGTCTCTCACAAAGTTAGGTTCTAACTTAGTACCCCAACCATAATTAAGATGTATTTGTTTTAATTAGAGCCTGTATTTCTTTGTGAAGAGAAAATTGAAGAAAATTTGTTTTTTTTTTAATTTTGTTTTTATTATAGTATAAGTCATCCAAATATATAGTTCATTTGTATATTACCTAAAGGCATATTTCTATGAAGTGGTAGATGAACAATAACTATTATGCAACAAGGAGATTGTTCTGATCTGAAATCCTAACCACCAACCAACCAGTGAATAACCATACTTAATACATTTTTTTAAATACAACGCCCGCATTACGGTCTTACAAACATATAATAGACGGACACAAATCAGGTACATCCAGACTCAGAACAACTATTTATGGGTCACACAAATAGTTGTCTGACGCGGGACTCGAACCCGTAACATGAAGCGGCGAGGCGACTGTCAAAGCCGCTGCGCCACACGAGCAGTTAAAACATATAAGAACATAATTATACTGATTCAAATATAATTTATTCAGTAAAAATTTACATTTGTGTGAAATTGTAATTTTTTTACCCTACCGTGCAGGGCATGGTGTGGCATCTACTGAGAAACACTGCCAGAAAACTCAGTAGGAATTATTTTTTAAAATAAAATTCACTTAATATATTATATGTTTTTATGTGTGCTGACTTAGAACAACTCAATCCCAAGCACTTTGTTCACTTAAATAATCAGTAATTTTGTAATATCTCCTCCTACATAATTTGGCTTTAATAATTCTTTTAAACGTATTCGTAGATAATTGTCTAATATCATTGGGAAGTTTGTTATAGAATACATTGCCCATAAAATAATAAATTACCATCATCATCATATCAGCCGAAAGACGTCCACTGCTGGACAGAGGCCTCCCCCAAGGATCTCCACAATAGCCGGTACTGTGCTGCGTGCATCCAGCGACCCTTGCAAGTACGTTGGTACACTTTTTAGGGTCCTGCCCACGCTGCGTCCTCCGGTTCGTGGTCGCCACTCGAGAACCTTTCTGCCCCATCGGCCGTCAGTTCTACGACCTATGAGAAAATATAATAAAAAAATTACCATACTGAAGTAAAATAAAGTAATATGCGTGGTTGGCAAATGCTTGCTTTTCACGCCGGAGGTCGTGGATTCGATTCCCACCCAGGACAGATATTTGTGTGCATGAACATGTCTGTTTGTCCTGAGTCTGGGTGTAATCTATATACATAAAAATCAATGCCACTTTTCGTTGTAATGTCATAACTCAACAACGCCATTACCGATTTGGCCGAATTTTGGTCTTGAATTATTCGTGGAAGTTCAGGGAAGGTTTATACGTAGAGAAAATTTAAAAAAGGTCTTGAAAAAGTGTAAAATCAACATCTTTTAGCAATTTAAAACATTGTTTTGTTTGAATAAATGAACTTAATAATCATTTTTTATTACTATGCCTTATACGTAGCGAAGCACGTACCGGGCCGCTAGTTATCTATATAATTATGTTTTTACAAAAGAAAAGTAAAGGAAAGTATATGTAGTTATCAGTTATCTGGTTTCCATAGTACAAGCTCAGCTTAGTTTGGGTTCCGGAATAATGTCCCAGGATATTTTTTTGTTTTTTATCAATCACTCCTAAATAGAGGATTGCGCGCCCCAACGTCTAGGCCCACTCTAAAAAGGTGTCACACCGCAACTTCCAACTTTAATATAGTCGTAAGAACTTTTTTACTTAACTTTTCACTATGTGACGCGATAGGGCACGGCGGCTGCCGACCAATCAGATCGTTTGCCGCTCCACTATATACGTCACTACATTATGCGGAAAGAATCAAACGAGACAGACCCGCGACGGTGAACGCACGCCCGTCTACCACGGTACGCGCTACATTCGTAAATAAAAACCACGTTCGGTTACAGTAGTGTTGTGTTGTTCGCATTTCGGAATTTAAAAAGTGAGTAAAAATGATGATCATTTTTTCTTTTTGGTTTTATATGTCCCCGTGGGTGTCCATTCGGAACCGCTGTGTCGTGTTGGATTAGCTGAGAGTTTTACTCGTTACTTAGTGCAAGTAAGCAAACTTTATGGTTAATATTTTTTTTTATAAGTTGTAAACTAACAGAATTAAAGTTTTGGTTCCGAATGGACACACGTGGATTAATTAATGAAAATGTATCAATAAATTATTTGTTAAGTAACTTTTATAATTGACTAGCAGGGCCCGCGAAGTTCGTTCCGCGTTATAAATATTTTTGTCCATGCCCGTTTTTTCATAGCCTATGACACTCCACAATAACGTAGCTTTCTATTAGTGAAATAATTTTGAAAATCGGTTCAGTAGATCCAGAGATTACCCCTTACAACGACACAAACTCACAAACGTTACCTCTTTATACTCGTATATTTATTCTCTTTATACTGATGTGAACTGCAGTAATGATTTAGAATACAATTTATTTGTACGTAGGCATTTGTTTTTCTATATTTGAATACCACTGTCCATCGTTAAGTGCTAGAAGGCTCTCTAATTGAGCAGCACTGTATTCTATGTGCACATATCTGCACTACGTTTGTATTTACGTTTTATTGTCACCAACCAATGAAGTTATGACATATTGTTTTTATCATTGGTTACTATATTTACAATAACGAAAGATTACGTTTATCTATCGATCTCTCGTTCTCATCGATCTCCAATTTTTTTTGTTATCTTCATATATCATCATGACACTAATTTATATAAAATGTTGATATCGCATTTTGAACTGCATTATTTATGTGATAAAGTTGAGATAAAACAAGGCATCATTGTGATGTCTTCACGCGAAAATTGAGTGGAAATCTCGGGGATACCTAATAATTATTCCCTTATTCAGGGTTTATTTTTGGTTAAGTTGGTTTAAGTTTATTTAGGAGCTAATACTGTTCACTTTCAAGCCGGTCTGTCAGGTTCATTTGACTTCAAGTCGCCACCTTGACCTGAACAACACCTTTATTACGAAGGTAACAAAAGCGCTTTTCGAAGTGCTACTATATCCGCTAACGTGTGATCTCAACTGTACTTCTGTTCATACCGCTTGGTGAACAGCATAAAAAGCCGGTTAAGTGCGAGTCTGTCACGAAGGGTTCCGTACTATCAAGAAACTATTATGAACACTCACTTTGTTAAAATGTCACCTGCCACTGACAGACAGACGGATGAACACAAGAGGTTTAGTAATAGGATTCCGTTGCCATCCTTCTCGTACGGAACCGTAAAAAAAACGTGTCCTAACTCACTTAAATGTTGATCCCGTTTAACGCTACGCAGGGTTCCCGTTTAGGCTTCATAGATAGATAGAACTTTAACATATGGTTGCCGAAGAATTCAATTACATCCTCCTCCGAGATTTAAGTTCTCTCTACATCAGATTTCATCAAAAAGTATTAACCCCCCCTGTTTCTAGAGTATTTTAGTAGTGACAGTAGACTAGGTAAAGTACAGCTCATGCTGACCTCTGTATCGGAGTTATGCAACATAGAAAGAGATAAAAGTATATATATCTTGCAGTCATTTTCCTTTGCAGAACTACTAGACCAGACCAATATTTTTATTCATGACTAGCTGTGCCCGCGACTTCGTCCGCGTGTTAATTAGTTTATTTAGTTTTTTTTTTGTAAAATAAAAGACTTTTTCTAAAATAAAAGTAGCCAAAGTTACTCCTTATTACATCAGCTACCTGCCAATAAAAGTCCTGTCAAAATCGGTCCAGCCATTTCAGAGATTAGCCGGAACAAACAGACAGACAGACAGACAAAAATTGTAAAAAAAATTATTTTGGTGTATGTACCGTATATATATTCATATTAATGTAGTAAAAACCGGTTATTTCAATATTACAAACAGACACTCCAATTTTATTTATTTGTATAGATAAAGACGTCTGCCATGACTCTGCCCGAGCGATTAATTTTCGCAGATAAATCTATATTTAAACAAGTTTTTACCTTCCAAAAATCAATAATAAAGCCTATTTCAAACTGCCGAAAATAAATATCTGGCAATCAGATCTGGAGACAATCATTCAATCAATCATTATCTGGCAACGAAATATAAAAAAAAAGTTATACATAAAAGACAGTGTCTAAAACAGTACACAGTCTTGATTTTGTAGATTTTAGTATCGTTTTCTTTTTCACTCGTATGCGTAGAGAGCGAAACGGTCTCAGGACGAGGGATTCCTGTTTCATTCATTTGATAGTGAAATATTTTATAAGGGCAAAAGACTAACTACAGCAGAGCTAATATTGTCCCTAATATCTGGCTAAAGTGGTATAGCTGTTGTGGGATTTTCAACTTTATAATTTATGTTTTAAAAGCCTTATTGGCGTATAACGGCACTTAGGCTGAGATCTATAGAGCGTACTTAGACTTTGCTCAAACTTTACTTACGTAAAACTTTGCTAATTGTATGCTAAGCTTATACTTTGATTCGGTATTAATAGACTTTTTGACGTTAAGATTATGCTTAGCATAAACTAAGACAGACAAAGTCAAAAAACCAATTGTAATGTCGTTACATGCATTAACTTCTGTCTAAGTAAAGTCTCAGCCTTACTCTCTCATCCGTTAGTGATTAGTTCATAGATTGGTGACCGACAAAGTGGTTTAATTTACGGTCGTGTCAGGCATAGGGAAGGCACGTTAAGCTGTCGGTCCCGGTTGTAGTTTTTAGTAGCTATTGAGCCATGTTAAAGGCCTACTGGCCTTTAGCTACTACATGGCTCAATAGCTACTAAAGACTAATTGGGTGGCTTGAACAACTCTGACACTAGCGTAGTCACTAGCATACAAAAAGTAAGTAAGTAAAAATGTATTGTAGTCGGGATTATATTTATACACGTGTTTAGGTAACTAGTTGGCCCCATCCAAAATGTTTTTTGTTTTCTTCATCATCATCATATCAGCCGAAAGACGTCCACTGCTGGACAAAGGCCTCCCCCAAAGATCTCCACAATTGCCGGTCCAAATTTTGTTTTCTTACTCGACCAAAATCTCTGGACCTAATTCGCGAATCCGGATCCGGTAATCGAATTAAAGCGCGACTCTAGTCTAGCCTGAATTAAATATAGATAGGTTTTAAAATTACATTTATAAGAACTTTAACAATAGTGATAGGTATCATTAATACAACTACTTTATATAACTGACGAAAAACTAAATTGCAGATTAAATCTGATAATTTTACGTAAGTAGTTTTAATTGCACAAATTGTAATGAATGACTGCCTCGTTGGCCTAGCAGTAGCGTGTATAACTGCAGCTAATGGGTCCTGCGTAGTGTTGTAATGACTAAAGGGACTGAATTAGACTGACTGTCATTTACGGTCAAATTGGTCAAAAGTGGTCATTAACTGTCACAAATGGTCATTTTCAGTCAATTTGATTTGAGTAATATTGTAGTACCTTTTAAGTTTTTGTCGTTGATAAAAGTCTACAACTTCTTAATTATTATTATATAGTGTTAATCATTTTACATTTCTAATCATGCGTGCATTTAGGACAAAATGGCAACGTCGTCGCATCGCCTTTGATGTCGTCTTATCCTCTCATGATATAATACAAAATAAAACGTTGCTTCATTTAAACTTGCATATAAATTGGGTACCCAAATAAAAAAATAATTGAGTGGTAGTTGAGAATAGACATTAATATTTGAGTCAAATTGACTGTATTGACAGTAAATGACCGGTCATGTAAGGTATCTGTCACATAGGATCGTAAAAGCGAAGGAATAAAAAGTATACCTGTGTTTGCACACCCACTTGTGCACCATAATAAATCCCGCGCAGAGGGCTAGTCCCCATAAAGACTGACCGCTATAGCCGAAATTTGACCAGGAGGACACTATTATAACACTCCAATCTCCAAAATCCATATATATACATTAAACTGTCGGGTTATTAATATCAGCCATAACTCTAGAACGCAGGGACCGATTTTATTTTTATTTACTATCATTTTATTAACTATCAGAACATCGAAAAAAGTCAACCAAAAATAATTTATGAACATAAATATTTTTCTCAACCTTTTATAGTTCCATACAAAATGTATTACATATTTCATAATCATTGAATTATCATTACAAATTATGTTATGAGCACAATTTTTATTTTTTTTCTTCTCTCGGTCTTTTCGGGAGCATTGGCTCGCACGTTTTGCGCATCCGTGTCAGTGTCAAGTTTGAAATGTGTTGTAGTAAATTGGGATGTTTTGTAAAAAGTAAGGAAACATAACAATTATTTTGATTAGTTCGGATTCCAGGATCTTTTATTTTTGTGGGCAGGACATAGTCTGCCGGAACAGCTAGTAAATAATAAAAAGGTTGTATCACACCTACCATCCGTCACTCGCGAATAATCTACCAAATGTCACTGTCACAGATAAAACTTGACAATCCATACCACCTCACGTAGAACTATAATCATATCATATGCGCCGACGCATAAGTATATGATAAGTACTCGAGGTCAGGTTATTTGACATTCCTCGCGCCATAGGTTTAAATAAATAAAGAAAACGAAAGTGCATACCTTATGCATAGCGTTTACTTAGCATTACACCTTGTAGGAGCTATATCAATAGTAATGTGTGTTGCTCCTTAGCACGAGTGGTGTTACTTGTGTGTGCAGAGCCTTATTGCAGCCATGTTAAAATATAACTAAGTATAATGTCGGCATATATTTTGCACAGTAATAAGCATTGCTATACAGCGTGGCGATACTGCTGGTATTCTGGAACCGTTAACCAATGGCAGAACATTTTGAACTAGGTTTTTATTTCGATCATATTTCTTAGTACCTAATTTATTGGTTAGTTTTTCAACAAGTTAGTATAAAAACAAATATTATAAAATAGTTTTGTTAGCATGTTGTTAGGATTTTGGTAGATATAAGAAGATAATTGATGCGGAGGGCTATTTAAAAAAACCGAGTAAAAATCCTGCTGGCGGACTTAATTAATTATTTTCGTAACTACATTTGGTATACTCGCAACATTGCAACAAGGTCCAAAAGTAAAAAAAAATAATTATTAAACTTCCTAATTATTCAAAAACATTCCACATTTTAAGTATCTTTAGAGTAATCAAGTAATTTATTATTATTATAATATTTATTATTAGTAAATTTATCAAGTAATTAAAGAAAACTTGGCCATTGAAGGCTGGCTTTTAATTAGAGTCAAAGAACCTTCTAGACACCTACTAGGCACGTTCCCCGACAACGGTGCGGATGATTATTTTGACGCGAACGCGAAATGAACTTACTTACAGTTTAACGTATATCTATGTAGGATTGATATATTTATACGTTTTAACTGACACTTGGTAATTTAGAAAGATACCACTCCTAAATCAGTTAGCTTGGAAGCTGTTTGAATTCCGTACCATTTTGCTGTTCCAAATTTTTTAGGCAGCTATCTTTATGAACAATTAGAACATAAAAATGCTAGCTCATAGCGTAGTATTAGTAATTGCGAAACTACTACGCCATGCGGTGTCATATAACGCAACGATACCACGTATTGCATCATCCATTTATACTGGGAGAAAGGTAGTCAGGTACGAGACATATAGGTACATATATCAATCAATAGTCTAAAAGACAAAAGAACATAATTACATATTAGTTCCCTTTGTAATTGGCTAGTTTCTTTTTGTAACTGATACTTTACAAAGATAGGCACTAAAATTGCCATATGACAAGCCATATTCCATAAAACTATATGAAAATGAACAATTTCTTGATTATTAATTAAATTAAATGTTTGACTCTTTATACAAAATGAACCATTTTTTACACGATGGTTACAGTTAGCCTAGGAGGCTTCCATTGCTTCCCCAGACAATAGAAGCGAACGGGGGCTCAAGTCACCAATTAGACTACAAACTAGGATCCTCGTGTCACACGGCTCCCTTTGAGGTTCGAACCTCGACTCAAGAAGGTTACTGACGTGGGTAAAATGCCTCAATGCATCTTTAAAGCTAAGGAACTGAAACTAAAACGCTTATAGAATATATTTTTTGTATCATCTGATTAACTTTAAGATTAGGAACTGGCTTGGAGTTGAATCCAAAGAACTTCAGGCTAGTGGGTCATCTAATCAACTCAATCTCCACCTGAAACTTAACTCCTAGCTGATCAAAGTTTATGTTATAGTACAGATATAAGACTTAGGGCTTTTTAAACAATATGCAACAAATGATACACTTGTAGGCCGAAGAACTCAATCTCCGACTCGGATTTCAAACGGATCACATCTGCTTCGCCATCGTAACGAAACCACACCGCATATTGCGTCATCTATGTATGTATTAGGAGAAAGGTGGTCAGGTAGTAGAAATAGGGATACCATAATATAAGGGCATGTACATATAAATATTATGGGATACACAGGGACCTCGATTTAAATATAAAGCATAAATATTTTTATATACTGTGGACACGGGTCTCAATCGCGATAAAGATATAGGCAAATCATTACCTTGGTTACCCGACGTTTCGGCATGGATTGCACCAGCCGTGGTCACGGGTCGATCCGTGCCAAATCGCGAAAGTTTAAAAAATTCAAAACATAAATATTTTTATTTTTTTTAGCATAATAATTTATTAGCATACAAATCATTACTTCGTTTAATATTATAATTTTAATACATTTTTGGCTTATCTGAATCTTTTCTCCATTATGGGAAATGTTAAAGTTATGCTTATTTGGGAAACTTATATATTTAAAGGTGTTAATTTGTTTTTTTTACTTATTATTTTAAGCTTTTGAATGAACTTCGGTCATAGTGGCCAGCCTTATCGGAGACTAGGGCATACACACATACTTTGGTTTGTTTGTCAGTTTGTCACAGATCAAAGTATGATGTAGCAGAAAATTACATTTCGAAATCGTGGTCTGCGCGCATTTCTGTATTTGTTTTCTGATTTTCCCTAAACTTAGGGAATCGTGAGTGTCTTCAAATGATCATGTTTCAAATGATTTAAGGAAATGTTATTTAAAATTTGAATTAGACATATCTGTGGCCCAGCAGTTAAGACAGTCGCCTCGCAACGGTGTCTCAGGTTCATTTCCCGCGCAGGGCTAGTATTCGCCTGTAGTATAGTTGTTCTAAGTCTGGATGTACGTTGTGTCCGTCAATTATATATTTATAAAGTAAACCGAGTCAAAAGTTTCACTTGGGCGGTCACTGACTTTAAAAAAAATATCATTTCAACTGTTGTAAAGGTACCTGAATGGATTTTTAGATAGAAAATTGCATTGAGTTGGTTCCTATAATTGTTTACAAAGATAGATAGATAGAGTACACTTTATTGCACCAAAAGAAACAATACATGTCTTACAAATACGCAAATACAGGTACAATCGGCGGTCTTATTGCTTTGTAGCAATCTCTTCCAGACAACCGTTGGGTGGGCAAGGAAAACAGTAAGTTAGAAAAGGCAGTAGCTGTAAGTGTACAAATATTCAACGCTATGTACTTATATACAATTTACATAAACATACTTATATTTTAAATACTAATAATACTATACTATAATAATATACTATACATACAAAATATTATATATCTATTCAATTGAGGAGTTTTGACAAAGGAGGTTACGAAAAGCAGTTAAGAGATAAAAAACATAAATTATACGAGTATAACATAGATACAAACGTTCAAACAACTAACCCCGTCGGGCTTCATCGTTATTAGCTTAACACATATTATTTGTATACCACCCGAAGTGCCTTTTTACTAGAACTTAATAATATTAAGTGTCTTGGGGTAAGATAGACACTAAGTCATAATCATATGTATGTAAATTCCCAATACGAATTTGACCAATCAGTAACATCTATACATATAATAAAATCGTAGGGAAGTCAAAACTGTACATTGAATATATTTTTAAAGGATACTTGGGGCGTAATCTACAATCGATATCGAAGCCAAAAATATAGTTTTTAGAATTTATGTCTGTTTATCTATGTATGTCCGGGCTAAACTCGAAAAGTACAGCATGGATTTACTTCTAATTTTGCATGAATATTATTAAGAGGTTGGGTCAACATATAGGGTACATATTATCACGCTATCACCTACGGGGGAGGAGCTGTGATAATTTCTAAAGTTTAACGCGGGTAAAATCGCGGAGCACAGCCTAGCCAGTTTCACATAACGACATAAAATGTGGCTATCATTAAAACACTTGGCCAAATTAGACGAAAAGCAAAAATATCATCAAAAAACATATCATACGGCAATAACCAAGCCAATGCTACCATATTGGAGTAAGAGTAGGTATACTATAAAATGCCAGCAAAGTGACATTTCGGGTTGCAACCATAAAATATAGTGCCATAAACTTATTGGGAGTGAATAGTCGATACAATACGATTTGTAGTAATGTACACAGCAGCGTGCTCCGTAACTTTATCATATTCATTGTGTCAAAATTGTTCTCTTTGTACAATTTTACGTAATATATATTCTCGGTAATAACTGGAGCCAGAGCAGATTGGGACACTAGAAGAATTTAAAATTACCCACTTTTTTAATATAATCTATTAAAATGTTTATTAATAATGTGAATGGGACAACCGGAAGGGGAAGACCTCGTCAAACATTCTCTGACCAAATCGAAGACGTTCTCAAGAAAGGGCAGGTCAGAAGTACCCTAAACCGGCGAGCATGTATGAAGAATATAATGACAGTAATCGAGGCAAAAGAGGTGTGCAAAGATCGTGACAAATGGAAATCCGTTGTATCCGCCTACCCCTCTGGGAAACGGGCGTGAATCTATGTATGTATTAATAATATTAATGTCCTGGACATTATTAACGCACTGCCATCCGATCCCAAACTAAGCACAGCTTGTACTATGGAAAAACAACTGATATATTACATATACTACTATTCTTTTGTAAATACATACTTATATAGATAATTACACTTAGACTCAGGTCAGACATGTTCATGCCCGCAATATTTGTCCTGGGTGGGAATCGAACCCACGACTTGCGGCGTGAAAGTCAAGTATCTTATCAACCACGCCAATAACGTCAATATGTGTATATTAACGTTTCTTCTGCAATGTAATTAGTTATTAATATCTATATTATGTAATGTGAATGTAAAATTACTTATTCCAGTAAATTGTGTTGTAATCATTTTGTGATTTGACAGTGACATATGTGTCAAATTGACTTTAACAATAAGTTTAGGAATAACATTTTAAAATGTTTGCATGATAATTGAAGGTTAAACAAACTTACCTTAAGTGAAGTTTGACCATAATTATATGAGTCGCTGCATCCGAAGAGATTTTCATATTACACAGTAGTACACTCTTCAATGTGCTGGACATCGAACACTTTTTTAGAGCTTGCCACATTAAAAAAGACAAAATGGCGCCTCTGCGTGCCACGTGGCCGGCTGGAAAAACTTCATTCTTTTCAGAGTCCTCAGTATCTACTTAAGATTTCACTAAAGGCAAAGCATTAAAAACAAATAACGGGAAGAAAGTATTCACAAGAATACTTTAAGGGCGGGAGGGATCGAAAATCTCTTCGGATGCAGCGACTCATATAATTATGGTCAAACTTCACTTAAGGTAAGTTTGTTTAACCTTCAATTATATTTCGTTGCTGCATCCTCGAGATTTTCATATTACACAGTAGATGTTTAGAGCTTTAGGGAAATCTTTAGTAAGAGTATTGAACCAATACCCAAAAACGAATTGTTACATGTAATAATTTGCTTTATCTAATTAACTTAATCATTTTTAACTATACTTAACAGTAATAAACTGGCACTTTTAAATACAGGATCATTATTTAGATCTGTCATAAAATTTACTAAATACGTGGGAATTTCATGACCATCCTGCAGCCTTCCTAGTCACTTCAATGGAAACGCATCCACGGACGTCTCTGCGTGGCGAGAGCTATGCGCAGAGTATATTCTTGCGTCAATATCCGCTCTCTTGCAATACTTGCAGGATACCGCATCTGATTGAAGACGCGGTTGCGTTGTGGTATAATTTTTTAGTGGTCAGAATTAACTTTTTGGCATTAGACGTGTCTTTTAACGGTCCTATTAGTTCTATGTATGCTATCAGGGATTTCCCTGGGCATATCTCCTTCTCATTGTGATAAAAGAATTAGATGCGATTGAGGCCTCGCTTTCAAGAATTTTAAATATTGGAATCGTTATTTGTAATATTTGACACAACGTCTCTTATCTTGGGTTTAAAAATTTCAACTTTAATTTTGGATACACTTAAGGCATCCCAAAGGGCCTGCGACCAAAGCTCATATGCTGAGAGTTCATCTTTATTAGATTATGTGGTCGGGGTAGCAATATCAGCGGTAGGATCGTGCGTAGCGACAACATTATCAAGAGTATGAGTAATCGGGTCAATATTATTCGGCGACAATGGAGCGTATAACCTAATTAGCTAAAAATGAATGCTCACATGCATTATTCGGCGTTTGTATATTCGGTCGTAATCGAATCACGGCTCCTTAATTTTATGGGTATTAGCCTTGACCAACGATACGACGGAACGTATTCCAAAATTTAATGAAAATGAATGCTCAAATACATTATATGCATCAGAAAAATACATATTATTATGCGAGTAAGTAACCGTAATCGCACCATGGTTCAATTATTTATATTGGTATTGTGTTTGTATATTCGGTCATAATCGAATTACGACTCTTTATATGTCTTGAACAACAGTATCAATACGACGCGTATTCCAAAATTTAATGAAAATGTATGCTCAGATACATTATCTGCATAAGAAAAATATATATGTAAGTGACCGAATTCACTTCACGGTTCAGAAATAATATTGATATGGTGATCGTATATTCGGCTGTAATCGCCTCGCAACTCTTTAATAATATCCGGATTAGCTTTGACCAACGATGCGGCGGAGCGTATTCCCTGATTTAATAAATATGAATGTTCAGATACATTATCTTTATAAGAAAAAATACGTATTATTATGCGAGTAAGTGACCATAATCGCATCACGGTTCAGAAATAATATTGGTATTGTATTCGTATATTCGGTAATCTAATCATGACGCTTTAATTTTATGGGTATTAACCTTGACCAACGGTATCGATTCGACGGAGCTTATTCGCTGATTTGATGAAAATGATTGCTCCGATTCATTATCTGCATCAAATACAATATAAATGTGAGTAAATTACCGTAAACGCATCACGGTTCAATAATTATAAATCAAAATTCATTTATTCCGTAAAAAAAATACATTTATGTGGAATAAATATTGGTATGGTATTCGTATATTCGTAAATTCGTTCGTCGTAATCGCATCACGACTCTTTAAAATATACATTTTAGACGCCAGTTAAGGCTACTAATCTGCATCAGATAAAATACATATGTGGGTAAATGACCGTAATTGCATCACGGTTCAATAATTATATTGGTATGGTATTCGTATATTCGGTCGTAATCGCATCACGACTCTTTAAAATATACATTTTTAGACGCCAGTTAAGGCTACTAATCTGCATCAGATAAAATACATATGTGAGTAAATGACCGTAATCGCATCACGGTTCAATCATTATATTGGTATGGTATTCGTATATTCGGTCGTAATCGCATCACGACTCTTTAAAATATACATTTTAGACGACAGTTTAGGCTACTAATCTGCTTCAGATAAAATACATATGTGAGTAAATGACCGTAATCGCATTACGGTTCAATAATTATATTGGTATGGTATTAGTATTCGGTCGTAATCACTTCACGACTCTTTCAAATATACATTATAATAAAGTCAAGGTCAACGATTTATTTGCAAATAAATATGGTTTTAGAAGTGAATGTAAGAACATTGGTAGCACAACAGGTACTATATATATCTATATATTTGTCTATTTCTGCTTTGTTTTCTTTTTTTTTTTTTTTTTTTTTGCACTGTACGAATTCCTTTACTGTACAGAAAGAAATCTCAGTTAGCCATTTGCGTAAAGCCTCTTTGAATCGGACCATTGGAAGTACCTTAATTTGATCAGGAATCTTGTTATAAATACAGTTTATCTGTATTCGTTGTGCAGTCGACAACGTGATTAGACATGTCAATATTTTTTTTTTTTTTTTTTTATTAATATTATTATTTAATTGCCAATGGTATTCCTTCGTTTGGGCACCATCTACTCACAAAATAAGTTCCACAGTATTGAGTTTTGTAAATACCTTTAAGCCATATCCTGATATTAGCATCTGAACGAAATCTGGTTTACTCAATATGGGAGAAAGTGCTGAACGGCATATGTTTTCAGATGAGAAATTAGCTCCTAACCTAAACTACATAACGTAATGAAGTTTAATGCTACAGGAATGATTTTTTTTTTTTTTTTATTCAATCATCAATGTTATTATTATGACCAAATTTCCATAATTTTTACACGCTGTGTCGTTATTATTTTAATATGTTGTGAGACAGAGATGAAATCATTAATTCAATTGTCTCCATTTTGAGTGCTTGTTACGAAAACGCCTCTTTATTGACTTCGCCAGATTATTATGTTGGAATCACGTCTCACTAGGCCAGTGAGGAACGACAATAAAATCTATTGCCAGGTTATTATCTTGCATAAGCATTTCAAAATAGGTGAAAAAACGGAGGAAACAAGCAAGAGAAAAAGTATTTCCAATTAGGGGTAAACGTTTACGTCGAAAGCGTTACGATCCTTCTTCCAGTAATTTCATTTAAAAAGTAGGCCTGAACTTGTTGTCTATATCTGGGGAGCCCGATCTCTCTGCTAAACATAGCATACTAAATAAAAATAAATATATGTATGCATCTAACAATATGAGTACCCGTGTCAAAATACACGATAATTTTAAATTTAATTTTAATATTGGCCTCTAATGGTTAATTTTAATATTCCTGACTGCTAACTATAATACTGGTGTGGGTTCGATCCACACTCGGGACAAATATTTGTTCGATTAGCGCGATTATTAGTTCCGTACCTGGGTTCACTTTATCTATAATTTGTATGTATTTAACAATAAACATGTATTTTATCAGTTGTCTGTTGGCCACACTATTGCAATAGTACTGGCTCTGCCCCGTCTGGGATGAGATGGCAAGACATTTATTTATTGTTATTATTAACTTATAATATTCAAATTAATAGATCGAATATTTACAGCTACTTAGTTACGTAGTAAATTACTAATACCATTTCAAATTAATGGACAAACAATTAACAACATTTTCTGTTATACTTGATATCAAACAAAACTAATACACGTTCACCATATACAAATTCTATTTTCCACAAGTTTTTTACAGCAATCACAGTCAACTTAACTGGAAAAACCATGTCTGCAAAACTAGCAAATCAATCACATGTTCGCTGAACTGGTAACCCATGTTACTAATACATGTGCTAAAAGTCGACGGGATCAACATCGGGACTTGTACTTGAGTTGTACGTGTACTTGGTCAATCAAATATAATAAAAGCATTCTGGCTATGTGCGTACGTTTCTGTTACCTACTAATCTAAATAGAAACTACATTGGAGATTATTTAGAATAAAGCTATTTGAATGGTTGAATGAAAATAACCTCTATAGCATAAATGAATTCCTGGAACTGAAAATTTTCTATTTCAGGATTCAGTCCTGTATTCTCCTTGTTGAGTGCATCCATTATAATTTTCCCCCATTGTTCAGAGAACACTTGGCAGATATCTAGGTTAGTTGTGTAAGTAAAGTAATCAGGTTGTAAATAATAAATCATCACAACTCCATATGATTTTAACCCAAACATTGCCCCAGGGCATTGTAATTATTAGGGTTTTACAACCGATACATTTACACGGTTACACAACGACACAAAGGGTAGGTCTTATTCCATAGAATGGCTAACTGTAAAATAGGTTAGAATAACCTAATAATGCCAGAAAACATTCAGCTAGTAAAACTAACGCCACGCCTGTTTGCCAGGGGGGTGTGTAATGTAATCATAATTGGTAATAAAATAAAATGATAGTATCGTTGTAACAGTCGGTCACCTTAATATGCATGACCAATCACGATTAGACAAAGAATTCGTAAAATATTCATATTTGCTGGAGAGTAAGTATGTACTTACATTTTTTGCTGAGACTCGGCATTTCGTAGATTCAATCGGCACCAAATTATTCTTCATATTCCTTCTTCGTGCACTTAAAACTAGCCCATTTTATAGGCCAATACATTAATTCACATTAAATGTCACTATAATATAATTATAACACTTGTTTACTGAAAATAAAATAAAAAGAATTGGTGTTTCGAGGTCCGAACACTAAGAGCGAATGAAGTTTTTCCAGCCGGCCACGTGGCACGCAGAGGCGCCATTTTGTCTTTTTTAATGTGGCAAGCTCTAAAAAAGTGTTCGATGTCCAGCACATTGAAGAGTGTACTACTGTGTAATATGAAAATCTCGAGGATGCAGCAACGAAATATAATGGTGATTACCATTATAAAATAAAAAATAAAATCATTAATGATGTATGTATATGGTCGCCTGGTACCCATAGTACAAGCTTTGCTTAGTTTGGGGCTAGGATGATCTGTGTGACATTGTCCCAAGATATTATTATTATTATTATTAATCAAAATTGTAAAATAAATTATTTTATAATTATTTACAACCGTTACACAAATAAAACATATGCTTAAGTTTTATAAAAGTTTAGGTAAGTATGTTAACGCTTATGCAAGGCCGCTTTATATACGAAGAAATAATGCTAATACACAACGGTTTCTGCATTTTCTCTGATCTCATACGTAGATGCCTCGTCGGTAGATACAATTAGGGTCTGTATTATATAGGTAGTAAGGGTGGTTATTGCAGAGTACTTATAAATGCAATGATTGTCCACGTTCCAGGTACCAAGATTGAGAATGATTGATTGAACTCGATAACATAGTGGCATCATAGATTTTACACTTTTGATAAAAATGAAGCCGGAAGTAATCGAGTTACGTGAACTCTTTGCCGCTGCTCAATATCATTAACAAGGATTATCTTCATCTGCCATGCCTTTGTCCCAATTCTATTTGTGGAAAGGGAGGGCAGATAATCGACAGCCTTAGAAGTAGAACAACCTTAGACAAGACGACTACCTTCATGCCTTGAATGAAAGATGGGACACATTGAGGACATTATATAAGACTAGTAACTGCCTGAAACCATCGTAATATACACAATCTGTGCGCCGCGAAAAAAATTATCACAGCTCCTCCGCTGTAGATGATAGCGTGATAATATGCAGCCTATATGTTGACCCGACCTCTTAGTAATATTCATGCAAAATTTTAATTAAATCCATGCAGTACTTTCTGAGTTTAGCCCGGACATACACACAGACAAACAGACAAAAATTCTAAAAACTATATTTTTGGCTTCGATACCGATTGTAGATCACGCCCCAAGTATCGTTTTTAAAATATATTCAATGTTCAGTTTTGACTTTCGTACGATTTTATTATATGTATAGATTCTCTTTACAAGCGGGACCGAATATGGCATAACGTGTTCTTAGGGGCGTGTGCCTAAACCTAACACACTCCTTTTAATCTTTTTTATTTACACAATGATTGAAGCTACGATCCCTCTAACACAATAGCCCTAACAAACGGCAATCAACATAATTTAGGATTAAATTTCTCTAATAAGTATCAGTTATTTTTTGAAAATCATATGGAAATCCCATTAGCACTATTTAGAAATTATCACAATTTGAAACAATCATAAATTATCTATTAAAGACATAATAGATAATTTAAAGAAATTATTTGATTTGCAAGATAATATTAGATTTATATATAAATTACTAGTTACGTATTAATATTAAAATATATGCACGTCTGACTGTCCGTTTTCATTGCAACACTATAAATTAACACAGTCCCAAGTGATTCATAGACACGGCACATCAAATTAAACATATTAAACCATAGCCTATAAAGAAACACAAAAATTACTTTTATTCTAATAATTTGAATAAGCTTAATAGATAGTGAAGTGCTTATTATTATATTCCATTTATTATTATTATTATTTTTTTTTTTTATGTTACATTTATAGTATTTTTAACGACCTTTCGTTATAACTTAAACCATTTTCGGTTTCAAAATAGTGCTAATGGGATTTCCATATGATTTAAAAAAAAAAACTTGTGTGTACTTATGTACACGCGTTAGAAGTTATACTTCTTAATATACAACTTGAACATAGTTATCAATTTTCATACCACCTAGAACTAACGTCATGCTGTTATTTTTACGATGCGCGCGCACGATGCGCGTGCATCGTAAAAATTCACTCTCATACCACCTAGAATTAACTTCATGCTGTTAAATTTTTTGGTGTCTGTGTGCGCGCGCATCGTAAAAATTCACTCTCATCATTTTTCTCCATCGCGCCAAAAGAAGTATAACTTCAAAAATAACTGATACTTATTAGAGAAATTAGAAACAGAAAAGTAAAAAAATGCCATAAAGGTACAAAAATTGTAGACATTTCACGTTGTAATACAAAAGAGTTCAACGCACACAGGCCCGCACGGGTCCTTCCGAGAAATATCCTACATCGAACGCATTGTACCGGCGCCTTGTGACCTGAGGCTCTGTTCAATACAAACAGCGTTAGATATGTACCTGAGTACTGTTTAAACGTTCCTACAAACATAAATTGAGTTCTCAATGGGGGGGAAATTAGACAATAACTTAATTTAAGTTAGCTGAATATCGTTACTGTTATAAAATAAATCTTATTGTAAATTATTTCCTACAATCCGTGTACCTAAATATCGGTATGTACCTAGAAATAATTATAAATTAATTATATATTACTACGAATATGTTCTGACTACTTACAAGCGCTTTTTTAAAGTCTACGAGAATAAAACCCTTGTTTATTTTATTTTATTTTAAAAAATGCATTAAATAATCTACAAATAATTTTACATCTCCAACTAATGTTACTGTAACACACCGATTTTTTATTTATATACCTTTGACAAATTACATAGACTCATCCCTGTTTCCCAGAGGGGTAGGCAGAGAACACGGATTTCCTCTTGTTATGATCTTTGCATACGTCTTTTACCTCGTTTACTGTCATTATATTCTTCTTCTTCTGACGTGGCCCATCTTTGACAAATTGTTTAAATAAAAATAATAAATACTAACGTTTTACTACTTGTTAAAAAAAAATATAAGTAGCTTTCTAAGTTTAATCTTGCAAGCTATAGTTTTTTTAGTAAATATAATAA
Organism: Pseudoips prasinana; assembly: GCA_951640165.1. Taxonomy (NCBI): domain Eukaryota; kingdom Metazoa; phylum Arthropoda; class Insecta; order Lepidoptera; family Nolidae; genus Pseudoips; species Pseudoips prasinana. The sequence continues at coordinate 30,445,105 of OX621251.1, read as the reverse complement.
TATCCTGGGACATTATTTACATACGGCTATCGGATCCCAAAATAAGCAGAGTTTAAACTGTGGAGAACAGATAACTGATATACTACATATACTACTTTTCTTTTGTAAATAAATTACACCTATAATGTTTTGTAGATAGATGAATTTCATTGCTATAAAAATAATTATAAAAAATATGTACAAATAAAAAAATATGACTAATATTTTTCACTTATCTCTGTGCCAGGAATTTGGTGTATTGGAAACATGTTTCGATCTCTCTTTTTATCTAATCACAATTCTAAACAACTAATTTAGACGGTAATCAATAATAACCTAAAACTCAGTACATCGTTACGTTAAGAATTATGTTATCAAACTATGAAATCGGAGATTTTAATCTGTCTTAGTAAAAAAGAAAGATTGTTGACGATATTGTCTGATTAATTTTCTACAGACGCCAGCACATCCAGTTACCAAAATCTGTCGAATTTGTTTTATAGATTTTCAACTTTATCACAAAAGCATAAGGTTCAATTTCAATTGGGGAAATTTGACAGATTGGGGTAGCTTGATGTGCTGGCGTCTGTACGTTCCTATCTCAATTATTTAATCTGTAACTTGTTCTAATATGTAATGTAATACATGAAAAACGCGCTCGTGTCAGCTATAAGGATAACAGTTTATTAATCTACTTTTAATTATGCGGTTGTGATTTGTTTTTCTTATCTAAATAACATTTTTATAGTACACATAATGAATCGTATTCCAAATTGTAAGTAGGGTATTAATTCACACCATTTAGAATATGTTTTGCGATTTTATTTAAATTATAAACTAGTTCATCACACATAGGAAGCATAAATCAGATATAACCAAACTTTCCAAACAATTATGAACAGACGCCAGCACATCCAGCTAACCCAATCTGTCAAATTTCCCCAATTGAAAGTGAACCTTATGCTTTTGTGATAAAGCTGAAAATCTATAAAAGAAATTTGACAGATGAGGAAAGCTGGATGAGCTGGCGTCTGTACTTAAAGTATTCAACAAAAGGTTGGATTTTCAAATCCCATTTCAGACTTCAAATGAGATGCAAGTGCTAAAGTAGTCCGTATATCGATCTCAATCTCCATACATAACATCTTCTTATATGATCCATAAATGGTTTTTAATATATCTTTATATTTCATAGTGTCAGGGCATGCAACGTGACGGTACTGTTAACTGTATGTCTGTAGATTTAGTACCCACGATACCGGGACTTATTTCCCTATTATTTTGAATATTACCTGTTAATTTAAATAAATAAAGAAATATTAGGTTATATATGCTTAAACGAACCTTAAGACCAACTGAGCGTATGAATAAGTTGGTGCAAGCGTAGGTACAGAAGCCAGCAAATCCAGCTACCCCAAACTGTCAAATTTCTTTTATAGGTTTTCAACTTTATCACAAAAGCATAAGCTGGCGTCTGTACATAAGTTTTCTTTAAAATGAGGACTGGAGGGTCATTAATATCAAAAACCACAGGTGTCCAAAATTAAGGTATATATTTTAGACTACCTACTTGTAATATACTTAATCTTTTTTTATACCTAACGCTCTAAGCACGTATCAGATTACTATTTATTACGTGAAACCTAGTACATATCTACTTTTACAAGATATTAAAAAGAAACAGTTATATAACTTTTGCAGGTGTCGCGAAGATTTTATTCATTTTTAGAAACCATTTACATTCATAATGAAGTTATATGTAACGAAATTGCTAGAATTAGGCACCTAATTAATGAAATAAAATTTGGCTACGTATGTCAAAGCTAATTAGTTTTAGATATAGGTATTAGTTTTAGATACAGGCCAAATGAAAATTATTTATAAATCCGTAAAATACAATAACATTACAGATCCCAGATGACCAAACCAATACATGCCTTCCTACAAATAATTAAGATTAGTAATGTTTTTCCAGCTCACGAAAATATTTAATAATTAACTAATAATATTACATAAGAAACAGTTTAATTTAACTTTATTTTTAAGTTATTTTTGTAGGTACAGATCATTTAACATACATATTAAAACAATTAGTTCCTTAACAATGACTCCTATGAGACGCGTTGGCGTTTCTCTGTTACAGGGTGAACCCATCCCACGTAATGGATGATTATCTTAGTAAATATAGTACAATGAATTGTTCCTCGTATATGTATTTAAAAATAAGTTATATATTTTTTTTATATAAAGTTTTACCTGATCGCTTGCAACTCGTGTGAGTTTACTCACATAAAACGTGGCTAAATTTATATTTTCCCCTTTAATCTTATCCTACTCTAAAAGTTTATAGCTATTAAATCTATTAAACTGCACATTTAATGGGATACAACCTTACGTAACAGACTATAAGGAATTGAATCCATATATTAATTGAAATGCTTAATTTAACTTTCCCAAACTACGCAATCATAGTACACGAATTTGGTGAATATTGTTTTCCATTTCACGGTCAAGTAAGCTAAGATACTTAATATTTCACGTAACACACTTATTTAAAAAACCTCCTCCTATACTAAATAAGTTATACCTTACTATGCAAAGGTTACTTCCATAATGACTTTCGTTTGAGATGTGTTTATGATTGTGGCACGTGTAACTACAATGTGTGTAGAGAAAATAAAAAACAGTTGGTCTCGAACTACATCAGTTAGTCATACATCTATACTTACATATAATAAAATCGTAGGAAAGTCAAAACAGTATATTGAATATTTTTGAAAAAGGATACTTGATGCGTGATCTACTATCGATATCGAATCCAAAAATATAGTTTATAGATTTTTTGTCTGTTTGTCTGTATGTATGTCCGGGCTAAACTCAAAAAGTACTGCATGCATTTACGTCAAATTTTGCAAGAATATTAAGAGGTCGGGTCAGCATATAGGCTACATATTATCACGGTATCACCTACGGTGGAGGAGCTGTAATCATTTATAAAGTTTAACGCGGGTAAAACCACGGGGCACAGCTAGTACACAATATCAACAAAACTATTCAATTTAGGGTTTAAAAAATAATTTTACTAACTTGTGGTAGTTGGTGATGTCGCCTCACTTAACTCGGCGTCCACGGATTTCAAATTTGATCCCTGATTATTATGGATATGTGTGTGACCTATAAATAGTTGTTTTGGGTCATGATATATGTTGAAAGCCCATGAATTGCATGTTTCTTAAGTCCCATCGGACACAGATATTTATACGCATATACGGGCTAGGGACGCGGTTTAAAAAAAGATGATAATAATTAAACTAATAATATTTTAAATATAGTAGTCATATTGGGAGATTAAACTTATGAATAGGAGGTTTAGGTGCAAGAGTATAAATCGTCTTCATCCAATTTTTGATGATTAATAATAAGCCACATATAACACCGAAATGGAATCTAGCAATTCTTAAGTCATACAATTTAAATTAAATTCAAAATGCCTACTCTATCCGCGTCACAGTTCTATGCCCCCCAATAAATTCTCACAGTGAGTCTCCAAACAACCGAAAACCTATTGAAAAACGAATAAAACCAATAATTAATTCAAATTAATTGGAAGTGAAACATTATTTATTAATATTGTCCCAATATTTTAATATGGTGGAACACCTGTGCGTAACTTGATACGGTGAAGGCGCCGACTGGCAATAAATTGGCGTTAATTGGTCCATGACACGATGTTTTTTTGAATATCGAATGTCTTTGGGTCGGCTTATTCAGGTAAGGTTCTAAGTCCAAAGCATCAGTAGAGTTCAAACTAACCGCTTCGTGTTTGGAGTTCGAACTGATCGTGGATTAGTTTTGAAAACGGGGTCATTGTTTTTTATGCTATTCTTACGTTACTAGATTTAATGGCGCGATTCAGGTCACGTTTTTCATAAATCTGGAATTCTAAAAAAGTAAAATTAATTGGAATGAAAACTGTATTCGTTTAATTTGAACTAGAATCTGATGTTAAACGGTCGTTTTCGTTTAATCGTCCAATCGTACTTAAACTACCGGTGGTGGTTTATAAAGAAATTACATCCTATTATTTTTCTTTAGATACCTACTGTTCCTTTTTATTTTATTTTTAAGTAACTTAAAAACGGAGGAAGGTTCTACGCGAGCATTTTTTTTTGTATTTGGACACCGATACTTCATGCTATAGAATAATCTAAATCGGTATAAATCGATTACTCTTCTATATTATTCGAATGGCTATTAGTGGAAAGTCGCTACACAATATATTCTTTATCCAATCGGATAATAATCTTTGGATTTATTATTGGATGAATATTTGGAAAAGTATGCACCCGTTTAATTTTTCTCAGTCTGTATTTTTTAATAATATATAGTCATTATAAACAGTTAAATAAAAGACTGCACTGTCGCCTCGCCGCTTCATGTCGCGGGTTCAAGTCCCGCGCCGGACAATTATTTGTGTGACCCATAAATAATGAGTCTGGATGTAATTTGTGTCCGTCTACTATATGTTTGTAAAGTATCCCGCGACACAGGGATTAGATTCCCTAATGCGGGCCTTGTATAAAAGAAAACTTGTTTAAAAACTAAATCCCCGATTTCATACCAATTAAATGTTTTTATGACTTTAATGATATTTAATAGCCTAAATTATTATGTACTCTCAATCGATTTTAAGAGCGACGGTGTTTTGTTTTTTATACAAGTTTCACTAAACCCCATTGCAAAATGTTGATACTACCGACTTTATTAATTAACAAAAGAAGACCAAAAATTAGTTTCCATACTTCTGAATTCAAAACTGTCGACCTCCCGTACTAACTAAATAATTATCGACGTCATATTTCTCAGTGTTCAGTTCGTTACAAACGAACTTGCATAATTGCATTCTTCTGGACCCACATATGTATTTAGATTGTGCGTCGACTGTGACTCAGTGTTAGAAGTTTTAAAGTAGAATCAATGTTGACTCCGCCACATCTTTGTATGCAAATAATAAAATTGTTTGAAGTGCATAAGTAGGTGGATGCCTACCTCAATATTAATTAAGCATGTGCAAATAATGGTTCATATGATGCGCCATGACGGTAGTGTAAGCCAACACCATACCGATACGATTACAAGGAAGCGAATGGTATGTCCACTCGGCAGACATAACCATGACATTTGACCTAACTGCTCTGACTAATACTTGTGGACTCCAAGTTTGCATACTAATGCCATAAATGCATATATAGAAAATCTATTTAAACTGAGTGGATTTTAATCAACGTTTGCCCTATTTACGCGTTCTTATATTTATTGTCTTAATAATCGTAACGAAGTAGAGAGTTTGAGCTATGCGGATGATGTAATACTTCCCACCCCGACAGTCTGGTATGTCTTGGTGAATAAAACATCCGATTATACTTAGGTATTAATTTACTTCCGATTACTAAAATAAATGAAAATTTAAATTGGCAATTAATACTTTCTCATAAATCTTATTAAAACCAGATGCAGATGCATAATTTTATGATTAATTATAGCCGCACTTTTCATCATCTGTAAACCTCGATCATTCGAGGACAGTCGTTTAAACTCGGCTACATTCGGAACGACCGGCGCAAGAGTCGCCGCCGAGTCTCGTTCAACCGCTACGTTACAAACCAGATCTTATTAAGTACGTTTATATATGTTATTTATGTTTATTTTTCTTTTAATGTATATTTTTAAATCGGCCAGACAGAGTACTTGGCTTCATGAATATTCAATTTTGTTAACTCCCGGTGTGAAGGAAACACTGAGAATATATAATATTAGTCGTTGCTTCATAAAATGACCTTTACAGAAAGACTGCGTCTCTCTCTATTTCAGCAATTATGGATTGTTTTATTTTATCATCATTTGCTTTGTTATACATTCTTAGAGGAACCAGTTATAAAAACTTCGAATCATCAAACATCAAGTTGATTATACAAAAATCTTGAGATTCTTTAGCTAGGTGTAACATAAACTCATTAGAAGTTCGTGGAGTGTGAAGCTAACACGAAATAATGCACGATTCTGAACTGAGTTTTATCTGTACATGCCTTAGGCTCAACTTAGTTTACTTTAGTTGACCTTAACTGAATTTACGTAAGATGAGTAGAGCAAGATTGGCAATGGATTAAATTATCATCAATCACGTCAGCCAATAGACACCCTTTGCTAGACAAAGGGTCCCCCAAGGCATCATTCTGGGGAACAAATTAGTTATCGCAGCACAGTAGTGTAGTCTGGGAGATGCTGCTGCCCGTTTTCTGGTACATACTCCATCGGGACAACTCCTACAGGATGAGATAGAGTGGTCATATAAATAGCAAGCGGCAATATCGATAAATTTGTTTTTCTACAAAATTAGGCAATCCTTTTTAGCTCGACGGTATGCAGAATGTAGCTAATTCGAGGGAAATTGGATTAATACTGTCTTAACATATCGTTGATCTAGCTCCAACGTTCCTTATTAAGCACTACTCTAGACAAACACGCACAAAGGCTTTAAAAACTGAATACTCTGAACGGAGTAATTCCGTAATGTCGAAATAATCTGGAACGAATTTCTATAACACAACTCCTTCAACGTTCCTTTGATCTCAATAAATTCTCATCTCATCTTCAATTATACAATGTTATACCGGGTCATGAAGACCATTCATCTAGCCAAGACTTGTAACATGATTTCTTATGAAAATAGAATTGACATCAAAGGGAATACGGATATTAACTTTCTCGATGCATTGACCAACTTTCATACAATATTTTACAGATTTCAATATACGTTAGTATAATACAGTGTCTAAAATATATATATGTTTCCGTACATTTCTATACAAGTGACAGTGTTACGGTAAATATATTTTAGTTATTATCGAGACAAGCAAAGTTATTTAAAGGCTATGTTCTGTAGGAACATGTTTGAAAATGAAATAGTAATTTGAATATGAATAGGTTACTTGCACCCAGCTAAGTATAAGTGTTTTACGGTTGCTAACACGAGTCAGAATTATGATGTATAAAACTTTGTACTTTCTTGCATATTATTACTATAAATACGCGAAATAAAAAGTACGGGATAGTCTAATGGTTACCTACACGTCGGAATGTGCAGTCAAGGATCTCGAATTCATAGCCAAGGTAGAATTATAATTTAACTACCTGTGCCCCGCGGTTTTACACGCATTAAACTTTATAAATTATAGCCTATGTGTTGATCCAGGGTGTCAACTAACTCCATACCAAATTTTATTAAAATCGCTCCAGCCGTTTAGACGTGAAGAAGAGGTATAATATTAGTGTGATTTACTTTTACATTTTGGCACCCATTCGCAGCACAATTTACTTACTTTTAATTATCTTTAATTACAGTAATTCGGAACAAAATTAAACTTAAATTGGTGTCAGGAAGAGGGTTTATGTATTTGTTGGTTGATCTTACGTTATGGCATGACTACAAACATTATTAATGGTACATTCACGCATGATCTACAGAGGCCTAAGCAGATAAGTGTCCGCTACTGCGTAGTTGCGGGCATTAATATGAAGGTCTAGTGAAAGGCACGTATCGTAATTAGATCTCGAAGTCGCAGTTTTCCTTGAGATCAATTAAACCCGTCAAACTGATTGAATCGATGTGAATTATGAATATTTTCGCATTTAATTTAAATGATGTTAAGTCTTATTTATGTTGGGCTACGATTAGGAATAGAGGCGTTGGACGATGGTTGTGCTTAATAACAAGTAAGTAAACTGTTGTTCTTCTAGTAGTTAGAGTCCTGACTTCTAATCCAGAGGTCATGGAATCAATCCCTACCCAGGACAAATTTTTGTGTAATGTGTCTGAGTGAAATATCTGGGTGTTTTCTGTGTATTTAACACAGAAAACACATATAATAATATTTTTTTCAAACTTTTCGACCACACATCCAAGGAGCTTTTCAGCACTTGGGTATTTACATGCACTGGTATATTAAAATTAAAGAATTGAAAACAACGAGCTGTTGGCTAGCGCAAAAGGCTCTCAAACAGTAGCTTAATTTAAGCGACTAATACGCGAGGGCAGCCGTATTAGTATTATTGCTTATATTATTATTAGTCTGGGTGATTTCTGTGTATTTAACACATAAAACACCCAGACTAAGACAAATAGTCATGTTCATGAACACAAATATTAGACTTCCTCGAGGATCGAAGCCGCTACCTGGACCATAAAGCAGGGCAATTGAGTCACAGCCTTCGTTTCATTTCATGACACATTTACTTACCTGTTGATGGAGTGGGCATAATGTATAAATAAAGAGGTATTAGGACCTTAAATATGTTTGCACAGCAGGAAATAATTGCACAAAAATAGATACTTTATTTTGGTGCAGTAATTTCCTGTTACACAAACATATTTAAGTTCCTAAGCCTTTATATAGACACTGTTTACCTTATTTTTTCCTTCAATGATGATTTATACAAATTGTCATGACGTATCGGCTTACACACTTTTAGTAGTGTACTGTACTGTAGTTCAATATTCAATTTTCTTTCGTTTACCAACATTACTTCTTACGTTAATATTCTATTTTGCGTAACGCTATAGCTATAACAAAAATATGCCATCAGTATCTGTCATATCATTGTTACAGTAGAGGGTACCGGAGTACCATAATAATACTGGAACATGGTATCCAATTTAGTTTTGTTTTTAAAAGACAACGCCCGCACTAGGGAATATAATCCCTACGTCGCGGGGTATTTTACAAACATATAATCATTGCGATCCAGCGTGGCAATGCGGCCAGCCTTCTGGGCACATTTCCCATAAGCGATGCGGAGGGATTATTCGACGCCTTTTAGGGTAAATAGTGTATCTATCTGTAGTTTCTCTATTTCAGCTTATAATTTCATTTTATATTTATTTAATTATGAATTATATTTATTAAAATTTATATTATAATAGACGGACACAAATTACATCCAGACTCAGAACTACTATTTATGGGTCACACAAATAGTTGTCCGGTTAATTTAAGTTATTTACGGAAACTGTTCCCACTTCGATCCCTCTGTATCTCTATCTCAGACAATATGTTGTAAAATATATCTACAACTATAAGTATTAACGATTAGTATTTAAAAAAAAGCTTAAGTAACAATTTTCACAATTACTTCAAGACTGTATCTATTTAAATAAAACGTTACTATTATAAATTAAATTATAATTCTATATGATCAAATATTAGTCACGATCTAATAGTCTACTTTTAACTAGAATTAAATACATATATAGTTGATTTGTAATCCCACAATTCGTGTTTTGACTTGTACTATATTTTATCCATCAACCAATTCTAAGGGAGTTATTTTGCTTATATATTGCTTTCTACATCAATCCCACTTCTGAACTGCACAGTTTGCAAAAGTACAGTTTTAAACAAGCGGTGTACTGCGTACTTTATGCTTTGTAGTAGAAACACTGTTGACATTTAAGTAGCATTGTTCTTTATTTAGTACTTGTTAACATGGGAGTGATTTCTCAGTATATGTGCTAAGTATGTGACAATTTTCACATGCTGAATACAGCTTGTGTCTAATATGTGCACATTTTTTTAAAATAACTATTAACGTAGCTTATCAATTCATATTTCGTCCGTAAATATTTATTCATAATTCAAGCATTGGAGCACCGTTTCCCTCCCTCTTACCCACTACTGAAACTAAAGTAAGCCAGGAGCAACAGTGGCACACAATGAAATGACTCTGAGCGGTGAGGCTCAGCCATTTTCCGGGGAATTTATTCGGCTATTTTGGAACCCGCAACAAATTTAATCAGAAAAATAAACTATGTGGAGTTGTACTGGAGCAGAGTGCCTCCATTGACCAGGCGCCATGAGAAGTCCACGGCAGGTTGGGTATGGTCGGTACGAATCCGAGATACCCACCAGCAGACACTCTTTGCGGGTGACATACACAGGAATTGCCCCTGTCTTAACAAAAACAAAAAAATCTTACTTGACACTTAAAGAATTTTCGATATTACGGCTGAAGAATCCAAATTTAGATTAAAGAATATGTTACTTTTAAGTACTCTAAATATTACAGAGTATGAATACTACTAACAATAATAAATTAATATCAGATTAATTACATATAAATACTTTCCACAAGCCATCTCTTCTTCCACGCATCTGTTGAATAGACCCGGATTAAAAACTCAGTGGTAGAACGTTTAGTTGTTGTTTCATGATTAATTTAATAATCAGGTTGGTATTGTATGGAAATCGTCATGTAAACGAGTCAACATTGCCATACAACCATAAAAATATTATCAGCCTTTTGTGCTGGCCCTGACACAGCGTTGCAGGGCAATTTATCTACGCATGTGACTGTGAGCCTTCTGATCCAAAGGTTTTTGCGGGTTTGATCCTCGCATAAGACAAATATTTGTTTTCATGGAGATGTTTGTTTGTCTTGGTCTAATCAATATCAAAAAGTGTATAAGTATTTCTATCCGTTATCTAGTATCTATAGTACAAGCTTTGCTTAGTATGGTCTAGATGGCGCTGTGTCATATAACCAGGATATTTATTATTTTTATCACATGTTTATTACTACTATTATTTACAATATATTATATAAGAATATTTTAATACAAATACAACTCATAAAATATATGGGCTACATGGAGAGAAATTTCCGCACAATCCTGGCATTCGCCAGCAAAACCGCCTTCTGCATGTAACTCTCCAGCCAGATATCAAGCCCTAAACTTGCAAGGAATAACTCCATTTGTGGATATAACAATAGGAATGATCGCAGGTCTTTCGGTTCGCCAACTTATTATTATTATGTACCTAAACTATCTTTATAATTTATTTTATTTTTATGTTTTGTTCCTCTTATAAATTCAAAAGTATTTTGCTTTCTTCACTTATAAATTCTTAAATATCTCATTTAGTTAAACAAACTAATTAAGTTTCAACTTTATCTACAGGAGTTTTATAATTCAGTATCTAATAATAACATCACACCGCGTCTTGTCAAGCAAGCCTAGATATTGGAAAAAACGCATGAATCCACTGCGTTGGCTAGAATTCAGGTCTTGCAACATAATAGTGTTACTACTACCAACAGATAGTGAGCCGTAGAAGGCGTCAAGTTGTCTCGGTGTGTCCTTAGTAATACCTTCACGCACACTCGCACAATTATTAGGCTGCGTCTTAACTGTAACATTTTTCTTACTTACATTGGTAATTCCTTAATAATAACTTAATACATTTTGAGATTAGATAAACGCTTTGCATTGCGAATAATGCTATAACATTAAAATGTAATAATTTGGAAGGTATTATCAATATGATATGATCTTTCACATGCAACTGTGAACATATCAGTCGGCCATGTTTCTAGAAAACAAAACCGATAGATAATATCTACATCCTCCGGAAGGGTGTTGGCAAGGGAATCCTAGATTTGATCTGCCAGCGTGTATCGTTCGTAGCTTAACGCAGAGCACCTACCCCGGATTGGTAGATGGTGCAGGTTTGAGACCCGCCGGACGATTAAATTTATGATTTCCTATTTTTGAGATTAACTTAATGTTGTGTTTGTGCGTGTGAGTAAGGTTGCCAGACCTCATCGGGGTGGGGGGAAGGGTCAGCAACACTCGTTTGCTGACTATTATAAAGGCTGACAACGCACCCGCGACTCCGCTGGTGTTGCGAGTGTCCATGGGCGGTGGTGATCACTTACCATCAGGTGACCCACTTGCTCGTTTGTCGCCCTCTTATATAAAAAACCTTGACACCACCTGAATTATTAAGGATATTATTTAACTTATTATATTTTTATTTACAGCTAGTTTACAAATAGAACAACGAATAGTAACAGAAGGCCAATTAAAAATATTCACTGATATGCAATAGTTTAGTTTTAGGATTCTTCATAGCGAATGAAATTTTGGAAATATGTTGGCTAACGTTGTACACGAAAAAAATTATCATTACCGCCTGACCATTCCGTTTTTAATGACTTATTAAAATGTGTTATTTATAATTGTAGAATCATTACTTAACAGGCATAGTCAGATGCCCTCACCGATCCCGTAGTGATTGGTAAAACAACTCGACTCGCGGTCAGTCCATAGATGGGTCAGCCTTCGGATGGCGCGTTAAGCTATCGGTCCCGTGCAGCCATTAGAGAAGATTTGTTAAGCCATATCCATATAAGAGGCCTACAGGGGGGCTTGAACAACTCTGGACACTAGGTAATTAGAGCCAGGTTTTGTACGTCTCAGTCAGTTCTGCATCAGACTAAAATCCACTTAAGTCATTTAATAGCAGGTATCTTATTTAAGAGAAATAGCTTTCTAATAGGTTATTCACCATTTACCTAAAAATCGAAGCAAGAACCTTAATTCCCCCGCACTCATGAAAACGCGCCCTTAGGTGCGCAGGCGCGTTGCCATCGAGTCTGCCGCAGCCACGCACACACGCAGTACGTGAAACTCGATACTCGCATACATGCACACAGCTTCGCGGGGAAAATCAGTGAACTGAGCTCCACGTAACTTGCTTTACTTTATAAATTGACTACGTTTTTTTTTATATAAATAAAGTACATCTTACTGCAAGGTGTACAACCTTGCAGTAAGATACACATGTTACAATAAGATAGATTAAGGGGGTCTCGGTGGGGACTGTCGAGCAACCCCAAAATGGACTGTATTTGCGGAGCATCGGTCCAATCCATGGCCCATCTAACAGCTTGCCCAGCCTGCCCTGCCACATGTTCATGGCAGGATCTTAGAAATTCCACGAGCAGGGTAATCAGTGTGACAAATTTTTGTCACAAAAATTTAACGAGTTTGCCATCGAAACGCTAAGAATAATAAGATAGATTTTGAACATCAGTTTGAAATATCAAGTTATATACTTGCCATAAATTATCAAGTGATGTTCGTTAATTCACTTTGGATCACCTTTCTTGTACTTAAAGGCCCATTAGTCGAAGTGAAACCAGAGGTCTGCTGGGTTATTTGATAAGGTCAGCCAAATTTACTTTATGTTTTTACAGGCAGCTGGCTTTACCGGCTCGTAAGCGACCGACAAAGCTACTAAGCACCTATATAAGCGTTCAGAAATTGAAGCACTTATACATACACTAGCAGTGCCCGCGGACTTCGTTCCGCGTTTTAAATATTTTGTCCCTGTCCGTTTGTCCCGCAACTTGGATTACATTATTCAAAATTAAGTAAAGATGCCTTATTAATTTTGGAATTTTGCATAGCCTATGACACACTGAAAATCGGTTCAGTAGATCCAGAGATTACCCCTTACAACGTCACAAACGTTACCTCTTTATAATATTAGTATAGATAGACAGCAATAAATAGATGACCGTCTAAATGGTATTTCTGAGCATCTTCATGCTTGGGAACGTTAAGATGTCGGTCCCGGTTCTTGTCATAAGTTGACAGTTATGAAGCCATCAATGTAATTAACTAATGCTTACATAGACTGAACCTAAATAAAAATTAAATACTTAACTTACGCTTACTCGAATCTGCTGCTGAGATCCGCTGGCGAACCAAAGTAGCCGACATAGCCCAAATAATTGCCAAACTGAAGTGGCAGTGGGCAGGGCACATAGCTCGTAGAACTGACACAGAAAGGTTCTCGAGTGGCGACCACGAACCAGAAGACGCAGCGTGGGCAGGCCTCCTACACGGTAGACCGACGATCTTGTGCGGGTCGCGGGAAGCCGCTGGATGCGGGCAGCGCAGGATCGGCTATTGTGGAGATCCTTGGGGGAGATTGGGGTAGCTTGATGTGCTGGCGTCTGTACGACTATTCTAGGTATCATAAGCTAAGAATAAACAAAACGTAGCTATTAAAAGCAAATAAGTTATGAACTGTAAAAGCAGTTATGAACTAACTAACTTTAACTAACTATATGAGTAATTTAAAAAATATGTTTGTAAAGAAATCCGGGCAAGTGCGAGTCGGACTCGCACACGAAGGGTTCCGTACCATTTTCCATAAAAACGAGCAAAAACACGAGCATTCACGTTTGTTGTATGGGAGTCCCCTTAAATATTTATTTTATTTTGTTTTTTAGTATAATATTTTTTTGTTATAGCGGCAACAGTCTTACATCATCTGTGAAAATTTCATCCGTCTTACTATCACGATTCATGAGATGACAGACGGACAGACTGACAGCGAAGTCTTAGTAATAGAATAGTTTTACCCTTTGGGTGGGGAACCCTAAAAAGGATATGTAATTTTCATATTATTGTCGGAATTACAAAGAATAATAATAGCGACGGCACTGTGCCCTTTTACAAAATGTCTCGAGTTACTGATATAGCTATTGCATTGTTTTCCTGATTCATTTAATAAAAAGTGGGTTTTTAAAGGTTACTTGATCTTTGTAATAATAAATTTACATTAAAGATACTTGACCAAGATATTTCTACTTATATATACAGGGTTTAACGTAATGATTTAACCGTCAAGAAAAAAATTACTGAATTATTTTTAAATGACATTAAACTTACAATAATAGATATATCATATAAGATTCTTTATTTGCATTAAATGTGGTAGGTTTTATTCTAGTTCACAAACTTAGCCGGTTTCCGGCATTCAACTATCCATTATGTACTTTACAATACTAATTCTTTTAGTAATTAGTAATAACTAATATATAAAAGTATATATTTGTATAAAATAATATAAATTATAACTATAGAGTTGGTTTATAAAGATTTTATAATTAATATAAATATATAACTTAAAAAAATAATAGGAATTCGGCAAAACAATTATATTTTATTTGCATTAAATGTGGTAGGTTTTATTCTAGTTCAAAAACTTAGCCGATTTCCGGCATTCAACTATCCATTATGTACTTTACAATACTAATATTCTTTTAGTAATTAGTAATAACTAATTTATAAAAGTATATATTTGTATAAAATAATATAGTTTATAACTATAGAGTTGGTTTATAAAGATTTTATAATTAATATAAATATATAACTTAAAAAAATAATAGGAATTCGGCAAAACAATTAAATCCAAGTTTATTCGCGTACGCTACAAAATTGTTTTGTTTACTTTCTCCAGGTCTTATTGTGCACACTAATCACATTGGACCATACATTTTATCGGTTTCTCATAAACGGAACCAATATTTAGATGTCATTTGTAGATTGGTCGTTTTCAGGGACAAAAATCGCACTGTTTAGATGTCACGTCTAGAAATCGTGATCAAAACGACAAGTCTAGTTCAGTAACCTATGTATCAACCGTATTTTACTCAAGTACTCACACAATATAATATACAGGGTCCAAATACATCCTCAATAGGTACAACTGGCGTTGAATAAACCTGCGAAATCTGCTTCCGATCTCTTCCTACTTCTTCTGAAGTTAAGTTTACAATAACTTCAGAACATTTAACATTAACAATATGCTGGGACCTATGACATTATTCACACATGACCATCTGATCCCAAACTAAGCAGAGCTTGTATAGTATGGAAACCAGATAACTTATATTTGACATATACTTCTTTTATAGTAGTATTAGTATCTATATAAATACATAATTACACCCAGACTCAGGACAAACAGACATGTTCAAATAAATAATCTTGCATTACATTTTACAGTAAAATTTACTTATTTTCGAGTCATAATACTATTATTATATTAAGGTACCTAAGGCTCGTCATAATTTTAACCGGGGGCTTTCCTTAAATACGTAACTAAACTAAACTTAATTTATATTTTTATTTACCTTATTGCGTCATTTGGGTTTCTATACATACAATAACATAAATACGGAATAACTAAATTGGCTGATATCACTTTCCTTTACCAACATTAAGCAAATAAGGAACTTTACCTTTAGGAAAAACACACATATATTTTTAGGCTTCCTAGTTCTTTTTTAGTTTTGCCCAAAAGTACAAAACGAACAAAGCTCCCTACGCACTTTACCACATCCCGTAACGGCTGAAATTGCTACACACTGACGAAAACTACATTTTATAAATCTACACTGGTGAAAATTGTCTGTCACGTAATAGTTCCCTTTAGTTAGAGTTTTTATTTAAGTTTGTATTTATTTTATTTTATCTATGTTTCTTTAGTTGATAAATTAGGTAATTTCAATAACAATTGATTCAAATAATTATAATATTTATGTTTGTATGTAAATAAACGTTAACCATATCAAATAACATGTAAACATTACAAATTAGTCAGTTAAAGCTATATTTGTCCTCCATTCATACATGAATTCATAATAAAGTTGGAATATCCTCGCGGTGACGTCATTACTACATAAAAATTCCAATCGTGGATATATTGTATTGTTTTTTTTATCAAGAGCCTTTGTTACTTGTAGTACATAATACACATGTCTTTCTACATCATTAGGCATAAGGATTGGTCGTATGATTTAGATTCATGCATAAGTTTTAGTCATACTGCACTATTGACAATATTACAACGCCTGAGTTCAAAATATTGTCTAAATATAGTTATTTTTCTATAACCATCACATTTTGGAGTTATTAAAAATAGGGCATTTTTAATATTAAGATATATTGCATACAAACAGCGTTAAGGCCAATAACACAACGGTTTCTTTATTATATAAATATTCATTACCATCCATTGTTTAAACATGTTTATTAAACAGTTTATAAAAATAATGTGCAGATATTACGAAATTATATATTATTTTATGAATGATAATGAAACAATAGTACAGACGCCAGGACATCAAGCTACGCCAATCTGTCAAAGTTCCCCAATTGAAAGTGAACCTTATGCTTTAGTGATAAAGTTGAAAATCTATAAAAGAAATTTGACAGATTGGGATAGCTGGATGTGCTGGCGTCTGTATAAGCTAAGTTAATACAGTTGTACGATTTTTTTATATTTGGTTCAAACTATCAGAAGTTTGAACCAAATATAAAATATCGTAACTCAGTTTGATTTATTAAATAACTTTTAGTATGAATTAATTCCCTTTCTCACTTTCTTTTTCACATTAAAAACGTTAAAGTGTTAAATAAAATTACCTTAATAACTAATATATGTGACCTTTAAATATAATATATACTAATTTATATAATTTATCTTTTTTAGTAACCTGTAAAAGTATTTCTCAGTATCGCTGTAAATATGCCTTGAATTTTGATATCGAACCACTGTATTGAGAAATAAATCAAATAAATCTAAAACATATTTGCAACGATTGATACAATTGCCGTAAATATGCTTTATATTTACAGGAATTTAAGTTTAGTTCCCAAAACAGTTGTTCGATATCAAAATTCAAAAATATTTACAGCGATTAATACAATCGCTGTAAATATGTTTTAGATTTACAGGGATTTAATTTATTTCTCAATGCCGCTGTAAATATGCTTTAGATTTACAGGAATTTAAGTTTAGTTCCCAAAACAGTTGTTCGATATCAAAATTCAAAACATTTTAACAGCGATTGTATCAATCGCTGTAAACATGTTTTAGATTTACAGGGATTTAATTTATTTTACAATGCCGTTGTAAATATGCTTTGAATTTTGATATCGAACAACTGTATTGAGAAATAAATTAAGTAAGTGCTAAGTGGCCCTGTATCGGTCTGCTGACCTAAATCAATGTTTCGAATTACGGCGCCATTTTGTCTCCGATGACCAGATTCAGATGCAACTGGTGTTCGGTTATTAAGTAAGTGAAACCACAATCGGTCTTTAATGTATATTACATGTTCTTAGGGAGTCAAGTGCATTATGATGAGGTAGGTAATGTTAGCAAGGTGACCAGCCTGTTTTATTGTATATTTTGACTGCATGCATCGCGCAGTGGTTAAGGTAGATAGTGTTGTTGTTTCGGGTTTAATCCCTGCACCAGACAACTATTTGTGTAACCATTTATAGTTGTACTGAGTCAGATGTTAAAATCAAATAATAATCACAAGATTACTAAAGAATTTGAAAGCTGACAAAGTGTAGGCTACATACATTTGTGATATGGTGGATAAACATTTTGTTTTGTTAGGTCTCGACAAATACACAATAAAAAAATATTACACTTCTGTCAAACAAAATGAAACACTTTTTTAACATAGCATAGCAGTCCGCACCATAATTTTCGTAATTAATCCCTGTAACGCGAGGATTACATGGATTAATTAGAAAAACATTAAATAGTGACCCGACTTTAAAAGACGCAGTTTATTAAGTTGACTGCAAGTTTCTTTTTTGGTTGTATATGAAACGGTTTCTCCATTGTTTCTGAACTATTTTGATAATTATTTTTATATCGATAGCGAACTCTTTCCTAAGGGTTCCTTATAGGTACATTTAGTTCCAATCGGCTATGTACAAGAAATATCAATGACGGTTTTATGTTTACAAACTTATCAATTGATCGAAGTTTACAAATCTTAATTATTAAGTACTAGCTGTGGCCCGCGGTTTTACCTGCGTTAAATTTGATAAATTATCACAGCTCCTCCCCCGTAGGCGATAGCGTGATAATATGTACCCTATATGTTGACCCGACCTCTTAGTAATATTCATGCAAAATTTGAAGTAAATCCATGCAGTAATTTTTGAGTTTAGCCCGGACATACATACAGACAAACAGTCACACAGACAAAAATTCTAAAAACTATATGTTTGGCTTCGATATCCATTGTATACCACGCCCCAGGTATCCTTTTTAAAAAATATTCAATGTACAGTTTAGACTTTCCTACGATTTTATTATATGTAGGTATAGATAAAGATTTAATAATTTGATAAATAGAAACAATTAAATACAACAAAACTAAACTGAACGATAACATATATTAATAGTGATCAAATTTTTTTTTCTGTGCATACTTACTAAAAACTTAATATTAAATCCTTAACCAAATGTTCAAAAGTCCAAGCCGCAGCCCGCATTAAGTTAACTCTCAAGAAAATATCAGCTATCATTTTATACTTGATTGGTAGGTCACAAATGTGTTCCCCAGCGGTTGTAACTTGTAACCAGATCGCCATGCTAAATATAGTAGGACATTCGCAGCGGTTACTTATAAATATAATATATTCGTACCTATTATATCAGTAGAAGATATAGAGTTTACAGATCTTAGTTGCAAAATAAATAAATAAAAATAAATTTGACGGACCTGTTGGCGTGGTTGGCAAATGCTTGTTTTTCATGCTGAAGGTCGTGGGTTCGATTCCCACCCAGGACAGATATTTGTGTGCATGAACACGTCTGTTTGTCCTGAGTCTGAGTGTAATTATCTATATAAGTATGTATTTACAAAAGAAAAGTAGTATATCAGTTCTCTGGTTTCCATAGTACAAGCTCTGCTTAGTTTGGGATCAGATGGCCGTGTGTAAACAATGTCCCAGGATATTATTATAAAAAAATATATATATCTTGGGACAACTAACACACTTTTATCTGTAATATCCTGGGGCATTATTCACATGTTGCCATGTGAGGCTCTACCGGCCAAGTCGCCGAACATCGTTTTTGTGAATAGCGTTCAAATAGATAAAGGTTAAAAATGACTTAATCAATCTTTAAATCGGCTTCAACGTTGACAATCGATTCCGGACCATTTATGTCGTCACATGTGCTCATGGAAGCCGATTTAACGATTGATTAAGTCATTTTTAACCTTTATTTATTTGAACGCCATCCACAAAAACGATGTTCGACGACTTAGCTGGTAGAGCCCCTGATCCCAAACTAAGCAGAGCTTGTACTATGGAGACCAGGTAACTGATATAAATATACTACTTTTCTTTTGTAGGTACATATTTTTATATATAATTATACCCAAACTTAGGACAAACATACATGTTCATGCATACAAATATATGTCCCGGGTGGGAATCGTACGCTCGACCTGCGGCGTGAAAAGCAAGCTTTTATCAACCACGCCATCAGGATCCCAAACTAGGCACAGCCTGCACTATGGCAACTGATAAACAACTTATTTATTAGGTAATTTACACCCAGACCCAGACTAAATTACCGTGGTCATCAAAAAAGTTTTATCCTGGGTGGGATCGAACCCCCGACCTCTAGATTAGCAGACAGGATGACTAGCCACAAGACCATCTAAATACTAGAACCTAGTAGTATTGTCTAAATACTTTCCGAAATCATTTTAAAGAACAATTTGTCAGTTGTCAAATTGACAACTGGGAATAGACAAGTATTCTGAAGAATTAAACATTTTAAACTCATTTGTTTCATTACACCATACAGACGTAAAGAATACTATCGTATAAAGTTAGGTACTTTTATTAAATTACTTTCCCTCTTTGATAGTAGTTTTCTACTTTCAAGTTGTAATAATAGAGAAAATAATGAGTCATGTAATGTACTGCCCATGTTGGGAAATACGGTCAATACATTATATTGTGGGATAGTTTCACAATAATAATAAATACAGTGTCGTAATAATAAACATATAAACTAGGATAATAAAGGATTACACTATAAAACATAAGTCTGTTACACAACACTGCACTCTCTATTACCTAACTTTTACTTCAGAGAAATAATTGAGACGACCGACGTGATCAGGTGCAGGTCCAGTGATTTTACGTGGTATTTAAGGCTCGGGGTGTAACACCGAGCTGTTTTCCTACGCCGGACTCTCTGACACAAAATCCTAGTAACACTAGTTAGAAATAGTTGGAAACTACAATGAAATCAAGTAATTACCAGATAATATCGAAGCAGTACAAATACGGAATTACGCCCAGCTATTTCCGCCAAGAGTAGTTGTGTCGTATTTCGTTATGAAGGAATATTTACTATCCCAAATATCTTTAAAAATATATATCTGGAATATGAATTCTCATTTAACTTTGGCAAAATCTGACCCTAAGTAACTTTTACTGTAGCATCGTACGATAGAAGCAAGTGGGGAGCTCTAGTCGTCTAGCAACTAAGACTACGAACTAACTACACCACACCAAAGAACACTTTTGGGGTTGGAATATTGGCTCAGGGTAATTACTGATATAGACTTCTAGCCCTCACTTTTTTTGGTTTTTAGGGACAGTTATGTGTATCTGCTGCAATATTACACAAAGACGCGAGTCGCTTTTCTGACTGAACGGGGTAAGGATTGGAGGGGGTGGAGGATCAGTTATCAAATGCCAACTTAAAACTTTTTCAGATACTTTAAACAATTTTCTATACTAAACTGCTTGCGTTGCTTTAGCATCTTTAGCTATTCAATATCCTAAAAAACTAGAACAACTGTACCTATAACTTATTTTCATACGATCAAAGCTAACGAACACGTGTTTGACTAAATTCATGAACTACGCAGACAATTGGCAAGCTACAGTTGCTAACTTTAGAAGCCACCGAGTTGCTTTTGTTTCATTAAGAGCGAATCCTACCAGCCAATTTTGACTTACAAAGATTTTTAACGCAATATTATTGTGTAAAAACATATTTTTGAAAAAGATAACTTTTGAAAAAATATGTATCCCTTAAAAAAAAAGTTATTGAAAACCGCCTTTTTTAAATTACCTAAAGTAAATGTATGGCAAAGAAATTTAACTACTTGAAATAATAAAATAAACTCCTTTCGATTTCAAACGCCAAACTGGTTCATATGCTTGGTAAGAAGCATGTCACAAATGAAATATTATTGTATAAAAGTAGGTAGGTAATTTACATTTTAGGGGAATACATAATTTCCTAGAATTATATTTACCTAACAACCAGCCCCGGTATTTTACGGGTAGCAGAATATATATCCCTACATTTATTCATCATTACGTTGTACATTGTATTCATATTGTTATTGATTCACCAGCTCTGGTGAATCAATAACTATAAATCAATCATCATCGTTAAATTGTAGCAATTCATCTTATGAACCAAGATTTCGTAGTTTTCGAGTTAATTCTATTCAGACAGACAGACTTGGCAGGAAGACTTTATTTTAGAATATTAAGATACATAATTTAAAATATAAGGCATGCAATGTACTTTGAATAAATTTTTTTTTTTCATATTTCACAATCTTGATGTTGGTATTCGTATTTCTCAAAATGTGTTGTTCAATTTGTTTACTTTCATATCCAGATAGCGCTTTTTAACTTTCGGTCACCATATATGTTTTCTTTTTCACGCGTATGAGTGGAGAACGAGACGGTCTCGCCAGTAGCAATTCCTCTTAAACGGTTATAAATATGTCTTATCGGTCCAGACGGTGCGGGTTTCACAGTGAATTTACTTTAACTATTTTGAGACTACATTACACTTTAAACGAAATTTATTACTTACTAAATATTGGTAGCTTTAAAATAAGTGCTATCTCTAATATGGTCAATGAAGTCAAATCGAAAAAGCCTCAATGTTAATAACCAATGTATTTAAAATTGCAGAACACTCTAGAAGAAACTGCTTATTATATTATATTTATTTATTTTACAATATTATATCCGCAGTCGGTCTCAATGGAGGCTAGCCATCTGCGCGTGACAAATTATAAAGCGCTAGCGTATGATCAGGTCAGGTGTTATATGCATATTTGTAATACAGTTAAACATAATCTCATTCCCATACACACACAAACAAACAATATCATAGTTTTGTAAATAAATAATTACAAAGATCGCCATCGCCATCTTGGTTGATTTACAATGTCGTCTGCTTGTCAGCCATGTCAGTTTTAATTGAAGTGAATTAGCAAACAAAGTTGAAGGGTTCTGATGTATGGCATGTGTCATTGACTATAAACAACTTATTAATACTGACATTGTTAGTAATATCAGTAAACAGACCGCACGGACAGACTAATTCAAAAATTTTGCTTTAATTACTGTATTAAACTATATTTATGTACTGCATTTTGAGCTTGACAAGTACAAGTGTATGTAAATATTCAAGTGCTGAATAAATTTCATTATTTCATTTCAGTATCAGTCAGCAGCCTCATAGGTCTAAAGGCACCGTGTAAAATAGTAGAAAAGTAGACCACGATATCGATTTGTGATTACCATTTTTTTTTACTGGAAACGGATCTAGCAATGCGATTAATCGTTTACTGGTAGTGTTTCATAGTGGACTTCACTCTCCACTATGAAACACTACCAGTAAACGAGTGAAGGTACACCTTGTCTATTACAACACAACATATATACTAATACATAATATTAATACGCGAACTAAAATTAGCTGTTCCAAATTTCATACTCCTCCGTCCGCGCAATTTTCGTAAAAAGGGGTACAGAGCGAAAATTGCGTGGACGGAGGAATATGAAATTTAGAACAGTTAAAATTCATATGGAGAAGGAGTGCAGAAAGTTAATATTTTTATATTCTAATAGGTATTAGAACACACGCTAACAAATTGAGATGAGATGATAAACTGAGCACAGATTAATATTATTTGTTTTTAATGCCTATAGTTTTTGACAATAAAACCTTATTGTTCTAATTTCTAACAAGTGCTATCTCCAGTTAAAATAAACGTAAACAAATTAAACAACCTAAATACCAAGAAGAATATATCTTATTGTTTAAAGTTTACAAGACTTACGCCTTTCGGTTTTTAATACTTAATCTTCATTTACGTCTTGTTTCGATGGTTAGCATAAATCTATTTTATTCTAAATCACTATCATTATGATACATTAAAATTAGAATACATCATTGTCTATAGTATACAGAAACTATTCTTTATTACTTGTATCTGTATGAATTATTTTATTTTTATCTTCGGTGGTGGATTCGCATGTGTTTCTTTCCAAAATTACTTTTATAAAATGAAGATGATATTGAATCGAATGTATAATTTTATTACGTGTTTTAAGACATTTTTTCGCTTACTCTAAATTTAATGCATTAATATAATTGCTTACTTTAATATTAATATGAGGCGTTGCCAACTCTTTTTAACTGTGGTATATCATTCTGGAAAGTGTCATTGAAGTCGAAAGCGGGTGTTTTTCCACATCTGAACACATAATATCTTTGTGACATGTTTTATGTATTGGAAACCACAGTTCACCTTGCTACCGCGTCGTCACATCCTGCGGTCGGATTCGTTTACGTTTACGTTTGGATGGACACGACGGGTGCATGAGAGCAATTTTATAGCATTACTGTTGTAATTTTTCACCTAGTTGACATTACCTCGATTAATTAGGGATAATCCTTAGAAATTAATGTCGGCAAAACGGTCGAATGAATCGCAAATTACAGTGACTAGTCACAGACTGTTCACTTTTGGCCGTGGACCAAAATCATGATAACCAATAGATTCCATGATTTTTCAATGTTCCTCTTGAAGCATCACAGGTGGATTAATATTGAGATTTAGTATAGCCATCGTTTTCTGTTGGAGTCCTCCAAGGAAAATGAAACACAAAATTAAATGTTAGTAGTAAGGGTATTTTATTTTCTGAAATAACAAATTATATTAATAACTATTTATAAACAATGATCATGAAGTATAAGCACACATAATTCATAAGTAGTCGATTTAATACAATGTTAGGCTTTAGTCATCTCCAGTTAACCATATCGGTTACGCGTAAAAAACTAATTTCAATTATATGCCACTCAATGTAGACCCAAGAGACTGGTGTTAATTGTGTCATTCATTATACTGTCTGTTTAACATTTCTATTAATAACCTGGTGAGTCAATTACACACTTTTGATTCTCAAAAGTTCATTCACCGTCTAAATCCAAAAAAAACGGTATAGTCTGTTTCCCGACCGTGTCTAGTTATACAGCTTTGTATTATAGATTTGTCTTTAATGATGTGTCTAATCTGTTTAAATAATTAGAATATTATAAGTCTTTGTCTTTAATGATGTGTCTAACCTGTTTAAATAATTAGAATATTATAAGTCATCAGTCTAATTAGTTAGTTTAATAAATAACAGATGGCGTTGTGCCGTGATGTTATATTTTTCTGAATGGCTCTATTGAGATTTTCCTACGAAACATGACCTCCGCGGTTCTTTGTGCAATAAAATGATTTGCTCTCTTCGATCAATTATTGATCGAAGCCTGCTCTGGACACAAGTGTTTTATTTTATTTCGAGATATTTTTGGGACGTTGTACAGATGAGCTTTTAGTAATTAGCTATTATTCCTCAGATATTTTTTATTTTATTTTCACCATTATCAGCATATGAGATACATCTTTCTATCCCATATTCGGAATCCGGAGAGTACCGAATACTCCATTTATGAAGGTGCTAGTGCATTTTGCTAGCCTACATATTCATTGAGCAACTGATTTCGGGCCAAAATTGCCCTTCCTCATTAGAGCGGTAGTCGGTTCTGCGTTGTCTATTTTCGATTAAGTTACTTTATACGTATATTTTCATCTAGGTCTTATATTTTACCGTGTTTTGATTGCAAGGTGTATTTTTGTATTATTCTTGACTTCCATGACTTACAGCCAACTCAAGCTTACATACACCTGATTGGGAAGTTGGATCTGGTACTGTACCTGTTATTAATGTTCTTTCGTCATATTTTTTTTATACAACTGACATAGAAGAGGTTATATCAGGGTTTGTGTTGTATGTGTGGTTGATTTTTAAGTCCTGCATAACTTTTGAATGTTAACCTATTTAGTTGTGTCCTCTTTTTTAATATTCTATATACATTAGTCCCTGTTTCCCAATGACCATCTTCAAATCCCCCGCAGCCGCGCCGCCGTGTCCGGAGTGAGATCCATATCACAATTTACTGCGTGTACGTACACTATATTTAAAGTGTATGCGTCTTCATTAAAACTGGGTGGTCTGAGCAAAGAACTGAATGAGCTATCTCATTTTATAAGGCGATTGGTCGATGGAATTATGTAGATTTATCAAGCTTGTCTATAAAAAAGAATATATAGTTAATAAGGCACCTAGTTGGTTTTTGAAGACCCAATGAGTCAAATAAAACCAATATTCAATTTATCACTGCTAAGTTTTATCGAGAACGGTGATTTGGTTTAGTCAGTAATTAGTTACTGATAGAGTAAAATTAGGCCTTATAAAATTATGAATACCAGGGTTCGACTCCCGTGTTAAGAAATAAATAAAAAAATCAGAGCAAGGATTTTCATCCCTAGAACATTCAGTAAATTAGTATCACATAAATACAGCCTATCTCGTCTTATAAGATTGTGAGAGTGAGTTACATATAGCGTCCTCCGCAGATTGTTATTATTTACTGAGAAAAACAACAAAGGATAAAATTAGACCTTCATTATTGATATTAGACCTTGTTCCTAACTTTAGTTTAAAACATATGCCACGTACAGCTATCTCGGGAAGATCGCGAGGCGGCGGCGTTGGGTTTTACGTGCGTCGGGGGCTGCGTGTCCGCGCGTTGCCACACCCGTCTGTACCAACTGTAGAGCAGATGTGGCTTCGGCTGAGCGTAAACACACAATCGGTGGTCGTCGGCACGGCGTACAGGCCGCCCTGGCTCGATGTCAGCGTATTTCTTGACGCCATTACTGATTCTATTACTTCTTTCCGGAATGTTGACAAAATATTATTACTCGGAGATTTTAATATTAATTTACTTGATACCTCCGATAACAAAGTGAAGCTACTCAACTGTTTTCTACACAGCACCAATCTCATTAATATAATTACGGAACCAACTCATTTTACTGATCACAGCGCGACCTTGATTGACTTGATTTGTACAGATGCCTCTGTCCGGGGAGTATCAGTAAACCACATACCTGACCTTGGACATCATGCTATAGCCACAGCTGAACTTAACTTTAAGGTTTGTAAGCCTGCCCCCTTCTGGGTAAGATATCGACCATTAACTGACATACTGCAAGACCCATTCCAGTATGATTTAGGATGTATAGACTGGGACTCCATAGGTAAGCTAGGAGATGTCAATTGCATGGTTGAGACTCTAAATAACTACATTACAACTTTATTTGACCTACATGCTCCAGTTAAAAGAATTTTGGTTAAAGAAGCATCTTATCCATGGATCACCACCACTATTAAAGATATGATGCAATTAAGGGACAAACAGCACACTAAGTCTAAGCGGACCAAATCTGACATTCATATAGAATTCTATAAAAGACTTAAATATGAAGTAAGGGAAGCCATTGACAGAGAAAAAACTGCCTACTTTAAGACTCATATTAACAACAAAATAAAACAGCCTAAAATGTTATGGAAGTCCATTAAAAAAAATTTAACAAAGCACCAAACCCAAAGCCAAGAGTTACCACAGCACTGCAATAATCCTGATCTTTTAAACAATCACTTTTTAAACATACCTGGCAGTGATGAAGTAACTATATCCCATCTTACCCAGTTCGAATTTGACAGGTTTGGCTGTGGTAGTTTTCAAATTCAGTTTGTCAATGAGGAGCAGGTATCAAAGATTATCCATAACCTCAGGTCTAATGCCATGGGAATAGATGACATATCACTAGACATGTTGACACTAACACTGCCACAAACACTGACAACTCTCACGAGAATCATAAACAGGTCAGTGTCAACATCAACTTTCCCCGACATATGGAAGACTGCTATTGTAAGACCTATACCTAAAAAAGATAGTCCCAATGATATTAAAGATCTTCGCCCAATTAGCTTATTACCATGTATATCCAAAATTCTGGAGAGGGTGGTATGTGACCAATTAAGCAAATATGTAGAACAATTTGGTATTTTACCTTCTAGACCAGTGTTTTTCAACCTTTTTCATGACGCGGCCCCTTTAGTATGAAGATATATTTCGCGACCCCCAACCGATTTCACCCGCTTTTTTTAGGGTTTTTAGGGTTTCCATTTTTTAGGATTCCGTACCCAAAGGGTAAAACGGGACCTTATTACTAAGACTTCGCTGTCTGTCTGTCCGTCTGTCACCAGGCTGTATCTCATGAACTTTGATAGTTACACAGTTGAAATTTTCATAGATGATGTATTTCTGTTGCCGGTTTAACAACAAATACTAAAAAACAAAATAAAATATATATTTAAGGGGGCTCCCATACAATACATGTGTATTTTTTGCTCGTTTTTATAGATAATGCTACGGAATCCTTCGTGCGAGAGTCCGAGTCGCACTTGGTCGGTTTTTTAAATTATGTGACAAATATTGAATCCAACATATTTATTCATTTTCATAATTAGGGTTCGGATAAATAAATTATTAAAATGCGTGTTGAGGGAATGAGTAAGCGAGACACGATAAGCGTTTCGGGGGGTGACGCTGGCTATGCAGTGGCGGCACGCGCGATTGCAATTCGCGTGCTTTGCGACTAGTTGGGACCGTCAGTCGGTCACTGCTTGACGAGCGCCAGCCATTGTTTTTACGTATTTAACAAAACCGATTTTTAATTATTGAATATGGATAAATTTCTGAAAAACCCAATAGAACCGTCGACTTCTAGTGGGAATGATGAAACTACAATAAAGAAACCTTCATAACGATAGTTACTTGAAATTTGGATTTACTGTGATTGAGAATAAATCACTGTTTGTTATTTGCTTCGAAGTATATTCTTGATAAAGTTTTTCTTGATATTTTATTCAATCGGGGATAAGCGATCTGACGAGTGATGTTCGAGATCAAGTCATGGAAAAAATAAAAGAATGTAACAGAAAGTCTCCTTGAAATTTGATGAATCTACGGATATTGCGGATTATGTGCACTTTCTAGCTTTTGTGCGTTTTGAATGAAAATTTTGTCAAAGAAATTCTAATGTATATCGCTTCCCACGAATACTACAGGTCAGTGCTTGTACAACATGTTTCTTGAAGGTACGCAAAATATGAATAACTATTGGGCAAAAGAAATGTATTGCTATTTGTAGTGACCGAGCAAAAGCAAAAGTGGTATTATTGCTAGACTGAAAGAACTGATACGAAACGCCTATTGACGCATAGCTTTTTTAATCGCTAAGCTTGAAGCCAAAACCTTGTCACAGGAATACGACCAAGTTCTAAATATTATTATCAAAATTGAAAAATTCTATTAAAAAAAAGCGTCTCAGACACGTCTGTTTCGAAAAATTTGTGAAAATATGAGAGCACTCCACCAACATTTACTTTATCAGACAGAGGTTAGGTGGTTGTCAAGAGACGAAATACGCCAGTTTTGGAACTTCTCACTTAACTTCTAATGTATTTGCAGCAGGCGTAATCATAATACTCCAAATTAATTTGCGACCCTGTGACTAACTTTCCCAACCTTTTGCAACTTCCCTATAGAAGCTTCGCGACCCCCCTACAGAGGCTTCGCGACCCCCTAGGGGGTCGCGACCCACAGGTTGAAAAACGCTGTTCTAGACAATCAGGCTTCCGTAAAGGCCATAGCACAACTACAGCTTTAATTGATGTAGTAGATAATATACTCCAGGCCAGGGACCAGGGCATGGGAACAATATTAACATTACTAGACTTCTCTCGTGCATTTGACTGTATAAATATTTCACTGCTACTGTCCAAACTGACATACTATGGGTGCAATGTGGAGACAGTTAAGTGGTTTCATAGTTACCTTACAAAAAGATACCAATTAGTACGGATTGGTGGTAACAAAAATAGTCATGAAGCTTCATCCTCGCTTCGTCAAGTAAACAGGGGCGTGCCACAAGGCTCAATACTCGGGCCTCTGCTGTTCCTGATATACAGTGCAGACATTGTCCATTCTATAACATATTGCAAATTCCATCAATATGCAGATGATCTGCAACTGTATTTTTCATGCCATCCCACAGACTGTCTTGACTCTGTAACAAAAATAAATTATGATTTAAATAGAATATCTAAATGGGCATGTGAAAATTCACTTGTCTTAAACCCATCAAAATCAAAGTTTATGGTTATGGGGTCAAAAAACATCATAAGTCGAATGGAGCAGTATCACCCTACTATTAAAATTGATGGAAACACTATAGGTCAGGTATATGAGGCTCGCAACCTAGGTGTTATTTTTGATCCACAATTACAGTTTGAAAAGCATGTGGCAAGTGCAGTTCAAAATTGCTTTTATCGCCTAAAACTGCTGTATCGAATAAGACCTTATATAAACACCGACATACGCATATTACTATGTGAGTCACTCATTCTCTCTCGACTAAATTATGCTGACACAGTATATGGAGCCTGTCTACTGGCAAGAACACAAAGGCTAGTCCAGCGGATACAAAATGCCTGTGCTCGTTTCTGTTTTAATGTACCTCCACGAACACATGTAACAACGCACATAAATAGTGGAAACATGTTAAAAATGTCAGCCCGTAGACTACTTCACTTGGCAACTCTAGTATTTGGTGTGATTGCCAACAAAAGACCTGAGTATCTGTACAGGAAATTAACTTGGTCAACAGACGTCAATAGTTATAGAACCAGGTCTTCAGCTCACCTGATCCTAATTCCGAGACATAGGACTGCAGCATTTCGTGGATCCTTTAAATACGCCGCCGCAAAGGTCTGGTGCAATATACCTCCTCCGTTGAAGTGCCTACGAACAATATATACGTTTAATGCCAATTACAAAAAAGAACTGTTGATGCGACAAAAATTGAACTCATAATCTCTCAAACTCAGTTCAAATACTATTTAATTTAATATTTTATCAAGGCTGAACTTACCCGTCTCTGTTTCACACTTTTGTAGGAAGGAGTATCGCAAGATAACCACACACTATTAACGGCTTGTTTAAGCTGAACACAACAATGCCCTGACGCTCACGCAGCGATGAACTCCGACATAATAGCAACGCCATTACTCCATCAAAGTAGTTTTCATACTTAATTCACCCTTTATATCGAAAATTACCAATTACCACTATTACCTACTCATCAAACATATTTAAGCTATAAACTTAGTACTTTGTATTTAGGAATCACAATGAGTTACTGTTCATAAAGATTTTTCAATTGATTTAAATTCCGCGTCCCTTTTTCTTTCATCTGACCCAAAGAGTAATTAAACCTAATCTGACAGAGAGCATATAATTGACAGAATCAGCTTATAACATGGATTAAATATGTAATGTATACTGGTTGTGACATAGTCGATATTATTATTTTTTGGTGTATCTATTGTTATAAACAAGGTATGACAATCATGTCGAGAGTATAACAATCATTTTATTTTAGATACTGTGTGTGATTGATATGCATTTAGAAATTAGTGTTAATTTATTAATGTTTTATTGTATAAGTTCGTTTTTCCATACATTTATTATTTTAATTAGTTATGAGTTATTATAATATTAGTGTCCAGGTACTTTGAAGATGTAACTGCGAGCTGTACTAACACATCATTGTCTGTGAGATATTTTACATGGTTCCATCATAAAACCAGCGCTGCAACAGTTAATGTTGCAGCTAGTGCTGAGGTGGGACCAATTCGGACTCGCACAGATAACCAATAAGGACTTCTGTATGTGTACCTATTTATATATATTATAATGATTGTCTGTGCTCGTTTACTGAATAAATGTATTTTCTTTCTTTCTTTCTTTCTTTCATTATCATCATGTCTACCATATCAGCCAAATTACCTCCGTCTACGGATAAAAGCCTCCCCAAAGAATGGAGCGATATACCATAATGGTCACGCTTGGCAGACGGGTTGGCGTTCGCAGTTTGATGGTCATAGTACGCAGAAAAACGCTGCTACCCATTCGCTGGTAGGTATTCCCTCGGGACGATTTTTGCGCCCCCCACGGGATGAGATGTGGTGATGATATTCTACGCCGTCACCACACAGCGGATACCGCATTTCTGGATAAAGCAGTCAACATCAAAGATTTTCACTATGAAGTTGTGTCCATTATATGTGTCCATTACATTAATATGTTATCTACAAACCTTGCGAGTCCAATCTCTAATTAAATTATTTTATTTTAATTTACACTACATATATAAGTTTAATGTAAAACTAAGATTTGTATAAACATCGTGTGAAATCAATGGAGACCCACGCTCGAACCGCGTGAATGAAATTGAATTATGACATCCTAAACATGATAACGACATAAAAAAAGTCACAGACAATATTCATAAGCAGAGAGGGAACTTCTAACAAAGTACGAAAATTCAAGCACGTAAAACATGTTTAATCCAAATCTAGCTTTTCTATAGTTTGCATTACGACCAATTTTACATTGCTTCTTTATGTCATTGTAATGCAAATTGATAAACGGATTCATACCATGCTTTTGTAGCCTCCTCAACCTACAAATTCATGCTGTGCTGGTACTTAATTAATGTCTAAATTTATTTTATTTAAATTATACTAAATTTCAAGTCAAAGTTAAGTTTTGAAAGATTTTGTGATTCGAATCGTAAATCGAAAGTTAGAACTATGTAATCACTAATTGAATCATCCGGCGGGTATCTAATTTCAACCAATCAAAGGTAGCCGCTTAACAGGTAGGCCATGGATGACTTGCACAAGCACATAAAATTTGAGAGGTTTCTACGGCCAAGAATTAGCTAAAAGAAAAAGACCAATGAAAACAAGCACACACTTTGGCTAGACTCCGTCGAGATTGGCCGCCATATCCAAAATTTGGTTTGCTATTATTGAAATATTATAAATTTAATTCACTGTGTATCTGTCTGTTTGTGATAGGTACGAAAATTGCTGAGCCGATTTGAATTTGGATTTTAAGCTTGGTTTTGAGTTAGGAAAATCACCACACGAATTAAAACTGCGGGCGACTACTAGCGTTTATAATACAAAAATACTTTGAACACATTAACTTTTTCAAAAAAAAAGTAATCTATAACTTCACACTGCAATAAATTGTGTAATAATAATAGAGATTTGGAAGTTATCTCTCTGCTTATTACGTTTATTGTATTGGACTTAAGCCAAACGGTGCCGCTATAATATACTGGATTAATATTGTTAATAAAACACGTTAATGTATTTTGTCCAGACACAGTTGACACTTCAAATAAAATTACCGTATGCTAACACCGAAATATATAAGTAAATGAAACGGAAAGACGTGTCCGGTTTATTTATTTTGTGTTTTATGTAGTATAGATGATTATTTTTGATATATTGGAGGATTTAGAATCACAATTATATATTGGTATACATATTCGTAGAACCGACGGCCGATGGGGCAGAAAGGTTCTCGAGTGACGACCTATAAGGTGGACTGACGATCTTGCAAGGGCAGCGGGGAAGCCGCTGGATGCGGGCAGCGCAGGACCGGCTATTGTGAAGATCCTTAGGGGAGGCCTTTGTCCAGCAGTGGAAGTCTTTCGGCTGATGTGATGATGATGATATTGTAAGCACACTCGCAGCTGCAAGAGGTATTTCTATACGGGATCTAGGGAGATCTTCTCAATGATAACACATGTATTCACAAACAATCACTGATTTTATTTAAAATAATTATATTAGATTCACAATGTTTACTTTAGCATACCATTTTTATAACTATTGACAAACATCAATCAAACGTAACACCATGCTTTTTATTTGATTCGAATTCTATTCTCATTTTAAAAGCTATGTTTAGTTATTTTAATAAAATGACCAGAGCTACTAGCTATCTTGATAAAAGAGGTTTTATTCTATAGGAGGGCAGGTAATATCATTACATCACCCTTACATCAAAATTTTGGAAGTCTTGAAACACTTCCAAAATTCTGTTACCTTCCTACATTATAACTGTCTACCTATGTTGGGAGTTATCAAATACATAGGTGCAATAAAAAAGAGTAGAATTGAACCCAGGACCCACTGAAAGTCTAGCAAATGGGAGTATAAGTCCGACTTGCTCAAAGTATAAAAAAAACCAACCAAAAATTATACTTTCAAGGCCCTAATTCTACTTTCCTAACACTAGCTAAACACTACCTAATTATAGCTATCCTAGCTAAAATAAAATATTAGTCAACCTTCACACACAAAAGCTTCAATGATCATACTTGGTCCTATCACCAAGTAAAAGAACAGAAATAAAAAAAAATGAAAATAATTACAACTTTTAACCATTTAAATAAATCATAAATTAATGATCTGAAAATAATTATTTTAAAAGGGCAAACTTAATTATAACAACTGGTTAAAAGTTTAATCCAAATTAAATTATTACAACAGTTGACCGTTCAACTAAATTATTAATGATAATCTGAAATAATTAATTAGAACAAGTGGTTAAAAATTAATTGAAGCATGTATAAAAGTTGGCTAATGGCTATCCTATTATAAAACCTAACTGCTAAACTATCCAAAATAATTGATAACAAAAAGATATTAATCTTATCAATCAAGGATGGGGTTCCAGAGAGTCAGGACCATGATGGAAGATCATATACCAACCAAGATTAATGAAAAATAAATATCTCATTTATACCAATTAACCTACCCTATCATCTATTTGTCCCCAGACATGAAAATAAAAGTGTTAGGTAGAACAGAATACCCATCAACATCATGGAGTCCATGAGGTTCTCCCACATCTATAGGCTACTATGTGCTAGATGTGTGATGCAAATGAATAATTAAATTCTATCACCCACTCTTAACTATTGACGGAAATATCCCCTTAATCTACGCTTCACCCATTTCCTAACTCCCTATCTCTACCTTGATATTTACTTCTTGTAAATCCCGTTATTCATTTTCCGATCTTCCATCATGTCCATTGTGGTTGTACTGGAACACCGCCCCTGGTCATCGTTGCTCTCGTACGTTTCACATGAAAACAAAATTTATGCGCGAAAGTATATTCATATATTTGACAAATAAAATAAAATTGTAATTATAAACATTCTCATCAGTAACATAAGTAAACGGCTTATGTATTCTACCACTGCCATAACAATAGCAATAAAACTCGCAGTCTTATCGCAGCGCCATCTATCGGGTCTATTAACAAATCTAAGTCATCGAAAGACATTTGATTGGGTGCAAAAAAAATTATCCAAATAAACATAAAATTAAATTATTGTTACTAAAAAAAAAATAGATAGGGCTTGGTAGTAGAATGGTGAATTTAAAGTTTTATTTAATTTTCAATTTTTTATTAAAGGCAAATATTTAGTAGTGGTTCACCCTTAAACTTAAGATAAAAAAAAATATTCGCCAGATATTCATACAAAATTTTATGCGAATCGGGCCAGCCGTTTCGGAGATGTTTGGTCGCAAACACCGTGACATGATAATTCCACATTTTTGATGTAATCTATAAATATCGTGTGTTTTCTGGCATAAACAACATAATAACAGGACTTGGTTAGTCTAGGAGGCTTTCATTGCTTCTCCAGACAATGAACATCCTGTGTGTGTGCCCCAAAAACGACTCTTTTCAGGGTAACACCTGATAATCATGTAGCAGCGCCACTTATACATCATCACCACCAATAAAATAAGTCATAAGTGTGATGACTATAGTCAATCATAACCAATATTAAAATTATGAAAATATTTGGGCTACGCCCATGTCCAGCAGTGGACAACATTAATATTATAATTTTATGCTAATCGTACAATGTTAGATAACAATAACGGAACAAATAAAATAACTCTCATTAGACATAGGAGCCCAGCATACCAAGTATTTATTCAAATCTCCCTTGTCTGGAATGATTTCATCCGATTGATATGTACTGTGTCGGATCTATTCCGTCCAGGCTTTCGTACCACATAAGTGACATCACTTACGCGTCTAACCACCACCCATGGTCCTATAAATAAACGTTGTAATTCGTGGTTCTTACCAGAAAATCGTCCCGAAGAGCGTATGATAACTAAATCTCCCGGCCGGAACTCTCGCCTTGTTCTCCTGTCGTAGTTGACCTTTTCCTTTTTACGTACCTGGGTTATGTTATATACCGCTTTTGCCGTTAAATTGCCCAACGAAGTGACCTTATCATCACTAACTCGATCTCTCTTTCTTTCATAGACTCCGCTATTAATTACTGGCGAAGAATTCTTATTTACTACAAAATTATTATTCTTACCAATCTTCTTGTCAATATTTTGGTGGCATTTGACATGACTGTCAGAATTTTTTTCAAAACAATTAAAAACTCTTTGGTCTTGGCAAAAATAGACCACTTCCGTGCCAATGACTATTCTACTCTTAGCGAAATCCATGACAACAGCATTCGCATTCAAAAAATCTCGTCCTAAAATTAAGTGGCATGCAAGATCTTCTATTATATAAATATTACTACAAAATTCCTTACCGTTAATATAAAAATTAAATTTAGCTGTTCCAGTCGTATCGATCGTCCTTCCATCAACGCCTTTTATATAGCCGACTGCAGTTCCTGTCGAACCTAATCCTAATCTACGCGCCATCGTTCCCGTCATACATGACACCGCAGCTCCCGTGTCTAAGAGAGCTGGACATGAATTGTTCTTATACATAACCCTAATATACGGTATAGTATTTCTAAAACTATTAAAAAGATTAAATACTTCCTTTGTTTGAGCGCCATTTTCACACGTCGCCACGTTCTGCTGATTCGAAACTGCCCGATGTGTGACGTTCAATGCCGCCGACGTTCTTTTCCCTCCCGGCGTCACATATCTGGAGTTGTCTAACTGTTGACGTTCTGGTCCCGCTTGCACATGAGTTGTCGGGGAACGTATCAAATTATCTTCATTATGTGGTTTTAAATCGTCCATATTATAAATATCTTTTAGCTGTATAATCAATTTTTTTAATTGTTTCTTGTCTTCTAGTAGTG
Organism: Pseudoips prasinana; assembly: GCA_951640165.1. Taxonomy (NCBI): domain Eukaryota; kingdom Metazoa; phylum Arthropoda; class Insecta; order Lepidoptera; family Nolidae; genus Pseudoips; species Pseudoips prasinana. The sequence continues at coordinate 30,408,349 of OX621251.1, read as the reverse complement.
AAGTTGCTAGTATATCTTTATAAAACGGTGTTGATGATTTAATAAATTTTATAATAAATTTCCTTTCATCTTTAATTTCTGCCTTGAACGCCAGTTCTTGTAATCTATAAAAGTATTCTAAAATATCTTCCTCAAATTTCTGTCTTGTCATATAAAATTGTTCTACATAGTCGATAGTCCCTGAAAATTCCTCCAGAAAAGCCTTTTCGATGTCGGCAAATTCTGTTGCCGTATCTACTATTACATTGTAGAACGATAGCGCTGCTCCTTGTAGAAAAGACGGGATGATCGCTACTTTTTCTTCGTCTGATAATTTTTTTACAATAGAAAATCTTTTAAATTGTTTGATAAACTCCTTCGCATCTTGCTCTACACCATTAAATAATTGTATATTCACGCTTGTCGATTCCATATTTTCTTATTTTTCTCTAGATTTCTTGTATAATCTCTCTCCCCTTTGAAAACTTCAAAATCTTTTCAATTAACCAAAGGCGCCTACCACCATGTAAGCACACTCGCAGCTGCAAGAGGTATTTCTATACGGGATCTAGGGAGATCTTCTCAATGATAACACATGTATTCACAAACAATCACTGATTTTATTTAAAATAATTATATTAGATTCACAATGTTTACTTTAGCATACCATTTTTATAACTATTGACAAACATCAATCAAACGTAACACCATGCTTTTTATTTGATTCGAATTCTATTCTCATTTTAAAAGCTATGTTTAGTTATTTTAATAAAATGACCAGAGCTACTAGCTATCTTGATAAAAGAGGTTTTATTCTATAGGAGGGCAGGTAATATCATTACAATATACATATTGGCCAGTTCAATAATATGGCTGCCTATATTGTCTATGTTAGTGGGCAGTGGAGTTATAAAAATTATAAAGAAGACTAGCTATGCCCAGCGGTTTTACCCGCGTTAAACATTATAAGTTCTAACCTATGTTTTACTCGGATATATTATAATACTAAAAAGCTTCATCAAAATCCCCGGTAGATTTGCGTGGAAGAGTAGCAAACTACACACTCAGATCCAACTTTCGCCTTTATAATATTAGTGTGATAGAAATAATGACAATATATATAACGAAAGAAAGAATTATAATGATAATGATGAATGTTATAATGACATAACAATTATTAACATTGTTAAGAGATAGAATACCTAAATATAACTAAATCGGGCGCATTTATGACCAACTAAGGGTGATACGATTTTTATCACTCTTGGATTGGTCTATGTCCCGAATACCAGAAGAACTGTTAAAATATCTAAATTAATCACGAAAATAATGATTTTTGAAGAGAATACCTCTTCTCATACCTCTCAGATACATGACAGTTGCGAATTGTAGGCCTCTGACATGTCTTATTAACAGTTATCTAATGTTGATAATCGGGCTAACACCAAAGTGACCTCCGAAGCACAGAGACGCTCAGAAATTCAACCACTTTTGCAGTCACCCATCTGAAGAAGCGAACTTATTAATTTCTCCCTCCGATGAGATCAAATTGCTATAAGATAGGATAAACACTTATTTAGCTGAGGTAAATATATGCAAGCAATTTTATTATAAAACTTCACAAACAGTGGAATTGGGACTAATTCGTACCCATAATATGTATGAAAATCCAATATACAGGTTGTTATTTTAACCACTGTAGAGAGATTGGTGTTTTATAAACTATTAAAAGCAGTATTTTCAAAGAATATGAATTCTGAGGTTCTGTTTGAATCTAAAGTTGAGACGCTGTTTGTAAATCTGATTGGTTAGCGCGCTAAAGTGTTAATGAGAATATTTTATTAATGATGATATTCTTCTGATCGAATTTGTAACATGGCGGTGAGTCTTAGTGGAGACCTGTTATGTTCCGATGGTCAGGGGTACAGTTACAGAGATGGGGTACCTTTCATCCAGCAAAAAGTAGTATTCCCGAGAGATAAGTAGAGTGAAGCCGCAGGTGGAAACTAATTGTGACATTTTAGTAATGAGCTTTAGTAATGAACCTGAACAAACAATTTGACGTATTCCTTTATAAATTTATATATTACTACATACACATTACTACATAATATATACACAGGGCCATCTGATCCGAAACTAAGCAGAGCTTGTTCTATGGAAACCACATAACAGATATATTACATATGCTACATTTTTTTTGTAAATATATACTTATAATAGATAAATTACACCCAGACTCAGGACAAACAGACATGTAATAAATAACCTTACATTAAATTATATAGTAAAATTGAAATATTTTCTGATATGGAGTCATAATACTTTTATTATATTAAGGTATCTAAGGCTCGTCATAATTTTAAATACGTAACTAAACTAAACTTAATTTATATATGTTTATTCACCTTATTGCGTCATTTGGGTTTCTATACATACTATAAATACGGAATAACTAAATTATATCTGTCCTGGGTGGGAATCGAACCCACGACCTCCTACGTGAAAAGCAAGCATTTGCCAACCGCGCCAACAGTACACAACAATAAACAAACAACCTGTATATCTAATATACGTACATTACCCATCCGTTAATGAATAATATCCACAGCCAGTTACAAAACATATTGAATCATTGTACTATGTACCTAAATGATTTAGAAACATCATACATATTTACTTTAAAATTAGCAGAACCAGATTGAGTAGTTACATTATATAATATTATACCTACATGAATTATTTAATAATTATATGGAAATACATATTAATGGGTTCATTATGAGTTCATAGGTATTGAGACGTTTAACCGTGACACGCCATATTTTGCTAATAAATTTGTGGCTGACGGCATAATTATTGTCACCTTATCACCTTATCCCGTGAGGGGTGTAGAAGTAGTAACTATATCTTATGCTATTGTTTATAGTGTTTTGTTAATTCGACTGGCCTCTTGGTATCTACCAAGAACAAAAGGACTTTCATCACATGAAGTCCTTCCACGATTATTTGTTGTGTCGGGGTGTAATTTATCTTTAATATGTATGCATTTTGAAATATAATAGTATGTTTATCAGTTGCCTGTATGCCATGGATAAAAAATAAGTATACCTACACCAATTTTGACAAGCTACATTCTTGGTCAGTCATGAATTTTTCAGCTTAGATTTAAGTTTTACATTGCGATTATGCAATAAAATTCAAATATAATCGTGAATAATAAATTACAGTAAATCGTTTTACTAAAAATTTGTATCTTTGGAAGATTTTTTACTAATATCTGCCTACGACAGTCCTGTCGGAACTAGCGGAACTAGCGGAAGCACATAGCTAGAACACGAAACGAAAATACTAAATTTCTCACACATATAACTGAAAACCGAAATTCAGGAGAAATTTACATATCCGAATTCTCATCGTGCCAAAAATTATCTAAATTCACAAAGCTGCTGTTGAGAAAATTGTAGACATATATACAAATATTATGTCCGAAATATTACCCGTTTTATAATATAAGAAATTATATAAAAGCTAATAAAAGTCTTCATAAATCTATGTGATTTTTTTAAACTTGCTACAATTTTCGCAGAAATCCCGTGTTTTATTTATTACTAGGCGGCTCTGATACATAAGGTGTATATAATCTGTTGCTAATGTATGATTGGTTAATTTTGGCCGTCGTCGCATATATGCGTCGGCAGTCTGAGTTGTTTATGTCTTGACGTCTCTGACTGGTGTCCTCTAAAGTTTGTTTATTTTGGTTTTTTCATCGATCGCCATCTTTACATTTCATGTTTTTATGTTCTACGACTGCACTGCACTGCACTGACTATGTTTTTCTTAAGGAAGACAATTTATTTTATAAGTCTGTAAACCTTTGCGTCATTTTTTCAGTTATTAGAATTTGAATTTGAGCCATCGTCAGCGGTCTCTTGTTCTATACAATAAAAGCTTAAGTTGTACGTTTTATAAGATATTATTTCAGTAATGAATTGTTTCCTAAGCATACAAATGGAAATTGTGTTTGTGGAGCGCTCGTTTTTAACAAAGTATTCCAAGAACCTGGCCATTTTATCCAAATGATCTCACCAACTACATTTCTGTATTTAAAAAAAATAACAAAATAAAGTCTCACACTTGTAATAAAAACTTCCTTACCTCTATAACTTGGACTTCTAGACAGCCTTGAGCCCTTCACCATTCCAAATGGCGCCAATTCTCTTTCAAAACAATGATTAATAGTAATTACTTACGTGTATTTGTTTATGAATTACCTGTAATTGGTAATTATGAGACAGAACCGGAACGCGAGCCAGGAAGCGGAAGTGATATTACAAAGACTTGCTTGATTAGCAGCGATGAGGAGCATGGAAAATTATACGAGTGCGCTCCGAGAACTTGCTAAGAAAATAAATTATCTAGAAAGAAAAGTGAGTGTTATGTTGTTTACACAGACACTTCTGCACTATTATATGTCCTGCATAGTTGGCTAGACTCCGTTGAGGTTGACCACTGTAGTCGCGATTCGACTATTTAACTATTTTTGTCGCAAATGCGTTTATCGTCGTTCATTTGATTACTTTAGAGCGAACAGGCATCTTATGGGTACGCGCGCTCCACCTTCGACCACATCTTCCACTATTATATGTCCTGCATAGTTGGCTAGACGCCGTTGAGTTTGACCACTGTAGTCGCAATTTGACTATTTAACTATTTTTGTCACAAATTCGTTTATCGTCGTCCATTTGATCATTTTAAAGTGAACAGGCATCTTATGGGTCCGCGAGGTCCACCTTCGACCATATCTTCACTTACCGTCAGGTGAGATCGTGGGGAAGCGCAAACCCATCGAACACAAAAAAAGAATACATTCTTTTATCGGCCGGACTGTATGTATCTTTTGCTATCTTATCAAAGATTGAGGATTCATGGAACTTTGAAAGAAATGTGGGCTGGGCTTTAAAGAATGTCATATCAGACCTTTCTCTTTATCTCCGTAATATGTTTGATGTTTTTATAAACACTGTCAACGCTATCTTCTTGCATAATAATGAATCATATTTTTCTGAGAAAATTAATCTTGCAATAACATAAAACATTCAATACTTAGGTATCTAATCATATTTACGATTCCAATGTAATGAGGTGGTTTCTGGAATGTGCAACAGAACAAAACGGCAATAAAAATTTGGTTGGGATTTTTTGTGCAATGGTTAACATTTATCATCTAATCGTCATTTTCCTATTGTTACTACGCCTAGAGATGGCCAGTTTGAATTAAGTAGAAACGATTTTAATCGATTTAAAATTAAAAGATAGCATTTCTACAAATCAGAAAGATGAACAGTCAAATAAATAATTCTGTAATTGTCACCTGCATGATCTCGTGCGGTTGTCATAGGTTGTGAATTTAATGAAAGCTATTCGATTTTTAAACTTTTGAAAAGCCCTTTATGGAAGAACTCTCCTTTTGGTTTAAGCCCGCGCTTTCCTCTCTGGTCAGGGTCCTCAAACCTAGGCTAAATTTCAGCGACACGCGATAAAAGGTACTTTTGATTTGTTAACCAGGTTAGGTACATCCAATTTACTTTTTTCTAACTCCTTGTTTTTTTCTGGTTAAATTCGTTGCGGAAAAAGCGCTCCCCGGGACATGCGTGAGATTCACCGTTCGGTGTCATTTAATTATGTGCCACTGTTAATCCTGGAATCCAGGACTTGCATCGTGTAATGGGAGGGACTAGTTCCATATAACAAAAAAACACACTCAAACTTGTTGATCACTCCGTTTGGAAGAAATTTGAAGTCTGTATAAAGCGTCTCAAAGGAAAGGTAATTTTTTTATACAACTTGGCAAACAAGCATAAGGCCCTGATGGTAATTGGTCATCGTAGCCTATGAACGCTTGCAACACCAGGGGCATCATTAGCGCATTGCCGACCCTTTAGAGACCTTACAACTCCCTTTTTGAAGGGCCCCATGCTGTAGTCTCTTAGGAAAACCGTAACAGGGAGTTCATTCCACAACCTCAACGTATGTGGGAGGAAGTTTTGCTGAAAGCGAACCGTACGTGATCGAAAAGGTTCGAGGATGTGAGGATGAACTCCCTGTCTGTGGCGAGAGGTGCGATGTTAGAAGGTGGGTCATTTAACATCCTCGTCTATCCTTATTGTATTAGTCAAACCTTAAGGACGCAATTAAACAACATATGGAATTCTCTAGATAGCGCCTTAAGTTAAAGTATACACTTTAATCAGTTTCATGCCTAAATGCGGATCTTGCTTTGCTTATACTATGTCAATTGCAACAAACAATTTGCAGTTGAAACAATGTAAACATCATATTATCTAGGTTACAGAGTAACTGAGTTTGGCAGATGACGTCCATAATTTACATAACAATAACGTGGTCACCACATGGGTTTTGTGATTGTTGCCATTTATTGAAGATTACGTCATCATCGGTTAATCGACACAATTCTCTTTGCTTCTCGATTTAGCCAACGCGGCAACATTGTCTTGTATTCATTTGTGAAAAAAAAACATGACTGTAAATTTTGAATAAAGAAACCGATCGGCTTGAGCGGTGGTTGTCTCTGTCATTTAATGTCATTTAACGTTCGAGGAAAAGAGACGTCTAATTTCTTAACCTGATCAGTTACTCAACATTTTTAGTATAATATTAAGCTCTGAAACCGAATTTTGACTAGACGATTACATTAAAATTTCAAGTGCAGGAGTGTGCGCAAAAACAGATGTTCTCAATTTACTGCCTGGTTATCTAACACTACCGGGAAGAGATCAGATGCAAGATCGTGCACGGGCGTGTAGCACCACCAACTAACCAAACCCTGGGCTGCTATTAGATATCTATCATGCCAAAAAAACCCCAATAGCACGTTTTTGCCCGATTCGGGATATATAATATAATATCCTGGGACATTATTTACACACGGCCATCTGATCCCAAACTAAGCCGAGCTTGTACTATGGAAACCAGATAACTGATATACTACATATAATACTTTTCTTTAGTAAATACATTCTTATATGGATATTACACCCAGACTCAGGACAAACAGACATGTTCATGCACACAAATATCTGTCCTGGGTGGGAATCGAACCCACGACCTACGGCGTGAAAAGCAAGCATTTGCCAACCACGCCAACAGGCCCGTACCGAACCCGGAACATCATGATGGGTAGAACACGATACCGCTAGATTTTAGTACAGTTTAGTTAGAAACACCGACCTAGGGTTAGTGGTTCCCTTTCCGTGAAGTGTGCACCCGACTCTCGGTTTCAAACGTCTCATGTCAATCGCCTCTCTATTATTACGCCGTATATTAAATTTATCTCTAGTATTCAAGGACCACACGCCAGTTCAACGCCACTAGAAACAACCAGTCTGTCTGGTTAACACAACTACGTTAATTTACACCTGTCAAATGTTATTTTAAACGATATTCAACTTTATCACAAACATGAACGATCCGAACGCAACGATCCGTACGAAACAAGTTTTGCCGCCAAAGCGCCGTTTGTGTATATATTTATTTATTCTTTTTTAATCTGTATCTCAGTCTGGACGCTCGCGATTAATGCCTGTGCCCGCGAAAGGTTTTTTTTAATCTTACCCGGTGGTCTCTGGAGTCAATTCATAATTGATCATTTAAAAGTAAATTTACGGTTTGTGGTTCAAATACTTAGCGATGCCTTGTAAAATTAATTTTATTGTACGTTGTATTTTATCCAATTTTATAGTTCACATTGTTAAATTTAAACATTCCGCAATTATATTTTGAAATCGTATTTATTTCATAGCTCAAATTTACCATTGTATTCTAATAAAAGTATTAAATTTTTTTTATTCACATTTTTTACATTAATTTTGCTATACAAAGAGCCTTTAATACATGATAAAATATCTACATATATCTTTGAAGTTAGCTAGAACCTCTGTCAGAATTAATTATCTTTTTTCTCCTCTTTTTATGAGTCTTTTGCTTTATCGTCTTTATTAAAAAAAGGTGTGCGTTCAAAAACCTGATACGCTGACACGTTTTGAAACTGCTTGAAGTTTCTCATAAAAAATCGGACCATTATTTATGACAGTACAAGGATGACGTCACAAGTGGATTACATATTATTATATACCTACCTAATCCACTTTCTTCTCTCAATAATTTGAGATGGACACGCAAGTTTGACGTAATTATTGGAAATATGAGAAACCTAACTCAACTAATGGGGTAATTAGGGTTAGTCGGAATTTCTCAATGCATTTAGCTAGATAATGGATGACCAATTTTGGAGCTATACTTATCTACCAACCTAATTTCTAGACGGAGTGTATATCTTTACTTAACTGGAGAGTTGGAAGTTACATAAAACGTCGATAAATAACACTAACGTTTACTAGTTAATTTATTTTCAAATTTAATAATGTAAAGTCTATGTTAAAAGTTTTCGGGCAATTTGCTGTCGCTTCAAAAATTCTACCAGTGTCTGGAGTATATATGCACTTATCTGTGAAATTTCATTCTTTACTTTGATTTGAAATGACAATTCGGATATTTTCTTAATTTGAAATTATTAAAAAATTAAATAATCTATGATCCATTTAATATTTAAATAATTGATCCATTTTTTATTCGATTCTATTGTGAAATATGAAATGGAATGGAATGTTTTTTTTCTTTTCCCACTTTACAAGTACTGAGTGTTGCCAGATATTTATTAAAAGTAAAAGATGATATTTTTATGCGATACATTGCGTTTATGTAATTATTAGCGTAACTATACATGTAAAAGATAAATGAATACAAGCGTGTGATCAAACGAAGTCTTGCGCGGCTTGTTACGTTGAAACTGGCTCCGCCGCCATCTCGAACGTTCCTATTTAACTTTCCTGCCGCGACAATTTTCCAACGCGTTTTTTTAGTAGCGTGTTGCTTCTAGTTTTACACAAATAAACTTGATCTGGTCTAGTTATATCGTATAATGGTGGGATAGAGCGCATAATAATTACTAGTGAGCTAAGTACCTACAAACTAGATTGTTAGGCGGTATAAATTCTATGGGTGTAATTGTTAAGTGCATAAAATTGTAGTCTAACCATTTGGCAAACCAGCGTGCGGTCTATCTGATAGTGCTTACCGTAGCCTACAGAGGCTTTCAATACCAAAATTAAAAAGTTTTAAGGATATTATACACAGGTACATAAGTAATAGTTAAAGTAAATAATATTTTTGCCATATGAGAGTATTGGACTCAACCACTGGGAATAAAATTACATGCTAGGTAAATAGGTCTAAATTGAACGGATACTGGTAGATCTTTACATCTGTTCATCTCTGGACTTCCAAGAACAAAAACCTAACCTACTTTCCTTGTACCGATATACGTTTTTTTATTTGATATGAAAATTATTTAATGGTTAAATACACATAATAATATCTGGGGACAATGTCACAGAGATCATCCTAGCCCCAAACTAAGCAAAGCTTGTACTATGGGTACCAGGCGACGATATACGTACTTATATAGATAGATAAATACTTAAATACATAGAAAACATCCATGACTCAGAAACAAATATTCGTGCTCATCACACAAATATTTGCACTTACCGGGATTCGAACCCAGGACCAGCTTCGTAGGCAGGAGCACTACCAACTAGGCTACGGTGACCGTCGATGTAATTTTAAAATATCCCTTTCTTAGGTGATAGTGTTCGGTCGAATAAGTGTCTGATGATTATTTTAATGCTTAGTTATCATAGATCTGTGTGTGATCTATGATAACTAAGTAGATATATAAAAATTATAATAAAAAATAAATTGTGACAACTAACACACAGCTATCAGGTCACAAACTAGGCAAATGCAATCGATAAACAAACTTATATATTTCTAAACACATAAATAAGTATTATAGATAAATTACACCCAGACTTACTACAAATATTTTGAAGCTCATCTCTCAATAAGCTCATCAGCATCACCAAAAAAATTGTCCTGGGTGGGGATCGATCCCATGACACCTTCGCCTTCACGATCTGGCTTAACAGTCAGGGTCACTTAGCACTAGGCCAACATTTGAAGTATAAGACTTATAGTTATAAATGCATTCGTCCCCTGTAGAATGCTTAAACAATACTGATCAGGAATTTAGATTTATTGATTGTCACTTTACCTACCTTCAAATAGTTCAATGTGAAACATATTTATAGCCTTAGTCACTGTTGAATAATGTTTCGCGTGCATAAGCGAGTGTGTGCAAACTATAGATTGGCATACACTCGCTTATGCCAATCACGGCCAGACAATGCAATGGGCGACAACGACCATACTTAAACAATACTTATTTAAGCCCATTTAAGTTATAGCGCAAAACTTAGAGCGACAAGATATGATGAATCCAAGCAACAGCATTATGTTTAAAGATAAATTCAAACCGCTAAAGGCACAGTATTTAGGGCGAGGCTTCTTCGACCGCTCATTAAGATTATTGATATGATATTACCTCGTTTGTTTCGCTGGGTCATCTCAAACTTCTAATACTACAATCAATGCTATCACAACTATCGTATTTACAAGCGCTTTGTAAAGTCTATGTGAATAAAACTACGTAGGTAATAAAATATGAAACCAATAACCCAATTTAGGTAAAGCTCAGTATTACAAACTTTAATGGTTCCAGCTAATGAAACAGCAACACTAACTTATAATTTAGATAGATTATCTCTGTTGAAATAGCATACAGGACATGATATATTAACATTTGACTAAAACTTAATCATGATCAGAATTACATCCTACCGAGTGCGCCAATTAAGTGCAAATGATTGCGAAAAAGGAAAATTCTTGTAATTTCCAACACAGGTTATTTAGGGCTGGCATTCTTTTGATATAGCAAAGCAAAGAGAAAAATAAAATGTACCTATTATTAAATATAGATTTTTTTGTACTTATGAGATGGAAAGTAAAACACGACTTTCACTTAAGTTTTATATATAATATGCACTTTATTTATTACCTTAAATTAACTAAACATATTAACATCTCTTGGCAATAATTTTAGACACAATATTAACACAATGCGTACTGTATGGCACCGATGATGAATATTACCACTCCATTTCATCCCCTGGAGGGCCGAAGAAGAGGTCAATCTACAGATCAAAAAACGTTTTCAAATAGCCAACTGTAGATGTGGTGCCCAAAATAAAATAAAATTAAGAATATAATTTTATAATGGTTTCATAGGAGACTTCAATTATTACAAATAAACACAATCGAAGTAAGAAGTTAATTTATTGTAGGTCTATTCCAGGCAACCGTTCGCGTTGAATGGACCAAGTTTAAAGAAAAAGCATAGGGATAGTTGTTAGCGTAGGTAGTAAAATGTTTTTTTTTTTTTTATAGATAGGGCGCTATTTTAGTACAAGAGTGTCTTTTACAACAAGGTGTCGATTTCAATAAGTACATACTAATACAAACCCTATTCTCAATTTACTACTCTCAATTAACCTACACTCAACTACAAAGTAAGCCTTAAAGTTTACGCAACACTAAACGCTACAACCTTACAATCTAGATAGGAAAGATAGATTTTATAAATAGGTTCAATCAACTTCAGTTCCCGTTGTCAGCCCTACGGTGCGTGTGTGTGCGTATTACGCCTGTGTGCGTAATCAACTCTGTTGTGTACGCATGTGTGCGCAGTAGTTGCAGACTGCGGGGCGCGGGCTGAGCTCTGCGACTCTGCGTGCCAAGATTCTCGCGGCTTATTATGGTTGATGAGCAAATTGGATAGAATCATTGTTTAAGTTCCCTGATCCCTGCTTCGTGTCTTCGCTTATTGATGTGGAACGAAGCACATACAGTTCCTAAAAGCTGACTCTCTCATCTCGATCCTCCTACAAGGCCCCGTACAAGGTGGACTGACGATCTTGCAAGGATTGAGGAAAGCCGCTGGATGCAGGCAGCACAAGACCATGGCCATGGTCGAGATCCTTGGAGCAGACCTTTGTCCAGCAGTGGACATCTACCAGTCGGTAACCGCCCTTAGAGTTGCCCCTTGTTACTTAGTTTATGATTTTTGCTGGATTACTTTAGCCCTCGCCTCTAATGTCCGGAGAAGCAGTGAAATCCTTATCACCTAACTGTGAACGTCACCTTAAATAAAAGACTGTTTAAATACTATATTGGTATTTGAATGTAAATAAAATATTTATAAAACTTAAGTTAACAAGTCAGATTATAAAGGCCTCCACCTCCATCGGTTCTTTCCAGAACAACTGGCATTTAACGTCGCGGCTCCATAGATTCAAATCTCAATCAAAAGATCCAAATAAGTCATTTTAACGGAGACGGGAATTTATTACGTGAACTCAATATTTATATGTACAAACTGTCGTCAACTTAGTTCCAAAATGGGTCCATCACATCTACTTCGATGCCATAGACAAACATACAAACTGTTAAAAAGATACAAGCTTCGAAGGCATCAGCTTTAGTAACGGGGGTTAAATATGATGATTAATGCCGTTTAAAAATCGTATAAAGAGAATCGATACAAAAATACATCGTACGGAAATAGTACTGCGGTAAATTGGCAGAGGACAATGGGTGACGTTTCTTACCAATGACACTGTTCGAGAGGTTACGCTCACTGGAAATGGCTTGGGGCGTGGTTTTGTTAGCCTGTTTGTTTGTGGGAAATGACTATGCAAAAGTCATCGAATTAATTTCAGTGTTGGGAAATAAAAATACAAGATGTAATACAAAATGTGCACGTAACATAAAAAAAACCTTTAATAAAAATTTGTGATATACGATCAAAATATTTTGCGCACCATACAATATGCATTAACTTTTGCTGTGTATTTTGCAAATTGACGTGCTACACGTTGTTCAGTTACAGATTAATCCAATCCAGAATTAAGACCCCACCACTTCGTAAGTTCAATTGCCTTGCAGGACAACTATTTGTGTGACCCATAAATAGTTGTACTGAGTCCGAATGTAGGTACTTTGTGTCTGTCAGTGATATGTTTGTGAAGTACCCCGCGACACAGGGATAATTTACCCTAAAGCGGGCAAAAAAAACTTACGTATACTATTTATGATACACCTTATATGTACATATATGTTTGTCATCACCATAACAGCCCTGGCATAATCTTCTTAAAATGTTACTTATATTTGGAATGAAACACGTGAATACGTTGTATATAATATAACAAGTACGCTTACCTATCAACATACTACACTTTCAATGACTTTCGACGAAATACAAACGCTTTTTAATGAAAGTTAATCATATTATTATATGAATTTGCAGTTATAAAGTATTTTAGTTTGTTGACAAGGAAACTATAAATAATCTTTATCCGGTTTTATAGTTTCCTTGCAACACAACACATCCTTACGGTTCGAAAGGTTTACGACATTCGGCTCCGGTCACTTTAATTTCAATCTTTATAGGGGTATTGCATTTAACGTCTGAATGTTTGACTGAGTTTCTAAATTACCCTACTCTTGTGCCACTTTTCCTTACATTAGTTTATTATATTTTAAGTTGGAATTTATAAACAACCAATTAACCGATATAAGGAACATCCAGACTCTCGGCAACCAGTTATGGGTCACACAAATGCACAGGACACTTGCCCTGTGTTGCCTTTGTTTTTTGTATGAGGTGGTGGCCAGACCTTAACCAATCCGCCACACGTGACCTTCTCTGTCATTGTCTTTTCTTTGTTTAATTCTTTTGTGGGTTTCGTATCTGACCCAGCTGCGACAGTTGCACAAAACGTCCCTAAAAACCGTCACTCATGCGTCTAGTCACCGTAATAGCCCTGAATCGAGACCAAGGATCTCGAGCTCTCTCTGGCTCTGGAGCCCTCGTTCGCCTCTAAAAGAAATGAAGGCCGGAGGAAAATCGTAATGTTAAAAAAGCATTATATTAATCTAATCCATATCTTCATTGACACAGTCCATTAAATTCCTAATTAAATGAAAAATGATCCCAAATAATTATTGTTGAGTTTCACAACACACAAACGTGCATACATAAATAGCATTGAGCGATAATCACGCCACATGCTACTTATGCAGTACAATATTCTCTAATTCCTCGTTGACCCACATAGAAGCCACGCAGTTAATTGTCCCTCATTGGCCGGAGTCATCGCGCAACTACGACCTAGCCGCTAATTGTTGAGATACACAATCATTATACACAGAAACACATGTTGAGACACGCTGGAGGATTAAAGTAATAATATATGTGGGTATTATGAAAAAGTATCTTTTAAAGTTGAAAGGCCGTGGCAGTTTGTAATGGACTTATTCATTTCTGTTGTAAAAATATACCAGTGACTTCCAGTTTTCCTTGTGAGAACCGATTTCAACATCTATATGGCACCACAAGACCGGTCATTGTGGAGATCCCTGGGGGAGGTCTTTGTACAGCAGTGGACGTCTTTCGGCTGGAACCATACATAAAGGGTATCATCATCATACTAGCTGAAAAACGTCAATGTTTTATGTATATATGTGCGACAAACTAGCAATCCTTATTGTAAGTCGCTGCCGCCCATGTACACTCGCAACACCAGAGGCGTGTGCGTTGCGGGCCTTCAAAAGACTCAGCAATAAAGTGTGTGAATGATTTCTACGCCCCCCATGGGATAGGATGGGGTGATGATTTTCTTCGCCGTCACCACACAGCTTAATTATTTATTATGGCTTCAACAGTTTTCTAGCATGTTTCTTAAATGTACTTCAATGGTTAGTCTCGTTAAGGCGAGGCGATGACAGATTTTTACCGACTCGTGCGTCAGACTGCCAGAATTCTGTCATCACTTCATTAGTGTGCTTGCGCAACTTTCATTCATACTCGGCAGTTATTAGTTAAGAGTTAAAAATAACTTTTGTGAACATCACTCATAGAAAATGAAAGGGATTGGCCACATAGCTAGACACGAATATATATGTCCCTTTATACTTTTCAATACGATATCGTCAAACGACAAGGCAAGATAATCTTTCCTCATCGTTATATCAGCCGAAAGATGTCCACTGCTGGACAAAGACATCCCCAAGGTTCAGCCTGTGATTGCCACGCTGGGCAGACGGGTAGGCGCTCGCATGATGAATAGGGCTCAGGGAGACGCTGCTGCTCATTCTCAGGCAGATATTCCCTCGGGACAACTTACAGGTATGTAGAGTAACTGGGAATTGAGAGTATAAACTCGTGCCTAGGTATGATTTTCGTTAGACAAGACCCTGAGCAGAGGCCACGCCGAAGGTTATCCACATATATAGAGTACTAAAAAACAGATGAATACTATAGTATCCTTACCTTCTTGGTGATACTTTTAAGGTTCCAGTAACTCGAGGCAGCTGTGAACCACCAAATAAGTTTATTTCAACGTAATGCTGCGGCTGATAGCCTCATTCATGACGTGATGATAACTATATCACAACTCATACAATTCACTTGTTGTTGATACAACATTTCTATGACTTTATATGTTAATTTTTATGTTAAAAGACATAGGTATGCTATAGGTAGGTATGTCTTGCTGGTTCATTGGCAAAGAATATTACTCCCCTATTTCATCCCGTGGGGGCACAGAAGTCGTCCACAGGGAATATCTCCCAGAGAGCAGCGTCGGTCTGTGTACTCAGACCATCATACTTCGGTCGCCAACCTGTCTGGTAAGCGTGACGATTATGGCATATCTCTCCAAATGATGGACACACGCCGTTGTGGAAATCTTGCGGCGCGGCCTTTGGCCATTCGGCTACCATGATGATGATGAAGATGATGAATAGGTATTAGGTATCAGTGTCGGAACCTTCCGACACTGAAACTCAATTTATGATGGATTCAACTTCAACAGTGTGTAATAACTAAGTGCATGCGTGTGAAAATTCGCCTCGATTCGTTTTATGCTCTGTGGCTATGACAATGGAAAATGATTGTGCGCATGATAGTCGCATTGTCTGTTGAATTCATTTAACGCATCGCGATGCTGTCCGTTTTATAGCTGAGTACGACATACTAAAGTTATGTACTGATTTTAAAATGATGAACGTGGGAAAACACTCTACTTAGGTTGACTACCAAATTGAATTCTACCTGTCATTTTGAAGTGAAAACTTCTTTAGCGGCGTTGTGCACTTTTTGGGATGTATGTTAGGTACGTGATTTGGGAATTTTTGATCATTCTCTTTCTATTCCATGCAAAATCCTTCCTGTGTGCTAAATTTTAAGTTCTTCTAAATTCTACGTTTTTAAAACAGTAATTAAATTAACATGAGATTTTATTGTGGTGAAAGATAGGTGCAACTCTCTTATTGTTTTGTCTGAATTTTAATATACATATGTATGGGAACCAACGTAATAAGTTAAACAAACACACCAACAAAACAACGTATAAGCTCTTCTACGTAACTACGTTCTCGAAGTAATTTAGGTCCTCATGCGCAATGATCTTACTAATAAATTGACCCACTAAAATGGTGCCGCCGCGTCTATTATATATCACCAATTAAAAAGACCCTCCCGCCCATGTCTATTACTAGGAGACAACGTTCTTCTCAAATTAGTCATGAACTCTTTGATTCGTATACATAAATAAGGTGGTTTATGGTTTATGCATTTTGGATGATATTATGCAAAACGTAGGTAACTTGTTTCGTTTGGTGTTTATAAATAAACAGCTTGAGGAAAATTTAAGATTTTCCTGTTGCGTTCATTTTCTTCGATAGGACATGGAAAGTTACTTTATCCACCATGACTGAAAGATAATGACATAAAATTAGGAAAACGTGAATTAAATGTACAGACGCCAGCACATCCAGCTATCCCAATCTGTCAAATTTCTTTTTAGATTTTCAACGTTATCACAAAAGCATAAGGTTCATTTTTAATTGGGGAAATTTGACAGATCGGGGTAGCTTGATGTGCTGGCGTCTGTATATCCCTTTACTAGTACCGCGTAGACGCTCTACCTAAGTAAAGTTATTTTTGTACTCTTTGCTCAAAGAATTTTTATTTTTTAGAAGAAGAGAAGAGTAGTAGGTACACTTTTTTTAATTATTAAGAATTAACAAGTCTTTTTTTTAAATTACTACTATATTTGGTTTCCCTTTCAATGGGACGCAGAAATAATCTACTACTTTAAAATAGTAATTGTTTTTTTTTTATTACAGTGTTATCACATTCTAATTTGGTATACGCAAAATTCAGAACGCCTAGTGAAATAAATGAATGTCATTTATGCAAATTTTCCACTCTATAAAAAAATAAATAGATAACTATTAAAGATTAAACAAAATTTCTAAAAACATCTTCGATTTTCGTATAGTATATATTATTATCTATTTCGTATTCACCTATTTCCTGCTTAGATTTAAGCAGCCAATTATATATTCTTCATTCAGTAATCAAACGACTAGAACTCAGTCTATGCCTGACTGCTTTATTTTTAACCATTTGTTTCTTATCGAATAATTATTTTTGAGTGTCATAACTTCTACAAACTGTAAAAATAAGTAAATGAGGATTTATGTTTTTCTCGGAAAATGTCAATTATGAATGAATCTTAACATAACATCACCATAATTATATCTCGCAGTGAGAGATATAAATAGAACCAACAATTTTCATCCACTAAAGTTAAGTTCCCAAGACCATAAAACGGTTCGTCCTCTGCCAACTCGTTTAATATGCTTGTTAACGTATATTAAAATTACTTCAGTACAGATATCCGTGAAATTAACCCTATTTCTTCAATTAATACTATTCTTGGAATCTTATAAGATAGGTATATCTGAACATGACGTCATTTTAAAGTGGAGATTTGCTTGCACATTTTATTTATAGAATCACGTAAGGTGACCAGTTACAGCTAGGTACCTAACGTTGTTTTGACAGATGTGTTAATCAAATGATAAACGATTACTTTTTACTCGTTTTGCGAGTACAAAAGGCTGGATTAGAGTTA
This sequence comes from Pseudoips prasinana, assembly GCA_951640165.1. Lineage (NCBI taxonomy): Eukaryota > Metazoa > Arthropoda > Insecta > Lepidoptera > Nolidae > Pseudoips > Pseudoips prasinana. Next base: position 30,390,344 of record OX621251.1, on the reverse strand, counting down.
TCTTCCAGTTCCAAATACAAAATATAGAGCTCAAGAATTACAAGACCAACGAACAAATAAACGTGGCGATTACATACTCTCCGGAAAAATCTAGAGGCACCTAAAAATATATCTATGTGTCAAATGGACATGACATAACTTGGGACCAATATAATGTGCTTAACCCACAGATTCTCAATATGAGCCCTATGATAGGTCTGGTATTTGGCGGAATTAATGCCCCCGTGCCTCGGAGAGCTCGTTAAATCATAGGTCCTGTACCTGACTTCTTTCTGATCGTGTCGCTAGTCATCCCATCGCATCATGGGAGTGATGGAATAGAAAGTGCCACTGTGTTTGTGCATACAGTTTTGCACTGTAATATGTCGCAGGTGGCCAGTCTCCACTGAGACTTGTTGGCATGGCCGAAATACCACCAGGAGGCCATTATTATTTGCAGTCTCTATTATAATTGGCCGCCATAGTTGAAATTTAGCCAGAAGCTTTATTATTCAGCAGATAATCCAGTTACACCATCAATACCGTTTTAATTAGGTGCATAATGTAATTAAGCTCATTAATTCCAGCTTAACCAGTTCCATAATCCACCTCTATGAATTGAGGTAAATCTAGTGCATAAAATAATTTCCTTTTAGTCAAACTTCAAACATTTTAATAAAGTACTTATAGTTTCGAGCAAAAATCATTAAAATCGGAACTGGCAGCTACGATACCATAGAGAATTTATTTTTAGTCAAATTTCGAATTTTCTAATGAAAGAAAGGCATTCAAATTGGAAATGTATGGAAGGTATAGGATACCACAAGCACAAAGCCTAGCTTCCGACTTTTAACCCTTAAATATGCAATGGACTATACTAGACCATATTTATTGTCACTTTGAAATATGGTACAAAAACAATGAAAAAGATATATAGAAATTCTAGTTAAGGGTTTACAATCTTTCATAATGTGATCTACGTTTGATTGAACTTAAATTTTCTCTAAGACATGCAGATCCATCTTCGTATAAATGTTGTTCTTAAAATAGATAGCAAACATAGTAATTCTAAGTAGACTAGCTAGGCAAATCTTGGGTGGTAGCCGAGCAGTCTAGGGCCGTAATTACTATGCAAGCTGCGCGTGAGTGCGTCGCACGCATCTTACTTGCGATGCACATATGCGATTACTCTGTACTTCTACTTGGAAGTGGCTGTCGGTATTGAATGAATGGCAAAAATTTAGAATACAGAGTTAAAACAAAATAAGTATTACTCTTATTATACCATGAGAGCGGAGAAATATTTTTGTTATCGGCACTCGGTGGTTGTCTGTGGTTCTGGCATATTTGTCTATGGTATAGTCTATGCCCCGTCGCGTGGAGGATTATTATATTTTTGCTATCTGTGCTTATTTTAGTAGGCAAATAAAAGACGGAAGATGGGCGCCTTTTAAAGTTTATTGACATTCTTAAATGGACCGTTTTACCCAATTAGCCGGATGAAAAAGGAAGGTTTGCTTTCAGATTAAAGATATTGTTTCATTGAGAATTGCGTGCGTCGATTGCACAAGATGAATGCGCGCCTGTCTGCATAGAGTGTTCATTGTTAACTTCTGGTTAGCTGTGAAAGGCTTTCAAAAGTATTAGGTTACCCGAGTAATATGATAATGGTGTAAATACTTGACCATAGCCTGTTAACTTCACTGGGTCGTAAGATACCATCGAGGCGTGCGATTAGACTATAGATGGGTGACCACCTAAATAATTCTCCGTGATTTGGGGACTCGTTAATAAGTTATAGTTTCGGATTGGAGTCATCCGGACAACATAGTACTGCCAACATGAGAATGTAATACCTACCCTTACTGGACCCCAATATTACTTTCTTATTGACTTAAAACTCCAGCCTTTATTCATATACCCAATTGTCCACGTAGCTTACAATAAAATACACATTTCAAATAGCAATAGCTTTTAAAACAACATCAGGATTATGACAACCGGATTTCCGCCATAACCGGACCATTAAAAACCATAGAGAATAGAAAAAATCTGAGCCATAATCGGACTATAATATATTGTAAACCACGGAGTAATGTCAACCCTCCAGCGGGCCCACCGCAATGATAAAAAGCCACACACAGTCTAATAACTTCATAAAATTGTGCATGAATCACCGTTGCCCGGGGCGTCCCTCGTTAAGCTGGCTTCGGCACTTTATACCAAGACGACGCCGAACCGGTCTCCTTCGCCGAATCAGGAAACGTAACTTATACTACCACTACATTTTGTTTATTAATCAGATGGCTAAGACTTTATTTCAATGCTTCATTCGGAGGCTTGGGTTTCGAATTTATTGAATTCAAATAAAGAACGTAAAATAATCGTTTTAATGTCTTTGTTCTGTATTTTGAAATTTTGTCGATGTAACACTTACTTAAGTACTTTCCCACGCAATAAAAAAAATATTACACCATAGACAAGAAAGTGAAACCCTATTGTACTAAGCCTATTATGAACTAGCGTTCTGAGTAACCTTAGAAAGCGAAAACCATATTATTTTGCGTAAGGTAGGTCAGCTTACGCAAAACTATTAATCTACCAAAATAATGATTAAAGTTTAAAAGAAGTTATAGCTTTCGCGACTAACAAAAAATAAGGCTAAATACACACTTAACACAGTTTAGGACATTCACTGATATGAGTCACCTCAAAGTAGGCAGGTGAAGATAAAAAGCGTCCAAATTATTATTTTAAGTGCCCATTAGCGTAATGCCTTTCCCCTACGCGTAATGTAGCAATATGGTGTGATCATATACCTAACTAGCTGAGCCCCGCGGTTTTGCCCGCGTTAAATTTTATAAATAATCACATCTCCTCCTCCGTAGGTGATAGCGTGATAATATGTAGCCTATATGTTGAACCGACCTCTTAGTAATATTCATGCAAAATTTGAAGTAAATCCATGCAGTACTTTTTGAGTTTCGCCCGGACATACATACAGACAAACAGACAAAAATTCTAAAAACCATATTTTTGGCTTCGATGTCGACTATAGATCACGCACCAAGTATCCTTTTAAAAAAAATTCAATGTACAGTTTTGACTTTCCTACGATTTTATTATAGGTATACATGTTCGATTGCGATTGTGGTTGGAGCTTTTTTATAGCACCTACTTAGTTTATTTTCACTCAGTGTTCTATATGCTTAATTGATTTTGCGAAGGTATTTATAGGTTAAGCGCTGCTTACGTACGTGTATTTATTTTAAAAGCGGTTATAATGGCACTTTGATTATGTACTACTTGACTTTAACCAGTTCAGTTCGTCTTTAGAAATAACACTATGTTTAATCTGAGGATCTGCTTTACAATCAGCTCATCGACTTGAAAATTGAGTACTGTTCCGATCGCACTTTGGTTGTGAATAACCTCCTTATATCATTAGTTTAAATAACCGTAGCCTAGTTGGTAGTGCTCCTGCCTACGAAGCTGGTGGTCCTGGGTTAAATCCCGGTAAGTGCAAATATTTGTGTGATGAGCACGAATATTTGTATCTCAGTGGATGTTTTCTATGTATTTAAGTATTTATCTATCTATATAAGTATGTATATCGTCGCCTGGTACCCATAGTACAAGCTTTGCTTAGTTTGGGGCTAGGATGATCTGTGTGACATTGTCCCTAGATATTATTACAATGTCACACAGATAAATATTGTAATTTATTTAGTAGGTAAAAACGAGTGTGCTTTTTAGATCACACGAATGAAGTAAAACTTAGATATTCGAAACGTAACTGGCTATGAGAGAAAGAGAAAAAGAAAATCACTTACACCTTTCTTGCCCCTATAGTAATATACGAAACGTAGCTCTCTGTCTTTCTATCTTGGCTAACTTATATCTCAACTCAATTTCCGTTCGCCTCACCCGATCACTCTTTTCGTAACAAACGCATTCACCGGCTTACTTCGCAAGTCAAGCGTGCGGCAAGAAGTTATACGTGTACCTACGGTGTTGTATTACGCATCTTATTAATTTATATATATTAGGTATTATGAGGTATTATTAATGATAACACCCTCACATAAATTACTATTTATAGGTACCTACACGTATAACGCGGGATTTCATAAAAACATTACTAAGAAACCTGTCATATTAATAGAACAATTTAATGTGTAATATTTACCTAAAATCATATAACACCTATTTCATTTGGAATGAGTAGCAAGGTTATGTACAGGCGCCAGCACATCCAGCTGTCCCAATCTGTTAAATATTGCATTTCTTTTAGAGATTTTCAACTTTATCACATAAGCATAAGGTTCACTTTCAATTGGGGAAATTTGACAGCTTCATGTGCTGGCGTCTGTACGTATTTTAGTTCCTGAGAATATGTATGTAAATTGTTGTGAATTGATATCAAGTTACTGTCTGCAATTTAGGCTAGCATGCACTTAAAGCGTGATAACTATATAAATATTAGTATAAGTAATACAGCTAGTACCTACAATGTATGGTAGGTACTTCATGTCATGGATTCAAAGGTAACAAACATTTCGTGCGCGCCTCCAGTGGCAAAGGCGAGAACTTAATTTTCAAGGAACAAATTGGGACGCACATACCGCCGTGCAGCAAACGAAGACCCGTAATTATATACATATGATAATAGTCAATTTCTATTATTTAAGAGACTGATATCATCCACAGCAGGTTTAGGTATAGGTTTGTATAACGTTGCCATTTAGAGGGGTTTGCCTTAGGGCCAGCACAGACCGAGAGGAGCGCAGCGGAGAGGATTTTATTAAGGCACTAGAAAATCAACTTTAGAATTATTTAAATAAAGTGCATGTATGCTTGAACATTATATGCCCGAGACCGCGCGAGGATTTTATGTCAGGTTCAAGCATATATGCACTTTATTCCTTTAAATCTAAAGTTGATTTTCTAGTGCCCGAATAAAATCCTCTCCGCTCGGTGTACGCTGGCCCTATATCACTGCGCTTGGCATACGAGTTTGCGACCGCAGTGAGGTGGTAGCTAGTACACAGATGGCGCTGCTGTCAAACTACGTGGTGTATCACTTAGTCGCCTGTTACGACACCCACAGGATGGTATTGCTTATTGCTGTTTATTCTAGGATAATGAGACAATCAAAATATAATGCAATAATAAGATTCTAAAAGTAATCAGAGTTTTCAGGTAATCGATAACCGCCAAATCAAGATTGAAAACTGTGTCATTAAACTAGACTTGATTTGACTTGAATTTAGAAACAACTTGAAATCAAACTGACATCAATCAAATATAGAACTCGATTAAACCGATAATTTGAATTCTACGAAAACTAATTTCATCAATAGATAATGGCTCACCAAATAACCATAATAATTATACGATTTGACTATACGACAGGTAATTTACGTAATAGAGTCCGCTAAAATTAGAACGGCTAATGCATGTCGACTAATATAACTTGGCACGTACTGCACTGGTCACTATTTTTTCAAGTATGTACCTACATTGTTTACTTTTAGCATTGTTTACCATTGGTATAAGAACTCATCATTAAAATTTTGAAATCAGTCCGATTGCGCTCACTAGAGCAGCATACCCGCGTTCCCGGGGCTCCTCCCTGCAAGCGTCGAGAGTAGTTCACGGCGGGCAGGTAGGTGCGACATACCCACCCATAGACACTTTTTGCGGGTGGCATGCGTAGGTAAAAAAGTCCGATTACGCCAAAAGTATTGCGACATTTTTAGTATCGAACATTATTATTTGCTTAGATATATAGCTTGCCGGGGCTCTAGTTATACTGGACCCTAAATGGCTACGTTAAACGCTATGAGCTTAATAAAACATGATTGCAGAGTTCTCCTATAATTGTATAATAATCTGAACACTGGTATATTTGCCCAGGTCGAGATAATCGCCCGTTCACTTTAGCACTTAAATGTCCATTTAAGAGCGTAGGTATATAACTAGTTAAGAAGCTTTAACCTTATATTTCAACATGGTGAGAATATTGCCTGATAAAAAATGGAATACCAATTATTTTTATCTGGTATTCAAAAAAAATACTTTTATAGTATTAAGTAATATTAAGTACTTTTATACCTTTGGAGTTACTTTAATAGTATTAACTACTAAAGTAACTCCGAAGGTAGTGCAGTTTGTGTTACATTATGCAAACAATTTAAATTAAATGATATTCATTCAGCATCTGGGTACACTTATTCAAGTAAACTTGTACTCCAAGCACAATGTATAAATTAAAGAATTTAAAGAAACAAAACCAATAAATATATAGTCAGTAGGTATTTCGTGCCAAAACTAAATTGTCACAATTGAAGAGGTCTTCATAAGAACTATGTTTGAATGAAATTATCGGGGGCCTTGTTGATTTGTTACTTTTTAATAAGTCTTCTACAATTAGGTACCACATACATTCTAGCTATTCCAGGTGCCACAAAAACAGGCTCTTTACTAATAGTTTAAAATGTAGGCGATATAATTACGTCTGATATTCAAGTCTCAAATAAAAACAATTTAATGAAACAAACAACGTCTTGGAGCCATGGTGTTTTCCATTGCGTCAAATGTTCATTAGGTACGAATTTGATACTTAGGAACGACCGAAATAGATTGCAATTATTTTTATTTCTTTTTAATGAACTTGGTAAACATCAGTGTCAATTTGGCACACCTTAACATACTTCTTTTTTTAAATACAAATGCATATTCATTTCATGAGGCCAGATATGTAAAATGAATATAAAAGCTCTGCACAAAATATAGCAGTCTTCCCCTTAACAAATTGTCGGTGGTTTGCTTATGCGCAGCGTTTATGTACACACCGCTTTGATCCTTCTTCACGTTGCGCGTAGATAAATAAAGGTAAATTCTATGGATACGGTTGTTCCTTCGCTTACTGTAGGTATATACTTATAGTTACAAAGCCGGAATGCTCTAGGTAACACTAAACAAAATAATAGTAAATTAGTATCACAAGAGTTTTTCCCCATTACTGAAATGATAGCAAAATACTTATCGGCCGCAGGATTTTTTTGGAAACACCTTTTGTTTAATCCACATTTTTTTTAACTTGCCTGTTGGCGTGGTTTGCAAATGCTTGCGTTTCACGCCGGAGATTGTGAGTTCAATTCTCACCCAAGGGAGATATTTGTGTGCATAAACATGTCGGTTTGTCTTGAGTCTGGGTGTAATTATCTGTATAAGTATGTATTTACAAAAGAAAAGTAGTATATGTAGCATATCAGTTATCTGTTTTCCATAGTACAAGCTCTGCTTAGTTTGGGATCAGATGGCCGTGTGTAAATAATGTCCCAGGATATTATTATATGAGCCATAACTAAAGTCAACCAAATTTTATTAGTCCTGAAATCTAACGTTATAATTCTTTGTATTTCCAGATGCATCTAAGCTCGATCCAGTTTGTGTGCGTGGCACTGGTGGCGGTGACCCTGGGCGCCGCGGCGCCGCCCCCGACGTCCCACCACGTCGCGAGGCGCTCCTTCTTCACCCTCGAGTGCAAGGGAGTGTACGACGCTGCCATCTTCGCCCGTCTCGACAGGATATGTGACGACTGTTTCAACTTATTCAGAGAACCACAACTCTATGGTTTATGCAGGTGCGTTTATTCTCAAGTTATTTTTTTTGTGGCGTTTTTCAGAACGATTAAAATGTAAATCATTAATTACCTAGCATTGAATGTTTTGTTATAATTATTGAGTTATAAAATAATAAAGTCTCTTTAATTATGTTTAATTGACTTCTGCAATCAATATTGATGTATATGAACAAATAATAAAGTGCATTATTCCTTGTTGGGACACAGGAAAGACTGTTTCACGACAGATTACTTCAAGGGGTGCGTCGAGGTGCTCCAAGAAACCGACAAGTTAGAACTTTTCAAGGAATACATAAGAATAATACACGGGGCCGATCCTGGGATTTAGGTACCACATGGATTTATTTTGCCTCTCTATCTCACCACTATTTACTCCTTATCTATCTCTGTCTAATGCGTTGAGCATTTTCTTCAGCTTGGGGCATATTATTTTAACAGCACGTTATATTATTTATTATATTATGGCACCTTTAACACGGCTATGCTAATCCTAGCACTAAGACAAAATTGTATTTTTACATAAAAAAAGATTTTCATTAATTATATAGTAGGTAATTATTTAAACATATATATTTAAAAAGAACCAAAGATGGAATCTTCTAATGATCAAATTTAATAATAGAACCTACTATAATGAGATTATATATCTACATGCTAAAGCCTTTCTTTTCCTTTAATTAATAGCGATGGTAGGTATATGGTTGTGTATTATGTAAGCAGGTTTGTGGTAACTAATTGGCAGCATGCCTGGTGATTAAAAACTCTTATTTTTCAGCACTTTGGTTCCTAACATAATCTAAATGCATGTTAATTATAAGAACTCTTTCACTTTACCTTTTCTCTACTTGATTACAAAAAGAATGGTCATAAAAAAATAAACATTATTTATTTAGCGATATTCTTTGGATTTGTCTTGCAAGAATACTTTTTCCCTTTGGGCATGTTTTGGTTATTGGCATCTCTTGAATTATTTATTGTAATATTATGTTGAATCTCCTTATATAGACTATTTTCTAAACATATAATAGCTTCAAGCCATGTATTTATACCTACTACCGATATAGACCAGCTTGGCATAGAAAATTTTTCATTTTTAAAATAACAATTAAGGCGAATTTCCTAACATTGTAGGCCCTAACTTGTGGCATGCAATGTTGAAAATTTTTTTTCATTCATTATTGAATATTATAATTGAATATTGTATTGTAAGTAGTAGAAGGTATGGAATCTGGCTTTTATACTAACTTGTATAAAAACCCTATGTAGTGTTGATATTTTTTCCACTTTTATGAAAACGTATTTCGAGGACTGATATTTGTCTCTTTCTACTTAGTAAAAATTGTAACTAATGAATATTTTTTTCATGTTCACAGGGCGAAATGCTTCACAACGCCCTATTTCAAGGGATGCATGGAGTCTTTGTACCTATACGACGAAAAGGAACAAATAGATCAGATGATCGACTTCGTCGGCAAGCGCTAAGCAAACCAAGCTAACAACGCGATCACATAATATCGACGCATCACCTTACCGTCTTAAATAAAAGAAACTTTTGTATCAACTTCCAACGCAACGGTATTTCCGACCGCTTTGCAAAAGCAGAAAACCACAGTCAATGTTCCTCTCATTTGACATCTGCTTTCTTTCCTCAACATATTCTAGTCTTAAAGCGACGTAAATTATTTTATGTTCGCAACTAAATATAATGTTATTGTAATTTGTATTAATTATAAGGACGTATTAAGGACATTTATGATGTATTTTATGGTTTATATGTTATTAAATGTTGTAAGCTTTTAAGGAAAGTACATTAAAGGTATCACCTCCTAGTATTGGAATTCTTGTATTCAAAATTTGAGGCAGCCCTTTAGTGTCGATGCTGGTCATCCTCTGAGTTTCTGTCTCACTACGACTGAGATTAACAATTATATTATTTAGTTGGTGTGACGTACGATAGAGGTTAGTGACGGGTTAGCAACAGGTTTCTGGCCACTCGCTTCCACCGCTTCCATCGCTGCTTCGCCCGAGAGTTACGTTGCTACTCTGTCGTACGTCACGCCAACTCAAAAGCGACGCATTCCAATCACAGTATTTAAAAAAATACTTACGCTTTTCAATTTACGATTCATTTTATCTAAATTAGTAGTTTTTTGTATTATCTATTGTATTAAAAAGCCTAATGTAAGCCTAATATAATTCTTACCTACAATAAGTGTAACGGAAGCGAATGCACACTAATAAGTTAAAATATTAATTCCGTAAATGTAGTAAAAACAAAAACAACTCAAATTACATTATGTTTAACTTTTTGTTATATATTTATTATTTTGAACTTAATTCTCGCACGCTAAGGTTTAATTTTATGTCATTATTACCACCAGATAGTTATAAAATTCGCATTCTGTTACGACAAATATATTTAATGTAAAAATCACGCATGTGGCTTAAAAAACATCACATAGGAAGATCCGATCGTGCCCTGTCTCATTTAATCGCGTTTATTTATTATATAACTCATTCACAACTGGGGACAAGTATCATTAATCAGAAATAAAATATTCCAGAAATAAAAAATAGAATAAAAAAACATTTATACCATAAATCCTTAACCCATTTTTTCCGAAGAATGAAACTTGTCCTTAAATAAAGGTAGGTTCTCATTTGTACGAATCAATGAGTGTGTAGTAGTGTTTATGCAGAAGGGACGTTCGCACAAATGAAAACCGAACTTGTAACTAGATTACCGAAAATATGCTCATTTCGCATTAATCAGGTTTCGGTTGCCAATCGAGTTTTATTATTTTATTAGTTAATTTTACTAGTTTTAAGTATTTAAAAAAAGAATTATTTTTATATACTTCCGACCTATTTATTACTTATTGTTACTTTTTATTTATATTTGTAATAATAAAAATAATTATAAATGAAACTTGTGCAGCGATAAAGTATCCAGTGTAAAAATATTTTAATAACTACCTACTCATGTATTTCTGATTTTTATTATTCTTAAGTTGCGGTTTTTACTTATTTAAAAGATTTTTAATTCCGCTGTAACTCTTCTCTGTGTTCGAATCTCATCTTTTTAGTTTATTAGCGTTTCTTATTTAATTTTAATACACATGACGAAAATATAGTACAATATTATAGTGACGTCATAGTTTCGACACAAGAGTCTGTTCTGTGAAGTTAATAAAAATGGTGCCAATTATGTCAGCGAGACACTAGGTTATAGAATTAGCTAATGGTATATAACCAATTATAGGACGCCTTTGTAAAAATGGATTAGTAAATTATTATAAATAATTGTATAAATTTTATAAAAACAGCTAAGAAACGCTACGGGTTCTATGAAATATATTTCATTTGAAAATCATACTTGTATTTTCATTAACCTTCTTACCCAATGAATAACATCGACAAATCTAAAACTGGAAGCATATAATTCTGCAGTAATTACCTATGCTAAAAAGCCGTAATTTAGTGAAAGTTGCCACGCTTAATACTACTCTGTGCAGACGTAATAAAATGACTTTTGTCTTTGATACATTCTATTCTGAAACGGCATTTTAGTGATAGGACGGCAGAATTATTGTGTACCTAATATTTAAACACCTACATTTGACAGAAATATCATCACAATAATAATAAAGATATGCAAGCTTCATATGCATCAACAACAGTCAATTATTACCTATAGATTAGACGAATTTATTGGAGCTGTCAGTAATTCGATTAATTTCAACAGATGAATGTTAGCTTTTTATAAAATTAATATAATAAAAAAAGTTTTTATTCACGAAGACTTTATAAAAGCGCTTGTAAATAGTACATGTTTGTAGTAATATAGGTATACATAATTATTTCTAGTTACGTGTACCTAAATGTCTATATGCAACTAAAAATAATTATGTAAGTAGGTATAGTTAACTATAATGCTACAAACATGTTCTGACTATTTACAAACACTTTTTTAAAATCTACGTGAATAAAAACCTTTTTTATTTTAATTTATTTTTTAAAAAGCTAACATTCTGGTGTGCGTCACGATTGCTCCGCCACGTTATCCAAACAGAAAAAGAAATCGCTATATTTTTTGTCAAAATTAGTCAAAATCGAAAGGAACAAACCAAAACTTTGTCAAAGCAGAAATAAAGAAGTTACAGGGATTTTAAGTTGGCCGCGCGAACGTAACGTGCACGATTGCGCGGCCATGGAGATCTCAGTAACTACTTGGGATAGAGATCTAAATCTTTTTGTTAATTGAACATTTCATTTGTCAACAATTGTCAAAAAAAGAATTATAAGACTAAGATCAATATTTCACGAAATATTCACCTTGGAAGTTATGGCCGCGCAATCGTGCACTTGATGTTTCTTTAATCTCGATTATTTCTTAAAAACTTAAGATATCATGGAGTAAAACTGTTACTAGAAGAAAGGCTTTAATATGTCAAAAGTACCGAAAGCATTTCATGCCACCAAAGTTTATTTAAACTGACGAAATCAAGGCAAAACAAAAGTTTCGTGGCCGCGCAATCGTAACGTTACTTTGAACGCTGATATCTCATTATCTATAATTGTTAAGATTTCGGTGTTAACATCCATTTATTCGTAATATTAACCTAATCAGATTGCCATAGCGTTTTACCCTCAGGACAATTTTCTACACGTGTAATCTCAAAAATAATGATATCTCTTATAATGTTCGAGTAGAGTGACCATAATTTCTGTTAAATATGGGGATATCTTTTGCTCTACTAGACGAAAATGTGCCTGTTAGGAATAATTGTTGGAGAATTGGCTAAGATAAGACAGTTCAATACAACATTCTTTTCTTCTATACACATGTTCAAATCATGCCATACAATACAAGGCCAAAAAATGGAACCTAGTTCTGTTTTCACCACATGATGACATGACGCGACATTGCTGCTTGTACTCTAGTAATTTATCTATATCTATACATATAATAAAATCGTAGGAATGTCAAAACTGTACATTGAATGTTATTTAAAAAGGATACTTGGGGCGTGATCTACAATCGACATCGAAGCCAAAAAAATAGTTTTTAGAATTTTCATCTGTTTATCTGTTTGTCCGGGCTAAACTCAAAAAGTACTGCATGGATTTACTTCAAATTTTGCACAGAGGTCTACGGGAGAGGACCTGTGATAATTTATAAAATTTAAGGCGGGTAAAACCGCAGGGCACAGCTAGTCAAGTACCCCGCGACACAGGGATTAGATTCCCAAGTTTGGGCGTTGTCTTTTTAAAACGAAAAGAAAAAGAAAAGAATTTAAAATGTGCTCGGTTAATAGGCAGTAAACAATTATGAACTCAAAGCTACGTGTGATGATTTTAGAACTGACTCGAACGGAGGGACTCTACCTGCGGAATAGCAATTCTATTTATTTTCATTTTGAGAGAAAATTTATATTTCGAATTATGTACAGACGCCAGCACATCTAGCTACCCCAATCTGTCACATTTCTTTTATAGATTTTCAACTTTATCACAAAAGCATAAGGTTCACTTTCAATTGGGGAAATTTGACAGATTGGGGTAACTTCATTTGCTGGAGTCTGTACATTTCTATTTTATATTTCTAACATTACTAACCCACGGAAAATTTGACTCCTAATTTGAAATACATATTAAACTAGGAACCAAATGTGGGAACCAATCGCGTTATATTTCGTATAATTTATGACCGTAAAAACATTATACTTCACCATGTCAGCCAAATTACGTCCACAGTTGGACAAAATCCTCCGCAAAGTTCACAGAAAAACGCTGCTACCCGTTCTCTGGTAGGTTTTCCTTCAGGACGATTTCTAGGCCCCCCACAGGATGAGATGGGGTGATGATATTCTACGCCGTCACCACACAAAGAATTCGTAATAATTATACTTACTTTATCGATTTTACGTAAATGGTCGAAACTCCAGCTCAAGAAATACTGTTGCCATTACCATTACTGTTTCATTGATAAAATTATAACTCGTCAATACATAACAAAACATAAAAGTCGTTTGACAAACGGAAAAAGGAAAGTGTATTAAACTCTTTTATTTTAGCCAATTCTCCAACAATTATTCCTAAAAGGTACATTTTCGTCTAGTAAAGCAAAAGATATCCCCATATTCAACAGAAATTATGGTCACTCTACTCAAACATTATAAGAGATATCATTATTTTTGAGATTACACGCGTAGAAAATTGTCCTGAGGGTAAAACGTTTGTCAATCTGATTAGGTTAATATTACGAATAAATGGATGTTAACACCGAAATCTTAACAATTATAGATAATGAGATATCAGCGTTCAAAGTAACGTTACGATTGCGCGGCCACGAAACTTTTGTTTTGCCTTGATTTCGTTAGTTCAAATAAACTTTGGTGGCATGAAATGCTTTCGGTACTTTTGACATATTATAACCTTTCTTCTAGTAACAGTTTTACTGCATGATATCTTAAGTTTTTAAGAAATAATCGAGATTAAAGAAACATCAAGTGCACGATTGCGCGGCCATAACTTCCAAGGTGAATATTTCGTGAAATATTGATCTTAGTCTTATAATTCTTTTTTTGACAATTGTTGACGAATGAAATGTTCAATTAACAAAAAGATTTAGATCTCTATCCCAAGTAGTTACTGAGATCTCCATGGCCGCGCAATCGTACACGTTACGTTCGCGCGGCCAACTTAAAACCCCTGTAACTTCTTTATTTCTGCTTTGACAAAGTTTTGGTTTATTCCTTTCGATTTTGACTAATTTTGACAAAAAATATAGCGATTTCTTTTTCTGTTTGGATAACGTGGCGGAGCAATCGTGACGCACACTCTGCTGTTGACATTAATCGAATTACTAACACGTAGGTTATTTGGGTGTATTCCCAACCAGTAACACCACAACTTGTAACACTGTTACTGGTTGGGAAAAATGTTCACATCGACGAGTAACACATTTGTATTATAGCATTCTAAAGTACATGTTTCCTTTCACAATATATTACTGACTGGGAATGTTTTTTTCAAGGAGCTATCTCACTTATCAATTAAGTGTATTATATGTAGTACAAAGTGTGTATTTTACGATGAAATGTTTTTGTAACCTATAAAGGAGATGTTTCATTTATTTATGGGACTCTAGCCATAACATGCACCTTTCAGTGAGGCTAGGAAAATATAGGTCAATGCTTTGGCGGTTATTCATCTATGGACTGATCGTGAGCCTAGTAGCTTAACCTCGCCGATCACAGACGGATCGGTGAGAAAGATCTCTGAAGTTTTTGAGGCAGTCACACCCAGATGGCTATGAACGCCTCATAAAGGTCACTAAATTCATCATGTCAGGAATACAGCCACTACTGGACCATCATATACTTACCCAAGGATCTTGGTGGGATATACCTTTTTTTTTGGTAAGGCAGGTGGAATGCCTACGCATGCCACCCGCAAAAAGTGTCTGCGGGTGGATATGTCGGACTTGCACCGACTAAACCTAACCTGCCGTGGACTTCTCTTGGCGCCTAACGGGAGGAGCCCCGAGAACGCGGGTATGCTGTTCCGGTGCCCCCCTTTTACGCCATGTCCCAGGTGGTCGGGACACGTACCCTGGGAGGGCTCGAGATTGCCTTCCCCTATTGCTGCCTCCTGCCAGTCCGACACAGCGACTGCGCCACAAACAGATCGCTGTCTTCCTCTGGGAAGGCTACTTGTACGTGGCGGCAGTGGAGGACACTTCGCGCACTGCCGCCGCAGCCCCGAGGGGAGTTGGGCTTGGTGGGATATACCTACCTACCATAATTGGTTGGCAGACGGATTGGCGATCGCAGCACGATGGCAGATACTTCCTCGGGAGGACTTCTACACTCTCCACGGGAAGAGATGGGGTGGTGGTATTAAATAAATAAAATAAAAAAGGTTTTTATTCACGTAGACTTTAAAAAAGCGCTTGTAAATAGTCAGAACATGTTTGTAGTAATATAGTTGTATACGTTATTATTTCTAGTAACATAGATATTTAGGTACACATTGTATGAAAACATTTAAAAAAAATATTTTATTATAGCAATAATACCTATTTAGCTAGCTCGTATCAAGTTATTGTCAAGAGATTATGTTTAATTATCTAGTTTGTCTAATATTTTTACTACATATTGTCAATGGTTCTGTCTATATTAAGGTATTATTATTATGACGAACCTTGTATTAATAACTACGGTCGCGGTTTAAGGGATATTTTTAAATGCACATCTATATAGTTTTTCAGCACACTACGTAACTCCACTATTTAACTGAATGCACACCAGAAGTATGAATGCTGTGCAAAAAAACTAATTGAATAACTAAATATGACCTACAAAAAAAATTAAAAAACCACACAAACCGAGGTGGCCTTTTTTATTGAATTCACATCAAAAATGTAATTCGTACATTGGATATACGATTTACAAAACAAAAGTTCCAAATGTTTATCAAAATTACTAACTTGCACTCTAAATTGTACAAATCTTACAACGGAATTTCTAAAATTGTTAACTAAAGGTGTACCACTATAAAGTAAGTTTATTTTACTAATAGTGCATCTAAAATATATTAAACCTAACTTTATTTAGATTTTGATTCTTTATTTTACTGAAAAACTTGTTGGCGCCTGCACATCTAACGCCGCGCTCGCTCTTTAGCATCTAACGCGAGTGTGAGGGAGACCAAGCGACACGAAGTAATCAAACGGTCTGGTACTTCTGAACGAAAAGAAGATTTTCATATGCTGTTCGAAGGTGTTCGAAACTGCGCCTTCTTTTTTTGTGACTTTTTTCTTTAATTTTGTGACAGAAACGAATCGCTGCAAAACCGACTTCACGTAGTCTTGTTTGCCCTACCCCTAGAGTGTAATGTAAGCCCGCGTAGGCGCGGAGGGGTGGGGCGGCCCGCGAGCTGCAGGAGTAGGTGGTTTGAAGGCCCGCCGCCGCGGCTGAGGCTGGCCGGCGGAGCCGGCCAGCAAGCCGAAGCTGCGGTGGTGAGCGTTAAAACCATCTACGACGATAAGCTCGCGTGGGGCCGCCCAAACCCCGCAGCGCCGGAGCCGTGACAGAAACAATGCTTGCTGCATAATAATTATCTTTATATTTAAGTTGTGTTATTGTTCCTAAACTTCTACTTATTGTTTCTACACTTAGTTACCGCTCAGTGTGCATGTGTTTAGTGCATGTTAAGTAAGCACTTGATTATTTTTTTGTGTACTTAATTATATAAAGATGACTGATTAAATTGGGTTTTATTTAGAATAAACGGCGTTCCTAAAAGTAAATTAGGTGATGGTTTTCCTTGAAAAAGTTTTATTAAGTTTGTTGAACTATAGAATTGTTAGATAACTATTAATAGTTATTCATTCAGTAAAACAGTTCTGCAAATATGATTAAACAGTATACTTAATTTCATTTAGTTACGTGTGCAAGTCAGTATTTTTGATGTAACTTTGAAATATTTTGTTAGAAAAAAGGGAATATACAGATATCGATTTAAATACATGCCGCGGTTTAATGCTACCACCGGATCCAATGCGCCCCAACTGAGAAGACCCAGCGAAACAAACTCAGTGGGTTCATCTACTACCGGTTTCAACACAACCCAGTTGAGACGGTCCGGCGAAACATACTCAAGTGGGCATTATTCTTTAGTTACCACACAGCGAAGTGAATTACGGCCCACTACTTTAATTCTAGGTATATCTTGGGAAACATTCATTCCATAAGACCTATTTTAAGCAGAATAAAACGAAAATTCAATGTTTGATTTTTATTAAGACCTTATTAAACCAAGGATCACAACTTCAGATTTCGTTTTTAAATAAGGGTGATAGGATCAAGCGAATAAGACGATAAGGAGCCCGCGGCAGAAAGCACCGCTTTAGCTGAGCTGCTTAGACAGCGAAAAAAAAGCGTTGTATCGCTCTCTGAGTTCGATATTTCTTCAATAAAACCTTCGGACGCGGTGGCATCGGACTCCAAAACGTCGTCAGAACTAAATCTCGAGTTGATATAAGTTCACCGGGACTAGTTACGTCACAACGCATTCCCACATCTGTATGTATGTGTTTAGTTTAAGCGTCTAATTTCCGCTAACAATATATAAAAATATAAACTGTGACTAGCCACCACTATACAGAGCATATTATAGATTAGGAGTGGATATCGGATATCTTTACGAGGTAGTCATAAAAGTTTGCGAAAAATACAGGGCTTATGCACGCAAAATAAAACAAAAATGCATATATTTCTAATTCATATAATTATTTAACACAATAATCTTTGACATTGAATATGACAACATAGATTTGGGGATCACAGTACATAAGTATACATAATTCATTACAATATATTTATCAAATCCTTACCACTTATTATAATTACAAATCACAATAATAATTAATAGCATTGGTATAGTATTCGTAGAAATTTTAGCACGCGAGAGACAAAACGATGCTCGTAGTATTTTAATTTGAAATAATGCTGCTATGCGACGATAGATGGCAGTACCTAACATCTGATGAACGGCAGAACGATCTTTGTAATTCTCAATAATAAGTAAATCTGTTAATTGCATACGAACAGGGGTTCAGTGGCTCTGTATATTTATAAATCTCTAACTCAACTTAAAGCATTAATACTTCAGATTGAGTTTGTCACCGTAGCAGCATACCCGCGTTCCCAAGGCAGGTTAGGTTTAGTCGATGCAAGACGGACATACCCACCCGGGTATGTCCGTCTTGGGTCTTTGCGGGTGGCATGCGTAGGCATTCCACCAATAACAAAAAAAAGCAAAAGTATAGTTTTAATATTATTCCTGACGAATCCGTCTTAAACACCACTAATTTAGATGTCCCTGGGCATCCATAGAACTGTTTATATTACGCTCATAAGGTGCATAATTGGTCGCTTATTGTTCTTCGGTAGTACTTACTCTTTAAAAAAATATATTAGAAAGAAATACAATGGGGGTAATTAAGATTGAATCTATTCCCTATATTGTAAACAGAACCCTTAATGAAAAAAAGTCTAAAAGTATTCCTAGGAAGTGAACCGAAATATAATTGGGAGCTTTTATGTGTCAATATTGACCCAAAAATAGAGTTTAAAATCTGAATTGTCCATAGAACTATGAACTCTCTCGGTCTCGGTTGACGTCTTGCAGTACCTAAACCGCACATTCTGAATGAAAAAGTGGTGCCATCTAGCAGCTATCGCAAAAACAAACAACGTGTTCAATGACATGCGCTCTAAAGGAAACCTTAAAACTAAAAAAATAAAAGAAAATTTTCACAATAAATATCATAAACCAGTCTTCTTACAACACTCCAAAATTCATGATGAGGACAGTGTCAATTGATTATAATTCTTATAACGATCTACTTAACGCTCAGATTACATTACGCAACTATTTCGTTCGCTTATGTGATTTAAAATTAATAGTAATGGCCAAAAGAAATGGGAAAATCAGTTAATACTATATTTAGTAATTTTTACAAAAAAAATCGCAAAAAAATAACTTCCGAATATTTTGGAATATTCGCAATAGTCGCGCTAAAATCTGGGCTTTAAACTTAAGAACGCCACAGTCATATATAGATGCCAAACCAAAATATGCCCAGTACGCCACATAGTCGTGACGGTGGTGCACCGTCACGACTATGTGGCGTACTGGGTACGGTGTGGCGTACCGCGTACCGATCGACAGCATAGTTAATTATGCCTGAAAGTATCTGATACTTAAACTCGAAGCGCGCCTACATGGAGTTTTAGCCAACAACAACTTGGTTGGGTTCGGTTAAAAAGATGGCCAACTACAGATTCAAAGTGGTCTCACCTTTGACTAACTGTGGTAGGGTACGTTTATCGACCTAGATAGATCTATATGTAACCGCACTTCGGGTTTAAGCCATAACATGTATACAAATTAAAATATTATCTGCTATAAACTAAATGAGATGGCACTATATTCAAATAAAAGCATATAGGAGAAAATTGGCGTTGTTACATTCATGAATGAATATAAAATATATTTCTAAAATGTGGAATTGTTTGTGCAGGAATGTAGCATGTTTAACAAATCCAGTGGAAGAGAATGTCAGATTAGAAATATTGTCCATTGCGCAAGATCCGTTATTTCAAAGATACTTCTTCTCTACGTCATTTTAAAGTGGAAGATTATCATTTTAGGTACTTCAAGTAGTAAGCGGCTGGAAAGAGCTTTTCTAATTGAATGATTATATTATTTCTTTTTTTTGGGACAAACGAGAAAGTGGGTCACCTGATGGTGAGTGGTCACCACCGCCAATGGACACTCGCAACATCTGGAAGCCGCAAGTGCGCTGTCGGCCTTTGAGAAAGGAGCTATTCCTTTGAAGGCTAGACAGGGTCCAAGTTATCATTTCCTGTTCAAAGTCTTTGTGAATGGACAGAGCACGTTAAAAGACCAAGTTTTAGACTGCAGGCATGAAAGGCTAGCTTAGAGATAATTTTTCGTTTCAGTTTCAAATCTCAATCGAGAGCACAGCATTGTCAAGATATGAACTTTGGGATTGAAAATTGGCATCTGAAACTGGATGTAACTTAAAACAGCTCTAACTGCTGAAAAACGGCTGCAAAACCAACCACAACTTCCCACTTGATACACACCTGTTTTCAGCCAAGCATTCCGTAAATAGCTAAAGTCATAACATTCCACCTTAAGAAGTTGAACTCACGGATATCTACACATGCCCTTTGTTTATGATTTGGAACACCAATCTTGAAGAAAGGCCTACAGAATAGGGCTTGCGAAGTTGCCAAGATCACATTGAATACATACAAATTTAGCGTCACACTAGGTACCAAATTGGGACGAGCTAGATTTCCAAGATCTCAATATGTTGTCGTGCTTTTTTAATAATTGTAGTATTAACTACAAACATAAAAAATGAGTTAATTAAATCAAGTCGCTTCGGTCAAAGCAAGCTCGTCCCACATTGGCTGCCAAAAATTTCTTTACTTTTTACAGCTGCTATGTTGATATTTTATCGACACCAACCGTTACATAAAGAGACATTGTTGACAAAAAAAGACTTACATTTAATATTCATTGCCATTAAATATTGTGCGCAAAATTCTGATGAGGTATATCAGCGTACTCAATATTTAACACAGGGCCAACTTAGGAGATATCTTTAACGGCCTACAGCATATGAATTTAACGATTGTGCGAAAATATAATAATAATTCTTCTTCCATCGGAGACATAACCAGGTGCCTTTACCGGTCCCTAAGTTATCAGCGAGGTTAAGCATATTTACGCGTCTTAATGTTTTTATAAGTAATAGGGACAGTCATAGTAAGTACTTGTGGTGTCGGGGGATTCTATTAACAGTTCCACATTTTTCTCAAGGTTATTAAGCATTAACATGATATGGCAAACAAGTTGTAGACCTTTCTATATATCCAAGACAATGATACGCATGAATTCTAAGTAATATAACATATGTAGGATAAAAAAATATTTCTACTATGTACCTAATACTACACAAGAAATATTATCTAACTTTATTTATAGGTTCAAATACCGATTTATTCTAATAGTAGGGTAAGACGCCCGGTTGTCAGCCACGGAAAACATATAGAACTCAACCCAACATATAATATAAAATACTCTAAATATATGAAAAATCCTATAATTTCTAGTCGATAAAATATGTTATTAATGGATATCGATATATACTCAATCTTTATCATACAACTCTTCCGAGAGTCCTACACATTTTCCCAGATTCCTAAACCCAAGTCTGTTGGGTCACTTAACAATGGGCGTCTGGACGCAGGATCTCGCATCTCCTAGAAGCGTTTCCTGATATTTGTGAACACAACTCCGTAATAACATTAAAATCATATTACAATTAATTTTAGCTCTCAGTAGGTCAACACCACACGAATTTCAACCTTATCACCTATTCTTAAGGTCTAACTAATAACAAATTACCTGGTTTATGATTAAGCCTTAACCAGGTTATGCTATATTTTATTTAAATTGTTTTTAGATCTTATTCCAAAGTAATAAGGTTTAAATTGATGTGATCACCTTTAGTACACACGGTGACACAGCTACGTACACACGGCTACATATCAAGCTATAAGGTGCGTTCGGGTAAGATCGGATACAGGGAAAGACCGGATAGTTCAATTTCCCAACAAATTTGGCGACATTTTTTATTGCTGGTAGCACACAACTCGACGCCATTTTGTTGCGTCTCATCCAACAATCCCCGTTTGTCGCTCCAGTAGGAAACACGTGTGATGTGGTCTGTGACGTGAAAAAATATATTTTGATCGTGTTTTCCATAATCCGAACTTATACCTTCCAACATTTTTTGTGAATTTTTGGTAAGTGTTTGGTATTTTCATTCGTTTATAAGCTAAATTGTAAGAAGCGTCAGTTCATTGGCAAATTAGGGTAGTTAAATGTTATCTAGGATGGCTGTAGTCTGAGATCCGATCTTTCACTAGATCGGCAAAGATCGGACTAAAACAGTCCGGTGTTTACCTGTACAAAAAATAGTAGTGGTTCTCAAAGTTTTTAATATCACTTTCATTTTTATGTCATCTTACGAACCAAAAATTTTAAATAAGTTAAGAACCTTGTGAAACCCTTTTGCTTGAGAAAAAATATTCTTGCTAAATAATTGCATTACTTTACTAAACTACAAGTATAAGTTATACAACACATTTTAACATATACTCGCCTATTGTTATTATTAGGTACCTATATTATTTGCAAATTGATTTGACAACGTATTTTTTTTTGTACTATACGTTGCGTCATAGGGGGTTATTCAGGCCCATGAGGCTTGTACCACTATCCGAAATAAAGGTGGAAAAATGTAAAAAGATACAACTTTCCATATAATATAGAGCAGATAGCTGATTACTTGATATTGCTATGGAAAGTTTTCCTAGTTTTTGAAGTTATACTTCTTTTGGCGCGTTAGGGAAAAATGATGGGAGTAAATTTTTACGATGCGCGCGCACACCGTCACGAAAAACCGACACCATGAAGTTAGCTATAAAACCGACAGCCTGAAGTTAGCTATAGTCAACATTTTAGTTTTTTACGCCATAGAAGTATAATTTCTAACGCGTGTACATAAGTACACACACACTTTTTTTTTAGAGAAAACTTGTTTCTTTACGCAATCTTGAAAGTTATTAGCATTTCTCTAATTAGGTATAATGTAATAGCCAAAATACATAAATAACTTTTCATCGAACCTTCATTTTGTGTACACTACAAAAAAAATACATTTTTTTTTATTTGTTTGTAGATTCATTATGCCTAATAAATACCGTAGGAAGTCCCTCCGAGCAACATCGTACTCAAAGAACGACCTGAGGGATGCAATAGAAAAAGTAAGGAATAAAGAATTAAGTAACTATGCGGCGTCCAAGCTTTACGGCATACCAACGTCTACACTCAATGATAGAGTACGAGAAAAAACAGGAATCATTAGTGAAACCCTTGGAAGACCAACAGCTATCCCTGTAGAAATGGAAGCTAGATTGGCACAATGTCTCCGTACGCTGGAAAAATGGGGTTGGGGATTGTCAAGATCAGAAGTGTTAGAATTAGTTGCGGAGTTTCTCAACAAAAACAAGATCAAAACGCCATTCAAAGACAATAAACCGGGTGCAGATTGGTTTATTGCTTTCCGACAGCGACACAATTTGTCCATCAAAAAACCACAACCGGTAGAATATCTCCGCAAAAGGATGACAGACCCTTTCGTCATCGCAGAGTATCTCAGATTATTAAAAAATACACTTGAGGATTTGAAGTTGAACGATCCAAAAAAAATTTGGAACTTAGACGAGACCAGTGTCTCATTAGATCCAACTAAAACAAAAGTAGTTGGTGGAAAGGGCCAACCATGCACCAGGACAACCGCCGGGAGTGGGAAAGAAAATATAACGGTTTTGACCACCGTCAACGCGGCTGGCACAAAATTGACACCTTTAATTGTCTTTAAGGGTAAGCATGTCTACGATCAATGGATGGCAGAGTCTGACACAGAGTACGATTTCGAACTTGCTTATGCTGCTAGTAAACGTGGTTGGATCGAAACAGAAATATTTTATAACTACATGTCAAAGATCGTGATTCCCGGATTAGGTGAAGAAAGACCTGTACTAATGATTTATGATGGCCATAGTACTCATATAGATGACAAAGTCGTGGCATTAGCTGTAGAAAATAACATCACAATACTCAAACTGCCTCCACATACGTCCCACTTGTTACAACCACTGGATTTAGCAGTGTTTAAGTCGTTCAAAAGCATTTGGGATGTAAAGTTGGTACAATGGCAACGTCAAAATATCGGCGTTAAAGTGCGTAAACAGGCATTCGCTAAAATGTTTGCTGAAGCATGGCAGCAAACAAAAGCAAAAGTCATACAAAATGGATTTAAGAAAGGAGGAATTCATCCTTTTAATGCTGAAGTTATCCCAACAGAAAAATATGACCCTAATGCTTTGCGAAGATGGCAGAAACAGGAAGCTCAAAAATTCACAAGACAACCTAAAAATTTAAAACAATTATGCACCAAAATAATTAACGAAACTATGCTTTGCAACACATCCGAATCTGTGGATAAGACCAATGTACCCACGAATCAAAAAGAGTCAGGGTCGAACAAATCTTCCTTTGAGGAGTTACTATTGGAAAAAATGACACTGCGAAATAACAATGCTGGCAACAATATTGCGGTCCGAATGAAACGCGTAGCAAGAGGCGCTGAAGTAATAACACGTGCATTTTTAGAAAAACAGAAAGAATACCGACAATCGGAGCATACCTCTGCAGATGCGCATGGTGCTGATCATGCAATTCCTGGGCCATCTGGAATTTCACAGAAAATTAGTAACACCATGACTTCAAAATTTAAGACAAGAAAAACGGTTATGAAAGACCAAACAAATCAAAACACGACAAATATTAATTGGAAAGGAAAGGGCATTGGTAAAAAGACTCGAAAAGAAAAGGAAAACCAGAATATTGATAAACATGACCAGGGACACGTTGCCTTAAATTTGAATCAGGATGCAGATAATTCAGGTAGTTTGAATAACAGAACAAATGACATACCAGAAGCTCGAAATTCAAAGAATAATCTTTTGAGAAAGTGTGTCATTAACAAAAGAATTTTTTCGTATACAACAACATTAATATCTTGCATCAAAATATTAATGGGCTTATGTCAAAGTCTGATTTGTTAATGATGTCAATGAACGCATTAGAAAAAGATAAACTTTTCATAGATGTTTTGTGTGTTACGGAACACAATATGATATCAGGGGATTCTAAATTGATAAAAATTGCTAACTACACTCTTGGTTCTTGTTTCACGAGGAAAAGTCGTCATGGTGGCTCTTGTGTTTTTATAAGTAAGTCACATAAGTTTAAAGAAATAAAACATCTCAAAACCTATTGTGTTGAAAATATAATCGAGGTATCAGGTATAGAACTTATTGATCATAAAATAATGGTACTGTGTATTTATAGGCCACCCAAAGTTGCTCATGAAGATATAAATATATTTTTCACAAACCTTAGATCTTTACTCACTAAACTCTGCCACAAGAAAAATAAAATCATAATATGCGGTGATTTCAATATTAACATACTACATAAAACTAAATTAACTTTAGAGTTCTTAGACACATTATCATGTTACAATTTGAGGTGGGCGTTTGAAGAGCCGACGCGACCAATAAGCGGTTCATGCATAGACAATATTTTGTATAATTTTCAGTTTCGTGGATGTAAGAGTAAATTATTAGAATTTGCCTTATCTGATCATTCTGGCCAACTGCTAACTTGCCCTGTAAAAAAGAGCTATACCTTTAAGTATTGGTATGTTGAGAGACGAGACTATAGTAAGGAAAATGTCGAAAAATTTAAAAATTGCATCGACTCGCTTACTTTTCGCGAAGTACTTGAAACGAACGACCCTATAGTAGCATTTGAATTATTTTATGACACGTTTACATTATTTTACTACTTATGCTTTCCGATAACTCGCATTCGGATAAGTGCGTATAAGCGACCAAGGTGGATAAGTAATGGTATAAAAAAGTGTTGCAAGCGGAAGCGACAGCTTTTATGGCAATATCGTAATAAGCGGACTACTATACATAAGGTGCAGTTTAAATCGTTGTCTGCTAGATTAAACCGTATCATAAAATTGACGCAAAAAGCCCAAAATGATGAGTTTATACATAACGCTCAAAACAAATGTAAAGCAACCTGGCAGTTAAATAAAAATACGCGGTTGAATGAGCCTAGACATGAAATAGGACAGATTAAAATTGACGACGTAACGGATGATCCGCAACGTATAGCTGATTCATTTAATAATCTTTTTATTGACCAAGTGAAAAAAAATAACTCTGACATGAATATTATTTATCCCTCTAATACTATTAATTCTTTGTTTATGACATCGTCGTCACCTCAAGAAATATATAATATAATAAGAGACTTAAAAAATACACGAAGTACCGGTTATGACCATATTTGCACTATGATATAAAAACAATTGCCTTTCAAAATATCGCAAATACTGAGCCATCTAATAAATTTGTGTATAACTGATGGAATCTTTCCGGATAAACTGAAATTTACAGTTATAAAACCACTCTTTAAAAAAGATGACATAGAGAATATGAGCTGTTACCGGCCTATAGCACTAATACCAACCATTTCGAAGATATTTGAGAGGGTAATAAATGATAGATTATACAAGTTTTTTGAAACGACCAATATTTTTGCAAAAGAACAGGTCGGTTTCCGGAAAAATATGTCTATTAATGTAGCAGTTTATAATTTTCTCCAAAGGGTTGTCGAAAATGTTGATAAAAAGATACCAGTATGAGCGCTTTATATGGATCTCACAAAAGCATTCGACTGCGTCGATCATAAAATACTTATAAATAAGCTGTATTCATATGGGGTCAGAGGAAATGTGTTAAAGCTCATAAAATCATATCTTACCAATAGATTCCAATGTACACAAATTACAAAAATGTGTCCATATCTTAGACAAGAAAAAGTATATACATCAAAATATAGAGAAGTTAAACTAGGTATTCCACAGGGCAGTGTTCTAGGACCTCTTTTGTTTAATATGTATATAAACGATTTGCCAAAAGTTACGAGGCACCCAATAATCTTGTTTGCTGATGACAGTACTATTGTTTTCACTGGACATGATAAATTATCTTTAGAAACTGATATTAGCAATACACTGCATGACATAGTACAATGGTTGACATCAAATAATTTAAGACTTAATATAGGAAAAACGTATTTAATGACATTTAAAAATAGAACTTCGCGATTCCCTGACATTGATGTCAGCTACATGGGAACAAAAATTCTAGCGGTAAATGCTACGAAGTTTTTGGGTTTAAAGATTGACTGTAGCTTACATTGGAAAATGCATGTTGAAGATCTATGTTTGAAACTTAATCAGCAATCATATGCGCTGTACATGCTTTCAAAGGTGGCTAACCAAACTGCCTTACTTACCGCCTATCATGGATACGCTGAATCCATAATACGCTATGGAATCATGTTCTGGGGTAATTCTACTGATTACGAACGTGTGTTTAAGGCACAGAAGAGATGTGTAAGGGCAATGTGTAAACTGAAACAAACCGATAGTTGCAGACCTTATTTTAAAAGCCTCAAAATATTAACAATGCCCTGCCTCTACCTATATGAAGTTGTTAATTTCATTAGAAATAATTCAAACTTGTACAGAAATTATAAGAGTGAACGACACAAGCATAAAATTTGCTGTCTACGTCATGAAACCACATACTTTAATAAAAGCATATTTTGCGTGGGACCACGGATTTATAATCATTTACCTAAAAGTTTGTTGGAGTCTAGACATAATAAGCTGTTCAATAAAACATTAAAAAATATATTACTAGATAAAGCGTATTATAATGTAAAAGAGTTCTTATCTGATAATTTGTGATATAATAATAATATAATACATATAATATAATATTCTATTATAAATTGTAAATATCTTGACATGATCCTTATTATTTTTTTTATTTTTTTTGACATATCACTGACATTGGTTTCTTTTATTTTATATTTATTATTTTTGACATTTTCTTAATATTTCATTTCACATAAATTATACAAATATTTCATATATTTTAATGGAGTTGTTAGGCCTTTGTGTCACGTGAATTAAAGGATAGTGGTGAATGTCATGATATGAGTAGTAGAGTGAGACTGGCGTAAATAATATATAATTGAATGTAAGGCTGCCTAAATAAATAAATAAATATGTAATAATATCAATGGAAAATGTGATAGGTGACAACTGTCTTGAAACAATTTGCACACCTTTAAAGGTAAAATGTGGTCTAGGACAAATATGTAATAACTTAACATCTACTTATATGTACCCATATTTAGCAAATAAAGAGATTTTGATTTTGATTTTGATTTAAAAAACATACGAAAAAACGTACTGCTAACTCAAAAAAGCGATCTGGTAAAAGGCTTAGAAAATCCTCCAGTAATGATACAACCTCTGAAAGTATTGAGATGAGCTCCCATAGCGACTCCGATGTATTAGACGCTGTTAGTGACATTAATTCTGAATTAGATACAGCAAACACGTCTGAAATAATTACTGAAACAAAAAATACTGACAATGAATTATCAAGAGAACAGGCGATTGAACAAATAATAAGACAGTTATATGAAATAGATGCAGAAGTCTTAGAGGAAAATTATATAGGATTGCATGGTAGAAATATTCAAGAGGAGCAAGATGCGGCAGAGTTGGAACAGCCACAGAAAAGGAGAATTTACCACGAACTAGACATCACGAAACAGAAAGATATTATTAGAAAAGATAAGGTTACCATTCTGTCATCAGTTAGATTATCACCATACAATCGAGCTTATCATAATTTGAGAACTTTTCGACCGCTGAAAATGAACCCTATTGATGAAACTTTCGATATTTCAATTCAAAACCATAACTGCGTGCAGAATGATTTTACAAAAAAAGAAAATAATCCGGCAAAAGAATGTAAGACAATTCAAAATAGTAAGACAACAGTGATGACTGGGTACAAAGATTTACCTAATGAAGATAAGTCAAGATTGACATTAGCGAAGAAAAACACAGTATTGGATATTAAGATAGAAGACGAAAGTAGCAAGACAATGAGAAAGAAATTTGAGAAAATGGAAGAAAAAGATAGAAACAAGCCACCTCAAACAGTACAGTTACAATCGTATAATATTGGAACTACAGTCCTCGCCCGATATTACACTAAAACTTGGAAATATTATGTCGGTAGAGTAGAAAGTATTAACTTAGCCGCTAGAACATACATCATATCCTATTACAAAGCCATAAGTAAGAAGTCTAACGTAAAATTTATTGTGCCTAAACGTAGAGATGAAGACTGTGTACCAGAAGCTAATATTGTAAAAGAAATTGAATTACTCCAGATAAGTGAAGAACCGGAGGAGTATACTCTAATGAATGATGCAGATATTATTTATTTTTAATTTATTCTTGTTGTTTCGTATATAACTTTTTGTAATTATTATGTAGAAGATACAGGTAAGCAGGCAGTCCTGATTATCAATTGATAAGTGTCAAAAGTTTATTAGACAGCACACCTTTCTACCATACAAAATTTAAGTACTGTCATACTGCTGTATAGTGAAAAAAGTTTATTGATACAATGTCTAATAATTGTTAATCCAGTATGCAGGTGGTCATAGAGATTGAGACTGTTTAGATAGGTTCTTGAAGTAATCAGTGTCAAAAATAAATCTCTAGAAATATCAAGAGGCTGTCATACACAATTTATATCCTGATCAAAAATAGATAAGATTTTTGATCAGGAAAAAGATATTGATTTTAAGTATAATTTTTTTTTGTTACTTTTGAGGTTTTAATATTTTTTTATTTTGATACCTCTTGTGTATTACCTAATTTTATGACAAAACTTTATCAGAACACCGCTATCTGATAAAATAAGTGTGCCATATTTAGTGTATAATGTAAGTTAATTAAAAATAATATATACTAAATATATAATACATAATTTAATTATATAATTTATAAATAATACAATTTTAACTCTTTTATCTAGGTACTTATTTTACTTTCCAAAAAAATACTTCCCAACAAGTAATGTTCATCACATTTTTTGTTATTTTATATTTCCTAAGAAATCGTACCATATACTTACATTTAAATAGCCGTATAAAATATTTTTGGAAAGTATAAAAATATGGTTAGTGTTCTATATTTTCCTAAAATTTTAATTACTTGATGCTAAGTAAAAAAAGTTAGAATTGTATTGCTGAAAAATAACAAGTATTTAAAGTGTATAATGTAACTTATTTCGTAAATACATAAGCACAAAACTGCTTATATTTTTCATTTAATAGTGTCGCCAAATAATAACTTTTACCATTGATTGTACTTACTTACTACTAAGATGTTATACTCGATTACCTCTACACATTTTTTTTTTCAGTGTACCTACTTACAAAGGAAAATCACAAAGGAGGATGCAAATCCTGGTCCCACCTTCCAATAGCTATGTGTGTTACATCGTTGGATAGGTGTTTTTGAGCTGAATAAAAGTTACTATGGCGCCAAGATCCAAATCTCAGTCCGTTCAGAGTTATTCTTTAATAAACATGGTAGTTTTATCAGTAGCCAAGCAATGTTATTTTTACGTAATAATTGCATTTGTGCTTTATACACGTAGTGTAGACGGTAACGCAAACCTTTTTATCGGTCTGTCTCACTCGCACTCGTTAAGTATGCTTAGAACAATGAAACTGGTTAGCGGCACGGATAGGCGGCGAGGGTGCGCGCAAGCGCAGGTAGTCGTTCGTTTGCAATACGTGTGTGACAACGTCTTGTCTTTCCGTTCGTTCTACAGTTTCTACTTGACCCCGGCTATCTCTTGGACTTTTTTGGTACCTGTTTATTGACATTTGACATATTACACAATTGACATTCGGCTTGTAATAAGGATTATTGAAGTGCTTTTCGATTGGACTATTGTTTGTTACTATGGAAGTTTCACGGAACTGTGTCATGTGTCGTGTATAAAGCAAAGAAATGCAATTATTACTTAAACAACATTAGTTGGCTACTGATAAAACTACCATGTTTATTAAAGAATAACTCTGAACGGACTAAGATTTGAACTTGGCGCCATAGTAACTTTTATTCAGCTCAAAAATACCTATCCAACGATGTAACACACATAACTATTGGAAGGTGGGACCAGATCTCATAGAAACTCTGGCATCATCCTTTTAATAAATGTTGATTGTCTTATAAAGTGGTTTTATTGCCCACTAAAACTACTTACATGCACCATCTACAGGCTCCTAATTTATTATTAGGTATTCGTATTTTTATAAAAACACTAGCAGCAGTTTCGCTCACGTAAAACCTAGTCGTCCTCATGCTCCATGCATTTTTGTTGATCGGTTTGGCGACAAGAAGTAAAAAATTAACAAACGAACAGGCACACTCGCATTTTTAATATAAGTGTGGATTACACAAAACATAACTTAATATAATAAATTGATCTGATTGCCTATGGATGGCATGTCACGTTAAAGTTTGAGAATCATAATATGTTTCAATTTGGCCGTGCGGGGTAAGACCGGACTAAAGAAACTTAAAAAAAAAAGAACGATTATTCTATTCATAATTCTAAAAGTATCCAGAAACTTCTATAGTGTAATGCTAGTATGGTTAAGATCGGATGTTTTTCTGTTATGAACCTTGTTTAATTATCAATAGAAACGATGTTAGACACTAGTCCGAACTTAAACCGTGAAGGTCCGATGTTTACCCTACTCGTAAAAATACTTAACTTATTTTTGAAGCACTGTCATTCGAATACCGTTGTCTGTGTGAAGAAAACTGAATTTTATGTTATAGAATAAGCTTTGATAATGAATTTGGTTAATATTTTGTCGTAATAACATGTGTGAAATTACAAAAAAAAAAAAAGTTGAACACCATTCCAACTCACTGGAAATTAGTCCGAACTTACCCGAACGCACCTTACATTTCCAGTATAAGCTGATCCCGCGTTGTATAGAATTTCCATACAATGAGAGGTCAGCTTATATTGGAAAGTATAGCTTGATATATAGCCGTGTGTACATTCAAATCTATTGTACAGTAAAACTTGACATCTTCATACGGCACCGTCCACGGATTCCCTTCTTGGTCTTCTTTCCTCTAATGGTCTTGCGAATATATATCTTGAGCTTTTCCCATGTGTTAACAAGTGCCTAATCTTAAGAGCGTGGCAAATGTAACAGCACGCTTACCCTACAAGTCAGACTAGTGTATTAATACTAACGTTAAAAGTCGTCGAGGCAGAAGTCGAAGTGTTCCTCCATCACTTTGTACTGGTCGCACGAAAACCTCATACACTTCGGACAGGTGAACACCTGGAAATACAAACAAACGATATAAATAACTAATATTCATTGTAATTAGTAACCTGAGTGTTCATTGACGTCATGTGTCACGTGGTACCGTTATGACATTATCTTAGTCCATATAGTCTATGGTCGACCATAGACTACGATATTTTTATCGCATTGCGGTAAAATGACGTCTATGAAAATACAATTTAACATCCACATCATGCTTTAAATATCTAAATTAATTATAATTAGATGTTTAGTTTAATGATGTCGTCCAAGTATAAGTATAAAACTATATACAACCAATTTAAAACTATGTCCCTATCAATATATTCCAAATTTCCGAACATTTTTGCCACAAGGTGAGGTATTGTCGATATATCATGTATCAAAATCTTAGGTAAAACCATGCGATGTTAGAATGCTAGGATAAATTAAATTAGAAATACATAGCTAGAAGATAAATGACATATTGGACACAATTTACCAAAGATAATCTTATATTCTGTGAGCGTTATTTATGGTTCATTTAAATCTAGCGCGGGAAATATTTCACTTCAAAATAATGGAAGGAAGTATGTCGTTCTGCGAGATTCTAATTCGCTACTTTTGGCAATATAGGCAATTTTCAGATATCTTTAAAAGGAAATGTATGTATAAATTTGAGTACGGGAGGGGATATTCTATGTTAGAAAATGAATTAGTCCATTCGCTCTCCTCAGTACACACTTAGGATGACAAACACCATCGACACACTAAAACAACAAGCCAAAAAAGTTTTATTAAAGTATTATATTAGTATCATGTTATAATATATACCATATTCAAAACGCCAAAAGACAAACGGTAAACAACCCACTATTTAAAAACCTATATTTATATTTCGTGTGCTTAGAATTTTTATATAATAAAATGCAAGCGGACCTTGTAATGGTAAGTGATCATAGCCACTCGCAACACCAGAGGATTCGCAAGTACGTTATCGGCCTTTGAGAAAGGAATAGGCTCGCTTCTTGAAGGTTGCCATGTCATACTGGATAGGCAACACCGCCGCAGTTAATTGATTATAGTATTTTTATTATATAATAATAATATAATATCCTGGGACATTATTTACACACGGCCATCTGATCCCAAACTAAGCCCAGCTTGTACTATGGAAACCAGAAAACTGATAAACTACATTAACTATTTTTTTTTTTGTAAAAACATACTTATATAGATAATTACACTCAGACTTGTTTACCAGTAATTTGTTTCGGCAGTTTAAAATGGGGGAAATGCCAGCTAAAAATGGAATTTATTACGTATAGTGGAAGGTCTGTTTTACACTTTGTCTTCAGCTAAGTGAATAGAGTATATTACATACGTCATTAAGGAAACAAAGTAAATAGCACACAACGTTTAAGAACCGCTTACCCATATAGATGTAAACTTCAAATAAACCTATAACTGTGAACATATCAGTCGGCCATGTTTCTACATTACAAAGTTGATGGATAACACCTATATCCTCCGGAAGCAAGGAAATCGTAAATTTGATCTGCCCATGTGTATCGTTCGTAACTTAACGGCAAAGGGCGTACCCTGGAGTGGTAGAGGGTGCTGGTTCGAGTCCCGCTGGTCGATCAAATTTATGATTTCCCACTTTTCAGTTGATATAACTAAAATTTAAT
The DNA here is from genome assembly GCA_951640165.1 of Pseudoips prasinana. Classification (NCBI taxonomy): domain Eukaryota; kingdom Metazoa; phylum Arthropoda; class Insecta; order Lepidoptera; family Nolidae; genus Pseudoips; species Pseudoips prasinana. The sequence continues at coordinate 30,356,477 of OX621251.1, read as the reverse complement.
TTGAATACTAAAGTAAATAAAAATTCTAAAATAATAACTATTAAAATTATTGTATTCCAGATAAATTATAAAAAACAGTATAAAAATGAAAATAAATGCATAATGTTAGTAATTACAGTCAAAATAATTTCTGACATAATTTTTTCATTAAAATTTCACCTACATAATTTGCTAAACTTAATAGAACTGTGCTTTACATTTTTATTAATTTTCTACATTATCATATTACCTATTTAAACAAAAATTAATTACTGAAATGTTTGTACGATCATAACTTCCAAACGACTACACTAAATTTGATAAATCTTTCTTTTTATGTATTCGTTATTGTCAAGAGGTTTGTAAAAAAAATATATTGAAATATCTCCGAAAAGTTTTCGAATGAGACAGTAATGTGCAAATTCGTTTTTTCTTTAGCACTATATGTTTTCTTTCCGGAAGGAAAAACGAAAAATGCTGTATATTACAATATATTAAAATCGTATAAATAGTCGTAGTGTTATGTACATAACAACTAAACAACTTGTTTCTTTAGAATCAGAATGACCCGCTGGGGCTCTACCAGCTAAGTCACCGAACATCGATTTCTTAATTGTGTTCAAATAAATAAAGATTAAAAATTACTTAATCAATCGTTAAATCGGCTTCCATGAGCACATGTGTCGTCATAAATGGTCCGGAATCGATTGTCAACGTTGAAGCCGATTTAACGATTGATTAAGTAATTTTTAACCTTTATTTATTTGAACGCTATTCAAGAAATCGATGTTCGGCGACTTAGCCGGTAGAGCCCCTGGTCGTATATCGACCAAGGCGACCATTCTCAACCGCGACATATTATAGTGCTCAAGTGTATGCGCAAACACATCTGTACTATTTATTCCCTCATCTTCGTAATCTGTCGTGAAATTTTAAACTATATTATTTATGAATTCTAATACGCACATGAATTAAAAAACTGAGCGGTGCGCGCCTGTGGTTTGAACTCCAGACCACTAACACAATAGTGCAACGGCCTAACGACTACGCTATCTCGACACAAGGAAAATGATCTCCAATATATTCATGATAACACGTGAAATCTGCTTACTCGCACTTAGCCAGCGTGGTAGATTATAGCCTATGCCCTCTCATGCTGAAAGGAGGTCCTTGCCCTGCTGTGGGACAATAAATGAGATGCATCAGGCAAAAACAACTAAATCATGATGAGTTCTCTCAACTGATTACATTTATGAAAATCGTTTGTCAAATAACTGAGAAATCGAGTTACCTACATACAAGAAAAAAAAATGTGAGCCGTCACGGGACGCCTGGCAGATGTGAAACATCGACATTATTTTGTAAAAGTAATATGCAGAAAAGAACATATTGTGATAGGAACTAAATATGTCATAATGATAAAATAAAAAGTCGATTGCGCATGGCGACGCGTCGCCACACCGTACACACTACTATCGTATAGCGTGGCGACGCGTCGCCACGGCATGCGTCGCCACGCCAGAAATCTGTTTTACGTGCGGCTATAGATGTTTCACATCAAAACAACGTCGAATCGATAAGATTCGACTTACTTTTGAAGTCGCTTGGCCTAAAATTTATCCTAAGCAATGGTCTACATGTTGCTGCAATAGTATAAGCGTTTTGTAAGGCTTGTCGCACACTGGGCAGTCGTACCGCAGCGGCGGCGGCGTCAACTCCTTTGCTTTCGTTTCTTCTTTCTTAGCGCCATCTATGTCTCCTTCTTGAGATAGTTTCTTCTTTTTCTTGGCCACCTTATATTATTATTTAACATATATATTAATAATTATAAATATATACACTATATGTATCCTATGAGCAGCATAATTAATGCAAAATGTAACGTTACAAGTAGGATTATATTATAATAATATCTTGGACAATGTCACACAGATCATACTAGCCCCAAACTAAGCAAAGCTTGTACTATGGGTACCAGGCGACGATATACATACTTATATAGATAGATAAATACTTATATACATAGAAAACATCCATGACTCAGAAACAAATATTCGTGCACATCACACAAATATTTGCATTTACCGGGATTCGAACCCAGGACCACCAGCTTCGTAGGCAGGAGCACTACCAACTAGGCTACGGTGACCGTCAATTATGTTAAATAGCAACCAATATCTGGAGTAGTTTATTATACGGATCTTTTAGCAACAAGGAACATCTTCCGTCCTCACCGCTCAGTGTCATTTCATTGTGTGCCACTGTTGATCCTGACTTACAGGAGTTGCAGTGGTGGGTAAGAGGGAGGGACTAGTCCCGATAAAAGAAAGGATCATATAAATATGAAGAAGAAAAGAGAAAGCAAGCTGATAATCAGACAAATAAGTTTAGAGTTCTTAAGTAAAAAATAAATAAATAAATAAAATATATTATTCACGTAGACTTTAAAAAAGCGCTTGTAAATAGTCAGAACATGTTTGTAGTAATATAGTTGTATACATTATTATTTCTAGTAACATAGATATTTAGGTACACATTGTATGAAAACATTTATAAAATTTATTTTATTATACCAATGATATTTAGCTAGCTCGTATCAAGTTATTGTCAAGAGATTATGTTTAATTATCTAGTTTAAGTCTAATGTTTTTACTACATATTGTCAATGGTTCTGTCTATATTAAGGTATTCTTATTATAACGGACCTTGTGTTAATAACGACGGTCGCGCTTTAATGCTACCACCGGATCCAATGCGCCCCAACTGGGAAGACCCAGCGAAACAAACTCAGTGGGTTCATTTACTACCGGTTTCAAGTATAATATTATTATATCCTGAGACATTATTCACACACGGCCATCTGATCCCAAACTAAGCAGAGCTTTGTACTATGGGAAACAGATAACTGATACACATATTATATACTACGTTTTCTTTCGTAAATACGTACTTATTTAGATAATTACAAAAGAGGTGTGCAAAGATCGTGACAAATGAAAATCCGTTGTCTCTACCTACCCCTCTGGGAAACAGGCATGACTCTATGTATGTATGTATGTACTCAGGACAAACAGATATGTTCATTCACAAAAATATCTGTCCTGGGGCTATACCAGCTAAGTTGCCGAACATCGATTTCTTAAATGGCGTTCATATAAATAAGGGTTAAAAATGACTTAATCAACCGTTAAATCGGCTTCAACGTTGACAATCGATTCCGGAATATTTATGACGTCACATGTTCTCATGGAAGCCGATTTAACGATTGATTAAGTAATTTTTACACTTTATTTATTTGAACGCCATTTAAGAAACCGATATTCGGTGACTTAGCCGGTAGAACCCCTGGGTGGGAATCGAACCCACGACCTGCGGCGTGAAAGGCAAGTATCTGCCAACTACCCGTACAAAAGTATTTATGACGAAAATAAGAAACACGTCTGTAAGTCTTTTGGTATCACACAATACCAAAAATAAAAAAAATATAGTCACTTTAGTCATTTCAATAAAACCTAATGGAAAAAAAGTAAATAATATAAGTACTCCTTGTATAACCTTCTTTTCACGAATTTAGAAGAAATAAAGATACATATTTAAAAATATATGGAATTTATTTCATTAACAGATAAAATAAAGAAAATATTAATAACTATGGAATTTACATACATACATAAATAGACTCACGCCTGTTTCCCAGAGGGGTAGGCAGAGACAACGGACTTCCATTTGTCACGATCCTTGCATACCACTTTCGCTTTCTGACATTATATTCTTCATACATGCTCCCCGGTTTAGGTTACTTCTGACCTGACGTTTCTTAAGTACGTCTCCGATTTGATCAGAGAATGTTCTATGAGGTCTTTCCCTTCCGGTTGTACCATTCACACAGGCCAGGTATACTTCTTTTGTCAATCTTCTTTCATTCATCCTTTCTAAATGGCTAAACCATCTCAGCATACCTATTTCAATCTTTGACTACATCCTCTTTCACACCACAACGCTCTCTTACATCAGTATTTTGAATTCTGTCTCTCAAAGTCACACCACACATTCTTTTTCTGCCATACCCAACTTTCACTTCCATACATTAAAGTAGGCACTAACACTCCATCGTGCACGGCCAGTCGAGCCTTCTTTGAGACTTGCCGGCTAATCATAAAGGCGTGTAGTGTGGGGCACTACACGCCTTTATGAGTACACTCTGTTCCCCGCATTTATCTTTTTCATATTTCCCATCTCTCGTAAACTTCCCAAATATACAAACTCTTTCACCGGTTCGACTTTCTCTCCTCCAATCACAATATCACATGCTGTAGTGTATTCATCCCTCTCAAATACCATTACTTTCGTCTTACCAACATTTATTTTCATCCCTTTCCTTTCAAAAGCTTCATGCATATTTGTTACCAACACCTGCAACTCGTCCGCCGATGATGCAAGTAGAACTTGATCATCAGCGTAAAGCAGACATTTGATGAGTAACTCATTCATCCTTACACCGCATTCATTTTCTTTCAAATCTTTTAAACAACTATTCATGAATAGGTTTAACAACCACGGTGACGCTACACATCCCTGTCTTACACCTTTTTGGATGCTAAACCACTCAGTGTATGACCCGTTAATCCTCACGCAAGCTCTGGAATCTCTATAAAGAGATTTCAGTGCTTGAACAAGGTTGTCGTCTAACCCATACATGGACAGTACCGACCATAGCTCATTCCTCAACACTCTATCGTAGGCCTTTTCTTAAGTCTACGAAGGCACAGTAGACCTTTTGGCTTTTGCCCAAAAACTTCTCTACTATACTACGTGGAGAAAAGACCTGATCCGTGCATCCCATTCCTTTTCTAAAACCCGCCTGTGCATCCCATATTTTCGTATCGGATTCTTTCACAACTCTTTCAACCAATACTTTCGCATACAACTTACCAACGACGCTGAGCAGACTAATACCCCTATAGTTTTTACAGTCTTGCCGTGAGCCTTTTCCTTTGTAAAGAGGTACGATGACAGCCTTGCACCAATCACTTGGCACTTGGCCGGTGTTATAGCATAAATTGAAAAGGCTGCACAGCTGACTCACTATGACGCATCTCGGAAGTTATCCTGTCATACCCTGGTGATTTACCCGATTGCATACTCTTAATAGCTTTCACAATCTCATCCATACCAATTTCATCCTTACAATTATTTTTGTCTATACCTAATGAACTACGTTCACTCTCTGTTACACTTCTATCATACAAACTTTCAAAATACTCGTTTCAACACGCATTCTTCCCCTTTCACTATATGTCCATCTTGGTCTCGGATGGAATTCAGTTCTGAGGTTTGGGTTATGCCTCTTACTGATCTAACGGATTTCCAGAAAAACTTAATGTTCGTCTGAAAATCCATAGACAACCTTCTATCAAAATTATCCTTTTGTTCATTTTTCTTTTCGTTCACCACATCCTTTACTATTCCTTCTTATTTTTTTATCTTTACTAATCCTTTTATAGTCATTCCAGGCTCTTTCTATATCTTCATTCGTCACCTTATGCATTCGTTCGTTTGTTCTGGTGGCTAGCCAATCTAACCACGCTTTCTTCTTTTCACATACAACTTTTTGTACACTTTTATCCCACCAAATATTCTTCATCTTTCTTCCTCTTCTCCTCTTTATTACACCACATACTTCACTAGCTACACTCACCACACCTTCTTTGACTGACTTCCATAGTCTTCTACTTCTCTTATGTCTTCAGATCCCTCAAACTTATCAATCAACTTATTTTTGTACTCATCTGCCCCTTTCGCTTCTTGCAATTTCTCTACTTTTATTCTCTCTAGTACACTTTTAGTCTCAGGGATTCGGTGGCGCAGCGAAACAGACCACTTATTCGGCTCATCACCAGAAAGTGGTCTGCATGGATTGCGGTCCCACGATAGACTCTTGTGTCTAAAACATTCTTTCTCAATCTTTCATCTACAATCACGAAGTCCATCATACTCTTTCTCACATTTTTTCTCTCCCGTTTAAACGTATGGATTCTTTTATGTTCAAACATAGTATTTGTAATTCAAAGACCCCATTCCAGACATATCTCAAGCAGACTGTTCCCATTCTCATTCTCATCACCGAATTGACCTAGTACTCTTTCAAAACCATCTCGCTTTACCCCAACCCAACCATTAAAATCACCTAACATTATTACTCTTTCATTATACTGACTTATTCGTAACACATCTCTCAGGGTCTCCCATAATGCCTTTCTTTCCTCTTGTTCTCGCTGTGACACAACTGCATCCATATCTACAGGAGCGTACACCCCTACTAGGAAGATACGGGTCATACCGACTTTCATTCTCAACCAAATAATTCTTGTATTCACGCATTCGAACTCAGTCACACATTCAGACATACTTGTGGAAAGAATGAGACCCACACCCTGGCAAGCTCTGGTGGTATTCGGTACTCCAGACCAATACGTGTATAGTCCGTGTTTTGTAGTATCACATCCTTTCCGCTTCGTCTCATTCACACACAACACATCGATCCGTTTTCACTCATCAGCTGACATACTTCGTCCAACTTGCCTTCTATTCCTCCTCCTACATTCAACGTAGCAAAACGGCTTTCCGCTGGCCACTTTTCGCCTCTCCGGGTAACGAGACGTGACGGGTGGCGGACCACGTCGCCACCAATTGAAGTATTAAAATTTCTTATCTCCATTGCGTTCCCACGAGTATTAGGGACTAAACGGTCCACCCTCACAGAGCCCTATACGGGGGTAAGACGAATCCATGCTGTGTCCTATGACCGCCAACATTGACACCCTCCGTTATCGACCAGACTGCCTTCTGGCCATGGATCCCTCAGCACGGGTCGGATAACACTTTGGATCGGGGTTTTGTTTCAGGTATGTTCCCTCGTTTGGACTAAATAGCTCACTTGTGCTCGTCCCCTGCGTGTCAGTGAGCGTACAGTAAGCCAGCTAACTCGGCCTGTGAGCGCCGCCGTTGGTATACATAATTATGCCTACTCTTCCGCCGCCGCTCTAAGTTACTATCCTGTACTGATAGTAACTATTCTATCGTGGGCTCTTATGAATCCCTCGATTCTAGAGCCCCAGATAGAGGCAGTTTAAGGTCATACCCGGGACCATGGAATTTACTGCGTTAATTATGCTGCTCATTAATAAATAAATGTGTAAACGATCGAATATAGTCTTTATGATTTCTTAATATATATATGACCATGCATATATATGTCGCTGTGGACTTCTTAACCGCAGTTTCCACAAGCCGCACTGGCTCGCTTAGTACCGAAAGGCTCCTCTCGGTACTAAGCGAGCCAAACCCCATTCAGCGTCACCAACCCGAGCGTGACGGTTCATTTACATTAACGTTTATATAAAAAAAATATTAAGAATAATTGAACTGACCATGTTTCCTGTGGTAGCAGGAGCGGTGGGCGCCGGCCGGGTAGCCCGCGGCGCTGTCGTCGTTGTACTCGTGCGGGACGTCACGCGCCGGTACAGGGAGGGGTCCAACTTGCTCAGTTCCTCCAACTGGGGGGAAAAAGAGGGTCGAGTTTTTATTTTGATTACCACTTTTAGTATCGGTATAATAATAAAAAAAACTTGAGAGGTGTCAAGGGACACCCGGATGGAACGAAGTTATTTCTTATTATTTATTATGTCCAAAAAACCTGTATACACTCAACAAAAATAATCGTCGCGACACCACACTGTTCAATGCGAAATAGAAATGAAAATATCTGGCTTGCTTTCTATAAGAGAGAGAGAGAGAGAGAGAGAGTCAGAGAAACATGCGCACGCCGCACAGCTGCAAAAAGTGTCGTGACAACTTTTCGTAAGATTTTTTTCCGTCTAGCCCCCTTTCACAACGCGCGATAAGGAACTTCGTTCCAATAATAATAATATGATTTATTCAACACACAATTTATAAAACAAAACCAAAGTATACACGGAACAACTTATGAAAAAATATCACACATTAAAAAAACAATAAACTAGAACAAACAATGTTAAGTGATGTTCACCTGTACCACTACATATCTAGTACATAAATGGTCCCCGGTGTAATATTATGTGCCGAAAAGGCAGCAATTCGGTAATGCTGCAGTTAGGTTGGTTCATACCTACCAACAGCCCGATTTTCAGCTGACGCCTGAAGAGGCTAAACACGAGTAAGTGAGTCAGTGTAAAACACGCGTTGCAGAAGTTAAATAAATAAAAAACAAACAAAAAGAAAATAATGTAAATAACAAAAAAAAGTACCTTTTCATTTAAGGCTAGTTGAAATTAATTATATGTTCGTGCTGGATTTTTATTGGAGGAGAAATATTGACCTTAACTTTAGTCTAAAATTGGCAACGCAATTAAGTTTGCGTAATGGTGGAGGAATGTCATTCCAGCACTTGGTGGCGCTATATTTAAACTGGTACCGGTTCTCATGTGTAGATCTATGTCAATCATTATAAGTACACCTAGAAATTGACATTGGCCTTCTGTCGTGTAGCCAGTGTAGCGTATGAGGTGTGGTTTGTAACTTAAATCAACGAAACACTAACTCTCAACACTAGGTACTGGGGGGCTACCGGCTAAGTCGCCGAACATCGGTTCCGTGATCGGCGTTCAAATAAATAAAGGTAAAAAATTACTAAATAATTCGATCAATCGTCTTCAACGTTGAAAATCGATTCCGGACCATTTATGACGTCACATGTGCTCATGGTAGCCGATTTAACGATTGATTAAGTAATTTTTAACCTTTATTTATTTTAACGCCGTTCACGACAACGATGTTCGGCGACTTAGCCGGTAGCCCCCCTGGTAGGTGCGATGTGTCTCCACCTATGTGTGTCCCAATAAATAAATAAATAAAAATCTCTTATTTCATACAAATAAGTCCATATGGAGATCACAATTGAATAATAATAATAATAATAATTTCACAATAAATACAATTTCATAATAAATAACAATAATAATAGTAATAATTGACAAGCTAGTGTTAGTAAATTATTTAGACTATGTTAGTATTGACATGAAGATCAGCAAATCTTTTAAAAACATCTGCATCCATCCGCTCGGCAATCATCTTCAGAACTCCATTGCAGCTCCCTCTCATCCTACGCACTAAAGAGGCTGAGTTTTTGCGTATGATGGCATAAAAGTCATCTATGCCAGCATCTGCAAACATGCCTGAAGCGCTACAGTAGCGAGGAAGCCTCAGCAGAGCCCTGAAGGTATTGTTATACTGGACTCTAAATGCGTTATATGACCTAGATGTAAAGTTTGTCCATAGAGCACACGTATAAAAACTTTGGCAGAACGCTCTGAAGAGTGTTAATTTTACCATTTGATATTGGGGATATGCCATAACCACAACTTGGCAGAGAGATGCTGCCGCTCACTCTATGGTCGATATTCTCTCGGGTAGACTTTTACGCTCCCCACAGGACGAGATGAGGATGTAATACACTGCCACACAGCAACTAAACGCGTAAAATAAAAAACACCTCCTGGCAAACGTGGCGCTTATAAATTTTAACTTGCCGTATGATAAATTTAAATTGACTATCAAGCATATTTTAACAAAAAAGGCTTACTACTCGGTTAATGATTATTTGAATGATAACGACGCTTGGTGTTTACCAAGCCGACTATAACAAATTATAATATTGACATTATAAGACATTTAATATTAATATTTATTATAGTAAATTACGTATATTTTTTTAAGGATGTTTTTAAATTTTATTGCATTTGTGATATTGTGAATATATATTATTTTGTCTACCTACCTATCTTCTATAATAAGTTTTAATTTATTTCCTGTATTGTGTATAATTTTAAGTATTGACGTGTATAAGTGTACCATGTGTTCCTAAGTGCAATAAATATTTCTGATTCTGATTCTGTATTTACCCAAATTATGCCTTAAACGGCTTCCTTTGCTGGAAAAAGGCTTCCCTTGGTCAAGCAGTGGACATCTTTCGGCGGACATGATTATGATGGCGATGATTTAATGCAGTTAACTATAAGATTTGCTATACTATGTACATGTATCCTATATATTTTTTACCCGGCTGCAAAGACGAAAAGGGGTGTTTCATCAGTGTTTGTAACGCTCATAATCATAAAATTCATATATACTTGGACTAAAGTAGTGTTATCGACTTCCGGACCTGCGTACACTCAACCACATAATAATAAATAATTATAACAACTTCCGCTTGTCAACTTCCGGAGCACTAATTATTAATTTAGGATAATATTAATATTGATTGTTTGTTTTAATTAATAATAATGTTTACTGATACATCTTCAGCACAAATTGTAATAATTAATATACAACACTAAATATTTGATTGCATGACTAAGTAACTGATTTGTCTATTAAAAGCAGATGTCTCACACAGGTGGACACAGTCGTTTTGTATCCGTCACCTAGCAAATTAGTAAGGGGAACCTCTGCCCGATTGTATACCGATATTATAGTGGATAAGGAGCAACTGGGGTTTTATTTTACTCGGACTATCCTGATTACCCACCTTTTTTCAGTAGTCATCGATGAGGACTGCCCTTTAGTACAAAAAATATTTTCGGGATTTAATGTTCAGAAACGTTCTGAGTATCAATCCGGAGACAGAAACCTGGCGGGCTTGCACACCCATGCCACAGAGACCTCGTAAACCCGACAGTCCTTTTTTTTATTTTTTAATATCTTGGACAAGGTCACACAGATCATCCTAGCCCCAAACTAAGCAAAGCTTGTACTATGGGTACCAGGCGACGATATACATACTTATAGAGATAGATAAATACTTAAATACATAGAAAACATCCATGACTCAGAAACAAATATTCGTGCTCATCACACAAATATTTGCACTTACCGGGATTCGAACCCAGGACCACCAGCTTCGTAGGCAGGAGCACTACCAACTAGGCTACGGTGAATCTTTCCGGTCTTTGTACACTTGTGTACTATAATAAGTTCAGTGCAAATGGCTAGACTCCATAAAGACTGACCGCCACAGTTGAAATTCGTAAAGGAGGACAAAGGTATGTCACATGTAGTTTACCTGTTGCGTAAGCTCCTGGTTTCGCTTCTGTTAAGTTCTGAGATCAATCATGATATTTTCCTTTTCAGCCGCCATTTTCGTTCGAGACTCTCGTTCCGCTTCAAAATCACTCCTAAAATAATCAAATTTAATTTATTTATTACAAACCTAAAAGAAATTGTTACCCAACTCTTAAATCATTCTTCTAGATGCTTAACTCCTCTGAAGACCATTTTTAAATCTTAAAAAAATCTTAATAAAAAGCACCACGAGGTTGTTACAATAAAATATTTCATACTTTATTTTCCATTTTTTTATTTGTATTTCAATAAAAGCGTTTATATAGAGTTTTCTATAAAACTATTATTTTATTTAACTTGCTTAGCACATATACACTACCAGTTATAGAGGAACAATAAAACTCTAATCCTGAGTATCCTGGTAAACATCTAACTGCGTAAAATAGTGATTAGTCATCGGTCCTCGATAAGTATACTAAATTAAGATTTAATCCGACGTTTTGAAGGAGGTTACAAGTGTTTTAGAATTTTTAAGTGTGTTTCCTATGCTACTAATATTATTAATGCGAGAATACTTTGTGAGAATGGACGGATGTTAGTTATTCTTTCACACAAAAACTAGGACATTTTTTAAATTGTTATTTACATTTTATTAATTTAATTAATTATAAGCCATTGTAGTTTTGTTTGTTATTCTATTTTATTACTTGTATTTTACTTCCTAGTATGTAAGATAGTTTATATTCAAATCATAATAATTTCATTTAATCCAAATCTCACTTTCGATATATATTACAATGTTAGTTGGTATTACATTTAAGTCAGGGTACTTATAATTTAACGTTAGTATTATTTATAATATCTCTTAAATCTATATATATATATATATATATATATATAAATCAATGCCACTTTTCGTTGTAATATTATAACTCAACAACGCCTTTACAGATTAGGCAAATTTTGCTCTTGAATTATCCGTGGAAGTCCAGGGAAGGTTTATACGTGGAGAAAATTAAAAAAAAGTCTTGAAAAAGTGTAAAATCACCATCTTTCTATACTCCCATATACAAACAATTTGTACTAATACTTAAAAGCGTAGCGAAGCACGTACTGGGCCGCTAGTTATAACAATACCCTTGTTGGGTAAAGGCCTCCTCCATCATCCGATGGAGAATATTCAAATACTATTGTAAAATTGTATCAGTGTCAGTCAGTGTTTGTGGTTTGCTGGAAGAAAACTTATCATTGAGTTAAGCTAGCAGTTACATTAATTTACAAATACACATGTATAAAATGTATATGACGGCGTCGCAACTACATTGGTAAACAACAGGTGCAACGGCTAATGAGCAGCTGTTGTAGCTGCGCCTGCAGCTGCGCCTGTCGCTAGCCGACGTTCGCTGTATTTCCTATATAAAAGGCGATGCATGCCGGACAGAGGGGACATTCGATCCGATGAAATGCCCGCTCCGGACCTAAACCGGAAGCGAGGCCCGCGTCGCGTATTAACGTAGAGCGACAATTGCACAAAACATCCCTAAAAACCACGATCTCTCGCCCTCTCCCCGCCCAGAGCCGAGGTTCGAACCCCACAGGGGGTGGCCTCCGGCGCGGGTACTCAGTTTGTAGTTTTATATTTTGCTAGGCGGTTAGAGCCCACGCTCACCCCTACTGTCCGGTGAAGCAGTAAAAGCCGAGAGACTACACGCGTCATGTAAAAAAAAGAGGGGACTCGTTCGTCGACAGTCGGCCGATACACATGCAGTACCGTGCCTGTCTTATATAGTGTTGCTATGGTGCTATTAATAATTAATTAGTGAAAGTGATTGGGGAAATAAGTTATAAAGTTGTTAATTAAACAAAATCAAGTACTGAAGAGTTATTTCTATATTTTATTATAATGATGTGGCCCTGTTCCCGACATATTATTATATATTCTGTGTGCAATCTATACATATAATAAAATCGTAGGAAAATCAAAACTGTGCATTGAATATTTTTTTTAAAGGATACTTGGGGCGTGATCTACAATCGAAGTCGAAGCCAAACATATAGTTTTTAGAATTTTTGTCTGTGTGTCTGTTTGTCTGTATGTATGTCCGGGCTAAACTCTAAAAGTACTGCATGGATTTACTTCAAATTTTGCATGAATATTACTAAGAGGACGCGTCAACATATAGGCTACATATTATCACGCTATCACTTACGGCAGAGGACCTGTGATAATTTATAAAATTTTACGCGGGTAAAACCGCGGGGCACACCTAGTAAAGAATAAGAATTGTTTTCTGAATAAATAAATAAGTTTTTTTTACGAACATCTTTCAAGAACATATGCACATGAATAGAAGCAAATGCATGTTCACTTTACTAAAGCTGAGACTTAGTGCGGTTTTCAAACTTTTTAATGTGTAAATTAGTTAGTAACTATGCGAATTTGGATACGTAGTAATGACATCCAAATCGCCTTTTGTTTATATGGAAAGGGCAATACTTGTGCATAAAAGTGTCTGCGGGTGGGTTTATCGTCATGGGGGGAGCCTAAGGAACGCGTGTATAATACTACGGTGTCCCTCGTTTGCGCCGTTCCCAGATGGTCGGGACACGTACCCTGGGAGGGCACTGGATTGCCCTATTTCTGACTCCTGCCAATCTGGCACAGCTACTGCGCCACAAACAGTGCCTCTAGCACGAGTTCCTGCAGTTTACTTACTCGATCACACATACAGTTTCGTCCCATACATTGAGCACCAGAGTTTTAGTTCTTAATAGTTTCCGCGAGAGGCGCTGGTGCTCAATGTATGGGAGGAAACTGTACGTGTGGTCGAGTAAGTAAACTGCAGGAACTCGTGCTAGAGAAACAGATCGCTTCCCGGATCTGCTTTTACGTGGCGGCAGTAGTATCTCTCTCCGAAAGTGTCGGAATGCCGTCAAAAGAGTGAATAGTCCACCTGCGTATTTGACTAGTCACCATTAAAAGAGGCTGCCGTAGCCAATTAATCACCAGGTATACGATGAGTTACTCACTTATAAAGCTCGCACTGCGCTGTCAGCAAGTCGGAGTTATCCTTTTGGTTCTTGTAGGAGTCGAGTTCACTCTGGAGCTGCTGCAACTCCTGGCCCCTAGCCACTAGCGCCGCTGGAACATTAAATATTATTTTAAAAATTACTAAATACAACACCAACATTAGATCGATGGGCCGGTTAGTTCGCCGCACGTCGCGATTTCGATTCCCCCCCAGGGGCTCTACCGGCTAACTCGCCGAACATCGATTTCTCAAATGGCGTTCAAATAAATAAAGGTTAAAAATGACTGACAATCGATTCCGGACCATTTATGACGTCACATGTGCTCATGGAAGCCGATTTAGCGATTGCCGATTAAGTCATTTTTAACCGTTATTTATTTGAACGCCATTTAAGAAATTGATGTTCGGCGACTTAGCCGGTAGAGCCCCAGGACAGATATTTGTGTGCATGAATATGCCAGGATGGGATATTTTTTTTATTCGGGATTATGCCTCCCTCCCTGTAAGCCAGGATCAACAGTGACACACAATGCAATGACACTGAGCCGTGGGGCTCAGCCAAGTTCCGGGGACTCGCTTTAATTGTCACCGTAGCTTAGTTGGTAGTGCTCCTGCCTACGTCCTGGGTTCGAATCCCGGTAAGTGCAAATATTTGTGTGATGAGCACGAATATTTGTTTCTGAGTCATGGATGTTTTCTATGTATATAAGTATTTATCTATCTATATAAGTATGTATATCGACGCCTGGTACCTATAGTACAGCTTTGCTTAGTTTGGGGCTAGGAAGATCTGTGTGACATTGTCCCTAGATATTATTGTTATTATTGTCTCAGATCCCGCAACGAATTTCAGAACGAAACATCTTTCTGATTTTCTTTCTCTTTTGCCGAAGAAAGATGTTTCTTTCTGATGAAATTCGTTATCCAACTAATATGGATCCACTTCGAAAGCATTCCTTATCGGTTCACCTTTTTACCATCACTGTCACGATAGATGACCAACCAAAATATGCCCAATACATCGCGGTACGACGACATAGTTGTGAGTGGGTGCTGACCAGTCTGATATGTCAAACAAGAATAATTTCGAAAAACCAACAACGGACCAATGAGGTAAGGTAAGCAACATACAAAAATAAAGAAGTAAACCAACAGTCCACTTGATAATCTCCATCTTTTCAAGTCGGTTAATAAGAATGAGGTAATAGAGAGTGCATCTGTATTTGCGCAACTACGCACAACATATAACATTCAGGTGTGTGTTTCTGCGCGTTATGTGTCCTGCGTAGTACGGCTAGTGGCATTATTTTAAACTATTCGTTTAATATTGTTACCTGTTAAAGCGTCCACGTTGGAACTCCTCTCCAGTTTGGGTTTAGCATTATGTTTGGTTAAAACTTCATTGTAATCTTTAAATATGCCTTCAAATATTGTAAGACTGCCTCGGACTTGACCGCTGAAAAATAAAGTAAAGCAAATATCACGTGTGCCGCTCTGAACTAGGTAAGTAATGCTGCTGGATCTTAAGTTAGCCCTAATGCCGAGAATGTCTCACTCTAAACGCATATGTGTGAAAAAGACAAAAATACAAAAATCGACAAATTCGAGGTTTCGTATTCCATTTCTTCCTCCTCCAAAATCAAACTGATCTTTACATTTATTTCGCATCGCACATTATACGCATAGTCAGAAGAAAAGAGAAACGCATAGTTAGTGAAATGCTTCGTCATGAGAAAGGAGCAATTAGTGACGCAACCAGAGTAGCGAAACACTTATCATGGAGAAAGAGAGGCAAAACGCTTAGTTGGGACAAAACAGAAGCAAATGGTTAGTGAAATACTTAGTGAGGAGAAAAGAGGAGCGAAACGTGTGTGAAGAGGAAAGATAGAGGACAAAATAGTGAAAAGCTTAGGGAGAGAATATAGTAGAAAAATGCTTAGGGACGAGAAAAGAGAAGCGCACGACCTAGGGTTTGAATCTGTTAGACTTTATACCATGTTTCAGCCTATAAATATTTAATTTGGTAAAATGCTTAGTGAGAAGAAAAGAAGAGCGAAACGTTAGAGGGGAGGAAAGAGAAGGTTACGCTAACTGAAGAGGTAAGAGATACAAACGAATAGTCAGAAAAAAAGAAACTGAATGCTAAGAGAAGAAGAAAAGAATGGCTTAGTGCAGACAAACAGTAGCATCGAAACTACTACCGTCGTTACAGAATGCAATGTACTTATCTAAATGTACTTACATATTATTAACGGCAGTACTGTGTTGCTTTTCCATCTGTTGCTTAACGTCAGCTAATGCCGATTTGAACTGTTCTGCCGTCGTCTTCTCCAGCTTATAGTCGTGCAGACTGGCCAGCAGACCCAGGGTTTCCACTAAACTATCCGACATACTGTAACAACATTTTGTTAGTTAAAACTTGAATGCCTCTGACGATTATCTTATCAGGTAGCATCATATCATCATCATGAATCATGGTCGTCCACCTAGGTAGCTAGAGAAAGCCGCAGGTTAGCTAGGGTAGGCTCCTCAGCGGCGAGGATCGCTTTGGCCCCTTAACACGTCATCGGTGATCCCGTGCAACTGATCACACCCTCTCTTAGAATTCTGTCCTTTTGCTTCAGCGGCCCCCTGGGCTGTGGCCCGAACCCCAAAAGGGTGGCCTCGGGTATTAATCGTTTAATTTAAGCTACTGGTTAAAAGCCTTCTGCGCTAGCCAAATGCTCATTGCCTTCAATTCTTTAATTTTAATATTGTACAACTAAATTTCAAAATAATAGATAAATTTTTTTAGACTAATTATATTTTTGTAATTTTTATACTGTATTCGACTATGTTTATGTACTGCATTGTGAACTTGACAAGTACAAGTGTATGTTAATGCCCAAGTGCTGAATTTCATTATTTCATTATTATTTCATGCGCGCGCAAATATATTGCTGTACAGAGGCTTCCCACAATGATCTACGCAAAGGCTGGACTTGCGCTATCCACATCCAGCGGCGTTGTCTCATGTAAACGCCATAATGAATCGCCTACAAAACTTTCATTGCTTCACCTAACTTTAAACGCGAGGCTCAAATGATGTAATCGGGGCGGTTAGATGCACGGGAGGGTCGACTTTAAGGGACGTTATGTACAACAATTGCTCTAGGTTAATACGCGAAGACTAGAGTCCAGCAACAGTTTTACCATACCGCCATACTTACAATACAATACTTTAGAGACAACCATATGAGGTACACAAGCCACACCTAGATACCAGATTAACCTTTTATACTTACATAGACTCACGCCTGTTTCCCAGGGGTAGACAGAGACGACGGATTTCCATTTGTCACGATCTTTGCACACCTCTTTAACCTTTTATGGGTCCCACTGTTCTCTCCGTGGATCGAAAGACGAAGGCGCTAAGGTAGTAGCGAGGCGACTGCTTTGGATTTTAGTTCCACTTACCCATGTGTTAACGCATTGAGTAGCTCGGCCAAATGCTTTAATGTCCTATCATACAGCTTAACATTGGCCGTTAGACTTGATAGGTCGGCTGAAGATGACTCCGTGTCTTCGCTGATGGAGACCCGGACTGGTTGGAAGACCTGTGGGGAAGAGGAGTTATTACAACTCTTAAATGTAAATGCTGCCGGTTCATGAAAGTGCTATGATGTTGGTAGCGCAAGACCAATACCGTAAAAATGAGTTTAAAACCATGTATGAACACTCTAGACCACAAAGGAGCAAAAACACAAAACGATATGAAGTGCCCATTTGTAACAATTATTATGGACGAAGGTGCAGAAATTTCTTAGTTCCTACTATATTCAATAGTTTGCCTTCTGATTTAGAAAATAGCTGTGTTACAAAAAAAATCATTTATAAAGAAACTGAGATTTCATTTACTAGGTATTGTTCACAAGAACCTTTGCGATAATTTGAGCATTGTATAAATTATGAATAGTATATAAATTATAATAGTAAGCAAATAATGTTAAATACACTATAAATTAAAAAAAGGGAACTACATCTGCCAACAAACTGCTATGCAGTTTGGCAGAAGTAAATTATTAATTGTAAATTGATGTGTTTATGGAATAAATCATTTTTCATTCATTCATTTTCATATACAAGATGTAAGGTAACCTGTGGATATAAGTTAAGGAGCATAATGTGAACAAAGAAT
Organism: Pseudoips prasinana; assembly: GCA_951640165.1. Classification (NCBI taxonomy): domain Eukaryota; kingdom Metazoa; phylum Arthropoda; class Insecta; order Lepidoptera; family Nolidae; genus Pseudoips; species Pseudoips prasinana. The sequence goes on along the minus strand of OX621251.1, from coordinate 30,338,189 downwards.
ATGAACTCCCCATACAAGGATAACACTCCGCTGGTTTTATTTAATAATACAATTTCATGGGTAGATGCCGCTCCTTCATTTACGTCCACTATTTATGACAAAGACAAAGAGGCAGACCATAAGCTCGATGGATAGACGATATACTTCAATTGGAAGGAAGAGACTGGATGAAAACAGCTAATGACAAGGGAAAATGGAGGCAAATGGAGGGGGCCTATACCCGAAAGGGGCCATGACATATATAACGATTTTAAATAATAATAATAATAATATCTAGGGACAATGTCACACAGATCCTAGCCCCAATCTAAGCAAAGCTTGTACTATGGTTACCAGGCGACAATATACATACTTATATAGAAAGATAAATACTTAAATATAGAAAACATCCATGACTCAGAAACAAATATTCGTGCTCATCACACCAATATTTACATGTACCGGGATTCGAACCCAGGACCACCAGCTTCGTAGGCAGGGGCACTACCAACTAGGCTACGGTGATCTATTCTAACACCTACTTATTCAACATACTTTTTCTCATTTTTTCACATTCTTTATACATATATATATATAAACACACACGTATATATATATCTGTGTTTTTTTATGTCATGGAAACAAAAAGGCTTATTATTATTTATGTTACAATTTGTTTAAAAGCAACCATATCCCCAAACTACAAAATTTTATGAAGTTGTTTAGTGGTGGGTAGAAGAGAATAGTGCAAGCCCGGCAATTGTGGTGATCTTTGGGGGAGGCCTTTGTCCAGCAGTGGACGTCTGTCGGCTGATATGATGAAGATGATGATGAAAAGGGAATAAGAAATTTTGTCTGAGTACATATTATTGAGCTGAGTGTAGTTAAGCAGATATCTATACTTGTTTATTATTTCAGCTTAGGTCCTAATCAATCACAACACCAAAATGAGATATAATTGTTTATTTGCCACTTTATATTTAGGTTACACTGTTTTAAATGAATTAATTAGATATAAGTACGAGAGAACGTGCGGCTTGCTCGAGGAAACCAAAGAGAAAAGGATTTAGTATGGCAATACTAAACAATACTTTTACATTGATTTCAATTTTCGGTGATTTTTCCTCCGTGGTGGGTCCGATTTGTATGAATTCAAATATATGCTCACGAGTAGTGACCATACGCGTGAGTGCATATATCATAAGTTAAAGAAGATCAGTTCAGCAGTTCGGTAGGAGTACGATCAGGAACGAACTACATGAGCCGCCTATTTCGTTTACACGCATCTCAATTAAAAAAATGCGACAGAAATACGACGAAATTCGACGGTCACCGTAGCCTAGTTGGTAGTGCTCCTGCCTACGAAGCTGGTGGTCCTAGGTTCGAATCCCGGTAAGTGCAAATATTAGTGTGATGAGCACGAATATTTGTTTCTGAGTCATGGATGTTTTCTATGTATTTAAGTATTTATCTATCTATATAAGTATGTATGTACTTTGCTTAGTTTGGGGCTAGGATGATCTGTGTGACATTGTCCCTATATATTATAATTATAAAAAAATCGAAATAAAAATAGTTCTTTATTTAATCTTATAAACTCAATTTGAGTGGAACTATTCATTTTCTAACTCCTCCTTTTTTGTCTTTCTGACTAAATTCGTTGCGGGATCCAAGATAGTTAAAGCGATTCCCCGGGATATGCCTGAGCCTCACTGCTCAGTCATTTAATTGTGTGTCACTGTTGATACTGGCTTACAGGAGTTGCAGTGGTGGGTAAGAGGGAGGGACTAGTCCCGTAATTTAAAAAAAACTCAATTTGAGCTTTGCGACTCATCCACTCACAGCTTCTGTGATCAGTATTATTGACATTAATCGTGTATTTAAACTACTTTAGAAATTAGACACTCTGAAGAGCTGTATAGTTTTATATTTTGAGCTAATTGAGTACTCGGGTTTTTGTTCATTTTTATGTTAAACTAGCTGTGCCCCTCGGTTTTACCCGCGTTAAACTTTATAAATTATAGCCTATGTGTTAACCCAGGGTATCAGCTAACACCATACCAAATTTTATAAAAATCGCTCCAGCCGTTTAGACGTGAAGAAGTAACAATTAGTGTGATGAATTAGCTTAGTAATTATATTTAACTATTACTAATTACATTAAACCACAAATTACGAGTAGTACTTGTGGTTGGAGTAGAAAATGCAGAGTGTGCCAGGAATAAGGGTGTCTAATAAACACCAAGAAAGAAGAATAGATGCTTCGCTTTTCCAGTTATTTTACGTTAATACATACTGTAGTTGATGCCTCCTTCAATCTGTTATGTAGATCTTGTATCTGGTCTTTGTATATCTTGACCGCCTCCCATACGCCCGACTTATGTTTCGTGAACTCCAACTGGAAATAAAATAACTTGTATAGTATAATAACTACGTAAGTATACTAACATATCCATTAAGGGCCCGATTTCAAAGCGCAACAATCTCGCACGCGCATTGTACGGTTCACGTACAGGCTTATTTTGCTTACGCCGCCTTAACCTAGTTTCGGCGCATTACTTATACATACTTTCGACATTAATATAGTTAGTTGACAAATAACAATAACAACGAACAGATTAGCATCCAAATAACTTATATTGTATACTTGAGTAATAAACGTGGTTTTAAGTCAACTCAACTCGTTTATCTACACACCACCTCGAGACCCGTACATCCGTTTTGGTCCTTCGAGAAGTGAAAAGTGCTGGTACTACGTGTGGCAGTGTTCTTAGTGCCGATAGCGAATCGGTCGAACTGGTCTCCCAGAAGCGGGTCGCCCCAGTTGGATTGAGACAAAGACGCACATATCGGACGAGGAACTAAACACAGTAAGTACCAATACTAACTACAATCTGCGAACATATTGCAAAAAAAAAAACTGAACTAGTGCCTACGGTGAAACAACTACTGAAGGCTTACTATAACTATTACTTTAACTAAGTAACTAATTAACAATGATGGGTCAAAATTTCGAGGAGGTTATGAGCCAACAAGAGGCTACTTTTTGCACGTTAAAACAAATATGTGCTAACTACAAGAAAGACAGCCCTACTAGGAAGACCTTAGAATATCTAGAAGAGCGTCTTACGAGACTAAACAACTGTTGGGAACAAATCGTTCATAACCACCAACTATTGGAATCGACCGGAACAACGGAAAGCCAATACTTTATAGACGACGTTTTTAACAACACAAAACGTATGTATGAGAGTGTTTTACAAGACATACTACAACGTAAGTCGGAGCTTACATCGGCGACACCGACTAAAGCAACAATAACAGCTAGTAAGGAGGAGCTACCCCCTCAGAGTACAGGTAAGACAGGAACTTCTTCAGTTACGAGCGACGCTAAACTTACTACGAGATTTAGTTTCGATGAAGGGGACTTCCACGTACCGCCTCGAAAAACGGACGAATCGTCGGAAAAGGAACAGGATCTTTTGCGAGTGCAGTACTGTAACTTTAGAGCTTTTGAAAGAGCCGTGGAAAAGATGGATTTGTCAACATCTTTGGAAAAATGGGAATTGGAAGATAATCTAACTATCATAAAATCTAAATGGCAACAAGTGGAGAAAGCACACTGGCAGCTAGATTATTGGCTACAGGAAGAAGACCCTAAGTATAGACAAAAGTATGATATATTAGAAAATATTTATGACAACATACGTAAGAAAATACAACACACCATATGGAACAATGCTCATTATGAAAAGTCTACGCCGAAAATCATAATACCGGATTTTTATGGCAACTATAATCAATGGTTAAGTTTTCGGGACCTCTATACGGAAAGCGTACATAACAACCCTATACTTTCTAAGGCCCAAAAAATGCAGCATTTGAAGTCCAAATTAAAGGGCGAAGCAGAGAAGTTAATCCAGCATCTTAGCATCAGTGCCGAGAATTATACTTCCTGTTGGGACATAATTACTCACCGTTACGACAACAAAAGACTTTTATTTACATCTTATGTAAATACTCTACTAAACCAATCTAACATTCAACAAGCAAATGCCGCCAGTATACGAAAACTTCATGACGTCATGCTAGAGTGTCTGAACGGATTGACAAACATCGGATTAGATATTACACAATGGGATCCGCTGGTAGTACATCTTTTGTCACAGAAACTGGATAGCGTTACGTATAACGAATATATAAAAGATCTTAAAGAGCCGAGAGGTTTTCCCGACCTACAAGAATTTTCAAAGTTTCTGGAATCCAAGTTCATGGCACTGGAGGCTACACAAAAAGGTAGTCCAAAATCTTTCAGTCCGGAGAAGAATAACATGTTAGAAAAACATAACAAAAATAGTTACGAAAATCGCAGTAACAATAACTATAATAAATATAATGCACAAAGGTCATCGTACTTTAACAACTCATACAAATCAGACAAAACCTTCTTGACAACAGCAAAAAATTGCCCGATTTGCAAAACTGACCATGTTTTGATGAAATGCGAAAAGTTCTTGGCTATGACAGAAAAGGGGCGCCGAGACTGCGTTCGGAATTTGCGTGTTTGCAAAAATTGTTTGTACAGTCACGGCGAAAAACAATGTACGTCAATGAAAACATGTAGGATATGTCATAAGCTTCATCATACTTTGCTGCATGAAACAATGGAACAACCTGGTAATTCGCAATCTACCCCATCGACAAGTACCTCTGCGCGAGGGGTGAACAACATTACTAACGAGGGCATGGAAGTTTTGTTAACAACTGTACTGCTCAAGGTAAAAACAATCGATGGCGAGTATATCTACTTAAGAGGTTTGCTAGATCAAGGCTCACAAGTAAGTCTTATAACTGAAAATGCCGCCCAGCGCTTGAGGTTACCGCGACAACAAGTGAGTGCCATAGTGTCGGGTGTCGGATCACTAAGCGGAAGTTGTAAAGGCTCGTTGAACCTAGAATGTAAGTCAATACATTCGGATTATACATTTAACTTACAACCACTCATTATGAAGAAACTGGTTAACAATTTACCATCGACATCATTTTCAGTAGAAAGCTGGACTTATCTACAAAATATAAATTTAGCCGATCCTAACTTTAATACGTCCGGGCCAATCGATATGCTTTTGAGTGCGCAAGTATATTCGGAAATAATTTTAGATGGAATTATAAGATGTAATAGTACATATCCGGTGGCTCAACAAACTAGACTCGGTTGGATTTTAAGCGGCAACGTGAAAACTTTTAATTGTTGTGTCACACTTAACGACATAGAAAACATATCACGATTCTGGGAAACTGAAGAGATTTCGGACCCTTCTTCGTTAAATACAGAAGAACAACATTGCGAAGAATATTATCGTGCGACAACTACTAGACGGACAGATGGAAGATATGTGGTAAAACTGCCTATCAAACCGAATGCTGTATCCCGTCTACCGGTTAACAAGCAACCCGTACTCGCTCAGTTTCTACAACTTGAGAAGAAATTGCTTAAGAACCGGGAACTTAGCAAGGAATACCAACGTTTCATAAACGAGTACATATCCATGGATCATATGAAACCTATGACGTCAGAGGCTGAGGGTCGCGTTTATCTACCCCATCACGGTGTGTGGCGGGAAGAATCAACTACAACTAAACTAAGAGTTGTATTCAACGCATCCTACCGAGCTAACAACAGCCATAGCCTTAATGATTGCATGTATACGGGTCCAAACTTACAAAAAGACATGTTAACTTTATTAATTAACTGGCGGACCTATAGATATGTTTTCACGGCTGATATAGAAAAAATGTATCGGCAAATATGGCTTGACGAACAACAGTGTAACATACAAACTGTATTTTGGAGATTTTCCCCACGGGACAAACTGCAAGAGTGGAAATTGTGTACCCTAAGTTATGGGATGAACTGTGCTCCCTACCTCGCAATGAGAACTTTACATCAACTCGCGAAAGATGAGAGTAAACGATATCCTGAAGCAGCAAAGGTCCTTCAGAACTATATGTATATGGCCGATTTAGTTTATGGTCAAAATTCTATCGAATCAGCAAAATTATTGGTATCTCAACTAATAGATCTATTGAAATCTGGCGGGTTTAGCTTAAGAAAATGGAAGAGTAACGATCCTTCTATTTTGGAGCATTTACAAGAAGAACAAAGGTGTAATAACACAACGAGCCATGATTTCAACTCGGAACAAACTTGTAACTCAAAGATGTTAGGAATGAGATGGAATCAGGAGAGCGATACATTTACCCATCGTTGGGATCTGCCGGAAAAGAAAAACCTTACCAAACGTATCATATTAGGGGAAATCAGCAAGCTGTACGATCCCTTGGGATTACTGTCGCCTGTAACTATAAAGGCAAAATTATTATTTCAAAAGGTTTGGCTCAACAAAACCGAGTGGGATGAGCAACTATCTATGGAATTGTGTAATGAATGGGAGGCATTGCGATCTAATCTACCCCTTATTAGTAATATTTCCATACCAAGGTGGCTGCAAAGTACTGAAAACGAGATAGAAATTCATGGATACTGCGATTCGAGTGAGAAAGCGATGGCATGTGCTATTTACAGCCGAGTAAAGAATAGTCATGGCCACTATACAACTACACTTATAACAGCCAAAACTAAAGTTGCACCGCTAACAAAAAAGATATCCTTACCTAAAATGGAACTGTGCGCGGCGGTCCTTCTCGCCAAACTCATGGCAAAGGTAAAGGATACTCTTTCCGGTAACAAATTATTAATATACAGTTGGAGTGATTCACAAGTTGTTTTAGCTTGGATCAAGGGTGATATAAACCGGTGGGAGAAATATATTGCTAACCGAGTCGAACAAATAAGGAACATTATTCCGCCGCAACAGTGGGGTTATGTGAAATCGGAAGAAAATGCCGCAGACTGCGCAACAAGAGGACTCTCCCCTTCACAACTTATTACTTTTAAACTTTGGTGGGAGGGCCCCGAATGGCTAAAAACAAACATAGTTTTCGATGAAGAAAAACGAATCCTGACCTACATAACAAAAGAAGGCCTTAAGCAAACGCAATGAACTCATAGACTGCTTAGTAAATAAATACAGCAATTATAATCGCGCAATACGAGTACTCGCATGGATTCGACGTATCAGCTATATATTACGATGTAACAAAAATAGCGGTATTATAACTTGTTTAACCGACTACAAAAAAGAAGGTTTGTGTTTGTCATCAAACGAAATAATGGAAGCGAAGCGGTTATTACTCAAGACAACTCAACTAGAGTATTTTGGAGAAGAAATAGATTGTTTATCGAAAAATAAACAAATATCAACAAGAAGCAACATTTTGAAATTGACACCCTTCCTTGACGAATACGGATTATTAAGGGTAAAAGGGCGTTTGATACATTCTACTCTACCTCCTGAATCTAAACATCCAATCATACTTCCGGCGAACGGAAGGTTAACAGAACTTATAATAGAAGAAGCTCATCGTGACACGTTACATGGTGGGGCACGGCTTACATTGGCGCATTTACGTCTTGAATACTGGATCGTTGGGGGAAGCCGCACGGTGAAGAATAAGCTACGCCAATGTGTCAGATGTCATCGGTTCAAAAGCATAAAAAGTGAGCAGCTGATGGGAGACTTGCCGAAAGAACGCGTTACTCCCGCAAGACCATTCAGCAATACCGGGGTTGACTTTACGGGCCATGTAGACGTAAAAATAAACAAGGGAAGAGGAGTCAAAACATGTAAAGCTTACATAGCTGTGTTTGTTTGCATGGTGACAAAAGCCATACACCTAGAATTGGTTTCTGATTTATCAACAACAACCTTTCTTGCTGCTTTTAGTAGGATGTGTGCACGCAGAGGAACACCAAAACATGTGTATTCGGACAATGGTACAAACTTCGTTGGAGCCGCAAGACAACTACGTGAAGAACTTAAGAGATGCAATACCTTTACAAACTCAGAGTTCTTTGATGAAATGAGTAACTTAGGTATTCAGTGGCATTTTAAGTGCCCACTCTGGCCGAGCGGAAATGGTTTATGTGAAGCCGGGGTAAAATCAATGAAGTATCACCTACACCGTGTCCTTGGAGAACAGAAGCTTACGTTCGAGCAATTCACTACCCTACTAACTAAAATTGAAGCATGCTTGAACTCACGTCCATTGTGTCCGTTAACTGAAGATATAAATGATCTTGAATATTTGAGTCCAGGTCATTTCCTTATAGGTGGACCATTATTATCCTTACCCCAACAAGAAGAACCTAGCGGATACGATTTGAAACATAAATGGCGATTGATAGAACAAATGAACGTACATATTTGGAACCGTTGGTCGAAAGAATATCTACAGCAGTTACAAGTAAGAAGCAAATGGCAACAACCTAAGAATAATCTCAAGGAGGGTAACCTCGTACTTGTAAAAGATGAACATTTACCTCCTGGGCGATGGGCGCTAGGAAGAGTGACAAATATTCACCCTGGCACAGATGAGAGAGTCAGGGTAGTTACCCTTAAAACAAAAAAGGGGCAAATCAAACGACCTATAACTAAACTTTCCCCTATGCCAATTTCAAATGACTTGATGACAGACAGGATACCGGAAGCAAACTCAACTACAACCAAATCAAAAACTGAAAAACGAAAAATTACAACAACTACTCTGAACAAATTGTCCATAGTTCTTATAACTATTTTAGCAATCACAGGTATAACAAAAGCCTCTCCGATTACAAGAAGCTATAAAATATCTTCCATACCTACCAATCACCCAATTTATTTTGATGAAGCTGGAAAACTACAACTGATACACGATGAATGGACACTATTAATCTACTACAATTTAACTTCTTATTGGCAAGCGACAAGTAAGATCCAATTATATATTAATCAAATTGACCAACTTTGCGAGAGAGTTGTACATCTCTATGAGCCGTGTGAATCAATGGTAGATCACCTACGTCACGAATTGCAACATCTCGAAGAATACAACTCTATACTACTGTCTCAACACTTGCGTCAAAAACGAGGATACTTTGACGGAGTTGGAAAATTAACACGAACACTTTTTGGTATTTTAGACGCTGATTTTGCAGAAAATATGAGAAGGACATCCAAAATTTACAAACAAACGATAATTATTTGTTAAAACTTATGAAGAATCAGACATTAATTATAGAAGCGGAAAATAACTCGATCAAAAACAATACGATATTTATGGATAAGCAATTCACAGCTATACAAAGTTATATGAATCAGACTGGCAGCGTAATCACAAAGATTGAAAATAGAGCCCAAGTATTGTATACAATAAATGACATAAACTCTGCCGCGGTAACATCGACTCTAATCTTAGGTGACTTGAATCGGATTTTGGATCTACTAATGAATGCGATCACTAATATCTACCGTGGTCATTTAGACACACATTTGTTCTCCGCCTCGCAATTAATTGAACAACTAAATATAATATCAGGAAAATTGCCGCAGGGATTATCCTTACCTATAAAGGATACTCAGTCAGATTTTCAAAATATATATGAATTAATGCATGTAAAGGCCAGGATAACTAATAACTTTCTTCTTTTAGAGTTACACATTCCGTTGTTAAGCGACGAAGACTATAAGATTTACCGTGTCATACCAATACCTTTCCTTAGACAGGGACGGTTGAAACTGGTACAGCCAAGCTCAAAATTTATCGCCATCAACTTTGTCAAAAATTCATATATAACCTTAGATGAACAAGATATACATCAATGTACGTCGTATGGACAAGATGAATTCTCCTGCATATCCAGACAGCCTGTCTACAACTTACACGATAAAAATGCACCGTGTGAGGCCAAGGTCTTCAGTCAACAAACTTCAATTTCGTGCTTACTGAATGACGTAATTTGCAAAGAAGTCTGGGTAAAATTGCATAAACCTAACTTATGGTTGTTTACCGTATGTCACAAACAGCTGATGCGTATTATTTGTAGTGATCAGGTTACGCCGGCGATCATTGACGGGACCGGAGTAATATCCTTACAAGCAAAATGTATACTACAGAAACAAGACGCTACTATATTTACGTATAATCATTTAGGAAATAGTTATTACATGGGTGTGGATACGGATGTTCCTACGATTAACTCAACAATTAACAACGTCTTTGATTTAGGTTGGAAAAGTGCACAGTTAAATATTACTGAGCTCGGTACACCAAATTACAATCGATCTATGTTTTCAAATATTGAGGAACAACTAAGCTACCAGAAAACGCATGAAATTCTTCCGGAATCGTCGACGATATCCAGTCATGATGTTTACCTATATTCTGTTACTTCTGTGCTGTTGGGAGGATTTGCCGCATTTGCTCTTTACTTTGGCATAAAACGTTGGTGTAGAAAAACAACTTCAAAGAGCACTAAGCGATCTAAACCTAGAGAAGAAAATAACCTTGGAATGGAAATAGAGATGCAAGAAATTCATGGCTCGGTCGGACGGGAGCCCATTTACAGCAAACCAGAACCGAAGAAACGATTTGAATTTGAGGACACAACTAATTAATATTTACATACTTATTACATATTTTATACTTATACATATTTACATTTTTTCTATTTTGATTATCTTATTCGTTGCTTTGTACTGGATGCTCATCTTGTTTCTCTTTTCTCGGGAGCACGTACGGTTCACGTACAGGCTTATTTTGCTTACGCCGCCTTAACCTAGTTTCGGCGCATTACTTATACATACTTTCGACATTAATATAGTTAGTTGACAAATAACAATAACAACGAACAGATTAGCATCCAAATAACTTATATTGTATACTTGAGTAATAAACGTGGTTTTAAGTCAACTCAACTCGTTTATCTACACACCACCTCGAGACCCGTACACGCATTATACGATTTTATAGGGTACTAGCGGCCCGGTACGTGCCACGTTACGTATAAGGCATATTAATAAAAAAATCATTATTAAGTTCATTTATACAAACAAAAAAATATTTTAAATTGCTAGCTAGTAAAAACTACGATTTACACTTTTTCAAATATTTAAATTAAATTTTCTCTACGTACAAACCTTCCCTGGACTTCCACGAATAATTCAAAATTAGCCAAATCGGTAAAGGCGTTGTTGAGTTATAACATTACAACGAAAAGTGGCATTGATTTTTATATATATAGATAAAATTATTGCTGGCACTATCCAACAAAAACTTTCTGTCATTTTGTGAGCTTTACCATCAAAATATACAGAAAAGGCACCAATTTATACATTTTTTCCAATTTCCATAACAAATTTATTATAGAAAATGAAAAATGTAGAAGTGAAAAAAAATATTTCACCAGGCAGTAAACGCGAGATAAAGCCATCTAGCAAAGTGCTTGGGTTTCGAACCTCTTCTCAGGGTAGGAGTAATAATAATGTCCTCCTAGCCAGATTTCGGCCACGGCGAACAGTCTCAATAGAGAGAAGCCATCTGCGCGGGACATAGTGCACAAGTGTGTGCGCAAACACAGCAGCACTTTCTATTCCATCACTCTCATAAGACGCCTCGCGACACGACCGGAAAGAGGTCAGGTACAGGACCGACGGCGTTACGAGCTCTCCGAGGCACGGGGGTATAATACCGCCAAGTCCCAGACTTCAGGGTGATGCTGAGAAATTTTTCTTTTTACAGAAAAGTCCCAAAATCACTTCTGACCCGACCCGGGGTTTGAACCCAGGACCTCGTTCTTTGCGGGTGGACACGCTACCCGTAGACCAACGAAGGGTAGGGGTAGTGACGGGGAGGCATATTAACAAGAATATTGTGAGCCTCCTCTTAAACCATGTTTACCTTTATATTTTCTAGATCGAATATCCTCAACTGTGCAGTTTTCAGTTCACCCTGTAGGACGGATATCCTGCCTTCCAACTGCTGTATAAGTTGGTCGCGCCTCTGTACTTCATCGCTAGATAAACTGGTCTGTAAAAGAGAAAACATTGGAAATTAGAAAAGAAATATCGTGCATTGAATATTATTACAGAACTGATTTGGTCCAATATTTTCTCTCTGCATGCTGTAAAAAGGTTTGGAGGAAACCCAGAAAGCATATTTTCAACTCTTCGGCCCAGGTTTAAGCTGTTGCGGCTAGTTAACAAAACTTGACTTCGAAACCCATAGGAAACCTGTTTAATTTATATTAACTATTTATTTAATTTTTATCCTACCGACTGCGCCAACTTAAGGCGTGCCACGTAAGCAAAATCTAAGTTTACAGTTTACATACATACATACGCATTATTTTATAATACCTACAAATTCATTACCCAATGTGAGATTCTATTAGACTTCTGACTATTTGAAACACATATCATAAATGTTGTATGTCTGGCAACAGATGGCTTATCATGCTCTTCCAAGCACACAGGGTTGAAGTTGAATCTAATCCAAACAAACCTCGATATTTTTGCACTAAGATTGATTTGGCTATTGTGACGTACTAATAAAGTGCACGCGTAACAGGGAGTTGGGCGCATTGCTCGGCCGACCGCCGGCCGGTGCGGACGTGTGTGCGCTCCTTGGGCACGGTCACGATAGACTGGACTGGACACCATAGATATTCACTGTACAGGTTTAAGCTTATAACCCAGCAAAGTTTTCAAGTCTATGTACGCACGGCTACATATCAAGTTATACATTTCCTATACAACGCGAAATCAGCTTGTACTGGAAATGTATAGCTTGATGTGTAGCCGTGTGTACATGTAATAGCTTCGTTTCCTAAACTATAATTATATAATACTTACAACACTTGTCGCAACCTCCAACCGTGCATTAAGGTCTTGTATCGTATAATTGAGATTATTTATTTGTGTTGAATACTCCGAGTCTTTGGCTGATAGCTGCAACTGAAGTAAAACATACAGTTAGAAACACTGCCTAATAACATTACACGGTTTAATGGAAACCTTACACAATGTATCCAACAACAATTATAGTATTAAAGATTGACATTATAATACAGTGCAGCCTTAATATAACGTACCTCAATATAACGACTTCCTCGATTTAACAAATTTTTCGTAATCCCCTTGAATTGTCCATAAGAGTCAATATAAAACATACCTTTACATTGCGAACATTTTTTACGAATATCCTCTTTATAACGAATTTTCAACTACCAAGAAAAAGTATAAATACCTCTAAATAACGATTTTTGTCAACCAAAATCAAATCAAAAACCTTTATATAAAGCTTCCACCAATGTATGATTTGTAATCTCATAGCATGTGATTTATGTCGCGACATGTTTCGACACGCCTTTGTTCGTAAAACAATCATTCCTGTTTGATGAAAAGTAATGTAAACATTTCTGCTCGTCACTATTATTAAAGATTTAAGTTAAAATGGCTCAGAAACGTAAAAGGCGTTCCTTATCGATCACAGAAAAACGAAACATTATTATTTATGTTGACAAGAATCCTATGACGAAAATATTAGACATAGCTAATAAGTTCGGGATTTCCGCAAGGACATTGGCTGCAATTTTAAAATTAAATGATAAGTTTTAGAAGAAAGTGGTTTACCGTAAACAGCAGAAGATTAAAATCATGCGAGTTCAAAGACGTAGAGGAATGTGTGTTGAAGTGATTAAAACAGTGCCGAAACAAAAAATACACAATACAAATACATAATCGGAGTCCCTATTCTTCAGAAATAGGCTCAGCAGTTTGCAGTAGAATTGGGACATGAAAAGCTCCGTGCTAGCAACGGGTGTTATTTTATTTTAGTAGAAGTTGTTCGCTATAACAAGATGAGTAGGTATTGTAAATAAAACAATTTTTTACCTCTTTATAACGAATTTTAGACCAACCTAACAACAACATTAACACAATTACTTGATTTACCTAATATTTCCTTGTTTCCCTCCGACCTGTTATATCGAGATTGCACTGTATCATATATTATTTTTTGTTTTAAATATTTCTGAGTATTACGTGTTGTCTTGTATCTTAAAAATAATATTTGTACGCCGTAAAGGTAAAACGTGAAGCACCGATCACTGCCTATAAACAATGTACATCTTGCATGCTCCTTACTCATGTTTTAAAAAAAAATATATCGCATCAATCTTGATTTGCGATTATGGTATATCCCCCCATTCTTTGGGGAGGCTTTTGTCCAGCAGAGGACGTAATTTGGTCAGCCAAATTAACAGCGGGTAACTGGCGCGTTACACCGGCTTTTGCCGAACCTCGGGGGTCAACGCGAAGAAGTTCGCCGCCTCTACGGAGGAGTCGTGCGTTCCATGGCCCTTTACGGGGCGCCGTCTGGTCTGTACGCCTCCCGCTCTATTCTATCCCCCAGGGGCTCTACCGAACATCGATTCCTTAAATGGCGTTTAAATAAATAAAGGTTAAAAATGACTTAATCAATCGTTAAATCGGCTTCCATAAGCACATGTGAAGTCATAAAGGGTCCGGAATCGATTGTCAACGTTGAAGCCGATTTAACGATCGAATAAGTCATTTTCAACCTTTATTTATTTGAACGCCATTCGGCGACTTAGCCGGTAGAGGCCCAGATCTATTCTAAATAACCTGCAGCGTGTGGTGGCCATACGGATCACACGAGGATACCGTACGGTATCCTTTGAGGCGGCGACACTCCTGGCGCGCCTCCCGCCTTTCGATCTACTGGCGGCAGTTGACATGATGATGATGGTTTTTTTAAACGAATATCTAAGATTCTGGCGAAGTAGTAGTGGGTGTAAAACGGACTTACTTCTACATTCTTGAGTTTGTCTTTGAGGTCGTCCCTCTCCTTGGACGTGGCGTCCACTATGTGTTCCAAAGACTCCTTCTGCCACGACAGCTTCTCATTGTCGACTATCACCTGCCACAAAATTATGATTTTGTTATTGGAACGAAGTTAATTATCGCGCGTTGCGAAAGGGGGCTATACGGAAAAAATTAAGACGAAAAGTTGTAACGACACGTTTTGCTATAGTAAGCTATTGTAAGCCGTGCGGCGTGCGCATGTTTCTCTCTCTGTCTCTCTCTCACTCTTATAGAAAGCAAGCCAGATATTTTCGTTACGTCTTTCTATTTCGCATTGAACAGTGTGGTGTGGCGACGATTATTTTTGTTGAGTGTATACAGGCTTTTTGTACATAATACCTAAATAAAAAAAAATAACTTAGTTCCATCCGGGTGTCCCTTGACACCTCTCAAGTTTTATATTCTACTAACGATAGCTGTGTGGTGACGGCAGCGAATATCAGAATATCATCACCCCATCTCATCCCCTGGGGGGTGTAGAAATCGACCCGAGGAAATATCTACCAGATGATAGGCAGCAGCTTCCTTCTGTGTGCTATGCCCATCTTACTACGATCGCCAACCCGTCTGCTAAGCGTGGCGATTATGGCATATCCACCCAAGATGATTCTTTGGGGAGGCTTGTTCAACAGTGGACTTTTTCAGCTGGAATGATGATATATTTTATACCTATTATAATTTATTTACAGGAAGCCAATGTCAAGGCAAGTGAGTATTGGACTGCTGTTTTGTATTTGTCAATATTAAGACGGACCATAAATAAAGAAGGCGCTTACTAACATATGACGTCACTTGTAGTGGAGCCATGAAAGCTCAAGTCATTTTGCGTGGAAGGGATGGAGCATCCCCACGTTATCCCCGCCAAGAGCTTAAAACGCTTAAACTTTATTAGCCAATTTTTTATTTTTTTTGCACTCTGTTCATATTTGAGGATTCCAAGATATTCCTAAGTAATCCAAGTGCGAGTCGGACTCGCGCACGAAGGGTTCCGTACCATTATTTATAAAAACGAGCAAAAAAAGGGGCTACCATACAACAAACGTGATTTTTTTCCCCTAAATATTAATTTTATTTAGCTTTTTAGTATTTGTTGTCACATTTATGTTGTCGAAGGTATAACTTGTAAAAAATTTATTAACAAAAATGAAAAAAATTACAAAAGCATCATATTTTTTAATTTATTGACTTTTTTAATGAATATTTTATACAATTATTTTTTTCTCATACTATAGATGTTTGTTTTAGTTGAAATATAAATTTTATAAGTATGTATTGAAACTGATACAATTCTTCACGGCATAACAGTTGCGTAGCTAATAAGCTTCTAGCCAGGACATGATGGACTCTGGACTATGTATAACTTGTGAATTATCAGTATGAGGTATAATGATCGATATGCCATCTACAAACATTACTCATTCATGGTTAGTTATGCTAGACCAATTATTGATATTTAATATGAATATTAAGGGCCCCAGAACACTGCCTTGAGGTGCTACATAGTTGTTAAGCCGTAATATTTCAACACACTATTGCGATATGTTAAATAAATCTTTATCCATTCCAATGCGGATTCTATATTTTTCACACTTGTGCAATATCATATTATATAATACTATATTTTTTGTTTTTCTACCTTACTTACTTATCGTATGGGCAGTGGTTATCCTAGGGTCAGAGTTGTTGAAGCCTTAACGATTCTGACATGGCTTAACGACTGTTGCCTGACAGCTACAACCGTTTAACATGCCCTCCGAAGCACAGAAACGCTCAGGAATTAAATCACTTTGGCGGTCACCCATCTATGGACTGACCGCGAGTCTAGTTGCTTAACCTCGCCGATCACTTACGAACCGGTGAGAGCATCTAGCTATGAGATTATTCTACCTATCGATGGATGAGTCGAAAATAAGGCTCACCATCTGGTCCCTACTTTATATATAAATCGACGTCATTCAATGCGTACACTCTTCCGGCGAATCCACTCAGGAGTCCTCCACTTCCTCTATCTATATATACTAGCTGTGCCCCGCGGTTTTACCCGCGTAAAATTTTATGAATTATCACAGCCCCACCCCCGTAGGTGATAGCGTGATAATATGTAGCCTATATGTTGACCCTACATTCATGCAAAATTTGAAGTAAATCCATGCAGTCATTTATGAGTTTAGCCCGGGCATACAGACAGACAAATAGACACACAGACAAAAATTCTATAACTATATTTTTGGCTTCGATATCGATTGTTGATCACGCACCAAATATCCAATTTACAGCCACCACATTTACCAAATTCCATTTTCAATGTACAGTTTTGACTTTCCTACGATTTTATTATATGCATAGATGTCTGTATCACTATATATGTCTATCCACTTTATCCAGTAAGGGCAGTACTCATGTCAATGCATACCTGTCGTCTCTGCTTTTCTACAAGGTCGAGTTGTGCAGTTAGCTTGTTGATAGTGTCGTCGTCGGGCGAGGTGACGAACTCCAGCGCAGACGAAGGCCCCGATTTCTCCGACTCGCCCGTCTCGTTGCTGACTCGCGCGGAATCTGATTGCGCCTCACTTTCCGCCAGCCGGGCTATATCGAGTTTTAGTTTCTTGTTTTCTTGACGCAACTGTGAAGATAAAATGTTGTTTTATTAATAATTACTTACTATACATACATACTCTTTGAATACAGGTTATCAGTTCTGCCTCGTTGGTCTAGCGGTACCGTGTTTAACTGCAGATAATGAGGTCCTGGGTTCAAATCCCGAGTCGGGCCAAAAAAGGGATATTGGGATTTTCCGTAAAAAGAAATTTCTCAGTGTCAGCCCGAAGTCTGGAAGTTGGCGGTATTACACCCCCGTGCCTCGGAGAGTACGTAAAGCCTCTTTCCGGTCGTGTTGCTAGTCGTCCCATCGGATCATGAGAGTGATGGAATAGAAAGTGCCCCTGTGTTGGCGCACACACTTGTGCACTATAGTATGTCCTGCGCAATTGGCTAGTCTCCATTGAGAGTAGCCGCCGTGGCCGAAATTCGGTCGGGAGGACATCATCAGTCACATGTTAACGTCAATATATTGCCGCCCACATCAGACTTTTTGTAGGACCGATAAACGGTCCAATTATAAATTCTGTTTTATTTCTGACCCGACTTATTTGTAGGACGTGTGCGTTGTACTATAATAATAATAATATCCTAGGACATTATTCACATACGGCCATCTGATCCCAAACTAAGAAGAGCTTGTACTATGGAAACCAGATAACTGATATACTACATATACTACTTTTTGTATGTAAATACATACTTATATAGATAAGTACACCCAGACTCAGGATAAACAGGCATGTTCATGCACACAAATATCTGTCCTGGGTGGGAATCGAAACCACGACCTCCGGCGTGAAAAGCAATCATTTGCCAACCACACCAACAGGGGCTCTACCGGCTAAGTCGCCGAAAATCGATTTCTTAAATGGCGTTCAAATAAATAAAGGTGAAAAATGACTTAATCAATCGTTAAATCGGCTTCCATGAGCACATGTGATGTCACAAATGCTCCGGAATCCATTGTGAATGTTGAAGCCGATTTAACGATTGAAAGTCATTTTTCACCTTTATTTATTTGAACGCCATTTAAGAAATCGATGTTCGGCGACCTAGCCGGTAGAGCCCCAGGCCGGCATTAGATAGAATAAATTAAAAACACACCTTCTCCACTAATTCTTTGGTCTGATCAAACTTCTCTTTATGCATCTCATGGGTGCGCATCATATCCTCCTGACAAGACGCAATCAATAGGAACTGTTCCTTCAAAGAATCATTGTTCTGCTTCAAAGTCTCCTTAAGTATTACATTCTCGTCCAAGAGTTCGCCGAAACGCTTTTGTAGTTCCTCTGTGCTTTTATCGTCTGTGATTATTGTGCTCGCCACCATCATGGAGCCTGGAGACGGCTGGAATAAAAAGAAAAGTAGAGTCATTATTTGAAGAAATAGATTGTTTAAGATAGATAGAGCAAGACGTTCTTTTGCTCTATTCATCTTAAAAAATAGGAGTAGGAGCATTGTAGAAGACGGCGGACTGTAGTTTATTGTTGAATGGGGCTGATCGGGTGGCAGGAATGTGCTTCAGTCGTATATTGGCACACACACTCGTTGCCGAACAGAATTTGTACAAGAGAGAAAAATTGACATTTTATCAAAGATAATTTATTGTTAGTTGGTGTTGCCAACAAGCGTCTCAGCTGGAAGTCAAGAATTATTTGCAAATTTTTGACGCATTGCATTTCCATTAATCATGGCCGAATTATAATATAAGTAAATGTATTCCAAGTTTATAAATTTGGAATTTTCTAGAGCCATTCGGGAAATGGGTAGTTCTTTTGCAATCAGCAGCCCGATGAGGCCGAGATTCTATAAAAGATTGAAAAAGGGGTTCAAAGTAGATACTAAAATTTGAGGTTTGCAATATCTTCTTGACTAAGCCGTGTGGGGGAGGAAGCGGGACTGACATTTTTTTCGGGTAAATATGGACTTTCTGGGTATGCAATATTACCCAGAAAGTCCATTATTGTATTTATTGTTTGCAAACATTTTTGTTCAAAAAAACCTTCTTAAATATTACGAACTGTACATACAGTCAGCCTCAAATAGTCACCACTCAGGGTATTCAAATAAATAGACGCAACCAAAAATTCAATATTATCGGTACTAATAAATATAGTCACTCAAAAGGGAGAACTTAAAATGTCATATAGATAGGATCAGTCAAAGTACTATATTTATATAGTAACAGTTATCCAATCAATGGTAACCAAGCATGTTAAATGTCCAAGAATATGCCACATATAAATAATTAAAGAATAAAAAAGGTTTTTATTCACGTAGTCTTGAAAAAGGGCTTGTAAATAGTCAGAAGATGTTTGTAGTAATATAACTAATATTTTCTAGTATAATAATTTCTAGTTACTTATAGATATTAGATATTTAGGAACACGGACTGTTAATAATATCTCGGGACAATACATTTATAAAATTTATTTTATAATAGCAATGATATTTAGCAAGCGTGTATTAAGCTCTTTTCAAAGAGATTATGTTTAGGTTTAGAGCGATATTACTTACGGTCGTTATTTTTTGCAACTACCCACATGTTTTTTATTAATCGCGATAATGGCTAGTTTTAATAGATCTCCAAGTGTGGAAGATTTTATTGATGAAGTAAGTGAACAACGAAATAACAATGAAGCGGTGAGCGTGGAGCAAAGTCAACAATTTGTCGAAGAGATGAATGTTGAAGAAAGTGAAAGAAGGTCGATAAAAAGGAAGGATGAAGATAACTTCATCACTGTTATGAGAGATCCAAAGCGACTAGCACGTAGTTTTTCTGCCAATAAGGAAAGTATAGAAAACAACGAAGGTTTTGAAGTAACCTTATCGTCTAAGCAAATATTACCCAAACAGTTTGGAATGGCGAAACTTCTACAAAGTGAGCAGTTAAATAATATTTTAAAAATAAAATATAAAAGTGCCTACAAAGTCAACATAACCTTCCTAAATAAAGAAGATGCAAATAAACTTCTTAACTGCCAAAAGTTTAATAGTGAGGAATACAGATGCCTAAGTACCGATGAGGTGACCTTGAGTTATGGAGTAGTAAGAGATGTGGATCTAGACTTAGAAGAGAATGAAGCAATTAAAGAATTGAAATGTGAATATAACATTATTGCTATGAGAAGACTGAAACGTTTGGCCGATGATGGAAAGTGGGTGGACAGCACTGCGGCACGACTTACATTTAAAAGTAATATGATACCAGCATATGTATATGGGTACGGTTGCCGGTTTAAAGTGGAACCCTACTTTTTCCCCGTTACTCAGTGCTCGGGATGTTGGAAGTTTGGACATATGAGAAAATTTTGTCCTACCAATAAAATAAGATGTCCCAAGTGCGGGCTTGGTCATGAAAATTGCGAGGTAAAACAATATGTATGTGTCAATTGTAAAGGTTCACATATGGCTTTAGATAAAAAATGTCCATCGTTTGTGAGAGAAAAGCGCATTAAGAAGATTATGAGCCAGAATAACTGCACTTATAAAAAAGCTTGGAGCTTAATTAGACAAAGTAACGTGGCGGAAAGACTTAACAACCCCATTGACTCTGATAATATATTCGTAAGTGACGGTCCTGCTATGACTGTAGCCTCCACTTATAAGGATATACTGGTATCTGGTAGCAGAACAACTCAACCCTTGGCACCTTTTCAAGCAAAAAGTAGAGAAGAAAGTCCAACTTCGGGGAGAAAGAGAGCAAAAGTTATCATGGATAACAAGAAAGAAGGAAACAAAAGAAATAATTATAACACAAACATAGAGGACAATACAGAAGAAGTTCAAGAGAGTCAAGAGTCAAGTTCATCCACACAAGAAGAGTTGTCAGATAACAAAGGAATTATTTCAAGAATCACCAGGTTTTATCATAAAATTAAAGAAATAATTTTATCAAAGAGAGCTTTTGAAGAAAAAGTATGTTTGTGTTTGCAATATATAGTTGAACAGGTATCTAAATACTTCATTGAGACTCTATTAGAGGGAGGTAACGTGTCTAAACTTTATAATAGTTTTAAAAATGGCTAGCAACTATTTTTATAACATTAACATAGCACAGTGGAATGCCCAAAGTTTGAGACCGAAACTAGCTGATTTTGATATCTTTCTTAATAGAGAAAAAATACATATTGCAATATTGAGCGAGACATGGCTAGAACCTGATTCGGGAATGAATTTGACGGGATATAACATTTATAGACAGGACCGGTCGGATGGTTATGGAGGTGTGGCAATTATGTGCCATAAATCTCTAAGGACTCATATAACTTTAACTTCTGTCAGCAACTCTGGCATTGAGATCATTGGCATCAGGATTTTAAATTGTAAGTTGATAAATAATATAATATCAGTTTATTGCCCATCATCTGCTCGTGTTTCAAAATCAGATTGGGATTTAATATTTACACTGTTTTCTTCTAAAACTTTTATAGCTGGCGATTTTAATGGTCATCACAGTAACTGGTCCAACAGAACAGATGCAAGAGGCAACCAATTATTTGATAGCTCTTTAGAAAATGGTTATATCTCACTTAACGATGGTAGGCCTACTAGGGTCAAACTAGTAAATGGATTTCTTCAACAGACCTCACCAGACATCTCTTTTTGTTCTACGGATATTGCGATAAACTCTATTTGGAAGGTAACTAATGAAAATTTAGGGAGTGACCATTTAATTTTGAAGATAAGTTTTAGGGTAAACGATTCGTTTCATTATATAATTAAAAGGAATATAAAAGGAGCTGCTTGGGGTAATTATAAAAATACTTTAAGGGATTTATTTTTATATGGAAATTGGGTTTTTGATAACGTTCAAGAAATGTATAACTACTTTTTAGAACAAATAAATATAGCTGCTGATCAGAACATCCCCTGGAAAAAAATATGCCTAAACCCTAGCCAAAAGTTTGTACCTAAAATTTATTGGAATCAGTCACTTTCAAGAGCAGTGGCTGAACGTCGACTCGCACTTAAAGAATTTAGACAAAATCCTTCTCCTGACAACTTAGACCGCCTTAAATTAAAGATTTCAATAGCTCAACGTTTAACGAGGCAAGCAAAATCTCAGAGCTGGCATGCCTTTTGTGATAGTATTGATGAATCTACTTCGTTATCAGAAATGTGGCGAAAAATGAGATGGATGAAGGGGTTTAAACAAAGTAAGTCATTTTCTTCTGATAAACAAAAGCAAGAGCTCTTATCTTCTTTGGCCCCGGATTTTGTAAGTGAACCTCCCATGACGTTTACGTCATCTAACCCTAAACTCGATGGTGACTTTACATTATCTGAAATGGAGCACTGTTTAAAAAGTAAGGATACTTCCCCAGGTCAAGATGGAATCTTCTATTCTATGATATATAATCTACCTGACGTAGGTAAAGAGTTTCTACTTCAGCTGTACAACTTTATATTTATTTCTGGGTATGTACCTAGTCAGTGGAGAGACGTATTAATTATTCCTATACCAAAATATTGTGCTCAATCTGATTCCAAGCTTCGACCTATTACCTTAATTTCTTGTGTGTGTAAAGTCTTTCATTTGATGTTGGCAAGAAGATTGGAGTGGTTTGTGGAACATACTGATATTTTATCACCTAACACCACGGGATTCAGAAGGGGACAGTCTTGTCTTGATAGTTTGGCGCGTCTTGTTACAAATATACAAATAAATTTCACCAAAAATATACCTACTTTAGCGAGTTTTTTAGATATTGAAGGAGCATATAATAATGTTATTATCAATAAAGTTGTGCAAACATTGGATAGTTTAAAGGTTGGAGGTAAAATGTGTTCTTATCTGTGGCAGTATTTAGGAGAGAGACATCTACAGATTAAATGTGATGAAAATGACAGTAACACATTCAAGAGATGGACTTGTAAAGGAATTGCTCAAGGTGATCCTTTATCACCTTTATTGTTTAATATTGTCACTGCTGGGGTCTGTCGAAGTATTAATCAAGTATCCCTTTGTCAATATGCCGATGACTTTGTTTTGTTTACCGATTGTAATAAGCTTGAAGACAGCGTAACAAATATGCAGGCAGCACTGGATACTTTGGTAATATTATTGGAAAATCTTGGATTGGATCTATCAGGTACCAAATCCAAATATTGTGTCTTTAGTAGAACGCGAAGGCCTCAACAGGTACAACTCTACATTCAGGGGGTTTCATTAAATTCAGCAGACTGTATTAAGTATTTAGGTGTTTGGTTAGATCGCTCTTTAAGATGGGGGAAACATATTAAGGAAACTTGCGAAAAATCTTTAAAATTTTTAAATTTACTTAAAGTGTTAGCTGGGTCTAACTGGGGTATTCACCCCATACACCTTCGTAGAATTTACATTGCTCTTATTAGAACTCGTCTGGATTATGGTAGTTATTTATACGACAGCGCAGCCCACTGCCACACTTCTAAATTAGACAAAGTGCAAAATCAAGCACTGAGAGTCATTGGCGGATTTATAAGATCAACCCCAATTCATGTAATGGAGTCAGAACTGTGTATACCGCCTTTACAAATAAGAAGGTTGTATTTAGCCTTTAAATTGTGCTTAAAATCTTCGTCGTGGGGAGATAACATTAATTGTAAACTTTTTTCAGAATTGATTGGGTTAAGTAATAATAGATATTGGACTCATAAAAAGAAACCATTGTTAGCAAAATGTTATACCGAAGTTAGAGAAGATACAATAGCTTCTTCTCGTCCACTTGACATGTTTATGCTAACTATTTGGGTAACAAATATAAGTGTCAAAAACATAATCAATTGCTATTTAGATAGCGTTAGGAAATCAAAATCAGAATATCATAATTTTTCTCTAAAAGTTGAAGTTCTACAAGAATTACATGAAAAATATAACGGATACTATTGCCTGTATACTGATGGGTCAAAATCTCCAAGTGGGCTGGGTGCTGCATTTTATGATTCCTACAATAAACACTATAAATGCTTTAAACTGAATAGCTGTATGTCTATTATGACTGCGGAGCTAGTTGCAGTGTCAAAGGCTTTATCATATGTGAGCAATGATTTATCTGTGCCTAAAGTAGTAATACTGACGGATAGTCAAAGTGCTCTACTTCATATTGCACGGTGTGCCTCTGGAGTCAGAGGTCATCCAGTAGCATATACAATTTTAGAATATATAAAAAATATAAATAACGTAAGAAATATAACTTTGTCGCTGCAATGGGTTCCGTCTCATATCGGTATATTTGGGAACGAGGAGGCTGACAGATTGGCCAGAAAAGCTATTTCTGAAGGAATAGAAGTGGACATTTTACCTCATTACTCAGAAATCTTGTCAAAATACAAAACCAAATGCCATGACGCTTTCAAAGAATATTTTGATGAAAGATCTAAGACTAAAGGAATATGGTATAAATGTATACAATCTGAGCCTCCTCATATCCCATGGTTTAGTTGTAAGAGTTTGAACCGGCCACAGATTGTTACCGCATTTCGTTTGCGTTCCGGACACATTCCTTCCAGAAGTTTTGCTTTTCTTATGAAAAAAGTTGATTCACCAAATTGTGAACAGTGTGGAAAACGAGAAGATGTTTTCCATATATTGAGAGAATGTGTCCGTAACGGTAGTAGGCGAGATGAGATGATAAGAAGGTTCAATATAAATTTAAGAGATGTTGGTGTTTTTCATAGCATTTTAGCAGAACCATACTCGGTTCGAGCTAGAATGCTATATTTCTTTAAAATTAAGTGACCCGTCTATGTACTCAGTGGGTTAGTTATTGGATTTGTATAGTGTAGTTTTAGAGCTAGCTTAGAATAAGGTACGATGGGATTGGCATCGTCATTTCATGTACGAAAATCCTGTATAATAAATAAAGACTAAAAAAAAAAAAAAAAAAAAAAAATGTTTAGGTTTAATTATCGAAATTTATAGTTTATGCTATATTTTACTACATATTGTCTGATATAAGAAAAATAAACTAGCATGTTATAGAAATAAACGTTTTCCTAAATATGAAAACCTATTTAGGCTTTACCATTGTACAACGATAACCAAATAGCTAAAATCCGTAAGTGATCGGCGAGGTTAAGCAACAAGGCTCGCGGACAGTCCATAGATGGGTGACCACCAAAGTGGTTTAATTTATGAGCGTCTCCGTGCTTTAGTTTAAGCTGTGGGTCCCGGTTTTAGTCACTAGGCAACAGTAGTTAGGCCATGTCAGAGGCGGCTTGAACAACTCTGACACTAGGCTCTCATCATCATCATCATCATTTGTCCCCACTAATATGCTAGTGGGAGTGGTTTCCGCACTTAGTATCGATGTGGAGCATTGTACGTGAGCCATGGCAGCCTTCATTCCATCCAGCCCACCTCCCTTCAGAAGAATATCAAGTCTCCTAAACTTCTCAGGGCTTTCGTAATAGGTCCCGGTGATCCCAGGGTTTCCTTCCGGATTTTTGTGATGCCTGTGCATTCCAGTAGCACGTGCGCGACGCACTGGGGTCTCTAAAGGCCACTAGATGTTTACTTTTAAAGACAATCCCCGCTTTAGGGAAATCAATCCCTGTGTCGCGGAATATTTACAAACTTATAATTAACGGACACATAGTACAATCAGACTCAGGACAGCAAAGTACATCCAGACTCAGGACAATATGGGTCACACAAATAGTTGTCCTTCGCGGGACTCAAACCCGGGACACGATGTGGCGAGGCGACTGTTGCAACCGCTGCGCCACACGTGCAGTCAAAGATACATATTGATTATTAAGTAATACAACCAATTAACAAAATAAAAATAGAATGATAATATTTTTATCAGCACCACTATTATTTAAAAAAAAGATAACTCATTTTAAAAGAATATCCGTATCTCTCCCCTGTCACAAGCCTTCTTCCCCCTTCCCACTTGATTCAATTGGCAACCATTATATCTACCAATAAATCGGCCAAGTGCGAGTCGGACTCGCCCATGAAGGGTTCCGCAGCAGCAAGTATTTCAGTTGATTAAATAAAAGGTAAATTGCGGTTTACGATTTACGACGCATAAAAAAAAACTACTAACTAGATCTCGTTCAAACCAATTTTCATTGTTAGTTTACATGATAATGTACATCATATATTTTTTTTTAGTTTTATCATTCTCTTATTTTAGAAGTTACAGGGGGGGGACACTCGTTTTTCCACTTTGGAAGTATCTCTTGCGCAAACTATTCAGTTAAGAAAAAAATGATATTAGAAACCTCAATATCATTTTTTTTTTACCTATCCATAGATACCCTACATGTATGGGTACGAAGAAAAAAACTTTTTTGAGTTTCAGTTCTATGTATGGGTAACCCCCAAAATTATTATTATTTTTCTATTTTTGTGTGAAAATCTTAATGCGGTTCACATAATACATCTACTTACCAAGTTTCAACAGAACAGCTCTTATAGTTTCGGAAAAAAGTGGCTGTGACATACGGACGGACGGACAGACAAATAAATAGAAATAGTTTGTTGAAGCTAATATTTCAATACTCACCTAATACACTAATTCTTTTATAATAACTCTAGACAACATTCCAGGAGACACGAATAAATACCTTGTTCACTTAGACACTTCTATAACGCACCACAAATGCTAATGCACACAATTGTCACAAACAAATCAACTAATATATATATACACAAAATATTTCCTATACATCTTATCTAAGGTAAACTCCCTTTTTACAATACATGTAAATAACGTGTAGCATTAATCAGGTAGGCATATTTCATCAAAAGAAGCAGGTTTTAGAAGAAAAGTTTGCGAAACACAAAATTTTCTTTTTAATTTATTTCAGAGAATTAGATATATTATCGACGGGCCTGTTGGCGTGGTTGGCAAATGCTTGATTTTCACGCTGGAGGTTGTGGGTTCGATTCCCACCTAGGAGAAATATTTGTGTGCATGAACATGTCTGTTTGTCCTGAGTTTGGGTGTAATTCATCTATATAATTATGTATTTACAAAAGAAAGTAGTATAGCAGTTATCTGGTTTCCATAGCACAAGCTCTGCTTAGTTGGGGATCAGATGGCCGTGTGTAAATAATGTCCTAGAATTTTATTATATTATTAATAAAATAGCTACACATGTGTGCTTAACACATTCACTGCCCACCTGGCATATTGGATGCCCATAAATGCAACATTATCTCTATGGACCAAAACAAGTCGATTTATCTCATATTCTCTATATCTTCATATTATCACATGTACGCCAACTTAAACAAAAATATACTAACTACATTAAAATGTTTGAAGTTCACATACTTAGTGGTAAAATAAGCTTGCTATTGACAGCAAAGTATGCATATTTGTGACGAGCGAAGCGACCCGTCACTCGATTATTAAAATATAAATATCCGCAACGTTATTTTATATATTTACATTTACGTTTTAGATTTAATATTTAGAATAAATTTAGAAATTATGCTTGTTTTAAAGATATTATTGTACACGTCTGTTTTTGTTCTATTACACAGACATAAAAGAAACTACCGTCTGTGGTACGGGCTCGGCCTAGTTTAGACGTTAGTGTTCACTTAGAATAATGTCATAAGTATAGAAACATACTCTTAGATTAAGAACAATGTAAACTTATCACTTACATCAATAAAGATTTTTATTTATTATTTATTTATCGATGGTAAAACATGATGTATGGATTATTTTCCCACAGAAACATAATACACATTAAAAATTAAGTCTTTTCCCATACACAAACGGCGAAAACAACTTAGTATGTAAATATTTACTCGCATATGCTTACACAGGTGCATATTTGTTGACTAAATAGGACGCGAAAAAAACCTTAACTGTGACTACTTATCATTAAGAGATCAGACAGTTGGTTTCTTATTGATTATGTGATATAAAATGGGGAAAAAGTAGATAGTTTGAATATGGCTACCTATTTTCAAAATTGCGAAATCATTAATTTAAGCATCCGGCAGGTCTCGAATCAGCAGCTTTTACCAATCCGGGGTAGGTGATCTGCGTTAAGCACACTCACAGATCAAATTAAGGATTCTACTTGCTAACACTCTTTTGGAGGATATGGATGTTATGTAGGTTATTATCCATCGACTTTGCATGCTATATAACGTAAGTTAATGACTATCTATTGTTGCTACACGTATATCTACATTCATAATTGGTACTTGACTACACGTGAGGTGCAGTCTTACACAGCATAAAACATTTTGGGAAACAGTTCTAACGCTTTCGATCGAAGTGTATAGAATGGAGCGTATGTACGTGGGCATAAATATGTCTCAGATCTAAGTGATACAAATGGAAATCCGTCAACCATGCTAGTACTTAAAACAAGATCATGATAGATCTATATGATAAGCTAAAAATCTCCCTATATCGATATTACGTAGGTGCTTATTACGTTGCGTCATAGCACTATCTGGTAGGGAGGAAATTGGCGATGATAACATACGTGAGGAGATAAGATACTTATTTCCATATATATATACTATTTTTATGCATCTTGATTGCCAAAAACCCCCGTCAACGTCTGAATCCATCGTAGGGAATACAGGGAGAGTTTGTTGGTTTTCCATCCAACATATTTTGTCCCTCATATTTTTTTTAGTCCCTCCCTCTTACCCACCACTGAAAGAGGCTATAGCCTCGTAAAATGAGAGATTTGCAACTAGAGAAGCCAGCTGAAAAAGCACCGAGGATCAATTTAAGGGTCCGAAGTGAGCTGTTATATTTGATTCCAATAGTAGGTATGGCAAAAGCGCTTAAACGCACGGAAGTTGTTCCTTGTTGCCACAAGATCCGTGCGTAATCCGTAAACTACTCCAGGGGGCCTACTCTCTTTCTCCGAATCGAAACTTCGTTAGCGAACTATATTGAAACGAAGTTTTGCAAGTGACCCTACTCTATTTCATTTTCGGATACACATTTGTAGTTCGCTTCCATAGACTATTTTACGTGAACGATTGTGTTGAACTATATAGTGTGGGGATTTTAGTTTCTCATTTTGGTAAACTACGGTTTGGACTTTTTTTTAAATAATTAAATGAATAGGCTTTGTATTTTAATTTTAAATTAATCTTGTAGTTTTTTAAGCATTTATTGTTATAATTAATGCAGAAATTATAAATACAGAAATTTAAAATATATTTCCAACGATATCAACCGCGATTATATAAATAGCCCTTTTACTGACATTTTAAACCGGCTAATGTGAAGAGTACTATTTCATATGAACGATCGGTAGAATATGCGACATTAAAAAACATCCGTATATTCACGGAATGTCATCAATCGCCATAGCAACATAATTTGTTATATTCTCTTTGGTCAAATCTTGATTGAAGGATTTTTTGTTTGGATTCTTTGATAAATTAATAGTCTTGTGTTAATAATTACGTTTTCAGGTGCTTTTTACATTTTTCAACCGCAAAGTTACAAGGAGTACCTACTGTATGTTCTCCACAAATGACCTAAAGTTGTGGTTTCCATTAATACAATTTGTAAGTAAATATCTTAAATACACATGAATATTTGTTTTTATACTAAAAGTACGGCCTATTCGTAATAATAAGCATTCGTAACATCTTTTCAGTTTGAAATGTCGGTAGTCAAGCAATTGGAAGGCAACTACAGAACTTTAAACGGCCGCAATTGCCCGAAAAAGTTTTGGAGTATGCAGAACACAGAGAGGACTATAGTCAGCACACACAACTCTTAGAAACTGCAAGTTAACCATCAGTGTCACAAGAAAATCTGACTTTCACAATTTGTAAGTATTTCTTTGAGGTATTTTCAGTATTTAATATTGTAAAAAAATTGTACATGACAAAACATAAAGGTACTTTTTTTGTTACTTAGTATATTTGTATGAAATAGCTTTCCAATTTATGGTTATTAATGAAAATTTTACTTTAGCATCCAATACACATAACTAGGTACTTGCATTATATAAAAAAAGTTGTTATGAATTGAATCATTTTATATATAGTGGCATATCTGTGTCCCCTAAGAGATAGTAGAGATATATTACAACTTCCACATTTTGCCTAACTGATGGTCTTAGTCGCACATTATAGGGGGGAAGGCAATATTTATTTAGAGATAATGATGTACTAAATCCATCGAAGAGTCATATTTTTACGGAATGTAATCTATTTTAAATTGTAATGTTGTTTTTGTTGCAGCTACTAAATCCAGGAGGAGACAATTAGCAGCTGGCATCAGCAGTAGATTGTTACAATTGGAAGAGGTGCATGTAGATAAAGAAATAGTCAGGAACACTGAGCCTGCAGGCATTAGGGGTGTCCTGTTGAGAGCTGGACTAATGAGAAAATACTTTGATCAATTAAATTTATATCTGCATACTCCACATAATTAACAGTTTCCAAACTCAATTTTGCAATAAGATAGTATATATAGTCTTTGCCCATTAATCGAACAGTTAATTATGTTGTATTTAATTTAAAATGTCTCATTTGTTTTAATAAATGACTTACAATTGTTATAAACAATTGCACTACTATGCCCAACCACTAGCTTGGTGGGCAATGGATGAATACATTACATTATAGTAACTGTTGGATCTAAACTATTACTTCTAGGTTAAGTATGTAAATAAAACAAATATGAAAAGGCTGTTTTTTATTTCACTAACGCCCGGTTCCTATATTCCAAAAACGAATCGTTTCTACTACGAATAGTTAGAATTTCTACCAGCCGTAACGCAAAACCGTTCCTAAAAAATACTAGTCGTTATCCAAATAACCAACGTCTGGTTACTAACGGATGGGAGGACGTTAGTAAGCTTATTGTATGGAGATGCGTTCGAAAGTGTTCCTATAAATATTTTCTACTGTCACGGAACTGTCAAAATAACGAGGCGTTACTGCTTTGATTACTAGTCGAATTCGGTCGGTTTACCAGTCGTTTGTATTTTATTTTGGTAGTTAACATAGTGTTTGAGGAGATTTCCGTGATCTCTAGCTCTGAAACTGATAGAGAATTCATGGCTTTGTTTTCCGTTAGAAAGGGTTGATTATTTTTCTATCTTTTAAGATTTCATAACCACAAACCTTAGATTAAATACTCAATTTAAAAAAACTTATTTAGAAACCATTAAATACTCCGGACAGATGTCAGACGACAGACGCATGCGCCATGCGCTTTCCTGTTACGCGTTTTGTTCACACCATGCACTCGTAACATCAAATTTTCAATACTAATGATTTATAAATATTTTAAACCTAAAACGCAAATTAAATTATTACTGTAACTATAAGTACAGTAATTTGTACTATTACTCACATACTATTACAGAATAATAAATGATTTTAGTTGCATAATTGACGTACGACGTTTTGTTATAACTAATAGTGAAGAGGAGCGAGAGGTTCATCGCCGAACGAGTCGTAGGTGGTTTAAACTACGGATGTTCGTCGCAGGTAGGGCATTGTGGAACACTAGTTTTGCATCGGTATCGGTAGCTGAATTACGGATGGTAACGTTGGTCCAATGACGGATCGTAAAATAAAGGAACCGGGCATAAAACTTCAAGTAAATTTATATAGTTGGTGATGGATGTCCTAAAACAAAGTGAAAG
Organism: Pseudoips prasinana; assembly: GCA_951640165.1. Taxonomy (NCBI): domain Eukaryota; kingdom Metazoa; phylum Arthropoda; class Insecta; order Lepidoptera; family Nolidae; genus Pseudoips; species Pseudoips prasinana. The sequence continues at coordinate 30,306,183 of OX621251.1, read as the reverse complement.
TATATTTATAGCAAACGGTGGTCATTGATCTATGCACACAAATATCTGTCCTGCGGGGAAATCAACCCACAACATCCGCTGTGAAAATAATAAATAAATAAACTAAATAAAAAAAAGGCCCAAGGCATAGTCATAATATTTATTCAGTAAAAATTTGCAATGGTTTTTGAATCATTACAATTTTATTCCCTACCTAAAAACAATGTAAGAATCCTTTTTTAAAATAGTAACTAAACATTTAATACAAATTTATCATCTAAAAGTGTTGAATTTAATCTACTCATTCCCAAGCAGTTTTATCATTAACATGCCTTGCTACACAATTTGAAACACTGCCCCATAGAAGAGTTACTGATTTTGTGTAGATCAGCAGCATGTGTAACAAGATTATGCTTATTTAGAGTACCTATTTACATTATGAATACAAAATACTTTTCTTTATAAATGTATTAACATTTTTATGCAATATAAATATATATCAAACTACATTAAAACTCACTCCTACATCGTCAAATTCATCAACAATGCTTTGGAGTCTGTCCCGTGTGTCTTTGGCATCTTGGTTCTGTAAATGTAATTGTTCCATTTCGTGTTTTAACTATTTTCGGGAATTTGATTCACATTTAATTGATTTCGCAGGCGGCACGGATTTCTTCTATACTCTACACGTTCTTCACCTAAATCAGCCTCATTTGAAAGCATTATTGCACCTATTTCAATGCAAAAAATAAACTAAATCCAAAATCCATACAAAACAAAATCAAAAAGGCACTTTTCTTCTAGGTCGGCAATTCGATTCACACTTAAATTATTTCTTAGGCGGCACCGTTTTCTTCTACGCTCTAAACATTCTTCACATGAAGCAGGCTCAATTATAAGCATTCTTGCAGACATTTCAATTAATATGAAGCAAAATCCACATAAACGAAAATCAAAAGGTAGCACTTTTGTATTCGTCAATTTTGAAGTTAAAATGACGAAGTTTGATGTGTCAAAATCAAATGTTCGTTCGGAACGTCATGAATTAGAGTAGGTTTAGAGAATCTAAATGTCAAACTATGTTTGTTCGAATGAATTCGCGAAACGAATGGAACCGTGGTAGCATACACAAGAAATTCGTAACGAACGAACGAAATTTGGAGAAAGAGAGTAGGCCCCCAGATATTGGTTGCAAGCTGTTTAACATAATATCACGCTGATTTTGCAGTTGGAGATCACACTCCCACAGGATGTGGTGAGCAGTTTGTTCATATTCGTTACTGTGTGATGTATGACTAAGTGTATATTGAACTTTCCGTATATGGTGTACGCGTGCAACCTAATTATTGTATTTGTACCTAGCTCATAAGATCATTTATTTTAATAATATACTTTCATACGTTAAACTGACCGGTTGTCTTTTCATTTATTCGCCTTTACATAAATGTAGTAATCTACCTATTACTAGTGAAGCACGTCTAGCTTCGTATGGCGACCATGCCAGGATCTTTAGTGTTTCATTTTTTCAGGATATAATAATTAAAAATTATAATGGGCAGTCAAGTATCCAAGGAATTCAAAGAGGAGGTAATAATTGCCCAACAGGGACAAGGAAATAAAGCGAAATCCAGTATGTCTGAGAGCGATTACTCTATGGAAATGCGATATATGATGGTTGCAGTTATTGTAATGTGTGCTATTTTCTTGGCGTACAACTTATGGAAAAAAGTACATAAATGCCTTACCAAGAAGATCGAAAGGCAAGCGACGGGTATTGCTTTGCAGCGAGTTTCAGTGTAATAGGACCCGGCTAATAACTAACGATGTGGAGAAATTTGGACAAGTGTCGAATAAGTGCAAATGGTGACAAATAAATTCTGTAAGTGAACTTTATATTAATTATCTTTAAGTATTTAGGATACTTTCCGTTATGGTTATTTTTTTTACAAAACGTAATATTTTATTTTATAATATGTTTTACTGTTTTTCAATATATAGAGCTAATGTTAGAATTACAAAATATATATGTGCAGTTGGTAGATATAAGAACTTATTTAATTAAAATTGGATCGCATCGGCGACAGAATAGTGAAGCTGCGAATAAACAATTTCAAAAAGTAGTAAAGATTTATAAGAAGTATACCGAAATATTTGACATATATGTTAATAAGGTAGAAAAAGCCGAAATATCGTTAAGTGATGTTGATTTACACTTGTCAAATAAGATAGACTCGATTTATGCTCATATGGAAAGTTTAATGATGAGTATAAATAGCAGCGAAACCATGACTACCAAACCCAATTTTGATTTGAGAGTGGCGGTTAGTCTATTACCAATAATGGACGACACCGAAAAAGTTACTTTACAATTAATTGACGCAATAGAATTATATTCTACTATGATTTTAGATACGGATGCGTCACTTCTCATAAAATATGTTTTAAAAACTAGGCTATCACATAGTGCAAAATTGCGTTTGGCAGATTCATATGGTTCTGTTGACGAAATGGTTGCTGAAATGAAAACACATCTTTTAACAAAAAAATCGGACACCGCGTTACAAAAAAAGTTGCATACCGCTTATCAAGGTGGTAGGTCTATAGATCAGTATGGGAAAGACTTAGAGCAACTGTTTGTGGATCAAACAATTTCACAAGCCGAGGGCAAATCTGAAGCATACAAGATATTAAAACCCTTAAATGAAAAACAGGCTATTCAAAAATTTGCCGACGGGTTGCGAAATGAGCGGCTTAGTACTGTCATTGCTGCGCGTAATTATAGTTCATTAAAGGAAGCTATACAAGGTATACAAGGTGCTAAAGATGAGGAGGTAAATATGCCTTCCACATCAGGACAGATATTTTCAGCTCGAGGTAGGATGTTTAATAATAATAGGGGTTACCCAAATAATGGATACCGAGGGCAGAGTGTTTCGAGGCGCGGTACCACTACACCGTTTCGCGGAAAACCATTTTTCAGGAACAACATAAATAATAATAGGACATTTTACGATTCGTCGTATTATCGTAGTAGCGGTCGGGGTCGTGGTAATTTTTCAGGCCGTAGTAGGTCCCGTGGATATAATAGCCAGCAAAATTTCAATTCGAAAAAACATCATGTCAATGTGACACATGAATCGCAAGACAGTTCTAAATCGGAGGAAACCGAAAAGTTTCAGTTTTTTCGCGACTAATTACATATTAACTTATCGGAATATGAACTCTATACATCTGTATATCGATGACTATATGTGTACATGGCTCATTGATACCGGAGCATCATTGTCTGCTGTGAAACAAAGCGTGATTCGCGCATCGAGCGAGTTTATTCGCCCTAAGACGACACACATAAATGGTATTGGTGGTCAAATTACATCTACTGGGTGCATAGAGTTGATATTACGTAACGAAAATAATGAATCATTTACACATGACTTCTACATTTTTAACGATTTGCCATTAAATGTAGACGGAATTATAGGACAAGATTTTCTATCAAAATTTAATTCTATAATTAATTTTGAAAATCAAACATTAACGTTACAAAATAGTGAGGGAATTCCGATTATTTTACCTGTACAGTTATATTCGATAGGAAATACAAATGATAACGCATGTATAAAGTTGCCCGCGCGATGTGAAATTCAAGTAGATATTCCAACTAATAGGACAGGTGATTGTGTAGTAATTTCAAATGAGATTTGCGAAGGTGTATTTTTAGCTAATTCGATATGTAAGAGTAAAAACGGTAGGGTGACCATGCGTATTATGAACACACGGGAAACTGATGTTAATTTACGTTGTTTTACACCAGAAATTCGTGATTTAAAAGAATATCATTGTTATTCGTTTAATAGAATAGTAAATAACGCGGATAGGGTAAAATCTTTGTTTTCTTTGCTTAATCTTAATTATTTGATTAAAGAAGAGGAGACTTCTATAGCAAATATTTGTGCAAAATTTGCGGATATTTTTCATTTACCCGGGGACAAATTAAATACAACAAACTTGTATGAACAAAAAATTCATTTAAAAGAAAATATTAGTCCCGTTTATAAAAAAACCTTATCGTCTTCCACATTCTCAAAAAGCAGAAATAAATAAACAAATAAAACAAATGTTGGAAAATGACATTATAGAGGAGTCGACGTCTGAATGGTCGAGCCCTTTACTGATTGTTCCGAAAAAGACTGATGCTAGGGGTGAAAAAAAGTGGCGTGTTGTGATTGATTATAGGGGATTGAATGAGTGCATACAAAATGATAATTTTCCACTACCAAACATAACCGAAATTTTGGATTCTTTGTCAGGGGCTATGTATTTCAGCCATTTAGACCTTAATCAAGGCTATTACCAAATTAAATTAGACCCAGAGAGTCGTAAATACACTGCATTTTTAGCTGACAAGGTATATCAAATGAAACGCCTTCCTATGGGCTTAAAATTAAGTCCGAGTGCGTTTACTAGAGCGATGACTGTAGCACTATCGGGTTTAAATTACGAAAAGTGCATTGTCTATTTAGATGACATAATAATAATGAGTAGAAATTTGCAAACACATAATAAAAACCTAATTGACGTTTTTACAAGGCTTCGAGACGTAAATTTGAAGTTAAATCCATTAAAGTGTACATTTTTGAAGAAGGAACTTTTGTATTTAGGTCACGTGGTAACACCAGAGGGTATAAAGCCAGATGAAAATAAAGTTAAAGTTTTACAAAATTATCCGATTCCGAAAAATGCAGACGAGGTCCGTAGATTCGTTGCATTTGCAAATTATTATCGGAAATTTATTCCGAATTTTGCTAAAATTACATTACCTTTAACGAACTTGACAAAAAAATATATAGAATTTAATTGGAGTAAGGAATGTTTACATGCGTTCGAGACATTGAAAAAAGCGTTAATTAGTCCTCCATTATTACAATATCCAAATTTTTCAAAGGAAAATGAATTTATTTTGAATACCGATTCATCGGGGTTTTCGATTGGGTGTGTGCTAGCAAATGGAGACAAAAAACCGATAGCATATGCTAGTCGCCCACTAAACAAAGCGGAGCGTAACTATCCGATAATTGAGAAAGAGCTTTTGGCGATAGTTTGAGCTGTTAAGTACTTTCGCCCTTATTTATATGGACGCCGGTTTAGGGTTATCACGGATCATAAACCGTTGATTTATTTATTTAACATGCGCGACCCTTCCAGTAGGTTAACAAAGTTTCGATTATGTCTGGAGGAATATGATTTTGTAGTAGAATATATGAAAGGAAAAGATAATGCAGCTGCAGATGCACTATCTAGGATTGAATTGACGAGTGAAGAGTTGAAGAGCATGTATGAGTGTGTGATAGGGGTCATGACTAGAGCGCAATATAGAAGAATGGAAGAAGAGAAAAATGAAAATGTATTGACTGATAAGAGTTCCGGCAATGATCGGTCTGATCAACCAAGAGTTGCGGAAATTTTTAAAAAACCATATCATTTTACAGAGTTAAACTTTGATGAAAAATGTTTACACATACATAATAAACAAACCGATAATTGTTATAGTAGAAATAGGTACCTAATATATTCACCGTCATTGTCATTAATATCGGTAAATCGAAGCTCTCGATCATGTTTCAAACGAGATTTGTTCGTGAGAGAGTTAGAGCAGATATGTAAACAAAATGATATAAAAGAATTATGCATAATTAGAAATAATGACAATAAAGAAATAATTACCGAGTTAGCACGTATTATTACGAAAATGAAAAAGTGGGAAGGTCCACGATTATGTATTATTAAAGGAGTGAGTAGAGTAGAAAATAAAGACGATCGTAAAGTTATTTTGAATGATTACCATATTTTACCCAGCAGTGGCCATGCTGGTATTCGAAGGATGACTAATAACATTAAAAGACTTTATTACTGGACAGGAATGGACCGTGACATAGCTAATTTTGTTAGAAAGTGCGAACAGTGTCAAAAACAAAAGTTCCATAAGCACACCCGAGAGCCAATGTGTATAACTACAACAGCGACGTCAGCATTCGATAAAATATATTTGGATTTGGTTGGACCGCTTAGTAAAGATTGTAATGACTATTGTTACATATTGACTCTTCAATGTGAACTTACAAAATATGTAGAAGCTTACCCGTTAATAAATAAAGAAACTCAAACAGTTGCCCGAGCTTTTGTTGACAATTTTATACTGCGTTACGGTATTCCACGCGAAATCGCGACAGACAGAGGTAGTGAATTCATCTCATCAACCATGAAAGATACATGTCAATTATTGGGTATTAACTGTATTCAGTCAACAGCATATCACCATGAGTCGATTGGTTCTTTAGAAAATTCTCACAAGGCCTTGGGAGCTTTCTTAAGGATACAAACAGATAACCAGGCTCATATGTGGAGCAACTGGTTACAATATTGGTGTTTTTCGTACAACACAACAGTGCATTCTGAAACTAGATATACACCCTTCGAACTTGTTTTTGGCAAATTATGTAACATTCCAAACAACCTTTTGAAAAATGTAGACCCAGTATATAATTTTGATGACTATCCCAAAGAATTAAAATTTAGACTACAAAAATCATGTGAAGATGCACGAAATAATTTAATTCAATCCAAAATTTGTAGAAAAACAAAATATGACAGACAATGTAATTCAGTTAACTATAATACTGGAGATTTGTTACTTTTAAGAAATGAAAATAGGGAAAAATTAGATCAAGTATATTTAGGTCCTTTTACGGTTATAGAAGAATTAGGCGTAAATGTTAAAATAATGCAAAAGGGAAAGGAAAATGTTGTTCACAAAAACAGAACTATTCCATTTTATATGTAACGAGTTATAATATTATTGTGAAGAGTGTACATTTATAAGTAGTTATGCATATCTATTATTATGTTTAAAGTTGCTATGTTATTCATGCTAAGATTTAGACAATGTGTTATTATATAAATAGAGTATCAAATATCTTTAGGTCTTTATGTACTCAGAAACTAGTTGTTAGAGTGATGATGCAATATGTATGCGTGTATTAATTTTAAGAAAAAAAAAATGTTATTGTAATGCCATTATTTTTTTTTCTCAAAATCAGGGGGATGATGTGATGTATGACTAAGTGTATATTGAACTTTCCGTATATGGTGTACGCGTGCAACCTAATTATTGTATTTGTACCTAGCTCATAAGATCATTTATTTTAATAATATACTTTCATACGTTAAACTGACCGGTTGTCTTTTCATTTATTCGCCTTTACATAAATGTAGTAATCTACCTATTACTAGTGAAGCACGTCTAGCTTCGTAACTGGAAGTTGAGCACAGACAGATTGGTGAAGATACTAATTTGAAACTATACAATTTACTTTTAAAATTGCCGTGTCCGGTAAAAAATTGTGCAACACAATGGTCTATGATTAGCCAAGTTTTCCCTCATATGTTGTATATTTAAAAATTCTAATATAAGTTCAACCAATGATCTTGTAGAGTCAGTTGAGAACTTTTTCGTTGGAAGCCGCTCGATGCAGGTAGCGCCAGACCGGCAATTGTGTAGTTTGTGGAGGCCTTCGTCCAGCAGTGGACGTCCTTCGGCCGCCATGATAAATCATTTAGATAAATTTGGCAAAATATAATTCGCATTAATTATGTCAGTGTAATAACGTAAGTTGCATAACTTGCTATGGCTTTTTACTTAGTTCTATGGCGGCCTCAGTTAGTAACTTTCTTAGGCACGATAAAGAACATTGTTAAACTTTTTTACTTAACCCGGGATTTGAACACTGGCCCTCACTATCTCCGGTTGAGCTCTTTATAGAACAATGAGGCATTCACCAGAGAGAATGTATTCAGGGAACTTTATTAAAGTTATCACACCGACCAGATACATACAGATTTTTCACCAAAGAGAATGCATTCGGGGCACTTTATTAAAGGCATCACAAACGGCCAGATACATACAGTTTTTTCACCAAAAAGAATGCATTCGGGGCACTTCATTAAAGTTATCATACCGGCCAGATACATACAGTTTTTTCACTACAGAGAATGCTTTCGGGGCACCTTATTAAAGGTATCACAACCGGCCAGATACATATCGTTTTTTCACCACAGAGAATGCATTCGGGGTATCTTATTAAAGGTATCACAACCGGCCAGATACATATCGTTTTTTCACCACAGATAATGCATTCGGGGCATCTTATTAAAGGTATCACAACCGGCCAGATACATATAGTTTTTTCACCACAGAGAATGCATTCGGGGCATCTTATTAAAGGTATCACAACTGGCCAGATACATACTGTTTTTTCACCACAGAGAATGCATTCGAGGCACCTTATTAAAGGCATCATAACCGGCCAGATATATGCAGTTTTTTCACTAAAGATAATGTATATTCGGGGCATCTTATTAAAGGCATCACAACCGGCCAAATTTATGCAGTTTTTTCACTAAAGAGAATGTATATTCGGGGCATCTTATTAAAGGCATCACAACCGGCCAGATATATGCAGTTTTTGAGGTAGTCCGCCAAGGGCATCTGAACGGCACCTGCGCGAATGGCACCTAGCCTAGTCCACGATAGGCACCTATCAATATTTTAGGCAGGTGCTTTTCGTGGATTCAATTTATTTTTTGTCCACGAGAGCACCTACGACTCAGTAACCTAGGTTATTAAATGAAAGATATCGATAAAAATCACTAGAACGTTTATTAATATTACGCACGTTACGACGTTAGTATTTTCTTATGTTTAAGCGAATGTTACCCATTAAAATTAAACTACTATCTATCCGTTAAAAAGTAGTTAAGACTCTTTATCGCGTGACTGCGCTTGAACGTCACTGCTCCAGTAACAACGCGCCGGAGTACACAAAGTATGACGAACTTAACTGAAAGCTTCCGGAACGTGATTACGTAAAATTGCAAATATTGATGCATTCGTTGAAATAGTTCGGCTGTGTACAAAAATGTGTCGTCACCGAAATAGTTTTTTATTTCTTATCTGTATTTTCCGTGCTAAAAAAAAGTCTAGTGGATTTATTAGTGGGCGTGTGTTTTATTACAACTACAAGGGGTAGGCGCTCTGCACTAAAGGGTTAGCAAGGGAATCCTAAATTTGGTCTGCCAGTGTGTATTGAGTTCGTCATACTTTGTGTACTCTGGCACATGGTTACTGGAGCAGTGACGTTCAAGCGCGGCCACGCGATTTACAGTCTTACCGTGTTGCAATTAAACTACTTTTTAACGGATATTAACGGAATTTAACGGATAGATAAGTAATGGAGCACTCGACCAGTTAGCAGCCCTTGATAATGGTCCGTGGAGGACTGAAACACGTGTTGGGTATCGTACTGGCCCATGTAATTTGCCTTTTTATATTGTCCTTCTTGCAAGTGCACATTTTCTACGGGAGGGCGGTGCAAATTGCATCCCGGCATGATTAAACTGACAATTAGCGGAATTAACACTACATACTGATTTTGTATTTTGGATAGATAGTAGTTTAATTTCAATGTGTAACATTCACCAAAGAGAATGCATTAAAACTTCGTGTAAACCAAACACGAAAAGACTTCCTTCCCGACCTATCAAATATGTACCTACAGTGTGTGCTAAATGTGACAAAAAATCCCCTGTCAAATCATTATGACTTATGATTTATTATTACACCTACACTGCAAGTTGCAATAATGGAATGAAATTACACACCACGAGTGTTTATGATGTCACCCACATTCACTTAGATGGTTTAAATAAAAGTTATAAAATGTCTCAGTATCAGCCCGAAGTCTAGGGGCTGGTGGTATTACACCCCCTGCTTCGAAGAGCACGTAAAGCGTCAGTCCTATACCTGACCTCTTTCCGGTTGTGTGACTAGTCGTCCCATCGGTTTATGAGAGTGATGGAATAGAAAGTGCCCCTGTGTTTGCGCAACACACTTGTGCACCCGCGCAGATGGCTCATCACACAAAGATTTGTCTTGGGTGAGGCCGAACCCACGGCGATCTGGCTGTCTGGGCAGCCAAGACTCAGTCAGATAACCGAGAAAACTCATTTGAGATGAGATTTCGTCGCCATGCTAGCTTTTTTCCAGAGGGGTAGAATTTACAGAATTTCAAAGGGTAGGCGAAGAAAGCGGTTTCCATTTGTCACGATCCTTGCATTTTATTACTCCTTTGCCTGGTTTATCCTCATTATATTCTTCATACATGCTCGCCTATGAGGGTATATCTGACCTGGTCTTACTCGAGAAAATCTGCGACTTGCTCAGACAATTCAAATTTTATTTATTCCATAAACATATTACATTTGTGTGGAATCGTCAATATTTTTTTACCCTCCCGTGCAATCTCCGACGCGGTCTTCCGATTCCAGTTGTACCATTCAAACAAGACAAGGGGCTCTACCGGCTAAGTCACCGAACATCGATTTCTTAAATGGCGTTCAAATAAATAAAGGTTATACATGACTTACTCAATCGTTAAATCGGCTTCCATGAGCACATGTGACGTCATAAATGGTCCGGAATCGATTGTCAACGTTGAAGCGGATTTAACGATTGATTAAGTCATTTTTAACCGATCAAATCAAATCGATGTTCGGCAACTTAGCCGGTAGAGCCCCAGGTATACTTCTTTTGTCAATCTCCTTTCATTCATACCATACCAGCATAACTTTTTCGAACTTGTTTATTTATTTTAAATACAATACGTATGTTGTTAATAAACGGAAACAAATGAACGCCCTGTTTCAAGTATTTATGTTTAGTACAACGACTTTTACATTGTGCGCGACGTGTTTACACATAGCAGGTACTTCGATATAACAGTTAATTGGAAAAGACAGGACTGTTGGCGTGGATGGCAAATGCTTGCTTTTCATGTGATCCCAAACTAAGCAGAGCTTGTGCTATCGAAACCAGATAACTGATATGCTACATATACTACTTTTTTTTTGTAAATACATACTTATATAGATAATTACACTCGGTCTCAGGACAAACAGACATGTTCATGCACACATATATCTGTCCTGGGGGGCTACCGGCTAAGTCGCCGAACATCGGGATAGTGATCGGCGTTCAAATAAATAAAGGTTAAAAACCGGCCAAGTGCGAGTCGGACTCGCCCATGAAGGAATGAAAGGTAAATTGCGGTTGACGATTTATGATGCATTAAAAAAAACTACTTAATAGATCTCGTTCAAACCAATTTTCGTTGTTAGTTTACATGGTAATTATACATCATATATTTTTTTTAGTTTTATTATTCTCTTATTTTAGAAGTTACAGGGGGATGACACTCATTTTTCCACTTTGAAAGTGTCTCTCGCGCAAACTATTCAGTTTAGATTAAAATTATATTAGGGACCTCAATATCATTTTTGAAGACTAATCCATAGATTCCCATAATGTACGGGTACGATGAGAAAAAAAAATTGAGTTTCAGTTCTATGTATGGGTAAACCTCAATACTATTATTCTTTTTCTATTTTTGTGTCAACATCTTAATGCGGTTCACAGAATATATCTACTTACCAAGTTTCAACAGTACAGCTCTTATAGTTACGGAAAAAAGTGGCTGTGACATACGGCCGGAGAGACACACAGACATGACGAATCTATAAGGGTTCCGTTTTTTGTTCGGCTACTTAGCCGGTAACCCCCCAGGACAGATATACAACGTGTAACAGAAAGAGTGAACGTAACTTAAGGGGCATATACGGTCTCCTTAAGCCTACCTATACACAAAATCTCATACCGAAATACCATCATTTTAATCTTGATCGTAAAATAATATACCATTCAATATATCGACAAGTATTTTTATCGATATAACGAACATCCGTACTAACACAGCACAGCTGATTCTGATTTACGCTAGAAATTGTTTGACATACCTCTGTGTTTCTATGCACGCCTGGTAGTTTGATTCCGATTGCACTCACTACACATATTTTGTTTTATTTTCGAGTTATGTTTTTATTTATAGCACTGCTGAATAGCTATTGGATACTTTACATCGTATAAGTACGTGATACACAAACACATTACGAGAATCTTTTTATAGTTTAACTTCTAGTTGAAGTTGTTTTCAGTACTGATGGAAAAATTTCATTATTTCACGTTCACTAAAATCTGCACCGACACCGAAAGCTTAACTCTAAGACTTGCCAACTAACACGTGTCTCTCTCATGTACAACATATTCATAGAATCGTAAAGCTTTCATGTTTCTTAGTTATAAAGAGGCGTGGCCTCCATCGCGACACTGTACCCTTCACGACATAGGTTCCTCGTAATTAAACAGCCTTAAATTCTGTGAATGATGAATCCTCATCATCACAAAGTGCACGTCTGAGGCTATTCTTTCATAGATGAATGCACGAAATTTTCAAAATTATTACGATCACTAAACGACATAGTTAAGGATTTCGCGGAACACTTTACTCATTACTAAACGATATTTTAGACGATTTAGTAACTAAACACGACCTAAATAGACAGCAGTTTACGAACAACTGATGATTTTAATATTTTTAAATAAATGCACAATATTTGATGAATTTGGCGGCTTTCTTCGAACGCGGCCCCTTTGGCGGCGTCTTTGAGTCCACTCAAAAGAGCCGCCTAGGTATCGACGACGCGCGCGGCTCGCTTACATGAATATTAAAAGATATTTAACCGTTTATTATTTACCTACATCAACTCTTTGATTTTGCCGCCATATTAGTGTAACTTTGGATATAATCAGGACGGAATTTGAAATGTGTTCATATGAGCCTAGTACATTATTCATATTTTTTTATTTGTATGTATTGTATGAATGATTAATATGTCGTTACAGGGAATTGAAAGTGCCCCTGCACTTTCTATTCCATCACTCTCATGATCCGATGGGACGACTAGCGATACGACCGGAAAGAGGTCAGGCACAGGAACGACGGCTTTACGTGCTCTCCGAGGCATGGGGGTGTAATATCGTCAACTCCCAGACTTCGGGCTGATACTGAGAAATTTCTTTTTACGGAAAAATCCCATAATCACTTTTTGGCCCGACCCGGGAATTGAACCCAGGACTTCATTATTCCCATAATCACTTTTTGGCCCGACCCGGGATTTGAACCCAGGACTTTATTATCTGCAGTTGAACACGCTACCGCTAGACCAATGAGTTATACACGAACACATTCAAATGGCGCGGCGCGCGGTGGCGGCATCTTTGAGTCTCTCAAAGATGCCGCCACGCGCGGCGCCCGCTTTGATGAATATAAAAAAATATTTAACCATTTATTATTTACCTACATCAATCCTTTGTATTCGCCGCCGTATTAGAGTTACTTGCGACAAAATCAGGACGGAATTCGAAATGTCCCTAATGTTCATATGGGCCTAGTACATTATTCATATTTTTTCGTAATTTATCATCGTACCGCGTGTGTTTATCTGGTTAGTTTGTATAGTTTGTATTAAAAATTAAGTACCTATTCGTTTCCGGCCAGATTAAACTCACATACTGAAAGAAAAATTTAATATTCTTACTATTACCGCAAAAAAATATCTGCAGTTACATAAGTCAATTAAATTATTTATTTCTCCTAGATCCAACATCTTGCGGAATATCAATTTAAATTAAATTAAGTGATTTTTCCCTGTTATCAAATTTGTATGAATGATTCACAGGGAACCTTTAAAAATTAGAGCAACAATTCAGTTAAATATTTGATTGAATCTTAAAATAAACACGTGTAATAAATTATGTGACTGTACAGAACCACACTTTTTATTTACAGTCCAAGTAGTAGGTACCCAAAGAGTTCGCGGTAAGGTTCATTACCCTTGCGGCTGAGTTTTTAGTGTTGTTCATAATCGGTAATCTTACTTGTTGATTTAGGTTGTCGATAGAAAAATAAATAACTAGTTGAATAAAAAATGATTATTTCTGTTTGAAGTTTCGTCCATAGGTAGCCGTCCTGATACCCTATAACCCCCTTATGTTACGTTCACACTTTCTGTTACACGTTGTACATATGTGTGCATGAACATGTCTGTTCCCTGTCCTGTCCTGAGTCTGAGTGTAATTATCTATACAAGTAATAACTGTGGGAATCGAACCCACGACCTGAGGTGTGAAAGGCATGCATCTACCAACCACACCAACCGGCCCGTCTCTGATTCCTAATTTGCAAGAAACAAAACGTAAGAATATCTGTATGTAAATAATGTCACAATTTTATATAAAAAAAAGAACGTATTCGAGCTCATGACGGGCTAAGAACGCTTCGATATGGTGACTGTCGTCATGGCGTCCTAAGTTTTACCAATCATTATGCTACGTTCTAGAGTTTAAATTTGTGCATTTCATCTTCTCCAGATTCGTGAAAAACGTACTGGCTGTAGTGTATTTTATCCAAGTGACCAGTGAGCAAATAAGTTTTCAATATCCCTCATATGCCCATGACACCAAGGATATGTTTACCGATCTGGTAGAGATAACAGATACAATTTATACAAAACAAATCATTAAATATGCCTATCGGTTCTGCTGAAGCTACTAAGTTATGTGGCGAGAAGGGGCTTGGCTTGAAAAGTATATTTACATACATACATAAATACTGTAGAGTCAGCGGCAAAAAGTACTGAACAGGGCCTATTACATTATTTCCTTGTGTCGTGCTCATGCGCATGTGGTCTTTTATTAACCCCCGACGCAAAAAGAGGGGCATTATAAGTTTGCAATCGATGTCTGTCTGTTTGTGTCTGTCTGTGGCATCGTAGCTCCCAAACGGATCGACCGATTTCGATGCTGTTTTTTTTCATTTGCAAGCCAGTTTCCTTGCTGTGGTTCTTAGCTATGTTTTGTTATTATCGGACCCGCAGTGTAAGAGTAACAACTCTTTTCTAAAATGATGTAATTATAGTTGGAGTCAGGGTTTTTCTAACGATTAGGTTAGTTATTGAGAGTCCAAGTCGGCGAACAAGCATACGGCCTACTCGGTCGTAAGCACCCCATTGCCATATAGCCCACGCCTGTAACAGTTTCCTCGGATGAGCTCTGATAAACATACTCTCACCAGGACTATAAGATAAGATAAGATAAGATAATTATTTTTTATTTCTCTCCACAATATTAATAATTACAAAAACAAAACTTTATATGGTAAGAGCTTTACATAATTTTTGTATACATTAGTAAGAATTATTACTGTGGCAGACTGGTGCCTAAACTAGGCTCAAGGCCTGTATTTCAGGACACCAGGTCTCCACCCCTTAGATTTTTACAATTTTAATTTTACATACCTCTAAAGAAATTTAATGTACGCACTTAAACGAGAAATATAAGAAAACAAAGAGAACAATGTGTGTGTGTATGTGTATTATGGCGTGTGTATGTGTATGAAGGGGAGGCAGAAATGTGTATGCAGCGTAAATAGATGAATTGCAAGATTATATTAATGACTCAATTCATTGACTCTCTTTTATTCTACAATCGAGAGGATTTTCTCGGTTTCATCATAATTGATCCCTTGGATCCAGTTTATTATTTTAAATTTACACATATTAGTCGTTAGATTATAAATAGGCAAAGTTTTATTTATCTTGTTGTAGAGATAGCGTCCGAGATGGCAGAAGAAGCGCCTCGCAAACTTTGTTTTCAAAGGAATCCTCTGCCCATCTACAGGATTATATCGCCGTTTTCCCCGACCCAGAGATGAATCGTAGCTAAGAAGAGTGTGTTGTTTTAAAAGTATACCTTTGATAAATAATTGACGGACAGTTAGAACCTTAACCTCTTTGTACAACTGTGCTGTGGGGTAACGGTACGGTAAAGATGATAACACCTTGAGAATGGCTCTTTGGGCGCGTTCCAATTGGATAAGTCTACTTTTTGGAGCACCACCCCAGGACGAGATACAATACGTCAACAGGGATTGACCAAGGGCATAGTACACAGATTTTTTCAATTTTTCATCTGCCACGGTTCTAAGTGTTTTGAACACGTATATGAGTTTACGAAGACGGCTACTGAGCGTATCGATATGTTTCTCAAATTTTAAGGTGTTATCGATAATTACGCCAAGGTATTTTATTTCTCCAACTCTTTGAAGAAGAGGGCAATCACAAGTTGTATTGTGTGGTTCGGGGCATTCATGGGCTGTAATATGAAACGTTGGCATAGGGTCTAACGATTTTTTTAACATGAAGGGTATATATTTAGTTTTTTCATTATTTAGGGTCAGGACATTTTCTCGCAGCCAGTTTGAAACATTATTAAATCCATGTTGGGCATGTTTAAATACTTCACTCCAGGAGTCAGCACTAAATAGGAGGACAGTGTCGTCTGCAAAACTGATGATCCTGCCATTCGTGAGTGTGAGCGTTCCCAAATTGTTAATATATATTAGAAACAATGTTGGCCCGAGCACACTACCCTGGGGCGTACCGTGCGTAACTGGACATTCATCACTGATATAGTCATCAATCTTTACGCACTGGGTACGCTCCATGAGATAGTCTGAATAAAGAGCCAACTGTGTCCCTCTGATCCCTAGGCTCTCCATTTTTTTAATTAAGATGGGTACAGAGACCGTATCAAAAGCTTTAGCTAGATCCAAAAAGATACCCAAAACTTTCTGCCCTTTATCTATGTGGGTAACAACGTGGTTAGTCAAATCATGGACTGCATCGGAAGTCGATTTACCCGAACGAAAACCATATTGGTTGTGATAGAGTAAGTTGTTTTTCTCGAGATACTGGACTAACCTGTTGTTCATGATTCTTTCAAGTACTTTGGACAAAGCTGGTAGTATAGAAATTGGTCTGTAATTGGTGACACGGTCTCTGTCCCCGTTTTTATGGATGGGATGTATGACAGATTTTTTAAAAGATTTCGGGAATTTACCTTTAGCCAGAGCGAGATTACAGATGTATGTTAGAGGCGGTACAATTAGAGAAACATGTTTTTTTAAGATACTACAGGAAATTTTATCCCATCCCACAGAGCAGTTGTCACGAAAAGACATTATTATACGTGAGACCTCTTCCTCATCAGTAGGCAAAAGCACCATAGAAGTAGGGCTACTACCAGCTATTGTTGCGGGTGAGATTCTTGAGCATATCTTATTAGCGAGGTTTTTTCCAACATTGGCAAAAAAATTGTTTACTGAGTTAACCGATCGCTCGGGGGTGGATGATACCGTAAGCAATTTTCGAGAAATAGGTTCTTTGTTTTTTATCCGATTTGTTATCTTATTGATTGCGGACCATATTTGTTTGGTATCTTTGCCAGCCTTTTGTATTAACATTTTATCGTGTTCAGACTTTGTGTTTTTTAATAACTTATTGCAATAGTTTCTATATCTAGTAAAAGATATCCTAAGAATCTGGTTTGTTGGCTCTTTTTTGGATTTTTTATGAAGTATGTCTCTGTGTCGAATACAGCGAAGAAGACCTGGGGTTATCCAGGGCTTAACAATTTGTTTACGATTGGCAACTTTAATTGTATGTGAATTTTTTTCAATAGCTCCCTTGACAAGCTTGATTAATATTTCAGCTGCAATATCTGGGTCACTTGAGTTGTATATATCACTAAAGTTAAGATTATATAAGTCTGTGTCCAACTGGTTTTGATTAAGTCTAACAGATGATTTAATGACATTTATTTTAGGTATTTTCTTTTTAAGGAACAATATAACTACATCATGGTCAGTCAAAGCAGAGTGAGCGACCAAAGTCTCAGCGGGAAGTGATGTTTTTAAAATAAAGTGATCTAGACAGGCTTTTTGTCTGGTTGGCAGTGTATGTGCAGGCAATAGACCATGTGAGGCTAATAAATTTAGATAGCTATGTTTATTTATATCATGGGAATCTTGGTGAATATTTATATTTATATCTCCCGTTATTATTATGTTATTATAGCGTGAGATGTTAGTTAAAGTATCATCTAGCGATGATAAAAAATTTGTAATATCTTTATAGCCTGGGGGACGATATATCGCCAATAAAATTGTATTTTTATCGATTGGGATTTGGAGACAATTTGCTTCTAAGATACGTGGTTCCGTCGCCGGTACTTGGAGGGATTTGTTCACATATACGACTACTCCTTCATTTTGTGTTAGGTTGTTGGAAGTTTTGAAGAAGTTGTATCCAGGTATGATGGGAATATTTTGTGTTTTAGGGAGCCAACACTCAGTTAATGTTATAATATCCCATTCCAGTTTAGTTCGGGCAAGAGTGATAAAGAATTCCGTAATATTTTTAGAAATACTTCTAATATTTTGCGTCACAATTTTAAGTGCCTTTCCGGCCAAAAAGTTTGATGGTGCGCAATGATCCAAGTCACATGTTGTTGAAACGGACACAGACACAGAGTCAATGTTATTTGTATTAATAAAATGATTATTATCGAATTATGTAATATAATTTATTCTTGGTTGCATTTTGTATTATTAAATTTTGTATTTTTTGATTTATGACATTGTCTATTACGCTGGTAGTATGTGTGTTTTGTGTAGTGGTTGCCTCAATTAAGTGTGTGTCACTTTGTTTAGCAGTTAAGTGTAGTTGTGAAATATAAGTAATTAATAACATGCAGACATAACAAATTAGGAATGAATTACATAATAAAGTATAAAGACTAATTATAAAAAAATCTATTTTAAACAGTATAATATAGCTTATGGACAAGTGGTTTAGTCATTTCTGTTTTTGTATACTTAGCTTAGATATATCTTCTTCGGTTCTGATAAGTTGACTGGGTTTTTCTTCTTTTTCTCTTACATATACCTTCCCGTTTGAGGTCCAACACTGCTTGTATTCGCTATTCTTCACAAACTCTCGGGCTAAGTAGTACAAGCGCTTTGATTTGTCGGTAAGGACTTCTGATATATATAAGGGATCTGTCGGTCCATTTTCTTTCAGGTGGGATGCATTAAGGCGGTTTTTAATATTATTTTTGTTGAATGTTTTTGTTGATTTTAAGAAGGTTTCTTTGATGGTTGGCGATGAGAAATCTATGATGACAGTGCCCACTGATTCGGTTTTGCTCTTTAGGCGGAATATGTTTTTAATTTGAGAATCCTGGATGGGTTGGGAAATTACGTTGCCTAGTTTTTTAACCGTTTCTATTAGTATTTCACGAGTTTCAGGGCTTGAGATCGGAATATTTTTAATTTCAACTGACGCCGCTCTTTGATTCTTTTCCAGGGTATCTACTTTATATTCTAAGGCTTTAATAGTTTTTTGGTAGTTACTATTTTCCCCTTTCAAGCTAATAATGTCTTTAGTCGCTTGATCGTACTTAGATGACAGAAAGTCAATGGTCTTCTTTATTTCCGCATTTTGTTCACTTATTTTGGAGTTTTGGGTAGTAATAGCCAATATACTAGACTGAAATTTATCGATTTTTTTGTTTTGTTGTGACACCAATGTCTTCAACTCAGCCACTGCATTTTCCAATCGTTGCAAATCGGTATCCTGCCTTTTCTTCCTATGTGTTATTTTCGCATCCTCATTAACTGAATTAGTTATTTGGGGCAACTCTAAGTTGTTAACAGCCGTAGTAGGCGTAGTCGGAGGCGAACGTCGCATCATTTTTCTCCAATATTATTGCTTATAAAGAGTAATCCAGAACGTATGTAATAGCAATAAACACTTACAATTATTATCAATAACAAGGGGCAAGTCGCAGGTGCGCAGGAGTAGGTACAACGCGATCGTGTCCAAGACTTCGTAAATTATTCGTGAATGTACATCTAGACGCTCGGGCGCGCACAGTTGTTCGTATGACGCATAGCAGAATCGACCATTGATGCCGTCCCGCTGCACAAGACCGGGTTTCGTCGGTTCACTGAGACTTCGTCGATGGCGAATGCACTTATTTAAAAATGTTTAGCAACCGTTGCACGTAAATATGTCTTTTTCCACTTGGTATGTTCATGAATTTCGAAACTAATAAAAGTACTATACTATTAATATATCAATGCTAAACCTGGAGTTTCCTTTAAGTTGGAACAGATCATCTATACATATAATAAAATCGTAGGAAAGTCAAAATTATGCATTGAATATTTTTTTTAAAGGATACTTGGGGCGTGATTTACATTCGATATCGAAACCAAAAATATAGTTTTTAGAATTTATGTCTGTTTGTCTGTATGTATGTCGGGGCTAAACTCATAAAGTACTGCATGGATTAACTTCAAGTTTCGCATGAATATTACTAGGAGGTCGGGTCAACATATAGGCTACATATTACCACGCTATCACCTACGGGGGAGGAGCTGTAATCATTTATAAAGTTTAACGCGGGTAAAACCGCGGCGCACAGCTAGTAGAGTGAATAAGCGCTATAACAGTATTCGCAATTGAATAGTTTGGTGAATATTTATAGTTCAAAAATTTTGCATAAATATATAGAGAACTGTTAATACCAAATTGGCGGTCACCGTAGCCTAGTTGGTAGTGCCCCTGCCTACGAAGCTGGTGATCCTGGGTTCGGATCCCGGTAAATGCTAATATTTGTGTGATGAGCACGAATATTTGTTTCTGAGTCATGGATGTTTTCTATGTATTTAAGTATTCATCTATCTATATAAGTATGTACATCGACGCCTGGTACCCATAGTACAAGCTTTGCTTAGTTTGGGGCTAGGATGATCTGTGTGACATTGTCCCTAGATATTATCATTAAATCATTGTAGGAATAAAGAGAAGATTAATTAAAGATTAATAACAAATAAGCATGGCTTTAATACCATGCGCATATAAACTTTCAATTACCTTTAAATCCTCTTAATTCGTCCCTGTCGCAAAGATTTTTCGGTCTACGAATGGCCTATTGGCCTAGTGGGAAGTGACCCTTACTAAGCCAGAAGTCGTGGGTTCGATCCCCACCAAGGACAATTTTTTGTGTGATGAGCACGATTATTTCATTTGTGTCTGGGTGTAATTTATCTATATAATGTTTGTATTTAGAAATATATAAGTATGTTTTTCAGTTGTCTGATTGCAATAGTACAGGCTCTGCCTAGTTTGGGATCAGATGGCAGTGTCTTAGTTGTCCCAATATATTTATTTATTTATAAATAGATCCCATGAATTACGTTTATGATAATTTTAATGTCCTGCTGAGTGTGAGTAAGGTGGCAGCTCATAAGGAAAGCGGGAAAGGTCGTGAGGGATACCGCTTGTGCCGCAAACATGCTACGGAAACCGTTTAATATTAGTTGAACAGTATGTTTGTTTGTGGACTTGGTACAGTCAACAGCAAAAGTAGATGATCAAAGTCGGATATTCAATACTAATTATCATAAATTGCGACAAAATAGTGTGGTGGGGAAGAGTATCTAGTTGAAGGTGTGCGTGAGTGTTAAGTGTAAAAAATATTAACTAGTGAAAATTGCCGCCCAAAAGCATCATAAACTCAAAACTCAGGTCCGATTTTGATCATCTACTTATGCTGTTGACTGTACTATAAAGAATAAAGTCTTAAACTTAATAAGGACCGAATATATTTTAAGACCTGTACACATACAAATGTCGTTGAATGTACCTAAATCAATAAACATATCTACTAACACAATGTTCAGCAGATAACGTCACTCGTACATTGTGTGACTAGCTGCATAGTTAAATTGAATACTGTTATGGTTCAATTCCATTCAATCTGTGCAATAACAACATTGTAAACATGTCAATAAAACTGACTGCAATGAGGCTATCTGTCTATCAATTACGCAACGAATAGTGAATACTATTTCGTCTCCTGAGAGATAGGGAGTGGCAGTGATCACTCCCATCTTTAAGATAAGATAATTCTTTACACCAAGTAGTATAAAATACAAGAACTTAACTTAATTTAAGTAAGTTAAATACCGTTACTGTTATAAAATAAATTTTATTGTAAATTATTTCCTACAATCCGTGTACCTAAATATCTATATGTACCTAGAAATAATTATAAATTACTACGAATATGTTCTGACTATTTACAAGCTCTTTTTTGAAGTCTACGTGAATAAAAACCTTTTTTATTTTATTTTATTTAAGAAACATTATCTGCTGACGCCAGCACATCCAATACCCCAATCTGTCGAATTTCTTTTATAGATTTTCAACTTTATCACATAAGCATAAGGTTCACTTTCAATTGCGGAATTTTGACAGATTAGGGTAGTTGATGTGCTGGCGTCTGTACATATTTAGCTTTTGGACCGAAATCTGAATGCTGGGTAACTCGTTAATTTTTATGTTTTTTGACCTTTCTATAAATCTGACATCAGATATTTTAAACAATAAGGAATCGGACTAGCATTAAATATACTAAAGATAGCAGACTTGATAAAAAATACACAAATACAATGTAATAATATCAATAGTTAAAAAATATCTGTAACTCTTGGCGGGGATATAGTAGGGATGTTTTTTTTATATAAGAGGGCGACAAACGAGCAAGTGGGTCACCTGATGGTAAGTGATCACCGCCGCCCATGGACACTCGCAACACCAAGGAGTCGCCGGTGCGTTTCCGGCCTTGAAAAGAGTCCACAACCAATTGTTGCTGACCCTCCCCACCCCTATGAGCTCTGGCGACTTTACTCACACTCAGAAACACAACATTCAATTATTGATATTATTATTAAGGAATGTCTTCTGTCTGTAAGGTGGAAGTACCTCCCCAGTCGAGCTACTCATTAATCGCTGTGCTCTACCTCTTCTAAATGCTCCTTCGCATCCTCGCAATACAACTGTCAATCAAATATAGAGATTCTAGAGCTTGATTATAAGTGACGTCATATGTAGCATCTTCTACACGGTTGTAAACCAATGTCCCGCAGAGGCCAGATTGGTGGGAATCAAATCAAAATCAAAAAATCAAATCAAATCAAATCAAATCAAACCAAATCAAACCAAATCAAATCAAATCAAAACATTGATTTGATTTGGGACCTAGTTTACATTCGCCGATTGTGTTTCGGCTACACGGATGCCAACCACGCGCCAACACGCAATTTGGTTTACAACTGCAGTCTAGATGGATGGCAAAATTGGCAACCACCAAGGTAACCTCTTTTGGGATGTTGGTTTCCAACCGTCTAGAACAGGCTTCAGTATCTAACATGATCTTAACCGGTTCGTGTTCCGGGCTCAATTACCACACAAGACAACCATTTGTGTGACCCATATATAGTCGTTCTGAATCTGGACGTACCTTGTGTCCGTCAAAGTACCCCGCAACACAGGGATTAATTTCGAGCGTTGCCTTATTTTAAAATTAAAAAACAATGCAACTTCGTTAGTTTTAAGGCAATTTAAATTTTGTTTGTACCGTAAGGCTTTAGTTGAGGCCAGTCTTAATACTGAGAAGAAAAAAGACGTGTGGCACTCGGAGACTGCCGCGGTTAAGCTATTGCATAGCATTTTTTATCAACTTATGCAATTATAATTATTTATTTATTTTATAATACTGCATTTCTGATAATAATAATAAAATGAATGTATATAGAGTACTAACTCATTTTCTTTCACAATTTTTTCGTGACTTTCTTCATTAATAAATGCACTTTGTTTATTCATATTTAAAACACTTTGTACACAAATTATACGAGTACAGATATTCACTGTTGTACGTAGATGATAAATACCTATACACCTATATACTTTCTCACAAACAGCTGACAACGGTAGTTTTAAAATACAACCAATGCCACCTAAAGGCGGGTTGCTGAACTAAAGAGACAAGCGTGATATTTCAAAAAGTCATTAAAAGTTCTGGTATTTATCGATAGATGGCGGTCGGAGTGGGGGGTGTTAGGTTTTTTCGTTACGGAATTTCTGGATTCGGTCCCCACGCTCAAGGCCCGCGATAGAAGCTATGCAATAGCTTAAAAATTAAGAGTGCACCCCTATTCCTGACATTACACTAACTAAATAAGACAACATACTCACACAATCACCCAGCTTAAAATGTGCTTTAAATGCCATGTTCGCTTCTATAGACAAATCCTTCATTGCCTCTTCCATCTGATCCTTGTCTAGCGACATGTGGTCTCCATTCTCCACACCATTGCACTTCATATCCAAACTGCTCCCAGGTGAAGTTCCCAGGATTATAAAGGAATCGTCGTCACCGTTTTGCAGTGTAGTCATGGCCTTACATTAATCTGAAACAAAATGATACATATACTAAGTCTATGTAGATCAACCACATAAGGGTGCCCTCAGGTATTAGTCGCTTAAATTAAACTACTTCTGCGCTAGCAAACTGCTTGTTGTCTTCAATTCATTAATTTTAATATAATAGTACTAAATTTTAAAATAATTGCTTAGAAACTTGTTATTTATTGAATGATTATAATATATATGTGATAAGACAGACTGCACTATCCACTAACATAATTTTTTTTGTTACTTTTATACTGTTTCTACTATGTTTATGTACTGCAGTGTGAGCTTGACAAGTACATGTTAATACCCAAGTGCTGAATAAATTTCATTAATTCATCATTTCATTTCCACCATGTTTATATACATTTCTGAGATCTTTAAAATTCATCATCATTATCACCATAACAGCTATAAAAAGTCCACGGCTGGACACAAGACTCCCCCAAGAATCATCTTGGAGGGATACTATGGATGCTTGGCAGACGGGTTGGCGATCGTAGAATGATGGTCATAGTACTCAGAAAGAAGCTGCTGCCCTACCTCCTGGTAGATATTCCCTTTGGGTCGACTTTTACGCACCCCATGAGGTGAGATCGGGTGATGATATTCTGATATTGGTTGCTGTCACCACAATCAATAAAATTTGTTGAATGAATTTACGTATTCTTGGGAATCGACCTCAAGAACCACGGAGTATTCAGCCCCACATGCGTTATTTGTTCCACTGTACCATGTGTTCGGAAGAAGATGCGCTTACCGAATCTTGCATCGCCAAAATGGCAGGTATCCCCATACTTTGATTGGACCATAACCAACACACTCTCTTCTCCATTATTCACTATTAAATCATATCTCTAAAATTAAATATCATTTTATTTTTGCTCTTAGCATTTTAAACTGTAAAACAGTTGTATAAATTTAAGCGTAGGTGGGTGTAGGTCTAACCCACATACCCTGGATATCCGGCTCGATATGTGATAATGCTACGTAAACTTTACGATGCATTGGAATGAAGACGCTTTATGGAATCTTTTGAAATCACAGCAAAACACACAAGTATATAACAGTGGTCAATGTTGGGGAGCCTTGGTTGAATGTTATTATTAAGAGACATAATTATTCTAGCCTAACTAGCTATGCAGGAAGGTCCGTCCAACAAATAGAGGTTAGTAAAGTTAGCAAAGTTTCATTTCACACCAGGAATACACTCCTTCAGCTCACCACACTGAGAAGGATATGAAACTTGAAGGTTACATGGATAATTATAATATATATCTTTAAGGGTTTGTGATCCAGATAGTTTATTACCTAATCAAGCATTTGATTAAAACTAATTTACTTTGGTAATTATTATAGTCCCAAATGAAATAAAACATTTATAGGTGAATTTCAGCTTTAGTGGCCAATCTCTACATAGGCTAGCCTATTGGACAGGACATATGCTAGTGCACAATTGTGTATGGGAAGGATGTGTATTTCTAGTACATCACATGAATAATCCAATGGGACTTCAGATTGAAATCAACATATCACTAAGAGAAAGACCAGACTCAGGAATGAGGGTATATCAACTTCCTCACTCTCAGCTATTCTTTTAAGTTCTCATTGTAAATGACTGAAAAATAAATATTTTTCTTTTTACACATGACCCGGGAATTAAAGCCTCTGCTAGATCAACTGTGCACACTGGGAAACTATTGAAATAACTATAAACTATAATATTAATAGGATAATGACTATCATAACATTTAATTTAAAAATATCATTTAATGATAATTGATGTTATGCACCATTGACCTGAAAGTGCCTATTAAAATGAACAAGTGTTCTTGCACATTTGTAGAGTTAAGAAAAATAGATGACTCATTATCATGGTAAATTACCAACATCATTACACAAATGATTATTTTTACAACTTCAATATTATATATATGTATATATTGAGCTCCATATGCTTGTGAGTCAACTCCTCAGGATAGATAGTTTTGATGACACTTATCTATGCATCAATGAATCAGATAATCAATCAAAACTAGGAGGCCCCATGATAGTTCCGGCCCCATAGGTGGCCCTACACTAACCTATTATCTGATTCAACCATACATGGATGAGTTCAATCAGATTATGACTTCTTTTTAGCGTTTTTAAGTAGGCCGCATTGCAATAAGAATATAAATTTCTTGTCTTTGAAGCTAACAAGTATAATTTGAATTGTATAATTATAGTTCAAATTGTTCAATAACTTTATTATTTACTGTTGCAATAGATATCAGTAATACAAGAATCTTCTTTTTATCATTTGTCACTTCAACTGGTATAAAAAAAATCTGTTTATTTCAATCAAATGACAAAATATGTTGTCAATGTTTATCTAACATGCCTAAAATGTGTGATACTTGACATTTAGTAAATTAATAAAAATATTATAGAAGAAACAATACAATTACAAATTGTATGTTGAAGCTATAACTAGTTCCTACAATAAGTAACATGACTATGATAGTGATGAAAATAACATAAATATAAATCATATATTTTGTCAATTGGAATTTCACTGTGGAACTGTGTGCAGAAGAATTAGCCAGATTCTTCTGCCAATTTTAAATACCATCTTTATATTTTAATAATGACTAGAAAAGTTATCAATGAATTGAGTTTTCAGTGAATTCAATAATGAGGATTCATTCCTCAGTATCTCCATGCTTTGGAGAACACATTAAGAAGTTGTTCCTAATTGTAATCATTAGAAAACAGTTATTAAGCTATGTCAGAATCATACCTCTGACAACACAGTAACATATATAGCCATACTAAAAAGTATGTGTAAATAAGTCCCTGGACTTGAATAATGACTATGATCACTGCATGTGTCATTGTTAGTGTTAAGTTATAACTTAACAGAGCATAGGCATTGGTTTAACATCATCACACATCAAGTTATAACTTAACACTATCAAAGTCACAAAGTCAAAGTGATAAATAAAGCAGTGGAACAGATTTTCACATTATTAGCTCTAACAGTATATTTTGTAAAATGACATATAAGGCCCTAGGACGCCTGCATATGAAAAAGCGCAGGTAACATTTTATTTCAACTGAATCCAAATAAGTTTCATTATATTATGATGAGTCACACAAGATGATAACACTATCTACAGTATTAATAAATAACAAAATAAACACAATAGGAGAATAAAAAGGAATTACCTTTACTTAGGCCTACCCCGGGAAATCCCTACGAGGAAAGTAAACAAACAAATACAGTCAATTTAATATTGTGCATCAAAATATAACCCTCAAAACTGTTCTATAATTTCCTGCAGTGTACAGTTAGGGTATCACTAAATGAGGACGCACACCATACTAAATAATGCCACTAGAATCCGTAACTAAAAATAAATTATGGTACTTGTCATTTTTTGCGAGTAGGCAGCAGAAAAATAACACTAACCGGATAATGCAGGGTAGTCACGAACCGCACTTTTATCATACGGGATCTCCAATTGCATCCAATAGAAATTTCACAACAATGAAATGTTATTGTTGCAGTTTTAACGTTATCGTAAATGGCAAATAAATACTCTTTTTTATATCTCTATAAAATGGGGACACAAATTTACTTCACGACTGACCTTGATATTTTGACAGTGACATTAGACATATGTCTTCTCAAGACTTCTGACCAGCGAGTATATAAATAAATATTTATGTACGACTATGACATTACAACAAATGTATCCAGATTTAACAGCTCGCTAATCGATACTAATATTATAAAAGTTAGGGAGTTTGTATGGTTGTAGGGTGTAATCTCTTGATCTACTAAACCGATTTTAACAATTCTTTTACCAGTAGAAAGCCACGTTATTGTTGAATAATAAACCGAAACACATCATAATTTCATCAAATTTAAAATTTATTATGTGTGCTTACGTTTAGCTACTATAATAGACTTAAAACATAATATAGTCGATACTTCATCCACACAGATTAAGCATAAATGACGACAACTGAACGAAATTCATAATTGAAGGTGCCATGCATTCATGCAATAGTTGTTTCCTTCATATCCTCCGTACGTTGTATATCTGTATTTTAACAAAAATGTATAAAAAATCCAGTGGTTATCATAATTTCAAATTCAAAAGTACGCACGTTACGTTCGCAACAAAACTTAAAATGTGCCTACCTTACATAAAACCGAATAAACCGGGATAAAGCGAACATATAAATTCGGTACTTCTAAAATAATTAAATTTTGCTGCCCACATTAAAACTTATTTTATTATTTTTGATGCATATAAACATAAAAAGTGGTGCCCTAAGTATATCTTTCTATATACACAGCTATGTTTTCATAATCACTGACCATAAAACGTTCAGCTTTAAAGGAAATCGATATTATATAATATTGATTTTACGTAAAACTTTGACCGGTTTACGGTATTGTAATGGTTACTACACTAAAGTTCAACAGTTGACAATACTGTCAGTCAAAAAATTACAGTAGAATTAGAATACTGTCAACGTCAGATGATAGTAGTATCACTCGCAAAATAGTGTAATTTTCAAAATAATATTTTCAATAAAACTGAAAGAAATGAGTAACGAAAATTCCTTAGACCTTCATCACGTCCACCAGTGTTTTCAAAGAAGCCTGAAAGAGGATGATGACGTAGTCATAGAAGCTTATATCGACGGATACAATGAATTAGTTAAGTAAGTGATTGTTTACCCATTTTTATCGCACCCATATGGATATTAAATTGCAAAGAGATTATGATAAGATGCAGCGATAGATCTCTGAGTTTTCTGTGTTTAATGGAATATCATAGTAGATTTTAATCTGATATTTTTTGTGTTATCATTGAGTAAACCTACAATAATGTAGAAGACTGAGATCTTAATACTTTCTTTGTTTAAAAATAAGTGGTAATACTTTATTTTGTGTCATGGTTGGGTCAGTGGGTCGTCTTCGGGGCTTGCTGTCTAATATCTAAATAATAAAAGCTAATTTTTCAAGGCTTTATTGGTGATAAATCTATTTGGCCCACTGCTGACTAAAATCTAGGTGCTTACTCCACATTTTGTGATAAATATATATAATATACTATATTTTATACCTATTCATAGGACATCAAATAAAACAATGCGTTGCTTTCTTTCCAAAAGAAACGACATTTAACATTTTTTTATTTAGAATGCGTTATTTTCTATTTTAATACAATTTTACATATGACAGTATAATTTGACATGACAAGATAAAGAAAATAATATATTTCTTTATCTATGCCAAGCACCTAATGTTAAATTAAAGAAATACTCTTTCTTTACATATATTTTTTTATTATTAAGCTGGATAACTAACTAACCTTTAGGTTTCAAATAATAGGAGTGCTTTCTCTGGCTTATAAGATAAGTCCTTAAAATCAATTATCAAATATTTTTTAAAACAGAGATTGTAATCTGTAATTTACATCCTCTTCAATAATCGACATACACTGTTATATCTGGCTACTCTTCACCATCTGCTATATAATAATAAATGTTTTGGGACCACTGACACACTGCCATCTGATCCCAAATCAGGCAGAGTTTGTACTATTTCAACCAGAGAAATGAACATACAATACAGTTTAACACCATTCCCTTTCCCTAAATGTGTCTACCTTTACTCCCAGTCAATTATTCATATCAGCCATGACTTTGCTAAAGACACCTTTATTTTCGAATTGTTTAAAAATATAAGTATTTTTTTCTGTCTCTGGTGCCCTTGTAAGAAGACCTTATTTCAATATTCTCACATTGATGTTATGATTATTATGGTCTGTCCAGTGCTGCTGTAGTTTTTATATTTCGTAAGACTGTATTAAGTGACTCTTGTAGGTGGGTGCCAAGTGGTAATTTTTAATTAAACTGGATACTGAAACATACTTAATAATTATAGTAAGATATAGGAGTAGAAAAAAGATGTTAGGAAACTGTAATAGTACAACAATCTTATAACAAATATTTTGGAAGGATAACTAGAGGAGAATGAGAGGCAGACCAGGGATAAAGTGGTACCCATGGAGTTAGTGGAAGATAAAGAGGAATAATGAAAGGTCCAACAACATGAGCATCTATCTAGTTTGGATAGAATAGGAATACTATATGAAATAAATATTATAGTTGCAGAATTTGGTCGATATCTATACAATTATTGTTAAATGTGGAATGGAAACTGCACAATAAAGAAAGACTAGTGGTGTGCTGGGTGGTCACATTTGACTGCCAAACATAACAACTATGAAAAAGCATGGGTTAGTAGGTATTTAGAATTAATCTCAATATTTTCTGTTTAAAAATATGAAACAAAATGAAACTAACAAAAATAATGCAATCTCTCCCCAAAAATAGTACCTAAAAATATGAACATAATATGATGATATATTTTTTGCTGGTAGTTGTTCCTGCTCAATTCCAGTCTTGTATGGTAGCCTGCTGTTGTAAAATGTAAGGCAAACCATATCAAACACCTTATTATATGTTTACTATTAATTGAGAAAAAATGCCATGGATTAAATAAAGTCTAACATGTTTTTTCTGTCAGTTGTTGGTGTTCAATTCTCTTATGTCAGTGTTTTTGGCCGAATCCCAGCAATTCTAAGCATCTATAGATTTGTTTGATACCAATTTTGTACAAATTATTTTGAGTTTTATTAAAATTTAATGATGTTTTTATATTTAGCTGGTTCTGGAAATGTACTTTTTATAATTTATAATGTTTGTTTGCATACTTTGAAACATTTAGATTTTTTTAATGAGAGCTACCCGTAGACAATTTAAAATAAAACACTCATAGTTTTATGTTGTGATAGTCAAAAAACATATAAAAGAAAAGCTAAAAAAATAATTTATGCTCAACCGACTATGACTAAACCTCTTATCTCCACTGGTTCAGCAGTAATATTTAGTTCACTATAGGCATTAACAAGTACTTTTCGCGACAAAGCAAAGAGTCAAAATATGTCCATTTCAATAAGCCAAACATGATCATGCAATATGGTCATAACCAAATTATAAAGATAAAGATTATTTATTTGTCAAAACATGCGTTTACATACAAATTAAAGCATGCAAGATCTTAAAAAAAAACTTGTGTGTACTTATGTACACGCGTTAGAAGTTATACTTCTTAATATACAACTTGAACATAGTTATCAATTTTCATACCACCTAGAACTAACGTCATGCTGTTATTTTTACGATCGTAAAAATTCACTGTCATACCACCTAGAACTAACTCCATGCTGTTAAATTTTTTGGTGTCGGTGTGCGCGCGCATCGTAAAAATTCACTCTCATCATTTTTCTCCATCGCGCCAAAAGAAGTATAACTTCAAAAAAAGGTATCAGAAGTCCGAACATGTTTTACCTGCCGAGGCGTACAAATTTTTATTTAATTTTACATAAATATAAAAATAATAAATTAAATATTAACAAAAAAAGAAATACAGTACACATATTTAAAATTACAGTATTAAATTACATGAAAAAATTAATTAAAAGCAACGTCCAAAAGTACAACACAATGAGTAAACAAATCTCAATGTAGAATATTTTGGATAAAATATTAAAAAGTAATTTACTCAAGTTTCAGTATATCGTCGATGAAGTACCAATACCTCCTAACTGATAGATTGGTCCAAAATTACTTTCTTAAAATTATTGACATAAAACTCATTTTCGCATGGATTGAATTAACTCCTATCCAACATTTCTTTACCAAAAAGCTTTTAGAGCTACATGAAAATACCTACTAAGTGACAGAATTCATTCGTCCGTATGTATTTTATGGAAATATCTCTTAACTCCAGAATAGGAAATGTTAGGATTATATACCTTAAAAAAACTGGGCAAGTACGAGTCGGACTCGCCCATGAACGGTTCCGTAGCCGCAAGTATTTTAGTTCATTAAATTAAAGGTAAATTGCGGGACGTATTAAAAGAAACTATTTACTAGATCTCGTTCAAACCAATTTTCGGTGGAAGTTTGCACACAAGTTTGGACCCTCATTTTACCACTTTGGAAAGTGTCACTCGCGCAATTATTTCAGTTTAGAAAAAATATATATTAGAAACCTCAATATCATTTTTGAAGACCTACCACAAGTGTACGGCTACGATGAAAAAAAATGAGTTTCTGTTCTATGTATGGGGAACCCCCAAAATTATTGTTCTTTTTCTATTTTTGTGTGAAAATCTTAATACGGTTCACGGAATACATCTACTTACCAAGTTTCAACAATCCAGCTCTTATAGTTTCGGAAAAAGTGCCTGTGACATACGGATGGACAGACAGACAGACATACATGACAAATCTATAAGGGTTCCGTTTTCTGTCATTTGGCTACGGAACCCTTAAAAAGATATGTGCGACGTATGTCCCAGTTATGCGGTTGGTAATCTAAGCACAAATGAGTACTCACGTCATATTGATAAAAAAATCGGGCTCGACGAGAGATAGAAGAAGACAAAGCGAGAGCAGCGAAGGGCGAAATTATTCTTTTAACGATGGCTCTTGAAACTGTCAAACTTTGTCCACTACTAGACTGGCAGCTTTCTTATTTTAAGACCAAAGTAACCAGTCACAATTTCATGGTTTATAATGCAATAAGATACCACACTGCTGTTGACACAGCTAGAATGGTTTATTTCAGTTATTTTCATAGTGTAATGTCCTATGGAATTCTTCGCTGGGGTAGCTCTGCTGACATTAACACCATATTTATATTGCAAAAAAGAGCTGTAAGAGCTATCTATAATCTTGGCCCGAGAGTGTCTCTAAGAGAAAAGTTCAAAGAGGTCAACATTCTAACTGTACCATCTCAGTATATATATGAAAACTTACTATATGTGCATAAAAATATCGATTCCTTCTGTAAAAGGAGCGATACACATAATGTAAATACTAGATATAAGAATAATCTCATATTGCATACTACCCGTCTCCACAAAATAAGTAATGTGTGTGTGTATGGGGTAATGTATAAGATTCTATAACAAACTTCCCAATGATATTAGAGAATTGTCTACGAATAAGTTTAAAAGAATTATTAAAGCCAAATTGTGTAGCAGGGCATATTACAAAATTTCTGATTATTTAAGCGATAAAAGTGCTTGGGATTGAGTTGGCCTGAGTCAATACACATGATTGTAATTAATCTTAAGTATATTTTATTTTAAAAAGGATTCCTACTGAGTTTTCTGGCAGTGTTTCTCAGTAGCTGCCACGTCATGCACTGCACGGTAGGGTAAAAAAAATATGACGATTCCACATAAATGTAAAATTTTTACGGAATAAAGTACCTTTGACTTTGACCTATTACTGGTTCGTTGAAACTGCGGCAGATTTGATGGCTAGTACATTATCTAGAAAGATTTTGTTTGACAATAAGCGTGCCGATCATATTTTTTTTCTGATGGTTGTACTTATCAGAATCGCAATAACGTGTTAAGTAATACATCTACCGAGCAATTAAATTTCTGTCAGAAGGGAGCTCGAATACATCCGTTCACTTACGAAGCTGTTGATGTTGACTACAGTTTTTTTAAGAACAATGCAAGTGCTTCAACGTTCCGGTATCAAGTATTCGGCTAGGTCGGAAAGCGGGGGACCCGACTGTAACAAACATTCGGGTCATCAGGTATATTGATGACAGAAACACCACTGCAAAATGTAATGTTGATGCTGACTGGGTCGGTTTATCGACGAGGCCTAAAGTTGTTGTATGTTTTAATACTTATTTACAAATGAATACCGCACCTCTTCCTGTAACGACATCAAAATTCGATCATTTTCAAAGCATTGCAAAGCACGTTCTACCATTAGATTGCCATACATATTATATGATACATTGCCTTAACTTAAAGCTTAAATTCATTTAATAAAAAAAAATAGTAAATACCTACATAAGAAATGAAAAAAATATATAGTCGAGAAGATTTTACCTTTTAGTTTGTTTTACATTTGATTATTTTATTTTTTGAAAGAGATTTTTGAAGAAATTTTAATGTTCTGAAATTGTTAAAATAAAAATAGTTCAGTAAATCTGTGTTTAATTTACAAGAAATAACTCCTAACATTAAAGTGAATTTTCAAATTCTAGAATCAATATCTCCTAACTGACTAAATCCCTATAAAACGTAAACATGGTCACATCCCTTCTTAACTAATAAAAATGTAGAGCATTTAAAACATTTTTACTATTAATAGTTGATCAAAATAAATAAAACCTTATTTTTAAACAGTTTTT
Source organism: Pseudoips prasinana (assembly GCA_951640165.1). Taxonomy (NCBI): domain Eukaryota; kingdom Metazoa; phylum Arthropoda; class Insecta; order Lepidoptera; family Nolidae; genus Pseudoips; species Pseudoips prasinana. The sequence continues at coordinate 30,271,730 of OX621251.1, read as the reverse complement.
TTCCTCTGGTGTAAAATTAGGTTCTGAACACTTAGGAGGTATTGGTACTTCATCGACGATATACAAAACTGAACATAACAACACTAATTTAAGAGTATTAGGAAATATTTGTTTGCTTGAATCAATAGCACTATATTCCAGTTAGAACTGTATATTACAATAATCAACATATCAGGGACTCCAGGCACATTCCATTCGTTTCTCCTGACACATGTTGGGAGCCAGAAATTTTCCAGCTACGTACCTTATAATAATAAAACATGTGCCAATATATATTGCACTTAACAGATGATAACTAGCTATATGGATACATTGTATGCATTCGGAACAATGTTTAAACTATAAAATATCAGTTTCAAATGTTTTTTTTTCTTATTAATAATAATAATAATAATGTCCTCCTAGCCGAATTTCGGCCACGGCGGCCAGTCTCAACAGAGATTAGCCATCTGCGCGAGACATATTATAGTGATCAAGTGTGTGCGCAAACACAGGAGCACTTTCTATTCCATCACTCTCATGATCCGATGGGACGCCTATGCGACACGACCGGAAAGAGGTCAGGTACAGGACCGACGGCTTTACGTACTCTCCGAGGCACTGGGGTATAATACCGCCAACTCCCAGACTTCGGGCTGATGCTGAGAATATTTTCTTTTTACAGAAAAGTCCCAAAATCACTTTTTGGTCCAACCCGGGATTTGAACCCAGGACATCATTCTATGCGGGTGAACACGCTACCGCTAGACCAACGAGGCAGTTTTTCTTATTAAGCTGTATATAGAGGTGTATGTATTTTTTTGCAGTCTTTCCGTAGATTCGACTCAGACTTCTTATGTCTTAGGCTGAGATCTATAGAGCGTACTTAGACTTTGCTCAAACTTTACTTACGTAAAACTTTGCTAGTTGTATGCTAAGCTTATTCTTTGATTTGGTATTTATAGACTTTTTGAAGTTAAGATTATGCTTAGCATAAGCTAAGACAGACAAAGTCAAAACACCAATTGTAATTTCGTTACATGCATTAACTTTTGTCTCAGTTAAGACTGAGTAAAGTCTAAGTACGCTCTATAGATCTCAGCCTTACTGCTATCTCGATGATTCATTAGGCTTAGTAAGAGTCGACAGAAAATGAAATGTCTGAATAAAAAACACGTGGGGCAGTCTTTGGGGACTGCCGATAGAAGTGCCAACTATTATTTCACTTTTAATTTAAATAATCTACAATATAATAGTTATATATGTAGCTCATTGGAAGCGTGACGTGCATTGACGCATTTTCACGCTTTTTGTTCACCCAAAATGTACACGTATTATACAACATGTCACTTAATTAACGCACATCCTGAAAATAAATTGTTCAGAAACGTTTACTCAATCGATTTATATCATTTTTAATATAGGTATTTTTTTATTCAAAAATAATTAAAACTACGGAAATTATTGTCATATTAACCCAGTACAGTCAAAACAAATTGAATTGAACCGTAAGTCAAAGTAATACGACCTAGAATCGCAGTTTTATTTGTATTCATACAAATTCCATCATTCAATACAAAATAAAGAAAAATAAACTTTATTCCAAGAAACTAATTGAGTAAATAATAATGCATATACATGTTAAATTAAAGAATCCGTGTATGTATTATGATAACAACATAATATTCTAATTGGGGTATTTGGGGGTGTGCGTTAATTACGTTACATGTGGGTATACACATTATACATAATATGGCCCATGGGAGGCGTGACGTGACTATGACACTTGTTCCATGATTTTTGTCTAGAAGTTTTCGCCTCCAAAATCATAAACAAAAACATATAAATATTATAAATAATTTTTATTCTCTCAAATGGTTACAAATATGTTATGCATGTTAAATCGTCTTAAATGTCTATATGACATACTCAACACAACAACTCATTATAATAATACTGCATTATCATCTAGACCCCAAACGCTTTCTTACGTTTCGTTTCTTGCAAATCCATGCCAACAGGTCCATGAAATATATTAGAAACCTCACTATAATGGTGTTAACGCTGCAACATAATAATAATTTAGAATTAAAATTTCTTTTAAATTAGAGAGCGTTATGGTGTGAAAGAGGATGTAGTCACAAAGATTGAAAAAGACATGCTGAGATGGTGTGGCCATTTAGAAAGGTTGAATGAAAGAAGATTGACAAAAGAAGTATACCTGGCCTGTGTGAATGGGACAACCGGAAGGGGAAGACCACGTCGAACATTCTCTGACCAAATTGGAGATGTTTTCAAGAAAGAGCAGGTCAGAAGTACCCTAAACCGGCGAGCATGTATGAAGAATATAATGACAGTAATCGAGGCAAAAGAAGTATGCAAAGATCGTGACAAATGGAAATCCGTTGTCTCTGCCTACCCCTCTGGGGAACAGGCGTGAGTCTATGAGTCTATGTAAAATTTCTTTACGCACGGCGCACGCTTGAATTGGCGAGTAAGCTGGTGAGTGCGTGACGAGAGCGTTACGAAGTGTGATCGGGTGAAGCGAACGGAAGATGTGAAGGATATATATTAGTGAAGATAGAAAGAGGAAGAGTTAAAAAATAATAAAATAAAAAAGGTTTATTCCCAACAAGCACAGATAATCCTTGACTTAGTTTACATCTAAAACGATATAACTAATTGCGTTTAGTTTATATAATACTTATGAAGCATGCTACATTATAAGTACTAGCTAGGAAAGGCGTCTACCTCAGCAAATGTTACAGTAAATAATAATGATTACTGTAACGCTGATCTTCCGATAGCGCTTAAAAAACTACTAATTAAGTTACGTTATTACACCGTATATTCCTGTAGGGGCAAAAGAGAGAGGTATCAGCACACATTTTCTTTCCCTCTTCTCTCACAGCCAGTTACGATTCGTATATCTAAGTTTTACTTCAGTCGTGTGTGGTCTAAAGCACGATCGTTATTTTTATTAATACTCTCTGTTAATAAATCAGCGTCTATTAAAAAAATGTAGAATATAACACTAACGATTATTTAGTTACAAAAACTACCTTATGGGTAATTAAGTATCTATACAAATAAATAAAATTGGAGTGTCTGTTTGTAATATTGAAATAGCCGGTTTTTACTACATAAATATGAATATATATACGGTACATACACCAAAATAAATTTTTTTACAATTTTTGTCTGTCTGTCTGTCTGTTTGTTCCGGCTAATCTCTTAAATGGCTGGACCGATTTTGACGGGACTTTTATTGGCAGGTAGCTGATGTAATGAGGAGTAACTTAGGCTACTTTTATTTTAAAAAAATTACAAAAAAAAAAAACAAATAAAACTAATTAACACGCGGATGAAGTCGCGGGCACAGCTAGTAATAAATATGAATGATGATGCGGATATTACCTAGTTTTTTCCTGTTACTGTATAGGAAAACGTCATGTAAAATACTTCCGTTGAGAATATTACTAAGCCGTGACCCCGTAACACTCGCTTGGGTTTACTTCGGCTACCTTATCACAATGTTTTAGCTTCAAAACATAAATCATATAAATTTGGGTTAAACGGCGTATGTAGGTAGGTAAGTAAGTGTAAATGGAACTTGTCAATTATATTATGCCTTATATCCTCAACTTAGAAAAAAATAAATCAATATAGGTTAAAAAATTATTGGTAAGATAGATAGATAGATATTTATTTATTTGCCATAAATGTTGGTGTAAACAATTGAGTTCATATATATATATATATAATAATAGATAGATAAATAATAGATTAGTAACTTGTTATTTATTTTAAGATTTAAGAAATATATCTGAGAAAACAGACCACACGGACGGAGTATTTTTTTTTTTTTGTAATTTTTATACTGTCTTCGATAATGTTTTTGTTGTGAGCTTGACAAGTACTAGTGTATGTTAATACCCAAGTGCTGAATAAATTTCATTATTTCATTTCATCATCATCATCATCATTATTTCATTTCATTATAAAAACAGCTATGATAATATTAAACTAATCGTTAATAGTACCTACGAAGCAGATAGATGGCACCTACTTTCTTCTTAAGAATGTTAACAAGGGAACTCGTAAATTTGATCTACCAATGTGTATCCATCGTAGCTTAACTTTTTTTGAGGCGCTTATAGCCAGATGCTCCATCGGCTTTTTTTTTCTAGAAATATGGCTGACTGATATGTTCACAGTTGTATGTGAAAGATCATATATTGATAACACCTTCCAAATTATTTAATGTGAATTATAAAATTTTCTTTGCATTGCGAATTTCTATAAAATTTCGAATGAACAAATTATGTTTTTAGACTTAATTGTTTTTAATTAGAGTCCAAATTAACCAGGCATGTATTCCAGGTTTCTCAACCTCATTGGCTCAGTATTTTCCTTCGTAAGTAGCGATGTCAAAAGCAAAATCAAAATCATGGACAAACACAGAGAAGGCGAAGACGCAGTATACTACGAGTCATTTAAAAAAATGATGAAGTATGAAAAGGAAACGAGTTTGCTTGACAAGAATGGTTTCGTATCCGGCTCGAGAACAATGCTCCGTTTGCATAGAGGATTGGGTTTGTGGAATTGTTTCTATACAACATACTGTACAGTGGCGAAGGGAACGCACGCCAAACGCTTAGAAATCGGTCATGGAACCTGCCGAGCGCGCTCCATTTGCAATAAAACCCATCACTCCTAACCTACCATCAAGCGCCGCATGATGCAAGCGCCTAAACGATTTTCTGAAACAGCTATGCACCATTCATGTCCCTTGGTGACCTCCCGTCATCGCAAACAATCCGGACGACGAAATAATAATTTAATTTCCTGGGACATTATTCACACAGCCATCTGATCCCAAACTAAGCAGAGCTTGTACTATGGAAACCAGATAACTGATATATTACAAATACTATTTTTCTTTTGCAAATACTTTCTTATATAAATAATAACACCCAAACTCGGGACAAACAGATATATTCATGCACACAAATATCCGTCCTGTGGGAATTGAATTCACGACCTGCGGCGTGAAACGCAAGCATTTACCAACCGCGCCAACCAGCTATATCACGGCTTGCCTAGTGCTAGTCAATGCTATTAGAAGCTATCGTAACACTTCTCAATTCATACTCCCCGGCAGAGATCACGACCGCGAGCACCATCTTCCCACATGACCCTTAGTTAACATTGCCTTCCCCGATTCTCATCCGGATGAACTTACACCAAACGTTTCTGACACGGGTTACTTAGCTATATAATCTTGTGTGTGTGCTTGAGCCCTCGCTCATCTCTATTTTTGGGTACAACAGTACAAGCTTCCGAAAACGCCCTAACAAAGAAAAATAAAGCGAAGGCATTTTTGACGGGTAAATCATCGGCGATGATTGGGCAATCGAAAACAACCGTCAAAGAAGCCTCCACCTTGATGCTTATGGCCTTTTTTTGTGTTTCTAAAAGTACTGGGCCTCTACTGGCTAAGTCGCCGAACATCGATTTCTTAAATGGCGTTCAAATAAATAAAGTTTAAAAATTCTTAATCAATCGTTAAATCGGCTTCCATGAGCACATGGGACGTCATAAATGGTCCGGAATCGATTGTCAACGTTGAAGCAGATGTAACAATTGATTAAGTCATTTTGAACCTATATTTATTTGAACGCCGTTTAAGAAATCGATGTTCGACGACTTAGCCAGTAGAGACCCTGAATCTTGCATCGGCAGTACTCACTTGTATCTTATATTCTTTAGTTTTTCTATATATTTTACGCGAAAAATAGAGGAAAAAGTACACTGTTGCTTCACATTAATTGTGTCTGACTTGTTGGTCTAGTGCTTAGTGACCCTGACTGCTAAGTCAAAAGTGAATCGATATAATGACTGTCACCGTAGCCTAGTTGGTAGTGCTCCTGCCTACGAAGCTGGTGGTCCTGGGTTCGAATCCCGGTAAGTGCAAATATTTGTGTGATGCGCACGAATATTTGTTTCTGAGTCACAATGAGTTTTCAATGTATATAAGTATTTGTCTATCTATATTAGTATGGATATCGTCGCCTAGTACCCATAGTACAAGCTTTGCTTAGTTTGGCGCTAGGTTGCTCTGTGTGACATTGTCGCTAGATATAATTCTTAAAGATTCAAGTATTATTTTCTGACAATACCTATGCTATATGGCAGCTAGATTAACACAAATTGAACACGTTTCCACTGCACTAGAGAGATGCGCCAACAGCCTGTACAGATCTGAATCACGTAGTGTGGCAGCGGCTAAGACAGTCGCCTGGCCGCTTCGTGCCGCGGGTTCCGCGCCGAACAACTATTTGTGTGATCCATAAATAGTTGTTCTGAGTCTGGATGTAATTTGTGTCCGTCTATTATATGTTTGTAAAGTACCCCGCTACACAGGGATTATATTCCCTATTGCGAGGGTAGTCTTTAAAAAATGCATAGCTAGAATCATATGCCACATACAAAAGCTGCGACCCTTGTCTTTCTCCTGCCTTATCCCTGTCTTGAAGAGCCCTATGCTGTAGTCTTATGGAAAAACTGTGGCTAAAAAGCATATATGGGATCGTGGCACAGGAAATAATGAATTGTTATTGAATAAAAGTCATTGGCTGTTTACACACGTTTCGCATTTCTACGCTTCGGTGGATAGCGTGCTTTATATATGTGCCTGCTACTTTTAATTAAGCAGAGTCTGCTGATTCACTATTAGCTAATTAGATTTCGAATGACGTTACACTTTAATTATTGCTTATTTAGACCAATGGACAGTTGCGGAAGTAGGAAATGACCTTGCCTTGTATTATTATAACTAAAGAAAATAGCAATGCTCTAAACCGCTATTCGTATACGGTGAATTTTAAAGGAAGGTTTCGTAAGGGATATTATGGTGGCCAATAATTGGTAGATTTTTATTCAGACGATGATTTTACGGCTTGGTCGCGTAACATCGCCAACTTCTTGACTCTGGGCTGCTATTGACAGTTTCTCATTGGTCCATTCCGCCCCGGAGAAGGGTAGCTGGCAACTGAAGCTCCGCACAACTCGGCTTCTTATCTTCGTGAGCATGATGAGATGGAGCAGCAAACTTTTAACTCGTGCATCTTTAGTACACGAATAATCGAATGGAACTGAAGCTAAAAGGAAATTGCCGCATATAGCAATATGCGGCAAGTTAAAGTTAAAATTATGCTGCTCCATCTCATCATTCTCACGAAGATAAGAAACTTAAAGAGATAGCACTAATTCTAGTAATCTAATGGGATCTACCAACCACGTCCACCGGCCCGTCAAATAAAAATTTAGTACATGGCCCAGTGGAAAGAAAGATAAACAGGAAAGGTTCTCGAGTGGCAATCTCGGACCGGAAGACGCAGCGTGGGCAGGCTCTCTAGAAGGTGGACCGACGATCTTGCAAAAGGTCGCGGGAAGCCGCTGGACGCGGCAGCGCAAGACCGACTATTGTGGTGATCGTTGGGGAAGGCCTTTGTCTAGCAGTGGACATCTTTCGGCTGATATGATAATGATGATGAGCGCCGTCAAGGTTGTCCAATAATGATCGGTATTTACTGCGTAACGTTGGCGCCGAAACACATTATATCACATTAGAAACCATAAAAAAAACTGAGCAAGGAGCTAATTGAATATAATTTATTTCCTGAGACAAGTCACCCATCCTCAGTTGGCTCTCACTGGTCTGTAAACGTCCGCTGAAGTTTTTAATACCGATTCTACACGAACTCTATACTCTATCTATATCTGTCGAGTCAACGTGGCGAATACCAGCAAAGTTGGCTTTGCTTAAATGCTTACTGCATAACTTCATACCATCTATTTGCCTTCAGTTCTGCTAGTATGCCGTCGCTAGGATATTCTGTCCAGGGGTTCTACCGGCTAAGTCGCCGAACATCGTTTTCGTGAATGGCGTTCAAATAAATAAGGGTTTAAATGACTTAATTAAGCGTTAAATCGACTTCAAGGTTGACAATCGTTTCCGGACCATTTATGACGTCACATGTGGTCATGGAAGCCGATTTAACGATTGATTAAGTATTTTTTAACCTTTATTTATTTGAACGCCATTCGTTTGTCTTTAGTGTTATTTGGGTGTTGTACACCAACCTGATTCATATCCAATTTGGCTTTCCACGTCTCGTGACTTATTATTAATCTCTAACACTTTTCCCGTGGTTATGTGGTCTGCTGAACGACGCTTGATGTGTCCGTACCATCTGAGCCAGCTTGCTATTGGTATAAGGGTTTCAGTTAGTTCTTCAAACACAGACTCTTTAAAGAACTAACTCAGCTCTGAGCCCGCTTGCTATTGGTATAAGGGCTTCAGTTAGTTCTTCAAACACAGACTCTTTAAAGAACTAACTCAGCAGATTATTATCTTTACAGATTTCATACGACTGTTCCTTAAGCGGATAAGCGAAGCAGATGAGAGTGCAAACACGTGTACCACGTGCCAGGGCTCCTACAACGAGACCCTGGCGGAGTTCCATCCTTGGTATATCAGGAAAGCGGCTACGCTAGCCATGCACGCACTGCCGACAAGACCTGATCTGCTGAAAAAGGTGAGCTGATCTTATTCACATATAGACGATTTTTAATCATCGCCACGAAAGTGGGGTGATACAAATTAGCAGACTGTTTGTAGCGTCATGGTTGGGCCCATTTCAATGCGCTGTTTTCATCTGAATGTATTTTTTTTTAGTTTTTAATCTATGTAATAAAATCCGGTAGAAATCCTGTTAGAAAATATTTTTTCTTCATGTTAGATTCACGCCATTTATCGTCAGTATTGTTACACAAAACGAGTACACGCGATAGACACGACACCCTGCCACAGAATATACAAACCAAATATACAAAAAGCGTCCCCACAGAATTGGCAACCGGAAACCCGTCTGCCAAGCGTTGCGATTGTGGCATATGCCCATGCCATAATCGCCACGCTTGGCAGACCGGTTAACGATCGCAGTTTGATGGTCATAGTTCATAGAAAAACGCTGCTGCCCGTTCTCTGGTAGGTATTCCCTCGGGACGATTTCTACGCCCCCCACGGGATGAGATGGGGTGATGATATTCTATGCCGTCACCACACAGCAAATCGGTCTTTAGCAGTCACTTAAAACGAAGCAATTTTCAAATAATCAATGCTATTACATATAATTGTGTGAGCTCGCGCTCTAACAGCGAATCACTATTCCGATGACGTAACAAGGCCGCGTAAAATCGTCGTGAATAACATTTTGCTATGCGCTACTGAATTTCAATAGGCTATAACGATGAGATTTTTTCATAACTACTTGAATGTTTTACCATCGAACCTTGCGTTTATACGTTTTTTAAGGGTCTGGTTATTTGTTTTCCATCCATCCGTAATACCAAAATAATAGTTAATTAGAGATAAGACAATGATGAGATCCGCAGGCGAACCAAAGTAACCGACATAGCCGTAAGAATTGCCAAGCTGAAGTGGCAGTGGGCAGGGCACATAGCTCGTAGAGCCGACGGCCGCTGGGGCAGAAAGGTTCTCGAGTGGCGACCACGAACCGGAAGACGCAGCGTGGGCAGGCCCCCTACAAGATGGACCGATGATCTTGTGCGGGTCGCTGGAAATCGCTGGATGCGGATAGCGCAAGACCGGCAATTGTGGAGATCTTTGGGGGAGGCCTTTGTCCAGCAGTGGACGTCTTTCGGGTGATATGATGATGAGAGATAAGACAATACTGTAGAAGACACGCAGCAGCAAGAGGTACTCTGTAACGGGATCTAGGGAGACCTTCACAATGATAACACACGTATTAAACACCAATCACTTATTTTATTGAAAAAATAATAAAACTAGATTGCACAATGTATGCTTTAGCATTCCATTTTGATAACTGTTGACAAACATCACTCAAACGTAAAACTATACTTTTTATTTAATTCGAATTCTATTCTAACTTTAAAAGCTATGTCCAGCTATTTTAATAAAATGACCAGAGTTAGCTATCTTCTCAAAAGAGGTTTTATTCTATAGGAGGGCAGGTAATATCATTACAATACTTAGAAAGCACCGCGCGCACCATAGACGTTCATCGCTGGACAAAGGCCTCCCCCAAAGATCTCCACAATTGCCGGTTTTTTCGCTACCCGCATCCAGCGGCTTCCAGCGATCCCCAGACCATCAGTCCATCTTAAGGGGCCGAGTCGTCCAAATCTACTGCAGTTTTTCTATTGTTTACAGTTCAAATTCAAGTTGGCGAATTAGGTGCAAAAATTCATTCTATCCTATACCCTGCGCCCGTATTGGTAATTGTTGCACGTAGGTATTGTAACCAGTTTTATAAGTTAAATTTAGTTAATTTTATGTATGCCATGTTCGTTTCATCCGAGCTATATTAGAGAGAGATGGAATAGCATTGTTATACAGTTTAGTGGCGTATAAAACTGAATCGCCATCAATGTTATTATTATTGATAAACGCTGTTAATAAAGTTTATCTGGGCTAGAGATCGCACTAATTCAAAATTCGATCATTAAGATTCTTTTGCCATAATATTAATTTGTTCTCAGTTTTGACACTCGGGTTCTCAGTTTGTCAGTGTGTTAAAAGCATGGTAAAGTGTGTAATGTTTTTTTTTCTTGAAATAATTTACTTCTAATGCCTTTTATATAAATACTAGCTGTGCCCCACGGTTTTACCCGCGTTAAATTTTATAAATTATCACAGCTTCTCCCCCGTAGGTGATAGCGTGATAATATGTAGCCTATATGTTGACTCGACCTCTTAGTAATATTCATGCAAAATTTGAAGTAAATCCGTGCAGTATTTTTTTAAGTTTAGCCCGGACATACATACAGACAAACAGACACACAGACAAAAATGCTAAAAACTATATTTTTGGCTTCGATAGCGATTGTAGATCACGCCCCAAAAATCCTTTTAAAAAAATATTCAATGTACAGTTTTGACTTTCCTTCGATTTTATTATAATTATGTATAGTCGTGCAAAATTTGAAGTAAATCCGTGCAGTACTTTTTGAGTTTAGCCCGGACATACATACAGACAAACAGACACACGGACAAAAATGCTTAAAACTATATTTTTGGCTTCGATATCGATTTTGTAGATCACGCCCCAAGTATCCTTTTCAAAAAATATTCAATGTACAGTTTTGACTTTCCTACGATTTTATTATATGTAGAGATTAGCTTTCTGCACTCCTCCATATGCACTTTAACTGTTCCAAATTTCATAGTCCTCCGTCAGCGCAATTGCGTTAATAGAGGTTCAAAGATTTTGCTTCTATGATGATTATGATAATTTAATGTATCCTTTACCACTACCTAGACCAGAAGTCGAGTTACTATAAACCGCTATCGTAAGTATTTATCGTGCAAATTACACGATAAAGAATTATTATTATTAACGAGCGGTGTTTTATCTTTTATTGTGATGTTTGCCGGCTGGGTTCCTTGTAATTTACCTTATAGAGAGGTATTGAATTTTTCCTTGTTTGCGGCACGGAAACTTGCGGTTCTCAGTCAAATTTCCCCAATTGAAAGTGAACCTTATGCTTATGTGATAAAGTTGATATTTATAAAAGAAATGTGTCATAGTAGGGTAGCTGGATGTGCTGGCGTATTACCTCTGCACAATTATTCCTTATTTACTTCGCTATGATTAAGCCCTATAAATGCGTTTATAGTTTGACATGACTCTCCAAAAATCCATAAAAAATCCTTCCGATATTTATTGCAAGCAAATTTTGCTTCAAAATCTTTAAACCGTCAGGGGCTCTACCGGCTAAGTCGCCGAACATGGATTTCTTAAATTGCGTTCAAATAAATACACGTTAAAAATGACTAAATAATAATAAATGTTAAGGGTACCTGTATTGTAACCATAACATCTGTATGTACCACACTTTCTGACATTAAATATTTCTATTCTATTCTATTCACCGAACACACGTGCGGTGTAACTAAACCACTTATGTGTTACTTACGTACTTAGCTCATTGATTAATGTAGTCGCCTCGCTACTGGTTTGGCGCCCTTGTCTTATAAGTACATTTATTTCCTTAATGCGGGCGTTGTCTTTATTTCATATTTAATTTTACCGTATTTATAAAATAAACAATAAATAAAATAAAAAAGGTTTTTATTCACGTAGACTTTAAAAAAGCGCTTGTATATAGTCAGAACATGTTTGTAGTAATACAGTTATTATTTCTAGTTACTTATTACAGATATTTAGGTACACGGAATGTTAAAACATTTATACACTTTACTTTATAATGGTAGTGATATTTAGCTATTTCATTACTGAGTTCCCGGATTGTAGTCATTACTCCAAACTACCGTTGGTCGTTTTCTACATTAGGCTTGAACAACTCTAAAATTAAAGTAAGCACTGGCCATAAGTAAATGATGTATATTCTTTTCTTCAGATTTTTGGCACAGAGGAGCAACTAGTCGCAGCCCTAGCAATACTGCCACCAACGCTATCGTCGTGCGACGAGGTATACAACCGCGTTCAGAAATTGTACACAGACTTCGAGTTCCATGAACTACCGTGAGCTAATGGCTTTGTAGACAATTTTATTTAATTCTGTAACATTATTTAATATAAAAAATATGTATTTACTTTCAAAAGAGGACCACCCACACGCCGTTAAGCGCATCAACTTGGGGTAAATGTAATATCAAAATTTAACCGTTTAGCTGCCGCCGCGATGACATAACAACAGATTTTTAATTGTTTAAACTCCGCGCGGAGTCCGGCGGCAGTTAAAGGGTTAAACAAAATAGTATTTTAAAAAAAAAGTTGTAGTCGTAAGCCTACGTTCACAAAGACTCAGAAAACGTTGGCGTTAAAAGCTTTGCTCAGTTAACAATCACATTTGGCTCAAGTATATACTTTTACAAGGCTTACAATCTAAAACAGTTTCCTTTACTTCGAACAGTTATTACGCCTGTGTGAACGTGGGTTATAAGAGATGGCCGTGGCGGAGTACCGACTCGTTCTGGGCACATATGTTAGTAAAATCAACAAAATTAGCGCTTCGTATTTTACTCCGTAAGAATTGGACCTATTGTATTACATAAACAATGAACAATATATTTAGGTTATTTTTTTAAATTATGCCGCCGTTTTCAAAGAACCCCTACAAACAGGGGTGAATGTTGAATAATGACTTCTATAAACATCTTTCATACAAATACGGGTAAGGTTATAAAGTGTGTGTTTGTGTCAAATCCTAGAGCACGCCTCTTAAGGTAAACTCGTACGATATTATCGTGAAAGTTTACAACCGCGTAATTTTATAACGTTCTAACACCTTAAAACAATAAAAACTTACGTTATTTTTGTTATCAGTGAACTTCAATATTCTTCGCCTACGTTCACACGTACGCAAAAAGTGCACGTTAAAAAGAAAACGGTGCTAAATTCTAAAACTCATGTGGTGGAAACAAAAGCAAGATTGCATACCGGCCATTCCAATTTTTTAACCTCTTTAAAGTAGGTATAAGTACCTACTTTAAAGAGGATAAAAACATTTGAATTTGGAACCTACTTTAAAGAGGATAAATAAATAAAATTATCCTCTTTAAAGTAGGTACTTATACCTACTTTAAAGAGGATAATTTTTTATAATAAATAAATCTTTATCACGGACGCATTCAGTCCCCGTGCCTACTATTTAAAAGTTACTAAAGACTCTGCCCCAGGAATAAAGTAAAAACTTGATATATTTAGAATTCAATACTGCCCAGGACTAGCTTAAATTGATGGTGATTTAAATCACGGGTATGATAATTACACTGAACTTCTTTTATAAGTCACAGACAAGACGTATATACAACATGTAACGTAATTAACGCACACCCTCAAACACCCCAATTAGAATATTGTGTTGTAATCATAATACTTACACTGAATTTGTTATTTGTCATGTATATGCATTGTTATTTACTAAATTAGTTTCTTCGAATAAAGTTTATTTTTCTTTATTTTGTATTGAATGATGGAATTTGCATGAATACAATAAAACTGCAATTTTAAAAGTCTTATTACTTTGACTTACGGTCCATTTCAATTGTCTTTGACTGTAAAGGGTTAATATGTCAATAATTTCCATAAGTTTTAATTATAATGAAATAAAAAATTACATATATTAAAAATGATATAAATCGATTCAGTAAACGATTCTGAACAAACTTCAGATGTATTTTCAGGATGTGCGTTAATTAAGTTTCATGTTGTAGAAAAAATGTCCTAGTATTATGTATATAATTGAAAATCGTACCCACAATTAAAAGCCCGAGTCTATGGCGGTGTTATAAAAAATACTTTCTTTTTAAACTTAACATTGCACAGCACGAAAAATCCCATTTTATTTCAAAAGCAATGCTTTTTAATAAATACCAGTTTTAATCGAGTCTCTAATGAAGTAAACTTAATTTATTGTAATTGTTTAATATATTGGAAATTGCATATAGCATCTTGTCCAATTTAATTCTAATTAGTTAATTTTAATCACCAAAAAAAGGACGTGGCAATAACATTCCAACTTGCCACACAAAAGCGTTTTTCTTCATCATTCATTTTACGCAGGGCCAAGTTGTGGAATGCCCTGCTGAATGATGAGTTTCTATAGACATAATGGGAGTATATTTGAGGCTTCAGAGAACTGACATGTTATGATCTCGCGAAAGATTATGATCAAGCGCAAGCCCATTGAACATAGAATAGCAGAAGAAATTGTAAACCATACTTCTGACAAAGTGAAATGTACCTTAAAACTACAAAGATAGAATTGAAAATGAATTGTCTATTGTGGTATTTCCATCCTTCATAAAATTGATAAAGATAAAGATAAAAATCATTTATTTACATGAAACATGGTTTACAAATTATAGGTGTTGTAATCATTGTTAGGTTTCACATGCTTCGCCATATATATGGCATGTAAATTTTTACAAATAAGTACACAACTAAACAATAGGCGAAATTGGTATATATATATGATATATGTTTAGATTCTGGTACTTTCCGTATAAAGCTGGCAATTAAAGATAACAAATGGTTACGTAAATGCTATCAGTAAGCCACCAAAGTATTGATTTATTATCTAAATACAGTTTATAAATACTTCATTAGGCAGACTATTACACCTTACGTATGCATACAATGTGTATAGAAATAGATAGTCATAATAATATGAGGAGCTTTATACACCTATTAAACTGGTAAGATGAACTACTAGAATTTAGACTCATCATACAATGTGTATTTGGGTGTATGTCAACTTACTAGTTTGTTTGCTCGTGACCCGGATTTGATTACCGCCCAGGACATCTATTTGTGTGACCCATAAATTCTGAGTGTAGGTCTACTTTATGTTCTAGAATTATAAGTTTGCAAAGTATCCTGCGACACAGGGATCCAGTTTCGTAGTGCGGAGAAGATTTAAAAAATCACAAATTTTATGAATTACCGGTTTAATAGAGTATAGAGTATTTTGGCTCAAAAAGATTTATTCCCAACAAGCACAGATAATCCTTAATTTATTTTACATCTAAGATGATATAACTAATTGCGTTTAGTTAACATAATACTTATGAAGCATGCAACATTATAAGTACTAGCTAGGAAAGGCGTCTACCTCAGCAAATGTTACAGTAAATAATAATTACCTATTACTGTAACGCTGATCTTCCGGTAGCGCTTAAAAAACTACTTTCAATTATATAACAAAATTATCATGCGTATCGTGCGCACCTGTAGTAGCGTTTACTTAACTTGAGAAGTGTGTCAATCTTATAGAAATGTAAATAATATGAGGTCTTGTGAGTGAAGTCGTTAGAGACCATTGATTTGCCACTGCTTGAGTGATGCAATATCTAATATGACGGTCACCGTAAGCTAGTTGGTAGTGCTCCTGCCTACGAAGCTGGTGGTTCTGGGTTCGAATCCCGGTAAGTGCAAATATTTGTGTGATGAGCACGAATATTTGTTTCTGAGTCATGGATGTATTCTATTTATATAAGTATTTATCTATCTATATAAGTATGTATATCGTCGCTTTGCTTAATTTGGGGCTAGGATGATCTGTGTGACATTGTCCCTAGATATTATTTAATTATATTATTTAATATAACCATCATAAGCTACATTATTTACACACGGCCATCTGATCCCAAACTGAGCCGAGCTTGTACTATGGAAACCACTTGTACACCCAGACTCAGGACAAACAGAGATGTTAATGCTCACAAATATCTGTCCTGGGTGGAAAAATCGAACCCACGACCTGTGACGTGAAAGGCAAGCATTTACCAACGACGCCTACCGGCCCAACACATAAATACACATAAATAGTGAACATAAGGAGCTTGATTTGCATATTAAACTGAACAACGTAGGGCACATCAATTTGGCAAATACACAAACAAAATACTCCCAATACTAGAATAACAATTAGCTGATGCATCTTGTATGGGGGTCAAAAATATATTTTTGTAAGTATTTCACGAACAGTATTTGATAAATTACTTCAGTTCCTGGGGCGCTCCTTAAGTTACGTAAACCTTGTATAAATAAGCAAGCCAGTTAGTAAATTACCACATTATGCTATCGATATTCGTTACACGTTGTAACTAATTTTATAAGGCTGGGTACTGACCAGCTTTATTGGGTGTAATGTAACTTTCACAGCGAGCACAGCGTTCGCTGTTTGCTACACACCAAGTAAAACATAGTTACTCGCGAGATTACTCGAAACTGAATTGACGAATGCTCGTTTCGTAACACGTTGCATTACACCCTGGGAGTCTACCGGCTAAGTCGCCGAACATCGATTTCTTAAATGGCGTTCAAATAAATAAAGGTTAGAAATGACTAAATCAATCGTTAAATCGGCTTCCATGAGCACATGTGACGTCATAAATGGTCCGGAATCGATTGTCACCGTTAAAGCCGATTGAACGATTGATTAAGTCATTTTTAACCTTTATTTATTTGAAAGCCATTTAAGAAATCGATGTTCGGCGAGTTAGCCGGTAGAGGCCCTGTAAGAAGAAGAAGTTAGAAAGAAGAAGGTAGAAGTTTTTGAAGATGGTGAATGCGTTACGAGAGTGTTCCTAAAAGTGTGATCGGGTAAGACGAACGGGCGAGAGAGTTACGTTTCGTATATTACTGTAGGAGCAAGAGAGACAGGTGCGATTTTGTGCGTTTTTTTTCTCTCTTCCTCTCATAGCCAGTTCGTTTCTTATATCTAAGTTTTACTTCAGTCGTGTGGTCTAAAATAAACTCGTTTTTTTGGCGTAAGTTAATTGCATAATATGTAACTTATATTTAAGATACTTTAGCAAATAACTATATTTTATATACTTAAGTAATACGTAATGTATTTTATATACCTAACATATAGTTAATGTACTATATATTTCCTTAATTTTAATTTGTTAATAAGCGTAATCCGCCAATGATAAGGTGTTGCGTTAAACCAGTTTGTGTAAAAAGATCTCATTATGAATGAAATAATTGCTTATGATAATTTATATTGAAATAAAAATATACTTTATCTTTTTCATACTTAACTGTTAAAGATCTTACAGATTGTTAAAAGTATGTCTGAATTCATAATTAAGCTAATAGTTTCGAGGCTTATATTAACTATATGAATACTTATATAGATTGAGATGTAATAATTTACAAGATTTAATGTATTAGTGTTCATCCACCAAAATGATTGTACACAATTAAGAAAAAACGTCTTTTTATTACTTTTTTAACAAAAACATTAAAACCGACTTCTTTGACCAATATTTATTAGAGACCATTTCGAGAGCATTGTCTATCGAATAAGAAATAATGATTTAAATCGGTTCACCAACTACGGACAACCTATATAAATATCTTCTTGGGGCGGCGATGTAGGACTAAATCACCGGGATTTCCTTGTTATTCTCAGTTGTGGCCTCACCTGAGGCTTCAGTAGAGGGCAGAATGACGCCAGAAAACCCCTGCCTTCTTCACACTCTTCTACTCGGACAGACATAGTTCCGATGAGTGTCCGTCTCTCAAGTAATGTGTCGAAACGACGTTGCCGCCCGGCGCGTCAACCCAGCGCGATGTAAAAGGAATCTGAATAAAAATAAAGCACCCGTATTGATGACCTCCTCTTTTTCGAAGCATATTATATTATTTTTATTTTAAAGTTAACCATGGTTTAATACAGATTCTGGAAAATCATTTTGGAGTATGATCACTAATTAGCTGATAACGTAATTCTGCCTCACCATGTCTAAGTTAATTAATCTTAGAACTTTTTACAAGTAGCCCTAGTAATAATTGCAGCAACTGCCTTAATATCATTAAACAATATAGCCAATTTTACACGTCAGCATAGCTAGCATACCGAAGAAGACTCATGACAGTCTACAGCATTCGACCAATGAAAATACACGAGAGCTGTGAGCGTGGGGATTGGTCGAACGGTGTAGAGATCTGATCCTACACTACTCACACCCGGTACTATGTCCAACAGACACCTGATAAACATACTTATATATTTCTATTTACGTACATATTATAGATAAATTATACCCAGACACAGGACAAATCTCGCGTTAATCACACTAAGATTTGTCCCACGAACCCTGGCGTAGCAGTTAACACTAGACCCGGGTCAGTCAGGTACATGGGTCTTGGGTCATCAGAATGCTCAAATCGCTACGCTGATAATAACATTATACTGCAGCTAACCCTATAATCCTCGCTGTGAGAGTAAGATTTCCAGAGCCCTTCGAGAAGGTAAAATTCGACACCACGTGGTGGTGCCATGTGTGTCGCAAGTGTCATAAACTACAATAATCACTTGCCATCAGGTGCGTAGTTTCATTGTTTGCTAACTTAGTTGTATAAAAAAATGTAATCTATTTGTAACCTATAAAAATAGACAAAGGAATCGAAAATATACTGTTAGATATCGTGTCACCTCTGTCACATACTGTTTATCTGATAGTTTGTGAGGGAGATAGCAATAACAAACCAGACACGTACTTCGATTGTTTTCTTTGGAGATACGGCTAATGTAGATTTTTTAGTCGATGTAATGAGCTCAATTGTAACTTTTGCTCATATGTTATCGGTAGCTTTTGATAAACATTGTTATGAAGAAAATCTAACAACATTATATTGCGGACTATCTTATACATCACTAAATTAATTTAAATATTCATACATCTCTTTCTAATATAGTCCTTAATAAAAGCTCGAGTTTTGTCGCCACAAGGAAAAAGACGCAACGGGGCATTGTTTCATTTTCAAAAACTGATGTCAATTCGACGATTTTTTATGTGTAAATATGATGGATTTTTAGACATAACATCTTCGACAACGTACACAAGTGGAGGAAAGTGCCATATTGATGTGAATTGCGATTTTCTGTGTTGAATATAATACTCCATATAAGCCTCTAGTAAAGTATTTATGACTTGGCTGTGACGGACTTTACTTGACATTGATTTAATGACGAAAATAAATGAAATAATGTTAATGAATAAATAAAAATATATTTTACTGAAGGCTCGTAAGGCCGAAGAAGCCAAGACCGTAAACTTATAACTGTCAAATTACTAAAGTTTTGGTAATTTGACAGTTTGTATAAGGTGTCACTTTTTTCCTTCGATATTTGACGTCATAACTATATTGTCACAACTAAAGACACCCTGTCCTATTCATAAGAAATATGTTAAAAAGAGATACAATAATATTTAAATTACTTTAGGTGGTAGAATCCAGGGGCATTGACTTCAAACCTTTTCTTTCAGTACTCGTTATACTAATACATTTATATTAATATATTGCATTGACTAGGTTTTAGATAACTCGCAAATGATGTGTTTAAATATTTTGTGAGCGCCGTTTAATATATTGACACAATTTTAGAGGTATGCTTTTCTCGGTAGACAATCCTCGTTTTCTCACTATTTCTGTCAAGCGTTTCGACCTCTTGGTAGGACATGGATCAAATAAAGGTCAACACACAAAGATATTTATTTGTTCCATGTAAGTTATTCTTAGTATCGATCCCTCGACTTCTACATACATGATGTTTCTTATTAAAAATGTATCAAGTGTGCTAGGACACTTGATACATTTTTAATATTTCCTATCCATGTTTCATATATTATTGATTTATATAAGATATATTTTTGTCTATTTATGGGAATTTCAAATTGCATTTTAAATAAAACGGTGCGTTGCTTTGTTCATAAAGAAAGGTCGTTTAACGTTTATTATTAAAAATGCTTTCTTTTCTATTTTAACAAAAATTTTCAGCTGACAGTAATTGTATTTGGCATGACACATTATTTTCCTTTCTTTATCTATGCCATGTCTATTAACTTAAGGTGCTGACAATATTAAAGAAATACCTACTCTTTCCTTTGAGAAGAAAATTAATTATTTAATTTACCTACTATGAAGTGCGCTTGCGCCAGTATTTTTATATTTATTTTTACCTAATGAAAACAATACTATAGTTTATTTCGTAATATGATGGTCTTCTACTAAGTGGCTGTAATATAATATGGCCTTTATGCTATTTAATTGATTTAACATCACGACAAAACCCCTAAAAAAGATTGAAATATTGCGCATTACACAATTTATTTATTCATCGGTATTTTATTTGCTGGTAACATTTATCCGAGTTATCTAGAACCTGTATTTGTCTAGAATAAGAATAAAATGTGTTAATTTACGTTAAAATCATACCTAATGATTCCGTTTTGTAATTAGTCAACCATCTTTGATCTAATAACTGTGTTATTAAGATTACTTATATAATTAAGTAATGTTTGAAATAGACATTTTCTAGCCATTGAAATCATCGAGATATTGTTATTTAATATAAGTACTGCCCAATGTTATCTTTTTGTATTATTTTAAGTAGTCAATAAATTACAAGCGTTAAGAGAGATATGAGCGTTTATCTTTCTCTTGCTTAACATAGCTTACAATTGCGTCTAAAACCGCCACAGAATTCCAATATGCGTCGCAGCGCATTGCTGGTTGCCTCAATATCACTGACAGGTGTCAAACGACACACAACTTTCATTGTAAATATCATCTTCAAATAACACACTGCCATCTGATCCCAAACTAGCCAAGGACCTTGTTGTATTTACGGCACGCGCATGACCCCCGGTCGGGGGACGATGCAGCCCCAACGCAGACTTCTCGACGTCCGTGAGGGGGGGATGACAAGACGGTACAACTAATACACTGCCATCTGATCCCAAACCAGGCAGTCTATATTATGACAACCAGACAACTGATAAACATACTATACAACATGTAACTTAATTAACTCACATCCTGAAAATAGTTTGTTCAGAATGGTTTACTGAATCGATTTATATCATTTTTAATATAGGTAATTTTTTTTCCAAAATAATTAAAACTTTTGGAAATTATTGACATATTAACCCTTTACAGTCAAAGACAATTGAAATAGACCGTAAATCAAACTACTTTTAAAATCGTAGTTTATTTGTATTCATACAAATTCCAGCATTCAATACAAAATAAAGTAAAATAAACTCTATTCCAAGAAACTAATTTAGTAAATAACAATGCATATACATGTTAAATTAAAAATTCAGTGTATTTATTATGATTCTAAAATAATATTCTAATTGGGGTGTCTGAGAATGTGCGTTGATTACGTTACATGTTGTATATGTATTTCTAAATAGGTACATATGTATATATCAGAACAGAATGATATTTATGCTCATCACACAAGATTTGTCAAAGGTGGGAATTGAACACACGACCTCTAGCTTAGCAGTCTAGGTAACTAACCACAAGACCAATATGCCGGTCAAATATTATAAAATTTGACATCTGTCATTGATTTTTGACGTAACCGGCAATGTGTAGCGCTGCGTTGCCGAAAAGCATGGCATTTTTAGACGACTTTGTCCTTTTATTCATGTCGTATTTTTATATACTTACCTTTTATATACTTATACAAAGTTTTGAGTAATAAGCGTTTACCGCTAATTACTTAAAACTTAAAGAGGAGTTATATTACTGTTAAATTTAATGATATCTAATATTATGGGTCCAGCATAGTTTAAATCTTTTATTAGGAGGATCTTGATATTATTGGACTTCTACTGGGATATTTACCTGGATTTTCCCCAATCCAACCTCATGTAGTGGCAAGCTCCATAATTTGTCAATTTAACAGTTATAAATTACCTCTTTTTAGTGAAATATTCCGTTAAATAATTGTAGTGCTACTCTTCATGTATTTTGTTGCAGATTGTGACCATTCTATACTATCTTATGTAATTAGTGTACTTTAGTGGGGTCCACTGACAAGAATGTTTAATGCTTGAGCATTCAAATGTCCCCATCTGCTCCTTATTATGTGGCAGAGGGATCCTCAAGAATAGCTACTATTAGTACTAGCTACTATCACTGACCCTGCCAGCAAGGTGACCTTCTAGTAAGGCTTCATCGGGTAAAATGGTACACTTGTACACAGTAAATATACCTAATAAGTTGACCTATCTGTAGATTTTTTTTAGCAATTTGTTTATTAATAGATAACTTATCACATTGCTAGAAGAATTATATAAAATGTTAGAGCTGATTTTATACTTGACAAATTTCAAATCGTAATCCTCTAAAATATGGATTATGCAGAAGTAACTTAATTCTATGGATAGGTCGAAGATATGTTTACTAAGCTGTGATGTAACAATGATTCTGTAAACCACTAATTACTTAAGTGAATTAACTTACCAATATAATTACTAAATACACTTGAGGACACTCTATCTGCAAACTTTAAAGATATATATGGTGCTATAAACTAAAAGATCGCAAATTATTTACAAATTATAAATAATTATTTATTATTATTTAAATAATAAATAATTTATTTAAAAATTTATTGTAAATAATTTGCGATCTTTTTGTTTTATTTTCATAAAATAGCGAAAGTTTAAAACTGATATATAAAATAAGTTTAAGTATGTTACAATGGTCTAAAAAATATTTATTTTAATTGATGTTCTCAATTCAGGTGTCTTTAATGTTATTGTGTATATAAGTCATGAATAACAATTTTAAAATTAATCAGATTTGAACAAAATTAATATGGGATCACTTCAAAAGTAAAAAGCAAAGCAACTATTGGTAAAGTTTTAAGACAGTATATTTTTGTCTTTTTCTTCTGAAGTTATTTAATATCTGGGGTTGTGCTCATAGTTATGTCCTCAAGTGTACTATAGCTTCATACATTCCCAATAATTCCTAGGTAAGGATACATATTATAGATTTTTGTAACGCGATTTTAAATGAATAAAGTGTATATGCCTTTGAAAATTTAATTTTATTAAAACCTGACGGCGTTTTCCCTATTTCGTATGTATATTATGGTTAATTTTTATGTTATTAATCGAAATACTCGTGTGTCGCATTAGAAAACTGAAACTGATGCTGCATTTTCAAGCCACACAAGAAGATAAGCGTTTACTTTGCAATGTTTTTGTTCCTGTGACCTCAGATCAAATAAAAAAGATTTTTATTGGATCTGAGCCTGTGACTTTTTAATCTCCAAATGGGTAAACTGATTTCATTGTAGTTTTATTTTCTCTAAATAATTTTGCGGGCTCTATGTCAATGTATTGAATAGGGACCGTCCGGATACTCGTTGAACGGGTTTTTGAACGGGTATTTTTAAGCGCTTAAAAAATAAACCCTATGATACGAGTTACACCTTCGAACGGGTGCAATGAACCGCTTCCGAAAAGGTTACCCTTTCATACCCTGTAACACTGTAACAGGGTAAGCCATTCCAGCCAAGACATTGTAATATGCACTCTTTCGCATCGAAATTGGTTTGGTAATTGCATAAACACCACCGCGCGTGACATCTAGTCGCAATAATTTGGAATTTATTATTTTAAAGTTCAATTTTGCTTGTCGCTTAACACTGTAATATTAAATTTTTCGTGTCTGTTCTTGTTTATTGTCATAATTTCTTTTAATTTGGAACTCGGTAGGTACTACAGTATTAAGTAAAAGCAATTTAGCAGTTCTTTTTTTACAGTATGTGTTACGCTTCGTTGGCCTACTGGTAGCGTCTTTAAACGTAGATAACTCCTGGGTTCAAATCCCGGGTTGGGCCAAAAGTGTCTATGGGATTTTTGCGTAAAAAGAAACATTTCTTAGTGTCAGCCCGAAGTCTGGGAGTTGGCGGTATTATAGCCTCATGCCTCGGAGAGCACGTAAAGCCGTCGATCCTGTACGCTCGTTCCGCTAGTCGTCCCATCGGATAATGAGAGTGATGGAATAGATAGTGCCCCTGTGTTTGCACACACACTTGTGGTATGTCCCGCTCACATGGCCAGTCTCCATTGAGAGTGACCGCTGGGGCCGAATTTCGGCTAGGAGGACATAATTATATTATAACAAAGAATTTTGATATTCACTCTGTTAAATTTAAACCGCGGAGGCGTGGTGGCGTACGCCGTTATTGAATAGATGCATCATCATCATAACCATCACCATTATCATCATATCAGCCGAAGGTACTGCTGGGCAAAGTCCATTGCTTCCCAAAGATACCCACAACTGCAGATCCTGCCTTGCCCGCATCCAGCGGCTGTCATCGACCCTCGCAAGATCATCGGTCCATCTTGTTGAGGGCCCCACGCTGCGTTTTCCGGTTCATGGTCGCCACTTGAGAAACTTTCTGCCCCAGCGGCCGTAGATTCTGCAAGCTATGTACCCTGCCCACCGCCAAGTTTACTTGGCAATTATTCAACCTATGTCGGTTTTTATGATTTGCCTCTCTTGGTTGGATCTTGAGATTTGTGATTTGATCTCGGAGGGAAACTCCGAACATGGCGTACTCCATTGCTCTTGGGTGACCATGAGCCGTTTTATTAGCCCCGCAGTGACCGGCTACGTCTTGTTTCCCTAATTCATCAGAGGCAACACATACTAATCGAAGACTTTTGATTGGTATTTGGGACCAGAAGCTTAGCTTTCCAAACGCTGCCCAGGCAAGTTAGATTCTACAATTGATCTCCTACTCGAAGTGGACCTCTTACCTTTTTTTTGATAAGGCAGGTCGAATGCCTACGTATGCCACCCGTAAAAATGTTGACGGATGGATGCGTCAGACTCGCACCGACTAAACCTACCTGCCGTGGGCTTCTCTTGGCGCCTGATGGGGGAGCCGCGGGAACGCGGGTATGTTGCTCCGGTGCACCCCTTATGCGAAAAGTTCCAGATGGTATGATGGTCCCACACGTATCCTGAGAGGGCTCTGGATTGTCCTCGCTATTTGCCGACTTCTGCCAGTCCGGCACAGCGACTGCGCCATAAACAGATCGCTGTCTTCTTTTAGCTGGTAACATTGACTTCTCTTACTGCCGCCGCGGCTCCGAGGGGGAGTTGGGCTACTAGTTGCAGCCGCCACCCCGACGCCTCCTCCGTCTGCGATCTCTCCCGTTCACGCTCGGCGGCCTCCTTTTGGAACATGACTGCCTCATAAAAGGAGAGCATGGCGTGCCATTTAGAAGAGTCACCCACCAGCATTGCCCCTACGATTGCCGGCAGGGACAGATCCCGTCCGATTGAGATCTTGAGTCGCCTTTTGGCCACCCGGGCCGGGCACTCAGCGAGAGTGTGTTGGGCAGACTCCTTTCCACCCAGGCCTTGAGGTGAGGTAGGGTGGAACCGACGGCACGCTGGCGCGCGTTTAGGCGTAACTCTAGCCGTGCGCGCCAGTGCACTAATTCGTGCCGGTAGTCATCCCGTCGGTACTCAATGAACGTTTCTTCTGGCGCCCTCCCGTTCTATTGGCGCACGCAGATTTCGGTGAAAACCACCGCGTTGGACCGCCTCCCTAGTGGGGTGGTCTGTCCTAGGTATAGATATAGCTCTCCACAACCTCGAGTGCAGAGTCCCTTACCTTAACTGGAATGGGTGCAACCTGAATTTTCAACATGATATTCGTTTTATCCATGTTCATTTTGAGAACCACTAGTAGAGAGACCCTGCTGAAGTCTTCGAGCATTGCACCGAGGTATTTCAATGTTTCAGCCATGATTACGAAGGTGAGGGATGTATTCGCCATTGAGATTGATGCCAAAGCCTTTCAGTCCAGGAGCTTAAAGACATCTTCCAATGCAGCGATGAATAGTTCTGGAGATGGAGATGTTATATCCCCCTGTCTCACGCCTCGCTGCAATCGTATAGGTTGCGAGTTCTCATACAAACACTTTAACACCTCGACATACCGGTAGTTAATTTGGAATTTTGGAAAGATCATAGTACATCCAGGTTTCGATTCAATCAAACGCTAAGCATAATGGCTGGATATATCCTCGGTCTTCTGAATAACTTGCCGCTGCGTATGTATGTGGTATATGGTACTAAAGCATTTTCGGCGACCGGCTTGTTCAGGAGGGTGGTTGACGTCAAACCTGTGCGTGAGACGATTCGTAATGACTCTCGAAAACAACTTGTAAACATGGCTCAGTAACGTGATGGGTCTGTTATTTTTTCAAAGGGTTTTTATCGCCCTTATTGAAGAAAGCACTACCACACCAATATGTGCCATCCTTGTGACGTTTGACCTTTTAGTATGACGAAGTTAAATAACTTCTGAAAAGCTCGTAGGATTGGTATACCATCCGCCTTAAAAGCTCTATTGTAACTCTGTTATCACCAGGAGCCTTATTGTTCTTAAATTGTTTAAGAACCATGCTAATCTAATCTTAAAAGATCTTTAGGCATCAAGTTACAATATTTCAGACAAGGCCAAGTTAGTCAGTTAGAAATTTAGCTGTTTGGAAAATTTTAAAACAACAAACAGGCGTTTTCCTAAAAGATTAAGTTTGAGAGGTGTTGCATAATTTTTCAATCACTAGTAACAATGGCAGTTATTATAAAAAAATGACTAGATTGTTGGCAGCTCATTGCTCTAGAATAATAGAAGATATTGATTGAATTGGTATGATCGAAGACTAAAATGTTGGTGACTGAGAGATATGTAAATACTATAAGTATTAATACAAACGTCCATATCTTTATTAATGTAATCAGAAATGAACACGCTGTTAAAGCTAATAGCTTGCAATTTACTTGCAAGAGCGGCGGTAACCTTATTTTTTTCGAAAAACGTTATAACATCTCAATATTTAGAAAAACAGGTCAAGTGCGAGTCGGACTCGCCCATGAAGGGTTCCATAGCAGCAAGTATTTCAGTTGATTAAATGAAAGGTAAATTGCGGTTTACGATTTAGGACGTCTTAAAAAAATCTACTAACTAGATTTCGATCAAACCAATTTTCAGTGGAAATTTGCATGGTAATGAACATAATATATTTTTTTCAGTTTTGTCATTCTCCTATTTTAGAAGTTACTACTACTCCTATTTTAGTTAAGGGGGGGGGGGGGGGGGGGGCACACATTTTACTACTTTGGAAGTGTCTCTTGCTCAAACTATTCAGTTAAGAAAAATATGATATTAGAAACCTAAATATCATTTTTGAAGACCTATCCATAGATCCCCAACAATTACGGGTACGATGAAAAAAAAATTAGCATCAGTTCTATGTATGTTCTTTTGGGGAACCCCCAAAATTATTGTTCTTTTTCTATTTTTGTGAGAAAATCTTAATGCGGTTCACAGAATACATCTACCAAGTTTCAACAGTACAGCTCTTATAGTATTGGAAAAAAGTGGCTGTGACATACGGACGGACAGACAGACAGACATGACGAATCTATAAGGGTTCCGTTTTTTGCCATTTGGCTACGGAAGCCGTATAATTGATCGTCCTACTAGATTGTCATCCATTTGTCAAATTCTAAAGCCATTGGTTTCTGTAAAAGATATATGAGATAGCCACTTTGTCATTTTTTCATATGACTTCTTGGCACAAAAAACAGGCAGTTGCCTTAAGCCAATTAATGAGGCCACAGAAGCCGTATTATTATTTCAACTATATTTGCAAATAAATTAGTAACTAATATAAAATTACGTTAATGAACTTTATTGAATACAGAATTAGTCTTGGAAAACTTGTACCTAGGTGGTCACCTAAATGTATTTTTATCAGACCAAGATTGCTGTATATATATGAAATATATAGACAGTTACATAACCTAAGATTGTTGACTCTGAAAATTCTTAAAGTGATAATATTCTTATGATAATGAACATTTTAGTCACGTCAATGATGTTTTAGAATACCCATAATATATCAGTTAATTTTATACAATAATTTAAATAATAATAATATCCAGGGACATTATTTATACACGGCCATCTGATCCCAAACTAAGCAGAGATTGTACTATGGAAACCAGATAACTGATATATTACATATACTACTTTTCTTTTGTGAATACATACTTATATAGATAATTACACCCAGACTCAGGACAAACCGACATGTTCATGCACACTAATATCTGTCCTAAATAGAATCGAACCCACAAGCTCCGGCGTGAAAAGCAAGCATTTGCCAACCATGCCAACACGCCCGTCAATTATTTCATCGTCCTCATGTCAGCCAAAGTATGTCCACAGCTGGACAAAAGCCTCCCCAAAGAATGGGAGCTTGGCAGACCCCCAGAGCCCCATAACTTGGCAGACGGGTTGGCGAAAGAAAGTTTGATGGTCATAGTTCATAGATAAACTCTGCTGCCGGTTCTCTGGTAGGTATACCCTCGGTCGATTTCTGCGCCCCCTACGTGATAAAATGGGGTGATGATATCCTATGCCATCACCACACAGCAAAATATTATAATAATTATATAACAAAATATAATCACATCATACAGATTGTCACAAAATTAAGATTAAAGTAAGACAGTTCTTTAAATAACACGTTAATTATTAGCTCGACTATTTGTCGTCACTAAACTTTCAAATTTAAAATATAAAAAGTCGTTCGTTCGTCAAATTTGTTGTACCTACCTAAAAGTAGTTAGGCAATGAGGCACCGCACGGGTGCGAGTATACCTACTCCTATCTACACACTGCTAAGTTGGTTGGGTAATTCAGGTTAACTCGAATAAAACCTTTTCAAGATGGTAAGCTATTCAAGGGCTTAAGTCATTGAAGGGGTTAACCCCTTCCCGGGGTTACCATAAAAAACGTGTTAACCCTTTCACTGGGTTTCGAGGCTGTAAGCAAAGATATTATAATATGCTGTAAGTCAATCAAAGGGTAACACTGCGATACGAGTTACCCTATCAAACGGCTTAACTCAGAAGCGGGGTTGTCCGGTCCCTGGTATTGAACACTATGTTCAATACATTGACATTTTGAACTCTTATGTTCTTCAGTTAAAATTCTAAATCAATAAATTAGAACCATACTGCCCGATAAAGGGTTAAAGTGGAATAATAATACCTAATCATTTAAAATTTATAAATTAAATTAGAGGCAGAAACAGTGTCAAAAGTTTATAGCCGTGAATTTAGCATTACGTAGCATTTTATAGAGAGGATCAACTTGGATAATGGATTTATTTAATAATAATAGATAGGTACACTTTATTGCACATCACAGAATAAATATTGGATTAGACATAGTTTCAATTTAGGTACAATTGGCGGTCTTATCGCATAAGAGCGATTTCTTCCAGACAACCATTGGATGGACTAGATTAGCAATTGAGAAAAGTGGCTAGCAATGTACTGTAAAATAACTTTAAATTCGATTTAAATAGATACTCAAATACATAGACTAAATAAATATATATATACCTACAAATATATATATATATATATATATATATATATATATATATTTATTTATAAAATACATAAATAATAATATATTATATTTTACAGTACCATGGCTAATAGCAGTATAAGTGTCTATTACCAAAACGGTCGAGGTTTGCGAACCAAGTTAAATACCTTATATATGAATATTTTAGCAGAATGTTATGATATAATTGTACTGACGGAGAATTGGTCAGTACCTACCTAGCATTCTTGACAATGAGTTTATAGATTCTCGATACAAAGTATTCCGCAGTGACAGGGACCGTATAGCTTCTGGTAAAATGGATGGAGGCGGTATCTTAGTAGCAATGCGTCATACATTCAAAGTTACTCGCTGTGTTTTAAGTTCGTTCGGTGTACCGTGTTGATTATGTTTACATAAAATGTAACTCGGATGTTACGGATAAATACCACATTATATGCGGTTTGTATCTGCCTCCAAATCAACCTATTTCCATATATGACGCTTTTATATCCGCCCTGCAGAATGAAATTATTCATAGTAATGTTGATAAAATGTACATCGTGGGTGATTTTAATTTACCTCAGTTGGAATGGTTGGAGTGCAGCCCTTTAACATATGCACCGGCCCCCCTCAGCCTTAAACTTCCCATTAACCAGATATTGTGTAATTTTATTTCCGTTACAAATTGTAAACAATATAATAACATTTATAACAACATGGACCGACTTCTCGATTAATTTTTAACGAATGATGATACCACTACTTGTGGGATTCCTGTGGGTCCCATTGTGCCAATAGACCCCTTGCATCCCCCATTCTATAGAATGATAAACTTTAATTTACAGATTGTAAAATTGGTAAAAAGTTCTCTGCCTAGATACTGTTACTTAGAAGGTGCATAAATGCAGTGCATTACATGCATAAATTCGGACATCCAAGATATTGACTGGGTTAAAACTTTTAATAACATGTCAGTAAATCTGCTGTGTGGTGACGGCGACAAATATCAGAATCAGAATATCATCACCCCATCTCATCCCGTGGGGGGCGTAGAAGTCGACCTGAGGGAATATCTACCTGAGGAAGGGCAGCAGCTTCCTTCTGATTACTATGACTATCTTACTGCGATCGCCAACCCGCCTGCCAAGCGTGGCGATTATGGCATATCCCCTCAAGACGATTCTTGAGGGAGGCTTGTCCAGCAGTGGACTTATTTAGCTGTAATGATGAAAATCAGCCACTTCTATCTTTTATGAGTCAATTTATACCAAAAAAGCATGTACCTCTAAGATGTACAAAATCCATTAAGTTTCCAGTGTGGTTTTCATCAAGTTTAATTCATGTTTTTAAAAATAAGGAAAATACCTGGATTGCATGGAAAAAGCATAACAATATATCGGACTATGAATTTTTTTCTGTTTATATGCGTAGATTTAAATTGCTTAATGCGAAATGTTTTAGTGACTACATAAATTCTATTGAGGATGGTCTACGAGACGATTTTAAAGTTTTTTGGTCTTATGTAAAAAATTCCATGAACAATTCAGGCATTCCCGGTACTACGTTTTATGAAAATGATAATTCTGACAACCCGGAAGGTATCTGTGGCTAGATTTCGAAGTTTTTCAATTATGTGTATGAGAAAAGTGATACTAGTTATAATATTAATTCAAATGCATTACCTTCATCTTCGAGTAGTTTAAACTTATCTAGCGTACATCTACCGAGAGATTTAATTATGAAAGAATTGAAATGTTTAGATATAACGAAGGGCTCGGGTCCAGATCTCATTACTCCTTTCTTTTTAAAACATGTTGCTGAATCCATAAGCTTACCTCTCAGTATACTTATAACTTAAGTCTGAGTGTAGGTGCTGTTCCGTCCATGTGGAAAACCGGGCGACGACAGCGCCCCCGCGGCACCGGTGGTAGTGAAGGGAACCTCAGACCAATATGTGGGGGAGTTTGGCGGTCAGTAACTTCTTGCGTTAAAACGACTGTAGATATGACTATTTTATTGTAGATAATGATGATCAGGTACAAAGTTGAAAAACTTATGAATAATAGGGAGGAGTGTCGTCAGTGGCTTCTTGCGGTAGAATAGGTCGGTCCCCTCCATGTACGCTTCCGAAGTCTCTAGAAGTGAGTTCCTTACACCAGCGTTGCCAAAAGTGCTGCCGTATTTGCTCCAGCCTCTCGTACCGAGGGAGACGACCTGTCTCAACCCTGATGAAGTCTTCGCATGGTGGTGACGTCATAGGCCGGCCAATAAGGAAATGAGCTGGGGTCAAAGCTAAAAGGTCACCTGGATCTGTGGACATAGGATGCATGGGTCCGGTGTTCAGGACGGCTTCAACTTGTGCCAATACCGTGCTGAACTCCTCATAAGTTAGTCGTACAACACGTCGTAAGCAACCCTTGCATGATCGCTCTCCTGCCTCCCACACACCACCGAATGTTGGACTTTGGGGAGGTATAAGGATAGCTTTATGCTATCTGTAGACGTGCGTTCAACGATAGTGTCAGCGTTGTTTTGTAAAAACAAAGACAATTCTTTCATTGCGCCTACAAAGCTTTTACCGTTGTCAGAAAAGATCTGGGCTGGTTTACCCCGGCGAGATATAAAGCGCTTTAAGGCTAATAAGTAGCCCTCGGTACTAAGACTAGTAACAATATCTAAATATATTGCGCGAGTTGAGAAACATACTATCAAACATATATAACCTTTTTCTAACTTTGCTCCCCTACCCCTGCGGTTAAGTACGAGCACTGGTCCCGCATAATCTACCCCGCAGTACATAAAAGGAAACCCTGGCTCTAAGCGCTGTGCTAGTAAGTTACCCATGATTGGTGTTAAGGTTGCTCGTTTCAAACGAACACACGTCACACAGTGATGTACGACACGCCCGACTAAGTTCCTACCACCGGGCGGCCACCATCTTTCTCTGATGGTAGAAAGCAGTAGCTGTGGTGGGGCATGAAGTAGCCGTTTGTGTTCTGCCTGTAAAAGTAGCAATGTGAAACGATGTTTAGAGCACAATAATACAGGATATTTTTTATCGTATGCGAAGACGGAGGAATAGCCTATGCGGCCACCTACCCTAATTAAATAACATTTATTATCAAAAAATATATGTAACTTAGATATAGTACGTGTGTGCTTTGTGTGTAAATTATTTGATAAACTGTAGTATTCCATAGGGAATGATTCTAATTGCGAGATGCGTGCCATGAATATTTCCGAAACATTTAATTCGTCCACGGTTAGCGGGCCCGTTTTGCGACTGCTATTGTCAAAATACAAAATCAATATTTAGTGTTAATTCCGCTAATTGTCAGTTTAATCATGCTGGGATGCAATTTGCACCGCCCTCCCGCCCGCAAAAATGTGCACATGCAAGAAGGACAATATAAAAAAAGCAAATTACATGCGCCAGTACGATACCCAACACGTGTTTCGGTCCTCCACGGACCATTCTCAAGGGCTGCTAACTCGTCGAGTGCTCGAAGGAGACAGTGCTTGAGTCTCCTTCGAGCACTCGACGAGTTAGCAGCCCTTGAGAATGGTCCGTGGAGGACCGAAACACGTGTTGGGTATCGTACTGGCGCATGTAATTTGCTTTTTTTATATTGTCCTTCTTGCATGTGCACATTTTTGCGGGCGGGAGGGCGGTGCAAATTGCATCCCAGCATGATTAAACTGACAATTAGCGGAATTAACACTAAATATTGATTTTGTATTTTGATTGTTATGGATTTCCGCAAAGTAACGCCTGATTCCATTACTTGACTGCTATTGTTTTTAGCGCGCGAATTATTTATAAATCGCAAAACATAAGCACCGGTTCTCCTTAAACGGTTAAATGACGAGAATCTATCGAAATTAAATACTTCAGTGCAAACTTGTGACGACATATTAACACTTAATGATTTTACTTCAGGTAAATTACTAATATCAGTATGCAGTGTGTTTTTGTTCAACCAGGTTGATTCCGGTTCGCGTAAAAATGACGGACCTTCCCACCATAACATTGAGTTGTTCAGTTCATCGAGCTCAAGCCCCAGTGACACTATATCGGCTGAATTATTATGAGTAGGTACTTACGTGAATGCCAATATGTGGGGGAGTTTGGCGGTCAGCAACTTGTTGCGTTAAAACGACTGTAGATATTTTGACTATTTTATTGTAGATAATGATGATCAGGTACAAAGTTGAAAAACTTATGAATAATAGGGAGGAGTGTCGTCAATGGCTTCTTGCGGTAGAATAGGGCGGTCCCCTCCATGAACGCTTCCGAAGTCTCTAGAAGTGGTGCCCCCACCAGCCAAGTGAAAGGGCGACGACAGCGCCCCCGCGGCACCGGTGGTGGTGAAGGGAACCTCAGAATGCGCATACTGATGTATAGATGGCGCCATACGCACCAAAATGCGGCCGGCCTTGAAAGCTCCGCTTTCAAAATTATGTTTTTCAGGTTTCGGGCTTCCTCCTGGTCAATATCACTCTCTGGCTGCAGCGGCAGAGGGCATATTTTTGTAAAAGATCGGCGTAATACTTCGGTTTGTGTCTTGATATCGGCGACACGATTTACGCCATCTTGGCCTGGAAATACAGCCACCACCCGTCCCAAACGCCATTTGAGTGGTGGTAGGTTGTCCTCCTTGATAAGTACTAACGTGTTTAGTACAATGTCCTGGCTATTTTGTTGCCATTTGGTTCTCGTTTGCAGCTCGGATACGTATTCCTTAGACCAGCGTTGCCAAAAGTGCTGCCGTATTTGCTCCAGCCTCTCGTACCGAGGGAGACGACCTGTCTCAACCCTGGTGAAGTCCTCGCATGGTGGTGACGTCATAGGCCGGCCAATAAGGAAATGAGCTGGGGTCAAATCTAAAAGGTCACCTGGATCTGTGGACATAGGATGCATGGGTCGGGAGTTCAGGACGGCTTCAACTTGTGCAGCAGGGATCAGCACCAGAAGCAGTTAACGACGGCCAGGCAAGCCATCCTTCATTCCCGTCCTAGTCCCATCGCATTGTGCTAATACCGTGTAATTATAACATTTCCAGTGTACCTGTGTGACGCGGCCACGCGGCCTTACGCCGCCATTACATGTCAGTGCCATCCGCGTCCTAAGAAGCCTAAAACGTGAGTACTTCTGCTTAATACACACCCACCAACATGAGTGAACCAGTTGTTCGTCCAAAATCACCAGTTGTCCTGCACCCGGACACCGACTTACGTGACTTGACAAAAAGACGTGGCACGATAAAGTTAAAGTTAACCCTATTCTTCAAATTTATTGAATCTCTCAGTCAATCCCTAACCAAATTACAAATAACAGAGGTGCGGTTACGATTAGAAAATGCCAAGTCATTGTATAGTGAATTCGATTCCCTTCAGACAAGGATTGAGGAAATGGTGTCAGAGCATGAGACTGAACTTTTAAAACAATTAGAGACACGAGAAGAGTTTATGGAAAGTACTATCATATCATAGCCAGGGCGAGCAGCCTTATTGAAAGCAGCAGTAGCTCGGTAATACCTAAAATAACTTCGTCGAACACGTCGACGGTTAAACTTCCTACTATCTCGCTACCTACCTTTAGTGGTTTGTACGAGCACTGGTTAGAATTTAGGGACACGTACGCTGATACACAACTGTAAGGACATACGTGATATACAAAAGTATCATTATTTACGCGCAGCCCTTAGCGGACAAGCTTTAGAGGTCATTAAGTCATTAGAATTCTCAGCGGCGAACTATACGACAGCATGGGACCTACTACAAAATAGATATAATAACAGCAGGCTACTTACGCACAATTATGTTAAATCTCTTTTTAATATTTAGTCCTTAAACAGGGAATCGTCCATTCAAATCCGGAAATTAATTGATACAGTTTCTCGTAATTTATGCGCTTTAAAAACATTAGGTGAAAATACGGACGAATGGGACACATTAATTATTTACTTAATTGTCACCAAGTTAGATTCAACTACAGAACGGGAGTGGGAACAGTTTAAAGGTACAATCAAGTCCGATTTGAATGACGATTCCTTGCCGAGGCTCAAGCTCAGGGATTTACTTGATTTTCTTAGAAATAGGGCGGATATGTTAGAATCTATTTCAGTCAATCATTCCAAAGGTACCGAAGTCAAACGATCATCAATTCAATCGCACACACATAATTCACATTCAAGCCATAGCTTTGTTGCTAATAATTCTTCAAGCTTAAACACACATAAAGCTCACAATAACAAACACAATCCTTCCGCACTTGCAACATGTGTAATGGCCACCATCCACTTTATTCTTGTAATAGCTTTCTCAATCTCGCTATAAAAGACAGAATCCAGTTGCTAAACGATAAAAAACTCTGTCACAACTGCTTACGCGCTGGTCATACGCCTGCCAATTGTATTTACGGTACCTGCAGAATTTGTCAGAAAAAACACAATAGTTTAGTTCATATCCAAAACGACGACGCGGGCGCGTCGCCATCGGCCGGCAGTGATATATACAAAGTACTGTTGCCTCCGCCGCGCCCCGTCCCCGCAGCCGCTTCGTCAGTCAGCCATCACACACTCACACCTAGCTTTCCTTATCATTCGCAGGACCCACAAACGCAAGCGGTATCGTTACAACCGGTTTTACTATGTACCGCGCTAGTAGAAGTTGCAGATAACAATAATAAATATCATAGGGCTCGTGTAGGTAATTTTAGATAATGGAAGCGTGCATGGAGGGGACCGACCTATTCTACCGCAAGAAGCCACTGACGACACTCCTCCAATAGGGATGAATAATAATTCATAAGTTTTTCGACTTTGTACCTGATCATCATTATCTACAATAAAATAGTCATGATATCTACAGTCGTTTTAACGCAAGAAGTTGCTGACCGCCAAACTCCCCCACATATTGGTATTACACCTGTTAACAAAAGTGGATGCAAAAATGATGTCACGAACTATCGGCCTATATCTTTGTTATCCATCTTATCTAAGGTATTTGAGAGACTCGTACATAAGGCCATTTATCCGAGCTTACACAGTATTATTATTCTACAGCAGCACGGATTTATTAAACGGCGTTCTACGATAACTTATACTCCACTTTCCTTTTCGAATGTATGGGCAACCGAGACCAAATTGACGCAGTCTACACTGATTTCTGCAAAGCATTTGATAAGGTGGATCACAAAAAGCTGCTGGAAAAGTTACATTTCAATGGTATTCGAGGAAATCTTTTGAGATGGTTCGCATCTTACATTCACAATAGAACACAGCAAGTTGTGATAAATGGCTTTGCATCTAATGGAATTATAATCACTTCCGGTGTACCACAGGGCTCTATTCTGGGTCCATTACTATTTGTTCTGTACATTAACGACATTAGCTTGTGTTTCAGAAATTCCCATTTTCCCTTGTATGCGGATGACCTTAAAATATATAATCGTATTAGAACTTTGGATGATTGTATTAAGTTGCAGGACGATCTCGCACGTTTTCAGAATTATTGTACAGAAAACAAACTCCACCTGAGCATACCGAAATGCAAAGCCATTACTATCGCAAAAAAAACAAATGTAGTTAATTACAGTTATTCACTATGTGACAATTATTTAGATAAGGTGTCCGTTATAAAAGACCTAGGAATTCTCATCGATAGCAAACTGCACTTTGATCTTCACATTACTGAAATAGTTAATAGGGCTTATCGGATGTATGGCTTTATCATGCGAATAATATGTTCTCATTTTAAAAGACCTTCTTCATATTTAACTTTATATAAGTCTCTCCTTAGATGCCAACTTGAATATGCCACAGTTATCTCGAATCCATTTTTTGCAAAATATATAGATCTCATAGAAATGGTACCACGTAAATTTTTACGGTCTGTACACAACAAGTGTTTTCGCTCAAGGGTTTCATACGATGCACTTTTAAATAAATTTTCTTTATCCACACTCAATGAGAGAAGATTGCTCCTGGATCAACTGGTACTGTACAATATTTGTCATAATTATTATGATTGTAATCAGATTGTAAACCAAATTTATATACAAATACCAAGTCGTTCTCAACGTTTACGCGTAACACATACTCAACGACTTATTGCTCCAAAATTTTGTCGTACTATTGCCGGTGAACTCGCGCCTTTACGCCGCGTCATGAAATCACACAATGATTACTTCACAGATATAGATTTATTCAATATGTCTAATAGTTTATTTAAAAAACAAATATCTTTAAAAATAACTGAACTGAGAAGTGCGAACACGGATCAGTAGGTAAATAGTTTGGTGTATTCTGTAATAATAGTTTATTGATAATTTAGACATACAGAATTTGTATTGGATTGATTCTCAAAATTGTTTTGTATTCCTAATTTAGTTTTGTTGATATATTTTGTTGTAGAATGGTATAAGGCTGTAGAACCTCTATGTAACACTATCATACTACGCTATTGTTGTTGCTTTGTTTGTACACAAATTTTATATTTAATTTGGGGGTTACGGTGTTGGGTGTACAATTATTTAATAGTTTTAATTTGTTATTAACTACCTAAGTGTTATTGTATACCTGTTTGTTTCCCTAAATAAAAAATTATATATATCAACAAATACATACTTACATACTATAAAGAAATAAGAATAGGTACACCAAATGTAAGGATTTGAGAATAATAATAAAAAGAAAAGAAACAGTAGCAGGTTTATGATTTAAAGAGACATAATGATTCTTTACTGAATTCTTAAAAGTGATAATAGACTGAGCGCGTTTTATAAGCAATGATAGCGCATTCCACAGACGAGCAGCTTGAACCGTAAATGATTTATCGAGGAAATCTGTGGAATGTCCCGATATTCTAAGTTTCAGATTCTCCGATGATCTTAAGGGCCTCAAATGTGAATCACATAGGAACTCAAATCTATCCTTAAGATAGTGGGGACTAGCAGGATTGAACAAAATATTGAAAAGCAGGGAGAGAATATGAGTATTTCGGCGGAGTCTTATAGGGAGCCACTTAAGTTTTTTACGGAATTCGGATACATGATCATATTTGAGTAGGCCAAATATGAATCTTATGCAGAAGTTTTGGATACGCTCAAGTTTATCAAGTTTGCCTTCCGTGAGATCTAGATAGCTGACATCTGCGTAGTCGAGTACTGGGAGAAGGAGGGATTGAGCAAGCGCAATTTTAGTGGTGGTAGGGAGAAAGTACCGTAGTCTACGCAGTACTCCTGCAATTGCAAATAACCTGCGGCTTGTGTGTTGCAGTTGAGGACCCCAAGAGAGAGATGTGTCAAAATAGACCCCCAAGTTTCTCACTGTGGTACTGTATTGTATAACAGTATTGTCTAAAACTACTCGTGGAAGTTGCGACCAGTCAAGTGAGGTGATTTTTCGCGGACTGCCAATAACAATTACCTGACTTTTTGATGGGTTTACGTGAAGTCCATAGGCTTTGCTCCAAGTCCTTATTTACTATAGACACACCATTTGAGATGGTTTCTAATGAAGCTTGTGTGTATACTTGGAGGTCGTCTGCATAAAGGTGGTAGGAAGAATCTAACTGACAGGAAATAGAATTCATAAATATTGAAAATAGTACCGAAGACAGAACGCCACCCTGAGGCACGCCAGCGCTCGTACTGAACCAAGATGACATAGCATCATCAATGCGAACACGTTGCCGACGACCATCCAGGTAACTGCGAAACCAGTCAATTGCCGTAGGAGATATGTTAAGAGAGCGTAGTATGCCAAGAAGAATATCAAAATCAACGGTATTAAATTACTTTTTGGCCCGACCCGGAATTTATCATTAATTTAATGGTAAGAGTTAAGCTAAGGTTTACGTCGGCACACTATTGATAACTCATGCCTTATTTCACTAGAGGGCATTATGAAAATGAAAACAACACTATTTGGCATTATAAATATTGCATTTATTCGATGCTTCGATATAAGCACTCACTATGCATTTTAACGCAAAACAACATTAAACAACAATCTAATAATAATTAAATTAATTATAATATACATGATATTAATTTACATTTTGTTTATGCTATAGGTAATTACATCTTACTTATGGACTTCGATTTTAACAGACAAGATCTACAAAAAGGCACTATTACAAAATCTATACGGCGTACGGTGGAGTACAAATAGTTCTTAAATCTACCATGGAGCCAGAAATACAGTTTTCTACAATACAATACAATATAATTTATTTGCAAATATAGGTATACATATAAGGTGTCACAATTTATTAATGTTCAGCCATATTTTACCGGTTAGGCATGCAAATTTAACATCACAAATTAATTATAAAAAATATACTTGAATTCCGAATACCACATTAAAATAGAAATAAAAGTCACAATTAAAATAAAAAATGTCCAAAATTAAGGAATATAAATTGAGTACAATGTTCATTTTACAAATTATTAAAATTAATACACAACACAATACCATTTAATTACTAAAATACGGCAGAACAGTTATCTTTCATAAATTCATTGACTGAATAGTAAGTTTTTTGAGAAAGTAGTGCATTCAGTTTATTTTTCTGTTGTATAATTAGAATAATAATGTCCTCCTAGCCGAATTTCAGCTACGTCGGCCAGGCAATAAAGATTAGCCATCTGCGCGGGACATATTAAAGTGCACAAACACAGGAGCACTTTCTATTCCATCACTCTCATGAT
Source organism: Pseudoips prasinana (assembly GCA_951640165.1). Taxonomy (NCBI): domain Eukaryota; kingdom Metazoa; phylum Arthropoda; class Insecta; order Lepidoptera; family Nolidae; genus Pseudoips; species Pseudoips prasinana. The sequence continues at coordinate 30,231,193 of OX621251.1, read as the reverse complement.
CCGATGGGCGACACGACTGGAAAGAGGTCAGCCACAGGACCGACGGCTCTCCGAGGCACGGGCGTAAAATACCGCCAACTCCTAGACTCCGAGAATTTCTTTTTATAGAAAAGTCCCAAAATCACTTTTGGCCCGACCCGGGATTTGAACCCAGGACCTCGTTCTTTGCGGGTGAACACGCTACCGCTAGACCAACGAGGCAGTGTTAGAATATACAATACACGAACCGGAAGACGCAAGGCGGGTAGGAAGTCAAGCTGGATTGAGGACCTTGGGAGTGTCGCGAGATGCCGTTAGATAGGAGGTAGAAGAACACTAGCCGTTGTAGAGATCAATGGGGGAGGCCTTGGCCACTGGGTTTTTCGGCTGTCAAGACACAATTTAACATAAAAAAATCTACGTTTTATAATAATTCTAGTTATATAGCAAAGCTTAAATCGGTTCAAACAATAAATATAAATTTTAAAAATACCACTAATAATCTAAATATATAAAATCTAATTATATTTTTTTTTATTAGCTTAAAAATAATGTCCATAGTTGAGACTACAGACAAAGATAACTGTAACTAATTCTGTGTCTTTGTTATACAAATGGTATTTTACATTGAAACGAATGAGTCTACATGATGTGTGTCAATTTATTTATGAAGGAGGTAAGATTTTAAATATTAAGTTAATATTTCGTGTTCAATATTTGTTAAATACATAATTAAGAAGCAGATTATAACAATCTTAAAACAAAATATAACAATCACAATAGGCATAATAATAAAAAATCATATTACTTAGTAAAAATAAATTTTAGCATTGAAATAAATGGAACGCAATTAGCTATAACAAAGTAAATAACACCAGTGAGCTCTCAGTGTTTACTGTCTAATAACAAAAATCCATTCTTTAGGAGTGGTAGGCACTTCCCCAATTGCAACTAAGAGTGCGGTCGTGGAGCAGGAAGAATTTCGTAAAACTTCTTTACAAAATGTTTGTGACAAACAAGCCTTATTATCGCAACTAAAAGGTTTGCAATCCCTAAAGACGGCGTTAATTACATCATTGACGGCAACGGCAATGGCAAAGAGGTAATAAAAAATAGCAATTTATTTTTACTCCGCGATCGAACTTTAGCATAGAAAAATTAAGTGGGTTTTTGTCCTCGCTAAAAGAAAAAAAAAATGAAATGACTTCTGTCGACAAAAGATTCCTGGTTAATATAATTTTAGTATAGGTTTAAGGTCATACCTAAAACCAATACTAGAACAATCCAAAATAAATAACGCCAAACTTAAGTATTCTTTGATCTGTGATACATAGTGAAAATTTAAAACTCATCATAATCATAATTAACAGTAATTACAGTACTACTTTGATCTATGACCTGATTATGTCAACGTGTCCCCGTCCCCTATACAAAATTGCCAGATCAATTGGTAAATGCAATGCGGTATGACATAATAGAGGCTCCAAGGTTGTGGAAGGCCTATATTTACATGGATCACCATGATAGAATTTCCTGGCTACGCTATAGTAGGAGAACAGACTCCAAGTAGATAAGGTTAGGCAGATAGAATAGAAGCCTTTAAAGTCTAGTATCTCCCGTCTAGCGGGGTTAGTAGAAATCCAGGGGTCTTCTTACAAAACTTGTAAACTAAGCTTGGAATTTGTATGGACGTTGAGAGCTCACATGGGCGTGTGAGCCTTAGGGCCAGCGCAGACAGAGAGGAGGATTATAATTTCAACTGACAATAAATATTATCCTTTTTCGCTAATTTTAATGTTTTATTGGATATACACGATCTGACGTCAGGACAGCATTCTTACAGCGGCTGGACTGTAACTGGCTAAATTCGTGGTTAATTTAATTTTTATGGTCTTCCCAGTTCTATGGGCCAGATGGCTTATCACGCTTAAGGGTCAGCGCAGACAGAGAGGAGCGCAGCGGAGAGGATTTTATTAAGGCACTAGAAAATCAACTTTACAATTATTTAAATAAAGTGCATGTATGCTTGAACATTATAATACGCCAGACTGCGCGAGCATTTTGTCAGGTTCAAGCATATATGCACTTCGTTCCTATAGCTCTAAAGTTGATTATATTGCCTTAATAAAATCCTCTCCGCTGCGCTCCTCTCTGTCTGCGCTGACCCTTAAGCGTGATAAGCCATCTGGCCCATAGAACTGGGAAGACCATAAAAATTAAATTAACCACGAATTTAGCCAGTTACAGTCCAGCCGCTGTAAGAGTGCACTCCTGACGTCAGATCGTATATATCCAATAAAACATTAAAATTAGCGAATAGGGATAATATTTATTGTCAGTTCAAATTATAATATACTAGCGGCCCGGTACGTGCTTCGCTACGCTTTTAAGTATTAGTACAAATTGTTTGTATATGGGAGTATAGAAAGATGGCGATTTTACACTTTTTCAAGACTTTTTTAAATTTTCTCTACGTACAAACCTTCCCTGGACTTCCTCGAATAATTCAAGACCAAAATTAGCCAAATCGGTAAAGGCGTTATTGAGTTATAACATTACAACGAAAAGTGGCATTGATTTTTATAATAGATGAGGCTGATTTGGTCCATTTTAAGGTTGTCTGAAAGAGTTCACAGTTAGCGATAAGACCGGCAATTGTATGGTTTCTAATGCTACTGTTTACGCTCATAAGTAAATCTTAACTAAGTATTAATTAATTTATAGAGTGGGTACTGTATTATAATATAGATTTTTAGATGATCATTTATTTGTTTCTAGGGCAAATATTAATTAAAATATTTTATCAAACTTACGTTGTCCTTTCGATTACTAGCCAGAAACGCATTCTTACTGCGTTCGGACTTTAGAAAATATAGCTAGCATAAAACATGGCCAAATTCTTGGAAAATTACGTTGATCACCTAAACCCAGTGTCGATACCCCAACGCACCTTATATAATTTAAACTTAGGAATAATTTAGTAGTTGAAATATTTATATTATAATTATATACCAAAGTAAAATATGTACAAAGTCTTAAACATAATAATTTAATATAGATGCACACGGTTATAATTACATTGGATCACAAACGTTTTGCTGAGCACACAATAATATAATTAATATTATACTTACATTAATTTAACTTTAAAATATGTATATTAGAAGTTACAAGCAGAAGCAGGGTGCAATAATAATATCGGTCTGTAGTAATAAAAAACCGGCCAAGTGCGAGTCGGACTCGCCCATGAAGGGTTCCGCAGCAGCAAGTATTTCAGTTGATTAAATGAAAGGTAAATTGAAGTTTTCGATTTATGACGCATTAAAAAACTACTAACTAGATCTCGTTCAAACCAATTTTCGTTGTTAGTTTACATGGTATACAGACGCCAGCACATCTAGCTACCCCAAACTGTCAAATTTATTTTATAGATTTCCAACTTTATCGTAATAGTATAAGGTTCACTTTCAACTGGGGAAATTTGACAGATTGGGGTAGCTTGATGTGCTGGCGTCTGTACATCATATATTTTTTTAGTTTTATCATTCTCTTATTTTATAAGTTACAGGGGGAGGGGACTCATTTTTCCACTTTGGAAGTGTCTCTCGCGCAAACTATTCAGTTTAGAAAAAAAATATATTAGAAATCTCAATATCATTTTTGAAGACCTATGCACAGAGATACCCCACATGTATAGGTATAATGAAAAAAAAATATTTGAGTTCCAGTTCTATGTATGTTAACATATCAGTACAGCTCTTATAGTTTCGGAAAAAAGTGGCTGTGACATACGGACGAAGAGACAGACATGACGAATCTATAAGGGTTCCGTTTTTTTGCCATTTGGCTACGGAACCCTAAAAATGGTATGGAGGTAGCCGACACCCTGGATTAACCTATAGGCTATAATTTATAAAGTTTAAGGCGGGTAAATCTGCGGGGCACAGCTAGTATAAAATAAATCATATGTTAAAGTAAACCATATGACGGTAAAAAATGCTGTAATGTGGTTAATAAAAAGTCAAACAGTGTAAAATTGAGATTAGAAGGTAATGGTGTGCAAAGTTAGTGACAACGGGAAATTCGTTGTCTCCGTCTACCCCTCTAGGAAACAGGCGTGAGTCTATGTATCTATGTATGTATGTAAGACGGTGAATATAAATCTTGGGGTTAATCGAGATGGGACGATATCCATACATAAGTAATGTACATTATTAATAGCGCCATCTAGTAACTGACAACATAATTATATTGCGATTACTGACGCCATCTCTTAATAAAAACTGTAAACATAATTACATCATTTTGACGACAGAATGCACCACGTGCGATTTCACGAATATTCTAGAGTGTTCAAGGTAAGTGATTGCGTGAGTATAAGGCTTAGCGTTAAGTTTTTAGAACCGAGGACACGAGTTAGTATGGTGACGAACACTAACGTCTTTCAGCAGCATTCGGTCTACCCTCATACTCGAAGTCCTAGATGCATGTGGTTTTCTGTGATTTCATTGGTCTATTTGTCTTCGACCCCATCCTAGCTTCGGTTTGCCTGCTTAACCGATTCAATGCACATGGAGCCCCAGAGGCGCCATGGAAATCTTTTACCTGTGGCGTATGGTTAACGTTCAATATCGACTCGCAACTACACATAAAAGTCAATGACGACAAATTCCATTCCCTGGCGCTTGACTCCTCAGAGGCGCCACGAAATATTTGGCAGCCTACCGCACTGAACCGGTTAAGATATGCTTTGTTTCTGAAGTGAAGCAGTCAAGTTTCATAAATTCTTCTCAAATTCTCAGCTTGTAACAATATTAATAAAAGCGGCATAATCATTATTAGTATTTATAGTACAGCAATAAAGGGCATCCTTTGTAAGCATTTTTCTAAGATATTTATTTACATTATGTATATAAAGCCTTCTGCGGTTTACATTAATACTACAGGGCCAATTTAACAGATCACATTTGACATTTCATCAAATTTCAACAACGTAACCTTATAGAATATTATTTATGTTTTTAGTACTTAGAACTGCACATTTGCCTAATTTTTACGTGCTCTCCGAGGCACGGGGGTATAATACCGCTTACACCAAGACTTCTTTTTACAGAAAAGTCCCAAAATTACTTTTTGGCTCGACCCGGGATTCATAATTAATTTAATGGTAAGACGTTAAGCTAAGGTTTACGTCGGCACACTATTGAGAACTCATGTCTTATTTCACTAGAGGGCATTATAAAAATGAAAACAACACTATTTGGCATTATAAATATTGCATTTATTCGATGCTTCGAGATAAGCACTCACTATACTTTTTAACGCAAAACAACATTAAACAACAATCTAATAATAATTAAATTAATAATAATACACATGATATTAACTTACATTTTGTTTATGCTATAGGTAATTACATCTTACTTATGGACTTCGATTTTAACAGACAAGATCTACAAAAAGGCACTATTACAAAATCTATACGGCTAGTACGGTGGAGTACCAATTGTTCTTAAATCTACCATGGAGCCAGAAATACACTTTTCTGTTGTATAATTAGAATAATAATGTCCTCCTAGCCGAATTTTAGCTACGGCGGCCAGGGAATAGAGATTAGCCATCTGCGCGGGACATATTAAAGTGCACAAACACAGGAGCACTTTCTATTCCATCACTCTCATGATCCGATGGGACGCCTAGCACCACGACCGGAAAGAGGTCAGGTACAGGACCGACGGCTTTACGTGCTTTCCGAGGCACGGGTGTAAAATACCGCCAACTTCTAGACTCCGAGCTGATTCTGAGAATTTCTTTTTATAGAAAAGTCCCAAAATCACTTTTGTCCTGACCCGGGATTTGAACCCAGGACCTCGTTCTTTGCGGGTGAACACACTACCGCTAGACCAACGAGGCAGTGTTAGAATATACAATACACGAATCGGAAGACGCAAGGCGGGTAGGAAGTCAAGGTGGATTGAGGACCTTGGGAGTGTCGGGAGATGCCGCTAGATAGGAGGGAGAAGAACACTAGCCGTTGTAGAGATCAATGGGGGAGGCCTTGGCCACTGGGTTTTTCGGCTGTCAAGACAAAAATTAACATAAAAAATCTAGTTTTATAATAATTCTAGTTATATAGCAAAGCTTATATCGAAATTTAAATAATGATAATAAATAAAAAAAACTCAATAACCTCCTCCTCTTTTTTAGTAGCTTAAAAATAATGTCTATAATTGAGACTACAGACAACGATAATTGTAACTAATTTTGTGTCTTTGTTATACAAATGGTATTTTACATTGAAACGAATGAGTCTAAATGATGTGTGTCAATTTATTTACGAAGCAGATAAGTTTTAAATACTACGTTGCTATTTCGTCCTCAATATTTTTAAATACATAATTAAGAAGCAGATTACAACAATCGTAAAACAAAATATAACAATCACAATAGGCATAATAATAAAAAAACATATTACTTAGTAAAAATAAATTTTAGCATTAAAACAAATGGAACGCAATTAGCTACAACAAAGTAAATAACACCATTGAGCTCTCAGTGTTTACTGTCTAGTAACCAAAATCCGCTCTAGGACTGGTACAGAGGCACATCCAGCTACCCCAATCTGTCAAATTTCTTTTATAGATTTTCAATTTTATCACTTAAATGTAAGGCTCACTTTCAAATGGGGAAATTTGACAGATTGGGCTGTGTTGTTGTAGCTTGCTGTGCTGGCGTCTGTTTTCTTAGGTGGCAGTTTTCAAACTACAACTAAAAGTTCATTCGCGGAGCAGGAAGATATTCGTACAACCTCTTTACACAATGTTTGTGGCAACTAACTTTTGTAGGAAATGTGAGTGTATACAAAATATTTGCAAGATAAAAACAGGCCTAACTGTCCCGAATAAAAGGTTTGCAATCCCTTAAGATGGCGGTAATAGCATCTGCGCAAGTGTGACGCATTATGAGACAAAGAGGTAATAAATACCTAATACGAAAATAATTTTTTTTGCGACCAAACTTTAGTATAGCAAATAAATTGTTTCGAAATAAAGATTGGAACTTGTAGGGACGTTCAGAGTTCACATGGACGTGTGAGTAAACTTAAGCGTGAAAACCCACTTGGCCCGTCGAACTGAGAAGACAGATAAAAATTAAATTACCCACGAATTTGGCCAGTTACAGTGCAGCCGCTGTAAGAATGCACTCCTGGTCAGATCTTATTATGTATTACATTAAACATTAAAATTAGCAAAAAGGGTAATTGTTAACGCATAGCGCCATCTATCGCCATTAGTGTTAAATGTATCCAGTAGATGGCGCTGTTTTAAACTATTGATGTGAAGAAAAGACAAAACCAAGGAATATTTGGTTTTATTCCAACAAAAATTGTACATGATTGACAACAGACTGTCAATGACATTCTTAAACATAAACGTGGTTTTAAATGATAAAATACAAAGCAGTATTTACACCACATTCACCCCTCCGTCAGAGTTCATCTCACTCGTAGTCTTGTAGATAGATTGGAGCTCGTCTCTCTCTTGTTGATCGCCGAGGTTCTGGCACTTCATCTTGTTCAACGGAATTACCTTCGGCTGGTAAAGGCTCATCTCCCTCAGCATCTTCAAACTGTTCCGATTCTGTTTCAGACTCATCACTCCTTTGTGATAACGATGGAAGCGGAGCCAAATGTCTATTGGATACGGTAATTTCACGTCCATCCCCTAATCTCACAAATGAATATGATGGATTAGCTTGTAAAAGTTCTACCTCTTCTACATCCGGGTCGTATTTTGAACGTTTATTGTGATTTTTCATTAATATCGTACCTGGCTCCAAAAGCCATGTTGGTAGACATCCACCATTTGACGTCCGACGAGGATGATTGAAGAATCGTTCATGGGGTGTTGCGTTTGTTGAGGTACACAACAAAGAACGAATTGAGTGGAGCGCAGCCGGTAGAACATTTTCCCAATATGTTACATCTAGTTCCTTTGTTCGTAAGCATAGCCTTATAGTTTTCCATAATGTACCATTTAGGCGCTCTACTTGACCATTCCCTTGCGGATTATATGGTGTAGTCCGACTACATGCTACTCCGTTTAATACTAAAAACTGCCGCAATTCTTTAGACATGAATGCAGTCCCTCGGTCAGTGTGTATATATTGTGGAGCGCCATAGGTGGTGAATAAATCTCTGAAACATTTTATGACGGTTGCAGTAGATAAATCTTTGCATGGGTATGCGAATGGGAATCTTGAATACTCGTCTATAATCGTTAATATATAGCGATTTTGTGTGTTAGTTGGTAGAGGTCCTTTAAAATCAATGTTAAGTCTCTCAAATGGTGCTGTTGCTTTGATGAGATGTCCTTGCATCCTTCCAAATCTAGGCTTGATTTCAGCACAAATACGACACTGCGAAGTCATTGTCTTAATATCGTCTGTAGTATATGGCAAGTTTTTAGATCGTACCCAGTGAGTCATTCGTACGATTCCGGGATGTCCCATTATTTTGTGTAACTCGTACAAACTGTCGTTACTGTGTATATTCGAGCACACGCGTGATAAAGTATCAGCGGTAACATTTTGTTTTCCTGGGCGGTAGATAATATCGTATTTATAGCTCGATAATTCCATGCGCCACCTTTCTATCTTCTCATTTTTGATCTTGCTGTTGTGACTTTGATTGAACATAAAAGAGACCGAGCGAGAGAAAAAAGCTACTGGACGACCATTTTGGGAAAGAGAAGCTGCAATAGAATGTTCTGAAGCGTCGGTCTCCACAGTGAATGTTTCATTTGGATCGATGACAGTCAGAGCTGACTTAATAATGTCATTTTTTTAATTTTTGGAAAGATTTAATGGCATTTTCGGCAAGTGGAAATGTTGATATTTTCGTAAGAGGATTAATCGTCTCCGAGAAATTCCTGATCCACTTCGCGTAATGAGCGAACATACCAAGAGTTCTTTTAAGAGATTGAGAGTCAGTTGGTACAGGGAGATTCATCAGAGGGCTTAGACGCTCTTCATCAGGCTTGATAGTGTTATTTATAATTCTATAACCCAGCAGTTTGATGTTAGTTTGTCTATAGACACACTTTTCTTCATTCAATGTTAGATTATATTTAGTGACAACTTCTTTAAATTTTTTCAGGTTTTGGTCATGTTCTTCATTTGTTTTACCACACACTGTAATGTCATCAAGATATGCATAGGTGCCGGCAAGTTTCTCTTTGAATATTATGTAATTTAGCGTTCTCTGGAAAGCAGCAACTCCATTGGTTACGCCAAATGGTATGCGAGTAAATTGATACAAATTTCCGCAAGCCTCAAAAGCAGTATAGATTTTCTCGTGTTTTAGTATTGGTACCTGGTGATAGGCACTTCGTAAATCGATTTGACTGAAAACATTGTGTTTAGCTACCTTTGAGACTACTGATTCGATATTAGGCAAAGGATATGCGTCTAACTCAGTAAAACGGTTTATTGTTAGTGAGTAGTCTATGACAAGGCGTTTACGATGCGCTTTGCTTTCAGTGACCAAAACTTGAGCTCGCCATGGTGAGTTGCTCGGCTCAATTACCTTATCTTTTAGAAGTTTATTGATTTCGTCCCGAATAAACTGCGAATCAGCTTCAGAGTGTTTCCTTGATTTTATTGCAATAGGTTTCACGTTTTGTGTGAGATTGGTGAATAATGAAACTTCGGGTACATGTGCCTCCATAACGCTGCAGATCTTAAGTGGTTTCTTTGGACCTCCGAAGCTGACCTCCAGAGACGAGTGATCATTCAGGATGTCATGTCCAATGATCACGTCTGAACAAAGTGATTCGAGTACGTAAAGAGGTTTTCGGCTATAAGTATGCTCGTTTATTTGTAGGGTTACATAGCAAACTCCGTCTACTGATGTAATACTATTCTTTGATGCCAATGTTACATTTTCCTTCCAAGGAAAGCGTTTTAAGTTTAAGAGCTGTGCAAAATTCTTATCAATAAAGCTAGTGGAGCTACCGCTATCAATCAAGGCATCAGCTTTGTAATTATTTACAGTAATGGAAACAGTCACTTTACGTAAATTAGTAGGAGAAGCTGCTAAAATGGCTCCGACGTTTTTTTGTTCTAAGTCCAATATAGCGTTAGATCCCACACTTCTACAAACTTTGGCATAGTGACCTCTTTTTTAACAATTTTGACAAGTGGCGTGAAATGCTGGACATTTTATTCTTTGGTGTACACTTCCACCACAGAAGAAACAATGCCTACGTGAAGGTGGGGCATGGGCGGCAGCTAGATTAGGAGAGTTTGAAGTCTGTGTGTCTATGAAATTGAACTCTAAAACTGGAGACTGTTTTTCGAAATCCTTGGCATTATTTTTAGCCATTTCGAGAGAAGTTGCTTGAATTATAGCCTCGTCTAAAGTTATTTCTGTATTTTCTAGTAGCCGTTGTCGAATTTCTTGTGATAAAAGTCCAGCTATAAAAGTATCACGTATGTATTCCTTTCGGTATGTTTCGGCGTCGACGGCTTCGAAGTTACAGTCGTGCGCGAGTTGATGTAAAGTACGTAAATAGTCAGAGACTGTTTCATTGGGTTTTTGTTTAGCTGCACCCAGCATGTAACGCGCGTGAATCTTATTATTCGATCTTGTATAGAGTTTATCCAATTGACTTATTGCAGTAGAATAGTCCTTCACTTCACGGATGTAAGAATAAACATTAAAAGATACGCTATTTAATAATACCTTTAGCTTGATATCTTCAGATATTTTTGATGATTCAGTTTCTTCAGCAAGATAATTCGTGAATGTCTTTTTCCAGTGATGATATTTCAAATCAGCGGCTGGCGTTCCCGGATCGGTATCAAATTTATCTGGTCTTAACAAACGCGTTAAGGAAGCCATTGTTTGGTACGTTTTTATTGTTGGAATAAATTGATGTGAAGAAAAGACAAAACCAAGGAATATTTGGTTTTATTCCAACAAAAATTGTACATGATTGACAACAGACTGTCAATGACATTCTTAAACATAAACGTGGTTTTAAATGATAAAATACAAAGCAGTATTTACACCACAACTATTAACTGAAAAATATTGTTTTTTTGTGTTATCTGTGCAACACTTCTTTTTTAAAACTTTAATAAGTTAAATAGTTGTCTAATTGTAAAAACGTAGACATAAGAATTTCTTCCCGCGCATTACTGTCGGTTCTGTCATGTAATTCAAATTTGTACACTAAATAAACAGATGATCATAAAAACAACAAACAAGAGGAATCATTCTCAAACCAAAACTTCTGCCCCTGAATTCCTGATGCCATATTCGTAACAATTCATTTATTACCAGTTGATATTATAACATATGAAACTGATCTTGTCCATCCTAAGGTTGTCTGATGATCGCAGTTAGCGATAAGACTGCCCATTGTACGATATCTGATGCATTTTAATAATATTATGTAATAAGTTCATAAATAATTGTAAATATTTATGAACTTATTAAAAGTTCATATTGAATAAATTATTAGTTCATTGTTTTGAATAAATAAATAATAAAAAAACTCTTTTACCAGTAAATCTTTAACAATTATATTATTAATCTAAATAATTGTATTATATACTGTAATATAATATAGGTGATCGTTTATTTGTTAGAAGGGCAAACATTAATTAAAATATTTTTATCAAATTCAAACTTACGTCGTCCTTTCGATTACTATCTGCCAGGAACGCATTCTTACTGCGGTCGGACTTAAGAAAATATAGCTAGCAAACATGGCCAAATTCTTGTAAAATTACGTTGATCACCTAAACCCAGTGTCGATACCCCAAAACGCACCTTATATAATTTACACTTAGGAATAATTTAGTAGTTGAAATATTTATATTATAATTATATCATCATCATCATCATCATATCAGCCGAAAGACGTCCACTGCTGGACAAAGGCCTCCCCCAAAGATCTCCACAATTGCCGGTCTTGTGCTATTCGCATCCACCATTTTCCAGCGACCCGCACAAGATCATCGGTCCATCTTGTAGGGGGCCTGCCCACGCTGCGTCTTCCGGTTCGTGGTCGCCACTCGAGAACCTTTCTGCCCCAACGGCCGTCGGCTCTACGAGCTATGTGCCCTGCCCACTGCCACTTCAACTTGGCAATTCTTCGGGCTATGTCGGTGACTTTGGTTCGCCTGCGGATTTCGACATTTGTGATGCGATCCCGCAGGGAAACTCCGAGCATAGCCCTCTCCATTGCTCTTTGGGTGACCTTGAGCCTTCTAATAAGGCCCATAGTGAGCGACCACGTCTCTGTTCCGTATGTCATCACTGGCAACACACACTGGTCGAAGACTTTCGACTTGAGACACTGCGGTATTTTGGACGAGAAGATGTTACGTAGCCTCCCGAACGCTGCCCAGCCGAGTTGGATTCTACGATTGACCTCCTTCTCGAAGTTGGACCTACCTAGTTGGATGGTCTGTCCTAGGTAAATATAGTTCTCTACAACTTCGAGTGCAGAGTCACCAACTTTCAATTGAGTGGGTGCAACATGGACGTTTGACATGATTTTCGTCTTATCCATGTTCATTTTCAGACCCACTTGTTGAGAGACTCTGCTGAGGTCATCGAGCATTGTACCGAGGTCTTCCATGGTCTCAGCCATGACTACGATATCATCGGCAAATCGAAGGTGAGTGATGTACTCGCCATTGACATTGATGCCAAAGCCTTTCCAGTCCAGAAGCTTGAAGACGTCTTCCAATGCAGCGGTGAACAGTTTCGGAGATATAACATCTCCCTGTCTCACGCCTCGCTGCAAGTGGATAGGTTTCGAGATCTGGTCCTGGAGTCGCACTGACATAGTGGCGTTTTCATACAAACACTTTATCACCTCGATATACCGGTAGTCAATTTGGCACCTTATGAGAGACCTCAGCACGGCCCATGTTTCGATAGAATCAAAGGCTTTCTCATAGTCCACAAACGCTAAGCACAGTGGCGTGTTATACTCTTCGGTCTTCTGTATAACTTGCCGCAGCGTATGTATGCGGTCTATGGTGCTAAAGCCTTTTCGGAAACCGGCTTGTTCGGGAGGCTGGAAGTCGTCAAACCTGCGCGCGAGACGGTTTGTAACGACCCTCGAAAACAACTTGTAAACATGGCTCAGCAGTGTGATGGGTCTATAATTCTTCAATAGGGTCTTGTCGCCCTTTTTGAAGAAGAGCACCACCACACTTCTGTGCCATGCTTGTGGCGTTTGACCATCTAGTATGACGGAGTTAAATAACTTCTGAAGGGCCCGTAGGATTGGTGTACCACCCGCCTTCAGAAGCTCTGCTGTAACTCCATCATCACCAGGCGCCTTGTTGTTCTTGAGTTGTTTGAGAGCCATTCTAATCTCGTACAGGCTGACGTCCGGGATGTCTTCGGTGTAGTGTCGGGTTAGTCGTGCTCTGGGATCTGAGGCATGACTTTTGACAGGTGGCTGTGTTGTCGTATATAACTGTCCGTAGAACTTCTCGATCTCTCCCAGCAACTCAGGCTTAGACGTGACGATTCTACCATCCTCAGTCTTCAGCTTCGTCAGTTGGCTCTGTCCAACAGACAGAGCTCTTGCGAACACTTTAGAGCCTTTGTTCCGCTCGATAGCCTCTTTAATACTAATTGTATTAAATTGCCGCGTGTCGCGAGTCAAAGACTTTGAGATCTGTCTGTTGAGCTGCCGATATCTGGTAGCATCATCTGAGGATGTCAGAACCATTTTCCGTCTATCTTCCATAAGTTGCAGGGTAAAGTCAGAGATCTTTTTAGTTCTGTTTGTACGACGGGCCTTGAAGACCTTAGACCCAGCCGTATGGACAGCTTCTACGAGCCTGTCATAGTATGAGTCCACTTCCTCGCAGTCTGCTAGGCATTCGAAACGGTTTTGCAGTTCGAGCTGAAATGGTTCGGGGTTTTGGACGTGGATAGGTAAAGGTCGGAGCGTATATAGACTTTATCAGTCGGGACCTCTGGAGTTTGACATTAAGGTTCAATGAGCCTCTGACCAGTCTGTGATCGCTTCCGGTTTTAACCGCATTGATCACGGAGACATCATTGAACATCTGTCGTCTCGTCGACAAGATAAAGTCTATCTCATTTTTAGTTTTACCATCGGGGCTCACCCAGGTCAATTTGCGGTGATCCGGCTTCCTGAAGAAGGAATTCATCATAAAGAGTCCCTCCTTCTCCATGAAGTCGGCCAACATTTGGCCCCGGGGGTTCCGGTCTCCAGTTCCAAATTGCCCCACTCTCAGCTCATTACCGAATCGTTTGCCCAGCTTCGCGTTAAAGTCCCCCATGACCACAGTGAAATAGGAGTTACAGGTATGTATGGCTCTGGATATGTCCTCATACATAACCTCGACTTCATCGTCGGAGTGTGTCGAAGTGGGTGCGTATACCTGTATAACCTTCAACGAATACCGCTTGGTGATTCTGAGTATAAGGTACGCAACCCTCGTCGACACACTCTCGATTTTCACTAGGTTGTTCACGAGGGACTTGTGGACTATGAACCCGACACCACCTTGGGATATTTGGTCACCCTCCCGGTAATAGAGCAGGTTTCCGGATTTCAGTATTATCGAGTCCTCCCCCTCTCTTCGGACTTCAGATAATCCTACAATATCCCAATGTAACCTGCTCAATTCTTCCTCCAGTTCGGTTATCTTCTCGTCGGACCGCAGTGTACGTGTGTTATATGTTGCCAGGGTCAGAGGTCGTCGGTGTTGGTAACGCGGAATCTGCCGGGGATTCTTAGCACCCCCTGCCCTGCCGTAACCACGGCTGGGAATAGCAGGGCTGCCGGGGACTGGGGGCCGCGGTTTGGTTGTGTCCATCATTTGAGGGGATTTGCCATAATCGCCACGCTTGGCAGACGGGTTGGCGATCGCAGTAAGGTGGACATGGTACTCAGGAGAACGCTGCTGCCCGTTCTCTGGTGTATATTTTTCCCTCGGGACGACTTTTACGTCCCCCCACGGGATGAGATGGGGTGGTGATATTCTTAGGCCGTCACCACACAGCAGCACATATAATTATATACCAAAGTAAAATATGTACAAAGTGTTAAAGATAATAATTTAATATAGATGCACACGGTTATAATTACATTGGATCACAAACGTTTTGCTGAGCACACAATAATATAATTAATATTATACTTACATTAATTTAAAATATGTATATTAGAAGTTACAAACAGAAGCTGGATGCAATAATATCTCGGTCTGCAGTAATAAAAAATGTTATGGAGGTAGCCGACACCCTGGATTAACATATAGGCTATTATTTATAAAGTTTAAGGCGGGTAAAACCGCGGGGCACATTTAGTAGAGGAAGGGCATAGCGTTCATTCGCTCAAAGAGCAGCCCGATTGGGGAAGTACCTCCACCTTACAGAAGACACTCATTAATAATAACATTAATAATTTTAATGTTGTGTTTCCGAGTGTGAGTAAGGTCGCCAGAGCTCATTGGGGTGGGGGGAAGGGTCAGCAACACTTGTTTGCTGACTTTAAAAGGCTGGCAACACACCCGCGATACCTCTGGTGTTGCGAGTGTCCATGGGCGGTGGTGATCACTTACCATCAGGTGACCCACTTGCTCGTTGGTCGCACTCAGATATAAAAAAAAAAATGTATAAAATAAATCATATGTTAAAGTAAACCATTTGACGGTAAAAAATGCTGTAATGTGGTTAATAAAAAGTCAAACAGTGTAAAATTGAGATTAGAAGGTAATGGTGTGCAAAGATAGTGACAACGGGAAATTCGTTGGCTCTGTCTACCCCTCTAGGAAACAGGCGTGAGTCTATGTATCTATGTATGTATGTATGTAAGACGGTGAATATAAATCTTGGGGTTAATCGAGATGGGACGATATCCATACATAAGTAATGTACATTATTAATAGCGCCATCTAGTAACTGACAACATAATTATATTGCGATTACTGACGCCATCTCTTAATAAAAACTGTAAACATAATTACATCATTTTGACGACAGAATGCACCACGTGCGATTTCACGAATATTCTAGAGTGTTCAAGGTAAGTGATTGCGTGAGTATAAGGCTTAGCGTTAAGTTTTTAGAACCGAGGACACGAGTTAGTATGGTGACGAACACTAACGTCTTTCAACAGTATTCGGTCTACCCTCATACTCGAAGTCCTAGATGCATGTGGTTTTCTGTGATTTCATTGGTCTATTTGTCTTCGGCCCCATCCTAGCTTCGGTTTGCCTGCTTAACCGATTCAATGCACATGGAGCCCCAGAGGCGCCATGGAAATCTTTTACCTGTGGCGTATGGTTAACGTTCAATATCGACTCGCAACTACACATAAAAGTCAATGACGACAAATTCCATTCCCTGGCGCTTGACTCCTCAGAGGCGCCACGAAATATTTGGCAGCCTACCGCACCGAACCGGTTAAGATAAGCTTTGTTTCTGAAGTGAAGCAGTCAAGTTTCATAAATTCTTCTCAAATTCTCAGCTTGTAACAATATTAATAAAAGCGGCATAATCATTATTAGTATTTATAGTACAGCAATAAAGGGCATCCTTTGTAAGCATTTTTCTAAGATATTTATTTACATTATGTATATAAAGCCTTCTGCGGTTTACATTAATACTACAGTAGGGCCAATTTAACAGATCACATTTGACATTTCATCAAATTTCAACAACGTAACCTTAACCGGCGTGCATAGAATATTATTTATGTTTTTTAGTACTTAGAACTGCACATTTGCCTAATTTTTACGTGCTCTCCGAGGCACGGGGGTACAATACCGCTAAATCCAAGACCGGGCTGATTCTGAGAACATTTTCTTTTTACTGAATAGTCCCAAAATTACTTTTTGGCTCGACCCGGGATTCATAATTAATTTAATGGTAAGACGTTAAGCTAAGGTTTACGTCGGCACACTATTGAGAACTCATGTCTTATTTCACTAGAGGGCATTATAAAAATGAAAACAACACTATTTGGCATTATAAATATTGCATTTATTCGATGCTTCGAGATAAGCACTCACTATGCTTTTTAACGCAAAACAACATTAAACAACAATCTAATAATAATTAAATTAATTATAATATACATGATATTAATTTACATTTTGTTTATGCTATAGATAATTACATCTTACTTATGGACTTCGATTTTAACAGACAAGATCTACAAAAAGGCACTATTACAAAATCTATACGGCTAGTACGGTGGAGTACTAATTGTTCTTAAATCTACCATGGATCCAGAAATACAGTTTTCTGTTGTATAATTAGAATAATAATGTCCTCCTAGCCGAATTTTAGCTGCGTCGGCCAGGCAATAGAGTTTAGCCATCTGCGCGGGACATATTAAAGTGCACAAACACAGGGGCTCTGTCTATTCCATCACTCTCATGATCCGATGGGATGCCTAGCGACACTACCGGAAAGAGGTCAGGCACAGGATCGACGGCTTTACGTGCTCTCGGAGGCACGGGCGTAAAATACCCCCAACTCCTAGACTCCGAGCTGATTCTGAGAATTTCTTTTTATAGAAAAGTCCCAAAATCACTTTTGGCCCGACCCGGGATTTGAACCCAGGATCTCGTTCTTTGCGGGTGAGCACGCTACCGCTAGACCAACGAGGCAGTGTTAGAATATACAATACACGAACCGGAAGACGCAAGGCGGCTAGGAAGTCAAGGTGGATTGAGGACCTTGGGAGTGGCGGGAGATGCCGCTAGATAGGAGATAGAAGAACACTAGCCGTTGTAGAGATCAATGGGGGAGGTCTTGGCCACTGAGTTTTTCGGCTGTCAAGACACAACTTAACATTAAAAAATCTAGTTTTATAATAATTCTAGTTATATAGAAAAGCTTAAATCGGTTCAAACAATACACATAAATTTAAAAAATACCACTAATAACCTCCTCCTCTTTTTGTAGTAGCTTAAAAATAATGTCCATAGTTTAGGTAGACTACAGACAAAGATAACTGTAACTAATTTTGTGTCTTTGTTATACAAATGGTATTTTACATTTAAACGAATGTGTCTACATGATGTGTGTCAATTTATTTATGAACAAGGTAAGTTTTAAATATTAAGTTGCAATTTCGTGTTCAATATTTTTTTAAATACATAATTAAGAAGTAGATTACAACAATCGTAAAACAAAATATAACAATCACAATAGGCATAATAATAAAAACATCATATTACTTAGTAAAAATAAATTTTAGCATTAAAATAAATGGAACGCAATTAGCTATAACAAAGTAAATAACACCAGTGAGCTCTCAGTGTTTACTGTCTCGAAACAAAAATCCACTCTTTAGAAGTGGTTTAAAGCACTTCCCAAATTGCAACTAAGAGTGCGGTCGTGGAGCAGGAAGAATTTAGTAAAACTTCTTTACAAAATGTTTGTGGCAACTAAAACAGTTTATACAGATATTTGAAAGTGACAAACAGGCCTTATTATCGCAACTAAAAGGTTTGCAATCCCTTAAGACGGCGTTAATGGCATCATTGACGGCAACGGCAATGGCAAAGAGGTAATAAAAAATAGCAATTCAATTTTACTCCGCGACCGAACTTAAGCATAGAAAAATAAAGTGGTTTTTAACCTTGCAATAAATGAGAAAAAAAATGAAATGACTTCTGTCCACAAAAGATTCCTGGGTAATATAATTTTAGTATAGGTTTAAGGTCATACCTACAACCAATACTACAACTATCCAAAATAAATAACGCCAAACTTAAGTATTCTTTGATCTGCGATACAGAGTGAAAATTTAAAATTCATCATAATCAACAGTAATTACAGTACTACTTTGATCTATGATCTGATTATGTCAACGTGTCCCCGTCCCCTATACAAAATTGCCTGATCAATTGGTAAATGCAATGCGATATGACATAATAGAGGCTCCAAGGTTGTGGAAGGCCTCTATTTACATTGATCACCATGATAGAATTTCCTGGCTACGCTATACTAGGAGAACAGACTCCAAGTAGATAAGGTTAGGCAGATAGAATAGAAGCCTTTAAAGTCTAGTATCTCCCGTCTAGCGGGGTTAGTAGAAATCCAGGGGTCTTCTTACAAAACTTGTAAACTAAGCTTGGAATTTGTATGGACGTTGAGAGCTCACATGGGCGTGTGAGCCTTAGGGCCAGCGCAGACAGAGAGGAGGATTATAATTTCAACTGACAATAAATATTATCCTTTTTCGCTAATTTTAATGTTTTATTGGATATACACGATCTGACGTCAGGACAGCATTCTTACAGCGGCTGGACTGTAACTGGCTAAATTCGTGGTTAATTTAATTTTTATGGTCTTCCCAGTTCTATGGGCCAGATGGCTTATCACGCTTAAGGGTCAGCGCAGACAGAGAGGAGCGCAGCGGAGAGGATTTTATTAAGGCACTAGAAAATCAACTTTACAATTATTTAAATAAAGTGCATGTATGCTTGAACATTATAATACGCCAGACTGCGCGAGCATTTTGTCAGGTTCAAGCATATATGCACTTCATTCCTATAGCTCTAAAGTTGATTTTCTATTGCCTTAATAAAATCCGCTCCGCTGCGCTCCTCTCTGTCTGCGCTGACCCTTAAGCGTGATAAGTCATCTGGCCCGTAGAACTGGGAAGACCATAAAAATTAAATTAACCACGAATTTAGCCAGTTACAGTCCAGCCGCTGAAAGAGCTGGTTCACATTAGGTCGGACCGACAGTTTGCCGTTCACCGACTGCCGGGTGTTGCTGTTCACACTAGACGCCGCCGACCCGACCTAATGTGAATATAACTGTCGGTACGGTTGATTTACTGCCCGGCCTGGGTCGTCACAAATGGCGACGACGACGTTTTCATTGCAATGAAGTATTTAAATAAAAGGCAAAATTTTGTCTTTCTCTTTCATTTAATTCCTTAAAATCAGGCTTAAATATGCAACAAATTTCACGCCATGCCGCTAGTTTTAAACTTTTATTTTTGTACTGTTCAAACGTTTTATCCCACAGTAAACTCCTGTCTTCGACAAGAGAAATCAAAACTTCTACATTAATTTCGCCCTCCATATTGAAACGTCTCTTCTCTGCATACACGTCGACGAAACTGCTTGCGCGAGTGCCGAGAGCGGGGTAAGGGCGGGTGGGAGGGTGGCAGGCGGGTGTCGCCGCCGCTTCGCGCCGACAAATGTGAACGGCGCCATACTTGCTATTACGCCAATATTATGTCCGATCCGACAGAAATCGTGGCTGGACGTACGGTAAAAGTGTCGGCTCCGACAGTTTGGTCGGGTCGCCCTAATGTGAACGGCGCTATTGACATACATACGCCAATATGTATCCGACACGTTTGTCGGGACGGTAAAACTGTCGGTCCGACCTAATGTGAACTAGCTCTAAGAATGGACTCCTGACGTCAGATCGTGTATCTATACAAATAAATAAAACTGGAGTGTCTGTTTGTAATATTGAAATAGCCGGTTTTCACTACATAAATATGAATATATATACGGTACATACACCAAAATAACATTTTTTAAAATTTTTGTCTGTCTGTTTGTTCCGACTAATCTCTGAAATGGCTGGACCGATTTTGACGGGACTTTTATTGGCAGGTAGCTGATGTAATAAGGAGTAACTTAGGCTACTTTTATTTTATAAAAAGTCTTTTATTTTACTAAAAAACAAAATAAACTAATTAACACGCGGACGAAGTCGCGGGCACAGCTAGTATCCAATAAAACATTAAAATTAGCGAAAAAGGATAATATTTATTGTCAGTTGAAATTATAATATATGATGCTGATTTTGTCCATTTTAAGGTTGTCTGAAAGAGTTCGCAGTTAGCGATAAGACCGGCAATTGTTTGGTTTCTAATGCTACTGTTTACTATCATAAGTAAATCTTAACTATTAATTAATTTATAGAATGGGTACTGTATTATAATATAGATTTTTAGATGATCGTTTATCTGTTAGTAGGACAAATATTAATTAAAATATTTTTATCAAAATCAAACTTTCATTGTCCTTTCGATTACCATCGGACTTTAGAAAATATAGCTAGCATAAAACATGGCCAAATTCTTGGAAAATTACGTTGATCACCTAAACCCAGTGTCGATACCCCAACGCACCTTATATAATTTACACTTAGGAATAATTTAGTAGTTGAAATATTTATATTATAATTATATACCAAAGTAAAATATGTACAAAGTCTTAAACATAATAATTTAATATAGATGCACACGGTTATAATTACATTGGATCACAAACGTTTTGCTGAGCACACAATAATATAATTAATATTATACTTACATTAATTTAAATTTAAAATATGTATATTAGAAGTTACAAGCAGAAGCAGGATGCCATAATAATATCGGTCTGTAGTAATGAAAAAACCGGCCAAGTGCGAGTCGGACTCTGATGAAGGGTTCCGCTGCAGCAAGTATTTCAGTTCATTAAATGAAAGGTAAATTGAGGTCTTCGGTTTATGACGCATTAAAAAAAAACTACTAACTAGATCTCGTTCAAACCAATTTTCGTTGTTAGTTTACATGGTAATGTACATCATATATTTTTTGTAGTTTTATCATTCTCTTATTTTAGAAGTTACAGGGGGGGACGGGACTCTCATTTTTCTACTTTGGAAGTGTCTCTCGCGCAAACTATTCAGTTTAGAAAAAAATTATATTAGGAACCTCAATATCATTTTTGAAGACCTATCCATAGATACCCCACATGTATGGGTACGAGGAAAAAAAAATATTTGAGTTTCAGTTCTATGTATGGTAACATTACAAGTACAGCTTCGGAAAAAAGTGGCTGTGACATACGGACGGACATACTGACAGACATGACGAATCTATAAGGGTTCCGTTTTTTGCCATTTGGCTACGGAACCATAAAAATGGTATGGAGGTAGCCGACACCCTGGATTAACCTATAGGCTATGATTTATAAAGTTTAAGGCGGGTAAAACCGCGGGGCACAGCTAGTATAAAATAAATCATATGTTAAAGTAAACCATTTGACGGTAAAAAATAAAAAATAAAACAATGTAAACTGGAGATTAGAAGGTAATGGTGTGCAGAGATAGTGACAACGGGAAATTCGTTGTCTCTGCCTACTCCTCTAGGAAACAGGCGTGAGTCTATGTATGTATGTATGTAAGACGGTGAATATAAATCTTGGGGTTAATCGAGATGGGACGATATCCATACATAAGTAATGTTTTACATTATTAGTAGCGCCATCTAATAACTGACAAC
The DNA here is from genome assembly GCA_951640165.1 of Pseudoips prasinana. Taxonomy (NCBI): domain Eukaryota; kingdom Metazoa; phylum Arthropoda; class Insecta; order Lepidoptera; family Nolidae; genus Pseudoips; species Pseudoips prasinana. Next base: position 30,208,889 of record OX621251.1, on the reverse strand, counting down.
AGAATTATATTGCGATTACTGACGCCATCTCTTATTAAAAACTGTAAACATAATTACATCATTTTGACGACAGAATGCACCACGTGCGATTTCACGAATATTCTAGAGTGTTCAAGGTAAGTGACTGCGTGAGTATAAGGCTAAGTGTTAATTTATTAGAACCGAGGACACGAGTTAGCATGGTGTCGAACACTAACGTCTTTCAACAGCATTCGGTCTACCCTCATACTCAGAGTCCTAGATGCAAGTGGTTTTCTGTGATTTCATTGGTCTATTTGTCTTCAACCCCATCCTAGCTTCGGTTTGTCTGCTTAACCGATTCAATGCACATGGAGCCCGAGAGGCGCCATGGAAATCTTTTACCTGTGGCGTATGGTTTACGTTCAATATCGACTCGCAACTACACATAAAAGTCAATAACGATAAATTCCATTCCCTGGCACTTGACTCCTCAGAGGCGCCACGAAATATTTGGCAGCCTTCCGCACTGAACTGGTTAAGATATACTTTTTTTCTCTATTGCCCGAAGCATTCATGTTTTATAATTCATATCAGATTTTCAGCCCGTAACAATATTAATAAAAGCCGAATAATCATTGTTAGTAATTTTTAATACAGCAATAAAGGGTATCCTTTGTAAGCATTTTTCTAAGATATTTATTTACATTATGTATATTTAAAAAGCCTTCTGCGGTTTACATTAATATTACAGTAGGGCCAATTTAACAGATCACATTTGACACTTCATCAAAATTCAACAACGTAACCTTAACCGGCGGGCATTGAATATTATTTATTATGTCGTAGTTAGAACTGCACATTTGCTTAATTTTTTTTCAGTTACGAATTATATTTACTGTAATAATGACCAAATAAGGTCATTTTACAATTCACTTTACTAGTAACTGACAGAGGAATCGATCAATTTTCCGATTGGTTTTAGTCCGAATTTCATTTTACCGAAAGCTATTGACCGACGTTTTTGGCGATATGCATTACTTGACTTATTTTAAGATCATCGAAGTATCATGTGTCATGGGTATTATTTTATCAAACAATTTTTCGCCGATTTACAAAATAACTTTTTCCTATTGCCCGAAGCCTCTTTTGAACTGTTTTCATTCAACTGACATAAAGGTCAACTGATACAGTGGCAGACGTGATTTCGGTGAAATAAAAAAAAACTTTAAAAGTAGAAAAGTTTTAGGTGAAATGAAATTCGGTTTTATATTTTTCGAAGTTATGATAGGTAACCAACTGACAGGTGTCAAATGTTATCTATTAAATGGGCTCTACTATAGTTTTTGAGCAGAGAGTATCTCTGGTGACATGGTGATAGTGTAGTCTAAATTATATGAGGTGTCAAGCTTGCGGCGGCTCGTCCAGCGGCGACGCGCGCGGCAGGTCCAGCTGCTCGTCGGGGGGGGCGGGCGCGGGCAGGGGGGGCAGCGCGGTGTGCGGGGGGTGCGCCGACGACGAGGAGCCGCTGCGGGACGACGACGTGGACGTGGCGGGGGACGACTCTCCTCCTGAACTACTGTTCGTGGCGCCGTCTCTGGGTACATCAGAATGTTTGCAATTAAACAACATGGTCAAACAAGAAGACTTAAAAAAATAAGAAACGTACAGTCGAATTGAAAACTTCTTTAAAATTTCATGTTAATAAAGGTTATTGAATAACAAAGCATACTAACTTATGAAACCCGTTCGTCTGACACGTGTTGTAGGCGCCGCAGTGTTGGCACTTCAACCCTACCACGTGGAACTTTACCGTCGACAACTGAAACAATACATTACAATACAATACAGTACAAATATTTAAATTGACCATTTTGAGAATAATACATATGAACCCGCTGTTATGGTTAAGCCCCAAATAATTTAATAATTAAGCTATGGTGAATAAATATCATATGGTCATCAAATCTCGCAGAAATATCTCAAGAATAATTTTACTTGCTTACCTATTATAGCAAAATAAAAAACTACTCATGGTCACCCTACAAGAATCTATAAAACTATTTTTGTCCAAGAATATAAATTTATTACTATAATGGCTAACCAAAAACTGCAGGTGCATATTTAGCTTGTGGATATAATTATTTGTACTATCAGGCACATTGGACACATAGGGGAAGGCACACAATATTATCTTATTACAGTCTAATTCTAACATCTTAGTGAAACTATCTGTAATATCTTTTTTCTTTAAGTTCTTACAATTTCCTACCATTAGAGTTATACATGATTTGGCACTGTGTTTATTCTGAATTATATGCTAATTGATTATTGCTTCATACCATTCAGTAAATATAGTATGTATTGTATAGATTTTTAACGTATAATATTGATATCTTCCTATAATTAGCCATATAACATGCCTGGTTCTTCTTCTTCTGGCATGGCAGAGGAAGAGTATAATAATCATTATTTATAAAAAAAAAGTAAATGGAATATACAACCAGAAAGGGAAGACCTCGTAGAAGTGATAAAATTGAAGACATTCTCAAGAAAGGCCAAGACAGAAGTACCCTTAACCGGCGAGCATATATAAAGAATATAATGACAGTAAACGAGGAAAAAGAAAATAGAAGAAGTGTGCCAAGATCGTGACATGTGGAAATCCGTTGTCTCTGTCTACCCCTTTGGGAAACAGGCATGAATCTTTGTATGCATGTATTACACTAATATTATAAAGGCGAAAGTTTGTAAGTGTGTGATTGTGTATGTTTGTTACTTCTTCACGACTAAACGGCTGGAGCGATTTTAATAGAATTTGGTATGGAGTTAGCTGACACTCTGGATTAACACATAGGCTATAATTTATAAAGTTTAACTCGGGTAAATCGGCTGGGCACAGCTAGTAATAAATAAATACATTTAGTAAATAAAATAAAAAAAGTTTTTATTCACGTAGACTTTAAAAAAGCGCTTGTAAATAGTCAGAACATGTTTGTAGTAATATAGTTGTATATATTATTTCTAGTAACATAGATATTTAGGTACACATTGTATTGATTGTATGAAAACATTTATAAAATTTATTTTATAATAGCAATGATATTTAGCTAGCTCGTATCAAGTTAGCATTAGTGCACCTGCAATGATCTCACCATAGGTTCACTGGTATCTTTGACATTAAGTCCGTCTATATACAATCCATTGTATTAAACTTTAAATAAATTAAACCTGTCGTTGCAGGTACAAAACTATTCGTGATCTAAATCTATTATTCTCAAAATAGAACTCCTAATTAGAGTGTTTACAAACACTTGGCGGAGCTACATCCGGAGTTTGACGTCATCACTATTGTGGTTATTCACATTTCTGTTTTGGCCCATAAATTTGCTTATAGCGTATAGCAAAGCTATATACTCGCAGACTTGGAAGGTAAAGTATATAGAGCACTAATGCACTACGCATCTTGAACACACACACACACACACACATATTATGCACTAAACAGTAGCGCTGATATATTACATATACTACGTTTCTTTTGTAAATACATATTTATATAGACAACTAGCGGCCCGGTACGTGCTTCGCTACGTACACTTTTTCAAGACTTTTTTTTATATTTTCTCTACTTACAAACCTTCCCTGTACTTCCACTATTAACGCAAGACCAAAATTAGTCAAATCGGTAAAGGCATTGTTGAGTTATAACATTACAACGAAAAGTGGCATTGATTTTTATATATATAGATTACACCCAGACTCAGGACAAACAGACATGTTCATGCACAGATATCTGTCCTCGGTGGGAGTCGAACCCACGATCTCCAGCGTGAAAAACAAGCATTTGCCAACCACGTCAACAGGCCCGTTGACTAACTAATATATAACTCGCATCGCCTCTCATTCTATTCCCAATGGGTGTAAATATTCAAACTGCACCTTCGGCAAGTAATATTCTGTGGTACTCACCTTATGGCAATCCTTGCACAGTATGGTGGCCTTATAGTCCGCGTATTCAGGCGGCATCGGCGTTGCGGCCACCTCTGAATCCAGGTAACTCCATAACTGCGTAAACAAAAACAAACCATAAAGTTTAACGGTTGGAATTTATTTATTTCTCAAAGATTTACAATCACTTCGGGAAGAAATAAGATATTTGAACATAATTAAACTATAAATATTACATAATTGAAAAGTTCACACTGCGCATAATATAAAATAATTTGCTAAACAACGTAACATTAACAATTGGTTAATAATGTAGTTGTGTAGGTAGAGGTGAATAATAACCGGCGCGCTGCGCTTCCGCCCTTTGTCCGTTATAAGTGAACAAATTTTTAAGTTTCTATTACATAAAGTTCAAAATCCAATTTACTCTAATTAATTAAATCTATTTTGTTTGTCTGAACGGACCGAAACGCGGTGGAGGCTCAAATCACATTCGGTGTAGGACGTGACGGCAGACCAGAATGTGATTGTACCAAATTAGTGATAGTTTACTCCCATTAATCATATCAATCATGATTGCCTGACAAGTTAGACAAATGTAGTATCTGGCATGCAGCACTTGCTGAAAGTTAAGGCTATACGTATAGGAGAATGTCCGCGATGTGGAATGGAATGTGTTTATACAAACAGAAATGGCTAATAATAATAAATAAATATCTTGGGACAACTAACACACTGCCATCTCATCCCAAACACACATACTTACATATTTATAAATACATACAAATCATAGATAAACTACACCCAAGCCCAGTACAAATAATTGAGTCTATACCAATAAGAGTGATAGTTTACTCACATTAATCATACTTATCTGATAAACCGGAAAGACGTAGTTTCCGAAATGCACTAGCTGGCCACACTATGAGATGTGGAATGGAAAGTGTTTGTACCAATAAGAGGGATATTTTACTCACATTAATCATATCAATCATGATTGTCTGTCGAGCCGGACCGATTTAGTACCCGGCATGTAACCGCTGCTCTAAGGTTTTTGCGTTGCAGATGATTAGTATGAGACGTGTAACAGAATGTGTTTATACCAATAAGACCGACAATTAACTCACATTAATCATATCAATAAAAACTGTTTGACAACAAATGTAGTACCCGGAATGCAGTAATTGCTCAAAGCAGACGAGATTGCTACAGTCTGAGATGTGGAACAGAATGTGTTATACCAATAGAAGGGATAGTTTACTCAAATTAATCATACTTATCTGACATATCTGAAAGTAGTCTGTGTAGGAAATGGCCGCACTACGAGATGTGGAATGGAAAGTGTTTATACCTTGTTATACTTATTGAGCGACGATTTACTCTCATTAATCATATCAATCATGATTGTCTGACGAGCCGGCCAGACGAAGTATCCGGAATGTAGCCGCTGCTCAAAGCAGTTTGCATTGGAGATGATTAGTCTGAGATGTGTAACAGAATGTGTTTATACTAATAAGACCGACAATTTACTCACATTAATCATATAAATCATGATTGTATGTCGAGCCGGCCAGACGAAGTATCCGGAATGTAGCCGCTGCTCAAATCAGTTTGCGTTGGAGATGGCTAGTTCGAGATGTGCACCATATATGTTAATATCTACCAATAAGACCGACAATTTACTCACATTAATCATATCAATCATGATCGTCTTAAGAGGCTGACAGATGTAGGAATGTAGCGGCTGTTCAAACCAGTTTTTATTGGATGGAGATGGCTAATCTGAGATGTGCACCAAAACAAGTTAATACCAATAAGAGTAATAGCTTACTCACATTAGTCATGTCAATCATGCTAGTCTGGCAGGTCGGACAAGCGTAGCGTCCGGAATTTAGCCGCTGCTCAAAGTAGTGTGCTTTGAAGATGGCTAGTCTGAGATGTGTATATGTTAATACCAATAAGAGTAATAGCTTACTCACATTAGTCATGTCAATCATGCTAGTCTGGCAGGTCGGACAAGCGTAGCGTCCGGAATTTAGCCGCTGCTCAAAGTAGTGTGCTTTGAAGATGGCTAGTCTGAGATGTGTATATGTTAATACCAATAAGAGTAATAGCTTACTCACATTAGTCATGTCTATCATGCTAGTCTGGCAGGTCGGACAAGCGTAGCGTCCGGAATTTAGCCGCTGCTCAAAGTAGTGTGCTTTGAAGATGGCTAGTCTGAGATGTGTATATGTTAATACCAATAAGAGTAATAGCTTACTCACATTGGTCATGTCAATCATGCTAGTCTGGCAGGTCGGACAGGCGTAGTGTCCGGAATGCAGCAGTTGCTCAAAGCACGGTCGGTGCAGCAGGTGGCCGCAGTCGGGAATGTGGCACGGAATGCGAGACGTATGGATATCTTCAAGGCACACTGGGCAGTTGGAGCGGGACACGTTTTCGACGCACTGTGGAATAAAGAATATTAAGGTATTTTATATAGGTAATAATAAAGAATATTAAGGTATTTTATTTTATAATACTGCTGTGTGGTGACGGCGACAAATATCAGAATCAGAATATCATCACCCCATCTCATCCCGTGGGGGGCGTAGAAGTCGACCCGAGGGAATATTTACCAGAGGACGGGCAGCAGCTTCCTTTTGATTACTATTACCATCTTACTGCGATCGCCCATCCCCCTGCCAAGCATAGCGATTATGGCATATCCCCCCAAGACGGTTCTTGAGGGAGGCTTGTCCAGCAGTGGACTTATTTAGCTGTAATGATGAAGGTATTTTATTCCTAGTCCTGATCTTTTATATTAAACTTCACAAGTAAAATCTGACGAGTTCTTGGTGGTTATTTAGCAAGTGCTGGTAGTAACAAACATACTTTGGACGATACATTATTTTCTCTACTTGACATACACTGTTAACTTAGGAGTGAGCGGAGACTCCACTCCATCTGTCAAATGTGACTCTAAACTAGTCCGCACCAGAGGTTTAGGCCCCCTTTGGGGTTCGTTCCCGACTCAAGAGCGGTTACTGATGTGAGGATGAACGATACGGTCAGATTTTGGGCAAATGTCGCTAAATACTTTCTAATAAGTACTTTTTTTAAGGCAGTCAATTTTGACCAATGTCATATAATGACTACTCATAGGAATCCAAGTGGGAAGTTAGTTGATTGCGTTAAGCAACCAGGCTCACGGTCAATCCGTAAATGGGTGATCGTTTTAATTTATAAAAAATATAAATATAAAAAAAATTCTGAGCATCTCCGTGCTTCGAAGGGCACGTTAAGCTGTCAGTCACGATTGTAGACATTAGGCAACAGACGTTAAGCCATGTCAGAGGCCTGCTGTGCGGATTGAACAAGTCTGACACTAGTACCCTAGTGCCAGACCTGTTCTAGCCGCCCATACGACAGGTAAAAAAAATAAATAAAAAAAATAAAAAAATAAAGGTTTTTTTTTCACGTAGACTTTAAAAACGCGCTTGTAAATAGTCAGACATGTTTGTAGTAATATAGTTGTATACATTAGATATTATTTCTAGTAACATAGATATTTAGGTACATCTTGTATGAAAACATTTATAAAATTTATTTTATTACAGAAATGATATTTAGCTAGCTTGTATCAAGTTATTGTCAAGAGATTATGTTTAATTATCTAGTTTAAGTCTAATATTTTAACTACATATTGTCAATGGTTCTGTCTATATTAAAGGTATTATTATTATGACGGACCTTGTGTTAATAACGACGGTCGCGCTTTAATGCTACCACCGGATCCAATGCGCCCCAACTGAGAAGACCCAGCGAAACAAACTCAGTGGGTTCATCTACTACCGGTTTCAACACGACCCAGTTGAGACGGTCCGGCGAAACATACTCAAGCGGGCATGAACACGGGATTTGGTCCAATTAGAGTAATTATTTAGTAGGCAAACACAATATATGCTCGATCGGTTGTCTGAATGCTTATTATTTTAGATTATATTTAGGTATACAAAAGAAAAACTTCGAAACAATAACATTATTCATTATGAGACAGAGTCAATAATTTTAAATTAAGTATATGATAGCAATCATTTACAGATAGCTCACGTAACACAGCAGATCAGTCATGTCTATATGGCTACAAGATCTCCAGCGAGCAATGTGCAGGTAGGAAGTGAGAGCCAGACGTCTTTGTCATCAATGTACTCTTTAGTGGTGTAATAACCCCTAGCCATAAGTATACGTTTAATATGTGTTTTAAAACTTGTGTCAGGCAGATCAGTAATTTGAGTAGGAAGCTTGTTATAAAACCTAATACAATTTCCTAAAAATGATTTATTAGTTTTGCTTACTCTAAAGCCTGGCATGGCTAGTTAAGTTTGTTTTTATTCCTAGTATTTATATTATGCAGTTCACTTTTCTTTTTATAATTATGAATATGTTTTCTAACAAACATTATATTCTGATATATATATTCCGATGGCACAGTAAGTATATTTATTTCTTTAAACAAATTTCGCAAAGAATCGCGACTGCCTAAACCATAAATGGCTCTGACTGCTCTTTTCTGCAATACAAAAATAGTACCTATGTCAGCCGCCGAACCCCACAGCAGAATGCCATACGACATAATGTTATGAAAGTACGCGAAATACACTAATCTAGCAGTTTGTTCATCTGACAATTGACTTATTTTCCAGACAGCATAGAAAGCCGAACTTAATTTACCTGCTAACTTTTCAATCTGAGGACCCCATTGCAATTTTGAATCAAGTGTCAATCCTAAAAATACGGTCGATGGGACTAAATCTAATATTTTCGCATTACATTAATATTAAATTATACAATTGAGGCGTTAATATGAACCTTGGAACAAAAGACAAAGACAAATAAGTTTTAGTAGAATGTAATTATAAACATTAACTATAGTGCGAGCGGAAGAGCTAGTCACCACCTGAGGTATGTGGGCGGTGAGACGGGGGAGGGCGTGATTGACAAGACGCACATCAGATATTTAAGGGCAGATAAATCTTAGGATAACATGTCAGCAAATGTCTTAATTAATACAATTACAATAATATTTTTTTTTCTAGTACTCACCCTATGTCCAACTTGTTGTAACTGCACCGGCAGGCACATGTTACACCGCTCGCAGTGGAAGAATCGGTCCCGCCCGCCCACGCGGCAGATCCCGCAGCCGTCGCAGTGGTACTGCCGCTTGTCATCATCGTCGAACAGGTTGCAGATCAGACATGTGTACTGGGGAAAATGGGGAAAAAGAAAACTTACAACAGGAAAATCATAAAAAATGCACCAATCCAGAGTTGGTAAATTACGAACGGTATACACCAACGGATCTAATTTACGAGCTCCCTTTCTAACGCTTTTATAAGTAAATGTAGATGCAAATATACGATGTGTGTATATTAGAAATTTAGAGACAACGAGAAAGTGGCTAGAAGAGGTTCTGAAGTAGTTTGTTAATTTAAGCAACAATCAGCTGAGAGCACCCTTATGGAGTTCGGATCTAGGCTTAGCGGGCTGCTGAAGTTGAGTTCACTGGCGCAGGTCACCCGCGCCGGCGAGAACGACTAGTAAACCTGCAGGTTTCGCTTTCTCTATGTAGGTGGAATACCGGAAGAAGAGCTTATACTAACTTACTACCTTTCGTTGTTTTTAGTTTGCCTGTATTTTTAAGCGACATCAATAGGAGGTTCTCAGTTCAAATGGATTTTTTTTTTGTATGTATGTTACGCCTACGCGATTTTTGCGTTGTTTGTGAACAGATATTTATAATTCTTTATGGTTCTTTATACCAGTATTTTTATTGCGATTTCTACTCCCCTAAACGTTTACGCTTTAACAATTAATTGTAATAATTTATTGGTTTTAGCTCTTATTACAAGATAATAGAGTTTAAAATAAATGTTAACTATTTTAGTTAAAGAAATTTGAGATTAATAAATTCGCTAGAACACACTCTTATTTGATAGTTGGGGAAAATTATTAATATGATGTCATATTACTTACTTTCAGCTAATGATTACATTCCACTCAACCTAGTTATTTAATGAGGACACTTGAGGGGTTAAGAGCCCGTTTACTGCTATTTCTATAGACTTCTGGACAGTATGTGTATCGCAACTATTATCACTGTATTATATCGGCATCAGCCTGATATCGTTCAACTGTTTCTATCACGTTGTCATTTGGAGGGGTTTGCGTTAGTCACGGCGCTTGAAATGCGAGTTTGCGACCGCAGTTAGGTGGTAGCTAATACACAGGTGGCGCTGCTCCCCATTAACTAATAGAATATTAATATTATTATTAAAACATGGTACATAAGGACTTCGATCCCGTCGGGGGCGTCAATGCGACAACCAACAGATGGCCCTCTTTAAATTATTCTTTTTTCAATAATTCTTAAATCATAGTTTATAATTGTAATTTAAATATTAAAATTTTATTTCATTCTTACTATTAGCATTTTAAATATGCTAAGCCGAACTGCACTGAACTGCTCAGCAGTAATTTATGTACTGCATGTGTTGGAACTTTCGCAACAAAAGAAGAAGAAGAAGAAGTACACTTTATTGTAAAAATAAGTAATACAAAATAATGGATACAACAAGAAAATTAGCTTATTTTAATGCAATTGGCGGCCTTATCGCTAAAAGCGATCTCTTCCAGGCAACCGAATTTTGAATGGACCAAAATTGGAAAAATTTAATGAAGGTAGCATAAGGTGTACTAATTGAAAAGTTATGAATCTAATTAATCTAATACTACGTACATATACATATTATTATGTACTTACGTAATAAGATACATATGACTATGCATATACATACATACACAAATAAATACATAGATACAAATATATATTCATATATACAAATACATATATAGGTACAGTACATAAAAGAATGTAAGGATATTATTTCACAAACGGACGGCAGTAGATTTATTGCCGAGTAGATAAAGTGAGATAAAGCTGTTTAACCATATTTTTAAAAACGTTTTGTGATTGAGCGCGTCTAATCTGTATTGGCAGCGCATTCCATAATCGGACAGCTTGAACGCTGAAGGATTTGTCTGTAAAATTAGTAGAATGCATTGGCATTTTGAGTTGTAAGTTTTCTGAAGACCGCAAGAATCGCGAATGAGTTGAGTGAAGAAACTGAAAGCGTTCCTTGAGATATAGAGGAGTGGATGGATTGAACAGAATACTGTATAGAAGTGTGACAATGTGAGTATTCCGACGAAGTCTTATGGGCAACCACTTGAGTTTAGTGCGAAATTCAGAGACGTGATCATATTTACGCAAACCAAATATGAATCGTATAAGTTCGGGTGGAAGTGGGCGGGGCGCCGTCCGCTGCGATCAGGGCGGGGCGACGCAACGGTGGCGCCATCATAGCATCAGCGGCAACACTCGTTCATTCGCATTATGGACTCCGCCATCAACCGATCTCAATTTCCGTATGTTCGCGAGTCCAATTTTGTACAATCTAAATTCTAACGGTAATATACAGTCCACTCTTTTATTTATAATATCCAATGGAAGGACCCTTAAGAGCGTACCGGTCTTTACAGCATGAGTTTCAGTTCAAAGAATTGTTTACATAAAACACCACCAACCTTTCCGAACCTCACACCGCAGTTCTCACACTCCTCCTGAACTTTCTGCCTCGTGTCACATTCTGTACATATCAGTTCCGTCACCGATTTCCTGTTGAAGTAGTGCTGTTCGTTTTCATCGTGGCAGTATCGGCAAACATATACCTTGTTGCAACATGGCGTCTGAAATGATAAAAATAAGAATAAATATCTTGTGCAATTAACAAACTGCCATCTGATCCCAAACAAGGAGGCAGAGCTTCCGGAGCTGGGGACCGACCACCTAATTCGCCGGTTATCGTGATCGGCGTTACTAAATCATTCTTTCAATCGGATTCAACGTTGAAAATCGATTCTGGACAATTTATGACATCACATGTGCTCACGTGAAGTGAATGATTCTTAACGTTCTACTATTTGAACGCAACGCAATGAGTCATCTGATAAACATACTAATATTTCTAACTCTCTCGATTTCTAAGTACATACATACTGTAATTACATCCAGACACGGAACAAATAATGATGCACATTACACAGATTTGACCTGGGTAGGAATCGAACCAGCGACCTCTGGCTTAGCAGCCAGTCACTGATCACTATATAAGAATACCAGGGGATTATATATACAAAACTGTCAAACTGCTTGTCCGGAGCACATAATTGGTTGACAAGTTCTAACATCTTGCTTATTTACCTTTAATATTGCTCAAAATTAAATTGATACAACCAAAGACTTCCTCAGATTATCAGAACCATGGTCACAAAATTCCTTTTAAAATATTCTTGTGACAAATTACTTAGGTTCGTAAAATATAGAACTTCATTAACAAGGAATGCTGAAGATTTTAATCTTAGTTATTTGTGGTATGGTTTAAATATGTTAATTAATATTTCATTAAACGCAAGTGGAATTCAGTCAAGGTTATTCTTCTTCTTAGCGTGTCGATGGCAATCTAAATTAAGTCAGCCCAGAATTCAGCTACGCGTTGAGCGTTGTCAGTAGCGTCCATTAGTTCTTCCATCGTGCAGGCATTAGGGCACGCAGGACATGTCAACAAGTGTGCCATAGTTTGAGGAACGGAACCACACTTGCACTCTAGGTTGGAATTGTTTAAAAATCCCCACCTGAGCAGGTTTTCCTTGCTTCGACCAACTTGGGTCCGGAGTCTATTCAGGGACTTCCAGGTTGGCCACGGCAACTTGTGTCCAGGCGGTAGGTTTTCAGCGGGAGGGACGAATGGGATGGGTAGGCAAGCACTGTCTCGCCACAGTTTGAGCCGAGTCTTAGACCGTTCGCCAGAAAGTGGAAGCACACACTTCATGAAGCTTTTTCGACTTTTAAGCCTTTGTCCCACTAGCTTACTGTTGTGCATAAGGTGCCGTGCATCGCTGCTCATTTTATACCTTTCTTTGGAGCTTGCCACCGCTCTGCGAACATCTGGTGGCGCTATGCCTGCCAGCGGATATAACATGTGTAGCGGCGTCGCTTTGAGACAACCAGTGATGATCCGGCATGTTTCATTCAAAGCGGTATCCACTCATTTTGCGTGGGCTGAACGACTCCATACGGGGCACGCGAATTCTCCACATGAAAAAGCTAGCGCCAGTCCAGAAGTCCGCATGACATCAGGTGAAGCACCCCATTTATAGCACACAAGACGTTGCAAGATATTATTGCGAGATTGCACTTTCTGCTTGATGTTCTTGCAGTTTTTACTAAATGTGAGTGATCTGTCCAAAGTAACACCAAGATATTTTGGGAAGCAACTGTGCTCGATAGATACACCGTCCCAAACCAGTCAAGGTTATTGAAAATATAGTCTTGGCTTTAGAAAGATTTATACATATACCAAATGTTACATAAATAGTAGAGAAAAAGAGCGCAATCTACCTATTAATATCTTTAACCTTTTAACAGACTGTGGACTGTAGACAACACATCAATTTTAAACCTATATCTGTGAAATAAGATCCAAAAACAATTAAAAATAATATAGCAAATAATGTATTTCAACTAATTTAATTGGTTACTATTTTTCTTTTTATTATTTGGGTCCATATACAAAATGCATCAGGTGTTATATATATTCTGTTGAGTTTTATGATAATTGTTGTCCAAACCAATTTTATATAATTAAATATCAATGCAGACTTAATAAATACAGATCACAGACTCAAAGCACACTCACTCTAGGCATTGATCCGTGGCCCACACAAAAAGGAATCCTATGCAAGGAAGGTACCAACAATACTGGCACAGAGTTAAATTATTATCAGTCCTTAATCACTGCACCATTTGTGCATTCAATACACTTTACAAAAATAACTGTTGCTGAGTTTTGTTTAAGGAATGCACAAATGACAAGACATTGAACAGACAAGAGGCTATTGATCTCAATGGCAAACATTTCATAAGGACAGTCTTATTTTCACATATCATTAATTCAGCAAGTCGTTATTTTGTGACAACTGCTGTGACTCAGTTGATACATAAAATTTTTTGTGGCCATTGACTTGGTTGGTAAAGGCTTGCTTCACACCACTGGTTGTGGGTTCCACAGCTATTTGTGTGCATGAACATTTCTGTTTGTCCTGAGTCTGGGTGTAATAATAATACCTTGGAAAATGTCACACAGATCATCCTAGCCCCAAACTAAGCAAAGCTTGTACTATGGGTACCAGGCGACAGTATACATACTTATATAGATAGATAAATACTAATATATACATAGAAAACATCCATGACTCAGAAACAAATATTCGTGCTCATCACACAAATATTTGCACTTACCAGGATTCGAACCCCGGACCACCAGCTTCGTAGGCAGGAGCACTACCAACTAGGCTATGGTGACCATAATTATCTATATAAATATATATTTACAAAAGAAAAGTAGTATCTGTAATGTATCAGTTATCTGGTTTCCATATTACAAGCTCCACTAAGTTTGGGATCAGATGGCCATATGTGAATAATGTCCTAGGATATTTATTTATTTATTAACCTGCCTTCTGTTCCAATGGGTTCAATCCTTGCACAAGACAAATATTTCTGTTCATAAAAATGTCTATTTATCTTGGTCTGGATATTTTCTGTGTATTATATGTACATTTTTACAAAAAAGAGTTAAATAAAAGAGGAAATACTATCCTACTCTACTATTTAAAGTAGAAACTTACTTGGTATTGGCTAGATGGCACTGTGATATATGCCCCAGATATTTATTAGTTGACTAACTGTGCCCCGTGGTGTTACCCGCGTTAAATTTTATAAATTTTCTTTGCTATAAACCTCACGGAGCCCGAGACCTTTCCAACGAATGCAAAACCGTGGAAATCTGTTCGTGCATTCTGGAGTTATAGCGTCAGGAAGGAAAACCCGATTTATTTTTATATAGTAGATTATTATTTAAATTATCCTTAGTCAATTTAATAATGTTGTGTTTCTACCTGGCTCAATGGGCCCAGATGTTAATATATGACTGTTATATGAATGCATGTGTGGCGCAGTGTGGTTAGGACAGTCGCCTCGGCTCTTGGTGTCCCGGGTTCAACTAATTACGGGAGGACAGCTATTTGTGTGCATCATAAATAGTTGTTCTGGTTCTGGATGTACTATGTGTTCATCAATTATATGTTTGTAAAGTACCCTGCGACACAAGGATAAAGTTACCTAGCAGTATTTTCTTTTTAAAAAATAAATAAATATATTGTTTTATGAAAAACCACATCTCTCATACTATGAAAACAAAACTCTGTATCAGGAGAACTTTTACGAACATGTAATTAATGGACGCAAACCAAACGGAGACTCAGGACAACCATTAATGGGTCACACAAATAGTTGTCCCACATATTATGTCCCTAGATATAATAATAATAATATCTAGGGACAATGACACACAGATCATCTTAGCCCCAAACTAAGCAAAGCTTGTACTAGGGTTACCAGGCGATGATATATATACTTATATACATAGAAAACATCCATGACTCAGAAACAAATATTCCTGCTCATCACATAAATATTTGCACTTACCGGGATTCGAACCCAGGATCACCAGCTTCGTAGGCAGGAGCGCTACCAACTAGGCTATGTTGACCCTATATTAGGAATGATACTGAAAATTATCACTGCTACCACTTATGTGTCCTCATTTTTCAGCCTAAATCACTGCACTCATAGGCACTCAAGTAAACTTTCAATTGGAATTTATAAGTGACAATAATAATTATAAAATACCTACAAATTATTGTTTGTTAAGTCAGTGTCACACACCCTGCCTCTGAGAGTATGTTAAGTCCTTGGCCCTGTAGCTGACCTCTTTACAGTAGGATCAGCTAGCCATCCCATTAAATCATAAGAGTTAAGGATAGAACCTATAGCCATCTGGGCAGCACATACCCACTCAGTTGCCTATTGACTGTCAAATGTGACGAGGATGACAAGGTAAAAACAATACTAATTCCTCTTGTAGGATTTTACCTTGGTGTTACTACTTAGAAGGGATCTTTAGTGTCTATAGCAATCAAATGAAGTGTGCTAATTGATAATTCAGGGTTTTATCATTAAAAATTAGGCTTGTGAAAGGACTGGGAGCACCACACCATAAAGTATTGAGTTCAATTTGAATCCAGACAAATACCAAGGGATTGGTCCTCTGTACACCATTTCACCATGCAGGAGTATAAAACATACTAATGCACACACTCTCACACAAACAAACTTCACATGTTTAATACTGGTACTTTGTCATTATGGAATTTCTACACCTGATTTTTATTGTCAATTCTCTGGTTGATTCAGAAATGTGTCTTAATCATTACAAATACAATACAATACAAAAATGATTTATTTTATCTCCACAAATTACATGATAAAGTTGACAAAATGTATGAAGTTGCAACTTGTGGGAGATCTGGAGTCCAAACTAAGCCAAGGCCTGTATTTTGGCACTCCATTATTGTTTCCTATTAAGGTTTCAAAATTAATCATTGTGTGCAAGGATTGTAAAAAGTAGAAATCTGTTGTCTCTGCCTACTTCTCTGACCATGTGTGTCTATATTCTATGCCAAGGGAGCTTACCACAAGTTTGGCACGGTGTTTATAATGATCACAACCAATGCGCTTCTCTTGTCCCGAATCTGTACTCACTGCACCATTCTTTACAATATTCTCTGTTTTTATTGACATTGTATTTATTAAAACAAATTACCACTTTTAAATCAAACAAGTAATTATTAATGTGTTCAGTAGTCTAGCTTGGCACTGAGTGAATTGAGTAGATCACTGTTCCAAATTCAAATATAAAGTTTATTTTATAGCTTTGTTTATTAGGCCAAAAATAACAAACAAAGAAATCACTTTCAATGCTCTATTCCATTCTATATTTGAAATGATATTTTCACTTCTCACCTTTTCAGCATTTGGGTGCAGTTAATTCCTGCCCAAGGAAAATATTTTAGGTGAGAATTTTTTTCATAATTGGTACAGTCAGTGGTGGGTCAGTCACCCAGATTTAACCTCTGAACTATGTTTGGAATCTATGGAAAATACGCAATTCAATATAAGAAAACATAAACACAAAATAAACTTTTATCTGTGGTAGAATTAAATGTCGAATGAAGTTTTGATATTAAAATTTAATTAACACCCAGAAAAAAGGCACCAAATCCCAACACAGACTATCTCAGAATATGCGAGAAAATTTCACTATAGTTGTTTTTTTTTTTAATTCAAAAATAACATGATGATCCGCGTTTTCCAGTTCGTTGACTTATGCTTTGTTTCTCAAATCCGCATGACATAGTGTTGGTCTCAGCCGTTCTACGACGCTGTTTAAATATAGAACATTTGGTACCCGACCACCTCAAGCAAATGCTAACAAATAATTAGTATCAGCAGACAAATTATGCTTACCACGAACTTAGCGCGGCGTTTGTAATGAGCACAACCAATCCGCTTTTCCTTAACAGACTCCGTGTTAATTGCACCATTGTTTTCTAACTCTTCTTTTTCCTCTGACATTCTCTTTTGTAACCAACACACTGGTAAACTATACAACAGCACACCAAGGCCTTAAAACGTCATTAGTTTGTAGATTCTTTTAATTAATCAGTTTAGAATTAAGATCTAACACTTTATTTAGATGACATCTGGCTGGATTAGGTGATGTTTCACAGCTTTAAATTGGAACACACATCACACAATAACATGCGAAGAAAAGAAAATATTGATTTTTCATAAGTGCAAACGAGACATTATGACAAAATATGATCATTATGTCAAAAATCTGTCTGAACTTTACCGTCATTATCATATGACGTTGTGACTTGACATTAGCAGTAATGTTTCAAACTTGTCCAAAGCGGTGCTTTACTATTTAATTCTCCTTCACTTTATGTTGCCAGATTCAAGCTACTAGGGTTGGTGATGGTACTGATGGTGATAGATCTCGAAAACATAAGTTTCTATAAATAGACAAAGCCGTTGGTCCTATATCTAACTTATTTCCGGACATGTTAGCTAGCCGTCTGATCGTATAATGAGACTGAGGGAATAGAAAAATGAACCTATGTGTCTGCCAACCCCATAATATTATATCCGCGCAGATAACGACTCTCCATTGGCAGAGGCTACCATGGCCGAAACTACAAGATCAACATTTTATTTTTATATTAAAAGACAATCTATGTGTATAGAATGTCATTGTGTATAATAAAAAATAGAATGTTATATATGAATAGGTCCAAGCGGAATCACCTGGACTTATTATGCGATTTGCGATTGGCACAAAATAATGAATAGCAACCTCAATGCTCAGCAATGCAGAAAGAAATAAAACATCAAAACACGATTAATAATCATATTATGACGCTACTACTAATAATTGTTAAATATTATATAGCATAGTGCAAGGAGCCAAATATTTCTTAATTTATCAAGTTACATTATAATATCTGTTGGTTTTTGGTAGTTTAAGTTAAGGTCAATTCAACGAAACAACAGCACTACCCAGTGTTATAGATACTATTATATATTCCGAGTAAGGTTGTTTCGAATAAATCCCAGTATCAATGAGACCACCCATTATGCTGTATGTAACTTAAGTTATTACATTATAGCCTTTAGAATACAATAATAACTATTTACGTAAATATTAGTTTTACCTTCCTTATGTATACTTGTGGCGGCATTTGAAATCATGCAATCGTATTTAATTTTTGCAATTTCAATAGTCACTGGCTTTACTAATAAATCTTCAAAATATAGTTGTAAGGTTTCTGCCCAAAAAACAGTTTTCTATTGCAGTCAAATCAATTCGAATTAAGTTTATATTTTATTTAATATGAATCTGGACGTTCATCCATCTGACGCCAATAGTTACTACTTTAACAGGTGTTGTAACGTATATAAAACTTTTTGGTCAAATTTGTAACATGTATATTTACTTCTTTTTTATATATCCCATAAAGTTAGTATACATAGAATTTTATTATTTATAGAATTCTACCTCTAAGCGTACAGCCAGAGAGTATGTAACCATTTTAAATGTAGTATATTACATACTCTCTGATCACTATTGTTCGCCGGAGTTCGCCTGTTGAAAGAATGCGTCCTTGCTCTTCGTGGTCCTACCATTTATTTATGTACACAGATAGTCTAGAGCCTGAGAAATGACATAGGCTACTTGTTAATACGATAAAAGTAAGGGGTTGAAAGGGGGGATGACAAGTTATATGGAAGTTGTGGTAATTTTGAGAGCTTGAAACTTTTATTTTTTAGGCTGTTAATTTGATATAAATAAATTAATAACATTTAAAGTTTGTGAAAGTTTTAGTCTCAAGGGTATAAAATAACAAAAGGGATTACGGGTTCATCCCGTAATCCCTTTTATATGGAAATATGTAAGGTTTTTGCATTGACCTATATGTATTCTACTAGACGCGCAATCCCATATTGAGAATTTGCTCACTGAGTTGCAGCGCGGGCGCTGCAACTCATTCAGTCGGCCACGAGCCAGTGAGTGAGGTGGCAGTTTGCGTATGACTCTCGACAAAGCCGAATCAACAAAAATTGATTGAACAAACGAGCTTGATTACATTTATTAGACTTTGGTGACTAGAGTATACTACTTTTTTACGTTTATTTATGTTAACGACGTTGTCAACGACTTACATACAAAACTAGATGATTATTCCAAGAAGGATTATTGTGTTATTTTAATTGGAGAAGAAGACTTGTTACATACGCAAAATTACGTTGATATCATTGTTAAATTAAGGGAATCATTAATGACAGTACAGAATACAAATGTAATTTTGTGTGTTCCTACTTTTAAATTAAGTGATTACTCAACAATTCAATTGGCGAATAGAGACTTTTAACAATCTACTACATCTTGACTTACAAACATACAACTACGTAACTGCATTTGACTCTAATTTAAATTTATTTTATGATTTTACAATGTTTTCGAAATTGAGCAGAAGAATAAATGACCGCGGAATGCGTAATATTTTTCAAAATGTATACTTAACCATAACCAATAACAGACCACAATGTGAGTCTTGTGATGAGATATATGAACACGATAATTTATTTCGTGTATAAAAATATTAATATTCTACATCAAAATATAAATGGTCTGCTGAACAAATCTGGTATGTTTACTGTTATTTTAGAGGAACTGTTTAATTCAGGAAAAAATATTGATGTGTTGTGTTTTTCTGAGCATAATATGATATTATCTGATGTGAACTTATTACATATTCCTAATTTTAATGTTGCTGCTCACTTCACTCGAAAAACAAGACATGGTGGTACATGTATTATGATACGTAACGGTATTAATTATAGAGTCTTGGAGTCAGTGGGAAAATACTGTGTTTCTAATATAATTGAATGTTGCGCAGTGGAACTTACTGATCACAAAATAATTATAATCTGTATCTACAGGAGCCCACAAAATAGAGAGGTAAAAGATAAACTTCAGATATTTTTTAATAACCTTAATATTATTTTAAGATCTCTATCGTTTCACGTCAGAAAAAAACTAATATTATGTGGTGATTTCAATATTGACCTTTTAAAAAGCACGTCTTGTTTAGAGCAGTTCAAATATCTTCTATTGGGTTATAATCTTAAATTTGAAATTAAAGTCCCAACACGATTAAGTAGCGGAACTTGCATAGACAACATAATCCA
The DNA here is from genome assembly GCA_951640165.1 of Pseudoips prasinana. Classification (NCBI taxonomy): domain Eukaryota; kingdom Metazoa; phylum Arthropoda; class Insecta; order Lepidoptera; family Nolidae; genus Pseudoips; species Pseudoips prasinana. The sequence goes on along the minus strand of OX621251.1, from coordinate 30,188,161 downwards.
CAATGTACGAGGGTCGAAAGGAGAGGTTTTAGAACTAGCAGTATCCGATCATACGGCACAACTTTTAAGATGTCCAGTTAGACAGACATGCATGATAAGTTACTGGTACTCAACTAAACGAGATTACTCGAAAGATAATGTTCAGAAATTCATAAATCACGTGAATAGTATTACTTTTGCTGACGTTTATGAGGAAAATGATCCCATTAAGGCATTCAAATTGTTTTATGATATGTTTCGGTTACTATACGATTTGTGCTTTCCAAATATAAAAACACGGATATCGAGTAAAGAAAAAGCAAAATGGATTAGTCGAGGCATTAAGATATGCAGTAAAAGAAAAAGAGAATTGCTGTGGAGGTATAGGTTATTGCCAAATAAGCAAAATAAAACAAATCTCTATAAGCTATGTAATCGGCTAAAAAGGGTAATAAATCTCACACAGCGAGCTCATAACAGTCGTTTTATACATTCAGCGCAGAATATCTGTAAAGCAACATGGAATGTAATCAACAGAAACAAGATTAAACATAATTTACCACGTGAAGCTATAATGAAAATCAAATCAAATGATAAAATTTTAACTAATCCTCTTGAAATAGCACAAGCTTTTAACAATTTTTTCGTGGATCAAGTAAATCCAGTTAACAATACAAACACTAATAAAAATACACCAATAGAAAGTAAACTTACATCTATGTTTATGTTGCCCACAATACCGCTTGAAATTCATCGTATTATTATGTCACTAAAAAATACATCTAGCACTGGATATGATAATATAAGTACGAAAATTGTTAAACAGGTATCTGTAATCATTGCCCCTGTATTAAGTCATCTTATCAACATATGCATATCGCATGGTTATTTTCCAGAAGAATTAAAAATAACTATTACTAAACCTCTTTTCAAAAAAGATAGCAGAGACAACATGTCATGAAATGAAATAATGAAATAATGAAATTTATTCAGCACTTGGGTATTAACATACACTTGTACTTGTCAAGTTCACAATGGAGTACATAAACATAGTCGAATATAGTATAAAAATTACAAAAATATAATTATTAGTCTAAAAAAAAATTATCTATTATTTTGAAATTTAGTTGTACAATATTAAAATTAAAGAATTGAAGGCAATGAGCATTTGGCTAGCGCAGAAGGCTCTTAACCAGTACCTTAAATTAAACGATTAATACCCGAGGCCACCCTTTTAGGGTTCAGGCCACAGCTCAGGGGGCCGCTGAAGCAAAAGGACAGAATTCTAAGAGAGGGTGTGATCAGTTGCACGGATCACCAATGACGTGTTAAGGGGCCAAAGCGATCCTCGCCGCTGAGGAGCCTACCCTAGCTAACCTGCGGCTTTCTCTAGCTACCTAGGTGGACGACCCGGAGAAGAAAGCCACAAAGAAACTCCAGGCTTCCTTTTTTCGTCTCCTTTTGCTTTTTGTTTCCGTTCTTTTTTTTTTTAAATCATGTATTTTCTTACATTGTGATGGGCGTTATGTAGGCTAATGCACGCACAGAACCGTTGTCATCTAATGAATCAAAAAAATTGTGAGATAATAAACAATAACATTAAATTTCACTCAAGCAATTAGAATAACCTCTTGCTAGATGAGAAAACGGTGGGTACATCCGCGTACATTTACAAAATTAACAAGTCACACGAAGTCAACCAGAGGCAAGGACTGTATGAAAAAATAAAATATTATGAGTACCCCAACAGCAGTTCGACCAGTTACCGCAAACAGCACCCGTTCACGAGTATGACGTGAGGGCCAGCCATCGTCTCCCTCGCCATATTAGAGGGAAGGAAACGACCCGACCCACAACGCCACCGCAAGCATTAACACACAATGGGAGCATGACGAACTTACAACGGGTAGTTCATATTGAAGTCGTTAACAGCCTTCGGCCGAACAGCGTTTGGCATGTTCGAGATAATATACATTTGTTTAATAATAACAATATGCATCTAAAAATCTATGATATTACAGAATTATTTCTATAGTCAGTTGAGTAAAATATAAATGTATGTCCTTGATGTAACATTAAGATGTTGCTCGTGTTCAACCAAGCGACCAAGCGTTTTTGTCGTTTAAATAATCACTGAGAGTGTAATAGGCCTTTTTCATTAAAATATTCCTGACCTCTGACTTAAACTTAGCATAGGACAGTTCCTGAAGATTTGTCGGTATTCTGTTATATATTCGGATACTCAGTCCGACAAAAGAAGAATGAACCTTTTGTAAACGATGAGATTCGGCACACAATTTGTGTTTATTTCTAGTGTTTATTGTGTGCGTGTCACTTCTCTTTTGAAACAAATTCAGATTTTGCCGCACATAAATTATATTAGCATAAATATATTGCGAAGATACCGTTAATATATTTATCTCTTTAAAAAACTCTTTTAAGGAGAATCTCGCGCCTAGCTGATAAATAGCTCGTACTGCACGTTTTTGTAGAACAAAGATACTGTGGATGTCAGCCGCCCTACCCCACAGTAGTATACCGTAAGACATGTTATAGACCTATAGCTTTAGTACCAATTTTCTCTAAAATTTTTGAAAAGGCAATATATAATCGAATTGCTACATACTTTGAGAAAAATAATCTATTCGTTGATAATCAAAAAGGTTTTAGGAAAAAGAGATCAATTGACATGGCCATCTATGACTTCTTGCATATGGTTAGCAGCAGAGTAGATAAGAGACTACCAACTCTAGCGCTTTATATGGACATGTCAAACGCTTTTGACCACGTGGACCATAAAATACTAATAAATAAGCTTAACTCATACGGAATTAGAGGAAATATACTAAATTTAATAGAATCTTATCTATCCAATAGAAAGCAATTAACGACTATTAGTAGAATTAATAAAAATACTGAACACACATATGAATCTAGCCAGAGAACTGTAATTTACGGGGTTCCACAAGGTAGCGTACTCGGACCACTTTTATTTACTATCTATATTTTCCGACAGCATCAAAGTATCCTATGACAATGTTTGCAGATGACAGCACTTTACTTTTCAATAATGACGAAGTAAATACATTAGAGGCTGATATTAATTCTGATTTAAAGTCGGTTGTAAATTGGCTGCGACATAATAATTTGATTATAAATCTAGACAAAACCGTAATAATGAAATTTCAACAAAGAACAAATCGTAACTTGAACTTAGTTATTAGATATAATGACAAAGTAATTAATGAAACAAATGTGACAAAATTTCTTGGGTTAAACATAGAAAGCACATTAAAGTGGAATTCGCATATTGACAAAGTTTGTTGTAAACTCAACCAATACTCCTATGCCTTGCATATGTTAAGTAAAACTGCCAAACGAGCAACAGTATTAACAGCCTATCATGGGCTAGTGGCCTCAACATTAAGATACGGTATTATATTTTGGGGCAATGCAACGGGTAAAGATACAGTATTTAAGTGCCAAAAAAGATGCATAAGAGCCATTTATAACGTAAAGACAACTGATAGTTGCAAACCATATTTTAAAAATATGAAAATTTTAACAATGCCCTCGTTATATAGTACCACAAACTTATCTGACCCGCTGGCAGCGTCGCTGTTATCGCATTTAGTGTTGCTAGTAACAATTTTTTGCAATAAATTGGGTAAAAATAATATGCATATTGAAACGTAAATGCTATTTCACTTAAAAAGCAAACAAATACTGTCATTACAAATCTTTATATTTTTATACAATAATTATGATCTTCTTCTATACAATAATTATAGATATGACATAAAATGTATGCTGAGTCTTCTCTAACGGAGATACTCCGGGTATTATTATGTAACCGGAATGGTTTAATTCAGAAGTCATTTCATCATCATCATTATCGGAATCACTGCTTTCACTTTCACTATCACTACCTAAATGAATGATGAAAGGCCCGTCTAAGTATCCATCCCTTTTTCGATACACATTTTCAATATATTTTTACATGATTGCAATGCTTTTGCCATTCATTGACTGTTATTTTATCAAAAGCTTCTGCAATCAATGATAGGATTTCAGAATTCGATCTACCAATATTCTGATCTGCTTTAAAGTTTTGCATCTGCTTGCTCTTTTTCTTTCACAAGTTTTCTTACAAATCGCTCCCGGACATCTACAAAGGAAATAGCAAAAATTAAATGAATAATGAATATTTTAAAATATGTATTTTAATTTAAAGTGCGAGGGGGAGTTTCGTATTTTTTCAGAAGCTGACAACACTAACCTGTAGCAGCAGCTACGCGTTCATACAACTTATTGAAGGGTTTAATTGGTGCCTGAAGGCGTTTTTCTTCCTTGATATCATTCAATACTTGTAATATAACGTTCCTCGCATCACTTTTTAAAGCTTTCGGCATTTTTCATAATTAAAAACCACATAAAGTAAAATAAATACGCGCAACAAACAATCAATGGCAGGAATGTCAGGGAATAACAGCCGATTGACATTTTAAACTGGCGTCGTTAGTTCTACCTTTGGCCATCGGGCCAGATAAGTTTGTAGGACTTATCTGGCCCGGTGGCCAAAAGTAGAACTACAAATTTAAATTTATAATAACACCCAGACTCGGGACAGACAAAGATATTCATATATTCAATAACATCATCATCGTAGTGTCATTCAAATGAGAGAAAGCCGTTGCCACAAAACCGTGCTTGAAGAACCTGCGTGGCATATTATACCGTCGGGCTTAGTTACGCATCCCATACCCATAGGCCCGCCCAATTTTGCTATCATTAGGTGTGACACTGGGTGTGACAGGGAAGCAACCGACCACCATCATAACAACTTACCTACCTTAATGGCTAAGTCTTCGTAGCAGCCGATCTGAACACTGAGCACTTGCAAGGGAATTGTTGCATTTCACCCTCTTCGAAGTTCCTTGGAGACCATACCATTAGACTCTATTGTCCACCTCCAATCAACCCGTCTCGTCATTCTCGATATATTACACTCCCTAAAATATATCTTGGGGCCTTCCAGCGCTGGGAGCTTAATCCCAGAGTATAAGGCGCTCGGCTGGCTTCTCCCCGGCTGGGCGCCGCCCCTAGGATAGCTGGCGTTTGGAGGAGAGGAACTTCATTCGTCTTGTATAAGCGGTCCCGGGAAGAGGTAACCTCTTGTAGCTCAGGTTGCCTTATCACGCTTGTACGAGCTGAGGAGAGGGGGAGGCATTCAGCGCCCTCCCCCTCCCCGGGTGAGTCTCACTGAGGCTGCAGTGTACGGCGGGTGTACTGGTGTGATCATTCACGAGTACCCAGAGCCCCCGCTACATTGCTATTGGCTGGCTACCGTGGTGGTTTTAGTGGGTCGAACCCTACATACTCCGTCGCCCCAAGCGACGGGACATGTGATTTGAGCATTTCCACCACATAAAAAAAGGGACAGAACCTTGTTTTATTTTTCAATCATACTTTTGACAATATTGGTATTTCCTCGAAATAAAAAACCACACAATAATTATTTTTTTTATTTAAATATACAACATGATAGTTATAACTATGTAATTAAATAAGTCTATGTGATTTAATAATTCATAATTAATCATAATTTTGCACGTGTTTTTCCGTCGATTCCTTTCGATTCGTTCACTTGTCAGTCTTTTCGCTAATAATACATGAACCGACAACATGGACTTAGAAATGTAAGCACCTACTGCTAAGAGTTTTTAAGTCTCGTGGACGCAGATGAATATTTACGAATATTGAACTGTACTTTAGTACCTACTATGACAAGGCATTATTAGCTGTTAGTAGTCCCAAATATTTTTGTACGGTATGATGAATATTTACGAACATAGAACTGCACATTAGTACTTTGACAAGGCGTTAGTAGCTTTTAGTAGTCCTTTACGGTATGATGAATATTTATGAATATGGAACTGTACTTTAGTACTTTGCCGAGATAGGTAGCAGTTAGTATTCTTCAGTGATATCTTTTTAGAGACGTGTAAAATTTCGAACAGGTATTGGTTTAAAATGAGCTATAAAACGATACCCACATAAATTTGCTTCGACCATCGTGTGATATTAATATTCCAAACATTCAGAAACATTATTAGCCTATGTATCTAAAGGCCAAACGTGTCACAATGACAACGACTGGATTTCCAACATAAAGGGGCATTCCTCAGTCTGGGTCTGGTCAGCCTACGTCTAACAATTGAGGTTTCGGCTGCGCCATCAATACGACGGAATATGGCGCAGCCGAAATCACAATTGTTAGACGTACGTCACTTTGTTAAGAAGAGCGGGTTATAAGATGATGTTAAATCGATTAGTTTCCACAATAGCCGGTCTTGATTGTGGAGATCTTTGGGGCAACTGCCTTTGGCCAGCAGTGGAAGTGTTTTGGCCGATATGATAATGATAATGAGATTATAGGTCCTCATGTTCGTTATATCTGGGTTTGAATTGCGTCAGATACTGCGAGATCAATATAATGATGGGTAGCATATACCATAGACTCTTAAGTTAACCCTTTTGTTACTACGGCACCTTTTAAGGGGCAGTAGACAGGAGAGATGTGCCTTCCTTATACAAGTCTTTACTAGTCATATATAAGTTCTTGTCGACGTTCAAATAAAATGATTTACTTTTTGGAGACAATAACAGAGATTTTTCCACTTAACTTTATTCCAACGCTCTATAAATTGTAATCCTTATTATAAATCTACGAAACTGCTACTAATAATCGTAAAGACTTACTATATTGCTTCACAAACTGTCCAGTGTAAAATATTCGCCTATTTCTCGATCTAACTATTAAAATCTATAATAAATTCGCAAAGGATCATTTATCATTGAATTATTTACCTATTTATAAACAGCTCAACTCTATCGCTGGAAAACAAAGACAATATTTCCATATGTTGTATTTAATTTTAACAATATTACTAATTTATTTCATATGCCTATTATAATTATTTCTAAGTCCATTTCTGAAGAGTGCTTAACGAAATAATTTCACATAAGCAATGCATTGAAATACGAAATATTATTTACAATATTTATTATTGCTGGATGTCTTATCATAGGCCATAAGATCAAGAATGCATAGAAAAATTATATTATTATGAAATAAATTATATAGAAATAGTGTCGCGCAAATCGATTAAGATTTACTTAAGGTAAAGTATCAATTGACGACTCGATTGTTGAATCGATTATGCTGATAGTGATGATGCCATAGTGGAGACGCCATAGTGGAGACGATTCCAATTCCTTTGTCCAGCTGTGGACTTTATGCGACTTCTTAATCTACCACTACAGCGATTATTTTAATATTTTAGTAGGTATCGATTCATCGGCATAATCGTTAATCGATACATTACCGTACTCGAACATAAAAACTTGATTATCGACCACATAATGTTGTTACTACAAAAATTGGTGCAAAATGAGTATTATCTAGACATTCACATTACAGATTTTGTTATATATTAAAACTTATCAACCGTAGTAGGTATATAGTAAGATACTGTAAGATATAAATGGAAACCGATAAAATTGGTATGTCTTGACTATAGGTCTTTTAATTGGCAAAAAAAATATATATAATAGAATATGTCATAGGCATTTGTTGTACAACTCAAATACACAATTTACTTGTACAACTAGTTTTTAGGTATCACAGAGTTGGCGTTATTATAAGATTATTTAATCTTTAAAATAACGCCATCTCTGTGATACGGCCTAACTAACTAGAAAGTTACGCGCTGCTAAGATCAAAGTATTTACAATGACGTGGTGTCAACTTTACACGGTGAAAGTTGGATTTCTAACGATTTATACATATGTAATAACAATTATATATTTAATACTTTTCATTATCATTCGTGTCCAACCGAAAGTCGATTTCCCACCGAAGTCGATTAACCAAAGCCTGCTCAGTACGCCACGGTTACGATTATGTAGTCGTATCGTACTGGACATATTTTGTTTTGTCCTCTATGACCGTGGCGTTCAAAAGTTTAATCAATTGTCGCCACAACCTGAAATATTCTCTAACCGTGAATAAAATATTGTTATTATATTAAGAGGCCTATTACAGTCCACTAGCGCCGCCAATCGAAAAAATGTCATAACTCGTAAATAGAATCAAAAATACAAAATATGTTCTATTATTACTGTGGAAAAGGCAATAACGTAATTGTATAACACCTTATCAACACTTGAAATATAGCTGTTTAGCTAAATCGTGCATTCAAAACATAGACGGCCGTTTTTGTTACAAATGCACGATTTAGCTAAACAGCTATATTTCAAGTGTTGACAATGTGTTATAAAATTACGTTATTGCCTTTTCTACAGTAATAATAGACCACATTTTGTATTTTTGATTCTATTTACGAGTTATGACATTTTTTCGATTGGCGGCGCTATTGGACTGTAAAAGGCCCCTTAACTTTAAATTAAGTTAATTATATTTTTAATTTTAATGGTTTTTAAAGTGGAAATGACGTCATTGGTTATCGATAGAAGATGAACTGACCGAAATTCCGTAGCTTGTTAGTAAGTTTCGTCCTCTCCCGGCCGGATACTAAATCAGATTATCTTACGAATAAATTACATTTACAGTAATGAGATCCGAGAATTGCAATGTGAATGCGTTCAATATAGTGATAACAGGCTAACAAGAAATTATGTGGTCGAATATTGTCGACCTGATTTTAGTGTCTCCATGGCGTTTCCTTACTGGTTTAATGATAGATTACCTATATACAGTATTGCAAAGGACACAAATAAATTAACAATAAATATTATTTACTTTTTTTATCCATCATAACTGAATTATTACATTATTATTTACGCGAAGTCTGTATAATACTCGTAAGGCATTCAACAACAAAAAAACCAAAATATTTCATCGAACGTCGTCGATCGACAAAATATTTTGTATATAATTTTCGATCGCAACTTTAGCAGGTAACGCTAAGGAACAAGATTATTGAATCGATACTTCTAATTATTATACATATTTACCATGATGTTATGAAACATCTCAACAATTCAAAGCGTGGTCGACCTACGTAACATGTTGTATATAAGTTAAGGATTTCAAATTATATATATAACGTATAATAGGCCATACTGATGGTGGAACAAAATATCCAACGAAAAAATAATATATATCGCCCACTATCAAGCATTACCCATCGAAGATAGTAACAGATGTATGATCAGTATTATTCAGTATGACCCAATTAAATATTTTTGACACGAATGTTGTTACAGCGTATGTAAATAAAACTATAGAAACCAAACAATGGATGACACTAAATTGATAGTCGACCAAAGTACCAAAACCTTATAAATTATGGCATAACAGACTTAATTCCAACTTATCACACTCAAGTAAAACATTCTTGTTAAGTTATGTGTAACTTAAAAGTACTGCTCTATTACAGTGTTTCACAATCTCTCAAAGTTTCATAGGTTCATCCTATCCAGGGGATACTACATGTTATTAAAATAATGCAAAAACTTTACTAAAAGGAAATTTAAACTTGATACATTCAACATATTAAAAAAACTTGAGAGGTGTCAAGGGACGCCCGGATCGAACGAAGTTATTTCTTATTATTTATTATGTACAAAAAACCTGTATACACTCAACAAAAATAATCGTCGCGTCACACTGTTCAATGCGAAATAGAAATGAAAATATATGGCTTGCTTTCTATAAGAGAGAGAGACAGAGAAACATGCGCACGCCGTACAGCTGCAAAAAGTGTCGAGACAACTTTTCGTAAGAATTTTTTCCGTCTAGCCCCCTTTCACAACGCGCGATAAGGAACTTCGTTCCAATAATAATAAAAAGGCATTTTAAGAAACCCTTAACAATTAATGTTTAACAAAGAAGAATTTATATTGTGGGCCAATTATCTGGTATTCATATCCACCAAAACCAACCGAAAAATAGCCCGGTTCTTCAGAACATTTCTTCGTATGCGACCAAACATGATCAACCTTTAGTTCGATTTATGTTGTGGTGTGATAAGGATTCTTCAAAACTCTATTGAAAGGTTTGCATTATTTTAATAACACAACTATAGAAAACGGCTCGTGAGCGGGATTCGAGCCCACAAGCAGCTCAACCGTAGTGCTACGGTGCAGCGGACGAAAATTTAGTTCACTAACAGGATTAGAAGCAATATTCATCGTTAAGTCACGTGCTCTACCTAGACCTACCTACCCACTTATTTAGATAACAAACTCAGTTCAGAGCAGAGTTTAAATCGAAGTTGAGAAGCTGATAGTAGATTGTAGAGTTGAGTCGCAACCAAACGCTACTACAGGTCGATACGCATGATAATTTTGTAATTTAATTAGTAGTTTTTTAAGCGCTATCGGAAGATCAGCGTTACTGTAATCATTATTATTTACTGTAACATTTGCTGATTGCTGAGCATGCTTCATAAGTATTATATAAACTAAACGCAATTAGTTATATCGTCTTAGATGTAAACTAAGTTAAGGATTATATGTGCTTTTTGGGAATAAACCTTTTTTTATTTTATTTTTATGATATTTTAACAGTTAAATTAGAAGGCTTTAACTGCTTCACCTGACAATATAGGCGAGCGAAAGCTAAAGCCATCTAGAAAAGGAAAACTACAAACCAAATACCTCCACAACAAGAAACCAGTGGTTTCTGACGGAGAAAGTTGATTTTTAGATCATTTTATGCAACTGTCGCTTCACGTTAATGCGAAAAGACGCGGACCACTCGTTCAATTGAGGATCATATGTAAACTGAGGGCCAATGCACACAACGTTTTTTGAGCGCGCCGTTGACGCGCGTTTGTAGCGATACACACGCGCGTTAGCGTCGCGTTTTATTGATACAAACAAAAAACGGACTGGTCTGTAGTGTAAAAGCCGGTTTTTTAAACGCACGTCAGCGGCACGTTTATAAAACGTGGTGGGCACAGGCTCTAAGGGTCAGCGCAGAGAGAGAGGAGCGCAGCGGAGAGGATTTTATTAAGGCACTAGAGAATCAACTTTAGAGCTATAGGAATAAAGTGCATATATGCTTGAACCTGACAAAATGATCGCGCAGTCTCGCGCATTATAATGTTCAAGCATACATGCACTTTATTTAAATAATTTTAAAGTTCATTTTCTAGTGCCTTAATAAAATCCTCTCCGCTGCGCTCCTCTCTGTCTGCGCTGGCCCTAAGGGTCATGGAGAGCGATAGTAGAAAACCTGAACAGGCAATCTCAATTAGGTTACTTAAACCCGGCTCAGATCTGAGTCCCAACTCTAATTATGGGCATACATCAACAAGTCGATCCTTCCATTCGAAGACAACCGATGAAACCTAACATCATAGTAAACCAGATAAACGTGAACATTGTCCTACCTTACCCGTTGCAACGTGATAAAGGAATTTCTATCTTATTGTTAATAGTCCATGGTTGGAAATCGAGAAGAATATGTACAAGTTTGTAAATCGAATACAATTACTACCAGTCCCATAGACAAGTTGCGAGATTTGTTGATAGAGAACAAATATATATAAAGATACCGACTGTCTTTTAAACTGGACTTACCAACACTCAAGAGTACATTCTAAAAACTGTACAATAATTAACCAGACTTTGTTATACATACACAGACTAACGCCTGTTTCCCAGAGGGGTAGGCAGAGACAACAGACTTCCATTTGTCACGACCCACCTATCTCTTTTGCCTCGTTTACTGTCATTATATTCTTCATACATGCTCGCCGGTTTATGGTACTTCTGCTTTGTTATATTACGTTTTTAATGTTTTTGGCCCTTATTCACACATGAGAAATTACTAAAACTAATTTTAATGAAACTCTAAAACTTTTGTTATCAATATGATCTTATTTATTATCTACGCAAGGCAAGCAAGGGGATCCTAAATTTAATCCGCTGGTGTTTGTTGCTGTTGTTCATAGCTTAACGGCAGAGCGCCAACCCCAGATTGGTAGAAGGTGCTGGTTCGAACCACTGGAAGGTTAAATTAATTATTTCCCATTTTTGAGAATAACGATAAAACTAAAACTTGAAACGAATATAATAAATGAAATTCATTTAATATAAGTAATAAAAAGGGGTGACAGAGGTCCACTTGCTCTGTTCTTTAAATCCCATAAAAAATAAAAATCAATGTGTCTCTTATTAAAATAGCTGGACCCGTTTGCAAGAACTCGACTAATAGATAGTCAGACAGCGTATCGAGAACTTAGTACTAGTTTAGTACCGACATGCATCTGGAGAGGTTATGTTTTGAAGATGGATAGATCCAGGAAACACTTTTGTCGCAATAATGAGGACAAAAATCTCCCAATACTTTAACTGATTTTTTTTCTATTGGATGAAGACTTTCACCATGTCTTCGATTTAAAATGAGTAGAATAGCTTTACTAATTAGACCCATCATAATAGTTCCAGCTGAAAAACATAATTTATAAAAATTTCGGATCGGGCCAAAACGTGTTATTGGGGTTTTACTAAGCAATAAAAACACTCAGTAGCAGAGCGGAGTATAGAGTATACTCCGCTCTGATCGGATTATGAGGAGGACGGGATAGATAGTGCACCCATTCCTGAGGGATTTACTGAATGATGTACTGTGCCTCTAGCACGAGTTCCTGCAGTTTACTTACTCGATCACACGTACAGTTTCCTACCATACATTGAGCAGTTTTAGTTCTTAATAGTTTCCGCGAGAGGCGCTGGTGCTCAATGTATGGGAGGAAACTGTACGTGTGATCGAGTAAGTAAACTGCAGGAACTCGTACTAGAGCCACTGGTGCTGATGTACTGAACTCCAGGTATCAGTTTTCAATATATAGCCCTTCTTATCGATTTCAATAACGGCGACCCTTCGAAATCATCTTCTTTGGTGTGCCCTTAGGTGGCTAGCTAGACCGAACTTAGTTTTAAATACTCGGTCACAACTTGGACAATAAAGTTGGCCTACCATGTTGTATGTATATATATATATATACGTATAGGTGGGCTTAGGCTTCTCTTTGGGGACTTGGCGCTTCTCAGTTAACGATTTGTGGCGCTTTTCTTCGAAACAACTTATGCATTTGTGAATAGTAGAGCGTTAAGACGACTTGTGTAAAGCGAGCCTCTCCCAACCTGTAGGGTCAATAGCGCAAGCGTTCAGATGCCTCTTGAGTACATCCTTATAGCGGAGATGTTGTTATTAATAGTCTGTATTGTGTATTGCCAGTTTCAACTTTACAGTTGATTGAAGGCCACTGCTGGACAAGCCTTCAAGAATATCTTGGAAGGATATGCCATAATCTCCACGTTTGGCCGGTGTTGCCAGTTTAATACTATAGTATTAACAGTTGAAAAATTCGTTTAATAATAAACGTGATTTACAGAAAAATCTATTATTATATTCGCCACCTCGATCAACAAACTGCTCGCCACTAATCTAGGAGGTTTGCTTGTAAATCTCGTAGAATATCTACAGCTAAGTGTACAGGCGTGCGCACATTATCTGCTGGCGGGCGCGCAGCTGTCGGGCGGGCGCGGCGCGCGCTTGCTGAGCGGCGCGCTGTACTGCCAGCCCTCCTCGCCCGACGGGCTGAACAGCTGCAACGGAACAAACATATGTAGGTTAACCCTTTAACTGGTAGTAGGTCATTTTCTAATTAATTGATTTTGAATCTTATCACAAAGTAAGAGAGTTCAAAACATGGTGGCGACTATATTGCCACTAACAGTTAAAGCGATTTACTAAGGTTAGATTTACTAGGATTTGTTTTACGGGGAACAAGGAACTTCATAAGTATAGTAGCCCTAAAGTCACTTTACAATGCATTGGTAAGGAGTAGGCCAGAAACGAATGCTATCAAGGATAAGATACAAAATAAATTCACGAGGTTTCTATATTTCAAGCCGTACGGAGTATATCCATTCTTCTCGCTTATGCATCCAACTCCCTTCGTTATAGGGATGGTTGGATACTATAAATTGGAGGTGAGGCGAAACTTAGCTCTAGCTAAATACAGCTTCTGTGTATTTCGCGGCAAGATAAATAATCCTGAGGTGTTGGAATCATTAAAATTGATGGTTCCAAATACTAGATTAAGACTCGGCCCCGAGACGAAGACTGTTTAAAGTCCCATCAGCTAGGACTAATATCTTAAGATTTTCACCAATTGAATATGAAATTTCAAAAACGGCAAATATCCCATCATCATCCTATGATACGAACGCTTTCGTCTTTCCATCCGCACTGGGTCTTCCGAACCGTAGTCGCCACTCAAGAACCTTTCTGCCTCAGCGGCTTTTTTTTTGTAAAACACAAACAAAGCTGGTCTAGATTGCAAACATCATAAGCAACAATTTTTGTTCTACGAGTACGAACATAGCTCAATCTATACATATAATAAAATCGTAGGAAAGTCAAAACTGTACATGGAATTTAAAAGCATATTTGGTGCGTGATCTACAATCGATATCGAAGCCAAAAATATAGTTTTTAGAATTTTTGTCTGTGTGTCTGTATGTACGTCCGGGCTAAACTCAAAAAGTACTGCATGGATTTACTTCAATTTGTGCATGTATATTACTGAGAGGTCGGGTCAACATGTAGGCTACATATCATCACGCTATCACCTTCGGGGGAGGGGTTGTGATAATTTATAAAGTTTAACGCGGGTGAAACCGCGGGGCACAGCTAGTATCTTATAATTTGAACCAATTGAATATTAAATTTCAAAAACGGCAGATATCGCATCATCATCCTATGGTACGAACGCTTTCGTCTTTCCATCCGCACTGAGTCTTCCGGACCGTAGTCGCCACTCAAGAACCTTTATGCCTCAGCGGCCCTCAGTTTTTAAAACATATTTTAGAAAATTCTTTACTACACGTAATTTTGATTTGAAAAAAAAAACACCAACAATCTCGCAGTACTAGATTGCGAACATCATAAGCAACAACTGTTCTACGAGTTCGAACATAGCTCAATACCTACATGAATAAAAAAAATTGAGCCGTCACGGGACGCCTGGCAGATGTGAAACATCGACATTATTTTTTTAAATTAATATGCAGAAAAGATCATATTTTGATACTAGCTGTGCCCGCGACTTCGTTCGCGTGGATGTCGGAACTTAACAATGTATTTTTTTGTGTAAAGCGCTGTGGGAGGATACCGATACAATTTCTTTTTTTATTTAATTTAGTGCTTCTTTATTTTACCTGTGGAACCATCTAGAGCGTACACAAAAACGTTATTGGGGTTGTTTACGCGTGAAAGAGCTACGTATAGTTGACCATGGGAAAAGCATCCAATACTTAGGTCCATCCCCGCAACGGATAATGTCTAGCTTTATTAATCGTCATGGCATAACAGAGACTGACTGGGAATTGCACTGGTTTGAAAGAGAAAGGAAAGTTTTAAGGAATTATAGGTATCCTTGGAATAAAAACAATATCACCGGCGCCGCAACCTGTTAATATTTCAGCTTCGATAATGTTTCGCTGCAGATTTGTGACTTTGAGCCGAGTACCGTTACAAAGTTTGGGGGGACATAAATTTCTGAGGAGAATTATTGGTACACCGATTTTTGAAACTATTTTGTGGGCTGGAAGTCCGGGTGTGCTGAGGGAATCCAAAAATTCTACCAGGTAGTGCGTGGCGTCATCTTCTTCCATAACTGTATTTATTGAGCTATATTCTTTACTATTCCCGGACGCATGAGTCAATATTTTGAAATTAATTGCCGCAGCTTGGTCATTGCGGGGAGTCAAAATAGCTCGCTGACATAGCGAAGAACCAGCTTGATTGCCAATGTTTGTGGTATCTCCGTACACAAAAGAAATTAGCTCCAGCTGTGATGTAACGTAAGAGCAGAGATTACCAATCAATATAACTTTTCCATCTTCTTGTACGGGGTATGTGCCATCGCCTATTTTTTTTACAATAAATTGGCAAACTCCTGTGCATTTTCGCAGCCTCTGACTGATCAGGTTCCCTCCTATACTTATAACTATCTCTTGAATAGCCAATAAGGACCTGTTGTGACAATTTTCACGTACCTTGTCATGAATTTCTCCATCAGTATTTAGTTGCACATGTCTCATAAAATCTTCAGCAAACTTGTCATGGTACTTTTGCCATAACTGGTTAGCACCCGATAACGCACAAAACGCCAATAAGATGGCAAACAAATGTCGCAAGCGATGTGGACTATCGCTCACGCATCTTTGCGCTAGAGCGTCATCCTAATGCTGACCTCCATCTAATAAATGGCGTGCTCGGCAAGCGGCCTGGTATGTGGGATGTTCAATATCATCCATTTTACGGAGCTCAGCTAAAGACGTAGGTCTTCGCACTACATGGACCAGACTGTGGGATGAACTCACACGTGAGCACGCCACGTGAACCTGCCCGCCTTCCTTAAGTCAATTCCAGTTAACTTGAGAGTTGGACTTTGCGATTTGTTGATGGTTATCGCGACACACACTTTTATAGGGAACTACAGTATTTTAAACTGAAAAGGGAGATCATTTGGCACTAACGGAATACGTGACACGAACACTGTTTCTCTCTGGGCGGATCCAGGCATAATAGTAGCCTCTATAACACGATGCAAAGCTTTGACTTGAAGCCTAGTGCCGTTGCAAAGTTTAGGTGGCTTCAAATTCCTCAGAACCATTATAGGTATACCCACACGCAACATACATAGGGGATGTATGTTGCGTGTGGGTATACCTATAATGGTTCTGAGGAATTTGAAATATTATTTGGAATATTATACGCCCTTAGGGGTGGAAATTCCTAAAATCCTGAAATACAAATTTTTATTTTTAACGGAAAGGCCATACCAATTTTCATGCTTTTCACTTAAAAAATTACACACTTTTCATACAAACTTACATCCCCTATTTTACGCCCTTGGGGTGGAATTTCCAAAAATTCTAAAATATTTTTTTTTATTTTTAGCTGAACTACTAAATATAAGTTTCAATGCCTTTAACTACAAAAATAAAGGATATTCATACAATCTTTCATTCTCTATTTTACCCCCTTAGGGTTAGTATTTAAAAAACCAAAAATCCAAAAACCCTTCCTTAGTGAATGCATACGTCATAAAAGTACCTACCGGCAATATTTCAAGTCTCTAACCCCAGCCGTTCAGGCTGTGCGTTGATATGTCAGTCAGTCAGTTTCCTCTTTTACATAGGTAGGTATATAGATTTGTGCTGAGAAAATTATGAGAGACAGGGTTAATTTACTACATTCAAATACATTCAATCGGACAGGCTTAATAAAATTCGAATCGTCTGTACATTCGCGTTACAAACGAATCGACAGCACAAACTTTCGATCGACTGACATTATAATTTAAAATTAAATTATAACAAATCCAACCTTGTACATAATTCAATTTGCCCAAAGAAAACAGAATATTTTAATAACCAATTTTGGACAACGACATACTTCTAGCCAACCAGACCTTATTTCGAAACAATTCGGAACATTCAAAGCCCTAATCTTAACACCGCGAGTCAAAAGCAATGCACAACGACATCTATCGAAACAAAATTCAACTATCAAGCACAACGATAATCTATCGAAATAAAAATCAACTATCAATAATTTAAAATTAAATTATAATAAATCCAACCTTCTACATAATTCAATTTGCCCAAGGAAAACAGATTTTTTTAATAACCAATTTTGGACAACGACATACTTCTAGGCAACCAAGACCTTATTTTGAAACAATTCAGTACATTCAAAACCCTACGTAATCAATTAATCATGCAATCAGCAAACACGGGCAAATCTTAACACCGCGAGTCAAAAGAAATGCACAACGACATCTATCGAAATAAAAATCAACTATCAACCTAGTTCATTCGAAAAGAGATGTCTATGGACAATGACATCTATCGGACAGTTAGGTAGCTCAACTATAAACATTAGTTCATCTTGAAGTAATGAAATGTGTGTTATTTTTCTTCATGATTACTTTAAAATCTAATATATTTTGATAGACTGAACCGATTGCAATAAAACAAAACTAAATGTTACCTCAAGTTACGCTCAATCGTTGTGTATAAAAGTTATCTACATTACTTTAGTATATTTTACGTGATACCCGAACATATAAACAGACAAACAGACAAACAGACACACAGACAAACAGACAAAAATTCTAAAAAGGCTAGAAATGGGTTCTATTGGTGGTTCTTTAATACCCTGGCTATTTTTTTTGGTATTTCTTTTGATGTACAAAAATTATTTTTCTACAGATTTATTATATGTATAGATGAACTAAATATGTCATAATGATAAAATAAAATATTACGATTAATAATCGCAGTCGATTGTTTTGTATCACATCAAAAAAAAAAAAAACGTGGCGACGCGTCGCTCGCCCAGAAATCTTTTTTACGTGCGGCTATAGATGTTTCACATCAAAAATTTATCATATAAACTTTTGTTGTACTGTCTTGACATTTGTAGGTCTATGTTTCATTCATAAATGAAAGAACGATGCGCAAACGATGCTAAGCTCGCGCGTCTTTGCGATGATCGTAGAGTTACAAATATTCAAGCGGGAAATTAAATGAATACTTATTTTTAACCGACTTCCAAAGGAGGAGGTTCTCAAGTTCACCGGTATTTTTTTTTTTTAATGTATGTACACCGATTTCTCGGAGATTTATGATCCGATTTACGTGATTCTTTTTTAGTTCGATGCGGAATAGCTGCCATTTGGTCCCATAAAAATTTTATATACTTTGGCCCAGTAGTTTTCATTTTATGGACATTTTTGTATGAAAATTTTTGTTTATGTGGACGATGTAACTGTCTTTGGCACAGACGTTTTTGAATTTTAGCCAGTCTAGCTAGACTCATACTGTTCAAGTGTTTCTTGGCATGAACATTAATAACAGTTTCAGACGACTAGTGCTTAATACGCGCGTATAAGCTCGTTTTTGAAAGGGCATGTAGGCGCACCTTTTAGCACAAGCGCATTTTTTATGTACGTACACCGATTCCACTGAGATTTATGAACCGATTTACGTGATTCTTCTTTAGTTTGATGCCAAATACCTGCCATTTTAGGGTTCTGTAGCCAAATGGCAATAAACGGAAACCTTTTGGATTTGTCATATCTGTTTGTCTGTCCGTCCGTATGTCACAACCACTTTTTTCGAAAGTAAACTGTCTACTGTCTCTCACACAAAAATAGAAAAACAAACAATAAATTTTGGTGGTCATAAATCGTAAACTTAAATTCACCTTCCATTCTATGAACTCAAATACTTGCTGCTACGGAAAAAATCATTCCGCCTTTCACGGGCGAGTCCGACTCGAACTCTCTCGACTTGTTGTCTTGATCATCAATACAACCTAGTCTATGAGTCTTCTGCTCAGTACACTCGATGGTTAATCGATCATGAATAAGACCTAGTCTAACAGCCCTCTGCTCAGCAGACTCATTACCTAATCAATCATAAATAAGACCCAGGCTATGAGCCCTCTGCTCAGTGGACTCGTTGGCTCGATCATTAATAAGACCTACTTAGCTACGACTTGTTAGTTAGATGGTCATAAATACGGCCTAACTTATGTATCCGCTTGCTGTTCAGAATTTTATGAATCTTAGCGAGTCTAGACTCGTACTGTGCAAGTTTTCTTAAAGTGATCGAAATTTTATGTAGTTTTTCTTACTTTACAAACGGTCTTTTCGATCATTCACTGCCTCACAAGAACGTGAAAAAGAGTTTCGACCAATTTTTTTTCGGAGGATATCCCCTTTTTACTTCTCGTTTGGTGGGATCCATAGTTTTGAGGCGCGCGGCACCTTTCGTAGTCCTCCTACCCATAGCTAGATACTAAAAAGTAACAAATAAAAAAAACTTCGTTTAAAAAAACCGACTTCAAAAACTAAAAATTATAAAAAAAATATATTAATAATGATTTAATTTAATACATTTCTTATGCAAACGTTATACCTTTCATAATAATGAAATACTATACTTTGTATGTGCAACCCTTTGATAGCTTTGAAGTCGGTGCCAAGCCCTAAGCAAAATAAAAGTTAATATTACATACAGCTTTCATACTTTGTGATGAAATTCCTACACTAAAGATTAACCTACGTAAATAAACTTAAAGAACAATATGAATTATATGAAATAGATAAAACTGTATTATAAAAATATATTGAATATTAATACCTGAAACACGAAGCTATCACGCTGAAAGTAACCCGCGGCGAGTGTGGTACCTACTATTACATTTGGCTTGGCACCGACTTCAAAGCTATCAATAGGTTGCACATACAAAGTATAGTATTTCATTATTATGAAAGGTATAACGTTTGCATAAGAAATGTATTAAATTAAATCATTATTAATATATTTTTTTTATAATTTTTAGTTTTTGAAGTCGGTTTTTTTAAACGAAGTTTTTTTTATTTGTTATTGTATGAAAATTATCAATAGTTGTAGAACAAAAGCTGTTGCTTATGGTATTAACTATATTGTACTTCGAGGTTATTGGTGTTTTATAAGTTGATTATTTTATAATAATATAATAATAATATCTCATACAAAACCTAGGTTTATAGGCTCTAAAAGCGCGAGTATTCGTGAGGGATTGGTTACCACAAGCTATGTTACCTGTGTCTGCCACTTCTCCCCGCTGGCCTCCCTCTGCTTGACGGCATCGCGCTGCGCCTGCTCCACCACCCGCTTGGCGCTGGTGGCCGCGTCGCAGTCGGCGGCCCGCAGCGCGCAGGTCACGTGTCTCCACACGCGGCGCGACTCGTGCGGCGCCTGGCGCGACACGGGCGCCACGCGCTTGCGCCGCGGTTTCATGTTGGATACTTCGAATAGGACTTCGGTTCGCTGTGGACGTCATTTGATCGTAAATAAAGATAAAAGCTACAGTAAGCTCTGTATTATTTTATAGTACGTCTGTTACAGACGATTTACGGCGCATTGTCTGAGAGACATTATTTTTGGTGGTTAAACAAACCGATGCGAGAGCGACATAGCCTGCCGCAGGCCTGACAAGAGAAGTTTGCGGTGGTTGGTGCCGAGCCGCTTTCATGTCGCTTCTGTCTCTTATCAGCAAGTACTCCGAACCAGGCTTCGTCACAGATCTGACGACCCTCCACTACACGTTTGCGCCATTCAACTCAATTTTCAGCGGTCAATTTTAAAAGCGGCCATATCCCGCTTTGTGCAATCTTTAAAGCGAAGCAGAGGTCTACCGACATCGCGCTTTGCATTAGCTACCGCACCCAACAGAACACATCGTAGTATTCGAGTGGGTTCCATTCTGTGCACATGCCCCAACCAACGTAAACGCAAACTGTAGGTATAAATTATAGCCTATATGTTATATAAGCTATATTACTACAAAGTTTCATCAAAATTTGTTACATAGTTTTTGTCTGAAAGAGTACCAAATATCCATTCATCCATACTCATAAACTTTTTTTTTCCAATCCCCCAACCGATGGATTTTCATTTGAAAGCCAGTTTCCTTGCCGTGCTCCTGCTATGCTATGTTTGATTAATATCGCTCCAGCAGTCCAAAGTGATGTAATGGAGTCGGGGGTTTTCTAACGGATAGGTTATATATTCAAATTTATTTATATATTACTAGCTGTGACCGTGACTTCGTCCGCGCATTTTGTAATGACTCCGTGAATGAAAAAAAAAAAACTAAAAAAAAATAAAAAATGAATTTAACAGAAATGAATGGCTTAAGTATAGTAAACAACCACGTGAATTATGGGACGCTATAAAAAGAATCACACAAGCTAAAACTTCAAAGAGTACTTCACTTAGTTTATGTAATATTAAGGAAGATGTAAGTGCGTCATTAGC
The DNA here is from genome assembly GCA_951640165.1 of Pseudoips prasinana. Taxonomy (NCBI): domain Eukaryota; kingdom Metazoa; phylum Arthropoda; class Insecta; order Lepidoptera; family Nolidae; genus Pseudoips; species Pseudoips prasinana. Next base: position 30,166,255 of record OX621251.1, on the reverse strand, counting down.
TCACTGTAACGAATTTTTCGCAACGGTCGGTCATAATCTCGCTAGTAAAATTTTAAAGTCCCACAAGGAAACTCAAAACACTTTGGCATCAAGGGTCAGGCTACCTTTTTCTCCGTTGAACTCATTTTTCATGCACCCCACCAACCAAGTAGAAATCCGGAATCTAATCCGAGAACTTAAAGACAAGGGGTCTCCAGGAATTGATGGGGTTACGAACCACTTACTAAAGCATACAATTAACCACATAGTGGAACCCCTGACTTACATCTTTAACCTAAGTATGGCCTCGGGAATTTTCCCAGAAATGTGGAAAATTGCTTCTGTGATACCAATCCACAAATCAGGACCTACTAATGATCCTAACAATTTTAGGCCTATCTCATTGCTTAGCACCATCTCCAAATTGTTAGAAAAAATTATTAATAAACAACTTTGCGAATTTCTGGAAGCTAATAATCTATTCTCGAACCAACAATTTGGGTTTCGTCGGGGCAATCCCAATCCTATTAAGAAAGCTTGAGATTGTTGGGATCAGGGGAATGTGTCATGATTGGTTCCGCAGTTATCTCTCGGGAAGAACGCAGTGCACTAAAGTTGACTCTTATGTAAGCAGTGATCACCGAGTGGATTTTGGCCTACCGCAAGGGAGTGTTTAGGGGGCCTACTTTGTTTACCTTATATATTAATGACTTATCTTCTATAGGGTCCCCTGCCGCAGACATAATCAATTGACACGGTTATTATATTCCATGGAGATACGTGGATGGACGTATTTGGACACGCAAGACAGGGGCTGTGTCAAGTCTGGCATTGGTTGGAAAATAACCTTCTTACCCTCAATATCTCTAAATCCGCCTACATCTGCTTTCACAAAACCACTGCGTCAGCTCCTCCCGCTAACCTAAAGCTTATGGTTCACACATGCTGTACGTCCGGAAATCAGTCTACAGGTTGCACCTGTACTCCTATTAAGCGTGTACCAAACCTGAGGTATTTCGGGGTCATCTTGGATGAAAAACTTTCCTTCAAGGAACATGTTGTGGTCACGTCGGCTAGAATCAGAAAACTTATTTATACAATGAAACAATTACGCGACGTGGCTCCAGCAAGCTTACTGAGGACAATATACATTACACTTGGCCAGCCTGTATTGGAGTATTGTATTCTTGCCTGGGGAGGCATTTGTTCGACCCATATGATCGTGTTGGAACGAGCTCAACGCGCCGTATTAAAAACGATGCTAAGGAAGCCCTTTAGGTACCCAACCACCAAATTGTACAGCGAATCCAGTGTTCTCAGCGTCAGACGGCTGTTTGTACGAAAAACAACTCTATTGTGTCATAAAGAATTACTTGCAACCAACAAATATGAGGAGATGGTTAGGAAACGTGTCTTTAACGTCCCAAATGTACCGGTCAAAACAACGTTCGCAAAAAGATACTGCGCCTACCTAAAACCGTCCATTTATAACAAAGTTAATAAATCCATCAAACTGCACACCTTGAGCTTCTGTGATGCTAGAATATTTTAAAATAAAAAACTGATTACTTGGACCTACGAAGATACCGAAGCCCTATTAAAAATAATAACTTACCGAATTTCCTTATACTGCTGGTACTGTCTGATTCAAAGCTCAAACCATTTGCATTTTACTTCTTTTGTGTACTATTACTTTCCTTTTAATTTATTTTTAATGTCCAATTACTAAAATTAAATAGGGAAAAGAAACTCCCTGCAGGACAGGCCTAGCCTAGTGCGGGGAGTTTCGATATTAAATCGGACATTATAATATGTAACTACGTATAAAAATTCTAACAAAAATATTGTTCGAGATTCATTGTACTTCTTTTTTGGCAAATAAACTATTATTATTATTATTAATGTAACATCAGAATATCTCTAATATTTTGTCTCTTGTCTAACTTATAAAACATTCACATAAACATTACATATCTTCATTCAAACTGTCATTCCCTATTCTTAATTTCCACCATTGAGGGCAAAACTTTTAAAACATTTGAATGTCATATTTATTTATATTAAATCAACAGACTAAAAAACAAATTAAAACTTTCTAGCTCAAAAAATTACGATATTTCCAGACAACTTTTCATCCCATTTTCAACCCCTTTTTCGCATTAAGTACCCTACGTCCTTTCTCAGGCTCTGCGTACCAAATTTCATTTAAATCGATTAAATTTGGCGTGAAAGGGCGACAGACAGACATACAGAGTTACTTTCGCATCTATAATATTAGTAAGGATTGCTCTTTTTATTCTATTTACTTTTTAATCACTATAATAAGTTCAGGTCAGGCTGTCTTGCGACATAGGCCTCCTCATAACCTGATAACTGATATTAAAAGTTAAGTTATACATATAGGAAAAATATAAATAAGTATAGTTTCACTTCCCTTCCCGCTACGCTACGGCTCAGTGCGTCGGAGGTTCGCTGTGAAATAATATTATTTTTCTGCTATTTCGTGATTGTTTTGTGACCTGTGTTTTGTTTCTAGCTTTAGTGTTAGTGCTAAATACTACAATCTGTAAGTTTTTTAAGTGTTTTATTAAGTAATATCTGGATTTTAGTTCAAATTATCGTTCGGTGAGTAAGTTTAACTTTTTTCTTGTGAGGGTACCGCGTCATAGTCACAGTTACTTGTTATCGTGCTAAATTAGTTATCGTGCTGTTTACATTAAAGCGCTTGCTTATTTCGTGTGAATAACATGTCAAAAATGAATGATGTCCCCCCCGATAGAGGGCGAAACGCGTTTGGGAGAAGTAAACAGACTCCCAGAACGCCCCCTTCAGGCTTCAACAAACGAGTGTTAGACGATGCGTCACCGACGTTTTGTACTCCCGATGGTCAACAGGAATCGGACATAAAACGTTTTCGGGGATCTCAATCCGATTATTCGTCTTCATTAAATATTAGCGATACAAACAGTGCGGAATATAATTATTGCGATCTTGTGACACAAGCTTCCGTTTATCTGTCAAAGGTTAACGAATTAGTCAGTGATTCCAACTCGGGTATGAATATCGCGAATAAGCTATCGGTGATGGATTGTACGCAGCGCCTTACCAGTATTATTTCATTACTTGCGCTTAAATCTTCATGCAATGAAACTAAATTGGCGAACGCAGAACGTCAGTTAGATCTTTGCGTAATTAAAACCAATTCTGAGATTCCTACGTACGCGGAACAATTAAAACTGCGTTTACCGAAAAAAACCGCCGCCCCCATAGTACAGACGCAAAAACCGGTTCCTTCAATTATTGCGTATCCCACCGCTGAGCGATCAGCGGAGTACGCGACTTCGTCGGCGACCAAGGAAGCGCTTATGAAGGCTATAAAACCCGCGGACGACGGTTTTCAAATAGTAGGCGTTAAAAAAACTTCCAATTCTGGCGTTGTACTCCGAGCGGCAAATGAAACCCAACTCAATAAAATTCGCTCTGTCGAGGCCATTCGTTCGGCGGGTTTAAAACTTCAAACTCCATCCGGGCGACGACCGCGCATACTTATAAAAGATATACCGTCGTCAATGGACGACCAGGTCTTTTTAACGGCGTTATACAGGCAAAATATCAAAGATAGTGATCTTAAAGTCAGCGAAGACGATTTTACGTCTAAAACTAAAATTGTGCGCAAGCGTAACGTAGCTAATGGGCGCAAGTGGGTGGGAATTGAGCTCGAACCGGAGATTAGAAAACATTTAGTCAGCACTAAAGAAAAACTTTTCATCGACTGGGCTACATGCCGCTTTATTGATGATTTAGAGGTAGTTCGGTGTTTAAACTGCCAGCAATATGGGCATGTTTTCAAGTACTGTAGTAATAAATTACCTACCTGTGCCTTATGCGCAGAAGCACATCCCACAAAATCATGACCAGACCATGCACCACAATGACCCAGAATTTAAACCAGTTTGTGCATCGTGTAAAGCATATAAAAAACCTCACGACCACAAATGCGGCTCGGACAACTGCCCCACATTTAAGCATAAACTTGAGCAGTTAGTGCTAAATACCAAATATTAATATGGCTTACTTAAAAATAGGGCAGCTAAATCTTCACAACGATAGGGTTGCGACATCAGAGTTGGAAACTTTAGTCAATGAATACAACTTAGATATAGTGCTTGTACAAGAACAATATCAATATGCGCGTTTAAAAAATAAATTGGTGCAGCTAGACAACAAATCACGGGCTGCTATTTACGTAACGCGTATTAATTTTACGGTAAGCGCTATGCGAAACCTCATGACGTCACACTGTGCTGTCGCTGAAATATCATCACCATCCTGGAAAGTTTACGTAGTGAGCTGTTATTTTCAGTATTCAGATCCTGTCGGTCCCCATTTACATCACTTGCGCCATGTTTTGATGTCCCTCAAAGGACACAAAATTATTATTGGCGCAGATGTTAACGCATCCTCTACGTTATGGTATGGCAAATACCGTTCAAGCGATACAGAACGGCGGAACGCCGTCGAAGATTTCGTCGCTGAGATGAATCTATCAATACATAACACTCCTGATGCACCGCCTACTTATTGTAGCCCTACTGGCGAATATTTTATTGACGTCACTTTTTCAAGCTCAGACGTCCGAATAGATGGATGGCGTGTTTTGCCTGACGCTTCATCCAGTGATCACCGCTTAATCGTGTACGAGTTTGTTCCTCGGTTGGCACAAAGACCTACGGCTATTTACGGTAACTATAGATATCGGCTCAAAGGGGCCGATTGGGATTTTTTCAGAGCTCTTTTTGCCGCGCATGCCAGGGATTTCACCCGGGATGAACTAACAACAGAGGAATGTGCTGTAATGATGTCGGACACTTTTACCTACTGTGCCGATATTGCCATAGGCCGCGTCCCTATCACTAATATTCGAAGATGCAATTGGTGGAATAACTACTTAATTAAAGTTCGATGTGAATTTCGGAGAGCACGTAAAAAATATAATAAACTAAAAAAACGTAAAATTGTAGGCGATGTTTTAAATAATGCATATATAAATCTCAAAATAGCTCGTTCACGTTACCGGTCGTCAATAGAGAAATCCAAAGGCAATCTTATTAGAAAAATAGTCGATAAATTAGATAAAGAAGGCGCGTGGTCGCCCCTATACCATGAGTTTAAAGCAAATAGGTCTATAGATTTAGCTTATATTCAAAACATAAAAATCAATAATACCTACACCAGTGGCATAGAGGAGACCACGGAATCCTTACTTAATTCGCTCATACCTGATGATAGTTCCTTGAACGATAATGACTACCATAAGCAGATTAGACAGTGGGCAAACAATCCACCCGCTACGTATATGTCTAGTCTTCCTACAATTAATGAGTTTATGAATACTGTGAAATCGCTACCTGTTAACAAAGCTTCAGGTGAAGATAAAATATCCAACAAAATGATAATAGCCACAAAACAATCCGGTGATTCAATACTAAAAGTTTTTAATCGTTGCATATCTGAAGAGACTTTTCCGCGTCTTGGCGCAGCGGTTTTATTCGTATTATACCAAAAAATGGCGATAAACTGCCTGAAGACCCTAAGTCATACCGACCAATAACGTTACTGCCTTCCTTAGGCAAGCTTCTAGAACGACTTATTGTACCGCGATTGCTGCCGGGAGGACCAAAATTTCACGGAAATCAATTTGGTTTTACTGCGGGTAAATCGACAGTGGACGCAGCTATCTCAGTGAGGAAAGCTGTAAACTCGTCCGAATGTAAATACGTTTTGGCCATATTCCTAGATATTTCAGGGGCGTTTGATAATACTTGGTGGCCAATTTTGTTACAAAAACTTAAGTTACGCGGTTGTTACAGTAATATATATTCGATAATCACATCTTATTTCGTACATGGCTCTGCAACTCTTAAGCTTGGTCACTTCAGAGTCACTAAATCGTTAACCATGGGTTGCCCCCAGGGCTCAGTGCTCGCGCCGTATCTCTGGAACTTGGGTTTTGATGACTTCTTGACATTACCCTTGCCATCACGCTGCTCTCTAACGGCATATGCCGACGATGGCCTCTTACTTATACAGGGTAACTCCAGGAGAGAGTTGGAAAATCTGGCTCAAACTTGCTTAAGTATGATAAGTGAATGGGGTAAAAGAAATCGCCTTACATTTGCTCCTCATAAAACCTACCAACTCCTTCTTAAAGGTGAACTAAAATCCCCCCCGGGCGTAAAACTTAATAATGTTACTGTAAAACGCAAAATATCAACCTGTTATTTGGGTTGAGTTTTAGAAAAGAATTTCTCGTTTATAGAACATATTAAATCAGTTGGGGAAAAAGCTAAGCGAAACTTTTTTGCACTTACAAGGATATCGACGGCAACCTGGGGCCTCTCTTTTAATACTCTTAAAATCATTTACGGGGCAACCTATCTTGGGTGTATATGCTACGGCTCGCCTGTGTGGGCTGATAGGGCTATCATCGGAGCTGCTCGCCGTAAATTACTACAAAGCCAGAGGTTGGCGTTGATATTTCTGTGTAAAGCCTATAGAACAGTGAGCACAGAGGCCCTACCTGTCCTAGCGGGTGTACTACCGGTTGATCTTGAAGTACAAAGACGAGCAGCAATGTATTATTCTACGCGCGATAATTTAGAAAATGATTTCTTATCATTACGCGACCGTGCGAAAATAACCAGGCTATTTATGCCAATAGCTGACTTAAATAACGAACTACTAAATGAATGGCAATGTAGATGGAATACGTCAACCAAGGGTCGCCATCTGCACCAGTTCTTTCCGGACGTACGCGAACGGTTAAATAAAACTTGGCTAATCATAGACCATTGTGTTGCACAATTTCTTACCAGACACGGCAATTTTAAAAGTAAATTGTATAGTTTCAAATTAGTATCTTCACCAATCTGTCTGTGCTCAACATCCAGTAACGAATATGAACAAACTGCTCACCACATCCTGTGGGTATAAAGGTGCTACAGCCTGTGAAAGTGTTTAGTAGATAACGATCTGTATTGTGCTGTGTTGCAGTCAAATACTCTGTAAGTGTTATTATTATTATTGAAATAAAGAATTTATAAAACAAAACAAACAAACATCCTGTGGGAGTGTGATCTCTGGCAAAATCAGCGTGATATTATGTTAAACAGCTTGCAACCAATATCTGGAGTAGTTTATTATACGGATCTTGTAGCAACAAGGCACAACTTCCGTGCGTTTAAGCGTTTTTGCCATACCTACTATTGGAATCAAATATAACAGCTCACTTAGGACCCTTAAATTGATCCTCGGTGCTTTTGCAGCTGGCTTCTCTAGTTGCAAATCTCTCATTTTATGAGGCTATAGCCTCTTTACATCATTCTGTCTCCCGCTTTGCTCTGGAGGGAAGTGGAACTATTCATTGTCTAACTCCTCCTTTTTTCTGTTTCTGATTAAATTCGTTGCGGGATCCAACACAGTTAAAGCGATTCCCCGGGACATGCCTGAGCCTCACCGCTCAGTGTCATTTCATTGTGTGCCACTGTTGATCCTGGCTTACAGGAGTTGCAATGGTGGGTAAGAGGGAGGGACTAGTCCCGTTTAAAAAAAGTATAGTTTAGTTAAGTATAGTTAGTATAGTTTATATTCTACTTCATTACAAGATGTGAATAGGTCAGAAGAAAATAAAGGCTATTTTATTTTATTTTTTTATCATAAGTTCAACTTACCCCAGATTCAGTCCATCTCCCATCCATTCTGTTGTTCCACTCCCCTTGCGCTGTGTAGTACGGTTTCTTGTCGACCCCGGCGAACACTTCGCAAGTGACTCTGTGCTTCTTGCCGCCGTAGAACGGCTTGGTCAGGAATTCTATGTTGGCTTTGTGGCCAGTCTGTGCGCATTCTATGACGACTGACCCGCCCAGTTCTATCCATGGGACTGTTAGGATTGATCTGAAGAATGGAAATGGAATGGTCTAATGAATAATAGTGATATTCTTCTGGTCGAAGCTATTTGCGCGAGTCATAGTTATAGTGCACAACCACAAGTGCACTTTATTAAGATATCATGTAAAATTAATTATTCATATTAATAACTAGCTGTGCCCGCGACTGCGCGTGGAATATTGGTTTTGGGTTCGTCTGACCTCTCGAGTCCAAGTAAGCCCACTTAGGCATATTTCCCCACCCACACCGCGCCATAGCAACTTTTCGTCTCCCCCTTTAAACCAATTACAACCTTTTTAAGCCTATCTCCTTTCTCAGGCCCTAGAAGTATTATTTAAATCGGTTCAGTAGTTATGGCGTTAAACCGCGACAGACAGAGTTACTTTCGCTTTTATAATACTAGTAAGGATAAATAATATTTTTGTTATAGTCAACCAAACATTTACATCGTGATACTAGGCGAGAGCCTGTATCCCAGGTGCCTTTCTCATGACTAGGTCACTAACACAGTTTAGATTAAAAAAATACTAAGTAGTATCATCAAGTTAACGGCGGCGGTTCACAAATAAAAGCGTTACCTCCTTACAATTTAAATATTCCGGTCATTAATTCATAGAATTCTATAGATATAAAGAGAATATTTAATTGACATTATTTCTAACTAACATTCTACCCCAGCAAACACGTATGATGTTAAAGAGATGATATGAAAACCTTAATTAAGTTAAAAAACATAACAAACTGATTATAACGGTTAAAGCTCAGGGTAACTTCTGCACAATAGAATTGGATTACTTTTGTACAGAAATTACGACTGAACGTTTATCTATATACATATAGACTGCACGTGAGGCGCAGCGATTAAGACTGTCGGCTCTTCATAGCCTGGGTAACATTCCCACCCAGGACAACTATTTGTGTGTCCCCTGAATACTTGTACTGAGTCTGGATGGTACAAAGTGGACAAAGTACACTTTGTGTCCATCAATTATATGTTTGTAAGGTACCCCGCCACGCAGGGTTTAATATCTATAGGCGCCGGCATTGTCTTAAAAACACTATACGAACACAAAACAGCCTTAATTCGGTATCTTTAATTGCCTGGGAATATAATTAAAGCTATATTCGCCTCGGTTCATTTAATTGCATAATTTATACAACATGTAACTTAATTAAGGCACGTCCTGAAAATAGTTTGTTCAGAATCGTTTACTGAATCGATTTATATCATTTTTAATATAGGTAATTTTTTATTCCAAAATCATTAAAACTACAGAAATAATTGTCATATTATTCCTGTATAGTCAAAACAAATTGAAATGGACCGTAAGTCAAAGTAATAAGACTTTTAAAATCGCCGTTTTATTTGTATTCATACAAATTCCATCATTTAATACAAAATAAAGAAAAAATAAACTTTATTCCAAGAAACTACTTTAGTAAATAGCAATATACATGTTAAATTAAAAATTCAGAGTATGTATTATGATTACAACATAATATTCTAATTGGAGTGTTTCAGGGTGTGCGTTAATTACGTTACATGTTGTATAGGAACAATTGAAATACTAAATGAAACCCACCTGGCATAACCATTAGGGAATGTAATCGTATACTCCTCTCCCAAGTCCAGCAGTGTAACTATTCCTTTGCCAATATTATGTACGCCAATGGAGAGTCCTAAGAACTTGCTCTTGGTCCATATCCACGCCTCAAACTGTATGCGTTTGTTCACATGTTCCGCGTAGAACCCTGAGATAGGGGGGTGATGGGACACTTGCTCCGCCACGAACGAGATCTGGTCGGGGCTGCACCATGGGACCGGGCCGTCGCCTACTTCCAGCTGCAAAAAACAATGATTGTATTTTTAAAATGTAATGGGAATCTTTATGAAGATAAGCGTTTACACTTCATGATCTCGTTCATCAATATATTAAAAATAAAAATTCATAAAAACTTGACTAAAATCTTAGGCAAAATAAAAGATACAGCAATATTTCAAGATATAAAATATTAATTTGCCATTTGCACTAAAGCTAGAATTGTCAGACACTGAGTCGAGATCCAAATGGAATTCGTACACATTTCCCAGTAAGTGTTGAACGATGTTTGAGCTAGAGACAACTGTAAGACCGGTGTAGTATGAAATGCAATATCATCTCAGTATTCGAATCAATCAAAAATTACCAAAATCAAGAATTGTCTCATTTTTTCCATATTCACCTTAACTGCTGCTTCGAGACATATATTAAAAGCCATAGGACTTCAATACGCTGTTAATGGTAAAAATGGGATACCCCAGGGTTCTGGGATATATAGTACCAAACAAAATAGTCATGAACTTATCTCTCATCGGACTACCAGGCGTCGTCGGGAGGATCTCTACCGCGTTGTTGTTAACATTACAGCATGCCGTACGTTAAGCTGTGGAACACCCTCCCGGACGAAATGTTTCCAGACACATTTAATATGGGTTTATTCAAGGCTAGAGTGAACTGGCTTCTTATACGTGCGCGCGGTCCTTAAAACACATCTTCACTTGCCATCAGGTGAGATTGTGGTCAAACGCAAAGCCATCAAGAATAAAAAAAGCCATGTCGGTGAGAGCTGGAAATGCCTCAAGGAAGTTATATAGGCCTCTTTAAGAAAATCATTATTCTTGGAATCTTACCTTTTCACTAACACCAGAGTTTTCAGGCGCTGGATCCAAATCCCAGTGACATTTAAACACTTCTCCTAGAATTGGATTATACGGTTTCTTCGCGACTTGTGACTTGCGACCCGCGTGGTATGAACTTAAGTACCATCTTATAACTTGCACCATACGGTCTCGGGGCGTAGGCTGGTCTACTATTCTGAAAAAAAACATACCTATACATATAGACATTTCTACAAGTTGGTAAAGGTTGCGAGGATTTTAAAAAATAGGGGGTTTACTGCCTAATTCGCCAGTTATCGGCGATCAGATAGATGAAGGTAAAAAATGACAAAATCATTCGTTCAATTGGCTTTCATGAGCACATGTGTCGTCATAAATGGTGCACAATCGATTTTCAACGTTGAAGCCGATTGAACGAATGATTTAGTCATTTTTAAACTTCATATATTTTAACGCCGATCACAATTACAGGCGAAATAAGGGGTAACCCTCCAAGGTTTTATTAGAAGATAATCTAATAATTGAACTCTCGACAAGTTATAAGGAGGATTATTTTTAAATGATTACCGAGGCAGTCGAGCTAGCAGCCCACCTGATGGAAAGTGGCAACCGCTACCCATGGACATTCGTAATGTTAGGGGGAACAGCTTACAGCTGCCTACAGTGAGATTAGTACTCTTCAATAAGCCTTGTTTTCAGAAAGACATCTCGTAGCTCTGAGGAACACCGGAGAATGTAATTCATTATAGAGGCTGCTACGTGGGATGAATGAACGCTGAAAACGCACCGTGCTTGATGAGATATCGCTTCCAAGTGGTACGGGTGAACCCTACTGCGAGTAGAGTGGTGGGTGATAGAAAAGGGACGATGGCTCCAGGTCAAACAGTTCCTCAGCTCATTCTACATAAGAGTGACGACGAGCGGAGAGATCCTCCGCTATTCTTACTACTCCAGTCTGTCCGTAAGATTGGCTTCCCAGACCATTCGAACAGCACCCATTTGGAAGGAGCCAAATGGGTCGAGCTGGTATTTCGAGCCCTTTTTGTTCAACAATAATTGATTTCGACACAACAAAACGCCATTAACTATTGCCAGTCCCGAAAGGCACGCGTACGAAGTACGGTCGAGGGTCTGGAGGTATTGACGACAAACGACTGCTAGTCTATTCGCCCTGAGAAGACACGAGAGTTACCCTTTAAAGTTATAATATTATCAAACCTTCACTCCAGTTTCACGAATAACATGTAAATGTAACCTCCAATGTATGCAAACTTAAATAATTTCAACATCGAACAATCGGACACCATTAAATATATTTTCGTATATTGGCTGACTGACTTATAATGATAAATGTTTTCTACCACTTATAAGTGGCCTAGAAAATAATAATTCTTATATTTTTAGCAGCTAGATAAAAATACTAACTTTAAAAATTGATTGGGATGTGCGAAGTAATCTGCGTACATTTCTAGGAGCGATCGCCTTTCTAAGATGAACGTCGGTAGCACAACCTGCAACAAATTAATATACATTAGAATTGGAGCAGTGATTACTATAGTGTCTGTTCCTGAACGATTGGCCTAGGCTCTCGATCAGTCCATAGATGGGTGACCGCCAAAGGGGTTCAATTTCTGCGCGTCTCCTTGCTTCGGAGGGCACGTTAAGCTGTCGGTCCGACTTGAAGGCAACTATTGTTAAGTCATGTCGGAGGCCTACTGTGCGGCTTGACCAACCCTGACACTATGGTAACCCCCCAGCCCATACGATAAGTAAGCAAGTAATGTGTAAACCAACCACCCATCTTACTAACTACTTCATCTTACTAAGACTTCAACCCACCCAGCCGACTTTTGACATAGCTTAACGGCTATACTCTTCATCTCCACAGCCGGAGCACGAAGACATTGTAATTGAAATTGCATGATTGATGATTTGTGGGGTGGCAAAAGCTATTTATAATTCAGTACTAATCCGCCACTATAAGATCACTTGAGAAGATTTCTTTATGTTTCGTTAATTATAGTAATTGTGGAATCTTTTTTGGGGCATTTTGGGATATTTATCCCGGTAGTTAATCCACACATTTATAAGAGACAGCAGAGAAGTGGAGGTGACGACTTGACGCTTGTAACATCTGCGGTTAGATAGAGCAAGATGACTTCGATCGTCATAGACACTTAAGTGGCTTTATAAATTATCATTTTCCGTCGGATGAAAAGTTCATAGGTGGTAAAGACCGAGAAAAAGGCGCTTATTTGAGGATCGTCCATTAAAGGACTTGTATATGCAACATCTTTATCAACCAAATGCTTAAATAAATTAACTGACCTTGGTGAGATCCATTCCAATTTTGACCTGTGACAGTAGATGGGTGACCACGGATCCGTGGTTCTCCATCGAGCCCAGGTCACCGTCCGATTCATCTTCGTATAACGCTGCAATTAAAAAAATATCCTTGTAGATATTATGACTTTACAATAATGGACTGAACAATAATGTATTAGAATAATACGCCTGTATGGGGAAATTGTCGATATATTATATACGCTCAAAAGCGTCGACTTGGCGCTCAATGCTCAACTCACAGTCGAATTGAGAAACTCCTCCTTTTTTGAAATCAGTCATAAAAGGGGGTGATTTTTTTATTATTATTGTTTGTTACTTGATACCCCATCATTTCTGTCTCTGACAACTTCATACAAGCTGGCTAAATATCATTACTATTATAGAATAAACTTTATAAGTATTTTAACAATCCGTGTACCTAAATATCTACACATATGTAACTAGAAACAGCTATGTATCGTTAAATATATTACTACAAACATGTTCTGACTATTTACAAGCGCTTTAAGTTTACGTGAATAATAATCTTTTTTAGTCAAATAGTCAAATAGTCATTTATTGGTAAGATTTCTTACATGTCATGAAAATGTTTTACTTTATTATTTATATTTTTTTTAAATTATTATATATTATTAAATTTTTTAGCGGTGCTTTCAATTATAGATAACTTTTTTGGAGTCAGTTTCTTTCGTTAATTTTTATTCCAGCCAGTTGTTTGCGAGAGCATTTCACTAGCATAACCTTGTTAATGCTCCGCGATTTCACTGTTTTTTGTGAATCTTGATCATTCTTTTATTCATCAATATTATCATCATATTTTCAAATAGGTTGTTAAAATAGAGTTATTATGGTGCAATCGAATAGCTAACACCACAGGTCATTCTTAGGGCAACGACCAAGATGATGTGATGGTTATTCTCCGTCGAAAGCAGCCGTCATAGCCGAAACACGACCGGGAATACGTTATTATAATTTGGAACAAGTTACCCTTCGCTATATATTGTATGCTAAACCTAAAACTGACTCAGTTCGTGAGTTTAAGGATATTCGGGTCGTGACCGGAATAACATATGGTGAATAAGTTTACCGGGAAACCGATTTGAAGTTTGGTAATTCAGAGCGCAGCTGTCTCACTTTAGATGTTTTATAGATACTAAAAAAAAACACTGTGTTTATAGCACCGAGTTTTTTTTATATCTCAGAATATTACGGCTACATTATACAAGTAAAAATAAAACAGGAAGTCCGAGAATATGTGGTCCAAAAACGGCAAGTGTCGAAGATGTACTGGGACATTGTTTACACACGGCCATGTGATCTCAGACTAAGCAGAGCTTGTACTAAGGAAATCACATAACTTATATACTACTTTTCTTTTGTAAATTTGTAAATACTTATTTGTATAGATAATAACACCCAGACTCAGTACAAACAGACAAGTTCATGCACACGAATATCTGTCCTGGGTGGGAATTGAAGAAAGATCAGAATCAGAAAGGTTCTCGAATGGCGACCACGCACCGAAAGACGTAGCGTCCGCAGACTCTTAGAAGATAGGTGGATGATCTTGTTAAGGCCGCTAGAAACAGCTGGATGCGGGTAGCGCAAGACAATTGTGGAGATCTTTGGGAGAGGCCTTCGTCCAGCAGTAGCTAGTTTTGCAGCTACGATATGATAAAGCGAGGAAAAGACTGCCTGTTCTCCCATCACATTATGAGATTGTGGGAACAGACTGCACCTAGGTTTCAACATACACAATGCAAAGTCTTTTTCTATTTAGTCTGTTCTAATTATATTTCTTCTGTTACCGTTTGCAGGAATATCAGATCAATGCATAATAATTATGGTGCGCTTAAAAACGTTTGCCTTATGAAAGCAGTCAGCAATTGCTATTTTGTTTTTATCTTATGGGCGACAAACGAGCAAGCGGGTCACCTGACGGTAAGTGATCACCGCCGCCCATAGACACTCGCAACACCAAGGAGTCACGGGTGCGTTGCTGATCTTGAAAAGAGTGCACTAACAATTGTTGCGGACCCTCCCCACCCCCACCCCTATGAGCTCTGGCGACCTTACTCACACTCAGAAACACAACATTTAATTATTAATGTTATTATTAAGGAATGTCTTCTGTAAGGTGGAGGTACTTCCCCAGTTGGGCTGCTCTTTGAGCGAATGAACGCTGTGAACTTCTATTTCCCGTAGACTGTTCTTAGGAAAGAACCCGTCTTTGCACGGGGCGGGTGATTAAGTAACGTAAGTAAGTCACTCACCGTCATAATCAATCTCTCCATCTCGCGTCCTAGGAAGATCGACGGCGGGCTGCGCAGAGTCCTGCTCCGGCGCACCCTCCGTCGGGCACGTTCGACTTGCACTGTAACAATAGAAAATAAGTTTAATAATATGTTTATAATCACATACATCTTCATTGCGTATCGATGGTAATATTTTATACCACAAATTTGGTATATCTCTTGTTTCACACCTATTGCTATGGAACATTCAGTTCCTATTAATCCTAAGGTTGTCTGGAAGAGAACGTTTTAAGCCGTAATACAACCATTGCTTCTGCTTAATATTAGGCGATGTAATGTATATAAATGCAGACGCCGTAAGGGACAAGAAGACAGTAAGAGAAGAATACGAAGACACATTTATGTACACACTTTGTATATTTCTTTGTATATAAGAATGTATATCGTCGCCTGGTACCCATAGTACAAGCTTTGCTTAGTTTGAGGCTAGGATGATCTGTGTGACATAGTCCCCAGATATTATTGTTATTATTATTTCTTCTGCTACCATCATGACCAACTATAAATAAAAATAAATAAACAAACTACGTGTCTCGAATCAGTGCGGCTTGACATATAAAACTTCGTTGAAGTATCCACGTATGCCACTTCAAATTGAATCAAATCAAATCCAAAGAAAACTGGGAGTATCAAGAGAAGGCGGAGGATATAATTACTTTCGCCCCACCGCCACCCATTATCGCGCGAGCACCGTTGACCAATTGACATGTCTGGTGAGACGTGATATAAAAAAAATAAAGCAACCCTTATTAATATTACAGTTAGTTTGAACTTCATCATTTCAGCCAAATAAGTCCACTGCTGGACAAGCCTCCCTCAAGAATCGTCTTGGGGGGATATGCCATAATCGCCACGCTTGGCAGGCGGGTTGGCGATCGCAGTAAGATGGTCATAGTCATCAGAAGGAAGCTGCTGCCCATCCTCTGGTAGATATTCCCTCGGGTCGACTTCTACGCCCCCCACGGGGTGAGATGGGGTGATGATATTCTGATTCTGATATATGTCGCCGTCACCACACAGCTAAGTTTGAACTTATTATAATAAAATACATTCACAACTGGTGTATCCATTTTGAAACTAAACTCCAATCAAATTATCGTTTATCATCCTCAAGTAACCGACCTCAGTGACGGCTTTGTCGAACGCCGCAACAGCCCTGCCCGACGCCTAGTAAGTGTCGCGAATCCTGGACTCATTGCTGAACATGTTCTACTGTAAAGGCGTTAAGTACATCTGTCTATTTAATAAGCGTCCAAGTCATCACATTTCATCAAACTCTTAGTTAAGGGTCTCATATTATATTGGAAATAATGTTACAAATACAATTCACTTCCTTGCACTTGACTGCATCTCTCATCTCAGCTTGCTTGCCTCAAATTACTTTTAAGCAGGCATTTTAGTGTACACAATTCCCGTGCAAATGATAGTAATATTTTGTAAACAATTTC
Organism: Pseudoips prasinana; assembly: GCA_951640165.1. NCBI lineage: Eukaryota > Metazoa > Arthropoda > Insecta > Lepidoptera > Nolidae > Pseudoips > Pseudoips prasinana. The sequence continues at coordinate 30,149,561 of OX621251.1, read as the reverse complement.
TTTATCTTGATGATATTATTTATGTGAAAATTACGAACATGGTAAAAACCAAAGAGTATATAAATAGAAACTAAGTCTTCATACGATGACAGCAGGTTGACAGTTTTTTTCTTTTTAATAGCGCCCATAGATTGACAAAAATTCTCCTTTGAGAGCATCATAGGTTACTCGCAACTAGCTGTCAAACACGGCTTTTCTCGCCTTGAAGTACTCAAGAATAAATCTATAGAGTAGCGATGATCGAAATCAAACGAAACTGAACAGATTAAATAAAACCAGTTGATAAATGCGAAAGTTTGTGAGTATGGATGTTTAAATAATAATGTGTAATTTACAGATATATGGATGTTTGTTACTCTTTCGCGCAAAAACAATAGAACGGATTTTGATGAAACTTTGTCGTAATATAGATTATATTTCCGACTAACACATAATATAAAGCTATAATAGGCTATAATTTATAAACTTTAACGCGAGTGCAATCGCGGGGCACAACAAAAATCGACATATCTGCTCGGAAAATTAATGTACTTTTCTATGTTTTTTGCAAGTTGATATTGGAAACGTTCAGTTATCTGTTCGGAGGTTTGCATGATTAACTATTACAGACTCATTGCGCCGCACCAGACGAATCTACAATATTGACAAAAAGACGTCTCAAATGGATATGACCTTACTCACATCTAGGAGCAGACATTAACATATTTATGCTATTATGGATTCAGAAGAAGCAGCTAAATGTCTCTGAAAGATTGCTGAGCTATGTAGGATTTAAAAAAAGCTAAATAAATTATTACGGATTCTATTCTGTAAGAAATGGTGCTTTCCCAGTAGTATCCTATGCTATCATTTACTCCAGTAAAACGTAGGGAGACTAGAGGTAAAGGTTATTGATGAAACCTTCACTATTTGGTTTACTACTGCTATACCAGATGATACATAAATAGCATAGTGGAAGAAAATTAAGGATCGATATAAATCAATAAATAAATATATTGGGAACTGCCACCTTACCCCAAACTAGGCAGAGCCATTCCAACCAGAAAACTGATAAACATAGTTCTATATTTCTAATATAACATACATAGATCACACCCAGACACAGAACAAACAAACGTGTTTATATGTGAGTAAATTTTTCATGGTCCTGGGAAAGTCAAAAGGAAGGTTTCTTGTTCCATTATGGTCTTGCTATAAGAATAGCCTCCTAATGAGGCCATTATTTTAGTCTTATTTTTTCTTATAGCGGCAAAAGGAAAACACACTCTGTAAATGAAATGAAATGAAATATTTATTCAGCACTTGGGTATTAACATACACTTGTACTTGTCAAGGTCACAATGCAGTACATAAACAAAGTGGATAGTAAAAAGTTACAAAAAAAAAAATATTTGTCAGTCCGTGCGGTTTGTTTTATCGCATATATTTTCTGAAATCCTTAAATAAATAACAATTTACTAATCTATTATTATGAAATTTAGTTCTACTATATTAAAATTAAAGAATTGAAGACTAAAGCAAAAGACGAAATTCTAAGTGAGGGTGTGATCACATGCACGGGATCACCGATCACGCGTTAATGGGCCAAAGCGATCCTCGCCGCTGAGGAACCTACCCTAGCTAGCCTGCGGCTTTCTCTAGCTGCCTAGGTGGACGACCCGGAGAAGAAAGCCACAAAGAAACTCCGGGCTTGCTTTTTTCGTCTTCTTTTGCTTTCAGTTTACGATTTTTTTTTAAATGTCATGTAGGTATTTTACTTACATTGTGATTGGTTGTTATGTAGGCTAATGCACGCACAGAACCGTTGTCATTCAGTGAATCATAATAAAATAAATAAGCAATAGCATTCAATTTCACTCAAGCACTTAGATTATCCTCTTGCTAGACGAAAAAACGGTGGGTGCATCCGCGTACATTTACAAAATTAACAAGTCAAACGAAGTCTACCAGAGGCGAAAGAAAAAAAAAAATATGAGTACCCCAACAGCAGTTCGACCAGTTACCGCAAGCAGCACCCGTTCACGAGTATGACGTGTGGGCCAGCCATCGCCGCCTTAATTAAAAAATTAAATTATCTACCTATTACAATTTGTGAGATACAGGCCGCATGCAGACAGATAGACTACCAGTCGTACAGCGGAGGCTTACTAATAGTTATAATTTCCTGTTGGTTTACGAAATCTGTCAATGACGAACGCCACAACAATTCGGAGCAAAATAACGCGATAGTGAATTTTATTTAATTACCCCTACAATTAGCACGTTCGCATGTTAATTCGAACCGTATGGATATTAAAACAAATGGGTTTCTGGCACGATACGTTTCAGACGATAATGATGCTAAGTACTTGAAGAATTCTGCGTAAACTTACGCTTACTTGTCCGATTAACTCCTGCATAGCTTCGATGGTTCGTTAGTTTGTAACTGTGAATCTTTCCTAATTCGTATAACCAAAAAAAAAAAAAATTTAAAACTTCCAGACACAATAGTTAAGCAAAAAGGTCTGCCATATCTTTGAATCATCGCAGCAGAAGGGATTTATCCCACATAATCATCATCTCCACATATGCATGCATTAATATCTAACAGATTTATGAATATTTTTTAAATGACGAATCTTAACGTTTAGAGTATCATACCGGCAACATTATAACAAAATTTTCGATCAGCTGACGCATTATGCGTCGGGAACTAAAATATTTATTTTCTTATTTCACAAACGTTCCCTCTAGTATATATTTTTAGTCAAGAATCTTGTACACTTACAGTGCATGATTTTAATTTCAATTCTTTACAAATATATATAGAAAAGCCGGGGAAAATAGACACACAAGTATAGCCTTTTATTATTTCTATTATTTGAATGTTTATCGAATACTGTATAGAACCTTACAGTCTATCTGTCGTAGCTGTGACTTGTGGTTTTGCATATCGGACCGCAGGGAATAGAGGAGCGTAGAAGTTGGGAATTTATTAGACGCTTCCTTTCAATGTTTAGGTAGTATAGACCGCGTCCTCTGAGTAAAATATAAGTACCATCATATGTAAAGGTTGCGAGTTCGATTCTTGCACAATCAGTGTGTTCATTAACATATCTATTTGGCTTGGTCTGGGAGTTTTCTGTGTATAGTACATATTTATAACTAAAAGTATATAAGTGTATTTAGCCGCGTAGTTTCCGGCCCAGGAAGAATAACGGGGCAACCAATATCAACCTGTGAGTGCCATAAAAGGCGACTAAGGGATGGACACCAGGCAGTCCAGCAGTGGACGATTTCAGGCTGGTGATGTGAAGTAGGCAGTAGACATACTTATGGCAATATAATGGAAAAGGTGCTAAGTTTTGTATAAATTATCATTAAGAAAAACGAAAGTCCGATCTATGGATGTATTACAAAAGCTAATGATATATATTTCTGATATGTCGAAAAATATTGCGATCGAAGAACCCCATTAATGAGCAATTTTTACTATCGCTTCCCTTTCGTAAGATGCTACATATATTAAAAACTAGCTGTGCCCCGCGGTTTTACCCGTGTTAAACTTTATAAATTATAACAGCTCCGCCCCCGTAGGTGATAGCGTGATAATTTGTACCCTATATGTAGACCCGAACTCTTAGTAATATTCATGCAAAATTTGAAGTAAATCCATGCAGTACTTTTTGAGTTTAGCCCGGAAATACATACAGACAAACAGATAAACAGACAAAAATTCCAAAAACTATATTTTTGGCTTCGATATCGATTGTAGATCTTTTAAAAAAAATATTCAATGTACAGTTTCGACTTTCCTACGATTTTATTATATGTATAGATGTTAAAGTTTGTGAGTAGTATGTATGGATGTCGGTTACACCTTAACGCAAAAACTACGGAACGCATCTTGATGAAACTTTCTAGTAATACAGCTTATATATCCGAATAACACACAGGCTATGATTTGTAAATTTCAACGCGGGGCACAGCTAGTACATAATAAGGGGTACGTGACGCGTTTTAAATGTTGCTTTCGGAGCGGCGGCGGTAGCATTTTAATTATTTCTATACAATACGGCGTATTAAAATAAATATAAAGAAAATATTGTGTTAAATAAAAAAATAAAAAAGGTTTTTATTCACGTAGACTTTAAAAAAGCACTTGTAAATGGTCAGAACACGTTTGTAGTAATATAGTTGTATACATTATTATTTCTAGTAACAGATATTTAGGTACACATTGTATGAAAACATTTATAAATTTATTTTATTATAGCAATGATATTTAGCTAGCTCGTTTAAAGTTATTATCAAGAGATTATGTTTAATTATCTAGTTTAAGTCTAATATTTTTACGACATATTCTCAATGGTTCTATCTAATTAAGGTATTATTATTATGACGGACCTTGTGTCAATAACGACGGTCGCGCTAATAACTGAGAAGACCCAGCGAAACAAACTCAGTGGGTTCATCTACTACCTAGGTTATGTAATGTTAACGAGAAAATGGCTTATACTTAAGTCGAGATACCATTTCGCCACTTACCTACATAGTGTCGGTACTAATTAATTTAAAGCTGCGTGTATAACGTAAATGAATTTATAATGTTTAAGCTCATAATAACACTCCGAATTCTGCAAGTAGGTACAGTCGGCAGGAAAATTGTTTTGCTAAAGGCACACAACATTTTAGCATGGCAGTATCGCACACATGAATAAATTATCAGTTGCTCCGGTGCTCATTTCCGTAAAAATTACAGTTTACATCGTTTCAGTTACAGCTTAGCAGTAATGGGCAGCAGAGGCAGAGGTAGAGCAGTCTAGCAGAGTAAAACTTCTACCAAGTAACTTAGGCCAGAGGGCATTTTCGAGAAGGTTTTACTTACTTTATCGTATTGGCCACCCTTCAGGTGGGCTATCGGCTAAGTCGCCGAACATCGCGTTAGTGATCGGCGTTCAAATGAATACATACATACATTCAACTTACTCACGCCTGTTTCCCAGAGGGGTAGGCAGAGACAACGGATTTCCATTTGTCACGATGTTTGCACACGTCTTTTGCCTCGATTACTGTCATTATATTCTTCATACATGCTCGCCGGTTTAGGGTACTTCTGACCTGTCCTTTTTTGAGAACGTCTCCGATTTGGTCAGAGAATGTTCGATAAAAATTACTTAATCAATCGTTAAATCGGCTTCGACGTTGAAAATCAACTCCGGACTATTTATGACGTAAGATGTACTCATGAAAGTAGATCATACATACATCGGGGTAGTGCCCCGATGTTCGGCGACTTAGCCGGTAGCCCGCCTGTTCTGCATTTCTTAATACAATTAAGTTAGCAACAAGCATCAATAAAAGCATTCTAAAGGAAGGAACAAGGAAATTCTAAAGGTTTCTAAAGTCGGCCACACGAAAGTGATACCAGTGCTAGTCCAAGCGTCCAGCTGTCCCGTAGGGGGTCGTATGCAACAAACATACGACCCCCTACGGGACAGCTGGACGCTTGGACTAGCACGGGTATCACTTTAGTGTGGCCGACTTTAGAAACCTTTAGAATTTCCTTTTTGAAGGGCCTCATGTATTAGTCTCTAGGGAAAGCCGTGGCAGCGAGCTTATTCCACAGCTCCCGGAAGTTTCGCTGTAACCATACCAGACGAGATCGTAACAGTGCGGGGGTCTGCGGTTGAACTATTAACCATTGACAATATGTAGTAAAAATATTAGACTTAAACTAGATAATTAAACATAATCTCTTGACAATAACTTGATACGAGCTAGCTAAATATCGTTGCTATAATAAAATAAATTTTATAAATGTTTTCATACAATCAATACAATGTGTACCTAAATATCTATGTTACTAGAAATAATAATGTATACAACTATATAACTACAAACATGTTCTGACTATTTACAAGCACTTTTTTAAAGTCTACGCGAATAAAAAAAAAACAAAAAACTCTGTAGATGACGAGAAGTGCGATGGTAGAATGTGGCCGAGGGCATCAATTCATACAATTCCTTGATTCTCGATTTAAATTTAATAATATAATAATAATAATATATAGGGACAATGTCACACAGATCAACCTAGCCCCAAACTAAGCAAAGCTTGTACTATGGGTACCAGGCGACGATATATATACTTATATAGATAGATAAATACTTAGAAAACATCCATGACTCAGAAACAAATATTCGTGCTCATCACACAAATATTTGCACTTACCGGGATTCGAACCCAGGACCACCAGCTACGTAGGCAGGAGCACTGCCAACTTGGCTACGGTGACCGTCATCGTCATCATATCAGCCGAAATATGTCCATTGCTTGAAAGGCCTCTCCCAAGACTCTCTAAAATTGCCGTTCTTGCGCTACCTACATCAAGCGACTCTCTTTGTTTTGATCTAAATAAATATTTACTGAGATCAAAAATCATCTTTTAATTTGTATATTAAATTTATGAGGTTTTCGGGGTTCACAATACTCAGAAGTTGTTCACGTTTATGACCTGACTATATTTTTGTACGCATTTACATTACCCTCGTTTCGAGCTAAATAAAAAGGTACCTAACCTAGATTCAGGCAAGGCACGACCCACGCCTAGGTTTTTACAGATAAAAGTGTGTATTTAGGGTGAAAGTTCTCGTCGACTACCATCAAGTATTATTACACTGACTGTATAAATAAACCAGCTTCAACTCTCTTACAACACTATTGAACAAAATATCAACATTCCATCTCATCCCGAGAGGGTGTAGATGTCGTCTATGTCTACCAAAGAACGGGCAGCAGCATCTCCCTGAGCAGTACACCCTTCATACTGCGTTCTCCAACCCATCTGCCAAGCGGACCAATTATGGTAAATGCTCCCAAATTAATGATCATTTTGGCAACGAACATCATAAGGCTGATATAGTAGCATAAAAACTTGAGGTGTCAAGGGACGACCGGATGGAACGAAGTTATTTCTTATGTACAAAAAACCTATTATACACTCAACAAAAATATTCGTCGCGACACCACAATGCGAAATAGAAATGAAAATATCTGGCTTTCTTAATATAAGAGAGAGAGAGAGAGAGACATACAGAGAAACACACGCCCGAACGCGCACGCCGCACAGCTGCAAAAAGTGTCGTGACAACTTTTCGTAAGATTTTTTTCCGCCTAGCCCCCTTTCACAACGCGCGATAAGGAACTTCGTTCCAAAAAAACATAAAGCCTAAACTAAGCAAAGCTTGTATGTATGTATCCAAGACAACGGATTGGAATACAAACGATTTGCTGTGTGGTGGCCCATCTCATCCCGTGGGGGGCGTAGAATTCGACCCGAGGGAATATCTACCAGAGGAGGGGCAACACCGTTTCTCTGTATACTATGACCATCATACTGCAATTATGGCATATCCCTCCAAGATTAATTTTGGGGGAGGCTTTTGTCCAGCAGTGAACTTTTTACAGGTGTTATGATGATACAAACAATACGTAGAAAACACCCATGCTAAGATAAATTGACATCTTTATCAACACAAATATTTGTCTTGAACGAGGATCGGACCTTTGGATCATACAGCAGGTTCAATACCAGCTTAGTCACGACGGTCGTTTTAAATAACATTATAGTATGCATAGAAATAGGTACATTCAAACAGTAAATTATGAAAAAGAGCATAGCTCGGACCAAGGTCAGGGATTACACTCATCAAAAAGTTAAGTCATTACATTTAAAAGTTGAGTGGAATCAGCTTTCGAGATGCTCTTCCCGCTAATCTCCAAAGAGAAGATTAAAGAAAGCTTTGAATTGTTCTTGCTTTAATCCGTTGCAAACTAGTGACTTAGTGTGCCCTACGGTTTCACCCGCGTTAAATTTTAGAAATTATAGCCTATGTGTTATTCGGATATATGAGCTTTTACTAAAAAGTTTCATCAAAATCCAGTCCGTAGTTTTTGGTATGAAAGAGTAACAAATATCCATACATCCACACTCACAATCTTTCGCATTTATAGACATATTTATCTTGATGGTTCATACCATATATTTAGCATTTTTCACTCATACATAGCTCATGCTTGTGCTACGTTGTAAGTTTAATGACGGGTGAATTTCTGATATTATTTCCGAGATCATGATTCGTAATGTTCGGTAATTTACTCGTAAGTACAAAAAACCACACAAGTAGTATTTTTAACCGACTTCCAAAGGAGGAGGTTCTCAAGTTCACCGGTATTTTTTTTTTTTTTATGTATGTACACCGATTACTCGGAGATTTATGATCCGATTTACGTAATTCTTTTTTAGTTTGATGCGGAATAGTTGACATTTGGTCCCATAAAAATTTTATATAGATTGGCCCAGTAGTTTTCATTTTATGGACATTTTTGTATGAATTTTTTTGTTTAAGTGGACGATGTCGATGATGCACAGACGTTTGTAAATCTTAGCTAGTCAAGCTAGACTCATCCTGTTCAAGTGTGTCTTGGCATGAACATAAACAACAATTTCAGACGACTAGCGTTTCATACGCACGTATAAGCTTTTTTTTTGGAAGCGCATGTAGGCGCACCTTTTAGCACCAGCGTATTTTTTATGTACGTACACCGATTACGCTGAGATTTATGAACCGATTTACGTGATTCTTTTTTAGTTTGATGCGGAATAGTTGACATTTGGTCCCATAAAAATTTTATATAGATTGGCCCAGTAGTTTTCATTTTATGGACATTTTTGTATGAATTTTTTTGTTTAAGTGGACGATGTCGATGATGCACAGACGTTTGTAAATCTTAGCTAGTCAAGCTAGACTCATCCTGTTCAAGTGTGTCTTGGCATGAACATAAACAACAATTTCAGACGACTAGCGTTTCATACGCACGTATAAGCTTTTTTTTTGGAAGCGCATGTAGGCGCACCTTTTAGCACCAGCGTATTTTTTATGTACGTACACCGATTACGCTGAGATTTATGAACCGATTTACGTGATTCTTCTTTAGTTTGATGCGGAATAGCTGCCATTTTTAGGGTTCTGTAGCCAAATGACTTTCACAAAGGCTCTTCTTGATTTGTCATGTCTGTATGTCTTCCCGTCCGTATGTCACAGCCACTTTTTCCCGAAACTATAATAACTATACTGTCGAATCTTGGTCAGCAGATGTATTCCGTGAACCGCATTAAGATTTTCACACAAAAATAGAAAAACAAACAATAAAATTTGGGGGTTCCCTATACTTACTTAGGACTGAATTTAAAAAAAAATCATTAAACTATACATGTGGGGTATCTATGGATAGGACTTCGAAAATGATATTGAGGTTTATTATATATTTTTTTCTTAACTGTATAGTTTGCGCGAGAGACACTTCCAAAGGCGTAAAATGCCCCCCCCCCCCCCCCTGTAACTTCTAAATTAAGAGAACCATAAAACTAAAACAAATAGATGATGTACATTACCATGCAAACTTCCACCGAAAATTGGTTTGAAAGAAATCTAGTAAGTAGATTTTTTTAATGCGTCATAAATCGTAAACCGCAATTGACCTTCCATTCTATCAACTCAAATACTTGCTGCTATGGAAAGAAACATTCCGCCTTTCACGGGCGAGTCCGACTCATTATCTAATCAATGATAAATAAGACCTAGGCTATCAGCCCTCTGCTCAGTAGAGTCGTTGGCTAATCGATCATTAATAAGACCTAGTCTTCATAGACTCTTACCCTCTGTTCAGCAGACTAGATGGCTATTCGATCATAAGATCATTCAATTCATAATAAGATCTAGTGTATAAGCCCTCAGCACACAGACTCGTTAGCTAGATGGTCATAAATACGGCCTAACCTATGCGCTTGCTGTTCAGACTTTCATAAATCTTAGCTGGTCTAGACTCGTACTGTGCAAGTTTTCTTAGAGTGAACGTAATTTTATGTAGTTTTTCTTACTTTACAAACGGTCTTTTAGATCATTCACTGTCCCACAAGAACGTGAAAAAGAGTTTCGAACAACATTTTTTCGGAAGATGTTTCTTTTTTCCGTTCTCGTTTGTTGGGATCTATAGTTTTGAGGCGCGCGGCACCTTTCGAAGTCCTAACCATAGCTAGACACTAAAAAGGAACAAATAAAAAAAACTTCGTTTAAAAAAACCGACTTCAAAAACTAAAAAGTATAAAAAAAATATCTTAATAAAGATTTAATTTAATACATCACTTATAATATAATATTAATGAAATAATATAATTTGTATGTGCTACCTATTGATAGGTTTGAAGTCGGTGCCAAGCCCTAAGCAAAATAAAAGTTAATATTACATACAGCTCTCATACTTTGTGATGAAACTCCTACACTAGAGATTAACTTAAGTAAATAAACTTAAAGAACAATATGAATTGATATGAAACAGATGAAACTGTATCATAAAAATATATGACGACCGTTAACGACGTCTGCACGCTTGGGTTGTTTGTGTAGAAATACGAAGCTATCCCGCTGAAAGTAAAGCGCGGCGAGTGTGGTACCTACTATTACATTTGGCTTGGCACCGACTTCAAACCTATCAATAGGTAGCACATACAAATTATATTATTTCATTAATATTATATTATAAGTGATGTATTAAATTAAATCTTTATTAAGATATTTTTTTTATACTTTTTAGTTTTTGAAGTCGGTTTTTTTAAACGAAGTTTTTTTTATTACTATCTGATACTAATATCATAAACAGGTAAAGTTTGCGAGTTTGTACGATTTTGAAAATACTTTTATCAATAGAAAGCCACCTTAGTTGGGAGTGCTAAACATTAATCCAAAAAATAAACCGAACCACACTCACAATTTCATTACAAGTAACAAATGTTTACCGCCCAACGAAGTGGGCACGGGTCAGCTAGACAAAAACTAGAAAGAAACTCTTACTGTATCAATTTATTTTATAAGTAGGGTTCCGTAGCCAAATGGCAAAAAACGGAACCCTTATAGATTCGTCATGTCTGTCTGTCTTTTTCTTTTTTTTTTTTATGTCTGAGGGCGACAAACGAGCAAGTGGGTCACCTGATGGTAAGTGATCATCGCTGCCCATGGACACTCGCAACACCAAAGGAGTCGCGGGTGCGTTGCCGGCCTTTAAAAGCCAGCAAACAAGTGTTGCTGACCCTTCCCCCCACCCCAATGAGCTCTGGCGACCTTACTCACACTCGGAAACACAACATTAAAATTATTAATGTTATTGTTAAGCAGTGTCTTCTGTAAGGTGGAGGTACTTCCCCAGTCGGGCTGCTCTTTGAGCGAATGAACGCTATGCCCTACCTCTCTTCAAGTCTCTCTGTCTGTCCGTCCGTATGTCACAGCCACTTTTATCCGAAACTATAAGAGCTGTACTGTTGAAACTTGGTAAGTAGATATATTCGGTGAACCGCATTAAGATTTTGACACAAAGATAGAAAAAGAATAATAATTTTGGGGGGTCCCCATACATAGAACTGAAACTCAACATTTTTTTTCATCGTACCCATACATGTGGGGTGTCTATGGATAGGTCTTCAAAAATTATATTGAGGTTTCTAATATAATTTTTTTCTAAACTGCATACTTTGCGCGAGAGACACTTCCAAATTGGTAAAATGAGTGTCCCCCCCTGTAACTTCTAAAATAAGAGAATGATAAACCTAAAAAATCTATGATGTACATTACCATGCAAACTAACAACGAAAATTGGTTTGAACAAGATCTAGCAAGTAGTTTTTTTTAATACATAAATCGAAAACCGCAATTTGCTTTCATTTAATCAACTGAAATACTTGGCCGGTTTTTTTTTTTACTAGCGCTTGCTCAGCTGATGGTAAGCTGAGATGTAGTCTAAGGTGGACTGCGCGTACCCATAACAAGCCTGTTCACTCTGGCGCAATGTACGTTAAGATCTGGGACTGAGTCTTGCCTGACTTGTAGAAAAAAACCAGGCTTAATAAAGTTAAAACTTCAAGGCTCAATGACAGTTAATCATTATCCTACATAAGACACCATATATGTTTGAGGCCACATAATCTCAATATTCGTGCACATTTTGAAAACACACTAATCTCCCGTCAGGAAACGAGGCAATTGTCACTTGTCGGTCCAATCTAATCAGTCCCACGCGGATTGTTTGCTGTGTGTTATTCGAAAACGTTATTAAAAATAGGTAGCAATCATAATGAAGGACAGGTATTTTTCCGAGTACAGTTGAGTTCTTTATAAATCCTATTGAATGAAAAGACCTCGCATTATTTTGGGACGAACAATATACCATTGGGATTAATGTAAAATGGTTTTGATATACTCTTTCAAATAAATCTTCAAAGTGCCCTAAATTTAAGCGGTGAATATAGTTACATTCATATTTATATTGTTATGATTTTAGTTTTAATTTAAATATTAATACTTCTTACTTAACGTGGGATGCTCACAGTCACTTCACCTCACCGATGATGGGTGAGTGAGCAACGACATTATGCAACTAGGCATACCGCCAGCCCATAGACCTGGCTAAACTGGTTTAATTGCAGAGTCACAGAGAAGGCACGTTCAGCTGTTGGTTAAGCTATGTGGACTTCGGTATTAAGTGTTACTGGGCTGCTTAAACAATTCTGACACTAGGGTAACCATTGCCCCGGACACGGGTATTTCGGTAAGTATCCGAGCCGGATAGGCCCAGAAGCTACGACACATTGTCACCACTGTGAGAGTGACCTGGATTCTGCTCAACAATCTCGCAGAGTGCACGACCAGAGGAGGAGAAGAGGAGGCCAAAAGGCGAGTCCTGGTCGCAGGGATCGGACGGGTTCTTCCAGTTGGGGACACCAACCGGAATTGTAAGTGCGATGCTGGCGTAGTCATAGTCTCCTTCTGTGAGGCAGTCATGCTCCAGGAGTCTGCTGAGCGGAATCGGGAGCGAGCCGATCCCGTTTACAGACGGAGGCATCGGGGTGGTGGCTGCAGAAGCTAGCCCAAATCCCCTTAGGGGCTGCGGTGAAAGTAAAAGAAGTTCTCTACAGTCGTCCACGTGCAAGTGGCCCCGTGAAGGCATCGATCTGTACGTGGAGTAGTTGTCGCTGTGCCGGTTGGCAGGAGCCGGCAATCCGGGAGGACACGTAATTATCCTGTCAGGGCACGTGGCCCACACAACGTGGCATATGGCGTAAAAGGGTGCACCGGAGGAGAATTTCCATGTTCCCCCAGTAAGAGAAGTCCACGGCAGATTAGGTTTAGTCGTTGCGAGTTTGACATACCCACTAATTATTTTCATATAGTATACTATGTACAGTCAATACAGTATTCGACTGTACCTGCGTTAATGAAATTCGCAATAAGTGTTTGCCTGTCTCGTTAAATAGCAAAAACATTTTCATGTAACGTTACTTAATTAAAAAGTTGATGCTTTGACTGAATTTATCGCTTTTCATACTACGTTTAATTGCTTTTTTTTATTCTGACGTATACACAAATTAGGCAGTTTTTTTCTTTTTTTAATATCAGAGGGCTATAAACGAGCTAGTGGGTCACCTGATGGTAAGTGATCACCGCCGCCCATGGACTCTCGCAACACCAGAGGAGTCGCTGGGCAACGCACCAGCCTATCTCGTTGGATAAATACTTCTAACATAACCAAAGCCAAAGCTTCTTAACAAAACACAAATATCCCAGCCTAATCTTAATAAAGCCTAAAAATATTCTGCCATTTAAAAGGATTTGTATTCAACCATCACAAAATTAAACAGCGTTTGTTTGGGCCAACGAGCCTATCCAATATGTATAACATGTTAATCCTATTATACAAATCAGGGACTTACAAATAGTAGGCCACGGTGAACAATATACTTATATACTATGTATTTCGTACAAAGGTCAAATGTCAACCTTGGACTATAATATTAGGGTATATAAAAGTGTAATCTAGGTTTATGGTACTTGAGCACCGTGACCAACCCACCGTAACTAGGCCTCGTTGCTCTAGCGGCAGCGTGTTCCCCGCAGAGACCGAGATCCTGGGTTCAAATGCGGGCCAAGAGTGACTTTGGGACTTTACTGAAAAAAGAAAAAAATCTCAGCATCAGCCCGAAGTCCAGGAGTTGGCGGTATTATACCCCCGTGCCTCGGAGAGTACGTAAAGCCGTCGATCATGTACCTGACCTCTTTCTGGTCGTGTCGCTAGGCGTCCCATCGGATCATGAGAGTAATGGAATAGAAAGTGCTCCTGTGTTTGCGCACACACTCTATTGAGACTAGCCGCCGTTGCTGAAATTCGGCTTGGAAGACATTAATTGGGCTAAAAAAGTAATTACTTGGGCAAGACCACAGAATAAACGAAATACAGAAAGCCCAAAGAGAGATGAATAACTGGATTTACAAGGCGATGAATAGAGATTGGAATCCCCAACACGGTAGATCGATATCTTGCAAGGGTCGCGGGAAGCCGCTGGTTGCGGCTAGCATAAGACCGGCTACTGTGGGGGATACATCTGTGGGGGAGGCTTTTATCCAGCAGTGGGCATCTTTCTGCTGTTGTGATGATGATAATGGGGAGGCAAATGTTATTTTCATATTTCACAAACTAGATTTCTTTAATTTATTCAGTTCCATGGTAAGATTGCGCTCCTTTTATATCCTGCTCTATTAATGCTACGTATTGTATAGAATCACGAACTCCGTGCTCCACTTATTACTCGGTATAATGGCAACTATATTTTCTTATCAAAGGGCCTTCAAGGTGGAAACACGGCACGATTAATGGCATGTTACTTAAATTCCTTCTTAGTTGTTACGTTACACATTTCATGGAAGGTAGAATAAAGCCAAAAGAAAGAGCCCTCAATTTTTACTATAAATTACCTCTAGCCGAAAACCTGTTACATACAAACATACTATGATAGACTGAAAGTATGCATTTATAAAAAATAGCTGTGCCCTGAGGTTTTACCCGCGTTTAACTTATCACAACTCCACTCCCGTAGGTGATAGCGTAATAATATGTGGCCTATATGTTGACTCGATCACTTAGTAATATTCATGCAAAATTTGATGTCAATCCATGCAGCACTCTTTGAGTTTAGCCCGGACATACATACATACAGACAAACAGACCAAAATTCTAAAAACTATATTTTTGGCTTCGATATCGATTGTACATCACGCCCCAAGTATACTTTAAAAAAAATATTCAATGTACAGTTTTGACTTTCC
This sequence comes from Pseudoips prasinana, assembly GCA_951640165.1. Lineage (NCBI taxonomy): Eukaryota > Metazoa > Arthropoda > Insecta > Lepidoptera > Nolidae > Pseudoips > Pseudoips prasinana. Next base: position 30,134,369 of record OX621251.1, on the reverse strand, counting down.
TTAGATTTTATTATATGTATAGATGTTAATAATAGGATAATTGTGCTATAGGTTTGCACAATTTTTTAAGTTAAGATTTATTTAAAACGAATGGATTGCGCTAGCCATGTAGTTTTCGGTAAGTGTCGCGCAAGGCGACTAGTTATAATAATAATATCTATAATAATATCTAGGTACAATGTCACACAGATCATCCTAGCCCCAAACTAAGCAAAGCTTGTACTATGGGTACCAGGCCACGATATACATACTTATATAGATAGATAAATACCTACTTATATACATAGAAAACATCCATGACTCAGAAACAAATATTCGTGCTCATCACACAAATATTTGCACTTACCGGGATTCGAACCCAGGACCACCAGCTTCGTAGGCAGGAGCACTACCAACTAGGCTACGGTGACCGTCAAATAGTTGACGGGTAACATGTCTTTTTTATAGAAAAAATAATAAAGCATCTTCTACACGGTTGCAAACTGTTGGGACTTTCCCAACAGAGGTCACCCAGGTGGTTGCCATCCATCTAGACTGCACCTAACTGCGGTAGAAAACTCGCATGTCAAGCGCGGTGACTACGGCAAAAATCTACAAAAGGCAACGTTATAAAAACAATATATAGTTATTTTAAATTAATTAATTTTATGTTAGATGTAAGTAGGTATATAAAAAATGTTGTACACTTTGTTCTACAATATTTTTTATTTATTTCTATGTATACTAATAATATGAATATTTTAGATTTTAATTTAATATTAAGTTATCTTATCTGAACTATGTATTATTTTAAACGTGGATTTTATTTGTGTTTAGATGTTTTATTTTTATCATGTTATAATTATAATTATTTTTTTTGCTCTGTTAAATGTATTTTTGCATGTGGTGTTAACCAGTAAAAGATTGTTACATTTAAGCAAGCATATTGTCATCACAAACGAATAATAGTATTAATGTAAACAATCGTTGGTTAATCAAATAAATAAATATAAAAACCTTTGGTCCCGATGGCCGATTGCTAAGCTATTGATCGCAATAGCTTAGCAATAGGCTTAGCTAATCAGTGGCTAAAGGTCTACATAACGTTGTGGACCTTTCGCCACTGATTAGGTGTGTTTTCACAACGTATTACTTTAGATATGTAACAATGAAAACCAAAGTGTGATTAATACCCTTAAAAACTCCAACCTACCTTTTCAGCCTTAATTTAATGAACTCTTCCATTAATATGTATGACGAGAATAACCTATTTCTACCTTTAAATACGTACACGTTACAAACACCCAATAGATTCAACTTCATATCACCAGTAACATTTTTATTGCAATATCGTCCTTAACACTTACAATTTAAGGTTTCCCGCTATTACTACTGATGTGACGCTGGCTCTACAATAGGAATTCATTCGAGCCATTTATAAAGGACAATGTTATTATACCTACGTGCCCTTGAACCTGTCCTTGAAGCTATCGCGACCTTTAAAGCTAGCCTTTCAATGTTATTAATGGTGTAAAGTCGATATCTATCGTAGGGTTGGTTCATAGTGGAGGTGGTTGTACCGTTTATGGGTGTTTACAGTAAACATGGAAGGTGCAGCTAATACATCGATAGCAACGCCCGCTAGTTTTACTTTGCGGAACCCGTGATAATCATAATACAAAATTAATATCTACATTAATTCATACATAGACTCATACCCGTTTCCCAGAGAGGTAGGCATGAGTCTATCTTCTTCGATCTTTGCACATCTCTATTGCCACGTTTACTGTCATTATATTCTTCATACATGCTCCCGATTTAGGGTACCTCTCACCTGACATTTCTTGAAGACCTTTGAGGACCAAAAAAGTAAGTACGTATTTATATCATATGTATAATATCTAAAGTACAAGCTTTGCCTAGTTTGGGCTAGATGGCGCTATGTCGCAGGTACTCTCGGGGCATGGCTGCTTCGGGCAGTACCTGTGTCGCATAAACAGGGAGCCGGACGCCCGGTGTCACCACTGCGTCAACTGTCGGGAGGACACGGCGCTGCATACGCTGGCAGAGTGTGCCGCTTGGGAGGAGCAGCGCCGTGCCCTCATTTCTGGAGTAGGCAGTGACCTGTCGCTGCCGGCCGTCGTGAACTCGATGATTGGCAGCGAGGAGTCCTGGGACGTCGTGGTTTCCTTCTGCGAGACAGTCATCTCGCGGAAGGAAGCTGCGGAAAGGGAGAGGGAGATCTCATCCTCTCACCCGGCCCGCAGCAGACGCACCGGGCGTCGGCGGAGGGCGGACGACGCCCTCTTCCAGCCCCCCTAAATGGGTCCAGGGGCGACGGACTCGGGGGCGTCCGTCGCCCACTACACATCTGGACCCGAGGCGGCGGCGCGTCGTGTTCCACGCGCGCCCCTCTTAGACGTTGCGGGGGGAGTTTAACACCTCACTCCCCCCGCTAATGCGAGGAGGCCCGCAGGTATGGGCCAGCACCAGCTAGGGGTTGCGGAAGTATCGTTTGTTCCCGCGACCCCCGGCGCAGGTGTGAGATGGAACACCGGGGTGGTTTTTAATCAGTAGAAGTCTGACAGACCCCTCCGCCTCCCCCAAGGCGGAGGACATCCATGCAGGATTTTCCACCCCGCAAAAAAAAAAAAAAAAGATGGCGCTATGTGCTAGGTCCGAGATATTTATCTATTTAATTTCTTTCTTTGATATTATTTGTTAACAATATCTAAGAAATATTAACTAACAACGCACAGAATTATACCCAACACGTGTTTCATTAATCCACGGGCCATCCTCATGATTAACTCATAGAGTCTTCAATTGCTACTACGAAGAGAAGATGCAAAAGATATCAAAATAAATAATAATCAATAAACAATTATCATAAACATACTCAATATAACACTCAGTGGATATATCTTGTCACAACCCACGGCGCTAGCACGGCGACTAAGGCTTATGCCAAAGCCAATGTCTCGCTTCAACGCGGCAGCGTTCAACCAATAAAATCAAATAAAAATACGACTACGAATATACTCGTAGGTGGGAGGCAAGAATCTTCGACGCCGTGCCAGCTCCGCATCAGCAACCAATTAACTATAGGCCTTGTTTACCTAACGAAAATACACAGTTCATAAGGATCTCCGTAATAAGCTTTAAATGTCTAACGTTTACACTTTACACCAATTGGTTCGTAATTGTGTGTAAACAGAGAAAACAACGGCACGGTGTAATTATCTTTGCCAATAAAAACGTAGGCACTTCAAATAAGCGCGTAGTCGTAAAACTGTATTCGAAGGGTGTTAACGGTATTAATAAAAATATTTATTTTTTATGATATTGTGGATACATATACTCTAGTATCGTGGGGGTATGCTAGTAAAAGCCACTTCAGTGCAAGATAGTGTTAGGTCAAGAAAGAAAATCAAGTAATCTTTTAAGCAATGGACTTGAGATTCACCATATTCCCACCTGATTGTGAGCGGAAATTAGTCTAAGTGACCACGCATAGTCGCATACCTCTGCGCATGAGTTTGGCCTTGAATAAACCTACGTTGCATGTGTCTGGAAGTATGTAGTCCGGGAGTGAATTCCACAGCTTGATCGTACATATGAGAAAAAAAGGAAGACGCATGGAATGAAATGCAAGGTGGAATGTCAACGATAAACCGGTGGAGACACCCCCGTAGCCTAGTGGTAAGATAAAGTAACGGGGATGAAGGGATGAGATTTTCCGTCAAACAATCTATAGAAGACCGACTAACTATATATTTCCAGATTAGAACGGTAACATTTTGCGCCTACTTTTACGCCTACGAGCGCCGCATCTCATAGCAGACGGTAAATTCATACGACAAATATAAAAGAGTTAAAAGAAGAATTTATATGCTGTTTTTATTGTTCCACGCGTATACAATGCTCGCCCTTTTCGTTATTAGTTTGCATGGCCCTCAGTAGCTATCTTTTACACTCTACTAACGACAAAGGTATCCCCAAAATATCTCCACAATTGCCGGTCTTGCGCTGTCGGCATCCAGCGACTTCCAGCGACTCTCACAAGATCATCGGTCCATCTTGCAGGGCACATGCTCACGCTGCGTCTTCCGGTTCGTGGTCGCCACTCGAGAACCTTTTTGCCCCAGCGGCCGTCGGCTCTACGAACTATGTGCCCTGCCCACTGCCACTTCAGCTTGGCAAATTTTCGGGCTATGTCGGTGACTTTGGTTCGCAGGGAATGTATATATATATATATTAGCGTATATCTCAATGTGAAGTGTCAACTATTATATTGTAGATTATTGTAAGTGTAAAAAATAATTTTCACTTCTATCGGCAGTCAAAGACTGCCACGCATGTTTTTGTTAGCCTGAATGTTACGCGATTTCTCCTTAAATTATCGTAAAGGAAAATTAAGGTCGATTTTTAGTATTTTTAACAGTTTTTAGAAGACGACTAAAGCAAACTTCAGATTTCTCTTTCCGATATATAAAGAAATCCGAAGTCTGTTTTGGTCGTCTTTTATAAACTGAGCAAGGTTAAAAAGTGGTGGCAGGGGTATCTTAGTTTCTTGGAATCCAAATTATGGCCGGCGCCACTTCGTATGTACTGGTAGCTAGCCCTTGACATTGATCAAGGGCAACACTAACGACCTTCATATAAATCAACCCGCAATTTGTCAATAATTCCGCAATAATTCTACCAAGTTAACCCATTCTGGTCATAGTTTTCAAGTTTCCGAATGACCTAGTCCGGCCATTAATTACGATTTACGAGCATTTGAATGTCTCTTTATATGCAAATCCTTTTGAGTGGTCACATTATGCAACTTCAGGGATGAACAAACTTTCAGCCAGACTAGACTTATTTAGTATTACTACTACCAATAAAAACTAGTTTCTAAACAAGCCTTTTTAAAAGAATCCATAATTTTCTTTTTAATGTAACATTAATCGTAGGAATCTTTCACTGCTTCACCGGACGATAGAGGCGAGCGAACGAGCGAGAGCTCAAGCAGCCAACCAAATAAATCTATAAACTTAGTAACTCGAGGGTAACTTCGTTTGGGGTTTCACACATTGTCGAATGTATTCCAGCGCGATGCACGCCCTTTTCGTTATTAGTTTGCATGGCCCTCAGTAGCTATCTTTTACACTCTACTAACGACAAAGGTATCCCCAAAAGATCTCCACAATTGCCGGTCTTGCGCTGTCGGCATCCAGCGACTTCCAGCGACTCTCACAAGATCATCGGTCCATCTTGCAGGGCACATGCTCACGCTGCGTCTTCCGGTTCGTGGTCGCCACTCAAAAACCTTTTTGCCCCAGCGGCCGTCGGCTCTACGAACTATGTGCCCTGCCCACTGCCACTTCAGCTTGGCAAATTTTCGGGCTATGTCGGTGACTTTGGTTCGCAGGGAATGTATATATATATATATATATATATATATATATATATATATATATATATATATAAAAAGCGTATATCTCTATGTGAAGTGTCAACTATTATATTGTAGATTATTGTAAGTGTAAAAAATAATTTTCACTTCTATCGGCAGTCAAAGACTGCCACGCATGTTTTTGTTAGCCTGAATGTTACGCGATTTCTCCTTAAATTATCGTAAAGGAAAATTAAGGTCGATTTTTAGTATTTTTAACAGTTTTTAGAAGACGACTAAAGCAAACTTCAGATTTCTCTTTCTGATATATAAAGAAATCCGAAGTCTGTTTTGGTCGTCTTTTATAAACTGAGCAAGGTTAAAAAGTGGTGGCAGGGGTATCTTAGTTTCTTGGAATCCAAATTATGGCCGGCGCCACTTCGTATGTACTGGTAGCTAGCCCTTGACATTGATCAAGGGCAACACTAACGACCTTCATATAAATCAACCCGCAATTTGTCAATAATTCCGCAATAATTCTACCAAGTTAACCCATTCTGGTCATAGTTTTCAAGTTTCCGAATGACCTAGTCCGGCCATTAATTACGATTTACGAGCATTTGAATGTCTCTTTATATGCAAATCCTTTTGAGTGGTCACATTATGCAACTTCAGGGATGAACAAACTTTCAGCCAGACTAGACTTATTTAGTATTACTACTACCAATAAAAACTAGTTTCTAAACAAGCCTTTTTAAAAGAATCCATAATTCTCTTTTTAATGTAACATTAATCGTAGGAATCTTTCACTGCTTCACCGGACGATAGAGTCGAGCGAACGAGCGAGAGCTCAAGCAGCCAACCAAATAAATCTATAAACTTAGTAACTCGAGGGTAACTTCGTTTGGGGTTTCACACATTGTCGAATGTATTCCAGCGCGATGCACGTTAGTGCGAAAGTCCAGTAAATGCGAAGGCATGCCATTATGGAGATATCCATGGTTAATGTTTTTCTAGCGTTCGGCGGCCGCTGCCGCGGCACGCTCGCTACGCTCGCTCGCCTTCGCGCGCCAAATGGTCACCGTTCTAACCTAACCTAACCCAAACGATTTCGCACTAACGTGCATCGCGGTGGAAAACATTCGAAATTATGTGTATCGATGTGGCGCACTTTCGCACTAACGTGAGTCGCGTTTCAGTACTTTAGGGCTACAGTTCATCGCTATTTTGAACTTCGAAATACAGTATTACAGTGAAAATCAAACCCACTCAATGATATAAGCAAAAATTATCTTTACTTAATTCTTCCACTTAACACTTCCCTTCCCGCTACGCTACGGCTCAGTGCGTCGGAGGTTCGCTGTGAAATAATATTATTTTTCTGCTATTTCGTGATTGTTTTGTGACCTGTGTTTTGTTTCTAGCTTTAGTGTTAGTGCTAAATACTACAATCTGTAAGTTTTTTAAGTGTTTTATTAAGTAACATCTGGATTTTAGTTCAAATTATCGTTCGGTGAGTAAGTTTAACTTTTTTCTTGTGAGGGTACCGCGTCATAGTCACAGTTACTTGTTATCGTGCTAAATTAGTTATCGTGCTGTTTACATTAAAGCGCTTGCTTATTTCGTGTGAATAACATGTCAAAAATGAATGATGTCCCCCCCGATAGAGGGCGAAACGCGTTTGGGAGAAGTAAACAGACTCCCAGAACGCCCCCTTCAGGCTTCAACAAACGAGTGTTAGACGATGCGTCACCGACGTTTTGTACTCCCGATGGTCAACAGGAATCGGACATAAAACGTTTTCGGGGATCTCAATCCGATTATTCGTCTTCATTAAATATTAGCGATACAAACAGTGCGGAATATAATTATTGCGATCTTGTGACACAAGCTTCCGTTTATCTGTCAAAGGTTAACGAATTAGTCAGTGATTCCAACTCGGGTATGAATATCGCGAATAAGCTATCGGTGATGGATTGTACGCAGCGCCTTACCAGTATTATTTCATTACTTGCGCTTAAATCTTCATGCAATGAAACTAAATTGGCGAACGCAGAACGTCAGTTAGATCTTTGCGTAAATAAAACCAATTCTGAGATTCCTACGTACGCGGAACAATTAAAACTGCGTTTACCGAAAAAAACCGCCGCCCCCATAGTACAGACGCGAAAACCGGTTCCTTCAATTATTGCGTATCCCACCGCTGAGCGATCAGCGGAGTACGCGACTTTGTCGGCGACCAAGGAAGCACTTATGAAGGCTATAAAACCCGCGGACGACGGTTTTCAAATAGTAGGCGTTAAAAAAACTTCCAATTCTGGCGTTGTACTCCGAGTGGCAAATGAAACCCAACTCAATAAAATTCGCTCTGTCGAGGCCATTCGTTCGGCGGGTTTAAAACTTCAAACTCCATCCGGGCGACGACCGCGCATACTTATAAAAGATATACCGTCGTCAATGGACGACCAGGTCTTTTTAACGGCGTTATACAGGCAAAATATCAAAGATAGTGATCTTAAAGTCAGCGAAGACGATTTTACGTCTAAAACTAAAATTGTGCGCAAGCGTAACGTAGCTAATGGGCGCAAGTGGGTGGGAATTGAGCTCGAACCGGAGATTAGAAAACATTTAGTCAGCACTAAAGAAAAACTTTTCATCGACTGGGCTACATGCCGCTTTATTGATGATTTAGAGGTAGTTCGGTGTTTAAACTGCCAGCAATATGGGCATGTTGTCAAGTACTGTAGTAATAAATTACCTACCTGTGCCTTATGCGCAGAAGCACATCCCACAAAATCATGTAAGCACCACAATGACCCAGAATTTAAACCAGTTTGTGCATCGTGTAAAACATATAAAAAACCTCACGACCACAAATGCGGCTCGGACAACTGCCCCACATTTAAGCATAAACTTGAGCAGTTAGTGCTAAATACCAAATATTAATATGGCTTACTTAAAAATAGGGCAGCTAAATCTTCACAACGATAGGGTTGCGACATCAGAGTTGGAAACTTTAGTCAATGAATACAACTTAGATATAGTGCTTGTAAAAGAACAATATCAATATGCGCGTTTAAAAAATAAATTGGTGCAGCTAGACAACAAATCACGGGCTGCTATTTACGTAACGCGTACTAATTTTACGGTAAGCGCTATGCGAAACCTCATGACGTCACACTGTGCTGTCGCTGAAATATCATCCCCATCCTGGAAAGTTTACGTAGTGAGCTGTTATTTTCAGTATTCAGATCCTGTCGGTCCCCATTTACATCACTTGCGCCATGTTTTGATGTCCCTCAAATGACACAAAATTATTATTGGCGCAGATGTTAACGCATCCTCTACATTATGGTATGGCAAATACCGTTCAAGCGATACAGAACGGCGGAACGCCGTCGAAGATTTCGTCTACTTATTGTAGCCCTACTGGCGAATCTTTTATTGACGTCACTTTTTCAAGCTCAGACGTCCGAATAGATGGATGGCGTGTTTTGCCTGACGCTTCATCCAGTGATCACCGCTTAATCGTGTACGAGTTTGTTCCTCGGTTGGCACAAAGACCTACGGCTATTTACGGTAACTATAGATATCGGCTCAAAGGGGCCGATTGGGATGTTTTCAGAGCTCTTTTTGCCGCGCATGCCAGGGATTTCACCCGGGATGAGCTAACAACAGAGGAATGTGCTGTAATGATGTCGGACACTTTTACCTACTGTGCCGATATTGCCATAGGCCGCGTCCCTATCACTAATATTCGAAGATGCGATTGGTGGAATAACTACTTAATTAAAGTTCGATGTGAATTTCGGAGAGCACGTAAAAAATATAATAAACTAAAAAAACGTAAAATTGTAGGCGATGTTTTAAATAATGCATATATAAATCTCAAAATAGCTCGTTCACGTTACCGGTCGTCAATAGAGAAATCCAAAGGCAATCTTATTAGAAAAATAGTCGATAAATTAGATAAAGAAGGCGCGTGGTCGCCCCTATACCATGAGTTTAAAGCAAATAGGTCTATAGATTTAGCTTATATTCAAAACATAAAAATCAATAATACCTACACCAGTGGCATAGAGGAGACCACGGAATCCTTACTTAATTCGCTCATACCTGATGATAGTTCCTTGAACGATAATGACTACCATAAGCAGATTAGACAGTGGGCAAACAATCCACCCGCTACCTATATGTCTAGTCTTCCTACAATTAATGAGTTTATGAATACTGTGAAATCGCTACCTGTTAACAAAGCTTCAGGTGAAGATAAAATATCCAACAAAATGATAATAGAAGCCACAAAACAATCCGGTGATTCAATACTAAAAGTTTTTAATCGTTGCATATCTGAAGGGACTTTTCCGCGTTCTTGGCGCAGCGGTTTTATTCGTATTATACCAAAAAATGGCGATAAACTGCCTGAAGACCCTAAGTCATACCGACCAATAACGTTACTGCCTTCCTTAGGCAAGCTTCTAGAACGACTTATTGTACCGCGATTGCTGCCGGGAGGACCAAAATTTCACGGAAATCAATTTGGTTTTACTGCGGGTAAATCGACAGTGGACGCAGCTATCTCAGTGAGGAAAGCTGTAAACTCGTCCGAATGTAAATACGTTTTGGCCATATTCCTAGATATTTCAGGGGCGTTTGATAATACTTGGTGGCCAATTTTGTTACAAAAACTTAAGTTACGCGGTTGTTACAGTAATATATATTCGATAATCACATCTTATTTCGTACATGGCTCTGCAACTCTTAAGCTTGGTCACTTCAGAGTCACTAAATCGTTAACCATGGGTTGCCCCCAGGGCTCAGTGCTCGCGCCGTATCTCTGGAACTTGGGTTTTGATGACTTCTTGACATTACCCTTGCCATCACGCTGCTCTCTAACGGCATATGCCGACGATGGCCTCTTACTTATACAGGGTAACTCCAGGAGAGAGTTGGAAAATCTGGCTCAAACTTGCTTAAGTATGATAAGTGAATGGGGTAAAAGAAATCGCCTTACATTTGCTCCTCATAAAACCTACCAACTCCTTCTTAAAGGTGAACTAAAATCCCCCCCGGGCGTAAAACTTAATAATGTTACTGTAAAACGCAAAATATCAACCTGTTATTTGGGTTGAGTTTTAGAAAAGAATTTCTCGTTTATAGAACATATTAAATCAGTTGGGGAAAAAGCTAAGCGAAACTTTTTTGCACTTACAAGGATATCGACGGCAACCTGGGGCCTCTCTTTTAATACTCTTAAAATCATTTACGGGGCAACCTATCTCGGGTGTATATGCTACGGCTCGCCTGTGTGGGCTGATAGGGCTACCATCGGAGCTGCTCGCCGTAAATTACTACAAAGCCAGAGGTTGGCGTTGATATTTCTGTGTAAAGCCTATAGAACAGTGAGCACAGAGGCCCTACCTGTCCTAGCGGGTGTACTACCGGTTGATCTTGAAGTACAAAGACGAGCAGCAATGTATTATTCTACGCGCGATAATTTAGAAAATGATTTCTTATCATTACGCGACCGTGCGAAAATAACCAGGCTATTTATGCCAATAGCTGACTTAAATAACGAACTACTAAATGAATGGCAATGTAGATGGAATACGTCAACCAAGGGTCGCCATCTGCACCAGTTCTTTCCGGACGTACGCGAACGGTTAAATAAAACTTGGCTAATCATAGACCATTGTGTTGCACAATTTCTTACCGGACACGGCAATTTTAAAAGTAAATTGTATAGTTTCAAATTAGTATCTTCACCAATCTGTCTGTGCTCAACATCCAGTAACGAATATGAACAAACTGCTCACCACATCCTGTGGGAGTGTGATCTCTGGCAAAATCAGCGTGATATTATGTTAAACAGCTTGCAACCAATATCTGGAGTAGTTTATTATACGGATCTTGTAGCAACAAGGAACAACTTCCGTGCGTTTAAGCGTTTTTGCCATACCTACTATTGGAATCAAATATAACAGCTCACTTAGGACCCTTAAATTGATCCTCGGTGCTTTTGCAGCTGGCTTCTCTAGTTGCAAATCTCTCATTTTATGAGGCTATAGCCTCTTTACATCATTCTGTCTCCCGCTTTGCTCTGGAGGGAAGTGGAACTATTCATTTTCTAACTCCTCCTTTTTTCTGTTTCTGATTAAATTCGTTGCGGGATCCAAGACAGTTAAAGCGATTCCCCGGGACATGCCTGAGCTTCACCGCTCAGTGTCATTTCATTGTGTGCCACTGTTGATCCTGGCTTACAGGAGTTGCAGTGGTGGGTAAGAGGGAGGGACTTTACTTAATCAGCTATATCACCTAAAAAATAACGTCCTAATCTATGAACAAGGATTCGTTTAAGAAATTTCATATCTTTTTCACTTGAATGCAAAATGACATTTGAATAACAAAGACAAACCATTTCTCAATTAGATTCGCCTTTATGTAAGGAAGGTTAGTAGTAAACAATACCCTTGGAGTAGAGTCATTTTTGCTCCAAAAGTAAAGTGTCAAGCTTTTGGAGTAAAGCTCTAGAAAGGTCGATAGAGTACTTGGACAAGACAGGCTACTCAAGACATGATTGATCGAATCACAAGCAGTGTCATATAAACACAATATTATTAATTCCATTAGTTATACGAGTTCCAACGTTATACAACAAGGAACAATACCAACAGTATGTCTGGAAGTCTGTCCAAGACAGATGTCAGAGCGCAACAATACAAAACATCCATTGTCCTCGAAGGTTATACAGCAATGTTTGGACTTCATTGGACTGTTCTTAGATTAGTTTCGGATTATTTACACAATCTGGGGTATAACTTTAATGTGTTCATAATTAGCTACAGGCTATACGCCATCCCGTTGGAGTGGTTGGTAGATGCTTGCCTTTCACGCCACAGGACCTAGTTTCGATTCCCACCCGGGACATATATTTGTGTGCATGGACATGAGTTGGTCCTGAGTCTGGGTGTAATTATCTATATAAGTAGGTACGTATTTTCAATAGAAAAGTAGTGTATGTAGTATATCAGTCATCTGGTTTCCATAGTACAAGCTCTGCTTAGTTTGAGATCAGATGGCCGTGTGTGAATAATGTCCCAGAATATTATTATTATCTTTCACTTTACCCAATCCAGTTCTAATATGACCGCTTTATATCAATAATACCTACATTGCAACGATTAACTAGGTGTACCCTTCCCTTTAGTGTGTTTCAAAAGTAATTACTATCATTTTCTTTCTAAACGTATACCTCATTTTCCTTCTTTAAATCGAAGTTAAGACCTTCTGACGATCTTGAAACTAAAATTGATATCGGTTTAGTTTAGGAGAAGGAAATATGAACCCTCGATTTCAGTATATTTTGCTTTATGGCAGACGGCAAAGAATATCACCACCCCTTCTACTTTCGTGGTGGGCGTAGGACTGAAATGAAATGAAATTTATTCAGCACTTGGGTATTAACATACACTTGTACTTGTCAAGGTGAAGCAGCGTCTCCCTGTGTATTATGATCACAATACTGGGATCGTCAACTCGTCTGCCAAGCGTGGCAATTAAGGCATATCCTTTCAAATGAGGGACACAACTCCATTGTGGAAATCTTTTAGGGAGGCACTTGTCCAATAGTGGACGTCGTTTGGCTGACATGATGATGACGATGAAGCGCAAAGCGTCAAAATGCCTCAATCTCAGAAACAGAATTCATCAACGACACTTCCTGAGATAAATCAATTAAATCGTGAAGGTATTTGGCTACCAATTCATAGGGGGTGGAATGCTACTGCGTCCGTATATTTAAAACATGTAATATTAAACGGTAGTAGCACACACGAACGAACGTCCACAAACGAACCGCCGCGCCTGTCAGGCTATAGTAATCCCTTTACCGTAAGGTGGTTTTTATGCTAGTTTGCTGCTTGGTAGTATGATAAAAACAGTAATTACCCGGTCAATAGCAGGGCTATGCTTATAAAGACATTAGCATTGATTGACTCATAAATATATCGGGGCTGACATCTGAGGCCAACAGATTAGCCTTGAGTGTCAAGGTTCATGTAAATGGCGACATCAAGTTTACACGAATGTTGTAGACATTCAGGCGCTGAGCTGCCAAAACAATGAGTAAGTTTCAGTACAGCTTTAGATCGATAAAATACTATTTACTGTTTATACAGAGGGACATAACATAGAGACATTTAAGAGGCCGAGACTGCCTCACTCTTCATGTATACGTGTGAAAAAGAAACTATACTTATCGGCATCTCTTCAGCCGAATGATGTCCACTGCTGGACAAGATTTCCACAATGGAGTTGTGCCAACATTTGAAAGTCCATAATCGCCACGCTTGGCAGACGGGTTAGCGCTCGCAGTATGGTGGTCATACCCTAAACAGTCGATGAGGCTTCGAGGAGCACTTTGAGCGTACTGGCGCCCCAAGTATACCAGGTAAACGGCCCGTTAAACCGACTTCTGTCGAATCACGGGCTTCCCGGGAAGAAGTTCGCCGTCTCTACGGTGGTATCGTGCGATCCATGGCCTTTTATAGGGCGCCCGTCTGGTCTGAACGGGGTACCTCCCGCTGCAGAACTATACTCAATAACGTGCAGCGTGTGGTGGCCATGCGGATCGCACGAGGATACTGTACGGTATCTTTCAAGGTGTTCGACATTCCTGGCGCACCTCCGCCATTTGACCTCCTGGCGGCGGTTAACGCAGCGGTTTTCACCGAAATCCGTGTCCGCTAGGACTCCGGGAGGGCGCCAGAACAGACGCTCATTGAGTACAGACGGGAGGTCCACCGGCATGTACTAGTGTAGTCGCACGGCTAGACTTACGCCTCAGCCCGCGCAATAAATCGCGATGGTCATAGTACATAGAGATATGCTGCTGCCTATTCTCTACGAGATATTTTCTCGGGTTGATTTCTACGCCCCCCACGGGATGAAATGGGGTGGCGATATACTTTGCTGTCAGCCCCACAGCAACACATCGTGTATCCTATATACCCCAAATATTAAGAGTTTCAAAATGTCACTTTTCACTGTTATGTTGTCCCTTATAAATGGGTAAATGTCGATAAAATCAATAGACATTACTTATGTAAGGTGACAATGAACTTGTCCCTCGAAACACCTGCAGGCTCTCACGTAGTGAGAACTGTTATTATCGAATCGCGGGACCTTGCAAGGTTGCAATGTCGTTGCCAATGTCAGGAAAGTTAATTAGGCTGTACGTGTGGCGCAGTGGTTAAGGTAGTCTAGACACTACTCCGGCGTCTTTATTTTTAGAGTGCGTTCCCCAAATCCATTTATATATAGTTCTGTGTCTAGGGCTATGTATCATTGAATAGCATATCTGTAAATCTCTTACGATACAGGGATTAAATTCATAGTGCAGAACTATGCCCGCTTTTTGATATTAAAAAAAATCTAACCATAAAACCAATAGTCCATAGATCACGGTAACTTTTCGAACTTGCATAAAATGTTTAAAATAATACATGACCAATGTATAAAGAAAAGTTTTATTGTGATGCTGGAAACAAAATAACTTGAAAGACGGTATTGCATTTGAACGAGACAACTTTCTAGGGGTTGGACTGGTGCCCGGTAGCTGGAAGGTGATAATAGAGTATTATCTAGATACTTAAGATGACAAGTTCCCGGTATAAAATTGTGGAATAGGTAGAACCTTGTGCCAAATTTTTGGGCAACAAATTGCAACAAACTCTTTTGTTATGATGGAATGGGCTAGTGTTTGACTGCAGTCTCACCTAATGGTAAGCGAAGGTGTGGTCAAAGACGAACTGAACGTGCCTATACGTTAACTTTTCACTCTAACCTTTTAATAAGCTTATTTCACATGCGTTTCGTAGCAGTGTGAATCCAGCCCAGAAAGAAAAACAGGGCCACCCCATAGCACCCCAATCGTGTCGTAATACTATTAATATTCCATTTCGAACCACAGCATTACATATTTTTCTATTGAAATCAAGTTCTATTGTAAATTTATGTCCGATACTTAATCTACGTAAGAGCCAAAACCCGTCTAAAGATGATTATTTAGACATACTGTGTTCGTATAATCCGCGAAGAAAGCAAAAGTGCTTGACCACAATGGAGCCCATACAGTTGAAATTTTGAAAAAATGAAAATATGAAAAATAAAATAAAGTAACTTATAAAAAAATTAAGTATAAATTATACTTTCACTTGGCCTGCCCATTAAAGTTATAGAAGCGGCCAACGGTCCCCTCCGTAAAATAATTTTTCTCCACTCTCTAAATTAAACGAAACAATGTTGCCAAACAAAACGGATTAATTCTTAATAAAATTCACAAAAGTGTGGCCAAAATGATAACCAGTGATTGTAAATGGTACAATAGACACACCTTTGTTTCCTTAAATGGATTTTACCATTAGCACTTATCTAACTTGGGCGCATAAGGATATAAATAATAATTAATGTAGCACGCGGCTAGATAATTTACTAATGAACCAATATTTTATTTCATAATAAAATGTATTTAAATACAACTTAACGTAACTTTGTCCGATGAAACATACAAATAAATTAAACAGTACTATTTTATCATGTGAGCCAAGAGACGCCCACAGCTGGACAAAGACTTCCCCGACGATCTCTACAGTCGCAAGATCCACGCTGCGGCTTCTAGTTCGTGGTCGGCACTCAAGGATCTTTTTATCTCGTCGCTTCTACGAGTGATGTTAATGTAAAAACATTGTCTAGGTATCATCGAAGGAATCCATTAAAAAAAGTAATAATAATTTATCACAATCAATAATTTTAGGTATAAAATAAATAAATACCTATCTTGGGACAACTAGGCAAAGCATGGCAATCGCTATGGCAATCAGACAACTCGTCATTTAGTGGATAAATCTCTAGCTTAGCAGCCGTAGTATAAGATAACAACGTTTTACTATCGCAAAATAAATGTTATTGAACTATCCCAAAATTCCCGACCACGATAGCGCTATTTATTCTTAATGTAGTTTAGTAAACATCACAAAAAATTCAATCGTAATGTTTCTACCAACATGTTCTTAATATATTTATGAAAAAATTTCAATTGATTAGTGCTAATGTAGTAGAGGGAAGGAGAGGTAACCTTGACTTCTCCCTCTACTTCTTATATAATTTTTCCTCAAAACGGGTCGTATCATCGATGTCGGGGTAGACTAATGATAACTTACATATATTAAATCAAAGAGAAAATGAAAGTAGAGTCACATCACGATCTCAAAGCGCTTGCCAGGGGCTCAACCGGCTAAGTCGCTGAACATCGATATATATCAAATTAATATAGGTTAAAAATGACGTAATCAATCGTTAAATCGGCTTCCATGAGGAAATGTGACGTCATAAATGGTCCGGAATCGATTGTCAACGTTGAAGCCGGTTTAAACATTGATTACGTAATTTTTAACCTATATTCATTTGAACGCCATTTAAGAAATCGATGTTCAGCGACTTAGCCGGTACAGCCTCTGAGATGAGTAGGAGCGGCGTAACCTCCATCAGCGTATCGGAAAGAAATGTGCGCGGGCGACTGCGCGGGAATTCTTAAAATTCGTACGGAAACGAATGAATGAAATTGCTTCACATAATTTTTGTTATTTACCCGTGCGTTGCTTCACCGTTGTCGAGTACTTATGTTGAGTGTGCCATATGTTTTTATTATACAGAGTGTAATATTTTTTGTTTATTTACTAGTATATGCCAAAACAATCCGAAACTAGACAGCGCAGTTCGGACGGTGCCAAATGTTCAACAATAAATTTCGTTTGAAGAGTCGAAAGTGTGACGTCATCGCTAACTGTAATAAAAAAGTTTTATAGAAAGTAATCAAGGTTGGAAAGTTTGACTCAAGAAAAATCGCTTTCAGTTTTTATTGTATTTTTGATGGGAGACGAAGAAAAAAGCTAATATATTAGATAATTCTATGTCAGTTTAGAGTACCTACTTTATAAGTATTTCCCATCAGGTATTTTGACACAACTTGGGAATAGGACGACTTTATATAATTTAGTAAATGGATGAGGAATACAGTAAACAAATATTCTTATTCTGGTGTTGTGTCGCAATAGTGTTATATTTATCTTCGCCGGTGATATGGCTAGTGTTTGAGGTGGTCAGACAAATTGGCTCGTTACTAGATCACGTTTATTATATATATCATTTATCTGTTGTGATCATTTACGACGTATATAGTAGTCTTTTAAAAACAACTTCAAAAGGGTCTTCAAGTTCAAGTTCAGTCTTAAAACTGATTTAAATTTTTTGTTTTTTTTTTTTTTTTACCGGACGTGTACGTTTACATGTACTGTAACTTAATAACGCACAGTAACAACTTTGGTACTGTGTGTTCTGTGGCAAGGATTTTAAAACGAAAATCAAATATAGGTGATTTGCATCATGTGCCATTCATATCTGGTACGTATATTAATACTTAGATTGTACACGAATCCGCAAAAAATTACCACAATAATGATATATAATAGTTATCGTTTCCGTTCCCATGATAATGAATTTGGGACGTTTTATCACATAAAGCTTCACAACACAAAAATACCGTAAAAAGCAGCAAGTTTTTTTTTTACATATTTATGTATATGTTTGGGTGTGTGTTAAGTTCGGCATAAAATAAAATAAAATTTGAACTAAGGCAGAATCGCTAACCATTCAAATTAGGTCTAGTATGTCTATCGTTGAAATTAAAACAATTTCGCTTTCTCCAGTATTTTACGTAAAAAAATATGACTAATCGGCTTGACATGGTGATCTTAATTGCATTATAGATAAATTACAACCAAACACAAATTACCAACAAATAATAGTGCTCATCACACATAGAGTCGTCGAACCCACAACACCTGGCTTAGCGGTCATGGTCACTAACCACTAAACCATCAGACATTGATAAATGTATTGACGAGAAGCAATTAACACGTTACATGGCCAGGCTGATTGGTATCGTTTTCATGCGGGCGCTGTAGCAATTTGATCTAACTACCATAGCCTACGTATTAGGTCTCTCGCTGAAGCCATAGAGATATCAAAATTGACGCAATAATTAACTTTCATTTGATTAAAACATAACAAATTTGATCGCAAATCATCATCATCATCATCATACCGGCTGTAAGAAGCCGACTACTGGACACAAGCCTCTCCCAAGAATCATCTTGGGGGAATATTTTTATTGGCGATCGCAGTAAGATGGTCATAGTACTCAGAAAGAGGGTACTTCTCATCCTCTGGTAGATATACGTAGATATGCCCTCGGATCTATTCTGCACCCCCACGGGATGAGATGGGAACCATTGTTCACAAATAGAAGATACAAATTAATGCGCCAATTTATAACCCGCATATCCATCTATTGGTGAGTGGTTTCTGCCTAAATAAACCGATGAAACCCTAATTATTATTTTAACAGCAACGACAATTTTCCACAAGTATTCGCACAGATATTACGAGAGCAAAGTATATTTTATAGTAGAGATAAAATACGGCACGTCAAGGGGCTTACAAGACGCAATTATGTTGTTTCATGTAAATCCTGCAATTCCGTATAAGTTAACATGTACGGGTCAACTCAGAGTGAACTGAAAACCATCAAAACAAAATTACGAATCTCCAGTAAAATATAAACCATACAACATTAATTTATATTCGTATCGATGAAATGCCTTCTCAGATCCTAAATCGGACCAGCAGCCTGGGTCTTCTTGTACTGACGTATATAGAGTTACGTTTGCACAGATTGTTCCTAAGACCGTCACTTTCATTCATCTCCACGTTAGTAAGAAGCAGAAGTTCAAACCCTAAAAAGGGTGCTCTCTGGCGCGATACGAAGTATAATTTGTTCTGTATATATCGCCAGCCCACGGAAGCCTCTAATCATATGATGTGGCAGTGAAAACTAGCTCGCCTAATGATAACTATAATTAAAAATTGTGATTACATAATTTAACTCACAACTCTATTATTTTCTACGTCACTATTCACTCTAAAATACATGATTATACTCTTTTTAATATATACTACTCTAAGTCATCTCAACACATTTTATATACTAAATACCTATTTAATATAAAAATATATTTCACTAGAGACATTTTGATTGTAAATTATTTAAGAAAAACTCCTTGCTGTGGCCTACCAGGGTTCATGTTAATACATATTTTAATTTGTGACATCTGTTTTGCGATAGAGTTTTGAAGTTAGAATAACTAAAGATTCAAAATCATTTCACAAACCACTAAAATTATGTTACATATATATGAAATCGATTGATATACCCATTCATTAGAATCGTAATTTTCGACATTTATTTTTAAAGGTGACTATGAATTTTATTAAAGCGTAAAATAATTTCGTTTCGGAGTCGTAAAGATCTCTTTTAATATAGTCAAATTATATTTATTTCATAAGGTAAAGTAGTAATATTTTAGTATTCATTAAGAACATTTTAAATGTGTAAAACCAAATATGTAAAACATAATTGGTAATCAGTATTGCCTAAAGACAATTAAGCTGTTGTCAGCTTCTCTACCTCTGTAGTGCCGGGTCTAGTCAACTAATATTGTATAGCCAATTCCATGATAATTGGATTTTCCTAAACAAATATATCGAACACAAACCCCGCATCCAATATGTGTCCATTTACTAATGATTAAATGAAATCGTACACAATGGCTACCGATTTAGGGATAGAAATTGGTTAACATAACCAACCTAACGACTGTGCCGAGGGTTGTAGATACGAAGTCATATAAGGGTCCGAAGGATAATTATGTACCTAATTACCTTTCCCTAAGGGGCAGAGAGATAAATTACTTTTCTACCTTATATTTCTTTTGTTCCAGCAAATGGTAATAAAAGCTTTTTAAAGCCAGATTAAGATAAGGTAAGATAAATTTATTCAAGGATCAGTTACATAGGCTGAATTGGTGAAAACCTGCTACAGATTTGTTTTCCATACAGATGTTTACATTACTATGAATTAGTGGTTAAAGAAACAACAGAAAATGTTGAAGATAGCCTTGATGCCTTTGTCCAGCAATGGATGTTTTTCGCCTGATATAATGATAACGTTCATGATGATAAAGAAAGAACTACACAATAAACTAAAATTTAAACATTAAGGATTTTTACTAATGCTTGCTTATCGTATGGACAGTGGTTACCCTAGTGTCAGAGTTGTTTAAGCCGCCCAGTAGGCTTCTGACATGGTTTAACGACTGTTGTCTAATGACTACAACCGTGACTGACAGCCTAACGTGCCCTCCGAAACACGGAGACTGTCAGAAATTAAATCACTTTGGCCGTCACTCATCTATGTACTGACCGCGAGCCTAGTTACTTAACCTCGCCGATCGCTTACGGACCGGTGAGAATATCTAGCTATGAGTGCCTTTGAGCCGTTGAGAAATGAGAAAATGCCAGCTAGAAATGGCTCTATCACTACGCTCGTGTCGATATAAAAATTCATACTTTTTGTTATTTCACCACTGGAGCGTGTAGTATCCGCGTCGGATCCGTGACGTGTAGTGATCGTGAGCGATTACCGCCCGTGACGGCACAGTTAGGGCTAAATAGACTATAGTTGCTTTATAATCGTTGGAAATGGTAATGTCGATCATTATATACGCTCAATGACTACTGAAGGAGATCAACAGAAACATCGTTAACTTTCTACAAATCTACAATTTTTATTTAATAGGTAGGTCAGTTCCTCATAAATGTACGGCTTTTGTACTTGTTTGATTAATGTTTGGAATATAATGATATCAACGAATAACTGCACGTTTGGTGTAGTAGTTACAACGTGTTTGTGTTATCCATAAGTAATGGTGTAGAATCTCGAAGCAATTTGTGTCTGCGAATTGAGTAGAGCTTTGGCGCCAACGCGTATAAAGACGTATATGACGGAAAATGAAACTATGCCTCGGCATTGTTTCATTTTCAAAAACTGGTTTAAATTCAAGTATTTATGTGTAAATATGGTGGATTTTAGACATAACATCTGCGATAACGTAGACAAGTGGAGGGAAGTGCGATATTGCCGGGAATCGTGATTTTCCATGTTGATTCGAGGACTCCAAAGAAGCCTCTAGTAAAGTCACCACTGCTTCACTGGGTAACACTTAACATTTTTTTTTAGTTTTAAAACATTTATTACATAATTTATAATATTATTAAATAACCACTATTCGCCAAACTGCACAGCAGTTTCTTGGCAGAAAGATCACTTCCTTATTGACTAGCGTTATGGTTATTATGTCACTATACCTACATATATTTAAGCCTTAAGGCTAAAGGTCCCAAATAAATAGGTTACGAATAACAAGGTAGGTTCCTTACATCATTAGTGGAATAGCCAATATGTATTAGTTATTAACTTGTCTGTGATTGACTTTACTTGACAATTGCCAATTGACGAAAACGCCGCATATGCTGTAATGAGGCTATTATTTATTGCGGCAGAAGGATTGAATATCCATAGTCAAGAAATAATTTAAAAAAGTGAACTGAGTGTTTGGGAAGTCCCCGCAATAGAGGGTCTTATTTCCCTTGTGCCAGCGTTATTGAAAAAGACAAAAGTCGAATGTATCGATGGTAGCCATTTTCAATGCGGAATAGTCATCTTCTCGGGACACATTAGTCCACAAATTTACGCACAGACACAGTCTCTCTTACTTATTCTCTTGCTCGAATGAGACGATGGAGGAAGAACAGGAGAGAGGTCAGGGGCAAGGGTTTTATATGCGCTCCGAGGCACAGGGCTGTAACGCCACCCACTAGGTACTTGACTATATCAAATTGTATCATGAAAGAAAAAATAATAATCTAGGGACAATGTCACACAGATCTTCCTAGCCCCAAACTAAGCAAAGCTTGTACAATGGGTACCAGGCGACGATATACATACTTAAATAGATAGATAAATACTTATATACATAGAAATCATCCATGACTCAGAAACAAATATTTGTGCGCATCACACAAATATTTGCACTTACCGGGATTCGAACCCAGGACCACCAGCTTCGTAGGCAGGAGCACTACCAACTAGGCTACGGTGACCGTCGAAATTAAATATTTATTGGAGATGTGAACCTAGGACCTCATTACCGGTGGAAAGTGACCACTAGACCTAAGAGGTAGGATGTAATAGTATACTCGCGGAAACACTACTACCTGTTACTACAAACTGCACGACACCTTACTCATGTAATAAGTTATCGGATGAACGGTTTCCAAGTTTCCAGTTCATCAGCGGAGCTAGCCTGACGACGCAGTCATATGTCCCTACAGCGTTCGACCAATGAAATCACAGAAAAATACACGAGTCTGTGATTCTGAGTATGGAGCAAATGGATTTTCAAATTTAGTACTAAATATTTAAAAATTGAACCGGTGACATCAATTTTAAAATTTCGTACTACCTATATTTAAAAATCAATTTGCTTCATACTCAGAATCACAGACTCGTGTATTTCTGTCTATTTTTTTTAATATAATATTACTAAAATAAAAAAAATATAATAACTTATTTATTTAAGAATTTTCCGCACAGACACACTAGTTTGAAAATCTAGTTACTTTAATATTTATTTAGCATTGTGAGCTTGACAAGTCCAAGTGTATGTTAATACCCAAGTGCTGAATTATTTTAAATAAAATAAATAAAAAAGGTTTTTATTCACTTTAATAAAAGCGCTTGTAAATAGTCAGAACATGTTTGTAGTAATACAGTTATTATTTCTAGTTAATTATTATAGGTACATGGATTGTTAAAACATTTATAAAATTTATTTTATAATAGTAGTGATATTTAGCTGGCTTGTATTAAGTTATTGTCAAGGAGATAATTTTTAGGTTTAATTATTGAAATTTATGTTTTACTACATATTGTCTGAATGGTTCTGTCTATTATAATTCCATTGCATTATTATTAGAACTCAAAACTCTGCGAGAGTGGATTTGTTGTTTTAGATGAATATATTCATTATCACCTCTATAAAACTTGCTGAAAGGCTCGTAAAATAGCAGCATAAAATATTACATCAATACACATACTGGGAATCCAATACAAACTAAATCGAAGGATCAAAAGCACACAAGAAAAGGTATTCAATAAAAAACCAAAAATAGCGTCAATCCAATATCGAGTGCAAACACAACGAACAAATCGCTAAGAAAACACACATAGATACACAATGGCGGTGGAAAGGAACTTAGAGTAGATGCATTCAGGAGATCACATAGAAGTAGATCCTCTACCTAAGTATGAAGCATATACTTCGGTAGAGTATAACATTGATTTATAGAGAAGTTTTTATTTGATATATTTATGTAGTAACATATAATTTAGTGATTATTTATTGAAGCCTATGTGTTAATTCGGGGTATAACGCATCTGCATTCCAAATTTCGACACATCTATTCAGCGGTTTTAACGTGCTTGATTAGTACATATACATACAAGGTGTAACATAAATAATGGATCAACTTAAAAAGCTTTATATGCCTATGAAGCGACTTGTAGCACATAACCGCTCGATTGCTTTCTGCTACCACAGTTGCAAAATTTCAAATGCCTACCGTGCTCGCTGCAACCGTGGTTGCATTTTGACATTTTATTTTAAAATCATTATGATCCTTATTACAATGGCTTAGAGCTCTATTTAAACGTATCCAAAACAATTCTAATACTAAGAGCATAGACAAAACGTATTATTACCAACTTCACGGAACAAAAATATTCTAATATTGGTAGTTGAATCTCAGTGAGCGACTTTTAAAATTTGTGTATTCTTTTCGTTCCGTGTTTTTTGTCATTCTTCCACATGAACAATATTCAAATGTGCATGATCATATCAAGTAATTCATCTAGTTTATAGATATATTAAATATTTATGCACTTTTTAATTTAAATTTTCTGTAATTTTGATTTAGAACTCACACACTAACATTTACTCGCACCTCTAGTTTTAACGCTAATGGAATATTATTTATTTGAGCTTAAATAACCTAATATATACACTTTTGTACCTTATTTTACTGGCTATACAGAACAGTCGAAACCTTCAAAATGCGCTTTTTAGGAAAACCATAAATCAAGTTTTAGTTGAGGCGGGTTGAACGCTCGCCGTGCACCGAGAGCAGCTAGCACACGAGGGCAAAAAAAAAACATTTTGAAGCAATTGAGCGGATAAACATGAAATATTCAAAATAAAGATTAACTTCCCACGCGAGAATAACGGTCAGCTAATGCATTTTGTTTGGGAAACCATAAAAAAAAATTTAATTCCCATTCATTCGATACACCCTCCATGACGTACTACTATGAGAGTGATCTTTTCGTTTTAAGGCCCGGAATCCTAGAAAAGGAACGAGTAGGGAAATCGAGTGTCCTTAGGGACTTCGTTTTACGACGTAAACGACTATTAAGTAGGGATATAGCGAAATATAATCCCCAAAGCGCCAAACCTTTCAACATTTGGGGCGAATGTTGCTCACGTCCGTAGCAAGATTACCCTACCCTACTCTATGCTTGCCCCTTAACAGTTAAAGTAAGATGAAGATATATGTATGTAAAAAAGCTGAAATAGCGAAGACACATGTCTCTCTTCAGCATTAAGACGCGCAGGACAACTATTTGTGCGACTCATAAATAGTTATTCTGAATCGGGATATACGTCGTGTCCGTTCACCATATTTTTGTAAAGTACCCCGCGATAGATAGATTAATTCGCAGAGTGTAGGAGTTGCCTTAAAAAAAGAATCCCAAACTAAACAGAGCATTTACTATGGCAACCAGACAACTGATAAACATACGTATAATATGTATTTCTAAACACATACATATTATAGATAAATTACACCCAGACAACAATTAATAGTGCTCATCACACGAAGATTTGCCCTCGATAGGGATCGCACCCACAACTTAGCTTAGCATACAAGGTCACTAAACAATTTGCAGGCTTTATTATATGCAAAGACTCAGTAAAGCGATCATAGATATCAAAGTAGTATACTCTTCTCTTTTGTCGACTGTACCTCAATACTACGAAACATGACATGACAACGTGAATACTACAATAAGGTCCAGTTATTCTCAAAGAAAACGAGGGCCAGAGCCAACTAAAGATGAGATAGGCACTCCACCGTAGCTCACCTCTGACATTATAACTTGTGAAAGTAATGCGACACTAGAGAAAATAAGCGAGGGTAGTCAATTCAGAAGTCGCGGTAACTTTTCAGGGGTGGGACATTCAAATGATAAAATTTTAATTTGAGGACAATGTATTGACACAGCTCCAACCTGTCGCAATGCTGAGTTGACAACAGAATTAGATGGTTAAAATCTCAAAAGAATTACAAAAAAAATCATAAAATTGCAAGGTTATATCGTTTTATTTATGAGAATATTACATAACTAGTTATTGGTAGGGGCACTGGTGACCCATTAGACCAGAAACGTGCTGAGTATTATTTCATTTTTACATTCCTCCCATTATGTCCTGCACTCACACGGGGAGAAGCACTCATACTATAGACAATTGTGCTATTATATTTTTTGTCCTTCACTCACACAGGGAGAACGGACTCACGCTTTAGTAAAATGTGGTATTATATTCTTTGTCCTTCTTTCTTCCTTCACTTATGCTTTAGAAAAATGTGCTATTGCATTCTTTATCCCGCATTCACATGGGGAAAACACACTCATGCTTTAGAAAAATGTACTATTATATTCTGTATCGCGCACTCACATGGGGACAACGCACACACGCTTCAGAAAAATGTCCTATTCCCGCAAAACTCACAATTGCCTGCGGCCCTAAGACATTACGACCCGAAATAACAATTTCAAGTTTGTGAATGCGTAATGATGTAACTTTTAAGTTTCGTCTGTAATTTGGAGACTTAATTGTAACTGAAGAAATTTGGAACGAAGAACTTAGACTCTGTATTTTATTATAGGCCTTTCTAGAATGATATTTCGGGGTTTCGGAGTACTAAAAGCAACAAAATAATTCACGAATGAAGATAACAGCCGGGAAAATATAATGAAACTCCATTTATATTCCAACTGTAAAAATAAGATGGAAAATATAAACGTATGTACATATTTTCTTCATAAATATAGAATGTTACGGTATGAAAATTGTGTAAGATCTCATATCTTACACAATTTGAGGGTAGATTTCAAAATATTGTACGTGCTTCCATACTACGTTAAAATTTTGCTTGCAGAGAGATCATGTTGGAAAAATTAAATAGTTGATGAATTGCTCTGGTTCTGAGAGACTAAAAACTGAAGTTATGAAATATAATTTTTTATTTGAAAGTGAACCTGTGGTGACGGTGACCCGAGATTCACGCTTTTTGTTCACCCAAAAGTGCTCACAACTAAAGACGCGATTTAAAAAGTTATCACTTCCAAAAACAGTTAATTTTTATTATTATTTTACAGACATACAATACTGTTTTCACATGATGTTTACAGTTACACTGTAACACAGCTAGCAAATAAGACTACCAACTAAATAAACCGCACCCGAGGACACCGTCTTTAGGGGTTCGAACCTTGACAAAGAGCGGTTACAGACATGGAGTTGAATGCGAGTGTCGATTTATGGGGCCGTTTTGTGTAACCGACGGGGCTAAACACGTCTAATGGAAGGTAGCAGTATCACAGCAAAATAGTATTTAAATATTCTTATAACCGTCTCTGCTAGTAAAAGCTTGTTAGAAGCAGTAAATTATTAACTTAATTTGAAATTCAATCTTGCCTCTAGGACCACAGCTTGAGAAGTTTAATAAGATGAGTCTTGAGTTTGGAGTTCTGAATATATAACCTACATATAGCGCGCTGACCGAACGGCATGCGGCATTACGAAAAGCTTTATTGAGTGAAACATTCTCAATATTTTATGTACATATATCGATCCAATACTCCACTATCTCAATCTACTCAATCCTTAGGTCTCTATACTCAATTGCATTATATAATAAATGCTAATAAATAATGACCTCCTAGTCGAATTAGCTGTGTGGTGACGGCGACAAATATCAGAATCAGAATATCATCACCCCATCTCATCCCGTGGGGGGCGTAGAAGTCGACCTGAGGGAATATCTACCAGAGGGCGGGAAGCAGCTTCCTTCTGAGTACTACGACCATCATACTGCGATCGCCAACCCGCCTGCCAAGCGTGGCGATTATGGCATATCCCCTCAAGATGATTCTTGAGGGAGGCTTGTCCAGCAGTGGACTTATTTAAGCTGTAATGATGATGAGTCGAATTTTAGCCACGGCGGCCAGTCTCAATGGAGACTAGCCATCCGCGCGGGGCATATTATAGTGCACAAGTGCAACGAGGCACATTACATGGCGAAGTATACGGAACAAATTGTATGTTTACATACACGAAAACATAAGTTAAGGTAAATAAAAGACTTCAAGAAAAAAAAAAGTGCATGCAAGTGTATTCATCGAGTTGTTTTCGACTGTACCTATCCCACCATTTAGACAGTTTATAAAAAGGAATCAAAGAAACGTGTGAAGCTGACGCTTTGAAATCGAGCTCTTTTGATCTCGGAAAGAGTAAAAGCAAAAATATACTCAAGTAATCGATTTCCTAAAATATGATTCTGTATTTCCGCTCTACAAGATCTTATAAAGAATATTGATGTGTAATAACGAATCTTTATACGACAGGGTGAAGAAGAAAATATAAGATTGGTAAATGCTTGCCTTTCATGCCGCAGGTCGTGGGTTCGATTCCCACCCAGGACAAATATTTGTGTGCATGAACAAGTCTGTTTGACCTGAGTATCGGTGTAATTATCTATATAAGTATGTATTTACAAAAGAAAAGTAGTATATATAATATATCTGTTATCTGGTTTTCATACTACAAGCTCTGATAAGTTTGGGATTAGATGGCCGTATGTGAATAATGTCCAAGGATATTATCATTGTTAAGTAATGGGAAGATAACGGGAGAGACTCTACGAGCAACCCATCAATATAGAAATTCTGTACATAATACGATAAACCGCGTCTCAAGTACTAACAATGTCCAAGATTTAGAAAAATACACTGAAAATGAGTAGTACTACTATAATTGTCCCAAGATATTTATATATTTCTGTATACCCAAGGCGTGTAATTATTCTGAAACTAACGTCTTGTGTTGGGATCAAAGTAATAATATCGTAACATTATTAATGTTGAATCAAATCCTATTAAGCCCTCTGATGTCAGTTGGAATGGGATTAGTGAAAATTATACGGGACTAGGCATCAGAAGATGGATATATTTCTTGAATTAAGCTACTTTCCACTAATAAATGTGACGGTGTCTGTGAGAAGCGAAAAAAAAAAAATGTTATTAAATAGTTATCCTCCAATCATGCATCTTCCTTGATCAGCTACATGTGTTTCACACTACTACGCTAAGTGCTTAGATATAATAAGTGACATAATGATCATTGTTGTAATGTACTGATTGTGCGTATATGAGGCGCTCATCGATGCTCTCCCCGGTCCGTAGTAAATGATCGCGAGGTTAAGCAACTAGGCTCGCGGTCAGTCTATAGATGGGTGACTGCCAAAGTGGTTTAATTTCTTCGAATGATTGTAAGACAAACATTAGATATTTTTAAGTTATGAAAAAGTACAGTGACACTCCGGGAGTACCGCCAGAAGTGAAAACGTGAACAACTACACGGTGTCCGTAACTTTAAAAGTGTCGCGAATTCAATATTATTCCCATCTCAAAAAAGCAAACATGTATGTGGTCCTATGTACGTACATACACATGTAGTAAAAAAGAACAATAAAAAAAACCGATTTATAAATACTTAAACTTAACGGAAATATATGCATATATATATATATATATATAAAATATAACAAAAATATACAGAATATAATTGAAATTTGATCGAAACCATTTTGAAATTACATGACGACCCAGCTTTCAAATAACGATACGTAATAGGAACCATTAGTTGCATTGCGTACTCCGGTAATATTCTACGGTATAGCGTAACAAACGGAAGGATGAGTACTTCGAGAAATCACACTTGGCTAGTCGAAATGGAAATAAAACTACCCTTATCTAAGTATATAAGTTATCTTCACTAACCAGCTAATTTATGCAATTACTAACACAATACATTTAATTTTATATTATTATAGTTTTAGTGTCCGTTCCTTATTACTTATATTTCTCAATAATAAGTGAATTGTTATAATTTTTGAGAAATAAATGTCATAAACCGTATGTAGGTAACATTCTCATAAATAGAAGTGTCGGTAACAGTAACGGTAACAGTGTCACGACATCTATTATTTTTGCCATCTCAAAAATACTCCCCGTACCTAAACGTTTGATATCAAAAATAAAGTTAAAATATGTGTATAAAAAGCTCTAACAAAAATAAAGTTCCTTCAAAATTCTCAGAAGGCATGTACATCAACGAAGCACAAACTAAAACTTAAACATTTTCTGTGCCCTTTTACAAGAATTGCTATTTAAGATTAGTTTTTGATTCAAAAACAACCTAAAATTAGAGTGTTTCCATTTACTTAACGTCAACATTTTCATTTAAAAGGGCGAGGTCTAATAACAGCCGTTAATGCTATTAGTACAGAATTCAGTTACTAAGTTGATACTTTAGTAGCGAGTGAGTAGTTTTGATACTTTACAAAGGAAGCTTATGATGCTATACAAAGCGCAAGTCGGTCCTGTAACGAGTACTTACTGTTTTGATATTTTGGAAGGCATCACTTATCAGTTCCGACGCTATAAACTCTTAGACAAGCGAAGGAATATTGGTTCTGACACCGTAATAGGTGGAATTCAATCACCGAAGGCGGGTCGTAGACTTTATATTATTTACATGTACATTCCTGCTTCCCTAAATAAATATATAAATACTAGAGATAGCACTTGTAAAAAATTCGACCATTAAGTTTCTATTGCCATGGACTATAGACATTTAAGACAAAAAATATTAAACTGTACTCAGTTTTGACACTCAGTTTGTCAGTGCGTCAAAAGCATGGTAGTGTCTGTAATGTTATTTTAATTGAAATAATTTACTTCTAATGGCTATTATAAATACAAAAGTATTAGTTTTCTGTGCTCCTTCTCCGTATGAACTTTAACTGTCCCTAATTTCATAATCCTTCCTCTGTATATTTTCGTAAAAATGAAGCAAAAGCTTTGTACCCCACAAAGCTTTGCTTCACGTATTAATATTATGATATAACCAGTTGCTCTCATCGTCACGAAAGCTAGCTAAGTTTTAGCACCTAATCTTGCCGTCTGTCTAGACATATGTGACCGCAAACCTTTAATGCTGAGCATCTGCGTGCGTTGGAGGGAACGTAATTACGTACCAATTAACGTAACGTCTGCATTTGTTTTAGTAATAAGACAACACTAATTAAGTTTTGTAAAGGACCTCTATTGATTATACAACTCTTGATACTAGGGTACTACGCCCTCGAAAAGGTTAAGTAAAGTATAAAACTTACAGAAGAAAGCCTACTGAGAGGCTTGTACAAGTCTTAACACAAATGCTACCACGCCCACGTAAAAGATAAATGAAATCCTACTTAATGATGATAGTTAATGAAATACTTAATTAATTTTATTCAGCATACAAAGTGTATTATTACACATACATTTGTAATTGTCAAGCTCACAATGCTGTACAACAAACATAGTCAAATACAATATTTATTATTTATGCTCTCAACCAGTAGCTTAATTTAAGGGACTAATACCTGGGGCCAGCCTTATGGGGTTCGGGCCACAGCTCAGGGTGTGCGCTCAGGAGTAGTTTATATTTTAGGACTCCGTTACTCAATCACGCATCCACTGAACAGATATGCCTGAAATTTGGTTTGGGGATAGGTTATATCCTGAATTAACACATAGGTTGCTCGAAGTAATACGCTCGTCGGTAACATCGCGGCGGCCAGCTAGTATAACGTAACAGTACCAGCTGCTCGAAGTAATACGCTCGCGGGTAACATCACGACGGGCACCTAGTAAAACGTAACAGCATCATCTGCTCGAAATAATACGCTAGCGGGTAACATCGCGGCGGACAGCTAGTATAACGTAACAGTATCAGCTTCACGAAGTAATATACTCGCGGGTACCATCGCGGCGGCCAGCTAGTATAACGTAACAGTATCAGCTGCACGAAGTAATACTTTCGCCGGTAACATCGTGGCGGGCAGCTAGTATAACGTAATAGTATCAGCTACTCGAAGTAATTATGCGCGCGGGAACTTGGCGGCGGCCAGCTAGAATAACGTAACAGTATCAGCTGCTCGACGTAATACGCTCGCGGGTAACATCACGACGGGCAGCTAGTACAACGTAACAGTATCAGCTGCTCGAAGGAATACGCTCGCGGGTAACATCGCGGCGGGCAGCTAGTACAACGTAACAGTATCAGCTGCTCGAAGGAATACGCTCGCGGGTAACATCGCGGCGGGCAGCTAGTACAATGTAATAGTATCAGCTGCTCGAAGTAATACGCTCGCGGGTAACATCACGGCGGGCAGCTAGTACAACGTAACAGTATCAGCTGCTCGAAGTAATACGCTCGCAGGTAGCATCATCGGGCAGCTAGTAGAACGTCACAGTATCAGCTGCTCGAAGTAATACACTCACGGGTAACATCGGGCAGCTAGTATAACGTAACAGTATCAGTATTATCCTCACCTCACGCTCCCGCTGTCCCGTCGCAGCGACCATCTCCGTGAAGTTAGCGCACGAATCATGATGATCACAGTTCAAACCAGTATTGTCAACATCACACTAAACTAAATTAACAATCATATTATAAATGCACTTTTCTCACTTTAGCTTTGGTTTCACTAGTTATGGATTTAACATTATTGTTTATCACACTTGCGAGGCACTGATTGGAGATCGGTGGTTTTATTGGAATGTTCTTAAAACATAATAAAATAGAACCTGATTAGTCTCAATATTTTTATCATGTGTGTGTATCGTAAATAGTGGATGTCAGTTAAGGAGTTTAATTTGCCTATGTAACTGAACAACACATCAATATGTGTAATATACAAAAAAATATATAAACTCCCCATTAAAAATAAAAACAAACTGATTCATTTTGTGTTATATTACACCTTGTATAAACTGATTTATAAATATCTGTGTCCGCATATATGAAAGATCACATCTTAGAGTGCTTTTCCATCAGAGCTGTGCTATATTACGTAGGTGTGGATGCGTTTGATATCGATCAATCTTATCCATTGGTCCATATAGCTCAGCACTGGTGGCAACTGGTTCAACTAAGCCATGTTTTTTATATGAATGGATGGTTGCTCTAGATGTTGTGGCTATGAGCAGAGAAACTACAGTAGCCGCTCGAACAGCTTCCCGGTCAAATCTTCATAGCACACCCTACTCGCACAGCATAACACATCCCCGGTGTAAAATCACCCTTATTATTAACCGCCTTAAAATCAAGGAGGTATCATGTCAACAGTCCTTTTTTTTTTATGTTTGTTACACTATTTCTCCATTGATTTAATCGATAGGGAATGCTTTTGGAATAACAAAATGGGTCTCATTTTGTTCCATTTGGTTGTGTAGAAGAATAGTAATTACAACACTAAGTCGGCATAAAAGCAGAATCCTTCCGAATATAGACGAGACTAGTATATTTAACTTTGCTATATCAATTACATATAATTTTAATAAGCCTTTTGGTGATAGTACGGCAACAAACGCAACATCTATGCTGAATTGTTTCTCCAATTACTGTTCTTATCCTAACTTGTAATGTAATTTATAATCAGAATAAGAAACGTTTAAGATAATAAAATTGATCATTTATTTAATTATTAATGTGAAGCATATGTAGTCTGCCATCATATGAGTGCCATTTGAGGGTGACTTTAGTTCTAAATACGCAATAAGGGCTAAAGCAACTTTGAGCATAAAAGATTCATTAGCAAATGTTGTTTCGCATAAATTTGCATTTAGAATTGTGTCTCCATTTCAAACATTATACAAACATAATCCCGATGAAATAATAATGCCTTTATGGACGAAATTTAGCAATGACAGTCCTGAAGCCATATCAAAGACCTGCAGGCGGCTGTGTCTTCTACCAGGATTTGTAGACAGTGCTGGTGCTAGATCCAGCGGACCATTAAATGTATTATTTCCCATTATTGAGGTGTTTTATAAAATAACTTTATCTACTATAGTCATGGCTGTTTGGATGACAGCAAAGAACATCACCATCTCATCCCGAGGGAGTCGTAGAAGTCGGTCCAAGGGGCAATCTGCTAGAGAACAAGCAACAGCGTCATTCTGTGTACTATGACCATCATACTGCGATTGCCAACCCGTCTGCCAAGCGTGGCGATTATGTCATATCACTCTAAATAATGGACACAACTCTATTGTGGACATTTTTGGAGAGGTCTTTGTCCAGCAATGGACATCATTCGGTTGTCATGATAATCGAATTGATCTTACTTACATACTTATCGTATGGGAAGTGGTTGCACCAGTGTCAAATTCGTTCAAGCCGCCTCTGACATGGCTTAACGACTGTTGGCTAATGACTACAACCGGGACCGAGAGCTTAACGTGCCCTTCCGGAGCACGGAGACGCTCTGACTTTATACCACTTTGGCGGTCACCCATGCCAACCCGATCACTTACGGAGCGGTGAGAGCATCTAGCTATGTTATATCAACTGAAAAAATAATAATCTAATCGCAGTGGCGGCACCTATATATATAATTGCCAATAACATAGTATATGTTATTGGCAATTATATACCTATATAGGTGCCGTGCTTACAAGAAATGTAGGTATTAAACTAATCGCATACTTTACACTAATACACGTGGATAATTAAAAAATAAATAAAATCCAAATTGTTTGGGTTATCGGTCTTCTAGTTGTTTGGTCATCTAGTTGCTTAACCTCGCCGATCACTTACGGGCCGGTGAGAGCACCTAGCTATGAGCGCTACTTTCGAATTGGTAACCTCCTCCTTTATTAAAGTCGGCTAAAAAGAAGCACTTAAAAATGATTCTATACCTCACAGTATTGACATTTAAATCTATATAAATAAAAAGAGAAGTCCTGACTGACTGACTGACTCATCAACGCCCAGCCCAAACCCTTGGCCCTAGAAAGCTGAAATTTTGCACAGATGTTTTCTTTATAATGTAGACAAGGAATAAGGAAGGATATTTCGAAATTCAACCCCTAAGGGGGTAAATCGGGGGTGCGAAGTTAGTATGAAACTTTGCCGTTTTTGAAGTTAGAGGCATGAAAGTTGGTATTTGGCCTAGCAGTTAAAAATAAAAAATATATGTTTCAGGATTTTTGGAAATTTCACCCCCAAGGGCAAAAAATAGGGGATGTAAGTTTGTATGAAAAAAGTCCCCATTTTTAAGTTAAACGCATGAAAATTAGCATTTGGCTTTTTAGTTAAAAATAAAAATATATATTTCAGTATTTTTGAAAATTCCACCCAGAAGGTCATAAAATAGGGGATGTAAGTTTGTATGAAAAATGCGATATTTTTGAAGTTAAACGCATGAAAATGAGTATTTAGCCTTTCTGTTAAAAATATATAGCATTTATTTCAGGATTTTTAGAAATTACACCCCCAAGGGCGGAAAATAGGGGATATAATTTTATACTGCCTGACTGACATATCAACGCACAGTCTAAACGGCTGCAGTTAGGACTTGAATTTGGACAGTAGTTACCTTTTATGACGTAGGCATCCACTGAAGAAGGGTTTTTGAAAATACCACCCCTAAGGGACTAAAATAAGGGATGAAATATTTTATGAAAGTGCTTAATTTTGATGTTAAAGGCTTTAGTATATAGACTTGCAGTTAAAAATTAAAATATATATTTCAGGATTTTTGAATATTCCACCCCCAAGGGCGTAAAATTGGGGATGTAAGTTTATATGAAAAAAGTGCCAACAAGTTTTAAGTTAAACGCATGAAAATTGGTATTTAGCATTACAGTTAAAAATTAAAAGTATGTGTTTCAGGTTTTCCGAGAATTCTACCACGTAGGGTGACAAATAGGGGATGTTTGTATGAAAAATGTGACATTTTTTAAGGTAAATTCATGAAAATTGGTATTTGACCTTTCATTTAAAAATATGTATTTCAGGATTTTTGGGAATTCCAGCCCTTTAGGGTGACAAATAGGGGATGGAAGTTTGCATGAAAAATGTGACATTTTTTAAGGTAAACGCATGAAAATTTGTATTTCGCCTTTCATTTAAACATTATAAATATTAGGTCTTTACCTATGAAATTGCCGTTCTGCAGTACTGGCCATTTCAAATCAAAATAATTTTTGTTTGGCTAAGAATTCTAATTTCAAAATAATTTTATTTTAAAAACATGGATTCTTTTTTCCAAAAGTAGTCATTTCTTTATTGATTAGTGTTACATTTTCATCGCATTTCAATCTTTTTCGTCATCATGGATACGTTAAAAATTCGAGTAATTATGGAATATGAGTACCGTCGTGGCAGCAACGCGGCACAAGCGGCACGCAACATCAACGACGTTTACGGAGCTAACACTACAAACCAACGCACCACCTGTTATTGGTTTGCTCGCTTCCGTTCTGGAAATTTCGACCTGAAAAATGAACCTCGCGGTCGTCCGAAGACTTTGGTCGACAATGACGAATTAAAGGCGGTTGTGGAAGCTGATGATACACAATCTACGGCTGAATTAGCAGCAGCTTTCGACGTTAGCGTCAAAACAATATTGGTCCATTTGCGTCAAATTGGCAAGGTAAAAAAGCTTGACAAATGGGTGCCCCACGAACTCAATGATCGCCAGCGCGAAGTACGCGTCGAGACGTGCCTTGCACTGCTCAACAGACACACAAATGAAGGAATTTTGAACCGCATTGTTACCTGCGATGAAAAATGGATTCTGTTTGATAACCGCAAGCGCTCAGCAAGTTGGTTGGATCCTGGTTCAGCACCTAAACAATGCCCTAAACGAAAACTTACCCCTAGAAAAGTGATGGTCACTGTTTGGTGGTCTAGCGCCGGTGTGATTCATCACAGCTTCTTACCAAACGGGGTGAGCATTACTGCAGATGTGTACTGTGAAGAACTGAGCACAATGATGGAGAAGCTGGCGCATCTCCAACCAGCATTGGTCAATCGCTCGTCTCCGCTGCTCCTGCACGACAACGCGCGACCTCATACTGCACAGCAGACGGTCTCCAAGTTGCAAGAACTGGGGTTGGAAGCTCTCCGTCATCCGCCCTACTCACCAGACCTTGCTCCTACAGACTACTACTTTTTCCAGAATTTGGATAACTTCTTGGCGGGAAAAAAATTCAATACCCGAGAGGCAGTACAAAATGCCTTTGAAGAATTTGTTGCCTCCCGTCCAGCTGATTTCTTTAAGAAGGGCATCAATAAACTGCCACTGCGATGGCAAAGATGCATTGATTGCATGGGTGATTACTTCGATTAATACAAATAAAAAAATTCATGAAAAAAATTCGTTTAAATTTTTTCATACAAAACGGCAATTTCATAGGTAAAGACCTATTATATCATCAGGACTTTTGGAAATTCCACCCCTAAAGACGACTAAAATAGGGGATGTAAGTTTGTATGAAAAACTGTTTTTTTTTTTTTGGAGTTAAAAGCATGTAAATTGGTATTTCAGTTAAAAATAAAGCAATCAAGGGAATAATTTGTTGTTAAAAAAGGTAATCCATAACTGATTCAATAGGTCAACACCAAAAATGTACGCCAACTTAAATTATAGAGAAATTCGTTTCTTATTGCTTAAAATGTTGTGTTTGTTGTCGTCTAAGTATAGATTTAGCGTTTTATAAGATTTGTAACTTCTTTTTTTGGTATTTTTCATAACATATTAAAAAACGCCAATTTAATAAAATTGGGATAAAAAGTCACTGACCCAAAATTCGAGTTAGCGTAGTATAAATTGTTCATGTCGAGATGATCGCACCCAAAAAATATCATCTTAATTTTACTGATCTACAAGTTCACAATTTTGTAACTCGATGAATTTTATATCGTTTCAGATCGCAGAACTCATTTGACATATCGGTTAAAATAAATAAATGCTTGAAGTAAAAGGTAGTCCAAAACTGAATCAAAAGATGATCGCCTAAATCTCACCCAAAATATATGCCCACATTTTAATTTTACCGCTTTACAAGGTTATATTTTTGTTAGTAGATGGTGTAATCATCGTTTTAGATCGCGCTATGGTTTCGTTCACAAAATGTGATATTAGACCTATCAATGCCGTGGTCGCAAACTAAGCTAATGGGAGTTACCTTGGTGATTAATGCATCGTTGATTATTATATTACTTTATTTGACTTACTGACTTTACTTAAGGACAATTGATATGTATTCTTTGATATTTTTGGGTTTATGATATCGGGTCTTTTTTTTAAATAACAGTAGCAAAGTAGTCTTTAGTTTATTTCTTAACTAGGTTATTTATAGGTTAGGTTTTCTTAAATTTATATTGCTTATTTCTTTTAAAAGTATTTTTTTTAGATTAAGCTAGAAGTAAGTAGTTACATTGGTAATCATTCAAAATTGTCGCGGACGAAGTCGCGGGCACCAGCTATAGTTATATAAAGGAATTATAGTAGGAGAGAGGGTATTGGCTATTAGGCAGTGTTCCAAACTCCGGGCTCGATTACAGATTTCCTGGATCGAAAGCTTTAATAACAATCTGTTCGACCAATATGAGCACGCATATCGAATCTTACGATCAACAACGAACTACACCCCCGTTCTTAGCCGTCGTCAAAAAGAAGGAGGTCTTGCAATTCGACTGTATTATCAATGGAGGTCAGAAAAAAGGGGTTGAGTCATTATGTACTAATTTTACAGTATGGCTAGAAAACTAAATTGGGACATGCGCGGTAAACCTTTTTTAAGTTTATTTTATTTTTATTTTATTTTATTTTATTGGTACAGAAACAGATTACAGATTCTATGAACTTCTACATATTTTATGTTATAAGCAAAATTTTAACCTGTAGTCCAATTATAACTGTACACAGCACTTATATTATAGCTTCATATATATTTATAATTATGTATTCGAGATAATTGAAATTAGAGTACACACACAATAATTATACATTATGCACAATAATTGGCATGCTAAAATTAATAGTTTTAGTTTATAAAGGTTTTAAATGTAGATTTTCTTTTTTAAACAAAGCTTTTTTAAAGTTGTTTATACTGTCATGAAATATGTCAGTATCGGAGCATATAGAATTATACTGCCTACACATTCTTATAAGTGGACTATTTTGAGATACATTATTATTTCTAACAGGTATGCTAAAGAGTTGTGGTATACGCACAGATCGCGTTGGTATTTTAAAGTCTAAGTGACTTACAAGGTCACTGTTAAGTGTGTTATTTACAATTTTATGTAGAGTGCACATGTCGTTTATCCATCTCCTTCTTTCTAGGCGTATCATACCAAACTTTCGAAGTCGACCTTCGTAATGTTTATTTGGATTTTGATATTTATATAATACTAGCTATGCCCCGCGATTTTATCTGCATTAAACTTTACAAATTATAGCCTATGTGTTAATCCAGGGTATCAGCTAAGTCCATACCAAATTTTATTAGGATCGCTCCAGCCGTTTAGACGTGAAGAAGTAACAAAAATACACACTCACACTCAGAAACATTCGCCTTATAATATTAGTAGGATACACATATCGAAATATTATAAACTCACGTCATTAATTTTATGTTGGATTCGGCCAGAAACTAGACGTACAGACCCAGTAGCATCTGAACCAATAATGTGGTAGATTAATAAGGAAGAACAACGGTGTATATATTTTATAGAGTTCCTTCTATTACCTACCACTGCAATTCCTGTAAGCCAGGACCAACAGTGGCACGGAATGACATGACAATCAGCTGTGATGATCACGCATGTCCCAGGGAATCACTTCGGTTATAAATAGGTGTATACTTAAGCCAGGTTGTACATGAGTACATAAGGGACACGTGCACGTTTTAAATTAAATTCCAGAATTAATTACTAACGTGAGAAGTTCCCAGTTTATTTTCATTACAGAGGAATGTTCTGCGTGACCTGATTATTGGATTGGGCGACTGAGTTTTATGTCTAAGTATTTACAAAGCAATGCCACATTCCCAATGTTATGGAAGTAGGTAATAGTATAATTTACAGTAAAATGTGATAATTTACTATTAAAGCTACGTATAGATAAACCAAGATAAGCGGGGGGGGGGGGGGGGGGGGGGCAGTGAGCGGCAACAGAGTGCACCGAAACATGTATAATATTGTTATTGAATTTGACATTATTCTTATCAAACTAATATTGTGTATGTTTGTCACTCAAATTCTACCGAACGGATTGTCATGAAACTTTGTAGCAATATAGCTTATATATCCGAATAACACAAAGGATATAATTGATAAAGTTTAACGCGGGTAAAATTGCAGGACACAGCTTGTTTTATATAAATCTCTGTGTAATTCAATTCATAGAAAATTAATCTTGGAAGAGTTTTGGACGTTACATCCGTTAGCTTGTAAGATAAAATGAATAAATAAATTATTATCACTATATATTATTCTCTGAGAAATAATTTTAGACCACAGTCAGGATTTGAAATTACGTTATCTGGGTACACATCCCAATTGCATAAGGGCTTTTGCCAGATTATGCAGGTTTCCAACCATTAGTTGTTAATAAATAGAAGCAATGACAACTTTCACTTCTAACAAAATTTCTCTATTCTTTTGTAATCGTTTCTGGCAAAAAGCAAGAGCCATAGAAAACGTTGAGTATCACATTGTATGTCAATCACTCTCTAGAGAGAAACTGTAACGATTGCCACGTTGGTGTTAATGTATTTTTTTATACAACTAAGCGTTAGCAACTCGCATTCTGCTCGCCTGGTGGTAAGTAGTCCTCGTAGCGTACGGACAGACACATTGGTCACGCATTGCTGACCCTTTAGAAACTTTATCACACCTCTTTTGAAGGGCCTCATTCTGCAGTCTGTGTGAAAAGAGACGAGTGAGAAAACCGTGGCAGAGAAGTTATGCCACAGCCTCCGCGTACATGGGAGGAAGTTTCGCTTAAATTGTACCATACGAGATCGTAAAGGTTCAGATAGTGAGAGGTGCGATGGTAGAAAGTGGCCGTGGCCACAAATCAAACAATTCCTCCGAACCATTATACAAGCGATAGAACACATACACACAGAGATACTACTCAGACTCAGGGGTTGAATGCGACTGTAAGCTCGGGATCGATGACAATTCTCACAATTCGTCTTTGTATTTATCCGCAGTTACCTATTGGCATTGGTCAGGCCATAATATCGAAATATTTAGCTAGTTATTTTTCGTAAGAGAGATTTATGTGTAATAAATACTTGAAATCCTTAGCTGGACTTTAGATTTTACAAACGGCATATTATCTTGCGACAAATATCAAGATTAGAAGAATCACGTAAAGATAGGTATATATATGTCGGAGAATAATAAATAATCTATGTACGATTCTATAAGAATGAAGTGGCAACACTAGTAAATCATGGATATCATAATAATGGAGTGGCAACACTGTTGTACGTGTCATCGTGATTTGAAGGGTTGACATTTGACGTTGTCAATGCACTAATATCTGTCAGTAGTGCGATTGGACTTGACACTTGTTCTAGTACCGTCGCCTGCGCCGGGTGTGCGCACTGATCGATTTTAAAAATACAACATGGCGGACACGGACCTCGTGGACGTTGATTCTAATCCATCTGAATCTGCGACAGCAGCGCTGCAGCGGTTAGATCGATTCCAAAATCATCCCACGTGTCTACCGCAATGCCTGCTACTCAAAATCAAGAATATTTTCGTGATTCGGTTCCACCACGTAGCGAAAATAGTGACGTTACAAATTTGAAAAATTACGATGAAAATACAACCCCGCTGATTGTGAATTTACGGCTGTATCGCAAACTCGTGGACCGATTACGAAACTCGATATGTTACATTGAAGTCGTACCCGTTGTGCAAAACGTTAGACGAAGCAAATTAGCGTGTATCAAGACAGTTTGCGGCGACCCAGAGATTGATGCCCTTTTTCAAGATATGGTGCCGTATGGTGCAGTGGCCGTGCGAGAACTTACATACGTGGAGTACTCGACTTACAAGCTTGCCTTGATTAACTGGTTGAAGCCTGCTTGGAGCGAAGGTAACAAAATCGAAGTTGTTATCGCAGGTATCTCGGATACTCAGGTATGTTCAGACTTGTTTAAAACACGCCTTCTGATTTCGTGTTTCGATGTGGTTACTCGCGATGAGCGGAGACTCTCGGCCAGTTCGTGTTTATCGTTAAAGAGTAGTTTTTGGTGCATCAGTGAACGTGGAAGAAGTTTTTATTTAACAATGAAAAGAGTACGGGCTCTGATAGTTAGGCTGCCTTTCTGTCGGTCGACTCTTTGAGTTAAAATAATTAGTTTGTTTTTCGAGGTGAAGTCGAGGTGAAGTTGATCGTGCTGTCTCTTTGCAAATAAGGAGACGGCATTGGCGATTCTGGATTGGGGAGAAGTCACCAGTTTGTATTAGAGTAAATTTAAAGTAACCTCTAAAGTAAAAGTGCCTCGTGTCGAGTGTGAGTGGTGAATCTTTATTTTATGAGAAAAAACCTGTAAGTACTTTTATTATATTGTTTAAAAGGTACTTGATGACCTAATGCTGCACTGAAGAATTTTTGATATCTGTGAAATTCATAACACGTGTTGTTTTGTGTGGTTTATACTTTTTAGATGTTGAAAATACGCCCAACGTCTGTTATATTTCATTTTTATGGTGACAATATGCGCGTTTTGAAGGTTAAATAGTTTGAACGGTTTATTTCGAAGTCTATGGATGTAGGGGCAAGTTAGATCACATACACGCTCTTGTGGACAGTGGTACAGATTGTTCCCTAATTCGTAAATGATTTGTTGATAACCATACAGGTACTCGAGATTTTATATCCGCGCGCCTGACAGGTATTGGGTCGGATATTACATTTTCTTTTACCCGTATTAGTCTGCCTGTCAAGGTCAACGAAGTACTCGTGTGTGAGAAGTGACTTTTGTAATTGTAGATTCATATATTTTTGGCTCATGATGTTATGATAGGTAGATGTTTTTATCTAACCGGGATTGAGCTTGACTATTAGTAACAAAGTCACCCGCATCACTCGCGAGGTCCATGCTGAAGTTTGTTTATTACAGAATCTTGACACTTGTACAAGCTATCGATACTGATTTGATCGACTGTAAAGACGT
This sequence comes from Pseudoips prasinana, assembly GCA_951640165.1. NCBI lineage: Eukaryota > Metazoa > Arthropoda > Insecta > Lepidoptera > Nolidae > Pseudoips > Pseudoips prasinana. The sequence goes on along the minus strand of OX621251.1, from coordinate 30,091,539 downwards.
TTCTCAATTACTGACAAGTGGATTCCTGAGAGATTCCTGTCTGTTCTAGTAATAATTCATCATCATTATGTTAGCCGAAAGACGTCCACTGGGCGGAGGCCTCCCCCGGGAATCTCCACAGTGGTCGGCCCTCCTTGTGGGGGGCCTGCCCGCGCTGCGTCTTCCGGTGCATGGTCCCCGGTCGGGAGCCTGTCTGATCTAGCGGCCGTCGGTGTTGGGAGCTGTGTGCTCCGCCCGCTTCCGTTTCAGTTTGGCAATTCTTTGGTTATAATCATAATATCTTTATTTGTATAAATGTGGTGAATACAGGTGTTATTGTTTTCATCATTTAAGTTTCACGCATTTGCCATATTGTACATGGCATACAAATGTTGTACTTAGGTACAAACTAGGTATATTGAACTTAAAATACTAACTTACTGATTTGTGACACAATTTTTATGCCGGCTACTTTGTTTCGCCTGCGGATTACGACGTTTTTATTCGATCGCGCAGGGATACTCCGAGCGTGGCACTCTCCGTTGCTCTTTGGGTGACCTTGAGCCTTCTTGTGAGACCAGTGGTGAGCGACCACGTGAAAGACTTTAGAGTTGAAACACTGCGTTATTTGTGATGAGAGGATATTGCGTAGCTTCCCGAACTATTTTAATTAATTGCTTCACTATAACCGAGAACCACGAGCGTAGGTTCTGGAAGACAGCTTCAGGTGAAATCCAAATCTCGCTAAATTGTACCATGGTTAGAAGTACAGTTAGAAGTCCGCTTCAATTGTTGATGGGTTGTAATTAAAGTTCCCATCCAAAATTAATGCCCTTGTCCAAAAATATGGTTAGGTTAACCTCTACGAACTTAGATGAGAGGCATAATGCAGGATGGACGAGTTAGTTCATGCTGATAAGGTGCGTTATGGCAAGAGCAAAGTTAAAATCCATTTAAAATAAGAGACGTTGTTTTTGTCGGAAAGAACCCTAACGAATTGTGATATTTACTTTGTCTTCTCTGTAATTGTCCTGTTTGAGTGTGTACAATGGGGAGTATTCTATTCTGATAATAAACAAATGAAGTGAAAAGTTTTCAAATCCTTGTAAGATAATAGAGGTCTATGACAACGATAGATACAAGGAACAGCCAATAGCTGATGGACGCGTTAAGTACCTACGTATGTTACGAAAAACTTGGATTTGACAGTTGTAGTCAGAAATAACAGTGTAGTTAATGCCGATGGTTGAGTTAAATTCTAAGTTTAAAATGATTATTGGAGTTCATTGTAAGACACATTTATGTGTTACATTATGAGTAATAAAGCTGGTTGATTTTAAATAAATTGTGTGACAAGTACCCTACTTCGAGTTCCTGAAACTTGAGCATTGAAAGCTCCGCGCTTTGTGCTTGAAACGGTTGAGCATTGAAAGCTCCGCGCTTTATGCTTGAGACGGTTGAGCATTGAAAGCTCCGCGCTTTGTGCTCGTAGCAGTTGAGCATTGAAAGCTCCGCGCTTTGTGCTTGTAGCAGTTGAGCATTGAAAGCAGCTCCGCGCTTTGTGCTTGTGGTGGTTGAGCATTGAAAGCTCCGCGTTTTATGCTTGTGACGATTGAGTATTGAAAGCTCCGCGTTTCGTGCTTGTGACAATTGACTATCGCAAGCTTCGTGCTTTGAGTTCGTGACGCTGCATTGCGCACTTACCTATAATGTTCCAGGGTGTAGAACAACATTTTCAAACTTGTAGTAAGACCTCTAAGGAGTATGTGATAGTCATCGTTGATGCTTTTACGAAATTTTGTCAATTAATGTGTGTCAAAGATTTAACATCACGATTTGCTTGCGAGGCACTACGTAGCTTTGTCCACATATTTAGAACCCCGAAACGAATTATCTCTGATCAAGGTACATCTTTTACTGGTCAAGACTTTCAGGATGTATGCCGAGGTTGGGCCATTGAGTTCCACGAGATTGCTAGTGGTGTTAGCCGAGCTAACGGTCAGGTGGAGCGAATGATGCCCAGCTTGACAAATTGTTTTACAGTGGCCGAAAATTATAAAAATAAATACTGGAAGTCTGTCTTAGGCGAAGTAAAACTCGATTTGAATTGTACTGTAAAATAAATAAAATGAAATAAAATAAAAAAGGTTTTTATTCACGTAGACTTTAAAAAAGCGCTTGTAAATAGTCAGAACATGTTTGTAGCAATATAGTTGTATACATTAGATAATATTTCTAGTAACATAGATATTTAGGTACATATTGTATGAAAACATTTATAAAATTTATTTTATTACAGCAATAATATTTAGCTAGCTCGTATCAAGTTATTGTCAAGAGATTATGTTTAATTATCTAGTTTAAGTCTAAAATTTTTACTACATATTGTCAATGGTTCTGTCTATATTAAAGGTATTATTATTATGACGGACCTTGTGTTAATAACGACGGTCGCGCTTTAATGCTACCACCGGATCCAATGCGCCCCAACTGAGAAGACCCAGCGAAACAAACTCAGTGGGTTCATCTACTACCGGTTTCAACACGACCCAGTTGAGACGGTCCGGCGAAACATACTCAAGCGGGCATGAACACGGGATTTGGTCCAATTAGAGTAATTATTTAGTAGGCAAACACAATATATGCTCGATCGGTTGTCTGAATGCTTATTATTTTAGATTATATTTAGGTATACAAAAGAAAAACTTCGAAACAATAACATTATTCATTTTGAGACAGAGTCAATAATTTTAAATTAAGTATATGATAGCAATCATTTACAGATAGTTCACATAACACATTTATATAAAACAATTGAACAAAGAATATCTATTTCATATTTTTCATTAATAAGTTCTATGTCTAGAATTTTGCTAGAGAAGCGGTTTATATTTTGATGTGATAGAATTACAAAGTTATCACACTTCTCTATTATCATGCTTACATGTTTAAACTACTAACTAAATTGATTTTAATAACATTACTAAAAGATGGTATAAAAAGTGACTTCGTCATACTACTTATGACTGAGTTAATATGTGCCGCTACTAAAGTTGCAAGTATGTTCAAAAATTTTCTTGAGACAGTAACTGTACTCATGGTTACCCTACAAGAATCTATAAAACTATTTGTGTCCAAAAATATAATAACTATATATAAATACTGTAAGTAAGAGTATAGAGAAAAGCCCCTCACAGGGTAGCTAAAGTGAGTTCCAATGAGCGTTATATGGTGGAACTAGTATCTGGGGGACGGGCCCAATATGTGTGCCATGAACGACTACGTAAATATCCAGCTAATTTACCTGAATTGTCAGAATGTCTTGATCCTGTAGAACCCATAATTGAATAGTTTTATTTAATTATGGAACAAATTGTATTGATTAATTTGGTATTATAATTTGGTGTAATTAGTAATTTGGATTGAATTACTGTATTGAATCATGATCATTGTTTGAGTTGAAACGATAATTACATTGTTTTGTTGAACGTAAACCTATGTTGATAAAAGACTTATGTTCATTGTTGATTGATAAAATGTTTATTTAAACTGAAAGCTACTACGCTTTATTAAAGGGTGGATCGAAAGCTTTATCGCTTTGTCCTGATGTCCTGCTGAAAGCCATCACGCTTTGCAGTAAGGTTGGGCTCATCTGTTGTGACCCAAGGTTGATGCTGAAAGCAGCAACGTTTTGCAGCGTGTTTTAAGTGCTGCCTCTGAGCAATGCTGAAAGCTGTAACGCTTTGCCGAGTAATTGAACTTTTGCTGAAAGCTTCAACGCTTTGCTGTGCATTGCAGTTTAAGATGAAAGCTTCAACGCTTTGCTGCGTGTTGCAGTTTATGTTGAAAGCTTCAACGCTTTGCTGTGAGTCTAAATGCTGAAAGCTATAACGCTTTGCTGGGTGTCTAAATGCTAAAAGCTATAACGCTTTGCTGTGTCTCTAAATAAATGTTGAAAGCTATAACGCTTTGCTGTGTCCCTAAATAAATGCTGAAAGCTATAACGCTTTGCTGTGTCCCTAAATAAATACTAAAAGCTATAATGCTTTGCTGTGTGTCTAAATAAATTCTGTAAGCTATAACTCTTCGCTGTGTGCCTAAATTAATGCTGAAAGCTGTAACGCTTTGCCTAGTAATTGAACTATTGCTGAAATCTGTAACGCTTTGATGGGTGTAGCAGTTTATGCTGAAAGCTTCAACGCTTTGCTATGTGTTGCATTTTATGCTGAAAGCTTCAACGCTTTGCTGAAAGTTTGAGTTCATGTTGGAAGTGGTGGTGCCTTGTTGGAACTGTATAGACGATGAGTTAATTGACGCTTGGGTTAAAGTTAAGAAACCTAAGTACCGTGTGCTTAGTAAGTGACAACGCAAATGCGCGTTGATTATCAGAATGGCCGTGTCGGAGAATAATAAATAATCTATGTACGATTCTATAAGAATGAAGTGGCAACACTAGTAAATCATGGATATCATAATAATGGAGTGGCAACACTGTTGTACATGTCATCGTGATTTGAAGGGTTGACATTTGATGTTGTCAATGCACTAATATCTGTCAGTAGTGCGATTGGACTTGACACTTGTTCTAGTACCGTCGCATGCGCCGGGTGTGCGCACTGATCGATTTTAAAAATACAACATGGCGGACACGGACCTCGTGGACGTTGATTCTAATCCATCTGAATCTGCGACATATATATATATATATATATATTTTAATTTATTCTTTATGAAACATATATTAAACTACTGGTTGAGAGCCTTCTGCGTTGGCCTTTCGGTGTCTTAAATCACACTAATATTATAAAGGCGAAAGAATATAAAAACGTATTTTGGTGAAACTTTGTAGTATATACTATGGCTTATATAGCCGAATAACACATCGGCTATAATTTATAAAATTTAACGCGGGTAAAACCGCGGGGCTTAGCTAGTTTATAATATTATAGATATTTTAAAAATATCTATTAGCGAAATAACTTGTTATTTATTTAAGGATTTCTCAACATTTTTACGTAATAAAAAGACCGCGCAGATGGACTAGTTTTAAAATCTAGTTTCTTTAATATTGTATTAAGACTGCATCTGCATTGCAGCTTCACTGGTATACATATGTCAATACCCTAGTGCTACATTTCTCATCTAATCTAAACTAATCTCTGCTACTATTTCCGGTGGATAACACACACATGATAGTATGTACCATTCGAATGGCTAATCTCCGTTAAGATAGGTCACCGTGACTATAATCCTGTTTTAATTTTATTAGTCACAACAGAACTGTAGTTACACTTTCACGTTCCACTAGTTCCGGGGGTATACCCCGTTGATATTAGCTGCAGTGTCCGAAACACTATTCGTGCATAGAACCGTAGCTTCACATCCGCGATCTACAATATACTGGCCACAAAACTAGATGTCAGTAAATTAGAGCATAAATAATAAATAAAGGCTCGTTAATACTGTATAATGCGGCTATCGTGTGAAAGTGCACACAATGGACAATATGCTGTGACGTCACGGAGCATGGCTCAGAAACGGTCACGTTCCATGTTTTATTGTCTTGGGTACTGAAGCGTCACATCGACTTATAACACAACTACCTATATCTTGGATTGTATAATGTTGTACAGTCAAATACACTTTAGCTTCACAGTCCATACATGCACTTGAGCTTGGTCTAAAATACTGCCATCTGATCCCAAACTAAGCAAAGCCTGTATGGTAACCAGACAACTGATAAAAATACCAATATACTATTTTAGTATATATATATATTTTTTTTTATATCAGAGGGCGACAAACGAGCAAGTGGCTCACCTGATGGTAAGTGATCACCGCCGCCCATGGACACTTGCGACACCAGAGGAGTTGCGAGTGCGTTGCCGGCCTTTAAGAGTCAGCAAACAAGTGTTGCTGACCCTTCCCCCCACCCCAATGAGCTCTGGCGACCTTAATAAATAATTATATAATCGTGCTCATAATTTAAGGATTTGCCCTGGGTTGGGATCGAACCTACGACCTCTGGCTTAGCAGTTAGGGTCACTAACCAGTAACCACTAGACCTATAGGCCAGTCTATAGGTCAATTAGGATTAAATAAAAACGGTTTTTATTCATAGACCTAAATAGTCAGTATTTTTAGTATTATAAATTAACTACGAATATATATATTAAATCTAGGCACAGATAGATTATTAGATTATGATTTATCGATATTTGATCATAAAAAATAATAGTTTAATTTGTGTAAATAGCAATTTCTTGAAGTAATTGTCAAAATGGTTATTTATTGTTATTTAAATAGTAGTTGTCAATATTTATAGTTTTAATATATTTTACCACGTCTACTCCGAACTACTGTACTTACAGCCGTCGTAGTGTCAGTATATCTTTATTGATAATTACGGACTGTGTTCTATTACTGCTATGAGGTATGGCGTAAGGCAAATATCCTCCATTTCATGCCTCACATCAGGCAAACACTTGTACTGCTATACAAAAGGCCGCTACAAGTATTAGGTGAATGCCATAATCGTTACGCGACGGGTTGGCGATTGCAGTATAGTGCTCATAGTTTATAGTTCTCTCTTAGAAATTACCTCGGACGATTTCTACCGTCCCCCACGGAATGTAATGGGGTGGTGATACTCCAAATGGATATTGAATGATTGCTATATATAAGAGCTTGTACTATATCTCTCAGCCAACTTAAAAAGGGGAAGGATCCTCTGTAAGCCGATTTGCTCAGATAAAAACCAACATCTTTCCTTACTGTCACTTATTATAAAACCTCGACGATACGTCGTAAGCCATTATACCTGGATCCCAAAGATATAAACCAAATATTTCATCGGAACACCACTGTCTGACTTATACAGTACATATGTCTTTTGTTATTGGAACGAAGTTCCTTATCGCGCGTTGTGAAAGAGGGCTAGACGGAAAAAAATCTTACGAAAAGTTGTCACGACACTTTTTGCAGCTGTGCGGCGTGCGCATGTTTCTCAGTCTGGCTCTCTATCTCTCTCTCTCTCTTATAGAAAGCAAGTCAGATATTTTCATTTCTATTACGTTGAGTGTATACAGGTTTTTTGTACATAATAAATAATAAGAAATAACTTCATTACATCCGGGTGTCCCTTGACACCTCTCAAGTTTTTTTTACACGACGTTTACATTTAGCCTGGGAAGCTTTCACTCCGGGCAATATTTCGCCTACCCCGGATTAGTAGAGGGTGCTGATTTGATCGCCGCAGGACGATACAACTTATTATACCCTAGTTTTAAAATTATGTCATCAATAGTAAGCCTAGGTAGCTTCTACTGCTTCACCAGACGGTATTCGATACCAGGTTATACATAAAGAAGGCGTAATTATAATAATTCTATATATAGATAAGCATTATTAACGTTATTTTTATAAGTTGTAAGGTAATAATCAAAATTAGATTGAATTTCCGCTCTGATTCATTCAAGGTTTTAACAATCAATATTTTTGTTGGATAATTGTTGGAACCATTACATTACTTTGCGCCTTTTCAGGCAACGACAGTGGAAATTAAGTAGATCGTTACTTTGGTGTATACATTTTTTACACCTTATTACGTAGGCACTAAGGGCGTTTTTGGTAGTCTAAGTATATCGACTGAAGTAGCTTCGACTCTAGCAATATTTCCATCAACAGCAATACATATAGTTGACGTATGGTCGTACACCAGCATTTTAACTAGTGGGTTAAGATACATCAACATTAGAGCTAGTTCCAGTCAGAAATAGTGAAGAACTTGCAAGGAGGTCCCGAAGTTTTATGGACTACGTCCGGGAATAGGTGTTAGCTAAGATTCAACCTAACAAGCTGTGAAGGAGTTATGAAGAAGTTTCGCAGTAAATAATGGGAACGTTCGAAGAAGTCCACGTCTTTTAACACGATGTTACCTTATAGTTATATAGTTTAACCAGCTGGCTTTTTATTACTTCGCTGGATAATAGAGAATAGTGGGGTTTCAAGACAAGCAAAATAAAACTAAGTTGAACATGCTAGAGGCCACCTTTATGTGTCAGTTCCTCTCGACTGTGGGCGTGCATGAGGGGTCGGTTTTCAGGGACGTTTTGTACAACTGTCGCTCTACCTTAATACGCAATGGAGACTGGCCCACTGCGCAGGACATATTATAGCGCACAAGGAAGTGTGCAAACAAAGGGGCACTTTTTATTCCATCACTCTCATGATCCGATGGAACGACTAGCGACACGACCGGAATGAGGTCAGGTACAGGATCGACGGCTTTACCTGCTCTCCATGACATGGGGGTACAATACAGCCCAGACTTCGGGCTGATATTAAGAAATTTTCTTTACGGAAATATCCCAAAATCGCTTTTTGGAACACGTTACCGCTATACCAACTGACAGAGAGAGAGAGAGAGAGAGAGAGAGAGAAAGAAAGTCTTGGTTACTGTGTTCCCATAGGGGTTGGAGCTCCAATAGCAGTTGCTCGCCTAATTCATCAGCTAGCATCAACAGGTTCTCGGAGCCCACTCCAATACAAATGAGACAGAGGCATCGGGTTAAAGTTGCCTTTGTTACTCTACTACGGGAGCTAAGATGACTCGTGAGCGGAGTGTGCACAAATCCGTTACCTCTTCATACAACCAGTTTCGAACTTGCATACCCATGATGCATACCCTACTTATGAATCATACCTACCTAATAATAAGAATTCACAGGCAACTATGGGCTCACGATTTATGGCCGAGATGTATCGTCGTAATTTCGATGATTTAAACTAATTAAAAATATATGACACAGAGGCTTAGGACAGCAGTTAACGTCAGCAGCTCAAGTGATGCTGTTGATGACCCACAAACAATTTTTTTGAGTAAGTTTTAAGCCAGGTTACTACCAGGTTATCTGTACATACTCTACATTTTACCATACATAAAAAAAACATCATAGTTCTCAAACCCGGTTCAACTACTTTGCTCGACATTTCTTTTTATATGACCTCACAATTAGTAAACAAGGCTTTCACTGCTTCACCGGCCTATACTTTGCTCAACAGATTAAAATCACAAAGTCACTTAATAAACTTAAAAAATTAAGATTGAAAAATTTCAATTATTATTCACATTATCATCATAATATGTAGTGCACTTCAAATTTGTCATGAAGAATAATTATCATTCTATCAATTAATAATTGTTATATTTCACCCAGTTTTTTAAGTGTTTGGATAGTTTTCTGTTCATTCTATTTTGACCCGTACCGTACCCGTTTGACTAATCCTATCATGCATTAAATATAAACTATCGGCCGTTACACGAGATTCTTTTGTTTCAACATTTTCCAGAACTGAATTTTTGATTTATTCTATTGAGAAAAAGATGATGAATCGAGTTTTAGCAACAATAATTCTTAAAAATATAGTTAAATAAAATTTATACGAGATGTGAACATAAGTAGGAGGTGTAAGTTAAGGAGCGTAATTTATCCATGAAACTAAACAATAACGTCTAGACCATAGACTGAAAGAGAGCCGATGCATTTTGTACGTGGAGCAAAAAATGTATATTATTGCTGAATTAATTCAGTTTTATGGGTACGAATGTATGACAGTACAGATGATATCTAGTTACGTCCACTATTGATATAATACCTACTATAATACCTTAAGTTCGGCTTCCTATGCTGTCTGGAAAATAAGGCAATTGTCAGATGAACAAACTGCTAGATTAGTGTATTTCGCGTACTTTCATAGCATTATGTCGTATGGCATTCTGCTGTGGGGTTCGGCGGCTGACATAGGTACTATTTTTGTATTGCAGAAAAGAGCAGTCAGAGCCATTTATGGTTTAGGCAGTCGCCATTCTTTGCGAAATTTGTTTAAAGAAATAAATATACTTACTGTGCCATCGGAATATATATATCAGAATATAATGTTTGTTAGAAAAAATATTCATAATTATAAAAAGAAAAGTGAACTGCATAATATAAATACTAGGAATAAAAACAAACTAGCCATGCCAGGCTTTAGAGTAAGCAAAACTAATAAATCATTTTTAGGAAATTGTATTAGGTTTTATAACAAGCTTCCTACTCAAATTACTGATCTGCCTGACACAAGTTTTAAAACACATATTAAACGTGTACTTATGGCTAGGGGTTATTACACCACTAAAGAGTACATCGATGACAAAGACGTCTGGCTCTCACTTCCTACCTGCACATTGCTCGCTGGAGATCTTGTAGCCATATAGACATGACTGATCTGTTGTGTTACGTGAACTATCTGTAAATGATTGCTATCATATACTTAATTTAAAATTATTGACTCTGTCTCAAAATGAATAATGTTATTGTTTCGAAGTTTTTCTTTTGTATACCTAAATATAATCTAAAATAATAAGCATTCAGACAACCGATCGAGCATATATTGTGTTTGCCTACTAAATAATTACTCTAATTGGACCAAATCCCGTGTTCATGCCCGCTTGAGTATGTTTCGCCGGACCGTCTCAACTGGGTCGTGTTGAAACCGGTAGTAGATGAACCCACTGAGTTTGTTTCGCTGGGTCTTCTCAGTTGGGGCGCATTGGATCCGGTGGTAGCATTAAAGCGCGACCGTCGTTATTAACACAAGGTCCGTCATAATAATAATACCTTTAATATAGACAGAACCATTGACAATATGTAGTAAAAATATTAGACTTAAACTAGATAATTAAACATAATCTCTTGACAATAACTTGATACGAGCTAGCTAAATATCATTTCTGTAATAAAATAAATTTTATAAATGTTTTCATACAAGATGTACCTAAATATCTATGTTACTAGAAATAATATCTAATGTATACAACTATATTACTACAAACATGTTCTGACTATTTACAAGCGCTTTTTTAAAGTCTACGTGAATAAAAACCTTTTTTATTTATTTATTTATTTATATATATATAAGGTGGGCCTGTTGGCGTGGTTGGCAAATGCTTGCTTTTCACGCCGGAGGTCGTGGGTTCGATTCCCACCCAGGACAGATATTTGTGTGCATGAACATGACTGTTTGCCTGAGTCTGGGCCTGAGTCTGGGTGTAATTATCTATATAAGTATGTATTTACAAAAGAAAAGTAGTATATGTAGTATATCAGTTATCTGGTTTCCATAGTACAAGCTCTGCTTAGTTTTGGATCTCAGATGGCCGTGTGTAAATAATGTCCCAGGATATTATTATATCTAGTAGTATTGCATCAAAACTTGCGGAACTAACCAAACAGTTAACAACAACTTAATAACCACCGCTATAACTATTGAGGATATCTACTAAGCCAATGACGTAGATGTCTCGGTATTAAAATCCTGAACAAAAGGAATGATGTCCAAGGTCTTTATCGCCACAACAGTATCGGCACTTTCACAAAAGGTTATAAATAAACGATTTCACGAACTAAAACATAACAAAAACAGACTAGTAGATTCAAATAGTTCTCAAGGATTTAGGCAGTCACATTTACGTAACTACGATCCGTTAAATACAAGGATACATCTTATATACAACACGTTACATAAAAAGTAAGCGAAACTAAAGAATTTATATACAAGCTGTAACTTAAATAGGGACGGAAATTTAAACAAAAGAATCTACCTGGTAGAATGTATTGGATTCCATTTGTTAACGCCAGCAACACCTTAATTTTGTTACCTACATTTAGGCAAATAAAAAATGACGAAACTGCGAGTTACCTTTTCACTTAATAAAAAAATATAGTCAACCTTGGCCTATAAAAGTTATTATAATAAAAGGAAAAATGTATGTACAAATATTTACCTTATACAAAAAGTCAGCAAACAAGTGACGATAGGAGACTAGTCAACTACGCAAAATATTATATTGCAGAAGTTAGAGTACGGCTATTCAACACGTTAGACGACCGGGGAGAGATCAGGCGCAGGATAGCTTGAGCTCTCCGAGGCAAGGACTTATAACACCGCCAACTTGTAGAATACAGGCATTAACATTGGGTGTTTTTTTGGCAGAAAAATCTCAATTACACTTTTTGGCAAGTCGGTCCCAAGATTTGAACGAGGGACATCATCATCTGCGGTTTAATACACTACTTCTATACCAACGAGGCATTCAGTAAGCAAGTGTAATAAATAGTGTTACATATTATACATACCTACATAGCGACTCACGCCTGTTTCCCAGAGGGATAGGCAGCGACAACGGATTTCCATTTGCACACTAGTTTGCCTCGTTTACTGTCATTATATTCTTTATATTCCACATATTATATATATTCATAGGCAACGGAATAGCTGGCCCTAGTAAGAGATAAGGATTAATTATATATGAGTTAAGTATTAATAATTTTATATTTTAGCAGTAGGTATATGTATATTAGGTACATGTATATAATAGTAGGGATATGCGACACACTTTAACCCTGATTGAGTTTTAAATATTTACTCCTGGTCAAATTTCGGTTACTGCGCTCAAAATCAACGGAGGCTCGAACCGCCAAGCGATATAAAACGACTAGCTGTGCCCCGCGGTTTTACCCCCGTTCTTTATAAATTACAGCCTATGTGTTAATCCAGGGTGTCAGCTAACTCCATACCAAAATTTATTAAAATCCCTCCAGCCGTTTAGACGTGAACAAGTAACAAATATACACACTCACAAACTCGCGCCGGAGGGCACCCCACTTGGGGTAAGAACCTCGACTCTAGGCAGTTACCAATGTGTAGATTCCAGAGAGAGACCGTTGTTATTGGGACGTTTAGTGCAACTACCGCTCTACGTTAATACACGAAAAGGCAGATCTCTCATGCGATTGGAAATCGAAGAGGGCATTTCATCGATACGAATGCAAACTAAGGGTAGCTATGCACAAAAACGGGTGTATTTAAATTCCTTCGCTCTCATAATCCGATCGGACGGCTATCTGACACGACCGGCGAGAACCGACAGCTTTACGTGCTCCAATCTTTATTACCAATGCAATAAGGGCGGTTTTTGTGCTTCATGTGAATCTACTGACGTACCGGCGACTGTATCCATTAAAAGGTATTATTTAAATGTTATATATGTATTTTCCTTTATATGCAAGACCAACTAAACCAACTATTGACCACATTTCTGTCTTGTATTTTTAGTATCAACTAAAATAATTTTAATAATGTATTCTGTTTATCTATTTGACTTTGTTATATACTAATTTTATTATGTGATTTTAGATTATGATCTCATTCAATTTATTTATGACTGTATATGTAAATATTATTTTTGTGTTCTGTTGTGGGCCAAGATGAACATTTGAATGCCTTTAGGTAGAACGCAAAGCTCTAATATTTTAATATAGGTACCTAACATGTATCTGTAGCTGGGTGTTCAACAAATAAATGACTGATTAATTAATTGAAAGTTATTGCATCATTTCCTTACGAAGTTAAAAGAACAAAGAAATAATAATAATATAATATCCTGGGACATTATTTACACACGGCCATCTAATCCCTATCTAAGCAGAGCTTGTACTATGGAAACCAGATAACTGACATACTACATAGACTATTTTTCTTTTGTAAAGACATACTTATACAGATAATAACACCCCGACTCAGGATAAACAGTCCTGGGTGGGAATGAAACCAATGCAAATGTAGCTTTGTCGCGACATTTTATAACTTGTCTATTACGACGAATACCACCTCCCTATTGCATAGTGGCGTAGAAGTCGTCCCGAGAGAATATCGACCAGAGAACGGGCCATCTATGGCCATCATACCCTCTTCAATCCATCTGCCATATACGTCTCAATTATAACTATAATTTCACTATAGAGATCCTTGGAGAAGCCTTCGTTCAAGAGTTTCAACTGATGATTTATCAGAAGATATAGGCGGTACAATGTTTTTACATTCGCAGGCTTTGGCTCTGGAAGTGCTACACGTGACCCCTGGAAGCGGTAAAGAGTAGCAATGATTAAGAGAGGTTGACCATAGTGGTCTTTAGCTTCACCGCCACCTTTCAGAAAACACTCCAGGTATTATACTGTTAATGTTGTGGACCTGAGTATAAGTAATGTCACCAGACCTTAACGGGAAGCATAGGCAACGCAAATGTACGGCAAACGTCATAGGCTACAGTGACTGCTTAACATTAGGTTGGCCGTACGTTTGTTTAGCGACTTAGTAAAAAAAATAATTAAAGCAGAGCAGACTAAACTAAAATAAGATACAAATGAACCTTTTGACCGCAGTAAAATATGCCCAGCGAACTAAGGTACGATTAAATAATCCTTACTACTGCTTGCTGGGCACATTTTGGCGGCCTAAAAAGGTTAATAATTATAATTCAGAAATAAAGAAATACACACCAAAAGGGCTTATAATAGTATAGCATAAAAAAGGTGCTATGCACTTTCCTAGCAAAACGGCTGTTAGTATGTAGCTGCTACGAAGTACGGCTCTACTACAAGGGACGTCATATGTTAGTATAACGCGTTCTTTATTTAACACTAGCAGTGCCCGCGGTTTCACACGCGTTAAGCTTAACAAAGTATAGCCTATGTGTTATCCGGATATACTCGTATCGTACTGGTACGCAAAAACTACGGAACGGATTTTGATGGAATTTTGTAGTAATATAGTTTATATTACTACAAAATTCCATCAAAATCCGTTCCGTAGTTTTTGCGTGAAAGAATAACACAAACATCCATACTCACAAACTTTTGTATTTATAATATTAGTAGGTTAGGATTTTCACATACTTAAAAAATCGTTAGTTTCAAAGAAAATTGGTTTTTATTTATTTATAATAATAATACAGAGAAATATAAAAAAGTCCGCATCCATATTTTAGAGAATTAATTACCCAGATCAAAAAGAAATACTATATTCATATATTTTTTAATAGAAAGAGACCGTAACACATTTAGGTATATGAGTTACAAAATAATGTAATATTTTTCGGAAATGGATATCAACATACACTTATGCTTGTCAAGCAAATAGTTAAGTAGTTATTTTGTATATACTTGATGTAAAAAAATAGATATTTAAGCAAATAGCTTAGTCTATCTATGCGGTCTGTCTTATCAGCTTATGGACTATATAAATTAATTTTAACACTACGTAATCTAATATTTTATACTATATTATACAGTCAAGGCATATTTAAAAAAAATGCCACTTTTATTAGGCATAACTAATATCCTTAATCGCCACCAAAACGCCTTAATAATCTCACAAAACCTCATCTTCTCTTCCTTCCTTCAAAATGGACTCATAAAAATGGTAAATGATAAGGCCCTGGACGAAGGGTTTATTGGCCGGGCTCTTCCGGAAAGTCTTTATGTCGGTACTAAGCTCATAAACCGCTTCAGCCTTACTTTGGCGTATCATAAAAGAAAATATTAAACTCTTTGATTATTCTCTAGTCTGGCTGACAAACAGATATTTTTACTTTTACTTCACTTTTACATATACATAAAATATTGGCTTTTATATTTTATCTACACTAATAATTTAAGCGGAAAAACGTGAAAGTTGACTCAAGTAGCACTTGTAAAAATATTGCTCGCTAAGAAAAATAATATGAGAACAGACAGATGTGACTCTCGGCTCGAATAGTAAGTAGATATCCCTCGAACTAACATGGAGCAAAATACAAGGAAAATTGCTTAGCATAACTCCTTTCCTACTCATTATAAAGGACTATTAATATTACCTATCTTTCAGTTAAAAATGAGAATGAATGTAGGGTTACCAATTTAAAATATCGCGGAATAAAACCTGATACTTCACTGAAAAGGAAGCCGTTCCACTAATTAGACCGGAACACTAACGTAACATACACAAATCAACTGTAATAAAATCGAAATAAAGTTCAATTTTGAACGACAATAATACACAACACTTATCGAATTTTCCAATCAAACATTCAACTACATTATAAGAATTCGATTTCAAAAAAGAAAACACCACTCATAGACACAAACATGCTATTCCAAACTGATAATTAATTTATGAAATAAAAAAACGAGACTCAGGCCCACTCGAAATTCGAAAATTAAAAGTCCTTTCAGGACAGTCACATACACAAATCACACAACAGAAAATAACACGCGATTATACAATAAGCGACGTACGTTATTTTGTCGGTTTTACAGGCGGCCGATGTAACTGTAGGTACAGTTGCGTACTTGTGTAGCGTATCGATCGCGAGCACGACGCAGATGTGCCGCGCGGCACGTACCGTCGACCACTGAAGTGCGAGCGGTGGGATGAACGTAGATAGAAATAAAACAGACTGGCCGTTAGGCATGCCATTACACCTGCGGAGGTTCCAATATTTTCGAGGAAAAAGTTGTTACTAGGTAAATATGTATACATATGTATCGTATGTAATATGTTATAAAACCATCACCACCCGTTAGATAAGTAGGTATAGTTAATTTAATTAGGTATGTAATCTGTATGTTTAACAATTTAATTTTATTATTAAAAATACAAATTCCTACGGGTTTTCCGAAATTAGAACCGATGCCCATCATCGCATAATTCTAGTCGCACCACCAATCATGAGTTATTACAATTAGCCCAATCTTGAACGTAACATAAACTGTTTTGGAGCTCCTTGATAATTTTATTGCTATATCTCCGGTTTCCAACAACGAAGCGAAAATATATGTCAATAAGAATTCTAATCATAAACTTTTAACGTAAAAAGTTAATCAAAATATATCCTGTGGTACTTCCATGTTTGAGCCTATAAATTAATAATCAGACAAACAATTCGATATAAAGCTAAAAAGACATGAGGCCGCCGAATGTACCTATTGTGTGTATATGTATTATGTGTGTAATACTACTCTACCGAGTATAGAGTGAGCACTATGCTGTTAACTTCGCCCGAGGAGATGTTTCTAAACTAACCAGTCCTACACAATGTTAGCCCTTTGATAACAGAATATGGAAATCAATACTTATACAAATATAATATTTATTATAAACAACATCATTACGAACATTAGTTAATTATAACAACGGTAATTTTCTCATGGCGCGATAACAGATAAATTAGTACAGACAAAGTAAACTGATGAATTAAATGTGTCAAGTTTCCACCGATAACTCTGATTTGATTGTAATAGTCAACTTGTGTAGATAGTTATTGTTGGTTGTAAACAAATAAATGGAAATTAATAAAAATTTACGTAGTCGTGTGGTTTATTGCGTAGGAATAATAACAGGTCCACCAGATACCATCACGTGGGTGTCGTACAAGGCGACTAAGGCATACACAAGGTAGTCGGGCAGCAGTGCCAGCTAACTGCGGTCGCCATCTCGCATGCCAAGCACGGTGACTACGACAAACCCCATCAAATGGCAACGTTATAAAAACATTTAGTGTATGCCTATGCTCAGCAGCGCCAACTGCTATCAAAATGATGATGTGCAATGGAGAATATATCAGACTTTCAAGAACTATGTAAGGCATTATTAAAACATCATAAATAGATATACCTACAGTGAACTCATTTAATACGACAAATTCCTTACTTTATTTGATCTTGTAGAAAATTCTATAAAATTAAATTTAAGTATACTAAATTGGAACGAGCTATGTGCTCTGCCCACATAGCTCGTAGAGCCGACGGCCGCTGGGACAGAAAGGTTCTCGAATGGCGACCAGGAACCGGAAGATGCAGCGTGGGCAGGCCCCCTACAAGATGGACCGATGTTCTTGAGCGGGTCGCTGATTTCCAGCGACCCGCTCAAGAACATCGGTCCATCTTGTTGTCGCTGGATGCGGATAGCGCAAGACCGGCAATTGTGGAGATCTTTGGGGGAGGGCTTTGTCCAGCAGTGGACGTCTTTCGGCTGATATGAATGAATGATATTGGAACTGTCGCGAATGAAAGAAATCCATTATCACTGAGGATATACTCATGTTCATTACCTAAATTCTAAAACCTCTCCACCTACATCCATTCCCACGTATTTGACTACTCTATGGCCACAGCCCGCATCGCGTCGGCGCATCACTGCGGCGATCGACGATGGCAAAGCAGAAACGCATCCAACTCTGTTTATAAATAAACACTTCGCATTTACAATAAACACTTGCTTCCTCGATTGTACTGATTAAGATATTTTAGGAATAAAAAATATTTTTCTCCGTGGTGGTAAACAAACGAAAATAGTCTTTGTTTTTTTTACTTTCATAGGGTGGATGAATTAAAGACATCAGATTCAGCACGCTAACTCTTTACCAAAGGTGTTCCATAGAAATAAATCTTCAACCATTTTGTTAATAATGCGTTATTTATAATAGATATCTACTATTACATTGGATAGCTAGCTAATCTTGAAACCAACACCATTTCTATACTGCCAAGTCGTCAAACAAGCGTACGGCCTATCTGATGATAAGGTGTTACCGTAGCCTACTCTCACTTTCAGCTCCACCCTTCTTCTCGCCACAGGAGACATAATATTAATTTTAATGCCAGGCCTATCTCCTATTCCATTTAGTATGTATGTATGTATACTGATTCTGTGTGCTTTGTGTCCGAAAATTACATATATGTAACGATTTTTGCGATATCAGGATTAAATTCACTAGCTCGAGCGTTTTCTTAAAAAAATGGAAAATTTTAATTAAAATAAAATCGCCAAGCAATACCCTCGCGCTAGTATAGATACGTTTACCGTATCTCTAATAGGATCATAGCGAAGATATGGATTTAAGTATGCGCATAAGCGATCACTGAACGCAAAATAGCTACAACGTTTACGCAAACAAATGAAGGCCGTGGTATTGTTTACTATCAATTTTTAACCGACTTTAAACGAAGGAGGTTAAGCATGTTACGCGATTTCCCCGTTATTTGTGAATAAATTTTGAGTACGGTCTACCGAGTATAATCAGAATTAAAAGATCTAAAGACTTTAATAAAAAAATAAATCTAAAATCTTTTTGTGAGGACAAATAAACATTTTTTACCCCCCCCCCCCCCCCCCATCACTTATAAGATATTGCCGAGCAACGTATGTCTATATTTAATCGGCTTAGCTGTATATTTTCTTAAAACTTGCAAAAATATCTAATTGGCTGTTGTAAGTATCGAAACGCGATGTTTTTACTGCTGATTCATTAGTAGTAGATAAGTGTCGCTTGCCAAGATTTATTTCTATAAGTGTAAATAAGACACCCAGACAATAAACAGACATAACACTTTTACGTACTGTCATATTAAACCTTAATTGGACGATGGTATAAATATCCTGGGACATAATTGACACACGGCCATCTGATCCCCAACTAAGCAGAGCTTGTACTATGGAAACCAGATAACTGATATTGTACATTATACTACTCTTCTTTTGTAAATAAATACAAATATAGATAATTACACCCAGAATCAGGACAAACAGACATGTTCATGCAAACAAATATCTGTGCTGGACGGGCATCGAACTCACGACCTGCGGCGTGAAAAGCAAGCATCTACCAACCGACCAACTAACCGGCCCGTCCATCTCATTTTAAACTCTATTGTCCTGTAAAAGCAACTAGAACCAATTAGTTATGAATATAAGCTATGATCTCATTGTACAGAAGCCAGCACATCAAGCTACCCAAATCCGTCAAACTTCCCCAATTGAAAATGAACCTTATGCTAATGTGATAAAATTGAAAATCGATAAAAGACATTAGACAGATTGGGGTAGCTGGAAGTGCTGGCGTCTGTACCATTATATTATATTGACATTCAGAGATATTTGAAAAAGTGCATGGGAATATCGAAATTAATCTAACATCGGTGGGGCTTGACCGAACAATCAATATTATAAACATTTCCTGTGATATCGTTTTAAAATGGTATTATATTAACATTCAGATATACTTGAAATAGTTCACGGGAATATCGAAATTAATTTAACATCAGTGGGACTAGACAAAACAATCAAAATTATGAACATACGCTATGATGCAATTGTAAAATTGTATTACAGTGACATAAAGAGATACTTGAAAAGGTGCACTGGAATATGGAAATGAATCTAACATCAGTGGTCCTTGAAAGAACAACCAATATAATTAACTAGCTGTGCCCGCGACTTCGTCCGCGTGTTAATTAGTTTATTTCGTTTTTCTTGTAAAATAAAAGACTTTTTCTAAAATAAAAGTAGCCTAAGTTACTCCTTATTACATCAGCTACCTGCCAATAAAAGTCCCGTCAAAATCGGTCCAGCCATTTCAGAGATTAGCCGGAACAAACAGACAGACAGACAGACAAAAATTGTAAAAAATGTCATTTTGGTGTATGTACCGTATATATATTCATATTAATGCAGTAAAAACCGGTTATTTCAATATTACAAACAGACACTCCAATTTTATTTATTTGTATAGATTGTATAGATGATAACGATAAAATTTTCTTCATGTGAGAATGGTTTATACCATAAAGCTTTCTCAATGTACGCTGGAAAATAGAACCAGTTGTAGATGTAACAAGAACAAGCATGTTAAGCGAAAGAATGGGGACATCTGGGTAAGCTACCAGATTCGTATCTAAATCTGGCGCGTAAGTTTTACTGTGTAGCGTTATAGATTTGTGACAGTTCGAGAGGGCATTGAATCGGAGGGTAATTGGGTAATTCATTTGTAAAGCTAATTATGAATGTCATATAATTTGGTAAATACATTAAGTAATTTGCGTCGACATAAATTATGGAAACTAGCTTTATACTGAACTACAAATATTATTTTATACATTTTAACAAGGTTTAGATTATTACAATTAGTAATTTGCGGTTTTAGAAATATTGTCGAAACTAGTTTTATATTAAACTACAAATGTTATTTTTTTTATTTTAATTAGGATCGCATTAAACTTAAGAAACGAATTAAATGTTTTAAATTGAACCTTATTTTTATAACAATATGGAACAATAACGCGTCAGCAAATGACGACACGTAAGATATATTACACTCACTTCTGCCCTGTTACACGTTAGTTTTTGCTATAGTTTTCCCATTTAGCGTCCGTGCACAAAAGTGTACTAGAATCATCATTATCATCATCATATCAGCCGAAAGACGTCCACTGCTGGATAAAGGCCTCCCCCAAAGATCTCCACAATTGCCGGTCATGCGCTATCCGCATCCAGCGATTACCAGCGACCCGCACAAGAGCATCGGTCCATCTTGTAGGGGGCCTGCCCACGCTGCGTCTTCCGGTTCGTGGTCGCCACTCGAGAACCTTTCTGGTACTAGAATACCGAAATAAATCTAACATCAGTGGGACTTGACAGAACAATCAATATTAATAGAAGCGATAGAATTTTCTTCGTCTGGGAACGGGTTTTAATAAACAATTTGCTGGGAAAAGCACTTATTGTTAATGTAACGGGATCCATCATATTTAGTTCTGATGATATTGCATAATATGATGACGTTGATCTTCAAAAACATATGGAAACGTACAATGAAATACTACAATTATTCTAACATCTGTAAGAATTGACAATATAACCAATATTAATGACAGCAATAGAATTCTCTGTGTGGGAATGGGTTATAATATAAAATTATAGCGTCCTATTCCAAGCCTCAAGTAGTCACTAAGAAAGATATTCAAGAACTTACTGGTTTTCTATCTTCTCAACAATCACTTGGTCACTAATCACTTCAGATTTCCACCATCTAGCCACTTTTAGAGCAACAATCGGCACCATAGACAAAACAGTCCATATTCCATGACCCGGCAATCGAACCCGCTGCTCAAAAACGCTCACTTCAATATCTATAGAACTTTCACTGGCCATGACGTACAACGAATAAAGATCACAACGACTCAGACGAAATGAGATATAAAAAGATGTAAATCAATCAACTCGAGATTAAATACACGAACAGAGAGTTGATTTATATGTATTGTTATGGGAAAAGAAAAAATGAAAGCCTGAATACACTATTAGAAATATGATTCATACGTATGAAGAACTCTACTTAAGAAAACTTTATCATCAGTTGCCAGCCAATTTCAAAATATCTTAAACGTATAACCAGTGAATTATGAGAATAAGTCGAGATATAATTCGACTATACGTTATTAATAACCGATTTTAACTAATTGTTTAGCAGGAAATGTTCGTCAGTTCGTGCCACATATAACGTCTGTTTTAAATTTTCTATAATAGTAATTAATATATCTTTACAAGTTAGTTTCTGTAGTTATGAATCAGATCTCGGACACGTGTGTGGAGCGTTTAATAGACAATGATTATCTCCTCACAGCGTGTGCCGCGACAATAGATCTTAAAATAGACAGGTAGGAATCAGGAAGAGTTGGTGCCGCTTGATGCAAAGATTACAGGAAGGTGTAATAAAACTCTTATTCATGACACGACTCGTTTACAGAGTATTTGTGTCACTAGATGTCATGTTTCTTGTCATTTTGCGTGTTGTTGCCTTTTATGCCGCAGGTTGTGGGTTCGATTCCCAGGAAAGATATTTGTATGCATGAACATGTCTGTTTGTCCTGAGTCTGGGTGTAATTATCTATATAAGTATCTATATTTACAAAAATAAAAATAGCATATGTAGGTACTAGTTGTCTGGTTCCCATAGTACAAGCTCTGCTTAGTTTGGAATCTGAGGGCCGTGTGTGAATAATGTCCTAGGATATTATTATTATTTCTTCAACTATATTATATGTCTTTTTGTATGTATTGTATGTGATTTCTCCGTTCATTCTGAACTGTTTTTATTAGTTCTTTATTCAAGCGATAGGGAATACTAAAAGTCTAAGTTAAAGTTTTTTTAAGTAAGTAATAGTATATCATATTATAGATATTCTTCATTAAAATAATGGATGTATTTCTAACTTGTGATTTTTCAACATTATTCTCAAGAAACATTGATTGGTTTTTAGGATTCCGTCCGAACCCAACTGGTACTAATGGTAACCGTCTGTCTCTCTGTCAGCGGGTTCTTTATCATGACCCGTTATAGGTAGACAGTTAAAAAGAAGTAAAATAATAATTAAAACTTAATTAATTTTAATATGAAATACAAGAAACGTAATTACTCAATTCTTTTTGAGCTATAACTGTCAATTTTGTACGATAGATGCTATTCTTAAATCATCTATGTTCTTTTTGAAAATAACTATACTATAAGCGATATCTGTGATGTATGTGAACCGTTTTTAATAATATTTTAGTAGTAGTAGACTTTAATAACAGTCTAATAGCGCAGTAGTACACACGGCTACACATCAAGCTATACATTTCCGGTACAAGCTGATCTTACGTTGTATAGGATTTCCATACAATGACAGGTGAGCTTATATTGGATATGTATAGCTTTATATGTAGCCGTGTGTACCTTAGCATTTATAAACAAAGTTGAAGATGTTTTTACAAACCGGATATTAATAAAAAATATGTCAATAGGTACGCAATAATAAAATTTCGTTTATGTAATGTGCTAATAAACAGGCGGACAGTGTGATTAAAAATAAAAATCTGTTTTGGGTTCTATTGTTAAAGTTTACGCACATTATTTTGATAAATAATTGAGATAAAAATCATACCAATGTTTGTTTGATCAAATAAATCTTTTGCTACTTGTCAATGTTTCTATAGAAACTGATACCAAGTAATTCCAACAAACAAACTACGAGAAAATGAATCCTCCAATTTGTCAACTCTCAAAACCTGATATCAGCCGCAAGAATAATTGGCTCTTTCATTCTAGAACATGATTTATCTACGATAGGTAGTGGCAGCCCTGAATGGCGTTACCTTACAGTCATAGAATAAGGGCATATAGTAGGTAATCTACGAACTGAGCGTCGACACGTCGCCGCGACGTAGATAATAAGCCTCTTAATTGAAAAGTAAAAAGGTTTATTCCCAACAAGCACAGATAATCCTTAACTTAACTTAGTTTACATCAAAGACAATATAAATTAATTATGTTCAGTTTCATCATTACAGCCAAATAAGTCCACTGCTGGACAAGCCTCCCTCAAGAATCGTCTTGGGGGGATATGCCATAATCGCCACGCTTGGCAGGCGGGTTGGCGATCGCAGTAAGATGGTCATAGTCATCAGAAGGAAGCTGCTGCCCATCCTCTGGTAGATATTCCCTCGGGTCGACTTCTACGCCCCCCACGGGATGAGATGGGATGTTCAGTTTATATAGGTGTTAATTTGGAAGGATGCAACATTGTCCATACAAGCTAGGAAAAAGGGGTCTACTTCAGCAAATTCAACAGTAAATATAGATCCCAAGCAGCAAAATTATCCTATAGTGCAGACGTTATAGGACTCCAGCACTTTTAATGTTCTCTTAAGGGTTCTAGTTTTTGCTGCATCGCTTATAATAGCAAGCATGGAGTTAGTTGGGCCTTATAGTATATCTCCTCCTATACATTAACTTATAATTACTCATAGGCCGAAATTAAAAGTCAAATATAAGCTTGGGTGACCTATAAAAGTATCGCGAGGGTGTAAACGCACTCAAGAGCAGATAAACTGGTAAGCTATGCTTATAACTACTAACAAGAAACATTATAGAACCACTATAAGTAAAGTACACCAATAAGAGTGATAAACAGAACTAAACATTCTGGATACTATTTGCATTTATTACTTGGTTTTATAAGGGTTTATAAATTTACTTTACAGAACAATTATCAGTAAAATGGAGCGGTTATATAGTGGTATATACCAATATCGTTATAATCTTAACACGCTTATAAAGGTTTAATATAATATACTTAGTATCCAAAACTATATCCGTGGTGTCCTGAACAAGAAAACATTGGTTTATAATGGTCTTGCAAATTCGGTTATAGTCTCAGTACGGATATTTTGATTTTGTTGAATCGTAGAAATATGAGAAGGTTCCGTACAAAATTGTTATTGTGAAAATTTAAGACAAAATGTTTATTTTAATGATTCTGCACGAAAAAACGTTTAATCGATAAAAGCAATTTTAAATGTACACTTGGAAGATTGTGTTAGTGAGGAACCTGTACAAGAAGATGAATGCGATATTGAAAACTATTCCAATTTTCAACTACATAGCGATCTTAGAAAATGGGCTGTAGAATACAATACGACATGCGGCATTCAATTTTTTATTAGAAATTTTGAATAAATGTATTTGTTTCAAATTCTTCAAGTTCTCTTAGATCTCTTATAACATGTCTACATCTACGTCTTAATGTACGAGTTTAATTCATTCTGAATCTCTCTTCGACACAGCACTCAGCACATGTTAGTTTGTATTTCATAAAGTGCATTTTGATTTGATATGATGGTTATAATGTCTTCTTTGATTGACTTTACTTCATGTTGAAGTTGTGGAATTTGACCAACCTCGACAGGCTGTATTTGGTTATCCGTGTTGTAAAGAACGCAATGTTGAGCATTTAAACTGACATCTGACAGTGTTTCTTCTGCTTCTGTTATGACAAGTTGAGGGTTTTGCGCGACAAAAGAAGATACAGGTAAAATTGCTGAACCGGATTGAATGGTAGCCGAGTTTTGTTGTAAATGAAGTGATCTTGTAGTATTTGAACGAGTATCTTCTCGAGAGACCGTTGGCATCTCACTAATTTGGTCTTGATCACGATTCTGTGAAGTAAAAGTTAGCAAGGGAAAGCACAAAAATAGAAGTAGAAAATATTTCAAACAATTTTTAAAGCTCGAAAATCCCTTTTAGTTATAAAGCTATCGACGTCCAGAAACATTACCATTTTCACACCTGACACCTAAACAAAAATATGAAAATAAGACATCGGTACCTAATAACAACATAGAGTAACATTACAATATTTGCGGAACTCTAATTCCAAACAATATGGCCAAGCAATAGTTCTAATTTACCATTTTTAAACAAAGTACGCCTATAACGGTTTGTTAATGTATTTGGGAAGACCAAGTTTGTCAAGATGGCGACTTTTCGTTGTATGTCTTACTGAAACCAACATTATTTTAAAATTCAACTTAATGAAAACGTGAATTTCGAGGGGCGCTTAAAAATTTTGACAAAAAACTTATTACACTTCACCGAAAATATACCTGCGCCATGCACATACAAACACGGCTTCACTTATTGTTAACTAACACCCTACTCTTATTCTAGATAATATTTATTATAAAAATATAATAACTTACCTTTATCAATATTAATTAATCTTTACAAATGAGCATAGCAACATTCACCAATTCACATCACTTTGTATGAGCTTGTAAGATATTCACTGTGTACGTTATTGTCGTGTTTGGTTCCATTTAGCGCTCATAGTTAGCTTCGCGAGAGCAAATAGTTCTACGTGGTCTAACTATAAGGTTACTATTGGCGTGATTGGTTCCATTAAGCGCTGATAGTTGGCTACGCGGGAGAAAATAGTTTTACATAGTCCAACTATATGGCCGTTATTGGTCAAAATGGTATTCACCAAGTCTACTATAGATATTTAATTAGCTAAAATACGCCTATAAATTGGGCCCTTTTCCGTGGTTATAATTGCTTACTATTCCGTTATAGTCCTAATGAAATGGTGGTTCCAGGACAATTACTAGACCACATTTTGCTGCTTGGGATATTATTATAATTGATGATCTTCCGATAACTGGGAGTCTAACGCTACGACATGCATGAAGGATAGTCAATAGAACTTATAGACAATATATACCTGAAATCTCCAGGCTACAGATTTAATAATGTTGAGTTTCCATATTTCTACGCCGTAGCACGTACGGTGAGAATTTTACATTTTAGTCCCAGAGCCCTGCTACAGCGTAGAAGTGTGAATTTTAAAAGTCTAGATTTCTAGAATATATCCTGGTACGTGCGGTAATATCACGATAGGCCTGGTTTGGCTTGCCGTAATGGTTTGGTAACCGGATCAAGTGAAGCGTAGTAGATTCACAAGCAATGACTATCAAGCTGGTTAATGTTCTATGCTCTGTCAAAATACGGTTTCGCAACTGTGAAATATTTATGCTATACCATTTATAGAGTAATTTCAGATAGTTTTGGAATTTTCTAGACGAGCGTAACGTCTGGAATGTGAGGAGAAGTTTACAACATTTTGGAACCTTAGAAGTGGGTTGTAAAATTCTGATACGATAAGATGGTAAATTTATCAGCGATTGAGTTTCCCTGTTGAAGAATAGCTAAAAGCTCAAAACGTATTATAAAATTTAGTTTGTTTTTATATAATTATGTTTACAGTTAGTTCGGATTGATTTAGGAGGATTCACTGTGTCACCGGACAGTACAAACCAGCGAGGGCTCAAGTCAACTAACAAATAAGCCTACAAACGAAATGGGCTACGTCAGAGGGAATCCCTAGTGAAGTTACTGACGTGAAGGTAACCTACCTTCACGTCAGTAACTTAAGTAACTTAAGAGACGTTTTATGTAACTGTTGTCAAAGTGAACAAAATACTATACCTGGCAGCCAATTTATTTTAATTTGTATAATTTTAATTCAAACCGTAAAAAAAATCTAACGCAAGGATTTTTCCTTGTACAACATTATGATATTGATCAGGCAACCCTATCAGAGCTTAGTACCTACTCTAGCATTCCGCCCGAATTCAGGCCGGAATATTCGAGGCCATATTTTCAGTCCATTGCGCAATTAAATTGCTTTAATCACTGCTATTGCCAATTACGTAATGTGTTTCCTTCGAAACTAATAAACAATGATATGTTAGACTCATAAGACTCTATGATACATGTGTACATGTAATGAGCTCTATAAAGAGTAATGTCTCTAATTTTTCACTTCGAAGACCAAACACAACCAAATAACTATCAATTTCAATATGCATAATTGGTTTCAGGTCTAATTAAACAGACCATTATCACCCTCCATGACCCTTAGTTTGCATTCGTATCAATGAAATTACCCGTCTAATTACACTAATATTATAAATGCAGAAGTTTGTGAAGATAACAACAGTTAAGTTATTTCTTCACGTCTAAACGGCTGGAGCGGTTTTAATAAAATTTGGTATGGAGTTAGCTGACATTCTGGATTAACACATACGTTATATTTTATAAAGTTTAACGCGGGTAAAACCGCGAGGCACAGCTAGTCCTCAATATATAGATTACAAAAAAAATGTCGATGCACCTCGCACACTATGTTTTTTTGGAACGAAGTTCCTTATCGCGCGTTGTGAAAGGGGGCTAGACGGAAAAAATTCTTACGAAAAGTTGTCACGACATTTTTTGCAGCTGTGCGGCGTGCGCATGTTTCGCTGTCTGTCTGTCTCTCTCTATCTCTCTCTTATAGAAAGCAAGCCAGATATTTTCATTTCTATTTCGCATTGAACAGTGTGGTGTCGCGACGATTATTTTTTTAACCGACTTCAAAAGGAGGAGGTTCTCAAGTTCACCGGTATTTTTTTTGTTGAGTGTATACAGGTTTTATGTACATAATAAATAATAAGAAATAACTTCGTTCCATCCGGGTGTCCCTTGACACTTCTCAAGTTTTTTTTATGTCATAGGGTGTCATCACCACACAAGAGTCAGCAAACAAGTCTTGCTGACCCTTCCCCCACCCCGATGAGCTCTGGCGACCTTACTCACGCGCAGAAACACAACATTAAGTTATTAATGTCATTATTAAGGAATGTTTTCTATAAGAAGAAGAATGATCTTTATTTGTCAATACTAAGACGGCTTCACAAAAGCTAACGATAAAACAAAATTCTAATGACCTTACAACTAATGAAGTTATAAGTTAGTAAGAACATGTTAGTAAGTAACTCTTAATTGTACACCAAAAAAATAACACAGAAATAACTATGAACATCTTTAACAAGATTAATTAACTATTACTAACAAGTTAAGGCAGTGAAATTAAAAAGAGTAACAGAGTAAAAGTAAATTTACTGCGTATTTGAAATACCGGGATTATAGGAATCTGGGATTCATATTACGAAAATTATTACGTTTTATCATCATAATATAAATACCCGAAGCAAAAACTTTGTACCCCTTTTAACGAAAATTGCGCGTACGGAGGAGTATAAAATTTAGAACAGATACTTAAAGGTCAAATGAGGAGTACAGAAAGCTACTATTTTTATATAATATAGACACGAGAACAGTGTGGTGACGGCATAGAATATCATCACCCCATCACATCCCATGGGGGGCGTAAAAATCAACCGAGGGAATACCTACCAGAGAACGGGCAGCAGCGTTTTTCTGTGAACTATGACCATCAAACTGCGATCGCAAACCCGTCTGCCGAACGTGACGATCATGGCATATCCCCCCATTCTTTGGGGAGGCTTCTGTCCAGCAGTAGATGTGCTTTGGCTGACATGATGATGAGAAATGAGAAGTAAATTATTTGAATAAAAAAAACATTATGCACACTACCATGCATTTGACTCACAAAATGAGAAGAGATGACAAACTGAGTGTCGAAACTGAGAATAGATTAATATTATTAGTCTTTAATATAGTTTTTGACAATAGAGCAATAATGGTCTAATTACGAACTCTAGTTAAAATTATAGCGAAAGTTGCCTTATGCAATTCGTAACTGAGGAATAATCTCTAAGGCAATGCAGTTGTCTGGACTCCGCATGAAGCTAAATAAAGTTTCGGTTGGAGAGAATTCAAAACAGATTTACACGCTACTTGTATTTGAGACATTATGGAAAATATCCTTTTTATGTTAAGATATAAATCTAGCAATATCAACATACAAACAGTATTTGCTGAGAATAATAAATGTAGATGCTACTTGCATTTTAAATTTTATGGAATATATTCTTTTTATCCACTGCTATATCTAAATTTGTTTGTGCTAGGTCAGGTGGGATGTAACGGGCTGCTGGTACGGTAGAGCTGTGCTAGCATTTGGCAAATACTTAGTGGAAATTGAACCTGCGGCGTAGGTTCGATTCCCACCCAGGACAGATAATTGTGCGCATGAACATGTCTGTTTGTCCTGAGTCTAGGTCTAATTATCTATATAAGTATGTATTTACAAAAGAAAAGTAGTATATGCAATATATATGTTATCTTGTTTCCATAGTACAAGCTCTGCTTAGTTTAGGATCAAATGTGTGTGTGTGTGTGAATAATGTCCCAGTTTATCTACTATATAAAAATAAGTCGGGTTTTCCTTCCTGACGCTATAACTCCAGAACGCACGAACCGATTTCCACGGTTTTGCATTCGTTGGAAAGGTCTCGGGCTCCGTGAGGTTTAGAGCAAAGCAAAATTATAAAATTTAACGCGGGTAACACCGCGGGGCACAGCTAGTTATTATTATTAATTATAGTCAAAATAAGTTTAAGTTAAATAAGTTTTTTTAATGACAACGGCCGCATTAGGGAATCGAATCCCTCTGTCGTGGGGTACTCCACAAACATATAATAGACGGACACAAATTACATTTAGACTCAGAACAACTATTTATGGGTCACACAAATAGTAGTCCGGCGCGGGACTCGAACCCGCGACACGAAGCGGCGAGGCGACTGTCTTAGCCGCTGCCCCACACGTGCAGTCAATTCAGTTTTGGGGATCGATATGTGTGGCGACGCCTTCGGTTACCGCTCGTGGCCGTGCCAAATGCGATTACCAACTTGCTCCGAAAAAAGCTGCTGACGTGAGCACTGCAGGTCCTTATCCAGGTAGCGCAAAACATTGACTTGTTTTCTTGTTCTCAGAATGAATTCCCAAGGGGTACTTTTGAATGAATATCAAAAAACCTTTTGGAAAGAGTTGGTATACCATGTTTTTTTTATACGTGGCATTTCAAGGCAAGAGTTCACTGAATAACTTTTCAAACGCAGGGTTAAACAAAAATGTTCGAATAATTACTTCGGTATGTTCTAGATTTCAATCCAGATTAAGTTCATAAATAGCCAGCATGAAATCAATAGTTGGACAGTACGAATACTGAAATAGGTTTCCAGACTAATAACATACTGAAATACATCCAACAATAATTATGGCCAAAGAACTAGGAATTATTTGGTTCCGTCAATCTATAATGAACTACCAGCAGACCTATCAACTGAAATATTTTCTAAGACTGTTTTTAAATATAAGTGTAGAGAATTCTACCTAAAAAGGTTTATTGCAACATTGGTGGAATAACTAATACATATTGGCTATTCCACTAATGATGTGAGGAACCTACCTCGTAATTTGTAACCTATTTATTGTGTACCTTTAGCCGTAAGGCGTAATTTGTGTATAGTGTTATAATAACCATAACGCTAGTTAATAAGGGAGTGATCTTTCTGCCAACAAACTGCTGTGCAGTTAGGCGGATAGTGGTTATTAATAATACTATAGATTATGTTATATGTGATAATGTTTTAATTTTTTTTTTAACATAGTGTTAATAATAAATGTAGATATTTAGGACAGTACTTATTTATAAACTAATTTAAACTTTAAGTTCAAAGGTTGTACATATGTATCTCTACCACGAATCATAGTTTACTTATTCGATACTACTTCGAAAGAGTCCCATATACATTTTGTTCTAATAAGTTGTTAAGAAGAAAAGGTTTTATATATTTTAAACAGTGAGTATTTACTATATTTATTTATTTATTTATTTACACACAGAACTACACCACCATTACAGTCAAAACCAATTCGGTGGAGTAGGCACATAATATAGATTCTAAATTAAAAACAATTATAGTTAATTACTTAAAACTAAACAAAACATTCATTGCCATCGTGAACCCACTCAGCGAACACGTAAACATGTCAACCGTATCCCCTACCGCGTTAAGAGCGCGCAGTGCCCGCGTTAGCGTATATGTACTTTTAAGCGAATTATTGCCACTATTTCATAACAATATTGTGATGAGAAACAAAAGCTAAATAATTAGAACCTACTTTAGATAGTTTTGAAGTAAACCTTTTGACGCTTGACTTGAGGAGTAAGGTAGTGACTCCGTGACGAGAGCTTTACGAAAAGTGTGATAGGGCGAGGAGAACGGAGGTTAAAAAGAAAAAAGGGGCGAACACACATTTTCTTTCTCCCTTTCCGTCATAACCAGTTACGTTATATCTAAGTATACGTTTCTAATTGATTGTTTTTGATTCTTATTACTAAGTAAGAGAGTTCAAAATATGTATAGTGGCAACTATATTAAACAGTAAACGGGTTAAGTTAAAGCTCTTACGTTTCGTGTATCTATGTTTTACTTCAGTCATGTGGTTAAAAGCACACTTGCTTTGTTTTCTATTGCTACAACAACAAGCAATTATGCATTGCTTATCTGTATTCTATATACATATATAAAAATTCGTTAGTCTCGCTAAAACTCGAGAACAGCTCAACGGATTTATCTTATCTTGGTCTTGAAATGTTCGTGGAGATCTAGGGAAGGTTTTAAATGTGAGAAAACTTCGAATAATTGCCGGTAAAACCCTAAAAACGGCCCTTTTCTTTTTCTCATATAAACGTTTTCTAAGATTCAGGCGGTACGAAGTATGCCGGGTCAGCTAATCTACTATATAAAAATAAGTCACGTTTTCCTTCCTGACGCTATAACTCCAGAACGCACGAACCGATTTCCACGGTTTTGCATTCGTTGGAAAGGTCTCGGGCTCCGTGAGGTTTATAGCAAAGAAGATTCATAAAATTTAAAGCGGGTAACACCGCGGGGCACAGCTAGTATAATATAGATATAGATTACGGGATAGAGCTTTTATATAATATAGATATGCTCTCAAATCAAGTCATATATATATAAATTTAAAGAAATATGGTATTCGGAGTATCCCCTCAATTGTGTATAACGGTGGAACGATAAAATAAGGTTTTGTCATCCTTTGAAGTAACATGATATTTTACGCTATTATGTTAGTCCCTGGTGTGAATACGTAGAGCCGAAAGGAGAACCTCACATTAACATTCAAAAGCCAAACTCAAAGGTCTTTGCACTGTCAAGTCAAGCTAAAAATAGAATATTCTATGTAAAATACGTAACAGAATGTAGGTAATACCATACCCACCTACATTCGTGGCATTATTGTATTAAGGCGACGTCGTAGTTGAAAATTCAGTAAGAAGCCCCTTTTTCTTCTTACGAATCTCACGTCTCGAAATAGATACCAATTTAAGAAAAATACAGTAGGAAGCGAAGAATATGAATAAAAGAATAAACCGAGTAGATTTCCAAAACAACAAAGGTCTAAAGCAAAAAAAAAATGTGAATTGACCTAAGATTAAAAATTTTCAGCTTCTATTTCTCCATATTTTAAGCGACAACAGCATATATTTTTTTAAGAAGTGTGTACCTTAAATAGTGTCTAAAAGAATAGACCGTTTATTTTATAATTTTGCTCTATATTTTTTACAAAATTAAATAAAAACCTTAAATATAAATTGACTTCAGCGTCTGCATTTACAGACGACCGCCCTTCGTTACGCAAAGTTCGACCTTATTAACCGAGTGACAAGAACAAATGTCGGAACGACTTGTACTTTCAGTTCGCGTTCAGACGCTGCCCCGGGACGTGGTTTCTGTGTCGCTCTGATCGCCGAACAACTTAATAAAAATTTCAATAAATATAAGACAGAAATTACTTTATCCAAAGTAGCTATTATTTTTTTGTAGTATTAGGTAGGTTTTAAGATTTTTTGTGAACTGTTTTTTACATTTTTAGAAGTAATTGTTTTTGTGAAAATGGTACATAAACGTCATAGATTACTTAGTTAAATTGGGACAAGGAAACGTCAAACACGTCAACGAAATGACCGAAAATATTTTTCTCTAATAGCACTTAAACTCTTTAGTAATAAAGTCCATAATAGTGAAGTCTGCGCTAGTAGGTGGCCGGCAGTACATAGTGTATAGGATTGAACAGTAGAACAATATTGACGGAATCGTTGGTCTAGCTTGTTTTGTAACCATACATCGTGGATAAATTGAAAGTTTTTATTTTTAATTATTAGAAATTTAGAAGGTCTTGTAGTAGACAGAAAGGCGGTGGAGAGACAAACAGTTTTACAGAGAGACAGCTGTGAATGGTTAGAGCTGAGGAAAATTTACTCACCGCTTCAAATTTTGGAAGGGGTGTTAAAAGTAAAAAGGTCCTAGAAATTTAGTAAAGATATTTTGTACAAAAAGAATAAAAAACTATAATTTAAGAATGAATTTTTAAGAGTCCACTGAAATGAAAAGTGTCTAGCGAAATGATATAAATGACCACCGAAATGATAGACTGTGCACCGGAATGAAATGAATCCTCCGAAATGATACAGCTAAGAACTACCGTGCCGCGCAGCCAGGGTTCCGTACTTTGTTAGGTTTGATTTCTACAAATTTTAGATTAACACTGGGACAGGACAGTACACAGTTATTTTAATATTATCTTTAATATTCAGATATTACAGTTAGTATTACATATATCATTCTTTGAGGTTACAATAACCTCAAAATATGATATGAATGTCATGTTTATTAATGTAATGTAATGTTTATTGTTTTTACCACAACACGTCTTTACTATAATTATTATAAACATCAGTCTTCTTTAATAAGTTTAATCATAGATTTATTTGTTTTATCTTGTAAAATTTTGAAATTTTGTAATCATATCAAATATTATTTACACATAATAAATGACATAAAAATAAAGGTAAGTAACTTACTTATAATGAAGGTAAAACCTCGAAATAATTATTATGTAGACAAATAGTAGATATAAAAATCTACACTGTGGTGACTCACACACTCATCACATTATAGTTGAGCTGAACAAATGTGAATCAAAAGTATATACATATACTTACTACATAGATATATGTTTATATTATATATCTTAAACACAAATATTACACAACAAATACACCCGAATAATTAAAAAAAAAAAATAATAATACATTACAAAACTATGACTTTGTATTTGACACAAGGGTCTCTAAAACTTTATGGTTTCATCATTTCGGAGATACATTTAATTTTGGTGGACTGTAATTGGTATAAAAGTCCACCGAATCCACTGAAATGATAACACTGAGATGATAAAATAGAGGTTAGTTCTATATTTAACTCCGAAATAAATTATTAAAAAAATATGAACACTACTCAAACAAAACAGTACTTACGGCGAAGTTAATACATAATTTTAAAACAAATTAAACGAATCTAGCACGAGTTATAACATCCACCGAAATGAAACTATTTGTGTCCCAATATCACTGAAATGCTAAACTTACCTTTTTGGTGGGAAACCGCAAGACATTGGGACCAGTGCGTTTATGCCGAGATCTTGAGTCGGACTGATCCGAAGTGAGGAAAGTTGACAGAGGCGTAACAACGCAATGTTGACGTGGCTATTCTACTAAAACTTACTGTCCTCTGAAATGATAACTTTTTTTCAGACAAAAGTTGGCTGCCTGTCAAATCCATGAGAACGAAGATAAATAAACAAAAATAGTTTTATTTGATCGAATATATTATAATTTAATGATAACAAAATCGATTTAAGTCCATATTACGAATTTATTTGCAGGGGAAGGTATTTTATGAGAGGAATTGGGTTCAGGACAGGCCACCGTGATGATAAAATAACACTTTGTAATTTTTTTTTTCGGCGTGTAGTACATTCGTATGTAGGGAGTACATTCGTTGTTGAAAAAAAATGTGTAAAATATAAAAAATGCACATTGCACTACCATTCTCAGGTTTGCCGTGTATTTTTTTTGGTTGGGCAATTCACCCATATGATCCCGCTGGTATATACAAACCTATAGTGCACACATGTTGACAAGTTGCACCAATGAATAGTAGAGACGGCAGCACATCCAGCTACCCCAATCTGCCAAATTTCTTTCATAGATTTTCAACTTTATCGCAAAAGCATAAAGTTCACTTTCAATTGGGGAAATTTGACAGATTGGGGTAGCTTGATGTGTTGGCGTCTGTACGAAAGATAGGATAAGCATGTAAATAAAAGAGATTGACTCACGCTATAGTAGGGAATAACCATTCAGGGACGATGAAACAGACAAGGAGAACAACCAGTCTAATAATATACTATGGATTACGGAAGACGTAAATAATATAGCATGCAATAAGGATGTCTCTTTCAGTGCAGGCATCAGAATACACGATGAAGAAGAGTTAACGGTTCTCAATTTCGCAGATTTTTAAATAATTATGAATTTCAAACATATTGTTTAATACTATCTTTTTAAAAAATCCGTTAAGGAGCTACGACGCCACAGACATACACTCAGATACACACGTTAAACTTACCACACCTATCTATTAGTTTCTATTTTAAAAATTATTTATCGGTAAAACGATTGTATCACTTACTTATTTTCCACTTTCTTTTTAACTCCTGACACAAAACAAGGTGTTATAAGTTTAACGTGTATTCTGTGTGCCTGTCTGGGGCATCGCAGCTTCTAAAGGGATCTACCGTTTAAAATGCATTTATTTCATCTGATAGTTAGTTTAATTGGGAAGGACATTTCATGAAAATTGGTCTTGCCGTTCGAAAGTTGCAGCCCTTAGGTTATTTGTAATTGTTAATCTTAAATTTACATTACATATTAGATCAGTTGTATAATGTAAAAAAATTGCAAACATTGTAAATTAAATGAAGCGTATCCAAAACCTGAAAGAGGTTATACCATTTAATAGATATAAAATATATTGTGGGTGTGTACGTTGTGGGTCGGGTCGTTTCCTTCCCTCTAATTTGGCGAAGGGGGCGATGGCTGGCCTACACGTCATACTCGTGAACGGGTGCTGCTTGCGGTAACTGATCCAAATGCTGTTGGGGTACTCATATTTTTTTCGCCTCCGGTAGACTTCGTGTAACTTGTTAATTTTGTAAATGTTCGCGGATGCACCCACCATTTTTTCGTCTAGCAAGTGGATATTCTAAGTGCTTGAGTGAAATTGAATGGTATTGCTTATTTATTTTATTATGATTCACTGGATGACAACGGTTCTGTGCGTGCATTAGCCTACATAACAACCAATGACAATGTAAGTAAAATAATAATGACATTAAAAAAATCGTAAACTGAAAGCAAAAGAAGACGAAAAAAGCAAGCCCGGAGTTTCTTTGTGGCTTTCTTCTCCGGGTGGTCCACCTAGGTAGCTAGAGAAAGCCGAAAGCTAGCTAGGGTAGGTTCCTCAGCGGCGAGGATCGCTTTGGCCCATTAACGTATGATCGGTAATCCCCTCATTTAGAATTTCGTCTTTTTGCTTTAGTCTTCCATTCCTTAATTTTAATATGGTAGAACTAAATTTCAAAATAAAAGATTAGTAACTTGTTATTTATTTAAGAATTTCAGAATATATATGTGATATAACAAACCGCACGGACGTACTAATTTTTTTTATTTTTTGTATCTTTTATACTATCCTCTATGTTTATGTGCTGCATTGTGAGCTTGACAAGTACAAGTGTATGTTAATACCCAAGTGTTGAATAAATTTCATTTAATTTCATAATAATAATACTGTATTTATTTCACTTACCCATCAACCACTTCCTATGCCCAAAAAAAAATTAATTACCATAAAATTTAAGTTGCACTACCTACTACTATTTTTACACTGTGTGCACACCGAAACGAAAATAATAACAAGAATCTGCACGCGCGTGGCATCAACGAGTGCCGTAGCATCCCTCCCGCCCCCCAGCAGCGGGGGGCTATGCGCGTCCTTCACCCCCTCGCATGAAATTTTTACGTGAACTGGTGGCGCCTTAAGAATAGACAGACTTATTATAAAATAAAAATACGAACATTGAGCACTTTTCACATTACATTTTTCTTTTTGGAATTGATGTTTTGAAGTTATGAACCCATCTAAAAAGCCCGACATAGCCGGCAGCCCCGGGGGGCTACCGGCTAAGTCACCGAACATCGGCATAGTGATCGGCGTTCAAATAAATGAAGGTTAAAAATGACTAAATCAATTTTAAAAGGAAAAAAGTAATATGAAAAGTGCTCAATGTACGTATTTTTTTCTGTCGTTCGTTCGTCTGACTATTCTTGACGACTTACACGGTATCCCCGCAGGGTTGTTATTACTTTTAATTATACGTCTGTGTCTGTCTGTCTGTCTGTAACTTTATAGCTCCAAAGCGGATGAATGGATTATACCTAAAAACATCACAATGACAATTAGAAATCTTTTATAATATCCATTCGACTTTTAATATATTTCTTAAGTTCTTTACAGAATACTGTATGTAATTTATTTAGCACTTGTGTGCTTGAAAAATACAAGTATATGTAAATACCCAAGTATTTACTAATTTACATATACTTGTATTTTTCAAGCACACAATTAAGTAGTCAAATCTATTACAAAATTAAGACTACAACTTAAGACATTCCTTAATAATAACTTAATGTTGTGTTTCTGCGTGTCAGTAAGGTCGCCAGAGCTCATTGGGGTCGGGGGAAGGGAAACACTTGTTTACTGACTCTTTTTAAAGGCCGGCAACGCACTCGCGACTCCTCTGGTGTTGCGAGTGTACATGGGCGGCGGTGATCACTTACCTCACTATCAGGTGACTCGCTTGCTCATTTGTCAACCTATCACATAAAAAAAAACGAATTTCAATAGTTTGTTTTCAACGCAGCAGTACCTTTTTGTATCTGATATTTTTGGTCTTTTAGCTTCTAAATCGTTACAAGGTTAAATGGCATTCAGTCAAGAATAAGTTCAACTTTGTGTCCCACGTGCTGCCTAAAGTGTTAAAGTCACGCAATTCATTGGGTTGATTAACCCTAGCAGAAACATGCGGGAGGGGCTGTTCGGTAGGTGTTGAGCTACTGAGGTCATTTCAGTATGCCGTGACTGTTGCCATTTAGACAAATCAAAAACTTATACGGGTTGGCACTGCGTAAAATTTTTCTTAGTATTGGTAAGTGGCACCACCAAAGAACCAGCTAAAGGGATATGGCTATTTTAGCCAAAAAAGTACCCTAAACAGGCGAGCATTTAATATAATAATAATAATATCTAACTACAAACTAAGCAAAGCTTGTACTATGGGTACTAGGCGACGATATACATACTTATATAGATAGATAAATACTTATATACATAGATAACATCCATGACTCGGAAACAAATATTCGTGCTCATCACACAAATATTTGCATTTACCGGGATTCAAACCCAGGACCACCAGCTTCGTAGGCAGGAGCACTAGCAACTAGGCTACGGTGACCGTCATTATATAAGAATATAATGATAGTTAACGAGGCAAAAGAGCTGTGCAAACATCGTGACAAATGGAAATCCGTTGTATCCGCCTACCCCTCTGGGAAACAGGCCTGAGTATATGTATCTATTTATTACGAAATATATAAGTACTTTTATCAGTTGTCTGTCAGAGTACAGGGTAAGACTAGTTTGGGGTAAGATGGCAGCGCGTTAGTTGACCAAAGATAACAAAAGAAATAAGAAACTAAGACTATATCTAACGCTCTCTAATATCTGACACTGAATATCTAGAATACAAATAAATGGTGAATTTACTACTGGACCAAGAGTGAAATTCGTACTACAGATGCGAGTTAAGACTGGAGTAATTAGCCTGTAACTGAACTTTAAGGAGGGACTATCAGAATTCTTGGCTACATTTCAAGGAACCAAGAAAGTTAGGGAAGCTTGTTACATAGTAATAAAAAAGATAAGAGATGATTTATAGATTCGTTAAATACTTTTTGGGTACCTGCAATATAACTACGTAAGTAGGAAAATTATGAGAAACTAAGACTATATCTAACGCAAACATATCTGACACTGAATATCTAGAATACAAATAAATGGTGAATTTACCTCTGGACCAAGAGTGAAATTCGTACTTCAGATGCGAGTTAAGACTGGAGTAATTAGCCTGTAACTGAACTTCAAGGAGGGACTATCAGAATTCTTGGCTACATTTCAAGGAAACAAAAAAGTTAGGGAAGCTTGTAACATAGTACTTAATAAAAACGATAAGAGATGATTTATAGATTCATTAAATACTTTTTAGGTACCTGCAAAAGAACGTATAATTTTGTAACTTACTTAAGTTGGAAAATAATGTTTCCGGAATAATCTTTAATTAAGCTTGCTGTGCGCTTTAATTTCTGCGCGTTACAAAATCTTATGGACGATATTTAAAACACTAAACTCGTAGCTATATGCCCTGATCAATTTAGATTGCCATTTACCCGCTAAGAACAAGAGTAGAAGAATGACATCTGGCACATATTTTCACTTACCCAGCTGAAAGAAAATATCTCTTCTATACGTGTTTGTCTATGAACTCTTAAACAGCAGTAACGATATGGAGGAAATGTATTGTATGTCTTCGAGTCTCTTGATGGTTTGAATACACCCGGTAGGTGGCGCCGTGGTCAAATCCCAGGGTTTTTTAAATTTTATTTACACAATGTCTACATGACAAAATTCTTCCTAATTCCATACTAATATTAGCATAGC
Organism: Pseudoips prasinana; assembly: GCA_951640165.1. NCBI lineage: Eukaryota > Metazoa > Arthropoda > Insecta > Lepidoptera > Nolidae > Pseudoips > Pseudoips prasinana. The sequence continues at coordinate 30,051,024 of OX621251.1, read as the reverse complement.
TTGTACTATGGAAAAACATATAATTACACCCAGAGTCAGGACAAGCAGACATGATCATGCACACAAATAACGGTACTAGCTGAAAATTGAAGCCACGACCTGCTACGTGAAAGGCAAATATCTATCAGCCACGCCAACCGCCCCATCAAATTAGATCGTTATCCCGTCATAATACTTTCTTATAATTCTATGGGTCAGCAATCCACTGTGCCTACTTACTACCGGGGAAAGATTAGGTGCAGGACATAAAAAAATGTTTTTTTTAGTTGGCAGTTTTATTTTATTTTTTAATAAGACAACTCACGCATTGGCGTATGAATACCTGTGTAGCGGGGTACTTTACAAACATTTACTGACAGACACAAAGCACACCTAAACTCAAAACAACTACTATATCACACAATTAGTTTGTCTTGTGCACTCATATTTATAACCCACAAGAATTTTATGCCACACAAACGTATTCTCAAAGGAATAGAAAGTGTATTAATTTAGCTACATCGCTACCAACTTATGGCACTTGGAAACTGTGTTCATTATTTATCTAAGGCCCTAGAATGGTACTACCGAGGAACTTTGGTATTTATTTTACTGATCCATTATCCCTAAAGAACAACAAACTAATGTGTATTCACTAAGTTTGAAACTCTCGTGGCACTGTACATAATCCAACGTATTGTGCTCATCGGCCGTGAGACCGACAACAAACGCGCCGAGACCATGCGCATACATGACCCTTAGTTTACGAATACAAGTTCGATAAAAAGCCTAGCCTTATCTTCAATTTGATGAACAGCTTCGCGTTTTCGCATATCAACGTAGAATAAAATTTTGTCACGCCTCCTGAAAGCCTCCCGCCTAGACATCAATTGCCGTGGCCGATCTGGAAGTCCCTAAATAGACTCCGGACTTAGGTAGGCCGTAGCAAAGAAAACATGTCTCGGTGCATTTGTGGAGCATCGGTCCAATCCATCGCCCACCTAACATCATGCCCAGACTGCCTTGCCACATGTTCTTTGCAGTATCTTAAGAATGCCACTAGCAGGGCAATCAGTGTGGCCAAGTACTGGGCCACAACAATTTGACTAGTTTACCATCGACATCATAAAAAGAAGAACGTAGAATTAAAGAAAAAAACGTCCATAACAACCGACCCAGCCATGAGTTTACCACCCAAGAGGGGGTTTATTTAGGCGCGTCGAAAAAAAGGAAAAAAAAATATTTTGTTATATAGATAGATTTCGCTATTGATTCTGAGTTTAATTTATTACTGTATGAGAACATTAAAATTTGATGATTAGTATTCGTATGGTAAAGTTTAATTTAAACTACGATTGTATAGACCTGTCAAACTATTCCATCAAAACCTTAAACACACCTACACCGATTGAACCCTCTATGATTCTTTAATCCACGGAAATACATTTACCCAAATACAGGTCTATTCAGAAACTAGGTCTACACTTTCGATACAATAACAACGACTATTGACATCCATTTGTACAACTCAGCAGTTCATTGCCCGATTAGTTGACAAGAACGGTTGTCATCTGACCTGAAAACGGCAATGCACATCGATCTACATGTTAACCCGGTTGGCTATGCGTACTTATAATGAGGGGATTATGGAGGGCTATTGGTTTAATAGATGTGTATTTTATAAAGAATTCGTATTAAGAAGATATGTATGGGTAGAACCAAATTGTTGGCTAATTTCCAAATTTACCAACTGCCACTAATCCTTTAATTATCCAGTTTGAGTTACGAAATAGTCAATAAATAACGGTTAATTACCAAGTAGACGTGGTTCATATAAAGCATTTGATTAAGCTCCGACTTACAGTTTAAAGTGTAGATCTCTAGAGTAGATACTAGTTTAAAATGGTACTGCACTTGATAAGGTAAAATGAAGAAAATAATCACTTAGTTTAAACGGTCGACGTCACTTTAGTAGACACCGTTGCTCTACGATAATCACCCTTATATCCTACTCAATAACGATGCTGTTAAATTAGGTAATAAATTAGAATTTCAGTTTCAGATTTTTACTAACATCTGTCATATTTAAAAATGATAAACAATTTTATAATTCCGTAAAAATAAGTTAAACAGGAATCTTATGGTGCGATTCAGTCCGTCCGTTCTTCTTAAACAGATTTTTTTTAAAGAATATCAAGTTAATATTTGCATTTTTATCAGGCAACGTTAAACTTAACCTTAAGTATTTGTCTAAGGTACTAGTACTAAGATATATTAAGGGATCTTACATCTTACAAAGGGACATGGACATGAGGCGGTCATAACCGGTTGGACTCACCGTCCCGAAAACAATCAACGAGTTTGAGCCGGAGCGGCCAGTATATAAACCCACGACCTCAGCCTTAGCAGTCACGATCACTAAACACTAGACCAACAAGCCAGTCAAAAACGGAATGAATGACCTAAAATTAGGTTTGTACGACATTTAATAACAAACCTAATTAAAATAATACTGTGCCAACCACCACTTTACAAAATGCATACATATTCAACAGTCGACGCCACATTCGTGGATACACATCAACTACCAAAGCCACCTTTAGTGCCCAAGTAATAAAGACGCTGAGGTCGAAGAATAATACTGTGCCTACACCATATAAAAAAATGCATACATATTCAACAGTCGACGACACATCCGTGGATGCATATTAACTACGAAAACCACCCTTAGTGTCCACGTAATAAAGACGCTGAGTAAGTCGAAGAATAATACTGTGCCGTACACCATGTAAAAAAATGCATACAAATTCAACACTTGACGCCACATTCGTGGATACACATCAACTACCAAAGCCAACTTTAGTGCCCAAGTAATAAAGACGCTGAGAAGGTCGAAGAATAATACTGTGCCTACACCATATAAAAAAAATGCATACATATTCAACAGTCGACGCCACATTTGTGGATACATTTAACTACGAAAACCATCCTTAGTGACCAAGTAATAAAGACGCTGAGAAGGTCGAAGAATAATACCGTACCGTACACCATATAAAAAATGCATACATATTCAACAGTCGACGCCACATTCGTGGATACATATTAACTACGAAAACCACCCTTAGGCTGAGATCTATAGAGCGTACTTAGACTTTGCTCAAACTTTACTTACGTAAAACTTTGCTAAATGTATGCTAAGCTTATACTTTGATTTGGTATTTATAGACTTTTTGAAGTTAAGATTATGCTTAGCATTAGCGAAGACAGACAAAGTCAAAACACCAATTGTAATTTCGTTACATGCATTAACTTCTAAGTAAAGTCTGAGCAAAGTCTAAGTACGCTCTATAGATCTCAGCCTTAGTGTCCACGATATAAAGACACTGACTAGGTCGAAGTCATATCTGTTGGCGCCGCCTGTACAGTGCATACAGTATGCATCGGACAGAATTGGGTCACGGGTTAACGACACATCCTCCTGGGTCGTGAACTTTAAGGGTTAAATGAATATGGAGGTTATTTAATGCCGCCGCGGGGTAAGACCCTGTCTTTAAGAAAAATAGAACACGGAATTAAACCGTGCAAGTAAATGGTGTATTTCGTAAAACTGTACAATTCGTGAAGATCGTAAGTCACATCTATATAAATATACTAGCTGTGCCCCGCGGTTTTACCCGCGTTAAAATTTATCAATCCATGCAGAACTTTTTGAATTTAGCCCCGATATACATAGAGCCAAACTGACAAAAAATCTAAAAAACTATATTTTTGGCTTCGATATTGTCTGTAGAACACGCCCCAAAATTCCTTTTAAAAAATATTCAATGTACAGTTTTGATTTCATTTTATTATATGTATAAATTTTATGGAATCTACAAAGCGGACGGTCACCGTAGCCTAGTTGGTAGTGCTCCTGCCGAAAGCTGGTGGCCCTGGGTTCGAATCCCGGTAAGTGCAAATATTTGTGTGATGAGCACGAATATTTTTTTCTGAGTCATGGATGTTTTCTATGTATATAAGTACTTATCTATGTATGTAAGTATCTATATCGTCGCCTGGTACCCATAGTACAAGCTTTGCTTAGTTTGGGGCTAGGATGATCTGTGTGAAATTGTAAAAAAAAAACAAATAAAAAATAAATAAAAAAGCTTAAATTTGGCAAGTAGGTCAATTATATGTACGTAGTACGTTAGCAACAGGATGCGATAGGGCCGCATTAAGGGACAAAGTATATGGTGAGTTTATATGCGGACAGCTTACAGCTATAAAGTTACTGTAATATGAATGGCTCATAAAAAGGAACCATCAAAATTTGACTTTTTTATACTCTCTTGATATGGAAAACCTTGTGGTGTAGCGGTAGCGTGTTCACCCGCAGAGAACGAGGTCCTGTATTGAAATCACGGGTCGGGACAAATATTATTTTGGGACTTTTCTATAAAATCGGAGACGTACTTAAGAAAGGTCAGGTCAGAAGTACCCTAAACCGGCGAGCATGTATGAAGAATATAATGGCAGTAAACGAAGCGAAAGAGGTATGCAAGGATCGTGACAAATGGAAGTCCGTTGTCTCTGCCTACCCCTCTGGGAAACAGGCGTAAGTCTATGTATGTATGTTTTCTATAAAAAGAAAATATATCTCAGTATCAGCCCGTCTTGGCGTTGGCTTAATTATACCCCCGTGCCTCAGAAAGCACGTAAAGCCGTCCAGATTCAGTCGTGTCGCTAGAAGCGTCAGCAACACTTGTTTGCTGAATCTCAAAGGCCGGCAACGCACCCGCGACTCCTTGGTGTTGCGAGTGTACACGGGCGGCGGTGATCACTTACCATCAGGTGACCCACTTGCTCGTTTGTCTCCCTTTGATATAAAAATATATATGAAGAGTAAACAAGGCAAAAAAGGTGTACAAGAAATATCGGTGGCTCTGCCTATCCCTCTGGCCAATAGGCGTATCTTTCAACGTTTAAGATCTTTATCTTGTGTGTCCTTCTCAGAAGCTCAACACATCCCTATCTCATAACTTTTTTGCTTTTTGGTATACTTTCTTTACAACAAACTCCACACATTACTAAATATTTATCCACTCAACAAAAATTGCTCTAAATCAACACTGACGTCTTTTCTTAAAACTCTTGATTATGATACTACTAAAAATTATTAACTCCTCTCCAATAACCCACTCAATTTGATAGATAGATAGATAGATTAACTCTTTATTGTACACCAATATTAAGATCTTACATTACAGGAGCATGTAAATAAAAAGTATACAATTGGCGGTCTTATCACTAAAATGTGATCTCTTCCAGACAACCAAAGAATGGAAAATAATAGAGATTATTTAAGAGGGCAGTTGTCGGTGTACGTATACTTTGTTAACAGTACCCGTTGGTACTCAGTACAAGAGCCTACTATATATACCTACTATTTACACTATATACATACATACTATATACATACATACTATACATATACATACTATACACATACATACACACTATATAAATACATACATACCTATAATAGATAGAAACTTACATATCACAATATTACCTACTTGTTCTGTCAATGTATCCTATAGTGATAGGTAGTAATCCTTTACACTTTTCTGGAACTTGTGTAAACTTTGTGCTTGGCGTACTGTTATTGGCAGTGCATTCCACAAACGAACACTCTGAACAGCGAAGGATTTATCAAGAAAGGTTGTGGAATGCGCTGGCATTTTTAACTTAAGATTTTCCGATGATCGCAAAACTCTCGAATGTGACTCGTATAAAAAAGAAAACCGTTTTTTAAGGTATGAAGGAAAGGATGGAGTAAACAAAATGTTGTAGAGCAATGAAAGTATATGAGTATCCCGACGAAGGCGTATAGATAGCCACTTGAGCTTGGTACGGAATTCAGAGACATGATCATATTTGCGAAGGCCAAATATGAATCTTATGCAGACATTTTGGAGGCGCTCAAGTTTATCAAGCTGGTTTTGGGTAAGATCCAGATAGCTGACATCTGCATAATCTAGTATTGGGAGAAGAAGGGATTCTGCGAGCGCAATTTTAGTGGTCATAGGCAGGAAATTGCGTAGTCGACGTAAAGAACCAAACGATGCGTATAGTTTACGGCTAACACACTTCATTTGAGTATCCCAGGACAAATTGCGATCGAAAAAGATGCCGAGATTCTTAACACTTCTACTGAACTCAATTACAGTACCATCGAACATAATTTGTGGAAGCTGTGACCATGGCACTTTTGATATCATCCTCGGGCTACCGATTATGATGGTTTGTGTCTTGATGGGATTGACTTGAAGCCCGTATGCACGACTCCACCCACAAATTTTGTCTAAATCTGTATTTATGTGACTGAACGCAAAAGATAACCTATCTAGGGGAGTTTGGAAATATATCTGAAGGTCGTCAGCATAAAGGTGGTAGGAGGAGACAAGTTGGTTAGAGATAGAATTTATAAAAATTGCAAAAAGTAAAGGAGATAAAACGCCACCCTGAGGAACGCCTGCAGTTGTGTTGCACCAAGAGGAACGAGTGTCATCGATACAAATAGACTGCCGGCGGCCAGACAGGTAACTACGAAACCAGTCAATGACCGTTGGAGATACGTTAAGAGAGCGCAAGATTCCAAGTAGTATGTCAAAATCTACGGTATTAAACGCATTGCTGAAATCCAGAAGAGTAAGCACTGTCAGTTCTCCGCGCTCCATGCTAGATCTTATGTCCTCCGTAATATGGACCAGGGCCGTGGTCGTACTGTGTCCAGGACGGAAACCGGATTGGTAAGGATTGAGGAGATTATTTTTGGTAAGAAAGGTACTAAACTGATTATAAATGAGGCGTTCCAGGACTTTGGAGAGGAAAGGTAATATGGAAATTGGGCGATAATCGGAAAAGGATGTGGGGTTGGATTTTTTGGGGAGAGGAATAATTTTAGCATCTTTCCATAAAGCTGGAAAAATGCCAAGGGTAATAGAAGAATTTAGGATATGGCAAATAATAGGAAGGATTTCATTGAGGATAGGAAGGACCATATTACGGGTAATACTATCGTTTCCGACTGCATTTGATGAAATGGTCTCGACACTCTTCTTAACGTCACAAGCAGAAAATTGACTAAAAGTAAAGGAAGTGTAATTGGGAGTAGGAATCGATGAAAGAGAATTTAAGGTACTAGTTTTGGTTGCCCTGTTGAAATTGGGCGAAGCAGAGAAGTGTTTATTCAAAGAATTAACATCAAAGTTTTTTGGAATAGCGTTATTTTGAGCTTTTCCTACTCCCAAAGAACGTAGAAATTTCCATATTTTTGCAGGATCTCCATTTTCAATGGAGCTGTGGATGTGTTGGCGTTGTGCACTCCTACACACCTTATTACAATGATTTCGTAAGTTGATATATTTCTCCCGATTGAAGTCGTTAGGTCTACTCCTAAAACGAGATTTGGCAGAGGCTTTTTTGTCCAAAAGTATTTTTATTTCCCCAGATAGCCATGGCGCAGGTAAATGTTTAACTCTGATGGCACGACTCGGAGCATGTACATCGTAGAGGTTAATAATTGTTTTGTTAAATATTTGCACCTTTTCGTCAATCGACTCTGCAGCTATTAAAGATGACCAGTCAATGCTGTTAGCATCTGCTCGGAGATGTTCCAAGTTTATACCACCAAAATTGGGCTGCATTAGTATTTTAGATTTTGCCTTAGGTGGGCGAATTTTGTAAGAAAGGAAGAGAAGGTCATGGTAAGAAAAGGCATCTGCTAAACACTGCCCGTGCTTAGCGACATGGTTTTGAGAAGAGACAAGAATAATATCAAGGAGCGAAGGAGCGGAATTGGGGAAATGATGAGTTGCATTTAGAGGAAGAATACAAAGGTTACTAGATTCTGCAGCAGAAGTTAACAAGGATGAACGAGAGTCGTTCTTTAACAGACAAGTGTTAAAATCACCCATTATAATTGAGTGGTCGTAATTGGGAGTGAATGTTTCAAGTAAGAGCTCAAAAGAAGAAAAGAAATTTATACGAAGAGAAGGACAGTAATATACACCAAGTAAAATTTTGGAATGGTGTAGCTCAACTTCAAGTAGAAGATGTTCACCAGCGTTTGGTGAAGGTGGCTGAGAGGATAAACTAAGAATAGAGTAGTTGAAATGATGACGAAGATATATCGCAACTCCACCACCACCGGTTCCAGTTCGATCATTTCTGATGAGCTGAAAACCAGGTAGTGAGTAAGAGGCTGAAGGGAGACAAGGTTTGAGCCAAGACTCAGAAACAAGGATAGCATGAATATTTTTACATTGGAAACTGGCCAGCATATCGGAAAAATGAGCCGGAATACTTTGGGAATTTATATGAATCACATTGAAATTACGCGATACATCGGCAAAGTGGGATTCCAACGTATCCCCAAGCGATGGAATACTAATAAAACTGTCGCCATCACTATTGGCCGAAAAATAAGATTCAGAATCACTACTTTCATCTTCGGTGTTAGACATAAAAAACAAAATAATTCAATAAACTAAATAATATAAATATATGTAAAATACTTAAGAACAACAATACAAAACAAATAAATATACAATACGCAATATCACCTTTAACTAACCTACCAGTTCAGTGCGTAAAGAGAATTAATGAGAGTTTTAAGTTTGTTTCTACTCACCCCGTTTGAAATCTAGTAGCGTGTAGTAGAATTACAGGATGTCTATGGTATGGTGTCATATTAAAAGTTAAACGCGTCATTTGACGTTTCTATTATGCAAGTGTGGAAAAGATCACAAATGAAATGACGTAAAGTTATAACAAAGAAATCATAGAATTCTAAACAATTCAGAATATGAGAACATAACAACACTTAAAGTTAGAAATCAATAAAAAATTATGAATAAAATAGGTAGAAACAGAAAATACGTAAATGCAATTATGTAAAAACATCGCTAATGTGCGTAAACACACGTAAACAATATTAAGAAGATACAAATTAAGTCAATATGAATTACTTCTTAGTTCTTCGAGTTTTCCCGACTGCAGCCGTAGTAGACGTGTCCGTGGCCGCGATTTTCGAAGCGTCTTCCTTGGTGTGCTGCGGCGCAGAGCCGATCTTGTTGAGATCCTCCATCGAGACGACCTTGTGGCGGCTGCCACCTCGATCCAGGATATATATGACTCCGTCCCGAGTCCAAGTATTTGAAATTCCGTGGCGCTGGCGTGCAGCCATGAAGGTTTCGTGACGGGGCCGGGTCAGGAACTCTGATATTGTGACACCAGAGCCTTTACACTTCGTTTTGGCAAACCAGATGTTGTCTCTCACCTGGTAGCTTTCAAATTCTACCAGAATTGGCCTTGGCTTGTCAGATGATGGAATATGACCAAGACGCTGACACCGCTGAATGTCTTTATTAGAGAAATCTAACAACATGAGATGGTTTTTGACGGTGGCAACTGTGACCTCCAAGGAATTCTCCTTCTTCTGTTCTGGTATCCCATGGAATAGCAGCATCTTTCTTCTCCCTCGCATCTCTGCTTGGTCAATGCATCCTGCAAGTACATCTAGTTGTTGCTGGAAACAATTTAAAGAGCTCAACACAAATTTTTTGAATTCTGCAAAGTCTTTGGCCAATGTATCTGGAGCTGCAGGTGTGCTGGATGGCTTATGGAGCTCCTCAAACTCAGTCATCCGCTTCAGAAGATGTTCTTTTAAACTGGAGAGATTTTGTTGCATGGACTGCATAGTGAACTTGTGATGTGTATTAAGAAACAAGTGGTTTGTGACAATAACACTGGGCTGGTAGGTTATGTGAGTTACCTTAACTTTAAGCACATTTAATCTTAAAATCAAGTATGTATTATAATTTTAATTAAATTTCAATTAAGCACTTAAAAACTGTAGTACTATTTTCCACAACTACCCACTAATTTGACTTTTTGGCACCAATCTTAACATTGTACTAGCTAATAATTTTTAATAATTTATATATTAAACACATTTTCACACACACTCTCACATCTACATCTACATCCATACTCATACACTACATAATTCACATACACTCACACACTAACATCTACATCCATACTCATACACTACATAATAATACTTCCCTTTAGACTAATAAATAATACAGTCACTCTCAAAATTGTAATTGTTACTGTTATTTAAGTTACATAGTTATGTAATAGCCGCGGGAGGGCACTGGAAGTACTCTTTATTCTGTGCTGGTGCCTTGTAATACAGGTATCAAACCTACATCAAGCACCAGTCTCTAACAAAGTTTTGTCATATGCTATGATACTATCATAATTGTCACTGTGTACACTCATTCTCCTCAAATTTCTGTCTTATTTTAACGTGCTAAATATTACCTGTCATTTAATTTTAACTTTTAGCTTTACACTTAGATAAGTATAACATTGTTTAAGTTTGTTATGATTAGATCCACGAAGCATAAATTGTCATTATGTTTTTACTTTTCGTTTTATGTTCATTTTTATTGTTTACTATGTATGTACCTATGCCAACGAACATATTTTATTATAATTTTGTTTATATATAAGTTCTCATGTGAGTGACGTATGTCTTAATGAGAATAAATGTCTTTAAACTTTCTTGTAAACATGTGTGTACTTTGTGAGAGAGAATAAATTACTTATTACCATTATCTAGGCTTAATATCCTGAAGCACCCTTAAGACCATATTTTTTGTTAACAGTTCCGTCCCAACACATTATTGCGTTGTTACACTGATATATGGCTCATATTAAATGTTTATGAGTCTATTATAAGCGTCATATTTTATCGAAGATTTATCCCTTTCCTTATATAAGAAACGGATCACTTTTTAATAATGTTTTGTCTTTATCATCCAACTTCGTTTTACATTTGAGCGGGTGAGACAGAATATGTATCAAATTGGTCCGTTAATTAAATGGAACATGGTAGTTTTATGGCAAATTAGAGATAACATGTCACACTATCAACTTTTATCTGAGTAGATACATAGAGAAATAACGACATACACACTCAAGACTATCATAAACGAAGCTGTAAAAGAGCACATAATTCTCCCGCTAAACTGATTTATTTCTTACCAAATTGAGCTTTACTTCTATCTTAATAAAGTCTAATATCAATTAATTTAACTGGTATCTTGAGATCTCATGGTGTAATGTTTTGTTGGAGGAAGTGGAGAAGAAGATATTTATGTATTACCAAATTGAACTTTACTTCTTTGGTAATAAAGTCTAGTTTCATTTAATTAAACTGGTATCTTGTAGCTTAGTGATGTAATGTTTCGTTGGAGGAAGTGGCGAAGAAGACAGTTTTAGCGCCAAAATTGTAGATGACGTGAAGACTATGGATTTTTAATGCGTGTACAACTGCCTGTCTCACCAACAGAAGTCCACGAGTAGTTCGTCTGCTCATAGAAAAGCTACGAAACCGACCACTGTGCGCCATGCATTATTCTCGAACAATAATAATAATATCTAAGGACAACGTCACACAGATCATCCTAGCCTCAAACTAAGCAAAGCTTGTACTATGGGTACCAGGTGACGATATACATACTTATATAGATAGATAAATACTTAAATACATACAATAACACTAAAGTGTGGGGTATTCGCCCGTAGCACGCAACTTTGCACATTCCAAGATCGTACAGCACACACGTAACCAATGGAATGGTTGCAGATACTGGCGTAGAATAGACTTGATGCGCAAACCTAAACATAATCAAATTTGTCAAATAATAGAATTAATAAAATACATTAATCCAAAAAAAGGTATTAAAAATATCGTAGAAGTAGAATCGTAAACTATGCTCTTGATCATGTAATGATCTTCAGCAAAGTGTTGTGCATAAGTCCAGGAAGGTTTCTGAGTTGGTACGACCAATCTTCGACAGATGGCGAAACTATCATTCCAATAAATTCTGTATATTGCCGTAGCAACGCGCAGGGTCCAGCTAGTTTACTAAAAGTGTTTTACTTACCTTAGACCACGGTGCCAAGTCTGCTGATCACCATAGATGGAAATTCTTGTTTGTCATCTGACTTAGAGCCGACGTGTGGAGAATTAGGCGGAGTATTGTTAGATTTAAACAATATCTAAATACTAGTTCCACTATCCAGATACTTCAAACTGACGTAAATTTATTGCTCGTTGGGAAGACTCTTGTTTTCGTCGGTGAATATATAAGTAAGTCAATAATGAATATAAACTTCATTACATGCTTTCAGAGTGAATCAAACCATAGAGTACAGTACTATTTTTTCATTTTAAATAATTTGAAATAATCTATCAAATCAGTTGTTATTAGATTAATATATACGGACCGAAAATATAGGCTAGTTACAAAAAGCAATGACTTTATGAACCAACTTATTCATCATCATCATCCTGACATCGTCCACTGTTAACATAGGTGTCCCTCAAAGGTCTCTATAACATTGAAATTTGGAGGGGTTTGCCTTAGTCACCGCGCTTGGTATGCGAGTTAGAGACCACAGATCGGTGGTAGCTAGTACACAGAAGGCGCTGCTGCCCGTCTACCTGGTGTATCCCTAAGTCTGCTTTTTACGACACCCACGGGATGGTATGGCCCTTTATTATTTCTAGGCGGAAAACCACACGGCTCACCAAGCATCTAATTATAATTGTAATAATAATAAGTTGGTTCATAAAGCCTTTTGTGTCTAACCTATATAGATAGATAGATAGAATACTCAATATTGTAGAAACTCAAACGGGAAAAAAATTCTAAAATACATTGGATATAAAGAACGTAATGTACAGACGCCAGCCCATCAAGCTACCCCAATCTGTCAAATTTCTCTTATAGATTTTCAAATTTATCACATGAGCATAAGGTTCATTTTTGATTGAGGAAATTTGACAGATTGGGGTAGCTTGATCTGCTGGCGTCTGTACAACGGGCGGTCTTATCACGTAAAGCTATCTGTTCCAGACAACCTTTGGATGGATAAGAACTGTAAGTAAACAGTAACAGGAATGCAACGAATAAATTATATTAAGGAAATGTGTTATAAATACATTGCACACCAAATACTTAGTATGACATCGCACACCAAGGTAAAATATATATATATATATCTACTGTGCTGGAAACAGTTTTAATGTTTGCAGTTTTTTATAATTAACTTCAACGTAATATTGTTACTTATTTTTCTAGCCACTAAGTAGTTAGCTTTCTATTGACGCAAGCAGAGGGGGAACAAGGAGGGATTTTAGGGATCACCCTAAAACGGTGTAAACAGGCAAAAGCTTTTATATATATATAAAAAAATACTATGTACTATGTTATGCCCCTGCTATTGGTGTAAGATGCTATCACCCAGAGACCTGTAATACAGGTTTGTTTGAAAACCTACATCAGGCTCTGGTTTCTCACAATGTTATGTCTCATAGTATTTACCACATAATGACTATTGTGTAGAGAAAATAAAATTTATTTTGATTGACTACAACTGACCTGCTGGCGGGAGAGGGCGCGTCGGCGGGCTCGTCGTCTGCGTCGTAGAAGTCGTCCTCGCCCTCGGACGACGAGTACGACGTGTCGGGGACCAACAGGGACATCGCTTGTCCTGGATTTAAACATGGGCGTTACGATTTGCTTGGAGCATAGCGAGAATCTTTATTAGATTTTATGTTGTCGTATTGACTTGTAATCTCGTAAGTATTTTTATAAGAATTGCTGTCGTTTGGTACTAAGTGAACGTATTGCATTTTAGGTTTCCTTTTTACTTTTTTGAATCTTGATTTATTATTATGTTTTCACAAAGTTCTAAACCTGGTGCATTATTTTTTAGAAATACCTCACAAGCTGTCGGAGTCATATGTCACGTCTAGATTGTTGTGTTGAGAATTTGTAACCAAGTTTTAATTATTAAGAGAAAATGAGAATCATTTTTTGAATTATTTTAAAATGTCACCTTTTACATTTTTTAGGGTTCCGTAACCAAAGGGTAAAACGGGACCCTATTACTAGGACTTCGCTGTCTGTCTGTCTATCCGTCCGTAACCAGGCTGTATCTCATAAACCGTGATAGTTAGACAGTTGAAATTTTCACAGATGATGCATTTTTGTTGGCGCTATAACAACAAATACTAAAAAACAAAATAACGTGCGACGGCTATCCGCCTCACGCAGCGCTGCTCTTGAAATTACATGAATTAAGCACGCGGAGCAGACGCACGCGCCGTGCGACTTTTCAACGAAGCGAAGACCCTCTGGCTGATGAGGTGTTATTAAACACACAGGGGTTTCCGGGGACGGGAAGTCAAAATTGTAGTACGACTGGTTTTAGTAAGAAGTACGGAACTCTAATTCTTATCTATACTAATATTACACACGGTGCGTGCGTCATAATAATAATACCTTAATATAGACAGAACCATTGACAATATGTAGTAAAAATATTAGACTTAAACTAGATAATTAAACATAATCTCTTGACAATAACTTGATACGAGCTAGCTAAATATCATTGCTATAATAAAATAAATTTTATAAATGTTTTCATACAATGTGTAGGTACCTAAATATCTATGTTACTAGAAATAATAATGTATACAACTATATTACTACAAACATGTTCTGACTATTTAGAAGCGCTTTTTTAAAGTCTACGTGAATAAAAAAATAAATTATAAAGAGGTAACGTTTGTGAGTTATATAATGACGTTGTAAGGGGTAATCTATGGATCTGCTGAACCGATTTTCAACATTATTTCACCAATAGAAAGCTACGTTATTGTGGAGTGTCATAGGCTAAGAAAAAAAACTATCTCGAACTTTTAACCCGAAGTATTACGCGGGAAAAACGGTCAGGAACAAAAATATTTATAACGCCGAACGAACTCCGGGGGCACTGCTAGTATAAGTTTAATAAAAATAAAAACGAAATTTAGTAACTAAATTAAGCATTAATGTAGTTGTTAGAAAGTTTACCGAGGTTTGCAATTTTCGTACATTGTTGTAAGAAAAAAAGACCAGAAGAAAAATTTCAGAAATTGGTGCACTTTAAAGAGGAGAGATAAAGCGAAGTTTTTAAGAACTAACACGTTCATAGAAGAGAAAGAAGGTGGAACTGTAAAGTACGAGATGGGTGAGATGTAGATACGTACTGGAGGAGTCGATATGTTCGAGGGGCGGCATGGGGTGCGTGGGCGTGGCCAGCTCGCGGCACTCCGCGCCCATCTCCACGCGCGGGGACAGGTCGGCCTCTGCGGGCAGCGCACTCTTACTACAACCTTACACATATTGTAACATTAACACTAAATCGGGGGTATTACCCATACATTATGAACAGCATGACTTATGCTGTTTGGTAACGGCGGCGAGTATCAGAACATCATTACCCCATCCCATCCCGGAGGGCGTAGAAGTCAACCCTTCTGAGTATTATGACCATCTTACTGCGATCGCCAATCCGTCTGCCAAACGTGGCGATTATGAGATGATTCTTGGGGAGGCTGTGGCAGTGGACTTCTTTCAGCTGTGATGATGATGATGATTATGAGCTCTTAGCTTTAGCTAGAATTCTGTCCCTTCTAATATAATATATCTTGGGAACGCTAACACACTGCCATCTGATCCCAAGCTAGGCAGTGTCTGCACTATGGACACCACTATATATATGGCCTTTGCGTCTGTTACAGACGATTTACGGCGCATTGTCTGAGAGACATTTCTTATTGCGACTAAACAAACCGATGCGAGAGCGACATAGCCTGCCGCAGGCCTGACAAAAGAAGTTAGCGGTGGTTGGTGCCGAGCCGCTTTCATGTCGCTTCTGTCTCTTATCAGCAAGTACTCCGAACCAGGCTTCGTCACAGATCTGACGACCCTCCACTACACGTTTGCGCCATTCAACTCTATTTTCAGCGAATGAAAACCAGACAACTGATAATCATACTTATATATTTCTAAATACATACATATAGATAAAACACAGCCAGACACAGACCAAATAACCGTGCTCATCACACAAAGATTGCTCCTAACCCAACCTAGGACAAATCTTTGTGTGCTGAAGATTAGGGTCACCAACCACTAGACCAACTAATACTGAAAAATTTTCTTAACAGAAAATTCCCAAAATCTCTTTATACTCCACCCCGGGATTTGAACCTAGTACCCTATTATCTACGGTTGAATACGATACTGCTAGACCAGCGAGGTAATTTTTATTAATTACTATTGGACAGTTATAATGTTCTAAATTCCGGTGGATCAGTGATAGCTTTAAAACATTTCGTTCCATCATATTCAAGAATTTTTTTAAAGATTGTGTGCCGCAGGAAATAAAATATTCGCTTTTACTACTTTGGCGCCCAAGTGTGTCGGGTTGGATTACCGTACAGAACAACTGTTTGTGTGACCCATTCGTACTAGTCGGAGTCAGTTATCAGTGATTCATGTCTAATGTGTTAGCATTGATAAAAAAAAATGTTGTGTAGTATGGTATTATATAACTTCTCTCTAATTCTAAGTCTACTCGTCTGGATTTGAACCTGTATTATCTGGATTTGAAGCAGGATTTATTTATTTAAATTTGTCACGCTGCAGTAAGGATGAATGAAAGTTGATTGATAAAAGAACTATACCTGGCCTGTGTGAATGGTATAACCGGAAGGGGAAGACCTCGTAGAACATTCTCTGACCGGAGACGTTCTAAGTACCCTAAACCGGCGAGCATGTATGAAGAATATAACGACTTAAAAGACGTGTGCAAAGATCGTGGCAAATGGAAATCCGTGGTCTGCCTACCCCTCTGGGAAACAGGTGTAACACGCATTACTCAATACGTTAAATAATAATCTAATTAAATCGCCACATCATAACTAATATTCGTTTATTCATCGAATATTACTTAATTTAAGAGCAACAGTTGTCAAACGTCAGTGTCAATCTTATAATATTGACAGCGTCAAGTAGATGTGAAATCACTCTGTCGAGCAAGTAGCCACCGTAAGTAACTTTTATGATTAAATGTAATAATTTGGAGTAATTATGTAATAAATTTATTATGTTTGATTTTGCTCCGTTCCCTTCTGAGTTTTTATACAGGCATGAGTCTATGTTTGTATGTATGTAAGCTGCAGTAGGAATTCTCACCTTGTTTGATATGTGTTTGCGACGAGTTGGTAGGGCCCTGATATACTCCATTAACTGGATTAACTGTATTCTGAAACGAACAAGAATAATTTAATATGTTAAATACATAGACTTCAATAGAAACCACGACGTGTTCGTTCGGACGGCACGTTAAGCTGTCGGTCCCGGTTGTAGTCGTTAAAGCCATGTCAGACGCCTAGTGGGCGGTTTGAAGAACTCTGACATAGGGTAACCACTTAACATAAGATAAGAAGAGTATATCAACTTTAAAATTTAATGACTGGTCTATTGGTCTAGTGGTTAGAGACCTGGATTGCTAAGTCAGAGGTTGTCGGTTCGATCCCCACCTAGGAGGCGGAGGTTTTCTGTGTGTTTTCAAGGTGTTATTTATCTATAAAGTGTATGTATAAGTATGTTTATCAGTGGTCTGGTTGCCATAATACTTTTCTTCTGCCTAGTCTAATGACTTAAATAATTTTTATAAACCTTAAGGTCCTAGTCCGAATATAAATAAAGAAAGGCATAATGAAAAATAATGAAAAGAATAAAAAAAGAAAAGCCGATGGATAGCACTTACAATCCTCTGTAAGGGTGTTAGCAAGGGAATACTTATATATACTTATTTAAAAAAATAATTACCTTAGCTATTTGAAGCAGTACTATGGAATGTTTAATGTTGTCCAACATAGCCTGAAAACAAAACACAAATTAGTCATATACACACAACTTGCTAGATAGAACTATGATCAGTGGCAAAGAGCACCTGGAACATGATTCCTTCGGTCCCCATACCCTTATGACGCTTGCAAATATATAATTCCGACATACTACTCTGTCAAGAAAGTACCGGGAAAAGATGAATAATATACAAAATGATTGTTATTCATCCAAATTTATTTTATCACCTTCAAAGTATGCTCCTTCAGAAACGATACACTTACGCCAACGAATAATCCATTCATCAAAACATTTTTTAAACGCTGCTTTCGGAATTGAGTTCAGTTCTCGCCGCGAATTCTCCTTTATTTCTTCTACCGATTGAAAACGGGTACCACGAAGTGGTAATTTGAGTTTAGGAAAAAGAAAGAAGTCAGCTGGAGCCATATCTGGTGAATATGCTGGTTGCTGGATGGTATTTGTTGAGTGTTTGGTCAAAAATTCGTTCACAATGATGGCCTTGTGCGAAGGCGCATTATCGTGGTGCAAAATCCAAGAATTTTCTTTCCATAAATCTGGCCTTTTTCGTCGAATTTGCTCTCTTAAACGCCGCATAACGCTCAAATAATACTCTTTATTTACCGTTCGACCTTCCGGTAAGAATTCAGAGTGCACAACACCGCGATAGTCAAAGAAAACAGTCAACATGACTTTGATTTTTGATCGACTTTGGCGTGGTTTTTTCGGTTTCGGTTCAGTTGACAGTTGACTAGTTTGGATGTCAAACTCGTAAACCCACGTCTCGTCACCAGTAACAATGCGTTTCATGAATGTTGGGTCGGAATTGACTCGTTCTACCATGTCCTCAGCGACTTTCATGCGATTGAGTCTTTGGAGAAAATTCAGATCTTTTGGGACTAGCCGAGCGGCAACATGTTTCATACCCAAATGATTAGTTAAAATGGTACGAATCGACTCGTGAGATACAGAAAGTTCGGCGGCTATATCTCTCTTGAATGAGGATTTTCAGTCACTATTTCATTCACTTTTGCGATGTTAACTTCAGTTGCAGACGTTGATGGCCTACCAGAGCGAGGCAAATCTTTCATCACATCTCGACCGCTTTTGAACGCTTTGAACCACTCATAAGCACGAGTTTTTGATAAAGTCGATTCACCGTAAGCAACATTTTCAGTGACTCCGAACACGAAATTGCATTAGCGATGCAAAATTTAAGACAAACTCTTTGTTCGATATTTATGTCCATTATGAAATTCTCAATACACACTATATATGATATTACTAAAACCAGCACTGTATTTAATATAAATAACAGATGCAACTCAAACTCCACGCCAAAATGGAAAACAGTTGTGCCAATCTAAAAACAACAAAAAAATAATTGAATTTGGAACCATAAACAAATCATCCATTTCCGATACTTTTTTGACTGAATGTATGTCCGACTTGGGTCCAACAATCTCATCAGAAACGGTACGAATGATAGCTATACAACTACACTGGTAGTTGGCGTGGTTAGTAAATGCTTGCTTTTCACGCCGGAGGTCGTGGGTTCGATTTCCGCCCAGCACAGATATTTGTGTGCATGAACATGTCTGTTTCTCCTGAGTCTGGGTGTAATTTATCTATATAAGCATGTATTTACAAAAAGAAAAGTAGTATATGTAGTATATCAGTTATCTGATTTCCATAGTACCTACAAGCTACACTTAATCAAATCAAATCAAATCTTTATTTGCTCAAATATGGTACATAAGGTCTTAATGAAAAGGTATCCAACATATTCTGACCTGAGGTCGTGCAAATATACGAGTACATATATGTAGTTTAGAAACTTAATCTAATTATAAATTAATCTATTAAATTACATTATTACTTATATTCTAGATATTCTTTAGTTCTATAAAAACATTTCTCTTTGAGGAAATTAAATAAACTCTTCCTAAATTGAGGTAATGTCATTTTTTTATATGTAACGGAAGGTTATTATATATTTTTATTGCCATGCAATATGCATTTTTTTTTTAAATCTCTAGTCTTATTCTAGGTAATTTAATTTTGTCTTTATGTCTAGACATGATATCAAAATGTTCGAATAAGTTCGGATGTTTTTTAACTAAAATGCATATTTCATATATATATACACACGGTAATGGAAGAATGTTATATTTATTAAATAAAGGTTTGCAACTTTCCGAGAAACTAGCCCCACACAGGGCTCTTATGCACTTCTTTTGTGCTATGAAAACTTTATCTATTTCTACTGAGTTGCCCCATACGATTATTCCATATCTAAGTAGAGAAGAGACATAAGCATGGTACGCCACTAGTGCGGTATTTACGTTAACAGTTTGTCTAATTCTCTTTAGTACAAATACAAAACGGTCTATTTTAATAACTAATTTTTCAATATGTGGTTTCCAGTTGCAATATTTGTCCATAGTGATACCTAAAAATACACAATAATCGACACTACTTAAACGAGTGTTATTATATTCTATGTCCAAAGGGATAATGTTTGAATTGTATGTCTGAAATTGTATTATATTTGTCTTAGTGTGGGATCAGATGGCTGTGTGTAAATAATGTCCCAGGATATTTAGCTTGCAGTTTTATTTTGCTATATTATGATTTAAGCCCTCACAAGGCCTGAAGACGATATTGCCAAGTGAAACAGTAGTAGAGTTATGTGCCTAAATGTCATGATAAATTTAGGAATTTGGCAACTTAAAACTATACTCTGAATCATCAACTAATCGAATATAAAATCACTAAAAATGAATTCAATTCATTTTATATTTGCTCAATACATGTATAACAGAGGATGGTACAAATAAAACTTATTTGTACGCTGTATTCTCTCTAAAACCTAAAGCATGTAAATTGTTTCATATATAAATTTCATAAACAATGATGTGACACTATTATTTAGTAAAATATTGCATTAATTTGTTAAAATAGAACTAATTAAATTTAAATTTTACTTTACAAAAAAACGAAATACAAATACTAAGTACCTATAAAGTACTAAATACGTACCCTTACATTTTCCATATAAAAATAGAATTAGTCACATAACACTCATTTCCTTTAACCTGTTTTAATAATAAGTAATTTTATTTTCAAATCACATACGGAAAATGTACAATAATATTAGTTAATACATATTATGTTAATTTAAATAAACACATAATCGTCGGCCCGTATACGATACGAGGTGTAAGCACGTATGCACGCGGTCTATATGTAGATGCGTGACTGTCTAAGTGATTTAAATTCTGACCAACTCAGTATTTGCCTAACATAGCGGAAGGACCTCCCCTCGCCGATAGCGTGATTATGGACCGGTGCGAGCACTAGCTATAAGCCACACTAATTTTATTATACTTTTTTTTTTAATTTCCTTCCAAAGCGCACTAATTAATATTTAAATAGTAAAAAATTCACGCAATCTAATAAACACATATAAATATTTTTTATTTATGTTCTAATAAAGCAGTTGACAAATTATCACTCAAAGATATTAACTGAATTCGCAGTTTTTTTTTATAATAAGACGATTTTAGTTCCACGGTCCGTAATAAACTGCATAATGTCGGACACTTCAGCCCTTTACTGCGTTATTGGCTTAAGATATTGTCTCCAACTATAGCGACTGTTCTACGGCTTCAAATGCTTGCAAGAGTCTTGTGTGTAACGCGAGATACGATTCAGTTTTAAATTAACCAGCCTTAACAATAAAATATGTGGGCTGTATCAGATGACTTCTATTCGGAACAAAATTCCGGTACCTGCCTTAATCCTTGCAACATTACAACAGTCACCGAGAATATAACTCACGAATGATTTAAAATAAACGACGCAAATACCAAATAATTTATTCTATCGGCGGAACAAAATGTTCGTTTGCTCGAAACTCGATTCTGGTAAACACAAACTTATATATTATAGAAAAAAAGAGACACAGAACGAGAAAATGTCTACAATAGATAGAACGAATCAAACACTATAAAAATTGAAAACAAATATATGTATGAATGAATGAATGAGGAATGAATGATTGAATGAATGAATCTTGTTTATTTGCTAGAATACAGGTTTACAAATTGTTGACATAAATGAGTGAGGTTCCACCATATTCGACATTTACGTCGTGTAAATATTTGTTTAATTAAAAATAAATTATAATAATATTTTTGACTCTCGACTAATTTTAGTGTAAAATTATACAAATTAAATAATAAAACAATGATAGGAATAAAATTATACAAATTAAATAATAAAACAATAATAGGAATATAATCATAATTAATATGTAAACGTAAAATGTATAAAGTTTTGAAGATTAACTTTAGTTAATCTTCCAAACTTTTTGAGGTTTAATCCTTTAGGATTAACCTCAAAATTAATTAAACCCAGTTTTTATAAACAGAAATAAATTAATAGCACAAATAATCTTTTAAGTATTAACAAACACTCGTAATGTGCTTAAGTGAATGAAACTTTTTTAATTTTCTTTTCGGTTTTTCCGGTAGTATATATATTTGATATACTTAACTAATTTCTTATTTGTTTATACCCGTGTGCCGTTCGGTCACATCCCCAGTACTGCGATGACGTGACTGCAACTTTGATAACATGTTTTGGTTGGGGTGTTGGGTCTCAGCAATAACGCATTGAATAGCACCATTTTCTAACATACTCACGGCTCGTAACATTTCATCTCGACTCAAATGACGGGGTGAAATTACTCTCAAAGCTCACACGGCACGTTAAATTTATAAAAGAAAAACTCATTAATTAATATAGTTCATCACTGGACGCAGTGTTACCAGGACCTCCGGGGACTGAATAGCCGCCACCATTAATTAATATTAATAAAACAATTTTATTTTTTCTTTACGTAGCAGATTACTAAGAATTATGCCGCCATATTATTTTCCTTTTGTTATTTTTTAAAATTTGAAAGTAGTGTAGATGAGATTTCATTTTGTATATACGCTTCTATTGGAAATTAATATAATATAAATTTTTAAAGTGCCAACTTTAATCCTAAAATATCCCTAGATTCTGTTGATATGTGTACAGACGGCCAGCACATCCAGCTACCCCAATCTGTCAAATTTCTTTTAAAGAACTTTCAACTTTATCACATAAACATAAGGTTTCACTTGCAATACATAATATTATAAACTTCAACTAAACATAATCTCCTTGACAATAACTTAATACAAGCTAGCTAAATGTCACTACCATTATACAATAAATTGTTTAAATGTTTTAACATTCCGTGTACCTAAATATCTGTAATATGTAACTAGAAATAATAAATGTATTACTACAAACATGTTCTGACTATTTACAAGCGCTTTTTTAAAGTATACGTGCATAAAAACATTTTTTATTTTATTTTATTTTTATTTATTGGGCAAATTTGATAGATTGTGGTAGCTTGATGTGCTCGCGTTTGTACTTTGGTAGTGTGTTACTGATGATTAGGTGGTCATTTTCAGGTTGGTAAAGTCCCCCGAGATACAGTGATTGATTTCCTTAGTGCAGACGTAGTCTTAAAATAAATAATTTAAGAATACGCTTATTTGATGAACGCAAAAATCCGCACACAAATGCATTACTTATAAAAACTGCTCGGCATGTGAAAAATATTGAAAACTCGCTCGACTTTTTAACCTTTATTTATTTGAACGCCATTCACGAAAACGATTTTAGGTGACTTAGTCGGTAGAGCCCTGGTCCTTTCATTTCAATAACCGATAGTACGGAATCGTAGTATATGGACGCCACAGATACTTACATTGGAATGGTCTAATATAAGCTGTCCTTTGATCTTCTCATTTGGGTCACCTAAGTCTGATACTCTCGTGCTCATTTTCTGAAAAAGATAAAGTGCTAAATTAGTTGACGGTCACCGTAGCCTAGTTGGTAGTGCTCCTGCCTACGAAGCTGGTGGTCCTGGGTTCGAATCCCGAAAAAGTAAGTGCAAATATTTGTGTGATGAACACGAATATTTGTTTCCGAGTCATGGATGTTATCTACGTATTTAAATATTTATCTATCTATATAAGTATGTATATCGTCGCCTGGTACCCATAGTACAAGCTTTGCTTAGATTGGGGCTAGAATGATCTGTGTGACATTGTCCCTAGATATATATAGATAGATAGTTAAGGTATGACGGTTCAGAGATAAACATAAAAGTTTAGCGCTAACATATCTGTTTCTGAATAACTTTACTGAAGGAATATTTTGATTAAAGTAGTCACTACTTTAAAGCTTTTAGCTTTAAAGTCTTTCAGTTATCCATTCATTTCTTTCTTTAACAATATCAAGGCAAGGGAATCAGTAGATCATCTCATAGTAAGTGAGACCAGAGGATCGCAATTGCGTTTCCCTTTTTTTCAACATGACGCCGCCCGCACTACGCATATTAATCCCTGTGTCGCGGGGTACTTTACAAACATATCGTTGACGGACACGAAGTACATCTAGACTCAGAACAACTATTTATCGGTCACACAAATAGTTCTATTGCGCGGGAAACGAACCCAGGACACGAGGGCGAGGCGACTGTCTTAACCGCTACGCCACACGATTAGATACACTAGGGCGGGCGAAGTCTTTAAAAAAAAATGAAAGAAAACAAGTTAAAGTAAATCCAAAACTAGGGCACCCATATTTTTCCTTTTTGCGAAATTATTAACTTTTCATTCATAATTTCAACTTTGAAATTCGATGCATTCTAAAAAGACGCAAGCGGCAAATGACGTCATACATACGGTGGAATAGCCATCGATCTTTGCATTAATGTAACCCGTAAAAAAAAACACTGTCTTGTCAAACTCGTTGGCGCCTAAACTTATTTACGTTTGTTTAATGTTTTCAATTTCAAATTAAATTAAAATCGTCAATATTGAATTAATTTCCAGTGTTATTAAACTTATTATGTTTCATTAAGTCACCATGAAAGTTTCGAAATTTAAAACCGTGAGTGACAATTGACAATTTGACATGTCTTGTTTGACATTATTTTTTTCGTTTAAAACATTGGAATGCTTAGGCAAAGGAAACTACCTCGTCCACCGTATAAGTGACGTCATCACACCTTTTTTAGTTTTTATTTTTTTCCTCAGAAATGAAGGAATAAAAAAATATAAAAAATATATATTTGAACTCCGGAGACAAAAATAAAGAAATGGTATTTTTGTTTTAACTACCTTAAAGTCTTAGTCAGATTTGAAATGTTGTCAATTGTGCATGTTGATATGCTACACGTTTCAATTTCACGTGCAAAGTTACGTTATTAAGATGCGGTTATCATTAAGAACTTACTTATCGTATGGGCAGTGGTTACCCTAGTGTCAGAGTTGTACAAGCCGCCCAGTAGGGCTCAACAACTGTCGTCTAATGACCACAACCGGGACCGACAGCTTAACGTGCGACACGATCAAAGAATTAGATCTCAGAAATTAATCCACTTTGGTGGTGGGTAACCACGAGCCTAGTTGCTTAACATCACCGATCAAAGTAAAATCTAATTACAGTTAAAAAAAAACAGCTTGGGACATTATTCACACACGGTCTCTCTCTGATCTGATCCCAAACTAAGCAGAGCTTGTACTACGGAAACCAGATAACTGATATACTACATATACTATTTTTATTTTGTAAATACATACTTATATAAATAATTTACAACCAGACTCAGGACAAACAGACATGTTCATGCACACAAATATTTGTCCTGGGTGGGAATCGAACCCACGACCTCCGACGTGAAAGGCAGCGTATCTACCAACCACGCCAACAGGCCCGTCGAGTGGGAGATGGGATGCAGTAATGAATCTGAAAAATGTACTTTGCACATGATAAAAACAGTGATGAAATATGTACTTACAGAGACTAGCTCTATCATGATCTGTAGATACGCGTCTGCTTCAGCTATCCTTCTCTCGAGGTCTCCATGCCGGTGCCTCGGGGCAGGCATGCACCGGGACCAACGTTCTCTTCTGCCATGTCTTGATATAGTGTCTTCTAGTGCTCGGACCCACCGTTCACGCTCTGAACCATCTCGCGCCTGGAAATATAAAGAACATTCGTAGATACTAACTGCAGTTCTTAGGTTAACGGATAGTCGATAACCAGGTTGCCTGGAAGAAATCACAGAAGCGATAAGGCCGCCCACAGTATGTATGCTAGCAATTCATGTTTACTTCTTTTTCTTGTCTACAATAAAGATAATTTTACTTACTTTTCGTATTAATTCTTTATTTTTTTTTTGTTTTTTAAATGGTACTAGTACCTCCCTCTTACCCACCACTGCAACTCCTGTAAGCCAGGATTAACAGTGGCACACAATGAAATGACACTGAGCGGTGAAGCTCAGGCATGTCCCGGGGAATCGCTATAACTGTCTTGGATCCCACAACGAATTTAATCAGAAACAGAAAAAAGGAGGAGTTAGAAAATGAATAGTTCCACTTCTTATTCATTCTTCTTATTAATTCTTTAGTGAAATACAGAAAAAATGTGTAGTGTTAATTCAGCTAATTGTCACGTTTATTCAAGCCGGGATGCAGTATGCACCGCCCTCCCGCCGGCATAAATATACACATGCAAGAAGGGCAATATATACAATTAAATTACATGCGCACCGGTACGATACCCATCACGAGTTTCAGTCCTCCACAGAACATTCATCAAGGGATGCTGATCGTTTAATAATATTATAGTAATTTGTATTTAATGACATTTACTTCAAATTTAATATTGTATGCCAACATGGCGGGCCATAGTTGGACAAACCTGATAAATATCATCCATATGTTTGACGGTCACCGTAGCCCAGTTGGTAGTGCTCCTGCCTACGAAGCTGGTGGTCCTGGGTTCGAATCCCGGTAAGTGCAAATATTTGTGTGATGAGCACGAATATTTGTTTCTGAGTCATGGATGTTTTCTATGTATATAAATATTTATCTATCTATATAAGTATCGTCTGGTACCCATAGTACAAGCTTTGCTTAGTTTGGGGCTAGGATGATCTGTGTGACATTGTCCCTAGATATTATTATTATTATTTGAGCACTGCATTTTCATATTGTCTTTTTTGCTTGTGCATATTTTTGCGGGCGAGATGGCGGTGCATATTGCATTCCGGTTTGATTAAACTGTCAATTAGCAGAATTAACTAATTTTTTTTGTAGAACTACCTTGCTTAGCGCCTCAGGTTATATTGTAACTATCTTATAGCAAGATGTATCAAGCTTACCTGAAATAGATTTTTTGTGGTGACAAAACGTATATAAAGCGTATATCATTTGCGTAATCGGTTTTGAGGCAGAGGCAACCTCGCTTTACGGTTGACTTTATCTGGTGATGATGATGATGATGATGTCTTCCCGGCCGAATTTCAGCCACGGCGGCCATTCTCAATGGAGATTAGCCAATTGCGCAGGACATATTATAGTGCACAAGTGTGTGCGCAAACACAGGGGCACTTTCAATTCCATCACTCTCATGATCCGATGGGACGACTAGCGTCACGACCGGAAAGAGATCAGGTACAGGACCGACGGCTTTACGTGCTCTAAATCAAAATCCCAAAATCACTTTTTGACCCGACCCGGGATTCAAATCCCGGAAGAGATTTTTCCGTAAAAAGAAATCTCTCAGTGCCAGCCATAAGTCTGAAAGTTGGCGGCATTATACCCCCGTTCCTCGGAGGTCTAATGCCGCCAGGTCCTGGGTTCAAACCCAGGACCTCATTTTCTGCGGTTGAACACGCTACCGCTAGACCAACGAGGCAGTCATTTATCTTGTATCTGTCCTTTAACAAAATATATAAAACTTGCCTGGAAGTGGAAGGTTTTGTGGTCAACAGTGATGGTGAAGGTGGAGTCGTCCTCGTCATCGATGCCGATGACAGCTGCCCTGAGGCGGACGCAGCCGCGTCTTACGCCTCTCGTCATCTTCTCTTTCGACTGGAAATAATAATTCTAATAAGATAAAGGTTGAGAAACATAGTTGAATGTATGTACTTATTTTAATGTGTTATTACCAAAATTTTTGAGAACTATGAATATTGGATTCTGTTTTTGGTATTGTACTCTATTTGAATCAAATCAATGAATATAAAGATATAAACCGGCGAAGTGCAAGATGGAATCGCGCAAGAAGATTACGTGTCCTCCTTAGACGTATAAATATAGTCGACGTATAAGTATAGTCCTCTATAATAATACTAATATTATAAATGCGAAAGTTTGTGAGTATGGATGTATGGAGTATTGTTAATCTTTCAAGCAAAAACTACCGAACGGAATTTGATGCAACTGTAGCTTGTATATCCGAATGACATATGAAATCATTTATTACGTTTAACGCGGGTAAAACAGTATTGCAGAGCTAGTTATTAAAACTACTGTATGTATTTTTTGAATAGTGTCATGAGACTTTCCTAATCTTTGTTTCTGAACTGATATTGAAACTTCTTTCTTTTATTCGATAAGGAATGGATTTGTTCAAATCGGATAACAAATTTAAGACTTATGTAGATAAATTTAAATCGCTTGTATGATATTTAAACCCAGTATAGTTTTATATTAGATCACTCACACACACACATACATACACTGACACTTACGTTTTAGATTATCAATACAATAATCGTATTTAATAAATGCGAAAGTTTGTGAGTTATGGATGAAGATGTATGGATGTTTGTTACTCATTCTCGCAAAATACACGGTACGGATTTTGATGAAATTTTGTCGAAATATAACTTATATATATCCGAATAACACATAGGCTATAATATATAAACTTTAACGCGAGGAAAACCGCGGGACTCGGCTGGTTATACCTATATACTTGCATGGTATTATAATTTGAAACTATGCAAACATTTCATAGTTGCTGGCACCTATACCACAGGTTTTGCTTTTTTACCCTTAATCGGACTATGGGTTAATAGATCCCACCTTATTTTAAACTCTATTTCGTTGTAATAAGAGCTAAAACCAATGAATTGTGAACATGTCCTATGCCTGATTAAGGGTTAACAACCAGCCGCTCAAATTACCAGAACCCACAAGTAAAAAAATCTTATTACCTAATTGTATGTACCTGTGTATAATCAAAATTTACTTGTATTGTATATTATCCAGATTCAAATAAAGATTTATTTTTATTTTATTATATTAGATATAAAAGTGTTGATGTCGGTACAGTCGGAGCTTTTGTAGTTAAGGCACCTTCATAAACTCAAACTAATATTAGTAGGAGGATAATTGTTTTAAAAATATTTCCAAATACGAATTTATTTAAACTACCTTTTTAATGATGAAACATCATTGAAACCGGTATATCCGTTTTATATATACAATTTGACAGAGTTGTTCAAACACACGTACATGTCGACAAAGTTACGGTTACTGATATCTGTAGACATCGTCGACAGTACTTTTCTATCTATATACTGCCAGGTTATCAAAAATACCCCCTTATTTTTTAAAACATGTCAGTATATAGAAAGAAAAGTACTAGAAACGAACCGTTCAGAAAAGCAAACCTCTTAAAGCTTAGGTTTACACCCGAAATACAGTCAATTGGCCAAAATTATACTTTACACAATATTATTAAGTATAAATTTTGCTAATTGTAATTTGGAGTAATTACTACTTACATAAGTAGTATGGGCCCGAAGTGTACTTCGCTAACTTTGAGTAAGGTTAGTGATCCCAGCGTGAAGTCTGATTGTAATTCAATACATGCTCATTAATTCGGTTAAAGGCGACATTCTACACAATATATCCACATTTCTCACTCACCAGTAAATTATTCTATTTACACGTGACAGCGACAGACTATGTAATAAGGATAATATAATTACGTAATAAGGAAACTGCCAAACTTGTCGTAGCTTCAACTGTACGATTGTC
Organism: Pseudoips prasinana; assembly: GCA_951640165.1. Classification (NCBI taxonomy): domain Eukaryota; kingdom Metazoa; phylum Arthropoda; class Insecta; order Lepidoptera; family Nolidae; genus Pseudoips; species Pseudoips prasinana. Next base: position 30,021,257 of record OX621251.1, on the reverse strand, counting down.
CGAAATAACTTCTTTTTTTTTATAAAAGACAACGCCCGCACTAGGGTATCTATTCCCTGTGTCGCGGGGTACTTTACAAACATATAATAGACGGGCATAAATGACATTCAGATTCAGAACAACTATTTATGTGTCACACAAATAGTGGTCCGGCGCGGGACTCGAACCCGCGACACGAAACGGCGAGGCTAAGACGTCTTAGCCGCTGCAGTCAAACTAAAACGCCGTAAAAGAAAATCATCTATCTATCAAGGTAAATAAATTTATTACGGATGTAAGTAGCATTGCAAAGAGCCTGAACACCCGAGAGTTCGTGGACTCTTGTTTTCAATTCCCACAACGAACGATGTTTATGTAAAAACAAAGATTTTTCAAGTAAAAACTTCATTAGGCGCGTTGACCACTTTTTGGGTCAACAAAAATCATGGAACTCGCGTCATCGTCACCGAACGCTTTTTTTTTGTCAACTTAGCACTAAATCCCGATCTATTTTTTTATAAGGTATACGGTCCCTTTCTGAGCCTAAAATCACAAAATGCTGACAGATCCAGATGAAGCTTCAAGCGCAATCTTGAAGAAAAGTTTTCGGCCGTTATCTCAGAAACTATGCACTTCAGGGCAAAATTTATTGAGACCATTATTGTAGAGAATAAACTTTGAATCCTTAATTTTCTGTAAACATTTTTGTAAAACTTACTTCTATCTTGAATGGATGTATGGATGTGAGCATTGGAGCTAACGTAGAATATTTTCAGCAACAACAAATAAATTTTTGACCTTCCTTAGTATTTTTTTCTTATTGATTCTAGGAAGCTTTAGAACTTTGGCGTAGCAACAAGTACAAAACTTAGTGACAAACGTCTTGGGATTGAGTCGCTGTAAATTAACACATTTAAGTACAATGTAATTTTATGTAAAATAAAAGCATCCCTACTGAGTTTTCTGGCAGTGTTTCTCAGTAGCTGGCACGTCATATACGGTAGGGAAAAAAAATGACGGTTGCACAGAAATATAACATTTTAACGGAATAAATAAATTTTGCAAAATTTGTATTTGTCCCAGGTATACGCTTTCAAATACTGAATAAAGAATACATTTTGGAAAATCGACTTCTCATTTTGTAGTTCTCTTACATTTTAATAAGCTGGAGGCCAAGGATCTCATTTACCATAATGTACTTTCATGTATTCATTGGAATGTAAATTTGATTCCTGTCTACTTTTCAGTGCTAAACAGTGCAGTCGTGTGATTGGAGAAATGGATTCAATTGTAAACGCATATAATTTCGTCTTCTATGAGAGGGCAGGTAGGTAATTGCACTTTTTTATTATTGAAACAACATGTTATCATCTTGATTGATGAGATCTTTGGTATTAACGTAAAGAGCTATTCCTAGCTGCTATATTCCCATACAAACGTAATATAATAATAAAGGTATTTCTCATTTTCCACTCTATAAATAAACAAACGTATAACGTAACATAAGCAGGCTGAGGATTATAAGTGACCACATGATTTCAACTTTATCGCTTTTTAATAAGACTCATAACCAATTGGCAAAAATAAGAGCAAAGGGTGTTAACTGTTAAGATCTTCTTATAATACACTAAAACCAAATAATTATGAACTTACGCTATGACCGATTAAGGGTTTAATGAACCTACGGGACAACTACAACACATCATCATCGAAAATCTACAAAAATAAAAATTTTTTTGTAGAGGGAGTAAAATCACATTTTCCGGGTTTTTACCTATGGTTATTTGCTGTCTTTAATTTGTTACTTAAGTTACGTCCACAATTTATGTTGCCCCTTGTATATATTTCTAACAGCCGTGTGGCTAATGGCGAAGATTATCGGCATCCCATCATATTCCGTGGGAAACGTAAAAATCCGAGGTGCAATATACCAGAAAACGGGCAACAGCGTTTCTCTGAGAACTACATATGACCATCATACTCCGGTAGCCAATACGTATGCCACGCGTGGGGACTATAGCATATCCCGTCGATTATGATCTTTAAGGGAGGCCTTTGTCCAGCAGTGGGTGTATTACAGCTGGTATTAATGATGATGATATTTCTAATTAACATATAGTTAGAATATAGATTCACTTACGAATTAAATCGCTTTTACGGTCATACACCTGTAAATAGACCTATACCCTAACTTCGACAGATACTAGACTAACGACTGTTTCCCAGAGGGGTAGGACAACGGATTTCCATTTGTCACGATCTTTGCACACCCGTATTGCCTCGTTCACTATCATTATATTAATAACTAGCTGTGCCCGCGACTTCGTCCGCGTGTTAATTAGTTTATTTAGTTTTTTTTGTAAAATAAAAGTCTTTTTCTAAAATAAAAGTAGCCTAAGTTACTCCTTATTACATCAGCTACCTGCCAATAAAAGTCCCGTCAAAATCGGTCCAGCCATTTCAGAGATTAGCCGGAACAAACAGACAGACAGACAGACAAAAATTGTAAAAATGTAATTTTGGTGTATGTACCGTATATATATTCATATGTATGTAGTAAAAACCGGTTATTTCAATATTACAAACAGACACTCCAATTTTATTTATTTGTAGTATGTATAGATGTATAGATAATAATATCTGGGGACAATGTCACACAGATCATCCTAGCCCCAAACTAAGCAAAGCTTGTACTATGGGTACTAGGCGACGATATACATACTTATATAGATAGATAAATTCTTATATATATAGAAAACATCCATGACTCAGAAACAAATATTCGTGCTCAACACACAAATATTTGCACTCACCTGGATTCGAACCCAGGACCACCAGCTTCGTAGGCAGGAGCACTACCAACTAGGCTACGGTGACCGTCAAGAATATTCTTCATACATGCTCGCCGGTTTAGGGTACTTCTGACCACTAATTTTAACCGGTATGTAACGTTACATTGCAGTAAATTAAAATGCTAGTTTTAAGTTTCAATGCCAATTAAGTCTCTTATCCATGATCCTAGAAGAAATTTGTTTAGAAAAATACAAATATTTATAAATTACAGGATTGCTTTTTATAAATTGGTACTAAATTTCGCGTTGCCTTAAGCGGCTGACATTACAGATACAATATTTAAACATTGGCATCTGCGTTTCGTTAGTATGATTGCAGCACTAGGCTTAACCTATCAAATTATCATCGCCATAGCGCTAAGTAATAATAAAAATATCCTGGGACATTATTCACACACGGCCATCTGATCCCAAACTAAGCAGAGCTTGTGCTATGTATGCCAGTTAACTAATATATTACATATACTACTTTTGTACTACTTTTTACTTTTGTAAATACGTATGTATTAAATTAATTATTTAAATTAATAAATAAATTATTAAATAGATAATTACACCCAGATTCAGGACAAACAGACATGTTCATGCACACAAATATCTGCCCTGGGTGGGAATCGAACCCACGACCTGCGACGTGAAAGGGAAGCATTTACCAACCACCCCAACCGGCCCGTCAAGTGGCGAGACGTGAAATTGCCTATACTTACTGATAGACAGACATATCTATAACGAGCCTGCAATTTCTACTTATTCTCGTAATATAACAAATGTTTCTAACCAATCGGCATTTGAAAAATGCTTGCACGACAATATTACGAAACCTATAAACTCCTTTACGACTCATAATCGGGCAATAACGGGCAGACATTCAGAAAATGTCATTTAGCTAAACGACCAGACATTTCATAAATGCCAGCTCAGGTAACGGTTTTAAACGACTTCCAAAACTAAATTATTTTGTAGGAAAATCAAACTATTATGAATGAATGAATGTTTATTTTATACCACGTGTTTATTACTAAATATTTACAATATATAATATAAGGGTATTTTAATTCGAATACAACTCATATCATTTTTGGGCTACATGGAGAGAAATTTCCGCACAATCCTGGCGTTCGCCAGCAAAATCGCCTTCTGAATGTAGCTCTCCAGCCAGATATCAAGTCCTAAACTTGCAAGGTTGTTCTTCAGGGATTCAGGAATAACTCCATTTGGGGATGTAACAATAGGTATGATGGCTGGCCTTTCGATTCTCCATATTTGCAAATATTAAAAACTTATAGTAGGGCCAATTTAATAGATCACATTTGACATCTGTCAGTTACTAGTAGGTACAGTGAATTATAAAATTACCTTTATATAATAATATCTAGGGACAATGTCACACAGATCATCCTAGCCCCAAACTAAGCAAAGCTTGTACTTTGGGTACCAGGCGTCGATATACATACTTATACAATGTGGATCTGGAACTACGACATTAAATTAAAACGAGCACAGTACTAGTCCATCAAAACATTTTAAGACACGAAGCTTAGTAGTTAATGGAAAATTTAAAAATTGCAATTTTCAAATAAAATAAATAGCAGAATCAACTGCATAAAAAGTAAACACGCTTTATCTACGAAAAGTCACTGACCTAGTACGCGGCGTGGTGCGGCGTGCATCGGGCGGCGGCCGTTTACCTATTATTACGGACTCCGATCTACATCATGTTGAAAATTATGAAAAGTAAAAGTAATTTCCTGTGGCTAAAGTATTCATTGGATTTGATTGATTTTTTGTATACGGGTAAAGAGCATGCAATCGTCCTGCTCCACATTGTATAGATAGATAAATACTTAATTACATAGAAAACATCCATGAATCAGTAACATAAAGTTAAATAGTAATTGAAAAAAAATAAGCAAATGTGCGGAAAAATAATAATAATACCTGGGACATTATTCACACACGGTCATCTGATTCCCAACTAAGCAGAGCTTGTACTATGAAAACCAGATAACTGATATACTACATATACTACTATTTTCTTTTTGTAAATACATACTTATATAGATAATTTACACCCAGACTCAGGACAAACAGAGATGTTCATGCACACCAATATTTGTCCCGGGTGAGAATCGAACCCGTCGTGGGTTCGATTCTCACCGACGCGGCATGAAAAGCAGCGTATCTACCAAACACGGCAACAGGCCCGCCAAAATACGTATATTGTCACGTGAGTTTCCAATTGCCTTGAGTTGAGATATAATTAATATTTTATTGTTGTATTTACGCAAGGATTTCGATGACTTTTATTGTTAACTAGCTGTGCCCCGCGGTTTTACCCGCGTTAAACTTTATAAATTATCATAGCTTCTCCCCCGTAATTGATAGCGAGATACCTATATGTTGACCCGACCTCGTCTTAATATTCATGCAAAATTTGAAGTAAATCCATGCAGTATTTTATGATAAACAGACAAAAATTCTAAAAACTATATTTTTGGCTTCGGTATCGATTGTAGATCACGCCTCAAGTATCCGTTTAAAAAAATATTCAATGTACAGTTTTGACTTTCCTACGATTTTATTATATGTATATATTTAATCTAATAACGATTCCCACGACTCAGTTTTAGGTATCCATTACTTGCTAGAAAAATACGATAATACTCCTTACCTATCACATTGACAGGTAGATTCAATAAGTTAATGACTAGTCGCGTTTTATAGTTCTACTATCACGGACTCCATAATGATGGAACGTAAAAGCCTGAAACTGTTCCGTGATCGTTGCCATAATAACGACAGCACGATCGTTGTCTGCACACCATAGACTCCCGTGTTTGAAATTAGTCACGATTCGTACTAAACTACCTAAACGGGTCGTGAATTTGTAGGAGTTATAATGTTATTGTGTGCAATTTACTGAAAGCGCTCTTTTTCTTTATTAAGACAAGATCCACAATAGGATCATTGACGAATGATCCTATTGTGGATCTTGTCTTATCTTGATCGTGTTTGTTGCGAACTTATATAAAAAGACGTTTTTATATAAGTTCGCAACAAACATACAGCATACATAGGTACTTTAGGTACATTAAACATATATAAATAATATTCAATATTATAGTTTTAAATCAGACTCAAAGAGGAACATTCGTAGACAATATAAATATGACATAAATTTACCCATTATTAAAAACATGATCTATTATAAAAGAACATACATATCTGCTATTCGTGTATATAACCACTTACCACCTGATATAAAGCAATCCAATGGAAAATTGTTTAATAATAATTTAGTTTTAAACAATTTAGAGAACGTTTACTATAGTTTGCATGAGTTTTTGCCAATAAATAATGTGTTATTATTACTTAGAATAAATTATAGACTTGATCCTTAAAACTGTTACGTTATGATAAGACCTGTTTGTACACATTTATGCAATAAATAATTCTTTATCTTTATACACATCATCAGCCTGATATCGTCCACTGCTGGACATAAGCCTCCTCCAAAGGTTTCTATAACATTACCAATTGGAGAGGTTTGCCGTAGTCACCGCACTTGGCATATGAGATAGCGACCGCAGTTAAGTGGTAGCTGCTACACAGGTGGCGCTGCTGATCAGTCACCTTTTACTACACCCACGGGATGGTATAGGGTGGCCCTGTTATTCTTCATAAGCCGAAAACCACACGGCCTGATGGTAAATGGTCACCGTAGCCTATGGGCGCCTGCAATGCCTGAGGCATCATCAGCGCGTTGCCAGATTTTTGGGTTTATTCGTATCGATGAAATGCCTTCTCTGATCCCCAATGAATTAAGGTAGAACAACAGATGCAAAAAGCGTCCCTAAAAACAACAGATCCTCACAGGTATCCTTACGTTAGTAACCGCTCAGAGTCCAAGTTCGAACCCCAAAGCGGTTCCCGGCGCGGGTAGTTAGTCTATAAACTTATTTTTTCTTAATGTAAATTGTAAACGACAACGATCGCGGGAGGGAGTTAAATCACTGTATCGCGGGGACATTACGGGCATGCAATTCATGAAAGCATAGCACAACCAGATTCAGAAAAACTATACACCTATAGAGGGTGTACTATGCCAAATAATGGAATATCAATTGACCGACCAATATAAAGCGCATGTCTACATACTCTAAGGTTCATAATATAATAAATCGAATGAATCCTTTAACTATGACCATTTTATTTATTTCTGTCACTCGCGGGCCGCTTGCGCGTTTACTCTCGCTCGGCTCGTCCGTTCTATGGCTTGAATTCTAGCCTAACCTAGCCTACTTTTCGTTACGTTCGAGTATTTAGACATTCGATTTATAGTGGTCGATCAATTGATATTCGATGTGGTTTAGTACACCATCATATGGGTCACACGAGGGTAGCGAAATAGTAGCGAGGCGCATACTTTAATAACTGCGGTACACAAGCAATTGACTGAACTAGTAACAATATGTCAGCACGAGTGCAATATTGATATTAAGGTGAGAGGATATAGTTTGTTAAATGATACAACTGATACGATACCACTAGATTTATAGCTTTTTGTTATGAGACTCATCTTTTACTTCCCAAGACACATGTCCCAACAACCTGGGGCATGGCGAAAAGAGGGTCACCGGAGCAGCAAACCTGCTTTCCCAGGGCTCTCCTCACCAGGCCATAGAACTCCATGGCAGGTTAGGTTTAGATATACACCCACAAACACTTTATGCGGATGGTATGCGAAGACATTCCCACTGCCCTTGCAAAACAGGCACCTCTTTCATTATTGAAAGACAAAAGAATTGTGCCAAACTATTAAGCACTATAAGGCCAGATATCTCACGAAATTCAATAAATCTCCACACCAAACAATACCTACAGACAAAGGCGTAACATCATACTAAGCGATCCTTTCACTAAAAATTACTTTATTGCAAAATGTAATATGATTTAATATAGCATTGTTGTGTGATGCAATGATAATGGACAGCAGATTAATTTATGCTGATACTAATAGCAAGGCGAATAAATCGTGCACCAGGTGCAACACAGGGTTCCGTATAAATATAGCTGTTGCAAAATCCATTATTTAAGAAAATCGGGACTAGTCCCTCCGTCTTAACCACCACTGAGACTCCTGTAAGCCAGGATCAACAGTGGCACACAGTGAAATGACACTGAGCGGTGAGGCTCAGGCATGTACCGGGGAATTGCTCGCACTGTCTTGGATCCCGCAATAAATTTAATCAGAAAGAAACAAGTAGGAGTTAGAAAATGAATAGTTCCACTTTTATTATTTAAGAAAAGTTACAATTATGCTGTGTGGTGAATATCGGCGAATATCAGAATATCATCACCTCATCTCATCCCGTGGAGGGCGTAGAAGTCGACGGGCGGAATATCTCCCAGAGAACGGGCAACAGCGTCTCTCTGTGTACTATGACGATCATACTGCAATCGCCAACCCGTCTGCCAAGCATGGCGATTATATCACCCCAAAACGATTCTTGGGGGAGGCTTTTATCCAGCAGTAGACGATTTACGGCTCTAATGATGATGATGATGACAAAAACAGAATATTAGCTATGTTCTCTTACTAACTACCAGCTTAATCAACGGCTACAAATAGATATCTCGGCACCTTTCCGTTTCAGTGGAAACTGAGCATAAACTAAACTAAAATGCTTACTAGCAGATCGAGGTAGTCCGTAGATGGAACACGCAAATTTAAGTATAATACTTGAACACCTTTCAGACCATACTACAATGTGTTAGTAGCAGCTTTATATTATTGAAGTGTTAACTTCTTAAGGCGCGTTGAGCACTTAATGGTTGAACAAAAATCATGGAAATCGCGTCTTCGTCACGTCACGCCTTGAATGAGCGATATGCATAACTATTATATTATAGGTTATTTAGGTTATAAGTGAAAAAAAAACGTTTTAATTTCTATCGGAGTCCCCAAAGACTGTACCGCATTTTTTTTTTAATATAGCCAGCATTATATCATTATCATACGGAACACCTGATGGCACCTGGTTATCTTAGTTTCTGAGCTTTAATCACACATGGCATTACTCAATAACTCAAGCGCTGTGACCTTATTTATACCTAGGACCACAACATTAGCAGTCAACAATTATGCATGCATGTAATTTTTCTCTGAAATTTTGCAAAATCCTCAACCCCTGAACACCAAGAGGTTAATGCATTTTGTAAGATATTTATAATTACCGCCTGAAATAAGACGATATAAATGCAGCCATACGTCTTTCAGTTTAGTAATAGTTAAACATCCGTAAACTATTAAAATGTGCACGAAGAGGTAAACTCAACAAAATCGCAATCGTTTTACGATGCGAAGCAATTTGCTGAATTAAATAAAAATTTAGGTCACTTCTTTTACACCAGGTCGTTAGGTTCAGTTTCTCTCGTTAGCTTTTTACTTTAAACCTTTTAGATTTTAATGATATTTTTTCCATAACCGAGGCGGTGAGGATTGGAATCTAATTATAATCTGATCGGGAGATTACAGCGGGGTTGGAAAACAGTCGTATGAAGGGATCTTTTAGAATCAGTACTACTTTCATTAGCCACAAATTCACAATATTTAAGTAAAACCAATTTTTTTTATTATAATAAACTGAACTTGTTACTCTCTTGTTATATTTTGATACACTGAAAACTGATAGGTTTCCTCACTTTGACACAGTCTGATGCGACGGCAATACGAGGAAAGACATCAGCATAATGGACGGCAAGCGTGGATTTCAGCCAACTTATTGATACTGCGAATTTTCTTGGTCAGACCAAGACTAGAATTTTCGATCTATCAGCTCAACTTGGGAAGAGCATTACAAAATACGCTACAGGTAAAGGCTTGTTATGTTAATGTTCTGGCCTTGTGTGTGTTAAAGTCGCCAAACGTTCTACAGGGTTGGGAAACGTGTATTGGAAACGTATGACGGCCGCGTCTCATCAGCGGAGCTAGCTTGGCGAGGAAGATTCAAAAAGTTACAACTTAGCTCGGCAGATATCCCGTTTGGTAGCTTTCCGCATGGAAATATAAATCTTACTGTTAAGCACCACACATCCAGATCAAAGATCCATTCAAAAAGATCATTCTTTGCAGAACAAAAATATAAAATCTATATTGATGTATACAGAACCATCTCTTTCAATTTGCATTGATATAGTTTAATCTAATTTACAACATTAGCGAATCTAGGCCACTTAGATCGTGGTAGACAATCACCCATTTTTCGTTACAAACGTGCTACGCTTCAGTGTGATTCATAGATGGAAGAGATAAAACTTGATAATAATTGAATAACTCAATCCAAAATACATAATAGATGTTTCATCATCATCATATCAGACGTCCACGGCTGGACAAAGGCCTTGATATTTGTTTAGATAGGAGATAATGGCGAAGGGTGAATAATTTAATAAATTAGGCCGACCTATCTTAGTTTAGTAGAATTTCATATTTATAAGCAGATGTGCAGTGTCATTATTGGCCACTGCTATATGGAGAAAGACATACGCTCTCACAAGATTATAGATGATAGCGACTCAACGAGTAAGATTGCCATTTGAAGCTTGTCCATTTTTCACGGAGAATCTTCAGCAAACTTCCATGCTCGGCCCAATATCCTTCCAACAATAGGCATCGGGAGGTTTTCCACCATTCCGTTGTTGGCATTTCTTGTCACATGTCGTAAGAAGTGCGATCTCCTTTTTAGTACACGTGACCAAGCTGCGGAATGCTCTCCTGAAAGTATTTCCCGATAAATGTATCATGGGTTTATTCAAGAGTAGGTTGATCACCGATCTTAGAGGCACACGCGGCTTGGTCTACTATACGTCATGGTATTATACTATATTAATTGCGAAGTGCTCGAATTTTGCCCATACCACATATTATCCGGCACTCTGATCGGAGAATGGCTGCTTGGAACATAGTACAGTATACTAGACTTAGCAAAAACACCTATGCACTGTATTAATTCATTTAAATTAATTCATAAAATTATTACTTTACAATCAAAACGATTCCATTTATATTTGACTAAGTTACATATTGCAATAATAAATCCTTGACATTCAACTTAAATAATTTACATAAATTAAAACATTAATTTCATGACGTAAATTTTACGCATAAATATAATTCACACTCTATACGTCGTAACACTCATCATAACATACCACACATTATTTTGAGTGTGGAAAGTGTTTACTTGCAGAGCAGAGGTCAGTCTGTCCACTTTGAATATCAACAAGAATCGTTTTGAATAAGGCATTTGAAAGTATAATTTGGAACAGGATATCATAACAACGTTGAAATACGCAAAGATTAAGTTGAAGTATACATGTTTCTTCTTTTAAGTCGAGTTCATTTTCTGTTGACGAATGCTTTTCACAATCCGATATATTATGAACCTTGATATAACCTATTAGCGGTGTCTGACGATGAAGACCAGCAAAGCCCTTTGATGGCCCTTAATGAACCTACTAAAATTTGGACTCGTTTTTACATATTTCTTTGACCTGATAATGCATTAGATGTTATGTATAGGAATTCTCATATTGACATTTTATTAAATATAAATAAATTGTGTACTAAATCATATCTATTTATACGAAAAATAATAAATACTAAGCTACTACAGTTGAATGAAATGTATACAATTTTTATCCCGCGAAAGATATCTCGACAAAAGCTTCCCAAAGATCTTCACGGTGGAATTCTGTTATCATTTTGAGGACTATAGATACCATAATCGCCACACCTAGACGGATAGGCGTTCGCAGTATGGTGCTCATTATACACAGAGAGATGCTGGTACCCTTTCTCTGGCAGGCATTCCCCCGGGACGACTTTTACGATGGCCCACACGGGATGTAATAGGGTGGCGGTCACCACATGAAACATTGAATGGCAATTAAAATTGGTTTACTGCTTCCTATCTGTAACATTTTATCTAATGAGTCCTTTTAATGAGTACGTAGGGCGCTGGCTGTCCGATGTAATATGCTGATTCGTAGATTTGCACGTTGTACCAAGGCCGTCAAAGTTACACTTTTTAGAGCATATTGCCAGACATTTTACACGTGCAGTCTATGGATCAGGTATACGCAGAGGGCATACAGCGCCCTTTGTGTGCAATATAATAATGCGTTCAGGATGTTGATTGGGCTGCCACGTTTTTGTAGTGCATCGGGGATGTTTGCGGAAGCGAGGGTTTATGGTTTCATTTCATTTTCATAATCTTTATTTGTGAACACAGGTACATAAAAGGTCTTAAATATACAATATTATTGTAGACGAACTCTATGCTCTACCAATGAAATTGGTGTACAAATAGTAGGTATTTAGGTTTAATTAAATTATAAAGTTTAGTCAATATCTAGATATAATATTACAGGAATTGTCATAACTTATCATTTAAAAAATCCTCAATATGGTAATATGTCTTATCAGCTAGAAACAAAAACAATTTACTTTTAAATTTGTGGACACTATCTTCACTTCTTATGCATTTCGGTAATTTATTATATATCCTGGGAGCCATTGCAAAAATACTGTTCCTATAAAGTGTAGTTTTAGACCCAACTGTTTGTAACCGGTCACATCGGCGCTGACTACTTACTCGAGCAAATTTGTGCAGATTATTTTTGACAAACATAGAAGTTTCAAATATGTATAACGAGGGCATTGTTAAAATTTTCATATTTTTAAAATATGGTTTGCAACTATCAGTTGTTTTTACGTTATAAATGGCTCTTATGCATCTTTTTTGGCACTTAAATACTGTATCTTTACCCGTTGCATTGCCCCAAAATATAATACCGTATCTTAATGTTGATGCCACTAGCCCATGATATGCTGTTAATACTGTTGCTCGATTGGCAGTTTTACTTAACATATGCAAGGCATAGGAGTATTGGTTGAGTTTACAACAAACTTTGTCAATATGCGAATTCCACTTTAATGTACTTTCTATGTTTAACCCAAGAAATTTTGTCACATTTGTTTCATTAATTACTTTGTCATTATATCTAATATCTAAGTTCAAGTTACGATTTGTTCTTTGTTGAAATGTCATTATTACGGTTTTGTCTAGATTTATAATCAAATTATTATGTCGCAGCCAATTTACAACCGACTTTAAATCAGAATGAATATCAGTCTCTAATGTATTTACTTCGTCATTATTGAAAAGTAAAGTGCTGTCATCTGCAAACATTGTCATAGGATACTTTGATGCTGTCGGAAAATCATTAATATAGATAGTAAATAAGGTTTCCACGCCATCATCCGCAAACGGTGTGCATCCCTCCTACGCAGGGTGCGTGGTAGCTCACACAGCATCTTGAACGCATTATGTGACAAATGGGATAGTCCGATGCTGGAGCACTGGATACGACTGCACACGACGTAGACGGTGCCCTAGAACCGCGATTTTATATTTATATATTGTAAAATTACTAACATTAGGTTAAGATTTTTGTAACTAACATCTTATGGACTTAAAATGGTCTGAAATAAATGATTAATTAAATTAATTTTACTAAATTATCTGTTTTAGATTTTAACTTATGAATGTAATTTTTGACTCCACAGACCAGCGCGTTAAAGACTGGGCGTTGATGGCATCGCCCATCCCAGTCGCAATTATCATAGGGATCTACTTACTGCTCGTCAACTTCATTATACCTGAGTTCATGAAGAACAGAAGACCATATGAACTGAGGAGCATCATCAAATGGTACAATGTGGTGCAGATCATCGCCAATATTGTCGTCACATGGGGGGTAAGTAGTTTGACCAGACCAGTAATGAAATATTAGATTTAAAATATTTTGTCTTTAATTCACTGGAAAACTGGACATAACAATTTTGAAAAACGATTTAAAATTACTGATTAACTGTATAGGTATATAATACTACCACTGTTCCGCGGTTTTACCCGCGTTAAACTTTATAAATTATAGCCTATGTAGGGTAACCACTGCCCAATAGGTTGTACTGTATTGTCTACAGTAACCGTGTGGTTACTGGCCTAATAAGAATATCAGGGTGAGCCCATACCATGCCATGGGTGTCGTAAAAGGCGACTCAGGGATACACCAGGTAGTCGGGACTACCACCTAACTGCGGTCGCCAACTCGCATGCCAAGCGCGGTGACTACGGTAAACCCATCCGAATGGCAACGTTATGGTAACACTTGGGGGAGGCCTACCTATGTTCATCTGTAGACGATACCAGGCTGATGAAGTGATAATGATTTCGTCAGTAGACCTCTGACATAGCTTAAAGACTGTTTTCGAATGACTACAACCGGGACCGACAGCTTAAAGTACCCTCCGAAGCACGGAGTTGCTCAGAAATTATACTACTTTGATGGTCACCCATCTATGGACCCACCGCTAGCCTAGTTCCTTAACCTCGCCGATCACTTAGGGTCCGGTGAGAGCATCTGGCTGTGAGCCACCTATTATTAATTATGAATGTGTATGTTTAATGTGTTTACGTAATCTAAACATGCAATGTGAGGTATATTATGTAAGATACCGCTCGATATAACTTTGTCTTCAAGCTCCGGGAGGGTCCCAGAGACCTGTAATACAGGTTTGTTTGAAAACCTAGAACAGGCTATGGTCTCTCACAATGTTATGGCACATAGTATATATATCAAGTGTAATACCACATAATAACTAATATATAACTATTGTGAAGAGAAACTAAATTTATTTTGATTGATTGATTGATTTACTATGGGCGCGAAAATATATTTGGGTAACATCCTATAGCGGTAGCAGGGGGATTATTCGTAGAACGGCCGACGCTTATGTAACCAGGGCTTGGAAATTAGTTTACAAATTCCAGTCTTGAGTATTTTTAATGAAGAAAAATACCCAGTTGCGGACCAGAGTCAGAGTTAAGAAATTGGCGATGTTACTGTATTTGTGGGTTATAATCATTGAGGTAATAAAAACACATGTATTCTTTAAGTGTCATTGAATACACATAAAATATGACATCGCATTTATTTGAATAAAAAAAACAAGATAGTTTGTTTTTTAACAATGAAGTCTTTTTATAATAATCAACAATGCCTACAATAAAAATCATTCTGTACAAATAGAAGTTGCACCGTTCCCACAAGCCCAATTAACATATTACAACTTTTTTACTAAAGCCACCCTAGCATTTTGAAATACCTATATAGGTATGTATTTGTAAAAGAAAAGTAGTATATGTAGTAGGTATTATTTAAGTATTCCATAGTACAAGCTCTGCTTGGTTTGGGATCAGATGGCCGTGTGTCAATAATTTCCCAGGATATTATTATTATTATACGTTTATCAAATGCGTGCAGTAAATTTGAGCGAGCATAGAATATGTGTGAAGTCCGGATGTTCCCGTGTCACCGATGTTACGTGCGGGTCACGCAGTGTCAATTTGATCAAATTCGTACCCCCCAACCGGAGTAGGGTGTGCATGAATAAGGAGAGGTCCTGGCCTTAACAGACTTGCCACAACACCGATGCGAGCTCAAAGTTCAATTTCGACCTCTATCAACCCGAGCAATTTAAGCCTACTCGGGCGGTTTTTCCCGTAAGGTTACGTTGTGTCATGGATGGAGAAATATAGGTGTAAAAACGGAAGAATTATTCCGGTTTTTGTTGGTTGAGGGTTTATCCTTCCATCCGGCCCAGATGTCATAACAACAACTATAACAATATCAACAGTTAGATATAAGTCTAATCGAGCTGGACAACTGGTCTAACTATCTAGGTTACTACTGGTTCCCCAACAGGATAGACTGGGCTAAACAACAACCTCTCGAAATGAAAATCAGTTAAAAAATATAATATGTACCTTTATATAATATGTACCTATATATAATATGTACCTACCTATATAATATGTACTTATATATAAACACCGGAAGTTGTCATTTCACCTACGGGTCACACAGTGCAAATTTAATAAATAGACACAGATCGCCAACACCTCTGCCAAGCGTGGCGATTATGGCATATCCCCCCAAGATGATTCTTGGGAGAGGCTTTTGTCCAGCAGTGGACTTCTTACAGCTGTTATAGTGAGACACCGATCAATTACTTGACGGAAAATGCCGGTAACAGTATCAGGTCCGGTCCGGGATTAGGACTTAGGACCTCTTAATTTTTAGTTAAACTTGTTATCCAGTTGCTGCTAGATGGTCGAGTCACTAAGGAGTAGAGGCAGCCATGGGGGGGTCTGAATATTAAATTTTGCGTGTTTTGCTAAGGATTATAAAAGAACGAACTGGTAATATGCCGGGGGCACAAAATATTGTAGGCGTGTCGGTACGTAAAATGACTGAAGGCTTTAGCTTTGTGAAGGTAGCGGCTGGACTAGAACGAAAACCTACATTCCGTGTGTAAGAAAATACAGAAGAAGAAACAAGGTCTTTTAAATGGTATAGGTAATGACTACGCCTCATAAGTAAACTGTATCATAAGCAAAATGCGTTCGCCTTAATTATGCCTGACGGTCAGTGACGGTAAAGGCATACAGGAACTTAGACTTAATACGTAATTTGCTCTAAGGCAAAGCCTTTCAGCAGCAAGGTGCACATCGTGCACTTTTTAATAGGTCTTCGACAGCAATCTGAACAATAGGATATAGGGACCCACGTTAGATATTTTGAAAAACAGAATATTTTTTAAATGTTGTCCTTACGCAGTAAAGGAACGTGCTTATTTTAGGAAAAAAATATCAATGCACTATTATATTTTATGCGCTGATAACCTGGATCCTAAGAAGCGTATGAGGCAATCATATACGAGCTTATCCGTCATTTTTATAAAGTATGGTGTTGGTGGCCATACACAGCATAAAGATTGATAATCTGTATGATACAATATAATACCCAGCTGGTACATGTATTATGCGTTAACATGATTATTCAATTTAGTACCACAACTATCTTCGTGACATGTAATGTGGAACTTCATTTTTTACGGATGATTATTTATGATCATATAATAGAAAATAATAAGAGCAAAGGAAATAAAGCATTAGTAGTTCGGACGTATAATGATACGTTGTCATATGTATTATGCGGCATTTAGTATTGCTAAATTCTTCTAATGATGGTCTAAATTGTATGTGGTGGGTGGCTGCTAGAGTTCTGTCAGATTTAAAAGTTAAGAGAGAAATTCTCCAGCCTATAATAGTATGTTTCAAACGTTCCTATACATGGACAGTGTACAGACGCCAGCACATCAAACGACCAAAATCTGTCAAATTTCCCCAATTGAAAGTGAACCTTATGCTTTTGTGATAAAGTTGAAAATCTATAAAAGAAATTTGACAGATTGGGGTAGCTGGATGTGCTGGCGTCTTCCGTTCTTTAGCTTTCACATAAAGCATAAAGTGATAACGCTAAACACTAGTCGTTTTACTAGGAAAATTCTTCACTACATCCATCTTCATATCGTCATGCCGCTCAATATGGTAATTTTAATGACAAGTCTAAATACAGAAGCCCTGGATGTTCCCCCAGCACAAACACACAAAATCTGTGATAGGATGACAACTTGTCTGTAAAATTCACTGGCAAAGAAAATAAATAGGTTGCTTTAACAACTTTAAGGCATTGTTCTAAACCAGGGTAGCAATGTTCCTCTTTTCTCAACATCGATTTGAGACCATTGCCTCTAGGGGCTCGTTTCATGAACCCTAAATCGTCTTTTAGGCGCTATCGGAAGATCAGCGTTACAGTAATTATTTACTGTAGCATTTGCTGACGTAGACACCTTACCCAGCTTGTACCGATAATGTTGTGTAAACTAAACGTAAATAGTTATATTATCTTTGTTGTAAACTAAGTTAAGTATCTGTGCTTGTTAGGAAAAAAACATTTTTTTCTTTTTTATTTCTTTTTCTAAGACCAAAAAGGCCTCAATCACCAAAATTACCATAGGGTACCAAACTATACGACAAGTATCTTATGGAGAGGTCTCAGAAGTGACAACATAAAACATCACTGTACTTCCCTTTAACATGTGTCTATTTGTAAATGTATAATAAAACTACAAAGTAACTTTAACACAGGATTTCCGTAAGACGTTTCCCTTTTCAATTTCTAAAAGTATTAAGTAAACAAAGTAATACGAACTTGTTGAATGTTGTCAGATATTTGTGTAAGATTTTGTAAAATTTGTGAGCCTGCCAGTAACTGCAATGTGTTACATAACTCATAGACACAGATACACTTTCGGACACAGAACAATTACAGATGTAGGTCATACAAATAGTTTTCCTGTGCAGAATTCGAACCTGAAACACGGGCAGTCACGACTCGACTGTTAAATAAAAGTAGAGTCATAAGCCCCGCGGGGCGTCTAAGAGAAATTCCGTGTTTTGATGATGCTTTATGATTTATCTGCATAAAACAAAGTTGGGTTATTTACAACATTTAGTTTTCCTGTGCAGAATTCGAACCCGAAACACCTAAAAGCGCGGAGACTCCACGGAAGTCACGGCTCTAGCTCTACTATGTATTGACTCCACTGTTAAATAAAAGTAGAAATATTAGCCTTCTTGGGATCCGTCTTAGAAAAATCCTGTGTTTAGAAAAAGCTTTATCCGTAATCTATATAAAACAAAGTTGAGTTATTAAAACCATGTATCACTGAACACAATTTTTATGATATGTGATTGGTTAGAAAATCACGATATACAAAAGCATGAGTGACCTGTTTGTCTTGTAGTTAGTGACCCTGACTGCTAGGCCAGAGGTCATTGGTTCGATCCCCACCCAGGACGTATCTTTGTGTGATGAGCACGATTATTTGTTCTGTGTATAGGTGTATTTCATCTATAATATGTGATATTTTAACTTGTAGAGGAATTTGTCGACTGCTTCTCATTTTATACCTGCCTTCTTTCGGGTTCGATTCTCCCACAAAAATTTGTTTACATGAACATGTATATTTGTCTTGGTCTAACTATTTTGTGTATTATATGTATATACATTAAAAAAAGACTAAATAAGTATTTCTATGGATAGTCTACTATCTATAGTGCAAGATTTGCTTAGTTTGGGCTAAATGGTTGTGCGACATGTTCCGTGGCGCTGTGTGATATAATAATAATAATATCTAGGGACAATGTCACACAGATCATCCTAGCCCCAAACTAAGCAAAGCTTGTACTATGGGTACCAGGTGACGATATACATATTTATATAGATAGATAAATACTTAAATACATAGAAAACATCCATGACGCAGAACAAATATTCGTGCTCATCACACAAATATTTGCACTTACCGGGATTCGAAACAAGAACCACCAGCTTCGTAGGCAGGAGCACTACCAAATAGGCTACGGTGACTTACGTAACTAGGCGACGTCACATATTCTCATGGAAGCCGACTGAACGAATAATTTAGTCATTTTTAACTTTCGTCTATTTGAACGCGGATCACAATCACGATAAACCAGCGCTGCAACAGTAATGGCGCAGCTAGTGCTGAGATGGGACCAATTCGGACTCGCACAGATAGCAATTAAGAACTTCCTTATGTGTACCTATATATTATTAATGTCTGTGCTTGTTTTTCGGAATAAATAAATATAATATTTAAATAATCAGCGACTTAGGTGGTAGCTCCACTGGCTAGTTTCGGTTGGCTGGTAGAAACGCTCAAGAAGGAGAGTATTTTATTGTTTCTTAAAATATAATGAACCCAAACCAACGTTCCTACATATACAAGTAAAATCTAATAAACCGGTAATTAATCGTACTCATTGCGCGTTGAATTTAACACAGCGTGACAGCTTAGAAATTTCATAATAATTAAAATTAACTTAAAGATCATATGAAATATAACTTATGAGTCGAAACGTGTTATGGGCCCCACCCACACTTTCAGTCAATAGTATGATGTGGCTATAAGAACAGTGATTCATACAGCGATTTCATAAGCGGAGCCTATGATATTAAGCTGAGCAGATTAGTGTGTATTAGACTTAAGATTTGGTACAATCACACTAATATTATAAAGCTGAAAGTTTGTTTGTGACTGTGTGGATGTTTGTTACTTCTTCACGGCTAAACGGCTGGAGCGAATTCATTAAAATTTGGTATGGACTTAGCTGACACATATGGATTAATACATAGGCTATAATTTATAAAATTTAACGCGGGTAAAACCGCGTGGCACAGCGGTTATAGGTATATAAACAAGCTGCGATTATCTTCACCCCATCTCCGTCCATCACCCTGGGGTGCGTAAAAGCCGTCCCGAGAGAATATCTACCCTGTAATAGACACCAGCATCTCATTTCAGTACAAATCCATCATACCATATATCATCGTCAAGCGTGGCGATTATGGCATACTAGCTGTGCCCCGCGGTTTTACCCGCATTGAACTTTATAAATTATAGCCTATGTGTTAATCCAGGGTGTCAGCCAACTCCATACCAAATATTATTAAAATCGTTCCAGGCGTTTAGACGTGTAGAAGTAACAAATTTATGTTAAGTTTATGATATTAGTGTGATATCCATATAGATGGACGCAATTACATTGTGGAGGTCCACCCGCCTTTGACCAGCGTTAGTCATCTTTAGGCTAATGTGCCAAAGAACTTAATGTGCCTATGAAACGGAACAAGGTGTAGCACATCAACATGTAAAATACACAAAAAAATTTATGTCGCCCCATACAAAAATATCGATCAGCTGATGAATTTAATATGCATGTATAAAATATGGGTAATGGTCACAATATCGCTGTCTTTATAGCCGCACGGACATCACATATTAGTGTTTGCTGTGAGTCATCACGTGAGTGGTTGGGTTATCACTATCTATATGTATATACAAGACTAATCACGCTGTTAATTAATTGGATAATTAATGAGCAGCAGTAAATACTACGATGTTATTTCCTGTTAGACTACCCACTCGGTGTCGATGTTTCATCGGGTCAGTCCCGGGTTCAGTCTGAGTATGACGGCAAAGAATATCATTACCTCAACCCATCACGTGGGAGACATAGACGTCGTCCCGAGAGAGTATCTCCTACAAAAAGGGCAGTCGCGTCTCTCTGTGAACTATGACTATCATGCCGCTATCATACCATCTGAAAAGCGTGGCGATTATGGCATATCCCCCATCATGGGTGACACGATAATGATGATTCCTAATATGACTGGCGAGTTAAATGTGTTAAATTGAATCAATGTAGATTAATAAAAAAAAAAATTAAATTTGGAACTGTTTATTTTAAATTAAATTAAACAAAATTTTTGTTATAATAAAAGGCGCTTAATCTAACAATAAAAAAATTATGTGCGCCTATTCAGTTACACTTACGTCTCAATTGGCCAAGGCGTAGCTTTTTAGCGTTCGAGCTTTGAATATCTGAAGGTGCGTCGCTCCCACTTTGTACTAAGTAATAATATTTTACTAATGAATGCGTTTTCTTCGCGTTTTTGCACTTTATAATTTTATCTATTATGTATTTTGGTAATAATCAATATTTACATCAACCAATCATCATCAATTAATATTTACATGAAGATTGCCAATTTCTACTCGTATGTCCCTTCTGCTCCGAGGATTCTTTTTGCGTAAATGTTATTGTATTTGTTTATAAATTGTGACCCGATTTTGAGTATTACTCTATTTTATAAGGTATGCTTTCGCATCACCTACAAAAATTTTGTCACCGGTACATTTTGGAATCATGATGTCGGCCGAAAGACGGCCATTACTGGACAAAGGCCTCCCCACAAGATTTTCAAAATGGCGTTGTGTCAATCATTTGGAGGGATATGCCATAATCGCTTGGCGGACAGGTGGCGATGGACGTTTAGGAATGAATAGTCAATTAAAAAAAACTTATTTAAAAGTAAGTTTTCGCTTAAATCCCTTCACGCTAATGACTCGCAAAAATCTGAAAGGCATTTTGGCCAGAGCTTTAACGGGAACGTAACCTTTAAACAAATCAGAAAGTTATGACGTCACATATCAGCTTAAACACACCCAAATGTCTGTCAGACACATATCACATATAAGGGAACAAAACAAACTTTTAACCCACAAAATTGCTGCGTTAGTTCCAACATGGTTTCCACGAGATAGGATAATTAGAACATCTCCGTAATTTGGAAACTAAGACCGAAAGCGATATGATGTAGTCATCGTAATTATTATTATTATTATTATTTATTTATTTCAGACATTGTACATCCATATAATTGTTAGTATTATAATAACTTAAAACTATTTTAGTGTACTTTTGGAATTAAATTAATTTAAAAATTTCCGTTCGCGTTCTGGTGCACCTGATATATTAATTATTATAATAAATATAATAAATAAAAAAGGTTTGTATTCGCGCAGACTTTAAAAAAGCGCTTGTAAATAGTCAGAACATGTTTGTAGTAATATAGTTAAGTAGGTAAACATAATTATTCCTAGTTACATATAGATATTTCGGTACTCCGATTGTTAAAAATTTAATTACTAAGTTTATTTTATAATAGTAATGATATTTAGCTAGCTTGTATTAAGTTATTGTCAAGGAGATTATGTTTAGGTTTAATTATATAAATTTCTACATATTGTCTGAATGGTTCTGTCTATATTAAGGTACGAATTCAATATTATTACTTTGACGGACCTTGTTTTTATAACGGCGGTCGCGCTTTAATGCTACCACCGGATCCAATGCGCCCCAACTGAGAAGACCCAGCGAAACAAATCTAATCAGTACACTGATTGATACATTGAGCGGCACACATTTTAGATACATATAATAAGAATATCCTGCGACATTATTCACACACGGCCACAAACAAATCAGTA
The DNA here is from genome assembly GCA_951640165.1 of Pseudoips prasinana. NCBI lineage: Eukaryota > Metazoa > Arthropoda > Insecta > Lepidoptera > Nolidae > Pseudoips > Pseudoips prasinana. The sequence continues at coordinate 29,998,532 of OX621251.1, read as the reverse complement.
AGCGAAACTTGGTTTAATACTATTTCGGTCGGTCACCGTAGCCTAGTTGGTAGTGATACTCCCTACGAAGCTGGTGGTCCTGGGTTCGAATCCCGGTAAGTGCAAATATTTGTGTGATGAGCACGAATAATTGTTTCTGAATCATGGATGTTTTCTATGTATATAAGTATTTATCTATCTATATATAAGTTTGTATGTCGTCGCCTGGTACCCATAGTACAAGCTTTGCCTAGTTTGGGGCTAGGATGATCTGTGTGACATTGTCCCCAGATATTATTATTATTACTATTTCGATAATAGGCTTCACAGGGATTAAAACAAATACTGTTTTCATTTTGTTAGACACTCGGAGACAGACGCAAAAAAAAAATAAACAAAAGTTCTTTACGATCACTTAACTGGTGAATGCGTGACGAGAGCGTTACGAAAAGTGTGATCGGGCGAGACGATCGGAAGTTGAGAGGGGTATGTAAGTAAGTGAAGACAGAAAGACAGCGAATTAGGTTTTGCTATAATAATATAGGTGCAAAAGAGAAGAATGCGACCATACATTTTCTTTCTCTCTTTCTCTCATAGTCGTCTGTTCTAAGGCATATTTGTTTTGTTTGTCACACATTTTTTGGCGCCCGATACAAATTCATCAACTGATCGTACCTAATTCTTCTATGGGCAGTATATTATAACTTAAACTTAGAGTAGTAGGTAAGTAAAAATTAATCGATACGTATCACTCCTGTAATTTTAGGTCACGAATTTATCGTAAAACAGATATTATTCAATTAAACCTTCTGTAAAGCTGTTGGAGTATAGTTATCACAATTTTTAGAACTTTATTGGTTTGTTACAAAGTTTGTAATTAATCAATTAGTACCATACCTATTGCTTTGAAACGGGTTAATAGAATTGCGATCAATTGAATCAGTCGCTTAGCAGGGTCTAACTAGTTTCGTAACCCACCCGGGATCCATTTCAACGATAAATCAACGGTCGGTTACCGTTGAACTCCGTTCAACTCCGAAAATATCATCATACCAGCTGTTAGAAGTCCACTGCTGGACAAAATCCTCACCCCAGAAACATCTTGGCAGACGGGTTGGCGATCGCAATATGATTGTCATAGTATTTAGAAAGAAGCTGCTGCCCGTCCTTTGGTAGATATTCCCTCGGGTCGACTTCTACGTCCCCCACGGGATGACATGGGATTATGATATTCAGATATTTGCCGCCGCCACCACACAGCACACAACTTATTTGATTGTTTTTTATTAATGCAACCGAAATAATGTAAAGATATGACAAAATATGATATTTTGCATCAATATCATTTATTTAATAAAGCCACAATGCACAAAGCCATAACGTTCTCCTAACTCCTTTCAGCATCATTACTCATTACGCCACCTTTTCTTTTTCTTTTTAGATTTTGACATCAGGCTGGACTACCACGTATCACTTCGGTTGCGTGTTGCCCGACTATTCCATGAACCCAGAAGCGTTGAGGATGCTCAGATTCCTGTGGTGGACGGTAGTCATCAAGCTGATTGAGCTGTTGGAGACAGTATTCTTCGTATTAAGAAAGCGGAATAGACAGGCTTCCTTCCTGCACATATACCATCATGTGTGTACGCTGATCATTGTTTGGTCTGCCGTGAAATATGCAGGAGGTAAGTACGTAAAATGTTTATATTATCCCCTACCCTGATTCTAAAAAATACCGCCAAGTGCTAGTCGGACTCGCGCACCGAGGGTTCCGTACAACGTACGTTGACATGGAAGTTTGATTTTGTTACAGCTTAAATGTATTATAGACCGGAGTATTTAATATAAACTCCAGCTTCATACCTCGACGTGTTCCTGAGAAAAAGGGCCTTGACAGAGAGACAGACGGGCGGACGGATAACAAAGTGATCCTATAAGTGTTCCGTTTTTTCCTTTCGAGGTACGGAGCCCTAAAAACACCTCAAATAATTATTACGTCATAAACACTTTAAGTTTATCCGATTTTAAATATATTATCTAAATCCTTATTACTCTACGAATGCAAGTTTTGAGAATGCTGAGAATCATGTGGTGGGCGGTGGACATCAAGGAAACAGAGCATGCTGAGACAGTATGACTCGAGCTAAGGTGGACGATTAGATAATACCATTATTTCAAATTGGTTAAATCTCTTAACTATGAAGAAACCGAAAATCTACTATTTATCCCATCATAGTTATTTCATATTTAAGATCGTACTACCCTCATACACACACACACACCCCACACACACCACACACACACCACACACCATCTCGAATACTGATATACTTCATCATCACAACATAAATATAATAAAATCGTAGAAAAGTCAAATCTGTACATTGAATATTTTTCAAAAAGTATACTATAACGAAACCAAAAATATAGTTTTTCGAATTTTTGTCTGTCTGTCCGGGCTAAACTCACAAAGTACTGCATGGATTTACTTCAAATTTTGCATGAATAATACTAAGAGGTCGGGTCAACATATAGGCTACATATTATCACGCTATCACATACGGGGGAGGAGCTGTGATAATTTATAAAGTTTAACGCGGGTAAAACCGCGGGGCACACCTAGTCACAAAATAAATTAACATCACAACTTAATTATTTAACGCCAAATTACACTTACCATAACCCCTTCATGTCTAGAGTTAGGAGAGGCTGGTCATCTGTCATACAGGTTTTCCACCTAGTACGGATACCAGTCTCTCAAACAGATTTCACCTCTCAAATGTTATGCAAACATTAATTAATTAATTAGTTAATAAGACATTTTTCTTGTATTTTCTGTATGAGAGAAGAAATAAAGCTATTATTATTATTATTTCTGTAAGCTCATGATTCTTCGATCTGCCGTAAAAAATGCTGGAGGTGCGTAAATACATATATTTGACACAGCTCTGCCCCCGAAAAATACTACTTTTCTCATATCGGGAATCACTAGTAATACTATACTTCATTTAAGTGCTTGTCCCATATGCAAAATTTATGTTTAGCAGCAAAATATTGATACATATATTAGCACTAATCCTTTTGTTTAATGTTATCACGTGATTTGTGAAAGACATGAAATATATTTAAGCCAAATAATCAGCCAAGTGCCAAGCCAAGCATATTTCGTAAATTAAGGAATGTCAAAACTTTGAAAGTCTTATTTAAAATCGCTATTTAAATTTAAGCTAGCCACTTAACCTTGGGTTGTCTAACTTTTCATTTAAAAACCCGATTTAACTTTTACACGCGACTCTGCGGTGGGTAAGTAATGTCAAAATTTAAACCACGTCGGCCCTTGGCTTAAGCGTAGTTAAGTGGATGGAGATGGCGGATTTTATTTGCGTCAGCTGACGTAGTAGACGTATTGTGCTGTTTTACGTTTCAAAAAGAATACTAAAAACCACCGAAGAAAATCAAAAGTCCTTCAAAATACACTGTCATCATCATTGATCAATCATGCCATCTCTACCATAGAGGAAAAATCATAAATCATTGACAAATCTTCCGATTTAGTCGATTAAATTTGTTCAAACTATGTTGACATCAAAAAGGATATTTGGGGCGAATGAAATTGTGATCTACTATCGATATCGAAGACAAAAATATAGTTTTTAGAATTTTTGTCTGTTTGTCTGTATGTATGTCCGGGCTAAACTCAAAAATACTGCATGGATTTACTTCAAATTTTGCATGAATATTACTTAGAGGTCGGGTCAACATATAGGCTACATATTATCACGCTATCACCTACGGGGGAGGAGCTGTGATAATTTATAAAGTTTAACGCGGGTGAAACCGCGGGGCACAGCTAGTTTTCAATAAGACGTCAGACTTTATTTAGGCTTTTCTGTAATATTTGGAGTGCTGTTCTAAATTCTGTTTGTGTTTGCAACAATTTAGGTGTTGTAGTTTCGTCGCACATAAAAGAAAACAAATTTCTTTTAAACGATAGCTTTTAAAATCTTCTTATCGCATAACTGATATTTCACATTAATAAATACTAGATATCGCATTTGTTCGCGATACGACCTTTAAGTAGAGCCTTAAGGGTCGTATTGCGAAAAAAGTTAAAGACTAGAGACATTTAATACAAATAATATTAAACTGTTCTCAGTTTTGAAACTGTTTGTCATCTCTTCCAGTGTGTCAGTGTGTCTAAAGCATGGCAGTGTGCAATGGTTTATTTATTAAAATAATTTACTTCTCATGCCTATTATATAAAAATATTAGCTTTCTGCACTCCTTCTCCATATTTTTTCAACGTTAACTATTTCATAGTCCTCCGTCCGCGCAATTTCGTTGAAAGGGGTACAAAGCTTTTGCTTCACGTATTAATATTACAACGATGATGATTGTATTGAAGAATATACACCGTGACAGACAGACAGACACTCATTTGATCCTATAATTCATTTATTTATATTTTTCATCGGATCTAAGAAGACATAAAACCCTTAAAATTCACTTCCTTCTTCAAATACTCTTCTATTACTTTGTTGTTAAAATATTGTGTATCTAAAAAGGGTCCAACATATCAATATCCAATCCTCCAAAAAGTTACAATAAAGGATATCAAACGAAATAATAAATAAATGTATGTATCTGAGGATTTCCAACGAAAATGTTTACATAAAAGCCCCGCTTCGAAGGAAATATCATACAGATATGTATTTTTCGGGTTAAATAGATACTTGATTGAGTATGAATAGCGTCCTACATTTCCGTAAACACCCCTTCAGAATGATTTCTATTCATAAACCTTGACAAGTACAATATTATTGCCGTATACGTTTTACCCTGCCAAACACTCGATAAGGTTGAAAAGGATTACTTAAAAAACGCCGGCAAAAAAAATTTTGATTGAAACAACTTCAAGTCGTCCGAAAAACGTTCACTCCTGAAGAAAGACATCGCAATCGGAAACACCCGTCTATTAATCGTGATAATTATGGCCTATGAGGTATATGCCATAATTATCACGATTACCAGATGGGTTGGTGATCCCAGTATGACGTTCATTAGTACTCGGAGACGCTGCTGCTTTCCGGCATATAGGTGCCCTCGGGAAGACTTCTACGCCCCCCACGGGATACTTATCCCGTGGTGTAGAATTATGACAGAATATTCAAGCTATAAATATTATGTACACGAGTTTTTCCTAATTTTTCTACATATATTATTACACACAATTTATGTTATAAGTTAATTAATATTTAACGACCACTAGGCAAGCTTACGTCTGCGGGTAATGGGGCACTTAAAAAATCTACATGAACTTTCAGAACTCCAAAACAATGGAATTAACAAAATGTCTGAACAATTAATCAGGCACAGTAATTAACATAAGGTCACACGTGTATAACGAAAAAATAAATGTCTATAACACTGTTACATTATAACCGTTTATTTTAAAATCGCGTGCAACGCAGCCATTTTGCCGGCCGCCATTTTGTTAAGAGATTTCGCCCAGCTACCGAGAACAAAATCGCGTGCATTTATAGAGCATAAAATGTTTAGTGAACTTTTTATTACGGGTGTTTTTATTTTATAAACAGCTGGTGTTTTCTGTTTATGAGATAAAGTCGACTGTAATATGCGGCATTTCAGTGATGTAAATTACCCAGTACAGACAAATATTCCTGATGCAGACTACTAACGAAAATAAACATCTTTGGTTTTTCAAAACGTGTCTGTACTTTGTAAAAGATGGATTTGAGTGTCGTATTACAGTTCTATTGTATTTTAACCGTAAACCTAAACTGAAAACTACTTTCTATAGTCACTAGGATCTAAGTTGATAGAGGGCAACAAAATCCTGGATAAGGGTGTCAACAAAAAAGTCGTAAATCCCATTTGCCATCGTCTCAGGCGAATGATGTTCACGGCTGGACAAAGGCCTCCTCAAAATATTGCCACAATGGAGATATGTCCATAATTTGGAGGGATATGACGTAATCACCACGCCTTGCAGATGGGTTGGCGATCGCAGCATGATGTCATACACAGAGAGACGATGCTGCCCGTCCTCTGGAAGATATTCCCTCAGGACGACTTTTAAGCCCATCCATGGGGTGAGATGGGGTGGAGATATTGTATGCCGTTAGCTAAACAGCACCACAATTAAATTTATGATTTCCCAGTTTTGAGTTAATTTGTGTGATTCTTAACGTTTCCAAATCTTCTTTAGTAATAAGCCTTGAGAAATAGATAATCTCACTTCAGATCTCCTTAGTTTTATGCGAATCTGGTTGTCAAACGAGAATAGACTGTAGTAACAGACTTACTGAATAATTTGTTTTCGTCAAAGTATGCTATGAAAGACTTATTTCTTTCTTCAAGACAGTTAATAAGATTAGAGCAGATTAGAGGCACAGGCGTAAAATTAGTTCAAGGGACTAGAAAATAATACTATTACGGCAGATTAAGAAAATCTGCTTAAAACAATCACAAAGGCAAACCGTTAGCAAAAAATATTAAAAATAATAATAATAGTGCTTCTCACCGTATTAAGGCTACGGCAGCCAAACTCAACGAAGACTAGTTAAAATTTGCAGGAGTGTGTGCGTAAACATGGTTGCACTTTCTATTCCTTTACTCGCATCATTCTATGGGACGTCTATATAACACAACCGGGGGGATCAGGCGCAGAACTTACAGATCTACGTGCTCGCCCAACTTTCGTAGCCGGGCGGCTATTAGGTGATTTTCTTGACAGAAAAATGCCAATAACACATTTTGGCTCGACTTGACATTTGAACCTATGCACTCATTACCAGCAGTTCAAAAACGCTTACGCGACTAACTAAATATAATACTATGATATTCTAAAAGTTAACTACACTGCGAATATCTTCCATGGACTTTGACGTGTTTCTTATTAATTGTACTTGTGGCACTGTCTTACTTTTAATTGCTTTTGTATGCAAGTTGGAGAAAGCCTGGTGATTTGTCTTACAGGTCTCGAGCCTAGTACAGACTCCAGCTCTCTCAAAGGTCTAACATAAGCTCAATGTTTGTATCCTAAACTGTGCTGGCGTCTGTACCTTTAAGAGAGCAAAATGGATCATTAGTGTGATATGAAGGTAGACTAAGGATTAGCCATTTGAAAATAAACAAATCAGGGTATTAGGTCTTGGCTCTATATAGTATTAATTTCAATATTCAGCTATCCATTAGCTGAGCCGCGTCAGCTATATAGGCTATGCAGTCCACGAGGTGAAAAAAAAAACGGCTGACTTTTCATGTTACTTGGAATAGATTACACCATAAATTAACACAGTCTACAACGAATTACAATTCCATGACTACTGTACGATTGTGCTAATATAACTTTTCTAGACCTTGTGAGTCATATTTACAAGAAATTCCATTTGCTTATGAATAGCACTTTGGTAGCAGACGTAATACTAAGCTGCGAGAATGCCCCTACGGCGCACCTGTTCCAAATGGACAATAATGTTACATTAATGGTAAAGATACAAAGTAAAACTTGCTTTTAACACTTGGCATATGGATCAGTTTAGCGTGCATTGGACATGGCGTTCTAACATGAAGTAACTTCTGTTTATATAAGTCAAGTTTATTATTTCTATCTATTTCTTCTGTAATTTCCTGGCACATTACTCATACATGGCCATCTGATCCCAAACTAAGCAAAGCTTGAACTATGGAAACCATATATCTGATGCATACTTATATAGATAATTACACCCAGCCTGAGGACAAACAGACATGTCAGATATTTGTGTGCTGTATCTGACCTGGGTAGAATCGGACCCACAGCAAGTATCTACCAACCAAGCCAACCGGCCCGTCGATAAATGTCTGTATGCTTCTGATATTATTTATCAATCCAGCAAATCAAACTACAAACTACTTTTACTATATTTTGATTTGCTGGATTGCGTGAGCCTTTTTGACCTTAATTGTCTGGCGAAGCAGCGAAAGTTTTCTTTGGCTAAACGTCATCTTACTCAATGACGCCAAAACGTTTGTACGGATTTGCACGAATTTTTTTATGACTATACCTTGAATGAACACTAATGCCAAATCGCGGGTAATCCGCGACTATACCTATAGTGTTTTGTCATATAACTACTTCGATTTGTTATTCGGTATTACAACCACCATGCATTTCCAGCAAAGTTGATTAATTTCGGCTTATCGCTTTGACATCAGTAATAACTGTTAAATTAGGTTGAAGCGTATGATGGGATCTATCGATCGCCATTAATAATGTTATCAGTAATGTCAATATGTTTATTACATACAGGGAAGTAATAAATTGGAGGTTATTTATATATTTTCTCGACGTGTGGTGAGTGTTCGTAATGGCGTCGTCCAAAGGTTATCGCAGATTATGATAGCTTAACTACGACTTATCTATTTATGCATCCTAACAAAGAATATTTTAGAAAAACTACGATGAATTGATTGATGACTGAGATGATGGAGAAATGTATGAAAGATGATGGCTTAAAAGCCACAGGTGCCAAACCAGCCACTTGCCACAGTCGGTGTTTGGAGTAAGCAGTCGCAGCGCCGAAAAGTCGAAAATGTTATGTTTTGTTGGTGACGGTTCGCCAACTTTTTTTTTTATAAGCCAGGGGAAATGTCTACGAATGCAACTCGCAAAAAGTTTGGGACTTGAAACTAACAAACTTTTCCGCCATGTCCTAGATGGTTGGGACTCGTACCCTGGGAGGGCTCTGGATTGCCTTCCTCTATAGCCGACTTCTGCCAGGCCGGTACAGCGACTGCGCCACAAACAGATCGCTGGATTCCCTGGGCTGCTTTTTCGTGGCAGTAGTAGAGGACACTTCTCATACTGCCAGAGAGCTCATCATTTAGTAGAGATTCATCGAAGCATGGCCGAATTAATCGGCGCCACTATAGTACACCTAGTAAGGCGAATTGAACCCCAAATTTAGAGGAAAACTTTTGCATTTTTGTGTGTTCTACTGCTGGTACAATGGGCCTGATTCAGAACTGTTTTATCTAATGCCCATGGGGCCATTACACTGTATAGGACTTGTAAGGCTGTGGAATGAGCAGTATCGATTCCGAAGAGCGCAAAATAAGCCGTGACAGCGATCAGATCCTCTACCAACTAAATCAATAATACAAAACTTCATGCAAATCCGTACTGCCAATGTTTTTACACGAAAATCTTATGGGTGAGGAGCTCAATAGAATGATATTTTTAGGATGCTGGAAGCATACAAATCCCAAATTGCCTCGTTTTTATATATTTTATTTACATAAAAACCGATTCTATTCTTAAGCGAGAAAGGAATAGTCCCAATAGTATTGTGACAACTAAGGCGGAGAAATTTTCAGGAAAAGTACATGAGAAGGCTGATTAATTGAATAATGTCAGTCTCCCCATTCCGTATAACACTAGATTTTTATCAGCTGATACTTAACGATTACTGGATCGTTGTCGCTACGAAAATCTTTAATTCGTGAAAAATCTTAAAAATCGGTAATCATAAATTTAATCGTCCGGCGGGTGTCGAACCCGCTCCATCTAGCAATAGTCCCAGACATTAAGGTCCACTGCCCATACGATAAAGTAAATAAGTAACACAAAAACAATTTGGGAATTAGCAGATGAAGCTCTTATGTAGAACTGTGGCATTATATATGTAAGTCTCTTAGTCTAGCTGCACAAATCACAAATGCCGTACTGTGCTTCAAACGAGATTGTGCGACCTTCTTCGATTTTCAATTGGGCTAATGGCTACGCATATAACGTAAAGCGACAGACACACAAAATAATAACTACACTATCAAGCAACTCCACGACAGTTCCCATGAACCCCAGAGAGCGCTTTCTGCTGCGAGAGAGAACGCCCCTTTCCTCTATTATCCGGGTAAAGCTGTGAAAGCTTTGAATATTATACACTTTTAAACTTTCGCGTATCATAATTATATATGAACATTGTTAACAGGTATTAACGCGACTAACCTTATTGTTATTTTCCCGACGTTTCGACCAAGTTGCATTGATCGTGGTCACGGGATGACTTTGAATATTAATTATAAACTTTACGATAAAAAGCAAGATTCTGTGGCGTTAAGCTCTTTGGTCCGTAAGTGATTGGCGAGGTTAAGTAACCAGGCTCGCGGTTAGTTCATAGATGGGTGAACGCCAAAGTGGTTTAATTTCTTAGCATCTCCGTGCTTCGGAGTCCACGTTAAGCTGCCGATCCCGGTTAACCGCTGCCCATATGATATGTACGTCTCGTTAAAAAGACAACATCACCATAAGCTCAACTGTGATTACTTCTAGTTTGACATAAATATCAAAGGGATAAAAATGGGTCATGTTAGGAAAGAAATATGACACCGTATAAATACACGCGTTACTGTCAACTGTCAAGTGTGACGGGGGACCGTCACCCGGTATTGTGTACTGATATGAAAACGGATGAGAGAAACATAAAAATGTTATTGCATTTGAGAACACAGTTTTATGGTATAAGATATTGAACTGAAATGAGGATAAGTACAAAATAAATATAGAGAATAAGTACAATACTAAGAGCGTTAGACAACAGAAATTTGGAATACCCTCGGTAAGAAATTGTTATGGTCAGAGAACTACCAAATATCTGACGCCAAAATTATTTAATAAATATGCTTGGTTAAGATCGAATGTTAATAAAATAAAAAAAACAAACTGTTAGATATAAACTTAAAAATATACTTCTCAGTGAAACTACTTAATTTCCGCTTAAAGCGTATTAGTTTTTATTTTAGTATTTGGATCTATTTAGTGATATAATTATTGTCAGTGTGTTAACGAGCGCTAATCCCGCCGACAAACTGTTATGCAGTTTGGTGGGTAAATATTCTATGTAAGGTGATTTTATTTTCAATAAAATTAATAAAAAAAAATGTGAAGTGAAGATTCGATAATCTATTTATGGGTGGGAATTTAGGAGAGGGTATACTTTTAAGGACGCGTCTTGTTTAGGCACATATCGTCACATGGGACAGACAAAAGATGAGACGTGGAGAGAAAATAAGAGATATTCCGACGCTACAGAAATGTAGAGAAGATGCAAAACAATAGAAATTACAGAGGCGCGCCAACGGACCAAGTCGATACACCTCAGGCGTTAAATATGAACAACTGATGTCATTTTTATAGGTTTGAGTTGCTCTAGTTTAATTGTAGTAATAACTATTAGCCCAAAATGGAACAACGCAAGCATGAAGAATAAAGTCAAACCTTTGAAGAGATATCCGCTATTATAGTATTAATTCGATCCAAGAACACCTATCCGAGAAGTAAAAGTAATAAGAATGGGAATGCGGTAACAGGAATTCTGAGGCTGAGATCTATAGAGCGTACTGAGACTTTGCTCAGACTTTACTTAGACAGAAGTTAATGCATGTAACGAAATTACAATTGGTGTTTTGACTTTGTCTGTCTTAGCTTATGCTAAGCATAATCTTAACTTCGAAAAGTCTATAAATACCAAATCAAAGTATAAGCATACACTTAGCATACACTTAGCAAAGTTTTACGTAAGTAAAGTTTGAGCAAAGTCTAAGTACGCTCTATAGATCTCAGCCTTTGATTGCCAAAGGTGTCTAAGGCTAAGCACGACCCTACATTATACGAATTGACTGTCAAAATTGTGCTACGAAATCCGCATATGTGGTAAGTCCTCAAAATAAGCCAAGCACAGCATGTACTCTACCAAGCACGCTATTCCTGTGATCTCTGGCTGCTGTTATTTCCCTAGAAGTCAACATCTGAAGACACGCTATATATACCACCTTGAGGATTTTAACTAAATCTGTTGATACAACTCACTTACTGAAACGAAAACAAGTAAAATTGCCTTAGATTTCGTATGAACTGAATGAAAAATGTTTGATCAGATAAAATCTTCCACCGCAATGAATTGTTCTATCAAATAAACATAATAAATCCTCCACCCACAAGCTAGCTGTAAATGAAAAATTTCTTCATATATACAACAGCAAGAGCTAACTGAGATTCTAAATAAAATCTATACATATAATAAAATCGTAGGAAAGTCAAAACTGTACATTAAATATATTAAATATATAATTATTTTTTTAAAGGATACTGGGGCGTGATCTACAATCGACATAGAAGCCAATGATATAGTTTTTAGAATTTTTGTCTGTATGTATATCCGGGCTAAACTCAAAAATACGCACAGTGCGCATGGATTTACTTTAAATTTTGCATGAATTTTACTAAAAGGTCGGTCAACATTTAGGTCGGGTACACATATTATCACGCTATCACCTACGGGGGAAGAGCTATGATAATTTAAAAAAATTAACGCAAAAAACCGCGGGGCACAGCTAGTAGAACAATAATTTTAAGCCGTACACAAATTTAAATTTGATCTCTGTGCCCGGCATTGTAAGCCATACAGTCGACTCATGCACCGAACAATTTTAGTGTTGACTGCACGTGTGGCACAGTTGTTAAGGTGGTCGCCTCGCTACTACTTCAGCGCCGCCGTTTCAAGTTCTCGTCTCGCACAAGGCTACTATTTTTTAGTCTAGTACGAATCTTTTCAAAAGAAAACTCCCATGCCGAACTTTATTGACGCTCTAATATTATATTGAATACAAAATTTGCCTTAGCTCAAGAGTATAGTAATAAATATATTAGGACAACTAACACTGCCCCAAACTAGGCAGAGCGTGTAAATACATTTAACCAAAACACAGAACAAATAATCGTGATCATCACACAAAGATTTGTCCTGGTCGAGGATCGAGCCCATGATCTCTGGCTTATCAGTCAGGGTCAGTAACCAGTAGACCAACAGTCCAGTCGCAGAGTGTCTAAGCCGAAGATAAAATTCGGCTTAGTAAGTGTTATAATAAGATGTTTAAATGACCAGCCAAGTCCATTACAGTATTCTAATTTCCAGATAAAAGTTGAAAAGGCAGTATAAAAGCATCATCTTAACAAAACATCCCAGAAGAGAAGCTGAACAAAAGCTCTAGCTATCTGAAACAGGCAACACAATAGAATTATCCCGTCCGGTTTCGATTTATCAGATAACGCCGCTAAATTGACGGGTTTTTGTTCCGATGGAGTGTTGGATACTGTGTTGTTTTTAAACACTGATTTGTTTAGAAAAGGCAGTCCTGTAGGTAGTGGAGGCTTTTAAGTCTCCAATATCCATCTGTCATACGATTAGTCCAGCCCGTCATAAGGTTATACTTATTTATTTATCGTATGGGCAGTGGTTGCCCTAGGGTCGGAATTGTTCAAGTCGCCCAGTGGGCCCCTGACATGGCCTCATCTACAAACGGGACCTACAGCTTATCTTGCCCCCCGAAGCACGGAGACGCTCAGAAATTAAACCACTTTGGAGATCGCCCATCTGAGGGCTGACTGTGAGCCTAGTTGCTTAACCTCGCCGATCACTAACGGACCGGCGAGGGTATCAAGCTATGAGCGCCTCAGGTTATACTAAATGTGTCGCAAAAGTCTAACTCACTCTCACAATTCAATATCAACCTCTACGTTCAATTTCCTTTTCTTCAACAAAACCTACTTATCATGGGGACGCTGGCAGAAGTTTGTAACGAACTAATTCTAAACAACAATACACAATTTAACTAAACTCAATCCCTATTCAATTCTAGAATTCAATCATCCCTTTTATGGCCCCAGTTATTCCTAGTTATAATTGAATAACTGAAAGTGCTCGCTACGTTAGAAATGAATTATCGTCGTCCCGGGTTCATGGAACGTTAAATATTGAACTATTAGCTAGAATTGTGCGGACTTCAGAGGTATTGTTTGCTACCGAATTTCTAGTGGCAGGAATCTGACAAGACAAAAATTATTCGGTATCAACTTCAGGCATTCGATTTTCATAAATTAACTTAGTATTGGAGACTTTACTCTGAACAGTTTCCTCCGCAAGGCGGCTTGTTGTTAGCTACAGGGTGTTGTGGCACCATGGATTTTAGATACATGATGCTAAATGACAGGGGTATCTCGCTCTGTGAGCAGTTCGGCTGGGATGTAGGGTCCATCTTAGAAGAAGCTGTACTTCACACAGCCTATAGGTCTTTGGAACAGTACATAAACAACACGCGAGTGATTATAAACGTGTGTCAGAAATATCATATGTGCAGTAGCCATCTACTAGATGCGCAAAAAGCTTGATCGCTATGTCTGCATTACTAAGTTATTTTTGTATACGGAGAATATTATGAGTGTGAAATAATTTCCAAAAATCATTGGCAGACGTTAAGTTGTTAAATACGTCGTCCTCTTCAACCGTTCAGGAAATAAGAACGTATTGCTGTTTTAAGCGGTTTCAGTACCTACTGGTAAAACTTCTATAGAGAAATATAATTAAATTCTTGTGTCTCGTGTTATGAAACTAGCTACGTGAAATAGCGAACTTCCACGTGACGACATATATGCATCGTAAACTAGTGTGATTATTGCTGTACAGCAAAATCTTTATGCAATACTGATTGCCCTAATAAAAGTATATTTATATGAGGGAAATCTGATCGAGCTATAAATAACTGGGTTTATTAATAATATAAGTTTCTCATACTGTAGTTCACCAGTTTTATCGGACGACTTAATCATCTAGATCAAACATATGCGCGTTCCGTCTGTCTATAGTAAATATCCATGCTTACTCACATAGTCCTAAGTATTACTAACATCTTAATGAGTCTTGGTTACTCCAATAGAGAAAAAAATATTCTATTTTGTAGGTGGCTGACTTCCTCAGTGAATAAATTTTTAAGCACCTCCGGGCTTCGTGTCGTCTCTGTTAACTTCGGAGACTTGCAAAATTTAGAATTGTTGACACCAGGTTACACACCAACGTGTTACAACCAAAAGTGTACGACAACCAAAAGTGTTAAAATTGAATATGGAGTATGGAGTACACTTTTTGAGCGGTATCCAATAACAGTCACCCACGCGAATTATTCGGAACTTTGTCTAGTTACACTAAATGGAGAGAGCAAATTGAAACTGAAATATAATGAACGACTTAACAGAATAATTTAAGTTTAAAAACATAGAGGAAAGCATTCCCCAGCGACTAAAAAAGGAATAAAATTATCTTAATCGGTTTACAAACAATAGAGAAACCACAGAATATTCGTAAAAAATAACCGGACTAATTGAGAATATTGTTGTTTCTGAGTTCGATCAGAAATAAGGATACAACGAACGCTTTTATCCCAAAATCAGATTACATTAATAACTAGAGATCGCACTTGTTCTAAATTCGACCAATAAGGTTCTATTGTCAAAGAGTATAGACATTAAATACTAATAATATTAGGTCTTTACCTATGAAATTGCCGTTCTGCAGTACTGGCCATTTCAAATCAAAATAATTTTTGTTTGGCTAAGAATTCTAATTTCAAATTAATTTTATTTTAAAAACATGGATTCTTTTTTCCAAAAGTAGTCATTTCTTTATTGATTAGTGTTACATTTTCATCGCATTTCAATCTTTTTCGTCATCATGGATACGTTAAAAATTCGAGTAATTATGGAATATGAGTACCGTCGTGGCAGCAACGCGGCACAAGCGGCACGCAACATCAACGACGTTTACGGAGCTAACACTACAAACCAACGCACCACCTGTTATTGGTTTGCTCGCATCCGTTCTGGAAATTTCGACCTGAAAAATGAACCTCGCGGTCGTCCGAAGACTTTGGTCGACAATGATGAATTAAAGGCGGTTGTGGAAGCTGATGATACACAATCTACGGCTGAATTAGCAGCAGCTTTCGACGTTAGCGTCAAAACAATATTGGTCCATTTGCGTCAAATTGGCAAGGTAAAAAAGCTTGACAAATGGGTGCCCCACGAACTCAATGATCGCCAGCGCGAAGTACGCGTCGAGACGTGCCTTGCACTGCTCAACAGACACACAAATGAAGGAATTTTGAACCGCATTGTTACCTGCGATGAAAAATGGATTCTGTTTGATAACCGCAAGCGCTCAGCAAGTTGGTTGGATCCTGGTTCAGCACCTAAACAATGCCCTAAACGAAAACTTACCCCTAGAAAAGTGATGGTCACTGTTTGGTGGTCTAGCGCCGGTGTGATTCATCACAGCTTCTTACCAAACGGGGTGAGCATTACTGCAGATGTGTACTGTGAAGAACTGAGCACAATGATGGAGAAGCTGGCGCATCTCCAACCAGCATTGGTCAATCGCTCGTCTCCGCTGCTCCTGCACGACAACGCGCGACCTCATACTGCACAGCAGACGGTCTCCAAGTTGCAAGAACTGGGGTTGGAAGCTCTCCGTCATCCGCCCTACTCACCAGACCTTGCGCCTACAGACTACTACTTTTTCCAGAATTTGGATAACTTCGTGGCGGGAAAAAAATTCAATACCCGAGAGGCAGTACAAAATGCCTTTGAAGAATTTGTTGCCTCCCGTCCAGCTGATTTCTTTAAGAAGGGCATCAATAAACTGCCACTGCGATGGCAAAGATGCATTGATTGCATGGGTGATTACTTCGATTAATACAAATAAAAAAATTCATGAAAAAAATTCGTTTAAATTTTTGCATACAAAACGGCAATTTCATAGGTAAAGACCTATTATTAATCTGTTCTCAGCTTTGACGCTCAGTTAGTCATCTCTCAGTTTCTCAGTGTGTCAAAAGCATGTGTGTATTGTTTTTTTTTTATTAAAACAATTTACTTCTAACGCCTATTATACCTATAAAATATAAGCTTTCGGACCACCTTCTCCATAAGAACTATCAACTGGTCCAAATTTCATACCCCTCCGTCCGAACAATTTTCGTAAAAAGTTTTTGCTTCACGTACTTATTAATATTTGGATTAGGACACCTTGATTTTACTCACTTTCTCCAATTATCTTTCATTCTCTCAATAATAAGGTTCTTTAGTTTACCTTGCCTCTGAAATCAGAAGCTGAAAGCCACGTGTAGCTAACATAAATATATACTCACAACACTTTGATCATTAGCGCAAATGGACCGTTACAAAATACACTTTATAGTTATCACACCAAGGTGAAATTTGCTTTGAGCAAACATAGTATAAATATTAGTCTACCAACATTATTGTATGCGCAGCTCCTGTTTGCCTGTTTGTTTTGATAATGAAATAACGTAACATGTAATAGTAAATATCACGACTATTTTATGGACTTAGAATAGTGCATTTAAGCTAGTATTGGTGTAGAAAATCTACAGCAGTGTAGTGATATACCTAGGCACGTGACCGCGTGCTTAGGATTATAACTAGGGACCGGCAGAGGTACCTAGCTAGAAGCGCTGAGTAGCATCTTCTGCATTTAATTTAATAAACCGCTATTCAAACTTTCATAAACTCTCACACGTCCGTCGAGGTTAAGCAACTAGCTCGCGGTCAGTCCATCGATGGGTGACCGCCAAAGTGGTTTAATTTCTGAGCGTCTCAGTGATTCGGAGGGCACATATAGTTGTCGTTCCCGGTTGTAGCCATTTGGCAACAGTCGTTAAGCCATGTCAGAGGCCAACTGCCCGTACGATAAATAGTAACGTTAATGTGTCAAGAAAGTAAAAGACGTAGGTCTGTTACTATTCACTTAGTCATTTGTTCACTTTCTACCCTTCTATCTTGTGGGGTCTTGTGACATGCATTGTTCTAAGTTGTCTAAATACGGCCGTCCACCAAAATTATTTAATTTCAATGACGTCCATAGACTTAAGCCTGTTTCCCAGAGGGGTACGCAGAGATAACGGATTTACATATATTCTTCATACATGCTCGCCGGTTTAAGGTAGGTACTTCTGACCTGGCCTTTCTTGAAAACGTCTCCGATTAGGTCAGAGAATGTTCTACGAGGCTTTCCCCGTCCGGTTGTCTCATTGCCACACAATAAATAAAATAAAATATATATAAAAAAGGTTTTTATTCACGTAGACTTTAAAAAAGCGCTTGTAAATAGTCAGAACATGTTTGTAGTAATATAGTTGTATACATTATTATTTCTAGTAACATAGATATTTAGGTACTTACATATTGTATGAAAACATTTATACAGGCCAGGTATACTTCTTTTCTCAATCTTCTTTCATTCATCCTTTCTAAATGCCCAAACGATCTCAGCATACCTATTCAATCTTTGTTACTACATCCTCTTTTAGACCACAACGTTCTCGCTAGTTTTTTATGGTGCGATAAAACCCTGCGCCCTACCTTGCTTAGTTTTTGCAACTAATTGAGCGCATTCCTATCAACAGCTTCCAGATGCGATAGCCTTGAAACCCTAGTTTCATGAAAGAATCCCTTATTTTTATATCAGAGGGCGACAAACGAGCAAGCGGGTCACCTGCGATGGTAAGTGATCACCGCCGCCCATGGATACCCGCGACACCAGAGGAATCGCGAGAAGTGTTGCTGACCCTTCGCCCCACCCCAATGCGCTCTGGCGACCTTACTCACACTCGGAAACAGAACATTAAATATATTAATGTTATTATTAAGGAATGTCTTCTGTAAGGTGGAGGTACTTTACCAGTCGGGCGGCTCTTTGAGCGAATGAACGCTGTGACCTACCTCTACTAAACTCCTTCAATTCAATTGAGACAGTCAACTATATGAGTAGGTCTACTGGCAACAATAGAACAGCCCTTAGCATTAATGACGCCACACCTTCAGACGACACAAGTAGGTATACTTTGTTTGTACTCCGTCGTAATTCGAAGCCCGCGCGTTGTGCTACTTTGTTACTATGTTTTAGCCTACGACACTAAAACAGGTGTGTTTTAGCTTTGAAGTTTGTAGTTTTAGTTTGCAGTATAGTAGACTACCGTATTCGTCTTGTTCGACCTCAGATAATGAGGTCTTGACTTCATATCCTAGATCCGGACGGTAACTGTCATTGCGATACATCAGTAAAAAAATTGCATCCCTGTTCGAAGAACTTTTAAAGCTGTCGGTCCTGCCCCTAAACTCTCTCCAGTCATGTCATCAAGTCTGCCTCTAATTAAATGTATCTGTGTTTACTGAACTTGATGCTTTAGGGTATGTTTGAGTTTGACCGAAAGGGCACTCGACTTAAAATCATAGATATGTAGACTATGTAGTCTATGAGAGTCGGCAATTATCTGAGGGAGACATGTAGCATCATCGGAAACTAGGGATTATCTCCGCCCAGTGTAGCCCGCAGTCAAGAAGTTGTTACAGCCATCAGATATTAAGCTGCCGGCTATACGCCTGATCTCTCTCTCTCTAATCGCCATCCCATAGGAAGAAGAATGAAGACAGGAATGCACCCGTATATGGGCACACACTCGCTTGTTTTGTGTGTGTCTCCGTTAACATTAACCCCTTTGCAAACTTTGTCCAGGAGGACTAATTATTTATATTTTTACAATTAATCTACTTTCATAACTCCTAATACTACTATACATTTTATAAAACATTAATAAAATGAAATAAATCCAAACACGACAGTCCAGTAAAACATGCGATACCTAAACTTTTCTACGCGTCCGTTTTTATTTAATTTGGCTACAATCTGTCCCAAATATGCAAATTAACTGCCGAACGGTGCCGAGCGGATCCTAATAGTACTTTATAAGGGATAATCCCTTGGGTCCAGAATAAAACCCGGTTATTTTTAAACATATCGAAGGTAAATTCCAGCAATGTGAGAAAAGCTTGTCGATTATTCAGCTTATTTAAATGTATCGCAACAGTTGAAGAATTGAAAGGAAACCGTGATTCTACTAATGTTCTAACTGCGAAATCTTTTACGTTTAATGTAGTTAATCCTTGATCGGATTTCCATTAAACTTGGAGCCTAGATATAACTGCCACAAGCGTATCGCAAGATGTAGCTGAACTAATAAGCCAGAAGAGAAGATCCCCTAATTAAGAAATACACTAGGCATAGTCACTTGTGTTGCTACAATCGCATCTCAAGATGTGCATAAGTGAATAAATTTTCCACATGAGAAGATGCTTTATGCAACCTGATCTAAAGATGTAGCTGGAATAATAATACACAAGTAAATATGCTCGTATTTAGACATAACTAGACCTCGCAACAATTTGTAGCTGGAATAAATAAGCCACAAGAGAAGATACTCTTCTTTAGAAATAACTAGACAGTCACCTGTATTGCAAAATCTCAAGATTTAACTAATAAATTTGCCACGAGAGAAGTTGCTCTTCTATAGAAACAACTAGACGCAGTCACCTGATTTACAACAATCTGATCCAAAGATGTAGCTGGAATGATTAATCCAGCTACATCTTGGGATTCTTCTCTTCTACCTAATAACCTCTTTCGACAACTAGCTTTAAACTTATTGATACACCGCAGATGGTCTCTAAATATTACGTTACTATCGTGTAGGATATTAAAAATATAATTATGAAATTTATTCAGCACTGACACAAGGTAGTTTCATTTACGCATATCAAACTCACAGTGAATCCAATAACCTTAAGCTCACATTATAAGAAACCACAACTTTTGCTAAGATTTTTGGTAGTCAACAAACAAATCGCTGATTCCGGAAAGTGTCCAAAGTCGATCAACTGAAAATTTTGTAACCTCTACCACTCTTTGGACAGCACACAGTATCAACCTTTCCTACCTCTAACACGATTAAAATCCTTGAAACGCCGCAGAGACCCTCAAAATATTTCGTTATAATCACGTAGTCACTTACTTTGGGTCATTATTAATTCAATTGGGTTAGCGAAAGCTTCTGTGGGTTTCATCTATTTTGAGAGGGCTTTGAAGATGCTCGGTCAGCATATTCGAGCGTATTAATTTCATTTCGTGATCAAAGATTTGTGGATTAGTGGTGTTAGTGAGATAATTCGTATAATCAAGCTCAGTTGGGTAGATTTTTGGCGGATTAAGCGAATGCGAATGGCGAATGATATACTGCCATTAAAGATTGTAGATTATGTATACAGGGCACTGCTTAATTGATATTCACCGTCTGGTTTAGCTATAGAGAATATTAATATATTGGATCAAGAAAAATCTCAAGTGATCAGTATTAACGTACGAAATCTCGATGCTTTAGATCATTGGGCAAAAGCATCGAGTGAGCAAGAGAGCGAAAGCATCGAACCTCGATAAAATAATTTCTTGTATGACCCACTTTATTTTAATATTTTTATGATGTACTGTTATAGCGACTGAGGAAGTTAAGACAGCGGATACTTAAGATTTCCATTTGGGCGTTAACAGAATCTCTTAACGATTAAAACTTGATTATTTTTACTTGTCTTCGGTGCTTACCTATAAGCACGCTTCTATTGTTCTGTAAAGCAGTGGAATTCTCCTATGCTACCTGTCTAGTCCCCGAGTGCGCCGGGCAACCGGCGCGTTACACCGGCTGTTGGCGAACCTCGGGGGTTTACGGGAAGAAGTTCGCCGCCTTTACGGAGGTGTCGTGCGATCCATGGCCCTTTACGGGGCTCCCGTCTGGTCTGAACGCTTGACGGGCGCCTCCCACTGCAGATCTATTCTAAATAGCCTGCAGCGTGTGGTGGTCATACGGATAGCACGAGGATACCGTACGGTATCCTTTGAGGCGGCGACACTCCTGGCGCGCCTCCCACCTTTCGATCTGCAGGCGGCAGTCAACGGGGCGGTTTTTACCGAAATACGCGTCAGACAGAGGATTGGGGGGGGGGCCCCGACCGGATGCTCATTGAGTATAGACGGGATGCACACCGGCGCGTACTAACGCATTGGCGCGCACGGCTTGAGTTGCGCCTGAACGTGCGCCAACATGCCGTCGGTGCTATCACTGCACTGTAGTTGTGAGTATCTGAGCCGGATCGGCCAAGAAGTGACGACACATTGTCACCATTGCGGGAGCGACCTGGACTCTACCCAGCATACGCTGGAGGAGTGCCCGGCCTGGGAGGCCGAGAGACGAGTCCTGGTCGCTGAGATCGGACGGGATCTTTCGCCGTCAGCAGTCGTGTATGCGATGCTAGCTGGCGACTCCAATAAATGGGACGCCGTGGTCTCCTTCTGTGAGGCAGTCTTGCTGCAGAAAGAGGCCGCCGAGCGGGATCGGGAACGAGCCGATCCCGCTCGTAGACGGAGGAGGCGTCGGGGCGACGGCGATCCTCCACTGCCGCCACGTACATGCATCTCCGGGAAGACAGCGATCTGCTTGTGGCACAGTCGCTGTACCGGACTGGCAGGAGTCGGCAATAGGGAGGGCAATCTCGAGCCCTCCCAGGGTACGTACGAGCCCGCAAAAGGGGGGCACCGGAGCAGCATACCCGCATTCCTGGGGCTCCTCCCGTTAGCCGCCAAGTGAAGTCCACGGCAGGTTAGATTTAGTCGGTGTGAGTCCGACATACCCACCCGCAGACACTTTTTGCGGGTGGCATGCGTAGCTATTCCCCCTGACTTATCAAAAAACAAGGCTACCTGTCTATTATCTTAATATATATTTTATATAACTGCTTCGATCCATCTCTCTTAGCAGTTGTTTTATTGTTCGGTACTTATATGTAACAATCGTGATTTTCATTCATAACTGTCACAAGACAAACGTCAAAGTTACGAACAAAAAGAACAAACGTCGCTCGTTTTGTTCGTAAGTTGCGGAGACCTTTAATCGATTTTTCGCCCCCTCACTTTCTGTAAATATTGCTTACTTAATTATAACTTTACTTAAGTCACAGTTTTCACACTCGCATTTGTCAATTGAACTTGCTTTGCCTTATAAGGTACTTACTTGTTTTTAACCCGGGGCAAAGCTAAATAAGTTTTTTTTTTGTTTGCGGTGTTAGCCCTGGAGTAGGAAGCAAGTTTGTAAAGGACTTGTGTAGACGCCTAGTTGAAACTTCAGATGACTCAAGGGCTAGTGTGCACCTCGGCCAAACGTACCATCTAGGCTATACAGCGAGTGAGGTAACGTCGCCAGATTTTTGGACACCCTACCCGCCGATGGCGCCTTTACTTTATTTTTTCACAATCATAATAATCTTTATTCACAGAATACAGGTAAAAAGTACAAGTTGTTATAGTGTTGGTATTGTGCTCTATAGTCTACCAATAAGGCATGCGAACAGTATTTTTTATTTTTACATCATCTTATATAGTATCCAAGTAATAGAAAATAATTTGTATTTAAGAATCAGTATATACATACATTCTAACCACGCATTGCATTGCATTAAATAACAATTAATTAAATTAAACAGTAATATAATGACAAAAGTTACAAAATGATGTCAAAAAAGTAGCTAAATAATGTCAAATAAGTATGGTATACTAGCGGCCCGGTACGTGCTTCGCTACGTATAAGGCATAGTCATAAAAAAGAAGATTATTAAGTTTATTTATTCAAACAACAAAATATTTTAAATTGCTAAAAGATGTTGGTTTAGACATTTTCTAAATTTCTCGACGTACAAACCTTCCCTGGACTTCCACGAATAATTCAAGACCAAAATTAGCCAAATCGGTAAAGGCGTTGTTGAGTTATAACATTACAACGAAAAGTGGCATTGATTTTTATATATATAGATATGTTAGTTGTGTGATGCAATTTTTTTGTTTAAGTATTATTAATTAGATATCAATTTACTTCTTTTTTTTTACTGATGACCAGATTATTTATTTATAAAGTATAACTCAATTTATTTACTTTACAAATATATTATAACAGTTTATGAATGATTGTCAATTATTATTAAAATAACTTAAATTATCAACTAAAGAAACGTAAAACTAAGTACTAAAAATATATACTTATATTTAAATTAAAATTAAATATATACATATTATTATATAAAGGTCTCATCTTTGGGCGTCGAAAAAAACTTCGGTATCGCTGCCTTTGAGCATCGTGCCCAGAATGCTGGCCGCATTGCCACGCTGGATGGCAATGCTTAAACGCTGACCAAAATATTGGCCAGCCCTCTGGTAGCGTGTAGCGTCCACCAAGCGTTTGGATAATTCGCGGAAAAAAATCCGCGCTCTCGGACCCCATGGCCCAAGCGTCTCCACTCCAAACGGCTCAAATATACTTCTACAATGTGTTGTGTGTGCACATACAATTTTCCATTTTTTTTTTTATTAATTTAAGTAAATATAGAGAAACCGTAAACACAGTGTATTACATAGTGCCATAGTATTAGAAAAAGCGTTAACTTTATATAAAATTTCAAAGTTCTTTTATAAATAAATTATTTCACTCGGGTAATTGTTACCGAGACGCCCACATCAAACCTTGAGTTCCCAAGTTACCGACATCTCTAACAACGAAATTTTCTAAGCCTTCACTTTGTTTAGAAACTTAATACTTTAATATCACGATGGAAATTCTACGAGAGAAACCTTCGTTTTATATTAAACCTTTTATATTAAACTTATATAATAAGTGGCATTGTTCATTTAACTTATAATTATTATTAGTTAGGTATATATTAATATTCATCGATCTAGTCGAAAACATATAACTTAATAACATAACAGAATTTCTAAATTGAAAATTGAGGCACGAAAATCTTTACACAAAATATTTCTATATTTTCTACTTGTAATACACACTTGTAATAACATTCACACAAAAGTTTACAATGAACCTATGTTTTTTAAACATGTATTTTTTTATTAAACAATAGAAAAATTATAAAAATATTTCCACCGGGAAATGCAGTACAACTTTACAAGAAATATCTAAATTGATACTTTGGAAATCAAGTCACAATTTCTATTTGGAAATATAGTCACATTTTTTTTTTTCATTTTGTTCTTACCGAATGTTCTACGCTAGCTTATACTGTTATTTTCTTTGGCTGGCACAGGGATGCAACTATATATTCACTTACTGTATACATATATCAGCATATAGCTCTTTTAAACACATCAAGATAGGGAAAATACTCTGAAAGATTCTATATTTCTATTGATTCTATATTCGCAAGTATATTGCGGTGAAGCAATATGTACAGCAAGGCACTTATTGGTGGTTTGCAAGGTGATCCTTGGCGTACTCCGTCATAGTGACGTGAGTTATGAACCCTCATTATTCAGGACACCGTAACGAAGTACCTGCTTCAAATTATACGGGAAACTGTAAGGCTCTCAATAACTAGACCCCACATTAGACATCATAAAGTTATAATAGAAGTGCGAATAAACTTTATTTTTTATTTATGAAGACATATAAAGCCTCAATTTTAAAAAAAAATCTAATTGTCCTCGATCTAACGAAGTTATAAGTATTTAAAGAACATGTTAGATAGACGCTATACTAACATATGACGTCACTTGTATGGATACCATAGACCTGCATATTAACAGTCTAATCGATCCTCATCGATATATTTTGCTTTGGGACTTATATTATATTGTGTCTATATTTTATGAAGACTTCTAATCTTTAGTAAATTCTACTACATCAGTCCTATCCCCCTATTACTATTTGTATTTTGGAAGATATGTAGATTCCCCGCTATAGCTGGTGGATGCTACCTCGTAGGTGTAACGGTAGCGTGTTCAACCCCAGAGGTCGGGCAATAAAAGTGAGTTTCGGGATTTTTCGGTTAAGCAAATCAACTAAATTCCGAAGTCTGAAAGTGCGTCGGTGTTACACCCCCATGCCTCGAAGAGCACGAAAAACCGTCGGTCCTGTACCTGACCCACTTTTCAGTTATGTCGCTAGTCGTACCATCGGATCAACAGAGCGATGACATTTGAAGTGGACCTATGTTTAGCACACACTCACCTATGTAAATTGGACTAAAATATGCCCTGCGCAGATGGCTTAGTCTCCATTGAGACTGGCCGCCATGGTTGTAATTCTATCCAGAGGAAGATTAACATGTGATCTAGCCAAGCGGATCAACAGCTTCTACCTCCAAGTGGGTTTTGTTCAATATACAACGCGCCTTTTCCTAGCTTGCGGTGAATATAAATATTCCAGCCCGTCGCACATGGGTTAAAAGAAAAAGAACAACAGAAATAGAAGAAAACAGAATCATTATCTCCACAACGATTTCCATAAGGGCCAGCGCAGACAGAGAGGAGCGCAGCGGAGTGGATTTCATTAAATCACTAGGAAATCAACTTTAAAATTATAGAAATAAAGTGCATATATGCTTGAACCTAACATAAAATGCTCGCGCGGTCCCGGGCATATAATGTTTAAGCATAATATATGAACTTTATTTTAATAATTTTAAAGTTGATTTTCTAGTGGCTTAATAAAATCCTCTTCACTGCGCTCCTCTCTGTCTGCGCTGGCCCTAATACGCCACTAATCCACGTCCATCAATAGTCATCAGCCGATCGAAGCTTATTTATCTGTCATTTGAATGTAAAACTCGTACATAAAACATGGTGCGGGAAAGCCGTTTCTAGCTAAAAATAGCGGCGCAATTAAGTATTCCTTTTGTTTCTCGTTTGAAGATCTGCTGGGGTGGTATACACACACGTCTTGCGGTCAAGTTGAAGGCTGCCAAGTCGGTGTTAATGATATGGGTGCGACTTTGTATTTTCCCACTGTCTGTGGTACTGCTTGAGCATGCAAATGGCATTAGGCTAAAGTAATTACCATAGATATTGGAGACTTTTCTGTGTTTTACTTGAATAATCTTAACAAACATCAATGTTACTTTCTCTAGTATTTTGTATAAAAAAGGGACAGATTGTTATAGGCCGTCAGTGTAAGTCTCTTTTTCGCATTAATGGCCTCGTTTTGATAAATTTGGCAAAGAAAAGATAATGCTCTCTTCTTTATATAATACTAGATACCTATACCGCCATATTTGTTTGCCGTTAATACTGTCTAAGGTCTAGATTTTGTCTGGCGTCTGTACAACATTTTTCGTTTTTCATTCCGGAGAGAAAACAAATAGCGCTCAACAAATAACGAATAGAAAACGTCCCACAGTCTTTTGACTCATTTTTTTTTCTATTATTATTATTTCTCCATACACACCCCGTGACAATAACGAACACATAAAAGAAATATTTCGTTTCGTCCAGTCGTTTGGATACGTGTGGGGGGCTCAAACCATGTTTATATAAAAACATTTACTATATTAATTCTATTAAATTATAATTGTTTGCTCATAACTTTATGAGCAAACAAACATTTCGGTGATTAAATTTTATTTATATAGATGTACATTTTTTATTGATTATTTAATTATGATTTAATAGAAAAATAATAGATGTTTTTATATAAACATGGTTTGAGCCCCCCACGCGTACCTACTACTGAAACTCCTATAACGCAGGATTAATAAGGCTCTGAGCAGCGAGGCCCTGGCAAATGCTGTCTGGAATCTCGTAACGAGAGTAATCAGAAAGAAGCCAGCAGGAGTTACAAAAGTAGTTAAAACCCCTAAATAGCAAAACAGGTGGCAAAATGATAGAATGACGTCTAAGCCAGAGCTAGAGAACGTAGGTGCAAAATCACCAAGAATATATAATAACTCCAAGTAAATGGTTAATAATAATGGGTTTTATTGCACTTTATTGTACAATTCGTTTGTAAATTGCTTTAAAATAAAGCCGTTATTGGTATCCCTTGAAAAACTGTGCCCAAATGAAGTAACGAATACTGAATAATAATATGAAGTGCACACTTATAAGGCATACATACCTATACACATTATTTGCCAAATAATAAAAAAGTCCCATCCTTTTCATTCGAATTATGATGGAAAGAACTACGACAATATTAATTTGATAGTGTTCCTTAAAATAAACAGTCAGAGTAATTAACCAAAGCCATTGAATACATATTTTCCAATCAAAATTACTACTCTCGTTCATTGAACTGTAACTTTATGTTAGTGAAAACACAGCCAATAATATTGGAACTTCAAACCAGATCCACAATACGCCTACACAAATACTACAAGCAAAGATAACAACAATTCGCGAGTGATTTAAATGAGAACGATTTTACAGTCAAGACTAAAAATTTGTATTTTTTTTAATTGAGCCCACACGGGATGTTAATTAATGTTCACAATACTATATATTTAATTGAAATCAGAATACAGGCAAAACCAATCTAACAACCAACATTTAAGACACACAATTGGACGAGTTTGCAAAATCTTACTTGACATCCCTTAAGGAAGTCACACAACTGTCAATTTATGGTCATAATACTATAACTTTTGAATAAAGCAGAATACAGGCAAAACCAATCGATAAACCAACATTTAAGACACACAATTGGATGTGTTTGCAAAATCTTACTGTAAACCCCTCAAGGAAGTCACACAACCGACAATTTATGCTCACAATACTATGACTTATGAACAAAGCAGAATACAGGCAAAACCAATCGATCAACCAATATTTGAGACACAAAGTTGGACGAGTTTGCAAAATCTTACTTTACATCCCTCAAGGAAGTCACACAACTGTCAATTTATGCTCACAATACTATAACTTTTGAAGAAATCAGAATACAGGCAAAACCAATCGATCAACCAACATTTGAGACACAAAGTTGGACGTTGTTTGCAAAATCTTACTTTACATATCTCAAGGAGTTCATACGTTGGTCAATTATCTTCACAATGCTTTAACATTTTAAGAAAGCAGAATACAAGCCAATCAATCGTTCAACTTACATTTAAGACATAAATTTCGACTGCTTCTACATTTCAGACATAAATTTCTTCTGCGTGTTGCCTAATTTACAAAACCATGTTAAAAGTTGCCACTATTCTACTCTGCATCCCTCAAGATTAACGAAACATGATTTTCATTGTATGCTCAAAACGAAACATCATACGCAAGTAAACTTCAATCCGTCAAATGGTTCAGAAAAGTGTATGGCGGAGTAATGCATGGAACATTCTCGACACAAATGAATTCCGCGTGACCTACATAAGAAATACAGGAAGATTTTTTTGTCTTTATCATTCAAGCAGATGTCAAAGGAAAATATCTATTCCGGTGAACACGGAACGGATATCAAACAAAGTTTTCTATTCAATAACAGATGGTCTCGATTTCATATTTTCTATATCTATTGTTATTTAGAGAAATATGTGCATATTTAGAGAAATATGTTCTGTGCTGTGTGATATGTTCCGGATATTTATTAGTCACCGCTCGCTATCGTACTAACTTAGGGTACTGTTGGTCTAGTGATTAGTGACCCTGGCCACTAAGTCAGAGGTTGTGAGTTCGATACCCACCCAGGACAAATGTTTGTGTTATGAGCACAATTATTTGTTCTGTGTCTCGGTGGAATTTATCTAGATATTTAGAAGTATATACGTATGTTTATTAGTTGTCCGGTGGCCATAGTCCAAGCTCTCCCTAGTTTGGGATTAGATGACAGTGTGTTAGATGTCCCAAGATATATATTTATCACGGTATTAATACGTAAAGCAATAACTTTGTACCTCTTTTTACGAAAATTGCGCGGACGTAGGAGTATATAAATTTGGAACACTTCAAAGCTCATATGGAGAAGCAGTTAAGAAAGCTAATATTTTTACATAATAATCATTACAGGTAAATTATTATAATTAAAAAAATATATTACACACACTACCATGCTTTTGTCATACATACCGGCAAAATGAGAAGAGATGATTAATATTATTTATTTTTATGTCTATAGTCTTTGACAATAGAACCTTAATAGTCGAATTCCAAACAAGTGCGATCTCTATTATTTATACCTATAAGATAATCAAGTAGCTTTACTACAATAGATCAGCGATAGTCGAAGCAGCAATATACCACCAATGCAATAAGTCTCTCGGTAAAGTTATAATATAAATATCAAATGACCTTGACCTGACCTTTTTTGTAATATAGACGGTGTCATATGGTGGAGGACAGTCAAGAAGAGCAATCTCACCATGCAACTGAACATAAAACAACAAAATCCGTTTCTAAATACTAGTGACCATTTTTGCGTCTCCAAACACAAAATTCGTCAGTTTAACGATATTTTTATACGGGAAGCTTTTTCAGTGTATTTTGCTAATTGCTTTTCTACGCGTTATTCAGTTTTATGGGGAAATGAAGCTTCGTAAGTTTCATCCACTATTACTTACCTCACTTGTATAACAGCCTATCCACAAATACTACTGCTATGGACGATGGTTGCAGACAAACATATATGTATATTGCGCTATTAAATTATTCTAAGCGTCATTTTTTTTCCTGTCCTGTCCTCATTTTTGTTTGGTAAATGCTTGCCTTTCAAGCCGCAGGTCGTGGGTTCGATTCCCACCCAGGACAGATATTTGTGTGCATGAACATGTCAGTTTGTACTGAATCTGGGTGTAATTATCTATATAAGTATGTATTTACAAAAGAAAAGTAGTGTATATTATATATCAGTTTTCTGGTTTCCATAGCACAAGCTCTGCTTAGTTTGGGTTCAGATGGCCGTGTGTGAATTATTTCCCACGATATTACTATTATATTATTATAGCGTCATTAAAAAAATCTGTTATAGACGATAGTCGTACATACATATATTGCGTCATTAAACTATTGGTCTAGGCCTCATTTTTTATCCTGTCCTGTCCTCATTATGGCTTCAAAACGATCCAGGAAGAAAAATTAAGAATTCTTTTATATAGGAAATGGCTGATAGTTTGCGCTATAACTAACCGTATTAGCTTCCACTTTATTTTCATTTTACAACTATATCTTCCATCATAGTTCCGCAATCCGCGAACCAATAACAGTTGAGGCAAGATATTAATCGCATCATAACTGATAATATTGTCCCTAAACAATATCTCGTGGTTAATCGTTGTTCAACCATTATATACTATGGTTACCGAGTGAAAGTGATGGGCTTGGCACTGACCACTTAGAAAACGATCGAATATCAACCTTGTGTACCAACATGTGGGGTTTAAAACAGACTGATGCTGGCGAAAGACCTTCACTAGTGATATAATATGAAGTATTATTGTATGATCGTGTAATACAACTGAGATGTCACGGTATTTGTCGAAGCAGCTAATTTTACAGTAATGTGATATTATTGACGTTAAAAGATGAAGAAATAAACTAGGTTTAGTAATACAAATCCTTAAATTACATACATAAGTGTCTATTTGTAAATCAAATCAAAATTCTTTTATTTTCTCTTCACAAACAAATACATCTTAATTATGGTGGGTGTACTAAGTTAGAACCTAACTTTGTGAGAGAACGGTGCTTATTGTAGGTTTTGGAGAAACCAGAATTACAGGTCATCAGAGTGACGATGAGATGAGAGTTGTAAGCACCCACATTATCCGTACAAGCGATAAAAGGTGCGTACTTAAGCAAATAGTAAAGAATTCCTGTAACGCTGATCTTTGAGTAGGTGGATTTCCGGCTTAGAAAGAATAACAGACCACCCCATACCATCCTGTGAGTTTCCTATAAGGCGCCTAAGGGACCAGATAGTCGGGCAGCAGCTCCTCCTGTGAACTAACTACACCTAACTGTTTTCTGGAAGAGATCGCTTTGTGCGATAAGACCGCCCTTTGTACAATTTGTCTATGTAATGTCTCATTATTAAAAAAAAAAAAAAAGACGGTCACCGTAGCCTAGTTGGTAGAGCTCCTGCCTACGAAGCTGGTGGTCCTGGGTTCGAATCCCGGTAAGTGCAAATATTTGTGTGATGAGCACGAATATTTGTTTCTGAGTCATGGATGTTTTCTATGTATTTAAGTATTTATCTATATTATGCAAGTGGTGTTAGTCCGTAAGTAATTGTTGCACTTAAAATTGTATTATTATTAATGGAGAATCTGTAAATGTAATGTGTAAACAATTGTAGACTGACCAAATAAATAAATAAAATAAAATAAATCTATATAAGTATGTATATCGTCGCCTGGTACCCATAGTACAAGCTTTGCTTAGTTTGGGGCTAGGATGATCTGTGTGACATTGTCCCTACATATTATTATTATTATTATGTTGTATTTATTTTTATGGTGTACAATAAAGAGTATTCTATTCTATTCTAACTGCCTCTCCAAATGGCAACGTTAGAAAACTTTGGGGGAGGCCTATGTTCAGCAGTGGACGATATCAGTCTGATTATGTGATGACTTGAAAATATAACGATATTCCGATAGCACCACAAAGTGATGTAACAGATACGGCTGTGACGAGTAGAAAAATGAAAAAAATATAGTATTTTGTATATTGGTATATACATAAAAGATGTTAAATCTTGTAAGATACAGGATTGCAAGCATTGCCATAATCATGCGTGAAAAATATGATTATGAAACAGCTAAGTCTTAGATTCGACTCCCATCCAGAACAAATAATTGTGTGATGACCAGGATGATTTTACCGTGTCTGTAGGTATGTTTATCAGGTCTCTGGGCTCTTCTTACTCTGGGATAAGATGGCAATGTGTTGTTCATCCCAAAATATTTATTTATTAAATGAAGACAAATAACTATGGATAATGATTTTTTTTTATTTATCTCACAAACATTTATTTCCTATCGAAATACTCAATTGTTGAACAATATTTTTATACGTTTGAAGACATATTTTACGTCAAGTGGAATGGAATTAAATTTTGCTATCATACAAAAGAATACGTACAGACCCACTCAAGTCGAAATAGCAAAAATATCGCGTACTACAAAACGTATTAGGTAATGATTTATAATATAATTCATAATCTTTTTTGACATGACGGTCACCGTAGCCTATTTGGTAGTGCTCCTGCTTACGAAGCTGGTGGTCCTGGGTTCGAATCCCGGTAAGTGCAAATATTTGTGTGATGAGCACGAATATTTGTTTATGATTCATGGATGTTTTCTATGTATTTAAGTATTTATCTATCTATATAAGTATGTATATCGACGCTTGGTACCCATAGTACAAGCTTTGCTTAGTTTGGGGCTAGAATTTAGGCAGTCAATTTTGTTGGTGTAATTTTATAAACAGTGGGTTCTATACCTACATTAGATTAAGTTGTTTGTAAATGATTTGATATTTTCAAACAAGATCATTATATAAAAATTGTGCAATTAGAGATTTTGATATACAGTTTACTTCGAGTCATTAAAAATATACTGCAACATTCCCACAAATCACCAATATAAGCTAACTTGACATACCAAAAGCGGGGAGGGCACTGTATTCTGTAACACAGGTTTAATAACCTAGCACAGGATCCAGGGACTTCAATTAAACTGTACCATATATTTATGCCTAGGGACAATAATAATAATATCTAGGGTCATTGTCACACAGATGTGTGATCTAATTGCACAATTTTTATATACTTAATGATCTTGTTTGAAATTATCAAATCCTTTACAAACATCTAATGATCATCATATCTAATGCAGGTATAGAACCCACTGATTATAAAATTACACCAACTAAATTTATGTGATCCAGCATAAATTTTATCTTCAACGTAACACCGATTCTAGTGGATAACACTGATTATTTAGTAGGTGCCAAAATAAATAATAGATAAGGCCTGCATTACACTTGAAAGATAATGAATCGCAAATAACCGTGCAAACACTGCATACAAACGATGGGTTGTTTGGAAGAAAATAAAAAATTACTCCTCTGCTGTAAGCACCGTCGGTCCAGGGACTTCTTAGAACATCGATACATAAATAGTGAAAAATTTCAAAAATAAAGGTTAAGTCACCAAAACGGACCAGAGTAGTATCTAGTCTTTATGTCCAGGAAGAAATATGATGAATACATTAGTATATGGGGTCATGACTATAAAGACACGATAAAAATAAACTAACCTTTGAAAAACCTCCGACTCCAACGTAATTACATCATTTTGGAAAAGAGCTGATACTCTTACATTGCTGAACAGATATTAACCAAACACACCAAAGAAACTGGTTTTCAAATGAAGAAATCGGTTCTTCCGTTTGAAAGCTACGATGCCACAGACAAGATGACATCGACGTCATACTTATAACACCCCTCTTTTTGCGTCAGGGGCTAAAAAGCTCCAACTGATAAACTAAATATACGTCTGCGTCTAACAAAAAAAAAACAACGAAAAAGATACTTCCTTTACCAATTTCCCGATACATTTCCCGTGACATTTGACATTTGTCAAGCTCGTGGGACAACGTAACGTAACGTGGGGTAACGTTACGATCAATCAGCAATTACTCTCTCTACTTAATATTTGAGTAGCATCTCGAATTCTGGGATAAAATGGATCTCACATCTCGGTAGGTATCTGAATGGTTATTATAGGTAAGTAAGAGTTAAGTGTTTGTTTCGATTAAGTTAAGTGGTATGGCAAAGTAATGGCTTGAAGCGGTTTATGTTTGAATAATTCTTACGAAGCGATGTATTACTTCATGTTTAGCTGTGTGGCCACGGAATAGAATATCATCACCCCATTTCATCCCGTGGGGGGGGATTCCGTAGAAATCGTCCCGAGGGAATACCTACCAGACAACCGGCAGCAGTTTTCCTTGAACTATGACCATCACATTGCGATCTCCAACCCGTCTGCCAAGCGTGGCGATTATGGCACATCCCCCCATTCGTTGGGGAGGCTTTTGTCCAGCAGTGGATGTAATTGGGCTGACATTATGATGATGATGTATTACTTAGTATATTTCATGGAATACTTCTGGGTCCACACGCTGGATGCAGTCGAGTCGGGCTTTAACATATGGGAGGATCAGAATTTTTTTTTCCAGCTTTGATAGTAGTGAATACTAGCTGTGCCCCGCGTTTACCCGCATTAAACTTTATAAATTATAGCCTATGTGTTATTCTGATGTATAAGCTATATTATTGTAAGGTTTCATTACAATCAATTCAGTAGTTTTTACGTGAAAGAGTAACAAAAATCCATCCATCCATACTTACTGACTTAACTTTCGCGTTTATAATATTAGTAGGATATATATCTATAAGTCTTTATGGTATGAGGTTAACAACATTCCCACTAAGTTATATAACTAAAGCTGTTAAAGAATAAGGTAAAAAGACCATTAATAGGTGCACACAAGAGAATTTCTTTCGCCTCCAGGAAGACGGCGGCCATTAATCCCGCCTTACGCAACGATTCGTCTTTGTGAAGGGCTACTTAGTAGACATTTATTTTGTACAGCTAGTACGAAATAATATCTTAACTAAGTGGCGTAGCTCCCATTACTGGACTTTCTTATCTTCTTTATTAAAAAGTACAAACTTTGTACGTCTGTGTTCAGTCCTTATTTCGTACTGTTAGGAGTAACCTTGCTGAAAACAATTGTGTCCATTCCATCGTCATATCAGCTATGTCTTCGTGGTCTAAGGCCTCCCCAAGAATCTCCACAGCGGAATTGTATCGGTGTGGCGAGGTGGCAATTGCAGTTGGTCTTAGTTCACAGAAGATGCTGCTGCCCATACTCTGGTAGATATTACCTCGGGACGACTTTTACGCGCCCGACAGTATGTCATGAGGCGGCCACCACGACTCGCCGTTAACCACGTGCATTGAAGGGCTGCGCTACACGGATAGTCCTGCTTAAATGAATGTACGTTTAAGCAGGACTACCCGTGTACCGCAGCGGCAAAAAAAATCGCCTTGCCATTCGTGTCCCGGGACAACAATTTGTGATAAGTAGTTGATTTGTGTCTTTGTGCACTAGTGTGCTTTGTGTCCATTTGTTATGTGTTATGATACCCGTGCTACCCCAACATTATGCCCCCAAAAGTCTTCCTACTAGCGGGCCAACACGAACGCAGAACTACAACAATATATACAACATGTAACTTAATTAACGCACATCATGAAAATTGTTTGTTAAGAATCGTTTACTGAATGGATTTATATCATTTTTAATATCAGTAATTTTTTATTCCAAAATAATTAAAACTACGGAAATTATTGTCATATTAACCCTGTACAGTCAAAACAAATGGAAATGGACCGTAAATCAAATAATAAGACTTTTAAAATCGCAGTTTTATTTGTATTCATACAAATTCCATCATTCAATACAAAATAAAGAAACATAAACTTAATTCCAAGAAACTAATTTAGTAAATAACAATGCATATACATGTTAAATGAAAAATTCAGTGTATGTATTATGATTAAAACATCATATTCTAATTGGGGTGTTTGTGGATGTGCGTTAATTACGTTACATGTTGTATACTACATATTTATTATTTGTATCATATAATCAGCTAAATATTTATGATAATATTGACTTTGATTAATCATGTATTCCATACTAGCCGCGCCCCGCGGTTTTACCCGCGTTAAATTTTATAAATTGTCGTAGCTCCTCCCCCGTAGGTGATAGTGTGATAATATGTGGCCTTTATGTTGACCCGACCTCTTAGTAATATTCATGCAAAATTTGAAGTAAATCCATGTAGTACTTTTTGAGTTTAGCCTGGACATACATACAGACAAACAGACACAGACAAAAATTCTAAAAACTATATTTTTGGCTTAGATATCGTTTGTAGAACACGGCCCAAGTATCCTTTTTAAAAAATATTCAATGTACAGTTTTGACTTTCCTACCATTTTATTATATAATATAGATTTAAAACAACTGACTTTTTGTTTAATGTCAACGAATAGTAATTTTTTAACGCATATACCTTTGTCTTTAAAAGGAGGGTGTTTGTTGATGTATTATCACTTTTATTTCGAACTTTGTATAAGGCTCAGCCAGCGCATCGAATAGCGATAAACTATTTCGGTTTCTTGATTTGAACTCTCTGATCTTCCCTGCTTGCAGCGGTCACTTCACAGAAACGTAATTATATGAACATGGATTCATTTACTAGTGCGGACGTAGTCTTTAAAAAATATATACAGCAACCTAAATATTTAATTCACATTCAACTTTCGACGTAGAATTTGCAAAAACAACGAATAACGCGTATATCTTAAATTCTAAAACGGAAGCTCTTAGCTTTTAATTTAATGCTTATAAATTTTATATTGACACACATTCCATATAAACTTTGCACACGTTTAGATTTATTTATAAATAGAAGCCTGAATATTCAATTTCATGATTTCTTTGAGACTGACGGACCGCTTCCTCTCCTATTTCGCTACTTCTAACTTCCATCGGAGTCAAGCCGCCAAGGCCGAAATCTTAATTCATCCATGAATACTTTATTCGCTTCTCTATTGTGTACTTGAATAAATGACTATGACTATGACTACTAGCTGTGCCCCGCGGTTTTACCCGCGTTAAACTATAAATTATCACAGCTCCTCCCCCGAAGGTAATAGCGTGATAATGTATAGCCTATATGTTGACCCGACCTCTTAGTAATATTCATGCAAAATTTTAAGGTAATCCATGCAGTACTTTTTGAGTTTAGCCCGGACATACATACAGACAAACAGACAAAAATTTTTAAAACTATATTATTGGCTTCGATATTGATTGCAGATCACGCCCCAAGTATCCTTTTTAAAAAATATTCAATGTACAGTTTTGACTTTCCTACGATTTTATTATATGTATAGGTAGAAGCCTGAATATTCAATTTCATGATTTCTTTGAGACTGGCGGACCGCTTCCTCTCCTATTTCACTACCTACTTCTAACTTCCATCGGAGTCAAGCCGCCAAGGCCGAAATCTACATGCATCCATGCATACTTTATTCGCTTCTATATTGTGTATAATGTGCAGTGTGGTTTCTGGTCTTTAAAGAATATAAGGGCCACCATATACCATCCCGTCGGTGACTTAAAAGGCGACTAAGGGGCACACCAGGTAGTCGGGCAGCAGCGACTCCTTGTGTACAAGCTACCACCTACCTGCGGTCACCAACTCGCATGCGAAGCGCGGCGACAAAGGCATACCCCTTCAAATGGATTAAATTTCTGAGTGCTCTCCGTGCTTCGGAGGGCACGTTAAACTTTCGTTCTCGGTTGTAGCCATTAACCAACAGTCGTTAAGTCTTGTCAGAGGCCTACTGGGCGGCTTGAACCACTCAGACAAGGGAACAACAAAGACAAGGGTAACCACTGCCCATACGATAAGTATGTATCACACACAATAACTGCCTCGTTTGTCTAGCGGCAGCGTGTTCATCCGCAGATAACGAAGTCCTAAGTTCAAATCCTGGGTCGAGCTATAATTCTGGGATTTTTCTGTAAAAACAAAAAAATCGTTGCTGATGCAAAGAATTTTTTCCGGAAGTCGGAAGTCTGGGAGGTGGCGGAGTTTTACCCTCGTGCCTCGGATAGCACGTAAATCCGTCGGTCCTGTACCTGACCTCTGTCCGATCGGATAATGAGAGTATATGGAATAGAAAGTGCCCCTGTGTTTGCGCACACACTTGTGCACTATAGCGCACACACGTTGTCGTGGTTGGCAAATGCTTGCTTTTCACGCCGGAGGTCGTGGGTTCGATTCCCACCCAGGATAGATATTTGTGTGCATGAACATGTGTGTTTGTCCTGAGTCTGGGTGTAATTTTCTATATAAGTATGTATTTACAAAAGAAAAAATGGTACATGTAGTATATCAGTTATCTGGTCTCCATAGTACTAGCTAGCTCTGCTTGGTTTTGGATCAGATGGCTGGATGCGCGGTTGGCTAGTCTCCATTGAGAGTGGCCGCCGTGGTCGAAATCGGTCTCGAGGACATTATTATTAAGTATCACAAAAGTAGCATAGCGAGTATGTGTGGTGTGTAATGATAAACTTAGTGATTGGCCTCTGGTAGACTTCGTGTGACTAGTTAATTTTGTAAATGTACGCGGATGCACCCACCGTTTTTTCGTCTAGCAAGAGGATTCTAAGTGCTTGAGTGTAATTGAATAGTATTTCTTATTTATTTTATTATGATTCACTGGGTGACAACGGTTCTGTGGCTGCATTAGCCTACATAACAACCAATCACAATGTAAGTAAAATACATGAAATTAAAAAAAATAGTAAACTGAAACCAAAGATGACGAAAAAAGCAAGCCCGGAGTTTCTTTGTGGCTTTCTTCTCCGAGTCGTCCACCTAGGTAGCTAGTGAAAGCCGCAGGCTAGCTAGGGTAGGTTCCTCAGCGGCGAGGATTTCGTATTTTTGCTTTAGTCTTACATTCTTTAATTTTAATATAGTAGAACTAAATTTAAAAATAATAGATTGGTAACTTGTTATTTATTTAAGGATTTCAGAAAATATATGCGATAAAACAAACCGCACGGACGGACTAATTTTTTTTTTTTTGTAACTTTTATACTATCCCCTATGTTTATGTACTGCATTGTGACCTTGACAAGTACAAGGGTTGTTAATGTTAATACCCAAGTGCTGAATAAATTTCATTTCATTTCTTATTGTTCCAGGAGGCATAACATCATTCTCACCGATGATTAACAACTCCGTGCACGTTATCATGTACACATATTACTTGCTATCAGTGGAAGGCAGTCCAAGAATGAAGGCGTTCCTTATCAAGTACAAGAAATGGTTGACTATTATGCAAATGGTATGTTATGTATATCAAGGTATTTTGTAACATGCATTACACTTAGACATCAAATAGCATAGCAAAAGCAAAAGCTCGAGGCGCTCATACTGCTAGATGCTTTCATCGGTCCGTAGGTGATTGGCTAAGCAACTAGGCTAGCGGTCAGTCCATATATGGGTGACCACCAAAGATTTAATTTCTGAACGTCTCCGTGCTTCCGAGAGCACGTTAAGCTGTCGGTCCCGGTTGCAGTCGTTAGACATGTCAGAGGCCCACTTGGCGGCTTGAACAACTCTGACACTAGGGTAACCACTGTCCATACGATAAGTAAGTATGACATTTTATTTAATTTCCGTTTCTATTTTTAATATAAATTTATTTATTTATCGAATTATGACATATTTATTTGTTTATTATACTTTTTATGTATGAATATGAATGTATGTAAGTACATTAATCTATGTAGTATATGTATTATTAGGTTAGGACTCTACACTCTGTAGAACTGACGATGGTACACTATCAGCTGCCTGTCATTTTCAATTATGCTAGTGCATCCTAAGTTTGTCTGGAAGAAATCAGTATTATGCGATAAGACCGCCAATTGTACATTATTTAAATATTTGTTTCTGTAAAATATTTTTTATAGTTTGTCCAATTAAGTGTATCTATAATCTGAGTAAGCAAATAAGCATACGGCCCTATATGATAAGACGGTTGGCAATCCCAGGGCATAACTGGCGAGTTGCCAACTCTTTAGAAACCCAATGCTGTGTCTCTTGAGAAGCTCATTCCAATAGCCTCAGCCTACGTGGAAAGTAGTTTTACTGAACCCGGTTAAAGTTTTAGTGTGTGAGTATAACTCCCTGTCGATGACGAGAGATTCAGTGATTTCTTGTAATGATGTCTTTGTTGTGTTTTAGTTTTAACATAGATTTAAGATTTTAAAATATTTAAGTATATAGTACAATAATAATTGTGATATATACCTTTAATATTATATAAACGGGCGCGTCTCGCCAACAAGCTTTGTCGCTAGGCGAGGAACAATTTAATTGTAAAAAATTAATTATCATTTATGAATAAACGAATTAAAAAAAAAAGAAGGAGACCGTGGCCATGAATGATTTGCGATATACAACACTATCTGCTGAAATGTGTTGTCCCTTATTTAACGCCCAGAAACAATATGAAAGGTGTTACAATCAGTGTATTTCCGAAACCTGAACTGGACTTATTTCAATGCGTTATCTTTAACCTACAAAAAAAATGGCTTAACGACTGTTACCTAACCTAACCTAACGTTTTTAAACCTTCGCGATTTTTACACATTTTTATATATTGTGGACACGGGTATTGTGGACGGGGTAACCTAAAGGTAATGAATTGCCTTTAATCGTTATCGCGATTGAGACCCGTGTCCACAATATATAAAAAATGTTGCCTAATGGCCATAACCGATACCGAAAGCTTAACGTGCAATCCGAAGCAAAGAGACGCTCAGAAATTAAACCACTTTGGCGGTCACCCATCTATAGACTAGCCCTGATCCTAGTTGCTTAAACTCGCCTATCACAGACCGGTGAGACCATCTAGCTATGAGCGCCTAATCTTTTGCCAAGTATTCAGTTTTATCGAGATGGTTAATTGCTATAGTCTGCAGTATTGACGTGTAGGTAACTCGAGTCATGTATCTTAGTACGCGCAGATAGGTTTTGTATATCAAGTAGGTAGGGCAATCTAAGTAAGCATTACAGGAAGCGGATGCGTCATCCATGTTGTGTCGTCAAACTGTTGTAACTGTTTCGTCAGTGTATGTGGCAGCTCTCCGAAATACCAGACGAATCACTTTAACAACTTTTAAATATTATTTATTTATTTTATTTAGTTTATTATTCAATACATTAATTTTAATTACATAAATCCCAACTCAGAACATACCACACAAACCATCGCGGGTTTAACAGTGGTATGTCAGACACGCATCTCGGTGTCGTAGCATGAACACACCCAAATACACAAGTTTACAGTGTTTAAGAAACACTTCCATTCAAGAAATATTTCTTAAGCACTGCAGCGCAATTTTTATCATTCAATTAGTCATGGATTTCGATGGGTATCTCGTTCATTAAAGATGGCAGCATGCATTCCCACGTCCGTCCACCATATACATTAGTATACTAATAATCTAGCTTTTCTTCGCAAACCTGCAGTAAGGTGTAACTGTTCGGTCGGGAAGATGACTTCAACGCAACCTATATATGTCCCACGAACTTTCGAGAGAACCATCTTTTGGTCAGCTTTGTAATGGCACAGGATGGACACCGAGACTTTTTATTGCAGCTATCAGTGCTTTTTTATATGGTGCAAATAAATGTTACAGGTGTGCTCATTATATTATCCCAGATATTGGTAGTAAGTCGACTATCTTTGCAGGATTTCCTCATAACAATTGTAGACCACTTTATAACGATTAAAGGTTTAAACTGTTATTATGTATCATAGCAGTTCCAAAGACTTAAAGGTCTCCATCAATTTTGTAACGTAATAGTACTGCTGTGTGGTGACGGCGACAAATATCGGAATCAGAATATCATCACCCCATCTCATCCCGTGGGGGGCGTAGAAGTCGACCCGAGGGAATTCTACCAGAGGATGGGCAGCAGCTTCCTTCTGATTACTATGACCATCTTACTGCGATCGCCAACCCGTCTGCCAAGCGTGGCGATTATGGCATATCCCCCCAAGACGATTCTTGAGGGAGGCTTGTCCAGCAGTGGACTTATTTAGCTGTAATGATGAATAGTATCGGGGAAGTAAATATAGGCGCCTGCTAACCTTTACGGAGAAATCAGACGTAGTCGTGATAGTATGGAAGGCATGTTTGTATGAATAAAAGAATCCACAACCTCCCAGTAATAGGGGCAAGGGCACAGAGAAATTAATTTGCATTTCATTGCCTTTGAGATAGTTTTGCGTAGTCTAGCGGTTGCCAACACTGTTTGCACATATAATGAAGGGTAACTGAAGCCTAACATGTTTGTTTTATTATATTTGTGGGTTCCGCATTACACTAACACAATTTCCTTATTCATTCATAAAATATAACAGCTCACTTAGAACCCTAAAAAGTGATCCTGGGTGATTTTACAGCTAGCTTCTCTACTTGAAATTCTCTCGTTTTATGAGGCGCCGGCCTCATCATTCTGTCGCCCGTTATGCTCTAAAGGGAAGTGTAACTATTCATTTTTTAACTCCTCCTTGTTTACTTCTGATTAAATTCGTGCGGGATCCAAAACAGTTAAAGCGATCCCCCTGGCATGCCTGAGCCTCACCGCTCAGTGTCATTTAATTGTGTGCCACTATTGATTCTAGCTTACAGTAGTTGCAGTGGCGGGTAAGAGGGAGGGACTAGTGTCAAATAACGCAATTTCCTATCAAGAGTATAGTAAAATAATATATAATTAGATTTGATCAGAGCATCATCCCATCTCATCCTGTGCCTATACCTAAAACAGGCAGCAACCATCATAAAGCGATCGCCAACCAGTCTACCAAGCGTCCGATTATGGCAGATCCCACTATTCTTGGGGAAGGCCAGCCTTGAACGTTTGATCAGACACAAAATACAAATAAATCGTCTTTCAAATTCGAGCCTAATGCACATGGATATTCTCAACTAAAAATCATTTTCTAAGGCCCGTATTAATAGCTATGCTTGGAATACTAGAATTTACACCCGATAGGCTTGGAGTATAGCCGTTTTTTTACAGCAATAGTCCAATGAAATCACAGAACACCATCAACTCGTGATATAAATTTCGTAAGATCATTGGTCGAACGCAGTTGATATACTGGAGTTTATTCTGGCATGCCATCGAAACAGGAACAGCAGTGTTAGCATATAGAAGACTCGTCCCTCACTTCAGCGTTTGACCAATGAAAACAAAAAAATTGGTCAAACGCTATGGACAGACACAACGGGCCTTCGGCAAGAATTCTTGGTTAATGATACTAATATGTTATTTCTTTTCTAGGTCCAGTTCACCATAATGCTGATATACTCATCACAGGTGTTCCTACCAAGCTGTCCAGCACCATTGGGCATAACTGTGGTGTATTTCCCTAACGTCATAATTGTGTACTACATGTTTTATAACTTCTTCAATGAAAACTACAAAAGGAATGGGAACAAATATGTGAAGAATGGACGTTCAAATTGTTAATTAAGTGGGCCTGAATTGACGATTTGCAGTTATAGCACTATGTGATAGGAAAACG
Organism: Pseudoips prasinana; assembly: GCA_951640165.1. Lineage (NCBI taxonomy): Eukaryota > Metazoa > Arthropoda > Insecta > Lepidoptera > Nolidae > Pseudoips > Pseudoips prasinana. The sequence goes on along the minus strand of OX621251.1, from coordinate 29,954,783 downwards.
ATAATTATTGTTAATGGATCGTTTCATCCAATACCTTCTTATTTATTATACAGCTCAACGTTTGCTCCAAAGCCGTAATGTGTTTATTTTTATAGAATTAGATTAAGTTATAGTTACGGAAAGGTTCTCGAGTGGCGACCACGAACCGGAAGACGCAGCGTGGGCAGGCCTCCTACAAGATGGACCGATGATCTTGTGCGGGTCGCTAGAAATCGCTGGATGCGGATAACGCAAGACCGGCAATTGTGGAGATCTTTGGGGAGGCCTTTGTCGAGCAGTGGACGTCTTTCGGCTGATATGATGATGATGATAAAACTATCTATATGCCTGCACGCTACAAGAACTTATGGACGCTACTGAAATCTCTCAACTCGTAACTGAATTCTAGGCTGACTCAATTTAGATTGCCATCGACACGCTAAGAAGAAGAAGAAGAATGTAGTTAACTTTTAGTTACGCGGTATTGGAATATCACCGACGGTATGCTTGCCATAAGCCATTATCTTAGTTTTGGTGTTCGTGGTTCTCCGTTACAACACAATATTGTACTACAGCTTTACAAAATTATCCAAAAAAAATGTGCTCCATCCGTTTGCGGGTGGGTATGTCGGATACGCACCGACTAAACCTAACCTGCCGTGGACTTCCTTGGCGCCTACGAAGGGAGTTCTGGGAACGCGGGAATAGTACTTCTAATCCTGATACTGAACAACTTGTGAATTTTGATTTTTTTATAATAATAATATCCTGGGACATTATTTACACATGGCCATCTGATCCCAAACTAAGCAGAGTTTGTACTATGGAAATCAGATAACTGATATACTACATATACAATTTTTTTTTGTAAATACATACTTATATAGATAATTACACCCAGACTCAGGACAAACAGACGTGTTCATGCACACAAATATCTGTCCTAGGTGGGAATCGAACCCACGACCTCCAGCGTGAAAAGCAAGCATTTGCCAACCACGCCAACAGGCCCGTCAGATTTCGAAGAAAGCATTAAATTAGCACTTCATCGTCAGCCCGATGACATCAACAGCTGGACAAAAGCTTCCTCTGAGGATCTTAGGTGCATATACCCATATATATGTAGTACAGTCGCTAATTCGTGTCTTCTGACCCAGGGTCAGCTAATAGATATCACCGACTGTACTATGATGGTTGCTGCCCATTCTCTGGTAGGTATTTCTTCGAACAATTTCTACGCCCCGCACGGGATGAGATGGGGTGCTGGTATTTTTTTATTTTTTTTTTTATTCACGAAGACTTTAAAAAAGCGCTTGTAAATAGTCAGAACATGTTTGTAGTAATATAGTTGTATACATTATTATTTCTAGTAACATAGATATTTAGGTACACGTTGTATGAAAACATTTATAAAAAAATATTTTATTATAGCATTGATATTTAGTTAGCTCGTATCAAGTTATTGTCAAGATATTATGTTTAATTATCTAGTTTAAGTCTAATATTTTTACTACATATATTTCTCCTCATCACCCCACAGCCAATCTTACAAAGTACTTATTGTGTGAGTTTGGCAGGCATGTTACTGGCCAGTTGGTCTAGAGGTTAGTGATCCTGACTGCTAAGCCAGAGGTTGTGGGTTCAATCCCCACCCAGGAAAAGTTTGTGTGATGAACACGATAATTTGTTTGGTGGCTGGGTGCAATTTACCTATAATATGTACATATGTATTAAAAAATTTATAGGCATATTTATCAGTTGTCCGGTTGCCATAGCACAGGCTATACCTAGTTTGGGACCATATGACTGGGTTTTAGTTGTCCTATGATATTATCTATGTAAGTGGGTATGTATTTACGAAAAGAAAGTATTATATGTAGTGTATCAGTTATCTGTTTTCCATAGTATAAGCTCTTCTTAGATTGGGATCAGATGGCCATGTGAATAATGTCCCAGGATATTATTATCTTTAATTATTATGTATGTCACAGAACACTAGACCATAAAGGCTGGTGCCCATAGTAAGGTCCATTTACTTGTTACTTCACTTAATTGTGTAAAAAACACTTCAATGCCACATAATTAAAATTTTGCTAAAGTAACTACATAGCTGCAAGGAATACTATGAATAGAACTAAACACATGTAGACATTGTTATGTGACTTTGTTCAAAGTCATAAAACACGATAATTGAAAGCGCAATGACCAACAAATAGGTAGTAATGATTCATTGTGATAATGAATGATAAGCAGCATTAGTTCCTTGCAGGCCTGTCTGTAAATAATTTAAGTGTGATAAGACTAGCTGATTTAAGGGCCGTATTGTGTATTTACCTATGAGCAACCAACAACCACATCATACTGGCAGAAATTGCTTAAAATTATCAGCAGGTTACAATAAAAAAAGGGGCCAGAATTGAAAACGCAGGTAACTACGAGTAGCTAGGGCATTAAAATGATAAAATAACTGACAACAAACTTCCACCTTATCTTAGCAACCACAGATTTTAAAAAAATTACCACATTATTCTGCATGCATACCTTTTTCAATTAAAAAAGAATTATCTTGATTCACAATTAATGTAGAAATCACAAAATGAACAAAAATCACCTTTAGAAGAATATTCTTCTAAAGGTAATTAAAAACATACTTCAAATTGGAAGAATAAACAAAGTTAATAATTAAATAAAAAATGACAACATTCAGTCAGACAGGCAGGCAGTAAAAAAGGAATGATTTAAATCAGCGATAAAAAAAATACTTTATTTTAATCGCAATTTGAATCACTGATTTAAATAATATCATTCCTGCAATTGTGTATTGTTTTGATAACTAGGTAAATCAAAATTAAAACTGTTAATATTAGTAAAAAAGTAGTAATATTTCAAATCAAGATCTATAAACAGATATTTAGAAATAAAACTGATATCAGAATTGTTTTTACCATGTTTGCCAAATCAATAAAAATTTAGTATATATATGAAAACATTGAGAATATATTGCTGTCAACTATTGTTAAATCTACAGACTTCTCTGATGAAGGATAAAACTATATCTGACCAGCAAGAGGGTTATCTAAACTCAGCTTTAATATTAAAGCTAAATATAAAATCTCCATCTAGCTGTAGTGTGGGAAATGGTCACATACTTTATTGTCACATACATATAATTAAATACATATAATGTAATAAAACTAATATTATTTTGAAAAAAATGTATAAAAAAGATATTTATCCACAACTGATCAAGCCGTTTAAGTCCAGTGTGCTATGCCAAATAATGAAACATCATTTATTGATCAACCACTATAAATCAGATGTCTTAATACTCAAACATTCAAAACATAATTTGGTTAATAAACCAAAAACTCTCCACTAGAAAAGTAGATTAATTTAGAAGGGCAAATAAAGCAGCTGGTTAGTGCCAGAAACATGCATTTTTTAATGATAAAGGATACATTCAATTGAACGTTTCGATTATTAACTATTCCATAGTATGAATGTACCGAGTAGATAGACACTTAATTTAAAGAGGTTGATTGATTGATATCCAAATAATTGGCATTTAGTTTAACATAATATAAAATACATGGAAAAATCACAAAAAAATATCAGCAACACTATTATCAAACCTTTGACATTCACATGGCCGAATGGTCTTGACTGGATGGGAGATGTTTATAATGTAAACATATTGTACCTAACTTTGTATTTCTCGGTAAGCAAATTATTGTAAATTGGAGAAAATAAACATCTGTAAACTTATAATATAGACATGTACATTACATTACACATACACATTCTGTACACAAATTATTGCCATATATAGAGTCACAGTTGAAAAGTTTTAAATAAGTTCAGCCGGGATTTGTACTATGTTGTTTAGAACAGCTATACAACACATATAAGAAAACTCTTAACCTTCACCAAGAAGTTCTGCCTATTCTACGTTTAACTTCTGTAATTCCTAATCCAGTAATGCCCCATTTACTTGATAAGATCACCGATCAGAACAGTTCTATTAAGATCTGCTTCATGTGTCTTTACCTCCATTATTTTTAAGATACGGTGACTTGAAATAAAATCAAGCTTACGCCGAGATTTATACAGTGTTTGTGTGTTAATTCTTCTAACGTTTGTCTGTTAAATACAGTGGAATATCGTTTCTTTTCTGACATTACTACTGTAATGTGTTTAGAATGAAACGTCACTTACCGTGTAATATGAAAGCAGGCCAGCGTTCTCATCCAACACGAACCACCGGTACTGCCACCCCTTCATCACATTTGTCCATTTACTCAGAGAACCCTCCATCATGATTACAAGTCAAAAATAAACACAAAATACATGAAAAAATAAAGACTGGGAATTTTACACTGCGGTACAACCTGCCACCATAAATAATCCATATGTTTGACAGATATGAACGGTGTTGCTAGCTATCAAAAATTATAATCGATTAAATGATGTTGTTGTATCGATTATCAGGATTTGAAATTGAAATACGAACTGGAAGATAATAAAAATCAAATGTCATTCCAATTACCAATAATTCACATTTTTGTCACAATAGAGCCATATACATTGCGGCCAAATAAGTTTATGATGAAACTTCAATGCATCCATTTGTAAATTGGGAGCTATAACTAAAAAGTAAACTTACAAGCCATATAGTGCTATTGCCAAGAATGGTTAAGGATTAAAATAATATTTTGGTACGTGTGGAAACGGGATAAAATAAACGACTTAGTAACTGCATGTTGCGATAAAATGCGGTAAATACGCACACTTGGTGATGTAACATATATAAGAGGCCTATTACAGTCCACTAGCGCCGCCAATCAAAAAAATGTCATAACTCGTAAATAGAATCAAAAATACAAAATATGTTCTATTATTAATGTGGAAAAGGCAATAACGTAATTGTATAACACCTTATCAACACTTGAAATATAGCTGTTTAGCTAAATCGTGCATTCAAAACATAAACGGCCGTTTTTGTTACAAATGCACGATTTAGCTAAACAGCTATATTTCAAGTGTTGACAATGTGTTATAAAATTACGTTATTGCCTTTTCTACAGTAATAATAGACCACATTTTGTATTTTTGATTCTATTTACGAGTTATGACATTTTTGCGATTGGCGGCGCTAGTGGACTGTAAAAGGCCCCATAAGTCACACACTAAGTAATTTCTGTAAAACTCCTAAAAAATCGAGGCAAGCATCGCTAACGAATCTCTAAAAAACCTTTTGCTGTTAAGAAAAATTTCCAAATGTGATTCATGCAATTAAACAGGTAATTAAAATGACACGTACGAATAAAGCAATTTGTAATGTAACAAAGAAAAATAGAGAATTTGACACATTTAGTGTATTGAAGAAATATCTCAAAATGAATTAGGCAGTCGAAGAATCACGAAGGGTATCTTCACGTATAGGATCCCGGGAATCTTAGTGAAGCGTATAAGTTGATCATTACTTACCGGTTGATTTTATAGTCAATTGACACCAGGGATGGATGAGATAACTCCACGCATGTAATAATGAAACACTTCTGATCATTTTTATTTCTGTTTGAGATTTTTGTTAATCAAAACAAGCGAATTAGTTATACATCAAAAACTTAGAAAATCATCCATAATCGCATACTGAAATTTACAGTGCAGATATTAAATGCACAAGGACAATAAATTTTTAAAATAAAATAATACTACTCTGTGATTACCCAAAATTATGCTGGGCTATTAAGACCTCGTCAGAGTTGGTGCCACTTGGACACTTATAACAAAGAAGGATATATGGAAGAGTGTGGAGAAGTCCTTTCCCTTTTATATCAGCCGAAAGATGCCCAGTGCTAGGTAAAGGCCTCCCCAAAGATCTCCACAATAGCCAGTCTTGTGCTATCCACATCCAGCAACCCTCACAAGATCATCGGCCCATCTTGTAGGGGGCCTGCCCAAGCCGCGTCTTCCAGTTCATAGTCACCATTCGAGAACCTTTCTGCCCCAACGGCTGTAGGTCCTACGAGTTATGTGCCCCGGGAACTGCCTTTTCAGCATTGAAATTCTTTTGTGATTTTGGTTCTCTAGCGGTATTCGACATTTCTGATTCGATCGTACAAGAAACTCCAAGCTAGCCTCCTTCTTTGTTGTTGGGTGACCCTGAGTCTTCTAATGATACTCATAGTGAGCGATCACGTCTCGGTTCCGTTTTGACTTAAGACTGCGTTATTTTGGACGAGAAGATGTTTCGTAGGATCCCGAACGCTGCCCAACCGAGTTGATTCTACGATTGACCCCTGTCTTGAAGTTGGACCCACCTATATGAATGATTGGAGCGCCTTTTCCTTGCATTGGAAAAATAAATAGGCGTATAAAAATAAAAAAAAAACATAGAATGAATGTGAGCAGTATTGTAAATGTGCGGCAGTAATTCTTAAAAAAAAAATTTTTTAAGAATTACTGCCGCTCTAGGGACATTAATCCCTTTGTCGCGGGGTACTTTACAAACATATAATTGACGGACACAAAGTACATCCAGACTCAGAAGAACTATTTATGACTCATATAGTTGTACTGTGCGGGCAACCTAACCGGGAGACAAAGTAAAGAAGCGAATGTATTGACCGCTGTGCAGACAATTGTGTTTTATGAATAATTTATGCTTTTATTTTGTGTATATTACGAGTGTTTGCACGGTCATGTAAAAGTCTCCAACCATGTGCTCTACTGCTGACATAAGATTACAAAAGTATTCGAATTTCACTTACATTAAGGTCACACCATCATTAAGACGTTTAAACACGATGCAAAAGGATTATCATGTTCATTTATCAGATTCTATTTAAACCTTTTAATAAACAAAGGCCGAATTCTACTGAAACGTAATGGAGTTGCGAAATGCATAAAGAAGGAGTGACATATCATAAAAATAATATAAGCAAAGTTATTGCCTCAAAATTCATATCTACACTCCAGTGGAAACAAGAGTAATTTCATCCGTAAATTTCTGGATCAATAGGAGTATTTTGTATCGCTTTTGACTCTTAAAACTTGTAAATATTACGTAAAAATTTAAAATTGTTGTTATTGGAAATAAATAAAATTACATTTCATAAGGCAGTTATTTTATATTGTACAACCATTATCACTTTTTGTAAAATAAAAAAAACATTACGACTATACGCATCAATCGCGTCAATTTTAATTTAGTAATACTAATACTATATACTATTTACAAGAATCAAACGCCTTTCGGCGCTATGTTTATCAATGTCTTCTAAACGATCTACCGTGTTTCGTTTTACTATAACCTGATGATATTGACACTGCATTGGAATTTTCCTGGTCTAAACTTAAACCTGATAAGTCTACAAATAATGGCACGTTTTCAGAACCTTCCGCTGCGATTTCATCCTTTGAATCCTTGTCAAAATTTTCAGGAGTACCTTCCCCTTCGATTGCCAGGGTTTCAATATCTTTGCTTAACGAATTATTTTCTGCTGCCTCGACGAAAGCGTTTGATAGATCACCACTGAGTTTGTTCACCTTGCCAGATCCGATGTCATACATGAAGATTTCTTTTTCAGCATCAGCCTCACTGTCTCTGTAAAAAAATTAGAAACTTTTAGGTAATAATAATTGTTTAAGTAGGTAACGTTTGTAGTGTTTTTATAATTACATATGCTTACCCAGTTACAAGTAAGACCACAGATTGCAAATCAGTGGCAGTCTTCTTTTCAACTTCTAACCATTTCTCGAAGTTGTCTTTTGTTGGCCTTTTAAGTAATTGCTGTAAGCTTTCACCAGCAACAAACTTAATTCCTTTCAAGTTTTCGCTAGCTGTGGCTCTCTCTGTTCTTGTATGGTCACCTAATGCCTCAGTTTCAACGGGAGCTAAGACAACGACAGAAGTAATTTTTCTTCCTTTGAGAATGTCTGGCAATGGAAATTGGTTACCACTTACTTTCAAAGGTAAATATCGGTTGTACCTTTTGTCATTTAAAGCTACAGGATCAACTTGAGTGGCATTTTCTTTGATATATTCCTTAGCTAAATTCTGGCCTTCAGATGTTTCAGGATCAAAGTGCACTACTTTCATTTCAACTGCTTGACCTTCAGATGGTGGGGCGACATAGCTGGGAACATTTTCTGAAGCAGCGAATTCTTGGTCATCATCTATGTCTTCATCTATTCTGGATTGAATACTAGCACCATTAGGTTTTACGTAGACTGGTCTATTTTCACTAGCAGATATCTGTTGACCACCACCAGCACTGAAAAAGTTAGCCAGTTGATCTGGAGGCAAGGAATCCAAAGGAGTATCTCCTACTTTATCGTAGTCCAAGACACTAATATCAGCGTTATCTAAGATACCAGACGATAACAATTGCTCACGAAGGTCATCCGGGACTTCATCAGGAAGCTCAAATGTGGGTTTCTTTTGCTTTTTGTCTTCCTTTTTTACATCTGGCTTCGTGCTTATCGAGTTTTGGGTTGAAGAAACGTATTTTGGCGTCGTTGGTTTTATTTCAACTGTCCTGGATGTGGATTGATAATAGGGTGGGGAAGCGGTACTTGGCTGATATGTGGGTTGGGGTCGTGATCTTTCTTGGATGTACTGGTTCCTGGTTGACGATTCATGGGCAAGCTGACGATAGGTGAGCTGTTGTTGTGAAACTTGTTGCAACTGTGCTTGAAGGCGCTGAATTTCTTCTTGTTGCTTTTGAACATTTTGAGCTAATTGTAGTCTTACTTGTTCCTGTTCTGCATCACGGTACTGTATTTCTTGTTGTTGTTGTTGCTGTTGATGATCACGGTGCTGCTGTTCACGTTGCTGTTGTTCACGGTGCTGCTGTTCACGCTGTTGCTGGTCACGCTGCTGCTGTTCGCGTTGCTGCTGTTCACGTTGCTGCTGTTCCCGCTGCTGTTGTTCGCGATGCTTTTGTTCTCGTTGTTGCTGTTGTTGTTGATACTGTTGTTGAAATTGGTTATACCTCTGTTCTTGTTGACTAGGTGTTGGAGAGGGTTGACTAGGGCTGGAATCTCCAAATCCACTAAATGGTTGAGCTGTGGGTCCGTTTACGGTAATATGCTGTTCGTATTTGGATATAGCGGGGACCAATTCACCACCGTTGGGAACCAGTGAGCCAACATTTTGTTGATGCTGAAGATTTGCTTGATCCTGTAAGCTACTTGAAAAAGGTCTTTCAGATGGTCCATGTTGGAATTGCGGCCTTTCTGATGGTGACTGGTGATGGAATACTTCCGGTGTTGGTGATGGTTGAGGATGGAAATTATATAAGGGTACCGAAGACGGCTGTGGTACAAATTGAGTTTGAGGTAAAGGAGATGGTGAAGGGGAAACGTTAATTGGGCTAGAGAAAGTATGTTCCTGTTGCAAGGGAATCTGAGGCGAAGGTCTAGGCAAAGCTTGAGGTCCTTGGTGGAAACTAAACTGTTGTTGATTTTGTGACTGTGGAGAGAATTGTTGGAAAGGAGGTCGGTTATTTTCTACTAATGGAGGCGAGGGTTTAAGATTGAAGAAAGGAGACGCACTTGGATTTACGGAAAGTGATGATTTGTTATCAAGGAATGGTTGAGCTGGTCTTTGCTGAGGTAATTGTTGATTAAGAATGGAAGGTCGGCGATTGTCTTGGAATTGAGCTGGACTAGGACTAGGTTGAGGAAAAGAGCCGAAAGATTGTAGAGGCCTATTCGGTAATAATTGATGTTTAGGTGGTTCAACTTGCTCAGTAGTAATAGTATGGTAGTTTTCCTGCAAATACTTTGGATCATCAAAGTAATTTTTAGGCTGAGACGGGAATGGCCTCTGTGGCCCTGAATGAAAACTTGACCTTGGAGGTCCATTGAACTGAGGTGGCCTTGATGGGAAATTTTGAGGATTATTGATACGGGAATGGAAAGCTTGTTGGTTGCTTCTAGGGAATGAGGTAGGTGGAAATGGTGATGGACCTATTGGACTTGGAGCAGCGGCAGTGGGACCTACAAAATGTGGGGCACCAATTGGGCCATTTGAAAAAGCTGCATTAAAGGTTGGAGTCGGTCCAAATGGAACTCGTGATGGAGGTTGAGATTGCTGTCTGAAGGGTGATACCGAAGGTCCTTGTCTGGGTAACTGTTGTTCGTTAGGAAGATTTTGGGACTGAAATTGGATCCTACTTTGAGCTTGTGAATTAAAAACTTGAGTATTTTGTTGATGTTGTTGATGAATGAAGGTTGGTCTTGTACTAGATTCCTGGAATTGGGGCTTGGGAGATGCTGAACGTTCCAGCTGGGGATGAGTTTGATGAGTTGGATGCAATGGTGTATTCGGAAATGCGAGAGCAGGCTTGGGTGCAGTTTCTTCATGACCTTCAGTGTTTCCTTCACGTCTGTCACCATAACGGTGGCCTTCATTGTTGCCGAAAGTAATTTTGACATTCGTGTCGCTGTGATATACCTCAGATTCAGGCTTGATAATGGCTCGTAAAGTAGTCGTTTTGGCAGGCAAGTAAGGTTCAGGTGTTACTGTCACGTATTGATGGTGATCATCCTCATGGTGTTCATCTTCTTCGTTGGATGCGGGAGTAATAGCAGGGATTGGCTTTTCATAAATCACCTTGTCCTTCGAATGAGGGTCTTTGCTGTATTTAACGTAGAAAACGTGGACAGGTTCCTTCTTTTTCTTTTGTGGTGGAGGTGGTGGGGGTGCTGGCAAAGATTCATTGGATTCTTTTATGATAATTTCAATTATAGGTTCTGGTTCCTCATAAAGAGGGTAATGGTGCGGTTCATGACTGTAAAGAGGAGCAGTTGGTAAAGTTCCATATGGAGGTCCATAGCTTTCACCGGACTGGTCTTGATCTTGGATGTTTAGAATTTTAGACTGCGCGTAAATTTCATTTTTGTTTACCACTGTATCTTCTTGGTTGTCTTGGGTAGGGTCGTAAAGAGGATCCTTTTGAGAATATTGTACGACTGGTTCCATTTGCACTGCATAAGGTGGAAGTTTTCCTTTTGTTGGAGTGGTGGACACTCGTCGGCTGTTTGTCAAAGCTCTATAATGTTGCACTCTTGAATGTGGAAGTACTAGAGAGTATTGTAAGTTCTGTTGTGTTCGTATATTATCTAGCTGTCGTTTCGGTTTCGCTTTTGCCGTCGCATTCTTCGCCATTGCTATGCTGAGCACAGCCAGGGCTGTGACCTGAAACAAGAAATACATATACTATTAATCGATTCTGGTATCGATATGTGTAAAATATTTTTTTCTATTGGTAACCTTAATTATAGGATTGTAATTTAATTTTATGGAGGGAGTTTTAAATTTTCAAGGTTTAAAAAACTTTTTATTTGATCAATAAATGCAATCCAAACGGTTTGATTATTCTTAATAAATGGCTTTGAGCCGTCAGAGGGTTCGGTTTAACTAATAGTATCCCAAAGCTAAACAATTTTCAAGTTTGTTCAAGTAGGTACCTACACACTCCAGTCTATTCAAACAGATGGCAGTTTCAACAAACAATAACAAAGATCATTGTTGACATGGAACCCATAACTTGTACTTCTATACAAACTGAATAATCGATTTCATGGTATAATGCTAAATGGAAATGTATGTTTATCTTTCATAGATTTTTTTTATATTGGTCGCTCTGATTTGTGTGCTTCGTCTGATTGTTAGTGCGACTAAAAGTGGTGAGGCTGTCAGTTTCTTTCCTTTGCCTTTTTCTTTTTTTTGCCTCTTTCTTTTTTTTTCTTTTGGTTTTGGCAAGGAGAATGCATAAAGCGTCTGCGGGTATATCGGACTCGCACCGATTAAACTAAACCTAACATGCTGTGGTGTTCTCTTGGTGCCTGTTGGGAGGAGCCCCGGGAACGCGAGTATGTTACTCCCCTGTGCCCCCCTTTTGCGCCACGTTTCAGATAGTCGGGGCAAGTACACTGGAAGCTTGGATCAATTTGTTTGCATCATTCATTTGCATGATAGATACCTATAGAAAAATTACGTCATCATCGCCTAAAATTTTACCAATCAATACTATTGTCCAGGGTCCAATACGAAGTAAGCTTGCTTTTGCATAAAATAATCCCGAAGTACCTAGTCAAACCATCAATATTTTTTTCTAAAGAAGACAACGCCCGCACTAAATCCATCGATACTTTTCACAACGTATATTTGACGGTCACGATGTATATCCAGACTCAGAACCACTATTTATGAGTCACACAAATAGTAGGCTTGGGCGGGAATCGAACCCGGGGCACGAAGTGGCTACGCGATCGTCTACGCTACACGTGCAGGCATTTTTGTATGTATTTTAATGTGTAGTCAATTATAAATAGATACTCATTATGCCTATTTTATGTAAAATTTTGGTCTTTAGTTATTCTTTCTTATTATTGTATATAAGTAGGAACATAAATAATCTAAAAAAATACAATCTAACTGAGAACCTCTCCTTTTTTAAGTCGGTATATAAATGAAACATATCTAAATCTATATAGAAGCGATATTTGATCCCGTTGGCTTTTATGGCCGTATAATCAAATCAATTGTAGGTTCTTTTTTAAAATTTTGTACGACTATGTAGCTACGCAATAGTAAACCGATTTTTGGAATGCTTTCTAGATGTTGCCATACACTCAAAACGGTTATTACTAAAAAAAAATAAGTGGGTTGAATGTTTTTAGACGCAGTAATCATTATGTAACGTCGATAACTAAACTGAGAGAACCAAGATACCTTTTTTTTATAAGGCAGGGGGAATGCCTACGCATGCCAGCTGCAAAAAGTTTAGTCGGCGCGAGTCCGACATACCCACCCGGGGTATGTCGGACTTGCACCGACTAAACCTAACCTGCCGTGAACTTCTCTTGGCGCCTAACGGGTGGAGCCCCGGGAACGTGGGTATGCTGCTCCGGTGCCCCCCTTTTGCACCATGTAGAACCAAGATTCTGAATATGATCTTCGACTGTTACTGCGCAGCGGTTAAAACAGTTGCCTCGCTACTTTCTGTCCCGGATTCGATTCCCGCACAGGACTATTGTGGGACCCATAAGAACTTGTAATAAGTCTGGGTGTACTATGTAACTAAGTATGGGTGTCAATTATATTTTTTAACTTGGTTCTTGAATGCATTGATACTGTCCCAGTTTTTAATATTTTAATCATCGGGTAATCTATTGAATCTATGGAACTATTTATTTCCTAACTCCTCCTTTTTTCTTTCTGATTAAATTCGTCGCGAGATCCAAGACAGTTAAAGCGATTCCCCGGGTTATGCCTGAGCCTCACCGCTCAGTGTCATTTCATTGTGTGCCACTGTTGATCCTGGCTTACAGGGTTGCAGTGGTGGGTATGAGGGAGGGCATAGTCACGATTTAAAAAAATGTCTATTGAATAGCTGTAAACCAGAGTGTTTTTTTGCCACAATTGATCCCTTGTTTGATTTTCGTTTGGACCTTATTAGATATATTGCCAAACTTTTACGACATTAACACCGTCCCGGGAAATTACTATGCGCCGGCATAAAATACGGTAGAAAAGCATAGAATTATTATTATATTTAGTATCTAAAGGTCATCGTTAGGAAGGGAGAAGAGCAAGTAACACAACGACACACACGCTGCAGTGAAAGTATTTTAATATGTGAAACCACATTTGTTTACGTTAAAGGTAGTGTATACGTATTTTTGACCTCTACATTAAAATTTTTATAGGAAGCAGTAGAAGATCTTCAAGATCAGCTACTAGTTTATTCACTCCTTAGAATTAACTTGTAGCTACAAGCCATTCACGTTCATTCGCTCCTTAGAATGAGTGTTCAGTGAATGACTTGTAGCTAATGTTGAATAGGAGGAGTTAAATAAATAAGATCGATAACAACTATAATAATGGTATGTTTTTAAATACAATAATATAAAAAAATATTTTTAATACAATCTGCAAGATACGTTTTTTGCTCTTGGGACATCTAAAACACTTAGGACAATTAAATTTGAGTATTATAACATTATGCGCCATGTAAAGCGTAAATATAATCTCAAAAAATGAGAAATCATAAATTTAATAGTCTGGCATATTACTAGGATTAGGTTTTCTGTGATTTCATTGGTCAAACTTAAATACTATAGAGAGACATACGTCATCGTCGCCAAGCTAACTAAGCTTCGCGGTCTCAAGTTAATTCGCCAGAGTAACCAGTGTTAAAAACTTAAAAAGTTTAGGTACAGTGTTTTTAAGTTAACCGTGGTAACTCTAGTGGAGTGTTTTTTTAAGTTATTCTCTTATCTACTAGAGTAAGTAGTGTTCTTAAGACCGCGAAGCATGTTAACGCAGCCGACTGCATATTGATCTTCATTTGCCTAAGGGCAAGGAAATTTGGTTAACCGTCCATTACCGGCTGTGACCAGTCTGTCGGCATTCCAAAAAGATTAAAAGTACGCCAACACGTAACGCGCGTGGCACTCTCTAGACGGGAGTGAGGAGTCACAAATATTTTCTGTCTTACTTTTTTTGTGGTATTTATTGTATTGATGGTATTGTACCGGAACTTTGTATTTGTATACGACTGCTGGACCTCGTGGTTAGTGACCCTGACTGCTAAGCGAGAGGTCGTGGATTCGATTCCCACCCGGGACATATCTTTTGGTGATGAACACGATAATTAGTACCGTGTCTGGGTGTATTTTATTTTATTTCTCAAGAAAACTTACAGGCAGTTTACGTATAGAAAAGGAATAGTAACAGACGGCCAATAAAAAGTTTTAATATATGGAATGATTTAGTTTTAGGATTCTTGGTAGATATAGCGAATGAAATTTTGGAAATGTGTTGGCTAACGTTGTACATAAAAAAATATCTAATCAATTAATTAATTGAGTATTAAAGAAAATTATCTATAATTTGTACATATTTGGAAATATAATAAGTATGTATCTATTGTCCGTTTGCCATAGCACAGGCTCTGCCTATTTTGGGATCAGATGGCAGTATGTTAGTTTGTACCTAGATATAAAAAAAAAATCTGTTTGTCTTTAGACGTGCAATCATGGCAATTACTGTCATAGATGTTCCTTTGACAACCGTGACGTAAGGCTTGACATGTTCTCCGAGGCCAAACGTAACAGCTTTCGCCTAATATTCTCCATTTCAGAACAATAACTAATAATGTGTTAAGATTGAACAATTAGCCGTATTAGCCTAAGAATACAACCATATTGTAGACTAAAGCTAAAGAAAGTTAGTTTCACTCCTTTTTTTGCCTAGTTGTAAAACTTATGTTTAAGCTTTTTCTGAATTATTATTTTGACCAATCGACAATAGGTACTTACAGCACATAATTATGTAAAACCTGAATGAGAGATACCTGGTTTCCTCTCAGAATTTACGTACCTATATGTATTTATAATCGTAAAAAGTATTCTGTGCAACGTATTTTAAAGTACTACAACATAGAAATTACAACCTACCTACTTGTACAGACGCCAGTATATCAAGCTACCCTAGAAAATAATTATTAATAAATTATAAATAATCATAAATTACAAACATGTTCTAACTATTTACAAACGCTTTTTTAAAGTCCGCGTCAATAAAAACCTTTTTTATTTTATTTTATACCCCAATCTGTCAAATTTCCCAGTCGTAAGTGCATATCCGCTCGATTGCTTTCTGCAACCACAGTTGCAAAATTTCAAATGCCTACCGTGCTCGCTGCAACCGTGGTTGCATTTTGACATTTTATTTTAAAATCATTATGATCCTTATTACAATGGCTTAGAGCTCTATTTAAACGTATCCAAAACAATTCTAATACTAAGAGCATAGACAAAACGTATTATTACCAACTTCACGGAACAAAAATATTCTAATATTGGTAGGTGAATCTCAGTGAGCGACTTTTAAAATTTGTGTATTCTTTTCGTTCCGTGTTTTTTTGTCATTCTTCCACATGAACAATATTCAAATGTGCTTGATCATATCAAGTAATTCATCTAGTTTATGGATATATTAAATATTTATGCACTTTTTAATTTAAATTTTCTGTAATTTTGATTTAGAACTCACACACTAACATTTACTCGCACCTCTAGTTTTAACGCTAATGGAATATTTTTTATTTGAGCTTAAATAACCTAACATATACACTTTTGTACCTTATTTTACTGGCTATACAGAACAGTCAAAACCTTCAAAATGCGCTTTTTAGGAAAACCATAAATCAAGTTTTAGTTGAGGCGGGTTGAACGCTCGCCGTGCACCGAGAGCAGCTAGCACTCGAGGGCAAAAAAAAAATATTTTGAAGCAATTGAGCGGATATGGTTCACTTACGACTGGCTGATTTTGTGATAAAATAGAAAATATTTAAATGAAATTTGACAGAACTTCATATTTTATTTTTAACAAACGATTTGATAAACGTGTATTTATTACTACCCCGAAATCATTGGTTAAAATTATTTACCTATCGAATAAAAAATAATGATCATAATCGGTTCACCGCAAATTGGTAAGTTACATCCGAAATCACCCTGTTTTAACTCGTTCTGACAGCTTTCTGTTCATTCTATTTTGGCTTGTACTAGGTACAGACGCCAGCACATCCAGCTATCCCAATCTGTCAAATTTCCTTTATAGATTTCCAACTTTATCACAAAAGCATAAGGTTCACTCACAATTGGGGAAATTTGACAGATTGGGGTAGCTTGATTTGCTGGCGTCTGTACAAAGTCCCCAAGACACTTGTTGCCTAGCACGGGTCAAAATAGAATGACATGATATGCAAATACTTGCTTTTCACGCCGGAGGTCGTGACTTCGTTTCCCACCCAGGACAGATATTTGTGTGCATGAAAATGTCTGTTTTCCTGAGTCTGGGTGTAATTAATTATCTATATAAGTATGTATTTACAAAAGAAAAGTGGTATATGTAGTATATCAGTTATCTGGTTTCCATAGTACAAACTCTGCTTAGTTTGTGATCAGATGCCCGTGTGTAAATGTCCCAGGATATTATTATTATTATACATGAAACAATAAAGTGAAGCGGCAGCATTCACTCGGTGAGTTATTCTTCAGTTCGTTGTGAAATAATTTGACCACCACCGCTAGTTTGCATCACTTTCCACTGTATAGTGTTATTATAAGCGTTCCCATGCAACGCTATTATTTATAGTGCAGACACTTTGATATATCGCAAAACAACGCGCAAAGGTGTTAAAACGATTTAATAAATAAACACTCTATTTGTCTAAGATGGGTAGGTAACTTTATTATCTAGGCATAAGAATAATTAATATCATTATCATCATATCAGCCCAAAGGCTTCTGGTGCTAAACAAATGCCTCCCCCGTGGATCCCCACAATTAATAATAATACATATTACGACATTAATCACACACGGCCATCTGATCCCAAACTAAGCGTAGCTTGTACTATGGAAACAAGATAACTGATATAATACAAATACTACTTTTCTTTTGTAAATACATACTTATATTGATAATTACACACATACTAAGGATAAATACACATGTTCATATTCACACAAATATCTGTCCTGGGTGGGAATCGAACCCACGATCTGCGGCGTGCAAGGCAAGCATCTACCAACCACGTCAACCAGTCCGTCACACACGGCCATCTCATCCCCAATTAAGTAGAGCTTGTACTATGGCAGATAACTTATACCACATAACATACATACCAGATAACTTAGCAACTACTTATACTGCTATTATTTTGTAAATACCTCTACATACTTATATTGACAATTACACTCAGACGCAGAACAAACAAACAAGTTTATGCACACAAATATCTGTCCTGGGTGGGATTCGAACCCACGACCTGCGCGGTGAAAGGAAAGTTTAATACCCCGAGAGTCAAGACACAATGGAACTCTTAGATGGCATATTAATATCTCACATTATTTTGCCACATTAAATAAAATAACAATCAACAGCTTGTGCCACAATATTCATCACATTTCATCTACAGACAGTCTTTACGAAACACGATTTTGAAATATGAAATATAATCGCAATCATCACATTCACAGTCAACGAGAAACAAAAAGACGTTATAAATTTGCCCGTTGTATATAATCGTAATTGGCTGTTACTGCAGTTACAACAGTTTACGTTACCGCATCATTCATGACATATCTCTTTACATAGAAACAAACAAAATTTTTTTTTTATTGTGTTTAAAGTACAGTTTTAAAGTTTTCGTTTCTTAACTTAATATTAACATTAACTTAAGAAAGGTCAATAACGTCCTAACAAAAATAGAATTTAATAATTATTATTAAAACATGATACATAAGGACTCCGACCCCTTCGGGGGAGACAAAGCTACAAATAATATTAAAAATAAACCAAATTTTATCATTTCGTGGTAATCCTACCGTCATATAAATATAACTAAATAAATAAATATCATGGGACACCTAACACACTAACGTCCTAACAAAAATAGAATATAATAATTATTATTAAAACATGATACATAAGGACTCCGACCCCGTCAGGGGAGACAAAGAACAATTAATATTAAAAATAAAGCAAATTTTATCATTTCGTGGTAATCCTACCGTCATATGAATATAACTAAATAAATAAATATCATGGGACACCTAACACACTGCCACCTGATCCCTATCTAGGTAGAGCCTGTACCATGGCAACAGATAAACAATCTTATGTATTCCTCTTATAAATAGATAAGAATACATACATATTATAAATTACAGCATTAACCGACACACAACTCACACACACAACACAGAACAAATAATCTTGCTCATCACAAAAAGATTGCTTCTGTGTGCGGATTAAACACATGGGGTGCCGAGTGCAAAGGCGGCACTCCATAAACCTTCAAAAAATCTACATATAGTACAAGAGTAAAAAAAAATTGTTTCAATTATTTTTTTATGTATGGCTTTGATTTTTTTCTATAGGTTAAATGTTTTTGAATTATGGTTTGGTATCGATGAAGTTCTTTAGTCTCTTTAGTCACACTGTCTTATGGGATTTTAAGAAGGTGCACTTACACCCTTGAATCTGATATATTTAGGTCAGTAATTCGAGAAATAAGATGTAAGCTGCCTAGGACTTTATACCAATAGTGATGATGACAGACGTTCAACTAATGGAGATTTTGTAACATGAGACATTATCTCAATCATCATATTCACAGACCACGATAACACAAAAAGACGTTATTTATTTTTCTCTCGAATAAAGTCGTAATTGACTGTTACAGCACTTACGACTGTCGATGTTACCACATCGTCTCCATTTCGAGTGAGTTTGTGTAGCTTACTGCAAATCTCTTAAACGGGCTTAAATATAAATATATTTAAAACTTTTATAAAATAGATTTCTATTGTGGAAATTTCTCGTATCTCTTTCTTGCTTTTTACGCATATGTGACAAAAAGAAAAATATACTAAACTCCACAAAATCTAGGGGTTGTTTTCTTCTCCAAAACTGAATTTCATGTTCATTAACTAAACAACAATAAATACCTATGCCTGTACGTTTATATTCTTTTGTTTCGGTTTGTCAAATTTATTTAATAGACGTTTATTTTGGACAAAAATGTAATTGTCGTTTTTATGATTTTTCGAAGGGTCAAAGAAAGAGTTACTTCTATAAAATGTAAGTACACAAAACGGCAGGGCATAGTCATGGCAGATATATATTGCACTAGCTGTGCCCCGTGATTTCCCCGCGTTAAAATTTATAAATTGTAGCCTATGTGTTCCAGGGTGTCAGCTAACTCCGTGCAAAATTTTATTAAAATCTCTCCAGCCGTTTAGACGGGAAGAAGTAACAAACATGTACACTAACAAACTCACAAACTTTCGCTTTTATAATATTAGTGTGATTAAACTAAATTAAATGATATTGCTAAAGTTGTAATTTCAGGGAAAAAGCAAGGTAACCGGTAACCGATACATAATTGTTCTGAGTCTGTATGTGCTTTGTGTCCATCAATTAAATGTTCCTGTAGTACCTCCCGACACAAGTATTCGTTTCCCTAGTATGATTGATGTATTAAAAATAATTAAATGTGTTTTAAATTTATGATCTCTATGAACATCCCTATCAGTTAAGAGCTCCACTTAAAGTTACCCAGAGTTCTATATACTGACTCATATCTCCGATCAGTCAGACCATCCTAGCCACCTGTCATTACATTACGACCATATTACTCCGCCTATTACATACATAACTATCGAAACTGGCCTATTTCGAAGCTAGCAAAATGAGTCAGCAAATAAGTGTGGTTGCAGTGGAGTTAGCGGGCTTGCGTCTGTGTTATTGCATTAATGATTTGTTAAGATTTGATTACTTTAATTATGCTATGTTGTGAATATATTTGTCGAGTATTAAAAGTAGGACACACTATGGAGTTAAATACCTGTGCCGCGGAGGAATTTAAAAACATAACCGGACACGAAGCACCTAGACTTAGATTAACCGACGGTTACCGTAGCCTAGTTATTAGTGATCCTGCCTACGAAGCTGGTGGTCCTGGGTTCGAATCCCGGTACGTGCAAATATTTGTGTGATGAGCACGAATATTTGTTTCTGAGTCATGGATGTTTTCTATGTATATAAGTATTTATCTATCTATATAAGTATGTATATCGTCACCTGGTACCCATAGTACAAGCTTTGCTTAGTTTGGGGCTAGGATGATCTGTGTGACATTGTCCCCAGATATTATTATTATTATATAAGAATGTATTTACAAAAGAAAAGTAGTATGTATATTATATCAGTTATCTGATTTATGGATTAGAAAAATACCGACATACGAGGCCGGCATAGTAACGAGCAGCTTAAACACAGCGCCAAATATGCAGTCTTAATAGAATTATTGTAATGAGACATAAAATGGCCTAAGTAATTTAGGTCACCAGTTTAAAGTTACGAAAATATTTCTGTAATTTCTTGAAGATTAACGATTTAGTGTGTTCTGTGACAAATCTTAATAGGTATACAATATAGAGATGAGCTTAACCCTTGATCGGTTATAGCAGATGTTCATAATTCATTGGTTTTTTGCTCTTATTGCAACTGCATAGAGTTTAAAATTAGGTGGTAACTATTACCATTGTCTGATTAAGGGTTAACGAACACTAAAACCATGGGTTCAGTACCTGAAAAGTTACATAAAAAATTAATCAAATGATATATATTTTTAGCTCCCAATACGTTTCATATCAGCTTATCGTTATTCTTGTATGGGAACTAAATATTTTTATTGTGTATCTAGCTTGTTGATTTGATATACGGTGTTCAGATTTATAGACAAATAAAGCTCCTTAAGTTATGCCCACCGTAATTGTAATATTTTTTATTTTATATACGGATTGCAAAAGAGCAAGTGTGTCACCTGATGGTAAGTGATCACCGCCGCCCATGGACACTCGCAACACCAGAGAAGCCGCAAGTGCGTTGCCATAAGATCAACATACAGTTAAATCAATAAACTTTTTTATTTAGTAGTCTGTTAAAAAGGAATTTAAAACTAAAAGATTTTACTTGTCATCTTTAAGTAGAACAGTATTTTAAACAGAAATATATGTGTGTAGCCACAGTTGCCAGCCATTTCACATCTTTGATAGAGTTAGGTCATACTTGAGTCATCTTTAAAGGCAAATGTATGTAACTGTATGTATTTCACAATCCTGCTAAACACTCAATTTTGAAAGGCGGAATCTCCAGCCATTGAGAGTGCGGTTACCAAAGCTTATGAAATTATTTGCTGTAAACTCGTATTATGAGTGTGTCTAAAGAAATATTTATATCATTTCTCAATTATTTTTGTAGTAGCACTCTATTATTTCCCTGTATAGTGGATGACTTTACAAAGACACTAGGTCTGCAAGGCATTTTGATGCTTACATATATTGAACTAAGTATATTAATGTTTTAGCACAACTAAAACACTGCCATCTGCCCCCACTAGGCAGAGCCTGTAATTTGGCAACCAGACAACTAATAAAATAACTTTATATATATTTATTTTAAATTAGACGGACCGATGATCTTGTGCGGGTCGCTGGATGCGGATAGCGCAAGACCGGCAGTTGTGGAGATCTTTGGGGGAGGCCTTTGTCCAGCAGTGAACGTATTTCGGCTGATATGATGATGATGAGACGGGCCTGTTGGCGTGGTTGGCAGATGCTTGATTTTCACGCCGGAGGTCGTGGGTTCGATTCCCACCCAGGACAGATATTTGTGCGCACGAACATGTCCGTTTGTCCTGAGTCTGGGTGTAATTATCTATATAAGTATGTATTCACAAAAGAAAAGTAGTATATGTAGTATAACAGTTTTCTGGTTTCCATAGTACGAGCTCTGCTTAGTTTGGGATCAGGTGGCCGTATCTAAATAATGTCCCAGGATATTATTATTATAATATTATTATTACATACATATTATTACGAAATTAAATAATGAAATGTATTAACCACTTGGGTATACTTGTAGTAAAGTATAGATCTATTACTCTCTGTCATAGAACAAATAATTGACCTCATCGCGTAAAAAGTTGTTCTGAGTGGGAATCGAACCCTCGATCTCTGTCTTATCAGTCAGGATCACTAAACACTAGCTCAACATGTATATCAGTTGACTGCACGTGTGGCGCAGCAGCTAAGATAATCGCCTCGCCGCTTAGTCCCGGGTTCCATTCCCTCGCCGGACGGCGGCAACTATTTGTGTGACCTATAAATAGTTGTTCTGAGTCTGGATGGAATTTGTGTCCGTCTATTATAAAATAAAAAAAATAAATAAAAAAGGTTTTTATTCACGTAGACTTTAAAAAAGCGCTTGAAAATAGTCAGAACATGTTTGTAGTAATAGTAATATATAATTATTTCTAGGTACATATAGATATTTAGGTACACGGATTGTAGGAAATAATTTACAATAAGATTTATTATATAATAATAGCGATATTTAGCTAACTTAAATTAAGTTATTGTCAAGGATCAGGTGTAAGTTTAATTATCGAAATTTTAAATATATTTAGCTATAATATTTTTATTACATATTTCCTGAATGGTTCTGTCTATATTAAGGTACGAATTAAATGTTATTATTACGGCGGACCTTGTGTTTATAACAACGGTCGCGCTTTAATGCTATCACCGGATCCAATGCGCCTCAACTGAGAAGACCCAGCGAAATATGTTTGTAAAGTACCCCGCGACACAGGGAATAGATTCCCTAGTGCAGGCGTTGTCTTAAAAAGTAAGCCTTCTTTAAGTAGTTATCCTATTTCTATCCAGTCTCCATCAAAGCAACAGTAGGTATTTACTTGTCTGCTTGCAATTATGTTCTCTATAATTGCTTCCTACTGCCACCACTAAGCGGTGTAATGCCACGGTGAATACCTAAGTATTATGGTGGAATACTGACTTTAGAGTGCCGTGGGAAGAAGCCACGGGAAAATCTGCGGGAACCAGAATTGTGGAGTACCTATACAGGGTTTGGGTAACTTGGAGTAAAATTTAGTTTTAGCTTTAATGCATTTTATGCAAATTAAGCTAAACTCGAAACTGGATTTTTATGGGAATTCGTACTAATATAAATCAAGCAATGAACGTTTTATTAATGTAATGTTAAGCTAATGAGACACTGGTAGATCAAATTTACGAGTTCTGTTTATAATAACATAATACACCTGTGCACAATATTATTTCATCACATAAAAAAATCGTTTCCTGTTTTTTTATCAATAACTCTATAAGTCATATCAAAAACTAAACAAAAGATCCTTAAAGAGGATAAAATTTCCGAAAAAGTCAACTCTCGGAACTCCAAAAACAATATTTTTTATTGAATGTTAAAAGCACGGTTCCGTGAAAGTTTTGTTGTTTGTGATAAACCAAGTTTACGAGTTCCCTTTATAATGACATAATACACTTGAGCACAATAATATTTCACCGCTAAGATTGCTGATCTCCATTGAGAGTGGCCGTAACTAGTTAGAGCTAACCGCCGTTGCCGTAACTAACTCTGGCCTAGACCAGATGTGCATTATTATGTTTCCGGCCCATGGTTATTTAGGTCTGCTTCATTGGTCTATCAGGAGTGTATTGTATCGTAGTTAATAAGTTCCAGAGATCTTTCATCTGCCAAAAAAATCTAAGCCAGGAGAGCGGTATTATATTCTTTGTTCCTGGTTAAGGGGTTTCTCGTTAGTAACCGTTAGTCCGGCACTATAGCAGCGATTAGCTGTGGTCTGCTCTAGTAACCTATGATTATTAATTAATATGTCTTCGCAGCTTTGTAAACATCAGGCTGTGTATGGAAAATGGAAAGTTGTAATGTGACATAAAATCTGAATTGGAATTGTGTGGGTACTAAGGTACTTTAACTGTGCAGATATAATACATTATTGATAGGAACTGCGAAAGTTTTAGTGATCAAGTCAAACAGTCGTTCTGCTCAACAATATTGAACATTTTCAATACCAGACATTCCAAGACTATTATACCAACACATTAAAAGCTATGAATACGGTGAAAAAATATAATATAGGGTGATAAAATATAAAGGCGATGTATTCGATGTTCTTATAACAACTAAGGGCGTATGCACACCATGTTTGTTAAGCACGCCGTTGACGCGCGTTTGTGCCGATATACACGCGCGTCAGCATACCGTTTGTATCGATACAAACAAAAATAAACCGCTCTGTAGGATAAACGCTCGTTTCATAAACGGCGCGTTTAAAATACATGGTGTGCATAGGTTTTAAGTGGTACTAATTGAGTAATACTTTCGACGACAGCTTTTTAACTACAAAAGGCGATAAGTAAAACAAAGGAACAAAGATTTATTTTAATTAACACAAATAAAAGGAAATCGACAGTGGTAAAGTGTAACAATGAATTTAGCTGTTACTGCGGGTTTGAAGATGTTACATAACTTCCGAGGGAACCTCATTGTGTCCAATACTGTCACTTTTATCTTTTAGTACAGTTGCTAAAGCGTAGCACACACGAGGAGGATAAAATACAATATAGCCAGAATATTTCCACTGTGTTCAGAGTAAATTCACAAAGGCGGCCACAGATGTTATCTGATCTATACATCTATACAAATAAATAAAATTGGAGTGTCTGTTTGTAATATTGAAATAACCGGTTTTTACTACATAAATATGAATATATATACGGTACATACACCAAAATAAATTTTTTTTATGTCAGTCTGTTTGTTCCGGCTAATCTCTGAAACGGCTGGACCGATTTTAACGAGACTTTTATTGGCAGGTAGCTGATGTAATAAGGAGTAACTTAGGCTACTTTTATTTTAGAAAAAGACTTTTATTTTACGAAAAACACAAAAACAAAAACGAAATAAACTAATTAACACGCGGACGAAGTCGCGGGCACAGCTAGTCTATACATATAATAAAATTGTAGGAAAGTAAAAACTGTACATTGAATATTTTTTTAAAAGGATACTAGGGACGTGATCTATAATCGATATCGAAGCCAAAAATATAGTTTTTATAATTTTTGTCTGTGTGCCTGTTTGTCTGTATGTATGTACTTCAAATTTTGCATGAATATTACTAAGCGGTCGGGTCAATATATAGGCTACATATTATCACGCTATCACCTACGGGTAAAACCGCGGGGCACAGCTAGTATCATATAATATTGGAAATATAAATAAAATTACATTTACTTTATTTATATTTCCAATATTATATGAATATGAATGAATAGACGGTCACCGTAGCCTAGTAGGTAGTGCTCCTGCCTACAAAGCTGGTGGTCCTGGGTTCGAATCCCGGTAAGTGCAAGTATTTGTGTGATGAGTACGAATATTTGTTTGTGAGTCATGGATCTTTTCTATGTATGTAAGTATTTATCTATCTATATAAGTATGTATATCGTCGCCTGGTACCGATAGTACAAGCTTTGCTTAGTTTGGGGCTACGATGATCTGTGTGACATTGTCCCTAGATATTATATTATTATTATAGTCAATATTAAGTCGACTCTACTGTATTGGGGTCCTAACCCTGTAAATGTAGATAATTATTTTTATATTCTTTATGACACAAATTTATGAATTAACGGGCCGGTTGGCGTGGTTGGTAGATACTTGCCTTTCACGCCGCAAGTCGTGGGTTCAATTCCCACCCAGGACAGATATTTGTGTGCATGAACATGTCTGTTTGTTCTGAGTTATGGTGTAATTGTCTATATAAGAATAAAAAATAAATAAAAAAAAAAAAAGGTTTTTATTCACGTAGACTTTAAAAAAGCGCTTGTAAATAGTCAGAACATGTTCGTTGTAATACAGTTATTATTTCTAGTTGCTTATTACAGATATTTAGTTACATGGAATGTTAAAACATTTATACAATTTATTTTATAATAGTAGTGATATTTAGCTAGCTTGTATTAACTTATTGTCAAGGAAGTATGTATTTATAAAAGAAAAGTAAATCAGTTATCTGGTTTCTGTAGTACAACCTTTGTGCTTAGTTTGGGATCAGATGGCCGTGGGTGAATAATGTCCCAGGGTAATATTTTTGGCGATTATCAATCTATGGACCGACCGCGAGCCTAGTTGCGTCACCTTGCCTATCACTTACGGATCGATGAGAGCATCTGGCTGTGAGTTTTTAGACACGTTTTTCTTTTTTGAATATTTTTTGTTTTTTTTTTGTTTTGTGCATATATCGCTCTACGTCAACGATCGGAGAATTTCATCGGACTGAGGTCCTGGAAGTTTGTGGTTGACGCGGCGCTTTCGCAATCGTAATATATCCACAGTGTGCACGCTTTATGTTCAAAATGTCCCACAGTTCTTGTTACCGCCTTAGATTATTGTTTACTGGTTAGATCTTTATCTGTGGTTGAGAAAGATGGTTTATGAGGTTGTTAATTAACGATTAGGTATGCTATTGCAAAATGTAGAGGTCCGGATGTACAAGCGATTAGAAAATGTTTAGACGGTAGAGAGACTTTGAATTATTTCGATCGATATGTTAAATTGATTCACTTTCATTTTTGTTACTATTAAAACAGATAAGTTAGTAAGGTAGGTAAGTTTCATTTCAAAAGAATAAAAGATACGTTACTGACTTTGGGACGGGATGCAACGATTACGACAGTCGTGGGTTCGATTCCCGTACAGACTAAATATTTGTGAGTCTGGGTGTACTTTGTGACCGTCAATTATATAAAGTACCCCACGACACAGAGATACATACGGGCATGTTGGCGTGGTTGGCAAATGCTTGTTTTTCACGCTGGATGTCGTGGGTTCGATTCCCACCCAGGACAGACATTTGTGTGCATGTTTGTCCTAAGTCTGGGTGTAATTATCTATATAAGTAAGTATTTACAAAAGAAAAGTAGTATGTGAGTTATCTGGTTTCCATAGTACAAGCTCTGCTTAGTTTGGGATCAGGTGGCCATGTGTAAATAATGTGCCAGGATTATTTATTATTTGTATTATTTGAATAATGCGGGCGTGTCTTAAAAAAAAACACGAATGGAGTATTAGGTCACAAATAATATCCTAATAATATATAATAATTCTGGGCCATTATTCACATACGACAATCTGATCCCAAACTAAGCAGAGCTTGTGCTATGGAAACTGACATATTATATATACATTTTACAAACGAAAAGTAGTAACTTTTCGTTTGTAAATATGTACATACTTATGTAGATAATTACACCCAGACTCAGGACAAACAGACATGTTCATGCACACAAATATCTGTCCTGGGTGGGAATCAAACCCACTTGGGGCGTGAAAGGCACGCATTTACCAACCACTCTAACACGGCAGTAGTCTATCACAAGACCACCGATAGTGACTGTATTTGTATAAGAATAAGTTCGTATAAAAGATTATAGTTACATGTAATTCCATTGGGTCATATTACTTACTATAGCTACCTTTTCTTGGATACAATTCATATTTCATACCAAGGTTGCCTGGAAGAAATCGCAGCAGCGATAAGACCGCCCATTGTATTTTAACATCTAGTTTTAATTTATGTGTACTTTTACTTATGTACAGGTTTTACTTTTAATTTTATTGAGATAATCTATTGTATTTTCTGGTGCAGTAAAGTGTACTCTCATCTATTATATTCTAGTCAAATAATCTCCGTTAAGATTAGTCGCTGGACCTAAAGTTCGGCCAGAAGCAGTAACCCAGAATTATATTTTGCACTCCTCAAAATAAAGACTTTCTCGTAACATGAAAGGACACAAAGGTCACGGGCTACGCACTCGTACCGCCTTTGTGCGGTACCGGTAATTTTCACGCCCACTTACCACAATCGGTGGGCAAGGCAGAGACGGTGAGCGACATTTATAACATGCTATTGTATTGTGTAAAACTTGTAACATAAATAATACAGGATATTTAAGAACGTAACGTGTGGCATCCTGTTTAAGGTGGTCCCCTTCGCCCTGGTGTTACGGGTTCGAGTCCCGCGCAGGACACCTATTTGTGTGACCTATAAAGTTCATTTTATTAGTTATCTGGTTGTCATAGTATTTTTTTAAGGGGGTGTATATGTATGTAGCGACGACGTGCAGATGTAGGGGTGTATATGTAGCGACTGTATATTTACACGTCGGTAGATTAAGTGCACTGTTCACCGATAAGTTAAGATTGTATTAAGCACGTATTATCATAGTATATAAACCATATATTACCCAAAAAAACCAGAAAAAATAACACCTTGTCTCGTTACTTTATTTGCCATAGCATCTAGCAAAAGGCTCTTCCTAGTTTGGGATCAGATGGCAGTGTGTACCAAGATTTTTATCTTGTTACCGAACCATTACGAATATTTGTTTCTGAGTCACGGCTGTTTTCTATGTATTTAAGTATTTATCTATCTATATAAGTACGTATATCGTCGCCTGGTACCCATAGTACAAGCTCTGCTTAGTCTGATATTATTATTATTATTAAAAATTATGACAATAACAAATTTTTGCCAAAGAAATAATAGTATATTAATTAAATGAAGATATTTCAATAACAGTAGCAGCAACCGTTTCTTTTAAGCCGTGTAGCAATCACAATAAATCATACCACACGGAAACGAAAGTAGATGTTTAGTCTTTGGGAAAAATTTACGATTTCAAATTAATCTTAGCATTTGCGTAATATGAAGCGTAAATCTTAATTAATATTTACGTGTAGAACTGAATTTAACGTGCTTTTTATATATGATAGCAAGGCCGACAATCAAGTGGTGATCACCGCCGCCTATGGACACTTGCAACACCAGAGGAGCCGCAAGTGCGTTGCCGGCCCTTAAGGAAGGAATAGGCTCGCTTCTTCTTCTTCTCCTCGTGGATCATTAGTTTTTAATTTTGCTTTTAATGCGGTAAATTCCCTTGAAAGCTTAGAACTCGCTGTTGTGGCTAGGTTGAATCGGTTAATAATTGCCATACTGCCACAGTGATATAGGTATTTCTTTGTTGTAATCGAGCACGATTCGACCCGTTATTGTTTTTGATATACAGCCCAGTGACAGACAAATGAACAGACAAATGGAAGGACAACAGATGGCTGAGTAATAAAATTCGGTTGACGTCGTTTGGTTACGGTATATTGTAATTTCAAAGGCCTACTGGGCGGCTTAAACACCATTGTCCATTTCAATACATCACTAATTCTATGAGAACAAAATTAATCAAAGGCAGTATTGATTGGTTATCACTTTTCAATTTAAAACAGAAATTAGAAAAGAAGCCGTATTGATTAATTTATTTAACTTCCCATAATGTAAAAATATAGCGAAATATTCAATTAAATAACAGCGTGAAAGAATTATTATTACAATTTAGGAATTGAATGAAATAATGGGAAGAAATGTAGAGTCGATATAACACAGAGTAATGCATCAAAAAAGAAATCATATCGAAATAAGATCAAATTAAATAAATGAACGTGTTGAAAAGTGGTTAAGGTGTCCCCGCTACTTGAAAAGTACTTGAAAAGAATAGATAAATAAATAACTGCAACTGCCTGTTCTATGCAACCAAACAAATGATAAATACTCTTATATATTTATAAATATATAAATATTATAGATAAATTGCACCCAGATACGGAACAAATAAACGTGCTTATCACACAAAGATTCGTCCTGGGTGGGATCGATTCCACAACCTCTGTCTTAGCAATAAAGATCTGTCAATTCTGTTAATTTTCACTATTATTTTAAAAAAGTTTGATTAAAGAAGGTATTACGTTATTGAAAATGCACAATTTATGTGTCTTGACCAGGGGCTCTACCGGCTTAGTCACCGAACATCGTTTTCGTGAATGGCGTTCAAATAAATAAATTTAAAAAAATACCTAATCAATCGTTAAATCAGCTTCCATGACCACATGTGAAGCCATAAATGGTCCGGAATCGATTGTCAACGTTGAAGCCAATTTAGCGATTGATTAAGTAATTTTTAACCTTTATTTATTTGAATGCCATTCACGAAAACGATGTTCGGCGACTTAGCCGGTAGAGCCCTAGGCTTTGTTATCGCCCCGCGGCCCCGTTGCGTTGCGGCGCAAGATCCCTTGATTCCTCTATCCATTCTACTCCCTACATTCTTCAGATGTGAATGATTGATAGTGTGTGAAGTCTGATTGACTGTGTGACGTGTTAATTACACAATTTATCTCACACCGTGACGTAATCATACGTCATAGGAAAGTGTGAGTAATTATTTTAATTGCTTTCTTTTGTAATTGTGTGTGGAAATATGGTTTAGGTGTAGGTGGGTCGTAGGTTATGCCTCTTATAATTGCTTGAATGGGGCACGGAGCTTTTTAATTGTGAAGACCTCAACCTACAGAATTGTAAAATTTTAGGTTACAAAAACGGGTAATAGTCTTGGTTTAGTGGTTAGTAACCCTGACTACCGAGCCAGCGTTCGTGGGTTCGATTCCCACCTAACATATCTTTGTTTGATGAGTATGACTGTATGTTTTGTGTTTGCGTGTTATTTGTATATTAAGAACTAGCTGTGCCCCGCGGTTTTACCCACGTTAAATTTCATAAATTATTACAGCTACTCCCCGTAGGTGATAACGTGATAATATGTAGCCTATATGTTGACCCGACCTCTTAGTAACATTTATGCCAAATTTGAAGTAAATCCAGGCAGTACTTTTTGAGTTTAGCCCGGCCATACATACAGATAAACAGATAAAAATGCTAAAAACTATATTTTTGGCTTCGATATCGATTATAGATCACGCCCCAAGTATCCTTTTAAAAAAATATTCAATGTACAGGTTTGACTTTCCTACGATTTTATTATATATATAGATATATAAGCATGTTTATCAGTTGTCTTGCTGCCCCACCTAGTTTGGGACCAGATGGCAGTTTTTCTAACATGAACTAAAAACCAGCTTTCCTCATTTTTATTTAGGTAGGCCCCCTGTTCAATCCATTGCTATTAGCTTTTAAAATTGATAAGTTACTGCTATTAGACGTCCAACGGCTATGGGAGCCAATAACCATGATATTATAATTAAAAGAAAAAAAGGTGTAAACTACATACATATATATCAAAGTCATGTGAGAAAGTACGCATTAACGTCATAGCTATGAAAATTCAATAATAAACTAACTGTAATTTTGCGAGGAAAATCACATAATATACAGAGCTGAAATACACTGGAAACTGCTGGATGCGAATAGCGCAAGACTGGCAATTGTGGAGATCTTTGGGGGAGGCCTTTGTCCAGCAGTGGACGTCTTTCGGCTGATATGATGATGATGTTGATACAGAGCTTTAAACCTTTAAAAGTAAGTATATCATTATTTTTAAATTACTTTTTAATCTGGGATCAAGTACAATATATTTTTAATTAAACAGCAGTTTTAATAAATTCTAAGTTATCACTCGTATAATTTGTGCAACTACTTTGAGTGGTTATTATTATGTTCGCAATCTCAGTAACTTTCTTCCTTTTACGGCAATTAATTCTAATCTTACATCAACAATTAGCTCTCATTCCAACCTGTTCGCTTTAACTCGACATTATTATACCTAATCTCATTTTAAGTACAATGCTGGTTAATAATTAATTTAAAAATAGACAGTAGACGTCCAAAACGCAATGAACGTAAATCATGACGTTGTGTTCTTTCGCAATATTTTTTTTCGTGTATTGTGATGTCATCTCACAGTGTTACTGGCATTACATTGATATTTGCATACGTTGCCAGAACAAAAAAATACTGAATTTCAAACAAGTGTTGCAAACAACAAACATTATATCTTCATCGTGAGAATAAAAATAAAACAATAGCCTTGATTACCTCACGTTTGGGGTAATACGCTTTCATTTATATTAGACTTCTTTATTGTAACTCCATAAGGTCGATATTCAAATGAAATTTGTATTGAATAAACCAATGAGAATATTATGCTAAATACCATTTCTCTTATAGGTGTTACGCAAATAAATTGGAGTTTTTCCCGAGCATTTGTACACATTAAGTGTAGTAGCGACTATTATGTGCATATAATATAATTAAGCATAAAACATTCTAAACGGTGTTTTATGTACATTATTTAGATACAGTAAAATTTATATGACTAGTCAAATTATTATACAACGTCATTCAAGCTCAATATTATAATTCCGAAAGTGTTCGTTTATTTTTGTTATCTGAAGTATTGAACCGATCTGCATGAAATTTTGGGATATTTCATCAATATGAATGCAAACATTATTACCTAAACCACCAGGACCTGATGGTCATGGAAGGCGATGTTAGCTCAGGTAACGTAAAATCAGCCAAGTGCGAGTCGAACTCGCGCACCATTATTTGGAAGGGTACCGTACCATTATTTGGCAAAACAACTTTTTGAGGCCAATGTCGAGTGAAAAAGCAAAAATCATTTGTTGTATGGTAGCCCCTTTAAATATTAAATTTATTCTGATTTTAGTTGTTACAGAAATCTGTGAAAATTTCAATTATCTAGGTATTACGGTACATGAGATACAACCTGGAGACACACAGACGGACAGATGAGTCTTAGTAATAGGGTCCCGTTTATATATATATTTATACCCTTTGGTTACGAATCCGTAATAAGTCAATAGGC
Source organism: Pseudoips prasinana (assembly GCA_951640165.1). Taxonomy (NCBI): domain Eukaryota; kingdom Metazoa; phylum Arthropoda; class Insecta; order Lepidoptera; family Nolidae; genus Pseudoips; species Pseudoips prasinana. Next base: position 29,921,628 of record OX621251.1, on the reverse strand, counting down.
ATATCATAAATATATACATAGACTCACGCCTGTTTCCTAGAGGGGTAGGCAGAGACAACGGACCCATTTGTCACGATCCTTGCTTCGCTTTTCGCCTCGTTTACCGTCATTATTCTTCATACCGGCCTTCATACCGGTTTAGGCATATCATAATTTAAATAAAACTATCACGATCTAGATAATAGAAAAAAATTAGCGCAAATTAAACCGATAAGCCTAGGAACACCAAAGCATAATTTTATACCATAAGGGTTACTTACTTTCGTCGTGACAAAAAAAAAAGATGTTAACTATTCTACGAATGGTCCCGATTATCGCATTGAAACTCAATGTATGTTTCGGTAGCACAATGAAAGATCAAGTGGACACTTTCACTAACACTTCCATGTTTATTTATTGTGCACTTCAATGAGCTCCTACGCATTCTATTTGCGTAGCGAGGTGTCTATGGCAGCGGATTGAGTTCAGCTACGTGTTATTTATGTTGGTAGCATTGGAAACTGTTTTATTAAGTTCGTGCATAGGTGGGAGTAGGTGAGAATTGATATTTTTGTGGTGGAATTTTTATAGATATTTGCGATGAAAAATATAGGTAAAATAAACACGTAAAACTACACAACCAGTAAAGGCAGAAAAGCTGAGCGTACCTAGTCTGGGAAGCACCTTAGACCATGTATTGTGATTTATTATTGAGACCACAGCACAAATGAGTAATTATATATAAAAATATTATCCATTTGATTTACACGCATACTTTATTCGATACTAACTGTGCCCTCCGGGTTTTACCTGCGTTAAACTTTATAAATTTTAGCCTATGTGTTTATCCACTGTGTCAGCTAACTCTATACTAAATTTTATTAAAATCGCTCTAGCTGAAGACATAAAAAACATACACACTCACACACTTACATTTTTTGCCTTTATAATGTTAGTAGTTAGTAGGATCAAAGAGTTACATTTACTAAATAAGTTTTATCTCAAGATCAAAATATTCGCTCTTAAGTAGAATATTTCTAGCTAGCATATCAGGGGAACCAACATTATCAGCCTGATATCGTCCAATGCTGAACATAGACCTCCCCTAAAAGTTTCTATGACGTTGCTATCGGAGTTGTTTGTCGTTTGGGGAAAAATGGATGTTCACAAAAAAGTATTATAGTGGTAAGTAAATCGTTTTTAATACTAATGTACGAAGCTGTGCTATCAAAATTCATAACAAAACTAAACAAAAAAAAAATACAGTACACAAAACAGATAGAAGAGGTGTTTTCCTACTTTCTTTGATTTGTTTATAAAAAATCCCTAACTTTCCTCATGCAAAAGTCAAATGAAGTAAACTATAATTAGATATTTATTATTCCGCTAGCAGTCTTACCGGGGTCTTTTATTTAAATTACGTAGTAGATAGATGGTTGTTTATATTGGACAGCTTTGTGTAGGCCCACTAACTGTTACTGTAGCACTTGCTCTCTCTACTTTATTGTGTGATTGACATGTCACAATACGTCCGAACCACTTTATACAGTGGGAATGGAAAAGCTTGAGACAGTTTTATAGATGTACCCATGTATAGCCCACCCGCGTAAAATGTGTTGCTCACGTTATTCCAGGGGAATTATTGTACTTTTGTTTCGGAAAGAATGTGTTTTCTGTACTCTGACAACTTGTGGGCAAAGCAATATAATCAGTTGATAAGTTAAGGCGTGATAATGAAATGAAATCAATTTTTCACAAATCCTGCAATGTATAATGTCGCTATATGGTTAATAAGAGAATTTTAAAGTTTAACTTCTGTGATATGGATTCACCACTTCTGAATTGGCTAAACATAAGGGCCATTACAAAAAAAAATAAGAGTAAGTAAGATAATTATTAACTTCTGTGATATAGATTCACCGCTTCTGAATTGGCTAAACATAAGGGCCATTACAAAAAAATGAAGGTTAAGTAAGAGAATTATTAACTTGTGTGATATGGATTCACCACTTCTGAATTGGCTAAACATAAGGGCCATTACGAATAAAATTAAGGGTAGGTAAGGGAATTATTAACTTCTGTGATATGGATTCACCACTTCTGAATTGGCTAAACATATGGGCCATTACAAAAATGCAATCTGTTAATTACTTTCATTTCTTTTTAGGGTTCTGAACCCAAAGAGTAAGACGGGACCCTATTACTAAGACTTCTCAATGTGTCTGTCTGTCCGTCTATCACCAGGCTATATGTATTTCATGAACCGTGACAAATACAAAAAAATAATGTTTAAGGGGGCTCCCATACAACAAACGTGAATTTTTTGCTCGTTTTTATAGATAATGGTACGGAACCCTTCGTGCGCAAGTACGACTCGCACTTGGCCAGTTTTATTAATTAGTTAAATATAACAAAACATTTGGACCATATTCAAAAAAGTGCTGCAACTTTTAAACGTTCTTTTATTCTAGAGAGAATATATTAGACTTGTCATCTCAACCATGCAGTTTAAACTCATTAGGTGTCTGCATGAGGTGGCTTAACTGGTCATTTTACCACGAGACAATGATCAGTGATCACTTATCACAGACTATTACGAGCTACGTTACGTGCAAATTAATTAAAACCAATAATAACACCCGCAAGTCGTGAAAGTATATTGTATCTTCAAAGTCTGATACCAGTGCCGATGGCATCAATCATCTGTCATCCTCAAGAGTAGAATTTGTTCCAATAGACTTAAAACCACAGAACTATATTCTTTTTCTCGCCTTTTTCAAAATAAATCTATAGTGTGGTATTTTTGAATCGCTTATATAATTTTAGTCATCTTTTTTTTATAAAATATTATTTTTTTCTCATGATAATAGCAGTATTGCCACGCTGTATGGCAATTATGAGCGAAATTACATACACGGATACAAATAATTTTAATCAAATGCAATATTCAATTGTACCGTTCAAATGTTAGGTGTGTGTAGAATCGCCAATTTTTTTACCCTCCCGCATAGAATATCTGTCAAAATGCTATTCTATTCTGGTTTGTCAGTTAAGTTTTATCTGTGGATGGAGAGATCACGATTTAAAGGTATTAAAAAGTTAATAAAGCGATTTCTAACCATCGTATACTAAATCATAAAGCCAATCAGAATATTTAACTAATAAAGGTTTTACTAATGTTAAATATAAATAAGAAAGTGTGCAATAATCAGTAAATACCTAAATAGGTAAGTACAACAGTAGTCGTGCAATATCTCAGAACAAGTTGTCGGAATCGACTTTCGCTGAGAATGCTATTCACTTAACACTCATCTCTTTTTAGCCTGTCTACTCTCAACTGAGTCTTTGAACTGATTTGTATAAATTTGTTCGTCGGAATCTTCACCTCGGGAAAGGTACGAAAGGTAATTGGATTATATATCCTTCAATACAAAAGAGGGTAGCTATTGGCCTGGGTTATATAGAGTGCTGAGGAGTTAACGTTCAAACGCAAAATTTAGATACTTTATGATAAGGAGCATCCGAATCACCCCCATGTATGTTCTACGATTTTGCGTAGTTTACGAGATAGAATTTTTATATGATATTTTCGTAAGTTTAACTAACCTAACCTAACCTTACATTAGTTTTTGATTTCTTCTCGTTCTGTTGAACATTTCTGGTTCAGTTTTTTTTGTGATAACTAATTAGCATAGTTTAATCTAACACCCTAAAAGTATGATTTATCTAATCTTTGCTGAACTGACTAAGAATTTATTCGAAAGTTCAAAATTTGGGTTTGAGCTCAGGATTCATAAATTTTCAAAGTATACGCAAAATTGTAGAACATACGTGGGGGTGATTCGGATACTCCTCATCATAAAGTATCTAGATTTTGCGTTTGAACGCCAACTCCTCGGCCAGCCTCAATAGTTTACAGCTTTACACTGCTCGATAGCTTGAAGCCGACCCTGACATGCATCTGAGTCCAGAATGGCAATTAAAAGTTCATGTAGTTTACTTCCTCGATGATACTTGCAGTGACTAGCACAACCCCTGGCGGAACTTCAATGAACTTAAAATGTCTTTACGAAAAAAGGTAAGATTCATTGAGTAAGTAAACTGTATGTAGTCGTGGTAGAGGAAGAGGTACCCAAATGGAGTGCCGTCTTATATTGGTTCTTTGTTTGTAGTTTTACTTGTCTTGGGTCGACTCTAATGTCCATTGAAGCCGTTAAATCATCATAGGCTAACTGTAAACATCAAATTAATGAATAATCCTTAAAAAATATTGCTTCGAAAGAGTAAGTGTGACGATTAGAATGATGTAAGATAGGTCTGCAAGGTATTCTGCTACTTGCAAATATTAATTTGAGTATATGAAAATTGAGTATATGAGAAAGGCTAATATGGATCGTACGTTGTATTATTTTTAAGATCTTTTATAACCTATATTTAAGCGAATAAAATATTTGAGTTTGAGTTGAGTTTGAGTTTATAGTTAAGCAGATGTATATACTTTTACATTGGTTTCAATGTGACATTTCTTTTTGTCGGTTACTCCTCCTATTTTTATGAATTCAGATATATACTTAATTATATGTACTCACGCGTATAGTCACTACTTTTATTAAACAGGGAATTATCATTTTCGTGTCAGCCGGAAGATAAAGACCCTGTCTTAATGATCTCCACAATTGACGTTATTACGCTATCCCCAAATGTTATAAAAATGTCCCCCGTATGTTTTAAAAACAATAAGTATATTCCTAACGTGTTATTACAATGTTTTCATTCCTGACGACTTACAATTTTTCGAATCCATGCCCACGAAAACAAAAATAATACAATAGAAATTAGTCGAATTTCACTGTGACATAAAAACGAGTTCATCGAAGTGGTTACATTAAACTTTTACTTCAACAAAAAGTGGATCCGTTCAAGGCTCGTTGCAATTTCTTCAAATATCTTCATCTTTGTTGGACTATAAATAGGTAAGTACACTTCATAAAAATTACCTTTTGTACTTCCCTTGAAAGGACAGTGACTTATCTAGGTAAATTATAATACCTAGATAGAGCTGTGTATTTACTACGGATTAGATAGTTTGAATGTATGAAGTTACAGCATACACTGGACAATAAAAAAAGAGTACAAACTAATTAACTCATGCCAGACGACCCTCCCTTTGGGATTCGCCTTCGGCATGGGCAGTGTTTGACGTTTGCGGGTCGATATTTAGGGATGTTTTATATAATTGTTCCCCTAAACAAAACAAGCAGACACGTGCCAGTCGTCCGATTACGGATCCGGAGGGGATTTTTATAGATAAAAATTAAAACTAAGGGTCATGGACGGTCATCCCCAGATTTCGCCGTATTTGCATCTGTACTCCCGGGCGCAGAGAACGATTTGGTGACTAGTAATACAGATTTAAAAAAAGTCTACAACAGGCACCAGTCTCTGACAAAGTAGGTCTCTATATAATTAACAAAATGTACCATTTCTATATAGTAAATCTTTGTGAAATAACTAATAAATGATTTTTTTATTTTATCGGATTGATGATTGATGATCGAATTCTGTGCGGATCATCTCATGGAGTACATATGGCGCTGAATAAATTTGTATGCCACAAACATAGTACGTACAGGATACACGTAGGTATTATGTTTGCGGCAGTAAAAAGTTCTTTGGACAGTGTGCAAGTCGAATCCCCTACAGGACGTTGAAATTCAACTGGTCGATTAACTGCTGTTTCGGCTCATGCGTTGTATGGTCGTAGTACTAAACTAACCTACTTTTCTAGTAGTGAAATAGATACATTACGCTAAAGGATACATTCGCTCCATAATATAGATATCTGTAGTTAATTCGCCCATCGTTAAGGGAAAGGTAAATGCTTGCCTTTCACGCCGCAGGTGGATTCAATTCCCACCTGGGACAGATATTTGTGTGCATGAACATGTCTGTTTGTCCTGAGTCTCGGTGTAATCATCTATATAAGTATGTATTTACAATCGAAAAGTAGTATATGTAGAATATCAGTTGTTTGGTTTCCACAGCACACGCACTGCTTAGTTTGGGATCAGGTGGCCGTGTGTGAATAATGACCCAGGGTATTATTATATTATTATTGTTGTCTTGTAGGGGGCTGGTGTATTCTTGCAATTTTTATCACTTTGTGTGTGGATCGACTCTACAGTCCCATAGCATCACCACGTCCCATGTACCTTTTCAATAGTCCAAACAGACGCTGCTGCCTATAATCGTAGACCCACTGTTCTACTTACTTTTAAACGTCACGTACAAAACGTGGTAAAAGCAGGCGTGACTATTAATACTCCAAATAGACCGTGAAATTGGTATTCTAGTTATGCTTTGATTTATTTTTGATTGGCATGATATAGTCGTTATTTAAAGAGTGTATTGAAAATAAATAGGTACAGTACTTCGAACGCATCGTGCCCAGCTCTACAAACGTTGGTGCTTCAACAAGTTTATAATTGCTGTCCACGTAAATTTTAAAGCAGATATCTATGTGTATATACATACATAGACTCACGCCTGTTTCCCAGAGGGGTAGGCAGAGACAACGGTCTTCCATTTGTCACGATCCTTGTGTATCGATGTGTATATCACATAACTAAATCTGTGCCAAATATTATCAATGAATTCGCGATACTGGTTTAAGCGACCAGAACGTCAGACAGACTTGTGCATTTTAGTAGAGAATATTTAGTTTAGAAATAACTATATTTCATCCATCATTATAAATACCTTAGGACAACTAAGATACTGCCATGCCATCTGATGCCAGAGCCTGTAACTATAGCAACCACACAACTGATAAACATACTTATATATTTCTAAATACATACTTCTAAATATAACTTGATACGAGCTAGCTAAATATCAATGCTATAATAAAATAAATTTTAGAAATGTTTTCATACAATGTGTACCTAAATATCTATGTTACTAGAAATAATAATGTATACAACTATATTACTACAAACATGTTCTGACTATTTACAAGCGCTTTTTTAAAGTCTACGTGAATAAAAACTTTTTTTATTTTATTTTATTTATTTATATTTATACATGTTATAGATAAATTGCAACCAGATTACGCAACAAATAATTATGCTCTTTACACAAAGACGTGTCCCGGGTTGGGATCAAACCCACAAGCTCCGGCTTTTTTACGATTTAAATATAGCTATACTAATAAATTGCCTATGAAACTTTTTTGGTGCGCGTAAGCAATGTAACAACAGTCGATTTTTCACGCAACCAAGAAAAATTAAGACTAGGTTTTAAATATATTTTTGTTTATGAACTAAATAGCGGCCCGGTACGTGCTTCGCTACGCTTTTAAGTATTAGTACAAATTGTTTGTATAAGGGAGTATAGAAAGATGTTGATTTTACACTTTTTCAAGACTTTTTTTTTAAATTTGCTCTACGTACAAACCTTCCCTGGACTTCCACGAATAATTCAAGACCAAAATTAGCCAAATCGGTAAAGGCGTTGTTGAGTTATAACATTACAACGAAAAGTGGCATTGATTTATATCTATATATAGATAATAATCATTCTGAACTACCAATTTAATCATTTTTTAGCACTCATAGCTAGATGCTCTCACCGGTCCGTAAACGATCGGTGAGGTCAAGCAACTAGGCTCGCAATCCGTCCATAGATGGGTGACCGCCAAAGTGGTTTAATTTCTGAGCGTCTCCGTGCTTCGGAGGACACGTTAAGCTGTCGGTCTCGATTGTAGTCATAAGACAACAGTCGTTAAACCATGTCAGAGGCCTACTGGGCGGCTTGAGCAACTCAGACACTAGGGTTACCACTACCCATACAATAAGCAAGCAAGCACTCATTGTCTGCAGGAGACTTTGCAAGTACAAAGTATGCTCAGCGCAACACATGGGTAGTTGTCTAGAGCGGGGATCAAAACCGAAATACGTGCGCGTCGATTTAGTCGCGAGGTTACTTTAACCACTACGCCACACATCTCAAATTAAAAACTTGAGAGGTGTCAAGGGACACCCGGATGGAACGAAGTTATTTCTTATTATTTATTATGTACAAAATACCTTTGTACACTCAACAAAAATAATCGTCGCGACACCACACTGTTCAATGCGAAATAGAAATGAAAATATCTGGCTTGCTTTCTATAAGAGACAGACAGAGAAACATGCGCACGCCGCATAGCTGCAAAAAGTGTCGTGACAACTTTTCGTAAGAATTTTTTTCCGTCTAGCCCCCTTTCACAACGCGCGATAAGGAACTTCGTTCCAAAACAGTGATTAATTATTTAACACGTGTAATATACAGATTTTAGAGATCCGATTTGCTCTGAAGACAAATATCGTGATTGTGTGAGTCGGAAACGTTGGAATAGCACATCAGTGGTGCCAAAAGTGAATGCTAATGCGATATGGCGAGATGATCGGCTTTCTAACGACGTGCGCGTACGCACCTCGCCCATGAGGCGATAAGTGACAGTACTGTACATTTATAAAACAACTGGTTTGTTGTAAGCTTAGTGCTTACCGCTCTTTGACGATTTTAATGACGACTCATGTATATGCTATTGATTTGAGTCGGGCCTTATGGTGAGCACGGGCATAGCTTTTAACTACAACTTGATTACAAACAGAAAACACAATAAATAGAGATAGAGTACAGTTAGTAATAGGTAGAGAAATATATATAGATAATAATTAAGGTAAAGTATTTAAAATTATAGACCCATTACATATTCGATAAGTCTTTCCCTGCATGTCCTGCTGAAGGGTCGCCGTCTCAGCATTAGCTGGGTAGGAAACACCCAACACTGATTTTCAGTCGACAACCTTGCTAGTAAACCACGGGTGAGGGCATCATGTTAATAGTTCACCTCAATGTATATATTTGTTTATTATTCGCAATGCAAAGCGTTTATCTAATCTCAAAACCATGTGTTATCATGTCTCATTGGGGTTTGAACCTCGCTTCACTAACGTGGAGATTCATGAAAGAGTCTATTACCTGGAGTGTATATTATAAGCTTGCTGTGTGGTGACGCGCACAGAATATCATCACCCCATCTCATCCCGTGGGGTGGCTTAGAAATGGTCCGAGGGAATACTTACCAGAAACCGGGCAGCAGCGTTCTGTGGTTTTGTGAACTATGACCATCAAACAAACTGCAATCGCCAATTCGTCTGCCAAGCTTGGCGATTATGGCATATCCCCCCTATTCATTGGGGAGGATATTGTCCAGCAGTGAAGATACTTTGGCTGACAAGATGATGATTATTTTGTAGGCTTGGGGTACTGTCCCAGTGACGCTACTCCTATATTGTAAGAAATCAAAAATACTAAGTTACTTGCTCATACGTTACTACCGTGTAGGTCTACTTTTTAATGTATTCGTCTAAGTTTTGTGGATAAGTTGACATCCTTTAGTTACAAACTAGCCTTGAATATAGAGAGCTCGATCACCGAAACCACTTCATTACGATGCGCGGGCGCAGGCGGCTTTCTACATTCCCCGCCGACCAGTTGAGGGCTTATGTCTGCTTGCAAGTACGCTAAGCTAAAAATATCTACCACCGCCTTTGTTGGTAGAAAATCTTAGAAATTGCTTAGAAAGGAAATATATACTATATACAATATACTATATGCCATAATATATCACCATTTTATTTAAAACAAGCTGTGCCCCGCGGTTTTACCCGCGTTCAATTTTATAAATTATCTTAGCTCCTCCCCCATAGGTGATAGCGTGATAATATGTAGCCTATATGTTGACCCGACCTCTTAGTAATATTCATGCAAAATTTTAAGTAAATCCATTCAGTACTTTTTGAGTTTAGCCCGGACATACATACAGACACACAGACAACAATTCTAAAAACTATATTTTTAGCTTCGATATCGATTGTAGAACACGGCCCAAGTATCCTTTAAAAAAAATAATCAATGTACAGTTTTGACTTTCCTTCGATTTTATTATATGTATAGATACCAGAAGACAAATAACTTATATAATTTTAACCGGCTGCGGTGGAGTAGAATAACAAACTACCTCACAATTAACTGAATGATATTTATTGAGCATTTGGGTAAATATTCCCGGTGAGGTAGAGACGGCCAGTATTCTGGGCACGATGCTCAAAGGCAGCGAGATGAGGCTTGTGATAAAGTAGAAAATCTATAAAAGGAATTTGACAGATTGGGGTAGCTGTATGTGCTGGCGTCTCTACAAGTACATGTTAAGTGCTGAATAAATGTCATTACTTCATGTGATCAGCACTGCAGAAATGCAGTACTAGCTGAGATAGGGCCCTTTTTCATACCAGTACGGATAAAATTAATAATGATTAAAATGTATAGGTACCACATTAAATGTATTTTCCGTATTTGTAATGAAAATAAAATTACTTCTTTCAAATTTCTTTCATTCCATTAGTATTGTCCATAACTTAACTATGAGGCCGACACAACTAAGCAAAATAACAGGCTAACGGAAACATTTTCTCAGTTTTCACTAAACGGGTCTCCGTGGGAACGAAGCTGTTCGGAAGGACGTAATGTGGTCCAGTGGCTCGTTGGCATCGATCCGAGGTTTTAATTATAGTTTAGATAAATTTCACTTTGATCGCTAAACGGCTGGCATGTTGGTTTGCAATATGTTACACACTTGTCTTGAGTGGGTTGTTATTACTAATTGGACACTGTTTATAGATAGATTGTACAACTTAACTAGGTGTTTTTATACATCTGTCTCGTTGGGGTAGCAGGAGCGTGTTCCATCGCAGTTATGAGTGTGTAGCAGAGCAAATAGAGTGATAACCTGTGTATAGATAGAGCCAATACAACTCCAATGTGCAAAGCATTTCTTGCTTAGCCCCAAACATTAATAATAAGTTTCCTGACTCGTACAAAATATTAAATATTCATTTGTTTAAAAATAAAATAAAGGGCCTCTTAATTCAAAAGTGCTATTACTCAACAGCAGATTTTCTTAGTGACACGCAAGAATAATATAAGAACTGCCTATCATACCATATTGTGTCACACAAGGGCTTTTCATCATTATTATTATTATTGTTTGTTATTGAAATTACTATAACTATTATTATAATATAACTTTGTACGCCAAACATTGGCAGAATTTGATGTGCCAACAATTTTATTTTTTAAGATCTACGATATAAGAGATATTTACCATATTCGTCCAATTAAATATATTGATTGATTGATTGTTGCTTGTCGCAGGAGAACGCTTGCTTGGGAGAGGAACCCTAACTTGCAGGGTACTTTACAAATATAACAAATATTTGACTTAGAACAACTAACAACTTCTTTTTCGCCTCTGGTAGACTTCGTTTGACTAGTTAATTTTGTAAATGTACGCGGATGCACCCACCGTTTTTTCGTCTAGCAAGAGGATATTCTAAGTGCTTGAGTGAAATTGAATGCTATTGCTTATTTATTTTATTATGATTCACTGAATTAAAACGGTTCTGTGCGTGCATTAGCCTACATAACAACCAATCACAATGTAAGTAAAATACATGACATTTAAAAAATAAAAATCGTAAACTGAAAGCAAAAGAAGACGAAAAAAGCAAGCCCGGAGTTTCTTTGTGGCTTTCTTCTCCGGGTCGTCCACCTAGGCAGCTAGAGAAAGCCGCAGGCTATCTAGGGTAGGTTCCTCAGCGGCGAGGATCGCTTTGGCCCATTAATGCGTGATCGGTGATCCCGTGCATGTGATCACACCCTCACTTAGAATTTCGTCTTTTGCTTTAGTCTTCAATTCTTTAATTTTAATATCGTAGAACTAAATTTCAAAATAATAGATTAGTACATTGTTATTTATTTAAGGATTTCAGAAAATATATGCGATAAAACAAACCGCACGGACTGACAGATAAATTTTTTTTTTTGTAACTTTTTACTATCCACTTTGTTTATGTACTGCATTGTGACCTTGACAAGTACAAGTGTATGTTAATACCCAAGTGCTGAATAAATATTTCATTTCATTTCATTTCAACTAACTAGTTGCTTTGATTCTTGGTGTGTCTTATGTCTTCCCGCAAAGTAAAATTATTTGTGGGACCCATAAGTATGAGACACACAAAGAGTCGTCATGTGCGGGAATTGAACCTGACACGCAAAGTCGTGAGGCGACTGCATTGCAGTTTGGCGTGTAAAAATAATTGTGTAAATTTATTAAATGCCTTAAAAAACAAGAAAAAAAAATCCACTGCGCCACAAGTGCATTCTTACGTTTGTTATGCGATTTGAACAATTTTTTATGGAACCATTTCGAAAGAAATTAATTATCAAAGTCGCTTAACGAATAAGAGAGAAATCCTGTAGACGTTTAAGTATATTATATATATCATATTATGTATATCATATTATTTATATATTCACACACACAGCCTTATTGATAACCTACTCCTTTTTTAAAATGGCTTCTCTAATAGGCAGTATTCAAATCGACTTTATAGGTATTTGCTCTTGACTTCGGAAAGGACCGGATGATTTACTTTTCTAATTTATTACATAGCTAAGTCACAGCCTAAAGGCGTACTTAATGTGGGTCTTTTAGAAAAAAACGTTTAATTCAAGTGGTCGGTTAGTAAAAGTAAAAATACCTGACAACTTTCTATTGACGCTTATCTAAAGACGGATCGTTAATCAGAATTGGTTCAGCGGTTGACGAGAAAACTAAGCAATTATATTTGTCAGGGAAATCGAAACTCATTTGCTGAAGTAAATGATGGGATCGATAGTAATAACGTGCCTTTGGTCTTGTGTTTAGGGATCCTAGCCTAGTTGGTAATGCTCCTGCCTCCGAAGCTGGGAATATTTTTGTGATGAGCATGAATATTTCTTTGTGAGTCATCGATGTTTTCTATGTATATAAGTATTTATCTATCTATATAAGTATGTATATCGTCGCCTGGTACCCATAGTACAAGCTTTGCTTAGTTTGGGGCTAGGATGATCTGTGTGACATTGTCCCTAGATATTATTATAATTATTATCCTGACTGTTGAACCAAAGGTTGTGGTTTTGATCCCCACCCATCTGATAGTTATGGGAAACTTATATGTTTTTTGTGAATTTTCCCTATTAATACAGTGGACATTGTTCAGTTTTAAAGAACAATTCAGCTCCATAAGTTACGTCTACTATTTATATTACACCTTGTATAATAGCAATAAAAAAAAAGCAAGTGGGTTGCCTGACGGTAAGTGATCACCGCCGCCCATCGACACTTGCAATACTAGAGGTGCCACAAATGCGTCGCTAGCCGTTAAGTAAGGAATAGTCTCCATGAAGGTTGCCATGGCTACCGCCTAATTTGCCGGATATCTAAAAGATGAAGGTTAGAAATTACTAAAGCATTCGTTCAATCGGCTTCAACGTTGAAAATCGATTCCGGACCGTTTATGACGTCACATGTGCTCATGGAAACCGATTGACCGATTGATTTAGTCATTTTTATCCTTCATCTATTCGAACGCCGATCACGATCACGAGGACCTGTGAATAGCCCGGTAGCCTCCCAGGGGCTCTACCGGCTAAGTCGCCGAACATCGATTTCTTAAATGGCGTTCAAATAAATAAAGGTTAAAAATGACTTAATCAATCGTTAAATCGGCTTCAACGTTGACAATCGATTCGGGACCATTTATGACGTCACATGTGCTCATGGAAGCCCATTTAACGATTGATTAAGTCATTTTATCCTTCATCTATTTGAACGCCGATTACGATCACGAGGACGGACCTGTGAATAGCCCGGTAGCCTCCTAGATCGGAAATACCTACTCAGTTAATTGATTCCACAGAGTAGAAGTGCGCGTTATCCCTTGAGGTATGCTACTATAACAGAAATTTGGATAGGAGCACTCTTATTATTACAAATATTATCATTTCATTTTAAGTAGACTTTATTATTTTTTTTATTTAGGCACAATGTCACACAGATCATCCTAACCCCAAACTAAGCAAAGCTTGTACTATGGGTACCAGGCGACGATATACATACGTATATAGATAGATAAATACTTAAATACATAGAAAACATCCATGACTCAGAAACAAATATTCGTGCTCATCACACAAATATTTGCACTTACCGGGATTCGAACACAGGACCACCAGCTTCGTAGGCAGGAGCACTACCAACTAGGCTATGGTGACCGGTCATTGTTAATTACAAAATATTAAATTATATATTAATATCATATCACGATGTACAGCCCATACATTCATATCCATTCATATTATAAGTTAAATAAATATCTTGAGACACCTAAAGCACTATTATCTAGGCAAACTAGGCAGGCTAGGCTGTTCTATGGCAATCGGACAACTGATAAATAGATAAGTATATTTATCGGTTATTTCTAAAAACATATACATATATAAGTAAACTAGCTGTGCCCCGCGGTTTTACCCGCGTTAAACTTTATAAAATATGGCCTGTGTTATCCTAACTATAAAAATTAGCCTATGTTCTTTCTCAGGGTCTAGACCATCTGTATACCAAATTTCATTCAAATCCGTTTAGTAGTTTTGGCGTGAAAGAGTAACAGACAGACAGTTACTTTCGCATTTATAATATTAGTTAGGATTACACCAGGAGCACTGTAATTATGTTTAGATAAATATTGCAATACAAATCGAGAAAACAGTTTCTAAGAGGGACATTACGTTATGATATCTCCCAATTATCGCATCTATCCGCCGGTTATGTTACATAACGGAGATTATGGGAATCTTATGGTATTTTGGATGCCTATCATGGTATGCATATTATGGGTTATGGTACAAAGACATTTGGATTATGGGTTTTTTTAATGATGTCATTATAAGTTTGCTATCATTAGTAAGTATACGCTTGTATCTATAACTGAAGTGGATTTATTGTTAGTGATTATGTTTGACTTAGCTTTAAGTTAGCAATGTAATAATGTATTTTTATGTAATTTATTACATTACCATCTAGTAACTGTAATCCTAAGGTTAACTGTTGGTAACTGTTGGTTGTAAGGTTGACTGTAATAACTATTTAAATTCAAATATTGTTATATAATATTTTTATAATTGAAATCCATTAATTTTATAATTGAATATTTAATCGTTAGTTTATTTATCCTATAATTTGAACTTACATATTTGTTGTCTACTTAATTGTGAAAATTTACATGCCATATATATGGCGAAGCGTGT
Source organism: Pseudoips prasinana (assembly GCA_951640165.1). Taxonomy (NCBI): domain Eukaryota; kingdom Metazoa; phylum Arthropoda; class Insecta; order Lepidoptera; family Nolidae; genus Pseudoips; species Pseudoips prasinana. The sequence continues at coordinate 29,906,406 of OX621251.1, read as the reverse complement.
GAAACATAACAATGATTACAACACCTATAATTTGTAAACCGTGATTTATGTAAATAAATGATTTTTATCTTTATCTTGACTGTCTCAGCGTGCAAGTGTGTTCAACCGCAGGTTCCAATCCCAGGTCATGCCAAAAAGTGTTATCGGGATTTTTCTTGCTTTTTAGCCGGATGTAAAGTTTTTATTGTTGCTGCGGAAATATGGGTAACGCGGAAGACGCTGTTAGTGGGAAAGTTGAGATGAATGACAGGTGGACTAATTTCTGTCTGAGTTATTCAAGCTGCCAAGACTTCTAGTCAAAGTCAAGACAAAGTCAAAAATAATTTATTCCGTAAAAAGATTACATTTATGTGGAATCGAACTTATGAACTGTTATTTAAGTTCAAATCTCAAAAATGGGAAATCATAAATTTAATCGTCCGGCGGGTCTCGAACCAGCACATGTTAAGCTATGAACTACACCTACGCACTGGCAAATTTAGAATTTCTTTGCTAACACCATTCCGGATTGATATTTAATTGCTAGAACCAGTACCGATCACTTAACTTGCCTTGTGAAGTACTAAGATCCTCAGATATCAAACAAATTTTACTGTCTCCCAACTACACAGACACAACACAACCCGCGCGGCAAGCTTCTTAATTTCGTCTGTGGTTTTTGAATTGGTGAGGGCTTTACTCCGAATGTCAAAGTCAAAAATTCTTTATTCCGTAAAAAATTACATTTATGTGGAATCGTCATATTTTTTACCCTACCGTGCAGTGCATGACGCGGCAGCTACTGAGAAAAACTGCCAGAAAACTCAGTAGGAATCCTTTTTTAAAATAAAATAAACTTAAGATTAATTACAATCATGTGTGTTGACTCAGAACAACTCAATCCCAAGCACTTTTATCACTTAAATAATCTGATATTTTGTAATAAGCCCCGCTATACAATTTGGCTTTAATAATTCTTTTAAACTTATTCGTAGACAATTCTCTAATATAGGTGTTATCCATCGGCTTTGTTATCTACACATATATACATGTTTCTAGATAACAAAGCCGATAGATAACACCTACATCCTCCGAAAGGGTTAGCAAGGTAATCATAAATTTCTAACCCTTTATTTTTTAATCATAAATTTGATTTGCCAGTGTGTATCGTTATAGCTTAACGTAGACTGCCTACCCCGGATTGGTAGTAGTTAGAGTTACATTTATAATATCTAATTTTTGAGATGAAAACAAATGGATAAGTTAGCATAATTTCTAACTTTAACTATGGAAGTAAAAATATATAAATGTATATAACATGAAGTATAGTATAGTACATGAATATAAATGAAACTACAACTCAATAGCGTCAAAAGATCTCTCCTCATTGTTGTAGGGGAAGGTAGCCAAAAGGCAACTCTGCCACGCTGGATAACAATACTGATTCTTTAACCAAACTTTCTGGTCCTATACACTTAATTGTCCCATATTTCATATCTTTATGTCACTTAATCCCTCTAGCCTTTCAAACTTTCTAATTCAAATAAACGTATAAAGTCATAAACCATATGAATCGAAATTATTCAGAAAATTAGAGAGGCTGCAACACCATAAAATATAATATCGATGGTTTTATTACAGTGACGATTGTAAAATCTATAGGAACAAATGGCTTTTGTCATACCGTCAAATGCATTTAATTAGAAATAATCGTCGTGTTTTTTGTACGTATAGATTTGATTGTATAAATTACATTGTAGGCGATTTCTTTGACAGAGTGGCGGCGGCAGTCCGGTCACACCATATTGTGCGTGGAAGGTTTTTTTCTCTTTAACAATAACAATAAATCGGCCACTATTTATCATGAGGCAACATTAAATACAATAAAATGATTATATTTGTATTTAAGGTTTTCATGTGCCGATGCTCTAGCATTATTCTTCGGCAACGCAATGTATTTAGATGAAAAGCACCCTATGTCTGCAACTATACTCCTGACGAAGTCTGTTTAAATAACATGTTGATCGGTTGAGTACTTAAAGCGTGAAAGCGTTACAAAAAACAATCTCAGATGTTTGCTCGTTTCTTTATTTCCTTCCTGCTCCTTTTTATTTTTGAACAATTTTCTGAGAACTTTTATAATGTACAACAATGTATATAGAAATTCCTAATCCTATACTTCGTTTTCGAGCTAGAGATCTTTCAAATATGAAAGGATAGACAACAATAGTGCTTCCTTTTATCCTTATGGTCTGAATCCCTACGATTGGTGAAGTAGAGAAAGCCTCCTTCCTTCAAACATAAACTACGAACATCACCATAACACAAGTCTATTCATTTCTAATTACTCGTAATATACTCGTTACATAATAGTTTACAATCTTACCATCGATAAAAAAGCTATTGAATCTCATATTCTTCACATCACTTACAGAAATAGGTGTAATTTATATCTCTGATACCTTTACCCAAAAGTCGTTAAGATAAATCAGCCACATATTACGTCAAATTATGAATCTGTGGTCATCTACATAATGACGAGAACGTTCCTAAAAAGAGATTCATTAGGGGACGAATTTAAAATGGTATAACGGAAAGATTGGGAGTATAAAAAAGGGATTTATTAAGTTGAGTGCGTAATAGAGACGTAAAGGCATGCCAGATGGTATACCTTCTGCTCTGATACCTTTACCCAAAAGTCGTTAAGATAAATCAGCCACATATTACGTCAAATTATGAATCTGTGGTCATCTACATAATGACGAGAACGTTCCTAAAAAGAGATTCATTAGGGGACGAATTTAAAATGGTATTACGGAAAGATTGGGAGTATAAAAAAGGGATTTATTAAGTTGAGTGCGTTATAGAGACGTAAAGGCATGCCAGATGGTATTTCGATTTTTTCTGATTTAATGGCATTCCAAGATTGGTATCACTGATCAAGTCATCAAGATTGGAAAACACTGGCCAAAACGAAGCTGAATAGATATTCAGCTTCGTTTTGTCCAGTGTCAAAGAGTATAATAATAAACTGGGATTCCAGTGTCAAATGAGAACGGACGAGTGGGGACGGTATTCTAAAAGATATTTTGACAGTAAATGATAGTTCCAATTTCAATTAATTATTCTCAGAGTATATATGTACTTGCTTTCAAGTAATTTGTGGAAGAACACTATCTATTTTATATGAATATAGTATTAAAATAGAGCATAATATGGGTTATGGTACATATTAGTATTACATTTATTAGTATTTACATATGTGTATAATATGTTCGGTAACATATTTTTTAGTTATTAGTGTAACACACTTTGTTGCGCCGTTACTGGCACAGACACGAACTCATTCGTGTCTTCTTAATAATTGTTTGGTACAATTTTGCTGTACCACTTTATATTTTCCGCTTTTGACTTAAAATTCTCTTAATTAACGAAACTTTTACTCAAAAGTCTTCGCAGTTCCACGCATTAATTAATGTTTGTTTTAGAGATATTTATTATATTCAACAATTGTGAACAAAAAATGTTCAAGAAATTTACACTAATTACCTTAGACTAGTAAAACAACTCAACACATAAACTACAACCAAATGAAAGTGAATCTCAACTATTTGCGTCTCATTTAGCGCTTTGAAAAAGAAAAGTCATAACAACCATAGCTTCTACGACATATACATTAAGGTTCATTTTTGCATGTTTTGGAAGTTATAGTCAATTTTGTATTACGTCGTATGTGTCAATTTGTGGTCTTCGCTTTCTCTGAAGGTCGTACGAAGACGCGTGGAGTTACGACTTAGACGACTTAAATATAATGTTTGTTTTATGTCATATTTTTTAGTGCTGTGACAAATTTAGTTTGGTTTGGGAAGTGTTATAGTAGATTTTGATGGATATTAATGCTTTTAATTGGATTAGTGTGATCTACGTTAAGCTGCCGGTCTCAAGTGTAGTCATTAGACAACAGTCGATTAGCCATGTCAGAGGTCTCAATCACCGTAGTGTCTCAAGTTAAAACTCTTCAACCAGTGTGTTATGCCATACTTGCCATTGATGACTTACGGAACAGACACGTGATCGCTCACTATGGCACCACATAAGAAGGCTCAAGGTCACCTAAAGAGCAATGGAGAGAGCTATGCTCGGAATTTCACTGCGAGATCGAATAGCATGTTGATATCCGTAGGCGTATCAAACTAAACGACATAGTCCGAAGAATTCCCAAACTCAAGTGGCAGTGGGCGGGACATATAGCTCGTAAAACCGATGACCGCGGGGGCAGAGAGGTTCTCGAGTGGCGACCACGACCCAGAAGACGCAGCCTTGGCAGGCTGGATGGGGGTAGCACAAGACCGACATTTGTGGAGATCTTCGGGGAATTTGTGGAGGCCTTTGTCCAGCAGTGGACTGGATATGATGATAAAGAATATAATAAGTAAATATTTTTTAAGACTCTATAACAAACATCCCAGTGAAATTAGAGAAATATCTACAAATAAGATTAAAAGAACTATAAAAGCCAAATTGTGTAGCAGGACTTACTACAAAACTTTTGATTTTTTTTTATAAAGGCTTGAGATTGAGACGCTCTAAGTTACCACATTTAAAAGCAATGTAACTTTATATTTAGATAAAGTACTTTAAAAAATGATTCCTACTGAGTTTTCTGGCAGTGTTTCTCAGTAGCTACCACCTCGTGCACTGCACGGTAGGGTTAAAAAGAAATTGATGATTCCACACACACAAAAGTAACATTTTACCGCAATAAATGAATTTTGAATTTGAATTAATGATTGGCCTATTAGTGCGGCTTAAACATCTCTGACACTAGGGTAACCACAAAACATCTGAATAAATTAATTAATGAATTTTGAAAAGTGATTGAAACTTACCTAATAACTTAATAAAATCTTTATTTCTCAAGAAGCTGAGAATGCAATATGTTTGTAATGTGTTTTACCACAAATTTCAAGAGCACTTTAAAACGCCTACCTTGGTTATTTTACGCGAGTTTCGTTATAAAATATTTGATAATATGATGAATGTACATAAAAATGCAACTAAAATATTATTAATCAAATGGATTGAGCTGTTTTAGACTAAAGACAGATTCCACGTACAGACATACGAAAAACGCTAAACATAATAAACATTAGTGTTTAGTTTAATTCATCCTGTGGGGGGCGTAGAAGCTGACCCGAGGGCATATCTCTCAGATAACGCCAACTCTAACAATGTACAAACAAAACAAAAGTTCTAACACTTCCCATAACCAAGTTTATATTCCCATACATTGTTCTAGATCAAATAAAACATAAACACGATAATAGCACGTAGCAAAATATCAGTCATTAGATAATTTGCTCGGAACTGCTTATTAAACCGACGCATCGATTTGTAACGGCTTTTTGTAGCTGTTATTAAGGCATGATTGATTTCGAAGTTTGTTCCGACTAAGCGAAAAAATTACAATTACTTTTACTATTTTTACTCGAGAACTTAAACCCTATTTGTAAAACGTGGAGTCAATGAAACGTTTTTTAAGACTAATTTGGCAGAAAACGTACGGGCGAAGTGATAGTAAGTGGTTACTGTAGCCGATAATGCTTACGTTGCCCCGCCTTTCACCTGCCCGAGGTGAGTGTACTCGTCCCAGGAAAATATACCACAGAAATTGCATGAAATATATTCCAACAATATACAGTTGCTTAAATACTGATGATTAATGTTGCTTAAAAACTGTCTTCGGTTCGTTTTTAAGCATATGTTTTTTTACTTTTATGTGTATTTTACGCGAATACTCTCAATAAATAAAAATTCATCAATTTTATTCTGTTTTACTCCAAGCTTTTGTAATGGTCCCGTATATTATTTAAATCGAATGTCTGGAAAAAATAAAAAAAAAGAAATTTGGCGTGGGCCACCCTTACAACTTGGGTGTTTAAAATAGTTTAAGACCGATCCTCAGACCTACCAAATATGCTCAGAAAGTTTGATAAGAATCGGTTAATCCCTTTCAGATGAGTTTGCAGACAAACACTATGACACTACATTACTATACAATTAAAATTATATATTTGGGTTCATTTCAAAAGCATACTTTTTCTAATCATACTACTATAAAAATCGGATCACATACCTAACTACCGAAAAAATTGCGTAACATATACATATCCAAAAAAAGGTCGTATTAAGAAGCCTCATTTTTTTGAAGTCGGTAAAAAAGCAAATTGGTCACGTAATGATTCACTTTTTATTCATCTCCGTCTGCCAGTAACGTCTACAAATACCATTCGTTGTCTATGCCCGACCTTTTCTCAACACGATTCGACACCGTAAACCATAAACAATTCACACTGGCCACATTACTATTTCCGTAAACTGATCCGACATACCTTTGTTTTAACTTTAAAAGCATAAGTTTTACCGTAGAATCAATTGTGGTCACACTGACCATGTTTTTATTGAAATTTACATACGGAAGTTAGATAATATAAGCTTAGGATGATGTAATTCAACTGATTTTAAGAGAGGAAATGTACAGAACTTATAGATAGAATGTAGAGGTACAGAGAAAGTGTGTTCGGAAAGAGTTTATTGGCTCTAATGTTTCTTTGGGTGTGTTCCTTCCTGATGCAGTGTGAAGGTTGTATTTAAGCTTTATACTTACTTATTTATCATATGGGCAGTGGTTAAAATAAAATAAAAAGGGCTTTATTCACGTAGACTTTAAAAAAGCGCTTCTAAATAGTCAGAACATGTTTGTAGTAATATAGTTGTATACATTATTATTTCTAGTTACAAATGTGGATATTTAGGTACATATTGTTTTGATTGTATGAAAACATTTATATTTTTTATTTTATAATAGCAATGATATTTAGCTAGCTCGTATCAAGTTATCGTCACAGAGATTATGTTTAAGTTTAATTATCAAAATTTATAGTTTTAGCTATATTTTTGCTACAAATGGTTCAAGCCAGAGTTGTTCAAGCCGCCCATTGGCCTCTGACAGCATAACGCGCTTAACGCTCAGAAATTAAAACCACTTTGGCGGTCACCCATCTATGGACTGACCGCGAGCCTAGTTACTTAACGTCGCCGATCGCATACGGACCGATGAGAGAATCTAGCTATGAGCGGCTACAAGCTTTATGTCTAAGTGTGATAATGTTCATTTATTAAACGACTTCAAAAGAAAACCTTTTGTATGTATATAATGCAATGTCTCCATTTTTTTATAAACCGATTTTGATATTCAATTAAGCCAAATTAATCCATTCTTCTTCTTGACGTGTCGATGGCAAACTAATTATTTTTTTGTGGCTACAGTGATTGCCCTGTTTCTATGGTATGTATGTGGCATTGTTGAGATCCTTAAGGCATGTGGCATTGTGATGTTGGGTGAGCCATGGGTTAGACCGGTACAACATTTTAAGGGTTGCTCGACAGTCCCCATCTAAATAAGTTTTTTTTTGCCTCGACTCACCTGTTTCCGGAATCTATTTAGAGACTCCCAATCACTTGGCTAGTGCAATTTACTTTTTTTTTATACACTAGTGATATATATGGAATCATTTTATGGATGAATTTGTCTTATTTAAAATGTTCTCTTTCACACGTACTCCCATCGTGCGCTTTCTCTAACGGAGTGATTTGTCGTAAGTTAGAGATGGTTTGGGCATTTAGAAATGATGAATGAAAAAAGATTAATGGCCTGGCCTGAGTGAATGGTAAAACCGGAAGGGAAAGACCTCAGCGAACATTCTGAGACCAAGTCGGAGATGTTTTCATGAAACACCAGGTCAGAAATACTCTAAAAGAAGCAAGGATTACGATAAATGAAAATCCGTTATCTCTGCCTCTGAGAAATAGTAAAATATATGTATAAATTGTTTTGTTCTCAATTAAATGAAAAGTTTAAGTGAAGATGCATTCTTAGCTAAATTAGACACTAACTATGAAGAGTAGAGTAGTCTTTTCACATTCCTGTAAACAAACAGTAAACATAAACAAAGCGTAAGGTACACGCCGGTACACTTGTCTATGTCAAGCTCGATCGCACACAATGCCAAGGCTGTCGGCAGCGAAGCGTGGCGACACCCTAACTTGCATCATAGCGGTTATACAAACGCTTTAATTTATAACAACTTGTAAGAAGGCCGTAAAGTCGCCAGAAAATGGGGAGGGAGGGGATGGCTGGTAATGCCTAAGTGAGGGTACATGTGGTTTTTCGATAAGTTACCATATCGTAAGGTGAAACGTACGTTTTTTGTTGACTTGGTCTTATAAAAAAATATATTTTAATTTAAAGTAGAAGAAGAATAAATAATTAGGTAATTATTATCGTTATCAATTATGGAAATTTGGATTATTTGCCTGCCTAAACATCTAGGCAGTCATTAAAATTATATTACACGTTCCAATATTTCAGGATAACTTATGAGAAATATTGATATGATGGTATCATCATCATCATATCAGCCGAAAGACGCCCACTGTTGGCCAAAGCGTCCCCCGAAAGATCTTCACAATTGCCGGTCTTGCGCTATCTGCATCCAGAAACTTCCAACGACCCTCACAAGAACCTCGGTTCCCATATACATTTTATTTAAATCTTATGTCAAGAAAAGTCGATAAAGGTTGATTTCAACTTTAAAAACTTTTAACATTCGTTATGAACGAATCTTACAACTAAGGACGAAATGCGTAACAAATATACAAAAAAAAAACATACAGGCCATTGATTCTCTTTTTCCAGTTAAATAAACCATTGTACAGGTACAAAGTTTCACACCTCCATCTAAATGTTGTCACCCACTTAAGTCCAAAGTAAAAGGGACGGTATTGACACACATACATACGCAGCGGCACATAATGTCCTTCTGCAGGCTGCGGTAATGGAGACTGGTTATCATTGCACTCATGTCTAACCTCGTTGGCCAGGAAACTGTCCGCCATTTCACTAACACACTGGCCGCGATTTATTTTTGGGTAACCTCACTTTTGTTGCCATAACAAAGTACGGATAAACCATTCACTCACTATATACAACATATACACTTTTAAACTTTCGCGTATCATAATTATATATTCAGTCATCCCGTGACCACGATCAATGCAACTTGGTCGAAACGTCGGGAAAATAACAATAAGGTTAGTCGCGTTAATACCTGTTAACAATGTTCATATATATACAACATGTAACATAATAAACGCACACCCTCAGATTTAACATGCATATGCATTGTTATTTACTAAATTAGTTTCTTGGAATAAAGATTATTTTTCTTTATTTTGTATTGATTGATGGAATTTGTATGAATACAAATAAAACTGCGATTTTAAAAGTCTTACTACTTTAACTTACGGTCCATTTCAATTTGTTTTTACTATACAGGGTCAATATGACAATAATTTCCGTAGTTTTAATTATTTTGAAAAAAAAATACCTATATTAAAAATTATATAAATCTATTCAGTAAACGGTTCTGAACAAACTATTTTCAGGATGTGCGTTAATTAAGTTACATGTTGTATATATATATATATATATATATATATATATATATATATATATATATATATATATATATTTAAATTAATAATGATAATATCCCAGGACATTATTCACACTCGGCTATCTGATTCCAAACTAAGCAGAGCTTATATAAATAATTACACCCAGACTCAGGACAAACAGACATGTTCATGTAAACAAATATCTGTCCTGGTTGGGAATCGAACCCACGACCTGCGGCGTGAAAGGCAAGCATTTATCAACCACGCCAACCGGTCCGTCAAATATGGTCAAAGTACTTAATAAAATCCTCACTAATAAAAGATCTTTGTTTAAGACCTTAGACCTTACATTTATTAGTTCCTGCAATCTTCACAAATAAAGATTCATTCCTCCATTTGGGAATGTTTGTTACGATAACGACGCCGCGTAGAGTCGTGACGTCACGACTCACAAGTCACACCTGTTTACGGAGATGCAGGTAGAGAATTATCAAGATGACATTGTGCTTTTTTGTGACCCCTGTGATCCCCTTAACGATGTTAGATGTCTGTGATTATGATAACACATTTTTTTCTTTGTTATTTGAATTAGATTTACTTCGCTAGTAGTGATTGTATTCACACTTAAAAAAATTATAAGCTTCTAATCAAAAAGTATCAAAAAGAATGAAAATAATTTTATTTACAAATCTCGTAAGGAAAATGTATCACAATTTTAGTATACAGTACGACATCAAACGAAAAGATCAACAAGTCTACTGTATGTATGATTTAGTTTGTATGTACCTTATCTAAGTTCTCCGTTGAAAGTCAAACTCTCCAACTCTCCAAAAATAGGAGGAGTTAGTTCTCAAGTCGGCGGTATTTTATATTATGTTTTTTACTTCATAACGTTATCATTTATGAACCGATATGAAAAACAAAATTGAAAGAATATACTTTCAAATAGGTTTCTTTTTTTTCATATCTCTGTTCTGATGGTCGGGTTCTTTAAATTTTTTTGTGGTGCTTGCAATGATGGAGTCATTTTTGGAGTATTTTGCCTTTGGTTTTAAATGACAACGCCATTAGGGAATTAAATCCCTGTATTACGATGCAGTTTATAAACATACAATTGGCGAACACAAATTGCACCCAGACCAGTAAAGTGTATGCTATCTTCGGCATATCATTGAAGTTTATAATCAGAGACATCACATTTGAGAAGTATGGATTCATTGCATGTTTAAAGATCATCAAAATATTATTATTCGATGAATTAATGAATAGGTATATTGTTTCTAATAATTTACATCTTACGTCAATCTCACTAAAAGCTGAATGAAACTCAACGTAAGATTATATAAAGTTTTATAATACCATCATCATCATCATATTAATCGTAACACTAATCATATTTTTTGCAAAACAACCCAATAACATTTACCATCAGCATTACTTTTGTAAACCTATCATCATATCGAACATTACTCGTAGTAAACATCGCATTTATTCATTCATTAACTTTCATTATATAGTCTTAATAACACTAATAACAGACTATTATATTAAAACAACTATTTATAATAAAAATAAAATTATTCTTTATTACTTTTAATACAATTAAGATCTACATAATATATGTTTGTAAATATACACGACAATTACAGTTGTGAATTCACTTTCTGTTGGTGATGTAACTTTTCTAATTTATTCGTGTTTTGTTTTGAACGATTGCAATTTAAAAGGGGGTATATTTTAGACATAGAAATATGTATTTAAGAAACCTATTTCATATTATGTGTGTCATTAAGTTGTAAAGTGCGTTAAGAGTAATAAATTTCGATTATACATTTCAATGGCAAATTTTTTGGCAAAAAATGTTGTTTATTAAGACGACACATACCCAATATAATAATATCCTGGGACACACACGACCATCTAATCCCAAACTAAGCATAGTTTGTATGGGAACCTGATAACTGATATACTTCATATACTACTTTTCTTGTGTTAATTCATACTTATATAGATAATTACACACAGACTCAGGACAAATAGCATGTTCATGCACACAAATATCTGTCCTGGGTGGGAATCGAACCCACGTCCTGTGGCGTGGAAGGCAAGAATCTTCCAACCACGTCAACCGGGCCGTCAATATACTACGTATACATATAAATGTACCTACTGCATAAGATTTGTCTCTTAATTGGAAACCACTATCGAAGTTATTCGGTGTACGGCAAATTAATATTGTAGATATATTATATATTGTTTCAATTACTTTATGTAAATAAATGTATAAAATTTTTCTCAAGTACATAATTGTAATATATGTAGATCCACAAATTACATGTCCTTAGCCAATTACGTTATGCTGTGTGGCTTACGGCATCGAATATCGCCAACCCATTTCATCCTGTGGGGGTGGTGTGTATTCAACCTGGGGGTATATCTATATCGCCGAGAGAACGGGCAGCAGCGTCTCTCTGTGTACTATGACCATCATACTGCGATAGCAACCCATCTGCCAAGCGTGGCGATTATGGTGTATCCCTCCAAATTATGGACACAGCGTTGTGGAAATCTTTTGGGGAGGCCTTTATCTAGCAGTGGATTCTATTAAAATTTATTGACTTAATAAAGGAGAAGGGGATGACTCCATACATTCCTGGGCCCAGGTGTTGACTGAATCAAACTAGCCTTATTCGTGAGAGGACATAATAACAAGACCTCACTAAAATTGTTGTGAAATTTGGCTATCCAGGAATCAAGTTATATGAACTATAGTAAATGTGAGGTTATATTATAACATTGTAGTTTATTACAAAATGTTTTTGATGGCTTCGGTTGTGTTATGGTTTTATGCATGGAGAGTGTGACATGTCGAAGATCTGGCAGGTTTGGATCCCCCACGCCCCGGGCAGTCACTACAGTCGAAGAAAACCGTAAATAAAACATGGAAAATAGGTGCGCACTTAAAACGAAAGACAACGAACGAGTAACAGTCAAAGAGCCTGTAAAGGCTGTCAGCCAGAAAAGTGTTGCCCGAAGAAAAATTAAAGGAATACGATCCGCTGTGAATCGATTCCACGAAAAAGCACTTGTCACTCGACTTTCAAACATATTCTGAGATTTTACCGATTTATTCTTAATCGATTGCTAGCAATTCATCATTATTTTATCGATTATTTCGTTTCATAACTTAATTTAAGTTTTCTCGCTTTCTATATAGAAACATGATACTATATTTTGTGATTTCCTTTAGAAAAATATAACGGTTTTTTTAATCCTCATTTCAAGTAGTTAACTGCTGGGCCCAGAAGTTTCCTTCTCCTTTAGACAGATTTCCGTGCTCACATCTGTAGGTAACGACAAAACATATTTTGAAACTGCTGACTCCCAAACTAGGTAATCCTGTCTTATGGAAGACAGGGCCACATAGTCACCTATACATACATACATTATATCAGCTATTCGCGTCTTATGTTAGCAAGAATATAAATTGTACATATGTCACATGTATTTCTAATATTTTACAAGTGAATGTTATATCACGTAGGAAGATCTCACACATAGTTACGAAATAACCGAATGTTAGCCAAATATTGCAATACTGTATGTGACCTTGGTATTTCATATACATGTGTATAAAATTATACTCTCTAAAATAAGTTGATATTTAGCAATTTCGGCATAAAAATTATAATGATTTAACTTTTACTTTACTTTGTATTCAAGGTTTTTGATCTGAAGGCGTTTATTTCGTCGATATGTATCCGATCTTTCGTAACTTAAAACTTTTAAGTAGAGTATAATAACACTAGAAAACTTTTAAAGTGCCTATTAAGAGCTCAGGTACTCAGCGCAAATGGCTTAACGTTTTATCATCAACGGTTTAATAACAGTTTTTGTTTTGGTATGACCTTAATTTAACTACTGCGTAAGTATACCTAAAAGTTGTACTAAAATTATGCCAGGACTACTAAAACTACAGAAGAATAGAGCTAAAATTAAAATGAAATGTAATATTTAGGTATTTGATGAAAAGCCCAGACCATTTCAGGGGTTGCCTCATCAACGTCCGTATCCCTTATACCTTTTATGAATGGTCATGGGATGATTGGATATTTTATTAATGGGCTTTATATATATATATATATATATATATATATATATATATATTGCGCCTGCGAATCTGTTTACGTGGTTACAAAGACCATTCATAATATATCCAATCATCCCATGACCATTCATAAAAGGTATAAGGGATTGGGACGTTGATGAGGCAACCCCTGAAATGGTCTGGGCATTTGTTTTGTATATATATATATATATATATATATATATATATATTAGCCTAGTGAACACAGGCCTCTTCCACAATGGAGCTGTGTCCATGATTTGGGGGTTATACCATAATCACCACGCTTGGCAGACTGGTTGGCGATAATAATAATAATAATATCTAGGGACAATGTCACACAGATCATCATAGCCCCTAACTAAGCAAAGCTTGTACTATGGGTACCAGGCGACGATATACATACTTATATAGATAGATAAATACTTAAATACATAGAAAACGTCCATGACTCAGAAACAAATATTCATGCTCATCACACAAATATTTGCACTTACCGGGATTCGAACCCAGGACCACCAGCTTCGTAGGCAGGAGCACTACCAACTAGGCTACGGCGATCGCATGCTGATGGTCATAGTAGACGCTGCTGCCCGTTCTCTGGCAGATATACCCTCGGGTCGATTTCTACGGCCCCCACAAAATGAAATGGGGTGGCCATATTAAATGCCGCCACCCACACAGCATAACCTAATACCCATAAGTATCTAGCACTCCTTTTATGTAACACTTTCCAATTTAATTGACTCCAGTAAGACTGCACGTTTAGCACAGAGGTTAATAAGTTAGGTCACATCTACCTCGGAGCTCTCGTGTTTCGGGTTCAGTTCCAGTACTGGACAACCATGCTTTAACCCCATATGTAGTTGTCTTGAGTATCGGTATGCTTTGTGTCCATGAAATGTAAGTTTATAAATTTTGTATTTTTATTAGTAAATAAACATGAACGAGATGTCTTTGCTTAAAAAATACATTAAGTACTATTACTAATAATAATAATTATTATTAATAATAAAAATATTTATCTTTCTCATCACTAAATTAACACGTTACACTCAACATTTAGGACCTAATACCATTGACCTATATGTATTCTACTAGACGCGCAATCCCATATTGAGAATTTGCTCACTGAGTTGCAGCGCGGGCGCTGCAACTCAGTAAGCAATTTTGACCGCCGCACCCGCGCCCCTCACCTCGCGCACAGCCGGACTGAGACAGAGTTTTTATTCGAAACAGCGTGTCTAGTTATACATATAAGTCAATGCCTAATACATTGTATAATACATAAGGTATTTTATTAGGCTAACTGTGAGAGACTGGTGCCTGATTTAGATTTTAGCAAAAATAACCTAAAACAGGTTATTTAAGTAAGACTTTTATTATAATAATATAAAAAACACAGTGTTAAGTGCATTCAAATTGCTAAAAAATAGAGATTAGACGTAATTACCTACTGTATGCATCTGTCTTGCATAAGCCTGAAGACTTTCAGTCCGGAAGTCTAGCTGCAAGTAATTATTGACGCCTCTTGGGACGTTACGAAATAAAAACTACGTTAGGTTTACCTAGAAATGATTTTTAGTAAAATAATATTTATAAATTACATACAAGTACAAGTGGTGGCCTTACGGCGAACTCTTCTAGACAAATCAATAATAAATAAAATTATTCACGTAGACTTTAAAAAAGCGCTTGTAAATAGTCATAACATGTTTGTAGTAATATAGTTGTGTACATTATTATTTCTAGTAACATAACACATTGTATGAAAACATTTATAAAATTTATTTTATTATAACATTGATATTTAGCTAGCTCGTATCAAGTTATTGTCAAACAATGAATTGACCTGAAATTACATACTCATATAACACATATTATTTCACTTTAATAAATTGTTAATAGTATGTAGTAATAGATAAGTAAAACGTAAATATTTTGTCAAAATTTACATTTCCAGGTTTTCATTTTGGTTTAGTTTTAATTGACATCAATAAATATGGCATTAAATTTGCATATGTGACCTTATTGCCATTAAAATCCTACTAATAGAATAAATTCAAAAGTTTTGAGTATCGATGTATGTTACTCTTTCACTTAAAACTACCGAACGGAATTTGATGAAACTTTGTAGTAATATAGCTTATATCCGAATAATACATAGGCTAATTTATAAAGTTTAGCGCAGGGCACAGGTTCTTGTGTATAGGTAAAGTTGCCAGGTGGATTCAATGAGCAAGATATTTACAATAGCAGGATCATAAGACGCGTGATTAATAACCCCAGTATTTCAAGAGTCTCTAGACTACGGTTACCGCATACCACCAGTCAGCCCGCTTTCTTTGCAGTATAATAAAATAGTATTAAGTGAAAAAAAGAATCGGCTACAATTTTTATTATAACAACCGATTTTAACAAAATTTTAGTATACGAGTTCATAATGTAACAATAAACACTATACACCGATTAAATTAAATAAATCAATGAAATAAAAATGGTTTTATTCTTATAGACTTTAAAAAAGGGTTTGTTTACGAAAAAAATATTCAATAGTGTATTCGGTAATTTTAATAGCTAAAGTATTTTCTAATGAAGGATATGGTAGGCAAATAATCCACAGAAAAAAAAAGAACTCAAAATAAAAATGCTCAGAATATTCCTTCTCATCCTTTCTTCACCTCAGAACATGAATAATAATTGTAGTATTACAAATTAACTATATATATATATATTAGATACTAATATATTATTAAATCTACTATATAAAAATAAGTCGGGTTTTCCTTCCTGACGCTATAACTCCAGAATGCACGAACCGATTTCCACGGTTTTGCATTCGTTGGAAAGGTCTCGGGCTCCGTGAGGTTTATAGCAAAGAACATTTAACGCGAGTAACACCGCGGGGCACAGCTAGTCGTGTCATATAATTGATCATACTAAATTAAAATTAAATTTATGATAGTCATGGTTTAGTTAAATACCTAATTTCTAATTGAAATTAGTTTACAAATAATGTAGAAATTGCGTCACATACATACAAAAAAACACATACAGTTACATTGATAATCTCTTTTTTTGAACTCGGTTAAAAAGAAGTAACCGTTATCAAAGCGAAAGTGGTGGATCATTGCCGGTGTCTGATGTAATTAATGGAATGTCATGATAAATATCACCGGCAGATTTACTAATCATATTTGGCCTTACACTTCTGGCCAGCTAGTTATTTTTTTATATTAATTATTGATATACTAACCCTTCATGACCCCCTTTGTAGTGCTATCCGGTAGCAACATTTAAAAGAGGTGAGACAACCTTTATTCTACCTTCACTTTGCATAGTCCAGGTAATGGCAAGATCATGAGTGATGGTCTACGTTAACTGCTTACCGTATAAATCTTTGACATACAATATCCTGGGATACACACGGCCATCTGATCCCAAACTAGGCAGAATCTATACTAATATTATAAAGAGGTAGGGTTTGTGAGTTTGTGACGTTGTAAGGGGTAATTTCTGGATCTACCGAACCAACTTTCAAAATTATTTCACAAATAGAAAACTACGTTATTGTGGAGTGTCATAATTTTTATTTATCCTGTTTTTTTAACCCGAAGTATTACGCGGGAAAACGGGCAGGAATAAAAAAGAAATATAACGCGGAATGAAGGCCGCGGGCACTGCTAGTACTACAGAAACTGCTTTTTTTTGGAAAAACATACTTGTATGGATAATTATACCCAGACTCAAGACCAACAGACATGTTCAGGCACACAAATATCTGTCCTGGATGGGAATCGAACTCACACCTGCAGCGTGAAAGGCAAGCATATACCAATCACTCCAACCGGTCCATCATCACAATCGTATACAAAAATAAAGCAAAAGTGCTCCTAAAAATGCCGTCAGATAGCATCGCGTCTTATAATTCACAACTTGACAGACGCTTACGAAAAGATAACTATAGAGAGTGGACATAACAAGTTGTATAATACAGCATACATACACACATGTATAGATAAAGTAAATAGGTGAAAACTCGATGCGCACTCGGCGAGAGGCGCGCGTCGAAGTCTGGTACTCGCAGTTCCGTTCGCGAATTTCTTATATGACCTACTTCGCACATTTTTACGTATACGTAGGTAACATGACAAATAAAATGAATAGAGGTTAAATAATTTAAAAAGAAGCAAAAGCTCTGTTCTTTATTTTCGTTTATAATCTTGACATAAAAATTGTGTTCTTAACTTAAAGCCTATTTCTGTGTATTTTTAGCATCGTAGTTCATAAAAAAACAATTTTTTAGTTGATTACATTTTTAATGTAGATGATTAGTAATCTAAATGAAGTTAAATAACGTAATCTATACAATAGTTTCTTTAAGTCTATTCATTTAGCCAGAATAGGGGTTTTATATAGTTGAGTATATAGCTGATACCATTCATTAATTTCTTTTTTATGTCTGGAATGTGTGCCACATTTTTTTTTGCAAATAACTCATACGATCAAATCATAAGGTCGGTTTGTCGTATTAGGAACAAAACTGTAGATAAATGGTACTGATTATATCAATCAAATTAACGAGTGAAACTTTATACCAAAAATCACGGTTTATAGATAAAAAAATACCTTAGTTAATAATTACTACAGATAGAAATATCTGTAGTAATTATTAACTAAGATATTTTTTTTCTCTGGCATTCCATTTTTATATAGTTAAATGACTATCTCAAATTTATTAGGTCTAAAAAAATAAAAATAAACGGGTAATGTCGTAACATGTGACATTGTTACACTTGTACACTTTATGTGTACAAAAAT
Organism: Pseudoips prasinana; assembly: GCA_951640165.1. Lineage (NCBI taxonomy): Eukaryota > Metazoa > Arthropoda > Insecta > Lepidoptera > Nolidae > Pseudoips > Pseudoips prasinana. Next base: position 29,887,961 of record OX621251.1, on the reverse strand, counting down.
ATCAGTGTTAATTTGCAATGCAGACATTGGAGCGCGCGCGTTGATGTCTTTTACTTTGAGATCCGTTCGCGAATCGTCGTGTGACCTACATTGGTACATTTTTGTATTTTACGTAATACATAGGATGCCGACCAGTTGTATAATATGTATATTTAGAAAATATATTAGTATGATGTGTTTTCGAAACTTGTATTATTATGCTGGTGAAACTTTTTCTAGGTTCTATTTTAATATTCAAATGTAGGTTTTGTGGTTAATGTTTTAAACTAGAACTATACTTTAAAATGCTTGAGCTCTTTATTTATAAATATTCAAAAGCTACACATTGTAGTAGTTATTTATAACTATAATAAGTATAGTATTAAATAAAAAACACGTAAATCAACGTGTGAACTTTGCGACTCAAACTATAAATTTAAAACCTAATAATGTGAACTTTAGTTAATCTCGTAGTGCTTTAGAAAAACTTTTTAATCACAACAAGCTTGAATACTCTATAGAACTATTCATATCTCATACAAGGCGTAACAAAATAGTGTGCGATAAATAAGAAGCCTAATCTTACCATCAAAACCAACTAAATATCCGTTTAAAAATACGGGAATAAAAACTGGTGTTTCTCTTTTATACTGCAAGTGGTGCACTTTTTAGGAAAATCATTATTGCATACTCTATTTAAGGAAATATTTTTTTGGTTTTAGTGATAGAGTTTGAGCTCATCTTTCTTTAATTTCCATAATTAATTTATTCATGTCTCACGAGCTACCATATATTACATGTTATATTCTTAGAGAATCTTGTAAAGAACAATCTCTATGATTATCATATATTCATATATTATATATGATAATTATGGAGAAAGGTAAGTAAAAGGATGTGAAATATACATATGTAGCTATTGTAATAACACATGCGTTATCATATATTATTTTCATATATGTATTTAAAGCGTTTTATTGTAAAAACTCCATACCATTAGTTTGTACTGGTGTACGTTTTTTTTAAGTAGGAAAATTTAAATCGTAATCAATGCACCTTTTAACACATATTTCTGGCCTATTACGATGTTACATTATTTATCAATTTCTCACAACAATTTTCCACTTTTACGTTTAATTTAAATATCACTTGACACGATGCCGGCCCTCGAACTGTCAACTTTCACCGAAATAAAAAAAATACATTTCATCATTTATGATGATGGTCATGATCATTTTTATCAACTTACCCAAAATAATAGCCTCATTTTATCCAATCACTCTTGCACTTTTAAAAAAAATTAAATGGCAAAGCAACTATCACTGCACATGCGCGTAGTAGCGCGCGCTCCCTGCGACTGAAGGCAGTGGAATAGAGTCTCCCCGCTAAAGCCTTCCAACCTTCACATTACATATTATGTAAACGTCAAAAAAGTGCAAGTTTTAAAGTGCAAGACAAGTCTATGTGTAATTGGTAATGAGAAATGAATGATGGGTTTAGCGCTGTATTCAACGGAGTTCTCAATTCGATCCACAAAATTATTACATATGAATTTGCTGTCAATAATTGCATAAATATATCAAATTTGATAAATCTAGTGCATAGCTGAAATTGTTTTGTACTTTTTAGTTGGTTTTGTAATCAGTGGTTCTTTACAAAACAATTTTAATATCGGGAACTTTTAGAGCACCGAATTAAAATTCTGTTTGTGGTTAACTACACAAAAATAATTTCAAGTCATCAAATAAATATTACAAGGCAATGTGTAATTGGTAATCAGAAGTGAATGATGAATTTAGCGGTGTATTTAATGGACTTTGATGATGCGCTGTTTTAGTTGTAATCTAGTAATTTTAACATTTGAATTACGTGTCAAAAATTATGTTTATCAACTATACTTACGTTTTAAATGTAGTGCATAACTATTTTTTTTTTGTTGATTTGAAATCGATGGTTTATTTTTAAAACAATTTAAATGTCGGCAATTTAAGAGTTAATTACATAAAGAATTTTAAACTAGTAAAAAAGTGCAAGTTTAAAAGTGCAAGACCAGTTTATGTATAATTGATTTGTGTAAGTCTCAATTCGATCCGTAGAATTATAACATTTCTATTTTGTAACATTAATTACATAGATATATTCGTCGATTTAAATAATAATTATTTAATTGTGCAAGTAGTATTCTACATGCGGAGTTCACCTATAAGTGAGTATACTCTAATAGTTACTTACATATGATTCTTATGAGTTAGAATAAACGATTGTTGGTAAACCTAATAAACTAAATATAAATAAAATACCGCTCATGTTGGCACCATCTTCAAAACAATCTGAAAATTTTTACAATGTTTAATTTAAAATCTCAAGATAGCTTTCACTCTTTTTTAGGAAACATAGTATTTAACGCTACCGGCATTAATGTCGTTAAAATGGTTTGATGGATAAAAATCATTTAATATGTAAAATAAAATAAAAAAAGGTTTTTATTCACGTAGACTATAAATAAAAAACCGGCCAAGTGCGAGTCGGATTCGCCCATGAAGGGTTCAGCAGCAGCAAGTATTAAATGAAAGCAGTTGATTAAATGAAAGGTAAATTGCGGTTTACGATTAATGACGCATTTAAAAAAAACTACTTACTAGATTTCGTTCAAACCAATTTTCGTTGTCAGTTTACATGGTAATGTACATCATATATTTTTTTAGTTTTATCATTCTCTTATTTTAGAAGTTACAGGGGGGGGGGGGACACTCATTTTTCCACTTTGGAAGTGTCTCTCGCGCAAACTATTCAGTTTAGAAAAAAATGATATTAGGAACCTCAATATCATTTTTGAAGACCTATCCATATATAACCCACATGTATAGGTACAACGAAAAAAAATTTTTGAGTTTGAGTTCTATGTATGGGGAGCCCCCAAAATTATTATTATTTTTCTATTTCTGTGTAAAAATCTTAATGCGGTTTACAGAATACATCTACTTACCAAGTATCAACTGTACAGCTCTTATAGTTTCTGAAAAATGTGGCTGTGACATACAGACGGACAGACAGACAGACATGACGAATCTATAAGGGTTCCGTTTTTTGCTATTTGGCTACGGAACCCTAAAAAGCGCATGTAAATAGTCAGAACATGTTTGTAGTAATATAATTACATCATTATTTCTAGTTACATAGATAGACGTATTTTTATATATTAAATTACTTAAACATTTCAACACCAATTATTAAAAAATAAGGAGTATATAGTAAGTCAATGTTATTACACGGTTATAAAATGCATTAATGATACTAAGTTAAATTTTTACTACTTTTCTTTTATCCTATTAATTAAATATTATTTTTATAAAATTTATGTTCATACAATAATTCATTTCTTTTTCCATTATTATTATACGGTTGATTAGGTTTTTGAGGGTTTGCACTCTTAGACTATGGGGCTCAGGTGCTCGTTCACTAATCAAGAGTATTTCAACATTTTGATGGACCTCACTGGGAACCACCTATTTTTAGCACGTCACCATTTGATACCGATGCGAAGCGTTTACTAGATTGTCAATAATTTAGTTTATATTAGTTATAGGCAATTTATTATATTTTATTTTATTTATATGTAGTTTTTATTATTTTCTCTCAAATATAAAATAAATTTATAAATAGCTAATAAATGCTACTATAAAAGAGTTAATGTTCGTAATAATGTACATTTACATTTGCAAGGCTTCTAGGTAGAACACAGAGTTCTCAGATTTTATTGTAACATCCATATAAATCTACCCAGCCGCAATTGTTTTGTTGTTTTGCAATTTATGGTTAATTTTTAAAACAGTTTTAGTATCGGTCATTTTTGCGCATTAAATTAAAATCCCATAAGTGAAAAAGTGCAAGTTTTAGAGGGCAAGTGAATCTATTGGTAATAATATATATAATATCCTGGGACATTATTTACACACGGCCATCTGATCCCCAAATAAGCAGAACTTGTACTACGTACTATATACTACTTTTCTTTTGTAAATAAATACATACTTATATAGATAATTACACCCAGACTCAGAACAAACAGACATGTTCATGCATACAAATATCTGTCCTGGGTAGGAATCGAACCCATGACCTCTGGCGGGAAAAGCAAGCATGCACCACGCCAACAAGCCCGTCCAAATAATTAATGAGGAATGAATGATGGCTTTAGCCACAAAAGAGATCAATAATAAACCCATTTATCTCTTCTGTGGGTTTGATGTTTGCGAAGTTTTTTAGCCGATTCAATATACAAAATGTTAATTTTTGAAATTTTTGAAACGTCAATGATTTGTTTCCAATTATTGTTGGTACCTGCTTTAAATGTGTCAATCGCTCGTGTGTTGTTAAAACTATAAGCATTTTGTGATATAACAGTCAGTGTACTCTTAGGGCCAGTTCTTGATTAAAATGTCTTTTTTATAAGTTTTACAGTAAGCTGTGTGGTGACGGCGGCGAATAGCACAATATCGTCACCCCATCTCGTCTCGTGGGGAAAGGGGGGGGGGGGGTGGAAGTCGACCCGAGGGAATCTGTCATCGTATTGCGATCGCCATCCCGTCTGCTAAGCGTGGTTACTTTGGCATATCTACCCAACATGAGGCATCTTCAGGCATGCTTTTGTCGAAAAACCACTTTTTACAGCTGTTATGATGTTTTATGGTGCTAAACAAGTATAGTATACGGCTCGAGTAATCGTGAGCACAAACTTGACAGTTGTTTTTATTGCAATGTGAGGTGCGCGGAATCGATTTGTCAGTCAATAGTCATCCAATATTAGACTGTGAGTGCAATATACGATGTATTGGACTGTGAATACAATTACAGGGTACTTAACATTGCATTGAAAAATACCTATCACAATTATGCTAACGACTCGTGCCGCTTATTATATTTAATAGAATTATGAAGAGTGAATTTGACTAAAGCGGCGTATCTCCATGGACACTTGCGAACCACTCAGGGCAAGTTATAGTGCTTAAAAAATGCCTGAACATATATGTCATTGCAGTCTATCTATTTCGAGACTATCATAATTCAATGACACAGTATAAGTACCCATGTAGTGTTACGGGTTCAACCGCTGATATTGAGGTCTCGATTACAATACCTGGGTTTGATCATAACGGGTAAATAGGATTTTTGGCAACTCAGCCATAGCTTACAATTGGTGAGTATTCCACGACCGTGCTTCAATCAATCAATCAAATATTTTATTTGTAAAACATAGGTATTTACATAAAGGTGTTAACTACGATGACATTATATATGGACGCTATGTTTTGCCGTTGAGGCGTACAAATATAATTTAACTTAGCTATAGCTACTTAAGAACTAAATGAGAACTTACAATAAACATAAAAACTATCAGAAGAAAACAAATTTAAATAATTCTAAGTGACAACAAAAAACATACAACAACATATTTTAATTATATTTGAAAAATGAATATATATATAAATATATATAATATTTTAAAATACTTAAAACTTATGACTATTTTATATTACATTATCATTTAAAAAATCTTCAACAGCATAATAACATTTTTCCAATAAAAGTGAGTGGAGAGTTCGGAGAATGTATAATGTGTGTGGCAATAATAGACACAGAACTGCGCCTGTTATCTGCCCAGTACTTAATATCCAATATTGCCGTCCAGTTGGATTATGGGAAAGTGGAAATAGAGAGTGCACCTGTGTTCTCATACTCATGCACTACACTATGTTCTACGTATCGTTTTCTTGTAATTTATCCATTGATAATTTATATGTGTTTATCTGGAGTTACGAGATTATATTTGGACTTTTAGTTTTACTTTGAGTTTAATAACCTGTAACAAGTAATAAATGAAATTTGAATTTGCTTTTTTTGTATACTGCCCTTACGACAAAAAAGAATAATACACGTAATAAGGATTTTCACTTTATTGTATTCACAAAATAAATTTAAAAAATAGTTTGGTATTTGGGTTCGCTAATTTCATAACTCTTTATAATGATGTGATGTTGGAGCGGGATGGTATGGCATGGGATTTTGGCATTCGGTGATCCATTAACTTTACATAATGACGAATATAGTAACTATATAGGGAATACGCAAATTGATTGATAAAAATAACTTATTGAGTTTAAGAACTCTTAAATAAGACTTGCCACCTTTTTAATATATGCCAGGTGTAACATAAATAAATGTCGGACGGGCTGGAGTCGGCAATTGGGGAGGGCAATCCAGAATCTTCCTAGGGAACATGTCCCGAATATCTGGGACATGGCGCAAAAAAGGGGCATCGGAGCAGCATACTCGCGTTCCCGGGGACTCCCCCATCAGGCGCCAAGAGAACTCCACGGCAGGTTAGGTTTAGTCGGTGCGAGTCCGACATACCCACCCGCAGTCACTTTGCATGCATAGCCATTCCCCCTGCCTTAACAAAAACCAAATACATATCCACTTCTCATACATCAATGACAATCAGCTGATGCATCTTGTATATGCATTAAAATAATTTTGTATTCAACATGTAACAACATAAATATCTATGTTACTAGAAATAATTATGTATACAACTATATTACTACAAACATGTTCTGACTATTTACAAGCGCTTTTTTAAAGTCTACGTGAATAAAAACCTTTTTTATTTTATTTTATTTATTTTATAACAAAACTAACCAGGTTTGCTTTGATTTGTTGATCTTTATGGGTATTTACCCATAAAGAGGATTATACTAATGCGCTTCCTAAATTTCCGTCAATAAATTATAGTTCATTGTTGTGAGAAATTTTATGTTGGAATATAATTCAACGAATTTTGGCACAATATACGTTTATTTTCAATCTATGTTTCGGAAAGTATTTTCGCTACGTAATCAACTCTGTAATAATTGACACAATACTTTTTAAAGTTTTATGTCAAGTAGACATAAATGTAACAAAATAGGGCAAACAAAATATTGATGTGTCAAAATATCACATTTCAAAAATCATGTCAGAAATATGTAGTAATTTTACTGTATTTAATTGAATTAATGTATAATTCACCCATGTAAATTAAAAAGTGAAAATGACTGCATTAATGGCCAAAGCGGCAAAATTGGCCCCAAAAGATGTTCACAGAAAAATTTGCTGTATTCTAAATCGCGACAAAATTTGCTACGCAGGACACCAAAAATCTCTTATTCTGAAAACTGGGTCTGAATCGAATCTTATAGCGAAATGGAGAGATGTATATCTTTCAGAGGAGAAGAGAACAAAAAAAAGAGGATCCCTACAGGTTGTGCCACTAACTGGGGTATTCGATGATTTAATGAAACTGACATCTCCATGGATGAAATCTCCTGCGGTAAGTAAATTACGTAAAACCAGCGACGTTAAGTATTAGCCGCGCTTTATCAAATGCTGTAGCCGAAAATTGTGTGTATGTGTGTGTTTTCATTGCCTTACAGTGAAATTGTACATATTTCCGTATTTATAATGTGTTTACTCATTTGTCCATGATATTTAATTATATCTGAATGTTTTTCTGATTATGACTTTTTGCGTTTAAATATGAAACGATCTTCTAGAAGCATAATTTTGTCTAAATTAAATTAGTAATGAAAAAAACTAGCCTGTATCTGTATCAATCAAACTACAACCAAAAAATTTGGTGTTGCCAATCACGCGATCCGTAGTAATAAGACGGGCGGTCACCGGTAACTGTGGCACTGCGCACACGAATTGAGAAGTTATATATTTTGACAGTCAGTTAAATCTATGTGCCTGGCAGATATCTTTCTGATGAGATGAGATGAATTATGACAATACAGATCAAGCTATACATTTCCAGTATAAGCTGATCCCACGTTATATAGGATTTTCATATAACGAGAGGTCAGGTTATATTGGAAATATATAGCTTGATATGTAGCCGTGTGTACATACATACATAGGCAGAGACAACGGATTTCCATTTGTCATAATTTTTGGACACCTCTATTATCTCGTTTACTATGAACAGTGTGTGAACTATATCTCTTGTGTAGGATACTTCTGACCTGGCCTGTTTTGAGAACGTCTCCAATTTAGTCAGACAATGACCCAATTTAAACCCAACTTCTCATTATCTGCGGTCATCAACATTAATAACGTAAACCAAAAGAATCATAATCCCATAATACTTGTTGCAGTTATTCCGGACTCGGATGACTACTTCTTGGCCATATGGCTTAAACGTACGAGGATACTACGAAAGAAAGGAGCCTCAATGCCCGCCTCCGGGAAAATTTTCTTGTACTCCACCAGCTGATCCACCGTGTCCTCCAAGACCTCCATGTCTACCCAGCCCTTGCCTTCGTACGCCGAAACTTGAGTGTCCACCAAAGGAAGAAAAGTGCCCAGAACCTTTACGTTGTTGCCCCTGTCCACCTGTAGAAGTCGACTGTTCTGCATCTACATCTGGTTGCCCCAGACAAGAACCAGTATTACCGCAAAATCAACCTTGCCCTTGCCCTTGTCCCCCGAAGGCTGATCCCTGCCCCCCTCCAAGACGTACGTCTAAAATCTGTCCTCGACCGAAAAAAGAACCTAGTTGCCCACCACCGGCGCCCACATGTCCCCCTCCGGACCCTCCTTGCCCACCAAAGAAGAAACCAATTTGCGCGCCAAAGAAAAAGGTATCTCCTTGCCCAGAAAAAAAGAAACCCATTTGCCCTCCTCCAAAGCCGGACCCCGTATGCCCTGCACCCTGTCCTCCTCCTAAAAAAGAATCCAGCTGCCCCCCACCAATAACCCCTCCTACGAAATGTCCCCCATCTTAAACCTACTAGCTAACGTGAAACACGATTCTGAGATTTAGGCCAGTATTTATAAATCAATCTCATTTTATTTTATACATATATAATAAAAAGAATTGTTACCAATTTCGATGAGCGCGCATCGGTCATTGAGTGTGAAGAATAGTCCATAATATTCAGAATAAGTTTTTACTTTTATATTTTTATTTATTTTACTCTTAAAATATGAAAACCAGTACTTAGCATATTTGGTAGAAATTACAAGCAATAACAAAATGGAAACTTGTTTTAAATATTTTTGAGTATTTATCTCATCAGATGACCGAAAGCACATTTTTAAAAATTACTTAAAATATTTTATGTCATGTAAAATCTCAAAATGTGGGCTGACAACTTGAAAAGGGCACTCTAACCAATCAAATTTAAGAACCACTTTCATCTCCAACATTAAATATTTCTTAAAACATTAGATTTTTCTTTTAAGAAAAATCTAATTTAGGGTTTTTCAGAAACACGCACTATGAAGTGCAAAGTTCTTTGAAGTAATATAGAATGGAATACTTACTCGCATCACAAAGATCTAAACTGTTTAGTAATCGCCAAAAGAAATAGTAAAAACTGGTTTCCCACATAAATCGTCATTATAAAAAAAATATCAAAATTCAAACTTGTTTTGAATATTTTGAAATATTGATCTCTCAAGATTACCAAACACATTCCTATAAGTCATTATTATATTGTGCGTTAAGTGCGCGTCTTAACTGGCAATAAAGAAGCATAATGGAAATTACATGGCCTTTTCTACCAGTCGATAACACTGGCTTCGAGGGCTAAAAGTATTGATACTTCCTTCAATCAAAGCCTATTCAGCATATGGAGGTAGAAATAAATTTCATGGCTCCTCAAAGCCTCCACATTACCCGGTCTAGCTCGAAAAGGTCCCGGAGCTGGCTATCCTATCAAGTCCCCATAACAGTTATAAAGAAAGTTCATATTGAACTATATCCAAAGCCTGGGGGTCTTCATCAAAAGTATAATTCCTTTATTCTAAACGAGTACAGTCGCAATTATAACGGCACTCGTATTTTATGTTAGCCAGCCAACAGTATCGATCTCTTCAAGAAATCATCTTCAGTCCGAATGGGACCCGCACGACGTCTCGTCCCGGCACGTAGCTGTAATTATCTTCTATATTTCATATTTGCAGAGCAAGCATGGCCAATAAGACTCATGTCTCTCTACAGTCTTTGACCAATCCCCTCGCTAGCAGTTATGAAGTCGTGTGTTTTTCTGCGATTTCATTGGTTGAACGCTGTAGAGAGAAATGAGTCTTCGTCACTATGCTAGCCAAGCAGCTGATTGAACACTCGAATACTATATAGCTTACTTACTTGAAGGCCTGTCATAGAAAATTCAACATTAACATATAAGTACGATAAAATTATAGTATATTATTAAAATTAATTAATTCAATAAACAATTCCAATCGCAAAATGTGTTTCATTTTTTCTACAAAGTCAATAATTTTATATTTGTTGGATTAAATTTCATCATGAATCAAAACGTCAATTTCGTTGCACAAAACATCATTTAAATATCCATTTTTGTTTTACTTTGTGTAGATGTTAAATTTATTTTTATTAGGTTCAAGCAGTGTTCGCTTAGGCTAAGTTTTTAGTCAAATAATTTTCCCACCTTCCTAAGTATCTCAGTTACTTATATTCCATTTTCACTTGTTGCAGTTAAACCTGGTTTTTGCTAATCCTGCTTGGCCCCGATTGGATATCCGCTGCTTCTGCGGAACAACTCTTGTATATTTGAATAAGTGTGGATCAAAAAAAGATGACGGCGATAAAGGAAAAGTTCGTCCAAAATGTCCTCCTAGCCCTGATAAAAAGAGTGGTAGCTCAAAACCCAAGGACTCGTTATGCCGTCGTATTCAAGAAAAGTTACGACAAGAAGAAAAGGAAGAAAGTGATACTAAATGCCCCATCAAATAAGTATATTGGACGTCCAATGTGATAGTACTTTATCTCTTTAACTTAAGTTTATGCACTTGTCGGTGTTGCAGATTCCTGCCTTCTCTATTGTAAGCCTTCACCTTGACATTTTACCTTCTACTACTTTTATCGTTCTCCTTGCCTCAATTGTTCCTTCTATGAACTAAACTCGATTCACATAAGGGTTCCATCCCCAAAGGCTACAAAGGAACGCCTTTACTAGTTCTTCGCAGTCCGCCACTCTGTATCTCTCTCAGCGGGTTGAATCTAATGCTCCGTTCGTAATAAAATCGTAATAAAAATCATGTTTCATGTATTTGTTTAAACTTTATTACATAGACAGTTCATAGACTGTATACATATTGCAGCTTAAGAGAAATAATGAAAAATAAATAGATTTTTCTCTCGATACGACGGTGGTACGGAACCCTTTTGTCTGCGTCTCTGACTCGTAGTTGCTGTTCGTTGTTACTGCGAGTCACTTTTGAGTCACCTTTACTAAAGTCACTCGAGGGTCCCTCGGCCCACACTGCAGTCACTCACAAGACACTTGGACTTACTGACCTTTAGACAATGCTATTATCAAAAACAATAGACGAACTATAATCATAATTAACTGCAAGTGTGGCACAGTGGTTACGAGAGTCACTACCTCGGAACTCTCGTGTTTCGGATTCGATACCCGTACAGGACAACTTTGTGTACCTTATTTATAGTTGTTTATACTCTGTGTGTGCCGTATGTCAGTAGATTTCATGTTCTTAACGTCCTCCAGGATACAGGCGTTAATTTTCCTTGCCTTTTCAAAAGAATAATATAAAAAAATGAAATATTGATGGTAATATTAATAAAATGTGTTTATAATTTGGTGCGTTATTTCTGTTTTGATGTCCATTAATAGTATTTTAACCACTAAATCTCCTTTCGCTTTATTGGACCATAGGACCTCTAATAGAGAAATCTAAAACAGAAATTAAGATCGAATTTTATATACCTACCATGCGGTAGGTATATAAAATTCGATCTTAATTTCTGTTTTAGATTTCTCTATTAGAGGTCCTATGCAGTAGCGATACATAATATTCCGGCATAGTTTTACATAATGTAACATTAGAAAGTGCACAGAATCCGAATATGCGTAAAACCAGTTTATTGATACAAAACATTATGATGAAGATTGTGAGAGAAATACCTATTTTGTTTTGGTTTGGACGGTATTATAATCTATTTATAAACAAAGTCAAGAACGACTGAAGTAATTTTTTATCCCGACGCAAAAAGAGGGATGTTAAAAGTTTGTGTGTATGTGTATATCTATGGCATCGTAGCTCTCGTACGGAGGAACTGATTTTGATTATGTTTTTGAAAGGTGAATTAGTCGGGAGTGTAGTATGTTCGATGAAAATAAGACCAAGTCGGCCGCTGCCACAAAATGGTGGAAAACATATTTTTACACAACTCCCCCAATATGGATATCCTATGAAAGGGCTTGACTAGTAGAATACGATAAGATGAGAAATGTCGGGGGCTTTTTAAATTTTATATTAATTATAATTATGGATGAGTTGTATTGAGATGGATGAAAAGTCTTGACAAAGTGTAAAATCAACATCTTTCTATACTCCCATATTGTACTAATACTGTATTTGTACTAATACTTAAAAGTGTAGCGAAGCACGTACCGGGCCGCCAGTTATCTATATAAGTATGTATTTACAAAAGAAAAGTAGGTAGTAAATATAGTATATCATAATTCTCACTCTGCTTAATTTGAGGTCAGATGCCGTGTGTGAATAATGTCCCTGGATATGATTATTATTATTGGAAAATCCTGAATTTTATCGTCCCCCACCGAACATCGTAGCAATGCCTTACCTACAATATCTCCTGCTTACACTATTATATTGATTCCCTTCTGCAGTGTTTTGAGAAAACCATGAACTGATAGTCTCCTGTTTAATATCCTGCATAATCCTTTATTCCCATCCTACCTACATGAGCGTTTCTCCTATACTCACTCACCAGACAAGACATGTAGGTCGCACCTCATATAAATAATAAATAAATAATAATAAAAAAGGTTCACGTAGACTTTAAAAAAGCGCTTGTAAATAGTCAGAACATGTTTGTAGTATTATAGTTGTATACATTATTATTTCTAGTAACATAGATATTTAGGTACACATTGTATTGATTGTATTAAAACATTTATAAAGTTTATTTTATAACAGCAATAATATTTAGCTAGCTCGTATCAAGTTATTGTCAAGAGATTATGTTTAAGTTTAATTATCTAGTTTAAGTCTTATATTTTTAATACATATTGTCAATGGTTATGTCTATATTAAGGTGTTATTATTATGACGGACCTTGTGTTAAAAACGACGGTCGCGCTTTAATGCTACCACCGGATCCAATGCGCCCCATCTGAGAAGACCCAGCGAAACAAACTCAGCGGGTGTCTCTACTACCGGTTTCAACACGGCCCAGTTGAGACGCTCCGGCATACCTCTCCTAAAATTCCCATCCCATAAAACTGAATTCTACTCCCAATCCTTTACTGTCTGCGCAGTCAGGTTATGGAACTCACTTCCGCCTGACATCAGAAACTGTGACACTCTATCGTTATTTAAAAAACGAGTGAAATTACATTTTCTCTCTCTATGTTAATATATATTTATTTATTGTATTGGTTGTATGTTTAGAACTGTTTATGTATAAATATATGTATTTATTTAAGTATTTGTATGTAAGTTTATTTATATTCTTCTGACTACTGAGTTTTTATCTTTAGAATAACCTACACACAATTCCTCTTTCATACTATATCTCCTCTCGCGGGCCTGTTGGAAGACATTCCATTAGAAATAAGCAGTGCCTTTGTACTCTTTCATTTTGTATACTTGCTTTTATTTACCTTTTACTGTATACATAAAATTAAAAAAAAAATAGTTTTAACATTAAAATATATTTTTGTAAACGCTGCTTATTGGGTACAATAAAGTGTACTTCATCTATCTTGGGCCTTCGCACTGAGGAGGTCATGTATTCAACTCCTGCGCTGAATAATCTTTGTGAGAGACGAGAAAAGCAGAAGGCGCTAGAGATCCTTGGGGATCGCAACTGTCCAGCAGCAGACTGAAGGGATTATGATGTTCAAATCCTGGTTTGGGCCTAAATGTGATTTTGAGATCTTTTCCTAAAACAAAAATTTCTCAGTATCAGCCTGGAGTTTGGAAGTTGGCTGTATTTACGCCCCCGTGCCTCTAAGAGCACGTTAAACCGTCGGTCCTATACCTGACCTCTTTCCGGTCGTGTCGCTAGTCATCCCATTGGATCTTACTACTTTTCTTTTGTAAATAGATACTTATAAAGATAAATTACACCCAGACTCAGGACAAACAGACATGTTCATCATGCACACAAATATCTTTCCTGGGTGGGAATCGAGCCCACGGCCTCCAGCATGAAAAGCAAGCATTTGGCAAACACGCCAACAGGCCATTATGATGACTATAGATTCTGAAAACTTCTAAAGCACGCATTAATATTAAGATTACGGATGATGTATAGTTCAATTATTGCAACACAAGCAGATCTAATTCCACTAAACAACTTTATGTATATACTTAAATATTGTATTTTGTAATGTTTATTACACTTAGAAACACCAAACGATATTGTGATAGCAAATTGTATCGGCCTTCGATATAACGAGCGATCATAATAATGTGTTGTATAGAAATATTGCGTTCTTGTTAATTTACGTAACTTTTTCAAGTTATACTTCTTTGGGTGCGTTATGAAAAAATGATGAGAGTGACATTTTAAGATGAGCGCGTATCACTGTAACACAAAAAAACAGGTTTAGGGTGCCTTCCACCTTGCTATGCAACTATGCTAACTGCTATAACATAACATATAATGTAAAAGCTAAGCTACGTAACTGTGTGAGCGTATCCACCAATTCTAAGCTTTGGAGCGGTGCGAGTAAGATATGCTATGAAAATGCACCGCCGGAAAGTACCTGCGCGAGCTAGACTGCCTCACAGAACCACGGCGTCCCATTTGGTGGAGTAGCCAGCCAGCATCGCATAGACGACTGCTGGCGGCTAAAGAACCCGTCCGATCTTAGCGACCAGGGGCTCTACCGGCTAAGTCACCGAACATCGATTTCTTAAATGAAGTTCAAATAAATACAGGTTTTTAAATCGGCTTCCATGAGCACATGTGACGTCATAAATGGTCCAGAATCGACTGTCAACGTTAAAGCCGATTTAAAGATTGATTAAGTCATTTTTAACCTTTATTTATTTGAACGCCATTTTAGAAACCGATGTTCGGCGACTTAGCCGGTAGAGCCCCAGACTGTCTAAAGTCTATATATATTTATAATTAAGTATTTAAATGCATGCACGGCTACATATCCAGTATAAGCGGATCTCGCGTTGTATAGGATTTCCTACTATGTCAGGTCAGCTTATATTGGAAATATATAGCTTGATATGTAGCCGTGTTGTGCACATTTCTCGTTTCTCCTTCCGGAGAGAAATCCACAAAAATAAATTACACAGTTTTCTGCCTCATTGCGTACTAGAGATGACTATGACTAGAGAGACTGAATATGACTAGTCACAATTGTCATAAACCTTAAATGACCGGTTGTTGACAATGATTTACTGTCAAATTCAGTCAATTTGACTGAAATATTATTGTCTATTCTCGACTACCACCCAATTATTTATTTATTTAGGTACCCAATTTATATGCAACTTTAAATGAAGCAATTTTTTATTTTCTATTATATTATGAGACGACATCAAAGTCGATGCGCGAGGCGATGCGACGTTGCTATTTTGTCTTAAATGTACGCATGATTAGAAATGTAAAATGATTAACATTATAAAATAATACTATAAGTCATAAAAACCACTTTTTTGTTTCAATTTAGAAATTGTAGACTTTTGTCAACGACATAAACTTAAAAGGTAGCAAAATATTACTGAAATCAAATTGACTGAAAATGACCATTTTTGACCAATTTGACTGTAAATGACTGTCAGTCTAATTCAGTCACTTTAGTCATTTTCAACACTATTGCGCACTCATTCATCTCATATTTTTTAATATTTGTGTCTATTTTTTTTTCAAACATATTCTTCATAATACGGACACATAAAAGAAAGATTTATCCAATTTGGAGCAGTCGTCGTTAATCGTCGTAGCGTACACACATTTCGGTGATTCATTTTTATTCAAATAGATGCGAAAGTTTGTGAGTATGGATAATGTATGGATGTCTGTTACTCTTTCACACAAAAACTACAAAACGAATTTTGATGAAACTTTGTAATAATATAGTTTACTAGCTGTGCCCCGCGGATTTACCCGCGTTAAATTTTATAAATGATCACAGCTCCTACCCCGTACGTGATAGCGTGATAATATGTAGCCTATGTGTTGACCCGACCTTTTAGTAATATTCATGCAAAATTTGAAGTAAATCCATGCAGGACTTTTTGAGTTTAGCCCGGACATACATACAGACAAACAGACACACAGAAAAAAATCTAAAAACTATATTTTTGGCTTCGGTATCAAAAACTGCACATTGAATATTTTAAAAAAAGGATACTTGGGGCGTGATCTACACCCAAGTATCCTTTTTTTTAAATATTCAATGTACAGTTTTGACTTTGCTACGATTTTATTATATGTATAAATATATCCGAATAACACGTAGACTATAATTCATTAAATTTAACGCAGGTGAAACCGTGGGGCATAGCTAGCGAGTACGTAATAAAAAGGAGCAGCCTTGAAGTTCAATTTAAGCAATTGGAGTGGAATAATGATGATATGAGGAGATGTTTTATACCTGTAATGAGAATAATAATCTATCTTAAAACCAATTACATTATGATTTTATTAGTTGCCTTGGCATGATTAAATTTACAAGAAAATATGGCTTTAACTCTAAATTACACGTATTATAATCACGGTAGCATATTCAGCCGCAGTTGATGAGGTCCTGAGTTCAAATCCCGGATAGATCAAAAGTGATATTAGGATTATTCCGTCATAACAGTTTATCCGTAACAGCCCGGAGTAACAGTCTCAAGAGTGTAACACTGCCAACTTCTAGGCAGTGTGACACTCTTGAAACACGTGTTATTTGGATATATGTATAATGTTCATGTTCATTTATTTTATTATAATTTATTATGTTCATTTATTTTTTTTTAAATTTTATTTTAATTAGTTTAGTTAATTATAATTATTGTAAAATTAGTTAAGATAATATAAGTTATGGGTCTTTGTAACCTTTTAATGAAATAAATTATTATTATAACCTAAACTTCTACAAAGTTTCATAAAAATCCGTTCGGTAGTTTTTGCGTGAAAGTATAATAAACATCCATATATCAATAGATGCATACTCACAAACTTTCGTATTCATAATATTAGTAGGATAATGTTATGTATATATTGAACCTTGTTAGTTTAAGTTAGGGTAAGATTAATGATTCCAAACCCCCTGACTACCCATATTAATTGATTCTCTTATAATATTCCGTATAAGGTAATCGACCCCGAGCCTCAGAGAGAGCTTTATGTTTTTTTTCTTGCACGTGAGCTCTTTCTGGTGGTGTCGGGTAGCTGGCCGTCCCATCGAACTAAGCCTGAATGCCATGCACTATAATGTACTGACGTCAGCACATCCAGCTACCCCAATCTGTCAAAGGACTTCGGCAAATCCCGGCCTGTGATGGACAAAAGTTTATTACTATTTAAAAAAGAAATTATAATATTTAAAATGCTCCATACCTTTTATTTCCTTGTACAACATGGGAAAATGATTTCAATTCTTAAAAGTAAATCATTTTATTTCGGCATTAATGTTTCTTAAAGTGACTTATAGGGTCTGACTGCTTCGGTCTTTTGAGCCGTTGGGGAAATATTATTTTTTCCAGTCGTGCAGTTATTATTATAATGTCATTATCAGAGGCGTTATAATTTCACTATATTGAAATATGTATTATTTGCATACATAATATTATCCTCAATAGTCATAATATAAATCAATAGTATGTATGGTATGTTGATTTATAAATCAATGAAGGAATCAATTGTCCATAGCAATGGCAACACTTTTTGATCTGTCATATTGAACTGATTGTATTTTTATTTACATTCATGTTTAGGCTTGCTTGACTTGCATCGTGAATTTTATCTTGTGGCTTGTATATTTACGACAACCTTTGGCTTTGTTTCTGGATTCTGCTTTCGACTTCCCGACTGTTACCGGCTTTCTTGGACTTTGGATCTACGCATCATGATTTACCTCTGCTATTCGCACCTCGGACCACTTATCGGACATCTCCTTTCTTTTATAGATTTTCAACTTTAACACAAAAATATAAAGTTCACTTTCAGTTGGGGAAATTTGACAGATTGGGGTAGTTTAATGTGACTGGCCGCCATAGCTGAAATTTAGCTTGGAGTATAATTTCATTATGAATGTAAATCGTAGCTCACTATGAGACTTGATATACGCTACAAGTTACGAAAAGTGCTGCATCTTCATAAACGAACATAACAGTGCTCGGAGCACGCAGACAAGGTGGTAAGGCTGCGTTTCCACCAGAGATGTACTATGCTACGTTGCTATGGATGCGTTTGATATCCACCAATCGTATTCATTGGTGCACAAAGCTTAGGACTGGGGGAAACGGATTCAATGGATGTGTGCTATGCATGCGTGCTATGGATGTGGATGCCTGCTATGGTTCTCGCGGTGGTATAGCTATGTGTAGAACAGAGTACTGTGACGACCTTCGTTCGTCCAAGCAAACGTTTTAAAAAAGAAATAATTAAAAAGAAATCGTTTGAAAATAATTCAAACGAAAACAAAATTCTTTTTAACAGTCCGTCTACGACAGAACCCGAAGAGGGAACATATTATAGTAAGTGATGAAAATATAAGTCAAATCAAAGTTGAAACCTACGTATTTTATTCCAATATCAAAAGATCCCGAAGGCATCTGGAGTAACAGATCGTTATAGTACCTACAGTAGAAATGAATTTAACGAGTCGCCGTCACGCCAGGATGCGAGAGCGCCTCTCCCCTCATCTGCGCAACAACTTTGCGGAGGCGCATCTTCATGTCACATCTTACTCGCACTGCTACATAGCTTAGCATCAGTGGAAACGGTCACATAGTTTTGTAGCATAGCTTTTACATTTTCGCAGCATAGCATAGCACATCTCTGGTGGAAAGGAACCCTTAGCGTTCCCTTGTCTATCCAACTTAAGAGCAACGAAAAAATCTTATGGAAGGAAGTATGGAATATTGATCGGTGGAGGATTCTCAATGGATGGACAGAGTTATTAAACTATGGTCAGAAGGAATGCCGACCATAGTTTAATAACTCTGTGAAGTTAAGCTGTGGTTTTAGAAAGGATCTGTGCTGTTTTAATAATTTATCCATGAGTCTATTGGTAGAAATGTTATAAATGTTTTAAGATATACTTTTAAATTTAACCATCTTACTAATACTATAAATGCGAAAGTATGTCAGTATATATGTATGGATGTTTGTTAGACTTTCAAGCCAAAACTACCGATCGGTTTTTGATAAAACTGTTGTAATACTACTATATATATCTGTAGTAATCTGACGGGCCCATCGGCCTTGCTTTTCATGCCGGAGGTCGTGGGTTCGATTCCCACCTAAGGCAGATATTTGTGTGATTGGACATGTCTGTTTGTCCTGAGTCTGAGTGTAATTTATCTATATAAGTATGTATTTACAAAAGAAAAGTACTATATGTAGTATATCAGTTATCTGGTTTCCATAGCACAAGCTCTGCTTAGTTTGGGATCAGATAGCCGTGTGTAAATAATGTCCCAGAATATTATTATAATAATATCCGAATAACACATGGGTGATTTATAAAGTTCAACGCGGGGGAAACCGCGGGGTACAGCTAGTAATTTTACAATGCCGATATTTTTCTTCACTGTCATCACACAAGAGGAAAACAGATGTAATGGCACAGCGTTCATTCGCTCAAAGAGCAGCCCGACTGGGGAAGTACCTCCACCTTACTGAAGATAATAAATAAAATAAAATAAAATAAGATATTCCTTAATAATAACATCAATAACTTTGATGTTGTGCCTGTGAGTAAGGTCGCCAGAGCTCATTGGGGGGGGGGGGGGGGGGAGGAAGGGTCAGCAACACTTTTGAAGGCCGGCGATGCACCCCTGACTCCTCTGGTGTTGCGAGTGTCCATGGGCGGCGGTGATCATCAGGTGACCCACTTGCCCGTTTGTCGCCCTATGACATAAAAAAAAAATGTTTATATTAATATTAACCCAACTTACTAGTAATTAACATAATTTGTTATTCTTAAAGTACTTTTCCAGGTTCATCATGTTAGCCGAAGGATAAGATATGATAAATACTCTTTATTACCCACCATAGGTATATGATACATGAGAAAAGAATTACAATACTAACACTACTGGGTATAGGCCTCCCAGGTGTGCGGAACATAGGTACATTCAGCAGTTTCCAGCTAAACACAGCTACTAAAAAAAAACAAAACCCCAATCTGTCAAATTTCTTTTGTAGATTTTCAACTTTATCACAAAAACATAAGATTCACTTTCGATTGGAGAAATTTGACAGATTGGTCTAGCTTGATGTGCTGGTGTCTGTACATACCTCTAGATATTTAAAAGACAAAAGAATCTGGGAAAAACATTATATTATAATGTAGTGCATTTTTTTATTACATAACGTTACGATGGTGCGCGACCTAGGGATAATTTTTGACACTACTATGTCCTTTCGACCTCACTACGACCATGTTTGTAACAAGGCAAATCGTATGTTATCTTTTATCCTACGTAATGCAAGATCGTTCAAACATGCAAACTCTTTACTAACTCTGTACTACTCTTTAGTAAGAAGCATAACCGAGTACTGCTCATCTGTGTGGGCTCCTATATACAGGACTCACATAGACCGAATAGAAGCAATACAGAGAAGGTTTTTCAGAGCCCTATGCTCAAAGTTTGGCTAAAGGTGAAAAATTAAGGAATATAGAGATCGGCTACATAGATTTAGAATTATAAGATTTAGAAAAGAGAAGATGGATGAACGATCTATGCATTCTACATAAAATTATAAACGGCCCTATGGATAGTCCTCTCATTAGCCAGTTAAACTTTAAGGTTCCAACCAGATCTATGCGTACTCCACAACTGTTTACTCTATCTTCTATTAATAATAATGTTTCTCAAAATAGTCCAATACTAAGAATGTGTAGACAGTACAACAAAATATGCTCCAAAGTTGATATATTTCATCAAAGCTATGATGCATTCAAATTATTTTTAGCAAAGGACAACAATGATCAGTTTTCTGTTAATTAGTGTATTTTAAATTTAAATTATTGTAATAATCATACTAGTAATATATTCCTCTCAAACTCCTAGTTTTAACTCACAGAATTTTGGTAATTTTTAATGTTCTGTACAGATGTAATTGGACCTCAGATTTAACAGTGATATAAGAAAAAGATATTATTAATTTGTTGTTTGTTGAAATAAAATAAAACCAAAAAATTTTTAGCTATCAATTTTCTATGAGCTCTTACAGACGGGATTGTTATTGACAATAGCGTAACTCTAATATAATTGGCTTGGCGTGTAGTACTTCATTACAATTTGAAATCTATGTTCGAGACTAACGTGTGAGCTACCTCAGGGGTCCACAGATGGCAGATAGAGGAATGGCCACAAGATGTGGTGGTTAGCGGTGAATAAATTGGATAAAGCAGTCGTCTATTAAGCAATGACAGAGCTTGCCGTGCAGGGCAACCCAGTGGGACGGGCTCATTTACGAAATTTGCAGAAGTCTTAGGACGGCTATGGTATATGACGAGGTAAGCCGCCATTAAACAAGCGTACCCATAGTGTTGATACAGCGGCACCAGTACTATACGTGGTACCAGTTCTAAGATTATATATTGCCTAATGAAATTATTTAATACATTTTAGTTGTTTTCGTAATCGGGTTTTTGATAATAAATTGAATAAAAGTTATTCGTCCCAGGAACGAATATGTCAACTTTATCAGAAAATCTCTTCACACTGCATATTCACCAAGAGTACGACCGCGAATGCGCCGAGACCACCATCGGCGTCCATTACTCTTAGTTTGGATTGGTATCGATGAAATCAGACCTCAAATCTTTAATTGGACTACAGCCCGAGTATTTTACCGTAGAGAGTCAGTTTCACAAAACGTCCCTAAAACCTGACCCACTGATGCATCTCATCATCATCATCATCATATCAGCCGAAAGACGTCCACTGCTGGACAAAGGCCTCCCCCAAAGATCTCCACAATTGCCGGTCTTGTGCTATTCGCATCCAGCAGTTTCCAGCGTGCCGCACAAGATCATCGGTCCATCTTGTAGGGGGCCTGCCCACGGTGCGTCTTCCGGTTCGTGGTCGCCACTCGAGAACCTTTCTGCCCCAACGGCCGTCGGCTCTACGAGCTATGTGCCCTGCCCACTGCCACTTCAGCTTGGCAATTCTTCGGGCTATGTCGGTGACTTTGGTTCGCCTGCGGATTTCGACATTTCTGATGCGATCCCGCAGGGAAACTCCAAGCATAGCCCTCTCCATTGCTCTTTGGGTGACCTTGAGCCTTCTAATAAGGCCCATAGTGAGCGACCACGTCTCTGTTCCGTATGTCATCACTGGCAACACACACTGGTCGAAGACTTTCGACTTGAGACACTGCGGTATTTTGGACGAAAAGATGTTACGTAGCTTCCCGAACGCTGCCCAGCCGAGTTGGATTCTACGATTGACCTCTATCTCGAAGTTGGACCTACCTAGTTGGATGGTCTGTCCTAGGTAAATATAGTTCTCTACAACTTCGAGTGCAGAGTCACCAACTTTCAATTGAGTGGATGCAACATGGACGTTTGACATGATTTTCGTCTTATCCATGTTCATTTTCAGACCCACTTGTTGAGAGACTCTGCTGAGGTCATCGAGCATTGTACCGAGGTCTTCCATGGTCTCAGCCATGACTACGATATCATCGGCAAATCGAAGGTGAGTGATGTACTCGCCATTGACATTGATGCCAAAGCCTTTCCAGTCCAGAAGCTTGAAGACGTCTTCCAATGCAGCGGTGAACAGTTTCGGAGATATAACATCTCCCTGTCTCACGCCTCGCTGCAAGTGGATAGGTTTCGAGATCTGGTCCTGGAGTCGCACTGACATAGTGGCGTTTTCATACAAACACTTTATCACCTCGATATACCGGTAGTCAATTTGGCACCTTATGAGAGACCTCAGCACGGCCCATGTTTCGATAGAATCAAAGGCTTTCTCATAGTCCACAAACGCTAAGCACAGTGGCTTGTTATACTCTTCGGTCTTCTGTATAACTTGCCGCAGCGTATGTATGTGGTCTATGGTGCTAAAGCCTTTTCGGAAACCGGCTTGTTCGGGAGGCTGGAAGTCGTCAAACCTGCGCGCGAGACGGTTCGTAACGACCCTCGAAAACAACTTGTAAACATGGCTCAGCAGTGTGATGGGTCTATAATTCTTCAATAGGGTTTTGTCGCCCTTTTTGAAGAAGAGCACCACCACACTTCTGTGCCATGCTTGTGGCGTTTGACCATCTAGTATGACGGAGTTAAATAACTTCTGAAGGGCCCGTAGGATTGGTGTACCACCCGCCTTCAGAAGCTCTGCTGTAACTCCATCATCACCAGGCGCCTTGTTGTTCTTGAGTTGTTTGAGAGCCATTCTAATCTCGTACAGGCTGACGTCCGGGATGTCTTCGGTGTAATGTCGGGTTAGTCGTGCTCTGGGATCTGAGGCATGACTTTTGACAGGTGGCTGTGTTGTCGTATATAACTGTCCGTAGAACTTCTCGATCTCTCCCAGCAACTCAGGTTTAGACGTGACGATTCTACCATCCTCAGTCTTCAGCTTCGTCAGTTGGCTCTGTCCAACAGACAGAGCTCTTGCGAACACTTTGGAGCCTTTGTTCCGCTCGATGGCCTCTTTAATACTAATTGTATTAAATTGGCGCGTGTCGCGAGTCAAAGACTTTGAGATCTGTCTGTTGAGCTGCCGATATCTGGTAGCATCATCTGAGGATGTCAGAACCATTTTCCGTCTATCTTCCATAAGTTGCAGGGTAAAGTCAGAGATCTTTTTAGTTCTGTTTGTACGACGGGCCTTGAAGACCTTAGACCCAGCCGTATGGACAGCTTCTACGAGCCTGTCATAGTATGAGTCCACTTCCTCGCAGTCTGCTAGGCATTCGAAACGGTTTTGCAGTTCGAGCTGAAATGGTTCGGGGTTTTGGACGTGGATAGGTAAGGGTCGGAGCGTAGACTTTATCAGTCGGGACCTCTGGAGTTTGACATTAAGGTTCAATGAGCCTCTGACCAGTCTGTGATCGCTCCCGGTTTTAACCGCATTGATCACGGAGACATCATTGAACATCTGTCGTCTCGTCGACAAGATAAAGTCTATCTCATTTTAGTCTTACCATCGGGGCTCACCCAGGTCCATTTGCGGTGATCCGGCTTCCTGAAGAAGGAATTCATCATAAAGAGTCCCTCCTTCTCCATGAAGTCGGCCAACATTTGGCCCCGGGGGTTCCGGTCACCAGTTCCAAATTGCCCCACTCTCAGCTCATTACCGAATCGTTTGCCCAGCTTCGCGTTAAAGTCCCCCATTACCACAGTGAAATACGAGTTAGAGGTATGTATGGCTCTGGATATGTCCTCATACATAACCTCGACTTCATCGTCGGAGTGCGTTGAAGTGGGTGCGTATACCTGTATAACCTTCAACGAATACCGCTTGGTGATTCTGAGTATAAGGTACGCAACCCTCGTCGACACACTCTCGTTTTTCACTAGGTTGTTCACGAGGGACTTGTGGACTATGAACCCGACACCACCTTGGGATATTTGGTCACCCTCCCGGTAATAGAGCAGGTTTCCGGATTTCAGTATTATCGAGTCCTCCCCCTCTCTTCGGACTTCAGATAATCCTACAATATCCCAATGTAACCTGCTCAATTCTTCCTCCAGTTCGGTTATCTTCTCGTCGGACCGCAGTGTACGTGTGTTATATGTTGCCAGGGCCAGAGGTCGTCGGTGTTGGTAACGCGGAATCTGCTGGGGATTCTTAGCACCTGCCCTGCCGTAACCACGGCTGTTACCACGGCTGGGAATAGCAGGGCTGCCGGGGACTGGGGGCCGCGGTTTGGTTGTGTCCATCATTTGAGGGGATTTGCCATAATCGCCACGCTTGGCAGACGGGTTGGCGATCGCAGTAAGGTGGACATGGTACTCAGGAGAACGCTGCTGCCCGTTCTCTGGTATATATTCCCTCGGGACGACTTTTACGTCCCCCCACGGGATGAGAGGGGGTGGTGATATTCTTAGGCCGTCACCACACAGCAATGCATCTACAGGTCAGTAATCGCCCTGAGCGGAGTTCCGAAGCGCAAAGAAAGTGCCATCTGATCCGGTTTACTTAGTTTGAAGTTATTTGCTTGACGGCTTGAGGAAAATGGGTGCTCGCACCTCTCTCTCTATCTCTGGCCCCTACAGTAATATACGAAACGTAGTTCTCTTTCTTTTTATCTTTACTTAGATTCCCCTCTTATCTTCCGTTTGCCTCGCCCGATCACATTTTCGGAAACGCTCCCATCACGCATTCACCACCGCACTCTCCAAGACCAACGTGCGTAGTTTTACTTCAAAAATAAACTTGAGAGGTGTCAAGGGACACGCGGATGGAACGAAGTTATTTCTTATTATTTATTATGTACAAAAAACCTGTATACACTCAACAAAAATAATCGTCGCAACACCACACTGTTCAATGCGAAATAGAAATGAAAATATCTGGCTTGCTTTCTATAAGAGAGAGAGAGAGAGAGACAGACAGACAGAGAAACATGCGCACGCCGCACAGCTGCAAAAAGTGTCGTGACAACTTATCGTAAGATTTTTTTCCGTCTAGCCCCCTTTCACGACGCGCGATAAGGAACTTCGTTCCAATAATATATTATATATGGTTAGAATGTACTTAGGTTTTAGGTTATTCATTTAAAAGTGAGCCTTATTTAACGAAGATTAAAACCGGTATTTTAAAGAATGAGATTGTAGCTAACCATTTATAACTATAAGAGTTAATAACGACATGTCACATATAAATAGCCCACACTTTGTACCGCTAGTTCATCGGTTATCGCCTGTTTAGTGGATCGCCTCTCAAGTGTTGCAAGAGTTAAGTAAACGGGCTACTAAAGATCAAAGGTGGATGATACAGCTTAGAGGTTTGAGGCCCGACTCGCCATCTGTCTTAACTTAATATTATGTAACCTTAATAGGTAGTTTGATATAAATCTGTTGATTAAGTCGTAGTAAGTTGGACTTGAGTTATCTTATGATATTATATGTTGAGTTGTTCTTTTTATAGATGGACTATGAAAGATTTAAGATGTTCTCGACATAAACTGGAGATAGAGAATTTCATTTAGTTCACATCGTTACACGACACAGCATGTCATATAAACGGCTGAGCACAAAAAATTAAACTAATTAGCCTTGTAAACTGAGATTTTTATCTTAATCCTACCAATATTATAAATGCGAAAGTTTGTGAGTATGGACGGATGTATGGATGTTTGTTACTCTTTCACGCAAAAACTACCAAACGGATTTTAATGAAACTTTGTAGTAATATATCTTATACTTCGTATAACACATAGGCTTATAAATTATAACGCGGGTTAAACCGCGGGGCGTGTCTAGTACTATATATAAGTACTTAACTATATTACTACAAACATGTTCTGACTATTTACAAGCGCTTTTTTCAAGTCTACGTGAATTTAAACCTGTTTTATTTTATTTAAATAAACAAAATCTGTTTGATAGTTTCGTGAAAATGTTTTTGAAAAGGAAATTTGAGCTAAATTTTCCATAAAATATATAAATAAATAAAATAAAAAAGGTTTTTATTCACGTAGACGTCAAAAAAGCGCTTGTAAATAGTCAGAACATGTTTGTAGTATTATAGTATACATTATTATTTCTAGTAACATAGATATTAGGTACACATGTATTGATAGTATTAAAACATTAATAAAATTTATTTTATAACAGCAATGATATTTAGCTAGCTCGAATCAAGTTATTGTCGAGAGATTATGTTTAAGTTTAATTATCTAGTTTAAGTCTAATTATCTAGTTTAAGTCTAATATTTGTAATACATATTGGCAATGGTTCTGTCTATATTAAGGTGATATTATTATGACGGACCTTGTGTTAATAACGACGGTCGCGCTTTAATGCTACCACCGGATCCAATGCGCCCCAACTGAGAAGACCCAGCGAAACAAACTCAGCGGGTGTCTCTACTACCGGTTTCAACACGGCCCAGTTGAGACGTTCCGGCGAAACATACTCAATGGGGCATATACACGAGATTTGGTCCACTTACTGTAATTATTTAGCAGGCAAACACAATATATGCTCGATCGGTTGTCTGATTATTTATTTATTTTAGGTTTAATATATTAGAAAGAGAAAATAAAAACGTCAAAATAAAAGTAACATTAATCATTTTGAGACACAACCAACAGTTCTGAAATTCGTAGAATATTTAAATAATAGATAGTTTTATTACAGATAGTTCATGTAACATAAACATACAAACAGAGATCAACGTCAACCTATTCGGTTAATTAAATCTTTCAAAATTATTCTCGACTTCCTTTTTAGACCTCTTTTAGGGTTCCGTAGCCAAATGGCAAAAAACGGAACCCTTATAGATTCGTCATGTCTGTCTGTCTGTCCGTCCGTATGTCACAGCCACTTTTTTCCGAAACTATAAACGCTGTACTGTTGAAACTTGGTAAGTAGATGTATTCGGTGAACCGCATTAAGATTTTTATACAAAAATAGAAAAAAAAAACAATAATTTTGGAGGGACCTCAACTGAAACTCAAAAATTTTTTTTTCATTGTCTCTGAATTTGTCGTCTATAGATAGGTCTTCAAATATGATATTGATTTTCTAATATCATTTTTTTCTAAACTGAATAGTTTGTGCAAGAGACACTTCCAAAGTGGTAAAATGAGTGTCCCCCCTGTAACTTCTAAAATAAGAGAATGATAAAACTAAAAAAAATATATGATGTAGATTACCATGCAAACTAACAACGAAAATTGGTTTGAACGAGATCTAGCAAGTAGTTTTTATTTAATACGTCATAAATCGTAAACCGCAATTTGCTTTCATTTAATCAACTGAAATACTTGCTGATACGGAACCCTTCATGGGCGAGTCCGTCTTTCTAATTTCTTAAACCTCAAAATTTATTTTAATTTTTTTTCAATTTTGAATTAAACTTCCGACGTGACGTCTGGTGACCAGCAGACGGTAAGTTATGACCGCAGCCCAGAGGCTCTCAACCCATATGTATGTGCCGCAATTGCGTTACCAGCCTTTAAGGTTCTGACCAAGGTTAAACCCTCCCTGTTGGCGGCCGTTCTTTTGCCTCTGGTCCTCTAGCTCGCCGTCGCATGGCAGCAAGAGCTACTACTTGGACAGTCAGTTGGATTCAATATTGCTACAACTTAATAATTTTATCAAAGCCCATAGAATTTATAGAAATCGGATTGATAAAATTATTAAGTTGTAGCAAATAGTAGCAATATTGACTCAAGTTATCTGATTTTTATTAATCCACCTAGAATAGATATAAATCAGATTGATAAAATTATTAAGTTGTTAATATATTTAATCCAGATTTTCTTTCATTTTATAGCATTATTTTCAAAGATATTTCACATTTTTGAGATTATTACTCTTAAATTTTGCTCTCACCACCAAAAAGATCATTAAATACTTGTTATATAATATACAGCTTCAAGTTTAAGGCCAGACTTGCCATTTGCAGTATCTGTTTTATCACATTTCCGTATTATGTACAGACGCACATCCAGCTATGCAAATCTGTCAAATTTCTTTTATAGATTTTCAACTTTATCACAAAAGCATAAGGTTCACTTTCTATTGGGAAAATTTGACAGATTATAGTCTGTACAATTGCAATTTTATATAACTAAATGAATTTAAATGTAATATACTTACATATTATAGATAAGATAAGGGATAAGCTCTTCATTGGACACCAAAGGTATTTTTATTTATTTATTTGACGGGCCGGTTGGCGTGGCTGATAGATACATGCTTTTCACGCGGCAGGTCGTGGGTTCGATTCCCACCCAGGACAGCAATTGGGTGCATGAAGTGCTTTAGTAGTTTTAACAATTTTGTAACATTTGATTCGTTAGCATTTTGGTCAAACTTTTTTGTACTTTTGGGTCTATCTATATCCCAGAGGCAGTTTTATTTTGACGAGCGTCTCTATATGTTTCGAACGTTATGTCCCATGGGCATGGCAAATCTTTATAGAGATCGATAAAAAAAAAAAAATTCGCGTTCGCGACTCTTGCATTTTTGGACAATATTTTACACTCGCATACGTGCGCACCCGCTACCTTCCGCAGTGCAACCCTTGGTTGGTTGTAATCCACCGGCCACACGGGTGGAAATCACGCCCGCCAGCCGCGGTTGGGAATACGCGCCCGCAAACCAAGGACATTGTAGGTCAAACCAAAATTTGGTTTACAACTGCTGTCTAGATTTATGGCAGGATAGGATAGAGTGTAGAGGGTGACCTCTGTTGGGACGTTAATTTGCAGCCGTCTAGAAGAGGTTTTATGTATGTTCTCTCTAAATATGAGGACTTAGTATTATGTAAACTGTCTTAACTATGAAGCTATTACGTCTTACAATATTGTATTAAACTCATTATCTGTTCTATAGATCAGTTCAGTGGTGAAATAATAATGGGGTTAACGATTCGCTCTTGCAATTTTTTTCCATAGAAATTTGCAACAGCGTGTACTTTAAATATAATAAATACCTAAAGAATGCCTTTGTATGTCACTTATGCAGATTTACTCGTTCGTTGGTCTAGCGGTAGCGTGTTCACCCGCAAATGACGAGGTCCTGTGTTCAAATCCCGGGTCGGGCCAAAAGTGATTTTGGGACTTGTCAGTAAAAAGAAAAAATTCTCAGCATCAGCCCGAAGTCTGGGAGTTGGCGGTATTATACCCCCGTGCCCCGGAGAGCACGTAAAGTCGTCGGTCCTGTGCCTGACCTCTTTCCGGTCGTGTCGCTAGGCGTATCATCGGATTCTGACAGTGATGGAATAGAAAGTGCTCCTGTGTTTGCGCACACACTTGAGCACTATAATATGTCCCGCGCAGATGGCTAATCTCTGTTGAGACTGGCCGCCGTGGCCGACATTCGGTTAAGAGGACATTATTCAGAGTGGGTTGGTTTTGAACTCAAAAAAGAAGCCGAGAGTCTGGAGCGGTAACGGTAAGTGGTTTCGGTTTTGGTTGGCGTCGTTGGTAGATACCACACGCCGCAGGTCGTGGGTTCGTTTCCCACCTAGGACAAATATTTGTGAGCATGAACATGTCTGTTTGTCCTGAGTCTGGGTGTAGTTATATGTATTAGAGATCGCATTTGTTCAAAATTGGACCATTAAGCTTCTATTGTCAAAGACTATAGACATTGAAGATAAATATCATATAATATCTGTTCTCAGTTTTGACATTCAGTTTGTCATTTCTCCTCAGTTTGTCAGTGTGTCAAAAGGATTGTGTGTGTAATGTTTTTTGTGTATGTAAACTAATGGTAGTGTGTGTAAAATAAATTACTCCTTCTACATATGAACTTTACCTGTTCCAAATTCCATATTCCTCGGTCTGCGCAATTCTCGTAAAAAGGGGTGCAAAGTTTTTGGTTCACATATTAATCTATAAACATATAATAAATCGTAGGAAAGTCAAAACTGTACATTGAATATTTTTTTAAAGGATACTTGGGGCGTCATCTACAATCGATGTCGAAGCTAAAAATATAGTTTTTAGAATTTTTGTCTGTTTGCCTGTATGTATGTCCGGGCAAAACTCAAAAAGTACTGCATGGATTTACTTAAAATTTTATTTGAATATTACTAAGAGGTCGGGTCAACATATATGCTACATATTATCACGTTATCACCTTCGGGGGAGGAGCTGTGATAATTTATAAATTTAACGCGGGTGAAACCGCGCGGCACAGCTAGTATATTATGATAAGTATGTATTCATACGTACGTATCAGTTATCTGATTTCCATAGCACAAGCTCTGCTTAGCTTGGCATCA
The DNA here is from genome assembly GCA_951640165.1 of Pseudoips prasinana. Classification (NCBI taxonomy): domain Eukaryota; kingdom Metazoa; phylum Arthropoda; class Insecta; order Lepidoptera; family Nolidae; genus Pseudoips; species Pseudoips prasinana. Next base: position 29,856,814 of record OX621251.1, on the reverse strand, counting down.
GATGGGCGTGTGTGAATAATGTCCCAGGATGTTATCAATTATTATTATTGTAGCAAATTGAACAAGTTTTCTTAGATTCAGGTAATTTTTTAAGCATAATCCGGACAATATATATAAATAAACAACTAAATTAAATGTAAGTACATATTTGTAATGACCACATAGTTTTTACCTAACGCATAGGAAAGTATATGCGTTACTTAAAACCTAAATCTGTTTCTTAGTTGTTGTTTTGTCCATTTGTTTGTCGTGAATAACCTCCAAAACGCCGTAGTCATTTTGACGGTACTTTCACTGAATGAAACTGACTGATGTTATAAGTCATAGTTAGTGTTCTCCTCGTCGAATTTCTTCTCAATAGAAACTATTGGCGCGGAACATATTACATACATACATAGACTCACGCCTGTTTCCCAGAGGGGTAGGCAGAGACAACGGATTTCCATTTGTCACGATCTTTGCACACGTCTTTTGCCTCAATTACTGTCATTATATTCTTCATACATGCTCGCCGGTTTAGGGTACTACTGACCTGACCTTTCTTGAGAACGTCTCCGATTTGGTCAGAGAATGTTCGACGAGGTCTTCCCCTTCCGTTTGTTCCATTCACACAGGCCAGGTATACTTCTTTGGTCAATCTTCTTTCATTCATCCTTTCTTAATGGCCAAACCATCTCAGCATTCCTTAATTCCATATTATTATTATAGTGCACAAATGTGTGCGCACACACAGGTGCACTTTATATTTCCTTACTCTCAAAGCTCGATGGGGCAGCTAGTTTTCACAGCCATTAAGAGTTCACGTACATCTAGTGTTTGTGCTCTCGAGGCCGCTAACTTACAGTCTCCGGTCTCCGGGCTGATGATATATCCATTTAATAAGAATTTTTCTTAGAATAATAATTCCAAAATTACTATTATTTTAGCCCGTCTATGGACAGTTAAAGAAAAAACCGGCCAAGTGCGATTCGGACTCGCCCATGAAGGGTTCCGTAACAACAAATATTTCAGTTGAAACTCTCGCTGAAACTATTCAGTTTAGAAAATAATTATATTAGAAACCTTAATATCATTTTTGAAGACCTATCCATAGATATGTATGTATGGGTACGATGAAAATGAAAAAAAATTTTGTGAATTTCAATTCTAGGTATGGGGAGCCCCCAAAATTATTGTACTTTTTCTATTCTTGTGTAAAAATCTTAATGCGGTTCACAGAATACATCTACTTACCAAGTTTCAACAGTGCAGCTCTTATAGTTTCGGAAAAAAGTGGCTGTGACATACGGACGGACAGACAGACAGACAGACATGACGAATCTATAATGGTTCCGTTTTTTTCCATTTGGCTACGGAATCCTAAAAAAGAGAAACATATACATACAAAATTTCCATAAGACATATCTTGGCACGAAAAGTAACAGGAAAGAGAGGTCAGGGCAAACCAAGAATTACTTACATGGATCAAAGTAAAGAGAAAGCGGAATAGCAATATAAAACTACAAACTAAGTACCTGCGCCGGAGGGCACCCCATTTGGTGTTCAAACCTCGACTCTATCATCATCATCGATCGATCCAAATGGATGACATGGTCGGTTTTTTGACCGTCACCGTAGCCTAGTTGGCTCCTGCCAAGCTGGTGGTCCTGGGTTCGAAACCCGGTAAGTGCAAATATTTGTGTGATGAGCATGAATATTTGTTTCTGAGTCATGGATGTTTTCTATGTATATAAGTATTTATCTATCTATATAAGTATGTATATCGTCGCCTGGTACCCATAGTACTTTGCTTAGTTTGGGGCTAGGATGATCTGTGTGATATTGTCCCTAGAGTTATAATTGCACAAAACATTATATACTAATGCAAACTAATAGTCTTGGAGGACACTGGTTGTTCAAGAAGCTTGACGAAGGCAGAAAGAAATGGAGTCGGCTTCACCATCAAGTTAGTAGGCCTTAAATTTGATAAATAGATAACAACAGGAATATTAATGAGCTCATAATAAACCTAAATTTAAATATACAGATAAAGGAGCATAACATTAATATTAAAATTTTTGATAAAAGATTTCTAGCGGGGCTATTAAAAACTAAGAATGTTTTAAGTATACAAACCAAAATTCTAATAAATTTATCACCAATTCTCAACGCTTTACAATATCAATATATTGTACAAACTCTCTCAAACATTAATTAGAAAGTTTAAAACAAACTCAACGAGAAGTTAAGATTTGTTTGGAAAATAAAACTAAACGTGATAGGATATTGTTTGATTTTTATTGTTTTCGTAGCTATGAAATTCCACTCAAAACTGTTAGCTCAGACTCTTGTTTGACCACAATACACGGAGTTTCAATTGATAATGAAATAATGAAATTTATTCAGCACTTGGGTATTAACATACACTTGTACTTGTCAAGTTCACAATGCAGTACATAAACATAGTCGAATACAGTATAAAAATTACAAAAAATTTATTAGTCCGTCCGTGCGGTCTGTTTTATCAGATATATTTTCTTAAATCCTAAAATAAATAACAAGTTACTAATCTATATTTTGTTTAGTTGTACAATATTAAAATTAAAGAATTGAAGGCAATGAGCATTTGGCTAACGCAGAAGGCTCTTAACCAGTAGCTTAAATTAAACGACTAATACCCGCCTCCACCCTTTTGGGGTTCGGGCCACAGCTCAGGGGGCCGCTGAGGCAAAAGGACAGAATAATACATTCTCATCATCATATAATTGAAAGACGTCCACTGCTGGACAAAGGCTTCACGCAAAGATCTCCACAATTGTCGATCTTGCAATACCCGCATCCAGCGACCTTCACAAGATCATCGGTCCATCTTGTAGGGCGCAAGCGTCTTCCGGTTCGTGGTCGCCACTCGAGAACCTTTCTGCCCCATCGGCCGACAGTTACCTTAACCACCTACCTCATTTTTTTTTAATTACTAGCCCGCAATAGTTAATTGAATTCCTGTGTACTTTACAAACATACAATTTACTGCCTCAAATTACATCCAGACTCTGAACAACTGTTAATCGGTCACACCAATAGTGGTCCTGTGCGGGAATCGAACCCGGGACCCGAAGCAGCTAGGCGACTGTCTTAACCGCTGCGCCACAGGTTTCATGTTATTATGTATATCTAGTTATTAAGTATGATATAACACAGGGATTACGTACTATTACGGTAAGAAGGTTTACATATCAAGTTTCTCCCAACATTTTCTGTTGCTGATCATTTTAATTAGTAGCTATTAATAGAATTAATTGATATTATATCATGCGCTTTTCGCAATGTTAAGCAACTGTCGTTTGGACTGAATGAGATGTCGATATGATAATATACGTATTGCTAGCTATTCAGTATTTTATACGACTTAATTATTTTAAACTAACTGTGCCCGCGAGTTCGTCCGCATGTTTTGTAATGACTCCGTAAATCTTACATCAGAATGTATCTAATATTTTGTCTCTAGTCACAAATTTATGAAATATTCACATGAAACTTATATATTTCCTAACAAACTTTCATCCCCTATAGTAAATTTACACCTTTGAGGGTAAAACTTAAACAAAACTTTGAATATACACTTTTAAACTTTCGCGTATCATAATTATATATGAACATTGTTAACAGGTATTAACGCGACTAACCGTGGTCTAACTAAAACTATAATCATGGTCACGGGATGACCACGATCAATGCAACTTGGTCAAAACGACGGGAAAATAACAATAAGGTTAGTCGCGTTAATACCTGTTAACAATGTTCATATATAAAAACTTTGAATGTCATATTAATTTAAATCGAATTAACTGCCTAAAGTATAAAGCTCTAAGAATGACAATACTTTCATACAAGTTTTCATTCCCCCGTTTCAAACCTTTTCAACCTTTTTGTTGCTTCAAAAAGTAGCCTATGTCCTGTCTCAGGCTCTAGACTATCGGTGTACCAAATTTCATTGAAATCGGTTCAGTAGTTGGTCGATAGAGCATGACAGCCAGACAGTTAATTTCGAATTTATAATATTAGCAAGGATGTCATCGTAAATTAATCAATTATTTTTTAAAAATTTACTTACTAATTAGTACAAAAAACAGTCTATATGGTTTATTTTCTGGGTAATTATGAGGATAATTAACATGTAGTGCTTTATTTTATGTATCAACAACCACACGACTGAAGTAAAACTTAGATATACAAAACGTAACTGGGAAAGGAGGGAAAGAAACTCGCACCTCTCGCTCTTGCCCCTACAGTAATATACGAAACGTAACTCTCTATCTTCAATACCTTTCTCTCAACTTTCTTTCGCCTCGCCCGATCACACTTTTCGTAACACTCTCGTCACGCATTCACCAGCTTACTCCCCAAGTAAAGAGTGCTTCAAGAAGTTTGATTTAAAAATAACAAAATAGACAAACAACTAAGTAATACGGTTTATAACAATAACTTTTTAGGTATGGCCCCAGATATATAATAAATTACCATCCTCTATTATTTCCGAAACTAATCTTCTAAAATTTAAAAAGAATTTGTCTAATATTTTAATAAATAAGGCATACTATACAATAACAGAATACTTATTGGATAAAACATAGTTGACATTTATTTTTCATATTTCCAATGTTTTAATGTTCCGACTTGTGTGTAAATTACGTAATTTAATTGTTATTTAAGGTGACATTGATTTAAGTACATTGTTTTTTTGTTTTATACTTTCTGACCTTATGACATAATGATAAGTATGTATTTCTTAAATATGACATTAATTTTGTATTATTTATTATGCTAATGACATTTCTCTTTTTATATGTTATTTTCTAATTTACTATTAATTATCATCTTTTAAAAATTGCATGCCCTCACCGGCTGGACATAGTGATCTTCACATTTGTATGGCACCGTAAAATGTAAGAATGTACCTATGTTTGCAATTAATAAATTGATTTGATTTGAATTGAAAAAAAATACTGCAAGTAGAACAAACAACATTTTAGTCATGAACTTGCGCCATCATCACCTCAATATATCTGACCTCAGACACCTCGTTGTAACAATATACCCGCAGTGTAACCACAACCCCGCACAAGGCGAGTGTCTAGATCCTAACGCAGATATAGAAAGTGCAGGTTCATATTATTGCCTAACTTATTGTTATCTAAGCTTACTTACAAATACATTGATATACAAGATTGAAAGAAGTGGATAAGAAAGGAAAGAAAGAAGGGTTATTCCCAACAAGCACAAATAATCCTTAACTTTATAAATAAATAAATAAACTTATCTTAGTTTACCTACAAATATTCATATCAATTTATTTAAAGTATTTATCCTAAAACCTAACTATTGCTAAGAAAAGTAAATATAAAATAATATAAACTAAGCTAAAATAAAATAAACGAACTAAAGGCAATCTAATAGGCACTCCGCATGGTATAATAATATAATATCGTATAATCATACAAATACATTAACATTTCCGTAACCAACAAACACCAACACAACCGTACCAACACGTGCCTTTGATTATTGTCACAACAGTGTTGTATCTAAAAGTAAAAAGCAATCAACTTGTGAGGGCCAAAAAGTTGTAAGATGGCCTTAAAACAGACTCACTCATTAATTTCCACGTCAGAGACCGCCCTGCGTTGAAGTCAGGACCCCAAGGCTTACTATGTTGCCTTATTTGCTAGACGAGTTGAGCTCTCTCTTATGTCTATTGTGCGGTGAAGCAGAGCTCTAAGGCTCTAAGGTTAACTGTAAACGAAATATTATAAAAATCCCTAGCTCTCTGTGCATAGAAGTTCTTCAGGCGGCACTAATAGGGTGGGAGAGCAATGCGTACGTTTTGTGGTGCCATATTTCATACCTTGGTGTTCACATATATCTCTATATATCTGCGATTCCAGCGACTTGTTAGAATTATATCCGATTTCTCAAGGGCTTAAGTTCACAGGCCGGTAGGTGATTAAGTTAATTAGCGAACTAGGAGTTTCTACATATCACGTGTCAAATGAGGAAGAATCCCTTACGTGTGCGAAATAATACACTAAAAGTGGGCTGTATACTTGTTTACTTATACTAAACATCGCACTTGTTCGAAATTCGACTATTATGCCTTCTTTGTCAAAGACTATACTTAAACATATACACTCTTATTTAAAATAATTCCGTGACCCGCCGCTTAACCATGTCTCAGCTAAACCTTGCTCAACCACTTAAACCCCGCTCAACTATTTCTTTATTTAAAAACCCTACTTAAAGGTTTCTCAGCTAAGTAACCATTTTATTTTACACTGTCAACATTTCTGGGACTGGTATAGAGCTTGACCAAAATTAATCAACTTAATCGGATTATGTATCAAAACTTTATGATTTGTGCTCTATGGTTGACATGGAATGATAGATTTATGATCGTAACAGTGCATTTTTAAGGACTATTGATTTTCTTCCGTGGATTTTGAAGTTTGTGATAAGATTTCAACTGGAATTCAGTATTTATTTAAAAATTAAAATGGTTAGTAACTTCAATAAAACCTCCATTCACAAACAAACGTCAAACATAACGTCAGCTGATGCAAATAAAATCCGCCATATTTGAGCAAGCTTTAAACCAGGGGCCGACGTGGTTTAAATTTTGACATGGCTTAACCGCGGGTCAAAGTTAAATCGTGTTTTTAAATGAAAAATGTGATGACACTCAGTTTGTCAGTGTATCAAAAGCATGATAGTGGATGTAATGATTTGTTTTTATTAAAGTAATTTACTTTTAATGCCTCCTAATATTAAAATATTAGGTTTCTGCACTCATTCTCCATATGAATTATATATATATATATAGATATATATATATATATATATTACAGACCTTTGCGTATATTACAGACGATTACGGCGCATTGTCTGAGAGACATTTCTTTCGGTGGCTAAAAAAACCGATGCGAGAGCGACATAGCCTGCCGCAGGCCTGACAAGAGAAGTTTGCGGTGGTTGGCGCCGAGCCGCTTTCATGTCGCTTCTGTCTCTAATCAGCAAGTACTCCGAACCAGGCTTCATATAATTTTCTTCAGTAAATTATCTATATATGTAAGTAGGTATTGACGAAATAAAAATAGTATATCTATACATATAATAAAACCGTAGGAAAGTCAAAACTGTACATCTGTATTTTTTAAAAAGGATACTTGGGGCCTGATCTACATTCGATATCGTTGCCAAAAATATAGTTTTTAGAATTTTTGTCTGTTTATCTGTTTGTCTGTATGTATTTCCGGGCTAAACTCAAATACTAATGCATGGATTTACTTTAAATTTTGCATGAACATTACTAATCACTTACGGGGGAGGAGCTGTGATAATTTATAAAGTTTAACGCGGGTAAAACCGCGGGGCACAGCTAGTATGTAATATATCAGTTAACTGGTTACCATAGTACAAGCTCTGATTGCTGAAAAAAAAATATTGCCACACATACAAACATTTTGTTGTGTCTTCACACAACAAAATGTTTGTATGGCTTCCAACTATTTGTATGTATGATGTTACTCGTGTTTGTGTATATTAATACGGTAGAGTAAGTATCCCATACTAGTTAAAACTCAAACCTTCTATTGTAATTTGTCACTCAGCAATCATGGGCACAGCAATAAAATCACAAAATGTAATATGTTGTTGGAGACGGATGCCTAATGTTTAATACACACAATTTTAATTGTTCCAAATTACGTATTCCTCCGTCCACGCAATTTTCGTAAAAAGGGATACAAAGTTCTTGCTTCACGTACTTATGTATAGCGATATAATAAAATAAAATGTACAAACCTAATCATTCCAAGATGTGTAAAGATTTGCAGGTTTGATTTCCGCACCGAAAAATCTTAGTGTAGAATGTATTGGGTTTTGGGTTTAGGAATTGGGTAAGGACCTAACCACCTATCCCACTATCATGTGAAAAAAGGAGTGTGCATTAGACCACACGACTGAAGTAAAACTTAGATATACAAAAAGTAACTGGCTATGAGAGAAAGAGAAGAAAATGTGTGCTCGCATCTCTCTTTTACCCCTATAGTAATATACGGAACGTAACTCTCTCACTTTCTATCTTCACTAACTTATATCTCCCTCTCACCTTACGTTCACACTTTTCGCAATGCTCTTGACATGCATACACCCAAGTCAAGAGTGCTTAAAGAATTTTTATTTCAAGAAAAGATGTAACTTGGAATTCAGGTAGGTTATACCTGAAACTAACACATATAGTCGTGAACACCGTAGAGCGGGGCTTGCAGCGCCAGCGACGCTACTAGCGTGAAAGAGCAACCTAACGCGATTGCAACGGTTTCATAAATGCAACAATGGTTTTAAAATACACTACACAATATCTTCTGCGCTCTTATAACTATTAATTAAGTAATTAGTTAAATAAACTGCAACATGTCGTGTCACAGTGTAGATGTATTAGTACAGATCTTAACGTTCACTTGTAACCAGTGTGGCGTAGTTGCTAGTTCTTCGACACCACCGTGTTTAAGGTTCGATTCCAGATCGGTTGATGTAATTGTAATTTCTGTCTTATACAGGTTATTCGACTTTATTAAACTTTATTATTTTATACTTTTCGTATTAGGTATATTTCGTATACATTTCATAGGATTTATAATAATAGGATTTTAAAGATAACATTTGTACAAAATCGTTTCAGTTGGCAGTTGTACTAAATAGACGGACAGAAAGTTCAAATAAAAATAGATTTGCCGTTGCAAGCACCTCATCACCAAATAAATGTCTACAAATCAAAATTAACAGTGGATTTTACAGAGACTTTGACTTTAATATTACATATTTGGATGGTCTAAGAAGGCAAATGTTGATAAGATGAATGGTATAAACGCCGGTATAAAATGGAATATTCTAGTAACTTAGCGTTATGTTATTATACTTACCCTTGTTCAATTTGCTTTTCTATGCTGCAGAGAAACTGAATTTTGAAAAACTTTTTTATTGCCTTTTACGCTTGGCCCTGTACATATAATCGGAATTGATTTCTTTATACTGAAAGAACTACATATATATTGGTTTAAGAAAACTAATTATATGTATATTAAGCGCAATTATTACATAGAAAACAAAATGTATTAAACATTAGGCATCCGTCTCGAACAACATATTACATTTTGTGATTTTATTGTTGTGCCCATGATTGCTGAGTCTCATTATCATCATATCAGCCGAAAGACGCCCACTCCCCCAAAGATCTCCACAATTGCCAGTCTTGCGCAACCCGCTTCAGCGGCTTCCAGCTATGGTGTCCATTTTGGATCTAATGATTTTGTTTTTCTTTTTTAAGTTGACGCCTATAAAAGACAAATTACAATAGAAGGTTTGAGTTTTAACTAGTATGGGATACTAACTCTACCGTATTAATATACACAAACACGAGAGAACACCATACATACAAATAGTTGGAAGCCCTTCACACAACAAAATGTTTGTATGTGAGGCAATAATTATTTTTTTCAGCAAGCAGAGCTTGTACTATGGAAATCAGTTAACTGATGTATTACATATACTATTTTTATTTCGTAAATACATACTTACATATATAGATAATTTACACCTAGTCTCAGGACAAACAGACATGTTCATGCACACAAATATCTGTCCCGGGTGGGATTCGCATCCGCGAAATTAACCTAGAAGTTGTTATTTTGCACAAGAAAGTTGACCTATTTCTTAGACAGCCCTTAAATTATATTCCTTATTCCACAATATTTATGTTACAAGTCATATATTTATCTACACTATGAAATCACTTAGCACAATGCACATAAGCAACTCATTCACTCTGTTGCAACGCATCACTGTCCGATGGTAGCTGTTTGTGCAATGCGATTCTGTGAGCCAGAGTTCTTGTGCAATTTAATCTTTTACGTTCAAAACTAAAATACATAATTTTGCTTTATAAAAACATTTGTAAATTCCATGTATTCTTTGAGATTTTTAAGTGAGATAAACTTATTAGGAAAATGTTTATTGTCAAAAGTGGCAGGGTTTCGCAACCGTGGATGAATGTATTACAACAGTAAGTACAATAAATATATGGCAAATGTTGTGTACATGACGGCAACGAATATTACAAACCCATCTTATTACGATGGGAAAGTAGAAATCTTCGGGAGACGTTCCCTACCTAAGAACATGCTGCCCGTTCTTTGGTATAACGTCTTAGTCATCGCCCTCTCATAGGCATCGCTCTGTTTAATATCATTTTCTTACTGCGATTGCCAACACGGCTAAGCTGCCAAAAAAGGTAATTATTACAAAAATCATTCCAAAGGATGGACGAAGACTCCACTGTGGAGATCCTTGGGAAGATATAAGTCCAGCAGAGGACCTATTTCGGGTAATATACATATGTCGAGTTATTTAGTTATGGAATAAAGATAATGTGTCATGCATTTTATTAAATAAACTATGCCATTATGCTAGCTAGTGTGGCGCAGCGGCTTAGACAGTCGTCTCGCCGCTTCGTGTCGCGGGTTCAAGTCCCGCGCCGGACAACTATTTGTGTGACCCATAAATAGTTATTCTGAGTCTGAATGTAATTAGTGTCCGTCTATTTTATATGTTTGTAAAGTACCCCACAACACAGGGATTAAATTACATAATGCGGGCGTTGTAACTAAAAAAAAGCAATGAGTTCTTAGTTTCTGACAGGAACTGAAAATTAATCGGTAGACATGACTCGAAAATTCGCGATAGGACGATGTTACGAGGTTCTAACCTCTACGGTTCAAAATTAATTAATGATTAATGACATAACCTTATTTGTGACAGGTGTCAACTAGTTTTTTAAGCTTATAATAGCAACATACATAGTCCTTCTACTGATACTGGTACTACTACTTCTACTTTTATTTCTTTAGTCTCGTTTGCTGGGTGATATAATTGGAGCTTGAGTTACAATGTACAGACGCAAGCACATCAAGCTACCCCAATCTATCAAATTTTCCTGATTGAAAGTGAACCTTATGCTTCTGTGTTAAAGTTGAAAATCTATAAAAGAAATTTGACAGATTGGGTAAGCTGGATGTGCTGGCGTCTGTACAGTCAACAAGAGCTATTTTGGCTAGGAACGCAAATGTGTGATCGGTGCCTATTACTTTTCACTGAAGCCTGTAAGTCCTAGTGAAAAAGGAACAACTAGAAATGCTGGCCAGTTATAGGTATCCCATTTGCTGACTGTTTTTTATTTTGAACCATCTATGTTACTAGAAATAATAATCTATACAACTATATTACTACAAACGTGTTCTGACTATTTACAAGCGCTTTTTTAAAGTCTACGTGAATAAAAACCTTTTTTATTTATTTAAACCAAACCCGTAATGAATCAAACCCTTAACTTAAGCATTGCGCAATAGACCGGTGCCTGAGACTTCTATAGATAATCTGTCATTATAAATGACGAAAGCTTTAGAAGCGAAGTACTGCTTGAACACAAATCCTCGTAAATATATTCATTTACTTTGTTTCAAAATATTCTACCATTATTGTTAATGGTAAAGCATTTCCATAGATCTTGAAAGACCAACTGACTACCTCAATTTGGTTCAGATTTAGTTCTTAAAATGATGTCGATAGAATTCAATTTTGTATATAATTGAAATGGTTGATTGGTTTGCATAGCGCCTTGCATTTGCATAGTACACGCTTGATGGAACGCTGCAATATAAATAATACTAATATTTCTAAAATATTATTTTAACCATTCTTGTGTAATAGATACATCACTAGGAAAATCATCCTTACTGCATGAGTAATTAAGAGGTTGCCTATGTTAATTGACGGGCCGGTATGCGTGGTTGGTAGATGCCTGCCTTTCACGCCGCAGGTCGTGGGTTCAATTCCCACCCAGGGCAGATATTTATGTGCATGAACATGAGTCTGGGTGTAATTATCAATATAAGTATGTATTCAAAAAGAAAAGTAGTATATACAGTAAGGCCAATTGAATAGATCATCAAAATTCAACAACGTAACCTTAACCGGCAGGCATAGAATATTATTAATTTTTTCGTAGTTAGAACTGCACATTTGCTTATTTTTTTCAATTACAATTTATCTTTACTGTAATATTTACCAAATAAGGTCATTATACAATTCACTTTACTAGTAACTGTTAAATGTGATCTCTTAAATTGGCCATATTCTATATATATCAGTTTCCATAGAACAAGCTCAGATTAGTTTGGGATCAAATGGCCGTATGATGTTAAGCTCCAGTGTGTCGCACACGCATGCTTTCGAACTATTGTGAGTGTCAGAACAGATTACAGAGTTAAGTTTTTCTTTATATTATTTTTTTAGCTTGCTAATCCGAGAAGATTATATATTAAAAAGTTTAAAATAAAAGCTATTTTTGATTTTGCCGTGGTCCACCCCCGAAGTTGAATGGTACAGACGCCAGCACATCAAGTTACCCCAATCTGTCAAATTTCTTTTATAGATTTTCATCTTTATTACGTAAGCATAAGGTTCACTTTCAATTGGGGAAATTGGCAGATTAGGGTAGCTTGATGTGCTGGCGTCTGTACTAACGTATCCTGCAGCTTCAGCAGACAATCGGGCCTAGTTGTATTCATTAGAAAACAACCGTTAAGCCATGTCAGAGGCCTAAGAGGCGGCTTGTACAACCCTGACACTATGTTAACAACTGCCCATGCGATACATTAGAGTAATTGAAACATGCAGTAAGAGTTGGTCAATCGGTTCATCTTACGGTCCATTCTCCGACACCAGATATGTATTATGTAAATTATATTCGCATTTGTAATACTACGGTTCACTAATACGCATCGTATGTCTTTTACAAGTAATTGAATTATATAAATGCCCTTACTTTTTAGGGTTCCTTACCCAAAGGGTAAAACGGGACCCTGACTTCGATGTTTGTCTGTCTGTCCGTCTGTCACCAGGCTGTATCTCATGAACCGTGATAGTTAGACAGTTTAAATTTTCACAGATGATGTATTTCTATTGCCGCTATAACAACAAATACTAAAAAACAAAATAGAATAAATATGTAAGGGGGCTCCCATACAAGAAACGTGAATTTTTTGCTCGTTTTTATAGTTAACGGTACGGAACCCTGCGAGCTAAGCGAGTCCAACTCGCACTTGCCGGTTTTTAATTATTCTTTCTTTTGGGGACAAAACGGATGTTTTCCCGCACGCATGATAAGCGGCCTATTTTGGTTATGCTTTTTTTCGTGTTGCTTTTTTGTTTTTATTTAATTACTTTATTAATTAGTTTCAATATTTATTATTATTATTTTTGGGATTATATTTACGCTTTGCATTGCAAATGCTATAACAATAAAATTTGATAGTTTGGAAGGTGTTCACAATAGGACATGATCTTTGAACATAATATCAGTCAGCCATTTTTCTAGAAAACAAAGCCGATGGCTAACACCTACTTCCTCCGGAAGGATGTTAGCAAGGGAAAGCTTAATTTTGATCTGCCAGTGTGTATCGCAGAGCCCCTACACCGGATTGGTAGAGAGTGTCGGTTCGTGACCCGCCGGATGATTAAATGTATGATTTTTTCATTTTTGAGATTAGATTTGCGCTTGGCATTAAGAATAATATAATATGAAATGTAATATATTATTTTCATTGGTTTTGGTTTCGTAGTGGAATTTTCTATTTATATTATTTGTACGAAACAGGGTACGAAACGAGGTCACCCAAAGAGCAATGGAAAGGGCTATCCTTGGAGTTTCCCTGCGAGATCGAATCAGAAATGTTGAGATCCGCAGGCGAACCAAAGTAACCGACATAGCCGTAAGAATTGCCAAGCTGAAGTGGCAGTGGGCAGGGCCCATAGCTCGTAGAGCCGACGGCCGCTGGGGCAGAAAGGTTCTGGAGTGGCGACCGTGGAAGACGCAGCGTGGGCAGGCCCCCTACAAGATGAACCGAAGATCTTGTGAGGGTCGCTGGAAATCGCTGGATACGGATAGAGCAAGACCGGCAATTATGGAGATCTTTGGGGGAGGCCTTTGTCCAGCAGTGGACGTCTTTCGGCTGATATGATGATGATACGCAACAGACCGCACGGACGGACTAATTCAAAATATTTTAGTTGCTTTAATTACTGTATTAAACTATGTTTATGTATTGCTTTGTAAGCTTGACAATTACAAATGTATGTAAATACCTAAGTGCTGAATAAATTTTATTATGTTTCAATATATTATTTTAGGTTTTCGCTTTAAAAGTTGAGCCAAGTCAAAGTTTTTTGAGTTTGTAAGATTTTTGTTTAGTTAAATTTAAATTCAATTACTTTTTACATCGTCCGAAATATTTATCAAAATACCGTCAATTATAAAAAAATATTAAGACTCCTTTAATGCATTCACTCAAAAAATTGCGAAAACATTATTGAAACATACACATACTTAACTCAAATAGCGTAAATCGAAAGATCATTGAATTACTCTAACTAACGAGCTTAAATGAGCGTACTTTGTTAGGTAAGCTTCAACTTAGAAGCATTATTCAGTAACAGTAACTTAGAAGTAATCATTATAGCTGCAATACTCTAAAGCCCTTGGTATTTGATATTAATTTAAATTCGGTACTTTCACGTGTTCTTGAGATAATGACTCTTGACATACTCGCAAATAGACGGACATAGAACGTATCAGGGTTATACTTAGTCTAAAACTAATAAAATGGCATATTTCCACTTAAATAGTCTTGTCTTATAATGCGATTAGCCTCGTCATCAATTAGACGGTCACCGTAGCCTAGTTGGTAGTGCTCCTGCCTACGAAGCTGGTTGTCCTGGGTTCGAAACCCGGTAAGTGCAAATATTTGTGTGACGAGCACGAACATTTGTTTCTGAGTCATGGATGTTTTCTATATATTTAAGTATTTATCTATCTATATAAGTATGTATATCGTCGCCTGGTAGCGATAGTACAAGCTTTGCTTAGTTTGGGGCTAGGATGATCTGTGCGACATTGTCCCTAGATATATTAAAAAAAAATACTCTTGACATACTCGCAGATACGGACATCAAGACGCCAAGTATCATCTTGGAGGGATATGCCATTGGCAGACGGGTTGGCGATCGCAATAAGATGGTCATATTAGGAGGCTAAGTGCGGAAACCTATCGCCCAACTAACTAAGATGGTCATAGTACTCAGTAGGAAGCTGCTGCCCGTCTTCCGGTAAATATTACCTTGGGTCAACTTCTACGCCCCCTATGGTATGAGATGGAGTGATGATATTCTAATATGCACAATCGTCACCAGCAATGTTTCATAATTTATGACTCAATTTTATGACAGCGATTCTTTTCTATTTAGCCTTAAATTAAATATGTAACCATCAATATTGACATTGACATTGAAAGGGCCCTGGCGGTCAGGAGTAAAATGTCGGCACGAAGGTTTGCTCGAAGATGTACAGACGCCAGCACATCAAGCTACCCCAATCTGTCAATTTCTTTTATAGATTTGCAACTTTATCACAAAAGCATAAGGTTCACTTTCAATTGGGGAAATTTGACGGATTGGGGTAGCTTGATGTGCTGGCGTCTGTACTTAACAATCAAAGATAACGCTTCATAAAGCATATTGTCAGAGTATTTACACCGATAAACTTTAGGTTAGCTATGAAAGATCGCTGTATGTTCTGCACGTCGTATATTTTTTAGGGTGCTGTTATGATTGCCGCATGTTTGGAGTAAGTACTTCTACAATGTTTGCGGTAACCCATACCGATAGGTTTCATGTTTCATGCCATTATCCACAAGAAAACGGCCTCGTCTCGTCACAATAGCATTCTGAAAGCCGTGCCGGCGAATACTTCCTCCACCATAGTAAGGAATTTCCTTGTTCTAGTGGATGGGTGGTTCAATCATTAATTCATTTATTTATTTAAATACTTCTTGCACAAAAATTCACTAAGGCGGACTTAATCCCAAAGGCATTCTCTATTAGTCAACCTTTGAGTAATGCAGAGAAAACATGGTAGTTACTGCACATCTTCAGTTATTATCTTCAATTATAAAGCGAAATGGATTGGCTGCTTCTCTTAATAAATTTAAATGGTTCACATTTAAAATGATTAAGTAAATAAAAAAGTCACGGACGCATCTTCTATGTGGAAATAATAAAAGTATAAAATTTATCATTTTAATTTCGCCTGAACTAATTTCATTTAGAGGACAACTGGTCTGGCTCTGATCGCTAATAATTTAATTAAATTAATCTTTTGCGACATTTATTAATTTTATTAATTCTACCTTGTACATTGTTATACCCTAACAGGCTTCATGTTTAGTACTTTAATAAATAAATAATAATAGTAATGTCCCCCTGATTAAAATTCAACAACGGCACAACTAGCAATAAACACAGGGGCACTTTCTATTCCATCACTCTCATGATCCGATGGGATGACTAGCGGCACGGCCAAAATGAGGTCAGGTACAGGGCCGAAGGCCTTACGTGCTCTCCGAGGCTCAGGGGTCCGATATCACTAACTCGCATACTTGAGCTGATACTGAGGAATTTACATAATAATAATGGGTGTAACTAATTTTCCCATGAAACTAAAAACAAATTAAATATTTATTAATATTTAAAATATAACATATAATAACATATATCATATAATATATGAAAAAAATATTTGTATTTGATGCACGCAAAAACAAATATTAATTAACTTCACATATATGTTGCATTTCGTATGGAAAGCCAAAAAAATATACGACGTAT
Source organism: Pseudoips prasinana (assembly GCA_951640165.1). Taxonomy (NCBI): domain Eukaryota; kingdom Metazoa; phylum Arthropoda; class Insecta; order Lepidoptera; family Nolidae; genus Pseudoips; species Pseudoips prasinana. Next base: position 29,840,005 of record OX621251.1, on the reverse strand, counting down.
TTCACATACTGGTTTTAATTAATAATAACAAATATCTTGGCACAATTAACACATTGCCATCTGACCCCAAATTAGACAGAGCCATGTCAACCAGACAACTGATAAACAAACTTATATATTTCTAAGTACATACATAATTATTATAAGTAGATAAAATGGCTTAGCAGTCAGAACACTAACCATAAGACCAATGACACAGCCTTTAATTTGTTCTATTTAAATGGGTGAACAGCGCTCCTTTAGTTTCCTCCTTTGTTTTATCTGATACCTTGTCAATCAATCAATCTTTATCTGAATCGCAGGTACATAAAACGTCTTAAATATACATACTATTGTAGTCGAGCTCTATGTTCTACCAAAGAAATTCGTGTACAAATTGTTTTGGTTTAAAGTTTAATCAATGGTGACCTATTGACTAAACTTTAAACCAAAATACAAATTGTACTACTACTTCCTCTACCATAGTAAGGAATTTCCTTGTTCTAGTGGATGGGTGGTCCACTCATTAATTCATTTATTTATTTAAATACTTCTTGCACAAAAATGCACAAAGGCGGACTTAATCCCAAAGGCATTCTCTATCAGTCAACCTTAGAGTAATGCAGAGAAAACATGGTAAATACTGCACATCTTCATAATAATCAGGAGTCCGAAAGAAGTCCACTGCTAAACAAAGGCCTCGCCAAAAGCTTTCCACGAAGGAGTTGTGTCCATCGTTTAATTTGAAGGGATTTGCATGATATGCCATAATCGCCATGCTTGGCAAACTGGTTGGCGATCACAGTATCATGGTCATAGTACACAGAGAGACGCTTTTGAGATATTCCCTAGGTCGACTTCTACGCCCCTCAAGGGATGAGATGGGGGTGGAGATATTCTAACCCATCAACCACACAGCAATTGTATGATATAATACGTCTAAAACTTGAATTTAACGGATCACTTTCAAATTACCTAATCGTTAAGTAAATTGCGTATGGAAATAATTTTTCACACAACCGATAATTAATGATATATCACGCAAAACAAAAGTTACATCATTCCTAACTATCGGGTAAAATATGCCTTAGTATTAAGTAAAACATAACAATTTGTAGGGTCCGTTACGTAACAATTACTGAGGTCAACCAAAATAGTTAAGGCTAGGCATTGATAGCGGAAAGTGATATTTTTAAATGCACATCAAAGAACTTATCATCTGTCAATTTATATTCAACAATGAAATATATAATAGCATTACTTAATTAACAAAGTTCCAAATTTGTTCCAAAACAAAACAATTTTTTTTTTTACAATTTGTTATCTTGGGTGATAAAACTTAAAACAGCTACTTAGTTTTAATGATGTACTTTCGTAAACTTGATTAATAATGCCGTGCTATTCTTTAATTTAGATGCATGCGAGATTTAAAATTGTATCAAAGATTGTTGTTTAACGTTGTACATGTATTTAGTTGGTAAGCCTTTAAATAAATAAATAATCTTCATTGATGACTGCCTTATGTTCTAGCGTTAGCATGAGCAGATAGTGAGGTTCTGGGTTCTGGGTCCTCACAGATTTGTGCTCTATAATATGACCCGTCCAGGTAGCTAGCCTTTATTCGGTCTTTGAAATAAAAAATAGAGCGAGATAGACATAATTTTGTGATATTTATTTGTCTATTAGAAAAGTGCAAGATAACAATAATAATGTCAAACTCCAAAAAAAAACAAATTCTTGTTTATAATTTCAAAAAAAAATTAATCAAGTACCAATTGACGAAGTTACAGCGCGTCGCCTTAACTGTTATTTTGAACTGTAATTATTGATGAACGATGAGCCAAAAAGCTGTTTGAATGGACATAATGAAAACATACGGCACATTAAACCGCAGGGCTTGTTACGAGTGGCGCCACTACGTACCACCACGTTTCGCTCTATAAGCAGATCAAACTACAGAAAACGAAATAAATTGATGACATTCATTCAGCCCTTGGATATAAAATATATACATGTACTTGTCAACACTAACATTCTAGAAATAAAGACTATTACAATATGAAAGAAGGAGTCTTTCATATTACATATAAATTTTGCGTCCTTAAATAAATAAGTAACAAGTTATTTTGCTACTATTTAAATTTTTACTTATTTTTATACTATACGCTCCTATTTTTTAAAGTCGACGCCCGCACTAGTGAAATTAATCCCTATGTGGGTACTTTAGAAACATATTATTGACGGACCCAAAGTACATCCAGACTCAGAAAAACTACTTATGGTTCGCATAAAAGTTGTCCTGAGCGGGAGTCTAACCTGGGCCACGGATTGGCGCGGTGACTGTCTTAACCGCTGTGCTACACGTGCAGTCCTGGCACTGCATTATCATACTACCTAATAACAGTAGTTATGTTATGCTCATTATAATGTTGTGTCCATATGGGGCACACCCAAATACTCCGAAATACTTTATTCCGAATTTCGATGTTCCGATTTTCAAAACTCCAAATTTCATAATACCTAAGAATTGAATTATCATTATGTCGGACTTCTTGTTAGTCGATCTATTGGTGCTCAGTATTTTGAGAATAGTAATTATAAACGTTAGGAATATTATAATTTAGGGATTATGGGGGCTGTGTGGTGACGGCCTAGAGAATATCACCACCCCCTCTCATCCCGTGGGGGGACGTAGAAGTCGTCCCGAGAGAATATATTCCAGAGCATTCTCTGGAATATATTCTCTCGGGACGACTTGCCCAACGCTGAACACTCATGAGAACGCTGCTGCCCATTGGCAGCAGCGTTCTCATGAGTACCAATTTCTACCTTACTGCGATCGCCAACCCGTTTGCCAAGCGTGGCGATTATGGCAGATCCCCTCAAATGAAGGACACAATTAAACCGCGGCCCCCAGTCCCCGGCAGCCCTGCTATTCCCAGCCGTGGTAACAGCCGTGGTTACGGCACGGCAGGGGGTGCTAAGAATCCCCGGCAGATTCCGCGTTACCAAAACCGACGACCTCTGGCCCTGGCAACATACAACACACGCACACTGCGGACCGACGAGAAGATGATCGAACTGGAGGAAGAATTGAGCAGGTTACATTGGGACATAATAGGATTATCTGAAGTCCGAAGAGAGGGGGAGGACACGATAATCCTGAAATCCGGGAATCTGTTCTATTTCCGGGAAGGCGACCAACTCTCCCAAGGTGGTGTTGGGTTCATAGTCCACAAGTCCCTCGTCCACAACATAGTGAAAATCGAGAGTGTGTCGACTAGGGTTGCGTACCTTATACTCAGAATTACCAAGCGGTATTCGTTGAAGGTCATACAGGTTTACGCGCCGACTTCGACGCACTCCGACGATGAGGTGGAGGTCATGTATGAGGATATTTCTAGAGCCATACATACCTCGAACTCTTATTTCACTGTGGTCATGGGGGACTTTAACGCGAAGCTGGGTAAACGATTCGGGAATGAGCTGAAAGTGGGGCAATTTGGAACTGGAGACCGGAATCCCCGGGGCCAAATGTTGGCCGACTTCATGGAGAAGGAGGGACTCTTTATGATGAACTCCTTTTTCAAGAAGTCGGAAACACGCAAATGGACCTGGGTAAGCCCCGATGGTAAAACAAAAAACGAGATAGACTTTATCTTGTCGACGAGTAGACAGGTGTTCAATGACGTCTCAGTGATCAATACGGTTAAAACCGGGAGCGATCACAGACTGGTGAGAGGCTCATTGAACCTAAATGTCAAGCTCCAGAGGTCCCGACTAATAAAGTCTACGCTCCGACCTTTACCCATCCACATCCAAAACCCTGAACCCTTTCAGCTCGAACTGCAAAACCGTTTCGAATGCCTAGCAGATTGCGAGGAAGTGGACTCATACCATGACAGGCTCATAGAAGCTGTCCATACGGCTGGGTCTAAGGTCTTCAAGGCCCACCGTACAAACAGAACCAAAAAGATCTCTGACTATACCCTGCAGCTTATGGACGAAAGACGGAAAATGGTTCCGACATCCTCTGATGATGCTACCAGATACCGGCAGCTCAACAGACAGATCTCAAAGTCTTTGACACGCGATACGCGCCAATTTAATACAAATTGTATTAAAGAAGCCATTGAGCGGAACAAAGGCTCTAAAGTGTTTGCAAGAAAACTGTCTGTTGGACAGAGCCAACTGACAAAGCTGAAGACTGAGGATGGCAGAATCGTCACGTCTAAACCTGAGTTGCTGGGAGAGATCGAGAGGTTCTATGGACAGCTGTATGCGAAAACCCAGTCACCTGTCGATAGTTGTGCCTCAGATCCCAGAGCACGACTAACCCAACACTTCACCGACGACATCCCGGACGTCAGCCTGTGCGAGATTAGAATGGCTCTCGAACAGCTTAAGAACAACAAGGCGCCTGGTGATGATGGAATTACGGCAGAGCTTCTGAAGGCGGGTGGTTCACCAATCCTACGGGCCCTTCAGAAGTTATTTAACTCCGTCATACTAGAAGGTCAAACGCCAAAAGCATGGCACAGGGGTGTGGTGGTGCTCTTCTTCAAAAAGGGCAATAAAACCCTCTTGAAGAATTACAGACCCATCACACTGCTGAGCCATGTTTACAAGTTGTTTTCGAGGGTCATTACGAATCGTCTCGCACGCAGGTTTGACGACTTCCAGCCTCCCGAACAAGCCGGTTTCCGTAAAGGCTTTAGTACCATAGACCACATACATACGCTGCGGCAGGTTATACAGAAGACCGAAGAGTATAACCAGCCATTATGCTTAGCGTTTGTGGACTATGAGAAAGCCTTCGATTCGATCGAAACTTGGGCCGTGCTGAGGTCTCTCCAAAGGTGCCAAATCGACTACCGGTATATCGAGGTGTTAAAGTGTTTGTACGAAAACGCCACTATGTCAGTGCGACTCCAAGTCCAGAACTCGAAACCTATCCACTTGCAGCGAGGTGTGAGACAGGGAGATGTTATATCTCCGAAACTGTTCACCGCTGCATTGGAAGATGTCTTCAAGCTTCTGGACTGGAAAGGCTTTGGCATCAATGTCAATGGCGAGTACATCACCCACCTTCGATTTGCCGACGATATAGTAGTCATGGCTGAGACCCTTGACGACCTCGGTACAATGCTCGATGGCCTCAGCAGAGTCTCACAACAAGTGGGTCTGAAAATGAACATGGATAAGACGAAAATTATGTCAAACATCCATGTTGCACCCACTCTAGTTAAGGTTGGAGACTCTGCACTCGAAGTTGTAGAGAACTATATTTACCTAGGACAGACCATCCAACTAGGTAGGTCCAACTTCGAGAAGGAGGTCAATCGTAGAATCCAACTCGGCTGGGCAGCGTTCGGGAAGCTACGTAATATCTTCTCGTCCCAAATACCGCAGTGTCTCAAGTCGAAAGTCTTCGACCAGTGTGTGTTGCCAGTGATGACTTACGGAACAGAGACGTGGTCGCTAACTATGGGCCTTATCAGGCGGCTCAAGGTCACCCAAAGAGCAATGGAAAGGGCTATGCTTGGAGTTTCCCTGCGAGATCGAATCAGAAATGATGAGATCCGCAGGCGAACCAAAGTCACCGACATAGCCCTAAGAATTGCCAAGCTGAAGTGGCAGTGGGCAGGGCACATAGCTCGTAGAGCCGACGGCCGCTGGGGCAGAAAGGTTCTCGAGTGGCGCCCACGAACCGGAAGACGCAGCGTGGGCAGGCCCCCTACAAGATGGACCGATGATCTTGTGCGGGTCGCTGGAAAACGCTGGATGCGGATAGCGCAAGACCGGCAATTGTGGAGATCTTTGAGGGAGGCCTTTGTCCAGCAGTGGACGTCTTTCGGCTGATATGATGAGGGATTATAAAACTAGGAGTAATGATAAATCGGAGTTGTAATATTCGGAAGTTCTGAACCATTCGGAATTATGAAAATCGGATTTTTGAATCGTATTTGTGACTGTCGGAATAAAGATTTTCGTATTAATGTGGTGTATATCTGTCTTAAGAAGTTTCAACTCATAGTTAACCAGGATTATTAAAAGTATTTTTAAAAATATATACATTTATTCTGTCGTTCTTAAATTCAATTTGTCTAGGCGGAGATTTTGTCGGTTACCATTTCAACTGTTCCGCTCACAAAATTCACCCGTATGTCATCTCCCTGTGTAATTAATATCATACGTGCGGCCCTCAGACATTAGTTAACGATTTTAACATTACATCTCGAGCTATTATGTTGTGCGATATTGCGATTGGTTTTCTAAAAGATTTAGAAATAGTCTATATGCAAGATACGTCCAAATTTATTGAAAAAAATATATATGAAAAAGAAATCGCATATTGTAGTTACTTATTAGTTAGAACGCGTGGTACGGACACAAAGTACCTAAATCCAGACTCAGAACCATATATATATATATATATATATATATATATATATATATATATATACAACTATTATTATTACAAAAAGTGTTGTCAAGCGCGGGAATAGAAAATTTGAATATTACTAAATTTAAAAATAATATCTTAGTAACTTGTGAGAGTGGTGAAAAAATTTTATCATTATTTCAAAGCAAATTATATTCCCAAGGGATGCTAAGTCCGTGGAGGACCGAAACACGAAACACTGGCGGAATTAACACTATATATATAATAATATAATATAATACTTAATATCTGGGGACAATGTCACACAGATCATCCTAGCCCCAAACTAAGCAAAGCTTGTATTATGGGTACCAGGCGACGATATACATATTTATATAGATAGATAAATACTTATATACTAAGAAAACATCCATGACTCAGAAACAAATATTCGTGCTCATCACACAAATATTTGCACTTACCGGGATTCGAACCCAGGACCACCAGCTTCGTAGGCAGGAGCACTACCAACTAGGCTACGGTGACCGTCATATTAGTCAATATATCAATTTAGTATTTCGATTGTCAGGGATTTACACAAAGTAACGCCTGATTCCATTACTGAATATCCGTAATTTTCAAATTTCACGTTCCAGCTAGTATTCCGCGGAGTGCAATCACACTAATTTGTCCACCCCTAAGAACTTTTCTATCTAGGAAAATATTTTTTGGCTGCCCATTCAAAATGCCTTTACTTTGGGGAAAGTTTATTTTTTATGCGTTTTTCAGTTCAGTTACATAGACAAATGAAGCTCTTTAAGCTACGTCCAATATTTATGACACACTGTATTATCTTTTAGCACCTACAATTGCGAATATTATTTTCTAATTTACTTATAAACTAATTTATGCCATAAGTGAATTTCAAAACTCATGAATCCACATTTGAAACGTATTGATTATTTTAGTAATTATCAAAATAATGTTTAAATTAGTATATCTCAAATATGTCATTGTGTTAAACTTATAAAGGTCCTACAGCCTGTGAAAGTATTTAGTAGATAACGATCTGTATTGTGCTGTGTTGCAGTCAAATACTCTGTAAGTGTTATTATTATTGATTGAAATAAAGAATTTATAAAACAAACAAACTATTTATAATACATCTTGTACTGACTCTTGTTATTCTTTATTAATAAGGGGTTTTCATCCACACGGATTCGTCAACCCCATTGTACCTTATGCTCTATTTACACACAACTGTATCTACTATATCTATACACATAATAAAATCGTAGGAAAGTCAAAACTGTACGTTGAATTTTTTTTTAAAGGATACTTGGGGCGTGATCTACAATTGATATCGAAGCCAAAAATTTAGTTTTTAGAATTTTTGTCTGTGTGTCTGTTTGTATGTCCGGGCAAAACTCAAAAAGTACTGCATGGATTTACCTCAAATTTTGCATGAATATTACTAAGAGGTCGGATCAACATATAGGCTACATAATATCACGCTATCACCTACGGGTGAGAAGCTGTGATAATTTATAAATTTTAACGCGAGTAAAACCGCGGGACACAGCGTGTATAATATAAAAATAGAAAAGAGAATCACATACTAGACTTCTGAACTAAGCCACAAATTATGCGTCAAGTTTCTTCTGATTTAGGGTTTGACTTTTCACTCGTGAAGCACTCATTTTAAAAGAGTCAATGATAACTCTATGGAATAATAAATCTCTCTGACGACCCCCTAGATCGAGAGACATGCAAATGAGGTACAGTATGAAATCACTGATCGCATCGGTACCTATGTGTTGCGATATGTTGCGTCAATGTTATTTTCCACTATTATAGAAACTATTATTGGACGAAAAGATGTAATAGTGAAGGGACAATATGCGTGACACGAGAACGGCAATTGACCTGGTATTTATATTAATGTAACTGGTAGGTACTTCCCATAATGTCACAATAGCTGGTAAATACTTATATTTGGTCGTACAGACGGCGCCATTTTGAAACTTAAGAGCCAACTTATTTCTTATTTTGTTGTTAAAAATAGACCAATTTTCTGACGCGATATTTTCTATCTAACTTATATCGTAGCTATGCCTAATAGTTTTGTTTTTGTGGATACAAATGCTTTATAAAAGTATTGATCCTCTAAAAAATATATAAATTGCCTATTACAAACTGCGGAAAAAAAATTCTGGTAGGTCAGATTTTATTGTCGTTTGATTGTTGAAATGAGAATTTATTTTGTTTTAGTTTAGGAGAAGAAAATCGAAGAATACGAACACTCGATCTTCGTATTAAATTTAATGTTATATTTTTATTATACTACAGGTATGGCGCATTTGTTAGCTACGTCGAATCATTATGACTACTACACCTTGTTCATATCAAACTGAGCATCACAGTACTAATATAAGAGAAAATTATCTGTGTTCATCTGTGAGACTAGTTCACTCTTAGGCTGTATTAATAATAATTTCATGAGACTTCATTCACACACGGCCATCTGATCCCAAACTAAGCAGAGCTCGTACTATGGAAAACAGATAACTGATATATTACATACTAGCTGTGCCCCGCGGTTTTACCCGCGTTAGACTTTATAAATTATCACCTCCCCCGAAGGTGATAGCGTGATAATATGTAGCCTATATGTTGAACCGTACTCTTATTCATATTCATGCAAAATTTTAAGTAAATCCATGCAGTACATTATGAGTTTAGCCCGGACATACATACAGACAAACAGACAAAAATTCTAAAAACTATATTTTTGGCTTCGATATCGAATGTAGATCACGCCCCAAGTATCCTTTCTTAAAAATATGTAATGTACAGTTTTGAGTTTCCTACGATTTTATTATATGTATAGATACAAATGTACTGCTTTTCTTTTGTAAATACATACTTAAAATTTGTCCAAATAAATGAAAAACGTGTGACAAGAATGTCGACATAATCACAAAAGTGTTATATGTTACGTATTACAAATGTGTTTGTAGTTTGTAGTTATTAATATTTTTTTTATTTTATAAGTCTCCATAATCCACATATTTTAGTATTTAAATTAGTTGTAAGCAAGATTATTAGTGTTCAGATACTTTTTAAATTGAAATGCGAGCTGTACTGACACATGAATTGTTATTATTTACCTGGTTCCATCAGAAAACCAGCGCTGCATCAGTAATGTCGCAGCTAGTGCTGAGATGGGACCAATTCGGACTCGCACAGATAGCAATTAAGAACTTCTTTATGTGTACCTATATATTATTATTATTATCTGTGCTTGTTTACGGAATAAATATATTTTCTTTCTTTTTCTATATAGACAATTACACCCAGACTCAGAACAAACAGGCAAATATCTGTACAAATATCTGCCTGGCTGGAAATTGAACCCACGACCTGCGTCGTGAAAAGCAAGCATTTATTAAGGACGCCAACCGGCCCGATAATAAGTAATGGCAGCAATCATACTTGCGAAGAGTTTCCACGAGTATAGAATTTAACGCTCAGTACCTAGATGCATCTCTAAATGCTCTTTCCTACCCCCTAAATAAGCTTGAAGGCCATCCATTACATAACAATGGCGGAGTAGCGTCGACAATCGGTTCCACTTGTAACAAAGCCCCGGGTGAGAGGTCTCTAATGCAGTTTGTTCCGGACATACAGACAATGGACATTCAGTTATGGAATCGTTCATTATTTTGGTAGCGTCTGTACATGTCATTATATTGATTTGTTTCTGAGATACAAAAAGATGGAGGTTATCAATTCAATTCTATGTTATTTTTAGGGTTCCGTACCCAAAGGGTAAAACATGACCTTATTACTAAGACCTCGCTGTCTGTCTGTCTGTCTGTCCGTCTGTCACCAGGCTGTATCTCATAAACCGTGATAGATAGACTATTAAAATTTTCACAGACGATGTATTTCTGATGCCGCTATAATAACAAATACTAAATAACAAAATAAAACAAATATTTAAGGGGGCTCCCATACATCAAACGTGAATTTTTTACTCGTATTTATAGATAATGGTATGGGACCCTTCGTGCGTAGGTAAACAATTCGACTGTATGGTACGGGATTTCTCAGTTCTTCATTTTTATTAATTACTAGCTGTGCCCGCGACTTCGTCCGCGTGTTAATTAGTTTTTTTTGTTTCTTTTTTTGTTTTTTTAGTAAAATAAATGACATTTTCTAAAATAAAAGTAGCCTAAGTTACTCTTTATTACATCAGCTACCTGCCAATAAAAGTCCCGTCAAAATCGGTCCAGCCGTTTCAGAGATTAGCCGGAACAAACAGACAGACAGACAGACAAAAATTGTAAAAAATTATATTTTGGTGTATGTACCTTATATATATTCATATTTATGTAGTAAAAACCGGTTATTTCAATATTACAAACAGACACTCCAATTTTATTTATTTGTATAGATTATTTTTGTATTATATGGGATTTTGTTCAAATTGGTTAACTAAGAGGAGAAGTTGAAATCGGTTCTGTTTTAAGCGACTTCTAAAGTAGGATGTTACCAGTTCGATTGTACGTTAAGCGAATTCTCCATTCTTCATGCACCGATGTTGACAATTATTTTCAACGAAAGGGAGTGCTTTCGGAATAGGGCCGCATCGTTAGCCGCAGGCCTCGTTGTAAACAACGAATGGAACAAAGGAAATTTGAAGACGGTTTTATGCTTTTATAAACGGCAGTCATAATCATATGGTATGTACGCCAGACGCCAGCACAATAAGCTACCGCAACCTGTCAAATTTCCCCAATTAAAAGAGAACCTTACGCTTATGTGATAAAGTTGAAAATCTATAAAAGAAATTTGACAAATTGGGGTAGCTGGATGTGCTGGCACTTGTACATTTTGAACAACACTTTGAATTGTAATCAAATCTACCAATCAAATGTAATTTACATTCCTGAATATTAAATAATGTTTTCAGACGTACAAAAATGTGAGTCACATACAGAATACAGTAGATACATTTGATGCAATATACAGTAGATGCAATTTACAAAAAAAATGCAACATATTGTTAGAGGTTATCTATTTTGATAATAATAGTAGCAGAACGTGGTTATCATTTTCGATCAGTTGATTGACCCATACTGCCTTCAATCAGTCAGGGTCATGGGAAAATTTACATTGAAAGCTCGTATTTTCCGGCGCCAACGTAACAGTTAATTTACATGGATGACATTATTGTGTTGAGGACAGTTATGTAAAATATACTATCGCTAAGTTAAGCTAAAGGTAGTATTTATATCTATTTAATAAATAAACTAAATATTACTGTAAAAAGGAATATTTAAATAAACGATTTATATATTTACCTCCAATATAATATCACCTGCAATCGGTCGAGATCATGTTAATGTTGATTATAAACGTTTGCATTTTCCGGCGCCAATTATTATGTCACGTGTTTTAATTTCATTTGTGTCACTTACAGTTATTTCACATGGATGACATTATTGTGTTAAGGTCAGATATTGTACAAATATATTATATATGTTTTAGTTACTTATAAACTTTTGTGGGCTATATATACGTTTTAAGATGAGGGTCTATATTTCAATAATGAGAGTCAAAACTAAGAGCCGCCCATGGAATGCTGTGCAGAAATGCTCATATTAGCTGTGGTCGGTCTGGGCCGTGAGAATGTTGACATTAAAGGCTTGCATTTTCCAGCGCCTACGAATTGGCTACTTCGTGTTGAAATCAGTATTGTGATGTGAGTGGAAGATACATTGGGGGTAGACTGGGGGAGGTATGTTTTTTAACATTACTTTAATAACGTTAATGTTTAGTCTAGGGACTAGAATAGATCATAGACGTCGATTTACTATTAATGTCCTTATTCTTGTCAATCGGTCACAGCCATGGGCAAGTTTATATCACAGCCTACAATTCCCGACGCCAATTTATCAGATATGGCATGTGGATGGCATTATTATGGTGCGAAACATTATTAATGAAATGCGACATAATATGTTTAAGTTAGTAATTCTCTTTATTTTGAGAGTTAAGTAAATACCAAAACATTTAGCTGAAACTATGAAAAGATCCAGACGGTATTGCGCAAAAGGTCATATTTGATTCAATATTCAATCGGCAAATGGCATGGGGAAGTTGCTATAAAAGCTAGCACCACGTGGCGCCAACATAACAGTTATTTCATGTGGATTACGTTTTGTAGTACATACAGTTATTAATAATGTGTAATGATGAGTTTTACCTGACGTGAAATCTACTTTATCAGAACAGGAAGGATTTACGCATGGTGATAGGCACAATTACCCGATACTGAACATACAAACACTTCTTCAATATTGGTACACAGACAGCCGAGAGAGTTCAGGTTTTGCTTTGAAATTGGGCAATACCTTGTTTTCTTTTATATTTATACATAGTTTTTTATACAGATACGTATATTAAACTTCAACTGGTAACTGGAAATAACACTCAACGTTCGACTGGTAGAATTTTTTTCCCGGGACATGCCTGAGCCTCACCGCTCAGTGTTATTTCATTGTGTGCTCAGTGTTAGTTCATTCAACTCATGCATTGATAATTTTGCATATAATTTAAAAAATAATTGCAAAGCGAATGTTATCGAGTTAGGTCTATCCGATCATACTGCCCAATTGATGAGATGTAAGGTTCAAAGTATATGTTTGATTAAATATTGGAAAATTAGACGTAGAGATTATTACAAGGAAAATCTTGAAAAATTCAACTACTATATAGGAGAGCTGACATTTCTGGATGTATATAAGACCACTGACCAAAATTTAGCATATAATACCTTTTTTGACACGTTCAAACTATTCTATGATCTTTGTTTCCCCTACAAAACTATCGTATTAAGTATTCATAAGAAACCTAAATGGGTATCAAGAGGTATAAAGACATGCAGTAAACGAAAACGAGAAATTTTATGGAAATTCAGGAGAAATCCTACCGAGGCTAATAGAGCCATATTATTAACCTACACTAAAAGGCTAAAAATAGTAATAAAATTAACACGGTTAGCTATCAATAAAAATAGTATTAAAAGTTCTACGAATAAATCGCAAACTGTGTGGCAATTGATCAATAGGAATAAACTAAATAAACCAATTGAATCAATCTCATGTATTAAGGTAGATAATACATATATGACTGACCCCATTGACATTACTAATTCTTTTAATAATTATTATACAAGTAAAATATATATATATACCTAATATATATAATACCTCTTAATAATATGAATATTAATCAATATAAACTATACTTGACATCCAAACTGAATTCTATGCTTTTAAAACCTTGCACCCCAATAGACGTGTTAAAAATAATTAAATTATTGAAAAATACCAACAGTGTTGGATATGATGGGGTATGCACACGAGTAATTAAGTATGTTGCCAATTATATTTCGACTCCTTTAAGCCATATTATAAACTTGAGCTCTGAAGCTGGAATATTTCCAGATAAACTGAAAATATCTGTAATTAAACCTGTTCATAAGAAAGACAAAAAAAATATATAGAAAATTACAGACCCATTGCTTTCATACCGATGATGGCAAAAAATTCGAATAATATATTCACAATGAGTTCAATAATTATATCGAAAGCCAACATATTTTAGTATCTGGACAAAAAGGTTTTCGACGGGACAAAACAATTAACCAGCTAGGTTAATTATTTTGACTTTTTAAAACTTATATTGTGTAATGTAGACAAACGAACTTGTGCCATATTTATGGACATGACGCAAGCTTTTGATCACGTAGACCACAACATTTTAATTCATAAACTAGAAAGATACGGAATTAGAGGTAATGTATTAAATCTCATTGAAACTTACCTTAGAGACCGAAGACAATTCACCGAAATAAAAAAGGTTGATAGGAAAACAAAGAAAGAGGTCACATATACATCCAAACAACTCTTAACAAGATACGGTGTTTCTCAAGGCAGCGTACTTGGCCCTCTCTTCATTCTCTAAATTAACGATATGCCAAAGTCCACACATAACCCAATTACACTCTATGCAGATGATAGCACAGTTACAATTATATGTGAGACTAAAGCTTTGTACGAGCAAGATATAAACAATACCATTAGCTCAGTTATTAACTGGATGGATGCCAATAATCTGAAAGCTAATATAGGAAAAACTAAATTGATGCATTTTAGTCAACGAATAGCCAGCCAGTCAATGCAGCGCAGACAACAAAATTTTGGGGGTTGACTATAGATAATAAGTTATCATGGAAACCGCACATTGATATTTTATGTAAAAAAGTAAACAAATCAGTGTACGCACTTTTTGAACTTGCACAAATGTCTGACACAAATACTGTCCTCACTGCATACCATGGCATGGTGGTAACAGTTCTTAGATATAGTATTATTTTCTGGGGAAACTCTACGGATAGAGAGGTAATATTTAAAGCTCAGAAACGATGTATTAGGGCTATGTTTGGCCTAAAAGTAACAGATAGTTGTCAACCACTCTTTAAGCAGCATAAAATATTAAATGTACCATGTTTATATATTTACGAAGTAGCTGTATCTGTAAAGACAAATGCGAATTTATTTCCATTAGCTTCTGCGGCGTATAATAGGCAACAGCGAGACACACATCGTCCGTGTATACTTAAAACAAATACTACACTACTGCACAAAAGTATATTTCATATGGCTTCCATAATTTTTAATAAGTTGCCAAAAGGACTTAAGGAGCTAAAATTTGATATATTTAAGAAAGAACTAAAATGTTTTCTAATTTCCAAATGTTATTATAATTTAAGTGAATATTTAAATGATAAATTGTAAGATAAATTATTGTTTATTAATTTATTGATGTTGATTACTACAGGACTGACTTGCATTGTAATTTCTAACATTGACATGAATTTATCAAATTGTATCCCATGAAATTGACATAATATTATTTAATTGTATTCTTTATTATTTGACCTATTTTTTTATTATTATTATATTGAATTATTTGTTATTATTAAATTGTTTTTGTTTCTAAGTCTTGAATTCGTGATATTTAATTACTATTGTTTTAATATTTTGTTGAGCTGGTTATTGTTTGTATGACTAAGTTCTGAACATAATTTTAACTTGTTAATTGTTAATGACGATTTAATTTTGAGAAAAATAATATGCTGAACAATAACATATTATATTTTATTCAACACCGACATATGTCCTATGACAAAATTTGCACACCTTGTGGTAGAACACAGTGCACATGTATGTATGTTACCACCACTTATAACCTGTGTTATGCAAATAAACGATTTAATTTGATTTGTGCCACTGTTGATCCTGACTTACACGAGTTGCATAGGTGGGTAAGAGGGAGGGACTGCTTCCGTAAAAAAAGTCCAATATGTAAAATAAACCGCCCTACGAATTAAATCTAGCAAAGCTATAGCGTCAAGAAAGAAGAAGAAGCTATATTTATCTCTATTTTAAGAAAGAACGAATGTAGCGGATGTATCAACAGGTACCATTCGATAATGAAGAAATAACCATTTATTCTCTTGAATAGGTCAATGTCATGGGAAAGTAGACATTAAGAGCTTGCATTTCCCGGCGCCAACAACGCAATCTTTATGTGGTTATGTCATGTGTATAACATTATTGTGGTGCGGTTATTATAGAAACACATTATAATATGTTTTATTTATAAGCCATGGTGTGTTATTCAATACTTATTGTATTGTATCATAGAAAATTGTGTTTGTAATATTGAATAGGTAAGTGGCATGATTTGAGCCGTGAGCTAAATAAACCATTTATTTACTCATCACGGAGTTAATACCGGACAGTTTTAACGAGGTAATGTAACTAAATATTTTAAGTTAATTTGCGAGATGAGAGAGAGTATGTTTCGCCGAACCGTCTCAACTGGGCCGTGGCGTGGAGACCCGCTAAGTTTGTTTCGCTGGGTCTTCTCAGTTGGGGTGCATTGGATCCGGTGGTAGTATAAAAGCGCGACCGTCGCTATACATACAAGGTCCGTCATAATAATAATACGGAATTCTTACCTTCATATAGACAGAACCATTCGGACAAGATGTAATATATATCTAAAACTTCGATAGTTAAACCTATATATAAGCTTGACAATAACTTAATATAAAATAGATAACCACCATAGTGATGAAGAAACCGTAATTTTTGGTGTCCCTCAAGGGAGCGTACTGGGCCCAACATTATTTTTAGTGTATATAAACGGGCTTTGTGACCTTCAGAGTAATGGTGGAAAGATTTTCGCCTATGCAGACGATACGGCTGTAGTCTATTCAGGAGACACTTGGGAGGAGGTCCGCCGTTCTGCTGAGAATGGCCTAGCAGAAATAGCATTTTGGCTTAAAGAAAACTTGTTGACCCTCAACATATCAAAAACAAACTACATATGTTTTTCGCCCAGCATTCGAACAAAACCAGATACAAATTATAACATCTTTATTCACAAATGCGCCACACAACACAATCAATTTGTCCCAAATTGTAACTGCCAAAGTATTAAACGAATGAGCTCTACTAGGTATCTTGGTGTTATAGTTGACGAGTGTTTATCATGGCATCCTCATATTGAAGCAACTATGAACCGTATAAGAAAACTAATGTTTATCTTCAAAACTTTGCGATACGTTATGTCTTCACAATTAATAAACAGGATTTATTATGCTCTGGCTCAATCAGTAATTACGTATTGTATAAATGTATGGGGAGGAGCTACCAAAACTAAATTCCTTGAACTGGAAAGAGCTCAACGTTCTTTGATAAAGGTAATGCACTTTAAACCATTCAGACATCCAACAAACGAACTATATAAAGACAGTGGTTTGTTAACAGTCCGAAAGCTATACATATTACAGGCTATCCTATACCTACACAAATCAATACCATTCAACCCAAATATCCAAGATAAAAGACGAAACGATATAGTAGCCAAATCACACAAGGTACAAACATCTTTTGCAGGTCGTCAGTATCTGGCTCAGACATCCTATATCTACAATAAAATAAATGCGAAGCTAAAGTTTCATCCCAAAGTCATGCATGAATGCAAAAGGGAGATAACAGAGTGGCTAAAAACTCTTACTTATGATGAAACAGAATTGCTTTTCCTTAGACCTACTTAAAACAAAATCTTACCTATATATAAACTCATACTTACCTATATACAACCAAACAAACAAATATAATGTTAATAATTAAAACACACAGAAGGATTCACACACACACACACACACATACACATACACACGCACACACACACACACACACACACACACACACACACAATACTCACACACAAAAATTAAGTAGTAAGTTTTTATTTTTTAGTTTTTACTTTACTTTTTATTTTCCTTTATTTTAGTTCAGATAATAAGTTATTACTTTGTTAAAATTGAATTTTAGATTATTATTGTGTAACAATACTCACACACAAAAATTTAAGTAGTAAGTTTTTATTTTTTAGTTTTTACTTTTTATTTTCCTTTATTTTAGTTCAGATAATATGTTATTACTTTGTTAAAATTTAATTTTAGATTATTATTGTGTAACCGTCGGTAAGAAGCGAGGCAGCCCCTACACAAGTATTACATTACTTACTGGGGATGTCTCAATTTTGTATAAATTGTTAATAATAAGAGACAATAAAGATTTTTATTTTATTATTTATTATTATTATTTTAAACTAGCTAAATCATCTATACATATAATAAAAACATCAAGAAGTCAAAACTGTACATTGAATATTTTTTAAGAAGATACTTGGGGCGTGATCTACAATCGATATCGAAACAAAAATATAGTTTTTAGAATTTTTGTCTGTTTGTCTGTATGTATGTCCGGGCTAAACTCTAAAAGTTCTGCATGGATTTACTTCAAATTTTGCATGAATATTACTAAAAGGTCGGGTCAACATATAGGCTATATATTACTACGCTATCACCTACCGAGGAGGAGCTGCGATAATTAATAAAGATTAACGCGGGTAAAACCGCGGGGCACAGCTAGTAAAATCCTAAATTAAATGTGATATTAATTTTTTTTCATACACTCTGTGTACTTAAATATCTATATGTACTTAGAAATAATTATACTACAAACATGTTCTGACAATTCACAAGCATCTTTTTAAAGTCTACGAAAATAAAAATAACAAATAAAAAAGAAGAGACTGGCATCCGATTTAGGTTTAAAAATCTGAATCAGATGGGTGCTAGTCTCAGATCGATACGAATCCAGATTATCGATCCAAGATTTATAGCTACATTATCACAGGCGCGAATTGAGGGACGATAATACATAAATGCTCCAACTGGTCCGTAAGTGATTGGTGAGGTTAAGTAACTAAACTCGCGGTCAATCCATAGATGGGTGAGCACCAAAGTGGTTAACTTAGCGTCTCCATGATTCGGAGGGCAGGTTAACCTGTCGGTCCCGGTTGTCGCTGATAGGCAGCAGTCGTTAAGCCATGTAAGAGGCCTATTGAGTGGCTTGAACAACTCTGACACTAGGGTAACCACTGCCCATACGATAAGTAAGTAATTATTACCACTAAATGTATGAATTGAATACCTTCAAAATGTATTTGATAGATGTTGGTTTTGTTCAAAGCATATTGCAGAATGCAGCTATCTTACTTTATAAGGATAAGATAAGATAATTGTTTATTTCATCACATAACACAAAACTATAACAAACTAGTAACTATAATAAATTAGTATATAAGATTTTGAATTCCGAATCGTGTAAAGTTTTTATTGTATTAGGTTACTAGCTGTGCCCCGCGGTTTTACCCGCGTTAAGTTTTATAAATTATCACAGCTCCTCCCCCGTATGTGATAGCGTGATAATATGTAACCTATATGTAGACCCGACCTCTTAGTAATATTCATGCTACATTTGAGGTGAATCTATGCAACACTTTTTGAGTTTAGCCCGGACATACATACAGACAAACAGACACACAGACAAAAATTCTAAAAACTATATTTTTGGCTTCGATATCGATTGTTGATCACGCCTCAAGTACCTTTTAAAAAAATATTCAATGTACAGTTTTGACTTTCCTACGATTTTATTATATGTATAGATGATGAGACTGGCATGGTCGTATTGTGACTAAAAGCCCCTAAATTTATAATAGATAATAAAAAATGTATGAATTGCAGTAATGTGTATGTTATGGAACACCTAAACAATCCATTACAGTATAAATCACTCTAATTATCTCCAATTATGTCACATAACTGCCACAAGGAAGCAAAACACGCCCGATCATACAAACAGACCTCTCTCCCCCCTCCCCCCTCTTAACCTAGCACAGTTAGTCCGTCCTTTCACCAGCTAAGATTAGTTGTTTGGACGTCAAGTCTAAACATTTCGTAACTCATTACAGAACTTATTGTAGTTCCTAGATACATATATGATATAAATAATCTGTCTCTACCCCGTTGGTCTAATGGTAGAAAGTAGTGTTCAACCACAGATAAGGAGCTCCTGGGTTCAAATACAAATACAAAATACAAAAATATTTGATGAAATGTGGTGTACATACAAATAGATGACAAAATTTTCATGGTATCACACATTTACCATCTTTATATCATGGCATACAAATATCAAACTTAATATTAAAGATAAAAGAAAAACTACCTACATGATAACAGTTATCAATATTACAAAATAAATAATTATTATTAAACTTACATTTAAAGTATTCGTCTACATTATAGAAGCACTTGTTACATAAAAAAATATTAATATACTCCTAAATTTATACAAAGGTAATTCTCTCATACTCTGGGGTAAATGGTTGAATATTCGCACACACATAGCGTAGCTGTTGCGATTATATTGTTCGGTCTTTAAAGGCGGTAAGACAAGTTTGTCCGGATATCGGGTATTAAAATTACATACGTCTTTTTTGGTCTGGAATAAGTTATGATTACATTTGACAAATACACAGATTTCAAAAATATAAATACATGGAACTGTTAACAAATTATACTTACGGAACATAGGTTTACATGACATCCAGGGCGCCATATTACTAATGGCTCTAAGGCATTGTTTTTGGGCTATGAATGCTCTGTTTATATTTACTCAAACTTCAAAACCCGGCTGGAGCTAAAACAGTTATTATTATCATCATTTTAGTGGCAATAAAAAGACATGGAGTCTAGTAATTCCTAGTGTTATACATCCGAGATTCGAAGAGCACTTAAAGCTGTCACCTCTTCACCTGATCTTTCCCCGGCCTTGTCGAATAGCCGGCCCGTAAGGTAATGAGAATGATGAAAAAGAGTGTACTCCGGTGTTACTGGACTCTCGAGCACGAATATGTAATTCGTAACTATTTTAATAAAATTTGGTATGGAGTTAGCTGATACCCTGTATTAACACATAGACTATCATTTATATAGTTTCACGCAGGTAAAAGCGCGGGGGGCACAGCTAAATAGACAACAGATAAATTGTACTAAATAGTCAGAATATGTACAGACGCCAGCACATCAAGCTACTCCAACCTGTCAAATTTCCCCAATTGAAAAAGAACCTTATGTTTATGTGATAAAGTTGAATATCTATAAAAGAAATTTGACAGATTGGAGTAGCTGGATGTGCTGGCCTCTGTACATAATTATTTTAAGACTAGCTGTGCCCCGCGGTTTTACCCGCGTTAATTTTTATAAATTATCACAGCTCTCCCCCGTAGGTGATAGCGTGATACTGTTAAACCCGCGATGGTTTGTGTGGTATGTTCTGAGTTTGTATTTATGTAATTAAAATTAATGTATTGAATAATAAACTAAAAAAAAAAAAAAAAAATGTAGCCTACATGTTGACCCGACCTCTTAGTAATATTCATGCAAAATTTGAAGTAAATCCATGCAGTACTTTTTGAGATTAGCCCAGACATACATACAGACAAACAGACAAAAATTCTAAAAACTATATTTTTGGCTTCGATATCAATTGTAGATCACCCCCCAAATATCCTTTAAAAAAAATATTCAGTGTACAGTATTGACTTTCATACGATTTTATTATATGTATAGATACTGTAGATATTTAGATCTGCGGTTTGTATCGATAACATTATCGCCCTCGTCTTAAAATACATGTATTGTATCTACCAAAATGAGGAATACTTCTGTGTGAAAAAAATGGCTACTAAGAATCGCTCTTGATAATATATAATAATAATAATAACCTGGGACATTATTATATATATACACACACGGCCATCTGATCCCAAACTAAGCAGAGCTTGTACTATGGAAACCATATAACTGATATATTACATATAGATACTATTTTTCTTTTGTGAATAAATATACTTATATAGATAATTTACACCCAGTCTCAGGACAAACAGACATGTCATTAACATGTCTGCTTGTCCTGAGTACACAAAGTCCACACAAATATTTGTCCCGGGTTGGAATCCAACCCACGACCTGCGGCGTGAAAGGCAAGCACCAACCACGCCAAATCGCCCGCCTAACAATTTTATATATTTTTATTATTTATTTATTGTTT
Organism: Pseudoips prasinana; assembly: GCA_951640165.1. Taxonomy (NCBI): domain Eukaryota; kingdom Metazoa; phylum Arthropoda; class Insecta; order Lepidoptera; family Nolidae; genus Pseudoips; species Pseudoips prasinana. Next base: position 29,818,021 of record OX621251.1, on the reverse strand, counting down.
CCTTAATATTAAAACACAAGTCCAAAAAAATACCCCACAAAACCGATCAGTCGGTTTGACTGCGGGAGAAAAGTCTCAATAAACAAGAAAACAACAACAAGATATATACTAAAAATAACTAATAACTATTATTAATCACAGTTGATATTATGGCACTATTTTATGTATAAACTGTATCTCTATTATCTATCTAATCTAATTTAGTAAGTAAGTATTTATATAATTTGTTTTTAAATATATATTTTTTTGGTTCACTACTTATGTCAGCCGGTAAACTATTTAAAATATAAGGTAATCGTTTATTAATGGTTCTATCACCATAATAATTGATGACCCTAGGTACTTCAAATCTTCCGGCAGTCATTGATCGTGTATTATAGACATTTTCTACGTGTATCAGATTACCGTCCGGATTACCATGGTTATTTAATGCTAACAGAAATTTATGTTTGATACTAATAGGTAATATTTTACAAATTTTAAATAATTTCCTGTAGTCGTTTTTACAATTAAATTTAGCCTTTTTCGGAACAAGTAGTTTTAAGAATCTAAGTTGTAATGCTTCAAGTTTGTCCAAGTTAGTTTTGAATGTTAAACCATAGCAGTCCAGACCGTAGCTGAGTATTGAGTCAACTAATGACATGTAAATACATCTTAAAGTACTAATAGGAACTTTGAAACTTAAGTTATATAATTTACCTAGCAATATTCTTAATTTTTCACTTATATATTCCGTGTGTTTAGACCATGAAAGATTTTCATCTATTTTCATGCCAAGGTAGGTTACACAGTTAACTTTTTCAATGGGCTTACATTTACAATTTAATGTATTATTGTGATGGCATACAAAGTCATGGGTGTATAGCGATGGATTTAGATTTATTAATTGTGAATACGGAGAGTGAATAACTAATAATTTAGTTTTATCGGCGTTCAATACTAATCCATTGTCATGTGACCATTTAACTACTGCGTTTATATCTTGCTGTACCAATTGGCAAGTATACGAAATATCGGTACCGGCGCGGAGTATGCACAGGTCGTCTGCAAACATGTACGCTGAACAGTGCTGTAGCAAGTTACATAAGCTGTTGACATGCATGAGGTAACACACCGGACCGCATCCTGAGCCCTGTGCCACTCCGCTCCGCACCGACACGCTGTCACTGAGACTGTCACTGACCTTCACGCGGTAGGAGCGCGCTGTGAGGTAATCACGGAACCAGGAATTCAGTGGTTCTCCCACACCACACTCCCCCATCGCGTTTAGGAGGGTATCAAATGGTAAAGTATCAAATGCTTTTTTATAGTCGAAGAATATAGCTACAACAAATTTTTTATTACTCAAATGATTATTTATATCGTTTGTAAATTTAGATAGTAGTGTATTTGTACTTTTCCCCTTTTGAAAGCCATGTTGACAGTTATTTAATATATTGTTTTTATGTAGGTACTTTCCTAATTGTAAAACAATACATTTTTCAATTATCTTATCAATACTTGACAATATTGCTATCGGCCTGTAATTGGATAAACTTTTACGGTCTCCTTTTTTATATATTGGACGGACTATAGCTTCTTTTAATTTACTAGGAAATGTGTGTTGTTTTATAGATAAATTGACAAGTTTAGCCAATACAGGGCTTACCTTGTCCGTGACAAGTTTCAAGTCGGACATACGCACCAGATCACTACCCGGCGATTTGTTACTGTTCATATTTTTTATTACGTTTTTAATATCTATGGTGGTCACTGGCTGCCATCTCATGCACACGTCCGAATATTTTACATAGGAGCGTCGATCAAGCCAAATCTCATTACATTTATGTTTTATATTATCTATGTCTTTAGAAAAGTTTAAGGCAAAGTTATTACTAATATCAGTTACATTAGTACTGTACATATTTGATAATACTACTTCATCCACTGACTTTTTTGTATTACCCATCATATTGTTTATTTTTTCCCAAATTTTTTTAATATCTTTATTACACTCTAATATACTATTTCTATCGTAATGATTTTTACTTTTGGTGATAGCTTTTTGGCATTTATTTCTAAATTTAGTATAGTTAAGCCTTTTTATCATGTTTTTTGGATCGTTACTCCACACTTCAAATAGTCGGTCTTTTTCTACTATCATAGATTTTAATTTCTTGGTAATCCACATTTTATTATTCCTATTACTAACATAAATACGTTTTGTTACATAACAATCAATATAAATATCTGAGAACAATTTAACAAATGCATTATATAATTCAGAAGGACTATCAAGTAACATAAGTTTATCGAAATTAGTCATTAATAATTTTTCCTTGACCTTGTTGTTGTCTAGGACGCACTTAGTGTTCACTCGTTGTGGTGGGGTATTCATATGCGCGTGGCGAGAATTTTCCATGTGCGAGTGCATGGCGGGAGCATGTTTCCATTCTACGTTAGCTGATACACAGAAGTGATCCGATATTTTATGTGTTATCACGGCTGAGTTAATATTGACGTTTAGCGCTCTGATGTAAATATGATCTAAACAAGATTGTACTAGTTTACCTGACACAATTTCTTTCCGGGTTACATCGTTAATGCATTTTATGAAACCGTATTCCGATAGTAGGTTTTCATATGCTATTACACGATTGTCATGAATATTTAGCAGATTTATGATAATATCACCACATAAAATTACGTTTGATTTTATAGGTAAGCTTTGTATAAATTTCTGTAACTCGTCTAAAAATTGATTTATTTTGTTTTCTTTTTTTAACTTTGGTGGCCTGTATATTGATAACAGATGTATTGGTTCGTCATTGTAGTTAAGTTTAAGGTAAACAGTTTCTGCGCTAGGCATTCTAGGTAGTTGTTGCAAGTCAGAACACACACACGCACGCAGCTCCTCACGCGCATACACCAGTACACCACCACCACTGCGACCCGTCCGAGTAAAAGTATTTACATTATATCCCTTAATTTTAAATAAAGGTAATAAACTATAGCTTATATTAGGTTCGGTTAGTACTATTACGTCTATTTTATTTATACTGGAATTTATTGCTACTAATAATTCACTGAAATGTTTTTTTAACGAACGAATATTAACATGCAGGATACATAGGCCTTTATTGTTAGGGAATAGACTAAACCAACTGTTCAAATTGTCTACACATACAGAGTTTACTGCATTTTCAGTTATGAAATCAATATTATTAAAATCTGCGAATTTTATAATTAAAAATTAAATACTGTTACTACATACTTAAAAATAATGGTGATTACTTTACTTTTAAAAGGTCACTTAGCTCGTTTTCAGTACGTATCCATATGGCGCTGTCACCCTCGGCTTTCTTAACCAGGATCTTTGCATTAGTCACCCATATGTATTTGAATATACCCTTCAGCTGGTTTTTCACGTTCCAGAGTAAAGTTTTTGTAGACTTAGTTAGATCCTCGTTGATGTACACTTTGTTCACCATAGAGCCTCCGGTGAAAGTACTACTCGTAGCTTCAGATAACTTACGACGATTAGACAGCCATTGATCCCTTGCTTCAATTCCTGATTTCTTGAACCCTACAATAATGGGAGATGGGGATTTTTCATGTTTGGAAGGTCGGCTCCGTCTCACCCATTCTATATCACTGCTATTTACTCCCATTTTGTCTCCAATTTTCACCACCACGTCTCTTAGATTTTCACCAGTAATGTGTTCCACTCCTATAATTTCAAGATTTTGTTTGAGGGATGCTTGTTCAAATTCTTGTACCTTCTGTTCTAGTGCTAAGTTACATTTTTCCAAGTACACACATTTGTTACTCATATTGACGACCGTTTTCTCAAGCTTCTGTATTTTGTCTTTAGACTGTTCGTGTTCCATTATCAGAGTATCATATTTATCAGATAATACACTCATACTTTGTTGTATATTATCTAGATGTTTTTTCAATCCGGGAATGACACTGACCTTTCTTTGTATGTCTTTCAATATTTTTTCATAATCGTTAACCTCATCCTCAATTTCTTCATCGTCTGAGACCTCATCTTCACAGTTGTTGCAATAAATTCTATTTTTTCCCGCTTTCATATCAGATGTTAGTCCTTTGACACAGTTTCTATGAAAAGTGCCCTGACATGACCCTTGACATATAAAATGTGCACCTTTTTTGGAGAGAACTTTTTTGCATTTTTGGCATTCCATTATTAATGCGTATTATTTTTTATTTATTATTAACACACAACAGTATTAAATGGAATGTTCTAGACCGGTAGTAATTCAAATAAATCTTGTACGTGTGTGCGTGCAAGCGGGCGAACTGCGGGTTGTCGTAGGTCAAGGACACAAATATTATATTTTGAAGTGAAATGTTTTTGCTTATAAATCACGTTTGCTTTTGAGTTCACAAAAACTATTATAACCACTGGATAGGTTGTTTCCACAGCTTTACAGTGATATATGGAACTAGTATTTTTGATAACTTTCAACCACTTTTTTCACAAGTTTTAATGTAGAAATTTAAAACGTCTGTTATCGCGTTGGTTGCACATGCGAGACTAGGTACATAATTATTTCAAGATACATGTAGATAGTTAGATCTGCGGTTTGTTTCTATAAATTTATTGGCCTCGTCTTAAAATCTATGTAGCAAAATGAGGAATACTTTTGTGAGAAAAAATGGCTACTAAGAATCGCTCTTGATAATATACGCTTAGTACATAAGATTTTTATAATCCATTGAAGATTATTTAACCGCAGTTTCAACATCTGAGTAATTAATAGCTTCGCATATTTTATGAATGCCAAAAGAATGAGAGATATTTAGAACATATGAAATTAATAAAACCTTGTAAAGAAACACGTGGGTTTAATAGCTACAGTTACTGATATGTAAACATGAATAAAAGCGCTTTTTAAGGCTGCGATTCCAACAGAGATGTGGGAGGTAACTAAGTGGAGTAAAGATGTGTAACGCAGCTACAAAATAGACTCCGTCTGAGCGGTGCGAGGATATATGGCGGACTCTTTTCCGCAGTGCGCGGGTACCCATTTTTCCTTAATTTTTATAGCATTATTCGCAATGGGAAGTTTAAATCCACATACATATTGTGAACATATCAGTTGGCCATACTTACTTATCGTATAGGAAGTGGTTACCTTAGTTTCAGATTGTTTAAGCCGCCCAATAGGCCTCTGGCATGCCTAAACGAATGTTGTCTCATGACTAAAACCGGGACTGACAGCTTAACGTGCCCTCCGAAGCACGGAGTCGGCCATAAATAGTGTGCTGCTGAGTGGTGCGAAGATATATGGCGGACTCTTTTCGGCATTATTCGCAATACAAAGCGTAAATTTACATACATAAGTACTGTGCACATGTCAGTCGACCATTTTTCTAGAAAACATAGCTCATGGATAATACCTATAACCTCCGGAAGGATGTTAGCAAGGGAAGAGTTTCTTCTTCTTCCTCTTCTTCGGTGACCTCCACCTCATAGAATACAGTCCGAAGATGGATGTACTATGTGTCCGTCAATTACATGTTTATAAAAGTACTCCGCGTCACAGGGATTCATTTCCGTAGAGCGGGCGTTATTTTTAAACAAAAAAGACCTCATCGGGGTGGGCTAAGGGTCGGCAACGAGTGAGTTATGACATCTGTGTAACCTCTTACTATGACCTTATGGTGTTAGCTATAAATCTTAAAATTTTGTGCTGATAAATAACGCATATGTGGCGACAACTAACATACCAGACCGTCATCTGATCCCAAACTTGGCAGAATACTATATAATAATAATATATAATATAAATTATATATTTCTAAATACCAGACACCAAATTAATAATTGTGCCAATTATACAAAAAATGATCCTGGGTATAAGATAAGATCATTTTATTTGTATTAAACATGGTAATTATACATATAGTATCAAACCTATGCGAGTATATATTATAGTATCAAACTCTCCTTCGCTTTAAAGAATGCACCAAGCGAGATATGGCCGCTTTTAAAATTGACTACTGTAGCTGGGAAAAGCTCGCTGAAAACAGAGTTGAATGGCGCAAACGTGTAGTGGAGGGTCGTAAGATCTGTGATGAAGCCTGGTTCGGAGTACTTGCTGATAAGAGACAGAAGCGACATGAAAGCGGCTCGGCACCAACCGCAAACTTCTCTTGTCAGGCCTGCGGCAGGGTACGTCGCTCTCGCATCGGTTTGTTTAGCCACCAAAAGAAATGTCTCTCAGACATAAATCGCGCCGCTAAGCGCCGTAAATCGTCTGTAACAGACGCAAAGGCCATATATACACATTTAACGTAATTAACGCACACCCTCAAAAAACCCAATAAGAATATTATGTTGTAATAATAATACATACAGTTTTTTTTATTTAACATGTATATGCATGGCTATTTACTAAATTAATTTCTTGGAATAAAGTTTATTTTTCTTTATTTTGTCTGCGATTTATAAGTCTTATTACTTTTAATTACTGTCCATTTCAATTGCTTTTGACTCTACAGGGTGGTTATGACAATAATTTCCGTAGTTTTAATTATTATTGAATAAAAAATTACCGATAGTAAAAATTATATAAATCGATTCAGTAAAGGATTCTGAACAAACCATTTTCAGGAAGTGCGTTAATTACGTTACATGCTGTATATATCAAACCCATGAATGCCTTAGCAGTCAGGCTCACTAGCCACTAGATCACCAGGCCATCGGTAATGTCTTCATCGCCTAGGAAACGTTCCTTGCACTCATTACTCGCTCGCATCCATCGCACATATTTCTCGCTTGTTTTATGTATCTTGTGTATACAACATGTAACTTAATTAACGCACATCCTGAAAATAGTTTGTTCAGAATTGTTTACTCAATCGATTTATATCATTTTTAATAAAGGTAATTTTTATTCCAAAATAATTAAAACTACGGAAATTATTGTCATATTAACCCTGTACAGTCAAAACAAATTGAAATGGACCGTAAGTCAAAGTAATAAGTCATTTAAAGTCGCAGTTTTATTTGTATTCATACAAATTCCATCATTCAATACAAAATAAAGAAAAATAAACTTTATTACAAGAAACTAATTTAGTAAATAACAATGCAAATACATGTTAAATTCAAAATTCAATGTATGTATTATGATTACAACATAATATTCTAATTGGGGTGTTTGAGGGTGTGCGTTAATTACGTTACAAGTTGTATGTATGTCTGAACAAATACCTTGCCTTTTCATTTACCACAAACACCAACAACGCTGCACTAGGGACATAGGGGGATTTTGCTGTGTGGTGATGGTGGCGAATATCAGAATATCCTCACCCCATTACAACCCGTGGAGGGCGTAGAAGTTGACAAGAGGGAACATCTACCAGAAGAAGGGCAACAGCTTCTTTCTGAGTACTATGACCTATATACAACATATAACGTAATTAACGCACACCCTCAAACACCCCAATTAGAATATTATGTTGTAATCATAATATTCTAATTGGGGTGTTTTAATTAGAATATTATGTTGTAATCATAATACATACACTGAGTTTTTAATTTAACATGTATATGCATTGTTTTTTACTAAATTGGTTTCTTGGAATAAAGTTTATTTTTCTTTGTTTTGTTATTAATGACGGAATTTGTATGAATACAAACAAAACTGCGATTTTAAAAGTATTATATTTTGACTTACGGTTCATTTCAATTTGTTTTGATTGTACAGGGTTAATATGACAATAATTTCCGTAATATTAATTATTTTGGAAAAAATTACCTATATTAAAAATGAAATAAATCGATTCAGTAAACGATTCTGAACAAACTAATTTCAGGATGTGCGTTAATTAAGTTACATGTTGTATACTGCGATTGCCAACCCGTCTGCTAAGACTTCTAACAGTTGTTATGATGATATATTGGAGAATTTATACCTCGCACACCGCTTAGCTTCCTCACACATCTCCGTTGGAGAAGAAAATGAAATCTAGGTCAATTTAAATGTGAATGAAATGACTAATAGTACCTACCTACCAAATAATAAGTAGGTACTCCATGAATACTAACCTCCATTCTTTGAATATAAATAAAGTACCTAAGTATGTAACGATCACATTTCGAAAGTTTACCTTTTATGTGTGTGGTTCATTGTCAATGATATTTTTTATATAAATATTGCGTTCACATTACGCAATGGATTTCATAATACTCAGGTATTTTGCATACAAGTTAAAACTAACCTCTACAGATAAAAAAATACCGGCCAAGTGCGAGTCGGACTCGCCAATGAAGGGTTCCGTAGCAGCAAGTATTTCAGTTGATTAAATCAAAGCAAATTGCGGTTTACGATTTATGACGTATTAAAAAAAACTACTTTTTAGGTCTCGTTCAAACCAATTTTCGTTGTTATTTTGCATGGTAATGTATAACATATATTATTTTAGGTTTATCATTCTCTTATTTTAGAAGTTACAGGGGACACTCATTATGCCACTTTGGAACTGTCTCTCGGGCAAACTATTCAGTTTAGATAAAAATGATATTAGAAATCCTAATATCATTTTTGAAGACCTATCCCCACATGTATGGGTACGATATTTTTATTTTTGCGTTACAGTTCTATGTATGGGGACCCCCCAAAATTATAGTTCTTTTTCTATTTCTGTGTAAAAATCTTAATGCGGTTCACCGAATACATCTACTTACCAAGTTTCAACAGTACAGCTCTTATAGTTTCGGAAAAAAGTGGCTGTGACATACGGACGGACGGACAGACAGACAGACAGACATGACTAATCTATAAGGGTTCCGTTATTTTCCATTTGGCTACGGAACCCTAAAAACAATGCAATTTGGCAACGTTCCCAAAATGCTGGCAGCATTGCGACATAGTATAATCTATGGATAGGTTTCAAAAATGATATTGAGGTTCCTAATATCATTATTTTCTAAACCGAATAGTTTGCGCGAGAAACACTTCCGAAGTGGAAAAATGAGAGTCCCCCCCTGTAACTTCTAAAATAAGAGAATGATAAAACTAAAAAATATATATGATGTACATTACTATGTAAACTAACAACGAAAATTAGGTTGAACGAAATCTAGTAAGTAGTTTTTTTTAATGCGTCATTAATCGTAAACCGCAATTTACCTTTCATTTTATACTGAAATACTTGCTGCTGTACAACCCTTCATGGGCGAGTCCGACTCGCATTGGGCCGGTTATTTTTATTTTTAAATTTGTCATACTACATGATACTTTTAAAACTGTAGACAGACATAATAATAATTTATTTATGCCAGCTGTGACCGGCGCACAACTGTGCGTGCACAACACTATGCAATATCCACCAAATATCATCTTGGAATACTTTCCGCTTATTAAAACGAGCATTACTCATTAAGTTAAAATAATGTTTTAAACACAAGTTCTGTTATAATAATAATACTGAATTCATACCTTAATATAGACAGAACCATTCAGACAATATGTACTCGTAGTAAAATATAAATTTCAATAATTAAACCTAAACATAATCTCCTTGACAATAACTTAATACAAGCTATCTAAATGTCACTACCATTATAAAATAAATTGTATTAATGTTTTAACATTCCGTGTTCCTAAATATCTGTAATAAGTAATTAGAAATAATAACTGTATTACTACAAACATGTTCTGACTATTTACAAGCGCTTTTTTAAAGTCTACGTGAATAAAACCCTTTTTTATTATATTTTTTATTATTTTATTTTGATGTAATTCTCCATGGAGCCTGACCACTATGTATTATAAGGTATATTAATAAGGTCAACGCCCGCACTAATATAAAAACTAAAATAATGATTGCAAAATAAACAATTAGATCTAGATTATAAACAACATAAACAATAAATAGAGATACAGTTTTAATAATGAGTAGAGAAATAAATAAAGATACTTAATCATTAAGAAGAAGAATAAGAAGTACACTTTATATCATAAGGAATAAAACAGCGAGATGCAGCATCTGGCGTGCACAAAAAGGATTCATGGATCAGTTTGTCACGCTTTCGAAAGCCTCCCACCTGGACATCAATTACCGTGGCCGATCTGGAAGTCCCTAAACAGACTCCGGACTCAGGTAGGCCGAAGCAAATAAAACATGTCTAGGTGGGGACTGTCGAACAACCCCAAAATGGACTGTATTTGCGGAGCATCGGTCCAATCCATGGCCCATTTAACAGCTTGCCCAGCCTGCCCTGCCACATGTTCATGGCACGATCTTAAAAGTGCCACAAGCAGGGCAATCAGTGGGGCCCCGTTCTGGGCCACAAAAATTTGACGAGTTTGCCATCGAAACGCTAAGAAGAAGATCATAAGGAATATACACAGTACAATATGCAAAGAACATTATTTTGCAATTGGCGGCCTTATCACTATAATCGATCTCTTGCAGGCAACCTATTTGCGTTGGATGGACCAGAATTTAATATCAATAGATAATGGTGCAAAAGGTGTACGGATTTATTTGAAATATGAAAAGATAGCTTACGTATATATACGTAAGAATAATAGTAATATACAGTACTGTATGCATAGGTTAAGTATTTAAATTAATAGACCTATTTAATGTTCAGTCGACCTTGCTAGTAAACCACGGGCGGCAGCATAATGTTAATAGTTCATTTCATTTAAATTTAAATCATATATCCATGTAAAATCATAATATATCAATCTAATAGCCATGTAATATTACTCCCACTATTTAAACCTGTAAACAATTTTACCGATAAAGAAACTATGAACTAGGGAATAGAATCTTTGTTTCGTGGGAGAGTTTAAACATGCAATTCCTGGGCATAAATGACACCCAGGCTCAGAACAACTATGTATGGGTCACACTAATAGTTGTCGTGTGCGGGACTCGAACCCGAATTTCAGGTAGTAGCTAGGTAACAACGAGGTGCGCCACCAGGGGCAGGAGTCGGCAATAGGGGAGGGCAATCCAGAGTCCTCCCAGGGAACTTGTCCCGACTATCTGGAACATGGCGCAAAAGGGGCGCACTGGAGCAGCATACGGTAAGCGTAGCCTAGTTGGTAGTGCCCCTGCCTACGAAGCTGGTGGTCCTGGGTTCGAATCCCGGTAAGTGCAAATGTTTGTGTGATGAGCACGAATATTTGTTTCTGAGTCATGGATGTTTTCTATGTATTTAAGTATTTATCTATCTATATAAGTATGTATATCGTCGCCTGGTACCCATAGTACAAGCTTTGCTTAGTTTGGGCCTAGGATGATCTGTGTGACATTGTCCCTAGATATTAGATATTATATTATATTATTATACCCGCATTCCCGGGCTCCCCCATCAGGCGCCAAGAGAAGTACGGCTGGTAGGTTTAGTCGGTGCGAATCCGACATACACCCGCGGACACCTTTTGCGGGTGGCATGCATAGGCATTCACAATAGAACTCTTCGCTCATCTCATACTTGTCTGCTACAATGTCCTCCTCATCGCATGACTTCCTTCATAGATCTTTCTTCGTCCAATCCATTCTGCTCTAAAACGCGCTACCACCCGAAATCAGGATGGTCGACAGTCGCTATACGTTTAAAAAGAAGATTCGTGACCACATCACTGATAACCAACGTCCAGTATCAGCTAATCAATAGGAAAATAAATGTGTCCGTATGTAGGTATAGGTATTATATATTATGTAGGTATATATTGTATTTATGTATACAAATTAATTTATGTATGTACTTCTATAGCATGTATACAAAATGTAACTTAATTAACGCACATCCTGAAAATAGTTTGTTCAGAATCGTTTACTGAATCGATTTATATCATTTTTAATGTATGTAATTTTTTATTCAAAAATAATTAAAACTACGGAAATTATTGTCATATTAACCCTGTAAAGTCAAAACAAATTAAAAAGGACCGGAAATCAAAGTAATAAGACTTTAAAATCGCAGTTTTATTTGTATTCATACAAATTCCATCATTCAATACAAAATAAAGAAAAATAAACTTTATTCCAAGAAACTAATTTAGTATTAAACATTGCATATACATGTTAAATTAAAAATTCAGTGTATGTATTATGATTACAACATAATATTCTAATTGGGGTGTTTGAGGGTGTGCGTTATTTACGTTACATGTTGTATATGTAGAAATAGTATGTATTATTATGTTATATCTAGTATTTATGTATATAATTAAACCACAATAAGAATCTATTAAATTTATATTTGTAAGTTTTAGTGCACCTACCTTAGTCTTTCTGCACCACCCAAAGGTTGACTGGTAGATAATGCCCATGGCATTAAGTCAAGGCGGACTTAATGCCAAAATAATTACATATGTACAATATTATTTGTGCTAAAGTTTAAATAAAAAAATAATAATAATACCACGTGATAAGTATGAGTCTGTAGTTCTTACCTCAATCATATTATTGGTCTACAATTATTTTCCTCAGAATCCTCCTCAAAATAATGATAGTAGTTACCGTATCTATGCTCGTTAATAAAGAGAAAGCAACATCTGTAAGTGTCGTTTATGAAACAATACGCCACTTTGTGCATTCCTAATGTTGAACGGAATTGATGGCCGCGCCGCTGATCTACCGATTACATTTTTATTGGTACAGTCGGACAGACACCTATACAGATGAGATTTTCTTTTAAACTCTTTCACTCACGTTTTACAGAAATACTGATAATGATGTTTACAAACTTATAAATTACGTAATAATTTTAAAGAAAGAAAGAAAACTCTATGATTTATTTGACGCACATAAAAGAACTCGAAATATCTATACATATAATAAAATAGTAGGAAAGGCAAAACTGTATATTGAATACTTTTTAAAAAGGATACCTGGGGCATGATCTACAATCGATATCGAACCCAAAAATATAGTTTTTAGAATTTTTGTCTGTTTATCTGTTTGTCTGTATGTATGTCCGGGCTAAACTCAAAAGGTATTGCATGGATTCACTTCAAATTTTGCTTGAATATTAACTAAGAGTTTGGGTCAACATATAGGCTACATATTATCACGCTATCACCTGCGGGGGAAAAGCTGTGATAATTTATAAAGTTTAACGCGGGTAAAACCGCGGGGCTCAGCTAGTATCCAATAGAAGCGAGCCGTGAGACAGGGTGATGTTACATACATACATAAATAGACTCACGCCTGTTTCCCATAAGGGTAAGCAGAGACAACTGATTGCCATTTGTTACGATCTTTGCACACCCCTTGTGCCTAGTTTACTGTCATTTATATTATTATTTGTATACATTCTCGCCGGCTTAGGCCGGTTTAAACTGTCCCTACTTTGGAAGATCATCAAGGTTCTGGACTGAAAAGACGTTGGCACCAATGCTAATGGCGGTAACATCACTTACCATCGATATGCCAATGCTATAATAGTAATGGCAGTGATTGGAACAAAGGTTCGATGCACTTGTTGTGTCTGTTGCAGAGTCTCTAAACAAGTGGGTCTGAAAATAAATATGGATAAGACGAATATCATTGCAAACGTCCATGTTGCACCAACTCCAACGAAAATTGCGTGATTGAATCAGTAGCTGAAATAGTAGTGGGTAGGGTGCAGAGGCAGAAGGGTTGGAGTGGCAACCACGAACTGGAAGATGGAGCGTGGGATCCCTACACGATGGCCCAATGATCCATATGCTCGAAACATCAAATCTGGCGCGAGCCAGATGTTGTCAAAAATTATGAATCATGATGTTTAAAATTAAAAACAGGGATAGAAATAGTTTCAAAGATTACATATCAGGTTTTGTTTTTCTTTTATTTTATTTTGAATGTCACTTGTTTTATAATATTTTTTTCGGATGTAACAGATAATATAATGTTAAAAGGCTAACCGCCAATCTGTCAATACCTACTTATGAAGATTTCGAGATACTGTCCTCTGTCTCAATCACTCACTATGTGTATGGAGAAAATCTCCATATTTACCATGCCATTTTTAAAACATTTTCTTTTATACAAGCTGATTTAAAGTAAAAACTAGACTGTAATTTAAGTATAAGTATAATTGTATTTTCTTTTTCTAGAACCAATAAACATTATTATTATTATATTATTATCTCGTGAGTGTCGTTGGAAACCGCTGAATGCGGGTAATGCAAGATCGGCAATTATGGAACTCTATGGGGCGAGCTTATATCCAGTGGACATCTTTCGGCTGATATGGTGATGATGCCATATAAAAAGATACAATAAACAACACAAAGAGCAACAACAAAACCAAAATACAGAATGTACAGACGCCAGCACATAAAGCTACCCCAATCTGTCAAATTTCCCCAATTGAAAGTGAACCTTATACTTTTGCGATAAAGTTGAAAATCGATAACAGAAATTTGACAGATTGGGGTAGCTGGATGTGCCGGCGTCTGCACATTATGGCAAGTGCATACCAGTACCTGAATTTAAATATATAATATTTAAATATATTTATTATTTTTATTTATACAAATTCATTTTTAAAATATTATTGACTGCACGCGTGGCGCAGGGATTAAGACAGTAGCCTCGCCACTCCGTGTCCCCAGTACGATCCCAGGACAAATATTCGTGTGAACCATAAGTAGTTGTTCAGATTCGGGGTGTATTTTGGGTCCGACAATTATATAATAATATCTAGGGACAATGTCACACAGATCATCCTAGCCCTAAACTAAGCAAAGCTTGTACTATGGGTACCAGGCGACGATATACATACTTATATAGATAGATAAATACTTAAATACATAGAAAACATCCATGACTCAGAAACAAATATTCGTGCTCATCACACAGATATTTGCACTTACCGTAGCTTCGTGGGCAGGAGCACTACCAACTAGGCTACGGTGATCGTCAATTGAAAAGTATCAAAGGACGTTGTCTTTTAAAAGAAAAGAAACAAAAACAAAAGCTAGGTACTTTTGTCCCAGTTGAGAATCTGCGCTACAGATATCTGCAGCATACAGTTGAACGCCAGAGCTCATCAAAGTATTAAGTAGAGTAATTAAAATATGAATTTATTTATGCCAGCTGTGACCGGCATACAAAATATCGACCAAATATCATCACATTTATGAAAACGAGTATTAACTTATTACGTCAAAAATATCCAAAAACAGAAAACTACTTTTATTTGACCTACAAATGGGCTATTAAAATTGCATAAGATGATGCCAGATGCCCTCACCAGTTCGATAACGATGTGAAAGGTTAAGTCATCATCATCACCATATCAGCCGAAAGACGTCCACTGCTGGACAAAGGCCTCCCCGAAAGATCTCCACAATTGCCGGTCTTACGCTATTCGCATCCAGCAGTTTCCAGCGACCCGCACAAGATCATCGGTCCATCTAGTAGGGGGCTTGCCCACGCTGCGTCTTCCGGTTCGTGGTCGCCACTCGAGAACCTTTCTGCCCCAACGGCCGTCGGTTCTACGAGCTATGTGCCCCGCCCACTCCCACTTCAGTTTTGCAATTCTTCGGGCTATGTCGGTGTCTTTGGTTCGCCTGCGGATTTCGACAGTAGTAGTACAGACAGTAGGCAACCACTTACCACGTCTAACATATCAACATTGAATCAACATCAAGCCTGTAATCGTCCACTGCTGGACATAGGCCTCCTCCAAAGGTTTCTATATCGTTGCCATTTGGAGGGGTTTTCCATAGACAATACCCTTGGTATGCGAATGGCGACTACAGTTAGGTGATAGCTATTATACAGGTGGCGTTACTGGCTGAGTACCTTATGTATCCCTTAGTCGCCTTTCACGAAGCCCACGGGATGGTATTGGGTGGCCCTGTTATTTTTTCTGGGCCGGAAACCACACAACTAAAGGTTTAACACACTTCGATAGAACTCGGTATAAAGTGCTGCGACCCTAAAACTGGAAATGAGGTCATAGTGCTAAAAAGGAAAAATTTATGCATCTTAATCTGAGTGCTTAAAGATCACTGCTGTTTAAATAAGCACCTGGGGCTCTATCGGCTAAGTCGCCGAACATAGATTTCTTAAATGGCGTTCAAATAAATAAAGGTTAAAAATGACGGCTTCAACGTTGACAATCGATTCCGGACCATTTATGACGTCACATGTGCTCATTGAAGCTGATTTAACGATTGATTAAGTCGTTTTTAACCCTTATTTATTTGAAAGCCATTTAAGAAATCGATGTTCGGTGACTTAGCCGGTAGAGCCCCTGGCCACATTACTATAGGTGTTCCCATGTTGCAGATGAAACGCAACATGGGAACCCTCTCCCTACACATGCGTTGCTTATGGGGACCACTGATGCATAAACGTGACACCTTCCTAGAATGACCTACTGCTACAGTATGATGTTAGTGCCACTACTGCAATTCATCTATGTTGTAGGGACAGACGGTGAAGTTTAGTTGAAACGCCTCAAGCAGAATAGTTCAACGCCGGATGATTACATAGCCACCACCAGAAGAAAACAGAAATTGCTCAATGAGAAATGTAAAACTAAGTAACGCCGAGGGCATCCCCTTTATGGTTCGAACTGCTACTTGGTTACTGCGGTTACTACTAGGACATGTGTGAGAGAGTTTTGGGGACGATTTGTGTAACTGCCACACTACATTACTACGTGATGTGGTAAACCGCTCATTCGATTGAGGATCGGAAAGAGCATTTTATCGATACTAATGTAAAAGTACTGGAACGCGGCTTGTTTGGAGTCATACTCTTGGGCAGCTTCTTTCTTATTCATTCGTCAGATGCCCTGTGTAGGTCACACCTTAAGCATCTTCTACACAGTTGCAAACCAACGTCCCAACAGAGGTCACCCTGGTGGTTGCCATCCATATAGACTGCAGTTGTGCAGTCTAGATGGATGGCAACTGAAGATACTTTATGATGATTTTAATCACATCTCCCCAAAATGGATGTTAACTCCTCCTTATTCACGACACATGCAAACCATATATGAATACCGGCACCAGTTTCAAAAGACTTTTAATGAACGAATGATTCTATGATAGCCTTTTTGGGGACAAAAATCAACCTGTTTAGATTTCATATCCGTAAAACTTGATACCGCTATGAGCATGCGCACCGACGCGATCTCGGCCGATCAAGTACAAAATATTTACGTAAGCAAACAAAACCTCCATCTGACCGACGAAACAAAACAAGTTTAATGCCTTAAAATAAATACTATATGCACGTTATATTGAAAAGTTAGGTGAGTGTACTTAAATTGTTTAATCTATTGTTACGTAAGGAAGGTGTCGATGGCAGATTCACACGTCCCAATCTACTACAGTTACTACCTACCTACCTGATTAATGTATAGTCGGCCTTTTAAGGGACAGCATCCAATTTAGTTGACGACTTTTGTGGTGGTGCGGTATAATAATAATGCATTCATTTCAGATTACTCCTTAATGTGTTAGTTATGTCTTATCTTATGTAGTATCATGGCTCAATCAAAAATTAAATTCAAACTAAACAAATAATAATAATAAATAAAATACGTAAAATATTTTCAGCTGAGGAATATTATCGCTGCTTTCCATTTGATTCGATTTTTTTTATTTAATTTAAAAATAGAGCTTTCATTTTTGAAGTTATACTTCTTTTGGCGCGATGGAGAAAAATGATGAGAGTGAATTTTTACGATGCGCGCGCACACCGACACCAAAAAATTTAACAGCATGAAGTTAGTTCTAGGTGGTATGAAAATGTATGAGAGTGAATTTTTACGATGCGCGCGCACACCGACACCAAAAAATTTAACAACATGAAGTTAGTTCTAGGTGGTATGAAAATGTATGAGAGTGAATTTTTACGATGCGCGCGCATTGTAAAAATAACAGCATGACGTTAGTTCTAGGTGGTATGAAAATTGATAACTATGTTCAAGTTGTATATTAAGAAGTATAACTTCTAACGCGTGTACATAAGTACACACAAGTTTTTTTTTTTAAAGAATACGTCAGTACATTTTACTGTCAATAAATCACTGTATCGGGGGACTTTACATACATGCAAGTCACGGACACAAAGTAAACCCAGACTCAGGATAATCCTATATGGGTCTCATACATATGCGTTGTGGGTTGGGCGTTGTGGGTCGGGTCGTTTCCTTCCCTCTAATATGGCGAGGGAGGCGATGGCTGGCCCACACGTCATACTCGTGAACGGGTGCTGCTTGCGGTAATTGGTTGAACTGCTGTTGGGGTACTCATTTTTTTTTCTTTTTCGCCTCTGGTAGACTTCGTTTGACTTGTTAATTTTGTAAATGTACGCGGATGCACCCACCGTTTTTTCGTCTAGCAAGAGGATATTCTAAGTGCTTGAGTGAAATTGAATGCTATTGCTTATTTATTTTATTATGATTCACTGAATGACAACGGTTCTGTGCGTGCATTAGCCTACATAACAACCAATCACAATGTAAGTAAAATACATGACATTTAAAAAATAAAAATCGTAAACTGAAAGCAAAAGAAGACGAAAAAAGCAAGCCCGGAGTTTCTTTGTGGCTTTCTTCTCCGGGTCGTCCACCTAGGCAGCTAGAGAAAGCCGCAGGCTAGCTAGGGTAGGTTCCTCAGCGGCGAGGATCGCTTTGGCCCATTAATGCGTGATCGGTGATCCCGTGCATGTGATCACACCCTCACTTAGAATTTCGTCTTTTGCTTTAGTCTTCAATTCTTTAATTTTAATATAGTAGAACTAAATTTCAAAATAATAGATTAGTACATTGTTATTTATTTAAGGATTTCAGAAAATATATGCGATAAAACAAACCGCACGGACTGACAGATTAATTTTTTTTTTGTAACTTTTTACTATCCACTTTGTTTATGTACTGCATTGTGACCTTGACAAATACAAGTGTATGTTAATACCCAAGTGCTGAATAAATATTTCATTTCATTTCATTTCATTTCATTTAATTTCATTTCATTTCATATTTGACTTTTACGGGGATCAAATCTAAAATAGACCAGGGTAGAAGCGTTTAAAAATAATAAAAAGTGAAAAAAAATAATAGTAGGATGAAACCCATTAGAAAAGAAGGGGAATATTATAAAAATGAAAGTAAAAATAATTTACGGGCGATCTGAGGTCGGGAAGGGGATGGGGGTGAGTTTTTAAGGGTAAAAAACGGTTTATCGATTTCCGGCAAAATTAAAAGTCCTATCGAAAAAAGTCAAATGGCAAAGTTGTAGGTAATAAAAAGATCTAAAACTTTTGTATTTACATTTTTTTCACATAACCTAAAATTTATGTGAAAACTTCAAAAAACCAAGTTTTTGGTTTTTTATTTTTATCTTTTACATAAATTTTTCTTTTCCAACGAAATTTGGTGAAAACTTACCTTTTTATGTCCCAAATACGCTGTAATTTATTTGATTAAAAATATTTATTTTTTCACTTTATTTTGAATTAATATCGAAAAAACACCCTAATTTTCAATCGAAAAGTCACCCGTCAAAATATCAGCTTTGTTCAAAAAGTTGGTATGTTTTCTGTTCTATGAAATCTCTACTTTCCGATGGTGAAAAAAAATATATATGTTACTTTAGTAAATTTTCTCAGAAAATGCAAAAAATCGAAAATAACTCGATTTCGAATTTTTTTTTAATTATTATGAAAAAAATCATCTAAAAATGTGATTGCTGCAATTTGTTTCAATTAAAAAGTTGATTTATTTAATGCTAATTACTTTTATGTCATAGAAAATCTCATTATATATAAATATAAATCGTACAATTAAATGTAGATAGTTTATTCTGATTACGTTATTCATTGCAATATTTTTAAACAACAAAATTTTTAAGAAATAAATGTAAAAATTTATAAAAAATATATTATAAATATATAAAAAATATGTATAGTAAATATATTTTTAATAACTAACTTTTGGCTGATTTTCATGTATATTTCATATATTTTGAATATATCTGAAATATATTTGAAATGTATAAAATATATATGAAAATCGGCCAAACGTTTGTTATTAAAAATATATTTACGATATACAACGTGTAACAGAAAGAGTGAACGTAACTTAAGGGGCATATACGGTCTCCTTAAGCCTACCTATACACAAAATCTCATACCGAAATACCATCATTTTAATCTTGATCGTAAAATAATATACCGTTCAATATATCGACAAGTATTTTTATCGATATAACGAACATCCGTACTAACACAGCACAGCTGATTCTGATTTACGCTAGAAATTGTTTGACATACCTCTGTGTTTCTATGCACGCCTGTCTAGTTTGATTCCGATTGCACTCACTACACATATTTTGTTTTATTTTCGAGTTATGTTTTTATTTATAGCACTGCTGAATAGTTATTGGATACTTTACATCGTATAAGTACGTGATACACAAACACATTACGAGATCCTTTTTATAGTTTAACTTCTAGTTAAAGTTGTTTTCAGTACTGATGGAAGAATTTCATTATTTCACGTTCACTAAAATCTGCACCGACACCGAAAGCTTAACTCTAAGACTTGCCAACTAACACGAGTCTCTCTCATGTACAACATATTCATAGAATCGTAAAGCTTTCATGTTTCTTAGTTATAAAGAGGCGTGGCCTCCATCGCGACACTGTATTCTTCACGACATAGGTTCCTCGTAATTAAACAGCCTTAAATTCTGTGACCTATGAATCCTCATCATCACAAAGTGCACGTCTGAGGCTATTATTACGATCACTAAACGACATAGTTAAGGATTTCGCGGAACACTTTACTCATTACTAAACGACATTTTAGACGATTTAGTAACTAAACACGACCTAAATAGACAGCAGTTTACGAACAACTGATGATTTTAATATTTTTATTAAATAAATGAAATTGCACAATATTTGATGAATTTGGCGGCTTTCTTCGAACGCGGCCCCTTTGGCGGCCCCTTTGAGTCCACTCAAAAGAGCCGCCTAGGTATCGACGACGCGCGCGGCTCGCTTACATGAATATTAAAAGATATTTAACCGTTTATTATTTACCTACATCAACTCTTTGATTTTGCCGCCATATTAGTGTAACTTTGGATATAATCAGGACGGAATTTGAAATATCCCCTACTGTTCATATGAGCCGAGTACATTATTCATATTTTTTTATTTGTATGTATGCACTTTCTATTCCATCACTCTCATGATCCGATGGGACGACTAGAGATACGACCGAAAAGAGGTCAGGCACAGGAACGACGTCTTTACGTGCTCTCCGAGGCATGGGGGTGTAATATCGTCAACTCCCAGACTTCGGGCTGATACTGAGAAATTTCTTTTTACGGAAAAATCCCATAATCACTTTTTGGCCCGACCCGGGAATTGAACCCAGGACTTCATTATTCCCATAATCACTTTTTGGCCCGACCCGGGATTTGATCCCAGGACTTTATTATCTGCAGTTGAACACGCTACCGCTAGACCAATGAGATATACACGAACACATTCAAATGGCGCGGCGCGCCAAAATTAAGTACCTATTCGTTTCCGGCCACATTAAATTCACATACTGAAAGAAAAATTTAATATTCTTACTATTTAACACACAAAAAAATATCTGCAGTTACATAAGTCAATTAAATTATTAATTTCTCCTAGATCCAACATCTTGCGGAATATCAATTTAAATTAAATTAAGTGATTTTTCCTTGTTATCAAAGTATGAATGATTAAAAAGTCATTAAAAATTAGAGCAAAAATTCAGTTAAACATTTGATTGAATCTTAAAATGAACACGTGTAATAAATTATGTGACTGTACAGAACCACACTTTTTATTTACAGTCTAAGTAGTAGGTACCCAAAGAGTTCGCGGTAAGGTTCATTCATTACCCTTGCGGCTGAGTTTTTAGTGTTGTTCATAATGTCGGTAATCGTTTTTGTTGATTTAGGTGGTCGATAGAAAAATAAATTACTAGTTGAATAAAAAATGATTATTTCTGTTTGAAGTTTCGTCCATAGGTAGCCGTCCTGATACCCTATAACCCCCTTAAGTTACGTTCACACTTTCTGTTACACGTTGTATATTTTATATATTTTTTATAGATTTTAAATATATTTTTATGTATTTTGAAATAAATTTTTTTATGGGATTAACTAAATTTGTTTGTGCAAAATTAAGGAGATTATTATTAGCATGTATGTAGTAAGACCCAGACCCGCCTAGCCCCTTCCCCACTTCTCCATGAAATACCTTTTGATGGGCTACTATTTTTCGTAGGTCTCTCAGGTATATAATTTATCTTAAAATATAAATAGACATCTACGCATATAATTTAAAGAAGATTCGACAACTTTCTCCAAATATTGTAGATGTCTTATTAAATATTAATTTTATTAACTTATTTGTTTGTTAATTATAGTAGTATATTTTTATTGCCATTTTTTTTATCAATGTTACATGTAATCTAATGTTTTTTGAGTAATTAAAGTGTTAATTTTAATAAATAGCTCAACATTTTTTATAGTGATGAAAAAAAGAATTCGATTTTTTTTTGCATTTTCTGAGAAGATTTACTATAGTAACATACATATATTTTTTTTCACCATCGGAAAGTAGAGATTTCAACGAACAGAAAACATACCAACTTTTTGAAAAAAGCTGATATTTTGACGGGTGAGTTTTCGATTGAAAATAAGGGTGTTTTTTTCGATATTAATTCAAAATAAGGTGAAAAAATAAATATTTTTAATCAAATAAATTACAGCGTATTTGGGCCATAAAAAGGTAAGTTTTCACCAAATTTCGTTGAAAAAGAAAAATTTATGTAAAAGATAAAAATAAAAAACCAAAAACTTGGTTTTTTGAAGTTTTCACATAAATTTTAGGTTATGTGAAAAAAATGTAAATACAAAAGTTTTAGATCTTTTTATTACCTACAACTTTGCCATTTGACTTTTTTCGATAGGACTTTTAGTTTTGCCGGAAATCGAGAAAAACCGTTTTTTACCCTTAAAAACTCACCCCCATCCCCTTCCCGACCTCAGATCGCCCGTTAATTATTTTTCCTTTCATTTTTATAATATTCACCTTCTTTTCTAATGGGTTTCATCCTACTATTATTTTTTTTGGTTTTAAAAATTATCGACCCTGGTCTAAAACGTGACGACACCGAAGTAAAAGCAAGACTACTACAATAACCTGTGCGCCACACATTGGGTAGTGTGATTTTCATAATGAAACTTATTACAATTATTTTTTTTTTCACTTTTAATTTTTATTTTGTATTAGTTTAAGTTTACATTAAGTTGACCTATTGTTACACCTACTTACCCTGTTTTCCCTTTTCTTACTCTATCCACTCCATAATTGGTTGTCTGGAAGAAATCGCAGTAGCGATAAGACCGCCCTTTCTACTTAATTTATGTATGCTCATTTTAATTTTAAGTTATGGTGTACAATAAAGAGTATTTTACTTTACTTTACTTAAATCGCATTATAAACTTAAGACTAAAGAAAAGTTGAAGTTGATTTTCTAACAGAGTCATTATTTACAGAACTTTCATTGAGAAAGAACTTCGCCTTAACATTCAATTGACCGGCATTCTTAACACAAAAGAAAGAGTTTCCTATCAAATAAATATATTACTTCTCAGGAAAGGAATGTAACAGTACAATAACGTTTACTTCAACGTAATTTACTTATATAATGTAATGAATGAAGATGTCTATCTGTAATTTAGAAGGTAGTTAATTATCGGATCACGAACGTTTTGCAAACGTTCTCACAGATTTTTTGAGAGATTTAATCCATTCTCACAGAGACAGTGGGACCAGCCGCTCTGTAGACTCTCCCGAGATTATTTGGTATGACGGAGCCGGTCGTGCTCGATGCTTCGCGTAGGAGAGCGGGAATCAGGACTTAGGTTGCACGCGTTATTATTTGTGTTTAAGATGACATAACTTGTACTAACATATATTATTCAGCTTCAAGAGTATGCCGCTAGGGTTGCCAACTATACTGGTTAGAACAGTAGTATACTGTTTTTCACTAAATTACACTTTTTACTGTTGAACAAAAATAAAGTATAAAAAATACTTTTTACATTTGTTTCGTTTTTTCAGTAATGAATGCTAAGTGGCGGGAGGATAGAAATAGAGCATCTACTAATTTAATAAAAAAATGAGCTCCTTATTTATTTTAATTTCAGTTATAATTGTGATGAGGCGTATGAAGTTTTTAAATAATATTGTAAATTAGTAAGTTGTGCGAGAAGCTCTAAAAATATGTATTTAAAATAATATACAAATAACATACTGTTCTTTTTTCTAAAATAGTGTTTAATGTTCTTCATAGACCTTAATATACTTTACAACTAGTAAAAAAAATTGGTAACCCTATACGCAGCTGTTGTCTATTTGGCTTTGACATTTTTATTTAATTTTTCAATGGACGTTGTCCTAATTTCGAGTCTATGTGTTATTCGTTCGTTTTTTTTTTACAGAAAGGCCCGCATAAGATAAATCCCCGTATTACATGGAAATTTGGACACAAAGTACACCCAGACTCAGGATAATCCTATATGGGGCTCATAATGGTTCTGTAAGGGTATTGAATGTGAAATGCGAGAACACTGAAGTATAAGCGAGACGTTAGTGTTCTACCTTTAAGTGGTTATTTTGTGCGATTATAGTTAGTAAGTAACTTGGTTATTTACTTTGACATTAATAGAAACGGTTAAATAAAGTATGCCGATATATTTATTTATACTTTTCTACTGATAAATATTATGTAAGTAACATATGAATGACTTTTACTTTTAAATTCTTTATAGGTTTAGTTAAAACGCGTGAAATCGCTAGCCAAATCCGTATCTTCACGTAATACTTAGTGATGGAATGTTAATAAAACAACAGCTCATTTTGACTGTACAGACGCCAGCACATCAAGCTACCCCAATCTGTCAGGGAAGTGGAACATGGACATTTTCTAAGTCATCCTTGTTTCTTTCTAATTAAAATCGTTGCGGGATTCACGACAAAGCGATTCACCGGGACATGCCTGAGCCACACTGCTCAAGGTCATTTTATTGTGAGTCACTGTTGACCCTGACATACAGGAGTTGCAGGAGTGCGTAAAAGGGAGGGACTAGTCCTGAATGCGACGTTCCTAGAACGATAGTGGAGGGTTGCCTCGCTATAATTACCCATTTATGATTTTCTGAGTCTGATTAAATTTCTGTTTTTTCTTTCTGTCCGTGAATTTCGTTCCTGTCAGTTGCCCCGCGATACACTCTAGTTGATATTAGAGTATTATAAAAATAAACCTTCTGACGACATAAAATAATTATCATATTAATACACGGGAGAAGAGAGAAGTCCGCGGCAGATTAGGTGTATTCGGCGGAAGT
This sequence comes from Pseudoips prasinana, assembly GCA_951640165.1. NCBI lineage: Eukaryota > Metazoa > Arthropoda > Insecta > Lepidoptera > Nolidae > Pseudoips > Pseudoips prasinana. The sequence continues at coordinate 29,792,624 of OX621251.1, read as the reverse complement.
CCGACACACTCACCCGCAAACACTTTTTGCGGGTGGCATGCAAAGGAAATTCCTATGCCTATGTTATTACGGTACGTTTGAAGCTTTACTTCTGTTTAATAATAATAAAATCCTGGGACATTATTTACACACGGTCATCTGATCCCAAACTAAGCAGAGCTTGTACTATGGAAACCAGATAACTGATATACTACATATAATACCTTTTCTTTTGTAAATACCTCCTTATATAGATAATGACACCCAGACTCAGGACAAACGGACATGTTCATGCACGCAAATATCTGTCCTGGGTGGGAATCGAAACCACGACCTCAGTCGTGTGGCAGTCTTTTTTGATTTGAGTGTTTAGTGTATTAAGATATCTTGTGTCACTGTATACTATCCGACATATTGTTATCCACCATCGACACTGTATTCGTCGTATTTGCATTTGTATCGTTGAAAGACACAGGCAAAGGAACATTTATACATGAGCCGATGCTTCCATACATTGCCCCAAAACTCCATTCTAAAATCTTATATGTAATAACTACAAAATAAGCAGTTTCGTCATCATCATCAGCATCACGTCATCATATCATTCGAAAGACGTCCACGGCTGGACAAAGGGCTCCCACAAGAATCTCCACAATGGCCGGCCTTGCGTTGCCCGTTGATCCAGCGGCTTCCCGCGACTATTGCAAGATCGGGACTAGTCCCTCCCTCTTGCCCACCACTGCAACTCCTGTAAGCCAGGATCAACAGTGGCACACAATGAAATGACACTGAGCGGTGAGGCTCTGGCATGTCCCGGGGAATCGCTTTAACTGTCTTGGATCCCGCAACGAATTTACAAGATCGTCGGTCCACCTTGTAGGTCGTGGTCGCAACTCGAGAACCTTTCTGCCCCAGCGGCCGGCGGTTCCACCAGCTATGTAACCCATAAAGTTGCCATCTGACAAAATTAGACTACTAACTAAGAAAGGAAGTGGCAGTCACTTCGTTTCTTAGTTGGTAGTCTAATTTTGCCAGATGGCTTCAGCAAATGTTGGTCTCTTTTTACCACAAAGGCTAACTTTTAAGATAAGATAACTCTTTATTGTACACTAAAACATTATAGGATACAAAGAATACAAAAAATTAGTTACATTTAAAAAATGTACAATTGGCGGCCTTATCACTAAATGTGATCTCTTCCAGGCAACCTAGGCAGGGATTGGAGTATGGAGTAACCGAGATAGGGTAGTTGTGTACACAAGTTTAGAAACGGTACGCACTGATAAATTAACATCAAGTTTACCATAAACAAACCACATTTAGAATACTGTTAAAGTTATACACTTTACCGGTATTCGAATTAAAATACAATCAAGATTTACGAATGTTCCAAATTTCGAACTCGTCAATTGACCAAATCGAATAGGTACCTCAATCAAATGAGTAACACGTAATAATCCGACTTTGACAATAATCCTGCGTCAGACATCCGCCGTCATTCACCTCGCGAATAATCGCCACTGACATCCGTGCCGTGCGGTCCGGCCCGCACTACGCGGCCCGAATAGAAAGGAGGTGAAAGTGCTCGCGCCGTGTCCTTGTAATAAATCGGCTTCCTGTCGCTGGTTCACATCTGTTTATATTCTTCTTTCATTCATAGTTTCCTTACATGATGTCTGACGAATGCCCCACTACGAAAAACCCGCAGTAACTTTTCCGGAGCTGTGTAAGTGGACAGCATCTTATATCGAGTGTTGTATCGTTCTGAAATGAAATTCGAATTTCAAATCTTATACAACAAACAGTCTGATATTAACTGCTTTTTAAATGTTACATGTGACATTTAGCTAACACACTACCTACCCATAGTATGGGAATAATTACAGTTTAAAAAAACGTAAAACCAACTCAACAATTTAAATGACTGTGTATAATATTGGACCATACGAAATAAAAAAAATTGAGCCGTCACGGGACGCCTGGCAGATGTGAAACATCGACATTATTTTGTAAAAGTAATATGCAGAAAAGAACATATTGTGATAGGAACTAAATATGTCATAATGATAAAATAAAAAGTCGATTGCGCATGGCGACGCGTCGCCACACCGCACCGTACACACTACTATCGTATAGCGTGGCGACGCGTCGCCACGGCATGCGTCGCCACGCCAGAAATCTGTTTTACGTGCGGCTATAGATGTTTCACATCAAAAAAATCCCATAGAATAAAAATCCGTTCACAAATACCGGAGGAATCTCGTAACAAAGAGCATACTGCCGAATTGATAGCATGCTTTCCGATGACTAATTGGTAAATAAGACTTATGGCCTGTGTTTAGAGATGAAACTCCGTTCAAACCGGTGCTCAAATCAAATCAGGTGAGACAATGAAGTCTTAGGACAGAAGTTCATCTGTAAATAATGCGTTAGTTATATTTAGGTTATATATTATTATTATGATAGTAAAATACTAAGATCATAATATTTAGGAGCATAAAGACGTTTACTCTTTTAACCGAGTTCAAAAAGGAGGACGGTTTCACATCGATGCGTATTTTGTTCGTGAATGGACATCAAATACTCCAGCATACATGAACCAATTTTTATAATTTTATTTTTATCCAAGTAGGCATGCTTGCTAGGTGGTTAATAAAAAGACTAAAATAAAAACTCTTTTATAAAATAAATCTATTAAATTAATATCAGCTAAAAAAAACAAAAGCACTATTTCAATAAAACAATAATTATATATACAGGGTTACTGGTAATGAGACAGGAATCTGATGCCTTACTTTACCACTTTGGATAGCTGATAAGTTGTACGTAGCTTTGCAGAAATCATCCATGTTGCTAAAAAAAATCTGCTTTAAATTATTAAAATCTCAACAATTTGAAGCAAGCTGATTCACAAACTATTGAAGATAATTGTCATTTTATGGTTGGTTACTAAGGCTGGGAATAGTAGGGCTGCCGGGGATAGCATATTTTATATTCCCTCAGGATGATTTCTACGCCCCAACGGGATGAGATGAGGTGGTGATATTCTTCTTAGCCGTCAGCCACAAAGCCATAAAGTGTAAGCAAAAATAAAATAAAAAATACATATCTAAAAATACATTAAATTCTAATTTCTCCTACATCCCCTTAACGGATTGCCGACATATTACCAGTAACCCCATATACGGTAAGTATTCTTGATGGCATCTTAACTCTGTTATCATTTAGTGTATAGATGAATTTATTTAATATATTTAGTCGGTCAAATATTGGGTGGATCATTTGTTCCTTAAAACAGTTTGTGGATTGACATATTTTTCTTCTTAACTTTAAGACTCAATAATTCCCTTGTTAAGTAACAATTTAATTACCTTACTTAATTATTAAGTCAAAACTTGTCATGGTCATGGATATACAATAAATGACTTCTCAGTTTGTGAAACTATTGCTGTCAACTTGTCAAACCATATGTTTAAGTATTTTCAATAGCAGCTTACGCGTTAAGCACTTAAGTGTCTTTAGCTTAGATTATATGAATATACTAGCTATGCCACGCGGTTTCACCCGCGATATACTTTATAAATTATAGCCTGTGTGAGAGTCGGCTATGTAAACTATATTAAGAGTAGCAGACATCTATACGCCCATACTCACAAACTTTCGCATTTATAATATAAAGTAGGACTAAATCAGAATAACGCAGTCTTAAGTGGTCCATAAGATTGCGTTGCCAAAACAGAAAAACTTAGAATTCGTAAAAATAAAATCGATGGGCAGAAACAGTGAACAAGTCGCTTAATTTGCATATGAATCTGAAAAACATGTGAAATATCAACATGAAAATCTGTACATATAATAAAATCGTAGGAAAGTCAAAACTGTACATTGAATATTTTTTTAAAGGATACTTGGGGCGTGATCAACAAACGATATCGAAGCCAAAAATATAGTTTTTAGAATTTTTGTCTGTTTGTCTGTATGTATGTCCGGGCTAAACTCAAAAAGTACTGGATTAACTTCAAATTTTGCATGGATATTACTAAGAGTTTGGGTCAACATATAGGCGAGATATTATCACGCTATCACCTAAGGGGGAGGAGCTGAGATAATTTATAAAGTTTAACGCGGGTAAAACCGTGGGGCACAGCTAGTACACAAATAAAAATTATAACTTCTCATGCAAGAATAATCATCTGATGCATTATGTATTGAGAGACAAAAAATTATTTTTCGAATAATACAAACGGTCTATAACGCTCCTTATGTTCTTATATACTCTTTATACTTTGAATGTGTTTTGTTAGTAAAAACGCCAAGATTATACGGAGGTCACTGTGCCACTTCTGCATTTCATGAGTAACAAACAAATATACATATCTTGGGACAACTAACACACTGCTATCTGATCCCAAACTAGGTCTTTACTATCCCAAACGAGGTCTTTACTATCCCAAACTAGGTCTTTACTATCCCAAACTAGGTCTTTACTATCCCAAACTAGGTCTTTACTATCGCAAACTAGGTTTTTACTATCCCAAACTAGGTCTTTACTATCCCAAACTAGGTCTTTACTATCCCAAACTAGGTCTTTACTATCCCAAACTAGGTCTTTATTATCCCAAACTAGGTCTTTACTATTCCAAACTAGGTCTTTACTATCCCAAACTAGGTCTTTACTATCCCAAACTAGGTTTTTACTATCCCAAACTAGGTCTTTACTATCCCAAACTAGGGCTTTACTATCCCAAACTAGGTCTTTACTATCCCAAACTAGGGCTTTAATATCCCAAACTAGGTCATTACTATCCCAAACTAGGTCTTTACTAACCCAAACTAGGTCTTTACTATCCCAAACTAGGTCTTTACTATCCCAAACTAGGTCTTTACTATAGTAAACTGATAAACTTACTTATATATTCCTAAATACATACATATTATAGATAAATTACACCCAGACACAGAACAAATAATCGTGTTCATCACACAAAGATTTGTCCCGGGTGGGTATCAAACCCACGATCTCAGGCTTAGCAGTCGACTCACAAATCACTAAACCGACAGGCCAGTAAATGTGATACAAAACTGGCAGATTCGAAGTCAACATCTTTATATCATTCTGTCTCCCGCTTTGCTCTGGAGAGAAGTGGAACAATTCATTTCCTAGCTCCTCATTGTTTCTTCCTGATCAAATTCATTGCGGGATTCAAGACAGTTAAAGCGATTGCCCGGGACATGCCTGAACCTCACCGCTCAGTGGCATTTTATTGTGTTCCCCTGTCGATCCTGGCTTGACAGGGCAGTAGTGGTTAAGAAAGGGGGACTTCTTTTTTCTTTTTTTTTTCTTAATAATATCTATGGACAATGTCACACAGATCATCCTAGCCCCAAACTACGCAAAGCTTGTACTATGGGTACCAGGCGACGATATACATACTTATATAGATAGATAAATACTTAAATACATAGAAAACATCCATGACTCAGAAACAAATATTCGTGCTCATCACACAAATATTTGCACTTACCGGGATTCGAACCCAGGACCACCAGCTTCGTAGGCAGGAGCACTACCAACGTCAATAACGCAATAAGCAGTTTTCATAAGTTTCTTATAGCTATCTTTACAAGTATGCACCACGTGCTGGGTTAAAGATCAAATTCGTACCCACTTGCTTACTTAAATGTGTGTCATGTATTTGTGCAAGTCATAGATAGCCGTACATGTAGCTATGTTGAAGCATTACTCATTGGGCGTCTTCGCGTACTGACGTAGATTGACAGTAGGACAAAACGTGCCTAAAAACTAACCCTCTCAGGCATTTTCACGTCGGAAACTGTGCACAAGGTGATTACTCCTGCTAAGTTTCACGTCTTTGCGTACTACTGTACAGTGACAGTTGGACAAAGCGTGCCTAAAACTGACCCTCTCATGCATTTCAAGGCATAAAGTTGTATGTAGGTATTATATGTAAATTTTTTTACAGCCGACTTCTACTACTACTATTATTTTTTTAATTTATTCTTACCATAGGGAGGGAAGCAATTACTAGGAGTCTTTACCGCCCAAGAGTGGGAAGTAGCATCTTTCACTCGCTACTCGGATCAAGTTTCCGAGTATGAGAAATGAAAAAAATGTTTTCACTGCTATCGGCAGTCCCCAAAGACTACTTCGCAATGATATTAAATATAAAAACTGCATTTTTTTCACGGTCCTGGCATTTCAGTGTCCTAATTTATCTCCTTGGATAAAAAGAACGTAATACATACCTATATTTGTATGGAAAAAGGGCAGTTAACTCTTAAATAAAATGTTGACCTTATTCATTGTAAAGTTCAAACAGTTTCAAGTGAAAATGCCAACTGCGGTGAATTTACGTTTATCTTTTACCGTAGACAGGTCCAACAGCTCTTGATTAGGCCGTTAGACCGAAGAATCAGCGTAGAGTCAGTGGCACGGACGCAACTTATGTCGTATAGTCAGGTCGGGAATAAACAGGCACAAAGGTGCCTATTACTTTCTTGTGTGTCCTTGTCGAATAAATATATTTCGATCTTTCATCTATATAGAGTGCCCGAGGAGTTGACGTTCAAACGCAAAATTTAGTTACCTTATGATGAGGAGTATCCGAATCACCCCTATGTTCTACGATTGATATAATACGATAGGATTGATGTTTGCGTAGTTTTCTAGATTGACTTTTTTCGTAATATTCGCCTAACATCAGCTTTCAATTTTTTTCTCGTTCTGTTGAACATTTCTAGTTCATTTTTTTTGTGATAACTCCTCACCCCACAGTTCGCGATCACGTCGTCATAGTGTCTGACAAACGTCACAAAGATAGTAATGAATTATATCTTTATTTTAGAATGGCTCACAATGATCAACCGAGTTCTGCCAAAAGAAGAAGGGTACTTTGTCATCGAGATATACTAACCGAGTTGGGGACAGAGAGTGACAGCGAGTGTAGTAATTTTGATGACGATATAGGTGACCCTGACTTTGTATCGGAAAGTGACCACGATACTAATTCTGAGCAGAATGGAGACGAAGACATAATCATTACTGTTGGACTGGATGGTTCTGTCGTAAGAGAGATATCCTCTGAAATAAACTTTGAGGTACAAGCAATAAGGGAAATAAGCAACAGTGATGAGTCATACATTGAAAATGCCACAGAAACATAACAACAAAACGATTCTGAGAGCCACGAGTCGTTGGTATTGATGATTTACCACCTCGGCCAACCAGCGCCACGGCTCAATATCTTCCTGGAGCTAAAAGGACTTGTGCCATATGCCCTAGCTGTCTAAAAAGACGTACTAGATTCACTTGTGCTTACTGTCATAAGCCTATGTGCCTAAACTGATGTAAGCAAATATGTGATTCCTAATTTCCTCCATTCCTAAGTAACTTCTAGGATAAGTTTTTCAACTATGTTTTGTTGTTTAGAACCCGTTTTGCAAGCTCTTTTGCCACGGAAACACATAGACTAAAAGTTAAGACCTCTTCTTGTGATTCATCTCTACCACAGACATTAAATTTGGATGGTCTAAGCTGACGCGAAGGACTTCCTTTGGTACTTGCGTAATGTGACGCAAGTTTCCCCAAATGGTAAGTTCTGAGCTTAATACAATCTTAACTAATCGTTCCACTAATTATCTCCGAAGTAATTACTGTAATGGATAAGCAAGTACTACCTACTTCTTAAATAGATATGTCCAAATTGCCATTAAGCTGTTCAGGAGTTCTGCTGGTCGTTAATAGTTTAGTTGGATTTGGTTCAATGCCAGATTTAGATAAAGACATTCATTCATTCATACTATCAAGTAGTTCTCAACAATAATAATTATTCACTGCTTCTTTAGTCCGCTTGGGATAGAGATGTTCCCACTGGTCCGTAAGGGCGCGTTCTCACTTTGTCGTGACCACAGATAATCGTCTAGTTTAAAGTGTCGTGGCTTATATGTTTAAATGGAGGTGTTCACATATAGAACGACACGATTTACTGTCGTCTACGACATTTTTTGCAGTAATGTCATGACAGTGGGACGTATATAATGGAAACAGCTAGAGATGACAGTCGTCCAACGATAAATGAATTGTTACGTCATAGTGAGAACGCGCCCTAAGTGGTTAGACACCAGATGGGTGACAGCCAATGTGGCTTATTTTCTTCTAAGTGCTTTGGAGGGCACGTAAAACTGTCGGCCCAGTAACCACGGATAAGACAGTAAAGTAAAGCATGCAAGTACAATTTAGATTGAATAATAGACAACTCTATATATACGTAAGATATTTATTGCAAAAATCGCGGAACGCCACTGTATGCGCATAGCTTAAGACGGGCCAAAGTGGAGGTCATTTGTGGTGGCATTTGTCCAGCAGTGGACTTCTATCCGTTGGCATGATGAATAGTTTAAATAAGCGTGTATTTTTTTAATTTACATACATACATAGACTCACGCCTGTTTCCCAGAGGGGTAGGCAGAGACAACGGATTTCCATTTGTCACGATCTTTGCATACTTTTTTAATTTGATGAATATAATAAGTTCAGTGCAATTCATAGTATTCTCAGAACAGTTTTAAAAATCTCCTCTTGAACCCTGGTACCGTATCCATAACTAACGATAGCCGGCGAGTGTTACAGTGTATGTGAGACCCAACCCAGGAATCAAACACGGTACCTCAATATTTGCGGTAGCATATTCTACTGGTGTACCACGGGGCACTTATGTACCTAACTAGACAACGCATAGACGAACACAATGACATAATTGATTATATAACGCAATTGAATAATATCAGGAATAACCGGTCGCATTCTATAGGTACAAAATATTATAGCGATTATATGAGTATAGTTGAAACTAGAAAGCGGTTTTTGATTATCTACAGCTCAGAAGCCTAGGCTATTTTGTTTAGCTGTTTGCATTGAGTGCCTACGCAATCTTATAGACTACGCGAGTTAGTCAAATTTAACTACATACATTAGTTTGAACATGTCTAATAATCTGAAGAGCTGCGATGTAGTGTTGCATTTGAGAGGCGCCGACAGAACCAAACCTCACAGTCGCATCTTTGGCATGTATGGGCCAACACTCATATACATAGTCAAAGTAAAAAATTCTTAATTCCGTAAAAATTATACATTTATGTGGAATCGTCATATTTACCCTACGGTGCAGTGCATGACGTGGCAGCTACTGAGAAACACTGCCAGAAAACTCAGTGGGAATCCTTTTTTAAAATAAAATATTTAAGATTAATTACAATCATGTGTGTTGACTCAGAACAACTCAATCCCAAGCACTTTTATCACTTAAATAATCTGATGTTTATTAATATGCCCTGCTACATAATTTGGCTTTAATAATTCTTTTAAACTTATTCGTAGACAATTCTCTAATATCGTTGGGAAGTTTATTATAGAATCTTATACATCGCCCCATAAGAGTTACTTATTTTGTGGAGACGGGTAGTATGCAATATGAGATTATTCTTATATCTAGTATTTACATCATGTGTATCGCTCCTTTTACAGAAGGAATCGATATTTTATGCACATATAGTAGGTTTTCATATATACAACATGTAACGTAATTAACGTACACCCTCAAACACCCCAATTAGAATATTATGTTGTAATCATAATACATACACTGAATTTGTTATTTAACATGTATATTATGCATTGTTATTTACTAAACTAGTTTCTTGGAATAAAGTTTATTTGATATTGAATGTTGAAATTTGTATGAATACAAATAAATCTGCGATTTAAAAGTATTATTTCTTTGACTTACGGTCCATTTTAATTTGTTTTGACTGTACAGGATTAAAATGACAATAATTTCCGTAGTTTTAATTATTTTGGAATAAAATATTACCTATATTAAAAATTATATAAATCGATTCAGTAAACGATTCTGAACAAACTACTGTCAGGATGTGCGTTAATTAAGTTACATGTTGTATACTGAGATGGTACGGTTAGAATGTTAACCTCTTTGAACTTTTCTCTTAGCGACACTCTCATACCCTAAGGTGCCACTGTGAGGTTTTAATAATTTATATACAGCAGAGGTATGCAATGTATGTGCACAGTATAAATATGGACAGTAAGGTAACTAACCCTAGTCGATGAAATAATTACTCGTACCTACGCTCTGATGCATTATAATAATAATATCTAAGGACAATCACACAGATCATCTTAGCCCCAAACTAAGCAAAGCTTGTACTATGGGTACCAGGCGATGATATACATACTTATATAGATAGATTAATACTTAAATACATAGAAAACATCCATGACTCAGAAACAAATATTTGTGCTCATCACAAAAATGTTTGCACTTACCGGGATTCGAACCAAGGACCACTAGCTTCATAGGCAGGTGCACTACCAACTAGGCTACGGTGACCGTCATTGATGTAACTTTTAATGTTTTAGATACCTGTTATTATGTTTTATGAAAACATATTTGTTTTATAAATCAGCAGGACGGTTGAAATACGAAAACATCCGTTTTTCTGAAGCCGAGTTCAAATAGCCGTATCATACGTAATACGCACGTGGATCTAATGATTGTTATAAATGTACCTATGTAAATGTAATTCATATAATTAATTTTAATTTATGCACTTATTTGTAATAATATTATATTCAGATACAATGTAAATTGTTTTATGAATAAACTAGCTGTGCCCCGTGGTTTTACCCGCGTTAAATTTTATAAATTATCATAACTCCTCCCCCGTAACTGATAGCGTGATAATATGTAGCCTATATGTTGACCCGACCTCTTAGTAATATTCATGCAAAATATTAAGTAAATTTATGCAGTACTTTTTGAGTTTAGCCCGGACATACATACAGACAAACAGACACACAGACAAAAATTCTAAAAACTATATTTTTGGCTTCGATATCGATTGTAGATCACGCCCCAAGTATCCTTTTAAAAAAATATTCAATGAACAGTTTTGACTTACCTACGATTTTATTATATGTATAGATAAATAAGATTTAACGAAAAAGATGCGCATGTTTGTGAGTGTGTGGTTGTAGGTGTGTTTGTGGGTAGTTTCCGTACTGATATATTTTATACTGTGTCTCCTTAACCCTTAAATGTTATCCTTAGCTGCTAAGTTAACCTTGTGGTATCCGGTCCAGAAATAATAACAGGGCCACCCCATACCATCCTGTGGGTGCCGAAAAAGTGGACTAAGGGCCAGCGCAGACCGAGAGGAAAATCAACTTTAAAATTATTTAAATAAAGTGCATGTATGCTTGAACATTATATGCCTGAGACCGCGCGAGCATTTTATGTCAGGTTCAAGCATATATGCACTTTATTCGTATAATTCTAAAGTTGATTTTCTAGTGCCTTAATAAAATCCTCTTCGCTGCGCTCCTCTCGGTCTGCGCTGGCCCTGAGGGATACACCAGGTAGTCGGGCAGCAGGGCCACCTGTGTACTAGCTACCACCTAACTGCAGTCACCAACTCGCGTGCCAGGCGCGGTGACTAAGACAAACCCCTCTAAATCGTAACGTTATAGAAACCCTTTGAGGAGGCCTATGTAACGTGCCCTCCGAAGCACGGAGACGCTCAGAAATGAAACCACTTTGGCGGTCACCCATCTATGGACTGACTAGCCTAGTTGCTTAACCTCGCCGATCGCTTATGGACCGGTGAGAGCATCTAGCTATGAGCTACGGTATTGAGAAAGAAAAAGTATTTTACGTACTTGGATACTGAAGTATCTATGTATGTATTATTATGTTTATGTAATTAAGTATGTATTATATCTAATGACATGGTAGTATTAGGTACTATTAAGTAAATGCCATTATTAGTCTGTAAGTATTTAGATTCCTACTTAAATTATTTTATCTTGCACTACCCTTATCGTGTTGTCTTTCTATATTTCTGCTTCATATCCATCCAAAGGTTGTCTGGAAGAGATCGCTGACTGCGATAAGACCGCCTATTGTAGCCTAGTTGGTAGTGCTCCTGCCTACGAAGCTGGTGGTCCTAGGTTCAAGTCCCGGTAAGTGCAAATATTAGTGTGATGAGCACGAATATTTGTTTCTGAGTCATGGATGTTTTCTATGTATATAAGTATTTATCTATCTGTATAAGTATGTATATCGTCGCCTGGTACCCATAGTACAAGCTTTGCTTAGTTTGGGGCTAGGTTGACCTGTGTGTCATTGTCCCTAGATATTATTATTATTATAATGATTCCTATATAATTTATCTGCAATTGGTGTGCAATAAAGAGTATTTATCTTATCTTATCGTATCTTACCTCAGTCTATTCACACGTGTAAGCTAATAACAAGTCAGATTACGCCACTCGCCTTTCACAGAGTGATCCTTGGATCACGAGCCGACCCGGTGCGGTGCGGTGCCCGAACTTGTGACTACCTATACAAAGTTACTTAACCAACACATCATGAGTAAAAACCGGCCAAGTGCGAGTCGGACTCGCGCACAACGAGTTCCGTACCATTATTTATAAAAACGAGCAAAAAAATCACGTTTGTTGTATTTGAGCCCCCTTAAATATTTATTTTATTTTGTTTTTTAGTATTTGTTGTTATAGCGGCAACAGAAATACATCATCTGTAATTTCAACTGTCTTACTATCACGGTTCATGAGATAGGTACTGCCTGGTGACAGACGGACAGACAGACAGACAGCGAAGTCTTGGTAATAGGGTTTTACCCTTTGAGTACGGAACCCTAAAAACTGGTCAATGTGAGTGAGAAGTCGCATTCTTGACCTCTGTTTTATAATTGAAAGTGTTTTGTAATAATTAGAATATCTAATAGAAAGAAGATATACGTACTTGATATGTCAGTTATAATATATGCTCTATTGAACCGGCTACAAAAGAATAATAATAATATCCTCGTACATTATTCACAGACGGCCGACAATCACGCCAAGACAGATATAATAAAACAGATATGTGTGCGCTCATACATGTATGTTTGTTCAGGAAAAACAAACATGGTCATGCACAGAAATATCTGTTCTGGGTGGGAATCGAAGCTAGCACCTGCGGCGTGAAAGGTAAGCATTTACCAACCAACCACGCCAACCGACCCATTTAATTATATTTTTTAAAAGGTATATTATCTGCCAACATCATAAGCAATGTTTGTAAGACTTCAAGAACATAGAACAAGATAAGAACAAGTACCTATGTGATTAAAATATCTATACATATAATAAAATCGTAGGAAAGTCAAAACTGTACATTGAATGTTTTTTTTAAAGGATACTTGGGGCGTGATCTACAATCGATATCGATGCCAAAGATATAGTTTTTGAAGTTATACTTCTTTTGGCGCGATGGAGAAAAATGATGAGAGTGAATTTTTACGATGCGCGCGCACACCGACACCAAAAAATTTAACAGCATGAAGTTAGTTCTAGGTGGTATGACAGTGAATTGTAAAAATAACAGCATGAAGTTAGTTCTAGGTGGTATCAAAATTGATAACTATGTTCAAGTTGTATATTCCACACAAGTTTTTTTTTTTAGAATTTTTGTCTGTTTGTCTGTATGTATGTCCGGGCTAAACTCAAAAAGTACTACATGGATTTACTTAAAATTTTGCATGAGTATTACTAAGAGGAGGGGTCAATATATAGGCTACATATTATCACGCTATCACCTACGGGGGAGGAGCTGTGATAATTTATAAAGTTTGACGCGGGTAAAACCGCGGGGCACAGCTAGTTAATCATAAGTCGGCAGTAGCAATAAGAGTAGATATTTCTTAACAACACTCAGTACCTTCAAGTTTTCTAAAAAGCCGAAAATGTTACCCAACCTTTTGAAGCTCATGTTTTTTTCTTGTTTCGTCTACTTATTCTTTAGTTCTCAGTGTTGGTCATTAGGTAGTATTCATCTATGGTAAGGTAATCCTATTCTTGTTCATTGCAGTAACTAAACGTAACAAGTGGATTGGTTTTCTCTATCATTAGGCTGATTTGTATTCCAATGGGCGCTTGGTTTTTGTTAAACATTGTTTTGTGCCTTTTGTCTTTTAAGTGTAGAGTATGAATGTTTATGAAATGTACGCATAATCCTGAAATTTCTTGACGTTTTAACCGATTTCGATAAGAAGGAGACTATCAAGTAGGTACCTAGACTATGTATTTTGGAGAATGCCCACGTAGAGCGAAATTTTACGTTGTTTGTGTATGAAATGTACTTATTGGATATTAAATTAATATAGTATTTAAATTATTTTATCTAATTTAAATTGTATAAATCTCATTTATATTGTTATTTTGTACACAATGATACAATGATTATTTTTATTTCTGTCATATAAATAAAATAAAATAAAAAAGGTTTTTATTCACGTAAACTTTAAAAAAGCGCTTGTAAATAGTCAGAACATGTTTGTAGTAATATAGTTGTTTACATTATTATTTCTAGTAACATAGATATTGACACATTGTATTGATTGTATGAAAACATTTATAAAATTTATTTTATAATAGCAATGATATTTAGCTAGCTCGTATCAAGTTATTTCCGGTTTACTAAGGTATGTTACCTACCTATATTCTATTGAATCCTTCACTGAATTAAAATGTGAATTATATTTATGTATTTAGCAACTCAAATATTAGTTATTTTATTTAGTTAGTCAACTATCCGTGGATCTCACAGGTGGGCGCCATCAGAATATCGGTCGCAATATTGCGTTTTTATAATACTAGCTGTGCTCTGCGGATTTGCCCGCGTTAACTTTGGTAAATTATAGCCTATGTGTTCAAGAGTGCAACACAACTCCTTGATCCAGACTCAGGAGAAACAGACTTGTTCAAATCAAATATCTGTCCTTGTTGGGAATCGAACCCATGACCTGCGGCGTGAAAGATAGTGTATCTACCAACCACGCCAACATGCCCGTCAAATGTTAGGTACAGACGCCAGCACATGCAGCTACCCCAATCTGTCAAATACCTTTATAGTTTTTCAACTTTATCACATTATCATAAGGTTCACTTTCAATTAGTGAAATTTGACAGATTGAGGTAGCTTAATGTGCTGGCGTCTGTACGTTATTAGACAGAATCGTTCCAAGGTTAAAATAAGTATTAAAGATGATCACGATTTGAATACGGGCAATAGTAATGAGCCAAACAGAATTTGTGCAATTTCTTAACCAATATTTATTTTCAACATGTGCGATAAAAAAACGTTAAATATCTACAGTTCTTTTTTATAATAACGTTGAGAAACGTATTGGTCAATTGAATTAAAGTATTCATTTATTAAAATAACGATGCTTGCCGCAAAACAAAACGAAAGCTCGTTTTGATTAAGTATTATTTAATCACAAGGACGAAGACAAAACGGTGGTGCAAAAATTTAAATACAGTATTTAAGAAACCCAATCTACTCATAGCGCAGAATGCTTGTTTCCGTACGCAGCTGGAACTAAATTTTGACGTTTAATGGTTGAGGACGTGTTGTAAGACTGTCATAGCGACGACCGCATGTTATCAAGTTTCATACTATTTATGAAAAAAGTACGTTGATTTGCTTTAGATGTTTGTTGTTGTGGTATTTGTGGTGATTCTTTTGACTGAGAACGTGTTTGCTTTGCCGTAGTCATCACGCTTGGCACGCGAGTTGGCGACCGCAATTAGGTGCTAGTTAGTATGCCTGGGTAGGAACGAGAGGTGGTTGCGTCACCTACAGACTGACTCAGATACTCACCGGACATGGGTGTTTCGGTGACTATCTGAACCGGATAGGCCGAGAAGCGACGACACACTGTCACCACTGCGGGAGCGACTTAGACTCCGCCCAACACACTCTCGCTGACTCGCCTTTCGGCTCGGCTTCGGTTTTCCAGGCCGAAAGGCGAGTCTTGGTCGTAGAGATCGGACGGGATCTATCCCCGCCGGCAATTGTAGGGGCGATGCTGGCGGGTAACCCCCCCCAAATGGGACGCCGTGGTCTCCTTTTGTGAGGCAGTCATGCTCCAAAAGGAGGCCGGCGAGCGGGAGCGAGAGAGAGCTGATCCTGCTCGCAGACGGAGGAGGCGTCGGGGTGGCGGCGGTAGCCGGTAGCCCAACTCCCCCTCGGGGTTGCGGCGGCAGTCAGAGAAGTGTCCTCTACTGCCGCCACGTGCAAGCAGCTCCGGGAAGACAGCGTACTGTTTGTGGCGCAGTCGCTGTGCCGTACTGGCCGGAGTCGGCAATAGGGGAGGGCAATTCTGAGCCCTCTGTG
Source organism: Pseudoips prasinana (assembly GCA_951640165.1). NCBI lineage: Eukaryota > Metazoa > Arthropoda > Insecta > Lepidoptera > Nolidae > Pseudoips > Pseudoips prasinana. Next base: position 29,776,365 of record OX621251.1, on the reverse strand, counting down.
TGATCTTGGCTTACAGGAGTTACAGTGGTGGGTAAGAGGGAGGGACTAGTCCCGACAAAAATAAAATACACACGGTCAATGTTTAATATCTCGCCTTTATATGTTGGTGGAAGGCTGCAGTAAGCGCTGTGTGGTGACGGCATAGAATATCATCACCCCATCTCATCCCCTGGGGGTTGTAGAAATTGTCCGAGGGAATACCTACCAGAGAACGGGCAGCCGCGATTTCTGTGAACTATGACCATCAAACTGCGATCGCCAACCCGTCTGTCAGGCGTGGCGATTATGGCAAATCCTCCCATTCTTTGGGAATGCTTTTGTTCAGCAGTGGACGTACTTTGGCTGACATGATGATGATGATGGAAGGCTACAGTGACAGTCAGCTTATTTCTGGACGCATATTCCTGGGGCCACACTTAAAGTGCTAAGTGCGCTAGCATTTCCACTGATCCACTAGTCACGAAAACTTCCCACTTTGGTGCGGTTGCATCGATTTACTGGTCATTCGATTTCACAGCCTATAAATCTACAAGAAAATCTATAATCTAAACATTTACCTAGCTGCGTCTTTGTATTGACCTTTTAGACAATTTATTAGAGAACTTTAGACCTAAATATCCTTACACAACAGACGTATTTGTATGTCGGTGTAGAAATAAATAAAGTAAACACTGAAATGCTGTGTGGCTGATGGCATAGAATATAACCATGCCATCTCATTCGCGTGGCAGGTCATCTATGTGGTGGACTGGCCAAGTGAAATCCGCAGTAGGAGCTGAGCCAGACAGTACGCCAACAGAGAAAGATGCCGGAAGATTGTGCAGAAAGCTGTGTCCACCTTTACCACCAACATGGATGCCTCAATGTGACCACGACCGCTCTGCCAAGAGCGTAATGAAAGAGATGAAGAAGATCTCATTCCACAGGGAGGGTACAAGTTGTCACGGGGAATGGCTCCCAGTGAACGTGCAGCAGCGAATCTCTGTGTACTGCATCATACTGCGATCGCCAACCTTACTGCCAAGCATGGCGATAATCGCATAAATCTCCAAAATAGTTTTAGTAATTTGTCAATTCTATGTATACTCTGTTCTTTCATGCGAGGTTTATTAGAGGGAGAGGTAATGATGTTTAAATTAGTTTAGTAATGTAAAATATAGAATCGGCAACAGAATCATCAAGTTATTGAGCGTATTGCCCCCTGATTGCATAAAACGTCTCCAAAACCGGTCCTTTCAAGTATATCCAGAGGTTCGAACCGCAAAGGCCTTAGCTAGTGTCCATTGAGACTGGCTGCCATGGCCGAAATAGAACCAGAAGGACATTATGTATTATTATCTATACATATAATAAAATCGTAGGAAAGTCAAAACTGTACATTGAATATTTTTTTAAAGTCTACTTGGGTCGTGATTAAAATGATATCGAACCAAAAAATTCAGTTTATAGAATTTTTGTCTGTATGTATGTCCGGGCTAAACTCAAAAAGTACTGCATGGATTTACTTCAAATTTTGCTTGAATATTACTAAGAGGTCGGGCCAACATATAGGCTACATATTATCACGCTATCACCTACGGGCGAGGAGCTGTGACAATTTATAAATTTTAACGTGGGCAAAACCGCGGGGCACAGCTAGTAATAAATAGGATTATTAAACACCAATTTAACCGGTGACCCCCAATTACCTAAAGTGGTTCTACAACCAAATTAGGCAATTGATTATAAAATTTTTTGCACATGTTTTCTTTCTATATCTTATAATGACACACATTTGTGTAAACATTTTAATGAAACTGTTGTGTTAACTTAAATACACCAGAGTCCTTTCAAAAATTGCAATTTCAATCCGCAAATATTTTAAACCAGACCGATTTGACCGCATTGATAACATTCAATCGATATTAACACTATTCCCATACAAGCATTCATTGGAATAACCTTTATTACGCAATAAGTAAGGTCCAATTTACTGAAAAGATCACGATGATCCCAGAGACGTTGCTTTAAATTGTTAATAATACGATGTAGAAATCAACACATCGTGTTCTTTCAATCGTATAAAGTTCCGTTCATGCAATATCTCGATATAGAAACAAGAATAAGTAATGACAACACAGCCAAGAACCTTACCTAAGCTTTCTAAATAGAGTTTATAATACGAGATAATTTATTTAAACAAAAAGTACTTTCCAATTAACTCTCATCAACTTATGCATTTGACATTTCTTAACAATATGATAATAATGAATGAAGGTAAAAATTTGTAGTCATAATTAAAGATTATACGATCAACTTAAGATTAGGTACAGCGGCTTTTTGAAGACTGTGTCGACGCTTTGATAATGATTTGATCCAAACGTTGCGGGTTCAACCATCGCATAAGACAAATATTTGTTGAACATGCCTAGTTGTCTTGGTCTAGGTGTTTGCGATGTGTGTATATATATTACGAGGAAAAGTAAATAAGTACCCGTAAATAAATATCCGTTGGTTTGGGCTAGATGGCGCTGTGTGATATGTCCCAGATATTTATAACATTTATTTATTTTCGCACTAAGAACAGCTAGACTCGGGAATCACTTCCCTCTTAAGGAATAAAAACCAAATTAGTTAATGACAAATCATGTTTTAGAGCGGTGTTTTCTGTCGTTATACAAGATGGTTTGGGATTGGTTTAATTACAATCCGTTGAGCCGTTCAAAAGTTTATTACTATATAATTTAAGTCGGTGGTTAAGTTAATATATTATATTTTTTATTATATTAGCGATAAGACCGCCCCTTAAACAGGCGCCAGCACATAAACTACCCCAATCTATAAAATTTACCCAATTGAAAGTGAACCTTATGTTTATGTGATAAATTTGAAACTCTATAAAAGAAATTTGACAGATTGGGGTAGCTGGATGTGCTGGCGTCTGTACCTACATAATTATAATAACTTTATTACTAAAATTAATTTTAGTAATAAAGTAATTTGTCATTTCTGGTGTAAGTACAATAAAGATTTTGGCATTGTGTTGTATATTAAACTAGCTGTGCCCCGCGGTTTTACCCGCGTTAAACTTTATAAATTATCACTCAGCTCCTCCCCCGTAGGTGATAGCGTGATAATATGTAGCCTATATGTTGACCCGACCTCTTAGTAATATTCATGCAAAAATTGAAGTAAATCCATGCAGTACTTTTTGAGTTTAGCCCGGACATAAATAAAGACAAACAGACAAAAATTCTAAACACTACATTTTTGGCTTCGAAATCGATTGTAGATCACGCCTCGTGTATCCGTTTAAAAAAAATTATCAATGTACAGTTTTCACTTTCCTACGATTTTATTATATGTATAGATTATGGGATTACAGGTGTTGGATGTAAGTGGACAAGGCTTACCTCGTGAAAGAGACGTCTAAAACAATAACTTGTCTACAATAATTACGAAATGGCCTTGTTACATATTTCTGTAAGATATTGTGTGAATCCGTAGGCACCGTCCCGATTCATTCTCAGATTCGATCCACGCTGATCCGAGATCTCTAAACGTTTTGACTTTTGTAATCCATTGTTACACCGTTCCAGTTTTTTAACATATCTAACAGTAATCAGTTGGAAGCTGCGATGTATTGAATTTCGTAACACTCGGTATGTAGTGTACCTACTTTTACAAAATGCTTTTACCCCGTGTGAAGATAAAGGTGTATACGATACATTGCCGTGTCGAAGTAAAAATATAAATAGCTATAGCCATACCTAGCTAGACCGTTACGAATATTTTGTATATTTTTCGTTAATCATACTACTTTCAGTTAAGGAATTAACAATACACTGGGACATTATTCATACAAGGCAATCTGGTCCCAAACTAGGCAGAGATTTTACTATGGAAACCAGATAACTGATATACTACATATACTTACTACTTTTCTTTTGTACATACGTACTTACTTATATCGTTAATTACACTCAAACTCAGGACAAACAAACATGTTTATGCACACTGTACAAATATCTGTCCTGGGTGGGAATCGAACCCACGACCAGCGGCTGTAAAGGCAAGTATCTCCCAACCACGCCAACTGGCCCAAAATTATAGCAGCTGAGGCCGGCTACTAACGTGGGATGCATTTTTTAGGGTTCCGTAGCCATTTGAAAAAAAACGGAACCCTTATAGATTCATCATGTCTGTCTGTCTGTCTGTCCGTCCGTATATCACAGCCATTTTTTCCGAAACTATAAGAGCTGTACTGTTGAAACTCGGTAAGTAGATGTATTATGTGAACCGCATTAAGATTTTAACGCAAAAATAGAAAAATAATAATAATTTTGGGGGTTCCCCATACATAGAACTGAAACTCAAAAAGTAAGTCGTTTTTTTTAATACCTCATAAATCGTAAACCGCAATTTACCTTTCATTTAATCAACTGAAATACTTGCTGCTGCGGAACCCTTCATGGGCGAGTCCGACTCGCACTTGGCCGGTTTTTTTTTTAACTTAACGTTTACAGTTAGCCTAGGAGGCTTTCACTCAGCCGGGGGTTGCGGAAGTATCGTACGTTCCCGCGACCCCCGGCGCAGGTGTGAGCTGGAACACCGGGGTGGTTTTTAGTCAGTAGGAGTCTGACACACCCTCCGTTTTAGGTACTTCTCTGCAACTGTAGCTCTACGTTAGTACGCGATGACGCGGGCCGCTCGTTTGATTGAAGACCTGATGTGTTTGTAAAACTAAGGCTCAATTTCAAGCCTAAGCAAGCGCTCAAGCATAGCATATCTGTGTAGAGAGGTATATTTAGTTACTCCCAATAATTTACTTTGTCCCTAGCAGGTAACTACTGATATTCTTCGCTCAAAAATAAGTAGTTTAACTTTTAGCTCCAGTCTGGTTGTTGTTCTGTTTTAAATGAAGTGCATGAAGCCTTCGTTCGCTAATTTAGTCATAAAACATAATAATAATCACGATTTACCTGAAACAATAGCTTAATTAGATTACTTTCACGGCCTGATATCATCTAGGAAGCTACGTTACGGCTAAATTTGTCGTGTAGTTGCGTAATCGTGACGGAGTCGTGTCGCCTGCTCTATTGTTCCGGTCTTCCGGTTTGGTGCTATTTTTTATCATTTCGTTCATTGATAAATATGTGTGTCAGTGTGTGTGTTAGTAATAGACAACGAGCCTATTCTTTTCTTAAAGGCCGGCAACGCACTTGCGGCTCCTCTGGTGTTACTAGTGTCCATGGGCGGCGGTGATCACTTACCATCGGGTGACCCACTAGCTCGTTTGCCATCCTATTTTATAAAAAAAGTCGGTAGATTAACTTTGACTTAATTTTAAATTATGAAGTTCAGCTTAGACTTTCACCGCTCCACAAGACGATAGAAATAATAAATAAATATCTTGGGACTGCTAACACTCTTCCATCCGATCTCAAACCAAGCAGAGCCTATATTATGGCAACCCGACAACTGATAAACATACTTATATATTTCTAAATACATACTTATCGTATGGGCAGTGGTTTTTGGTTTCCCGAGTGCCAGAGTTGTTCAAGCCACCCAGTTGATCTCTGACAAGACTTATTGACTGTTGTCTAACGACTGCAACCAGGACTAACAGCTTAACGCACCCTCCAAAGCACGGAGACGCTCAGAAATTGAACACTTTGGTGGTCACCCATCTAAGGGCTGAAGGAGAGCCTAGTTGCTTAACCTCGCCAACCACTCCCGAATCCGAGAGAGCATCTAGCTATAAGCGCCTCTCTAAACACATATGTACATTATATTATAGATAATTATAATGATAGATGATTATTGACGGTCACCGTAGCCTAGTTGGTAGTGCTCCTGCCTACGAAGCTGGTGGTCCTGGGTTCGAATCCCGGTAAGTGCAAATATTTGTGTGATGAGCACGAATATTTGTTTCTGAGTCATGGATGTTTTCTATGTATATAAGTATTTATGTATCTATATAAGTATGTATATCGTCGCCTGGTACCCATAGCACAAGCTTTGCTTAGTTTGGGGCTAGGATGATCTGTGTGACATTGTCGCCAGATATTATTATTATTATATTACACCGAGGCACAGAACAAATAAAAGAGATTTTTCCCGGGTGAGGTTCGAACCCACGATCTCTGGCTTAGCAGTCAGTGTCACTAACCAGTAGACCAACAAACCAATCAAATAGAGGCTTGTGGTAGAAGCTATCTAATCAAAAGGCAAATAATACTACAAATTCGGCTGAGGGTGGTTATACTGATGAGGTCTGTTTTTAGGGTCGGTTTTTTGTGACTATTTGTGCAACTGTCATGAGAAACCAACGAGGCAATCAAAATAATCAGTAATATAAATAGTAGGTAGCTGGTAAGTCCTTTTATCTGGTCACACTTAATGTAAAAATAAATATTTTAGTGTGTATGGTAGTTCATCATCATCACCATCATATCAGCAAAAAACATCCACTGCTGGACAAAGTCCTCCCCTAAAGATCTCCACAATGGCCGGTCTTGTGCTATCCGCATCCAGCAGTTTCCAGCAATCCGCACAAGATCATCGGTCCATCTTGCAGGAGGCCTGCCCACGCTGCGTCTTCCGGTTCGTGGTCGCCACTCGAGAACCATTCTGCTCCAACGGCCGTCGGTTCTACGAGCTATGTGCCCCGCCCACTGCCACTTTTTGTAAGTCTTGCAATTCTTCGGGCTATGTCGGTGACTTTGGTTCGCCTAGGGATTTCGACATTTCTGATTCGATCCCGCAGGACAACTCCGAGCATAGCCCTATCCATTGCTCTTTGTTGCTTGAGCCTTCTAATAAGGCCCATAGTGAGCGACCACGTCTCTGTTCCGTAAGTCATCACTGGCAACACACACTGGTCGAAGACTTTCGATGGTAGTATCATCTCAGGAAATACTCGACCCGTTTCCAAATAACTTTCACCGCAGGGCAGTTCATTCTTTGCCGATGAATGTCGGTACGGATGTGTCATCATTACGGATGTCTGACACAGAACAACTCGCGGTAACTTTACCTAACCACTACAGGTGTCTCGTAAGATGGCAAGCTAGCATTCAATAATAATTATGCAATGTGACGGACCAGACTGCCAGTCTTAATGGAGACGAGCCATCTGCGCGAGATATATTAGACCACATCAGTTATCGCCCTGAGGCGAAGTTCGAACAATCCTATATAATATATAATTCATTTATTCATTGTCGAATATAGGTACATACATTTTTTAACAATACATTTCCAGATGTGAGTGAATGTGTCTTCCCATTATGTTCAACCATTACGGCATGCAATGGTTATACAAAATTTAAATTTATTAATATGTCGATGTAATAAATCTTGTTAGACATAAAATGTTAATATAATCGGATACAAATTTAAAATTACAATTGTTAAATTTAAAACTTTACAGCAGTCAAAGCGATATGACATAAAACAAAATAAACAATTCTATACCAATTATTATTACAATTTTTATACAATTTACAAACTATCATTTTTTTATTTTTTTTTTTTATAAAAACATCGCCCGCATTAGGGAAACTTATCCCTGTATCGCGGGGTTCTTTACAAACATATAATAGACGGACACAAATTACATCCAGACTCAGAACAACTATTTATGGGTCACACAAATAATTGTCCGGCGCGGGACTCGAACCTGCGACACGAAGTGGCGAGGCGACTGTCTTAGCCGCTACGGCACACGTGCAGTCGATATACAATATAAATGTCAAATTTTTCGTCTCAAAGAAATTTTATTATAATTGCTTAAACCAGTCATATACCTACTATATAAATGTCTCACATAAAAATAAATACAGTGGATTTAATTGATACACAAATCGGAGCTACCACACATTGACATGATTGACATTGATTGTCACCGTAGCCTAGTTGGCAGTGCTCCTGCCTACGAAGCTGGTGGTCCTGGGTTCGAATCCCGGTAAGTGCAAATATTTGTGTGATGAGAACGAATATTTGTTTCTGAGTCATGGATGTTTTATATGTATTTAAGTATCTATCTATCTATATATATATAAGTATGTATATCGTCGCCTGGTACCCATAGTACAAGCTTTGCTTAGTTTGGGGCTAGGATGATCTGTGTGACATTGTCCCTAGATATTATTATTATTATTAATTAATTCGTTCTTTTAAACATTAATAATAATTAATTTCTCGATAATAGTATTATGCTTGCACATTTTTGTCCAACAAATAATCATTTACTGTGTAGTAGGTTTTTTTTTAGTTCGATTGTCTGTATACATAGCTTTTGATCTAATTTGCAAGACAGCTTGGGCCCCTGCTTGACTGTGTAAATAACTTGTCAACTGAATGTAGCCACAAACCAAAAAAAGAGCGTGCTGTTAGACCACACGACTGAAGTAAAACTTAAATATACGAAACGTAACTTACTATGAGACAAAGAGAGAAAGAGAAAAGGTGTGCTCGCACCTCTCTCTCTTGCCCCTACAGCAATATACATAATATAATATCCTGGGACATTATTAACACACGGCCATTTGATCCCAAACTAAGCAGAGCTTGTACTATGGAAACCAGATAACTGATATACTACTTTTTATTTTGTAAATACATACTTATATAGATAATTACACCCAGACTCAGGACAAACAGACATGTTTGAGCACACAAATATCTGTCCTGAGGCTCTACCGGCTAAGTCGCCGAACATCGTTTTCGTGAATTGCCTTCAAATAAATAAAGGTTAAAAATGACTAAGGTAATCAATCGTTAAATCGGCTTCAACGTTGATAATCGATTCCGGACCATTTATGACGTCACATGTGGTCATGCAAGCCGATTTAACGATTGATTAAGTCTTTTTTAACCTTTATTTATTTGAACGCCATTCACGAAAACGATGTTTGGCGACTTAGCCGGGAGCCCCTGGGGGGGAATCGAAACCACAACCTCCGGCGTGAAAAGCAAGCATTTGCCAAACACGCCAACAGGCCTGTCATTAAATGCAGTGTGACGCACCAGACTGCCAGCTTCAATAGAGAAGAGCCACCTACGTGGGATATATTAGAGCTGACAAGTATGTTTACCCTCCCAATTGACTTTAAAATTTCAATATATATCTAATTACGATTCTGAAACATCTAGTTCTGTAAAGCATTGTCGAAAGAAGTTGTTCGGTAAACCAATAATAATGACCTTTTGATCTATTCTCACACTCACTATTCTCTCAGTCTTACCACCTCTGTCAGTGTTCTCGATGGCATCAGGATTAAAAACAACCTCTAAATTCTGTATAAGCGAGGTACATTACTCCACATAACAATCCTCTGTCCGAACCTGGGGTTTCTTTTACCGAACACCACCAGTTTGGACGTGAACACTATTGAGCTCGAAATCTTCTACTTATATTAATAATAATGCGCCATATGGCTATTCTCCGTTGAGATAAAGCGCTGCAGCCGAATAACAGGAATAATTTATTGTGGCGATTAGATACCCAACACCCCCCATGACCCTTAGTTAACGATGCATAGAACTCAATACCCAACTCTGAGGCGGGGCACCCCAGTGTCAACTTCTTCGTTTTGATCGCATTAAGCGTCGCCGCGTCGCGCAGTTCGAATCTTCCTTAGTAAAGTGGGTTCCACTGTTTGGTTTGTTCCTGATGCCCTCCTTTTTTTATGAAAAATGGGTATGCGCTTGACGACGATCTCACCTGATGGTAAGTGAAGATGTGGTCGAAGGTGGACCGCGCGTACCCATAAGATGCTTTTTCACTCTAACCTTGAATAAACCCATGTTATATGAGTCTGGAAACACGTCGTTTGGGTGGTTGTGCTAAGCTGTGGCTTAGCCGTGCGTATGATGAAAGAGGAAGCAAAGCGTTTCGTACGGCATAATGGGATGTCAACAACGTAGCGGTGGAGAGCCTCCCAACGCGTTGTAATCCGATGAAAAAAGGGAGATGGAGGGATACGTTCATGGAGGACCTTTACAGTATTTTTCTCGGGGAGTGTTTTCAGGAATTGTTCGAACTTATTCGTCACAGACCATCTCGCGAGAAGTGGTGATTTCATCCATATCACCTGGATTAAAAGGTCGTATACCACCGTGCGTTTCACAAGAAGGTTTATACTGCGTACTACCTACCAGTTTGTGGAATGAGCGAGGTATTTCCTTTCTCAAAGGCCGGTAAAGCACTTGCGGCCGCTTTAGTGCGAATGTTTATGGGCGATGATCACTTACCATCACGTGACTTATTTACTAGTTTCCTTTGCTATTATAGTAAAAGAAAACGAGTATACTTTAAATCACACGGCTGAAGTAAAATTTAGATATACGAAACGTAAACGTGTGCTCGCACCTCTATAAATAAATAAATAAACAATCATAGTTCGATTAAGGGTATACCCTTAATCGAACTATGATTGTTTATTTATTTATTTTAAATTTTATATCTGAGATGACATGAGCCTCCGCTCTTCGTCTTCCGTACGGGATGACGTAGCATGGGCAGGTCTCCTACAAGATGAACGCGGTCGCTGGAAACCGCTGGATAGGCAAGCTGGTAGCGCAAGAAAAGCAATTGTGGGGATCTTTAGAGGACGCCTTTGTCCAGCAATGGGCCACTTTCGGTTGATATGATGATGACGATGATGACCCTCCGCTTGACTGTTTTAATAAACTGTAAACTTAATGTCGCACACAAACCAAAAATCTCGTGGCCAATATAGTTATGCCCGCACATATGGCTAGTTTCCGATTAGATTAGCCGTTATAACAGACCGGTTGGTATACCTTATTGTTGCTATTAGTTAGTTACCTGTAGATGTCGCAATATATCCCAACACGAGTTATGTGTTGTCATAATCTCATTATCCGATTTACGACCAATTTGGCAGGTGACGACACATAACGAGCTCGTTGCGAAGATGGCGCCGGTGCTTTAGTTCTCGTTATGATTTCGGAAATGTTAAGTAAGATATTAGAAAGATTACATCTTAGTACTAAGTGGGCAGTTACGTGATCATAATATTATAGAACTAGATGTGTATTACAAACGAAACTCTTAAGAGGTTTAAGTATAAGCTGAAAAGCTGGTTAAACAAGCAGTCGTTTTATTCGTTTTTAGGGTTCCGTAGCCAAATGGCAAAAAACGATGATTCGTCATGTCTGTCAGTCTGTCCGTCCGTATGTCACAGCCACTTTTTTCCGAAACTATAAGAGCTGTACTGTTGAAACTTGGCAAGTAGATGAATTCGGTGAACCGCATTAAGATTTTTACACAAAAACACAGAAACTCACATTTTTTTTTCATCGTACATACATGTGGGGTGTCTATGGATAGGTCTTCAAAAATCATATTGAGGTTTGTAATATCATTTTTGTCTAAACTGAATAGTTTGCGCGAGAGACACTTCGAAAGTGGTAAAATGAGTGTGCCCCCCCCCCCCCCCCCCACTTGTAACTTCTAAAATAAGAGACTGATAATGAAATAAATGATGCAAACTAACAACGAAAATTGGTTTGAGCGAGATCTAGCAAGTAATTTTTTTAATACGTCATAAATCGTAAACCGTAATTTGCTTTCATTTAATCAACTGAAATACTTTCTGCTACGGAACCCTTCATGGGCGAGTCCGACTCGCACTTGGCCGGGTTTTAAATAATAATTTTCATAAGAATCTAATAGAAATTAGTTTAGAAAGAAATGCAAAATTAATTAAGTTGATATTGTATATGACCAGGGGCATGATATTTTCTTAAATACTGGCATTCGACATAACTAGGCATATGAAGCAGAAATTCTTAAATGCAATTATGTAAGTAGGTACTTCTTAGTGAATATTTTCTCTGACTTTTTCGTAAAAGGAATTATATGAGTATAAGGTAACCGGACGCATCATACGGTAAATGCAGGCAAGCTTGGATCCAACCAAATTTAAAGAAATATACTTGGTAGGTAGTAGTGGCGTAGTGCCTATAAAAGAGCATTTTATCGGCTTCTAGAGTATAATCAACTTAAAACTTTAACATGATAAATAGTAAAACCATGTCAAATAGTTGTATCAATTAGTTATGTGTTGCTGTGTGGCTGACAGCATAGAATATCGCCATCCCATCGCATCCCGGGGAGGGCGTAGAAGTCGTCCAGAGGGAATCTACCAGAGAATGAGCAGCAGCGTCTCTCTCTTTACTATGACCATCATACTGCGATCGCCGACCCGTCTGGCAACTATGGCGACACAAAATAAATAATCGTGCTCGTCACACAAAGATTTCACCTGGGTGGGATCAAACCCACGATTTTTGGTCTGGTAGTCAATGTCACTAAACACTACGCCAATAGGCAAGTCAATATAAATATGTATCTTTTAGCTTCCAATTAATAATAGGTAATGGATTCATACATTTACATATTGTCTGAATGGTTCTGTCTATATTAAGGTACGAATTCAATATTATTATTATTTATTTTATTTATATATTTAAGGATTATCAACATTACAGACACTTAAGAAAGACAAAGGACACATGTATATAGAATTGTGTTTATCGACGCGACGGTCGCGCTTTAATGCTACCACCGGGTTATTTGGCATAGAACACCCCTTCGCCACTGGTAGCCGCATTTATATATATTTTTAAGTTTACTTATTTGGAAATGTGTGATTTAGTGGCCTTCACATTCTAGTTCCTACAGCCTCTCAAATTAAACACCATACTAAGGCTTGAGAACTTCGTGAGTACGCTGGCGACATTTCGAAGATGGATTTATTTAGATAAGATAACGAAAAAGGATTGCTGCAATTCGAAGTAGGTACCTACTACATGAATTATCAAAAAGGGGTTCGAGGACATGTGTTTTTAATCGACTACACATTTTAAAAGGAGGTTGTCCATATGTACTAGCTATGCCCCGCGGTGTCACCCGCGTTTAAGTAGTTTTGGCGTAAATGAATAACAAACATATACATCTATACTCACAAACTTTCGCATTTATAATATATGTTTTATGTTAGCTACTACTAGAGGTACACATCTCTAGCGGTTTTGGCAGTGCACGCCGGACAAGCTCGCAAATGATGGACTTTTTCTTACTTCCTTGACACTTATCGTCATATTTTGGACAATTTACACAATATCTTAGTCAATTGTAGCCTATGTGTTATTCTGATGTATAAGCTATAATATTGTAAAGTTTCATTAAAATCGATTCAGTAGATTTTATGAGAAAGATTAACAAACATCCATGGTCTACAGACTTTCGCGTTTATAGTATTAGTTATTTCTCCATTGTAGGTGAACTTCTACTCGATCGCAAATATGTTTTCTAAATGGTGATATATTATAAGTAGATTTGTTCCTATTAAGTTGTTATAATATTAATACTGTGGTGATGGCATAGAATATCACCCTATCCCATCGCATCCCGTGGGGGCTTAGAAATCGTCCGAGGGAATACCTACCAGGGAACGGGCAGCAGCGTTTTTCTGTGAACTATGACCATCTTAATGCGATCGCCAACCCATCTGCCAAGCGTGGCGATTATGGCATATCCTCCCATTCTTTGGGGAGGTTATTGTCCAGCAGTGGAAGAAATTTGGCTGACACAATGATGATGATGAATATTAATTATATTAAAAATTGAAGTCGATTGTATCTATGTTTTAACCGACTTCCAAAAGAATAAGGATATGTTAAAACAGTAAATATTAGTTTAAATCGTTATAATATATGACAGCGTTTAGGTCCAACGTCAGGTTGACAGGACTGTCAATGTCAGCCTAGCGAAGCGTCATTGACAGTCCTGTCAACCTGACGTTTGACGTAAACGCCGTCACGGCCGGACTGACTTACGTCCGTCCTCAGGCGATTTATCTGAAACAAACTAAGATACTCGTAACTGAATATTCCGTCATATAATATTATTATTAAAAATGACGAGAGGAGCTACATAGTGAATAATTCTAAGGGTTAACTCACGTATTTAATTTTATGTTAGATTCGGCCAACAGTTTCGACCTCTTCGGGAGGGGTAAAACAGTCACAAAGACGAATTTCAAAATACCGACTTTCGTAATTCCGAATGGTAGAAAATTCCGAATATTACAACTCCAACTTATCATTACTCCTGGATTTATAATTCCTAAATTTCAATATTCCTAACGTTTATAATTACGTTTCTCAAAATACCGATCTTCAATAGAACGAATAACAAAAAGTCCGACTTAATGATAATTCGAAACATCAACAATACGTACAAAAATATTTTTCTTACTCGGTCACAGGTGGAACCTAATCTAACCCAAATGATTTACAAACAATAGAAGGTATCTGGCACTTGGCGGCTGCATGCAACATGCAAGCAGGCAGGCATGCAACATGCAAGCAGGCATGCAACATGCAAGCAGGCATGTAGCATGCAAGCAGGCATGCAGCATGCAAGCAGGCATGCAGCATGCAAGCAGGCATGCAGCATGCAAGCAGGCATGCAGCATGCAAGCAGGAATTTAGCAAGCAAGCAGGCATGCAACATGCAAGCAGGCATGCAACATGCAGCAAGCATTGTTTCTGTCACGGCTCCGGCGGGCCTTCAAGCCACCTGCTCCTCAGCTTGCGGGCTGCCCCACCCCTCTGCGCCTACGCGGGCTTAAATTACACTCTAGGGTATGGCAGACAATGTGCCTGCTAGCTCTGATGAAACACGTTCAGGTTTGAGAATCAAGAGTCGCAAGTTCAATTCCAGAAAATCATAAATTGTCTTTTGCACCGGAGCAGCATACCCGTGTTCCCGGGGCTCCCCGTATCAGGCACCAGAAGAAGTCCACGGCAGGTTAGGTTTAGTCGGTGCGAGTCCGACATACCCACCCGCAGACACTTTTTGCGGGTGGCATGCATTAGCATTGACCCGGTTTTTTTCAAAAAAAAAAGGGTATGGCAGACAAGACTACCTACGTGAAGTCAGTTTTGCAGCGATTCGTTTCTGTCACAAAATTTTGTATCACAACATGTTGACTTTGTTTATTCGAACTATTGAAATTCGGAATGTCGTTTTTCGGACCGAGAACCCTTCGAGCATTTGGCTCTTAGAACATATGAAAATCGGAAAACTAACAAATCGCATTTACGACTTTCGGTAAGATAAATTTCGTGATATTTATAATAGACATTACAATTCATAGGTATTATGAAATTCGGACTTTTGAAAATCGAAACATCGAAATTCGGAATAAAATATTTCGGAGTATTTGGGTTTCGGGAGATCATCTTCGGGGCAAATGCGACCCGTTTACATAACGAAATAGGGCTTTTTCCTTTTTTTTCCGGGGGCTGGACAAAGTACAACCGCCAGCACATCCAGCTACCCCAATCTGTCATATTTAGTTAAAGAGAGAATATAGCTTTTCAGCTTTATCATATAAGCATAAGGTTCAATTTCAATTGGGGAAATTTGACAGATATTCACAGCTTAAATGTTGAAATGTTGTAAATTGTTTAAATAATGAAACAAATATTGTTTAATTTGGATAAAATTTTATTTTAAATGATAACGCCTGCACTAAAGTTAATTCCTGTGTCGCGGGGTGCTTTAAAAAGCAAACGCCGACAACACACAAATAGTTGCATGTGCGGGAATTGTACCCGGGACACTAAGTGGTGAAGCGACTATCTTAACCGCTGCGCAACACGTGCAGTTAAATTATTTAACAAAATTTAGGTATCGAAACGTTAAAGAACAATGTATTACTTAAGTTATTACATTAATCATAAACAAAATTAATTATATCCTTGCAACCATCCGTACCGATTACAATTATATCATTCCATCTGCGCCTATACTGTTAAATAAGTACCAAAGTATTATTATTAAATGTGATAATTACTAATTTTAGTTCATTTCACGATTAATATTTTTATTAATCTACCTTCCGCTTTATGTCACTGATTACAATGCACAAAAGTATGTTCTCATGTGACTTAATTATTGTAATGTCTTAATAAAAATAAATATCTTAAACACTAAAACATTAACCAATGGACTATATATAACAAAAATATAATCTAAAGACTGTGTAATAAAAGAAATGAACTAAATTTAAAGGACTAACTACATATAGGTATAAAAAATTAAAGAAGTAAATATCTACGACATACAACTGCTTGCTATGTTTAGGTTCAGACAGATTCTGCCTCACACAAAAATTGATTAATGGATTGATTACACAGATCTAGACTAGCTTTCAGCTTACTCCTCTGATAATTGGCATATAGACAACACTTTTCCCGTATCACATGTTTCTTCCTTCAACCGATTACTGTTATTATTATTTATTTTACCGAGTTCTTCAATTTTTAATTCGTACAAACGCCGTGCTTCCAGATAGACGTCTACGACGTGTTGTCTACGAACGGGGGCAGCGTTCCTTATCCTGCGTTTTTTTCGTACCATGTCGCGCTTGAGTTCATTGACGTGTGTCTTCGAGAGGTCATCCATTTCCCCCATGGGATGTTTAGGTTCCACTTTATCGACTGATTCCATTACTCTGTTAGTTTTCGACATCAACGTTCGGTCCGACTCACTGCTCATTACGTCGAGTTTGCAGGGGCTTGTCTGATATCAATTTGACTGTCTTGGAGCCGAAGGAGATTGAAGGTTGGAGTGTAAATCCCGTAGTCACTACAAGCCCGATAAACATATATAGAAGTAATAGAGCCTTGACTATAGATCAAACTGACAGCGTACGCATCGCAAGCTAACTGGCCCCCGGCATTGAAATTTTTCTGTTCGATAAGTGGTAAATCTTTATCTACCCCCAATCGTCACTAAATATGATTTCTTAAGTCCGTGAAATAATATCACTACCCAGACGACAACTACCTACCCCATTTGAACGACAAAACTGACTTTTATACAACCTATAAATTCGTTTACTAGTTCATGAGTTTAAAGATGCAACTTATTACAAATGAGCCAATAATATAACAATAATAATATCCTGGGATATTATTCACACACGGCCATCTGATCCCAAACTAAGCAGGGCTTGTACAGATGCAAGTACACCAAGCTACCCCAATCTGTCAAACCCCAATTGGAAGTGAACCTTATGCTTTTATGATAAAGTTAAAAATTTATAAAAGAAATTTGACAGATTAGGGTAACTGGATGTGGATTGTACTATGAGAACCAGATAACTGATGTTCTACATATACTATCCTGTATTTCCTACTACATATGGTATACTACTATACTATACTACTATTCCTAATTAATCAAAAGATTTATAAAGAATTCTTGTAGTCGCTTGTGTGTTTGTAAAAATAGTTTTTATTGTGTATTCGCATATCGTTTGACAGCGACGACATATCTTCAAACTACGATTGAGAAATGATGTTCTACCAATACATATCCGCTAGTCGAAGATTTCTCATTGGATGTTCTTAAATACCACACCAAATACGCGTTATTCACTTGCTTAGTTATGCTAGATGCTTCCTGCGACAGTGTTAACATTTTTCCATTGCAATTCGTTATGGATATCCAGTCATAATCATTTAGGAATAAACATATTTATTTTTATGCGCACTACAGGCTCGGTGATGCCAAACTACATTGGAAAACTTCGCTGCACGAATTGTTATATTTGGTAGAAACTGACCTGAAGGACAGTACATATCGAAAGTTAGCGAAATTGCTAAGCCAGACGTCGTTGGTTTAATTCCCACCGGGAACATATAGGCTACATATTATCACGCTATCACCTACGGGGGAGGAACTATGATAATTTATAAAATTTAACACGGGTAAAACCACGGAGCACAGCTAGTACTATACTATTAATAATATTTTGACCAGATATGCAGTGTAATGGTTAAGGTAGTCCCTTCACTACTTACTCAGTGCCCTGTTATTCCAGTTATGTGCCTCTAGCACGAGTTCCTGCAGTTTACTTACTCGATCACACGTACAGTTTCGTCCCATACATTGAGCACCAGAGTTTTAGTTCTTAATAGTTTCCGCGAGAGGCGCTGGTGCTCAATGTATGAGAGGAAACTGTACGTGTGATCGAGTAAGTAAACTGCAGGAACTCGTGCTAGAGCCAATGATATCTGAAAAGGCCAAATATTTGTGTGACCCATGTTCATTGTTCAGAGTCTGTACAAGATCTGAACAATCTTTGTTTGATGGGCACGATTATCTGTTGTGTATCTGGGTGTACCTAATTTATCTACATCATGTGAGTCCACTTCTGGAAAAAAACCTCCCCAATGAATGAGGGTAGGTATATGCCATACACGATTGGCAGACGGGTTGGCGATCGCAGTTTGATATTTGATAGGCATAGTTCACAGAAAAACACTCTCTGGTAAGTATTCCCTCGGACGATTTCTACGCTCCCCATGGGATGAGATGGGGTGATGATATTCACCGAAGCAGTAAAAACCTCCGGTAAACATAATGTTAAAAAAACACTGCTAGATCACTTTATATATTTTTTTTATCTGTTAAGATTCCGTATTCTAGGTAAGAAGGTAAATAGGTATACTTAACGATTGCACAGCGAAATAGATATCGCAAAATATAATAATCTTAGCAGCAGTTTAAGTTCATGATACACGGGACGTGTACTTTGATATGAAAATTATTTAATTGATAAATGTAAATTGACGGGTGATTAGTTCTTTTACATCAGAAAATCCCTTTTTTATTATATTTATTCAAGATTGAAACGCCCGCTCTAGGCAAATAAGTCCAATATCGTGGGGACTTTACAAACATACAATTAACGTACACAACACACCCACACTTTACTGCACTTGTGGCGCGGTGATTAAGAAAGTCGCCTCGTGACTTCGTATCCCGGGTTCGATTCCCGCACAGGACATCTTTTTATGTTTACCCATAAATAGCTGTTCTGAGTCTGGATGTAGGCACATTTGGACCGTCACTTATGTTTGTAAGTGTAAAATATAAAATACTCTTATACCATAACTTAAAATTAAAATTAACATACAATAATTAGGTACAAAGGGCGGTCTTATCGCTACTGCGATTTCTTTCAGACAACCAATTATGGAGTGGATAGACGAAGGAAAGGAAAAACAGGGTAGATAGGTGTAACAATAGGTCAACTTAATGTAAACTTAAACTAATGCCGAATAATAAAAAAATGGAAATACAAAGAAAATTAAAAATGTCATAAAAAATCCAAAGGCGGCAGCGGTAAATAAATGAACTTAAGTAGTCTAGACAGATAAATAATTTTTCTTAACATGATTTTTAAAAATGTCTAGGGATCGAGCTTGTCTTGTTGTTAAAGGCAAGGCAAAAAGGCTTGTAAAGTACCCCGCGACACAGGGATTAGTTTACCTGGAACGGGAGTTGTCTTTTTTAAACAAAAAGGCAGACCAGCCATTTTTGGGTCATAGTTGTCATGTACAGGTATCGAACTCGACACACTAGGGCGCCGAAGTGGTAGCGAGACGACTAACTTCACCACTGCGTTATTGAAGTATAGGCATATCTTTACCCAAGTTTGCCCAGTTTCCTGTTAAGGCATCCCACATTAGAAACACCATGCAACTAATTATCACACTGGCGTCTGATTGAAGGACAGTCGTGGGATATAAAAATTAGAGCCTCATCTCATACTGCGTGGGAGTCAACTGAACAGTGTAAGTAATTGTGATTTTAATTAGCAGAAAGTTGATAAGTAAGCTAAGAAGATGGTTACAGAGATCAAAGTTGCGAAAGCTTTACACCATATGGTTTAATTAGCGCGTTTATAGTAAAGAGTTTAAAAAACAGTGAAGTGCGAGTCGTATTCGTACTTTTAGTGTTTTTTTCCTTATTCACGCATAGTCGGAGACAGCAAGACAGTACCTAGGTATTGAGAGTAAACTGGGACGGACATGTGTGGAAGAAAACGAAATAATTCTGCATATACTATGGAAATGCGATGCGTTGGAAAGACACAGAATGGCCATCCTGGGGCTGGCATACCCAGAACCAGGAGACTAATAGGATCTACCCCTAAGAAGCGTACCTACTGAATTATGTGCAAACTGAATTCAGGGCTCTAGGGCTAGAATAAAAAGCAATAAAATAAAATAAATAAATAAAAAAGGATTTTATTCACGTAGACTTTAAAAAGCGCTTGTAAATAGTCAGAACATGTCAAGTAGTAATATAGTTAAGTATACATGTTTATTTGTAGTTACATAGGTATAGATATTTAGGTACAGGGATTGTTAAAACATTTATAAAATTTATTTTAAATAGGTAATGATATTTAGCTAGCTTGTATTAAGTTATTGTCAAGGACATTATGTTTAGGTTTAATTATCGAAATTTATAGTTTAAGCTATATTTTACTATATATAGTCTGAATGGTTCTGTCTAAATTAAGGTACGATTTAAATATTATTATTATGACGGTCCACCGGATCCCATGCGCCCCAACTGAGAAAACGCATCGAAACAAACTCAGCGGGTTCATCTACTACAATGAGGGGTTAGTACCATTCCTGAAGGGTCGAAGTGATGTACGCAAGTACACCCCAAACAAGACAAGACAAGATCGATAGTAGGGTTGGCCCACAGCCCAGTTTTATAAACTTAACGATATAGGAACCTTTGGAGGAGGCCTATGTCCAGCAGTGGACGATATCAGGCTGATGATGTATGTATGATGTAAGTACATATTATGTACAGTCCGGTTCATCAACATCACCCTGATACATATCGACTCCTCCCCTGAAAGTTTCCACAATGTTGTTGAGGGGTGTACAGTTAGCGCTGCTACCAGACGACTCCTGCCAGTACAGCACAGCGACTGCGCCACAAACAGATCGCTGTCATCCCGAAGCCGCTTGTACGTGGCGGCAGTAGAGGACACTTTTCACACTGCCGCCACGGCCCCGAGGGGAGTTGGGCTAACGGCTGCCGCCGCCGCCCCGACGCCTCCTCCACCTACAAGCGGGATCGGCTCGTTCCCGATCCCGTTCGGCGACCTCCTTCTGCAACAAAACTGCCTCACAGGAGACCACGGCGTCCCATTTGGTGGAGTCGCCAGCCAGCATCGCATCAAGACTGCTGGCGGCGAAAGATCCCGTCCGATCTCAGCGACCAGGACTTGCCTCTCGGCCTCCCAGGCTGGGCACTCCTCCAGCGTATGCTGGGTAGAGTCCAGGTCGCTCCCGCAATGGTGACAATGTCACTTCTCGGCCGATCCGGCTCAGATACTCACTGAAACACCCGTGTCCGGTGAGTATCTGAGTCAGTCTGTAGGTGACGTAACCGCCCTTCCTTCCCACCCAGGCCTCGAGGTGAGGCAGGATAGCACCGACGGCACGTTGGCGCGCGTTCAGGCGCAACTCAAGCCGTGCGCGCCACTGTGTTAGTACGCGCCGGTGTGCATCCCGCCTATAGGCAACGAGCGTCTGCTCTGGCGCCTCACCGCTCTCCCGGCCGACGCGGATCTCGGTGTAAACCGTCGCGGCAACTGCCGCCAGGGCTACCAGACTACCTGCTGTATCCCTTAGTCACCTCTTACTATGACCACGGGATGCTATGGGGTAGTCCATTTATCATTTCTGGGCTGGGAACCACACGGCCCACTTTATCGTCATATCAGCCGAAAGACATCCACAGCTAGCAAACTCACAAGATATAACAACTGCCGGCCTTTTGCTATCCGTTTCCAGCACTTTTCAGCGATACAGCCCAATGAAGTCAAATTTTTGCCTAACTTGCCCCTTACTGCTAGAGGATAGTAGGTACGGAAGTAACGTGGAAATTGATATTTTCATCATATCAGCCGAAAGACGTCCACTGCTGGACAAAGGCCTCATAACTGCCATACGCCAATAGAAATCAGAGATATTTCCTGTTTTATAATTCTCTGCTGGGTACTACATAGTAGTAGTAGATCACGTGTGCTTGCATGTGTCTTACGTCCTTAAGTTTCGATATATTTAAATTTAATAAAATAATAAGTTAGTGAAGAAAGAGGGAGAGTAACGTTTCGTATATTACTGTAGGGGCAAGAAATAGTTACTAGAACAAATTTTCTTTCTCTTTCTCGCATAACCAGCTACATTTCATGTATCTAATTCGATATAATCGCTTTGGACATTCTCCCAAATATACATGGTGGCTGAGGAGCTGACGTTCCAACCCAAAATTTAGATACTTAGTGATGAGGAGTATCCGAATCACTCCCATGTATGTGAAAACTTAACCAGAAATTTTGAACAGAACGAGAAAAATATCGAAAACTGATATATGCTAACGCACATAATACATTATTTTATGTTGCTCTCAAATAAAGTTGACAACCCCGCGGTACGTGAATGTATTTATCTCTTTGCGCCTAGTCAATACATTCGTGGCAGTGGCAGGCGCTAACATAGACTCCTTTCCTGTCCGCCAACATGGCGCCCTCAACAAAGAGAGAACTGTCCAACGGCTAGAGCCATTAAGCTTATAAACAGTTTCCTGCAATCAAATCCACATGCAGACATATTTTTGACGCAGTTGGTACAACATTTAGAAATGTATTAGAGTATTTAAATAGCGCCAAATCTTAAAATCGATGTAGCTTTTTGTGTGTTTGTGTTTGTCTTTATTATTATTATTTAATTTCATATTTCATTTGACATATAGTTCTAGAATTTTAATGTATCGCAATCATAAACTTTAGTTTTTAAGTATAAATTATAAGCCCTTTGGTGTTAACTGTAAGCTTATATTTTGTCAATAAATAAATGATTAATTATAAGTGAAATTTACGAAAAATGTCATTAAAAAATTCTATCTCGAAAACTACGCAAAATCGTAGAACATACATGGGGGTGATTCGGATACTCCTCATCATAAGTAACTAAATTTTGCGTTTGAACGTCAACTCCTAGCCAGCCGATATAACGTTCATATCTCTTACTAAAGAGAAAAGTTCAAGACGGTTGCAGGATTCTTAAAATTTATTGCTTCCGTAGTCTAATCAGTTACAAAAAGGCAAAAAGAAACAAAAATTATCACAATAAAAAATTTATTATTCTATATAACATAACATCGGACCATAACCGTAGAATGAAACGACTGTATATTACATTGTATATAATGTATATAGGCTTTACATAGCGGGCACGTTGTATTAAATGAGCAATAATAACAAGACACTTTCAATACATACATTTTGTAACATAAACAGTGAAAAAAAATTAAGGAGCACAATATGCCTATTTTATAAAAATAACCTATATATAATGTACAGACGCCAGCAGATTAAGCTACCCCAAACTGTAAAATGTCTCCAATTGAAAGAGAACCTTATGTTTTTGTGATAAAGTTGAAAATCTATAAAAGAAATTTGACAGATTAGATAGATTAGATTAGATACAGATAGAATATTAACTTCCGATACAAAAATGTCGTAATAACTCATTTTGTAAAGAGAGCCAAAAATTTAAATAGTTTCCTATAATACGTTCATTTTTATGGATAGACAGACTCCTTAATTTCTTACACTATTTGTGTTACTCTTTTTACAGACGTTAGCACATCCAGCTACCCCAATATGTCAATTTTTTTTTATAGATTTTCCACTTTATCACAAAAGCATAAGGTTCACTTTCAATTGGGGATATATGGCAGATTGGGGTAGCTTGATGTGCTGGCGTCTGTACAACATTATGACTTCCTGAGCATACGCACAATAAGACAATTCATCGTAGAATTATGAACCTTATAGTCTCGATATAAAGTTGAATTAGCCTTGAAAGCGTTTTTATACTATCAATGAAAATAAAAAAATACCATACAAGGAAAATTCGACTTTATTTCGACTAGATAGGTCTTAAATCTAATAAAGAGTTTATGCAGACAGATTTCAGTGTTGCAGCGTGCGAACTTGGGTTTCTTATACTAAAAAATATAGCATTTTAGAGTATTTCTATGATACCTTGGTAAATATGGCAACTCTCATACATATTCACACATAAAGAACATGTTTTTACATCAGTTTCGTACATGCATTTCATACATACAAAATGGTGTATGGTTCACATTTTACTGACGGAAAACATGAAAGGAAGCTTAGTTAACGACTTAAACTTAATATATTTGAGCTATTATAAAAAACACTGTTATTCGAATAAGTTCCTTGTAAATATATTTATATGATTCTGATATGACCGGCATTTCTTTTTTCGTTTTTACAATGATAAGCATAATAAAAACTTTTATCAGAGAATATTAAATTACAATATGTAAAGTAATTTTTATTACCAATACAGGTTTTGGCAATCCAAATTTACTACTTGAAAACGCGCCTAAAGAATAGGCGCGTTGGGAATTTTTGAGACTATTGAACTCGCTACACTGTCACCGTTACCGACACCACGTAATTGTTCAAGTTTTCACTTCTGACGGCACTCCCGGAGTACCACAATTTTTTTATATATTATTTGTAATATTTTTTCTCTGGGTTCAATTAAGTTGGTACAAATTAGGTATTTTAGGTACTTGCGGGATGAAAGTGATCTTTTTGTGGCGCGGTTATCGGGAAGGTAAGTAATAATTCACACGGTTTCAAACAAAAAAGACTAGGTTTTAACCACGTGTAGACTAAAAATATTCCCTACCAATTTAATTTAATCCAAAATTTTTATATCATTTTGTAAAGCAATGACTTAACCATATCATAGAAATTTCAGACTTAATAATAAAGACACAAGGAATATTTCAAACAAAATCATTAGAATAGACACAATGTAAGCTTTTAGTTATATAGCTTTTCTCGAATTGCAATGCGCAAGCGCAGGTTTTGCCGTACATTGGCACTTAGTCCGTTTAAGGGTATCGCAATCTTCGGTTGGGGCTCTATAATCGTATAACATGGTGCCTATTTTTACGATTTTGCCATCGAAAAAATGTATATTTAAGATTCTATTTTTTTTACATTTAATTAATTACTACATTAATAAAACGTGCCCAAGTACCTGGTATCAATGCAATAAATAAGATTAAGCGGGGGCAGATTAAATAACAGCTAACAATAATTTAATAAAAACATGCATATCGATCAATATACAAATAACTGTAAAATATTTAAAATATTGCGATCCATAGACTATAACCGTGTGCTTATTAAGTATCATACAGACAAGCAATTGCAAATTTTGACTACAGTTGAAAATCAGCGCTACAGTCATCTGTGGCAGAATGCTGAACTTTGGCCTTTTAGTCACTAAAGTGCTTAGTATGGGTACCACATCGAATAGGTGCGTAAAATTATGTATAAAAATGGATAATAGAAAAATGTATTAATTTTTATTTATAAGTATCAATTTTTTTGTGTATTCTTCTGTGTGTTGTAGCCCTATTGCTTAATTTATACTAATGTACCTTATGTGTCTAATAAATATATATTCTTTTTTTCTTTCTTTCATTCAAAATGCCCAATATTTGCTCTTCATTTGCTAATTTGTTGAGCTGAGTGTAAACGAAACATAAGAGAACTTATGCTCATAGGAGATTTCAAATTTGCAACGACGATATAATTCTGTACGACACGAAATAAGAATAACGTTTAAACTTAGCTTTATATAATTAAAATAACAGAAACTTGTTGGTTACAGAATAGTAAATGGATTAATTATAATTCATTGTAGGGGCATGTTATTTTAACTTACAAGGCATCTTAACATTTTGAACTGCCTTAGTCCTACCAAAATAAGCCCAGCATGCCAAAGTACACAGTCTACACAGACGTGACCGTAGCATGCTGGGCATATTTTAGTCTGTGATCTATACGTGACTGTGGCGATCAAAGGGTTAAAGAGATTTTCTAATAAAAAGCTGCGTGAAACAGTCTCATAATAAATGATAGGAAGTTGACACCAGGTACTAACTTATCGAAGAGTGTGATGGTTTACATAAAATCGTCGTAATCGTCATCGAAATTGCCATATGTGTCGTATTGGTTGAGATGAGCCTGAAAAACAAATAAACACACATTAGTTTTTTTTTTTAAGACTACGCCCGCATTCGGGAATCTAATCCCTGTGTCGCGGGGTACTTTACAAACATATAATAGACTGACACAAATTACATCCAGACTCTGAATAACTATTTATGGGTCGCACAAATAGTTGTCCGGCGCGGGACTCGAACCCGCGACACGAAGCGGGGAGGCGCCTGTCTTAGCCGCTGCGCCACACGTGCATCTTAAGGGTAGTATTCAACATCACAATATCTTCGTTTTATTTTACAAAAAAATCCGTATCCTAAGCAAAAGACTGATCCCACATCATAACAGTCTTAAAAAGTCCACTGCTGAACAAAGCCTCCCCCAGGAATCATCTTGGGGGGATGTGACATAATCGCCACGCTTCGCAGACGGGTTGGCGATTGCTGTATGATGGTCATAGTACACAGAGAGACGCTGCTGCCCATCCTCTGGATATTCCCTTACGTCAACTTCTACGCCCCCCACGGGATGAGATGCGGTGATGATATTCTGGAATTCGCCGCCGTCAGACAGCAAAGTAGTTACATCAAAATAGCTATATAAATAGCATGAATTTTAGTTCATGACGCAAAGAGGGCTTTGGTTCAAATACCGGATCAGATCAAGAACCTTAACTGGAATTTGTCTGTCAAGAAAACTTCCTATAGTCCGGTTAAATTAAGACAAAAAAATAGGGATAAGGTTACAATAATTCCCATTAGGCTGAAAATTGGTAGGATCGTTCATTACACTATTATAAAGGAAATGTCAAAAGTCCTCGACTAAAAAAAATACTCGGGGTCAAATTAAACATCACAAAAACGCGTTTTTCGCGATTTTCAGCAAAACGGTAAGTTTCATCATAAAATTAGCTGAGACAAAATTGTAGATTAGATAATTATCTATAAAAATCTGTCTCAATAATGTTTTCCTAAGAGCCACCATTCTTTATATATAACGATTCAAAAAGTTGAAAGAGTTTTAATTGTCATAATATTAGCGCGTTTTTTTTAATGTGGTTTCCCCGGTGGGCTTATTCCACTGATTTGTTGTGATTCTGTTTATTTGGAGTTTATTGAACAACTAATGGGAATTATTGTAACTTTCGATGTCTAAATTGACCGGACTACTAGTCGAAACCCCGAGTTGTAAATTGGCAGTGGTATAAGCCCGTGCCTCTGAGAGCTTTCAAAGCTTTCAGTCCTGTACCTGACCTCCCTCCAGTCGTGTCGCTAGTCGTCTCATCGGATCATGTGACTGATGAGGTTCTCACAGCCAGATGCTCTCACCGATCCGTAAGTGATTGACGAGGTTAAGCAACTAGGCTCGCGATCAGTCCATAGATGGTTGAACGCCAACGTGGGTTAATTTCTGAGCGTCTCCGTGCTTCGGAGGGCATGTTAAGCTGTCGGTTCCTGTTGTAGTTATCAGGCAACCACTGCCCATACGATAAGTAAGTATGACACTGATGGAAAAGAAAGTGCTCCTGTATTTGCGCACACACTTGTGCACTATAATATGTCCCGCGCAATTGGCTAGTGTCCATTGGGATTGGCCGTAGTGGCCGAAATTCAACCAGGGGCTCTACCGGCTACGTCGCCGAACATCGATTTCTTAAATGGCGTTCAAATAAATAAAGGTTAAAATGACTTAATCAATCGTTTTATCGACTTCAACGTTGACAATTGATTCCGGACCATTTATTTTATTTGGAAGACCAACAGCACTTAAAAACATATTGAAAATAATTTAAATATTACACAGTAGGCCAATTATAGGTCTCCACGAGTAAAATTGTAACGAATAAAATTTATGACGTCACATGTGCTTATGGAAACCGATTTAACTATTGAATAAGTCATTTCTATCATTTATTTATTTGAATGCCATTCACGAAAACGATGTTCGGCGACTTAGCCGGTAGAGCCCCAGGAGGATGACAATTTACAATAGGGTCTATTCTTAAAGGTCCATTAGGTATGTACAAGACCTGGTATGATGCGGCTACACTGAATCATGCTTTATCAATATTTATAAATTAATTGAGTCATACTCCGATAAAATTATGTGTAACAAACTTGACCTATGAGAGATTACATAACATTTACAAGTAATTTGGTTACGTTTATCAGTTGCAGGGAATTCGATAAGATAAAACAGAGACAAGAGTGATTAAACATGTAACTTTTTATAGTTATCATTGTGTCTATGATGACAACATTTTAACATGAAAATACACCAACTACATTTTTATAAACGTATTGTTCTTTTTTTAAAATGAAAGTACACCTACTACATTTTTATAAACGTATTGTTCTTTTTTTAAAATGAAAGTACACCTACTACATTTTTATAAACGTATTGTTCTTTTTCAAAAAAGGAAAATACACCTACTACATTTTTAAACTTATTGTTCTTTTTTTAAAATGAAAATACATTTATAAACGTATTGTTCTTTTTTTAAAATGAAAATACACCTACTACATTTTTATAAACGTATTGTTCTTTTTTTTTGTGTCGTTTACAGTTCACGACGATCCTAAAACTCAAATTATCACTCATGCATGTACACGTCAGTAACCGGTCAAGTGGATGCCCTCGATGACGCCTCTATTGACCGGTGAAGCAATGAACGACGCCTATCCTAACCCTGGTGGAGGTCACCCTGGTGGTTGCCATCCATCTAGACTGCAGTTGTGCCTGACTGTTGGGTCGCGTTGGTTTGCAACCGTGTAGAAGATGCTTTAGGATAGGCGTCGTTCATTGCTTCACCGGTCAATAGAGGCGTCATCGAGGGCATCCACTTGACCGGTTAATGACGTGTACATGCATGAGTGGGTTCAGTTTTAGGGTTCGTTTTGACTTAAGGCGGTCACGACCGGAAAGAGGTAAGGTAAAAGACCGGCAGCTTTGTTTACCGCCAACTCCCTGACTTCCGGCTGATATTATAGATATTTTACATAAATAACAGGAGAGGAAAGCCTTGTCTTTTCTGGCTTAGAAAGGATTGCCACCCTATACCATCCCATAGATGTCGTAACAGACGATTAAGGGATACACCAGGCATTTGGGCAGAGCGCTTCCTGTATACTGACTACCACCTAACTGCGATTGCCAACTCACATTCCAAGCGCATTGGCTACCAAATGGCAACATTATAGTAATCTTTGGGGAGGCCTATGTCCAGCAGTGGGCAAAAACAGGCTGATGATGTGATGTGAAATAACTGGAGATATAATAATAATGTCCTCCTAGCCGAATTTCGGCCACGGCGGCCAGTCTCAACAGAGATTGGCCATCTGCGCGGGACATATTATAGTGCTCAAGTGTGTGCGCAAACACAGGAGCACTTTCTATTCCATCACTCTCATGATCCGGTGGGACGCCTATGCGACACGACCGGAAAGAGGTCAGGTACAGGACCCGGCTTTACGTGCTCTCCCAGGCACCTATAATACCGCCAACTCCGAGACTTCGGGCTGATGCTGAGATTTTTTTTCTTTTTTCAGAAAAGTCCCATAATCACGACCCGGGATTTGAACCCAGGACCTCGTTCCCTGCGGGTGAACACGCTACCGCTTGACCAACGAGGATATTTTGATTGGAGATATAAAGCGGTACTCACATTATCGCCTTCAACTTTTAACTTAGCCTTCCCCTTGCCCTTGGTCGGTTTCTTAGACTTGTCATTCTTCTCTGCCTTCTGTTTCTCAATGTATAAGTTATCTACTGTCATTTTTATCCTTTTAATGTCCGCAGAGTGCACTGAAACATGTAAATACACATATTATGGTATTTAATACTAGGGTAGGATCCTCAGCGGCGAGGATCGCGTTGCCCCCTTAACACGTGATCGGTAATCCCGTGATCTGACCCCCATTTCGAATTCCATCTTTTTACTTCAGCGGCCGCCTGAGCTGTGGCCCGAACCCCATAAGGGTGCCCTCAGGTATTAGTCGCTTAAATTAAGCTACTGGTTGAGAGCCTTTTGCGCTATCCAACTGCTCGTTGTTTTCAATTCTTTAATTTTAATATACAATTGCTAAATGTAACAATCATAGCTTAGTAACTTGTTATTTATTTAAGGATATTAAAAATATATGTCACAAAACAGACCGCACGGACAGACTAATTCAAAATATTTTGTTTCTTTAATTACTGTATTTATGTAATACATTGTGAGCTTGACAAGTACAAGTGTATGTAAATACCGAAGTGCTGAATAAATTTCATTAATTTTAATAATCCACACTCTACAGGAATGTAGCTAATTAAAAGTAAATTATTTTAAGTACACAAGTCATTATTATAACATTACAAACAAACACTTAAATTTACATACATTTTCTATTTACTTAATGCATATGTAAATCTATATGGTACAAGTACATAAGAAAAACTAACTTGGTTTTTGTTGTCAGTCTGTTAGTCCCGCCTTATCACCAAAACAAATTGACTGATATTGATGGGTCTTTCACTGGTATATAACCCACAGTTATAAACATTAATCTATACATATAATAAAATCGTAGGAAAGTCAAACCTGTACATTGAATATTTTTTTTTAATGATACGCAGTCAACATGTACATGCATGTACATGTATGGACTGTACAGGCAACATTATTAAAAACTATAATCATCATCATCATCATCATATCAGCCGAAAGATAATATAAATAAATAAATAAAAAAGGTTTTTATTCACGTAAACTTTAAAAAAGCGCTTGTAAATAGTCAGAATATATTCGTAGTAATTTATAATTATTTCTAGGTACATATAGATATTTAGGTACACGGATTGTAGGAAATAATTTACAATAAGATATATTTTATAACAGTAACGATATTTAACTAACTTAAATTAAGTTATTGTCAAGGATCATGTGTAGGTTTAATTATAAAATTTTAAATTTTACATCCACTGCTGGACAAGCTTCCCCAAGAATCATCAAAAACTATAATACTAAATTAAAATTTTCATATTATTTATGTACTCACTTTGAACAACAATATTCCTGACAAGGTCATCGACGAAGCCTGGGTACTCATCTCTGGCTTTAAACATGGTGATCTTTTTGGTGAGGAGATCCCCAAACTCTGTGAACTCTTCCTTTGTGGTTGGTTGGAAGCCGTCTATTTTGCCACTACCACCCTCTGTTGTTACACCTGTAAATTACAAGTATAAAATGTATACAACAACTCATTGTATTATTGAAGGTCACCGTAGCCTTGTTGGTAGTGCTCCTGCCTACGAAGCTGGTGGTCCTGGGTTCGAATCCCAGTAAGTGCAAATATTTGTGTGATGAGCACGAATATTTGTTTCTGAGTCATGGATGTTTTCTATGTATAAAAGTATTTATCTATCTATATAAGTTTGTATGTCGTCGCCTGGTACCCATAGTACAAGCTTTGCTTAGTTTGGGGCTAGGATGATCTGTGTGATATTGTCCCCAGATATTATTATTTTTTTATACATCGGTATATCTCGGCTTGTGCCGGCATCTTAAGGCAGCACGGACCTAGGTTATTGTATTTAATTATATGTATGTCATTTGAAAGGTTTAGTGGCAGTGGTTGTTAGTATTGGTAGAATTCTAGTTTATATAGTAACATATAATTGAATACAAAATCTGGATGTGTCTTATTATAAACAAATATCTTGATACAACAAACACACTGCAATCTGATCTGAAACTAAGTAGCTATACTTTACCATGGGCAAACTGATAACTGACAAACATACTTGTATATTTCTAAATACATACATATCAAAATATGGATCCAATTTTAACAAACATATAAGAGGAGAGTGATTTGAAATTTGTCAAAAACAAAATCAGGTTTAACATTTTACATAATTATGTAAAACTTTAGGCTGTACTGGTAAGCCTACTATACTATTTGCGTTATAGCATGGTGCGGGTGACAGTTTCAGTAACATTTCATTTCACTCTTGAAAGGCGCAGCGATTTACAAATTATGTCTTGGTATCTCAGCTGTACCACATTTGTTACATATTAAATCATTAATAACTGTAGTAAATTGAATTAAATGCAACCAGAATGTTCATCTCTACAAATTAAATTAACTTGAATGAAAAAAATAAGCAAAGCGTTATGCGTAGTTATGCGTAGAACGTAAGGTCATAGACGTATTTTGTGATGGGATGGGCTGCTACGATGGGTAGTCGATATATTTGTATAATAAATAACGTATTTTGTGCATAGGTAAATTTTTATTGTTTAAATGCAATATTGCCTATAATTATACAACAGAACATTAGGGTAAGGTGAAAAAAATGCATTTAATTAGTCTGAACTCGTATCAGATCCTGACTCTGAATTGTCACTTAATTCATTATCAGAATCTGTGACGGATATTATTAATGATGACTCTATTATATTGTCAATATGGATGTCATGATCCCAATCAGACATAATATCCCTTTTTATTTTATTTGCGACATTATTAGATTTATGCTGCGAGTATCGTTAGCAATAAAAATGTATTGCACATCCCTAGTAATGTGGTACTTATAGATGTCAACGTCAAATAAGCAACTGTCACCCGCACCATGCTACAACGCAAAAAGTATATACAGCCTAAAGTTTTACATAATTATGATAAATTATGTAAAATGTTACAGCTGATTTTATACTAGACAAATGTGAAATCACTCTCCTCTAAAGTAATGATTATGCGGAAGTGACGTTATTCTACGAATTGGTCAATGTAATGGATAAATTACACCTGGGGCTCTACCGGCTAAGTCGCTGAACTTCGATTTCTTAAATGGCGTTCAAATAAATAAAGGTTAAAAATTACTTACTCAATCGTTAAATCGGCGTTGACAATCGCTTCCGGACCATTTATGACGTCATATGTGCGCATTTAAGCCGATTAAACGATTGATTGAGTCATTTTTAACCTTAATTATTTGAACGCCATTTAAGAAATCGATGTTCGGCGACTTAGCCGGTAGAGCCCCTGTACATAGAACAAACTATTGTGCTCATCACACAAAGATTTGGCACAGAAACCTCTAGAGTTTGAGTGTGCCACTTTACAATATGTCGTCGGCACTTAAGAATAACATTAGGTAATGGACAAAAGAAGTACATATGTTTATATACGACTTAAAAACTAGATAAACAATAATTAATTTATTTAAGCCAAGCTTTCTTTTAATTGAAGCCTATAAAGAAAAACACTTCTCGAGTCCAATGAGAAAAAACGCAAATAACTACGATAATTTACTTATGGATGTCAAAAAGAGATTAAAAGTAGTATTTTAGTTTAAGTTTTATATCCCAACTATTTATATTTTTACGTAAGTGGGTAGGTAATGCATTTATTAACAGAGATATTAAGTAGGCGCTCGTTCGCTCGCCGTAACAATTTTTTGCTTGTTTGATAACCAGTTTCTGGCGTGCGGCTTGTAAATCTTCCTATGTATACGCGATACATAGGAAGATTATTTTTTCCTGTATTTCTTGATTAAAGAATTGTCTAATACTGTGTACAAAGTTATGCTTCTAACAGTCCCATAGTTTGAAAACTTTCGCCAGTTATTGCAGAAGTAAAAACATTGTTCTTACACACCATAAGACATCTTACACACCATATTGTACAAACACAGATGCACTAAATCTGACAGATGGTCATGCAATAATTACAGAGATCATAAAGTCCAGGACTACTGGCAACTTTGAACTGCAATAAATTTATTGATTAATAAGAAAAGCCTTAGTACAGGTGAATCTACTCACCAAAGGTCTCCATGGCGAGCCTTAAATCTGACTCCTCCTGCAACTTCTGCTGACGCAGCTTCTCGGCTGCTTTCTGTTCTGGAGTTAGTTCTTCAACCTTCTCGACTGAGACGCGCTCAGCCTTTTCGCGTTCAAGACGCTGCAAGAATATATAGAATTCCAATCAAGAATACAAGTCAGAGTTCAGTTCACAACTCCTGTTTTGACTGAGTGATTGATTGGTCATATGTACATTAAGAATAAATTGCCGTATCTATTTTTACTTTTATCGCATTATTGTATTTTACTCAAATTAAAGGTAACTAAGGTAACCACAGATATGTTATATAATTAACTCAAAACAATATATCTGAAGTAAAGCAATATTTTTCGAATGAGAGTCATTAATGTCGGAATAAATATTGCAATAAATATAGTAGTTTATTCCAGTAAGTTATAGTAGTATCAGCAGTAGATTAAAAACTTAATTGAAAGGTCAATGAAAACTTTCATTGTTAAACCAACTCACAATAGGCTAAGGCTTCATAATTCCCAACTAGACAGAGCCTGTACAATTGCAACCTGACAAACATACTTATATATTTCTAAAGTAAGTAAGTTAGTAAGTAACTCTTTATTGTACACCAAAAAATAATACATATAATAGGAACTTTGAGTATGTTAAGATTGTACAAATGGCGGCCTTATCGCTAAGTGCGATCTCTTCCAGGCTAAATACATACATATCACACTTATATTATAAAGGCGAAAGTTTTTGTGTGAGTGTGTATGTTTGTTACTATTTCACTCAAAAACTACGGATTTTGATAAACTTTTTATTATAATTTATTTATTTATTTACTTGGACAACCAGCAGTTGTTACATTGTTTCTTACGTCTATATTATTGAGTACAAAATTATAATTAAATGCACAACATTTGAAGGTGTCACAGCATGCGCTTAAATTTCATAACAGTGACACATAAAGAAAAATAAAATTAAATAAGATACACTACATAAAACAAATAAAAATAATATAGCTTATATATCCGAATAACACATAGACTATAATTTATAAAGTTTAACGCGGTAAAACCGCGGGGCACAGCTAGTTAAAGATAAATTACAGAAACAGAACAAATAATCATGCTCATGACACTAATATTTTTCCTGGGTGGGCAAACCAACCACTAAACCAACAGGCCTTCTGAAGAATAAGTGCTATTTCTAGAAAACAGAGTGGATAATTGAGAACAGTCTAATTATTTCAGAAACTAAATTATAGCTCCTCAAAATCTACACTGTATAAAGGTTGCATTAATGTTTACAAAACACTGAAGGAACAGTTTTCAGTAGGCATAACAAGTCTACAGAAAACAAAGCAAATGAATAATTTTATCTGGAAGGCTCCTAATGGGAATGAAGCATTGTGACTGGCAAAAGTTATCATAACCGTAAGCGAGCATGCCCATTGAGAGCTCAAACTCTATGTTATGTAACTCGCAAACCCATATTATAGCCTCAGAAATAAATATTACTCTACATTAGATTTCGGCTTTTTTGTAGTGATTTCGTAAATAAGTGTATGCACTAAGTCCCCATCACTCTGGGAAATGATTAGCACAAGTGCAATAGTTTTTATAGTGTGTCTGAGTTTCTAAATTGTGAGAGATCCTAATTGAGTATTGACTATGGTCAGTTGTTTGTGTGTGGTAAAATTGATGTTATATCTGTTTCATGTATATATTTAATTTTAATTTCATTGTATTATATTCAATGTTAGTCAACACCTTAAATTTTAATTATGTTATGTTTTTTGATTATTTTGTCTCCCAATTATTATTGTTATCGTTTGATTTTTAAATTATGCTTATATTTAAGAAATTGTATTGTAAAATTCATACACAATGAAAATTGTTATTGAATAAGTAAATAAATAATAAAGTACAAGTAAAAGTTAATAGCCATAAAAATATCTGTAGGTACTCTACCCATTGTGACTCAGATGGCAGTGAACCTGCTTTATGATCCACAGGTTGCAGGTTTGATCTTCACACAAGGCTAATATATATATGTGTGCATGAAGATGTCTATTTGTATTTGTCTGGGTGTGTTGTGTGTATTGTAAATATTTACAAAGAAAAATAAGTAAATAAGTATTTCCATCTGACAACCATTGCTTAGTTAGGGCTAGATGTAGCTCTGTGTTATGTCCTGTATAATTATTATTTATATTATTACTATTAAATTTTTTATTGTTTCTATTAAAACTACTTATATAGACTTTTTACATTCAAGTTTCATATGCATAATGTAGGTTTATTTTAATCAGTTTTATTATAAACTAACTATGCCCCAGGGTTTCCCAGACATTAAACTATATCTGAATAACACATAAGTTTAATGTCTGGGAAAATTCGGGGATTCGGATTCTAATAAAATTTTGCAGTAATATAGCATATATGCTATATTACTGCAAAATTTTATCAGAATCCGTTCATGAATCATGAAAGAGTAACAAACATCTATATATCCATACACACAGACTTTCGCATAATAATACTCATAGGATTTTATTTCTTATATTGATTGAAACAACATCCAGTCTGTAGACCTCTCATTATTGTAGCAGACAATTTGTTCTGGCAATGTCTGCACTATGGATAAAATTGCAGGGGCATTTACTTGCAAAATAAAGCTTGCAATTCACTGACATCAAGTAAACCTAGACTCAGAACAATTATAAATAGGTAAACCAATGGTAGTACCGAGTTAAGATTAGTGCCCTTTTCTTTAAAAAAAGGAAAAGGATAAGCTTTACGTGACCGCTACATTCTTGGTTATGTTTCGTGTCTGGGAATCACCCTGTGACACAGGGATTTAACCCCTAGAATGGGGGCAACTACTTAACCACCAAGTTGCATGTATAGGTTAAGTAAATAGCAATAATACTTCTAATAACAAAATGTCAGCCATTGGTGTGATCTTATAAAATAATGCAGCCCACAATCAGTATTAGACTCAATACTGAATAAGCTGGACAAACTACTTTCTATGCAGACATTTGCTCTAAATATAAGTTCTAGTTAAACTTTCACTGCATGTTGATCTTCATTTTATCATATGTCCTTGTATTAAAGCTTGCTTATATTTATTAACCAACTTCAAAAAAGGGAGGAGGTGCTCAGATAGACTGGTAACATTTTTATTGTTAAGATCATCTTTCAGTTGACCTAGGAAGCTTTCACTGCACAACTGGATCATACTGATATTGAATATAAGAATGCAAACTTAAATAGTCACTAATAAAACCAAAAAAATTAAAAGTTATTAAATATATGCACGTTTAAGTGCTTAATGGGAATAAATTTCACTGCTTTGCCCATCTATGGGGGATCATACTGATATTGAATTTAAGAAAGCAAACTTAAATAGTCACTAATAAAACCAAAAAAATTAAAAGTTATTAAATATATGCACATTTAAGTGCTTAATGGGAATAAATTTCACTGCTTCGCCCATCTATGGGGGATCATACTGATATTGAATTTAAGAAAGCAAACTTAAATAGTCACTAATAAAACCAAAAAAATTAAAAGTTATTAAATATATGCACATTTAAGTGCTTAATGGGAATAAATTTCACTGCTTCGCCCATCTATGGGGGATCATACTGATATTGAATTTAAGAAAGCAAACTTAAATAGTCACTAATAAAACCAAAAAAATTAAAAGTTATTAAATATATGCACATTTAAGTGCTTAATGGGAATAAATTTCACTGCTTCGCCCATCTATGGGGGATCATACTGATATTGAATTTAAGAAAGCAAACTTAAATAGTCACTAATAAAACACAAGACACAAAAATAATAAGTTATTAAATATGCTTTAAGTTAAGTGCTCAATGGGAATAAATTTCACTGCTTCTCTGGTCTATAGGGGTTCACACTGATATAGAATTTAATAAATTAAGCAAACTTAAGAAGTAGTCACTAATGAAAGACAGACACTAAAAAAACTAAGTTATTAAATATATAGGCATTTAAGTTCTTAATGGGGATAAATTTCACTGCTTCACCCATCTATTGGGGATCATACTGATATTGAATTTAAGAAAGCAAACTTAAATAGTCACTAATAAAACCCAACAAATTAAAGTTATTAAAATAAAGGCATTTAAGTTTATTCAAGATAAATTTCAGGTCTAAAGGGGATCATAGTGATATTGAATTTATTAAAGAAAGCAATCTTAAGAAGTAGTCACTAAAGAAACACATACACAAAAACTAATATATATAAAGGTTTTAAATATGCACATTTAAGTTCTTAGCGAGGATGCTGTCCCTTTCATTCAAAATGATTATAGTAAGATGATATTATGATATTAGTAAGAGCTTCTTTGGCTTCATTAAAATGATAAGTAATGTAATCAGTTACTTTGCAGAAATCCATAACAATCGGGAGGGTGGTGCAAATTGCATCCCGGCATGATTAAACTGACAATTACAGGAATTAACACTACATATTTTGTATTTTGATTCACTAATCTGATGTCATATGCAAGTATGTTCCTTATCTAAATTGATTTATAAATGCCTATACTTAATTACTTTAAAGGTAATTAGTGTTTTATTTTACAGTTAGGCTTCATAGTTCATGCTAATAGTGACAAATAATATTATATTAGTCAGCACTATAGTGAAGGAAATTTAACTAACTGACACTGAAAGAACAAATTACAAAAAAACTAGGCGAATTATGAATAAAATATTTTAGTCTTTTCTAAATGTGTCAACTGATCAAGTAAACCTTGAATATAATGCATGTGTTGTGTAGCAGCTAAGACAGTTGCCTCACCATTTTGTGTCCCAGGTTCGATTCTCAACAACAACTTAAAACAAATAGTTGTTCTAAGTCTGGATGTAATTTGTGTTCATCAATTGTTTGTAAATACCCCATAAAACAGGAAATTATTTCACACGTGTGAGTGTTATCTTTTTAAAAAAGAAACAATAATGTGTATTCCCTATGATGCGAAGTGCATCAGCTGATTTAAATGCCTCAACAGAATGTAAAAAGTACTTCATATATGTGCAAACTAATATTAACAATATTAAGGTATTAAATGAATGAAAATTGTATATTTATAACTTGTGCGCTATGAATGTATAAATTAATTTATAAATTTGGAGTTATATATTAAAATTGTATGCAATTTAATAGAATCACAACTCATGGGGAAAAAATAATATTAGTAAAAATTTAAGAATAATAATAGAAAGTAAACAAAAATAAAGTAATAAAAAAGAAAGGTTTAAAATGAAACCAAAAGATTAGAAAAAGAATAGGTCAGTGGGTATTCTTAGATAAAAACTAAACCCCTAGAAACAATGTTGCTGCAATAAAATTGCAAAAGTGAGTCATCGGCGGCTAATTTGCCCAACAATAAAAAAAAAAAACAAGTTTGGTCCCATAAAAATATTAAACTAATTTAATATCCCAGTTTTTATTTTACTTTTTATATGATATTCCTTTGAGATAAAAGATAATGAAACTGCTAACTTAGCTTATCATATCATTCTGTAATTCATAAGATGCTTGTAACTCCCTGGCTCACTCTTTCTTGGAACAGAACATCTACCTACATGACATAATGTGTATTAAAAAAAACATGCCCTCATCTATGTCCTTGTATTAAAGTTCTCAAACACATATGGTACAAATTCTCAGAAACATACCTCTTTTTCAGCTATTTTGTCCTGAATCTTCTTTTTAGGCTTCACTGGAGCCTGAGGAACCTCCGTTTTCTCCTCGTCCTTCTTTTCTTCCTCCTCATCTTCCCAACTTTCCTGCAAATTCACTGACGTCAACACGTATGCACAATAATTGAGGTTAAGTACTAAATACGCACTTTATCAAACCAAACACTTACGCAGTCACATCTGACAACGAAAATAAACTTTTTGGCACTTCATACGTTACCTTCACGGCGTCTTCCTCATCTTCGCCTTCCCACTTATTCGAACTAGTCAACGTGGTCGGTAGTTTAGGCTCAAAATTATCCGCATCTGCAAATTACCCACGCAATGACATCACAATCTAAACTTGCGGACAAATCAATAATAAATACGTTATAAACACTTACCCCACGACACGTCCATGATTGCGGACACCTGAATAGCACCAATCTAATTTTGCTACTCGTTTCACGTGAAGACAAAATCAGACAGCCAAGTAACTTGCCGCAATAGTGGTTTTTTATCACAAGATGTCTCCAGGGTCGACAGAAAATCTATCAACAATATTGTCCTCAAGCGAATATTGTCAAACGACCGAAGATTTTCCGCAATGACCGCGACCGGATTGAGAAACGAGGGACAAATGACATAATTTTGGCGAATTCTCAACAAAAATATGATCAAATTTTGATAAGCAAAAATATGACTCCATTGCAGACGATAATTTCCGAATCACTAAAAATTCCAACATGGCCGACATTAATGTTACCATATACAAAGACATTTTTCAACGAGAATCAATTTTAATCAATGTATATCGATATAATTAAACAAAATGTATTCTGGCAAACACCATTCCTACGGACAATAAATGACAAAGGTTACTCAATCTATATAGCACATTTATGGCATCTTGTGAACGTTTTACATGTTCATAATTATGTATTTTAAATGAATAGTCAACCATACAAGCATTAACTGTCTCAGCATAATAAAGATTATAGGCAGTTCGGCTGTAGTAATAAGGTAACTATGAAATTGAAAATCTCCTACCTCGTACATAAAATACATCATCCTTATAAAGGCTATTTTTATGCGAAATGGTTTCAGCATTTATTATAGTTTCCGTATACCCCGGAACTACAATTGGTTTAGGTTCTAGCAGCATTATTTTTGAGTTTGTACCATCTCTCTTAGCCTAACGGTATATTTCGTGGAGATGGCTAGAAACCTGAAGGTATGACTTCAATCCCTTGGAATCGTGTGAGGCCGCTTGTATGGGATGCAAATTGTATGGAGACATTGGCGCTCTCCCATCTTCAAGTTAGTTTGAGATCAGATGGTGCAGTAGCGGAGCCGGCTGAGAGACCCAAGCGGTGGAAATGTGCTGCCATAGGCGACGGTTATATATTTCATCTGTTTGGGGTGGAAACTATGGGTATTGGGGGCCCCAAAACATGATTCTTTGTCAGGTAGTTGTGAAGATGGCTTGTGGAACACTCTGGTTATCAGAGAGTTGGCACGTACCTCGACCAGCGCATAACGCTTTTTTATTTGTATGTTGAACTTTTATTTTAAAATTTGACATTAAGTTCATAATGATAGTTTTAAATTCAATTCAATTCAAATAATTTTTTATTAAATTCCCAAGTAATAATTCCACCAAGCTTTTGTTACAGGGATACCTATACAAGGAAGCCGACATAAAAAAGTTATTAAAATTATTTTTAATAGCAAAAAAAGCCTCTAAAATATTGAATCTGGAAACCGTCGGTTTCCATGAATATAAAAACCGCAGTTAACCGCACATATATAGAAAACTTTCATATGTTAACACTGGTTTTGACAATCAAATTGCCCGCCAAACTAAAATATTTAACATTAAATTTGAAGTATCTAAAGTACCTATCCATTGGTTTGTCCCAAAGAGTACTTAAACCTACAATTTGTCCTATAAATCTATATTGCGAGTATTGCGACTTGTGAGTTTTGTGCCAAGAGTACTTTTGTTTTGTGTATACACAATGTGCTCAGTGGTTTTGTGTTGTGAGCTGAATTATCATAAAAAATGCGAATTATTTTTACTTGTCTTTTTGATATTTCCAATAGGAATAATTTTCCGCGAATAAAATTAGTGCAATAATAATATATAGGAGTGATCCGGTGACAATATTTAAGAAGGATTGGTGAGTAAAATCCAATGTACCTAGTACCTGTACTTAATTCATAAGTCGGCCGCACCAAAATATACTTTTTATCGCTTAACTTATGCTTTGAAAACTTCTGAATATCTACAGTGTTATTGATGACATAAATTTCGACTCATTTGCCAAGTTCCGCAAAACAGTTAGTGAATATTTTAGATAAGTAAAGTTAGCTTATGCAGCTTTTCCTGTAAATCCACATGTTTTTAATCTTTCACTATTTATTATTGTTGTATAGGTGTTAAGTTATTGTATAATTTAGTACTTAAGCAGTTAATTATTTGTTTGTAGTGTAGGAGGTGCTTACCTCTAAAAAAAAACTTGAGAGGTGTCAAGGGACACCCGGATGGAACGAAGTTATTTCTTATTAATTTTTATTATGTACAAAAAACCTGTACTATACACTCAACAAAAATAATCGTCGTGACACCACACTGTTCAATGCGAAATAGAAATGAAAATATCTGGCTTGCTTTCTATAAGAGAGAGAGAGAGAGACAGACAGAGAAATATGCGCACCGCACAGCTGTAAAAGGTATCGTGACAACTTTTTGTAAGAATTTTTTCCGTCTAGCCCCCTTTCACAACGCGCGATAAGTAACTTCGTTCCAATTGTTACACTAGGCCTGCTAATAGATATTGTTGAGATAATTCATAATTTTATAAGAGCAAACAATTGTTGGTGAGCCAATAAACAAATAAATAAATATTGTCACTATTATTTGAGGAAATTAACATGTATCAGTAAATATGTGTTCCATGTAGCTATAAAATAAAATAAAATAAAAAAGGTTTTTATTCACGTAGACTTTAAAAAAGCGCTTGTAAATAGTCAAAACATGTTTGTAGTAATATAGTTGTATACATTATAATTCCTAGTAACATAGATATTTAGGTACATATTGTATGAAAACATTTATAAAATTTATTTTATCATAGCAATGATGTTTAGCTAGCTCATATCAAGATATTTTCAAGAAATTATGTTTAATTATCTAGTTTAAGTCTAATATTTTTACTACATATTGTCAATGGTTCTGTCTATAGTAAGGTATTATTATTATGACGGACCTTGTGTTAATAACGACGGTCGCGCTTTAATGCTACCACCGGATCCAATGCGCCCCAACTAAAAAGACCCAGCGAAACAAACTCAGTGGGTTCATCTACTACCGGTTTCAACACGACCCTACAATATTAAACATTGTTTATATTGTATTTTTTATTTGCTGAAATATGTGTACTTACAAGTTTGTATAATTATAATAATAATATCTGGGGACAATGTCACACAGATCATCCTAGCCCCAAACTAAGCAAAGCTTGTACTATGGGTACCAGGCGACGATATACATACTTATATAGATAGATAAATACATAGAAAACATCCATGACTCAGAAACAAATATTCGTACTCATCACACAAATATTTGCACTTACCGGGATTTGAACCCAGGACCACCAGCTTCGTAGGAAGGAACACTACCAACTAGGCTATGGTGACCGTATAAGCATACTATTTCAAGAAGACATAATGGTCAATATTTGGTGTAGTTATGGAACTTAAATTAATAGGAATTAAAATTACAGTGAAATAGAATTAAGTACATAAAAGTAATGAAATTGTAAAGAACTAGGTACTTACTATTTATAAAGATATATAAGCAAGCTTAGGTAGTTTGATTTAAATTTTCAGCTATGCATTCATCAAACAATTGGATAAAAAATCATTGACTCACTGTAATATATTTATTATCACTTAATTTTTAATTGTTCAAGTTTGTTGCATTTTATGCCTAACTACAGGTATCATGCTTTCCTTTTTTAATTTGTTCTGCAATCTGTCCATTATACTTTCAGTAACTAAATGGGAGTCAGGGTCAGTTGTCCTGTGACCTTGACCTCCTTTCGATACTTTTGCTATACTATAGGTCTGTAGGGCATTCTAAAAAGTGAAGAAATATCTTGTGCCAGATACCAAAGAACCTTTTACATATATCAATCATCATCATTATCAAGGTGTCCATATGTAATACATGCATTATAATTAGTGAAATATTTTAAAGATTAGTGCTTGAGACATCATTAAATAAAAATAATTTTGCCAAGTTGTATGTTGGTTTAAGAAAACTTTATTTCTCATATGAATAACAGGTAATTCACTTCCTAAGAAAATAAATATTGCTAAATCTTTAAATGATGAGCA
This sequence comes from Pseudoips prasinana, assembly GCA_951640165.1. Lineage (NCBI taxonomy): Eukaryota > Metazoa > Arthropoda > Insecta > Lepidoptera > Nolidae > Pseudoips > Pseudoips prasinana. The sequence goes on along the minus strand of OX621251.1, from coordinate 29,732,448 downwards.
TAAGTACAGAACTATAATTTTTTGAATGCAAGTATACATTCTACCAATAAAATAAATTGGGGTAACTGGAAAAAAATACTAATAATTCAAAACAACAACATCATCCTCAGTCAAACAGAGATGCAGAACATAGGTATCTTAAACAACTGGATGCAGCATGCAACAAGGTGTAAGATTACTTAATACTAGAGGAAACCTAAGGTGTACTCATCACAAAATGTGGTTTCTTCTAGAAAAGCACAGTATCAGATACTGTGCTACTGTGTATTTTATTAGAGGGTGGTATTAGGTAATTGAATTAAATAAAATAAAAAAGTTTTTATACACATAGACCTTAAAAAAACACTTGTAAATACATAGTTTATATAATTTATTTTATAATCATTTATATAATTTATTTTATAATAGTAATGATATTTAGCTCGCTTGTATTAAGTTATTGTCAAAGATTTGATATCGAGAAAGAAGCAGATATTAGAATGTTCATACATTTTAAATAATACCCCTTATCTGCCTCGTTGATCTAGAGGTAGTATAGTATAGGCCCTGGTGGCGGAATGGCGGGACAGGCTCTCGCGCCCAACCGCCGGCCTCGTCACTATCGAGGCGGTCCGGCCGGTACTCGAGCGTTGGCTCGGGAGGAGGCACGGCTCCCTGTCGTTTCGGGTGACGCAGGTACTCTCGGGGCATGGCTGCTTCGGGAAGTACCTGTGTCGCATAAACAGGGAGCCGGACGCCCGGTGTCACCACTGCGTCGACTGTCGGGAAGACACGGCGCTGCATACGCTGGCAGAGTGTGCCGCTTGGGAGGAGCAGCGCCGTGCCCTCATTTCTGGAGTAGGCAGTGACCTGTCGCTGCCGGCCGTCGTAAACTCGATGGTTGGCGGCGAAGAGTCATGGGACGCGGTGGTTTCCTTTTGCGAGACAGTCATCTCGCGGAAGGAAGCTGCGGAAAGGGAGAGGGAGATTACATCCTCTCACCCGGCCCGCAGCAGACGCACCGGGCGTCGGCGGAGGGCGGACAGCGCCCTCTTCCGGCCCCCCTAAATGGGCCCAGGGGCGACGGACTCGGGGGTGTCCGTTGCCCACTACACATCTGGACCCGAGGTGGCGGCGCGACGTGTTCACGCGCGCCCCTCTTAGACGTTGCGGGGGGAGTTTAACACCTCACTCCCCCCCTAATGCGAGGAGGCCCGCAATTATGGGCCAGCACCAGCCGGGGGTTGCGGAAGTATCGTATGTTCCCGCGACCCCTGGCGCAGGTGTGAGATGGAACACCGGGGTGGTTTTTAGTCAGTAGGAGTCTGACAGACCCCTCCGCTACCCCCGAGGCGGAGGACATCGATGCAGGATTTTCCACCCCGCAAAAAAAAAAAAAAAAAAAAAAAGAGGTAGTGTGTACAACCCTCGAATGTGAGGTCTTCCATTCAATACCTGGGTCAGAACAAAAAATGTATCTAATAGTATCAGTCTGAAGTTGGGGAGTTTGCAGTATTAAAGCCCCATGCCTCGGATAGCATGTAAAGTTGTTAACATGTTAGCATGTGTCTGTAACTGAACTCTTTCTGGTAGTGTCTATAGTTGTCCCATTGGATCATGAGAGTGATGGAATAGAAAGTGCCCCTGTGTATGCACACTTGTACATTATAATATGCCCTACAGAGATGGCTGAACTCCATTGAGACTGGCTGGCGTGGCCGAAATTCGGCCAGGGGGATATTATTATTAAATAATACCTAGGCAAGATTCAAGACTCAATCATTTATTCACTGAATTTGAATACATAATTTATGAATATTAATAAGTAGTACATAATGTGTTAACAAATTTGATTGACTCATCATACTCTGAGGAACCAAAAATATATTATTTGTATTTCACATGAGTTCACAGATTGATTTTCTTTCATTTGTGCAGTTTCATGGGTAGATAGTGCTCCTTAAATTTCCTTAACTGGTTTTGACGGGCCTTGGCGTTGATGGCAAATGCTTGCTTTTATCGCCGGCCGGAGGTCGTGGGCTCGATTTCTTCCCAGGACAGATATTTGTGTGCATGAACCATGAATTCTTACTTGCTCTTTATATGGATATGAGTAACGGAGGGGACGGCGCGTACGCAGTCCCCACTACCAAAAATTACGCATCCGAGTTATCCACATTAGGGATAATCGCAGGGGTCAACCCATCCGCAGTGCAATGGATAGGCCTCGCCCTGGGGGAACCGCCTTCATGATCACGGTGTCCCCTATGCCAGGTAAGTATGATTTCTGTACCGCTCCGCGGCGCGGTCGTCTATCCGCGGAGAATCTCTATAGCGACTTTTAACTTCTGTAGAATGCCATCTAGTGGATTTGAGAAGAACTAAACTATAACATTCACTTGGACAATGACGATAAATAACTAGAGTTAATATTTTATCGCTACACGTTCACCACCTTTCTAATTAAATACTATACTTATTAATAAAATAAATAAATGATCACTATTTTATCCGAACTAATTCTACGATGGCGACGCGACGGTGCGGTGATTCGAAAGCAGATGAGTAAGACAAGTGGCGCTCTACAGTTATAGACAGGTGCGTCAGGGAAACCGCTTAAACAGTAATTATATATATTGTAATATTTTAGAATATTTAAATGACAATGGATGAAATTTAACCTTTGTATGTCAACACAATTCACTCAACCATGGTAATTATAGGTTTAAATTTTTTTTTAAAGGATCCGCACTGATTTTTTTGAAAATATTTAAAAAAGAAATACTGAAATTTAAAAAAATATATATAGCAATAATTTATATATAAAATAAAATATTGAATAAAAATCTATGATCTATGAACGAGGCATATATACATACCGTGAGCAATTCTCAGATGTTTAGGTAACAATAGCAAAGTGTTAAAGTCAAATCCATAACCTTGTCTTTACGTAATTATGGGACGGGTTCTGAGTAAATATGCGAACACATGAATTACAACAATCATGGCATCGAATTGATGGGTCCTACTACTTAACATAGTGTTGTAAACAACAAACATACTTCGTTATAAATGATTCGGAAAACATTGAGTATGTGTCATATTCGATATTATTAATACATTACGAAAAATAATGTAAGAGCCCATATAAATTATTATTTTATTCGAATTGACATTTTATACAATTTATTTAATTTGTGGTGATATTTCTTGTAATAGTTTTTTAATGTAGGTATTAATCCTTGCATGAAATATCTTTTTATTATTTCTACACCAGCAATAAAATACAAAAATACTAAATCAATAAATAATATTCAATATTTCTTTTCTGGCCAAATGTAAGTATGTACTAAAGATTTCCATGTTAGAGATTTTTTACATACATTGAGATGGGTTTCGTAGGTATTCTAAATTCCCTCAGTATTATATTGAGAATTGAACATCCGCATTTTCTATTAAAAAACCTAGTAGTTTATACAATTAAATACAGAAAGCAAAATACATATTACCGAATCGATCATAATGAAAAGGGTCAAGGTTACAATGACGTAGCGTAGACAACCAGTATGGCCACAAAGGAGAGGATACGTCACGATAACCTCATATTATATGATAATAATATGTCAAAATGACCGCACCGCGTGGCATCATTATTGTTATAGGAGAGCTTTAAGTGGAACTTGAGTTCATAATAACTAGATGGCGCTGTACGAATGACGTCACTTTTTATAAGTCGCTATCGAGATTTTCCGCCGTTGAATGACTCTCGATCCGAACATGAATTTTATTAAGACCTTACTTCATAGGATCATTTCTATAGTAAGCTCTTCCCGAGACTTTCACACTATGTGAGTCCTCACAAGTCACGATGAGGAGACGTGGCGCGGCACCCTGAGCGTGAGGCGGGCGGTGGTAGTCTACCATCAGCCCTCGATGATCGTTCGCCCTCTTCTTCGGAAGGGGGAGTGGGGTGCTGTCGCTGTCTGAGTGGCATTTTTAAACAAATTTTAAAGTTAATTATATGCATAGATCTACAAATATTTCCTCCGAATGAAATGTTTAAAAATAGGAGGTAATTAATCGAAAATTTGATTTCTAATAAGTCTTGTCATTTCTAGAAATTGACATTGAGAATAAGCCTAAATCCTTATGTTTTCAGTGGCTAATTCTTTTTAAACATACCACTGAGAGAATGACATGCTATTAATAGCATATAATTTTAATGTTATTTTTCAACAATGATTTAATGAATTAGGCTGTTGTGATTGTGACTTTATAAATAAATTTCATGAATGTCTTGTTTTATATCAATTGGACTGCGTTATGTACCTACCATGAACAAAGCGAAACTTTATTTAACGAAATGAAACGATGTTTTTTAAAGTGTGTGAACATAGTTTGGCCGCTATAAGAATATAATTATTATGTGATTTATATGAGACATATTATTGATGTTTCAATTAATTAAATAATAATACATCTTAATAGGACGTTTAATATAGAAGATATAGTATCTATATAATTATTATCACAATCGGTACAAGTGTATGTTGTACATAGCACTGAAATTAAAAAGACGCATACACGCAAAGATTTGCATTGAATTATATAATTAGTAAAAATTAGTTTTATGAACAATAATTTTGAAATTCATTATTTTCATCCTGCATCCCAAATTTAAAATTAACAATTAAATTAAATTAACATTTTAAGAATAAGACGTTTTAAGAATAAGTATTTTCTTGAAGGCATCTGGAAGAGGTCCATTTGAGAATAAGATACATTTCAGGAATTAAGATGGGTAGGTATTAATGTTACTAAGAACTTTTACAATATTGTATTTTAACTGCATAGAAGGGTAAACCTTGAATAAAACAAAATAAGTAGGAATATAATAAATAGGAATTTGAGATCTATAATAATAAACCAAGTGTGTGTCAATAACAATCATCCTCAGGTCAACTCACATGTCTTCCTAGAATGAAACTACATCACGAAATTGCACTCTTAGACTAGCTAAACGATTTTTTTAAAACATATTGATAGTGTTTCCAGGTACATCGGAATTACGGTAGAAGTACGGTACTTTTTACTTATTCACAGTCTACGGTAACGGTTCATTACCGTCTAATTTTAAATCTTGACTACCGTGTTAAACTGTTATGAATATTGCAAGCTAATAAAATTGTAGTCCAATAATATAACACAGAACGAATCGCTGTAGCTAAGTTTTTGTCGACTGGCAATACACGTGTCAGGTGATCCTAATACGGCTAAATACAAGAGGGTTTCGGTTTTTAAACCAAGATAAAAATCGGTTACAGAATAGTGCAAGCATAAATCGCAGAACCACTATATAGTTCGTTTCAATTTTATTTATACTCGTATGGTCAAGTACTTCTTGTTTTGGATGATTAAGATAGTTGTCAATTATATTATCCATAAAAAATAAATTCATGGTAATCTTTTTTGGTTTTTACTCGGTATTTATCAATTGAGGCGACGTGTGAAACACCGGATTTTTAATGTATCAACACAGTATTCTTATTTTTATCTCAACACTGCTTATTTGATGTCCATATCTAACGACTGTAAGAATGAGGAAATGTCCCATACGATAATTAATAATGTGTCCTTGTATTTATTGATAATATTCTCTACATAATGCTTTACGGGGGGGACAGCGCGTACGCAGTCCCCACTACCAAAAATTACGCATCCGAGTTATCCACATTAGGGATAATCGCAGGGGTCAACCCATCCGCAGTGCAATGGATAGGCCTCGCCCTGGGGGAACCGCCTTCATGATCACGGTGTCCCCTATGCCAGGTAAGTATGACTTCGGTGCCGCTCCGCGGCCGGGTCGTCTTTCGGCGGAGAATCTCTATAGCGACTTTTAACTTCTGTAGAATGCCACCTAGTGGATTTTCGACGAACTAAACTGTTCACTTGGACAATTTAGATAAATAACTAGAGTTAATATTTTATCGCTACACGTTCACCACCTTTCTAATTAAATACTGTACTTATTAATGATGTAAAATAAATAAATTAACACTATTTTGTCCGAACTAATTCTACGATGGCGACGCGACGCGGACGGTGCGGTGATTCGAAAGCGGATGAGTAAGACAAGTGGCGCTCTACAGTTATAGACAGGTGCGTCAGGGAAACCGCTTAAACAGTCATTATATATATTGTAATATTTTAGAATATTTAAATGACAATGGATGAAATTTAACCTTTGTATGTCAACACAATTCACTCAACCATGGTATTTATAGGTTTCAATTTTTTTTAAAGGATCCACTCTGATATTTTTGGCAATATTTAAAAAAAATACTGAAAAAAAAATATATAGCAATTATAATTGCATGCATTTATATATAAAATAAAATATTGAATAAAAATCTATGATCTATGAACGAGGCATATATACATTACCGTGAACAATTCTTAGATGTTTAGGTAACAATAGCAAAGTGTTAAAGTCAAATCCATAACCTTGACTTTATATAATTATGGGACGGGATCTGAGTAAATATGCGAACACATGAATTACAATAATCTTGGCATCGAATTGATGGGTCCTACTACTTAATATAGGTACTATTGTAAACAACAAACATACTTCGTTATATATGATTCGAAAAACAGTGAGTATGTGTCAATATAATCTAAGAGAGTAGCCATTTAAATTATTATTTTATTCGAATTGACATTTTATACAATTTATTTAATTTGTGGTTGTAATTCTTGTAATAGTTTTTGTATTAATCCTTGCATGAAATATCTTTTTATTATTTCTACACCAGCAATAAAATACTAAATCATAAATATTTAATATAAAAGCTTATCTGCCCAAATTTACAAAAAAAATTCATATCAGAGATTTTTTACATAAATTGAGATATTTTTCATAGGTATTTTAAATTCCCTCAGTATTAATTATTCTCTTCTCTCAATATTAAGAATTGAATATCCACATTTTCCATTAAAAAACCAAGTAGTCTATACAATTAAGTACACAGAAAGCAAAATGCGTGTTACCGAATCGATCACAATGAAAAGGGTTAAGGTTGTCTGTAGCGCATGTCGGTCATTGTAACGTAGCGCAGACAACCGGTACGGCACACAGAGGAGATCATCGAGACACATACGTCACGATAACCTCATTTTATAATATGACCATGGAGCTTTGTAATAGTTCCATGAATATGACAATATGTCAAAATGACCGCACCGCGTGGTATCACTATTGTTAGAGAGCTATATGTGGAACTTGAGTTCAGAGTAACTAGATGGCACTGTACGAATGACGTCACTTTTTATAAGTCGCTATCGAGATTTTCCGCCGTTGAACGACTCTCGATCCGAACATGAATTTTGTTAAGACCTTACTTCATAGGATCATTTCTATAGTAAGCTCTTCCCGAGACTTTCACTCTATGTGAGTCCTCACAAGTCACGATGAGGAGACGTGGCGCGGCACCCTGAGCGTGAGGCGGGCGGTGGTAGTCTACCATCAGCCCTCGATGATCGTTCGCCCTCTTCTTCGGAAGGGGGAGTGGGGTGCTGTCGCTGTCTGAGTGGCATTTTTAAACAAATTTAAATAGCAAAGTACATTTATTTATAGTATAATAACACGGTTTCAGTTGTCACCTAATTCCCATGACCAAAAGGTCTGTTCGAGAAAACTCGAATAGTTCCTAATTCTTTTTAAAAATACCACTGAGAGAATGTTACATGCTATTAATAGCAAATAATTTTTATGTTCTTTTTCATCAATGATTTATTTAATTAGGTTGTTGAGACTTTTTACTTACATAGATTTCATGAATGTTTTGTTTTATATATCAATTGGACTGTGTTATGTAACCACGAACAAAACGATATTTAACAAAATGAAACGATGTTTTTTAAAGGGTGTGAACATAGTCTGGCCGCTATAAGAATATAATTATATGTTATTTATATAAGATATATTATTGGTGTTTCAATTAATTAAATAATAATACATTTTCATAGGACGTTTAATATTAAGATATAGTATCTACATAATTATTATCACAATCGGTACAAGTGTATGTTGTACATAGCACTGAAATTCCAAGTCGCATACACGTAAAGATTTGCATTGAATTATATAATTAGTAAAAATAATTTTGAAAATTCATTATTTTCATCCTGTATCCCAAATTTAAAATTAACTTAAAATTCACATTTTAAGAATAAGACGTTTTAAGAAAAAGTATTTTCCTGATGGTATCTGGAAGATTACCATTTGAGAATAAGATACATTTCAGGAATAAAGATGGTAGGTAAGTATTAGTGTTAGTAAGTACTTTTACAATATTGTATTTTAACTGCATAGAAGGCTAAACCTTGAATAAAACAAAATAAGTAGGAACATAATAAATAGGAATTGAATATCTGTAATAATAAACCAAGTGTGTGTCAATAACAATCATCCTCAGGTCAACTCACATGTCTTCCTAGAATGAACCTACGTCACGGAATTGCACTCTTAACTAGCTAAACGATTTTTTAAGACAAATATTGACATAAAACTGTCAATATTTGTCTGTCAAGTTCACCGGAATTAACGTAGAAACACGGTATTTTTTACTTATTCACGGTTTGCGGTAACGATTGACTACTAAATGTTGATTACCGTATTAAACTGTAATGTATATTGCAAGCTTTAGTAGCTTAGTTTTAGTCGTTTGGCAATATTACTAAGCCGCGCAGGAGAGCTTCCAAATATATTACACGTGTCAGGTGAGCCTAATACGGCTAAATACAAGAGTGTTTCGGTTTTCTAACTCGGTTACAGAATAGTGCAAGCATAAATCGCCGAACCACTACTACAGTTCGTTTCAATTTCATTTATACTCGTATGATCTAGAAGTTCTTGTTTTGGATGATTAAGAAGTCAATTATATTATCCATAAATATTATTCATGGTATTTTATTTTGGTTTTTACTCAGTGTTTTTCAATTGTGTCTACGTGTTAAACATCGTATTTTTAATGTATCAATAGAGTGTTATCTGGTAACAGTGCTTATTGACCACAAACCGACTATAAGCGGAAATGTCTCATACAAGAATTCATAATGTAATCGTATACCCATTGTATGTAATGAAATACCGTTGCAAAATTTAATTACATTATGATTTACGGGGGGGACAGCGCGTACGCAGTCCCCACTACCAAAAATTACGCATCCGAGTTATCCACATTAGGGATAATCGCAGGGGTCAACCCATCCGCAGTGCAATGGATAGGCCTCGCCCTGGGGGAACCGCCTTCATGATCACGGTGTCCCCTATGCCAGGTAAGTATGATTTCTGTACCGCTTCGCGGCCGAGTCGTCTTTCCGCGGAGAATCTCTATAGCGACTTTTAACTTCTGTAGAATGCCACCTAGTGGATTTTTGACGAACTAAAATACAACACTCATTTTCATTATAGAACTCGCTTCATAAAAATATGTAAATATAAAGATATGTATGTAGTAACACACTACAGACAGTAACGCACTGTTCTGAGTAATTTTAGTTGTCTTGAATTATTCAGTTATTGGATTTTGTTATATTAAAGTTATTTTTTATTAATAGTTATGTTTGACTTCGTGTTTAATCATTTACAAGTCCTTCGTTCATTGTCCATTCATAATTTTTCTCTTTTTATTGAATTTACAGAAACAATACTTACATAAAGTTGGCACGCCGCATACAAATAGTTGAGCGCCTGACGAAATTAAAATAGTTACGCGTGCGGCAAGCGTTTTATTTCTCTTAGAAATCCCTAAGTTGTACGATTAGATTCTAAATCCATGCACTCTAATTAGCTCCTTGTTTATTCATTACGGAGGTCACCGTGAGATTGTTGGTTTACCAATTCTACTACGATTTTAATTATAACTATTAAGTGCTCGCGTACGTGAACTTAAATACTTTTATTGTTAATTGTTCCCGCTGGGGTGAGTTATATATTAAATTTATTTAAGTAGTTGTCACTGGTTCTCATTAAAGTACATGTCTAGATACGGGGCTGCTTAGAATATAATAGGTATTGGAAGGCTTACTGTGGTACACTAGGGCTATTTGCTATCGTCGTAAGCTTCCCTAAAACCAATGTTGGTTGCGTTCAAGGAACCTTCCTACTACTGATTGACTTTTGAGTTGGCTGTCACTTGAGTTAGCTGTGAGAACCTGTGAACTATCCGAGGAGAGGGTGTTACCCCCAGAAGAGTACCCATTCGAGACAACACCCTGTCAGGCCAGTTGCCTCTAACTACCTACTTCTGTAACCTGCTACCAGGTTACAAAGTAAAATTGATTTTATCATAATGATCAATTTATCTATTTCAAGAGCTGTTTTATAGTCTGTGGTTGTTTGTTATGCACACAAAATACGACATTACTGTCGTACAGTATTCTGAAAAAAAAATTCGCACGGATAATAATTGAATGGACAGCGTATAATTCAGATCTCGTTCTATTATGGATTGTGTGTAAAAAAGGATGTGCGTGTCCCCAGATTCCGCATTGTTATAATCGAAATTCTAAGTATGCCATATTTTAAAGCATAATTTGAGCAATTTAAAGTTTCAGTCATAGAATTAGAGCAATCACAGCTTCGTTTCTATGATTTGTTAAATGTGTGTAAGCTGGACAAACGTGTCGCCAGCTGACACATGCCGTTGGGGCAAAAGCTGTGATGTTAGGGTTTTAAAATATAGTCAAAAATTTAGCTCATAATTGGAGCAATGAGAGCCAAAACATCTAGCCATCACACTCAAATATTATTTAAACTACGATCAGAAAACCATGTGCGAGCTGGAGACACGTGTCCCTGGCTTACACATGTGTATCTTCGTAATTATTTAAGCTACGATTATGTATTATACCTCAAAATTCTGAGCAAAACTGCAGTATTAGGCTCCAAATTTTTCAAAACATTAGCTCGAATAGTTTTTGAGCTACGAAGCAATAAGTATGTGTAAGCTGGGGACACGTCACACGGGCTTACACATGGTGAATTACGATAACTATATAAGTTGCAGTTTTCTTTTAAAAATCAAATAACATGTTATAATTGGAGCACACACGAGGCATAATTTCAAATCTCTAGGCCTTTTACTTTCAAAATTATAAGCCAAATACGCTTTTCCCGCCAAAATTTTTAAAATATTCGGTTGGGAGTGGTCAACTGCGACGATGCCGTTCCGTGCATTATACAATTGCTATCGAGTCTGAACTTTAGCTCTAACATTATAAGAGTTATTTCAATTCGGTCTCGATCATTTAAGCTTTTGTACTGACGTAAGGAAAATATTCTTAGACTAGGAGCTGCTGTCTCTTAACATTTACATGTACGAGAAACATTTTGATTTTGACTTGTATGTACACTTATCCATAAATTAACAACTCAAAAATAAATTATCTACCCTAAAATTTTATAATAGCATGCCGAAGTAAATAAAATACTTGTTGGGTTGAACTTCTTACAGAGCGCGCGCGCAAGGCTATAACAGTAATTTCTTAGTGCGCTAACAAAATGTCTGATTTTTGTTCGAGTGCATTCGGCTCGCATCGGCTGGCAACTATTGAAGCGCGCGGAACGGCAACGGCGCACTATATCCCTTTCGTGCTATATTCAAAAGAATAAAATACAAGTATGTACTTAGTTACGACACATAATGCAGTGCGGTGCAATGATAACCTATTTTGACAGAAATTACAATTTAATTTGGGTCAGCGTGGATAGATAGCGTGCATAGAAAGTAAGTTTGTATAGGCAGATTTTTCATACATTAATACGAAAAACTTTATTCCGACAGTTATCATTACTCCTAGTCACAAATACGAATTTCAAAATACCGACTTTCATAATTCTGAATGGTAGAAAATTCCGAATATTACAACTCCGACTTATCATTACTCCTAGTTTTATAATTCCTAAATATCAATATTCCTAACGTTTATAATTACTATTCTCAAAATACCGAGCTTCTATTACTCGAATAACAAAAAGTCCGACTTAATAATAATTCGAAACATCAACAATACGAATAAAAATATTTTGTTTCCCCGGCCACAGTTCTAACCTAACCTAACCCAAATGATTCAACAAACAAACCAACAACCGGCAATCAGGCATGCAGCATGCAAGCAGGCATGCAGCATGCAAGTAGGCATACAGCGTGCAAGCAGGAATGCAGCAAGCAAGCAGGCATGCAACATGCAGCAAGCATTGTTTCCGTCACGGCTCCGGCGCTGCGGGGTTTGGGCGGCCCCACGCGAGCGTATCGTCGCAGATGGTTTTAACGCTCACCACCGCGTCTTCGGCTTGCTGGCCGGCTTGGCCGGCCAGCCTCAGCCGCGGCGGCGGGCCTTCAAACCACCTGCTCCTCAGGTCACGGGGCGGCCCACCCTTCCGCGCCTACGCGGGCTTAGATTACACTCTAGGGTATGCCAGACAAGACTACGTGAAGTCGGTTTTGCAACGATTTGTTTCTGTTACAAAATTTTGTAGCACAACATGTTGACTTTTAGTTTATTCGAAGTATTGAAATTCGGAATGTCGTTTTTCGGACCGAGAACCCTTCGAGCATTTGGCTCTTAGTACGTATGAAAATCGGAAACTAACAAATCGCATTTACGACTTTCGGTAAGATGAATTTCGTGATATTTAATAATAGACATTACAATTCTTAGGTATTATAAAATTCGTACTTTTGAAAATCGGAACATCAAAATTCGGAATAAAATATTTCGAAGTAATTTATATAATTTCCCGTTAATTTATGGTGGAATTATACTTTGTATAGGTACACATACTTACAATAAATACATATAGTTAATTGATAAGTGTAGGGTCACTTATCCTACTCTGAACCAGGCAGATTCAATGAACCACCGCCATATTTAAAAAAACGCGACGTTTCTACTCTTCACCTTCCATACCAAAAGAGACTCTTATGTACCCCTCCCCCGTCTCCTACTTGGTTCCTACTTGCTGTGGACGATCCATACCTGGCGGGGCAATTTTCAATTGCAACCGCAGAAAGTATTTTTTTTTGGTTTTGATCTTATATTAGATTTTTTTTACTGATTTTTAGGGTTTTGAAGTAGTCACACTATAATAAATATGTATATCTTCATTTAATTAACAATAGTTTAGTATCCTACGACTTTATTTTATAGGTTATATTATCAAATTAGTTTAAAAAGTGTGGTGTGTCCTTCTTTGAACCATTTCGGTATGTCCTACAGTGAACCATGGTTCATTGTGTACTACCGAATGGTCCATATTCCCACACAAGTCTCATAGTAGACAACCAAACTATATATTTATTTTCAGTGATAAATGGAATGAAATACATTTTAATTGTTTACAGATATTCGCACCGATATTTTTTTTAGAACGGCGCGACCAAAAGAAGCAAAACGGAAAAAAGACCGCAAATATGCTAAAAGCCTTGCGTTTGCGCTGAATTGCAGCGGAAAAATTGATTGACACAAGATTGACGCCGAATTATGACAGTAAAAAAGATTTTACACCTGAACAAAAAAAAACGCACTGAATGGATCTCCTCCTAATGTCACTGGGACTAAGTCGCATCTCCACTTACATCTTCTCAGTTCGTGATGCACCTAACATTCATCTACTTACGTTAAAAATTAAAACAACTTAATCTAACTGTGCCTCGCGGTTTTACCCGCGTTAAACCTATTTGTAACCGTTAGCTTATGTGTTAATCCAGGGTGTCAGCTAACTCCATATCAATTTAATAAAATTCCTCCAGCCGTTTAGACGTTAAGAAGTAACAAACATACACACATTCACAAACTTTCGCCTTTATAATATTAGTCTGATACTGAAACACACCTAGTTTCGTTTCAGATATAATGTTTGATTTTATAGGACTTTTTATTAGTTCTAACATTTTTGAGTCTATAAAACTTAATGCTTTAGTAAAATAAACAAAATATAAAAAAAAGAAAAGTTGAATAAAAATTGTAATGAAGAAAAACTAACAGTCGGGAAAAAGAAGAATATAATAATAATAAACAAAATTAAAATATTGGATCCAAAGAGACTTATTACATATCATTTTAAGTTAATAATACAAATAAGACTTGATAAAAGGCTGTTATTTAGTATTTGTTATTACAGATTATTTTGAATAAAAGCTTTCATTTTATGACACATTATTTTATTTTATTACGTTAATATCCAATAACTGCTATGGTTTGCATACGTTTATAAAGGTGGTTCATTGTAAAATTTTGCCTGGTTCAATGTGTACACCCAGTGGTCCACTATGAACCAATTCTCATTTTTTAATAAATCGGTTTAAATTGAATATATACTGAACAAATCAAAAAACCTTAAAAGCCATTACAAACCCAAATAAATTCCTTAGCTAAATGCATAAGCAAGATTGCATAGGTTACAAAACCAAAAAAGTAATATGCTTTTAAATTTACTTGGTTCATAGCTGGACCACTCACCCTACATACAAGTCAAAATCAAAATGTTTCTCATACATGTAAATGTTAAGAGTCAGCAGCTCCTAGTCTAAAAATATTTTCCATATGTCAGTACAAAAGCTTAAATGATCGAGACCGAATTAAAATAACTCTTATAATGTTAGAGCTAAAGTTCAGACTCGATAGCAATTGTATAATGCACGGAACGGCAACGTTGCGGTTGACCGCTTCCTACCGAATATTTTAAAAATTTTGGCGGGAAAAGCATATTTGGCTTATAATTTTGAAAGTAAAAGGCCTAGAGATTTGAAATTATGCCTCGTGTGTGCTCCAATTACAATATGTTATTTGATTTTTAAAAGAAAACTGCAACTTATATAGTTATCGTAATTCAACATGTGTAAGCCCGTGTGACGTGTCCCCAGCTTACACGTACTTATTGCTTCGTAGCTCAAAAACTATTCGAGCTAAGGTTTTGAAAAATTTGGAGCCTAATACTGCAGTTTTGCTCAGAATTTTGAGGTATAATACATAATCGTAGCTTAAATAATTACGAAGATACACATGTGTAAGCCAGGGACACGTGTCTCCAGCTCGCACATGGTTTTCTGATCGTAGTTTAAATAATATTTGAGTGTGATGGCTAGATGTTTTGGCTCTCATTGCTCCAATTATGAGCTAAATTTTTGACTATATTTTAAAACCCTAACATCACAGGTTTTGCCCCAACGGCATGTGTCAGCTGGAGACACGTTTGTCCAGCTTACACACATTTAACAAATCATAGAAACGAAGTTGTGATTGCTCTAATTCTATGACTGAAACTTTAAACTGCTCAAATTATGCTTTAAATTATGGCATACTTAGAATTTCGATTATAACAATGAGGAAGCTGGGGACACGAACATTAAAAAAGGGGGCATAAAAACAGAAAAATAATAATACTTGACTGACTACGACTTGAATAATGCAGCACACAATGCAGTACATAAATATAGTCATATACAATATTAAAGTAAGTACCCTAAAAATAACTAAAGATTTTTGAACAAGTCCGTACATGCGGTTTGTTAGAAAAAAAATTGAGTAATCCTTAAAAATGAATTCTATAACAAATTACTTAGGCACCAGTTTTAAATTTAATACTACATATTAGACAACAAATTGAAGACACCAAGCGGTTGTCGAACGCTGAAGGCTCTCAACCAGTAGTATAACTTAATAGACAATATAATAATATATGTACATATTATGGTAAAATTTTGATATATATGGTAAAATTTATATCGCAATTATGGGTACAGTCGTCATTATGTCAGCCTAATGATGTCCACTGTTGAACAAAGGTCTCCCCAAAAGATTTCCACAATGTAGTTGTGTCTATAATTGAGGGGGATATGCCATAATCGTCACGCTTGGGAGACGAGTTGGCGATCGCAGTAAGATAGTCATAGTACACAGGAGAACGCTGCTGCCCATTCTCTGGTATACGTTTCCTCGGGACGACTTCTACTCCCCTGAGATGGGGTGACGATATTCTTTATGGCCGTCAGCCGCACAGCCGGGTATGGTTTTTACCCTCTGGTATGCGAAAGGTATAAGACTAGTATAGTAACAGAAATAGACAGAATATCTATAAACACATAATAAATCAGCAAATTAATAATGTAATATTATTTTAAAAAATGCAATGATCAATAAAAGAAATTGCATTTGTTTGATTATTGTGAAATGTAAATACGCCTACCGTATTTACATTTCACAATAATCAAACAAATGCAATTTCTTTTATTGATCATTGCATTTTTGTAAAATGAAATTAAACTCAATGGCCTTCAAAGATGTATCTTAAACGTTTGATTGATTACATTTATTGAATTTATTTTGCTATTGTCATTTATGAATATGATAAGCATGAGATAAAATTTTTAAAATTACTAGTTCTAGGTATGCAAGGTGTGTGACCTTTATAAGAGTAAAATTTTTTTGTTATACGCCATAACAACTCAACCGATACTGATAAATTACATCATCTTCGTGACCATTCATAATTAAATTAGTAAGCAGTAGGTATACTTTTTTATGTAGCGACCTCTATAATAAAAATAACAAACAGCGAGAGCACCTCACTCACCTTTCCGAAGAAAGGAGTTATCGTGTAACATTCTCTCAGTGGTATGTTTCAAAAGAAATAGCTACTATTCGAGAAAAGGTCATTGGAATTAAACCGTGAAAGCATTTAGATTTAGGCTTATTCTCATAATGTCCATTTCTAGAAATGACAAGACTTACTAGAAATGAAATTTTCGACTAATTACTATTTAATTGACCCTTGCAAGATCATCGGTCCACCTTGTAGGCCTTGGGGGACTGCCTACGCAAATCTTATTATCTTATTAGTTCATATTTCTGAAATAATAGAATAAGAATGTCTAGGTCAAGGCCCTTTTCTCAAAATGATTGTTAAAACTTCTTGCCTTTGGAAATGTTTAAAATTTGGGACACAATACGAAAACGTAAAATTAAGAAACTAAGCATTTTAATTCACAAATGTAACAAAGTAAGTTGCTTATTATATTGTTGAATGCTAAAATTTGTGTGTGTGTGTGTGTGCTGATATTTCAGCGCTACACGTTAAATATCCTTTGTCTCTTTATTTGTGAAAGTGAAATTCGCCTTTACTCGAGAAATTGTGATGCTGAGCGTGAGGCGGGCGGTGGTAGTCTACCATCAGCCCCTCGTAGATCGTTCGCTCCTTTCTTCGGAAGGGGGAGTGGCGTGTTGTCGCTGTCTGAGTGGCATTTTTAACTAATTTAATTCATGTATCTATGACATGTATATCTATGATCTATATTTAAATAGTGTTTCACTCGTAAATAACTATCAAACTTATTAAAAGTCCCAATCGTAGTGAATTTAGAATATGGTTTTCTGCATAAAACTTACGAGAAAGTGGCGATTGCAATTTTTGTATGCTGCTTCCATCTTACGCACATTAAATGGAAGCAATACTTTTGTTTGACAGTTTACGAGTGAAACATTAGTTATTAGTTAATTATGTTCGGATCGAGAGTCGTTCAACGGCGGAGAATCTCAATAGTGACTTATAAAAAGTGACGTCATTCTTACAGCACCATCTAGTTATTACGAGCACAAGTTTCATTTCTAGTTCTTTTTAATACCGTTCGTGATGCCATGAGGTCCTATTTGAAGCTTTATTCAAAAAAGGTTATTGTGACCTATAATTCTCTTTTGTGTTGGCGTCCCTGTACGGCATCCAGCGACATTGTAACGTTGACTCATTGTTCGATTGGTTCGGTAATATTACGTACATTGCGTCGAGTATATTTAAAGTTTACGCTATTTGATGGTTATTGAATTATTGATATAATAACGACGAAAACGATAGCAAAATTTAATGGATTATGCTATGTGAAGGCTTTAGATTTGAATTTGGGTTGGCTCTGAATTGGACTGAAATCACTTAGCTATTGGAACTTAAACTTACAAGAATTTTTAACGTAGATTCCCACGTCAGTCATAACCATACATATTTATTCAATGACAAAATTTATTTGTGTTATTGGTCACCTTTTTTATATTTCCGTGAAAGCATCGCGAGTCAGCTTCTGAAAAACACAGCAATACGAATTCCGAAGGAAACCGTTAAAATAATTAGATATTTAAATTCAATTGACAATATAATTGTTTTGATTTCAAGCGGCTAATTCCAAGCATATTTTCTGCATAATTCGATTTTTTTATTAGATTCACGAGTTGACTACGAGATACCGGGCCCACAAATAGAAAAACTATCAGGCAAATTAAGTTCTGCTGCATATGCTGTTAAAACTATAAGACGGCTTACTGATGTGGATACAGCTAGAATGGTTTATTTCAGTTATTTTCATAGTATAATGTCCTATGGAATTCTTCTCTGGGGTAGCGCTGCGGACATTAACACCATATTTGTATTGCAAAAAAGAGCTGTAAGAGCAATATATAAACTTGGTCCGCGAGAATCTTTGAGAGAGAAGTTTAAAGAAATTAACATTCTGACTGTAGCATGTCAGTATATATATGAGAATCTAATTTATATGCATAAATATAAAGACTCCTTCTGTAAAAGGAGTGATACTCATAATATAAATACTCGATATAAGCATAACTTTGTGTTACATACCACCCGTCTCCACAAAGTAAGTAACTCTTTTATGGGGCAATGTATAAGATTCTATAACAAACTTCCCAGTGATATCCGAGAAATGTCTATGAATAAGTTTAAAAGAATTATAAAAGCCAAATTGTGTAGCAGGGCTTATTACAAAACTTCTGATTATTTAAGTGACAAAACAGCTTGGGATTGAGTCGCTCTAAATTAACACATTTAAATACAATGTAAATTTATTTAAGAAATATATATTTTAAAAAAGGATTCCTACTGAGTTTTCTGGCAGTGTTTCTCAGTAGCTGCCACGTCATGCACTGCACGGTAGGGTAAAAAAAAATTGACGATTCCACACAAATGTAATATTTTAACGGAATAAACGACTTTTGAATTTTGAATTTTGAATTTTGAACTGCGTAGCTAAACAACCTTTGAGATGGAGCCAGTTGTCTTACACGTCGGCATGCGATAGTTCCCATTATTGTAAAACTAGCTGTGCCCCGCGGTTTTAAAACTTTATAAATTATAGCCTATGTGTTAATCCAGGATGTCAGCTAACTCCATACCAAATTTTATTAAAATCTCCTTAGCCGTTTAGACGTGAAGAAGTAACAAACATACACACTCACACAGTCACCCATTCACAAACTTTCGCCTTTATAATATTAGTGTGATGAGTTGAGTTCTTTTTAAAAGCCCAGCTTTTGAGTCCTTTTTGGCAGGCCCGGGGGGGGACCCAAGTCTTTTTACAAAAGACCCCAAATTATGAATGACTTGAGCTCTAAGTTCTGTTTATAAGACTCGTGTCTTTAAAAATAGCTGAAGTTTCATTAAATAAGACTCCCAAGACTCGAGTTTCTTACAACGCTAGTTATAATTACATATCGTAACATGATCAGGAATAAACGTGGTTTAAGTTTTTGCGCCACACGTTGAGTGTCTGTTATATTTTGTAACCACTTATACTGACTGTGATATATTATGTAACGTAATGTATATTCACAGTTCTTGTAATAAAATACTTTTTAATGTAGGAACCTCCATAATTAAAATGAGTGTTGTATTTTAGTTCCTCTAAAATCCACTAGGTGGCATTCTACAGAAGTTAAAAGTCGCTATAGAGATTCTCCGCGGCAAGACGACTCGGCCGCGAAGCGGTACAGAAATCATACTTACCTGGCATAGGGGACACCGTGATCATGAAGGCGGTTCCCCCAGGGCGAGGCCTATCCATTGCACTGCGGATGGGTTGACCCCTGCGATTATCCCTAATGTGGATAACTCGGATGCGTAATTTTTGGTAGTGGGGACTGCGTACGCGCTGTCCCCCTCGTTATACATATCTAAATAAATCTGTGAATATGTTTTGAAAACCTAATTTACAGTTTTATAGTCCGTATGTTGAGGTATTTTGTCGTTGTTTCAGCCGGTTTTATCTGTATACGAATACTTTGTTTCGAAAGTGGTCACACAGTCATGAAAAGGCGTTTAGTTAGTCAAACAGTGCAGTTTCGAATAGGGTTTCATACTTTCCACACGTTCACACTCAGAAGTCTTTCCGAGGGTGAACGTTACACTGCCTTGGTTTGTTAATATAGATCTAAAATAGTATGTAACTTATATTATAATAATAAATTCTTGAATATGTTTTTTATGACATATTGTATACAAATATACAAATTATTTTGCAGAAAAAGATAAATAAATATAAAAACTTGAGAGGTGTCAAGGGACACCCGGATGGAACGAAGTTCAAACCTGTATAGACTCAACAAAAATAATCGTCGCGACCTCAGAGCATTAAATAGTATTTAACCCGGCGAGCATGAGGCAGGGTATCTCACACCCTGGTAAAATTTAAAAGTAGTGTATAATTCAAAATCCTCGTCTGGTGGCACTAGCTCGTTCAGTAGCTGAAGGCAGAGGTCTGCGGGACGCGGACGGGGTAGTGGCATGATCGCAGTGTGGCGCAAATTACCAACCGGAATATACGTGCCCAAACTTGTCTCGGGCATGTTATACCCTGCCTCATTTCTGACTTATTTTTTTTACGTAATGATGTAATCATATATTTTAACTGTTTTATTCGTTTTTGTTTGTTGACTTTTTTGTTTGTTTGTTTTTGTTACTTGTTATAGCATTTAATTATTTTTCTTACTATATTATATGGTTTTGTTATTAGTTTATTTATTAAACATTCAATTATTATTAGCTCGTTGAGCCCTCACCTAGACATGCAAATGTATTCGGACGATATGTCAGATGCCAGAATTTTCACTATAAGAAGGATAGAAAAACCAAACATTCTTGCAATGCTTGTGCCAAGCCAAACATATGGCCTTGGCACAAGCATTGCAAAAATGTTTGCATGCAAAATTTATTTGCGAAAATTGTGCTCAACAATCGTCAGTATGTCAACAGTACTGATTAGTCCTATTTTCAATTTAAAAAATAATAACAAGTTAAATTACGAGAAGGATCTCAGTATCTTTTAGTTTTAATTTGATTTACATTCCAAAGATAAATATTTTTGTTTTATTTTGAATTTTTGTAAAACCCTAAATTTTGTGCCTATAATTATTAGAGTATAAGAAAAACGCAAATGAATAAGTAATTATTATTTTATATGGAGCTTCTTTCATTTAGATACACTAATTAATTCATTATAAAACAAAATAAATCAAAAGAATTCAAAAACATATAATAAGAATTATTTTACAGTACATTAAAATAAGGGTATGTCCCACCCTGCCACATTCTTGAAGTAACTTTTTTTCACCTCATGCTCGCCGGGTTAATGCTGTGAGGTCGCGACGATTTATTTGTTTGCAGTTTTAGATATCTGTGGTCGCGACACCACACTGTTCAATGCGAAATAGAAAGACGAAACGAAAATGTCTGGCTTGCTTTCTATAAAAGAGAGAGAGAGAGAGAGAGTCACACAGAGAAACATGCGCACGCCGCACGCACGGCTTACAATAGCTTACCATAGCAAAAAGTGTCGTTACAACTTTTCGTCTTAATTTTTTCCGTCTAGCCACAGAATAAAAAGTACTTACGTACAGAAGCGGCTCTTCGCGGAACAATTTATAGAAATAGCGACTCCTGCTACTAAGCAACTAAGTGCAATTCAGCTTGCATACGCGCTCAGTGCCTACCGCGATATTCACCTAAACGCTGCCGCTCTCTTCTAACGCATTACCTATACTGTCGCTGTAGTACACGGAGTGTCCTGGCGTAGGGTTGCCGGCTTGCCGCTGTTACTGTGAAACCCATTCATCGTCTATCTACTTATTAACCACATAATCTATCTTATGTTTGATGCGTATGATTACACGGTAATTTTTTACAAATGTGATTTTTTTGTTAGGTTATTTAAGCTGGCTCGACGAACTTTACTATACTAATTCATAAATATCTCCTAAACGCGTGGACCGATTGACATGACTCAAACAGATAAAATGGTTTTAGACCTAGATCTTTTATTTGACACCAAGATCGTTAAGATATCACCACAAACGAAAAATCACATTTTCAAGTTGCTTTCGTAATTATCTTACATGTATGAAACTCATACCAATTCTTTTAAAAACTATCTTGGCCAACAAAAACGTTAAAACTAGAGTCTATACGACTGAAAACACATTATTTGGAATCTAATTATAAATAATCAACACCTACAAAATCCCTACTTTGGTATTTAAAATAATAATTTGAACTAACCTTTCCGCAACTGTAGGTAATGTAAAAACTGCTAAAACCTTGTCCCCTTTTTTCGACAAACATCCAAATGAACAAAATACCTAGCACCAGATTTGTGATGATGAGACATTTTTGTTGTTCAATATTTATAGTATTAAGTAGAGAGCTGCCAGTACTTTTTAATCCGTGGCGTATGGCGCTGCGCGCGAGCGGTCGGCGACAGCCCTCTGGGCTACGCCACTGCCAATGTGCGCGAAAGTGTAGGTAATTATCACCGTAGGTATGGCCGAGTGAAGGGGCCCTGGTCTAGCCCCTTTCGCAACGCGCGATAAGGAACTTCGTTCCAAAATATAACACTTAAAAATATTAACAGCATCTTCATCATCATCATATCAGCTGAAAGACGTCCACTGCTAGATAAAGGCCTCCCCCAAGGATCTCCAGATAGCCGGTCCTCCGCTGCACGCATCCAGCGGCTTCCTGTGACCCTTGCAAGATCATCGGTCCACCTTGTAGGCCTTGGGGGACTGCCTACGCAAATCTTATTATCTTATTAGTTCATATTTCTGAAATAATAGAATAAGAAGGTCTAGGTCAAGGACCTTTTCTCAAAATGATTGTTAAAACTTCTTGCCTTTGGAAATGTTTAAAATTTGGGACACAATACGAAAACGTAAAATTAAGAAACTAAGCATTTTAATTCACAAATGTAACAAAGTAAGTTGCTTATTATATTGTTGAATGCTAAAATTTGTGTGTGTGTGTGTGTTGATATTTCAGCGCTACACGTTAAATATCCTTTGTCTCTTTATTTGTCAATATGTGAAAGTGAAATTCGCCTTTACTCGAGAAATTGTGATGCTGAGCGTGAGGCGGGCGGTGGTAGTCTACCATCAGCCCTCGTAGATCGTTCGCTCCTTTCTTCGGAAGGGGGAGTGGCGTGTTGTCTCTGTCTGAGTGGCATTTTTAACTAATTTAATTCATGTATCTATAACATGTATATCTATGATCTATAATTAATTAGTGTTTCACTCGTAAATACAGTCCAACTTATTAAAAGTCCCAATCGTAGTGAATTTAGATTATGGTTTTCTGCATAAAACTTACGAGAAAGTGGCGATTGCAATTTTTGTATGCTGCTTCCATCTTACGCACATAAAATGGAAACAATACTTTTGTTTGACAGTTTACGAGTGAAACATTAGTTATTAGTTACATGAATTAAAGTTGTTAAAAATGCCACTCAGACAGCGACAGCACCCCACTCCCCCTTCCGAAGAAGGGGACGGACGATCATCGAGGGCTGATGGTAGACTACCACCGCCCGCCTCACGCTCAGGGTGCCGCGCCACGTCTCCTCATCGTGACTTGTGAGGACTCACATAGTGTGAAAGTCTCGGGAAGAGCTTACTATAGAAATGATCCTATGAAGTAAGGTCTTAACAAAATTATGTTCGGATCGAGAGTCGTTCAACGGCGGAGAATCTCAATAGTGACTTATAAAAAGTGACGTCATTCTTACAGCACCATCTAGTTATTACGAGCACAAGTTTCATTTCTAGTTCTTTTTAATACCGTTCGTGATGCCATGAGGTCCTATTTGAAGTTTTATTCAAAAAAGGTCATTGTGACCTATAATTCTCTTTTGTGTTGGCGTCCCTGTACGGCATCCAGCGACATTGTAACGTTGCTCATTGTTCGATTGTTTCGGTAATATTACGTACATTGCATCGTGTATATTTAAAGTTTACGCTATTTGATGGTTATTGAATTATTGATATAATAACCAAAGCCTTGACATAGCATAATCCATTGATTATGCTATGTCAAGGCTTTAGATTTGAATTTGGGTTGGCTCTGAATTGGACTGAAATCACTTAGCTATTGGAACTTAAACTTACAAGAATTTTTAACGTAGATTCCCACGTCAGTCATAACCATACATATTTATTCAATGACAAAATTTATTTGTGTTATTGGTCACCTTTTTTATATTTCCGTGAAAGCATCGCGAGTCAGCTTCTGAAAAACACAGCAATACGAATTCCGAAGGAAACCGTTAAAATAATTAGATATTTAAATTCAATTGACAATATAATTGTTTTGATTTCAAGCGGCTAATTCCAAGCATATTTTCTGCATAATTCGATTTTTTTATTAGATTCACGAGTTGACTACGAGACTGCGTAGCTAAACAACCTTTGAGATGGAGCCAGTTGTCTTACACGTCGGCATGCGATAGTTCCCATTATTGTAAAACTAGCTGTGCCCCGCGGTTTTAAAACTTTATAAATTATAGCCTATGTGTTGATCCAGGGTGTCAGCTAACTCCATACCAAATTCTATTAAAATCTCCTTAGCCGTTTAGACGTGAAGAAGTAACAAACATACACACTCACACAGTCACCCATTCACAAACTTTCGCCTTTATAATATTAGTGTGATGAGTTGAGTTCTTTTTAAAAGTCCTGCTTTTGAGTCCTTTTTGGCAGGACCGGGGGGGACCCAAGTCTTTTTACAAAAGACCCCAAATTATGAATGACTTAAGCTCTAAGTTCTGTTTATAAGACTCGTGTCTTTAAAAATAGCTGAAGTTTTATTAAATAAGACTCCCAAGACTCGAGTTTCTTAAAACGCTAGTTATAATTACATATCGTAACATGATCAGGAATAAACGTGGTTTAAGTTTTTGCGCCACACGTTGAGTGTCTGTTATATTTAGTAACCACTTATACTGACTGTGATATATTATGTAACGTAATGTATATTCACAGTTCTTGTAACAAAATACTTTTTAATGTAGGAACCTCCATAATTAAAATGAGTGTTGTATTTTAGTTCCTCTAAAATCCACTAGGTGGCATTCTACAGAAGTTAAAAGTCGCTATAGAGATTCTCCGCGGAAAGACGACTCGGCCGCGAAGCGGTACAGAAATCATACTTACCTGGCATAGGGGACACCGTGATCATGAAGGCGGTTCCCCCAGGGCGAGGCCTATCCATTGCACTGCGGATGGGTTGACCCCTGCGATTATCCCTAATGTGGATAACTCGGATGCGTAATTTTTGGTAGTGGGGACTGCGTACGCGCTGTCCCCCCCGTTATACATATCTAAATAAATCTGTGAATATGTTTTGTAAACCTAATTTACAGTTTTATAGTCCGTATATTGAGGTATTTTGTCGTTGTTTTAGCCGGTTTTATCTGTATACGAATACTTTGTTTCGAAAGTGGTCACACAGTCATGAAAAGGCGTTTTGTTAGTCAAACAGTGCAGTTTCGAATAGGGTTTCATACTTTCCACACGTTCACCCTCAGAAGTCTTTCCGTGGGTGAACGTTACACTGCCTTGGTTTGTTAATATAGATCTAAAATAGTATGTAACTTATATTATAATAATAAATTCTTGAATATGTTTTTTATGACATATTGTATACAAATATACAAATTATTTTGCAGAAAAAGATAAATAAATATAAAAACTTGAGAGGTGTCAAGGGACACCCTGATGATGGAACGAAGTTCAAACCTGTATAGACTCAACAAAAATAATCGTCGCGACCTCAGAGCATTAAATAGTATTTAATGCTGTGAGGTCGCGACGATTATTTGTCTGCAGTTTTAGATATCTGTGGTCGCGACACCACACTGTTCAATGCGAAATAGAAAGACGAAACGAAAATGTCTGGCTTGCTTTCTATAAAAGAGAGAGAGAGAGAGTCAGACAGAGAAATATGCGCACGCCGCACGCACGGTTTACAATAGCTTACCATAGCAAAAAGTGTCGTTACAACTTTTCGTCTTAATTTTTTCCGTCTAGCCACAGAATAAAAAGTACTTACGTACAGAAGCGGCTCTTCACGGAACAATTTATAGAAATAGCGACTCCTGCGACTAAGCAACTAAGTGCAATTCAGCTTGCATACGCGCTCAGTGCCTACCGCGATATTCACCTAAACGCTGCCGCTCTCTTCTAACGCATTATACTGTCGCTGTAGTACACGGAGTGTCCTGCCTGGCGTAGGGTTGCCGGCTTGCCGCTGTTACTGTGAAACCCATTCATCGTCTATCTACTTATTAACCATCTCTCTTATGTTTGATGCGTATGATTACACGGTAAATTTTTACAAATGTGATATTTTTGTTAGGTTATTTAAGCTGGCTCGACGAACTTTACTATACTAATTCATAAATATCTCCTAAACGCGTGGACCGATTGACATGACTCAAACGGATAAAATGGTTTTAGACCTAGATCTTTTATTTGACACCAAAATCGTTAAGATATCACCACAAACGAAAAATCACATTTTCAAGTTGCTTTCGTAATTATCTTACATGTATGAAACTCATACCAATTCTTTTAAAAACTATCTTGGCCAACAAAAACGTTAAAAGTAGAGTCTATACGACTGAAAACACATTATTTGGAATCTAATTATAAATAATCAACACCTACAAAATCCCTACTTTGGTATTTAAAATAATAATTTGAACCAACCTTTCCGCAACTGTAGGTAATGTAAAAACTGCTAAAACCTTGTCCCCTTTTTTCGACAAACATCAAAATGAACAATACCTAGCACCAGATTTGTGATGATGAGACATTTTTGTTGTTCAATATTTATAGTATTAAGTAGAGAGCTGCCAGTACTTTTTAATCCGTGGCGTATGGCGCTGCGCGCGAGCGGTCGGCGACAGCCCTCTGGGCTACGCCACTGCCAATGTGCGCGAAAGTGTAGGTAATTATCACCGTAGGTATGGCCGAGTGAAGGGGCCCTGGTCTAGCCCCTTTCGCAACGCGCGATAAGGAACTTCGTTCCAAAATATAACACTTAAAAATATTAACAGCATCTTCATCATCATCATATCAGCTGAAAGACGTCCACTGCTAGACAAAGGCCTCCCCCAAGGATCTCCAGATAGCCGGTCCTCCGCTGCACGCATCCAGCGGCTTCCTGTGACCCTTGCAAGATCATCGGTCCACCTTGTAGGCCTTGGCGGACTGCCTACGCAAATCTTATTATCTTATTAGTTCATATTTCTGAAATAATAGAATAAGAATGTCTAGGTCAAGGACCTTTTCTCAAAATGATTGTTAAAACTTCTTGCCTTTGGAAATGTTTAAAATTTGGGACACAATACGAAAACGTAAAATTAAGCAACTTACTTTGTTACATTTGTGAATTAAAATGCTTAGTTTCTAAGCATTTTAATTCACAAATGTAACAAAGTAAGTTGCTTATTATATTGTTGAATGCTAAAATTTGTGTGTGTGTGTTGATATTTCAGCGCTACACGTTAAATATCCTTTGTCTCTTTATTTGTCAATATGTGAAAGTGAAATTCGCCTTTACTCGAGAAATTGTGATGCTGAGCGTGAGGCGGGCGGTGGTAGTCTACCATCAGCCCTCGTAGATCGTTCGCTCCTTTCTTCGGAAGGGGGAGTGGCGTGTTGTCGCTGTCTGAGTGGCATTTTTAACTAATTTAATTCATGTATCTATAACATGTATATCTATGATCTATAATTGATTAGTGTTTCACTCGTAAATACAGTCCAACTTATTAAAAGTCCCAATCGTAGTGAATTTAGATTATGGTTTTCTGCATAAAACTTACGAGAAAGTGGCGATTGCAATTTTTGTATGCTGCTTCCATCTTACGCACATAAAATGGAAACAATACTTTTGTTTGACAGTTTACGAGTGAAACATTAGTTATTAGTTACATGAATTAAAGTTGTTAAAAATGCCACTCAGACAGCGACAGCACCCCACTCCCCCTTCCGAAGAAGGGGACGGACGATCATCGAGGGCTGATGAAGCATCGCGAGTCAGCTTCTGAAAAACACAGCAATACGAATTCCGAAGGAAACCGTTAAAATAATTAGATATTTAAATTCAATTGACAATATAATTGTTTTGATTTCAAGCGGCTAATTCCAAACATTTTTTTTTTGCATAATTCGATTTTTTTATTAGATTCACGAGTTGACTACGAGACTGCGTAGCTAAACAACCTTTGAGATGGAGCCAGTTGTCTTACACGTCGGCATGCGATAGTTCCCATTATTGTAAAACTAGCTGTGCCCCGCGGTTTTAAAACTTTATAAATTATAGCCTATGTGTTAATCCAGGATGTCAGCTAACTCCATACCAAATTCTATTAAAATCTCCTTAGCCGTTTAGACGTGAAGAAGTAACAAACATACACACTCACACAGTCACCCATTCACAAACTTTCGCCTTTATAATATTAGTGTGATGAGTTGAGTTCTTTTTAAAAGTCCTGCTTTTGAGTCCTTTTTGGCAGGACCGGGGGGGACCCAAGTCTTTTTACAAAAGACCTCAAATTATGAATGACTTGAGCTCTAAGTTCTGTTTATAAGACTCGTGTCTTTAAAATAGCTGAAGTTTTATTAAATAAGACTCCCAAGACTCGAGTTTCTTACAACGCTAGTTATAATTACATATCGTAACATGATCAGGAATAAACGTGGTTTAAGTTTTTGCGCCACACGTTGAGTGTCTGTTATATTTAGTAACCACTTATACTGACTGTGATATATTATGTAACGTAACGTATATTCACAGTTCTTGTAACAAAATACTTTTTAATGTAGGAACCTCCATAATTAAAATGAGTGTTGTATTTTAGTTCCTCTAAAATCCACTAGGTGGCATTCTACAGAAGTTAAAAGTCGCTATAGAGATTCTCCGCGGAAAGACGACTCGGCCGCGAAGCGGTACAGAAATCATACTTACCTGGCATAGGGAACACCGTGATCATGACGGCGGTTCCCCCAGGGCGAGGCCTATCCATTGCACTGCGGATGGGTTGTAGTGGTGGGTCGTTAACGGTTTTTGGATTAACGCAACGAAGCCGTTAATTTCATCCTGTTAACCTGTTAAAAAAGCCGTTAACGTTATTAACAGGTTTTCATTAATGTAACAGATTTATACTAACGTAGCAGTTAATAAACGCAAACTTTGTTCAAATTGAAAAAGTAGCTGACGTTACGCCGCGGGCTGCTAAAACCAAACCAACGTTTTCGTGTTTTGAAGTTAGCTTGTTTGAGTGACCAGTCAATTTTAAATAATGATCAAAAGTCGACATTTAAATGAAATAAACTTCCCTTCATACTTTTCCAGGCTTAGGACTGGCTGGCGAAATAAGGATATACCAGGCGTATTTAAAAGTTTAAATCATTTTATGTACATGACATAATCATTTTAATTTTTTATACACATAATCATCTTAATTTCCACTCATCCACACTCAAACAAACTAATTTGATTGTAATGTTTACAAGCAAAAACCTGTTCGATTCGGCAAGACAAAGCGGCGCGAGCCATGGAGCAAGAGCATGGAGAAACATAGATCTCTCTCACTCTCGCTCGTACAATTTTAAGCTAGCGGCGTCTCGCTCGCTCGCAAGGGCGCCCTCCCGTCCACTCGGCATATTCCGTTTCGAGTCGTTCTTTCAACGCAGAAGAAACTGATAATTTTAGCTGGTTTTGCGTTAACAGCTTCAGATAACGTTAGCGACTTTTGAATACATATTCGTTGAGTTAAAAATATGCGCTTTGCCAAAATCGTTGAATGAAACAGTTGATAGATTTAACGGGTTTTGCGGTAAACAAAAAGCAGTTAATTCGTTAACATTAGATTAACAGTTAAAAAAAGCCGTTCGTTGAATTAACGCCCACTCCTAATGGGTTGACCCCTGCGATTATCCCTAATGTGGATAACTCGGATGCGTAATTTTTGGTAGTGGGGACTGCGTACGCGCTGTCCCCCCCGTAATACATATCTAAATACATCTGTGAATATGTTTTGAAACCTAATTTACAGTTTTGTAGTCCGTATATTGAGGTGTTTTGTCGTTGTTTCAGCCGGTTTTATCTGTATACGAATACTTTGTTTCGTAAGTGGTCACACAGTCATGAAAAGGCGTTTAGTTAGTCAAACTGCAGTTTCGAATAGGGTTTCATACTTTCCACACGTTCACCCTCAGAAGTTTTTCCGAGGGTGAACGTTACACTGCCTTGGTTTGTTAATATAGATCTAAAATAGTATGTAACTTATATTATAATAATAAATTCTTGAATATGTTTTTTATGACATATTGTATACAAATTATTTTGTAGAAAAAGATAAATAAATATAAAAACTTGAGAGGTGTCAAGGGACACCCTGATGGAACGTTCAAAACGAAATGAAAAGTTCAAACCTGTATAGACTCAACAAAAATAATCGTCGCGACCTCAGAGCATTAAATAGTATTTAATGCTGTGAGGTCGCGACGATTATTTGTCTGCAGATTTAGATATCTGTGGTCGCGACACCACACTGTTCAATGCGAAATAGAAAGACGAAACGAAAATGTCTGGCTTGCTTTCTATAAAAGAGAGAGAGTCAGACAGAGAAATATGCGCACGCCGCACGCACGGTTTACAATAGCTTACCATAGCAAAAAGTGTCGTTACAACTTTTCGTCTTAATTTTTTCCGTCTAGCCCCTTTCGCAACGCGCGATAAGGAACTTCGTTCCAAAATATAATACTTAAAAATATTAACAGCATCTTCATCATCATCATATCAGCTGAAAGACGTCCACTACTAGACAAAGGCCTCCCCCAAGGATCTCCAGATAGCCGGTCCTCCGCTGCACGCATCCAGCGGCTTCCTGTGACCCTTGCAAGATCATCGGTCCACCTTGTAGGCCTTGGGGGACTGCCTACGCAAATCTTATTATCTTATTAGTTCATATTTCTGAAATAATAGAATAAGAATGTCTAGGTCAAGGACCTTTTCTCAAAATGATTGTTAAAACTTCTTGCCTTTGGAAATGTTTAAAATTTGGGACACAATACGAAAACGTAAAATTAAGCAACTTACTTTGTTACATTTGTGAATTAAAATGCTTAGTTTCTAAGCATTTTAATTCACAAATGTAACAAAGTAAGTTGCTTATTATATTGTTGAATGCTAAAATTTGTGTGTGTGTGTTGATATTTCAGCGCTACACGTTAAATATCCTTTGTCTCTTTATTTGTCAATATGTGAAAGTGAAATTCGCTGTATGCTGAGCGTGAGGCGGGCGGTGGTAGTCTACCATCAGCCCTCGTAGATCGTTCGCTCCTTTCTTCGGAAGGGGGCGTGGCGTGTTGTCGCTGTCTGAGTGGCATTTTTAACTAATTTAATTCATGTATCTATAACATGTATATCTATGATCTATAATTAATTAGTGTTTCACTCGTAAATACAGTCCAACTTATTAAAAGTCCCAATAGTAGTGAATTTAGATTATGGTTTTCTGCATAAAACTTACGAGAAAGTGACGATTGCAATTTTTGTATGCTGCTTCCATCTTTCCGGTCGTGTCGCATAGGCGTCCCATCGGATCATGAGAGTGATGGAATAGAAAGTGCTCCTGTGTTTGCGCACACACTTGAGCACTATAATATGTCCCGCGCAGATGGCTAATCTCTGTTGAGACTGGCCGCCGTGGCCGAAATTCGGCTAGGAGGACATTATTACATTATTACGCACATAAAATGGAAATACTTTTGTTTGACAGTTTACGAGTGAAACATTAGTTATTAGTTACATGAATTAAAGTTGTTAAAAATGCCACTCAGACAGCGACAGCACCCCACTCCCCCTTCCGAAGAAGGGGACGGACGATCATCGAGGGCTGATGGTAGACTACCACCGCCCGCCTCACGCTCAGGGTGCCGCGCCACGTCTCCTCATCGTGACTTGTGAGGACTCACATAGTGTGAAAGTCTCGGGAAGAGCTTTACTATAGAAATGATCCTATGAAGTAAGGTCTTAACAAAATTATGTTCGGATCGAGTGTCGTTCAACGGCGGAGAATCTCAATAGTGACTTATAAAAAGTGACGTCATTCTTACAGCACCATCTAGTTATTACGAGCACAAGTTTCATTTCTAGTTCTTTTTAATACCGTTCGTGATGCCATGAGGTCCTATTTGAAGTTTTATTCAAAAAATTTTATTGTGACTTATAATTCTCTTTTGTGTTGGCGTCCCTGTACGGCATCCAGCGACATTGTAACGTTGCTCATTGTTCGATTGTTTCGGTAATATTACGTACATTGCATCGTGTATATTTAAAGTTTACGCTATTTGATGGTTATTGAATTATTGATATAATAACGACGAAAACGATAGACATTCTTATTCTATTATTTCAGAAATATGAACTAATAAGATAATAAGATTTGCGTAGGCAGTCCCCCAAGGCCTACAAGGTGGACCGATGATCTTGCAAGGGTCACAGGAAGCCGCTGGATGCGTGCAGCGGAGGACCGGCTATCTGGAGATCCTTGGAGGAGGCCTTTGTCTAGCAGTGGACGTCTTTCAGCTGATATGATGATGATGTAGATGCTGTTAATATTTTTAAGTGTAATATTTTGGAACGAAGTTCCTTATCGCGCGTTGCGAAAGGGGCTAGACGGAAAAAATTAAGACGAAAAGTTGTAACGACACTTTTTGCTATGGTAAGCTATTGTAAACCGTGCGTGCGGCGTGCGCATGTTTCTCTGTCTGACTCTCTCTCTCTCTCTTTTATAGAAAGCAAGCCAGACATTTTCGTTTCGTCTTTCTATTTCGCATTGAACAGTGTGGTGTCGCGACCACAGATATCTAAAACTGCAGAGTTTATACAGGTTGAGTCTATACAGGTTTGAACTTTTCATTTCGTTTTGAACGTTCCATCAGGGTGTCCCTTGACACCTCTCAAGTTTTTATATTTATTTATCTTTTTCTACAAAATAATTTGTATACAATATGTCATAAAAAACATATTCAAGAATTTATTATTATAATATAAGTTACATACTATTTTAGATCTATATTAACAAACCAAGGCAGTGTAACGTTCACCCTCGGAAAAACTTCTGAGGGTGAACGTGTGGAAAGTATGAAACCCTATTCGAAACTGCACTGTTTGACTAACTAAACGCCTGTGTGACCACTTAAGAAACAAAGTATTCGTATACAGATAAAACCGGCTGAAACAACGACAAAATACCTCAATATACGGACAACTAAACTGTAAATTATGTTTACAAAACTTATTCACAGATGTATTTAGATATGTATTACGGGGGGGACAGCGCGTACGCAGTCCCCACTACCTAAAATTACGCATCCGAGTTATCCACATTAGGGATAATCGCAGGGGTCAACCCATCCGCAGTGCAATGGATAGGCCTCGCCCTGGGGGAACCGCCTTCATGATCACGGTGTCCCCTATGCCAGGTAAGTATGATTTCTGTACCGCTTCGCGGCCGAGTCGTCTTTCCGCGGAGAATCTCTATAGCGACTTTTAACTTCTGTAGAATGCCACCTAGTGGATTTTAGAGGAACTAAAATACAACACTCATTTTAATTATGGAGGTTCCTACATTAAAAAGTATTTTGTTACAAGAACTGTGAATATACATTACGTTACATAATATATCACAGTCAGTATAAGTGGTTACTAAACATAACAGACACTCAACGTGTGGCGCAAAAACTTAAACCACGTTTATTCCTGATCATGTTACGATATGTGATTATAACTAGCGTTGTAAGAAACTCGAGTCTTGGGAGTCTTATTTAATAAAACTTCAGCTATTTTTAAAGACACGAGTCTTATAAACAGAACTTAGAGCTCAAGTCATTCATAATTTGGGGTCTTTTATAAAAAGACTTGTGTCCCCCCCCCGGTCCTGCCAAAAAGGACTCAAGGACTAGGTATACAAGTATACAAATTATTTTGCAGAAAAAGATAAATAAATATAAAAACTTGAGAGGTGTCAAGGGACACCCTGATGGAACGAAGTTCAAACCTGTATAGACTCAACAAAAATAATCGTCGCGACCTCAGAGCATTAAAGTAGACATTTCCCATAGACTAGATGCTCACGCAGCTAGAAATATTTTTTTAACTAACACTAGTTTATAAGTTCTCATTGTAACTAACATATATGGAATTTATTCTGAATTAAATTATTATTATTATGTCTTTTATTCCTTGTCATTCTTATTTTATACATTTACAAATATATAGTTACAAAAAAAATATATTTATAAATATAAAAAATAGACATCCAATCGGCAACGGGAGCAGGGTCCATGCTACCGATGGTCAAGGCTCCACAGAGAGGAACCTTCTCACAATACGCGCCGTCTCCAAAATAACTGCCTTCTGAACCTGACCCTTGACCCAACTGCCTAACGCGAGCCTCTTAAGGTGACGGTCGAAGCTTTTGGCAATCAAACCATGGGCAGAAACGACAATCGGTACAATGATCGCCGAGTCTACGTCCCACATGTCAACAACCTCGCGTGCTAGGTCAAGGTATTTAATTTCCTTGTCTTTTTCAGCTTTCACAAGGTTGTCATCATGTGGGACAGCAACATCGACGATCACTGCCCGGCGCTCTTGGCGATCCACCATCACAATATCAGGCTTATTGGCAACAATAGTCCTATCTGTGATGATGGATCTGTCCCAGTACAATGTGACACGGCCATTCTCCAGTATTGTCTCTGGAACGTATCTGTAGTACGGCACCTCCGGCGTCACAAGGTTGTATCGCAGAGCAAGTTGCTGATGGATTATCCTGGCTACTTGATTGTGCCTGTGCAAATACTCACCATTAGCAAAACGGGAGCAACCAGAAATTATATGTCTGAGGGATTCCCCAGGGCGGTGACATGCCCGACAAATGTCAACAGTACCATCCCTCAGTATAAATCTCCGGTCGTCATTACTACTTCGTCATTACTACTTCGTCAGTAATTGCACAGACAAAACCCTCGGTTTCCGCAAAAAGGTCACCGAACCGTAGCCAGGCTACTGATGCTGTTAAGTCTACATCTGGCCCGTGCAGGGCCTTGTAAAATCTGCCATGAAGTTCTTTGCTCTGCCATACCTCCCTGCGGTCACTGGTACTAAGTACCGCAGGTTGACGCCAGTTAGTTTTGGCTAAGGATAGAGCGGTGAGTCCATTGTCCACGGCGATCACGTCCGCATGCATACCCACACTATTATGTAGGAAATAGTTTCTAAGATTATACAGCTCACGGTTATGCAGAGTTTTAGCATTTAAAAAGCCACGACCACCACATTTCCGTGGGATGTACAATCTTATCACAGAAGAGCGGGGGTGATGCATCCGATTTGATGTCAGCCGCGTTCGGACTGTTCGGTCCAGGGCGTCTAGCTCAGTTTGAGTCCACTTGAGTATTCCAAAGGAGTACAACAAGACTGGCATGACCCAGCCATTGTAAGCACGCACCTTGTTCCCTCCCGACAATAGGCTTTTCAGCACTTTTATCAAGCGGCCCAAGAAGCGCCCCCGCAATGACTCCTTCATGTCAGCCTCTTTGATGCCTAATGCCTGTGACATACCCAAGTACTTGTAGGTTTCGGTTGCAGAGAGGGTTACTAAGTTAATGGAAGCTGAGAGTTGGGTGCTCTCAGATTCCACTATCTTCCCTCATTTTGCATGCATGACTGCACATTTGTCAATACCAAACTCCATTCTGATAGAGTTACTGAAGTTTTCTGTGAGCTTCAGTAACGCTGACAAGTGAAGATTGCTAGAGGCAAATAACTTTAAGTCATCCATGTAAAGGAGGTGTGATATTACTTGTCCTCCTCTCCGCAAGAAACTAAGCATTTTAATTCACAAATGTAACAAAGTAAGTTGCTTATTATATTGTTGAATGCTAAACTTTGTGTGTGTGTGTTGACATTTCAGCGCTACACGTTAGTTACATATACATATCCATAGTACCCATACATAGAAATTGCATATAATTGAATTGCACCACGCTTGCACGTGCCGCCCTGTCAGCAGTATTCAATCGAGGTTACACGCGCCGCAACGTTGCACCACACTTACACATGCCGCACCGTCAGCAGCCTTCATAGCGGTCGAGCCGGAGGTTACACGCGCAGCATTGTCAGCACCCCCAACCCGGCGCCACCGTGACGACACCGACTCAGCATTTTTTATAATGTTAATGATATAAGTTCACTTCTGTTCTAGCATCGAACAAGAGCACACACTTTTAATTGTAATTAGTAATAGTAATATTTTAATTAAATTAGTTTAAATATAATTTCGTTTTTTTTAAGTCTTACGGCTGTAGTCTACGTAATTGGCGCAGTCGGTAGGATACTCGAAGCAGTGCGCGGCGTGATATTAAAGGAATCTAGTATCGAATCCTGTCGGCTCCGCATAGCCGCTGCTTGCGTTTTCAAACCTTCATCGAGTATCCAGAATCTACGAGTTCTACAGCCAGCGACTGTATCCAGACATCGATACGCAGAGAAAATGAAATTGTGAGTTGCACAGAATCTTTCTTGTGTTGCTTTCCTTTTACCTTGTAACCTTTTAGTCTTTACATAAGCTAAGTACTCGTATTCCAAAATTTTTTGTCAAAGTAATTTAGGACCCAGCGATTCTGCAATCCGGCAGTCTCGCCGTCGTAGCCAGTTAGATAGAAATAAAGAAATAGATTTATTAGATTTAAATTTAGAGTTAAATAGTTTATATAAAATTAATAAAATGCCTTACGACCCAGATACTATTTTTAAAGCACTCAGGCCAGTTCCCGATTTTGATGGAAACCCAAATGTGCTCACGCGATTTATTAGGATATGTGATCAAATAGTAATAGCGTATATGAGCACAGAAGCAGACAGTGCCTTAACCAATTTATGCCTGATAAATGGCATATTATTATCAATTCGAACGGCATCCCCGATAACTGGTTGGAAATTCGTAACGCGTTAATAAATAACTTTGCTGATCAAAGGGATGAAACTGCCCTCTATAATGATCTATCGCTAGCCACCCAAGGTCAGAGAACCCCACAAGAATTTTACGACCATTGCCAATCATTATTCAGTACCATTATGACATATGTTAGTTTGCACGAGAAAATAGAGACTACCACAGAAGCTAAACGCGCGTTGTACAAAAAATCAGCAATGCAGGCTTATGTTAGAGGTTTAAATGAACCATTGGGATCCCGCATTAGATGCATGAGACCCCCTACGATTGAGAAGGCTTTAGAATATGTACAGGAGGAGCTGAACACTATATATCTTCAGCAGCGAAATGAATCGCTAACTAAACCATATCACGCCCCTAAGGCTATTCAGTCAGGACCCGTACACATCCCGAAACCTTCTCATATGCTAGCAGCAGCCTGGCCAACGCCCGGTATACAGCGGCCATTACCGCCAGCACCGCAACCATTCAGATTTGCGCCTCCACCACATCAAGCCTTCAGGCTTAACCCCGCGCAGATTCACCAACCACAGGTACGTATGCCAACACGGA
The DNA here is from genome assembly GCA_951640165.1 of Pseudoips prasinana. Classification (NCBI taxonomy): domain Eukaryota; kingdom Metazoa; phylum Arthropoda; class Insecta; order Lepidoptera; family Nolidae; genus Pseudoips; species Pseudoips prasinana. Next base: position 29,694,715 of record OX621251.1, on the reverse strand, counting down.
CACAACAGATGCTAGGTGCTAGACCCCCAACTATAACCCCCAGAGCAATGTATTCCGACTTCCACCGCGTAATCAGTACGGACATTATAACTCACAGCAATCCAAACCTATGAGTGGCGTATCAAACTTTGTTCCCAAAGTTTTACCACCCTCAGGAGGACTTAGAGGACATGACTGGCGTATACATGGCAATCCGCCCCCGACGAATTACTTTAAATCCCGCGAAGTTAATATGAATGAGTGTTACGACATGAATACCCTGACTATGACTACCATCCTGACGTTGACTATGACTATTACCCATACTACGACGACAGCTATAACTATTACGAGCAACCACAGTTCGACTACACAGAACCATCTTGTTCTAATTACGACCACACCCCCAGCTTACCAGATAACTTAGAGGAAAACGATTCTGTACCTAATGTGAAGGATAACCAGCAAAATTTTCAGAAAAGTCATTCATAAAAAAGCTTAACATAGAAATAAATATACAGACCCAAAGACAGTTACCCTATATTCAGATAGCAGACCCACCTTTAAAATTTCTAATCGATACTGGTGCCAATCAATCATTTATAAGTCCACAAGCCGTTCAAGATTATTTTTATGACAGACCCCTAGACTATGACCCCTTTGAAATTACTAATGTTCATGCAACCACAAGAGAAAATTACTCTATTACGTTGCCAAACTTCCCTGAATTCTGTAATGACGAAAACATAAAACTTTTCATGTATAAATTTCATGACTATTTTGATGGACTAATAGGACTTGACTTGTTGACTAATTGGGAAGCTAAGATTGACTTAAAAGACCAGACATTGACTACCCGATCCTCTGTGAACCCCATCCTAATGTATAACTCACGAAATGTCAATTTATACGAGGACGTTATACCTGCAAATAGTTCCAAATTAATCCGAGTACCGATCAACGCTTCAGACGGCGACGTTTATATTCCCAGACAAATAGTTTGTAACTGTATAGTTTCGGATTGTCTCACAAAAGTCACTAATAGTCGTGGTATATTACAAATTACAAACCCGAGTAGTAACGACATCATACTATCGCTAGATCAAGCCGTTCAGGCAGAAATATGCAATATTGAGTCTGCCCATACACAATCATCAAGGGTACAAGAAGTGATATCCCGACTTCGCACTGATCACTTGAACCAAGAGGAGTTAGCTAATTTAACTACACTTTGCACCAAGTATGCAGATGTTTTCTACATAGATAATGAGCCATTGACATTCACGAACAAAATTAAACATCGTATTAACACCACCGATGAAACTCCCATATATACAAAGAGCTATCGCTACCCATTTGTACATCGCCAAGAGGTAAAAGACCAGATAGCCAAAATGCTCTCCCAGGGTATTATTAGACCATCAGAGTCTGCGTGGAGCTCGCCTATTTGGGTAGTTCCAAAGAAAGCCGATGCCTCAGGCAAACAAAAGTGGCGTCTCGTAATTGACTTCCGAAAGTTAAATGACAAGACCGTTGACGACAAATACCCAATCCCCAACATAGCTGACGTATTAGACAAGTTAGGGAAGTGCCAATACTTTTCTACTCTTGATTTAGCAAGCGGATTTTGGCAAGTAGAAATGGACCAAAACGATATCCACAAAACTGCTTTTACAGTTGAACATGGGCATTTTGAATTTCTTAGAATGCCTATGGGCCTAAAGAATGCACCATCTACATTCCAACGGGTCATGGACAACCTGTTGCGAGGACTGCAGAATGAGATATGCTTAGTCTATCTCGATGATATTATAGTTTTCAGCACTAGTTTACAAGAACATATAATAAACCTTGAAAAAGTATTCCAGAGACTTCGAGAGTCCAATTTTAAAATCCAAATAGAATTCTTGAAATTAGAAACTGACTTTTTAGGACATGTTATAACTAGAGACGGTGTCAAACCAAACCCCGACAAAATAGCTACCATAGAAAAGTATCCCCTACCAAAAACCACGAAACAGATAAAACAATTTTTAGGACTATTAGGATATTATAGAAAATTTATTCCCGACTTTGCTAGACTGACAAAACCAATGACATCTTGTTTGAAAAAGAACAGTAAAATTACGTTAGATAAAATATATGTAGACTGTTTTGAAAAATGTAAAAAACTACTGACCAACGATCCAATACTGCAATACCCAGACTTCAGTAAAGAATTTATATTGACAACTGACGCATCCAATTTCGCCCTAGGTGCCATCTTATCCCAAGGTCCCATCGGATCCGATAAACCCATTTCCTTTGCCTCTCGTACCCTAAACGAAAGCGAGATAAATTACAGCACCATTGAAAAAGAACTCCTTGCAATAGTGTGGGCAACAAAATACTTCCGGCCCTATCTTTTTGGTAGAAAGTTTAAAATAGTTACGGATCACAAACCACTTCAGTGGATTATGAATCTTAAAGAGCCCAACTCCAGATTAACCAGATGGAGATTGAAGCTCAGTGAATACGATTTTTCCGTAGTATACAAAAAAGGCAAAAATAACGCGACGCTTTATCCCGAATTGAAATCCATAATGAAGAAATAAGCTCCATAACCGCAAATCCCTCCGAGAAAGCACCCAGTATAGATAACTCAGCAACCAATACCGCTCACACCAGTCAAGAAAATCCTATCCTAGAAGTCCCTATCACAGATGAACCCCTTAACAAATTTCATAAGCAGTTATGTTTAAATGTAGTTGATGTTATCACCAGACGCCCCGTGGTATCCAAACCCTTTGAGTCCCATACCAGAGTCGTAGTGCAAGTATCCAATTCCGATTTAGAAACCGATGTAGTTAATGCTATTAGAGAATATGTAAATCCTAAAGTTAAGACCGCTTTATTAATTAACCCTCAGTTAGCTATGTACCAAATCATACCCATTATTCAGGACAAATTTAAAAGCTCTGCAATGAAACTTGTCCTTACTAAAATAGAGTTAGAAAATATTAAAGAATATCTTAAGCAACAAGAGATAATTAGGCTGTACCACGATGGTAAAACAAACCACAGGGGAATCAACGAATGTTACTTAGCGTTATCGCGCAGATACTATTGGCCTAAGATGAAAGACCACATTAATAAATACATAAATGAATGCAGTATTTGTGGGCAGAGCAAGTACGACAGACACCCAGTTAGACCACAGTTAAACCTTGTTCCACCCGCAACCAAACCATTAGAAATCGTTCATGCCGATTTATTCTCCGTACAATCTGAAAAATATATAACGTTCATAGACGTCTTTTCGAAATATGGACAAGCCTACCATTTAAAAGATAGTACCGCAATTAGTGTTTTACAAGCCTTATTGACCTTTTGTACACATCATGGATTACCATTGACCATTATAACAGACAATGGGACTGAGTTCACGAACCAACTCTTCTCTGAATTCCTCAAACTTCACAAAATTACTCACCATAAAACCCTTCCTCATTCCCCCTAATGACAACGGTAACATAGAGCGATTTCATTCCACTATCTTGGAACACCTTAGGATATTAAAATTACAACAAAAGAACGAATCAGTTTCGAACCTCATGCCCTACGCCATTATTGCCTACAACAGTTCAATCCACAGCCTGACCAAATGCCGACCTTATGACATACTAAAAGGACACTTTGACCCCAGAGATCCTGTAGACATTGATGTGACTCAACACCTATTGCAACAGTACATACAGACTCACCGCGACCAGATGAAAGTAGTATATGACTTAGTAAATGATATATCTCTTGCTAACCGGACTGCTCTTATAGACAAACATAATAAGACGAGAGAACCTGAAATCGAATACCAACCCGAACAGCAAGTATTCATTAAAAATCCAGTAGCCAGTAGACAGAAAATTGCACCCCGTTACACTCAAGATAAAGTTCTAGCTGATCTTCCAATACATATCTATACTTCTAAGAAAAGAGGACCCGTAGCAAAAGCCCGCCTTAAGCGACCAACCAAGCATACAAAATTGTTACAGGACAACACTGCTGGTGACGATACTACAGCTGGCGCGAACACAGGAGATACGACTTGATAACTTAGACGATGGACCAGGACTTTTGCCATTTAAACTTGGACCCACAAGAATGACGACACACCACCACACATTCCTGCAATACATAGACCTAGATAGAATCGAACGTGAAGTATCTGAGTTGAAAGCACAGCTAACTAACTTTGAACATAGAGTTTTTAATACCACTTACCCAGTATTTGAATTACAAATTAACTATCTAATTAATAAAACGAATCACATATTGGACCATTTGCAGACTTTAGAACCGACTCGAACAAAACGAGGCCTCATAGACGGTTTAGGATCAATAATTAAGAGTATAACTGGAAATTTAGACTATCAGGATGCTGTTAAGTATACTAAGGCTCTTAAAGTTTTAGAAAACAACCAGAATAAAATTAGTACAGAACTGAATAACCGCGCTAGCTTGAATAATGATTGGATGAAAGAATATAGTAACACTTTAGATAAACTTATATACAACCAGAAAGAAATTAATAATACCTTACAAATGTGGTCCAGTAGAGAGGACCATAAGGAAAGAAGTTTTCTTAAATTCGGAAAATTTACCCAGATTTTAACAATAATTGCAGAAAATGCAAATGATTTACTAGATGAAATAATTAATATAGAGAATATTTTAGCTTTTACTCGGACTACTACGACCCATCATTCGATGATTAGTTTTAAAGTCCTTAAATTAATGTTAGTTAAGTTAAAGTTAATTTACGGTACAGAACAAGTGGTAGACTTAGAGTTAAGAGATTATTATAATATAATAAAATCAGGGTCATACTTCGCTAATAAACAAATTGTAATAATTTTTAAGTTCCCTATAGTTTCGGAGAGTACTTACGATTTGTATAGACTATCCTTGGCCCCTAATAAACTCCATCAAGTAATTATTCCACCACTCCCATTCCTAGCAACTAATAGAAAAGATTTTGTCTACATAGAGGCTGAATGCCTGAAATACAACCACCAGTATCTCTGCGATGATTATATCCACCAGAAGACACAGAGCAAACCTGACTGCATGACAGGGAATCATCCTGAAACAAACCATCGACACAACGTGCAACTATTCAACAGTCCACCTAATCAAAGAAACAGTAGAACAATTAGACGACCGAAGCTACATACTATCCTTTCCTCAAGCTACGAAGGTACAACTTAACTGCGGAACAGAAACCTACAACATCCTGAATGGCAGCTTCCTTGTGACACTTCCGCTACAATGTTCCCTAAGAGCTCCTGAATACACAATATTAAATACCGATGACATCATTAAATGCCAACCTCTTAAAATTTTAAGAATAGTTCAACCATTGGACATGCCATCACAGAAGACCCCAGAGCTGCACCTGAAATCAATTGATTTGAAAACTCTACGCAATATCCAAGAGAGAACATCATATCAAACCCCATTACAATTAGAACCTGTAGATCAATCTTATTACTATCATACAACTATACCCTTCTACGCTGTACTGATCGGGGCAATTACATTCATAGCAACCATACTTATCCGCCGCTACAAGATATCTAAACCTGCAAATATTATAACCACACCGTGCACTGAAAAGGAGAAGAACCAAGATGAAGTTAGGGATCACATCTACAGTAAACCAACCCAGCCAACTATTTTCTCTCACAGGATTTGAAAATAGTCGCTGATCTGAAGGGGGAGGAGTTACATATACAAAATATCCATAGTACCCATACATAGAAATTGCATATAATTGAATTGCACCACGCTTGCACGTGCCGCCCTGTCAGCAGTATTCAATCGAGGTTACACGCGCCGCAACGTTGCACCACACTTACACATGCCGCACCGTCAGCAGCCTTCATAGCGGTCGAGCCGGAGGTTACACGCGCAGCATTGTCAGCACCCCCAACCCGGCGCCACCGTGACGACACCGACTCAGCATTTTTTATAATGTTAATGATATAAGTTCACTTCTGTTCTAGCATCGAACAAGAGCACACACTTTTAATTGTAATTAGTAATAGTAATATTTTAATTAAATTAGTTTAAATATAATTTCGTTTTTTTTAAGTCTTACGGCTGTAGTCTACGTAATTCCTTAAATATCCTTTGTCTCTTTATTTGTCAATATGTGAAAGTGAAATTCGCCTTTACTCGAGAAATTGTGATGCTGAGCGTGAGGCGGGCGGTGGTAGTCTACCATCAGCCCTCGTAGATCGTTCGCTCCTTTCTTCGGAAGGGGGAGTGGGGTGTTGTCGCTGTCTGAGTGGCATTTTTAACTAATTTAATTCATGTATCTATAACATGTATATCTATGATCTATAATTAATTAGTGTTTCACTCGTAAATACAGACCAACTTATTAAAAGTCCCAATCGTAGTGAATTTAGAATATGGTTTTCTGCATAAAACTTACGAGAAAGTGGCGATTGCAATTTTTGTATGCTGCTTCCATCTTACGCACATAAAATGGAAACAATACTTTTGTTTGACAGTTTACGAGTGAAACATTAGTTATTAGTTACATGAATTAAAGTTGTTAAAAATGCCACTCAGACAGCGACAGCACCCCACTCCCCCTTCCGAAGAAGGGGACGAACGATCATCGAGGGCTGATGGTAGACTACCACCACCCGCCTCACGCTCAGGGTGCCGCGCCACGTCTCCTCATCGTGACTTGTGAGGACTCACATAGTGTGAAAGTCTCGGGAAGAGCTTACTATAGAAATGATCCTATGAAGTAAGGTCTTAACAAAATTATGTTCGGATCCAGAGTCGTTCAACGGCGGAGAATCTCAATAGTGACTTATAAAAAGTGACGTCATTCTTACAGCACCATCTAGTTATTACGAGCACAAGTTTCATTTCTAGTTCTTTTTAATACCGTTCGTGATGCCATGAGGTCCTATTTGAAGTATTTTTCAAAAAAGGTTATTGTGACCTATTCTCTTTTGTGTTGGCGTCCCTGTACGGCATCCAGCGACATTGTAACGTTGACTCATAGTTCGATTAGTTCGGTACTATTACGTACATTGCATCGTGTATATTTAAAGTTTACGCTATTTGATGGTTATTGAATTATTGATATAATAACGACGGAAACGATAGCAAAATGTCATTACATTTTGCTATCGTTTTCGTCGTTATTATATCAATAATTCAATAACCAAAGCCTTGACATAGCATAATCCATTGATTATGCTATGTCAAGGCTTTAGATTTGAATTTGGGTTGGCTCTGAATTGGACTGAAATCACTTAGCTATTGGAACTTAAACTTACAAGAATTTTTAACGTAGATTCCCACGTCAGTCATAACCATACATATTTATTCAATGACAAAATTTATTTGTGTTATTGGTCACCTTTTTTATATTTCCGTGAAAGCATCGCGAGTCAGCTTCTGAAAAACACAGCAATACGAATTCCGAAGGAAACCGTTAAAATAATTAGATATTTAAATTCAATTGACAATATAATTGTTTTGATTTCGAGCGACTAATTCCAAGCATATTTTCTGCATAATTCGATTTTTTTATTAGATTCACGACTTGACTACGAGACTGCGTAGCTAAACAACCTTTGAGATGGAGCCAGTTGTCTTACACGTCGGCATGCGATAGTTCCCATTATTGTAAAACTAGCTGTGCCCCGCGGTTTTAAAACTTTATAAATTATAGCCTCGGTATGTGTTAATCCAGGGTGTCAGCTAACTCCATACCAAATTCTATTAAAATCTCCTTAGCCGTTTAGACGTGAAGAAGTAACAAACATACACACTCACACAGTCACCCATTCACAAACTTTCGCCTTTATAATATTAGTGTGATGAGTTGAGTTCTTTTTAAAAGCCCAGCTTTTGAGTCCTTTTTTTGGCAGGCCCGGGGGGGGGGGGGGGCAAGTCTTTTTACAAAAGACCCCAAATTATGAATGACTTGAGCTCTAAGTTCTGTTTATAAGACTCGTGTCTTTAAAAATAGCTAAAGTTTCATTAAATAAGACTCCCAAGACTCGAGTTTCTTACAACGCTAGTTATAATTACATATCGTAACATGATCAGGAATAAACGTGGTTTAAGTTTTTGCGCCACACGTTGAGTGTCTGTTATATTTAGTAACCACTTATACTGACTGTGATATATTATGTAACGTAATGTATATTCACAGTTCTTGTAACAAAATACTTTTTAATGTAGGAACCTCCATAATTAAAATGAGTGTTGTATTTTAGTTCCTCTAAAATCCACTAGGTGGCATACTACAGAAGTTAAAAGTCGCTATAGAGATTCTCCGCGGAAAGACGACTCGGCCGCGAAGCGGTACAGAAATCATACTTACCTGGCATAGGGGACACCGTGATCATGAAGGCGGTTCCCCCAGGGCGAGGCCTATCCATTGCACTGCGGATGGGTTGACCCCTGCGATTATCCCTAATGTGGATAACTCGGATGCGTAATTTTTGGTAGTGGGGACTGCGTACGCGCTGTCCCCCTCGTTATACATATCTAAATAAATCTGTGAATATGTTTTGAAAACCTAATATACAGTTTTATAGTCCGTATGTTGAGGTATTTTGTCGTTGTTTCAGCCGGTTTTATCTGTATACGAAAAGTATGAAACCCTATTCGAAACTGCACTGTTTGACTAACTAAACGCCTTTTCATGACTGTGTGACCACTTTCGAAACAAAGTATTCGTATAGGATTACACGCTGCTTGTCACAAACGCTATTTGATATGTACGCAATTCATACTTTCCACACGTTCACCCTCAGAAGTCTTTCCGAGGGTGAACGTTACACTGCCTTGGTTTGTTAATATAGATCTAAAATAGTATGTAACTTTTATTATAATAATAAATTCTTGAATCTGTTTTTTATGACATATTGTATACAAATATACAAATTATTTTGCAGAAAAAGATAAATAAATATAAAAACATGAGAGGTGTCAAGGGACACCCGGATGGAACGAAGTTCAAACATGTATAGACTCAACAAAAATAATCGTCGCGACCTCAGAGCATTAAATAGTATTTAATGCTGTGAGGTCGCGACGATTTATTTGTTTGCAGTTTTAGATATCTGTGGTCGCGACACCACACTGTTCAATGCGAAATAGAAAGACGAAACGAAAATGTCTGGCTTGCTTTCTATAAAAGAGAGAGAGAGAGAGTCAGACAGAGAAACATGCGCACGCCGCACACACGGCTTACAATAGCTTACCATAGCAAAAAGTGTCGTTACAACTTTTCGTCTTAATTTTTTCCGTCTAGCCCCTTTCGCAACGCGCGATAAGGAACTTCGTTCCAAAATATAACACTTAAAAATATTAACAGCATCTTCATCATCATCATATCAGCTGAAAGACGTCCACTGCTGGACAAAGGCCTCCCCCAAGGATCTCCAGATAGCCGGTCCTCCACTGCACGCATCCAGCGGCTTCCTGTGACCCTTGCAAGATCATCGGTCCACCTTGTAGGCCTTGGGGGACTGCCTACGCAAATCTTATTATCTTATTAGTTCATATTTCTGAATAATAGAAATAGAATGTCTAGGTCAAGGACCTTTTTTCAAAATGATTGTTAAAACTTCTTGCCTTTGGATATGTTTAAAATTTGGGACACAATACGAAAACGTAAAATTAAGAAACTAAGCATTTTAATTCACAAATGTAACAAAGTAAGTTGGTTATTATATTGTTGAATGCTAAAATTTGTGTGTGTGTGTGTTGACATTTCAGCGCTACACGTTAAATATCCTTTGTCTCTTTATTTGTCAATATGTGAAAGTGAAATTCGCCTTTACTCGAGAAATTGTGATGCTGAGCGTGAGGCGGGCGGTGGTAGTCTACCATCAGCCCTCGTAGATCGTTCGCTCCTTTCTTCGGAAGGGGGAGTGGCGTGTTGTCGCTGTCTGAGTGGCATTTTTAACTAATTTAATTCATGTATCTATAACATGTATATCTATGATCTATAATTAATTAGTGTTTCACTCGTAAATACAGACCAACTTATTAAAAGTCCCAATCGTAGTGAATTTAGAATATGGTTTTCTGCATAAAACTTACGAGAAAGTGGCGATTGCAATTTTTGTATGCTGCTTCCATCTTACGCACATAAAATAGAAACAATACTTTTGTTTGACAGTTTACGAGTGAAACATTAGTTATTAGTTACATGAATTAAAGTTGTTAAAAATGCCACTCAGACAGCGACAGCACCCCACTCCCCCTTCCGAAGAAGGGGACGAACGATCATCGAGGGCTGATGGTAGACTACCACCGCCCGCCTCACGCTCAGGGTGCCGCGCCACGTCTCCTCATCGTGACTTGTGAGGACTCACATAGTGTGAAAGTCTCGGGAAGAGCTCACTATAGAAATGATCCTATGAAGTAAGGTCTTAACAAAATTATGTTCGGATCGAGAGTCGTTCACCGGCGGAGAATCTCAGTAGTGACTTATAAAAAGTGACGTCATTCTTACAGCACCATCTAGTTATTACGAGCACAAGTTTCATTTCTAGTTCTTTTTAATACCGTTCGTGATGCCATGAGGTCCTATTTGAAGTATTTTTCAAAAAAGGTTATTGTGACCTATTCTCTTTTGTGTTGGCGTCCCTGTACGGCATCCAGCGACATTGTAACGTTGACTCATTGTTCGATTAGTTCGGGTGTCCCTTCGTCCAGCATACTCACCATGGAATCCTGATATTTCATGAATGTCAAAAAACTGTTCTGAAATAGTGCTAAATAGTGCCCAAAGGAAAAAAATAGTGCTCTTGTACTTGCGAAGTTATAGCCATAGTTCGATGAGTATGCTGGACGAAGGTTTCGCCCAGCATACTCACCTCCGTCCGGAGAATCTGTATACGCTTCAAACATAATTCATACTTCAAAAAATAGTTCCCAAATAGTGCCAAACGGTGCCCAAAAAGAAAAAACAGTGCTCGAATAACTTCGGAGTTATAGGCTTCGTTCAGTGAGTATGCTGGGCGTAGGTTCTACGCCCAGCATACTCACCTCAGTGCGTGAATATCGAACGAGCTATAGGTATAATTTACGTCTCAAAAAATTGTGCTTGAAATAGTGCCCAATATCAGTCCAATTTTTGCTTGACTTTTGACTTAGAAAACCATTAAATTTTAATGTAAACTTCTACATACTAACGTAAAATGGGGTACAGTCGTCGACACATGTTTTTGGACAAAAATATTAAACTTTCTAATTGTAGACTTCATGTTATTGGAAATAATTATGGTATTTTCTCACATGTCAAAAACTTTCGATTAAATGCATTATTATATATTTTATAAATAATAATAAATGAATGAAACTTTAAGCGTAAATGAAGTCTATTACTTCATTGCATTGTGTGTTTGTCTGAATAAAATCAGTCATTTGCAGCCAATAAAATTAATATCTTGAAAAATTGTAAAAAGGAAATTATACAGTTTCTTTTTGTATATATGTTGCAGGCAAAACTTATAACCAGTCAAAACTAGTACTGTGACATAGTTATACAAATTTTTAAAACTCTTTCCAATAGTTTCATCAATGAAAGGTTTAGCAATAAAAAACATTTTTAATTACTTACGTTATTTATTTATCACATGAGGAATACAGGTCAATTCCGTAAACGTTGTGGTACCGTCCTTGATCCGGAAAATGATTATTTTGAATAATTTTGTCAGTTGTAATGTAAGCATTAATAACAGCAACTTTATTTTTCATGCATGATTTACTTCATTTGATATCTTAATCCTTCAAGCGCCGTGATCTAGACAAAATATATAAAATCATTGTTCCTAGCTACAGGGGTCCCATGCGACGCGCGAAGGCTTAATCATATTATTATAAAGTATTATTAAAATAATGTGTAATTAATAATATTGCGATTCTAAAGTAAATACTCCCTTACATAGACAATTAATAATTTACACAAGACAAAAATTGTTAGAAAGAAAGTTAATAATATTGTATTCGACTGTACTCAATGTAATGTATGTAGAAGTTTACAATCAAATTTAATGGTTTTCTAGGTCAAAAGTCAAGCAAAAATTGGACTGATATTGGGCACTATTTCAAGCACAATTTTTTGAGACGTAAATTGTACCTATAGCTCGTTCGATATTCGCGCACTGAGGTGAGTATGCTGGGCGTAGAACCTACGCCCAGCATACTCACTGAACGAAGCCTATAACTCCGAAGTTATTCGAGGACTGGTTTTTCTTTTTGGGCACCGTTTGGCACTATTTGGGAACTATTTTTTGAAGTATGAATTATGTTTGAAGCGTATACAGATTCTTCGGACGGAGGTGAGTATGCTGGGCGAAACCTTCGTCCAGCATACTCATCGAACTATGGCTATAACTTCGCAAGTACAAGAGCACTATTTTTTTCCTTTGGGTACTATTTAGCACTATTTCAGAACAGTTTTTTGACATTCATGAAATATCAGGATTCCATGGTGAGTATGCTGGACGAAGGGACACTAGTTCGGTACTATTACGTACATTGCATCGTGTATATTTAAAGTTTACGCTATTTGATGGTTATTGAATGATTGATAAAATAACGACGGAAACGATAGCAAAATGTCATTACATTTTGCTATCGTTTTCGTCGTTATTATATCAATAATTCAATAACCAAAGCCTTGACATAGCATAATCCATTGATTATGCTATGTCAAGGCTTTAGATTTGAATTTGGGTTGGCTCTGAATTGGACTGAAATCACTTAGCTATTGGAACTTAAACTTACAAGAATTTTTAACGTAGATTCCCACGTCAGTCATAACCATACATATTTATTCAATGACAAAATTTATTTGTGATATTGGTCACCTTTTTTATATTTCCGTGAAAGCATCGCGAGTCAGCTTCTGAAAAACACAGCAATACGAATTCCGAAGGAAACCGTTAAAATAATTAGATATTTAAATTCAATTGACAATATAATTGTTTTGATTTCGAGCGACTAATTCCAAGCATATTTTCTGCATAATTCGATTTTTTTATTAGATTCACGAGTTGACTACGAGACTGCGTAGCTAAACAACCTTTGAGATGGAGCCAGTTGTCTTACTCGTCGGCATGCGATAGTTCCCATTATTGTAAAACTAGCTGTGCCCCGCGGTTTTAAAACTTTATAAATTATAGCCTAGGTATGTGTTAATCCAGGATGTCAGATAACTCCATACCAAATTTTATTAAAATATCCTTAGCCGTTTAGACGTGAAGAAGTAACAAACATACACACTCACACAGTCACCCATTCACAAACTTTCGCCTTTATAATATTAGTGTGATGAGTTGAGTTCTTTTTAAAAGCCCAGCCTTTGAGTCCTTTTTGGCAGGCCCGGGGGGGGGGGACCCAAGTCTTTTTACAAAAGACCCCAAATTATGAATGACTTGAGGTCTAACTTCTGTTTATAAGACTCGTGTCTATAAAAATAGCTGAAGTTTCATTAAATAAGATTCCCAAGACTCGAGTTTCTTACAACGCTAGTTATAATTACATATCGTAACATGATCAGGAATAAACGTGGTTTAAGTTTTTGCGCCACACGTTGAGTGTCTGTTATATTTAGTAACCACTTATACTGACTGTGATATATTATGTAACGTAATGTATATTCACAGTTCTTGTAACAAAATACTTTTTAATGTAGGAACCTCCATAATTAAAATGAGTGTTGTATTTTAGTTCCTCTAAAATCCACTAGGTGGCATTCTACAGAAGTTAAAAGTCGCTATAGAGATTCTCCGCGGAAAGACGACTCGGCCGCGAAGCGGTACAGAAATCATACTTACCTGGCATAGGGGACACCGTGATCATGAAGGCGGTTCCCCCAGGGCGAGGCCTATCCATTGCACTGCGGATGGGTTGACCCCTGCGATTATCCCTAATGTGGATAACTCGGATGCGTAATTTTTGGCAGTGGGGACTGCGTACGCGCTGTCCTCCTCGTTATACATATCTAGATTAGTGATGTGCCGAGTCGGCTTTTTTTGGTATTCGTTAAGAAAAGAATCGAATTAGAATTCGAGTCGGAGTACTCGAAGAGGTATTCGAATACCTGCTTAAGATACTCGAATACTCTTTGAACCCAACTTTGTAGTTTGTTTTTTACGACAAATCCTAGTATTTCCTCACAAATCATGTAAGTTCCCTAAGAAAGTATATTAGGCATGTAAATAATAACAGATGTATATATATTTAATGAATAAATTGTTTAATCAGTCTTTGGTAATTATGGCATGTCATTAAGGCTAGCAATTATCCACTAATAATAATTATCAATTAGACTTAAGTATATCAAATCAAAGAAGATCTACAATTTTAAAATCACGATATACGAGTAAGAGTACGCGTAAATCAAGATTCTTAAGTAGGTAATTAAAATAATTGGTATTTATTGAAACATAAAGCTATGATGAATCATAAGATCTTAGTAAACAAATAACTTAAATGTAATTCTTCAAAATAATTCTTAGATACTTTTTTATAGTCAGGTACCTTACATATTAATCAACGATAATGTAACCTTTGGTACAGAGTAAGTACTTATTAGTTATAAACAAAAACCCCATAATTTACGATACTAAAATGGAGCTATAATTGTTATAAATGATTGTACCACTTTGGTACTTAATCTAAATAGTCTTCTCTTCATTTAAACTAAGGTGAACATTATAATATAAAATTTAAAACAAAATATACTTAACACAAAACAATAATATCAAAATAGTGAACATATTACTTTTAAACGTAAATAGCGAATTCAAATAATGTGTTTTAATAATAGCTATGTTATAAAGGATAACATAGCTATTATTAAAACACATACAACATATTATTAAACAAAGGTTTTAACTCCTGATTTATAGATAATACTAAAACTTAATCTTAATGTAGAATTAATCAAATGAGATGCAAATTAAAACGTTCACATAGAAATATGCGGCAAATTAATAAACTTAAAAGTTATCTTTTATATCTATGATGACTATTCAAAAATAATATTTGGTCAACCTTTTCCGACTCCAGCCTATTTCTACGCAGATTACATAAAAGTCCTGCCATGGAAAAGACACGTTCAGATGGCACAGATGTTGCAGGAATGCATAAATATTTTTGTGACATTTTGTGCAAACCTTTATAAATAATCTTTCTACCCTCCCAAAACTTATATGGATTCATATTGCGTTCCAAATAAGGTAGTTGAACGTATTGATTTACTTTAATGAGAGCAGAAGAATTTGGTGTTGCCATACTCGCTTGCTGTTGTACTTTTTTATCCAAGAATCCCCATAAATTGTTAGACTCATTATTTATAAGTGTTTGATGAGATAACTCATTGTTTGAACACGAAGGAAGCTCGAGGCTAGAAGAAGGTGTCAAAGATGTTTCATAACATGTCAATTCTTCAACTACCCACTTCTGAGCATTATCTGCATTTGATTCTACTCCGAAACCAGCCTTTTTAAACCTAGAATCTAAAAACGTCGCTTTAGCTGCGGTTTTGTTAGTTTCATAGCATCCTAAACGTCTATCGATTGTTTCTATTAGTTTTTCCTTTAAAAATATTGCCGTATCAGTAGATAGTACAAAGCTTCGTAATGAGTTTTGTACTCCTCGAATAAGCGGAATTATGCACGACAGCGTAGGATACTCTTGACCTGAAAATATGGTTGTTAATTGCTGAACAGGCTTTAAAACAATTACACATTCATGTAACACAGCCCACTCTTCATTGGTCAAGTTATCTGGCGATGAAGTTAATGAAGATAATGCAGCTGTCAATGGTACCTTAACTGCTTCTAGTCTGTCAAGCATTAAATACATGGAGTTCCACCGAGTTTTGACATCTTGCAGAAGCTTTAATTGGTCTTGATTCATCTGCTCTTGCATTGTTAAAAGCTTGTAAGAAGCAATATTACTTTTTTTGAAATAAGTCACAATATCTCGGCATTTTTCTGTCAAAAGTAATAACCGTTCATTATCTTTTAAACAATCACCAACAGCCAAATTCAGTGTATGAGCCACGCAAGAATGGTGGCGTTTCTGCAAAACTTCTACCACGGCCTTCTTCATGTTGCTTGCATTGTCAGTGGTAATACATACAACTTTGTCAAAAAAATTCCACTCATCTTCAAGTACATGGCGTATTAAAGCCGCTATGTTTTCTGATGTATGTGACTTGTTTGTCTCTTTTGTAGCAATTACTCGAGATTCTGCCGCGCCTTGATATATGTAATGTGCGGTTAGGGTTAAATAACACTTACTGCTATCCGATGTCCACATGTCAGTTGTGCAAGCTATAAAATCTACTTGCTGTAGCTTTTCCATTAGTGCTCTTTTTGATAAATCATACTGTTGTGGCAATAATTTTTCTGTCAAAATCTTTCTTGAAGGGAGACAATAGTTAGGATTCAGTTCCTTAGTATATTTTTGAAAGCCTTCATTTTCCACAATAGAAAGAGGTTGCAAATCCACACAAATCATATTTATTAGCTCTCTGTCTATATTTTTCGCGTTCACCTGAGCAGCATTTTTTGACATAAAAGTCATTTGTAATGGTCTTTTACGACTTATCGTGGTTATTTGTTCAATATCATTTGTCTGTGATTGACTAGTAGAAGTAGTAGACGTCGATGCTAATGAATCTAATGACTCCGTATCAGAAACAGAACCAGCTCCTAAGCTTTCACCTTCGTTTTCATTTTTTTCCATACACGATGTATAAATCAGAGGATGTATTTTTTTCAAATGTTTTAATAAATTTGTTGTGTTTCCAAAATGAACAAATGTCTTTTTACACTCTTTGCACTCCACTTTTTTATTTTCTAATATATTGTAAAACTTCCATACTTCTGACTTTTTCTTCGGAGCCATCCTATCCCAAAGTAATTGAATAGAAACACTAAAACACACTAAATGCCACAAACCGACAGTTCGACACATTAAAATAATAACTTTCAAGAGAAACAAGTCACTACATCTATAATAACATCTTATTAAACATTAAAATATTTAAAATATCTAACTGACCGTCCGGGTAGGAAATGTAAACACGTTTGAACTTGCAACGATACAACACTTCATACATGTTGCGTCGTGCATAACTTACTTGTGGCCATTCAAAATTCGACTGTACGCTTGAAGCTATAAGGTTGCTATTAGAATCCACGGCTTAGTATTCGAATACTTTAAGTACTCGAAATCTGTATTCGAGTGCTGGGGATCCGAATACTGTATTTGGTAAACTCGAGTACACGAATACTTGCTAGGTATTCGAGTCAGTACTCGAGTCAGCCTGACTCGGCACATCTCTAATCTAGATAAATCTGTGAATATGTTTTGAAAACCTAATTTACAGTTTTATAGTCCGTATGTTGAGGTATTTTGTCGTTGTTTCAGCCGGTTTTATCTGTATACGAATACTTTGTTTCGAAAGTGGTCACACAGTCATGAAAAGGCGTTTAGTTACATAGTCAAACAGTGCAGTTTCGAAGGATTTCATACTTTCCACACGTTCACCCTCAGAAGTCTTTCCGAGGGTGAACGTTACACTGCCTTGGTTTGTTAATATAGATCTAAAATAGTATGTAACTTATATTATAATAATAAATTCTTGAATATGTTTTTTATGACATATTGTATACAAATATACAAATTATTTTGCAGAAAAAGATAAATAAATATAAAAACTTGAGAGGTGTCAAGGGACACCCGGATGGAACGAAGTTCAAACCTGTATAGACTCAACAAAAATAATCGTCGCGACCTCAGAGCATTAAATAGTATTTAATGCTGTGAGGTCGCGACGATTTATTTGTTTGCAGTTTTAGATATCTGTGGTCGCGACACCACACTGTTCAATGCGAAATAGAAAGACGAAACGAAAATGTCTGGCTTGCTTTCTATAAAAGAGAGAGAGAGTCAGACAGAGAAACATGCGCACGCCGCACGCACGGCTTACAATAGCTTACCATAGCAAAAAGTGTCGTTACAACTATTCGTCTTAATTTTTTCCGTCTAGCCCCTTTCGCAACGCGCGATAAGGAACTTCGTTCCAAAATATAACACTTAAAAATATTAATAGCATCTTCATCATCATCATATCAGCTGAAAGACGTCCACTGCTGGACAAAGGCCTCCCCCAAGGATCTCCAGATAGCCGGTCCTCCACTGCACGCATCCAGCGGCTTCCTGTGACCCTTGCAAGATCATCGGTCCACCTTGTAGGCCTTGGGGGACTGCCTACGCAAATCTTATTATCTTATTAGTTCATATTTCTGAAATAATAGAAATAGAATGTCTAGGTCAAGGACCTTTTCTCAAAATGATTGTTAAAACTTCTTGCCTTTGGAAATGTATAAAATTTGGGACACAATACGAAAACGTAAAATTAAGAAACTAAGCATTTTAATTCACAAATGTAACAAAGTAAGTTGGTTATTATATTGTTGAATGCTAAAATTGGTGTGTGTGTGTGTGTGTGTGTAGATATTTCAGCGCTACACGTTAAATATCCTTTGTCTCTTTATTTGTCAATATGTGAAAGTGAAATTCGCCTTTACTCGAGAAATTGTGATGCTGAGCGTGAGGCGGGCGGTGGTAGTCTACCATCAGCCCTCGTAGATCGTTCGCTCCTTTCTTCGGAAGGGGGAGTGGCGTGTTGTCGCTGTCTGAGTGGCATTTTTAACTAATTTAATTCTACAATTGAAAACGTGATTATTACGTAAATGTTACTCCTTTACTTACCAAATACTAAAATGTAAGAAACATTAAAATATTTTATTTTTATCTAAGCAATTATAGATGTTGTCTATAATATTTTTAATTATGTTTAATTAAGTATAATAATTATTAGGTACTTTACCTTTAGTTATTATAGATTTTTGATACTGTCATTTAGATAAGTTACTGTTACACACGAAAGTTAATGTTGATTAAAGTGATTTTACAAAATATAAATCTCTTATTTCCAAATCGTCATCATTATTATAGGTGTATTAACCTACCTATTATCATTTCATTTGCAAAATGTCATTAAAATACCACCAATATTTTATTATCATCTTGATCTTTTAATGTTTTTTTTGTGTAAATTTAGAAACAATTTCTTCTATCTGCGAAAGCAATACCTAATATTATCTTCAAATATAAACATTATATTTCATTCGACGAAACAATACCTTGTATCTGCAATTTATTTAAAAACCAGCTATATTTTAATAAAATATTTAATATCATAATATGGCACTCTGTCTATTCGAAACATTTAAAACAGAAATATACTTAAAAAATAAATTAAACGGATTTGAAACGTTTTTTTCGCCTCCTGTAAAGTTGCATTTTTGCAGTTATTATTTATTGACTCTTCATCGGTGAAATTGCATTGCATTCAAATGACTGCTCCCGTCTTTCTAGTGTTTATACTAGCCGTGTCCCGCGGTTTCATCCGCGGTAATTTTATAAATACACAATTTTATAATTACAGAAAATTTATAAAACAAAGGGTAGATACAAAATTACACGTAGGAAAAAAAAGTAAAAAATATTTTAAGTGTTGCCAATGCATACATAAAACAAAACCTAAATATAATAAAAAATACTAAATATACCTACCTATTACAGAATGTCTTTATAAACAACGTTAACAGCTTTTTGTCAATCGCCAATACAAACATGTTTTGTTTAGAGGTTACTCTTGTATTTCTCTCTGAGCTCTATATCTATCCCGTAGCTGGCTGAGGCGAGCCTCAAGCTCCGTTGATGATTAGTGTTAAATGAGCCTTATCTCGCATTTTATCATAACGCAAAACTGGATCTGAAACTGGAGGATCCAGTCGCATCATGGATCTGGATCATGTCACAGCCTCTGTCAACAGTGGCTGTGGCATTCGGACGGACAGACAGACAGATAGACATGACGAATCCTAAAATGGTACTTCCGTTAAATCTAGTAGGTTGTGACGAATTACAGAGCAAAACCATAGTCTTGGCCAAACTGATATACTTAGTAACAGGCCCATTGATGTGTTTGATTTAACAAAAATGGCCAAAAAGAAAATTGAATTATTCATAAATGTACAGAACGAAAAAGATTTTGATCATATTTTAAGAAACAATGCGGATCAACTTATTTGTGAGTATGCTTTCGCCGCTAATGGATATGTAAAGATAGCTTAATATATAACTATGATTATACATCATCAAATATCAAGTTTCCACGATCAATGCAACTTTATAGAAACGACGGAAAACTGGAATTAAGTTTATCCTAATCCTAATTCAGTATTATAATCTATATACATATAATAAAATCGTAGGAAAGTCAAAACTGTACATTTAATATTTTTTAAAAAGGATATTTGAGGCGTTATCTTCAATCGATTTCGAAGCCAAAAATATAGTTTTTAGAATTATTGTCTGTGTGTCTGTTTGTCTGTATGTATGTTCGGGCTAAACTCAAAAAGTACTGCATGGATTTACTTAATTTTTTCCATGAATATCACTAAGAGGTCGGATCAACATATAGGCTACATATTATCACACTATCACCTACGGGGGACAAGCGGTGATAATTGATAAAATTTAACGCGGGTAAAGCCGCGGGGCACAGCTTGTCAAACTAATAAAGAGTAAAGATTGTATGTTTGTCCGTTTCTTATAAAATGTTATCACAAAAACTACTTGGGTAACTGATTTCAAAAATTCTTTCACTATATAATAGCACTTATTCAGGGGATAACATGGGCTTTCTTATTTACAACAAACAGAGATCGTTATAAAAATTACAATAATATAAACCTAACTCCATGATGTGACTATTTAAGTCATTATTTGACGTGCACTGCGCAAATTATTGATATGTGTATATGTGATTTGAGGCGTAATTGATTGGCGAGGTTAAGCAACTAGGCTCGTGGTCAGTCCATAGATGGGTGAGCACTTAAGTGGTTTAATTTCTCAGCGTCTACGTGCTTCGGAGGGCACGTTAAGACGTTGGTTGTAGTCATTAGGCAACAGTTGTTAAGCCATGTTAGAGGTCTATACGGGGCAGATTGAACAACTCTGACTCTAGGCCACTGCCACTTGTTGATAATACCTAATACCCAGAAAAGTTTCCATACAGTTATATGCTTAACTTTTAAAGTTAAAAACTTGAGAGGTGTCAAGGGACACCCGGATGGAACGAAGTTATTTCTTGTTATTTATTATGTACAAAAAACCTGTATACACTCAACAAAAATAATCGTCGCGACACCACACTGTTCAATGCGAAATAGAAATGAAAATATCTGACTTGCTTTCTATAAGAGAGAGAGAGAGAGAGAGACAGAGAGAGAGAGAGACAGACAGAGAAACATGCGCACGCCGCACAGCTGCAAAAAGTGTCGTGACAACTTTACGTAAGATTTTTTTCCGTCTAGCCCCCTTTCACAACGCGCGATGAGGAACTTCGTTCCAATTACGATAACCGTTTTTGTTCAAATTAGTCAATACATGGTTGGTCGCTAGTAATATTTGAGTTTGTTTGTTACTCTTTCACGTCTTAACGATAACCGATCACGAAAAGCTAGTGATATGTGATGATGTCCTCCCGGCCGAATTTCGACCACGGCGGCCAGTCTCAATGGAGATTAGCCAATTGCGCAGGACATGTTTTAGTGCACAAGTGTGTGCGCAAACACAGGGGCACTTTCTATTCCATCATTCTCATGATCCGATGGGACGACTAGCGACACGACCGGAAAGAAGTCAGGCACAGGACCGACGGCTTTACGTGTATAATACCGCCAACTCCCAGACTTCGGGCTGATACTGAGAAATTTCTTTTTACGGAAAAAACCACAAAATCACTTAGGGATGTGTACAAGGTGTAACAAGGTGTTCAATACAAAGTTTGCACCGAGCTCTGTTTATGAATCTCATTTTAAAGAGACAAATTATTAGGGTTATAATGAACCTAGCAGTGTGACGTCATAACAGTTAGAGTAGTTAGATCCATCCACTCTATCACGTTCTTTAGTTCTTGTTATGTCACGTAGTTGATTAAAATGTAGATCACGCTTCTGCAATATAACACTTCTGTGCTTTAATTCAAACTTTGCACAGGGGTATTTTTAAGAAGCACATTATGATGCACATATTTAAAGAGACAGATATGAGAGTCTATCGTGTTCTTTCGCTGTGGTTTGGTCACACAGTTAATTAAAATGTAGTTCACGCTTCTGCAATATAAAAATTCTGTGCTTCAATTCAAACTTTACTTAGGGGTCTGTTTAAGAAGCACATTTAAAAGAGACATATATGAGAGTATATCATGTTCTTTCGTTGTGGTTATGTCACGCAGTTGATTAAAATGTAGTTCACGCTTCTGTAATATTACACTCCTGTGCTTTAATACAAACTTTACACGAGAGTAGTTATATCCATCCATTCCATCATGTTCATCTTTCGTTGCGGTTTTGTCACGCAGTTGATTAAAATATAATGTCAAGCTTCTGTAATATAACACTCCTGTGCTTCAATTGAAACTATGTTAAGGCCCTGTTCATCATCAACATCATATCAGCCGAAAGACGTCCACTGCTAGACAAAGGCTTCCCCCAAAGATCTCCACAATTTCCGGTCTTGCGCTATTCGCATCCAGTAGTTCCCAGAAGCACAAGATCATCGGTCCATCTTGAAGGGCCTGTTTACAAAAGCTCATTTTAAGGAGACAGATATGAGAATAGTTAGACTTCCACACTATCATGTTCTCTCGTTGTGGTTATGTCACGCAGTTGATTAAAATGATACAATTGGTTCTTGTCCCACTATCTTTGTTTTAATAATTAATTCTTTGGAACGCCGATGTGAACTTGTAGCCTTTGCTGTTTGAGGATTACTATAAAACTTATTTTAATGTTTCAATCAGGCGCAGAAATATACAATCGTGTCTTCGGCTCTTGCACCGCACTGGATCGGTTATTCACCACGATGAAGTTGGTTTGGAGCGATGGTAAACTGATATTATTAAAAGTAAGTAGATACTGATGAAAATTTAAGTTTTAGAGAAAGAGTCATTGTTTTTATAGGGATTATTTTCGCTCGAGTTTTTATAGTACTCGTAAGTATTGCAGGATACATAAAAACCATATCCATGATAGGAATACTCTCAATTTCCATACAAAAATGATAAAAAGTTGATGTACAGACGCCAGCACATTCAGCTACACCAATCTGATAAATTCCTTTTATAGATTTTTAACTTTATCACAAAAGCATAAGATTCACTTTCAATTGTAGAAATATATCCTCTATGCTTTAAATAATAATGCAACTGCTTAATAGCTTGATGTGAGGGCGTCTATACTTTGTAAGAAGAGAGAACAAAAACTCAAAAACAATATACAATACAAAAATCTCTTTTCTTACAAAGTGTATCAACTAAAGAACACACGCCCATTTGTGGGAAAATATAGCGGTATAATATCTGAAGATATAGTTTCTAGTAAATATCAATGTCCGATACAGTCGCTCTGGGTAAGCATCGTAGTTGGGACGGCAAAATAAAATAATTTAATTTGTATTTAGGTATTCAAATGTAGTATTTAAGTTATTCACTAACATAGTTTATAAGCTCCTGTTGTTACTAATCACAATGGATCATGTTATCTGATAATAAATAAATAATAATAAGCTTTTGATGGGGTATTTTAGCCCGATGGCTGCAGGTTGAGTTCATGCACCGACTGATCTTTGTTGGAACTCTAGTACATAATCATAGTATATATGTATATAGGTAATTACGAAGATACACATGTGTAAGCCAGGGACACGGGTTTCCAGTCCGCACATGGTTTTATCATCGTAGTTTCAACAATATTTGAGTGTGATGGTTAGTTTTTTTGGCTCTCATTCTCAACTATATGCATCAAAAAATAAAACTTGATGACCTAAATCAATTTAAATGCAACAAAGCTGTCAAAAACTGGCTTATGAACTGCAGCTATAATGAAACAGAGCAACTGCTGAATTAATTTCAGTTGTATTACGTACTGACACGCGCGCGCACACGTACACCTACATTACACACGCGCGCACCGCACACACACTCACTTACTCACACATTAATTCGTTAGTAATGGTATCGTCTTTTTACTGCTATTTTGAAGTCTTTTTTTTCTTATGATTGTAATTTTTTTGTAATATTTTTTCTCTTTTTAATATTTTTGTAAATTCTTTTATTTAAGTTTTACCTATTTTAATTAATTTAATACGTTAAGGAGAGTGCCCTGATTCCCAAGATACAAGTTTACTTAGTTTGGGAATTGGGAACTACAATGTTTTAAATTATTTGTTTTGTGTGAAAATAAACAATTTTTATTTTATATAGCTGTGCCCGCGACTTCGTCCGCGTGTTAATTAGTTTAATTCGTTTTTTTAGTAAAATTAAAGGCTTTTTCTACAATAAAAGTAGCCTAAGTTACTCCTTATTACATCAGCTACCTGCCAATAAAAGTCCCGTCAAAATCGGTCCAGCCATTTCAGAGATTAGCCGGAACAAACAGACAGACAGACAGACAAAAATTGTAAAAATGTTAATTTGGTGTATGTACCGTATATACATTCATATTTATGTAGAAAAAAACGGTTATTTCAATATTACAAACAGACACTCCAATTTTATTTATTTGTATAGATTTTATTTTATTGCTACAATTATGAGTTAAGTTTTTGAGTATAGTCTAAAACCCTAACATCACTGGTTTGCCTCAAGTCCTCAACGGCTACGTGTCAACTTGGAACACGTTTGTCCAGCTTATACACTTAAACAACTCTTAGTAACGAAGTTGTGGTTGCTGCAATTTTATGAATGAAACGTTCAATTGCTCCAATTATGCCTAAAGGTAATGGTTCCATCATAAAACCAGCGCTGCAACTGTTAATGTTGCAGCTAGTGCTGAGATGGGACCAATTCGGACTCGCACAGATAAGAATTAAGGAGTTCTGTTTGTATCATCATTACAGCTTAAATAAGTCCACTGCTGGACAAGCCTCCCTCAAGAATCATCTTGAGGGGATATGCCATAATCGCCACGCTTGGCAGGCGGGTTGGCGATCGCAGTATGATGGTCGTAGTACTCAGAAGGAAGCTGCTTCCCGTCCTCTGGTAGATATTCCCTCGGGTCGACTTCTACGCCCCCCACGGGATGAGATGGGGTGATGATATTCTGATTCTGATATTTGTCGCCGTCACCACACAGTTCTGTTTGTATACCTTTATATATATTATTATTATTATCTGTGTCAGTTTACTGAATAAATGTATTTTCTTTCTTTCTTTCTTAAAGTATGGTATACTTAGAATTTTGATGAAAGGAAGCTGGAAGAACACATCCCTAATTTAGTATTATCTAGATGACAGACCTAGGTTTTCTGTGCAACTGGCAAATCTGCCAGTAAGGATTTGCCAGTTGCTGTGGGTTACAATTATACTGTACATGTGGCGCAGCGGTTAAGACAGTTGCCTCACCAGTTCCTGACCCATAAATTGTTCTTCTGAGTCTGGATGTTCTTTGTGTCCGTCAATCATTTGTGTGTACCCCGCGACAATGTATCCCAAATTTACGTAGTAAGAGCGTGGTCCTAAAAAAATTACTTCAGCTGAGCTTCTTTCCTCATTAAATTAAACTACTAACTGAGTTTTCTCGGGCAGAGGATTCTGAACTTCTGACCTACCATTTTTTTTTATTGTTTATTTAAGGAGTTTTAGTCCACATGGACCACGCCACTCCGTAAAGTCAACACAAATTCTGGCCTACCATCTGTAGCAAAGAGCCCAAGCGGAGACAGTACAAACTTGAAGCTATTTAGACGTTACCTGTCTTTTCTCGACTCTACTCCTAGGGCTAATCGATCGTCAAAGTCAACTATTTGACTAACCCGACCGGTTATCCACTAGGTTTCTATGAGGGCTTCTGAAAATATTTGTTGCGAGATAGTGACTTTTGTGAGTAGGTACTCACAAAAGTCACTATCTCGCAATTATTGATGTGCTGGCGTCCGTACAAGTAGCTACCTAGTTACTTGTACAGACGCCAGCACATCAAGCTATCCCAATCTGTCAAATTTCTTCAATTGAAAGTTAACCTTATGCTCTTGTGATAAAGTTGAAAGTCTATAAAAGAAATTTGACAGTTTTGGGTAGCTGGATGTGCTGGCGTCTGTACCTGCCTACTTACAAAAGTACAGATGATTACGTAGGGATCGACGTAGACGTAAGGATGTCTTGTTACAGAATAACATTTAATGCATGAATTGTTTTAGGTACCAGCTGAAGAAATGGAATGCTTTAAAAGATTCAGAGATCACAGTGAGCCGGTCTTTGTATTCATAATGGTATGTGAGTTTACTCATAAGAACCGTCATTCAAGTGCATTTTTGTTATCGATATCAAGTGAAGTACTCCCACAGATCGTTAAGTATTATTAACTCAACTAGTTTTTTTAGCCTGTAAACTTGGAAACATCTTTGTGACTACTTTACGCATCGATTAGTTCCTACTTAATAAAGCAAAAGCTTATACGATGTAATGCACCTAGTAATAATATCATCATCATCATCATATCAGCCGAAAGACGTCCACTGCTGGACAAAGGCCTCCCCCAAAGATCTCCACAATTGCCGGTCTTGCGCTATTCGCATCCAGCAGTTTCCAGCGACCCGCACAAGATCATCGGTCCATCTTGTAGGGGGCCTGCCCACGCTGCGTCTAGTAATAATATAGTATAATTATTGCACAGATTGTTAATTTCCTCTTTAACACTGATAAATAATGGATATAATTGATTTTTTTTTTAAAGACAACGCCCGCTCTAGTGAATCTAATCCCTGTGTCGCGGAGTACTTTCGAAACATTAGACGGACACAAATTACACCTATTCCTTTATTCTTATTTACTAACTTCATGACAGCTAGTTGCTGTAACTGCACTGTAAGCTTCTAATTTAAGTTCCCTATAGTTATAATTTTTTAAGTATTAGTTTAGAATTTAGATGATTCGTACCTATATGTTGAAACTTTGTTGATGACATGTGACACCACGTTATCCAAATAATGGCGCCCCGTGTGTGTCAAGTTGAAGCAACAGGAAACGCACACTGATGCCATAATTTTAATGTCATGTTGATCCCTTTTTAGGGTTCCGTAGCCAAATGGCAAAAAACGGAACCCTTATAGATTCGTCATGTCTGTCTGTCTGTCAGTCCGTCCGTATGTCACAGCCACTTTTTTCCGAAACTATAAGAGCTGTACTGTTAAAACTTGTGAAGTAGATGTAGTCCGTGAACCGTATTAAGATTGTCACACAAAAATAGAATGAGAACAATAAATTTGGGGGGTCCCCATACATAGAACTGAAACTCAAATTTTTTTTTCATCATACTCTTACATCTGGGGTGTCTATGGATAGGTCTTCAAAAATGATATTGAGGTTTCTAATATCATTTTTTTCTTTTTTTTGCTGCTACGGAACCCTTCATGGGCGAGTCCGACTCGCACTTGGCCGGTTTTCGTAACTTGACGTTTACAGTAAGCCTAACACGCTTTCACTGCTTTACCCGATAATAGAAATGAGCTGGAACTAAGTCGTCTATCATATAAACTGTAAATTAAGTAATGCACTACACGGTTAGGAGCCATGGCTCTTACTGACATGGAGATGGATGAGAAGATTGGTTCTACGGAATGTTTTGTGCAACTGTCGCTCTTCATGATGCAGCGTAGTGCGTGAGTGCGTGTTCTGACGTTGCTTGACGTCCAACACACTGAAAATGCATCCACGCGCGTTCAAGCAGATGCATGTTCTGTGTGTTGGACTGTGCGTGTTTTCTATACAATCTTTCAAACAATATTAGAACTCGCACTCACACACTACGCTGCATCATGAAGAGCAGTGTACCAATCGCCTAAGACTCGAAGACGCGTTTGAGGATTTGGGAAGCCATTTCATCGTTGCCAAATGCAAACAAAGGGTCATGACCGGTGACTTCATGATCCGTGATATAAGTTGTGTGCCGTGTAGGTAACATGAAGTGTAAACATTTGCGCATCGCCTTAAAAGAAAACATCTTACGTCTATTTTATTTTTAAGTTTAGAAAACATACAGCTGTTTAAATACTCATAAGGTTGTATGTTTCAAGTTAAGGCCAATTACAAGTTTTCACTTATACTATTTAAACAATTGGTAATTACAGGCAATACAGGCACTCAATAAAATGGTGATGGTTAATCATCAGTATCATCACCATTACATTTTAAGAAAAATATTTGTTACATAAGATCTTTTTCACTTGTGGGGTGCTCATATTAAAAGGATCAATGTCAACTCTCTGGCACACATTATTGTACAGATGACTAGCCCTCAACAGAAACGAGTATTTTGTATCGTTACTCTGTGCAGGAGTATGAAGAAGGTGGTATCTTAGAAGTAACTGTGGTCTGAGTAACCTTAAAAATTGCAGAACATGAAAATAACAAAGTTATTCCGCGGTGTAGACTCAGTGGCATTCGCAGAGTTGGCGAAGAAAGAGATAGACTACTTTAATTCAGTGCAACAGGGCAGTCCAGATGAGAGACAGACGTATAACCTGGATGAACCGACGCCGGA
Organism: Pseudoips prasinana; assembly: GCA_951640165.1. Taxonomy (NCBI): domain Eukaryota; kingdom Metazoa; phylum Arthropoda; class Insecta; order Lepidoptera; family Nolidae; genus Pseudoips; species Pseudoips prasinana. Next base: position 29,666,003 of record OX621251.1, on the reverse strand, counting down.
TGAAATTGTAAGTAAAAATGCGAGAAAGATACCCGTCGATGCCAACGTACAATATTAAAAATCTTTAAGTCCCATAATTCGACGTGCAGCAATCTCACACATATATTAAACTAGCTGTGCCCGCTGTTTTACCTGCATTAAAGTTTATAGAATATACCCTATGTGTTAATCCAGGGTGTCAGCTAACTCCATACCACATTTTATTAAAATCGCCAATCCAACCGTTTAGACGTGAAGAAGTAACAAACATACACACTCACACACTCACAAAGTTTCGCCTTTATAATATTAATAGGATTATTGGTATATTATATTATTGTATTCACTTCTGATAAATGTGTTGCGGTCTTTTTGATATATTCATTTTTCGAAATATTCAGAACAAATTACCATTATACCTACGATAAGTAATGGAATCAGGCGTTACTTTGCGGAAATCCATAACAATCAACATACAAAATCAATAGTAGTGTTAATTCCGCTAAATAGTCTCCTTCGAGCACTCGACGAGTTAGCAGCCCTTGAGAATGGTCCGTGGAGGACTGAAACACGTGTTGAGTATCGTGCTGGCGCATGTAATTTGCTTTTTTATATTGTCCTTCTTGCATGTGCACATTTTTGCGGGCGGGAGGGCGGTGCAAATTGCATCCCGGCATGATTAAACTGACAATTAGCGGAATAAACACTACATATTGATTTTGTATTTTGATCATTATACAATAGTTTAAAAAGCACTTGTTCCCATTTATTGTTATCTTCATCTCAGCCGAAAGACACTGTGACCCCACTGCTGGACAAAAGCCTCCCCAAAGTTGTCCACACTGGCCGCGCTATCCACATCCACCGGCTTTTAGCTACCCACACAAGTTAATCGGTTCTGTAATAAGTCTACCCACACTGCGTCGTTCGGTTCGTTGTCACCGCTCGAGAACCTTTCTACCCCAAAGGCCGTCGCGCAAGCTATTGTATGGCTATTATGATTACCGTTCTTCAAACTATATCGGTTACTTTGCATCCGCTGCCAAATTCAACGTTAGTATTTCAATCTCATAGGGAAACTCCTAGCTTTTTACCCGACTGCGGGACGCAAAGGGTAATGTGTTTATCAGGCTATGTATGTATGTATGTTCCTTTGAAGCACTATACAGACCAAACGCCTGGACCGATTTTAATGATTCGCACGTCAATCGATTCTTTTCAGTCCGGAAAGTGTCACTAAAGACATGACGTTAGTGAAAATTTAATATGGCGACTACTGGACGCCATATTGTGAAAATTTAAAAAATTAAAGTCAACAAGCTATGTCAAGTGGGGTATCGTTGAATAGGTATTTAAAAAACATTTTTAGTTTTCTTTCAACATTTTTCGATTTGACCGGCCGTTTAGGAGCTATATCGATTTAAAGTTGCGTAACAACTATTCTCACATATAGGTTTTAAAACAGTAGAAATTTACGATGAAAAGACGAAAACTTCGTATGACTGTGCGTGTGAGTGTTGATGGACATATACTAAAGTATCTATTAGGTATATTGGACTACCTAAAGTATCTAACGTCTAACACGGTCGCCCATCTCCAACTTCATACGATTTAGTACTTAACTTCACTAGATGGTTTAATTATTAGTACTCTGTACCACCGCAAGCTACTAAACAATCCTCATGATATCAAATCTCTCAATGAAATCACGAGATTGCGAAATTTGCAGTCATATAACAATAACAATGACTGACTTATCTCTCAGCTTAAAGAGCTGCTTGTATTAACGTGATATTTGGCCCGGATGTTTATTTATTCATTATCATATCACAGATTAAAAAATATAGATTAAAAAGAAAACAGTAAAAAAAAATGCCACTCTGGAAAGTGCAACTCTAATTAAATATTGCCAATCGGACTATCTCGTAAATAAGCATGGACTCTTTTTCTTTTCTATATTAATGTCATACCAGATATAACTCATTATACATGCACTTTGTTTTCTTTTACTTTGAGGAAGAGACCTCAATTTTAGGTTTTACGCTAATATTTCAAAAATGGCGCGATGATATGAAAGCTTATAAAATTTTCTATAACTTTGATACTTTTCCATATCCCATCCGTTTTCAAACTACAGGCTCTAGAAAAGTGCAATCAAAAAATGTTTTGAAATATTAGTTTCTAAGTCCAATTCTGTGAATGATTCACATTTTTATTGTCTTAGGTCGTGAGGGTCCTGGAAAAAGGTCGTTTTCTGTGGTATCTTCTTCCTCGCCTTCCTCAGTGGTAAGTGGTTCTTGCTGAGAGGGCTCTGAATCATCTTCATGGTCATTCTCGTCGTCTTCCTCGCTAAAAGACACGCCGTTGAAGCATTTCCCTTGGCAATGAAGGCACGCAGTAGAAAATTTCAGGATAGCTTTGCGACATCCACATTTGCTGCTGCTACAATCCTTGGTGCAGCGACAAAATATTGTTTTTAGTAAAACCTGGGGCGCCGGTAAATCTTTTGTTGTTCTTGGCGCCAAGATATCACCATAAATTTTTCCACCCCCACTCTTGAGGGAGCAGCTCATTCCCAAGCCCCTGCTGCACTTGGTGATATGTGCTTCAGGAATTATATTTAGCTACTCTCTTAGTGGCTGTGTGGTGACGGCCTAGAGAATATCGCCACCCCCTCTCATCCCGCGGGGGGACGTAGAAGTCGTCCCGAGGGAATATATACCAGAGAATGGGCAGCAGCGTTCTCATGAGTACCAATGTCTACCTTACTGCGATTGCCAACCCGTTTGCCAAGCGTGGCTATTATGACAGATCCCCTCAAATGAAGGACACAATTAAACCGCGGTCCCCAGTCCCCGGTAGCCCTGCTATTCCCAGCCGTGGTAACAGCCATGGTTACGGCAGGGCAGGGGGTGCTAAGAATCCCCGGCAGATTCCGCGTTACCAAAACCGACGACACTGCGGACCGACGAGAAGATGATCGAACTGGAGGAAGAATTGAGCAGGTTACATTGGGACATAATAGGATTATCTGAAGTTCGAAGAGAGGGGGAGGACACTATAATCCTGAAATCCGGCAATCTGCTCTATTTCCGGGAGGGCGACCAACTGTCCCAAGGTGGTGTTGGGTTCATAGTACACAAGTCCCTCGTCCACAACATAGTGAAAATCGGGAGTGTGTCGACTAGGGTTGCGTACCTTATACTCAGAATTACCAAGCGGTATTCGTTGAAGGTCATACAGGTTTACGCGCTGACTTCGACGATGAGGTTGAGGTCATGTATGAGGATATTTCTAGAGCCATACATACATTATTTTACTGTGGTCATGGGCGACTTTAACGCGAAGCTGGTTAAACGAGTCGATAATGAGCTGAGAGTGGGGCAATTTGTAACTGGAGACCGGAATCCCGGGGCCAAATGTTGGCCGACTTCATGGAGAAGGAGGGACTCTTTATGATGAACTCCTCTTTCAAGAAGCCGGAAAACCGCAAATGGACCTGGGTAAGCCCGATCGTAAAAAAAAAACGAGATAGACTTTATCTTGTTGACGAGTAGACAGATGTTCAATGACGTCTCAGTAATCAATATGATTAAAACCGGGAGCGATCACCGACCGGTGAGAGGCTCATTGAACCTAAATGTCAAGCTCCAGAGGTCCCGACTGATGAAGTCTACGCTCCGACCTTTACCCATCTACATCCAAAAGCCGGAACCAAAACCGTTTCGAATGCCTAGCAGATTGCGAGGAAGTGGACTCATACCACGACAGGCTCGTAGAAGCTGTCCATACGGCTGGGTCTAAGGTCTTCAAGACCCATCGTACAAACAGAACCAAAAAGATCTCTGACTATACCCTGCAGCTTATGGACGAAAGACGGAAAATGGTTCTGACATCCTCTGATGATGTTACCATATACCGGCAGCTCAACAGACAGATCTTAAAATCTTTGACTCGCGACACGCGTCAATTTAATACAAATTGTATTAAAGAAGCTATTGAGCGGAACAGAGCCAACTGACGAAGCTGAAGACTGAGGATGGCAGAATCGTCACGTCTAGACCTGAGTTGCTGGAGACATCGAGAGGTTCTACGGACAGCTGTATACGAAAGCCCAGGCACCTGTCGATAGTTGTTCCTCAGATCCCAGAGCACGACTAACCCAACACTTACCAACGACATCCCGGACGTCAGCCTGTGCGAGATTAGAATGGCTCTCGAACAGCTTAAGAACAACAAGGCACCTGGTCATGATGGAGTTACGGCAGAGCTTCTGAAGGTGGGTGGCACACCAATCCTACGGGCCCTTCAGAAGTTATTTAACTCCGTCATACTAGAAGGTCAAACGCCACAAGCATGACACAGGGGTGTGGTGGTGCTCTTCTTCAAAAAGGGTGATAAAACCCTCTTGAAGAATTACATTGAGAAGGGTCACTTTTGCTGGTGTCCCATACCATTTCACGAAGCCCACCTTCCCAGCTTCTGCAACATCACTATGGCTGGAGCTTGGGTTGTAAATGATCTTTGCTGCTTCCTGAATAATTTCCGAATTTAAATACAATTTACAGAAACCCACCTTGCTTCTTCTAAACGTTGCTGATGTTGTATCGTAGCCGGTAAATGAGTGTAAGAAGGGGATGTGTTCATATCCATGCTATTGCATCTCATTTTTTTTTCATTCATTCATTCATCGACATTTTTCAGTTTTAGCCAGTAAGGTTGCGTTTCCTACAGTGAGCATTGAGCGAAAAGCAATCTTCATGATGTTTTTCCCGCCTAAGCTCAGTTATCTGCTGTTACAAAAAAAACGCGATATCTTACTGTTACCGCCCTTACCTCGTGGAGGTACTCCCAGCTTATGTTAAAATAAATTTAGAGATAATTCAGGCATCAGGTAATGGTCATCACGCTGAATAACTCATCATCATCTTGTTCCCACTAATATGCTAGTGGGTTTGGTTTCCGCACTTAGTCCCGATGAGGACCATTGTATGTGAGCCATGACGGCTTTCACTCCATCCAGCACACCTCCCTCCAAAAGCATATCAGGTCTCCTAAACTTCTCAAGGCATCTGTAAGAGTTCCGCTGAATAACTTAAATTTTCTATATTTCTGGAGCGTGTAGCTCATAAACGAATGGAAATATGAAAAAGTATATCGGATCAAAGTTATAGTGAATTTTGTAAGCTTTAATTTTATCTTAGAATATTTTTTGCTAAAACGCACCTTTTTAAAGATATTAGCAAAAAACCTAAAATTGAGGTCTTTGTCACCCTCCCCCCTCCTCCCTCCGCCTCACCTCCTAGACGTCAGGACTTTTGGTATGTTTTCCCTCTAAGTACTCTGAACAAGTTTCTGAAAATATCCCTTAGGTTCCCGCTCACGCACTCTATAACCTCCTTTGAGTCATTCATCAATCGGACTAATAACAGTTGATCGTTATTGTGACTGGAATTTGCACATTGATCAAAATATATGCATCAGAATCAATGGGTTTGTATACGTTTTGTCACGACTTCGCAAAACAGCCTTATTACCAATCGATATTGATGGCATATCTATGGGGCAATTCAACAGATAAATCGAGAGCATTTCTATTGCAAAAAAATGCGTTAAAGCAACTACAGGTACTCATCCGTTTGTCTCATGTAAATCATTGTTAAAAGGACTAAAAATTATGACTAGTGTGTTTGTACATTTTTCAAATTGGTGTATTTGTGAAAACGCAGCCACAGTATTTACTAGAGCTAAAGATGTTTTTCCTCGCAACATGATAACTAATACAACACTATTTCAAAAAAGTTCCTATGCTGTATGTGTGAAAGTGTTTAATGCTTTGCCGCAAAATATTAGACATTTTTCAGCGACAAAGTTCAAAAACCAACTCAGACTGTGGCTCCTAGAAAAATCATTCTATTCAATCAAATCAAGTTTTTGACTGCACGTGAGGCGCAACGGCTAAGGCAATCGCGTTGCCGCTTCGTGTCACGGGTTCGAGTCCCGCACCGGACAACTACTTGTGTGAATAATAGTTGTGCCCATAAATAGTTGTTCTGAGTCTGGATGTAATTTGTGTCCGTCTATTATATGTTGTTAAGTACCCTGCAACACAGGGATTAGATTCCATAGCGCAGGGGTTGTCTTTAAAAAAAACTGTGATTTATTTAATTAATTATATTATTTGTGTAAAATTTGACATATAACAATCACACATTTCGCATGCTGTTTATGAGTAAAGTTGATGAGACTAACCTAATAGTAAGACCACCACTGTACTCTAAGTAAAACATTAAGTCAAATAAATAAATGAATGAATAATATTTAAAAACTAAATCTAGATAATGAATGATAAAAATATAAAAAAAAACATAAATATTAAGAACAAAAATTATAATATATAATGTGGTTAACTTATTTTTGAAACTAGCTAGGAACTCATAACTAAAAAGTACAAAATAAAAAAAAAATTTAATAAATAAAAAACCCAACTGCGTAAATAATGATCCAAACTACGTACATAGACAAAGAACTGAAAAGAAAAAAACAAGCACATAGATGGCTGGTGGTCTAAAATTATATAATGTACTATTGAATGAATACTATTGAAGAAAATAAAATATATTCTAATAATGGAACATAACAACTGAACAGTCGGGATCCATTGACAAATTAGATTGGCTGTCGACTAATGGATCCCGACTGTTCAGTTGTTATGTTCCATTATTAGAATATATTTTATTTTCTTCAATAGTATTCATTCAATAGTACATTATATAATTTTAGACCACCAGCCATCTATGTGCTTGTTTTTTTCTTTTCAGTTCTTTGTCTATGTACGTAGTTTGGATCATTATTTACGCAGTTGGGTTTTTTATTTATTAATTTTTTTTTTTTTATCATGTTATTTTTACCCCAAAGGGGTACAAAGGTTCTCAAGCGGTGACGGGGCACGGGGGCAGACGGGGTAGGGGCCGTCGCGCACGCTATTTTGTGGCTATTATGATTACTGTTCTTCGAGCTATATCGGTTACTTTGCATCCGCTGCCAAATTCAACGTTTCCGATTCAATCTCATGGGGAAACTCCTAGCTTTTTATCATGTTATTTTTTATATAAGAGGGCGACAAAGGAGTACGTTGGTCACCTGATGGTAAGTGATCACCACCGCCTATGGACACTCGCAACACCAAGGAGTCGCGGGTGCATTGCCGGCCTCGAAAAGAGTCCGCAATTAATTGTTGCTGACTCTCGCCAAAGCTCATAGGTTGGGGACCTATGAGCTCTGGCGACCTTACTCATACTCAGAAACACAACATTAAATTAGTAATGATATTATTAAATTAGTAATGTTATTATTAAGGAATGTCTTCTGTAAGGTGGAGGTACTTCCCCAGTCGGGCTGCTCTTTGAGCGAATCAACGCTGTGCCCTACCTTTACTAAATACAAGATGAATACAATTTTTTTATTTTTTGGAACGAAGTTCCTTATCGCGCTTTGTGAAAGGGGGCTAGACGGAAAAAAATCTCACGAAAGGTTGTCACGACACTTTTTGCAGCTGTGCGGCGTGCGTATGTTTCTCTGTCTGTCTCTTTCTCTCTCTCATAGAAAGCAAGCCAGATATTTTCATTTCTATTTCGCATTGAACAGTGTGGTGTTGCGACGATTATTTTTGTTGAGTATACAGGTTTTTTGTACTTACATAATAAATAATAAGAAATAACTTCGTTACACCCGGGTGGCCCTTGACACCTCTCAAGTTTTTTTTTATTTTTTTTGTATTTGTTCCGAATATTTTGGAATATTGATCTCAGAACTCAGAACCAGAGCACAACTTTCAAGAGTGCTTACTATATTTTTGTGCAATTATCTTATTGGATAGCTACAAAGTTATAGTAAGAATTATGCTTTTTCTTTTTTTAAAGTCTAATACGGTCATTTGGTATATGAATACTTGTGTCGCTACAATCGTATAATTAACGGACATGAAGTATATCTAGACTGAGAACAACTACTTTTCAGACCGTCAAATAGTCAAATAGTCGTCCTGTGCAGGAATCGAACCCGCGACGCACACTTTCCACAAAGTGGCGAGGCCGCTGGCTTAACCGTTGCGACACACGTGGACACGTCAGCTGTGTGCAAAAGCGCTAGATCATTCGCCTTAATTAAGACTAAGAACAGGGAACGGTGTTTAGGCAAATTACCTTAAAAAGTAGGTTTAGAATATTTCTCAGTATTAGCCTGTAGTTAGGATTTGTCGGTATTTACACCCCCTAGTATCGGAGAGAACGTAAAGCCGTCAGTTTTGTACCTGACCTCTTTCCGGTCGTGTCACTAGCCGTCCATCGGATCATGAGTGATGGAATAAAAAGTGCGCTTGTGTTTGCGCACACACTTTTGCACTATAATAAGTTTCGCTCTGATGGCTAGTCTTCCTTGAGACTGGCCACTGTGGCTGAAATTGAACAGGTGCAAGAGCAACGTCTTTACTGGGGTGTAAATGCCGCTGCTATTGAGAACATTTTCTTTATAGAAAAATCACTTTTTGGCCCAACACGGAATTTGAACATGGAACCTCTAGACCGTCAAAAAAATCCCAGTAGTATAAAAATCTGGGATTCACATCCAAAAGAGGGAGTCCCAGTGGGCGGGTATAACAGTATAACATTTTTCTTTTAACTTTCATTATTTATCTCTGCATGTGATTTAACGTTTTGTGGCTTAACTGACAGCTGTCACGATATGACAACCCATGGAGAATTTATATTGCCGGATTTGTGACATGTTCATGATGTATACGTTTTACATATTTAACCAACAAAGATGTATTTACCTCGTAAATCTAGCGGTAGCGAGATCAACCTGTATTTCTGGGATCTTTATACACTATCCATATCTACATATCTATAGTCTTTTCGCCATACGATGAGTTCCCTGACAGTTCTTGTCTGACAATTGTAGTGACGTGAGACGTACTGAAATATAATCGAATTTTTATAATATCGATTCAGTTGGCAAAGAAAATCGGATTCGAGTCAATCTATGAGTAGTGTCCATCTCTATTGGCCGACATTCCGTTCAACGCATCAGACATTTTTTAAGATTAAATTTTTTTTTATTTTATTTTCTTAATTTATTGACAGTTAATTATGACTACCATAATATTACTTAGGGTCTGTTTCACAATGTACGAATAAAGTGTCGGATAGCTAACTACCAAATAAAACCTACCAAACTGACAGATATTAGTTCTGGATAAAACACATTGCGTTTCACCAGCACCTTCCCGATAAATTATTTGCCAGATAGCTATTCGGCAGTTACTAATATGTAGGTTTGGCAACGTCGCATTTTGTCGTTCCGTCTTACGAAACAGACAACCTATAAATACATTTCTTATGATAAACACACTTAAAAATATCTTTTTACTAATCTTTTATGATTAGCATTTTCAGGTCTGCAATATTTTCAAATTATTCTTCTAACTATTATTTTATCAAATAAAAATAAATAATAAATTGTTTTTTTTTTGCGTGAAATTAAACGTACGAAAGTCAAATAAAAAGACGTCAAATGTTAATGTCAAAAAAATCTTTGTTGCGGTGTTCCAGTGGTGTTTTTCTTAGCGGTGTCGGATTTATGCGCGGTTCACGATCAAATAATTCATCAATTTCGTCTTCAATAGTATCAAATTTTATTCTAACAATAAACACCACCGAAATAAGCATCGAATGACATCTGTCAGATATCTTATCCATCAGTTAACTTTGCTATCTGAAGCTTGATCTGGTCAATAGTTTACTTGACAGTATATTTGCCAGTTAGCACTATTCATGGATTGAGAAACGCAAACGATGCATGTCTTTATTCGATAGATAAGTTCCGGGGACTTTACCTAGACATTGTGAAACAGGCCGTTAGTAATTTACGAAAGGCAATATTTTTTTTTACATTTCTTTTTTAATTTTTGCCAGTTAATTTTTCATTCGTCTACAGTAGTATGCGTGCCACGGAATAAAATGAACTGTCAGGGAACTCATATTATGGCGAAAAGACTATAGTATTCGTAGTAGTATATATACAGTAATACCCGGGGTATTACTGTATATAATAAATACTTACGCGATTGGTGGGATCATGCGAGTAAATCAGTTAATAAATGAAAAGTATAAATTTGCATAAATCGGGGTTAAACTTTGTATATGATGTATAATCGGGATTTAAGTCTAAAGGACTAGTCTTTGGGGGAGGCCTTTGTCTAGGAGTGGACGTCTTTCGGCTAGTATGATGATTATGATTTCAGTGTGTCTTCTATATAATAATAATAATATCCTGGGGCATTATTTACACACGGCCACCTGATCTCAAACTAAGCAGAGCTTGTTCTATGGAAATCAGATAACTGATATACTAAATACATACTTATATAGATACCACCCAGACAAAGGACAAACAGACATGTTCATGCACACAAATATCTGTCCTGGGAGGGAATCGAACCCACGACCTCCGGCGTGAAAAGCAAGCATTTGCCAACCACCCCAACAGGCTCGTCAATTATCGTCAGCGATGATGAAAGTCTAACTTGTTTGCTGACTTTTAAAGGCCCTCTGGTGTTGCGAGTGTCCATGGGCGGCGGTGATCACTTACCATCAGGTGACCCACTTGCTCGTTTCTCGCCCTCTGATATAAAAAAAATAAAACAATAATTAAAACATCGTATATATGTAGGTATGTATACGATGTTTTAATTATTGTTTTTTTTTTAATAATGTATATGATTGTTTGTATGTCCTTTATGGAATCGTGAACTATACGACGTGAGCCCACGAAGGTTTCAAAGTTGATACGACTAATCTTCGACAGATGGCGCGCAGATCCAATGAATTTCTTAAATTACCGTAGCAATGCGCGCAAACTTTTATAAAACTAGCTGTAGCTAGTTTTTAATATAATAATAATATTATAATATCTGGGGACAATGTCACACAGATCATCCTAGCCCCAAACTAAGCAAAGCTTGTACTATGGGTACCAGGCGACGATATACATACTTATATAGATAGATAAATACATATATACATAGAAAACATCCATGACTCAGCAACAAATATTCGTGCTCATCACACAAATATTTGCGCTTACCGGGATTCGAACCCAGGACCACCAGCTTCGTAGGCAGGAGCACTACCAACTAGGCTATGGTGACCGTCAAAATAATAAAATGTTAGATAGTAAAAAAAATATTTTTCTTATTCACACCCAACTTTATTTGTAGCATGTCAGTAAATTTTTGTAGAAGAAGGGCGCACATCATTGAAGTCTATAATTTCTAAGTCTTTTTCAATTTAGATGACACAATAAGAAAAACAACAAAAAAAAGCATCAAAAAGAAAAACCGCGTAACTCCAAAATAGCGTAAAACTAGGTAGTGTAAGTCGAGGTATTACTGAATATAAACTCACTAGGTATAAGAAGCGTACTAAAGTATGTGTAAACTGGGTCGTGTCCCAACCTCTTACACACCACTGCAACTCGTGTAAGCCAGGATCAACAGTGAAATGAAACACACAACGAAATGGCACTAAGCGGTGATGCACGTCCCGGAGAATCGCTTCAACTTTGATGCCGCAAAACAGTCTTGGATGCTGTAAAGAATATAATCACGTAGTACGTGTAAACTGCCCTCACGGACTTAGGGGAAGGGTAAAAGAAATAGGGACTAGTACAAAAAATCCTCAAGGGTTATAGTGCTGTGCGAAAGTACACCCTAACAAGCTAATATCTAACTTTGGGAGTGTGGTCAGTGGCATACCATGCGAGATATTATGTTAAATAGCTTGAAATCTATTCCTGGAGTAGTTTTGTCAGATACCGGAAACAAATATAGCAGCTTTTAATAGGACCCTTAAAATGTACCTTTGGTGCTTTTGTAGCTAGTTTGTCTTGTTGGAATTATCTGGTTTTATGAGGCTCTAGCTTCTCTATATTATTCTGTCTCCCGCTTTTCTCTGGAGGGAACTGGAGCTACTCTTAATTTATTTTTAAACTTCATGCACACAAATGTACAGAGGCGGACTTAATGCCAAAGGCATTCTCTGCCAGTCAACCTTGGGGTGATGCAGAGAAAAACATGGTAGGTGCACTATTAGGACAGTGAGAAAAAAAATAAAATCTAAGGATATATAGAATACACAAATACCTATATTATAATAAACTAATAAATATAATATATAAATATATATACAGATAAATTATAATAATAGTTATTACAACAAAAATGCTACTGTGAGGATTCAGCCAATGCTTTTTTAACAAAATGCTCTCGAATTTTCTTTTTGAAGGAGCAAGTTAGCCATTCTGATTTCTGGGGGAAGAGCATTCCAAAGGAGAATGCTCTTTCCTATAACTTGTTTCTTTGTGATTGAATTAGTCGTGGCATCCAAGACAGTTAATTTGCAGGAGTTGCAGTAATGGGGAAGAGATGAGGAGGAAGAGTCTCGATCCAAAAAAAAAGGTTTTATTTGTAACTATACGGCACTATAATAATAAATTATTTATCATCAACTAAACAATTACAACATATTGTAACTCTGTCCCTTGGATTAGGCCTGAGCCTGTACCACAGAAGACTACGTATTTACATGTGCTATATTGTATACTCTCAATATGTATGTATGTATGTATGCATTGCCTGTTTATTGTGTAGACTGTTGAAATTAATTATAAAATACTCATATGTACCGAAACTGTATAATATGTATATTTTGTTAATATGTATGGTTTGTCTTCCTGGATTACCGACTCCACCAGTCAGGCATAGAGACTGTGCTACAAGCAGATCCCTGCCTTCCCGGAGCTGCCTGCTCATTGCAGCTGCAGTCTTACTGCCACCGCAGCCCCGACGGCGAGTTGAGCTAACGGCTACCGCCAACGTCTCAACGCCTCCTCCGCTTTTTTCTTCATTCCTTCTTCGGGAGAGAGCCGATCCCGCTCAGCGACCTCCTTCTGGAGCATCATTGCCTCGCAAAAGAGACCACTGCGTCCCATTTGAATTCACTAGGCAGACCAATGCCCTAGAAATATACAGCATTGATCTGCAGACCATCTTGGGTTACCTATACTGCACCATACAAGAAACGGGAGTTTTGGCGCCAACGCGGAAAAAGACGCATCGAGGCTATGCTTTATTTTCAAAAACTGGTGTAAATTGGAGTTTTTATGTGTAACTATGGTGGATTTTTAGACATAACATTTTCGACAACGTACACAAGTGGAGGAAAGTGCGATATTGCCCTGAATTGTGATTTTCCGTGTTGTAACCAAAACTCCATAAAAGCCTCTAGTAAAGTCTCCACTGCTTTACTGGGGTTGGACAAGGACTATGTATGACTTGACTGTGACGGACTTTACTTGACAATGACGGAAATAAATGATATAATAATATATTTACTTAAGGCTCATAAGGCCAAAGAAGCCAGAGCCGTAAAACGGAATAAAAAAAAAACAAGAAACGACTGACGGAGTTGTTCGTATGTTAAGACTTAACAGGATGTGATGTATTTAAAAACATGTTATAATTACTTTAATTGTACACAGAAAAATACATAAGTTAGGTACGTAAACAAACATTGAACTAAACATATGCATCACAACAATGTTAGAAAGCGCCACGATATCAGAATGCGATTCCGGTTTATTATTTCAAGCCGAGCTTGTAAACATACGGCCGTGCAATATTTATATGACATTTACATTTGTTTGTGTTCGTTCCCGGTGACGGTTTTAATAGCCCGAGATCTGACGATACAATTTCGACGTTAATGGTATTTTTATTATAAACATAAATACTTATAAAAAGTTAAATTGCGTCGTCATCGTCGTCGATCGCGAAGTATTAAAACCATCAGCCAACACAAACAAATCTAAATGTCGTGACGGTCACCGTAGCCTAGTTGATAGTGCTCCTGTCTACGAAGCTGGTGGTCCTGGGTTCGAATCCCGGTAAGTGGAAATATTTGTGTGATGAGCACGAATATTTGTTTCTAAGTTATGGATGATTTCTGTGTAGTTAAGTATTTATCTATCTATATAAGTATGTATATCGTCATCTGGTATCCATAGTACAAGCTTTGCTTAGTTTGGGGCTAGGATGATCTGTGTGACATTGTCCCTAGATCTTATAAAAAAAAAAAAAAAACACGACCATGCAATATTTATGTGACATTGACATGTGTTTGTGTTGTCTCTTGGTAACGGTTTAAATAACCCTAGATCTGACGACAATTTCGACGTTAATATTATTATGTATTTAGTTAAAATGCTTTTTTTCCGGATTATTGTATTATAATACCCATGCAAAGTTAATATGATATTTACATTTGTTTGTGTTGGTTGATGGTTTTAATACTTCGCGATTTGACGACGCAATTTAACTTTTTATAAGTATTTCTGGTTAATCGACATTATTCTATCTAGTTAAAGAGCTTCTAAAAAATATATTTACATATGTTTCTGATGAGAGTATATTCTGTAAATGATGCTACTTCTTCTCTAGACAATTCTAGAGTGATACGAGTATATCGCTGTGTTCTATGTCTACTGTTATTAGATGATTTTCTGTGTTGATCTGAAATATACGTATCGACGTAAGATTCATAGTTCTTTTTTCATTTGTAAGTTTTATCTCTGCCTGATGGTTACTAGTGGCTTCGAGGTTCAGGGCATGTAAATGTTTGGTCATACAGTAATATATATATATATATATATATATATATATATGTTTTAACCACCGTTAATAAAACAAAAATTTCGAAAAGGAATGGGATGCACGGATCAGGTCTTTTCTCTACGAAGCATAGTAGAGAAGTTTTTGGGCAAAAGCCAAAAGGTCTACTGTGCCTTCGTAGACTTAGAAAAGGCCTATGATAGAGTGTTGAGGAATGAGCTTTGGTCGGTACTGTCCATGTATGGGTTAGACGACAACCTTGTTCAAGCACTGAAATCTCTTTATAGGGATTCCAGAGCTTGCGTGAGGATTAACGGGTCATACACTGAGTGGTTTAGCATCCAAAAGGGTGTTAGACAGGGATGTGTAGCGTCACCGTGGTTGTTTAACCTATTCATGGATAGTTGTTTAAAAGACTTGAAAGAAAGTGAATGTGGTGTAAGGATGAATGAGTTACTCATCAAATGTCTGCTGTACGCTGATGATCAAGTTCTACTTGCATCATCTGCGGACGAGTTGCAGGTGATGGTAACAAATATGCATGAAGCTTTTGAAAGGAAAGGGATGAAAATGAATGTTGGTAAGACGAAAGTAATGGTATTTGAGAGGGATGAATACACGACAGCTTGTGATGTTGTGGCTGGAGGAGAGAAAGTCGAACAGGTGAAAGAGTTTGTATATTTGGGAACTTTGTTTACGAGAGATGGGAAATATGAGAAAGATATTGTTAGAAGAGTAAATGCGGGGAACAGAGTGAATGGGGCACTACACGCCTTTATGAGTAGCCGGCAAGTATTAAGGAAGGCTCGACTAGCCGTGCACGATGGAGTGTTAGTGCCAACTTTAATGTATGGAAGTGAAAGTTGGGTATGGCAGAAAAAGAATGAAAGTAAAATAAATGCAGTGGAAATGAGAGCTCTGAGAAGTATGTGTGGTGTGACTTTGAGAGACAGAATTCGAAATACTGATATAAGAGAGCGTTGTGGTGTGAAAGAGGATGTAGTGACAAAGATTGAAAAAGGTATGGTGAGATGGTTTGGTCATTTAGAAAGGATGAATGAAAGAAGACTGACAAAAGAAGTATACCTGGCCTGTGTGAATGGTACAACCGGAAGGGGAAGACCTCGTAGAACATTCTCTGATCAAATTGGAGACGTACTTAGGAAAGGTCAGGTCAGAAGTACCCTAAACCGGCGAGCATGTATGAAGAATATAATGTCAGTAAACGAAGCGAAAGAGGTGTGCAAGGATCGTGACAAATGGAAGTCCGTTGTCTCTGCCTACCCCTCTGGGAGACAGGCGTGAGTCTATGTATGTATGTAATAAAACACGTGCAGAGTTCCATACATATATACTACAAAATCAATTTTTGATAGTTCCCGACAAGTCGTCTTCCGGTTATGATTATCGGGAAATACGCATGTTTAGCTTAAAAAACATGAATGTAGAAATTGCATAATCGTATCTCGTATTAGGAAGGTATTCTGACATCTAGAATATATTGAAGTGTTTGCGGTTTAATAGGGTTTGTACTATGCTAACACATGTTATGTGAGCATGTATGTGTAATGTAGTTCAATAATTACTGTTTGAAATGGTAAAACAGCTTAAACAGGTTAGCATATTTAAATTTTTTGTTGCGCATGCAATATACAGCCTTCAAATGCCTTTATTTTTGGCCCATACGGTCTGCGTTTTAAAAATGAGCTCTCAGATGAGGTTATACTTTGGGGCATAATAAAACTAACCACTGTTTCTTTTTTTTTTAAAGACAACGCTCGTACTGTTTACGTCCCTGTTTTGCGGCGGATTATACAAACATACAATTCATGGACACAATACACCTAGACTCAGTACAACTATAAATAAGTCATGGGTTTCGGTAGTTGGGAACTGACTATTATAAACTGTAGTTGATGACAAAGTTTCTGAAAGTAGTGAAATCAAACATGAGAAAGTACCGCTAGTTCTAATTTTTCAGTTTAGTTTGAGCTCTTATAACTAGAAGGATGGTATATTATCTTGGTGGAGTGGAGAGATGTGTTGCGATTAACCTAGTTGACGAAGAATAATATTTTCAGGAATGGATAGAAACTAGAGTCCTCGAGAAGAAACAAGAGGAATCGTTATTGATTGCACGCAAGGTAACCAGACAGGCAGCTCGGAAGAAGCATCGCGCTGAACTGATGGTGCCACACCTGACGGATTTGAATTTTGTTATTTTCTTTCCGCATTGTATTCATGCACATCCCGAGCTGTATGAACGTTGGGATATTAACAGTGAGTTTTTATTACTTACACCATTCGATTTTCATTTCTCATGATTTCTTATACTCGTAATTGTTAGGTATCAGCATGAAAATTATAAGCGTCCAGCATTTGGGCAGTAATTTATTATGGCTGAATTCTGAGCCTGAGTCTACTTTGGATACATGCAACACCTTACCGTGCCATTTAGATTATCAGAGGCAAAACCAGACTAATTCCATTAAACAAACAAACAAATAATAAACTTCATGTTCGTTGTTTTCGCATCCAAGTGGTAGGATTTAGAGTTTTTGCGTTCAGCGCAGTGGGGAAGAGAAAATGCCTCTATCGTACGCCGTACAAGAAGTAAGCAATAGGAAGGTGCAGTGTACGATGACAGGGCATGAATCAGAAACAGTGAATGCTGTTGAACATAGGCTTCGGTAACTGCTTTCCATCAGACGTACTGTATGCTTGTTAGCTTACTTACTTATTTATCTAAGTTTAATACGCTGCAATTATACTGGCAAGAGTAATGTTAGCGTGGTTTATAATCAGCGACTTCAACCTTTCGTCCTACTACTTCGTCTATGTGATTCAATGTATCTTTATATATGTGTTTGTCAGTGCTGGACTACGAGTATTATGTATTATTAGGTTTTGAATGCTTCGTTAGACTAACGAAGCATTCAGTAGTGTGTCAAATGGTAGTGTTTCAATCGCATCCAGATAAACTGGTCATTATCAGCCTGATATGGTCTACTGCTGGACATAGGCCCACCAAAGGTTCCTAACTTTGCCACTTGGAGATTTTTGCCGTAGTAACCGCGCTTGGCCTGCGAATTGGTCAGCGCAGTTTGGTGGTAGATAGTACACAGGAGATGCTGCTGCCCGACTACCTGGTGTATCCCTTAGTCGCCTTTTACGACACTCACAGGGTGGTATGGGGTGGCCCTGTTATTCTTTCTGGGCCGGCATGATTTCGGTCCTTGGTCCAAAACCCCGGTTGAACTAAAAAGTTTCATTGAGTTTATTTTGGCAAGATTAGCAGTAGCAGCAGAAGCCCGGAGTTTGAAAGTTGGCAATACCAACGCTTGGCCTCGGAGATATCTTTTCCTGGACATATCTGATAAACGTATCATCAGATAATGACAGTGAAGTAAAGATAGAGGGTCCACCAGTCATTTATACAATGGAATATGTCCATAGTAACTGGCCAGTCTCCGTTGAGAGTGGTCACCGTATCCGGAATTCGGCTAGGAGCACTGTTATTATAGATTGTGATTGGTTCGTACTATATCCAATCTTATGATTTCTTTGACTTTCAGATATCATAATGGTGGGACGAGAAGAGTTTCAAATCACAGAAGAGAATTTAACTGACGTATTCTACGAAGGCGATGTGCCATTAAACGAGGCTTCTATTCAGAAGATTCTGTCGGGAAAGTCTTTAGCTATTTGCTTTCGTGCGCTGGACAAAGACATTAATTTTGTTGGTCAGTGTGTTTCTGTTCATCATTCTTGATAACTCACTGCAATTTGTAACAAAATATCTTCTTTAATACTAAGTACAAGATCACTTTTTTCATAGCATTATTCCCAATGCGAACCGTACGGCCGAACTATAAAATTTTCAATTTCCTATTTTTGAGATTAGATTTACGCTTTGCATTGCGAATAATGCTATGAAACTATTTAAAGTTTTGAAGGTGTTTTAAATATGATATGATCTTTCACATGCTTCTGAGAACATAATCAGTCAGTCATGTTTCTAGAAAACAGTGCCTATGGATCCTACGTCCTCCGAAAGGGTGTTAGCAAGGCAAATCTAAATTTGATCTGCTAGTAACGAGTAGCTTAACGCAGAATGCCTGCCTAGGATTGATAGAGGGTGCTGGTTCGTGACTAGAGATGTAAAATGACTGAATATGACTAGTCACAATTGTCATAAACCTTAAATGACCGGCCATTTACTGTCAAATTCAGTCAATTTGACTCAAATATTATTGTCCATTCTCGACTACCACACAATTATTTATTTATTTAGGTACCCAATTTATATGCAAGTTTAAATGAAGCAACGTTTTATTTTGTATTATATGTATCATGAGAGGATAAGACGACATCAAAGTCGATGCGCGAGGCGTTGCCATTTTGTCTTAAATGCACGCATGATTAGAAATGTAAAATGATTAACACTATAAGTCATATAAAACACTTTTTTGTTTCAATTTAGAAGTTGTAGACTTTTATCAACGACAAAAACTTAAAAGGTACTAATACACTACTGAAATCAAATTGACTGAAAATGACCATTTTTGACAGTTAATGACCATTTTTTACCAATTTGACCGTCCATTCAGTTAATTTAGTCATTTTCATCACTATTCGTGACCATACCGACGATTTAATTTTCGATTTCCCATTTTAAGACCACTTTCGGATTTTAAAATACGGTACCTACACTAAAGAATAGACTGTTAGATCTGGACATATTTTGCATATTGGGTAACCTATTCTCATATTGAGTCACTTGTGTTACAAATCATTTCATTTATTTTTCAATCGCATAAATAAAATAAATAAAAATAAAATAAAAAAGGTTTTTATTCCCGTAGACTTTAAAAAAGCGCTTGTAAATAGTCAGAACATGTTTGTAGTAATATAGTTGTATACATTATTATTTCTAGTAACATAGATATTTAGGTACACATTGTATGAAAACATTTCTAAAATTTATTTTATTATAGCATTGATATTTAGCTAGCTCGTGTTGTTGTTGTGTGTTTAATTATCTAGTTTAAGTCAAATATTTTTACTACATATTGTCTACGTATCATCTCTTAATTTCGTTCTGCAATATCTGTATAATTATCTCTGAACCACGTTAAGGTTAACTGGGAGAAAATGCCTTAGGCATTAAGTACGCCTTCGTACTTGTACGTGCATAAAGTTTAAAATTAAAAAATAAGTATAAAAATAAAAATAAAACTCTAATATTATAGACCTTACGGGACTCTATTCTAGTGTGTCTGCTGTGATAAAAGACCTTTATTATAATGTTGAAGTAAAAACGGTAATGGACTAAGGCAAGTGTCTATAGCGAACTACAATCTACCCTTTTTGAGCTCAATTTTTGCGGTGAAGCGGTGAAGCATGTCCCGGGGAATCGCTTTAACTGTCTTGGATCCCGCAACGAGTTTAATCAGAAAGAGAAAAAGGAGGAGTTAGAAAATGAATAGTTCCACTTCCCTCCAGAGCAAAGCGGGAGACCGAATGATGTAAAGAGGCTATAGCCTCATAAAATGAGAGATTTGCAACTAGAGAAGCCAGCTGCAAAAGCACCGCGGATCAATTTAAGGGTCCTAAGTGAGCTGTTATATTTGATTCCAATAGTAGGTATGGCAAAAGCGCTTAAATGCACGGAAGTTGTTCCTTGTTGCCACAAGATCCGTATAATAAACTACTCCAGATATTGGTTGCAAGCTGTTTAACATAATATCTCGCTGATTTTGCCAGAGATCACACTCCCAAAGGATGTGGTGAGCAGTTTGTTCATATTCGTTACTGGAAGTTGAGCACAGACAGATTGGTGAAGATACTAATTTGAAACTAAACAATTTACTTTTAAAATTGCCGTGTCCGGTAAGAAATTGTGCAACACAATGGTCTATGATTAGCCAAGTTTTATTTAACCGTTCGCGTACGTCCGGAAAGAACTGGTGCAGATGGCGACCCTTGGTTGAGCTATTCCATCTACATTGCCATTCATTTAGTAGTTCGCCATTTAAGTCAGTTATTGGCATAAATAGCCTGGTTATTTTCGTACGGTAAATTTTGAGCTCACTTACGGGCTTTACTTTAGCTTATCTGCTGTCCCTTATAAAATATGTTAATATGAAGATACTGAAATATTCTTGAAAATATTACCTATCCACCAGTTAATGTAGATATTTTCTAATTAACTTAATATTCTCATAGCTCTGGTACGCCGTATACTTTATCAAGATGTACCTCAATACGACGATAGGAAGTCCGTGGAAAATCAACTACCTTTGATGACCGCTTTCGACTTTTACAAGACCTTCAGTCCTACTCGAGAAGAAGTGTGGAAACAACGTAGAGAAGAAAAAGAAAGGTTTATGGTTAGGGATGAATACTTTTATCTATTCACCTTTTAAAAGCCTGACTTAAATTTTCCTACATTAGGCAAATTCCTGTATTGTTGAGGATTTTACCAGTGTTATGTACGGATGTATTGTACATGCAGACTCTCAGCAACAAAGAATATATTACTAACCGATTCCCTGCCTATTGATCCAGTAACATCCTGCGGAGGGAACAACCCTGCGACAGGGTTTCCAGTGTGAGGATAGAACGTAAACAATACTTTTTTTGTTATTGCACGATAGTCCAGGTAACACGACAAAGACAAGCTGTAAAAAAGACCAAGTTTGGCGGTGCAAACCAGCGCTTACCCGAGTTGTGATGATGATGATCTCTCCAGACCGATTTGGGTCGCGGCGACGGCTCCTAACTCCGTTGAGATAGGTATTGTCTCACGTGTGCTCTCATATGACAGCAATAGCCAACCTTATTTGTAAAGGACCGCGCACGTTGCGGAGATGTGAGCACACCATCAATGTAATAATATCTGACGTCCACAGGTGGTCGGGCTTTCAGTTCGTCGCGCTTAGAAACAGGCTCAGACCGACGCCGCTCTTCAAAGTCAAAAACTTTGTCTTTGATTAAGGAGATGGGCCTCTGAAGCGTGAGAGAACTGTCTGGTTAAATAATCAGAGAGTACTCTCACGCTTAAGAGGCCCACCTGACGAAAGGAAGCATCCAACCACGAGATCGTGGTTGGATGCCAAGCTACCTTTCGTCACATTATCCGCATGGAGATGGTAACCGGTTTGCCGTAAATCATGATACTACTCACTCCTTCCTTACTGATGTGAAAGACCACAACATTAACATAATTAATATATCATTATGTTAATGTTGTGGTGTATATTAACATAGTGGAAGTACGTCCGCAATTGTGCCGCTTTGCCTTACCTCAATTCAGTTGCTACGGCATACGTTAGGGTTCAAGTATAGGTTTAATAAAGCTGAAACCGAAGGACGCAGTAGCATATGAATAAAATTAGCGCTGAAACAAGTAGACCATTTTTTTATGCAAATTGCTGACTTTCAGTTCCGTTTTATGTTAATTTTAAGGTTTAATTTTCAGGAGGAAAAGAGAAGACGACGAGAAAGGTTATTGTCCGAAATGCAACGCTTAGCACGACAGGCCATTGAAGACACGCTAGAAGCCAGGAGGCTGGAGAAAGAAAAACGAAAATTGGAATTGTTGAAAGCTGGCGTAAGTGTATGACAATAACATGTTATGGCTAAATCCAAATTTATTGTGATTAATAAAAAGACTGTGGATTTCAAAATGAGGGTTAAGTTGTCGCTGGAATCTCTTGTTTTATGAAAATTGTACTTGAAGAGCCGTTTAACACCCGAACAATAGAGTGTTAGGCGCCAACTCGAAAACTGGACCAAAAAGCGTTTATGGGATTCTACTGGCAAGAAAAGTTCTCAGTAGCAACCTGGAGTCAGGAAGTTGGCGGTGTTATCCTGCATTATCTGCGCATGGTTTGTCCCCGGTTCTATTGGATTTATTATCGGCCCATTTTTATGCAAGGGTGAAGAATAAGACATTACACCTGTAGACACCCTTGTAAAATATTTCCTACTGATGGCAAGTCTACGTTGAGATGAGGCACCGTGAAGACATTATTGTCAGATGACATTCAGTGGGTAACGGCCCGTTTGGTTTAATTTCTGAACATCTCTGTGGAAGGCACCTTGTTAATTGCGCTAATTATGAGTTTCGACAGTTAATGAATAATTATCATGGCTTTAAGCCGTGATGGGATTCAATCTTCAACTTCAACCTTCTTCACACCATTACTAGATTTTACAAGGTTGGCAGAAGTGGATAGAAGTTCCAAGTAGGATTCAATGAAATCGTGGGAGACTCCTACCTGAACCAAAAACAACCTTTAAGCCATTACTAGCTCCCGTTGGAATGATTGGACAGCAATGATGATCGATAAATCGGTTTTTCTTTCAGGACTTAACTAATTTAGAGAAATTGAAGAAGGAACCTGATGACGAAGAGACGGATATAGTTATACCAGAGGTAAGTTTCGTACAAAGAGCAGTCTGACTAGGGAAGCTACCTTTCATAATATATGCATCTTTTTTTTTGGGTAAGGCTGGTGGAATGTCTAATGTGTGTGCGGGTAGGTATATAGGACTCGCACCGACTAACCTAACCTAAGCTGTCGTGGACTTCTGGCGCCACATGGGGCGAGCTCCGGGAATGCGGGTTTGCTGCTCCGATGCCCCCCTTTAGCATC
Organism: Pseudoips prasinana; assembly: GCA_951640165.1. Lineage (NCBI taxonomy): Eukaryota > Metazoa > Arthropoda > Insecta > Lepidoptera > Nolidae > Pseudoips > Pseudoips prasinana. Next base: position 29,642,633 of record OX621251.1, on the reverse strand, counting down.
ATATCCCAGAATGTCACGTACCATGGGAGGGCTTTGGATTGCCCTTTCCTATTGCCGACTCCTGCCAGTCCGGTACATCCACAGCGCCACAAACAAATCTTGTCTTGTCTTGTGGTCTTCTCAATATATGTATCTACAAGTAATACTTTATGCTGTGTTCCTGTATATGAGTCAGATTATCAAGGGTCATTGAAGAATGGGGATATGTCAACAATGCGTGAGTGATTCTTCCGTTTGAGCAAGCAAGCTTCCATAGAGTAGGGTATCCATATTTAAAAGACTTAGTTGCATTTGATCTTGAATTTTATCCCCGGCACTAAATCAAGACTTTTAAGAATATGTCAAAGCTTGACAAGCTGTTAGAAAACCTTGGCTAAGAAGGATTTCTGTTTAGGTTTCTTACACCATTATATACATTTATACATTGTTAACAGGTATCAACGTGACTAACCTTTATTGTTATTTTCCCGACGTTTCGGCCTAGTTGCATTGATCGTAGTCACGGTATGACCGTAAAAAGTGTATATTCTTACACCATGTTTTTAAGCTATTGCACAGCTTCTATCGCGGGCCTTGAGCGTGGGGACCGAATCCAGAAATTCCGTAACGAAAAAAACCTAACACCCCCCACTCCGACCGGCACAGCGGTGATACTTTTTAGTTTTTCCATCTATCGATAAATACCAGAACTTTTAATGACTTTTTGAAATATCACGCTTGCATCTTTAGTTCAGCAACCCGCCTCTAGGTGGCATTGGTTTTTTATAAATAATTATAATTGCATAAGTTGATAAAAAATGCTATGCAATAGCTTTACCGCGGCAGTCTCCGAGTGCCACACGTCTTTTTTAATCCCCAGGAGTTACCAGATGATGAAGATGAAGAAGGGGTTGAACAGGAAGAAGATGAAGATGAATACTTCCCACCCCCTGGGTTACCGATTCCTGGGTTCTTTGCACCTCCCAACGACATCGCTAAAGCTAATGGATTAGCAGTACTGTTTCCTAAAGTAAGATCATATCATTCTATAGATTAGATGGTATGGCAATTCATTGCATAACGTAGAACTAATTATCTTCACTGTCTCAACGGACAATATAGGTTAGCGGGGTTCAAGTCGTCGAGCAAATAAAGCTGCAAACTAAGTCACCCGCACCAGAGGGCATTTGAACCTTGGCTCAGGGTAGTTACTGACGTAGAGGTGCATGGCAGGGTCGGTTTTTGAGACCGTCGTGGGCTTGACCGATTGAGGAACGGAGGACGCATATGATCGATGCTAATGCAAACTAATGGTTATGTATGGCGATGAGGGTCGCGGCGCGGTTGTGGTCGTATTCTTGGCTGGCGAGTGGGATATATTGGAGTACAGTGTCACGAGAGTTGAGACCTTCACTTGTTCTACGTGAGTCATGATATTGTCGTCCTTATCATCTAAGACGTGTCTTGTTAATCCAAGGTGTCAGCTAACTCTATACCGAATTTTATTAAAATCGCTCCAGCCTTTTAGTCGTGAAGAAGTAACAAACATACACACTCACAAACTTTCGCCTTTATAATATTAGTGTGATTGCATGCCTTGATTGTAAAATACCAACTGTAGTGGCTTCTTGGCCTATTGGTTAGTGACCCTGCCTGCTAACCCAGAGGTCGTGGGTTCGACCCCCCTAAAACAAATCTTTGTGTGATGACCATGACTATTTATGCGTTTTGGAGAAATTTATCTATAATATGTATATTTATCAGTTGTCTGGTTGTAATATTACAGGCTCTTCCTAGTTTGGAATGAGATGGCAGTGTGTTAATTGCCCGAAGATATTTATTATATATAATTATTATCTTCTTGTTATAATTGCAAGTAAAAGTAAAGTAAAAAAGTTTATTTCAGTTCAGGTTTACATTGGGTAATTGATTGGACCCTTCCTTTAAGCATGCAATGCCTGTATTGGAAGGTTCCTAAGATATAAGTGCAGTTGCATTCATAAGATATAAGTTACTTAGGTACAGACGCCAGCACATCAAGCTGCCCCAATCTGTTAAATTTCCCCAATTGAAAGTGACCCTCATGCTTATGTGATAAAATCGAAAAGTTTTATAAAAAAAATTACAGATTGGGGTAGCTGGATGTGCTGGCGTCTAAACATTTGCAAATGAAACTATATGCAATTGTAATAAAATTCTAATTTCCATCAAATTAATCCCACCAAATTAATCTATATTTCCAGTATTTTCCTAGTAAATTACATCGTGTAATGTTTTCCTGTCGTTTCTAGATTATAGCAGATGTGGTCACACCTCAGCCTGAATTCCTGCCTCCTCATGTGTTGGTGCTGCTTGATATCAACAAGAGATACAAAGCCATAGACGCCATCAAGCCTTACAAACATGCTATTTTGCATGTAAGTGATAGTTGCTTTACTCAATTAAAATAGACCTAAATCTGTATGATTTAGGATTGAATTTGGAAAGTCGGTAAAGTCTTAAACTTTCGATGTTGTTAATTTATTAACCCTGTCTGGGTTTTGACGCGATGTACAGACGCCAGCACATCAAGCTACGCCAATCTGTCAAATTTCCCCAATTGAAAGTGAACCTTATGCTTTTGTGAAAAAGTTGAAAATCTATAAAATAAATTTGAAAGATTGGTGTAGCTGGATGTGCTGGCGTCTGTACGTAGAGCTATAAAAATTAAAGTGGAAAATTAAATGATTACCTACTTATTTTTGTACGAAAAAAAATCTAACGAAATATCAAATGTTGTAGAACAAAAGTTGTTGCTTATGTTGTTAGCTATCTAGTCCTGCGAGGTTGTTGGTGTTTTACAAGTAACCCCCTATATAAAAAAATCACAATTCAGTCAGCTGAAAATGAATATTGTATGGGAAATGACAAATAAAAGTAAGTTAAGGTAAGAGACATTCCACGAATTCCTAAGATTGGTAGGAAGGTTGCCTACGTGGATCATAGTCTTGTGTTACACAGTGTAACTACGTATAGATGTGTAGTGGACTAAAGAATCGTGCATGGAAAAAAGCACGACACACCGTAGGTTCCTTTGTTATTTAGGTGGGAAACGACTGGGTACCCCTGGTGACCCCTGGGTACAGCAAAATGATAGCAACATTTAAGCGGACGCATTTTTATTTTTTGGTCTTTGAGTAACTAGGCTGGGGAAATACCTCATTATAGATTTATGATATTATATCGTAATGCTAATACACCCAGGTGAGGGGGGAAGACTTACATTGCTTAAACATCATAGAGTATGGTAACCGCTTAGAAACACGTAGCCATATACTTGTGTGTTGACTTGGTAATGAAAATAATAATCTGCTAATTATGTATATTTAGCCGAGCTTCCCTATAAGGTAAATAACGCTATAAAAGTTTAAAATCTTTTACTTTAACGTTGATAAATAATTTATATTTAAAATTGCTTAATTTTTTTATTTGAACGAACATTTTGCGCAGAGATTAAGATACTTACTTACTTACCGTATGGGCAGTGGTTACCCTAGTGTCAAAGCCGCCTATCAGGCTTCTGATATAGCTTAACGACTGTTGTCTAATGGCTACAACCGGGACCGACAGCTTAACGTGCCCTCTGAAGTACGGAGACGCTCAGAAATAAAAGTAATGCTTCGCCATATTAACTATTTACTTCTTACTTCTACCTTATCGCATTCACTCCACAAGCATTTTATTTCTATTACTTGTCATTTCTTCTTTCCCACCTAAATAAAATAATCATTTCATTACTTTGAAACATTTAAACCTGGTTTGAAGTATATACATAGATATTGCTTACAAGTGCAAGAAGATAAACTACTATGTGTATTTATACTATGGTTATATTTTGCACCTATTTGTTACAAATTGACTACTTTGTTGACAGATGGGCATATTCAAGGCGCTATCGCCTTACGACAGCCAGCACATAGCTTACAGCGTCAAGCAATACGATACTTTAGATACCACTTCTTTGAATTTGTGAGTAAATATCATGCTTGTTTTGATAACTGAATTCTAAAAGGTCCTAAATGTATTCTGGGACAGTTGGATTTTGAACTTTAAACTAATTAACATTGGGTCCTTAATGTATTTACTAATTCTTCGTTCTGGATTGTGAGAACAATTGTCTACATGGAATTCAAAATTTCTATTAATTTTTTAATACTTTACTTCTAATTCTTTTAATAAATCTGTTGTGCTTTTGTTTTCCCACTGTTCGATTTATCTTCGATATTTACGTCTGTGACTATGGAAAATATTAAATTGCGCGTTATATTCAAAATTATCATTTCGGCAAGAGTGCAACAATATGTTACTTACTTACTTATCGTATGGGCAGTGGTTACCCGAGTGTCAGAGTTGTTCAAGCCGCCCAGTAGGCCTCCGACATGGCTTAACAACTGTTGTCTAATGACTACAGCCGGGACCGACAGCTTAACGTGCCCTCCGAAGCACGCAGACGCTCAGATATTAAATCACTTTGGTGGTCACCCATCTATGGACTGGCCGCGACGCTAGTTGCTTAACCTCGCCGATCACTTACGGACCGTTGAGAGCTTCAAGCTATGAGCGCATGTTATAGACCAGGTACTGTAAGTGATCGCACAGTGTATATTTTAGTTTGATTGTTTCTGTGTTAGAAATTTTGCTCTGAGCTGTCAATCAAGTGGGCAAATGTAGATAGAAGTGGGAGAAGATCCATCTCAAACCACGTCAAAATTAGCAGCAGCCTTCAACCTAAGCGAAACATCAAATTGGAATGATGAATAAGCTCCGAAATTGGTCTCCATATGAACTCACTGAACAACAACGACAAAATGGCGTCGAAGTTTGCCGTAATTTGTTGAAGAGGAGTCCACTTACATGAGTAGATTCTGAATAGGATTTTCAGTAGTCGTAAAAGTGGACTCTGTAGATATAACTTAACTTTTACTTCGGCTGTATTTGTTGGTTACAAGAGAAAAAGCTAAACCAAGTCGCAAACTTAAATTGAGTTGAAAGAAGGTGCTTATGCGTATATGGTGGACCTGGGGCTCTATCGGCTAAGTCGCCGAGCATCGATTTCTTTAATGGCGTTAAATAAATAAAGGTTAAAAGTGACTTAATAAATCGGTAAATCAGCTTCCATGACCACATATGCCGTCATAAATGGTCCGGAATCGATTGTCAACGTTGAAGCCGATTTCACGATTGATTAAGATTCATTTTTAACCTTTATTTATTTGAAGGCCATTTAAGAAATCGATGTTCGGCGACTTAGCCGGTAGAGCCCATGTGTCGGCTTTAATTATTTTTCGAACCTATCAATATAACGTGGCTCTGTTTTATTGTTAAGAATTGCAAATAATGTAGGACAAGATCGCTGTTAACCAGCCTAGACTTGAAAGTTGCTTTAGTCTAGATCTTCTTTATGACAACGACCATACACCGCATTTAAGACTGTCTCAAAACTACAGAAGTTATTAATGGAAATGCTTATCAACCGCTATGCTAACGAAATCTGGATCCAAATGATTTCCTCCTTAAAGAATATGTGGTGGAATCGATACAAACTTTCAATCGATTTTCATCGCCTAAACGAATATGAAGATTTCCCCTGTAACAAGGTATTAAAATTCCGACTAATTTGAAGTAGTTGGAATGTTAATACCTTATGTTACAGGAAAAAGTTTAATAATCGATTAGGCGGCGAATATAACGTCGAAAGTTTTTATCGATTCCGCCCCATATTCTTTATAGTTATTGATAAACTTTCATTAAAATGACAAAAGTAGATCACAGTACAGACGCCAGCACATCCATCTACTCAAAACTGTTAAATTTATTTTATAGATTTACAACTTTATCACAAGAGCATAAGGTTCACTTTCAATTGAAGAAATTTGACAGATTGGGATAGCTTGATGTGCTAGCGTCTGTACATATAGATAGATATATTATTTTATATTACTATACGTCAAATAGCGACTTTTATGTAATTTGATCTTAGGTTATGTACTAGGAATAGTAATTTAATAACCTAATACAAATAGTAATTACATACCAATACCATAATAGTAAGTATTGTTATTGTGATGGTCGTAGAAGTAACATTCAATGGGAGCAAAAATGAATGATAGGTGATTTTTTAGGGTTCTATACCTTAAGGGCAAAATGGGACCTATTACTAAGACTTCGCTGTCTGTCTGTCCGTCTGACTGTATGTCACCAGGCTGTATCCCATGAACCGTGATAGTTAGGTTATGTATTTTCCCATACAACAAGAGTGAATTTTTTTGCTCGTTTTTATGGATAATAGTGCGGAACCCTTCGTGCGCGAGTCCGACTCGCACTTAGCCGGTGTTTTATTACAAACAAACCTTCAAAAAGTAACATATTTTATCAGTTAAGTGTAAGGACCTACTACTTATGTACATATAGGATGATAATTCATTAAAATATATATTCCTGAAATTATTAATTTTCCTTTCAAGGGACGAAATAAAATTAGCATTCATGATCTCCGTAAAAGTAGATATACCTTTGCTGCACCTAATGGATGTGAACCCGTGCCACGTGAGCCGAGACGTAGCCGCCGGGGAGGAGGAGTGCGCCGCCATGTTCCCCGTAGACTACGGGGATGAATATGAGCAGTTTGAGGACTTTGGCACCAATAAAAAGGGATAAAATGGGGTGAGTATGATATTTACATATTTTTTCACCTACACACATAATAATATCTAGGGATAATGTCACACAAATCATCCTAGCCCCAAACTAAGCAAAGCTTGTACTATGGGTACCAGGCGACGATATACATACTTACATAGATAGATAAATACTTAAATACATAGAAAACATCCATGACTCAGAAACAAATATTCGTGCTCATCACACAAATATTTGCACTTACCGGGATTTGAACCCAGGACCACCAGCTTCGTCGGTAGGAGCACTACCAACTAGGCTACGGTGACCGTATCTGTAATAAGTAACTAGAAATAATAACTGTGTTACTACAAACATGTTCTGACTATTTACAAGCGCTTTTTCAAAGTCTACGTGTATAAAAACCTTTTTTATTTTATTTTAGACATAAGAGGGTTCAGTTGAAAATCAGTGCCACGCCCCTGGGTTGGCTGATGCTGAACTGGATACCTACTTGCTGCAGTTGTCAGACACATGCACCCACTTGAATATTAACATTTTTTTTCAAGACGTATATGTATTTGTGTGTAAAGTGTGTCTTTCAATGTTAGCAATAAATTCTTTTTTAGGGTTCCGTAGGCAAATGGCAAAAAACGGAACCCTTATAGATTCTTCATGTCTGTCTGTCTGTCTGTCCGTCCGTCCGTATGTCACAGCCAATTTTTTCCGAAACTATAGGAGCTGTATACTGTTGAAACTTGGTAAGTAGATGTATTCTGTGAACCGCATTAAGGTTTTCACACAAAAATACAAAAAGAATAATAATTTTGGGGGCTCCCAATACATAGAACTGTATCCAAAAAAAAAAAAAATATCGTACACATATATGTGGGGTATCTATGGATAGGTCTTTAAAAATGATATGGAGGTTTCAAATACCATTTTTTTCTAAACTGAATAGTTTGCGCGAGAGACACTTCCAAAGTGGAAAAATGAGTGTCCCCCCCCCCTGTAACTTCTAAAATAAGAGAATGATAAAACTAAAAAAATATAATGATGTACATTACCATGTAAACTAACAACGAAAATTGGTTTGAACAAGTTCTAGTAAGTAGTTTTTTGTTTTAATGCGTCATAAATCGTAAACCGCAATTTACCTTTCATTTAGTCAACTGCAATACTTGCTGCTGCGGAACCCTTCATGGGCGAGTCCGACTCGCACTTGGCCGGTTTTTATTTTTCTTTTCTTTGTCCTGAGTCTGGGTGTAATTATCTATATAAGTATGTATTTAAAAAAGAAAAGTAGCATCTATACTAATATTATAAAGAGGTAACGTTTTTGATTTTGTGACGTTGTAAGGGGTAATCTCTGGATCTACTGAACCGATTTTCAAAATTATTTCACCAATAGAACGTACTATGTACTGCCTCGTACTACGTACTATGTTGTATAGTGGGAATAGGCTATGAAAAATTCCAAAATTAATAACGCATCTTTACTTAAACTTTCATAATGTAATACAAGTTGCGGGACAAACGGGCAGGGACAAAAATATTTATAACGTGGATCGAAGTCCGCGGGCGCTGCTAGTATGTAATATGTCAGTTATCTGGTTACTATGGTACAAGCTCTGCTTATTTTGGGATCAGATGGCCGTGTGTGAATACTGTCCCAGTATATTATTATTATTACTACCCCGCATTAACAGGAATTGTATTTAAGTTAGGTTCGAACTAAAACAGCTCATTGTAATCTCTTTATACATACTTACTTTGCTCTTATATGGATGTACAGACGCCAGCACATCCAGCTACCCCAATCTGTCAAATTTCTTTCATAGATTTTCAACTTTATCACAAAAGTATAAGGTTCACTTTCAATTGGGGAAATTTGACTGATTGGGGTAGCTTGATGTGCTGGCGTCTGTACATAGGTTCATAGGTATGTAGCATGCTTCTCAGAATCGGCGTAAGTTAAACATCTTTATTATACACATCTAATTTGACTACTGTCTACGGCTAAATTATAGAATAACGACACTGTTAGAATGACCAAATCATAATATAGATACTTACCTCAATATCTATATATCTATACATATAATAAAATCGTAGGAAAGTCAATACTGTACATTGAATATTTTTTAAAAGGATACTTGGGGCTTGATCTACAATCGATATATCGATATGGCATCGGCCAAAAATATAGTTTTTAGAATTTTTGTCTGTTTGTATGTCCGGACTAAACTCAAAAAGTACTGCATGGATTTACTTCAAATTTTGCATGAATATTACTAAGAGGTCGGGTCTACATATAGGCTACATATTATCACGCTATCATCTACGGGGGAGGAGCTGTGATAATATATAAAGTTTAACGCGGGTAAAACCGCGGGGCACAGCTAGTAGGTACTATAAAACTAAATCACCGTAGCCTAGTTGGTAGTGCTCCTGCCTACGAAGCTGGTGGTCCTGGGTTCGAATCCCGGTAAGTGCAAATATTTGTGTGATGAGCACGAATATTTGTTTCTGAGTCATGGATTTTTTCTATGTATTTAAGTATTTATCTATCTATAGAAGTATGTATATCGTCGCCTGGTACCCATAGTACAAGATTTGCTTAGTTTGGGGCTAGGAGGATCTGTGTGACATTGTCCCTAGGTATCATTAAATATAGCCAGATGCTTTTACCGGTCCGTAAGTGATTGGCGAAGTTAAGTAACTAGGGTTTAATTTCTGAGCGTCTCTGTGCTTCGGAGAGCACGTTAAGCAGTCGGTCCCGGTTGTAGCCATTACGCAACAGTCGTTAAGCCATGTCAGAGACCTACTGGGCGGCTTGAACAACTCTGACACTAGGGTCCAACCACTGCCCATACGATAAGTAAGTAAGTAAATAAATATAGAGGCAGATGATTTGGTGTCAATGAAGAATGTTGAATACATATCCCGCATTGGCTGGTATAAAATGAAATAAAAAAAAGATTTATGGAAATTAATCTTTTTTTTCTTTTCTATTTCAGTTAGGTTTGACCTAAAAGAGGTTATTGTAATAACCTATAGGTTGCTCCTATTTGAATGTTGATAACAGGTAAGAGTAAGTATAAACATTAATATGTAGTAAAAATAATAGACTTAAACTAGATCATTAAACTTAAACATAATCTCTTAACAATAACTTGATACGAGCTAGCTAAATATCACTGCTATTATTTATAAAATAAATTTTATAAATGTTTTCATACAATCAATACAATTTGTACCTAAATATCTATGTTACAAGAAATAATTATGTATACAACTATATTACTACAAACATGTTCTGACTATTTACAAGCGCTTTTTTAAAGTCTACGTGAATAAAAACCATTTTTATTATTAACCGACTTCCAAAGGAGGAGGTTCTCAAGTTCACCGGTATTTTTTTTTTTATGTATGTACACCGATTACTCGGAGATTTATGATTCGATTTACGTGATTCTTTTTTAGTTTGATGCGAAATAGTTGCCATTTGGTCCCATAAAAAAATTATAATGTTTGGCCCAGTAGTTTTAATTTTATGGTCATTTTTGTTTGAAAATGTTTGTTTATGTGGACGATGTAACTGTCTTTGGCACAGACGTTTTTAAATCTTAACAAGTCAAGCTAGACTCATTCTTTTCAAGTGTGTCTTGGCTTGAACATAAAGAACAATTTCAGACGACTAGCGTTTAATAGGCGCGTATAAGCTAGGTTTTGGAAGCGCATGTAGGCGTATCTTTTAGCACAAGCGCGTTTTTTTATGTACGTACAGCGTAATCGACGCTGAGATTTATGAACCGATTTACGTGATTCTTCTTTAGTTTGATGCGGAATAGCTGCCATCGAATCTTCGTTAGCCCTCTGCTCAGTAGACTCGTTGGCTAATCGATCATTAATCAGACCTAGTCTTCATAGACTCATGCCCTGTGCTCAGCAGACTTGATGGCTATTCGATCATTAATAAGACCTAGTCTATGCAAGTCGTACTGTACAAGTTTTCTTAGAGTGAACGTAATTTTATGTAGTTTTCCTTGCTCTTGATCACTCGCTGTCTCACAAGAACGCGAAAAAGAGTTTCGGACAACATTTTTGTTGGGACCTATAGTTTTGAGGCGCGCGGCAACTTTCGTAGTCCTACCCATAGCTAGATACTAAAAAGTAACAAATAAAAAAAACTTCGTTTAAAAATACCGACTTCAAAAACTGAAAAGTATAAAAAAAATATCTAAATACAGATTTAATTTAATACATATCTTATGCAAACGTAATACCTTCAATATTAATGAAATAATATAATTATTTTGTGCTACCTATTGATAGGTTTGAAGTCGGTGCCAAGCCCTAAGCAAAGAAAAGTTAATATTACATACAGCTTTCATAATTTGTGATGAAATTCCTACACTAAATATTAACCTAAGTAAATAAACTTAAAGAACAATATAAATTAATATGAAACAGATGAAACTGTACCATAAAAAATTATTTAATATTAATACCGAAATTAGTTACTATAGTTATAATAAATCTATATTATGCTTATATATGAATATATTTGTGGCCCTGAAAAACAAACAGATAAATTATTCATTAGGAGACAACGCATCAAAATTTTACAATATTTCGAAACGACCGTTAACGACGTCTGCACGCTTCGGTTGTTTGTATAGAAATACGAAGCTATCCCGCTGAAAGTAACGCGCGGCGAGTGTGGTACCTACTATTACATTTGGCTTGGCACCGACTTCAAACCTATCAATAGGTAGCACAAACAAATTATATTATTTCATTAATATTGAAGGTATTACGTTTGCATAAGATATGTATTAAATTAAATCTGTATTTAGATATTTTTTTTATACTTTTCAGTTTTTGAAGTCGGTTTTTTTAAACGAAGTTTTTTTTTTATTTAAAATAATAAATATATATTTTATGCCATCAACCTCTGAGAAGCAAATACTAAATAGGTACAAACTCCTCCGGCACCTAATCTATGTAGTAACATAGACTCTGATTACCAGTGGTCAGCAAAAATTCCAAGCGTCCATTTCAATAAGCCACTTCTCATTTGGACTTTGAGACTTCAGTTATTAAAACGCAGTGTTAACATCATAATACATTTTATATTTCGGTAAGTCAATAATTAATTAATAATACTATTTATTTACTTACTAAATTTTATAAATTATCACAGTTCCTCCCACGTAGGTGATAGCGTGATAATATGTAGCCTATATGTTGACCCGACCTCTTAGAAATATTCATGGAAAATTTGAAGTACTTTAGTACTTTTTGAGTTTAGCCCGGATATACTTACAGACAAACAGACAAAAATTCTAAAAACTATATTTTTGGCTTCGATCTCGATTGAGCACCACGCCCCAAGTATCCTTTAAAAAAAATATTCAATGTACAGTTTTGAATTTCCTACGATTTTATTATATGTATAGATGGTATGCTTCGGAAGTAGAGGAGGCTTTAAACCCGCCCTGGAGGTTTCTGACATGGTTTAACGACTACAACCGGGACCGATAGCTTAACGTGCCGATTGAAGCACGGAGACGCTCAGAAGTTAAACCATTTTGGCGGTCATCCGTCTATGGACTGACCGCGTGCCTAGATGCTTTGACTCGCTGCGCATTTACGGAGCGATGACAGCAGCAGGCTTCCATTTTGTTGTATCGTCTCATATCCCTCCCTAGGTCACCGTAGCCTAGTTGGTAGTGCTCCTGCCTTCGAAGCTGGTGGTCCTGGGTTCGAATCCCGGTAAGTGCAAATATTTGTGTGATGAGCACGAATATTTAGGTTTAGGTTTAAAGATACTTTATTCTCAATAAAAACAAATAAGTCACTTACTTGAGAACTATAAATAATAACTTATAATAAATTACATAAGGTCGAGTTCGTAGTTTCCGTAAGTACATACATTATTCTTGTGATAAGGTGTGGTACTCATCTAATGTACCCACTTTCCCGAGGTTAAGATATTAAGTAAGATTGTTGTACATATTGAAATAATCGGGTTTTGAATACATTAGATGAGTGTACATGTTCAATGTCTGGTGGTAGTTTGTTGTACATCTGTGCCCCTTGATAAGTCAGCATCTTCTTGCCATAATTTGTCCTAATCTTAGGTAAGACCAAAAAACTCGCCCGGCGAGTACTACGTTGAGTTGTGTGCTTGATTTTGATGAAAGATAAACTAGATTTAATATTTTTGTTAAGAACTTTCCGAAAAATTCAGGTGTTGTACGTAAATAATTGTGTTAAATTCATAATTTTAGTTTCTTCGTAGATTTTACGTGTTGGAGTAAGGCGTGGATAGTTAAAAATTAATTTTATAAGTTTATTTTGCATGATTTGTAGCTCTCCTAATTTGTCTTAACTGTATTACCCCAGATTTCTATTCGATAATGTAATATATAAATAATTTATTTCTGAGTCATGGATGTTTTCTATGTATTTAAGAATGTATCTATCTATATAAGTATGTATATCGTCGCCTGGTTCCCATAGTACAAGCTTTGCTTAGTTTGAGGCTAGGATGATCTGTGTGACATTGTCCCTAGATATTATTATTAATATAGATAGATGTGACACAGACGGGCCTGTGGGCGTGGTTGGCAAATGCTTGCTTTTCACGCCTGAGGTCGTGGGTTCGAGTCCCACCCAGGACACATATTTGTGTGCATGAACATGTCTGTTTGTCCTGTGTATGTGTGTAATTATCTATATCAGTATCTATTAGTATATGCAGTATATCAGAATTCTGATTTCCATAGTACAAGCTCTGCTTAGTTTGGGATCAGATGGCCGTGTGTGAATAATATCCCAGGATATTATTATTATTACTATTGTAAGACTAGACCTGACCTTTTCGTTTGAGTAGATAAACCTATTAAAGTAAAAGTTATGACCCTCGAAAATTTAATAATAAAATCTATTTTAAAACCAGACCAATATTCTTTGGAGGCTATATAGATATCTTACTGCCTATAAACCTAGTTTCGTAGAAGTTGTGACGCTATAAAATAAGTTATAAAATCTTTTTATAATTAATGAAAAAGTCAACTGGTATTCAAATATGGAGAAAAGAACAATAAAGAAACCATTACATACTTAGTACTTCTTTAAATTTTCTTCTAGGCAACTTATTGGAACAAAATTGACACGGGTCTAATCCAAAGGCATTCACAATCGATTAAAAATAGACTTATTAAAATGGGTTCACAACCAACAGAGAAATCGAATAACATACACTCGATAAAAAAAATATTTTACTTCAAGTAAGACGTAGTCTACTTAGAGCACCTGTCCGAATAGCACCGGCGCGAATAACTCTTAGCCTAGTCCATGAAGGACACCCATCAATATTTTTGGCAGGTGCTATTCATACATACATACATACATAAACTCACGCCTGTTTCCCAGAGGGGTAGGCAGAGACAACGGATTTCCATTTGTCACGATCTTTTGCCTCGATTACTGTCATTATATTCTTCATACATGCTCGCCGGTTTAGGGTACTTCTGACCTGTCCTTTCTTGAGAGCGTCTCCGTTTTGGTCAGAGAATGTTCGACGAGGTCTTCTCCTTCTGGTTGGAAGGGGCATCCCAGTTGAGGTGCTATTCGTGGATACAAATTTAATTTAACATTTGTATCCACGAATAGCACCTACAGCTTAGCAGCTTAATGCTTAATGTATTTGATTTACAATCCGAAATGTTTTAACAATCCGTGTACCTAAATATCTATAATAAGTAATAGAAATAATAACTGTCTTACTACAAACATGTTCTGACTATTATTTACAAGCGCTTTTTTAAATTCTACTTGAATAAAAACCTTTTGTATTTTTTTATAACAGGACGTTATTGGCCGTTGGTTTCGGTCCCTACTTAGGACAAATCTTTATGATGAGTACGATTATTTTTTCTGTGTCTGGTGCATAATATGTTTTGTATTTAGAAACTAGCTGTGCCCCGCGGTCTTACCCGCGTTAAAGTTTATAAATTATCACAGCTGTTCCCCCGTGGGTGATAGCGTGATAATATGTAGCCTATATGTTGACCCGACCTCTTAGTAATATTCATGCAAAATTTAAAGTAAATCCATGGCAAACAGATAAACGGACAAAAATTCTAATAACTATATTTTTGGCTTCGATATAGATTGTAGATTACGTCCCAAGAATCCTTTAAAAAAAATTCAATGTACAGTTTCGACTTTCCTACGATTTTATTATATGTATAGATATATAGCTATGTTTATCAGGGGTCTGGGTGACATAATATGGCGTCTGCCTAGTTTGGGATCAGACAGCAGTGTGTTAGTCGTCCCAAGATATTTATATCAAAAAAAAAATATTAATAGAGATAATTAAAGAGTTTGTAAATATTGTTTACATCGTATTATGATTGTAAAGTTTTGTTGACTGTATAAATAATTTCGTTGTTTACACGTTTTCTTGAATACAAAGGTCATTTATTACATTAATTTTCTATAACTCGACAGATTCTTAGGTTTGTTTATTAGAAAATAAATGCGTTGTTAATATTCCTTATCACATCGGCAAGAAAACTTCGAGTACTCTGAAGGAGTGCCGCTCCATGAACTCACTCTTAGTTACTGTTAAATATACATAATATACAGACACCAGCACATCAAGCTACCTCAATCTGTCAAATTTCCGCAATTAAAAGTAAACCTTATGCTTATGTGATAAAGTTGAAAATCTATAAAAGAAATTTGACAGATTGGGGTAGCTGGATGTGATGGCGTCTGTACCTTCGGGCAAAATTATTGGAGGATGCCGTATTGGGGTATATTAAGGCACCGGGTTTTCTAGTTCTAGTTCCAATTAGTACCAGGTGTCCAGTTCTATTCAGAAGTAGAACCGCACAATTGTTTCCTATTGTCATCTTCAAAACACGGCTGTTTTCTCGGATATTTTCGTGAAATACCAGGATTCGCAGTTCTAGTTTGGAATAGAACTGTATTAACGTCAAGTTCTCGTGTGAAAATGGGATATTATTAGAGAATGCAATACTTAATCAGGGACTGGCTAAGCAACACTTGTTTGCTGACTCTTAAAGGCCGGCAACGCACCCGCGATTCCTCTGTTGTTGCCAGTGGGCAAACATGGGCGGCGGTGATCACTTACCATCAGGTGACCCACTTACTCGTTTGTCGCCCTCCGATATAAAAAAATCTGTCTTAAATACACATAGAACCGTGTCCTTACTTTTAAACATAGTTATAATAATAATAACACGGCCATCTGAGCCTAAACTTGGCAGAGCTTGTACTTTGGAAACCATATAACTGATATACTACATATACTTCTTTTCTTTTCTAATGTGTATTTTTTGATAATTACACCCAGTTTCAGGACAAATAGATATATTCATTGTGTCCTTGGTGGGAATCGAACCCACGACCCGCAGCGTGAGAGGCAAGCATTTACCAACCACAACAACCGGCTGGTCCAGTTCTTTTCTTGTGTGAGGCTGGGATACTATTGAGGGTACAGATCCGGCCTTTATTCAGGGACTGGAATCTTCAGGTCTAGTCCCGAACAAAACCTAGTACCGAGGAGACTTCAGAGGTTATTTTCAAACATAGCTGTTACTTCATGTGAGGATGGAGTATAGTATCGAGGACTTACAATGGGTCTTTATTTAGAAACCGGATTTTTTGTTATATTTAAGAATAAAACCCAGTATAGTACCCAGTTATATTAAATACTAGCTGTGCCCTGTGTTTTACACGCGCTAAACTTTATAAATTATAGCCTATGTGTTATTCGAATATATAAGCTATATTACTACAAATTTTCATCAAAATTCGTTTGGTAGTTTTTGCGTGAAAGACTAACAAACATCCATCCGTCCATCCATCAATACTCACGAACTTTCCCATTTCTAATATTAATAGCTGTGCCCCGCGGTTTTACCTACGACGTTAAACTTTATAAATTACAGCCTATGTATTAATCCAGGGTGTCAGCTAACTCCATAACAAATTTTATTAAAATCGCTTCATCCGTATAGACGTGAATAAGTAACAAACATAAACACTCACAAACTTTCCGCGTTTATGTATAACATTAGTGTGATTTAATTATAACCTATGTGTTAATCCAGGGTGTCAGCTAACTCAATACCAAATTTTATTAAAATCGCTCCAGTCGTTTAGACGTGAAGAAGTAACAAACACACCCACTCACAAACTTTCGCCTTTATAATATTAGTGTGATTAGGATTAGTGGTTGTTTTTCAACGTTTAGACGTGAAGAAGTAACAAACATACCCACTCACACACTCACAAACTTTCGCCTTTATAATATTAGTGTGATTAGGATTAGTGTTTGTTTTATAACGTTTAGACGTGAAGAAGTAACAAACATACCCACTCACACACTCACAAACTTTCGCCTTTATAATATTAGTGTGATTAAGATTAGTGTTTGTTTTTCAACGTTTAGACGTGAAGAAGTAACAAACATACCCACTCACACACTCACAAACTTTCGCCTTTATAATACTAGTGTGATTAGGATTAGTGTTTGTTCTTCAACATAACTGTTTACTCGTATGAAGATAAGATCGGTTATTGTTGGAGTTTGCAGAATTTTAAACGTTGAAGCAACCCCAAGACGGTATTTGTGGAGCATCGGTCCACTATCCATGGCCCATCTAACAGCATGTCCAGCCCTATTATGTGGCTTAAAGGACATTGAAACTGGGCTGAACATCTGTTGTTGTTATAGAAATCCTATAGATTCTAATTTTGACGACTTTATGCAAAGACTGGAAAAATTGTTAGAACACTTTATTGATAAAAATTGTATATTATGTGGTGACTTTAATGTCGATATTTTAGCTGATAATAAAAAGAGTACTGAATTCTTAAGTCTATTAAAATGTTACAATTTTCGATATCTAATAAACAGCCCTACATATATACGGAATAATGCTAGTTCTTGCTTAGATAATATGTTAACAAATTTACCAGATGCTTGTATAGAAACATGTTATGTGGACCATAATGGTTTAGCAGATGGTCATGGAGGGCTCTTTTGTGAATTATTTATGGATAAAATTAATAATGCAAAAAAATCTGAATACACGATGTTTACAAAAATAAGATTGTTTAATACGAGGAACAGAACTAAATTTCGAGAAAAACTGAGAAATAGTAATTGGTTCGATATAGGTATAAATAGTTTTCTAACAAACTTAAGCAAAATTTTTAATTTCTCCTACCCAAAAAAGAAGATCAAAATAAAACCAATGAAAAATACTGTTATCAAATGGTTATCAAAAGATGTAAGAGTTTCAAGCAAAATGAAAAGAATCCTATGTAATAGTCCAACCAGCAATATAAGCGTAACAAATTATAAGATAAAATACGTCCGAATCTTTAGAAGAGTAATAAATCAGGCCAAAAAATCAGCTATAGCCAGTCAGTTAGATAATGCTAAAAACACAAGTAAGGCAGTGTGGAAACTTGTAAACCACAACATAAAAAAAACAAAAACATACCTAGTTCCACTATTATATTAAAAATCGATAATAAAATTACGAAAGATCCGCAAGAGGTTGTTAATGAATTTGTTGAGACTTTTAATTATAAGTCCAACCTAAACACTACCGACAGAGACAAGGCAACTAAAAAATTTCTAAAGGAATCAACTAAAAAGGTTGAAGCTGAATTAATATTTAGTTCAACAACACCAAATGAGATAAAAAAAATTGTTACTAAAATGATAAATAAATTCTCATGTGGCTATGACGACTTGCCTATTACAACTATCAAGGAAAACATGGATTTACTTGCTGCTCCACTTTCAACTTTCTTTAATAAATGCATTGAAGAATCAGTATTTCCAGATCAACTGAAGTTAGCTAAAGTAGTGCCAATTTACAAAAAAGGTACAAAGACGGATCCAAAGAATTATAGGCCAATATCTTTGTTACCTACGTTATCAAAAGTTTTTGAAAAAATTATTAAAAGCCGATTAATTACTCATTTTAATTTAAAAAAGGTGATAAATAGTCGACAATTTGGTTATCAAAGAGGTATAGGAACTTCGGACGCAATAAATACTCTCGTAAATGATATTATAGGTAATTTAAATGACAAAATGAAAGTGGCTGGGATGTTTATTGACTTAAGTTCCGCGTTTGACACGATAAATCATGACTTACTTTTAGCAAAATTGGAACATTATGGAGTAAGAGGTAAAGCTTTACGGCTAATGAGTTCATATCTACAAAACAGACGAATGTATGTCGAAATAAAAAATATTGACGATAGTAATCAAGAAATTGTATATAAATCAAAAATAGTTAATATAAATCGTGGAGTACCTCAGGGGTCAATTCTAGGTCCTATATTATACTTAATATTTACAAATGACTTACTCAACTATATACATAATACCCAACCCGAAGTAAGACTTGTTGTTTTTGCAGATGACACTAATTTGGTAGTAAGTTCGCATGACATTGAATCACTGTCAATAAATATTAACAATACTTTAGTATCCCTAAGTAACTGGTTCACTGCTAATAATCTGATAATTAATACAAACAAAACAAAATTGCTGTTATTTAAAACTACATCACAAAAGAACGCAAATATAGATATAAACTTAAATGGTAAAAAAATTGATTTAATAGATTATGTAAGATTAAATTGGAAACAAGAGATGGCTACCATAGACTCATCGCTGTCATCAGCATGTTATGCACTTAGGACATTGAGGGATCTAATTGACATTAAACACCTGAAAGCTGTATATCATAGTTTGGTGGAGTCCAGGTTGAGATACAGCATAATGTGTTGGGGAAATAGCTATGGTTACAACTGTCAAAGAGCATTCGTCCTCCAAAAACGCGCTGTAAGAACTATAGTAAAAATACCACAGTGGGAATCATGTAGGGAATATTTTATTAAATTAGATATACTAACAGTACCAAGTTTATATATCCTATGTGTCTTGAGTAACTTCTCTAAATATATACACAAATATGAAACTCAGCAAGAAAGAGAAATTAGAGAAAATACCCGTAGAAAGACTATTAAAAATAAAATTGCGCCTAAACTAAATATTGTGAAACATTCTACTGAGTACCAGGGAACAGAATTATTTAATAAGTTACCAGACAACTTGAAACAGACTGTATATAACACACATTTATTTAAAATAAGGTTAAAACGTTTCCTAATTAAAAAATGTTATTACTCTGTGACTGATTTTGTAAATGACAATTGTGAAAAAATTGACCATTGTAATGATTATGCGTAGATTTATTTATGTGTGTTGACTGTTTTTAATGTTTTATATTTTTATTCTATTATTATTGTTTAACTTGTACCTGACCTATGTTAATGTAATTCATATATTTAATTTTAATTAGTGCACTTATTTGTAATCACGATTCAGATACAATGTAAATTGTTTTATGAATAAATAAATAAATAAATAAATATCATGGCAGGATCTTAGGAATGTCTCAAGCAGGGCATTCAGTGTGGCCACGTTCTGGGCTACAAGAAAGAAGGAAGAAAAAGGTCTTTATTTAGGAATCTGGTTTCGTAGTTCTATTTCCAGTTAGAACTGGAATTCTTGTTTTCGGTAGGAGGCAATGTCAATTTTCATCACGTGAATGCAATTAATGGTATTAGATAATACTATTTATTTAACCAGTGACTGTAATATTATTGCTATCTAAATACAATACTTAAAAATTAAAATCAAATGCACAGTTTATTAAGGTGTCACAACATGCACAGGTTCATGACACTCGTGAAATCAATGAAAGACAAAAAATATATAACAACTAAAACTAAATATAAAACGAAAAATACTATAAGCTAAATTAAATTTAAAATTAAGGAAACAAAACTAACGTAAAAACGAAACATAAAATATAAAACAAAGAGTAAAAAGTGAATAATAATGATAAAACAATTAAAATGACTTAATAATATCAAAACATATTATTAACTAGCTATGCTGCGCGGTTTTACCCGCGTTATATTTTATAAATTATCATACCTCCTCCCCCGTAGGTGATAGCGTGATAATATGTAGCCTATATGTTTACACCACCTCTTTGTAATATTCATGCAAAATTTGAAGTAAATCGATGCAGTTCTTTCTGAGTTTAGCCCGGACATACATACATACACACAGACTAAAATTCTAAAACCTATATTTTTGGCTTCGATATCGATTGTAGATCACGCCCCAAGTATCCTATATATTTGACTTTCCTACGATTTTATTATATGTATAGATATAGATGTTATGTCGACTACTCGACAATAGTTCCGCCATTTTTGTTGCAATTGCATTTCTTAGTCAATATATACGGCGGCATTAGCTCGTATCATCTACCAGTAACACGAGAATATACTTGTGTAAATAAATAGGTATATGGTACCTATTATTATTGTCGACTTTATATATATTTTTTTTCTTTTTAAAACACTACGCCCGCACTAGGGAAGTTAATCCCTGTGTAGCGGGGTACTTTACAAAAATATAATTGACGGACACAAAGTACATCCATCCAGACTCAGAACAACTATTTATGGGTCAAACAAATAGTGGTCCTGGGCGGGATTCGAACCTGGGACACGATGCGGCGAGGCGACTGTCTTAGCCGCTGCGCCACACGTGCAGTCAGTGCAGTGACGCGAGATAGTATAAAATCCGCGTCACCTTATAGGCAATCAGCGTAATTTTCATGATACAATGAATAAACCCCATCGGGCTGAAATAAGGCAAAGCAGCCGGAATTAATAATAATAATAATTATTATAATTATTTTTATTATTATAATATCCTGGGACATTATTCACACACTGCTATCTGATCCAAACTAAGCTAACTTGTACTATGGAAACCAGATAACTGATATACTACATATACTACTTTTATTTTGTAATAATACTTATATAGATAATTACACACAGACTCAGGACAAATAGACATGTTCATGCACACAAACATTTGTCCGTTGCCTGGTGAAGCAGTGTATAGTTCCTAGACGATGATTAAAGAAGCAAATATTTTAAGTAACAATTCTTTTTTCTCAGATTGTTGGCTGACTTATCGTGTTAATTCAGCTCTGCTTTGGGACGACTTAATTTTCAAAATGTTGAAGGGTGAGTACTTATCTGTATTACAGTAAAAGCTATAATACTATAAACAGGGTACAAAATATATAGTACAGTGCCTCTAGCACGAGTTCCTGCAGTTACTTACTCGATCACACGTACAGTTTCCTCCCATACATTGAGCACCAGCGCCTCTCGCGGAAACTATTAAGAACTAAAACTCTGGTGCTCAATGTATGGGACGAAACTGTACGTGTGATCGAGTAAGTAAACTGCAGGAACTCGTGCTAGAGGCACAGGTTACTTAATTGCTTATCGTATGGGCAGTGGTTACCATAGTGTTAGACTTGTTCAAGCCGCTCATTAGACCTCTGACACGGTTTAACGACTGTTGCCTAACGGCTACAACCGGGACCGTCAGCTTAACGTGCAACACGGAGACGCCCAGAAATTAAACCACTTTGGCGGTCACCCATCTATGGACTGACCGTGAGTATAGTTGCTTAACCTAGCCAATCACTAGGAGCGCTATCTACCCATGAAACCGGACGGACCAAACAAAAACGGTATGTGATTTACGAAAAATATTGTTTTGGTTACCCATACAAATTTCATCATTTCATTGAAAAGTTGATTTTTATACATGTGTATTTTGCTTGTTAATGTGCTACACGCTGTTCAGTTTCATTGGCAATTTCAGCTCCTTGAGTTACGGCTACTATTTACATACTGTACTTCTGTGGACTACCTCAATATGTTTAAATCCAGAAATTTCTACACGGAGTACATAATATAGTTCTGTAACAAAAACATTTTATAAGCACATGTTCCCTTTCTTACAGCGACCAGTAGACAGATAGAACAATAAATTAGTACCTACTTTATTTGGACAAATCTATATAAATTTATTTATTTACTAGCTGTGCCCCGCGGTTTTACCCGCGTTAAATTTTATGTTGAATTGCTGTGCCACATTTGTGACCAGACCTCTGACAATTGCAATACACATGGTATAACTTATTCATGCCTGACCTCATGACAATGACCCCATTCGTAGACAATATTTTTTTTTTTAACACTGATTAAAAAAAAAAAAAAATTGTCTACGAATGGGGTCATTGTCATGAGGTCAGGCATGAATAAGTATGACATAAATTAACCCAGACTAAAAAAACATGATTTATTATAAAAGTACTTATATATTTGCTATTCGTGTATATAACCACTTACCATCTGATATAAAGCAATCAAATGGAACATTGTTTAAAACGAAATTAAAGAATATGTTAATAGAGAATGTTTACTATAGTTTGCATGAGTTTTTTGCCAAAAAATAATGTGTTATTATTACTAAGAATAAATTAAATAGACTTGTTTGTATTGCATATCCGATATGGGTAGACTGTTGATCCTAAAAACTGTTACGTTATGATAAGACCTTATTGTACACAGTTATGCAATAAATAATTCTTTATCTTTATCTTTATCTCACCCCTTTCCCAATGAGCAGTATGTTTACCATCATCATTTTTAGATCTTGGGCACTGTGTAGATCCTTATGGATGGCATTTGCCCAGCAGTGGACGTCTTTTTGGCTGATAATTTTATGTTCAAAAATAAAGCATTCCCGAAATTTAGTTTTGTTGATTACATGTATAGTCAGAGTAGTAAGTTTTAAACTATTGTGGTTATAAAATAGAATTTTGGTATAAAATTTTAAACTAGTTCGTAGTTGGGGGTGCAATTTAAGAATGTCAGTGTATGAACCATAATAATATATAATATATATTTATGTTACAGGTCGCAATATCTGGCTCAAGCTCTTGTTGATGTTTGCGGTAACGGCTCTCATTTCTAGCGACTGCCCTCAGCACCGGATGAAGAACTTCGGACGATGTGCCTACCGCATACATTGCTATGGGAACATAGGTAATGTCACCCTCCCCGAAGACTGCCGCGAAGCTACCAACTACCCCGTCAGAGTAGCACTCACCCTTACAGACCCCGACGCGAAGTTTGACGAACAAATCGACACCGAATTATTGCCTGACATTACCACCCTCAAGATCTCCGGGCTCAATCCTGACAGCAAATTGTCCAGCCTTCAATACACCAGTAGACTTCAACACTTATATCTGGATAACAATAACATAGAAAAACTTACAGACTCGCCATTTTACTACTTACACAGCGTAGAAATTATAAATCTAGCACATAACAGGCTCGGAGAAATCGATGACTTATTCCATTTTGAAATGCCACCAAACAAATTAAGAATTTTGTATTTATCTTACAATGTCATCGAAGAAATTCCCGGTGATGCTTTCGCTGAACTATCAGCCTTAAAAGAACTTGATCTATCTTATAATGTTATCTCGGATCTTACAGAAGAACCCTTTTATAATTTAACGAAACTTGAAATATTAAGATTGAATAATAACAGAATCAAAGATCTTAATGGGGCTGTTAATGAACTCCTAGCCTTAAAACATTTATATCTTAGAGGAAATCAGATACAAAATATCGATGAACAATCCCTCAAGATTATTAAGCATTTGGAAACATTTGATGTGTCTTCGAATTATTTAGAGGAAATAAAACCGCTTATGTTATCTAGGCACTGGGATCATATCGGAAATCACTCCGTTTGTAAAATTATATTATCTGATAATCATATAATTCACCTTCCCAACGCGACGTCCAAAGAGATTTTAGCGCGATTTGTGAGGGATTCGAATAAGCAAATCGTTGATATTCAGACAGATTTAGATCTCTCCGGGAATGCGATCTCTTCTATTGAATACAATGCCTTTCAATCTTTGATTAAACTTAAATCTCTTGACTTGTCCAGGAATAAAATAATAGATTTTATCGTGAATTCTGACGATTTGGCTTGCGTACAGTATTTAAATCTTAGTAGTAACTATATTTCACATTTGTATTACGACAGCTTTGCGGCTATGTCACATTTGCACAAACTCGACCTCTCCTACAACCGTTTAGACTTCATCCCCGATATGACTTTCAATAATATTAACAATTTGAAACTAGTTAATATGACTTATAATGTAATCGCTAAACTTGATAGGATCCAT
This sequence comes from Pseudoips prasinana, assembly GCA_951640165.1. Lineage (NCBI taxonomy): Eukaryota > Metazoa > Arthropoda > Insecta > Lepidoptera > Nolidae > Pseudoips > Pseudoips prasinana. The sequence continues at coordinate 29,617,752 of OX621251.1, read as the reverse complement.
ATTATTATGTTTCATCCAGAAGGTGGAGATTTGGATCTTTCTAATAATGGTCTCTTTAAGATTAAAATTCCTTACGGGGAGGGCTTGCGTCTCGTTAATTTAAAATTACATTCGAATAATATAACAGATACTTCACTTATTGATTTGTATCACCAAAGAGATTTAAAAGACCTGGATCTAAGTAAAAATTATATTTGTGTACTGGAGACCTCATCGTTGCGAATTCCTTCAAGCCTGGAAAAATTAGATTTGAGTTGGAATAAAATAACGCACATAAGACCGTCCGCTTTTCACGTATTAACGCAATTAAAAACTCTTTATTTGAATCATAATCACCTCACAAATATTGAGTACGGTACATTCCATGGGTTGCCAAATCTCTTGAATCTAGATCTTGGATACAATACGATTGGTAATTTAGATTCTAAGACGCTAATGGATTTAAAGAAGCTGGAATTCTTGTCAGTTATGTCCAATGGCTTGAACTTTTTGGACGTAAAATCTTGGTACGGTCACAAATATGAGCTAACTATTATTATTGACAATAATAATTTGACTTGTGAGTGGTTAGGGAAGGTTTTGAGTGATTATAATAATGGTTATACGAAGGTGAGGCCTACTGTTTTAGTTTCTACTAAAGCTAAGCACTCCATCGATGGTATTCCGTGTGATTCTGAGGAAGTTGCACAGGCTTACACCCGTCCTGACTCAAAGTATGTGATGGCCGATGAAAGACTACTAGTAATCAGTCAGAAAATACTTAATGCTGTATTGGAACAAAATAATTATTTTAGGCAATTCATATCGCATTCTATAAAACAAGAAAAAGAGATGAAGGAAATCCAAGAGGCCCTCTAAAATTAACAAGAAACTTTATCTTTTGTTGTAGAAGTACTTTGAAACTGATTTTATTTTGCTTTGCAAATTAAGTAACAAGTTTACTTTCAATATTATGTATCAGATATAATTAATTGACTATGTTTTTCATATTTCACATATGGTCAAGGAAGTTGTTTGGCGTTATGGTATAGGTTTGACTTTACGTAAATATAGGTCGGCATGTACTATGGATTTCTGATTGTTACGATCCTTGCAGTCGTCTGCTTCTTTCTCGCTCTACATTTTCCTTTTCCTCAGTATTTCGCGGTATCAAATTGAAAGATTTATTAGAACAATTTCAATATCATTCCATTTCTTTATAACATCCTTTCCTGCAAATAAAATTACTTATGACTTATGTGTTTATTTAGTTTCAGCGCGAATTACTAAAGAACATTAAAATAAGAAGTTTACGAAATTTTGCATTGTATTTCTTATTATTTTCATACGATTAAAGAGAGAAGTAACGACATTTAAATTAGTTTAGTGGTGTAAAAGATACAATCGCCAGAATTGTCACCATTTCTTAATATTTTGAAATATTGTGACGTACATACGTAGTTATAGTATTTGGTGTGTTCAGTATATAGGGCTTAAGAGACCGTGTAGCGAAAAATGTTATGTACCAGATATACTTGCGTCTGGAACTCTTTAGTGCCGGGGCCTTAGTCAAGTGGTGAAGTCTGAAGAATCTCTATCACTATCTTGTTGCCAGTAATAATTGGTCACTATCAAAAATACATGCTTCTGGAACTCGGTGCTTAGCCAACCAATCAAGTGCATCAAATAGAATCTCTACATCTTTTTGGCCAATGACAACAGCTCGAGATCACGCGGCTTTGCGATAGCGCGTTGTTTAGGGTTGTAATTGGTGGAAAAGGTATGGATAGCTATTTGATTCTAATTCCTTGGAAAATTGGCTTACGCCCCGAAAATATCATTTAGAGCTTTCATAGACAGAGTGTTTTGAATTGTTTTAAACGTTAATATATAAGAACTTAGCTGAATATTTCTGTTGACTTCGGCGCCGACTGACATATTTTCGTCAATATAATTTTGTTAATATAGGTACTTATATTTTTAATTGTTACTATTTTTAAGACTTATGCGGTTCTGTATAACCAATATGTTCAAAGATTAATAAATATACGTGTTAAATATTATAGTGATTTCTTTTTACAATACCTATGTCCCCAAGTAACCGTAGCGTTACATGAATAATAATAATATAACTTTAACTTTAACTTTATTTATTTCACTTAAAAATAGAGTACAATGGTGGTCTTAGTATAAGGTTAGTCACATCTATTTTACTGATGAACAGCATGCGAAATGTTTGATTGTTATATGTCAAATTTTACACAAATAATATAATTAATTAAATAATTCGCCGATGGAATAGAATGATTTTTCCAGGAGCCACAGTCTGACATGGTTTTTGAACTTTGCCAATGAAAGATCTCTAATATTTTGCGGCAAAGCATTAAATACTTTCACACACATAGCATAGGAACTTTTTTGAAATAGTGTTGTATTAGGCTTACAATTTATGACAAGTCTATCACCATGTCTTGTGTTGCGAGGAAAAACATCTTTAGCTCTAGTAAATAACTGTGGCTGCGTTTTCACAAATACACCAATTTCAAAAATGTACAAACATACTAGAGTCATTATTTTGAGTCTTTTGAACAACGGTTTACATGAGACATACGGAGGAGTACCTGTAATTGCTCTAACGCATTTTTTTGCAATAGAAATGCTCTGGTTATGTCTGTTGAGTTGCCCCATACTAAAATACCATACCTCAAGATAGAACCAACATGCCCGTGATATGCCATTAACACCGTTTGTAATGAGGCAGTTTTTCGAAGTCTTGACAAAACGTATACAAACCTATTGATTCTATTGCATATTTGATCAATGTGCAATTTCCAGTCACAAAAACGATCAACTGTTATACCTAAAAACTTCACACTCTCTACTTCGTTAACTTTATGATCATTGTATTTTATATTTAGTAAATTTGATTTTCTTCTTTTGCTCAAAAATTGAATAAAATGGGTCTTGGTCAAATTCGCGGTCAGATTATTTTTGTCAAGCCAATTAATTATATTTTCTATGGTATTATTTATTTCTATGTCAAAGTTATTTAATAGATTCGATGTCAAAACTATAGATATGTCGTCTGCAAACAAAGTGCATTTATAATGAGTTATATCTGGCATGTCATTGATATAGAAAAGAAAAAGTAATGGTCCCAGCACACTGCCTTGTGGGACTCCATGCTTATTTACTAGATAGTCGGATTGGCAATATTTAATTAGATTTCCATTTTCCAGAGTGGCAATTTGCACACATTGTTCACGACCAGACAAATAACTTTTTAACCACTTAAAAAGTACCTCCCCTTATTCCATAATTGTGAAGTTTTTCCAGCAGTATTTTATGTGAGACATTATCAAACGCTTTGGACATATCAAAGAAAACTGCGGCAGTTAGTTAGTTAGTAGTTGCTTAGTTATAAAAAATATAATGCGGCAGTTAGTAGTTGCTTAGTTATAAAAAATATAAACCGTAGGTTTATATTTTTTACATGACGTTTACAGTTAGGACAAAAAATTAAGAATGTGTGGTGTGATTTTGAGAGACAGAATCCGAAATACTGATGTAAGAGAGCGTTGTGGTGTGAAAGATGATGTAGTCACAAAGAACGTAAAAGGTATGCTGAGATGGTTTGGCTATTTAGAAAGGATGAATGAAAGAAGATTGACAAAAGAAGTACACCTGGCCTGTGTGAATGGGACAACTGGAAGGGGAAGACTTCGTCGAACATTCTCTGATCAAATCGGAGACGTTCTCAAGAAAGGTCAGTTCAGAAGTACCCTAAACCGGCGAGCATGTATGAAGAATAAATGACGGTAATCGTGGCAAAAGAGGTGTGAAAAGATAGTGGCAAATGGAAATCCGTTCTCTCTCCCTACCCCACTGAGAAACAGGTGTGAGTCTATGTATATATGTTTACAGTTAGCCTAGGAGGCTTTCACTGCTCCACCGGACAAAGAAGGCGAGCGTGGACTCAAGTTCTCTAGCAAATAAAGCTAAAAAATTCGAACCTACTTAAATCTCTTGACTTTTCCAGGAACAAAATAATAGATTTTATGTATATAAATGTGAATTCGGACAATTTGGCTTGCGTAGAGTATTTGAATCTTAGTAGTAACTATATGTCACATATGTATTACTTGACACTGGGCAGTGACCGAAGAAGAGGTGCTTGAGAGGGTTGTTTTGTGCAACTACCGCTCTACGTTAATACTGGAAGACGCGCGTCTCGTCCGGTTGATAATCAGAGAGGGCATTTCATCCACACATATCATCTGGTTGATGTTCCTTAAACACATGACTACAATACTAACAGTGGGTTGTTAGTCAAAGTCAAAGTCAAAGTAAGTTTATTCCGTAAAAATTTTACATTTATGTGGAATCGTCATATTTTTTTTACCCTACCGTGCAGTGCATGACGTGGCAGCTACTGAGAAACACTGCCAGAAAACTCAGTAGGAATCCTTTTTTAAAATAAAATATACTTAAGATTAATTACAATCATGTGTGTTGACTCAGAACAACTCCATCCCAAGCACTTTTATCACTTAAATAATCAGAAATTTTGTAATATGCCCTGCTACACAATTTGGCTTTAATAATTCTTTTAAACTTATTCGTAGACAATTCTCTAATATCATTGGGAAGTTTGTTATAGAATCTTATACATTGCCCCATAAAAGAGTTACTTATTTTGTGGAGACGGGTAGTATGCAGTATGAGATTATTCTTATATCTAGTATTTACATTATGTGTATCGCTCCTTTTACAGAAGGAATCGATATTTTTATGCACATATAGTAAGTTTTCATATATATACTGAGATGGTACAGTTAGAATGTTGACCTCTTTGAATTTTTCTCTTAGAGACACTCTCGGGCCAAGATTATAGATAGCTCTTACAGCTCTTTTTTGCAATATAAATATGGTGTCAATGTCAGCAGAGCTACCCCAGAGAAGAATTCCATAGGACATTACACTATGAAAATAACTGAAATAAACCATTCTAGCTGTGTCAACATCAGTCAGCCGTCTAATAGTTTTCACTGCATATGCTGCAGAACTTAATTTGCCGGACAGTTTTTCTATTTGTGGGCTCCATTGTAGCTTTGAGTCAATAGTGATACCCAAGAACACAGTTGATTCAACAGGGTCCAACCTAGCTTCATTAAGTTGTACATTGGTTGTCGCCTGTTTCACATTCGGTGTAGTGAATTTAATGACTTTAGTTTTCTTATCATTAAGCACAAGATTATTGGCATTAAACCAATGAACAACTTTAGAGATTGCATCATTAACATCGTCAAAATTGCTTAATTGTCGGTTTATTTTGAACGTCAGGGAAGTATCATCTGCAAACAACACAATCTCATGCTTATCCCTTACGTAGTAAGGTAAGTCATTTATATAAATTAAAAACAAAAATGGGCCCAGAATTGACCCCTGTGGGACGCCCATTACCACTGGAGATCCCGGAGATATTTTACCGTTTATTTCGACCTTCTGAATTCTATTGCCCAAGTAAGAAGTCAGAAGTTCGAGAGCCTTGTTCCTAATACCGTAGTGGTGTAATTTTCTGACCAGAGTATCATGATGAACGCAATCGAACGCTTTGGACAAATCGCAAAAGATACCTAATGCATCTTGCGAGTCTTCCCACGCCGCGAATATACTTTTTAACAAGTTGACCCCTGCATCTATGGTTGAACAACCCTTTGTGAATCCAAACTGTTTCCGGTGTAGTAAATTATGTATATTAAAGTGTCTGAGCAGCTGGCTAAGCATAAGCTTTTCAAATATTTTACTAAGAGTGGGCAGCACGGAAACAGGTCGAAAATTTGAAGGGTCTGAAGTATCACCAGCTTTAAACAAAGGAATGATTTTACTATACTTCATCAAGTCAGGAAATACACCTGATGCAACACAGCAATTGAACACAGTAGCTAAGTGTGGGGCGATTATAGTAATAATTGATGAAACAGTCTTAACAGATAGACCCCACAGATCCTTTGTGTTTTTCATATTAATACTCTTGAAAGCATTTAAAATATCTTTAGGGCTAACCACCGAAAATTCAAAAACTGTGTCACACGACCCTACGCTTTGCTTGAGTATCTGCTCAGCAGATGTAGAAGCACATGAAAGAGAGTTAGTAAGTATGACTGGAATATTCGAAAAATATTTTTCAAACTCAGTCGCAATCTCCAAATCGCCTTTAATATCTATGTTGTTTATTACTAAGTTAAAATCACGACTACGTATTTTTGTTTTACCTGTCTCAGCATTAATTATCTTCCAAGTAGTTTTGATTATATTTGTAGAAGATTTAAGTATATTTTTTATGTGCAAAGATTTAGCAGCGGTACAGGCTCGTCTAAATGTTTTGGCATATTGTTTCACATATTCTTGAAACTCTGTATTATGATTATGGGATCTTTCTTCATACAATTCATACAACCGATTCCGACTTTTATAGATGCCTGGAGTTGCCCAATCACTGAATACCAGACGGTCACTTACAGACAGTTGTTTGGGTGTGAACATTGTGCAGAACTCATCATTAATCAAATTGAATAAAGAGTTGTACAAGTGATCCGGATTATCATGATAGGGCAGCCATGCTATTTGTTTTACTATATTACATTTAAATTTGTCTAAGCGGTTTTCACTAAATGGAATATAGCTTATAAGTTTTCTTTTAATTTTTGGAGCATTTGAATAAGTTACCAACTGACCTGAATGAACTGACTGAATTTTATTGATTATTGATTTAAATAAAGGTTTTACAGTGCTAAATATATTATCAATGCATGTAGCACTTGTAGCAGTTACTCTAGTTGGTTCTGTAAAATTGTGATATAAATTATAGGATTTAAACAAATTTAATAAATTGCAACTTATTGTGCTTTTCTCCAAAATATTTATATTAAAATCTCCACAAATAATAACTGTTTTATGGCTGTTAGATAATTTATTTAATGCATCCTCCATAATATCTGAAAAAGTATCAAATGGTTAATGGTGGTAATGTTATTGACCTGATACGGTAAAACCGGGTGTATAGAGACAAACATGTACAGATGCCAACACATCAAGCTACCCCACTCTGTCAAATTTCTCCAAATGAAAGTGAACCTTATGCTTTTGTGATAAAGTTGAAAACCTATAAAATGAATTGGACAGATTGGGTTAGTAGGTTTTTTTTTTTTTTTTTTTTTCCTTTAACACTCAGTGTAGTATTTATTTACACAATCAGTGGCTTAAAGCCTAAGTTGGGTTTGTCTAACCACTGGGTTCTCGATATAATACTAATACTACTAACTAATTAAAAAAATTATATAGTTTATACAATTAAATTTCATTTCGTTTCATAATAACTAATACTAGTCGTAGCAAAATGAATGGAGTCACAGTAAATGCAGTTCAAAATAAGAAAGGTAAAGAGATGTATATAATGAAGATGATCTAGCGTCAGTAGATAAATATGTAAAATTTTGTTCCCGTTTCTATTCGCCCCGGGATTTATATTCACCCCGCTTTACGGTACTGTAAGGTGGAGGTACTTCCCCAGTCGAGCTTATCTCATAGTGCGTGAGGATCTTATGGTCTGTCTCATTTTAATACCTATTAGTTTTTAGGTAAGCGGCAAATTTGAATATAGAAAGCAACGTAAGTAGGATATAGGAATTTAGTGTTGGAAGTGCAAAATTATTGTTTAGAATAGTTCATCACCATATAAGCCGAAAGACGTCCACTGCTGGACAAAGGCCTCCCCCAAGGATTTCCACAATGGCCGGTCTTGCGCTGCCCGCATCCAGCGGCTTCCCGCGACCCTTACAAGACCGTCGGTTCACCTTGTAGGGGGCCTGCCCACGCTGCGTCTTCCGGTGCGTGGTCGCCACTGGAGAACCTCTCTGCCCCAGCTGCCATCGGTTCTACGAGCTATGTGTCCTGCCCACGGCCACTTCAGTATGGCAATTCTTTGGGCTATGTGGGCTACTTTGGTTCCCCTGCGGATTTCGACCAGTGTGTTGCCAGTGATGACTTACGGAACAGAGACGTGGTCGCTCACTATGGGCCGTTTTAGAAGGCTCAAGGTCACCCAAAGAGCAATGGAGAGGGCTATGCTCGGAGTATCCCTGCGGGATCGAATATTTTTTATTCGATCCGTATTTGGAAATAGTTATGAGGTTATAATAAAAAAAAAGAATAAAGTCTTCATCATGGCCACAGTTCAAGTTTTTGTAAACAATAAATTTGTATATAAACTACAAAAAATCTTGGCTAAGTTCGCCAACTGTACGACTGTTGAATAGTACCATTTTCTAACATGCTCACGGCTCGTAATATTTCATCTTGACTAAAATGACGTCAATAGTGATATTTTGGTTTTCTTTCGTTTTTAGGGTTCCGTATCCAAATGGCAAAAAACGGAACCCTTATAGATTCGTCATGTCTGTTTGTCTGTCTGTCTGTCCGTCCGTATGTCACAGCCACTTTTTTCCGAAACTATAAGAGCTGTACTACTGAAACTTGGTAAGTAGATGTATTCTGTGAACCGTATTAAGATTTTTACAAAAATTGAAAAAGAACAATTATTTTGGGGGGTCGCCATACATAGAACTGAAACTCAAAATTTTTTTTCATCGTATGGGTATACATGTGGGGTGTCTATATTTAGGTCTTCAAAAATGATATTGAAGTTTCTAATATAATTTTTTTCTAAACTGAATAGTTTGCGCGAGAGACACTTCCAAAGTGGTAAAATAGGTGGTCACCTATTTTACCCCCCTCTAACTTCTAAAATAAGATAATGATAAAACTAAAAAATATATGATGTACATTACCATGTAAACTAACAACGAAAATTGGTTTGAACGAGATCTAGCAAGTAGTTTTTTTTAATACGTCATAAACCGCAATTTGCATTCATTTAATTAACTGAAATACTTGCTGCTATGGAACCCTTCATGTGCGAGGCCGACTCGCACTTGGCTGGTTTATTTTTATTTATATTTTTAAATTTCGATAAGAGGTTTCAATTTGTATATAAACTCTTTATGTAAATCAAAAAGATTTTAAATTCTTCTTCTTCTTACCGTGTCGACGGTAAGAATTAAATGTTATCTGCCCAAAATGGGGCATCGCTGACCGCTTTGGTTGAAGCTCACAACTCCTGAAGACAACAGGGAACTGGACAGGAGGCACTAGCAGATAAATGGGCCCTAGTTTGGAGTGACACACCGCACTCACAGGTGTTTTGTGATGTGGGAATGTAACACTATTTGCACATGTTTTCTTTGGATCTACCAACCTGGGTACCTAGTCTATTAAGAGTCCTCCAAGTTGACCATGGCAAATTATGTAACGGAGGTAATTTTTCCTTTGGCGGGACAAACAAAGAGGGAGCAAATTTACCTCGCCATAAGGTTGCCCTCGCTTTTTGTGCATCTGTCATAGCTGCGGTAGTGACCAGGAAACTTTTACAACTTTATAATAATAATAATAATATATAGGGACAATGTCAAACAGATCATCCTAGCCCCAAACTAAGCAAAGCTTGTACTATGGGTACCAGGCGACGATATACATACTTATATAGATAGATAAATACTTAAATACACAGAGAACACCCATGACTCAGAAACAAATATTCGTGCTCATCACACAAATATTTGCACTTACTGGGATTCGAACCCAAGACCACCAGCTTCGTAGGCAGGAGCACTACCAACTAGGCTACGGTGACCGTCGCCTAGTTGGTAGTGCTCCTGCTGGACTTTAAATCGTCTAGGAGATGGAGTTGAGCTATAAATAGTGTTTTTTGTCTGCCTCCTGCTTATGCTTCACAACACCACGAGCAACTTCCCTTCTAATAGCTTTAAAGTCGTAAGTAATTTAAGATTAAGGTATCCCTAGATTCTATGGATGCGTGTATATTTAACATCTACACTTAAAAATTACAGAAGTTAATTTTACTGTGATTGACGTGGCAGCTACTGAGAATCCTTGTATAAAAACACTAATAATTATCTTCATATCTATTTAACATTTCATTAAATAAATGATTTTCATTAACTAAGCATAACCAATCTTGTTGCACACGCTGCTTGTCTCCACATATTTGATATCTCTTATGTATCAGCGTATAAATTTCTTGAACAAACTTCCCAATGATATCATGCAACTGTCAATCAACAATTTTTTTTTACCCTACCGTGCAGTGCATGAAGTGGCAACTACTGAGAAATACTGCTAGAAAACTCAGTGTTACGATTAATTGCAATCATGTGTGTTGACTCAGAACAACTCAATCTCAAGCACTTTTGTCACTTGAATAATCAAAAATTTTGTAATATGCCCTGCTACACAATTTGGCTTTAATAATTCTTTTAAACTTATTCGTAGACAATTCTCTAATATCATTGGGAAGTTTGTTATAGAATCGTAGGTTTTCATATATATACAGAGATGGTACAGTTAGAATGTCTTTGAACTTTTCTCTTAGAGACACACTCGGGCCAAGATTATAGATAGCTCTTACTGCTCTTTTTTGCAGTATAAATATGGTGATAATGTCAGCAGAGCTACCTCAAAGAAGAATTCCATAGGAAATTAAACTATGAAAATAACTGAAATGAACTATTCTAGCTGTGGCATCATCAGTCAGCCGTCTAATAGTTTTCACTGCATATGCTTCAGAACTTAATTTGCAGGACAGTTTTTTTATTTGTGGGCTCCATTGTAGCTTTGAGTCAATAGTGATACCTAAAAACACAGTTGATTCAACAGGGTCCAACCTAGCTCCCTTAAGTTGTACAATGGTAGTCGCCTGTTTCACATTGGGTGTAGTGAATTTTATGACTTTAGTTTTCTTATCATTAAGCACAAGATTATTGGCATTAAACCAATGAACAACTTTAGAGATTGCGTCATTAACATCGTCAAAATTGCTTAATTGAAGGTTTATTTTGGACGTCAAGGAAGTATCATCTGCAAACAACACAATCTCTAAGGTAAGTAATTTATATAAATTAAAAACAAAAATGGGCCAAGAATTGACTCCTGTGGAACGCCCATTACCACTGAAGATCCCGGAGATATTTTACCGTTTATTTCGACCTTCTGAATTCTATTGCCCAAGTAAGAAGTCAGGAGTTCGAGAGCCTTATTCCTAATACCGTAGTGGTGTAATTTTCTGACCAGAGTATCATGATGAACGCAATCGAACGCTTTGGACAAATCGCAAAAAATACCTAATGCATCCTGCGAGTCTTCCCAAGCCGCGAATATACTTTTTAGTAAGTTGACCCCTGCATCTATGGTTGAACAACCCTTTGTGAATCCAAACTGTTTCCGGTGTAGTATATTATGTATATTAAAGTGTCTGAGCAACTGGCTAAGCATAAATTTTTCAAATATTTTACTAAGAGTGGGCAGCACGGAAACAGGTCGAACATTTGAAGGGTCTGAAGTATCAGCAGTTTTAAACAAAGGAATGATTTTACTATACTTCATCAAGTCAGGAAATACACCTGGTGCAACACAGCAATTGAACACAGTAACTAAGTGTGGGCAATTATAGTAAAAAATTATGAAACAGTCTTAACAGATAGACCCCACAGATCCTTTGTGTTTTTCATATTAATACTCTTGAAAGCATTTAAAATATCTTTAGGGCTAACCACCGAAAATTCAAAAACTGTGTCACACGACCCTACGCTTTGCTTGAGTATCTGCTCAGCTGATGTAGAAGAACATGAAAGAGAGTTAGTAATTATGACTGGAATATTCGAAAAATATTTTTCAAACTCAGTCGCAATCTCCAAATCGCCTTTAATATCTATATTGTTTATTACTAAGTTAAAATCACGAGTACGTATTTTTTTTAGCATTAATTATCTTCAAGTAGTTTTGATTATATTTGAAGAAGATTTAAGTATATTTTTTATGTGCAAAGATTTAGCAGCGGAACAGGCTCGTCTAAATGTTTTGGCATATTGTTTCACATATTCTTGAAAAGCTGTATTTTGATTATGGGATTATTCTTCATACAATTCATACAACCGATTCCGACTTTTATAGATGCCTGGAGTTGCCCAATCACTGAATACCAGACGGTCACTTACAGACAGTTGTTTGGGTGTGAATATTGTGCAGAACTCAACATTAATCAAATTGAATAAAGAGTTGTACAAATCATCCGGATTATCATGATAGAGCAGCCATGCTAGTTTTTTACTACCTATATTACCTACATTAAAAATTTTCTAAGCGGCTTTCACTAAATGGAATATAGCTTATATGTTTGCTTTTTATTTTTCGAGAATTTGAATAAGTTACCAACTGACCTGAATGATCTGACTGAATTTTATTGATTATGGATTTAAATATAGGTTTTACAGTGTTAATATATTATCAATGCATGTAGCACTTGTGGCAGTTACTCTAGTTGGTTCTGTAAAATTGTGATATAAATTATAGGATTTAAACAAATTTAATGAATTGCAACTAATTGCGCTTTTCTCCATAATATTTATATTAAATTCTCCACAAATTATAACTGTTTTATGGCTGTTAGATAATTTATTTAATGCATCCTCCAGAATATCTGAAAAGTATCAAATGGTGCACAAGGAGGTTTGTAAAGACTCAAAACGATAAATTGCTCCAACTCAACACATGAATCAACTCGCTCAACAGAGAGGCTCACAACATCACTCCTTTCTTTAAACTTTAACAACTTATTTATTAGAATTAGAGAGCCACCATGAATATATTTTTCCCTGATGAACGAGCTTACAACCTGGTGATTATTGAAGCTGAAAATGAATTGATGTAGTTTTAGCCAGTGCTCAGTTAAACATAAAATATCTATATTGTTATAATTCAAAAATAGCTAGAATTCTAGCTCTTTTCCCATCAAACCTTGAATATTTTGGTGCACCAGGTTAATATAATATATATAGTTATATATATAGTTCCCTTGGGGCTGCGGTGACAGTATGAGAAGTGTCCTCAACTGCCGCCACGTGCAAGAAGCTCTGGGAAGACAGCCATGTGTTTGTGGCGCAGTTGCTATACTGGACTGGCAGGAGCAGGCATTAGGGAAGAGCAATCCAGGATCCCAGGGTACGTGTCCGGCCTATTGGGGAAATGGCGTAAAAGTGGAGCACCGGAGCAGCATACCCGCGTTCCCGAGGCCGGTTGAGGCCGCCCTCACGTCGCGCCCGCATTCGTCTCCACTGCACTTACTTGCCTTCCACGCGAGCTAGAGATCGGGCACGTCTTTATTGTTTGTAAACTTGACCAACTAACTATACAAATAAATAAAATTGGAGTGTCTGTTTGTAATATTGAAATAGCCGGTTTTTACTACATAAATATGAATATATATACGGTACATATAGCAAAATAACATTTTTTACAATTTTTGTCTGTCTGTCTGTCTGTTTGTTCCGGCTAATCTCTGAATTGGCTGGACCGATTTTAACGGGACTTTTATTGGCAGGTAGCTGATGTAATGAGGAGTAACTTAGGCTACTTTTATTTTTGTAAAAATATTTATTTTTGAAAAAAATAACAAAAAAAAAAACAAAATAAACTAATTAACACGCGGATGAAGTCGCGGGCACAGCTAGTTATCAATATACCTATATTATACAGTCCACTGGTTTTATTGAGAACACCCGTTAGGGCCTAAACAATGATTAAAGACCCCTTCTGATACCTCATCGACCTGATGTTAGAACTCCCAGGGGGTGACCTTTGACACACGGGTTACCTACATAGTTAGGTAGGCTTAGAGGTTGAAAGTTTAGTAGAGGTAGGGCATAGCGTTCATTCGCTCAAAGAGCAGCCCGACTGGGGAAGTACCTCCACCTTACAGAAGACACTCCTTTATAATAACATTAATAATTTTAATGTTGTGATTCCGTGTGTGGTGATTAAGGTCGCCAGAGTTCATTGGGGTGGGGGGAAGGGTCAGCAACACTTGTTTGCTGACTTTTTAAGGCCGACAACGCACTCTGGTGTTGCGAGTGTCCATGGGTGGCGGTGATCACTTACCATCAGGTGACCCACGTGCTCGTTTGTTGCCTTATATATATGTACCTGACCTCTTTCCGGTCGTGTCGCTAGGCGTCCCATCGGATCATGAGAGTGATGGAACAGAAAGTGCTCCTGTGTTTGCGCACACACTTCAGCACCATAATATGTCCCGCGCAGATGGCTAATCTCTGTTGAGACTGGCCGCCATGGTCGAAAATCGGCTAGGAGGACATTATATATATATATATATAAATAAAAATTGTAGATAAAATCTCAATATATGGCAAGTATTAAGTATAATTAGGGAATCCCCTAATTATACAAAGAAGCAGCGGAAGCATCCTACGCCAACTATCATTTTCAAATACTAAACAATACTTATGAATCACAAAATGATTCGTCGTTATAAACACAAGGTCTGCCATAATGATAACATTTAATTCGTTCCTTAATAAAGACAAAACCATTCAGACAATATGTAGTAAAAATATAGCTAAAATTTAGATAATTAAACCTTTATTTTTTATTTTAATTATTCATTTTATTTTATTCGAAATCGATACAAAATTAAGCTTACTTGAAATGACTTAGTGAATGCAAAGGTCATGAGATCCTGTTCCACTTTGTACATAAACAAAAATAGTTTTTATAATAATAATAATAATATCTAGGGACAATGTCACACAGATCATCCTAGCCCCAAACTAAGCAAAGCTTGTACTATGGGTACCAGGCGACGATATGCATACTTATATAGATAGATAAATACTTAAATACATAGAAAACATCCATGACTCAGAAACAAATATTCGAGCTCATCGCACAAATATTTGCACTTACCGGGATTCGAACCCAGGACCACCAGTTTATCCACATAGACTTCAAAAAAAGCGCTCGTAAATAGTCAGGACATGAATAATAACTAGGGTATAGGTTTATATTACTTCCAGGTTATTTGTTATTTGAAGCGCTCATAGCCAGATGCTCTCACCGGTCCGAAAGTGATTGGCGAGGTTAAGCACCTAGGCTCGCGGTCAGTCCATAGATGGGTGATCGCCAAAGTGGTTTAATTTCTGAGCATCTCCCTGCTTCAGAGGGCACGTTAAGCCGTCGGTCCCGGTTGTAGCCATTACGCAACAGTCGTTAGCCATGAGGCCTACTGGGCATACGATAAGTGATAGAGAAAATAATAATTCTAAGTAAAAATAGATTATTAGATCGTGAATTGTTTTTGATCATATGGAATTACAATCTAATTTACGGCAGGACACGCTTCAAATTCATTACAAATACAAACATTATAGAAAACTGATGGCACTATAATTAGTTATACATAATGTATAACTAATCCTAATCCTAACTAATATTATAAATGCGAAAGTAACTCTGTCTGTCTGTCTGTCTGTTACTCTTTCAAAACTACTGAACGGATTTGAATGAAATTTGGTATACAGATGGTCTAGACCCCGAGAAAGAACATAGGCTAATTTTTATAGTTGGGATAACTCATAGGCCATATTTTATAAAGTTTAACGCGGGTAAAACCGCGGGGCACAGCTAGTTATGTATAATTAGTTATAATGTGTAATAACTAATTACACATCAGTTATAATCATAAGTGATAGTGGACAGTGGGTAGAAAATAACTTAGAGTGTGACCATCTTTTGCTTCTGACCTGAGACATCCAAGGAAAATATGTACCTCTATTTTAATGTTTGCAGCTAAGGTCTGAAGTGTCTGATAGAGGAAAGTGACCCTGTTGGTAGGTCAAAGGTCGTGGATTCAATGCCTTTATTTTGATATGGCAAAGGGAATGCGTACCTACCCGCAAAAAGTGTCTGCGGGTGGGTATGTCGGACGCGCACCGACTAAACCTACTTCTCTTGGAGCCTGATGGAGGGAGCCCCGGGGACGCAGGTATGCTGGTCCGGTGCCCCCCTTTTGCGCCATGCCCGCAATGGTCAGATCGCTGTCTTTCCGGTGCTGCTTTCTCATACCGTCACCGCAGCCGCGAGGGGAGTTGGGCTACCGGCTGCTGTCGCCTACCCATTACGTCCTTCTTCTGCGAGTGGGATCGGTTCGCTCCTGCTCCCGCTTGCAGATCGGATCGGAAATACCTCCGCTGTTTATTGATTCCACAGAGTGGTAGTTCGGATAAGTCGCTCGTAGTCTCTTGTCGCCGCTGGCGTGCCTGCCATACTCGAACCTAATGGTCTGGCACGCGACGATGGCAAGAGGCCCGATGGTATATCCTTGTTACCTTGGAAGTTGGGAAGGCCTCTGGTGTGGGATGCAACCTGCGTCGACACCTTGGCGCCTTCGCATCTTCCAAACACCAGTGGACGCGCTGGCGCTGCTGCTGCATTAGCGGAGACCTCTAAACGGCGTAAATATGTGAACCTTATTGGTAACTATATGTTTGAGCCGTTTGGAGTTGAAACGCTCGGGCCGTGGGGTCCAAACGCTTTAACCCTTTTTCGCGACATCTCAATACGTCTGGTCGATGCTTCACGTGATCAGAGGGCTGGCCAATACTTAGGTCAAAGAATTAGCATTGCCATTCAACGTGGCAATGCTGCCAGCCGGTTCAAAGCGATGTAGACGAATTTTTTTGACGCATAAGCTCATTGGTTAGACTTTTTATTTATGTTTGTATTTATTTTATTTTATTTATGTTTCTTTAGTTGATAAGTTAGTTATTTCAATAATAATAATAATATGTTAATCTTGTACCTAGTATTGAATAAATGTTTTACTAGGATTGTATGTCTGTATGCATTAGAGGCACGATAAGCCAAGTTACGTCCTGTCAGCTTTACTGATAAAAATGGCAATCGTGAGCTGCTCATAACTATGAGGTTCTGTATAATTATAGTGCTCCTGCCCGGCTTTAAAACGAAGATTGTAATATTATGAAAACAATCTACAAGGAGATTTATCACTACAAAACAATTTCCTGATCTTACGCACACGTTAATTAATATTATTGCAATCTTCGACGAACGACGGTCACCGTAGCCTAGTTGGTAGTGCTCCTGCTTACGAAGCTGTTGGTCCTGGGTTCGAATCCCGGTAAGTGCAAATATTTGTGTAATGAGCACGAATATTTGTTTCTGAGTCATGGATGTTTTCTATGTATATAAGTATTTATCTATCTATAAAGGTAAGTATGTAAATCGTCGCCTGGTACCCATAGTACAAGCTTTGCTTAGTTTGGGGCTAGGATGATCTGTGTGACATTGTCCCGAGATATTATTATTATTATAATTCAGTCGTTCTCGGGTACTATAATATACTCGGACCTTAATTCAACAGGAGGTCATCGAAAAGAACTATAAATTGTGTTATACCGAAGGTAGTGATGGTAAGGTCTAACATTGACATTGCTAAAAGTCTTCGGAATGGAGCAATAGGTTTCGTAAATAAAATCATATGTCGATTATACTAGGGTGCTCAAACACATATCACCATATCAGCCGAAAGACGTCCACAGCTGGACAAAGGCCTCCCCCAAAGATCTCCACAACTGCCGGTCCTGAGCTATCCGGATCCAGCGACTTCAAATAATACATATGTATAAGTATGATATCTTCAGTTTGCAAAGAGTTCGAAAGATATGTCATTCAACTAATACAGCTTAAATTATTGTTTCCCGATAGGAGAATGCTTCCAATTGTCGTCAAACCCGTGTCCAAAATACAGTAAGTATAGACGCCAGCACATGCAGCTACCCCAATCTGTCCAATTTTCTTTATAGATTTTCAACTTTATCACAATCTTCTATTGATATCTTCAGTTTGCAAAGACTTCGAAAGAGATGGCATTCAACTAATACAGCCTTAATTTTTGCATAAATTTTTGTGAAACACAACATCGAATATTTTGTGCCCAAATCTGCCACCAGAAAGAATTTACGGACTAGATATAAGTATAAATTACAGTTGCCACCATCCGTTAATAATACAATTTTTTACAAGAGTGTATTTGTTACTGCAATACGCATATTATATCATCTACCTGGTAATTTCAAGGAATTCGAAGGCAAAAAATTCAAAAATGTTTTGAAAAAGTGTGGAAACAAGCCACTTTTTCAAAACGTTTTTGAATTTTTATTACCAGGTAGATGATATATGCGTATTGCAGTAACAAATGCACTCTTGTAAAAAATTGTATTATTAATGGATGGTGGCAACTGTAAGTTATACTTATATCTAGTCCGTAAATTATGTGTTTTACGATCTCGATGAGTATTTTGCCAAAAAGTAGTCCTTTTTTCTATAAATTGTAATAAATAATTCCAAAAATATAGGTATATTATAAAAATAAGAATTGTTATGTATGTTTAATTCATAAGCCTTACTGTTGCACGCCCAATACGGGTAACTGTTGATACTCAAAATTGTATACGTACCAGCTAAAACCATGTACACAGTTTTAGCAATAAAGAAATCTTTATCTTTATCTAATTATTATTTCCCGATAGGAGAATGCTTCCAACTGTCGTCAAATCCGTGTTCAAAATACAGTACCTAAGAACAGACGCCAGCACATTCAGCTACCCCAATCTGTCCAAGATGTAGATTTTCGCAAAAAGTATCTGCGGGTTGGTATTTAGGACTTGTATCTACTAAACCTATCTAACGGGTATGCTGCTCCGGTGCCCTCCATTAGCATCGTGTCCAAGGTGGTTGGCACAAATACCTTGGGGTGGCTTTGGTATTAAATACAGTACTATTAATTATGCTGTTATTTATACTGACTCAAAACTCTTTGCAGCAGATCTTCAAATCAAGACTTGTACTGCTCCAAGTTGTCTTCAAACAAATCTCGCAATGTTCATAATTTATACGAAATAGATCGAATGAGACAATAACAAACTTACATATATGCGTATTATTGAACCATAGCTTTGAATAAAAAAATCAATATCATAAGGAATATACATTATTACATTGGGATGACAGAGACAATTTTTATGAATCCTAACCGGGGTCATAAATGTTATAAGTATATTATATGTACAGACGCCAGCACATCCAGCTACCCCAATCTGTCAAATTTCTTTTATAGATTTTCAATTTTATTACAAAGTTATAAGGTTTACTTTTAATTGCGGAGATTTGACAGATTGGAGTAGCTTGATGTGCTGGCGTCGGTGCATATCATTATGTTCATGGCTAAGAAGTTTAGCTAAGTAAGTAGTTTTTGTAACTGCGCTGAGGAACCCTGTAATAAATTGCGTTGTTAGCGCATTTGCGACCAAGTGTAACAAGAGGAGAGACATATTGTTCTTCGATAATAATATAAATTTATTTGGATCATCAGTTTAATATTGTGAGTATTTCTTTGATTAAATCCTGACATATTACATGTAAGATTACTTTAAATTAGTAGGTGTAGTCCCTAGTTTCCTAGGCAGGTTACTACTAAGACTGCCTAGGAAACTAGGGTCTAGGATGATTAGACCTAGTGTTAGATTAGTAATATGCTAGTATTAGGAACTACGGCATAAATTCCAATGCTGTCTGCCCTTTTCCCATACGAATAAAATATCCTACAAATTATCGTTTTCCTAGATGTAATATCAGATCTTTAAGAAATTGAATAAAAAAAGAAGAAAGGAATAAAAATAAGAAAAGAGGAACCTATTCCTTTCTTAAAGGCCGGCAACGCACTTGCGGCCTCTCTGGTGATAGGAGTGTTCATGGGCGGTGGTGATATTTTATCATCAGGTGATGTTATTGCTCGTTTTATTTGCTATAACAATGTATTTATGCGTCTTTTCCAGTTTTATGTTTAAACCTAGAACTAATAATTACTGTTAAAAATACATAAATTTTCAACCGATTTGTGTTCCACAATAGCGATTGGTACAAAATTGATATAGAACCATTCCAAAAGCATTCCGTATCCCCACCCTTATTATCCTACCCCTTTGCTACGCGATATCTTATAAAAATCTTGTTAATAATCGATAGGGAATCGATGCATGCAGGAATGTTTTTCAAATCTTTTGACAAAAACGTCGAATTGAATTTTTTTATAGTAATCATATTCTTTGATGATTGAGGTATTACCTAGATGTTAAAAGTTTGAAATCATAACTTTTAATAGTTTTTTTTCTGATTAAATATTAAAAAAAATTGATTGATTGTCATGTCATTATGTACATTACACATTTATGGCTTTGTTATTTATTCTATGATTGTTATGTACACCTATGCGTTTGTTATGTAAAATGTCAGACATATTCTATTTTTGCGACTTATATTCTACTAGATGTGCGGTGTGCCTCGCGGTTTTACCCACGTTAAACTTTATAAATAAGCGTGTCTTTATGTGTTAATCCAGGGTGTCAGCTATCTCCAACCGTTTAGGCGTGAAGAAGTTTGTTACTTCAAACACACTCACACACTCACAAAGTTTTGCCTTTATAATAATGAAATAATGAAATTTATTCAGCACTTGGGTATTAACATACACTTGTACTTGTCAAGTTCACAATGCAGTACATAAACATAGTCAAATACAGTATAAAAATTACAAAAATATAATTAGTCTAAAAAAAATAATCTATTATTTTGAAATTTAGTTGTACAATATTAAAATTAAAGAATTGAAGGCAATGAGCATTTGGCTAGCGCAGAAGGCTCTTAACCAGTAGCTTAAATTAAACGATTAATACCCGAGGCCACCCTTTTAGGGTTCGGGCCACAGCTCAGGGGGCCGCTGAAGCAAAAGGACAGAATTTTAAGAGAGGGTGTGATCAGTTGCACGGGATCACCGATGACGTATTAAGGGGCCAAAGCGATCCTCGCCGCTGAAGAGCCTACCCTAGCTAACCTGCGGCTTTCTCTAGCTTCCTAGGTGGACGACCCGGAGAAGAAAGCCACAAACAAACTCCGGGCTTGCTTTTTTCGTCTTCTTTTGCTTTTTGTTTTCGTTCTTTTTTTTTATCATGTATTTTCTTACTATGTGATGGGCGTTATGTAGGCTAATGCACGCACAGAACCGTTGTCATCTAATGAATCAAAAAATTGTGAGATACAATAAACAATAACATTAAATTTCACTCAAGCAATTAGAATAACCTCTTGCTAGATGAGAAAACGGTGGGTACATCCGCGTACATTTACAAAATTAACAAGTCACACGAAGTCAACCAGAGGCAACGACTGTATGAAAAATTAAATATTATGAGTACCCCAACAGCAGTTCGACCAGTTACCGCAAGCTGCATCCGTTCACGAGTATGACGTGAGGGCCAGCCATCGCCAATATTAGTGTGATAAGTCGTATTGCCAGTTAGGTGAACCGTCATTAAATAAAAGAAAGAGTTATAATCTGGGCAGGAACAATTTATCAGTATTTATCATCGAAGCAAGGAATAATACAATGTTCTGTAATCCTACTAATATTATAAACGCGAAAGTTTGTAAGTATGGATGGATGTTTCTTACTCTTTCACGTAAAAACTACTGAATGGATGCTTATACATCAGAATATCACATAGGGTACAACTTATAAAGATATTGTGTGAATTGTCCAAAATGTGACGATAAGTGTCAAGTAAGTAGGAAAAAGTGCACTGCCAAAACCGCTAGAGGTACACATCCTACTAATATTATAACTACCAAAGTTTGTGAGTATAGATGTATGAATGTATTACTATGTTGCTGTTACTCTTTTACGCCAAAACTACTTAAACGCGGGTGAAACCGCGGGGCACAGCTAGTATAATGATAATAATATCCTGGGACATTATTTACACATGGCCATCTGATCCCAAACTAAGCAGAGCTTTTACTATGGAAACCAGATAACTGATGTACTACATATATCATTTTTCTTTATCTATATACTTATATAGATAATTACACCCAGGCTCAGGAAAAACAGACATATTCATGCACAAAAATATCTGTCAGACACGACCTCCAGCGCGAAAAGCAAGCATTTGCCAACCACGCCAACAGGCCCGTCAATTTTCAGTACGTGCGCATCAGTTCGGCCGCTTGTGCTATAGTTCGCGTATGGACTCCGTCAAAGCAAGTCCGCGATTCGTAGACCAATAAATAAATAAATAAAATAAAATAGCCTTTATTTTCTCTGACCTTTCACATCTTGTAATGAAAACATAGCATAAACTATACTAACTATATAAGGAAACTGATGGAAATTTGTGAGAGATACGATAGAGAACATAACTTCGTGTATAATGCAAAGAAGAAGTTTTCTGAAAGACTGTATACTACCACAATGTACAATAAATGGTTAGAGATTGCAGCGTAATAATTGTATATAATAGCGTCATTTTTAGTTATAGCGTAGAGAGGTTATATATATTTATTTTGTTTGTTATGTAAATTCATTTATTTTCTTTTTAATACGGATATGTTTTTTTTTGTTCCTTTTCTGTGTAAAATATGGAGTGTAAAGATTCCGAAATAAAGATTTATTATTATATTATTATTATACTTTTTATAAACTAACTACACTATTAATTATACGTATTTATATTTCGTATATGTATAACTTAACTTTTAATGTCAGTTACCAGGTCAGGCTGTCTTGCGACATAGGCCTCCTCAAGTTCCCTCCACCTTTGCCTGTCCATTGCTGTCCTTCTCCAACCTTTGGGCAGATCGTCTTCCCATCTTTTGTTTCTGTCTGCCTCTACGTCTCTTTCCTTCTCGCGGATACCATTCTGTAACCCACTTGTCTGTCCACACGGTCCACTTTCCTGTTGTTGATCTCATCATGTGACCAATTCATTTCCCTTTCCAGGTTCGTGATTTGACTTTAACATCTGCTACTTTGGTGATGTTCCTAATTGTTGTAGCTTTCCATTTGTCTTTCAACCTTAGTCCCAACATACTTCTTGCCATTCCTCTTTGGCATACCTACACTTAGCTTGTGTTCGATTTTCTGTGTTAGTGGCCAAGTCTGGCAGCCGTAAGTGAGACATGGAAGTAAACAGGTTTTATTTTCCGAGATGGGTATTTATTTGTTTTCCAAAACCGCTTTGAATATTTTTGGTGACAGTGGGTCTCCCTGTATTACACCCTTCTGTATTTTAAATTGATTTCCAACGTTTTCAAGCCGTACTTTAGCTGTGCTGTTGTCGTATATGTTCTTAATGATATTAATAAATTTACTTTCCACTCCTTGGTTTTTTAAAGAATCCCATAATATGTAATTAAGCTTTAAAGAGTCAATGCCTTATTGTACGCTACGAAGGATATATAGTATGGGGGGTCGTATTCGTTGCATTTTTCAATAATTTGTTTTACAGTATGAATATGATCGATTGTGGAGAAATCTGAGCGGAAGCCTGCTTGTTCTTTGGGTTGGTCACTGTCTAGTTTCTTGGTCAAGCGGTGTAATAAAAATTTTCCGAACACTTTTTACATGTTTGGCATCAATATGATGTTCTTATTTAGTTTCTGCATTGTCTTTGTGAGACTATTATAAAATACATTATTTTCCTTTTCCGTTGCTTGATCTGTTGGGGCATATATTTGCAATATAGAGAGAGAACGGATTTTTGAATCCAGGTAAATTAATATTTAAGATTCTTATTCTATCCGAGATCCCATCAAATCCTTCTATGTTTCGTTTTAGGTCTTTTTTTAAATAAAATTTATTTCTTCTCCGTATCTTCTTATTTCACAGAGTCCAAGTATGTCCCATCTGATATCTTTCAATGCTTCTTCAAGTTCAATAAGTCTTTCATCAGTTCGTAAAGTTCTTACGTTAATTGTTGCAATTTGTTTTTGTTTTTTGATTTGTCTATATTGTTTTTATTATTTGGAGTAGGAGGGGGGGCTTTTGATGGTAGTGGTCTATCAACCCCTTTGAATTTAATCTAGCACTCAAGTCATAAGCATTTGTTCGATGTGTTTTGTTGGCCATAGCCATATTTATTTGTTTTTTAGGGTTTGTTTTTATCGTTTGTGGTGATGTAGATTCTTCTCTTTTTCTTTTTTCTGTTACTTGCTTTGCCTTCCTTCACTATTAGCCTGTCATATTTTATATATGCAAATTTTCCTTTTGCCTTTTCTTCCGTTAGTTGTTCCTGCATTAATTTGCGTTTTGCTAATACAACTTTTGGATAGTCTTCTACTATGTAAATGTCTTTTAGTCTCTTCTTGTTTTTTAAGATTTCTACCTTTTTCCAATAGTTTGTAAATTATATCAATAGAGGTCTAGATTTCTCTTTATTTTTGTTTCTAATTCTGTAAATGTTTTGTATATCGCTATCATTCACTAAAATGTCGAGGTCGTTTTTCATTATTTCTTTTACTGTTTTAAATAGGTCTAATGAGCTTTCCTCAGTCTCTTCTAGTCTAAAGAGTAGTAAATTATTTTTCTTCTTTTCATTTTCCAGCTTATTTACTTTATTCTCTAACATTCTTCTAAGCATTGCACGTGTGGCGCAGCGGCTAAGACAGCCGCCTCGACGAGCGCGGGTTTGAGTCCCGCGCCGAACAACTATTTGTGTGACCCATAAATGGTTGTTCTGAGTCTGGATGTAATTTGTGTCCGTCTATTATATGTTTGTAAAGTACCCCGCGAACCAGGGATTAGATTCCCTTATGCGGGCGTTGTCTTTAAAAAAAAATATTTTATCTTTCAAGTTTTTATTATCTTCGATTATTGGCTGTAATTTTTCCTCCATCTTTTGTAGCAGATTATTTGTAATTGTTGTAGTTTGTATATCCGTTTCAATTTGATTATGTCAAAAAATATTTGAAATTGTTTTTCCATTTTCGTAGTACTTAAATTATTTGTAATAAAAGACAAAACAGTGAACATTCAAGTTGTCTGGTTGGTACTATTGCTTACTTCACTTCACTCGTTCACTGTTGATTTGACAGCTAACCTCACAATTTTTACGCACTTAAACTGATAGATTTGTACGTTTTTCAGTTTTTAATGTCAGTTTATGAATACCATATCGTTGCACAACACTTATAAGTACACAGTTTTCGTCTTTTTACGAGGTTGTATGGTAATAATCTGTTTAATTGACACAATTTTTAGTAAGCGAATTGCGACGATGTTTACTGACAGGTGAACGGAAACGGACCGTAGACCAATACTCGCTTGTAATCTAACAATCATTCTCATTACCTAACATAGTCCTATGTGGTATAGTATCAAACATTTCGATTAACAGGTTATATCATCTTATAGCTTGTCCGGCACGGGTTCTGTACCGTAAAGAGACAACAAAATGTCTTTATTTGTAGTAGCTGGAATAATTCTAGCATTTTATTGGTTCTCGATACGATCCTAGCCGAATTTGGTGTTGTTGTAGGCGAGAAAAGTACAATACAATACGTATGTCAAGGAATATGATACGTATATAAGGAATATGCAATATATCAATAAACGCCATATGATACTAAGCAATAATATGGCTTTTATCGATATATCGCATAGCGTTCTATCGATACACGATAATATCATCGATCCTTATCGACCATCTTTAAATGGAATAACAATAAATTATCGTATCGTATCATCAGTTTCGTTTAACTGAATATATCATCTCATAGCTTGTCCGGCACAGGTTTTGTACCGTACAGAGACAACGAAATGTCTCCACCTGTTGTGCTAGATTGATTATAGTATTTTAGTAGTTGGGTTAATTTTATGACTTATTTTTATTAAATTTCTGTATTTTTGTAGGTATGGGGAGGATGGATTTTCGAATATGTAAGTACCGTAGTTAAAAACCATTTTATATAGGCATATCTATTGCGTATATAGGCATCCGAATTAAGCGTCCATATTTTTGGTTGCGTGTGCGGCCAAATTGGAGTCAAGCCTATCCGGCATTTAAAATCTGAGCGTCCCGTCCGGACTGCCTCACCTTGAATAGCTAGTCTATAAGAGGTTGCTAGTCTCATTGTTCCTGATTTTTTATTGTGAATATGTACTTTTACATATATCTATATTTATGGTCTGTTTACAGGTCTTGCTGCTATCCTAGCACTGATCAGATACTCGAATCAATGTAAGATAGAATACGACAACGTCAAGTGCATCTACCAAATGACCTGCATCAGTAGTATCGATGACGATTATGAGTTGGATAGATTTAGAATAGACCCCAATATGAGAGATCAATGGGGCTTTAACGTAGAATTTTGCAGTGATGGCCCAAGTATATTAGACGGAGGATACGAGTACGACCAAGTTCACCTCAAAATGATAAAACCTTTAGTAACAAGAGAATTTGAATCAGCCCAACAAGTCCCTGACATGTTATATGATAACCACGGTTTTAAAAGTGTCATTCATTCTATAGACCTGAGTGACAACGATTATAACGAAACTCCTGTTTTGAAATCTATGGAAAATCTAGCTATATTAAATATGTCTAAAAATTACATTTCTACAGCTATGTTGTCAAATTACAATGAACTGAATTCTCTGATTGAGATAGATTTGTCTCATAATGCAATTAATAATATCAACGTTGATACAAACGAATATCCTTACAGAGCATTGAAAAGGATCAATTTATCTCATAATTATTTAGTTAACATTCCTGATGCTGTATTCGACAAGTTTGATGATCTAGAAAGATTAGATTTGGGGTTTAATTACATCCGCACCTTAAGCCAATCCACCTTTGATGGAACGAGAAATTTACTATACCTTGACCTGTCTAATAATCGCCTAACCGATACCAATTCATCTCTGTTTAGATTTGCTATGCTTAAAGTATTAAAGTTAAGTGCAAATAGATTAAGTAATATTAGACAGAGTGATTTTACTCAACTAAGTCAGCTGGAAAGCCTCGATTTGAGTTTTAATTTCTTGCAAACAATTGATGCTAACGTTTTTTCAAATATGGGCCAATTAAAAATAGTAGATTTAAGTTCTAATGAGATAGAAATAGCCAACAAGGATATCTTTATAAACACGAATTCATTAATAAATGTTAACCAACTCAAATAACAAGTTAAAGACACTACCTAGACGTATGTTTAGGAATAAAACTTTATATGACTTCACAATTTCTGATAATATTTTAGAAGGCTCCCTAATAAAAGGCATGTTTGAAGGTGTTCATGTTACAAAATTAGACCTCAGTAACCAAATGTTGACATCAGTTGAAGATTATGCCTTCAATGAACTCATTAGACTAAATACATTACTTTTGAATTCAAACCAGATTCAAACTTTATCGAACTTATGTTTCAAAACTTTAATTAATTTGCAAGTGTTGGACTTATCACATAACCAAATTTCAAGTTTTGAATTTAACAAAGACGATTTGAGCAATCTTCATTCTATGTTATTAAAACATAATGTTTTAACGCAAATAACATATGAACAGTTTCAAAATCTAAATGGTCTTGAATACTTGGATCTCTCAGAAAATGCTATCACTAATTTAGCACCAACTTCATTCGAATCATTACAAGGTTTAATAAATTTACAAATTTCAAATAATTCCTTAACTGGAACTTTACAAACCGGAACATTTGCTGGTTTAACATCACTACCAAGTCTTGATATTTCCTGTAATTTGTTAACTATAATTCAAAATGCATCATTCAGTGATATGAATAATTTAATAAGACTTAATATGTCCTACAGCAGTATAAGTGAATTGGAGTTTAATGTTTTCGTTCATACAGGGTACATAGAAACGCTCGATTTGTCACACAACAAACTCGAGATTTTCTTTATAAATTTGACAGAACTAGTCGGTTTAACTACTTTGCTGTTAGATTACAATCTTATTAAAACTATTTCTACAACTTCTTTTACTGGCTTGCAAAATTTAAATATGCTCGATTTGTCGCACAATAATATTAAAACGGTGCATAACGATTCGTTTGATGAGCAGGAGGATATGCGCTCTTTGGATCTCTCCTATAACGATAAACTAGAATTTTCGTTTGTTTTGCTAGAGAAAATGACACATTTAAATCGTATAGATTTATCAGAAATTAAAACGGGTATAAATTTTGCGCATATAAAAAATACCTTAACTTGCATAATAATATCAAACGCGAGTATTACTAACATTACTGAAATGAACTTAAGTGGATTAACACATGCCGTTACCTTGGTATTGAGTAATAATTATGTGGCTAAGTTAGAAATTGGTGCTTTTTCTGGAATGGATTTCCTCCGAGACCTTGATTTAAGTTATAATAAAATATCTTATATTCAACCGGGTATTTTTAAAAACAATCCTTTATTGCATTCTTTAAATGTTTCACATAATGACTTGTCTACAATAGGATACGGCATATTCCGCGGATTAATACATTTAAATATTTTAGATATGTCATATAATAAAATCACTGATTTACAAAATGAAAGATTTTACGAAGTAAGATCTTTGAGTGAGTTGATAGTTGATCATAATAGGATTGAATCAGTTAGCATGGAAGAATTCGAGGGCACTAGTTTAAATAAATTGAGTGTAGGTGATAATCCTTTGCCTTGTCATTTACTGATAAAATTAAAGAAAAATCATCCTTTGGTAATAACAGCAATTAAAATAGATGAACATACTGATGAAAATATAGATGGAGTTTCATGTAATAAAGATCGAACAATGGTAAATACTAAATTGCGTAGTAAAGTTCCAACATTACCAGTTGACAATGACGTACTTTTTGACATAAGAAATATTTTATACAACATCACCATTAAACACAAAGAAAAGACCCAAGCAAATGATACAAAATTATTAGAAGATATTATTCATGCTGTTGACAATAGTAATAAAATGAGCTTAACAGTGGTAAGTTTGACTAATAATTCTAATATTTTACTAGAAAAAATCTTAAAATCATTGAGCAATAGCCCCACGACTACTACTTTAACTCCAGTCATTATCACTACTACGAAAAGTTCAAATTCAAGTGATGTAAATAAAACATTAGATCTTTACGTAAATAAACTGAGTCAAAAATTTGAAGATAGTATAGCAGCTGAAAAACAAAACATAATACATGAACTTGAAACTAAATTTTCTCAGGTATCATATCAAACTCATGTTACGACGAGCCCAAGCCATGAAAGACTTGTGTCCGTTCCAGAAAGCAGTAAATCAATCTTTACCGAAACATGCGTAGGCTTAATCCTCGCAATTTTAGTATGTTTAGTGTTATATAAGTTTTATAAATCGAGAATGTTTATTAGAAGAAGGTTATCGTACAGTACCCGAGAATTACCATGTTCTATGGAGAATTCTAATTTATAAAAAGGTTATCATATGTTAAGAGTAAGAGCTATTATAATAATATTTCACGCCAATCCAGCCCGTAAAGGATAACAGTTGGTCCAAATAGAGTAAACACAAAGTTAGTCTTTAATTTGCACAAGCAAGTATTAACATACAAAAAAGCCAGCCAAGTGCGAGTTGGACTCGCCTATGAAGGGTTCGGTAGCAGCAAGTATTTCAGTTGATTAAATGAAAGGTAAGTCTCTCGCGCAAACTATTCAGTTTAGAAAAAAATTATATTAGAAACCTAAATATTATTTTTGAAGACCTATCCATAGATACCACACATGTATGAGAAGAAGAGAAACATTTTTGAGTTTCAGTTCTAAGTATGGGTAACCCCCAAAATTATTGTTCTTTTTCTATATTTGTGTGAAAATCATAATGTGGTTCACAGAATACATCTACTTACCAAGTTTCAACAGCACCTCTTACAGTTTCGGAAAAAAGTGGCTGTGACATACGGACGGACGGACAGACAGACATGACGAATCTATAAGGGTTCCGGTTTTTGTCATTTGGCTACGGAACCCCTTAAAATGTGAATTGTATGTGTGTTACGTAGTCATTTGAACAAATATGATTGCTATACAAAAACCTGCAAATATTTTATGCACGAAGTTATATAACAACAACAAAGAATAAACATTAATAAAATTTCATAGTAAGGTCTCAGTCAGACAATTAGGTCACTGATAATTAAAACAATGAATAGGAGTATAATGTCACAAAACAATACTTGTTACAACTAACAAAACGAGGTAACAGGGTTAGATTGAACAAAACCATTATTTGCATTCTAAATACAATTAGGTCACTGATAATTTAAAACAATGAATAGGAGTATAATATCAGAAAACAATACTTGTTACAACTAACCAAACGAGTTAACAGGGTTAGATTGAACAAAACCATTATTTGCATTCTAAATACAATTAAGTCACGGATAATTTAAAACAATGAATAGGATATAATGTCAGAAAACAATACTTGTTACAACTAACCAAACGAGTTAATAGGGTTAGATTGAACAAAACCATTATTTGCATTCTAAATACAATTAAGTCACGGATAATTTAAAACAATGAATAGGAGTATAATGTCAGAAAACAAAACTTGTTACAACTAACAAAACGAGTTAACAGGGTTAGATTGAACAAAACCATTATTTGCATTCTAAATACAATTAAGTCACGGATAATTTAAAACAATGAATAGGATATAATGTCAGAAAACAATACTTGTTACAACTAACCAAACGAGTTAATAGGGTTAGATTGAACAAAACCATTATTTGCATTCTAAATACAATTAAGTCACGGATAATTTAAAACAATGAATAGGAGTATAATGTCAGAAAACAAAACTTGTTACAACTAACAAAACGAGTTAACAGGCTTAGATTGAACAAAACCATTATTTGCATTCTAAATACAATTAAGTCACGGATAATTTAAAACAATGAATAGGATATAATGTCAGAAAACAATACTTGTTACAACTAACCAAACGAGTTATTAGGGTTAGATTGAACAAAACCATTATTTGCATTATAATACAATTAAGTCACGGATAATTTAAAACAACGAATAGGAGTATAATGTCAGAAAACAAAACTTGTTACAACTAACAAAACGAGTTAACAGGCTTAGATTGAACAAAACCATTATTTGAATTCTAAATATACTTATAAGTATATCATATAATTTTTTTAATAGTTAAGTTTATTTTATTTTGTGTTTCTTTAGTTAATAAGTTATCTTATTTTCGTACACGTCAATCCTTTGAAGATTCAATATAAATTGTATATTACCGATATAAACATGTTAATGCGAAATAACAGTTTATATTGAGGGGATGTTTTTAAGGTTCCGTGCCCAAAGGGTAAAACGGGACCCTATTACTAAGACTTCGCAGTCTGTCTGTCCGTCTGTCACCAGGCTGTATCTCATGAACCGTGATAGTTAGACAGTTGCAATTTTCACAGATGATGTATTTCTGTTGCCGCTATAACAACAAATACTAAAAAACAAAACAAAATAAATCTATACATATAATAAATCTGTGGAAAAATAATTTTTGTACATCAAAAGAAAATACAAAAAAAATAGCCAGGGTATTAAAGGACCACCAATAGAACCCATTTCCAGCATTTTTAGAATTTTTGTCTGTTTGTCTGTGTGTCTGTTTGTCTGTTTATATGTTCGGGTATCACGTAAAATATACGAAAGCAATGTAGATAACTTTTATACAAAACGATTGATCGTAACTTGAGGTAACATTTAGTTTTTGTTTCATTGCAATCGGTTCAGTCTATCAAAAGATATTAGATTTTAAAGTAATCATGATAAAAAATAACACACATTTCGTTACTTCAAGATGAACTAATGTTTATCTACCTAACAGTCCGATAGATGTCATTGTACATATTATGACATCTCTTTTCTAATTGAACTAGGTTGATAGTTGGTTTTTATTTCGATAGATGTCGTTGTGCATTTTTTTTTGACTCGCGGTGTTAAGATTTGCCCGTGTTCGCTGATTGCATGAGTTACGTAGGGTTTTGAATGTTCTGAATTGTTTCAAAATAAGGTCTTGGTTGCCTAGAAGTAAGTCGTTGTCCAAAATTGGTTATTAAAAAAATATGTTTTCTTTGGGCAAATTGAATTATGTAGAAGGTTGGATTTGTTATAGATGTCGTTGTGCTTGATAGTTGACTTTTATTTCGATAGATGTCGTTGTGCATTGCTTTTGACTCGCGATGTTAAGATTTGCCCGTGTTTGCTGATTGCATGAGTTACGTAGGGCTTTGAATGTTCCGAATTGTTTCGAAATAAGGTCTTGGTTGGCTAGAAGTATGTCGTTGTCCAAAATTGGTTATTAAAATATTCTGTTTTCTTTGGGCAAATTTAATTATATACAAGGTTTGATTTGTTATAATTTAATAAGGGCGTAAAATAGGAGATGTAAGTTGTAATGTAAGAAAATACATGATTTAAAAAAAAGAACGAAAACACAAAGCAAAAGAAGACGAAAAAAGCAAGCCCGGAGTTTCTTTGTGGCTTTCTTCTCCGGGTCGTCCACCTAGGTAGCTAGAGAAAGCCGCAGGTTAGCTAGGGTAGGCTCCTCAGCGGCGAGCTTAACACGTCATCCGTGATCCCGTGCAACTGATTACACCCTCTCTTAGAATTCTGTCCTTTTGCTTCAGGGGCCCCCTGAGCTGTAGCCCGAACCCCAAAAGGGTGGCCTCGGGTATTAATAGTTTAATTTAAGCTACTGGTTAAGAGCATTCTGCGCTAGCCAAATGCTCATTGCCTTCAATTCTTTAATTTTAATATTGTATACAACTAAATTTCAAAATAATAGATTATTTTTTTTAGACTTATTGTATTTTTGTATTTTTTACACTGTATTCGACTATGTTTATGTACTGCATTGTGAACTTGACAAGTACAAGTGTATGTTAATACCCAAGTGCTGAATAAATTTCATTATTTCATCATTGTATGAAAAGTGTGTAATTTTTTAAGTGAAAAGCATGAAAATTGATATTTGGCCTTTCCGTTAAAATTAAAAAATACGTATTTCAGGATTTTAGGAATCTAGGAATTTCCACCCCTAAGGGCGTATAATAGGGCATGTATGTTGCGTGTGGGTATACTTGTAAAGGTTGTGAGGAATTTGAAGCCACCTAAACTTTGCAACGGCACTAGGCTTCAAATCAAAACTTTGCATCGTGTTATAGAGGCTACTTTTATGCCTGGATGCGCCCAGGGAGAAACAGTGTTCGTGTCACGTATTCCGTTAGTGCCAAATGATCTCCCTTTTCAGTTTAAAATAGTGTAGTTCCCTATAAAAGTGTATATCGCGATAACCATCAACAAATCGCAAAGTCAAACTCTAAAGTTAGTTGGAATTGACTAGCGGAAGGCGGGCAGGTTCACGCGGCGTGCTCACGTGTGAGTTCATCCCACAGTCTGGTCCATGTAGTGCGAGGACCTACGTCTTTTGCTGAGATCTGTAAAGTGGATGATATTGAACATCCCACATACCAGGCCGCTTGCTGAGCACGCCATTTATTAGATGGAGATCAGCATTGGGATGACGCTCTAGCGGATGCATGCGTGAGCGATAGTCCACATCGCTTGCGACATTTGTTGGCCATCTTATTGACCTTTTGTGCGTTATCAAATGCTGAACAGTTATGGCAAAAGTACCATGACAAGTATGCTGAAGATTTTATGAGACATGTACAACTAAATACTGATGGAGAAATTCCTGACAGGGTACGTGAAATTTGTCACAACAGGTCCTTATTGGCTATTCAAGAGATAGTTATAAGTATAGGAGGGAACCCGATCAGTCAGAGGCTGCGAAAATGCACAGGAGTTTTCCAATTTATTGTTAAAAATAGGCGATGGCACATACGCCCTACAAGAAGATGGAAAAGTTATTTTGATTGGTAATCTCTGTTCTTACGTTACATCACAACAGGAGCTAATTTCTTCTGTGTACGGAGATACTACAAACATGGGAAATCAAGCCAGTTTTTGGGTATTTTGACGCCCCGCAATGACCAAGCTGCGACAATTAATTTCAAAATATTGATTCATTTGTCCGGGAATAGTAGAGAATATAGCTCAATAAATACAGTTATGGAAGGAGATGACGCCACGCACTACCCGGTAGAATTTTTGGATTCCCTCAGCACACCCGGATTTCCACCCTACAAAATAGTTTTAAAAATCGGTATACCAATAATTCTCCTCAGAAATTTATGTCCTCCCAAACTTTGTAACGGCACTCAGCTCAAAGTCACAAATCTGCAGCAAAACATTATCGAAGCTGAAATATTAACAGGTTGCGGCGCCGGTGTTATTGTTTTTATTCCAAGGATACCTGTAATTCCTAAATCTTTCAAACCAGTGCAATTCCCAGTCAGTCTCTGTTATGCCATGACGATTAATAAAGCTCAGGGCCAGACATTATCCGTTGCGGGGGTGGACCTAAGTATTGGATGCTTTTCCCATGGTCAACTATACGTAGCTCTTTCACGCGTAAACAACCTCAATAACGTTTTTGTGTACGCTCCAGACGGTTCCACAGGTAAAATAAAGAAGCACTAAATTAAATTAAAAAAAAATGTATGGGTATTCTCCCACAGCGCTTTACACTAAAAAATACATTGTTAAGTTCCGACATCCACGCGAACGAAGTCGCGGGCACAGCTAGTATTTAATATACAACAAACGTGAATTTTTTGCTCGTTTTTATAGATAATACGGAGCCCTTCGTGCGCGAGTCCGACTCGCACTTGGCCGGTTTTTTTTAGTTTTAGTTAAAAGAATTTTGAGATTTTGTGTATCACGGTAAAATATTTGGATCGTGTTTTGAGATCAATTAAGTTCTATAAAATATACGAGTAATATACTTTGTTCAACATGAAACGCTCATTGAAAACATAACTAGAATTGTCAAAAATATATACAGTTTTACGGCTCTGGCTTCTTCGGCCTTATGAGCCTTCAGTATTCTATAATCTATATTATGCTTCTTATTTCATTAATGTTCGTAATTAAGTCAATGTCAAGTAAAGTCCGTTTTAGTCAAGTCATTCATATTCCTTGTCCTACCCCAGTAAAACAGTGGAGACTTTACCAGAGGCGTCTATGGAGTATTAGATTCACTTCAATATGGCACTTTCCTCCCTTTGTGCACGTTATCGAGGATGATATGGTTCAAAATCCACCATATTTACACATAAAAACTCGAATTTACAGCAGTTTTTGAAAATGAAACAATGCCCCGATACGTCTTTATTCGTGTTGGCGCCAAAAGTTCCTTACAGAAAAACTTTGTGTGTGTTGCCAGCGCCATAAATAATTTATATTTAATTAGATTCATTTAAAATATGTTTAACGTGTAAGTTAGATTAACCATAATGGTGAATGTTTGACTGGTTGTGTTGATAAAGATAATAAGTTTATGCATTTCTTAGATCACATTATCAATGAAATGCCTTTAGTACGACCGACGGACGAGTTGTTAAAATAATGAATTCTACGCCATCCGTAAGGAAATCATAAATTAGACCGAAGTGTATCGTTCGTAATTGATTCGATAAAGCGCTCATAGCCAGATGTTCTCACCGATCTAAGTGATTGGCGAGGTCAAGCTACTAGGCTCGCGGTCAGTCCATAGATGGGTGACCGCCAAAGTGGTTTAATGTCTGAGCGTATCCGTGCCTCGGGGGGTACGTTAAGCTGTCGGTCCCGGTTGTAGCAATTAGGCAACAGTCGTTAAGCCATGTCAGAGGCCTACTGGGCGGCTTGAACAACTCTGACACCAGGGTAACCACTGCCCACCCGATAAGTAAGTAGTAAGTATTGGTTCGATCCCCGCCAGGCGATTATTTACGCTTTCGCAATGCGAATAAGGCTTTAAACTAACTTAACAATATATAATGAAAATTAGTATTTTTATTTTTCTATGAATATTATAATGTTTAATTTTAATACTGTAAATTTAAATGATAATCTGTAATCATATATGTATGTCTTCAGACAAATCATAGCGCACTATTTTATATGTAATAACCTCTTTGTTTTATACCTATGTTTCACAAATACGATGTCTGATTCTGATTGGACTTTACAAGTTATAAAACGTTTTCTATGCAAATTGACTTGTGGTTCAGCTACTGACACCGTGACCTTACTCCTTATTAAATAAATAAATATTCCAGGACATTATTCAGAGCTTGTACTATGGAAACCAGATAACTGATATTCTACATATACCTACTACTTTTCTTTCGTAAATACATACTTACATAGTCATGGCAACACCATTACCATTTGAACACAGAAGGAGTTTTGGCGCCAACGCGGAAAAAGACGCATCGGGGCTATCTTTTATTTTCAAAAACTGGTGAAAATTCGAGTTTTTATGTGTAAATATGGTGGATTTCTATATCTTCGACAACGTACACAAGTGGAGGAAAGTGCGATATTGCTGTGAATTGTGATTTTCCGTGTTGTAACCAAAACTCCATAAAAGCCTCTAGTAAAGTCTCCACTGCTTTACTGGGGTTGGACAAGGACTATGTATGACTTGACTGTGACGGACTTTACTTGACAATGACGGAAATAAATGATATAAAAATATAATTATTGAAGGCTCATAAGGCCAAAGAAGCCAGAGCCGTAAAACGGAATTTAAAAAAATTGAACACAGTTTTATAATAATAATTTTTACATCCAAAATAACTACAACACATTCCAAAGACACTATATATGTATATGGCCTTTGCGTCTATTACGGACGATTTACAGCGCATTGTCAGAGAGACATTTCTTTTGGTGGCTAAACAAACCGATGTGAGAACTATTAACACTAGGTATAGTAAAAATGCAAAATAAATTTACTGTGTAGTGTGTTACCTACTTTGAATCTCT
Organism: Pseudoips prasinana; assembly: GCA_951640165.1. Classification (NCBI taxonomy): domain Eukaryota; kingdom Metazoa; phylum Arthropoda; class Insecta; order Lepidoptera; family Nolidae; genus Pseudoips; species Pseudoips prasinana. The sequence continues at coordinate 29,580,998 of OX621251.1, read as the reverse complement.
GTACATCTCTCTCTAATATTGATAATATATATATATATATATATATATATACGCACCAAACCAAACTACGCACTATTACGCATTATTACTTAGCAGAAAACCCCCAGTTCTAAATTAAATATATGGTTCATGATCGGATTTTATAATATAGTATCATATAGTATAGTATTGTATAATATAGTATTGTATAGTATAATATTGTGTTTTCCAGTTCTTACTACTTTAGAAGTCGCTTAGTATAGCCCCTACTTTCTTACTTTTTGATAATTGTATCATCCGTGCACCTACCATGCTATCTCTGCACCACCCTAAGGTTGACTGGCAGAAAATGCCTTGGGCATTAAGTCCGCCTTTGTACCATTTGTTGTGCATATATTTATAAATAAAAAAAAAATACTGAACAGGTAGATGCTACTTATTTAACTTAGAATTTTGCGCCAAATCTATTATGACACAACTAAAGATTGCACGTGTGGCGCAGCGCCTTCCACTTCAAAACTAATTTAAAGTAAGGTATTATAGCTGTTACTAAAAATAAATATGAAAGAACAGTACCTCTAAAACGCCTCCATATAGTTTACTTACTCGCAAACATTATTTATATATATCATTAGTGATAGCGTACTTAAGAAAGGTCAGGTCAGAAGTACCCTAAACCGGCGAGCATGTATGAAGAATATTATGTCAGTAAACGAAGCAAAAGAGGTATGCAAGGATCGTGACAAATGGAAGTCCGATGTCGCTGCCTGCGGGAAACAGGCGTGAGTCTATGTATGTATCATTAGTGAAGTTAAATTTGAAATGTATAAACTTATGTTAATTTTATTTTATGTATATAACTGGATATTAAAATTATGGTCTCCTTTAATTCAGTTTTTTATTTTACCTTATTACCTGCGTACTATGGAGTCCTCATTTTGATAAGTTGTTGCAGCAATGTCTTGGATATTATTCACGCACGGCCATTTGATCTCAAACTAAGCAGAGCTTGTACTATCGAAGCCCGATAACTGAGCTACTACATATACTACTTTTCTTTTGTAAATACACACTTATATAGATAATCACACCCAGACTCAGGACTAAAATACTTGTTCACGCATACAAATATCTGTTCTGTGTGGGAATCGTACCCACAACCTCCGGTGTGAAAAGCAAGCATTTGCCAACCACTCCAATTATTTGTTAAACATGATTATACACACAGGAGTATGCAAAATGCATGTTTGTATGTGTAAGTTCATTATGTTTTGCCTTCAATATTAAATTGAAGGCAAAACATAATATAATTACGGGTCCTATGAAGTGACTTGTTACATGCAGACTAGTAACGTCCGTAGATTAACGACAGAGCGTCTTCGGTTAATGGAGAGTACTGGTTCGATCCCAGCCACACGATGAAAGGATAATGCTCATGGATATATGGGATCCCGTACCATCTTGCATCAAATTCAAACGTTGCTTTTAAGAGACTATACTTATCATATTAACTCCTACAGAAGTTCTTTTAGTAAAAAAACCCGGGTTTCGGAGTTATTTTAAAAAACGTAAATAACCTAACCTAACCTAAAAAGTAGGTAAGTGGGTATATTTTGTTCGATGATACCAATGACGTAAGTATATAACGTAAGTATTACATAATATTGACACGCTATACACGAACGGACATTATTGCTCCAAAAACAGCGTATTTCGCTTATATTAGTAGTTACAAAGACGAACAATCCCGTTACAGGGTGCGCGATTCAAAGTCAACAATAATTATTAACAACAAATCATTCATCATATTCCTGAAAAAAAAAATCATCTAAAACTGGTGCCGGTGCAGTCACGCTATTATACCGTCCCCAGCTCAAATCTCACACTACTGTCATCACATGAGCACAGCGGCCCACTGTTTGCTTACCGACGAGGCAGCTGCAGATATAACCTATAACTATGCTTTCTAATGTGCAGGCCACTGCATCAGACGTTTGTTCTATTAAATGTGTATGTAGATTTCTGGGTATCGAAATGAACAATTGATACATCGGTTTTGCCGAACTGTCGGCATCAGTCTGTTTACTCTACGACTCGACATATTTGTACAATGATAGACAGAAATAAGTTCCCAAAATAACAACAAGTTATTTTTCTCAAATCACAATACAATAAAAATCTCAATTCAATTCAATTCTCAACTGTAGAAACACTGACAAATGTCAGAAAAATGCCTGGCGGGATTTAGGGATGCGATCGATAAATCATAATCTTTAGTAAGAAAATCGATATTGTGTTAATTAGTAATACAAAATCGATTTGGTGTACTGGTTTAATTTGAATTGTTACGTTCCTGAACGAAACGAAAGCAATGCTAATACATATAATTCGTTTCATGTTTTTGAAGCAAACGTTATAATTATTTATTATACAAAAGAAACTGTTTGAATAACTGGTTATTCGATTCATCAAAAATAGTTTCTATTGCATTCAAATCTCTATGACCGGTTGTGTGACGAGGAGTAAAACAATGTTCATACTTTTAAACTTTAAAATTAAATTCCCTGTTCAAACATTAAATCCATGAAGCGTAATTTCCTAAAATAATATGAAAATAATTACTTTACAATTATGGTCATTCTCTTTTACGTTATACTAGTTTTTAATTTAGTTTTTCGCGAGTAAGGCTTCATAACTGATATTTGAAATCACACCAGCTTGTAATTTTCGCTTTAAAAAGAATGTAACGTTGGATATTATCATCATCAGCCGGACGTCTACGGTCGTCGTCTACGGTCTCGACGGTTTTCACAACGCTGCCATTTGGAGGCGCAACCGCGGTAAGAAGGTTGTCGGGCAGCGACGTACTTGCTTAGTCGCTGCCCGACTAACTGGTGTATCCTTTAGGGCCAGCGCAGACTGAGAGGAGTGCAGCGGAGAGGATTTTATTAAGGCACTAGAAAATCAACTATAATATTATAGAAATGAAGTGCATATATGCTTGAACCTAACATAAAATGCTCGCGCGGTCCCGGGCGTATAATGTTGAAACATATAAGCACTTTATTTCTATAGTTTTAAAGTTGATTTTCTAGTTCTTTAATAAAATCCTCTCCGCTGCGCTCCTCTCTGTCTGCGCTGGCCCTTAGTCGCCTTTTACGATATCCAGGGTATGGTACGGAGTGATTGTTTACGAGCCGGAAATTACACGACAAAATAATCTATTAAAATAAAAAATAACTGTGATTATTGCCTTTTTGCTTGTCACTACAGTCTTGTAAAAAATTGTTGAATTATTAATAAAAAAAAAATAAAAATAAAAAAAAACTTGTGTGTACTTATGTACACGCGTTAGAAGTTATACTTCTTAATATACAACTTGAACATAGTTATCAATTTTCATACCACCTAGAACTAACGTCATGCTGTTAAATTTTTGGGTGTCGGTGTGCGCGCGCATCGTAAAAATTCACTCTCATCATTTTTCTCCATCGCGCCAAAAGAAGTATAACTTCAAAAATTACATTTTCGATTTAGTCTTTGCATAACGAATAATTCTATATATAAAAAAAATCCAATAAAACTGAAATTTAATCGTCGTTGTGCATACATCTGTATAAACACGAGTTAACAAATAAATATTCGCCCTCAAAAAATCAGAAAACAAACATGTGAAAAAACTGCCCTACTAGCCTATCATGGTTACGTGGGTTCAATTTTAAGATATGGCCTAATACTGTGGGGTAATTCCACAGATATAAACAAAGCTTTTATTTCCCAAAAGAAATGCATCAGAGCGATATGTGGTGCCGGTCCAATAGACATATGTAAGCCTCTATTCATAAAACTTAGGGTGTTTAAACCTCTCTTTACATTCTGGAAATAGGAGTGTTCGTTAAAAAACATCCGGACCTTTTCGAAGAAGTAAGCAAAAATAAAAAACATTTATCACGAGATGTAACTAAATTACAACTACCTAAAACCTCAATTCAACTCTTTTCAAAAGAAATTGTACATTTATGATAATTAAAGTCTTTAACAAAATCCCTAGAGATATAAGAGAACTCCCATTAAGAAAATTTAAAACACATCTAAACAAATGGCTTATAGAAAATGTTATTATAATATAAATGAGTTTCTAACATAAGACTATGACATATTTATACACTAATAATAAATTGCAATCAACTTTAGAAATAAGTATTGACATTGAGACTGTGTAATGGTGATTGACTTGTATTATTTGACATTATTTAACTAAATTTTACTGTAGACTGAATTGTGTATCTATTCTTATTGTTATAACGAGTTTGTCTGTGATTATATTAGATTGTATTAATTTTAGTGGAATATGTATTAAACATTATGTATGATGCAATCAATTTGCATACCGAAGTATCGGTGAAACATGCTGTACCTATTGTAAAATGTAATGTGTACCATCCTTGTAACCATGTTTCTAGCAAATAAACTATTTTATTCTATTCATAAAGTAATACATATATCCTTCCAGTCACCCGGAATGTATTAATTTTAGTGGGATATGTATTAAACATTATGTATGATTCAATCAATTTGCATACCGAAGTATCGGTGAAACATGCTGTACCTATTGTAAAATGTAATGTGTACCATTCTTGTAACCATGTTTCTAGCAAATACACTATTTTATTCTATTCATAAAGTAATACATATATCCTTCCAGTCATCCGGAATGTATTAATTTTAGTGGAATATGTATTAAACATTAGGTATGATTCAATCAATTTACATACCGAAGTATCGGTGAAACATGCTGTACCTATTGTAAAATGTAATGTGTACCATCCTTGTAACGATGTTTCTAGCAAATAAACTATTTTATTCTATTCATAACGTAATACATATATCCTTCCGGTCATCCGGAAGGATATATGTATTATGGATGCTTTCATCATCATTATATCAGCCGAAAGACGCCTACTGCTGGACAAAGGCCTCCCCCAAAAATCCTGACAACTGCCGGTCTTGCGCTATCCGCATCCAAAGGCGTTTAAGTGTAATCAAATGGAATAAATCTTCTTTTTAGAGGAGCGGTCCCATATTTAGCCAAAGCGTATTTTTTAGGATTGTAGGGATTTGGTGCACGGTTCTATATCGGGACTGACTCGCCGAAAGCAGGATGGAGATAGACTCAATAAGTAAGATACCAGTTAAACTGATAAAACAGTACACAAGGTAGCCTTTATGTATCTTGAATGATTATGTAGCTACCTCTTAAGCTTGTACAGACGCCAGCACATCCAGCTAGCTCTATCTGTTAAATTTCTCTTATAGATTTTCAACTTTTATCACATAAGCATAAGTTTCACTTTCAATTGAGGAAATTTGACAGATTGGGGTAGCTTGATATGCTGGCGTCTGTACTATGGCAACCAGACAACTGATAAACATACGAGTGTTTCTGAAGAATACAGGCACAGAACAAATATCGTTCTCATCACATAAAGATATCTATTGTAAGAGCGAACTGTTTTCGCTATCTTATCCTGGGATGCTACTTGCTTCAGATGCTTAGCATGACCTTATTGTTGTTGTCTGGGAATACTTTTGGAATATATTATATATATGTATATACAACACGTAACTTAATTAACGCACACCCTGAAAGTAGTTTGTTCAGAATAGTTTACTAAATCGATTTATATCATTTTTAATATAGATGATTTTTTTTCCAAAATAATTAAAACTATGGAAATTTTTGTCATATTAACCCTGTACAGTCAAAACAAATTGAAAGGGACCGTAAGTCGAAGTAATGAGACTTAAAAAGTCGCAGTTTTAATTGTATTCACACAAATTCCATCATTCAACACAAAATAAAGAAAACTAAACTTTATTCCAAGAAACTGATTTAGTAAATAATAATGCATAATTATATAGGTTAAATTAAAAATTCAGTGTATGTATTATGATTCATCATCATCATATCAGCCGAAAGACGTCCACTGCTGGACGAAGGCCTCCCCCAAAGATCTCCACAATTGCCGGTCTTGCGCTATTCGCATCCAGCTGTTTCCAGCGACCCGCACAAGATCATCGGTCCATCTTGTAGGGGGCCTGCCCACGCTGCGTCATCATTTGGGAGGATATGCCATAATCGCCACGCTTGGCAGGCGGGTTGGTTGTATTCATCATCATCATCATCATTACAGCTTAATAAGTCCACTGCTGGACAAGCCTCCCTCAATAATCGTCTTGGGGGGATATGCCATAATCGCCACGCTTGGCAGGCGGGTTGGTTGTATTCATCATCATCATCATCATTACAGCTTAATAAGTCCACTGCTGGACAAGCCTCCCTCAATAATCGTCTTGGGGGGATATGCCATAATCGCCACGCTTGGCAGGCGGGTTGGCGATCGCAGTAAGATGGTCATAGTAATCAGAAGGAAGCTGCTGCCCATCCTCTGGTAGATTTTCCCTCGGTCGACTTCTACGCCCCCCACGGGATGAGATGGGGTGATGATATTCTGATTCTGATATTTGTCGCCGTCACCACACAGCAGCGTCACCACACAGCAGTGTATTGGTTGTATTATGATTACAATATAATATTCTAATTGGGGTGTTTGAGGGTGTGTGTTAATTATGTTACATGTTGTATATATGTATATACCCATATACATATGTTCCAATCGGTTGTCCAAAAGAAAAAAATATTCATTTGATTGACTTTAAAAGGACGAAACTTATTTATTTAACTAATTTGCTATTGGAGTGAATTCTTCTTTAGCGGCATTATTTTCACTTTTATCGGTTACTATGTACGATTTCTTCGAGGTTATAAAGAAAACAACATTTAGTCGGTCGGTATGCTATATTATTTTGTATGTATGTATGTATGTGAAATGATTTATCTGTCGTTTCTAGACCAATTTTGATGTTTAGTTTACCGTAGCCTAGCTGGTAGTGCTCCTGCCTACGAAGCTGGTGGTCCTGGGTTCGAATCCCGGTAAGTGCAAATATTTGTGTGATGAGCACGAATATTTGTTTCTGAGTCATGGATGTTTTCTATGTATATAAGTATTTATCTATCTACATAAGTATGTATATCGTCGCCTGGTACCCATAGTACAAGCTTTGCTTAGTTTGGGGCTAGGATGATCTGTGTGACATTGTCCCCAGATATTATTATTATTATTATAGTTTTTGGTAATTAGGGAATGTTTTCTGAAAAATAACTGATTGCAACATAATGTATATCGGACCAACTTTCCCAGTATAAGAACAAAATGTATAGTCCAATGATACTATTGTGTACAGACGCCAGCACATCAAGCTACCCCAATCTGTCAAATTTCCCTAATTGAAAGTGAACCTTATGCTTTTGTGATAAAGTTGAAAAACTATAAAAGAAATTTGACAGATTGGGGTAGATTGTTGTGCTGGCATCTGTATATTTTTGTTATTATTTTATATAGTTATGAATGTATGCATTAGAGGCACGATAAGCGAAGTTACGTCCTGTCAGCTTTACTGATAAAAATGGCAATCGTGAGTTGCTCATAACTATAAGGTTCTGTATAACAGTGCTCCTGCCCGGCTTTAACGTAACTTGCTTTACTGTTTCATTTTTATAATTCTAAGGATTTTATGACAGTAATAATCTTACACACAAAAACTACGTTGAAATATACTATATTAGTTAGCAAATACAAGCGTGTTATACTTTCTTCTTATTTTTTATATTGTAAGATGATGTTACTTGAAAACTTATGAAGAAATATAGGCTTATTTTCGTTGCAATTAAAATTATTGTTAACTTGTTGTTACCCGTCGTTTATTTCTTACCAACTAATAACATTGTGTTCTTTTCAATATTTTTTTGTCTTCAATTTTAAACAAATTTTTGGTTACACGCTTTAACTAAAAAATATAATAATATATACAACATGTAACGTAATTAACGCACACCCTCAAACACCCCAATTAGAATATTATGTTGTAATCATAATACATACACGGTTTTTTTTTATTTAACGTGTATATGCATTGTTATTTACTAAATTAGTTTCTTGGAATAAAGTTTATTTTTCTTTATTATGTATTGAAAGATGGAACTTGTATGAATACAAATAAAACTGCGATTTTAAAAGTGTTTTTACTTTGACTTATGGCCCATTTTAATTTATGTTGACTGTACAGTGTAAATATGACAATACTTTCCGCAGTATTAATTTTATTGGAATAAAAAATTTCCTGTATTCAAAATGATATAAATCGATTCAGTAAACTATTCAGAAAAAAACTATTTTCAGGATGTGCGTTAATTAAGTTACATGTTGTATAACTAAAAAAGTATAAAACGTCAAACGACAATATGTTAGTCAATATTAACCGTGTCTTTATTTTCTATAAGTACAGAGATACATATATGTTCATTGCTGAGCGAGGAGTAAGTAGTTTTTGTAACTGCGCTGAGGAACCCCGTAATGAATTGCGTTGTTAGCGCATTTGCGACCAAGTGTAACAAGAGGAGAGACATATTGTTCTTCGATAATAATATAAATTGTTTGGACCATCAGTTTAATATTGTGAGTATTTCTTGTATTTATTCCTGATGTATACATATATAAAGATTTATTAAAATTACTGGTAAAAAATAGGGCCAGAGAAAGATTGTTTATATATATTATAGTTATATTAGTAGTAGGAGAATGCCTACGGAGCTAGAAAAAAAGACGATAAGACCCGGTGTTAAATTCGATTAGGTATTTTAAAAGCTACCTGTACCATATGTTTTGTTTATGTCCCATATGTTTATGTCCCAGGACCCAATTCCCGTGTTATCTACACCTACATATATGTTTTCGATGTAATATCTAATATCTTCTTTATTTATTTTTATAGGTATGGTGAGGATGGATTTCCGAATATGTAAGTACCGCTTTTGGAAACCATTTTAACTGACACTTTTGGAACGAATTGAAAGGGGGCTAGACGGAAAAAATCTTACAAAAAGTTGTCACTACACTTTTTGCAGCTGTGCGGCGTGCGCATGTTTCCCTGTCTGTCTCTCTCTCTCTCTCTCTTATAGAAAGCAAGCCAGATATTTTCATTTCTATTTCGCATTGAATACTGTGGTGTCGCGACGATTATTTTTGTTGAGTGTATACAGGCTTTTTGTACATAATAAATAATAAGAAATAACTTCGTTCCATCCGGGTGTACCTTGGCACCTCTCAAGTTTTTTTATTTCACAAGTGGTAGTTTATGGTATATGGCGTTAATATCGAATGGTTTGTATAAATTCGAGTAACAGAACGGTGCGGTGGCGGAGCGGTTTACGGACATGGGGCCGGACACCCCGTGGTCGTGGGTTCGATTCTCGCCGGCACTTGTTATACAATTAAAAGATGTCTGAAAAGTTGTTTGACAAGTGTTAAGAAAACGTCAATAAATAACAATGTTATTCAGAATAATTACCTCTATTAGAAGCTAGTAAACCATTTTAACTAAAATGCATTTGTTTTATTCGATCGCGTTAACAGGCGTCCGAATAAAGCGGGATATATAGTCAGGTTTTTTGGTTGCGGGTGCGGCAAAATTGGAGTCCAGTCTATCCGGCTTTTGTAAGGCTTTATAAATTTTACCATATTTTTACATTTGTCATGTATTGGTTTCTGCCCGTCCGGACCGCATCAACTTGCTAGCGCTAGCACAAGCAAGCGCACTGCTCGCTTCCGCTAGCGCTAGCAAGCGGACTGCTCGCTTGCGCTAGCGCTAGCAAGCGGACTGCTCGCTTGCGCTAGGGCTAGCAAGTTGAGGCGCTGTCTATTCGATTTCACACCTGATAACCGTATGGTTATCATCGGTAATACTAGCTAGTAGTATTACCGATGATCATGTGAGGGTTGCTGACAGCTACCGCAAAACCGGCTGTTGTAGAGATCTTTGGCAAGGACTTTTGTCCGTAGTAGACGAATATATATAGATAAATAAATACGTAATGATGAACATCAATAATAAAGTTAATATGAATAATTAAGTTCGAGGATATTGTTACCCCATTGTGACAGTCGCTCGATGCGTCGTGTCCCGGGTTCGATTCCCGCACCGGACTTCTATTTGTGTAACCCATAAATATGTTAATGTTTTTTATATTTTTTATCTGATTCCTGATATCTACTTTATAAAAATAAGTCTGGTTTTCCTTCCTGACGCTATAACTCCAGAACGCACTAACCGATTTCTACGGTTTTGCATTCGTTGGAAAGGTGTCGGGCTCCGTGAGGTTTATAGCAAAGAACATTTATAAAATTTAACGCGGGGAACAGCTAGTATATAATAAAATACCCAAGACCATTAGATATATAAGAGACATAAAAAAATATAAAAACACATTATATACCTTTTTTTGATTAGATAATCTAGTGAGGGCGTTGTCTTTCATAAAAAAATAAAATATCCTTTTACAATGGCAATGACGTATTATCGTGATCAATTTTAGGTTAATAAGTCCCGGGTTCTATTCCGGTCCGGGTCCGGGTCCGGGTTACTGGGTTGTTTGAACAAGAAAACTTTCAGTAACATCTCGCAGTCAGGAAGTTGGCGGTGTAACGCCCCCGTTCCTTGATAAGGGGTCCCTCGTCTCACTGTTTCCGATTTGTTATTAAGCATATCTACTACCACTACGAACCGGAAGACGCAGCGTGGGTAGGCCCCCTACAAGATGGACCGATGATCTTGTGCGGATCGCTGGATGCGGATAGCGCAAGACCGGCAATTGTGGAGATCTTTCGGGGAGGCCTTTGTCCAGCAGTGAACGTCTTTCGGCTGATATGATGATGATGATATCTACTATAACACAAATATTTATCATCTGTTTACAGGTCTTGCAGTTGTCCTAGCACTGATAAGATACTCGAATCAATGTAAGACAGAATACGACAGCGTCAAGTGCATCTACCAAATGACCTGCGTCAGTACTATTGATACCCAATATGGATGGCAAAGTTTTAGAAAAGAGTCCTATACCAGATCTCAATGGGGTTTTAATGTAGAATTTTGCAGTGATGGCCCAAGTATATCATACGGAGGGTACGTGTTAGACCAAGTTCATCTCAAAATGACAGAGTCCTTAGTAACAAGAGAATTCGAATCAGCACGACAAGTCCCTGCCATGTTATATGGTAATAACGGTTTTACAAGTGTCATTTATTCTATAGACCTGAGTGACAACGAATATTACGAAACTCCAGTATTAAAATCTATGCAAAATCTAGCTATATTAAATATCTCAAGAAATCACATTACTACAGCTGTTTTGTCAAATCACAACGAATTGAATTCTCTGATTGAAATAGATTTGTCTCATAATGCAATTAATAATATCAACGTTGATATAAACGAATATCCTTATAGGGCATTGAAGAGGATCGATCTATCTCATAATTATTTAGTTAACATTCCTGATGCTGTATTCGACAAGTTTGATGATCTAGAAAGATTAGACTTGGGGTTTAATTACATTGACACCTTAAGTCAATCCACTTTTGAAGGAACGAGAAATTTAATACACCTTGATCTGTCTAATAATCGCCTAACAGATATCAATTCATCCCTTTTCAGATTTGCTATGCTTCAAGTGTTAAAATTAAGTGCAAATAGATTGAGTAATATTAAACTGAACGACTTTACTCAACTAAGTAAACTAGAAAACCTCGATTTGAGTTCAAATTCATTGAAAACTATTGATGCTATCAGCTTTGCGAATATGGGCCAGTTAAAAATTTTAGATTTAAGTTCTAATAAGATTGAAATAGCTAACAAAGATATGTTTATAAACATGAATTCATTAATAAATGTTAACCTCTCAAATAACAAGTTAAAGTCACTACCTAGAGGTATGTTTAGGAATAAAACTTTATATGACTTCGCAATTTCTGATAATATTTTAGAAGGCTCCTTAATAAAAGGCATGTTTGAAGGTGTTAATGTTACAAAATTAGACCTCAGTAACCAAATGTTAACATCAGTTGAGGATTATGCCTTCAATGAACTCATTAGACTAGAAACATTACTTTTGAATTCAAACCAGATTCAAACTTTATCCAACTTATGTTTCAAAACTTTGATTAATTTGCAAGTGTTGGACTTATCACATAACCAAATTTCAAGTTTTGAATTTAACAAAGACGATTTGAGCAATCTCCATTCTATGTTATTAAAACATAATCTTTTAACGCAAATAACACATGAACAGTTTCAAAATCTAAATGGTCTTGAATACTTGGATCTCTCAGAAAATACTATCACTAACTTAGCACCAAGTTCATTCAAATCATTGAAAGGTTTAATAAATTTACAAGTTTCAAATAATCCTTTAACTGGAACTTTAAAAACTGGCACATTTGATGGTTTAACATCACTACCAAGTCTTGATATTTCCTGTAATTTGTTGACTACAATTCAAAATGCATCATTCAGTGACATGAATGATTTAAAAAGACTTAATATGTCTTTCAGCAATATAAGTGAATTAGAATTTAATGTTTTCGTTCATACAGGGTACATAGTAACGCTCGATTTGTCACACAACAAACTAGAGACTTTCTTTATAAATTTGACAGAACTAGTTGGATTAACTACTTTACTGTTAAATAACAATCTTATTCAAACTATTTCTACTACTTCATTTATTGGCCTGCAAAATTTAAATATGCTTGTTTTGTCGCACAATAATATTAAAACGGTGCATAACGATTCGTTTAATGAGCAGGAGGATATGCGCTCTTTGGATCTCTCCTACAACGATAAACTAGAATTTTCGTTTGAGTTGCTAGTGAAAATGAAAAATTTAAATCGTATAGATTTATCAGGAATTACAACGGGTATAAATTTTGCACGTATAACAAATACTGTAACTCATGTAATCATATCAAACGCGAGTATTACAAATATTACTGAAATGAACTTAAATGGATTAGCACAAGCTGTTACCTTAGTATTAAGTAATAATAATGTGTCCAAGCTAGAAATTGGTGCTTTTTCTGGAATGGATTCCCTCCGAGATCTTGATTTAAGTTATAATAAAATATCTTACATTCAACCGGGGGTATTTAAAAATAATTCTTTATTGCATTCTTTAAATATATCGCATAATGACTTATCGACAATAGGATATGGTATATTCCGTGGATTAATATATTTAAATACTTTAGATATGTCATATAATAAAATTACTGATTTACAAAATGAAAGATTTTACGAAGTAAGAAGTTTGAGTGAGTTAATAGTGGATCACAATAGGATTGAATCAGTTAGTATAGAAGAATTCGAGGGCACTAGTTTAAATAAATTGAGTATAGGCGATAATCCTTTGCCTTGTCATATACTAGTAAAATTAAAAAAAAATGGTCCCTTGGAAATAACAGCAATTACAATAGATGAACATAGTGATGAGAATATAGATGGTGTTTCATGTAATAAAGATCGCACAACGCTAACGACTGTATTGCCTAGTAAAGTTCCAACGCTATCAGTTAACAATGACGTACTCTTTGACATTAGAAATATTTTATACAACCTTAGTATTAAACACAATGAAATGACGCAAGCAAATGCAACAAAAAATTTAGAAGATATAATTCATGCTATTGAAAATACAAATAAAGTAAATTACGAAAGAGATGATAAATTATCGAATATCTCTTTAACAGTTGTTGGTTTGACAAATGATTCTAATATTTTACTAGAAAAAATCTTAAAATCATTGAGCAAGAGCGCCACGACTACTACTTTAACTCCAGTCATTATCACTACTACAAAAAGTTCAAATTCAAGTGAAGTAAATACAACTTTAGATCTTATAACATACGTGAATAAAATGAGACAAGAATTAGAAGATAGTATAGCAGCTGAAAAACAAAACATAATACATGAACTTGAAACTAAATTTTCTCAGATATCTTATCAAACGGACTTTCCGACGAGTCCAGGCCATGAAAGACTTATCTCCAATCCAGAAAGCAGTAAGTCAATGTTTACAGAAACATGCGTGGGTTTGATTCTCGCTATTTTAGTATGTTTAGTGTTATATAAGTTTTATAAATCGAGAATGTTTGTAAGAAGGCGATTATCGTACAGTACCCGAGAATTGCCAGGTTCAATGGAGAATTCTAATCTGTAAAATTAACCATGGATACAAAGAATAAATATACAAATAAAATTAAAATATTAAATCATCAAAAAGGCTACTTTAAATTTAGAACAATGAAGTATAATGACAAAAAATATAATTTAACTAACAGAATTATCAAATCGAGTTATAATGGGGTTAGATTAAATAAATACAATGTTAACAGTGTTACATATATAAATATACTTATATAAATTTTATGGCCAATTTAAAGTTTTAATGCAAAATAACAGTTTATGTTAAGTGGAAGTTAAAAAAAAGTATTTAAAGCATAAAAGGTTACTTTACAATGTTTTTCTATCACGGTAAAGTCAATGATATTGTATATAAGATACGTTACGTTCACAGTAACCGGCATTTAAAATATGGTCGCGCTGATATATACATACCGTTATAGTGTAACATGTTGATAAGTTGCTCAATAGTACAAAAGATAGCAAAGGCATGCAAATAAAAGAGATAGATATCATTTAAACAATTGCGCTTCTACTCGTAATGTTAAACTCGTCGCCCTGCTCAGCGCGGACTGACAAAACGTCCCAATCGGGACGTCAGAGAGTTTTCACTTTGTGCGCACTAGTAACATATCTGCCTCTTTTTTATATATAACTAGTGGCCTGGTACGTGCTTCGCTACGCTTTTAAGTAGGTATTAGTACAAATTGTTTGTATATGGGAGTATAGAAAGATGTTGATTTTACACTGTTTCAAGATTTTTTTTTAAATTTCTCTAAGTACAAACCTTTCCTGGACTTCCACGAATAATTCAAGACCAAAATTAGCCAAATCGGTAAAGGCGTTGTTGAGTTATAACATTACAACGAAAAGTGGCATTGATTTTTATATATATAGATATCATTGGGTAAATGAATTAGATCGCGTTTTGATTTCTCTAAAGTTCTTAAGACATAGCCATATTTGTCGTATATTTTGTTAAGCATAAGTTGCAAACATAAACTTTTAACTTTTCCAACTCGTGCTGAAATTCTGTAAGTTTTGCCAAAACTTTGTATTGTCAGCCCCATACATAATTTATATTTAACTAGCTGTGGTCCGCGGTTTTGCCCGCGTTAAACTTTATAAATTATCGCCTATGTGTTAATCCAGGGTAACAGCGAACTCCGTACCAAATTCTATTAAAATCGCTTCTGCCGTTTAGACGTAAAGAAGTAACAAACATACACTCACAAACTTTCGCCTTTATAATATTAATGTGATTAGCTCATGAAATCTATCGTGCAAGTCCACTTAAATGGTGGATCTATGATATTGGTTGTGTTTGTTTTGAGATTGATAAGTTTGTGCATTTATTAAATCATGTAATTAAAACATACTTTTATTACGGCCAAGGGTTGCAAGTATAATGAATGTTACACCATCGTAAATTAAATCGGAATCGTAAATTACACCGGCAGTAGTGTATATTGTGTAACTGGTTCTATATCCGGAAGTCGATGAAATTTACGCCTCTAAATTGCGAATAATGTCTATAAGCAATGTCAGCTGTTAGATGCGGGGGCGGCCTGAACTGACTCTAACACTCACGTAACTGCTGCCCATACGAATTGAATTTAAATATTTGAATTTTATACGAATTGAATTGAACATTAAAACGTTATTATACCTTTACACTTCTTAGTTGGTTCTCAATAAACTAAATAACTTATATTTCTTTTTATTTATTGATTTATACTTTTTAAACTTTAAAACTTTACATAACGCTGGCTTGATTCTTCTCGTTGGCTGTATCTAAGTTAGATAACTACTTTTTTATATACGAGTATGTGGTTAGACGCAAAGAAAATGCATATTGCCCCCAATAATGGAAAATGGAAAATGTTAAATAGTGGTAATTTATCCTTATTTTATAGTAACTTAGTTAATTGTCAGAGATAAAAAAAAAGTATGTATGCAATATGATTAATATCATTCCGTTTCTTTCTAAAATACTAAATTCTTATGAAAAGGACACCACATATTTAGTTGTGGCGGTAATTTAGTTTTTTATTTTATAAATTAGTAACTCGAACCTGTTGAAGATTATACGCCCAGTGCGCTTTTTTTAAAAAAAAATGGCGTGTATAGTTAGCCAATCAGGCTTTCACTGCTTTGGCAGTTCTATGTACGCCCTGTCCTTTTCATGCGACTAACATTAGAGAGAGAGAGAGAGAGAGAGAGATGTATTGGCATTTAAATTAGTTTAATGTCGTGAAAGGCAGTATCTAGTACAGTCTTGATAAGGCAGTTGTTGGACCTGGAAGTAAATCCTCAGAGATTAAAATTTTATATTATGATAAATTATCATAGATTAAAGGTATTAAAAGGTATGCTGAGATGGTTTGAGCATTTAGAAAGGAGATTGACAAAATAAGTATACCTGGCCTGTGTGTATGGTACAGCCGCAAGGTGAAGACTTCGTAGTACATTCTCCGACCAAATCGGAGACGTACTCAAGAAAGGGTAGGTCAGAAGTACCTACTCTGAACCGGAGAGCATGAATGAAGAAATCCGTTGTCTCTACCTACCACTCTGTGATTCTATATATGTATTTAAAGGTGTTATGTAAAATAAAAAGTAACGCTTAATAAATTATTACTTAATATTTTTTTTTCGTTCTGTGTACCATCATACTGCAATTGCCAACGTGGCGATTATGGCATATCTCCCCAAGATGATTCTTGGGGGAGGCTTGTCCAGTGCTGGACTTATTTCAGTTGTAATGATGATTATAACTGATGGTAGGGTTGGGTGTTTTTAGTTAAATGAAATTCACTGGACTTTATCTACTTTGTAAATTTGTTCGTAAGATGTACAGACGCCAGCACATCCAGCTACCCCAATCTATCAAATTTCTTTTATAGATTTTCAACTTCATCACAAAAGCAATAGGTTCACTTTCAATTGGGGAAATTTGACAGATTGAGTTAGATTGATGTGCTGGCGTCTGCACTTTGTAAAATTGTAAATGTTGACATTGATTATTGCGTACTGACGCCGTTAGTTATGTCTATTCTTCTGATTTAGTTATCATTCTCTTTGAATTTAGAATCTCATTACAAATCGGTGAATTTATTGGATTAAAAAAATACTCGGTCCGCAATAATCGGTTCGAAACGAAGCGCTTTGCTTCCTCCTTTATCATACGCACGGCTAAGCAGTAGAACACCCTCCCGAACGCGTTTCCAGACTCATACAACATGGGTTTATTCAATGCGAGAGTGAACAGGCATCTTATGGGTACGCGCGGTCCACGTTTGACCACATCTTCACTTACCATCAGGTGAGATCGTGGTCAAGTGCAAACCCATCCAGCATAAAAAAATAAGTTAAAGTAATGCGGTACTTTTATCGAAAAATAAAATTTACCTCAATTAGTAATTTATTTTCGATATTTCTTGTCTTGTTGTTAGTTCATAAATACTACAAATAAAAAGTTTCATCGACTGAGGATATATTGCGAGGTGTTATACAAACAACCGCTTCGTTTCTAGACTAAAAATGATCATTAGTGTATAGATGTATCCAGTGAATTATATACTAGATGTAGTAAGGAATTGTATATTGTAATTAATTGTATATGTTTATATAACAGATATTATAATAATGGTATCCTTTAATTCGGTTTTTTATTTTACCTTGTTACATGCTGTGGATTTCCCCATTTTTATAAGCTATATAATTTTTACTAGGTGATTACTTAGCTATTACCAGCTGGTGTTATTGGAGATTTAAATACATTTAGTATCGGGATATGGTTAATTTAAAGACGGGTCTACACTACTTTTGAGTTTTTATTAAACTTTTTTTTTCCTTTTCTTATCTATTTTGAAGACAACGCCCGCACTAGGGTTTCGAATCTCTGTGTCACGGCGTTTAAATAAATGTCTATAAGCAATGTCAGCTGTTAATGCGCGGGCGCCCTGAACTGATTCTAATACTCAGGTAACTGCTGCCCATACGAATTGAATTTAAATATTTGAATTTTATACGAATTGTATTGAATATTAAAACGTTATTATACCTTTACACTCCTTAGTTGGTTCTCAATAAAGTAAATATCTTAATGTTATATTTTTTTTATTTATTGATTTATACTTTTTAAACTTTACATAACGCTGGCTTGATTCTTCTCGTTGACTGTATCTAAGTTAGATAACTACTTTGTATATACGATTATGTGGTTAGACGCAATGAAAATGCATATTGCATTTTTTCTTTTTTTTATTTATTTTGAAGACAACGCCCGCACTAGGGATTCTAATCCCTGTGCCACGGGGTTTCCAACTCAAACTCAAAAGTCATTTATTCCGTTAAAATATTACATTTGTGTAGAATCGTCAATTTTTTACCCTACCGTGCAGTGCATGACGTGGCAGCTACTGGGAAACACAGCTAGAAAACTCAGTAGGAATCCTTTTTTAAAATATTTATTTCTTACATAAAATTACATTGTATGTCAATTTAGAGCGACTCAATCCCAAGCTGTTTTGTAACTTAAATAATCAGAACTTTTGTAGTAAGCCCTGCTACACAATTTGGCTTTTATAATTCTTTTAAACTTATTTGTAGACATTTCTCGGATATCACTGGGAAGTTTGTTGTAGAATCTTATACATTGCCCCATAAAAGAGTTAAGTACTTACTTTGTGGAGACGGGTAGTATGTATACGATTTAACCATTGATTAAGTCATTTTTAACCTTTATTTATTTGAACACCATTAAAGAAATCGATGTTCGGCGACTTAGCCGGTAAAGGCCCAGGTCCGAGTCATTACGAGCTCAGGGAGGCACAGGGTTATGATACCGCTAACTCCCAGACTTCGGGTTGCTACCGATAAATTTGAACCCAGGACCTCATCTGCGGTTGAACACGCTACCACAAGACTAACGACATATATTACGAGATGGGGTTGGTGGGATGCATCCCCATCACCATACAGAACTAGATAAGTTGCGTGAGGCAATGAGATTCATTGTTATATATTTGCAACATATACATTTTCCTTGTCGGCCTCGATTTGCAATACTACTATAATAAACTATAATATAATACTCTTTACAAAACAACACGTGTAATATACATCCCAATATGAACCCATAAAAATGACTAAGTATCTCTTTAGTTTTAGGGTTCCACACTAATAATAATATTAATTGACTTCAATAAATTATTAATTATATCCTGGGACATTATATACACACGGCCATCTGATCCCAAACTAAACAGAGCTTGTACTATGGAAATCAGATAATCAGATCAAATAACATATTCTTTTGTAAATACATACTTATATAGATAATTACACCCAGACTCAGGACAAACAGACATGTTCATGCACACAAATATCTGTCCTGGGTGGGAATCGAACCCACGACCTTCGGCGTAAAAAGCAAGCATTTGCCAACCACGCCAACAGGCCCAATACAAAAAAAAATAAAAAGGTTTAAATGTAAGATAGTAGACCTAATAATTGTAGGCTGTATTATGTAATTTATTTGAAATAAACAGTTTACATTTTAATATTTTTTTATCACGTAAAATTTTCATTTATATCATAGGGCGACAAACGAGCAAGTGGATCACCTGATGGTAAGGTTGTTAGTTTAAAATATATTTTAGTACATATTGTCTGATATATTAAGGTAAGAATTGTAATTTTAAGAATTGAAATGCTATTTATCCGGGCTAACCTCTATTATATCCCACTTTATTTATTCTGGGCATGGTAGGTTACTGCAAATTGGAAGTAAGGAGGGACGTTTCGTTAGCCATTTACTTATTCAAAATGATGCGTGGAGTAGTGCATAATCCAGCCATCCTGCACGAAATAAGACTCTGTGTCCCGGATAACTACAGGGGACGGCGGATACGGCCGCCGCTGCTGGACGTGCCGTGCGCGCGGACTAACATGCTGCAGCGTACTTACGGATATGAGACAGAAGCGACATGAAAGCGGCTCGGCACCAACCACCGCAAACTTCTCTTGTCAGGCCTGCGGCAGGCTATGTCGCTCTCGCATCGGTTTGTTTAGCCACAATAAGAAATGTCTCTCAGACAATACGCCGTAAATCGTCTGTAACAGACGCAAGGGCCATATATATATATTATGTGTCTACTCCACCGAATTGGTTCAGACTGTAATGGTGGTGTAGTTCTGTGTGTAAATAAAGCCTCGTATCCACTAGGCAACATTTGACGCGCGACATGTTGCTCAACATGTTTCGCATCTTGTTGAATGTTGACGCGGAACATTTGTTTAACAACGTTGTCTGTCCACACATTCTCAGTCGTCGACAACATGTCGCTAGAGGAACTTGTGTTGATTTCAGCGGCAGTGGTTATAATTTTATCGAAATCAAAAAGAAGAAAACCACGTTGGTGGGTTAGAAAAGAGTATGTACCTTGCTTTCGACCTCTTTCACAGACACACCTTGTGTTTTCGCTATTGAATCCCATGCATCTAGTTTTTTTAATTTATTTTTATAGTCTCTGTGAGCAGTATCCCATAAACATTCATAGTTTTGGTACAGTTCGATTAATTTGAGCACTCGTTCGTTACACCACACTACGGACATTGTTGTGCGTCACGTCTCCACTCGACAACAATTGATGCTCAACTAACGATGCACTTTAAACAAACAACAAGCCGCGCGTCATGTTGCGCGGCAGCTGGCAACGTCGCGCGCTGTTGTGCAGCGTTGCCGTACATGTTGAGATTCACGTGTCACGCGCCAAATGTTGCCTAGTGGATACGAGCCTTTAATAAATAAATGTTATTATAATGGCGAACCTTGTGTTTATAACGACGGCCGTGTTGCAATGCTACCACCGGATCCAATGCGCCCCTATTGAGAAGACTTCTTTCTGCTTCTTTAATAATTACTAAAAAGGTGTGTAAGCAATATTCAATCTACAATCTGTCGGAACCGGTCGTAGTCGTTTGACAGTAGTCGTTAAGGCATATAAGAGGCCTACGGGTCGGCTTGAACAAGTCTAACACCAGGGTTACCACTTCCCATACGCTAAGGTAAGCCTAATTATTACCCGGTTACTTTACCGGGTAATAATTAGGCTAAAGAGCTAAAAGACCTTAGCTGTGGTTCACAAGATAATTATGTCCTCGATGGAACTTTCCCCAGCAGGTTTGATCTTTAAGCACAAAACCCCTATGGCGGGGTAAAGGGATTTGTATTTCGCCTATAATACATACATACATCCATATACTCGCGCCTGTTTCCCAGAGGGGTAGGCAGAGACAACGGACTTCCATTTGTCACGATCCTTGCATACCTCTTTCGCTTCGTTTACTGACATATTATTCTATAATAAATTACCGTCACAAATCAGATCCATTAATAGTTCAGATATAAACATATCTTAAAATAAACTTAACACCTTTCTTCAAGAGAAAGCGTATTACTCGGTTAATGAGTTTTTAAAGGATAATAATGTTCCGTAGCCTATATATAGTTAATTATAAAAATAAATAAAAATAAAATAAGCCTTTATTGCTGTTCCATAAAACAATAAATTTACATATTATTATTCGATCGGTTTCACTGCACAGCTTGTCTTCCGACAAAGGCCTCCTCTAAAGCTTTCCATTTCTGTCTGTCTCTCGCTGTTCTCGTCCACTCTGAACCCGCTACCTTTTTGAGGTCATCTTCCCATCTTTTTGTTTGACACCCTTTACTTCTCTTCCCATCCCTGGGATACCATTCTGTTATGGTTTTTGTCCATTTTCCATTCGTATCTCTAATCATATGTCCAGTCCATCGCCATTTTAAAGTTTTACATGTGTTTTTTGCATCCTTAAATTTAGTTGTATTTTTAATTTTTTCTAGTCTTATTCTATCTTTCCTCTTGACGCCCATTACGCTTCTCTCCATTCCGTTTTGACATACCTTTATTTTGTTTATTAAGGTATCAGTCAATGCCCATGTTTGGCAACCATAAGTTAAACATGGTAAAATGCACATATTATACACTTTTCTTTTCTCTTTGATAGGCATGTCCTTGTTTTTCATGACTTCGCTGAGTGACCAATATCTCTTCCATGTATTGGCTATCCGTCTTTCGATCTCTTTGTACATGGTGTCTTTAGCCGCTATGAGTTGTCCTAGGTATATGTATTCTTCGACATATTGTATTATCTCTGAGTTGACTCTGATGGTATGTGTCTGTGAAGAGTTAGTCATAATCTTTGTTTTTGCCGTGTTCATTGTAAGTCCAGCTTTCGCACTTTGATCTGACAGTTGTTGCAACATTTTTTCTAAATTTTTTGGATATTCTATAGTTAATTATGTTATCCCAATTATTATTCTATCTCATTCTATCGTAATAAAATTGTAATTGACTTAATTTTAAGATTTGCATGCTAAAATGGTGAAATATAGTTAGTATATTTTATAAATTACCACCACCTATATTTGTAAATAAAGATTTTTGTATTGTATTGTAGGGTTTTCGTTTAGGTCGTTTACCTTTTATAAAACGAGTAATATTTCGATTCTACCAAGTACAGAGTTTGTTGCATGATCATCTCTAATTGTCCTGAGTCTAGGAATTATCTATATAAGTATGTATTTACAAAAAAGGTGTATATCCGTTATCTGGTTTCCATAGTACGAGCTCTGCTTAGATTGGGATCAAATAATGTCCTAGGATATTATTATTATTATTCAGGGTTTATAAACATTTAAGTAACTCTTTATAGTACACAAACAATATTGCATACAAGGAACTATGAGTATGTTATCAATATTGAACAAATGGCGGCCTTATCGCTAGGTGTGATTTCTTCTAGGCAAATTTATTTAATTTAATATGATGTGATGTACGGAACATGCGATGTCCGAATCCGACTCGCAGCTTACCTCTTTTTTAATTATTTTAAACTAGCAATACTTAGACGGGGAAGTCCCTACATGTGACAGTAAATTCTGCCTTATCAACGAATTCGTGCATTTGCGTGGGTTGTAAATATTCGCTTACCTACTTGACTATCAGTTGTTATTGTTAGTTATTCATTATACGAGTATGTACTGTATATAAGAAGGTAGTAGGTATTTACATAGAACTAGCTGTGCCACGTGGTTTTACCTGCGTCAAACTTTATAAATTATAGCCTATGTGTTAATCCAGGGTGTCAGCTAATTCGATACCAAAAGAGAATGACCAAAACTGGTACCAAGAAGTCTCATGCATCAAGATCATAATTGTATAGTAATTATTTTCATATTATATTATACTAGCTGGTGCCCGCGACTTTGTCCACGACAATTTTGAATGATTACCAATGTAACTACTTACTTCTAGCTTAATCTAAAAAATATAACTTTTAAAAGAAAAAGCAATATAAATTTCAGAAAACCTAACCTATAAATAACCTAGCTAAGATATAACTAAAGACTACTTTGCTACTGTTATAAAAAAAAAGACCCAATATCATAAACCCAAAAACATCAAAGGATACATATCGATTGTTTCAATTAAAAATATATAGCATTTATGCTATATATTTTATAAATGACCACCAAAATTAAAAATATATAGCATTTATGCTATATATTTTTAATAGAAAGGCCAAATACTCATTTTCATGCGTTTAACTTCAAAAATATCGCATTTTTCATACAAACTTTATTCCCTATTTTATGACCTTCGGGGTGGAATTTTCAAAAATCCTGAAATAATATATTTTTTATTTCTAACTAAAAAGCCAAATGCTAATTTTCATGCGTTTAACTTGAAAATTGACACTTTTTTCGTACAAACTTACATCCCCTATTTTTCGCCCTTGGGGGTGAAATTTCCAAAAATCCTGAAACACATATTTTTTATTTTTAACTGCAAGGTCAAATACCAACTTTCATGTTTCTAACTTAAAAAACGGCAAAGTTTCATACTAACTTGGCACCCCCGTTTTACCTTCTTAGGGGCTGAATTTCGAAAAATCCTTCCTTATTCCTTGTCTCCGTTATAAAGAAAACATCTGTGCAAAATTTCAGCTTTCTAGGGCCAAGGGTTTGGGCTGGGCGTTGATGAGTCAGTCAGTCAGTCAGGACTTCTCTTTTTATTTATATAGATTAGGACATAACGCTTCATGGATTTGATGTTTGAACAGGGAATTAAATTTTAAAGTTTAAAAGTATAAATATTGTTTTACTCCCTCGTAACACAACCGGTCATAGAGATGTGAATGCAATAGAAACTGATTTTGATGAATCGACTAACCAGTTATTCAATTAGTTTCTTATCTATACATATAATAAAATCGTAGGAAAGTCAAAACTGTACATTGAATATTTTTTTTAAAGGATACTTGGGGCGTGATCTACATTGGATATCGAAGCCAAAAATATAGTTTTTAGAATGTTTGTCTGTGTGTCTGTTTGTCTGTATGTATGTCCGAGCTAAACTCAAAAAGTACTGCATATATTTACTTCAAATTTTGCATGAATATTACTAAGAGGTCGGATCAACATATAGGCTACATACTATCACGCTATCACCTATGGGGGAGGAGTTTAACGCGGGTAAAACCGCGGGGCACAGCTAGTGTATAATAAATAACTATAACGTTTGCTTCAAAAACATTAAACAAGTTATATGTGCATTGCTTTCGTTTCGTTCAATAACGTGACAATTCAAATTAAACCAGTACACCAAATCGATTTAGTATTACTAATTGACACAATATCGATTTTCTTACTATGTTACAGGCGTTTAGACGTGAAGAAGTAACAAACATAGGTACACGCTCACACACTCATAAACCTACCAGCCGTGGACTTCTCTTGGCGCCTGATGGGGGAGTCCCGGGAACGCGGGTTTGCTGCTCCGGCACCCCATCTAATTAGACCTAGACACAAAATAAATAATCGTGCTCGTGATAGAAGCCAAGACCTCTGGCTTAGCAGTCACGATTACTAACCACTCGACCAACAGGAAAAAATATTATTAAACACTCACACACTCATAAACTTGCGCCTTTATAATATTTTTTGTAATGTGTCCACATGTTTGTAACAAACCACGTTACAAAGATGTGGACACATTACAAATGGACCCCCATCAGGCGCCAAGAGAAGTCCACGGCTGGTAGGTTTAGTCGGTGCAAGTCCGACATACCCACCCGCAGACACTTTTTGCGGGTGGCATGCGGAGGCATTCCCCCTGCCTCATAAAAAAAAGGTCTAATTAGGTGGTTAATGTTGAAGTTTTAGTAATATATAAGTATGTAAATGAGTTGTCTGATTACCAAGTTTGTCACAGGCTCTAGGCCAAGTTTGGAATCAGGTGGCAGTGAGTCGTGTCCCTCAAATCTATAGAAATCAGCGAACAAACTTCCAGAATTAGCGGCATAAATCAATGTATACCCATAATGACGATACAATACAATACCTCGGTTGAATAGAAACTCTAGTTGTGTATATAAGTTGGCAAATGCTTGCTTTTGACGCCGGAGGTCGTGGGTTCGATTCCCAACCAGGACAGATGTTTGTGTGCATGGAAATGGCTGTTTGTCCTGAGTCTGGGTATAATTATCTGTATAAGTATGTATGTACAGAAGAAATGTAGTATATCAGTTATCTGGTTTCCATAGTACCAGCTCTGCTTAGTTTGGAATCAAATGGCCTTGTGTAAATAATGTCCCAGGATATTATTGATGATGTCTTCTCGACCAAATTTCGGCCGCGGCGGCCATTCTCGAATGGAGACTAGCCAATTGCGCAGGACATATTATAGTGCACAAGTGTTTGCGCAAACACACACACGGCACTTCCTATTCCATCACTCTCATGATCCGATGGGACGACAAGCGACACGACCGGAAAGAGGTCAGGTACAGGACCGACGGCTTTACGTGCTCTCCGAGGCACGGGGGTGTAATACCGCCAACACCCAGACTTCGGGCGGATACTGAGAAATTTCTTTTTACAGAAAAATCTCAAAATAACTATTTGGCCCGACCCGGGATTTGAACCCAGGACCTCCTTTTCTGCGGTTGAACACGCTACCGCTAGACCAACAAGGCAGTCTAAAGGATCATCATTACAGCTTAAATAAGTCCACTGCTGGACAAGCCTCCCTCAAGAATCATCTTGAGGGGATATGCCATAATCGCCACGCTTGGCAGGCGGGTTGGCGATCGTAGTATGATGGTCGTAGTACTCAGAAGGAAGCTGCTTCCCGTCCTCTGGTAGATATTCCCTCGGGTCGACTTCTACGCCCCCCACGGGATGAGATGGGGTGATGATATTCTGATTCTGATATTTGTCGCCGTCACCACACAGCAGTAAAATAAAGTCTAAAGGATATTATTTTATTATTAATGTCCCAGGATATTATTATTATACACCATGAATAAAACACCGCATATGTTTCCACTACAAATCGGTAGAAAGTATGCCTACGTATTATAAATCAGACCGCCAATAAACCTGCAGAATCAACAAAACAAACGTATGTCTGGGCTGACTTTGAAAACCTAGTTCATATTGAAACTAAACTGCAATAAGGCTTCGCATACGCTGCCGTTGGTACAAAGGTCCATCGCAATTAAAGGACCCTACCCTCGGGACCTATTCTCTTCAACAATGCAGAGTTTTTTTCCTCTTTTACACCAACGTTCACTTGCTCCGGATAACCACTTGCTATTTGTGTGCGGGACACCAGATGGGACTGTTAAAAATTATGAGGGGATTTTAATGTAAGTGTAAGCTTTTGGTAAAGAAAAGTTTTGGGGCTGTTCGAGTGCAGTAAAACGTTCTATATAATTAAAACTACCTCGTTGGTCTAGCGGTAGCGTGTTCAACCGCAGATAATGAGGTCCTGGGTTCAAATCCTGGCTTGGACCAAAAAGTGATTTTGGGATTTTTCCGTAAAAAATAATTTCTCAGTATCAGCCCGAAGTCTGGGTGTTGGCAGTATTACAACCCAGCCTTTGAGAGCACGTAAAGCCGTGGGTCCTGTACCTGACCTCTTATCGGTCGTGTCGCTAGTTATCCCATCGGATCATGAGAGTGATGGAATAGAAAGTGCCCCTGTGTTTGCGCACACATTTGTGCACTGTAATATATCCTGCGTAATTATATAGTCTCCATTGAGACTGGCCGCCGTGGCCAAAATTCGGTCACGTGGAAATTATTATTATTATGTATATTTAAAAATGGCCGAAACTTGTTTTCAGTTTAGCATGTTTAAAAATGCTAAAAGTAATAAATTAAATCAAAGTTAATTATAAAAACTTTGATTTTAGAAGTACCTATTCCAAAACGAATAATTTAGAGCGCCATCTGTTGGAATTATCCGATCTAAGTATTGGCTTCCTAGCCGTTGTCAGCCGTGTAGGTTTCGGTAAGATGGCGTTAAAGTGTCTAAAGTATCTACGCAAAGAAAATTATCGAATGGATAAACTGGTAGACCGATATTAACCAAACATAGTTAAGAACTACTGCAAAGAAATTGCCTTCGAATGAAAAAATACCGCATCAGAATCTGCATGGCAATATTGGAATATATGTATACCGATTTTGGTAAAAAATAAATATAATAACAAACAATAGCATTCTACCACCATAAATATAAATTTATATGAAGTGTTCTCAATTGACGAACACACCTTGGCTATCCATGGGACACGTGTACGGTCATTAAATCTGAATCCGCAGAAAGCCTACGGACGCAGTAGCATTCTACCAATATTAATATTAATTTATATAAAGTGTACCCGCGCAGTTAACGAACACACCTGCGCTAACCATGGGACACGTGTAGGGTCATTAAATCTGAATCCTCAGGAAGCCTACGGACGCAGTAGCATTCAACCACCATAAATATTAATTTGTATGAAGTATACCCGGTAAGTTGACGAACACACCTGCGCTACCCATGGGACACGTGTTGGGTCATTAAATCTGAATCCTCAGAAAGCCGACGGACGCAGTAGCATTCTGCAAACATAAATATTAATTTATATGAAGTGTACCCGCTCAGTTGACGAACACACCTGCGCTACCCATGGGACACACGTGTAGGGTCATTAAATCTGAATCCTCAGGAAGCCTACGGACGCAGTAGCATTCTAGCAACATAAATATTAATTTATATGACGTGTACCTGCTCAGTTGACGGACACACCTGCGGTGGCCTTATTTCTGCCGTTTTGTAGCGAAAACTAGTTTTCCCGGAGAGGTTGAATTATTGGAAATATAAAATAGCAACATTCCCTTTCAATTAAAAAAGAAATACGGCCCTGTGGCGTGGTTGGTAAAGGCTTGCTTTGCATACCGCAGGACTATCGATGGGTGGTTCGTGGGTTCGATTGCCACCCAGGATAGTTATTTGTGTGCATGAACATGTCTGTTTGTTCTGAATTCCCAGGAAGCCTACGGACGCAGTAGCATTCTACCAACATAAATAATAATTTATATGAAGTGTACCCGCTCAGTTGACGAACACACCTGCGTTACCCATGGGACACGTGTAGGGTCATTAAATCTGAATCCTCAGGAAGCCTACGGACGCAGTAGCATTCTACCAACATAAATATTAATTTATATGAAGTGTACCCGCTAAGTTGACGAACACACCTGCGGTGGCCTTATTTCTGTAGCGTTTTGTAACGAAAACTAGTTTTCCCGGAGAGGTTGAATTATTGGAAAATAAAATAGCACCTTCCACTTTCAATTTAAAACATTTTGAAGGGCTTGTGGCGTGGTTGGTTTCGATTCCCACCCAGGACAGTTATTTGTGTGCATGAACATGTCTGTTTGTCCTGAGTCTGGGTGTCATTATCTATATAAGTATGTATTTACAAATGAAAAGTGGTATATGTAGTATATCAGTTATCTGGTTTCCATAGAACAAGCTCTGCTTAGTTTGGGATCAGATGACCGTGTGTGAATAATGTCCTAAGATATTATAATAAAATATGAGTTCATATGTAATACCGCATGGTATTTTCTACTGGTGTACTCTACTTCTGGTACACACCGGTAGATCAATTTACAAGTTCCCTTGTTAACACCATTACAAAGGTTGTAAATGCAGATAGCACTCCAAATGATGGACCCAATTATATTGAGGTAATCTTTTGGAGAGGTTTTTGTCCAGCAGTGGACGTCATTCAGATGACATTATGAAGTGCTATCTATCGGCTTTGGTTCTAGAAAAATGACCGACTGATATGTTCCCAGTTGCGTGTGAAAGATCATATAATATTGATAACACGTTTCAAACTAGTAATACTAAATGAGTTTATCTATATTTACTTTCATGCCCATTTTATTACTAATAGTGTAGGTTTAATTGTAAACTTCAAAGCGCGCCTCGCCGTCAAACAATTGAGTTTGGCGGGAATTAAGCGTTTTTAAATTATTATTTTTTAAAGCCACACCCGCATTAGCAATATTAATGCCTGTGTCCCGGGGTAGGTACTTTACAAACATATAATTGACGGACACAATACATTCAGACTCAGAACAACTATTTATGGGTCACACAAATAGTTGGAATCGAACCCCGGATATGAATTGGCGAGGCGACTGTCTAAACCGCTTCACCACATGCAGCCAATATAATCAGTAATATCATTACCAAGTTCCCATTATCCTACTTACGTTAAAAATGTGAAAGTTGGTGAGAATGGATGCATGGATGTTTTTTACTCTCTCACGAGAAAACTATGGAACGTACGATTGGGGTTTAATTCATAATGTTTAACGCGGGTGAAACCGCGGGGAACAGCTAGTATTACAGTAAATTGAAAAACAAACTATTGTTGTTTTTATTTCAATTAAACCCCAATCGTACGTCTACGTCGCAAGTCTAGTTAAACTTCGTGAAATCAACACAAATTGGGATTTTTCGGTTACCTTTGGGTCCATCGTTTTTCATGACCCTTAGTTTGCATTTGTCTCCCATGTTATACTAATAATATTGAATTCTTATCTTAATATAGACAGAACCATTCCCAACAAGATGTAGAAAAATATATCCTAGATATAGATTTCACTTATTTTCGCAGAAAGCTGATTATTCTTACTGAAATATGCAGGGTTCATTGTTATAGATAGTAGGAATATGGTAATTTTCATTTTATATTCATATTAAAAGCAGAGTCCTACTACGCAGAATAAATTTTGCAAACACAGTCGGTCGATAACGCTAATAGTTTGGGTGTGCTCTTACGGTTTCTCATCAGGGCAACCAGGTAGTCCAGATCTTCCATGCCAACGCCCACATAGAGAAAAAACCATCAAAACTAGGATTTTGATAGTTTTTTCTCTATGTGGGCGTTAAACTCTACCTCTGTACCAAATTTCAGCGCTCTAGGTCAATGGGAAGTCCCAGTTCTATTTTGATGATCATGTGTCAGTGACGAAAATGTGAAAAGAGAATGGCAGAATTCGTATCGCATACTTCCGTTGTTGTTCAGCTATATAATTTGTACCACTTGTTAAGAAAAAATATTATACTTACATTAAAATTAATACCTTAGTTGGTATTGATTTTAATGTAAGTAAAATATTTTTAGAACTTGGGATTAATTAATAAAATCAAAAAGAATATTTCAATTATTTTCAATAAATAAACGTAATAAAATCGTAAACTAAACGCAGTTACGTTTACAGAAATTGCCATGTGTAAAATAATATAAATGTCGAAATTATAATAAATTATTTATAAATGGGGACAACATTACATATAAATCATATAATTATAGACTTATTAATTATACCTAAGAAAGCACAGTAGTTGCATTAAATCGTAATAATTAATGATTTAGACTAGGAACGATTTTCGTCGTCAATATTTTTTTTGTTCATGGCAATTATTTATTGACAGGCTAAGAGAATCATTCTATCAGGTATTTATTGCTGTTGTTTTGATACATGTCATCAATTTAGCAAATAATCTTGCAGATATTACGTGAGTTCCGCATCAGTTCCTCCGTGTTATCTATACAAATAAATAAAATTGGAGTGTCTGTTTGTAATATTGAAATAACCGGTTTTTACTACATAAATATGAATATATATAACATTTTTATAAAATAACATTTTTTACAATTTTTGTCTGTCTGTCTGTCTGTTTGTTCCGGATAATCTCTGAAACAGCCGGACCGATTTTGACGGGACTTTTATTGGCAGGTAGCTGATGTAATAAGGAGTAACTTAGGCTACTTTTATTTTAGAAAAAGTCTTTTATTTTACTAAAAAGCGAAATAAACTAATTAACACGCGGACGAAGTCACGGGCACAGCTAGTATTACATATCTATTGACAGTGGATTCACGAAAGGACGCTTTATCATATAATGTTGTTAAATGCAACATTCGTTTGCTCCGACTAAGAAGACAAGCATTATCCGAAGAGAGTGAAGTTCTCAATAAACCCAATTTGCTTTGTGCTATGTGACAATTATTGTTTGGTACTTATATGAAGATATTCTTAGATGAAGTAATACTAAGGATAGATTAATAATAATATCAATAAAATTAATGTAGTTACAAAAAACAAAGAATCTATTGTTTTATTTACCTCCACTCAAAAACTCATATATAACCCCTCGCAACCTCATACAAATGTACACTGGGTTATAACTATGTCATTAATGGAATTAAAGACCTTTTCATTATTTCAACAAATAATAGCTTTTTGCATCTTCCTAACCTAACTTGCGACCCGTTTAGGGTTTTCGGGGCAGGTTCGGAATAAATCCATGTAAAAAACTTTAAAAAGAGCTACAACATTTACTTTATCACCATAACAATGTTTATGTAATAATAATAATAATATCTAGGGACAATGTCACACAGATCATCCTAGCCCCAAACTAAGCAAAGCTTGTACTATGGGTACCAGGCGACGATATACATACTTATATAGATAGATAAATACTTCATCATTACAGCTAAATAAGTCCACTGCTGGACAAGCCTCCCTCAAGAATCGTCTTGGGAGATATGCCATAATCGCCACGCTTGGCAGGCGGGTTGGCGATCGCAGTAAGATGGTCATAGTACTCAGAAGGAAGCTGCTGCCCATCCTCTGGTAGATATTCCCTCGGGTCGACTTCTACGCC
Organism: Pseudoips prasinana; assembly: GCA_951640165.1. Lineage (NCBI taxonomy): Eukaryota > Metazoa > Arthropoda > Insecta > Lepidoptera > Nolidae > Pseudoips > Pseudoips prasinana. Next base: position 29,548,743 of record OX621251.1, on the reverse strand, counting down.
CCCCACGGGATGAGATGGGGTGATGATATTCTGATTCTGATATTTGTCGCCGTCACCACACAGCTGTAAATACTTATATACATAGAAAACATCCATGACGCGTCCATAGAAATATTTGTGTGATGTGCTCATCACACAAATATTTGCACTTACCGGGATTCGAACCCAGGAACACCAGCTTCGTAGGCAGGAGCACTACCAACTAGGCTACGGTGGCTACGGTATAAATATAATGTAACAATCTTCATTGGTACACTAGTTAACACTAGCATTTCATTGCCACATCAGTAGACACACTTTGATATTTACAGTATCTTTATTACTTAGGCAGTAAGAGTGATTTTCGAACTGCAATGTTTCCACGGTCATGGGGTTGACCCACAGATTACCAAACGTAACCTTAAAATAAAACTGGCTATAACTTTTATATCCCAAGTTCTAAAAATCTAAGAAATTAAAAATGCCTTTTCTGTCACATTATCCACCAATTAAAACATAAAATATCCCGTAACACGAAATTTTACTAGCGCGGTAAAAAAGTCTCATACATTCTTGCCGTTTACCTTTGCTTTCACTTAGCTTCGGATCTAAATGTTGTACCTACTTGAATTTTTGGATTTCAAGTGTCTGATAATAGTTTACAGGATGATTTCAGAGTTCTGGTCCTATTCAGAGGTTCTTAAAAAGGGGCCTGAAAATGCAATGCGAAATAGTTCCAGTAAACGATGGTACGGCAGTGTTGCTTCGCGCTCGACTTGGCAGGGGCACTGCCGTGCCCCCAGATCTAACACTATGAATTTCGATATTTAAACATGTAAATAATCACTTTAACAATAACTTAATTTAGCTAGCTAGGTAACTAAATCATTAATATCATAATTTAAATCTCATTGCTAAATGATTTTATACATGCCGCATATTTAAATATCTATATGACATCATCATCATATCAGCCGAAAGGCGTCCACAGCTAGACAAAGGACTCCCCAAGGATATCCACAATAGCCGATCTTGTGCTGCCCACATCCAGCGGCTTCCCACCACCACCTTGCAAGATCGTCGGCTCGACCAATGGGGGTTAGTACAAAAGATCCTGAAGGGTCGAAGAGCTGAACGCAAGTGCACCCCAACCAAGACAAGACAAGGAGGCCTGCAAACGCTACGTGTCCTCCGGTTCGTGGGTATCTATACCTAGAAATAATTATACATAGTTACCTTTATTAATAAAACATGTTCTGACTATTTACAAGTGTTTTTTAAAAGTGTACCTGAAAAAAACCGTATTTAAATTTTATTTATTTATTTAGTTAAACTTTGGTTCTAACTTACTTACTATTTTCAAGTGCCATTCTAAAATAGGGGATACGAGTAACCCATTTAAAGTATCGAGAGTAACTATCAAGTTTCAGCAAGAAAACAACACCAAAATTGCTCATAAATGCAATTTGGACGGCGCTAAAAGCTTAGAAAATGTAATAAGAATTTTGCGAAACTTGATTTACTTCGACACTCCACTCGTTAAGGAAAAGCGGGCCGATATTGTACGGTGTCCAAGAAAACTGGATTATTAAGGACTACCGGCATATCAAGCTCGAATAAAAGAAAGTTGTACTGTCTTAACTAAATCTAATGATATTTTTGGCTACATGTGAGTTGAAACGATTTGAAAAAGAGAATGGCTTTGGCGAGTATGCAGCATCTTAACAGCTACAAAAAGTCCACTTCTGGACAAAAGCCTCCCCCTTGGAGGAATATGCCACAATCAGATTGCTGCGCCAATTGTGGCATATTCCTCCAAGATGATTCTTGGGGGAGGCTTTTGTCCAGCAGTGGACTTTTTGTAGCTGTTATGATGCTGCATACAATTGGCAGTATGATGGTCGTAGTACTCAGAAAGAAGCTGCTGCCCTTCCTCCTATTTATATACTGCATGTAACGTAATTAACGCACACCCTCAAACACCCCAATTAGAATATTATGTTGTAATAATAATACATACACTGAATTTTTAAATTAACATGTATATGCATTGTTATTTACTAAATTAGTTTCATGGAATAAAGTTTATTTTTCTTAATTTTGTATTGAATAATGGAATTTGTATGAACACAAATAAAACTGCGATTTTAAAGTCTTATTACTTTGACTTACGGTCCATTTCAATTTGTTTTGAGTGTACAGGGTTAAAATAACGATAATTTCCGTAACTTTAATTATTTTGGAATAAAATATTACCTATCGGGTGGACTTCTACGCCTCCCACGGGATGAAATGGGGTGATGATATTCTGATATTTGTCGCCGTCACCACACAGTGGCTCTGCTGTGTGATGAGTATACATCATGTCAGCCAAATGCCGTCTAATGCTGTAAAAGAGCCTCGCCCAAAAATCAACGACAAGCCATCAACGCCACGCTTGGTGGAGTGGTTGGAAATCACTGTATGGTGGTTACAGTTCTCGAAGAGACACTGCTGCCCATTCTCTAGTAGATATTCCCTCGAGGCGATTTCTACGCCACACTCGGGATATTATTTATATAGAATTTTGAATTATGCGAAACTTGATTAACTTCGACACTCCACTCGTTAAGGAAAAGCGGGCCGATATTGTACGGTGTCCAAGAAAACGGGATTATTAAGGACTATTGGCGTATCAAGATCTAAAAAAAGAAAACTATACTGTCTTAACTAAATGTGGGTACTTGCTGTGTTAACGCCATCTCAACCAGTGGAAGGCGTAGAAGTAAACCCGAAAGAATACCTCCCAGAGAAAAGGCAGCAGCGTCTCTCTGTGTTCTATGACTATCATACTGCGATCGCCAACCCGTCTGCGAAGCGTGGTGATTATGGCATATCCCTTCAAGTTATGGACACACCTAAATTGTGGAAAGCTTCTGAGGAGGCCTATCTCCAGCAGTGGACGTCATTCGGCTGATATGATGATGATAAACTAAATCTAATCCGATTTTCGTCTACATGTGATTTTTGGTACATTCGATGCAACGAGTTGATGATAATGGTGATGAAATTTGTCGCTCAATCGTATATATAATCGTATTCGATCGTCCAAGTTTGGGAGGACATCCCATAATATATTTTATATATGTAAAATATTGCCAATTGACAAAAAAGGTGAATATTTAATAGGACTAGAATACTACTATAGATGTAATAGAGAATAAATATAATACCAGAAGGGTGAGGGAACTAATGCTAACTAAACCAAAAGTGACTAACAATTATGGAGAAAGAACAAATAAATTTAATGTTCCCAATATATTTAATAAAATGAATCTACTAAGACAAAACCCAAAAATCAGTATTGGCTTGTTAAAAAAGAAATTAATAGATAGATAGATAGAATACTCTTTATTGTACACACTCAGGCGGAAAGAAAATACATCGGATATAATATAAAGAACATAACGTACAATGGGCGGTCTTATCGCCTTAAGCACTGTTGTAGTAATTAAGTACATAATATGATATCTGTTGATAGTTATAATATGATTAAGTAGCTTATTAGGTGCTATTTAGTATAATATATAGAGTAAAGTAGGTTTAAGTGGTAGAATAAGAGCGCTTCTCGCCGTTAAACAATATAGTTTGGTGAGTTTAAAAATTTATTACACCTAAGTTACTATTTATTTAAATAAAAAAAAATAATAATAAAAGCTGCTTGGTGGAGGGGTTGGCAATGACCGTATAGTTATTTTATAGCGTTAGTACTTTTTATTCTATGGTTATAGTACCTACTCAAAGAGAAGCTGCTGCCCGTTCTCTAGTATATAGGCTGTAATAGTCTAGTGGTAGCGTATTCAATCGTAGATAATGATGTCCTGGGTACAAATCCTGCGTAGGGCCAAAAATTGATTTTAACATTTACCTGTTAAGAAAACTTCTTTGTGTTAGCCTGAAGTCTAGGAGTTCACGTAGAGCCATCGGTCATGTACCTGACCTCTTTCCTTTCGTATCACTAGTCGTTATATTAAGAATGGCAAGCGTTGGTAGACTAAAAAACAATGCAATTATTATATTACGTTACCAAATATACGGCCGTCGTGGTGCTAAAAGATTCTTGCAGGCGTTTGGCCGCAAAAGGTATCTGTTTTCAATGTATAAAAACTATCAGAGGTGGTTTACTCTTACATTATGATTACAACTCCTTGTATAACTTTACTAGCTTGAGAAAATAACGACTATTGATGGAACTAATCTGTATCAGTTTAAGATTATTTAAGTGTAGTAAATCTTGTAGGGGGCCTGTCCACGCTGTTTTTCCCGTTTTGTGGTCGCTACCCGCGAACCAGCGTCCGTATGTTCTACGAACTTTGTGCCCTGCCCACTGCCACTTCATCGCGGCAATTCTTCGAGCTATGCCGGTTACTTTGTTTCACCTGCGGATCTCTATAGTTCCGATTCGATCTGGCAGGGAAACTCCAAACATAACCCTCGCATTTACTCTTTGGGTGACCTTGAGCCGTCTGATAAATATATAAATTATTACTTTTTATTAGTCAGTCATCTAATAAATTCAGAATATTGGTATTCTAAATTTTATCAGATACTGAACACACAACGGACATTTCAACTGAACTTAACATAATCCTACTAATATTATAAAGGCGAAAGTTTATGAGTGTGTGAGTGTTTATGTTTGTTACTTCTTCACTTCTAAACGGCTGGAGCGATTATAATAAAATTTGGTATGGAGTTAGCTGACACCCTGGATTAACGCATAGGTTATAATTTATAAAGGTGTATTTAATGCGGGTAAAATCGCGGGGCACAGCTAGTTAATAAATAAAATTAATATCCTATACATTAAAGATTAGCCACATGACATAAGATTTTTTTCTGTAATCAGAATCAGTGTAGTGTGACTTAGAGATTCATTATACGAACCACTACAATATAATAATGACTTAAGGGAGCGTTTTAGTTAGAAAGAATGATTGAAAGAGGATCGAGAAAATAAGTACTGGCCTGTGTAAATGATACAACCGGAAGGGGAAGACTTCGTCGAATATTCTCTGACCAAATTGGAGATGTTCTTAAGAAAAGCCAGGTTAGAAGTTCCCTAAACCATCAAGCACGTATGAAGTATATAATGAGAGTAAACGGGGCAAAAAAGGTGTGCAAGGGTCTTGACAAATGAAATCCTCCATAGTGAAAAATCATGGTGCACTTACAAAAGGATGACTTTTCATTTTTACATAACTAAATAAACGATTTTGTTCAAATCAAAGCGATATTCAGTTGTAAAATATATTTTCCTTATACTTAGCTTTAATTTGTAAAACGTACTTTAATTCGTACTCGCCGGTCGAGAGCACTCGCGCGAACGCGCCGCGTCCACCGACGACGCCCTCCTTGACCCCTCCCTACCCGATCTTGTAAAAGACCCATCGGCACAAGTAGTTTTTTATGCATTTAAACGCCACTCATATCAAAGCATCGCCCTTTCATTTTTCGAAGTTATACTTCTTTTGGCGCGATGGAGAAAAATGATGAGAATGAATTTTTACGATGCGCGCGCACACCGACACCTAAATTTAACAGCATGAAGTTAGTTCTAGATGAGAGTGAATTTTTACGATGCGCGCGCACACCGACACCTAAATTTAACAGCATGAAGTTAGTTCTAGATGGTATGAAAATTGATAACTATGTTCAAGTTGTATATTCTAGTATTTTTATTTAAATAAAATCTTTTTGATTAATTTTAATATTTATCGTTAATCACTACTGCATTTTAGTTATTTTTTTTCCATACGCCAAAGAAGTATAACTTCTAACGCGTGTACATAAGTACACACACTCTTTTAATTTTTTTAAGTGTTGTAAATGCGCAATACGCATTCCCATCGCTTGGGGAGGCGACGGGTTATGTAGGACTTGACACACTAAAACCACCACGGTAGCCAGCCTCACAGTGCTTGTAGCAGGGGCTCTTGTTACTCATGAACGATCACACCAGTACCCCGCTGTACACTGCAGCCTCATCGAGACTCTCACCCGGGAACGGGAGGGGGCATGAATGCGTCCCCCCGTCCCCAGCACGCACAAGCATGTTTAGGCAACCTGAGCTAAAGCATGTTACCACTTTCCGGGACCGCTTATACAAGATAAGTGGAGATCCCCTTCTCCAAGCAACAGCGATCCCAAGGCAATGCTTCGCGGTAAACTATACAAGGTGTATAACATAGTAGACATAACTAAAAAAACTTAATTTATCTATGAAACTTAGCAACTTGTTGCATATCACTATCCAAAATACAGTACATCCACTTGGTGTCCGTTAGTTAAGTACCCCACTACATAAGTATCAATATAGTGCGGGGGTGGTCTTTTAAAAAACAGAAAAAAAGTTTCATTATATAGTCAGATTATTTTAATTCTCCCAAATAATATTATTATAAAACTGTGGCTATAATAATATCTAGTCTAAGTGGCCAAAACAGAGTTATCCCTACAATAGAGATTTAATAAACAAAATGCCTTTCAGACGTTCATCGCGAAGCTTCAATCTCTAAGCGCGTAAAGTCATTTGCAGCCGGAACGTTCCACAACCTCAAACAGTCGCGTGTTTGCCTTAATTTATATTTAATTAAGTTTAAAGCCCGGCTAAAACAATTTCAACATTGATTTCACGGGGTTAAGGGTTTTGTGTTGATGACGAGCCATGAAAATAACGCCGAGTGGACATAATAGGAATACATAAAAAGGTTTAATTCTCTAAAAAAAGCGCTTGAAAATAGTCAGAGCATGTTTCTACTTTTACAAGTTGGTAAATGCTTGCCTTTCACGCCGCAGGTCGTGGGTACGATTCCCACCCAGTACAGATATTTGTGTGCATGAACATGTCTATTTGTCCTGAATCTACTACATACATTACATTTACTACTTTTCTTTTGTAAATACATACTTACTTACTTACTTATCGTATGGGCAGTGGTTACCCTGGTGTCAGAGTTGTTCAAGCCGCCCAGTAGGCCTCTGACATGGCTTAACGACTGTTGCCTAATGTACAACCGGGACCGACAGCTTAACGTGCCCTCCGAAGCACGGAGACGCTCACAAATTAAACCACTTTGGCGGTCACCCATCTATGGACTGACCGCGAGCCTAGTTGCTTAACCTCGCCAATCACTTACGGATCGGTGAGAGCATCTGGCTATGAGCGCAATACATACTTATATAGATAAATTACACCCAGACTCACCACCGCGCCTCGAAGAGCTCGTAAAGCTATGGGGCCTGTACCTGAGCTCTTTCCGGTCGTTTCTCATGGGATCATGAGAGTGACGGAATAGAGAGTGCCCCTGTCATATATGATGCTGGAGTTTGCTAGTCTCTATTGAGACTGTCTGCCGTGGCCGTCATTTAACCAGAAAAATATTATTATATAGTTAATTTGAACAACTTGAACCGTAAGCTGTCCGTAAACCGTAAAGTGCCCAGAAGGCTGGCCGCATTGCCACGCTGTATGTCAATGCTTATTATTTGACCTAAAAAAGGCCTCCTTTCTGGTCACGGGAAGCGTCGATCAAACGTTTCGACATTTCACGAAACAATAAACGTGCGTTAGGGCCCCACAGCGTTTCTACCCCAAATGAATGCGCAAATATATAATTTTCAACGATGTTGGTGTAGGTATTCATTATTAATTTTTTTACCTTTTCTCCCTGCTCTAAATTAATAAATATTTAAATTTTGACACCAAAGAAGAATAAAGGATCTTAAAGTAGTTTGACAGCTTCAAAATGCTCTGTTCTTTTTGCAGGGTCCTAGTAAAATTTAATTTATATGAGTCGTGTTGAAGACAGAATGGGACAGAATGATTCATGATTCAATACCGGCGTCCGGAATGTGTCAAAAGTAATGACACGCTCATGAATATCTACCTAAATCAATTTGTGGGTTTCTTAAAAGAATAGGGACAATTATTGAGCACCATTATGCAGAAAAAGTGGGGTCCCTTCGCAAACAGTAGGGCGGAGAGAAAACATCTTATTTAACAGCAAGTACGAATCGATGGAGCAGGCAACATTAAAGGGAAGTAACTAGGGGTAAGGTTCTAATAGCTGTACAGATGACCGACTCGTGAGCAGCGGTCGATGTTAGCAAAACTTTTGTAAGGTAGAGAATCACGTTCTTTATATTTAATTTTTGTGTAAAATAATGTTTCGTGTTTAATAGGTAAGACTACACCTTGTAATCATTTAAATTGTTTTAAGATAGTATATTTTTTTGTTTTTACAGAAAACGCCCGCACTAGGGAATCTAATGTGACGCGTGTGGCGCGGAGTACATTACAATCATATAATTGACGGACAAAAATTACATCCAGACTCAGACAAATTATTTATGGGCCACACAAATAGTTGTCCGGCGCGGGACTCGAACCCGCGACACGAAGCGGCGAGGCAACTGCCTTAGCCGCTGCGCCACACGTGTAGTCGCAGTATTAAAGTATAATAATTAAATTACTCCTACATAAATCTGTTTTTAAAAAGCAGTTTTTTTTTTTCTCAATTTAATAGTTAACCACTTGCGCAAGACAAAATGTATATCGAAGACCTAAATAATGGACAATACTGTATAGCAGTTCAATTAATGTTTCATAATTGACTGAAAAAAAGTACCACCAATATAATATAATAGAAACTAAACTTTGTTACGCAACAGGTAAGGGTCTTTTTCAAATAAACAAATCAGTCCACATCAATTACTCGGCAGCAACATCTTAAGCCCTCATTGCGCGGCGTCGCTTTTGATACACTGCCTGCGTTTATTTTGGCTATTCTATTTCGACAGTCGTACAATTTTTTTATTGACTCCTCCATGCATTCGCAGTTCTTCAACGAAAGCACTTAAACCGCCATTAGATGGGAGGCATTAGGTTGAGTTTGGGAGGAAATTTACCCGTTTCATTAACTACATAATCATTTCCGATAACCTTGCGCTAGTTGTAAATGTTCTAACTAACGATGGGGCGTGACATCTGCTTTTAATTCCTTTTTACTATGGCTTTCCATGGAACGCCGATGAGGAGATTTACCTACATAGGAGTTCATTTGGAAGCATGCAACATTATCAATACAAGCTAGGGAAGGTCCACAGATTAATCTGTGCGTCTACCTTACCAAATGCTATAATAAATAATTACTGTTACGCTGATCTTCCGATAGCGGTTAAAAGACGACAAATACGACTGTGATGTAATATAATTAGTAGACATTTACCATTACGTACTTGTAGTTTAGTTGCGACTCCAACCACTACTCGTAAAAGTTCTAAGAGAATGTAACTTAAAACCCAGGCTGTATTTAAATTCTTGGTGTCGACTATTTCATTTTCATAGGTATTTCATTCATCTATAGCCTAAATAATCTCAAGTAGGTACCGATTATTCGTCTAAATTTGGAGAATGTTGGTTAACCCGTAATTGGCTAGTGTGTAAGTCTAATTTGTTAAAAAAATATTCATAAGATATATAATGTATGCACATACTGTGGGCAAACCTGAAGTTAATAAATAAAATAAAATTTCCAATCCTCGGCAGCCCTAGTATCATTGCATCTGGCGTTATCCTCATCCTAGAAAAATGCAGATTTTTTGACTTTGATGATGTTAGATGACTCCCTCGCGTTATTACCATCGTGATGCAGTAGGTATTGTCCCAAGATGGTGTTACGTTTGGTCCATATTATCAGAGAAAGCACACAGCACACTACGGTTATGCTCGAGACAGCAGTGACCCGTAGCACCCGGGATATGAGGCACAAGAATTCCTTTTTAGCGCCAGAGCTTTGTAGTTTTCTAGTTAGCATCTCTTATGTAACAGAAGAATCATTATTACGATGCTTTTATGGTTTTGTATTTTTTTACTGATTCTATTTTAATGTTCATTGAAGAAAAAGACCGTCTCCGAAAGTAATTAACAGAAATATGAATTTAATTTAAGTAAGTTAAGATATATTTGGTAAAATGACGAACAAACTAAAATATCCATTAATCAATATTAAGAATAAAAAAATATATTTACACAGGTGCTGCCACGCTGCCACATTATATATTAATATTTTTCTCCAACCAAAAAGTGTTGTTAGGGTCAAAATGTTCAGAAAGAAAGAATAAAGTTCAGAAGTTAAGTAGTCGCCTCGCTATCACTTTGGCGCCAATGTCTTCCGGGTTTAGTTCCTGCACTGGACAACTATTTGTTTGATCCTTAAGGTTGCCCTCCTGTATGGGTGAATTATATATAAGTAAAGTTCCCCACGATACAGGTTATTACTTAACTCGTGCAGGTTAATACTATCTGACGTGCTATAGGTGAGAGCTAGTCCTACTAATATTATAAAGGCGAAAGCTTGTGAGTGTGTATGTTAGTTACTTCTTCACGTCTGGTTGAAGCGATTTTAATAAAATTTGGTATGGAGTTAGCGGACACCCTGGATTAACACATAGGCTATAATTTATTAAGTTTAATACGGGTAAAACCGCAGGGCACAGCTAGTTTTTAATAAAATACTTAATGATAATATTATCTAAGCTAGACTTGTACAATTTATGCAACATTTTTGAAGTAGGAGCACGTTGAGAACATGTTAGAACATGTCCTAGCCCACAGGGTGTAGAAGTTCTACTGCATGAGACGTGAGCGGAATGCCGAGTGCTACTTACTGGATTTACATCGGGAACGTTACACGGTCTAATGCTTGGAACTACAGTCGATGCGTCTGTGGACACACTTATACTCTGAAAACTAACCTTATTACCTACGACATAAATGCGGTAAAAGTTCTAAGTTTTTCTATCGATGTGGCCTCCCCTACGTATGAAAAGATTACCTATTTTCGTGTTGATATATAGGTAAGGATTTTTTGGATTCGTTGGAACAATATTCGATTTATTTATATAGATAGATAAATCTCTTTATTGTACACCTCAAGAAACAATGCAAACTGACAACATATACAAATTATTACAGTACAAATGGCGGCCTTATCACATGGTGTGACAGGCAACCTAGGTAGTGAAAGAAGAAAGGAGTTTCAGAGATGGGGGTGGTTGCGGGTGTACATAACAATTTATCTAAAAGGTACTAGCTGTAACATACTTATCTTATACATTGAAATCTTGTTAGGAAGGGTTTAACTTGCTTGTAACTAAATACATAATTTTCTATGGTGATAATGTAGCCCATTTTTAAACCACTGTTAAACTATCAGGTATACAAGTTTCATCACGATGTTTTCCTTCACGGTTTTTTATAGATTCCTAGCTGTGCCCCGCGGATTTACTCGCGTTATACTTTATAAATTATAACCTATGTGTTATTCGGATATCTAACCTATATTACTACAAAGTTTCATCAAAATCCGTTTGGTAGTTTTTTTGTGAAAGAGTAACAAACTTCCATACGACTATAATCACAAACTTTCACATTTATTATACTAGCTGTGTCCCGGGGTTTTACCCGCGTTAAACTTTATAAATCATAGCCTAGGTGTTAATCCAGGGTGTCAGCTAACTCCATACCAAACTTGATTAAAATCGCTCCAGCCGTTTGGACGTGACGAAGTAACAAACATACACACTCACACGCTCACAAACTTTCGCCTTTATAATATTAGTGTGATTAGTAGTACCTATTTGGCGAGAATGAAGTTTCCTACAAATTTAATAGCTATTTATGGTTTCTAAATAATAGCAAATCGTACCAAGTCTGTTCCTAACCTACAGAGTCCCTCAAGACTGCACTACTCCTGTTCATGTTATGAATACATATTTTATGCAACTTGGATTTTTCCTATTGCCATATAGTTCCTTTTACGTGAAGTTTAAGATATACATTTATGCTCGTATTCTCAGAGGTGTTATACAGAAAAGAAGACTATTTTTAACCTGATTTAAGAATGAGAAGGTTATCAATCCCATTGTGTTTTATTTGTAGAGTATATTGTACATAAGAAAAAGAAGTATCCATAAATTATAACTGCGAATATGCGATGTTTTCAGACATCCTGGGGACCTACCGCCTATGTCGCTGATAATCGTGATCGGCGTGCCGTTCAAATAGATGAAGATTAAAAATGATCATTCTTTAATATTATTATATTTAATATAAAATATTAGAGAATTGTCTACGAATAAGTTTAAAAGAATTATTAAAGCCAAATTGTGTAGCAGGGCATATTACAAAATTTCTGATTATTTAAGTGATAAAAGTGCTTGGGATGGAGTTGTTCTGAGTCAACACACATGATTGTAATTAATCTTAAGTATATTTTATTTTAAAAAAGGATTCCTACTGAGTTTTCTGGCAGTGTTTCTCAGTAGCTGCCACGTCATGCACTGCACGGTAGGGTAAAAAAATATGACGATTCCACATAAATGTAAAATTTTTACGGAATAAACTTACTTTGACTTTGACTTTGACTTTAATTCGGAGTCCATGAGCACATGTGACGTCGTAAATGAATTGAAGTTTCGCCCATTGAGCGAATGATTTAGTCATTTTTAATCTTCATCTACGTGATTCGGTTTTCAAATAGATGAAGATTAAAAATTATAATTCGTTAATTCAGAGTCCATGAGCACACGTGACGTCATAAATGAATCGAAGTTTCGCCCATTGAGCGAATGATTTTGTCATTTTTAATCTTCATCTACTTGATTCGGCTTTCAAATAGATGACGAATAAAAATTATAATTCGTTAATTCAGAGTCCATGAGCACATGTGACGTCATAAATGAATCGAAGTTGCGGCCATTGAGCGAATGATTTAGTCATTTTTAATCTTCTTCTACTTGATTCGGCGTTCAAATAGATGAAGATTAAAAACGATCATTCGTTCAATCGGCGTCCATGAGCACACGTGATTTCATAAATGATCCGGTTGGCCATTGAACGATTTTGATTTGATTCATCTATTTGATTGATTGATTGATTCATCTATTTGAATGCCGATCACGAAGATATTTTTTTTTATTTTATTTTTGATAACACCTCTGACTGGTAGCCCCTGGGTATGAAATATAATTTGAAGCCAAGAAAAGGGTGACAACAGTGTACCAATAAATTAATATAAATTGTATCAACATTAATACATACAAATAATGTGCAGCAGTGGATAGTCGTCAAGGGTAATCTGCTATTTTTTTCTTCCAGTCACCACACGGACTCAAAATCATAATGGCTACGCAAGAAACACTACTTACCTTATTAATCCAAAGGCACCAAAACTTCTTAACATGTATGGAATTCCTTTAATGCCGCTAAATAATTCCAGTAATATTAAGTTAGCGAGAATTAGCTCTGGCTAGAGTTAGTTGGGAACTTGTTCCCCGGGGATGGGAATTGCTGCGCGTACTTACATCAGAGGTTAACCTTAGATATTCCAGTGCAGTATTTGGTTTCTTTGTTTAACTATAATAAAACTTAGTTTTCAAAGTTCTGAGCTCAGAAGTTTTCTGAGCTCAGAACTTTTGAAGTTATCCGCATTCTGGTATTTTATTTTGTTATTTAAATATATCAGAGGGCGACAAACGAGCGAGTGGCCGCTTACTAGATTGCTTTGCTATTATAATAAAAGAAAAGGAGTGTACTTTAGATCACACGACTGAAGTAAAACTTAGATATACTCGTACGATACATATATGTGCCCTCGCACCTCGTAATATACGAAACGAAACTTTTTTTTTATATCAGATGGCGACAAACGAGCAGGTCACCTGATGGTAAGTGATCACCGCCGCCCATGCACAATTGTAACACCAGAGGAGTCGCGGCTGCTGTTTATTGTCCGGAAAAGCAGTGTTCAGTTCAAGCTGACTAGTAAGTAGGACTACAAACAGTTAAATATCCCGTGTCAGAAGGTAAAACCCTTGTGTTCGTAGTTCAGCTCAGGGAGATCACAGACGGAGATGGAGATGAATGAAAGAGCCAAATTTTAGGGACGTTGTGTGCAACAAAACCTAAGCCTGTCGTCCAAATGTGCATCGGAATGGGTATTTGTTTGATGTAAGTGCCCCGGTTAATTTCACAATAAATGTGAACTTTTACAGAAGTTTTTAGGATTTTTTTATTGAATGAATTCTGCACTCAGGCATACGGCCCGCGGTTTAGGATGCTTTTCCGCCAGAAATGTGCTACGCTTAGTTTCTATGGATGCGTTTGATATCCACCAATCATATTAATTAGTCCATGTGGCTTAGCTTTTGTGAAACAGGTTTAACTTAACTTTGTTTCTGGATCCGTATCATGGATGGTCGCGAGTGGCGCTGGTAGATCGCGCTCCAGTGGAGGCGTGAGTACCTCTCCCTTTACCGCGTCGCCGCTCTCAAGAGCTTCCTCGCGTAATCGTCCAAATCCTCCAACTTCATAGCACATCTTATTCGTCCTCCTACATAGCTTAGCTTTACCATCAGTGGAAACGGTCACATAGCTTAGCTTTCACATCCTTGCAACACAGCTGCATAGCAACATGACTGCACGTGTGGCGCAGCGGATAAGACAGTCGCCTCGCCGCTTCGTGTCCCAGGTTCGATTCCCGCGCAGTACAACTATTTGTGTGACACATAAACAGTTCTTCTGAGTATGGATGTAATTTGTGTAATCATTAAAAAACAAAAAAAGATCTCTGGTGGGAGGGCGCTTGAAATACTAAAAGAATCCAGTACTTACCTGTTGCTGGCCTGTCTGATCGCACTTGTTAGAAATTCGACCATGAAGGTTCTATTGTCAAAGATTATAAACATTAAAGACAAATAATATTCATCTGATTCCAGTTTTGGCACACTGTTTGTCATCTCTTCTTAATTTGTCAGGGTGTCATTGTAGTGAGTGTAATGTTTTATTTTTATTAAAATATATTTTATGATTTAATAAAATACCTATTATACAAAAATATTAGCTTTCTGCACTCCTTCTCAATATGAACTTTAAGTGTTCCAAATATCATACGTCAGTCCGCGCAATGTTCCTAAAAAGGGATACAAAGTTTTTGCTTCACGTATTATTATTATGATACTTTTGCCTTTAACGTTTACGTTGGTTGGGGCATGTGCGCAGAATGGAACCCACTCGAATACCACGATGCGTTCTGTTGGGTGCGGTAGCTAATGCGAAGCGCGATATCGGTAGACCTCTGCTTTGCTTTAAAGACTGCACCAAACGGGATATGGCCGCTTTTAAAATTGACCACTGAAGCTGGGAAAAGCTCGCTGAAAATAGAGTTGAATAGCGCAAACGTGTAGTGGAGGGTCGTAAGATCTGTGATGAAGCCTGGTTCGGAGTACTTGCTGATAAGAGTCAGAAGCGACATGAAAGCGGCTCGGCACCAACCACTGCAAACTTCTCTTGTCAGGCCTGCGGCAGGCAATGTCGCTGTCGCATCGGTTTGTTTAGCCACCAAAAGAAATGTCTCTCAGACAATGCGCCGTAAATCGTCTGTAACAGACGCAAAGGCCATATATATATTTGCCTTTAAAGGCAAGTTGGTGTGTTATGACTTTTATATCGACATTAGTGTAAGGCGAAGCTCCTGCATAAATATATGTATAGTGATAAACTATTCTCGATTTTTATTTCGCCTCCCTGATTTGACCTGATTTAATACTTACTTAATTGTCGTATGAGCAGTGTCTAACCTAGTGCCAGAGTTATTCAAGCCGCTCATTAGGCCTCTGACATGGCTTAACGACTGTTGCCTAATGGCTAGAACTGGGTCCGACAGCTAAACGTGCCCTTCGAAGCACGGAGACGCCCAGATATTCAACCGCCAGAATGACCGCTAGCCTAGTTGCTTAACCACGCCAATCATTAACACACAATTAACCTCGCCGCTCATTAAAGAATTGATTAGAGCAGCTATGAGTGCGTCCTACCTACATGAAATGTATTACACTGATATGCAATAATATTGGTTGTTATGCTACGTCTGTTAACCCTACGTCACATCCCAGAAAGGTTCCCTACTAGCGGCCGACAACACGAATACTGAACTACAATAATGCTGCCACAATGAATACTTAAACCGCATACTTAAAATATTGAATGTATTGTTATTATTTGTGCATTATAATGATGTGATAATGCGGTTTAAAGTAGTATAAGTATTTATGGTTGCATGTATTCTGCATGCGCTGTTGTTAGGCAGGATACAGATGCAGCAGGAGAATATCCAACCACCAGATCGATATCCAACACAGTTTTTATCATAAAATAGTCATCTAACAGGATATCATATTGCAGTTCCCCCAAAAACAGTTAAATTTTTGCCGACCACTAAAGCATCGGATACCGCTTGGATATTAGCCACAATCGTTAAACTGCCATTTATGGTGACCGATCTGCAAAGTTCCATCGTTCGGACGGTAATAAAACTGACATAGTACCATACATTCTGTTGTAGAGTTTGTAAGACGATTGTTACTCATATCGTAGAAGCAATACCGTAGAAGCAGTGCCGTAGTAGCAGTGCCGTAGTAGTACCGTAGAAGCGTAGAAGCATGAGATGGAGCTCTTGAAGCCAGAAGAGAGGGTACCTAAATCCAACGGTTCACGTTCGGATTTAAGAAGTGTTATCAAGTACTCAATAGCCGCGCAAAGGTTATGACGTAGCTGCTATGTTATAATAATATTTTAACACTGTGATTATTTATTTGATTAGTGATTATCATTTTATTAATTACTATAATAATTATATAATAATTTTACATCTTAAAACTATTAATAAACGATATTAGACTTTCAAATGGTTGTCACTGATAAAAATATAAATAGGGTAGGAGAATTATTAAAGAGGCATTCTTTGTACGACGGTAGATGAGAACGTTACTCTGTTCGATTAAATATTGTGTGTGGAAAATATCTCGGAGTTTTAATGTGCAGAACCTACGAATGCGTAATAGAAGCTGATAAGACCCAAATTGATCGTTTCATACAGTGTCGGCCGACTATGTTTGTTTTTTTTAAATCATGTTTATTTCGATTACATAAGCCCTTTGTAATCGAAATAAACATGATTTAAAAAAAACAAACATAGTCGGCCGACACTGTATGAAACGATCAATTTGGGTCTTATCAGCTTCTATTACACCAAATATATACATATATTTGGTGAACACCTTTTAAGCAAAGGATTGCTTTTATTAGGAGATATCACCACAGATCGGAGTAGCCAGAGTGACTTTTGGTACTTGCGACATGCTTTAATAGAATGGACATGCCTGGGATCCCAGAATTCACTGAGATTTACATAATATGCTTATTGTTATCGTTGATAATGATTTTTAAAGGAACCCATGCTAATATGTGCATTCATAATGAACTGAATTTTAGCCGCATAAAATGAAATTATTCTTAAACTTCCGTGAAAAAAGTGGGTAAAACTTGTATTTTTTTTACATAGATAATGTAGATGGAATCGTAAACAAGTGTAATGATGGTATTTTGATTTAGTGAGAAAGTATGTAGCTACTAGAACAATTCAGAATTTCCCGGAATAACGGTGTCATGTCCATCTGACTGCACGTGTGGCGCAGTCGCTTAGACAGTCGGTTCGAGTCCCGTGCTGGACATTTGTGTGACCCATAAATAGATTTTCTGGGTCTGGATGTAATTTGTGTCCGTCTATTATATGTATGTAAGGTACCCCGCGACACAGGGATTAAATTCCCTAATGCGGGCGTTGTCTTTATCTAATAAAACAATGTTTTGCTAATGACACCTAATAACAATTTAAATTGTTATTAGCTAGCAGTAACCACCCCAGGTAACAGAAACTTGTAGGATGCAGCTAAATAGAAAATAGAATTTAGCGATTTAGCTTTGTTACGCTAAAGTTTTAAAAAGGAACCCAGCTGAAAGTTCTAACTTTCTATTCGAAAGCTTTTCTTAGTTACGTACCCAAAAAATGAATGAAAAGAACAAGTGTCGAAGTTCTTGATTTATTTTTGGGTTCCCTACAGAATCGCTATTACAGAATTACTCTTACAGAATCACTATTATGTCTCTATGTTCATATGTCTGTTATAGCTATTTTTCTCCAAAACTACTGAACTTATTGCAATTAAATACAAATATTATGTAAATTGTTAACCCAAAAACGGACATGTGAATTTTAGAAAGACAAGTTGGCGTGTTTGGTAAATGCTTGTCTTTCACGGCGCAAGTCGTGGGTTCGATTCCCAACCAGGACAGATATTTGTGTGCATGAACATGTCTGTTTGTCCTGAGTCTGGGTGTAATTATCTATATAAGTATGTATTTATCAAAGAAAAATAATATATGTTGTATGTCAGTTATCTAGTTTCCATAGTAAAAGCTCTGCTTAGTTCAGGATCACATTTAGTGTGTGAATAAAGTCTGGGTGTAATTATTTATATACGAGTAAGTTTAGTTTAAGTAATGTATTTACAAAAGAAAAATAGTATATGTAGTATATTAGTTATAAAAAAAATATATATGTATGTGTATGTGTTCTCCAGGCTGAATTTCGACCACGGCGGCCAGTCTCAACGGAGACTAGCCAAGTGCGCAGGACAATACCACATCATGAACCCTAACCTTTATAATAAAATAAACAAGACACTAGATATATATCCTATGACCCTACGAAATTGCAAAAAATGTTTACACGAATGGCTGAGCAATCTAAGTTATGAAGAGCTGGAGAGTCTCGTAGAGTCTTAACATTTTATACAACCATTAATTTCCTTCTAAATCTCCTATTACTGAAATTAACATATACTCTTTTTACAAACCTTAAACTCTATAAACACACACAATCCCTCATCCAAAACACACGCACACACACACACACACCCACTCACGCGCTTTACACACACTCAAAGTGATCTGATAGTTCATAAGATTTTCCTTTTACTTTTTACTTTAAATGTTTAATTAATTATTACCCTAACTATGGAACATTGTTGTCTACCTCGGAGGTGGGCGCTAACAGCTACGACACAGTTTTTCCTAACTAATGTAGCTGCTAACGTACACACAATATTGTGTATTATCTATTTTTGGTTCCAATAAATATTTGTATTTGTATATTATAGTGCACAAGTGTGTGCGCAAACACAGGGGCACTTTCTATGCCATCACTTTCATGTTCCGATGATTCCGACTATAAACGGAAAGAGGTCAGGTACAGGACCGACGGCTTTACGTGCTCTCCCAGGCACGGGGGTATAATACAGCCAACTCCCAGACTTCGAGCTGATATTGAGAAATTACTTTTAACGGAAAATCCCAAAATCACTTTTTGGCCCAACCCGGGATTTGAACCCAGGACCTCATATTCTAAGGTCAAACACGCTATCGCTAGACTAACGAGGCAGTAAAGCAGAGAAAAGTAAATATGCACATGCAAGAAGGACAATATAAAAAGCAAGTTTTGTTTCATTCATCCACATTCGAAACTCGACGAGTTAGCAGCCCTTGTAACAATTATTATGGACCAAGGTGCAGAAATATCTTAGTTCCTACTATATTCAATAGTTTACCTTCTGATTTATTGAATAGCTGTTTTACAAAAAAATCATTTACAAAGGAACTGAGATGTCACTTACTGGGTATTGTTCACAAGAACCTTTACGATAATTTAAGCAATGTATAAATTATTAATAGTGAGCAAATAATGTTAAATACACAATAAGTTAAAAGAAGGGAGCTACATCTGCCAACAAACTGCTATGCAGTTTGGCAGAAGTAATTTATTAATTGTAAATCGATGTGTTTATGTAATAAGTCATTTTCATTTAATTCATTGAGAGCTCGTACTGACGCAAGCAATTACCTTTTTATATTTGTGTATTCTTGCATGTGCAATTTGCACCGCCCTCCGGTGCAAATTGCATCCCGGCATGATTAAACTGACAATTAGCGGAATAAACACTACATATTGATTTTGTATTTTGATACCATGTATAGTTAAAAAAGCTACATGTAACGATGGCCATATCTGTTTCCATGACAACCGGGACCGACGCGACGGCTTACCGTGCTCACCGTGCTCTCCGAGCTACGGATTATGGCCGACTGCATTTTAGGATAATAATACTCGCTGTTCATTACCATAAACAATGTGATTTATTTTTTATGTGTAGTAGCTCTGAATAGGATTATATGGTATGAAAATTAAATCGGATTTACATACATATTTAACCAAGTTCATACAGCATAATTGGCTGCTAGCGGTAGCATGTTCTACCGAAGATGAGGTTCGAGGTTCAAATAGTTAGTCGGGCCAAAAAGTGATTTAGGGTTTTATCTGTTAAGGAAATTTCTCAATATCCACTTGAAGTCTTGGAGTTGGCGCTATTATACCTCTTTGTCACGGAGAGCATGTAAAGCCTTCGGTCCTGTACCCAGTCGTCCCATCGGATTATGAGAGTGATGGAATAGAAAGTGCCCCTGTGTTTGCGGACATACCTGTGCACTATAATATATCCCGCGCATGGCTGGACTCCTTTGTGCCAGGAATTCGAGCAGGAGGACATTATTTACAGCATAAGCTTCGCAATTTGACAATACTTTTACTCTATTTTTTATATACAGACGCTAGCACATCATGATACCCCAATCTGTCAAATTTCCCGAATTGAAAGTGAACCTTATGATAGAGTTGAAAATAAATAAACGATATTTGACAGATGGGGTAGCTGGATGTGTGACGTGATTTTTCTGGTGTCTGTGAATTGATTTTAATAACTAAAATTTTATATTAATAGGTGTGTTTGCGCCATAGTCCTGTTTAAATTGTATTGATCGTATTATAAACTTTTAACTTAAAAATAAGCCAGTTGAATGTTTTCAAACATGAAATTATAAATATATGATCCAGTATAAAATATCTAAAATACACTAAATTTTCTAATTGGAATATATTTTACACTTGGACACTTTTAACACTCGTTCTTTTCTGTTTGGGGGTTAAAACCGGCATCCATATATACATAATAAGAAAATCGTAGGAAAGTCAAAACTGTACATTAAATATTTTTTAAAAAGGTAACTGAGGGCGTGATCTACAATCGATATCGAAGCCAAAAATATAGTTTTTATAAATATATAGTTTTTAGAATTTTTGTCTGGTTATCTGTTTGTCTGTATGTATGTCCGGGCTAAACTCAAAAAGTACTGCATCAGTCGGGTCATTATATAGGCTACATATTATCACGCTATCACCTACGGGCTAGTTATGATAATTTATAAAATTTAACGCGGGTGAAATCGCGGGGCACAGCTAGTATGAAATATAACCTTTGCAGTTGAGTAATTTGGTTTACTCAATTAGTTACAACTGAATGGGGAAATATTTCGTTCTAAAAACCAATTTGTACAAGGTGTTGAGATTTCTCCGTCACTAAGTAGACGAAGCGGAGGTCTGTCGTTTAGAAAAATTAAATAAGACACCTAATATTTACACTTATCTGCAGGCTATTTTGAAGCACTTTACTTTCTTTCCTCCCTCGTTTTAGAAGGTGGTTCGGGCAGGGTGCCTATACAAGCGTTTTAACAAAGATACTCGCTATAATATCTCTCGTCATAGGCTGTTTATTTACGCATAAGTTTTAAAAAAAACTGAACGTAAATGAAAACCTATGTGTATTCGCTACTACAGTTAACTACGGGTAGTACTCTGGACGGAACTCAACAACAAGTAATTATATATATAGCTACTACAACCATCATGGCTTATACCTTAAAGCTTGTTTTGTCTTTGTAAGAAAAGCACTGTCGTCATGATTTTTGGATTATTTTTATACATATTTTTTCCCTTAAAGAAGACGGTAAGAGATAATTATAGAATAGAATATACTTCTTTAACGGCGTTGTGCACTTATTTGGGATGGTTAAACTGGCGTCAGGACACGTGACCTGATCAAATATTCGTAAGACGGAGGGTCTTTTTTAATTCACACTGGCAGTTGATAATAGTAACCATATTAAGTTCTATAAAAAAAAATCCTTCTAGGGAGGGAAGCAATTACTATGAGTCTTTACCGCCCAAAGGTGGGTAGTAGCATCTTCCACCCGCTACTCGGATCAAATAAACACTACTTTCTGAGTATGAGAAATGAAAAAAATAGCATTCACTTCTATCGGCAGTCCCCAAAGACTGCCCCTCATGTTTTTTTGTGCATTGCCTCTTCCCTCTACTGTAGCTTAAGTTAGTCCTTAATAAAAATAATAAACACCAGGACTGTTTTACTTTTTAAGACGACATATTTATGACCAAAAACAGCGGAAAAATCGCTGGCAGTCGGCACTAGGGTTGTCGTCTAATGGTTCCTCCCCCGAGTCACGTTCCCAGTACTTTGGGTATGTCTTATTTAATTAAAGAAAAATATAAATTAGAATAAATTTTAATGGCGTCCCAGAACTTTCACGGTGTCACGTGAGAATTTTAATTTTGGTGTACCATTTTTTTTTGCAAGCTGTAATTAAAGGGGATGACGACCTCTGTGTCCAAGATGTATAAACTGTCCGGTGGACCTCTCGGGAGGTGGTAGGTTCGATTCGCGTAACGACCAATCTTGGAGTAAAAGTTAATTTTTATTTTGGGTCAACGTAGAACCTTCTGCGGCTTGAAGGAGACGTTAAAAGTAGCTCAAAAGTGGTATGGTAACTTTTTTTTTACAGTGCAGCGTGAATGCATGCATTCGTATTGTAAGATACCTATATAATAGCGTAGACAGCGCCTCCTCTGCTGATACAACTCTAATTTGGTTATTAATAATCAGCACATCAGCACATATAATACAATCATTTGTTAATGGGATTTCTTTAAGAGCTTAAAGAAATCCCATTAACAAATAATTGGATTATATAAACATTATATAAGCATTTTGATGGGTATCATGCATCGCAAGAGCTGAAAATTGTCTTATTAACTAGACACGTCTTATACAGCAATAAAGGCCAATGGATATATTTTATTCGCTTCCACACAGTTAAAAGTAAAATCTAAGTAAATTTTAGGAATTCAATAATTTTATTACGTCATTTTCTTTAATAAAGTCAACTTGCTAAATATGAAATTTAAAGTGTTGTGTACAAGATTTTTGCAGTCATATATTAAGAGAATAATGATTATATAATTATATTAGGTATTATGTTTGGTATAATTTTGCTTATGTAAGTAGTAAAAGTTCACTTTATGTTTTATATTGGTCTAGATAAATGCTGGCATACCTATATAGTCTATATTAACACCTGACTATTAGCGTTAAAGTTCATCTTTATGGAGCATTACATATTAAATCTAAGTTAAGTAACTTCACAAAGTAACTACTAACAGCGGAGTTCATATATACTGTCTTAAAATGCAACAATTTTAAAGTAC
The DNA here is from genome assembly GCA_951640165.1 of Pseudoips prasinana. Classification (NCBI taxonomy): domain Eukaryota; kingdom Metazoa; phylum Arthropoda; class Insecta; order Lepidoptera; family Nolidae; genus Pseudoips; species Pseudoips prasinana. The sequence goes on along the minus strand of OX621251.1, from coordinate 29,525,371 downwards.
ACTCGCGGAGTTTTATTCCCAAAACTACTGCGTTTTAATATGTGTTTACAAACATCCGCCTTTGCAGCTGATAAAGTACAGACGCCAGCACATCAAGCTACCCCAATCTTTCAAATTTCCCCAATTGAAAGTGAACCTTATGCTTTTGTGATAACGTTGAAAATCTATAAAAGAAATTTGACAGATTGGTGTAGCTGGAGCACATCCAGCTACACCAATCTGTCAAATTCTGCATGGCGTCTGTACATACTACGAAATGTTGGTGTTTGCTGGTTAATAGAATCACAGTACAGAAAATGGATAGGAAGGATTAGTAAAACTTTTACCTGCGTAAACTCTATAAATTTATAAATAGCCTTTGTGTTTATCCAGGATGTGTCAGCTAACTCCATACCAATTTTATTAAAATAGCCATAGTTTTGACTTGAAGAAGTAACAAACATACACACTCACAAACTTTCGCCTTTATTATATTAGTGTAATAGTATTTTATACACCCGTTGCAGCACGAGTTAATTCTAATCCTCATCATCATCATCATATCAGCGGAAAGACGCCCACAGCTGAACAAAGGCCGCCCCTAAAGATATCCACAATTGGCGGTCACTACCCGCATTTAGCGGTTTTCAGCGACCTTCACAAGATCATCGGTCCATCTTATAGGGGGCCGCCCACGCTGCGTCTTCCGTAATTCTAAGAGCCTGTGCACACCTCGTGTAAGCTTCCAATGTAGACACGAAAACTTCTCACTAGACAGGCAATAATCATTTTATTTTCATTAAACACAGTCCTGACCCCTACAACGTGATAACACGGATATACTTACATGGAATTGTCCCATAGGGTACCGGAACTTAGGACTGAATGCCGAAAACGATCCGTTCATATGGACTTCTTAAGCGATGGCTACACACGGCCACTTAGAATGGCCAGCTGAACTGTGTCTGGTTCTTTTTTTATACTAATAATTTGGCAGTTATGGGACGGTCTTCCTGATGGTAGTAGTAGTAAGTACTGGAGCCTGCGCATACGTCATGCATAGGATTACTCATGAGTTACTGAACCTTCCTCTTCTTCGCAACATTGACATGATTACGAGTGGCACGGTGATTATGATAGCCACTTCGCTACTACCTCGGCGCCCTAGCGTTTCGGGTTTAATCCCAGCACACAACTAGTGTGACCCACACATAGTTGTTCTAAATTTGGGTGTGCTTAGTGTGTGAAAATTGTTTTTTAAAACACACACAACCATCAATACAGGAATTTATTTCCCTAGTACGGGCGTTGACTTTAAGAACAATTTCCGATATTTTAATGTTATTTTTTTGCTCAATTGCTTTGTTATTTCCTGTCGTTGCTACTTAGAACTGTTTCCGGGAAATCCAAAATTTTATTAATTGATACATACTTTGTGAATATTTAATCAGTGAAATTGATTTGATACGATGTAAAAAGTCGACCTAACTTACGTACCACCATAATCTGTTTTACGTAAGTTTAAGAATTATTTTATTTTATTTTAAATCTAAAGTTATCTTAATTCGGGTATTAATACCCATAACATATACCTACAAACATAATAAAAATCATTATATATAAGTAGTATAATATTTTTTGCTCCCACACAACTTGGAGATTTCAGGCATGTCCATACTATGAAAACATGTATATAGTACTCTACGTACTCTGGTCACTGATTTTGGGTAATAGCAATGTTGTTTTTATATGAATTGTTTTAAAGTCATCGCTCCTAAATTCGAATTTTCTTTCGTTGCTTCTTCCACATGCCCGTGTGTCACTATCTCGCAAAGTAAACCGCCACGGCTACCTGCAGGTCCCGCCAGTAAAGTGACCTCTTTATTGCGTACCTAAAGTATGTAACCAAGCTTGAATAAAGCACCTAGAATGCGCTCTATTTTTGTAGGTCAGGCAGATATAGTATCATTTTATTGACGGTCACCGTAGCCTAGTTGGTAGTGCTCCTGCCTACGAAGCTGATGGTCCTGGGTTCGAATCCCGGTAAGTGCAAATATTTTTGTGATGAGCACGAATACTTTTTTCTGAGTCATGGATGTTTTATATGTATTCAAGTATTTATCTATTTATATAAGTATGTATATCGTCGCCTGGTACCCATAGTACAAGCTTTGCTTAGTTTGGGGCTAGGAAGATCTGTGTGACATTGTCCCTAGATATTATTATTATTGGAACGAAGTTCCTTATCGCGCGTTGTGAAAGGGGGCTAGACGGAAAAAAATCTTACGAAAAGTTGTCACGACACTTTTTGCAGCTGTGCGGCGTGCGCATGTTTCTCTGTCTGTCTCTCTCTCTCTCTCTCTCTCCCTCTCTCTTATAGAAAGCAAGCCAGATATTTTCATTTCTATTTCGCATTGAACAGTGTGGTGTCGCGACGATTATTTTTGTTGTGTGTATACAGGTTTTATGTACATAATAAATAATAAGAAATAACTTCGTTCCATCCGGGTGTCCCTTGACACCTCTCAAGTTTATATATTCTGTTTTTAAGAAAAAAATTAATGCACGCGAGTCTTTTTTTTATATTATATTCATAGTTTGCTTTTCACTTGCTCTCATCATTTCATAAGTTAAAGGCGAGGTTAAGCATTTAGAAAAGCTGGCAATTCATAGTGATGGAGAAAGTAAGTCAGTTCATTTCTGAGCATCTCCGTGCTTCAGGGGGCAGGTTAAGCTGTCGGTCCCCGTTGTAGTCATTAGACAACGGTCGTACAGCCGTGTAAGATGCTTACTGGACGGCGTGACCAACTCTGACACTAGGGTAACCATTGCTCGTACGATAAGTAAGTTCGCCTATGAGGCTGCTCTCCCGGAACAAACTTAGCCTTTATTAATCTGAGCCTTTATTTTAAAACCCCGAACCTCGTTATCAGCCTATACTTACCTTTATTTTTCCGGGGCATTTCCAGCATAAATACCCCTCGCCTTAAGTGAGTATATAACACAACTAGCAGTGCCCGCGAACTTCGTTCTGCGTAATAAATATTTTTGTCCCTGCCCGTTTGTCCCGCGTAATACTTCGGGTTAAAATTTTGGGATATTTTTTTTTCATAGCCTATGACATTCTACAATAAAGTAGCTTACTATTGGTGAAATAATTTTGAAAATCGGTTCAGTAGATCCAGAGATGACCCCTTACAACGTAACAAACTCACAGCGTTACCTCTTTATAATATTAGTACAGATGAGTTATATCGGGCTTTAACCGACTAAAAGCCTTCCCCAAAGATCTCGACACTTCAGGTCTTGCATTATCCACATCCAACGGCATCCCGTGCCCCTTGTAAGATCGTTGGTCCACCTTCTGGGGGCCTGCCCACGCCGCGTCTTCTGGTTCGTGGTCGCCACTCGATAACTTTTATGCCCCAGCGGCCGTCAGTTCTACGAGCTATGTGTCCTGCCCACTGCCACTACAGAATAGTAGATTCATATAAAACAATTATAAAACAAAATAAAAATAAAATGGGAAACAACATGGCAATTAATCTATTTAACAAACATTTATCACAAAACAACATTTACCTACTCAATTTATATATTTTTGTCTAATTATATATATATATCTATATATATAAAAATCAATGGCACTTTACGTTGTAATGTTATAACTCAACAACGCCTTTACCGATTTGGCTAATTTTGGTATTGAATCATTCGTGGAAGTCCAGGGAAGGTTTGTACGTAGAGAAAATTTAAAAAACGTCTTGAAAAAGTGTAAAATCAACATCTTTCTATACTCCCATATACAAACAATTTGAACTAATACTTAAAAGCGTAGCGAAGCACGTACCGGGCCGCTAGTGCATTATAAACATCTCTTTAAGTTTTAATTATCATGTCAAAGAAGAATAAAATTGTTACAAAAATGTGCATATATGTAATAAAATGAAAAAAAAGCAATGCCAAGATAAAACAAAATACAAGATAAAATAGTATTAAGAGGTTATAAATTTGTATGTAAAATATTACCTTGCCCATTGCGTTCCACGTGTTAAAATTGAAAATAAACGAATTATAAAACGAAAGCCAATAGCCATAAATAAAAACACGCAATAATAATTGTCACACGCAAAACAAGATACAATATGTAAAACCTTGACATATTTTTTCGATCCCGCCCCAGTATTGTACTAACATAATTAACTCTGTTTCGGCCCAAAACAGAGGGCCGAATGATAAATTATACTTTCGACCCCCCCTCCTCTTAAAAAATACAAAGGGAAAAGACACCATTTCGTGGCCAACGTTGTAAATAATTCCCTCCTTTGTCTGTATTAGAGTTTAATTGAGTTTTTGTTTCGTGAAGTAAGCCTATAAAAGTCACGATGGAACTCCTATTTTTAGGGTCTCGTACTAAAAAGTTTTGAGGGTCTAATGCCCACTTTTTAAGCTTTAGTGACCGGATACGGTATCTCTAGGTACCTTTAAACAGCGCTAAACATTTAAGTGACGCAGAACATAGCATTCAATTAAAATACGTAATGCTCGACTGGAGAATATTACAGAATTGACTCTTGCCTATTGTTGTTGTAATACGAGTATACCATTCGTATATCATAAGATATACCTAAGACCGGCTGTTGGGGGGGAGGCGGAGGGCTTGTCCAGCTATGGACGACATTCGTAAATACAGGTAGATACCCGACGACGCCTGGTAGTCCGATGAAAAAAGGGGGAAGGAGTGATAAGTTCATGGAGGTCTTGAGCTTGTGCTATCTCCCGTATTCACTATAACCTACTGAAGCTTATAATGGGATGGCAAGCTTGAAGACGATTCTCACCGGCGGAGACTGCAGTGACTCCTTGTCATTCTGTGACCCGTACGTGTAGCTCATGTTAGAGATTACCACATGTCAATGAAGATAAGCCTTCACATCAGCGGCGCCCTAAGTTTTGGTTGATGAAAATCAACATTATGAAAAATATCCATTTTTCTAAAGTAATCTATTCTTTTCTCCATGTCTACTTAAACCCACTAAAGCAAATAAACGTTTAATTATTAGGATGAGAGGCTAGAAGAGGATCGTCGCTGACGCGTACTGCGATCGTTCCATGTTACTCAGTTATTAAGCTCATGCCAAAGATCACAGCATCTCAATGTCAATCTGAGTTTCCACTAAAGCAGTTATTTTTCCCGGAGTAAAGAGCACAACTCAGGGCAGTTGTGGTTTTTACTCCAGGAAAAGTAACGTGTACTTTATTTAATCTACTTTTTTCTCCTGTATCCACTAGGACCTACTAAAGCTACTACACGCTTACAAATAGGATAGGAGGCGAGACGAAAATCGGCCAGGACTACGTTGGCCTTTTGTGTTCCCCTGCGTGTAACCTATTCTAGAACTCATAACGTCTTAATTTTCACGACTTTGCTTAATTAATGTATTTCTTTCCCCATATCCACTAAAACCCACTAAAACCACTATACGCTTTTAAAATAACGTGTAAAATAAAGTACACTGAATTTTTCTTGTTGCGTTTGGATCCCTGATGGGCTAACCGTGGTAGCAAAGTGAGAATGATTACCCATGCAGGATTTGTGCCTCGTTTAGAATGATTGGCACTATACTTGCGCACTGTCAGGCCTGATGCTTTCGGAACTTCCGATGTTAAACGAAAAGTACATACATAACAGAACCTGCCGCGGCAGATTAAGGAGAAAAAAAAATACAGAGAGTTTGAAAGCCTAAAATAAAATAAATAAAATAAATAAAAAAGGTTTTTATTCACGTAGACTTTAAAAAAGCGCTTGTAAATAGTCAGAACATGTTTGTAGTAATATAGTTGTATACATTAGATAATATTTCTAGTAACATAGATATTTAGGTACATATTGTATGAAAACAAATTTAAGTTATTCAATTAAAGGGACACCTTATATTGGACTGCTGCAGAATCTCAGCTTAAAATTATAATTCACAATGATTCTCTGTAATGTCAATAACACAAAAAAAAATATTTGAAAAAAGTAAAGTAAATCGTCCATATATTTTTGTTTCCTTATACAGCGCTTACATGCGGGCCATAAAACTTTTTTATTTATTATCATTGTAGCTTGGGTTCTTTTTCCCTTGAGTTGTATTCACGTTTATTTACATACAATTGTTTACTGAATTAGACTTGTTTACATTTATATAATTATTTAAATAAAATATCATTATTAGTTTATATAACATGAATTTAATTTAAAACTATTTACAATATTTAGTATTTACTTACATTTATATTACGGCTTAGAGACGGGGACTTTGAATGAGGTGGTGATTATATATAGGTTATCTCATACTTTCTTAAATAGCAAAGGCGTCATACTTATGAGCGGGTGCTCCTATCGGTGTTTAGTTAAGTTTATGTTGCTTATATTATTGCGGCCTCTGGTTGATCTCTTGTGAGTTATTAATTTGTTTTTAAAGTTAAAATGTGCAGGAATGCATCTTGAGTATAATTGAATATTTAGCCTTTTATTACCAAAATGATAGAGGTAGTAATACTTTAATGAATAAGGCACTGAGTGACTATTACCTTTCGTTCTGCTTCACAATGCAAAACAAATTTTGATACAGCATAAAACGAAACTAAAGAAGACAGAAAATCAATCCCGGATTTGAAAGAAGAACTAGAGCATCCATTTATATAGCTAGGGAAAACTGCAGCTTAGTTTGAAAAGGATCCTCTTTAGCAAGCACCGCGTTGGCACTCTGTCTCTGATCTGTGATCCTGGTGAGTAGTCCGTGCTAGAAACATAACATCTTAATGTAAACCTGTGTGTAAAGCACACTCAATCATGTTTTTACTCCATATTATATGTCATTGTGAGAAAGGCAATTGTGCTATTTCACTACAAATAAATTCAAAATTATTTAGGTACTTGATATATATACACTTATGTACGTCAATGGTAATAAATATGATATATACTGAGCCTTCTGTCCAAGCTTTCAGTAGTTATTAGTTCAAATAAACTAAAAAAGTAAGTATTCAATAGTATCTGTGTAACGAGACACATGGACGTAAATTCGTCGACGTATTCTTCAATATATATATTTAAACTAGCAGTGACACGCGGTTTTACCCGCGTTAAATTTTATAAATTTTCACAGCGCCTCCCCCGTAGTTGATAGCGTGATAATATGTAGCCTATATATTAACCCGACCTCTTAGTAATATTCATGCAAAATTTGAAGTAAATCCATGCAGTACTTTTTGTATTTAGCTCGGATATATACTCGAACAACAACCAAACAGACAAAAATTATAAAAGCTATATTTTTGGCTTTGATATCGATGGTAGGACACGCCCTAGGTATCCTTTAAAAAAATATTCAATATACAGATTTGACTTTCCTACGATTTTATTATATGTATAGATTATGTAAGCAAATATTATGTATTATATTGCCCAAATTCTTTTGTTTTACTTTTTAATTCTGATAAGAACAAGTGTATAACAATATCTAAGTGCCAAATTACGTAATTTATTTTATTTATCTCCTCTTATAGGCGAAGCACTCGCCCCAGTACTGGCATCCGTACAAAGAAAGCACTACATTTTAAAAGGTTTCCCAGATACAGTATGAATCTCGCCATGCGCAGTTATTATATGAGAAATTAATTTACAACCGTATAAGCTCATTACGAGAGGAGTGCTTTGTACTAAAGTTATGGTTATAAGGAAAAATTTTAATACTCTTTATCTCGACAGCAAAGCTTCATAAGGAATGAAATTTAAGTTTCATAGTCTTTTCTGCAATACTAAGCTAATATACAGTATGTTAGGTTAAACGAGGGACATATTAAGGGAGGGTGTTCAGTATTCGATTCTCGTCCCAAATATTTAAAAAACCCATAACCTAAATTTTTGACGTAATTGTTGTATAAAATACATTATCATGAACACTGAGTGCGCAAGAAGTGAACTTGTACCTAAAGTGATCACGTGGCAAAACACGCGCCGCTCCTGCCGAAAGGTCAATGACCTGCGCACATGTTCTGCGATAATACTAACATGTTAGCGCAAGGGTGTATACACGTTGTGAGACTTTTGCGAATTTTTTGGTATGGTTCTGTTTGTTATTTATCAGTGTTTTTTTTTTGTTTATATTTTTATTAGTATCATATAAGCATACACTATTGTGGGTTTGAATACGTCCCTCGTTTAAACTAACATACTGTAGAAGGTGGACCAGAAAGACGTAAGATATCAAAACATTATTGCGATGGAATGGAATGGAATACGTGTGCGCAAAATCGAGCTACTCGCATGAGTGATAATCTATGAACATGTTAGCCTTGTCAATTTTGTCACCATGGAGCGTTTCATGAGTGTGTAACGCCCATTCAGTGTAATAAAATATTACTAAAAAGGTGATTTGTGCACTGTTTGTCTTTTATTTAGGATTAGATTCAGATATTCAATCTTTATATTTTTACTTTATTTTATTTGGAACATCGAACAATTACTCAATAAATCCAAAAATATTATCACTAATAAACAATTGTGTAATCCACTACGTTATTCACAGAATACATATAATTACGATTATGCACCCTATACACTAAATGTATTTAGTAGAAGACTTAAATATTTCAGGCATAACAACCCATAATTAGTTAGTTTTGTGTTAGTAACCAGTTATGCTTACATGCTGTATTAGTATTGTTAGTACTACATTTACTAATTGATTTAACCAATGTTCTTTGGGATTTAGCTGAAGACATAAAAGTAGGTTGTTATTACTTTATTGTTTGATATTTTATATTCGTTGTTATTTGTATAGTTACGATTTACCTAGCTATAAGCCTATATTGTAATGTATATATAACCTCTTAGCATTAGACTTCACATCACTCTACATATTATTATTATTTGTGTTTTAGTAATCTGTGAAAACGTCGTGGGTTGTACTCCTAACATTACACTGTGTTATTACTTTAGTTTATAAGCTCATGTTGTACAACTGTTTGTTTTCCAAATAAATAAATAAATAATTCGCACTTATAACCGTCTCCACCCAGTGTCTCTGAATGGGACAGTCGGGTCTACCAGCAATCATTTTAGGATGCTGTTCTGAGTGCCATGTAGGCGCTGCAGTAGAGACCTAGAGTTAATTACCTAATGTATCGTATCGTAGTGAAAGTGTGATTAGTTTGTGGTTCAGAAAATTCGACACTAGTGATTCGACTCATGCCTTGCTTGTTCCCCCGCTATGGAGAAAAGGAACAGTATATTAAGTTAATACACTGATCTTTATATATATATGTATATATATATATATATATATATATATATATATATATATATATATATATATATATATATATATATATATATATCTAGAGACAATGTCACACAGATCATCCTAGGCCCAAACTAAGCAAAGCTTGTACTATTGGGTACCAGGCGACGATATACATACTTATATAGATAGATAAATACTTAAATACATAGAAAACATCCATGACTCGAAACAAATATTCGTGCTCATCACACAAATATTTGCACTTACCGTGATTCGAACCCAGGACCACCAGCTTTGTAGGCAGGAGCAGTACCAACTAGGCTACGGTGACCGTCGGTGGCTTTATCGTAACTATAAATGTGTATACAAGTCGGCTGAGCCGTGTAGTACGTAGTCATTGTGTCTTGTAATTTCACCCCAAGTCACGTCGGACGCTGATGCCTTTCAGTACAGTAATGAGCAAATTAAAAAACTTATAAGACGGCGTCATGGATAGCCTCTTGTATAGAGATTACATTGCAATTGAGAATGCACCAGCACCCGTAGTGCTACACTCTAAGGCGCTTATTCTAAGTGAAATTTGGAACGATCCGATAACGTCGCAGTAATCATTCAAGCACTTTTGAGCTCTTTTGGACTTCTAGATGGAATTGAAAAGCCAAATAAGGTCAAGCACACTGGCCTAATAAAGAGGCTAAGTGCGGAAACCAAACGCTCAACTACCCGTAACAACCTGCTTTTATCTGCTTCTATATGAACGAATTTATATTGTCACGTTCAGGCTTTGAACTTGTAAGGGGTTTTGGTGGCTTTTGTAAGATCGCTAGAATGTTCTAGGTAATACTAGAGCCAAAGAAAAAGGATAGCTGAAAAGGACATACAAAATTCTTATTGCAAAAATTGACATTAGATATTTCCAGAATAATTTGGAAGTGATGGTGCGAGTTTTATGAATGAAAAGAAAGAGATAGGTGAAGACAAGGAAGATAATTCTTGAAAGAAAAATATGACTTTCTAAATGTTTAAAATTTAGACGGTATATCTATATGCGGAATGTTTATGCGGAACGGCGAGTTTAAATTCCAGTTAAATCGAAGGCAAATTAGGAAGTAGAAATAGAGAGTAAAACTGAGCAAGTGCTAGTGATCAGTAAGCATTGCCAAGTGTTCCCTACACAGTGAGAAGTGTGCCGTGTACGTCGTCACGTGGACTCTGAACAGCACTACGTACGTCATGAGAACTCTAACAGAAAGCTAGTCGCTGGGGCTCTAAGTAGGTGGGTTCCTTGATCTTAGTGGTGAACCAACTGTTACTGTCGACGCCAATAGAGTTCCTTTGAAAACACTGGTTTCTTTTCCAAACCCCGCCCTACCGCTGCCCGTCACAATATTATTCTGCAAAAGCCTCAGTTCATTCGGTACACCGGCAAAACATACATGTAATTAAAGTAGCTTTCATTATGTATTCCGTATCGTGCATAGGGCTTAGTTAGCTTGTTTACTTCAATAAGCTATTTTAAACTAACTCAGTGACACTAAAGTTCTAGACCGCGAATTCGGGACTGCAGTCTTTTGACGACGGCGAGGTTAATTAACTTAGTTGAAACTTCAAATGCAGACCAAGAGCAAGTCGAGATTACACAATTAGGTTGCCATGCTGAAAAGGTTTTGGTATGAAATGAAACCTTAAGAGTCTAATGGGCAGTCGTTCGATCCAACCCAGGACAAAAATATTTGTGTGAAGAGCACGATTATTTTTTCTGTGTCTGGGTATAATTTATGTATAACTACGTCTTAACTTTGATGCCTCAAGTTACCTTACAAGCCTTAACATAACTCTATTCCTCTATGTAATAGTAGTTACAAGTTTTATCATTACCTCAACGAATCAATGTGATTGCTGAAAATGACAATCTGACTACGTAAATCGCAAATCAATCCGAGTGGCTGTGTCATGGGAACCAACCCTGATTTACCGAGTTAAAGCGAATTATCAAGCGTTGTGAGTGCATAAAATAAATCGCCTCCAAGTAAATGTTATTATTTACGATAAAAATCGTAAATCAGTTCAAGTACAAGCCATTTCAATGAAATTTCTCTGTCAGATAAATAAAAATAATGTCATCGGATATAGTTACGTTACGTTCACCTTAGATTGTAAGCGCAGGCTTGGCCATTGTGGAAATCCTGTGGCAACTTTGTGAGCAGTGGACATGCTTCGACTGACATCATGATCTAAAAAATGTTGAACCAGGAAGATGATGGAAATAGTGTATGGAAGATGATAGAGATGTCTGGTCGATGCCTCACGTGATCAGAGGGCTAGCCAATACTTAGGTCAAAGAATTAGCATTGTCATTTAACGTGGCAATGCTGCCAGCCTTCTGGGTACGTTCCCGGTTCAAAGCGATGTCGACGAATTATTTGACGCATAAGCTGATTGGTAGGACATTTTTTATTTATGTTTGTATTTATTTTATTTATGTTTCTTTAGTTGATAAGTTACTTTATTTCAATAATAATTGTAAATCCTTTGAAGAATAAAGACCAAATAAAATGTTTCGCAAATTAGATTTATCTATTTATGATATATGTAAAATATGTATACATGTATGGTATGAGAAAAGATTTATAAATAGATAAAGTACTCTTAATTGTACACACTCAAACAGAAATAGACATCACTCATGTAGCATTGTACACATTGTACAATCGGTCTCAATTAAGTGATCTCTTCCAGATAACCTTTATATATATAATAGAATTTATAATAAAAACACTAAAATATATTATAAACCGTTTATTTAAATTTTCAACCAAGGGAGAATGGCGGCGCGGCGTTGGTTTCCAAATAGAAGATACCACTCTCTCTGTAACAAGGGAAATAAATAAAGTTACCGGTAATATATATGCTGTGGTGACGGCATAGAATATCATCACCTCATTTCATCCCGTGGGGGGCGTCGAAATCGTTCGAGGGAATATCTACCACACTACGGGCAGCAGCGTTTTTCTGTGAACTATGACCATCAAACTGCGATCGCCAACCCGTCTGCCAAGCGTGTCGATTAGGGCATATCCCCCCATTCTTTGGGGAGGCTTTTGGCCAACTGTGGACAAAAGCAAGTGGAGTGACATGAAAACCTTTATGTACCTTCCTTTCTATTGTCTTGCGACCAAATATATAACATAGACGAAGACCCTAACGAAAAGTGAGGTCAAATATTGTGGAGTACGAAGTCAGCGGCAGAGGACCTACAATTTGATCGTTACCAAACTTTAGGATTGATTAAATATAAAAAGGTGTAGATGCATAATTATTTATTGGAAGCTCCACAATTTTGGAGGTGCTTAATAAATTTTGGTTCTGTTAAGATAACTGCGAATTCAACTGAAAATCGGATTGGATTTTTTTTATTTAATACAGTACCAAGTATAGTTCTTTATATGTATTACAATCTAGTCTAGAGACTAATAACTAATTTTATATTAACCTAAACCTATACATAAACATAATTAATTCTAAGAATCAGTCCACCGATTTTCCTTAGTCATATTTGTTAAGGGGAAGACAAATTAGTGTCTTCCCCTTACCAAATATGACCTTGTGTTGTATATGTTGACTATATGCTTATGTATTCGAAGACATTTTGTTCATGTGTTCTTTATGATGACATAATTTCTATCACTAATTTGAGAATGGAATTTGACGTCATAATTTGCTAAGTTATCATTGAGCGTACAAGAACTCTTCAAATTAAAAAAAAAAACTCTTATAAAATGATTTCGTAGATTTTATGCGAAGTTTTTTATTTTTATTTTTTATATCAGAGTGCGACAAACGAGCAAGTGGGTCATCTGATGGTAAGTGATCACCGCCGCCCATGTACACTCGCAACAACAGAGGAATCGCGGGTCGGTTGCCGGTCTTTAAGAGTCAGCAAACAACAGTTGCTGACCCTTCCCCACACCCCAGTGAGCTCTGCCGACCTTACTTACACTCAGAAACACAAGATTAAATGTTTCTGTTAGCTATCTATTAACTTCATCATCATCCTTTTTGTTCATTTGCTTATTATTGGTATAATCAGTTTCCAAACATACCCAGTCTTTGGCGTGATGCCTCCCATATTCAAACTATCCGTCAGTGTGCAGTTGCCAGCTAAAGCTTCTTCGTAGGATTCGCAACCAGTGCCCGTGAACCCACCAGAGATCAATGACTCAGCCATGTAGTAGAAACTCCTACAAGAAGAACGAAAATAATGTTAAACTATCTTCCGTACACTACATAATACATAATCCTTACATGCGAAATTAACTTTGTCTGTCGAGCAAGAGGGTCACCTGATGGTAAGTGATCACCGCCGCCCATGGACACTCGCAACACCAGAGGAATCGCTAGTGTGTTGCCTTTAAGAGTCAGCAAACAAGTGTTGCTGATCCTTCTCCCCACCCCGATGAGCTCTGGCGAGCTTACTCACACGCAGAAACACAACATTAAAATTATTAATGTTGTTATTAAGGAATGTCTTCTGTAATAATGTCTGTGTCTTCCCAGTCGGGAATGAACGCTGTGCCCTATCTCTCTCAACAGACAGAGTCTGTCTGTCGGACGTTTTCATGCCAAAAGTACAGAACCGATTTAAATTAAATTTAGTACACAGATTATCCAGAGGCTGAGAAAGGATACAGGCTACTTTTTAATGCGAAAAAACGGTTGTAAGGGGTTGAATGGGGGATGATAAGTAGTATGGAAGTATCGTCATTTTTAGAGCCAGAAGCTTGCAACTTATTTTTAGGCTGTTGATCGCTCGCTCGAGGGTGTAAAATAACAATAGGGAATTGGGGATGAAAGGTTTATTTTGTCACAGCTCCCGGCCTAGTTGTTTTACAAGTTATGTACTGTACTAGTTATGTAACTGACGGCCACAAAGTACACCCAGACTCAGAAAACTATTAATGGATCACACAAATAGATGTCATGCGCGGGATTCAAACCCGTGAAACGATGTGGGGAGGCAGCTGTCTTAACCGCTGCGCCACACGTTCATTTTGCATAATTCTTTTTTTCAAGGTTGGATCAGCGACCTTTCAGGTTGTGCAATTGAGAAAACTGTAAGTGCATCTATATAAACGCACTATGTCCTGTCTAGGCTGTATTGGCTAGGCTCCATAGAGATTACGTCAACCTAAAATCAGTCTTCACTGTGTGGATATATGGTGCGTTTTCAAGCGTTTGGAAATACACAGTGATATTAAAACACCTTATAGGCAATACCAAGATTAATATAATATCTACTAGGTGTGCCCCGCGGTGTTACCCGCGTAAAATTTTATAAATTTTCATTGCTATAAACCTCACGGAGCCCGAGACCTTTCCAACGAATGCAAAACCGTGTAAATCGGTTCGTGCGTTCTGGAGTTATAGCGTCAGGAAGGAAAACCCGACTTATTTTTATTATATAGTAGATTAACACTTTCATACCTGGCATGATCACAGGTCAGGGAGTTGCATCCTGGCATATTAATTCCTTTGTTGGGATAGAAGTCACAATCACAAAGATTAGACTCAAAGCCTAGTACACCAGCATTAGTATGGATAGCTTCTGTATACACGCCGTCAGTAGATCTTAAAGTTTCATTATTAGTACTCCATTCGGGATAAGCGGGGTCCAATGCTGAAAAAATGTGATTGTAAAATTGTGATCTATAGCTAGCACTGTTATAAATCCACTTCCGCTTTTTTAGGGTTCCGTAGCCAAATGGCAAAAAACGGAACCCTTATAGATTCGTCATGTCTGTCTGTCTGTCCGTCCGTATGGCACAGCCACTTTTTTCCGAAACTAAAAAAGCTAAACAGTTGAAACTTGGTAAGTAGATGTATTCTGTGAACCGCATTAAGATTTTCTCACAAAAATAAAAAAAAGCAATAGTTTTGGGGGTTCCCGATACATAGAACTGAAACTCAATTTTTTTTTCATCACACCCATACATGTGGGTATCTATAGATAGGTCTTCAAAAATGATATTGAGGTTCCTAATATCATTTTTTCTAAACTGAATAGTTTGCGCGAGAGACACTTCCAAAGTGGTAAAATGAGTGCCCCTCCCCCTGTAACATTTAAAATAAGAGAATGATAAAACTAAAAAAAAAATATTCTGTACATAACCATGAAAACTAACAACGAAAATTGGTGTGGACGAGATCTAGTAAGTAGTTTTTTTTTAATACGTCATAAATCGTAAACCGCAATTTACCTTTCATTTAATGAGCTGAAATACTTGCTGCTATGGAGCCCTTCATGTGCGAGTCCGACTCGCACTTGGCCGGTTTTTTGTAGCATTAAGTCAGCATACAAGTATGCAAGGTACCTCTGACAATATCGTCGCGGTCCTATGAACCGGGTTCTGGCCTGGTCGGGGTCTTGATGTAGGTGTGAGCATTCTTTCCCCCCAACTTATTTTGCAGGGCAACTTGTACCACTGCATTGCTGCGGAAGGTCTTAGGCAGACGATCGCAGAGCGATAGGTGGCCCTAGCAATAGTGGCGGAGCTTCATTCTATCCCTGACCGCCCTCGTTGGTTCGGGGTCTCGTTGCTATATACTGGCCAGGGGGAGAACGGAGCCCCATTGCGCACACTCCTGGCTAAGGAGTCCCTTATTCGTCGTCGTGGAGTGGGGACTAGCAATCATTGTAGGCTGCTACATCTCCCCAAATTTTTAGACATACCTGGAAGGGCCTCCATAAAAAATACTTTTTCGATCATCAAAAATCCTCAGCTAACATTCGTAGCTACGCGGTCCATCTCTGATAGTAAATAATTAATAAATAACTTTAAATACTTCCAAGACAGAAGCGGAATTCACCTCTGGCCGGTTTCCACAGGCCGATTTCACATTAATAAATGACGATAAGTTTGAATGTTTTCTTAGTTCTTGATATTTCCAACTATTTATGCACACTTAAGTGAAAAAAAAAACGTTACCAGTAATGTAAGCGACCGCTCCATCAAGGTTTCTACCGACGATACCAGCTTGTTGACCGCCAAGACTATGGCCGACGATGTGGAAGTTGTCTAGACTGCCACCGGTAGTATCTACTAGCCACGCAATGAAACTCGCTACTGCTTGCCCTACAACGGAGAACAGAATGTTATGTACAGAAGCCAGTAAATCCAGCTACCTCAGTGTTGTCAAATTTATTTTATAGATTTTCAACTTTATCGCATAAGCATAAGTTTCACTTTCAATTGGGGAAATTTGACAGATTCCCCAATCTGTCAAATTCCCCCAATTGAAAGTGATTGTGATTGTAGCTTGATGTGCTGGCGTCTATAGTTCGTTATGCTTATGAACACGTCCTAGCACGAAGCGTAGATTTAAGTTGATTCATTTGTTCAAATATTGAGAATGAAGAGTTCATTCTTCCATCCAGATTCGGTGATCTGGACGGGTCAAAATCAATAAATATAAAGCTGGAAGGCATTCTCTTGCTTGATATAGAGCTATATTGTTAAGTAGATTTAACATTTATATCAATCTGACATTTGTTTGTTTCGGTAATTATTCCTCCGTGGCGTGCCTAATTTTTATGAATTCAGATATATGTACTCACGAGTATGGTCACTACCTCTGTGTCAAATTTGAAGAAGATCGGTTCAGCCGTTCAGGGGATTATGATCAGGAACTAACTACATGAGTCGTAAGAAACAGCTTAGTATGCACTCAGCTCAATAAATTTCCAGTTTTTGCATTTGCAAAGTTGAGAAAGATATACAATAGATTCTCAATTTAAAGTATTTTTTTGGTGTTCAATATCCAGGCATGCCGAGCGTTCAAAATTACTTGTTAAACTAAGCATTAAAAACACATAAAAAGCTACTTAAATTTTTCCTTTAGTCAGTAAATTGGAACAAAACGGTACAATAACAAAAGCATACTCAATCGATAAAAAAATATATAAAAACAAAACACTTATCGGGATGATAGAATGAATATTTACCCGTGTGAAATCGGGGTAGGAGACTAGTCACACTAATATTATAAAGGCGAAAGTTTATGAGTGTCTATGTTTGTTACTTCTTCACGCCTAAACGGCTTGAGCGATTTTAATAATTTGGTATGGAGTTACCCGACACCGTGGATTAACACATAGGCTATAATTTTAAAAGTTTAACGTGGGTAAAATCGCGGGGCACAGTTAGACGAATAATAAAGGTGAGCGGGACCTCGTACTGTGGCAATTTTTACACATCTTTATGATTAGAATGATTAATTTTCAAGTCTTACCAGAGAGAGGCGTGTATGTAACAGCTTCGCTGTAGTTGGAGGTACTAGCACCAGCACTCCAGTCCACTGCAATAACGTTCATATCTTCCGCAGCCAGGAACGCTGGACAAAATAATAGCATAGTTAAGGAACTGTTAGGGGTAACTCGTTGTATAGGTTACACCTTCCCTGAAGATTACCCTTGCGCAGCCTATATAAGCCTACTTTTTTTTGTAAGTATATATTTACAAAAACAATAGTATATGTAGTAAATCAATTATCTGGTTTCCATAGTACAAGCTCTCATAGTACAAGCTCTGCTAGTAGCATTAAAGGTCCGTCATAATAATAATATTGAATTCGTCCCTTTATTTTATTTTCGTTAATTTTATTTTATGTTATTATATTTTATTTTATGTTATTTTATGTTATTTTATTATATTTTATGTTATTTTATGTTATTTTATGTTATTTTATGTTGTTTTATGTTGTTTTATGTTGTTTTATGTTGTTTTATGTTATTTTATTTTATTTTATTTTATTTTATTCTTTTCTATTCTATTCTATTCTATTCTATTCTATTCTATTCTATTCTATTCTATTCTATTCTATTCTATTCTATTCTATTCTATTCTATTCTATTCTATTCTATTCTATTCTATTCTATTCTATTCTATTCTATTCTATTCTATTCTATTCTATTCTATTCTATTCTATTCTATTCTATTCTATTCTATTCTATTCTATTCTATTCTATTCTATTCTATTCTATTCTATTCTATTCTATTCTATTCTATTCTATTCTATTCTATTCTATTCTATTCTATTCTATTCTATTCTATTCTATTCTATTCTATTCTATTCTATTCTATTCTATTCTATTCTATTCTATTCTATTCTATTCTATTCTATTCTAGTCTATTCTATTCTATTCTATTCTATTCTATTCTATTCTATTCTATTCAATTCTATTCAATTCTATTCAATTCTATTCAATTCTATTCTATTCTATTCTATTCTATTCTATTTTATTCTATTCTATTCTATTCTATTCTATTCTATTTTTATTCTATTCTATTTTTATTTTATTTTATTTTATTTTATTTTATTTTATTTTATTTTATTTTATTTTATTTTATTTTATTTTATTTTATTTTATTGTATCTTATTTTATTTTATTTTATTTTATTTTATTTTATTTTATTTTATTTTATTTTATTTTATTTTATTTTATTTTATTTTATTTTATTTTATTTTATTTTATTTTATTTTATTTTATTTTATTTTTTTTTTTTTTTTTTTATTTTATTTTATTTTATTTTCATTATTTTTTTATTTGGGATCAGATGGCCGTGTGTAAATAATGTCCTAGGTTATTATTATTAATGTAACCAATAAAAAAGTTGCGCATAAACTTGCACAACTTTTATTGATTTTTATTTTTATGAAAATATTCACGCGATTGGTTAACTTTTACATGAAGCAAAAATATCAAAATAGCTCTTTAGAAACAGACTTTCGGTATTGATAATTCATTAATCTACATGATCTCACCGTTTACCATTAGTGATTGGCGCGGTTAAGCAACTAGCCTCAAGGTCAGTCCATAGATGGATAACCGCCGAAGTGGTCTAATTTCTGAGCGTCTCTGTGCTTCGGAGGACAACAGTCGGCGGCTAGAATAACTCTTAGATTAGGGTAACTACTGCCCATTCGATAAGTAAGTAATCCACGTTCAATTTTGCTTATAGGATTTTACAAAATGTATTAGACAGTTGTATTTTATAAGTATAATACTGTTTTAAAGCGAACGACTCTTTGACACAAGCTAGATATTGCTGTGTGGTGACGGCGGCGTAAATCAGAATATTATCACCCCTTCTCATCTCGTGGGTGGCAATGTAGTCTAGCTCGCCGCTTACTACCCCACACTCTCCCTATTTCTTTTTATTAACACGTAGCCTTAAATGTATCCTCAAATACAGTCAGTACATCGAACTTAATTTCTTTATAAATAACTAGCTGTGCCCCGCGGTTTTACCCACGTTAAGTTTTATAAATTATCACAGCTCCTCCCCCGTAGGTGATAGCGTGATAATATGTAGCCTATATGTTGACCCGACCTCTACGTAATATTCATCCAAAATTTGAAGTAAATCCATGCAGTACCTTTTGCTTTTTTAGCTTGTTTAGCCCGGACATACATACAGACAAACAGACACACAGACATAAATTCTTAAAACTCTATTTTTGGCCTCGACATCGATTGTAGATCACACCTATGTATAGACTATGTTTTATTTACAATAGAAATTACAATTTCTGAGTTGTTTACGAAACACCTTTTCAATCTCGTACGCATCGCTTTCCGCGAAACTTCCTCCCACGTACGTTGAAATTGTGGAATGAACTCCCTGTTACAGTTTTTCCAAGAAACTACAGAATAGGGTCCTTCAAAAAGGGTCAATATGGTTTCGGCAACGCGGTAATGATGCCAGTTGCAAGCGTTCATAGGCTACGGTGACGACTTACCATCAGGTGGGCCGTATGCTTGTTTGCTAACAAATATCTATAGAAAAATAAGCACGAATTTAAGTGTTGTTTACCTGGTACCATGACGGTGTTAAAATCCGAGGTGACAGTGTTCTGCCAACCATGGATGAGGCATCCGGTTCTTTTACTGGAATTGTAGTTGGTGGAGCTAAGGTCAGTACCTATCAGGAGGGGCTGACTCACCGACGGATTGTCTCTGGAAAAATGAACTGATGGGTGAGATTCTACGTCGAGATGACTTGTGCTTGAACTATTAAACAATATTTCAAAATGGACTATATTTTTGAATCGTTACTTGAAGAAACGGTGGGTGCATCCGCGTATTTTCACAATATTAACAAATCAAACGAAGTCTACCAAAGGCGACGACTGTATGAGAATAAAAAAAATGAAAAAAAATAAATGAGTACCAGTTCACAATTGTGACGTGAGGGCCAACCATCGCCTCCCTCGCCATATTAGAGGGAAAGAAACGACCCGACCCACAACGCCACCGCAAGCACTAACACACAATGGAATATATATGTGTTATAGAATACTTGGTTGGAGGTGCGCATAGTCAATTGCATTTATTGATCCGTAAACGTAGACTGGCAGTACAGTACTTTGAGCTCACAGTCATTGGATTATAGGAGAGTAGTTCAGTTACACTCATTTTACTTCTTTGGATGTGTCTCTCGCGCAAACTATTCAGTTTAGAAAACAAATATATTAGAAACCTCAATATCATTTTTGAAGATCTATCCATAGATAATATCCATGTATGTTCGAAAAAAAAATGTTTTTTGAGTTTCAGTTAGTTCTATGTATGGGGAACCCCAAAAATTATAGTTATTTTTTTTATTTTTGTGTAAAAATCTTAATGCGGTTCACAGAATACATCTACTTACCAAGTTCCAAAAGTACAGCTCTTATAGTTTCGGAAAAAAGTGGCTGTGACATACGGACGGATAGACAGACAGACATGACGAATCTATAAGGGTTCCGTTTTTTGCCATTTGGCTACGGAACCCTAAAAATAACTTGAAAGCTATATTAAACTAATACATTAAATTTATATTATTGTCAACAATTTCCATCAGATATGATCCTAACCTCATTTTAAATGCGTTTTACTTCTTCACGTCTAAACAGCTGGAGCGATTTTAAGAAAATTTGGTGAGCAGTTAGCTGACACCCTGGATTAACACATACGCTATAATTTATAAACTATAACGCGGGTAAAAACGCGGGGCACAGCTATTTATTATAACACTAACATATCTATGATAGAGGGCAACTAAATATGTATATATTTTTTTCTGACATCACAAACTCGTTGCGTGCTCCACCAGAACAAAGTACTGAGCCCTCGGTTCGTCTCCTTGTCTAACGTCGCCGCTTGGTGCTGCCAGATAAATAATCGATATTTTTGTTTAGTAGCTTCTAAAGGAGAAGGTTCTTAAGTTGATTGGTATTGTTTTATGTATGTACCTACACCCGGAGATTTATTATCCGATTTACGCGATTCTTCTTTAGTTTGAAGCAGAATAGTAGCCGTTTGGTCCCAAAAAAATTTACATAGTTGGGCGTAGTAGTTTTTATTTTATGAACATTTTTGAATGGAAATGTTTGTTTATGTGGACGATGTAATTTTGGCACAGGCGTTTTTAAATCTTAGCCAGTCTAGCTAGACTCATACTGTTTAAGTGTTTCTTGGTGTGAACATAAAGAACAGTTTTAGACTAGCGTTTACTACGCGCGTATCTCGTTTTTGGAAGCGCATGTAGGCGCACCTTTTATCTAAATAAATATTATCCAACCCAACACATATATTAAATGGTATTAATGTATTGAAATGAGTATTCATACCTAGTAAATAGATGGTAAACGTTATCCGTCTCAGCGTTGTATCTTGGAGCAATGTAGTCCTTCTCCCAGTGGTCTGCATTATCACTGAACAGGTCCAAGTTCCCGATAACTGGATCGTGGGGTAGAGCTGTAATAGTGAATGGGCTTTAGTCAAGAGAGATAGATGTAGTTAATAACGTAGAATCGAAAGAACACATTTAACTAAATTAAGACAAACTAATACGTTTGCCATGTGGTTGACGGCGAAGAATATTATGTTATGGCTGCATAGGAAAATAAAGATCCTTAACCCCTAACCAGGGGTTCTACCGGCTAAGTCACCGAACATCGATTTCTTAAATGGCGTTCAAATAAATAAAGGTTAAAAATGACTTAATCAATAGTTAAATCGGCTTCAACGTTGACAATCTATTCCGGACCACTTATGACGTCACATGTGCTAATGGAAGCCGATTTAATGATTGATTAAGTAGTTTTTAACCTCCATTTATTTGAACGCCATTTAAGAAATCTATGTTCGGTGACTTAGACGGTAGAGCCCCTGGCCTTGCTATACGTTTTTATTTCATTGTTTTTGGACCTTATTGCAAAGTGATAAGGTTGAAATTAATGCAGCCTCGTATAGTCTATGGCTTGTTTAAAGGTAAAGTTAGATCTACTCTTTATGTTACGCCTTGTATATATATGTATATACTAATCACAAAAATGGCAAATCATAAATTTAATTGTCCTTTGGGTCTCATCAGCACCCACTACCAGTCCGGGGTAGGCGACTTCATTAAGCTATGAACGATCAACACTGGAATATCAACTTTAGGATTCTTTTGCTAACACCTTTACGGAGGGCGATTTAGTTTACATTTCGCAATGCTAATGCTATAAAATTAAAATTTATGTAGGTACTCTAAAATTGTTGGCATTCTCAAGTTTTTCACTTAGTTAAGTTTTTCACTTAGTAACCTGAGATATATTGCTCTGAGTTACGGACGGGATTGTTTTTAGCATGGTACCTTAAATATAACCAAAATATCTAAGTAGGGTTCATATAGGTGCCACGTGAATCCCGTACCAGAAGGAATAACAAGGCCAACCTATATCGTCCCGTGGGTGTCATGTCAGCCAAAGTACGTCCACTGTTGGACAAAAGCCTCCCAAAGAAGGGGGATTAGCCATAATCACCACGCTTGGCAGACGGGTTGGTAATCGCAGTTTGATGGACACAGAAAATAACGCAGCTGCCCGTTCTCTGGTAGGTATTCCCTCGGATGATTTTTTACGGTCTCCACGTGATGAGATGAGGTGATGATGTTCTATTCCATCACCACACAGCAGCTGTATACTAGCTACCATCTAGTTGCGATCGCCAACTCGCATGCCATATTCGGTGACTACAGCAAACCCCTCCAAATGGCGACTTAGTGAAAACCTTTGTACAGTACCCGGCGATAAATATTGCACATCGGCCTTTGGAGGGAGACGGTCGGCTGATTTTGGCTTCGTAGAGCGTTATCTCTGACGCACACTGCCTTTGTGACGTTTTGTCAGTCGTTGTTCAAGTGCGATAGAGTGCGGTCGCGTCCAGTTCAAAATATATATTATTATATAGAGTTGTTAACACCCCCAAATTTAAATATTTTTTTCGGATTTTAATCCAATTGAAAATATATGGTATCAACTTAAAGGCTATGTAGCGTCTAGAAATGTGGGTATGAATTTAACTACAGTAAAAACGTTATTGACTGAAAAAGTAAACATGATCGGGGCTGAAGAGTGGAAAAAGTTTTGCGATCACAGAATACAATCAAATGTGAGAAAGAATATAGAAGCATTCAACACGGTTTAGACAATTACACTGATAGACTAGTGATAAATACGGCTGATAGTAAACAGTGATATTGACCTCTTTGGTGGCACAGATAGTGAAATGGAAGTAATTGAGAATAAGAATTATTATTATTTTTATTACAATGTCTTACTTTAACAAAAGGTACAATGGTGTTTATTATGTACACTACAGCTGTAATTTTCCAAAGTAATTAAATACGTAAACATAATGTGAACATATTTTTTTTATTTTATTTTACCCGAACCTAAAGCCATCACTTATAGAAAAATTGGTGTATTTTATACAAAGAATAAAAAGAATTACTAAAAGAAGCAAATTAAAATTGTTTTAATAGCTCCCAATAAATACCGGACTGTTTGTATTTCGTGCGACAGAGATAACGCTCTACGGGGCCGAGGTTGGCCGATTGTCTCTTTCCAAATGTCGATGTGCAATATTTATCGCCGGGTACCTGTGTCCAGTAGTAGACGTTTTTTCTTGTGTATGATTTAGCTTATTTTTTTATGTTTAGTACTTGTAAACATCATAAAAATAAGATTAGAAATGATTAAGTGTCCTTCATTTGAAGGGATCTGACATAATCGCCACGCTTGGCAAACGGGTTGGCGATCGCAGTAAGGTAGACATTGGTACTCATGAGAACGCTGCTGCCCATTCTCTGGTATATGTTCCCTCGGGACGACTTCTACGTCGCCCCACGGGATGAGAGGGGGTGACGATATTCTTTAGGCCGTCACCACACAGCCAGAAAATTATGAGTTTGGTGATACATAACTACACCGTGTTTCATAAGTCTGAAGAAGGTGCAAAAGCTTGGGTGCGCCAATTTGAGACTTAACGGTGGTAGTTGTCCTCCGTCAAACTGTTGTTATTTTCAACGATATGATTCAACAAAAACCGGCCAAGTGCGAGTCGGACTCGCACATGAAGGGTTCCGTAGCAGAAAGTATTTCAGTTGATTATAAAATTGCAAAAAAGCAAATTGCGGTTTATGACGTATTAAAAAATAACTACTAGCTAGATCTCGTTCAAACCAATTTTTGTTGTTAGTTTCCACGATAATCTACATCATATATTTTTTTTAGTTTCATCATTCTCTTATTTTAGAAGTTACAGGGGGCAGGGGAACACTCATTTTACCACTTTTGAAGTGTCTCTCGTGCAAACTATTCAGTTTAGAAAAAATGGTATTAGTAACCTCAATATCATTTTTGAAGACCTATCCATAGACACCCCACAGGTATGGGTACAGTGAAAAAAAAATTTTTGAGTTTCTGTTCTATGTATGGCGACTCCCCAACCCCAAAATTATTGTTCTGATTCTATTTTTGTATAAAAATCTTAATGCGGTTCACATAATACATCTACTTACCAAGTTTCAACAGTACAGCTCTTATAGTTTCGGAAAAAAGTGGCTGTGACATACGGACGGACAGACAGACCGACATGACGAATCTAAAAAATTACCTGCCAAAATAATGATTGGTCTTAGTGACCCTGACTGATAAGCCAGAGGTCGTGGGTTCGATTCTCACCCGGGACAAATCTTTGTGTGATGAACATGATAATTTAGAAATATGTAAGTATAATTACAGTTGTCTGGTTTTTACGGTTTATCTGATCCCTGACTAGGCAGAGCCTGTATAGTACACGCTATACCTAGTCTGGGATCAGATACAAGTGTGTAGATTGTCCCAAGATATTTATTATTATCATAAAAAAAAACAGTAGTCTTATTAGATAGATTATGAAATACGTATAGGTGAGTGAGTCAAACCGAAATAATAAGATTATTGTAAGTACTATGATAAGGTTCATTAGGTTTTATTAGGTTATCATTTTTGTATATAGAAGTAAAGGTTAAGTTTGTTTAGAATGGATATAGAATATTTTGATAATTATAAATAAGGTCAAGTCCGAGTCAGGCTTATTAGAGCGTGAAAGATAAGCGTCAAGTTTATTTTGTTCACAACTTGTCTACACGTTAAATTACAAAACATAAATACTCGATTGCACAGTTAACACTCGCAGTTCGCGTCCCAGGTTTCCGCCCAGGACGGCTATTTGTGTGACTCATAGGTAGTTGTTCTGAGTCTTGATGCACTTTGTGTCCGTCAATTATTTATTTGTAAAATACCTGCGATACAAGGCTTTACTTCCCTAGATTGGGCGGTGTCTTTAAAGAAAGAAAATACTTTTTCTTAGACGAAACTAGGTCATAAAATTGAGTACTCAAACTTACAGATATAAAATGAAAATGAGCACTATTTGTTCAATTTGTTGCCGCCTGATGGGGGAGTCCCGGGAACGCGGGTATGCTGCTCCGGTATCCCCCTTTTGCGCCATGTCCCAGATGGTCGGGACACGTACCCTGGGAGGGCTCCTTTGGATTGCCCTCCCCTATTGCCGACTCCTGCCAGTACGGTACAGCGACTGCGCCACAGACAGATCGCTGTCATCCCGGAGCCGCTTGTTCATGGCGGCAGTAGAGGACACTTCTCACACTGCCGCCGCGGCCCCGAGGGGAGTTGGGCTAACGGCTGCTGCCGCCACCCCGACGCCTCCTCCGCCTACGAGCGGGATCGGCTCGTTCCCGATCCCGTTCGGCGGCCTCCTTCTGCAGCAAAACTGCCTCACAGAAGGAGACCACGGCGAAATACAGAAAGACATATGCAGTGGTCGACGATTTGAATAGAAATGTGAATTCCATTTTATTTTAAACTTAGGTTGTAATAATAATAGTGTTTATGCGCCAGTTATAGTACAAAAGTTGTTACAATAAATAAATGAATCACGCATTTCGCCGATAGTAGGCATGTGAAATATTGTGTGAATGAGTAACAATCAATTTTAAATTCTTGTTATATAGACTGGGTACCTATTTATTAAATATCTGAAAATAATTCAACCCTTAAAAATAGATTAATCAACACTATAATAAGATCAACCTCAGTTGTCAAAATACGCCAAGTTTTACAGTTCAAACATTCGTTGATTGTATAAAAACATTTCTGTCTCAGTCACCATTTGAACACAGATTTAAATGTTATAAGAGTATGTTGTCGATGATTGCTATGTTAAGACAAGTTTTATGACGAAAAGTGTTTTTGTTCCATTCCACGTTTAAATTGATTTGATCATATTTAACTTATTGGTAACAATCTGGCTGAAGTACTCCGCCAGAACCTCCAATATTGGCGTATATTAGTACAATAATCTTGCTCTTACAATGGCGTCCTATCTGCGAAGTAGTGAAATGCTATACTAATCTAATATTGCCACGAAAATAGCGACTTGGCTATATTTAAAACCCTTTGTACACACGGCTACATATCAAGCTTTAATTTCCAATATAAGCTGACCTCTCATTGTATGGAAATCCTATACAACGCAGGATCAGCTTATAATGGAAAGGTATAGCTTGATATGTAGCCGTGTGTACATGCGAGTTCCATCATAAAAGAGTTTTCCATTAAATGAGAAGGCAGTCAAACAATTGAAGGAGCATTATTGATGGACTATTAAAGAACTTTAATAACACTTTTGTAAAAATAAAAAACAGGATACAGGATTTATTTAACTCTCAAGTGATTTAATATTTTATGCTTTATATATATAAAAATATATATATAAAATAAAAATCAATGCCACTTTTCGTTGTAATGTTATAACTCAACAACGCCTTTACCGATTTGGCAAATTTTGGTCTTGAATTATTCGTGGAAGTCCAGGGAAGGTTTGTACGTAAAGAATATTTTAAAAAACTTCTTTAAAAAGTGTAAAAACAACATCTTTTAGCAATTTAAAATATTTTTTTGTTTGAATAAATGAACTTAATAATATTTTTTTAATACTATGCCTTATACGTAGAGAAGCACGTACCGGGCCGCTAGTTATAAATAAAATGTAATGTTTGATAGCAAGTGCTATACTTAAACATTTTTTTTATTTGACTGGCTATAGTGATTATTGTACCTGACTGCTAAGCCAGAGGTCGTGGGTTCGTTTCCCACCCGGGAACAATCTTTGTGTGGCTGTATGTATTTATAGATTTTCAACTTTATCACAAAAGCATAAGGTTCACTTTCAATTGGGGAAATTTGACAGATTGGGGTAGCTTGATGTGCTGGCGTCTGTACCAGACACAAAACAAGTAATCGTATTCATGATGATGTTCATCCCACGACCTTTGGCCTAAGTCAAAGTCAAAAATTCTTTATTCCGTAAAAATTATACTTTTATGTGGAATCGTCATATTTTTTACCCTCCCGTGCAGTGCATGACGTGGCAGCTACTGAGAAACACTTCCAGAAAACTCAGTAGGAATCCTTTTTTAAATAAATTATACTTAAGATTAATTACAATCATGTGTGTTGACTCAGAACAACTCCATCCCAAGCACTTTTATCACTTAAATAATCTGATATTTTGTGATATGCCCTGCTACCTAATTTGGCTTTAATAATTCTTTTAAACTTATTCGTAGACAATTCTCTAATATCATTGGGAAGTTTGATACAGAATCTTATACATTGCCCCATAAAAGAGTTACTTATTTTGTGGAGACGGGTAGTATGCAATATGAGATTATTCTTATATCTAGTATTTACATTATGTGTATCGCTCCTTTTACAGAAGGAGGAATGGCTTTAGTGGTTCACTAACCACTAAAGCCATTGGAAAGTTTTAAATTGACTATTTCTTCGATTTCGGTAGTTAGTCTAAAAGTTTTTAGATAAAATTAAACATGATCAAGAAAATTTAATTTAAAAATTTGTCTAAAGATCGTTAAATTATGTCTAGAATAAGAAATTACTGTTTTGGTTGGTTTTTGGTTATATACCTAATATACTAATAAATATACCTATATTATATATATACATGTATGTATGCAAAGATCGTGACAAATGGAAATCCGTTGTCTCTGCCTACCCCTCTGGGAAACAGGCGTGAGTCTATGTATGTATGTATACATAACAATAACAATATATATACATAATATTGTTAGAAGTGACGAAAATGTTCTTTATTGTATACCAAACTTAACAACAGAAAAGAAAGAAGTAAAAACTTAATACTAATTTTAATTACGACGATCACCGTAGCCTAGTTGGTAGTGCTCCTGCCTACGAAGCTGGTGGTCCTGGGTTCGAATCCCAGTAAGTGCAAATATTTGTGTGATGAGCACGAATATTTGTTTCTGAGTCATGGATGTTTTCTATGTATTTAAGTATTTATCTATCTATATAAGTATGTATATCGTCGCCTAGTACCCATAGTACAAGCTTTGCTTAGTTTGGGGCTAGGATGATCTGTGTGACATTGTCCCTAGATATTATTATTATTATTTAATTAGTCTTATCTCGTTTGTGGTGTAGTATACACTGTGTAATATTATAAAAATCGGCCCATCGCGAGTAGGCCTCGCGCATCAAGTGCTGGCGTCTGTACATATATATACCTAACTTATATACATATGTATTTAGAAATTTTTAAGTACGTAAAAAAGAAAAAGAACAATACCTGTAACAACCGCTAACCCCAACAAGAGCAAACACATAGTCCTTTCCATAGTCAATGGTCACCGCTAAACTACCAATTTCAGTACTAAACCGTATTAAATACAAACATTTTATAATCTAATCTAATAATGTTTTATCACGGCTTAACCTGCTTCTTATAAATTATTCTTGTGCATAATGCAGCGAGCTGCGTAGAAGTCGTAGCGAGGGAATATTTATCAGACAACGGGCTATAGCGTCTCTCTGTGTACACATGTCTCCATATCTAGATACACATTTCCAATATAAGCTGACCTATCTTTGTATGGAAATCGTATACAACGTGAGATCAGCTTTTACTGGTAATGTATAGCTTGATATGTAGCCGAGTTCCATCATAAAAGAGTTTTCCATTAAATGAGAAGGCAGTCAAACAATTAAAGGAAAAACCATTATTGATGCGCTATTAAAGAACTTTAAGCTGACCTATCTATGTATGGAAATCCTATACAACGTGAGATCAGCTTATACTGGAAATGTATAGCTTGATATGTCGCCGTGTGTACCATGATGGGCCGGTTGGCGTGGTCGGTAGATACTTGCCTTTCACGCCACAGGTCGTGGGTTCGATTCCCACCCAGGATCATTTGGGTGAATGAGAACATGTCTGTTTGTATTGAGTCTGGGTATAATTATCTATTTAAGTATGTATTTACAAAAGAAAAGTAGTATGTTTAGTGTATCAGTTATCTGCTTAGTTTATGATCAGATGGCCGTGTGTGAATCATGTCTCAGGATATTATTATTATTATGAGTACCTACCATACTGAAACGACTGCCACGTCGGTCTAAGCGGTAATAATTTTTCTACAGAATTATTATATTATACATATAATAAATCTGTAGAAAAATAATTTTTGTACATCAAAAGATGTACATTAATTATTAAAATGAGGAGTACAAATATACAACACACAGTTCTACAAGACATTACATACATAGATTTGAGGAAAATGCACACAATTAACAATAATTAAACTAGATAATTAAACATAATCTCTTGACTATAACTTGATACGAGCTAGCTAAATATCAATGCTATCAAAAGTTTTCTACATTGCTTTCGTATATTTTACGTGATACCCGAACATATAAACAGACAGTTAGCTTTATCCGACCACACCGCCCAGCTATTGCAATGTCGTGTTAAAAAGGTCTGCCTTATTAACAAGTGGACTATTAGACGTAGAGACTACTGTAAGGAGAACCTTTTAAAATTTAAAGACTGTATTGAAAAATTAACTTTTACGGATATCTATACTTCCAAAGACCCAAATGTAGCGTACAATATTTTCTATTATCTACTCAAACTATTTTACAATCTATGTTTTCCATTTAAGCTTATCACCATGAATGTACATACAAAACCTAGTTGGGTCTCACGAGGGATAAGGGCTTGTAGTATAAATAAAAGGAAACTTCTGTGGCAGTATCGAAAAAAACCTAACGCTGAAAATAAAGGCTTATTTTTGCAGTATTCTAGGAGATATAAAAAAATAATTAAAAAGACGCAGCTAGCTCAAAATACGCATGCTATAAATATGTCACGTAACAAAGCAAAAACTGCATGGCGTATTATTCAAAGTGCAAAGCAAAACACGCCACGGGAGTCAGTAACTTGTGTCAAAGTACAGAATAAAATAAAATAAATAAAATAAAAAAGGTTTTTATTCACGTAGACTTTAAAAAAGCGCTTGTAAATAGTCAGAACATGTTTGTAGTAATATAGTTGTATACATTAGATATTATTTCTAGTAACATAGATATTCAGGTACATCTTGTATGAAACAATTTATAAAATTTATTTTATTACAGAAATGATATTTAGCTAGCTCGTATCAAGTTATTGTCAAGAGATTATGTTTAATTATCTAGTTTAAGTCTAATATTTTTACTACATATTGTCAATGGTTCTGTCTATATTAAAGGTATTATTATTATGACGGACCTTGTGTTAATAACGACGGTCGCGCTTTAATGCTACCACCGGATCCAATGCGCCCCAACTGAGAAGACCCAGCGAAACAAACTCAGTGGGTTCATCTACTACCGGTTTCAACACGACCCAGTTGAGACGGTCCGGCGAAACATACTCAAGCGGGCATGAACACGGGATTTGGTCCAATTAGAGTAATTATTTAGTAGGCAAACACAATATATGCTCGATCGGTTGTCTGAATGCTTATTATTTTAGATTATATTTAGGTATACAAAAGAAAAACTTCGAAACAATAACATTATTCATTTTGAGACAGAGTCAATAATTTTAAATTAAGTATATGATAGCAATCATTTACAGATAGTTCACGTAACACAGCAGATCAGTCATGTCTATATGGCTACAAGATCTCCAGCGAGCAATGTGCAGGTAGGAAGTGAGAGCCAGACGTCTTTGTCATCGATGTACTCTTTAGTGGTGTAATAACCCCTAGCCATAAGTATACGTTTAATATGTGTTTTAAAACTTGTGTCAGGCAGATCAGTAATTTGAGTAGGAAGCTTGTTATAAAACCTAATACAATTTCCTAAAAATGATTTATTAGTTTTGCTTACTCTAAAGCCTGGCATGGCTAGTTTGTTTTTATTCCTAGTATTTATATTATGCAGTTCACTTTTCTTTTTATAATTATGAATATTTTTTCTAACAAACATTATATTCTGATATATATATTCCGATGGCACAGTAAGTATATTTATTTCTTTAAACAAATTTCGCAAAGAATCGCGACTGCCTAAACCATAAATGGCTCTGACTGCTCTTTTCTGCAATACAAAAATAGTACCTATGTCAGCCGCCGAACCCCACAGCGGAATGCCATACGACATAATGCTATGAAAGTACGCGAAATACACTAATCTAGCAGTTTGTTCATCTGACAATTGCCTTATTTTCCAGACAGCATAGGAAGCCGAACTTAATTTACCTGCTAACTTTTCAATCTGAGGACCCCATTGCAATTTTGAATCAAGTGTCAATCCTAAAAATACGGTCGATGGGACTAGATCTAATATTTTCGCATTAAGTGCAACTGTTGGTACAATTTGAGTCACATTCGGCAATGAGAACCTGATGCATTTAGTTTTCCCTGCATTTAACAAGAGATTATTTGCCGAAAACCATTCTGATATAAAGCTGAGTGTTTTATTATGCTCAATAAGATCTTTATCCTTTCTATTTACTTTAAATATGAGCGAAGTATCATCAGCGAACAAAACTATGTCTGATACTTTCTCTACCAGATAAGGGAGATCATTTATATAAACTAGAAATAAAAATGGGCCCAATATAGATCCTTGGGGCACCCCCATTTTCACAGGATGACGTGCCGAAGTGGCACCGCCTATCGAAACCATCTGTTGTCGCCCCGATAAATAGGACATCACAAGATCAAGAGATGTGCCAGATATTCCATAGTACTTCAGTTTAACAACGAGCGTACGATGATCAACGCAATCGAAAGCCTTAGAGAGATCACAGAAAACTCCCAGCGCATCCTGTGATCCCTCCCAAGCCTCCAATATTGACCTAATTAATGTGCAACCTGCATCCTGAGTAGAGCGGCCCCTTGTAAACCCGAACTGCTTGTTATGCAATATCTCATTCACGTTAAAGTGCGACAACATTTAGCTGAGCATCAGCTTTTCAAATATTTTACTTAAAGCTGGTAGTATTGAGATAGGCCTATAATTCGTGGCATTTTTTGAACAACCTGCCTTGAAAATGGGTGAAAATGCCTTGGAAACTATTACTGACCCTAGTAAAATATGTAATGCTTTTAACCATTATTTTGTTGAAAGAATAGTCCCCAATGTTGTTCCAAATAAGTCACAGTGCTCTTCACGGATTATATCTACTTTAAATTCAATGTTTATGAAACCATGTTCACCACTTAATGTATTAGAAATTATCAGGAACCTCAAGAACACAAATAGCGTAGGGTACGATGGAATCTCTACCAGGGTTATAAAGTTTGTGGCTACTAATATTTGTCAACATATTAGTCATATTATAAATTTATGCATACAAGCGGGAATCTTTCCTGACCGATTAAAAACTGTAATAGTAAAACCTCTGTATAAAAAAGAATGCAGAGAAAATATGGCAAACTACAGACCTATAGCTTTGGTATCTATTCTGTCCAAGATATTTGAAAAACACATATATAAAGAGATACGTGACTATGTTGAGAAAAATGATATTCTGACAAAAGAACAAAAAGGCTTTCGCTGCAATAAGACGATTGATATGGCCATTTACGACTTTCTGGAATTTATAATGAATAATATTGATAAGAGAATACCGGTTTGCTCTATCTATATGGACATGACACAAGCCTTCGACTATGTAAAACATTACACACTTTTGTCGAAGCTATATGCATATGGCATACGTGGAAATATCTTAAAATTAATTGAATCGTACCTGGAAAATCGTATACAGCATACTGAGCTAGCTAGAATAAATTTAATAACAAAAAGAGAGGAAATATACAGATCTGAGCCCCGTAAAATATTATATGGTGTTCCCCAAGGTAGTGTACTTGGACCACTACTATTCATATTGTACATAAATGACCTACCTAAAATAACTGCGAATCCAATAACCCTGTTTGCAGATGATAGTACGGTTACCATTAAATTCCAAGATAAAAACACCTACGAAACGGACATAAATAATACACTAAGCTTAATTGTTGACTGGTTAGATATAAATAACCTAAAGATTAATATTACCAAAACAATGATAATGCATTTCAGTCAACGTATTCCAACAATAGATAACTTAAATATAATAATGAATGGCCAATCTGTACAAGAGACAGAGTCTACAAAATTTTTGGGACTAACAATAGATAAAAAACTTACTTGGAAGCCGCACATACAACTATTATGTAAAAAGATTAGTAGGGCCTCTTATGCGCTATATGAATTGGCACAAATTGTGAATTTGGATGCACTTTTGACTGCATACCATGGTTTAGTGGGATCGATCCTCAGATATGGGATTATTTTTTGGGGTAACTCAACTGACAGACTTCTTATATTTAGGGCACAAAAGCGCTGTATACGGGCAATGTTCTCAATAAAAACAATTGATAGCTGCTTACCATATTTTAAAAAGCATAGGATTCTTACTCTGCCTTCTCTCTACATATACGAAATAGCTGTTTTCGTAAAACTGAATTTGAATTTATTTGAGCTAGCCTCTGAAGTTTCTAATCGCGAGCAAAGGGATAAAAGCCGCCTATGTATGCGTAAGGCAAATACGACATTAATGCATAGCAGTATTTTCTGTATGGCTCAGAAGATATATAACAAATTACCAAAAAGCCTGAGAGAGACGCAAGTGACCATATTTAAACTAAAATTAAAAAACCTTCTTAGCGATAAATCTTACTATAGTGTCAAGGACTTCCTATCAGACAATTTTTGATGAGGATGGACGAATTTACGATATTAGTTTGACATCATCAATTAATCAATTATATTTAACATGCTTAATTATATTCGACTTCTTAATTTATAAGTATTTGACATTTTCAATTATTTTTGACATTTCGTATTACATAATTTGACATTTGTTTTTACATTATTTTGTTTTTAAGAATTCTTTGACATTATAATATTTTCTTAATATTTTTTTCAATTGATCAGGCTCAATAGATGTACTATTTTTAAATTATTCTTATTCTTATTCTTTATTGCACACAAAAAAATATACATTTTATACAAGTTTATTTGTAAATTTGTGTTATTATTTATTTATTTATTTTTTTTTTTTTATTTATTTTAGGTCGCTTTATAACATCTTGGGTCATTAGCGACCACTTTTAACAATACAGAATACAATAAATTATATAAGTTTATAGACCTTTATCATTTGCAAAAAAGCTAATATCTGTGAACATCCATTGTGGTTCAAACAATCTTTTAAATTATTAGGTAGGGCACATAAACATTTTTCGTTATCATATTCTGAACATTCCACAATGAGATGAGAAACAGTTAAATCGAAACCACACTTGCATTTGTTTCTGTCAGATTTAGTTATTAAATGAATATGAGTCAAGTTTGTGTGACCAATTCGTAATCTAGTAATAACGACTTGATCCTTCCTGCATTTAAAAGAAAGAGGAGGTTTATCAAAAATTGAATTTCGGACACTGAATAATTTAGATATATTTTCTGCCTTCCAATGGTAATCCCAATTAATTTTAATTTTATGTTTTATATATTTCTGTACTTCAACCTGAGTAGATCTGATTGTAATGCATATATCGTTTTCCTCAGTTGCATTTCTAGCTTCTTTATCTGCTTTTTCATTACCGAGTATACCCTGATGACTAGGGACCCATATAATTTCAAATTGGTAATTATTTTGAAGAAGATATAACATTTTTTGCTTGATTTCCATAACCAGTGGATTCATATTTATATCATTTTGTAATGCAGTCAAGCATGATTTGGAATCAGTGTAAATAACATATTTCTGTAGATTAGGTTCATTTTGTATAATTTCTAAAGCTTTGAGGATAGCAATAGCTTCGCAGCTAAAAATCGTGAAGAAATCCCATAGTCTATATCGGTAACTATTATTACCAAACACTACCGAACAACCAGATCTCCCATTCATGACTGATCCGTCTGTGTAAAGAATCTTACAACCTGTATTTACATTGTTCAATTGATAAAATAATTCTTTATATTTATATTGGGGTGTATCATCTTTTTGGTGTTTGGCTAGTTCAAGGTTAATGGGAAACTTATGGTTTTCCCAAGGGCCATAGGTAGGTAACTTTTTTGTAAAAGTAGGTGGAATATCAAGGCTCATCTCTTTTAAATATTTGGCTGCTCTGATACGTAAGGGTTGTATTAGTTTAGGTTTAAGTTCATACTCAATATCTACAGCTGTTTTTTTATTATAATAGCTAAAAGTTGGGTTTTCTGGTTGAGAAAGTACTTTAGTAGCATATATTATTACAAGTTCCTTCCTTCGGAATGATAAAGGCAGTTCTCCAGCCTCTGCAAGAATACTCTTAATCGGACTAGTTTTAAATGCCCCTATACTAAGTCTAAGTGCTGTATTTTGTATGCTTTCTAAGGTATTTAATGTACGTGTTTTTGCAGAATCATAGATAACTGAACCATAATCTATTTTTTGTCTAATTAATGCATGGTACGTATTTAATAAGCACTTCTGTCCGCTCCCCATGATGTAGATGATAGGACCTTTAGTACATTTAATCTTTTACAACACTCCGACTTAACTTGATTTATATGTGTTACCCAAGACATCTTGCTGTCAAATGTTAATCCTAAAATTTTTAACTTGTTTGTTTCTTTTATACAATATCCGTTTAATTTTAACTGTATACTTCTGTTTTTATTTCTTTTTTTTGTTAGTATAATAAATTCAGTTTTAGTTTTGGAAACCTTAAAGCCAGATATCGTAGACCATTTTTGCAGATTATTTAATATATTTTGTATAAGTTTTAGTGTCGGTTCCAGAGTCCTACCGCTACAAGTTATAGTGAGATCATCGGCAAATAAAAAACCTTTTACAGGTTTTTCAATGTAAGAAAGAACGTCATTAATAGCAATTAAAAAGAGAATAACACTTAGGACAGAACCTTGAGGTACACCGTTTTCAATGGGAACAGAAGTAGATAACACATCATTGATTCTAACTTTAATTGATCTATCTGAAAGGAAGTTTTTGACAAATGCTAATGCATTGCCCTTTATATCAATATCTTCTAATAATTTTAAAACTCTGTGTTTCCAGACCATTTCATAAGCTTTCTCGATGTCTAAGGCAACAATCACTGTATAATTATCATTCGCAAAACTGTCGAGCACTTCCGATTCAATATTCATTAGGTGATCTGTTGTTGATCGAAATTGACGGAATCCATACTGAAATGGTGCAAAATAATTATTGATTTCTATATACCATCTAAATCTTTTACATATGATTTTTTCCAGTATTTTACAAAGGTTACATGTTAGGGAGATGGGTCTATAGCTAGTTGGTAGTAATGGTATTTTGCCAGGTTTTAAAATTGGTATCACTAAAGCTTCTTTCCAGCTATTTGGAAATACTTGTTTATTCCATATGTAATTGTACAACTGAAGTAAATACTCTAGTCCGCTAATTGGTAAATGTTGAATTATAATATTAGGTATATTGTCAGGACCTGGACTAGAATTACCTAATTGAGAAAGTACTTGTAATAATTCATGCATATAAATTTCATTATTGATTGGGTTGGAATTATCAAAAATATTGTAATTCATATCAGATTCTTTGTTAGTTTTATGTGGTTTAAATTGATCGTCGTAATTATCTGAGCTAGAGTTATTTGCAAAAGTTTTGGCTAAAAGGTCTGAAGTCTCAATAGGGTTATATAAATATGTTCCATCGTGACTTTCTAATATAATATTATGAAGTCTAACATTTCGTTGGTTGAGCTTATGTATCTTTTTCCATATCTCTCCGATGGGAGTTTTGGTATTGATAGAAGATACCCAATTTTCCCAGTACCTCCTTCTACTCTCTTTTAGAAGTCGACGACTGTATGCTCTCTTTTTCTTGAACATGATTTTGTATGTTGAGTTCGGATCATTAGCAGCGAATTTTTCAAATCGTTTAAAAGCTTTTTTGGTTTCTCTTACTGCAGTTTTACACTCATCATTCCACCATGGTAAATTGTTTTTTCTTAAGGTACCAGATGTTTTAGGTATTGATTTGTTAGCTGCATCAATGATTAATTTTGTAAAATTTTCAACTATATCATTGATAGGTTGGTCCAATATACTTTTTAAGCGTGTTAATTTAGTAACATTTTTGTCAATCTCTTTACGAAACATAAACCAGTCCGCTTTATCAAACTTCCATTTTTTTGGAACTGTAATATTTTTTGGAATTTCATGTGAAATTCGAGATGTAATTGAAATTGGAAAATGGTCACTGTCATACAAATCGTCTAAAGCATTCCATTCAAAATATGACACTATATTTTGTGAAGCTAGAGTAAGATCTATATTACTTGTGCGACTGGTATTACTATCAAAATGAGTTGGTTGACCATTATTTAATATTAATATGTTTGCATGTTCATCTAGCCATTCAGATATTATCTTCCCCCTGATATCACATTTATCAGAACCCCAGTTAAAATGGTGACTATTAAAGTCACCCAAGATAATTAAGGGTGCTGGGAGTTGATCAATTAGACCATTCAGTTCACGTGCATTAAGTGCTTTACTGTTAGGAAGGTAAATGTTGCATATTGTGATTGGTATGGGAATTTTAATTCTAATCGCTATCGCCTCTAAATCAGTAGTAATTTGTATTTCTTCAGCAATTGTGTGGGGTTTAATAAATATAGCTACTCCACCGCTTGCTCTACTTCCATATGACCGATTTTTAAAGAAACAATCGTATCCTATGATAGTAGCGCAATAACTAGATGTAAAGTTTGTTTCTTGTAAACAAATGCAAGTTGGATTTAGTCGACTAGTTAATAGCTTTATGTTTTCTATTCTTTTATAGTAACCGTTTACATTCCATTGTAAAATATCCATAATTACTAAGAAATCAAGAGAAATATATATATATATATATATATATATATATATATATATATATATATATATATATATATATATATATATATATATATATATTTTTTTGTGTTTAGTGCTATTTGTATTATTATTGTTTGCAGTGATTTAAGTAAGATTTAGCATATCGTGTAATTTTCGTGTTAAGCGGGAACATCTATTTTTTAAGCTTTTGTTCATTTTACAATGTAACTTATTACACATTTTAATTAGTTCTGTTACATTTTCAGTATACGAATAAACTAATTCTTTAATGTTTTGTTTGCCTCGGGAATTATCTAATAAACTAATAAATTGATCCAAGTTAATAGGGAATGAGGTTTCATCACTTAATACTGCCATACTGTTTTCAATCTCTTTCCAAACTTCTTCTTCGGTTCTAGGGTCGGTCTTCTTCAGCTTCTTCTTTGTTCGTGTTTTAATATCTATTTCTTCCACTGAAATATTGCTACCAGTATCATCGGATTCAACTTCCATTGTATCACTATATTCTTCATTTGCATTTGGTTTTATAATTTCTGTATTTGAGGATTGGCTTATTGATGGAGAATGAGTTCGCTTTATTCCTTTTAGGTTACCTTGTGATAATTGAACTGTGTTTTTTATAGTCGGTGAGGCAAATACAGGGTTCGAGACAATGTCATCATTTCTATTAAATATTTTGTTTATTTCTTGCACTGCCTGGCTGTCTGCTTCAATTAGGTTTACTTCTGAGTTTGCTACAATTTGTGGACAATTTTTGGCTAAATGGCCCATTGTATTACAGGTAAAGCATTTCAAGGCATCGGTAGATATATATATCCAGTAATTTGTCCCTTCAAATGTTAGTTGAATTGATTCTGGGAGACGTAGTTCATCTTCTGGACTTATATACAATTGTCTTCTGAAACTTAATATATGCGAAAACCCCGGTTCCGTTACTCCAATTTTCATGAAGGATATTTGCGACATTATTTTTATGTTCAGTTCTTCGAATTTTTGTTCTATTACATAATTTGGTATAACAGGGCAAACATTGGATAAAACAATCCTTTTATTTCTCGTAATTAACGGTTTTATCTCAAGACTTTGGGTTTTAATAATAATACATTTCTTTTCTTCAATTAGGCTATCCGCAGTTTTCTTCGAATCTAGGTATATACAAATACGGGCATTCGCAATACGTGATACAAATCTTATAGATGTTGTTGGTGTTACAGACGATAATGCGATTAAGTACTCCTTGAGTGTTATACCTTCAATCGAGTCTACTATTATAGCTTGATCTTTCTTGGGGTAACATGTTGATGACGTCACATTCGCATAACTTGAAGGTGATTTTTGAGACATTATGGGTGTTTGAGACGTTGGTATATTTTGAGACGGTGGGTTTAGATCCATTTTTGATTTAAGGGTCTCCTGTTACCAGGAGATACCCTGTTCACGTTATATAAATAAAGGTTTTTATAAATCACTCCGCGTAAACAAAACACGATTACAGGTACGGCGCAGCGCAGTGAGACACGCGCGTCCGCTGTGGATACCCGCGCGGAACTGTTATTATTTATTGTATACCTCATTGGGGTTATAATATCAGCACGCATGTCATGTTATTATTACTAAGCATTGGATAATGTAAAAGGTGACTGTGACTTAAAATTGAAAACTATATAATAATATATATTTGCAAAAAATATATATATTTGCATGCTCATGATGGTAAGACACAGTGCACTTTAAAATTTTATTGTACCATCCTGTATCACCTGTGTTCTGCAAATAAAATTACTTATGACTTATGACAATCAGACAAAAAATTCAAAAAATGCTGGAAATGGGTTCTATTTATTATTTATATGTTCGGGTATCACGTAAAATATACGAAAGCAATGTGGAAAACTTTTATACACAACGATTGAGCGTAACTTGAGGTAACATTTAGTTTTTGTTTTATTGCAATCGGTTCTGTCTATCAAAAAAAGATATTAGATTTTAAAGTAATCATGAAGAAAAATAACTCACATTTCGTTACTTCAAGATGAACTAATGTTTATAGTTGAACTACTTAACTGTCCGATAGATGTCATTGTGCATATTATGACATCTCTTTTCTGAATGAACTAGGTTGATAGTTGATTTTTATTTCTATAGATGTCGCTGTGCATTTCTTTTGGCTCGCTGTGTTAAGATTTGGAGCCGTGTTTGCTGATTGCATGAGTTACGTAGGGTTTTGAATGTTCTGAATGAGGGCTACCGTTTTTGTGCTCACCAGTCGGCGCCACTGTCGCGGAAGGTCTACTATAGCTGATCAAAATCATTGTTATTGTGGACGCGACGAATGTTTTTACGAAAAATATTTATTACAGTCATCGAGCTGTTACTCATTTTGTAATTTATTTAGTTTTAAACCAAAATTTTTAGTTAAAATCGCAGTTTTTATTAATAAACAGCGTAACCCGAACATAAACAGTGTATTTTGACCGCATGTAGCATGTAGCATGCCGCAGTGTTGTGCAGTCCCTGCACAACACTGCGGCATGTTATCTATGAAACACTTTAACAGGATTTTAAATATTTTTTCAAATATTTATTACAGTCATCGAGCTGTTACTCATTTTGTAATTTATTTAGTTTTAAACCAAAATTTTTAGTTATAATCGCAGTTTTTATTAATAAACAGCGTAACCCGAACAAAAACAGTGTATTTTGACGTTTCGTAGACCTGCCGCGATGCTAGCGCCTCTAGCGGCAAATTGATACGCGGTAGCCCTCATTGTTTCGAAATAAGGTCTTGGTTGGCTAGAAGTATGTCGTTGTCCAAAATTGGTTATTAAAATATTCTGTTTTCTTTGGGCAAATTGAATTATGTACAAGGTTGGATTTGTTATAATTTAATTTTAAATTATAATGTCAGTTGATCGAAAGTTTGTGCTGTCGGTGCGTTTGTAACGCGAATGTACAGACGATTCGAATTTTATTGAGCATGTCCGATTGAATGTATTTGAATGTAGTAAATAAACCCTGTCTCTCATAATTTTCTCAGCACAAATATATACCTACCTATGTAAAAGAGGAAACTGACTGACTGACGTATCAACGCACATTTTTTTTTTTTTTTTTTTTATTACCTGACGCTACAGTTAGCCTAGGAGGCTTTCACTGCTTCACTGGACTATAGAGGCGAGCAGAGGGCTCGAGCCGTCTAGAAATTAAGTAACCCGCGCCGGAGGGCACCCCCTGTGGGGTTCGAATCTCGACTCTGGGCGATTACTGGCGGGGAGAGGGCAGAGATCATCATTTTAGGGAGTTTTGTGCAACTTTCGCTCTACGTTAATGACATGACGTGGCCCCCCGTCCGCGTTGTGGGGGGCTTTTTATCGATACGATATGCAAACTAAGGGCCATGGAGGGCGTTGGTGGTCGCGACGCGTTCGCGGTCGTACTCTCGTCCGACGAGTACGAATGATCGGTTTGTGTATAGTGTCACGGGAGTTTCTAATGGTTTTGACTTGTTCAAGGTAAGTAGTAATCTCGTCGTCCGGTTCGTCCAAGACGATCCTGGGACGACGGTGCTTACGTGAGAAGCGCGATGGGGTGTACTTGACCGCCTTTACCACCAAATGGTTTGGATGGTGAGTGGCCGAGTCAAAGTATGTTTTTGACGCCTGCTTCATCCACTGCTTGATGGTAGGCAGTTGGAGATCGGCGTGTAGGTTTTTATTACGGACGTACCATGGTGCGCCCACGGCGCGCCGCATGAACCGATTCTGAAGCGTTTGGAGTCGGTATAGGGAACTGTGACTGGCGTGTGCGAACACCGGGCTCGCGTACGTCATTATCGGTCAAATGCACGTCTTGTAAATTCTCACCTTGTTAACAAGGGACATTTTACTGTGTGCATTCAAGAGGCAGTGTAATCGACCAAGAGCAAATGCGGCCCGACTGCGAACGGTCCGCGGGTGCTCCCTGAAGTTTAGCCTGTGATCGAGGATCACCCCTAAGGCCTGAACGGTTGGGGTTAGAGACTTGAAATTTTGCCGGTAGGTACTTTTTATGACGTATGCATTCACTAAGGAAGGGTTTTTGGAAATACTTACCCTAAGGGGGTAAAATAGAGAATGAAAGATTGTATGAAAATCCGTCATTTTTGAAGTTAAAGGCATTGAAACTTATATTTAGTAGTTCAGCTAAAAATAAAAATAAATATTTTAGAATTTTTGGAAATTCCAACCCCCAGGGCGTAAAACAGGGGATGTAAGTTTGTATGAAAAGTGTGTAATTTTTTAAGTGAAAAGCATGAAAATTGGTATTTGGCATTGGTGTTTGCCATCTTTTTGACCTTTTGTGCGTTATCGGGTGCTAATCAGTTATGGCAAAAGTACCAAGACAAGTTTGCTGAAGATTTTATGAGACATGTACAACTAAATACTGATGGAGAAATT
Source organism: Pseudoips prasinana (assembly GCA_951640165.1). NCBI lineage: Eukaryota > Metazoa > Arthropoda > Insecta > Lepidoptera > Nolidae > Pseudoips > Pseudoips prasinana. The sequence goes on along the minus strand of OX621251.1, from coordinate 29,481,969 downwards.
CCTGACAGGGTACGTGAAATTTGTCACAACAGGTCCTTATTGGCTATTCAAGAGATAGTTATAAGCATAGGAGGGAGCCCGATCAGTCAGAGGCTGCTAAAATGTGAAAAGGAGTTTGCCAATTTATTGTAAAAAATAGGCGATGGCACATACCCCGTACAAGAAGATGGAAGTTATTTTGATTGGCAATCTCTGCTCTTACGTTACATCACAGCAGGAGCTAATTTTTTCTGTGTACGGAGACCACAAACCACAAACATGGGAAATCAAGCTGGTTCTTGGCTATGTCAGCGAGCTATTTTGACTCCCCGCAATGACCAAGCTGCGGCAATTAATTTCAAAATATAGACTCATGCGTCCGGGAATAGTAAAGAATATAGCTCAATAAATACAGTTATGGAAGAAGATGACGCCACGCACTACCTGGTAGAATTTTTAGATTCCCTCAGCACACCCGGACTTCCAGCCCACAATATAGTTTTTAAAATCCGTGTACCAATAATTCTCCTCAGAAATGTATGTCCTCCCAAACTTTGTAACGGCACTCGGCTCAGTCACAAATCTGCAGCAAAACATTATCGAAGCTGAAATATTAACAGGTTGCAGCGCCGGTGATATTGTTTTTATTCCAATGATACCTATAATTCCTAAAAACTTTCCTTTCTCTTTCAAACCAGTGCAATTCCCAGTCAGTCTCTGTTATGCCATGCCGATTAATAAAGCTCAGGGCCAGACATTATCCGTTGCGGGGGTGGACCTTAAGTATTGGATGCTTTTCCCATGGTCAACTATAGGTAGCTCTTTCACGCGTAAACAACCCCAATAACGTTTTTGTGTACGCTCCAGACGGTTCCACAGGCAAAATATAGAAGCACTAAAAAAACTTAAAAAAAATTGTATCGGTATCTTCCCACAGCGCTTTACGCTAAAAAATACATTGTCAAGTTCCGACATCCACGCGAACGAAGTCGCGGGCACAGCTAGTAATAAAATAAATTTAATAAATGTTTTCATACAATGTGTAGGTACCTAAATATCTATGTTACTAGAAATAATAATGTATACAACTATATTACTACAAACATGTTCTGACTATTTACAAGCGCTTTTTTAAAGTCTACGTGAATAAAAACCTTTTTTATTTTTATTTATTTATTTTATTTTATTTTATTAAGATTCTTGCATGTTCTGCCGAAAGGGTCACCACCTCAGCACTAGCTAGGTGGGTTACACCTAGCGCTGGTTTTCAGTTGTCAACCCTGGAAGTCACGCACGGACAGGGGTAGTACTAGTACAATACTAAATGTTTACTTAATATAATATAAAATATAATGAACGACGAAAGGCAAGCAATTACCGCGCCAACCGGCCCATTGCACTAATTAATAAATATTATAGCCCACATATTGCAATCATCACACCTCATCCAGTATTCTAGAGGTGGATCAGTATATGACTCAGCACAGACTAAGCAAGCGTATTCAGCTACGTCATTTTCACTGTTTTCTGGTCCACGTTCCGATCTTAGCTGGGAGCTTGGAATTACCACAAGAAGCTTTTTTTTCGTTTTATTCACCTTATCGCCACATAAGTACTAGGTTGCTTTAAATTTGAGCTGGGTGGTAGTAAGTTTCTTCTTCTTATTTTCTTTTCGTTCTTCTTTTACTGGTGTACTGGTTAGTATTCAGCCTTTTTGGGCCTTACGTTTTCGTGTATGAGTATATGACTCAGAAGGGACTAAGGCTGGTTTCAGAGTCGCGCCGGCGAGCGGCGCCGTCCAAACGCGCGCGCTTACAATTACACTAGCTAGTAGTTGCGTTTCATAGTCACGCAGTTCAAACGCGCCGCCGGTGACACGCGCGCCGTCGGCCAGCGCTGCCCGAGCTCCTCTACTAGCAGCTAGCGTTTCAGAGTGACGCGTCTCGCACGCGCCGCTGTTGAGACGCGCTGGCCTCCGGCGCGTGCCGTGCGCGTCACTCTGAAATCAGCCTAAGCGGGCGTATTTAGTCATTTTTCCTGTTTTTTGGTCCAAGTTCTGATGTTAGCTGTTTCTTGTTGGTATTACTACAAGAAGCTGTTATTTCTTTCGATTCCTTATCGCCATATTTGTTTTTTACTTATGCTAGGTACCTTTAGATTTTACTTCACTGCCTTAAGCTGAGTTTTAGTAAGTTTATTCTTCTCATTTAAGAATTGCCAAGCTGAAGTGGCAGTGGGCAGGGCACATAGCTCGTAGAGCCGACGGCCGCTGGGGCAGGTTCTCGAGTGGCGACCACGAACCGGAAGACGCAGCGTGGGCAGGCCCCCTACAAGATGGACCGATGATCTTGTGCGGGTCGCTGGAAATAGCTGGATGCGGATAGCGCAACACCGGCAATTGTGGAGATCTTTGGGGGAGGCCTTTGTCCAGCAGTGGACGTCTTTCGGTTGATATGATGATGATGACGATTCTTCTAATTTTATTTTTCTCATTGTTTCTCTTTTACTGGTGTGCTTGTTAGTATTTCAGCTTCTTGGGCCTTACGTTTTTGTGTAGATGCGGTATAATTTGTGACAATCTTCACATTCATATTGTACGTTCATATTGTTTGCTCCAGCATATTGTTTTTTGGTATATCCAAAAATCAAACCATCCACCTAAAACATATACTTATTCGAGAAACTCGAGTTCCTGAATCTCCGTAAAAATAGTTGTATACTTTTCGAGTTTCTTCTTCGGCCATTCTTTTTTAATAATAATAATAATTTAATTCAAAATAAATTCCATATGTGTTAGTTACAATGACCACTTATAAACTAGTGTTAGTATAAAAATATTTCTTGCTGCGTGAGCATGGTGGCAGAGCCCGCCGACTCTGGGAAATGTCTACTTGACTGCGTGCAGTCGTACCCACCTTGCCAAGATCGGAGAGTCCCACCTATCGACCAACGTTTTAAGAATGATGTTGGGGCTGGCGCGCATACGACGCGGCGACGTAGCAGAGATGAGGAGCTTTTGCGCACTAATGCCGCTGTGACGTGGATAAGTTTATACTTCTTCCATGGTAAGTTTCTTGACTCCCTCGTCCTACTATGCATTAGAAGTTTAAGTTTTCTATTTGTTAACCATCTAGAATTAAACGAAAACAAAACTTTATTAAAACTTCTTCTCAAGCATCCAAACTACCATGCTATGCCCTAAAGCATGTGTTTATATTCAACCGCCATTACCTGAAAACAAAATGCAGAAAATCACGATTTTTGGAAATTTAGAAACATATTCCGCGCAAATTTACTACACAAAACTTAATTAAATATATTCCACACAATATTAGAGTATTTCGAGTTACCATACTTCTATTTGTTTTAGTGAACACGACAATTTTTTTTTATTTTTCCTTCAAAGCACGGAGCCGCCTGCCTATGATTGGTCGACAGTCACGCCACCGTACCGCACTGGTACATTTTCAATAATACTCATAGTCATAATATGCACACTAACAAGCTTATCTGTTTTAGGGGGGCTACCCTTTTTAGGCTTACTGACTTCCCAAAAAACTTGAGAGCATGCGAGAAATGAACGAGTTTGATACTCTAGTTCGAATGACTTTACCTCGATGGTCATTACCTCGATGTCTCTACCTCGACGGTACACTTCACCGATGGTTCGTTACCTCGAAGGATCTCTTCCTCGACGGGTCTTTTCTTCGATGGTACATTTGATCGATGGGTTGTTACCTCGACCAATCATCAAAAGCACAGTAAAGGTAAAGTATTTGTGTGTGTAAAATGAATATCGATATAATAATACAGGCAACATAATTATTGTGATAATAAATGAAAGTAGGTACACATATTTTTAAAATTTACGCAACAAGGTACAATCAACAACATTTATTAATAATTTTTACATATACATAAATGGAGTTCGATTTAGAATAAGTGGTTTTAAAAAAAGTTTTTGCCAACTATGATATTTTGGGCAACTGTTTTTGCCATACATGAGTACTCCACTTCAATGACCGTTACATTCGTATTGATCAAATACCCTCCTCGGTTCTCAATAGGATGAGCCTCCCCGCGACTTCGTAGTTGCACAAAACACGGCGGTGATACATTCTCTTGCCTCGTAGAGCACGTATAGCCGTCGGTTTTGTACCTTCACCTTTTTTCGGTCGTATCGGCTAGCCGTCTCATTGGATCATGAGAGTGAGGAAAGAGGAAGTGCACTTGTGTGTGTCTCCATGTTGACTCGCAGCCAAGTCAATATACAAGGATTATATACATATAATAATAATATCCTGGGACATTATTTACACACGGCCATCTGTTCCCAAACTAAGCAGAGCTTGTACTATGGAAACCAGATATGTGATATACTACATTTCTTTTGTTAATACATACTTATATAGATAATTACACCCAGATTCAGGACAAAAAGACATGTTCATGCACACAAATATCTGTCCAGGGTGGGAATCGAACCCGCGACCTCCGGCGTGAAAAGCAAGTATTTGCCAACCACACCAACAGGCCCGTCAGTCGTCATTTCAGGACCAGGAGTACATTATTATTATCCAAAAAGGTATGCCATCTTACATTTTTATAATTAATAATAAGTATATTTAATTAGTGTTTAAATTTTTTAAATAGTAAGTGCAAATCTGTAAATAATACATATATATAAATAATATATATATATCATAGGGATTGGTGCTGATAACCGAGATACAGGCTCTGCCTAGTTCGGTTACAGATGCCTAATTTATTTGTATGTTATAAAATATTTTAGCTAAACATAAGTATTTTGTAAACTAGAATTAAGTTTTTGGAAATAAATTATTATTATAATATTATTATTATTACTAATTCTTCTTCGTAGCGTTTCGATGGCCAACTCGTTAAATTTTTGTGGCCCAAGAACGTGGCCATACTGATTGCCCTGCTCGTGGCATTTCTAAGATCCTGCCATGAACATGTGGCAGGGCAGGCTAGGCAAGCAGTTAGATGGGCCATGGATTGGATCGATGTTCCGCAAATATAGTCCGACAGTCCCCACCTAGACATGTTACTAATTTAGACGGTGACTTATACCTAATCTATACATATAATAAAATCGTAAGAAAGTCAAAACTGTACATTGAATATTTTTTACAAAGATACTTGGGGCGTGATCTACAACCGATATCGAAGCCAAAAATATAGCTTTTAGAATTTTTGTCTGTGTGTCTGTTTGTCTGTATGTATGTCCGGGCTAAACTCAAAAAGTACTGCACGGATTTACTTCAAATTTTGCATAAGTATTACTAAGAGGTCGGGCCAACATATAGGCTACATATTATCACGCTATCACCTACGGGGGAGGAGCTATGATAATTTATAAAATTTAACACGGATAAAACCGCGAGGCACAGCTAGTTTCCTATATATTTATCCCCTCCTCTGCAAATGTACTGTCATTCCAAGCTATTTCAAGGCGAAACCTTGAAACAACACAGATAAGATTGTGCACCGGAAACTCGGCTATCTACAAATATAAATAAAAGATGTACTTTTATTAATCTTACCTAATCTAGGTTAAAGGTATTAAAGTTTATACTGTACGAAATTAATACCTTATTATTCACAATTCTTATGAATGGGATTTGATAAAATTTTCCTTCCCTATCTTTTAAACGGAAATTATTCGTATAGTGGGTTAATCTATAAATATAATAAAATCGTAGGAAAGTCAAAACTGTACATTGAATATTTTTTAAAAAGGATACCTGGAGCGTGATCTTCTACCGATATCGAAGCCAAAAATATAGTCTTTAGAATTTTTGTCTATTTATCTGTTTGTCTGTATGTATGTCCGGGCTAAACTCAAAAAGTACTGCATGGATTTACTTCAAATTTTGCAGGAAAATTTCTAAGAGGTCGGGTCAACATATAGGCTACATATTATCACGCTATAATCTACGGGGGAGGACCTGTGAAAATTTATAGAAACGCGGGTAAAACCGCAGGGCACAGCTAGTCAATAATAAATAAAAAACGATTTTATTCACGTAGACTTTAAAAAAGCGCTTGTAAATAGTCGGAACATGTTTGTAGTAATACAGTGATTATTTCTAGTTACTTATTATAGATATTTATGTACACGGATTGTTAAAACATTTATAAAATTTATTTTATAATAGTAGTAATATTTAGCTAGCTTGTATTAAGTTATTGTCAAGGAGATTATTTTTAAGTTTAATTATTGAAATTTATATTTTACTACATATTATCTGAGTGGGGTTTTCAACGGTATCGTTTTTATTGGCAACTAACTGTGCCCCACGGTATTACCCGCGTAATATTTTATAAATTATCACAGCTCATCCCCTGTAGGTGATAGCGTGATAATATATAGCCTATATGTTGACCCGACCTCTTAGTAATATTCATGCAAAATTTCAAGTAAACCCATGCTGTACTTTTTGAGTTTATCCTGGACACAAATTTTAAAAACTATAATTTTGGCTTGGATATATATTGTAGATCACGCCCCAAGTATCATTTACAAAAATATTCAATGTACAGTTTCGACTTTCCTACGATTTTATTATATGTATAGATTATCCACAATTCGTATGAATGGGATTTGATAAAATTTTCCTTCTCCATCTTTTACACAGAAATAATTTGTATGATTATTATTTAGATAGATAGATAACTCTTTATTGCACACCAAAGACATAAACTTAGAGTAAAAAATTACATTAAAATGGAAATAGTACAAGTGGCGGCCTTATCGCTAAAAGCGATCTCTTCCAGGCAACCGATGAATGGACCAGAACTGTTAGTGAATAGAAAGACGGGGGTAGTAGGTGGTGTACAGAACAAAAGATGAATGAATATACCGAAGGTACATTCAATAGCAGAAAATTTATTTGAATATTACGAAGTCAATAAAATAATATAAATAAATAAATATATATATATATAAATAAATAATTATAATTATATATGTGTATATATACATATGAATACAAACATACATAAATACACAAAATGGCGTTCAGAGTGTTGTTAGATAATATTCTTTTAAGAGTTTTTTAAACAGAGGAAGTGACTGGGCTCGTGTTACTGACACAGGCAATGCATTCCACAGACGAGCAGCTTGCACGGTAAAGGATTTATCATAAAATGTAGTGGAATGCATTGGTATTTTAAGGCGTAAGTTTTCTGATGATCTCAAACTTCGTGCATGCGTCTCCTTTAAGAACTGGAAGCGATCCTTAAGGTAATTTGGTGTATTAGGATTGAATAAAATATTATACAGAAGAGAAAGAATGTGTGTATTCCGGCGAAGGCGTATAGGAAGCCACTTGAGTTTAGTACGAAATTCAGAGACATGATCATATTTCCGTAAACCAAATATGAAACGTATACAGAAATTCTGGAGCTGCTCAAGTTTATCTAGTTGGTCCTCCGTGATATCGAGATAACTGGCATCAGCATAGTCAAGGATTGGAAGGAGAAGAGATTGGGCAAGTGCAGTTTTGGTGGCAATCGGCAGAAAGTTACGAAGACGTCTTAGGGCCGCAGAAGACGCAAACAGTTTCCTGCTAGTTTCTTTGAGTTGAGGAGTCCAGGATATATTAAATTAAAGGCCAACAAGGACCAATTATAAAAATACACTAATTGTACAATATCGGTACAAGGTGCCTTGAAGCTTGTGATACTCAAATAAAACGCTGTACAAAATAATCAAAACCTATATAGCTATATTTTGTGAACCAAACCATACCGCGATCTATTTCTACGGTACGGCCATCTAGGGGCAAACACGGTAACTAAATTTACGTACATTGTATTTGCTACCTATTAATTATTTCTAACTTGAACATTCCGCCCACCAAAAGGAATATGTTCCTTTTAGTACCGCCCACCATGAACAAACTTAGCAACTACAAGAACAATGGACTGTATAAAAAATTAAACAAAATAGTGAACACACTAAATAGAAGGCAGCTTCATTTCATAGGAATGCAGTATAGTTGACAGTTATGGTTCCAATCAAACATGACAAATACAACTAAAGTTTATCTATGTGACAAAGTAAACTAACAAACATACAAGTGAAACATTTTCATAACATTGGGTTCGTTTGAACGCCATCAAACACAAAGTCTTAAATTATATACAAAATATAATTTGACACACGGTAATAAAAAATCGAAACAAAGTGCAACATAAGTAACATACAAATCTTAATACAAAATAAATGCTTACGATTTTTACAACCTGTGGCTTATTCGGTAACAGGAAGAAAACACAATTTTGAAATTGGACGTTTAATCATAGTGCCCTTACAACGAATAGTCACAACGCGAGTCAAGCTATCTTTTCCCGGATGCAGCTGAATAATTCTACCATATAACCATTTAGCTGGAGGTAAGTTGTCTTCTTTTATTAACACTACATCACCTATTTTGTAATCAGTGTTACGAACGTTCCATTTATTTCTTTGGAAAAACTGCGTTAAATATTCCTGTTTCCATCTACGCCAGAAGTGCTGCACCACACGTTGAACCAACTGCCATCTGCGTAAACTACTAATTGTGGCATTCTCGTAATTGTAGTCGGGTACCATCACCAATGGGTGACCGACCAAAAAATGGACAGGAGTTAAAGGTACAGGGTCCTCTGGGTCGCTACTACCCTGAGACAAGGGCCTAGAATTTAGGCATGCCTCAATTTGAGAAAGAACCGTGGTCAGCTCTTCGAACGTCAAAGTGGAGTCACCGATGACGCGCTTCAAATTATATTTTACACCTTTTACTCCTGCTTCCCACAAGGCACCAAAGTTTGGAGCATGGGGAGGAATAAAGTGCCATTCGGTTTGAGAATTTGCAAGGGCAGCTGCAATGTCTTTAAACGTTAAACTTTATCAATTATAGCCTATGCGTTATTCGGATATAGAAGCTATATTACTACAAGGTTTCATCAAAATCCATTCGGTAGTTTTTGCTTGAAAGAGTAATATACATCCATCCATACTCACAAACTTTCGCATTTATAATATTAATAGGATTTTAAACTATTATAAATCCTCGTTTGACTAGCCTCTAGCGGTAGCGTGTTCATCCGCAGAAAACGTGGTCCTGGGTTCAAATCCCGGGTCGGGCTAAAAGTGATTTTGAGACTTGTCTGTGAAAAGAAAAATTTCTCAGTATCAGCCCGAAGTCTAGGAGTTGGCGGTATTATACCCCCGTGCCTCGGAGAGCAGATAAAGTCGTTGGTCCGTTACCTGACCTCTTTCCGGTCGTCCCATCGGATCATGAGAGTAATGCAATAGAAAGTGCCCTTGTGTTCTCGCACACACTTGTGCACTATAATATGTCCCGCGCCAATGGCTAGTCTCCATTGAGACTGGCCGCCGTGGCCGAAATTTTGTTGGAAGGACACTATTACTATTATTAAATCATAACACTCTCATACACACTTCTATAACAATTAAGTTTTAATTGATGTAGAAATGTGTTTAGGCGTGTTTATTAAGTTATTGAAAATAATAGATTAAAGTTTTTTTGAAGTTATACTTCTTTTGGCGCGATGGAGAAAAATGATGAGAGTGAATTTTTACGATGCGCGCGCACACCGACACCAATAAATTTAACAGCATGAAGTTAGTTCTAGGTGGTATGAGAGTGAATTTTTACGATGCGCGCGCATCGTGCGCGCGCATCGTAAAAATAACAGCATGACGTTAGTTCTAGGTGGTATGAAAATTGATAACTATGTTCAAGTTGTATATTAAGAAGTAAAACTTCTAACGCGTGTACATAAGTACACACAAGTTTTTTTTTTCACAAATTACATCCAGACTCAGAATTACTATTTGTGGGTCACACAAATAGCTGACCCGTGTGGGACTCGAACCCGTGACACGAAGCGCCTCGGCGACTGTCTTAGCCGCTGATCCACACGTGTAGTCAAAAAACCTGGATCATATCCTATCCTAAAATCTATCCAATGATAACCCAGACAATGGATTTACATACAAAAGTAAAATTATATAATCATATTTTTGTTAGAACTTGTTGACGAATACTAAGCCCACAAAACAATTCATATTCATCCAAATATACGTCATATCACTTTCTGAACCATCACATATCAAACAAATAAAATCACATGCGTTAATAAAATACGCTACATTTAACACAGTTACAGTTGTTCGACAGAACCCAAATCCTTGAAGCCAACAGCCAACACTCGACAAAGAAAATTGCTCTGACGTCTCGAGACTAGCATAAATTCATAGCTTTACATCATCATTTAAAAAAGAAAAAATACGGCCAACTGGCTGACAGGACATCATTGCACAAACAAAGGAATATAACTTCTAATTGAATACTGCTTAAAAACATTTTTCTTTGAGCGCATCTTCTCTTCTAACTTTTGCCAGTACAAAGTTTGAAGTTATAATAAATATATTTTAGTAATTTTGTAAGAAATAAATTGAGTGTAGCAAAGTTTTGGATGGGATCGTTAAAATTATTAGAAAAAATATATTCTGCCTCATTTCTATTCAAGGCCATAGTACCGGTTGGAGTTACAAGTAATTTCGCGAAAAGTTTATTTCATAATATTTCTTTTATGTTATGATAAAGATGCGTGATTCTTCGTAAGACTTCCACTCAGTATCATTTCCGAATATTTAACATAACAAATGATTGAACATGAATATTTAACATGAACAAAATCCGGATTTCGGTAATACAAATGTCCTTTTTCGATGAGGCAGGTGCAATGATAAATAAAATACGTCAACTTCAACTTCAACTCTTATTTGTGGCACTTGTGGGTTCACCACCACAATTTCGCCAATGTCAATTGAAATTTGTGATTATATTCTGTTTACTTTTACTATAGATTGTTATAAACACCATTGATAACTAACTACTAGAGTTCTGTCTGACAGATAATTCGAATCATTCAAAATTTCTTTTTAAATATTTCTTTTTAAATGTTCGATTGAACGAACGACTGCACGACCATGGAGATCGTCACATCAATTTAAAACTTTAACTTGGAGATTAATAATTTTGTTTCTAGAAATAATTATTAATGTAAATACATACATACATAGACTCACGCCTGTTTCCCAGAGGGGTAGGCAGAGACAACGGATTTCTATTTGTCACGATCTTTGCATACTTCTTTTGCCTCGATTACTGTCATTATATTCTTCATACATGCTCGCCGGTTTAGGGTACTTCTGACCTGCCCTTTCTTGAGAACATCTCCAATTTGGTCAGAGAATGTTCGACGTGGTCTTCCCCTTCCGGTTGTTCCATTCACACAGGCCAGGTATACTTCTTTTGTCAATCTTCTTTCATTCATCCTTTCTAAATGGCCAAACCATCTCAGCATGCCTTTTTCAATCTTTGTGACTACATCCTCTTTCACACCACAACGCTCTCTTACATCAGTATTTCGAATTCTGTCTCTCAAAGTCACACCACACATACTTCTCAGAGCTCTCATTTCCACTGCATTTATTTTACTTTCATTCTTTTTCTGCCATACCCAACTTTCACTTCCATACATTAAAGTTGGCACTAACACTCCATCGTGCACGGCTAGTCGAGCCTTCTTTGATACTTGCCGGCTACTCATAAAGGCGTGTAGTGCCCCATTCACTCTGTTCCCCGCATTTACTCTTCTAACAATATCTTTTTCATATTTCCCATCTCTCGTAAACAAAGTTCCCAAATATACAAACTCATTCACCTGTTCGACTTTCTCTCCTCCAATCACAATATCACACGCTGTCGTGTATTCATCCCTCTCAAATACCATTACTTTCGTCTTACCTACATTCATTTTCATCCCTTTCCTTTCAAAAGATTCATGCATACTTGTTACCATCACCTGCAACTCGTCCGCCGATGATGCAAGTAAAACTTGATCATCAGCGTAAAGCAGACATTTGATAAGTAACTCATTCATCCTTACACCGCATTCACTTTCTTTCAAATCTTTTAAACAGCTATCCATGAATAGGTTAAACAACCACGGTGACGCTACACATCCCTGTCTAACACCCTTTTGGATGTTAAACCACTCGGTGTATGACCCGTTAATCCTCACGCAAGCTCTGGAATCCCTATAAAGAGATTTCAGTGCTTGAACAAGGTTGTCGTTCAAACCATACATGGACAGTACCGACCATAGTTCACTCCTCAACACTCTATCGTAGGCCTTTTCTAAGTCTACGAAGCCACAGTAAACCTTTTGGTTTTTTCCCAAAAACTTCTCTACTATGCTTCGCAGAGAAAAGACCTGATCCGTGCATCCCATTCCTTTCCGAAAACCCGCCTGTGCATCCCATATTTTCGCATCGGTTTCTTTCACAATTCTTTCAACCAATACTTTTGCATACAACTTACCAACGACGCTGAGCAGACTAATGCCCCTATAGTTTTTACAGTCTTGCCGTGAGCCTTTCCCTTTGTAAAGAGGTGACAGCCTTGCACCAATCACTTGGCACTTGGCCGGTGGTATAGCATAAATTGAAAATGTTGCACAGCTGACTCGCTATGACGCCATGTCCAGCCTTCAGCAGCTCGGAAGTTATCCTGTCATACCCTGGTGACTTACCTGATTTCATACCCTTAAAAGCTTTCACAATCTCATCCATACCAATGTCATCTTTACATTTGTTCTTGTCTATACTTAGTGAACTGAGTTAACTCTCTGTTACACCTCTTTCATACAAACTTTCAAAATACTCCTTCCAACGTTTTAACACGCATTCTTCCCCTTTCACTATATTTCTCTCGTATGGATATCAGTTCTGAGGTTTGAGTTATGCCTCTTACTGATCTAACGGATTTCCAGAAAAACTTAATGTTCGTCTGAATATCCTTAGTTCTATGTATTTTTTATTAATGTAAATAATAATAAAAAATACATAGAACCGGCTTCAACTATTCGTTATAACTATAAATCGATTTGAACCAAAATGTTCGTCCTTATAAAGAAATAACAGATTTCGCAACAGCTTAGTTTAATAATAAAAGCTTTGCTTAGTTTGGTCTAGGTGGCGCACACAGCGCCACCTAGACCAAACTAAGCAAAGCTTTTAGTATGGAAATTACGACCGAGTAAAAATATGATATTTTTTCTTAATATAATAATAATATCCAGGGACATTATTACACGGCCATCTGATCCCAAACTATGCAGAGCTATGGAAACCTGATAACTGATTTACTACATATACTACTTTTATTTTGTTAATACATATTTGTATAGATAAATTACACCCAGACTCAGGACATACAGACATGTTTATGTGGACAATATCTGTCCTGGGTAGGAATCGAACCCAAAACCTCCGGCGTGAAAAGCAAGCATTTGCCAAACATTCCATCAGGCCCGTATATGATATATACATACAATATACAGAAAGCTCTTAGATAATAGACAACTGAAATTAAAAAGACATAATTATACTTTTTCCGATGTATTCATAACAGTTTAATGTCACGAAAATACTCTATAGAGGTGAACTGGACTCCCGGTCTAGTTGTCTAGTAAAATAAATCAGTCATGACGTCATCAATTGACGTCCACTCTTAAAGAGGAGCTTCCCTCATGAATGAAGGAATATGCCATAATCACCACGCTTAGCAGCTCGGATGTCAATCGCAGTGTGTTGATCATAGTACACAAGACGTCTCTTTGTGTACAGACACCAGCACATCGAGCTACCCCAATCTGTCGAATTTCCCCAATTGAAAGTAAACCTTATGCTTATGTGACAAAGTTGAAAATCTATAAAAGAAATTTGACAGATTGGGGTAGCTGGGGTAGATGTGCTGACGTCTCTAACTTCGTGTTAAATTATTGGAGGATGCCGTATTGGGGTTTATTAATGCACCGGATTTTCTAGTTCTAGTTCCGATTAGTACCAGGTATCCAGTTCTATTCAGAAGTAGAACCTCACAACTGTTTCCTTTTGTCATCTTCACACAGCTGTTTCCTCGTATATTTTCGTGAAATACCAGGATTCGCAGTTCTAGTTTGGAATAGAACTGTATTAACGTGACAGATTGGGGTAGCTAGATGTGCTGGCATCTGTACTATGAATATCATACTGCGATCGCCAACCCGTCTGCCAAGCGTAGCGAATATGCACACAACTCTATTGTGGAAATCTTTTGGAACGGCTTTGTCCAGTAGTGGATATCATTCGGCTAGTGCTAGCTAGTTGTAGGTTGGTTGAATATGGCGATATTCAACCAACCTACAACTAGCTAGCACTAGCCGAATGATATCCACTTTATACCGTGGGGGAGTGGATTGGGATGGCGATATTCTTTGCCGTCAACCACACAGCAAGTTGTTGTGACCCTATAGTCAGTAAAAGGTGTTATGATTATTTAAGTCTATATACATTGCTATCAGTTATTGTTCAGCTCCTATCCATCCTAAGGTTGTCTGGAAGAGATCGCTTTATGTGATAAGACCGCCCTTTGTACAACTTGTTTATGTAATATCCTATGAGTTATGTATTCTTATGGTGTACAATAAAGAGTATTCTATTCTATACATGTTTTGCTAACTCGTTTACCGAAAATCTTGTACCATCCACCGATCCAGAGTAAATGCTCTAATCGATGAAAGATTTTACGATAGATACCGGATGGATGCAGGTTTGAATGCCGCCGGATAATGAAATTTAGCATTTCTTACTTTGAGTTCTTCATCATCATATCAGCCGAAAGAAGTCCACAGCTGAACAAAGGCCTCCCCAAATAATCTCCACAATTCCCGGTCTTGCGCTATTCGCATACAGCGGTTTCCAGTGACCCACAAGATCATTGGTCCATCTTGTCTAGCCTGTCTGGCCGCCGGTTCCGGTTCGTGGTTGCGAGAAACCTTTCCTTTGAGTTTTTATCTACAAGTTATTTAGTGGCATTTGCAGATTGAAGCGTTTTATGCTACCTACATTATTAGTGTTATACGTAGTTTAAACAGCCCTAGGCTGCCTCGTTGGTCTAAAGGTATCATGCGCAACCGCAGATAATGAGGTTCTAGGTTTAAATCCCGGGTCAAGGCAAAAAGTGATAATGGGATTTTTCCGTAAATAATCTATCAGTACCAGTCCGAAGTCTGGGAGTTGGCGGTAATATAACCTCGTGTCTCGGAGAGCAAAAGTAAACCCGTCGGTTCTGTATCTGACGTCATTCCGGTTGTGTGGCTAGTCGTCCCATCAGATCATGGGAGTGATGGAATAGAAAGTGCCCTTGTGATTCCGCACACACTTGTGCACTATAATAGGACCTACGCAGTTGGCTTCATATCTCCAAATTAAAGTTTTAAATGCCATTGCACCTGCCTCATCAAAAAAGGGAATCTGTGCTACCGGAATCAGGATTTTGTCCTAAGAAATTACCAAATTGTCTTCGTAAGCTCCATTGAGACCGGCCGCCGTGGCCGTCCCTGCGACCGCTGGCGTTTGGAGGAAAAGAACTCCACTCGTTTTGTATAAGCGGTCCCGGGAAGAGGTAACCTGCTGTAGCTCAGGTAACACGCTTGTGCGAACTGGGGAGGGGTGGAGGTATTCAGGCCGCTCCCCTCCTCGGGTCTCGCGGACGCCCAGTGTACAGTGGAGGTACTGGCGAGATCGTTCAAGAGTACCCAGAGCCCCCGCTATAAGCACTGTGAGGCCGAAGTAGTTTTAGTGGGTCGAGCCCCACACCACGTGCGACAAGAGCATTTCCACCATGTTTTAAAAAAAGTATTATATACTCCAGGTATTATAAGTAAGTTAATTGATCTTGTTTTTAAATATGAAAACAAGATCACTTAACATAAGTGATTAAAAAGTCTCCGAAAACTAATTACTGGTCGAGAGTTGCTTTTTATTTCTTTTATGCAAATTACTCAGGTCATTTCTCGTCCTCAGATTAACTCAAAAGGTTACACTCAAATAACGAAGTCCATTAATTACGACCCTTACTCAAAAACTCGTCAGACTAAATTCATCCATCATTTGGTTTTATTTTATTTGTCAGCGCGCAATAAAACCAAATTGCTCAAACAGAAAAGTACTTCAACTAGAAAAACTCGGAGTTTAGCTACCCCCAGGAACATTCTGGAACATTAAGACTGGAGGTGACCGTAAATGCAGCCCTTCTAACTAACTTCATGCCGTCTACTCCCGCCCTTACTTTTGAAATTATAACGACCCTGTATTAGGCACGCCTCGTTTTGCACTTCCCGTTGACAACATCGTCACACATTACGTCCATTGCGCGTTAATTCACAGCTTTATAGTTGTACTCATGCTATGTTGCTTATCAATGGACGCTGTTGTTTTCTTTAAGCCGTAGTTACAAATGTTTTACAGAATGTATTTGCAACCGCATGCCCCATTATGTCGTCAGCAAATAGTTAGAAGGGAGGGCCTTCACACAGCATGGGAGTTAAACATTGTTGTAATAATTAGGCACCCTGGTAAATACATAAAGGTAGGGAGGTTCTAATCGTATACAACACGATCGCGCAGTGGTTAAGATAGCAGCCTTTTTTATGTAATAGGATGGCAAACGAGCAATTGGGTCACCTGATGGTAAATGATCACCATGGACACTCGCAACACCATAGGAGCCGCAAGTGCGTTGCCGGCCTTTAAGAAAAGAATAGGCTCACTTCTTGAAGGTTGCCATGTCATACTAGATCCGATGCTAGCTGCTACCTTAGTATTACTAACTATTTGCTTGACAATCTTAGTGGTTTCTTCATGGCTAGCATGAGTTCATGAAGTTTACTTCCTCGGTAATACTTGCAGTTTTTTCCAGTACATTAACCAGCAGCACTCGCACTCCTAGCGGAAATTTCAATGAACTTAAAATGTCTATACAAAAAACGGTAAATTTCATCGAGTAAACAAACGATATGGGGTCATGGTAGGGGTGCTGATCTCGGCTTTATATTCGCCTTAACTATTTGTGTGACCGAGGTATAGTTGTAATAAGCTGGGTGTGCTTCACATCCATAAATTGTATGTTTTAATCCTCCACTGTATAGAGATTGTATTTCCTAGTGTATGCGTTGTATGTTGTGTCTTTTTTCAGAAAGTGCTATGTAAAAAATGTTATATCCTTGTGAAATTCACGAACACAAAGCATACGCAGAATCGGTATAAAAACATACGGGGGTATCCAACACCTGAATTGTACCACAAGAGGACTTTGATGCATTTATTTTTTGATAAAGCAAGGGGAATGCCTACGTATGCTACCCGCAAAGGTGCCTGCGGGTAGGTATGTCTGACTCGGGTGCCGTATGTTGTTGCGAACGCCGCTGTTGCGACACACGTTGTTGTGAAATTTATTTCCACTGCCTCATAGGTTTGAAAGCTCATGGACTCGAGTGTAATAGTCGCGAAAGACGCAGTATCGATAAACATTTTCACTGCCTTATACATTCGAGCGTATGAGGCAGTGAAAATGTTGTGATTTCGGAAAAATATTCAAGCAGAAATTTTATAAATAACAACAAATTCGGTGTAAATCAACTTTTAATATTATTATAAACAAACTGTAACAATAAAAAATTATTTTATTATTATTCGATTGCACATGTGATAGTATTAGTTAGTATATACGAGTACATAAGTCTCTTATTTTCTAAAAACGAATTCCAGCGGCGATGCCAGGCTTCTACACTGTTTTCTGTACACTTTATGACTAAATAATTCGAAATCACAAGCATTCGAGCGTATGAGGCAGTGAAAATGTTTTTCGATACAGCGTCTTTCGCGACTATTGCATTCGAGTCCATGAGCTTTCGAACCTGTGAGGCTGTGGAAAAAATCTCAACAACGTATGTCGCAACAGCGGCGTTTGAAACAACATACGGCACCCGTCTGACTCGCATCAACCAAACCTAACCTATTGTAGACTTCTCTTAGCGCTTACTTGCTCCCGTGCTCCCTTTTACGCCATATTTCACGTGGTATGGGACGCGTACTAGTGAGGACAATTGCGTGTCTTCCAGGTTTACAGGCTCCTGCAACCGGTGCAGCGGGTGTGCCACAAACAGATTGCTGATTTTCCGGAACTTCTCGCAGGTGGCGGCAGTAGAGGACTCTTCTCTTACTGTCAACGCAGGCGCTACCTAGTAGTATCTTGGCTACTTGGACAACAGCGTGACTTATGCAAGTAAATATCGTGTACATTTTGATATTGTCACGTTCGCGCTTTGAACCCACTAGGGTTCAAAGCGCGAACCTATCCTTTTTATTTTGTACTGGTATTATTTAGAACATTCTAGCGCTGTTCCAAAACATCAGAACCCACTAGGGTTCAAAGCGCGAACGTGACAATATCAAAATGTACACGATATTTACTTGCATAAGTCACGCTGTTGTCCAAGTAGCCAAGATACTACTAGGTAGCGCCTGCGTTGACAGTAAGAGAAGCCCACCAAACACCACCCACCAAAAACCCTTAGTGGTACTATACCACTAAGGGTTTTTGGTGGGTTTTGGAACAGCGCTAGAATGTTCTAAATAATACCAGTACAAAATAAAAAGGATAGCAGATGAAAAGGACATACAACATTCTAAATGTAAAAATTGACATTAGATGTTTCCAGAATAATTAGAAAGGGATAGAGCTAGTTTTATGAATGAAAAGAAAGAGATAGGTGAAGACAAGGACAGAAGCATTACGACTAATCTGTCAAATAAGCGAGTTTTCTAGACAGAAAAATATGCCTCGCGAAATGTTTTAAATTTGGATTAATTTAGGGGTATATAAGCGTAATGTTAAAGCAGAACAGTTTAGTGTTAATTCAAGTAAAATCGAAGGCGAATTAAGAGGAAGTAATCTAAGTGGAAAACTAAACAAGTGCAAGTATTCAGTGACAGTAAACAGTGGCAAGTGTTCGCTACACCGTGTGAAGTCTGCCGTGTACGTCAGGAGATTAACTTCGTTCTTCATTGTGTATACTGTCAATTGGAGATTATAATAATATAATTATAGCTAATTGGTAATGTGCTTTATTTTTGTATACCGTCAACTTGGAAATTATAAATGTACAACAAATTTGTATTGTATATGTACTTCTCTCAGCACATTATTGGCAAATTTATATGGCCAAAAATAATGTAACGAATGACTTGTTAGCTATTAAGAACTTTAGTAAATAAGTTGAGCCGGTGTACTGTTATCCATTTTATGCTAATAAAGTTATATTCTATTCTATTCTATTCTATTCTATTCTATTCTATTCTATTCTATTCTATTCTATTCTATTCTATTCTATTCTATTCTATTCTATTCTATTCTATTCTATTCTATTCTATTCTATTCTATTCTATTCTATTCTATTCTATTCTATTCTATTCTATTCTATTCTATTCTATTCTATTCTATTCTATTCTATTCTATTCTATTCTATTCTATTCTATTCTATTCTATTCTATTCTATTCTATTCTATTCTATTGTATTCTATTCTATTCTATTCTGAAGTGCGCTGCGTGTGGACTCTAACTGAGAGCTAGTCGCCGGGACTCTGAGTACGTGTCCGAGTAAGTGTGTTCTGTTATCTTAGAGGTGAACCAACAGTCACAGTCGATGCCAATAAAAGTTCCTGTGCAAATAATAAAATAAAAAAATAAAAAGCCTTTCATTTCCTACTAATACCTATTACAAAGTTTTTTTTACATTTACATAGTTTTAAGATACTTATTTAACTAATAGTGATATCTGCAGGAACCCCATATTGGTTGAAGGCCTCCTCCAAAGATGCCTATTTGTCTCTGTTCTGTGCGGTCTGCTTCCAGTTTGGGCCGGCTGTCCTTGCAATTTCATCACCCCAGCGTGTCAACGGTCATCCTCTGCTCCTTTTACCTGGAGGGCCTTTCCAAAATGTCACTTTTGGGTCCATCTCTGCTCTTGAAGCCTCGCGACATGCCTTATCCACTTGAGTTTTTGTGCATAATTCAGTGCGTTTGTTGCTTTGGTTATTGATCTTATTTTTATGTGTCTTATTTTATAAAAAAATCCTGTGCAAATACTAGTCTCATTACCAATCCCCTGACCCACCGCTCGCCACATTATGAATTTCTGTGTAGCTATTATTACAACAGCTACCTGCTATTACTGATTAACTAATTTTGGGAAGCAACGATATTATACCAAATATCTTCATATTTACTTAATATTTTCGTTAGTGGCGTCATGTTTCGATGGCTAACGGCACTACAATAATTGATTAATTGCAAGCTCAAAGCCGTGCTTATTTTTAGATTTCAGGACTTGATTGATTATTGACTGGCTTGCTGATCAAGAGGTTAGTGAACTTGGTCGCCAAAGCAAAGCAAGTCATCGTCACCAAACAAATCTTTGTACGATGAGCTCGATTATTGGTTCTGAGTTTGGGTGTAATTTTTCTATAGTATGTACCTATGTATTTAGAAAAGTGTACCTAAGTAAGTATGTTTATCAATTCTTTGCAATTATTTTGCCATAGTACAAACTTTGCATAGTTTTGTATCAGATGTCCCAAGATATTTAATTATTAATTAAGTTCCTCAGCAGACCCTTAATTGCGCTATGCAATAAAGTCAAGCTTTCTGATAAACGGTGTTTACCATGTCAGTAAAAATCCATAATAAGCTACTCAGCAGATATTAAAAGAATTTTTAACGAAGAACGAAGAATTTATTATTCACCTTTATAATTGGTTATGTAATAATACCTATGTTTTATGCTGTTGAGGACATTTGAAATTGGAATTTTTTGAATGAGATTTGACCTACTTATTTATCGCTCATTTATAATTTGTATATCAACTATAGGGTTCTTTTCTGTTGATTACAAAATATTTTTTTTAGTTATGTGTTTGTAGTAAATTGAGCAATTACTATTAATATCAGTGAGATATACTTATTTTAAGTTGCAAAAGTAGCAAACAATAAAAAAAATGCAATTATATGTCGAATATGGTAAAACACTATATTATTATTATGTAAACAATTGACTACATTATAAAAAATTGAAATAAATTTTAGAAATGTGTTAATCTTATTGTTTAGCACTGTACATGAAAATAAGAGTTCCGGACGATACACAAAAAGACCTAAATTTATGTACAAACGAGCTTTTAATACAACAAATAAGAATAACTTTAGATCATTGCTCCTTAAAAATAATTGGAATAAAATGGGGATAAATATGTTTTTAAAACAATTTTATGAAGTATTCAAAGTATTTAAAAAGAAAAAAATTATGTTAAATAAAAATCGTGAATCTGGTCTGAAATGGGTGACAAAGGGAATTAAAGGTTGCTAGCAAAATGAAACGTATATTATGTCTAAGTAAATCAAAGAATTGTGATGAGACAATACAAAAATACAGAAGTTCTTACATTAAAACTTATAGAAAAGTTATTATTAGGGCTAAAAAGTTAGAAGTCCAGTCCACGTTAGCCAAATCTAATAATATCTCTAGAGATGCTTGGCGTATTGTAAACTTGCATAGAAATAAACGGGCTAAATTAAATTGTCGCTATAGAATAAATACTAGTGAGCATTCCACATCTGAACCATCTGAGGTTGTCGACATATTTGTCGAACAGTTCGCCCTCGGCGCTAAACCGAGAAACATTTATAACCCCGCCTTAAAACATCTTTACTACAATACTAAGAAAGTAGACAAGGACATGATTGTGGATCCAATCACTCCCAAGGAGGTGTACAGTATAGTAAGTAGGATGGAATCAAAAATATCTTGTGGCTATGATGAAGTTCCAATAACAGTGATTAAAGAAAACATTGACATTTTAGCGGAACCACTAAGTACTTTCTATAATAACTGCATTCAGGAAAATATATTTCCGGATCAATTTAAAATCGCCAAAATAATACCAGTGCACAAGAAGGGTTCAAAAAAGGATCCAAGTATGTATAGACCTATATCTTTACTACCTACGAAATCAAAAATACTTGAAAAACTGTTAAAAAATAGACTACTTAGACATTTGAATCGAAATAAGGTATTTAATAAACGCCAATTTGGTTACTTAACAAATGTGGGGACACATGATGCTTTTAACACATTAGTTAATGATGTTGTTGTTAAATTAAATGACCATTAGAAAGTGGCTGGCATTTTTCTAGATTTAAGTACTGCCTTCGACACAGTGAACCATGAATTACTTTTGGCCAAGTTGGACTACTATGGAATCAGGGGACCAGCACAACAACTATTTACATCGTATTTAAAAAACAGGTCAATGTTCGTTGAAATTAACACCATTTGCGACCTGAGAGAGGGAAATAGCACAATTCAATACTACAAAGCCTTTAGATCTAAATTGGTGCCAATAAACGCAGGTGTGCCCCAAGGGTCTATACTTGGACCTATATTTTTTATTCTTTTTATTAATGACATTATTGATTATGTGACTAATACAATACCACATTCCGTTAATTTGACTGTTTTTGCTGATGACACAAACGCGATTGTCCATGCGGATGACATCTGTGACCTAAATCTAAAAGTAAATGATTGTATAAGGGCTTTTTATGAATGGTTCTCCGACAATGACTTAAAAGTTAATACAAATAAAACAAAGCTTATGCTATTCAAAACTACTTCCAGGAATACTGAGAAAGTAACAAGCACAATTAACAGAGTTAAAATAGACACGGTTAATGTAGTCAAATTTCTAGGTGTACATTTAGATCATTCATTAACCTGGAAGGACGAACTACTGCATGTGGAAGCCACGATTAGCTTGGCGTGCTACGTTTTAAGAAGCCTAAGAGACGAACTCCACCCCGAACAACTTAAAACAGTTTACTTAGCTTTAGTAGAATCTAAACTAAGATACAGCATTCTTCTTTGGGGAGGTAGCTATTCATACAACATGCAAAAGGCGTTTATTGCTCAAAAAAGGGCTATTAGAACTATGGTGAGAATACAACAGCAGGAGTCATGTAAGCCATACTTCCACTCACTTAAGATACTAACGGTGCCGAGTCTCTATATACTGATATTGTTAAGTTATTTGCATAAATACATTCATGAGTACGAAACAAACGAAGAAAGGATAATTAGAGAGCTGACAAGGAGAAAGGACTTACCGTCTGCCATAGCGCCCACATTAAATATTGTTAAACATAGCTCTCGGTATAACGCTGTCAAAATATTTAACAAGCTCCCAATAGAAATAAAAAACGCACTATACCACGAGGAGTTTAAAACAAAAGTGAAGACATACCTCATCAAAAGATCTCTATATTCTGTAGATGATCTTTAATAAATATAATAAATTAGAGCCCTTATTATTATTGACATTTTACACATTATTAATTTTACTGTAGTAGGTACTTTAATCATTTAGCATATTTTAATTGACATATGTTTACTAATTGTTCGTGTTATTTAATTATTATTTTTGTATTCTTTAGACATTTTTATTTTTTTAATTCGGTTATTATTTTATTATGTTGTATTAGTTTTTATATTTGTGATTAATTGTATATTCAAACACAATTTCAATTGTTAATGAATAAATAAACTTCAACTTCAACTTCAATCCGTGTACCTAAATATCTATAATATTATGTAACTAGAAATATTATGTATTTCTACTTAACTATATTACTACAAACATGATCTGACTATTTACAAGCGCTCTTTTAAAGTCTACGTGAATAAAAACATATTTTATTTTATTTATTTACATTTAAAACATATTCTGGCAAATAAAGAAATCAGTAATTCATCCATTCAAGTGTGAATTTCAGTACGGGTACCAATAGACTTTAAGTAATAATTACAAACCAATGCAACACACACGCAACCGACCCAAATAAATGCACAAAATTTGACGCCTGCAGGAATAGAATGCGAGATACATTTGAAAATATTGTTCATGTTTCCATTACAAATAATCGATGGCCCAACTTATTTGCCTACATTCATATTGGGAAATATGAAGCAGGAAATAGGGAGGAAAACTGTGCATGAGCGTGGAAAAAGAAGAAAATTTGTCATTATTGCTTACATTCAGTTTCATATAGCCTGTATTGTTTAATGTCTTGGTTTTGTTTTATTGTTTTATGGCTCGGTAGTTGGTGTACGCTTAAGGCTGAATATGACCACGCTACCTCATCCCATGGGAGGCGTAGAGATCACCCCAAGAGACTATATACCAGATAATGTGCAGCAGTTTTTCTCTGAGTACTAACAGTACCATACTGCAATCGCCTGCTCTTCTGCCAAGGGTGACGATTATAGCATATCTCCTTAACGATGGAGATTTTTGGTAGAGCCTTTTTTGGAAGTCTTTCGGTAGGGATACTGAAAAAATCTTAGTTGCAGTTAGGCAATAGGTACGTCGAGATACGTCGCGATTAGGCATGATTCATCCTCAGAGCACGTACAGCCATCACTGCCGTACCTGGCCTTCCTTCCAGCCGTATATATACTATATATACTATATTTACATACAAACATACATTGCTCACGCCCATTTGTCACGACCCTTGCACACCTCTTTCGCTTAGTTTACTGACATTATATTCTTCGTACATGCTCGCCGGTTTAGGGTACTTCTGACCTGACCTTTCTTAAGTACGTCTACGATTTGATCGGAGAATGTTCTACGAGGTCTTCCCCTTCCGGTTGTACCTTTCACACAGGCCAGGTATACTTCTTTTGTCAATCTTCTTTCATTCATCCTTTCTAAATGGCCAAACCATCTCAGCATACCTTTTTCAATCTTTGTGACTACATCCTGTTTCACACCATAACGCTCTCTTACATCCGTATTTCGAATTCTGTCTCTCAAAGTCACACCACACATACTTCTCAGAGCTCTCATTTCCACTGCATTTATTTTACTTTCATTCTTTTTATGCCATACCCAACTTTCACTTCCATACATTAAAGTTTGTCGTGCCTTCTTTGAGACTTGTCGGCTACTCATAAAGGCGTGTAGTGCCCCATTCAATTTGTTCCCCGCATTTACTCTTCTAACAATATCTTTTTCATATTTCCCATTTCTCGTAAACAAAGTTCCCAAATATACAAACGCTTTTACCTGTTCGACTTTCTCTCCTCCAATCACAATATCACATGCTGTCGCAATATCCCAACATTCATTTTCATCCCTTTCCTTTCAAATATATATATTTGAAAGGAAAGGGATATATGTATATGTTTATGAGTTATTTGGGTCTATAGGTAGATTAGGATGGATCAAATACCTGGGACACATACTTACGGAAACCTCAGGGACGGCGACGACACAACGAGAGCGTAGAGCATTACCTGTCAGGTGTAACATGCTCGCGCCAAGATTTTCACATTGTACCAACGAGGTGAAAATTACGTTATTGAAAGCGTTTTACCAAAGTTTCTACACAAGTGCTGTAAAAGTGTGTAACACGATTAGGGTACAATACAACGACGCGTACATAATACTTAGGAAGTTACCCCGTGGGTGTAGTGCATCGAGTATGTTCGCCGAGGCCAGGATACCCGATTATTATGCAATTACTAAGTCACATGTCGCATCGTTCTGGGATCACGTCCGTACATCTCGTAATAACATAATGTACCTATACTTTGTCAAGTGTTTGGACAATCCTATTCTCAAAGCTTGGTTTTGCGTGCATCATGACATAGCTAGATGCTTTTACCGGTCCGTAACCGATCGGCGAGGTGCGTCGGAGGGCACGTTAAGCTGTCGGTCCCGGTTGTAGCCATTAGGCAACTCTCGTTAAGCCATGTCGGAGGCCTACTGGGCGGCTTGATCAACTCTGACACTAGGATAACCACTGCATATACGATAAGTAAGTGGGTAAGTATGACATGAATAAGAAATAAATTAGTTACTAAACCAATTATTATTATAAAATTTTACCAAAACCAATTATTCCAAATTATCGTTATAATTTTTGTGAATTTCTATTTTTAATATTATTATTCCTCTACTATGGGTTGTAGTACTTCATGCCTGGAATAAAATAATTTATTATTAGTATGAGAGGTGATTATGCGTTTAGATGACTTCAAAGTTCGAATGTGTGCGGATAGATGGCGGTATGAAGTTGCTTATTACAAAGCTACATGATACTATCCCATTCATTGTGAAATTATAAAGAAACCTTAAAAATGAAGCAACATTAAGGAAGGGAGAAACTTAGGGATCCGATATTGTGCAAGTTTTAATGACTTTTGTTAAGAAAAATTGGAAAGAAACTGAGAAGCATCTAAAGGCGATGATTCGTCACGTTTTAATAAAGTTTTAATTTTGGAGAAAGTTAAAGGTAATAATGCGAGTTTATTGCAAACAGTTTGTTGTTTGCGTTGGTTATAAGTCACAATTTGTAAAGATTGAACATTACGTAACATTCCCTTCGCGCGCTAAATTATGTCATCGCTCCATATCGATGATTTTTTTTCAGTTTTGATACCTACATATATTGTTATGGTTTTACATTTAATTGACAATATTAACTTAGGTTTACTACCCACAATATAATTTTATTCTTTTTTTTTACATAATATATCAATAAAAGTTACCAAGTACGAAATTATGTAAGACTAGACTTAGAAAAAGAAACACCAAATCAAATATTTTTTTATTTCTCATAGGTACTCGAAAAGTAGTGTTTATTTGATCCGAGTAGCGAGTGACTGTAGTTCCCACCTTTTGGTGGTAAAGACTATTTTTTTGTTGCAATTGCTTCTCTCCCTATAAGCGGAATAAATTTTTAAAATAGAATTAAATTTGATTAGGCTTTCGGCTGTAAAAAATCTTACATAATTAAGAAAAAATGCTGCGGTCATGTGAGGGTATAAACGGCTAGTGTGAATTAAAATAATAGTCCTACGTATATTTGATCAGGTCACGTGTCTTGACGCGAGTTTAACATTTTATACCCATACCAAAAAGAGCATAACGCCGCTTAAGAAGATTTCAGTTCAAAATATTAATTGGATATGTTTGATAGACTTAATTTTTGATGACCATAATATATACAGGTTTTCAAGTTAATAAAATTAAATAATTGGTTTACTGATTCGGCTACTACTCAAAAACTGTAGAAGTTTGAACAGCGGGAGTCTCCTCCAAGAATGGGTGGATATACCATAATCCACCACGCTTGACAGACCAGTGGTCATAGTTCCCAGAAAGACGCTGCTTCCCGTTCACTTGTAGATATTCCCTAGGAACGACTTCTAGGACTCCCACGGGCTAAAATGGGGTGGTGATAGTCGTCGCCGTCGGCCATATAGCACGTTATAACACGTTTTAGTTATTTATTTGTTATAAATTATGCAACCTCTTTTTGCATAATTTATAACCAATATAAAACTTTTTTTTTTAAAGACAACGCCCGCATTAGGAAATTTAATACCTGTGTCGCAGGATACTCTACAAACATATAAAGACGGACACATATTACATCCAGACTCAGAACAACTATTTATGGGTCACACAAATAGTTGTCCGGCGCGGGACTCGAACCCACGACACGAAGCGGCGAGGCGACTGTCTTAGCCGCTGCGACACACGTGCAGTCAAAGAACGTAAACCGATGAACCAAAGCACACCTAGACACATAACTACAAATATAACACAAATAGTTGTTCTGTAACACGAGAGCGTCATGGTAGGAATGAGGCGACTACATTTAGTAGTTGTAGTGTAACTGCAGTAAGGACTGCAAGTCTACTACATCTACACTTAAACGAAGCGGCGAGGCGACTGTCTTAGCCGCTGCGCCACACGTGCAGTCAAAGAACGTAAACCGATGAACACAAAGCACACTTAGACACATAACTACAAATATGGGTAACACAAATAGTTGTTCTGTAACACGAGAGCGTCATGGTAGTAATGAGGCTACATTTAGTAGTTGTAGCGTAACTGCAGTCCTTACTGCAACTACAACTATGCTTATTCATGAAACTTTTAGTTAGTATCGTTAAAGACGTAGACTCATTTCGATTTTATTGACACGTTGTTGGTTTTTTATTGAAAGTATCAGTGTGAATCTTGGTAATAATTAATCTATGCTAATATTTTTAGTGTCAGACATCTCTAGTGATTAAATAAAAACAATACAGTCCCCAACAGTAAGAGGCGCTATTAAAACAAGGACAACATAAGGTATTTAATGAAGCTATAACAAAGATCGTCACAGATCTTCCACGACTAGCCTTTTGGGCATATGATTTGTACAGTCTAAATACTAGGCGATAGCGTTTTGTTTATTTTATCTTTAAAAGTTCAGTTCATATATAGTCAAGCTATCCCCCGCAATGTTAACGGCGATTAAGCAATTTATTCTAACCTTTATTCAGGGTGTTGCCTGACCGTATTCTAAATTTAAAATAAATCCGTTCAGCTTTTTTCATGCGATTGAGGCTAAAATGCACCTAGTTTGTCTACATTGTGGGTTTTCGTTTATAGATATTTGTGGAGAGTGTTCGGCCACCGCTGCTGACTATACTGCAAAGACGTACCAACTTGCTTCAAAAGGCGCCGCTGATTCAAGCATTACAGGTAGCGGTACAGATTGACACACCGGTTCTCTAAATGAATTCACCAACAAAACGTCATTTGTTACATCATTTGACATGTTGTAATTTGAGTGAATTCGTAAAGATCCTGTTAAATGTATTTAGGGTAAGGATAAGGATTTTAAGGAGGAATGAGGATTATTTAATTTTAATATCAACACTATCGAATTAGGTCACCTGTAATGATAGATGTTAAGGAGAGAGATAAATAAATAAATACAAGGTACACTCTGGGCAAGAAAAACACCCTGTAGGAGGGTGTTTTTCTTGCCTTTAAAAATCCCAACAACACTTTTTGTTTGAACTGCATAATATTTCAATTAATCTTTGTGTGACTAGCACGATTATTCGTTCTGTGTCTATATGTAATTTATCTATAATAAGGTGTATGTATTTCGATCCGCGTCGTATAATAAAACAAAACGCATGCCACACACATCCGGTTCCATACCACCCTACGGAAAACCATTTAAATTCTAGGTTCAGGATTGTTATCATGCCCAGTTAGAAATAAATTAAACATTTATTTCGGAATTTGTGCCACTGATAGTGAGATAAATTGCAAACAAAGATCGTTCTATTCCTTTAAAAACTTCTAACTAAACATATAAAAGACTATATGTCTAGTTAACTATTTTAAGTTTTATCTACAACTTTTAAAATAAAACATTGTTATAAAAGTAACCGATACCCTCAAAGCTTATACCACAAGCTTCGTAAAATTAAACCATACCATAGAATAAAACGTCTTTCTTGTTACAGTAATTCACATTCTACATATGTTACAGAATGATTCCCTCCTAGTTATCTTGCTATAAGTAGGTATTTTCTAACCATGGTATGTTTCGACCAGACTAACATAATACAAGTTTTCGAACAAAAATAATGGAAGAAAATACGACAGCCCTACAACAGATTCTACGCCAGAAACCAGTGATTATAATCAGCACATATGACAGTTTCCCATGATTACTCGTGCTTACTTCCTACTACGGGGAAATAAAAGACACTATACATTACTAGTGGATTACGATACCTGCCTGTAGACGTAATCCATAAGTTTATTGTCATGAACGTAGATAATTTATTACATGATCTATAGATTATTTTATGACATTTAAGAGCTATGTTCTTGTCGGTGGGAGTGTTTTTTGATCCGACCATTTGTGTCTATTTCTCTTAAATTTGTTCTCCGACTGCCCGATTTCTTTAATGATGTTTTATTATGAAAATTTCATGGCAAACCAGCTACACCAACATCTTTGGGTTAGGAATATTCCAGGCATATACCTAGATTATGATGAAATTATTATAAGTCTAGCAGACTTAAACCTATGTGTATCAAATTATTCAATTATTCAATGGTGAACTCAATTCAAGGCTGATGAAAAAGCCTTGCTTCTTAATGAAAATATTTTTGAACTTTCTTCTGCAACTTTCTTCTCGTGGGTCTGCTGGAAGAGATTTCTTTGGAAATAAGCAGCACCTTGTACCTTTACTTCATCCTAATCCTAACTAATATTATAAATGCGAAAGTAACTCTGTCTGTCTGTCTGTCTGTTACTCTTTCACGCCAAAACTACTGAACGGATTTGAATGAAATTTAGTATACAGATGGTGTAGACCCTGAGAAAGAACATAGGCTAATTTTTATAGTTAGGATAACACACAGGCCATATTTTATAAAGTTTAACGCGGGTAAAACCGCGGGGCACAGCTAGTACTATATAAATTTCCTTTTGTTTATATTTTGTGTGTACATTAATAAAAATAAAAAGTGTTGTTAACAATAACGTAACGCCATAGTTGTATCTGGGGAGTTTTGGAAAACTGTTGACGGTTGTTCTACCGTCCTCTTTATTCTGTGACCATTTATACAATTTAAGCAGCAGCCTTAAAATCATGTCCAAGACGGCACTAAGGCGGCCAATAAAAACAACTGGTACAAACCTTGACCCCTATCTTTATGGCTTCAGGCGCCGCCCGAGTACTTTTTAAACCAATTTCATGATCATTGTGATTGTAAAAGTAAATGTTGCATTAAAATAAAGTGACCTCTATTTTTTCAGAAAATTTTATGAGCCCTTACTGGTTTGTAAACGAAGCGAGGTGAAGCATAGGCCTAGGATCTCGGTCCACCAATAGATAGATGATCACAAAACACCACAACAGTTGATGAGACTCAACCCGCTGAACGGAGACGGAGAGACAGGGGACGCTTAATACTAGATTTCTGTTGACACCCTTCGGGTAGAGAACCATAAAAAAGTGAGTTCATAATCAGACCTCTTAAATCGCAGCATGATAATCATCTTATCCAAGAGGATCTACGTAGGATAGAAGAGTGGTGTAACCTCAACCATATGCGGCTTAACGTTGACAAATGTTACCACCTTAAATTCAGTAAAAAAAATAAAATAATCAATAAACTTTAGTTATGAAATTGGATCGACTAAAATACAAACCGTCCTAAACAATACAGATCTTGGAGTAACTATCGACAGAGAGCTTTGTTTCACTTCACATATAAACAGTATTATAAATAAAGCATGTCAGATGCATGGATTTTTGAAGCGCAGCACTAAAGGTTTCAAACACCCAAAAACACGAATTACCTTATATAATGCTCTGATACGGACTCATCCAGAATATGCTTGTGTAATTTGGAATCCTTTCTATGCTGTTCATTCCCAACGCATAGAAAGCGTTCAACGCGCGTTCACTCGACACTTGGCTTATCTGTCTTCAGGTATCACACACAGGTGCAATTACAACCAGCGGCTAAAGCATTTTAAAATGAAATCGCTATCGGATCGCCGAAATCTGCACGATTTGCTCATTCTGCATAAAATTGCCAACAACAACATAAATTGCAGTAATCTGTCTCCTAATAGCAGTTCCTCGTATGCCACCAGGTTACCCAATAACTAAAACCTTTTCTCGCCCACCTGCAAAAACAAATCTCGCACTTAATTCACCTATGGTGCGAGCGTGTAATGAGTACAATGGTTTTAGTAAAAAAATCGACCAATTGGATATTTTTTCCGATGCATTTTATGCATACAAGCGTAAAATATTGGAAGCGTTAGCATTGGGACTCTTTTTTTTTCTTAGGCCAATAAGCATTTTTTAATTGTTTTTATTGCATTTTAATCTGTATTAGTTATAGTATTTTTGTTTGTTTTTAATTTAAAATAACTTGTATTGTATGTCAACGTTGTCTATCTTTAGTGCGTGTTGTGCATGCCTTTAATAGGTGTACATATAAGAACCGAATTATATAGTAGTAGTACCATTGACAATATGTAGTAAAAATATTAGACTTAAACTAGATAATTAAACATAATCTCTTGACAATAACTTGATACGAGCTAGCTAAATATCATTTCTGTAATAAAATAATTTTTTTTAAATGTTTTCATATAAGATGTACCTAAATATCTATGTTACTAGAAATAATATCTAATGTATACAACTAAATTACTACAAACATGTTCTGACTATTTACAAGCGCTTTTTTAAAGTCTACGTGAATAAAAACCTTTTTTATTTTATTTTCATTTTATTTATTTTAGTGAGCTAAGATTTAAATGTTGTGTATGTATACTGTTGGTGTGTCTATAATAAATAAATAAATAATCTCATAATAAGCTAAAAATCCTACTAATATAATAATTGCGAAAGTTTGTAAGAATGGATGTATGTTTGTTACTCTTTCACGCAAAAACTACCTAACGGCTTATGATGAGATTTTGTAATAATATAGCTTAATTATCCGAAGAACACATATATATGATATGGCTATAATTTATGAAGTTTGGCATGGGTGCATCCGCGGAGCACAGCTAGTAATTTCATATACATAATATGTATGCTTGATGTGCTAGCGTCTAGCACATCAAGCTACCACAATCTGTCAAATTTCCCCAATTGAAAGTTAGCCTTATGCTTAAGTGATAAAGTTGAAAATCTATAAAATAAATTTGACACATTGGGGTAGCTGGATGTGCTGGCGTATGTACAAATTTACAGTATTTCAGGTCTTTTGTACCTTTTGAAGCCTACTTAGAAAAGCTGCTAAATGGGGCTCTTTCAACCAAACCTCTCTAATTGCGGATGATTCGTCATCACTATAGTAGGAACCAGGCCAACCAACCACATACATTTCATGCAAAATTGAGCTCTGGTGCATGAGAACAAGAATCAGTTTTCAACGGAATTAAAGTCCGTAGTATTTGAAAGACCAGAGTGATGAATAGAAAATCATAGAAGCATTTCACACGTCAAGAAGCATATTAGTTCAGTTTGTAACAAATGCAACTATTTTTTTAAAAATTGTCTTGTAGCACAAAGTATGTGAAACAAAACTACTTCAGATAAGGCTTTGACGGTGAAATCCTTCTCTGTGGTAGTTCTATTTTTAAATAAGCCGTACAGGTTTAAAGACGATCGTAGTTCACTTACATAGGTGCTTTTATAGGAACCCTTATCCATCTATCCAAAATTTAAGAGCTTGGCATTAGTCTGTGTAACATTCTCCATTTATCCCGTTGTAGAGCCATCTCTTTTACTTCTTGATCACTGTCCCCTTGTAATTTTTCTTTAAGTTGGTCAGTAAACTTTCTTCTCGGTCTTCCTCTCTTTGTTCTTGCCTCTATCTTCCCTTCTATTATATTTGTGATAAACTGGTCGTTTCAGATTAGATGTCCTATATAACCCCTTCTGGTTTCTATGTGTTTTTAAATTTGTCGTTTTTCATGTGCTTTTTTTAATATTTCTTCATTGGTGATCTTTTCTGTCCAGGACACTTTCTCCATTCGACGCCAGCACCACATTTCAAATGCTTCCAACTGTTCTCTGTCCTTTTTGTTTTACGGTCCATGTTTGTTTACAGGTGTAAAGGGCAGTGCTGGTACCCTTAAATTAACTGTAAATAAACTTACAAAATGTAATCTTAAAAATGAGAAATCATAAATTTAATCATCCGGCGGGTTTCGAACCAGCACTTTCTACCCATCAGGGTTAGGCGTTCTGCGTCAAGCTACGAACGATACAGAGATCAAATTTAGAATTCTCTTGCTAACAACCTTTCGGAGGATCTAGGTGTTATCCCTCCAGAAAAATGGCCGACTGATATGTTCACAGTTGAATGTGAAAGATCATATCATATTGAAAAGACCTTCGGAACTATTTAAATATAATTGAATTACATTTTGCATTTCAAATAATTCTATAAAATAAAAAATACTATATATAAATATTATAAAATACGAAGCTCATGTTATCTTCAAAGTTAATCTTGTATATGTAGTGGATGAATTCTCTATTATACCTAACGCTTTATCTTTTAATCATAGGGTTACCTATTATCTTATATAAATTTAAACGAAATTAACCCTTTGTCATCTATATAAATAAAAAGAGAAGTCCTGACTGACTGACTCATCAACGCCCAGCCTGTAATAACCCCCCCCCCCCTGTCGGACGACTGTCGTAAAGTCTGTACTCTTACCTAACCTCTGCTGATATACTAGTGTGAGGTTTTATTTAATTAATAATTTTTAGTTGAGTTTTAGTTGGGCGTGATCGTCTATATGTAGTTTTATAAGGCGCGTGATCGTCTAGAATAAATTAACATAATATGCTATTACATCCTATATTCATACCTTGATTCCTATAAAGTTAATTAATGCTGTTTAGAAGAAAATTGCTGTAAATAAACATCCTAATTGGAATTGTAGTTAAACACAGTATATGGCTCCAAGTTTCAGTAATGATTCGTGAAAATAAAATAATATATGGGCTATTTTCTACAACTTAACCCGGATTTCAGCTACCGCGTGTATATGCCGGAAAATGGTTTTCACACGAGTCCTGTAGGATGAAGCGGAAAATGCAAAACTACTGTCTACTTAATCTTAACATAGCTCGTAATAATTTGTAAAGAAATATTATCAATGCAATTAGTCTCATGAGTTATGATGAGTTAACCATGATTTCCTAGAATTATTAATATCAGTTATTTTATTTATTTCATAGTCTCAGAGTCATTGTCAAGGTCATGTGTCATCAAGAGTGTGTCAGAAATAGTTGACTTATATATATATATATATATATATATATATATATACAGATACTTTTGATTGTAAAATCCCACTCATGTGATTGTGAATTAACTCAGTAATTCAGTTATATGAGATTTTGTTAATTTTACGCTAATGGCAATTACTTTGAGCTTTCGCAATTATTCACGTTATCTGAGAGAAATGTTTCGGTAGCTTAAATCTAACATTCTCGACAACTTAAGTTGTAGCATGCGTGCATGCGTGCTTGTGTGTTTGTGTGAATATGAGAATACTCGGATAGTTGCTAGATCTAAGTAATCTATAGCCATAATAGTTTGAGTATAGGGTATGTTTCGGAGATTTATAATATGTGTCGATCACAGACGTGAGCTCAAAATGCTGTAACGGTAGGCTTGCTTCTAGCACGTCCCACGTTGGATGAGAGAGTCTGTCTGCGAAGGGATCTTTGCCCTTTATTCACTTGAACGTGACCCGCGTTGGGCAGACAGATATCTCCCACACATGACTTAACGCATGCCCGCTTGTTTAGACAGTCTACACATACAGGGATTACACGCTGTCGACACTACAGTATATAATGGTAGCTTGATTCAATTGGCGTGTTCGATCATCTTGATCCGAACCATCCGAGATAGATGTCTCATTACTTTTATATGTGTGTGTGTGTGCTGTAAAAGCCGCTCTCATTGTATCGAGTTCATCAGGAAATAGATAAAGATTACGCACACTTACGCAGACTGCGTCCCATTATAGGTATTCCAAAATCACATCTCCTCGTACATAAAATTGTATATCTATTCATTCTACTTTATTTTAAATATTTACTAACTGTCAACACTCTACTTATGTGTATATGGTCATGTAAATGTCGTCAAAAGTAAAAGTCAACCATCATTATATATCGTCGTCGTCATTGTGTACATAGTTATCTCCTTAATTAATAATAACTGAACCACTTAGACAATTATCTTCAGGATTTGTACCAGTTTTTTTTCTATATCTTGAAAACATCCATTAATAAATAACGAATAAACAATTTAGGTAATTATTTAATTGGATTTGAACCAATTATCCTTATATCTTGAATATCGTTGCAACGCGTATATAAAAATCTCCATTAATAAATAACGGGTGAACCATTTAGATAATTATTTAATTGGATTTGAACCAATTGATCTAGTTAACCTTCACCTTAGGTTCTCACAGTCGTCTAGATTCTTAATCGTCAGTTCTAGCCATGAAAATTAGAAATAATGATCGGATATAACCCCAAGTGTGACTGAGAACCTATCTCAAACACAATAAATTCATAATCATTTGATTATTATGGATAGCTATTTGTCTGTGCAACAACAACAATGCCAGAGTAATAAATTAACCTCTAACAAGTAATATTTAGTGCAATAACAGTTGAAATAATTGTTAAGTTAATAACTGTCTTTTGCCAAAGTTACAAATAGGTACTTAGTATTTAGTACTTAGTATTTAGTACTTAGAGTTTAGTACTTAGTGTTTAGTGAAATGAAATATGAAATAGTAAACAGCGTTTTGTCCAGTAATATATAAATATAGAACTTAGTATTTAATGGAAATAAAATATGAAATAGTAAACAAAGTTTTGCCTAGTGAACTTAGCTTTCAATTTCAGGAAACCGGCTGCATTCACTGAATTTAATTAATTTAGTTATAATATTTTATAAGCAAACACTGACTCTAACACTAATACACACTGACTTTAACGCTATAAAATTAGGATATGTTAGAGAGTAACAATCCCGATTGTAACCGCGCGTCAAATGAAGACTGAACATAAGTTCAAAGCTATCATAACTAGAAACGTGGTATTTCTTTCCCCGTCCCCCACTACCCCGCGTATTCGGCGTCCAAACAGATTTCTTTACCATTGTCTTTTCCTAGAAAGGACCCAATAAATATTGTTCAACCTCGACCCTAACACGTGTTCTAAGTGCTCAACACATTTCTAATACTTACTTCATTATTTTTTTTTTTATATTACCCGTCCCGAGGTTTTATGGTCACTTTCCAAGTTTTAAAATTGTTAACAAATCCCAAAACGATAAATATTACTCTTTTTTTTGTCTACATCCTATGGCTGACTATTGTGAGAATCTTGGAGTGCATTCATTTACTTGAGGCCCTATATAATGCTTATGTACTTGCCAGTACCTACCATATTGGTAGATATTTCCTTACTCTTTAAGCATGGGGTATTGTACTACTACAAGCCCAAACCCTTGGACCTAGAAAGCTGAAATTTTGCACAAATGTTTTCTTTCTACTGTAGACAAGGAATAAGGAAGGATTTTTCGTAATTCAACCCCTAAAGGGGTAAAACGAGGGTGCAAAGTTAGTATGAAACTTTGCCGTTTTTGAAGTTAAAGGCATGAAAATTGGTATTTGGCCTTCCTGTTAAAAATAAAAAAATACGTGTTACAGGATTTTTGGTAATTCTACCCCCAAGGGTGAAAAATGAGGGATGTAAGTTTGTATGAAAATGGGAATTTTTTTAAGTTAAAAGCATGAAAATTAGTATTTGGGCTTTAAGTTATAAAAAAAAAATATGTATTTCAGGATTTTTGGAAATTCCAGCCCCAAGAACGTAAAATATGGGGTGTAAGTTTGTATGAAAAATGTGACAATTTTTAAGTGAAACGCATGAAAATTGGTATTTGGCATTTCAGTTAAAAATAATAAATATACAATTCGGAATTTTTGAAAATTCCACCCCCAGGGGCGTAAAATAGGGGATGTAAGTTTCAATGTAAACTGGGACTTGAAGTTAAACGCATGAAAATTGGTATTTAGCATTTCAGTTAAAAATTAAAAATAATATGTATTTCAGGATATTTGGGAATTCTTGCCCTTTAGGGCGTAAAATAGGGGATGTAAGTTTGTTTGAAAAATGCGACATTTTTGAAGTTATACAGATGAAAATTAGTATTTGGTCTTACAGTTGAAAATAAAAACTACATATTTCAGGATTTTTTTAAATTCCACCCCAAAGGGCATCAAATAGGAGATGTAAGTTTGTATGAAAAATGCTATAATTTGAAGTTAAACGCATGAAATAGGAGATGTAAGTTTGTATGAAAAATGCTATATTTTTGAAGTTAAACGCATGAAAATGAGTATTTGGGCTTTCTGTTAAAAACATATAATATTTATTTCAGGATTTTTGGATATTCCACCCCCAAGGGCGTAAAAATAGGGGATGTAAGTTTATACTGACTGACTGACATATCAACGCACATACTAAACGGCTGGAGTTACTTAGGGTGTTGACATTTTGACAGTAGTTACCTTTTATGACTTAGGCATCCACTAAAGAAGGGTTTTTCAAAATACCACCCCTAAGGGAGTAAAATAAGCAATGAAAGATTTTATGAAAATCCTTCATTTTGATATTAACTCGTTGGTATATGGCCTTGCAGTTAAAAATTTAAATATATATATATATCAGGAGTTTTGAAAATTCCACCCCCAAGGGCGTAAAATTGGCGAAGTAAGTTTGTATGAAAAATATGATAACAAGTTTTAAGTTAAACGCATGAAAATTGGTATTTGGCCTTTCAGTTAAAACAAAAAAATATGTATTTCAGGATTTTGGAGAATTCCACCCTTAAGGGTGACAAATAGGAGATGGAAGTTTGTATCAAAAATGGGACATTATTTAAGGTAAACGCATGAAAATTGGCATTTGGTCTTTCATTTAAAAATTATAAATATAAATTTCAGGATTTTTGGAAATTCTAGGTTATTTATAGGTGAGTTTTCTTAAATTTATATTGCTTATTTCTTTTAAATATTATATTTTTTAGATTAAGCTAGAAGTAAGTAGTAATTGGTCATCATTCAAAATTGTCGCGGACGAAGTCGCGGGCACCAGCTATTTAAAATATAAAAAGCATGTTAATCCTTCGAGGTTTTACGTTTATGAATTCAGACACATGTAGCTCCTTATAAGTTTAAAGATGTATAAAGTTTGTGACTTGTTTAACTTTTAAAAATAACAAAGCAGTTAGGTAACGCCTTCGATGTTTAAAAATTTTAACTCCTAAATCCCTAGCCAGTTCCTTCATTCTGTATGAGCAGCTTGACTGGGTAAGTACTTCTGACTTTCAGTTTACAATCCAGATAATAACACTATAATGTTAATGTTGTGGTTCGGGTTTGAGGAAGATTTACAGAACCTACTGAGACAGGGATGGTTACCCAACCCTTGAGTGAGTGACAATGTTTTTAGCACGCATCATAGGCTACGGCAACCGCTTCTCGGCCGTATAATTGTGCGCCAACTTGGAAGTATAAAATAAATACAGCTCTGTATAACACAAAGCGCTTGACTGCTTAAACTGAACCTGATGGCAGAAAGCGGGTAATGAATAGTCCCAATTAGTAAGCCGGCGTCGACGCCACTCACTCGTACATTTTCAGTCGTATCTTATCGCTCATACCAATGCAATACAAACTGAGTCATATTCAATTAAAATACGTATTATTTTTGAACGAGATTGGAATGGTCGATAGGCCATTTAAGTAGTAAGCTGAGAGGTGAATGGCAAAAATAGCTGCGGCGCGAATAAAAGGGTATGTCTCTATGTAAGGTACTGCTTGTTCGCTGGTTTACGAGTTGGTAGGGCGTGAGTTAATGCCACGTTGATGGAAGTAGGTATACCTATCTCTATCTAAGTGTTAGTTTGCTTGTGACGTTGCATGGATTTCAAAAATGTGGATTTACGTTCTTAGGATGTTTTTATGAAGAGTTGTATAGGTGCCTAGCCTTGTCTAATGGCGTCAAGCGTTACATGCAAGCCACAGCTACTGTAGATGCTCAAAAAGCGCTGGTGAGCTTGTAATCTGATGATTATGCTACCATTTGTTTGTTTGGCAAAAGAAAAAGTCATTAGTCTAGGACATAATTTGCCCTGGCTCACCTGAAAGGTTCTATAGACTATGCACACATGCAATATAAATAAAACGCAATATAAACTTTCTAAAATAAATGTAGGTCCCTCGTGTCGTGGACTATCTGAAATTCAAAGAGATTCAGTTTTAAAGAAAAAGAGATCAGTGATCGAAAACTATCAAAACTCGCAGAACGTAGACCTATCTATGTTCTGCGACTTTTGATAGTTTTCAAGCACTGTTTTCTTTTTCTGATTTACTGAATTTTTATTATTTTTGAAACTGAATCTTTTCGAGTTTTTCTTTTATGCATAAACACATCACCTTCGTCACTTTGATGAAAGTTATGAAAATGTTATCAATGGACCTAAATTTATTTTTTTGTTATCGATGGATCGGCTATCCCGTATATATTTTTACATTATAAATAATAGTAACTTATTCTACGGCCAATGTCTACACACTATATTGGCCGCTGTAGAATAAGTAAAAATATATACAAAATATTATTATTATATTAAAAATTAAGCTCAATGAACTTAAAAAATATATTCAAAACTAAGCCCTAAAGAACTTAGGTGGTAGGTGTCATCCAAAGCTTTCCCAGTCCCCACCACCTGAAGGATGGCACAAAAGGGGGGAACCCGGGCAACATTCCCGTCTTCCCGTGGCTTCCTCCAACAGGCGCTAGAGAAGTCCACGCCAGGTTCAGTCTGTGTGAGTCCGACATACCCACTCGCAGACACATTTTGCGGGTGAGATGCGTAGGCATTCCGACTTCCTTAACAAAAAAAGGTGGCAGGTGTCATATTTTATTCGTGGTAACCATAGCAGCGATAGAGATAAAACTTTGGTAATTTTATTAACCAAAATTACTCTATTGATTATTATAATATAATAATCTCCTTGACAATAACTTAATACAAGCTAGCTAAATGTCACTACCATTATAAAATAAATTCTAAAAATGTTTTAACATTCCGTGTACCTAAATATATGTAATATGTGACTAGAAATAATAACTGTATTACTCCAAACATGTTCTGACTATTTACAAGCGCTTTTTTAAAGTCTACGTGAATAAAAACCTTTTTTATTTTATTTTATTTTATTTTATATAGATATACATACATGTTATAATTATACGAGAGAATACCTACCAGAGAACAGGCAGCAGCGTTTTTCTGTGAACTATGCATCAAACTGGGATCGCCAACCCGTCTGCCAAGCGTGGCGATTATGGCATATCCCCCATTCTTTGGGGAGGCTTTTATCCAGCAGTGGACATACTTTGGCTGACATGATGATGATACATATTGTTATTTAAAAGCAGTATTGTCTAGGCATATGACATCCAGAGATATGACAAACTCTATATAAGTCTTATATTCCTTTTAAAGGATCATTATTTGTCAATACCGGTTCATCAGTAATTTCATTTCATTTAATTTACTGTAATTTAATTTAAATTAATTTAATGTAATAGCATCTTCAATGTTATTGATGACTCCTATTACAGTATATATATGATTATATGTAGTTTATGATATTAGTACATATCTAGTATGTGGTTTATAAATATTTTATTGTACGTAATAGGATGCATATTACAATGTATTTTATTTTTATTATTTATTTATTTTTTAGTATGTAGTATGTACCCAAGAGTAGGTACCTTATTTAAACACTCTGTACACCCGCAACTAGCCGTGACTGTATCCTTTCTCCTATTTCCTAAGTAGGTTGTCTGGAAGAGATCACATTTATAAGATAAGACTGCCCATTGTACTGTTCTCTCTAATGTGTATTGTTCTTGTACTGATTAATATTTTGGTGTACAATAAAGAGTTATAATAATATATTCCACAATCAAATGTTTTGTAAAAAGCGGTAGTATTAA
Source organism: Pseudoips prasinana (assembly GCA_951640165.1). Lineage (NCBI taxonomy): Eukaryota > Metazoa > Arthropoda > Insecta > Lepidoptera > Nolidae > Pseudoips > Pseudoips prasinana. Next base: position 29,440,470 of record OX621251.1, on the reverse strand, counting down.
TGCAAAATTAAAATCAAACATACATAAAATTTAGAAGTATATACATAAAGTGAAACCTTTGGTATTGATAATTTTATGGGTTCACCAAAAAATCTCCAAAGACCAAGCCCATTTAAAACTTGGAGACAACAGTTTAAGTACCTAGTACTTACTTAAAATACTTTTTTATGGGCTTGGCTATATCAAAGAACTTTTCGAGAGCCGCGCCACTTTTTATCTGCAAACTTTTGATCTTATTGGGGATTATCAGTAAATTTAGGTCGATGTGTTTTCGGTTATAGTGTTTAGACGATTTGATGAAATATCCTCTCTAGTTCAGATATGGGCAGCCGGTATTCCTAAATATATGTATATGTTCTTGGAAAAAAAACCGTCTAGTAAATTTCTGTCATGGCTTAACGATATGCATACAGTCGTTATTGACTGCATAACGAGCCCAGCATTGAGACTCTTTGAAATATGTGTGCGGGTATTATTTTTAGGGTTCTGTACCCAAAGGTTGGCGTGGTTGGCAAATGCTTGCTTTTCACGCCGGAGGTCGTGGGTTCGATTCCCACCCAGGACAGATATTTGTGTGCATGAACATGTCTGTTTCTCCTGAGTCTGGGTGTAATTATCTATATAAGTATGTATTTACAAAAGAAAAGTACCTATTATATGTAGTATATCAGTTATCTGGTTTCCATAATACAAGCTCTGCTTAGTTTGGGATCAGATAGCCGTGTGTAAATAATGTCCCAGAATATTATTATTATTATTATAAAGCTTAAAACAGAACCCTATTACTAAGACTTCGCTGTCTGTCTGTCTGTCCGTCTGTCACCAGGCTGCCGCTTTTGCCGGTTTTTTTTTATTTGTACCTATATGAAGAAATGATAAATAAAGCGTAATAGTAAAAACAAAATCCTACTAAAATAAATAATCTTAAACTGAACTACGAGTATTATGTAGGTACGTACGTAAACAATATATTATTATATAAATGTGTTAAGTGAACTATCTGTAAATGATTGCTATCATATACTTAATTTAAAATTAATGACTCTGTCTCAAAATGAATAATGTTATTGTTTCGAAGTTTTTCTTTTGTATACCTAAATATAATCTAAAATAATAAGCATTCAGACAACCGATCGAGCATATATTGTGTTTGCCTACTAAATAATTACTCTAATTGGACCAAATCCCGTGTTCATGCCCGCTTGAGTATGTTTCGCCGGACCGTCTCAACTGGGTCGTGTTGAAACCGGTAGTAGATGAACCCACTGAGTTTGTTTCGCTGGGTCTTCTCAGTTGGGGCGCATTGGATCCGGTGGTAGCATTAAAGCGCGACCTTCGTTATTAACACAAGGTCCGTCATAATAATAATACCTTTAATATAGAAAGAACCATTGACAATATGTAGTAAAAATATTAGATTTAAACTAGATAATTAAACATAATCTCTTGACAATAACTTGATACGAGCTAGCTAAATATCATTGCTGTAATAAAATAAATTTTATAAATGTTTTCATACAATATGTACCTAAATATCTATGTTACTAGAAATAATATCTAATGTATACAACTATATTACTACAAACATGTTCTGACTATTTACAAGCGCTTTTTTAAAGTCTACGTGAATAAAAACCTTTTTTATTTTATTTTACATACTTATGTATATTATATTTTACATACTTATGTATACGGTAACGGTTACAGTGTCGCGATTTCAATTCTTCCATCTCAAACGCAAGACACCTAAAGAAGTTTTTAGTTCAACAATTAAGAGTCCACCATAGAACTCAACATCCTACAATATAATTAATTAATATAATAAATAAATGATATACTGGGATATTGTTTATACACGGCCATCTGATTCCAAAATAAGCAGAGCTTGTACTATAGAAATCAGATAACTGATATTCTAATTTCTTTTGTAAATACATACCTATATAGATAATTACACCCAGACTCAGGACAAACAGACTTGTACATGCACACAAAATCTGAACCCCCGACCTCTGGCGTGAAAGGATAGAACTTAAACCACGCCAGGCCCGTCTTTTTCACGAAGTTAAATTGCTCTAAATCGAATATAAAGGTTGAGTTTGATCTCAGCCTCATCTAGCTTATCATCCCCTAAACAGACATGCAAAAGCGTATTTTTGAGGTCATCATCTTTTATTATCAAAAATTTAACTCCAGTAGTTAAGAGGGTAGCAAAACCTCATTGTTTCGTATCACGCCAATTTCTTCCCAACGAATATGGATCAAAATAAAGCGAATGGAAGACTATGAAAATTGGTTAAAAACACAGGGTTCATTAAAAGCGGGTAAAATATAATCTTTATGATAAATCGAAGACAACAAAGATATTTTTATACTATAATGCACTACTTACATATAAAACATTGATTTAAATTTAGTGGCAGTTTTTCTAGATCCTTCTGTATTAAGCATTCTTTAGACGTGACGTGATTTTTTTGTTTCCGAAGAATACTTGCTAAGTTGAAGTAGTGGCAACTCGTTGAACCGACGGCCGCTGGGGCAGAAAGGTTCTCGAGTGGCAATCACGTACCGGACGACGCAGCGTGGACAAGCCCCCTACAAGATGGTCGCTGGAAGCGGCTGCTCAAAGCAAGTTCTTTAAATCAATGAGTATACACTACAGATGCCACCGCGGCTGTGTAGAACATTCGCAGATGATTCGCAGAAATGTACAGACGCCAATACATCAAGCTACCCAAATTTGTCAAATTTCCCCAATTGAAACTGAGCCTAATGCTAATGTGCTAAAGTTGAAAATCTATAAAAGTAATTTGACAGATTACACAAGTGTTACACAAGAATTGTCCCAGTAATGTTGTCTGCACTGGAACTAACAATACGTTATGTTATTCTTTTCTTAAAATTCTAGAATAGCTTTTATCAATTATCAATAAGTTAATTAATTTGCACGATACATTATTAATAATTTTATTTTATTATTATTAAATTTTAACAAGGTATACCAAATAGATTCGGCCTAAAACTTGCGAAAAGATACCAATTTAGCTTTTATCAGTCCGTTAAAGCCTTCCATTAACAGGCTTGAATCAAAAACTGCTGACCTGTTGGAAGAAAAGCTAATTGCTCAACGTTTATATTTAATTTCACTAAGTTAATAGACTGTCGAGTACCAACGGCCCTATTCGAAACAATTAGCACTGAGTAAATATAATTTATTTCTTTAATGAGCCAACACTTGAAGAAAAATAGAGATGGACCTACGTAATTAAAATCTTTCGGGGTATTGTTTTTTAGTAGAGGTCATAGCTGACGTTATGTAGGTCAACGTAAGGCTTGTAGAAGAAGAAGTACACTTTATTGCAAAAATAAGTAAAACAAAGCAAAGGTTTCTAACAAGGAAATTAATCTCTTCCAGGCTTCGATCAATAATAGCAGTCATTGATCGAAGCTTCCAGGCAACCATTTTGCGTCGATTAGACCAGGATCTATTCATATAATAAAATCGTAGGAAAGTCAAAACTGTACATTGAATATTTTTTTTAAAGGATACTTGAGGCATGATCTACAACGATATCGAAGCCAAAAATATAGTTTTTAGAATTTTGGTCTGTTTGTCTGTATGTATCGTGCCAAACTCAAAAAGTACTGTATGGATTTACTTTAAATTTCGCATGAATATTACTAAGAGGTCGGGTATATAGGCATATTATCACACTATCACCTACGGGGAGGAGCTGTGATAATTTATAAAATTTAACGCGGGTAAAACCGCGGGGCAGAGTTATTGAAAATAATCTGATGACGGTATCAGAAGATGTTTTCCTGCAGTAACCAATTCATAGATAATGTAGAAGACAAATATTTGTGATCATGAATGTGGCTTGTTGGTCTAGTGGTTTGTGACCCTGGCTGCTAAACCAGAGGTCGTGGGTTCAATCTCCAGCTAGAATATATCTTTGTGTGATGAGCAAGATTATTTGATATCGTCAGATTACTACGGTGACAATTACCTTGGTGCCCAGGTGTTCCAATTCTGATCACTGATGTTGCGGGAATCTAACTTATAACATGCATATGTATATTTCAAGTTCGATCCCCGGTTTCCGCAAGCTGCATAACAGACCCACATCTGTATGAGTCAAAAATAGTTTCAAATGTTAAAATGCAAATTATAAATTATATCGTCCGGCAGTCCTCGAACCAGCACCCCCTACCAATCTGGGTGTAGGTGCTCTGCGTTAAGCTACGATTCACACTGGCCGATCTAACTTAGAGTTCCTTTACTAGCACCCTTCCGTAGGATGACGGAGTTCTCCATCGGCTTTGTTGTCTAGAAAAATAGCCGACTGCTATATAAATAATTGTTCGGAGTCTGGGTGTGCTTTTTGTCCGACAATTTTATGTTTGTAAATTTCCCCGCGATGGTACAGGAATTCCTGTATCATCGCGGGGAATATTGCTGTATAAATTCAATAAAAGTATGTGCACATTATAGCTAATGGATGCACGTGTGGCGCAGCGGCTAAGACAGTCGCCTCGCCGCTTCGTGTCCCACGTCGGAAAACTATTTGTGTGACGTACAAATAGTTGTGTTGAGTCTGTAATTTGTGTCCGTCTGTTATATGTTTGTAAAGTACCCCGCGACACAGTGATTAGAGGCATTAGTGCGAGCGTCGAGTTTAAAAAAAATGGACATAAAGCGTTATACGTAGAATGGTGTAAAATTAGCCCCGATTCTGAATACTACAGGTTTTCATACCATTATTGTAGTTATCGCAAATTTTTGACCGAGGTCTGAAGGCTTTTAAGCTTAAATATTCGCCAACAATCAATGTGTGCAAACTTATGATCAATTAATGTCAATGTCATTGAAATAAATGTGATTAATAATATTACATATTTTCACTGACATTTACATTCACTATTAGTGATTATTATGTTACGCGGCGCTCATACCAGAGTAAAGCAAAGTCAAAAATAATTTATTACGTAAAAATTTTACATTTATGTGGAATCGTCACTTTTTTTACCCCACCGTGCAGTGCATGACTTGGCAGCTACTGAGAAACACTGCCAGAAGACTCAGTAGAAAAATATACTTAAGATTAATTACAATCATGTGTGTTGACTCAGAACAACTTAATCCTAAGCACTTTTGTCACTTAAATAATCAGAAATTATGTAATAATTATGCTACACAATTTGGCTTTACCTAATATTTATTTTAAACTTATTTGTAGACACTTCTCTAATAATAATCTTCTCTAATAAATATTAATATAATTGGGAAGTTTGTTATCTGAAATATAATACTATTTGAACCAATGGTATAATGTCCTCATAGCCGATTTTTTTATTTCAGGTCAGGGCGGCCAGTCTCAATGGATACCAGCCATCTGCGCGGGAAATATTAAAGTCCTCAATTTTGTGCGCAAACACAGGGGCATTTTCTATTTCATCATTGACATGATCCCATGGGCCGACTAGCGACATAACCGGAAAGAGGTCAGGTAGAGGACCGGCGGCTTACATACAAAATCGGTTCACTAACAACGGAGAAATCCCGTAACATACTAAAGTCTAATTAATTTTTACCTTCATTTTGGAGTCGCGTTAAAAGCATTATATAGTACACAGATCTTTTAGTAGGTAGTATATTAGGTCCAGCTATTTACGTAATTTCTCCGCAATTTTCCCGGCGCTAATACATCAAAAGCACTCCAGTCTCACCAAGGATTATGGCAGGCTAAAGGGTACTTTGCACGATCCATCCAGCTACTGACCACAGCCTAATACTTGTTGACATGGGACGAAAGCTGTGTCAAATGTTTCCCACGACATTTCGTATTATGACGTCAGAGATACAAATTGTAGATAAATATACCGAAGCATTTAGGCCGAAAAACTACGTTGAACTTGATCGTTGGACGAGTGCAAGCAGGTTTGGTTTCACCTGTACACTGTAGAGATAAAAACTCTCGTGAAATTGCTCACAATCCGACTGTCTATGCATGAGACACTGTAGATAAATATACCGGAGCATTTAGGCCAAAAAACTACGTTGAACTTGATCGTTAGACGAGTGCAAGCAGGTTTGTTTTCACGTGTATACTGTAGAGATAAAAACTCTCGTGAAATTGCTTACAATCCGACTGTCTATGCATGAGACACTGCAGGTCCTTGCTTGAAATAAAACCAGGAAACTGTTTAATTTAGATAACTGTTTTACTGCATTGAATTTATATGAGTTACAACATTAAGTGTTGTTTGGCTGACGCCGATAAGTTTGTGTGAAGACAATAAAAAAATGTAATTTGTGGGTATCGAATATTAAGAACATAAAAGTTGTCGATGAGTTATTTAGGCTATGGTTTTTTTAGGGTTCCGTAGCAAAAAACGGAACCCTTATAGATTCGTCATGTCTGTCTGTCTGTCCGTCCGTATGTCACAGCCACTTTTTTCCGAAACTATAAGGGCTGTACTTTTGAAACTTGGATTTGGAAATTATTTTTTAATCGTACCCATACATGTGGGCTGTCTATGGATAGGTCTTCATAAATTATATTGAGGTTTCTAATATCATTTTCTTCTAAACTGAATAGTATGCGCGAGAGACACTTCCAAAGTAGTAAAATGGGTCACCCCACTGTAAGTTCTAAAATGAGAGAGTGATAAAACTAAAAAAAAGAATATTTTTGGCGAGAGACACTTCCAAAGTGGTAAAATATGTCCCCTACCCCCATGGTAACTTCTAAAATAAGAGAATGATAAAACTAAAAAACATATAGGATATACATTACTTCCATGCAAACTTCCACCGAAAATTGGTTTGAACGAGATCTAGTTAATATTTTTTTTTAAATACGTCCTAAATCATAAACTGCAATTTCCCTTTCATTAAATCAACTACTACAAGAACTTTTATATTATTACTTCTATATTGTTACTTGCTGCTACGGAATCCTTCATGGGTGAGTCCAAATCGCACTTGGCCGCTTTTTTAAATTTGATTGCACATTACGACTTAATTATCGTAACTGTACCTATTGATTTCATATTATTTTGTATTTGCATGGTTTTGGGCTAAATGTGAGGACTTTATTCTAATAATAATATGTAAAATCAATATGTAACCATAATTTTTGGCAATAAACGTGAATTGAATCGAATAGAATTGAAAAACAAAAAAACAACCAAGTGCGAGTCGGACTCGCCTATGAAGGGTTCCGTAGCAGCAAGTAACAATATAAAATTAATAATATAAAAGTTATTGTAGTAGTTGTTTGAATTGAAGGTAAATTGCAGTTTACGATTTAAGACGTATTATAAAAACTACTTACTAGATCTCGTTCAAACCAATTTTCAGTGGAAATTTGCATGGAAGTAATGTATATTATTATTATTCATTTATTTCGGATTAATAAATATTCCATATATTGTTAGTAAATCAAACTTATAACTATGTTAGTATATCAATATTAAATGTCAACATTACAAATTATATCAGAATAACATTATTACATGCGCACTATTTTACATTAAAGAGGACCCCTCCAGATCCATGTACGGTATTCCAGTGCCTCACAACCGGACAATCAACCCTTCCCAATATGGTATTCAGGAGGCTGTTGTTGCTGTCACGCACGCGCCGCATCAGGGAGGCCACTCTTTTCCGCACAATAGCCCTAAAGCAGTCTGTGCTAGCCTTAGCAAACATACCTGACGCACTGCAATAACGAGGCAACCCCAACAGCATCCTAAAACCATTATTGTACAGGACCCGTAGGGCATTGAAAGATCTACACGTATAGCGGACCCACAGGCTACAGGTATAAAATGTCTGGCAGTATGCTTTAAAAAGAGAAATTTTTACCACTTTTGTGCACCGGGCAAACCTGCGCGCCAGCATATTGCATCTCACTGCCAATGCCCTACGTTCCCGTTCAATATCTAAATCATCCGAGAGGTCCTCGGTGACCCAGTGCCCCAGGTACTTAAATTTGGTGACCCTACTTAACAGCATTCCTCCAAGCCTGACCGGCGGAACGGTTTTAGGACTCTTATTACCCGCCTTAAAAATAAGTAGTTCACTCTTCTTGCAGTTATACCTGAGGCCGTGTGACCCCGCGTACCTCTCACAGATTCCTATTAGGTAGTTAAGGGCTGTAACAGATGGTGTCAACAGCACCATATCGTCGGCATAACTTATGTTGTTCATACAAACACCATCCACTGAACAGCCGACCCCGGACCCGCTGAGCTCACCTATCAGTCCATTAACGTACAGGTTGAAGAGTCGTGGTGAAGTCAGGCCTCCCTGTCTCACACCACACTCCAACCTGTACTCTGACGAACATGATCCCGCCCACCTAACGGTATTGGTCTGGTTGCCGTACCAATATCTTAATATATTTATTACGTCTCCGGGTATGCTGGTTTCCCCCTGGAGCTTATCCCACAGCACGTCATAAGACACCAAGTCAAATGCCTTCGACAGGTCCAAGAAACAACCATGTACAGGCGTCTTCCTCGTCACATAGTACTGGACAGTATGCTTGAGTCGCAGTACGGCGGTTTCAGTCGATTGCCCACCCCTGAAACCAAACTGAGCTTCGTGGAGATCTATATGCTCACTTAGCTGACCATCAAACCATCCAGTACCTTGGCGATCACTGTAGCCAATGAGATAGGTCTGTAGTTGTCCCTGTCGGAGGCATCACCCGTCTTGTTTTTAGGTATTCGTATAACAGTGGTCTTCATAAGCTCTTTAGGTAAATATGAATGTCCTATACACAAATTGAACAACATGACCAACACCCTAGGTAAATGAACACCTGCGAACTGCAAGTGCTCGATGCTAAGGTCATCATGTCCCGGAGACTTACCTCTAGTCATATTTTAGATAATATGGGCAACTTCTTTCGCTTTAAATCTGCACGGCTCACAGTCTACCATCTCAGCATCGAGCACCTGCTGCACACATCCTAGGGGAGACACAACCCTAAAATGGTCCTTAAATAATTCAGCAATTTGATGGGGCTCACTCCTACCCCCAACATTCACCGGGACACACGAACCAGCTTCCAGTTTCCTGGTGTGCTTCCAAAAGCTTTTGAAATCCCTCTCTTTGTGGTGTGTTGCTAAGATATCCATTGTCTTGACGCCATTTCAATTTAGATTTAAACCGATTACGGGTTTCACGCATAGTATTATATATATCACCAGACTCTGGTTTTCCATGAAATATCCAAGCCTGAAAGCTGTTTCGTGCGTCTACATGAAAATTCCGTACATGCTTGTTCCACCCAATGACATATTTTTGCTTTGTTCTTTTTCTTACACTATGACTCCTTTGCGAAGCTTCCGTCAAACAACTAACAATACTTTTATACAACTTATCAATAACTACATGATGAAAATTATTAGAACAAGTCTTATCAGCGCACAGACCAAGTTCCATCGGAAAATTAATGTCCCTTAATGTAGCTGTACACAGTTCCCTATAGATTCTTATCTGTTCAGGGTTCCTGTCACCCCATCTCACTTCACTGTAAATATCCCCAGTATATTGCACTTTACAGGGTAGTATTCCCAAGTTGCAATACCCTTCCAGTGGAAAATGGTCCGACCAGAAAACATCGTAACATACCTTAATATCCGTCACACATTGCCAAGCTGCCTCCGTTGTCGGACAGTGATCAAGCCATCTCTTACAGTTATCATGACTTTCACTTATAAAAGTATGTGTGTCTGAAATAACATCTAACTTTAATACGTCCGCACAGAGCCAGCTTCGCTCTTCACAAAAGTTGGCCAATTCCTTACAAAAATAACTTAAAAGTCCCCGAGAATAATAGCGGATTCAATATTAAAACTTTCAATTACCGCATGTATTTCACTTAACACATCTGTGAATTCTAATAAGTTATCTGTACAATCTGTTGGCATATACACTGAAAACACTAACGAACTACGCTCACTCATACTTTAACAGCTGTCAGTCTCACGCTACTACACGGCACAATAGTTACGGAAGAGAAAACACCCTTTCGCCACATCAGCGCCACCCCACCGTACGGCCTACCACGCAGCACGCCTGTCGATGTATCTACCGCCGACTTACTGGTGTACTCAAAGTTCTTATCAATGCTTCCAATGAATGCTGTATCATGAGGCAAGAGCCACGTCTCCTGCAAGGCAATAACGTGTGCAGTCTTACACAGCTCCTTTATCCCCTCTACGGATCTCGTAACAGACTTGCAATTGAAACTGACCATTTTGATAGTGTGATTATTTGTAGTGTCCATCATAAATCAGAAATTTTTCATGATAGCCTCAGTCCCAGCCTCAGTCACCCCCATTTTGGGGGAGCTCTCTACTTGCCGATACTTAAAATTAATAAATCGACGGAAAGAAATACCTTCAGGCCACAATTGCTCATCTAGAAACATATCTAACTTATGCCTAGGAACAAACACTTTAAAAGCCTTATAATCTCTTAGCCGCTTCATCTTAATCTCTGCCAACTCCACTGAAACTCGCGTCTTGCCCAAAATATAGTCAGCGACGTCCTCAACTGAAGACTCTTTATCCACGTTATTTACAAACAGCGGTATTTTAATATCTCCAGCCTTGAATTTACCCGAGGACTCCTTCGCTTTGCCTTGTGTTCCAATAAATCTATTCTTCAAACGCTTGCGCTGTACCAAGTCCCAATGTTCATCTGTATAGGTTTTGAAATCGCCTCCGTTTTGCATTACTTGCGAGCACGTCTCACTATGATTCATCGACGCTTCCCTCTGCGTAACACGCGCCGTTGAGGCCACCGATTGCGCACACGCCACTAGGTTATCATAATATATGTTTTTTAGTTTTATCATTCTCTTATTTTAGAAGTTACGGTGGGGGTTGGACACATTTTACCACTTATGAAGAGTCTCTCGCCCAAACTATACAGTTAAGACAAAAAAATATATTAGGAACTTCAATATCATTTTTAAAGACCTATTCATAGATACGCAGCATGTATGGGTTTGATGAAAAAAAAATTGAGTTTCAGTTCTAAGTATGGGGCATTGGGGCCCCCAAAATGTATTGTTTTTTTTCTATTTTTGTGTGATAATCATAATACGGTTCACAGAAGTTTCGGAAAAATGTGGCTGTGACGTTCGAAATTCGAAAAATTTGCTTTCACTTTTATATACATCCATTTCATTCATCAATACAACCTTCACCAAGCGTTTCTCCTATTACTTGGGCCCACACCTATATAATAAAATTAACTTAGCATACCCAATATACGGTTCCTCTCACTTTACTTGTAAATATTTAAACAAATCATTTCTCCGAGAAAAATCCTACGACGAAACGGAAGAATTCCTACAGTGATTACTTTAAATTAGTAAACACATGTGTTACATATTATTCATTAATTCAATCTGCCCACATTTATTTCTTAATAAATAAAATAATATAAAAAAGGTTTTTATTCACGTAGACTTTAAAAAAGCACTTGTAAATAGTCAGAACATGTTTGTAGTAATATAGTTGTATACATTATTGAGTTCGGATTCGCACTGCGCTGAGGACGGACGTGCTACTTAATTTATTTCTAAACTACTAAATTATTGCCAATCAAATTTGCACTCATTAGTTTACATGTGATAGCATATTTTGCGGTACAAGTGAAAGCGTGTGTTACTACCATCAACAACTCAGTAACTGGAGACTCAGGCACATCAAGCGGCGCGGGCGGCTGCCGACCGGGCCCCACCCTCCCTCAGCCCAGCGGTGTAAAAGAGACGGGCTCCAATAATTCATCTCGCTCTGCGCTTGCCACCGGACTACCGTTATTGCACGTACGTAATAGACATAAAGGAGCATTCTCACCTACCAAGTTATAATGAATAATTCACCATCTAAACTCGTTACCCATGCAGCGTCTCAACCAGATTTGTCTAGAATAAATAGTGATGTACCTCAAATAACATTCCGAAAGAGGAAAGAAATGGAACCAGAAGGTCACAAACTTGATTTTGCTAACTTTTGTGAGGAAATTAAGAACGTTATGGATAAATTTACCGGAGATCAATTAAAAATAATGAATAAAATCTCTGAAGATGTTTCCGCTATCAAGGAAGATATTCAAAAATTAAAGGTCACCACCGATAACCTAATCATAGAACATAATAAGATGAAACTAGATATCATTGCACTACAAACCGATAGTATATCCACTACCGAAAAATTCAATGTGTTAGAGGAAGATATAGAAAAAATAAAAAATAACCAGAACATAACTCACACTCCAGTAGTAATGAGTGAAGTTATTTCGGAGATACAAGACAGGCAAATCAGACAAAAAAACATTATTTTAACAGGAATACCTGAAGCAAAGGGCAAAAACAATGAAGATAGACTGACCCAGGACAGAGAAGAAGTTATTAAAATTATAAAAAATATACTGCCTAACTTTACGGAGCCGATAAAAATCAGACGCTTGGGAGCATATAAGCCTAACAATACTCGCCATATCAAAGTACTTTTTGCACTAAAAGAGACTGCGATAGCATTACTACGTAAGAAAGCCATGATAAAGGACAAATCAATAAAAATGTACTCTGATCAAACTCCTGCACAACAAAAACATATGAAATCATTGAAAGAAGAATTACAGAAGCGATTAGAAATCGAAAAAACCAACTTAGTGATCAAATATATTAATGGATCACCTAAAATAATAAATCAAGATCCAAAAAAGTAAAAAGGAAACCTAAAATACAATACGTTCACTTAGTACCAAACGACAGCAATTCTTATATAAACACTTAAGAGATTACAAGTCAATACGACAACATAAAATCTAACACAGATTCTCTTAGGGTTTTCTATGCAAACATACGAAGCTTGGTTAGACCAGGGAAACTAGATGAATTAAAGTGTATACTAGCAGCAATAAAAAATACTACACATGTCGTAATACTGGTCGAAACCTGGATTAAGTCTGAAGATGAAGCCCAAACTCTACAAATACCAAATTACTCACACTACTATAATTTTAGAGCCCATAGTAGAGGAGGAGGAGTGTCCATTTTTATCCATAATAACTTAAAACATAATTTCTTGTACGACAAATGTGAAAATGACAATCATTTTTTGTGGGTTCATCTGAATAAATTTGCTGTAGATATAGGTGCCATCTATAAACCAGAAAGGACAAATACAACACAGTTTCTAGAGACCTTTTCGGAAGAATTATACAAACATAAAAGATCCATAATATTAGGAGACTTCAATTACAACCTACTCAGCAAAGAACGACCAATCATAGAGTACAAGGAAACACTACAGGAAAACGGATACAATATTCTTAATAAGATAAGCGCTAACTATTGTACAAGAGAAACAGCTACTACCAAAACCATTCTAGATCACGCTTTAACTAGCTTAAAAGAAAATAGTTTCCATCTTGCTATTATTGAATCTGCTATGTCAGATCATAAACAGATATACATGGAAGTGAAAAAAATCAAGCAGAAACTATTACAAAAGAAAAATTATACGTGCCTAGCTTATGATAAACTATACGGATCTTTAGAGAAGCTGGACTTTACTACTGTTGGAGAAAACTATGCAATGTTTCACGATACAATTAATGCGGCTATAAAAAGCAATGAAATAAATAAAATTAAGATCTTAAATCCTCCCAGGACAGACTGGATTAACAAGGATATCATTAGTGAAATTGACAGAAGAAATTTACTGTGGAAAGAATTACAAAATAACCCTTCTGATGAACAATTAAAGCAGACATTCAAAAAACAAAGAAACAATGTATTTGAGCAAATTCAGATGACTAAAACCAATTATTACGATAACTCATTTAAAGAATGTGTAGGTAAGCCTATGAAAATGTGGAAACTAATAAATAGTCTTTCAAATAATAAACACCAAACAAGCCTAGCCCCTTCGAAACTAGAAACACCCAATGGAATTACATCAAATCCAAAAAATATCTGTGAAACCCTTAATGATTATTTCTCGAATATAGGTGTTTTACTAGCAAATCAAATACCTACCTTTTATCACCACAGTTATGCCACTAGCCAAAACGTAACACACACACATAAACTCTCACACATAACACTAGCCACAGAACTTGAAATTGGTAAAATTATTGACAATCTAAAATTAAATACTAGTACAGGATTAGATGGCATCAGTGCGAAAGTCATAAAAATGTCTAAATTACTAATATTACCTAGTCTCACAAAATGCGTAAATAAATGTTTGGTTGACGGGACATTCCCAGATTTACTGAAGAGCGCTAAGGTTACTCCTATATTTAAATCGGGATCAAAATTGGATCCAGGCAACTACAGACCTATCTCTGTCTTACCTGTGATTTCCAAAATTTTTGAAAAACTATTACATAGCAGACTACTACAGTATCTAAACTCATTTAACTTCTTATTTGACCGTCAATATGGATTTAGGAAAAAATCGAATACACTTTCAGCAACAACTGACCTGATTACAAAACTTAAAACTAATATTGACCAGAAACGCCTAGGTTTAGGTGTATTTATTGACCTAAAAAGGCATTTGATACTGTTAGTCACAAATTGTTATTACGTAAATTGGAGCACATTGGTATCACAGGAAACGCGCTTCAAATATTTCAATCTTACTTAACATGTCGGTACCAGGTAGTTAGTATAAATGAGCATATAAGTGAACCAAAATCAATAAAATGTGGCGTCCCACAAGGCTCTATATTGGGCCCACTTTTATTCCTCATCTACATAAATGACGTCCATGAAATAGGCCTAAAAGGTCATATCTCACTTTATGCTGACGACACCTGTCTGTTTTACTATGGTAATTCTATCGACACTGTCATAAACGACGCACAGACTGATCTTTACACCTTAGAAAAATGGTTTCTATCTAACTTACTGACTATAAATGCGGCTAAAACCAACTACATAATTTTTGCAGCCAAAAACAAAAAAATTCTCGATCACAGACCTCTGGTTATTAACGGGACTACACTAACTAGGGTATTTAAAGAAAGGTATCTCGGGCTTATTTTGGATAGCCAACTGCAGTGGAAGCCACATATCGACAAGATACGTTCAAAATTATGTAAATTAACTGGGGCCTTACGTAGTATAGCAAGATGCTTACCCTTAAAATTCCGTTATATTATATACAACTCTTTAGTTAAACCTCACATTGATTACCTAATCGAGGTCTGGGGATCAGCTGCTAAAGTACACATTCAGACATTACAGAGGTCGCAAAATAAATTAATAAAAGTTCTATTTCATTACAATTATTTTACTCCAACACAAAAGCTTTATACTGAAACCAAATTATTAAATATTACACAAATTTACCAATACAATACAGCAATTTTGATACATAAAATATTAAACAAAGACATCCACACAGAAATAAAACTTACAAAAAAGATACAAGTGCAAACACGAAGTTCAAGAAGGGCACACAATATAATACTATACAAACCAAGAACCAATTATGGTAAAAGGACAATTGTATACCAAGGAGCACAATATTTTAATGCATTGCCTAACCATATCAAAAACGCTAAGACCACATATATTTACAAAAAATTATTAAAACAACACATTTCCAAAGGCTCTACCGAACAATAATAACAAGAAACAAAAAATGGTAAACAAATTCACACTCAGTGTAAATGCCTCTTAAAATTTGCTCACTTACTTACAACGGACAAAGGGCGTGAGCGCAGCGCGCCGGTTATTATTCACCTCTACCTACACAACTACATTATTTACCAATTGTTAATGGTACGCTGTTTAGCAAATTACTTTATATTATGCGCAGTGTGAACTTTTCAAATTTTCAATTATGTAATATTTATAGTTTAATTATGTATCTTGTTTCTCCTCGAAGTGATTGTAAATCTTTGAGAAATAAAGAAATTCCAACCGTTACATTATTATTTCTAGTAACATGGATATTTAGGTACATATTGTATGAAAACATTTATAAAAAAAATTTTTATTATAGAAATGATATTTAGCTAGCTCGTATCAAGTTATTGTCAAGAAATTATGTTTAATAATCTAGTTTAAGTCTAATATTTTTACTACATATTGTCAATGGTTCTGTCTACATTAAGGTATTATTATTATGACGGACCTTGTGTTAATAACGACGGTCGCGCTTTAATGCTACCACCGGATCCAATGCGCCCCAACTGATAAGACCCAGCGAAACAAACTCAGTGGGTTCATCTACTAAATACGATTATTATCACACGCTTTATACGTTTATAATATTTATCTAGCAGCACAATATAACACACATAAACACACGCCCATTCAAACACACACGGACACACCATTTTACTGCATGTTATTTGTAATCTAATTTAGTATCTAAGTAACTGTAAACTAATATCTAATACACATCTGAACTATTATTGTTACTGTTCATACTAAAGGGAAGCGGACTGTTGTTCCTTACTACAGGTTAGTAATTAACCTATCAAGGATAACAGAACTACCCCCACAAGATTGTATAAAAAATAGTTGTAAGAACTGCCATGTGTAACTATCAGTTGTAACTACAATCACTTTTTATGCAATCATCATCATCATCATATCAGCCGAAAGACGTCCACTGCTGGACAAAGGCCTCCCCCAAAGATCTCCA
This sequence comes from Pseudoips prasinana, assembly GCA_951640165.1. Classification (NCBI taxonomy): domain Eukaryota; kingdom Metazoa; phylum Arthropoda; class Insecta; order Lepidoptera; family Nolidae; genus Pseudoips; species Pseudoips prasinana. Next base: position 29,423,763 of record OX621251.1, on the reverse strand, counting down.
CAATTGCCGGTCTTGCGCTATCCGCATCCAGCGATTTCCAGCGACCCGCACAAGATCATCGGTCCACCTTGTAGGGGGCCTGCCCACGCTGCGTCTTCCGGTTCGTGGTCGCCACTCGAGAACCTTTCTGCCCCAACGGCCGTCGGCTCTACGAGCTATGTGCCCTGCCCACTGCCACTTCAGCTTGGCAATTCTTCGGGCTATGTCGGTGACTTTGGTTCGCCTGCGGATTTCGACATTTCTGATGCGATCCCGCAGGGAAACTCCGAGCATAGCCCTCTCCATTGCTCTTTGGGTGACCTTGAGCCTTCTAATAAGGCCCATAGTGAGCGACCACGTCTCTGTTCCGTATGTCATCACTGGCAACACACACTGGTCGAAGACTTTCGACTTGAGACACTGCGGTATTTTGGACGAGAAGATGTTACGTAGCTTCCCGAACGCTGCCCATACAAAAGCGGTTTTCATTAATAAGTTTGCGTTCAAATTATCAAGATCCTGCCAAATTCTGGAATACAGTACACTAATTACAATAAATTACAATGCGACTCAACTTCGCGGCGGTAACTTTAAAGAATATTACAATATTATTATGAAAGGAGACACTTAGTGAACCACGTAGAATGAACAATGAAATCCCTACGTGTATGAAATAGGGTTCTTGGTTGCTTATTTATGTTAGTAGTGTTAGTTATGTGTCAGGACAGATTGGGATAATTTTGCTGTAGCGCGAATGAAATTATTTACATTATTAAAACGTAATTGCCAGGCCATTGGTATACCATGTTATCCATACATAACAGGTTTATAAATTCACAAAGTATTTGTTTTAATATATAAGTAAGAATTTGAAGAAATATTTTTTTCTCAATATTGTTGATGTAAACATATTTTTAATTAACATTTATGAATGAAACGCCAATTTTTATAAATGTCGAATTCCATGGTTCTAAATAAATGAATTTACAACCGAAAACAAAGAAGATCTTGGAAAACAAAGAAAGTCTTACTATGTACAAAGAAAACGTAAGGGTTGAAAAGTCTGAATTGACCTTTTTTGTGAAACTAAGCTATATAAGAGCGCTAAATAGTCTGGAACGCTTTTCACGCTAAAGCCGCCGCCTTAGCAAATTTAATTTTCTTATCTATCCTGATAAGAAATCTAGTTTTTTCACTTTATAAGAGAAAAAAGATTATATTTGTGTGTTCGTTTGTTTGTAATGGATATCATAATATCAGCCAAATTACGTCCACTACTGGACAAAAGCCCCCCCAAAGACAGGAGAAGAAGAGAAGCCATAATCGCCCCGCCTGCTTCGATCAATAATGATCGAAGCCCGCCTGGCAGACGAGTTCGCGATCGCAGTTTGATGGGCATAGTTCACAGAAAACCGCTGCAGCCCGTTCTCTGGTAGGCATTCCTTCGGGACAATTTTTATACCCCCCACGGGATGAGATGGGGTGATGATATTCTCCGCAGACACCACACAGCACTGTAATCGATATACCGAGTTTTAAATGTTGGGGGTAAGAAATATTTTTGGAAAGCTTCCATCTAAAATTTTTTTTTTTTTTTTATTCACGTAGACATTAAAAAAGCGCTTGTAAAGAGTCAGAACATGTTTGTAGTAATACAGTTATTATTTCTAGTTACTTATAACAGATATTTCGGTACACGGAATGTTAAAACATTTATACAATTTATTTTATAATGGTAGTGACATTTAGCTAGCTTGTATTAAGTTATTGTCAAAGAGATTATGTTTAGTTGAAGTTTATAATATTATGTATTGAAATTTAAATTTTACTACATATTGTCTGAAAGGTTCCAATCGGTTGTCTAAAAGGAAAGTTAAACAATAAATCTTATAGACTTTTAGGTTCTCGAGTGGCAACCACAATCTCGAAGACGTAGAATGGGCAGCCCCACAAGATGAACTAACGCACTTGCAAGGATAGCGGGAAGCCGCTGGATGTGGGCAGCGCTAGATCGGCTATTGTGGAGATCTTGGGGAGCCCTTGGACCAGCAGTGAACGTCTTATGATGATGAATTATTATTACAAAAAAAACTTGAGAGGTGTCAAGCGACACCCGGATGGAACGAAGTTATTTCTTATTATTTATTATGTACAAAAAAACCTGTATACACTCAACAAAAATAATCGTCGCGACACCACACTGTTCAATGCGAAATAGAAATGAAAATATCTGGCTTGCTTTCTATAAGAGAGAGAGAGAGACAGACAGAGAAACATGCGCACGCCGCACAGCTGCAAAAAGTGTCGTGACAACTTTTCGTAAGATTTTTTTCCGTCTAAGCCCCCTTTCACAACCCGCGATAAGGAACTTCGTTCCAATACTAATAACTAACTTCGCATTACTACGCACTAAACATTATTAAGTGTTGTAGATATGTCGACTACTCATGTAATACTTATAATAAAATCACTTACCAATTTATAAAAATTTATGTTATTTCTAATACATAGAATTTGATTAAAAGTCCACAGAAGCAATTTAGAGCAATAGATTTCGATGAAAGCTTAAAAAACCAATCTGTATTTAGAACTAGATTGTAAATTATAATTTAAATTACTTTTTGTTGAAATTGTGGATTTACGATGAACAAGATTTTAATTAAAAATCTTTAAGTGTGTTTTTACAACTAATAATAATAAGACTTTATTTCCAGACCAAATTAGTGGCCAATAAGTAAGTAACAACTTTCTTATAAACTAGTGTTAGTAATATGTATTTTAAAATATGTAACAAATTTACCATTCATTGCTGAGTCATTCCATGCGAAATGGCGCAGCAATGATTGACGTAAATACAGTCTAGCCGACTAGCGATCATGCAAAGGATGCTGTTGGTGCTGCCACGTATTCTGCGCACCAGAGATGCGCATCTCTTACGCATCGTAGCGTAAATACAATCTACGCGATGCTCAGCAAATATCCATGATGCACTACAGAATCGCCGCAGCCCCATCAGCATCCTGAACGCATTATTAAATTGAACTCAGAGGGCACTGTAAGATTTTTGAGTATAGTTAGCCCACAGACTGCACGTGTAGAATGATGTACAATAAGACCTAAAAAGTGTAATTTTGACTTCTGTCGAACAACGTGCGAATCTGCGACCTATCATGTTCGCTCGCACTGCCAGTGCCCTCCGTTCCCTCTCGATGTCGTCATTGTCCTTGAGGTCAGAGGTCAGCATATGCCCTAGGTACTTAAATTTTATTACCCTACGCAAAGCTGTACCATTAAGTATAACGTTGGGAAACACGTTACCTGTACTGTTTCCTCTGGCCTCAAAGATCATGACTTCACTTTTGAGTGGATTATATTTTAATCCATGTTGCTCGGCATATGTTTCACATATAGTAAGCAGTTTCTTAATGCCGCATATCGATGCACTCAGCAGCACCATGTCATCAGCATAGCTTATGTTGTTTACATTAATACCGTCTATGTGACAACCTACCCGGGTGCTACTGAGTGTTTGAATCAGATCGTTCACATACAGGCTGAATAAAGTAGGCGAGGACAATCCCCCCTGCCTCACTCCTCAATCCAACCTGTATGGTTAACAACAGTGCTCTAGGCCAAATTTGAGTATTAGACTGTACAAAAACAAAGATACACTCTCTATCTATCATACTCACAAATCTGATGGGATGCTGATTATACACAACCAGCGAAAGATCAGGCGCAGGACTGACAGTGTACACGCTGTATCCTGTAATGGTTGGTAGAGAGTCGGTGAGGTCTCCATTCACGTACTCGTGCCACCCGAGTTAGTCATTCGCTTTCGCGCTCCGTACGCATCGGGCATATTATGTGTATTATAAAACATTCTGTTCATGTGTTGTGTATTACCAGCGGTCGGCACTGAATAGTGTACAATACAATTCTTCTTCATATCTCATCCTCACCAAGCTCCCCTCATCAGCTCAGAAAGGAAGACTGGAGGTCAACCAAGGTTTCCTATTCTCAGTAGTTTATCCCACGCTAGTCTCTGCCGCCCACATTTAGTTTCCTGTAAATTTTCCCACGTGGCTAGTGTTGAAAATGACCAAAGTGACTGAATTAGACTAACTGTCATTTACGGTCAAATTGGTCAAAAATGTTCATTCTGTCAAAATTGGTCATTTTCAGTCAATTTGTTTTCAGTAATATTTTAGTACCTTTTAAGTTTTTGTCGTTGATTAAAGTCTACAACTTCTAAATTGAAACAAAAAAGTGTTTTTTATGACTTATATTATTATTATATAGTCTTAATCATTTTACATTTCTAATCATGCGTGCATTTAAGATAAAATGGCAATGTCGCATCGCCTCGCGTATCGACTTTGACATCGTCTTATCCTCTCATGATATAATACACAATAAAACGTTGCTTCATTTAAACTTGCATATAAATTGGGTACCTAAATAAATAAATAATTGGGTATTAGTCGAGAATAGACAATAATATTTGAGTCAAATTGACTGAATTTGACAGTAAATGACCGGTCATTTAAAGTGTATGACAATTGTGACTAGTCATATTCAGTCATTATACATCTCTACACGTGACTGAACGAAACCGCGTTCGCCGACAGATATACCTTACTTAGTTTGTACTCTTATTAATTAGACATCTTGTATCCCTGCTCATTTTTATGGTCAGACAAAGCAGTAAAAGTTCATGTTAACAAAAAACCATGCGGGGCAGTCTTTGGGGACTACCGATAGAAGTGAAAACTATTTTTTGATTTCTCATACTCGGAATGTAGTTTTTATTCGATCCGAGTAGCGAATGAAAGATGCTAATTCACACCTTTGGGCAGTAAAGACTCATAATAATTACTATGGTGAGAATACATTTAAAAATAGAACTAAATTTGGTTCGGCAGTCGGCTGTAAATAATCTTATTTAAGAAAAAATGCTGAGGTCATGTGAGTGTACAAACGGCCAGTGTGAATTAAAAAAATATATAAAACCGGCCAAATGCGAGTCGGACTCGCGTACGAAGGGTTCCGAACCATTATCTATAAAACGAGCAAAGAATTCACGTTTGTTGTATGGGAGCCCCCTTAAATATTTATTTTGTTTTGTTTTTTAGTATTTGTTGTTCTAGCGGCAACAGAAATACATAATCTGTGAAAATTTTGTCTAACTCTCACGGTTCATGAAATACAGCCTGGCGACAGACGGATAGACAGACAGCGAAGTTTTAGTAATAGGGTCCCGTTTTACCCTTCGGGTACGGAACCCTAAAAAAGACCCTCCATCTTACGAATATTCGATTAGGTCACGTGTCCTGACGCGAGTTCTACATTTTTTACCCATCCCAAAAATGTGCACAACTCCGCTAAAGAAGTTTTCACTTCAATAAAACTGCATCAGCATTACCTGAATTAATAATATAAACTCACAATACAAATCCAAACCACACGGGTTATGTACGGTCATAACATTCAACTATTCAGGCCAAAGTTACGATACTATGATGAGATGTGACTGTATCCAATTTAACGAGAGCAAGTGATTATAATAAGATCTCCTTGGAATAGAAGCTCAAATTGGCTCTAGCTTAATTGTGTTTGTAATGTGTGTAGTGGTTAATTTTATTTATCTACATTCAACCTCACAATCAACAGAATTACAAATATATAACGATAATTTTCTATATATTTCAGCTATATGAAAATTGCGCCGCAAAATGTGCGTGTGTTATTCAGCTAATTTTAATTAATAAACCTAAAAAAGGTTTATCTTGAATTTAAAGAAGTATTGGTGGATAATTTCATTTGAATTTTTATAGCATTATTCGCAATGCAAAGCAATTTTGAGATTTGAGATTATTCGTGGATAACTGTGTGGTGTCCCAAGAATATCATTACTGCACCTTATCCCGTCGGCGAGAAAAAGAGAAGGAGGAGAAGGAGAAAGGGCTGCTGCGTCTCTCCGAGAACTATTACCATTATATTGCAATCACCAACCCGTCTGCCAAATATGGCCATTATGGTATATCCGCCCCTAGATCCTTGGGAGAGGCTTTTGTTCAACAGTATACGTCCTTAGGCTGATATGATGATAACAACAATTTGGTGTAATCCCATTGAATTTGGTTTTTTATAGCATTATTCGCAATGCAAAGCAATTTTGAGATTTGAGATTATTCGTGGATAACTGTGTGGTGTCCCAAGAATATCATTACTGCACCTTATCCCGTGGGTGAGAAAAAGAGAAGGAGGAGGAGGGGAAGGAGAAAGGGCTGCTGCGTATCTCCGAGAACTACTTATTACCATTATATTGCAATCACCAACCCGTCTGCCAAATGTGGCCATCATGGTATATCCCCCCTAGATTCTTGGGAGAGGCTTTTGTTCAGCAGTATACGTCCTTAGGCTGATATGATGATATATATACTTGACTATTTTATACTAGCAAGTCAGCAAAGAAGCACAAGGCTGATTAGATGACAAGATGTTACGGTAGCCTTTACCGATCATGGCACATTAGGTAGCACCTAATCTTTATCGGCAATTACCCGTCCTCGATTAGCTCTGATAAACGAAAGATAAAGGCTCCAGTATGACATAATGCTATTAAACGGAGTTTATTCTCGAAGGTGGAGGTACTTCCCCAGTGGAGCTCCTCTTCAAGCGAGACAACGCTTTCCTCTACCTCACTTAAATATTGTAACAGATAAAGCAGCATTTACCTTCTCACTTCCTCGTTTTCGTTCTTCTTTGTTAATTCTCTAACGTATGGGTAGTGCTTGGCGCAGTCGCTGTGTAAGACTGGCAGGAGTCGGCAATAGGGGAGGGCAATCCAGAGCCCTCCCAGGATACGTGTCCCAAACATCTGGGACATGGCGCAAAAGAGGGGCACCCGGGGCTCCCCCCATCAGGTGCCAAGAGAAGTCCACGGCAAGTAGGTTTAGTCAGTGCGAGTCCAACATACCCGCCCGCAGACACTTTTTGCGGGTCGCATGCATAGGCATTCCCCCTGCCTTACCAAAAAAAAAAACATTTGTGAAAATCAACCAGTACGCCTCTGAAAGAAGGCTCAACAACAACAACTGGGTCTGACAGTTGCTGTGCCCCCGAAGCACGGAGACGTTTAGAAACTAAACCAGTTCGACGCTCAACCGTCTATAGACTCACCGTAAGGAGGACCATTGAGGCCAACTGACTATTGGGACCTCTTTTCATCTTCTGTCAAATATGATTCATTCTACACAATATTTTATTTTATTTTCTATCTTTACATACCTGAGATAAGTAATTTTTACCACGGCACAATTTTATATCCCTACTAATTGAAAAGTAAATGAAAGCTTCTGAATTAAAAATAGTTGCAAAATAAAATTAACAAGAGCTTCAAAGTCGCATTACTTAAAAGCATCCTTTAATAAGTAAGGAGCTTGCAAGAAAGACGATTAATTAGACAGCGCACCGGAAACAGATAGTACGGACTTAGAACTTTCTTTTGAAAAGAAATTAAAGGCCTTAGTGAAATTTCAGTACAGTTGTTTCTGAACTAGTGCTGGTCGCCCAGACACAGAATATATAATCATGCTCATGATTATATGTTCTGTGTCTGGGCGACCACCACGATCCCGTGGAGATTGGCCGCCATTATCTGCGCGGGACATATTATAGTGCACAAGTGTGTGCACAAACTCAGGGGCACTTTCTATTCTATCACTCTCATGATCCGATGGGAATACTAGCGTCACGACCTGGGGCTCTACCGGCTAAGTCGCCGAACATCGTTTTCGTGAATAGCGTTCAAATAAATAAAGGTTAGAAATGTCTTAATCAATCTTTAAATCGGCTTCAACTTTACAATCGATTCCGGGCCATTTATGACGTCACATGTGCTCATGGAAGCCGATTTAAAGATTGAATAAGTCATTTTAACTTTTATTTATTTGAACGCCATTTAAGAAATCGATGTTCGGCGACTTAGCCGGTAGAGCCCCAGAAAGAGGTCAGGTTTACGTTGTGTCCAAGAGACGGGGCTGTAATAACACCAACTCCTTGACTACGGAATGGTATTGGGAAATTTTCTTAACAGTAAAAACACAAATCACTATTTGGCCTGACTCTGAATTTGAACACAGGTCCCCTTTGTCTGCGGTTTAACACGCTACCACTATACTAAAGAGGCAGTCAAGGTTATAGAGTGTACTAGGGTGCTAAGAAACCTAAGGGTTATAGTACTGAACTTTTAGTGTGCCCTTCGAAATAATATCTCAGTAGGTAGACATAGGTTACTAAATCATTATTTATCTTGATTACAACTTTTTAAACAAAAGATTTTCATTCTAGATTTAAATAGAAATTATTCAAATAATTTAAACTGTAAAGGGTTTTAGGCACGTCTGTTTGGAAGTCTGTCTGATATTTTATTCTGCGGCTTCCAAAATATGTATGCCTGAATAAACAATGTGTAGATATTTCGTGATTATTATAGGCATACCTTAGAGCATATACTCTACTTTCTTCAATCCACATTATTTGTTTTTTTTTCATCATGAGTGAGACGTTTAGGCTTGATACTGGTAAATAGGCAGGTAGGTAAATCACACTAATATTATAAAGGCGAAAGTTTGTGAGTGTGTGAGAGTGTGAGAGTGTGAGAGTGTGAGTGTGTATGTTTGTTACTTCTTGACGTCTAAAGCGCTGGAGCGACATTAATAAAATTTGGTATGGAGTTGGCTGACACCCTGGATTAACACATAGGCTATAATTTATAAAGTTTAACGCGAGTAAAACAGCGGGGCACAGCTAGTTAGTAATGAAAGGTGAAAACAATTAAAATCTTCAATTTGTTCCGATATAGTGTAGTTTAAGGAATAGGGGATGGACAATTATATTTAATTCTTAGTTCAAAATACAAAATATGTAGTGTAATATGTAGTGTTAATTCCGCTAATTGTCAGTTTATCAAGCCGGGATCAAATGTGTACCGATGCCAACACATCACATACACCAATCTATCAAATTTCCCCGATTGAAATTGGCGTTATTAAAAAAAAAAAATGAGATCTTAAAGTAGGTTAGATTTGACTTGGCAAGTTTTCATAACATCAGTAAATTTATAGATTTATTCAACATATATGGAAGAGATCGCTGACTGCGATAAGACCGCCTATTGTACAATTTCAATAGCTAATTAATATTTCCTATGTTTTTATCTGTAATTGGTGTGCAATAAAGAGTATTTATCTTATCTTATCTTATATATTATATAATTATGTTTATTAATTCTGATAAAAACTGGTCAAGTCAAACCTAACCTACTTTAAGATCTCACATTAATTTTAAATAACATCAATTGTTATAGGTATCCAATAAAGCAAAGAAATTGAGTTTAACTACTAGTTCATGATGTCTTTTTTCCTATAAATACATATTTGGATTTCGCATAGAACTTGGCACTCATTTAGATCTCCATTCTTTTTGAGGCGAAGCCTACAGCCAAGCATATTTTTGTATTAAACTTGGCTCTCCTTTTTTACATGTATGTTTTTGGTGGTATATCATTACTTTTTGTAAAGAAAACTAGGCAACTAAATCGGTATTCTTAAGCTAAGTTAGTCAAAAATAAAAGACATAGTAAACAAAACACAAATTCCATATCGTTTGATGATGCCATCCCAAGCCCATTACGCGTGCACCCTCAACTGAGCCAATTAGTCGTGGAGTCGACCTTACATGATCCTTGGCTAACGAGGACCTCTAACGAGATTATGAAAACTGACTACACAGGTAATGATTCGCATGTAGGTAAGCCCGAAGTTTTAAGAGCAGTAGATTTTATAGTTACATTTTAGTTTTTAAAATGTAATTTACCTTAGGTTCCGTAGGACTATGTACAGACGCGTAGACGCCAGCACATCCATCTACCCCAATCTGTCAAATTTCTTTTACAATTTTTCAATTTTATCACAAAAGCATAAAGTTCACTTTCAATTGGGGAAATTTGACAGATTGGGGTAACTTGATGTGCTCCCGTCTGTACAAAGAGCTCTCAGTCACTTCTCCGTGGTTAGTGAGCCATTTGTAGAGACCCCTAGGGACTATAATCCCCGTCTCGAGTGGAAAGAATATCACTCTTATCTGGAATACGTTCAAGTCACTGTAAAGTTACGCTGTGCAGTTTACAGTACAATTACTTTTGGGATCAGTTCCTTGTCAGTTTTAGGACCCAATCGCAGTTTGGAGTTCCAAGCACTTTTAAGATTCGTTTCCTTGTGAAAGTTTAATTTAATTCATTTTGAGATCCAATTTAAAAACATTCAAATCTGAACTGATATAACAAGATATTTTTTTATATGTTTGTTTGTATTGGATTAAATAAAAAAGCACTTAACTGATTCGAAAGATTATGTCGCCTATAGAACGACATTTTATGCCACGTTTAGTTGTAATGAAATGTAATAATTAAATACATATTTTATTTTTAAATGCATTTAATTTAAAAAAATGTGTTTATATTATACTTATAAATTATTATAAGATATTTATATCTGTTATAAAATGTATATTTTTGAATACTAATGTTCAGCGTATTATATAATATATGTCGCAGTGTGAGATATTTTTAGGTAGTATAAATGTCAAGACTTTATTTGTCAATTACATTTAAGTTCAAAATCATTCGGGGGTTTTGGCGCCAACGCGGAATATTGTGCATCGAGGCATTGTTTAATATTCAAAAACTAGTGTAAATTTGAGTTTTTATATATGATATGGTGATATAGGATATATCATGATATGGTGGATTTTTCGACATAACATCTTCGACAACGTCACAAGTGGAGAATTGCGATTTTTTGTGATGAATCTAAAACTCCATAGAAGTCTTCAGTAAAGTCTCACTGCTTTACTGGGGTAGGACAAGGACTATGACTTGACTGAGACAGACTTTACTTCACTTTAACTTAATGGCGAAATCAACGAAGCAAAAAATATGAAAATATATATTACTGATGATGGCTCATAAGGCCGATGAAGCCAGGACTGTAAAACTGAATTACAAAAGAAAATCAAAATCGTTCAGTTCACTTTATTATTGCATGAGTGTGTTTACTGCAGCGATAATATGAGCCAGATGACATATGTCAATTGAAAAATGATAGTGAATTGAGTTTTCTTTTGTTTTTTTTTTGTGGCTTCTTCAGCCTTCCGTAAAATATATTATTATTGCATTTATTTTCGTCATGTCAAGTAAAGTCCGTCACAGTCAAGTCATACGTAGTCCTTGTCGTACCCTAGTAAAGCAGTGGAGACTTTACTAGATGCTTATATGGAGTTTTAGATTCAACAAAGAAAATCGCAATTCACGGCAATATGGCATTTTCCTCCACTTGTGTACGTTGTCCATGATGTTATGTCTAAAAATCCACCATATTTACACATAAAAAATTGAATTTACACCAGTTCTTGAAAATGAAACCCTGATGCGTCTTTTTCCGCGTTGGCGCCAAAACTCCAGTGAATTGAGGAAAGCGGGGCATTGCTATTCGTAACGTTGGAACGGTCGTGTCGCGGTACAACTAACCTTATTGTATTCCATCTGATTATTTTAATCCAACAATATTTTGCGCATCCTTTTTTATTTTGTAACCAAAGTTGGTTTATTAACAAAGATAAGTGTACCGGTCAATAATCCAGTTTTATTTCAAGAATATCTTCATGTCCGCCCATGATGACGATCGTGAGAATGACGATTTACTGTCCGCGTCAAAATATATTTGTGTTATATGTAAATCCTTCTTTGTGTAAATAAAGAGGCTTTAAAGAAAGTCGCATTGTCTGCTAGTAACATAGGCAAACGCCGCACCGTATCGAATGCAAAAAAATATTAATAATATATATTAATATATTTTTTTCATTCGATCCGGTGCGGTGGAAGCCTTAAAGCGCGACAGTCGTTATAAACACAAGGTTCATCATAATAATAATATTGAATTCGTACCTTATTATAGACAGAACTATTCAGAAATAAGTAGTAAAAAATAGCATAAATTTCAATAATTAACTTACATATAATCTCTATGACAATAACTTAATACAAGCTACCTAAGTTTCATTACTATAATAAAATATTTTTCACAAATGTTTTAACATTCCGTGTACCGAAATATCTATATGTAACTAGAAATAATCTATGTATTATACCAGCAGAGTATATATTAACTATATTACTAAAAACATGTCCTGACTATTTACAAGCGCTTTTGTAAAGTCTACGTGTATAAAAACTTTTTATTAAAAAAAAAGGATTCCGTAGGAAAATTATAATAAATAAAATTAAGGTAGGTATCATAAATTTTACTACAAAAGTCATTACTGAGTGTAAAGTGATACTTTATATTCTTATCTACCCGTGTGACGTTGGGGCAGGTCGCTAGTCGCTTACAATATTCACTGTTCTGTCAGTTTCGAGTGCAATATTCTTTATGATTCAGTTACTTTTTTAGAAACAGAATCCATTTACTTGTCTCATTAAATTTCTTTAACTTTTAAAAATCCAATTGTATAAAAGCGTTCAATCAGTCTCAGATCATATTGCATGTAAGTAAATTAAAAATTCATTCAATTTAAAAAACTAGTTTTAATTTTTTTTTTTTAATTATTATTTAGTGTTTTATTTTATATTTAAGATATTTATTCCCTATAAGAATTTGCAGCAATTATATAAATAAAAATATTTTCACATGGTAAGCAGATAGACATACATAGAGCAGAACACAGGTATTAATAAAAATATCTAGCGTCAAATTAACCTAAATCACAAGTTAAGATCGAATGCCATGTAGTTTTCTATCACTTCGATCTGTAAATCTTTGATCGAAAACTGACTAGGCATTCGACCTGAACTCGTCGTGATAAAACCCTAAACTTTATCCGTATTATAGAATGTATTACACCCAGCCACACAACAAATAATCATTCTCATCACACAAATATTTGTCTTGAGTGGGGAGCAACCCCATGACCTCTGGTTTACAATAGGGGCCAGTACTTTTAAGACCCAATTACTTGCCAGTTTTGAGTTTCGGTAACTTGAGAGTATATAGTTTTTGAGGTTCAATCAGTTTCAAAATTCCCTACACTTCAAAGGTCAATGATTTTTATAATTTGATTGTTGTTAGAGTCTCATCACTATTGAGATTTCGATAATAAACAATTTTTCAGTATGATATTGACACGTATAACTAATTGATAAAATACTGTATGAGTTTTATATACTTTAGTACTTAACAATTGAAGTCAACGATTAAGAGAGGTAAATAGCGATAGGGACCGTATCCATACGTATGGAATATCTTGTTCTCGTCTTTACCCCGTTCTAAGATTTTCAATATACAACATGTAACTTAATTAACGCACATCCTGAAAATAGTTTGTCCAGAATCGTTTACTGAACCGATTTATATCATTTTTAATATAGATAATTTTTTATTCCCAAATAATTAAAACTAAGGAAATTATTGTCATATCCTGTACAGTCAAAACAAATTGAAATGGATCGTAAGACAAAGTAATAAGACTTTTAAATCGCAGTTTTATTTGTATTCATACAAATGCCATCATTCAATACAAAATAAAGAAAAATAAACTATATTTCAAGAAACTAATTTAGTAAATAACAATGCCTATACATTTTAAATTAAAAATTCAGTGATGTATTATGTTTACAACATAATATTCTAATTGGGGTGTTTGAGGGGTGTGCGTTAATTACATTACACGTTTCTTTTTATGTATTTTTTTTTATTTTTTAACTTTCAAAACTAATACAATTTTTTTTACACTTTATGTATTCTGCCAAACTGCAGTACAGTTTGTCGGCAGTATTCTCGCGGGCTCACATCTTAATTCTAATAACTAAATAGTTAACATTACTAGTATATTTTATATTTAATAAGATAACTAAGGTTCTATTGAATAACAGCTTAGACTCTGCACTTATACCTACTTGGTAGTTCACCAAAAAAAAAAGAAGAATGTACTCGCTTTGGGCTCACAATGCAAAGTAGGAACCGGGTCAAGTGACGCTGTATAACTTATTCTGAGGACTATTTGAATACTTCATTACTATGAGTGCTGTTTTGTGGAGAGAAGTACGCTTAATTCTGGAAAGAGTTGGTTTTATGAAGTTATTTTAGCTAATACCTACAATACTTTAAGTAAATCAGCAGAAACTTATTAAGAGCATTGGATAGGCTGAAAGTGTGCAAAAACTATTTTTTTCTTTTTCTACCAAATCTATAACATTTATTAAAAGCAAAAGGTCACCGTAGCCTAGTTGGTAGTGCTCCTGCCTACGAAGCTGGTGGCCCTGGGTTCGAATCCCGGTAAGTGCAAATATTTGTGTGATGAGCACGAATATTTGTTTCTGAGTCATGGATGTTTTCTATGTATTTAAGTATTTATCTATCTATATAAGTATGTATATCGTCGCCTGGTACCCATAGTACAAGCTTTGCTTAGTTTGGGGCTAGGATGATCTGTGTGACATTGTCCCTAGATATTATTATTATTATTATAAAACAATTAATAGCCTACAGAGTTTAAAATATGAAAAGGAAAAATATATATTATTTATGGTAAAACCAGTTAATGAACCATAAATAAGAAGCTCTCGTCAGGCGAAGATGAAGGCCTCTTATAAAGAAATTAGCAACATATATTAAAAATGTTAACAATTTAAAAACTGTGCATATAGTTTGCATTACTTTTTAAGAGTGCACATTTTAAAATATTAGTAGATTGGGCTACAATTTGCTATGAAACAATCTATGAGATTATCTGATAAGGATGAGATGTGATGAGTGACATTGTCTTGTATACTATACACTATTAAGACCGGCCGGCTGATGATATACAACATATGAACAGAATGTTCTAGAATACACCCAACTGCGGTGCGTCCAGAATTCATGTGCTTGTAGTGAACGATGCAAGAGTAGTGCATGACGAGAATGACTGATTAGACGCAAGCGGCGATAGGACGGAAGTTCGACCAAGCACCCCTAACTAACCGTCCATTAATTCTGCTTCGGTAAAAGAAAAAAATGAGTCAGGGCAATATGAGAGGACTACGGTGCTTTTTCAATGACATTTGTAAGTCTTACCTTGATTATTTTGACCCTCTATATATGTATATATATAGCAACTCGTTGTTCTTGGGTTTAGCTATACAATCAAACAGTCCACCTGATGGTAAGTAGCTACCAAAACCTAACAGATATGCTTAATACAAACGAGACATAACTCGTAGCGTAGAAACATTAAATTAACTATTTTAATGTTTTGTAACGAAACAATAATCAAATAAAATCAAACAATATAAAAATAAAATATCACCGCTAAGTAAATAAATACCTGTATTTGCAAATAAGAAGTTTAAATACCTACATTTAAATACCTTTTCACTTATATACACTTCAACTTGTCAAGAATGTCAAGGTCATGTACCAGTATGTCTAATACAATATCAAAGTAACTATATTTTAGAACTGGTCCGTCATTCATCCCTAGTATTAGTTACGGCTAGATGGCGCTGTGTGATATTGATTAAGACGTGCATTGGCTCAAATTTAAGATTATTGCCTAGAAATAACTTAGTTCATGTGAATCAAAAATGTTGAAGAAAATTCTCACTCAGTTTTGAAGAAAATTACGCCTCTCCGTAAAAATGTTCATTTAAATCACGTAAACAAAGCGTCCCTTTACGCCGGATATCAATCGCGTTAGAGTAGGCATGAATACGGCGTGTTTTGACGTGTTCATTCTGCTGAGTCAGCGGCTGCCAAACTTTTTGACGACTCAACTCTTAATGAGACCCAGGGAAATGCGAACCGTGCAGTTTTTAACGGATTTGAAGTAATAATTTGAAGTTAGGTAGGTTCGTTATCACCAACTTTCCGGATTAAAAAACTTACCATTTAATTGGGTTGAATTAAATTAAATTAAATGGGAATAAAGCAGAAATAATATCACTCGCAGTGTCTCACGCCGTTACCCAAAATTTTAAAATTTATTGTAGTCTATGGTTAATCCAGGGTAAAACCTATCTCCATTTTGTCCAGTAAAAGTGGACGTACTTAAGCTGACGTGATTTAGCCACAGACCCAATTTGCATGGCAATATTTTCAATTATTAGTTCATTTCTATATAGAATTGTTTGTAGTAGCCAGGTGACTAATCCTTATAGGCTTGTTTACTAAGACAACCTTTAGTCAATCTGTAATGTATAAAATTAGGTAACTCTTACGTTTTTATATTAATCTACAAAAAAGATTATCCTAACGTGAATTAATTATAATTAACAGGAACGACAAAAAACAAAAGTTTTCATCGTCACAGATACCCTGACGTGTTCATTCGGAGGAATCAGCTGTTTCAAACTTTCTGCCGAAGCCACGCCAACTTCGAAAGTCGACTAAGTAATTATATTGGTGAAAAGTGTTTAAAAGCTGTATAGATTAAACAGAAATTCCCGACTGTATGTTTCTATTACATATATTTTAATATGAGTTTTATGTAGATTTGGTTTGTAGATACAGATCATATAAAATATGGCTCCCTGACTTTTTGTAATTTTGATTATAACGTGTCAGCTCAACCAAAGAACACAACGCGAAGCAGAGTCCAGTAAATCACACGAAGAGATCCATTGGATTTTACCTCGCGTTGCGTTTCATACATGACTTGATCGCAAATGTTTTATACGACTGTCCAAAATAAAGTTGTATTAATTATTATGCAGATTAGATGAACTTAGTTTCCAATTATTATAAGATATTCCGTCGAACCTTTGCGCGACGTCGATTTATTTTACGGGTCCCACTGCTACACTGATATATATTTTAGTAAAAATGCAAATTTTCTTCAGGGTCCAGAGTACGACATGGCAGCCGTCCCTGTTCCTATTATATTTAACATCAAGTCTCGACCAACTAAGATGCATATATTGATTACTAGTTCTGTATAGGTTTAGAGGTCAAATTTGACGGGGAGTCCAAATGGGTATTTCACATGGAAATGGGAAAGTCGTAACTAAGGATAGTATTTTTTTACTTTGCCAAACGCACTCGTCTTTGAGAGAGCAATCAGCTATAACCAGGAAAAGAACCGAAACAGGATGATGACTTTACCTACACTTCAGCTGAAGTGCAACAGTCTAATTCTAGACTGGGTATTTACTTACAGTTAACTGGATTAATTATAGTAGTGTTCCACTAAAGGCAATGATGACCTGTATTAGATTCTCGAATTAGTGTCGTCATAAAAAAATAGTGTCTTTTGGAATTTTTCTAACGTTCTTGCTAGAAAAGCTTTAATAGACCTTAACTCGAGAATGAGAAGCTTATCATATATATAAAATTACTGTTTATAGGCCAATTAAGTAGTCAAAACCAAAATATAATGTTATTTTGTTTTCAGTCAGACAGTCGCCTCACCGCTTCGTGTCGCGGGTTCGAGTCCCGGACCGGACAACTATTTGTGTGACCTATAAATAGTTGTTCTGAGTCTGGATGCAATTTGCGTCCATCTATTATATGTTTGTAAAGTACCCCGCGAAACAGGGATTAGATTTCCTAGTGCAGGCATTGTTTTTTAAAAAAAGAAAAGAATACCTCTTACGTAAGACTCTTGGTTTGAGAGCCGCTGTCCACGAGCCGTCACCGTTAGCCTCAATGAAACTCGGTAGGAGCTAATGAGACGGAAAGGTTCTTTGAAATGATCATTTGAACGGCACTCAGCGGTACATTGCCGTCATTGGTTTTCAAAGCCATCTGTGATTTCAGATGACGCGCTCAGAATGTTCATTTTTTTGTAAAGTCACGTATCTGCTTTTTAAAAGACTTCAAGTTTTCAATACCATGCGTATTTACAACAGAAAGTTACTTTTCTGTTGAATATTAGAATAGAGCCCGGCGGCTAAGACAGTCGCCTTGCCGCTTCGTGTCGCGGGTTCGAGCCCCGCGCCGGAAAACTATTTGTTAATAGTTGTCCCATAAATAGTTGTTCTGAGTTTGGATGTAATTTGTATCCGTCTATTATATGTTCGTAAAGTACCCCGCGATATTATATTCCCTAGTGCTGGCGTAGTCTTTAAAAAAATGCTTTTAATGCCCAGAATTTAGTGCGTAGCTATCTTTTTCGTGTTTTTAGATATTGTATGCAATATTAAATTATTAACATTACTATAGAGTACAATAAATTTAATGGCTTGTTGGCCTAGTGATTAGTTATCCTGACTGCTATGCCAGTTATTTCGGGTTCAATCACCACGGAGGACAAATCTTTGCGTGACCAACACGATTATTCGTTCTGTTTCTGGATGTAATTCATTTATAATATGTATGTATTTAGAAACATATAAATATGTTCATTCATGAGTTTGTAAGATTAATCATCGACATCATCATATCAGCCGAAAGACGTCCACTGCTGGACAAAGGCCTCCCCAAAGATCTCCACAATTGCCGGTCTTGCGCTATTTGCATCTAGCGGTTTCCAGTGACCCGCACAAGATCATCGGTCCATCTTGTAGGCGCCCTGCCCACGCTGCGGCTTCCAGTTCGTGGTCGCCACTCGAAAACTTTTCTGCCCCAACGGCCGTCGCTTGTAGTATTTGCCCCGCCCACTGCCGTTTCAGTTTTGCAATTCTTCGAGCTATATTGGTGACTTTAGTTTGCCTGCGGATTTCGACATTTCTGATTCGATCTCGCAGGAAAACTCCGAGCATATTTTATTAAGATTATAAATATAGAGATATATACTAAAATATTCAATAACAAGTTTACATTTCTATATGTTACCTAAAGAAATAGGAAAAATATAATCAAAACAGTTAGATCTAGAGAGATTTATTGGTGACGGGGTTCAGACTCACCGATTACCGTCTTTTGGTAGTGCCTTTCGTCTTTTTAGTCTTTGTAGGTATAAAAATATGCCGTATTCTTGAAGATACCATGCTGTTGACGTCACGGCATAAGCTCGTAAGGGTTAAGCAAAATTAGGTTAATTGGGTAACTATATACGTAGCTCTTATTAAGACCCAGACTACAACGTGCAGCTGTCTCGCTCGGTTTAAATGTTTAATAGTAATATATATAATATACATCATCAATCTAATTTAAATGTCATTATATTCCTCTGTAATATAGCATGTATGATTAGAATAGGGTACACATAGAACTGTCAAACTATTAAAAGTTTGATTGATATAATATGCTTATAATACCAGTTATGTAAGCGAATTACAGTAAATTCTAAAAAAAATACTCACATGTCTTTAATCGTAATATCTAAAATAGATCCTTATTCTGAATATCTTGGATTATTCTGCATTCTGGCTGACGGCAAAAAAATTCACCACCCCATCTCAACTCGTGGTAGAAGTCGTCTCGAGGAAATATCTGCCAGGAGCAGAATCTCGATGTGTACTATTACCATCATATTGTGACTGCGGCCGTCTTCAAGCGTGACAATTATGGCATATCCTTCGAAATTGTGGACACAACGCTAGTATGGAAATCTTTTAGGGAGGCCTTTGTCCAGCAGTGGTCGTTATGATATGGTAATGATGATGATCATATTGAAATATTAGTCTCTCAAGAATATTGAAGAACATTTGAAACTTAATAAATTGCATACAATTATTTTCATATCTCGTAAAAGTACGAGCTCGAAATGTACGAGCGAGACGGCTGCGTGCTGAAGTCTGGGCTTTAATTATACTTATTATACAACAGCCATTTTCCCAGCGACAACATAATCACGTATCTTTCCCAACACCGAACACATTGTGATTCCACCATTTTGTGATACCATGAGTAAATAAAGATGGAGGCATTAATTATTTCACAACGTGAGCTAACGCGTACGCCGTGTTTGTTCAGAATTAGCATTGTGCGTCGTGCGTATTTGGTGTTTTGTGCAAATGTAATTGTGTAATTTTGTTAACGATTTGTTTTTCAGCGACAGGTTTAAATTTTGGAGGCTTAGATAAATAATAATAATAACATGGGACATTATTTAGACTCGGTCATGTGATCCTAAACCAAGCAGAGTTTGTACTATGGAAACCAGATAAAAAGTAAAGTAGTTTAATGTGTATTATATCAGTATATACTACATATTACACTACTTTACTTTTGTAAATACATACATACATAATTACACCCAGACTCAAGACAAACAGACGTGAATCCAAATTCCTTACAATATGGTCCAACTGAAGGTTGTCTGGAAGGGATCACTGTAAGCGATAAGACCGCCAATTGTACCCTTTTTAAATATAATTAATTTTATTTTAAATTATGTTCTGTAAATGGTGTACAATAAAATGTATTTATCTTATCTTATATTCATGCACACAAATCTGTCCTGGGTGGGAATCGAACCCACGACGTGTGAAAAGCGAACATTTGCCAACCTTTTCTATATTTTTAAAAGGCCACCCAATGTCTACGAAGACTAGCCAACTTCGCAGCACATACACATACACTGTGCTCGAGTGTATGCGCAAAAACGGATAAATATGTTTTTCTTTCTTTATTTCCAACTGTCATTTTATGCATTCCGCGGTAGGAAATAACAATGATGATACCACATGTCTGGAAGAGATCACATTTTGTGATAAGGCCGCCAATTGTACATTTTTGTAATGCATCCTTGTTCCTTATATTTTATTTTACTTGGTGTACAATAAAGAGTTATCTATCTATCTATACCACATAAACCTAACATTTAAACAAAATAAATGTTTTTTTTAACTTGTTGACTATCACAACCCGTTAGAACGGGGATCATATTGCGAATCCGCTTCGTTAAATAAATATTCTCGCTCATGTGCTCACAATTGCGTACAGTGACCTTGAAATAATGTTACGGTAATCAATAATCATATAAAAATAGTTAAGTACCAGTACCTTCGTGCTTAAATGTCCATTGCCTCAAGAACCAGCGAAGGAGATTCGCAGCGTTTCGATCCAGCAATCCAGATACGGGCACACTCATTTACCTCACTGGTTTTTCACTCCCATCTTCCTCTACAGCTATTTAACGCCCTTCACCCATCTGAGGTGATTAAGCATTTTCCATCGAATAAAAAGGAACACAACGCACTAAGTGCGTATCTCACAAACATACGTAAAATAAAAACTAACATTGAATTGCCAACCTCTTTCTTTTAAAGTCGGTTTTAAAGTACAAACTAACAAGACATTACCGTAGTTTACTGGAGACAGATATATAATATTATTATCTGCAATATTTTCTTCGCAAGAGATAGTTCTGTAAAGGAGGCAATTTAACTTATGAAACTTAATTAAAGGTTGCCTAAGAAGTAGTATTTCCTTTAAAACGTTTGAAAGCTTTAGCTTTAATTCTAGGAACGAGTCAGATTATAAATATTTGATATTAAAGTAGGTATCTAATAGTACTAAATCTTGTTACTCGCCTAATTTTGGTTTGATAGCCGAAAGATGCAAAGGAATAAAGAATAGAATATGGTTCGAGATAAGAAGAACATTTTCATTCTAATCTTCTTATACTGCCTCACTAAGACAGAGGAATCTAGCTGCCTGCCCCTGACCGAGATGACTATCGCCGGTCGCTTACACGACTTATTTGTTGGGTGTGCAAATGGCGGCGCGCGGCGGAGGCCTGATACTGGAGGGGCCGTGCTAATTTGGATTGTGCTCAGGGGGGGGGGGGAAAGAAAGGGTGGCTTGGTGGACCTCTTTTCTTTTCTTTCACCAGGTGGTCCGGCCTTATTCGGCCTGACCACAACGAGCCTGCCCTCGAATTGCACCCATAGTTATTCAGGACTTGCACCTTCACCAGGTCCTTATGACATTAAAATATTCTTATGTATAATGTCTTTCAGGTGGCTATTCTCTGATTAGTTGTCAGCCAAGACAAGTATTAATTAAGCACGGTCAGGCGTCTGACGATCTCCAACTCTTGATTGCCGCGTATCTTACGATGAGAGCTATAGCTATGCCTTTTTCTAGTTGAGTTTGCTTGTTATGGCGAACCAAAGTTGTGCCATGTAAGTTAATCTTATACGAGTTAAGTCTTTGTAGAAGCTCAACTTGACCTTGAGAGGTAGTTTGGTCGATAGCACTGAACGGAGCTGAGCCGCTCGGATTTACTCCTCGTGCGAACGCGGTTGACGTTCTTGGTTAATACGAGTAGTATTTATACGAGTCGATAGTGACCTCCAAGTAGTTAGTGTCTGAAAACTACTGATTTTCTATCATTGCAGATATTGGTAGCATAGCAGCTTAGGAAAAGTTTATTATAGTCTTCCCACGTTCACCGACAAGGTCCATATGCAGAGCCACGTATCTAGAGAGTGAAGGATGTGTTGCATTTTATTCGGTTCTTAAGTGGCGGTTATGGTAGACATGAATCATGAACTCGAAGCAATCTTGGTGCAAGTTAGACACCGGCGGTGATAGATGTACCGATATAAGGACAAAATCATGGAATCGTCTGATCCACGTTTGGAAGATAACCGTTTTTCTCATCGCTTTTTAGATTCGAATAAAAACGCAGACTATAGGAGGCGTGTAAGAACTTAATACATTGATATGCTTTTAAATAAATCGATTTAAAAATAAGAACCAGTTCGTATTAGGCTTTTAAGGACACATAACTATTAGTTAGTCGAAGATGTTCTCATTAGAAACTGGTCCAATTATCGCTTAGTATACGGAATCCCCGGGGAGTACTCAACCTACTGCGCAGAGGATACCCATATTGGATGATTTACACCGGAAAAAATATATACGTAGCTTCGAATAGCATAAACCTGTTACCATTCTAATCTCCTGCAAGTAAAGCTACCCATTACATCCTTCGTCACTGTCACAGAATACGTGATAACACACAGAATAATAATTACGTGAAACTGCCTTGAAAAGACTATGTAATAAATTACACTACACGAGTAAAGGTACTACCTTTTTTGTGAACTTTTGTGATCTTTCATAACTTATGGAAGCACCTGAATAGAAACCTAAGGGCAGGAAGTTGGTATCCCGCTATACTATGTCTAAACTATCCAAACTAATAATATAAAGAGAATAAAGTGGAATTTGTTTTTTTTTGTAATGGAAAAAATACTTAAATATATATAGGTATTTTTTTAATTGGAAGATTTTTATAATCGACGGGCTGGTTGGCGTGGTTGGTTTCACGACGCAGTTCGTGGGTTCGATTTCTATCCGGGATACATTTTGTGTGTATGAACATGTTTGTTTGTCCTGAGTCTGGGTGTAATTATCTATATCAGCATGCATTTGCAAAGAAAAAAAAGAAGTATTATTTTGTTTCGTATTATTTAGTAGTAGTAATTAGTTTCCATAGTATTCCATATTATCCATCGGCTTAGTTACGGATAACATGGTGGTGTGTGAATAATGTCCCAAAATATAGCCAGGTAGCCAGGCCATTATAAAAAAAACGATTTTAACACAATTCCTCTTTCAATTCTCTCGACTGTGATTGTAGGAACAATAAGTAAACCTAACAATAAATAAGGAAAAGATTCTCTAAAATATTTTATTGTTCTTTTTTTAAAAGTCTCCGAGCGTACTAGTCACATAAATCCCTGCATGACATTACGGTAACCATTTATGGGTCATGCACATAGTTGTGCGGGGATCGAATCCAAGCTAGGCGACTAACTTAACTAATGCTTCACACGTGCCGCCATTTGTGGTTCCTAATAATATAATTGCGTTGTTTCTGGTCCTACTGGCAACCAATTAATACTGTGGCATTGTCCCCTAGCCACATCTACAAGGTAGCCTAATGAGCCCCATTGTGATTCATAGACAATCCGCAAGATAATTAATTCATTGTTTATACATTCAAACAATTCGAATACGTTAGATAACTGTTACGGGGTAGTTTGGGCCTCCTATTATAATAGGGATAGAGGGTTAGGGTGCCTTCACGGTAAGTTGAAAGGAATTATTGTTTTCATAAGCAATGTGGTTGTATAATGACTATTAAGGCTTTTAAACACAATCATTATTTTATATTAAATAATATAAAATAATGACTTTGTATAAAGCATACAACTTCCTTGAAATAAAAATAACACAGAAAAATGTATATAGGAATCATTTTAAAAGCATTGCATAACGAAATAAATATTAAAAACCTGTACTCAAACAACTGAGAAATTTCATACACGACATATATAAAAATCCTAAGCCAAATTGATAACATTCTTCTTTTTAATATTGTATAGTACTAGAATTTTGTTAATCATGAATAATAATGTCCCGGACAATTGCCGGCCAGTCTCAATGGAGACTAGCTATTTCCGCGGGACGTATCCACAAGTGTGTGCGCAAACACAGGCGCTTGATCTTGGGATTATCTGCCTATATATGCTTTGCTGTGTGGTGACGGCGGCGAATATAATAATAATAATATATAGGGACAATGTCACATAGATCATCCTAGCCCTAAACTAAGTAAAGCTTGTACTATGGGTACCAGGCGACGATATACATACTTATATAGATAGATAAATACATAGAAAACATCCATGACTCAGAAACAAATATTCGTGCTCATCACACAAATATTTGCACTTACCGGGATTCGAACCCAGGACCA
Source organism: Pseudoips prasinana (assembly GCA_951640165.1). Taxonomy (NCBI): domain Eukaryota; kingdom Metazoa; phylum Arthropoda; class Insecta; order Lepidoptera; family Nolidae; genus Pseudoips; species Pseudoips prasinana. Next base: position 29,399,085 of record OX621251.1, on the reverse strand, counting down.
CCAGCTTCGTAGGCAGGAGCACTACCAACTAGGCTACGGTCAAAATATCATCACCCCATCTCATCCCGTGGGGGTGTAGAAGTCGTCCCGAGGGAATATCTACTTGAGGACGGGCAGCAGCTTCGCGATCGCCAACCCGTCTGCCAAGCGGGGCGATTATGGCATATCCCCAAGATGATTCTTGTGGGAGGCTATTGTCAAACTAGGCAGGGCCTGTACTATGGCAACCAGGCAACTGATAAACATACCTATGTATTTGTAAATACAAACATGTTATATATAATAAATGTAATGTATGTGTATACGTCAATATTTTTGCTTAATGTTGTACAATTTTCAATGTCTGTAACCATAACACTATGTAACATATTATAATATTGTGGAGAGAAATAAATAATATTGATATAAATATTATCTAGACACAGGACAAATAATCGTGCGAATCACACAAAAATACGACAAATCTGTACTATAACCCCGTACAGATTTGTCGGCAAATTGCGACATTTTCCATTTGTTTTTCATGTAGTTCCCAGTTTCTTACAAAATTAAAATTCTGCCAGCTGTAGTAAACATTATTTTGTACTAAGTACAACTTAATTTTTGTGATTACGTTTCTAGATTTGTGATTTTAATTGACTTGCTTTAAGAATTATTTGCCGTACGTTACTGAAATTTAAAACGCCTCATTATGTATTGGTTCATTGGGTAGATTGCATAAAAGATTTGGTAGATTTAAATGTTCGCTTCAAAAATGAATTATTACATTTTGAAGCTCAAATTTGAACTTTTTTACTTCTAGTCTGGGCAATGGACATCATAGAATATTTGCCGTAGCACAGCATAGCGTAGCAGAATCGTAGTCGCTTGATATGGTAGAGAAAATTAGTTACTGAATTTAAATTAATTACACATCTCGCCGTTAATAGGTAGGCAAAATTGGTCTGAATAAGTAAGAATCAACATTAAATACTTGTTAAGAAAATTGGTATGTACCATTTTCCAAGATGTAGCGGAAAATAATGTAAATCTCTAAAATATCTAAGATTAATTTCATACAGTAATATTTTTTAAAGCGAATGAATATTTGAATTGTGAAACTCTGCGTATATTTATAAATATAGTACATATTTATATACGACAAGTTATACAACGATGGCTGATACAAAAATATTTTTATACAGTAAATTAATATTTGAATTGTACAACTTGGCGTATATAAATATAGTTCATGTTTATAAACGCCAAGTTTTACAGCGTTTTTTTATACAGAAATATTTTTATACATTAAATACATACTTGAATTCTTAAACTTGGCGTATAAAAATATAGTTTATATTTATATACGCTAACTTTACCAACATTGTGCAATTTACGGTGGGAGTGGGGGATATTCATCTAAAATCCCATGCGACACAGGAATCTAAAGAACAAGTGCTGGTGTAATCGTACAAAAGAAGTAAGAATAAGTTATTGCTTATTAACCTGATTTAGGTAGTTATTATAACCTGCACAAAATCAATTTAAAAAATAAATGCCTAGTAAACTAACATGGCGACTAGCAACGAAGATATAAAATGGCCAGAATTAGCCTAATCTCTTCTCGTTTGACTACTGAACAACAAATGTAAATTGGTTTAATTTTGGACGAGGAGACAAGATACTACGAAACATCGATATTATTAATGTTTTCTTTTTCGAAGGTATCGTGGAGAGTGACATAGTCTAAGTTGTAAGGATTGCTATTAAGTAATAATTAAACAGCCTTGACCTACTAAGCATTTGCTATCCACTCTCCCACCCCCTCTACAGAATAATGACGTCAGCCAAAAAGTAATTTTGGCAGTGACTTGCTCTCCCTTGTTCAAGTCACGGCTAGAAATGCAAGTAATTAAGTATTTTGTTCAGCGTAACCTTTGAGGGACAAATAGTTCCAGTTTCGGGTGTCGTGGTAACAGGCCGCACATTTCTGGTGCGTCATCCTGGAAGTTCGTTTGTTGATGTTTGGATTACTTTATGAGATTCTCTAAATGTTATGTAATTTCATACGGTACCTAGTCCATTCACATTTTTCAGATGTCGCAATTTTGTTTTTTAGTTACCAATAATGTCCTCCTAGCCGAATTTCGGCCACGGCGGCCAGTCTCAATGGAGATAAGCCATTTGCGCGGAACATATTGTAGTACACTTTCTATTCCATCAATGTCATTAGATTTAGTTGGTCGGATGTATAAATAAAATAAATAAAAAAGGTTTTTACTAACGTAGACTTTAAAAAAGCGCTTGTAAATAGTCAGAACATGTTTGTAGTAATATAGTTGTATACATTATTATTTCTAGTAACATAGATATTTAGGTACACATTGTATGAAAACATTTATAAAATTTATTTTATTATAGCAATGATATTTAGCTAGCTCTTATGAAGTTATTGTCAAGAGATTATGTTTAATTATCTAGTTGAAGTCTAATATTTTTACTACATATGATGAATAAAGTAAATCGTAGTATCTTGGGACAACTGCCATCTGATCCCTAACAGAGCATGTATTATGGCAACTGCTAAATATACTTGTATATTTTTAATACATAATCATAGTCATATAGTCATAGTCATACAGTCAAAATCATATATTTATTTGCCATAGACATGGAATACAGAGCTTTTATAAAATTGAATTAGACCATACATGTTTTGCTTAAAAACTAAGGCACGCGAATGTTCAGTTTCAGGAATATCTTACTGCTATAGAAGCTATTTTCATTCAACCATTTAAATAATTCCATTCTAAATAATCTGCATTGTAGTGTTTTTAGATTATTAGGTAACCTACCTATATTAATATTATAAAGAGGAAAGGTTTGGCTTAAAAAGTACTGGACCGATTTAAAAAGAAAATTCACCATTTGAATGCACCATTTGCATTGCACTGATTAAGCTTAAAAAGTACTGGACCGATTTAAAAAGAAAATTCACCATTTGAATGCACCATTTGCATTGCACTGATTAATATAGGCCATTTTATAGCAAGAAAAAAATAAGGATCCTTACTAAAACTACAACAATAAGTAACGCAAGGTGTAAAATCACAATCACAAGGTGTAAAGGCCTATAAAATATCTTTCATCGCATGCGCTGCGATAACGATTGATGATAGAACAAAAAAATGTTCCACAATATTAAAAAAAACATATAAATATCTACAAAAAATGTTGCAATATCACGTATCTAACTATTGTAGCTACGTCACTATAACGACTTTTAATATTTAAACATTTAATAGAAATTCCGATCAAAATCAGACCATGTTATTTATACCTTTGACTTAATGCTTCCCTAAACAAATGATTTCTTCTCTTTCTTTCTGAGATAGAGGTTTACGTTATGCTAACATGTTTAAAAATAAATGTCCACCCGTGCGAAGCCGGGACGGGCTGCTAGTTATACATATTATAGATAAGTTACACCCAGATACAGAATAAGTAATAATAAATAAGTAAAATTAAAAATAAACTTGAGAGGTGTCAAGGGACACCCGGAGGGAACGAAGTTATTTCTTAAAATTATTTATTATGTACAAAAACCTGTATACACTCAACAAAAATAATCGTCGCGACACCACAATGCGAAATAGAAATGAAAATATCTGGCTTGCTTTCTATAAGAGAGAGAGAGAGAAACATGCGCACGCCGCACATCTGCAAAAAGTGTCGTGACAACTTTTCGTAAGATTTTTTTCCGTCTAGCCCCCTTTCACAACGCGCGATAAGGAACTTCGTTCCAATAAAAATGATTTATTGGATTTCGTAATTACAGTTTAAAATATTATGAGGCTGCCCCAGTAAGTTATAAAATACTTGTGTTGGGGCTTCCTCGCTCCTTCCCAAGTTACAATATCCAAACCCAAAATACTAGAAATATCAAAAAAAAATACTAGGACTAGGTACAAATAAATATTGACAGCTCTAGGTGGGTTATGTGTGTTGTGTGTGTGTGTGTGTCTCTCTCTGTGTGTGTGTGTGTGTTTGTTCATTATTTATTGATTGTATTCATTACATTTAGAAAACTCGAACCAAATCGAAACTCGAATCAAATGTATAAATAAGTAATCGTGCTCATCACACAAAAATTCGTCATGGGTGGGGATCCAACCTACGATCTATGGTAACTAACCACTAGACCATCAGGTCAGTCAATATATACAGACAATATTTGCCTTGAGTGTAGCCGATAACCTACAAAGCGGATGTATAGCGTCTTACCGCATTCATTACCTCTATTGGTCGTTGGTCTAGCGGCAGCGTGTTCAACCGCAGATAATGAGGTTCTGGGTTCAAATCCCGGGTCGGGCAAAAAGTGATTTTGGGATTTTTCCGTAAAAAGAAATTTCTCTGTATCAGCCCGAAGTCTGGAAGTTGGCGGTATTACACCCCCGTGCCACGGAGAGCACGTAAAGCCGTCGGTCCTGTACCTGAACTCTTTCCGGTCGTGTCGCTAGGCGTCCCATCGGATCATGAGAGTGATGGAATAGAAAGTGCCCCTGTGTTTGCGCACACACTTGTGCACTATAATATATCCTGCGCAGTTGGCTAGTCTCCATTAAGACTGGCCGCCGTGGCCGAAATTCGGTCGGGAGGACATCAGCTCTATTGGACAATCAACAAAGGAGATATACCTGGCCAGCAACTGTGGTTGGTTCGTTTTACACTAGGGAGAACACTTACTGATTGCACGTGTGGCGCAGCGGTTAAGACAGTCGACTCGCCACTTTGTATACTGGGTTCGATTCCCGTGCTGGACAACAATTTGTGTGACCCATAAATAGTTGTTCTGAGTCTGTATGTACTTTGTGTCTGTCAATTATATGTTTGTAGTAGTAGTGTCCTCCCAGCCGAATTTCGGCCACGGCGGCCAGTTTCAACAGAGATTAGCCATCTGCGCGAGACATATTATAGTGCTCAAGTGTGTGTGCCAACACAGGAGCACTTTCTATTCCATCACTCTCATGATCCGATGGGACGCCTAGGCGACACGACCGGAAAGAGGTTAGGTACAGGACCGACGGCTTTACGTGCTCTCCGAGGCACGGGGTATAAATGCCGCCTACTCCCAGACTTCGGGCTGATGCTGAGAAGATTTATAGCAAAGCCCCGAAAACACTTTTTGGCCCGACCCGGGTTTTGAACCCAGGACCTCGTTCTCTGCGGGTGAACACGCTACCGCTAGACCAACGAGGCAGTCATGTGTTTGTAAAGTACCCCGCGACACAGGGATTAGATTTTATAGTGAGGGCGTTGTCTTTTTAAAAAAAATGTTGTTCTAAGTCTGAATGTACCTAGTGTCCGTCAATTATGTGATTTATATGTTTGGAAAGTATCCCGTAAAACAGGCATTAATTCTCTAGTGCAGGTACTGTTTAAAAATAAAGAACAGTATGGCTGGTAAAATGGTAGAGACAGGTCTAAATTATACTAGCTCCACTTTCCACGGAGCGGATGTGGCTTCTCAAGATAAATTAGATGTGACTATAGATGCTCTGACCTCTCCTTTTGACCGGCTGACTTTCGAGACCCAATTTGCTTTTGCATATTTCGCATTTACAAGTTCTTGAGATTCGTTGGATAATTCAGTTTCTTAAATTTTGGTGTGTGGCGAAGGCGACGAATATCAGAATATCATCACCCCATCAAATTCCGTGGGGGGCGTAGAAATCAACTCAAGGGAATATCTACCAGAAGACGGGCAGCAGCTTTTTTCGGATTACTATCACCCATGATTCTTGTGAACAAGACTCTCCACAAGAATCATCTTTGGACGACGGGTTGACGATCACAGAATTTATTTAATTTATTTAAATAAATTACGTTCGTCGACGATCACAGAATTTATTTAAATAAATTACGTAATTTATTTAATAAATTAAATAAATTCTGTGATCGTCAACCCGTCGTCCAAAGATGATTCTTGTGGAGAGTTTTGTCCAGCAGTGGACTTCTTACGGCTGTTATGATGAAGTACGACCACACAATCTATATTACCTACATATTCCTAGCCATTCAAGCTTGCTTTTTTGAAAATATGTAATGATGCCACGTCTCGGGGGGCACACTTTGACCTTGACAGTGACAAACAGAAATACGCGTAATTTCATAGAGAGTACTGCCTAATCTTAGCGAGATGTATCTAGCGATGTAGGGTTGATAATGGCTCATAAACCTACCAAAATATACCTATTTCATTTAAGGTTTGCTCAAATTTATAATGTTGATATAAAAACCTTCTTTTAACGCAGTCGGATAACAATTGTTTAGAATCATACACGAACAAAGTAAAAAAACAATTTCGCTCTAATTAAACCCTTAAATCTTCGCGGAAATATCAACATGAACTCATGTCACATGAGTGTATAACTCGCAGAATAAAAGCAGTGAACAAAGAGTTTATATATCTAACAGTAAGCCAGTAACAAGGTTTTACTAATTGGATTGTAATATAAATTAAGTGACGCAAACTATGTTTAAACAAACGTATGAAATGTTAAAATGTGGAAATTTCAATATCAACGCTTAGCGTTGATATTGATATTTAGGTAAGAAATTAAAATAATAAACTTTAAGGCTGATTTCTGAGTCGCGCCGGCGGTCGGCGCCGTCCAAACGCGCGCGCGCAATTACACTAGATAGTAGTTGCGTTTCATAGTCACGCAGTTCAAACATGCCGCCGGTGAGACGCGCGCCGTCGGTCAGCGCTGCCGAAGCGCGCGTAGCCCGAGCTCCTCTACTGGCAGTTTGCGTTTCAGAGTGACGCGGGTCGCACGCGCTGTTGCGTACACGTAAATAAAACGTAATGCTTTTTGTTAAAACTGGCCTTTGTAAAAAATGTAACTACCTTCCCGTAAATCGGAGAACGATGTCACGAAGGCGCCTCTCAGTAACCATGTGGCATTGAACGGAGTAATTTGCAATCTTCTAGGACGAGGTCGCTGTTGCACTCTTTTCCATAAAAAATAAATAGCTAATCCTCTTACAGCCGATTTCACCGTTAAAATTAAACGCGATCAATGCACGCTAAACTCAGTTACAGGAAGCAGAACCGAGTTTAGCGTCAATTGATCGCGTTTAATTTTAACGGTGAAATCGGCTCTTAATCGGTTTGTGTCCATGATGACGATTGTACACGACCCTACATTACAAAGAAACGCGCGATACTAAAACTGGTTTCAGATGGTCCACGCGTCAAGCGCGCGCTGTTGAAACGCGCTGGCCTACGGCGCGCGCCGCGCGCGTGTCTCTGAAATCAGCCTAAATGACAAATTTACTTACAAATTTAACATATAAATTTTGATACTAAAGACATACTACTAAAAATATATATCTGTATCGCCCGTTTTGCGTAATCTATTGAGAATCCTGGTTATAGGCATACTAAACGCAAATATTGCTGTAATAGAAAACAATAACAGGGTATTCTTTTCTGTTATTTTTCTGCATTTTATTACTAAAAATGGAGAAAAATAACGTAGAATTCACATGCTACGTAAAGGACAGGCAAGAATATCTCAATTTTAGTTTTTAGTTTAACCAAAAGGTGTTATATTCAATTTTTTTTGGTCCGCCACCGTCTCACAATGCATCTTATTTCCAGTACTACTGCCTTCAACATCACTCCCTTGATCAGGATGACGGGAGTGATATAGAAGGCAAACCAAGTTTTTTGAGTAGCAGCAAAAAGTTGAGCTCAATACAAAACGGAATGAACTGGAAGCCTGACAACCCACGACTATTCAATACTGACGTACGGTCAGTGAGCACGACAGTTTATTAAGAAGACAGGCCATTTGATGATGGATCAGTTGATGTGGTTGGGAAATGCTTGCCTTTCACGCCGCAGGTCATGGGTTCAATTCCCACCCTGGACAGGGATTTGTGTGCATGAACATGTCTTCAAATTATCATGTCTTCAAATCGAACCCACGACCTCCAGCGTGAAAAGCAAGCATTTACTAACCACGCCACCATCAAATGGATTAAAGTTAATTTTTACATTTAAATGTATATTCGTAGATTTCAATGGCTTTCCCTCTGGTAGGCTATTTACTTTGTACACTTGGTCTACTAATCAAGATAATTACCGGCGCATTGAGCTTGGAACACTGTTGTGCGAAATAAAATGGCGTGAGTGGGTTATGTTACGGTGGAGAGAAGAGCGTATTCAGAAAACGCTGCTATGAAAATGCGTGAATCGAGCTGTGGTATTATAGTATAATCACTCAGGAGGTTCAAAGATTGTTACAATATTTCCCATGACTTATTAAAATGGCTAAACATCGACTTTTTAACTAAAAATGTATAATCATAAATTTTATCGTCCGGCAGGTTTCAAACCAGTATTCTCTACCAATCCAGGGCAAGCTACAAACGATACAAACTGGCAGATCAAATTTAGAATTTCCTTGTTGTAAACAATTTAACATTAAGTGACAATTCATTTTGAATTTCCCATTTTAGGGTTCTTGACGTCATTTAATTATGCTATCAATCTAATGAGGCGTCCATACTTTCGAAGTTAGAGATGATAAAAAATTATTGAACATATTAATATCTGCCTTGTTCACACTCTTCATATAAATCTCCTTTACAACTCTTTTCGAGAAAATTAAAAAAAAAAATTAGAATTTACCTCCGTTAGACACCTTAATTTATTAAGTGGCAGAGTGTGCAGATCTTAGTTGCAGCTATTATAAGCTTCTTCATACTTGACTCTTTGACCTGAAACCAGTTATACGAGGAGCATCACGAGGCGAAATTCTTCTTCCAATGATATTGTTTCGAAATTTGTTTCCAAGGCATTTAACATCTCTTCTTATGATTTGGTAATAATTCCGGGAAATTTGGTCTGGCTTTAATATTTTTCTCTTGAAATAGTTCTTGTTTTGCTGATGGGTTCCTAAGTTCTAAGAAATATTTTATTATTACTGCTTTTTTCATACAAACTTTCACGGAACATTTTCTCTCATTAAGAAAAAGATAATTATTATTAATGATTATCATTAGCAATAATGATTTAAACAAAGCATTATCTTAATGAGACAATAGAAGAACAATAATAGTAATTATATCCTGGGACATTATTGACACAGGGCCATCTGATCCCAATCTAAGCAGGGCTTGTACTATGGAAACCAAATAACTGGCATACTGCATAAAGGTACTACTTTTCTTTTGTAAATACATACCTATATGGATAATTACACCCAGACACAGGACAACCAGATATGTTCATGCACACAAATATCTGTGTTTAGTACGAATCGAACACACGACCTGCGGCAATTTATTCGAGAATAATTAGGTACTGTTTTAAAAAAATTAACCCGCTGAAACTTTTCTGTTCTATAGCCAATTTTTATATAAAAATATATTTTGAAGTTATACTTCTTTTGGCGCGATGGAGAAAAATGATGAGAGTGAATTTTTACGATGCGCGCGCACACCGACACCAAAAAATTTAACAGCATGAAGTTAGTTCTAGGTGGTATGACAGTAAATTTTCATTTTTATTTATTTTTACGATGCGCGCGCAGATGCGCGCGTATCGTAAAAATAACAGCATGAAGTTAGTTCTGGGTGGTATGAAAATTGATAACTATGTTCAAGTTGTATATTAAGAAGTATAACTTCTAACGCGTGTACATAAGTACACACAAGTTTTTTTTTTTTTTTTATAACTGGTTCACGAACTAATATTCTACATACAAAAACAAAAATAATTAGGAGTCGAATTGATACCAAATGTAACTTAAAGTTGGTTAAAAATAGTGATTACACTTTCTAACAAATTTTAACTAACCGCTAACTACAATACGTTATTCATGCGAACATGAAATATTTGTGCCCATATAAAGCCCAGTGGATTTATCAGACACAAATATTTCACTTGTATAAATAGCAAAATGTTTCTATATTAGGAGTTTCTTTTTATTCAAATTGGCGAATGACGGCAAAGTCTTGGCCACTATTGAGGCCATGATCATACAATTGGTTTTTGCATGCCATAGGATCATAGCTATATGGAAAGTGACCAAATTACCAATAAACGACCAATATTTAGAATATTGGTACTTATTAGGTTAATAGTCGATACTCCATATTACTCTTACCATGTTATGTATTATCAACGATTAACCCGAAAATTACTCAAATAATATTATTAATATACGAAATACTAATGTAAGGGAGCGTTTTGGTGTGAAAGAGGAGGTAGTTACAAAGATTTGAAAAGGTATGCTGAGATGGTTAGGCAATTAGAAAGGATTAATGAAAGAAGATTGACAAAAGAAGTATACCTGGCCTGTGTAAATGGTACAACCGGAAGGTGAAGACCTCGTAGAACATTCTCTGATCAAATCGGAGATGGTCTCAAGAAAGGCCAGGTCAGAAGCACCGACAATGTATAAAGAATATAATAACAGTTAACGAGTCAAAAAAGCTGTGCAAAGATCGTGTAAAATGGAAATCCGTTGTCGCTGGGAAACAGGCGTGAGTGTCTGTAGGTATGCATGTAATATTAATTAATAATGTTTCTCGGTATGAGATTTTCATGTTTAATGACACGCTCGATAGCGCAAACGCTCAATCATTGCATTTGTAATTAACTGCAAATACGTACAAACTCCGTATATATGCTATAAGCATTACTACTGGCCGTTAGAAAAATCTTAAATAAACACAGCGAGGAAAAACAGAAACGACAAAGTGGCACAGCGATTTCATGCTCTGTGAAAAGGAAGCACTCGTCAGCCTGCAATCATTGATTAATAAATACCAAGATACTCAGAATATCAAAAATACCAATGTGAAAAGATCGAATTGCGATCCCACCTAATCCGTGTCAATAGATTGATTTCTTTTCAAATTGGAATTTCCATCTATTCAATTGGTTGCCTATATAATGTAATGTTAGAGGAATAAGAGACCAGTAGACAGCATTATTTATATGTGGTACGTATGTCTCTTGATATAATTTCTATTGGCCGTTAAATCAATATGAACATGCTCGACAAGCCTGGAATGCTGTAGATATATATTGTTATACTGGTCAATTTACTTGCTGTACAACAAATATCGTGCTAAGGGTAACTTGTGCGGTCGGGAGACTCCAGTCGGAAACGAAGTCTATGTACGAAATCCTTGCAAAATTCCCATTATGAGACAGTAAGATTTAAAAAAAAAGCCAGTCAAGCGCGAGTCGGACCCACCCACGAAGGGTTCCGTACCACTTTAAAAACGAGCAAAAAATCCACGTTTGTTGTGTGGGAGCCCCCATTTCATTTTGTATTTTAGTATTTGTTATTATAGCGGCAAAAGAAATAAATCATCTGTGAAAATTTCAAGTGTCTAACTATCACGGTTCATGAGATACAGCCTGGTGATAGACGGACAGACAGACAGCGAAGTCTTAGTAATAGGGTCCCGTTTTACCCTTTGGGTACGAAACTCTAAAAAACTAATTACAACTACCGCAAACCGCGCTATGGAACCTCGTTCCAAAAAACTGTAATATAAAGTGTTCAAACAAAGAGGATGAGTTAGCAAAAGTGGTGATTATACTAAAAATCTCAAAGGGACTGGTAAACACTTCCTAGTTTAGCCTTCGTTAAGTAAACGAGCAATCGCACCAAGTATAGACCCTAACGCCAAAAATAAAAGGACCCTTAATTCGACGTGGCAACCCTTTTAGCACTCTCTGTAAACAGCCCTTTGTAAAGGTGGGTAGATTAAAATTATCAACGTGTTTACCTCCGCTTCTGTGGTTTTATTTGCTTATTCATTACAAAAATAATTTGGTTAATAAAATTTTCATATGTCATCTCTATTGTATGGTAATAAGGTCTATAATAGTTTGTTATTACGGTTGAATTGTTGAACGTACTTTTTCTTTTAGGCAATTCTATTGTTTTGTTGTCCTTTTATTTGGTTGGGCGGTAATCGCATTTTATGAGCATGTGTTATGGAACTAATTCTTTGTGAAACTAACTCTTGTTTAAGTGAATTGTTTGGTAACATGGGGAATATTTGTTTGTTTGGGGAAAAGAATCGTTGAAACTATGGGGTATGGATTACATTACTAAAATTAAGTTTTATAGGGAAAACAAAACTGTGATTATGGCGAAAATATTACTGGCAGGGAATTTTTATAGTAATTATATAACATACGGAACTGTTATTTATGTTTCTTGGTTATATTATAGCTTTATGCCGTTCTCTTACTTTTATATTAGAGTAAAATATCAATAAATTCTCTTTAAAATGTCATTTAATATGGTTGTGAGAACGAATTACGTCTCCAATTTCACGGCCTATCTTATAAGACTTTAAGAATTGCCTCACTGTAAATGCAGTGGGTGGGGCACTTTGTTCGTAGAGTCGACCACCTCTAGGGCAGAAAGGTTTTAGTAGCAACCGCGAATCGGAAGACGCAGCGTGGGCAGGACAAGGTGGACCGACGATCTTGCAAGGGTGGCAGGAAGCCGCTGGAGGTGGGCAGCACAAGACTAGCCATTATAGAGATCTTTGGGCAGACCTTTGACCAGCTGTGGACGTCTTGCGGCTGATATGATGATAGGATTTTATAAAGTTTGCAAAAGTCTTTACTCTATAAGAATAAAAGCTTAGCTTAAGTTAGCTGAACGACCCTTTCCGCTCACTGCCCCTCAGTAAAGTTTATTCTGTAATCAGAATAAATGTCTACTACTACAACTAGACTAAGAAGAAGAGACTAATGTCTTCTTTGCCTAAAATCAGAAGTTTATTTGAATTAGAAGTGCTTGAAATGGACCTAAGATTGACTTTGCTATACTCACAACAGTAGGTACACTTTTGTCAACATTGTAGTATTAAAATAAGTGGTTAATTTAAGTTTTTACAAATGTGTACCCAGCCAACTTGTGGTTTTTCTCTGCATCACCCTAAGGTAGACTGGTAGAGAATGCCTAGTTTTTAAATAAATAAAATAAACGGCTACTACAGTTAGTTATTTATTTATGAGTGAAAATATGCTACTGCCGGGGCATATTAGAGTTATATGTGTGCAAACACAGGAGCACTCATTCTCTCTCTATTCCCTCATCATCATAATTCGATGGGAAGTTACTCTACATGATTGGAGAGGTGACAGGTACAGAATTGACGCCTTTATTTTCTCGTAGCGTAGGGATCTGACACCGCTAACTTCATGACTCGGGGCTGATGGGTGCTAAGATATTTTCTTCGACTGGCGTCCCCAAAAAACATTTTTTGCTTGACCTTGTATTTGAACCCAGGACCTCATTATCTGGGTTCAAAAGCTACGTGTGAATCAAAACACATTTCCAACGCCTAAAGATTGCAGTAAATACTTATGAATGCATTCTTATTAAATAGGAATAAACGTATACAATATAAAAATAAACAAAAGAAAACAATAATTAAAAACAAAAGCAATAAATAATAATAATAACAATAAACATATATCTAATTTTGTTGATTTGTGTAACACTATTTCAATTTACATTAGAGAAATAAAATTGCAGTACCATCTAGAAAATTGCTTTTATGAAATTGAACATTTCAGAATTTATCTCTATAGGTATATGTATAAGTTCCTAAAATCGATTACAGACCGATAATAGGTTGTCTAGAACCCGTGTTACAGTTTTGACGTAGAAAATCAGCTAGAAATAATAGGTAATTTTGTTCAAGTTGGACCGTAATATTACTTTACGGGCGTCTTAAGAGCCTGTCAAGAGCAAATTTCATGATTCCACGCAAATCCCGCACGGTTAAACTAAACAGCATGGGACGGAAAACTTGTAAAATGTGTTAAAAACGGAATAAACTTGTAATCTTTATTCCCGGCGAATATATTAGCTTCATGATATAATCTAAGCCCATCAATGTTATATTTTATTTTTATTTTTATTTTATTTATTCGGGAAAACAAACAGATATACATTAGGCATTAGGTACTTAATTCTAAACATATAATTTTATGAAATGTAATTCCAACCACATTTTCCACAGGTTGCGATAATAATATTTAAGAAATATAAACCAGAGGCACAACAAGTATTATAGCCTAGTATTCTCATGCAAGCACATTAGATTGAAAGAAAAAAAGAAGTTACAAAGATAGAAAAGTAATAAATTAGTAATAAGTAATGAATGATTGGATTTCACATTATTAAAGAAAAGAGAAAAAAAAAAAGGTAATTATATAAAAATATTTTGTGTATTTTAAGAATAGTGGAGTAGTACGATGGTTAATTATTTCCGCCAAGCACTTCAATGATCTTTTTCTTAAATTGGTACATAGAACATGCAAAAATATCAAGTTCATTGAAATGGATATTTTATTCGTTCACTAACCGATGCATGGGAGCGCGTACACCAGCGTTGGTTCTACAAGACCCAACTGCAAATAGTGTGCGCGCCCTAACCTCTCGACGGTGAACTGTTCTTGGAACTGAGTAACATAGTTTATTGTTGATTTCGGTGCAGTCAACATTATTATGGCAAACTTTGTGAAGCATCATAGCTTCCAGTTGAGTACGTCTACATTTTAAAGAAAGCATCTTGTATCTACTCAGTAACTGCGGGTATTTTAGACGACCACGGTGGCATCTATAGTGCATGGATCTAAGGAACTTACGTTGTACAGCTTCAATTTGATCAACATATTTGCTATAAAGTGGATTCCACACACAGCATGCATATTCCAATTGAGATCTTATTAGTGTATTATATAAAATTAGGTATGTGGATACGTTTTTAAAGTCCTTGCTCGCTCTCATGACAAAACCAAACATCTGAAAGGCTTTGTTCACAATGCTTTCTATATGTACATCAAGGTGTAGCTTTGAGTCCATTAGGACACCAAGATCACGTATTGACGAGACATGTGCTAGATCGACATTGTTGAGCTTATATATGTAATTTATTTTCCTCTTGTTTTTGGTGAATGAGATACTGTTGCATTTAGGTATACTTAAATGAAGTTTGTTATGATAACAATGTGTAGACAACCTATCTAAATCTTGTTGGAAAAGGTTACAGTCATCCATGGTGTTAATAATTCTGTATGTCTTTAGGTCATGTGCGTACAAAAGAAATCTAGAGTGCAAGAAACATTTGTATATGTCATTAATGAACAGTATGAAAAGTAGTGGCCCAATAATCGATCCCTGTGGCACACCTGAAGTGACCTGTATATTTCCGGACTGATGCCCATTCACAACGACTTTTTGCACTCGGTTGGATATATAAGAGGAAAACCAGCGCAGCAAATTTCCCTTGATACCATTGAATGCTAATTTATTTAGAAGTAGCTCATGATCCACTTTGTCGAAAGCTTTTCGAAAGTCAGTGTATATAGCATCTGTTTGGGCTCCTCTATCCATATTTTCAAATATGGTGTTCGTAAAACATAGGAGGTTACTGTTTATCGATCGGCGCTTAACGAAACCATGTTGCTGAGTTAGAATGATGGTATGTAACATAGGGTATATACTTCATCATGAACAAGACTTTCGAGAAGCTTTGACGCTGCATTTAAGATGGATATAGGACGATAATTTTCAACGTCATTTTTAGAACCACTTTTAAATACCGGTGTAATGTTAGCGGTCTTCCAAGCAACTGGAAATGCTCCCTCTTCAAGACATTTGTTATAAATAATGTACAGGGGGTAGTATATTGTGTCTGCTGTGGATTTGAAAAATAACGGAGGTATACCATCTGGGCCAGGTCCTTTAGTTGGATCGAGCAGTTTGAGCGCTTTACGGACTTTACTAGAGCAGATAGAAATAGTGGAAAGGAGAACATTATTAAAAGAGTCTTCAACGGGTGGAGTCCAGGTGTCACTTAGCGTCGAGGGTTCGTAAACCGAACTAAAAAAGTGCGAGAACATGTTACAGACTTCCTTTGGATCACTTGAAGTTTGAGTCTTGTACTTCATAGTACACGGAACCCCCGGCTTAGGTTTTCTGTTAGCTAAGTAGGTCCAGAAGTATTTAATGTTACTTGGGATACTATCTTCCACAATATTCACATATTTAGTGAATGTTTTTTGACATTCGGATTTGAATTTAGTTCTGAGTAGAGAGAATGATTCATAATCAGATTGGTTTTCAAATTTTTTCCATCGGACCCAGGCCTTGTTTTTTTTATTAAATATGTATATTAGTGGCCGTGAAAACCATATTGGGAATTTGGAAGATTTATTTGATGTAATAGGCGTGTGTTTTCTGATGATGTTATAGGTATTTGAGTAGAATACATTGAGGGCCAGTTCAGATGGAAGGGGATTCAGTAGTGCATCCCATTCAGTCTCTTTGATGTCTTTGTTAATCAGCACGTAATTGGCACGGTAGTAGTTTAACCTAGGTACGGGTTTCTTTTTGGTCTTAGGAGTGTCAGTAGAGAGTGGAGACACGATCAACAGAGGGGGGTGGTGACCACCGGGTTTCAATAGAGGTAGTGTGGACTCTTGAACCTGACACGCAACGTTAGAGAGAATCAAATCTAGTATTCGTCCTTGGTGGTGCGCATTTGCGATGTTATTGTATTGAGACAGGGTGGTCAATGTCGCATAATTGGGTTGCGCTATTACAATGCATACCGTTACCGGATTGGCTAAACTGCCATGTTGTATGAGGTAAGTTGTAATCCCCCGCTATTAAGAGATTATCTACATCCACGCTAGTAGTATATTATTGGGCATTCTATACCACTATCGGCAAGTTGCTCGGCGAGTGCGCCTCGCTGCCGATAGTGGTATAGAATGCCCAATAATTGATAATCGACTCGCCTTTCCACTCGACCGATAAACTCGACCGAGACAGTACATTTTGCTGCGTACTTGATGAGCAACGATGATCATCCATCAACTCTCCGTTTACTTACTCTCTAGTGTATAACTGTATACAACCAATGATCATGCGAGTTTGCTATCGCTCTGAAGGGTGGTACAGAATGCTTAGTAATGAACAATCCACTCGATCAATGACCAGTAACGCAAAAGAGGTTGTGGTAAGTTTATAAATGTTAACGTACTATATACATTCACTCATTTTTAATCGGTTCATTTCCAACAGTAATCATGAAATTTGTAAAACAACCGCAATCGCTGCATGTTGATACAGTCTGCGATGATATTTGTAAGACTAGTTTTCGTCATGGGGAATTATTACCTAACTCAGTACGATGTATCATTTGTGGTCCATCTAATTGTGGAAAAACCAATTTATTAATTGGCCTTCTTATACACGAAAATGGATTAAGATTTGAAAATGTTTATGTTTATTCAAAAACTCTGCACCAACCTAAGTACATTTTCTTAGAAAGAGTTTTGCAACGGGTTCCCGGTATTTCCCTCCAGAAATATCAGGGAAATGAGGAAGTACTAAGCGTTCAGGACGCAAAACCCAACTCCGTGATTATTTTTGATGATGTTGCTTGTGAAAATCAAAATAACATGCGTGATTATTTTGCAATGGGAGGACACAAATGCATAGATTGTTTTTATCTGAACCAAACATATAGTAAAATCCCCAAGCAGTTAGTAAGAGATAATGCGAACTTAATCATACTTTTTAAACAAGATGAAATTAATTTACGGCATATTTATGAAGAACATGTCAACACTGATATGACATGGATTGAATTTCGTGAAATGTGTTCGAAAATATGGAGTGAACCTTTCAATTATGTAGTGATTAATAAGGATTGCTCCAAAAATAAAGGATGTTATAGAAATAAATTTGACACTTTTGTTGTCTTTGATTAAAAATATTTATATTTAAGAGTGTTACCCTCGCGATATTATTATTCTTCAGACATCGCTTAATCAATCACGAACTTTTTGTTACTATGGAAAAATCACTGAAAAGACAAATTGTTGAGGCTGCAGATGCTGTTAAGAAGAAGGTGCGAAAGATGAGAGATGCTGAGCTTAACAATCAGCAAGTACTGGAATCAGTTTTCAAGCCGGTAACAGAACCACTCAACCAAATTGCTAATGTCAGTAAGCAGGCTTGTGTTCCGCATAATATAGAAAATGAAGAAACCGAAGTTCCGTTTATCGATAAAACTTTGCAAAAAGAACCCACAATTAGTAAAGGAACCAATGATAATAACGACAATGAAGACGAATATGAATCTGATATTGAAAGTGACTCTTCGTACAAATCATTAGTTGAAAACAACCAAGGTATTGATTCATCATCCTGGTCACTGTCCTCAGAAGCTCTGACCGATATTCCGTTTGGTGTCAGAAAAGAGGGCGGAAAATTGATGTTAGGTTCTGCTCGTATAACGATCAGTGATGAGTATATCATCGTAGCTGGACGCAAATACCGAAATACGCCTGGTTTAAAACAGTTGCTGTTGAAAAAGAATGTCGATTTAAGCTTGGTTACAGAGAGTGATATGAAACATTATAAGTCGATGCTACTTGACACAAACGCACATCGACGGGACTATGAGCCCAGTAAACCAATCAAAAGTAATAAAGGACAAAAATATTTGCAAATTATTAAGCCTCTATTCCAACTACGAAGTACAATTCAGGACCACCAAACGAAAGGAAAAGGACTACCCTTTACAAAAATGTGGAAGAAAAATGTTGATTTTGTTTATTGGGACGATCCAAATGAATTGGTAGATAGGTTAAAATTACTAATTGCATCTCGAGATGCTGGTAACACAGGATTAGATAATGAAATTATATCTATCATTGAAGAATTGCGTGAAAGTAAAGTTATAAATAAATAAATATTTTAAAATGTGTTTATTTTATTATCAGCTTCTCGATACAATACACCTTAAATATGAACGTAGACAAATTCGGACACTACATTCACAAAAGAATGCGTTTATCAGAGTTATTTGAGTTTAATGAGAACGCATTGTTAAAATTAGAAAACGGAGATTTTGATTTAAAAACATCAAGATTAAGAGGAGTCCGATCTCCAGTAGAAGCAGGCGATGCTGTGAACAAGGATTATGTAGATCGATTGAATGCTAACATGTTAAAAGAATTAAATAACCTGACCGTGAACAAGGATTACGTAGATCGATTGAATGCTAATATGTTAAAAGAATTTAATAACATGATTGGTTCATTGCGCTCTCAAATCATAAAAGACACAAAGGACACAGTTCAGGCTACTTTAAAAGCAAAGATACCTGAGATTTCAACTCATTTGGAAGATAAGTTTTATACCCAAGCAGAGGTAGATAAATTACTACAAAAAACTCCGTAATGGCAAAACAGCAAATTGTTAATGAAATACATAAAGCAGCACGAAGAAATTTCGTTAGACGTCCTGTCATTCTAAAGGGGATCGATGACTTGTGGCAAGCTGATCTGATGGACATGCAAAATCTAAGAAAATATAATAAAGGTCATAATTACATTTTAGTGGTGATTGACTGCTTCTCAAAGTACGCTTGGGCAGAGCCATTAAAATCAAAAAATAAACTTGATGTTACTCATGCATTTAAACGAATACTGATTAACAGCAATCGCAAACCGGTTAATTTACAAACTGATATGGGAACAGAATTTTATAACAACTCATTTCAAACGCTTATGAAGACTTACAATGTTAACCATTACTCAACGTTTTCTACTAAAAAAGCTTCGATCGTAGAGCGACTGATTAAAACTCTTAAAAATAAAATATATAAATATTTTAGTCTGAACGGAAACTATATGTGGTTAGGTATACCGTTAGAGGTTACGTTAAAGATATATAACAACACAAAACATCGTACCATTAAATTTAAACCAATTGAAGTAAATAAATCTTGCGAGTCTGTTATAAAAGAAAATATTAAAAAAGCCTTAAATCATGTAACCGTCCGTAGAAAACCTAAGTTCAAAGTAGGTGACTTTGTTCGTATCAGTAAATACAAACACCATTTTGAAAAAGGTTATACACCTAATTGGTCAACTGAAATATTTACTATAAAAAAAATTAATCATACCATACCAGTAACATATCATATACAAGATCAGCGAAAGCAAGCCATAATGGGAACATTTTACGAGCAAGAACTTCAGAAATCTTACTATCCTGGTATTTATTTGATAGAAAGGGTTTTAAAAAGAAAAGGATCAAAAATGTTTGTGAAATGGTTGGGTCTAAACAACGAAGAAAATAGTTGGATCGAGAAAACTGCAATAGTGGATTAAAATAATTATATAACGATTACTTTTGCATCATTTCTCTCATTACACATTAGACAATGCAAGGAGGTGAACTTGTTAATACCTTAATTAATAATCTACCGTTCGAACTTCATTTACCCGGCTACAATTATTGCGGTCCCGGAACTAAATTGCAGAAACGTTTATTACGAGGTGACCGAGGTGTAAATAAGCTAGACGAAGCTTGTATGCATCACGACATTGCATATGCAGACCATACAGACTTACCCAATCGCCACAAAGCTGATTTGCAACTACTAAATATGGCTAAACAAAGACTTAAATCGAGCGATGCTGGGAAAGGTGAAAAACTTAGTTCATGGTTAGTGAGCAAAGTTATGAAAGCCAAACTGAAATCTGGTTCTGGCATTAAAACGTTTAAAAGTTTCGTGTCAAAAATAAAAGCAAAAATAAAGAAACTGAATCCAAAGGACAGTAAAGCTTTAATTAACGCTGCTTACTCAGCAGCAAAAAAAATAATCCCATGCATTCAGAAAATTCGAGTGCCGCGAGTGATACCCTTACCAAAGACTGGAGGTATTCTACCTTTAATCCCAATTTTTGCGGGTTTATCAGCTTTAGGAACTTTAGCTGGTGGTGCGGCTGGTATTGCAAAAACTGTTAACGATTACAAAGCAGGTCAGCAAAATTTGCGAGAAACACAACGACATAATAAGGCTATGGAGTCTTTAAAGTTAGGTCAGGGCTTGTACATTAAGTCACATAAAAATGGTAATGGTTTATTCATTAAGTCTTCAAAAAACTGAAAAATAAGCTACCTAATCGTCCTCTCACTAATATAGACATCCAAAGGTATGCACGCAACATCCCTCACTTTCGAGGAGTATACATGAAGGATCAGTTACCAAGGACGCCAAAACGGGTTGAATGTGGTGTTGTTAACTTGGCCGACTCTAAGAACGAAGGCACGCATTGGGTAGCTTATGTAAAAGTATGCAATTATTGTGAATATTTTGATAGCTTTGGAGATTTAAAACCTCCAATGGAATTAATGCGATATTTTAAGAATTGTAATGTTTTTTATAATTATACAAGATATCAGAAATTCAACACTGTAAATTGTGGACACTTATGTTTAGAATATCTATGGAATTTTTGGAAATAAAACGTATAAAACTTATGCTTTTCTTTTATTTGAATCATTTGCAAGATGTCACTCACATTATCGATAACTGGAAACTCGTCAACTTTATCTACTTACTATCCTAACACGTTGCAACTATATGAACAGTATGAGTGTGCCTTATTGCATTTCGCAACATTTAATTCTATTCCAAACATTGACAAAACGAATAATAAGTTCTATTATGGTTCTAACGAAGTTATTGAAATACCTGACGGCACCTATGAATTGCAAGATATTAATGATTATTTAAAATCTGAAATGAAAGATGCATCAATCAAACTACAGTGCAATAACAATACTTTAAAAGCTGCTGTATATTGTACAAAAGACATAAATTTTAATAAAGAAGGTACGTTTAGGAATTTGTTAGGGTTTAATAAGCAGATCTTAAAAGCAAATAAATGGCATGTATCGCACTTTCCAGTCAACATTTTACCTACAACAGTGATCAGGATCGAATGTGATATTGTAAGCGGCTCGTACACAAACGGAGAACCCAGTCACATTATCCACGAATTTGCTCTCAACGTGCCTCCCGGATATAGAATTATAGAAATCCCGAAAAACGCGATATACTTTCCAATTAACCAAAACAACATTAGCTGTATACATATCAGGCTGTTAGATATAAATAACCGCTTAATCAATTTGCGCGGTGAAGAAGTGCAGCTGTATTTGCATCTCAGAAGAAAAAAATGATTGACTACAATAAATATATGCATCAACAAATCAAAAATATCAGTCCCGCTCAAGCTTTCAACCAAATAAGAGCTCGCTCTAAGAAGAAAATTAAATTAACTAAAGAAAACAAGGCATTTCTCAAAGCGATCGGTTTGCTAAAATGAATATCTTAGACGTTTTATCTGCTCCGACTTATGACAACACTGTTGAAGGAATCGAATTTCATTCTTACAAGCCCTACGTAACTAGTTTCAATAGAAACGATGAAATCCGCATACCTATTAACCAACAGGACTTGTATATACTTCCCTCAGCTAGTACCTTGTATTTGGAAGGAACTGTTGTCGTAAGTAAAAAGGATATGAAAGAGAAAGCCACTAGTGTTAATTTTACGAATAATGCTCTACTCTACTTATTCCAAGATATAAGATATGAGCTGAATGGAGTGGAAATTGATAGAATAAAAAACGCTGGCATAACTACCACCATGAAATCGTTAATATCAATGAGTGAAGGTGAATCAAAGATAGCCAATGCATGGGGCTGGAATATCGATGGAATAAAAAATATTAATGGGGGTAGTTTTTCTGCTTCTATACCCCTCTGTAACATTATCGGTTTTGCAGAAGATTTCAAGAAAGTCGTGATAAATAGTAGGCACGAACTGATATTGCTACGAAGTAACACTAATCTGAATGCTGTGAAACTTAACACCGGGGAATTTGTAGACGACGTTCAGATAAATAAAATCATCTGGCGTGTACCGCATGTTAAAGTATCCGACAAAGAAAAAATAAGTTTGCTAAAACTGTTAGAAAAAGATCGACCACTCCAGATGATATTCAGAAATTGGGATCTGTACGAATATCCAGCTTTACCTAAAACTACAAAACATACCTGGTCTATCAAAACTTCCTCACAAATAGAGAAACCAAGATACATAATTATAGGTCTACAAACAAATAGAAAAAACAATTCAAGTTCTGATATGTCCCAGTTCGATCACTGTCATGTTCGTGACGTTAGAGTATACTTAAACTCAACTTACTTCCCGTATGAAAACCTAAATGTCAGCTTCGCGAATAACAGAATCGCTTTATTATACGAGCAATACATCAGATTTCAACAGTCTTATTACGGACGTCGCTCGGAACCCTTATTAAGTGAGAAACAATTCAAAGATTTGGCGCCGCTATTTGTCATAGATTGCTCTAGACAAGCTGATAATGTAAAGACAGGTCCTATTGTGGATGTAAGAGTGGAAATTGAGAGTGATTCCGATATACCAGATCAAACTTCTGCATACTGTCTTATATTGAACGACTGCATAATTGAGTACAAGCCATTGAGTAATACTGTGAGAAAAATATCATGAATCCGAATACTATTATTTTAGATGTTCAAGGGTTTAAAGACCTGAACAATAATTTTATAATAAAAGAATTAGCTTTTGCAAGTCGTGATTATACGCAAACATTTTTAATAAAACCGCCATACTTGTTTAAATACTTAACAAGTGACGAAAAGAGACAAGTTAAATGGTTGGAAAGAAATAGAGGTATTTATTGGAATGAAGGATATATTGACTATAGAGAATTTCGGCGTATAATCGTTCCATATCTAGAAAATAAGGAAATTATTGTAAATGGTTTGGAGAAGGTGAATTGGATAAAGGAACTGTGTGTGAATTGTAAAGTATCAGACCTTGGTACAGAACAATGTCTTAGTTTCTCTGTTTTGCATAAAAAATACTGTGAAGGAAGATCTAATTTTAATTGTAATAAACATCTAAAGCAATGTGCTCTTAAAAATGTGCTTTGTTTAAGGAAATATTTAGAATGGGTATAAATGTATGTACTCATATGTGTAATGTATTTAGATTATTGGTTTTAAGGTTTTTAAATAAAAATCAAAATAATGTAAATTTGCTTTTATTTTGTTAAACACCCCCACGCTACTCCACAAATAACACACCCTAATACAAAATTAAATAAAAACATCATAATGAAAATACAAATATTAACTACTTTACAAAAATGGTTAATAAAAGTCAGTACCTATTAAAGATTTTGATATTTTCTTAACTAAAGACTCAGTTTCGTCCATAACACTGTCGATGGGATCTTGAACAATATATTGAGCGTTTATAATAACGTTTTCACTGTCACTATCACTGTCTATGGTTTGAGGATTGTTGTTACACAGATCTACCACTGAAATTTTTATTAACTTAATCCCTTTTCGATGTAGTCGACTCATAACGAAGGATTTTGTAGGATTTTGCTTTATCGATTTTTCCCTGCACCGTTGTTTTGGTTTTTTATCTTTCGTGACTTGTTTGCTTTGCCCGGGTTCACTGCGAAACATCTCGGAGAATCCCTCGTAAGGATTCTGAGCATACTGGCTGAATACAATCTCGGTGTCAGAATTCTGGAACAAAATATAAACACAATTTATACCACTATTCCGCTAGTATAGCGTTTTAATTGGGTTTTCAATCGAGAAAGTCTAGATTTACTTTAGATTAGTGACAAAAGGCTCTGGAAAAATGCAACACAACACAGCTGCGAACACAATCTCTAATTATAAAACAATCATAAAAAAACGAATTAAAAATATTTTACTCACCGACATGATAACTTTTGATGGAAGTTAAAAAAATATTAAACAGGTGTTCGCGCCGAATAATATTTCGTAAATGATGACAAAATAACTAAATAATTACAAGTCATACTAATATTGTCAACTAAGCGTTTGTGTCTCAAGACTAAGGCCAATGAACTGCAACGTAGGTAACACTTATACAATGACAAACAACGCCTTGTAAGCATGTTACTTAATCGTAAAACGTTAGTTATTCGAAAATCAACCTTATGATGCATGGTATTTTAGGTGCATAGTGAGATAACTGCAATCAGTGTTAACTTTGTTTACCGATTTTAAAAGTGTAATGATATTTTGAAATAAACAGGATTTCAGAAATAAAACAAGTCAATAATTATAATAATTCACACTTTATTTCATTTTTTGTATAATATTAACATTTATTATTTCCTAAAACTAAACTATGAGTAGGTAACACTTAACTTAAAATTATGATCAAAGTAATTCATTCTTAAAAATAAATGCATGCCCCCAGGCTCGGGTTGATATTTGATCCACAGATATCGATCGTTTGTCATCATTTCTAGATAAAGCAACTTTGTTGACAGTCCGAGTAAATATTTCGTGCTTTATTGATTTAAACATATTATTTTTTCTCCGGATTACTCCACCATTAAATAAAATGGTTTCATAGTCTGATAAGTTTAAATCCCTGACCACGCATGATTTTACTCCTTTTGCTTTTTTAATGATACTATTAGGGGTTCTTATAGAGTAAAGTTTCGATCTCAAACCAACAAAATCAGTAATATATTTTCCTCCCATTTCATCTTTAAAGAGACCGGGAACCTTTTTATTTTTTAGCGGTATCTGTAAATCATTTGTGATTTCATAGTTACTGCTGTCAAAATATTGTAAAAAATTATATTTCAAATCATTGTAAAAATCGTTGGTGTATATTTTATAGACAAAGGAATCGGTATCTGTGTAACATAGCTGCACTCGATCTTTATAAAAAGGCTTTACAATATTGTAATGAAAGTAATACATGTGTGCTTTTGAAAGTTCTAATACAGCGAAACCTATGTATATAGGTTTATCTAAAATAATTTGATCAGGTTTCATTTGTATTGCAACTAAATTTTCTGATAAAATAGATGCACTGTGGAAATAGGGGTTGGCTATAAGTTTCTCAGCGGATATAAATTTCTTAGTTCGATTGGACTGATCGCACCATTGATTAACTAAATGTACGGTTACTCTATTTTCAGTATTTTCTAATGTTTTTCCAAAAACACTGTTATTTAATAACTTAAAAAAGTCTTGTTCGAAGGAACTTTTTGCTTTCTGTCTTAATTGAGTATTTAACTCTATGTACTGTTTTAAATATGGACTCTGTCTAAAAGTAATTGCTCTATGAATTTTACGTAATATTAAACCATGTTCTAAACATTTTTTTAAATGAACGTAGTGAATCACATAGTTGTACTTATTATACAAATTTGCTATTAATTTCTTTGTTTTACCTCCCGGGGGTACACATTTTTCGGGACAAAATGGTAAGTCATTATGGTCATTATGTAAATGCTCGGGATACAATAGATCGACTTCTAATATGAAGCCCCAGTTTGCGTTATCCTCTATAGTGGTAACATTAAAATTTGCTAATTCGTTATCACTTAAAAATCTGAAACTAGAGTATGGTAAATACTGACACATGCTAAAACCGTAAAGATTATTACAATCTAAATATACTATGAAACTCTCAGGTTGTGATGGATTATATTCAGGCATGTATTTGTGATTGGCTCTAGCATGCCGATGGGAACACATGCACAAACCGCCGCGTATACCGCTTTGTATCATTCTGATGATAGCTAAGTCCGACACGAGTTCTAACTGAACGCCCGTTTTTAGCAACATTGCATCGAAAGATAAACTAGGTGCAGTAATGTAAAACGCCGGGTCAAGACTGTAATATTGTTTACAGGTTTTCCGAAAATTTTGAAATATGTCTGTTAACAAAAGCACATCCGTTTTTAAGTATAGATCCGTATACTCGCCGAGGTTATTAATATTGAATTCAGCCCAAACAGCCTGTGCGTGATTATAATCCTCATCTGTAATGTCTTCGTTAGTCAAATAATTATAAAAATTACCCTTAGACGGCAATGATTTTTGATCGTAACATTTCCAATTGGTCATGTAATCATAAGGATATATACCTTTTCTTGTCAATAAATTAAACTGTCTGTCTTTAGAAAAATGAAATCGAAGATTAACAAAATCTTCCACCTGCAATGTTTTAGCGAGCTTGTCTAAACTTGTCCCTAAAAAGTTGAATGAATCTAAAAATCTTATACAAATAAACTCATTATCAGCAATAGGAATAAATTTGGTGAATGCGACGTATTTTTCTTTAGTCTTAGGGATTATTTTAATTGGACCTGGAATTTCGCCTAACTTTTTTATAAATAAATGACAATCGTACCCGGATAAATTGTGAAAAAATATTGGTATAAATTTTGGTACTTTATGTTGCAAATTACAGTGTCGATGTGCTGCACCTCGATACAGGCCTGTAATATGACAATGATCTCTTACTTTATCGGTCAAGAGTAAATTGTCGCAAATATGACACCTAACGGCACGTTTGAACTCTAGAGAATTGTCATCAGTGAATATCATAGGCTCGCTTTTGGATATAATCTGATGTATTTGTTTTACATCCTCAGTAAGAAAATTTATAAATTTTGAAACACAATCATTGCCGCGATAACTTCTATAGCCTTCAACGCTATCATTTTTATTTGATGACACGACATTGTAAGCGAATGCAGCCGGCACGTGGCGTTTAGAGTATGACGTATTAGCGGTGTTGAAATCATCGTCGGAAATGGGTTCAAGTAACGTTTCGAAATCAGCGTATATGACGAATGGAATGTTTTGTTTCCTATCATAATTTTTAAATTTTAAAAATGAACCTTGTTCTGGTAAAACTGTGACGATCCCCCCACACAAGTGGGATTCAATTTGACTAAGCGTTGGAAAAAACAATAAACAAGTTTCACAGAAATATAGTTTACCATGATGTTTGGTCATCTGATTTCTAACTAAACGAGATAAATCTTTGATAAGACAGTAATGAGAATTATTATTGTTTTCTATAAACAGTAGATGGATACTTTTATTAGACTTATTATTCAACGTTTTATAAAGCGGTCCAATAATTGTCTTCTCGTTTTTTAAACCATACACATATATATTAACAGAAGGATTATTTTTCTCAAAGATAGCTATGTCCGAAAATGTGATTGGAAATGTCAAATTATTAACATTCAAAACATCCTGAAAGCGGGGATAAGACGAAATCCTATCGGGATGTCTATTTGTGGGGTACAATGCCGCCACAACACACCACAAAAAGCAATACTCATCATTGTTCCGAATATTCAAACAAGCTCTTTTACTTTTTATGAATTTCGGCAAAGTTAAAAATTTAGATCCGCTGAGAGGTTGATATTTATTAATATTTAATTCTAAATGTGAATTGCATAAAAAAGTCCAACCACTATCCCTTTCCTCAAATTCTTCAATTTTTTTTAGTAGTAAATCAATAGTTAGTTTATAAATAGAATCAAAATCGTAATTAAAATGTGTAATAATGTTGTTTGTACGGAATGATTTTATTTCTTGTTGATCATTTTTATACATAAGAAACGAAGCAAACAGTTCAAAATTTATTTTGACAGAGGTGTGTTTCTCTATTGAATTGTCTATTAAATGTTTGACTTGTGTACTAATACTTTTGAGAAACACCTCAGGAAAACTATGTATTTGTTCACCTGTCGCTATGATTTTGTAACTTTTGATTCGTTCTTTAAAAGAAGAATTAATAATTACAACATTATCATACATAGGGTTAGAACTATTGTTTTTATGTACATTGCTACGTAAATGACCAGACCATCGACGATTGTCTACAAATACTTTACAATCAGAGCAGTGAGGCATTATATTATTGTTTGAAATCAAAGAACACTTGAAATTATTAGTTCAATAAATTTGGATTAGATAATACTTACAACTAATATTCACCGTCTTAGGTATACCAGACAAAATATTTTATATAATTAGTACAACTTGGTCAGGACAATTTTACGCTGATTTCAAGATCCTTGTGTAATTTTTCACAGGCAAGTCGGTAATTATGTTTAGGCAGGATGTATCTGAAATAATAAAAAAAAAAAAAAAAAAAAAATGGATGCATTAGGTACATAATCTGATTAGGTGAGATTAATGGTATATTCTGGGAAGAAAAATATATTTCATAATTACCTGCAAAATATGAAACTATGTATACATAAGAGTATGTGTATCTGCGTGGTCCAAATATGTAGATATACTTCAAGTAATTTAATAATTCTTCACAGGCAAGTCAGTAATTAATATTATGTTTAGGCAGAATGTATCTGAAACTAAAAAAATGGTTTATTGGTACCGATGAAGAATTAGGTAAAAAGCTGTAAATTCTAGAATGAAAAATAGTCATAATTATTGTAATGTTCTAAATAGTTATCGTATTATTGTTGTGTTATATTTGATAATTACCTGCACAATATGAAATGGTTCATACATAAGATTATGTATTTGCGTGATCCAAATATGTATGTATATTTCAGCACCCCGATATAACGAACACAGTTGCTCCAGTAGCTGAAATTGTTGTTGTTTCTGGTGTGAGATCAATTAAATATTTATTTATAATAATTAACTTGATTGTACTGTAACAGTTTAGAAAGGTGCTCGCTCCGAGAGACTTTGAGGTAATAAATAATATTTTAGGGATTTTTTTTGTTTTCTTTTTTGTCTACAAAGCAGAAAAATATTTCATCATAAAAGTTGTTATTGTCTAATTGTTACACGTGTGCTAAACATAATTATTTATTTCGCAATCACAATAATCAGCTATTTTGGTTAGGGTTGGTAACAACTTGGTAGGCATTCAAATATACAAATTTCACACAATGCACTTAATCGATTAAAATATATCATAGTATGTCGATAGACGACATGACGATGACGATATCATATAACGTTCATGGTTTCGTCATGCCCGTTACCGTAGTTACAGGAATTATATTATCTATTTATTTTAGGAAATCTAGAGAAGTACGCGGTAGACGGCAGTAAGTTCATTTTTTCTACACGAAACCTAAATGTAGATGATGAAATAATTACCTTGGAAACATTTATTTACTTCTTTAAAATAATAAAATCTATCTGGTTTGTGGCGATTCCGTTCACGCTATCGTTTGGTCAGCCCTAGCTTATTTCGCTGCATCGACATTCGATACAGTATAAAATTTTCCAACGCGTATAATACGACTATAGAAAAAAAGTTACTTTAACAAAGCAATACCGGATTGATTGTAGTGGATTTAACATTCCTAACTTATAATTCGATTTTAACTTATAAGCCACAAGTTTTTCTGTTCGGTACAAAGTTTTCGCAGTCTGCAAGTGCAACGAAGTGCTCTTGTATAATCGGTCTACAAACACTCCGTGTCGCCTACAATATCAGTGACGGCATTGTCGATAGCCATCCGCTGCTGTCACCACCAGCCAAGTCATCAAACCGAGTGGAACTTCTGATCGGAAAATAATGTAAGTCTGATAAAATAGTCGGTTCGTTTTCATGGATCACACTTGTGATTAGCCTGTCATTTATAACTACATATATTTGTTTGTGAGCGCGTTACTTCACAGATCACCCGATCTGTACATAGTTAGCTCAGTCTCAGTGCTATCCCATTTAAATATTAGAGAACCAGTGTTTGCCCGAACACTTGTGTCCTATAGTATGTCCAGCGCAATGGACATTACTCCATTGGATTAATTAATAATAATTGTGTGACTACATTTCCTCTATCTTTATTTCAGGTCAGACTCTGAGTGTGATTACTCGCAAGCATCGATCACTGGACACAAAGTGAAGGCCAGACGCAATCCGTCTGCAGACAGCAATGGGAAACGCAAGATGCAGTCACAAACAACAACCGTAACTCGTAGCAAGTGAATAATATTTTGAATTTATTATCTCCTAGTTCTGATTAAATTAAAATAGTAAAGTAGTACGTTTCCACTAATTGAATTATAATAGTGCAATTTGCATAAGTATTCCATTCGCTGATTAGTTACTTGTAATATTTTCTACAGAAATATCCGTGGTGCCGTTCATAAAATATTATGCGATTGTGTGCGCTGCTTACACACCGTTGTTATTTTTTGTTTGCCCCTGCATCTCTCGTTGTAAACATTAACTAATAACAGTTTTCGTTATTATTTCAGTAAAAAAACCAACACTGACATGGACATATTCGGCATCAGTAAAAACCGCGACATCCCACCCAAAGAACATTCATCGGATCACCTAACTTCATTCTTTGTGAACCGCGTAGCCAGCGGCTGTGAGCGCCGAGCAACGAGCACCGACGGAGAGTACTACATCGACTGCAAGGTGTACAAGGCTGACGACGCTCGCCTCACCGACTCCGCCGAGCTGTGGAAGAAAGCGCTCGTCCGAATCAAGTTCCAGACCGACGCGGACTCTCCTCAGTGGCGAAAACTACAAGAGCTCGTGCGTGCGGCTGATATTTTGTTTCCAGACAAACCAACATTTTATGATAATTAAACCAAGTACCTAAGTTACAGTTGTTTATTATTTACAGTAACAACCCGTTAACGCTTTAGTCACAAGCTTTGGTTTGTTACAATCATCGGTCACCATCACTCTCGCTCGACATTCTGTTAACAGCGAATACAAACTCGAGTGATCGGTCGAGTGCAGTAAGTAAACGGAGAGTCGAGTTGATAGTTGACAGTTCATCGTTCTCCGAAACGCCGCATACTGGTCAGACGTATGGAATATAGTGGTAAGGAGTAAGTTACTAGTCAATGGTCGAGTAAAGCTCATCCAGTACGCGACAAAATGAACTGTCTCGTTCGAGTGTATCGGTCGAGTTGAGTGGCGAGTCGAGTATCGATTTGCTCGAATTATCGTTCCAAATCAAGTTCTCAGTACAATGTACTGTCTCGGTCGAGTGGAGAGGCGAGTAGATTATCAATTATTGGGCATTCTATACCACTATCGGCAGCGAGGCGCACTCGCCGAGCAACTTGCCGATAGTGGTATAGAATGCCCAATAATATACTACTCACGCTTTCTGTTATATTTAAAACTGTGTCGTAGTGCAGTGTATAAACTTCGCTACGCATGCTAGGCGGTATGTACACAGCACCAATTACGTGCCGCTTGGTTGTGTCTGAGCTGGGTATGGATATAAATACTTGTTCAATGTACATATTCGTCCGACTTGCAGGCAAACAAAGATGTGCAGCGCGAAGACTTTTAAGCACACCTATTAAGACTCCACCCCCGTCCCTCTTACCTGTTGCAGTGCGGTCACGATCGCATCTATAGACTATGTATCGCTGATCCATAAATTCAGTTTCAGTAATCTCAGGCACAAGCCACGTCTCAGTTAGTATGATTATGTCATAAGAGCAAGTTAGTATGTTCGTAAATAGTTCGTGCAGTTTAGTCCGAATGCCACCGCAGTTTTGGTAATAGAGTGTAACGTTATCCAGGTTCGAAATGTTTACTAAAAAATAGTGATAATGTACAGTAATTAGAGACGAGTAGATACAAGGTAAATGGATCGTTTGATGTATTTTTAGTAAGCATTTTCATATTTATATAAACAGGAAAGATCAAGAGGTATTGATAACAAGAAACATGTAACATGCAGGAAAAAAAAATTCATGTAAATATAAATATTGGGTCAAGTATGGTAGAATTGCACTGGCGATGAGTTTAGTTTTTAGCAGGCTCATCATGAGAAATAGCATTACTATTTTTGATTTTTTTTTAATGTCAGCACTGGAGCGGATTGCAAATATTGGTGAGTTGTCTGATTCGCAGGCAAGTATCGTGCCATGCTTGACCCAAACATACTTAAAGTTACAACGCCTGGCCGTCTCGCGAACTTCACGAAAAAGTTGTTTTCTCTTTATAGTAAGGTGTTCATTGAGGTATATTGGGTTAGAGGGGCCACTAATATTTACTTGGTCGGTTTTTATACCTTTAGCCGATCGGTAAGAGCTAAGTACCTTATCGCGAAGGGTGCGAGTGGCGAGCTTAGCTATTATGTTTTTCGGTCGGGAGTCCTGTTGGCGAGCGTGTGGCACTCGGTGAATAGAAATGATATCTCTTTGGGCAATTGCACAGCCGATCTGCGATCCGATTGATTCCAAGATAGTAGTTAGTTCTTCGCCCCGCTTCTCAGGAACGTTGCAGATTTCTAAGTTACATTGCCTAGCCTGTTGTTCCATGGCGTCCATCTTCATTTCGAGTGCAGCCACGGCATCGCTGTTGGCACTACGGCTACAGGACTGGGATGCGAGCTCATCAAATCTTTGTTTGAGAACGTCGTGATCGGTCTTCTGCTGTTCCACCGAAGTCTTAAGGCTACTCACATCTTCGGTCAAGATTTTTAGGGAAGATTTAATAGCCACATTTTCCTCGCGCATACTGCGAAGTTCAGATTCTCAGTTAATTTAGTGTTTATGTTTACACCTATTTTTTGAATGCTAAGATCTAATTCACTTCTCAGGTTTAATATCGAGGCTTGTATGCTTGTTTGTATGTTTTGAATTATGATCTGATTTAAGTCCGTGTCACGTTGGTGAATATCGGCGCGTTGACTGGATTGCACGGGAGCAGAGGACAGCACAGTTGGTGTTACGTTGGGCTAAGTTAGTGCTAACTGAGTTAGTGCTAGGCTCAAGTAAGACGCTTACGTCGGGTGTAGACAACTGCGAGGTTCGGACAGGTGTATTTATATTTGAGCGAGCACGACGAGAGACATTACAACATGAAGGACATCTCCAACTTGACTTTTGATCTTGTGTGATATTTACGTATTGGCAGGGCTTTATATCTAAGCAGGCGGCATGGTACATTTCTTTACAGGCAAAGGATTGCAAAAACTGCACCCCGTTATTTATGGAACCATTGCAGGCGTAGCAGCTCATGTTTATATTAAGTAGGCAGTGTAGTCGTGTACAATGGAGACTGCTGTCCCGCCCTCTAGTGGTAATGGGCACGTTTTCTAAGTAACTTGGTTCTAGGAAATCAGTTTGGCAATAGTGATCATCGATTGGTAACGACGACACTAGATAGTTCCTCTTGTTGTGTATAGATGTCGCTAATTAAACAGGCGCAATGACATCAGATTGGTAACGACGACCCTAGATAGTTCCTCTTGCTATGTAATCATCATCATCATCATCATCATATCAGCCGAAAAACGTCCACTGCTGGACAAAGGCCTCCCCCAAAGATCTCCACAATTCCCGGTTTTGCGCTATCCGCATCCAGCGATTTCCAGCGACCCGCACAAGATCATCGGTCCATCTTGTAGGGGGCTTGCCCACGCTGCGTCTTCCGGTTCGTGGTCGCCACTCGAGAACTTTTCTGCCCCAACGGCCGTCGGCTCTACGAGCTATGTGCCCTGCCCACTGCCACTTCAGCTTGGCAATTCTTCGGGCTATGTCGGTGACTTTGGTTCGCCTGCGGATTTCGACATTTCTGATGCGATCCCGCAGGGAAACTCCGAGCATAGCCCTCTCCATTGCTCTTTGGGTGACCTTGAGCCTTCTAATAAGGCCCATAGTGAGCGACCACGTCTCTGTTCCGTATGTCATCACTGGCAACACACACTGGTCGAAGACTTTCGACTTGAGACACTGCGGTATTTTGGACGAGAAGATGTTACGTAAAGATGTCGCTAATTAAAAAAGCGCAATGACATCAGATTGGTAACGACGACACTAGATAGTTCCTCTTGTTATGTAAAGATGTCGCTAATTAAAACAGGCGCGATGACATACAGATTTGATATTATGAAGTCACAGCTGTTGTATGCACAAGTGAAGATAATTCCACAAATTATTGTATAAATTTTATGCTGAATAGTAGTCAATCAGTAATTACGTACAGCGTTTTCCAAATTTGTTTTGAGTACACTGGTTTTGAGCGATGAAAATGTACTTTTAATCACTTCGTATCACATTTGTTTTCGGAGAATATTATTGTGAACGCGTATATGACTGATAATCGCTGCAACTAAGTGTGGAGATGGGGTACTGTTACGCAATAGCGATGAGAATGTCACAATTAAACACTTGTTCGGTAACTAATTACACCGTTATTCAAACTGTTTTAGTTTTATGTAATTGTCACTTTAAACACACACTTTTGTTGAGTTTTTCTTTATTCCACGTCTTAAAGTTCACTATTTCTATGATT
The DNA here is from genome assembly GCA_951640165.1 of Pseudoips prasinana. Classification (NCBI taxonomy): domain Eukaryota; kingdom Metazoa; phylum Arthropoda; class Insecta; order Lepidoptera; family Nolidae; genus Pseudoips; species Pseudoips prasinana. Next base: position 29,364,030 of record OX621251.1, on the reverse strand, counting down.
ATTTAATATTAAATTTCAAATATTTGCATTTAATATAATTTTAAACAATAATTTAGAGTAGGAGCTATACAGGTACGTAAACACGCGAAGGTGGCGCCATCTGTCACTGTATTCTAATAAATATAATTTAACAAATAAATTCGACGCGATTTTTTATGCATATAAGGGTCGACAAACGAGCAAGTGGGTCATCTGATTACCGCCGCCCATGGACACTCGCAATACCAGAGGAGTCACGGGTGCGTTGCCGGCTTTTAAAAGAGTCAGCAAACCAGTGTTGCTGACCCTTCCCTTCGTGAAATTTAAATGGAATGACGGTCACCGTAGCCTAGTTGGTAGTGCTCCTGCCTACGAAGCTGGTGGTCCTGGGTTCGAATCCCGGTAAGTGCAAATATTTGTGTAATGAACCCGAATACTTGTTTCTGAGTCATGGATGTTTTCTATGTATTTAAGTATTTATCTATCTATATAAGTATGTATATCGTCGCCTGGTACCCATAGTACAAGCTTTGCTTAGTTTGGGGCTAGGATGATCTGTGTGACATTGACCCTAGATATTATATTATTATTATATTATAATTTCAAAACGATTGTATTTGAAAATCAACTGTCTTATTTTTAGTACTTAAGAAATTTTAAATGTAGGTAATTTCAAATAAAAAAATTTGTGAAATAAACAGTGACCTTTCACACCATCAGCCTGAACTACTGGACATAGGCCTCCCCAAAGGTTTCTCCAACGTTGCCATTTGGTACCTTACAGCGCTTAGCAAGCGAGTTGGTGACCACAGTTAGGTGGTAGCTAGTCCAGAGTAAGTAAAAGTAAAAGTAAAATACTCTTTATTGTACACCATAACTTAAAATTAAAATGAACATACATTAATTCGGTACAAAGGGCGGTCTTATCGCTACTGCGATTTCTTCCAGACAACCAATTATGGAGTGGATAGACGAAGGAAAGGGAAAGCAGGGTAGATAGGTGTAACAATAGGTCAACTTAATGTAAACTTAATCTAATACAAAATAATAAAAAATTAAAATGGAAATACATAGACAATTAGAAATGTCAAAAAAAGCAGGAATGCGTGAAAAAAAAACCAAAGGCGGCAGCGGTAAATAATGAACTTAAGTAGTCTAGTCAGATAAATTATTTTTCTTAAGATGATTTTCAAAAATGTCTAGGGATTGAGCTTGTCTTGTTGTTAAAGGCAATGCATTCCACAAACGCACGCGCTGCTACCCGCAGTGTGTCCCTTAATTGCCTTTTACGACACCCACGGAATGGTATGGGGTGCCCCTGTTTTTATTTCTGAGCCGGAAACCACACAATTAACTTTATTGTTAGAGTTTTAGAAAGATATTAAAGTCCATTTTTTATTTGAATAACTTCTAAAGCATAGCTTTATTATTAACTAGCTGTGCCCTGCGGTGTTACCCGCGTTTAATTTTATGAAATATCACAGCTCCTCCCCCGTAGGTGATAGCGTGGTAATATGTGGCCTATATGTTGACCTGACCTCTTAGTAATATTCATGCAAAATTTGAAATAAATCCATGCAGTACTTTTTGAGTTTAGCCCGGACATACTTACAGACAAAAATTCTAGAAACTACATTTTTGGCGTCGATATCTATTGCAGATCACGCCCCAAGTATCCTTTTAAAAAAATATTCAAAGTACAGTTTTGACTTTCCTACGATTTTATTATATGTATAGATTTGGATGTTATAATTTTTGATGATAGAAGTTATAAAACTTTCAGGAACTAAAACAAATATTAGTTATTTTATTACCAAAAGTATGCCTAATGAATTAAAATCAAGAATGAGGGTTCGGTTCAAAAAGTATTAGTTGAATCTTTTATGCTTGAAAACCTCACAGCTTTCACTGTCAAGTCTTTTCCTCAATAATCATTCAATATAGCTTGATCTCTTTCCGCCCATGTTTTTGATTTTCTATTTGAAGAGGAGAGAATAAAGGTTCAAGCAAAACTATGCAATATAATATAGTCAGCTTTTTTCTTCTAACTCCTGTATAAACTTTTTTTAATATGTTATTTAAATGTGGCTGTATTTGAATGTTGCAAGACAAAGAAATTACTATCATTAATATCTCAGTGTATGTACCTAATGTGGATATTACTTAATAAATAAAAAGAAACATTCGGGGTCTTCAGAGACTGCTAATAGAAGTAAAAGCAATTTTTTACACTAATCTAAATAATCTACAATATAATAGTTACACATATAGCTTATGGGAAGCGTGACGTGATGATGACGGGAGTTTCACGCTTTTTATTGACCCCAAAGTACACATATATACCCAGAATACATATAGCTCATAAAAAGCGTGACGATGACGTGAGTTTCACCCAAAAAGAACACATATACATATTTATACACAGTATAAATATGGCACATGGGAAACGTGTCGTGACGATGACGCGAGTTCCATGAGTTTTGTTCAACCAAAAAGTGCTCAACGTGCCTCAACAAGATTTCACATCAAAAAAGCGTTTTTATTAGTATAAACAACGATCTTGTGTCAAATTAAAAATTCACCATGTGATACTTTTCTACACCACGCCCCAAACAAAATGAGCGACCCGCGTCACGTTAATTCTAAAACGACCATTATCCATGATCTTCTCTACCCCTTTTTTCCCAATAATTCTGACAGGGTTCCAGGGAAAATCGATGAAAGTATAGAGGTCTTGCTAAAATGGTCGATGCCAGGTTATATCGTGACAGGGTAATAAGATCACTTTGTGTGTTATTCGTATAAAGTTGTGATCTAAAGTATAGTTAGTAGGTATAGCTTTTTAATAGGCGTCTATTGTATGAGATATTTTCGTGATGTAAAAATCGTTCTCGTCTTTCTTTTTTTTATATTACGTCCACATTTTGTTAAGGAGGCTTTCGTTACAACATAAAATACTAACCTGGCAACCAGGGCACGTATCCTGATCATCTTAGACATGGCGCAAAAGGGGTGCACTGAAGCAGCATACCCGCGTTCCCGGAACTCCTCCCATCAGGCGCCAAGAGAAGTCTACGGCAGGTTAGGTTTAGTTGATGTGAGTCTGATATACCACTCGCTGACACTTTTTGCGGGTCCCGGGACGGGTTATAGGTAGGGTCACTAGAAGACTCTAGTGACCCTACCTATAACCCGTCAGTAACCAACTTAAGTAAGGATTTGAATACCTAAGAGATTGCCCTCTGAGCAAGTTATTTTTTTTAATATTGCAGGGGTAATGCCTACGCATGGGACCCGCAAAAAGTGTCAGCGAGTGGTATATCAGACTCACATCAACTAAACCTAACCTGCCGTAGACTTCTCTTGGCGCCTGATGGGAGGAGTTCCGGGAACGCGGGTATGCTGCTTCAGTGCACCCGCAAAAAGTGTCAGCGTCCGTAGACACGGACGCAGCATAATTAGAATCGAAATACAGTAACACTCACTTACTAATCACATTGCACTCCCTTACACTGGTAATTTAACGCAGTGTAAATCATATTTTAAGCAAATATATGTCATTAAAATATTTTCAGTAACATTTAATCCACTCCTTGAATACACTTCAATAAATAATAATTAGATGAAGGTGTCTGTGGATTTTTTTGGAGTTAATTAAAAACAAAGTTTTACCTAATGTGTCTATTTAATCCTCTCGCTCTCTCTCTCTCTCTCTCTCAGTCAGTTTTTGTTTTTGTTTTCTGTTCTATATTCTTTATGATTTTTACAATTTTACTCATTTTACTTTACAACATATCAAATGTATCGCTATCTAACTTGGCACTAACTTAACTTAGTACTTATTTAACTCCTGACACCTCCTTCTAAGAAATTGGTTAAAATACCATGTAAAGAATATGAATATTATACAGATTCTGTACTTGTCTAATATGTTTCCAAAGGTAATATTAGCATTAATTAGTCAACCAGTGAGATGGACTGAATTAACTTGATTTATTTAATTGTCTTCTTAAGGTGTACAATAAAGAGTTTATCTATCTATCTATCTACAAAATGAACTTAAAAGTGACGCAGCGGTGAAGACAGTCGCCTAGCTATTTCGTGTCCCGGTTTCGATTCCCACGTAGAACACCTACCATTAGTTACCATAATTAGATCAATTCGATCTATTATCAGTTTCTAAAGTACTCTGCGATACAGATTAAATTTTGTAAGAGCTCGCGTTGTATACTTCCTAAAATAACCTCTTAAACTAAAACTGGTTTTAAAACCGTGCCAGTAGGTAATGTTCGAAGAATACAAGAATGACGGCAATGTAACTCTACATGGTTATGCTTAGCTGTTAAACAAAATATACATAAGCATAAATAACTTATATTCAATCTAATTATTATCTTATTATTCTTATAGAAATAAGCATAATAATAAAATAATAAAGTAGCATGTGAAACAAGCACATGCTACTAATCTCCACAAAATCAGTAACTCTAAGTTTATGGGACGGTGTCTACGCTTCTACAACAAACTTCCCAGTGACACTAGAGAACTATCAATCAACAAGTTTAACGAAAATTAAAACCAAATTCTGTCGCAAGGCATATTACTAACTTTCAGACTATGTTAATGATATAATTGCTATCATTGAACTTATTTAGATAATACAATTATATGTTAAGACTAGCTGTGCCCCGCGGTTTTACAATTTCCCGCGGTTAAATTTTATAAATCATCACAGCTCCACCCCCGTAGGTGATAGCGTGATAATATGTAGCCTATATGGTGACCCAACCTCTTAGTAATATTCATGCAAAAATTTTAAATAAATCCATGCAGTACTTTTTGAGTTTAGCCCGGACATACATACAGACAAAAATTCTAAAAACTATATTTTTGGTTATAATATCGATTGTACATCACGCCCCAAGTATCCTTGTTAAAAAATATTCAATGTACAGTTTTGACTTTCCTACGATTTTATTATATGTATAGAAGATATAGATGATCCTGATTAAAAACAAAAATGATTTCTACGGAGTTTTGTGGCAGTATTTCTCAGTAGTCATGTCAAGTAATCCAGGGTAGAAAATGTGACGATTCCAAAAAGAACAATTTTCTACTGAATAAATGTTTTCAAAAAATACGTGTACTTAAATATATATATATTATTATGTACCTAGAAATAATTATGTTTACTTAACTGTAATACTACGAACATGTTCTGACTTTTTACAAAATTGTCTTATTTATTATCTTATTAATTTTAATTGTATTGGTTTTTGCCGAGAAACGTTATTTTGAATCTGTATATCTACTTTCTTCTACTATTACAGTAGTATCATAATTTATGACTTAAACTCAACCCAAATAAACGTTTGCCCATGTTTTATATTCACAATTTACTTTTCCTCCAAATGCAGCTCCAATTCTTACAAGTTTTAAGTCTAAATTCCCCTGGCATTTCCTATTTCCTAGCAAGGATTTATAGCTGAAACTGCATTAGGCGGTTGGGTGCCAATTGGTTCGCGGCATTGAAAAATTTGGCCAACCCTGTCTCCGGAGAATTGCAGCGAATTGAAATACTGTCAGATGCAGATGTTCTGTGGAGATGTATTATTTTAGTTAAGTGTTCTTTTGTTTTAGAAGGCGATTGGATGGACAACTTAATTCGTATAGTAGACTCTTATTACTAGCGTTTGTGTTGATTCGTTTTTTCTTCGTGGTCCCTTTTGAAATTTTGGAGTTTACAGTAGAATATCTGCAGCAGAAATTAGTAAATTATAATAAAAATAATCGTTTATTTCTCTCTTAAAGGTACATGCATTAGTTTTAACAGTTTTAGTTACAAAAATTGAGCTTATGTTAGACCTTTGAGAGAGCTGGAGTCTGTACTAGGCTCGAGACCTAGCTGTATGACAAATCTCCAGGCTTTCTCCAAATTGCTTACTAACTAGTAGCTGTTAAAAGTTAGACAGTGCCACAAGTACAATTAATAAAAAACATGTCGTATATATATATACATATTTATAATTATGGTGTGGTGAATAAAGTGTATGAATGAGATATATGTTGTCTTGAGTGTATGTTTTATATTATATATTATTTATTTAATTGGGAGGACATTCTTTATGGTTGTAGTCGAGATCCAAAGATAATTAGGTTGGTACCAGGGCGTGTCTTCGTTTCTCAGGATGCTGTTTAATTGTATGTACTATTATAGATAACAATAGCGTAGAAGATGTACCCCATGTCGAACGTGGAGGTGAACACATATGTTAAAGGAAAAGAAAAAATGCTATGATGTGGTGATAAAATTAAGTTTTTTGATAGCGCGAGTCATTTTAGTTTAGTAATTAGTCGTAATAGGTACAGACGCCAGCACATCAAGCTACCCCAATCTGTCAAATTCCTTTTATAAATTTTCAGCTTTATCACAAAAGCATAAGGTTCACTTTCTATTGGGGAAATTTGACAGATTAGGCTAGCTTGATGTGCTGGCGTCTCTACTATCTAATATATAAAATTCTCGTGTCACAGTTTTCGTTGCCATACTCCTCCGAAACGGCTTAACCGATTTTGATGAAATTTTTTGTGCTTATCCGGTATCTATGAGAATCGGCCAACATCTATTTTTCATCCCCCTAAATGTTAGGGGTAGTCCACCCCTAATTTTTTTTTATTTTTTATACAAAATTTCTAATTTCTATTTTTTCATGATACAACATACAAAAATACATACAATCCCCAATTTTCACCCTTCTACGATCAACCCTTATTTTTTAATAGCCATTTTAGTAATTTAATCAGTTTTCCTCTCCGGTCGAAAACTGATCAATCGTCATTTAATTAGGCGTTTCCCCGCCAGATGTCTACAGGTGTCACTTCTGACCCAGTAAAGGGTAGGGGTAGGGTAGGGGTAGGGTAGGGGTAGGGTAGGGGTAGGGTAGGGGTAGGGTAGGGGTAGGGTAGGGTAGGGGTAGGGTAGGGGTAGGGTAGGGGTAGGGTAGGGGTAGGGTAGGGGTAGGGTAGGGGTAGGGTAGGGGTAGGGTAGGGGTAGGGTAGGGGTAGGGTAGGGGTAGGGTAGGGGTAGGGTAGGGGTAGGGTAGGGGTAGGGTAGGGGTAGGGTAGGGGTAGGGTAGGGGTAGGGTAGGGGTAGGGTAGGGGTAGGGTAGGGGTAGGGTAGGGGTAGGGTAGGGGTAGGGTAGGGGTAGGGTAGGGGTAGGGTAGGGGTAGGGTAGGGGTAGGGTAGGGGTAGGGTAGGGGTAGGGTAGGGGTAGGGTAGGGGTAGGGTAGGGGTAGGGTAGGGGTAGGGTAGGGGTAGGGTAGGGGTAGGGTAGGGGTAGGGTAGGGGTAGGGTAGGGGTAGGGTAGGGGTAGGGTAGGGGTAGGGTAGGGGTAGGGTAGGGGTAGGGTAGGGGTAGGGTAGGGGTAGGGTAGGGGTAGGGTAGGGGTAGGGTAGGGGTAGGGTAGGGGTAGGGTAGGGGTAGGGTAGGGGTAGGGTAGGGGTAGGGTAGGGGTAGGGTAGGGCTAGGGTAGGGGTAGGGTAGGGGTAGGGTAGGGGTAGGGTAGGGGTAGGGTAGGGGTAGGGTAGGGGTAGGGTAGGGGTAGGGTAGGGGTAGGGTAGGGGTAGGGTAGGGGTAGGGTAGGGTAGGGGTAGGGTAGGGGTAGGGTAGGGGTAGGGTAGGGGTAAGGTAGGGGTAGGGTAGGGTAGGGTTAGGGTAGGGGTAGGGTAGGGGTGGGGTAAGGGTAGGGTAGGGTAGGGTAGGGGTAGAGTAGGGGTAGAGTAGGGGTAGGGTAGGGTAGGGTAGGAGTAGGGAATTCGAATTAAATAGTCATCGTTAAGACAGGACAGCGTCTGTCGGGTCAGCTAGTTATAGATAAAAATAGCGTAGAAGATGTACCCCATGTCGAACGTGGGGGTGAACAGATATGTGAAAGGAGAAGAAAAAATGCTGTGATGTGGGGATAAAATTAAGTTTTTTAATAGTGCGAGTCAATTTAGTTTAGTAATTAGTAATTGGAAAAGGCAAGGTAGAAGAAGAAAACGTATCAATTATTCTTATACGAGTACTGTTTTACATACATACATAGACTCACGCCTGTTTCCCAGAGGGGTAGGCAGAGACAACGTATTTCTATATGTCACGATCTTTGCACACGTCTTTTGCCTCGATTACTGTCATTATATTCTTCACTGTCTGTTTTACATATTGTAAAACTCGTTAGTCTAGTGGTAGCGTGTTCAACCGCAAATAACTAGTCTTGGGTTCAAGTCACGGGACAAAAGTGATTTTGGGATTATTATGAATTTGTATGATTGAAGATGAAATGATAGAAATAATATTTTCATAATTTTTGAAAAAAATATGAAAATATTCTCAATATCAGTCCGAAGTCTGGGAGTTGGACTAAAACCCACCGTGGCTCGGACAGCACAAAAAGCCGTTGGTCCTGTACCTGACCTCTTTCCGGTCGTGTCGCTAACCATCCCATCGGATCATGACAGTGATGGAATATAAAGTGCCCCTGTGTTCACGCACACAGTTGTGTGTTTTATGTATTACATTGAGACTGGCCGCCGTGGCCGAAATTTGGCTAGGAGGACATTATTGTAAAACAGTACTCGTATTTTGTTTGACCTACATATTTTGGAAGATTATTCCCCCAACTACACTTCAATTCCTACAAAACTATTACAAGCAGCCGTTTATACACGAACACCGCCCGAATTCTTGCGAATTATTATTTCAACTTCGCATTTCGTTTGAGTTCGCTTTGAGATGCTACATACGTCAGACGTGGGCACGAGGGAATGGCTCTTCCGAATTATAATATCAAAGAGTGGACTAAAAAGTGCTATGTATATTCGCTCGTGTTGTAGGGACGATTGGGAAACGGGTAAAAGTTCAAAATCTCCATAACTAGCAACGCGAAATTTTTAAGTAACAAATTTTTTAATATAATAATAATATCTATCTATGGACAATGTCACACAGATCATCCTAGCCCCAAACTAAGCAAAGCTTGTACTATGGGTACCAGGCGACGATATACATACTTATATAGATAGATAAATATTTAAATACATAGAAAACATCCATGACTCAGAAACAAATATTCGTGCTCATCACACAAATATTTGCGCTTACCGGAATTCGAACCCAGGACCACCAGCTTCGTAGGCAGGAGCACTACCAACTAGGCTACGGTGACCGTCAATAATAAAATATTTAAAAAGAATTGTTCGGTTCTGAAATTTATCGAACGTAGAAGAAATCTTTACTTTTTGCGTCCAATACTCTATTTTCTTCTCTAGTGTTTTATACGTGACCTCTGGATTTAAACGGTACGATAGGGCACTATGACTTATTACTCTAAAAGCAGGTCGAAGTACCTTAATAAATAAATGAATATCCTCGAAAATTATTCACACAGCCATCTGATCCCCAATTAAACAGAGCTTGTACTATAGAAACCAAAGAACTGATACATTACATATACTTTGTAAATACATACTTACACCCGGACCCGGATATCTGTCCTGTGTGGGAATCGACCCCACGACTTGCCAATTTTTTTGCTGCTTTTTTTGCAAATATACCCGTGGATATTACTAAGTGTCTCGCATCATCACCAGATGTGGCTGAACTCTTTTTAAATCAAAGCGTAAAACAAACTGTACCTAACTTTAGTTTTAAATCCGTAACAAGTGATGATATTATAAAAGCTTTTAAGAGTATTAAAAGGAAAGGCACAGAAGATTTGTGGGGACTGTCTGTTAAAGCAATTGAATCAATCATACTAAACATTGCTACAATCCTTGCAGCCATCTTCAATGGCTGTATAAGTGATGGTGTCTTTCCCGATTTAATGAAAATAAGTAAGATAATACCCATTTTCAAGGCAGGTTGTTCAAAAAATGCCACGAATTATAGGCCTATCTCAATACTACCAGCTTTAAGTAAAATATTTGAAAAGCTGATGCTCAGCCAAATGTTGTCGCACTTTAACGTGAATGAGATATTGCATAACAAGCAGTTCGGGTTTACAAAGGGCCGCTCTACTCAGGATGCAGGTTGCACATTAATTAGGTCAATATTGGAGGCTTGGGAGGGATCACAGGATGCGCTGGGAGTTTTCTGTGATCTCTCTAAGGCTTTCGATTGCGTTGATCATCGTACGCTCGTTGTTAAACTGAAGTACTATGGAATATCTGGCACATCTCTTGATCTTGTGATGTCCTATTTATCGGGGCGACAAATTATAAAAAGAAAAGTGAACTGCATAATATAAATACTAGGAATAAAAACAAAGTAGCCATGCCAGGCTTTAGAGTAAGCAAAACTAATAAATCATTTTTAGGAAATTGTATTAGGTTTTATAACAAGCTTCCTACTCAAATTACTGATCTGCCTGACACAAGTTTTAAAACACATATAAAACGTATACTTATGGCTAGGGGTTATTACACCACTAAAGAGTACATCGATGACAAAGACGTCTGGCTCTCACTTCCTACCTGCACATTGCTCGCTGGAGATCTTGTAGCCATATAGACATGACTGATCTGCTGTGTTACGTGAACTATCTGTAAATGATTGCTATCATATACTTAATTTAAAATTATTGACTCTGTCTCAAAATGAATAATGTTATTGTTTCGAAGTTTTTCTTTTGTATACCTAAATATAATCTAAAATAATAAGCATTCAGACAACCGATCGAGCATATATTGTGTTTGCCTACTAAATAATTACTCTAATTGGACCAAATCCCGTGTTCATGCCCGCTTGAGTATGTTTCGCCGGACCGTCTCAACTGGGTCGTGTTGAAACCGGTAGTAGATGAACCCACTGAGTTTGTTTCGCTGGGTCTTCTCAGTTGGGGCGCATTGGATCCGGTGGTAGCATTAAAGCGCGACCGTCGTTATTAACACAAGGTCCGTCATAATAATAATACCTTTAATATAGACAGAACCATTGACAATATGTAGTAAAAATATTAGACTTAAACTAGATAATTAAACATAATCTCTTGACAATAACTTGATACGAGCTAGCTAAATATCATTTCTGTAATAAAATAAATTTTATAAATGTTTTCATACAAGATGTACCTAAATATCTATGTTACTAGAAATAATATCTAATGTATACAACTATATTACTACAAACATGTTCTGACTATTTACAAGCGCTTTTTTAAAGTCTACGTGAATAAAAACCTTTTTTATTTATTTTTTATTTTATTTATTTAAAACTTGAGGCGCGAAAGGCAAGTATTTATCAACCACGTCAACTGGCCCGACAAATAAAGGGCTTCAGGTAATAGCATAGCCAGTGTCATTGAAGTGGGAAGAAGGGACGGCAGCGCGTGAGTGATGCCTTGCGTGTTAGAACCATCATAGACTAACCGCTTACTATTAGGTTTACATACAAAAAATCGTATCCCTAATGCGGTCGTTGTCTTTTAAACAAGATAAAAATGTGTTTTGCTCACATACAACCGATCTAGTGCTCTTAATGTATAATTTTAGAGATTTATATGTATAATTTTAGAACAATGAGTCGAATCTGCAACTGAACAAGTTCTACGTTAAACCTGTAAGTAAAAAAAGGTGTTCAAAATATTTAGAGAACATTACACATTACAAATTTAACGAGTATTTAGCAATGAAATATCTATGTAACATTTATTTAGTAATTAACAAAATAAATAATTATCAGCAACGGCTAATTAATTTATCTTATTAATTGCCAGATAAATGTTTTACACCAGTTGGTTGGTAATTAATGTAAGCTGCCTCACTTAACTTAATTGGTATTAACAAATTAGCAATTTGTTTCACATGAAATGGACACCGAATTTCCATTTATTCACTCTGTACTTAATTTTGTATTTATTCAATCACTGTCAGAGTATGATGCTCGCTTTGATTTTGAACATATTTGTATGTACTTGTCTTTAAATTAAATAAAGAGTATGCTTTAAATCACACGAATAAAGTATATCTTCAAATATATACATACCTCTCTCACTTGCCCCTTCAGTAATATAAAAAATATCTACCATAGATCGGACAGCAGCATTGTATTGAGTAACATGACTATCTTACTGCTATAACTATCCCGTCTTGCCCAGCGTGGCGATTATGGCACATCGCTGCATCACATATCATACATCACATATATGTTTTTAATTTATATCAATGACTTACCTTACTACGTAAGGGATAAGCATGAGATTGTGTTGTTTGCAGATGATACTTCCCTGACGTTCAAAATAAACCGACAATTAAGCAATTTTGACGATGTTAATGATGCAATCTCTAAAGTTGTTCATTGGTTTAATGCCAATAATCTTGTGCTTAATGATAAGAAAACTAAAGTCATTAAATTCACTACACCGAATGTGAAACAGGCGACAACCAATGTACAACTTAATGGAGCTAGGTTGGACCCTGTTGAATCAACTGTGTTCTTGGGTATCACTATTGACTCAAAGCTACAATGGAGCCCACAAATAGAAAAACTGTCCGGCAAATTAAGTTCTGCAGCATATGCAGTGAAAACTATTAGACGGCTGACTGATGTTGACACAGCTAGAATGGTTTATTTCAGTTATTTTCATAGTGTAATGTCCTATGGAATTCTTCTCTGGGGTAGCTCTGCTGACATTGACACCATATTTATATTGCAAAAAAGAGCTGTAAGAGCTATCTATAATCTTGGCCCGAGAGTGTCTCTAAGAGAAAAATTCAAAGAGGTCAACATTCTAACTGTACCATCTCAGTATATATATGAAAACTTACTATATGTGCATAAAAATATCGATTCCTTCTGTAAAAGGAGCGATACACATAATGTAAATACTAGATATAAGAATAATCTCATACTGCATACTACCCGTCTCCACAAAATAAGTAACTCTTTTATGGGGCAATGTATAAGATTCTATAACAAACTTCCCAATGATATTAGAGAATTGTCTACGAATAAGTTTAAAAGAATTATTAAAGCCAAATTGTGTAGCAGGGCATATTACAAAATTTCTGATTATTTAAGTGATAAAAGTGCTTGGGATGGAGTTGTTCTGAGTCAACACACATGATTGTAATTAATCTTAAGTATATTTTATTTTAAAAAAGGATTCCTACTGAGTTTTCTGGCAGTGTTTCTCAGTAGCTGCCACGTCATGCACTGCACGGTAGGGTAAAAAAAATATGACGATTCCACATAAATGTAAAATTTTTACGGAATAAAATTACTTTGACTTTGACTTTGACATGATTGCTGCATGCCTGCATGCTTGACTGCATTATGTCCACATAATGCATCGTGGACATTTTTTGGGGAGGCATTTGTCCAGCAGTGGACGTAATTCGGCTGACATTTTATTATTTTTTTATTTGGTAAAGGGACAGCAACAACACTAATAACTAGACTTAAATACTTATATAGAGTACAGAAACGGCCAATAACAGCTATCCTCGAAAAATAAACAAAGTGGATTAAGCTTAACTTAAAGTACAAGAGTAAATTATTGAATTGGTAAAGTGCCATTATATAGAAAAGATGAAATAAGTAGATTCATGCGTACTTAAATTAACATACTATACATATATAATTATGTGATTATACTACATATAAATAAATAAATAATATGAAATATTTGATGCCAATATAATATAGGTACTAGTAATAGCTCAAAATATAATTAATAAAAAAAGTAAAAAATTACATGAGTTTGTCCAAGTATGTAACAAAACGTCCAGTAGTTGTTTTCTTGGACCCGAAAAACATATCTGATTCACCGAACCACTTATTATAGGTATCGAGTGAACGTGATAATACACAATTTTTACCATAATTAGTAAAATGGAGTACTGCATAGTTTGGTATTTCTCATACGTTTCTTAGGAACATTAAATTTGATTTGTTGATCATGGTGTATGTATTTAGAAATATCTAAGTATGTATACCAGATGTCTGTTTGCAACAGTATAAGCTCTGCCTTTGGAATCAAATGGCAGTAAGTTAGTAGTCCCAAGATGTAGTATATTTTTTTGTTTGATATGGAATGATTTCAATATGGTTCCGTATATATTATGTTCAAATCAGCGTTAATAAAGAAAAGACGGTCGTATTAAACAAATTATTATTAAATAAAACTCTAACTTTAACAGTAACTGATACATAATTTAAGAACGCAAAGATGGAATATATCAATTGAGCACAGTTTCAAGTCACGGAGGTGCTGACACGCGGAAGCTTTTGTTCGCGATCCTTTTGATTCAGACAGATGTATTGTATGTTGGGTTTCCGAGGATCAGCAGAGTGTGAGATAAATTATTAATAGGAACATTTTTGTGCTGTTGAAGTGGGACTAGAATGTTTAGTTTTAGCCTTGATCGGTATTCGGCGGACATTTATAACTGTATACCTAATGTTTTCAAGGACCCGAATGGCTTAAAAGATACGCCACATTATGCAAATGTTAGCCTGTTCTTAGCTTAGCGTATCATCATTTCTCCAGTAAAAAGCTTTTAATACATACATACAGTAGGCAGAGACAACGGATTTCCATTTGACACGATCTTTGCACACTTCTTTTGCCTCGATTACTGTCATTATTTTCTTCATACATGCTCGCCGGTTTAGGATACTTCTGACCTGCCCTTTCTTCAAAACGTCTCCGATTTGGTCAGGGAATGCTTTAATATGTGCCTGTTTATTTTGAACAACCAAGGGCTTATTGTACTGCTAGCTGTGCCCCGCGGTTTTACACGCGTAAAATTTTATAAATTATCATAGTGATAGCGTGATAATATGTAGCTTATGTGTTAATCCGACCTCTTAGTAATATTCTTGCAAAATTTGAAGTAAATCCATGCAGTACTTTTTGAGTTTAGCCCGGACATACATACAGACAAACAGACACACAGACAAAAATTCTAAAAACTATATTTTTGACTTCGATATCGATTGTAGATCACGCCCTAAGAATCCTTTTTAAGAACTATTCAATGTAGTTTTGGCTTATTTCAAACACATTTTAGTATTCTTGGATTATCGTGAATAGAATCACTTTGGTGTTCGTAGGCAATCCCAATAAAATAATTATTTTGGTATCATTATATTCCTAATATTAATACGTGGAGCAAAAACTTTGTACCCCTTTTTTAAGAAAATGGCGCGGGCGGAGGAGTATGAAATTAGGAACAGTTAAAGTTCATATGGGGAAGGAGTGCTGAGAGCTAATATTTTAATATAATAGCATCTGAAGTAAATTATTTTAATAAATAAACATTACACACACTGTAAAACGGAGAAGAAGTGTCAAATTGAGAACAGAATAATAATTATTATTTGTCTTTAACAGATTCGTGGCCACTGCCGCTCCAGGGGCGTCATGTAAAATTATTCAGTGAGGCCAATGACGCATCTAGCGCGGCATATAAACATTATTGCAAAACACGACAATACTAAATATTGACAATATAACACTGTTATAAACATGTTGAAGTCAATTTCAAGTGTAGCCATTAATTTAAAAATATATAAACGGCAAGTCAGAAATTCTCAACATTTTTATTCATAATATTTTCAATTACAAAATATTATCGTAAATAGAGCTTGGTTAAATTCAGGAAAACTTTCAATTTCTTTACTATTTCTTCCTGACAATTTATTTAGTACTGCCTACTACAATTTACTTAGGACTACATTTAGTATGTATATATTATATTCAGCAAGATACATAATCTTGCTGAATATCTTTAAAAACAAATATATACAATAGCACTTAAACTAAATTACGATTATGGTGGAGTTTTTTATAAAAAATCTGATTGTTGTTAAATAATTACGGTACCTTCAACTAAAATAAGTACAGTTGCGTAAACTCGCATTATTTGCTTTATACAACATGTAAACGTGCACCCCGAAAATGTTTTGTTCAAATCGTTTACTGAATCGGTTTATATCATTTTTAATATAGGTAATTTTTTCCAAAAATAAATAAAAGTACGGAAATTATTGTAATATTAACCCTGTACATTCTAAGTAATAAGACTTTACTTACGACTGACTTATTTGTATTCATACAAATTCCATCATTAAATATAAAATAAAGAAAAATAAACTTTATTCCAAGAAACTAATTTAGTAAATAACAATGCATATACATGTTAAATAAAAAATTCAGTGTATGTATTATGTTTAAAACATAATATTCTAATTGGGGTGTTTGAGGGTGTGCATTAATTACGTTACATGTTGTATAAGTTAATATTACAAAATGTGTTAACAAATTTGTGAAAAAGTTTGTTTTCTCTGACGCATGTTATTAAAAAAATGAATGACTCCATGCCACATACCTTTAGATTTCCACTACGACAAAGAAAGAATTGCCAATGACGCCGGTGGAGCCTCACCGTTTTGACGACGACCGATTTAAGCAATATTTACTAATACTGTGGTACTAGTAAATATTGCTTAAATGTGGTACTAGTAAATATGGTATAATCGTAGCGACACCATACTGTTTAATACAAAATAGAAAGACGGAACGAAAATATCTGGCTTGCTTTCTATAAGAGAGAGAGAGAGAGAGACAGACAGAGAAACATGCGCACGCCGCACGGCTTACAATAGCTTACTATAGCAAAAAGTGTCGTTACGCTTTTCGTCTTATTTTTTCTGTCTAGCCCCCTTTCGCAACGCGCGATACGGAACTTCGTTAAATAAAATAAAAAAGGTTTTTATTCACGTAGACTTTAATAAAAAAATATTTAATAAATAAAAACACCCAACTGCGTAAATAATGAACCAAACTACGTACATAGACAAAGAACTGAAAAGAAAAAAACAAGCACATAGATGGCCGGTGGTCTAAAATTATATAATGTACTACTGAATGAATACTATTGAAGAAAATAAAATATATTTCAATAATGGGCAAAACAACTGAACAGTCGGGATCCATTAGTCGATAGCCAATCTAATTTGTCAATGGATCCCGACTGTTCAGTTGTCATGTTCCATTATTAAAATATATTTTATTTTCTACAATAGTATTCATTCAATAGTACATTATATAATTTTAGACCACCGGCCATCTATGTGCTTGTTTTTTTCTTTTCAGTTCTTTGTCTATGTACGTAGTTTGGTTCATTATTTACGCAGTTGGGTTTTTTTATTTATTAATTTTTTTTTTTATTTTATACTTTTTAGTTATGAGTTCCTAGCTGGTATATCAAAAATAAGTTAACCACATTATATATTATTATTTTTGTTCTTATTATTTATGTTTTTTTTAATATTGTTATCATTGTGTAATCATGTCTAATAAATGATTAACATTGTAAAATGCAGGGTGGAAGACGCTGGCGGCTGTAACACAGTTTACACTAGTACAGCCGTCAACGACAACCTTTTATTAAGTATGTAAAACTTCATTTCTTAGATTCATGTTTATATATACATAAGAGAAACTGTAAACCTTAAGTGAATTTAATAAATTATTATTATTATTATTCATTATCTAGATTTAGTTAGTAAATATTATTCATTCATTTATTTATTTCACTTAAAATAGAGTACAGTGGTGGACTTACTATTAGATTAGTCTCATCAATTTTACTAATAAACAGTATGCGAAATGTTTGATTGTTATATGTCAAATTTTACACAAATAATAGAATTAACTAAATAAATCACAGTTTGTTTTAAAAAACAACCCCTGCACTAGGGAATCTTATCGCTGTGTCGCAGGGTACTTTACAACATATAATAGACGGACACAAATTACATCCAGACTCAGAACAACTATTTATGGGTCACACAAGTAGTTGTCCGGCGCGGGACTCGAACCCGCGACACGAAGCGGCGACGCGACTGCCTTAGCCGTCGCGCCACGCGTGCAGTCAAAAATTTGATTTGATTGAATAGAATAGAATAATTTTTCTAGGAGCCACAGTCTGAGTTGGTTTTTGAACTCTGCCGCTGAAAAATGTCTAATATTTTGCGGCAAAGCATTAAACACTTTCACACATACAGCATAGGAACTTTTTTTGAAATAGTGTTATATTAGTTATCATGTTGCGAGGAAAAACATCTTTAGCTCTAGTAAATACTGTAGCTGCGTTTTCACAAATACACCGATTTCAAAAATGTACAAACACACTAGTCATAATTTTTAGTCCTTTTTACAATGATTTACATGAGACAAACGGAGGAGTACCTGTAATTGCTCTAACGCATTTTTTGCAATAAAAATGCTCTGGATTTATCTGTTGAATTGCCCCATAGTAAGATAGCATACCTTAGGATAGAACCAAAGTACCCGTGATTTGCCATTAATATCGATTGGTAATAAGGCTGTTTTTCGAAGTCGTGACAAAAAGTATACAAACCTATTGATTCTGATGCATATTTGATCAATGTGAAATTTCCAGTCACAATAACGATCAACTGTTATTAGTCCGATTAAGGAATTACTCAAAGGAGGGTATAGAATGCGTGTGCGGGGACCTAAGGGATATTTTTAGAAACTTGTTCAGAGTACTTAGAGGGAAATCATACTAAAAGTCCTGACGTCTAGGAGGTGAGGCGGAGGGAGGAGGGGGGAGGGGGACAAAGACCTCAATTTTAGGTTTTTCGCTAATATCTTTAAAAAGGTACGTTTTAGCAAAAAAATAATCTAAGATAAAGTGAAAGCTTACAAAATTCACTATAACTTTGATGTCATATATTTTTTCATATTTCCATTCGTTTATGATCTACACGCTCCAGAAATATAGAAAATTTAAGTTATTCAGCGGAACTCTTACAGATGCCTTGAGAAGTTTAGGAGACCTGATATGCTTCTGGAATCTGTCATGGCTCACGTACAATGGTCCACATCGGGACCAAGTGCGGAAACCATACCCACTATCATATTAGTGGGAACAAGATGATGATGAGTTATTCAGCGTGATGACCATTACCTGATGCCCGAGTTATCTCTAAATTTATTTTAACATAGACTGGGAGTACCTCCACGTGGTAAGGGCGGTAACAGTAAGATATCGCGTTTTTTTGTAACAGCGGATAACTGAGCTTACGCGGGAAAAACATCATCAAGATTGCTTTTCGCTCAATGCTCACTGTAGGAAACGCAACCTTACTGGCTAAAACTGCAAAATGATGATGAATGAATGAATGACAAAAAATGAGATGCAATAGCATGGATATGAACACATCCTCTTCTTACACTCATTTACCGGCTACGATACAACATCAGCAACGTTTAGAAGAAGCAAGGTGGGTTTCTGTAAATTGTATTTAAATTCGGAAATTATTCAGGAAGCAGCAAAGATCTTTTGCAACCCAAGCTCCAGCCATAGTGATGTTGCAGAAGAATTGTGCTTCCTGAAATGGTATGGGGCACCAGCAAAACGATGACGTGACGATTCTACCATCCTCAGTCTTCAGCTTCGTCAGTTGGCTATGTCCAACAGACAGTTCTCTTGCAAACACTTTAGAGCCTTTGTTCCGCTCAATGGCTTCTTTAATACAATTTGTATTAAATTGACGCGTGTCGCGAGTCAAATACTTTGAGATCTGTCTGTTGAGCTGCCGGTATCTAGTAGCATCATCAGAGGATGTCAGAACCATTTTCCGCCTTTCGTCCATAAGCTGCAGGGTAAAGTCAGAGATATTTTTGGTTCTGTTTGTACGGTGGGCCTTGAAGACCTTAGACCCAGCCGTATGGAGCTTCTACGAGCCTGTCGTGGTATGAGTCCACTTCCTCGCAATCTGCTAGGCATTTGAAACGGTTTTGCAGTTCGATGGGACGAAAGGTCGGAGCGTAGACTTTATCAGTCGGGAGCTCTGGAGCTTGACATTTAGGTTCAATGAGCCTCTCGCCAGTCTGTGATCGCTCCCGGTGTTAACCGTATTGATTACTGAGACGTCATTGAACATCGGTCTACTCGTCGACAAGATAAAGTCTATCTCGTTTTTTGTTTTACCATCGGGGCTTACCCAGGTCCATTTGCGGTTTTCCGGCTTCTTGAAAAAGGAGTTCGTCATAAAGAGTCCCTACTTCTCCATGAAGTCGGCCAACATTTGGCTCCGGGGATTCCGGTCTCCAGTTCCAAATTGCCCCATTCTCAGGTCATTCCCGAATCGTTTACCCAGCTTCGCGTTAAAGTCCCCCATGACCACAGTGAAATAAGAGTTCGAGGTATGTATGGCTCTAGAAATATCCTCAACATGACCTCAACCTCATCGTCGGAGTGCGTCGAAGTCGGCGCGTAAACCTGTATGACCTTCAACGAATACCGCTTGGTAATTCTGAGTATAAGGTACGCAACCCTAGTCGACACACTCTCGATTATCACTATGTTGTGGACGAGGGACTTGTGGACTATGAACCCAACACCACCTTGGGACAGTTGGTCGCCCTTCCAGAAATAGAGCAGATTCCCGGATTTCAGGATTATCGTGTCCTCCCCCTCTCTTCGGACTTCAGATAATCCTATTATGTCCCAATGTAACCTCCTCAATTCTTCCTCCAGTTCGATCATCTTCTCGTCGGTCCGCAGCGTGCGTGTGTTGTATATTGGCAGGGGCAGAGGTCGTCGGTTTTGGTAACGCGGAATCTGCCGGGGATTCTTAGCACCCCCTGCCCTGCCGTAACCACGGCTGGGAATAGCAGGGCTGCCGGAGACTGGGGGAAATGAAGGACACAATTAAACAATTGTGTCCTTCATTTGAGGAATCTGCCATAATCGCCACGCTTGGCAAACGGGTTGGCGATCGCAGTAAGGTAGACATTGGTACTCATGAGAACACTGCTGCCCATTCTCTGGTATATATATTCCCTCGGGACGACTTCTACGTCCCCCCGCGGGATGAGAGGGGGTGGCGATATTCTCTAGGCCGTTACCACACAGCCACTAAGGGCCACTAAGTAGCTAAATATAATTCCTGAAGCACATATCGCCAAGTGCAGCATTGCTCGGGAATGAGCCCTCAAGAGTGGGGGTGGAAAAAATGAAGGTGATATCTTGGCGCCAAGAACAACATAAGATTTACCGGCACCGCAGGTTTTACTAAAAACAATATTTTGTCGCTGCACCAAGGATTGTAGCAGCAGCAAATGTGGATGTCGCAAAGCTATGCTGAAATGTTCTGCTGCGTGCCTTCATTGCCAAGGAAAATGCTTCAACGGCGTGTCTTTTAGCGAGGAAGACAACAAGAATGACCATGAAGATGGTTGAGAGCCCTCTGAGCAAGAACCACTTACCACTGAGGAGGGCGAGGAAGAAGAAACCACAGAAAACGACCTTTCGCCAGGACCCTCACCACCTAAGAGAATAAAAATGTAAATCATTCACAGAATTGGACTTAGAAACGAATATTTCAAAACTTTTTTTATTTGCACTTTTCCAGAGCCAGTAGTTCGAAAACGGATGGGATATGGAAAAGTATCAAAGTTAATCAAAGTTATAGAAAATTTTAAAAGCTTTCATTTCATCTTAGAACATTTTTTGCTAAAACGCGCCATTTTTTAAATATTAGCGTAAAACCTAAAATCTTTGTCCCCCTCCCCTTCCTCCGCCTCACCTCCTGGACATCAGGACTTTTAGTACGTTTTCTCTCTAAGTACTCTGAACAAGTTTCTGAAGAAATCGCTCAGGTTCCCGCTCACGCACTCTACAACTACTTTATTAATTATACTATATACCGAATGATTTACTTCTTTTGCTCAAAAATTTAATAAAGTTTGTCTTGCTCAAATTCGCGGTCAGATTATTTTTATGAAGCGAATTAATTTCTATAGTATTATTTATTTCTATGTCAAAGTTATTTAACAGATTCTATGCCAAAACTATAGGGATGTCGTCTGCAAACAAAGTGCATGTATAATGAGTTATATCTGGTATGACATTAATATACAAAAGAAAAAGAGTCCATGCTTATTTACGAGATAGTCCGATTGGCAATATTTAATTAGAGTTGCACTTTCCAGAATGGCATTTTTTTTTCTTTTACTGTTTTCTTTTTAATCTATATTTTTTAATCTGTGATATGATAATGAATAAATAAACATCCGGGCCAAATATTACGTTAATACAAGCAGCTCTTTAAGCTGAGAGATAAGTCAGTCATTGTTATTGTTATATGACTGCAAATTTCGCAATCTCGTGATTTCATTGAGAGATTTGATATCATGAAGATTGTTTAGTAGCTTGCGGTGGTGCAGAGCACTAATAATTAAACCATCTAAAGACTTAATCTGGCTTTAAGAAAAATTCAAAATTCTATTCAATTCAAAATTAAAATGCACGAACGTAGATTTTTTTTTTTTTAATAATTTATGTACACACATAAACAAAAATAACAGTAAATTACAAACATAGGAAAAAATAGCACAAAGGTACTGCTTATTTCAATAGAAATATCTTTCAGCAGACCCGTGAGAGGAGAAACTAATCGGAAAAAGACCATGCCGTGTGTAGGCAACTATATATATATATATATATATATATATATATATATATATATATATATATATATATATATATATATATATATATATATATATATATATATATATATAAAGACTATATAATATACTACATATACAATGTACACAAATATTAGGATGAAGATAAGAGATAATGTTCTTTCACTCGTTTTTTTAAATAAAATGATAGTATTTATGTTACGGATGTTAGGCGGAAGAGAATTCCACAACCTCACGGCCTGCACCGTAAAGGAGTAGGAGTAAAAATTGGTTTTGTGGATAGGAAATTTAAGGAGGGATCTGAGGTGTGACCTACAGGAGGCATCAGCAATACGCGAGCATTCCTACGAAGACGGATAGAGAGCCACTTGAGAACCTGGAGACATGGTCATATTTTTTGAGACCAAATATAACTCGATTCAAAATTGTCCCTTGCAACTTGTGTACAGTTACACCCCAACATAATATTAAAGGTAATATTTTTCTTTAATTTTACCTTGTCCACAAAGCGCATGAAATTCATTTGTTGATAGTTCGATTCTCACACCAAGCAAAGGGACGTTGTTCTTTATATCTTTGTCATTGCATTTACAACAATTCGATTTCGGTAGGTGCCTACCTATATATAGTTTTTCAAGTGAAGTTAAGTACTAAATCGTTTGAAGTTGGAGATGGGCGACTGTGTTAGACGTTAAGATACTTTAGGTAGTCCAATATAACTAATAGATACTTTAGTATATGTCCATCAACACTCACACGCACAGTCTTGCGAAGTTTTCGTCTTTTCATCGTAAAAATTCTACTGTTTTAAAACCTATATGTGAGAATAGTTGTTACGCAACTTTGAATAGATATAGCTCCTAAACGGCCGATCTAATCGAAAAATGTTGAAAGAAAACTAAAAATATTTTTTAAATACCTATTCAACGATACCCCACATGACATAGTTTGTTGACTTTAATTTTTTTAATTTTCACATATTGGCGTCCAGTAGTCGCCATATTGAATTTTCACTAACGTCATGTCTCTAGTGACACTTTCCGGACTGAAAGGAATCGATTGACGTGCGAATCATTAAAATCGGCCCAGGCGTTTAGTCTGTATAGTGCTTCAAAGGAACATACATACATACATAGCCTGATAAACACATTACCTTTTGCGTCCCGCAGTCGGGTAGAAAAGCGCTTGTAAATAGTCAGAATATGTTTGTAGTAATATATAATTAATTTATAATTATTTCTAGGTACATATAGATATTTAGGTACACGGATTGTAGGAAATAATTTACAATAAGATTTATTTTATAACAGTAACGATATTTAGCTAACTTAAAAGTAAGTACTGTAGAGTTGGAGTCAACACCCATAAAACTATTTACAATGCACGATGAAAAAAAAAATGAATTCCTTGTTCAACTAACCATTCTTTATACCGTAATTAGTTGAGACAGGTAAAAATGTAGCTTACGTGTTGTCAATCTTGTCTTGTAGATATTGTCAATGGTTCTGTCTATCGTTCCAATATTTGTTCATAATAAACCATATTTAATCCCGAGGATATAAATTATAAATGCGCAGCAAACAATTTTAATTACGCGTAATTGAATTCCAATCGGCAATATACGACAACTCCGAAGACATTCCCTATCGTATTTATTATACTGGGACATTATTCAGACACGGCCATCTGATCCCAAACTAAGCAGAGTTTGTACTATACAAACCGGAAAACTGATACACTACATATACTCGTACTACTTTTCTTTTGTAAATACAAACTTATATAGATAATTACATCCGGACTCGGGACAAAAGACACATATCTGTCCTGGGTGGGAATCGAACTCATGACTTACGACGTGAAAGGCAAGTATTTACCAACCATGCCAACAGGCAATATAAAAAAAGATTTTTTTAATATTGATTCATAAAAACGGAAATATAGCGTTAAAAAAAATAAGTTTACTTCGATCATCTTTCTTTTGAAGTCGGTTAAAATAATTATTTGAATTTGAATTTGACTGCACGTGTGGCGCAGCAGCTTAGACAGTCGCCTCGCCGCTTCGTGTCAACTATTTGTGTGACCCATAAATAGTTGTTCTGAGTCTGGATGTAATAAGTTTCCGTATTTTATATGTCTGTAAAGTACCCCGCGACACAGAGATTAAAAACACTAATGCGGACGTGGTCTTTAAAAAAAAACGATTTATAAACTCAAACTATTAATTTTAGCTTGCCAATTATTGTGTATTATGTATAATTATTATATCTACTTTAATTTCAATTATCTCGAATATTAAAAATATATATGAAGCTTTAATATAAGTGCTGTGTACAGTTATAATTGGACTGCAGGTTAAAATTTTGCTTATAAAATAAAATATGTAGAACTTCATAGAATTTGTAATCTGTTTCAATACCAATAAAATAAAAATAAAACAGAGTATCTGATAACCTCCTATGTTACTACTGTGTCTGTTTCATAATTACAGCTGAAATAATTCCCAACTCAACTTCCAGTAACGAATATGAACAAACTGCTCACCACATTCTTTGGGAGTGTGATCTCTGGCAAAATCAGCGTGATATTATGTTAAACAGCCTATATCTGGAGTAGTTTACTATACGGATCTTGTAGCAACAAGGAATAATTTCTGTGCGTTTAAGCGCTTTTGCTATACCTACCGACTATTGGAATCAAATATAACAGCTCACTTAGGACCCTTAAATTGACCCACGGTGCTTTTGCAGCTGGCTTCTTTAGTCGTAATTCTCTCTTTTTATGAGGCTATAGCCTCTTTACATCATTCTGTCTCCCGCTTTGCTCTGGAGGGAAGTGGAACTTTTCATTTTCTAACTCCTCCTTTTTTCTTTCTGATTCAATTCGTTACGGGATCCAAGACAGTTATAGCCAATCCTCGGGACATGCCTGAGCCTCACCGCTCAGTGTCATTTCATTGTGTGCCACTGTTGATCCTGGCTTACAGGAGTCGCAGTGGTGGGTAAGAGGGAGGGACTAGTCCCGATAAAAAAAAAAAGCTGAAATAATTCAACACCTAGACAAGCATCTCCCAAGAATCGTCTAGGGGGAAATTGCCATTTATATATTATTGTTGGCGATCGCAGTAAGATGATCATAGTACTCAGAAGGAATCTGCTGCCCGTCGTCTGGTAGATATATTCCCTCGGGTCGACTTCTACGCCCCCCACGGGATGAGATGGGGTGATGATATTCGCCGTCGCTGCATCGTCACAGCCGATACTAAGTAAGTCTATTTAAAATAAACATCTTCCTTCTTTTTTTGTATTTGACCTGTACCATGTAATTTTTTATCACATGAAGCACACATTTCTCGTGGCCCTTACTAATAAATCGTGCAGGGCATTGCCTCATCAATAAGTTACTTTCACGCGTGCAACTCTCATGTTTCAATCGCAACATTAATGTGAAATATTCATCGCTCACCGCGTTAATCGTGTACGTGTACGTGGTACGAGGGAATAGGGATGTGCCGACTACATGATCCAATTACAGAATCAATTTTGTTTTACGTACAGTCCATTCGATATTATTGTTATATCGGTACATTTTTTCAGTCAAAAGCCAGTATTAACAGACAATAATATGATAAAATCTTAATGTGTACCTATAATGTTGTATCAATCCAGGATTTTTTCTTAGCTTGTAAGTTTGATAATGTAAATTCGTCTGGTATCACGCTTCCAGTACCTACCTACTGGCCCTATCGGAAGAGCAGCACTACAGAAATGTAGTTCTAGCTGAGATAGGGCCATTTTTCATACCAGTACGGATAAAATTAGAAATATTTAAAACCACAATTGAATGGATGTTCCGTATATGTTATGAGAATAAAAATATTTGTTTCTTTCTATATGTATTTAACACGCACGTGTGGCGCAGTGGTTAAGACCGTTGCCTCCTAACTTAGTGTCTCGGGTTCGATTCCCTCGCAGGACAACCATTTCTTCTTTGTATTATGCTGATACATTGCTAGGAGTAAAAGGTGGTACGAACATTTTAAATTATAGTTAAGAGGCCAACATCACCTACTTTTACTGTATTACACTAGTTTTGTCCGTAATAAACTAATAAAGAGTAAACATAAAACTATCTAAACACGGTGAAATGTTACGAAATGATTGATTACGACAAATATATAATCTTTATCACAAATCTTATAAAACCCGTAACCCTGTGTTGATTATAAATTGCACTAGATAATTATGATAATGACAAATTAAATAAAGTTCTCTCTCTCTCTCTCGAGAGAGAGAGAGATGGATTATTTTATTTTAAACGTTTTTTAGAGGTGACTTAGTGATTTTTTTTCTATCGCGCGAAAATAGTCATATCGTGTTTTCGGATCAATAATGTTCTTTGAAATATCCTAAAATTTGGCATATATTATTTTGAACCACCACTTCATCTCGTCGTATTTTTGCCAATACTACGTTGTTTATCTACTACGAGATGAGCTTCGTAGTATTAGCTAAAATACTATGAGATGAGATGAGTTTCATAGTATTTGCTAAAATACTACGAGGTCAATCTCGAAGTATTTTCGCAAATACTACGTTGTTTATCTACTACGAGATGAGCTTCGTAGCATTTGCTAAAATACTACGAGATGAGCTTCGTAGTATTGGAGCAGAAATTACGAGATGAGTTTCGTAGTATTTGTTAAAATACTACGAGGTTAATCTCGTAATATTTAATCAAAACTTGTGGAAAAATACCAATTTGGCTGATATCAGCGCCTTAATGCGAACAGTATCTAGTACTGCATAGTGATTCTAATATTCATTGAAATTGAAGAGCTCTTAAGTTGTTACTTAAGCTTTATTGTTGAAGTCAAGTATTTGTATTCAAAGACAATAACAATATTGACTTTGGTAGAAGAAAGTTTTAGTGCATTGAAATTTCTAGTGTACTCATATTTCTAAAATAAAGTCGTTTGAATAGATTAAAAAGACATTTATTAGAATAAATTAAAACGAGTAGGTTTATAGTTTTGTAAAAAACTGCTCAAATATCATACTAATATGATAAAGGCGAAAGTTTGTGAGTGTTTATGTTTGTTACTTCTTCAAGTCTAAACGGCTGAAGCGATTTTAATAAAATTTGGTATGGAGTTAGCTTTTACCCTGGATTAACATATAACCTATAATTTATTAAGTTTAACGCAGGTAAAACCGCGGGACACAGCTAGTTTTCCTAATATAATACAAAATGACTCCGCGTCAGCACATACTGTTTTAATACGAAAACTGACCGTACGGCGTACGTGACCAAATCGCTCTTAAAATAGAAAATAACGATGTTTGAGTGTATTAAATATTTTTATTTCGTACAGGCGCCAGCACATCTAGCTACCCCAATCTGTCAAATTTCTTTTATAGATTTTCAACTTTATCAAAAAAGCATAAGATTCACTTTCAGTAAGTAATTTATTTGCATAAACTTGTGTATACATATAACAATGAAATTGCAAGTAAGATATAACGTATAAACATATTTGGTTCAGACATGTTTGCCATACAATGGCGTGCAAATATTTTAATGGACAATAATTATGTCAATTGAAAGAAAAATGAAAATAACAATCTGTATACAATAAGAATAAATAATAACTAATTACCATATTATGTCTTTCAATTGGGGAAATTTGACAGATTGAGGTAGCTTGATGTGCTGACTTCTGTACATTGGAACTTAACCATGTCAGCTAAATGACTTCCACAGTTGGACAATGGCCTCCCCTAAAGATTTCCACTATGGAGTTATGTCCATCATTTTGAGAGATATGGCGTAATCGCCAAGATTGGCATACGTGTTGGTGATGTTGGTCATAGTACACGGAGAGATGCTGCTGCCAGTTCTCTGGGAGATTTGCCCTTGGGTCAACTTCTACGCCCTCCACGGGACAAGATGGGGTGATGATATTCTGATACGCACCGCCGTCACCACACAGCAAAATGTATAAACTATACTTACGAAAATAAAGTGGAGCTAAGTAGTATTGTGCTTAATATGACATTGGTATAATAGTTACCACTTCATTTTAAACACTGTTATATTGCAATAAGAAAAGAAATAAGAAGGACCAACCTTAGGAAAAAGACTCAAATATAGGATGTAACACTAAAAATAAAAAGGCTAATATACTTATATAATAATTATGATAATAATATCCTGGGACATTATTTTCACACGGCCATCTGATCCCAAACTAAGCAGAGCTTGTACTATCGAAAACAGATAACTAATATACTACATATACTACTTTTCTTTTGTAAATACATATTTATATAGATTAATTGCACCCAGACTCCCCCTGAGTCTGGGTGCAATTTCTGATCATGATCATGTCTGTTTGACCTAGGGCTCTACCGGCTAAGTCGCCGAGCATCGTTTTCGTGAATGGCGTTCAAATAAATAAAGGTAAAAAATTACTTAATCAATCGTTAAATTGGCTTCAACGTTGACAGTCAATTCCGGACCATTTATGACGTCACATGTGGTCATGGAAGCCGATTTAACGATTGATTAAGTCACTTTTAACCTGGGTGGGAATCGAACCCACGACTTATTCAGTTGTAGTAAGAGCTAAAACCAATGAAATATGAACATACGCTATGCCCGATTAAGGGTTAAGTTGCCAGAGCTCATTGGAGCTCACTAAACAAGATGTGTTTAATAACAAGCTAATTTTAATAAGCAAATAAAAAAAAACACGTGAATGATACCACGATGTTTTATGCCATCAACATGCAAAAACATATGATAGCATTGTAATCTATCTCATTCTCTCGCAAGCTAAAACCTATTTTTGAATCTGTTTGTCTATTTTTACGGTCGCCTTTTCGTTTCATTGAATTTTCTCTTCACAATGGTGCTAAAGAAGTTTCAATTCAAGAACATAAAATCGACTCAGACTCATTTTAAATCGATTCAACTGTAATTTAGTAACTCAATTCGGCTCTATCACAACACTAACCTAAGATATTGCTCGTCTGCGGTTTTTCTCTTAACGCGGAAATCTGTTTTCCTAATGGAGGATGGCGGGAGTTATGAAGCTCTGAGGTAATTTGGGGGAGTTATTTATAATGGCTGAACAAGGTAAATGAGTACCGGCTGAAGATGTATGGGTAATAATAATAAGGAGATATAAAGGTTTCCTAGTTTTGGTTTAAATAATATAAAGCTGGTGGAGAAACTTGCAAAACTTTTGCCAACTAACTGATATGAATACAATAGCTGATTTTTGTTCGACATGAATCAAATTTATCTTAAAATATAATTTAGTTTATATTAACTACTTAGCTATGCTCCTGGAAGACAGCGATCTGTTTGTGGCAGGAGTCGGCAATAGGGGAGAGCAATCCAGAGCTCTCCCAGGGTACGTGGAAACATCTGGGACATGGCGCAAAAGGGGGATACCGGAGCATTCAATTCAATTCAATTCTTTATTCACAAGAAAGATGGTAAATGGTTACAGATGGTCATGAAAAATAAGTACATACATGTTTCGCCAGTTTGGCATGCAAAAAATTTGAAATTAATCTACGTTACAAATTAATCTACGTTATACTTAAATACCCAATGTTCAATTTACATAATCATATTAATAACAAAATAAAATAATAATAAATGTCAAAAAATATAAACAGAATTCTAATAATAATAATGTCAATACTTGTTTAAAATCAATTTACATGTCATTGAACTTACAGTCTAAATACTCTTTGACGCTATAAAACCTATATTGTAACAAGAGCTTGAATAATCTGCATTTAAATATGTTTAGAGACGTTGACTCTCTTACACATTTTGGAATATTATTATATAATTTAATGGTCATACCTACACAACTTTTTTGATACAGTGCAGTATTCGGAATATGTGACAATACCAGTCTCTGCAGGTTTCTAACCGACCGGGGGAATAATTATTTTGCAGTCGAGAAGAGATGCAAGTTTTTCATTCATACCCGCATTCCCAGAGCTGCCCCCATTAGCGCCAAGAGAAGTCCACGGCAGGTAGATTTAGTCGGTGCGAGTCCGACATAACCACGCGAAGACACTTATTGCGGGTGGCATGCGAAGGCTCTCCCTTGCCTTATCAAAAAAAAAAACTATCTCACTTATAATTAACATCCTGGGACAACTAATACACTGCCACCTGATCCCAACTTGGCAGAGCCTACTATGGCCATTTATTAATTGATAAACATACTTACGTATATATTTCTAAATATATACATATTATAACTAAATTACACCAAGACACAAAACGCTTTGTGCTCCTCACACGAAGATTTGACTGGGGATTGTACCCTGGAGCTCTGGCTCTGCAGTCAGGGTCTCTAAACACAAGAGCAACAGGCCAAATAGTTGTACAGCCGCGCATCCACCTACCCCAATCTTATAAATTTCTTTTATAGATTTTCAACATTATTACAAAAGCATAAGGTTCACTTTCAATTGGGGAATATTGACAGTTTGGGGTAGCTTGATGTACTAGCATCTGTACCATATATATTTTATGGCATTTTATTGTAATATTCAATGTGATACATTAATTCTCAATTAAGAAAGATCAAACAGAATTGCAACCACAGTAGGCTCTCATCTCATTGAGAGCATGACGGTCACCGTAGCCTAGTTGGTAGTGCTCCTGCCTACGAAGCTGGTGGTCCTGGGTTCGAATCCCGGTAAGTGCAAATATTTGAGTGATGAGCACGAATAATTGTTTCTGAGTCATGGATGTTTTCTATGTATTTAAGTATTTATTTATCTATATAAGTATGTATATCGTCGCCTGGTACCCATAGTACAAGCTTTGCTTAGTTTGGGGCTAGGAAGATCTGTGTGACACTGTCCCTTGATATTATTATTCTATTATGCTGTGCAATAAATAAACTGCTGGCAGTTTGTTGATTTAAGTGCAAAACAGAGGAAGAGGGAGATAAAAAATAATCTAACACGTTGTAGCACACGTTAGATTACATTATTCTATTATCCGTAAGGGATTTTTAAGTAAAAGATAGACCATGTTAAAATCAGTTCAATCAGTAGTTATTAAACAAACACACAAAAAATTTAATCTTTTTTAAACATGTTTTGCTCTTAATAATACAGATAAGGTTACTACAATACAAGGTTCAATTACTACTATACTATATATAAGTTTATTTTTCTTATTTACCACCGAATTTTCTTGTTAAAATCTTCGCATTTTGTCTAGACTACACAAAATCTCAAAGAAAACGGTACGCCTGAACACACAATATTATTATTTCAACAACAGATATGCTTTTACTTCAAAGAACTTATATACGAGTAAATAAATATTCTTTTGTGATATATTGTCATCATCCCTTATAAAGTTGTATAGAACGTACTTGTCAGGGACAAAATTAAATTGTCTGCCTGAGCAACTGTACTATACAAATAATTCTCGTATGTTTGCTTGCCACTTCTTCTACTTGTGTGTATTATACATATTCTGCTTGTCTGTGTATCTGCTTGTCTACATCCTACGTCGGCGTATGTTTGGAAAAGTAAGCCTTCTAGGCGAACTACAAAATTGATTGCACGTGTGGCGGTAGTAGCCAAGACAGTCGGCTCGCCACTTCATGTCAGGGGTTCGATTGTCGCACAGGACAACTATTTGTGTGACCCATATAGTTCTGGTTCTGTGTATACATTGTGTTCGCCAACTATATGTTGTAAAGATACTGGGAGTCACTTCCTAAGTGCGGGCGTTGTCATTAAAATAATGAAAATTAAAGTTTATTATTCACATAATTTATTAGTTGAATGAGTTACGTTATTAATGACAGCCGTTCTATTGATATTATCGTACTATATATTTTTTATGTTGTATCATTTCTAGCAAATAGCCCAAGACCGACAATTTTGGAGATGTATGGGGGAGACCTTTGTCCAGCGGTGGGCGTCTTTCGGCCGATACGATGATGATGATATTGTATCATATTGCATCGATTAATTAATCGGACGGCATTACTAAGGATTACTGGTAATTGAAAACATTTATTCGGAAATGGTTGTATTTTTCCAGCATTTATTAATTTATGTGATTATTTATTTAATTATTATCTATACATATAATAAAATCGTAAGAAAGTCAAAACAGTACATTGAATATTTTTTTAGAAAGGATAATTGGAGCGTGATCCTTAATCGATATCGAAGCCGAAAATATAGTTTTTAGAATTTTTGTCTGTGTGTCTGTTTGTCTATATGTATGTCAGGGCTAAACTCAAAAAGTACTGCATGGATTTACTTCAAATTTTGCATGAATATTACTAAGAGGTCGGGTTAACATATAGGCTACATATTATCACGCTATCGCTCACGGGGGAGGAGCTATGATAATTTATAAAATTTAACGCGGGTAAAACCGCGGGGCACAGCTAGTATTTATATAATCTTAAAGTAATTGTAAATTTTTTGCATTATAAATTTTAAGGTAAAAAATCGCGAAAATCTATTTTTAAATCATTGTGACAGAAAGACAGACGGACTCGCAAAAGGTTTCATTCTGCATATTTTTCTATAGAACTCTGAAAAAACGAAATAATACTCTATACATATTATATAATAAAATCGTAAGAAAGTCAAAACTGTACATTGAATATTTTTTAGAAAGGATAATTGGAGCGTGATCCTTAATCGATATCGAAGCCGAAAATATAGTTTTTAGAATTTTTGTCTGTTTGTCTATATGTATGTCAGTGCTAAACTCAAAAAGTACTGCATGGATTTACTTCAAATTTTGCATGAATATTACTAAGAGGTCGGGTTAACATATAGGCTACATATTATCACGCTATCGCTCACGGGGGAGCAGCTATGATAATTTATAAAATTTAACACGGGTAAAACCGCGGGGCACATCTAGTATAAAATTTATATAATCTTAAAGTAACTGTAAAATTTTTGCATTATAAATTTTAAGGTAAAAGAATCGCGAAATACTATTTTTAAATCATTGTGACAGAAAGACAGACGGACTCGCAAAAGGTTTCATTCTGGATATTTTTCTATAGAACTCTGAATAAATGTAATAATACAAACAAACCATAAAAGTAAAAATCTGAATACATCAACCATAGATAAACAAAGTTACATCCCATTATTTGCCATAAAAATAATGTAGGAAGTTGCCTCCCCTGACAATACGCCATAATGACTTAAGTATTTTCTTTGGAAACTCGTAATTTTTTACGTCCACCAAACGACTTTTGATTTGTTCACAAATTGTTTGCTTATTTAAACTTGTAATTTGAACGTTTGTCATTGTAATTTGTACAATCCTGAAAATTATGAATCATTTTTAAGGATTCCTTTTTTAGGGTTCCGTACTCAAAGGGTAAAACGGGACCACTATTACTAAGACTTCGCCATCTGTCTATTCGTCTGTCACTAGGCTGTAGGTAGATAGTTGAAATTTACACAGATAATGTATTTATATTGCCGCTTTTACAAAAAATACTAAAAACAGGATCAATTAATACTTATGGGGCTCTCATACAGCAATCGTGGTTTGTTGCTCGATATTGATAACTTCAACAGGTTGACGCTTCAAAAGAATACTTAAAAAAGTATATATTCACTTTAAAAATTGTTAAAATAAAATTAAACAAATGTTTAAAGAGGTCCTATACCAACAAACGTGATGTTTAAGATGCTTTTATAGAAAATTGTAAGGAACCTTTTGTGCGCGAGTCCGACTCGCACTTAGTCGGTTTCTTTTTTCAAAACAATTATCGTATTAGTTAATCTGTTACGCCCTATTTGTAGAAGGGAAGATCTTAACGAAAGATGACTTGAAATTAAGAATATTTAGACTGCAACGAACTTTATGTTCGAGGTGTCAGCGGGCTGCCGTGCCGAGAACTTCAAGGGCTCGATTCCCGTATTAGTTAAATCTTTAAGTAAAATTAAATTTAGTTTTTTCGATCTGGAACATCGGAGAACACGTGAAACTATAGGCAAACAGTATGCGTGCCGCGCCTGCAAGAGCGTTGACTGCCAACAGGAAGTGTTTTGTGGACTCTTGGTATCCTGGATGCAAAAGGTCACGCTTAATGATCCAATCAAGAGGAAACCACGTCGGTCCCGGTTGTCATGAAAGCATCTATGACAAAAATTACAGGTTTGAAATTGTCACCTGGTCTAAGAATCTTGCTTACTAACTCCTTATTGGTATTTCAACGTAAAATAGTAGTTTCTTGTTTAATTCCGGTTGCAAAAACAGAATTTTTAGTTTTATAGCATTTTTCGCAGTGCAAAGCCTCCACCTTACAAAGACATTTCTATATAATAATATTAAACATTTTAATGTTGTGTTTCTGCATGTGAGTAAGGTCGCCAGAGCTCATCGGATGGAGGGAAGGGTCAGCAACACTTGTTTGGTGACTCTTAAAAGTTGGTAACGCACCCGCGACTCCTCTGGTGTTGCGAGTGTCCATTGGAGGCGGTGATTACTTATCTCAATCCAGGGTAGGTGCTCTACGTTAAGCAAACGATACACACTCGCAGATCAAATTTAGGATTCCCTGGCTAAAACCATTTTGGAGGATGTAGATGTTTCCATCGGCTTTGTTTTTCTTGAAAAAAATCCGACTGATACCAATATAGTGCTCGTTCGAGTCACGCCGGACGATTCATTTTATGATGTACTATTTTTGAGATTAAATACGGGAGAAGTTCAGTAGTGTGAGAATGTGAAGAAATTTATTTCTAACTGTATGTTTGTTACGCTATTTAAGTTACATTATATGTATGTTAATTCTCTATAATAATAATAATATCCTGCGACATTAATTACACACGGTTATCTGATCCCAAACTAAGCAGAGAACCAACCACATAACTGATATAGAACTTTTCTTTTGTAAATACGTACTTATATTTACATAATTACACCCAGACTCGGGACAAACAGACATGTTCATGCACACAAACATCTGTCCTGGGTAGGAATCGAACCCACGACCTCCGACGTGAAAATCAAGCATTTGCCAACCACGTTTATTTCGTTATAAAAATATATTTATAACGTACACATTTTCTTTAATTCGTTGTTATGGATAAATTTTGTCGGCATAGAATATCATCACCCCATCTCATCCCGTGGAGGGCGTATAAATAGACCGAAGGAATACCTACCAGAGACCGGGAAGCAGAGTTTTTCTGTGAACTACGACCATCAAACTGCGACCGCCAACCCGTCTGCCAAGCGTGGCGATTATGGCATATCCCTGGATTCTTTGGGGAGGCTTTTGTCAAGCAGTGGACGTACCTCGATTGACATGATGAATAAATGTTGAAGTCAGTTGTCACTTTTAAAACAGTAATAATATTTTGAAGACTGCGTTCAAAATTAGTATTGGTTTAGATAAACCCAATAGATAAACCCTATCACACTAATATTATAAAAGGTGAAAGTTTGTGTGTGTGTGTATGTTTATTACTTCTTCACGTCAAAACGACTGTAGCGATTTCAATATAATTTGGCATGGAGTTAGCTGACACCCTAGATTAACATATAGGATATAATTTATATAAAATCTTTTTTATGTGACTTATTTATATTAAAAGAATAAAGAAAGAAAACTTATTTATATAAAAACTAATTTATGTAAAAACGCGGGGTACAGCTAGTAATACATATGTTTCCTTGCAATTGCCATTGTTTTAAGTATTAAACGCATCAACAGTTCTTTTTTTAGCCAAACACCACCCGTGTAAAAGAAATTCGCCCACGTTCGTATAAAAATTTAATATAACAAGACACCAACGTTAGAGCTTTTAAATCCCAATCCAATCTAGATTACTAAGAGTATCTAGATTGTGACGGGGTCTCAAGAGTGCTATGCATGTTAAAACACCTGGAATTGCTTGTCACTCTCCATATTACCCAGACAGTTGGAAATTGACGTTTAGGCTTTGAAAAGAAACGGGTATTTTTTATTCAATTAGTTGTACCAACGGAGTTGTAAGAGGTATTATTATTAATAATTATCCTTCCAATGAAGTAGAAGAAATAAAAGAGGAAAACTGAAAATTGCAAGTGATCAGTGCCCAGTATTCCGTATACAGTGAGAAGTGAGCCGTGTAAGTCGGGACTTTAGCACAGCGCTCGTCGCGGGTACCTACTCTGGAAGTGCGCCATGTGGGAACTCTTACAGAGTGCTAGTCGCCGGAACTCTAAGAACGTGTGTGTACCGTGGTCTTAGTATTGCACCAAGTGTTACTGTCGATGGTAATAAACGTTCCTATACTAACCGCTAATATTAACATTAAAGACTATATTTATTAAATTACACGTTTAATGTAGTCTCTCACTACTAATTCAATGGTCTCGTACGCCGGGCTCGATCTCCGCAAAGGGAAACTGTTTGTAAGGCCTATAAATTGTTGTTCTGAGTCTGGGTGTGCTGTGTCCGAGAATCGTATGTGTTTAAAGTACCCGCCATATGAGCATTTATTTGTCTGGAGCATTGGCGTTCGAATAAAAAAATATTCATACTAATAGAAAATAAATGCTTAGCCGTCTTTAGGTCCCAATTCTAGTTACACCGTGGCTCATGGGTTTGAATCACCCTCGCACATAAATGTATAAAACACATGACAACATTTAAATATTTTAAAAGTTTTAATAAAATACTCTCGTTTCAATGCGGGTGAACCTTGTATATTTACTTAATGTCGCTTTGCATCTCTGCAGGTTACATTTCACTCACTGCGAAGAAATCCTTTGATGTCACACGGGAAATTAATTTTACATGCAAGAAAGATTCAAGTCAAACAAATTAGCGGATCCATGACAACCTGCACGCTGTATTTTGGTGTTAATTTTGGCGGAATTTCGAATGCCTCTTCTTGATTATTTGAAGTTCTAATTTGAAGTTATAATAATTCATTACTTTTATTGCACCTTTTATTATTTCATTCAGGATTGTCTCGTTCTCTGGGTGACGTAAGCTACCAGAATTACAGCAATCCATGTATTGATGAACAAAAATATGCCGCCCGAGAGAAAGAGGGCACCGCTATACTGCATACAAATACACGCGCGATCTAGATTGCGTGGAAAAATCCTTCGTACTAAAACTATCAGTCCTAAAACCAATCATTGTTTTTTTGAACCTGCATCATCTAGAACACACAGGCTGTCAGGACTGCACACACTCGTATATAGTCCCTCGGACTATATACGAATATAGAATGGGGAGCAGCGTTTTTCTTTAAGCACTATGACCATATTACTGCGATTGCCAACCTGTCTGTGAAGCGTGCACATTTTGGCAAAACCGCCAAAATTATGGACACCATAAAACCGCGGTCACCGATAGACCGATGACTTGTGAGGGTTGCTGAAAACCGCTGGATGCGGATAGCGCAAGACCGGCAATTGTGGAGATCTTTGGGCGTGGCCTTTGTCCAGCAGTTGACGTGTTTTGCCTGATATTATAAGAAGCCATGAATTTATTAAAATGTCTCATATTTAACTTAAAAATATCTGCACAGTAAACATGACGGAAGCCACGACATATTTTGAAGATTGTCATTATCATCAAAATAGGTCATGGCTCCCGTTTCAATAGAAAATATGGCTTTTGACAGCATATTTATACAGAGGGTAACTTAGTCGCTTCACAACATTACTTTTTATTTTTACAAGGCCCGCACTATGGAATTGCATCATTTGCATCCCTGTGTTGCGTACTTAACAAACATAATAATATACTAAACGGATACAAACCAGACCTAAACTCAAAACAACTACTTAAGGGTCGCACCAATACATATTATGTGTGGGAATCAAATCCGGGGCACGAAGCGGCAACGTTACTGTCTCTCAACCTTTTAGCCCCAGGTACAGTGATAAAAGGTATTTGTATGACCCATAAAAGGTTCATGAATTAAATGCTTGTAAAATCCCCCGTAATAAAAGGATTTATAAATTGTTTGTTGGGTCTAGTGAATAATCACCCTGACTTCTAAGCCAAAAGACATAGCTTCGATTCCCATCCGGGACAAATCTTTGTGTGATGAACACGATTATTTGTTTGGGTCTAGGCTGTGTGGTGACGGCCTAAGAATATTACCACCCCCTCTCATACCGTGGGGGGACGTAAAAGTCGTCCCGAGGGAAATATATACACCAGAGAACGGGCAGCAGCGTTCTCCTGAGTACCATGTCCACCTTACTGCGATCGCCAACCCGTCTGCCAAGCGTGGCGATTATGGCAAATCCCCTCAAATGATGGACACAACCAAACTGCGGCCCCCAGTCCCCGGCAGCCCTGCTATTCCCAGACGTGGTAACAGCCGTGGTTACGGCAGGGCAGGGGGTGCTAAGAATCCCCGGCAGATTCCGCGTTACCAACACCGACGACCTCTGGCCCTGGCAACATATAACACACGTACACTGCGGTCCGACGAGAAGATAACCGAACTGGAGGAAGAATTAAGCAGGTTACATTGGGATATTGTAGGATTATCTGAAGTCCGAAGAGAGGGGGAGGACTCGATAATACTGAAATCCGGAAACCTGCTCTATTACCGGGAGGGTGACCAAATATTCCAAGGTGGTGTCGGGTTCATAGTCCACAAGTCCCTCGTGAATAACATAGTGAAAATCGAGAGTGTGTCGACGAGGGTTGCGTACCTTATACTCAGAATCACCAAGCGGTATTCGTTGAAGGTCATACAGGTATACGCACCCACTTCGACACACTCCGACGATGAAGTCGAGGTTATGTATGAGGACATATCCAGAGCCATACATACCTCTAACTCCTATTTCACTGTGGTCATGGGGGACTTAAACGCGAAGTTGGGCAAACGATTCGGTAATGAGCTGAGAGTGGGGCAATTTGGAACTGGAGACCGGAACCCCCGGGGCCAAATGTTGGCCAACTTCATGGAAAAGGAGGGACTCTTCATGATGAATTCTTTCTTCAGGAAGCCGGATCACCGCAAATGGACCTGGGTGAGCCGATGGTAAAACTAAAAATGAGATAGACTTTATCTTGTCGACGAGACGACAGATGTTCAATGATGTCTCCGTGATCAATGCGGTTAAAACCGGGAGCGATCACAGACTGGTCAGAGGCTCATTGAACCTTAATGTCAAACTCCAGAGGTCCCGACTGATAAAGTCTACGCTCCGACCTTTACCTATCCACGTCCAAAACCCCGAACCATTTCAGCTCGAACTGCAAAACCGTTTCGAATGCCTAGCAGACTGCGAGGAAGTGGACTCATACTATGACAGGCTCGTAGAAGCTGTCCATACGGCTGGGTCTAAGGTATTCAAGGCGCGTCGTACAAACAGAACTAAAAAGATCTCTGACTTTACCCTGCAACTTATGGAAGATAGACGGAAAATGGTTCTGACATCCTCAGATGATGCTATCAGATATCGGCAGCTCAACAGACAGATCTCAAAGTCTTTGACTCGCGACACGCGGCAATTTAATACAATTAGTATTAAAGAGAGCGAAACAAAGGCTCTAAAGTGTTCGCAAGAGCTCTGTCTGTTGGACAGAGCCAACTGACGAAGCTGGAGACTGAGGATGGTAGAATCGTCACGTCTAAACCTGAGTTGCTGGGAGAGATCGAGAAGTTCTACGGACAGTTATATACGACAACACAACCACCTGTCAAAAGTCATGCTTCAGATCCCAGAGCACGACTAACCCGACATTACACCGAAGACATCCCGGACGTCAGCCTGTACGAGATTAGAATGGCTCTCAAACAACTCAAGAACAACAAGGCGCCTGGTGATGATGGAGTTACAGCAGAGCTTCTGAAGGCGGGTGGTACACCAATCCTACGGGCCCTTCAGAAGTTATTTAACTCCGTCATACTAGATGGTCAAACGCCACAAGCATGGCACAGAAGTGTGGTGGTGCTCTTCTTCAAAAAGGGCGACAAAACTCTATTGAAGAATTATAGACCCATCACACTGCTGAGCCATGTTTACAAGTTGTTTTCGAGGGTCATTACGAATCGTCTCGCGCGCAGGTTTGATGACTTCCAGCCTCCCGAACAAGCCGGTTTCCGAAAAGGCTTTAGCACCATAGACCACATACATACGCTGCGGCAAGTTAAACAGAAGACCGAAGAGTATAACAAGCCACTGTGCTTAGCGTTTGTGGACTATGAGAAAGCCTTCGATTCTATCGAAACATGGGCCGTGCTGAGGTCTCTCGTAAGGTGCCAAATTGACTACCGGTATATCGAGGTGATAAAGTGTTTGTATGAAAACGCCACTATGTCAGTGCGACTCCAGGACCAGGTCTCGAAACCTATCCACTTGCAGCGAGGCGTGAGACAGGGAGATGTTATAGCTCCGAAACTGTTCACCGCTGCATTGGAAGACGTCTTCAAGCTTCTGGACTGGAAAGGCTTTGGCATCAATGTCGATGGCGAGTAAATCACTCACCTTCGATTTGCCGATGATATAGTAGTCATGGCTGAGACCATGGAAGACCTCGGTACAATGCTCGATGACCTCAGCAGAGTCTCTCAACAAGTGGGTCTGAAAATGAACATGGATAAGACGAAAATCATGTCAAACGTCCATGTTGCACCCACTCAATTGAAAGTTGGTGACTCTGCACTCGAAGTTGTAGAGAACTATATTTACCTAGGACAGACCATCCAACTAGGTAGGTCCAACTTCGAGAAGGAGGTCAATCGTAGAATCCAACTCGGCTGGGCAGCGTTCGGGAAGCTACGTAACATCTTCTCGTCCAAAATACCGCAGTGTCTCAAGTCGAAAGTCTTCGACCAGTGTGTGTTGCCAGTGATGACATACGGAACAGAGACGTGGTCGCTCACTATGGGCCTTATTAGAAGGCTCAAGGTCACCCAAATGGAGAGGGCTATGCTCGGAGTTTCCCTGCGGGATCGTATCAGAAATGTCGAAATCCGCAGGCGAACCAAAGTCACCGACATAGCCCGAAGAATTGCAAAACTGAAGTGGCAGTGGGCGGGGCACATAGCTCGTAGAACCGATGGCCGTTGGGGCAGAAAGGTTCTTGAGTGGCAACCACGAACCGGAAGACGCAGCGTGGGCAGGCCCCCTACAAGATGGACCGATGATCTTATGCGGGTCGCTGGAAACAGCTGGATGCGAATAGCGCGAGACCGGCAATTGTGGAGATCTTTGGGGGAGGCTTTTGTACAGCAGTCTTTCGGCTGATATGATGAGATGATCATGATGAGGTATAATTTATCTAAAATATGTATGTATTTAGAAATGTATAAGTATGTTTACCAGTTGTCTGGTTGCTATAATCTGATTTCATAATAGGCAAAGCCTGGCTTTGCCTATTTTGGAATCAGACGGCAGTGTGTTACTTGACCCAAGATATTTATTATTATTACTAGTAACTAACTATAAAATTCATGTTAAACAACTTCCACGGAAACCAGCCTTACTACTTCGGTCACAAAGACGTAGCAAGAGCGTAGACTATAATATAAATAGGCATTATAATAACTCATGTGTGTCATCTAATTTTTGGGACTCGCGACTTACTAAGAAAACTATTAGCAATATATTATTTCCTTCCACACATAAATCTAAGAAATAATGACGTCGAATTAGGACAGAACGCGAACGTAATCAGGAAGAATGAAGGCGAGATGTCATGCCAAATGATCTCATTGGCATAGGGAAGAATTTTATTTTCTTTGGGCTTTGAAAAGCTTTCATTAGAAGATGAAAAAGGACGTTTAGATCGATAGACTTATGATATTGTCTCTCTGAGGCAAAAAAACAAAGACCTACCATGACGGGTCGGGTGTGTGGTTGGTAGATAAGTTTAAGTTCGGTGGGTTCCACCCAGGACATATATTTGTGTGCATGAACATGTCTGTTTGTCCCCCGTCGTTGATGAACTAATTATGATAATTGTTTATTTAATCGAATGGCCACGCTTGCAAAGTGGTTCAATATAAACAATTTGTCAAGATGTATGACGGGCCGGGTGTGTGGTTGGTAGATAAGTTTAAGTTCGGTGGGTTCCACCCAGGACATATATTTGTGTGCATGAACATGTCTGTTTGTCCCCCGTCGTTGATGAACTAATTATGATAATTGTTTATTTAATCGAATGGCCACGCTTGCAAAGTGGTTCAATATAAACAATTTGTCAAGATGGATGACGGGCCGGGTTTGTGGTTGGTAGATAAGTTTAAGTTCG
The DNA here is from genome assembly GCA_951640165.1 of Pseudoips prasinana. Lineage (NCBI taxonomy): Eukaryota > Metazoa > Arthropoda > Insecta > Lepidoptera > Nolidae > Pseudoips > Pseudoips prasinana. The sequence continues at coordinate 29,321,256 of OX621251.1, read as the reverse complement.
GTGGGTTCCACCCAGGACATATATTTGTGTGCATGAACATGTCTGTTTGTCCCCTGTCGTTGATGAACTAATTATGATAATTGTTTATTTAATCGAATGGCCAATTTCAAGATTTAGTAGATAAGTCTTTATTTGCATAAGGCATTTGGTATAAAGGTGTTACAAAATTTATAGAAGATGTGCACATGTTTAGCTATACACTAAGATAGTATCATTTGCATGCAACATAATTATCAACATAAAAAGATGAATTACAATTAACATTAAATTATACACGTATTAAGAGACATAACATAATTATCAACGTAAAAAAACTATACAGTAAACATTAAACTATACTCTTGCCATTTATGAGCATATTTACAGAGAGACTTGGTCAAACTTTACGCAGAAGGACATTTTATGTATTCTTAGCTTATATTTCACATCGTCAAAAGTTAGGGCTTAGTTCATTTTAAGTTTCAATTATCTACCAAGGGAACATGGTTAAAGGTATTAAGTACAAATACATGTTTAGTATATCCCACCATAATCAACTGTCAATTTACCACCTCTCGGAAGTATCAAACCTCTCACGACCACTTAATTACAAAACACACTTCAATATTTGTTACTAATTAAAAAGTAATTGGTCGCTAGGGGACGTCCCGGCACGACCTCAGAAAATGAAACCACCTTTAATTAAGGATCTGTACTAACGTAGACACATGTCGAGTTACCCTTTTCATTGTCGGTGACACGAGGGAAACGGTACTAACGGTTCTCGATGAAAAAAAAAATAACCTATAGGCCGCAGTATGAGTTCGCAGGAAACTAAACGTTCTATCGAATTCAATCTCAAATTAAGTACAAAGCTTTATGATTAGTAAGACGTTCGCAGTCATCAAAACAAGAATTTATGACAGGGCTGCGATCTTTGCAGCTCCGGGAAGACAGCAAACTGTTTCTGGCACAATCTGGAGTCGGCAAATAGCGAGAGCAACCCAGAGCCCTCCCAGTGCACGTGTCCCGAAAACTGGCCCATGGCGCTAACGGGGGGCACCGGAGCAGCATAGCCGCGTTCCCGGGGCTTTCCCGTAAGGCGCCAGAAGAAGTCCACGGCAGGTTAGATTTAGTGTCTGGGGGTGGATATGTCGGACTCGCACCGATTAAACTTGACCTGCCGTGGACTGCTTTCGGCGCCTCATGGGAGGAGCCATGTGAACGCAGGTATGCTGCTCAAGTGATCACTTATACACTTGGGTTCCAAAAAAATATCAGGGCCTGGAAAAATAAATCCCTTCCCTTTTTTCCCCTGCCCTTTCAAAACTAGCAGTACTGTTTTGAAAATGTCCAAATTGAGTGCAAAGATATTAGCAAAATAAAATGATGAATAATTATTTTCTTTGCTAATATCTTTGCACTTAATTTTAGCATTTTCAAAACTGTACTGCTAGTTTTGAAAAAGTCAAAAATTAGTTGCGGTGTATATACCAACGACAAGTGAAACTCAAATATCAGTAGTGTCAAGTCAAATTTATCTTTATTTATAATTATTGGTTTCAAAACCGTCTTCTGAATAACTGCATTCGATTCATATTCAATCTACGTAAGTATGACCATGTGTCCACTTATAGACGTCAATTAAATTGGATGCCTATTCGTCACCGCAGAAATCTGCGGGCACTTACCACTCTATTTTCTTTTCTTGACTCTCCTTCTCCTCTTTCTTATTTAATCCCCTATTTTAAGTATCAATTCTCAAACCATAATAAAAATCTGCGGTCATCCTATAACCGTCTTCTCCAGTGCCCATCACATCGCACTGATTTTCTTCACTCTTCATTCTTCGTTCAATCTATCCTTCTCTGGAATGCGCTACCTCCGGAAATCAGAATGGCTAAGACTCGTTTCACTTTTAAAAAGTTAAAAGTAAGTAAGTTAAACTGAAGAACAAGTTAAGAACTTGGCTGATGGCAAAGAATATCACCACCCCATTACATCCGTGGGGGCGCAGAATTTCCAAGGGAATATCTACCAGAGAATATAATGTGATCACCACCCGTCTGCTAAACGTGGCAATTATGACATATACCTCCAAATGATGGACGCAACTCCATAGTGGAAATCTTTTGGGCAGGCCTTTGTTCAGGACGTCATTAGGCTGAGATGTTGAAACCAATAATTATAAATAAAGATAAATTTGACTTGACACTACTGATATTTGAGTTTCACTTGTCGTTGGTATATACACCGCAACTAATTTTTGACTTTTTCAAAACTAGCAGTACAGTTTTGAAAATGTCCAAATTGAGTGCAAAGATATTAGCAAAATAAAATGATGAATAATTATTTTCTTTGCTAATATCTTTGCACTTAATTTTAGCATTTTCAAAACTGTACTGCTAGTTTTGAAAAAGTCAAAAATTAGTTGCGGTCACCATATAGGCTACATATTATCACGCTATCACCTACAGGGGAGAAGCTGTGATAATTTATAAAGTTTAACGCGGGTAAAACCGCGGGGCACAGCTAGTCCTAAATAGAATATAGCCACCTCATCTCATCTCGTGGCGACGTAGAAGTTGTCTGAGGGAATATATACCAGAGAACGGGAAGCAGTGTCTCTCTGAGTACTATGACCATTATACTGCGATCGCCAACCCGTTTGCCAAGCGTGGCGGTTATGGCATATCCATCCAGATAATGAACATAATTCCATTGTGGAAATCTTTTGGGGAGGCCTTTGTCCAGCATTGGATGTCATTGGCTGACATGAAGGATTAAGGAATCCTAAATAGAATAGCGGGCCTGTTGGCGTGGTATGGAAATGCTTGCTTTTCACGCCGGGGGTCGTGGGTTCGATTCCCACCCAGGACAGACATTTGTAAATGTAATTAATCTTCTTTGTCAATAATATACTATAAATAATTAACGCATTGGGTTAATTATTTATAGCACCACTATTAATATATATTTATGTATATATTTATTTTATTTAGTTATTTATCACCATATAATTAACATGAAAGGTGTTCATGTTAATTATATGGTGATAAATAACTAAATAGAATAAATGAATTGTGTGCATGAACATTTCTGTTTGTCCTGAGTCAGGGTGTAATTATCTTTATAAGTATGTATTTACAAAAGAAAATTAGTAGTATATCAGTATATATATAGTATATCAGTTAGTAATAAACAGTACAAGCTCTACTTGGTTTGGCATCAGATGGCTGTGTGTAAATAATGTCCCGGAATATTTTTATTATATTAATATTAGGGAAACGTTCTCGCTTACTATAGACACATTAACCCGCTTCTTACTAGAGTTGTCTTTATAGGACAGCAGACTAGCTGAAGCAGAGCTCTAGCAGTGAATTCTGGATTTAAGAGATAAATTGAATAGACAAAAGGAAAGCCTATTTATATTTCCGATTTTCGTAAATAAATATCAAATGTTGACATGCACCAGTTTTTGTGAGAATAGAAATTCGGAGAAAATGTTGATCATGTAAGCATGTACGAATAAATTTTACGAAGACAGGTAAAGTTATTTATAGAATCCTTATATTATTCTTATAGGATTTTGCTTTGACGTGGAAGCTTATGTAGGTTAAATATCCATACGACATTTTTTACCTATAATTTTCCCTAAGTCTTTGTTAACCATCCTACTAATACTATTAAGGGGAAATTTTGTGAATATGATTGTATTTATATTATTATAGGTTAATAATATAAATACAATCATGTTTTTTACCAGCTGTGCCTCGTGGTTTTACCCACGTTAAACATTATAAATTATAACTTATGTGTTATGCGGATATATAAGCTATATTACTACAAAGTTTCATAAAAATCCGTATGATGACAATATTAGAATGCATTGAAAATATCATCATCATCATATCAGCCGAAAGACGTCCACTGCTGGACAAAGGCCTCCCCCAAAGATCTCCAGAGTTGCCGGTCTTGCTTTATTGACATCCAGCAGTTTCCAGCGACCCGCACAAGATCATCGGTCCATCTTGTAGGGGGCCTGCCCACGCTGCGTCTTCCGATTCGTGGTCGCCACTCGAGAACCTTTCTGCCCCAACGGCCGTCGGTTCTACGAGCTATGTGCCCCGCCCACTGCCACTTCAGTTTTGCAATTCTTTGGGCTATGTCGGTGACTTTGGTTCGCCTGCAGATCTTGACATTTCTGATTCGATCCCGCAGGGAAACTCCGAGCGTACCTAGCCCTCTCCATTGCTCTTTGGATGACCTTGAGCCTTCTAATAAGGCCCAAAGTGAGTGACTTGGCCGCTGTTCCGTAAGTCATCATTGAAAATATTCAAACTACAAATTGCGTTGTTGCCACAAGTTGTGTCGTAAACTATTAGATAATAAGCAGATAAAATGAATACAGGTAACCAAAACTATGTTAAAGAGGTTTTTACCTTTCTTCAGGTTATATCTAAAGAAGTTATATAAGTTCATTTTAAATACTACGCACGTACACATCATCATGCAAGACTAATGTTGTTGTTGCAAGAATATACCATATCCATTCTTATATTTAATCTATATATATAAAAATCAATGCCACTTTTCGTTGTAATGTTATAACTCAACAACGCCTTTACCGATTTGGCTAATTTTGGTCTTGAATTATTGGTGGAAGTCCAGGGAAGGTTTGTACGTAGAGTAAATTTAAAAACAGTCTTGAAAAGGTGTAAAATTAACATCTTTTAGCAATTTAAAATATTTCTTTTGTTTGAATAAATTAACTTAATAATCATTTTTTTATTACTATGCCTTATACGTAGCGAAGCACGTACCGGGCCGCTAGTGCTGCATAAAATACAAATGGCCAGTTTTGGCATTACATACATACAACTACAATAATTTTGTATTTTATCCTTAAATTATTTAATCCCCGATTTATAAGGCTGTCTATTAATCCCTGTTGAAAACCAGATCCATAATTCTGCGACAGTGTTTAACCGACGTAAGTTATTGATTCTTATCGTATGTTTTTAACAATATTTCTTCATAATATGTTGTAAGTCTACTTGATTATTGATTTTTAGTTCAAGCTTATATGATCGCGACGTGGTATATTAATAGTAATATCTAAAAATTAAGCAAAGGAGACGGGGATTTCTGGGCCTGACTGTAATGAGTTGAGATATGGTTTAAAAAAAGCGTTATATTTATCTATTTCAAACTGTATAAAATTTACCCAATTTACAATCTGGGAAACGAGAAATCTCAAAATAAGTTTTAGTCACGAATTAAATTGGTTGTTGATTACTATAATCGATTAACGTTAATGAGTTCAAACAATGATTACACAAATAAATCCTCTTGCACCAGATACCAGGTAAACGATTTAATCATAATATTTTTATATATTATGTTTATATATCCCTCGACAACTGCATTCTCTCTACGGACTTCTGATATTGCTTAACGTGTACGACTTTTGCTAACATACTGGACACGGATAACTATTAAATAGCAATCGCCCTTAAAATCAGCTGTTTAGTATATTAGAGGTTATGTACAAACCATAACCTCTCAATTAAGACTAAATCTTTTATAACTCTGCTCATATATTGAATAAATCCATGGATTTTTTAGTGATTGGCTGATAATTTATAGACCCATAAATTGACACCACTTTTATCTTTGTACATCCAGGCTCAATATTGTATGAAAACGTATCCGTCTCCTTTAGTCAGGCACTGTAAAGTGTTACATATTCGTAGAAGTCAATCCGGAAGAATATTTACCATCATACTGCGATCGCCAAATCGTCTGCCAAGTGTAGTGGTTATGGTATTATCCCCAAGATAATTTTTCCCAAGATAAAATGTGTAGACGCCAGCAAATCCAGCTACCCCAATCTGTCAGATTTCTTTATGGATTTTAAACTTTATTACACAAGCTTAAGGTTCACTTTCAATTTGACAGATTGGGGCAGCTTGATGTGCTGGCGTCTGTACCTTAAGACGCGAGTCACTTATTGTATAGCCCCTATTTGACTCTTTTGTTCGGTGTAGTACCGTAAACCAGGGACATTAAATATAAGCGTCAAAGAATATCAAATTAAACCACCAATGTCACTCTTTAATAGAATGATCGCTTGCACTGATCTGTGTTCTCGGTTCTTTAACAGACTAACTTATTTATTTCTCACTTTTTTCTCCATGTAACATTAGTAGGAGCAGGTCACGTCATGCAGTCCAATTGGGTGTTGCTTACAGTATACAACTTATATCTACATTACGAGTATTTACATCAGGTAACTGACCTGCGAAGGGTACCTAAAGTCGAAGTAAGTTGTATCTCTTCAACAAGAGAGATAGAACCTTCAAAACTTTACAATCTTGTGAGTTTAAATAAATCCTCATATCTTTTGCTACTTTGATGTTAAGTAAAATATAGCTTGGTATAATAGTTATAGACTTTAAACAGGCTTATTAAGTACTATGTTCAAATATGATTGATTGATTGAGGTTGAAATTATGAAAGTTTAAATCCATATCTTGAAATGAAGAAGACTTTGATCTAAGACTTATCTATTAAAAAGTACTGACAAAGTCTTAGACAAACCACATTGAATAGTGTAAAGATTATTGTTACCTTATATTTGTTCAAATAAAAAAATGTGAGCCGTCACGGGACGCCTGGCAGATGTGAAACATCGACATTATTTTGTAAAAGTAATATGCAGAAGTCGAAGTCGAAGTATAAGTCGAAGTCGAAGTATAAGTCGCAGTCAAAGTCGAAGTCGATGTCGAAGTCGAAGTCAAAGTCGAAGTCATGTCGAAGTCGACGTATAAGTCGCAGTCGAAGTCGAAGTCGAAGTATAAGTCGCAGTCGAAGTATAAGTCGCAGTCGAAGTCAAAGTCGAAGTCAAGTCGAAGTCCAAGTAGAAGTCGAAAAGAACATATTGTGATAGGAACTAAAAAAATAAATAAATAAACCACTGCATGCGTCGCCGAGCCAGAAATCTGTTTTACGTGCGGCTATATATGTTTCACATCAAAAACTATTTAAAGGGTATTGGATAAGCCCACAATAATTGGACAGTGTCCTTCTGGTCAAATTAGGGTCAAGGTGGCCAGTCTCAATGGAAACTAGATAGTACAAGTGTGTATGCAAAACAGGGACACTTTCTATTTCATCACTCTCATGATTAGTGCTTCTAGCACGAGTTCCTGCAGTTTACTTACTCGATCACACGTACAGGGGCTCTACCGGCTAAGTCACCGAACATCGATTTCTTAAATGGCGTTCAAATAAATAAAGGTTAAATATGACTTAATCAATCGTTAAATCGGATTCAACGTTAACAATCAATTCCGGACCATTTATGACGTCACATGTACTCATGGAAGCCGATTTAATGATTGATTAAGTCGTTGTTAACCTTTATTTATTTGAACGCCATTTAAGAAATCGATGTTCGGCGACTTAGCTGGTAGTGCCCCAGTTTCTCCCATACATTGAACACCAGCGCCTCTCGCGGAAACTATTAAGAACTAAAACTCTGGTGCTCAATGTATGGGACGAAACTGTACGTGTCATCGAGTAAGTAAACTGCAGGAACTCGTGCTAGAGGCACAGATCGGGTTTAAGATATTTATTTTCTCAAAAGAAACAATTTCACTTATATGAGAAACACGTATTAAAATAAAGTACATTCTTAAGTTCTAAATCGGACGGTTGCTTAATACTAATTTCTATATCTAAGTAATCTATTATATTACTAGTTCTAATGTAACATATACAAAACAATATGTTTATATAAATCTATTTAAAATTTTGCAAAACATTAATTTATTACAAATAAAGGGGGTATCCTATAAACAAAAACTGGTGTATGGCTCGTTGATTGCTGCATAACATGTATTTACGGACTAAATAAAACTAGATGTGGCATGGGCGTACCACGCTCAGCGCTCGGCTTTGCTACTAATGTATGAGATAGGTAACTTACATTGTAATGTAATAGTGCTTAGAAAGAGTATGTGAAATTAATATACAGATAGGACGAATAGCGATAGGACTAGAAACATGTCAAGAACAGGACCGATGGCTTTACATGCTCTGCTAGGTACGTGGGTGTAATATCACCAACTCCCAGACTTCGGACTGTAACTAATTTTTTTTATATAGTAAAATCCACATAATCTGCAAACATGCTATCGCAAGACCTACGGGGCAATAATCACACTAACATTATAAAGCTGAAAGACTGTGAATGTATGACTGTGTGAGTGTGTATGTTTGTTACTTCTTCGCTAAACAGGTGGAACGATTTTAATAAAATTTGGTATAGAGTTAGCTGATAACCTGTATTAACATACTACTACATATGTATATTTGTTAATATACATATGTAGTAGTAATTGTTAACTGTTTAGTTATTAGAAATTAAGATGTTAACCCGCGAGAATAATGCCGACAAACTGTACTGCAGTTTGGCAGAATACATAAAGTGTGATTTTTTTTTTATTATTTTTAAAATTAAACAATAAAAAAAAACACATAGGCTATAATTTATAAAGTTTAACGAGTGTAAAACCATGATGTGCTTGGTTAACTTAACTTGAGTTTCTTACCGGTTATGATATTTACTTACCCACATTTATTTTTTTCTTAAGAATATTGTTTTGTTAATTTATATACGTACCTTTGTGCGCCCTAATTAATAATCTTAGTTTTAAGAATTGTTTCTCAGTAAGTGAATTATGTATACAATTCTTTATGAGAAATTAAGATATTCTTAACCGTAACCGTAAACCACGGGGCACAGCTAGTTGTGTATAAAAGGTAAAAATAAGTAATACAATTTTACCTACAAATAAAAAAACTGTTATCTAGTCCTCACCTGCGATTAAATATAGTATAAAACATTTACATACATACGTAAACACCTAGAGCGAGCTTCCCCCTCAATTCTGAATTCTTAACTCCAATTTTAAAATTTTGTCAATAAATAACGGAATTTATGGAATGAAATGAAACAGAATGTGTATGCAATGTTTAAACCCGTTTATGTAAGCAGTGAATGTGTTAATAGAAAGATAGCTTTCTTTTAACACATTCAGTGCTAATTTAGGGCGTAGTTATTATTTCCTACGCTAAGCCGTTCTTTGTTGTACAATTTATCGACTTCATAAACGTTGTTTGTTTTCCTCCACATTGCGGGACAAGTTATAATTGCTTTTTGTATATTCTTAACTGATTTACAAAAATTTGCATAATGGCGATTGTAAATTTTTTCGACCTTTTTGTTTTGATGTTTCCAAATTGACTAGCTTGTCGGTCTAGTGGTACCAAGCCAGAGGTCGTGGGTTAGATCGCCACACAGGAACAATCTTTTTGTGATGAGTACAATTATTTGTTCTGTGTCTAGGTGGAATTTATCTATGACTAGCTGTGCCCGCGACTTCGTCCGCGTGTTAATAAGTTTATTTTGTTTTTTAGTAAAATAAATGACCTTTTCTAAAATAAAAGTTGCCTAAGTTACTCCTTATTACATCAGCTACCTGCCAATAAAAGTCCCGTCAAAATCGGTCCAGCCGTTTCAGAGATTAGCCGGAACAAACAGACAGACAGACAGACAAAAATTGTAAAAAATGTTATTTTGGTGTATGTACCGTATATATATTCATATTTATGTAGTAAAAACCGGTTTATTTCAATATTACAAACAGACACTCCGATTTTATTTATTTGTATAGATTGTATAGAAGACTAGCTGTGCCCGCGACTTCGTCCGCGTGTTAATTAGTTTATTTTGTTTTTGTTTTTTAGTAAAATAAACGACGGTTTTCTAAAATAAAAGTAGCCTAAGTTACTCCTTATTACATCAGCTACCTGCTAATAAAAGTCCCGTCAAAATCGGTCCAGCCGTTTCAGAGATTAGCCGGAACAAACAGACAGACAGACAGACAAAAATTGTAAAAAATGTTATTTTGGTGTATGTACCGTATATATATTCATATTTATTTAGTAAAAACCGGTTATTTCAATATTACAAACAGACACTCCAATTTTATTTATTTGCATAGAAGATAAGAACGTATTTAGAAATATATAAGTATGTTTATCAGTTGTCTGGTTCCATAGTACAGGCTCTGCCTAGTCTGAGATCAGATGGTAGGGAAAATCAAATAAAGAAAATAATACTAATATCCTGGGATATTATTCACACACGGCCATCACATCCCAGACTAAGCAGAGCTTGTACGAGTACTTTTGAAACCAGATAATATATATTATACACTAGCTGTGCCCGCGACTTCGTTCGCGTGGATGTCGGAACTTAACAATGTATTTTTTAGTGCAAAGCGCTGTGGGAGGATACCGAAACAATTTTTTTAAATTTAATTTAGTACTTCTTTATTTCACCTGTGGAACCATCTGGAGCGTACACAAAAACGTTATTGTGGTTGTTTACGCGTGAAATAGCTACGTATAGTTGACCATGGAAAAAGCATCCAAGACTTAGGTCCACCCCCGTAACGGATAATGTCTGGCCCTGAGCTTTATCAATCGTCATGGCATAACAGAGACTGACTGGGAATTGCACTGGTTTTGAAAGAGAAAGGAAAGTTTTTAGGAATTATAGGTATCCTTGGAATAAAAACAATAACACCGGCGCCGCAACCTGTTAATATTTCAGCTTCGATAATGTTTTGCTGCAGATTTGTGACTTTGAGCCGAGTGCCGTTACAAAGTTTGGGAGGACATACATTTCTGAGGAGAATTATTGGTACACCGATTTTTAAAACTATTTTGTGGGCTGGAAGTCCGGGTGTGCTGAGGGAATCCAAAAATTCTACCGGGTAGTGCGTGGCTTCATCTTCTTCCATAACTGTATTTATTGAGCTATATTCTTTACTATTCCCGGACGCATGAGTCAAACTCCTGTGCATTTTCGCAGCCTCTGACTGATCGGGTTCCCTCCTATACTTCTAACTATCTCTTGAATAGCCAATTATAACCTGTTGTGACAAATTTCACGTACCCTGTCAGGAATTTCTCCTTCAGTATTAAGTTGTACATGTCTCATAAAATCTTTAGCAAACTTGTCATGGTACTTTTGCCATAACTGGTTAGCACCCGATAACGCACAAAAGGTCAATAAGATGGCAAACAAATGTCGGAAGCGATGTGGACTATCGCTCACGCATGCTTCCGCTAGAGCGTCATCCCAATCCTGACCTCCATCTAATAAATCTAATAAATGGCGTGCTCGGCAAGCGGACTGGTATGTGGGATGTTCAATATCATCCACTTTACGGAGCTTAGCAAAAGACGTAGGTCCACGCACTACATGGACCAGACTGTGGGATGAACTCACACGTGAGCACGCCACGTGAGCACGCCACGTGAACCTGCCCGCCTTCCTTAAGTCAATTCCAGCTAACTTGAGAGTTGGACTTTGCGATTTGTTGATGGTTATCGCGACACACACTTTTATAGGGAACTACAGTATTTCAAACTGAAAAGGGAGATCATTTGGCATTAACGGAATACGTGACACGAACACTGTTTCTCCCTGGGCGGATCCAGGCATAATAGTAGCCTCTATAACACGATACTAAGTTTGGACTTGAAACATAGTGCCGTTGCAAAGTTTAGGTGGCTTCAAATTACTCAGAACCATTATAGGTATACCCACACGCAACATACATCGCCTATTATACGCCCTTAGGGTTGGAAATTCCTAAAATCCTGAAATACATATTTTTATTTTTAACGGAAAGGCCCAATACCAATTTTCATGCTTTTCACTTAAAAAATTACACACTTTTCATACAAACTTACATGCCCTATTTTACGCCCTTGGGGTGGAATTTTCAAAAATTCTAAAATATTTATTTTTATTTTTAGCTAAACTACTAAATATAAGTTTCAAAGCCTTTAACTTCAAAAATGAAGGATTTTCATACAATCTTTCATTCTCAATTTTACCCCCTTAGGGTTAGTATTTCCAAAAACTCTTCCTTAGTGAATGCATACGTCATAAAAAGTACTTACCGGCAAAATTTCAAGTATCTAACCCCAGCCGTTCAGTCTTCTGGTTGATAATATGTCAGTCAGTCAGTTTCCTCTTTTACATAGGTAGGTATATAGATTTGTGCTGAGAAAATTATGAGAGACGGGGTTAATTTACTACATTCAAATACATTCGATCGGACAGGCTCAATAAAATTCGAATCGTCTGTAAATTCGCGTTACTAACGAATCGACAGCACAAACTTTCGATCGACTGACATTATAATTTAAAATTAAATTATAACAAATCCAACCTTGTGCATAATTCAATTTGCCCAAAGAAAACAGAATATTTTAATAACTAATTTTGGACAACGACATACTTCTAGCCAACCAAGACCTTATTTCGAAACAATTCGGAACATTCAAAGCCCTAATCTTAACACCGCTCAAAAGTAATGCACAACGACATCTATCGAAATAAAATTCAACTATCAAGCACAACGACATCTATCGAAATAAAAATCAACTATCCATAGTTTAAAATTAAATTATAACAAATCCAACCTTCTACATAATTCAATTTGCCCAAAGAAAACAGATTTTTTAAATAACCAATTTTGGACAACGACATACTTCTAGGCAACCAAGACCTTATTTCGAAACAATTCAAAACATTAAAAACCCTACGTAACTCATGCAATCAGCAAACACGGGAAAATCTTAACACCGCGAGTCAAAAGAAATGCACAACGACATCTATCGAATTAAAAATCATCTATCAACCTAGTTCATTTAGAAAAGAGATGTTATAATAATATGCACAATGACATCTATCGGACAGTTAGGTAGTTCAACTATAAACATTAGTTCATCTTGAAGTAACGAAATGTATGTTATTTTTCTTCATGATTACTTTAAAATCTAATATCTTTTGATAGACTGAACCGATTGCAATAAAACAAAAACTAAATGTTACCTCAAGTTACGCTCAATCGTTGTGTATAAAAGTTATCTACATTGCTTTTCTATATTTTAAGTGATACCCGAACATATAAACAGACAAACAGACACACAGACAAACAGACAAAAATTCTAAAAATGCTGGAAATGGGTTCTATTGGTTGTTCTTTAATACCCTGGCTATTTTTTTTGGATTTTCTTTTGATGTACAAAAATTATTTTTCTACAGATTTATTATATGTATAGATATATTATAATAAAATCGTAGGAAAGTCAAACCTGTACATTGAATATTTTTTAAAAGGATACTTGGGGCGTGATCAATTGTTATCGAAGCCAATAATATAGTTTTTAGAATTTTTGTCTGTTTGTCTGTATGTATGTCCAGGCTAAACTCAAAAAGTACTATATGGATTAACTTCAAATTTTGCATGAATATTACTAAGAGGTAGGGTCAACATATAGGCTACATATTATCACGCTATCATCTACGGGCGTAGAGCTGTGGTCATTTATAAAATTTAACGCGGGAAAAACCGCGGGGCACAGCTAGTATGGTAATACACTACTTTCCTTTTGTAAATACATACTTGTTTACATAATTCCACTCAGACTCAGGACAAACAGACATGTTCATGCACACAAATATCTCCGGGTCCCGGGTGGGAATCGAACCTATGACCAGTGGGCTGTATTAAATTCAAAAATAGAACTTGGTAAATGGTTGTTCCAGTCCTCTATTTATTTAATCTGGTGTGTCACCCTTTACGCGTTAAAATTCCTTTTTATGAACGTACTTTTGCCTTTTTCCCTTGGTCAAAGAGTTTGTCCCTTTCGAAGCCCCTTTCGAAGCCCCTTTTGACCCTATATTTGTCACCTCGTTTCTCTTTTTTTTGTGTAATTATTTTTTTAATTAGGGATGCTGTTAATTTGTTTGTACAAGTTTCGTTTAAATAACAGCTGCGATATCGCGGCTGTTAGGTTGAAAGGGTATACATTTATTCGTATAAAAATATTTTGTTTCTATCTGTGCAAATTCCCTACGAGACTTTTATCTTTGCTAGGGTAATAGAAGAAAAAATCAAGAGAAAATTTTGTCTTTACTTAAAAAAGTAAAGAAGGTATGTAATTGGAATTGCTTTGATCATTATGATTCAGATAAGAAATGTTATATTTTTAACATGCTTTAGCTTTGATGTTTATTTTCCCTAATTTTATTGTATTGCCATACAACGTGACAATGCTGCCAGCCTTCTGGGTACGTTCCCCGACAACGATGAGGAATTTTTTGACGCTGCGCTGTTGAGATTTAGTTTATTTTATATCTATGTATGTTTAATGTAGTTTTTAATTTTTACTGATATAGTAATGGTGTATCTTTAAAGACTATTCTATACATATAATAAAATCGTAGGAAAGTCAAAACTGTACATTGAATTTTTTTTCAAACTGATACCTGGGGCGTGATCTACAATTGATATTGAGGCTAAAAATATAGTTTAAAGATTTTTTTTCTGTTTGTCTGTATGTATGTCCGGGCTTAACTCAAAAAGTACTGCACGGATTTACTTCAAATTGATGAATATTACTAAGAGGTCGGGTCATCATATAGGCTACATATTATCACGCTATCACCTACGGGGGAGGAGCTATGATAATTTATACAATTTAACGCGGGTAAAACCGCGGGACACAGCTAGTAAGTATATAATAAAATACATATTGATTTTATATTTTGATTGTTATGGATTCCCGCAAAGTAACACCTGATTTAATTACTTATGTTTCTATATTGATAACCCCTAACTAATTAAACTACCAACTTCATAAACTATAAACTGGGAACCCATTTTACTTAAATTTGACATAAAATGTTGGCTATCTTATAATTACGGCATTTGACAAATTCTGTACTTAAATAATTTGTCAACTTCACGTGGGAATTGGGATCATTTTGCGATGTTATATCAGAATTATTAGGGTCGCCATTCTAACGATTCTCTATTTTGCGATCACATTACTTTTAGTATGATGGCCTCAAACTATCGAATGGGTTGTCGTTAAAACTTGGCTTTGTTTATTAGTTACTCTTTATACCTATGTTTATATTTATTACTAGCTGTAAAATTAGGAAACTTGTGTCCACGTGAGTGGATACAATTTGGCATTGACGGAGTCTTTATTTCGTAGGTAGTTAGGACGGTTTTCGTATACAATAGTATACATTGGTGTAGATAGTAGTTTGGGCTAAGTGGAGGTTTGTTATTGATCCGAAGATATTGTCACTGAAGATGATCAGCTTACAAACATCATAAACAGTAGACAAATTCGTTGAATAATAATAATATACTGGGACTTTATTAACACATGGCCATCTTAACCCCAACTAAGCAGGACTTGTACCTACTATGGAAACCAGATAACTGATATACTACATACACTTTTCTTTGATTTGTAAATACATACTTATATAGATAATTAAACCCAGACTCATGACAAACAAACATATTCATTCACACAAATATCTGTCTTAGGCGGGAATCGAACCCAGGCCTTCGGCGTGAAAAGCAAGTATTTACCACACACGCCAACCGGCATGTCTAAACAGGATGGGTCAGTTTCCGGTAAAACTCTACATATAGTCTATTTTTTCTATTGACCGTTGGAATGTGTATTATTTATATGTATAATATATATGGATATATATTAGTATATTATAGTATAGGTATTGTGTATTTTATGTAATTGTATGAAGTATCCTTATTTTTTTCTCTCAGTTTTATTCTTCAAGCGCATAGTGCACATACCATGTAATCTCTGCATCACCCCAAGGTTGACTGGCAGTAAATGCCTTCGGCATTAAGTCCGCCTTTGTACATTGTTGTGCATAATGATTAAATAAATTAATTAAAAAAAATGTTTCACAACGCGTTTGCTGGATCGTATAAAAGACAGCCTCGTTTATCGAACAGCAGTGTACAACCCCAAGATAATGAGATCCTGGGCTCAAATCCCGGGTCAGACCAAAAATAATGGGAATTTTTCTAACACACCTAATAGCAGCCCGGAGGATATAAATTGGTGTTATACACCCGTGCTCTGGAGGGCACGTTAAGGAGGGCAAGTCGGTCCCGGTTGTTGTTGTGAGACAAAAGTCATTAAGACATGTCCCACTGCCCGTAAGATAAAGAAAAACTTGAGAGGTGTCAAGGGACACCCGGATGGAACGAAGTTATTTATTATGTACAAAAAACCTGTATACACTCAACAAAAATAATCGTCGCGACACCACGCTGTTCAATGCGAAATAGAAATGAAAATATCTGGCTTGCTTTCTATAAGAGAGAGAGAGAGACAGACAGACAGAGAAACATGCGCACGCCGCACAGCTGCAAAAAGTGTCGTGACAACTTTTCGTAAGATTTTTTTCCGTCTAGCCCCCTTTCACAACGCGCGATAAGAAACGTCGTTCCAACAAGAATATTGAAAATACAAATAAACACTTTGTAACTGTCCACCTATTACGTTTCATGAGATAGAACTCGTTGAGAGAGAAACAGACGGATCGGAAGCATTGTAATAGAGTTTCGTACCCAAAAGGATGTCACTGGGCACGGCAGCCTTAATACAAACTTGCGGTATTACTGTGTTAGCTGAGGTTGACGAGCCTTGTGTACTGGTCTAGAATCAACCAGGAAAATCAGATTTCTTTTTCAGAATGTCGTAGAATTCAACAGAAATTAATTGAAATTATTAGAAGTAATTAGAAATAATAGTGAATTAATACTATTATTATATTTTAGTCGCTAACGCGCATGCCAACCGCGGTGCCTACGGCAAACCCCTCTAAAGGGCAACGTTGGGCAATCTTTTGGGGGAGGCATATAATAATAATAATAAACTTTATTTCTTAGAATAATTGCTGTAGTACAATACAAATGGCATATTAAGGCAACAAACACATAAAAATACTACACTTAAATGGTTAGGGTACTGTCCTCTTAGATAGGCTACAGGATAGCCTGTAATAAAGAGAAACAGTGCCGTCGCCTTGGGATTGAATTCAGTGTTTCATTCTCACATAAGTACTACTTTCATTTTATTAAGAATGTGAACGTGCGTGTGTGTGGATGTATGTATGTGTGTGTGTGTGTGTGTGTTTATGTCCAGCATTGGACGATATCAGGCTATGAACGAACCTACGACATCACAAAATACCCTAAAACAGACCCTCTCATGCTTCCGCACTTCATTTACCGCCCTGAGACAAGATTCGAATCCCAAAGGGCGTAAGCAGTTAGTTGTTAGTCAAGAGGGTTGCTGTTATTTGTTAGTAGTTAGTTGAACTTGAAAAAAATACAGTTAACGCTTTCTCAAGTTGCATAAATCCATCCAATAAAAACATAAGTTAATACTACTGACATTTAAAAAAAAAATATTCCCATTGACATTGTAGCGAATAGTTCACGTTGCTGCGCACTATGGTATGGGCCTTAAAAATATAATTGTTATATATATATATACTAGATACGCTGCGAAGCGCGCGCCGTGTGCGCTTCGTCCATATCTACTCAACGCAACACAAAAAAAAAATTAAATTACAATCTAGTCGGCATGGATGTATGGAATTTGTGTTATTTGTAAAATTGTTTAGGTGTTTATTTGTATTGTATAGTTTAAGCTTTTAGTTTAGTTTAGTATTGGTAAGTAGCCCACGCTTGGCGTCCTATATTAAGTATTTAATTTCTCTGCAAGTGAATGTACATATTCTTAAGAGAAATAAAGAATCTTTAACCGTAACTTGGCCCACGCTCGCCTCTATTGCCCGGTGAAGCAGTAAATGCTTCAAAGGCTACTGTAAAGGACATGTGAGAAAATGTGCGGACATATTCCCTTTCATTTTCGTGGTAACATTCAGTGTTAGTGTAGAATTCAGAAAACAACAAGATAAGAAATATACCTACAATATTACAGAATATTCACACAATAATAAACTTTATGTCTATAAATATAATAATCCAATTTTCTTGTCCAAATTGTATAAAGCCGATATTACTAGTTTCAGAATATTTTGGCCCATTTACTAGCCAAAAGTACTGATATTTGCGGCTCTCTACCGTAGTCATGGTCACCGGTATGTTCAGTAATTAGTTTTGTTGACGAGGGTACCAGCCACTAGATGGCAGCACTCGCTATGAAGTTAATAGCTGTTAGGATTGGTCTACATTTGTCGATAGTAAATTAGGCTGCCGTCACAACTAAATTAGTAATCGTAAATGATTTTTCTCTGATCTCTACTCCACTTTGTAACAAAAACAAGTTTAAACAGTGAATCTAAGTTAACGGAATTTTTTGGGTTCTTACATAATACATTACAGATATTTTTTTTCATTAAATTCCATTTATTTGTATATCCTCATTTTCTACCGTGCAATTTAAGACTATGCCACTATTTTTACGCTATAGTCACTAACATAATTGTAGCACATTGTATGTGCTACACGTAGGCTAAACCATTTCGTTTTAATTATATAAATATAAATGACCTCCCCAAAATAAATAATAAATATATATAAAATTAATAGTAATGAAATAAGTTCAAATTTCCGGAAATAAATGTGACATTAAAAGTAATAATAATATCCTGGGACATTATTTACACACGGCCATTTGATCTCAAACTAAGCAAACCTTGTACTATGGAAACCAGATAACTGATATTTATTTACTTATTTATTTATTTTTACAGAAGGCTTACAGACTAATAAACAATTAAATATTACAGCTAGATTGACATATTACTAATAACAAGCCTCCGCATATAGAATTGACTATTTTTATAAGAAATACAAAGATTGCCGTATATACATATGTATTTACATACTACTTTTCTTTTGTAAATTCATACTTATATGTATATATAATTACACCCAGATTAAGGACAAACAGACATGTTCATGCACACAAATATCTGTCCTGGGTGGGAACGAAGCAAGCATGTGCCAACCACGCCAACAGTCCCGTCTAAAAATGCTGAAAAAATGTAACCGAGGAAACATGTTATTATGAAACGTTGATTTTACTATTGTTTTTTTTTTACATACGTCAGTAGCAATACATTAAAAAAAGAAAGGCAACTAGCTAACTCACACAATGCAAAACACGACATCTCGAAAACTACTAGACGTAGGAGACGTTAGGTTTAGGCCGGTTTTGGGGCAGGGCCGAACTAAGGGTAACCATTTATTTAAAAAAATATATAATTTATGAAGGGTGTCTAAAGATTAGTTGAGGGCTTATATAAAGTCCTTTATTTTAAAGTAATAAGTGTTGTATGTAGGTTTCTATATAAAAGACAATTTATGAATAAAACGTCGTTGGCGAGGCTTCAGGACTACGATTTATATTTTTTAAAAGTACTAATACTAGTTCAATTTAAGGCCCATCCTTCAGCGTGCAGGTAACAGATTCGCATATTTAGATGTTTTACTTGCAATAAAATAATTGTATATACACATTATAAAAATGTCTGTTAGGCATCTTGTGAGATGGCTATTCTAAAATATTAAAAACTAGCTGTGCCCCGCGGTGTTACCCGCGTTAAATTTTATTTGCTATAAACCTCACGGAGCCCGAGACCTTTCCAACGAATGCAAAACCGTGGAAATCGGTTCGTGTGTTCTGTAGGAGGAAGGAAAACCCGACTTATTTTTATATAGTAGATTAAACTTAGTACAAAATAAAAATCAAATAAAAAATTAAATTTATATTACATGTACAAATTATATTATGATGTCAGTAAATGTGATATAGTAATTAAATTAAAAAATTATATCTATAACTATAACCATGGTTTCTATATAACCATGTAAAATTGTAATATTGTGTAGTCACCAAAAGTTACCAAAAATCGAAGTGAACTTACCGTGATTAACAAACACTTATTAGCAAACAAAAAACTTCTTAGTCTTTAAAACAAAACGAACTTTATCAAAAACATAATAAAATTATTATTAACGCGGTTATGTATGTGTTGTCACAGATTACCACAGATTCTTTTGTTTTAAATTGAATGACGTTGACATTTGTTAGCGCGGTTATCAATGTGGTGTCACGGATTACCACAGATTTTTTGTTATAAATTGAATGACGTTGACATTCGTTACGCGTGTTTTTTTAAATATGCAAAATTAAATGTATAATTTTCAATCTTTCTGAGATATTTTCTTAATATTTTTTTCCGTAAGAACCTTGTACAGAGTATTAGAAAACTACAAAAAAAAATAAGCCAAATCGGTCAAGCCGTTTTCATGTTATGTCGTGACAACGGAAAACGGATTTCATTTTTATATATATAGACTAGCTTTTTACTCATCTAAATAGCATACACTAAAGTAAAGGAGATAATCAGTTTTCCCTTACGAAAAAAGTTAATCCCAGTTATTTTGATGCGTACACACGGCTACATATCAAGCTATACATTTCCAGTATAAGCTCATCTCACGTTTTATAGGATTTCCATACAGTGAGAGGTCAGCTTATATTGGAATGTATAGGTTGATATGTAGCCGTGTGTACAAAACGATATGAAAATGAAAACATGTTTTGAATATTTATCTTACAAGATGGCTGAATCACATTTTTAGAAAGTAAAAGATAAACTTATTGTAAACACTTTCTAATTTTTTTTTTCTAAAAATAAGATGAGATATAGATTTATTCACCAAAATTATTTACGTATATAATTTCATATTACAACTTCGAAACAAAAATATTAACTTATTATCTCCACACTAGGTATTAAAGCCAGTCTCCTGTCGATCATATGATAAAATAACAAAAGCAAATCTCAAATTTTAATGTAAGACATTCAAATTTATATTTGTACTAATATTATAGTTTGATTATTAAGTTAAGCGTACCTAAAATAAAAACAATGCATGTAAAACATTTAAATGTGAAGCTAGATTACAAACTGCACATTGATGATTTATAAGTCTAAACCAAGCCTTTTATTGGTTGACTAAACTAGTCAAGTTAAATGAACCTTCGTCTTGTATTTCGTGCCCGTTTTCGACATCAAATTTAATGTAGACCCACCCTTATAAGGGACACATGTTCAAACCTGCCTCGTTATAAATTACTCTTGAAAATGTTCAATGTATTTATGAGAACGAGTGTCAAAGGTTGTTTATTTTGGTTTGCCTTTTACTCGTCACAGTAATTCAGAGAAATATTTGGTTTGAATGTATTGTAGCGGATTTTCTGTGTTTATTTGCTTTGTGTCGTACTGTCAGCAACAAAATCATAATGAACCTCCTATAAAATAAATGATGATGCTGTTATGTTGCACTTCTTCGATGTTTTCCTCACCCGTTTACATCGTGTCCCGGGTTTGATTCCCGTGCAGGACAACTATTTGTGTGATCCATATATTGTTGGTCTGAGTCTGGATGTAATTTGTGCCCGTCAATTATGTTTGTGAAGTACATAAGTGACACAGGGATTAATTTCCCTAGTACGGACGTTGTTTAAAAATAAAATATATATATTTTTTAAGCGTTTGAATTCCTACCGAGTTTTTATTTTGACAGTGGCTACGCCCCATGCATAGGGTAAAGAAAACAATACATATTAATGTACTTACCATTTTAATGGAATTAATCATATTTTAATTTAATTTTTAATTTAATGCTTGGCCTTGTTAATAATCACTTTTCTAGGCACACTACAGGCAAATGAACGCAGCGGACCTAGGACCTAATTGTCAAAGGGTAAATTCTTATTTGAGTAGTGCCACTATTTACAGAGGCTGGGATTTGGGACCCATAGTGGTATCAGATTAGGAACAAGAAAAACTATGTCGTGTTTTTGACCGGACCGGACATTTATTAATTTGGAACTAATAATGTTATTCTTAGAAGCACTCATAGCCAATTACACTCACTGATTGGTGAGGTTAAGGACATCGACGTGCGGTCAGTATAAAGATAGGTGAACGAAAAAAGTGGTTTTACTTTCTGGAGTCTCCATGCATCGGAGGGCCCTTAAAGCCAGTAAAAAACTTATACTTTTCAATCGAATCAAGATTAATCTCTGATTCATTGCATTTTTTCACCAACCATACATTGGTCAAAAAACAAATAAAAAATTTGAATAAAATTTTATGGTAACGTATGTTTACCGGAAGCCGTCAAATCACAGTTGTGTCAATACTAGAAGAAGGTAAATAATAACAATTTACAATAAGATTTATTTTATAACAGTAACGATATTTAACTAACTTAAATTAAGATAGATATGATGATGATGATAAGATAGATATACGATAGAAATGAAACCAATTTTTACGCTTCTAATCTAAACACCGATAGTATTTTAGTTTTACATATAGTTTATGGGACGCGTGACGTGACGATGACGCGAAGTCCATGATTTTTGTTCAACCAAAAAGGGCTCAAAGCGCCTAAAGAAATTTTCACTTGAAAAGGATTTCAAACAATTTCATTCAATGCCGTTACTTTTTCTAAAGCGCTTGAAACTTAAAAAGCAGCTCATAAAGAGTAAAAGCAAAAAATATTCAGTACCATTGTCGGATGTCTTGACAAAGTAGTTGTAATGTTAAGTGGGTAGTTGTAAAGGAATAACCGTTGACTGAATATTTTTCCATTGTGAATGTAGTAGCCGCAGTTTGAAATTTATGTGTTTTATATTTTTTGCTGGTCGGTTTGGTTGGCAAATGCTTGCTTTGCACGCCGGAGGTCGTGGGTTCGATTCCCACCCAAGATAGGTATTTGTGTGCATGAACATGTCTGTTTGTCCTGAGTCTGGGTGTTATTATTTATATAAGTTTGTATTTACAAAAGAAAAGTAGTATATAAAGTATATCAGTTTTCTAATTTCTATGGTGCAAGCTCTGCTTAGTTTGGGATCAGATGGCCGTGTGTAAATAATGTCCCAGGATATTATTAGGTACTTAAAAAAAGTCATTACTACGTTTGCTAAAGTGGTTTTCATCACGCCAGCTGAGAGACGTTCACTATCACGTTGGAAAACTAACTCCTCAAGGAGGGGAAATTTAACTTAATTAACTACCTAAGTTGTTAAAATGTACATACATACAACTACATATATTGTGGATTCTTTTGGGGAAACCTTCATCTAGCAGTGAAGTGTACTACGTGAGCTCGACAAATGGATGTGCGATTAGCGCTTATGCGACAAAACTTCATCTAGCAGTGAAATGTACTAAGTCAGCTCGACAAATGGATGTGCGATTAACGCTTATGCGACAAAACTTCATCTAGCAGTGAAATGTACTAACTCAGCTCGACAAATGGATGTGCGATTAACGCTTATGCGACAAAACTGTAGCACGCTTGTGCGACACACTATAGATCAACATCTCGCTAAACGATCAATACGTTTAGGTTTAATTCAGTTCGGTTAGGTCAGCGGCTCTACCGGCTTCCTCTCGCTACCGGACATGGTATTGTCCATGGTCGATAGCGAGACCAGTACGGTTGCCGTTGCTTCCTTCTGCGAGGAGGTGATGGTCACAAAGGAGGTGGCGGAACGGGAGCGAAAGCCTGCGCCAGGAGACCTCGAAGGTGTCGGAGAGCATTCGTGGTGGATTTTCATCCACCTTGAGGTATGACCTGCGGGTGACAGACTTAGGGCAGTCTGCAGCCTGATCAGAACAGGCCCGAGAAGGTGGCGCTCGTGTTTTTCGCGTGTCTCGTGCTTGGAAGGGGGACTGATCCCTCTGTTCGACGGGGCCCATGCAGATGGGTCAAAACCTGTTTAGGCTGCGGTGCATGCTTGCGTAAATCCCGTGACCTAGACTAAAGGTAGTTGTGGAAACACCATGGGGTTTTAGTTGGTACACCGGTTATCTACTGGGAGCCCGACATACCCTGTCGCTTGCCCAGCGGCTTCGATTTCTGAAATGGCGTTCAATAAATAAAGTTTAAAAGTGACTTAATCAATCGTTAAATTGGTTTCCATGAGCACATGTGACGTCATAAATGGTCCGGAATCGATTGTCAACATTGAAGCCGATTTAATGATTGATTAAGTCATTTTTAACCTTTATTTATTTGAACTCCATTTAAGAAATCGATGTTCGGTGACTTAGCCGGTAGAGCTCCAGGTTAAAAATAGACAAAACAACGTTAGAAACGATGCCAGAAAGCCAATCGCTTTTTGCGAGATGTCGCACTAGGGTGCATTCGAACTATGGTGAGCAGTACAGTTTTGTCGCATAAGCGTTAATCGCACAACCATTTGTCGAGCTCAAGTAGTACACTCCTAGCAGTGGACGTCATTGGACTGACATGCTAATGATTTTTGCAACGAAGTTCCTTATCGCGCGTTGTGAAAGGGGGCTAGACGGAAAACATCTTACGAAAAGTTGTCACGACACTTTTCGCAGCTGTGCGGCGTGCGCATGTTTCTCTGCCTGTCTCTCTCTCTCTCTTATAGAAAGCAAGCCAGATATTTTCATTTCTATTTCGCATTGAACAGTGTGGTGTCGCGACGATTATTTTTGTTGAGTGTATACAGATTTTTTGTACATAATAAATAATAAGAAATAACCTTGGTTCCATCCGGGTGTCCCTTGACACCTCTCAAGTTTTTTAAGTAGTAAATATTTTTATTCTACTAAGCCTTAGTTTTTACTAAGTATTCGTTATATTTTTATCTTATATCTGGGTAGAATAGATGATCTATAGGTGTCCAGACATCAAGAATTAAACACACTACTCCCACCTAGTCGCAGAAGGCACGCGGTGAGTCTTTAGGTGGGTGATCAACAAATTTAATTTAATTCTTGAGTCCTCCGCGCCTTCATTAAGCCATCAAGCCATAGCAAGTAAAAAATATTATTGATTAGTTGGATAAGAGTTTTTATTTAAACACGTATTATAAAATTCAACAACCACGTTTTTTATGCACTTGAACATTATGGAATGTCACATTGGACAATTAATTAGTGGTTAATTGCAACCATGGCAATTGACGGTCAATTTATTGTAATTTGTGTGTTTTAAATAATATATATATATATATTTTATTTTATAGGATGGTAAACGAGCAAGTGGGTCACCTGATGGTAAGTGATCACCGCCGCCCATGGACGCTCTTGCAACGCAACGCACTCGCAACACCTGAGGAGCTGCAAGTGCATTGCCGGCCTTTAAGAAAAGAATAGGCTCGCTTCTTGAAGGTCGCCATGTCATACCGGATCGGAAATACCTCCGCAGCTAATTGATTCCACAGAGCGGTAGTGCGCGGCAAAAAGTTTCTTGTGAAACGCACAATTGCTAGTTGTGCAAGTTAATTAGGTAATTGTAATATTTGAACACTTAATTGAACCAATCTTCTTCAGTGCCCCTATGCGGAACTCGAGAGTAACTTACGAATACCCCTTACATTTATGGCAACTCGAAAGATTCTTTGAAGTTCCCTTGTCATAAACATGAAGGTAATAATAATGAGTACATTGCACACCTATTAAGTTAATGGGTTTATCTTGTTGAGGCTCCTACTGTTGACGCCGCATCAGTGGAAATACTTTGCGTCTTTATTACCTAGGCAGTAAGAGCCGTTCTTGTGAACCTAGTATTACCACTAATATAGAGTCGATTTCACGTTTGAAAAATAGACGTTTTCTTTTAGATATATAAGGAAATATAGATTTACTAGATGTACCTACCCTGGATCCCTTTTAAACATACGTAAAAAGAAGAATTACCTAAAATCTAAACAAAATATCCGTTTATCCAAACGCGACTAACTTTATACTATGTGGCACTGAACAAAAAGAAAGATTTTCTGAATATTTCATCAAATCGCTACACGTGTTTTAGAGTCTGTGGGAAACTTAAGTAAATGAATACAGGTTTAGTTTATTAGTTATTTCGATAGAGTATATACTTTCTCATCAAAATCAGCTGGCCGTTTTGTGTTATAGAATAATAAAAACCGGCCAAGTGCGAGTCGGACGCAGGATTCCGTACCATTATCGACGGTCACCGTAGCCTAGTTGGTAGTGCTCCTACCTTCGAAGCTGGTGGTCCTGGGTTCGAATCTCGGTAAGTGCAAATATTTGTGTGACGACAGACAGATATTAAAAAAAAAATTGCAAAAAATTCACGTTTGTTGTATGGGATCCCCGCTTAAATATTTATTTCATTTTGTTTTTAGTATTTGTTGTAATAGCGGCAGCAGAAATACATAATCTGTGAAAATTTCGAATGTCTAACTATCACGGTTCATGAGATACAGCCTAGTGACAGACGTACAGACAGACAGATAGCGAAGTCTTAGTAATAAGGTCCCGTTTTACCCTTTGGATACGGAACCCTAAAAATATAACACAATATAACAAAAAGTAATGTTTGTCTGTTGTACTGAACCCCTGCGTGTTAGCTACTGTTTCTGGACGTATCAGTAGAGTAATTTTACGTCGCGAGTTTAAACGATATTTTACAGAGAGGTAGGTTGTTACTAATGCTGTGGTCAAAGTTACTAAGGCTGAGATCTATAGAGCTATGCTCAGACTTTACTTAGACAGAAGTTAATGCATGTAACGAAATTACAATTGGTGTTTTGACTTTGTCTGTCTTAGCTTATGCTAAGCATAATCTTAACTTCAAAAAGTCTATAAATACAAAATCAAAGTATAAGCTTAGCATACATTTAGCAAAGTTTTACGTAAGTAAAGTTTGAGCAAAGTCTAAGTACGTTCTATAGATCTCAGCCTATGAGTAACCATGTCTTGCCAAGGAAAATGGTCAGACTCGCTTGAGTGATGTATTTGTTTTGTACCAATGAAGGAATCAACGCTTGATTCCTTCGTTGGTGTAGCTGTGGCGTGTTGAGCCGTAGATAAAGGGATCCAGGGTTCAAAACTTTACATAAGGTTGGTCGGGCCGGTAGGCGTGGTTGGTAAATCCTTGCCTTTCATACCACAGGTCGTGGGTTCGATTCCCACCCAGGACAGACATTTGTGTGCTTGAACATGTCTGTTTGTCCTGAGTCTCGATGTTAAAATCTATATAAGTATTTACAAAAGAAAAGTAGTATATGTATCAGTTATCTGGTTTCCAAAGTACAAGCTCTGCTTAATTTGTGATCAGTGCCTCTAGCACGTGTTCCTGCATTTTATTTACTCGATCACACGTACAGTATCGTCCCATACATTGAGCACCAGAGTTTTAGTTCTTAATAATTTCCACGAGAGGCGCTGGTGCTCAATGTATGGGAGAAACTGTACGTGTGATCGAGTAAGTAAACTGCAGGAACTCGTGCTAGAGGCACAGATGGTCGTGTGTGAATAATTTCCCAGGATGTGATTATTATTTTACTGCTAGGAAAAAAATCGAAGAATCAGCCCGGAGTTTGAAATTTGGCCGTATTACACCGGTTTGGTTCTGTACCTAATCTCTTCCTAATCGTGTTATAAACTGACCCATTGGATCATAAGAGTAAGAGAATACAAAGTGCACATGTGTGGGACAAACTTGCACTATAATATGTCTCGGGCAGATGGCTAGTCTCCTAGATTAGTCGAGTCTAGTCACAATAAAAATATAAAATAAAAATAAAAATAAAATAAAAAAGGTTTTTAGTCACGTAGACTTCAAAAAAGCGCTTGTAAATAGTCTGAACATATTCGTAGTAATATATAATTAATTTATAATTATTTCTAGGTATATATAGATATTTAGGTACACGGATTGTAGGAAATAATTTACAAAAAGATTTATTTTACAACAGCAACGATATTTAACTAACTTAAATTAAGTTATTGTCAAGGTTCATGTGTAGGTTTAATTATCAAAATTTTAAATTTTAGCTATATTTTTACTACATATTGTCGAATGGTTCTGTCTATATTAAGTTAATATTAAGGTACGAGTCACTACAGCCAAACATTTTAGCAGGAGGACATTATTACTATTGCAAGCGTTATAGGCTACGGTATGCTAATCACTTGCCATCAATGATGCTTGTTACCCGACTTGGCAGAATAAAATGTTTATTATATTCAAAGCGTTATAAACTAAGTTTCCCAAGTTATTCCCTGAAGTAATACCAATATATATACGAGTATAATAATTTGACATTCATAGAATACATTTTTTCTCTCATCGTCGTGTTTGCGCCGCGGTTTGACGTATTATTCCTATTGGTGACAGTTTCATTGGCACGTTTTCTATTTGTCAGCTGTCAAAGCAAATGTTGACAGTTGTTTGGTTATTCACGTAGTAGTGATTAGATTGATTCTGTTTTATTTTATGTTGCTTATGATTGGACTGCACGTGTGGCGCAGTAGTTAAGGAACTCATTGCTAACACGTCGTTGATCTTGTACTTCAGGTTTGATTCCCGTACCAGATGACATGTTTTCTAGCATTACTTTTTTTTTGCTGTTCACTGATTTACTGGACAATAGAGGTGTGGGCTCAACTCCTCTAGCAATATTTATAAACTACAAAATGAGTTCCCCTTTTGGGGTTCGAACCTCTACTCAGGGAGGTGGATGAGAAGGTTATGTATCACTTTATGGAGACCTTTTGTGCACCTTTATTTATAGGTTAATACGCGACTACGTGGGCTACTTATCCAATTGTGGGTCAGAGAGAACATTTCATTGATACAAATGCAAACGACCGCTCATAGAGGACGCTAGTAGTCCGCGGTCCTACTCTTCTCCTGCTAATACGATTTATCGGTTGGTGTTTACTCGAGAATCTCTAATCGTCTTGACTTGCTCTAGCTATTATTATTCCTTCAACAGCGCGATGAAGCATCTGGCATAACCTAAAATCATTGATGGATCTGTTTGTCACGCCTTCCGAAAGCCGATCTGGAACTCCGGATTCAGGTAGGCCGAAGCAGAAAAAATATGTCTAAGTGGGGACTGTCGAGCAGCCCCAAAATGAACTGTATTTGTGGAGCATCGGTCCAATCCATGGCCCATCTAACAGCGTGCCCAGCCTGCCCTGCCACATGTTCATGGCAAGATCTTAGGGATGCCACGAGCAGGGCAATCAATATGGCCACGTTATGGGCCACAACATTTTTATGATTTTGCCATCAAAACTCTACGAAGAAAACTTGCTCTAGGTAAGTAGTGATCTCGTCGAAGACGTTCCTGGAAAGACGGTGCTTACGGGAAAGATTCGAAGGGGAGTAATATACAGTCTTTATTACCAAATGGCTTGGACAGGATGACTATTTGGGTGACTCATACTTAAATTGTTCTCAGTCGGAGTGTACTTTGTGTCTGAAAATTAATTACATATAAGAAAAAAAGTGCGATCTGTAGATTTAATAATAATATTTTACACCACTTCTGATAAATAAAAATTAAAGCTCTTAATATTTCAACAGTATTACAATGAAGTAGTTAACGGTAACAGCGGTCAGAAAATTGAGGAGCTCTCAAAGGGGGACAAGTAGTGGGAGGAACGACATTGCTCATTAATTATGTGCAGAGTTAGCACAGATGGTGAACAGATACAGAGGATTCTTTTATGAATGGATTTAGCAACGATTATTATAGACGCATTTCTAGAATAAAAAGGCTTCTAGCTTCTTCTTAATTCTCTGTTGCATTTTTACTGGGCGATTCCAATCGCACTAAAGCCCTAGGATGCACAGGTAGAAAGAATGGAGATACTACCACCTACTTTTAGAGAACCTATAACCAAGATAGTTAGGCCAAATATTACGTTCTATTAAGCTTCTGTCTTACAGCAACTATTACGAGTATCATAAATGTTTGAGTCAACTGGAACCGACGACTAATATAAATCAGAGGAATGGGAAAAAGCCCTCAACTAATGAGACCACGAAACTAACCTTTTATTTTGTCCAAAAAAACGGATCTGAGCGGTAATCAAATCATGTTTTTTTCCACAATGAAGAATCACCTTATTTTAAATAACACTTCTGAATCATGAAACTAAAGGCTATAAAACATTTCGACAGTATAACAATGAAACAGTTAACGGTAACAGCGGTCAGGAAATTGAGGAGCTCGCAAAGAGGGACAGCGTAGTGGGATGGCCGACATTGCTCATTAATTATGTACAGAGCTGGCGCAGACGGTGAATAGATTCAGAGGAATATTATATTAATTCATACAACAAGGATGATGATAGAATTGGTTATATTCTTCTGTGTCTCTGTGTGGTTTATTCTTAGTCTCAATTCCTAATTGGCATAGAAAACTAAGATGACTAAACCAGCTGTCAGATTTTATTTAGCAACGATTTATTTGAAAACCAGCATCGATTGTCATAGATAACCTTATAACAGAAAGTAACAAAGATTTATCATGTTCTCCGCAACATGTAGGATATGGTATCCTACATTTTACGTTTAATTATTCTTCGAAAAAAGACAATCGCAATGTGCAGAAATGATTGGAGACAAGGATACGTTTTGAAAGGTTATTTGAACGGTATACTATTGGTGTGATAGGGGATGAGCGTGTGAGAGTGATTTACTACCTTAAGCTGTGATTGGTTTGGTAAAGATATTATAATGTTACGTAGCATATGCATCTAGTACAATTTAGAAATTTAATTAATCTGGAAGAGCAGGATTACGTCAAGTACATTCGTTTTTATTTTAGTTGTGTAACTTGTCAAGGTGGTTGTTTTTACGTGGTCTTACTGCAATCTGCCATTTTCCGGAAAGTTCTCAGATAGAGTCATAATGAGCCATTTTGTGAAAATTCGACTAATATTATGTGTTAGCTTTTTAAATATTCTGACTGGATAATATGTAATTTTCTCTACAAGAAAAAATGCATAAACTACAACTGGCTGCCGCACTGGGGAATGCTTTTATTACTCTGGAGTAAGCTTTACCTTTTCAAAATTAAAGTTAATCGGAACAATTGATCCAAAAATAATATTATCTTATGAACGCTTTTACAAAGACACGATACATGAATTATACTTTAAAAATAATTTAGAGACCTAGTTCTGAGTCCGATTTTTTACACAACCAAGTAATATATTGCCGTGGCTTATGATGCTTCCAACTTAAGTTTAGATGACTAAAGAACTAAGCTTCCCATATTAGCTCTATAGTATTTAGTAGAGAATATATAATATTTATTTCATTTTAAAGAACAGGGTAAACAGCCGTAACATAAAGACAACAAAGTAAGTCATAAGGGTTTCTCTCTGTTTATTCTACAACTGTGAAATTAGACAGTAGTGCGCCAACAACGAAGTTGCAATATAGTTTATAATGTACTAGTGCTTGAGATCTTTAACGAGATTCTTGCAGCTTACTATCTGTTATACGGACTACAATGAAATGTAGATTAGAACTATAGTTATGTAGATGGCTTCTTTGCTAGAATTTGGTAATACGACTGTTTGAGTGATCTATAAGTAATTGTTCCGAGTGTGGATGTGCCTTGTGTCCGTAAATTATATGTTTGTAAAGTACGCGGCGATACACGATTCGTTAGCGTTTTTTTATTTAAAAAATAGTAAGTAAATAGTGATTAAATAAATAAACAGAATAAAAAAGGTTTTTATTCACGTAGACTTCACTTTTATTTAAAAAATAGTAAGTAAATAGTGATTAAATAAATAAACAAAATAAAAAAGGTTTTTATTCACGTAGACTTCACTTTTATTTAAATAATAGTAAGTAAATACTGATTAAATAAATAAACAAAATAAAAAAGGTTTTTATTCACGTAGACTTTAAAAAAGTGCTTGTACATAGTCAGAACATGTTTGTAGTAATACAGTTTTTATTTCTAGTTATTTATTACAGACTAGCTGTGCCCCGCGGTTTTACCCGCGTTAAACTTTATAAATTATCACAGCTCCTTCCCCGTAGGTGACAGCGTGATATTATGTAGCCTATATATTGACCTAACCTCTTAGTAATATTCATGCAAAATTTGAAGTAAATCCATGCAGTACTTTTTGAGTTTAGCCCGGACATACATACAGATAAACAGACAAAAATTCTAAAAACTATATTTTTGGCTTCGATATCTATTGTAGATCACGCCCCAAGTATCCTTTTTTTAAAATATTCAATGTACAGTTTTGACTTTCCTACGATTTTATTATATGTATAGATATGTTAAAACATTTATACAATTTATTTTATAATTGTTGTGATATTTAGCTAGCTTGTATTTAGTTATTATCAAGGAGATTATGTTTAGGTTTAATTATTGATTCATGTAATTTAAGCGCCTGTGTGTACCACTGGTTACGGTACTGTGACGATGTTCATGGTCGTGGACCCACGTTCGTCTAATAAATCGTTTAAAAAGAAATAGATTGAAAATATACTGATTCAATCTACCTGTCTTGGGATGACAGATCCCTAGTAGCTCAGAAACGTGTAGGAGGAGAAGAAGTGAAAAGCACCTAGGCTAAATGTAAACGTCATGTTAAAAGAGAAAAACGAGTGTGCTTTTAGACCACATGACTGAAGTAAAACTTGATATACGATCCGTAAACTGGCTTTGAGAGAACGAGAGAAATAAAATGTGTCCTCGCACTTCTCGCTCTTGCCCTTACAGTAATATACGAAACTTAACTGAGAGTTGTTAGTTCCGTCTTATTATCTTCACTAACTTATATATCTCATGCGTAAAGAAGTTTTACTTCAAAAAAATAGTTGTTCTGCGCGGGAATCGAACTCGAAAAAAGAGAGCACTGAGGTAGTAGAGACGCTACGACCATAATCGATGCACAATCAAAGTAATTTGGATGCTAAAAGCCGTGACGTCGCTAATTGACTGTGACATCACATCTTTTCCCGCAAACTTATTCTGGGACACGGCTGACTTTGTATGAACCAAACATGGAAACAAAGAATAAAGTTAGTAATAAGGGTATTCACCCTTTGTGACAACAGCGCGTAAGTATAAAGCCTTGAATGTACTTGCCTTGATCCTATTGTCAAGAGATAATTTATATGTTAACTGGAATTAACCTTCGAGTGCCCTATTGCTTTATTATATTGATATCTTTTATTTTATTATTTTGTTTTTGATAATTTTAAATGAATATAATTGTTAATGTTTTTTTTTGTATAAGTAATAATGTATATTAAATAATAATGTAAATGTGTAAAAATAACACTAATATTGTGTCAAGTGTGTCACAAATTAGTTAATATTTTCAGTTAAGTATACCTACCTAGTTTGTAAGTAGGTACAACATTTGTATGCCATGTACAATATGGCAAATGTGTGAAATTTAAATAATGTAATCAATAACACCTGTATTCACCACATAAATACAAATAAAGATTTATGATTTATTTATGATTTATTCTCGTTCTTTTAGGACCGTTGCTGCGCCGTGAGTCCGTTAAGTGAACCTGCTTTCTGATCCAGAGGTTAAGGGTTCAATTCTTGCGCAAGACAAATATTTGTAATCATTACATGTACATCTGTCTTGCTCTGGATGTTTTCTCTGTATTGAACGTATAGAATACAAAAATTATACTTTAAATAATTATATGGCGAAAAGCCTTGAACAGAAGCTTAAAATGAACTTATTTTTAAGTTTAAACGTGATGAGCATTATAGTCGATTTGTCGCTTAGTTTTCGCTAAGCCTAAATAAAATGTATATATATTACGCGTATCTCTAGAATTCATTTTAAGTTGATACATTGCAAACAACACATTCAAATTAATCTTACAAGATTGTTTTTGATGTCTCTTTGAATCAACATGTTAGCCTTATATGAAAGAATAAAAGAAAGGCTTATTTTAAGAATTCAGTAGATATTAAATTGGCCTAAATTTAAGATACGAGAGTTCTCTGCCTCTGAAAGGTAGATAGATATTTATTACCATTGAATGAAATTGAACCCAAACTGCATGGTCAAATTAGATTATTACTGTTTTTTGTGTGGTTATATTATCTGTTGTTCAAATTTAAAATATTTTCAATTGGTTTTGTACTTACGAATTTATTTTATTTAAAGTTTATTTTAGTTGCTACACCATTAAATTTTTTTTATCATTTTATTTAATTTTTTATCATTTTTTTTTATTTATATTTTTATATATATGGGGACAATGTCACACAGATCATCCTAGCCCCAAACTAAACAAAGCTTGTACTATGGGTACCAGGCGACGATATACATACTTATATAGATAGATAAATACTTAAATACATAGAAAACATCCATGACTCAGAAACAAATATTCGTGCTCATCA
Organism: Pseudoips prasinana; assembly: GCA_951640165.1. NCBI lineage: Eukaryota > Metazoa > Arthropoda > Insecta > Lepidoptera > Nolidae > Pseudoips > Pseudoips prasinana. Next base: position 29,287,065 of record OX621251.1, on the reverse strand, counting down.
CACAAATATTTGCACTTACCGGGATGCGAACCCAGGACCACCAGCTTCGTAGGCAGGAGCACTACCAACTAGGCTACGGTGACCGAACAATTATGTTTTAATTATTAATAACTTTAAAAATTAATTCTAGGGTATAATTCAAATATTCAAATGATTTAACTTAATTCTTTTTATTCTACATATACATAGAGAAGTTCTCTAGAAAGTCCAGAAATACCCTAAACCAGCAAGTATGTAAGAATATAATGACAGTAAACGTAGTAAAAGAGGTGTGCAAAGATCACGACAAATGGAAATCCATTGTCTGTGCCTACCCCTCTGCGAGATCCGTGCTGCAGCAAAATATGTGTGGCCGTAGCTGATGCTGATATAGGGGCATTTGACTGCCTCGTTGGTCTAGCGGTAGCGTGTTCAACCGCAGATAATGAGATCCTGGGTTCAAATCCCGGGTGGGGCCAAAAAGTGATTTTGGGATTTTTCTGGAAGTTGGCGGTATTACACGCCCGTACCTCGGAGAGCACGTAAAGCCGTCGGTCCTGTACCTGAACTATTTCCGGTCGTGTTGCTAGGCGTCCCATCGGATCATGAGAGTGATGGAATAGAAAGTGCCCCTTTATTTGCGCACACACTTGTGCACTATAATATGTCCTGCGCAATTGGCTAGTCTCCATTAAGACTGGCCGCCGTGGCCGAAATTCGGTCGGGAGGACATCATAGGGGCCCGATTTAATGTTTTTTTTTTTGTATCTTTTTGCTATGTATGGTATGAGTGACGAGCCTGGTTGCGTGGTTGGCAAATGCTCGCTTTTCACGCCGGAGGTCGTGGGTTAGATTCCCACCTAGGACAGATATTTGTGTGCATGAACATGTCTGTTTGTTCTGAGTCTGGGTGTAATAATATTTATTAAGCATGTATTAACAAAAGAAAAGTAGTATACGTAGTATATCAGTTATCTGGTTTCGATAGTACAAGCTCTGCTTAGTTTGGGATCAGATGGCCGTGTGTAAATAATGTCCTAGGATATTATTATTATAGTTTTGCCAAAAATATATATATGTCAATGTATCAATATAATATAAATACGTGATTGCAAATAATGACAATGGCTAGTGAGCCACATCTGCGACATCCTTTTTATTTCGTTTAATAACTTAAGACTCTTTAACTCGGAGTGCAAACGAGCTATTCGTAAGTGAAATTAATAAAACTATATAGGTCCGAAAGAATGCAAAAGTATTTAAAGTAATCTATGGCTAAATGGCTGACGGCCATACAGAATATCGTATGGCCGTCAGATGATAAGATAACCTTTTTTTTTGTTGAATTTAAAACACAACAAATGCAGAATATTATTTAAATTTAGGAAAAATTTAAACAAATTAGATTGGGGCACTCTATATATACATACAATAATAATGTTGTGTTCTGTAAGTTCTATCGCGCAACATTCAATTACATTGATTAAAGAATGTTTCTCTAAGTTTAACACTTTATACTTGTGACCGACCCTAGATAGAATGCAGGCGCCACCCCTTCTGTTATCTATGGAAAAACTTGTTGCTAAGCTGAAGTTTAGTATATTTAAAAGCCCTTCCTGGTGAGGTGTCATAAAATGTTCGGTGATGCATATAGCATCAATCCTTCTAATATTATTTGAGGGTATCACTTTTACTCAAGAGTCCAGCAATATTTTGGTGTAGGATATGTATACTGTTATAAACGAATGATGATTCTTGGGGGCGACTTTTGTCCAGCTGTTATGATGATGATGGTCGTAACACTTAGCACTAACAATTTATAAAGGTGTAACATAAATACAGGATCAAAGGGGAATGCCCAAGTGACTATGGAACTTAGTATCGGTGCCAACATTATTGTGCCTGGATGAAAACTACTGTTCTATGTTGGGATTACTATATACTTTCAATTAAAATTAACATGATTTATGTAATTTGCCGGGTTTCAAGGAAATAGATGGGTGAACATAGAACATCTTAAGTAAAGAAACGTTGGTTGCCCACTAGTTTATAGGCAAATTATGACTTAAGTAATATTATGGGGTAGAGGCGGCTAATCTCAACGGAGTCTAGCCTACTAAGCAGGATATATTGTAGTCCATGTGCAATCATAGGTGCACTTCTATTTCATCTTTCTGATTGTCTAATGGGGCAGCGATCCAACACGACCTGAGACAGCTTAGGCACAGGATAGACGGCTTCATATGCTTTCGAGACACGTTAGTATAATACCAGCAGCTTCCTGTCTCCGGGCTTCATCTTTTTAAATAAAATAAAGCCTATACTTAGGTGAAAGAATTGTGTCCAGTAGTCGGAGAATTTACTTCATATACAAAACATAGCAAGTATCATATCTCTTTATAATATTAGTTTGGGTTGACAATTGAAAGAAATACTCATTTCAGTGAATGTGTATTTTTTATTTACAACAAAAATACAGAGAATGGTAGGTTTTAGTAGTAACGAAATCCAAGTAGTTAGAATGTAGATGTTATCATTGAATTCGCACATTGACTGCCAACTTCCATGCCGCAATCGGAGTGAATAGGTGAACTGTACTATCCATAATGAATTTAGTCTCCCGTCTCAAAATCACTTTTCACAATAAGGAGTCTCTGTCTCAGATTACAATTATTAGCGTAATGGAGTCTCTTTCTCAAAGTCACTCGAGTTGTTACGAATAATCCACAACTGCACACACAAGAAATATCAAAACATTCGCCAAACACTATGATAAAAACCAGTTGTGACTTGCGATGGCGCATAACGTCAAAGATCACATAAGTGTTGCCAAAAATATTAATCAGATATCGATGTTTTTATCGATTTGCTTGTCATGTGTTATTCATTTTATATGTTCGTGTTTTTATATTCGAGCATTTAGAAAATAAAATAAATTAATAGTAAAAGAAATAATAGTAATAAATCTATAATTAGTTAAGGTTGAACAGAAATAATGTTTCAGTTGGAATATGGCTTAGTGGTCTAGGTTATTTCGCAAAGCAGGTGAACCCGCACCACAACGCATCGAAAATAAATAGACTTAAGAATATTTAGCGCTAATTTACCAGTACTAAGTGCTATTGGTCATTTGGTCATTTGGTCAGAAATAAATCCTTATTTCGTTTTTGTCCATCGATTATTCACTTTAAATATTCCGAGTGAATTTATTTTCATTTGCGGCAACATTTTATTAATTATCGCCGCTTGTTTATTATGCAAAAACAATAAAAGGACTTATAATTGATTTTTCTTTTATCCGGCAAATGTGAAACTCCATATTATAGTACTAAATTATGATAATTAAAAATAGGATTTTTACTTATAATGTTCATGTGGCACAACTTAGTTTTAAACGATACTGTCTATGGGCATTTGCCTTTAAGGACCGTATTCTACCCGTAAAACTGAAAATAGAGAAATAAAAGAAAGTAGAAGGTATTCCGCCAAGCCTACAATACATGTAATTACTTAGTTAAACTTAAGTGATTGCAAATAGTTTAGGGTCTAAGTATTAAATAGCTACCGTAATCAAATTAAGTAAGTAAGCATTAGGAAATTTCATTCAAACGTCACTGACAATCTCTTAAATATTCTGCCAAACCCAAATAGTATACTCATAATGCCAACCATAAAATGCATCTGATTACTTTGGTGTTATAATATTTACCGTAAGCAAATTAAGTACCCAAGCAATGTATTTTGAAGGTAGAAATTAATGAACCGAATTCCAATGTATACATTAAAGTAGTAATCATTCATATTATGTTGAAGCGTAAGGAAATTTCAATCAAACGGCAGTGACTATCTCATAAATATTCTGCCAAACGGTCACCATAGCCTAGTTGGTAGTGCTCCTGCCTACGAAGCTGGTGGTCCTGGGTTCGAATCCCGGTAAGTGCAAATATTTGTGTGATGAGGACGAATATTTGTTTCTGAGTCATGGATGTTTTCTATGTATATAAGTATTTATCTATTTATATAAGTATGTATATCGTCGCCTGGTTTGGGGCTAAGTTAAGTATAAGAATAAAAGTTACCATAATCAAATTAGGTTAATACCTAATTTTAGCTAAGTAATCAATAGTTACTGTAATCAAATTGCATACGTACCTACCCAAGCAATGTATTTCGAAGGTAGACATTAATGAACCGAATTCCAATGTATACATTGAAATAATAATCATTCATATTATGTTGAAGCGTAAGGAAATTTCAATCAAACGGCAATGACTACCTCATAAATATTTATAGTACATTCGAGAGTACTGGTAGATGGTATTAAATATTCAAATGCGATGCGATTGGGTGCAATATTGCTATTACTATTAGTTAAGGGTTCGTAGGTCTGTGTTAGTAGTTAGTTATTAGATATGCCGGTTGGTACAGTTGGTAAATACTTGCTTTTCACGCCGCAGGTCGTGGGTTCGATTCCCACCCAGGACAGATGTTTGTGTGCATGAACATGTCTGTTTGTCCTGAGTCTGGGTTTAATCTATACATATAATAAAATCGTAGGAAAGTAAAAACTGTACATTGAATATTTTTAAAAAAGGATACATGAGGCGTGATCTACAATGGATATCGAAGCCAAAAATATAGTTTTTAGAATTTTTGTCTGTTTGTCTGTATGTATGTCCGGGCTAAACTCAAAAAGTACTGCATGGATTTACTTCAAATTTTGCATGAATATTACAAAGAAGTCGGGTCAACATATAGGCTACATATTATCACGCTATCACCTACGGGGGAGGAGCTATGATAATATATAAACTTTAACGCGGGTAAAACCGCGGGGCACAGCTAGTAATCTATATAAGTATGTATTTACAAAAGAAAAGTAGTCTATGTAATATAACAGTTATCCGGGTTCCGTTGTACAAGCTCTGCTTAGTTTAGGTAGAATCAGATGGCCGTGTGTGAATAGTGTCCCAGGATATTAATATATTCTTAATCGAGAACTATAGTGGAAATGAAAAAACACTCAAGGATATTTTTATAGGCGGGCACATCAAATTAAATTATTACACTTTAATTTGAATTCATAAATTACATAATTTTCATATCAAATGTACCTATTCATTGTACATCAAATTTACCCGGGCGTAACCGAAATTGTATTTAACTACCGGAAAAGTAGGTAAGATTCTCTTTGAATTGCCGTTTGTACTATTATAGCAGTATAAGTGCTTCTGACATAAACGATTTATGTCTAAGGACTACAACAGAAACGAAGTATACAAAGATTGTGACAAATGGAAATCCGTTGTCTCTGCCTACCCCTCTGGGAAACAGGAGTGAGTCTATGTATGTATGTATGTAGTACAACAGAACCCCACGTATCTTCTAGTACGAAGTCACTAAGAACTCAAACCACTTTGGTGACCCACCTATAAACCAACCGCTTATCTAGGTGCTTGTCTTCATTGAATAAATACAGATTGGTGGCAGCAATTTACAATTACCTGTAAAAGTTAATCATACACATTTAAATTCTAATAAGTAGCAGTTCAAATTTATTTTTCTGTATGGTGCCACAAATCTACAATAAAATACCTTTTTCATATAAATACCTAACAATAAACTTATTCAAAAAGAAATTTAAAGAATTACTTTGTAAAAAAGGGTACTATAGTGTGAATATTTTTTTTCTAGATAAGTCTATTGTGCCAAATATGTGAAATTATTGTGTTTTAAATTGCAGCAAACTATTTTATATATATAAATTTTAAGTCATTTGTACGCCTGATTCGGCAGGACATGTTGATACCACTACTATTATTGTAACGTCACATGTAAAAATGTAAAACATGTTTCATACAAATAAATGCATCTTTATCTTTATCATGTTGCATTTTGTTTCAGCGTCTGTCCAAATTCCAGGAAAATGCATCTCCTCCTTTATTCTAGATTAGACGGGAAATATGGCAGCATTAAGAAACGCTACAGTGGCTTTAAGAGACAGCGAAAAGGTTGGAGCCTATAAATACGCTGGTCTACAGTTTTACACACTGTGTAGGATGTAAATAACAGTATATGAAACGTGCAACGTACTGACGGACGTTGAATAGTCGGTAATAGGATTTATTATCTATCTTTCTCTCTCTCTCTATCTTCTCTCTCTCTCTCTCGCTTTAAAAAGGACAAGAAAAAACACGGATAACAGTTATCTCGAAAAAACTGATCGTTTTCCTAAGACGCTACATAACATTTAAATAACATTAATTGAGAAAATTTCTGTGTGGTGACAGTGGCGCATTTGCTGTGTGGCGAATATTGAAATATCTTCACCTCATCTCAATCCATGGGTGGCGTAGAAGTCGACCCGAGAGAATATCTACTAGAGGATGGGCAGCAAATTCCTACTGAGTACTATTACCATCTTACTGTGATCGCCAACCCGTTTGCCAAGCGTGGCGATTATAGCATATCTCCCAAAGTTGATTCTTAGGGGAGGTTTTTTCCAGAAGTGGACCTCTTACAGTTGTAACCATGAGTTGAGAAAAAAAGGAAATGTTCATATAAGTCATTTGCGATTTTATTTCAATAATTCTTCGACATTATTTACACACGGCTATCTGATCTCAAACTAAGTCGAGCTTATACTCTGGAAACCTGATAACTGATTTACTACATATACTATTTTTCTTTTGTAAATATCGACAAACTATACTAACTACAGGTGGTTGGGCAAGCTCCAATATACAATATTTTGGATAATTGACAGAAAGCATATGTGTGCTTTTCTCACTATACTTACTTGGTAATTACGATGCAATCACTATTTTGCGTAGAAATTAATTTAACTATACACATTCATAGGCCGTAGGTATATCGCTGGAACTATGTGATGCATTTGTCATATGAAATATGGTAATTAATTGGTTTGATTATAATAAATTAGGTAGTAGAGTAATAGCGAGTATAATTTTCAATAACTTCTGCTTCAATAATAATTGACATTCATTGAATGTAGGTCTTCAATATATGTCATTTAAATATTATGTCATAATTTTATTTTATTAGAAAAACAAACAGTATTAACAACTTATGATAAGAAAAAGGTTATAACAACTAATTAACAATTATACGTTTTCACCAATGAATACAAAAATTACTTGTTTGCTTAGTATAAGATACAATCAATATGTTTGTATTTATGTTTCTTTAGTTGATACGTTAGGTTATTTCAATAATAATTCATTCAAATAATTATAATATGTATGTTTGTATGTAAATAAAACTTAGATACAATAAGACAACGAAAATGAGATAGATATATTATGCTTAAATATACAAGTACACTTGATAAAGCAACATAGTTATTGAACCAATTCGAGCCAATGTTTAGTAAGTGTATGCCTGAATACATGTGGCTTGGTTGTGAATAAGTCAAAATCAGAAAAGTCAACCAACTAATAATACTAAGATAAATTATATTTATTATTATTTTATTTTAATTTTATTGCTTAAGGAAAACTTACAGCTAGAATACAAATGACACACAGAATAGAAGATGAAGGCCAATTAAAAGTTTTCACAGATAAAATAAATATGACAAATATATTATAATAAATACTTTTTCCTGTTTTATATTTCTTTTCAAGGTTTCCTGTGTTTAATTGTCAGATAAGACACCATTGAAACTCTTCATGTACAGGGTCACTAATGGTAGGTACCAATTTTTGGTAGGATGTCATTTTCACCTTTTAGTTGCGGAGTTTCCCCCTCTGCAAATCATAACTAGGACAAAATTGGTAAGAACTTATTATCGTTATATTTTAGTTTAGACCAAAAGACGGTATAATAATATTATTTGTTTATATAAAGTGGTTTGAGAACGAAATATCAAAGATTTTACTTACGCTGCCTTCTGTAACTAACACAAGACGTATTTTTTAGAATTCCTTGGGTGAGATTCTCATAGGAACAATGAAGCTCATGCTCTAACTCACCTAAAAGTACTTTAGGTCGCCAGAGCTTATTGGGGTGGGGGAAGGGTCAGCAACACTTGTTAGCTGACTCTTAAAGGCCGGAAACGCACCGGCGACTCCTTGGTGTTGCGAGTGTCCATAGGCGGCGGTGATCACTTACCTAAGGTGACCCACTAGTTCGTTTGTCACCCTCTGATATAAAAAAGGTGAGCTAAAACACTGGTTCTATGAGGATCTCAATGAATTGCTAAAATTTAGAGGACAAATAATAAAAATAATAATTATTAATCAATGTAACATTGAGTTACCAATGACTCACAGTTGCAAAAAATAAAGTGCCTTTAATTGGCGTATGGAAATAGTGCAATGCTATTTTTCAGTAAATATTGGAAATAGTGCAATGCTATTTTTCAGTAAATAGCATTGCAACTGTGAGTCATTGGTAACTCAATGTTACATTGGCATTAGTCTACTGTTCCCGCACACCGGTACCGCGGAATGAGTTGCCCTTATGTATATTTTGAATGGATCAACTGATCCCGTTCCATACTTTTGCAATTAGTATAGAGATTGAAAAAAATGTTAAATAAAATAAAATGAAAAGGTTTTTATTCACGTAGACTTTAAAAAAGCGCTTGTAAACAGTCGGAACATGTTTGTAGTAATACAGTTAGGTATACGTAATTATTTCCAGTTACATTTATATTTAGATACACGGATTGTTAAAACATTTATATAATTTATTTTATAATAGTAATGATATTTAGCTAGCTAGTATTAATTTATTGTCAAAACATTAATATCTCCAAGACAACACAGAGTCACAGCTTGTTTTTGTAGTCCTCCTGAAACGACTTCCGCACTCTTCTACAGAAATTAGCAAAATTAAAAACAATATAGTTTTATGTAATTAAAAAGCGAATCCAGTTTAATAAAGAATAATAATTAAATTAATGAATTCTTACATTCATCCCTCGGGATCAACTTAAATTGGCGTCAGTTATCTAAAGAGCCGTTATAATTATATACTAAGGACTTATAAATCCGTAACTAAATCTCAGGAACATATTAAAAAGTGCCATATAATAATATTCAGAGACATTATTTACACACGGCCATCTGATCCCATACTAAGTAGAGCTTGTACCTACTATGGAAACCAGATAACTGATATACTACATTATACTACTTTTCTTTTGTAAATACATACTTCTATAGATAATTACACCCAAACTCAGGACAAACAGACATGGCCATGCACACAAATATCTGTCCTGGGTGGGAATTGAATCCACGACCTCTGGCGTGAAAAGCAAGTGTTTACCAGCCACGCCAACAGGCCCGTCTGCTTGTCCTATGTAGGCTTCAACAACAGGAATATCTTTAAAATAACCTGCTCCGCATGATTTGGTATCTGTAAACTACCAACATAATAGTGTGATTAAAATGACCAATGATGTTTATTCAACCATTTTTCTGCAAATATTAAATAAAATTCTTCCATCTAAAGGTCCCATAAAATATCTCATTCCTAACCTAATTTTACTAGCCCAATACATAATAGAAATGTTTACCATATTACCTTTAGCGAAGACCGTACAATTCAACAATGAAACAGTTACACATGAAGACAATAAGACTGTTAAAATCGCGGGATATTATATGGGTTCCGGCATTCTATGGATCCCGGATTAAAATATGTAGAGGAAAATTCCGTAATGTTTGTGCAGGAATCCGGTTGTATTTTGTGACTACATTTTGGAGACAATGGTTGGAAAATGTATTTCGATGTTTGTGTATTCTATTATATTTGTTTTATTTGAAGCTGGATTAAGATGATCTTCAACTGTATGTTCATTCTTGAGGTGACGCTTCAGATTCTTTGATTCAGGGGCAAATACATTCTTGTAAGCCATTGATGTGAACTTTATGAGGTATGTTTGGGATATGCAATATATTTTGATGAAGCCATCGTATATATTAAGTTTTTAAAGTATGCAATGGAACACCCGTCAGCTAGATCCTTACAAAAATTAATAGAGGAGTAATGTTTTTCTTAGATATACGAGTAATCTATACATATAATAAATCTGTAGAAAAACAATTTTTGTACATCAAAAGAAAATCCAAAAAAAATAGCCAGGGTATTAAAGAACAACCTATAGAACCCATTTCCAGCCTTTTTAGAATTTTTGTCTGTTTGTCTGTGTGTCTGTTTGTCTGTTTATATGTTCGGGTATCACGTAAAATATACTAAAGCAATGTAGATAACTTTTATACACAACGATTGAGCGTAACTTGAGGTAACATTTAGTTTTTGTTTTATTGCAATCGGTTCAGTCTATCAAAAGATATTAAGATTTTAAAGTAATCATGAAGAAAAATAACACACATTTCATTACTTCAAGATGAACTAATGTTTATAGTTGAGCTACCTAACTGTCCGATAGATGTCATTGTGCATATTATGACATCTCTTTTCTGCATGAACTAGGTTGATAGTTGATTTTTATTTCGATAGATGTCGTTGTGCATTTATTTGGACTCGCGGTGTTAAGATTTGCCCATGGATTTATTTGCCCGTGTTTGCTGATTGCATGATTACGTAGGGTTTTGAATGTACTGAATTGTTTCGAAATAAGGTCTTGGTTGCCTAGAAGTATGTTGTTGTCCAAAATTGGTTATTAAAAAAATCTGTTTTCTTTGGGAAAATTGAATTATGTGGAAGGTTGGATTTGTTATAATTTAATTTTAAATTATAATGTCAGTCGATCGAAAGTTTGTGCTGTCGTTTCGTTTGTAACGCGAATGTACCTACAGACGATTCGAATTTTATCAAGCCTGTCCGATTGAATGTATTTGAATGTAGTAAATTAACCCTGTCTCTCATAATTTTCTCAGCACAAATCTATATACCTACCTATGTAAAAGAGGGAACTGACTGACTGATATATCAACGCACAGCCTGAACGGCTGGGGTTAGAGACTTGAAATTTTGTCTGTAGGTACTTTTATGACGTATGCATTCACTAAGGAAGGGTTTTTGGAAATACTAACCCTAAGGGGGTAAAATAGAGAATGAAAGATTGTATGAAAATCCGTCATTTTTGTAGTTAAAGGCATTGAAACTTATATTTAGTAGTTCAGCTAAAAATAAAAATAAATATTTTATTAGTTTTGGAAATTCCACCCAAAGGGCGTAAAATAGGGGATGTAAGTTTTTATGAAAAGTGTGTAATTTTTTAAGTGAAAAGCATGAAAATTGGTATGGCCTTTCCGTTAAAAATAAAAATATGTATTTCAGGATTTTAGGAATTTCCACGCCTGAGGGCGTATAATATTCCAAATAATATTTCAAATTCCTCAGAACCATTATAGGTATACCCACACGCAACATACATCCCCTATGTATGTTGCGTGTGGGTATATCTATAATGGTTCTGAGAAATTTGAAGCCACCTAAACTTTGCAACGGCACTAGGCTTCAAGTCAAAGCTTTGCATCGTGTTATAGAGGCTACTATTATGCCTGGATCCGCCCAGGGAGAAACAGTGTTCGTGTCACGTATTCCATTAGTGCCGAATGATCTCCCTTTTCAGTTTAAAATACTGTAGTTCCCTATAAAAGTGTGTGTCGCGATAACCATCAACAAATCGCAAAGTCCAACTCTCAAGTTAGCTGGAATTGACTTAAGGAAGGCGGGCAGGTTCACGTGGCGTGCTCACGTGTGAGTTCATCCCACAGTCTGGTCCATGTAGTGCGAGGACCTACGTCTTTAGCTGAGCTCCGTAAAATGGATGATATTGAACATCCCACATACCAGGCCGCTTGCCGAGCACGCCATTTATTAGATGGAGGTCAGCATTGGGATGACGCTCTAGCGGAAGGATGCGTGAGCGATAGTCCACAGCGCTTGCGACATTTGTTTGCCATCTTATGGACCTTTTGTGCGTTATCGGGTGCTAACCAGTTATGGAAAAAATACCATGACAAGTATGCTGAAGATTTTATGAGACATGTACAACTAAATACTGATGGAGAAATTCCTGACAAGGTACGTGAAATTTGTCACAACAGGTCCTTATTGGCTATTCAAGAGATAGTTATAAGTATAGGAGGGAACCTGATCAGTCAGAGGCTGCGGAAATGCACAGGAGTTTGCCAATTTATTGTAAAAAAATAGGCGATGGCACATACCCCGTACAAGAATATGGAAAAGTTATATTGATTGGTAATCTCTGCTCTTACGTTACATCACAGCTGGAGCTAATTTCTTCTGTGTACGGAGATACCACAAACATTGGCAATCAAGCTGGTTCTTGGCTATGTCAGCGAGCTATTTTGACTCCCCGCAATGACCAAGCTGCGGCAATTAATTTCAAAATATTGACTCATGCGTCCGGGAATAGTAAAGAATATAGCTCAATAAATACAGGTATGGAAGAAGATGACGCCACGCATTACCCAGTAGAATTTTTGGATTCCCTCAGCACACCCGGACTTCCAGCCCACAAAATAGTTTTAAAAATCGGTGTACCAATAATTCTTCTCAGAAATTCATGTCCCCCCAAACTTTGTAACGGCACTCGGCTCAAAGTCACAAATCTGCAGCAAAACATTATCGAAGCTGAAATATTAACAGGTTGCGGCGCCGGTGATATTGTTTTTATTCCAAGGATACCTATAATTCCTTAAAACTTTCCTTTTTCTTTCAAACCAGTGCAATTCCCAGTCAGTCTCTGTTATGCCATGACGATTAATAAAGCTAGACATTATCCGTTGCGGGGATGGACCTAAGTATTGGATGCTTTTCCCATGGTCAACTATACGTAGCTCTTTCACGCATAAACGACCCCAATAACGTTTTTGTTTACGCTCCAGATGGTTCCACAGGTAAAATAAAGAAGCACTAAATTAAATTAAAAAAGAAATTGTATCGGTATCCTCCCACAGCGCTTTACACTAAAAAATACATTGTTAAGTTCCGACATCCACGCGAACGAAGTCGCGGGCACAGCTAGTCTGAAATAAATTATAAATTAAAATTACTCTTAAGTAAACAATTCAAATAAAAAAGTACTTTATTTCACAGTTGTTTTTGAACCAATTTTGGTCCTTTTCAGGGAAAGGGGATAGTTTCTACGAAACCCAAGTATCTACTCCAAACGGCCCGTTAATTGTATCAAATAAAGGACAATCAAATATATAAAAGTTTAATGACCGTAAATAATAATTAATAAAAGAATATCTTGGTCAACTAACACCAAACTGTTTTAAATCTATATATATAAAAATCAGTGCCACTTTTCGTTGTAATGTTATAACTCAACAACGCCTTTACCGATTTGGCTAATTTTGGTCTTGAATTATTCGTGGAAGTCCAGGGAAGGTTTGTACGTAGAAAAAATTTTAAAAAAGTCCTGAAAAAGTGTAAAATCAACATCTTTTAGCAATTAAATTTTTTTTTTGTTTGAATAAATGAACTTAATAATCATTTTTTTTTATATTACTATGCCTTATACGTAGCGAAGCACGTACCGGGCCGCTAGTATTTATATATTTAAGTCAAGTCAAGTCAAAAATCATTTATTCCGTAAAAAATTTACATTTATGTGGAATCGTCATATTTTTTAACCTACCGTGCAGTGCATGAAGTGGCAGCTACTGAGATAGACCGCCAGAAAACTCAGTAAGAATCCTTTTTTAAAATAAAATATACTCAAGATTAATTACAATCATGTGTGTTGACTCAGAACAACTCAATCCCAAGCACTATTATCACTTAAATAATCAGAAATTTTGTAATATGCCCTGCTACACAATTTGGCTTTAATAATTCTTTTAAACTTATTCGTAGACAATTCTCTAATATATATTCTCTAATATAGAATTCTCTAATATAGAATTTCTAATTACAAACATATTATAGAAAAAATACTCTCACACGAGGAACAAATAATCATGCTCATCACTCAAGAATTTGTCCTGCGTGGGAATCAAACCCACGACCTCAGGTTTAGCAGACAGGGTCCACCACCACTAAATTAGTCCATTCGAGCTCCTTACGCTACTCGGACATTCAAGTCAAATGCAAAAAAAAGAAATCTTTTTAAAGATTCAGCTGCTCTTAATTCTATTATTTTTACAGTAAATTCAAAGCAAAGCAAAGCTGGAACTTTTCTTTTTCCATGTGCATTTCCGGGATGCCACTTTCAACGCAAAAATCTCCAAAATTCTATGTTTCAGTCGACAAAAGCTGTTTGTAAAGTGTGACAAACCCAAAACAAAGGACATTCAAATATGTACAACGTACATCTCTGCATGTCATGTACAGGGGGTAAATATAAGTGCCTATACCCGTCGTTGTATTGTTGCATTAATTAATTCCCTGGCTTGCTAACTTACTAACGATCTACTTATCCCGGCCAGATTATTTCACAGAAAAACGGTGCTGCCTGTTCTCTGGCAGATATTCTTTGGGTCGATTTCTGCACCCCCACGGGATGAGATGGGGTGATGATATTCTTCGCCGTTACCACACACTACTATTACTACTATTTATATATGTATACATTAGAAATTTTTATTCATTCATTCATAGACTCACGCCTGTTTCCCAGAGGGGTAGGCAGAGACAACGGATTCCCATTTGTCACGATCTTTGCATACTTCTTTTGCCTCGATTACTGTCATTATATTCTTCATACAAGCTCGCCGGTTTAAGGTACTTCTGACCTGCCCTTTCTTGAGAACATCTCCAATTTGGTCAGAGAATGTTCGACGTGGTCTTCCCCTACCGGTTGTCCCATTCACACAGGCCAGGTATACTTCTTATGTCAATCTTCTTTCATTCATCCTTTCTAAATGGCCAAACCATCTCAGCATGCCATTTTCAATCTTTGTGACTACATCCTCTTTCACACCACAACGCTCTCTTACATCAGTATTTCGAATTCTGTCTCTCAAAGTCACACCACACATACTTCTCAGAGCTCTCATTTCCACTGCATTTATTTTACTTTCATTCTTTTTCTGCCATACCCAACTTTCACTTCCATACATTAAAGTTGGCACTAACACTCCATCGTGCACGGCTAGTCGAGCCTTCTTTGATACTTGCCGGCTACTCATAAAGGCGTGTAGTGCCCCATTCACTCTGTTCCCCGCATTTACTCTTCTAACAATATCTTTTTCATATTTCCCATCTCTCGTAAACAAAGTTCCCAAATATACAAACTCATTCACCTGTTCGACTTTCCTTCCTCCAATCACAATATCACACGCTGTCGTGTATTCATCCCTTTCAAATACCATTACTTTCGTCTTACCTACATTCATTTTCATCCCTTTCCTTTCAAAAGATTCATGCATACTTGTTACCATCACCTGCAACTCGTCCGCCGATGATGCAAGTAAAACTTGATCATCAGCGTAAAGCAGACATTTGATGAGTAACTCATTCATGAGTCACTCTACTATGCTTCGCAGAGAAAAGACCTGATCCGTGCATCCCATTCCTTTCCGAAAACCCGCCTGTGCATCCCATATTTTCGCATCGGTTTCTTTCACAACTCTTTCAACCAATACTTTTGCATACAACTTACCAACGACGCTGAGCAGACTAATGCCCCTATAGTTTTTACAGTCTTGCCGTGAGCCTTTCCCTTTGTAAAGAGGTACGATGACAGCCTTGCACCAATCACTTGGCACTTGGCCGGTGGTATAGCATAAATTGAAAAGGCTGCACAGCTGACTCGCTATGACGCCATGTCCAGCCTTCAGCATCTCGGAAGTTATCCTGTCATACCCTGGTGACTTACCTGTTACAAGTGATATATAATAAATCATTTAAAGGAAATTGTAGTAGGTTTTATGACAAGTTCCTTACCTAAATAACTAAACTACCTGAAAATCAAAATACAAAATCAATATGTAGTGTTAATTCCGCTAATTGTCAGTTTAATCATGCCGGGATGCAATTTGCACCGCCCTCCCGCCCGCAAAAATGTGCACATGCAAGAAGGACAATATAAAAAAGCAAATTACATGCGCCAGTACGATACCCAACACGTGTTTCGGTCCTCCACGGACCATTCTCAAGGGCTGCTAACTCGTCGAGTGCTCGAAGGAGACAGGAAGGAGTCTCCTTCGATTGATATGATTTTGTATTTTGATTGTTATGGATTTCCGCAAAGTAACGCCTGATTCCATTACTAAACTACCTGATACAAGGTTCAAGACACACACGAAATATAAACATGGCTAAGCTATATACTAGGTTCACTCGTAAAGAGTCCAACTGAAGGTTGTCTGGAAGAGATCGCTGTAAGCGATGAAATCGCCAAATGTACCTTTTTGTTATATTGTTAATAATATTATTACTTATGCTCTCATTTGTAAATTTTGTTCAAAGTATATTAAAGCAGATGCTTATACTTAGACATTCTCAATTATTTAATTGAGAATGTCTGAAATGAGAATTACTAGGTAAAAACCATATGGTTACGTATTTACGTAACCATATTGTTTTTACCTAACTAATTTTATTAAAAGATTTCTGATATTTTTAACTGCTGATATAACTACTTATAAGTAATTTAAGAAACCTTCACAATTATTATGGTTATATTCTTCAGTGCGAAGAATGTGGCTGACGTGGTAAATAAAATGCAAAGAGGGAAGTCGCCTGGCCATGACGGTCTCAGCATCGAACACCTAAAGTATGCTGGTCCTCATCTGTTTCGTGTAATAGCGATGTTGCTGACACTATGTATGGGACATAGTTATCTACCAGCCCCTCTAATAAAAACATTAGTGGTACCAGGCATTAAAAAGAAAAATATAAGTTTAGCGGACAAATGTAACTACAGACCCATCTCTCTGGCAACTATTACAGCCAAGATATTGGACAGTCTACTTAATTCCCACTTAACTGATCACATTAACTTGCGTTGTGTGCACAATTCAGCTTTAGAACCGGACTCTCCACTGAAAGTGCTATTCTGGGACTTAAGTGTACTGTCCGATATTACACAGATATAAAAACACGTCTACGCGTGCTTCCTAGACCTTTCGAAGGCATTTGACCGGGTAAACTATAACAAGCTCTGGGAGAAGCTGGAACGCACAGGCGTAGCTGGTGAGTGCACTAATATTTTAAAATATTGGTATTCACACCAAATTAACCAGGTCAAGTGGGGTAGTGCTATGCCTGACGAGTTTGGACTAACTTGAGGTGTAAGACAGGGTGGTCTATCCTCGCCTATACTGTTTAACCTGTACATGGACCAATTAGTTGGGGACCTCAGTAGCTTACATATAGGATGTTACATAGACGGAGTATGTGTCAGCAATATAAGCTACGCAGACGATCAGGTACTTCTGGCCCCAACCCCGAATGCTTTGAGGATCTTGATCGAGACTTGTGAAAAATATGCTGATTCACATGATCTCCAATATAACGGCATCAAAGCGAGATCCTCATCTTTAAGGCTGGTTTAAAATATGATCCTACAGATGTTCCAGTAATATTACTCAAAGGGTCACCCCTAAAGAGAGTTAACACCTTTAAGTACCTAGGACATATTATAACTTCAGACCTTAAAGATGATGATGATATTGAAAGGGAACGGAGGGCGCTGGCAGTGAGGAGCAATATGCTGGCCCGTAGATTTACACGGTGTAGCAAGGAGGCTAAAATAACACTATTCAAAGCCTATTGCCAATCCTTCTACACCTGTGGCCTGTGGACAAGGTATACGCTCCGAGCTTATAACGCCCTCCGAGTTCAATATAATAATGGTTTCAGAGTGCTGTTGGGACTATCGAGGCGCTGCAGTGCGTAGCAGCGTGGCAGCTAGCAGTTAGCAGTTAGGATCAGTAATCCCCAGGTCGGTAAATTAAATTTTGCGATCCGACCATCTTTGCGATTCATTCTCATCTTCTTCTACACCCTGTATGTTATATGTATCAGTATGTTTCCACTGAATAGGATAAAAGTCTTTGTTCTTGTTTTTGGTTACTCTGGGGAGGATGTAGTAAGTGTTAAGGGATTACACATACGGAGATTTACACTTACTTACTATTGTGTCCTGTCGTATCTGCCTGACTACGTTAGTCCCACATGATACGTGAAATACGTCACTTGTATGGGGAAGTTGAGACATGGGCGTCTACTTATAGCAAGAAATTAAGGAAGAAAGAAAAAATTATGTATAAAATTGCAAAGACTAATAGAAGAAAGAACAAAGAAATAACACGTCGATCGAATAATTCGGGTAGCTAGCCGCTTAAAAAGTTAAGCAGGAGTCGAAGACTTGAGGGCATTTATCCTAGGATGCATCATGCCCCATAGTCCTGGTCGTAAATTTCCTTATCAAAAAAAGCAATTAGTTTTATCGTCTTAGATGTAAATTAAGTTAAGGATTATCTGTGCTTGTTGGGAATAAACCATTTTAATTTTTTTTTTTATTATATATGAGAACATTTTTCCGGAGCTGAGATGAAGCTGCTGCGGAATTGTAAAATGTGTTACAATTCCGCATTGGCTTCTTCATTTGCTGTATGGTGGCGGCAGCGAATATCATCACCTTAGGGACACATAACGTACCCGAAATCAAAATAACTGCATACAATACAATTTAACAGACTCACTCAGATTTATTGGTAGATAAATGCACTAAATAAATCATAGTTAGGACTTTCCTATGTAAAACGGACTTAATGTGTAACAAGAGCATAGCCTACTTGAGCATTCATTGCGCTTGGTCTAGAGCTTTCAAGATTTATTTTAGTGGCTTAACAATTTCAACTATCCTTTATGCTAACTATTGCACTAAACCTATTCCATTTTGTGCATTTACTACACACATCCCTAACTTTTGCTGTGTGGCTGATGGTGAAGAATATAGCCACTCTATCTTACCCCTTGTGGGGCGTAGAACTCGTCCCACGGGAATTTCTGCCAGAGAATGGGCAGCAGCGTCTCTCTGTGAACTATGTCCATCATACTCTGATCGCAAACCTGTTCACTAAGTGTGGCAATTATGGTAAATTACCAAATTCCTAGGGGATGCTCTTAACCAGCATGGACGTCATTCAGCTGATAGAATGAACATGAATAAGTGTCGGAGTAGTTCTAGCTCTGTAAATTTATCGATTGTTGTCTATAATAAACGACAGTTTAATAATTATGCTCCCCGAAGTATGGAGACACTCAGAAATAAAACTACTTATGCGTTCCTCCATCCATCCACAAACTGACCACGTCGATAGTTACTTAACTACGATAATCATAGAGGGCAACTGGCTGTAATTGCCCTATAGTAACCATGATGGATTTTTTGACCGTCAAGAAACATTATAGAAGACAAAAAACATAGGTCATTTGATCCGGCATTTCAATATTTTAACACAATTGTCGAAGGTGTCATTTGTTTCAAAAGAAAACATGGAGGACCAAGAAGACAATTTACGGAGTGATTAAAAGAAAAATATCGGATTTATATGGATGGTTAAAAGTTGCCATTAAATAGATAAATTTGGAGAATGCTATTTTACAAGTGCCTAGCACTTATGTTATAAGAAGAAGAAAAAACCGGCCAAGTGTTTAGCTGTGTTAGTTTTTAGAAGAAAACCAGAATCCAATATTTTTTTAAACACTATCTAGCGAATTAAACACAACTCTCACGCAACACACAGTACACAGTAATTGTTTATATTATACTTCACCTTTTACTTTTTATTTACACACTCTGGCAAATGTGTATTATTAAATTAACTTTGTTTTTATTTTTTGTTTTGTTTAAACTACATTTAAATGTCTCTTTACCCGCTCTTATGTAAGATACCGCTCAATATAATTTTGTCTTCAAGCTCCGGGAGGGTCCCAGAGACCTGTAATACAGGTTGTTTGAAAACCTACAACAGGCTCTGGTCTCTCACAATGTTATGTCACATAGTATATATATCAAGTGTAATACCACATAATAACATAATTAAATTGATGAAATGAACGAATAGAATGGGATAAAGTAAAACAAACATTCCCTCTTTACTTGAAAAGGAAGTAGGTACCTACATTAAATAAAATATTATACATCAATTTGTATCAAGGCTTTGTAGATGTCATCAATATACATATTAATTACGGCTACAAAAAGCCCGAGCGTAAATCGTAAACTTTACCATTGTTTAGATTTTTAGTACCTTAAGTTTTTAAGTTAAACCCTGGAGAGAACGACGGATGGACATTAAGATAGACTTGGTGGAATATTAAATTATTGTTCTAACAAAATGTTTTAAATAAAAAATATAATCCCTGTCTTTGGTACATGTTGGAATTCGATTGTCGTGTGAATAATCCTGAGATTTACTGTTCAATAAGTACCCACTTGAACGCACCCCTCCCGCTATTAAGTAGTCTGGCATCGATTCTATATCACCTCTAAAGCGTACTTCTGTCATAATGATTCGTCAGGTATTGAACATATTTCATTGGAGAATTTTTTAATTGGGACCTATATAATCTATACATATAATAAAATCGTAGGAATGTCAAAACTGAAAATTGCATATTTTTTTAAAAGGATACTTGGGGCGTGATTTACTATCGATATCGAAGCCAAAAATATAGTTTTTAGAATTTTTGTCTGTTTGTCTGTATAATCTAAATAATATCCGGGCTAAACTCAAAAAGTACTGCATAGATTTATTTAAAATTTTGCATGGATATTACTAAGAGGTCGGATCAACATATAGGCTACATATTATCACGCTATCACCTACGGGGGAGGAGCAGTGATAATTTATAAAATTTAACGCGGGTAAAACCGTGGGGCACAGCCAGTGTCGAAATAAATTCAAAGATATACTTAGTAAGAACGACAAGAAAATTTGTGTGTATTTTCTTAATATACACATTTTATTAATACCTTACTAGGTTCTCAATTATGATATTTATTGTAATTTATTCTTACCCATTAAATCAAAACTTAGTGCCGTAATGGTGGTAGACTATTCATTAATGAATTAAGTTTACTTATGTAAATGTTTTTTTTCACTTTGTAATATGTGACTTGTATGTTTATATGTGTATTTTTACAATTATTGGGCTGATAATTATAAAATTGCTTCATATCCAGTCATTTTTAACCCGGTATACGAATAAAAATAGTATACTTCGCAAAACCTTGTTCAGCCCAAATTAAACCTCAACAGCATTTAAGCCGAGTTTCGCTCTTTGGCTTTAATTGGTTGCTAGCAAAAGTTTCGTGGATATGAAAAAAAAAAAACAAAGTCGCCTAACTTAATGTTTAAATCCTTTGCTACAGTATTAATAACAGACACAATATCTAGGTTATATAGGTTTCTGTTTGTGGCGCAGTCGCTGTGCCGGAGTGGCAGGAGTGGGCAATAGGGCTGGGTAATCCAGAACCCTCCCAGGGTACGTGTCCCGAACATCAGGAACATGGCCTAAAAGGGCGGCACAAGAGAAGCATACCCGCGTTCCCGGGGCTCCCCCCATCATGCGCCAAGAGACGTCCACGGCAGGTTAGCTTCAGTCGGTACGAGTCCAACACATCCACCCGTAGACACTTTTTGCGGGAGGCAAGCGTTCCCCCTGCCTTGTCAAAAAAAAAGACTAGTTAGAAGTTACATTCTGGTTCACTTAGTGCCTAAGTTAAGTTTAAATAATTCCTAAAGGGTATTACTCAAATACAATGTATGTATTTTATGTGCACTAAGTGCATTATTGGATAAAAACAAATATTTATGTAAAATTGGTCAATAATAAGCCTTGATTTAAAACTTTGGGCGTTTTAAAACCCTTGTTCTTAAGCCAACTCTATCGTTTTAGTAAGCATGTATTCGCGTGAAACAATGAAGATAGGTTTTCTCAGTATCTTAAAGAGTCGATAAATGTTTCATAAGTTGGTCGGTTTATTTTAGAAGCAGCGACCAAAAGGCTAGGTTGATAAAATGGCTATGGATTGATATTTACCAAACCGTAAAATATTTGACCTGCTTCTTACTTTATACCTTTAAAAGGAACAGCAGTTTTGATAGTACTTGCTGGCCATCTGGGTTGAGTAACAAAGAGTGAAATAATAATATCCTGTGATATTATTCACACACGGCCATCTAATACCAAACTAAGCAGAACTTGTACTTTTTTTTTATCGGGACTAGTCCTTCCCTCTTACCCACCACTGCAACTCCTGTAAGCCAGGATCAACAGTGGCACACAATGAAATGACACTGAGCGGTGAAGCTCAGGCATGTCCCGGGGAATCGCTTTAACTGTCTTGGATCCCTTGGAAAAAATGAAACTTGTACTATGGCAATCAGATAACAGATATTCTACATATACTAGTTTTCTTTCGTAAATTAATACATACTTATATAGATAATTACACCTTGACTACCTACCTACTTGACCAGGACATGTTCAATATTAGTCCTGGGTGGGAATCGAATTCACGACCTGCGGTGTTAAAGCAACCGCTCTAACCAGCCCGTCAAAAAATAAGTATTAGAATAGTTGTCGCTCATTATTTACTTCTTGGCCAACTTAAACTGATCTCAATATATTTGACTCCAGATATTACGGACAGCTATCGATTTCCATTCATAATTCCATACATAAGTCGAGGCACAGTGCAGCAGTTCCTGTAAATCGGGCTATTCGACAATCCCAGTTTGTGAAGGTGCTACTATTAGTAGTTGATGTCTGCTCTACTTCCATAAGTATTAATATAAGGTGTTTGGACCAGCTCTTGTCTACTCCTTTTTTACTTCCGAGCTTTTGGAGGGTTTTAGTTCCTTGATTTTGGTCCACATTGCATTGTTCTTAGCTGTGGATTAATTATTAAGGATTGCTCCTATTATGTTATGAGGAATCCCTACGCATGATTTTAGTCCACAGAGCTGACTTTCAGACTTCTTCCTTGCCAGTGCATCTGCTTTTTCGTTGCCCTCTATTCCTGTATGGCCTGGTAACCATGCGAGTTTGACTTTGTTTTGATTACCAAGTTTGTTCAGAGCCGTGATACAGCTCTGTATTAGTTTTGAGTAAAATTTGTGTGATATCAGGGCTTTAAATGCAGCCTGGCTGTCACTGAGTAAATAGATAATTTTGCTTTTAGTCTCAGTATCTATGCTTACTTGCGCGCATGTTATTATCGCATATGTCTAAAATTTACACATGCTTTCAAAAATAAGCATGTGTAAATTTTAGCAAATTTCATATGTTGTTTTCTTCTTCTTCAGTCCAATTTTGGCCGTCAATCACATCTTAATATATTGTTTTATCAGTACAATGCTCTCCAAAGTCACGATACAAACGTTGACATATTCAGTGATTCGTTTAACGAATTTAAAACTGAATTAAATTTTACCTTATATTAAATTCCAAGTAGTTAAATAAATGTTATACATAGTATTGATGTTTATGTTTTATTTTTAATTCCATGGATGTTAACAATACATAATATATAACATAATTTATAGTAGGGGAATGTTGTTAATAAAGCTTGTAAAATAAAAAAACATAACGGTTGACAGTAATAAGATAAAATTTAGTTCTTGGGCAACTCAAGGCATTAGACTGAGTAGAGATTTTTTATATGAGTTGTATGACAGAAGGTCCTATAACCCTGATGTAAATTTTATTAATTATGTTAGAAATTATTCAAAAATGTTTAAAAAGGTTTGCATTCAAGCTAAATCTTTATATATAAGAGATAAAATTAAAAAATCTTATAATAAAACAAAATTAGCTTGGCAAATAATTAATACTGCAACTGGTAAAAGTAGATCAAGAGATCAAACATTAGTATTGAATATTGGTGATGAACTGGTTTCAGACAAGCTTACCATTGCCAATTTTTTAGCTGCTTTTTTTGCAAATATACCCGTGGATATTACTAAGTGACTCGCATCATCACCAGATGTGGCTGAACTCTTTTTAAATCAAAGCGTAAAACAAACTGTACCTAACTTTAGTTTTAAATCCGTAACAAGTGATGATATTATAAAAGCTTTTAAGAGTATTAAAAGGAAAGGCACAGAAGATTTGTGGGGACTGTCTGTTAAAGCAATTGAATCAATCATACTAAACATTGCTACAATCCTTGCAGCCATGCCATCTTCAATGGCTGTATAAGTGATGGTGTCTTTCCCGATTTAATGAAAATAAGTAAGATAATACCCATTTTCAAGGCAGGTTGTTCAAAAAATGCCACGAATTATAGGCCTATCTCAATACTGCCAGCTTTAAGTAAAATATTTGAAAAGCTGATGCTCAGCCAAATGTTGTCGCACTTTAACGTGAATGAGATATTGCATAACAAGCAGTTCGGGTTTACAAGGGGCCGCTCTACTCAGGATGCAGGTTGCACATTAATTAGGTCAATATTGGAGGCTTGGGAGGGATCACAAGATGCGCTGGGAGTTTTCTGTGATCTCTCTAAGGCTTTCGATTGCGTTGATCATCGTACGCTCGTTGTTAAACTGAAGTACTATGGAATATCTGGCACATCTCTTGATCTTGTGATGTCCTATTTATCGGGGCGACAACAGATGGTTTCGATAGGCGGTGTCACTTCGGCACGTCATCCTGTGAAAATGGGGGTGCCCCAAGGATCTATATTGAGCCCATTTTTATTTCTAGTTTATATAAATGATCTGCCTTATCTGGTAGAGAAAGTATCAGACATAGTTTTGTTCGCTGATGATACGTCGCTCATATTTAAAGTAAATAGAAAGGATAAAGATCTTATTGAGCATAATAAAACACTCAGCTTTATATCAGAATGGTTTTCGGCAAATAATCTCTTGTTAAATGCAGGGAAAACTAAATGCATCAGGTTCTCATTGCCGAATGTGACTCAAATTGTACCAACAGTTGCACTTAATGCGAAAATATTAGATTTAGTCCCATCGACCGTATTTTTAGGATTGACACTTGATTCAAAATTGCAATGGGGTCCTCAGATTGAAAAGTTAGCAGGTAAATTAAGTTCGGCTTCCTATGCTGTCTGGAAAATAAGGCAATTGTCAGATGAACTAACTGCTAGATTAGTGTATTTCGCGTACTTTCATAGCATTATGTCGTATGGCATTCTGCTGTGGGGTTCGGCGGCTGACATAGGTACTATTTTTGTATTGCAGAAAAGAGCAGTCAGAGCCATTTATGGTTTAGGCAGTCGCGATTCTTTGCGAAATTTGTTTAGAGAAATAAATATACTTACTGTGCCATCGGAATATATATATATCAGAATATAATGTTTGTTAGAAAAAATATTCATAATTATAAAAAGAAAAGTGAACTGCATAATATAAATACTAGGAATAAAAACAAACTAGCCATGCCAGGCTTTAGAGTAAGCAAAACTAATAAATCATTTTTAGGATATTGTATTAGGTTTTATAACAAGCTTCCTACTCAAATTACCTACTGATCTGCCTGACACAAGTTTTAAAACACATATTAAACGTATACTTATGGCTAGGGGTTGTTACACCACTAAAGAGTACATCGATGACAAAGACGTCTGGCTCTCACTTCCTACCTGCACATTGCTCGCTTGAGATCTTGTAGCCATATAGACATGACTGATCTGCTGTGTTACGTGAACTATCTGTAAATGATTGCTATCATATACTTAATTTAAAATTATTGACTCTGTCTCAAAATGAATAATGTTATTGTTTCGAAGTTTTTCTTTTGTATACCTAAATATAATCTAAAATAATAAGCATTCAGACAACCGATCGAGCATATATTGTGTTTGCCTACTAAATAATTACTCTAATTGGACCAAATCCCGTGTTCATGCCCGCTTGAGTATGTTTCGCCGGACCGTCTCAACTGGGTCGTGTTGAAATCGGTAGTAGATGAACCCACTGAGTTTGTTTCGCTGGGTCTTCTCAGTTGGGGCGCATTGGATCCGGTGGTAGCATTAAAGCGCGACATCGTTATTAACACAAGGTCCGTCATAATAATAATACCTTTAATATAGACAGAACCATTGACAATATGTAGTAAAAATATTAGACTTAAACTACGAGTAGATAATTAAACATAATCTCTTGACAATAACTTGATACGAGCTAGCTAAATATCATTTCTGTAATAAAATAAATTTTATAAATGTTTTCATACAAGATGTACCTAAATATCTATGTTACTAGAAATAATATCTAATTAATACAACTATATTACTACAAACATGTTCTGACTATTTACAAGCGCTTTTTTAAAGTCTACGTGAATAAAAACCTTTTTTATTTTATTTTATATTTATTTAGTTATGTACAGTGTACACCGTAATTGTTATATATATCAGAAGCAAACCCTTGTATTTTTTTAAAATATAATATGCCTAATATGATTGTACTGCGCGCTTTGTGGTGACGGTGAGGAATATCATCACCCTATCTCATCCCGTGAAGGGGGTAAAAGTCGTCTCGAGGAAATACCTACCAGAGAACGGGTAACAGCGTTTTTTTCTGTGAACTGTGACCGTCAAACAGCGATCGCCAACATGTCTGCCAAGCGTGGCGATTATGGAATATCCCCCATGATGATTTTTGAGGGAGGTTTGTCCAGCAGTGTGCAATGAATGATTGTACTATATAAATAAATAATAAATAAACCTTAATACACACATTCTTGTAGAATATGTGCCAACATACTTCTACATTGCAATTGCACAGGGAGTTGCGTTTGTAAAAATGTAAATTTTATTGCTTTAAAGCGGGTTCCGGTATAAATATTTGAAGCTAAGTCGAGTGCACGGTGGGCATGCGCTATGCGGATTTTTGGCTGTGAGTTACACCGCAAAACAGACAGACGTTTTGACACAGATCCTCTCGCTTGAAGTGGATTCTCGATTTTACGTATACCAATACCAATCTCGATACCTCCCCTGTTTTTAACCGAAGTGTAGTTACGCTGGTTCGATAATTATAATAAAACAAAACTAGTGAACTGTAAAATGACGTATAAAATGGTGTACTATAAGTCACTGAGATAGATAGAGTCCGCGGCCGCCGCTCGTCCCCCGCGCCTTTCTCGGCCGTCCTCGCAGTGACGAGGCGCATGCACCGACATACACCGTTTACCACTATGCGTTTCGTGAACCCAATAACCTGCAGAGGTATTTCCGGTGTAACATGGCAACCATTAAGTTGCCAGTCCTTTTTTAAAGACCAGCAATGCACTTGCAGATTCTCTGGTGTTGCGAGTTTTCATTCTGGAGGTGATCACGTCCCATCCGATAAAAGACTAGATCATTTGCCATCTGTAAAAAAATCTACTACTAACGATAGAGCTTGGTTATAAGATTCTATAACAAACTTCCCAATGATATTAGAGAATTGTCTACGAATAAGTTTAAAAGAATTATTAAAGCCAAATTGTGTAGCAGGGCATATTACAAAATTTCTGATTATTTAAGTGATAAAAGTGCTTGGGATTGAGTTGTTCTGAGTCAACACACATGATTGTAATTAATCTTAAGTATATTTTATTTTAAAAAAGGATTCCTACTGAGTTTTCTGGCAGTGTTTCTCAGTAGCTGCCACGTCATGCACTGCACGGTAGGGTAAAAAAAATATGACGATTCCACATAAATGTAAAATTTTTACGGAATAAGTCAAAGTCAAAGGTACTGACTTTGACTTTGAAACATGGCGCTAGATATAAGATCAAACAATTGCGTTCAAAACTCATTCCTATTTGAATAATTATAAGACAGAATTTCAAACGGTTAGTTGACGAGAGGCTACACAATATTTACTTTTACGTGTCCTATCCTTTTAAGTACGTCGCCAGTTATACAATACATGCAGATCCCTGGAGCACAAACATTAAACAGACAAGTCTTTGACACCAACTTTTGTGACCAGACGATTGCTTAGTCCCCTGGGATGTGTTTGAAAGCTGTTACGTCTGGCTTCAAATGTGATTTAGGTTATATAATTAAAGAAGCTTGGTAGGTTAGTTCTTTTAAATGATAGGTAACGTACTTCTAGAATTTCATAAAATAATATAAGGCGTGAAAAATAAAATGACTAACGACGTACGCGAGCCCGGTGTTTGCGCACGCCAGTCCTAGTTCCCTATACCGACTCCAAACGCTTCAGAATCGGTTCATGCGGTGCGCCATGGGCGCCCACCATTAACAAACCGATTATTCGTACTCGAGACGAGACGTCGGACGAGAGTACGACCGCGAACGCGTCGCGGCCAGCAACGTCTTTGCATATCATATCGATAAAAAGCCCCCTCAACGCGGACGGGTGCCGCGTCATGTCATTAACGTAGAGCGAAAGTTGCACAAAACTCCCTAAAATGATGATCTTGCCCTCTCTCCGCCAGTAATCGCCCAGAGTCGAGGTTCGAACCCCATAGGGGGTGCCCTCCGGCGCGGGTTACTTAATTGCTAGACGGCTTGAGCCCTCTGCTCGCCTCTATAGTCCGGTGAAGTAGTGAAAGACTCCTAGGCTAAAAAAATAAAAAAAAAATGTTATGGTTATGTTAAATTACGAATGACGCAGTGGCGTCCATATTACTGTAACTTAAACAGTAGACGAATTTTTGGGGCCAATCTTTAATATTGAATAATTTAATTGGTTCAGTGTCATGCTAAACAAATTAAGTTAAAGAAAAACCTCCTTAACTAAGAGCAGCCCGACTGGGGAAGTACCTCTACCATATTAGAAAACATTCCTTAATAATAACATTAATAATTTAAATTTTGTGTTTCTGCGTATAAGTAAGGTTGTCAGAGTCCATCGGGGTGGGGGAAGGGCCAGCAACACTTGTTTGCAGACTCTTAAAGGCCGGCAACGTATCCGCGACTCCTCTGGTGTTGCGAGTGTCCATGGGCGGCGGTGATCACTTACCATCAGGTGACCCACTGGCTCTTTTGTCGCCCTTAGATATAAATAAATAAAATAAATAAAATTTGGCCTTCCGTTAGTCTTGAAAGTAAACAGATAGAACCAGCTTCAAAATTTCTCTATAGGAATCGATTTGAACAAACATAAATAAACTTAATACATACACATAAAAAAATAAAATTAAAATCGGTTCTAAACCCACGGGTCAATTGCATAACAACCGTAAAAAATACTTCTTATTTTGACATCACTTAAAAGCGTCTATTTAACTAATTCTTTTCTCTGTAGGTCAACTGATTTTCCCAACATTGTATGGTAAAAAGTATATATGGTAGATACAACATTACATTGCACGAGTAAAAAATACATTTGTATGTAAGTTTATTAATATTCATTTATCAGTTAGCTCTTTCATATCTCTTGTAAGTACGCAAGGCACTTTGTAATTTGTTTGTATCTTTCCTTTTGTGGGGCTGCTGGAAGAGATTTCATTAGAAATAAGAGCCTCTTGTACTATTTCATACTGTGTCAATTTCCGTTTGTTTGTATTTTGTGTGAACCTTAATAAAAAAAACTGCTGGATGCGAATAGGGCAAGACCGGCAATCGTGGAGATCTTTGATCTATGATCTTTGTCCAGCAGTGGACGTCTTTCGGCTGATATGATGATGATAATGAAAAAAACGAGCGAGCCTTACAGTGGCCGCATATTATGATGTGTAACATCTGACATGTTATCATTCTGTATAATTAAATTAAGATGAAATGTATGTGAAGCCAATTTATTCATACATGTGATTGAATCGCATACGTGATGTTGGCCAATGGTACATCGTGGTACCAACCTTAGGCAAAATAAGTTGGCGCGCTTTTTGATCAAATCAAATAGCGCGCGTATCCGCATTTCTCGGCTTGCTGTAACACATTTCCGTCCCTTTTCCAAAATCACTCTCATCACTCTCAGTCGCCGAGGAGGAAGATGTTACACATCAAAAGCCGACAAATTCCGAAACAAACAAAGTAAACAAATATATCGACTAATAAATGATTAATAACTCCGACTTAAACAGACATCATAATAATAGATGGAATCCGATTCGGTACGGTGTAAAAGCGTCCAAAAACGGTCCATATGCACTTACATCACTGTCCACAAAACGTGCCTCCTTATGCATCGTTAATCTTGTTTATTATACTATTTATTATATCTGAATACAGCTGGCAGACAGCAGTTTTAAAATTACACTAGAAACTGTGATTTAGATGAGATATGTGTACCTGGTTTACTCGTATATTGCGACGATTTTTGGGATCGTTTGTGAAATACGGTTAGACAAATAAACTTCTCAGGAATGAAATATTTATCAGCCCATTAAAATACTTATTTATCGTATCTGCAGTAGTTACTCTTAATGTTTTTGGACTTTCGCGATTTGTACACAGTGTATATGCTGGACATCTCGATCGTAGTGATATTGTCACGTTCGAGTTTCGAATGTTTGCGTTTTTAGTGGCTTTTTTAACATTGCAAGTATGTATAATTTAATTCCATAACATACGAATAAGTATAACAGTTTAAAAAACACGCTTTTAGCACGCACTAAAAAGTAGAAAAACAGCAAACCCTTTCGTTTGTTACCCATTCATGGGGGTACATTTCAAATTGCCTGTCCGCCATCTTGGACTCCACCATATTAGATTTAAGTCACGTGACATTTTTTTTCGTATGTCTAACAGCAAACTCTTTCATTTGATACCCATATCATGGAGGTGGATTTCAAACCGAATAGTAATGGCGTTTCTTAGCTAGTCATGTATTGTCATCAGAACTCAGTGTGCAAAATTTCATCCTAATCGGAGACCGGGAAGTGGGTCTAATTAAGATTCCAAGATTTTCTTACATACATAGTTACAAGTGAAGCTAATAAAATGATGAAAAGGACATATTGAATTCTTTAGCTTTGGCAGTGCTCGTCACGGGGACTCTGAAGTGCGGACTATAACAGAGAGCTAATCGCCAGGACTCTAAATACGTGTGTGTTCCGTGATCTCAGCGGTGAACCAACTTTCACTATCGATTCCAATAAAAGTTCCATTGCAAACACTAGTTTGTTTTCCAATCCCTGACCCACCGCTCGCAACAATATTTTAAGGCAAATCTTTATCTTTTGGTTTACTGGTAGCCTAACGCCTATTGCGTAGTCTAATACACCAGAACATCAATAATTAATTATCATATTATGACATACGATCATGTGTCATCTTACCGGGCCCAATTAAAATGGTTACCAATATGTCAGCGCAGAAACTTAAGTGCTGTGACTACTCTATACACTTTACTAGATTCTGTATATACTCCTTCATATCTAACTCTTCAATTTCAATACCTTCATTTAAAACACAATCAAACACAAAAAAAATAAACCAGAACAGGTAGAATCTACACATGGTGATAGGTACAATTACTGGACACTGCACACCAAACAAACACCTCTTCAAGATGGCGTCACAGACAGCCCCCTATGCAGAGGGTGCATTATAAATGAAAAACAACGACACATGCTAACTAAAAGAGTGTAGCCTACCAACGGTAAAAGTTTCTGAATGATCTGAAGACGCTGCAAGAGGCCCTCAAACCAAACTTTCGTGATCTTCTGGACTTCTGAATTTGTATTGGGATAGTCCGAGTAGCCAAATAAGTTCACGCACAATGGCCGAATTATGAGGCCAGGTGCGGAAACCAATAGCCCAACTAACGACTACCTACCCAACATTTCCGCATGGGTTCCACCAGATATGGTCACGGGTCGACCCCAATACACAATGTATGTTAATAATAACATACCCGTGTCAGAGTGGTTGAAACCACCCAGTAAACCTCTGAAATGGCTATAATAACTGAGGGCTAGTAACTACTACCGGAACCGACCGCTTAACGTGCCCTCCGAAGCACTGTGATGGTCAGAAATTGAACCATTTCAGCAGTCACCCATCTATACACTAACTGCGTGCCTGGTTGCTTAATCGTCGCTGACTTATCGACCTGTGAGTGCAATTAGCTATGAGCGCTATCGGCTCAATGATACTGCTCCTGGTCGAAGAACTACGCAGGACATAGTATAATAGTGATCCTGGCTAAACTTTAACTTCACTTACTAGTGTGTACGCAAATACAGGTACTTTCTTGTGCGATGTTACGCATTAGCGTTTAGAAGTCTTGTGTGTGCTAAATTTTAATTTTTATAACATTTATCGCAATGCAAAGCGTTTATCTAATCTCCGGAAGGGTGTTAGCAACGGAATCCTAAATTTGATCTGCCAGCGTGTATCGTTCGTAGCTTAACGCAGAGCGCCTACCCCGGATTGGTAGATGGTGCAGGTTCGAGACCCGCCTGACGATTAAATTTATGATTTCCCATTTTTGAGATTGTGTGTGCTACTCGGCAAACATACCTGAAGCGCTTCAGTAGCGGGGCAGCCCTTAAAACATTCTAAATCCATTGTCAAATTGCACTATTTATGTATATATTTAAGGTCACTGCTATTACAATCATGGAAGCTTTTATCGCAATATTTAACAAGCCTGATGGGTAAGAGACCCTGACTGCCAGAGATTAGTTTCGATTTTTTGTGTGATAAGAACGGTTATTTGTTTTGGGTCTGGGTGTAATTTATCTATAAATGTTTGGAATTTGAAATATTGCCAGTGTGTATCGTTCGTAGTTTAACGCAGAGCGCCTACCCCGGATTGGTAGATGGTGCCGGTTCGAGACCCTCCGGACGATAAAATTTATGATTTCCCATTTGTGAGGATAGATTAAGCTTTGCATTGTGAATAACGCTATAAATTAAAATTTAATAAGTTGTATGTTATCAGTTGCCTGGTTGCCATAGTACAAACTCAGTAGTACCAGTTTCAGATCAGATGGCAGTGTGTTGGTAGTCCCAGGGTATTTATTATTCACTTACTGTCCCGGCGAACTTCGTATCGCCATATTTTTTTCCGTTCAAGATTGTCTTAAGTCAAATATTTTATTATTATTTTAAGACATTGTAATATACTACATTTTTCGTTTTTTTCCTTCCGGAGAGGAAACTACTACCAAATAAAAAAACAACGTCTCACAGTTTTCTTTAAAATATTTGCTATTTTTTTTTTCAAACAATCCATCTCCTGACATAAGGAACACATATATAATAAGATTGCAAACAAGCATTTTAATGAATATAGAATTATGTGAGACAATAGTTACAATATGCTATTGCACCCATCGACAGCGTTGAAAACAATAATAAAATATGCTTCAAAATTACGCTAAATAATTGGACTACCCGGCACTTATATAAGTCCCTTGCTCAAAAAATTGTCATCTTGCACATAATTTTAGTAGATAGGAGGTACAGACAACAGCACATCCAGCTACCCAAACCTGTCCAATTTATTTTATAGATTTTCAACTTTATCACAAAAGCATAAGGTTCACTTTCGATTGGGGAAATTTGACAGATTGGGGTAGCTTGATGTGCTGGCCTCTATACAATATTGTAATATCTGTGCCATTTCCGATTTCGTTTCATCAAAATACCCATGTCACGCTTGCCGCTGACATCCAGAACCTCCCCCTTAAGATTACTATGTATATTAGGTGACATTTTATGGTGAACATTTTGAGATGGTTTGTTCTAGGTTAACATTTGAGTTCGATGAAGATAATCAAACAATATATTTTTTATTTACTAACCAGCAGTCCCTGCAAACACTTTATTATACGGATCTTGTAGCAACAACGAACAACTTCCGTGCGTTTAAGCGCTTGTGCCATACCTACTATTGGAATCAAATATAACAGCTCACTTAGGACCCTTAAATTGATCCTCGGTGCTTTTGCAGCTGGCTTCTCTAGTTTGCAATTTTCTCGCTTAATGAGGCAATAGCCTCTTTATATCATTCTGTCTCCCGCTTTGCTCTGGAGGGAAGTGGAAATATTCATTTCTAACTCCTCCTTTTTTTTTTCTTTATGATTAAATTCGTTGCGGGATCCAAGACAGTTAAAGCCATTCACCGGGACATGCCTGAGCCTCACCGCTCAGTGTCATTTCATTGTGTGCCATTGTTGATCTTGGCTTACAGGACTTGCAGTGGTGGGTAAGAGGGAGGGACTAGTCCCTGCAAACGCTGTACTGCTTTAAAAACATAAATAAAACCTGTAAGCGCCACCTACCGAGTTCAATTGTAAATCTAAATCACTCAAATGCCATTAAGATTAGTCAAATACTTTAATAGTTATACTGCTTTTATGGAAGGAGACGAATCCATCATCTTTTATGCATATAGATTCGTACATACACAATATATATTATATTATGTTGTTAGTTATGTTATATAATTTTCTAAAAATTTTCTTAAAATTTTCTCTGTTTATGTTTTGTCTACCGATTTCCTTATTTATTAACCTTATGAATATCAGCGAAAACTTGTAGAAAATTGGCCTTCATCCTATATTTTATTTTTTATTTCTGTTCTAGCTGTAAATTTTCTGAATTAATAAAATAAAAACAAAATCCTACTGATATTATAAACGCGAAAGTTTGTAAGTATGGATGGATGTTTGTTACTCTTTCACGTAAAAACTACTATATGGATTTTAATGAAATTTTACAATAATATAGCTGATACAAAAGAATAATACAAAGGCTACAATTTATAAAGATATTGTGTGAATTGTCTAAATTAATATGACGATATGTGTCAAGTAAGTATGAAAAAATCTACTATCTCCGAGCTATTCCGGCTAATATTATAAATGCGAACGTTTGTGAGTATAGATGTATGGATGTATGTTTGTTACTCTTTTACGCCAAAACTACTTTAACGCGGGTGAAACCGCGGGGCATAGCTAGTATAAATATATATGTACGATTGGCAGCATTTCGCTACCCGAAAGAAATCTCGATCTAGGAAGTTAGAAATCTTCATATACTGAGACATATTTCTGAGGTAACACTATAGTACAGGTTTTACGCATGTGCCTTCCGTCGTTCTTCCGTACTATTAAACGCTAACTATAAGAAACGAATGGTATAACTGCTTATTTCGTTATATATTTTTTTCCAGCACACTCACAACAGGACAAAATACTTACTAGTACTGAGACATTAAATACGTAGCTTAACGCAGAGCGCCTACCCCGGATTGGTAGATGGTGCAGGTTCGAGACCCGCCGGACGATTAAATTTATGATTTCCCATTTTTGAGATTAGATTAACGCTTTGCATTGCGAATAATGCTTTAAAATTCAAATTTAATAATTTGGAAGGTATTATCAATATGATATGATCTTTCACATGCAACTGTGAACATATCAGTCGGCCATGTTTCTAGAAAACAAATCCGATAGATAATACCTACATCCTCCGGAAGGGTGTTAGCAAGGGAATCCTAAATTTGATCTGCTAGTGTGTATCGTTCGTAGCTTAACGCAGAGCGTCTACCCCGGATTGGTAGATGGTGCAGGTTCGAGACCCGCCAATAAATCCTAAATTCTATTGTAAAGCTAATAAAAACATACATCTGGAGCATTGCCCTTTACGCTTGTGTAACATGGACCCTAAGACAAAAAGAAAGGAAAAGTTAGAAGCTTTTGAAATTTGGTGCCGGCGTCGAATTGAGAAAGTGTCCTAGTCAGAAAAGATCACCAATGAAGACATATTAAAAAGAGTAAATGAAAAACGACAAATTTTAAAACATATAGAAACCAGAAAATGATAGGACATCTAATCCGAAACGACCAGTTTATCACAAATATAATAGAAGAGAAGATAAACGAAAAGAATGTTTACTGATCAACTTAAAGAAAAATTACAAGTGGACAGTTATGTTAAAAGAGCTCTACAACGGAATAAATATAAAATGCTAAACAGACAAGTGCCAAGAACTTACATTTTGGATGGATGGATGGACATATTAATCCAATGCTATAATACCCTAGATACTAATACTAGTGTACATTTTATCACGATATCACTTTGTTTGTATATATGTAACTTCACGTCTTCGTTGAAGAAGAAAGAAGAAGAAAAAGATTTACTCAGAAAATTGCACAGAAAACTGAAAATAACAATAAAAAGATAAATAATATAAAAAACTAAGACACTTGTTGTCCGAGCAAGGCCGAAACGCCACCATTTCAGCATTCCCTAGAACTTGCTCGCCTGCTCTTACTCGTTGTTAGGGGACTGATTTTCTTTTTATTTAATCGGGATTGTTTTAAGTTGGACCTATTAAAATTTCATTACTGTTTTTAAACTTTCGCAATTTGTACACATTTTTTATATATTGTGGACACGGGTCTCAAAAGGAAAAAAAAAGAAAAATATCAAGACCATGCGAGGGTAGATACCGAAACACGAAACCCGAGCCACAAAAGTCGATCCGTGACCACGGCTGGTGCATTCCATGCCAAAACGTCGGGTAATCTAAAGGTAGGTAATGATTTGTCTTAAATCGTTATCGCGATCGAGACCCGTGTCAACAATATATAAAAAACTATTTAAATGTTGTTCAAATCAATTAAAGCAAAATTGAAGTCGGCAGCATGTTTTAAAAAACTGTATTAATATAATCTTCTGTAAATTCACCTATAAGACCAATAAAAACCGCGAACAACGCCATTACATAAATAAATTAACACAACGAAACAACTGGCGGGACAATAAATGTATTATTTATATTAAATAGCCACTAACGAGGTAGCCAATAGTGTATGTAATTTAAGTACATGAAATAATTATCGCAGGTATTCATGCCGTATTGTTGTCACAGTTTAAAGATAATAGTCTAGTAACAATATATTACTATGTAATCTCTGCATCACCCCAAGGTTGACCGAGGAGGCAGAGAATACCTTTGACATTAAGTCCGCCTTTGTACATTGTTGTGCATAAAGTTTAAATAAAACAATAATAATAGCCCGGTTTAATAGTTTTGTCCTGTGGCTGACGATGAAAATATGACCACTTCATCTTATACTAGAGAATGGGTGACAGCGTCTCTCTGTGAACAATGACTATCCTGCGATGACCAACCCATCTTCAAAGCATGGCAATTGTGGCATATCTCCCCCATATTTATAAGAATGCTGTGATTTTTCTTACGATTCTTCTTATTTTTAGAGAACCGTTAAA
Source organism: Pseudoips prasinana (assembly GCA_951640165.1). Lineage (NCBI taxonomy): Eukaryota > Metazoa > Arthropoda > Insecta > Lepidoptera > Nolidae > Pseudoips > Pseudoips prasinana. Next base: position 29,250,020 of record OX621251.1, on the reverse strand, counting down.
TGATAAGAGTCAGCAATAAAAGAGGGACGCTTTTGCGCTACGTCACGAAGTAGGATACACTTTATTTTATTTTGATACATTTGGAACAACAAACAATTATACAAGAAATGTTACAAACAATATTATCACACATAAACAATAAAATTTACACAATTTTGTAATTGATGACTTTTTTCACACAATACTTTAAATTAAAGTGATGCGCATAAATTTAGTTAGTTATTAAGAAGATAAGTTATTGCCTAGATATAAACACCTAAGTTAGTATCAAAAATTATAATAATTATGTGTTTTATGAGAAAAAAAAGTAGTCATTACTATTAAAAAGTAATTAAATATTATCTATATTTTTTCATACACTCCGTTTACTTAAATATATATATGTACCTAGAAATAATTTTATTATGCTTACTTAATTATACTACAAACATTTTCCGACTATTTAACAAGCGCTTTTTTAAATCTTTTTATTTTTTTTATTTACCTAACTTGAGGTAAGATTATGTTACCTCAATTTTATTAAATATCTACAATTTTTCTCCAAATGTAGTTAAGTGTCTCCACGGAAGTGGCATCAATCATTGTATACCACCATCATTTGATTAATAAATGACTGCCTCGTTAGTCTAGTAGCAGCCTGTTCAACCGCTGGTAATGAGGACTTGGGTTTAAATCTCGGGTCAGGCCAGAAAGTATTTTATGAAATTATTTTTTTTGATGTGAAACATCTATAGCCGCACGTAAAACAGATTTCTGGCGTGGCGACGCATGCCGTGGCGACGCGTCGCCACGCTATACGATAGTAGTGTGTACGGTGTGGCGACGCGTCGCCATGCGCAATCGACTTTTTATTTTATCATTATGAAATATTTAGTTCCTATCACAATATGTTCTTTTCTGCATATTACTTTTACAAAATAATGTCGATGTTTCACATCTGCCAGGCGTCCCGTGACGGCTCACATTTTTTTTTCGTTGCATCTACTGTACGTATTTAGCTAATATAAGTGGACTGTTTTATTTTTACTGTGTCGAGATATTTAAAATTTAATCATGTTTGTACTTGTAATGTGGGTTGTGAAATATTCAACACACTTTTAATAATAAACTCAGAGTACCATCACATTCCAAATGACAAAATTTACATTAATTGGTGTCAGTAGAATTTAAGTAGTAATTTCTACGGTGGATTTTATTATCACTTCAACTGAAAGACGGACTCTATGATCAACCTTGTAAAAATCTCATATTTTGATGACTTATAGAGAGAGATACGGAGATTCATTATAAATAATTTAAATAAACTATACGAAACCAAAATGATTATGAAATATTTATTAGTTTATTAGCGCTCTTAGCCAGATGCTCTCACCAGTCCGTAAGTGATTGACGAGGTCAAGCAACTAGGCTCGCGGTCAGTCCATAGATGGGTGACCGCCAAAGTCGTTTAATTTGTGAGCGTCTCCGTGCTTCGGAGGGCACGTCAAGCCGACGGTCCCGGTTGTAGCCATTAGGCAACAGTCGTTCAGCCATGTCAGAGGCCTTCTGAGCGGCTTGAACAACTCTGACACCAGGGTAACCACTGCCCATACGATAAGTAAGTATACTTGTTTATGTATATGAACGTATGTAAGTACATTAATCTATGTAGTATATATATTACTAGGTTAGAACGCTACACTCTGTAGAACTGACGATGGTAGACTACCAGCTGCCTGTCATTTCCAATTTTTACTAGTCCATCCTTCGGTTGTCTGGAAGAAATCACTATTATGCGATGAGACCGCCAATAGTACATTATTTTAAATATGAAGATTTTTCCTGTAAACTTCTTTTCTTATATGTTGCAATAAAGTGTATCTATCTATCTATGATCATTGTAAAATTGGAGGAAATAATGTTATCCACAAAAATAAAGCGGTAAATATTGATATAGATTTGTGTTACCAGTATATCAAGAAACGATACCAGTAAGTAAACCATAATGTTAATCTATAGCATTATGAAACTGCTATTGGACTTATGAACGAGATCGTATTATATACTAGTTTTCCACTGCCTTTCTCTGTCAAACAGGCGACGAGATTAGATTTATGTACCCATATAACATCAAAAGCAAAAGGATTTCAGATTAAGGTGGAAAGTCGTATGAAAAATGAATGTTTTACCTCTAGGTTCTGGGAAAAAATATTTCAAAGGATACACTTTTCAGACTAGGCCTATGCAAAAGGGCCTAAGCTAAACCTAATACGTAATGGGTTTTTTACATAACAAAATGAAATATTAACCAGTTTTAACATAATATACAATATATAGTCCAAATGAAGATTGTCTGGAAAAGATCACTGATAATAACACCGCTTATTGTACAGACGCCAGCACAACAAGCTACCGCAATCTGTCAAATTTCCCTAATTGAAAGTAAACCTTGTGCGTATGTAATAAAGTTGAAAATCGATCAAAGAAATTTGACAGATTAGGGTAGGTTGATGTGCTCTCTGTACCTCTTTGAAGTAAAACTTCTTTACGCGTGCTTGACTTGGGGAATAAGCTGCGTATGCGTGACGAGAGCGTTACGTAAGGTGTGATGATGTAAATTGACGAAGATAGAATGATTATTTTTCGTATATTTTGATTAAATAGATATTTTATTGATAACTAGCTGTGCCCGCGACTTCGTCCGCGTGTTAATTAGTTTATTTAGTTTTTTTTTGTAAAATTAATAGACTTTTTTTTAAATAAAAGTAGCCTAAGTTACTCCTTATTACATCAGCTACCTGCCCATAAAAGTCCCATCAAAATCGGTCCAGCCATTTCAGAGATTAGCCGGAACAAACAGACAGCAGACAGACAAAAATTGTAAAAAATGTTGTTTTGGTGTATGTACCGTATATATATTCATATTAATGTAGTAAAAACCGGTTATTTCAATATTACAAACAGACACTCAAATTTTATTTATTTGTATAGATGTATAGATGTATACATCTTTTATAGTACAATTGGCTTAATCTTTTATAATCATTTGTAAAGTAATCAACACTAATAATAATAATAAAATGATTTATTTGGATCCAAGTTATTGTCCCAGTTTGTCGGCGGGAATAGCGCTTAAGCTATTAAACTTACAATAAAATTAGCTATTTAAACTAACAATACAATTATAAAATACTTATAAATAACCACGACACCTCTGATATTGATCAAGTGTATAAGTTAAGCACACTCAGTTTGTTCAAACTCATTGAGTAAGAATTTACGTAGCTTATGTTTTAAACATTGTTTACTCATCTTATGCTTACTGTGGTCTTGTCTAAGCCATGAGATTTTATTGAAGACTGTTGGCGTCAGATACTTATTGGTTCTTAAGCCATAATAGTTTTTAGTTGTAGTTTGGTGGTCACCGATGAAATACTACTTATTTACCTACTAATCGTATGGGCAGTGGTTACCCTAGTGTCAGAGTTGTTCAAGCTATCCATTAGGCCTCTGACATGTCTTAACGACTGTTGCCTAATGGCTACAACCGGGACCGATAGCTTAAAGAGCCTCCTGAATCACGGAGTCGCGTAGACCTCTGAAATAGCTTAACGACTGTTGTCCTATGACTACAACCGGGACCGACAGCTTAACGTGCCCTCCGAAGCACGGAGTCACTCAGAAATTAAAAGACTTCGGTGGTCACCCATCTATGGACTGACTGCTAGCCTTGTTGTTTAACCTCGCCGATCACTTACGACTATATAGCTATGAGACCAGTGTGATGTAGTAAGAATAAAATTAAATAAACAATAGGAACAAGGGTCTAAATAGCAGAACATAATTATTTATTTATTATGTAGGTATTTACACAGTGTTAAATGAATTAATAAGTTAAATATAGCAGAGAAATGAAATGAAATGAAATGAAATTTATTCAGCACTTGGGTATTAACATACACTTGTACTTGTCAAGGTCATAATGCAGTACATAAACATAGTAGATAGTATAAAAGTTACAAAAAAAAATAATTAGTCAGTCCGCGCGGTTTGTTTCATCGCATATATTTTCTGAAATCCTTAAATAAATAACAAGTTACTAATCTATTATTTTGAAATTTAGTTCTGCTATATTAAAATTAAAGAATGGAAGACTAAAGCAACAAGACGAAATTCTAAATGAGGGTGTGATCACATGCACGGGTTCACCGATCACGCGTTAATGGGCCAAAGCGATCCTCGCCGCTGAGGAACCTACCCTAGCTAGCCTGACTAAGAGATGACATATTGAGTGTCAAAACTGAAAACAGATTAATAAAAGTCTATTTCTTCGACAATAGAAACTTAAACTTCGAATCTCGAATAAGTGCGATCTCATGAAAATCCGTACAAACATAAAATAATATGAATGAACGGCCCAACAGGGTACGGAACCACAAACTCCGATATTAAATTCATGGGCCCGTAATTTATTTAGTGGCGACAGAACCGGACGATGGCGAATAAAATAAAATATTGATTTAGTTTGTGTTTTGATGTTTGTTGGAAGAGTATTCTGATGTAAGAGTATTTTTTTTTTAATTTTATGGTTTGCACAAATTATCCTAGTGTAGTCGTAGAAGGCACTCAAGTACCTTTGGGAGCTTTTGGACTTCTGGACGGAAATGAAATAGCGTAAGTAGCCAAATTTTCGTAGTTAAGTATTTAGATATTCTTTCTTGGTGGTGGTCGGCCGTGGTAGACTCATAAGATCAGCGCTGCGGTAATACACCTGTGTTGCCGTAGCTAATACTGAGATAGGGGCCTTTTTTGACAACCGTTAGCTATGTATTGTAAGATTTCTTTTTTGTCAAAAATAAACATTTTTTCATTTCATTTCATTAAACCTTTATTTAGAAAACTATTATTAGTATTAATATTGACTATTTAGTATTATTAACCCTGACTTCTCTATACATATTAGAAATTGGCATGCTCGTTAAATAGCACCAAACTTTATTTGAAAAAGTGAGCCTTATAAAAAATATTTGTCGAGGGACACAACCAAAATTACTGCTGCCAAAAATAACGACTACCTTGTTTAAAAGAAATTGTATGATCATAAAAATATTTAATAGAATTCGTAAAGATATCCGAGAGCTAACACAAACTAAATTTAAAATAAAATTTAAAAAATGCTTAAAAGAGAAATAATATAATATATATAATATAATATCTAGGGACAATGTCACACAGATCACCCTAGCCCCAAACTAAGCATAGCTTGTACTATGGTTACCAGGCGACGATATACATACTTATATAGATAGATAAATACTTATATACATAGAAAACATCCATGACTCAGAAACAAATATTCGTGCTCATCACACAAATATTTGCACTTACCGGGATTCGAACCCAGGACCACCAGTTTCGTAGGCAGGAGCACTACCAACTAGGCTACGGTGACCGACTGTGACGGCGACGGTGAATGATTCTATACAGTAAATGAATTTATATATTATTATTTATTTATATTGACTGCACGTGTGGCGCAGCGGCTAAGACAGTCGCCTCACCGCTTTGTTTTGCGGGTTCGAGTCCCGCGCCGGACAACTATTTGTGTGACCCATAAATAGTTGTTCTGAGTCTGGATGTAATTTGTGTCCGTCTATTATTTGTTTGTAAAGTACCCCGCGACACATGGATTATATTCACTAATGCGAGCGTTGTAAAAAAAACTAAATGTAATAAATAACGCAACTAAATAATTTAAAGTTGATAATAATTTAATAATACAATGTAACTGACATCCTGTATAATTTATATACCATTGAATATCTATTGTAAATTGACATTATAAGTGCCCAGAAATTGAATTAACATTGTTTTGTAGCCATGTGTGATAAGGCGACTAAGTTATAAGTTCAATCGTACATTTAAGACCTCATGTAAAACTTGGTTCGCTATAAAAGTCTTTGAATCGTAGATTTACTTCACGGATATTATCCACGAAACTTCGAAGATATACACACACACAGTTAAAGGAAGAACATCTATGTGATGCAGTGAATATCTAATGAAGGTACTACAGGGCTCGTTCGGATGAGCCCTGTAGGACCTGAATAAGGTTTATTCCCATGATGAATGGAATATTTGTCCAATGTGCTTAAAGTTTATATGGAATTTGTGGGAAACATTGTTAACATTGTTGGTTATTTTTCGGTTTTAGTATTTGTGATGGGTGCGGAAATTTTGTGAAATGTGAAGTCATAGGCGCGTTGAGAACACACACAAATCATCGAACTTGCGTCATCGTCACGTGACGTTTCCCGTGAGCTATACGTTCATACATACACACACATAGACTCACGCCTGTTTCCCAGAGGGGTAGGCAGTATACGTATAGCTCAGATCCGAGACGTTCTCAAGAAAGGACAGGTCAGAAGTACCCTAAACCGGCGAGCATATTGTATGAAGAATATAATGACAGTAATCGAGGCAAAAGACGTGTGCAAAGATCGTGACAGATGGAAATCCGTTGTCTCTGCCTACCCCTCTGGGAAACAGACGTGAGTCTATGTATGTATAATAGTTATAGATTCTATAACTATTGTATTGTAGATTATTTAGATTAGAATAAAATAGTTTTCACTTCTATCGGCAGTCCCCAAACACCGCCACGCATATCTTTTTTATTGTATTTTGTCTCTCGTATATTTTATATCTTTGGTGTGCTATAAAGAGTATTTATCTTATCTTGTATGAAAAACCATAATCATGTCAGCTAAAAGACTTCCTGGTCAACGACCTTCCTCATTGGCAGACTGGCTGTAAACCTAGTATGATGCTAATTAGTGTAATGGAGACGCTGCCTCGGTAAAACTTCTGTGCCCACCAGAGAATAAGATAGGGACATAATATTCATGGTCGTCACCACACAACATTCCATACCTTTTCATAATTAGTAGTAATATCCTCCTAGCCGAATTTCAGCCACGGCGGCCAGTCTCAATAGAGATAAGCTATCTTCGCGGAAGATATTATAGGGCACAAGCGTGTGTGCGGAAACACATTAGCACTCACTATCCCATCACTCTCATGATCAGATGGGACACCTAGCGACACGACCGGATAGAGGTCAGGTACAGGACCGACGGCTTTACGTGCTCTCAGAGGCACGGGAGTATAACACCGCCGACTCCCAGACTCAGGGCTGATGCTAAGAATTTTTTCTTTTCCCAGAAGTCACAACTCACTTTTGGCCCGACCCGGGATTTGAAGCTAGGACCTCGTTCTCTGTGGGTGAATACGCTACCGCTAGACCAACGAAGCAGTCTATAATAAGTTTTGTATATCTCTACTTATCAAGTGCTTTGAGTCGCTACAATAGGTAGTTATATGTTAACCCGTAAATAGACTGGCATTGTTCTGCGGTCTCCCAGGCTCCTGAGGCTGGCGAATGACAGCTTAATAACACTAAATCAAGTATCGGGCCGATGTTTTCATTGGAGGGTTAATAACGTGCAAAATATAAGTTTATTGTGGTCAGTTATGGCTTATGACATTGGCGGCGGGTGAGTAATGCCCAAACTTTTATTAATTGGAAAATTTATATAGAGTTATATCGAAATGGTTTTTGACTGGACTATTTGCGTGGAAATTTTCTCGTTTCATATTCATTTATTGGCAACAGAAAATTATGTTACACGCCAAGTTACAATTATAATAACAAAGAATTAAACGGTGTGAGTATGTTACATATGCATAGCACAGTATAACCGCTGACTTGCATTTACCCCATTGTTACACTTCGCAACAGCGAGTCACACGAAGGCGCTTAATCGGCATAGCCGGAAAGCAACGTGACCACCGCTGTACCGGACACCCGAAGCCCGCTCCTCGGCTCCGTGGGACCGGGCACTTCCTACTCAACCATCGAACGGTCGACACCTAATTAACTTAGTTCATATAATTTTATTGTAATTCCTTAATAAGTAATAAATTATTCGAAGTTTGATCTTGTATTTTTTTGGGTCCTTGGCTGTCGACTTTAATATCTAGTAGGTAAACAAAAAAGAATTATAGTCCATACTAAACATTGATAAATAAAATAATTATAATCATAAAAACCGGCCAAGTGCGAGTCGGACGCGCCAATGAAGGGTTCCGCAGCAGCAAGTTGATTAAATGAAAGGTAAATTGCGGTTTACGATTTATGACGCATTAAAAAAAACTACTTACTAGATTTCGTTGAAACCAATTTTCGTTGTAAGTTTACATGGGTTAGGGTTCCGTAGCCAAATGGCAAAAAACGGAACTATTATAGATTCGTCATGTCTGTCTGTCTGTCCGTCCGTATGTCACAGCCACTTTTTTCCGAAACTATAAGAGCTATACAGTTGAAACTTGGTAAGTAGATGTATTTAGTGAACCGCATTAAGATTTTCACACAAAAATAAAATATTATAATAATTTTGGGGGTTCCCCATACAACGTGCACACACACACGTGGGGTATCTATGGATCGGTCTTCAAAAATAATATTGAGGTTCCTAATATCATTTTTTTCTAAACTGAATAGTTTACGCGAGAGACACTTCCAAAGTGGTAAAATGAGTGTCCCCCCTCTGTAACTTCTAAAATAAGAGAATGATAAAACTAAAAAAATATATGATGTACATTACCATGAAAACTAACAACGAAAATTGGTTTGGACGAGATCTAGTAAGTAGTTTTTTTTTTAATACGTCATAAATCGTAAACCGCAATTTACCTTTCAGTTAATCAATTGAAATACTTGCTGCTATGGAACCCTTCATGTGCGAGTCTGACTCGCACTTGGCCGGTTGTTTCTAATTGAATTTAGTTTTCTTTTATGTATGGAAGTGAAAGTTGGGTATGGCAAAAAAGAATTAAAGTAAAATAAATGCAGTGGAAATGAGAGCTCTGAGAAGTATGTGTGGTGTGTCTTTGAGAGACAGAATTCGAAATACTGATGTAAGAGAGCGTTGTGGTGTGAAAGAGGATGTAGTTACAAAGATTGAAATAGGAATGCTGAGATGGTCTGGCCATTTAGAAAGGATGAATGAAAGAAGATTGACCAAAGAAGTATACCTGGCCTGTGTGAATGGAACAACCGGAAGGGGAAGACCTCGTCGAACATTCTCTGACCAAATCGAAGACGTTCTCAAGAAAGGGCAGGTCAGAAGTACCCTAAACCGGCAAGCATGTATGAAGAATATAATGACGGTAATCGAGGCAAGGGACGTGTGCAAAGATCGTGACATATGGAAATCTGTTGTCTCTGCCTACCCCTCTAGGAAACAGGCGTGAGTCTATGTATGTATGTATGAATTTAGTTCCATTACTTACTTTAATTATTTACTTTTAAAATGAATGGTTTAGAAAATAAATTTAATTCCATCATAAATTAAAACAATATGTACAGTTCAATTATAAAATAATAAAATCATCCATGAACATGACATTCGGATGTATTGATTTAACAAGGGGTTATCCGAATTTAGAGTTCACTATTTTGTGTCAGGATAGAAAGTAAAAAAAGGATAAACTCCTCCTCTGTATCCGATCCGTGTCATCTGTCCGGTTGGATATTTACCCGGGTCACGGGTTCGATTTCCGTTCCAAACAATATTTTTGATTTGGGGTCTCGTTGCTTGGTTGTTACTTCGCATATTGCAGAATTATATATATATAAAATATAGATTTACACAAATATCTATAATGCGAAGCTATAACTAAACTCATAACTAGGAAATCATAAATTAAATATTCTGCAGGCGTCAGACCTGCATATTCACCAATCCAGGGTAGAAAATCTTTCATTAAGCTACGACCAAGGTACACCAGCAGATAAAAATTACGAGTTCTCATGCTAATACTCTTACTAATAAATTAGAACGTTACTAGAATAAAGCCAATAAATCCAGCATAGCGATTTCCCCGATTTAGTTGACAGTTTGACTTCCACGGACAATGCGATGAAATACTATTTACTTACTAATCGTGTGGGCTGTGGTTACCCTTGTATCAGAGTTGTCCAAGCAGCCCATTAGGCCTCTGACATGGCTTAACGACTGTTGGCTATTAGCTACAACCGGGACCTAGCTTAACGAGCTCTCCGAAGCTCCACTCATAAATTAAAACACTTTGGCGGCCACCCATCTATGGACTGACCGCGAGCCTAGTTGCTTAACCTCGCCAATCACTTACGGTGTGAGCATCTGGCTATGAGCACCAGAGTGAAATTTTAATGAAGAAGAAGAAAAGAAGAAATTTTTCGTAAGTTAAACTTATACTTTTTTTATCAACAGAATACTGTAATTACTAACGTCGAGGGTCTACAATTTTCCCAGGTCGTTATTTAAACTACAGCCGGTGTAAATGGTTTACACTATAAATCGATTCATCGCCACGCTGCTAAAAATATAACTTCACCACTATCTTATTTGAAACTATTTTCTTAGTTTTAGAAACTTGCAGTATAAGCCACTGTATTTTATCAGTGAAAATAAAGCATTGTGTTTTTGGATTGCCAAGGTATGGATAAGTAATTTACTTAAATTATACAAAACCAAAGATTGTACTATAAAAAAGGATGCTGAGTAGTAGTTTTGTGGGTCAAATGTACCGCGTAGCACTAAACCACAATGGATAAAAAAACCTTATATACTTTTTGTAAATATAATAATAATAATTATCTAGGGACAATGTCACACAGATTACCTAGCCCAAAACCAGGCGACAATGTACATACTTATATAGATAAATACTTATATACATCGATTACACAGAAACAAATATTCGTCCTCATCACACAAATATTTGCACTTACTGGGATTCGAACCCAGGACCACCAGCTTCGTAGGCAGGAGCACTACCAACTAAGCTACGGTGACCGGTAATATATACATGAAAAACGCAGCAAACACCCAGTGTCAGAAGAAGTAACAAATAGATATGTTTATCAACACAAATATTTGTCTTGCGTGAGGATTGAACCCATATCCTTTGGATCAAAAGGCAGATTCACTAACAAATGAGTTAAAGCGGTCGTCCAGTTATAAATTAAATACATTTATTTATTTGTTAGGCTGTCCGTTGGGTAGTTAATCTCCAAAACAGTTCGAAACGGAAGATAAAACTCTCATCCTTTGGATCAGAAGGTACATTGACTACCAACTGAGTAATAGCCGTCGTCAAGTTATAACTTAAACCTTTTTATGACTCTTTTAGCTGTCCATTGGGCTCCAGTTAATCTCAAAAACGGATCGAGACGGGGGATCAAACCCGCATCCTTGGGATTAGAAGGCAAATTCACTACCAACTGCGTCATAGCTGTCGGAGAATTATAACCTAAACACAATTATTTATTTGTTTGGCCGTCCGTTGGGTATCAGTTAATCTCCAAAACAGATAGAAACGGAAGATTGAACCCTCATCCCTTGGATCACAAGGCAGATTCACTACCAACAGAATCATAGCGGTCTTCAAGTTATAACCTAAACACATCGTTTATAATTATCTGGCAGTCCATTAGGTTTCTGTTAATCTCCAATACGACTCAACCTATTTTAAAGGGATTTTTACTGACAGATAAATATGATGTACAAGTTTTACCCCATCCCAAATAACTTTAAGGTGTCCAAATAATATATGCTAGAAACCGCGAGCGGAACAAGTATACCAAATATTGAGATTATATTATAGTTTGTGGCCTTGCAGGATCATTAATCAAAATCTCTAGTCTCTTCCAATATCTACAAATCTGTGATCGAAACCAACCACTTAGGTAGTAGAAAATATTTCGCTTTAGCAAACCCATTCATTGATTCCCACGGACGTATTGGTCGACAGAGTACTTTCGTAGTCGCAGAACGGAATCCAGATAAAAAGTACGCAAAAAAAGTACGCGCGAAAAATACGCAGAAAAACTCTGATAGTAACACGCGATGTTACTACGTTCTCTTTTTTGAAGTAATCGCTTTTTGGTAGGTTTTTGGAAGAGTTGTAGTTTTTTGTGCGGTAAAATATGGTTGGAAGCAGAATAATAGAATGAAATTGTTTGTAAAACAGTGAGATTTATATGCGGATATTGGGTTGTTGAATTGTTTTAATCTTAGTCTTTATAAGAAACGATTTTCTTAAAAATCATGCTCATACTGGGTATATTTTTTTTTTAATTTAGCTTTTTTAAGTATTGATGCGATTTTCTCCTCGGCAACTTCACACCTGTCCGTGTCTATTCATCGGCGCGAGTGGGGCTAACGGCAACGCACACCTCACTCGTTTGCTATCATCGACCGCCGGCACACGTTACTCTTATCTGTTCTGTATATGTAAAAGTAAATTGGCTAGTCCAGACATTCGAGTCTATTTATTTCAAAACCCAATTACAACGACCTCCAATAACTCCACGCCGCAACACTAAGTACTAGCCTAGTAAAGGACATCAATAGGATACATTTTGAGTTCCGTAATTGTATTTCTCTCACAGAATATATAAATTACTACTAGTGAGATTTAGTAAGTTTTTTTTAATAGTTTTACTGCCCGCCTCGCACGCTATATACACGAAGTATAAAAATAATAATAAAAGTAATATAATTATTATGACGTGTCGGTTGGCTTGGTTGATAGATACTTGCTTTTCACGTCACAGGTCGTGGGTTTGATTCTAACCTAGAATATATATTTGAGTAAATGATCAAGTCTGTTCGTCCTGAGTCTGGGTGTAATTATCTATATAAGTATGGTTTAATAAAGAAACGCAGTATATTTTTATATATCAGTTATCTAGTTTCCATAGTACAAGTTCTGCTTAGTTTGGAATCAGACCGTATGTGAAGAATGTACCAGGATATTATATTATTATAATGTTATAATTAAAAAGACGTGAGGGGTTAACATATCTTTGTAAGTAGTTTATGTTATTGCTTTAAGTTACTACCGATAATGAGAACTGTTACAGCAAAAGGGCTAAACTTTAAAATAAATAAATTCATTCAATTGTGTGGTCAGCAAAGAAACGGAAAGCTAAAGTGGCAGTTGGCGGGGCACATAACTCGTAGAACCGATGCGGCGACGGCCCTTGGGGCAGAAAGGTTCTCGAGTGGCCATACCACGACCCAGAAGATGCAGCATGGGCAGGCCCCCTACAAGATGGAGTGTTTATCTTGGTCTTCCTCTGGTCACTGGAAACCGCTGCATGCGGATAGCACAAAATCGGCAACTGTGGAGATCTATGAGAGGCCTTTGTCCAGCAATGGACATTTTTTGGCTGATATGATGATGTGGAGATTTTCAATTATACATGTACTATAAAAAAATAAAGCGAGTGAAAAGTCTTCCTGTATAAAAAAATAATAGCTAAGTAAACAAGTCTGTACACTACACAATTTCAGTACAGAATTGAACACTTCAGAAAAATATTATACGGGTCTTGGCAAGCGCACCGACGTTATAGGTATCGCCCTGTTAAATTATTCAGAACGTAGGCTCTACACTTCAGTATGGACTCAAGTGTATGTAAATCCCAAAGTAAAACTCGCAAGTTCACGTAAGGCCAACGTATGATCGCAGTCTTTGATAAATGATTGTTGGATGAAGACACTCGAGAAGATTTAGCAATAAATAATTATTCATTCATTTGTATAGAATAGAATAGAATAGAATATGCATTTATTTCTCTCATCACAAAAGTAGTTTACATTTTTTTCTTAAATAAGATGACATTTAGGATGGTACATTTAGCAGTTATAAATGCAACCAGTTTTGTGAGAGACTGGTGCCTGAGTTAGGTTTGGGTAAACCTGTATTACAGGTCACCAGTGCCCCACTCCGCAGATTGAATTAAATATTGCTTTCTTTGCAATTATAATTGCTTGAAACTAGTAAATCTTAATCTATAACAGTAGTGATATAAATAAATAACAGTAATAATAATATTAAAATTAGCTATTGTGTAAAAAAGTTTGTGTGTTTTTGAGTTTTGAATAGTCTGTAATGGGTATGTATGTAATGGGACTTAGGTTTAGAAAATAACAAACAATAGTGGTATTAGACAATAAAGTGTCAAAATAAAAATCGATGAAATGATGTTAGAGCCCTGTGGTAAAGATAATTAGATTACTTAGTTATATTTATACTAGAATTTGAGAGTTAAATTAGGAAAGATTAAATTAAATTAAATTACAGGACGAAGCAGGCTTTCGGTCTCATCATAATTAAGTGTTTTTAGCCAATTACTAATTTTTAATTTACAATCCCGCTTAGAAAGAGGATAGATGCCTAAAGTTTTGTTACACTTATTATATAAGTAAGGCCCCAGATAGTAGAAGAAGTTACTTGATAAGCTCGAGTGGGTAACGTTAGCGGGACACACGTTACCCTTCCTCCGCTTTTCCAACAAGAGACAGGGGTTGTATGGTAAAACAGAATGTTGTTTCAGAACTGTGTGAAGTATGAAAGTCTTTCTTACAGTGAGAACATTCCATTTTGCATAAAGGTCAACTGTTGGAAACCGGTAAGGGAGACCAGCCGCGACTTTAAGGATTGTTCGCTGTGCTCTTTCTAATTCTATGATATGACTTTTAGCTGCCCCGCCCCATGATGTTATACAGTAGTCGATTATAGACTGACATAGAGCAAAATACACTATTCTGATTGTCTTGTAATCGGCTGTAGATTTAAGCGTTTTGAACACATATATTAATTTTCTCAACCTAGTAACAAAGATTTCGATGTGGGGTTTAAAGCTTAGAGTCTGGTCTATGAGGATACCAAGATACTTTATACTGTTCGTTCTAACCAGGCAAGGGCATGTACAAGAGAAGTTAGAGGGATCACAAGTGTGGGCTTTAATTGTATGTAGTGGGGATGGAAGGTGGTTAGATCTGAATGCAAAAGTGATATATTTCGTTTTGTTAACATTTAGTGTTAGGAGATTGGTTCTAAGCCATGCATATACCATATCAAACCCTTCCTGAGCGCTAAGATAAACATCTTCCCAAGTATTACCACTGAAGACCAGCGCAGTATCATCGGCAAAGGTAAGTGTTTTTCCGTTATTTAGGTTCAGATTACATAGTCCATTTATATATATTAAAAACAGAGTAGGACCGAGTATACTTCCTTGCGGAACCCCGAATTCTACTCTCTGTTCCTCACTAACGTGATGTTCTATCTTTACGCGTTGTTTTCTATTTGATAGATAATTTTTTAGTAAATCAAGTGGAACACCGCGAACCCCTATCCGCTCCAGTTTCGACAGTAGGAGCGGAATAGAGACCGTGTCGAAAGCCTTGGCCAAATCAAGGAAAATAACAAGATTCTTCTTACCTTTATCAATATTAGAAATAACTGAATTTGTTAAATTATCAACTGCATCACTGGTAGACTTACCTGTGCGAAAGCCATACTGAGCAGGTGAAAGAATGTTGTTAGACTCAAGGTAATTAACTAGGTGTTTGTTTATAATACGTTCAGTTACTTTTGATAAGGTTGGTAATATTGAGATTGGCCTGAAGTTGTCGACACTGCCCCTATCCCCCCCCCATTTGTATGGGTAGTGGTTACCCTATTCTCAAAGTTGTTCGAGCACCCACACTATGCCTTTGACGTGGCGTTTTTGTCTAATGACCACAGTTGTGACCAACAGCTTAACGTCCAAAACATGAAAATACTCAGAAAGTCTTCGTCCCTCAGTTCGAATCGTCTTTGGTGACGTAGGTTCCACTGCTTGCCACTTGCCCTGCAAAGAGATGTAGCGTCTCTGTGTGACCTTTACTGCATTTATCACGGAGAGTGTTCTGATAAATTACTTGAACTTATGACTGCTACCACATAGCCAGAAACGGAAGTTATTTCCACATCACGTGCATTAATGGTCGTCAACCACCTTCCACTAGAAACTTTTTACCGCGCACCACCACTCTGTGAAATAAATTATTTTCGATGAAGTATTTTCGATCCGCTATAATACGGCAACCTTCAAGAAGTGAACCCATTCCTTTCTTAAAAGCTGGCAATATACTTACGATGCCTCTGATGTTACGAGTGCCCATGGGCGGCGATGATGACTTATCATAGGATGACCGTTTGCTCGTTAGACATGCCATTACATAAAAAATCACACACACACATTTTCACATTTTACTACACTTAAAAGAAAAATACCAAACTGCCTACACCATTTGTTCCACCATCTGAAAGTCTCGCTCCTGGATGGAAACTGCCTTGGCTAGCCTGGAAATCAATAAATAGGCTTCGAACCCAGGTTGGTCGCAGCAGGGACAACTTGCTCGGGTGGGGTTACATTAATGATCGCAGCCTTCAATGCAAATGTGGTGTAGTTCCACAGACAATGGGACATCTGCTATCATGTAGCGCGTGCCCTTACAACTGCACGCTTAAAGAACTGATGGAGGCTACTCATAATGCGATTCTCGTGGCCAAGTTCTGGGTGGACACAGAAGAAGAAGAAAAATTCAAGTTGTTTTATACTTAAACACAGCAAAACACTATTAAGGTTTCCTTACGTCCCTTTTTACCTATAAGTCTACTGTATCTTCAATCTTTTAAAGTTATAAAGTCCAACATAAACTAGTGTGATAAACATCAAGCACTCGGAGAAAACCTCTTAATCTGTTTTCTAACGTTTAGTTTACACGATACTTGTTAAGACTCAAAAATGTACCTTGTATTTCTTGAGAAGTAGTTGCTGATGTGAATAAATATGTTGATCTTTCCTACTCTCGTGTTCCTAATGCCCCCTGTAGGTCACACCTAAAACACCTTCTTAAATTCCCATTGCATAAAACGGATTTCTATTCTCATTCATTCACAGTTCAGGCAGTCAGATTGTGGAATTCTCTCCCTCCTAACATCCGTAATTCCAAAACACTACCTCTTTTTAAGAAGCAAGTGAAAAATTACTATCTCTCCTCTTCATCCTAGTTATGTATATATTTATGTATATGTAGTTTATGCATATGGTTGCCCCATTATAGGTACCTTTGTATTTTAGTATGTAGTTTATGTAATGATATTATAAACCTACGCACATGCCTATTGTACTTTAATATCTCCTCTCGCGGGTCTGCTGGAAGAAATTTCTTTTGAAATAAGCAGCACCCATACTACCTGTCTCGTCTTCATTTATTTTACTTTTGTTATTTCTGTGTGTACAAAATCTATTAAATAAAAATAAAAAAAAGAAAACAAGTAAATTACGGGCTGGTTGGAGTAGTTAGTAGATACTTGACCTTCACACCGCTGGACGTGGATTTCATTTCCACCCAGGAAAGATATTTGTGTGTATGGACATGTCTGTTTGTCCTGAGTCTGGGTGTAATCCAAACTAATATTATAAATGCGAAAGTAACTCTGTCTGTCTGTCTGTCTTTGCTTCACGCCTAAACTACTGAACCGATTTGTGTGAAATTTGGTACAGACATAGTTTGGAACTTGAGAAAGGACATAGGATAGTTTTTATTGCAAAAAATAAAATAAAAAATAAAATTTATTCCGGACATACAGCGCCATCTATTGGTCAAGAGTCGGCATCAATTCAGTACTGAAAATTCATCGGAATAATGTAAATAAATAGTAAAAAGGTATGAAAATATAATATAATACAACTTTTAGTACAAAGAAAATGCTCTAAGGGAGTATAGATAATTCTATTAGTACTATATGTCGAGTTGGTGATCGCGCAATGGTGTCGATCGTTACACGAGTTCGGTTCATGTTATTGTTTTAATTCATCGGAAAAAAGTAAATAAATAGTAAAAAGGTATGAAAAAAATAATATCAATATAATAAAACTTTTAGTACAAAGAAAATGCCCGAACGGAGTATAGATAAATAATCCGAGTTGTCACTATGCTCGATAGATGGCGTTAACTCTTCTGAAGATCGGCGAGGATCGTATGGCTACCGACTCCGAGAGTATGATCACGCTGAGCAGCGAATTATGCCAAATTGTGGATAGAACATACAATTTAAAAAATAGTGTCTATCCGGATTTACGCGCTAATATCGAAAATCGGGAATGGTTATGCGAAAGGGCGATATTGGCGCCAACAAATGAAATATTAGGCCGGATAAATGACCAAATTATGTCTGACGTAGAGGGAGATGTCATCGAGTATCTATCAGTAGATAACGTCGTGAATACCGAGCAAGTGACATCAAACCCAACAGAGTTTCTCAACTCCTTAGAGTTATCAGGAGTGCCTTCTCACAAGTTGAGGCTGAAAGTTGGAGTTCCTGTGATGCTTATGAGAAACCTAGATCCACCAAGGCTATGTAACGGCACACGGTTACAAGTAACCTATTTAGGACGGAATGTCATTAAAGCCGTTATTATGACTGGAATGGCAAAAGGCGAAACTGTAATTATTCCCCGCATTCCCATCATTCCAACTGATTTGCCATTCCAATTCAAAAGAGTTCAGTTTCCGCTGAAAACTGCGTTTGCAATGACCATAAATAAAGCCCAAGGGCAAACGCTTAAAGTTGCGGGGGTGCATCTTGAAAAAGACTGTTTCTCCCATGGACAACTCTACGTTGCGTGCTCAAGAGTGTCAAAACCACAAGACCTATATGTTTTTGCAAAGGATGGCAAAACTAAAAACGTGGTATACAGAAATGTCTTGGTGTGAGAAACTTTAATAATCTTAAAGCCTAAAATAATAGAAAATTTGTCAAGGGAGAAACTGTATTTCTTTCAGAAATGGCAAATCAAAATAATATTTTTAAAATAAGGGAAAAATAAAATTTTCGCCTTTTTCGATCGGCAATAGCGGCTTTAATGCCCTAAGTGAGTATACATATCTTCAATTCAAACGCAGAGCTCATTATGTTAATTTTTGAAGTGTTCCCTAGAATATCTTCCACATTTCATTTTTGAAGAGATCCCGCGAGATCGGGATCTATGTGGGTAAAACCAAAAACCTGCCGGAAGTCACTATTCCACGCGAACGAAGTCGCGGGCAAAAGCTAGTTGTCTATATAAGTATGTATTTACAAAAGAAAAGTAGTATAATATGTAGTATATCAGTTATCTGGTTTCCATAGTACAAAATCTGCTTAGTTTGGGATCAGATGCCAATGAATAATGTCTAGCCTATAAAAACACATGTAAAACAAGGCATGGCACAGTCGTTACAAACGTCGTAGGTTGCCATGGCTCATCTTGTAGTGTAGTGTCATGACAATATTATGGTCTTTTACACGTAAATATCAGTCTAGCATCATCAAAACTTTATGTCAGATATATCGGATGTCACTTCCAATTCTAGATATTGCACATTATAGAAACATCGCTCTATGAATGGTGTCACGGTGAGCCCACTATACAGAGATTGTGTAGAAGCTGAAGAACCAACACCACACGTAATACTGCTTCAAAAGTGTAGACGATTAATGGGCAAAGTTACTAAACGACTCAAAGAAAAAATTTTGGAGTTAATTAGTAATACACTGAAATAATTTTAATTAAAAAAAAGTTTATGTAAAGCACGCATAATGTCCCAATGAAGAGGCGTGAAAACTAGCCACGCAAACAAGTCACTATCACGCGTTTTATTTCAGCGTATTTTTAAGAAATGTTGTATTTTAAAAGTCCTCTTGTAATTAAAGCTGTTCACCTGTACAAAACCAGGCTACTTTCAATATATTCTCTGTCAAGCTGGGTAGTGGCTCTTTGTGATATATATGTTGTTTTTCAGCGTATTTTTAAGAAATGTTGTATTTTACAAGTCCTCTTCTAAATTCAAGTTGTTCACCTATACAAAACCAGGCTACTTTCAATATATTCTCTGTCAAACTGGGTAGTGGCTCTTTGAGATATATGTTTTTTTAGCGTATTTTTAAGAAATGTTGTATTTTACAAGTCCTCTTCTAAATTCAAGGTGTGCACCTATACAAAACCAGGCCAGTTTCAATATATACTATATCAAACTCGGTAGTGGCTCTTTGTGATATATGTTTTTTTTAGCGTATTTTTAAGAAATGTTGTATTTTACAAGTCCTCTTCTAAATTCAAGGTGTTCACCTATACAAAACCAGGCTACTTTCAATATATATTCTATCAAACTGGGTAGTGGCTCTTTCTGATATATGTACGTGTTTCTATGACGCATGAAAATGCTAATGTAAGAGATTTTTACTGTCTCCTTGTAACTTCTACGGTGTATCCATTGCATTATACCTCTCAAGAAACGGTTGTTACTTACTGTACTATTAAGATAATTTTGTTATAAGAACTGACTTGCAACTAGTTTGACCTGTTTTCCACGAGCTCAACTAGATGGGAAATGGTTATTCTCATTTAAATATGTTTGTTATTGTGGCTTTTAGTTTTACGGTGTGACGAATGATGCATCATTTCATCTGCATTCAGAAGCATGGTTCACACACAGTTCTGGGTACTCCCTTGCAGTTTTCGACAAAACATCGAACTAAAGTATTCGGATTCGGCTATTCGGCTCACCAGGGATGATCTATTTTATGGAGAGACTAGGTGACAGTCGAAAATGTGGGTAGCATATTGTTGTCTAGTATTGTACAGACGCCAGCACATCCAGTACCCCAATCTGTCAAATTTATTTTATAGATTTTCAACTTTATCACATAAGCATAAGGTTCACTTCAATTGGGGAAATTTGACAGATTGGGGTAGCTTGATGTGCTGGCGTCTGTACTAAATAGTCTTAGTAGTGGGATCACATTCTTCTCTCGAGAGAGAGTAGGATACGATGTCGTCTGCTTGTACGATCTGAGGAGCACGGCGTTATAGGAGAGTTCATGGCTCCTTTCCGTGTAAGCCTTAAACACCTTTTAGTTGGTTTGTGTCTTTATACATGGTTCAGTTTTAAGTTTGTTAGCACTTGCCTCTGTTTCAATGGTTTCACAACCATTGAAACAGAGACAAGTGTCTTGATCAAATGCCAGAATTATAATACTGTAATATAGGCGAAATGTACACATATAATTTTGCAATGTTATCAAAAGCTTTATAATTTAAAACGGTCAACAACAATAGCATCCGGATTCGTCCTGAGTCTATGTTGAATATCCCTGAAAAGTTTAATATTTATTTGCTCAAAATATAAACTTAAACTGCCCATTATAATTAAAATCTAACGTGATAAGAGTAATATATTTGATAACTTAAAATAATTTTAATACGAAGAGATCAGAATAAAAATATTATATATTTGGGTTGTTTACTTCAATTTACGGATTGCATTCTAAATAATGTATTAAAACAAAAAATTTATAGATTGAAACTAGTTATCAATATACGATCTTTCATGTGCAATTGTGTACATAACAGTTGGTCATATTTTGTCAAAAATATGACCATTTCATATTATAGGGGACACCCGGATTTGAACCGGGGACCTATCGATCTGCAGTCGATTGCTCTGCCACTGAGCTATATCCCCGTTGAGTTTGATAGTCAAAATTTGATATCATATTCGAATTTTAATAGATGTAAAATACGTCATGAGCAATCCAATTGTCAACAGACTAAACCAAGAGATGTCATTCAAATGACAAATGAGGCCATAAAAAGAAGGTGAATTTACTTTTTATAGATTGAAGCAATGGTTAGAGCCATAGTGAAGACTGTTTTCATAAAAAGTTTGTAAATTTCGATCGAAATTTTAGTTTTATTCCAAACTATACAGTCCCGCAAACTTTTCTGACCCGGTGGCAGCGTCGCTGTTATCGCATTTAGTGTTGCTAGTAAATATTTTTTGCAATAAAGTGGGTAAAAATAATATGCACATTGTAACGTTAATGTTACTTCACTAAAAAGCAAACAAATACTGTCATTACTAATCTTTATAACATCTTTATATTTTTATACAATAATTATGATCATTTACATAAAATGTATGCTATGTGTTCTCTAACGGAGATGCTCCAGGTATTATTATGTGACCGGAATGTTTTAATTCAGAAGTCATTTCATCATCATCATTATCGCAATCACTGCTTTCACTTTCACTATCACTACCATGAATGATGAAAGGCTCGTCTAAGTATCCATCCCTTTTTCGATACACATTTTCAATATTTTTGTACATTATTGCAATGCTT
The DNA here is from genome assembly GCA_951640165.1 of Pseudoips prasinana. Taxonomy (NCBI): domain Eukaryota; kingdom Metazoa; phylum Arthropoda; class Insecta; order Lepidoptera; family Nolidae; genus Pseudoips; species Pseudoips prasinana. The sequence goes on along the minus strand of OX621251.1, from coordinate 29,227,919 downwards.
TTGCCATTCATTGACTATTATTTTATCAAAAGCTTCTGCAATGAATGATAGGATTTCAGAATTCTATCTACCATGCTCTTTTTCTTTCACAAGTTTTCTTACACATCACTCCCAGACACCTACAAAGGAAACAGCAAAAATTAAATAAATAATGAATATTTTAAAATATGTATTTTAATTTAAAGAGCGAGGGGGAATTTCGTATTTTTTCAGAAGCTGACAACACTAACCTGTAGCAGCAGCTACGCATTCATACAACTTATTGAAGGGTATAATTGGTGCCTGAAGGCGTTATTCTTCCTTCATATAATTCAATACTTGTAATATAACGTTCCCCGCATCAATTTTTAAAGCTTTCGGCATTTTTCACAATTAAAAACTACAAAGAGAAAAATAAATACGCGCAACAAACAATCAATGGCAGGAATGTCATGGATTGACATTTCAAACTGGCGTCATTAGTTCTACTTTTGGCCACCGGGCCAGATAAGTTTGTAGCACAGTACATACATAAATATTTTTCATTATTACGAAAAAGATTTTTGTCTATTTGTTTTTTGTATGTTTATTTAAGTAGGTACCATGTGAAATCTACTATTCTTTGATTGATTGATATTTTGATGCCTATTTTGGATTGACGGACACCGAGTATTATATTTAAGTACCCAGGTCTTAGATTTACTTAAGCATTCGCCTCCACTAATATATGGTACGAGTAGTATTTACTAATTTATCAGGATAGTCACCATGCTCACATGTAGCCTGACGCAAAGCATTTTCTACTATGTTTCATCGTGTGAAACTGAAACCTAGTGCTCAGGCACTAACTGTAGACTCACAGAGGTGGCGAATTGCGTTCTTTCGCGAGTTGCCTAACTAGAGAAGTATCTTCAATTTACAGAATACTTTCAATGACAATAACTTAATGTGATATTGAATTTTAATATAGTTGCCAGAGGGAGACGGGAGAAAAATAGATGAATGATCACCCCGGTTATAGAAGCATCCATAAACTAGTGCCTGAAGGAGAGGTAGGCCATTGCGTTTTCTCACGAATTGCCTAACGGGAGCTTCAATTTGCAGAATACTTTCAATAACTAAACGTGATTCTGAATTTGAAAGTGGTTGCTAGAGGAACATGAGGCAACAATAGATGACTGATAACCCCAGTTATAGAAGTATCTATATACTACGGAAACCACTACCATCCAGTGGGCCGTATAATTTCAGGCGGATAGATGTGTATAAAAAGCCACTTTTGACTACATCTCTGGTCATAATCCTGAATCAGCCCAAAAAGAGTTTTCTTTTCTCTTTTTATTATCTCAATTGGCTGGCAAAAATAATCTATAGCTGGTTCAGAGAGTTGAGTGGAACGTGAGTTCTCCGTATCAGTAATAATAATAAAGGTTAGAGTTTCTTATTGAATTTATTATATATACATATATACATTGCAAATAAATCGAAAACACAAAGCAAAAGAAGACGAAAAAAGTAATCCCGGAGTTTCTTTGTGGCTTTCTTCTCTGGGTCGTCCACCTAGGTAGCTAGAGAAAGCCGCAGGCTAGCTAGGGTAGGATCCTCAGCGGCGAGGATCGCGTTGCCCCCTTAACACGTGATCGGTAATACCGTGCAAGTGATCTGACCCCCATTTCAAATTCCATCTTTTTACTTCAGCGGCCGCCTGAGATGTGGCCCATAAGGGTGCCCTCAGGTATTAGTCGTTTAAATTAAGCTACTGGTTGAGCTACTTTTGCGCTAGCCAACTGCTCGTTGTTTTCAATTCTTTAATTTGATATACTATTGCTAAATGTAACAATAATGGCTTAGTAACTTGCTATTTATTATTTATTTAAGAATATTAAAAATACATGTGACGAAACAGACCGCACGGACGGACTAATTTAAAATATTTTGTTACTTTAATTACTGTTTTTAAACTGTGTTTATGTAATACATTGTGAGCTTGACAAGTACAAGTGTATGTAAATACCCAAGTGCTGAATAAATTTCATTATTTCATAAAACTGAGAAAATCTTATCTTAATTTATTTCAAAGATACACACGATTGCACAGTAAGAATACAAAACAAATAAAGGAAATGCCGCTATCTATACACACAAAGATTAAAACAATGGGCTAAGACCTTGTGGTTATTCAGCCAATATCTAATATTTTTATTTAGCAAGTTAACAGACTGCCTATCCGCTTTTTCATTCCCTGGTATGTTCCAACTAGTAAGATACGACAAATTTTTAAAGTTAGATCTTCTAGCCACTTCGTCAGATCGGCGTTTGTATGAAAATTCAAGCCCAAAGCGCAAAATGCGAAGCTGCATTGTTCATGCGTTAACTGATTCAAGAGCTTGTCCCACGTTACAAAACAATGCAATTCCACGGTGCTTTGCAAAACTGTACGTGAAAAGACCTCTTTGGTATGCTAACTTGCTGAGTACCTGACGGTTTAGGAGGTGCAGCAATAACGTGTTATTTTGCTAAAGGTGCAGGTATCGGCGTATAATACGTGAGAAGAAGTTCTTGGCACCAAATAAGCCAAGGCAAAGATGACCGGACACGTAAAGGGTATATAGGATTGGTTGATACATTGAGTGGTAAAACCTCGCAGGACTTGATAGACATAAGTAATTACATTTTTCTACAACTTTTGATTTTTTTTTAATTTTTCGCTTGAATGTTTATAAATCTACGCGTATCACAAATATTACGCAAATTTACCCTTGTGAGGGCGCGGGGAAGGGGTACCAGTGCTAGCGCCTTTGAACTTGACCAATTTCTCTAGTCGCCAGTAGTCCGTGTAAAATCATTTATTTTTCATGAAATAATAATAACAGAAAAAAAAAAAAAATAGGGTCGGATACAAAAAGCGGCAATAATGGGAACGGCACGCATTGTGAGGAGGTTCCTTACTCTGTGGCCCTGACCACCGGCGGCCTAGGGTGTCAAACATCGCCGCTGGAGGAACTCTATTTTTTTCATATTTATTTATATATTATTGTTTTCTTTTTAATATCAATTTTATAAATATAAATATGTAAAAATAAAAATTAAATAATTAATTTGGAGTAATAATAAAATAAAATAATTTTAATTAATATTTTTATTGAGTACAAACTCGTATAACAAAATTAAAGTTGTTGCTTACGGTGTTAGGTATTTAGTCCTGCGAATGTTGTTGTTGATGTTTTACAAGTAACCCTGTATATAATATCCATGGAACTGTTATTCAAGATACTGTTACAAGAAATGGTATGACAAATAGACTATTAAACAAAAAATTTAGAGACAGAATACAAAATATTGATGTAAGAGAGCGTTGTGGTGTGAAAGAGAATGTAGTCACAAACATAGAAAAAGGTATGCTGAGATGGTTTGGACATTAAGAAAGAATGAATGAAAGAAGATGGACAAAGAAGTATACCTGGTCTGTGTGAATGGGACAACCGGAAGGGGAAGATCTCGTAGAAAATTCTCTGACCAAATCGGATATTTTTTTATAACTCCTCCTTTTATTTCTTTTTCATTAAATTCGTAGCGGGATCCAAGACAGTTAAAGCAATTCCCCGGGACATGCCTAAGCCTCACCGCTCAGTGTCATTTCAATGTGTGCCACTGTTGATTCTGGCTTACAGGAGTTGCAGTGGTGGGTAAGAGGGAGGGACTAGTCCCGAATGACCAAATCGGAGACGTTCTCAAAAAAGGCCAGGTCAGAAGTACCTTAAACCGGCGAGCATGTATGAAGAATATAATAACAGTAAACGAGGCAAAAGAGGTGTACAAAGATCGTGACAAATAGAAATCCGTTGTCTCTGCCTACCCTCTACCCCTGTACCCTGTACCCCTCTGGGAAACAGGTGAGAGTCTATGTATGTATGTATGTAAAACAAAATAAAATAAACTGCAGTACAGACGCCAGCACATCAAGCTACCCCAATCTGTAAAATTTCCCCAATTGAAAGTGAACCTTATGCTAATGTGATAAAGTTGAAAATCTATAAACGAAATTTGATAGATTGGGGTAGCTGGATGTCCTGGCGTCTGTACATGAAAAAACTTACATGCCATCTTACCTAGACGATGGCAACCAGACAACTGAAAAACATATTTCTTAATGTGGCCAGTGTGGTACCGCACACCGTTATCGCTTGAGTATTTATTCTACTCGTATAGCTGCGCTGCGGCAGGTACATTGTTGTGAGCCCGAGATGTTTACGAGTAGTAGAACTTGTTTTATGGTGCGAGTTGGTTGGATATATTATAGACTGTTAATGAGTACCTAATCACGAATACTGGTGTACGGACAAACCTGATTAGGTTTTTGATAAACCGGTAACAACTTATGTAATATTTTATAATGATATAAATGGTTAATAATAATAAATTAAATAATTAAAATAGAAATAAATTTCTAAATTAAATACATTATGTAAATAAATTACACCCAGATACAGAACAGATAATTGTACTCATCACACAAAGATTTATCCTGGGTGGGGATCGAAGCCACGACCTCTGGCTAAGCAGTCAAGGTCACTAACCACATTAAAAAAAAGGAGACCAACAGGCCAGTATTGAAAGCTACATTATAAGCGAAAAAAATGGATAATATTTCTCTAAAAAACATAAGTAATCCCTACCAAAATTACAATAATTCTTCCTCATAGAATGTATTATTAGTATTTAGTTTATTGTTAAGTCTAAATCTATATATATAAAAATCAATGCCACTTTTCGTGGTAATTTTATAACTCAAGAACGGGCTCACCTATCCAAACCAAATGTTTAGGCTTTGTATGGACTATTTAGTAGATGGTTTATGTGAAGTTTGCACAAAATCGGTCGAGCGGTTCTTCATTTATTACATTTTTTGGTAGGTTATATATCCGAATAATTTATAAAGCTTAACGCGAGTAAAACTGCGGGGCACAGCTAGTTTGATATAATATTTATATGTATTTAAGTATGTATGCAATTTATTAGTATGTAAGTGTATTATAGACCTACACACATCATTATGGCTGTGTAATAATTTTCCTCGGTCTGCTGGAAGAAATTTCTTGGAAATAAGCAGCACTTTTGTACTATTCATTTCTTCGCACTTTTTCTATTTATTGCATGTTTTGTGTGTGCAAGATAATTCTTGCACACACAAATTTAAATAAAAATAAATAAATAAATGTAATGTATTTGGGGTAAAGTAGCTCTGCCCCGGCTTCCCCAGGTGGGTTTCTACCTGGTGGATTTATATTTATATTCCTAGTAGTATTCTCTACCCGTTTAATAGTTAGATGCTCTCCTCGATCCGTAAGCGATCGGCGAGGTTAAGCAACTATGTTCGCGGCCAGTCCATAGATGGGTGACCGCCAAAGTGGTTTTTTTAGTGTCTCCGTGCTTCGGCGAGCACCTTAAGTTGTCGGTCCCGGTGGTAGTCATTAGACAACAGTCGTTAAGCTATGTCAGAGGCCTACTGGCGGCTTGAACAACTCTTACACCAGGGTAACCACTGCCTATACGATAAAGAAAGAAAGAATAAGGTTCCCTATATAGTCGTTCGTATAGTAATAAAAATAACCTTAACACTAAAATGTTTAAAACTTACACATGCTTTAACTTAATATGCTGGACATGTGGTGCAACAGTCGCCTCGACTCTTCGTGTCACGGGTTCGAGTCCCGCGCCGGACAACTATTTGTGAGACTCATACCTTAAAATTTAAAAAACACGCTGCGTCAGACGTCATTAATTAAACATGTAGGTAATAACATTACAACGATTTTAATTCTTTTACTAATCATAGTAGCAGGCAATTAGTAGAAGGCAGTTGTAGTTGTTCTTTATTTACCTACTTACCTAACCACAGTCACGCTTTCAAACCAACAGGTAGTAGCAATGCATACTTCCGGTACAGTGGAGTCCAGTCTATCCATATGGAACCCATTGTTCTTGCGCTGTCTATCGCGTTAGATATGTTGCAGGATTTTTGTGAAACTAGGCTTATTTTAAATTGACGAGAAAATATATGGTAAAAGTCTCATGAATCGATAGATTAATTTCAGCAGATATAAAATGGATATTTCTAGTTTCATCGTTTTATTATGTTATTTAATATAATAACTATAAATAGATATCTAGATAGGTCGATAATTAGTAAACTGTAATATACAATTAAATAATTAAAAATTGGTATAATTGCTATAACTTCTATATTCCAAGATTTGTTTCGCACGCAGTACAATTATTTGTGTGACCCATTAGTAGTTCTTCTGAATTTGGGTGTGACTTTTGTCCGTCAATTATATTTTTTTTTGAAGTTATACTTCTTTTGGCGCGATGGAGAAAAATTATGAGAGTGAATTTTTATAATGCGCGCGCACACCGACACCAAAAAATTTAACAGCATGAAGTTAGTTCTAGGTGGTATGAAAGTGAATTTTTACGATGCGCGCGCATCGTGCGCGCGCATCGTAAAAATAACAGCATGACGTTAGTTCTAGGTGGTATGAAAATTGATAACTATGTTCAAGTTGTATATTAAGAAGTATAACTTCTAACGCGTGTACATAAGTAGGTACACACAAGTTTTTTTTTTTATTTATTTGGTCAGTCTACAATTGTTTACACATTACATTTACAGATTCTTCATTAATAATGATACAATTTTAAGTGCAACAATTACTTACAGAATAACACCACTTGCATAAATTTTAGGTTAATATGTAATAAATATTTTATTTTAAGTTTGTACAGTACCACGATACAAATATACATTCCTTAGTGCGGATGTATTGTTAAATTAATGGACAAACACACGTGAATTACAACAGAACTACCATGACAATAGCTGAGCGTAACACAAAGAGGGTTCTAATTATTCCTTTGAACGTGTCAAGAAATAATAAAATAACATAATAATTAACTTCAAAACATATATAAAAGATATTAAAAATAAACAAAAAAGATTCTTAAAGGTTATAGCTGATAAGAACATAAAAAATAAATGTAAAAATGATTCTGATAAACTTTTTATGGAATGTGAGATAATGCCAGTAGAAACTAAATTGCAATATTTAATAGCGTTGGAATCATATTATATAGATGAATTTAAAACTAAGAAAGTATTTAAGTACAGTGCTAGATTACGTAAAAGGGGAAAACTAGTAAAGTCTACAGTAACTAATTATTACGGAGAAAGGACTCGCCAATATATAATTCCTAAGTTGTATAACAAATATAAAATACTAGCTGGTGCCCGCGACTTCGTCCGCGACAATTTTGAATGATTACCAATGTAACTACTTACTTCTAGCTTAATCTAAAAAAAAAATACTTTTAAAAGAAATAAGCAATATAAATTTAAGAAAACCTAACCTATAAAGAACCTAGTTAAGAAATAAACTAAAGACTACTTTGCTACTGCTATTTAAAAAATAGACCCGATATCATAAACCCAAAAATATCAAAGAATACATATCAATTGTCCTTAAGTAAAGTCAGTAAGTCAAATAAAGTAATAAAATAATCAACGATGCATTAATCACCAAGGTAACTCCCATTAGCTTAGGTTGCGACCACGGCATTGATAGGTCTAATATCACATTTTGTGAACGAAACCACAGCGCGATCTAAAACGATGATTACACCATCTACTAACAAAAATATAACCTTGTAAAGCGGTAAAATTAAGATGTGGGCATATATCTTGGGTGAGATTTAGGCGATCATCTTTTGATTCAGTTTTGGACTACCTTTTACTTCAAGCATTTATTTATTTTAACCGATATGTCAAATGAGTTCTGCGATCTGAAGCGATATAAAAGCCATCGAGTTACAAAATTGTGAACTTGTAGATCAGTAAAATTAAGATGATATTTTTTGGGTGCGATCATCTCGACACGAACAATTTATACTACGCTAACTCGAATTTTGGGTCAATGACTTTTTATTCCAATTTTATTAAATTGACGATTTTAATATGTTATGAAAAATACCAAAAAAAAGAAATTACGAATCTTATAGAACGCTAAATCTTTACTTAGACGACAACAAACACAACATTTTAAGCAATAAGAAACGAATTTCTCTATAATTTAAGTTGGCGTACATTTTTGGTGTTGACCTATTGAATCAGTTATGGATTACCTTTTTTAACAACAAATTATTCCCTTGCTTGCTTCATTTTAAACTGAAATACCAATTTACACATGCTCTTTACTCAAAAAAAAAAAAACAGTTTTTCATACTAACTTACATCCCCTATTTTAGTCGTCTTTAGGGGTGGAATTTCCAAAAGTCCTGATGATATATTTATAATGTTTAAATGAAAGGCGAAATACTAATTTTCATGCGTTTACCTTAAAAATGTCACATTTTTCATACAAACTTCCATCCCCTATTTGTCACCCTAAAGGGCTGGAATTCCCAAAAATCCTGAAATACATATTTTTAAATAAAAGGTCAAATACCAATTTTCATGAGTTTACCTTAAAAAATGTCACATTTTTCATACAAACATCCCCTATTTGTCACCCTACGTGGTAGAATTCTCGGAAATCCTGAAACACATACTCGTACTTTTAATTTTTAACTGTAATGCTAAATACAATACATACATAAAACTTGTTGGCACTGTTTTCATATAAACTTACATCCCCAATTTTACGACCTTGGGGGTGGAATATTCAAAAATCCTGAAATATATATTTTAATTTTTAACTGCAAGTCTATATACTAAAGCCTTTAACATCAAAATTAAGCACTTTCATAAAATATTTCATCCCTTATTTTAATCCCTTAGGGGTGGTATTTTCAAAAACTCTTCTTCAGTGGATGCCTACGTCATAAAAGGTAACTACTGTCAAAGTTCAAGTCCTAACTGCAGCCGTTTAGACTGTGCGTTGATATGTAAGTCAGGCAGTATAAAATTATATCCCCTATTTTCCGCCCTTGGGGGTGTAATTTCCAAAAATCCTGAAGTAAATGCTATATATTTTTAATAGAAAGGCCAAATACTCATTTTAATGCGTTTAACTTAAAAAATATCGCATGTTTCATACAAACTTACATCCCCTATTTTATGACCTTCGGGGTGGAATTATCAAAAATCCTGAAATATATATTTTTATTTTTAACTAAAAAGCTAAATGCTAATTTTCATGCGTTTAACTTAAAAATTGGGACTTTTTTCGTACAAACTTACATCCCCTATTTTTTGCCCTTGGGAGTGAAATTTCCAAAAATCCTGAAACATGTATTTTTTATTTTTAACTGCAAGGCCAAATACCAACTTTCATGCCTCTAACTTCAAAAACGGCAAAGTTTCATACTAACTTCGCACCCCCGTTTTACCCCCTTAGGGGTTGAATTTCGAAAAATCCTTCCTTATTCCTTGTCTACATTATAAAGAAAACATCTGTGCAAAATTTCAGCTTTCTAGGGCCAAGGGTTTGGGCTGGGCGTTGATGAGTCAGTCAGTCAGTCAGGACTTCTCTTTTTATTTATATAGATTAAAAGAAGAAAAGAAAATTAAGTGCAAATTTAAATTAAGAATAATTATAAAAGAAATGTTGGGGTACACTAAAAATAAAACAAAAATTTGTATTTAATTTACAGTATTGTCATAAAGATAGTATTTAAGATGTATACGTTTATGAGCGCATTGCCTACAAACAGTTTGGCGTGTAAAAATAATTGAATAAATTTATTAAACGCCTTAAGTAAACACAAAAAAAAACTTAATTTTCATTCTAAATATGAAAACTCTAATTACATTAGATTAATTATAATCACATTATCAGCCTGATATCGTCCACTGTTCGACAAAGGCTTACTCCAAAAGGTTTCTATAGCGTTGTCATTTGGAGAGATTTGCCCTAGTCACCGCGCTTGGCATGCGAGTTGGTGACCACAGTTAAGTGGTAGTTAGTACACAGGTGGCGCTGCTGCTCGACTACCTGGTGAATCCCTTAGTCGCCTTTTACGACACCCATAGGTTGGTATAGAGTGGCCCTGTTATTCTTTCTAAAACTACACTTCTTCGAGGTAGGACACAGCGTTCATTCACTTGAAGAGCAGCCCGTCTGGGTAAGTACCTCCACCTTACAGAAGACATTCCTTATTGATAACAGTAATAATTTTAATGTTGTGTTTTTGCGTGTAAGTAAGGTCGCTGGAGCTCATCGGGGTAGGGGGTAGGATCAGAAACACTTGTTTGCTGACTCTTACAGGCCGGCAACGTACCAGCGACTCCTCTGGTGTTGCGAGTGTCCATGGGTGGCAGTGATCACATACTATCTGATAACCCACTTGCTCGTTTGTCGGCCTCTGTTATAAAAAAAAAATACGCGGCACAAAGTATATATGTATATAACCAGTAACTTCATAATTTACTAGAATAATTACAACATTACAATATTAACGAATACCCTGCGACATGTGACTACAAATGAAGCACATACCTGTTGTAACGTACTTGTCGTTTAGGTATCATATTTGTGGAGGACACTCGTATTTTTTGGCTCAAATTACGGTTGGAAGACAATTTATGATTATTATAGGGTTAGACATTCTTGGTATGACAATCATGGCAGTACGTACAATTTGACTGCTTTCTTAGGGACTTAATGGACTCAGCTGGTTGTTATAATAATGTCCCCCCGATCGAATTTCGGCCACGGCGGCCAGTCTCAATGGAGACTAGCCAATTGCGCAGGACATATTATAGTGCACGAGATTGTGCGCAAACACAGGGACACTTTCTGTTCCATCACTCTCATGATCCGATGGGACGACTAGTGACACGACCGGAAAGAGGTCAGGCACAGGACTAACGGCTTTACGTGCTCTCGGGGGTGTAATGCCCGAAGTCTGGGAGTGCCAACTCCTAGACTTCGGGCATTACTACACTAGAACATTTTAAATGTGTGTTTTGCCTCGTTAGTCTACCGACGGAGGCAGTCATTTATGTTATACCTAGTATAGAGCATGGATATTAAATTAAATCTAACTCACAACAATAAAATAATAGATAAACTTAATTAATTGTCTTTCAATTAACTTATTAACAAAACTTAAGTAATTGACAGAAGCTTATTTTGTTAGTAACTTTCAACATTCTTTGTAAATATCTAATTGCTCTCAACAAGTTTCTTACCGAACAAACAAATTGTCTGAGTCAAGTTCAGACATTTAGAGCGGTCTAATGAATAAATTGTTTTCGGTTTCAGAAAATAGTGGTAGCCGAAAATATTCAGCTGCTCTGTCAACATTACGCTATTGTTCACAAATATTGAACTAACTATATATATATAGCCTTTTTATTATTGCCTTCGCAAATATGATCATGTCTCCTCATTTCGTACAAAGCTCAAGTGGTTGCCGATTCGCCTTCGCCGGAAGCTCATATTCTTTCCTTGCTTTATAACATTCTCTTTAACCCTGCTTCTCCCATATATTTAAAAAAACGATTCGAGTTCCTTTGTGACACGCATTTGCGATCCTTAAGATTCTCAGAAAACGTAAAACTTCATATCCCAGAGCACAAATCTATATTTATGGGAAACTCTTTAAGTGTACAAAAGTTTTTTAGGATTGACACTTGAGTCAAAATTGCAATGGGGTCCTCAAATTGAAAAGTTAGCAGGTAAATTAAGTTCGGCTTCCTATGCTGTCTGGAAAATAAGGCAATTGGCAGATGAACAAACTGCTAGATTAGTGTATTTCGCGTACTTTCATAGCATTATGTCGTATGGCATTCTGCTGTGGGGTTCGGCGGCTGACATAGGTACTATTTTTGTATTGCAGAAAAGAGCAGTCAGAGCCATTTATGGTTTAGGCAGTCGCGATTCTTTGCGAAATTTGTTTAAAGAAATAAATATACTTACTGTGCCATCGGAATATATATATCAGAATATAATGTTTGTTAGAAAAAATATTCATAATTATAAAAAGAAAAGTGAACTGCATAATATAAATACTAGGAATAAAAACAAACTAGCCATGCCAGGCTTTAGAGTAAGCAAAACTAATAAATCATTTTTAGGAAATTGTATTAGGTTTTATAACAAGCTTCCTACTCAAATTACTGATCTGCCTGACACAAGTTTTAAAACACATATTAAACGTATACTTATGGCTAGGGGTTATTACACCACTAAAGAATACATCGATGACAAAGACGTCTGGCTCTCTCTTCCTACCTGCACATTGCTCGCTGGAGATCTTGTAGCCATATAGACATGACTGATCTGCTGTGTTACGTGAACTATCTGTAAATGATTGCTATCATATACTTAATTTAAAATTATTGACTCTGTCTCAAAATGAACAATGTTATTGTTTCGAAGTTTTTCTTTTGTATACCTAAATATAATCTAAAATAATAAGCTTTCAGACAACCGATCGAGCATATATTGTGTTTGCCTACTAAATAATTACTCTAATTGGACCAAATCCCGTGTTCATGCCCGCTTGAGTATGTTTCGCCGGACCGTCTCAACTGGGTCGTGTTGAAACCGGTAGTAGATGAACCCACTGAGTTTGTTTCGCTGGGTCTTCTCAGTTGGGGCGCATTGGATCCGGTGGTAGCATTAAAGCGCGACCGTCGTTATTAACACAAGGTCCGTCATAATAATAATACCTTTAATATAGACAGAACCATTGACAATATGTAGTAAAAATATAAGACTTAAACTAGATAATTAAACATAATCTCTTGACAATAACTTGATACGAGCTAGCTAAATATCATTTCTGTAATAAAATAAATTTTATAAATGTTTTCATACAAGATGTACCTAAATATCTATGTTACTTGAAATAATATCTAATGTATACAACTATATTACTACAAACATGTTCTGACTATTTACAAGCGCTTTTTTAAAGTCTACGTGAATAAAAACCTTTTTTATTTATTATTTATTTATTTATGTACAGGCAGCCCGACTTTGGAATGCCTTGCCTACTGGAATCCACTGGGTTTTGTGTTGAGCTTTACTTATCTACATTTTTTGCAATCCATTTTAAATCCCAACGTTTTTGGCGGCCGGTTTCGTTTTTTTCGTTGTGAAATCATACTGTTCCCGCATACCGATTTGTTGTGGATGTGTACTGAATTAGCTTGTCCATTCGCATGTAGGAATTTTGTATTGTTTTCGTGATAAAAAAATTGTGTTATTCTAAATTTTAAGCGAGGATTTATAATAAAATAATGATTTAATAAAAAAGACATAGAATCTTCTTGCGAAAACTAGCACACTGCCATCTGATGCCCACTATTGCCCACCAAGCAGAGCCTGAACACTGTACAGACGCCAGCGCATCCAGCGCCAAATTGCTTTTAAAGATTTTCAACTTTATCACATAAGCACAAGGTTCACTTTCAATTGGGGAAATTTGCCAGATTGGGGTAGCTTGATGTGCTGGCGTCTGTACTACGGCAACCAGACCACTGATATACAACAATTTTTCTCTGTACAAATAAAGGCTAAATTGACACATGAACATTTTCATCAACCGTCTATAATTTAATCGAGCTGCATCTCTTAGCTTTTATTTTGTTGCAAATGTTGTGCACAAATTTACAGACGCCAGCACATCAAGCTACCACAATCTGTCAAATTTCCCCAATTGAAAGTGAACCTTATGTTTATATGATTAAGTTGAAAATCCATAAAATAAATTTGTCAGATTGAAGTAGTTGGATGTGCTGGCGTCTGTACTTCTACATGTCATTCACCTCTCAATGTTCAGACGAAAGGAAAATAGAAAAAAATATAACAGGTTTATACGACCTTATCTGGCTGGTACAGAAAAATAAACATATTTTATTTTTTTGAAATACGTATGTAAATTTTTTAGGTAACAGAGTTTAGAAACAATTTTAATAAAGCCTAAAGATAACACTTTTATTATTTCAATGTTGGATAAATAATACTGACAGAGAAAGTTGATTTTACAATAGAATTACCATTGGTTTTTTTTTTATCAATTTTTCACGATTTCTATTTGTTACTTCTATTTTAGGAGGTTCAGAGTACATTTACAAAATACATAATCATTTTCAAATGGTATTAATATTCTATTTTATTGATTTCAATAAAATTTTAAAATGGTTATGATACACAACACCGTATTATTGTGCAATGGAATCAATCAAAGGGCAGTTTCTATTAATATAATAATATCTGGGGACAATGTCACACAGATCATCCTAGCCCTAAACTAAGCAAAGCTTGTACTATGGGTACCAGGCGACGATATACATACTTATATAGATAGATAAATACTTATATACATAGAAAACATCCATGACTCAAAAGCATATATTCATGCTCATCACACAAATATTTGCAGTTACCGGGATTCGAACCCAGGACCACCAGCTTCGTAGGCAGGATCACTACCAACTAGGCTACGGTGATCATCATCTCGTGATCCGATGGGACGACTAGTAATGACCGAATAGAGTTCTGGTACAGGACCGACGGTTTTATGTCCTCTCCTTGGTTGTAATACCGTCAACTCCCAGACTTTTAGGAAGACAATAAATTAGTACTTCATGTTGACAGATAGAAGACAAAAATCCTTCTACCAATGACGTCATTGGTAGAAATTTGAATATGCGAGTAAAATTTCGATTTTACTCGCATATTCAAATTTTAACAAAAAGCCGTTATTGTGACTTAACTATCATACTTACACATATACCGATACCGTGTGGATAATTGAAGATTTTGTAATTTTTTTTAACAATTTAGGCTACATTTTAGTAATTTACGTAGAGGTTTTTTATCTTTCTGTGTAGCTGAAAGCAAAGAATATCACCAGCCTCATCCCGTGGGGACTGAAAACTCGTGCGAGAGAATTTATAATAAAAGAACGGGCAGCAGCGTTTTATTGAGGTCTATAATCATTATAGCGATAACACTACAGGTCTGCCAACCTGTAGCTCTACCGCCTAAGTCACCGAACATCGTTTTCGTGAATGGCGTTCAAATAACTATAGGTTAAAAATGACTAAATCAATCGTTAAATCGGCTTCAACGTTGACAATCAATTCCGGGCCATATATGACGTCACATGTGGTCAATGAAGCCAATTTAACGATTGATTAAGTCATTTTTAACTTTCATTTATTTGAACGCCATTCACGAAAGCGATGTTCGGCGACTTAGCCGGTAGAGCCCCTGACCCCCTAAATAACGGACATCATAAAACCGCATAAGACTAGTCTATGGAAATCATCAATCCAGCAGTGGACGTGTTTCGGCTGATATTATGTTAATGATGACCTTTTTAAAAACAAAACAAAGAAACAGCTCATGTTACTGGCTGATAAGAAAAGATTCTTAAAAATCGGTGTTGTAATATTTTAGTTTAAAGCATAATCTATAAAATGACAGCACAGATTTTTAAAACACTTTTCCTTATTAAGCTACATTATCAGCTATTAATATGAGCTGTTTCGCATTATATGTACATACGTCAGGACGTCCAGCTTCCCCAATCTGTCTAATTTCTTTTTTATCACATAAGCATATGGTTCACATTCAATTGAGGAAATTTGACAGATTTGGTAGCTTGATTTACTAGTGACTGTACACACAGAAAACTTTAATCTATTTAACTAATATTATTGTTATAATAAAGACGGACCTGTTGGCGTGGTTGGCGAATGCTTGCTTTCCACGCTGGAGGTCGTGGGTTCGATTCCCACCCAGGACATATATTTGTGTGCATGAACATGTCTGTTTGTCCTGAGTCTGGGTGTAATTATCTATCAAAGTATGTATTTACAAAAGAGAAGTGGTATATGTAGTATATCAATAGAACAAGCTCAACTTAGTTTGGGATCAAATGGCCATGTGTAAATAATGTCCCGGGATATTTATTATTTTTCTTTTTTTTTAAGACAGCGCCCGCATTAGGGAAATAATCACTGTGACGCGGGGCCTTTACAAACATTTTAAATATAAATTTATTAAGACTGACACAAATTACATCCAGACTCTGAACAACTATTTATGGGTCACATAAATAGTTGTCCGGCGCGGGACTCGAACCCGCGACACGAAGTGGCGAGGCGACTATCTTAGCCGCTGCGCCACACGTGCAGCCGAAAACTTTATCAAATGTTATATAGTTCAGATGTGTTTTCCAACTAAACAAAAATTATGCACCCTATAAAAATTCAAAGCATCGGATGAACCATTTTGTTACATAAGGATATTATGCTGAGATCAAACAGGAAAACAGCTTGAATAATATCTAAAATGGTAGCTTGTTTTGTTGCACCGATGATCCTAGCCAAGGAGCGGAATACTAAATTAAATTAATTAATTAGCATTACCTATCTAGTCTTTAAGTTATATATAAACATATGTACTTCTTTTATCCACTACCTAATGTTATTCTTAAGTGCCGACGACATATTGTAAAGTGGCACACTCAAACCCTAGAGGTTTCTGTGCCACTTCTAAAAAACAAACTTTTGTTATTTTTGCACAATAAATAAATAAAAAAAAAAAAAAAAATTAATAGGAATTCTATCTATGACCAAAGATAAGTCAGTTTGTTGGTTACATATTACGTGCATAGTTAGATATCAATTTTTTATTCAAAATTGGTTGGTTTATCTCATTCGCACGAATGTTAAATAATATTTAAGAGACAAAATCACAACAAAAAACATTTTTTGGACAGAAGAGGCTTAGTTATAGGGTAAAGATTTAATTTACCTTAGGCTACCTATAACAAACTTCCCAATGATATTAGAGAATTATCTACGAATAAGTTTAAAAGAATTATTAAAGCCAAATTGTGTAGCAGGGCATATTACAAAATTTCTGATTATTTAAGTGATAAAAGTGGGATTGAGTTGTTCTGAGTCAACACACATGATTGTAATTAATCTTAAGTATATTTTATTTAAAAAAAGGATTCCTACTGAGTTTTCTGGCGGTCTTCCACATAAATGTAAAATTTTACGGAATAAATGATTTTGACTTTGACTTTGACTTACCTTACCTTAGGTAAGGTACCCTGAAAACAAACCTAAGCAAACGAAATAGTTGTTAACTACGACTTGTAAGTCCTACAATACAGAGCATTAATAGAATTGGACCGGTTGTCGTGGTTGGTAAATGCTTGCCTTTCACGCCGCGGGTCGGTTGGAGGTTAGATCCCCACCTAGGTCAGATATTTGTGTGCATGAACATGTCTGTTTGTCCTGAGTCTGGGTTTAATTATCTATATAAGTTTGGATTAACAAAAGAAAACTAGTATTTGTAATATGTCACTTATCTGGTTTCCATAGTACAAGCTCTGCTTTGTTTGGGATCAGATGGCCGTTTGTGAATGTCCCAGGATATCAACACAAAATAAATTAGAAAATAATCGATTATCCTTTACACAGTGAAAACGATTCTTGTGCTCGTCTGCTGGTAGATAATCACAATCAAGTTGCAGTCCTCTTTCCAACCTTACCTCTTTCTGTGTATTGTGTTAACGTAACAGACCTATACTAATGCCAATATTCTCTAAAGTATTTGAGAAAGTAATCTACAACAGTCTTTATACATATTTTGGAAAATTCAACCGCATAACTAAAGTCCAGTATGGGTTTCGGAAGCGGAAATCAATAAATATGGCTATTCACGAAGTTATGACCCAAATAGTTACAAACGTCAACAGAAAAATTCCAGTCGCCGCTCTATTTATGGATATGTCCAAGGCATTTGACCACGTAGACCATAATATACTCCTAAATAAATTAGAGCGATATGGTATCAGGGGTAATGCACTACAACTCATAAAATCTTACTTGACAAACCGAACCCAAGTTACATCTGTCAATAGAGTCAGCTTACTAACAAAAACTGATACCCTATATGAATCTAGTCCCAGAACGATTATATACGGTATTCCCCAAGGTAGCATACTTGGGCCGCTATTATTCAATATGTACATAAATGATATGCCCACCGTTTGCAATAATAAAATGATCCTTTTTGCTGATGACAGCACGATCCTATTTTCGGGTAATGATTTTCACTTATTAGAATATAATATTAACAATGATCTCAAGAACGTGATTGAATGGCTGTTAAATAACAATTTAAAAATAACTCTCGACAAAACTAAAATAATGACTTTTAACCAAAAACTAACAAACCTAACTTGACAATTAAATATGACACTAAATCAATTTCTGAAACAGATACTGCTAAATTTCTAGGACTTATAGTAGACTGTCACTTAACTTGGAAGGATCACATAGATTATTTATGTAAAAAACTTAATCAATTTGCGTACGCTCTATACAAATTATCGAAAACCGTAAATCGCAGCACTGTATTGGTTGCATACAATGCATATGTCGCTTCTAACATAAGATACGGCATAATTTATTGGGGTAACTCAACTGATAGAGAAATGATTTTTAAAGCACAGAAGAAATGTATACGTTCTTTCTGCAAACTACAATCAACTGATAGCTGTGCACCGTTCTTTCAGGAATTAAAAATATTAACTCTACCTTCCATGTATATATTCGAAATGGGAGTATTTGTAAAAGGTAATATGCATTTATTTGAATCTCTCAATTCTAGACGTCATGGTATTTACATGACGTCTACATACGCGGTGCCCCACACACCACAACCTTATTTGCAAAAAGCGTACTTGGTATGGCATCTAAAGTATATAATAACATACCTCTGGCTATTAGGCGCAAAGAATGTCCAGAGTCATTTAAAAAATATTTGAATGAATATCTAGTGAATAAGTGTTATTACTCCATCACAGATTTCATGAATGACAAAGAGCGATACGAGGGTCCGATCTATTAATTTAAGACTTTTAATTGTTAACAAAAAGCTGACATAGTTGAATGAATTCCATGACTGTTATTGAATTTAATCTAGGTTAAGATACTTCTTACATTTAAATTTTGTATGTCATTAAGTTGGCAAAACATAGCGGTTTACCTTTATACCTGTATAACACCCATGTAATATGTACCTATGTTTACGAAATAAAGAATACTGAATACTGAGTAATAAGTATTTTATACTTAATATCAGGAGTACTAGTAGTACCCACATTCGATAAAGGGTTCTAGGTCCAAAGAAAGAAAAGTAACTAAATAGTATTATGAATGACTAGCTGTGCCCCGCGGTTTTACCCGCGTTAAACTTTGTAAATTATCACGGTTCCTCCCCCGTAGGTGATAGAGTGATAATATGTACCCTATATGTTGACCCGACCTCTTACTAATATTCATGCAAAACTTTAAGTAAATCCATTCAGTACTTTTTTAGTTTAGCCCGGACATACAGACAAACAGACACAAATTCAAAAAACGATAATTTAGGCTTCGATATCGATTGTAGAACACGTCCCAAGTATCCTTTTAAAAAAATATTCAATGTATAGTTTTGACTTTACTACGATTTTATTATATTATTATGTATAGATTTTCATACTTTTATATCTATAAAACTATTTTCCTTTCGTTAGTTGTGATTTTCCATAAATGAAGCCACGTCAAGTATCGATATAATTTACAGACGCCAGCACATCCAGCTACCCTATCAAATTTCTTTTATAGATTTTCAACTTTATCACATAAGCATAAGGTTCACTTTTAATTGGGGAAATTTTACATATTGGGGTAGCATGATGTGCTGGCGTCTGTACATATATTATTATAGGCATTATTCTCAAACTATGAATTTCATAAATGTGGATTGATGTGTTCAAAGAAAAGAGGTAGATTTAAAATTTGGACTGTGAAGGTTTGATACTTTCGTATATTTAATTATACTGTTAGGTATATGGTGGTATACGAGTACTACTTTTTTTACTATACTTCCTTAGTATGATCTATGGTTGCTTGGTATCTATGGTTCTCAGTTGGGCCACATGGACACCTACGGTCCAACTGAGGACCATAGACTTAATGGCGACTGGCTACATAACTGTTCGCCGTTGCCATCAAACTAATATTATAAAGGCGAAAGTTTGTGTGTGTGTGAGTGTGTAAGTTTGTTACTTCTTCACGTCTAAACGGTTGGATCAAATTTAATAAAATTTGGTATGGAGTTAGCTGATACCCTGGATTAACACATAGGCTATAATTTATAAAGTTAAACGCGGGTAAAACCGTGGGACACAGCTAGTTGATTCATATGACTGGCCTGTTGGTCATGGCCTGACTGCTAGGCCAGAGGTCTTGGGTTCGATCACCACCTAGGACAAATCTTTGTGTGAAGAGCCGATCATGTATTCTGTACCCAGGTGTATTTTTTTAATAATTTGTTTGTATTAGAAATATAAAAGTATGCTTCTCAGTTCTCTCGTTGCCGTAGTACAAGGCTGTGACTAGTTTGGGATCAGATGGCAATGTGTGATTTATTTAATTACTGATTTACTATATTACTTTACTATACTAAAAAAAATTAAATTTTTAGATCATTCTAGACACATCAATGTGTATTTTATTTTCCGGTCCTGTGAATATATTGCTCCTAGTCATATCTAAGGTATACGGAAGCAGATGGAAATACAGTTCGGTGTTTGAAATGCTGAGTTCATTTCAAAAGCCAGTCTATATTTCAGGCAAAGGAAAATGATATCCAGCCGATCTGAAATGTAGGTGCAGCGTTAAGATGTTACGTAACGTACGAATTTCAGTGAAACATCGGAATTTACTTGCAGCCTTCCAGTATTCAGTGAATATATTCGATAAGTTTTACTGTTACAGACGCCAGCACATGAAGCTACCCCAATCTGTTAAATTTCCCCATTTGAAAGTGAACCTTATGGTTATGTGATAAAGTTGAAAATCTATAAAAGAATGCTGATGTCTGTACATCGTAATTAAGATAGCTGCTAAATTCTTGTTACTGATGGATTTCACAGAATTTCAATTTCAATTTATGTATTGCTTTTATGAGTTTTACATAGGTATTTTAGATAATAATACAGTACCAAACATAAACCCTGTAAGGGCACTGCAACAATATAATTATCACAATGCAGCTATACAACATGTAACTTAATTAACGCACACCCTGAAAATAGTTCAGAACCGTTTACTGAATCGTATTATATCATTTTTAATATAGGTAATTTTTTTTCCAAAATTATTAAAACTACGGTAATTATTCTCATATTAACCCTGTACGGTCAAAATAAATTGAAATGGACCGTAAGTCAAAGTAATAAACTTTTAAAATCACAGTTTTATTTGTATTCATACAAATTCCATCATTCAATACAAACTAAAGAAAAATAAACTTTATTCCATGAAACTAATTTAGTAAATAACATGGATATACATGTTAAATAAAAAATTCAGTATATGTATTATGATTACAACTTAATATTCTAATTGGGGTATCTGAGGGTGTGCGTTAATTATGTGACATGTTGTATAGTTAGCTGCATTTAGTTTGTATGGTTGACTGATTTCACTGTATTATAGACAGCTGAATTCAGTTTAAATTAGTTAATAGGCTTCACTGAATCATAGCAATTCCCAGGGGATATATTTCTGTATTACATATTTTATTACATTATAGATACAAAGGTACAAAGACTCAAGATAATTATTAATTGGCAATTGTCCGGAAGGACCTAAAGAAGATACTACTAACTACATCCAATAATAATTGCAATTAATTGTTTATATTTTTTTTAATTCTTCGAGTTTTTTATTTTTTTAAACTTCATGCACATTAAGTACACAGGCGGAACTAATGCCGTAGGCATTCTCTACCAGTCGACCTTTGGGTGATGCAGAGAAAACTATTGTGATTGTGATTTGTTCTAGTTTTAAAATTCCTTTTTTTGTATAATATATGTTTTAATGTTACTAATATCTAGTAGGCATTCTTGTAAATTTATTTAGTATCTAACATGATAATATTTTATTTTATTATTGTATAAATTTTAGTTTACTTATAAGCTAATTTACGCAAGCTGTGGTCTCCTATAAGTGAAGAAGAACACTGCTTACTATCTTTTTGCATGCACTATTGTATCGAATGAATTGTGTTTATTCTTCATTTTTTTATGGCAGATGTCGACAAACGGGCAAGTGGGTAAGTGATCACCGCCGCCCATGGACACTCGCAAAACCAGAGGAGTCGCGGGTGCGTTGCCGGCCTTAAGAGTAACCAAACAAGTGTTGTTGACCCTTACCCCTACCCCACCCCGATCCTTAAATAAATAAATAAATATATCAGGTCAAAGTTATTTATTAATATATTTAAGGTTACATTGGGATTCAGGATCTGATGCTGAATCTTATGTAATACAAAGTTTGTATGTTACATTTCTTTTTAAATTGATATTCTAGTAAGTATGGAGACCGTCTTTTGTCTTTTTTATTGTTATTTTTTTATTTATTTGGCTGCCTATCTAACCTATTACAACTGACTCAGTACAAGAAATAAATTATCGGATGTTATTATAGATGTACAGACGCCAGCACATCCAGCTATCCCAATCTGTCAAATTTCTTTTATAGATTTTTAACTTTATCATCAAAGCATAAGGTTTACTTTCAATTGGCGAAATTTGACAGATTGGGGTAGCTTGATGTGCTGACGTCTGTACCTATGATTTATCGGTAGTCAGATAAGTATTGAGTCAGAGAAATATTTCTCTTGTCCTCACTTATGAGATTCTACTGTTGACATCAAAATACTTAAGGAGAATAGTTTATTTGCGAGGCATTTACTAAGTTTGAAAATATTAAAGTCGTGTTCCTCTTTCGAAATATAACGAAATAAGAGTTAAAACTAACAACATTTTGTGATGTAACCTTAATACGATTTCAGAGATGATAGTATTTTATCCTATTTTTCTATCTTTTTATTTTTAGTGTTAACAGTCTGTTATATTCTATATCTATGTTTTAATTTATTTCACTTTTTGACATGAGCTTCCTCAAAGGTTTCTGCAACGTTGGCATTTGGGGGATGTTTGCCGTAGTCACCGCGTTTGGCGGGAGATCTTGACGGGCCTGTTGGCGTGGTTGGCAAACGCTTGCTTTTCACGCCGGAGGTCATGGGTTCGATTTCCACCAAGGACAGATATTTGTGTGCATGAACATGTCTCATTATCCTGAGACTGGGTGTAGTATATTTAGTATATTAGTTATCTGGTTTCCATCTCTATTTAGTTTGGGATCAGATGGCCGTGTGTTTAAGTAAAGGATATTATAATTATTATCTAGTGAGCGCAGTTAGGTGGTGTTGTTGCTTGACTACCTGATGTACCTCTTAGTCACTTTTTACGATAAGGGGTGGTACTGTTATTCTTTCTGGGCCAAAAAGTACATGGCTAATTTATCTATTCTTCAGAATGTCTCAGTCTTGTGGAAAACAAGCAACGCTTTCGGTTCTGGTAGTCAAAAATTACCAAAAACAATATAGAATTTAGTTAAATTTAGATCGACTGCATATGTGTATAGAGCAGTGATTTATTTATTTATACTTTATTACACACAGAAATACATATTTACATAAAAGATTAGATATATCATGTACACAGGCGAGCTTAACTCAACTATGAGTTCTCTTCCAGCAAACCTTTGTTAGAGTGAGAGCTTATATGTAATGGGCTACCAACAGTGCACAACAATATATACTATGAACTAAGGTAATGAAAATAATACAAAAATAAAAACAAAACAGAATCGACCAGTGGTAAATAAATATAAAAATAAACCTGCTAATACTACATACTAAGTTATTTACGTAACTACATTCCTAATTATATAACATATATATATATATATATATATATATATATATATATATATATATATATATATATATATATATATATATATATATATATATATATATATATATATATATATATATATATATATATATATATATATATATAATAAACATATAATATATACATAAATATTAGCTGCCTGCCTGCTTAATTGATTGAAAAAAGTGTTCCTTTATTTTTCTCTTAAATACGTCAAGAGATGTTGTAGCGCGAATTGAATGTGGAAGAGCATTCCACAAACGCACTGCCTGAACGGTAAGAACGGTAAGTGGTTAAGATATATGCCTCACTACTGCCTCAACGCCCTCATGTTTTAGCAAAGGACAGCTACTTGCGTAATCCATATGGTTATTCTAAGTCTCGTTGTGCTTGGTACCCATTAATTCCATATGTTTAAAAGACCCCGCGATACATCTATTTATTAAAATTATCTGACGCGGTCTTTAAAAGATTTCTACGTTCTTTTAAACACTGCGCCGTGGTCAAAGTACAGACGCCAGCACATCCAGCTACCCCAATCTGTCAAATTTCTTTTATAGATTTTCAACTTTCATTTGGGGATTTTTGACAGATTAGGGTAGCTTGATGTGTTGGCGTATATACTATTTATTCCGGGAACACATTCGAAGCCCAAAATATTTATGCCACAGACACCAATCTAACAGTTTTGGCTACTGGAAAACTTTGAATTTGACGGTTGGATAATACCTACCAATATCATTTATTTCTAGTAACAAGCCGTATCTCGTTCGATTGGAAACCAACAAGAATAAAAATAAAGAAAAGGTAAGAAGGGAAAAAAACAAAAGATGGTCTGCCTCCGACTTTGTTTAGGACTTTACTTAAAAACATTTCTGTTGATTATAACAAATCCATTCGATATTCCCACGAAACATTCCATTCCCCTTTTCCTTGGATATCCACAAACTAAAGACAAAATGCAACGTTCTGGAGCGCCGACAATTATTTTCTCCGGTGTTTGTGAAACGATTTTAATAATGCTCTTTAAACTTCGGATATTGACTAACTTTAATTTTGTTCTAAAATGATGAAATGTGAATTGATCAAGAATTTAATTTTCAAATAGCATTAAATTTGAATAATAAGGTCCTGGGACATTATTCACACGCGGCCATCTGATCCCAAACTAAGAAGAGTTTTTACTAAGGAAACCAGATAACTGATACACTACATATAATAAATATAAATTTTCTTTTGTAAATACATAATTACATCCAGACTCAGAACAAACAGACATGTTGATGCACACAAATATCTGTTATGGGTGGGAATCGAACCCTCGATCAGCGGTGTGAATGGCAAGTATTTACCAGCCAATAGGCCAGTCATATATCATATATACTGTTCAAAATAAAAATATAATATAATGTTATTAAAGTAAATACTATTTCATATATGTTTTATATAGAAGTTAGTGGAAATGAACAAGCGGGTCATCTGATCATTTACCTGATGTTAAATGATCACCGCGCATAACCATTATACATAATATTTAGTTAAGATGTTATCTAGTAAATTAAATTTACCGGAAATATCTTAAAACAACAGTCAAACAATTCCTCGGCGCACGTAGCTTCTCTGCTTACCTCGCAAAATATAATTTGGCTTGTTAATAAGCAAACAAGGTGGAATTTCTGCCGAGGTCGCGCATGCCTTACTAGGTAATTAGTTTGCTCCAGAACTCAATTTTATTTTAGCTATCATGTTTGTTTAAAATTTCTTTAGGTTGGCATTTATTTAATAATATCCTGGGACACCCTGGGACATTATTCACTGCTTGATCGAATCAGAAATGCTAAGATCCGAGAGTGAACCAAAGTAACCGACATAGCCCGAAGAACTGCCAAGCTGAAGTGGCAGTGGGCAGGGCTACTTAGTTCATAGAGACGATGACCGCTGGGCGAAAGGTTCTCGAGTGGCGACCACGAACCGGAAGACGCAGCGTGGGCAGGCCCCCTACAAGATGGACCGATGCTATTGTGAGGGTCAATTGTGGAGATCTTTGGGGGAGGCTTTTGTCCAGAAGTGGGCGTATTTCGGTTGATATGATGATGATGATGCTGACTGAGCGAATGAAATAGAAGACTGCGAGACGTTGGGTTTTTTCATACTTCTTCTCACGGGATAATATGATATTCGTTGACGTAAGCCACACAGCCTGCCATATATTTATATAGAGAATATTAAATAAAATTTTCAAATTAAAACTTTAACGAAACGATCAGGTTTGGATAATTTGTGGTTGAAATTATCCAAATCTGATTGTGTCGTTAACACGACCAGACTTATCATGTTCATATGTGATAGAGTTTCAGGCATGGTTACTGGTCGTATATCGTTTGACATATCATTATTGGCAGCTCATACACATCACAGAGACACAAACAAAACAAAAAAAATCAATGAAACTAGAATAAAAGTAATAACTAAACTCAAAAAAAAGAAAGAAAAAAAAGGTTTTTATTCACGTAGACTTTAAAAAACCGGCCAAGTGCGAGTCGGACTCGCACATGAAGGGTTCCGTGGCAGCAAGTATTTCAGTTGATTAAATGAAATCAAATTGCGGTTTATGACGTATTAAAAAAAACAGTAGTTTTTTTTATTAATTTATAATATATAATAAATAAATTGCTAGATCTCGTTCAAACCAATTTTCGTAGTTAGTTTACATAGTAATGTACATCATATATATTTTTTTAGTTTTATCATTCTCTTATTTTAGAAGTTACGGGGGGGGGGAGGTCACTCATTTTACCACTTTGGAAGTGTCTCTAGCGAAAAGTATTCGATTTAGAAAAAAATGATATTAGAAACCTCAATATCATTTTTGAAGACCTATCCATAGACACCCCACATGTATGGGTACGATCAATTTTTTTTTTTGAGTTTCAGTTCCATGTATGGTGACCACCCTAAATTATTATTATTATTCTATTTTTATGTAAAAATCTTAATGCGGTTCACAGAATACATCTACTTACCAAGTTTCAACAGTACAGCTCTTATAGTTTCGGAAAAAAGTGGCTGTGACATACGGACGGACAGACAGACAGACAGATATGATGAATCTATAAGGGTTCCGTTTTTTGCCATTTGGCTACGGAACCCTAAAAAGCGCTTGTAAATGGTCAGAACATGTTCGTAGTAATATATAATTAATTTATAATTATTTCTAAGTACAGAGGCCAGCATATCAAGCTACCCCAATCTGTCAAATTCCCGCAATTGAAAATGAACCTTATACTTCGGTGATAAAGTTGAAAATCTATAAAAGAAATTTGACAGATTGGGATAGCTTGATGTGCTGGCGTCTGTACATATAGATTTTTAGGTACACGAATTGTAGGAAACAATTTACAATAAGATTTATTTTATAATAGTAACGATATTTAGCTAACTTAAATTAAGTTATTAAAAAGAAACTCATTCTGTAGTTTTTGGCGTTCTTAACGTTTAAATAATAGAAGTATTGCTGTCCTGTGTGGCAATGCTTACTTTTGGGCAAATTATATGGTAACAATCAGTTAAACGTGTTGACTCCTTGCAGGATGCTAGTGGAATGTGCTGGAATGGAGCGCTTATCATATAAACGTATATTGTTTCTTTTTATAGCATATCAAGACAAACGAGCAGGTGCTCATCGGATAGTAAGTGATAACCGCTATCCATGGACACTTGCAACACGAGAGGGGTCGCAAGTGCGATTCTGGTATTAAAGAAAGGAATAGACTTTTTTTACTTTTTTTTTATTCATTTTTACGGCTCTGGCTTCTTCGGCCTTATGAGCCTTCCGTAAAATATATTATTATTTCATTTATTTTCGTCATGTCAAGTAAAGTCCGTCGCAGTCAAGTCATACGTAGTCCTTGTCGTACCCCAGTAAAGCAGTGGAGACTTTACTACAGGCTTATATGGAGTTTTAGGTGCAACACAGAAAATTGCAATTCACGGCAATATGGCACTTTCCTCCACTTGTGTACGTTGTCCATGATGTTATGTCTAAAAATCCACCATATTTACACATAAAAACTTGAATTTACACCAGTTTTTGAAAATGAAACAATGTCCTGATGAGCTTTTTTCCGCGTTGACGCCAAAACTAGGAATAGACTTACTTCTTGAATGTTGCCATGTCATTATAATATGAGTTATTATTATTTTTTTCTTCCAATTCGTTTCTTTATAATTTTAATTATTGCTGTATTATGACATTACTTCTTACACTAATTATTTACTGTAGCATTTGCTGAGGTAGGCTTACCCTTGCTTATACGGATAATTTTGCGTGCTTCGAATTGGACAACTATGTAAACTAAGTTAAGTTAAGGGTTATCTGTGCTTGTTGGGAATAAAGCTTTTTTCTTTTGTCTCTCTTACATGCCAGATCAGAAATACTTCGCCAGTTAAATGACTCCAAAGAATGAGTGTGTGATAAAAGTTTCTCTTGAAAGGCACGGTCGAAGTGAACCATTCATGTGTGACTCCATATTTAGACGGGCCTGTTGTCGTGGTTGCCTTTCACGCGACAAGTTGTGAGTTCGATTCCCACCCAGGACAGATATTTGTGTGCATGAACATGTCTGTTTGCCCTGAGTCTTATCTATATAATGTATTCACAAAAAGTAGTATATCAGTAATCTGGTTTCTCAGTAGCTGCCTCGACATGCACTGCACGGTAAGGTAAAAAAATGACAATTTCACATAAATGTAATTGGACTTTTCCGGAATAAATGATTTTTGACTTTGACTTTGACATAGTACAAGCTCTGCTTGGTTTTGGGATCCGATGGCCGTGTGTAAATAATGTACCATGATATTATTATTATAACATAATATTATCTACAATCTTTAAATGACATTTTATTAGACAGCTATTCTACTCGATTTGAAGGCCAAAATTTGTGAGTTTGGTACGATAACAATAATATGTGTAATTAACGACTTTAGAGTCATAAACTTGGTTATAAATGGAATTATGTCATAAAATTGAGGTTTACACCTTTGGAGATGGTTTTAAAGTTTTATTAGCGATTTTATACTCGTAGGTAAGTACTTATCTACCCATCAGTCGGTCACAAATTTTTGACCGCAGGCTATTGAAAACTGAGAAAATTCAATTATTGCCCTTCGTAAAACCTTTTTTATTTTATAACCCGCAAAATAGAAGGACGTTGTTAAGTCTACTTTATGTTATTTGGAAAGCATATTACGCGTTTTCACTGAACTTAGTTGTTCAGTCCGGATTTTAGGGGTATAATAATAATATACATACATACAAAGACTCACGCCTGTTTCCCAGAGGGGTAGGCAGAGACAAGGGACTTCCATTTGTAACGATCCTTGCATACCTCTTTCGCTTCATTTACTGACATAATATTCTTCATACATGCTCGCCGGTTTAGGGTACTTCTGACCTGACGTTTCTTAATAATAATATCCTGGGACATTATTAACACATGGCCAAAGCAGAGCTTGTACTATGGAAACCAGATAACTGATATACTACATTTACTACTTTTCTTTTGTAAAAACACAATTAATATATTATTGTTATAATTGCACCCAGACTCAGGACAAACAGACATGTACATGTACACTAATATCTGTCCTGGGTGGGAATCAAACCTACGACCTCCGGTATAATGACTTACTATATATGTCTGTATATAACTAAATTTGATTTTGGAAGGCAGAGAATCCTCGGGACATAAACATACTTTAAGAGAGGTAGGGCACAGCGTTCATTCGCTCAAAGAGCAGCCCGACTGGGGATGTACCTCCACCTTACAGAAGACATTCTTTAATAATAACTTTAATGTTTCTGCGTGTGAGTAAGGTCGCCAGAGCTCATTGGGGTGGGGGGAAGGGTTAGCAACACTTGTTTGCTGACTCTTAAAGGCCGGCAACACACCCGTGACACGAGTGTCTATGGGCGGCGGTGATCACTTACCATCAGGTGACCCGCTTGCTCGTTTGTTGTCCTATGACATAAATATATATATATATACGTGGCGTGTTGGACCAGCGGTCAGTGACCGAGATTGATCTAAGCCAGAGAGGTCCAACACGCCAGTCAATTATGGTAAACTATTATTATTTAATATAAATATGAAGCGAATTGTTTCATTGCTACAATTGAAGCCAATACGTCTTTATTGAGAAGACCCAATGGAACCAATTTAGTGGATTCTCCACCACTGATTTTAATGCACCGGAGACGATATGATCCAGCGAAATATAATTAAGTAGACGCACGAGTTTAGTTCCAGTTAATAGGAATTCATCCATTTTTACAGATTGGTTGTCAAGACGGAACATACATTATGTTTTTGATTAAAATCTATAAGGCTAATAAAAATTAACGAGAGGGTTTAAAAGTAAAAATAATTTCGATTGCAAAGGCTTAAACATACAATTTTAAAATAGAATTAACGTTTGAACGATGTGAACAGGCCGAATTAACGCTAAAGGTTAGATACATGTACGGTGAACAGAAAAGGAGTAATCGGTGTAAGCTTAACGAATTATATAATATATTTAACTGTCGGCCTGTGTGGTGACGGCGGCGAATATCAGAATACCATTACCCCATCTCATCCCGTTGGCGGTGTAGAAGTCGACCCGAGGGAATATTAACCAGAGGATGGGCGGTAGTTTCCTTCTGAGTACTATGACCATCTTACTGCGATCGCCAACCCGTCTGCCAAGCGTGGCGATTATGGCATTTCCCCCCAAGATCAGTTTTGGGAGAGCTAGTCCAGCTGTGGACTACTTCACAGCTAAAATGATGAATTATATTATTGTTTAAATTTGATCGACAAACATGTTAAAACATGTTATAAAATTATACGATTACAATTTAACCAAAGAATAAACGTATATATTATTGTATTTGTTTCTTGGGTGCTATCGTAATTACTACTATTCAACACATTTATCTTCCAAATAGTCGTTCACCGATCACAGAGAGTAAAAGCTATGTTTAATATAAGTTCGTAGTAAGCCCTAAGAGGTAGCCTAAAACCTTCCTAGTTTAATTCTAAGTAAAGAAGCCACGTTTTTTTGCTAACAGTATTTGTATGTACATACAAGACACGGTGTGTTACCCGCCTTATGAAAGCCGCTTTCCTCTTGGGAGGCTGTAAAATAAAATAAGCCTCCGTTGAACTAATTAAACAGTAATTTTATACACAATATAGCTTGATATTTTATTACAATCACTGGAGTGCCTTAATATAACGTCTAATAGAAATAGCTGCAAATGTCTTTAAAGTATATTCTTTTAGAAATTAATCAATTGTTACTAATTGTTTACAAAAGAGAAGAATAAAACTTGAGAAAAATTATAAACTTTAAAATATTTAACTTACTTGTATATGTTATTTCACTGAAAATATCTATAAAGCAAAAATAAAAAAATACTACCATTCGAATAGAGCAAATAGCGGTTTATTTTTGTGACGAAGTGGAAACCGAGTCGTAACCATTTTAAAATATAAAATTGACGACACGTTCAGTTCCAGTAACATAGTAAAATCCGATGATTTATCAAGATCATGATTGCAAAATGATAGAATGGCATAATATTATTTACTGTTGAAATTAAATTTAATAAAAATAATTCTTTTATTTTCATACATGCACAGCTTTAACATTAATATTTATCTTTTAAATTTGTGCGCATCAAACCTTGCCCATGATATTTTTACTACGATTCCTGTCGCTAGCTACTTATGTATTAATTTATAAATTTTAGTAATGTTTTAATTCCCAAAAGGTTTACTGATTATTACTTTAATGAAATATACAGTTGCAGGCTTATTTTTCTATTAAATAGAGTGCATAGAGGGGACAGGAAAACCGGCCCTATTGAATAATTAAATCAAAAGACATCCTAATATAATTGCAGCTATTTTTATTAGACATAATATTTTGTAACGTACTTGTCGTTTAGGTATCATATTTGTGGAGGACACTCGTATTTTTTGGCTCAAATTACGGTTGGAAGACAATTTATGATTATTATAGGGTTAGACATTCTTGGTATGACAACTTGACAACAATTTGACTGCTTTCTTAGGGACTTAATGGACTCAGCTGGTTGTTATAATAATGTCCCCCCGACCGAATTTCGGCCATGGCGGCCAGTCTCAATGGAGACTAGCCAATTGCGCAGGACATATTATAGTGCACGAGATTGTGCGCAAACACAGGGACACTTTCTGTTCCATCACTCTCATGATCCGATGGGACGACTAGTGACACGACCGAAAAGAGGTCAGGCACAGGACTAACGGCTTTACGTGCTCTCGGGGGTGTAATGCCCGAAGTCTGGGAGTGCCAACTCCTAGACTTCGGGCATTACACCCCTGATACTGAGAAATTTCTTTTTACGGAAAAATCCCAAAATCACTTTTTAGCCCGACCCGGGATTTGAACCCAGGAACTCATTATCTGCGGTTGATAACGCTACGGTATAAACGGAATGCCTCTTACACACTATCATTAGACTAGAACATTTTAAATGTGTGTTTTGTCTCGTTAGTCTACCGACGGAGGCAGTCATTTATGTTATACCTAGTATAGAGCATGGATATTAAATTAAATCTAACTCACAACAATAAAATAATAGATAAACTTAATTAATTGTCTTTCAATTAAGCTTATTTTGTTAGTAACTTTCAACATTCTTTGTAAATATCTAATTGCTCTCAACAAGTTTCTTACCGAACAAACAAATTGTCTGAGTCAAGTTCAGACATTTAGAGCGGTCTAATGAATAAATTGTTTTCGGTTTCAGAAAATAGTGGTAGCCGAAAATATTCAGCTGCTCTGTCAACATTACGCTATTGTTCACAAATATTGAAGTAACTATATATATATATATATAGCCTTTTTATTATTGCCTTCGCAAATATGATCATGTCTCCTCATTTCGTACAAAGCTCAAGTGGTTGCCGATTCGCCTTCGCCGGAATGCTCATATTCTTTCCTTGCTTTATAACATTCTCTTTAACCCTGCTACTCCCATATATTAAAAAAAACGATTCGAGTTCCTTTGTGACACGCATTTGCGATCCTTAAGATCCTCAGAAAACGTAAAACTTCATATCCCAGAGCACAAATCTATATTTATGGGAAACTCTTTAAGTGTACAGGCAGCCCGACTTTGGAATGCCTTGCCTACTGTAATTAGACGTGCTCAGACAATAGCAACTTTCAAAAAGCTTGTCAGAGAACACTATTTGAGTGTATAATTGATGGTTTCTTAAGTTAAGTATCTATTCTCTTCTTATTTCCTTATTTAATTTGATCTTTTTCATATTTTAACAGTAAATTCACTAAAAATAGTTTTATTTATGGATATACCATAATTTTGGTATATCTCTTGTTGCACAGCTACTGCTAGCTATAAGTTATTGTTCAGCTCCTATCCATCCTAAAGTTGTCTGGAAGAGATCGCTTTATATATATATATATTAACAAAAAAAAACTTGAGAGGTGTCACGGGACACCTGGATGGAACGGAGTTTTTTCCTATTATTTATTATGTACAAAAAACCTGTATACACTCAACAAAAATAATCGTCGCGACACCACACTGTTCAATGCGAAATAGAAATGAAAATATCTGGCTTGCTTTCTATAAGAGAGAGAGAGAGAGACAGACAGAGAAACATGCGTACGCCGCACAGCTGCAAAAAGTGTCGTGACAACTTTTCGTAAGATATTTTTCCGTCTAGCCCCCTTTCACAACGCGCGATAAGGAACTTCGTTCCAAAAATATATATATTATTGTGTATATATATCGCACCTTCGGTGCAACAAAGGCACAACAGCTCATTTTAAAATTTTACAGGAGAGTACTTTTATTTTTTTTCGCATTTATCGCCTTATTACTTACTCACTAGTTGTAGTAGGTTGGTAATTTTTATAATGTTAAAAGTTTATTTCTTTTGCTATAGTTTCACATTAAAAGCTGGCATGGTTCAAAGACAATTAGGCATAATTAATCAATTAGGCAGTTTTGACTTTTTGTGCCTTTGTTGCCCCGAAGGTGCGATATATATATATATATATATATATATATATATATATATATATATATTATTATAACTGTGATAGGTTCCTATTTAAAGCAACGGAGCAGCATACCCGCGTTCCCGGGGCTCCTTCCATCAGTCACCAAGAGAAGTCCACGACAGGTTAAGTTTAGTCGGTCCGGCTCCGATATACACATACGCCGAATAATGTTGCAGGTGATCCCCTGCCCTATAAAATATAAAATTAAAGTTCCTATTTTAAAATCTAGCCAGACATTACGTTACGGGATATTACACAGCGGTGCTTTACAAATAAACAGTGACAATACAATTAAAAAGTATTCTATCGTATGTAGGCAAAGATCAGGATTTGAAATTGAAGATGGAATCAATTTTCGTTTCTTTTTTTTATTCGTAAATAACAGAACGTAGTTTCCGCCTACTAATGTATGTAAAATCCCTTGCCTGCAGTGGAACAGTAATGGCTTATATACTCATTTTAACATAATGCACGTAAAAAGTGATAACTGAGAGACATATATAAATAGTGACTTTTATAATAGGTCTTTACCTATGAAATTGCCGTTTTGTATGAAAAAATTTAAACGAATTTTTTTCATGAATTTTTTTATTTGTATTAATCGAAGTAATCACCCATGCAATCAATGCATCTTTGCCATCGCAGTGGCAGTTTATTGATGCCCTTCTTAAAGAAATCAGCTGGACGGGAGGCAACAAATTAGGAGGCAAGTAACAATGCGGTTCAAAATTCCTTCATTTGTGTGTCTGTTGAGCAGTGCAAGGCACGTCTCGACGCGTACTTCGCGCTGGCGATCATTGAGTTCGTGGGGCACCCATTTGTCAAGCTTTTTTACCTTGCCAATTTGACGCAAATGGACCAATATTGTTTTGACGCTAACGTCGAAAGCTGCTGCTAATTCAGCCGTAGATTGTGTATCATCAGCTTCCACAACCGCCTTTAATTCGTCATTGTCGACCAAAGTCTTCGGACGACCGCGAGGTTCATTTTTCAGGTCGAAATTTCCAGAACGGAAGCGAGCAAACCAATAACAGGTGGTGCGTTGGTTTGTAGTGTTAGCTCCGTAAACGTCGTTGATGTTGCGTGCCGCTTGTGCCGCGTTGCTGCCACGACGGTACTCATATTCCATAATTACTCGAATTTTTAACGTATCCATGATGACGAAAAAGATTGAAATGCGATGAAAATGTAACACTAATCAATAAAGAAATGACTACTTTTGGAAAAAAGAATCCATGTTTTTAAAATAAAATTAATTTGAAATTAGAATTCTTAGCCAAACAAAAATTATTTTGATTTGAAATGGCCAGTACTGCAGAACGGCAATTTCATAGGTAAAGACCTAATATTAACGCAATCAATCTCAATGTAGCTCACACGGGCGATATATGCTTTTAATTTTTGGTAGCAGTTTAACTTTGGCAGGGTCCTTGTTACATAGGTAATGTGGTCGGCTTTCATGTAGCAAGGCTAAATCAAGCAGATATACCACACCACAAATTCCTCTTGCGGAAATACAAAGCTGTATTAAAGACTTTCAGAACTTATGTATTGTTCTATGTATTTTACCTTTTGTATATACATAACTAGCCGTGCCCCGCAGTTTCACCCACGTTAAACTTTATAAATTATCACAGCTCCTCCCCCGAAGATGATAGCGTGATAATATGTAGCCTATATGTTGACCCGACCTCTTAGTAATATTCATGCAAAATTTGAAGTAAATCCATGCAGTACTTTTTGAGTTTAGCCCGGACATACAAACAGACAAAAATTCTAAATACTATATTTTTGGCTTCGACATCGATTGTTGATTACGACCCAAGTATCCTTTTAAAAAAATATTCAATGTACAGTTTTGACTTTCCTACGATTTTATTATATGTATAGATTACACCCACAGACAGGACAAACGCACACACTAATATTGTACACAAATATCTGTCCTGGGTGGGAATCAAACCCACGAACTGCAGCGTCTACCAACCACGCCAACTGGCATCGTCAATATATAAAGAGCCAAAAAACCTCTCCAAAGATCTCTACAATTGCTGGTCTTGCACTACCTGCTTCCAGCGACCCTTAAAAGATGGTCAGTCCATCTTGTAGGGGACCAGCTCTCGATAATACCTTACTTAGGCAAAAAGTAAAAATTATAGTAACCACTATGGCTTTTTACCATTCTTTATTATTCAGGAGTTTGAAATGAAATGAAATTTATGCAGCACTTGGGTATTAACATACACTTGTACTTGTCAAGGTCATAATGCAGTACATAAACATAATGGATAGTAAAAAGTTACAAAAAAATAATAGTTAGTCAGTCCGTGCGGTTTGTTTTATCGCATATATTTTCTGAAATCCTTAAATAAATAACAATTTACTAATCTATTATTTTGAAATTTAGTTCTACTATATTAAAATTAAAGAATGGAAGACTAAAGCAAAAAGACGAAATTTTAAATGAGGGTGTGATCACATGCACGGGATCACCGATCACGCGTTAATGGGCCAAAGCGTTCCTCGCCGCTGAGGAACCTACCCTAGCTAGCCTGCGGCTTTCTCTAGCTACCTAGGTGGACGACCTTGAATTATGAATACCTGTGTTGCGGAGTACTTTACAAACATATCTACTAAATCCTCTAGTTTGCGTTAAGCTGCCTCTTACACCGTATATATTTAATAACTCAATAACCGAATTTAACGATGTATAAGTTAGAAGTTTGTTGAATTACAAAAAGGCTTTAAAGTCATATTTTAGAAGCTTTTGTGGTATGAAGAGTGCATTAACACCGAATCGTTAAAGCAATTACTGAATAGTTAATATTTACTATGCTCTATTGTGATTGGGCTTTGGTACTTATAAGTAAATATGCTTTGTCTGGCTGAACGCCTGCAGGCTACATATGGTAGGTAATTACTACATAGTTTCAGTGTACAGACGACAGCACATCCAGCTACCCAATCAATCAAATGAAAGCAATCTGTCAAATTTCTTTTATAGATTTTCAGCTTTATCACATAAGTATAAGGTTCACTTTCAATTGGGGAAATTTGACAGATTTGGGTAGCTAGATGTGCTGGCGTCTGTACATAAGCATCGGAGTATCTGTCTGAGGCATCACTCTTCGCAAACATATGTATTTAATGCTGTTCAAATTTATCTTCTGATATATAGATATTTAGTATCAAATTTGTACGGCGCAAAGATATAAAATATAGCCTTAGTATGTATTAATAAAGATTCAGGTGCCTTTAACAAATCGCAATTAAAAGCTACGCTTTAAATCTTATGTCAAACCTTAAACCATACTAAGACTGTTCATTATTTATTAATCATTTATTTATTTAAGGATCTCCAACAAAGAATAAACAAAATACATTCCATAAAATAGTGCATGCAAAAAGATAGTGAGCAGTGTTCTTCTTCACTTATAGGAGACCACAGCTTGCGTAAATTAGCTTATAAGTAAACTAAAATGTATGCACTAATAAAATATAATCATGTTAGATACTAAATAAATATACAAGAATGCCTACTAGATAATAATAATATTAAAACATATATTATAAAAAAAGGAATCTTAAAACTAGAACAAATCACAATCTCGAAGAATTAAATAAATATAAAAACAATTAATTGCAATTATTTCAGATCAAATAACAAGATCCATATATTGTTAGTAAAAGTCTTAACCTAGTGTTAGAAAATACACTCTTATTCAAAACTGGAAATGACTGACACCTACGTGTGCAGCTGTATCCAGTGAGCCAGCATGGGGCTGTCCCATCTATCACACAATACACTCAGGATGCTTTGGGAGCTAGCACGTATTCTACCGAGAATAGAAGCGCATCGTTTCCGTATAATTGCATGAAAAAAGTCGAATGTTTAGCTCGTCTCGTATATGTCTATACGAGCGGAATAGTGCGTATATGTGTATAAGAGTGAAGAAGAAAACTATACTAAAGTACGAACCTTTGATTTTTAACGAAACGATGTCAACCTTGAATCAGATTTTTCCCCATCCTTTTGGATAGCAATCCCATAGTGTTTTGATTGTAAGGCTGATAGAACCTGCTCTTTTGTTGGCGCACAAAATCCTCTATTATATAAAATGAAATGAAATGAAATTTATTCAGCACTTGGGTATTAACATACACTTGTACTTGTCAAGGTCACAATGCAGTACATAAACATAGTGGATAGTATAAAATTTACAAAAAAATTAATTAGCCCGTCCGTGCGGTTTGTAGTATATATATATAATATACTCATATACTCGTATAGTATAATATACTCATACCTGGATGCTCTCTCACCGGTTCAGAGCTCGCGGTCAATCCATAGATAGGTGGATTAATTTTCGAACGTCTCCCTGCTTTAGATGGCACATTAAGCTGTCGGTCCCAGTTGTAGTTATTAGACAACAGTCGCTAAGACATGTCCAAGGCCTATTGGGCGGGTTGAACAACTCTGAGAGTAGGGTAACCACTGCCCATACGATAATTAAGTAAATATAGATATACCCCTAAAAGATGGACCGATGATCTTGTCAGGGTATCTGGAAGCCGCTGGATGCGGATAGCGCAAAACTGGCAGTTGTGGAGATTCCCCTTTGAATGAATTAATGAATCTCTTTATCTTTATTTGCTAGAATATAGGTTTACAAATTGTTGATATAAATGAGTGAGGTTCCACCATATTCGACATTTACGTCGTGCAAATATTTGTTTAGTCAAAATAAATTATAACACTTAATATTTTTAGACTCTCGAATTTGGGGAGGCCTTTGTCCAGCAGTGGGCGTATTTCGGCTAATATACCAAATAACTGCTTAGTCTCCGTTGAGATTGGCCGCCGTAACTAATATAAATAATTTACGTGCACTATCCGTTTCAAAAATGATTATTTTATTAAAAATACTTTAGAACTTATGCAAACGGTAAAGAAGTTTAATAACCGCTCGGAATACTATTAAGTTGCACCGGAACTTAGCTTGCTTATACCGAAATTTGAATATACTTGCATCTTAAGAGCTCTGCATATAGCTAGATTTAAATTTCTAGCTGCTTTTAAAGTGGCTTGCAATTTTACGGGCGGTTTAAGAATATACATAGACCGAAGGCAAATATTTGGTTTACTTTTAAAATGTTTTACCAAATTGTGAATTTCTGAGCTTTATCTGCGGACATTCTTTATTTATATTTATTTTTTTGTAATAATCATACAATCCCGATGGGCAATCTCGATGGAGATTAACCAACTAAACAAGACATATAATTGTGCATCTACTGGTATATGACTGTCTCTGATAGCGTGTTCAACCGCAGAAAATGAGGACCTGGGTTCAAATCCCGGGTCCGGATGAAAAGTGATTTTAAGATTATCATATTAAGAAAATTTCTCAGTATCAGTCCGAAGTCTTAGTGTAAGCGGTATTAAAACTCCGTGACTCAGAGAGTACGTAAAGCCGTCGCTCTTGTACCTGTCCCTAGACGTCCCATCGGAACATGGGAGTGATAGAATAGAACCCTTGGCCAGCGCATTCATTTTTCTTTTCGTCCTTTCATTTTTTTTTACGTTTATCATTATCAGATAATTACTCTGAACAACCATTCAGACGGTGAACATTTATTACCTAAAACTCTTATTAGCATAATTTATATATTATGGTTCAATCAACCCCCGAAACTAAATATCTTGTGAAATAATAGGTAGCAAATTATGCCTAGTAAAAAGCTGAAATACCAAGTATATAAATTAATTGGCGTATTTGTTTTAAAAATTAAATATTTTCTTAATTTACGCATACTAATAGTTCGTCGTCATCATCATTATCATTATGCCAGCCGAATGATGTCCATCATTTAGAGGGATATTATATTACTAGCTGTGCCCCGCGGTGTTACCCGCGTTAAATTTTATAAATTTTCTTTGCTATAAACCTCACGGAGCCCGAGACCTTTCCAACGAATGCAAAACCGTGGAAATCGGTTCGTGCGTTCTGGAGTTATAGCGTCAGGAAGGAAAACCCGACTTATTTTTATATAGTAAGATATTATAACCACCACGCTTGGTAGATGGGTTGGCGATCGCAGTATTGTTATAGTAATATTATGTATACTATTACCACAGATGATTGTAATAGTATACAGAGAGAAGCTGCTATCCGTTCTCTGGGAGATATTCCCTCGGTTTGACTTTACAACATGTAACGTAATTAACGCATACCCTCAAACACCCTAATACGAATACAATGTTGTAATCATTATACATGTTAGATCATTTTGACCTTTGCCAGGGTTTGGAGACGATGCCATAATTAAAATGTTGTTTAGTTTAATATGAACACTTTATTATAAACACAATATTTTTAAAATAACCAGTATAATCACTTCAATAAATCACTTTAAATAATTAACTATTAATTAATTCAAATAAACTAATTTAAGATAGAACTCAGAGCGTTATTGCAACGCAGGAGCGTTACGTCTCACACGGCGACTCGCTCTCGTCTGAGCTCTGGACGGGCGACATGCTCTTTTTATACAGGTAGCTAATTGTAGTGGTGGGGCATGTTGTTTACGACGGATACCGCGCACCTGGCGATGACACTCTATCGCCGCACGTGTTGTTGCGTTAGTCACCATACGCGCTGACACGGCCATACTGCACAAGGCGCGTCTCTGCGGCAAATCTATAACATAAGGTGTTTTCGTTTCTAGTTGTGTCTATCGAATATTAATCATTGTAACTTCAGCCTTGGATAGTAAAGTTGTATTATTGAAATAATCAAGTCTCGACACTTGTGTTTGCAGTTATGGTCTCGACACCATTGATACTTTAAACAATGATACAAACAACCAAGTCTCGACACTGGTGTTAGCAGTTATGGTCTCGACACCATTTATACTTGAAACAAAGATACAAACAACCAAGTCTCGACACTGGTGTTAGCAGCTATGGTCTCGACACCATTCATACTTGAAACAATGATACAAACAAGTCTGGTGGTCTAAGTTCTGGCCTACGACGCCTTTTATATTCGCAATACCATGTATCAACACTGGCGGCATTCATTAGTTTGGACATAATGAAAATGTTACGCAAACAAACACTATTGACATGAATTAAATTGATATTTGCTATAATTTAAAATATAAAATACTTAACTGTAGGTGTTAATTCTTAACTTTTGCCATCTCAGAATCTGTTTGCAGTATTATTTCTTGCTCAACTTCATGCGCTGACACGGCTGTTTCGTTTTGTTCCGCAAAATTAGGTGCGGTTCTTAAATTCTCGTGGACTACTTTCCTTGGTCTTCCGCAACCTGTAATTTTCTTTACTTCGTAGCGATCATTAGGTAGTATTTTCCTAATTTCATATGGGCCGCCATATTTTTGACTTAATTTTGTACCTAGTCGAACAGGCTCTTTCAGTCATATTGTCCCTTTTCAAATCTCTTTACTTTTGCCTTGGTATTGTCGAATTTAGCTTTTGATTTGGACGCCTGTTCGGTCATCCTTTCAAAAACAATTTTTCTTAAAGATTCAGGCTCGACTCTTGCATTTTTTTCGTCTATTATTGAAATAAGCTCTGGAGGGACGCAACCATTTTTACCTGTGAGAAGTTTTATTGGTGTTTTGCCAGTTGCTTTTGACATCGTGCAATTTATAGCAAGTTGTAAAGTGCCTAAAGCGTGTTTCCAATGAGATTTATCAATGTTGCTAATTATTGTAAGCCCATCTTTGATGACTCGCATTATCCTTTCTGCTTGTCCATTTGCTCTGCTAGTGTACGCTGCAGTGTGATGTAGATCTATGCCATATTGCTTACAGTACTTTTCATATTGCGACACAAACGCACCATCACCGTCGACAATTATTCTTTTGGGTGCACCAAAAAGAAATATTATTTCTTTAAGGTGTTGCAAGGCTGACTCTTGGTTTTTTGTTGTGGCATGTTTTAAAATGACGAACTTAGAAAACGCATCAATTGCTACAAAAACGTAATCTTTTTCAGATGATGGTCCACTTAGTTTTCCCGTGATGTCAATGTGAAGTGTGTGGAATGGCTCAGCTACCTTCTCAATGGGATGTAATTCTGCTTGTTTTGCCCCCGAAGCTCCTTTCATAGTTTTACATACCACGCAATTTTCAACGAAGCGTCGAACTTTTGAACTCATTTTCTCGAACCAAAAGTGTTCTTTAAGTTTTTGAAGTGTCTTTTCCCAACCAAAATGTTTTAATGCTTCGTGGTAATGATTTATTATGCTCCATTGGTAAGACTGCGGTATTATCTTCAGTATTTTAGTTTTTCCATTTTCTAACTTGACTTTTTTACATAAAACTTCATCTTTAATTAAGTAATCAGATTCTTTGTTGTTGCCTTGTTTAATGTTTTTAATTATTTTACTCATGATGGGGTCCCGATACTGTTCCATTATTAACCAGTTTTTATCAGATGTCAAACTTAAGATGTTCAGAGCAATAGGATTTCTACTAAAGAAATCGACGTGCTTCAATCTTTCTCCTTTGCGATATTCAACTTCAAAATCATAATTTTGCAAAAAGG
The DNA here is from genome assembly GCA_951640165.1 of Pseudoips prasinana. Taxonomy (NCBI): domain Eukaryota; kingdom Metazoa; phylum Arthropoda; class Insecta; order Lepidoptera; family Nolidae; genus Pseudoips; species Pseudoips prasinana. The sequence goes on along the minus strand of OX621251.1, from coordinate 29,185,402 downwards.
ACCACCAGCGATGGATACGAGGCAGTAGTTCCTGTTTGTACCGAGATGCCTTTAAGGCATTGCAGTCGGTAACAATCGTGAATTTTCTGCCGTATAAATAGTGTCGGAAATGTTTTACTGATCTTACAACAGCCAATGTCTCCAACTCGTATGAGTGATAATTTGATTCTGCCTTTGTAGTTCTTTGGCTAAAATAACCGATTACATGTTGTCTTCCTTCTTTAATTTGGATCAAGACTCCACCAAAACCTAACGCGCTTGCATCTGTGTGGAGTTCAATTGGTAAACCCTCTTGAAAGATGGTGAGAAGTGGCGCACGTGTTAAATAGTTGATGATTTTCATGCGCGCTGCTTCGTGGGATTCATTCCACTCCCATTTCACACCTGTCTTAGTCAGTTCATATAGTGGAGCCATCTCTGAAGAGAAATTTGGAACAAATCGACGAAAATATCCCGCTAATCCATTAAACTGTCTGAGTTGTTTGATGTTTTCAGGGATAGGGGATTTCGCTAAAGCTTCTACTTTTGAAGGATCAGGCCTCACTTGTCCATCGGCAATAACATATCCCAAATATTCTATAGATCTCTTTAAAAAGGAACATTTTTTGACATTTATGGCGAATCCCGAGTTGCTAAGCGCTTCCAATACTAAGTCTAATCGTTGTAAAGTCTCAGCAACTGATTTTCCTGGCACGAGAACATCATCCATGTAAACAAGAGCTGATTCACCTCTTAGTGACCCTAATGCCTTGATAATACATCTTTTATACACAGATGGTGCATTAGTCAATCCGAAAGGCATGGTTAAGTATTCGTATTGTCCATCAGGAGTAATGAAGGCTGTCTTCTCGATGGAATCTTCAGCCACAGGAATTTGATGGAATCCAGCTGCCATGTCAAGGCAACAAAAGTACTTCGCGTTAGAAAGTTGATCAAGTTGGTCGTTGATAAGTGGTAACGGGTAGTGATCCCTAATCGTATTTGAATTTAACTCACGATAGTCTATAACGAGGCGATCTTGACCATTTTTCTTCTTTACTATGATTACTGGGCTTGCGAATGGAGAGTTGCTTTCTCTTATAATTGCTTTATCCAGAAGATCTTGGATAATTTGTTGTACTTTCTCCCTTTCCACTGGTGCCATTCGGTAGGGACGCCGTTCTACAATCTTGCTTGGATTCTTTAGTCTAATAGATAGCTCACCAGTGGTTACTCGGTTAGAACTAATACCTACGAAAGCATGCTCGTATTTAGTTAATACTTGCATTAATGCGTCATAATCTTCACCACTTAACTCTGTATTTATATTGATATCATTTGCCTCAATTTTTTGAACTGGCAAAATAATAGATAAATCTTCATCGCGATTCACAGTTGTACCATTAATCGATAGCTCAACTTTAATTCCAGGAATCATGATCAGATCTCTTCCAATCAAAATCTTTGCTGGTAACTGATGATCGAGCACCACACAGAATTCCATCTCGATTACAATTTCATTAATTTTGCAGTCAGTTGTTATTTGAGTATGAGAATAAACTGGAACTGGACCAATACCTTTCAAACATTTAATTACATTCTTTCTTTTACCTGAAATGCGTGACGCTATGCTCTCTTGGATCAAAGAACAATCTGCTCCACTGTCAAAAATGCACTCTATTGTGTTCTGTCCAATTTGAATGTCTATAGTATTTGTTTTTCGTCTTTCATTGCTCTGGCAAAGGTTGATTTTCTTACTTCGTTGTTCATCAGCAATTCTTTTGAAACAAGTTTCAGCTGTATGCCGTGTGCCTTTGCAGTAAGAGCATTCCTTAATGGACTGTACAGGTGTATCCTTTGGGAAAGACGTGGCAAATCTTTCTGTTGTCGAAGACGTTCCACGTCGTAGAGCATTTTCCAAGCAACGTCGAGCAAAGTGTCCGGTTTTACCGCAAACGTAACATGTAAGGTTAGGTCTGTCACGACTAGAATCTAGACGAGGTCGTTTAGAGTTTTCTATTTCCTTTGGAACAGTACTTTTACGCTTGCGCATAGTCTTAGCAATCGCAATCAGTTCAGGAACAGAATTTGACTTACTGTTTAGAAGTTCTGTGGGAATTCGTTCATCACCAATACTTCCAATCACAAATTCCACAGCATCTTGTTCTGTTATATTCTGTTTCACGATTCTTTTGAACATTCGCCAAACAGTTGATATATAATCTTGAATACTATCTGCATCATCCAGAGTATAATTTCTGTAACGTAAAACATCAGAAAAATACCTGGATTCTGGTCCAAAAGTTTGCAGCATATCGTCGCGCATCTCTGACCAAGTTGTCGTTCGAAGAAGGCTACTGTCAGCCCAAGTTTTTGCACGTCCTTGTAGCACACCAGCTACTTTAAGTCGTACTTCGTGGTCTTGTAGTTCATATTCATTTTGAGTGCGTGAAATGAGATCCACCCAGTCTCGAACATCGGATCCACTGTCTGGATCGTATGAAGGGAAGTACACGTCTGAAATTCTTACACGTTTATTTTTATCTGATTTCATGATGTTCATCATCTCCGTCATTGTTGTGCGATGATCGTATGATAATTGAGCCACCATTTCATTCATTGTATTTCTAAACGTGTTTGCCATAATTTGGATGGCGTCAATCTGGCTCTGCTCATCACGTGGTGTCCCAGCTTCTGATGTTAGATCATTTTGACCTTTGCCAGGGTTTGGAGACGATGCCATAATTAAAATGTTGTTTAGTTTAATATGAACACTTTATTATAAACACAATATTTTTAAAATAACCAGTATAATCACTTCAATAAATCACTTTAAATAATTAACTATTAATTAATTCAAATAAACTAATTTAAGATAGAACTCAGAGCGTTATTGCAACGCAGGAGCGTTACGTCTCACACGGCGACTCGCTCTCGTCTGAGCTCTGGACGGGCGACATGCTCTTTTTATACAGGTAGCTAATTGTAGTGGTGGGGCATGTTGTTTACGACGGATACCGCGCACCTGGCGATGACACTCTATCGCCGCACGTGTTGTTGCGTTAGTCACCATACGCGCTGACATACATACACTGAATTTTTTATTTAACGTGTTTATGCATTGTTATTTACTTAATTGTTAATTAGTTTCTTGGAATAAAGTTTATTTTTCTTTGTTTTGGAATGGAATTTGAATGAATACAAATAAAACTGTTAGTTACTTAAAAGTCTTATTACTTACGGTCTATTTCAATTTGTTTCGATTGTACAGGTTTAATATGACAATCATTTCCGAAGTTTTAATTATTTTGGAATAAAAAAATTACCTATTTATTAAAAATTATATAAATCGATTCAGTAAACGATTCTGAACGAACTATTTTTACGATGTGCGTTAATTAAGTTACAGGTTGTATACCCCCCTATGAGATAAAATGGGGTGATAATATTCTTTGCCGTCAGCCACACAGCATACTACTATAATATATTAATAGTTAGGTACTAATTTTATTATAGTATCTGCGAAACGCAGACAAGTTAGCCAAAACGCCCACTGTGATTATGCAAATTCCTGGAAGGTCCTAAGATAAATAACCTGGGTAAACTTGTAAGGTTATTAACATTATAATGTAAACATATGAACGCTGTAAAATTCGAACAAAAACTGATTTAAAATTACATGTACATGAAAATAATTTTGCTATTCTCAACTATTTTTGGTTGTCGTGGGTTGGTAAAAGCTTGCCTTTTACGCCGCGGGTCGTGGGTTCGATTACACAGATATTTGTGTGTTTGAGCATGTATGTTTGTCCTGAGTAACTAGATAATTAAACTTAAACATAATCTCTTCACAATAACTTGATACGAGCTAGCTAAATATCATTGCTATTATAAAATAAATTTTATAAATGTTTTCATACAATCAATACAATGTGTACCTCAATATCTATGTTACTAGAAATAATAATGTATACAACTATATTACTACAAACATGTTGTGACTATTTACAAGCGCTTTTTATTTTTATTTATTTTATTTATGAGTTGGGGTGTAATATCTACATAAGTATGTATTTACAGTATAAATTAGTATATGTTAGAAAATTAGTAGATTTCGTTATCTGGTTTAAATAGTACACAAGCTCTGTGGTCGTGTGTGAATAATGTCCCAGAATATTATTATTATTTTATTTTCCGTTTAAGTTGACTTTTAATTATTTGGAAAAAGAAAACACTAGGTTATTCTAATGTCGACATTTTAATGATGCGACTTTTCAAGAAATAATAAGATTATCTTTATGAATATAAATATCCTATAAACCTAGTGATTGACTACCTCAATAACATATAAACTGCCTCATTGGCCTAGCGGCACAATTTGCAACCGCATATAATGAAGTCCTGGGTTCAAATCCCGGGTCGGGTCAAAAACTGTTTTCTTATTAGGTATCAGTATCAGCCCAAAGTCTGGGAGTTGGGTGGCTGCGTGGTATTATATCCTCGGAGAGCACATAAAGCCGTCGGTCCTGTACCTGACCTCTTTCCAGTTGTGTCCCTAGTCGTCTCATCAGATCATGGAAGTAATGCAATAGAAAGTGCTCCTTGGTTTGCGCACACACTTGTGCACTGTGATATGTCCTGCTCATTTGGCTATTCTCCGTTGAGACTGGCCGCCGTGGCCGAAATCGCGGGAGATTATTATTTGGATCTGTTGGCGTGGTTGGCAAATGCTTGCTTTTCACGCCGGAGATCGTGGGTTCGATTCCCACCTAGGACAGATATTTGTGTGCATGAACATGTCTGTCTGTCCTGAGTCTGGGTGTAATTATCTATACCTATAAGTAAATATTTACAAAAAAAAGTAGTATAATTATGTAGTATATCAGTTATCTGGTTTCCATAGTACAAGCTCTGCTTAATTTGGGATCAGATGGCCGTGTGTAAATAATGTCCCAGGATATTATTATTATTAAAAATACTATTATCTCCTTTCGTAATATACAACTACTAGCTAGACTACCCCCTTAAATATCTACCAATATGTAATTTATACGTCGCTTGTATCACAAGTGAAGTACACATTTAATTACTATCTCTTATTGTTTGCTGTGAACGCTGGCGCTCATTTGAATACAAATGAACACAGTCTTGAAGTTATTGCACTACGTTCTAAGCGCCACAATAGCTTGTACTACGCATATATTATATTATCGAACTCAAAGAGCTACTGTGAATTTATTTTAACAAACATAAGATAATGGAGAAAGTGTCTTAGAGATAAAAGATTACTAATAAAGAGATTTGGTTATATTTCCGAAAAAAAATTTCTCAGTATCAGCCCGAAGTCTGGGATTTGGCGGTATTACACCCCCGTGCCTCGAAGAGCACGTACAGCCATCGGTCCTGTATTTCGGCCATGTTCAATCTCGTTCAAACCAATTTTCGTTATTAGTTTACATGGTAATGTACATCATATATTTTTTTTTTATTTTAGAAGTTACAGGGGGAAGGGACACATTTTACTACTTTGGAAGTGTCTCTCGCGCAAACTATTCAGTTTAGAAAAAAATGATATCAGAAACTTCAATATCATTTTTAAAGACCTATCCATAGATACCTCAAATGTATGGGTCCGATGAAAAAAAGATTTTTGACTTTCAGTTCTATGTATGGGAAACCCCCAAAATTATTATAATTTTTCTATTTTTGTATAAAAATCTTAATGCGGTTCACAGAATACATCTACTTAACAAGTTTCAATAGTGCAGCTCTTATAGTTTCGGAAAAAAGTGGCTGTGACATACAGACGGACAGACAGACATACATGACGAATCTATAAGGATTTCGTTTTTTGCCATTTGGCTACGGAACCTAAAATCATATTGCAATATGATAATTATCATTATCAAAGAATAACAGGGCCACTCCTCACCATCTCCACCTTTTTTTTACTTGACTATCTTTATGTACTTTTAAGGTTGACAAGAAAAGTGTTTGTTAATATCCAGCGCTAAATAAATTCATTATTTCATCTATACGTATAAAAACATCTTCGTAGCTGGATTCTCAATATGCGGAGCTCTTAAAGCTAAAAAAGCGCTAAAAATACTAAATGGATAGATGCAATCTTGCTAAAACAAACTTGCTTATCAGTATCTATCGAAAGCAGCATAAAATAAAGTAATTCACTTTTCTAAAATAGTAGTACGGGAATGGACTTTATTACATTGTTTTCTTCATCTTAATACTGGCCTGTTGGTCTAGCGGTTAGTGACCCTGACTGCTAAGGCAGGGGTCGTGGGTTCGATCCCCACCCAGGAATAATCTTTGTGTGATGAGCACGATTAGGTAGGTATATGTTCTGTTGACGGTCGCCGTAGCCTAGTAGGTAGTTCTCCTGCCTACGAAGCTGGTGGTCCTGGGTTCGAATCCCGGTAAGTGCAAATATTTGTGTGATGAGCACGAATATTTGATTCTGAGTCATGGATGTTTTCTATGTATATAAGTATTTATCTATCTATATAAGTATGTATATCGTCGCCTGGTACCCATAGTACAAGATTTGCTTAGTTTGGGGCTAGGATGATCTGTGTGACATTGTCCCTAGATACTATTATTATAGATATTATTGTATGTATGTAATTTATCTATAATATGTATGTATTTAGAAGTATATAAGTATGTTTATAAGTTGTCTGGTTGCAATAGTACAGGCGCTGCCTAGTTTGTGAACAGAAGGCGGTGTGTTAGTTGTTAGAAGACATTTATTTATTTATCTATCTTTTTAAAAATTTACTAGCGGTGCTCCGTGGTTTTACCTGCGTCTTACTACCTATATAAATGATAGCCTATTTGTTATCCGGATATATAAGCTACATTACTACAAAGTTTCAACAAAATTTGTTTGGTATTTTTTGCGTGAAAGAGTAACAAGCATCCGTTTATAAATTTTAAAAAAATAATTAAACATTAGAAACGATTTATTTTTAATTAATTTAAACAAAATTTCGTTCAAGTAAAAGGCGCTTAATCTAACAATTGACATACATAATGTACATTCTCACAATCTTTTGCGTTCAAGTATTAATAGGAGTAGGGATTTTTTTTAAAGTTACCTCATTATAAAGCTTAAAGTAAATTTGCTACTAATCTATTATTTTATTTTTTCTGAATTGTATTTGTTTTGGATCTCTCTACTTTATAAACAAAATCCAACTCTAAATTTTACGACTGTCAAATATGTTTCCATGTTCCATATCCTACTGTAGCCATCTCCTTAACGTGCTCTTTGAGACACAAAGGATAGTTCTCATCCAAACAGACCCAACCACTTTGATTTTCACACAAATGTTGTTCAATACGGGAATCAAAGCCGCAACCTCCCACACGCAAAGCTCTACACAATGGTTTACACTGGCCACACAGGTAGTCAATATAATCACAAAGGTACACAAGAATAAATTAAACCAAAACAAATAATAGGTGCTATTTACGTTCAGTATTCCAATGAAAACCGAGGGTAGTTAATCAGATTTAACCACTTTAGCTGGAGCTCTGCTGACCACACGTTTCTATAGCCAACCATCATTCGAAATGACCGGATTATAATGATAATTTAATATTTAATCTATTTAACTACCTTTTATACTGATTTATTTTGTGTATTTTACGCAGGCGGCTAAACGTACGAACTTGGTACCTACACTGAAATATTCTGATTCTGACGATAGTACTTTTTAAATTCGCAATTTTGACAAAGTAAACGACGCCATCTCTAAAGTTGTTCATTGGTTGAATGCCAATAATCTTTTGCTTAATGATAAGAAAACAAAAGTCATCAAGTTCTCTAAACCTTTCGTGAAACAAATGACCACCAATGTACAGCTTAACGGGGCTAGGTAACCCCTGTTGAGACAACTGTGTTCTTGGGTATTACAATCGTCTCAAAACCACAATGGGGCCTAGAAATTGAAAAACTATCAGGCAAATTAAGTTCTGCGGAATATGCAGTTAAAACTATTAGACGGCTCGCTGATGTGGACACTGCCACTAGTTTATTTCAGTTATTGTTATAGTATAATGTCCTATGGAATTCTTCTATGGGGTAGCGCTGCGGACATTAACACATATTTGTATTGCAGAAAAGCTATAATATAAGAGAGCCATAAATATACTTGGTCCGCGAGTATCTTTAAGAGAAAAGTTTGAAAGATTAACATTCTAACTGTAGCATGTCAGTATATATATGAAAAATCTAAATTATGTGCATAAAAATAAAGACTCATTCTGTAAAAGGGGTGATACTCATAATATAAATACTTGATATGAGCATAACCTTGTGTTACATACCACCCGTCTCCACAAAATAAGTAACTCTTTTATGGGGCAATGTATAAGATTCTATAAGTACTTATGTAACTTCCCAGTGATATCAGAGAAATGTCTACGAAAAAGTTTAACAGGACTATAAAAGCCAAATTGTGTAGCAGGGCTTATTACAAAACTTTTGATTATTTAAGTGACAAAACGGCATGGGATTGAGTCGCTCTAGATTAACACATTTAAGTATATACAATGTAATTTTATATTAAGAAATTCCTACTGAGTTTTCTAGCAGTGATTTTCAGTAGCTGCCACGGCATGCACTGCATGGTAGGGTTAAAAAATAGACGATTCCACACAAATGTAATATTTTAACGGAATAAATGAATTTTGAATTTGATTTGAATTAGAGAACGAAAACAAAAATGTCGAAAGAGTCACATAAAAATATAATTGTCTCTTAAACATTACATTGTTGACGAGTTGCATGCCTTGTCGGTCTAGCAGTAGCGTGTCTATTCTATTCTATTCTATTCAGTAGCGTGTTCAACCGCAGATAATGAAGTCCTGGGTTCAAATCCCAGGTCAGGCCAAAAAGTGATTTTAAGATATTTCTGTAAAAGAAAATTCGTAGTATCAGCACATAATGGGACTTGCCGGTAATTATAGCCACAGGGAGAATGTATAGCCATCGGTCCTCTACCTGACTTCTTTCCGGTGATGTTGTAGTCATCCCATCGGATTATGAGAGTGATGGAATAGAAAGTGCACATGTGTTTGCGCGAACATTTTTGCACCACATGGCTAATCTCTATTGATAGTGACCACCGTGAACCAGGAGGTAATTATTCGTATTATTACCCACAGAAAAATCATGTGTTTTACTATCTAATTATTTTATCGGACCTTAGTCTGAGTAACCATTTTTAGGGTTCCGTAGCCAAATGGCAAAAAACAGAATCCTTATAGATTCGTCATGTTTGTCTGTCTGTCTGTACGTCCGTATGTCACAGCCACTTTTTTCCGAAACTATAAGAGCTGTGCTGCTGAAACTTGGTAGGTAGGTGTATTCTGTGAACCGAATTAAGATTTTTACACAAAAAAAAGAGCAATAATTTTGGGGGGTCGCACTACATAGAACTGAAACACAAAAAAAAAATTGATCGTATCCATACATGTGGAGTGTCTATAGGTAGGATAGGTCTTCAAAATCATATTGAGGTTTCTAATATCATTTTTTTCTAAAGTGAATAGTTTGCGCGAGAGACACTTCCAAAGTGGTAAAATGAGTGCCCCCCCCCTCCCCTGTAACTTCTAAAATAAGAGAATGATAAAACTTAAAAAAATATATGATGTACTTTACCATAGAAACTAACAACGAAAATTGGTTTAAACGAGATGTAGCAAGTAGTTTTTTTTTAATACGTTATAAACCGCAATTTGCTTTCATTTAATCAACTGAAATACTTGCTGCTACGGAACCCTTCATGTGCGAGTCCAACTCGCACTTGGCCGCTTTTTCTGTTTCAAATACAAATTTATCTTTGTACTATATCTGCCCACACGAACCTGGGGCGGAAGGCTAGTTCTACTTTATTTAATTAAGCTTCAATTAAGCTGCTATTAGCATACCAAATATAATAACATATAATGCATCATTTAATCTGATGCGATTAAATTAATCCTATTGTGTCATTGCCTAAGTATATTGGTTAACTATTGTTTGTAATGAAAATTATATGGTACTTGCTGATATCACCGCTGTGGTACCCGCATATTTTCCATTCTTCATCTTAGCGAATCGATGGCAAACTAAATTGTGCCTGCCCAGTACTTGGATACGAGAATCGCGTTATGAGTAGCCTCCATCAGATCTTTAAGCGTGCAGTTGTTAGGGTACGCGTGACATGAGATCCACCTTTTAAAACACATTACTTAATAATTTTTATTTTTTATTTTTATTTTTTTATTTTATTTTACATTTTTTTGGGATACTTACAGCTAGCAGGTAACTTAAACATAACTTATAGAAATCTAAAAGCCATTTACAAGTTTCCACTGATAGATATTACATTAATAAATTAGGTTAAAGGTCGGTTAGCAAATGCGAAATTACGAGAAATAAACTTGCGTTAATGTATGTTTAAGCTTGGAAACACTGGTATTGAATAGGTCAAGATCATATACACAAGAGAGCTTGTTAAAAATCCTACTGGTACGTATAATAAATGAGTTTTGCCTGTATGTACTCTTAACGCTGGGAATGAAGATTATGTGAGGTTTCCGTAATGGTATAGTGCGCGCTATTAAACCTATCTTTTCTAAAAGTTCGGGACAGTAAATTGAACCATTTGCAATTTTGTGTAAGTATGTTAAGTCTGCGATGCGCCTACGTTCATGTAAGGGTAAAATGTGAAATTTCCTACATCTTATATGATAGTCGGAAGTATAAAATCTAGTTTTAAATTGCAAAAATCGTAGAAATCGCTTTTGAATGCGCTCAATTCTGTCGATGTAAGTATTGTAATTCGGATTCCATACTTGCGAAGCGAATTCTAAATGGCTGCGAACAAAGGAACAATAAAGAATTTTAAATGTTTTGACGTCTTTGAAATCCTTAGATAGTCTTAAAATAAAGCCAAGTGCTTTAGAGGCCTTGCTTACAATACTTTCAATATGACTGTCAAAGAGCAACTTAGTGTCAAAGAATACACCTAGATCTCTAGTGACATTAGTTCGGTTTAAAATTGTATTATGGAGTTCGTATGGATAAATAATAGGACACGGTTTCCGAGTATAACTACTGACGTAACATTTGGAGACATTAAGTTCGAGCTTATTAAGAAGGCAGTATCTTTCCAACGCTATCAGATCCTGCTGGAGGCTATGACAGTCACGAACGCTTGATATCGGGCATAGAATTTTCATATCATCAGCGTACAGAATAACCTTAGAGTGAGAAAAATAGGAAGCGATATCATTAGTAAATATTACAAATAACAAGGGGCCCAATAGGGAACCCTGGGGAATTCCTGAGGGTATATGAACTGTTGCAGACGTATATCCATTTAGGACTACTGTCTGACAACGGTTCTCAATGTAGGATTTAAACCATCTGAATAGGTCGCCTCTGATTCCCACTCTAAGTAATTTTCTTAGAAGAATAGGATGATATATACGATCAAATGCTTTTTTATAATCTGTATAGACTACATCAACCTGGGAGGGCTCAGACATTACCTGCGTTAGATAGTCAGAACAGACAAGTAAGTTCGACACAATAGACCTATGTTTTAAAAAACCGTGTTGATCATCGTTTAGAGAGTGTTTGATACTGTGATACACCGTGGAGTAAACAATCTTTTCTAAAACTTTTGCAAACAAACATAGTTTAGATATAGGTCTATAATTATCTATTTGATGTTTAGGGCCTTTTTTGTGAATAGGGGTAATGAATGCTGTCTTCCAAACAAGTGGCATCAATCCTTCGCTAAGCGAACGTCGATATAAGATGGTAAGAGGCAGTGATAGACTTTGTGCGCACTTCGAGATATAAATAGCTGGGATTCCGTCAGGTCCCGCAGACTTATTCAAGTCAATTGACTTGAGTAGTTTTAGCACCTCGGGCTCGCAGACTTTTACGGAATTTACATCGGCAGCGGTGTCAGTCAGCGATTGAATGTTATAAGTAGGGTCACATGAACTCACGCAGGCTTTGAGGAAGTTAGAGTTAAAGAAATCATTAAAACATATTACAGATTGTCGCACCGTCTCCCGAAGAATTCTGTCCGTATGTCATGATGGAGGGATAGATATTAGAAGATTGTTGTTTGCTTTTGACATAGGACCAGAAAACTTTGGGTGATTGCTTGATATTATCTTCTGTTGCTTTTATATATTGGTCAAACATCACAACTTCTAAAGTTTTAGCTCGGGCTCTTAGAATTAAAAACGAGTTATAGTCTGACAAGTTACCATAGTTTTTGTATTTTTGGAGGTGCTTGAACTTTTCTTTAAGAATTTTAACTAGCGGAGATTTGTACCAGGGCGGGTACTTCGTGCTAGAACGTACAATTTTAGAGGGCACATGAGATTCGCGTAATTCTTGTAATCTAGCATACAGTAACGATAAAGCGTCATCTAAAGAAAGCTCACTAAAATCTTTGTGCCAGTCAAAGTGGTCAAGCTGCTGCGATATGGAGGTGAAATCGGCTAATTGATATAAGAACTTTTTCCGCATTTGACATGGCAATGTATGATATTCAATAAAATTGGCGGAAATACTTAGAGCTGCATGATGCAGATCTTCAGGAACTAGGGGGTCAGTACACTTGGCAATGGTAATATGATTATTACAAAATACTAAGTCTAATACTCTATTGTTTTGGTTTAAAACAGAGTTATATTGCAGTAAGTTGCATGTGTTGAGTATGTCGAGGAGCTCTGATTGAACAGAACCTAGGATGTTACTAGGATAGAAGGATTGCCCATCGTTAGCTGGATGCCATGTTAAATTAGGTAGATTGAAGTCCCCTAGGATTATAAAAGAATCGGAAATATTATTTAATACAATATCATTTAGTTTATTATTGAAGTTATTTAATTGCGTTAGTAATGAGTGCCCCTGATTTTGTTTGATTACATAAATTGTACAAATATGTAATTTGTATGATGGAATTGATCTAGAACGCTTAAGAGTTATAGTGACCCAGATATCTTCAGCCGAGGAGCGCCAGTCGGTGCACTCGGCTGCCACAAGTTCCCTCCGAACAGCAATAAGGACGCCACCCCCTAATGTCTGATTAGTTCCCACGTAGTCCCTGTCACGCCTCCAAACTAAATAGAGTACGTCAAACAATTCTTCACTATTAAAATCGTGATTTAGCCATGTCTCTGTCAAGCACACCACGTCATAGTTATTAAGGGAAATGTTCCTAAGGAAGTGTGAAGATTTTGTGCGTAAGCCACGCACGTTCTGATAATATATATTAAGTGGCATTGTTAAAAATAAGAATAAATAACATAATAATTAGCATAATCGGTAAACAATGTATAGAGTAATAGCAAACTGCAGATGGAATACTACATAGCGGCAGGCAGCGTAAACGGCTAAAAACTATATTAAAACTTAGGACGACAGTATGGCGCTCACTGAATATACTAAGTAATAAAACAGTAAGAACTTCAAGGTAACGGTTAAGTTGCAATAAATATGTTATAGTAGCAAGAATCCAACAGTTATTATAACAACCCAAGAAAAGGTTATTTCTGTTAAAAACAACTGATAGAAATAAAATGAATGCGGAAGGTATTAAATGAAAATTAGCTTTAAAGTAAATGTAATAAGGCACAAAATTATGATAATTAACGCAGGTAAAAGAAACTGTCCCCAACCGCAGCGATAAGAGAACAATAGGGCGGACCACCCAGGTGGCTAATGAGTAGTGCGTAAACAAGCCAGTGTTTCTCAAGCATGATAAAATATTTATGGTATTTAATAACGTTTGAAGTTTTAAAAGATTCAAATAATTTTTTTCAAGTCTGCCTCGGTTTTGATAGCATGGGTTGGTGAAGTTTCGTTCTTCTTTACCAAAATTGTACAGTTTTTTATCCAGATAAACGAATAGTTTTTTTCCTTTGCTACAGTTTTAGCCCTGTTAAGCAGCGTTTTGTTTTCGATAGTCAAATGATCATTGACGAAAATCTTGCTGTGTCCACTGAGTCCAATGTCAGAAACTGATAGAGACTTACATTTTTTTGCCGCAGCTATGAAATTATCTCTCAGATATCGGTTATGCACTGATATAATGATGTTTTTAGCGTTTTTATTGTTGCGCTGAGGAACTCTGGCTATGTAATTTATATTATCTTTCGCAATACCACAGTTAATCACGGTACCAATTAACGCCGCAATTGAATACAGGTTTTCAGAGGGAGAAACGGGTACGCCTTTAATCTCGATGTTGTTCATTCTTGATCTTTGCTCATTTTCGCGAATAGTTGACTCGATCTTCTCCAGACGCTGATCGAACCGCAAGACCTCTTCCTTAGTTTTCTTCAACGTTTCAATTTGCTGATTAACGTCTGCTAGCTTCTTTGTGATAGTTTCAATTGTAGTATGAGCGAAGGATAGTGATTGTTTTATCTCCAACATTTCACTCTTAATGGCCTTAAGCTCCGATATGTCCTCCTGTATTGCCTTCACATTTGCTACTAGGAGAGGTAACGATGCGAGTTGATCTGTTACCTTACGCAATCCTTCACGAATGCTCTCAAAGTCATCGTGCACTGGTTAGCTGGATACTGGAGTGGCGGAGGGCTGATTAAGAGAACTCCCTAATCCGGTCTTACAAGTACCACATTTCCACGCAGCTTTTTTACTTTCAGCGAGTTTGCGGTATCTTGACTCGGTGAGTCCAGCACATGTAAAGTCGAACCGATTATGGCAATGTGTACATTGTACTCCGTCCATTGCCTCGGTGTTACAGCGATGACACGTAAACATGATGAACACTTTGTAACAAAAATAAGAGAAAAGTTTGAGAAACGTAGTAGCGATGCAGCAATCGTGAGTATGCGTGCGTTCGTATTGCCGGCGTCCGACCAACTGTAATAATAACATTAATAACGTTATATAAATATAATAACATTAATAACTTCATGTAGTGTTTCTGCTTGTGAGTAAGGTCGCCAGCGCTCATCGGGGGAAGGGTCAGCAACACTAGTACTACTCGTATTAAATAAATAAATAAAATAAAATAAAATAGCCTTTATTTTCTCTGACCTTTCCACATCTTGTAATGAAATAAATTATAAACTATACTAACTATACTGTACTTATTTATATTTTTCATATGTATAACTTAACTTTTAATATCAGTTACCAGGTCAGGCTGTCTTGCGACATAGGCCTCCTCCAGTCCCCTCCACATTTGCCTGTCCATTGCTGTCACTCTCCAACCTTTGGGCAGATCGTCTTCCCACCTTTTTTTCTGTCTCCCTATACGTCTCTTTCCTTCCCGCGGATACCATTCTGTAACTTTCTTGTTCCACTTTCCTGTTGTTGATCTCATCATGTGACCAGTCCATTTCCATTTCAAGGTTCGTGTTGTGACTTTAACATCTGCTACTTTGGTGATGTTCCTAATTGTCGTAGCTTTCCATTTGTCTTTCAACCTTAGTCCCAACATACTTCTTTCCATTCCTCTTTGGCATACACCTAGCTTGTGTTCGATTTTCTGTGTTAGTGGCCAAGTCTGGCAGCCGTAGGTGAGACATGGAAGTATACAGGTGTTGTAGACGGTTTTCTTTTCCGAGATGGGTATTAATTTATTTTTCATAATTTCCCTGAGGGACCAGTATCTTTGCCAAGTATTATTAACTCGTCTTTCTACTTCTTTAGTTGATAAGTCTTGCACAGATATGACTTGCCCCAGGTAAATATACTCTAGTACGTATTCGATCTCTTTTTCGTCCACCTCGATTTTGACTTCGGTCTTGTTTGTCATCAATTTAGTTTTACCAATATTCATCGTCAAGCCCGCCTTTTTACTTTCAGCTGTTAGTTGTTGTAACATTGTTCTTAGTGTGATAGGATCTTCTGCAAATAAAATGAGGTCATCTGCGAATCTCAAGTGATTTAGTTTTTCCCCGTTTATTTGAATACCTAAAGTTTCCCAATTAAGTTGCCTGAATATATTTTCCAAAACCGCATTGAATATTTTTGGTGACAGTGGGTCTCCCTGTCTTACACCCCTCTGTATTTTAAATTGATTTCCAACATTTTCAAGACGTACTTTAGCTGTGCTGTTGACGTATATGTTCTTAATGATCTTAATAAATTTACTTTCGACTCCTTGGTTTTTTAAAGAATCCCATATGTAATTATGCTTTAAAGAATCAAATGCCTTATTGTAGTCTACGAAGGATATGTAGTATGGGCGATCGTATTCGTTGCATTTTTCAATAATTTGTTTTACAGTATGAATATGATCGATTGTGGAGAAATCTGAGCGGAAGCCTGCTTGTTCTTTGGGTTGGTTACTGTCTAGTTTTTTGGTCAAGCGGTGTAATAAAATTTTGCTGAACACTTTATACAAGTTCGGCATCAAGCTGATGGGTCTATAATTATTAATTTCATTTTTATCTCCTTTTTTATACAGAAGAATTATTGTTGATGATGTCCACTGGGAAGGAGTTTGTTCTGATTCCAAGATTTCATTGCATATATGGGTAAATGGTTGTGTTATCTCTTCCATGGTAAGTTTCAGTAATTCGTTAGTTATCAGATCATCTCCAGGTGATTTACCATCTTTCTGTGTTTGGATAGCTCTTCTTACTTCACTTTGCATAACGTATGGGATTGGTTCTGGGTTTGGGTCTTCTTCTAATGTTGTAGTACATAAGTATTCGTTCATATTATCCGCATACAATTCCTTGTAAAAATCTGTTGCAGTTTCTAAAATATGTCGTCGCTTGGTTGTAGTTTGTCCGCTGTTGTCTTTTCCTTTTTGCATTATCTTTGGTATCCATGTTGAGTGTTCTTTAAGTTGTTTTAAAGCTTTTTTGATTCCTCCGGTTTTGTTTATTTGTTCTCTAATGATATTAAGTCGATTGCTTTTTCTATGATTTCTGATGGCTTTTGAAATTTCTTTACTAATCTTAGCTATTTGTGTACGATTTGCTTTTCTATTCATTATCATCTCTTTTCTTTGGTTTATTTTTAAACTGGCTTCGTCACCAAGTTTGTCACTTTTATCTCTTAATTTAGATTTATTTAGTTTTAGTAGGGCTCTTTCTAAGATGTTGTATTTTTCTTGTACATTATTGTGTTTCTCAATCAATGTCAAAGATAGTTTTAGTTCATTAAGATTTTGTTCTGATATATGTGTTATGGGCCGGCAAGTTGTTCTTTGAAATTTTCTTCTTTGTTTTTTAAGTTCATTGCATGCTATTGTACCTCTTACCATTCTATGATCTGAATTAAAATTTAGATTTGAGACCACACTGACGTTGTTGAAGATCTTGGGCATATTGGTAATTATAAAATCTATCTCATTTCTATCCTTGCCATTTGGAGACATCCACGTCCATTTTCTGTCTTGTTTCTTGAGAAAAAAGGTGTTCATGACTCTCAAGTTCTGTTCTAAACAAAAATTTATCATACGTTGCCCATTGTCAGTTCTCTTTCCCTGGCCATATTTACCTATGATGAATTCTCCTTTATCTGATTTGGCTCCTATTTGACCATTAAAGTCACCCATCAATATGATGTTCTTATTTAGTTTCTGCATTGTCTTTGCGAGACTATTATAAAATATATTCTTTTCCTTTTCCGTTGCTTGATCTGTTGGGGCATATATTTGCAATATTGAAAACGGGTTTTTGAAGCCAGGTAAATTAATATTTAAGATACCTATTCTATCCGATATACCATCAAATTCTTCTATGTTTCGTTTAAGGTCTTTTTTAACTAAAAATCCTATTCCATGTTTTCCTTGAGTTTCTCCTTTGTAGTAGAGTATGAAATCTTTGAATTCTTTTATTTCTTCTCCGGATCTTCTTACTTCACAGAGTCCAAGTATGTCCCATTTGATATCTTTCAATGCTTCTTCAAGTTCGATAAGTCTTTCATCGGTTCTTAATGTTCTTACATTAATTGTTGCAATTTGTATTTTGTTTTTTGTTTTGTTTATATTGTTTTTATTATTTTGAGTAGGTGTGGAGGGTTTTGAGGGTAGTGGTCTATCAACCCCACGGAGACCAGCCGGGTTGGGGTTGTTCCGCTTCTGGTAACTGATATTTAATTGCTAGTTAGTTTTGTTAATTGATGGTAAAGAAGAATTTGAATTTGATCTAGCACGCATCAAGTCATAAGCATTTGTTCGATGTGTTTTGTTGGCTGTAGCCATACTTATTTGTTTTTTAGGGTTTGTTTTTATCCCAGGAGATGTAGATTCTTCTCTTTTTCTTTTTTCCATGTTGATTGCGTTACCTTCCTTCACTATCAGCCTGTCATATTTTATATATGCAAATTTTCCTTTTGCCCTTTCTTCCTTTAGTTGTTCCTGTAGTAATTTGCGTTTTGCTAATACAGCTGTTGGATAGTCTTCTACTACATTAATGTCTTTTAGCCTCTTCTTGTTTTTTAAGATTTCTACCTTTTTCCAATAGTTTGTAAATGAGACCAATAGAGGTCTGGATTTCTCGTTATTTTTGTTTCCAATTCTGTAAATGTTCTGTATATCGCTATCATTTACTGAAATGTCGAGGTCGTTTTTCATTATTTCTTTTACTGTTTTAAATAGGTCTAATGAGCTTTCCTCATTCTCTTCTAGTCTAAAGAGTAGTAGATTATTTTTCTTCTTTTCATTTTCCAGCTTATTTACTTTATTCTCTAACTTTTCTATTTTATCTTTCAAGTTTTTATTCTCTTCGATTATTGGCTGTAATTTTTCCTCCATCTTTTGTAGCAGATTATTTGTAATTGTTGTAGTTTGTATATCCATTTCAATTTTGATTTTATCAAAAAATATTTGAAATTGTTTTTCCATTTTCGTAGTGTTAAAATTATTTGTAATAAAAGATAAACAGTGAACTGCTTGTAACGGAACGTTTAGTTGCGTGTTGTTTCTGAACGAGCATTCAAGTTGTTTGGTTGGTAGTATTACTTACTTCACTTCACTCGTTCACTGTTGATTTGACAGCTAACCTCACAATTTTTACGCACTTGAAACTGATGGATTTGTTCCTTTTTCAGTTTTCAATGTAGGTTTGTGAATACCATATCGTTGCACAACACTTTTTATTATACAGTTTTAGTCTTTTTACGAGGTTATACGGTAATAATCTGTTTAATGGACACTATTTTTACGGAGCGAATTGCGACGATGTTTACTGACAGGTGAACGGAAACGGCTACTCGTATTAGACTCTTATAAAGGCTGGCAATGTACCCGCGACTCATCTGGTGTTGCGAGTGTACATTGCGGCGTTGATCACTTACCATCAGGTGACCCATTTACTCGTTTGTCGCCTTCTTATTTCTAAAAAACAAGTAGGTGTTCATGGAGTAACTCATTTCAGACTAGGTGTTCATTTAGGCAACTTATCTCCGTTCCAACGTTTAGGCGTCTTTGTCTCATTGAGTAACAAACATCTAAACAAACAATTTTTCACATTTATAATATAGTAGATATGCCTTTGGTTAACTCTTTCTAGGACTATTATTCCATAGGCGTTAGTTATCCTATTGTCAGAGCTTTTTCTAGCCGCCTAATAAACGTCTAGCATGGTTTTAAGTATAGCCGGGACCGAAGCTTAAGGTACCCTCCGAAGTAAAGAGACGTTTAACAATTAATACACTATGACGGTTATCCATTTTTAAACTGCCCATCTGAAATTTGAAGAACCCGTGGCATTTGTCATATTGCAAAGTATCCTACTAGCCTATGTAATCCCCTTATTAAAATAATAAATTATGTACCTATTTACACATTACTTTTTACTTATGTATGAAAAACCTATCTTTTAGCACTAAAACGTTACATTATAGTAGAATATTTTTCTCAGACTCGAAATACTTAATTTTTAATCCGTTAAAAATCCACCAGTATTCACAAATTAATCTCATTCCGTAACTAAGTTAATTGCATATTTGAGATGCTGTTTATCCAATAAGTTCATCAATCAATCAATTTTAACTTAGAGGATCTCTGATCTGAGATTCGTTTGTAAATACTGCCCTACGATTTGTACAATATTATGTCGGTAAGGATTTGTACACACTATGTGCTTTGAAGTACATACATACATACATACATAGACTCACGCCTGTTTCCCAGAGGGGTAGGCAGAGACAACGGATTTCCATTTGTCACGATCTTTGCATACTTCTTTTGCCTCGATTACTGTCATTATATTCTTCATACATGCTCGCCGGTTTAGGGTACTTCTGACCTGCCTTTTCTTGAGAATATCTCCAATTTGGTCAGAGAATGTTCGACGTGGTCTTCCCCTTCCGGTTGTCCCATTCACACAGGCCAGGTATACTTCTTTTGTCAATCTTCTTTCATTCATCCTTTCTAAATGGCCAAACCATCTCACCATGCCTTTTTCAATCTTTGTGACTACATCCTCTTTCACACCACATCGCTCTCTTACATCAGTATTTCGAATTCTGTCTCTCAAAGTCACACCACACATACTTCTCAGAGCTCTCATTTCCACTGCATTTATTTTACTTTCATTCTTTTTCTGCCATACCCAACTTTCACTTCCATACATTAAAGTTGGCACTAACACTCCATCGTGCACGGCTAGTCGAGCCTTCTTTGATACTTGCCGGCTACTCATAAAGGCGTGTAGTGCCCCATTCACTCTGTTCCCCGCATTTACTCTTCTAACAATATCTTTTTCATATTTCCCATCTCTCGTAAACAAAGTTCCCAAATATACAAACTCATTCACCTGTTCGACTTTCTCTCCTCCAATCACAATATCACACGCTGTCGTGTATTCATCCCTCTCAAATACCATTACTTTCGTCTTACCTACATTCATTTTCATCCCTTTCCTTTCAAAAGATTCATACATATTTGTTACCATCACCTGCAACTCGTCCGCCGATGATGCAAGTAAAACTTGATCATCAGCGTAAAGCAGACATTTGATGAGTAACTCATTCATCCTTACACCGCATTCACTTTCTTTCAAATCTTTTAAACAGCTATCCATGAATAGGTTAAACAACCACGGTGACGCTACACATCCCTGTCTAACACCCTTTTGGATGCTAAACCACTCGGTGTATGACCCGTTAATCCTCACGCAAGCTCTGGAATCCCTATAAAGAGATTTCAGTGCTTGAACAAGGTTGTCGTTCAACCCATACATGGACAGTACCGACCATAGTTCATTCCTCAACACTCTATCGTAGGCCTTTTCTAAGTCTACGAAGGCACAGTAGACCTTTTGGTTTTTGCCCAAAAACTTCTCTACTATGCTTCGCAGAGAAAAGACCTGATCCGTGCATCCCATTCCTTTCCGAAAACCCGCCTGTGCATCCCATATTTTCGCATCGGTTTCTTTCACAACTCTTTCAACCAATACTTTCGCATACAACTTACCAACGACGCTGAGCAGACTAATGCCCCTATAGTTTTTACAGTCTTGCCGTGAGCCTTTCCCTTTGTAAAGAGGTACAATGACAGCCTTGCACCAATCACTTGGCACTTGGCCGGTGGTATAGCATAGATTGAAAAGGCTGCACAGCTGACTCGCTATGACGCCATGTCCAGCCTTCAGCATCTCGGAAGTTATCCTGTCATACCCTGGTGACTTACCTGATTTCATACCCTTAATAGCTTTCACAATCTCATCCATACCAATTTCATCTTTACATTTGTTCTCGTCTATACTTAGTGAACTACGTTCACTCTCTGTTACACCTCTTTCATACAAACTTTCAAAATACTCCTTCCAACGTTTTAACACGCATTCTTCCCCTTTCACTATATTTCCATCTTGGTCTCGTATGGATTTCAGTTCTGAGGTTTGAGTTATGCCTCTTACTGATCTAACGGATTTCCAGAAAAACTTAATGTTCGTCTGAAAATGCTTTGAAGTTATCTACAAAATAGCTATAAAAATAGCGCAGCTATTTTCATTAGGTCTTGACATTTAAATTCAAGGAAATATCATACATAGAATTACATTCATAGCCTTCCTAAAATATGCTGAAAAATGTTTAAGGAAAAGTACCATATATATAATAAAAGCACACATGCATTAACACCTCCCAGCCAAACTCTCTTAATTTTTGCTGAGTGGCTAAAGTTGTGTGAGGTCTAGCGTTATCATGATAAAAAAGCATACACCTTCTGTTGATTAATTTTCCGGCCGGTTTCTCTCAACTTCTCGCTTTAATCTCATCAGTTTTTTTTTATATTAGAGGGCGACAAACGAGCAAGTGGTTCACCTAATGGTAAGTGATTACCGCTGCCCATAGACACTCACAACACCAGAGGAGTCGCGAGTGCGTTGTCGGCCTTTAAGAGTCAGCAAACAAGTGTTGCTGGCCCTTCCTCCCACCTCAATGTGCTCTGGTGACCTTACTCATACTCAGAAATACAACATTAAAATTATTAATGTTATTATTAAGGAATGTCTGTAAGGAGGAGGTACTTCCCCAGTCGGGCTGCTCTTAATGCGAATGAACGCTATGCCCTACCTGACATCAGTTCTTCGCAGTATAGTTTAGAATCGATGGTACTGCCTGGTGGTAACAGCTCATAATGAATAATGCCCTTCCAATCCCACCACACACACAGCATCACCTTGTTGCGAGTACCACAGTCTGTGAAGCCTGACCGGCCTTTGACCACGACCGTTTTCAGCTTCTTCAAAAATGGTTCGGTTTCATTCATTACTCACAAATGAGTACACGGTTCATTAAGTTTCTTTTAGTGAGTTTATTAGGTACCCAAATATCGAGCTTTTTTGTGTACCCAGTTTTTTTCAAATACGCCAAAACTGTTTTGTGGTCAATTCCCAGTCCTTCAGGTACGTTCTAACTACTGATATGCCGATCTTCCATGGCATCCATTTTATCCGTGATAAGGCGAAAACTGCGACGTGCATCTTTGACATCAAAATTTCCGGATTGAAAACGCTTAAAACAAATTTGTGCTACTCTCCCAGATACTGCACTAGATTCATAAACATCACAAATCTTTTCGCGGTATGCGTTGGTTGCATTTTTACCTTTTTGTAGTAAAATTTTAAAATGTATCAAATTTCTTCATTAGACCTCATCTTGACAGTACGAAAAACAAATGAAAATACCACATTTTCCTAATTTGAATTTGAAATTATGGTCTTCAAAATTTAAACTTTCAATGATACCAATACCAGCCAGATACAAATAGTATAGCCAAAGAGATTTTATGACAAGTTCATACATACTATAAATACGAAAAGTCTTTTTCCCCAACTTAATATTTTTTATTTTATCTATTTATTTAGACACATACAAAAGACCAGAGACACATGTATATAGAATAGGAAGTAGTGTTGTAACATTTATAGACAACCACAGCATTCAAAGTAACATATTATATAAGTAATGGGTCGAACTGAATACCTACTATTTTACCACTGTTAAGTTGCTGCAAAGCAAATAAAACCCTTAAATGTCTGTTTGTTGTATAATTCTTATTATATACAACTCTTTCGCCTGTTGGGCTATGTCCAGCAGTGGACAATATCAGGCTGACGATGACTCTTTAATTATAATAAATAGCAGTCACAAAGGAGTTTTGTAATTCCACTGCAGGTATATTAATATACAATGAATATGATGCCCACAAACTGTATTTGCGCTTGTTAATGAACTAGACTAACAGTTTAATTACCTCCTAACTTAATTATCTCATAGATATTCATTAACGGGACATGCACACGAATACTGGATATAATGAGATTTTACGATAAGTGAGCAGTGACGATGTATTATTCAAAATTAAATTATAATAACAAAGCAATTCGGAAAGGTTTTGAACTGAATTTTTAGGCATCCTACGCACTATGCGGTTAGCCGGAATGCGGTCAGCCGTCAGCAATCAATTTTGCTGACCGGCTGCCGCATCACAGTGCGAATAAAAACTACTTTATCGTACAAATATCTGAGTACGGTCAGCCGCACGGCTGACCATTGAAGAATCATTGAAGGAAAAGTAATAAGAAGGAGTCGCAAAAAGATCACAGATAATAATAATAATAATATCCTGGGACATTAATAAATCGATAATGCAACTCATTACTGTCCTACTGCAAGGTGACGGCCTCTTTTTGAGGATCTATGCCCTTTCATTGAGATGAGAGGGCATTGGCCTTAGTCTATCAAGCAAGCTTCACATGCCACTTTCTTCACTCCTGAAGAGAAAGGAGGTGGCTCCTTTCTCTTCAGGAGTGAAGAAAAATAGCG
This sequence comes from Pseudoips prasinana, assembly GCA_951640165.1. Taxonomy (NCBI): domain Eukaryota; kingdom Metazoa; phylum Arthropoda; class Insecta; order Lepidoptera; family Nolidae; genus Pseudoips; species Pseudoips prasinana. The sequence goes on along the minus strand of OX621251.1, from coordinate 29,161,116 downwards.
GATTTTTCTCTTTCTTTCTGTTTTATTTAATGTAAAAAAACCTAGACCCTGTGTGAAACATAGATTCTGTATATGGAATATAGACATGGCATAGCATAGACCTCATACACCGAACTTCACAGTTGTTTATATTTTTTTACGAAATTCAAATGGGTCAGTTTGCTAAATGAAAAGTAAACAGTTAACTTTTTAAAGTACAAATTTCTTTTACAGATTCTCAACTTTATCACATAAGCATAAGGTTCACTTTTAATTGGGGAAATTTGACGGATTGGGGTAGCTTGATGTGCTGGCGTCTGTACCTAAGTAGTATTGCAGCGGGATTGAAGCGTCATATTACAACAAATGAACCATATTATGAAAAACACCTTTTAGTTCATTAGTAGATATGAATTAAAACCTATCAAGTGACTCGTGCTTACAGGTGAGCCTAGAATAGTTAATTTTACCCTCCGAAATTAAGTATCTACATATTTATCAGGGTTCCCATTTGAATAAAGTCGGTTTAAATAAGATTAGACTTTCATAGTATAGTATCTAGTTTTGAAAAGAATTTAAATTAGGTAGAGTTTTTTGAAGTAATACTTCTTAAGGCACGCTTGACTTGGGATGTAAGCTGATGAATGCGTGACGAGAGTGTTACAAAAAGTGTGATTGGTCAAAGCGAACGGAACTTGAGAGGGAGATATAAATTAGTGAAGATTGAAAGAGAGAGAGCTACGTTTCGTATATTACTGTAGGGCTAAGAGAGAGAGACCACACATTTTTCCCTCTCTCTTACTCTCATAGCAGTTTTATTTATTACTAGCTGTGCCCCGTGGTTTTCGTTAAACTTTATAAATTATAGCCTGTGTGTTAATTCAGGGTGTCAGCTAACTCAATAACAAATTTTATTGAAATCGCTTTAGCCGTTTAGACATGAAGAAGTAACAAACATAGTGTGATTAGTTTTTCATTGTCAGTATTCGGAGATTTAGGAAGTAATATACTACGTTACGACGCGATAACCTCAGGTTCAGTGGATTGAAACTTCTTCGCGGATGATCAGCTCTGGATACGTGCCAATTTTTCCGAGTAAAGCACGATATTACTCGTACTCGGATAGTGCATTTGTTTGTACAGACGCCAGCACATCAAGCTACCCCAATCTGTCAAATTTCCCCAATTGAAAGTGAACCTTATGCTAATGTGATAGAGTTGAAAATCTATAAAATAAATTTGACAGATTGGGGTAGCTGGATGTGCTGGCGCCTGTACCCATACATCAAGTTTAAAACAACCATTTGTGATTTACTGCAAATAATAATTTAGCCTTAAGTACGCGGTAACATTAAATAATTATCAAAATTTATTGATTTTCTCCACAAAAGCCACCTAATCCCAAGTTTTAATTGAATGGGGAATCTTATTGGCCATTTTGATCAGTGTTATCGCCGAAGTAGAAGTATCTTGGCAATGCTATTATATCGGACATTAGCATGGTTTTAAAATTATTAGAGTTGAGATACGGTTTTTTAGAAAATTTTATCCAGTAGGACACGACTTTTTAGGTAGGGAAAGTTAGAACTGAAATAGTAAAGTCATTCAAATGTCAGAAAACGGAAGAGGAAAAAAGGGATTGTTTTCTACCACAATGTCTTGCGATTTAAAATTATGTCAAAGTCAATATCGTTAATTTTACGAGTAAACATTCGAGTAGTATCTTCCAGTTTCCGTTATAGATAGGATAGTACAAGTCTATCCTATCTATAACGTTTTTATAATATTGTACTAAAACGATGAAACATGGATATATGAGAATTCTCCAAAACTATTTATGGATTAATAAAAATAATGTCATGGGAAGTCTATATATGGAGTATGACTTATGCCCTCACTTTGTGAGAGAAGGCCTTTGCCCAGATATGAAACAGTAATGTGATGTACTATCATAGGCACAAACTTTTATTTATTCTTATATGTTTCGGTAATATGTATAATATCTTTGGACATTATTTTCTGACGGCTAACTGATCCCTAATTAAGTAGAGCTTGAGTCGGCAATATGGGAGGGCAATCCAGAGCCCTCCCAGGGTACGTGTCCCAAACATCTGGGACATGGTGCAAAAAGCATACCCGCGTTCCCGGGGCTCCCCCCATTAGGCGCCAAGAGTAGTCCACGGCAGGTAGGTTTAGTCGGTGCGAGTCCGACATACCCACCCGTAGACACTTTTTTCGGGTGGCATGCGTAGGCATTCCCACTGCCTTACCAAAAAAAAAAAACTAAGTAGAGCTTGTACTATGAAAACTAGATAACGGATATACTATAGTCTTTTCGCCATAAGATGAGTTCCCTGACAGTTCTTGTCTGACAATTGTAGTGACGTGACCTAAAGAAATATAATCGATTTTTTGTAATATCGATTCAGTTGGCAAAGAAAATGGAATCGGAATGGCCGCTCCAATTCATCAATTTTTTGTGAGTAGTGACAATCTATGAGGAGTGTCAATCTCTATTGGCCGACGTGACGTTCCGTTCAACGCATTAGACATTTTTTAATATTTATACTTTTTTATTTTATTTACTTAATTTATTAACAGTTAATTATTACTACCATCATTCACTTAGTAACTTACGAAAGGCAATATTTTTATTATCATTTCTTTTTTAATTTTTTTGCCAGTTTATTTTTTATTCGTCTAAAGTAGTATGCGTGCCACGGAAATAATGAACTGTCAGGGAACTCATCTTATGGCGAAAAGACATTACATATACTACTTTTTTGTAAATTCATATACTAATTTATATAATTTTATATTTTCTGTCTAGTACATAAGTTTCGTAAAAAAAACTACACCCACACTCAGAAAAAACAGTCATGTTCATACACACAAATATCTGTCCTGTCGAACCTACGACCTGCCTAAAAGGCAGGTATTGACCGACCACGCCAACCGCCCGTCATATATGCAATATGATTAATTATATTCCCTAATATTGTACAGATTAGTGTCACATATTATGTACAAACATGGCTGCAATAATCACTACAACATACGCTAGTCCATTTGTCTAATTGACATTGTTGTGACAACTTAAGCTTACTATCATCTTCATAGACAAATTGATAAGGAAGTGAGGAGGTATAATAATATTGAATTAGTTATAGCAATATCTTGTTTGTTCTCTTCTAATATTATTTAACACGCTTGGTGCCAAGCCCTATAAGCCAATACGGTCAAATGTTTTTGATATTTTTCTTTGTTTTTAGTCACTAAAATAGTTTAGACGTCTTAGAGGAATGACTTTTTTCATTCTCCCCTCCCTTTTTTTAATAATAATATCTGGGAACAATGTCACACAGATCATCCTAGCCCCAAACTAAGCAAAGCTTGTACTATGGGTACCAGGCGACGATATACATACTTATATAGATAGATAAATACTTAACTACATAGAAAACATCCATGACTCTGAAACAAATATTCGTGCTCATCACACAAATATTTGCACTTACCGGGATTCGAACCCAGGACCACCAGCTTCGTAGGCAGGAGCACTACCAACTAGGCTATGGTGACCGTCAAAAATGTATGGAAAGGAATGTATGGAAAGTGTGCGCGTTAGCGATACACGGCGCTTGACTAGAATGGTGCTTGTGTATCGAAAAAGATACACAAGTATTTAAACAGCGTGTATTGCAAACGATACACATGGTGCTGAGCGTGTTAAGTAGGAAATACGTGATAATATCAGTAACTGCATATTTTTAGCTCAGACAAGAGTCCGATTCTCAGTATATAGAAAACCTTGTTTATGAGAGATAATTAATATTTGGGGGACAATGTCACACAGATCATCCTAGCCCCAAATTAAGCAAAGCTTGTACTATGGGTACCAGGCGACGATATATATACTTATATAGATAGATAAATACATAAATACATAGAAAACATCCATGACTCAGAAACAAATATTCGTGCTCATCACACAAATATTTGCACTTACCGGGATTCGAACCCAGGACCACCAGCTTGACTAGAATGGTGCTTGTGTATCGAAAAAGATAAACAAGTATTTAGAAAGTGTGTATCGCAAACGATACACATGGCGCTGAGCGTGTTAAGTAGGAAATACGTGATAATATCAGTAACTGCATATTTTTAGCTCAGACAAGAGTTAATATATGTATATCTCAGTATATATATGTTAAAGTCCATTTGTTTTCGCTATTCCCTCACTTTTCCATTAAATTGTAATATTTTTACTTGACAAAGATTAAAATCATTGGGCTGTATTGTCACGTTTTCAATTCGGTGTTTGATCAATATCATTGCGGTCGGTACCTAACATTCTTCGGTTTAATTGGCTATTTCGGGTGGTTTCCGACCCGATACGTATCATCGATTGTACGAAAAATATAACGAGTTTTGAGGGTAAGACGCAATTCTTATAGTGTAAAGAATTTTCTGTACATAATAACTCATAAAATGATAGCCACTGAATGGAGCGTTTTCTTTAATGTAAGTGAAAATATATTATATACTAGCAGTGCCCCGCGGTTTTACCCGCGTTAAATTTTATAAATTATCTCAGCTCCTTCCCCGTGTGATAGCGTGATAATATGTAGCCTATATGTCCACCTCTCAGTAATATTCATAAGAAATTTGAAGTAAATCCATGCAGTACTTTTTAAGTTTAGGCCGGACATACATACAGACAAACAGATAAAAATTCTAAAGCTATATTTTTGACTTCGATATCGACTGTAGATAACGTATCAAGTATCCTTTAAGAAATTCAATGTACAGTTTTGACTTTCCTACTTACGACGTTTAAATGTAACGATGGGATAAATAATATATTGAAGTACACAAGTACAGTAGTTAAATAGCTTGCAACCAATATCTGGAGCAGCTTATTCTTACTTGTAGCAAAAAGTAACACCTTCCGTGCGTTTAAGCGCTTTTGCTGACTGACTTACTGACTTAATGAATGTCGTCCTCTGCTGGTCAAATGCCTCCCAAAAAGATTTCTACAGTGGATTGTGTCCATTAATGGAGGGATTTGTTATTATTGCCACGCTTCGCAGACGGATAGGCCATTGCAGTACGATTGTCATAGTACACATAAAGAGGATGCTGCCTATTCCCTAAGAAATATTCCCTCGGGACGACTTCTACGCCTCCCAAGGGATGTGATGGGGTGGTAAAGTGAAGTGACAGATTATTCTCCCACTGATACAATCGCGTTCGAAGCTATCTATTTTTGTGAGGCACGTATAGCCTAGATACCGTCTATGTCAAGACTTCCTTCAAGAGAGCACATGCATTAAGATACTGAGACGCCTTCGAGAATCTCCGATATCCGATATCGTATCGAACTGCGGCACAATATTGTAGTGCTGCGAACATTTTTGTGTTTAGAACTAGAATACAAGCCGTGTGTTTATGTATTGACTAGTGATAGTGATTTTTTTTAATGATGTGACAGTGAGCTTTGGAAGCTTTCACTGTTTCATCGGCCAATAGAGTCGAGCGTGGGCACAAGCCTTCTAGAACGAAAAAAACTACAAACCAAGTACACACCCCGAAGGGGTTCGAACCTCGGTGGGCGGTTTTTGACCGGGTGATACATAAGAAGGTCATTACTTTTTAGGTTAATTTTATGTAACTTGTAGCTTTACGTTAATAAACAAAGACGCAGGCTTCTCGTATTTTGTATGTAACCAGTCTTTTTCTTTTGTTCTTAAAAAGCAACCGTCCTCAGTAGGGAAATAATTCCCTGTGTTCTGCTTTACAAACATAATGTCCTCCTAGCCGAATTCGGCCACGGCGGCCAGTCTCAACAGAGATTGGCCATCTGCGCGGGACTTATTATAGTGCTCAAGTGTGTGCGCAAACACAGGAGCACTTTCTATTCCATCACTCTCATGATCCGATGGGACGCCTTAGCGACACGACCGGAAAGAGGTCAGGCACAGGACCGACGGCTTTACGTGCTCTCCGAGGCACGGGGGTGTAATACCGCCAACTCCCAGACTTCGGGCTGATGCTGAGAAATTTTTCTTTTTACAGAAAAGTCCCAAAATCACTTTTGGCCCGACCCAGGATTTGAACCCAGGACCTCATTAACTGCGGGTGAACACGCTACCGATAGACCAATGAGGCAGTCATAAATATAATACGGACATAGAACATCCAGATTCGAACTACTACTTATGGGTCACACAAGAAGTTGTCTTAGCTGGGAATCGACGTGGCAAGGCGACTGTCTATGTGTGACGCCATACGTTTTATGTGAACCTATTTTATTGTCTCACTGGTACAACATATATCCCAGTAAGTGCAAATATTTGTGTGATGAGCACGAATATTTGTTTCTGAGTCATGGATGTTTTCTATGTATTTATCTATGTATATATGTATGTATATCGTCGCCTGGTACCCATAGTACAAGCTTTGCTTAGTTTGGGGCTAGGATGATGTGTGTGACATTGTCCCTAGATATTATTATTTTATCAAATCGCTTGTTATACACTAAAGGTCAATTCGGTTCTAAATTTGACCCAGAAAAAATATGCGGGGCAGTCTTTGGGGACGGAAGACGAAAGACTTATGGAAGTGAAAACTATTTCTTTAAACTTCTCATATAAATAATCTACAATATGTTGACACATCATATAGAGATATACTCTTTATATATATATTTAATATATACTGATGATAATGCATGGAGGTATATCTATGTACATTACATATATAAACGGACACCGTAGCCTAGTTGGTAGTGCTCCTGCCTACGAAGCTGGTGGTCCTGGTTTCGAATCCCGGTAAGTGCAAATATTTGTGTGATGAGCACGAATATTGGTTTCTGAGTCATGGATGTTTTCTATGTATTTAAGTATTTATCTATCTATATAAGTATAAGTACCCATAGTACAAGCTTCGCTTAGTTTGGGGCTAGGATGATCTGTGTAACATTGTCCCTAGATATAGATATTAAAAAAAAAACTGTATACATGCGAAGCGTGACGTGCGATGACGCGAGATTCACGCTTATTGTTCACCAAAAAAGTGCACATTATACACAGTTCACATAAAACTCTAGGAAAGCGTTCGGTGACAATGACGCGAGTTTTATGACTTTTGTTCACCCAAAAAGTGTTCAACGCACCTGTAAATGAAAGACTAGTGGACTGTAATACTAGTTTATGCAGTACAACATAACATAATAAAAACATGGACTATATATAAAATAATGAGTAAACGCGCGTGTCGGCGGTGCGGTTCGTTCGCCGAATGTGCCCGTCAGACCGGGCAAGCACCTGCGTCCGCGCGCCCCAGCCGATGCCAGCCGACGAGAGCCGATGATGCACGAACACACCTAAAGAAGTTTTTACTTCAATAATTCTTCGTGAAAAACGTATAACAACGTACAACTGTAGCCTTCAATAGTTTTGAGCCTAGTCTTGTCTTGCGTAAGCCGAAGCGTAGGCCGAACGCTTGATAGACGCTTATATTGGTCCAACCACACCAAACGGCCCGCATCGGCCCGCATCGAAACGAATTTTACAATCTTTAAACGAAATTAAATCTTGTATACAGTGTTTAAAGTTTATATTACCAAGTCAAGGGTAAATACAGCCGGTGACATGCCGCGACACGCGATCGGCTCCGTCCGCATGCGTTCGGATACCGGCGCATACGTTCGAATACCGCCGAATGCGCTCGGAGCCGTCCGCCTGCGTTCGGATTCCGCCGGGTGCGCTGGGGCTTAAAACTATGAAACTAAAAAAGAAGCGAAGGTAGTAGTATGCGACGACGCGACGCACGTCCGGCCGGACGCGGTCGGATTCGACCGTATCCGACCGCATCCGTGCGGTGCGATACTGGCCGATGCGGGCCGTTTGGTGTGGTTGGACCTTATGAATATGCGTCTATCAAGCGTTCGGCTTGCGCTCTATCAAGAGAAAGAGTTTATCAATTCGACAGTATATTTTTGGTTGTTTATAATCTACATAATTGTATATATAATCATTATTGTTTTAAAAATGAACACATATAATTTTGTTTAAATCAGCTGTATATTCCATGTTTTTTGTTAAACAGTAATTATGAGAAGCTAGGTCTGGAAGCCGTTCAGATTCGCAGTAAATCCTTAGAAACTAATAAAAACAAAAAAAAAAAACATCTAACGGAATTTAGGACTTTAAATAAGTACACTTATGCACTTTAATATGTCTCGCGCACATGGCTAGTCTCCATTGAGACTGGCTGCCACGACCTAAATTCGACCAGGAGGATATTATTTCCGCGCTCAAAACTCTAAAAGACTTTGATTTTTCTTGAATTTTGAAGGTTGCCATGTCATACCGGACCGGCAATACCTCCGCAGTTAATTGATTCCACAGAGCGGTAGATTTACTTACTATTTCTTCTTTAAATATGATAGCCAAAATAGGGAACGATTAGAATTAATAGAAAAATTGAATATGTATACCATGAAATTAAAAAATGTTAGTTTAAAATACTCTTGTGATTTAGAAGCTCAACATAAGAAAATGGACTCCCTTAAAGATGAACTGCATACATTATCAATAAAGTATGAACTATCTGAAAAACAGACACAACATTACATTCTGGCTATGAATGAGCTGATTGACCTTGGCAATTATAATAATGAAAGATTAGAATCGCTCAGCAATAATTATTCTTGTATGTGTCAACGGTCACTTTGCCGTTCCTCACCACCAAAGGATACTTCTGCTTTATTGCAAATTAGTAATGATAAGAATAACACTAGTTTCATTAGTCAATCTCAATCTGTAATGAACAAAACATTAGCAGTTAAGTCATACACAAGGAATGAAATAAATATTTTTAAACCTGAAATAACAATATTCAGTGATGAAATAGGTAAAAACTTAGGGCGCCTACTGTCAACAGAAGGACATTCAAACATCAATTTTTGTATGCCGGGTGCCTCTTGTCACCACATTTTTAAAAAGGTCTTTAATTATAAATTTAATAATGATGAAAATCTAATTCTTTTTATGGGAAATAGGGGTAATTTAAATAAAAAAACCCTAATACAGTATATTGATTGTTTAGATCGTTTAAATATAAGTAAAATTGTTATGTTTACATTTCCTTATAGCCATAGTTTGTCACAGGAGGAAAATAGGATAAGGTATAATTTGAATTTGACATTACATACAATATCTACCTACATGAGAGAAAAACTACATGTAATTGACATTAACTCATATGTTAAGAAACCCTTTTATATGACAAAAGATAACTATTGTTATCTGCCTAGTTTTTATACCAGACAAATAGCTTTGTCGCTATGTTATTGTTTTCATATTTCAGCCAAGAACATATTTGAGCAATGTACTGATGCTATAGATAATGTCAGTACTTTTCCTACTGACAATGACATATCCAGCTTGAATGGTGACATCTGTATACAGGATAATTTAAATTAACTGATATGACAATAGAGAATCACTCTTGCGTAATAGCAAATTCAAATATTAATTGTACTGTCAAGCATGATAAGGAATGTTCAGATCTTGTAATGGAAAATAATGTGAACCCATCAAACATAAATGCCTACAATAAGAAAAACCAAAAAAATTGTATCAACCTGGTGCATCAAAATATTCAAGGTTTGATGGGGAAAGAGTTAGAATTGGAGTTGTTTTTGAATTGTAGCAATATTGATATTTTATGTTTAACTGAGCACTGGCTACAACGCCATCAATTCATTTCCAGCTTCAATAATCACCAGGTTGCAAGCTCGTTCATCAGAGAAAAGTATATTCATGGTGGCTCTCTAATATTAATAAATAATTTGTTGAAGTTTAAAGAAAGAAGTGACGTTGTGAGCCTCTCTGTTGAGCGAGTAGTAGAGATTTCATGTGTTGAGTTGGAGCGATTTATTGTTGTGAGTCTTTACAAACCTCCTTGTGCACCATTTGATACCTTTTCAGACATTATGGAGGATGCCTTAAATAAGTTAACTAATACCCATAAAACTGTTATCATTTGTGGAGATTTTAATGTAAATATTTTGGAGAAAAACTCAACAAGTTGTAATTTTTTTAATTTGTTTATGTCCTATAATTTACATCACAACTTTACAGAACCAACTAGAGTTACTGCCACAAGTGCTACATGCATTGACAATATATTTAGCTCGGCAAAACCTTTAAATAAATTAATAATGAATAAGATTCAGTCAGATCATTCTGGTCAGTTGGTCACTTTTTCAAATTCTCCAAAGGTTCAAAGTACACAAATAAGTTACATACCATATAGTGAAAGCCGTTTAGGAATATTTAAATATAATATAGCAAGAAAACTGGCACTGTTGCCCTATCATAGTGATCCGGATCACTTGTACAACTCTTTATTCAACTTGATTAATGGTGAGTTCTGCTCAATATTCACACCCAAACAGTTGTCTGTAAGTAACCGTCTGATGTTCTGTGATTGGGCAACTCCAGGAATTTATAAAAGTCGCAATCAATTATATAAATTGTATGAAGAAAGATCCTATAATCAAAATACGACTTTTCTAGAACATGTAAAACAATATGCCAAAACCTTTCGAAGAGCCTGTTCCATTGCTAAATCGATGTACTTAAAAAATATTATAAAAAATTCGACAAATATTATTAAAACCACCTGGAAAATTATTAATACTGAGACAGGTAGGAAAAAAATACGTAGTCGTGATTTTAATTTAAGAATAAATAATGTTGACATTAAAAGCGATTTAGAAGTGGCGACTGAGTTTGAAAAATATTTTTCTAATGTTCCAATCGATGTTACCAAATCTCTTGCGTCTTCTTCTGTATCTGCTGAGCTAATACTCCAGCAAAGCGTAGAGAAGTGTGACACAGATTTTGAATTCTCGGTGGTTAACCCTAAAGATATTTTGAATGCTTTCAAAAGTATTAATATGAAAACCACTAGGGATCTGTGGGGTTTATCTGTTAAGACTATTTCATCAATTATAACTATAATCGCCCCACATCTAGCTGCTGTGTTCAATTGCTGTGTCGCATCTGGCGTATTTCCTGACTTGATGAAGTATAGTAAAATTATTCCATTGTTTAAAGCTGGTGATACTTCAGATCCTTCAAATTTCCAACCTATTTCCGTATTGCCCACTCTAAGTAAAATATTTGAAAAGCTAATGCTTAGCCAGTTGCTCAGTCACTTTAATATACATAATTTACTTCATCGGAAACAGTTTGGATTCACGAAGGGTTGTTCAACTATAGATGCAGGAGTCAATCTGTTAAAAAGTATATTCGCGGCTTGGGAGGACTCGCAGGATGCATTAGGTATCTTTTGCGATTTGTCCAAAGCATTTGATTGTGTTCATCATGACACTCTTGTCAGGAAACTACACCACTACGGTATCAGGAACAAGGCTCTCGAACTTTTGACTTCTTACTTGGGCAATAGAATTCAGAAGGTCGATATAAATGGTAAAAAATCTGCGGGATCCCCAGTGGTAATGGGCGTTCCACAGGGATCGATTCTCGGCCCATTCTTATTTTCATTCATATACTTCATTGACGTTTAAAATAAATCGACAATTACGCAATTTTGACGAAGTAAATGACGCAATCTCTAAAGTTGTTCATTGGTTTAATGCTAATAATCTTTTGCTAAATGACAAGAAAACTAAAGTCATAAAATTCTCTACACCTAATGTGAAACAGGTGGCTACCAATGTACAGCTTAATGGAGCTGGATTGACCCCTGTTGAGTCAACTGTGTTTTTGGGTATCACAATTGATTCAAAACTACAATGGGGCCCACAAATAGAAAAACTATCAGGCAAGTTAAGTTCTGCTGCATATGCTGTTAAAACTATAAGACGGCTTACTGATGTGGATACAGCTAGAATGGTTTATTTCAGTTATTTTCATAGTATAATGTCCTATGGAATTCTTCTCTGGGGTAGCGCTGCGGACATTAACACCATATTTGTATTGCAAAAAAGAGCTGTAAGAGCAATATATAAACTTGGTCCGCGAGAATCTTTGAGAGAGAAGTTTAAAGAGATTAACATTCTGACTGTAGCATGTCAGTATATATATGAGAATCTAATTTATATGCATAAATATAAAGACTCCTTCTGTAAAAGGAGTGATACTCATAATATAAATACTCGATATAAGCATAACTTTGTGTTACATACCACCCGTCTCCACAAAGTAAGTAACTCTTTTATGGGGCAATGTATAAGATTCTATAACAAACTTCCCAGTGATATCCGAGAAATGTCTATGAATAAGTTTAAAAGAATTATAAAAGCCAAATTGTGTAGCAGGGCTTATTACAAAACTTCTGATTATTTAAGTGACAAAACAGCTTGGGATTGAGTCGCTCTAAATTAACACATTTAAATACAATGTAAATTTATTTAAGAAATATATATTTTTAAAAAAGGATTCCTACTGAGTTTTCTGGCAGTGTTTCTCAGTAGCTGCCACGTCATGCACTGCACGGTAGGGTAAAAAAAAATTGACGATTCCACACAAATGTAATATTTTAACGGAATAAACGACTTTTGAATTTTGAATTTTTTTGAATTTTTGAATTTTACGATAAAATAATAAATAAATAAAATAAAAATAAAAAAGATTTTTATTCACATAGACTTTAAAAAAGCGCTTGTAAATAGTCAGAACATGTTTGTAGTAATATAGTTGTATACATTATTATTTCTAGTAACATAGATATTTAGGTACACATTGTATGAAAATATTTATAAAATTTATTTTATATATATGATACTTACTCTACATCAGTATTTAAGTACATACATTATTTGCCTATCCCAAAGGACTATGGGCGCAAAATATACGAGTCGAGGCGTCGATATCGGCTTTCTTATCGCTCGACACGAAGTAATGTAAAAGTTTAGAGCTGAAAATTTGTACTACGGATTTTACTGTTTATGCTGTCGGTACAGGGCTGCTTGGCGGGGTTGATAAATACTTGCCTTTCATACCGCAGGTCGTGGGTTCGATTCCCACCCAGGGGCTCTACCGGCAAAGTCACCGAACATCGTTTTCGTGAATGGCGTTCAAACAAATAAAGTTTTAAAATGACAAATCAAAAATCTGCTTCAACGTTGATGACGTCACATGTTGTCATGGAAGCCCAGGACAGATATTTGTGTGCATGAACATCTGTTTGTCCTGAATCTGGATATAATTATCTATATAAGTTTGTATTTACAAAAGAAAAGTAAGTATATCAGTTATCTGGTTTCCTTAATACTAGCTCTGCTTACTTTGGAATCACATGGCCGTGTGTGAATAATGCCCCCGGATATTACTATAGTAAACGAGGTAAAAGAGGTGTGCAAGGATTGAGGCAAATTGAAATCAGTTGTCTCTGTCTACTCCGGGAAACAGTCGTGAGTTTATCTATGTATGTACCTATGTATAATATGTCTCCCGCAGATAGCTAGTCCAAGCTGCTAGTAGGTATTTTGGTTACTAGAAAAATCTTAGAAGTGCTTTTTGGGCAGATTTAAACCGATGATCTTATTTATTGCGGTTGGATACACCAGCGCTATACCTATGACGCAGTCAATGATGTAATTTATAGGTACGCATACCAGGAACTGCGGTGGTATTATGAGAAGTGTCCTCTACTGCCGCCATGTGCAAGCAGCTCCGGTAAGACAGATATTCATTTGCGGCTCAGTCGTTGCGCCGGACTGGCAGGAGTCGGCAATAGAGAAGGGCACTCAACATGACAGGGACATGGCGCCAATAGGAGGCACCGGAACAGGATACTGTGACGACCTTCTTGGTTGCACACCTTCGTTCGTCCAATCGTTTTAAAAAGAAATAATTAAAAAAAATCGTTTGAAAATAGTTCGAAACGAAAACAAAATTCTTTTCTAACAGTCAGTCTACGACAGAACTCTTTAGGGTAGTGAGCCCTGTAACCTGATATAGTAAAAGTGAAGAAAATATATAACCGATTACCCAAACTGGAGTATATCATTTAAAAGATCCCGAAGACGTCTGGAGTAGCTAACGTTCCCGGGGATCCTCCCATCAGGCGCCAAGAGAAGTCCACGACAGGTCAGGTTTAGTCAGTGTGAGTCCGACATATGCACATCATTAATATCATGTCACCCGCAGACACTCTTTGCGGGTAGACATAACCACTGCCTTAAAAATAAAATGTACGCCAAACCAAATGCCAATACAATGTTAATATCCCAAACAAAGCTCGGGCTCGATGGACGTTTGAATAGGATAATGGCAGCTCTGAGCGGGACCGGGAAAGAAGTGATCCTGCCCACAGACGGAGGAGGCGTCGGGGTGGCGGCGGCAGCCGGTAGCCCAACTCCCCCTCGGGGCTGCGGCGGTAGTCAGAGAAGTGTCCTCTACTGCCGCCACTTGCAAGCAGCCCCGGGAAGACAGCTAACTGTTTGTGGCGCAGTCGCTGTGCCGGACTGGCAGGAGTCGGCAATATGGAAGGGCAATCCAGAGCCCTCCCAGGGTACGTGTCCCAAACATCTGGGACATGGTGCAAAAGGGGGGCACCGGAGCAGCATACCCGCGTTCCCGGGTCTCCCCCCATTAGGCGCCAAGAGAAGTCCACGGCAGGTAGGTTTAGTCGGTGCAAGTCCGACATAACCACCCGTAGACACTTTTTGCGGGTGGCATGCGTAGGCATTCCCCATGCCTTACAAAAAAAAAGGATAATGGCAGCTAGGAAGCATTTTAAAACTAGCCACCGAAAATAAATATACCCGATGCACATTACAATAATACCGCGCCCGTAATTGACATTACTCTAAGTGCTTACTTACGAGTATATTCGATGCAAAAATAAAATACAAATAAAAATCAACAACAACTAAGTGGTTTATAAAATCAACTACTTTTCTACGCTGTTGAGCTTACATGGAAAACGTTTTAAATTCTATACGTAATGGCGTTTTAGGTTGCTTCGGTTTATTGATATAAATAAGATTGACATATAAATACTTGGGTTGGATCTTGTGTGTAATGTTGTTTTTCTAATGCCTTTTATTTACACAAGCGATTACCGTAGCCACAGGCATCAGTCACTCCCTCCCAAATGAGGTCATACGACGTTACTCAACTCCTTACCTGGGGGCTACCTTAATTTTTGGTAAGGCAGGGAGAATGCCTACGCATGCCACCCGCAAAAAGGTGTCTAGTAGTGGGTGTGTCGGTCTCGCACCAATTATTCCTACTTGCCGTGGACTTCCATGGCGAACGCTGGTATGCTGCTTCGGTGTCCCCCTTTTGCGCCATGTCCCTGATGTTCGGGACACGTACCTTGGGAGGGCTCTGAATTGTCCTCCCCTATTGCCGACTCCTGCCAGTACGGCACAGCGTTTGCGCCACAAACAGATCGCTGTCTTCCCAGAGCTGTGATATCATAAATGGCCCGGAATCGATTTTAAACGTTGAAGTAGATTGAAAGAATAATTTGGTAATTTTTAATAGAATAAAACTAAAACTTAATTGCTGTAAAAAAGTTTACCAACAATACAAGGTAAGCCCAAAAGGAAGTGTTCTAAATCCATAAAGACTGGAAGCCGAACAAAATGAGCGTGTACTTTCACTTTGAGGGTTTATACCCGGCCTTAGATTGTACAGACGCCAGCACATCCAGTTACCCCAACCTATCAAATTTATTTTATAGATTTTTAACTTTATCACATAAGCATAAGTTTCACTTTCAATTGGGTAAATTTGACAGATTGGAGTAGCTTGATGTGCTCGCGTCTGTTCATTCAGTAGACATAATAATATATATTGCTGGCTTTCACAAGATGCAATATATTACCTTAAGTAGTGCTTATCGGAGTCAAAGCTTCGAGCTTTTTTTCAAAAGACATCATTTACAGTTAGATTTATTTTAGTTTTATATTTCACTTTTATTAGGTTTCTGTATTAGGTATCAATATGATTGTAGACCTTTTTTTCTGGAATTATAAAATATATTAGGTCAATAAATTTTTATGACAGTTTTCGAATGACGTAGTCTCATATTTTTGTATCAGAATGGATTTCGATTAGGTTGCGATTTTATTACTGATATACATTTATATTATTTTTTTTTTATTTTATTTATTAAGCTTATAAATAAAAGCTTGATATTTCTTGATTGTGTCTCTAGATTTGTAACACATATCTTACCTTACTCTTTTAAGGTACGGGTGTTTGGTCGTGGGTTCGAATCCCGCTCAGTATACCTAGATTTTTGTGAGCATGAGCATGTATGTTTTTCTGTCTGGGTGTAATTATCTATATAAGTATCTACTTATAATAAAGTGGTATATATAGTATATCAGTTATCTGGTTTCCATAGTACAAGCTCTGTTTATTTCGGGATCAGTTGGCCGTGTGTGAATAATATTCCAGGATATTATTATTATTAAGGGCTCCGTACTAAATTGGAAATAAGGATTTACCGTTAACTACATGTTTGATATGACAATTTATCACTGAAACTCTTATAACTAGCGATGTGAAATAAAAAATAAGCAAACACTAGTCTGGACATGTCTGGTGGGGAGATTAAAGATTACATAATTTCCTTTGAAGTTTTAGTAGTTAAATTTTATAGAAATTAAATTGAAAAGCTAATTACATGTATCAAAATAAATATATAATAAGATTTTCAAGATTCAAATTCATTTATTCCATAAATATTAAATATATTACATTTGTGTGGAAACATCAATATTTTTTTACCCTACCGTGCAGTGCATGACGTGGCAGCTACTGAGAAACACTGCCAGAAAACTCAGTAGTAATCCTTTTTTAAAATATGTATTTCTTACATAAAATTACATCATAGTATTTAAATGTGGTAATTTAGACCGACTCAATCACAAGCTGTTTTGTCACTTAAATAATCAGAAGTTTTATAGTAAGCCCTGCTACACAATTTGGCTTTCATAGTTCTTTTAAACTTATTCGTAGACATTTCTCAGATATCACTGGGAAGTTTGTTATAGAATCTTATACATTGCCCCACAAAAGAGGAACACTTTGTGGAGACGGGTGGCATGTAACACAAAGTTATGCTTATATCTAGTATTTATATTATGAGTATCGCTCCTTTTACAGAAGGAGTTTTTATGTTTATTAAATTAAATTAGATTGTCATATATATTGACATGCTACAGTCAGAATGTTAACATCTTTAAACTTCTCTCTTAAAGATTCTCGAATACAGTTCTTTTTGCAATACAAATATGGTGTTAATGTCCGCAGAGCTACCCCAGAGAAGAATTCTATAGGACATTATACGATGAAAATAACTGAAATAAACCATTCTAGCTGTATCGACATCAGTAAGCCATCTTATAGTTTTAACTGCATATGTAGCAGAACTTAATTTGCCTGATAGTTTTTCTATGTGTGGGCCCCATTGTAGTATTGTGTCAATTGTGATACCCAAGAACACAGTTGTCTCAACAGGGGTCAATCCAGCCCCATTAAGCTGTACATTGGTGGGTACCTGTTTCACATTAGGTGTAGAGAATGACTTTTGTTTTCTTGTCATTTAGCAAAAGATTATTGCCATTAAACCAATAGACAGCTTTAGAGATTGCTTCATTTACTTCGTCAAAATTGGTAAAAGTAATTTTCGATTTATTTTAAACGTTAATGAAGTATCATCCGCAAACAAAACAATCTCATGCTTGTCTCTTACAAAGTAAGGAAAGTCATTAATATATATTAAAAATAATAATGGGCCGAGAATCGACCCCTGTGGAACGCCCATTACCACTGGGGATCCCGCAGATTTTTTACCATTTATATCGACCTTCTGAATTCTATTGCTCAACTAAGAAGTCAAAAGTTCGAGAGCCTTGTTCCTGATACCGTAGTGGTGTAGTTTCCTGACAAGAGTATCATGATGAACACAATCAAATGCTTTGGACAAATCGCAAAAAATACCTAATGCACCCTGTGAGTTCTCCCAAGCCGCGAATATACTTTTTAGCAGATTGACTCCTGCATCTATAGGTCAACAACTCTTCGTGAATCCAAACTGTTTCTGATGAAGTAAATTATGTATATTAAAGTGACTGAGCAACTGGCTAAGCATTAGCTTTTCAAATATTTTACTTAGAGTGGGCAATATGTAAACAGTTCGGAAGTTTGAAGGATCTGGTTGTATCACCCGCTTTAAACAATGGAATAACTTTACTATACTTCTTCAAGTCAGGAAATATACCTTGGTAACTTCGATTGGAATATTAGAAAAAATATTTTCAAACTCAGTTGCAATTTCCAAGTCACTTTTAATCTCAACATTATTTATCCTTAAATTAAAATCACGACTACGTATTTTTATATACCTGTCTCAGTATTATTAATTTTCCAATATTTGTTGATTTTTTTATAATATGTTTTAAGTACAAAGATTTAGCAATGGAACAGGCTCTTCTAAAGGTTTTGGCATATTGTTTTACATGTTCTAGAAAAGTCGTATTTTGACTATAGGATCTTTCTTCATACAATTTTTATAATTGATTGTGACTTTTATAAATTCCTGTAGTTGCCCAATCACAGAACATCAGACGGTCACTTACAGACAAAACTACACACTACAAAACTTGAATATTGAGCAGAACTCACCGTTAATTAAGTTGAATAAAGAAATGTACAAGTGATCCGGATCACTATGATACAATGCCATTTTACTTGCTAAATTATATTTAAATATTCCTAAACGGCTTTCACTATATGGTATGTAACTTATTTGTGTACTTTGAACCTTTGGAGAATTTAAAAAAGTGACCAACTGACCAGAATGATCTGACTGAATCTTATTAATTTATGTAAAGGTTTTGCGGAGCTAATTATAATAAATATATTGTCAATGGATGTAGCACTTGTGGTCGTAACTTTGGTTGGTTGTGTAAAGTTGTGATGTAAATTATAGGATTGTTGAATTTTTCTCCAAAATATTTACATTAAGATCTCCACAAATGATAACAGTTTTATGGCTATTAGATAACCTATTTAAGGCATTCTCTATAATGTCTGAAAAGGTATCAAATGGGTTTGGTAATAATATTAATAGCATATATGTTTTTGGAATATATAAGCTATATTACTACAAAGTTTCATCAAAATTCATTCCGTAGATTTTACGTGAAATAGTAACAAACATCTTTACACCCATACTCATAAACTTTTACATTTATAATATTAGTAGGATGGGAATCTAATAGGTGCCATTCCCTTTAATGGCTGATCAGAATGTCCAGTAAGCTCCAATTCACTAGTTATTTCCAAGGCTTCCCATTCCATTCAGCTTAAGCCGTTCACTCTCCTCTGAATCTAATAGAGATTTCACAAAACTATTATACTTATGCGCTCACCGCCTCAACACCTCGTTAAATATGAAACGGGTCTCTAGACCTAGGCATTAAAATAGTTTCGGAAGACGCTATATCCAACTGTATATTACAACAGAGCGCAAAGGAACAAACTTAAGACGAAAGAATGTAAGAGTCAGTGAACTTAAGAACAAAATCATTGAATAGCTCAGGCCCCAAAAATTCAATATTTTTTTATGATGTATTGTTTTTGATTTAGTTGGAAATCGTTTACTTCAATATTTTTATAGTATATATTCACAGCTGTACCCTGTATAATTGTCTATTATACAGGGTACAGTTGTGATTTTGTTGGAGTTTCAAATTGTATAGCATGCTTTACCTTGCATACCTTAGGCCTTAAAGGTGTGTGGCCCACCCTCACATTATATTTTGTATTCTCATCATTTTATTTAATCATGTATGGTCTCTGCCAGTAAAGGAAGGTAGTAAGTGCCCGTATTTAGTGAGTATCATTTAAGGCCTCCTATGCACGGTAAAGCATGCTATACAATTTGAAAATCCAATAAAGTTCACAACTGTACCCTGTATAATAGACAAAATATATTTATTTATTTAAGGATCGTCAACGTTACAAACACTAATGCAGTTATAAGAACACGTACATACTTAAAAGTTAAAACACAGTTAAATTGCATAATAGAGACGTTAAAAGGGGATTTCGGGATTCGAACCTCATCTCTGGGCGGTTACTGACGCGATGGGGAGATGCATTAAAGGCTCATATCACCCCATCGCGTCAGTAACCGCCCAGAGATGAGGTTTGAATCCCAAAATCCCCTTTTAACGTCTTTGTTTTTACTTAACTTTTCCATGTAATTTACTATCACTAAGAACTTTTTAGAAACGTTTTGTGCAATTTGCGCTCTACGTTAAAATGCGAAGACGCGATCCTCTCGTCCGATTGAGGGTTGGAGAAGACATTTCATTGATACGAATTCCTACACCTTGTAGTGAGTTTGTTGCCAAACACTTGGTCTATTGTTCGTTGACTCTTAGTGTACATAGAAGAGACGCTGAGGTTTCAATTAAAACTTCACAATTGTGAGAGTTCCGCACCTACTTAAGGACCAAAGTTTAATACTGAAGCCGAGTAAATGGTAATATTTTGCAGTCAGCGGGAAGTAAATGATACTCTCATTTCAAATTGTAATTTATTTTGTTTAGTTTTTGTTATCTCATCAATCATTTAATTTTAATTGGAACACTTTATTAAGGCTTCTATACAGCAATTAGTGGGCTTGTGGCGCAATGGTTATGGTACCTTATATACATGGCCTTTGCGTCTGTTACAGACGATTTACGGCGCATTGTCTGAGATACATTTCTTTTCGTGGCTAAACAAACCGATGCGAGAACGACATAGCCTGCCGCAGGCCTGACAAGAGAAGTTTGCGGTGGTACCTATGGTACCTTAGTGCCTTTGTATTTCTGTATTGCGTTGGGTCTGGTGCACCATGTAGTTGACATTATATACCTTAAATATTTATAAATTTTTAAATCTTACACTTATTTCAAATCATTATTCTTAAGCGAGGAGTAAGAGATTTTGTTTTGTGTTTTTTTTTTATAGCCACAAACTAAGCAAAGCTTGTACTATGGGTACCAGGCGACGATATACTTATATAGATAGATAAATACTTAAATACATAGAAAACATCCATGACTCAGAAATATATTCGTGCTCATTACACAAATATTTGCACTTACCAGGATTCGAACCCAGGACCACCAGCTTCGTGGACAGGAGCACTACCAACTAGGCTACGGTGACCGTCGATTTTAAATGTCAACATGTTATAAGGTGTTTAGATTGATAGGTAACTTAATCTCTGTAAGTCACAACCACTATTTAATTTATGCTATACCATGTATAAGAAGGCCTAACGCAAATAATAACAATCGATCCAATTTTCATAGTTCCCGAGAGCTAATTACTGATACGAATTACCTTACATAGTATGACCAGTGGTTACCCTAGTATTAAAGTTCTTCAAGCCACCCAGTACGACTCTGATATGGCTTAATGACTGTTGCCTAATGGGTAAAACCGGGACCGACAGCTTAGATACTCAGAAGCGCGTAGACGCTCAGAAATTAAACCACTTTGGCGATCTATGGATGGATCGCGAGCCTAGTTGCTTACCCTTGACGACGGGTGAGTACGAATAGATAGTCGCATATATTACAAATGTGTAAGTAAAGGAATGCTTTTTAGGAGATCTAATTGCTATCGTAGTTTGTTCACAAATATATCTAAAATAAAATAAAAAAGGTTTTTATTCACGTAGACTTTAAAAAAGCGCTTGTAAATAGTCAGAACATGTTTGTAGTAATACAGTTATTATTTCTAGTTACTTATTACAGATATTTAGGTACACGGAATGTTAAAACATTTATACAATTAATTTTATAATGGTAGTGACATTTAGCTAGCTTGTATTGAGTTATTGTCAATGAGATTATGTTTGGTTGAAGTTTTTAATATTATGTAATGAAATTTAAATTTTACTACAATTGAACTATTTGCTTGTTTAAACAAATTAAGTTAACCCCAGTAACTAAAGCGTTCTTTCTAAATGTAATAAATAAAACGGTACATAACTAAATAACTACGTAAATAACAAAATATACAACCAATTTCACGGTTGAATCCCCCTTTCTCAAGACGAAATATGATCTTACTTCGCAAAGACATGTTCCTGACAAGGTCAAACAGGCGAGCAACAGTGCCCGAGGTACAGTAGACGCACGTCAGTATACATTGTGGACTTAATAAAGCCTTTATTACATAGGCAGCAAAGTAAGCTTTTGTAGTGCAAGTGTTTCTACTGAGGTCTCGTTGTCTATACGAAAGTTTTGTTCCAAACAGGGTAAAGGATTTAAATAGCGGTGAATTTCGGGTACCCCATGCCACGCCCATGTCTATGACACTTATAAGTGGAAGCCTTAATTATATACAAACAAACTTTATTAAACTATAATTATTTCATGACCTTGCGCTTGCAATTGTATTGCAAGCATTGATGTATGTACCTAATATTGACTTAAGCATCTATAAAAATTTTGCACGGAAAGAATATCTAGAGCATAAATATGTAACACCAATATTACCATGTTCTAGTCAATAAACGATTCTGATTATATCGACTCCAAAACAATTTCTGAATAATAATATAATATACTAGAAAATTATTCTCGCACGGCCATCTGATTGCAAACTAAGCATAGCATCTACTATGGAAACCAGATAACTGATATATTACATATACTACTCTCCTTTTGTAAATATGTAGATAATTACACTCAGACTCAGTACAACCAGATATGTTCATTCCTACAAATATTTGTCCTCGATGGTAATCGAACCCATGACCTGTGACGTGAAAGGCAAGCCTTTACCTGCCTGCCAGCCTGGCCACGCTGCGTCTTCCGGTTCGTAGGAAAAACTATAGGGAGTATTATATATTTCAGGTCATACTGTAAATCTATTAAGTAGCACAATCGGATTATGGGAGCACGTGTACGCAGGTGCATTCTGTTTCCTTACCGGAATAATCTTTTGATCGGCTTCATCCTACTTTGTGCTAATACGAGTATACGAAGAAAATAAGCTTATTTTGTAAAAGTATCAGATATTTCTCTACAGCTTGTAGGTTATTGGTGCGGTTAAGCATCTAAGTTAAAGCTCTCAGTTTGCCTATAGATGGTTAAATTGTTCAAATGTTTAATTAAAAATTGCTAAGCTAGAGAGCTAAATTTTGAGTGATGAGCAAGATTATTAAAATTTCTTCTGTGTCTGGATGTAAATTTTCTATAATAATGGTGGATTTATTAATTCTCTGATTGCCATAGTGCCAGCTCTGTCTTTTAACGATTAGATGGTGGTGCGTTAGTTGACCCAATATATTTATTTATTTTAGTTTATTTAACAATAATAATAATATCTGGGGACAATGTCACACAGATCATCCTAGCCCCAAACTAAGCAAAGCTTGTACTATGGGTACCAGGCGACCATATACGTACTTATATAGATAGATAAATACATAGAAAACATCCATGACTCAGAAACAAATATTCGTGCTCATCACGCAAATATTTGTACTTACCGGGATTCGAACCCAGGACCACCAGCTTCGTAGGCAGGAGTACTACCAACTAGGCTACGGTGACGTATTTATTTCCTAGTTACAGTTAGTTACAGTTCCTCCGTGCTTCGGAGGAACAACTTTGAAACTAGGGTAACCACTGCCATACGATAAGTAAGTAAGTAATACATTTATTTCTTTGTATGTCATTCTTTCCTTAAAGGTAAACTTTCGTCATCATCATTATCATCATTACAGCTGTAAAAACTCCACCACTGGACAATCCTCCCCCAAGAATCATCTTAGGGGGATATTTCATACTCGCTATGCTTGGCAGACGGGTTGGCGATAGCGGTAGATAGTCATAGTACTCAGAAGGAAGCTGTCCGTCTTCTGGCAGATATACCGCGGGATGAGATGGGTTGATGATATTCTGATATTCACCGTTGTCACTACACATCAGCAAAAAAGACAACTGCTAGGGTAAATAACGATGAATTAAT
This sequence comes from Pseudoips prasinana, assembly GCA_951640165.1. NCBI lineage: Eukaryota > Metazoa > Arthropoda > Insecta > Lepidoptera > Nolidae > Pseudoips > Pseudoips prasinana. The sequence continues at coordinate 29,137,087 of OX621251.1, read as the reverse complement.
CAGTTAATCAGGATTAGAGATATAAAATGACTGAGTCACAATTGTTATAAACCTTAAATGACCGACGTTTGTCATTTACTGACAAATTCAGTCAATTTGACTCAATATTTTTTTATCTAGGTACCCAATTTATATGCCAGTTTAAATGAAGCAACGTTTTTTTTTCTATTATAATTATCATGAGAGGATAAGACGACATCAAAGTCGATGCGCGAGGCGATGCAACGTTGCTATTTTGTCTTAAACGCACGCATGATTAGAAATGTAAAATGATTAACATTATTAATACTATTAGTCATAAAAATCACTTTTTTGTTTCAATTTAGAAGTTGTAGACTTTTATCAACGACAAAAAATTAAAAGTAATAAAATATTACTGATATCAAATTGACTGAAAATGACCGTTTTTTGACAGTTAATGACCATTTTTGACCAATTTGACCGTAACTGACAGTCAGTCTAATTCAGTCACTTTAGTCATTTTCAACACTAATCAGGATAGGTAGTTACTATAGTGTTATTTTATTCTTCCCACGTTAATTATTCTTTGACAAAAGTTTGCATTATATTATGCAAATATCTTGGACGTTGGTTAGATAGCGCTTGTACTAACTCTGGCATGTTTTAATTGAACACATTTGCAGCGCGTGTTTTCGTATAAAGCGGAAGGTCTTTGCGTTAATTAAGGCAGTCCAGCAAACAGATTTCAAAAAAGCACGAATTTAATTGCAAATATTATATTGTAAGAGATAATAATAATAATAATATCTAGGGACAATGTCACGCAGATCATCCTAGCCCCAAACTAAGCAAAGCTTGTACTATGGGTACCAGCCGACGATATACATACTTATGTAGATAGATATATACTTATATACATAGATAACATCCATGACTCAGAAACAAATATTCGTGCTCATCACACAAATATTTGCACTTACCGGGATTCGAACTCAGGACCACCAGCTTCGTAGACAGGAGCACTACCAACTAGGCTACGGTGACCGATCTTTAAAGTCTTAAATTGACGTGGTTGGTAAATACTTGAATTTCACGCCTCAGGCCGTGGGTTCGATACTTACCCAGGACATATATTTGTGTGTATGAACATGTCTGTTTGTCCTGAGTCTGGGTGTAATTATCTAGTATATTAAGGAATATATGTAAGTATATCAGTTATGTGTTTTCCATAGTACAAGCTCTGCTAAGTTTGGGATCAGATGACCAATATATGCATTATTAGGAATTAAAAGGATTTATTAATAAAAGGAGGTTTATTCACACTTCGGAATAAATTATTTAGAAATCAACAACAATTTTCTTATGACAAATCACTTATAACGACAACAGTAATCACACTACACTTGGGCTTGTAATAAATCGTTACGCAATCCGCCAGCGTTTCCACTCGCGACGAAGTCTGGCCCCAAAAGAGAGAGACGGACCGGTTGACTGGGCCTTATATAGGCAAAGACCGACGTCACTCATCACCCATCTTGAAAATTCCTCACAGTATATAATAATCAACTCTCCAACATTAGACAGAAGCATGTTAATCCATGATTATCATTTGCTGGGTCGTATGCTGGTGTTGTAAATTGGTATGGTAAAATATAGTAGGTTAAAATTGTACAAAATACATATCTATATATATAAAAATGAATGCCACTTTTCGTTGTAATGTTATAACTCAACAACGCCTTTACCGATTTGGCTAATTTTGGTCTTGAATTATTCGTGGTAGTCCAGGGAAGGTTTGTACGTAGAGAAAATTTAAAAAACGTCTTGAAAAAGTGTAAAATCAACATCTTTTAGCAATTGAAAATATTTTTTGTTTGAAAAAATTAACTTAATAATCATTTTTCTTATTACTATGCCTTATACGTAGCGAAGCACGTACCGGGCCGCTAGTTTTTATATAATATCAAGGCAAACGGGTAGGCGGGTCATCTGATAGTATTCACTTGCAACACCAGAAGGGATGTAAGACGTTGCCTTTGTTTGCCTTTAAGAAAGGAATAGGCTCGCTTCTTGAATGTTGCCATAGCCCATTTCATACCGAATCGGAATTACCTCCGCAGTTTATTGAGTCCACAGAATGATATTAGGGATTAAAAAGTTTCTTGTGAATAGACGCTAATACGGTGATAGGCGACTATTCATCCAGGTGATACACATAAATCAAAAATAAAAAGAGCAATTAAAAATAATTTAATTAATAATTTAATTTTACTATCATGATATCTTTTATTTTTATTTTATTTTATTTTATTTTATTTTATTTTATTTTATTTTATTTTATTTTATTTTATTTTATTTTATTTTATTTTATTTTATTTTATTTTATTTTATTTTATTTTATTTTATTTTATTTTATTTTATTTTATTTTATTTTATTTTATTTTATTTTATTTTATTTTATTTTATTTTATTTTATTTTATTTTATTTTATTTTATTTTATTTTATTTTATTTTATTTTATTTTATTTTATTTTATTTTATTTTATTTTATTTTATTTTATTTTATTTTATTTTATATTATTTTATTTTATTTTATTTTATTTTATTTTATTTTATTTTATTTTATTTTATTTTATTTTATTTTATTTTATTTTATTTTATTTTATTTTATTTTATTTTATTTTATTTTATTTTATTTTATTTTATTTTATTTTATTTTATTTTATTTTGTTAGGGAAGCTAACAGCTACATACAATTGGTTACAAATTTTGGTAAGTAAATGCCAATAACAAGCTTCCACAACTAATTAACTAAATGGATGCATCTCCGGTCTACTTAATTAATTACAGTAATAACAATTCTACAAATGGTTTTAAAAGATTGAGCCAATAGTGCTATACATAGAATTATACATTATCAATGAAATATCTAGTTAATTTGGATCTTGTAGAATTTTTGCTAGTAGTAAACAGATCAATAAAATCAAAACGACTGTCATCATTTAACTTGTTAAATTCATTGAATACTCTAGGCAGAAAGCTGTTGACTCTAAAATTGGTGTGGCATGGAGGACAGTTTAACAAGAGATTTTTACGTAATTTTCTTACAGGTATTGACAACATGATTTTTGAAAGAAGTTCGGGACAGTCGATATCACCCTGGGCAATATTGAGAAGAAAAGTTATATCAGAAATGTTTCGTCTTACATGCAATGGTAGAATATGCAGTTTGACACAGCGCTGCTCATAGGTGATAGCGGCTAGGTGGTCTAATTTGAATTTAAAACCTAAGTAACGGATAAATTTTCTTTGAATCATCTCGATCTCATTGGAGTAGCAAGAATAGCGCGGATTCCAAATCTGTGAAGCGTATTCCAAGTGACTTCTCACATAGGAGCAATATAATACTTTAATGGTTTTCATATTTTTGAAGTCATTTGAACAGCGAATCAGGAAACCTAAAGCCCTAAAGGCTTTGTTGACTGACTCGCTGACGTGCTGATCAAATAAAAGCTTACTATCATGCACTACACCCAAATCTCTTGAAACAGTCCTCCTTTCTAAATTATGATTTTTGATTGCATAATCAAATACATAAGCTAGACGCTTTCGTGTGAAGCTCATTGCGAAACATTTAGAAGCATTTAAATCTAGTTTATTATAACGACAATATAAATCAAGACGTTGGAGGTCCTCCTGCATTAATTTGGCATCTTGAACACAATTAACTGTACGGAATATTTTCATGTCATCGGCAAATAACAAAAAATTGGAATGTATGAAACAGGGGCCAACGTCGTTGATAAAAATAACGAAAAGTAGGGGACCTAACAAAGAACCCTGAGGGACGCCAGAAGGAATTCTAACCCACGATGAAGTATAGCCACTCAACACTACTGCCTGAGACCTGTCTAGAAGATAAGACGAGAACCAGTCATGGAGTCTACCGTGAATACCGAGATCCAGGAGCTTAGCAAGTAGGATTTTGTGGTCTATACGATCAAAAGCCTTGCTGAAATCAGTATAGACCACATCAACCTGATTACCACTGTCCATATTATTGGTTAAGTATTCATTAAATACCAACAGATTAGAAGTGGTCGATCTGCCTCTTACAAAACCGTGTTGTTCTGGTATGAACACTAATTTCACTGAGTCATAAATATGATTATAAACTACACGCTCGAGAACTTTCGCTATCAAACATAATTTCGATATCGGCCTATAATTTGTAACAGCGTTTCTGGTTCCATTTTTATGGATAGGTGTAACGAAGGCTGATTTCCATATCGATGGCACGACACCTTCCTTCAGTGATCGTCTGAAGAGCAAAGTTATAGGCGCGGATAGTTCTTTAGCACACGCAATTAAGAAAGAGGCTGGTATTGAATCGGGACCAGCGGACTTGAATGGATCAAGAGCTTTCAATAGCTCATAGATCTGCTCTATACTCACCTGAACTGTGGAAATGTCACAGACCTGGCTACTAATTGAAGGGACTTGTGATGATGTCAAAAGGGGATTGTCATCAATGAGAAAGTTAGATGCAAAATAACCCGAGAAAAGCTCACTAATACCTGGTCCAGTATCGCAGTACGTATCTGCGTAATACATTGAAGCTGGGAAATTAGTGTTACCCCGTTTAGTCTTAATATAAGACCAAAAACGCTTAGGGTTTTCGGTTATAGAATTTTCTATACTACTAATGTATTTTTTGTAACATATATCTTCCATTTCCTTTATTCTATCACGAAGCAAATGGAATGTGTGACCATCAGACCTATTATTGTAAGTTTTAAACTTTTTAAAATATTTGAATTTTTCTTTTATAGTTTTAATCAGCGCACCATTGTACCACGGGGGATAACGGGTATTTTTAGTTTGTCGTAAAGGAATATATTTGGACCTAAGACGGTACAATACATCATAAAAGGAATTCACAGCGTCATCTAAACTTTCAGCTCTAAGCAATGCCCCCCAATCGACATCCGCAATTTCACTGCAAATCTTATCATAGTCCCCAAGCTGATAACAAAATTTTGTTCGTGGATATTCATTAAGTGTGATAGAGTAAAGAAATGAGGGTTTGATTACCAAGCTTTTGTGATAAAGGTCCTCAGCGACAAGCGGGTCGGAACAAGATGACACAGAAACAGGGTCATTGCAAAGAACTAAGTCTAAAAACATTCGCTTAATTTAGAAATAAAATTATTATGTTGCGCGCAACTCGAGTGTGCAGCTCGAAAACCATCTTCGTGCGGTACCCATTGAATGTCACTCAGGTTAAAGTCACCGAGCACTAAGAAATAATCCGATGCATTATTTTCGAAGAGACGCGTAAGCGTGTTTAAAAAATTATTCAGTTGTAAGTAAAACGTGTTGCCCTTGTTTTGCCGACATAAATACAACGTGCAAATGTGAACTTGTATTGCATCGTTATGAGAATTGCGGGATTTTAGTGTAACCCAGATATCCTCAGCACTTGACCTCCAATCCAGGTTGTGCACCACGTGAAGATGACGTAGGACAGCAATAAGCACCCCACCCCCTTTGGATTGGTCTGTGTGGGCATAGTCACGATCGCGGCGGAAAACCATATATCGATGATCAAAGAGTCCACTATCGCCTATACTGTCCACTAACCAGGTCTCAGTCAGTAAAATAATGTCATAATTATTCATACATAGGTTACGGAAAAAAGTAGATGTTTTGGTGCGGAGCCCTCTACAGTTTTGGTAATAAAAATTAAACATTAATAACCGATAGTACAATCCATAAGTGCACATTTATATATAAGTTAAGACATAATAATATGTAGACACAATTCGTATTTTTAGAAGTTCCGCGCCACACGTAAACAGCATTCTGCATATAAACAATACAGTTTAATTTTAAAACATTAATATACAAATTTAAAATTATATCAAATTTAAAATTTTATATCGCTATGTCGTTTCTAGATATCCTTGTCTGGTAGCAATATTTTTGTATCTCTTTCATAATATATGTTACTAGCTGTGACCCGCGGTTTTACCCACGTTACATTTTATAAACTATCACAGCTCCTCCCCCGTAGATGATAGCGTAATATTATGTAGCCTATATGTTGACTCGACCTCTTAGTAATATTCATGCATAATTTGAAGTAAATCCATGAAGCACTTTTTGAGTTTAGCCCGAACAAACATATAGACAGGCAGACAAAATTCTAAAAACTATATTTTTGGCTTCGACGTCGATTGTAGATCCTTTAAAAAAGATATTCAATTTACAGTGTTGACTTTCCTACGATTTTATTATATGTAAAGATACCGCACAGGAGTTTCAAAATATTTCAAATTTTGCCATACAGTGCGCCTTAACGAATTAAAGAAGAAATTTTAACAAAAGTGCAAATATTCTGACTACCGCCGAACTGAACACGTCTCTTTTTCTTGGTCTGGGTGTTTTCTGTTTATATTATGTATTTATTAACAAAAACAAGGTAATAAATATTTCTACCGACTTTCTAGTATAGCCATAGTACATATAGCTATGCTTAGCTTGCGCGAGATGGGCTTTGTGATATGTAGCAGATATTTCTTTAATCTAATAATATTCAAGAATGTTTTCATTCATATGCGGCTTGCCTTAGCTACATCTTTATTGCAAACATGGCGGGAAGAGACGCTCGCACGTGTCTGCCTCAAAAGCTTACGTAAATGTGAGACGCCTGTAACTACAGCAAGATTTTATAAAAAAATGTTCTGGTATTTATTCCATTTGAAATAAACATTAACTAAAAATTATCTATTAATATTGGATTTATTTTGAGGAACCTATGTAATAAAGATACCTACTGCTGTTGTGAAAGTGTATAAAATTGAGATTAAGAACTTTACTGTTGTGTTTCTCTTATCTCTTCTCTTATCTTTGCATAATTATTAGACTCTCAATTTTCATCTACTCATATATTTCTAACTACATCGATGGTAAACGGTGTGAATATCATAATTAATTATATTGTACTGTAAACATTATATTATATTTACCCTATACATAAAAAATAGTTATTTTAATGTAACAATAAAATTTCGCTTTGGTTTAATTGGTCCGTGGAAGTGCAGCAGAGTCCCAGTGTGTGCTCAAAATACACTCTTGTTAGGTACTCTATTTATTAAACTTTATGTCTAATCTAAATCTAATTACACACAAACTACTAAAATATTCCTCACAGTATGTGGGAATTATCAGTAAGTCTAAATTCCCTGTATGGGATAAGACTATTTGGGCTACTTATGAGCCATTCTTGAAATAGACTATTAGTGGGCACTTTCCTGAAATAAAATGTCGTTTAGTTAGTTAGTATTAGTTAACTATACCCTACAATATCACATTTATTTTATTAATTTAATATAAAAAAATTATAAAACTCTTACAATACCAAACTACAGGGGAGCTTCTTGATTGCGATTAATTCTATCGAGGATTTGGAGTGTATTTTTACGCGGAGCTTAGGTACCTAGCTCGTTTTCATTAAACGTTATTTATATCGATTTCTATAATAACATAAATGTGATTACGTAATTTTAGAAATCGATATAAATAACGTTTAATGAAAATAAGCTAGGTACCTAAGCTCCGCGTAAAAATACACTCCAAATCTTCGATAGAATTAATCGCACTAATATTATAAATGCGAAAATTTGTGAGTGTGTATGTTTGTTACTCTTTCACGCATAAACTACCGACGATATCGACGAAACTTTGTAGTAATATAGCTTATATGTCCGAATAACACATACGTTATAACTTATAAAGTATAACGCGGGTAAAACCGCGCGGCACATCTAGTACTTTCGAATATGTATTTAATTAAACTGTTAGGTTGATGCTACTTATGACTTAGGATGCCTTATGGACACCACTTATGGTCCAACTGAGGACCATGGACCTAATGGCGACTGGCTTTATAGATGCTCGTCATTGCACTTTGTACCTACCCACCCTACACCCCTATTCTAAATTCTTTTTAATTGATGTGTATCCTAACGTTGTATCTGATCATCCTAACTAACGGCATACAATTTAGTATCTAACTAAACCTAACTTTTATGTGTCTAATAAGGAATACTCCTTGATACTAATATGATCCTAAATTTTCTTAACTTAAATCATGAATTTATATTCTTGCTGGATTTGATTGAAACAAGTTGATTTAAATTGGCCAGTGATTCGTCTAGTATGGTAGGAACCTATGTTGCACATTGTAAACCAAGAACTTTTTGAAAAGGAGAACAAACCAATCAATCCTAAATTAACTTTATCCTAATCATAAATAAACTTTCTAAACTTGAGGTAATTGTACAAGAGTGACAGAACTAATGAAGCCTAGTTTACCCTAAATTAATTACCATAATGGTATCTCAAAACTTATTAGAACTTTATTTTAATATATAAGACCATAAATATGTAGTTTTAATTCTATAATTTCTCTGATAAACATAAAGTTTTCATACTACTTCTTATTGGAGTATAACTTATTTTCATAAGAGGATATTATGTTATTTGATAAGTCCTGTTGAATGACTGTCTTGTTGATATTGTCTAATTAGATTATATGTATGTTTCCTAAATGAATTGTTTGTTTTAATTCACACATCTTGAAATATAATAATTTAATTCAGCCATAGTATATATGTTTTCCTTAAAATATTGTTGAGATTGACTTTATATATTTTCTAGATTATTCTAGCTTGTTTGTAGATTATACTAGAATATCATAATATTCAATATTATTTTATTTGCGGCTATAGCACTCGCTCAAAGCATCCCCGCGAAGTACTGTAGCCCCTCGACATCCAATTGGGCAGGGCTCCCACCGCCTTTGGACTGACAAATGTCCTTATAGGGGTACTCTTTTATTCTAATTACAGAAGGTCTGTGTGGGTTGTTAGTCTTAGTCATTGTCCTTTGAAAACAAGAGACATGAGAGGGCTTAATCTTTTGACTACCCTAACCTTTACTTATTTATTACAAATATATATATATGACTCTAGTTCATAATATATATATATATTATCAAGGAAAACATTTATATATGGATAATATTTATAATTAACCTTATGTAATAACACAGAAGCCTTAATTTTTCATAAGTACTTCTTAGATTCTCCAATGTTGTGATATCTTCAGAAAGCTTATTCAATATAAGCAAGTTAATTTCTGAATGGTTCTAATCGCAACCACTGGTTTGACTGTTAACAAAGTCAACCCATAATAATACTTCATCATTGTATTATTATTATTTGAGTCATCTGCTCAAGGAACTTCGCATTCCTGTCAAGGTTCAACAATTCTTGAACTTCAACATCAATTGTATAAGTAATACTATCTTGTATTACTTGTGAAGATTTAGTTCTTTGTATTCATTACCCAAGTAATGACCGCTTGATATGAAAGCATTCAATATCAGTAAGAAAATCTGAATATGATTCTAATTGGAACCACTTATATGACTATTAACTGAGTCAATATTAGTATAATCAATATTTTGAAGGTGTGTTATTAAATCATTTGTGATTCTTGTCAAAAATCAATGATCTCTTGATCTTCAACATGGTAGGTAGAGATGTTTCATAATAACATCATTGGAACTTTTGTAAGGTCTACTAAATCTTCCATAGACTCTTAAATGACTGCTTTGCGGCCGGTCTTAAGTACCAAGACATCATTATAAAACTTAATATTTTTTAGGTTAATCCTAAACACAACACGTCATGTTTGCTGTTGTAGAATAGCCTCTACTATCTTCCATAGAGAACTAAATAAGACTGTCAGTGACCGGTCTTAAACAAACAAGACATCAGTTTTCTCTTCCACTGATAGTACATGTATTCAAAACTAACCCTATAAGGGCTTCAACATCAGGTAAATAGTTAACTGCTATTAACCCAGTTAATAATTCAGGAACCTTTAATTAAAGTTATTATATTAATTACTATCTAACATTGATAGCTTTCATTCAATAATAGATATAATTCTGGTTCTATCGTCTAGTTAGTTTAAACATAGCATTAGTTTTTAAAGTATTTGTCTTATAAATACATAAATAATACAACCTTTGGGAGCATTCCAACATATTCGTGTATGAAAATAGAATCGTTCTAGCATCTAGACTCAACTAAAATTACCGAGCATTCGTAATAATGTAACAATTTAAATAGAAGTAACAAAGCCTCACCTGTGTTCAAAGCTTACCAACACGAGATGACGTTTCCTTCATTATCTCTCCTTTAAAACAAATGATACAACCAACATTCAGCAGATCCTCCACTCTAATTACACCAGAAACGACGCTCACTTCTCAATCTTCTATAGGACTCCTGAAACCACACTTAAAACTTCTGAAACAACTTTTTTTTCTTTCGTTAGCGTCTGGCGCGAAGCGCCGCCATTCTCTTGACAGTCCCCCATATTCCAAAATGCCTCGTTAATAATGCCACATCCGGTCAGTCTCATTAATTAAATAAATGTAATCTGCATAATCACATAAAAATAAATAGTTAATCTTCTATCAAAACGACAGTTAGTATTATATTACACATATAAATTTATTAATACATTATCCATTATTGTATATGAATAATAAGTAGCTGTTTTGTGAAACAATCATTTTTCCCGGTAATCCTATAACTGTTCCCATTGGTCGATTTCAAGATTAGAGAAGGGACTAATCTTTATAGTAACTAGTGATGTCCCTATATGTAAATTATTACGATAATTGAACTAATGTTAAGCTTGTTCCACACATATTTGCATCGATTAGTCTAAATTTGATAATCAGGCATAATACGAATTAAAATACTATAAATCAGTTGTTATATTTTGTTTCATTTAAGAGCCTTTCACGTTTTCGCGCGAATTTCTTAGATTTTGGGCTCCTATATTACCATCTTAAGTAATACCCAGAAATTATTGAATACATGTTTAATATGGAAAAATCGTTTTTGTTGACGTTTAATGTATCACATTTACCAAAAATAATTTGCTTGTTCTGTAGTGATTCATCTCCCACAACCATTTTAATGAAAAATCGCCGCAGAGTCAATTTCAAAGTCCTGTATCTAGCAATAATACTTATAAACTAAGCTAAAAAAATACATTCAGCATGAGACATATATTTTATTCGTCGTTTAATGTAACAGATTCTTGAATTTTGTTACCATTAATTAGTAAAAAAATAAATCCTTACACCAATTTTAATTTTTTTTTATAAATTTCATATTGATTTTTGGCTTATTAAAGTGTAATTACTAAAATAAAATTATACCAAAATAAACTATGTTCTTTGTAGAATTGAATTCTACAGTTTTTTTTTTAAATATTTGCAATTAATTTGTCATAATATCGATTTGAACATCAGTTTAAACTACAATAAATTACGATACACGAGCGAGTGGGCGCCGATTAGTACGGCGCGCGGCGCGAGCGTAATCATTTTGTGAAATGGCTCTTAAAAGATATTTTGCAACACGCCAGCTAAATTATAGTACGATTAGCTGGACGAAGGATATGCGAATAATCTCAACGTGACGAGCCAGTATGGTTAGTTACAGCTTCATTCTTAATGCAGGCCTGTTGTAATAGACCAACAGGCACTGCCTGCTAAACCAGAGGTCGTAAAAAAGCCTCATTAAAAAGTTATCGTTTTATTTGAAACTAGCCGTACCCGCGACTTCGTCCGCGTGTTAATTAGTTTATTTCGTTTTTAAGGTAAAACAAAAACTTTTTCTAAAATAAAAGTAGCCTAAGTTACTCCTTATTACAACAGCCTTATTGCCAATAAAAGTCCCGTCAAAATCGGTCCAGTCATTTCAGAGATTAGCCGGAACAAACAGACAGACAGACAGACAAAAATTGTAAAAAATGTTATTTTGGTGTATGTACCGTATATTAATGTAGTAAAAACTGGTTATTTCAATATTACAAACAGACACTCCAATTTTATTTATTTGTATAGATGTATAGATAACGATAGACTTTTTTAATAATTACTGTCGTATTCTGCATATTTGTCATTTACAAATAAAATGTATATGTACAAATAAAAGCCATTGAAAATTCATATTATTTTAAACCACTAGGGGTTTGGATTAAGATGTCCAAAAATAGTATTCGTTGTTTCACAAAACTAACATTGTTAATCACACATTACCTTATTTAAACTTTCGCGTATCAAAATCATAATATTGGCCTAGTGATTGAGTATTTAAGTTTTAATCTCTGTGCCTTATACATATATCTCTGCGTATATTATGTATGGATCATTTAGTGAACAAATGAGATAATTTTACGAATAATTAAAAGTATAAAGTAACTGTATTTAATAAGGTTCTCTGAATAGTAAAAAAGTACTCGTATGTTACTGAGTTTTCTGGCAGTGTTTTTTGTAGCTGCCATGCCACTGCGTAAAAATAATATGATTCCACATACAATTAACGGATTAGACTGATTTTGAATTTGAACGTTGTTCCATTGGAAGTAACTGCCACCAAGTAGGGAATGAATTTAAATTGTCACTTAGTTTAAGCTAAAATTACATTTACTTTTTAATTGGTTTGGAAATCGGTGTTTTGTTCAGTAAAACCGTTTCATAAATTCCTCTTTTTGGAAATTATCTATCAGGTCATCATATCAGCCGAAAGACGTCCACTGCTGGACAAAGGCCTCCCCCAAAGATCTCCACAATTGCCGGTCTTGCGCTGTTCCCATCCAGCAGTTTCCAGCGACCCGCACAAAATCATCGGTCCATCTTGTAGGGGGCCTGCCCACGCTGCGTCTTCCGGTTCGTGGTCGCCACTCAAGAACCTTTCTGCCCCAACGGCCATCGGTTCTACGAGCTATGTGCCCCGCTCACTGCCACTTCAGTTTTGCAATTCTTCGGGCTATGTCGGTGACTTTGGTTCGCCTGCGGATCTCGGCATTGCTGATTCGATCCCGCAGGGAAACTCCGAGCATAGCCCTCTCCATTGCTCTTTGGGTGACGATGAGCCTTCTAATAAGGCCCATAGTGAGAGACCACGTCTCTGTTCCGTTAGTCATCACTGGCAACACACACTGGTCGAAGACTTTCGACTTGAGACACTGCGGTATTTTGAAAGAGAAGATGTTACGTAGCTTCCCGAACGCTGCCCAGCCGAATTGGATTCTACGATTGACCTCCTTCTCGAAGTTGGACCTACCTAGTTGGATGGTCTGTCCTAGGTAAATGTAGTTCTCTACAACTTCGAGCGCAGAGTCACCAACTTTTAATTGAGTGTGTGCAACATGGACGTTTGACATGATTTTCGTCTTATCCATGTTCATTTTCAGACCCACTTGTTGAGAGACTCTGCTGAGGTCATCGAGCATTGTACCAAGGTATTCCATGGTCTCAGCCATGACAACTATATCATCGGCCAATCGAAGGTGAGTGATGTACTCGCCATTGACATTGATGCCAAAGCTTTTCCAGTCCAGAAGCTTGAAGACATCTTCCAATGCAGCGGTGAACAGTTTCGGAGATATAACATCTCCCTGTCTCACGCCTCGCTGCAAGTGGATAGGTTTCGAGTTCTGGTCCTGGAGTCGCACTGACATAGTGGCGTTTTCATACAAGCACTTTATCACGTCGATATACCGGTAGTCGATTTGGCACCTTTGGAGAGACCTCAGCACGGCCCATGTTTCGATAGAATCGAAGGCTTTCTCATAGTCCACAAACGCTAAGCACAGTGGCTTGTTATACTCTTCGGTCTTCTGTATAACTTGCCGCAGCGTATGTATGTGGTCTATGGTACTAAAGCCTTTTCGGAAACCGGCTTGTTCGGGAGGCTGGAAGTCGTCAAACCTGCGCGCGAGACGGTTCGTAATGACCCTCGAAAACAACTTGTAAACATGGCTCAGCAGTGTGATGGGTCTATAATTCTTCAATAGGGTTTTGTCGCCCTTTTTGAAGAAGAGCACCACCACACTCCTGTGCCATGCTTGTGGCGTTTGACCATCTAGTATGACGGAGTTAAATAACTTCTGAAGGGCCCGTAGGATTGGTGTACCACCCGCCTTCAGAAGCTCAGCTGTAACTCTATCATCACCAGGCGCCTTGTTATTCTTGACATGTCTGAGAGCCATTCTAATCTCGTACAGGCTGACGTCCGGGATGTCTTCGGTGTAATGTCGGGTTAGTCGTGCTCTGGGATCTGAGGCATGACTTTTGACAGGTGGCTGTGTAGTCGTATATAACTGTCCGTAGAACTTCTCGATCTCGCCCAGCAACTCAGGTTTAGACGTGACGATTCTACCATCCTCAGTCTTCAGCTTCGTCAGTTGGCTCTGTCCAACAGACAGAGCTCTTGCGAACACTTTGGAGCCTTTGTTGCGCTCAATGGCCTCTTTAATACTTTTTGTATTAAATTGACGCGTGTCGCGAGTCAAAGACTTTGAGATCTGTCTGTTGAGCCGCCGATATCTGGTAGCATCATCTGACGATGTCAGAACAGAACATTTTCCGTCTTTCTTCCATAAGTTGCAGGGTAAAGTCAGAGATCTTTTTAGTTCTGTTTGTACGACGGGCCTTGAAGACCTTAGACCCAGCCGTATGGACAGCTTCTACGAGCCTGTCATAGTATGAGTCCACTTCCTCGCAGTCTGCTAGGCATTCGAAACGGTTTTGCAGTTCGAGCTGAAATGGTTCGGGGTCTTGGACGTGGATAGGTAAAGGTCGGAGCGTAGACTTTATCAGTCGGGACCTCTGGAGTTTGACATTAAGGTTCAATGAGCCTCTGACCAGTCTGTGATCGCTCCCGGTTTTAACCGCATTGATCACGGAGACATCATTGAACATCTGTCGTCTCGTCGACAAGATAAAGTCTATCTCATTTTTAGTTTTACCATCGGGACTCACCCAGGTCCATTTACGGTGATCCGGCTTCCTGAAGAAGGAATTCATCATAAAGAGTCTCTCCTTCTCCATGAAGTCGGCCAACATCTGGCCCCGGGGGTTCCGGTCTCCAGTTCCAAATTGCCCCACTCTCAGCTCATTACCGAATCGTTTGCCCAGCTTCGCGTTAAAGTCCCCCATGACCACAGTGAAATAGCTGTTAGAGGTATGTATGGCTCTGGAGATGTCCTCATACATAACCTCGACTGCATCATCGGAGTGTGTCGAAGTGGGTGCGTATACCTGTATAACCTTCAACGAATACCGCTTGGAGATTCTGAGTATAAGGTACGCAACCCTCGTCGACACACTCTCCATTTTCACTAAGTTGTTCACGAGAGACTTGTGGACTATGAACCCGACACCACCTTGGGATAGTTGGTCACCCTCCCGGTAATAGAGCAGGTTTCCGGATTTCAGTATTATCGAGTCCTCCCCCTCTCTTCGGACTTCAGATAATCCTACAATATCCCAACGTAACCTGCTCAATTCTTCTTCCAGTTTGGTTATCTTCTCGTCGGACCGCAGTGTACGTGTTTTATACGTTGCCAGGGCCAGAGGTCGTCAGTTTTGGTAACACGGAATCTGCCGGGGATTTTTAGCACCCCCTGCCCTGCCGTAACCACGGCTGTTACCATGGCTGGAAATAGCAGGGCTGCCGGGGACTGGGGGTCGCGGTTTTGTTGTGTCCATCATTTGGGAGGATATGCCGTAATCGCCACGCTTGGCAGGCGGGTTGGCGATCGCAGTAAGGTAGACATTGGTAGACTCAGGAGAACGCTGCTGCCCGTTCTCTAGTATATATTCCCTCGGGATGACTTCTACGTCCCCCCACGGGATAAGAGGGGGTGGCGATATTCTTTGAGGCTGTCACCACACAGCCAATCTATCAGGTACCGATTGAAAATATTACAAATTTAAAAATTAATACTGCTTGCTTGCTTGCTTATCGTATGGGCAGTAGTTACCCTAGTGTCAGAGTTGTTCAAGTGGCCCATTAATCCTCTGAAATGGCTTAACGACTGTTATCTAATGACTACAAAAAAGTAATATTTAATTTCCAATTTAAAATGTCATATTTAACCAGCGATTAAATTGATAATTATTTTTGTCTTAATAATCGTAACATTATCATAGAATCTTAGCAAAAAATAAATCGGATCACACTCAAGTATAGATAAAGATAAAGATTTCTTTATTGCTAAAAATGTGTACATGGTTGTAGATGGTATACAATTTTGAGTATCAACAGTTACCCGTATCGGGCGTGCAACAGTAAGGCTTATGAATTAAACATAATAGTACATAACAATTCTTATTATTATAGTATACCTATATTTGTGGAATTATTTATTACAATTTATAGAAAAAAGGACTACTTTTTGGCAAAATACTCATTGAGATCGACAAAACCATAATAGATGAAATAGGTTCTTATTGAAAACTTTCTTCCTGAGAAGTCGGTAAATAAGAAAAACTCTTCGAACAATTTTAAAGACTGCCATAAAAGACGACTGGCAAAAACCACAGAATACTGCAGTAACATTCACTGGAGCACTCTCACAAAATCTACAAAAAGCATACTAAAAATCAACGCACCTTCTCATAAAACGATTTAGCTACCGCAAATACAATCCTCTCGAAGTACCTCAACATTTTTTATTACATACGACGAACACGGCGTTCGCACGTGCCCGCTCTAAAAACCTTATGTGACTGTCAACACCCTGTGCAGAATAGAAAACTCAGGAATTTTACGCCAAAGTGTAAAGGCTTGTTTCCAAGATTCGTTATCTCTGGATGTGACTAATGTTTTTTTGTAATTTTATTTATTTTATTGGGGTCTTTATCCTAATGGATATGCCAACCCCATTATGCCTTATACAAACTACTACAAAAAAACTTGTGTGTACTTATGTACACGCGTTAGAAGTTATACTTCTTAATATACAACTTGAACATAGTTATCAATTTTCATACCACCTAGAACTAACTTCATGCTGTTAAATTTTTTGGTGTCGGTGTGCGCGCGCATCGTAAAAATTCACTTTCATCATTTTTCTCCATCGCGCCAAAAGAAGTATAACTTCAAAAATGTCTTAAAGTTCATTTAAAAGGAGAATTTTAATCAATATGATATACCAACGCGCTAAATCTTTTCGACTAAAATATTATTAATGGTTAAACCTAGTCACGTGGCCTATGTGGTTGATGGATATGAACCTCACCAATCCATTTTCGACGGGCCTGTGGCGTGGTTGGTAAATGCTGGTTTTGGACGCCCCAGGTCATGGGTTCGATTCCCACCCAGTTAGTCAAAATGAAAATCATAGTTCATGGTAACACTTATATTTTTTTCATCAACCAAGTCTGGGTGTATTTATCTATATAAGTATATATTTACAAAAGAAAAATAGTATATGTAGTATATCAGTTATCTGGTTTCCATAGTACAAGCTCTGCTTAGTTTGGGAGCAGATGACCGGGTGTGAATAATGTCCTAATTATTTTATGTACCAGACAATAGGCAGCAGCATCTCTCTGTGTACTATGAGCACCATACTGCACGGTGGCAGTATGGCAGTTATACCATGTGCCCTCGAATGATGTACATTATTCCATTGTGGAGATCCTTGAGGAGGCCTTTCTCCAACAGTGGACATTTTTGGGCTGATATGATGAATCCTACCCAGTAAGTATCCTACTTTGTACCTAAAAATTATCTTGTTTAAAACACTCACATAAATATCTGCTCTCGCTGCAATGCAATAAAGTTCAAATTAAATGTCGTGGAGAAGATATAATTATAATAAATCTTTATTTCATTTGACAATGTCCATATAAGAAGGATTACATGAAAGATAAATGAAATAAAATAAAAGCCACTATCTGATTTGAGCGCGAACACATGCCTTTAGGATATTGCCTCATAGGTCTGTGATTTTATTAGTTTGAAGTCTGCGTGCGAAGATTTCATAGAAATCTGCTTGTGCTTGTTTAATTGCTAGCGTAAAACCCAAAGGGAACCAGACACTAAGGTTAAATAGGATTGGAGGTTATATTAGGCTTAATTAACTGACTTGCAGGTCCAATGACTACCGCAGATGTTCTCAAGATATGCTGGGTCGATGAGTTAACGTACAGACGCCAGCACATCAAGCTACCAGTGAAGTGTTAGAATGTAGTAACGCTAAACAAGCATTTAACTGTTTTTATGACATATTCAAACTTTTCTACGATCTATGCTTTCCTATTCAAAAACGAAAAATGTCGCTACGAAAACGACCGACATGGATCTCTAAAGGTATCAGGTTAAGTTGTAAACGAAAAAGAGAACTACTATGGCAATATAGGCGTGCCCCAAATACCATAAATAAACAAACGCTAAAACAGCACTCCGATCGATTAAAAAAAATCATATTACTGACTCAGAAGACCAAAAATGAGTATTTTATTAACAAATCCAAAAATAAATCAAAAGCATCTTGGAAAATTATAAATAAAAATAAAAATTTTTTTTACCAAAGATAATGTAAGCACACGTATTAAAATTAATGACACTTATATTAATAACCCCAAATCAATTGCTGATGCTTTCAACAATTATTTTTCACACATTGTGAAACCGACCAATCATAAAACAATAACATATTCAAACATTGACATTAGCACAAATTCATTATTTATGGCACCCACAACTCCCCTTGACATTTTTAATATAATTAATTCTTTAAACAACACTACTTGCCACGGATATGATGGAATTGTTACTAATGTAGTTAAAAAAGTATCGATTTATATTGCGCCAATTATGAGTCATGTTATTAATCTTTGTATTGAGCATGGTTATTTTCCTGATAAACTAAAAGTGTCTATCATCAAACCTATACATAAAAAAGCTCTGATCCCCATATTCTCAAAAATATTTGAAAAGGTAATTTACGATAGTCTGTATACCTACTTTGAAAAATACAACCTTATAGCTAAAGAACAATATGGATTCCGAAAGCGCAGATCAATAAACATGGCTATCTACGAGTTCATGAACAAAGTTGTAACTAATGTTGACACAAAAACCCCAGTTGTGGCCCTCTTTATGGATATGTCTAAAGCGTTTGATCATGTAGATCATATAATTCTCATCAATAAACTAGAGCGATATGGAGTAAGGGGCAATTCACTACAACTGCTGAAATCGTATTTAGACAACCGTACCCAAGTCACTTCTATCAACAGAATTAACACGGTTACTAAAACTGACACCACATACCTTTCAAGTCCTGCAATGACTACCTATGGTGTTCCCCAAGGAAGCATACTTGGTCCCTTATTGTTCAATATGTACATTAATGACATGCCCAAAGTCTGCAACAATAAAATTATTCTTTTTGCTGATGACAGTACCATATTATTTTCCAGCAATGACATTAATTCTCTCCAAAATAATATTAACACTGACCTCCAAAATATAATTGAATGGCTATTAACTAATAATCTAAAAGTAAACCTTGACAAAACAAAAATAATGACATTTAATCAAAAAACAAATATACCTAAATTGACCATACAGTATGACAACAATGCGATCAATGAGACGAATAATGCAAGATTCCTTGGGCTTCAAATTGACAGCCATTTAACATGGAAGTACCAAATCGAATCTCTATGTAAAAAATTAAACCAATTCTCATACGCTCTATATCAGTTATCCAAAGCAGTAAACCGGTATACTGTGTTGGTTGCGTATAATGCATACGTAGCCTCAAACATTAGATACGGCATAATATACTGGGGCAACTCAACAGACAGGGACGTTGCTTTTAAAGCCCAAAAGAAATGTTTACGTTCTTTTCTGAAACTGAAATCGACTGGCAGTTGTGAACCTTTCTTTAAGGAATTAAAATTACTCGCTCTACCATCCATATACATATTTGAGATGTGCGTATTTGTCAAGAGTAACATTCATCTATTTGACACTCTTGGCTCTAGACGTCATCAAAATACCATTCGTGCTACACCCCACAATACAGCCTTATACGCAAAAAGTGTCCTTGGTATGACGTCAAAAATTTTCAATAAAATACCGCCTCCCATCCGAAATCAGGAATGCATTGACTCATTTAAAAAATGTTTGTTTGAGTTGTTAGTGCAGAGATGTTACTACTCAATCTCAGACTTCATAGATGATAAGCAAAGTTATAAAGGTTCCACTTATTAGTTTCCTTGACATGTGTAATAAAATGTAATGTGTAATTAAAATTATTATAAAGATTTTATGTCGCGTCGTGTTTTGTACGCCGATTATATTCGGCAAAACATAGCGGAATTATATTTTATATTAACACCAATGTACTGTATACCTATGTTTATCAAAACAAATAAATGATTACTGATTACTGATTACTGACCTAATCTGTTAAATTGCCCCAATTGAAAGTGAACCTTATGCTTATATGATTAAGTTGAAAATCTATAAAAGAAATATGAAAGATTGGGGTAGCTGGATGCGCTGGATTTTTTTTATTCAAATATTGCTGGGTGCGAGGATAAATCCCGCCACTTCGTTGTCCCAGAATCCCCACCGAACTATTTGTACTGTATAAGAGTGTAATTCATCTATTATACCAATGTATATAAGAAAGTATCTTTATCAATTGTCTGGTTGTCATAGTGCAGGTTCTGGCTGATTTGGGATCAGATTGCAGAGTGTTAGTTGTCCCAAGATATTTATTTATAATTTATAAATAATAATCTTCTAGATAGTCTCATAGCGGGAAAAGGTTAAATAAACCAGTAACCCTGTTTGAACTACAAATCTAATCACGTTTACTAAATACATGTGTCGGCATAATCTATTTCTAGAGTGACATTTGATAGTTATATTCTCTCTGACTATGTAGAATGAAATTAGACTGAAATGGTAATATCAAGCTATTTCACTGAGTAGGAGTAAGATATCATGGACATGCCTGTGGATATATTTTATACTTATCAAATAAACCCAAGTGACGGAGGGTAGTCCTTCAGCTAGCCAGAAATTCTCGCATAGATTTTCGAATCCACGACCCCCGGGCGCAAGAACTTGACCTGACGGCTTATACTGCTAGAATATATTCGGCATATACGTCGAAATATTCTGTTTGTGACTGTGTAACTATGGAACCAAAATTTATTTCTATAGTGACATTTAACAATTATATTCGCTCCGACTAAGCAGAAATTAGACTGAAATAGTAATACCTAAATATTTCACTGAGGAATTAGTAGCATGGACATGCCTTTGATTAGAATTTTAGGACAATAGAGTTATGAAATGGGAACTTAGTTATAGGTTTTATTAGAAATAACTATTGGGTTCATATTATACTAATAATATAAAATCCAAGTCAATAAAATAATTACTTACTTATCGTATGGGCAGTGGTTACCCTAGTGTCCAGAGTTTTTCGAGCCGCCCAGTAGGCCTCTAAAATGGCTAAACGACTGTGCTCTAATGAGTACACCCGGGACCGACAGCTTAAAGTAGGGTACTTTAAGCTGTCGGTCCCGGGTGTACTCATT
Organism: Pseudoips prasinana; assembly: GCA_951640165.1. Classification (NCBI taxonomy): domain Eukaryota; kingdom Metazoa; phylum Arthropoda; class Insecta; order Lepidoptera; family Nolidae; genus Pseudoips; species Pseudoips prasinana. Next base: position 29,115,606 of record OX621251.1, on the reverse strand, counting down.
AGAGCACAGTCGTTTAGCCGGAGCACGGAGACGCTCAGAAATTAAACCTTTGGCGGTCACCCATCTATGGACTGACCACGAGCTTAGTTGCTTAACCTCGCCGATCACTGGACCGGTGAAAACATCTAGCTATGAGCGCCATATAATAATAAAATGTAAATTATATGGAAAATGAAAAATATTTTGGTTTATTTAATTTTTATACGTATGTCTTCGCAATCCTTCTTCATAGGTGTAACTTCCACACTATTTATATTACGGGTTGTAGGTTCTCGTTGGATTAGCGACGGTAAGTTCAAGTACAGTTAATAATATCCTCTTGGTCCATATTCGATTCTGTGCCTATTATTTCTATGACAGAAAAGCACACAGAAGCATCCGATGGCGTGGAAAATTCGCCGTATTGTACATCAATATCTCGTAAAGTAAGCGGTCGGACTTGTACGCTTGATCTTGCCACGATCGTATTGGATGGCCTTCCCATCGATATGTGAGAATAGAGAGTGCACCTATGTTTACGTATATACTACTGTATGCCAGACGACCTGCGGCGATCAATTACAATTATTACAATGGTGCGCTTACATGCCCGTAATGTGCAAGAAATTTTTCTAATTAAATTGGCTACATAAGTCACATACGAACACACGTCGGCTACAGTAGAAGAAGAAGCGGTCGCCGTGGCCGAAATCGGCCGGGACCACATCATAATCGTCATCATCATTACTGTCATATAATTTGTTCTACGTAATCTCCGTTGAGGCTGGCCGCCGTAACCAAAGTTCAACGAATTGTATATTGTAGATATCGCCAATTTATGGGCTTTGTGAGAAGCCGTTATTGTAATTCCAAATGATGAACGAAGTGCGCAACAAAATTCGAAAGGTTTTATTACCAAACTTCATTTTATTATTTGTTTGTATGTCGACAAAGCTAGAATACCACCAGTCTATTTGTGAATCATAGCCAATAAAAATATAGAGATTGTTTTTTGGAAGGCGTTTCCATGAATAATTTAACTCTTAATTCAATATAGTTAGTTGGTGGGATTGATAGATGAAGATAAAAATTACATAAAATTGAAATATTCGATTCGTATTTTTATACCAAAACGATACAACTAAAAAGGAAATTAAGTTGAGAATTGTGATAAGTTAATGTTTTTCTTTTTATTTCAAGTTAGTTAACTAAGTTAACTTATTAAATTAACATAAAATTCAGGGAGATTTATAACATTATTTTTATTTTGTGGATAATGCTGGTTGTGCAATTATTTTAGATTTATTTCATTAATAAGACTTATATTATGAAATATTATTACGCAATTGTATGATGTCCCAAATGATATAAAATAAAATAAAAAATTCCAATTTGGACCAATCAATTAGCTTATCTATATATTATATTAGATCGTTCCAATTTACTTGAAACCTCTTTGAATTATAAGTTTATTGTGATTCCATTTTGAATACATCGTCAGTTTTACTGGTCACATAATCTCATTATATACAGTCTAGCCTCTCTGTCTGTATTTGGGCCTACAGGCCGTGGAAGCTTTTAGGCATTCAGTCGTGATACCTTAGGCTATAATAAAGGTTTAAGGTCATATCCATATTATTATTTCCTAAACTTATGACGATCTAGTATCGTGGTGTGCCAATTAAGCCAACGTTAATACGCTTAATTATTAACTGCTTTGGATGTACCCAGCGATTGATAGCGCTATGCTAATAGTTTTCATTTGCTTCCCATACATGTGGTGTATGAATTTGCATTTAATCATGTAGTGACTTTGGTTGGTTGCTTCTCATTTATGAGACCAGAGAACAGTTAGTAGATTATATATTACAAGGGTGTGTGACCTCTTTGGAGAGAAACGAGCGTTCCTAATATTCCGTTAGTAGTGTCCTCTAGTTTCTATCGATAATAGATTACTTATCGTCAACAATTAGAGGATATTTATTAATGATCGTCAAAATTAGCCGAAAGACGTCCACTGCTGGAGAAAGGCCTTTCCAAAAGATCTCCATAACTGCCGGTCTTGAGAAAATGAAATATTAATTTAACGTCAAAAAGTAGAGGGTATTAATAAATTCGACGTATGTACGAATGCAATGTATATTTCACATTTTAAGAAATAGTATGAAAATACCCCACTTTGACTGTCCCATGAAAGGTTTAAAAGAAAAACACCGACAGTGAAAAGAACTAATAACACTGCATATTAATTGTGAATACTTATGTATTCAATATTCAAGGAAGTTAATATGTAGTGTTAATTCCGCTAATTGTCAGTTTAATCAAGACGGGATGCAATATGCACCCTCCCACCCGCAAAAAATATGCACATGCAAGAAGGACAATATCAACGTGCAAATTACATGCGGCGGCATGATGATTGCAACACGTGTTGGGTACACGTGTTTCACTCCTCCAAGCACCATTCTCAAGGGATGCTAACTAGTTGAGTACGATTAGAGCACTCGACGCGGCGAGATGACGGTGCATATTGCATCCCGGCTTTGTAAATAATTTTACGCAAAGTAACGCCTGATTCCACTAAGCACTTAACTAATAAGTATAAAATAATAATTTAGTTATAGGTACATTTGTAACATTTGAAGTTACTGCCAACAAACATACAAAATGAAAGGAATTATTTATATCAACTTCTAATATTGAATGAATGAATGAATGAATATTTTCCAAAATATAGGTACAGGGTTTTTGGGTATATTATAAACTTATCCAACTGTATTTGACATGTTTGTTGTTATAATTAAGTTTATTAAAATTCATAACTCTTCTTTTAGTAGTCGGTTAAAATGTCAGAAATGACCATAACTTCTTTTACTCCCAAACGCTACCGTCTCACTAACAAATTACAAACTCAATTTTTCGTTCTATTTACATTCCTCTACCGCAAAACTACTTCCAAAATCAAATTAAACTTTAATAAACACTTCGAGATTCCGGTAAAACTAATTATAACTATGCCAAAAATCCACTGACTGTATCGAAGGATCCAATGGGATTTTGGCAGAAGAAAAAGTTTAATTCAGTTGAAGTTTAAATTCTTTGAAATTATTTTGGTGACTAAGACTTTGTGTAAAACAATATATTTGTCTACTGGTTGTAATTATCTATATAAGTATATACTTACAAAAGAAAAGTAGTATACGTAATTATCTGGTTTCAGTTTGGGATCAGACGGCCGTGTGCGAACGATGGTCCTGGATATTATTATTAATAATACTCTTCTTACTAAAATAGTAAATCTATCTTATTCTAATTGATTTAATGCTAATCTATATTGTTCATTTATCCAATGTTACGTGAGAATTCATATTCTGGAGTTGTGTTTTTATATTGCCGGGCCTGTTGGCTTGGTTGGCAAATGCTTTTCACGCCGAACGTCGTGGGTTCGATTCCCACCCAGGATAGATATTTGTGTGATGTTTGTCCTGAGTCTGGGTGTAATTTTATATATATAAGTATGTATTTACAGAAGAAAACTAGTATATCAGTTATTTGATTTCCATAGTAAAAGCTCTGATTAGGTTGGGATCAGATGGCCGTGTGTGAATAATGTTCCCGGGTATATATAATATCTTAAATAATAATACATTAAGACATTATTCCCACATGATCATTTCATCCCAAACTAAGCAGAGCTTGTACTATGGAAACTAGATATCTGATATACTACATAATTTACTACTATTCTTTCGCAAATACTTACTCATATGGATAATTACACCCAGACTCAGGACAAACAGACAAGTTAATGTACCCAAATATCTCCCCTGGGTGGGAGTCGAACCCATGACCTGCGGCACAAATAGCAAGCTTTTACCAACCACGAATAAAGCATAACTTAACCGGATTAATCACTCTAGTTAGATACTGTCCTAAACATTCAACAACTGCATTCAAAACCTTGCAGTCTTAATAACAACCTAGATCCAGTCTGTAGAAGCAATCAACTAACTTCAGTTGGTGACCACCGTGCCATGAAATTTGCTCGGACCACTTGTTTACATCCTCCGACACGACACTGAGAAACTTATACCGATATTGCCACCGTTTTTACGCAAAAAGAACCGCTTTTTAAAATCGTCACCACCATCGTCATATCAGTCGATGGACGTCCACTACTTAATAAATGCCTACCTCGAGGATCTCCTCAATAGCTGGTTTTGTGCCGCGTCCAGCAGTTTTTCGCGCTCCTCGCAAAAATCATTGGTCCACCTTGTAGAGCTCTTATGGAACACATACTTTAGTTTTGACGTTTAAGTTTGACTCGAAATACTGAGAAGAAATAAGCGGCACGTCGACTAAGTGTGTGCCCGGTGGGCGTATAAATAAGCAGTTCTAGTTGTTTGGCAATTCTACGTACACAGTGTTCTTTTCATACGAGGTATACCAAAAAAATAGATAGAGATAATTAGTTTCTGCGTAAATCAAGACTGGGTGCCCACGCACAGATGCACTCTCTGTTCACTTCATTACGTGCTCTCTGTGACAGGGCTTGCTATTGGGTATGTTTCTTGTCACAGTCCTCTCGCAACTAATAATAACACTTTTTGACTGGCCTCGGGATGGGAACGCAGAACCTAACTAACTTTATAATTATCTATTAATTTAAATGAATTAGGCAGTTAACTAAGGTTTGTGTCCTCCTAGCCGAATTTCGGCCACGGCGGCCAGTCTCAACAGAGATTTGCCATCTGCGCGGGACATATTATAGTGCTCAAGTGTGTGCGCAAACACAGGAGCACTTTCTATTCCATCACTCTCATGATCAGATGGGACGCCTAGCGACACGACCGGAAAGAGGTCAGGTTAACTAATATTAAAGTGTCAAGTGACGGGTCGGTCGTCAAGTGTAAAATTGGCTTGCCGGACCTAGTTAAATTGAAATTTATTGATGGGTGGAATTGTTTGTACAATATTAATTTAAATACATTCAGTGTTCGTTGACGCGATGTGAATTTGTTTCAACGATGGATTTAAGTACAATTATCAAAAGCGTTGGCAGTTATTTTATTAAGCTATAGTTTGATCACAATATCTAACAAAATAGTACTTTCTTTCATTTTTTTTCTTTTGAAAAAACTTATGGCAGATTTAAATATAATATACTAGCTATGCCCGCGACTTTGTCCGCACATTTTGTAACGACTACGAAAATTTACATCAGAATATCTCTAACATTTTGGCTCTTGTCACAAAAATATTAATCATTCACATAAACCTTACATATTTCCATACAAACTTTCATAATCTATTCCCAATTGTTATTTTACACCCTTGAGGATAAAACTTTTACAAATTATGAATATCATATTTATTTAAATCAAATCAACAGCATAAAAATAAGTTCTTATTAGGCAGATTTTGGTGGAACTTTAATTGTTTTCTGTGATCATTCATTACCTAAAATGAATTGAAATAAATTATTTGATTTGATTCTAGCTGTAAAAATGACTATTTTTCCTTGCAAATTTTTTTTCGCAATTAAAAGTAGCCTATGTCCTTTTATAGGCTCTAGACTATCTGTTTACATAATTTCATTTAAATCGGTTCAGTCGTTTGGCAGGGTTGCTTTTGAATTTATAATATTAGTAAGGATAGGGATTGAAATCACTTTTTATAACACTAGCTGTGCCCCGTAGTTTTACACGCATTAAACTTTATAAATTATAGCCTATGTGTTAATACAGCGTGTCAGTTATCTCCATACCAAATTTTATTTAAATCGCTTTAGCCGTTTAAACGTGAGGAAGTAACAAACATACACACTCTAAAATTTTCGCCTTTATAATATTAGTATGGTAACCCAGATATAGCAGTTGGTATGAGCTGTGCTTTAGATATTCTGATGTCAATCAATTGCCTATAGTGTGCAACAACCTATCCTCGTATTTAATTCGTTTAATGCAACATAACCTAGACATAATGGACAGTATCAGCTTTGCCTTAGATAGTCTGATGTCCGCCACATATAACTCTGGCAAGTTAAGCTAATTGCCTATAGTGGGCAAACCCTTTTCTCATATTTAACTCACTTAATGTTACACTAGCTGTGCCCCGCGGTTTTACCCGCGTTAAACTTTATAAATTATCACAGCACCTCCCCCGTAGGTGATAGCGTGATAATATGTAGCCTATTCCGACCTCTTCGTAATAATCATGCAAAATTTACAGACAAACAGATAAACAGACAAAAATTCTAAAAACTATATTTTTGGCTTTGATATCGACTGTAGATCACGCCCCAAGTATCCTTTTTAAAAAATATTCAATGTACAGTTTTGACTTTCCTACGATTTTATTATATGTATAGATAACCCAGAGGCCGTTATACGGGCAGCATGAGCTTTGCTTTAGGTAGTCTAATGTCCCTTACAAAAGTCTCTGTTACATTAAGCTTAGTGTCTATAGTAAGCGACAAACTATCCTCAAATCGAGCTTGCTTTATGTTACATGACACAGATATAAGCGGCAGCTTTGATTGAGATATTCTTATGTCCCTTGCTTACTAAGTCTTTGGCTAGTTAGGCTAAGTGTTTAGCTTTATGTTACATGACCCAGATATTACGGACGGCGGCATGAGATCTGAATGAGGTAATCCGAGTACCTTACAAAGTGCTTTAGTGGCAAGCACTTAGTGATCTAAATAACTATACTGAATTTGGAGGACTGTTATTATAAATTTTAAGCAATTAAATTAACCGTCCTATTAGTTATTTCAGTTCTTTTTACAAGATCTACGCCCACCTTTATAAATTATTCGTTGTATCTTTGACTACACAAAGAAAGCAATTCACCGAAAAAAATTATATCCAAACAGTATAAAAACAAAATAATTGTTCTTGTGCGTGGATCGAACCCAAATCACGAAGTTGTCGGCTTAGTAGTGAGATCACTATCTTAACCACTGAACCGCAAGTAGGTACACTGAAATTGCTTTTGGAGTGATCTAATAATTATCCTAAAGAACTAATGTATATTTCTTCATCACCCTGATATCATGGACATAGGTCTCCCCCAAAAGTTTCCATAACGTTGCCACTTGGAGGGGGTTTGCTGGTAGTAAGTACATAGGCGACACTGCTGCACGACCACCTGGTATATCCCTTAGGGCCGGGACACATAAACACGATACGACGTCGTGTCGTACCACGATGCGGCGTATTTGTACGCATACGCCATATATGTACGCCGCATCGTGGTACGACACGACGTCGTATCGTGTTTATGTGTCCCGGCCCTTAGTCGCGTTTTACGACACCTGCGTGACAAAGCGTGGGGTGACCCTGTTATTTTTTCTGGCCCGGAAACCACACGGCTATAATCTATAATATAGTCAATATCATTTGCTGACAACTTTGCATAACAAATATAGCTACGAAGAAACGACACATCCCAACAAAACCACACGCAGCAAGTATTCACTACAAATTGTAACAACAAAATGAATGCTACAAGTAACAAAGTGGTCTGCTACAAAAAGTTTTTTCACTTCGAATTTCCTTTCAAAGAATTATATTAGTATGCAACTAGTTTTGTTATTTACAACTATTCACTATTGCAAAAAGTGCAAACAGGTTTACTATGAACAACCTCTTGCAAAAATTGAAATGAAAACAATTTTTATACTTTTAAAAGAAAACCCGACACTGCTACGACTAGCGTAAAAAGATCTCTGGCTTTTTTATTAAAATCGCTTGAGTTTTACTGAAATTTGCACCTAAGAAGGGGTGTAAGAGGTCAAGTTATACTGGTGGTTGCATTATTGCAGTTGAGGTGCAGATACTAGTGGAATTTAATTAATGTAGGTAAAATTCTTTGAGGAAAATAGCATTAAAATTTTGTGGGTTAAGTAGAAGTTTAAGTGTAGGTAATCATGATTTATTACGAACTTATAATGCATTGTTGCAATTAATAATGGACGGTGTAAATTTTGAGTAATTTTGTGTAAGGATCTAAACTTAGCAAGTTGCAAGCGTTCATAGGCTAAGGTGACCACTCACCATCAGGTGGGCCGTATGCTTGTTTGCCAACTAAGTTGTATAAAAAAACTTACCTAAATAATATTAGGTTTGTGGTGACGGCAGTGAAATTTTTTTAATTTTTTATTCACGTAGACTTTAAAAAAGCGCTTGTAAATAGTCAGAACATGTTTGTCGAACAGTCATATAGTTGTATACATTATTATTTCTAGTAACATAGATATTTAGGTACACATTGTATGAAAACATTTATAAAATTTATTTTATTATAGCAATTATATTTAGCTAGCTCGTATAAAGTTATTGTCAAGAGATTATGTTAAATTATCTAGTTTAAGTCTAATATTTTTACTACATATTTTCAATGGTTCTGTCTATATTAAGGTATTATTATTATGACGGACCTTGTGTTAATAACGACGGTCGCGCTTTAATGCTACCACCAGATTATATACGAATATCATCACCCCATTTCACCCCGTGGAAAGCGTATAAATCGACCCGACGAAATATCTTCCAGAGGACTAGCAGCAGCATCCTTCTGAGTACTATGACCACCTTATGATCGCCAACTCCTCTGCCAAGCGTGGCGATTATGCCATCATCTCTTGGGGAGACCTGTTTAGCAGTGGAATTCTTTCAGCTGTAATGTTGAAATATGCACGGGTGGCGCAGCGGCTAAGACAGTCGCCTTTTCGCTTCGTGTCGCGGGTTCGAGTCCCGCTCCGGACAACTATTTGTTTGACCCATAAATAGTTGTTCTATGTTTGTAAAGTACCCCGCGACACAGGGTTTAAATTACCTAGGCCGGGCGTTATCTTTCAAAAATATATATATTTAAGGTTTTGGAAGTTAACAACAAAAACATATATATATATAGGGCTAAAATATTTTTTTGAATTTACAGTTATACTTTCACTGCTTCTCTGCATAATATAGGCGATAGAGCTCAAGCTGTCAATCAAATAATAATGCAAACTGAGTAACTGCACCACATGGTATCCTATGGGGTTCGTACCTCGGTTCCAGGTGATTAATAATTCTAATCCATGGCCCTTCATCATGTAATTAAGAGGGCCCATCGAAATACAGGTGAATCAAAAACTGTCCGGGCTATAGAGGATGATAGCCCAGGTTATAGGCTATCATCCTCTATCGGTCGAAAAACCACCGTGGGAATTTAGTCGGCAAACCAAGGATCTACTGGAGGTCCGACTTAACCCTCCTTGCTCAGTGGCGGGTTGATCTATAGGGATGTTCCTACTTTTAACAAAAGAAGTAGACTGAAATAGATCTTCATGTTAGGAATCAGTGTTATGCCCTCTCCATGAAACTCTTTTAGTTGTGCTGTGCCCTGGGGTTTTACCCACGTTAAAATTCATAATTAATAGCCTATGTGTTATTTGAATATATTAGCTATATTACTACAAAGTTTCATCAAAATCCGTCCAATAGTTTTTGCGTGATAGAGTGACAAACATACACACTCACAAACTTTCGTCTTAAGAATACTAGTGTGCTAATGTGACTAGAGTGTGTATGTGTGTGTTTGTGTGTGTGTGTGTGTGTGTGTGTGTATGTGTCAAGCAAGCAGACGAGCTATATAGCCTCATTTCTGGATGCATGTAAATTTAAACTTATTTTTTTAAGCTACTTCCGTTTTACACCCATTTCTCATTTATACCCATTATATTTTTAAATGTCTGACATTATTTACATTAAATTAAAGTCAAAACTCTATATCTAGATTATTTACATAATGTATGCAAATAATTGTTTTGCATTTTATTTTCGTATATCCTATTCGTATTTTAATTATTTATCAAATCTATCACTAAACTGCCATAGGATATGGATTATCTTCTTCTATGTATATAAAAATCAATGCCACTTTTCGTGGTAATGTTATTTAATAACTCAACAACGCCTTTACCGATTTGGCTAATTTTGGTCTTGAATTATTCGTGAAAGTCCAGGGAAGGTTTCTACGTACGAAATTTAAAAAAAAGTCTTGAATAAGTGTAAAATCAACATCTTTTAGCCATTTAAAATATTTTTTGTTTGAATAAATGAACTTAATAATCATATTTTTTATTACTATGCCTTATACGTAGCGAAGCACGTACCGGGCCGCTAGTACCTATATGTATAAAAATCAATGCCACTCTTCGTTGATAATGTTATAACTCAACAAAGCCTTTACCGATTTGGCTAATTTTGGTCTTGAATTATTCGTGGAAGTCCAGGGAAGGTTTGTACTTAGAGAAAATTATAAAAATGTCTTGAAAAAGCGTAAAATATTTGTTTGAATAAATGAAATTTATAATCATTTTTTTATTACTATGCCTTATACGTAGCGAAGCACGTACCGGGCCGCTAGTATGATTATATGATTTTCTGTCCAACACACTTCGTAGTTTTAGCGCAAAGCTCGCTAAATCTAGCTAGAAACACGAAAAACAATGTATTGGCCAACAAAAACCTGACTAGGCAAATGTTGTTCCTGTATCCGACACAGTCAATAGTGATTTGTGTCTACAAAAAGAAGTATAATTATTAGGGATAGGTACAGTCAGCTGAGTAAATTTGTAACACATTGAAATAAAAAAAAAACATGTTTTTTTTAAATCTAGAATTAAACTATTGAGAGCGCTATAAAATCCAAACTTTTTATTCTAATTAAAGCAGTTCAAACAAACAAGCGAGTGAATTGAAGGTAAGTGATCTTGGTAGCCTACGGACACTCGCAACACTAGAGAGTCCGCAAGTGCTTTGCCGGCCGTTAAGAACGGAATACTCGTAGTTCGTAGGCTCGCTTCTTGAAGGTTTCCTTTTAGTACTGGATCGGAAATATGTATACTGACGGTCTTAATTGTTTTATTAAATAAATAAATATCTTCTATATGTACATATGTATGGTTATTAGGGACTCCGTTAATTATATTTTAAAGTACCAATATTCCTGTATTGGTAGTTTAAAGTAGTTATTAGACAAACAATACTTATTTATTAGAAAAATAAAAAAAAAACGTGTTAGTACAAGCACAATATTCATATACTTGAAAGAAGTTTGAAAATGTCTTAACCTATTTGAGTAATTTTATAACTTTTTAGCCTTTCTTTAAATTGTACCAAAAAATTGTAAATTATATAAAAAGTTGCTCGTTATATCCTGTTTTTTGTCACAAAAAATCATTTGGTTCAGCTAGTTGAGTTAACTTGTATTTATTTATATCTATGTTAATCAGACAACTGCTACAAATACTTAGATTACTAAGTATTTGTAGCAGTTGTCTGGTTGCCATAGAACAGGCTTAGCCTTAGACTTAGTTAGAGATCAGATGGCATACAAAAAATAGAGGATGATAGATAGATAGATAGAATACTCTTTATTGTACACACTTCTTATAGAGATTGGCAGAGCATTCCACAATCTCACAGCTTGTACAACAAATGACTTATCCATGAATGTAGTTGAATGTGTAGGTATATGCAGCTTCAAGTTATTTGTTGACCTTAGGAATCGCAAATGTGTGTCACAAAGGAAAATAAAACGTTTTTTGAGATAATTCGGAGTACAGGGATTGAAAAGTATATTATATGAGTATATGTCAAGAAGTGTGTAGATATTATAAATGCCGGCTGTACCTTTATTCTAAGAAGTCTACAACCAAATTACGTCATCATTTTCTGAAAATTTTCATAAAAATCATAACTGTGTTTTCTCTTCACAGTATTTTTTTTACCAGTTTTAAAATAATTGTAAAATATGATGCAATTCCTGCCCTAATTACTTGAACGGGAAATAGAGACATAGGACGTTGAAATGTGTCCAAAAATTGAAATCAATTAAATTGAGAAAATCATTCAAATATAATAAACGCATCAATCGTTATATTTTATTATCTCTGTTTTGGAGTCTGAATTTATGTCAGACAAGTCTTTTTTACCTGAAATGAACATTACCAAAAATTTAGTAATTTCTAAACTAAGTTAGTAATAATAATAATAATAATAATAATAATGGTTTATTCATTTCAACAAAGTCTTACTTAACAACTAGTGTTTGAAGCATCCTTGTAAGCAAAAATAAGCTTGTGTTAGGACACTCCGCTCTTCCTTATTGTATCCACATAGACTTTATATTATTTTTACGCATTAAAAACTAACTTAAGATATGACATAAACGAAAAAATTAAATTAATAAACATAAACAAATGGGCCATGATTGCAGTGGTAGGTTGAAGTAAGTGAAGTGTGTGAGTATAATGATGTGTGTGTGTGAAAGTGGTTGTGTGTGTTTGATAGTGGTTGTGTGTGTGTGGGTGATGATGTGTGTGAGGATTGTGATTGCTTCAGTAGTTCCAGTAGGGGTTATTTTTTAGTCAAAAGAGATGTTAGATTGGTGGATGTTATTCTATTGTAGCAGCGCTTCAGTGTCGTCATATGTTAGTGGTTTTATCCAGTTAGTTACGGTTTTTTTGCAGTCTTTATATTTCTTGTTATACACATAGATCTCTCGGTTCAATACATTATAAAGTTGTGCTGAACGTCTTTTGTATTGTATCCGGGCGAATTTGGTTTTAGTGTGAGGAACATCCATTATTAAGTCTTTCCTTCTTTTCAAGGTCACGCTTGGGTCATATGGGATAGTTTTGTGTTGCTTTAGAATAGTTTTAATTATATATAATTTACGCACGGAAAGTAAATTGCTGTCTTGGTAGAGACTTTGTGTAGGATATCTAAGGGTTTTGAAATTCATTATTTTTATTAGGGCACGTTGGGCTCGCTCAAGGCCTATGAATTTAGTCTTAGCCGCACCGCCCCAAACAGGAATGCAGTACGCTAAGACAGACTCTACCAAAGCCACATAAACTTCGTTAAGAAGGTGTCTGGATGCGTTTGTGTCACTGGAAAAGTTATTTGGGATGATGTGTCTCAATGTTTTGAAAATCCAGCTCAATTTCCTAATTCTGCTTGTGACCTGTTCGAGGTGTGGGTACCATGACAGGTTATGGTCAACAATTACCCCAAGGTACTTGGTTTGTGACACCTTTTCTAGAACAGGACACGAGCAATTATTTACGCCCTCACACGAGTGTACTTTGATGTTTAAAGCTGTGCTTGGTTGTGACCGGGGAGATATGCTGAAACATATATAATTTGTTTTAGAAGTGTTAAGAGTCAGTAGGTTATGTCTCAGCCATGTAGCTATTTGGGTCATACCAGTTTCTGCTGTACTTGCAACATCACGCCAGGTATTCCCAGTAAATATTACAGCGGTGTCATCAGCATAGGAAAGGATTTTTGCATTATTAATTTTGAGATTGCAAAGGTCGTTGATATAAATCAAAAATAGTGTAGGGCCGAGCACGCTGCCTTGGGGGACACCGAAAGTGACATTTGCATCATTGCTAACATGTTCGTCCACTTTAACCCTTTGCTTCCTATTAGAGAGGTAATCCCTAAAAAGTTTCAGCGGAATTCCCCTCACTCCCGCAGCCTCCAACTTGTTTATGAGAATGGGAACAGAGACGGTGTCGAATGCTTTTTTTAAATCCAGAAATACAGTTAAACACTTTTTACCTTTATCTACATTGTCAGTCACTAGAGAGCTGAGAGCAATGACTGCATCCTCAGTTGAAACTCCCTGCCTGAATCCGAATTGCATGTTGCTGAAGGTATTGCATTTGTGTAAGAATTTAATTAATCTGTTATTTAATAGCTTTTCAATTATTTTTGATATAGCAGGTAGAATGGATATGGGTCTGTAATTGTTCACATCGTCTCTGTCCCCCCCCTTGTGAACAGGAGTAATAACAGATTGTTTAAGTGGCCCAGGGAAGACGCCCTTTGTAAAGCAAAGATTTGTCAAGTGAGCTAGGATCGGGACAATTTCTTGACTTATGTACTTCAAAAATCTAGTGGAAATATTATCCCAGCCGGGCGCGCTGTCAGATTTAAGACTCATTAATATCCTGTTCACTTCTTCGGGGTCAGAATCCAAGAGAACAAAGGAGCTGATCTGAGTTGGAGATGTCTCGGACCGAAAACTGTTACTGTGTTTTTCTGACGATTGAATTTTCTGGGCTAGTTCTCTACCTATGTTTGCAAAATAATCATTTATAAAATTCACAGATTCAGTTGGGCTTTGCTGCATTTGCAGTAGTTCTGTATTTTGATTCTTAATGGAGTTCGAGTAAGTAAGGGTTTTAATATTTTTCCATAATTTTTTATTGTTTGTGACTGAGGAGGCAATTAGATCCCTTTCATATTTTCTTTTAAGTTTTTTTATTAGTTTATGACAGAAGTTCCTATATCGACGGTAAGTTATCTTTAAAATGTCATTGAACGGATCATTACGCAGTTTTTTTTGCATCTTGTTGCGATTTTTGATACATCTTAATATACCTGTAGTTATCCATGGCTTAATGGTACGTTTACTGTTGGGAATGGTCTTTACTATTTTACTGTGATGAATAGATTCAGTCAATTTGTGAATAAGCAATTCCGTTAATTGGTCGGGATCATCACTGAACAACAAATCCGCAATTTTATTTTCTTTCAGATGATTTAATGCCTTTTCAAAATCGATTGTCGAGACAGTTTTATTTCCAGTCTGTTTGGGTTTTAGTTTGGATAGCGACAGAAAAGTAGTAAAATGGTCGGTGATGGTTGTATGAAGTACGGCGATAGCTGCTGATGTCTTTTTCTTGTTTATTTTAATCATAAAATGATCCAAACAGTTCGATTCGCGTGTAGGTAAAGTGTGACCAGGTAGTATGCCAAATAATGATAACATATTAAGGTAGTTCACCCTATTTTTATATTCGTGCGATGGTTCAGGGTCTTTTGTTTTAATATTAATGTTAATATCCCCCGCTATAATGATACTTTGCTGAGAAGTTAAAGTATTCAGGTGTGAATTGAGAGAGTCGATAAAACAGTCGGCATTCGTATTAGATGGGGAACGATATATGCAAAGAGCAACAGTATTTAGTATTTCCAACTGGAGACACGATGCCTGAGCCAAACAGATTTCTTTAACTTTGGGTTTGAGAGATTTCTTCACATAAATAACTACGCCATCATTTTGATTTAATTGTCTTGTCGTTGTAAAGGACATATAGTTATTTAGTTGCGGTATAGGTTTATTAGGATGTAGTCTACATTCGGTCAAAATGATGACGTCAGATTCAATTTTAAGCGTTGATAACAGTATAGAGAAACCATCGAAATTGCAGTAAATACTCCTAATATTTTGTGAAATAACGGTTAAATCATTTTTAGCAATTTTTATGTGATTTTTTAATTCCGTGTCGGTACATTGGCAGGATCGCGCAACTTCTATGTTATCTATATCAACAAGAGTTTGGAAGGTATTATCCATAAGTAAATTTTAATGTTTTAATAGACGTTGTAGCGTTATAAGCGTTGTAGTTAATGCATATTGATGAGTCAAGGACATTTCCACCCATTGCAAATTGATTACCCAAGAGATAACTTTGTGTAATTATTAGTTTAGCATAGTGTAAGCGAGAATAAGAGGTGTGTGTGGAGATGTGTGGAGGGGGTGTGTGATAATAAGTGTGTAGCTGAGTGATTATGATATATCTACATATAAAAGCAAAATATTTGGCGAAGTTATCGCTCGTTAACAAATTATACAAATTTAAAGTTATATAAGCAGAGAATAAGCAGAATGGACTTATAGTGATATAAAATAAAATGAATTTATGGAGATAAACATCTAAGGTTATTTTGAAAAACAGACAGTTAAAACGCTGCTGAGAATATTGTACTACTAGTCATTGTCCGCTCATGAGTTTGTGTACTTGCTCTTCACTTCTAATTGCTATGGTAGGCGTACCTTCATCCTTCTTTACGTAGACTTTTCCATACGCTGTCCAGCAAAATTTGAAGGCTCCAGACTTGGTTAAGTCTCGGGCGAGGAAGTGAAGGCGGGTCCCTTTGGATGTTAGATGCTCTGACAGAAATATTGGGGTGTCTTCTTGTGTTTTATAACCTAAGTGCTTGCAACTCAGTCTAGACTTGTGCTTTACATAGTAGGCTCTACCCATTTTTAAGACTTCCGACTTAAGGATGGTGGAGTTAGTTTCCACAATGATAGGCTGATTTTGGTTTTCATTATTTTTCCCACGTAGTCTATATATATCCCTAATATCAGATTTTAATATTTTGCACTCTATATTGCGGGACAAGCAGGTAATCATTTCCAGAAGATCCTCCTTACTCTCGTTGGTTCGCTTAGGAGCGTTCTTTACAACAAAATTAGTTTTCCGACTTCCGATCTGGATCTCCTCAAGTTTGCCTTCCAAGAGAGTAATATAAGACTTGTCTTCTTTGTTCTGTTTTTCTAGCAGAGCGATTTTCTTCTGAAGCTCCTCATTTTGTGCTGTGAGATAGGTAATCGAGGTTTCGATATTTATATTACTCTTTTGAATTTCCATTAGGGTTGCGTTCATCTGTTGAATCTCGTTGCCATGCTTAGACGTGAAAAGTGACAACATTTCCTTTATCTCATTTTTGAACTCGTCCAGTTGCTCGTAGAGAAGGTCCTCTCTGCTCCTCTTTGTGGTGCGTTTGTAAACGTAGTTAGTTGGCGTCTTATGTTGATCTTTCCCTATCAAATTGAGCTCGGTCTCAGACAGAGATTTGTCCATCGGCTGGTCCATTTGTAGAGGTAGTCCACTGCCAGTACTTGGTGGCGTCCGCTTCATCATTTTTTTAAAGTAAAAAAAATATGCACCTTATGATGTGTTGAACGCCTAGCTTTGCAGTAGGCAGGTGTAGAGTTGCTGGCACACGTTGCTTGTCGCAAAGTGTTAGGCGTTTGTATCTACAGGTAGTCAGTGCAGAGCGCGTACACAGGTGTTATGACTCACGCGCAGCTGACAGAGATGGGTAGCGTTGACAACTTGTTTTCTCCCTCACGCGCCGCATAGACTCGAACTCTTTCAACACTCTGCGCGCCTAGTACTCGTCGTGAATTACACTTGCCAATTTTATTTTATTTTTGAATTAAAATTGAAATTTTTAAAATACTTAAATAGACTTTTGGGTTAAACACGTCCGCGCGCAATGGCTGTCCGGGGGGAAGGGGTTCCGTTCTCTTTAAGTAAGTTCTTAACTTAAAGAGAACGGAAGCATAAGTTCATAACTTATATAATATCATGGGAATCACCAATCAAAACAAGATTATATACTTTTACATCGCCTTAGTATACCTATACTTCTTTTTATTCGCCGTTGCATTTCAATAGGAATCCGCGATGTACGGTACATATAAAAATTGAATCTTATTATAATACAATTGGGCTCAATTTTAATCTGAATTTCGTAAAATCGGCTACCAACTCAAGTCCTAAGGCAATACGTCGTCAGATATTGGAAATCAAAGCATTCTTTCATACGAAAACTGATTGGATTTCGCATTGTTCGATCTGAATGGAGTTAGTGAGTTCTCTATTTTTTATACTTTCTACAGAGAATTGGCAAGTATACCTACTTATCAAAAAAATTGTAAATCTTAGTCACAGTACTATAGAATTAAAGTTATTTAGTAATATCCTGGGACATTATTAACGCGTGGATCCCAAACTAAGCAAAGCATGTACTATGGAAACCAAATAACTGATATGCTACGATTTTAAAATACATACTTATATAGATCATTACACCAAGACTCCTGTGTGCGTGTATGAACATGTATGTTTAACTTATGCACACAAAACACAAACGAAATCGAACCCACGATTTGGAGAGTGAAAGGCCATATATACCAACCACTTCATTTTCCTTTAATGGACATTATTGGGCAGATTCCTTTCTAAATTCTAAAAACAAATCCCTTACATCATCATCATTATATCAGCCGAAAGACGTCCACGACTGGACAAAGGCCAACTGCCGGGCTTGCGTTGTCTGCATGCAACGTTTTCCAGCGACCCTCATAAGATCATCGGTCCATCTTGTAGGGGGCCTTGGCAAATCCCTTACAAAAACAAAATATTATTCGTAATAATTTTAATTGCCATCGCAGAAAGTTATAAAAATATTCCCAATAAAATCGCTTGAAAAATAAAACTGCTTTTTCTGCGTATGGAAACTGACGGCAAAACGTTAATCTATCGAAAGCCACTGTAACATTTCCACTTTCCTTTGTTGTTGAAAACAAAGTTTCCTGCAGCTTGCTCGCTCTTTTGTTGAAGATTTACGCCTTTATATTTCATAGCTACGTCAAATAATGTTGCAGTTTGATAGGTGTAATAAAATATAATACGGAAATTCTTATTTTATGTCAAACAACAATTTTCAGTATTATTCAAAAACTATTGCATAGCGTATTGGAAACGTTGGCGCTCATAGCTAGATGCTCTCTTCGGTCCGTAAGTGATTGGCTAGGTTAAGCAACTAAGCTCGTGGACCGTGGTCAGTCCATAAATCGGTGATTTCTGAGCGTGTCTGTGCTTCGGAGGACACGTTAAGCTAACGGTCCCGGTTGTAGCCATTTTAGGCTTGAACAACTCTGATGGAGAAAGAAAGATAATATCATTTATTCATTACCAGGACGGACATAACAACGAAATTATACAATAACAGAAAAACAAACAATGAATATCTTATACTTAATAATTTGACGGTCACCGTAGCTTAGTTGGTAGTGCTCCTGCCTACGAAGCTGGTGGTCCTGGGTTCGAATCCCGGTAAGTGCAAATATTTGTGTGATGAGCACGAATATTTGTTTCTGAGTCATGGATGTTTTCTATGTATTTAAGTATTTATCTATCTATATAAGTATGTATATCGTCGCCTGGTACCCATAGTACAAGCTTTGCTTAGTTTGGGGCTAGGATGATCTGTGTGACATTGTCCCGAGATATTATATTATTATATTATATTCCGTAGTCCGTTCTAGGTGAAAAGGCATCTATCTCAGCATTGGCCGTCGCAATATTGCGACAGCGCTGATATTGTGATAGCGCCCGACTGTGGGGTCCACGGATAGTTAACCCCCCTTTACATACTATAATAAAATGAAATAACAGATATTTCATAAACTAAATACATTAATAATACAAATAAAAAGAATTTAATATAGTGAAGAAGATATAAATATGTACCTAAGTATGTCGAAAAAGAGAATAATAACATTAAATCACAAAATAATAATTTAAATGAAATTCATACAATTTTAATTAGATAAAATAATTTAAATACTAGATTATCATCAAATAATGATACTAGGGTAACCACTGCCCATTATACGATAACTAACTTTAAGGTATAACTTATGATACCAAATAGTTGTAGGTACATTTTAACAGTTTGTATTTATTACACAATACAGAAAAATACATACATGGTATTTGCGATGTAATAGTAAATTTAAGCTCTGATACATTGTTTTTAATACAACGCCTGCACTGTATAAGTTCCTGTGTTACGGGGGACCTTACACAAAATGTCACAATAACTTTATATGAATCACGCTGATAGTTGCTCGTGACAGGATCAAACTAAATACTCGGATATCGAGCTAGTCAGCCAGCATGCCGCGTACTTTAACCAACGAATCCGTAGTACGTACAGTCAAATTTTGGTACCAAAATGTAGCAATGTTTTTTATTTTATGGACATCTCTTTACCGCACCTTTGCGTTTTATTTATATTATGCTAACTTATGTTTTGGTTTCGGCTAGATGAGGTATGCACTGTCAGCATCACAAGAAAAAAGTACTAAAGTACCATCGATTCCGAACAAATTAGAATGACCATCGTATCATTTAGTTTGGTCAATATGTTGACTGTGTGGCTGTTACTCGACTGTTTATTAGATAGCCAATAGGCGAAAATAAAATTGCTAGGCTGAAGGAATACTTGAATGTCGATTTCAATATAAATGGAACAAAACGGACATAATTATATGGTGAAAAATAATATTAAAATGGTTCTGAATCATGCTAATTCAGCACATTTTTATATTGAATCGATGACGGAATCTCGGTTTGACTCATTGTGGCATGGTGGTTAAGTTACCGGCTGACCAGCAAACTTATCTTTTCCCATCGTCTGTGTCACTCTGTATTAGTTTTACAGTTGGTGACTATTGTCGTCTCGCTTGTGTGTCGTTTTACATGACCGTTGGAGATCGGGGAGCGCACTAAGGGCGTATGCACACCACGTTTTTTAAACGCGCCGTCGACGGTGCGCTTTTATCCTACACAGCAGTTAGGTGTTTGTTTGAATTGATACAAACGCGATGCTAACGCGCGTGTGTATCGCTACAAACGTGTGTCAAGGGCGCGCTTAAAAAACGTGTTGTGCATAGGCTCTAAGCGTTATGAAGAACGTTGGTGGTCGCGACCCGTTCGCGGTTGGTGTGTATTGCGAATGTTGATTTTTTTTATTGGTTAAATTTGGTGTAATGTTGGTCTTTAATGTTGTGGTGATATTATTGTATAAGTGTTGACTGCTCTAGACGTTACACTAGCTGTAGTTTTCCTAACCGCAGATAATGAGTTCAAATACCAGGTAGGGCAAAAGTGATTTGGTAAAAAAAGAAAAAAATCCCAATATCAGCCCGAAAAAACAAAAAGAGAAAAACAAAATGACAAATGGAAATCCATAGTCTCTGCCTATGCCTTCTGGGAAACAGGCGTGAGTCTAAGTATGTATGTTTCAGCCCGGGTCTAGAAGTTGGCGGTATTTACACCCGCGTGCCTCGGAGAGCACATAAAGCCTTTCCTGCACAAGACCTATCTACAGTCGTGTCACTAGTCGTCGCTTCGGATCATGAAAATGATGGCAAAGGAAATGACCCTGTATTTGCGCAAACACTTTTGCTCTATAATACGCCCCGCACAGATGGCATGCATAGATACTGGCCATCGAGGCCAACATTTTGCCAGGAGGACATTATTAAGTGTATGTAAAATACTGTAAAATTTAAATAAAGCTGAATAATGGCTAGTAAGCAGCCACAGACTACACCAACTACTTAACACCAGGTAAGCTGTATATTTTTTTGGTATGTAAGAAAAATAAATAATAATACCGTCGGACATTATTCACACAAGGCCATCTGATCCCAAACTAAGCAGAGCTTTTACTATGGAAACCAGATAAATGATATTTTACATATACTACTTTTCTTTTGTAAATACATACTTATATATTAGGCCTTAAACAGATAGATTCGTGTCGTCCATACTTTAGAAAATATAATATAATGACCTTACCTTGTATATATATATCGGAATGTTGTTTATTTGCATTTAAAAACAGGTCAATTTTCCCGCAAGCAACGCCTTACTATGCACGGTCTGTTAATGCCAATAAGCTATACAGACCGAAAACGAAACTCACGTGTACAGCTAACAACAGCTATATTATGTGTATTAAATTATTTAATAAAGTGCCCAGTTTCATAAAAGCACTACCATTTTTTTAATTTAAACGTCATTTAACCAAATTTTTTACTGATAAATGTTTTTATAGTATACTAGAATACCTCGACTATAAGCTGTGAGCCTTATGTGTTAGTCTTGTGTGTATATATTTAAAATATCTATATTGCTATGTATTATTATTAATAATGAATTAAGTAAATGTCTATAAATTGTATTGTCATTTTTTAGTGTTAAAATGTATATTTGCATGCTGAAAAGTAGAGTAAGAGATACCTATTTGTATTATGTAAAGAACTTTTGTCACCTTATTCACGCAAATAAATGATTTTTATCTTATCTTTTATCTTTATATAGATACTTACAAACTGACATGTTCATGCACACAAATGTCTGCCGTAGATGGGAATCGAACCCACGACCTGCGGTGTGAAAAGCATCTACCAACGACGCCGACGCGAACGGGCGTATCAAATTTCCAAACATGGTAAGAAAATAAAATGAAAAGGTTGACAACCTATGAACATAGATTCCTCATTCCATACAGCTGCAAATCTAAAAAATAGAACTAAACCCAAGCCTCGCCATCGCAATTTCTCTCCATTCCGTTTATTTTTCTAATGGCCGCCCCACGTATTTGCTTTGGATTCTCAATTACACAATTCTACCATCTTACAGTGTTTTAATTGAGTTTTGTTTTAGATTTTTAATTGGTTTCACCAAGTTTTCGTTGGTCTTGAATATTTGAACTGTTGAGAAAATGAAGATATTCCTGAGAGATAGCAAAAACTTTGCAAAATTGTGTAAAGAGAATTAGAAAGATGCTCATGCCTGATAGTTTAGATAAGAAGCGTTGATTCAAAAGCATACCAGTTCAAATATATACCTACCTTACCGTTCTGACACTTTACGTAGTGAAGAATTTATAATTTAAACGGCCTCTTCATCATCATCATCGTCATCAGTCAAATGACGTCCACAGCTGGACAAGAGCTTCCCAAGAATAGCGGAATATGCTATAATTGTCACGCTTGGCAGACGGGTTGGCGCTAGCAGCGTGGTGCTTATAGTACACAGAGAGTCGCTGCTGCCCGTTTTCTTATAGATATTCTCTTGGGTCAACTTCTCTTCCATTCAACTCAATGATATTCTATTCCGTCAGCCACACAACTGAATGGCCTCTTAGACATACCGCTTTTGTGAAAATTCTTGAATATGTCTGTATACTTGTAGATGTGTATGTATCTATGTATGATGTACCTCATTATCTACCACTCTTATATGTATGAGTGTGTGTCTTGATTGGTCACACATTCACACCAAAAGAAAAGAAGGCATATCGCATTGTTATAAAGAAACTTCACTATACCACACCACATAATGAAATAATCGATGCGATTGAAGCCACTGGGAATAAAGTCCGCGGGGAAATCATCAATGCCCGATATGGTCCAGACAAAAGTCCATCTTTTACATTTTTTGTCAAATTAGAACCAAATGCCAATAACAAAGCAGTGAAAAACATAGAGTATATCCACCATCAGCGAGTCACAATAGAAGACCCTCATAAAGCAAAAACAATTGTTCAATGCCAGCGCTGCCAGCAATATGGTCACTCTAAAAATAACTGCATGCGACCGTATAGATGCGTTAAATGTGGGGAAGGTCACAAAACCGCAGAATGCCCAAAGAAAGATCGCAGTACTCCTGCCAAGTGTGCTTTGTGCTCGTGTGATCATCCTGCTAATTTTAAAGGCTGTCAGGTCTACTTGGAGATCGCGTCCAGAAAGGCAAACCAGAACAAAAAGCATCCCCTTCGACCTACAAAGAACGAAGTGAACAAAATTACACCTACTTACCCACAAGATCACCCCAAGGAAACCTTGCCACCATCAAATGCCACCCTATTCCGTGACAAGAGAAGCTACTCTGACATCGCAGCAAATAGAAGCAGCACTAACATTGACTGTGGTGATTCTAAAAACAACCCTCAACAAAGTCGGATAGAACAAATTCTAATAAAACAATCTGAAAAGATAGACCAACTCATCCAACAGATAGGTACCCTCCTGAAACTATTGACGACCGTTGTCACTAAATTACATTCATAATACCCATACGTATTGCAACATGGAACATCAATGGATTATCGCCAAACATAGTCGAACTTGAAGAAGTAATCAAGAGCAATAAACTTGACATAGTTCTAGTCTCTGAGTCTCACGCCACAAAAAATAGTTGTTATCGAATGAAGGGTTTTAACATTTACTTTACCCCCCATCCTGGCGATGGCAAAGCTCATGCGGGTACTGCAATAGTGATAAGATCAAACCTTAAGCACACCATACTGGAGGAATATGCCACGCAACATATACAGGCTACTACTATAAGACTAGACGATCGAGCAGGCTCGATTATATTGTCTGCTGTTTACTGTCCACCTAAACACAAGATCACTCACCAAATGTTTGAAGACTACTTTTCTCAACTTGGATCCAAGTTCATATCGGGAGGGGACTGGAACGCAAAGCATACGTACTGGGGCTCTCGTATGACTCTGCCAAGAGGCCGTTCACTTAAAAGCTGTCTAGATGCTCACCACCTTACTCCAATATCCTCTAGAGAACCAACGAGTTGGCCAACTGATCATAAAAAGAAACCTGACTTGCTGGACTTCTTTGTAACCAAAGGGATCAGTCATCTTTACTCCTCTGTAGAATCGAGCCTCGATGGTTCATCTGATCATACGCCGGTAATCCTTACCTTGAGTACTTCAGTCATATATACCGAGCCTTCTGACTCCTTATCAAATCGGAAAACTGACTGGCAGGGCTTTCGTAGTTTCTTGGACGAAAATATCCAGTTGAACATTCCCATGAAAACCCCAGAAGATATTGACAATGCTTGCATGTACTTAACAAACCTGATCCAGGTATCTGCATGGAAAAACTCACCCTTTTTAACTCGCCTTCCAACGACATCACAATCAGCCGATGTTAAAGAAAAACTTGTAGAGAAACGGCGACTTCGAAGAATCTGGCATCAATCTCGACATCCTGCAGATAGAACAGCTTTCAACCAAGCCGCAAAACAGTTAAAGACGCTACTGCAAGAATCGGCAAACTCTTCTTTCCGAAATACCCTGGAAAGCTTGTCACCTCAGGGAAAGGGCGAAACGTCACTTTGGAAAGCTGCTAAGTCCTTCAGAAAGCCGCAAGAACATCTCCACCCCCTTAATAACTCAAACTCATGGGCACGAACAGATGCTGAGAAAGCGGAAGTATTTGCAACTCATCTGGAAAATGTATTCAAGCCGAATGATGGCGGCGACGAATCTGAGGTTGATGAAATACTTAGCCAAGATCTCCAACTGTGCCTGCCACTCAAACCCACATCTCCAAAGGAGATCGCGAGTGAGATTAAGCGACTGAATTCCAACAAGGCTCCCGGATTTGATTTAATCACTCCCACGATTCTGAAAAATCTCCCCAGAAAATGCATAACATTTCTTTCCTCACTCTTCAATGCAACTCTAAGGACCTCATATTTCCCCATGATCTGGAAAGTATCGGAAATCCTCATGATCCACAAACCTGGAAAGCCTCCTCATGAAGCTTCATCATACCGTCCAATAAGCTTAACTCCAGTAATATCCAAGTTATGGGAAAAAGTCTTTATAGTTCGCTTGAAAGAATTCTTGAGTGATAGCGACATTATTCCAAGGCACCAGTTCGGGTTTCGGAAACAGCACTCGACAATTGAGCAAATGCACCGGGTTCATCATGAGATCAGACGTTGCTTTGAAATGAAACTATACTGCTCAGCGGCATTCCTAGATGTTCAGCAGGCATTTGATCGAGTCTGGCACAAAGGGCTACTGTGCAAAGTGAAAAATAAACTTCCCCATTCTCTCTACCTCATCATTAAGTCCTACCTTGAAAACAGGCTTTTTCAAGTGAAACAGAGAGATGCCAGATCTACACTGAGAAAAATTCAAGCTGGCGTTCCTCAAGGTTCCGTACTTGGTCCTGTATTTTATAACATATTTACCTCAGACTTACCAGTATCTGAAGATGTGACTGAACATATGCTGATGATGTAGCCTATCTTGCAAGCGATGAGGTCCCAGCACAAGCTAGTAATAAGCTCCAAAACCTGCTAGATGAGACCTATGTATGGATGAGTAAGTGGCGCATCCGGGCAAGTGCTCAAAAATCGAACCACATCACATTTACTTTAAGAAGGGGAAATTGCCCTCCTGTCAAACTTGGTCCTGATGTTTTACCAGAGTCTGAGACTGTAAAATATCTGGGTTTTAACTTAGACAGAAGGCTCACCTGGACCTATCACATTATGAAGAAACGGGATGAAATCAATCATAGGTTCCGAAACCTCCACTGGCTTATGGGTAGAAACTCTGTTCTTTCAACGGATAACAAGCTTCTGATCTACAACGCCGTATTGAAGCCCATCTGGACCTATGGAATCCCACTCTGGAGCTCTGCTAGTAAAAGCAATGTCATGCTCATTCAACGTGTCCAAAACAACATTCTGCGTACCATCACAGCTGCCCCATGGTTCTCCAGAAATGACGAGATCCACGAATATCTTGGTGTTCCCACTATTCAGCCTGAAATTGAGAAATTCAAAAGGAAATATGCTGATCGGCTCTCGGTCCATCCAAATACCTTGGCCAATGATCTTCTAATCCCCTCCGTAGCGATGAAAAGGCTGAAAAGGAGGGATGTATTCTAGGATGGCAGTCGAGACACTGGTCTCGTCGCCTGAAAGCCATACCCACTTAACTCATCCGCTTATAGTCTTGCGACTGATTGCAGATTATATAAAAAAAAAAAAAAATAAAAAAAAAAAAAATTACACAGGCCAGTTATAGTTAAAGTTTGTCAATATTCTTTCATTCATCCTTTTTGAATTCCCAAACTATCCGTGCGGTCTGTTTTATCACATATATTTTTTTCAATCCTTAAATACCTATTATTTTTAAATTTACTACTACTATATTTAAATTGAGGAATTGAAGATAACGAGCAGTTGGCTAGCGCTGAAGACTCTTAACCAATAGCTTAATTTAAACGACTAATACCTGAGGGCACCCTTATAGGGTTCGGGCCACAGCTCAGGAGGCCGCTGAAGAAAAAAGTCGGAATTATAAATGAGGGTGTGATCACTTGCACGGGATCACCGATCACGGGGCCAAAGTGATCCTTGCCAGCTTCCTCTAGCTACCTACGTGGACGACCCGGAGAAGAAACCCACAAAGAAACTCCGGGCTTGCTTTTTCGTCTTCTTTTGCTTTTTGTTTTCGATTTTTTATTATTTTGTATTTTACTTACATTGTGATTGCCTGGTGTGTAGGCTAATGCACGCACAGAACCGTTGTCATCTAGTGAATCATAATAATTGTGAGGTATAAACAATAACATACAATTTCACTCTAGCAATTAGAGCAAACTCTTGCATGACGAACAAATGGTGGGTGCAACATTGGCTCATGGGTATCAAGTTTTGACTATTTACAAGCGCTTATCAACTGAAGAACGATGAATTATTATCTTTGATTTGTTGGATCTATCTTTGCCTAGAGTAGCAGAATAATTAAAACATCCGAAATAAGTATTTTGATGATATCTCGAAAAAGTACATAGTTTTGTTCGTCTTGGCCTCGAGAAGTTTCTACTAATATCTAATGAAAGTAAAAGTCACAAATAAAAAACCGTATACATTGCCAACAAAATGACAGTTATAATTGCACTTCTTCTAAACGTCGTCCGTACAGATTATATTGATTTCTTTTTGTGTGATTTTAAGTGGAGCCTTCAATTATTTAGATTCACAATTGGACGCAGTTAGTAATAATGTGATCAGATTACAGATTACTTTTGGACAATGTTTGCCAAGACAGCTAGTAAAGAATAAAGTGATAAAACTATTTTATTACCTTTCCAGAAAAAAATAAAAATAACCATTTTATTCTTACCTTCTAAGTTTTATTGAATTCAGAAATACAAACCTAGACCGCTACTTCTAAACCACAAACTGCGGGATTAAGTTTCCATCATACAGAGATCTAGAACAAACGTATCATTACAAACAGCTAGAGTAATGGATTAAGGTAAGCTCCCTGTTACTGTCTGGAGAAACAATCGGGCAATATAGCTAGTTTTGCAGGGCCGTATCTAGTTACTGAAGTAGAGATTAGCTTTTACATTATTTTGTAGCGACAGATTACGAAATATTGATGTAAGAGAGTGTTGTAGTGTGAAAGCGAATGTATATATACAAAGATAGAAAAAGGTATGCTGAAATGGTTTGGGCATTTAGAAAAGAAACTTCCGCGTCTAACCCTGCAACATAGATAAATTGCAGAATATTTTTGGCAGGAGTATCGATAACATCGTGCTGATGCAAGAAGTGTTATTAGTGTTGGCCCAGGACGGTGTTACGTTTATGCATCAGTGGCTCACAGTGACAGAGCAGGTGTAGAGGTGTTTCGTCCGCGTTATTTTGTTACTTGCTATTAGATTACTGTTAGGTTTGTTGTTACTGACACCATTGTAAAACATGTCAATGTCTGGACTTCAAGACCTGATCTATGTCCAGTTCTATTTGTTTACCGTATCGTCAAATGGTAAGAGTGAGGAGATCTATACTGCCCGTTGCTTTGACACTTGTCATCTGCACTACAATATTCTCGGCATGTAAATGCTTGCCACTTCTATAAATCAATAACGCCACTACAACAAACAACCATTTAACCGTATTATCTCAGACTATTATCATTTTCAATAAACAAGTTATAACCACTGTGAACGCGTGCGCATTCGCTTGCGTTCTAAAAATAACAGGGAACCAAATACGGGAATGAGTAAGTAGACAAGTATGGGAAAATTGGGATTTGGCTTTTGTTAATTTCCTGTCTTTCTTTCTGGGCTGATGAGATGAGCTTGGTGAAGATGAAATGCGATACATTACGTTAACAGGATGTTTTATAAGACGAACAGAAGCGGCGGTAGCAAAAGACACAGATGGAACGTGAAATCGAATCACCAACTCAGTAGCACGGGAAAGTGAATACGCGGAGCTCTTTCAGGCGAATGGAGTGAACCGGCCGCCTGCCACGGGTGGTGAGTGCGCTACGGCGTATACAACGACTTTAAAAACAAAATTGTGTAGTTACACATTTTTTTTTAAATTTGTTGTATAGACTATTGTATTAGATGCCTAACTACGATGCCTAACGCATCTAATAAAATAGCAGACTATGTAAGTAACAAAAATGCTAGAGACTCTTATGTAAAATTTTTAATTAAATTAAGGTATTTCTCAGAAGCTGCATCGTCATGCACAACACGGTAAGGGACAGAAATGTGAAATTATTATTCAATAAATATTTATAATCATGATTATTGCCATAATTCTTAACACATTTTATCGTTTCAGCTCGTCAGTATTGCCGCTATTTATTTTATAAGCTACGGCTCTGTAAGTGAGTAAGTCGTCTCACAATAATCGTTTAGAGAAAACTACTCCTCTACGTTTTTATTCGACCACTTTAATTTGTTGGATAAACTCGTGTTCCTGTCCTTTTAGAGTTGCTTGGGTGACAATTGTTGCGATTACTACGACGATACGAGGATTCTTATAGCCAGTTGGGTCGGACCTAAAGCTGTTAATAAAAAGACATTTAACTATTTACTTATATACACGAATCAGCTTGAGAAAATGTTGTCATTTTGATTAATTTGTCATTTTACGTTATAGCAAATACGATAAATATTTTTGGGTGATCAATGTTAATTCATGTCAACTCATGTCAGCTGATAGACGTGTACTGTTGGTCAAAATCTTGGGCATAAGCTATAATCCCTACGCTTGACATACGGGATGACTATCGCAGTATATCGTAGTACTCAGAGACTGCTGCCTCTGGTAGATATTCTCTCGTATTATGGGGTGGTGTTATACAACACCGTAAACGCGTTGTTTATTAAGTTAAGGTAATTTCACAAATTTGGTATAGTCATGTTTCTTCATAGTTTTTGATGGTTATTTTTTTTAATTTATCTGATATAGGTAATCAGAGGTTGCGTCATCCTAATTCAAATGAGTATCCAATGAAAACAGCATTATTAAAATTGACGCACAATCTGAGAAAGGTCACGTGGTATGCGTAGAAAAAAAATCTACACGTGTAGAGTACACTACACATTGTATATATTTGTGCATTTATGTGTAGATGAGACGGAAAATTTGTACTTGTACTTGGCTTTTTGATAATAAATTATTATTATTATAAAAATAATAAAAAAAGTTGCGGTTAAGACATATCGCCATTTTGTTTCCCTAATTCGATTGCCGCATAGTATAACTATTTGGATGATCCCTAAGTATATGTTGGTTTGGGAATTATATGGCGTATTATATTTGACGGGCCTGTTGGCGTGGTTAGCAAATGCTTGCTTTTCACGCCAGAGGTCGTGGGTTTGAATCCCACCCAGGATAGTTAATTGTGTACATGAACATGTCTGTTTGTCCTGAGTTTAGGTGTAATTATCTATATAAGTATTTATTTACAAAAGAAGAGGAGTATATGTAATATATCAGTTATCTGTAGTATGTGTGGTGTGACTTTGAGAGACAGAATTCGAAATACTCATTTAAGAGAGCGTTGTGGTGTGAAAGACGATGTAGTCACAAAGATTGAAAAAAGAATTCTGAGATAGTTTTGCCATTTAGAAAGGATGAATGAAAGAAGATTGACCAAATAAGTATACCTGGCCTGTGTGATTGGAACAACCGGAAGGGGAAGACCTCAAAATTCTCTGACTAAATCGGAGATGTTCTCAAGAAAGGGCAGGTCAGAAGTACCCTAAACCGGCGAGCATGTATGAAGAATATAATGACAGTAATTGAGGCAAAAGACGTGTGCAAAGATCGTGACAAATGGAAATCCGTTGTCTCTGCCTACCCTATAGACGTACCCCATATATCTACCCCTCTGGGAAACAGGCGTGAGTCTATGTATGTATGTATGTATCAGTTATCTGGTTTCTATAATACAAGCTTGGCTTAGTTTGGAATCATATGGCCGTGTGTAAATAATGTCCCAGGATATTATTATTAAAATATGTTTTTATATTACTCCCACACTGGATTTCGTAACCTAGCGTGAGCGTTGCCATTTAAATTAAAAATATGTCCCTTTTAAGTTGATTACAAAAAGGGTTGTAATATCGTTAATACTTTAAAAGTAGCTATACAATTTTACTGGCTTCTTATCATAAATTTAATTTAATATATCTGAGAATACCATTAGAATAAAATATATAAGGTCCAATTTATCGTCCGTTCAAATAATCAAATAACTCGAATTTACTTTGACTCCTATTTACTTCCAAAATAGTATAATACCCAGCTTTTAATGACCTCAGTGAAACATCCAGGTCTCTTCCATCGCAAGGCCACCTTCTACTATCGCACCTCTACCCAGCCTCTGGCCGTTTATCCTCAATTGACCTTAACGATCTCGTACGGGAAGGTTACTGCATTACTACCTCCCACATACGATGAGACTATGGAAAGAACTTCCTGCCTTAGTATTTCCAAGAGACTACAAAAAAAGTAGTATTAAAGTTTCTAAAACGTCCGCAACAAGTAATGATAATATCTTGGGTCATTATTTACACGGCCAACTGATACCAAACTAAGCAAAACTTGTACTATGGAAAACAGATAACTGATATACCACATATCATCATCATCATCATCATATCAGCCGAAAGACGTCCACTGCTGGACAAAGGCCTCCCCCAAAGATCTCCACAATTGCCGGTCTTGCGCTATTCGCATCCAGCGGTTTCCAGCGACCCGCACAAGATCATCGGTCCATCTTGTAGGGGGCCTGCCCACGCTGCGTCTTCCGGTTCGTGGTCGCCACTCGAGAACCTTTCTGCCCCAACGGCCGTCGGTTCTACGAGCTATGTGCCCTGCCCACTGCCACTTCAGTTTTGCAATTCTTCGGGCTATGTCGGTGATTTTGGTTCGCCTGCGGATTTCGACATTTCTGATTTATATTATTATTATTATTACTAATTTAAATTATTACACCCAGACTCAGGACAAACAGCCACGTTCATGCACACAAATAACTGCCCTGGATGGGAATCGAACCTAAGACCTACGGCGTGAAAAGCAAGCATTTGCCAACCACGCCAACAGGCCTGTCGTGTCTCTGGTCTTGTAGGCGTCTATAGGCTGCGGTGGTTGCTTTCCACGTGATGGGCTGTAAACTTGATTGCTAATCTATACAAATAAATAAAATTGG
Source organism: Pseudoips prasinana (assembly GCA_951640165.1). Lineage (NCBI taxonomy): Eukaryota > Metazoa > Arthropoda > Insecta > Lepidoptera > Nolidae > Pseudoips > Pseudoips prasinana. The sequence continues at coordinate 29,083,813 of OX621251.1, read as the reverse complement.
AGTGTCTGTTTGTAATATTGAAATAACCGGTTTTTACTACATAAATATGAATATATATACGGTACATACACCAAAATAACATTTTTTACAATTTTTGTCTGTCTGTCTGTCTGTTTGTTCCGGCTAATCTCTGAAACGGCTGGACCGATTTTGACGGGACTTTTATTGGCAGGTAGCTGATGTAATAAGGAGTAACTTAGGCTAATTGTATTTCAGAAAAAGTCATTTATTTTACTAAAAAAAAAAACAAAATAAACTAATTAACACGCGGACGAAGTCACGGGCACAGCTAGTTTTGTTATATAAAAAGAAAGACAGTCTATTATTTTTCAAGTTAATTTAAGTATATTGGCCCTAAAATCTATCGGCCTGAAGCTTGTTAGACACAAATTGTTGAGGTCACCTTAATAAAACGACTTTTAGAATTTATGAGGCTACGAATTTCAATATGGCGACTAATATAGTATGATTAATACAATTATAGATCAAAAGCTATCGTTAAAATTCAAATTGAAACGTCCATAATTCAATTTTGGTATCGAAATTGTATTATTAAGGCAGGTAAGTCATTGAGGTCGAACTATAACTTTTGTTCGCAACTTCAGCAATTTTTACATTAATTTAACACTAGCTGTGCCCGAGACTTCGTCCACATATTATGTAATGACTCCTTACTTGCTATATCAGAATATCTCTAACCTCTAATTTTACACCTTTGAGGGTAAAACTTCACAAACTTCGAATGTCATTTTTATTTATATCGAATCAACAGCCTAAGGAATATGTCTCAACCTTCTAGCTCTAAAAATTACAATACTTCCATGCAACTTTTCACCCCCCCCCCCCCCTTATATTTATTTTTTTTCCCATGAAAAATTATACCGTTTCTCAAGCTCTAGACTATCTGTGTACCAAATTTAATTTAAATCCATTCAGTAGTTTTGGCGTGGAGCGCGACAGGCAAACAGACAGAATTACTTTCGCATTTATAATATTATTAAGGGTTAAAGATACCCTGTCCTCTTCACTAGAACTATGTTAAAAAGACGTGAAATAAAATTAAAATTAACCTTCTTTGGTTTAACATAGATTAGGGTTGATTTTCACCTACGTAATGGGAGTAACTATTTAAATGACATTAATAGTTTTAAATGGTATCATCATCAACCTGATAACGTCTACTCCTTGACTCCCGAAAGTTTCTATAACGTTTCAAAAACAAAAAGCCCTTACTCCCTTTGAAGTAATATTTGTTAAAATATTTAAAGTAAGTAGATTGATGATTTAATCATGTCAGCCCTTCACTGCTAGATAATTGCTTAACCCAAATATTTTCATCGCTAACCGCATATAGCTGTTTCAAGAACACTTAAAGATCATCGGTCCACCTTGTGGCCCACGCTACACCTTCCGATTCGTAGTCGCCACTCAAGAACCCTTCTGCCCCAGAGGCAGTCAGTTCTACAAGCTATGTGCCCCGCCGACTGCCACCACAGTTTGGCAGTTCTTTGGTCTCCTACGGCTCACAACATTTCTGATTCGATATAATAGTAAAACAACAAAGCATAGTCCTCCCCCCCTGCTAGGGTGACCTTAAGCCTTTTTATGAGTCCACGACGTACACGTAAGTCATTGACTTTCTAATAAAAATATTATGGAGGGTAAGAATAAATATATTTCAATTCTTAAGGTCAACATAGTTCATCGGCCCATTATGAAAGATAGACAAACATTACTTCAAATAAAAGCCTATCTACCCCATAACTCATAAATAAAAACCTAGGCTTGATACGAAGTTGGAGCCTCTCATAAATTCTCCTTTAATCTAGGGTTATAGCAGCCAAATAAAGATACGTTACTATAAAATTAAAACAGGGAAGAATATAAGTTACATTTAACAATGAGATATAGTTAAATAACTTAGCTGGGAGAACGAAATTTTATATGTTTTTAGACTGGAATACATGTTACAATCTCAACCGTATAAAACTTTAAGCTTTTTATCTACAGCTAATAGAATATTTATCGTAGGATACGGTGTTATAATTATTGTTTTGTATAACTAGATAGTATAACACACACACATAATATATATTATTATGTATTGACGGGCATGTTGGCGTGGTTGGCAAATGCTTGCTTTTCACGCCGGAGGTCATGGGTTCGATTCCATCGATACGAGGGCAGATATTTGTTTGCATGAACATGTCTGTTTGTCCTGAGTATGGGTGTAAATATCTATATAAGTATGTATTTACAAAAGAAAAGTAGTATATGTAGTATATCAGTTATCTGGTTTCCATAGTACAAGATCTGCTTAGTCTGGGATCAGATGGCCGTATGTTAATAATGTTCCAGGATATTATTATATTATATTATATATATATATGAATATGAAGCATTGAAGTAACTAAATACATGTATGCGTATAAATTCTATCTCAATTCCGCTCAAATTGTAGCACACTGCTACAAGCTGCTACGAAGCGTCTACGACGACAGGCTACGAAATTTGCGAGCGAAAAAGCGACTAAGACTGTATCATGCATCTTAAAGTAGGAAGAAATGAATATTAACCATATTTGAAGAATAACACTCGTAGATCACCAGTAGTAGCTGCGTGTGTTATTTTTTCAATTTGGAATATACTTTTTTTCTAAATAAATTAAAACTAGATATGCTAATAGCTGCCAGAAAAATCCTATGCACTGCGTGCGCGAATCCGACTCGTGAAGGGGAAGGAACTATTCCGGAAATTTACGTGTCTAAATGAATATTACTTAAATTAAAAAAAATATATAATGAAAATTGTGTTTAACTCCTTAATTATATTTATTAATAAGTTTTGTAAAATAAAATGACACTTAAATTTTTCAAAACGAAAATTTAATTTTTAAAATGCTAAGTGCTTTCTTCTTGAACGCGTTCGTAGTGACCGGTTTCATGGCCCCATTTTCGCTCGTAGTATCCCGGAAGACTGAGCGATTGTAGTTAGATAAACAGTTTGTTTTCGGCCCCTGAGTTATGTGCTAAATTGTATCATAAATAAACTAGGGTTGCTACCCTTGTATCGGATTATATTTTTGAGATAATTCCCTCGTAGATAAGGCGGTCATAATTTATTTGATTCCTTTTGAATTTGTTAGCGAGTTGGTTTATTGATTTTGCTAGTGTTTAGTGATTCAGTAGTTAGATTAAGAAAGTGTTTTATTTTAAAATTATTACGTTAATTAGACATGCTCGCTTAAATTATGCTTCGGGTCAAGAGCCTTCTGTGCTAACCATCAGTAATCCTTTATTAGGTTTGATAAACATAGGTATACAATACATTGGGCTTAGTATAAAATATAATTCCGCTATGTTCTGCCGAATATAATCGGAGCACAAAATTAAAGTTGTCGACATAAAATCTTTATATTAATTTTAATTACACATTACATTTTAATACCTGTCAAGGAAACTAATAAGTGGAACCTTTATAACTTTGCTTGTCATCTATAAAGTCTGTGATAGAGTAGTAACATCTCAGCACTAAAAACTCAAACAAACGTTTTTTAAATGAGTCAATTCATTCCTGGTTTCGGATGAGTGGTCTGTGGTGCATCTGCTGCTAATTTTAAAAACAATAGCTTAGTAACTTGTTATTTATTTAAGGATATGTGATAATACAAACCACATTGACGACTGAATTTAAATTACTGTAATACTGTATTTGACTATGTTTATGTACTACGTTGTAAGCTTGACAAGTACAAGTGTTAATACCCAAGTGCTGAATAAATTTCATTATTTCATTCATCTATCATCCAAAACTTCTAACGATACCACTAGGTAATCACTGAACTAAACGCAATAGCTCTAGAGTCCTCAGTAAACTTCCTTTATGAGTCTATCACTACTTTGTCTTAGCACTTCACTCGGCAACAATTAGCAATAATCTTGAGTAAATCCGCTGTAAAGCTCGGGGAAATTACCCCAGTTACGAAGTAGTATCTTGATTTATTGTTCCATGGACGTCCGCTCGGACAAGGTACAACTTAATACTACATACATCTTCACGTGGTAGTCATTAAGGTCTTTAAGTAATACTATTTTATAAAGCGCGGTATTTCGAAATAACATTCGAAAATAATTCATTAGATTTGATTTTTCGTTCACAAAATCTACGTTAACAATGGTGGTAGCTTTAAAAATGAACATTGCAGCATGGCGTCCCATATTTGTTATTGTTATATGTAAAAAATACATGGAAATCATTAAAAAAAACTTCACAGGTGTCCTTGCTTCTCCTGGCGGGCTTCCTGCTCCTCCTTTAGGGCACGCAACTGTTCCTCTTGAAGGTGCGCTTGCTCTTCCTGGCGGCGTGCTTGCTCCTCATGGTGGCGCGCTTGCTCCTGCATCGTTGCTGTCATTTGATGTTGCAGCGCGCTCATGTTGACAGCCGCAGTCTGTTGTGTCCCCGCGTCGCTAGCCGCCGAACTGGCACTCGTGTCCTTTTGATGCTTATCCATCGCTGCCGCCGCCATCGTCGTCACTCCATCCTCTGGTATGGGAATTGTATGTATGTATTATACTTTAGAAATAAATTTAAATTAATACAAAACATCAAACTAAATAGATAACAGTATACAATAATATAAATATCTTGGGACAACTAATATAGTGCCATCTGATCCCAAACTGGGCAGAGCCTGTACTATGGCGCCCAGACAATTCATCAACATGATTATTGATAATATTATATATTTCCAAATACAATATTATTGATAAATTACACCGAGACTCTGAAACAATAATCGTGCAATCTCACAAAGATTTGTCCTGGGTGGGAATCGAACCCAGGACCTCTGGTAAGTATAATATTTATTTATATAAAAGTTAATATTAATGAAACATGCTGTGTGGTGACATATAGATTATCATCACACCACCTCATCCCGTGGAGGGCGTAGAAAACATCCAAGATAGCTAAGAGAGAACAGGCAGCAGCGTTTTTCTGTCAACTATGACCATCAAACTGTGATCGCCAACCCGTCTGCCAAGCGTGGCGATTATGGCATATCCCCCATTCTTTGGGGAGGCTTTTGTCCAGCTGTGGACGTACTTTGGCTGACATGAAGCACCGCCTTTATGTTTTAAGCATGTGTACTGTGAACGCGTGCGCATTTATTCAGGTGAACGGGGAGCAAGCAGAGGACGGCTCGAACTCCCCTGATCCCTTTCTAACACAAGCGTCACAACAGTACGGAGTCTAAAAGTATTATTTTTAAAACCGCAATTTTAACATGTCCAGATCATAGTGCGACCCGCACGATGTCGCGTCCCGTGCGAGACGGGACGCGACGTCGTGTGGGTCGCATTCGCCCTGAAGATGACTTCCAAGAGAAGTTGAAACGTTGGCCGAATCCATCATAAAATTAATTAAGTGAGTTACCCGTTACTATCTTTCATTATGTTAGCACCTCACGTCAGTTTTAATAACAATAATGTCCAGATCATTTTATATCAATAATCTAACCACATTGGTAACTTTTTGAATATGAGTTTAAAAGTTAGATGTGATTCATTTATTTAATTCTGGTACACCACAATACTGTTTAATAATAATAAAATAAAATAAAATAAAAAAGATTTTTATTCACGTAGACTTTAAAAAAGCGCTTGTAAATAGTCAGAACATATTCGTAGTAATATATCTGTGCCTCCGGTGAAAACTGATATAACTTCAAAATTACTACTTTTCAGTAAAGCGATTTAAAGTTTTATTTATTTTCTAATTTATTTAAAAAGATAATTATCAATTATTTTGCAGAACACTTAATGTTAAATACAAGTTGCATCGTTTTTCTTTAAATTTACAGGATTTTGTAATATTTTATTAGAAAATTAAGAAAATATTGAGGAAAAACTGTCAACTATATCAATGTGCACCAACATTACCTCTGTGTAAACTAATGTATGTAAAGTAATATCAACTTACACCACACATGCAGTTCTCGTGAAGACTGATATCATAAAATAATAATATGTTTTAGTATAAACACTGATAAATATTGATTCAAGAAAAATGTTATGGAACAAAATCTAATATAACTTTATGTTAGAAATCAGTCTAGAACTTTAAAGTTTACCTAATTTAATATTTATTGAGATATATCACTTATCACGATGTATTTTTTTCTGTATAATGCTTCAAGTAAACTTATATATATATAACATGTTCGTGTAAAGTGATATTTGTAACCAATTTTATTTAAAGTTCTGGGTATTAAAAATAAAACACACATATTTAAAGTACAAAATATAATTATCTGAATAAATTTTATCAAACAAAAAGTAAAAAAAGCTTACATTAAATAAAAACAACTAAAATTCTTCTATTCTTAATTGGCACAACAGTATTTAATTATCAATGAGCTTAAATTGTTATACAAACATATTTATAGTATTACTTTTAAATAATACTGAAATAGAAATTTTATTGAGACTCAGTCTCAATCAACGTTTTTAAAAATGTAACGCTACTTTTATCAAATTATATTTTTTTAAATCTTACAAATTAAATGAGATCAGGTTTCCATATCACAATATCAGTGTTATTAAAAATCAACAGGCATTAGAAAATCTCTTATAAAACTTAACGTTTTGTCAAGATTGTATCTACTCATCCGTTATTAAAACTAATGTAGAGTAAACGCTTGTTATAATTAATATACATAGTTCTTATGGCTATATCATGAAACAAATAAGTTTCATTAGAACCTGTATGTAACATTATATTTAAATTATGAATGACTATCTCATGTCATTCATAATTTAAATATAATGTTACATATAGGTTCTAATCAAACTGACATGTTTCATGATATAACCATATAGAAGTATGTATAATAATTATGATTAAAGTTTATAAAAAGTAGGATACAGATAATTTTCAGTCGTCCTCACTGGAATATAAATCGGGATCAATATTTCTGACATCGGCCTTAGTCTTCAAATTCTGATAAAACTCATGACATCTACTATCAACATATAAAATAAAATAAAAAAGGTTTTTATTCACGTAGATTTCAAAAAAGCGCTTGTAAATAGTCAGAACATGTTTGTAGTAATATAGTTGTATACATTAGATATTATTTCTAGTAACATAGATATTTAGGTACATCTTGTATGAAAACATTTATAAAATTTATTTTATTACAGAAATGATATTTAGCTAGCTCGTATCAAGTTATTGTCAAGAGATTATGTTTAATTATCTAGTAATATTGACAACAGATCATTCTTCTTTTCAATTGAAATAAAAGATGGGCCACTGCATTGAATTAAATGATCTACTAATACTTCCGATGTATACATTTTACCCCTCTTAGCAAATAATATGACTTTGAAATTATCTGCTCTCATGTCAGTCTTGTATTGTGGAGACGGGAATGAATGGTTTTTCTCATATTTAAAAACTTTCACATCGGCCCAAACGAATTTCTCGTTTTCTTCATTATTTTTTTAATAGTGAAATATCGTTTTGCAAATTCGTTATAGTCGTAAAAATTTGATTCTGTCATCTCAACTAAGGTAAATTTTCCTGGTTTTCCTAATGTTCGAATAAATTGCGCCCAATCTCTTGGATGATGGATGTTCATAGTCGTTCGTTTTTTAGCTCTTTCGATTGCAGAATGGTCACTATCTACTTCCATTCTTCCATGGCCCGGTATCAAGAATTTGTGCTCTATGGATGTAATATAAGGCAGGTCATGAACAGCAAGTAGCATCATTGTAGCTACCATGGAGTTTTTATTCTGCCCAGCGCAAGTATCAGAGTAAAGGATAATTTTTGTAATACCGGGATATTTAGTGGGAACTTGATTTTAAAAAAAATCGAATATACATGAGGTGATTTGATTGTCTCCTCGTCCGGACACACTTTCGTCCCACATATAGCAAAAAACATTATTACTTGCACAGTCATGGATGGTAAGATTGTATGTCCATAACTGTCTTTTATAAAAGACCAAACCCGTCTTCAGGTATGGTGTTGGTAGACATTGTTGCAAGTCAAATGTAAGCGTTAAGGTATCGGGCGATTCTTTAGAATATATTTTATCACTTTCTTTTAGGTCATATGCATAAGCGGCTGCAGCTTGATGTTCCTCCAATTGACATTTAATGTGAAGTTTATCATCGGTTGATGCCGTTTCTATTGCTTTATTTAACTTATCGCATTTCTGACATGTATCCACTGATGGTTGCTTAAACGATAGATTCAATGATTTGAAAATCTGACTGTAAACAGTTTTACTTATAGGTTCCGTTGTTGTTTGCTGTTGTTTATATAGCTCATACATTTTGGTTAAGGACAAATCGGAACTAAGAAATTTTTTATTAGTTTTGCTGCGACCATAGTGGCTTTCATACGCAGGAAATAATAACATATGCTGTTTTGCAAGATCCAGTCGCTCATCACTAACTTTCTTATAACTCGCTGCCCGGCCTTTTTCACTAGGAACTATTATACCGTATTTAATTTTCTTTTCACAAATTGTCTGGACAAACCTATTGCTTTCATCGAAAGTAACTAAAAAACATTTTTTACAAATGTCGTATCTATCATTAACATTAATAATCATATACTTATTAGTGTGTTCTCTTGTCTTTTTTGGTTGAATTTTAGAAGTACGCTTTTTACCTATTATTATACAATTACTAATATATTGTGCCCTTTTGTCGTAACAACCCAGTGACCAATATTCATTAAAAACTATCTGTCATACTCTTTTTGGAATCTTGTCTCTGCATTTTAATCTACAATCTGGTAAATCTTTGAGTTCTTTTGGTCTTTTAACTTTCCCAGTTTTTTTACATAAGCTTGCCCTTGGTTGCGCAAGATAGTCCTTTCACTTCTTTCACTTCTTCGTTCTAATTTAGCACACCTGATCTTTCTTTTACGTCCTGCTCTATAAATGTTCTTATCATCCCAAAATATAAACGATGGCCCTGGATTTTGGTTAGATTCCTAAGAGGATTGATGTACCACTACATTATCGTTATTTTCTTCAGGCACATTATTTTCGGCTGTAGAAGATTCATCGGATGCATCAATAAGCGTTGGAGGCTGAGTCGACCTTAATAAAACACGATGTTTTAGTAACTTGTTACTCTTACTATAATTGTTACTAGTATCACTGCTATCACATTCATCAGTACCGGGAATATAATCATCACTGCTCGACGAACCAAAATCACCATCATTTAAAGATTGCACATCGTCAATAATTACTTCGTTCAACACTAAATTATTCTGAGAAGTCAAACTATGTACAGGAAGCTCGCTATTACACATTACTTCCCCGTTATTATCAGCAGGATGTGGTGATTGAGGGCTAAGGTGTTCGACGTCCTTATTTAATGTATTTAGCATACAAAAAATACCTACTTTCTATAAAACAGTAACGATCTGAATATAGATATTTAAAAATTATTTTTTTAATAATAGGTACACTCAATACAGTTATTATAATGCATTGTGTAAAATGATATAACTAGAACGGTAGTTTAGTGTTTGATGATAATAAATATTCTTATAATACCTTAATAACAATCTATTTACAATAACAACTTAGCATTCGTGTAAAATGATACATGTAATACGTACGTTGGAAGCCATAGCGATCCGCTGCGTAGGCGCGAGCGTACTCTCCGTCTAAAAACTTTATCGCCACTGACCCCGCACGGCTCGCACATCCCCCGTAATGCCGCCCCCTATGCCCGCGCAATCCCCCGCCATAGAAGAAGGATCAGTAGACACATCTTTTATGCCCTATTTTGATTACTATTTACGTGTATAATAATATAAATTCACATATATCATTTAACACAAACAATTTTTTACTTTTGTCTTTGTGTTAACTGATATGTCTGAAGTTGTACCAGTAAATTACGCACAATGCCTTCGTGTAAAAAAATATGACTGAGTTTATATCATTAATCACATTTATTAAAGATAAATTTTACAAATGTATTGGAATATAACTTAAGACATAGTTTGTTACACGGAGCACTATCAAATTTTTCAATATATTTAGCGATGTATGTGTAGTTAAATTATTTTACACGTTATTAACTATTACTACATAATTTTTTAGGCCTACTTGTATCACCCTATCTCTGGAAATATGAATTGTATCAAAATGTCGATTAGACAGAAATGTACAGAATTTTTTTCTGATGCAAGTGCATTTTAAAACTCAAATTTGATACAACTTTAGTTATATCAGTTTTCACCGGAGGCACAGATATAATTAATTTATAATTATTTCTAGGTACATATAGATATTTAGGTACACGGATTGTAGGAAATAATTTACAATAAGATTTATTTTATAACAGTAACGATATTTAACTAACTTAAAAGTAAGTACTGTAGAGTTGGAGTCAACCCCCATAAAACTATTTACAATGCAAGATGAAAAAAGAATGAATTCCTTGTTCAACTAACCATTTTTTATACCGTAATTAGTTGAGACAGGTAAAAATGTAGCTTAAAAGTCTCATTAATTCTCGTTCACTGAAAAGTGTTCACTTAAAAACACTGTTCGGTTACAAATGCACTTCTTTTTTAGCGGAAGCGGAAGTAAAACGGACGTCGCATTTCCGGGTCCGGTACGACTATTTACGACGTGATCTCTTACTTGTAATGGCCCAAGTCGGGTGGATTATGAAGTATTTACAATGTTAACTGTAAAAATACTCGGAGCAGCTCTTATTCTAGAGTATATTAAAGTATTTTGGTCTTCTTGGCAAATTGATTTGGTATTTTTAGTGGACTACAAAAGATGGTGGTTATTGATTTGACAGTAAGTTTTTTCTATGTACGTATTTATGGTAATTCCATTTATGTATTTTACGGTCATTCTCCGTTAATTATGAACCAATTTTTATAATTTCAATTATTTTCATAATGTCATTTGATATGAAATCCTTTAGAAAAGGTTCTTTTTTTTTGGTAGAAATCGGTCATTGTCTAGAAAACTGGAAGTCAGTTGTATAATAATAATAAAAAAACACGATATAATACAAAACCTTGGTATCAAATTTCTTAACATCATCAATTACTTAACAAAAGAATGCTATGAAACATTACAAAACAAACTAATTTAAGAACTACTGCAACGTTCTCTGTATTTTTCTAGGAAAAGGTTTGAAGAGCATTAAGTGCAAGTGCATTTCAAAAAGCAAATATTGAGGTCTTTTGTTGAAAAGAGTGAGGCATTCTTTAAGCAAAACTATCGTTTCCCATGTTAAACGGATATAAACATGTTTTACTGCTTATCATTAGATAAGCTATATGCAAATTATATGATATTTATTTGTAAGTTTTATTATATTTAGTGCAATAAATATCAATTATATTATTAAGCTAGTAAATAAAATAAATGTTTTAGTTATTCGTATTCTTTTTTCTTCCGATCACTTTAATGTATTTTTTTAACTACCGAGGAGAGATAAACTTAGACTCGTGATACTTCGTTCTGGAACCTTTATTGTCAAAACCACCATAAAATTGATGATACTCGCACGAAGAGCAGCCCGACTGGGGAAGTACCTCCACCTTACAGAAGACAATCCTTAATAATAACATTAATAATTTAATGTTGTGTTTCTGAGTGTGAGTAAGGTCGCCAGAGCTCATCGGGGTGGAGGGGGGGAAGGGTCAGCAACACTTGTTTGCTGACTATTAAAGGCCGGCAACGCACCCGCGACTCCTCTGGTGTTGCGAGTGTCCATGGGCGGCGATGATCACTTACCATCAGGTGGACCACACTGGCTCGTTTGTCGACCTCTGACATGAAAAAAATAAATGGATGGAATTTTATCAAAAAGCATTATTTATTTATCGACTACAAAATATGCTATTAATACTAAATATCAGTAACAATAGTAATGACACTGCATTTCTGTCTATAAAACGACTTGGGACAAACTTGTCCACTGCCCTTTACGAAGATACTAATGCATGGTGTTAATAAATCTCTGTGTCTTGCACCTTGTACTACACTTAATCGTTAATGGAGTAGGTCGTTAGCCACAGCTAAATTATATCAGTGTATCTGTACTTAATGTTGTAACAGTTTGTACTTTTGAAATTGATCAGGGCTAAATTTAGACTCCCAGTATGGTTTGTTTTTAATCGATTACAGTATATAAATTAGTCAACAAAACTTAATTCTAATATTCTATTCTGTGGTATATAATAATAATAATAATATCTGGGGACAATGTCACACTGTCCATCCTATCCCCAAACTAAGCAAAGCTTGTACTATGGGTACCAGGTGACGATATACATACTTATATAGATAGATAAATACTTATATCCATAGAAAACATCCATGACTCAGAAACAAATATTCGTCCTCATCACACAAATATTTGCACTTACCGGGATTTGAACCCAGGACCACCAGATTCGTAGGCAGGATCACTACCAACTAGGCTACGGTGACCGTCATATTCTTCCACTGAAAGATTTTTACAATGTAATAAGAAGATAGTTAACCATACACATATTTGCACATGTTTCTTTGTGTATGTACAAAGAAACATGTGCAAATATACCCACATATTACATATTTTTAAATTATAGGCGTTAGATAGTTATCCTATGGGCAATGGTTACCCTACTGTCAGTATTGTTCAAACCGCCCATAGGCTACTGATATAGCTTAACGACTATTGCCTAATGGCTTCAACCGGGACTGACAGATAAACGTGATATTTTATATCTTTTTTTTATAATAACAATAATAAATATTTAGATCTTGCGCGGGAGTTTGTCAGCGTGTGAGATGTTGATTCAGCTATTATTGTGCCGATAGTCGTTTTCGCCAACGGATTAAAAGCAAAGAGCTTCGAAAAACACCTAAAGAGGCTTACGTTAGGTGGTTAGGTCAAGAAAAAGATTCAAATTCAGGAGGTTAGACCCCGTTCCTGCTGTTGGTTGCTGATCCTATTTTATATATTTTTGTTATTTCAATATTTTAGAATGTGTTTAATATGAAAATATTTTGAATAAAGGACAATAATAATATCGTGGGAGAATGTTTAAACAAGGCCATCTGATCCCAAACTAAGCATGTACTATGGAAACCACGTAACTGATATACTTTATATACTACTTTTCTTTTGTAAACACTTACTTATATAGACAATTACACTAATATGCATTAGAAGTAAATTATTTTAATAAAACGCATTAAACACACTATCATGCTATTGACACACTTACTTGCTTACTTATAGTGTGGGCAGTGGTTACCTTAGTGTCAGAGTTGTTCAAGCCGCCCATTAGGCCTCTGACATGGCTTAACGACTGTTGCCTAATGACTAAAACCGGGACCGACAGCTTAACGTGCCCTCCGAAGCACGGATATTCTCAGAAATTAAACCACTTTAGCGGTCACCCATCTATGGACTGGCCGCGAGCCTAGTTGCTTGACCTCGCCAATCACTTACGGACTGATGAGAGCATCTAGCTATGAGCGTCGTTGTCGAACAGAGATGACAAACTGAGTGTCAAAACTTTAAACAGATTAATAATATTGTCTTTTATGTCTATAGTATTTGGCAATTGCACTTTCAAACGAGTGCGATCTCTAGTATCAACACTTGCCTCATCTCAAAAATGGGAAATCATAAATTTAATCGTCCGGCGGGTCTCGAACCTGCACTATCTACCAATCCGAGGTAGGCGCTCTGCGTTTAGCTACGAACGATACATACTGGCAAATCAATTTTAGGATTCCCTTGCTAACACCCTTCCGAAGGATGTAGGTATTATCTATCTATATTTTTGACATCAGATTAACGCTTTGAATTGCGAATAATGCTATAAAATTCAAATTTGAAAATTGCCTCCTTCTCGGTTCTTCTATAGGAATATCAAGCGCTGAGCAAAGCGGATTTATATCGCTTTGTCGATGACATTCCAATTTGCTGCACGAATCATGTCGCTTTGATTTTCCATACGTCAATACGTGCGGTCAAACGGTAGAATTTCCGCCAAACAATGTGTTCCAACATTGGTTCATTCAAAACCGAGTAAACCAATGTAACATGTGTTTGAAAACACGTTGTCTGAAATACCACACCTTCACTTCCATATACTGAGATTACATTAAAGCGAAAACTCATGAAATATATTGAATAAATTTGATATAGGTACATAGCTATAGTATGTATTACGGTTAAAGATATTTATTTTTCTCAAATGATTACAGTAATCGCTTACAGAGAAAAATACACTTAAATACTAAATATATTAACCAATTAGCGTATCTAGTTGTAGGGTAGTTTGAAAAGATACTAAAAGCGTATCAGTACAATGACATTCCATGTTGCGCTAAAACAGTCCAGTTGGTGCAGGAACAATACAAGTTTATTAAGCCTTATGGCTGAGTGTTGTGTCGCAGTTAAAATGTAGTGTCGAACTTTATGTCAATTTATATACAATTTGATATGGCGATGTAAAGAAGTAATACTTATATATCCATTATTAAGTATTAAGATTAATATTAGATATTTATCGTATTTTTTATTTTGGTAGAATATATTTTTTTAGTTTATAAGTTCGTTAAAAAGATATAGTTCGGTACATATTTCAGTTGGATCACTGTTGCTACCATTTTCTTGGCTTCAATTGATATTCCATACCGAGGTTGCCTGGAAGAAATCGCAGCAGCAGTAGTTTTGTATTTTTACATCTATGTATTTGTAAATTATGTGTACTTTTCTTGTGTACAATAAAGACTTACTATACTCTTTACATTACTTTATTTTTGGTATTTCGATATGTATCAAAAACCAGGCTCTTTCTTCAAGTCACCGTCCAGAAGGCTTCTGACATTTGTTAATGATTTTTGTATAATGAGCATAATCGGGACGGATGGCTTAACGTACCCTTTGAAGCACGGACAGACCTTAACTGCTTCACTTACAAAGATTTGTTCCATTTATTTTTTGTGACCTACCTGTTGAAGTGGATACAATGAATAGTATTCGATTCTATTATATTCATTGAACACGCGATTTCCTAATCACTACTTGCAGCAAGCGGCCAAGTGCAAGTCGGACTCGCCCATGTAGGGTTTCGTAGCAGCAAGTAACGTAAGATAAAAGTTCTTGTAGTAGTTGATTGAATGAAATGTAAATTGCGGTTCACGATTCCTGACGTATTAAAAAAACACACATTTTACCACTTTGGAAGTGTATATCGCGCAAACTATTCAGTTTAGATTTATTTTTTTATTAGAAACCTTAATATCATTTACAAGACCTATCCATAGATACCCCACACGTATGGGTTTGATTTTCTGTTCTAAGTATAGGGAACCACCAAATTTTCTTTTCTATTTTTGTGTGAAAATCTTAATGCGGTTCACAGAACACATCTACTTACCAAGTTCCAACGGTATTGTTCTCATAGTTTCGGAAAAAAGTGGCTGTGGGCAGACAGACATGACGAATCCATAAAGGTTCCGTTGTTTGCCATTTGGCTACGGAACCCTAATAAAAATGGCCAACAACTTTACTCTGCCAATGAGGTTTACAATCCAGGTACAGACGCCAGCACATCCAGCTACCCCAATCTATCAAATTCTTTTATAGATTTTCAACTTTATAAGAAAAGCATAAGGTATACTTTCAATTGGGGAAATTTGACAGTTTGGGGTAACTTGATGTGCTGGCGTCTGTAAATCATTTCTTCAGAATTGTAATGCAATCGAAGATTGGAAAGAACAGAGGTTGTTACTGACTTAATAGACTGAAATGGCGATGGCCGCCTTGACCAATATGAACAGATTTGACATGACGAATAAAAAGGTTTGTTCAGAGAAGAATGTGACACGACAGGAAAAATTTTACTACACGTGTGGCGTAGCGGCTAAGACAGTCGCCTCGCCGCATCGAGTCGCGGGTTCGAGTCCCACGCCGGACAACTATTTGTGTGACGCATAAATAGTTGTTCTGAGTCAGGATGTAATTTGTGTCCGTCTGTTGTATGTTTGTAAAGTACCCCACGACACAGGGATTACATTCCCCAATGCGGGCATCATCTTTCGCAAAAAAAAGATAGACAATAATTTCGGTGTTTTTCTATAATAGAGGTTTATCCAAAACTTTGACTTGTGGAGAGTAAACAGAGCTAATAAAACAATAGCCTAATAAAACAACACTGTCAGTTCGAATACAATATTATCTGCGCAGTCAATTTCAAAAGAACAAAGGTGCATTCAGACCGTATTTGGGCCGCGTTAACACTTGGCGTTCAGCAGTTGTGGTAACTTAGGGTGGTGTTACAGTATACGTGGTTCAATTGAAATAAGCCGTAACAATACATTACTTTTCATACAAATCCTACTAATATAATAAACGCGAAAGTTTGTACGTATGGATGGATGGATGTTTGTTACTCTTTCGCGTAAAAACTACTGAATGGATTTTAATGAAACTTTACAATAATGATGATTATGATGATGAAAAGTCATTTATTCCGTTAAAACATTACATTTGTGTGGAATCGTCATTTTTTTTTACCCTACCATGCAGTGCATGATGTGGCAACTACTGAGAAACACTGTCAGAAAACTCAGTAGGTAACGTAAAAGCTCCTATTACCGCCAGTTTTAGCTGTCTTAGGATTCACCTTAAAAAAATAGATATAAGCTGTTATGTTAGAAAAGATGTTATAATTTTTATTTAATCTCAACAAAGTATTCTTTGTAATCCAGTACTTAAATTCAATATTCAATAACGCAATAATTTCTAAATAATTATTTAATCCAAAAGAGTAGTTGATTCTATTACCGACCCATAGTATGCGGCAAGATTCTATTACCGATTTTTCTACTTCTTTTACCGACCGCTACGAAGATGTCACTTCTTCTCTACTATTAAATAAAATAAAAAATGTTTTTTAAGGTATATTATTATATAATAACAATAGTTATGAGATCACCATTATTACAATATGAACATATTTATTTAACGCTTAGTTATTTTGATTAATTAAAAATGTAACCAATCGCAGAAAACTGTCTTCAAATAATTAAAAGCTTACTTTTTCATTACCTACATACTAATTATATATTATAATTCAATAACAAAATATTTTTATCTGTAATACAATCACAAAATATCTTTATAATAGGTTAATTTTATAATAACACATTTATAATTCACTCAATACAGAAGCCGACCCCAAGATGCTTGGGATTAATAAGGCTAGGAGAAGAGAGATTGAGGCATTAATCAACGATATAGAATTTAATTCTTTGAAAGAACATTTAAAAAGTTACATGGCCTTCATTCCGTCCCGCCATTTTATTTGATTTGTAAACATATGAAATATACCCAATGCCATGACGCCATGAATGAAACTGGATAGGAAATATTATTTTACATTAATAATATGGCCTGTGACAAAGTCTCTCAAAATGTCACGTTAGCAAGAAATAAGCCAATTTGTTCAAAAATATACATTTTGTTTTTGTGTACTGTAATACTACCAAAAATATCGTCATAACTGTGAGTCGGTAATAGAATCACGTATGAAGGTTACAATATTCTATTAGCGACCAATAAAATTAATAATAAACAGATAAAATATCCGTTTTATAGAATACTGTTAAATTTGATCTCACTACTATAATATTTTTTTAGGCTCAGTTAGTCTTTAATTCAGATAATAATGGTTATTTACAGTATAATATCGTTATAATAATAGGGATATTGTCTAACGTTGAATCGAGTTTTACACAAAAACTTTAAGAAATAGCTGTGTCGTTAATAGAGCTAACGAAGTAAAATAATTTTAAGAATTGAACAAGAAAAAAGTAAAATCGAATGAGGTTGTTTATAAAAGATATTATTTAAAAATACTAAATGTTCTCAAAATTTAACAACGCCATGGGTCGTTATTAGTATCAAGTTTTGAAATTCGGGTTCTATTACCGCCTTAAATTAAAACATGATTTTATAACACAAAAACTAATAAGAAGTATTATATCAAGTGTTAATTTAGAAAACAAATATATACATTACAGTTGTTATGTGATAGCAAGAAGACCAATCCATTCTTAGTGTGTTTTATTTTTATTTTATTTATTTATTCATTCATGTACACACAAAAATCATAGAATAATATACAAAAAGAAACAAAGAGTACACAGGATCTGCTTATTTCGTAAGAAATTTCTTCCAGCAGACCCGCGAAAGGAAAAAAATAATTGAAGATAGTCAAAAATGTGTGTAGGTCAATAATAAACTTACATACTAATAATTTACATAAATACTTAAATACGAATATATACCACTATTATACTCAATGTTAAATTTAAAATACACTAAATACTAATACTAACGTACATTCTAAGTGGATGAAATGGATAGATAATGATTTTTTACTTGTCTTTTAAACGAATAAATCGAATTGCAGTTCCGAACATTTGGCGGAAGAGAGTTCCACAGCCTGACCGCATGAACAGTAAAGGAATAGGAATAGAAATCGGTTTTATGGAGGGGAAATTTAAGAAGGGATTTCATGTGCGATCTGCAAAGAGCACCAGGAGCAGATTTATAGGAGAAGCGCTCTCGCAGATAGGAAGGGGATTGGGGATTATGAAGGATGTTAAAAAGGAGACACAATATGCGAGTATTCCTGCGAAAACGAATTGGGAGCCACTTGAGATCTTTACGAAATTTAGAGACATGGTCGAATTTTTTCAGGCCGAATATAAACCGAATGCAGAGATTTTGTAAACGCTCAAGCTTATTTAGAAGCTCCTCTGTAGCGTCTAGGTAGCAACTGTCAGCGTAATCCAAGATGGGTTGTATCAGAGTCTGGGCAAGAGAGATTTTAGTTTTCAAGGGTAAAAAGTTTTGAAGGCATTTCAGCGAGTGGAATGTGAAGTGCACTTTTTTGCTAACTTCAGCGATTTGGGCTTTCCACGAGAGATTGCAATCCAAAGTAAGTCCAAGATTTTTTGCCGTGTCGGAATAAATAATTGGGACACCATCGAGGTAGACTGGTGGAAAAGAATTTGAATTAACTTCACTGCGCATATGCCTACTGCCTATGACCATGGCCTGGGATTTCGCAGGATTTAAAAGTAAACCATGAGACTGAGCCCAAAGACTAATTAACCCCAGGTCGTGGTTCATTGCAGCAATGGCTGCATCAGCGTCATCAAGGGTGAACGACCGATATAGTTGCAAATCGTCTGCATAGAGATGGAAATTCGAAGAGGTATTTTTTGTAACAGAGTTAATGAAAATAGAGAATAATAAGGGAGATAGAACGCCACCCTGAGGCACACCCGCACTGAGCTCGCACCAATCGGAGAATGTCTCGTCAAGGCGTACACACTGCGAGCGACCCCGAAGATAAGAGTCAAACCAAGATAAGGTAGAAGGTGAGAAGTTGAGTGAAGAGAGAATACCGAGAAGGATGTCAAAATCGACAGAATTGAATGCTGTACTAAAGTCTAAAAGTATAAGAACGGTAAGAGATTTGTTATCCATAGCCCAGCGAATGTCGTCGGTGACTTTGACAAGGGCAGTAACCGTGCTATGGCTAGATCGGAAACCAGACTGAAAAGGATTAAGGATACGGTTACAAGAGAGGAAATCAGACAACTGCTTATGAACAATATGCTCCAAAACTTTTGAAAGGAACGGGAGGATAGAAATGGGACGAAACTGGGACGGTGCGGATGGTTCGGAGACTTTAGGCAAAGGAATGACATGTGCTTGTTTCCAAGCAGTAGGAAAACGGGAAGAAAATAAAGAATAGTTGAACAAATGGGTAAGAATAGGAAGGACAATAGGAAGGATAGGATTAATCATTTTGGAGCATAAATTATCATGTCCAGCAGAAGTTGAAGAGATAGAAAGGACAGATTTTTTGACATCCTCCTCAGTAACAGAGGTAAAGCTGAAAGAAGAATCATATGTGATTGGAGAATGTGAAAGATCAAGTAGTGTCTTGTTTTTGATATGTGTATCAAGAGTAACAGGTGGAGCAGAAAAGTGAGTATTAAGGACATTTAAATCAAAGTTTTTACATGACAAAGAAGGAGATTTGCCAATACCATTAGAATTAAGGAATTTCCAAACTGAAGAAGGATTGCGGTTATCAAGAGATTTATAGAAGTGGCGCTTCTTGGCATCACGACACAGACGATTGCATACATTACGTAAAGATTTATACCTACTTAAGTTTACCTCAGTAGGATTCCGCTTGTATCTTCTCTTAGCTTTATCCCTACAAGCCATTGATTGTTTAATAGAGTCATTGATCCACGGGGCTGGGTTATGCTTTATCCTAACACGTCGTTTGGGAGCATGACGGTCGTATAAGTTCAGGATAATGGAGTTAAAAGCATCCACCTTACCATCAAGGTTGAGAGCATTATATACACCCGACCAATCAATACAATTGGCATCTCGCTGCAATGCCTCCAAATCAATACCCTTGAAATTTCGAAGAGAAAGAAAAAGAGATTTGCGCTTAGGGGAACGAATTCTGAAAGATAAATAAATCAAATCATGATAGGAAAAAGAAGCAGATAGTTGACCATGAGTAGCGACTTGATCGGGAGAGGAGACAATCATGAGGTCCAAGAGAGAAGGAGTATTATTAGGGGCAAAGTGAGTTTCCATAAGTGGAAGAATATGGAGATTAATAGAAGAAAGAAGGGATAGAAGCTTACGAGAACGAAAATCATTTTTTACTAAGCATGTATTAAAGTCACCCATCAGGATTACATGGTCATAAATAGGGCACAGGTTATTTAAAAGGGTGTCGAGAGAATCGAAGTAATCGACTCGTAGGTTGGGGCTGTAAAATACTCCAAGGAGCACCTTGCTGTGGTGGAAAATTATTTCTAAAAATAAATGTTCGGCAGACCCACTATATTGCGAAGGTGACGTGCTGATAATCTTATACGGAATATCTGCTCGGAGATATATCCCAACGCCACCGCAACCTTTATTAATTCTATCGTTACGAATTAGGACGTACCCTGGGAGTGCCACAAAAGCGGATTGGACAGATGGTTTCAGAAAAGTTTCGGAAATTAATAGAGCATCGATGGGAGAATTGCTAATAGACGCTAGAAGTTCGGAGTAATGACCGGGAACACTCTGCGCATTGATATGAGCAACGTTAAAATTTTTACTGTAATCGGATAGGATAGAGGACAACTGATCATGCAATGTCAATACTGAAGAGTGATCACTCTCTGCACTGATAAAACTGTCTGAAGATGAGTTACATGACAAAAAACTATCGTCTAGGTTCATAATATTATCCTTAATGTACTTATAAACAAATATATAAAGTAAAATATATATATATATATATATATATATATATATATATAACGCTAAAATTTCAATAAAATACTTAAATATATTAAAACAACGATATATGAAGGTTACTAAACTCTCCTACTCGCTGGTAAGATAGAAGAAATTGCTTTTTACTAGTTTAACTTATATATACAGACAATTCATTTAACATTCTATATACACAAACAATCACATCCACATTTTACATCAAACAGTTGGTAGGTATGTAATACTAGTAATAACTACTATTAATAACGTCTAGTTATTAAACGTGACTAACGAATCAAAGAAATAACAACAAAAATATATTAAACGTAAAATAATGTTTACTCATGGTACACCACATCATAATTATTAAAAAACAAAAAAGTGGCACTGCCAATAACAAAACGTACTTGTCAGAACGAAAACTGTCAATCTAAATGTCACTAAATAGAAATGTAAACAATGAGTGCCTTCATGAATGGTTAATTAAAACGAGATTATCAAATATAAAGAAAGAAAAAGGGTAATTAGAAAGATGAAATAATATTACATACCCACAGTGAAGTGAAGAATACTTTATAAGTAATATGCGGCTGAATGCAGGAGGACAGAGATTACAATAGATGTTGATATAAACTTAAGATAAGACAATAATCAATTACGTCGTGTTCTACGTGCTTTTGATCCTTTGGGGGCCTCGGCATTTGCCGATGTAGCAGGTTGATCGGCGGCTGGCGGAGGAGAAGCACTCTCTGGAAACTGAGAAATCAACGCTTCAAGTTCTCATATCGTTTCAATCTTCCGACGAGAATTTCCTGGTGTCAGAATGATTATATTACCAGAAAATGACCAAACGTTCTTCATCTGGAAATGTTTGCGTGCAGCTGTGAAAACACGGTGTCTACTCTGCGTTAAGAACTCCGAGATAGTGAAGCCACTGCCCTTTAGGGTTGTTTTGTTGTCCCAGACCAGATGTCGATGCTCCATACTACGAAAACGGATGAGTATAGGACGAGGTTTCTTTGAGCCGGTGCCCAGACGGTGGCAGGCCTCAATATCTTTGCCCTCAATGTCAGTCAACTGCATATGGCCGGTTAATACATTGGTAATGGTGCATGGTAACTTCTCATCAGGCTTCTCAGGCACCCCATGGAGCAAAAGAATCTTTCTTCTCATAACAGTTTCATGACGATCCAACCCAAGAGAAAGAAGGTGCAGTTGTTCCCTGAAATGCTTGATTGTGTTAAGAAAGAACATCTTGAAATCCATAAACTCTGATGACAGGGTGGCTAGGTCTGATGACTGCAATGACCCTGAGCCTGTCATGGCTTGCTGGAGCTTGTCTTCATGGGACTTCATTCTTGAATTCATCAGTTTCTCAAATGTCTCAAAACTTTTCTCAAATTGGCCTTCCATAAATCAGTGAGTGTTAAAAAAAAGAAAGTTACAAAATAAACTAAGTGAAAGTTTTAAAATAGCAAGTAAGGGTAAGTTTAGCAATTGATTAATACATAGATTATAATAATACAATCAGAAATACTATTTTTAATTGTAAAATATAATAAGAGCACTATCAAGTATGTATCAATTGTATGCCTACCCACACAGAAAGTTGTTATTTTCCTTAAGTAATATTTAGCTGTACTTACGTGGCCGGAGACGCGACACTATGAAACGTGCGTCAATTTCAGGTGCGTCCCACTCATTCTCAAATTATTTCTTTCACTGGCTATTTACACACATAAACTTTACCCTTTTTGCTCCCCAACTAAAATAAATAACTAATTTTTAAGGTATCACATCCTGGAACCCTATATTATATCTAATATGAGTGATTTGAAAATTAGATCGTTAATAGAGTACACTTTTTAGGGGGTCGTTAATAGGAGCTTTTACGTTATCCTTTTTTAAAATATTTATGTCTTACATAAAATTACATTGTATTTAAATGTGTTAATTTAGAGCGACTCAATCCCAAGCTGTTTTGTCACTTAAATAATCAGAAGTTTTGTGGAAAGCCCTGCTACACAATTTGGTTTTTATAATTCTTTTAAACTTATTCAATATAGATTATACATCAGAATAACACATAAGCTACAATTTATAAAGATATTGTGTGAATTGTCCAAAATATGCTGATAAGTGTCAAGTAAGTAGGAAAAAATCTACCATCTGCGGCTTATTCCGGCGTGCACTGCCAAAACCGCTAGAGGTACACATACATCTTACTAATAATATAAATGCGAAAGTTTGTGAGTATCTAGACGTATGGATGTATGTTTGTTACTCTTACGCCAAAACTACTTTAACGCGAGTGAAACCGCGGGGCATAGCTAGTAAATAATACTTACAAAAATATTAGACCAGCAATAGGGCTAATTGGTTGTCTGAAAACTGAACTTAAAATATATTTAGTTTCCTCTAAAAACTGAGTTGTATCATCATGTCAGATGAATGACGTCCACGGCTGGATAAAGGCCTCTCCAAAGGATATCCACAATAAATTAGAGATATTTGGAGGGATATGCCATAATCGCCACGCTTGGCAGACGGGTTGTCCATCGTAGCATGATGGTGACAGTACATAGAAAGGCGCTGTTGCCCGTTCTCTGGTAGATATTACCTCGGGACAACTTCTATGCTCCCCACAGAATGAGATAGGGTGGTAAAATTGATTAGCTACACTGCATACATATTATATTTCTTTGTTATAATAATTCTCTGTGTATTGCGACCTTATTTGAGTTAGTTCTTTTCATGATAATAAACACAATGCTTAAGGCTGATTTCAGAGTGACGCGCGCGGCACGCGCCGGAGGCCAGCGCCTCTCAACAGCGGCGCGTGCGAGACGCGTCACTCTGAAACGCTAGCTGCCAGTAGAGGAGCTCGGGCAGCGCTGGCCGACGGCGCGCGTGTCACACGCGGCGCGTGTGAACTGCGTGACTATGAAACGCAACTACTATCTAGTGTAATTGTAAGCGCGCGCGTTTGGCGCCGCTCGTGCGCGCGACTCTGAAATCAGCCTAAGAGCATTTAAATTATTTAGGTTAGCAATTTCGGTTAAAAAATTTAGCAGTATTTATCATAAATTACTGTGGATGTGTTAAATATAAGGACACTCACCGTATCATCAGAACCTTAAATTACAGACATTATAGGTTACATAACAACTTATTTTTTTTTCTTCAACAAACACAGCGTAGAGTACGCTATGTTTGTTGATAATAGACAATGTAACTAACATATTATTATGACGCTTGCTATATAAATATCTCAAGTAACACGACTACCCTCTTACCTATATGTGCCCTGGCAATGATACTCACGCTCATGAACACAAAATTATAATGTTACTAGCTGTGCCCCGAGGTGTTACCCGCGTTAAACTTTATACATTATAGCTTTATGTATTAATCCAGGATGTCAGCTAACTCCATTCCAAATTTTATTAAAATCGCTCCAGCCGTTAAGACGTGAAGAAGTAACAAATATTCATACTCACAAACTTTCACCTTTATAATACTAGTGTGATTTCATTGCTTCCTCAGTCAAGTAACTTAAAATACTGCACTGCTATGGTTTATTTACAAGTGACAGGCTTACCTATCGAAGTTAACTTAACCAGTATTTGAACTAAGTTTACAGGATTATCGGAATCCGCTGGCGCTGACACCTCTTCACTAAGCTGCCACCCGAGTGTACTAGCTGATACGACAGACAATAAACCGCTGCATCGTTTATACCATACCCCTACTACACGTATTACGGAGAGGATGTATTTCTGTTTTGTACTACAAAGGACTTTTGATGTGATGCTGGTGCTTTGTTTTTAAATAGCTTGTTTTTAGTTGTTGCCATAGTTACTGGTTTGGATCGTTGTTCATACTAATATTTAAAAACCAGCCAAGTGCGAGTCGGACTCGCCCATAAAGGGTTCCGCAGTAGCAAGTATTTCAGTTGATTAAATGAAAGGTAAATTGCGGTTTACGATTTATGACGCATTAAAAAAAACTACTTACTAGATCTCGTTCAAACCTATTTTCTTTGTTAGTTTACATGTTAATTTACATCATATATTTTTTTAGTTTTATCATACTCTTATTTTAGAAGTTAAAAGGGGGAAGGAGACACTCATTTTTCCACTTTGGAAGTGTCTTTCGCGCAAACTATTCAGTTTAGAAAAAAATGACATTAGGAACCTCAATGTCATTTTTAAAGACCTATCCATAGATACCCCACATGTATAGATACGATGAAAAAAAAAATTTTGAGTTTCAGATCTATGTATGGGGAACCCCCAAAATTATTATTCTTTTTCTATTTTTGTGTAAAAATCTTAATGCGGTTCACAAAATACATCTACTTACCAAGTTTCAATTGTACAGCTCTTATGGTTTCGGAAAAAAGTGGCTGTGACATACGGACGGACAGACTGACAGACAGACATACATGACGAATCGAATAAGGGTTCCGTTTTTTGCCATTTGGCTACGGAACCCTAAAAATTGCTTTGAGTAGGGTTGGCAGACGTTACGATTTATTGAAATAAAACTTTTTTACGCACGCTTGACTTGGGGAGTAAGCTGATGAATGCGTGACGAGGGTGTTATGAAAGGTGTGATTGGGCGAGGCGAACGGAAGTTGAAAGGGAAGTTGGTGAAGATAGAAAGAGAGAGAGTTACGTTTTGTGACTGTAGGAGCAAGATCTCTCTCTTGCTCCTAGCAAAGCAAGTGCTAGCAAAAATTGTCTTTCTCTCATAGCCAGATTCGTTTCGTATATCTAAGTTTTACTTCAGTCACATGGTCTATAGCAAACTTGTTTTATTGTTTTTTTATAAGTGAGGCCGATTACATTTAAACCTGTTCAAAGAATAGTAACACTTTATTTCACTGTACTAGTGTGGAGAAATATTGTTTCATATTACAGAGACTATTGACTGACAGAGGTAGTAAGTGAACGTTTTTCAGTGCTCGATCTAAACATCACAATCATTTTATAAAAGTGTAATACTCTTATAAACCGTCACCACTGAACTCATAAGTTTTGGGTTGGACTTTAAATATTTTTACTTAATGTTAGAATGCTAAATGAGTTATTAAATTTCTATTTACAGCCAGACTCATTTATGCTAATGGTAAAATTTTTGGAAATCGAATGTTAGTCTCCCCAAAAACAGGGCTTTGCGTTTTTATGAAGTATTTTGATTGGATTTGAATTTGGTAACCCTGTAGATGACTAAAGTGGCTAATAAAGGCATAGTCAGTGATACGTATTACTTTTATAATAATTATTAAGCTTATATTTCCACTGAGAAGCCTTATCTTGGCTGCGCCACAACCTGTGACGGGTTAATAATAATTAACTGTCTTATTAGGGCCTGATCTGTATCCGGCGCTGGGATCTAATCTCAGCGCGAGAGAGAATGCGGCGTCCGGCTGGCTTCTCCCCGGCTTGACGTCGCCCCTGGGACCGCTGGCGTTTGGAGGAGGGGAACTCCACTCGTCTTACATAAGAGGTCCCGGGAAGAGGTAACCTGCTGTAGCTCAGGTTGCCTAAACGCGCTTGTGCGTGAAGGGGAGGGGAGGAGGCATTTGGCCCCCTCCCGTCCCCGGAGGAGAGTCTCAGACGCTCAGTGTACAGCGGGGGTACTGGCGAGATCGTTCACGAGTACCCAGGCCCCCCGCTACAGGCATTGTGAGGCTGGCTACCAGGGTGGTTTTAGTGCGTATCCCGGGACTAGCCCGAGTGAGTCCCACATAACCCGTCGCCTCCCCAAGCGGCGGGTATGCGTAAGTTTAATGCATTTCCATCATGTAAAAAAAAAAAAAAAAAAAAAAAAAAAAGGGCCTGCTCTGTATAGTTCGTAACCAATCCTACTAGAGGCGTATAGAATAGAATACAAATATTTTCATAAACATGTGTTTACATACATTGGTACATTGCTTGTAGAAGGGTATAGGTTTATAAGTTCAGACATGTTCGCTGTACAAATGTTACAATTATTAAAATTAAAATTATGACGGGTTTTACCTGCGGATTATATATGAAAACTAAAATTACAAAAAGTCTCTAGGTAAAACATATTTATAATAGCAACAATATGCTTTTTTAACTACAAGCGTTTTCATTTTTTAAAACATATTTGCAGCCTGTAAATACTCTTTTCTAATACTTTTTGATTTAATGTCTTTTATAGTTTGTTACTAGGTTACAAAACAAAAAAGAAAAAAATAGTTATTTGGAGAGGAAATATTTTACTTTCATAGAATCACTCACAATATTGTTTTTCACAGCTCTTTGGTATTATATTATAGAGCACTGTAGCCGTGAATAAAACACTTTTCCATGTGAGTGCAGTCTAAGCTATGTTTAGCAGTCTTTCTGCTGTTATCGTGTTTGTTACGAGTAGCGACATCTGCTATGCGAGCATACAAATTAGGATTTGTCTCGACGAATGCTACAGCTTCTAAGATATACAGAGACGGGAAAGTCAATATATTGTACCTTTTAAATATGGTTCACAACAAACGGTAGTTTCCAACTTAAAAATGGCTTTAACGCATCTCTTTTAGGATTAAATATAATTTATTTATCCGTAGATTTGTCCTATATTATGAACTAGCTGTGCCCCGCGGTTTTAGCCGCGTTAAACTTTATAAATTATAGCCTATATGTTAATCCAGGGTGTCAGCTGACTCCATACCAAATTTTATTAAAATCGCTGCAGCCGTTTAGACGTGAAGAAGTAACAAACATACACAGTCACACACTCACAAACTTTCGCTTTTATAATATTAGTGTGATGAAAGAAAAAAACATTTAATGCGCACATGCACAAAAAATACAATAAGAGTTAAACAAGTGACTTAAAATATAAATGCCATACAAAATAGTCCATTACAGTTAACAATTTTTGTGCATATGCCATTGTAGCCCACACTTAGTGTTTCTAACTTGTAGTACAACAAATAATAACACAACACACCATCCTGACTGCGAATCAGTGGGAGTAGACAACCATAATTGAAATACTGTGCCTTTACAAAGCTTTCCAAAGTTTTACGCAAAGTGGTTAAGGCATGTAAGGCTTTTCATCCGAGTTTGCTCATTAAGTGCGAACCTCAGATTAAAATTTAATAACACATTTTGAAGTTTTATCGTTAGATATTCTTTTTCAGCACTATTGGCAACTAACAAGCCATCCCGTGGTACACCATTTAGAATTACTATGCAATACTTTATCTTAAAATCATTATGATTCTTATAGAACAGAAATTTGATATAAATTTCAGAGTTGTTATATTTCTAAATGATTTTTATTACAGTTGCAGCTTAATCTAAAATAAAAACGCGATCAGACAACCGATCGAGCAAGTATTGTATTGACCTTGTAACTAACCATACTGGCCGGTCACGGTGAGATTATTCGCATATCCTTCGTCCAGCTAATCGTACTATAATTTAGCTGGCGTGTTGCAAAATATCTTTTAAATGAAATAAAATATAACAGCTGATTTTTGTATTTTAATTCGTATTATGCCTGATTATCAAATTTAGACTAATCAATGCAAATAAGTGTGGAACAAGCTTAACATTAGTTCAATTATCGTAATAATTTACATATAGGGACATCACTAGTTACTATAAAGATTAGTCCCTTCTCTAATCTTGAAATCGACCAATGGGAACAGTTATAGAATTACCGGGGAAAATGATTGTTTCACAAAACAGCTACTTATTATTCATATACAATTATGGATAATGTATTAATAAATTTATATGTGTAATACTAACTGTCGTTTTGATAGAAGATTAACTATTTATTTTTATGTCATTATGCAGATTACATTTATTTAATTAATGAGACTGACCGGAAGTGTCGTTATTGACGACGCATTTTGGCAATATGGAGAACTGTCAGAGGGATGGCGGCTCTTGGCGCCAGACGCTAACGAAAGAAAAAAGGTTTTTTAGAAGTTTTGAGTGTGGTTTCAGGAGTCCTATAGAAGATTTAGAAGCGAGCATCGTTTCTGGTGTAATTAGAGTGGAAGATCAGCTGAATAATAGTTGTAATATTTGTTTTAAAGGAGAGATAATGAAGGAAGCGTCATCTCGTGTTGGTAAGCTTTGAACACAGGTGAGGCTTTGTTACTTTTATTTAAATTGTTACATTATTACGAATGCTCGGTAACTTTAGTTGAGTCTAGATGGTAAAACAATTCTATTCTCATTCACAGATATGTTGGAATGCATGGGAATGATGTCCCAAAGTTGTATTACTCATGTATTTATAAGACAAATACTTTAAAATGAATTCTATGTTAAAACTAACTAGACGATAGAACCAGAAATATATCTATTATTGAATGAAAGCTATCAATGTTAGATAGTAATTAATATAATAACTTCTAATTAAAAGTACCTGAGTTATTAACTGGGTTAATAGTAGGTAATCCTTTATAACCATTTAACTAATGTATAGTCTTTGGTTCAGAGGTTGATCTTGAATATGAGTACTATCAGTGGAAGAGAAACTGATGTCTTGTTTGCTTAAGACCGGTCACTGACAGTCTTATTTAGTTCTCTATGGAAGATAGTAGAGGCTATTCTACAACAGCAAACATGATGTGCTTGTGTTTATGATTAACATAAAATATTAGGTTTCATAATGATGTCTTGGTACTTAAGGCCGGCCGCAAAGCAGTCTTAAAAGGGTCTATGGAAGATTTAGTAGAACCTTTACAAAAGTTCCAATGATGTTATTATGCAACATCTCTATCTATCATGTTGAAGATCAAGAGATCATTGATTTTTGACAAGAATCACAAATGTTTAATAACACACTATCAAAGTATTAATTATACTGATATTGACTCAGTTAATAGTCATAATAGGTCTTTACCTATGAAATTGCCGTTTTGTATGAAAAAATTTAAACGAATTTTTTTCATGAATTTTTTTATTTGTATTAATCGAAGTAATCACCCATGCAATCAATGCATCTTTGCCATCGCAGTGGCAGTTTATTGATGCCCTTCTTAAAGAAATCAGCTGGACGGGAGGCAACAAATTCTTCAAAGGCATTTTGTACTGCCTCTCGGGTATTGAATTTTTTTCCCGCCAAGAAGTTATCCAAATTCTGGAAAAAGTAGTAGTCTGTAGGCGCAAGGTCTGGTGAGTAGGGCGGATGACGGAGAGCTTCCAACCCCAGTTCTTGCAACTTGGAGACCGTCTGCTGTGCAGTATGAGGTCGCGCGTTGTCGTGCAGGAGCAGCGGAGACGAGCGATTGACCAATGCTGGTTGGAGATGCGCCAGCTTCTCCATCATTGTGCTCAGTTCTTCACAGTACACATCTGCAGTAATGCTCACCCCGTTTGGTAAGAAGCTGTGATGAATCACACCGGCGCTAGACCACCAAACAGTGACCATCACTTTTCTAGGGGTAAGTTTTCGTTTAGGGCATTGTTTAGGTGCTGAACCAGGATCCAACCAACTTGCTGAGCGCTTGCGGTTATCAAACAGAATCCATTTTTCATCGCAGGTAACAATGCGGTTCAAAATTCCTTCATTTGTGTGTCTGTTGAGCAGTGCAAGGCACGTCTCGACGCGTACTTCGCGCTGGCGATCATTGAGTTCGTGGGGCACCCATTTGTCAAGCTTTTTTACCTTGCCAATTTGACGCAAATGGACCAATATTGTTTTGACGCTAACGTCGAAAGCTGCTGCTAATTCAGCCGTAGATTGTGTATCATCAGCTTCCACAACCGCCTTTAATTCGTCATTGTCGACCAAAGTCTTCGGACGACCGCGAGGTTCATTTTTCAGGTCGAAATTTCCAGAACGGAAGCGAGCAAACCAATAACAGGTGGTGCGTTGGTTTGTAGTGTTAGCTCCGTAAACGTCGTTGATGTTGCGTGCCGCTTGTGCCGCGTTGCTGCCACGACGGTACTCATATTCCATAATTACTCGATTTTTTAACGTATCCATGATGACGAAAAAGATTGAAATGCGATGAAAATGTAACACTAATCAATAAAGAAATGACTACTTTTGGAAAAAAGAATCCATGTTTTTAAAATAAAATTAATTTGAAATTAGAATTCTTAGCCAAACAAAAATTATTTTGATTTGAAATGGCCAGTACTGCAGAACGGCAATTTCATAGGTAAAGACCTAATATAAGTGGTTCCAATTAGAACCATCTTCAGATTTTCTTACTGATATTGAATGCTTTCATATCTAGCGGTCATTACTTGGGTAATGAATACAAAGAACTAAATCTTCACAAGTGATACAAGATAGTATTACTTATACAATTGATGTTGAAGTTCAAGAATTGTTGAACCTTGACAGGAATGCGAAGTTCCGTGAGCAGATGACTCAAATATTAATGATACAATAATGAAGTATTATTATGGGTTGACTTTGTTAACAGTCAAACCAGTGGTTGCGATAAGAACCATTCTGAAATTTACTTGCTTATATTGGATAAGCTTTCTGAAGATATTACAACATTGGAGAATCAAAGAAGTACTTATGAAAAATTAAGGCTTCTGTGTTATTACATAAGGTTAATTATAAATATTATCCATATATAAATGTTTTCCTTGATATAATATATATATACTATGAACTAGAGTCATATATATTTTTGTAATAAATAAATAAAGGTTAGGGTAGTCAAAAGATTAAGCCCTCTCATGTCTCTTGTTTTCATAGGACATTGACTAAGACTAACAACCCACACAGACCTTTCTGTAATTGGAATAAAAGAATATCCGTATTAAGGACATTTTCAGTACAAAGGCGGTGGAAGTCTGGACCCTATAGTGACGAAGACTACAGTACTCGCGGGGCGATTTGGGCGAGTGCCATAGCCGCAAATAAAATGATATTGTATATTATGATATTCTAGTATAATCTACAAACAAGCTAGAATAATCTAGAAAAGACATAAAGTCAATCTCAACAATATTTTAAGGAAAACATATACACTATGGCTGAATTAAACTATTATCTTTCAAGATGTGTGAATTAAAACACAATTAATTTAGGAAATATATAATCTAATTAGTCAATATCAACAAGACATTCATTCAATAGGACTTCTCAAATAACATAATATCTTCTTATGAAAATAAGTTATACTCCAATAAGAAGTAGTATGAAACCGTTATGTTTATCAGAGAAATTATAGAATTAAAACTACATATTTATGGTCTTATATATTGAAATAAAGTTCTAATAAGATTTTAAATAACATTATGGTAATTAATTTAGGGTAAACTAGGCTTCATTAGTTCTGTCACTCTTGTACAGTTACATAAGTTTAGAAAGTTTATTTATGATTAGGATAAAGTTAATTTAGGATTGATTGGTTTGTTCTCCTTTTCAAAAAATTCTTGGATTACTATGTGCAACATAGGTTCCTACCATACTAGACGAATCACTGGCCAATTTAAATCAACTTGTTTCAATCAAATCCAGCAAGAATATAAATTCATGATTTAAGTTAAGGAAATTTAGGATCATATTAGTATCAAGGAGTATTCCTTATTAGACACATAAAAGTTAGGTTTAGTTAAATATTAAATTGTATGCCGTTAGTTAGGTTGATCAGATACAACGTTAGGGAACACATTAAATAAAGGGCAATTAGAATAGGGGTATAGGGTGGCGAGGTACAACCTGCTAAATATTTTTATTAACTGTACCAATTTGAAGCTGGTAGGAGACGAATTCACTGAGTTTGTTTCGTTGGGTCTTCACAGTTAGGGCGTATTAGACCCAGTAGTCGCATTTAAGCGCAATCGTAGTTATGCACTGGTCTGCTATAAAGATAATATTGAACTCTGACCTCAATACAGACAGAACTAATCAGACACGATATACTATATGTGCTGTATGGTAACGGGGGCGAATATCAGAATATCATCGCCCCATCTCATCCTGTGGGGGACGTAGAAGTGGAACCGATGGAATATCTACCAGAAAACGGGTAACAGCTTCTATCCGCCAAGACAATTCTTGGCGGAAGGTTTTGTCCAGCAGTGGACTTCTTTCGGCTGTTATGCTGATACCAAATATTATTTGTTACTGAAAATATTGACAATCAAAATTATATAAAGTTATAATTTTTCACAGTAAGTTGAATATGCTCGCTAAATAGCTTAATTGTTTTTATCATTTATTAAATGTCAAACTAAAATTATTAAAATCAAAATAAAATCAATATCACAGAATATGTGTGTAATAAACACATATTCTGTCTATTTATTATCAGCTTAGGTTCGCCGCGCTGCATTATCCTCGCGTCGTGTAATTGTGGTTTACCCCCAATACGTGTAAAATATATTTTGTTTTTTTGGTACTAAGTATGTAATAAATATGTTTTTTTTTCTCTATAATAACATTTACTTAGCATGTAAGTTTTTATTCATAAGTTAAGCTGCGCTTGGCAGGCACTTATTTAGTTACATTATTGTAAATATTTTTCTCTTTAAGTGAATGTAATACGTTACTATGAAAAAATTAATTTCTTAACCATAACTTGTAAATTATGGTTAAGAAGTTTTTAAAGTTTTTTAAAGTGTGGGCACCTAAATAAAAATAATTTATATTGATTTTTATTTAATTTGATTGTTAAAATATTGATTCCAAAAACATCTTTAAACCATAGCCAAAAACCACACTCGGGCTCACGAAACTTTATCCATAATATTCTATTTTCTAATACAAACATTATATAACGCTAATGCAAAGAGGGTGTCCCGAGAGGAGCCGACCCTATCTCTCCATCGCTGTAATCCAACGCGAAAAGGCGAATTCGAAGTTTTCGAAATTCACTTACGCAATGTGATCTTGGGTATATTAATGTTTGGTAATGAGGGTATCCGTGGATTTAAAACGAGATACGTGCAATGTTTCCTTTTTTATCGCGATTGCTTTGCTCAGCTAAGAATTTTTATCTGAATGTAATTTTGCTAAGTAGTGGTGGCAATTCTTAGACGTTTTGGTTGGATAATTATAAGACTAAGACAGCGGCTAAGACAGTCACTTCGGTGCTTCGTGTCGCGGGTTCGAGTCTCGCGCCGTACAACTATTTTTATGACCCATAAATAGTTGTTCTGAGTCTGAATGTCATTTGTGTTCATCTATTATATGTTTGTAAAGTAACCCGAGACATAGGGATTAAATTCCCTAAACCGGGGAAAAAAAAGAATACTGTTGCACTTTAATTACGTGCGGCTGGCGGCAAAGATATCAGCACCCCATTTCATCCCTTCGAGACTTCTTTTTCAGACTGGCCAACATAATGCGATCGCCAGCCGTCTACCAATCTGCCAGAACGAAAAAAAATACGTGACGATTATTGTATATCCTTACCGTTCCATTGTGAAGATCTTTTGGGGAGACCTTGGTCCAACAGTGTACGTCATTCACCTTACATGGGTTTGGCCGTGTGGTTTCCGACCTAAAAATTATATCAGGGCGACTCCATACCAGCCCGTGGGTGTTGTAAAGGGCGACTAAGAGATACACTAGGTAGTAGAGCAGCAGTGTTATTTGTGTACTAGCTACCACCTAAATGCGGTCGCCAACTCGCATGCCAAGTGCGGTGACTACGGTGACTACGGTGACTACTTCAAATAATAGTGAACTTTAGGGGAGGCTTATATCCAGTAGTGGACGATATCAATAAGTTACCACTACTTGCTCGATCAGGCTGATGATTTGAAGGATTTTTCGGCATTTTAAATGAAATACATTAAAACCTAACATTTGTAAGCTTCAAGTTGCATACTTTAAGTCCACGTGCTCATAGCTTGTTTCACCGCTCCGTAAGTGAATGGCGTTAACACATACTTAGTAGTGTATGGATGGGTGACCGCCAAAAGGATTAAAATCCGAGCGTCGCCACACTTTCCAGGGAAGGTTAAGCGATCGGTTCAAGTCGTTAGACAACCGTCGTTACGCCATACCAGGGGTCTAATAGGCGACTTGAACCACTCAGATATTACTGTTATCGCTGTCCATACGATAAGTACTATTCACGTGTGGCACAGTGATTAAGTAAACAATATTAAACAGTCGAACAGGTGAAAGAGTTTGTATATTTGGGAAATTTGTTTACGAGAGACGGGAAATATGAGAAAGATATTGTTATAAGAGTAAATGCGGGGAACAGAGTGAATGGGGCACTAAACGCCTTTATGAGTAGCCGGCAAGTCTCAAAGAAGGCTCGACTGGCCGTGCACGATGGAGTGTTAGTGCCAACTTTAATGTATGGAAGTGAAAGTTGGGTATGGCAGAAAAAGAATGAAAGTAAAATAAATGCAGTGGAAATGAGAGCTCTGAGAAGTATCTGTGGTGTGACTTTGAGAGACAGAATTCGAAATACTGATGTGAGAGAGCGTTGTGGTGTGAAGGAAGATGTAGTCACAAAGATTGAAAAAGGAATGCTGAGATGGTTTGGCCATTTAGAGAGGATGAATGAAAGAAGATCGACCAAAGGAGTATACCTGGCCTGTGTGAATGGAACAACTGGAAGGGGAAGACCTCGTCGAACATTCTCTGACCAAATCGGAGACGTTCTCAAGAAAGGGCAGGTCAGAAGCACCCTAAACCAGCGAGCATATATGAAGAATATAATGACAGTAATCGAGGCAAAAGACGTGTGCTAAGATCGTGACAAATGTAAATCCGTTGTCTCTGCCTACCCCTCTGGGAAACAGGCGTGAGTCTATGTATGTATGTATGTA
The DNA here is from genome assembly GCA_951640165.1 of Pseudoips prasinana. Lineage (NCBI taxonomy): Eukaryota > Metazoa > Arthropoda > Insecta > Lepidoptera > Nolidae > Pseudoips > Pseudoips prasinana. Next base: position 29,047,656 of record OX621251.1, on the reverse strand, counting down.
TTAAACAGTGTCCCGTTACCAACCTGTAACTATTCAATATAATCTATACATATAATTAAATCGTAGGAAAGTCAAAACTGTACATTAAATATTTTTTTTAAAAGGATACTTGGGGCGTATTCTGCTATCGATATCGAAGCCAAAAATATAGTTTTTGGAATTTTTGTCTGTTTGTTTGTATGTATGTCCGGGCTAAACTCAAGAAGAACTGCATGAATTTACTTCAAATTTTGCATGAATATTATTAAGAGGTCGGGTCAACATATAGGCTACATATTATCACGCTATCGCCTATGGTGGATGAGCTGTGATAATTTATAAAGTTAAACGCGGGTAAAACTGCGGGGCACAGCTAGTTGATAATAATATCCGGGGACATTATTCAGACACCGCCATCTGATTCCAAACTTAGCAGAACTTGTACACCCACATATCAAGCTATACATTTCCAGTATAAGCTGATCTCGCATTGTATACAATTTTCATATGATAAGAGGTCAGCTTATATTGGAAATGTATAGCTTGATATGTAGCCGTGTGTACTATGGAAACCAGATAACTGCTATATTACATATACTACTTTTTTGTAAATACTTAATTATATAGATAATTACACCCAGTCTCAGGACAAACAGACATGTTCATGCACACAAATATCTGTCCTGGGTCTGAAGCGAACGCACGATCTGCGCCGTGAATGGCAAACGTTTACCAACCATGCCAACTGGCCCATCAAATTATGTTGGTGAGAAACTCACGTGCACTCAGTTTGCAGGACAGTTTACTAAAAAGGTTAGATATGGCAGCCATCTTTGGGCACACCAACACCATACTGACAAGGAGTTGAAGTGGTCACCATGACCGAAAAAACGGTCGAACCAATCGTTATCTACACTCTACTCACTGTTGAGAAAAAAATTATGTATTGGGATCCTTCAAATTAAAAATACAAATTTAAAAATCTAAAATTTCCATTAAAAATATCCTCAATATCAGCCCCAAGTCATTAGTAGCTCATTAGCAGAATGTATCGAGCCTCTTTGCGCTGTGTAGATGACGGTATAGAATATCTACTAATTTTCTTGACAAATCTTTTTGCGTACAAAGTGATCGATTGCGGAATGCACTGCCTTTAGTAGTCAGACGTGCACAAAGTTTGCAAGAATTCTAAAGACTTGTAAAGAATCACTATCAGTCACTAAAAGACTCACAACACAATTAGGAACAAAATATATGTGGGGATGTGGCTCAATAGAAAATTGAAGTAAATTTTATCACTTTATTTATTTTTATTTAAAAACAAATCTTACGTCTTATAAATCTTTTTCTCTTCTCTGACATTCCAAGTCTGCTCACTACAGATAGCTAAAATTACACAGATAACATATTAAAAAAACCAAAATTATAAAACTAATCCACACGGTCATCCTGCTTATCATCTGTCCCAGATGAACTTCCTTCTTCTAGGGCATTCCACGCTTTCATCAAATCCGCAGAAGTTGAAGTATTAATGGGTACTTCCCCATTTCCCACCTTCTTGACTGTCATCTCTTTTATTTGATACCAAGATACACTCGACGCAATTTGTTATAATTGTTCTAATTTTATCTTGTAAACTGTCTATATAAAATTCTCTTTTAATTAATTCTTCAGTCTTTGCAACTCCAAAATGTCCTCGGTCATGATTCCTTCTTATTATTTCGAATTGCATTTTCTTGGGTACCAGAATTAGTCTAGTACCGTTTATTTCCTTATAAAGTATGTCTTTTTGTAAAATATAATCTTGATAAGATTCTTTTTCTAGAATTTTCTTAAATGCTTTTATGTAAGCATCTTCATCTTGAGCTTTTTTAATGCGTGCTGTAGTTTCTGCGATCATTAGACAGACTGGATACCTACTTAATGCATCAGCGTGCTTCATTCTGGATCCTGGTCTATGTCCTAAGAATGACTGAACAGCTTTCACGTTTTTTGGTTGCCTAAACCTTGCGACGGCATTAATTTTGTCTTTCGATGGTCTCACTTCATTATCACGAATATAATCTTCAATACACTTATTATTAGGTGCATATTCTTTACATATATTATGAATTCTTTCTTCATAGTTAGATTCTTCTATAGCATATTCTCGATTAGCTTCGACTAAAAGAGTGAGGTTCATAATTTTATCCATAAAAATACCATCGGGAGTAAAATGTACCTCAAAGTCTTTGAGTATAGGATTTCCAATCAGAATAGTTACGGGTATGTCATGGTCCTTCACGACACAGAACTTTAACACCACATGGTACTGGTCAATCTGAACTATGGCTGAAAACATTCCTTGCGTATCAACCTTATTCTCTGCTATTCCTGTTAGGCATGTTGATTTCAATTTGTAGTCTTCAATACTATCCTTAATCTTCTCAAATTCAGATTCTATAATTAGGTTTACGTCACTTCCGGTATCAATGAGAGCTATAAAGTCTATTCCATTAATCATTATCTTCTTGTAGGGAACTTTCTCCTTCTTATCTTTATTTTGTTCCATATGCTCCTCTTTTCCTTCATTCCGTATATTGAGTGACTTCTTATGTTGAATATTTGTACATTCAGTAGATTTGTGCCCAAATTCATTACATTTAAAACATTTGATCCCCTTCGAACAGGATGGTGATTTGTAACTAACCATACTGGCTCGTCACGTTGAGATTATTCGCATATCCTTCGTCCAGCTAATCGTACTATAATTTAGCCGGCGTGTTGCAAAATATCTTTTAAATGAAACAAAATATAACAACTAATTTATTGTATTTTAATTCGTATTATGCCTGATTATCAAATTTAGACTAATCGATGCAAATATGTGTGGAACAAGCTTAACATTAGTTCAATTATCGTAATAATTTACATATAGGGATATCACTAGTTACTATAAAGATTAGTCTCTTCTCTAATCTTGAAATCGACCAATGGGAACAGTTATAGGATTACCGGGAAAATGATTGTTTCACAAAACAGCTACTTATTATTCATATACAATAATGGATAATGTATTAATAAATTTATATGTGTAATATATTACTAACTGTCGTTTTGATAAAATATTAACTATTTATTTTTATGTGATTATGCAGATTACATTTATTTAATTAATGAGACTAACCGGAAGTGTCGTCATTGAGGACGCGATTTGGGAATATGGAGAACTGTCAAGGGAATGGCGGCGCTTCGCGCTAGACGCTAACGAAAGAAAAAGTTGGATAATGTATTAATAAATTTATATGTGTAATATATTACTAACTGTCGTTTTGATAAAAGATTAACTATTTATTTTTATGTGATTATGCAGATTACATTTATTTTATTAATGAGACTAACCGGAAGTGTCGTCATTGAGGACGCGATTTGGGAATATGGAGAACTGTCAAGGGAATGGCGGCGCTTCGCGCTAGACGCTAACGAAAGAAAAAGTTGTTTCAGAAGTTTTAAGTGTGGTTTCAGGAGTCCTATAGAAGATTTAGGAGCGAGCGTCGTTTCTGGTGTAATTAGAGTGGAGGATCGGCTGAATATTGGTTGTATCATTTGTTTTAAAGGAGAGATAATGAAGGAAGCGTCATCTCGTGTTGGTTGGTAAGCTTTGAACACAGGTGAGGCTTTTTACTTTCATTTACAATGTTACATTATTACGTATGCTCGATAACTTTAGTTGAGTCTAGATGGTAAAACAATTCTATTCTCATTCACTGATATATTGGGATGAATGGGAATGATGTCCCAAAGTTGTATTACTTATGTATTTATAAGACAAATACTTTAAAACTTATTCTATGTTTAAACTAACTAGACGATAGAACCAGAATTATATCTATTATTGAATGAAAGCTATCAATGTTAGATAGTAATTAATATAATAACTTTAATTAAAAGTTCCTGAATTATTAACTGGGTTAATAGCAGTTAACTATTTACCTGATGTTAAAGCCCTTATAGGGTTAGTTTTGAATACATGTACTATCAGTGGAAGAGAAAACTGATGTCTTGTTTGTTTAAGACCGGTCACTGACAGTCTTATTTAGTTCTCTATGGAAGATAGTAGAGGCTATTCTACAACAGCAAACATGACGTGCTGTGTTTAGGATTAACCTAAAATATATTAAGTTCCATAATGATGTCTTGGTACTTAAGGCTGGCCGGCAAAGCAGTCTTCAAAGGGTCTATGGAAGATTAGTAGAACCTTTACAAAAGTTCCAATGATGTTATTATGCAACATCTCTATCTACCATGTTGAAGATCAAGAGATCATTGATTTTTGACAATAATCACAAATGATTAATAACACACCTTCAAAGTATTATTTATACTAATATTGACTCAGTTAATAGTCATATAAGTGGTTCCAATTAGAACCATATTCAGATTTTCTTACTGATATTGAATGCTTTCATATCAAGCAGTCATTACTTGGGTAATGAATACAAAGAACTAAATCTTCATAAGTGATACAAGATAGTATTACTTATACAATTGATGTTGAAGTTCAAGAATTGTTGAACCTTGACAGGAATGCGAAGTTCCTTGAGCAGATGACTCAAATAATAATAATACAATGATGAAGTATTATTATGGGTTGACTTTGTTAACAGTCAAACCAGTGGTTGCGATTAGAACCATTCTGAAATTAACTTGCTTAAATTGAATAAGCTTTCTGAAGATATTACAACACTGGTGAATCCAAGAAGTTACTTATGACAAATTAAGGCTTCTGTGTTATTACATAAGGTTAATTATAAATATTATCCATATATAAATGTTTTCCTTGATATTATATATATATATATATATATATATTATGAACTAGAGTCATATATATTTTTGTAATAAATAAGTAAAGGTTAGAGTAGTCAAAAGATTAAGCCCTCTCATGTCTCTTGTTTTCAAAGGACATTGACTATGACTAACAACCTACACAGACCTATCTGTAATTGGAATAAAAGAGTATCCCTGTTAAGGACACTTGCAGTCCGGAGCGCGGAGGGAGCCTTGTCCAAATGGTTGTCGGAGGTTACTGTACTTCGCGGGGATGCTTTGAGCGAGTACCATAGCCGCAAATAAAATAATATCGAATATTATGATATTCTAGTATAATCTACAAACAAGCTAGAATAATCTAGAAAAGATATAAAGTCAATCTCAACAATATTTTAAGGAAAACATATATACTATGGCTGAATTAAACTATTATATTTCAAGATGTGTGAATTAAAACAAACAATTCATTTAGGAAACATACATATAATGTAATTAGACAATATCAACAAGACATTCAATCAATAGGACTTATCAAATAACATAATATCCTTTATGAAAATAAGTTATACTCCAATAAGAAGTAGTATGAAACCGTTATGTTTATCAGAGAAATTATAGAATTAAAACTACATATTTATGGTCTTATATATTGAAATAAAGTTCTAATAAGATTTTAAATAACATTATGGTAATTAATTTAGGGTAAACTAGGCTTCATTAGTTCTGTCACTCTTGTACAGTTACATAAGTTTAGAAAGTTTATTTATGATTAGGATAAAGTTAATTTAGGATTGATTGGTTTGTTCTCCTTTTCAAAAAGTTCTTGGATTACTATGTGCAACATAGGTTCCTACCATACTAGACGAATCACTGGCCAATTTAAATCAACTTGTTTCAATCAAATCCAGCAAGAATATAAATTCATGATTTAAGTTAAGAAAATTTAGGATCATATTAGTATCAAGGAGTATTCCTTATTAGACACATAAAAGTTAGGTTTAGTTAGATACTAAATTGTATGCCGTTAGTTAGGGTGATCAGGTACAACGTTAGGGAACACATCAAATAAAAAGAATTTAGAATAAGGGGGGGTAGGGTGATTAGACTGGATACCTACTTAATGCATCAGCGTGCTTCATTCTGGATCCTGGTCTATGTTCTAAGAATGACTGAACAGCTTTCACGTTTTTTGGTTGCCTAAACTTTGCGACGGCATTAATTTTGTCTTTCGATGGTCTCACTTCATTATCACGAATATAATCTTCAATACACTTATTATTAGGTGCATATTCTTTACATATATTATGAATTCTTTCTTCATAGTTAGATTCTTCTATAGCATATTCTCGATTAGCTTCGACTAAAAGAGTGAGGTTCATAATTTTATCCATAAAAATACCATCGGGAGTAAAATGTACCTCAAAGTCTTTGAGTATAGGATTTCCAATCAGAATAGTTACGGGTATGTCATGGTCCTTCACGACACAGAACTTTAACACCACATGGTACTGGTCAATCTGAACTATGGCTGAAAACATTCCTTGCGTATCAACCTTATTCTCTGCTATTCCTGTTAGGCATGTTGATTTCAATTTGTAGTCTTCAATACTATCCTTAATCTTCTCAAATTCAGATTCTATAATTAGGTTTACGTCACTTCCGGTATCAATGAGAGCTATAAAGTCTATTCCATTAATCATTATCTTCTTGTAGGGAACTTTCTCCTTCTTATCTTTATTTTGTTCCATATGCTCCTCTTTTCCTTCATTCCGTATATTGAGTGACTTCTTATGTTGAATATTTGTACATTCAGTAGATTTGTGCCCAAATTCATTACATTTAAAACATTTGATCCCCTTCGAACAGGATGGTGATTGATGGCCTAATTCACCACAGTTGAAACACTTCTTTTCACGCAAGTTGTTTTACGGCTTGAATGATGAGTAGATGAATGACCAACTTGTGCAGTTTTACTCTGAACTTTCTTTCTAAAGTTACTGTATATGTCCAATTTCTTTCTAAAATCATTTAAGTCCGTGGCACCATATAGAATGGTTTTTTTAGTCTCTAGGTCACGAATGCCATCAATGACATACTCTATCAGTGCAGCATCTTCAACATTGCCATGGAGTGCCAACTCTTTCATAGTCCAAAAATATTGTTGATAGGTTTCGTCATTTTTCATTTTACGCACGGCAAGGTTCTTATGTATTATTGCGCTGTTAATCTTAGGTTCGAATTCTTCTTTAAGGGCTTGCTTCAAGCTTGCGTAGTCTTTAACCTTTCCTATAGATCTCAGAAAAAGTTTTGCGGTTCCATCCAAGAGTCGTTTAGCATAAATCAACTTCTCGACTTTACTCCACTTCATAAGTTGAGCAGTATCTTCGAATTCGTCGATAAATGTCTCAATAGGGTAGGTGTCGTCTCCAGTAAAAATATTCATCGACTTTTCCAAATCATTGAAAGAAATCTGTACCTTAATGTCTTCATCTTCGCGTTCTTTGTCATCTTTTTTTAGCGGCATCGTGGTAGTAATATTATAGTATTATGTAGTAATTTTATATAAGTTTTTTTTTTTTTTTTTTTTTTTTTTTTTTTTTTTTTGTGGGTAGTTGTGAGAGACAGACAGCTTATTTTTGCTCTGCATATTTAAATTAGAATTTAATTAATACAATAAGTGATTATAAGTATTTAATGTTTATAAAAGTAAGATAACAGTATTCACCTACCAGACAAGCATTATCTTCAGTTTATAAGCACAATATAATCATCTACACTATGGACACCATCAAGGCCATCACAGATCTGAGGGAAGTTCTATTGAAGCAGATGGCAGACTTTCGTGCTGAACTTGAGGTTACCCCGGATAAGACAGGACTGGCTAGACGTTTCACAGCATTCCAGGATGTAGTCCTTCAACTTTTTGATGGCTTACAACAACAAGTCAATGCTCTCGCGCGGGATGCAGATCGCCTAGAGATGAGAGGCCGCCGTAAAATGTTATTGCTTCATGGTGTTAAGGAAGAGAAGAACGAGCAAATCCCCGCCGTGATTGTGAGCATAGTGCAGGATCAATTGAAAATCGCCGATTTTAGTTCATCTGACATCAAGCGCTGCCATAGGATGGGCCGAAACACTGCATCTAAGAAGCCGCGACCTATCCTCTTCAAAATAAATGATGTGGCGCTACGGGACCAGTTGTGGTTCGGGAAGACTAAACTCAAGGGCTCAGGTACCACAATGTCAGAGTTTTTAACGGCGACGCGTCATAGGATTTTCTGTTACGCGAGGCAGAAAATTGGTGTGGCTTCGTGTTTCACCAAAAATGGCGATATTTACGTTGTTGGCGGTGATGAGAAGCGCCATCGTATCCAGTCTATATCTGATGTAGATAATATCGCTCAGGAAGACACATCTGCATCAAAACCTGCGCCAGTTGCCCCAGCAAAGGTCGTGTCGAAAACTAAGCGGTTAGCGACTGCTAAAAAGTAACAGCTTTTCCACCTAGCTCATACATTTTTCTTGTTTTGTCTTCTGCATGTTGTACCGTCCATTAAATTCACACAATATAATAACAATTCGATCAGTGTAGGTTAGTCAACATTTTATTATTTTCCAAGTGACATAAGGGACGTAAGTGTCAAAACACTTGTCAAACGACAGTTGCGTTCCATAGTTCTTAATTACAATTGTTAACACGGGATTTGTTTCTACTAACCCCGTAAATTTTCTACTGAACATTATAGTTTTTAATTAGGGAAATTTTGTTGAAGTTATTATTGTTTAGTGTGATTCATGTGTTTCGTTTCTGTGTTTTTTTATTTTATATTATTTTACTTTGCGATTATGTAAAAGCTTGCCGGTGGGTGAACCAAAATTGATACTTAGTATTTTTGTTTTTTAATATTTTATAATATATTATTATATTGTATAGTGCTCATATTTGTTTATATTATTATTATTTATGTCGGATTGTAGTAGTGACAATGAAAGTTTTTACTCTTGCAGTGATAGTGACAGTTTCATGAGTGTACCTTCCCTAGCAGATACCTTAATAACACAGTTTTCTGATGTACCCAAGAATTTCAATGTGGTTCATATAAATGCCCAGAGTATTCCAGCCCATTTCGCAGATATGCTGGCATCTTTCGACTGTAAGAATATTCACGCCATACTCATTTCTGAATCATGGCTCAAGCCATGTCTTCCATCTACGCTATACTCACTCACCGGCTTCAACCTAATTAGAAATGATCGTGCGTGTGGTGGTGGTGGCGGGGTTGCCATTTATTTGCGTACCAATATATCCTTTTCTATTGTGGATACGTCAACTCAGCCACCCCCATCAACCGCAGGCGAGCATCTTTTTATTGAAGTTGAGCTTAACCATCGGAAAGTTTTACTTGGTGTATATTATAGCCCATCTTTAAGAGTAAATTTCTTCTCCTCTTTGGAAAAACTCCTGGAAAAGGTTCTCCCTTCTTACAGTCACACCATAGTCATGGGGGATTTCAATACATGTCTTTTGAAGAATGATTATCGCTCATCTCGCCTTGTCTCTCTTATTGAATCTAATAACTTATCCATCCTTCCACTAAATGCTACTCATAACTTTCCTAACTCTACTCCTTCACTTCTCGATCTTATTTTTGTTTCTTCTTCTCAACACGTTGCCAAACATGGACAATGTTCTGCCGACGCTTTCTCTCATCATGATCTTATCTACCTTTCATACAAAATTCGGCCGCGTAAGGCAAAGCCAAAAATTCTCTTGCAACGCAATTTTGGTAGCATTAACCTTGCTAATCTTCTTGAGGATGCCAGCAGCATTGACTGGACAACGCTCCTTAACGCTGATAGCATTGATGAGAAAGTTGATATTTTTACGAAAACAATTATTAACATCTACGACAAACATGCTCCTGTACGGCCTATCAGATTGAAACATCTTCCAGCACCTTGGCTTTCCGATGACATAAAAGTACTCTTACATAAGAAAGTTACAGCCAAGACCAAGATGAAAATAAGAAATACTGATCACCATCGAGATAAATATATCAATATAAGGAATCACTGTAATAAGGTGTGTAGGGATGCACAACGCCAGCATATTCACAAATCTGTTCAAAATGGAGATCCAGCGAAAGTATGGAAATTTCTTAAATCTATGGGGGTTGGAAAATCACGACAAGATACCATTCCTAAAGACTTGGACCTCAACTCGCTTAATCAGCACTTTTCAGCTTCGTCCAACTTTGATAGGACTGTAAAAACCTGCACACTAAACTATTTATCATCTTTTCCGGCTCCCAACTATCCACATTTTGTCTTTAGTCAATTCTCTGCTTGTGATGTTAAGAAGAGCGTATTGTCAATAGCATCCAATGCTATTGGTAGCGACTGTATTAGCCGTAACATGATCCTACCTATCCTTGACGAAATCATTCCTATTATCTGCCATATCCTCAATTTTTCCATCTCTAGTGGTGTCTTTCCATACTTGTGGAAAGACGCACAAATCATTCCTTTGCCAAAGAAATCCCATCCCACGTCCATTTCTGAGTACCGACCAATATCTATACTTCCTTTTCTATCCAAAGTTCTTGAGCGACTCATCCATAACCAACTCAGTGTGTTCCTTCGCAAGAACAATCTCCTTAATCCTTACCAATCCGGTTTTCGTCCAGGTCACAGTACGACCACAGCCTTGATCAATGTTACGGAAGATATCAGGACAGGCATGGAAAATGGCAATATGACAGTGCTAACATTGTTGGACTTCAGCAATGCCTTTAACACGGTAGATTTTGACATACTGTTGGCCATTCTACGCTCCATTAACATATCTCCAACGGTAATTGACTGGTTTCGCAGTTACCTGTTTGGACGTCGGCAGCGGGTTCGCATAGAAGATTCTTTCTCTTCTTGGTGTGATACTACTGCTGGTGTCCCACAGGGTGGCGTTTTGTCTCCTTTGCTCTTCGCTTTATTTATAAATTCTATTTCTGACCAACTTACTTCAACCTACCACCTTTACGCGGATGATCTCCAAATATACACCCAAACGCCTTGTGAAAAGCTATCGGAAGCTATTAGGGTTATTAACAAAGATTTATCTCATATAAGTAAGTGGAGCATGAGATATGGCATTAATGTTAACCCAGAAAAGTCTCAAGTCATTGTTGTTGGCAGCTCTCGGAAAATTGGTAAAGTTGATTGGTCCCAAACTCCCCATGTTGTTTTCAACGGCACTGTTATACCTTACGCTGATAAAGTGAAAAATTTAGGTATCTATATTGACACGACTCTTTCCTGGGGTCCACAGATACAAGAAGTAAGCAGAAAGATGTTTGCTTCTGCTAGTTCCCTAAGACGCCTGCGAAACTTTCTCCCTACTGCTACCAAAATTGCACTTGCGCAGTCCTTGCTTCTCCCTATCCTTGACTATGGTGACACCAGCTATCTTGATCTTACAGAGGACCAACTTGATAAACTTGAGCGACTTCAAAACTTTTGCATACGATTCATATTTGGTTTGCGTAAATATGATCACGTCTCTGAATTTCGCACTAAACTCAAGTGGTTGCCCATAAGACTTCGTCGGAATACTCACATTGTCACACTTCTATACAGTATTCTGTTCAATCCATCAACTCCTCTCTATCTCAAGGAACGCTTTCAGTTTCTTCACTCAACTCATTCGCGACTCTTGCGGTCTTCAGAAAACCTACGACTCAAAATGCCAATGCATTGTACTAATTTTACAGACAAATCCTTCAGCGTTCAAGCTGTCCGATTATGGAATGCGCTGCCAATACAAATTAGACGCGCTCAATCACAAAACGTTTTTAAAAATATGGTTAAACAGCACTATCTCACTTTATCTACTCGGCAATAAATCTACTGCCGTCCGTTTGTGAAATAATATCCTTACATTCTTTTATGTACTGTACCTATATAATTATGTATTTGTATATATAAATATATATTTGTATCTATGTATTTATTTGTGTATGTATGTATATGCATAGTCATATGTATCTTATTACGTAAGTACATATGTATATGTACGTAGTATTAGATTAATTAGATTCATAACTTCTCAATTGCAATTAGTACACCTTCTGCTACCTTCATTAGATTCTGTCAATTTTGGTCCATTCAAAGTAAATCGGTTGCCTGGAAGAGATCGCTTTTAGCGATAAGGCCGCCAATTGCATTAAAATAAGCTAATTTTCTTGTTGTATCCATTATTTTGTATTACTTATTTTTGCAATAAAGTGTACTTCTTCTTCTTCTTCTTCTTCTAATACTTATGTCGGGCTTAGAACTCTGAGATTTTCTTCTTCTGGTAGTCGTACAAAATGATGGCTCCTTCATCAGTATCGAAATTAAGTTAATCTTCAGTCTTCATAAAAATAATCTCAATAATTATAGGTTTTCGAAAGCTACCATTTTAGTAGACATAACATTGTCTTCCTTGTCACTCGTTGCTAACTTCTTTCGCCGTGTTGTCGTTGCTAGCGGTGCGCGCGTCGGTAAAACGGTATGGAATGACGATCACAATGGCGTCCCAAGCTAATATGAACCGGCACTTTTTTATTGGATGTATCTTTGGTTTTCGTCTTCGATTCGATATTGTTTCACATCCCGGACGAGCCCCCAAAAGTTGTGGGGATGTGGCTCAATAGAAAATTGAAGTAAATTTTATCACTTTTTTATTTTTATTTAAGAACAAATCTTACGTCTTATAAATCTTTTTCTCTTCTCTGACATTCCAAGTCTGCTCACTACAGATAGCTAAAATTACACAGATAACATATTAAAAAAACCAAAATTATAAAACTAATCCACATATATTATATGTATTTATTATTTGTAATATGTTTATATTTTCTTTTTATTTATTTCTTTATTAATTGTACCCATAGGTACTATTTGTAATGTACCTGTACACCGACAACTGCCCCTCTCAATAACTCCATTCTCCGATCTTTACTTTGGTTGTCTGGAAGAGATCACATTTTGTGATAAGACCGCCCATTGTATACTTTTAAGGTTTTAATTGTTTTTTATTTTGTTATTTCTTTGGTGTACAATAAAGAGTTTATCTATCTATCGTCACCCCATTTAATCGCATGGGAGGTGCAGAAGTCATCTCGAGGGCATATCTACCAGAAATCGGACAGCAAAATCTCTCTGCCTACTATGACCATCATGCTGCGATCGTCAACCAAAGGGTATAAACTACTGTGTGTCCAATGCACTGGCTCATTGACAAGTATGAGTATAATTTATTCATTTTTAGTGTTCCGTACCCAAAGGGTAAAACGGGACCCTATTACTAAGACTTCGCTGTCTGTCTGTCCATCTGTCACCAGGCTGTATCTCATGAACCGTGATAGTTAGACAGTTGAAATTTTCACAGATGATGTATTTCTGTTGCCGCTATAACAACAAATACTAAAAAACAAAATAAAAAAAAATATTTCAGAGGGCGCCCATACAACAAAAGTGATTTTTTTTTCTCGTTTTTATAGATAATGGTACGGAACCCTTCGTGCGCGAGTCCGACTTGCACTTGGTCGGTTTTATTTAGTAATGCATATTAAGTATGTAAATAAATGGCATCCATAATAAAAGAGTAACAAGGGGAAATGCAGTTTGGGGCAGCATTTAAAAAAAATATATGAGAGGACAGCCGGTTATGGCTCATAATACACATGTTGCTACAAATTGGCGTCGCCCGTCAATCGGACGTCATTTCCATAATATTATACAGGGACCCCAATAACCACCGATACTTTGCGCGAAGACTCTGCAAATATCAAATATTTTTGCATAATATGGCGGAATTTTGTGTAATACAAAAATAATTATAAAAATACACGTCCACTCGTTGTGCCTAGACTGTTGGTTTAATGGTTCTCACTGTTTCTCTGACTGCTAAGCCAGAGGTCGTCATATTTTTAAAAAAAATATCAGCTGACCGTTATATTAATAAGCTGTAGAATGGGAAGCTGCTATTTATATTGTGTATTTTGGCGTTGATCTGTTACACGTTGTACATTTTCGTTTATAGATTAAGTTTCTTAAATTACGTCAACTATTTGTGTTACACCATGTAAAGACGTTTTAGTCACGTCTTCAAATTGGTGGTTAAATTAAAATTTATTAAGTAATGTATACCACATACGGCATTACATTCGTCCTGCTATCGCCTCTGCTTACCGTGCTGATCAAAGGATTCTCCCACACTATCATGTTGTAAGGGAAAGCATAACGAATATTAATACCTCAGTACCACTACGTACTTCTCGACCTCTTAGTGCTGAAATATCCAAATTATCTGAAAAATATCCTTTACTAGCTGTGCCCCGCGGTTTTACCCGCTTTATAAATTATAGCCTATGTGTTAATCCAGGGTGTCAGCTAACAACATACCAAATTTTATTAAAATCGCTCCAGCTATTTAGGCGTGAAGATGTAACAAACATGCACACTCACACACTCACAATCGTTAGCCTTAATAATATTAGTAGGATAGTAGGATAACTTATCTAAAGCCTATATAATATGCCAACTACGATTTCTGAAATCTTGGTCCATTCAACGGTTGCCTGGAAGAGATCTAGGTTTTTATTAATAAATGAGATTTGTACAATCTTATTTATTAATCAAAGTTCAAAATTAATATGTAGTCTTGATTCCACTAGGTGTCAGTTTAATCAGGCCGAGATTCAATATGCACCTGCAAGAAAGACAATGTAAGGACTAAAATTAGCCGTATATTTGATGTGCCTCTTTGGCAAGGAACTTTTTTCAACATCTCTGGAAATGATTATTAAATGGAAGAGTCCCGGCTCCTTACACAGTAAAAAGAAATCCACTTTTGCTTATTGGAATTTTCTTATGTTTTAATAGTTATTAATTAATATTAAATTTATAATTTTAGTACTTGCGATCAAACAGCGTGCAATGACCCCAAGTATTTATTTTCATAGTGCTGTCCCCTATACCCCACAATATTTCCACCAGGAAGGAAGTTAAGATTTTTTTATGAATAATTCATAAAACACCCCGTTTTTATCGCGCAAGGCGTAGTGCTTGTGTTTACCAGAGGATTTGCTGTGAGGTAAAATTAGGGTTGCTAAATATGTGCTGCCATTTCGAATTGCATTTTACACGTCTATCGGCTCAAATTACAATAAACATGCTGAAACTTGCATGTTAATAAAACCCGTCAGGTATTTTGTTCTCCCCCCTGGTTGAAGACGGCCAGTCGCAACGGAGACTAGCCAAAACTAAACAAAACTTTTATATACAGAGCCACAAAATACTCAATGGATTCAAGTCACCAAATGATTATATGACAACCAAATAAACTAACTTAATAAAGTTATATTTTACAGACATTATACAGACCATATAATCTATGGACTGAATCATATGATTGACCGCTTTAAAAAACTGTTATAAATCAAATGTAACAAAAAAATAAACCAGTCTATCAAGAGTAACAAGAAAACTAAATACGTCACTAAGTCACCAAATGACAACATGACAAGTCGGCGACCCAAAAAAAAGTCACATAATAAAAATAAATACTACGTAATAGACATCAATCAGATAGACAACCCTACAGATCGGATCTTGTTGTCAACCGCGTGTACTCTCTGATATATTACGATGGGAATTATTTTTCTTGAAAATTGGCAGTTTCAGTATATCGACTTATGTCTTTCAAAGTGACATTGAGTTGACACGTTTTATTTACTCCTACAAATAGTGTATCATATTTTATAAATAATAATAAATAAAAATAAAAATCATTTATTTTCAGACCAGCAGATCCATAGTGTTAGTAACAATATATCTTACAGGCTATGTTAGTATACATAATAAATTCATACCACATGGGCAGACTCACTGAACCTTAACAACATGTAGCTCGGTGAACCTACCAACCAGGGCTGAATTTAGCTGTTCACCCACCATCCTCAGGACTCTGTTCGAGCTACGTTGCACCCTGTACGTCAGTGATGCCATCTTTTTTCGCATTACTGCATAAAAGTCATCCACGCAAGCATCGGCAAACATACCTAACGCACTACAGAAGCGTGGTAGCCGGAACAGAGCCCTGAAGATGTTGTTGTATTGAACGCGTAGGGCATTGTAGGATTTCTGAGTGAAGCTGGCCCATAGGCTACTCGCGTAAAATACTTGGCAATATGCTTTAAAAAGCGTGATCTTGACCTCAGTTGTACATCGAGCAAACCTATGCGCCAACATATTACCACGTACCGACAATGACCTACGCTCTCTCTCAATATCCAGATCATCACACATGTTTTCGGTGACTATATGGCCTAAATACTTAAACTGCGTGACACGGTTCAAAGTCACTGCGTTAAGTGTGAGTGGTGGTATTATGGATGGCCCTTTATTGTTAGATTTAAATAACATGAACTCACTCTTTTTTTAATTGTACTTCAAACCGTGTGACACGGCATAAGACTCACATATCCTCAACAGCTGTCTTAGACCCCCAATTGAAGGACTCAAGAGCACCATGTCATCTGTGTAACTCAAGTTATTTACGCACACATCGTCCACAAAGCATCCGACATGTGTACTGCTATGTTCCTTAATCAAGTCATTGACAAAGATATTAAAAAGACGAGGGGATGTCAAACCTCCCTGTCTCACCCAACATTTCATATAATACTCATCAGAATATGAATTTCCCCATCTCACAACATTTATCTGATTGCTGTACCTATAGGAAAATATTGTGATAATATCAGGAGATACACCAGCGTCTCTAAGCTTTGTCTACAGCCTGTTATATGAAACCATGTCAAAGGCTTTTGATAAATCCAGGAAACATGCATAAACGGGAGTTTTCCTTTTGACATAATAATTAACAGTATGTTTTAAAGCTAATATAGCACTCTCCGTAGCAAGCCCTGCCCGAAAGCCAAATTGTGTGTCCTGCAACGAAGACGTCACTCTGTCAAGCTGCTTGTCCAGTAATCCATCAAAAACCTTTGCTATGATTGTGGCTAAAGAAATTGGTCTATAGTTTAATTTATCCGACGTGTCTCCAGTAGGATTTTTCACAATAGGTACCACAACAGTCTTCATAAGATCCTTAGGTAAATAAGAATGACGTAAGCACAGAGCAAACAGCAAACCTAATACTCTACTGAGATGAGGTCCAGCTGCAAATGCTCGATACTGAGTTCATCATGGCCAGGTGACTTACTTCATATTCTCTATAATAGTCAATACGTCTTTGGCAGAGTATCTCATAGGCTGGCCATGACAATACTCAACATCTTGCACTGACTGCAAACCCGATTGCACTATAAAGTTGTCCTTATAAATGTTAGCTATTTTCCTCGGGTCACTAACCCCATCAACGCTAACAGGGAGTCTTATCTTACTATTCAATTTCTTAGTTCCCTTCCAAAACTTACTAAACTTTTTTGCAGAGTGCTGGGAGGCCAAGATATCCATTTTCATTTGTTCCTGATTATTAATACAATATTTTAACCTAGATTTAAATAATTTTCTACTTTCATACATTTTTTCATAAATAGGGCCTCCATTAGGCTTTCCATACTGAACCCAGAATTGAAAATCAGCTCTAGCCTGTTTATGTGCGTCCTTAACATGCTTATTCCAGCCATGCACAATTTTAAATTTTGTTGGCTTTGCTGACTTTCTACAACTTGCTATTGATGCATGAGTTAGAACATGAACAATGTCTTGATAAAGTTTTTCAAGTAAAAGTCCATGTTCCAAATCATTACACGTCCTATCTGCACAGTCACTAAATTCACTAGGAACATTTAGGCACCTTAAACTATTATTACATGATTGATAATATTCATTAATTTCACATACCTCTCTCACACCCCAAACAATATTATTAAACAAAGAATTTACTTATTTCTAACTTAGACTTAATTACCCCCAGATTACATGTTATTTGCAATGGAAAGTGATCAGACCAATACACATCATGGTGGATCTTGGCATTTAGCACTAACTGCCATGCTGACTTAGTAACCAGGCAATGATCCAACCAGCTTTTACACCCATTTGCCTCACTTAAGAATGTATATGTATCTGAAGAGATGCCTAACTTTAAAATATCGGCACAAACCCACTCATTATCTGAACAAAAATCTAACATTTCTCTACCAAATAAAGCTGTAGGGTGGGCATTCAGATCCCCCAAGATAAATACATGTTCCACATTGTTGTCCTGAATAACAGCACTAATCTCACCTAAAACATGGGTAAATTCCGGGAGGTTAGACTGACAGTCCGTCGGCATATACACACTAAAGAACAAAATCTCTCGATTATCACTAATTATAGCTTTTATCGCTACTATGCGATCACTCGCGCACTTAACAATTGACACACTACTAAACACATTTTTACGCCACATTAGTGCAACGCCACCAAAGGGCCTGCCTCTCTGAACGCCAACCGTAGGGTCCATGGATGATTTGGCCGTGCAACTGAAGTCTTCACTTATATCAGCAAGAGAAGATAAATCATGCGTATACAGCCAAGTTTCTTGTAGGGCCAACACATCTGTTTGTTTACATAGACTTCTGACACATTCAATACCTTTCTTGAGGTTTTTACAGTTAAACGATATTAATCGGGTTTGATCCATTAATATTTGGTTTATTATTGCACGATACTGGCTTCCTTGTTACTTCCAGGGAACCGTTTTGTCTAAAATGTATAAACCTTCTAAATGTCTTTAAATTCCGTCAGGCCACAGCCCGTCGTTTAAGAATGTGTCAATCTTGTCCTTTAACACGTATATTTTAAAGGAATTGTACAACCTCTCCCTTTTCGTTGTAATTTTCTCCGGGCTAACAGTCTCCTGCGTTTTTTCCAAGATGTATTCACGAATGTCATTTTCAGATGTGTTCTTGTTTACATTCGAGATAAATAGGGGAATCTTTGTTTCCGCCGCCTTAAAGTTAGTCCCCGGTTGGTTTACTGCCTTTCCTTTCTTACTCTCAAATCTGTTTTTATATATCTTTTTCTTTGCACAACTGTCCAATTTTCATCCTTTTGTTTGTGTTGTAAAAAATTTCCTCCTTTTTTCACAACCTCCGCCATACTTGGTAACGTCACATCAATTTTATCATTGCTGTCACTGCGAATTTTTGGGAGCGTTCCATAGGTGTAAACGCAACTGAGGTCGCCTCAATTTTACCTGCGCTAGAGCGAGACAACTCATCCATGCTAACTTCACGGCCGCTGCCGCCTGCACCGTCGCCCGGGCCGATCGCAGTTAACTCCATAATGTCGGTATTCAATAAATGAGTTAAATCAACCGGCCCACTTTCGCAAAAATAAGCGCCTCTTTTTGCGTGTTAACATAATTAGGACAATCCGTTAAAGATGAGAACTTTAGATTCGTCATCTCGTTTCGTAAATCCTGCAATTGATCAACACTCACATATTCACTCTTAATCTCCTCAATATCACGTCGTAACAGTACTAAATCCTTTAAAAGTTTCGTTACATCAATGTGGTCAAACGACACTGGTGGTAGTTTTTTGTAAATCCCGAGCCACGAAAATAGGGATCAATTCCGGGTCTATTTCCTTGAAAAGAGAGATAATGTCTTCCAAGTCTCGTTGTTTCTTTCCATCTTTTTGCCTTGATTTTAGCCGTTGAGAAGTCGTAACGGATTCAAAAAGCAGATTTTTAGCTTCTTGTACGTCGGGCTCCGAAAAAGCGGATAAACAAACACGGATTATGGATTCCGTATCCATCACATCATGCTTGTTCTGTATAAATGACAGAACCTCACTAATTATTATGTTACAGCTCGAACATTTTAACTTATTGGGCTCCATGTTTATTTTACACACCCGCGCGTCACAGCTGCGCGACCGAGACGAGGCGTATAAATTACTTTTTAGAAAGTAATAATAATAAAAAAGCGGCCAAGTGCGAGTTGGAATCGCCCGTGAAGGGTTCCGTGGCAGCAAGAATTTCAGGTGATTAATTGAAAGGTTAAATAATTGCGGTTCGCGATTTATGACGAATTAAAAAAAAACTTGAGAGGTGTCAAGGGACACCCGGACGGAACGAAGTTCCTTTCTATTAATTAGTGAAGGAATTGACTGGCCGCCGTGGCCTAAATTCGGCTAGGAGGACATTATTATTATTACATGTTTGGTTTCGAGAGGGTCAATACGGTCATACGGTGACCAATTAACATCAAGTGGTCTATATACTTATTTCATGTTGAGAGCGGCCATAGGCTACGGTGACCTCTTAACTTTGTATAGTTGTTTGGTGTTAAGAGCGTCCATAGACTACGGTGACCGCTTAACACTGTAAACTTGATTCATGTTGAGTACGACCATAGGCTACGGTGACCGCTTAAC
Organism: Pseudoips prasinana; assembly: GCA_951640165.1. Lineage (NCBI taxonomy): Eukaryota > Metazoa > Arthropoda > Insecta > Lepidoptera > Nolidae > Pseudoips > Pseudoips prasinana. The sequence goes on along the minus strand of OX621251.1, from coordinate 29,027,425 downwards.
ATGGTAAACTTGATTCGTGTTGAAAACTACCATAGGCTCTGGTGACCTCTTAACATCGTATAATTGTTTGGTGTTGAGAGCGACCATAGGCTACTGTGACCACTTAGCATCACGTGGTCCAAACACTTGTTTGTTAGAAGCGTGTATAGGCTACGGTGACCGCTTAGCATCACGTGGTCCATATTGTTTGATAGAACCGACCGTTAGGCTACGGTGACCGCTTAACATCACGTGGTCCGTATACTTGTTTGTTGGAAGCGACCTTAGGCTACGGTGACCGCTTAGCATCACGTCGTCCATATACTTATTTTTTAGAAGCGTCTATAGGCTACGGTGACCGCTTAGCATCACGTGGTCCATATTGTTCGATAGAAACGACCATAGGCTACGGTGACCGCTTTACATCACGTGGTCCGTATACTTGTTTGTTGGAAGCGACCAAAGGCTACGGTGACCGCTTAGCATCACGTGGTCCATATTGTTTGATAGAACCGACCATAGGCTACGGTGACCGCTTTACATCACGTGGTCCGTATATTTGTTTGTTGGAAGCGACCATAGGCTACGGTGACCACTTAGCATCACGTGGTCCGTGTACTTGTTTGTTAGAAGCAACCATAGGCTACGGTGACCGCTTAGCATCACGTTGTCCATATACTTGTTTGTTAGAAGCAACCATAGGCTACGGTGACCGCTTAGCATGACGTGGTCCGTATACTTGTTTGTTAGAAGCGTCCATAGGCTACGGTGACCGCTTAGCATCACGTAGTCCGTATACTTGTTTGTTAGAAGCGTCCATAGGCTACGGTGACCGCTTAGCATCACGTGGCCCGTATACTTGTTTGTTAGAAGCGTCCATAGGCTACGGTGACCGCTTAGCATCACGTGGTCAGAGAAACACGCCGCACAGCTGCAAAATATGACGTGAACAATTTTTCGTGAGAATTTTTTCCGTCTAGCCCCCTTTCACAACGCGCGATAAGGAACTTCGTTCCAAAAACGACTTAATAAATCACGTTTAAACCAATTTTCGGTTTGTATGGTAATGTACATCATATAGGTATATTTTTTAGCCTTATTATTCTCTTATTTTAGAAGTTACAGGGGGGGGGGGGGCACTTATTTTACCACTTATCCATAGATACCGCACATGTATGGGCACGATGAAAAAAATATTTTTGAGTTTCAGTTCTATGTATGGGCAACCACGAAATTTATTATTGTTTTCTAATTTTGTGTGAAAATCTTAATGCGGTTCACAGAATACACCTACTTACCAAGTTTCAACGGTACACTTCTTATAGTTTCGGAAAAAAGTGGCTGTGACATACGGACGGACAGACAGACAGACATGACGAATCTATAAGGGTTCCGGTTTTTTGCATTTTGAAACGGAACCCTAAAAATCATAATGTCATGTTGTACTGGGACAGATCTATCATCACAGATAGGACAATTGTTGCCAATAAGCCTGATATCGTGATGCTGGATCGCCAAGAGCGCCGGGCAGTGATCATCACACACACACACACAAACACACATACACACACACACACACACACACACACAAACACACACACAATTCGCTCCATAACGTGGATCACCATACATCTAATTTGTAGCATAACTTATTTCAGGCGAGTGTCCTGGAGTCCTGAAATACAGGGTGTCCCTAGTTTAGGCTCCAGTCCACCTCATTAGTATATCAAATTATAAGTACCTGCTTTATTTATTTGTATCTATATTTACTGTTTGGTGGAAAATAAATACATTTTTATTATTTTATTATTATCATCAACGTTGCTGTCCTTCATGATGACAACCTGTGAAAGCTGAAAAAGACAAGGAAATTAAAACCCTTGACCTAGCACGTGAGTTGGTTGACATGTGGGACGTCGACTCGGTGTTCATTGTACTGCTCATGGTTTGATTCCCAAGAGTCTCGACCGTCACATTAAGAGGCTCGCGTTAGGCAGTTGGGTCAAGGGTCAGGTTTCGGAGGCAATACTTTTGGCGACAGCGCGGATTGTGGGTAGGTTCCTCCTATATCTGGAGCCTTGACCATCGGTAGCAAGGACGCTGCTCCCGCTGCCGATTGGACCCTGCTACCATAAGAATGGTGTACAAATCACAATTCTTCATTCAATTATTTCGTATTGCCATCTAAGTTTATAACAACAAATCAAATATAAAAATACGAAATTAAAGTGAAAAGAGTGTTTTTTGGCTTTGAGGTTTTGGGCAGTTAGCTTGTAATTGACAGTGTTTTAACCTCCAACAAAAATAATGAGAGAATTTATTATAAGTTTAAAACTTATCTATTTGCGTTTCAGTAACTTACACACGTAAGTTAATAAAACACAAATAGATAACTTACAGTTAAGTGACCGATAAGTCTGGTTCCAAAATTGTAATTGAGGGATAACAATTACTTGGGACACTATTCATACACGGCCACCAGATACCGAACTAAGCAGAGCTTGTACAATGGAAACCAGATAACTGATATTCTATATAGACTACTATTCTTTTGTAATACATATTTATATAGACACTCGCAAACTAACATGCAACTGCATGCACACAAATGTCTGCCGTGGGTGGGAATCGAACCCACGACCTGCGGCACGAAAGGCCAGTATCTACCAACCACGCGAACCAGCCCGTCGTTTAATTTTACTGTTACGAAGTTATACAACATTTTCATCACCATCAGCCTGATATCGTCCACTACTTGACATATGCCTCCACTGAAGGTTTCAATAACGTTGCCATTTGGAGGGGTTTGCCCTAGTCATCGCTCTTGGCATGCAAGTAGACGACCGCAGTTAGGTGGTAGCTAGTACACAAGTGGCGCTGCTGCCCGACTGCATGGTGTATCCCTTAGTCGCCTTTTACGACACCAACGGGATGGTATGGGGTGGCTCTGTTATCTTTATTAGGCCGGAAACCACACGGCAAGATATTGAGAATTAACTTAATTAAAACTAATTATTTCCTGACTATTTAAAAGCGCTCATACTAATTATTATTAAAATAATAAGTAGTATTTTAATCTAATTATTATATATACATACATAGACTCACGCCTGTTTCCCAGAGGGGTAGGCAGAGACAACGGATTTCCATTTGTCACGATCTTTGCACACGTCTTTTGCCTCGATTACTGTCATTATATTCTTCATACATGCTCGCCGGTTTAGGGTACTTCTGACCTGCCCTTTCTTAAGAACGTCTCCGATTTGGTCAGAGAATGTTCGACAAGGTCTTCCCCTTCCAGTTGTTCCATTCACACAGGCCAGGTATACTTCTTTGGTCAATCTTCTTTCATTCATCCTCTCTAAATGGCCAAACCATCTCAGCATTCATTTTTCAATCTTTGTGACTACATCTTCTTTCACACCACAACGCTCTCTTACATCACTATTTCGAATTCTGTCTCTCAAAGTCACACCACACATACTTCTCAGAGCTCTCATTTCCACTGCATTTATTTTACTTTCTTTATTATATATAAATATTAAGAAAAGGTTTTTTGCCTCACCATCAAATCACTGACAAGTCAGTCGTGGGTACCCTGATACTACTAACCTGAGCGTCTAAAATTGCAGATTCTAACTAACTTCTTATAGTTGCAATCTATGTCAGTGGTTCGTTAAGTTGTAATCTGGGTGTAAAGCACGCCCACAGCTGACTTTTTTGACTTGTTATTAATCTGCATTCAAGACTCATCCATGCGTAGGAAATCCCTAGCTTAAATATTGTCCAATAGAAAAAAATCAATATCACTAGACGAGCAATAGACTACATTTTTTATCTGATCATCCTGATCATCATCAACATATCAGCCGGAAGGCGTCCACATAGGCCTCCTCCAAGGGTTTCTACAATTGCCGGTCTTGCGCTATCTGCATTCAGTGGCTTAAGGCTCATCATATCAGGCTAAAGACGTCCACTGCTGGACAAAGGCCTTTCCTAAAGATCACCATAATTGCCGGTCTTGCGCTATCCTTATCCAGCGACTTCCAGTGACCCTCACAAGATCATCGGTCCATCTTGTACGGGGCCTACCCGCATGCTGCCTCTTCCGGTTCGTGGTCGCTACTTGAAAACTTTTCTGCCCAAGCCACTGTCGGCTCTACGAGCTATGTTTCGATCGCAGGGAAACTCCAAGCATAGCCCTTTCCATCGTTCTTCGGGTGACCTTGAGCCGCCTGATGAGGCCCATAGTAAGGAACAGAGACTGGTCCTCCGTTCCATAAGTCATCACTGGCAACACACACTGCTTGGAGACTTCCGGCTTATGGCTTACCACCGTTAACTTTTAATCATGCGCTAATCAGGCTTACTGTGACGTGTGTTGTGTTTTGTCACCGTTTTTTTTGCTATTGGTTAATTTGCTATTATCACATTTTGTGATGAGAGAATAAATTAATATATTATAACTGTATTTTTAAAGTAGGTACTTTAAAAATACAGTAATACCTAAACATACACTATTGCCCAAAAATAACAAAAGGAGAGTATTATAACTCTGCTATTATATCAATTTTCAAAGTGCAAGTTAAGAAATGTAGTGCTGAAAATAAATACGCTTTATTTAAAACCAATTTTTGCCTACATAAGTCTTGGAAATTGGTTGTGTGCCTAAACCTGTGAGGTAGCGCTGGCGGAATGCCATTTAGATAACAAATTGTGTTTACAGCGTAGTCATGATGGGTTTATAACTTTAAATTTATGTTTGATAAGGATCTATGAGATTTTTTTTTAGCAACACTTAGTTATAAATCACAGAGATTAAGTGCAAACATATCATTAAGTCCATCTTTGAAGCTAAATATATTTTACTAGCTAGCATTAAACTTCATAAATTAAAGCCTATGTGTTATTCAAATATATGAGCTATCTTACAATTTTTTTTATCAGATTCTATCCGGTAGTTTTAGCGTGAAAGAGTAACAAACACACACACTGACAAACTTTCGCAAATTTTATTATATCACATAGATTAAGTGCATAGATATCATTAAATGTAACATTGAAGCTACACTTTATAATCTCATGCTTATAATAATTAACTACACTCTCTTTTTAATATACATATACCTAATCTCTTTTGACTGGAACAGATTGTAGAATGCGATAAGATATTGTATATATTGGCATCGGAATGTTGTTCTAATGTATCTTACCTATGTTGTGCATTTAAAAGTATTCAACTTATAAAATGAATCCAATATTCTTCTTGTGTTTGATTCCCACCCATAACAGATATTTGTTTGCATGAACATGTCTGCTTATACCGAGTCTAGGTTTAATATTCTATATAATTTGGTATTTAAAAAAGAAAAGCAGTATATGTAGTATATCAGCTATCTGGTTCCCATAGTAGAATCTCTGCTTAGTTTGGGATCAAATGGCCATGCGTGAATAATGTCCCAGGATATTATTATTATTATTATGTGTGTCACATTAAAATATAAAGAACATTAAATATAAATATACATATAAAGGAAAATTACATTAGCACATTTAAAAATAACGCATTAAAATTATTACATTGACGCACGACAAAACAAAAAAGTTAAAAAGAAATAAAAAAAAAATGTTATTGACTGGCCCGTTGGTATACTGGTTAGTAACTGACTGCGGAAATAGGCGACGTGGGATCGATCACCACCCGGATAAAGTGTTTGTGTGATGTGCAAGATTATTAGATTATTGTGCAAGAGCATCGCTTTGGCCCCTTAACACGTCATCGGTGATCCCGTGCAACTGATCTCACCCTCTCTTAGAATTCTGTCTTTTTGCTTCAGCGACGCACTGAGCTGTGGCCCGAACCCCAAAAGGGTGGCCTCGGGTATTAATCGTTTAATTTAAGCTACTGGTTAAGAGCCTTCTGCGCTAGCCAAATGCTCATTGCCTTCAATTCTATAATTTTAATATTGTACAACTAAATTTCAAAATAATAGATTAATTTTTTTAGACTAATTATATTTTTGTAATTTTTATACTGTATTCGACTACGTTTATGTACTGCATTGTGAACTTGACAAGTACAAGTGTATGTTAATACCCAAGTGCTGAATAAATTTCATTATTTCATTATTTGTTCTATGTCTAGGTGTAATGTATCTATAATATGTATATATTTATAAATATATGAGTATGTTTATCAGTTGTCTGGTTGCCATAGTCCAGACTCTATCTAGTTTGACATCAGATGGCAGTGCATTAGTAGTTCGAAAATATTTATATAATATGTTCCCCACGCCTTGTATTCATGTTCATTTACACTCAAGCAACTTGGTAGGTATGGCTTGACTATTTGCAACGGCACGATTAACTTGCACGATGGCAAGGAGACTGTTGCTGTTCGCCTGCACTATAACGGCAAGAGAAAACATCCACTTCCGCATGGTGGTGCTAAATGTGTCAACCCAAACACCCGCAAACATTCCCGAAGCGCTGCAGAGGTGAGATCGCCGCAACAGTGCCCTCAACGCGTTATTATAGTGAAAGCGGAGAACGTTTTAGCGACTATATGTGATCGGCTGATCTCTATTGTGATTGGCCACCATTGCAGAATTTGACGAGGAGCACTATCAATATATAAAAAAGACACTTCTAAAGCGCAAGCCCCTAAAAAGTCATGATATACATTACACTGTCATAACATCTATAAAAACCTTGAAAATTGGCCTGAAAAAGACTTAATCTCGTATCGAGGCTGGCAATGTGCCATTTAGGTGAAAAATGAGCTTGCCAATGAGAATTTAGGGTAGATTATTAGGTGTTTCTCCTGTTAAAGTATGATTAGGTAGATATTTCACCGACCTAAAATTAGCAAACATTAGCCAAGATCTGAAGATTGTTTAAGGATGCCATATTTATACGGTTACAAGTATATTAGCTTTGAACAACTTTATAACTTATTTATAAACTAAAAAAGTTCCACAATATAAATACTCTTATAGTAATAGCTTATTGAATACGGATTTGCTCGCGTTTTCTTTTGAGAAGAGTACTTTTTGAAGTTATACTTCTTTTGGCGCGATGGAGAAAATTGATGAGAGTGAATTTTTACGATGCGCGCGCACACCGACACCAATAAATTTAACAGCATGAAGTTAGTTCTTGGTGGTATGAGAGTGAATTTTTACGATGCGCGCGCACGATGCGCGCTCATCGTAAAAATAACAGCATGAAGTTAGTTCTAGGTGGTATGAAAATGTATGAGAGTGAATTTTTACGATGCGCGCGCATCGTGGGCGCGCATCGTAAAAATAACAGCATGACGTTAGTTCTAGGTGGTATGAAAATTGATAACTATGTTCAAGTTGTATATTAAGAAGTATAACTTCTAACGCGTGTACATAAGTACACACAAGTTTTTTTTATTTCTGGGTGATAGGTAGTCTATGGCTCTTTTGTGTACCCCTTTACAGTTGGTGTTAAATCCCAGATATTAAGTGATAAAACAAACAAGCAAGCTTCACATCTGTGTTCTATTCATTTCCTAACTCTTCGTTCTTTCTTTTTGATTCATTTCGTTGCGGGATCCAAGACCGTCAAAGCGATTCCCCGGGACATGCCTGAGCCTTACCGCTCAGTGTCATTTCATTGTGAACTACTGTTGATCCTGGCTTACAGGAGTTGTAGTGGTGAGAAAAAGGGAGGGACTAGTTCTAATTAAAATATAAACTATACAAATAAATGAAATTAAAGTGTCTGTTGAATAAACGTATTTTTTTAATTTATAATATCCTCTGTTCATACCAACCGTCCATCCCTTGGCTATGTTTTTTTATAACAGAGCCTATAAGACACTTGTAAAAAAACCTTTCAAACCAGATGAACTTATAGTATTTTATATAATAGCAGTCTTAACTCGCAAATGTGCCATAAGATGATCTCTATATAAATAAAATAATACCATCAAAGTTATGAATGTGACATTCTTCAAATATAAAATTATAAAGAGGATATAAAAATGTGACCATAACTGACTGCAGTTATAGGCATATTTTTAGGGGTCCGTACCGAAAGGGTAAAAGGGGACCCTATTACTAAGACTTCGCTGTCTGTCTGTCTGTCTATCCATCTATCACCAAGCTGTATCTCAAGAACCGTGATAGTTATACAGATGAAATTTTCACAGATGATGTATTTCTGTTATAACAACAAATACTAAAAAGCAAATATTTAAGGGGGCTCTTATACAACAAACGTGAATTTTTTGCTCGCTTTTATAGATAATGGTACGGAACCCTTCGTGCGCGAGTCTGACTCGCACTTGGACGGATTTTTATATTCTCCAGTTTTTTACTGTCTTGACTTGGTCAAGGCAGTAAAAATCCCGGAGAAGTAGATATGAATCTGCGACGCACCCAGAGCGTTACGTAAAAACAGCAAGCGATATTCTTTCTGGCTTACTTCTATAAATTAATTAACTAAAAATGTACTACTGTATCGTAGACACAGAACCGCTATAGAATAAATATGATACAACTGTGCGGGCATCGAACCCGTAAACCGAGGCTACTGAAGAAGTACCTAGATGACTTCTTTAACCTTTCATTTCATTTATTAATTCGTTAACAATATACATTGTGTTCGAAATACTATTCACTTATAACTAGCAGTTTCCTATTACATAAATACAATAAACAATTACATAAACAGCCAATAATTTTAAATAAGTAAATAATTGTAGGCTTTATAATTCTCCGTTTTATTAATTAGATTTTATAAGTAACTTATATTTTAACTTAAACTTTTTTTTTGGTTAAGTGTATGTATGTACTAACTGGTAATATTTTTCTTGTCCATATTCTTTAACTAGATGTTTAAAAGTGAAGACCTGTAATTGGCTATGTGTTGCTTATAATATCTATTTATTTTGTATTTGTTGCTGTTGGTTTTCCAAATAAATAAATAAAAAGACGTGTGGCACTCGGAGACTGCCGCGGTAAAGCTATCGCATAGCATTTTTTATCAACTTATGCAATTATAATTATTTATTTATTTTATAATACTGCATTTGTGATAATAATAATAAAATGAATGTATATAGAGTACTAACTCATTTTCTTTAACTATTTTTTCGTGACTTTCTTCATTATTAAATGCACTTTGTTTATTCAAATTTAAAACACTTTGTACACAAATTATACCCGTACAGATATTTACTGTTGTACGTAGATGATAAATACCTATACACCTATATACTTTCTCACAAACAGCCGATTACTCTAGTTTTCCAATACAACCAATGCCACCTAAAGGCGGGTTGCTGAACTAAAGAGACAAGCGTGATATTTCAAAAAGTCATTAAAAGTTCTGGTATTTATCGATAGATGGCGGTTGGAGTGGGGGGGTGTTAGGTTTTTTTCGTTACAGAATTTCTGGATTCGGTCCCCACGCTCAAAGCCCGCGATAGAAGCTATGCAAAAGCTTAAAAATATTAAATAATATAAAACACACTAATCTACAACACACAGAACTTTTGCAATAAAACTAACCAGTGCTATTAATAACCACTACACCATACGTGCAGTCTTAACTATTTACTATGTTTAAGTCAAGGCAATACAAATTTTATGACGCAAGAAATCCCTTTGTGTACCCGAGTTAGAATTCCAGTTTGATTGAGCATATAAAATTCAACTACAAATTGCTACTACGGGAAATTTCCTACCGTAATCGTATTACCTGCTGACGAGTGAACAGTAGATATTAGTATCAGGCGCATTAATAAACACAATTACAGCCTCACCAGTTTCGGCTACAAAGCTATCACATGAGCTCGAAGCATAAATCGTGGTAGTGCCATGCTGACGCAGCGTAATAGTTTGTATGGCTTGTATTACTCTGGTCCACACTTAAATTATCGCACATTAATTGCATGTTCCCTTTTAAAATACGACCCTAATCTTCTCAAGGATAAGCGCCGTAAGGGTAGTGTGTCCTTCTCAGAAGCTCAACACTTCCCTATATCATAACTTATTTTGCTTTATGGGATGCTTTCTTTACAACAAACTCAACACATTACTAAACATTTATCCACTCAACAAAAATTGCTGTAAATCAACACTGACATCTTTTCTTAAAACTCTTGATTATGATACTACTGAAAAATTATTAACTTTTCTCCAATAACCCACTCAATTCGACTTTTTGGCACCAATCTTAACATTGTACTAGCTAATAACTTTTAATCATTTATATATTAAACACATTTTCACATACACTCTCACACCTACAACTACATTCATAATGTAGATGTAGGTGTGAGAGTGTATGTGAAAATGTCATACAATAATAACACTTCCCTTTAGACTAATAGATAATACAGTCACTCAATTGTAAGTGTTACTGTTATTTAAGTTTACATAGTTATGTAATAGCCGCGGGAGGGCACTGGTGACTGGTAATACAGGTATCAAACCTACATCAAGCACCAGTCTCTCACAAAGTTTTGTCATATGCTATAATACTATTATAATTTTAAACCTGTGTGTGCTTTGTGAGAGAGAATAAATTACTTATTATTATTATTATGTTAAAAGAGGTAGGGCAGAGCGTTCAAAGTTCAAACCTTACAGTACAACTTCCTTAATAATAACATTCATAACTTTTATGTTGTGTTTGTGCGTGTGAGTAAGGTCGCCAGAGCTCATCGGTGGGGGGAGGGGTTAGTCATTTGTTTGCTGACTCCTTTAAAGGCCGTTAACGCACCTGTGTCTCCTCTGATGTTGCGAGTGTACATGGGCGGCGGTGATCACTTACCGTCAGGTGACCCACTTGCTCGTTTGTCGCCATATGTAGGCGTTGTTGGTTAATAATTGCCTTTCACGCAACAGGTCGTGCGTTCAATTCCCACCCAGGGCAGATATTTGTGTGCATGGACATGTTTGTTTGTCCTAAGTCTGGGTATCTATATAAGTATGTTTTTACAAAAGAAAAGTAGTTTATGTAGTATATCAGTTGTCTGGTTTCCATTACAAACTCTGTTTAGTTGGGGATCAGATGTCGATGTGTGAATGATGTCCCCTGATATTAATATTATTGATAGTGTTTTGGCTTCACATCGTTGATATTATAAGCGTCCATTGCCACCCTTTGCACATATCATGGATACCGATTACTTAGTTTCGCGTTATGGCATAGTCTTAAGGGCATTTTGAAGTGAAAACTTCTTTATGTGCGTTTTGGCTGAGCAGTAAACGTAAGTAGAGCGTGTCGTGTGGGTTGACGCTCAGTCTACTCGACATAAAGCGCGTTCCAGTCGAAAATGACACATTGCAACGTATATACGTGACACTTACCGTTGGCCTGAGAAACTTTCACTGCTTCACCGGACTTTAGAGGCGAGAAAAGGCACAATCCACCTTGAAAATTAAAATATTAACTAAATAGGAAGTCGGAGTACTATAATCTTAAAGGGACCAGAGATACTCTCATTACGATTCTTGACTTAGGGCACTTGCTGGTGGCGAGATGCAAGACAGAGTCGTTTTTAGGAACATTTCATGTAACGGTGGCTCTACGTTATTATGAGAACAAATGTTATGCTCTCTGCTCTCTTCCTCCCTCACTGTCTTTGTCAAACGCTTTGATTTTTTGACGCGTTCCTACTTTCTCTTTTTAATGTTCCATACCCAAAGGGTAAAACGGGACCCTATTACTAAGACTTCGCTGTCTGTCTGTCCATCTATCACCAGGCTGTATCTCATGAACTGTGACAGTTAGACAGTTGAAATTTTTACAGATGATGGATTTCTGTTGCCGCTATAGCAACAAATACTAAAATAAAAATATATATTTAAGGGGGCTCCCATACAACAATCATGAATTTTTTGCACGTTTTTATAGATAATTGTACGAAACCCTTCGTGCACGAGTCCGACTCGCACTTGGCCGGTTTTTTATTTGATACTTGCTCTACACCAACTTTTTCTTCCTCCACTTTCCTTCTATAACGTTTCTTATAAAAGGATCGTGCCGCACTAAGTGTCTGAAACTCCTTCTTAGAACATATTTTTACCGTCTCCCTCCTTCGTCATACAAACGTTCTTACATGTAAGACATTAGGTTCTATTTTATTCTTAATTATTGTTAATGGCGTTTCTACGTTATTCAGTTACTCATGTACCACATAACTCCGTTTATATGTCTAATGTGTAAATGAGGTTTATTCAGCTCTTAGGCATTAACATACAGTCATCAAAGAGATGTTTAGATCAGAGCAACATATATTCGATTCTACTGCTCATGAAAAATGTTTTTTTTTATGTGAAACATCTATAGCCGCCCGTAAAACAGATTTCTGGCGTGGCGACGCATGCCGTGGCGACGCGTCGCCACGCTATACGATAGTAGTGTGTACGGTGTGGCGACGCGTCGCCATGCTCAATCGACTTTTTATTTTATTATTATGACATATTTAGTTCCTATCACAATATGTTCTTTGCTGCATATTACTTTTACAAAATAATGTCGATGTTTCATATCTGCCAGGCGTCCCGTGACGGCTCACATTTTTTATTTACTAATAGTAAAAATATTATTTGCCCTATTAAAACCAACCTAATAGTTTAGTTCATCGCTTAGGTGTATAATAATATTCGACGTGCCGGTTGCCGAAGTTGGTAAATGCTTGCGTTTCACGCCGCCAGGGTTGGTTCGATTCTCACCCAGGACAGATTCCGTTGTCGGGGCGAAATCCGTATTTATAATGGTATTATTATTAATTTTAATAAAACCAAATGTATGCATATTCACTCGCCGTATCATAAAGTTAGAACTCGTGAACCATGCATAAAGGTCACGGTTATGAATGTTTGCACAGAGGTTCTGTTTCATGTACCTGCGAAAGGATTTAGGTGGTGGGGGAGTACAAGTATCTCGGCCTGGTCATAGACAGTAGTTTCTCGTGGAAAACACATATTACAGTTTTATGTAATAAACTAAGGTCAGTACTTGTAAAATTCCATCACCTGAGTAGCATATTGGACAGGGCGACCATGTATTTAGTCTACTATGCACTGGTAGACTCGCTGCTTTCTTATGAACTAGCGAGTTATGGTCGTACATTCAAAACCTATTTGGATAAATTGAAATCGTTACAGATCAGATTTATGAAATTTTTAGTTGACAATAATACAAAACGCCTTTGTAGAAATACAGATTATGAACATCTATTTCACATTCAGCGAGAGTTGAGTTAAATTGGGGTATTATTTTATTAATTTTATCTTATCGAATGAGGTACTTGATTAAAGTTCTGGAACGGGGAAAATTGGGTTATTGGGATTTTTCCGCTAAGAAAAATCACCAATTGCAACCTGGTCTGGAAGTCGATTGCGTTATAGGTAAGCCCATGTGTCTCTCTTTCTCTCCTTGGTTATAACGAATAGCGACCCTGTATCCAAATTATTTGCTGAATTTTTCTCTTTCTAAATATATTAAGTCTAAAAATTACGTGTACAGACAATCAATTGAGACAGATATTAGTGTACATATCCACTTGAGTATGTTTCACCGGACCGGTATTAGGTGAACTCGCTGAGTTTATTTCGCTGGATCTCCTCAGTTGGTGCGAAAGAATAGAGAATGCACTTATGATACACAATCTTGTACCATCGAGGCAGTATAAAAAACACATAGGCTATAATTTATAATCTTTAACGCCGGTAAAAACGCGGGGCAAAGCTAGTCAATCATAAGAATGCTCAAAAGTACTACAACTTAGTGTCTCCCTACATATTTACCGTAATGGCATCATAATTTTTCGCCTGAAGTTCTCAGAACCTGTAGTTACATAGGTACCTTCAGTACATAGGTAATGTATCCTGAGTCTTGCTTGAATAAATTCTAACTTCCATATTTTTTTATTGCCCGCAGCATAAGTAAGGCAATAACATCAGATTTTATCGTTGTCGAGAAAATTATGAAGTTCGTGTACTGACGATTTCTTACATTCGATATTTTTTTTATATGTACGCCCTTCTTAGGTAATCTAATCGCTGTGTCGCGGGGTACTTTACAACTACATAATAAACGGACACAAATTACAACAAAAGTCAGAACAACTATTTATGGGACACACAAATAGTTGTCCAGCGCGGGAATCGAATCCAGGGGCTTTACCGGCTAAGTCGTCAAACATCGATTTCTTATATGGCTTTAAAATAAATATAGGTTAAAAATGACTAAATCAATCGTTAAATCGGCTTCGTCGTTGACAATCGATTCCGGACCATTTATCACGTCACATGTGCTCATCGAAGTCGATTTAACGATTGATTAAGTCATTTTTAACCTATATTTATTTAAACGCTATTTAAGAAATCGATGTTCGACGACTTAGCCGGTAGAGCCCTTGGACACGAAGCGGAGACGTAACTGTTTTAGCCGCTGTGCTACACGTACAGTCAAATATCGATATGACTCTACTTGTTAAATCTTATTGAAGATAGCTAAGTTAATAATGAAATCTCTGGGAGTGGACTCAGAAATTCCCTGCTTCACCATTACCACAGCTGTTACTAAGGCTGTGAATAGCAGGGCTGCGGGGGATTGGGGGCAGCGGTTTGGTTGTATGTCGCCATCAATAATATCATCATCATCAGAATATCCCATCACATCCCGTGAGGGGCATAGAGTACGGGCACTAGTCACTCCCTCGTACCCACCACTGCAACTCCTGTAAGCCAGGATCAACAGTGGCACACAATGAAATGACACTGAGCAGTGAGGCTCAGGCATGTCCCGGGGAATCGCTTTAACTGTCTTGGATCCCGCAACGAATTTATTCAGAGAACAGAAGCAGAGAACGGGCAGCAGATTCCATCGGAGTACTTTTTAATGCATGAGGAATGCTTACGCATGCCACCTGCAAAAAATGTCTGCGGGTGGATATGTCGGACTCGCACCGACTAAACCTAACCTGCCGTGGACTTCTCTTGGCGCCTGATAGCCCCTGATGGCCCCCCCTTTTGCCATGTCCTGTCCATGTCCCAGATGGACGGGACACGTACCCTGGGAGGGCTATGGATTGCCCTTCCGTATTAGCGACTCCTGCCAGTCCGGCACAGCGAATGCTCCTTCGGAGTACTATGACCATCATAGCCAAGCGTGGCGAATATGGCATACCCCCAAGACGATTCTTGGGAGAGGCTTGACCAGCAACTTCTTTCAGCTGTAATGATGATGATAAAGATGACACAGCAACAGATAACTGATAAACATACTTAAATATTTCTAAATTAAATACATTCATATCAGACGGTCACCGTAGCCTAGTTGGTAGTGCTCCTGCCTACGAAGCTGGCGGTCCTGAATATTTGTTTCTGAGTCATGGATGTTTTCTATGTATATAAGTATTTATCTATCTATATAAGTATGTATATCGTCGCCTGGTACCCATACTAGGTACAAGCTATGCTTAGTTTGGCGCTAGGATGATGTGTGTGACATTGTCTACAGATATTATTATTATATTATATGGTAGATGTATTACATCCAGACACGGAACAAGTAATCTTCGTTCTCATCACACAAAGATTTCTTCTGGGTAGGGATCCAACCCCCGACCTCTAATGTAATTGTTATCTTTAGACATAGTTAAACGTATAAGTAATTAATGTTTTTATGTATCGCTTAAGAAGATTACTCCTATTTTCTATACTTCTGTGAAAATGGGAACCATTTTCAGATAACAGATTTATCCAAATCGCGTTACAATTAATTTGAAAGCTGCCAAGATTACTCTGTTTTTCCGTTCTAGCTAAGCAGTGAGCGGCAAAAATAATATATAGTAGGTACATAAAAGTATCATGTCACAGATAATAAGAATTAATTAATATTAATGTCCTCCTAGCCGCATTTGGGCCATGGCGGCCAGTCTCAACAGAGATTAGCTATCTGCGCGAGACATATTATAGTGCTCAAGTGTGTGCGCAAACACAGAAGCACTTTCAATTCTATCACTCTCATGATCCGATGGGACGCCTAGCGACACGACCGGAAAGAGGTCAGGTACATGACCGACGGCTTTACGTGCTCTCCGAGGCAAGGGGGTATAATACCGCCAACTCCCAGACTTCGGGCTGATGCTGAGAAATTTTTCTTTTTACAGAAAAGGCCCAAAACCCAGGACCTCGTTCTCTGTGGGTGAACACGCTACCGCTAGACCAACGAGGCAGTCAAATATTACATAGTTAATAAGTATTACATAATAAGAATTACATAGTTTACATACGTGTTACATATGCATAGCATGGTATTACCGCTGACTTGCATTTACCCCATTGTTGCACTTCGCAACAGCGTGTTACACGAGGCACTATCATCATAGCCTGAAAGCAACGTGACCGACGCGACGCTGTACAGGACACCCGAAGCCCGCTCCTCAGCTCCGTGGGGCCGACCAATTCCTACTCGACCATCGAACGGTCGACACCTAATTAACTTATATAATGCTAGCTGTGCCCCGCGGTTTTACCCGCGTTTAACTTTATGAATTATCACAGCTCCTCCCCCGTA
Organism: Pseudoips prasinana; assembly: GCA_951640165.1. Lineage (NCBI taxonomy): Eukaryota > Metazoa > Arthropoda > Insecta > Lepidoptera > Nolidae > Pseudoips > Pseudoips prasinana. The sequence goes on along the minus strand of OX621251.1, from coordinate 29,010,874 downwards.
GGTGATAGCGTGATAATATGTACCCTATATGTTGACCCGACCTCATAGTAATATTCATGCATAATTTGAAGTAAATCTATGCAGTAATTTTTGAGTTTAGCCCGGACATATATACAGACAAACAGATAAACAGACAAAAATTCTAAAACCTTTATTTTTGGCTTTGATATCGATTGTAGATCACGCCCCAAGTAGGTATCATTTTTTTTAAATATTCAATGTACAGTTTTAACTTTCCTACGATTTTATTATATGTATAGATAATTCTAATTTCTTGATAGTAAAAAATATTTTATAATTGCTCTTGTATTTTTTTGGATCATTGGCCATCTGATCCCAAACTAAGCAGAGCTTATACCATGGGAACCAGATAACTGATAAACTACATTTACTACTTTTTCTGGTAAGTTCATACTTATATAGATAATTACACACAGACTCAGTTGAAAAAGCATCATGCATACAAATATCTGTCCTGGGTGGAAATCGAACCCATGACCCGTGACGTGAAAGGCAAGTGTCTACCATCGATAATCAACCGACTAAAGCCACAGAGTTAGACGAAAGTTATAAATATTTTTCTAGACCACTTAATGTGCTTATACTTACGGGTACTTTTGAAACTAACTGGCAAGAAGATGGCTATTATATACTTAGATGTTCTGAGTTTAAGTGTGATTTGTGACTATTAATTGTATGTATGTGAAGTTGCCGCGATAATTGGAATTTCATTGCCTAAAATATAAACATAAACTTTGTTACATAGCCTCATAATCGAGTTGATTACTTACTTATCGTATGGGCAGTGGTTACCCTTGTGTCAGAATTGTTCAAGCTGCCCAGTAGGCCTCTGACATGGCTTACAGACTGTTGCCTAATGGTTACAACCGTGACCGACAGCTTAACGTGCCCTCCGAAACACGGGGACGTTCAGAAATTAAACCACTTTTTGCGGTCACCCATCTATGCATCGCCAAAGTGGTGTAATTTCTGAATGATCGAGTTAGTGTGGAGTTATTATATTTCGGCTTTCGCGTCACGGCTTATATTCAAAGATTTTGTTCACACCTACACAGCTATTCGTACAATGGTATATAGCAGCATTACTAACCTTTAAGCAGACATAAACGTACCCTTTAACCTTTATACCCTTGATAATCAGTCGCAAAGCCAACCTTAATCTCCACCATCTTGAGAAAAACTCATCAATTAGGCGGACTGAACAAGGCACAGTGATTACTCCGACAAAATAATGTGCTTAAGTAAGGCTTTCGTTTCAAACAATTTCATCCACACGCTTAAACTGACATGTAATTAATTTACACGGCAAAGATTTCTCGCGTTTGAGCTTTGGAAAATGCGATTTTGGAAGCCATATTGCGAGACATCGGGGAAGTAGGCGATCACGTCGTCTGCTTTATTATAATTAGAAATTATATTATACAATATCCTGCGACATTATTTACACACGGCCATCTAATCTCAAACTTAGCAGATCTTGTACCATGGAAACCAGATAACACACGGCTACTCATCAAGCTATACATTTCCAATATAAGCTGACCTCTCATTGTATTGAAATCCTATACAACGGGAAAGCTTATACTGGAAAAGTATAGCTTGATATGTAGCCGTTTGTAATACATACTACTTGTCTTTTGTAAATACATACTTATATAGATAATTACATCCAGACTCAGGACCAAGAGACAAGTTCATGCACACAAATATCTGTCCTGGATGGGAATCGAACCAACTACCTGCGGCATGAAAAGTAAGTTTCTACCAATCACGCCAATTATATGAGTTTGGGACGTGGTAGTACAGTACTTAAAATTAAGTTGGGTGGTTACATGACGTAGGTAGGCTACATCATGTAACCACTAACCTAATTTTAAGTACTGAACTTAATTTACACTTTTACTGATAATTTTTAGTAAAAGTGATGATCGGACTGCCACACTATTGCATTACATCGGCCATATTTTAAGAAACGATCGTGGATGCGTTTCATGCCATCATAAAGAATCGATTTTCCTCTATGACCGCATGCGATCCAGATGGTGTAGCATTCTGAGTGTGTTGGGTGGTCGCTGGGACTTTTGTTCCGGCACTGGACGACCTTACACTCTACAGGTGGTCGTGTTCTGGGCTTGATATAGACTTGTGCCCTTGGCATAATTCTTAGATTGTTATTATTAACACTAGTTATCAACATGTATTACCTTACCTATTACATGTACCTAATATTAATAGCTTTTAGTTATAATTAGAATTAATTTAAGTGTCTTCAATATGAGGATACTGACTAGCCTGTACCTTGTTTTTTTATCAGTGTCATTGTGCATGTTGTGGCACCTTTAGAAGCTGTACATTTAGATTATATTATTGTAATTATTAAAACATTTTAGATTTAAGTAGACGTAACAGCTACTGGATGTCCTTAAATAAATTTAAAAAAAATTACTAACCAATAATTTGGACTGTGTCTAATAATATAATAATAATAATATCTAGGGACAGTGTCCCACAGACCATCCTAGCCCCAAACTAAGCAAAGCTTGTACTATGGGTACCAGGCGACGATATATATTTACTTATATAGATAGATAAATACTTATATACATAGAAAACATCCATGACTCAGAAACAAATATTCGTGCTCATCACACAAATATTTGCACTTACCGGGATTCGAGCCCAGGACCACCAGCTTTGTAGGCAGGAGCACTACCAACTAGGCTACGGTAAATATAAATGATTTATTATTATTATTATTTAAAATATATATATATAAAGAGGGTTTAAGTCACCGGGTGGCCGTATCGTAAACATGATGAGCCAACTCTCAACGATTCATATGTATGAATAACAAGAACTTATAGGTATGTTAGGTCTTGAAGTGACCCCGGTTTTTACCCCAGATGAAAGTAATATAACGACTATAATTTTTAGGTGAGAAACTCTTGTATTCATACATTTCCAACAAAAGCTTTCCGTTGCCGGGCTTTTGTATTTTTAACTTTCATTTTTATTTCCATCTTTTTTCTGTGTCGCGCGTACATTGACCCATCTCTGAATACCGCTGTGAAACGAACTTTTTTTTTACGAACTAAAACATTTTTGTATGTAATATATGATCAGAAGTGTGACAGAACTATTGAAAGTAACTTGAACATCTCAATCTTTTCCTTGGAACTAAACATCTTATACAATATCGTTTTATGAAAACAATTCCCTACAAACATGCCGATCAATTGACATAGTTTGTATGGATAGGTAATTATATATTTATGAGGGTATTTTGCGAACTGATGCTCTGTTAGTGAGTTGCTTAGGTAATAGGTAGTTCAATAAATATAAATATAAATTTAAATACATAATAATAAAAACTTCAACTAAACATAATTTAATTTCTACATTAATACAAGCAAGCTAAATATCACTACCATTATAAAATAAATTGTATAAATGTTTTAACATTCCATGTACCTAAATATCTGTAATAAGTAACTAGAAATAATAACTGTATTACTACAAACATGTTCTGACCATTTACAAGCGCTTTTTTAAAGTCTACGTGAATTAAAACCTTTTTCATTTTATTTTTTATTTTATTCTAAAATGTCCTTAAGTTTAGCGTAAAAAGAAAAATTTCTCAGCATCAGCCCGAAGTTTGGGAGTTGGCGGTATCATACTCCCGTGCCTCGGAGAGCACGTAAAGCCGTCGGTCCTGTACCTGATCTCTTTCCGGTCGTGTCGCTAGGCGTCCCATCAGATCATGAGAGTGATGGAATAAACAGTGCTGCTGTCTTTGCGCACACACTTGAGCACTATAATATGCCCCGCGTAGATGGCAAATCTCTATTGAGACTGGTCTCCGTGTCCGAAATTCGGCTAGGAGGACATTATAAGATGTGCCTTACAATTACCTTACTTTTAATACTTACCTATATTTTTTTAGTTGTTTAATTTACCTATAAACTGTGCCATCTAATTATTTACACAACGTAATGTATCATATATTACGTGGAGTTCTAGCTCCAATCTAAAGACACTTTGTTTAAATCGGTTCAGTGGTTCAGGAGAAACAACACTAAACTGTTAGGAACAAAAATCTTCTTTGCCGTATACAGTAAAATGTTAAATTAGCCATTTTCTATAGGTGAATTCCAAAGATAAAATTACCACTTACAGCGGTTGGTATTCGTATACCAAAATCGTCCTCGTCACCATACCATCATCATTACCATAAGGCATCATGACAACACATCAGTGACGTCCTGACGCGTTATGATAATGAAAGATTTAAAAAAGTTCTTGATACGGTTGATATGGTTGATTAATATGTTGCTACAGACATATCAGACGGCCATGTTTCTAGGAACAAAGCCGATCAAAAGCAGCTACATCCTCCATTGGGAAGAAACGTTGCAAGGGCTTTGCAGAAAGGTATAGTCGAAACTATACCATCACTATTACCATAATGCGACAGGAAGACACATTAGTGACGACCTAACGCATTAAGGTAATTTTTGTCAATTAAAATGAAAAGATTGAAATAAGTTCATGATACACATATCACACTAAATTATGCCTGATTAATATGTTTCTAAAGACATATTAGACGGGCATGTTTCTAGGAGCATCTCCATCCTCCATAAGAGTATTAACAAGGGGATCATAAATTATTCTACTGGTGTGTATTGTTCGTAGCTTAACGGTAAAACTCTTATCCCGGAGTTGTGGAGGGTTATGGTGCAACTCTATATGCTATAAACAATATATATGTATAGCTCATGGGAAGTACGACGTGATGATAACGCGAGCTCTTTGATTTTTGTTCAACCAAAAATTCCTCAACATGCCTAAAGTTTCCACTTCTAAAAAATGTTTTCTCTGACTAGTAAATCTTGATGTACAAAGAGTATTTGTATTTGTATTGTATTACACACACATTTGTCTTGAGTCTGGGTGTAATCATCTATATATGTAGGTATGTATTTACAAAAGAAAGGAAGTATACGTTATATATCAGTTATCTGGTTTCCTCGTACAAGCTCTGCTTAAGTTGGGATCAGGCGGCCGTGTTTAAATAATGTTGAAACCGGTAGTAAATGAACCCACTGAGTTTGTTTCGCTGGGTCTTCTCAGTTGGGGCGCATTGGATCCGGTGGTAGCATTAAAGCGCGACCGTCGTTATTAACACAAGGTCCGTCGTAATAATAATACCTTTATATAGACAGAACCATTGACAATATGTAGTAAAAATATTAGACTTAAACTAGATAATTAAACATAATCTCTAGACAATAACTTGATACGAGCTAGCTAAATATAATTGCTGTAATAAAATAAATTTTATAAATGTTTTCATACAATGTGTACCTAAATATCTATGTTACTAGAAATAATAATGTGTACAACTATATTACTACAAACATGTTCTGACTATTTACAAGCGCTTTTTTAAGTCTACGTGAAAAAAATCCTTTTTATTTTATTTTATTTATTAATGTCCTAAAATATTATTATTATTCTCCAGCAGTTGCGAGCCTGTCGCCCAATTGAGGATTGGAGAGGGCGTTTCATCGATATGAATGCAAACAATCGTTGGAGCAGCCTGAAGTCAGGAAATGAATGAATGGCATTACACCTCAGCCCCTCCTAAAGGTCGTAAATCATTCCCATGACATGTCGGATCGGCATGCGGCATCCATTTCCGTATAAAGTGCACTTGTTTTTTACATAGACTGGAGGACCAAAATATGAGAGTGTCTATGATTGACATTGTTCCTTTATCTCGATAACTATAACACCTTTGTACATTTAACAAAAAAGAAGTGACAGGTTGTCAACTGTTCTTATAGCATACCACAGTAAACGATGGTATGGATATATGCTGGTTACTTTGTGGTACTCGAGTGATCACCGCCGCCCATGGACACTGGCAACACCAGAGGAGTCGCAAGTGCATTGCCCGCCTGTAAAAAAGGAATAGGCTCCCCTCTTAAAGGTCACTATATGATACCGAATTGGAAATTCGTCCCCAGTTAATTGGCTCCACCAAGTGAAAGAAAGAAAGAAAGAATATATTTATTAGACACATAAGGTACATCAATATAAATTAAGCAATAGTGGTACAACACACAGAAGAATACATAAATATTTTGATACTGTGGTTATGTGCACAATTGTTTTTCTTGTGAAACGCAATCAAAAAATTAGTATGTCAAACGCAACGATCTTTCAAAATATAAATTAAAAATGTAAGTTAACAAAACGACAGTACACAATAATTTTGACTCTTAAAAATCAATTATTTCTAATAACAAATTATATTGGAAAAAAATATCAAGTAATACACAACATAAAAAGTTTTCTTTCATAATGTTATAAAAGACAACCTTTTGTCATCAAAAAGATAAGTTATACCAGATACTGGGAATCGAACACGTGCCTAGATGAGAGCCAGATATCCTAGCCACTAGACATACCTACCTACCTTCTGTCTTAAAACTTATCAAATCTTATGCTCTGAACATAATTTTGAACGATAATGAAAATAAATGATACACAATCGTAATTATTTTAGGATTTAAGAAAATATATCTGATAAAACAGACCCCACGGACGGACTAATTATTTTTTTGTAATTCTTATACTGTATTCGACTATGTTTATGTAATGTAATGACTTTATTCGACATTGTGAACTTGACAAGTACAAGTATGTTAATTACCCAAGTGCTGAACAAATTTCATTATTTCATTTCATTTCATTAATATCTACACATTTTTGGATAATTTCTTAACTGTATAATGTATGGATACCACAAAACAGGATGTTTGCTACTAACCTACTTGTCTACGTCATCCGAAAATAGATTTTGTGGGTGTGAAAGGCTAGATTGGATCTATGTTGTCTGGTTCAGTTTAACCTTTTGTAGGAGAGTCTGCAAATTAGTAATGTAATCGGGCGTTCCATGATAAACATAATATAAAATGAATAGGTAGAGCTAGTTATACTTATGATCAGTTTAATCAAGCAATATGCACCGCCTTCCCGCCCCAACATGCAAGAAGCATTAATATAAACAAGCAAATAACGTATATCAGTGTATCCGACACGTGTTTCATTCGTGTGACAGTGGGTGATCTTATCATCATCAGCCTGATGTCAAGCCTTTCCATAAGATTTCCCCGAGGGGTTTTGCCGTCACTGCGACATACTTGAGAGGTAGCCACCGTAATTAGGTCATAATGTCCTCCTAGCCGAATTTCGGCCACGGCTGCCAGTCTCAACAGAGATTAGCCATCTGCGCGGGACATATTATAGTGCTCAAGTGTGTGCGCAAACACGAGTACTTTCTATTCCATCACTCTCATGATCCGATGGGACGCCTAACGACACGAGCGGAAAGAGGTCAGGTACAGGACCGAACGCTTTACGTGCTTTCCGAGGCACGGGGGTATAACACCGCCAACTTTCATACTTCGGGCAGATAATTTTTTAATTTAACAGAAAAGTCCCAAAACCACTTTTGATCCGACCCGGGATTTGAACCCAGGACCTTGTTCTCTGCGGGTGAACACGCTACCGCCAGACCAACGAGGCAGTCGTTTTTTTAAATTAATAATTAGGTGATAGCTAGTAACGGGTGCCACTGTTGCCCGTCTGGTGGGAAAAACCATACGGTCGGGCAGTTATTCGCTTTTTACGACACCCACGTTCGATCTTATTGCCCGTTACTTAAATAAAATAAAATAAATAAAAAAGGTTTTTATTCACGTAGACTTTAAAAAAGCGCTTGTAAATAGTCAGAACATGTTTGTAGTATTATAGTTGAATACATTATTATTTCTAGTAACATAGATATTTAGGTACACATTGTATTGATAGTATTAAAGTCTAATATTTGTAATACATATTGGCAAAACTTACATGGTTGATTTCTGTGAACAACCAGAGAAATACATATATTTGATAAATAAAATAAAAAAAGGTTTTTATTCACGTAGACTTTAAAAAAAGTGGCTGTGACATACGGACGGACAGACAGACAGACATGACGAATCTATAAGGGTTCCGTTTTTTGCCATTTGGCTACGGAACCCTAAAAAGCGTTTGTAAATAGTCAGAACATGTTTGTTGTAATATATAACTAATTAATCAATTTAAAATTATTTCTAGGTACATATAGATATTTAGGTACACGGATTGTATGAAAAAACTTACAATAAGATTTATCTTACAATAGTAATAATATTTAGCTAGCTTATATTCAATGATTGTCAAGGAGATCATGAGTAGGTTTAATTATCGAAATTTTAAATTTTAGCTACTTTTTTACTACATATGGTCTGAATGGTTCTGCCTAAATTAAGGTACGAATTAAATATTATTATTATGGCGGACCTTGTATTTATAACGACGGTCGCGCTTTAATGCTACCACCGGATCCAATGCGCCCCAACTGAGAAGCCCCAGCAAAACAAACTCAGCGGTATTTATTGATAATTAATAACAATTGCAAATCCAAGTAATGTTGCCACAATTCGCTCATTTCCTCTTATACGAAAACTGCATTATATTTCGACTAAGAGAAAGAAGTATTTCACATAACCCTATAAAGTTATGAAATCTAGGGTTGCCAAAGAGAGATGTTGAAAACAATAAAATCGTAAAATATATTATTCAGTATATAATAGGTCTTTACCTATGAAATTGCCGTTTTGTATGAAAAAATTTAAACGAATTTTTTTCATGAATTTTTTTATTTGTATTAATCGAAGTAATCACCCATGCAATCAATGCATCTTTGCCATCGCAGTGGCAGTTTATTGATGCCCTTCTTAAAGAAATCAGCTGGACGGGAGGCAACAAATTCTTCAAAGGCATTTTGTACTGCCTCTCGGGTATTGAATTTTTTTCCCGCCAAGAAGTTATCCAAATTCTGGAAAAAGTAGTAGTCTGTAGGCGCAAGGTCTGGTGAGTAGGGCGGATGACGGAGAGCTTCCAACCCCAGTTCTTGCAACTTGGAGACCGTCTGCTGTGCAGTATGAGGTCGCGCGTTGTCGTGCAGGAGCAGCGGAGACGAGCGATTGACCAATGCTGGTTGGAGATGCGCCAGCTTCTCCATCATTGTGCTCAGTTCTTCACAGTACACATCTGCAGTAATGCTCACCCCGTTTGGTAAGAAGCTGTGATGAATCACACCGGCGCTAGACCACCAAACAGTGACCATCACTTTTCTAGGGGTAAGTTTTCGTTTAGGGCATTGTTTAGGTGCTGAACCAGGATCCAACCAACTTGCTGAGCGCTTGCGGTTATCAAACAGAATCCATTTTTCATCGCAGGTAACAATGCGGTTCAAAATTCTTTCATTTGTGTGTCTGTTGAGCAGTGCAAGGCACGTCTCGACGCGTACTTCGCGCTGGCGATCATTGAGTTCGTGGGGCACCCATTTGTCAAGCTTTTTTACCTTGCCAATTTGACGCAAATGGACCAATATTGTTTTGACGCTAACGTCGAAAGCTGCTGCTAATTCAGCCGTAGATTGTGTATCATCAGCTTCCACAACCGCCTTTAATTCGTCATTGTCGACCAAAGTCTTCGGACGACCGCGAGGTTCATTTTTCAGGTCGAAATTTCCAGAACGGAAGCGAGCAAACCAATAACAGGTGGTGCGTTGGTTTGTAGTGTTAGCTCCGTAAACGTCGTTGATGTTGCGTGCCGCTTGTGCCGCGTTGCTGCCACGACGGTACTCATATTCCATAATTACTCGAATTTTTAACGTATCCATGATGACGAAAAAGATTGAAATGCGATGAAAATGTAACACTAATCAATAAAGAAATGACTACTTTTGGAAAAAAGAATCCATGTTTTTAAAATAAAATTAATTTGAAATTAGAATTCTTAGCCAAACAAAAATTATTTTGATTTGAAATGGCCAGTACTGCAGAACGGCAATTTCATAGGTAAAGACCTAATATGTGCGTTCACTATATTATGTTTGCACGTATTCTAGGCAGTTAACAAGAACTATTGACTATAAACGTCCAAGCTTATGTTTTATCCCCTGTCTTTTTAGTAGGCAATAAACTTAGGGCTTGTATTTTTGTCAATAACATAGTAGAAGTCGGGTTAGTATTTGTTCATTCCATAGGGCTGCCAGGATATATACAATTACTTTTTAAACTGAGAAATCATAAAGTTTAATCTCTATGGGCAGTAACCCTACATCTTCTGCCAACCGTGTTAACCGTTAAGCTTTTATAAATAGGGTTGATATTTAATATTATTTTTATATTTAACTAGCTGTGCCCCGCGGTGTTACCCGCGTTAAATTTTATAAATTTTCTTTGCTATAAACCTCACGGAACCCGAGACCTTTCCAACGAATGCAAAACCGTGGAAATCAGTTCGTGCGTTCTGGAGTTATAGCGTCAGGAAGGAAAACCCGACTTATTTTTATATAGTAGATTGACTTCATAAATAATAAATAAATAAAAAAGGTTTTGATTAACGTAGACTTTAAAAAAGCGCTTGTAAATAGTCAGAACATGTTTGTAGTACTTAATACAGTTATTATTTCTAGTTACTTATTACAGATATTTAGGTACACGGAATGTTAAAACATTTATACAATTTATTTTATAATGGTAGTGATATTTAGCTAACTTGTATTAAGCTATTGTCAAGGAGATTATGTTTAGGTTTAATTATTGAAATTATTTTATATGTTTGGTACAGTGGTTAAGGTTGTTGGCTTGGTACTACGTCGGCGCTCTGTGATTTAGGTTTGATTGCCGTACAGGACAACTATTTGGGTAGGCCATATCTTATCAGATATATATCGTATATATATAACGTAACTCCGTTTTTATACAGTGATATTAAGTTAGTTATCTATACTAACCAATCTGGAAAGTTATTATTCAACCTTTATTCTTTGTGAATTGTGATGAACTCCTGGTTAAATTTTGAGTTCAATGGAAATCAAACGTTTGCGCGGGAGATAATATAGTTAGTACGCAAGAGTGTGCGCATACTTTGTATTCCTTAACTCTTATGATCTAATAGGACGCCTAGCCGACAATACCAGAAAGAGATATAGGACTGAAGGCTTTACTCTCCGAGTTACGGGAGTGTAACACTGCCAAATTTGATATTCTTAACAGAAGTCACCCAATATCAGTTACAGACCCTGGGTATGAACCACGGATGTCATTATCAGCGAATTATTATTAAACACACTATTATATATTGTTTATCGTCATCTTATACAGTTTCCAAACAACTAGTTTACAAAACGGGCACCAAAAATCAAGAACCCTGTTCTTTCGATCTTATGTCTGTATGCATGTCAAAACTATCGTATTGTAAGCCGAAAGACTGCCAATACACGACCATGCTTTTTGGGATATAATGAAATAATGAAAGAAGAATGGGCAAAAATATATGGAGCTTGGTCCAAATTTCCACCATCAATAAGAACTATGACATATGATGGAACACTGCGTTCTGAATCATTATAAGAAGACCGCAACCAAAAATATTTACTCAGTAAAAAGTTATGACCCCATGAAAACTTGCAATTTAAAAACCTTTTTACGCTTCATTATTTCACTATATCTTTTAAACTACTCGATTGATTTAGGTGTATGACATTTCGTTGTAATTCATACGTTATTCTGGTTGTTATAAGCTATATGAGCCAAAATATAAACAATATGGCGGTCGCGGTAGGTACCTCGCTACGTCAAAAAATCAAACCCTATCATGTGGGGTATCAAATCAAATGAAAGGACTTATAGCTATCTTTACAATGCTTATATTTATTTTAAAATATTTGTAATACTGGGAAAAATGTAAACACAAAAATATTCCACGTTCAAGTTTTATTTATTCCTGTCTCACAGTGTGGAGTCTGTCCTTAAAAAAATACATCTCATATGTCTTCATCCACAATAACATTGTCCAGATTCGCAGCTGGAAGTAGAATTGTGGGTTGGTGTCTCGCCCATCCAAAATACCAAATAATTACCATGACGTGGGCACAGCAACCCACAGTTCGCATTCCAGAAAGACAAGAACAGTAGTAGTTCGAAATGGTTTCTCGATTATGGATCATTACATACGTGTAGTATTGTCTTGCACGTGCGTGTCGGGATTGTATTCTTGCGCGTAACAACATAGCGTTTTCAGGTTCAATGCCAAAATCAACTATTTCACTAAATGCTCCATCTCTTGCTACTTCAATCTGATACACGCCATTGCGTACGTGTTCGCTATAGTAGCTACGCGCAAGTTTTATGTGATATGAACCAAGTGCAAACAATGTCAAGTCTTCTTGAGTCAGAACAGGAAATTCATCTGCTCCTATGGCGTCGGCTTCAATATTTCGAAAACTTGCCCGCCTTCTATTTATATTTCTATTTGTAACATATGCTCCCAATTGATTTGGTACATGCAATCTCTCTCTAATTATTCTTAAATATTCTTCCGCATGCGCGTTATCTTCGATTAAAAGATGAAAAGCGTTAATAAGCGCAGCAGCCACCCGGAAATCATCCATCATGTGGCTCATAGCACGATTAAAAAATTCTTGCCTGAATAGGCGAAAATCGCGCTTAAAACGTCCGTTTACGACCTCGACGACCCAGCGGCATATCGTCACTTCCCTATTTTTATTGGCTTCTAACGTGGTTAACTGGTCTTCGCCACGCCGTTTGCTAATTGGCATACGTGCCACATAACCACACGATTCCATGTCACCAATAACGTCTCTAAAGCCGCGGTCGCAGATAAAAACATCGTTTGCTTCAAAAAAGTAATGGAATGGATTGTCTTCTCTTTCGTTAATAAGACCTTTCATTATAACGGCATCCGATGTTGTTGCTGCGTGAGGCCCAGTAACATCTAATATGTAGCCATCACAACATACAATGAGAAATGGTTTTAACAGGTTCGTGTATTTGTGCAAACTGTATGTTTTCCGCTGGAAAAGGAAGTTGGAAGACTTCTGAGTATAGACGTAGGTTCCATCTATCACCAGAATAGCTTTCCTTTCTTGTAAGGGTGCATCTGGGTTTCCAAAAAGACCATTTGGCACAGTCAGATTTTTCGCAACTACTTCATTTCTTGAAATATGATCCAGGCCCAGGTGCCTTGGTACGAAATCTTGTACCAAACATTTGCGCACAGTATTCATTTTCCTTTCGAGCGTACGGCGACTCATTCTGAAAAGTACGCTGAGTCTTTCGTTCGACTCACCCGTCCGAAGCTTCATCAAAAAAATAGCAAGTGCAGTATTGGGGTCGGTTACTTCTTGCTGAAATGAAGGGGTTTCTCGTATCACTTGCTCAAATGCGTTATGAGTGATGCCCACACGATGATGCAATATTTTTGGATCCATAGTTTGTATATTTTCAAAGTCCATTGTGTTGGAACTATTAAGAACGGCTGTTTGTAAGATTTTCGTAATGTCTACGAACATTTCTCCGGTAAAATCGTGGGATAAGTTTGGAGCATCAATTAAGTGACCCCATTGATTTTCATCCAAATGTTGTTGACATACTCTTGCGTTTGGAGGTATGTATAAATTCGAGTGTACCAACAGTTCTAGTTTGATAGACGCCGGAATACGGCATCTACTTGCATTGCCACATTCATGATAAATGCATGTGTTAGATGTATTTGGTGCTCTTTTGAATTCATTGGTTTCGAAGATTCCTCCAGATGGTCTTCCGACACGAGGAGGCGGCTGGTCAGCTTGGTTTTGACTGCGGTCAACTGCATACCTTACCCGCAACCAACAATTGCGGCAGATATATTGCTCGCCATCCAGTATTAACTGCAACAAATACAACACCTTTATTCATGACGTTCTGTCTAACTGCGTGTGTTAGCTAACATGTCTACTCGCTAAGAGAGGTCCTAGGTTCGATTCCTTCCGCATACAGGCTCTCCGGCAATAAGCTAGTGTTGATTCTGTGCGTCTGGGTATATTATCCATATAAGTATGTATTCAAAACAAAACAAGAAACGGTAAGAATGATTAAAACATGACGTTACTACCGATAGTAAAATATTGATTAACTAACTTAACAAAAGTGTTACTTACAAGTAATCTTTTTGTTCACGCCATCCCACGTCTGGATATATTATCTATGTTATGTACTTATGTATTCAAAACAAAAAACAGTAATGATGATTAAAACATGACGTTACTACCGATACTAAAATATTGATTAATTGACAAACAATAGTAACAAAAATGGATCAAGACTGAAAACGTCCAAAATATTTCGCTTCAAAAAGGTTTTTCTAGGGATCTTTCGTTACAAGTAATCTTAGGCTAAGTTCAGATGAACGCGCGGCGACGCGCGGTTGGCTCGGCGCGCGGTTTGAGATTGTAACAAATCAATGTTGTTGTGTACATGACCGCGCGTCGTGTGTCACGCGGTCATGTACACAAAAACATTGATTTGTTACAATCTCAAACCGCGCGCCGAACCAACCGCGCGTCGCCACGCGTTCATCTGTCAGAAGCCTTATTGTTCACGCCTTCCGACAATCTCAAATGGAGTCGGGGCACGGCATTTGAAATAAAATACACATATGCATGTACTAACCTGTCGAGGTGCTAAAAGTCCTTGAATATGCTCTGCAGTTCCTGGGTGATTATCCAGAAACGGTTGAAGCAACTGATAGTTTCTTCTTTGAAACAATGAATAACTGCAACATATGCAGTTTCTTCTTTCCGCTTCCATTGTCACAGATACACAAAGCAATAACAAATAGTCCGATGAGATATAGCCGTAGTCGAAAGTAGAGAATCAGAAGAAATTAAGTACACAAAAGTCGCAGGGAAAATATAACCAGAAAATGCACAGTACGCACCGAAAGCAAGCAAACGAACGACTGCGTGGGACACAATATGTGTTGATTGGGTCAGGTAGTTAGGTAAAAACCAGTTCAACGTCGTCGGCGCAGCGTATACCGTATTGCTTCCTAAGTGCGAAAGGGACAAAACTAATGCTATCTCCATCTACGAGTCGACGCTAGCAATCCCCGGGTTCCGAAATGCAAAAATATTAAAAAATACTTTTAGCACGATTGCGAACCGTTCCGATTACATTTTTATATGGGTAGGTGCGCTAAGGTTATCATTGTATACTTTGCAGACGATTTGAGCGCATAACAGAACAGGGGGAATGCGTCATCATTGCTACCATGTTTTTACTGCTTGAAATGTGGCTATGTGCGAAAAAAATTAACGGTTAAATAACTAAAAATACGTATTTTTAAAACAGTCATAACTTTTTTCTGAGTGAATATATTTTTTTCACCTAGTAATCAAAATTGTATGGTATTTAGTCGACTTTAAGCTTACATAGCCCTCAATGGTGGTGGAAATTTGGACCACTTCTGCTCATTGTCTTTTATTCAGCACTTGGGTATTAACATACACTTGTACTTGTCAAGTTCACAATGCAGTACCTACATAAACATAGTTGAATACAGTATAAAAATTACAAAAAATAATTAGTCCGTCCGTGTGGTCTGTTTTATCAGATATATTTTCTTAAATCCTAAAATAAATAATAAGTTACTAATCTATTATTTTGAAATTTATTTGTACTAGAATTGAAAGCAATGAGAATTTGGCTAGCACAGAAGGCTCATCCAGAAGCTTAAATTAAACTACTAATACCTGAGGCCACCCTTTTGGGGTTCGGGCCACAGCTCAGGGGGCCGCTGAAGCTAAAGGACAGAATTCTAAGAGAGGGTGTGATCAGTTGCACGGGATCACCGATGACGCGTTAAGCCTACCCTAACTAACCCGCCATATAGGTATACCATAATTGCCTCGCTTGGCAGATGGGTTGGTGATCACAGTACGATTATCACAGTAATCAGAGAGACGCAACTTCCCGTGGACTAGTGGATACTCCCTCGGGACAACTTCTACGACCTCCCTTGCGATAGGATGGGGTGGTAATATTCTTCGCCGTCACCACAAAGCATGTCAATAATTTATGTATATAAATAGTAGATCATAATATGATTCATGGCTTCAAGATGAGTTTAAACTCATCTTGTACTATAAAATATTTCCCTTTGACAAGCTAACAATGTACGATCCTCTAAATATTTTACACAATATCACATAAACTATGAACACGCCCCATCTGCGTATACTCTAAACTTTAGCTTTAATTAACTTTGCAATGATTAATCACCCTGTTAACTATTCAAAATTAACGTCTGCTAAACAAATTGCTTATGTTCCTAGTCTTGGTGTTTTGAAATGTTACAATTTAGTATTTATTTATGTGGTACATAGTTTTAGAAGCTCGCTGGAATGTGGTTATAATTTTAGGAACCTGTGGGTGTATGAATTTAATTCGTGTTACCGAAGAATTATGGCCATCATTCATAATTGCCACGCTTGACAAACGGGTTGGCGATCGCAGTTTGATGTTCACAGAAAAACACTGCTGCCCGTTCTCTGGTAGGTATTCCCTCGGTCGATTTCTACGCCCCCAACGGGATGAGATGGGGTGATGATATTCTATGCCATCACCACACAGCAAATTAAATTTCACATTACAAAACAAAAAAATATTTAAACAGATTTAGTTACATTGTATGTATAATTGGTGGTCTTATCTCATAACAGTGATTTATTCCAGACAACCGTTGGATGGACTAGATTAGCGGATAAAAAAGGCGACTGGTTATGTATTATAAAATAAGTCATTTCTTCATTAAGTAGGTAATATAAATACCTATACCAAAAACATAATTATATATCCAAATTTTGTAATAAAATACATAAGTAATAATAATATATACAACAAATACAAAGGAGGAGATAATTTGAAAATAATAAAAATAGCATCTTTTAAAATCACTTTAGGCCCGACGCCGGATACGAACCCAGGACCTCATTGTCTGTGATTGAACACGCTATCGCTTGACCAACGTGGCAGTTACTAAATAGAAGTCATGAAGCTATTACATAAGCTTATTGGGCTGCTTAAACATTTCTGATACTGTGCTAACACTGGCTAACACAACTAAATGAAAGAGATATTGTCAAAGGGATAAACGTAAAAGAAAAAGTTTACAGATCTCTGAAAAGATATAATTAAGGTTACAATATATGTAAAGGTTCCAATACCAATTTATTTAATGGCTTTCCACGTTATTCATGCATGATTTTGCCAGTTTCAAGTGAGAATAGATTTTTTGGGCGCTATTTTTATAAATATCTCAGGACGCAGTCTTAACATTTAAAAATGAACAACAATTTTGAATTTTAATGTGTATGTGATAGATAATTTCATATTGATTTTAAAATAGATCTTATCATACTTTTTATTCATGACTTGATATTCGTACTTTAACTGTTATCATAAGGTATGATTATAATTTAATAAAATTTATTTGAGGGAAAATAAAATATTTTAATTTTAATAAAACAAATTACTAATAGTAGAAAACTTAAGCCCGGCCTGGGAGGCCGAGAGACGAGTCCTGGTCGCTGAGATCGGACGGGATCTTTCGCCACCAGCAGTCGTGTATGCGATGCTGGCGGGCGACGCGACTATACCAAATGGAACGCCGTGGTCTCCTTCTGTGAGGCACTCTAGCTGCAGAAGGAGGCCGCCGAGCGGAATCGGGAACGAGCCGATCCCGCTCGTAGGCGGAGGAGGCGTTGGGCCGGCGGCGGCAGCCGTTAGCCCAACTCCCCTCGTGGCTGCGGCGGCAGTCTGAGAAGTGTCCTCCACTGCCGCCACGTACAAGCAGGTCCGGGAAGACCGCGATCCGTTTGTGGCACAGTTGCTGTGCCAGACTGGCAGGAGTTGGCAATAGGGGAAGGCTATCTCTAGCCCTCCCAGGGTACGTGTCCCGACCACCTGGGACATGGCGCAAAAGAGGGGCACCGGAGCAGCATACCCGCGCTCCCGGGCCTCCTCCCATCAGGCGTCAAGAGAAGTCCACGGCAAGTAGGTTTAGTCGGTGCGAGTCTGACAAACCCATCCGCAGACACTTTTTGCGGGTGTCATGCGTAGGCATTCTCCCTACGTAACCTAAAAAAAAGTAGAAAACTTAAAACTAATATCTAAATTCAAAGGGCATTAAAGTATTTCTCCGAACTGAGGCTACCGGAAAGCGTGTACAGAATACTGGCAGCATTGCCACTTTGAATTTTCGGAATTTCCTGTATAACTTTAGTCAAGAACGCGTCCATATTAATGGAGTTAAATGCATTTATATAAACTTCTTTTTAAACATTATCTGACTTTCCCCGCAACTAATATATTTATGCTGACAGCGCGTGAATGGCGGCTTCCCAGCCCACCCTATACCCAATTGGACGGGTTATAAAAGATTTGATAATATCTGGAAATTTTATAATTTTAATTATTTTTTTGACTATACATTATTGTTTTTGTACTTGATATGTATTTTTACACAATTATGTAATTTATTAAAACTTTAAATGGAAGTGCTTAATAATATCGTTGCATGTCAAACTTAAGGCAACGTGTTCGGATTTATTTTTATTAAGATCTTTCTATACCATCATTGAAGCAATAAATGATTATTATTATTCCAAGATCATATGACATAATTATGACTAAATAATAAATAATCGTCACATTTAAGTCTGTTGACTATGTTTTAGTGTATTGGTGCACGCTTCCGCCTAGAGTCCGAGATTTACGATCCAAAATGGTCGCAGTCAAAAAGACAAGAAGTTACATTGACTTATAAAATTACCGATGTACAATTATGTTTCAACTTTATAAGTACATTTTGAGTACCGAATTACTAGACTACATTAAATAACTCATTCAAAATATCAGCTGCCTTACCAATATCCGATATGGTCTAGTGGCTAGGATACCTGGCTCTCACCCAGGAGGCTCGGGTTCGATTCCCGGTATCGGAAAACATTTTTGCTAGAAAATATACGGGACCTGAAGATAATCGTCTTAGTAACTTTTTTATAAGGAGTTCCCTTGCCTTGAAAATATACCGATATAAGGTAGTTTTGCAACGTATTAAGCTAATTTTGACTACAGACTACATTAAATAACTGATTCAAAAATATTAGCTGCCTTAACAACATCCGATATGGTCTAGTGGCTAGGATACCTGCCTCTCACCCAGGAGGCTCGGGTTCGATTCCCGGTATCGGAAAACATTTTTGCTAGGAAAATAACTGAACCTGAAGATAATCGTCTAACATAGATTTTTTTTGGAAATATAATTTTAACTTTTTAGATAAGTTGTTTTTGAATCTATTTCTTTAACATCTCAAGCAAAGGTATGAAGTAATCTTCCTTCTGCTTGAAAGTCACACAGTAGTACGCGGTGCAGAAGTCACTGCATACTACTTTCTAACACATTGTTTTGATATTGGTGAAAATTATTAATATTCCTAATGGAATATTTAAATCAAGTTGATCTTACACAAAACGAATTTTACTAGTAGATATTAACGAATAGTAGTTTAAGAGTGTGTTTAGTTCTAGCATTACTACATTGCGGTAATCGACTATTGTAAACTTATATTTTTTTTATTCTTTGGCTTGCTATATCTAGTACCAGTAGACTCTTATGCGACAAAATAGTGCTCTCCTCCACCAAACGGGGGATTATGTAATAATAGCCACGAGTAGCAGATGGATGAAGGGTCTAGTTTACAGAGAGACGCAGTCGCCTGTTCTCTGGTAGGTATTCCCTCAGGCTGACTACTAGATCCCCTACTTTTTGTTTTTTTGTTGTTGGGTGGGGGTGATAATATCAGCGCCGTCAGCCATAGCCCCTATCGATATTAGAAATGCACAATTTTGTGAGTATGGATGTTTGTTACTCTTTCACGCAAAAACTGCCGAACGGATTTTGATTAAACTCTGTAGTAATAGAGCTTACATGTCCGAATATAACATAGGCTATAATTTATAAAATTCAACGCGGGATAAATCGCGGGCCATAGCAAGTATATTATATTAGTGCGATGTTATTGAATTTAAAAAAACTATACCTGAAATAACAAATACACCGATCAACCGACCTCAATTAACTCTAATCAGATTTACATTCAACAACAAATTAAATGGAGATTGAAACATCGTAAACAAGTGTTAATTTATTAGCATACTAGCAGCGAAACTGAGCTTATCGGTAGTAACCATGATGCCTACCTTCACAGTACAGTAACCATTACAAATCGGATCAACTGTTAGAATAGATTTGCCATAAATTACGTTTATAATCAGGACAGTGACAGTAATTTTTTTTTAAACTAAATCCAAATTCAAAACCTACAAATAGTTTTATCTTGTTTCAAAGTAAATTTTTATTATAGTATTAAAAAAATCTATTTTTATATCCTATGGTTGGTTTTGCGGGCAGCGCAATTATGCAGACCGGAAAAGGTAAAGATCATTGGTGAGGCCTTTGTCATGCAGTGGAGGTCTTTCGTTTTATATGATGATGATATATGTACATGTTTAAAAAGTTAGTTAAGGACGTGTTTTAAAAAGAATTTTGAGCATTGCCCATACTAAGAGATCACGTCTTTGTTTCGTAAATCATTACTGGTAACTAATAGTAATAATTATTTATTTTATAAATTTAACTAGAAAATTACTTTTAATAACTTAAAAACCAATTACCAAGGTCCTACAATGTCCTCCAGTTCGAATTCTGGGCATAGCGGCCAGTCGCAATGGAGACTAACCATATGCTTGAGACAAATTATAGTACACAAATGTTATAGAGCGCAAACACAAGAGCACTCCTATTCTAACACTTTCATGATCCCCTAATCCAATATGACGACTTGCAAAACAGTCAAAAAAGGTCAGGTACAGGACCGTTGGCTTTACGTGCTCTCCAAGGCACAGGGGCTTAATACCGTCAACTCCCAGACTTCGGACTGATACAGAGAAATTTTCTTTACGGGAAAATCTCAAAATGCCATCACAATGCACGTGTTGCGCTGTGGCTATGATAGCCGCCTCGTCGCTTCGTGTACGTGGTCCAATTCCCGCGCCGGACAACTATTTGCGTGATCCATAAATAGTTGTTCTGAATCTGAATGTGGTGTCCGTCTATTATATGTTTGTTAAGTACCCCGCGACACAAGGATTAGATTCCCTATTGCGGGCGTAGTCATTTTTAACAAAGAAAATCACTTTTCAGCGAGACAAAAGGCAGTAATATAGAATAACAAATATTTATTACTAATCTAATAGAGAACGTCCCCGAAGATAGTTTAGTACAATTTTATGGAGTCAATAGTATATAATACGTTTTATATGTCTATTGGTAGACCATTAACAAGGCTAGGTTGGATAATGCTATTTATTTGATTGTGTATTACTTTCGCAACAATTTTCTGCGTTTAAACGCTGAATTAATGTATCTGGCTGATAAATGAGGATAATTTTCGTACCATGAAAGTTATATTCTGTCTGTATTTTCTCAATTCAAATATGTTAACCACATTATAGTACTCCATTTATAAATGTAGATTAGATAAGACACCCTATTAGCTTATTATTTATGGCCTAGGGAATAAAATGTACTAAAATGTTGATAAGATAAATGTCTGTTATAAACGTCTATGCTCTGAAGATTACAATATTTTAAATGTATAAATTGTAAGTACATTTATGCCGTAAAATGTTTATGTGAACTCGTATTTTTTTACCCTACCCTGCAGTGCATGACGTGGGGGGTGCTGAGAAAGTGTTTCTTTGCCTCAAAATTTAGCAGATATCCTTTTTTCAAATAAAATACTTAGACTTACGTACGTCGAGTACGGGTCAGTTCCAACACCATTTTGAGCATGATTACGCGAAGGCTGGATTGCCTTTTCATCCGGCATTGTTGCGGCAGGCATATTGCTGTACCAATGCCAGAGAAAAAGCTTTATTATCATTTTTATTAGTATTTGTTTTTATTATCATTAATTATTATTTTTTTTATTGTATGATTTTATTATTATTATTATTTCTAATTTAACGTAATCCACACTAGACTTAGATTTTCTGTAACTTTAGACTTAAAGCACATTTGTAATAAAAAAAATCAGAATTTGTATAATTTGCCTTACTACACAATTTAAATAATAATTCTTTTCCACTTACTAAAAACAACTCTCTAATATAATTGGCAAGTTTGTTATAGAACCTTATACATTGCCCCTTAAAAGAAGTAGGTACTTATTTAGTGGAGATTGGTATCTAGTAGTATTTTCTCTCAGGCCAAGATTATAGGTAGCTGCTATTGCTCTTTTCTGCAATATAAATGAGCTGTTAATTCCATACTACATAATACTATGAAAATAACTGAAATAAGCCATTCTAGTTGTATTAATATGACTTCCTGCTACGGTGAATTGCTTGGGCTCAGGTATCAACAGTAATATTTTCTACTTATTAATTATTAGACTAGACATCTACTACTTCGTTCGTTCGTTCTTTCTCTTCGTTCCCTTCATTCGCAGACAGGCATTTCATAGAATTTCATTTCGCAGAAAATGTCTTGTAGGATTTTTGGTCCTTGTAGGTATTTATTTATATTTTGAATATTATTGCTTCAACAAATTAAAAATTATTTATATACAATTAAAAATATTTCACAGAAACATTAATTCAATGATTTTTTAAATTTGTTTTTATTTCACGAGTATAGTCAAAAAATTTAATTATTTTTATTAATTGTTCCAAGAAAAGCAAGTGCTGAGAGACATTTTATTACGATATTTAATTTTGATTATTTAAAAGAATTCCAGCAAACAAATTTAAAAAGAATATGCGAAGTTCTTTACAAATTCAATTCTTCTATAAATAAAAGAAAATCAAATCGGAAATATTAGATAAAACTACTTTTAATTCAATTTGCTAAACATAAATACGTTGGAATAAGTTAGAAAACGCTACTAGAAAAGAAAGTAAGGTTATAAAACGTTAGCTGGCAGGACAGGATAGCAAGTCGCTATCCTGTCAGAAACCAACTCAGTGGTGGCATCCAGCTTTAGTCATAAAATAATAACTAAAAAGCTTTAACTAAAAAACTAAGGAAGGTACGGAACATTTGAGATTCATTTATTAACATTAAAACCGTATTCAAACTGACTACCTATTTCATAAGAAGTGCAAAATAAATTGTTTTAAAAATAATGAAAATAAACACAGTTTCCCAAATGAACTAGTACGGGAGCAGAAGCCGCGGTCCGGGCAGTTTGCCAAGAGCACTAATTAGCTTGAATTAATTATAGAGTTCTTTCCAACTGGTGCCAATTGCGATGGTATTAAAAAATCTAATTGGTTATTGTATTTTTTGTAACTTAAAGTATGAAGTTATTGCAATCTCAATTTATACATTTTGAAATGAAAAAATGTTTAGTTTTGGCAAAAAGGAACCTTACCATAATCATAATATCATAGCAAGAATAATACATATATTTAGTTAAGAGTCAAAAAAGGCCCCTATCACAGCATTAGCTACGGCAACACAGGTTACTGCAGCGCTGATCTTCCGATAGAGGCTTATATAAGCCACAATGACATAGTATATATATATATAATTAGCCTCTATATAATTAAAAATAAATTGAATATTAAAATTATAACTTTAAATCAATACATAAGAAAGCAAAAAAAATAACATATAATTATAACTTTTATATTTTAACATAGTATTACATATATTTGTAATTAAAAATTGACACAAACTTGATACGAGCTAGCTAAATATCATTGTTATTATAAAATGAATTTTATCAATGTTTTCATACAATCAATACAATGTGTACCTAAATATCTATGTTATTAGAAATAATAATGTTTACAACAGCTATATTACTACAAACATGTTCGGACTATTTACAAGCGCTTTTTTAAAGTCTATTTGAATAAAAACCTTTTTTATTTATTTTATCGAATTTAGATTTATTTAACTCACAAAAAATATGGGTACATACAGATGGATGAAGAGTTAAAATAAGTTCCACATATTTAGTCGTACTGGCATGCAAAAAAAATGGTTTACATAAAAAGTAGCTTAGTTAAAATATTAGGTACAACTATTACATACTATACAGTCAGTAGCTAATTATTATACTTATATTCAAAAAAATCCTTAATATTATAAAATACATTATGTACAAGCCATTCTTTCAACACCTTTTTCATTCAAAATAATAGTTGTTCTCTGATACCATTGGGAACGCTGTTAAACACTTTTATGCACATCACAAATAAATTTCTTTGGAGTAGCGTAGTTCTGCAATATGGCATTAGTATGCGTGTTGGATCTCTTTTGGCAATATTTGGATTATTGCGATGTATAAGCATGAATTATTTTTGACGAACATCAATATAATTATGCGATGTATAGATAGGATATAAAATTACATTCATCTCAGTTGCATACTAGGGAAACACGCATAGTGACAGTTATTAACAAAATTGTAGGTAGGCTATTTTGAGAGCTTCCCAAGTCCAACCGCGATCGTTTAGACATGGGAAGCTTTCAAAATAGCCTACCTACAATAGTGGGTAGCTCGGAAGCTCGGTATTCAATTAGTAAGATCTATTAATCCGTCTGACTGATGAACTTATAAGTACTTTCGTGAGTTTGTAAGAGCCAATACCTTAAAGGGTGTGCTCTTGGAGTAGCAATGTGACAGTGATGCTGTAGGTGTGGTAAGCATTTTCAACTACTGCAATTGTTTAGACAACCATCGTGACATAGTTGTTAGTGAACTTGCCAAAGGTTGAGCGCTTGATCCTCGCACAAGACAAATATTTGTGTTCATGAACATGTCTATTTGTCTTGGTCTGGATGTGTTATGTGTATTGTATGTGCATATTAACAAAATAAGTATTAGTATTGCTATATATTGTCTTGTATCTATAGTACAAACATTGCATAGTATGGGCAAGATGTTGCTGTGTGATAAGTCCCGGATTTTTCCGGATATCCATTCGATGTTCTTACCGCAATTAACGCTTAATTTTCTAAATAATTAAAAATAATGGAAGGCAGATGATTAGTCATTAGAATAATCTGATAATTTTTTGATTATTTGAGTCACAAAGGTATATAAATTTTCTTGAATCTTGATTTTTAAATCTTAAATAATATATCACTTTGAAAGATGATAATCACTAATAATATTTATGTCGGTTGAATTTATTGTGAAACCAAAATTATTATTAAACTAAGTGCGTTCATTTTATCATTGTAGATAGAGTCTAATTTGAGTTTTATGACCACAGTATAAATTGATTAAATAATAAGAGTCATCTTTAATATTACTGTATACTTTAAAGATAAATGATTATTAATGTTCAATATAATATTTAATTAAATGCAACCGAATACGCAAACTGTATAATGGCGAATCACAAAAACATACCTACGTGGAGATTTTATACAGTTTAATAAAAGAACCCGAGCCTCCTGGGTGAGAGCCAGGTATCCTAGCCACTAGACCATATCGGATTATATTGGTAAGCTGAATTATGTCAGATATATTAATGAAAAGATTATAAAAGCGAAATAATACAACTAATCTTTCGTTATTTATGACATGATACCGTGTTTTACAAGGAAATAAATATGTATTTTCTGGTTTGTTCTGTCGTAGCCTTGGTCTCAAAATTTGGCTTGGAGTCGTTCTTTATTGAAGATAAAAACTGACATTATGATTAGGAATTCCAACATTGTGGTCAGGCATTATGCTATAAATAAATATTGTTATGGAGAAAAGCGGGTATTTATGTGTAGTATATTCAAAAAGTCAATTACTCAATTAAACTATAAAAACATGTTCGGGAACAGTTTGCAAAATTTTGATTTTCATACGAAACTACGGATTATGCAAACTGATGTAAAAAAATGGTTCAGTTTTGGGTTTAAACTCGGTTGAAAGATTAATAAAAATAGTATCTGTTGATAAATTCCAAGATGAAGAAGGTAACCGGAATTAGTTTTAAAAAACATTACCAGCCGCGTTCACAAAGAAACAATCTAGATACAATACTTCTTACGCGGTATTGCATCAGGAAGAGTGTAGCTTGATGACAATGCCTCCGTGCGGTGCAAACGTACATTTCTCAAGTCAGCATCTTTACAAAAAATCTATACTACAACCATAAATTGCGGAAAAAAACCATTAAAAATTTTGAAAAAGTGTGCCATTTGGATCAATGTATACTTTAAGTTATCAGGCATGGATACGGATCATGATCATCATCATCGTCCTGATATTGTCCACAGCTGGACATAGGGCTCCCCCAAAAGTTGCTATAATTTTGCCATTTGGAGCGGTTTGTTGCACGCCGCGATTGGCATACGAGTTGGTGACAGGTAGTATCCAGTACACAGGTGACCTGTTGCCCGACTGCCTGGTGTATTCCTTAGTCGCCTTTTTCAACTCCCACGTAACGGTATGGGGTGGTCCTCTTAGTTTTTCTAGGCTGGAAACTATACGGCTAACTGGTGGTTAGCAGTTACTTGCAATACACATGGCATGGTAGCCTAGTTGGTAGTGCTCCTGCCTACGAAGCTGGTGGTCCTGCGTCCGAACCCCGGTAAGTGCAAATATTTGTGTAATGAGCACGAATATTTTTTTCTGAGTCATGGATGTTTTCTATGTATATAAGTATTTGTCTATCTATATAAGTATGTATATCGTCGCCTGGTACCCATAGTACAAGCTTTGCTTAGTTTGGGGCTAGGATGATCTGTGTGGCATTGTCCCTAAATATTATTATTATCTATCATACGGACTAGCTGTTGAAGCAGTGGAAACCACCTAGGCTTTCTTCTTCTTCTTATCGTGTCGATGGTAATATTTAAATTGTATCTGCCCAAAATTAGATAACGCTAACCGCTTTAGTTATAGCCTCATACAACTCTTGAAGGGAGCGGGAGACTGAACAGGAGAAACAAACAGATAAATAACCATACTTTGGGTTCAGGCATCACGCTCGCAGATGACTTATGATGTGGGAATGTAACCCCATTTGCACATGTTTTCTACGCTTTAAAAAAACGTTATTTAAAAAAGAACGCGTTGCAACAGTTCCTTAAAACAATAATAAAAATGCCATTGCGTGGAGTGTATTCTTTAACTTACTAGGTTGAGCTGCTAATCGAGCAGAAGAACGCCTTACCTCACTTAAATAATGAAGTGAGTGGTCGTTGGTTCGATTCCCACACAGAACATTTTTTTTCTGTATCTGGGTGTAATTTATCGATAGTAATGTATTAAGAAATATATTAGTATATTTGCCAGTGTTCTGGTTGCCATAATACAGGCTCTGCTTAGTTTGGGATTAGATGGCAGTGAGTCAGTCAGAGTCCCAAGATATTTATTTATATCGGCACACTTTTGTTCATCTCAAATGCCTTGTAAAAGTATATTAGATCATACAACTTTTATTACATGGTTTTTATACTAAACTTTTAAATCCAAATTTATTTAGATAGCGAGTTATTTTATATAAATATTTTTAAGATCAACATAATTTGATGCAATTATTAACTACACTCAATAAAAAGATATTCCGATACCGGGAATCGAACCCGAGCCTCCTGGGTGAGAGCCAGGTATCCTAGCCACTAGACCATATCGGATGATACACGAATAAAAAAAAACACTATTCTTTTACAAACACGGAAATTCCCGAACTAATCCACAAGTCTTGGGCACTCTACCAAATCGCTGAGTATGCGTAATAGGTGCCCGATCGAAATGGATTATCCTGCAAAAGCGACCATGACTAATGATCTGATTTAATATTGCTTTCACAGCGTTCTGTTAGTTCATCGTCGCTAATTACTGCTGCATAATGATTAGGAAGGTTCGATTACTGAATAAAACGATTTACTTAGTCAGTTCCCGGAAAGATAGGATACTTATTTTAATTGTCTCAACTTTCTGCCTATAATTATTCTCGCTTTCTCCCTCGGAATGAGTATTTTTCCGCAGAAAATGTATATTTTATGACATCCTGTCAATTTAATAATTGATCTGTCTCTATATTCTTAACCAAAGATTCACCATAACCATATATTGTAATTTAACGTATGAAAAATTATTATATATATTTTTAATCGGTTACCTGTTGGGCATGGACCGGTCGGTTTAAACTACGAGGATGCCTTCGTTTAATTTTCTTATCCTTACGTAATATCGTTTTTTTTTTTTCATAAAATTGCCTAAGGGGCTCTATGCGTCGCGCATAGGAATAATGTCGCGTCCCCCAATATGTCTATGTAGGTGCGAATATGACAGTACCGTGCTTTGTGTGAGGCAAAGTTTATTTTACCTACAATAACATATTTTTTCATCGAAATATTCGTTGCAGTTTCTATTATGCTCCTGGCTAGCTACCGATCTCATCCGTAGGTCTTGCACCAATCAGTTAGCTCGTTCGTATTAATGAGACACAGAGGTTATTAATTGGGTCAATGACGGTTGACTGACTAAGAGTTCCAAGTGTGCATAGGCTTCGGACACCGTATACCATCAGGTTGATTCTACGATTTGGCATGTCTCAAAATAATATATGGTAAAATATATGATATTAAATAACTTAAGTGAATCGAATTTCGAAGTCGAAAATTGCGTGATTGCAGTCAGCTGCTTGGATACTACAATCACTTTTAAAATACTCTTCCTTTTTTCTTTTATTTAAACTAGTCTTTAAGGATCATCATATCAGCCGAAAGACGTCCACTGCTGGACAAAGGCCTCCCTCAAAGATCTCCACAATTGCCGGTCTTGCGCTATCCGCATCCAGCGTTTTCCAGCGACCCGCACAAGATCATCGGTCCATCTTGTAGGGGGCCTGCCCACGCTGCGTCTTCCGGTTCGTGGTCGCCACTCGAGAACCTTTCTGCCCCAGCGGCCATCGGCTCTACGAGCTATGTGCCCTGCCCACTGCCACTTCAGTTTGGCAATTCTTAGGGCTATGTCGGTGACTTTGGTTCGCCTGCGGATCTCATCATTTCTGATTCGATCTCGCAGGGAAACTCCAAGCATAGCCCTTTCCATTGCTCTTTGGGTGACCTTGAGCCGCCTGATAAGGCCCATAGTTAGCGACCACGTCTCTGTTCCGTAAGTCATCACTTGACTGGCAACACACACTGGTCGAAGACTTTCGACTTGAGACACTGCGGTATTTGGGACGAGAAGATATTACGTAGCTTCCCGAACGCTGCCCAGCCGAGTTGGATTCTACGATTGACCTCCTTCTCGAAGTTGGACCTACCTAGTTGGATGGTCTGTCCTAGGTAAATATAGTTCTCTACAACTTCGAGAGCAGAGTCTCCAACCTTAACTAGAGTGGGTGCAACATGGATGTTTGACATAATTTTCGTCTTATCCATGTTCATTTTCAGACCCACTTGTTGAGAGACTCTGCTGAGGCCATCGAGCATTGTACCGAGGTCGTCAAGGGTCTCAGCCATGACTACTATATCGTCAGCAAATCGAAGGTGGGTGATGTACTCGCCATTGACATTGATGCCAAAGCCTTTCCAGTCCAGAAGCTTGAAGACATCTTCCAATGCAGCGGTGAACAGTTTCGGAGATATAACATCTCCCTGTCTCACACCTCGCTGCAAGTGGATAGGTTTCGAGTTCTGGTCCTGGAGTCGCACTGACATAGTGGCGTTTTCGTACAAACACTTTAACACCTCGATATACCGGTAGTCGATTTGGCACCTTTGGAGAGACCTCAGTACGGCCCAAGTTTCGATCGAATCGAAGGCTTTCTCATAGTCCACAAACGCTAAGCATAATGGCTGGTTATACTCTTCGGTCTTCTGTATAACCTGCCGCAGCGTATGTATGTGGTCTATGGTACTAAAGCCTTTACGGAAACCGGCTTGTTCGGGAGGCTGGAAGTCGTCAAACCTGCGTGCGAGACGATTCGTAATGACCCTCGAAAACAACTTGTAAACATGGCTCAGCAATGTGATGGGTCTGTAATTCTTCAAGAGGGTTTTATCGCCCTTTTTGAAGAAGAGCACCACCACACCCCTGTGCCATGCTTTTGGCGTTTGACCTTCTAGTATTAAATAACTTCTGAAGGGCCCGTAGGATTGGTGTACCACCCGCCTTCAGAAGCTCTGCCGTAATTCCATCATCACCAGGCGCCTTGTTGTTCTTAAGCTGTTCGAGAGCCATTCTAATCTCGCACAGGCTGACGTCCGGGATGTCGTCGGTGAAGTGTTGGGTTAGTCGTGCTCTGGGATCTGAGGCACAACTATCGACAGGTGACTGGGTTTTCGCATACAGCTGTCCATAAAACCTCTCGATCTCTCCCAGCAACTCAGGTTTAGACGTGACGATTCTGCCATCCTCAGTCTTCAGCTTCGTCAGTTGGCTCTGTCCAACAGACAGTTCTCTTGCAAACACTTTAGAGCCTTTGTTCCGCTCAATGGCTTCTTTAATACAATTTGTATTAAATTGGCGCGTGTCGCGTGTCAAAGACTTTGAGATCTGTCTGTTGAGCTGCCGGTATCTGGTAGCATCATCAGAGGATGTCAGAACCATTTTCCGTCTTTCGTCCGTTTAAGGATATGTTACTAACATTTGCACCGTTCCTATCATCCGATATGGTCTAGTGGCTAGGATACTTGGCTCTCACCCAAGAGGCTCGGGTTCGAGTCCCGGTATCGGAATGTCTTTTTGCTAAAATATTCCACTACCCTTTTTATGAATTATTTACTTTCTTATTGTTTTCTTTACTGATTTGTTGCCATTTACGCAAATTCGTCTTTTATTTATTTTTAATAAGTACCTAAGTTTGGTTCGTATATATTTGTGTATGTTTTGTAGAATAGTTTATTTTTAACATGGATTATTATTAATGAGTGAACCCGAGCAATCCCAAGGTGGTATAGAAAAATAAATGAGCGTTTCATGGCAATTTTTTTAAACCTTCGGTTATATTAACAATTCTTTTGAAGTCGATTTCGAGAAATCATGTAAATTATTGCTTCCATCCATCCAAGTGCAGTTTAAACTATATCAAGATTTTAAATGTTTTTGAGCAATTAAAATATCTTTATACAAGGTATAATATAACTAGAAAATGCAGTAAATTGAAGTTTCGCACCATGATACTAAACAAATGGAAGAATACCAGATCGTGAGTTAATAAAATAATCTTTCTTGAGCCCTATATTACTAATACCATAAATGTGAAAGTTTCTGAGTATAGTTGTATGGATGTTTGTTACTCTTTCACACAAAAACTACCGAACGGATTATGATGAAACTTTGTAGTATATTATATGGCGGCTGGCAACACTAGCCAAGTAAACTGCTATTACGTGTTTCTACGCTAAATAAAATAGAAATTATTGAAATTAACCAACCTTTTGTGGTAAAATCGTAGTGAAAGTGAATATATAACCTCATTCTGTGAAGTGCCGGTCATTTAACATCATTCCAAAGGATTTCGTGAGTTGAAACTTATAGAACAGTAAACAAAAACGTTACTCTCAAATTCAAACATCACTCACACAACGAAAAACAGCTGTTCCACAGCTGTTTTGGATATATAAATACACGCACTCACACGATCATAAACAAATCACCATCTGCTTCTGACAACTACGCAATACGTCACTACTGTCAAGAACGGGTGCGTTTAATGAACATAATTTAGCATCATACTAGATAATTATATTGCGTTCAGAAATAGTGCGTTCGGAGTTAGGGGTGCACCCACACGAGCGCTTTTATAAGGCGACGTAAATAACAGTTCAAGTCTACGACAAGTGTCAATTGAGATTTTAAAAAATGGATGAGGCAGATCGCAATGTAAACGTAAAATTATTTCTATCAAATTCAACAGAGTCTTTAAATAATACTTCGGTCATTACTTCAGATTCTGAGTATGAAACGAAAAGTTTAGATTTGTCCACGAACCAGAACCATTGTTTAGTAGACAATTTAAGGGACGAAATACATATTTTGAAAACAAAATTAAAAAGTACAGAAAATGAACTTGATAATATAATATTAGAGAACGCCAGCCTGAAGAAACAAATTGAACTACTAAACCATCAGATGACGACGCTAAAATTAGTATGTAGGAGCCCCATGGTTACCCTAAAAAGAAAAACTCCGAGATCTCAGAAAAATGAAAACAAAAATAAATTACATAATATATTATCTACTCCAAAGAATAACACGACGGACATTAACCCCAACGAGGGCAATAGAGAAGTAACAAAAAAAGAAGCTACAACGAAAACTAACATACAAAAAGCCAAGACACCAAAAAAAGGAGCAACAACATCGAAAACAGAACCTAAGAAAGTAGAAAAAAAACGACAAACATGGATCTTTGGTGGATACTCATGTGTGGGACTTGCTGCAAAATTGATGAAAGATAAACATGTAAGGTCAATGGGTCGCGTTATGGCACATACAAAACCAGGTGCACATACGGATGATATCTTGAAAAGTTCCTATACGAGCCCCATTAACGACCACGATAAGCTAATAATAGGTATAGGTGAGCATGAGGGGTTACTCCTATTGGGTTATTATGGAGTTACATAGCCTAATAAAAAGGTATCCTAAATGTCAAATATGTCTTCTGAAGGCTTGCACAAATAAATATTTTAATGTAAATCTACTTAATTATCAATTTAAAATGATTAGTCAGAATTTCGAGAATTGTCACTACATCGATAGTTTTACACACATTGGGAATATTATTTTTAATTATGAGAAATTACATGTCAAAAACACCCAAAAAATAGAAATTATTACCAATCCAAACCGGAAAACTATCAAATTATCAAATAATAAACGTCATCTAAGTAATAATACTCTTGCCCCAAGTCAATCGGTGAGGCAGACATCATCAGAGACCATATTTAAAAAGGTACAATACCATATCTTTTTCATAAAATTAAACAAACTAATAGAATTTCTAAACAAATATCGGAGCCTAAAAAAGGCACAATACCTTTTTACTTTGTACGAAAATCCATAAAATGTCAGGAACAGTCTAGTAATTTTTCCTTTCGTAAAATCAAATCATGCATACTTTAGAATTTTACATCAGAACATTGCAAGCATACTAGCCAAAAAAGATTTATTAGACGTAGCAATAACAGAGCTAGCAGAAGAAAACTGTAAACCAAATGTTATCTGTCTCACTGAAACATTTATAAAAACAGGCAACGAGGCTAACGTAAAACTGTACGGTTATGAACTGGGTGCCTCCTTTTCCAGAAATCAACAAAAAGGTGGTGTATGCATTCTTGTACAAAAAAACACAATTTTCAATGAACTCCTGTGGCTAAAACAATATGCATCCCATAAATCGTTTGAATGTTGTGGTATCGAGATTCCTACAGAAAAGTTATTAATAATATGTGTCTACAGAACACCTAATTCCGATGTAACACAATTTATAAAAAAAATTGATTTAATATTATATGAATTAAGCAAAAGAACAAAACATAAAATTGTAATTGCTGGTGACATAAATATAAATTCACTGAAAGAAAATAAAACTACCATTGACTTATTTGACCTCTTAAAGTGTTATAACCTAATTGTGCATATTAAAGAACCAACCAGACAAACTAAGTGCATAGATCATATTTTTAGCAATATTGATAGCGCTATTGGTACTGTTTTACCACTTGGACTCTCGGACCACGAAACAGCCCAAATGCTAAGCTATATCAGTTCACAAAAGCAACAAACTCCTAGGATAATAACAGCATTTAAAAGGGACTACAATGAGTACAATATAAAAAAATTTAAAGAGTACCTACAAAAAATGTCTTACAATGACATTTACATTGAGGATGATCCGAATATAGCATTCTCAAAATTTCACGACCGTTTCAGATTATTTTATGGCCTCAATTTTCCAAAAAGAAAAATTAAATTTAACACAAAAGAAAAGAAAAGGAATTGGATTTCAAAGGGTATAAAGATAAGCTGTTTGAATAAAAGAAAATTGAGATTCAAGTACTATAAATTCAAATCATCAGAAAATAAAATTGAATTCAAACGGTACTCAAAAATATTAAAACACTGCCTTGTTACGTCCCACAAGCTCTCGAATGACAATTTTTTATCAAAAAGTAAAAATATCTGCAGGGCGGCATGGAAAGTAGTAAAAAATGAGTATAATAATAACCTTGACTATATGAAGTACATTGACGAAATAGATACTGACGAAAAAATTATTAATGATCCGTTA
Organism: Pseudoips prasinana; assembly: GCA_951640165.1. Taxonomy (NCBI): domain Eukaryota; kingdom Metazoa; phylum Arthropoda; class Insecta; order Lepidoptera; family Nolidae; genus Pseudoips; species Pseudoips prasinana. Next base: position 28,976,567 of record OX621251.1, on the reverse strand, counting down.
CAAATAGCCTTGACATTCAATACTTTTTTTATAGAATCTACAAATGTGTTAATTAGTACTAGTGATAAAGATGGTAATACAAAATCAAATTTTAATTTTAATAAGAATGGCCACTCGTTTTTCTTAAAGCCAACTTCAGAAGACGAAATAAAAAAAGTAATTCTTTCGCTAAGGGATACGAAATCAGTAGGGTACGATGATATATCAACACAAGTTTTAAAAGCATGTTCAGATGAATTGTCACCCCTGTTAGCTCACCTAATTAACTTATCCTTTGAAAAGGGATCTTTTCCAGATGCTTTAAAAAAGTCAATAGTAAAGCCATTGTACAAGAAAGGAAACAAAAGAGAACTTGGGAATTATAGACCAGTCACGCTCATTTCCATATTTTCTAAAATCTACGAAAAATGTATGCATAGAAGGTTAACAGAATACAGCAATAAATTTAATATAATTGTTAGTGAACAAAACGGATTTCAGAAATGTAAATCGACCACCTTGGCAATGTTTGATCTAATTAAAGCCATCACAACGAATCTAGATCTCAATAAGGACACCAGTGTACTACTATTTGATATGACAAAAGCTTTTGATTTCGTAGCACATCGTATATTATTGTCAAAGTTAGAGTCATATGGTGTACGAGGCCCTGCGTTGGACTGGATACGTTCGTATCTCGACAATAAAACACAATGCGTACAAATCACAAACATCGATAAAAATAATAATTTAAAGACATACGAGTCTACATATCTACCAAACAAATACGGGGTTCCACAAGGAAGCGTGTTGGGTCCTCTTTTGTTTCTTTTTTACATTAACGATTTACCACAAATAACTATCCACAAAACTGTATTATTCGCTGATGATATATCCATAGTAGTTAAAACTGACAAAGAAAAAAACACAAGTGACCTTCAAATTCAAATTAATGATACAATTAAAACGGTAGCAAGCTGGCTTAAACAAAATAACCTGCAAATAAACACCAAAAAAACAAAATACATGCGTTTCCAAAAACAATATAGAAACCTAACAAATAAATAAATTATTAAATATAAAGAAGAACCCATAGATGACACGGAAAATGCAGTCTTTCTGGGAATAATAATTGATAAGTACCTAAATTGGAAAAAACATGTTGAGAAAATATGTAACAAGCTTAATAGCTTTACATATGTTCTCAACCGATTGCGGCGTGTTACTTCAGAAAAAACTACCATAATGGCTTATCATGCATATGTGGCTTCGACTCTGAGGTATGGTTTGCTATTATGGGGTAATTCAACAGACGTTAATCGAGCCTTTATTGCTCAAAAAAAATGTATACGAGCAATTGTGGGAATACGTCCATATGAATCTTGTAAGCCATACTTTCATAAGCTGAAGTTGCTAACACTTCCATCAATGTACATTTTTGAAATTTGTATGTTTGCTAGACAAAACTTGCATCTCTTCTCGACTGCAAAAGAATTATTCCCACGGTCAGTTAGAAACCCGCAGAGACTGGTATTGTCGCATATTCCGAATACTGCACTGTATCAAAAAAGTTGTGTGGGTATGGCCATTAAATTATATAATAATATTCCAAATTGTGTAAGAGAGTCAACGTCTCTAAACATATTTAAATGCAGATTATTTAAGCTCCTGTTACAATATAGGTTTTATAGCGTCAAAGAGTATTTAGACTGTAAGTTCAATGACATGTAATTGATTATAAACAAGTATTGACATTATTATTATTAGAATTCTGTTTGTATTTTTTTGACATTTATTATTGTTTATTTTGTTATTAATATGATTATGTAAATTTAACATTAGGTATTTGAGTATGACATAAATGAATTTGTATTTTTTTTTGCATGCCAAACTGGCGAAACATGTATGTACCTACCTTATTTTTCATGACCATCTGTAACCATTTACCATGTTTCATGTGAATAAAGAATTGAATATGTATATATATATATAATAACGGTTATAATTTATAAAGTTTACGCGGGTAAAACCCAGCTAGTTCTAAATAAGCCAGTTGATCGACATTTTATGGAAAGTTAATCATTATTTTTGTGTATTTTACAAGTTGATATTCTACACGTTTTTCAGTTAAATATAAAAATTGACTGTTTCTGTTACATCTTGTATAATTGTGACTATCGAAGGGACCTCATTATTTTTTGTCGATTATCTATACATATAATAAAATCGTAGGAAAGTCAAAACTGTACATTGAATATTATTTTTAAAGGATCGTGATCTATAATCGATATCGAAGCCAAACATATAGTTTTTAGAATTTTTCTCTGTATGTCTGTTTGTCTGTATGTATGTCCGGGCTAAACTCAAAAAGTACTGCATGGATTTTCTTCAAATTTTGCATTAATATTACTAAGAGGTTGGGTCAACATATAGGCCAAAATATTATCATGCTATCACCTACGGGGGAGGAGCTGTGGTAATTTATAAAGTTTAACACGGTTAAAACCGCGGGGCACAGCTAGTATTTATTAAAAAATAATCTAGTTTTCTAGTTATTCAATTCACGTACGTTGTTTTTATCAGTTTCGATTAATATATACAACATACGTTTCTTTCAGATCGGTGTGATTTGAAAGAAACGTATGTCTGGGTGGATTGCGAATTCTATTCCCCCATCTAAGAATCTAAGAGTGATTACAAAGACTGGGTCGGATTGGTTGAGAGACTACCATCCATGCTTTGGACAGCCGTAAAACAGTTTTAGTCAGTGTCAAGAGAACATAATAACTGTTTCAGGTATTCATAATATCGAATTTAAGACTCATAGAGAGTTTAAAAACTATGCTAACCATCTTAGCCACTTGTTCCTTATATAGTAAGTTAAGGCGCGACGCCCACTATCAGTGGTTTGGAGCGCCTTAGGGCGGATTCAGGCGCCTGCGAACTAACTCGGCAGTCGTAAGCATACCTAAGGACGCCAAGGCCGTGGCATTTTTGTGGCAGACACGTCGCAGAACAGTCATGCCGTTTACCAACGCGCAATACCTAGAGGAAAACAAAAGGCAACAGTTTCACTAATACATTTTATTTCACGACGACTTTCAAAAGACTTGTCTAATAATGAACTTAAGCGTGACTAATTACATATCACTTCCTCGTTGCTAAGGACGTTCTCATAAGACTTGAAGCAACATTAAATGGCCAAGCCAATTTTTAACTTAAGCTCAGGGTCTCTACCGGCTAAGTCGCCGAACATCGATTTCTTAAATGGCGTTCAAATATATAAAGATTAAAAATGACTTAATCAATCGTTAAATCGGCTTCAACGTTGACAATCGATTCCGGACCATTTATGACGTCACATGTGCTCATGGAAGCCGATGTAATGATTGATTAAGTCATTTGTAACCTTTATTTATTTGAACGCCATTTAAAAAATAAATAAAAATAAAAAAATAAAAAAGGTTTTTACTCACGTAGACTTTAAAAAAGCGCTTGTAAATAGTCAGAACATGTTTGTAGTAATATAGTTGTATACATTAGATATTATTTCTAGTAACATAGATATTTAGGTACATCTTGTATGAAAACATTTATAAAATTTATTTTATTACAGAAATGATATTTAGCTAGCTCGTATCAAGTTATTGTCAAGAGATTATGTTTAAATATCTAGTTTAAGTCTAATATTTTTACTACATATTGTCAATGGTTCTGTCTATATTAAAGGTATTATTATTATGACGGACCTTGTGTTAATAACGACGGTCGCGCTTTAATGCTACCACCGGATCCAATGCGCCCCAACTGAGAAGACCCAGCGAAACAAACTCAGTGGGTTCATCTACTACCGGTTTCAACACGACCCAGTTGAGACGGTCCGGCGAAACATACTCAAGCGGGCATGAACACGGGATTTGGTCCAATTAGAGTAATTATTTAGTAGGCAAACACAATATATGCTCGATCGGTTGTCTGAATGCTTATTATTTTAGATTATATTTAGGTATACAAAAGAAAAACTTCGAAACAATAACATTATTCATTTTGAGACAGAGTCAATAATTTTAAATTAAGTATATGATAGCAATCATTTACAGATAGTTCACGTAACACAGCAGATCAGTCATGTATATATGGCTACAAGATCTCCAGCGAGCAATGTGCAGGTAGGAAGTGAGAGCCAGACGTCTTTGTCATTGATGTACTCTTTAGTGGTGTAATAACCCCTAGCCATAAGTATACGTTTAATATGTGTTTTAAAACTTGTGTCAGGCAGATCAGTAATTTGAGTAGAGCTTGTTATAAAACCTAATACAATTTCCTAAAAATGATTTATTAGTTTTGCTTACTCTAAAGCCTGGCATGGCTAGTTTGTTTTTATTCCTAGTATTTATATTATGCAGTTCACTTTTCTTTTTATAATAATGAATATTTTTTCTAACAAACATTATATTCTGATATATATATTCCGATGGCACAGTAAGTATATTTATTTCTTTAAACAAATTTCGCAAAGAATCGCGACTGCCTAAACCATAAATGGCTCTGACTGCTCTTTTCTGCAATACAAAAATAGTACCTATGTCAGCCGCCGAACCCCACAGCAGAATGCCATACGACATAATGCAATTTAAAATTTAAAATTTAAGAAATCGATGTTCGGCGACTTAGCCGGTAGATCCCCTGGTCAGCTTTTGGCTCACAAGGAGCTCTCGAATATATTTATTAATTATTACTATGGACGAAAATGCAATCTGAGAAAGAAAACTCGTAGAAAAAAGTACCGCGGCCGCACGGTAGTCAAAGTAATACTGTAGTTACACGGGTTAAGTTCCAATAAACTATACCATAAAACATTTGAAAAGTGAGTCCATTGTTAATAAAAACTAATAACCGAATAGCCCCACAATAGTTTGGGAATAATTTATATGCCAAATAGTAGTAGAATAATTACAGTAGTCTAACTTTATAACGTTTATTAAAATTAGAATTGCGAGCAAAGTTTGAGAAGCACGGACTCGAAAAGCAAGTAATTATTTGATAAATATAGTTGGCACTGCGTCAGCTATTTCCTTGCTAGCCTTATTATTACTTGAGGCGTTGGCCGGGCTGGTTGACGTGGTTAGTTTATACTTACCTTTCACGACGAAGGTCGTGGTTTCGATTCCCATCCAGGACAGATATTTGTGTATAAATAAAAAATTAAATAAAATAAAAAAGGTTTTTATTCAAGTAGACTTTAAAAAGCGCTTTTTAATAGTCAGAACATGTTGTAGTAATATAGTTGTATACATTATTATTTCTAGTTACATAGATATTTAGGTACACGGATTGTATGAAAACATTTATAAAATTTATTTCGTACGTTTGTACGTGAACGTGTCTGTTTGTCGTGGGGTGTAATTATCTAAATAAGTATGTATTTACCAAATAAACGTTGTATATGGAGTTTACCACTTATCTGGTTTCCATAGTACAAGCACTGCTTAGTTTGGAATCAGATGATCGTTGTGAATACTGTCCCTGGCTATGATTATTATTAAGGTTAGTTTTAGTACTGCATGTGTATTCTGCATGTACCATATAGCATATTTTTTTTAAAGGAGAAGGAATCTTCTGCGCCCAGCAGTTAACTACTTGAAATGTGGATTAAAAAAACCGTTATATTTTTCTAAAGGAAATCACAAAATATGGTATCATGTTTCTATCTAGGAAGCGAGAAAACTTAAATTACGTTATGAAACGAAATAATCGATAAAATAATGATGAATTGCTCGCAATCGATTAATAAATCGGTAAAATCTCAGAATATGTTTGAAAATCGAGTGACAAGTGTTTTTTTGTGGAGTCGATTCATAGCGGATCGTATTCCTTTATTTTTCTTGGGGCAACACTTCTCTGGCTGACAGCCTTTACATGCTCTTTGACTTTGATGTTATCTTTCGTTTTAAGTGCGCACGTATGATCCATGTTTTATTTGCGGTTTTCTTCGACTGTAGTGACTGCCCGGGGCGTGGGGTATCCAAACATGCCAGATCTTCGACATGTCACACTCTCCATGCATAAAACCATAACACAACCGAAGCCATTCAAAAAATATTTTGTAAAAAAACTACAACGTTATAATATAACCTCACTTTTACTATAGTTCATATAACTTGATTCCTGGATAGCCAAATTTCACCGAAATTTCAGTGAGCTCTTGTTATTATGTCCTCTCACGAATAAGGCTAGTTTGATTCAGTTAACACCTGGGCCCAGGAATGTATGGAGTCATTTCCTTCTCCTTTATATATGACGTTTTCGTTAAAGCTTAAAGACTTCCTCCGCTTCACCGGAAAACAAAAGCGAGTGGGAACTCAAGACAAAGACCCCCATTGGAGCTCGTACCTTGACTCGGGGTGCCAGAGAGATGCATGAGAGGGTAGGTTTTTAGGAACGTTTTGTGCAAGTAAAGCACGTAAAATATGTAGGACTTAATATATGTAAACAAACTATTAGTATACGTATAATAATAATGTTCTCCAAGTCGAATTTCGGCCAAAACGGCCAGTCTCAATAGAGATTAGCCATCTGCGCGGGACATATTATAGAGCACAGGTGTGCGCAAACACAGGAGCACTTTCTTTTCCATCACTCTCATGATCCGATGGAACGCCTAGCGACACGACCGGAAAGAGGTCAGGTACAGGACCGACGGGTTTACGTGCTCTCCGTGGCACGGTGGAGTAATACCGCCAACTCCCAGACTTCGGGCTGATGCTGAAAAATTTTTCTTTTTACAGAAAAGTCCCAAAATTACTTTTGGCCCGACCCAGGATTTGAACCCACGGCCTTATTCTCTACGGGTGAACACGCTACCGCTAGACTAACGAGGCAGTATATATATAGTAAGCGCTTTACACTTAGTGCTATTTCCTGTGGGAGAAGTAGGGCACAACGTTAATTCTTAACGCCTTTCTAAAGAAGCTCCATAACGTAATTCATATTTCATTGATCAAGTTTAACGATAATCATTATTAACAACGAAAGTTTAAAATATTAAGAAGGGCTTTTATGTTAAAATCTTAGCTAGCCATGTTGATCAATAGATCCAATTATCCAGTGCTCTGTGTGCCGTTAAATCTTACAATACACCTTTTTCCCACCGAGTGGTGTGGAAACATTATTTCAAACCCCTCCACATACGCGGAAAAAATGCAACCTCATTTCGTAGAAATGTATTATATTAAAAATGTGTATTTCTACGTGAGAAGGAAATGGGAAATTTATGAACAACGTCAAAATTAATGGAGTTTACCAGACTAAGAACTATTTCTGTATTTTTTTTGTGTTACTTTTGCCGTACAGTATGTGTTGTAAAGCCACGTGAATAAAAACGTGTTTAATTTATACGATTTTTGACGGGAACTGCGGGCGAATAAAATCAAGCGACTAATGTTTTCTTGCAATCGGATCTTCGGTTCAAGAAAGCATAGAGGATACGTACAAACTGTTTTGTTGATTGGAGAACTACCCTTCATACTTCGGAGAGATTAAACCGTTGCCGGTTGTCATGAGAACAGTGGTTCATGACGGGCATAAGGCTCCATTTAGGTTTAAATAATAATACGTTTAGCTTTATAAAATATAACGCGAGTTAAACCGAGTACATAACACATATAAATTAAATGTCTTGGTACGTACTTGGTTTTGGTACCAACGTAGAGATATTGCTATATTTGTAAGAAACCACCCAAAGGAGACGGGGATTTCTGGGCCTTACTGTAATAAGTTGAGATATTGTTTAAAAAAAGCGTTATATTTTTCTATTTCAAAATTTAAAATATTGACCCAATTTACAATCTAGAAAACGAGAAATCTAAAAATAAGTTTAAGTCACGAATTAAATTGGTTGTTGATTACTATAATCGATTAACGTTAATGAGCTCAAACAATGTAATATATAAACTCTTGCACCAGACACCAGATAACCGATTGTATGAACGAAAATTTTATATTTGTAAGGTATTAGTTATTTTCTTCGTTATTTCTCTGTAATTCTTTTGACATTCATTTTTTAATTATCACATTTATATTTTGTAATCTTAGGTAAATGTTTGTTTTGCGAGCATATTTTTAAAATATTTGCATGCCTAAAAGCTGATTATGGTGATACCTACTACCTTTGTAATACCTAATGTAAACCACCCATTTTCGCAAATAAAATATTTGATTTGATTTGATTTGAACACGTATCCGTCTCCTTTGATTCGATAAGTTAGTGAAGACATTATATTTCTCAAAACGGATCCCACTAAGTTAAGATTGGAGTGGTGTAGAAGTAATCTACATTACAAAAAAAGCCACACAACTTCAATATAAGTGTATAACCACATTCCAAAAGCCTTAAAAAAGGTGCCCCTATGGCTGTTTAGTCCCAAATTAAAAGTTTCGCTGCTTGGTAAGTGTTTCTACACATTAATTGAATACTGAATTGTAAAACATAGAACACATGAAATACAATGAACAATCTATGTGTCAGTAAATATTAGTAAGTCTTTTAATTGTTATATAAGTTACTATGCTGTGTGGTGACGGCATAGAATATAATCACCCCAACTCCTCCCGTTGGGGGCGTAGAAATTGACCGAGGAAGGAATACCTACCAGAGAACGGGCCGCAGCGTTTTTCTGTGAACTATGACCATCAAACTGCGATCGCCAACCCGTCTGCCAAGCGTGGCGATTATGGCATATCCCCCCATTCTTTGGGGAGGCTATTGTCCAGCAGTGGACGTACTGTGGCTGACACGATGATAAGTCATTTAAATATTAAGCAGTTATGTTCCGTACAATGTTAGAATTCAGTATGCATATAAGTATGTATATATCTTTGCCATTGATGTTGTACAATCATATCTAGAATATACATACATACACGCCTGTTTCTCAGAGGGGTAGGCAGAGACAACGGATTTCCATTTGTCACGATCTTTGCACACGTCTTTTGCCTCGATTACATTCTATTATATTCTTCATACATGCTCGCCGGCTTAGGGTACTTCTGATCTGCCCTTTCTTGAGAACGTCTCCGATTTGGTCAGAGAATGTTCGACGAGGTCTTCCCCTTCCGGTTGTTCCATTCACACAGGCCAGGTATACTTCTTTGCTCAATCTTCTTTCATTCATCCTCTCTAAATGGCCAAACCATCTCAGCATTCCTTTTTCAATCTTTGTGACTACATCTTCTTTCACACCACAATGCTCTCTTTCATCAGTATTTCGAATTCTGTCTCTCAAAGTCACACCACACATCTAGAATATGTGTGATATTAAATTATTCGAATGCCCTCTAAGGGTAGATGTGTCGGGAACCAATATAATGTAACAACCACCATATGGAACCATATCTTAAGCGAATCTTATCTTATTTTATCATATTTTTATATGAATTAGTTACATGAATAGAAATCATAGTAGACAGTAGGTACACCTCTGCTTATTCCATATTTTTTAAAGGCCTGTTTATAATAAAATAGTGTAAATATATTTTATTTTAAATTGTGAAAGAATAACGGGAAACTCTATAAACATATAGTCATGGACACAATAATATCACAAGACCAGATCCTATCATTTTAGTCCAAAGTTAGCAAAAGCTATCGGTAGAAGTAAGCGATTTCAGCTCTATTAGTACTGCAGGGTAGACAAAGTCTGTCTTTATCCTACGATTAAAGAATAAAATTGTCTATTCAATTAATTAATATCAAGAAACTAAGTAATGGAATCAGGCGTTACTTTGCGGAAATCCATACTCGTCGAGTGCTCGACAATTGCGCTTCTAATGTTAAACTCGTCGCCCTGCTCAGCGCGGACTGAAGACAAAACGTCCCAATTTGGACGTTTTTGAGTCTTCACTTTGCGCGCGCTAGTAACATATCTGCCTCTTTTTAGGATTCCGTAGCCAAATGGCAAAAAACGGAACCCTTATAGATTCGTCATGTCTGTCTGTCTGTCTGTCCGTCCGTATGTCACAGCCACTTTTTTCCGAAACTATAAGAGCTATACAGTTGAAACTTGGTAAGTAGATGTATTCTGTGAACCGCATTAAGATTTTCTCACAAAAATAAAAAAGAACAATAATTTTGGGGGTCCCCCATACATAGAACTCAAAAATTTTTTTTTCAACGTACCCATACATGTGGGGTATCTATGGATAGGTCTTCAAAAATGATATTTTTTTTCTAAACTGAATAGTTTGCGCGAGAGACACTTCCAAAGTGGTAAAATGAGTGTCCTGTAACTTCTAAAATAAGAGAATGATAAAACTAAAATAATATATGATGTACTGATGTATATTACCACGAAAACTAACAACGAAAATTGGTTTGGACGAGATCTAGTAAGTAGTTTTATTTAATACGTCATAAATCATAAACCGCAATTTACCTTTCATTTAATCAGCTGTAATACTTGCTGCTATGGAACTCTTCATGTGCGAGTCCGACTTGCACTTGGCCGGTTTTTTTTATATTATATAATATCATTGGCTGCTAGTGTATCATCGCAAATAATATTAAAAATAATAATATAGAAAACATTTAAGTTTCTCAAAAATATACGACAGCGGAACAAGGTCTAACTGCTTGGGCTTCCAAGCTAGCACGGTAAGGGTGGTGATATATTACTTCCTTCCGCCAAGGGTTTTTGATATTGTAATCTAATTCGTCTTCCCGGGGAAATGCATGAATAAAAGTGGATTTACTACAGGGTGTATAGTTACTCGTAAATAGGCCTTGAACGATATAAACCAAGAATTCATATGACTTTTGTGGAGTAGACGTACTTCTTAGTAAGTATCCATAGTACAAATATTGCAAAGTCTGGGCCAGATGGCGCAGTGTAATATGTCACTGATATTTAGAATAGAAATGAATAGTCTTAATACACACACTTAAATAAGATAAATACATAGAAAACAAATAATACAATCTTGTACAATGGGCGGTCTTATCGTATTGAGCGATTTCTTCCAGACAACCTTTATGTGGAAAGGAGCTCTAATTATTTAAAATAGTATGTGTGCAGCAAATAAAATAATTATATATATATATATATATATATATATATATATATATATATATATATATATACATCCTAACTAAAAAATATATTGTTTAATATATATAACATTAAAAGTACATACATTTATTATCCATTATATTAAAAAGGTGAATAGTGTTCTTTAACGGCTTTACTAGTATTGAACGTGGCAAGAGTTTTGGGCACGTCTGACAGTAATAGTCTAGGCATTCCATAATGAAACTGCTTGAACTGAAAATAACTTGTTCATAAATGTTCGGAGTATCCCTGCGCGATCGAATCAAATAATTGAAATCCGCAGGCGAACGAATTGCCAAACTGAAGTAGCAGTGGGCAGGGCACATAGCTCGTAGAACCGACGGCCGCTGAGGCAGAAAGGTTCTCCTGTGGCAACCACGAACCGGAAATACCTACCGAAAAACCTACAAGGTGAATCGATGATCTAGCAAGGGTCACCGCTGGATGCGGGCAGCGCAGGACCGGCTATTGTGGAGATCCTTGGGGGAGGCCTTTGTCCAGCAGTGGACATCTTTCGGCTAATATGATGATGATGATGAATTACTAATAATAGAATATTCTTATATTTTTAAAGAAATATTAAGTTTCAATTGGGCCTTAAACTGATTGAGAAATTTCCTACCAGAATTACTTACAGTATCTAACGAACAATAACATTCGAGGTGAAAGAAAGTCCCATAAAACTCGATCTCTTTACAAGATCCGTTTGAACCGGACGTAAGCGGATAAAAGCAAACGGAACTGGTTAGAGATAAATACATTTAGAAGAATGTATAACCTTGTCAGCAGTTTTAAACTGTAACGATCCACTGATGCATAAGTGTTATTCTTCAGCTGTGATAACAAAATAAGCTCTTCCATTTCATTAGACTTTAATATTTTTCTAAACCAAAGACTGAAGACAAATTACAAATTACCCAGTTCTAAGAATTTTCAATGGGACTATAAAAATAGACTGACTAGTTTACCTATTGGTTAACGACACTGACTGCTAAGCCAGAGGTTAGGTTTAAGAACTTTATTTTCTCAAAAAGAAATACATTTCACTTATATGAGAAAACAACATTTCTAAATAAGTTAAGTTAGGGCGACGAGACAGTTCATGTGGAAATTATAGAAAGAAAAAGTTTTACTATTTTAAATCCTCAAAAATGTGTATTTTAAAGCTTTTTTAAAGGTATATATGGACTTCTGGTCTTTTACATGTTTAGGCAATTTATTGTAAAGCTGTCCTCCTTCATACAGTATAGTACTTTTCCCGTAGTTTGTCCGGTTATGTGTTCGATTCCACCCCGGGACAAATATTTGTGTGACATGAACACAATAATATATAAGTATGTTTATGAGTTAGCTGATTGTTACAAAAGGCTCTGCCTACTTTGATATCAGTGTCTTCGTTGTCCCACGAAATAGATACATAGAATGCAAAATGGATAAAAACACTGATTACAAGGATGCAGGCCTTGGTAGTACATCAGTAGTTATGACTTAATCTGTAAAGATTATAGGGAAAACAATGTATGGAGAAAGAAGCTTAAAGATCGGTCCTCTTTACTAGACGAATATGTACTATATTATAAATTAAATATATATTTAAATTTATCACACTAATATTATAAAGGCGAAAGTTTGTAACTGTGGGAGTGTGTATGTTTGTTACTTATTTACGTCTAAATGGCTGGAGCAATTGTAATAAAATTGGAGTTAGCTAATACCCTGGTTAACACAAAGGCTATAATTCAGAAAGCCTCACGCGGGTAAAACAGCGGGGCACAGCTAGTTGATTATAAAATAAATAGTTATGAGTACAGGAAAATAACTGAAATAAATCATGTTGAATAGTATCTATGCCACGTCTGATCTTTTTACAATCTAAAGAATAAGTCGACAATATGGCAAAGCTAAATCCCAATTCACTTCACAATATTTTTAGTTTAGCTTTAAAATGTATTTTTGACCTAAGTAGTGCAGTATTCTCATCTTGTCTGAAATATTATAGCTTAAAGAAGCGTGTCAGTTATTCTGCCAGTTTATCTTGAAAATAAAGAGATAATTTAAAGATAATAATAATATAAAGGGACAATGTCACACAGATCATCCTAGCCCCAAACTAAGCAAGTGCCTGTTTTGATTTATTATTATTATTATTGTGTGGGGCTTGATGCCTTGATCATCTTGCTACCTCAAACATTTCTGATCTGTTGTAGCAGAGCCTGTTGACTTTGTTATAGTTCACTGCTTAATCCTATAGCTTTTATAAACTTCCAGATTGATTGTGCAGTAAGTGTTTGTATCTCTTCCGGTTGCATGATATTCTGTCCTAAGTAGATACTTCTACAACGCGTTAGCGGTCCGCACGAGCACAGAATTTGCAAAGGACCTCTGATTTTTGGCAGAATCAACAAGTTGTGCTATCGGCCAACTTTAGGTTGAACATGTACTTATTGTTGTTTTGATTTTAATATAATGTTGGTCAAGTCATGCGTGTTATAATATTTGAGTACCTTCTTTGTAGGTCTCAATTAAGTCGCCTCGCTTCCTCCGTTATTCCAGAGTTGTTTAGCGGACAATATATACGGACTGTGGTTGGTAAATGCTTTCCCGTGACAAATCCTGGGTTCGATTCCCACCCAATACAGATATTTTTTGTGTATGAAAATGTCTATTATTCTTAGTAAACATTGTTTAAATCGTTTACTTTTAAAACTGTTGTCCCTTTTGTCAACCTGATTTATTATTGTGTTTTCTAAAAAGAACTATATCTTTTTTACTTGAACGCACCTTAGTTAAAGAGACAAGTTAACTAACCGTGAATCAATCCAGACATTTGTACTGTATACTAAAATTATTTGTGCGCAACGCGTGCATTCTTCTTCGTCCGTTCACATCGTATGAATAGACTGGCTATTTGAGTTTATTTAATTAATTTTTTTTAAACGAGTCACTGCTACTACAATCAACATCATCGTCCACTGCTGGTCTAAAGCGCATACTGCCCCAAGAATCATCTTGAGGAAATATTTCATAATCATCACGCGTGGCAGACGGGTTGGCGACCGCATTAAGATGCTCATAGTACTCAGAAAGAAGCTGCTGCCCGTCGTCTGGTAGATATTCCCTCAGGTCGACTTCTACGCCCCCCACGGGATGAGATGGGGTAAATATATATTCTGATCATCGCATTTTTATTTAAACGGACAACTGCCACCACAGTAAGTACCTCTTATTATAAGTAACTCTTTTATGGGGCAATGCATATGTTTCTATAACAAACTTCCCAATTATATTAGAGAATTGTTTACGAATAAGTTTAAAAGAATTATTAAAGCCAAATTGTGTAGCATATATCAAAATTTCTGATTATTTAAGTGATAAAAGTGCTTGGAATTGAGTTGTTCTAAGTCAACACACATGATTGTAATTAATCTTAATTATATTTTATTTTAAAAAAGGATTCCTACTGAGTTTTCTGGTAGTGTTTCTCAGTAGCTGCACGGTAGGGTAAAAAAAATATGACGATTCCACGTAAATGTAAAATTATTACGGAATAAAGAATTTTTAACTTTGACTTTGACCTATGGCAGTGAATCTCTGTGACACAGGGTATCTTAAAACGCAAACCAAACTCAGGCAGAACATCTACTTATAGGTCACACAAATAGTTGTCCTATGCAGGCATCGAATCTGTTTAGTTTCTATGTGCACTTCGTTTCTATGAGGCTTTCTTTTATAATGATTTTATAAACATTATTAAAGGTAGAGCTAACGTTTAATTCTTGTAATGAAACGTGAAATATTTTAACCCTATCTTCCCTTTTACCCTCTTACTTATTTTCAGTTTGCACATATTTTATAAAGAGGTACTGAAAGGCTGAAACTGTCAAACATTGGGGCCCTTAATCCGGGCTTAAAGGGCTCTGCAAGTCATCAGCTATCACCGCGGTCCTTACAAATGTTAAATAAGGTTTTTATATTGGGTGTGTGTCTAACAGAGTTTGTTTACTGAGTTTCGTATTTAAACGTAATAACTAAGCCTATAAAAGAAATAAAACGTTGCATTATTTAACACTCTCTAGATTTAAAATTCAGAATTGCAATATATAACTACCTACTAGCTGTGCGCCGCGGTTGTACCCGCGTTAAATTTTATAAATTATCACAGCTCCTCCCCCGTAGGTGATAGCGTATATATAATAATATGTAGCCTTATGTTGACCGACCTCTTAGTAATATTCATGTAAAAATTTAAGTGAATCCATACAGTACTCTTTGAGTTTAGCCCGGACATTCATACAGACAAACAGACAAAAATTCTAAAAACTATATTTTTGGCTTTGATATATCACGACCAAAGTATCCTTTTAAAAAAATATATTCAATGTACAATTTTGACATTCCTACGATTTTATTATATGTATAGGTAATTTGTGATAATACAATCGCAAATAAAAATGTTATTTGTTTGGATTTCTAGTACCATAAGAAAAAAAGCGATGAAGTGGATCGTAAGATTTTTTGCTGATATAGCAGTTTGAAGGTGCCGTGAAATTGACAGGCTTATTTCGTCCCGTAGAGGGCGTAAAACTGAACCCAGAATAATCTGAATAAGAGAAGAAAAAGTAAATAATAGTAATATAAATTAATTTAAATTGAAAATAAAGTGTGTAAAAAATATATATTTCATTGTAAAAAAAGCATCAATTCCTGCCTTACCGACTATAGATAAAAATTACATTTACGATAAATCTACATAGTTTGAATGAAATCTGACCGTTTAAAATAGGTCAAAATCGCGTCTAAAGGAGTCACTTACAAACATACGAGTGAAGCTAATATAAAGCGTGTAAAAAGCTACCTAATTATCCTCTGATAATAAATAATTTTAAAAAATCTAAGCCCAAATTCAATGGTGCTGTATAAATTTTAAGTTTCTTATACAATTTTAACAAAATTAATTGTGTGGGTGGCACCCACTATTGATTAGCAATCGGCTATTTTATATATAAAATCGGTTGACAGAGCGAAATCATTTTATTTTTTTATTATATATTTTAATTATAAATCTAGTGGAAACACATTCAGTAGAATTGGTAACTTCATCTTTCTTTAAATAGGTTAGAAATAAATATATTATCACACTAATATTATAAAAGCGAACGTTTGTAAATATGGATAGATGGATGTTTGTGTCTCTTTCACGTAAAAACTACTGAATAGATTTTAATAAAACTTTACAATAATATAACTTATTCGGTTTGTTTAGCCACCATAAGAAATGTCTCTCAGACAATGCGCCGTAAATCGTCTGTAACAGACGCAAAGGTCATATATATATACATCAGAATAACACATAGGCTACAATTTATAAAGATATCGTGTGAATTGTCCAAAATATGACGATAATAGTTAGGTAAGTAGGAAAATCTACCATCTGCGAGCTATTCCGGCGTGCACTGCCATAACCGCCAGATGAACACATCCTACTAATATTATAAATGCAAAAGTTTGTGAGTATAGTTGTATGGATGTACGTTTGTTACGCCAAAACTACTTTAACGCGGGTGAAACCGCGGGGCATAGCTAGTAACTCATAAATTGGTTTTGTGTATTTCGCAAACTGATCTCCTACAAGTTGTGAACTCTTACGGTAGATTGTTATACAACACGCAACAATCTACCATGAAACTTAACAGGGTAGGTTAGCGAATCGTTAGCAGTTTAAAGTATTAGTTAAACGTTACCATACTCTATCAACATACATAAAGCCAAAGCGACGGTAGTTTTAGTAATCTAAAATTGCAGATATATATAAATAAATAAAAATATTCGGACAACTTACACACTACCAAATTAGGAACAGCCTGCACCTTCTATAGCAATCAGACAACGGATTTACATACTTATACATTTAGAGATATTCAAGATATTAAATATACATATGTATAAGTTAATTAAATTTTGCGCTAGGGAAGGTGCTAGGTAAAGCTTTGGAAAAATGTAACCGAGAAATCTGTAAAGAATCTTGTAATAATATGGTTAAAAAGAAATTATTTTCCACTCAAATCAACCAGAAAATTGGGAGGCAATTTATTTGCATTTGGGAGGCAAATTATTTCTAGCCCTTGAACTTAGTATTGAAACACAATATTGGCCTGAGTTATGGATACATGAAGACTAATGCAACCGAAAATTTAAGGCTATAAATTCGAATAGTTCTATTATAACATAGCAATAAAAATTAAATTGAAATTCTACAATAAGTTTATGACGTATAATAAAAACTTTAGGGGATATATAAGGCGCTTAATGTTCTATTTATGATAGATTATTCATCATTATTACAGAAGAAGTCCATTGCTCGTCAAGCCTCCTCCGTGATAACACTCAAAAATGTGTAAAAAATTGGTTTTTAAGTATTTGTCCAAGTTTGGCTGTGGCGCAGCGGTTACGACAGTCACCTCGTCAGTTCGTGTCCAGGGTTCAATTCACACCCTGGACAACTATTGGTGCGACCCATAAATTCTGAGTCTTGATGTAATGATGTAAGTACCCCGCGACACAGGGATTAAATAGTTCAATGTGGAGGTTGTTAAAAACACCTGATGTCGACTTGTTCAGTTTCATGACAGCTGTGCCCCGCGGTTTTACCTGCGGTAAACTTAAAAAATTATAGCCTATGTTGTTATTCGAATATACATATAAGCTATATTACCACAAAGTTTCATCAAAATCCATTCGGTAGTTTTGCGTGAAAAAGTAACAGACATATTATACACTAGCTGTGCCCGCGACTTCATCCGCGTGTTAATTAGTTTATTTCGCTTTTTAGTAAAATAAAAGACTTTTTCTAAAATAAAAGTGGCCTAAGTTACTCCTTTTTACATCAGCTACCTGCCAATAAAAGTCCCGTCAAAATCGGTCCAGCCGTTTCAGAGATTAGCCGGAACAAACAGACAGACAGACAGACAAAAATTGTAAAAAATGTTATTTTGGTGTATGTAACGTATATATATTCATATTTATCTAGTAAAAACTGGTTATTTCAATATTACAAACAGACACTCCAATTTTATTTATTTGTATAGAATGTATACTTAAAAAAATCGCATTTATAATATTCATGATAGATTGTGAGACTGCTGTACAACTTGATAAAATGTGGGCTATCAAATCGTTAGGAGTTTAAAGTCTTATCCAAACGCTACCGCAATTCATCTAGGACATAAAGACAACCACCACGGTAGTTTTATTAAACTAAATCACCAAACAAATGGCCGCTAACAAATGCGAACGTAACAAATTCTAACGCGAACAAACAATTTATGAGTTTATAACAGCGAATTGTCCGGTTGCGGCGGAGTGATGTATTGCTCGTAGAAATAAACGTATGGTTAAAATGTATGTCTATATTGCTCCCAAATTGATACGTTGCTCGTTCTGTTTTACGCCTGCAAACTCTTTAAAGCGTTCGTTGGTGCGAAATTGTTTGAGAGCTCAGTATATTTTGCTATTAAGGTTTTTATTTATAGGTGCTAAAGAACTAGGCAGGAGACCACGCACGTCTGTTTATGGTTCCGTAGCCAAATGGCAAAAAACGGAACCCTTATAGATTCGTCATGTCTGTCTGTCTGCCTGTCCGTCCGTATGTCACAGCCATTTTTTCCAAAAACTATAAGAGCTGTACTGTTGAAACTTGGTAAGTAGATGTATTCTATGAACCGAATTAAGATTTTCACACAAAAATAGAAAAATAACAATAATTTTTGGGGTTCCCCATACATAGAACTTAAAATCATTTTTTTTTTCATTGGGAACAATGAAAAAAAAATGTTATGTTATATACATGTTGGGCATCTATGGATAGGTCTTCAAAAATGATATGGAGGTTCCTGATATCATTTTTTTGTAAACTGAATAGTTTGAGCGAGAGACACTTCCAAAGTGGTAAAATTAGTGTCCCCCCCCTGTAACTTCTAAAATAAGAGAATGATAAAACTAAAAAAATATATGATGTACATTACCACGAAAACTAACAAAGAAAATTGTTTTGAACGAGATCTAGCAAGTACTTTTTTTTTAATACGTCAAAATCGTAAACCGCAATTTACCTTTCATTCAATCAACTGAAATACTTGCTGCCACGGAACCCTTCATGGGCGAGTCCGACTCGCACTTGGCCGGTTATTTTATACAGCCAGGGCATACCACGTGCCAAAAGGGTCTGGGTGGGTTTGTATGACTGGTAACGAGTAAACTTAACCTGCCGTTGACTTCTCTTGTTGCCTGTTGGCGAGACATGCCCCGAAAATACGAGTAGATATGGTGCTCCGGTACCCATCTTTTGCACCATGCCCCAGGTGGTTGGGACACGTTCTTTGGGAGGACTCTGGTTTGCTCACAGGAACTATGCCACAAATAGATCGCTAGGACAGACACGTCCTAGAGTATTACTATGAATGTCTTGGGTCCAATGAATTTATTGATTTACAATAAGAAATAGCCAAGTTAGAAAAATCCCGTAGAGTCCCCAGCAAAGATTTCTAGATAAACCAAGCGGGAGTGAGAAAATATGGATTGGTATTGATGTTGGCATTAACAGCGATTGAAAAACAAATTTATTTTCAAATTTAAAGTGATACATCTGCTTGTGTCATTAATATTTCTATATGTCAGACCATCAACGTTAACAAAACTACCCCAATTGTCATCCCACCTAAACACCATCTATATAGAAACATCTTAGACGACCCAAACGATGAGATCACCACTTACCTCTGTTGAAGATTATCAGGAGTTCTCTTTACCCAAACTTGACTCGCATGGACCTTAATTAAGCAGGGGGAGGACAAAACGAGGCAGACAAATACTACATGGTTTTTTTTTTTTTTTTATTCACGTAGACTTTAAAAAAGCGCTTGTAAATAGTTAGAACATGTTTGTAGTAATATAGTTGTATACATTAGATATTATTTCTAGTAACATAGATATTTAGGTACATATTGTATGAAAGCATTTATAAAATTTATTTCATTACAGCAATGATATTTAGCTAGCTCGTATCAAGTCATTGTCAAGAGATTATGTTTAATTATCTAGTTTAAGTCTAATATTTTTACTACATATTTTCATTGGTTCTGTCTATATTAAAGGTATTATTATTATGACGGACCTTGTGTTAATAACGACGGTCGTGCTTTAATGCTACCACCGGATC
Source organism: Pseudoips prasinana (assembly GCA_951640165.1). Taxonomy (NCBI): domain Eukaryota; kingdom Metazoa; phylum Arthropoda; class Insecta; order Lepidoptera; family Nolidae; genus Pseudoips; species Pseudoips prasinana. The sequence continues at coordinate 28,956,269 of OX621251.1, read as the reverse complement.
CAATGCGCCCCAACTGAGAAGACCCAGCGAAACAAACTCAGTGGGTTCATCTACTACCGGTTTCAACACGACCCAGCTGAGACGGTCCGGCGAAACATACTCAAGCGGGCATGAACACGGGATTTGGTCCAATTAGAGTAATTATTTAGTAGGCAAACACAATATATGCTCTATCGGTTGTCTGAATGCTTATTATTTTAGATTATATTTAGGTATACAATAGGAAAACTTCGAAACAATAACATTATTCATTTTGAGACAGAGTCAATAATTTTAAATTAAGTATATGATAGCAATCATTTACAGATAGTTCACGTAACACAGCAGATCAGTCATGTCTATATGGCTACAAGATCTCCAGCAATGTGCAGGTAGGAAGTGACAGCCAGACGTCTTATCATCGATGTACTCTTTAGTGGTGTAATAACCCCTAGCCATAAGTAAGTATACGTTTAATATGTGTGTCAGGCAGATCAGTAATTTGAGTAGAAAGCTTGTTATAAAACCTAATACAATTTCCTAAAAATGATTTATTAGTTTTGCTTACTCTAAAGCCTGGCATGGCTATTTTATTTTTATTCCTAGTATTTATATTATGCAGTTCACTTTTCTTTTTATAATTATGAATATTTTTTCTAACAAACATTATATTCTGATATATATATTCCGATGGCACAGTAAGTATATTTATTTCTTTAAACAAATTTCGCAAAGAATCGCGACTGCCTAAACCATAAATGGCTCTGACTGCTCTTTTCTGCAATACAAAAATAGTACCTATGTCAGCCGCCGAACCCCACAGCAGAATGCCATACGACATAATGCTATGCAAGTACGCGAAATACACTAATCTAGCAGTTTGTTCATCTGACAATTGCCTTATTTTCCAGACAGCATAGGAAGCCGAACTTAATGTCTCTTATATATAAAGATTTAGCTTGAATGCAAACCTTTTTAAAAATTTTTGAATAATTTCTAACATAATTAATAAAATTGACATCAGGGTTATAGGACCTTCAGTCATACAACTCATATAAAAAATCTCTACTCAGTCTAATGCCTTGAGTTGCCCAAGAACTAAATTTCATCTTATAACTGTCAACCGTTATGTATTTTATTTTACAAGCTTTATTAAATTCTTTGCAAATACAGTGGAATAATGTAGTGTACATATCGTTAGGGTTACTTTTGTTTGGCAATAGATGGCACAAACTATTCTCCAGGCTGTTACTAAACTTTCCCAAATTAGATTTTGTTAAAGGTCTAAAACTATTTTTTTGTTTATTTATATTTATCTCATTTTTTATCTTTACTATTTGGCATTTATGGTCAGAGCGAACACCAGCCACCCAACACTTCTCAGAGACATCAAAGTTGGTAATTATGTTATCAATGCAAGTAGCAAATGTGGGTGTGACTCTCGTGGCCTCAGAGAACAAGCATTTAAGGTTTAAGGACCGAAATACAGATAGAAATATGTTTATTTCAGGTGAATCTGCTAAAATGTTCATATTAAAATCACCACATACAAGGATTTTTTTTTTACTTTTAATTTTCAATTAAGATAAAGGCAAGAGAAAATGCTAGAGGGTTCTGGCCTAGAATTTAATGTTTGCTTTATAGTAAAGAATGAAGGAATGTCTACCAACAACAGCTTAGAGCATAACTCATTTCCTTGATCCTGTTTTTTGAATATGACGGTAATTTACCTAGTAAAAATTTGATTCACATAAAATCACACTAATATTATAAATGGCGAAAGTATGTGAGTGTGGAAGTGTGTATGTTTATTCCTTTTTCACGATTATACAGCTAGAGCGATTTTAATAAAATTTGGTATGGAGTTAGCTGACACCCTGGATTAGTGTTGAAAATGACTAAAGTGACTGAATTAGACTGACTGTCATTTACGGTCAAATTGGTCAAAAATGGTTACTAACTGTCAAAAATAGTCATTTTCAGTCAATTTAATTTCAGTAATATTTTAGTACTTACCTTTTAAGTTTTTGTAGTTGGTAAAAGTCTACAACTTCTAAATTGAAACAAAAAAGTGGTTTTTATGACTATAGTATTATTATATAGTGTTAATCATTTTACATTTCTAATCATGCGTGCATTTAAGACAAAACGGCAACGTCGCATCGCCTCGCGCATCGACTTTGATGTCGTCTTATCCTCTCATGATATAATACAAAAAAAAACGTTGCTTCATTTAAACTTGCATATAAATTGGGTACCTAAATAAATAAATAATAGGGTGATAGTCGAGAATATACAATAATATTTGAGTCAAATAGACTGAATTTGACAGTAAATGACCGGTCATTTAAGGTTTATGACAATTGTGACTAGTCATATTACCTATCTACCCTGGAATAACACATAGGCTATAATTTATAAAGTTTAACGTGGGTAAAACCGCGGGGCACAGCTAGTTGTCCATAACCCAGATATTACGAGTCACCACTTACTAGTCTACTGTCTCTTATAAAATAATTAGGTACAAAGCAGGTTAAATAAACAAACTCAATAGTTTACAAAGGATTCATAATGAGGCTTAGTTTCAAATTAACAATAGCGTAATGACCCTATAAAACACTCCCAATCTAATGTAAACGAGGCTGTTCAAATGTAAATATATTCTGCAATAATTAAGTTTTGATGAATTGGATTACATTAACCGCAATTAAATGAATCCACGATTTTACCTATCGCTAATTTTGGTATTATAATTTAGTTAGTTTTGTTTTACTATTACTGATGCATTAATAAATAGTCTGGAAACCACTGGATGCATATAACGCCAGACCGATACCTATCTTTGATTACTCCAGGGGCTCTACCGGCTAAGTCGCTGAACATCGATTTCTTAAATGGCGTTCAAATAAATAAAGGTTAAAAATTACTTAATCAAACGTTAAATTGGCTCCAATGAGCACATGTGACGTAATGAATGGTCCGGAATCGAGTGTCGACGTTGAAGCCGATTTAATGATTGATGAAGTCATTTTTAACCTTTATTTAATTGAACGCCATTTTAGAAATCGATGTTCGGCGACTTAGCCGGTAGAGGCCCAATGTTTATGAATCGATTTTCATAGTTACTTTTTATTAGGGTTCCGTAGCCAAATGACAAAAAACGGAACCCTTATAGATTCGTCATGTCTTTCTGTCAGTCCACCCGTACGTCACCGCCACTTTTTCCGAAACCATAAGCACTATAATGTTGAAACTTAGTATGCGGTTCACAGAATGAATCTAGCATTCTGTGAACCGCATTAGAATTTTCATAGAAAAATAGAAAAAAAAATCAATAAATTTTGGGGTTTCTCCATACATATGTAGAACTGAAACTTTTTTTTTTTCTGCCTTATTACCTGGAGTGGTATTGGGTAACCCTTATGTACCACGTTTTTAAGCGAAATAAAATACTTACTTACTAATACTTACTTACTTCGTTCTGGACCGAAAACCACACGGCCTAAATTATTATTAATATCGGTCATACAAAAAATACGACTAAAACTACTTTTACCGAGCCCATCTTTTAAATTGTAAAAACAACCAGCTACAACTTAATTTATATTAAGTTCAATATAAGATTAGGAATAACTCCGAACTCATTAAGATTGTAGTTGTTTAATTATATACTGCCATAGTTTTCCATTCGCTCCATTTTTGACCGGTGCCTGTTAGCTTATACAGACGGAATTGACGTATTATTAAAAGAATGGGTGTTGTCAATAATTGTTTTATCAAACACGCAAGCAATCATCTGTTTCGCTACAGGCAAGCCGCTGTGTGCATGCGGTATGCGTATGCGGAACATGGCATGTGGTGCCATGTCCGTGTCATCCCACAGCAACCGTAACCATAACTTTGTCTATGATATTGGGCAAATATATTTCAGAAAAGTGTCATAAAACAAAACGTGATTCTATGCCATGTCCAACAGTTTGCTATATAATTTACCTGTTGGTGATAGGAGAAAAGAAAAATAAAACGGGACAATAAAAATACGGAAGCCGTCAAATCTTTATATAACGCATTGGTTAGGAGTAGGTTGAAAAGCAATGCTAAAAAGAAAAAAATTGTTAGATACCTTTATTTTAAGCAATACGGAGTTTACCCTTATTTTCCTGTTATGTATGCAACCCTCTTTGTAATAGGGATGGTTGGATATTATAAGCTGGAGGTACGGCGTGACTTAGCGTTAGTAAGGTATTTATTCGAAGTATTTCGAGGTAGGTTAAATAATCCTAGTATACTAGACTCAATGAGGCTGCTCGTTCCAAACACCAGGTTGCGGCAGGCGCCGAGGGCACGGCTTTTTGACGTCTCGGTGGCGCGTACTAACATTGGTAAATTCGCACCGGTGGCAAGAGGCATACGAGTAATAAACAGCGCCTCACAAAGACTGGACATTTTAAATTGTTCATTGGCGGAATTCGTGAGGGTGACTTTGGATTTACTTAGTAATAATTAGTGATATTGTTCGCATTATCGCATTGGGTACAAAACCTGTCATGATAATGTTTAGTAAATTAAATAAATAAAAAAACTTACTTAGAAGACTTACAGAAACATACATTTCGGAGAACAAAATTTGACCACTAAACAACTATCGAACGCAAGAGTGACGTCACAGCGAGTCATCTTTTGAATGCGGCCGGCAGAGCGGAAGAGCATTCTACGAGTATTTCGAGAGCTTGCACTTAGCTTACCACCCAATTAAAAAAAAAAACATGTCTTGAGTTTGTTAGGTAGGCTTTAATTAAATAAATATCTAGGGACAATGTCACACAGATCATCCTAGCCCCAAACTAAACTTGTACTATGGGTACCAGGTGACGATATACATACTTATATAGATAGATAAATACTTATATACATAGAAAACATCCATGACTCATAAACAAATATTCGTGCTCATCGCACAAATATTTGAACTTACCGGGATTCGAACCCAGGATCACCAGCTTCGTAGGCAGGAGCACTACCAACTAGGCTGCGGTGACCGTCAAAATTAATTAATTAATTAGTGTTATATTAGTGTAATGTTAGTAATTTTTTTTTAATTAAGCCTAAGAATATGTTACAGTTATTTGCTTGAGTTGATTATTAATATGTTTTAATTTTTGTTATGTTAAAAAATATGTTTAATTTTATTTGTTGTATGTAGTATATTTTATTTTATTTTAATTTATGTGTCACTATTATGAAATTTATGCGCACGCTGTGATACCTTAAAATTTTGTGTATTTAATTATAATTTTGTACTTAATAATCTAGACGTAAGAAACAATGTAACAACTACTAATTGTCCAAATAAATAAATAAATAAATAGCGGACGTGTCTCTTTGATTTCAATATCATTTATGTTTACTGTGATTCTTGTAATAAATTCCATTTGAGTCGATGTGTTGATTATTTGTTCGAGACTATCCGTAAATGTCAGAATCCGACGAAAGTTAATTCCAAACCGGCCTACTGCGACATAAATATATAAATCTACTATATAAAAATAAGTCGGGTTTTCCTTCCTGACGCTATAACTCCAGAACGCACGAACCGATTTCCACGGTTTTGCATTCGTTGGAAAGGTCTCGGGCTCCGTGAGGTTTATAGAAAAAGAAAATTTATAAAATTTAACGCGCGTAACACCGCGGGGCACAGCTAGTATAGTATAGATATAAACCTATTTTAAAAGTAAACATCAATAAAAAAAGCCTGTTTCTTGAACAAAAACCAAAACGGTGAGTAATCTGTCAAGACATTTTGTTTTGTTTTTGTAAGTTAACCTATTTTTGTTAAAGTTATTATATATAATATACCTAATCCTACTATAATAAAAATCAACAAATATCCATTCCATAGTGCTGGAAACAACAAAAAAATATAGCCTATTTGGTTTTTGTTAAGTTATTGTACATCAAGTTGAAATCCGTTTTGTTAAGAGAATACGAACCTCAATTTTGTCGATTTTAAAATATTGTTTCCTTTTTCACACGTATGCGTGGTGAGCGAGACAGTTTCGGCATTGGCGAGTAATACGGCTCTTCAAATGAATTTGATATGACATGAAGAGTGGTAATTGTTTTTAATTTATGTACGGTTCATTTCAATTACACGATGTCTAATTATTTTGTATGAAACGTAATTATTTTCTATAAAACGTCGGTCGTAACGCAGGTAGTTTATGACCGACGCCGAAAACATCTCTAAAATAATTGTTTAAATCCAATTACTTTAAGCCACTTTCCTTTGTGTATTTGGAACTCTGATATGTTTGGTATAATTTTATATAATTTTATCAAAATTGGCTGATTTGATATTCCTATAATTAGTCTGACCTTAGTCTAATGAACTAAACTACAATTTAGTAATAATATAACGTGTAAAATAAGTGGAGTGGCACTTTAATGTTTTTGATGTGACCTAAAATATTCACTTAGTATAATAATTTACTAACTTTAATATTTTAGGCTCTACAGGACAGATCTAAGCCTAAGGCCTCATTTACGGAGACGCGGGGCGTCGCGCGTTGCGTTGAGTGGCGCGGCCCGCACTGAATTCAAATATATGGCGTTGTATGAGTGTGTTTACGGAGAAGTGATTTTAGACGCGTTTGTTTGAATTAGGGCGTTTTTTGCGGCCGAGCCCGCGGAAGGCACCGACGCGTCCCACGCGGCGTTTATCGCGGCGGCGCACGCAGCGGCAATTCTCGATGAAGCTATTCCGCCGCGTGCTTCGCTACACGCTAGAGGATTCGCCGCGGGCGCCACGGCGGGCACCGCCACGCTTCCCATCTCGCTTCTCTATGAACATGGTCGTATATTGCTATAAGTTTGTGTTTACGCGTGCGATGATGCGTGCCGCTTCACATGCGTGACGCGCCGCGAGACGCCACGCCACACGCGACGCGAGACGCCCCGCGTCTCCGTAAATGAGGCCTAACACAGTGTGGGGAATGTCAATAATGAATCGAATGTAAATATTCTTTAGAAATAGTTTGTCTCTGAGTTCTATTTGTTTTTAGATAATGAACATTAACATTATTATTAATGCCCTCCTGAATTTTGCTTATTGTGATATTTAAAAATTGTTACTAGCTATCTAAGCGCGACGTTTTATAAAACACAAGTGTGTAGATGGATCGCAGATCGAACTTACCTTACAAATATTTACACCTATCACATTGCATATAAAATGAAAGATTTATTTTAGATATTATTATAATTTGAAATGATATTATAAGTTTTATGTGTCAATCATCACGGAGACGCTCAGATATTAAACCACTTTGCCGGGCACCCATCTTTAGACTGACCGCGAGCTTAGTTGTTTGACCTCGCCGATCACTTGTGAACCGGTGAGAGCATCGCGCTTTGAGCGATTTACACTATAGATTCTATAGAAAGCTTGAAAATGTATGTAACCTAAAACTGAAATTAATCTATATATATAAAAATCAATACCACTTTTCGTTGTAATGTTATAACTCAACAACGCCTTTACCGATTTGGCTAATTTTGGTCTTGAATTATTTGTGGAAGTCCAGGGAAGGTTTTTACGAACTTTAAAAAAAAATCTTGAACAAGTGTAAAATTAACATCTTTCTATACTCCCATTTACAAACAATTTGTACTAATACTTAAAAGCATAGCGAAGCACGTATCGGGCCGCTAGTATTGTATAATTATATTGGCAGGTAATTAGTACAGTTTGTTAATAAAGACTTTGCAATATCCGTATCGAAGTATACCATAATCGAAGGATACCAGATTAGTCTTATCACACTAATATTATAACGGCGAAAGTTTGTGAGTGTGTATATTTGTTACTTTTTCACGTCTCAAGGTGGTGTCAAGTTCGTTGCAAAGTTTTGATGTGGTTATTTTAGTCATTGGTTTGACAATGACTAAAATAACCACATCAAAACTTTGCGACGAACTTGACACCATTTTCACTACTTTTGGCCTCCCGCAGTTTATAGTATCCGACAATGGACCCCAATTCACATCACAAGATTTTCAGTATTATTGTAAAGAAAAAGGTATCAAACACATTAAATATTCACCTTACCATCCGAAAACCAACGGATTAGCGGAACGCATCGTCAGAACATAACGGCTGGAGAGATTTAAATAAAATTTAGTATGGAGTTAGATGACACTTTATATTAACACACAACAACACTGCGGGCACAGCTAGTAAATTATATTATTCGTCCTGTTAGATCTTTCAAACTGATGTCATAATGTTCAGTTTCGTAGGTATTCTCACATTATTTATTTAAATGCTGTAAATATAAGTCAGTTCTTCACGAATACAACAAATTAGTCTGACCTGCTTCTGTTCTCCGAGCGCATCAAGCCAATTATATTATTGACTCTTCTATTTAGATCACTAGTTAAGGCTTTGAATAAAATATGGATCAATTCGCTTACCAACTTATTAGAGGTCGATTCATTACCCAATATTAGAAATAACCCAAACTAAGGCGGTTAAACAGGCTGTTTTTGATGTGAAACATCTATAGCCGCACGTAAAACAGATTTCTGGCGTGGCGACGCATGCCGTGGTTTTTTTTTATTTTTTTTTTGATCCTATCACAATATGTTCTTTTCGACTTCGACTTCGACTTCTACTTGGACTTCGACTTGACTTCGACTTTGACTTCGACTGCGACTTATACTTCGACTTCGACTGCGACTTATACTTCGACTTCGACTGCGACTTATACTTCGACTTCGACTTCGTCTTCGACTTCGACATGACTTCGACTTTGACTTCGACTGCGACTTATACTTCGACTTCGACATCGACTTCGACTTCGACTTCGACTTCGACTTCGACTTCGACTTCGACTGCGACTTATACTTCGACTTCGACTGCGACTTATACTTCGACTTCGACTTCTGCATATTACTTTTACAAAATAATGTCGATGTTTCACATCTGCCAGGCGTCCCGTGACGGCTCACATTTTTTTATTTTTGGAGGCTTATATTACTACAAAAATTAAACAGTTTAACATAATTAGTCCCATAGTAAAAAAGGACACCTAAAAATGGCTCCAGTACCAGTAAAATGTTTGATGATAATCAGAGTAATGACTAACCAAATTAATTAAAGCTGAAAGAAGCGCCACTGCTGGACAAAGACCTCCTCCAAATAAATCCACAATTGCCGGTCTTGTGCTACCCGCATCCAGGAGCTTCCAACAACCTTCACAATATCATCGCTCCAACTTGGAGGGGACCTTCCCACGCTTCATCTTCCAGTTTATTATCGCCGCTCGAGAATCTTTCTTTTTAATCATACAGAATGACAATGATAGTAGTGGTTATTATTTTGTATAATTAATAAACACGTTACTTCTAACCTGTTTGTATGACTACATAATAATATAATATCCTGGGACATTATTCACACATGGCCATCTATTATGTAAAAAGTTATATAAATTCTCATTTGTCTTTTATAAACTAGAACAAGTAGTCAATTTAACAGCAGTGTTAACTGCTTATTACGGATATGTAGCCCCAATACTCAGATACGGAATCATATTTTCGGGCAATTCCACAAACAAGGATCAAGTTTTTAAGGCTCAAAAACGATGGTTGCGTTCATTCCTTCGACTAAATAGGAGGGATTCCTGTAATGAAATTTTGTGGAATTGGGCATATTAACAGTGCCATCACTTTATATAAGTGAAATGGAAATATTTGTTAAAAGTAATGAGAACCCTTTTGAAACCTACCCAGCTGGAAGCCGTCGTGAAAACACGATTCGTCATTTAGCATGCAAAACGCAACTGCTCCGGGCCAGTATATTCTGCATGGCACCTATAATCTTTAACAAAATACCGCTGAAGATAAGATCAATTTCCGTCGTAAATATTTTTAAAAATAAACTGAATATACTCCTTTCTCAAAAAGCTTACTATTCAGTCAATGAATTTTTGAAAGTTAACTGGTCTGCCGTATTTTAATATTTAAATGGTATTGTGTTGTGTATTAATTTTAATAATTTGTAAAATGAACATTGTACTTACTCAATTTATATTTATTTTCTTTTTTGACATTTTTATTTTCTTTTTTATTTTATTTCTATTTTAATGTGGTATTCTAAATTCAAGTATTTTTTATATAATGAATTTGTAGTGTTAAATTTGCATGCCTGACCGGTAAAATATAGCTGAACATCAACAAATTGTAACATCCTTATATGTATACCTATATTTGCAAATAAATTATATTGTATTGTATTGATCCCAAACTAAGCAGAGCTTGTACTATGGAAACCAGATAACTGATATATTACATATTCTAGGTTTATTTTTATAAATACATAATAATAATAGCCTTTTATTCGCAAACATAGGGTTACAAGAAGTCTCTAAGTTCGGTGTGCCTTTTGACATAGGCCTCCTCCAATTCCTTCCAATGGGTCCTGTCCCTTGCCACTCTCATCCAGAATGGTCCCGCTGTCTGTTTGAAGTCATCTTCCCATCTCCTGACTTTTTTTATTTATTTATTTATTAACTCTTTCCAATAAAACATAAAAATTAGACATTGTCTCACAAAACCGTATAAACGGTTTGTCTGTGAGAACCATCGAGTTACAATTTTAAACTGGTATACAGTAGACCATACAAAATACAGTGAAAGTAATAAAATCCATACATCTTATGTAACATTAACTTAATTTTAAATATTCATTTATACATTTAGAGACTTTCTAGTAAATAATATCTTAAAGTTTTCATAAATTTTCCTTTTATTGGTTCACTCCTTATACTCATTGGCAAGGTGTTTAGAAGGTAAGGTATACGTTTCTGTAAGGTTCTATCTCCAAAGTAATTACCTACTTTAGGAACCTCAAACTTACGTTGACTTATGGACCTAGTGCCTTTGTTGTGTGCCATTACTGGGTATCGCTCCCAACTGCCATGACTATTAGTGAGAAGTAAATATTTATGTTTTAAACTGACTGGAAGAATTTTACATATTTTAAATAACTTAGAATAATCACCCTTACAGGCTCTTTTTTGTTGTTTGCTAACCAATAGTTTTAAGAATCTAATCTGTAGTTCTTCTAATTTTTGTACATAGCTTTTAAAAGTGAGTCCATAGCAGTCGAGGGCGTAACCCAGTATGGAGTCCACCAATGACAAATATAGACACCTCAGGGTACTAGTAGGAACCTTGAAGCTTAGATGGTAGAATTTACCTAATAGTATTCGTAATTTGTTACATAAGTGGTCTATATGATTTTTCCATGAGAAATTCTCATCAACCTTCAATCCAAGGTACGTTACGCATGTATCTTTTTTTATAGGTTTGCATCTACATTTGACGACCCCTACTTCTTTTGCCGACTCTTGGTTGCCAGATAGTGACTTGCTTGCTCCATTCGTTTATCGGGTGGCGAAGCATATGTCCAGTCCATCTCCATTTTTGGACGTCTATCCGGGTAAGAACGTCTGTGAGTTTTGTTCTTGTTCTTATGTCTACATTCCTGACTCTGTCTTTAATTTTTAATCCTAACATGCTTCTTTCCATGGCACGTTGGCATTTTGCCGGCCTTTCCCTGTGGTGAAGTGTTATTGACCAAGTTTCACAGCCGTAAGTGAGAACTGGTAGAATACAGGTCTCGAATGTTGTCTTTTTTATATGGTTGCTTGATCCTTACTTTTCACTATTTCCTTGAGTGACCAGTATTTTCGCCATCCTTGGGCTATTCGCCTGTTTATTTCTTTTGTCATTTCATCTGAAGGGGATATTATCTGTCCTAAGTAAATATATTCTTTGACATATTCAATATTGTTGCCGTCTACCATAACTTCTATTTCCTTAGAGTTTGTCATCAATTTTGTTTTGCTGGCATTGATTTCTAGACCAACTTCTCTACTTTTATTTGCTAGGCTCTGCATCATTTGTTCTAATGTTGTTGGATCCTCTTCCAGAAGCATCAGATCATCGGCAAATCTTAGGTGGTTTAGGCTAACTCCATTAATGTTCAAACCTGAGTCACCCCAGTTCAGCTGTCTAAAAATGTATTCGAGTACAGCGTTGAAAAGAGTAGGGGAGAGAGGATCGCCTTGGCGTACGCCTTTTTTGATAGGAAATGATTCTCCTATTGATTCTAATTTAATACTGGCCTTGCTAGATTTATATATACTCTTCAGTATTTCTATATAGTAAATACATACTTATATAGATAGGGTGTTTCTTATTTTTTGACTTTTCAAAAATAACTACGTCAACCCGCCATTTGCTTCTATCACCTAAAAAACAAACCTGTGATTTTTCATTATTTTTAGAAAGAGTTTTAGGGGCCGCTACATCGTCTCAAAGTTTAAAAAAATATACATTTAGATACCATGCGTATCAAGGTACATAAAACAGTTATAATAAATATTCCAACATTATAGAACATAGTAATGCAATTTATCGTCGCGTTAGTCTGGCCAGGAACACTCGTACCCCTCCCCTCTCTAGAACCCCCACCTAAACGAAAACGCGGCAGGGAGGTCCTAAGGAGGTTATAAGCGTTCATCAACGAGGTTCGTTGATGAACGCTTATCCGGAATCCTTGATTTTGCCAAATTGAGTGATAGGAAAGCAACTGTTGTTTTGACATCAACGCTCAAAAGTACAGGTACTGATCCTTCAGAGTACGATATTAATTCAGCCCCAATTCGTCGCCAGCGTATGAAGCAAAGACAAAGGGTAATAAAATATTTAAAGAAAGAATTCAATCCAAATATGCCTCTTACTGTTCATTGGGACGGACAACTAATCGAAGATATAACAGGACACGAAACGGTGGATCGCCTACCCATTTTAGTATCGGGGCAGGGTGTGGATCAACTTTTGGCAGTTCCCAAACTCAGCCGTGGAACTGGGGAGGCTTGTGCTTCAGCTGTTTATGACTCAATTCTTTTATGGAACTTAAGCGATAAAATAAAATGCTTTTGCTTTGACACCACTGTGGTGAACACTGGTTTAAGAGCTGGTGCTTGCATCTTATTAGAGCAAAAGATGGAGAAAGATGTTCTTTGGTTGGCCTGTCGTCATCATATAATGGAAATAAAGCTAGGAGCAGTCGTAGTTCAAGCACTAGGTCCGTCAAGTGGACCAGAAATATTGATCTTCAAACGATTTAGAACTGCTTGGCCTAACATTGATCATAATAAGTTCAGTACAGTTTCTTTAAATCCTGACGCTCTAAGATGCATAGAAAATGTAGCTGGCAGCATAATTTCTTTTGCTGAGACACAGCTAAGTGGTTATCAGCCACGGGACGATTACAAGGAACTACTAAAACTTACAATAATATTTTTGGGAGGTGTTCCTAATGAAGGAATAACATTCAGAACTCCAGCAGGTCTTCATCGCGCACGATTGATGGCAAAAGCAATTTATTGCCTTACAATTTTTATGTTTAAAGACCAGTTTAAACTCAAAATAAGGGAACATAAAGCAATAGCTGAAATTTGTGTGTTCGTTATCACGATTTATGTAAAATCTGGTTTCAAGCTCCCGTGGCAGCTTCTGCACCTAGGAATGACTTGTAGCAGTTAAAAATCTTAAGAGTTTTGAGAATATAAACAGTCTAAAAAAGCTGTAACGAAGTTCCTGGAGCATTTATGGTATCTGTCTGAAGAACTTATTGCGCTAGCTTTTTTTGATGATGAAGTTTCTCTAGAAACTAAAAAAAAAATGGTGGTCGCACTAAATTAGGAAGGCCCAGAATACAGTCCCAAGCGTATCACTTTGGCTTCAAAACACATTAGTGAGAAAAATATTAAGGAATTAATACCCAGAAACTCCTTACTATTTTTAGAATCCTAGGAATTTCATCTGCATTTTTGCAAAAAGAATCTCGTTTTTGGGAAGAAGATGACGACTACAAAGCATCAAGATAAATTGTACGTTCTATGAGAGTTGTCAACGACATTGCGGAACGCGGCGTGATTGAAGAATATAATAAACTTATTACTAACGATGAAGAACAAAAACAATTCCTTTTCTTGGTTGTGAAAAATTTTAGGCAAAAGTACCCTAATACAAAAAAATTAACGTTGCTAGCATAAGTAATCATTTTTTATGTTTATAGTTAATAATTTGTAAATGTTTGTCCTTTTTGTAACAGAAAAAAATAAATTTGAAAAACTCTTTTTTGTCAGAAAAGCGTTTAAGTGTCTTAGTCCCAAAACTGTCTTGAAAATTTATAAAACTTATATAAGACCACTATTAGAATATGCATATGTGATATGGGATCCTTATTTCAAGAAAGACATCATGCTATTAGAGAAGGTCCAGAGAAGAGCGACAAAAATGGCTTCAGTACTGAGAAACAAACCATATGAGGAACGATTAAAAGACCTTGGCCTCACTTCTCTCGAAAAACGTAGACAGAGGGGAAGTCTCATTGAAACCTACAAAATTTTGTCTGGGTCCTACAATGTAACAGGAATTAGGGACTTGTTTACTCTAAATGACAATCAATATATGAGAAGACACTCCCTAAAATTAAGCAGAATACCGCACAAAAGCAATCCACTAAAACACTTCCTGCCAAACCGTGTGGTCAATGAGTGGAATAAACTTCCTGAAACTGTCATAAAGGCACCCAATTTAAACTGCTTCAAAAACAGACTTGACAAATTTTCCAAATTGCAAACAAAAACACACGCATCAGCTTACTAGCTGCTAGTGTGATAAACACTTAATAATAATAATAATGACGAAGTAGTAATGACGAATAACTACCGGAGATTTATACTGAGGGATGGTACTGTTGACATTTGTCGGGCATGTCACCGCCCTGGGGAATCCCTCAGACATATAATTTCTGGTTGCTCCCGTCTTGCTAATGGTGAGTATTTGCACAGGCACAATCAAGTAGCCAGGATAATCCATCAGCAACTTGCTCTGCGGTACAACCTTGTGACGTCGGAGGTGCCGTACTACAGATACGTTCCAGAGACAATACTGGAGAATGGCCGTGTCACATTGTACTGGGACAGATCCATCATCACAGATAGGACTATTGTTGCCAATAAGCCTGATATTGTGATGGTGGATCGCCAAGAGCGCCGGGCAGTGATCGTCGATGTTGCTGTCCCACATGATGACAACCTTGTGAAAGCTGAAAAAGACAAGGAAATTAAATACCTTGACCTAGCACGCGAGGTTGTTGACATGTGGGACGTCGACTCGGCGATCATTGTACCGATTGTCGTTTCTGCCCATGGTTTGATTGCCAAGAGCCTCGACCGTCACCTTAAGAGGCTCGCGTTAGGCAGTTGGGTCAAGGGTCAGGTTCAGAAGGCAGTTATTTTAGAGACGGCGCGTATTGTGAGGAGGTTCCTCTCTCTGGAGCCTTGACCATCGGTAGCATGGACCCTGCTCCCGTTGCCGATTGGATGTCTATTTTTTATATTTATAAATATATATTTTTTTGTAAAAATATATTTGTAAATGTATAAAATAAGAATGAAATGGAATAAAAGACATAATAATAATATTTCTCATTTGCTGGTTGCAACCTCTAAATATTATTTGAAAAATGTGAAAAATTATATATATTCATTTTTTGTGGCTTAGACTAGAATAAGAGCATGACCCGCAAAAAAATAAGAAAAATATGTTTTATGTCCATATAAGAAGCACCCTAATATAGATATTATACCCAGACTCAGGAAAAACAGACAAGTTCATTCACACAAATATCTGTCCTGGGTGGGAATCGAACCCACGACCACATACCTATTATATACTATTTTTCTTTTATTAATACATACTTCTATAGGTAATTTACACCCATATTACATTGAACTTTACAAAAGATATTAACCACCCAAATAGAGAAGCCTACTGAAACTACCCTAACTATTGCACTGCACTTTCACGTCGACTCGTATAGTCAAAGCATTACTATCAATAGGCCTAGATGGCCTATCGGCAAAACATGTCGGTCTTTATGCGTTTGACGATAGTTTTAACTGATGACTATGCACCCAAATTCGAGTAAACAGCCTTTGAGATACTGACCTGAAAAGGCCAGTGCCTGTAAGTGCGCCTACTTCAATTTGCGAGCTTGAAGTGGCTCGCAAATTGAAGTACATGTCCGTATCCGCATCTATCATATACTCACGATGAATACAGAAAGCGTGCATAGAACTGGACTTAGATGAACAGGTGGAAGATAGCCAAGTGGACTATTAAATTTTACTACCAAGTATGCTTGGTTTGTGGCATACAGCCAGTTATGCTCAAATTTTCATGTATGTCATGCTCAAATATGAAAAGTGGCGACGTAAAGTGGCTAGGAAAGTTGTCAGTCAATAGATTGGTGGCTTAAAAAGATGTTTAAAGAATTTATCTTATGTTAAATACATATTGGTCATTAGATATAACTTGTACGGCACGAGGGTTGCAGAATACTTAATTCCGAAGTTTATAAATAACATTCCCGAAGAACTACAAAAAATTTATACAGAGGGGGCGAAAGGTTTTAAGTTCAAGTTAATAATATTATATAATAAATTCTTAAATAAATGTAAATATGTGAACGATTCGCCGCTACCCACATAAATCCTTAGAGGTTTCTGCGGTTCGGCCTGTTAAATGTAATGTGCAATGAAATAATATATTGAATAAATAAATAGTAATAAAATATATATAAATAATTATAAGTTGAGTCAGAAGAAGAATGGTCGAGGGACACCACTGTCTTGTTTCAATTGGACTATTACAAATTAACTGTTTATTCATTCTAGGTACAAATAGAATATTAAATCATGACCTATATTATTAAATAACCTGACAATAACTTAATACAAGCTAGCTAACTATCATTACTATTATAAAATAAATTTTGTAAATGTTTTAACAACCCGTGTACCTAAATATCTATATGTAACTAGAAATAATTATGTATACTTAACTATATTATCCTGACTATAAACAAGCGCTTTTTTAAAGTCTACGTGAATAAAATTATTATTTATTTATTTATTATTTGTGCTCTTCTTTGTGCTTATTACGGTATTGTTGAATCCCACTTACGATACGGGGTCATCTTTTGGGGTAACTCAACCGAAAAAGAAACAGCGTTTAAAGCACAAAAAAGGTGTATTAGATCAATGTTTAAACTTAAAACTATTGACAGCTGTGAGCCATATTTTACAAAATTTAAAATTTTGACTTTACCATGTCTGTACATCTTAGAAGTGGCGATATTTGTGAAGACAAATCAGGGACTTTTTGAACGTAAAGCTGACATAGCTCCTAGAAATAGACGTGACAATAGTAAACTGTGTCTCCACACTGCTAAAACAACATTAATGCGCAAAAGTGTCTACTGCATGGCGCGAGTTATATATAATAAATTACCTAGGTGTTGGAAGGACTTAAATGTAACAATGTTTAAAAATAGACTACGGGAGCTGTTACTTTCTAAAGCGTATTATTGTATAAATGATTTTTTAAATGAGAAAGATTTGTAATTTAGTTTTAATTGACATTGCTATTGTAATTATTGACTAAACTTATTTGATTTATTGCGCGTTTTTAATTTATGGATATTGTATTAATTATTTAATTTATTGACATTGTAATACTTATTTTATTGATTGACATTGAGATATTCTATTGATTGTTACTTCGTAAAAGACATAGAAATTATAATTACATTTGTTTTATAGATAGTTAATGCGCAATTTATAGGAATTTATTTTGTGTTAATTTTTTGCATGCCAGCAGGTAAAGTATGGCTGGACTTTTATTTATATTCAATAACATGCACCATGTACCCATACTTGCGAAATAAAATATCTTTATCTTTATCTTTATCTTATACACTTATATTTGAATTATCAAAATTGTTTCACAAACTACGAGGAAACCGCATTAAATAGATACAAAAAAAACTATGGTATAAAACCATACAATGTGAACCTCTTCGCGTGCCCTGGTTCATGAATAGCGATATTAATAGGAAATTCATTGTTACTGCTCTTAGACTCAGATCTGGACACATTCCATGCAAAAAATTTGCCTTTATGATGAAGAAGATCACTTCACCCAATTGTGAGGAATGTGGATGTATCGAGGACCTACAACATTTATTGATGGAATGTGTTCCATATGAGTCTAGTAGAAATAATTTAATAAGGTCCCTGAACTTGAACAGAACCGATGTGGGCATGTTCCACAAAATTCTATCCCAACAAAATAATGATGATGCGGTGGTTTGTTCAAGTTCATGATCCATATCTTGTGAAAATTCCATTGTTTAGGATACGATGGGACTGACATACGCTATGCGTAAAAGTCCCTTTAAATAAATAAAGAAAAAATAAAAAATAACAGTCTAAAAAGATTAAACATGAACCTGAATTGCACTTCGATGATTGAATACCTATATAAATACTTGTACTATCAACTACAAGATCTCTTATTGTACGTCCATTATCATCATGGCAGCCAATTTACGTCCATTGCTGGAAAATAGCCTCCCTAAAGAATGGGGGGATATGCCATAATCGCCACGCTTGGCAGACGGTTTGGCGATCTCAGTTTGATGAACATAGTTCACAGAAAAACGCTGCTGCCCGTTCTCTGGTAAGTATTCCCTCGGACGATTTTTACGCCCCCACGGGATGAGATAGCGTGATGATATTCTTCACCGTCACTACACAGCGTATGTCCATTATACGTGAGATAAATTATTTAGTTTAATTCTTCTCCAGACATCACGGTATAACATCCTTTCATTAGATAGATTGTCCATAACACAAAAAATCTAAATTACACCGCGACCACCAATCATAAATCTCAAGTTATATTCATTTACATACAATGCCCGTAAGATTTGAGAATCTTGGCGCAATCTCAGTCTCGTTAGCTTTCCGCGGAAATCCGAGATCAATGACGAGTACGTGAGCTGAGAGCTAAGTATTAGATGGAACCTGATGAAGGGTAGCAAGGTTAGTCTGTATTGATTATATAGACATTTGTAGGTTTTCATTTGATCTTGAGAACTTCACTCATGTTACGTGTTACAAAATAATTTTCCCATTCTTATGATACTAAGGCAAATAAGCAAGTATGTAACCTGATGGTAAGTGATCACCGCCGGCAAGGGCACTCGCAGTACCAGGGAAGTAGTAAGCGCGATGCCGGCTTTTAAGAAAAGAAAGGCTCCTTGAAGGTGGCCATGTCATACTGGATCAGAAATGCCATCGGATCTGACTGTTATCGGATCATAAAGCACTATGGTATTCGGTCGGTCTATAAATGGGTGAGAGCCAAAATTGTTTAATTTTGTAGCGTTCCAGTAAAAGTGGTACTAATACAAGTTATAATTAGTTAAATAATGTGTGGTATAAGTATGAAACTACAGGTTTCAAGGTTTACTCAAACTCAGAAACATAAATTTACATTTTTCATACTTTTATTGCTCACCTGAAAAGAAAATTCCACATGTTTACATATTTTATAACCTTTCATACTGCGATCTTAAGGGTGCGCTTTGCAAATGAACATACTTCCTAACTAAGTGCAAGAGTTTCTATTTGGTCATAGTTTGCCTTTTATCAAACAGCTTACTGTTTAAATAGTTGGTAGATATCACATAATAATAAAATCAGAATTAAATAACTATTTGTACTTTTAGGGCTCTTTTGAATCAAGAATACCTATATACTTTTATAATATTTTTATGACAATTTTTATTTCCTACAATGTTTAAGGGTTTCATCCCTTTATTTAATAACACCATTTATATTGTCTAGTTGCTATTTGCTATCTGCTATAAAAATGAAAAGCTATAATTTTTTACGTAAGCATTATGTTTAAAGATAAAGATTCCTTTATTGCTAAAACTGTGTACATGGTTGTGGATAATATACAATTTTGAGTATCAACAGCTACCCGTATCGGGCGTGCAACAATAAGGCTTATGAATTAAACATAGTACATAATAATTCTTATTATTATAATATATTTGTGGAATTATTTATTTCAATTTATAGAAAAAAGGACTACTTTTTGGCAAAATACTCATTGAGATCGTAAAACACATTTATATCCTATATTATTTCTATCCTATATTTATATAACAATGACACTATAAAAATAATTTGACTAATATGACTATCATCATGCAGTGATCGAATTAAAGATGATGTTTTTGTAATTATGTAATTACCTCATCTAGGAAAATAAATTACAAATGTCATCGTTTACGGAAATCCGTCTGGTGTGTGTGCTCTTAACAGAAAGAAAAGGTTACAAGCTTATAAGAGATTGTAATAACATGGTTAATCTTGACATAGGGTGTACAAGATCATAAAAACAGGGAAATTTTGTATTTCCCATAAACATGTGTTTATAGCTGCGGTGGAGAAAAAAATTGGGTGCTGAAACATTTTTATATTTCATAGATGAATTTTATATAGTCTGACTTGACGGATTATTATGAATTTTATTTATTTAACTGGAGCTTTTCGTCATATCTTAATAAAAATTATGATATTTTATCTACGACAAAAATAATATTTTGTTTATAAGTTTAACTTTTAGACTACAAAATTAATATGTAACTAACACTGCATAATAATTTTGTATTTTGAATGTTATAGATTTCCGCAAAGTTACGCCTGAGTACTTAGTTTAACTTTTGTTGTGAGCCGATACATGATGTTCTGTTGGCACATAGACTTCGTTTGGGTCACTATCCCTCCAGGAAATTTGCTTATTTAATGAAAGAAGTCAATTCTCTTAATTGTGAAGTATGCGAGGTAATTGAGGATGTGCAACATTTGCTGATGGATTGTGTACGAAAAGAAGTTCGGCGACAATTTATGCGCAAATTTAATTTCAATAAATTTGATGTAGGAATTTGTCTCAGTATACTTGATAAGCCAACTTCAGAAGCAGCTCAAATGCTATTAAGTTTAGTTTACTTTGTAAGTTTATTGTATTTTTATTCACGAAGCTGATATATCTGTGGACAAAAAGTCTTAGATACATTTAAAAACAAATAAAAATGTTCTTCTTTATCTACTTTAATTACCAAAAAATAGGAGAACCTTTCGGGTTAACCCTCCGGCGAAAATCTCGGTTACTGAAGTGGATAAACAGTTGAACCGATATACCATACTTGTCAGTGTATTCTATGTAAAGACATCTAGCTAATTACAATTAGTTCAAAATTCGTAAGCATTATTAGTCAAAGCACACCTAGGCAACAAAATTTTATAAAATACATAAGTGTTTACACAGTACTCGGTTCGAACCCATGGCAGACGGACATACAAGTAAAATACTATGTTAAAAACACTAATAACATTTTGAAAAATTGTTAACAATCACACTAATATTATAAAGGCGAAAGTTTGTGAATGTGTGACTGTGTGAGTGTGTTTGTTTGTAACTTTACGTCTAAACGACTGGAGCGATTTTAATAAAATTTATATTATTTAATCTACTAAACATTATCATGACAGGTTTTGTACCCAATGCGATAATGCGAACAATATTACTAATTATTACAAAGTAAATCCAGAGTCACCCTCACGAATTCCGCCAATGAACAACTAAAAATGTCCACTCTTTGTGAGGCGCTGTATTTGGTATGGAGATAGCTACAGATATCTAAAATAGTGCTCTGAGGAGTAGCTAACACCCTGGATTAATCCATAGGCTATCATTTATAAAGTTTAACGCGGGTAAGTCGAGGGGCATATGTAGTATAGAAATAAACAACAACTTAATTATTTACTGCATTATACTCTGCTTTGACTAATTTATTTTGGTGGGACGTGATTAATTTCAGCCATTGCTTGCACACAAATTGTACGTTAGTTACACTGAATTCTGCTATTTTCGCACATTAATTACGGTTTTCGATAGACGTTACTGGTTTCAAAGGTTCAACATTCTAAAAGTAATCAATTTGTATGTACAGACGCCAGCACATCCAGCTACCCCATTCTGCCAAATTTCTTTTATAGATTTTCAACTTTATCGCCCTATCATAAAGTTCACTTTCAATTGGGGAAATTTGACAGATTGTGGTTTGATGTGCTGGCGTCTGTTCCTTGTCATCTGTTAAAATTAAGTTTATATTTAACACTAGGTATTTTAAACGTAAGACCGCATTTGTGGAGATTTTTGGGGAGACCTTTGTTTGTTGTGGTTGTGGATATGATAATGTTGATTTTAAACCTTTGCTTTTCTATCTTAGGAGAAAAGTTGAAAAATAGTGTGTGCTTCTTTATTATTGGAACGAAGTTCATTATCGCGCGTTGTGAAAGGGGGCTAGACGGAAAATAAATCTTAATCTTAAAGTTGTCACGACACTTTTTGCAGCTGTGCGGCGTGCGCATGTTTCTCTGTCTGTCGGTCTCTCTCTCTCTCTCTTATAGAAAGCAAGCCAGATATTTTCATTTCTATTTCGCATTGAACAGAGTGGTGTCGATTATTTTTGTTGAGTGTATACAGGTTTTTTGTACTATAATAAATAATAAGAAATAACTTCGTTCCATCCGGGTGTCCCTTGACACCTCTCAAGTTTTTTTCATAGACTCACGCCTGTTTCCCAGAGGGGTAGGCGGAGACAACGGACTTCCATTTGTCACAATCTTTGCACACCTCTTTTGCCTCGTTTAGTCTCATATTCTTCATAATATGTGAGCCGATAGAATACATAAACCATTTAACTAAAAACTATGTACGTACATGAACTCACATGTAAATAAATGGTAGGTAATTGATTTTAGAAAGTTTTAAATGAGTGCAATTATGTTATTTTGTATAATTTATCTCTTTTCAGAATAATTATACAAAAAAATAATTATTGAAATTTATATTTTACAACATATTGTCTGAATGGTTCTGTCTATATTAAGGAGCATATTAGTTAAAGTTATTTTTAAACGGTGACGGATTTTAACAATGCGGTCGTCACCGTAAAATATAAATTTCAATTATTAAACTTAAACATACTTAATCTCCTTGACAATAACTTAATACCAGCTATCTAAATATCACTACCATTATAAAATAAATTGTATAAATGTTTTAACATTCCGTGTACCTAAATATCTGTAATAAGTAACTAGCAATAATAACTGTATTACTACAAACTTGTTCTGACTATTTACAAGCGCTTTTTTAAAGTCTACGTGAATAAAAACCTTTTTTATTTTTTTTATTTAGAACTAAACATTTTAACTTTCTCATATCTTTCCATCCAAGCTCCCGTGATATCCTTACAAAAACGTAGAACAAATGAAGTGGAAAACAGCCGGGAGTTAAAACACAATGTTACGGAGCTATGTCATTTACATAAGGCCGAGACGTAAAGGTATTCCGTGTCTAGAATACTAAATGGATACCTGATGTTACTTCAAATCGCGGGTGTATTTTGGTAGTGCTTAGTGATAAAAGCTCTATTTCGAAATTGGCATTAGCTAGATTCATCGGTGTGTCATTTTGTCTGACTACTTAATAGTGTTGTTAAGAAAACATCTCGTGTATTTTGTGTACGAAACTCAAAAAAAATACTCATTTTAACTGCTCTTAGACTCAGATCTGGACACATTCCATGCAAAAAATTTGCCTTTATGATGAAGAAGATCACTACACCCAATTGTGAGGAATGTGGATGTATCGAGGACCTACAACATTTATTGATGTAATGTATTCGATATGAGTCTGGTAGAAATAATTTAATGAGGTCCCTGAACTTGAACAGAACCGATGTGGGCATGTGCCACAAAATTCTATCCCAACCAAATAGTGATTATGCGATAAGTTTGTTCAAGTTCATGGCCCATATTTTGTGAAAATTCAATTGTTTAGGATACGATGGGACTAACATACGCTATGTGTAAAAGTCCCTTTAAATAATTAAAGAAAAAGATAAATAATAATAATTAAGTCTCCTATTTTTAGAGTTCACTTTATTCTTAAAACAACTTTTAACATTATATTTGAGGAAAGGATGGAGAGTGAAGTATTGGGTAGGTTCATCCAGTTGCACGTCACACAACCAACTGGTAGAGACTAGCGCGATGTAGAAATTATTATGTAAATAAATAAATTAGCATAAGATTATAAGTATTAACATAGAATAAGAATATTACTAATCAATAAGCTACTAACATATTTTTAAAACAAATTGTTACTAACACCTAATGAAGCCTATGTAAATATGAAATAACGAATTAATATCTATAATAATATCTAGGGACAATGTCACACAGATCTTCCTAGCCCCAAACTAAGCAAAGCTTGTAGGTACTATGTGTACTAGGCGACGATATACATACTTATATAGATAGATAAATATTTAAATACATAGAAAACATCTATGACTCAGAAACAAATATTCGTGCTCATCACACAAATATTTGCACTTATCGGGATTGGAACCCAGGACCACCAGCTTCGTAGGCAGGGGCACTACCAACTAGGCTACGGTGACCGAATTGTTATTATTATTATATGCTGTGTGGTAACGGCCCCAAATATTAGGATTATCACCCCATGTCATCCCGTGGGTGGCGTAGAAGTTGACCCGAGGGAATATCTATAAGAGGACGGGCAACAGTTTGTGTATGAGCCGTATATCGTAGCATCAACTGTAGCACCTTCTGAGTGCAATAACCATCTTACTGCAAACGCTAAACGTCTGCCAAGCGTGGTGATAATAGCATATCCCCGGAAGATAATTCTTGGGGGAGGCTTTTGTCTAGCAGTGGACTTCTTACAGCTGTCATAATGATGGTGATAATTATTATTATCTAACCATATAATAAAATCGTAGGAAAGTCAAAACTGTACATTGAATATTTTTTTAAAAGATAGTTGGGGCGTGATCTACAGTCGATATCGAAGCTAAATATGGTTTTTAGAATTTTTGTCTGTGTATCTGTCTGTCTGTATGTATGTCCGGGCTAAACTCATAAAGTACTGCATGGATTTACTTAAAATTTTGCATGAATATTACTAAGAGGTCGGGTCAACATAATTATAGGCTACATATTATCACGCTATCACATACGGGGGAGGAGCTGTGATACTTTATTAAGTTGAACGTGGGTAAACCCGCGGCACACCGCTAGTTATTAATAAAATTGGCATTCGTTTTAAATAATATCCAACACAAATAAAGTGCCTATTTAAACAAATCTCCCCGCCCATTACCTCCGCTTGTAAAACGATACCTGTATACTTTCCTTAGTTTGCTTCGTATACCTGCCTCTTCATTTTCCAATTAAATCCTTAACCTCGACGATCGTTCACCGTTGAGTGAAGACAGCTGGCTATAAGCGCCTGAAGATTTCGTTGACTTTGACTTCAAAATGTCATGTCTAGCTTATCACGCCCACAGTATTATACTAAACGCAAAGACTCGTGGCAGTCGGTGCCATAAATCACTTTTGTAACAGGGATGTGCACGCGCAAATTACTGGACTATCGATAGTACGGAATGCATGTGCTTCATCGATACTCAAACATGGGCTCATTACAATGTTGATCGTTACAGAGAATCAGACCTGTTGTTATCTACAAACGCACCCACATAAACAACGCGCATCTCTGTGTATTGGAAACCAACGTCCCAACAGAGGTTACCTTGGTGGTTGCCATCCATCTAGACTGCAGCTGTAAACCTAATTTTGGTTTGACCTAAAACGTCCTTGCTTTGCGGGCGCGCGTTCCCAACCGCGGTTGAAAAGCGTGGATGTCAACCGTGTGGCCGGCGGATTACAATCAAGCAATGACAGTTGCGCTGCGGCAGGCAGCGGGTGTGCACGTATGTAGGTGTAAAATGTTGTCCGCAAGCAAAAGAACCGCGAATGCGAAATTAATAAAGATTCAATCGATCTCTTTAGAGATTTGCCATGTTATGGAACATTACGTCCGAAACATAAAGACGCTTGTCAAAAGAAAACGGCCTAGGATCTAGATAGATCCAAAAATACAAAAATTTTGACCAAAATGCTAACGAATGAATGTTTAAAAATTGTTAAATCTACTAAAGAACGGCCTTCTTTTTGAAATTTGGACAAATTGGGAGCCATTTCTATAGCACGATATGGTCCGCTCACGATATGAGTACGTGATTTCCCGCCAAAAGACGACTCGCAACTGATTCGCTTGCGTGGCATCGCAACGCGCGGTTGGCATCCGTGTAGCCGAAACACAATCGGCGGATGGAAACTAGTTACCACCTATGAGCGTGAACCTATGAACGTCCCAACAGAGGTACGTTGGTTTACAACCGTGTAGAAGATGCTTTTGTGTGACGTCATCCATAAACAGTGCAAGTGCGAGAGAGAAAAATATTTGCGCTGTCTCCTATGCACGTTTAATTGCTCCGCCTGCCACGAGTCCTTGCGCCTAGTATAATAAATACGCCTAAGGATCTGTCTAGTCTAACTTCGTTTTGGTAAGTACTAAGAAACATTAAACTTTAATATACAACAATAAATGTATATGAATATTTAAGTCAAGACCTATGGCTTGGGTCAGGAAACATCAATAACTCCCGACGTATGTGGCATAGGTATATGTTAATGTCTGCGTATGTATATTGTAACTAGCAAATAATAAATATACGGGTAAGTAAGTAAGTAAGTAATCATTTATTTGCGAAGAATGTAGGTGTTTACAATTGGTGTTACAGATATATAAGGAATCCTTGTACATTCTGCCTATTAGGCATACAAACATTTATGAGCCACATTTGCTCACAATAACCTTAAAACTAATACAACGTCAGTAGCATAAAAAAATAATTTATAGAAGGATCATTTAAGAATTCTCGAACAGAGTAATAACAATTATTTTGCAATAAGGCGGTGAGTCTCTTTTTAAATACTTCTAAAGGTTGAACCTTAATACAATTAGGTATTTTAGTAAAAATAACAGGAGCTATTCCCATAACCCTTTTTTTAAAACAAAGCTGTTTTACAGTTACCTATATACAATAAGTTTTAGTACTGTAACCTCATAGAGACTGTACGATATCGAGCTTCTTTTAAAGATTTAAAAAGTTGAGGATTGGTTTTAACAAATATTGCCATTTCTAAAATATAAATACATGGGAATGTTAACAATGTATGTTCTCTGAAAACTGGGTTACAACTGTCTGTGACCTTAATATTGAACATTGAACGTATGCAGTGTTTTTGAACACGATATCCTCTCTATAAGTACAATTGCCCCAAAAAATAATCCCAAATCTTAGTATAGTAGGTTAATTGAGATAGTTTTAGTTACGTTTCATTTGAATTTGTCATCGATAATGGGTTATTTGCTGTACGGTGACGGCAAAGAATATCATCACACCATCTCATCCCGTGAGGGGTGTAGAAATCGACCGAGGGAATATCTACCAGAGAACGGACAACAGCGTTTTTCTGTGAACTATGACCGCAGAATTGCGAACGCCAACTCGACTGCCAAGCGTGGCGATTATGGCATATCCCCCCAATCTTTGTGGAGGCTTTTGTCCAGCAATGGACGTACTTTGGCTGACATAATGAATGGTCAACGAACAATTATAAATTATGACAAAAATATGTTGATCATACATTTTGCACCCAATAATAATGATATGCTGGGACATTATTTACACACGGCTATTTGAAGCCAAACTAACCAGAGCTTGTACTATGGCAACCAGATAACTGATATACTACATATTATACAACTTTTCTTTTGTAAATACATACTTATATAGACAACTAGCTGTGCCCCGCGGTGTTACCCGCGTTAAATTTTATAAATTTTCTATTTCTAATTTGCTATAAACCTCACGGAGCCCGAGACCTTTCCAACGAATGCAAAACCGTGGAAATCGGTTCGTGCGTTCTGGAGTTATAGCGTCAGGAAGGAAAACCCGACTTATTTTTGTATAGTAGACTAGCTGTGACCCGCGGTGTTACTCGCGTTAAATTTTATAAATTTTCATTGCTATAAACCTCACGGAGCCCGAGACCTTTCCGACGAATGCAAAACCGTGAAAATAGGTTCGTGCGTTCTGGAGTTATAGCGTCAGGAAGGAAAACCCGACTTATTTTTATATAGTAGATTAAACCCAGACTGAGGACAAACAGACATTTTATGAACACAAATATCTGTTCTAGGTGAGAATCGAACCCACGTCCTCCGGCATGAAAAGCAAGCATTTGCCAACCACGCCAACAAATTAAATATTTTATTTATATAAATAAATAAAATTTATATTTTGAGACAACTCACACACTGCCATCTGATCCTTAACTAGGCGGATATTTTGACTGCACGTGTGGCGCAGCGGTTAAGACAGTCGCCTTACCGCTTCGTGTCGCGGGTTCGAGTCCCGCGCCGGACAACTATTTGTGTAACCCACAAATAGTTGTTATGAGTCTGGATGTAATTTTTGTCCGTCTATTATCTTTGTAAAGTACCCCGCGACACAGAGATTATATTCCCTAGTGCAGGCGTTGTCTTTTTAAACCATACAAAAATATATATGGCAACCAGACAACTGATAAACATATACATATATTTCGAAATACATATGTATTGTAGATAAATCACACCCAGAAATAGAACAAATAATCGTACTCATCACACAAAGATTTGTCTTGCGTGGAGATCGAACCCACGACCAATGGCTAAATAACCACTAGACAAACATATAAGTCAGATTTTCATTTTGGATAATTCTTGTTTCGTTGACTGAAAATGTATAACAAGATTTTCAAACAAAAACCGCATCATTTCCAAAACGAATGGGGTATGTACAGTCAACAGCAAAAGTAGATGATCAAAGTCAGCTATGCAATACTTATTATCATAAATTGCGACATAATAGTGTGGTGGTGAAGAGTAGTTGAAGGTGTGCGTAAGTGTTAAGTGTAAAAAATATTAACTAGTGAAAACTGCCGCCCAATAGCATCATAAACTCAAAACTCAGGTCCAATTTTGATCATCTACTTATGCTGTTGACTGTATTATTAGTTACAGGTCTCAGCTTAAAGCTACAAGTAAAGTTAAAACGACACAAAAGATTCTTAATCTACATAATACGTCGAAACGAAACAACATAAAAGGAAACATTTATAACAATAACAGAACATAATCTTGGTAACAAGCGGTATTTAGGATATCTTCCGTCCGGCTTAGTTCCAACTCAGTAAGTAGAGTAAGCCGGGCTAAGTCAACCAAAAAGTTTCATAGCCCAAGGAGTATTATTTATTTAGATTATACCTATTCACTATTTCATATCTTTTATATAGTAATTTTCTGATTCGTTGCTTTATAAGTATGTATATATAATAATATAATATCTAGGGGACAATGTCACACAGGTCATCCTAGCCCCAAACTAAGCAAAGCTTGTACTATGGGTACCAGGCGACGATATACATACTTATATAGATAGATAAATACTTAAATACATAGAAAACATCCATGAGTCAGAAACAAATATTCGTGCTCATCACACAAATATTTGCACTTACCGGGATTCGAACCCAGGACCACCAGCTTCGTAGGCAGGAGCACTACCAACTAGGCTACGGTGACCGTCCGTATTTACAAAAGGAAAGTAGTATATGTAGTATATCAGGTATTTAGTTTCCATAGAATGTATATTAATAAATTAAAATGAACTATGTAAACTTACAACATTATATTTAGCTTTAAAATCATTGGGTGGACATGGATGTATCACATCACTTAATCTCTCGCAATTAATACCTACTTAATCAAGACTACCTCCTGCATACATTAGTGTGCAGTAGTCTTGATGTAGATCTCACGACATCAATGTCTGATAAATGATTGGTGTCAGCATTATATTTTATGTCCGTTTTTTAGCCAACTACACTTTTAATGTTATACTAAGGGAAACCTGTCATTGGCCTTTCCTTTATATTGTATCATAATATAAATTGTGTTATTATCTGTATCGATGTTGGTTTTCTTAATAAATAAATAAATAAAATAAATAAATACTATCTACAACCTCTGCTTAGTATGGAATTATATGGCCGTGTGAAAATAATGTTCGAGGACATATTGTATCTCTGGTTCAGTGGTTGAAACAGTTTTCTCGCTACTATCCCGGTGTCCTCGTATTTCGGATTCGATTCCCACAAAGGACAACTATTTGTTTACCTCATAAATTGTTGTTCTAAGAGTGTTGTGTACTGTGTGTCTATGAATAGCGTGATGAGTAGACTTGGTATACGGATTTTATCCCCTAGAACGGGCTTTACCTTTTGAATGAAAAATAGGTTTTTCTCTTTGCGGTCACCACTCAAGTACTTTTCTGGCCCAGCGGAAGTTGGTTCTACGAGATATAAAGCCCTGCCCACTGCGAGTTCAGCGTGACAATTCTAGGAGCTATGTCAGCTTTACCTTATGATTGAATTGCCCAAAAAGGAAGTCCTCATTGTTCGACGAGATATTTGATCAAACACACCAACATCTTACATTAGGGAGGAACCTAAAACTTACTGTAGAAAAGTTTTAAATTCCTGCCTAATGTAAGATGTTGGTCTTAATGATAATATCTCGGGACAATGTCACACAGATAATCCTAGCCCCAAACTAAGCAAAGCTTGTACTATGGGTACCAGGCGACGATATACATACTTATATAGATAGATAAATACTTATATACATAGAAAACATCCATGACTCATCACACAAATATTTGCACTTACCGGGATTCGAACCCAGGACCACCAGCTTCGTAGGCAGGAGCAGTACCAACTAGGCTACGGTGACCGTAACGTAACGGTTATATGGAGTTGCAGATTGATAACTCGTGGCTGTCTAATTGGCGCCCATATTACAAAGCTCCTTAAATGCTAGTCGAGCTTTAATACACTTCAGTAGCCATTGCGGTCTAAAGATGCGATAAATCATGATTACTCAAACGTAAGCAGCAGTCGAATCAATCATTATACTGCAAGTTAAGTGATCGATTTGATATTTCCGATTGTCTGAGTTTCTTTATTGGCTATTAGTTAGTTCTAGAACATAAAATTATTATTTTAATGTAGTATATTCTTCTCATTTATAAATTGAGGGCACTCATAGCATATGAGGTTTAAGATATCTTTATTTTCTCATAAGAATTTACAGTAATTCACTTACATGAGGACGTTTAAAAAACATACAAACAAATCATAATCTTATTCTAGGCGTACATATACTGTGATCTCGAATAATTTCATTTAAACGTTCAATTATAACTCATTCAAAGACAACTTTAGATAATTGGTTCCGAGATTAACAAAATGCAATATAAGGGTATTTGTATAAAAACAAGAAGCTAACCGTGCTAAGACGGACACGTTACACAGATAGGGCGTAGCTAGAAGCGACATGTAAACTAAGGTGCGCTCAGATTAGATGTTAAATAGTATTTTAAGTATTTTTTAAAGGTTGGCATAGATTTTGCTTCTTTAATATTTTTCGGTAATTGTTTATATAATTCCGCACCTTCGTACATTATATATTTTTTTGCCATAATTAGTTCTTGGCTGTGAGAGGCAAAGGTTGCTTGCTCGTCTTAGTCTATTTTTTTGTATCTGTTGTTTTTTTGTGAATGTTATTTGAGTATGTATATCTTTATTTAGTATTTTTATATACTACTAATATTATAAATGTGAAAGTTTGTGAGTATGGATGGATGTATGGATGTTTGTTACTCTTTCATGCAAAAACTACCGAACGTATTTTGATGAAACTTTGCAGTAATATAGCTTATATATCCAATAACACATAGGCTATAATTTACAAAGTTTAACGCAGGTATAACCGCGGGGCATAGCTAGTACGTCTATATATCTATATAATAATAAACATTTTTATCTTAGAACCGGATCGTAAAATAGTATTTCTTTTATATCTTATAAGAAAAAAAACTAAAATTCATTTCGAACACTACATTTAGTTCTTGAACTGAATCGTCGTTTATCCCCAAAATTCTTAAATTGTATTTTAATCTTAAAAATTTATCTTAAAAAAATGATTTTATTGATCCTCGAGATTCACTTAAGGGAAGTTAACATTGGAATGCAAAAATGTACTGTAGACAGGTAAGGATATTAAAAAATAAAAATCTATACATACATATAATAAAATCGTAGGAAAGTCAAAACTGTACATTGAATATTTTTTTAAAAGGATACTTGGGGCTTGATCTACAATCGATATCGAAGCCAAAAATATAGTTTTTAAAATTTTTGTCTGTCTGTCTGTTTGTCTGTATGTATGTCCGGGCTAAACTCAAAAAGTACAGCATGGATTTACTTCAAATTTTGAATGAATATTACAGAGACGTCGGGTCAACATATAGGCTACATATTATCACGCTATAACCTACGTGGGAGGAGCTATAATAATTTATAAAATTTAATGCAGGTAAAACCGCGGGGCGCAACTAGTATCCAATAAAATTTTATGAAGCCTTACCGTACTAGTATAAATTACATATTAATCAATCAAAATAAATTCTCGCATCTAAAATACGGATAATTTATATCGTCGACGATTACATGTTCAAATTTAATTTTAATTTTAATTATATTTCAAAATTAAATAGTTAATCGACTGTTCTACTGAAATAACCGCACACTTTTACAAGTGCATGTAGATGATACATGTAAATTAACCAAATGAATTTACATTGTCGAATATTATAGTATAACTACAAATTATATACCGTTCCAAAAACATACACCGGACTGAAACTTATCTTTCAAACAACTGATTTGAACTTATTTGTATGGGACCGGAAGAATATTGATAAAGAAAAATAGGTACTTACCAAAATTTCAAAAAATATAAAAAACTAAAGTTTGCTAACAATGAAAATATAGTATAATATAAATATAGTACCTATAATGTATTTTATAGTACATTATAAAATATGTAGGTAAATAACAAAAAGACGAAAACACCAAACGGTCGAATTGATAACATATCGTACAATGTAAAACTAGGAGACTCGTACTCTTTGAGTTTGACGGGACGGTGGACGTGGTTGGTAAATGCTTGGCTTTCACGCCGCAGGTCGTGGGTTCGATTCCAACCCAGGACAGATATTTGTGTGCATGAACAATGAACATGTCTGTTTGTCCTGAGTCAGGGTATCATTATTTATATAAGAATGTATTTACAAAAGAAAAGTAGTAGGTATATGTAATATATCAATTATCTGGTTTCCATAGTACAAGCCCTGCTTAGTTTAAGATCAGATGGCCGTGTGTGAATAATGTCCCAGGATATTATTACTCCCAAGCCTCTACTAATCCGGGGTAGGCGCTCTGCCGTTAAGCTACGAACAATACACCGGTAGAACAAATTTTCGAACTACTAATAAGTAGAATGTTGAACTTTACTTGCTGAAAAACGTTGTAACCGCAACACTCACAGCTTAGAAAACTGTTACATCACTGGTGCATTAAAAAACAAACTTTATTACTTACACCAACTTTTGTAAAAGGGGCTCAGCTGTCATATTTCCCGCTACATTCGGAGCTACAAGAATATCCTATAGCCAACAGACCATTAGAATACTATGCAAAATTAAGTCGTACTCTTATTAAAATAAGAATCAGTTTTGAATTGACCTGGAATGGTTGGTAGGACATTACTCAGTATGAAATATCGTTGTGGGTCGAATTTTAAAACTTGACGCTTACGCAGTATCGTGATAAAGGACTATTACCTAACTTTGCCGGTATTTTGTGTATGCTAATTTTGTATGTTGATTTTTTTATTTTTTCTGCTTCGCTATTTCATTCAAATCTTAAATAAAAAATTACATTAAACTAACTTAACTTTGCTAGTTATTATGATTTAAATATTTAAATATGACTGTGTTCAATACTATCACTTCAGTAAATACTGGAGGGAAAAGCAAAGGCATAATCCATCAAAAGCTGTTTATTTCGAACTTCGCAGCAATAGAGTTGGCGGTATTATAACCGCGTACTTGGTAGAGCACGTAAATCCGACAGTCCTGCACCTGACCTCTTTCCGGTATGGTTGTGACGTTCCGGAGTGTTATATTAGAAAGTGCTCATGTGTTTGTGCACACACTTGTACCCAATAATATGTCTCGCGCGGATGGATAATCTCAGAAGTACATTATTATTATTATGCCTTGTACTAGGATGTAGAAATATGAAAGAAGGAATGAGATTCTAAAACTAAAATTGAAATGATGAATAATATCTTTATAATGTTGGCTCTAAAATAGACTCCGGTGCCTTTGCTTAAAATAATAAGACTAAATAGATGAAATCAACTTTTTGGTTTTATATGACGCGAGTTTGATAATCCCATTCAATTGTTTTGTGTTATGTAATTAACATCTTCTGTGATCTCCGTTCTCGTTTTCGTGATTAGTCGGGAAATATTTACGAAAACATGTGTCAACAAATAATGTCAAATAATAACAAATAATGTCAACAAATGATGGCGGCAAATCTCAATGGAGACTCTCCACGGGACACGAGGAGAGTCTCCATTGAGATTTGCCGCCATCACCAAAACGTGATCAGGAGGACATTTTTATACATTCACACACGGCCATTTGATCCCAAATTAAGCAGAGCATAATGGAAATCAGATAACTGAATGATATACGTAAATATTTCCCTACTTACATGTTCTACTTGTCTATTGTAAATACATACTTATATAGATAATTAAACACAGATACAGGATCAACAGGCATTTTCATGCACACAAATATCTGTCCTGGGCGGCAAAAGGCAAGCATCTACCAACCGGTACTACTATTATGAACTGCAAAACAAACAACTTGGAAACAATTTAAGAAATAATGCAAACATTACGACGGTCACCGTAGCCTAGTGAGTAGTGCTCCTGCCTACGAAGCTGGTGGACCTGGTTTCGAATCCCGGTAAGTGCAAATATTTGTGTGATGAGCACGAATATTTGTTTCTGAGTCATGGATGTTTTCTATGCTTTTATGTATTTATCTATCTATATAAGTATGTATATCGTCGCCTGATACCCATAGTACAAGCTTTGCTTAGTTTGGGGCTAGGATGATATGTGTGACATTGTCCCCAGATATTATTATTAACATTATTATTATTTCGATATGTATACTTACAAAAATATTTTGAGCTACTGAACGAAAATATACAGAACAATACGTATCACCAGTATATAAACACTTACAAACACTCCCAACAAGTGAAAGTGTATCGCAACGCTTCAGATCGCTTATCGAAAAACTTGGCGATCTCAACTTATCCCATTAGGCGCACATAAGCGAGCCTGATCCGGATCGGATCGGATTGCTATGGTCATCCGGTGCCCGGATATAGAAACTTTGATAACAAGCTAGGGATGTGAGATTGTTAGCGAACAATAGATTTTAAAACCGATTTTAAGATTTGAAACACATTATGGGGTATTTATTTTCTCTTTATTAGTTTAAAGCGGGTTTTTACGCACAGCTTAAATCAGTCCATAGTATTAAAAAAAACTGTGATTTCATAAGACACAGGCAACAAACCCTCCCCATTTGGTTGGGATAGCATTGTATGGCTCATGCCAACATCAGTGCCTCTAGCACGAGTTCCTGCAGTTTACTTACTCGATCACACGTACAGTTTCTCCCATACATTGAGCACCAGCGCCTCTCGCGGAAACTATTAAGAACTAAAACTCTAGTGCTTAATGTATGGGACAAAACAGTACGTGTGATCGAGTAAGTAAACTGCAGGAACTCGTGCTAGAGGCACTGATGTTGGCATGAGCCATACAATGCTATCCCAACCAAATGGGGAGGGTTTGTTGCCTGTGTCTTATGAAATCACAGTTTTTTTTAATACTATGGACTGATTTAAGCTGTGCGTAAAAACCCGCTTTAAACTAATAAAGAGAAAATAAATACCCCATAATGTGTTTCAAATCTTAAAATCGGTTTTAAAATCTATTGTTCGCTAACAATCTCACATCCCTAGCTTGTTATCAAAGTTTCTATATCCGGGCACCGGATGACCATAGCAATCCGATCCGATCCGGATCAGGCTCGCTTATGTGCGCCTAATGGGATAAGTTGAGATCGCCAAGTTTTTCGATAAGCGATCTGAAGCGTTGCGATACACTTTCACTTGTTGGGAGTGTTTGTAAGTGTTTATATACTGGTGATACGTATTGTTCTGTATATTTTCGTTCAGTAGCTCAAAATATTTTTGTAAGTATACATATCGAAATAATAATAATGTTAATAATAATATCTGGGGACAATGTCACACATATCATCCTAGCCCCAAACTAAGCAAAGCTTGTACTATGGGTATCAGGCGACGATATACATACTTATATAGATAGATAAATACATAAAAGCATAGAAAACATCCATGACTCAGAAACAAATATTCGTGCTCATCACACAAATATTTGCACTTACCGGGATTCGAAACCAGGTCCACCAGCTTCGTAGGCAGGAGCACTACTCACTAGGCTACGGTGACCGTCGTAATGTTTGCATTATTTCTTAAATTGTTTCCAAGTTGTTTGTTTTGCAGTTCATAATAGTAGTACCGGTTGGTAGATGCTTGCCTTTTGCCGCCCAGGACAGATATTTGTGTGCATGAAAATGCCTGTTGATCCTGTATCTGTGTTTAATTATCTATATAAGTATGTATTTACAATAGACAAGTAGAACATGTAAGTAGGGAAATATTTACGTATATCATTCAGTTATCTGATTTCCATTATGCTCTGCTTAATTTGGGATCAAATGGCCGTGTGTGAATGTATAAAAATGTCCTCCTGATCACGTTTTGGTGATGGCGGCAAATCTCAATGGAGACTCTCCTCGTGTCCCGTGGAGAGTCTCCATTGAGATTTGCCGCCATCATTTGTTGACATTATTTGTTATTATTTGACATTATTTGTTGACACATGTTTTCGTAAATATTTCCCGACTAATCACGAAAACGAGAACGGAGATCACAGAAGATGTTAATTACATAACACAAAACAATTGAATGGGATTATCAAACTCGCGTCATATAAAACCAAAAAGTTGATTTCATCTATTTAGTCTTATTATTTTAAGCAAAGGCACCGGAGTCTATTTTAGAGCCAACATTATAAAGATATTATTCATCATTTCAATTTTAGTTTTAGAATCTCATTCCTTCTTTCATATTTCTACATCCTAGTACAAGGCATAATAATAATAATGTACTTCTGAGATTATCCATCCGCGCGAGACATATTATTGGGTACAAGTGTGTGCACAAACACATGAGCACTTTCTAATATAACACTCCGGAACGTCACAACCATACCGGAAAGAGGTCAGGTGCAGGACTGTCGGATTTACGTGCTCTACCAAGTACGCGGTTATAATACCGCCAACTCTATTGCTGCGAAGTTCGAAATAAACAGCTTTTGATGGATTATGCCTTTGCTTTTCCCTCCAGTATTTACTGAAGTGATAGTATTGAACACAGTCATATTTAAATATTTAAATCATAATAACTAGCAAAGTTAAGTTAGTTTAATGTAATTTTTTATTTAAGATTTGAATGAAATAGCGAAGCAGAAAAAATAAAAAAATCAACATACAAAATTAGCATACACAAAATACCGGCAAAGTTAGGTAATAGTCCTTTATCACGATACTGCGTAAGCGTCAAGTTTTAAAATTCGACCCACAACGATATTTCATACTGAGTAATGTCCTACCAACCATTCCAGGTCAATTCAAAACTGATTCTTATTTTAATAAGAGTACGACTTAATTTTGCATAGTATTCTAATGGTCTGTTGGCTATAGGATATTCTTGTAGCTCCGAATGTAGCGGGAAATATGACAGCTGAGCCCCTTTTACAAAAGTTGGTGTAAGTAATAAAGTTTGTTTTTTAATGCACCAGTGATGTAACAGTTTTCTAAGCTGTGAGTGTTGCGGTTACAACGTTTTTCAGCAAGTAAAGTTCAACATTCTACTTATTAGTAGTTCGAAAATTTGTTCTACCGGTGTATTGTTCGTAGCTTAACGGCAGAGCGCCTACCCCGGATTAGTAGAGGCTTGGGAGTAATAATATCCTGGGACATTATTCACACACGGCCATCTGATCTTAAACTAAGCAGGGCTTGTACTATGGAAACCAGATAATTGATATATTACATATACCTACTACTTTTCTTTTGTAAATACATTCTTATATAAATAAT
Organism: Pseudoips prasinana; assembly: GCA_951640165.1. Taxonomy (NCBI): domain Eukaryota; kingdom Metazoa; phylum Arthropoda; class Insecta; order Lepidoptera; family Nolidae; genus Pseudoips; species Pseudoips prasinana. The sequence continues at coordinate 28,917,985 of OX621251.1, read as the reverse complement.
GATACCCTGACTCAGGACAAACAGACATGTTCATTGTTCATGCACACAAATATCTGTCCTGGGTTGGAATCGAACCCACGACCTGCGGCGTGAAAGCCAAGCATTTACCAACCACGTCCACCGTCCCGTCAAACTCAAAGAGTACGAGTCTCCTAGTTTTACATTGTACGATATGTTATCAATTCGACCGTTTGGTGTTTTCGTCTTTTTGTTATTTACCTACATATTTTATAATGTACTATAAAATACATTATAGGTACTATATTTATATTATACTATATTTTCATTGTTAGCAAACTTTAGTTTTTTATATTTTTTGAAATTTTGGTAAGTACCTATTTTTCTTTATCAATATTCTTCCGGTCCCATACAAATAAGTTCAAATCAGTTGTTTGAAAGATAAGTTTCAGTCCGGTGTATGTTTTTGGAACGGTATATAATTTGTAGTTATACTATAATATTCGACAATGTAAATTCATTTGGTTAATTTACATGTATCATCTACATGCACTTGTAAAAGTGTGCGGTTATTTCAGTAGAACAGTCGATTAACTATTTAATTTTGAAATATAATTAAAATTAAAATTAAATTTGAACATGTAATCGTCGACGATATAAATTATCCGTATTTTAGATGCGAGAATTTATTTTGATTGATTAATATGTAATTTATACTAGTACGGTAAGGCTTCATAAAATTTTATTGGATACTAGTTGCGCCCCGCGGTTTTACCTGCATTAAATTTTATAAATTATTATAGCTCCTCCCACGTAGGTTATAGCGTGATAATATGTAGCCTATATGTTGACCCGACGTCTCTGTAATATTCATTCAAAATTTGAAGTAAATCCATGCTGTACTTTTTGAGTTTAGCCCGGACATACATACAGACAAACAGACAGACAGACAAAAATTTTAAAAACTATATTTTTGGCTTCGATATCGATTGTAGATCAAGCCCCAAGTATCCTTTTAAAAAAATATTCAATGTACAGTTTTGACTTTCCTACGATTTTATTATATGTATGTATAGATTTTTATTTTTTAATATCCTTACCTGTCTACAGTACATTTTTGCATTCCAATGTTAACTTCCCTTAAGTGAATCTCGAGGATCAATAAAATCATTTTTTTAAGATAAATTTTTAAGATTAAAATACAATTTAAGAATTTTGGGGATAAACGACGATTCAGTTCAAGAACTAAATGTAGTGTTCGAAATGAATTTTAGTTTTTTTTCTTATAAGATATAAAAGAAATACTATTTTACGATCCGGTTCTAAGATAAAAATGTTTATTATTATATAGATATATAGACGTACTAGCTATGCCCCGCGGTTATACCTGCGTTAAACTTTGTAAATTATAGCCTATGTGTTATTGGATATATAAGCTATATTACTGCAAAGTTTCATCAAAATACGTTCGGTAGTTTTTGCATGAAAGAGTAACAAACATCCATACATCCATCCATACTCACAAACTTTCACATTTATAATATTAGTAGTATATAAAAATACTAAATAAAGATATACATACTCAAATAACATTCACAAAAAAACAACAGATACAAAAAAATAGACTAAGACGAGCAAGCAACCTTTGCCTCTCACAGCCAAGAACTAATTATGGCAAAAAAATATATAATGTACGAAGGTGCGGAATTATATAAACAATTACCGAAAAATATTAAAGAAGCAAAATCTATGCCAACCTTTAAAAAATACTTAAAATACTATTTAACATCTAATCTGAGCGCACCTTAGTTTACATGTCGCTTCTAGCTACGCCCTATCTGTGTAACGTGTCCGTCTTAGCACGGTTAGCTTCTTGTTTTTATACAAATACCCTTATATTGCATTTTGTTAATCTCGGAACCAATTATCTAAAGTTGTCTTTGAATGAGTTATAATTGAGCGAGCCTGATCCGGATCGGATCGGATTGCTATGGTCATCCGGTGCCCGGATATAGAAACTTTGATAACAAGCTAGGGATGTGAGATTGTTAGCGAACAATAGATTTTAAAACCGATTTTAAGATTTGAAACACATTATGGGGTATTTATTTTCTCTTTATTAGTTTAAAGCGGGTTTTTACGCACAGCTTAAATCAGTCCATAGTATTAAAAAAAACTGTGATTTCATAAGACACAGGCAACAAACCCTCCCCATTTGGTTGGGATAGCATTGTATGGCTCATGCCAACATCAGTGCCTCTAGCACGAGTTCCTGCAGTTTACTTACTCGATCACACGTACAGTTTCTCCCATACATTGAGCACCAGCGCCTCTCGCGGAAACTATTAAGAACTAAAACTCTAGTGCTTAATGTATGGGACAAAACAGTACGTGTGATCGAGTAAGTAAACTGCAGGAACTCGTGCTACTGATACAGTTCTGTTCAAATACAGAGACCTTACTAATGTATATCTACTGAACTCATATTAACACATTCTATCAATAAGCGTTGTATGTCCTCAGAAATCAATTTGACGATAGGAATCTATTAGAATTTTGAATAAATCATTAGATGATTTTTTTAAATATTCGTTTTGCAGTTGGCCTAGGGCCTTTTACTGCTTCACCAGACGATAAAGGCGAGTGTGGCAAGCCGACTACGAAATAAAACTACAAACTAAGTGGCCGCGTCGGAGGGCACCCCATTTGGGAAATTTGGGAATCCAAACTCGGCACTTGGCGGTTACTGACGTGGGAATGCATGTGAAAGAAACTGTTGCTCTACGTTAATCCGCGGAGATGCGGGCCTCTCATCCGATTGATACGAATAAAATCAAAGGGCATGGAAGTATAATTTTAGTAACTCTGGCCACCAAAGTTGAAAGATATCATACGCTCGGAGTTATTTGACTTTATTACAAATGATGGTCAGACATTTTGGAAAAACGTGGGTTATATTACAGTTTAGTTAAAAGGCTATAAATATATTTGTTTCCATTAGACTGACCGTTGGTTTTGAACTTTATCACAAGTGTATAGAGTTCAAAACAGGACCGCAACTATATAGCCACTGCCTAGAAAAGGGATAGACTGAAGAATTATCTATTGGATGAAAAAAAGAACCATACAGTCGTTTCTATGACCTCTTCTTTTTTAAAGTCTGTTAATAAATAAAAATATTCGTAAGTTACTGCTTACTTAGTGTCAAAGTTATTGAAGCCGCCCAGTAGGCCTCTGGCATGGCTTAAAGTTGTTTTCCTTTGTGCCCTCCCAAGCACGAAGACGCTCAGAAATTAAACCATTGTGGTGGTCAACCATCTACGGACTGTCCGCGAGACTAGGCGCTTAACCTCGCCGATCACCTATGAGCCAGTGAGAGCATCTAGGTATGTAACGTTTTCACGTAAATACGTACCCTATCTTTAGTTTAATTTGGGTACTCTAAACAGTATCGATACTTCGGGTCAACTCTAGGGAATTGCTAGTCCGTTAACGGTAATCACAAGGTTGTTACACTAATATTATAATTGATGCTAGAAATTTAGGAGTTGCTTACAGTCTTGAATTATTAATATGGTTACACAGATAACGAATAACATGAACGCTATTTTAAGTCTCTGGTCGTTTAAAAGGAGTTTTAGTAGCTGGTGGGTTAAGCTAGTACCCTTTGTTGCGGAAGTATCGTTTGTTCCCGCGACCCCCGGCGCAGGTGTGTGATGGAACACCGGGGTGGTTTTTAGTCAGTAGGAGTCTGACAGACCCCTCCGCCTCCCCCAAGGCGGAGGACATCCATGCAGGATTTTCCACCCCGCAAAAAAAAAAAAAAAAGTTCCCTTTAATGAGTGTTGCCAGTAGCGGGCCGTAGGTGATCGGCGAGGTGAAGCACCTATTCAAGCGGTCAGTCAATAAATGGGTGACCGTCAAAGTGGTCCGTGCTTTGGAGGGCACGTTAAACTGTCAGTCCCCGTTTTAGTCGTTAGACAACAGTCGGTAAGCCATGTCAGAGGTCTACGGGGTGGCCTGAACTACTCAGTCACCAGGGTAACCACTGCTCATACGATAAAGATAAAGAAAAATACGAGGTTAAACTCAAGATCGTTATATCTTCTAGTGCTTTGTTAGACTGATTTCCTTAATAAAGAGCTAAAGTAGGTAGGTACTAAGATTACTACGAGCTATCAAAATACAAAATCAATATGTAGTGTCAATTCCGCTAATTGTCAGTTTAATCATGCCGGGATGCAATTTGCACCGCCCTCCCGCCCGCAAAAATGTGTACATGCAAGAAGGACAATATAAAAAAGCAAATTACATGCGCCAGTACGATACCCAACACGTGTTTCAGTCCTCCACAGACGATTCTCAAGGGCTGCTAACTCGTCGAGTGCTCGAAGTGTGAATGTCTCCTTCGAGCACTCGATAAGTTAGCAGCCCTTGAGAATGGTCCGTGGAGGACTGAAACACGTGTTGGGTATCGTACTTAGCGGAATTAACACTACATATTGATTTTGTTTTTTGATTGTTATGAATTTCCGCAAAGTAACGCCCGATTCCATTACTTATCTACTACGAGCTACCTTACTTAAATATTGCTCTCCTTTGAAAATATTGGCCTTTACCGGTATATACTCAACATAATTTAAAAAATAGTAAAAAGTAAATTCAATTACTTTAGCCAACCGTTTCAAATTTCCTACAATGACTAATTTCACATAATCACCATATCAGCTGAAATACGTCCACTACTGGAGAAAGGCCAAAGACCTCCACAATTGCCAATTTTGCGCTACACACATACAACGCCCCACACAAGATCATCGGTCAACCTTGGAGGGGATTAATTTATTATTATTTTATTGTAACATTATTATGAAGACTAAAAAAGTGTCCACAACAATTTTCCATTTATAGGTCTCCAATATGAATTTGAATAGAAGTTAGATGTGAGTCGTATAAAGACCAAACAATGATTATTCATAATAATACAATATTAATTAGAAATGAAATAAAAAACATAAACTTTATATGTAAACATTATACATTACATCTATTAATCCATTATATGAAACTGAGAGTTAAATACTAAAATATCCACGAATATGAATTCGAATAGAAGTTAGATGTGTGTCGTATAAGGACCAAACAAATGATTATTGATTTTAATTAAGTATCTAGAAGTGAAATAAACAAAATAATATCATTATATGAAAACGTTATACATAACGTATAACGTTTATTAAAACTACGAGTTAAATATGATGCTAAAATATCGACAAATATGAATACGGAAGTTAGATGCGAGTCGCATAAGGACCAAACAAGATTAAAAATTAAAAAAAAAAACATTGTATGAAAAGAGTATACATTATATTAAAACTGCGAGTTAAAAAGAATGCTAAAATATCGACTTCACTTAACTAATCCATTAATGTTCGCATAAAAGTTACAAGGCATTTTTTAAACTGCCTAATTAATTTCATTGCGTTTTGCCGAGGGAAAATGAGCGACGTATCTACTAATTAAGCGCTTGGGACAAGTAATATAAAAAACAACATTTTCCTATTCCCTTTTCACACAAACCATCATAGAAAGAGAAAACACTTTATTGTAAAAGTTAAATAACAGTGCTACACTGGCAACACCGAAATGTCCTTGGGAAGTGTGAAAAAAGTAAAACAAAGTCAGCTGCCAGAACTCCCACGGTGGCATTACGATAATGATACCAACGGAGCATTTCAGCTAAAATAACAGTAACTGTGTATAAATTAACAGGGCCTTCCCTCTAAAATTGGAACGAGGTGTTAAAATTATATTGAATGAAGTTAGTTTTTGGTTGTTCCTGTCGGCTACTAATCATTACATGAACGACCACGTTTGAAATCGAGCAAGCTTATTGTGATATGAATATTATAATGTCCTCCATCATGATATTAATATTTAAAGGTAACATTTTTACTGGTCGATTTACGACCGTGGCGACTGACCATATTATAGTGCACAAGTGTTTGCGCATATACCAGGGCACTCTCATGATCCGATGGGACGACCTACGCTTTACGTACTCTCCGAGGTACTGTGTAATACCGGCAACTCGAAGACTTTGGGCTGATACTGAGGAATTTTCTTAGCAAAAATTCCGAAGTCACATTTTGGCCCGACCTGGTATTTGAACCCAAGGTCTCAATATCTGCAGTTCAACACCCTACCGCTAGATTAACGAGACAAACATATATTTACATAGTTCACTAATATAATTTATCTATATTAATGGTATTTAAGTCATGATCCCATCAATCAGTCTTCTATTGCTGGGTTATTTATTGGATTGATCGAGTGTTTTAATAGACTTTCAGGCTGTGTTTTATACCAAAATAAAGAAGTGTTCTTTCTAAAACTTTGAATTATCTTTTTAATCTGAGATTATAACTTGGCGAGTAAACTCCTTTTTTTTTTTTGTAGTCAACCTTCTGCGGGACCCAAGACAGCTATAGCGATTGGCCGGTGCTTACGTAGGCCTCACCGCTCCGAGCCTTTTCAGTGCATCTATTAATACTAATTTAAAGGAGTTGCAATGGTGGGCACTTGAGTCTAACTAGTCCTTAAACTAACGACTTAATTATATAGAAGAGAATCAGACAGAAAATCCATGCTCGTTATTTTCGCTTCTTTCACTTACTTTATAAATACCTATATAAAAATTATATTGTCTTATTGTCAACTACAGTAGTACGTATTCCATTAATCTTTTGGGTGTACAGATCCCGCTCCTGGATCTATGACAATCACGTTCTAAGATTATGGATATAATAGATGACAACAGGTAATTATTATGGCGACAGAACCTTAAGAAAACGCATTCCCTACTTATTGAATACTTTGCCTCATCACACAAGAACATACATAACATATTACATCAGACTAGAAGATAAGAAATTAAAATTCGCACGTCAGCTAAAGAGATTTTCATTAGATACTATATAAAATGTAGGCACCTATTAAGTATTAGGTTATAGATTTACTTGATATTATTTTATTATTATTGTAATATAGACTCAATGATCTCACAGTTAAACTGCGTAAGCATTTTGCGGGTCTATGTAATTAGTTTTTCAACCAAGCTAAAGAAAAGTATGTTAAAATACGAAAATCGTAGGAAAGTCAAAACTATACATTGAATATTTTTCAAAAAGGATACTTGGGCCGTGATCTACAATCGATATCGAAGCCAAAAATATAGTTTTTAGAATTTTTGTCTGTTTGTATGTCCGGACTAATCTTAAAAAGTACTGCATGGATTAACATCAAATTTGGCATGAATGTTACTAAGAGGTTGGGTCAACATATAGACTACATATTATCACGCTATCACCTACGGGGAGGAGCTGTGGTGATTTATAAAATTAAACTCGGGTAAAACCGCGGGGCACAGCTAGTGTTAAAATAAAAAAAAACCAAGGGTAATATTCAACTGCAAATAGAACAATCTTCCTTTTGAATAGGAAAAAATTGGTATACGAAGCAACATACTGATTGCACAGCAAAATAAAATAAATATCTTGGCACAACTAACACACTGCCTTCTGACTTCAAACTAGGCAGAGCTTATACTTTGTCAACCAGACATACATGTTATAGATAAATTACACCCAAACACAATAAATAATCGTGTTCATTCCACAAACATTTGTCCTGAGTGGGAATCGAACCCACGACCTCTGGCTTAGCAGTTAGGGTCACTTACCACTATACCAGCAGGCCAGTCATCTTATAATATTATAATCTTAACATCAATTGAAATTGAAAACGCATTGCTATTATTAAAGTACTAGCTGTGCCCCGCGGTTTTACCCGCGTTAAACTTTATAAATTATCATAGCTCTTCCCCCGTAGGTGATAGCGTGATAATATGTAGCCTATATGTTGACCCGACCTCTTAGCAATATTCATGCAAAATTTGGAGTAAATCCGTGCAGTACTTTTTGAGTTTAGCCCGGACATACATACAGACAAACAGATAAACAGATACAAATTCTCAAAACTATATGTTTGGCTTCGATGTCGATAGTAGATAACGCCCGAACTACCTTTTTTAAAAATATTCAATGTACAGTTTTCACTTTCCTACGATTTTATTATATAATATGTATAGATTAGCAGTATTTAAAAGTGGATTATATTTGTAAATAAATTTGTTTATAGCATTTGTTGTATGGCCGAAGTTCTAACCTAACCTACTTTTCTATTAGCGAGATACATTTTCAATTATGCCCGGGCAAATTAGATGTGCAATTGTAATGAAGATTATTTATTAAATGAATATAATGATGGTGATAGGTAATAAAATCAAAATATGCATTTAAAATATCATAAAAACACATAAATGTAATAAAAGTAATTTAATATAATATAATCTCTAATGGCCAGCATCATTACACAAAACCACGATAATTGTGATTCCTATTATACCCCTATAAATTCGTGAAACCTTACGGCATAATATATTGGACCCCTAATGGTAACAGTCGTATGTGGACGTTTATATCAATTTATAATTGAGGTTTTCGATAACATAAATTTTAGAGGTAGTTGGATACCGTAAGGGTTAAATATGAGTGGATAACATTCTTATGTAATAACAGAGAGATTTGGAAATGTGATGTCTAAAACCCGGAAATAAACTGTAAATAGTACTTGAAAAAAAAAACTATTTTTTTATATTTCTTTTTTAAAAGACAACGCCCGCTTTAGGGAATTTTAATCCCTATGTCGCGGGGTACTTTACTAACATATAATAGACGAACACAAATTACATCCAGACTCAGAACAACTATTTATGGGTCACACAAATAGTTGCCCGGCGCGGGACTCGAACACGAAGCGAAGAGTCGTCTGTCTTAGCCGCTGCGCCACACGTGTAGTCAAGTTTTTCTGCTGTTTAAGGAGTATAGAACACGGCAACACTTTCGATTCTTATTAAATAACAGAGGGCATTGGGAAATATATTTGTTAATTTCAAAATCCACAAATTATAACCACAATTAGCATTTAATTAAGCGAAAACACTAGGTTTTTGTTTATCCTAATGTTACCTCTATGTCTGATATATGAACATTTATCTCCTATAAAGAATTTAAAAAGGATATTCTTATGTTATAACAGAGAGCTTTGAGAAATCTGTTTAAATTCAAAACAATTTCCAATTTGAACAAAAAATACCGTAATACTCTTTGCTAAACAAAAACACTAGATTTTCTTGACTTATTTCTATATTACAAAGTTTACAAAGAATCAATTTCAAAGATGACAATTTTTTGGCTGAATAAAAAAGTGAGCTCGACAATCGGATGTGCGATTAACGCTTATGCGACAGAACTGTACTGCGACTCACCATAGTTCGAATGCACGCTTGTGCGATAGTTCGAATGCAACTGGCGAAGTGCCAAAAAGCCAATCGCTTTTTACGAGATGTCAATCTTCAGTGTTTCGGACTAGCGTGCATTCGAACTATGGTGGGGCGCAGTACAGTTTTGTCGCATACGCGTTAATCGCACATCCAATTGTCGAGCTCACGTCGTACACTTTTTTATTCAGCAAAAAAATCTCGCTACAAAAATTGTCATCTTTGAAATTGATTCTTTGTAAACTTTGTTATATAGAAATCAGCCAAGAAAATCTAGTGTTTTTGGTTTAGAAAAGAGTGATTTACGGTTGTTTTTTGACAAATTGGAAATTGTTTTGTATAAAACAGATTTCTCTTTTCATAAGCGTAAATCGCACATCCATTTTTCGACCTCACGTAGTACACTCGTATATAGATAAAAATTATGCTATACACGAAAATTAACTCTCTCGCTAATCTGAGAATATGTAGAACATCACTATTGATTTGAAAGTAACAATATCTTCAAAGCATTCACGTGTATTATATTTATATTCAATTTGGTGCTCGACCACAACCCAAACACATTACCAGAACGAGCGCGTTCTGGGCTCAATCAATTTTCAAGTTTAAGCCTAGGCCTCAACTTCAATTAAATTGTATTAAAATTATTAAACTCAAAACTAAAAATGAGATGCTCATAGCCAGACGCACTCACCGGTCCCTAAGCGTTTGGCAAGGTTAAGCAACTAGGCTCGCGGTCAGGCCATAGATGGGTGACTGCCAAAGTGGTTAAATTTATGAGCATCTCCGTCCGTGCGCTTCGGAGGGCATGTTAAGCTGTCGGTCCTAGTTGCGGCTAATAGGCAACAGTCGCTAAGCCAAGTCAGAGACCTACTGGGCGGCTTGAACAACTGTGACACTAGGGTAACCACTGCCCATACGATAAATAAGTAAGTAATCTAAAAATTCTTGTATATGGATGTACGCTTGGTCGTTAATAAAACCCAATGCTTAAGGAAATTCCTTGTATGCGAAAAAAAATGTATAGGAAATCGAAAAGTAGGCACCGTATTAGTAAAGACCACCCACTTAGCCGTTGATACACACACTAATCGCAAATATTTCATGTTATAAATTAAGCTGTCACAAATTCCTTGGACAGTAATTATTGGGGCGAAACAAAAAACACAAGTGTCACTACAAACTTCCTTCTTAGACAAATCTCTACCTTGTATTTTCGATAATAACGTTCATTATTCAAGTCCTACAAACTTTGCCTTCGAAGTTTGCAGTCATAGGAATTTATACAGTAATTCTGTAAATATAAGGTTGGTTTTTGTATGTGCTTGTATCAAATGTTAAGACAGATCATCAGTCAAGAAGAGACAATGTCGTTAGGTGATGGAACGAAATAATCAACTAAAAGCATCGATCTCTCAGTCTTATAGAGGGTAGTTTTATTTGGGTACATTAATCCGATATTTTAATGTTATTTATTGAATATGTAAAAGTTAAATGTGACTTCCTAGTGTTATTAGATATAATACTAATTATATATTAATTAATTAACATACGCTTAATATAATCCTGTATCTGTTTCACCTATAATTAGAATTGCTTTATTGTAAAATATTATTATTATTTTTTTATAATTGTATCTCTATAATTTAATTTTAATATATTGTAACGGTAGTTTGTTAGCTTACTATCTCTTTGTTTTTTGCCTATTCTTTATATTATTGCGTGTGGTGTTAGCCTATAATTGGTTGTTGCACAAAGAAAATATCTAAATATGTCTGTACCACATGTTAAGAATTATGTAAGCGATCGTTGACCAAATAAATAAATAAATTAGTTGCAGGTTAAACCCCGAGTTAGGCGAAAAATATTTTTACTGGTGAAATAAATTCTCAGCTTGGAATCAGGAGGCGCTCATAGCTAGATGGTCTCACTGGTCCGTAAGTGATCGGCAAGGTTAAGCTACGTTGCTCACGGTTAGTCCATAGATGACCAGCAAAGTGGTTTAATTTCGGACCGGCACGTTAAACTGTCGGTGTCAGTTGTAGTCATTAGACAACTATAGTTAAGCCTACTGGGCGGCTTGACCAACTTTGACACAATTTTTTTTTTTTTAATCTTTATTTTTTTAGGGGTTTTTGTCCATTAAGGATATGCCGATCATACCACCATAGGGGTTCATGCCCCATCATATACAACTTTGACACTAAGGTAACCACTGCATATGCGGTACTGCACACATACCATAAAAATGTAAGTATTTAGGTGGCAATGTTACATGTTATTCGAGCACTATGTAAAGTTCAGTTTTGGACCTGGTCTCTCACTGGTCGTGCCATCGTACTATGGGAGAGAGGTAATAGAGTGGACACCCCTACTCGTATCCTGATGATTTTATCACTCACAAATATCAACCTTATGTATACCTTAGAATGGAAAACTAAAAAGAACAGTTAGTGTGACTTGAAAAATGAACATTAATTTCGGAAGTGTAAGATCGAGATTTGTCTGAAAAGCAAGTTTAATAATAATAATATCCTGGTACATTATTTACACACGGCCATATGATCCCAAGTTAAGCAGAGCTTATTCCATGGAAATTAGATAACTGATATACTGTATATCCTGCTTTTCTTTTGTAAATACATACTTATATAGATAATAACACACAGACACATGACAAACAGACATGTTCATGCACACAAATATCTGTTCTGGGTGGGAATCGAACCCACGACTTGAGACGTGAAAGGCATGCATTTATCAACCACGCCATCCGGCCCGTGGTCCCGTTTGTAGTGAGCATTGTCCATTAAATAATTAATAATAAGACCTGGGTATTCGTCTTGGTTCGATATTCCATATCAATATTGGCTGCTGAAGCTAAATATCGGTCAGGAGCGCTATTATAGATAAAAGTCAGTACACTTAAGTATTTATCCATCGAACCGATACGATCTACTCGAAAGGGTCAAGTTCATTAAAAATCAATCAATCATGTCAAATACCCTCAAATAGGTACTTTATATAGTCATTTCAGAGTCAAAATGTCAAAGTATGACTTCGTTTAACAATAAATACTGCTAAGTTGATTACGTTACATAAATTTTAGATATCATTATGGTTTTGACATGTAAATTGACCAGTATAAATCATAAATCAGTTGGTCAAGGACAATGATATTGGAAACTCTCTTAACTCGGTAATTATTCAGAAATTGACTCAAGATACGCGCTCTATAGTAAAATAATAGAAAAGAAGACAATTTTAAATCGTAGCAGACATATCTATCAGAATATTATGTATTTCTTTATAATGTCAAGTAGGCACGTTTCTGGACCAAGATGCGGAGGAATTATGAGGCTATTTAGTTTAATTTATTGTTGTAGGTTTAATCTATACATATAACAAAATCGTAGAAAAGTCAAAACTGTACATTGAATATTTTTTTAAAAGGATACTTGGGGCCTGATCTACAATCGATATCGAAGCCAAAAATATAGTTTTGAGAATTTTTGTCTGTGTGTCTATTTGTCTGTATGTATGTCCGGGCTAAACTCAAAAAGTACTGCATGGATTTACTTTAAATTTTGCATGAATATTACTAAGTAGTCAGGTCAACATATAGGCTGCATATAATCACGCTATCTCCTACGGGGAGGAGCTATGATAATTTATAAAATTTAACGCGGGTAAAACCGCGGGGCACAGCTAGTGTATTTATAAATTTTCTAAAAATAACCTATAAGTATATACATATAGGTTGTTTTTAGCTAGATTAAATATTATGTATGTATTAATCATGTAATTATTTTACGTTTTAATATATTGTGTAACTCAACATTAAAAAGTACATAATATCCTGGTAGATACATCAGCTGCGATTTAAAAATACTATTTTTCTTTAACTTCTATAACAAAGGGCGTATCCTCAGTCAATCAATATCAGTATAAAAACAATTCCGTTCTTATTCTAATCTATTATATTCACGTGATTGACTGAGGATACGCCCTCTATAGTAATTGAAGGAATGCCTATAAGCGTTGCAAGCAACTTCTCCCTTAACTTAAACTCTTTTAGTCAGTTAAGTGTCATTTTGTTACTAAAGGAGACGGATACGTGTTCATACAATATTGGGCTCGGATGTAAAAAGATAAAAGCGGTGTCATTTAATGGGTCTATAAATTATCAGCCAATCACTAAAATTCCATGGATTTTTTCAATCTGTGAGCAGAGTTATAAAAGATTTAGTACTTAATAGAGAAGTTATGTACCAACCTACACAAAACAGCAGATTTTTAAGGGCGATTGCTATTTAATAGTAATCCGTGTCCAGTATGTTGGCAAAAATCGTACACGTTAAGCAATATCAGAAGTCCGTAGAGAGAATGCAGTTGTCGAGGCATATATAAACAAAACAATAAAAAATACTCAAATCACACACGCACTAAACGATACGAGAAACGAGTGACAGATCATAGATTAGGATTCAAAATCTGTCACCAGTCACTGTCAGCATAGATTAAAAATATAGTTGCCAATAACTAATAAATCGATTTGGACGATAACCGAGATTATAATATCTATTTATTTTGTTGATATTTTAATTTTTAATGTTGACACTATGTTAATGTATTTAATAATTATTATGATGAAATCGGTTATCTAGTGTCTGGTGCAAGAGTATATAGTCAGTATTTATATTACATTGTTTGAACTCATTAACGTTAATCGATTATAGTAATCAACAACCAATTTAATTCGTGACTTAAACTTATTTTTAGATTTCTCGTTTTCTAGATTGTAAATTGGGTCAATTTTTTACAGTTCGAAATAGAAAAATTTAACGCTTTTTTTAAACCATATCTCAACTTATTACAGTTAGGCCTAGAAATCCCCGTCTCCTTTGCTGCCAGATTAAATATGAACGTAGGTATTAAGTTTAGATTTCTAATACTATATTACTTGACATTAAAAAGAAATACATAATATTCTGACAGAGATACGTCAGCTGCGATTTAAAAATATTCTTTTCATTTTATTTACTAAAGAGCGCATATCTTCAGTGAATCCTGTCACTATAAAAAAAAATCCATTCTTATTCTAATCTATTATTATCAGTGTTCAAGTTAGAAGTAATTAATGGGTGGCAAATGCAATGTACGTAAATTTAGTTACCGTGTTTGCCCCTAGATGGCCGTACCGTAGAAATAGATCGCGGTATGGTTTGGTTCACAAAATATAGCTATATAGGTTTTGATTATTTTGAATAAATGTCTCGCTCTGAGGTACAGCGTTTTATTTGAGTATCACAAGCTTCAAGGCACCTTGTACCGATATTGTACATGGTCCTTCGAGCCGGATAGCTATTTTGGAAGAACTCAAGCAATAAGATTTAGTTACACGATTTGATAAGAGGTAGTGCTAGTTGTCGGTGAACAAAATTACATGTTGCGGATTATTGCGTACAGAACTGAATCACGTGAGTAGTGAAGTGCATAAGTGGCCAAAAGACCGTGAGTACATTTAAGTGTTTAATAGTGTAAATTTAGCTATTCCATGGACTTAGAATAATTTCAAAAAAAACGATCTGACGTGGAATCTATGCCCAATTTTGAAGCAGTTTTATAAGTTTTAAACACTTAGAAAATTTTCTCTTGGCGACACTTAGAAAAATTACTCTTTACCCAACTTACAAAACTTCGACTTTGGTGGGTTTAGTAAAATTACTCTTCACTGAACTTTTAATTCATACTTGTTGACACTTAAAGAAAATACTGTTGAAATACAACATGGAAAAGGAATTTAGAAAGTTGAAGGATGTCAAAGGACAGATTGAGAAGGGCTTAATAAACTTTAAAAAGTCTCCGACAGACCGGATAACTGTCAATTATGTGGATATACGACTAGAGATGTTGGAGACCCAATTGAGGAATTTTACTACAAAGTACGAAGAAATAGTTGGTGAATGTGAGGGTGAAGAATTGTATGAATACTTTAAGGAAGATATTCACGAAAAAGTTTATGAAACATATTTAACGTATAAGGTTGAATTAAAAAATACTCTATCGCAATTAAAGGTCTGTAGTTCTAATAAAGAAGTTTGTGATGGTTCATCTGACAGTGTGGTAAGACTGCCAAAAATTGTTTTGCCAACTTTTAGTGGAAAATATACAGAGTGGTCGTCGTTTCGCGATTTGTTCATGTCATTAGTCCACAATAATAAAAGACTTGATGACGTACAACGCCTCCACTATTTAAAGACTCAGCTGTCAGGTGAAGCGGAACAACTTATAAGACATGTTCCTATAACTGATGTCAACTATAAAAAATGTTGGGAAATGTTAGAACATAGGTTTAATAATAAGAAGTTTATGTCAACATGTATATTAAACCGACTATTTGGCCAACGTAATATTGTAACCGAATCATCGAAAGCACTTAAAGATTTGCTTGATGTTACAAGTGATTGTTTGCATGAGCTTACCAATATTGGGATTGATGTTGGTTCGTGGGACGTTATTGTCGTTTATGTAGTGAGTTTGAAGTTGGACGTAGAATCTAGGAAGCAATGGGAACTGCACGTTAGTAAATCATCCGATGATCTACCCTCCTTTAAACAATTTTTCGAGTTTTTTGAGACGCGGTTTCGAGCCCTAGAGTGCGTTGAACCTAAATATAAATCAAAACTCGATATTAATTCTACATCTCGCGCTAAAGTAATGCATGGTGCTATTAATGTTTCATGTCCATACTGTTCAGAGAGTCACAAGCTCCCCAATTGTAAGAAGTTTGGTAAACTAAATATCGACGAACGTCTTGCCATTTCAAAATCCTTGGGTGTCTGTTTTAATTGTTTGGGCAGTCACCATACTTCCAAATTTTGCCGTGTTCTTCTAAAATGCCGTATATGTCAGCGGAAGCATCATACGTTGTTGCATCCGAAGAACCTTAGTGGAGCTAGTGAAGCTACTACGCCAGTGGAGCCTGTAACTCCACATGAATCTACTTCAGAGCCAGTACATGATGTCAGTGCAAATATAGCAACCCATTTAGTGAATGGACAAGCACAGGGTCAAGTCTTGTTAGCCACGGCTCTAGTAAAGGCCGAATCACAAAATGGGTCCTCTCAAATTTTGAGAGCATTGTTGGATCAAGGATCCCAAGCATCTTTTATAACTGAGGCAGCGGCACAGTTGCTGCGTTTAAAAAGAATAGTCTCGAAGACTACTATTGCAGGTATAGGAGGTGGTCATGGCGATATCGTCTCTAGACATGTGGTTAATATTAATATACAATCGTTGCATGATCCCTCTTTTACCCTAAACGTAACTGCGCATGTATTAAGAGCACTAACCTCAGTTATGCCAGATAATAACTTTGAACTTGAGAATTGGCCAGAAATTCACAGTATACATCTAGCCGACCCAAAGTTCAATTCGCCTAATAAAATCGATATTTTATTAGGAGCCGAAATATATTGCCGTATTTTAAAGGAAGGTCTGATCAAGAGCCCCGCGGGCTCTCCAGTCGCGCAAGACACGCATTTAGGTTGGATTGTGTCAGGCCGTGTCAGTAAAGCAGATACGACTCTGGGTTCCCATAATACTGTGATCGCGATGCACACTCAAATTGAAGAAAACGAAATGTTAAAACGTTTATGGGAACTAGATTCTGAGCCTGCTTTAACGAAAAAGCTTCTGACGCCTGAAGAACAAGCTTGCGAGGAATTTTACGCAAATACTACGAAAAGGGATGAAAATGGGCGTTATGTCGTAAAATTACCTTTTCGCTCGGAAGATCCACTTTGTAAATATGGTAATTCTAAAAATATAGCTGTCAAAAGATTGCTAGGTTTAGAAAAGAGGTTGGGTAGGGATCATAAATTGAAACAACAGTATATTGATGTGTTAAAAGAGTATTTATTGTTGGGCCATTTGGAGAAAATCAGCGACGAGTCTGAAATAAATAAAAGTGATGCGGTCTATCTTCCTCATCACGCAGTGGTTAGACCAGATAAACTAACCACAAAAGTAAGAGTGGTTTATGACGCATCATGCAAAGGAACTAACGGGGTTTCCTTAAATGATACCTTAATGGTAGGACCCACTCTTCAGGCAGACTTGAGACATATTGTCATGAGATGGCGACAGCATCCGATCTGTTTAGCGGCAGATATAATAAAAATGTATCGCCAAATAAAGGTAGCGCGGCCAGATACGGATTTCCAAAGAATTGTCTGGAGAGAGGATCCCAACAAAGAGATAGAGGATTTCCGACTTCTGACTGTCACCTTTGGTACGTCATGCGCCCCTTACTTGGCTGTCAAGTCATTATTTCAAGTTGCATGTGATGAAGGTCATATGTATCCATTGGCTGCTGAAAGGGTGAAGTCAGACCTATATGTAGACGATCTGATGACTGGCTGCCAATCTGAAACAGAAGTAGAAATAATTTATAATGAAATGAACAGTTTATTAGAGAAAGGAGGATTTCAATTGCAAAAATGGACAAGTAATAGAATGTGCTTATTGGAAAACTTAACGGAAAATTCTGGAAGAGATTTGGAAATTAACACTGATCAGGTAACTAAGATTTTGGGACTTACCTGGAACAGGAGCACTGATGAATTCGATTACTCTGTGAAAATGTCACCTCCTGCTGCGACTGAAACAAAAAGAACGGTTATATCGGAAATATCACGGCTGTATGATCCCTTAGGATGGATAGCGCCGTGCATTATAACGTCGAAAGTCTTTATACAAAAGCTATGGATTAGTGGTATAGGCTGGGATGATGAACTGCCACCAGATCTCTCTCAAGAGTGGAGATATTATAGGTCAGAATTAGAGAAACTGGTGGATTTTCACATTCCCAGATGGATAGGCAAAGGGGAAGAGGACATTTCGATAGAGCTACATGGATTTAGCGATGCGTCAAACATAGCGTATGCAGCTGTGGTGTATTGTCGCATTATTAAAGCTACTTCGCAAATACGCTCACACCTCATAACCGCAAAAACAAAAGTAGCTCCTATTAAGCAGATATCCATTCCACGGCTGGAATTATGTGGTTCTGTTTTAGTAGCAAAACTATTGATCGAAGTAGCTGAAGTAATGAACATTCCAAAGGCTAATATCCATGCTTGGACCGATTCATCGGTTGTTTTAGCCTGGTTAAGTGATCACCCAAGCCGTTGGAAGACTTACGTGGCCAACCGCACTTCAGAGATCCTTAGTTTGCTAGACAATAAACAATGGGCTTATGTTACATCCAAAGATAATCCAGCGGATATCGCATCTCGCGGAGTTTCTTCAGCTGCTCAACTTAATGAGGATCTATGGAAAAGAGGTCCAGGTTGGTTAAGAAAGAATTATATAGAATATACTAGACCTAGCGCAATACGCACTAATGAAGAAAAAAAACCGGTTAAGGTTCACACTGCCAACCTCGTGTCTGAATTTGAAGCCTTTTGGGGATCTAGGTATTCATCACTTACACGTTTGGTGAGGGTTGTTGCGTACTGTAAAAGGTTTTTGCAGTCATCAAGAGCTCGTAAAGCAAACACTAAGATTGCAGCATACCTGTCAGCTTCAGAAATTCGTGAAGCCTTAGATATATGTATCAAGCAAAGCCAACGGCAATGGTTTCACGCAGAATTTAAAGCCCTGAAAAATAAAGTTTCAGTAGACAAAACGAGTCCATTATATAAATTAAATGTTTTCATTGATAAATGTGAGATATTGCGCGTTGGTGGAAGACTTCGCTACTCTCAATTACTTGATGATACAAAACACCCAGTTGTTCTTCCTCATGATTCGAGTTTGGCCAAGTTAGTTGTAGCCGACGCACATGAAAAGACTTTTCATGGAGGACAGCAACTGGTACTCAATTTTATACGCACCAAGTACTGGATTAGTCGGGTAAAGAATATTGTACGAGCTCATATACGTCGTTGTGTCCCTTGTATACGATATGCTGCTACCACAAAACAACAGTTGATGGGAGAGCTTCCAGCTTGCAGAGTGACCCCAAACAAACCGTTTTATAACTCTGGTGTCGATTATGCGGGCCCGATTAATATAAGAGTCTCTAAGGGTCGTGGACAGCGGTCATATAAGGGATACATATGCTTGTTTGTGTGTATGGTCACGCGTGCAGTGCACATTGAAGCTGTTTCAGATTTAACAACTGAGAGTTTTCTGGCAGCGTTCAAACGGTTCGTTTCCAGGCGTGGTCATTGTCGTCAAATCTGGAGCGATAATGGCACCAATTTTGTGGGCGCTGCCAAGGAGTTAAAGATACTCTTCAACCAAGAGAGTTCAATGTTTAAAGACATTGCAGCTGCCCTTGCAAATTCTCAAACCGAATGGCACTTTATTCCTCCCCATGCTCCAAACTTTGGTGGCTTGTGGGAAGCAGGAGTAAAAGGTGTAAAATATCATTTGAAGCGCGTCATCGGTGACTCCACTTTGACGTTCGAAGAGTTGACCACGGTTCTTTCTCAAATTGAGGCATGCCTAAATTCTAGGCCCTTGTCTCAGGGTAGTAGCGACCCAGAGGACCCTGTACTTTTAACTCCTGGCCATTTTTTGGTCGGTCACCCATTGGTGATGGTACCCGACTACAATTACGAGAATGCCACAATTAGTAGTTTACGCAGATGGCAGTTAGTTCAACGTGTGGTGCAGCACTTCTGGCGTAGGTGGAAACAGGAATATTTAACGCAGTTTTTCCAAAGAAATAAATGGAACGTTCGTAACACTGATTACAAAATAGGTGATGTAGTGTTAATAAAAGAAGACAACTTACCTCCAGCTAAATGGTTATATGGTAGAATTATTCAGCTGCATCCGGGAAAAGATAGCTTGACTCGCGTTGTGACTATTCGTTGTAAGGGCACTATGATTAAACGTCCAATTTCAAAATTGTGTTTTCTTCCTGTTACCGAATGAGCCACAGGTTGTAAAAATCGTAAGCATTTATTTTGTATTAAGATTTGTATGTTACTTATGTTGCACTTTGTTTCGATTTTTTATTACCGCGTGTCAAATTATATTTTGTATATAATTTAAGAGTTTGTGTTTGATGGCGTTCAAACGAACCCAATGTTATGAAAATGTTTCACTTGTATGTTTGTTAGTTTACTTTGTCACATAGATAAACTTTAGTTGTATTTTTCATGTTTGATTGGAACCATAACTGTCAACTATACTGCATTCCTATGAAATGAAGCTGCCTACTATTTAGTGTGTTCACTATTTTGTTTAATTTTTTATACAGTCCATTGTTCTTGTAGTTGCTAAGTTTGTTCATGGTGGGCGGTACTAAAAGGAACATATTCCTTTTGGTGGGCGGAATGTTCAAGTTAGAAGTAATTAATGGGTGGCAAATGCAATGTACGTAAATTTAGTTACCGTGTTTGCCCCTAGATGGCCGTACCGTAGAAATAGATCGCGGTATGGTTTGGTTCACAAAATATAGCTATATAGGTTTTGATTATTTTGAATAAATGTCTCGCTCTGAGGTACAGCGTTTTATTTGAGTATCACAAGCTTCAAGGCACCTTGTACCGATATTGTACAATCAGGCTACTGACAAAGATACGCTTTCTATAGTAATCGAAGGGAAGCCTATACTATGAGTCTTGCAGCTGCTACCGACTAAACTTATTTTAAACAGTCATTTTGAAATTAAACTTGATGCTAGACTAAATATTAACGCAGGTATTAAGTTTAGATTTCAAAATAAATACATAATATTCTGATAGATGCGTCAGCTACGATTTAAATTTTCATCTTTTCTCTTGATTTACCATAGAGCGCGTATCTTGAGTCAATTTCAGTTTTAAAAAAATCAAAGGCTTAGTAAAAAAAACATTTAGCATAGGTTAAGCAGTGGTACATTTGTATCGAACTTAATATTGTTGCCAAAATTGTTTGGAATACAACAAGGGACAAAAGTAGGTACAATAAAAAAAAACATTTAGCATAGGTTAAGCAGTGGTAATTGTACCTACTTTTGTCTCTTGTTGTATTCCAAACGATTTTGGCAACAATATTAAGTTCGATACAAATGTAGGTTTACGAGCTGGCTACGCTAACGATGTGTGGAAATTGCCCCGCTTGGCGAGCTGTAATTTAGTGTGTAACTGGCCTTATGGACCTACATTTCGACTGCCTAATATTCTACTAATACTAAAAATTGCAAAAGTTTGTGGGTATGGATGTATGGATGTTTGTTACTCATTCACGCCAAAACTATGGAAAGGATTTTTATTAAAAGTTATAATAGCTTATATATACGACTATATCCGAGGGAGTATAATTAAGTTGAACGGAGGTGAAACCAGTGTGCAGGGCATAGCTTTATTTTATCTTAAAGGCCGTTGCTACCCTAATATCAGGTACAGCGACAGTTGCACGAAACATCCCTAAAAACCAACCCCGTCATACATGCTTCATTATACCGCCGTAGCATGTCTAACCGCAGATAATTGATCTTGGGATGAGATCCCAAGTCGACCCCGTAAATGATAATGTTGGGATATTTTTCGAAGATAAATCAGCCTGAAGTCTTGTATTTATAGCGGTGTTACACGTGCGTACGTTACATGCCACGGAGAACATGTAAAGCTGTCGGTCCTGTACATCACCTCTTTCAGTCATGTCTGTTATCCGTTCGTCCCATCGGATCACAAGAGTGATGGAATAAAAAGTACAACTGTGTATATTCCGCGCAGAAGGCTCTTTTGAGACTGGCATCTGACTGGAAATTAGTCTATCATAGACATTAGTCATAGAAGTTGCAGATTTTTAAATACACTGTGTGCGTGTGAGCATTCTCCAATGTGGAAAAAGTACAGACAATAGGAAAATTACCTTGGCCGACTTTTTGTATTTCATTATCATCTGATGAGATGTGTTGAGCTTATTTTGTCTTGTACACTATTACGAAACGGCTGGCTGATGATACACAACACGTGAACACAATGTTTTAGAATACACACTGCAGCGGTGAATGCGTATATCTGTGGCGAATGACGCGGGCGGAGAGCAAAAATGCATGAGCACGTGCGAGCGGCAGTTAGCCCAAACCTCCTAATTCCCTCCTAATCCAAATATGGCGGTTATATAATGGTACGGCGCTTACATACACTTTGACTATAACAACGAATTAATTTATTCCTATCCACTACTAACTGCTATTTTCCTATACAAATGTATTCTTCATTTTCTTTCACATTGTTTCATTTTTGTTCTAAAACCAATTTTTATTAATAAACTTGTGGTACACAAATCAGGGATCTAAAAGAAAATTAAAAGCCACGTATTTGTTTTCTTCTTGTCGTTAGAGAACTGAAAAAAAAATTGATTAATTTTTGGAGGATTGAATAAGAGCATATGAAACTTCGGTATTATTTTTTACACGTATGCGTGGGGAGCGAGACAATCTCGGCAGAATGAATTTCTTTTAAATTGATATAATAAACTAAGAGGAAACTTAATTTGGATCACTTTCTAGTAAGGACAGAATGCTTGCTAAACGCTCAGGAGGCCCCTAACATGACTTTGCGATTTTTATCTACAGCTGGGACCATTTACTCCAAAACATGGTGACACTTTAGTCGCTACTATAGGCTAATTATCCCTTATTAGAAACTACCTATTATTATTTTCTAACTTCCATCGTGTGATGACGTATTTTAATGTCAACATTGATATGTATTTTTTAATTAATCTTTAGCGAACTCTGTATATATTATTTGTGTTTACATTCTTTGTGTGTATTATGTAGTTAGTGAGTTAGATTTATGAGGCACATTTAGCACAGGTTTAGTCCTTAGTGATTTATGTATGCATTCTTTGTAAATAAAAAAATACCTGTCACCGTATCTTCGATGGATTTATTCCAACCAATGAATCTCTTTATTTGCTAGAATACAGGTTTACAAATTGTTGATATTAATGAGTGAGGTTCCACCATATTCGACATTTACGTCGTGCAAATATTTTAATTATATTTAATTATAATTAAATGAATAGCATATAACAATTCCATTTGTAAGTATTAGATATATTTAAATTATATAATTGTTAATAATCTTTTGACCTCTCGATTTCCCAGAAAATCATTAAATGTTTTTGTCCATGGAAGAATTCAAGTGAAAACTAATAAATATGCAAGTTTTTATCGAAAACCTCATGAAATAAAATATTTTAATGACATAATTCCAGTTCAATAAACAGCTAGAATAGGCCGTTCGACCGCCGTCCGTCGTAACTAAAGGTCGTATTTGCTAAACTACTTTCAAAACATAATTTCCATTCATCACACAACTAAACCAGGAATAAAATCTGTGACCCATAACCCAGCCATAATGTTGTTTATACGATTTATGTTTGATGTCCAGTGACGGGGGTCCAGCCTTTATGAGTTATTTCATAGTTTACGATGTCACAAGAGTAAATAATTGGCAGAATTACAGTTACTATATATATATTTTTGTTTTCACCACACTCACACGTATGTGTACAAAAAGATTTATTGTGCGATATAGAAAAACTAGAAGCAAATAAAATTCAGAAACAAATAAAAAAAGTATCTTTCATACATTTTAGTACATACATTAATTTTTAGTTTTCTCAATTTGTAACTTCCTCACTGACACTAATGTGTCTTTACTGATGAAATACAAATTAAAAACCATGATAACGCCAAGGTTGCAAGTTACAAAGAACTATAAAAGGCAATGAAAGGAGAGGCATGGAGTGTGATGCATATGATATGACTAATGAGACTAAGACTAAGACTTGACCTCAATTTTAGCACAACCAAAGACAGATGTGGCGAAAAGATTTAGCGCGTTGGTGTACCATATTGATTTAAATTAACTGTAAGGCATTTTTTGTAGTAGTTTGTATAAGGCATGATGGGGTTGGCGTATCCATTGGTATAAAGACCCTAATTAAATACATAAAGATTTAAAAAAAAGATGATCTTTAGATTCAGATGGATGACTGTCTATAAGATTACATTGAAAGTAGTGGCAGTGTGCGCTAGAAGTTATATTTTGCAATTGACGTAAGCATAGCACAAACAGCATTCACCACAATACTTGTCTTGCAAGTAAGCTACCTTAACTACTCCATCACATATGCAATAAAATGTAGCAGTCCTGATACCTGATCTTAATAGTCATTGGTTCACACACCCGGTTCAGCTACTCCTCGCATATACACTAGAACAGGTTACAACAAATATTGTTATCACATTAATATTATAAAGGCGAACGTTTGTGGGTGTGTAAGTGTGTATGTTTGTTACTTCTTCACGTCTAAACGGCTGGAGCGATTTTAATAAAATTTGGTATAGAGTTAGCTGACACCCTGGACTACCACATAGGCTATAATTTATAAAGTTTAACGCGGGTAAAACCGCGGGGCTCTGCTAGTCAAAAATAATTCTGGGCCTTACTCTCTGGTGGACTTTTACTTTTATAATTTACTTTATGGCGATGATGGTGAGTAATTGTGATGTTGAGTACGAGAAGTTTTTGTGGAGTGCGGGTTACCTTGTTAGGTACTATGGGGTTTTGCCAATTCATCTGTGGGATTTGAAATGGCTAAGCCGTAATTTAACACATAGGATTAGCTCCATACCATTGTACCATTGTTACTGAGTCCCGTTGAGTTTGTTGTAGTTGGTAAATGCTTGCCTTTCACGCCGCTGGTCGTGGGTTCGATTCCCATCCAGGACAGATATTTGTGTGTCTTTTTGTCCTGAGTCTGGGTGTAATTATCTATATAAGTATGTACATATTTACAAAAGAAAGCTATACGTAAGTAGTAAGATAGTATACGTAAAATATCAGTTATTTGGTTCCATAGTACAACCTCTGCTTAGTTTGAGATCAGATGGCCGTGTGAATAATGTCTATTATTCTGTTTATTATTTTAAGGTCCAAAGTAAGCCGTATTTGCAAGTGTACTCTATACAGAGTACGCGTACTTATGAAGTCAAAATATACACGACCACGAAAGGCTGATAGGTACTACAGGGTAATACAGCCCGGTCGTGCCTACTTAACCCTTGTGAGAATTATAGGGGTAGAGTTTGTGTTATTTTATGTTTATCATAATCATAATACATGCCAGTCAATACAGGGTGTTATTGTTGTTGCAATTTCTTTATACGAACTATACCGTTTTCTTAGGTAGCGTAGAAATGGTAAAAGCTAAGTGAGCTTCACTTAGATTCGGAAAATGTAGTACGGTACGCAAAATGGAAAAGTTTAACGCTGGTAAAACCGCAGGGCACAGCTAGTAGCTAATATAAACATTGAAGACTTTTTGCTCAATATAAATCTAAACAAAAGAGTTGTATTTTAGTTTTTAGTCATTGCAATGGTTGCATGCGAAATTGCCAGAATGTACTCGGTATCTTTTATTATTTCTAATATCACATATTTTAATCACATTTTATGCTAATAAAGAATTATTATTATTATTATCAAGTATCACCTACAGAGGAGGAGTGGGGAGATAATTTATAAAGTTTAACGCGGGTAAAACCGCGGGGCACAGCTAGTCCTATATATTAAGCGTGTGACCATACGGCTAGTATATTTATTTTAATGTCTATCTCGGACGCTGACTACGGTATATTGGATTGTGGAGAGTTTTTGGAGAGTTTCTAATAACTTTTATTAGAAATAGCCTATATGTTGATAAATACCAATTTTCATGGGTTTAACTTCAAAAATGTCGCATTTCTCATACACACTTCAATCCCCTATATGACGCCCTAAGGGGTGAAATTCTCAAAAATCCTGAAAATAAATATTTTTAACTGAAAGGCCAAATACCAATTTTCACGCGTTTAACTTCAAGTCACATTTTATTACACAAACTGACATCCCCTATTTTTTGCCCTTGGGGGTGGAAATTCCAAAAATCCTGAAATATATATTTTTTATTTTTAACTGTAAGTCCACATATAAATTTTCTTGCCTTTAACTTCAAAAACGGCAAAGTTTCATACTAACTTTGCACCCCCTTAGGGGTTGAATTTCGAAAAATCCTTTCTTATTCCTTGTCTACATTATAAAGAAAACATCTGTGCAAAATGTCAGCTTTCTAGATCCAAGGGTTTGGGCTGGGCGTTGATGAGTCAGTCAGTCAGTCAGGACTTCTCTTTTTATTTGTATAGATATATAGGAGTGAGTCTCACGAGGGTTTCGAATAACCTTGACTTGCCTTAGCAATTTCAGTAGTAGATGATTTTGAGCTGGTGAGGTATTCAAAACAAATATTTCAGACTGCCCAAAAACCACAAGAGAATCACCCATAAATAATTTAGGGTGTTGTAAAGGCGATTAAGGGATTCACCAGGTAGTCGGGTAGCAGTACCACCTCCTTTAGGCAGATGATGATGATGAAATAAAATACGCTCTCCAATTCTCAATTACACGAGTGACTTCGCGTCTTTGCATATAAGTGTTTTCATTATAATATTTTATTAGTAAATTATATAAAACTAACTAACTTAAAAAGTTATGTGTTTATATTACGTGAATACCATGTTTCATATAAAATACACAACAGAGAAAGAGAAGTGAGTTTTTAGCTATATTTAAAAAATAAACCTTTTTATATTGAATTGAATTGAATATTGATAAAACTGACGTACCTATTCAGTTTATGCTTTTAAAAATACTGACAGGTTTCCATTCAATAGAGATGTTCGGAATCAAAAATAATTGAATACGGTTAGTAGGATTTATTTTCAATGTACGATACGGTATCGACACGATAAATTGTCATTTATAATTGTGCTTACATAAAAAATGGTAGGAACTCTTCCTCAACATACAGAATTTACGACATGGCTCAGTTTTTGAAGCGTAATCTTTTAAAGACTATGTTTCTAAGGAAATTGCTCCCGTATCGTGAGGGCCTTTACAAACATGAAATTTAAGGGCACAAAGCACACCCGGAATCAGAAAAAGTGCCTGAACCTGTACTGTTACATCTAATAAACATACTTATATATTTCTCAATATATAAGTGATTGCCAACCCGTCTGCCAAGCATGGCGATTATGGCGTATACTCCCATTCTTTGGAGAGGCTTTTGTCCAGCAGTGGACGCACTTTGGCTGAAATGGTGATGATGATGATTAATTCTATGAATACATATAATTATTTAACAATAAATATATATCGTTTCAAACATCTTTAAAGTGGGTTGCATAAATTTTAGTACAGCTTGCAATCGAACCCACGAACCACGGGGATGAAAATCCCGATGATGCAATGTTGAACAGGGTCACCCTATTACAAGTGCCACACATGCACAGTTAATACTGTTAGAGATATCATGTTTGTTCATAAAAATCGTGTAGTATAAAAGCATATTTCCTCTTCAATATACATTTTTATATTACGTTTTTTATCTATCGTCGGAATACTGTAATACTGTTTTGCATTCAGAGCCTCGCCTCGATGGCCTGCCTTTTTGTACAAAGGCTAGTGCGTTGGTCTAATTTCACAGGCTTAGGACGATGGACGACCAATTAAATAATTAAATAAAATATTTTTCCTTGGTGTGTGTGTATTAATGGTAAATAAAACAAATGGGTAGTGATAAAAGCTTTTTATATATTATTCAAATTCAGGTTGACAACAAGACATTTCATATAGACTACGAAGATATCTGCAGGCGAAATAAAGTGGCCGATATAACCCAAATATTGGACAATCTGAAGTTAGAAGAAAACTCAGCCTTTGAAACCGACAGCCGGTAGGACTGGTCTTCAGCTGCTCGCATCCAGCTGCTTCCCGCGACTTGTTAGATCGTCGGTTATGTTAATCACACTCATATTATAAAGGCGCGAGTTTGTGAGTGCGTGAGTGTGTATGTTTGTTACTTCGTACGTCTTCGTACGTCTAAACGGCTGGAGCAATTACAATAAAAGTTGGTAAGGTGTTAGCTGACACCCTGGATTAACACATAGGCTACTACTCATTTATGAAGTTTAATGCGAGTAAAACCGCGGGGCACAGCTACGGTTTAAGACATTTATTTCTCAAAAATGAATACAATTCACTTATTATTGAGAAATACAAGTAATAAGGAGCTAGTTATACGTATTTAATTCTAGTTACAGAAAGACTTAGGACTGAGAATTTTAATGATTCGGCTTATTCACAGCCATAGTTTCATACCAAAAATAATATTTATATATATAAATATTTAAATGGAATATAATGATTTCAATTTATTTATATTTTTGCGCTAAAATTTATATAGAGGAAAAGGTTTTTCAAACAACAAGCTTCCCATTGCGTAAAACGTAAGTTACCGATTTAGAAAATCTTCCATTTTTATTTAGATATTTTGGTTATTCTAAAAATAGTGTAGTTAAATAATTTATTTATAATCTAACGAAACGGTACTCAGTGGGTACTAAAATGATTTTCAATTTGTACCTACCCATAGCGATACCAACTGAACTTTCAAGTCCAATTGAAACAATAGTTCCCACTAAAACTATAACTAACGTAGTTTAAACGCTGATAATATTAATAAATTTCACAACCCAGTTCCCTAACGACCTGGTGGAAATTCGTAACAAGTCTTAAACTGGTTCCAATGAAGCGGCACTAACGGTATGCTAATGGAACAACCAGATATACTCGAAACTGTTCTACAAATGGTTTGTTTGATTATGACAACTTAATTTCTCCTTCAACATCATTTATTAGCACGAATATTTATTCTGAGTCATGGATGTTTTCTATGTAAGTATTTATCTATCTATATAAGTATATTGTCACCTGGTACCCATAGTACAAGCTTTGCTTAGTTTGGGGCTAGGATGATCTGTGTGACAGTGTCCCAAGAAAAAAAAAATATAACTAGAAGCAGTTCTTTAACATTTAGGCAAAAAAGCTTTTTTTTGTGAACGGCATGGCTAACGAGCAATCGTGTCACCTGATAGTAAGTGATCCCACGAACCATGACTAATCGCAACACCAGAGATGCCGCAAGTGAGTTGCCGGTCATTAATAAAGAAACAGGCTCGCCTCTTCAAGATTGCCATTTCATACCAGGGCCTCTACCGGCTAACCTGCCGAATATCGATTTCTTAAATGGCGTTCAAATAAATAAAGGTTAAAAATTACTTAATCAATCGTTAAATCGGCTTCCATGAGCGCATGTGACGTCATAAATGGTCCGGAATCGATTGTCAACGTCGAAGCCGATTTAACGATTGATTAAGTCATTTTTAACCTTTATTTATTTGAACGCCATTTAAGAAATCGATGTTCTGCAAGTTAGCCGGTAGAGGCCCAGATTGAAAAAACAGTTAATTGATTTCCAGCGTGGCCGTGCGCTTAATAGTTTGTTGTGAAACGCACGGTGGTACACATTGGCGTCCATAAATATATAAATAAACAATTTTTTTGACGAAATTACATTTAATTATATCAATCATTATGGAGTTTGTTAAATACCGCATCCATAGAGTTTCTTTCTAGAAACCCTACACGTGACTCGGTGACGTTAAAGGCTAGTAACATTTAAGAGAGGTAGACCATAGACCTTTTTCGCTCTATGAGCAGCGTTACTGGGGATATACTTCCACCCTTACAAAATATACACAAAAATTTTGTATTATGCTGTGTGCCAAAGAAGTTAATTCCGGGACAATATTAGCCACATCCATAGCATACCTGGAGCAATCTTAATACGTACCTTTATAGGTTAGCAGATCTAAAGAAAACATACGCAAATGGGGTTTTTTTTATATATAATAGGTTGGCAAACGAGCAAGTGGGTCACCTGATGGTAAGTGATCACCGCCGCCCATGGACACTCGCAACACCTGAGGAGCTTCAAGTGCGTTGCCGGCCTTTAAGAAAAGAATAGGCTCGCTTCTTGAAGGTTGCCATGTCATACCGGATCGGAAATACCTCCGCAGCTAATTGATTCCACAGAGCGGTAGTGCGTGGCAAAAAGTTTCTTGAGAAACGCACAGTGGTAGATGACCATTCATCCAGGTGATAAGGATGAAATTTCCACTTTTGGCGAGAGGGTCTGTAGCGGGATGTGGCGGCAGGTATAAGCTCGAACAATTCCTCTGAACACTCCCCGTGGTAAATGCGGTAAAGGACACATAGAGACGCCACGTCTCTCCGCAGGGTAAGAGTATCAAGCCAAATAGTGGGACTGATATAAAGGACGGTTATATTGTCCCGTCAAAGTATGGCCCATGTATATCTTTGTCCCTCCTGTCCAGTCTCCTGCTCTCCTTCAGAGGTTGTATGAGGCTTCAACCAATGCTTTCAGTATTCCCGCATTTTGTAGAAGGAAAATATAATTGCATGAAAAACCAAATATTTTACAATTTTTTTATAAGTCTAAGTTTCATTAATTTTTTGCTTTGCTCGCGCTATATAAAGGGTCTTCCTATTTTGGTTGGTTTAAAATAATGACACTCTCATTGCGATTAGTGTAAGTTACCGAATTTAAAAAAGAGATATTCCTTTCGACTCCGGAACTCACGTCTAGTCACCTAGTTAATTAATTTAGTCAATTAGGTACATGGCTTAACTCATAAATGAGTAAATACCCTGCAGAATGACATTTATGTTCAAATGTGCGATGTCATTACACTAACATAAATTAAATTACAGTATCAGCGTAGCCAAG
Source organism: Pseudoips prasinana (assembly GCA_951640165.1). NCBI lineage: Eukaryota > Metazoa > Arthropoda > Insecta > Lepidoptera > Nolidae > Pseudoips > Pseudoips prasinana. The sequence continues at coordinate 28,886,907 of OX621251.1, read as the reverse complement.
GCACTATCTCACGAAAACGCGGAAGGCCGAAAGCAAAAATAATAGATGTATATATAAACATGAGATTTGTATAAACTAAATCTAACTCATGTCGAACCCAATCTTGTACATAAACTCGATGAGTTTGTGGACTAATCAGTGCATCAGATTGGTCAACAAACTGTAGAGTTTATATCAGTTCCACAAGTTTACGATTTAGTTTGTGTTGATCTCAATATAAACACGTATATTTTGTATTAACACTCATAGAGATACACACAGATACTGCCGGTTAATTTATGTAATATACTGGTGTATTAATACACGTTCACGGCTAGATATGAAGCTATATATTTCCAGTATAAGCTGACCCCACCTTGTTTAAGATTTCCATACAGTGAGAGGTCAGCTATAGTAGGTACCTATTTGCTTACGGGTAAAATATTTTGCAGTGTGTGTTACCGGATGTCTTTTACATCGAACTACTTTTACACTGTGTAACCACTGCCCACTGAAAGGTTCTCGAGTGGCGACCAGGAACCGGAAGACGCAGAATGGGCAGGCTCCCCACAAGGTGGACCGATCAACTTGTAAGCGGGAAGCCGCGCATTCAACGGCTTCCTGTGACCATTACAAGTTCAAGTAACTTGACTACTACAGTGTAAACTTAAATAAAAAAAATATCTTACCTGTCTCAGGTGGATAAGATAAGATAAGATAATCGTTTATTTCACCACATAACATAAGACCTGGAGACTTGCAAAAAGGGGCTTGCAACTTAGGAGCGACTCCAGTCTCTACAACATATCTGTACCTACAATCTATTTCTAACCTTCAATCTTTTAATTTGAACTTTATCCTAAAATATTTGTGGAGAAAAGAAATAAACTATGTCAGCCCCCCACGTCAATTTTAATTATGATATAGTTTTTAAAGCAATTATTTGGAGGCGTTTATAGCTAGATATTCTCACCGGTCCGTAAGCGATCGGCGAGGTTAAGTAACTAGGCTCGCGGGCAGTCCACAGATGCGTGACCAAAGTGGTTTAATTTCTGAGCGTCTCCGTGTTTTGGAGGGCACGTTAAGCTGTTGGTCTCGGTTGTAGTCACTAGACAAGTCGTTACTCTTATTCATAAATAACATATCAATCTTTTCAATTTAGTTGTAAATAGATTCGTATTTTTTAGCACATAAAACTCAAATTGCTGCGAATGGCTAATAGGTTATTAACAGTTAATGCGACGATTGGGGGAACATCATGGCTGCACGCAAATTTGTCACGGAGACAGGAAAAACCATGGAGCCAATAAACAACCCGCTGGAACATTTTAACAATCTTTCTCGAAATTGATGGTCAAGTTACGTAATTTTCTGTAAGGTACAAACTAACTGCTTGCTTGCGAATGGGCAATGGTTACTCTAGTATCAGAGTTGTTCAAGCCGCCCAGTAGGCCTCTGACATGGCTTAATGACTGTTGTCGAGTGACTACAACCGGGACCGACAGCTTAACGTGCGCTCCGAAGCACGGAGACGCTTAGAAATTAAACCACTTTGGCGGTCACCCATCAATGACCTGACCGCGAGCCTAGATGCTTAACATCGCCAATTACTTACAGACGGGTGAGAGCATCTAGCTATGAGCGCCTATCCCTTAGTACGGATTACACACTGTTGAACAATTTTACCGATTATTCCAACACTGAAAATACATAATACACCTAAAAGCACTTGATAAAATAGGTCCTAATTGGCCACGGAAAACTCTTTGTTTTTAATGCGAGAACTGTAACAGGGAACGCTTGAACGCCATTAATTTTCTTATTAAAACCTCCTTTGTTAAGGATTAACTAGGAATTTAATAATGTAGAGTAAAGTACTACCTACAAACTAGTTCTGTAAAGGCTTTGGTACGCTTGAAAATGTAGGAACGGTATGTATATTAAATTTAGCGATTAGATAAGAATTTATTAGATAAGAAGAGTAATTATAATTATATTGAAATAATATTAGTTCAATTTTTGGAAGGAAGTTCCTTATCGCGCGTTGTGAAAGGGGGCTAGACGGAAAAAATCTTACGAAAAGTTGTCACGACACTTTTTGCAGCTGTGCGGCGTGCGAATGTTTCTCTGTCTGTCTCTCTCTCTCTCTCTCTCTCTCTCTCTCTTATAGAAAGCAAGTCAGATATTTTCGTTTCGTCTTTCTATTTCGCATTGAACAGTGTGGTGTCGCGACGACTATTTTTGTTGAGTGTATACAGGTATTTAGTACATAATAAATAATAAGAAATAACTTCGTTCCATCCGGGTGTCCCTTGACACCTCTTAAGTTGTTTTAAATAATAAGTATACTAAGACACTGATCTGACATACGTCTACATCTGGTTGCCATGTATAGGTTTTACCTGCTCTGGGTTTTGAAGGCAGTGTGTTCGCTGTCCCAGGAATTTATAATATTAATATTAATTTATACATATAAAACCACATATAGCCAAATTGATAATATCCCCTTTATTAAAGTGGTTTAAAAATAAATTATCAACATTATTGTTTAATGTTTTTATAGTTAACTAATTAAGATGTGTCACAATATTGTAATTTATTACTTTCGAAAAAAATGCTGCTAAGATTATTCAATTCTTCTGTAACATTCACAATATTTTTTCCCTCATTAACTTTGGAGACAAGATCATCGGTCCATCTTGTGCGGTACGCTGGAAACTGCTGGATGCGAATAGCGCAAGACCGGCAATTGTGGAGATCTTTAGGGGCCTTTGTCCAGCAGTGGACGTCTTTAGGCTGATATGATAATGATGAAACATTGGAGACATAGGAAGATAGTGGCATTCAGAATTCAAAAAAAAATAATTGCAAAGTAAACTCGTATATCTATCTATCTATCTATATAAATAAAAAGACAAGTCCTGACTGACTGACTGACTCATCAACGCCCAGCCCAAACCCTTGGACCTAGAAAGCTGAAATTTTGCACAAATGTTTGTTTTATAATGTAGACAAGGAATAAGGAAGGATTTTTCGAAATTCAACCCCTAAGGGGGTAAAACAGGGGCGCTAAGTTAGTATGAAACTTTGCCGTTTTTGAAGTTTAAGGCATAAAAATTGGTATTTGGCCTTCCAGTTAAAAATAAAAAATCACGTATTTCAGGGTTTTTAGAAATTCCATCCCCAAGGGCGAAAAATAGGGAATGTAAGTTTGTATGGGAAATGTGACAATTTTTAAGTTAAACGCATGAAAATTGGTATTTGGCCTTTAGTTAAAAATAAAAAATATATATTTCAGCATTTTTGGACATTCCGGTCCCAAGAGCGTAAAATAGGGGGTGTAAGTTTGTATGAAAAATGTGTCAATTTTTAAGTTAAACGCATGAAAATTGGTATTAAGCATTTCAGTTAAAAATTAAAAATATATATTTCAGGATTTTTGGGAATTCCACCCCTTAGGGCGTAAAATAGGGCATGTAAGTTTGTATGAAAAATGCGACTTTTTTGAAGTTAAACCCATGAAAATTGGTATTTGACCTTTCAGTTAAAAATAAAAATATGTATTCCAGGATTTTTTAAATTCCACCCCGAAGGGCACATAAAATAGGTGATGTAAGTTTATACTGACTGACATATCAACGCACAGCCTAAACGGCTGGAGTTAAAGACTTGACATTTTGACAGAAGGTACTTTTTATGACGTAGGCATCCACTAAAGAAGGGTTTTTGAAAATTCCACCCCCAAGGGTGTAAAATTGGGGATGTAAGTTTGTATGAAAAATGTGAAACTTTTAAGTTAAACGCATGAAAATTGTTATTTGGCATTTCAGTGAAAAATGTAAAATATATATTTCTGAATATTTGAGAATCCCCCCTCCCCCCTAAGGGCGTAAAGTAGGGTACGTAAGTTTCTATGTAAACTGCGAATTGAAGTTAAACGCATGAAAATTGGTACTTAGAATTTCAGTTAAAAATTTAAAATATATATTTCAGGATTTTTGGGTAGTTATTTTATTTTACTTTATTTAACTTACTCACTATACTTAAGGACAATTGATATGTATTCTTTGATTTTTGCGTGATGATATCGGGTCCTTTTTGTAAATAACAGTAGCAAAGTAGTTTTTCATTTATTTCTTAGTAAGTTTATTTATAGGTTAGGTTTTATTCAATTTATATTGCTTATTTGTTTTAAAAGTTATATTTTTTAGATTAAGCTTAAGTAATAAGTAGTTACATTGGTCATCATTCAAAATTGTCGCGGACAAAGTCGCGGGCACCAGCTAGTGATACATAATTCATTTAAACAGGTAACCGTTAGTTGAAAACTTACCTTTGAGCTCTTATAAAACAGAAAAAAATCATATCGTTATACATAGTTATAGTTCGATCAACTTCGCTTATAACGTCTAAAACCGAATATGAAACATGGCCCCAATATTATTGGAAATAATAATAATACCTCGATGTGAGATGAAGGATTGATTTCTACTATAAGGATTTTCTTTTGTCACATTGGTATGAATTAATAAAGGTTCAAAATTAATGTTAGTTTTTGTACTTTTATTCTTACATGGATTGTACTTTTATTTGTACCTTTTTGAGAGAAATAAACGATTATATTATTATTATTAAAATTTCGAGAAAAGATTGCGTCATATTCCAGAATTATTCACGGAAACAACCAAAAAAATTTAAAATAACCCGCTGCTCTTAAAATAATATACCTGAATGTCACAAAAGCAGTAACCAAAATACAAAAGAAACTTGCAGCAGAAAATTTTAATTATATACAGAGGGGTACTAATATTTTTTTCAAGGGATGTAACAATTCGTAACATTTTTCCCCGGGCGGTAACCGCGAAAAGTTATTTGATGGTGAAACCGCAAGCATTCGTTATTGAAATAATTTCCAAGCTAATTCCACTTGTTTATAACGACTTTTTTAATGGGATTTTTATTTCATACGTTTGCGGGATATGTCGGTTGGTATAAGTTTAGGCAGTAACATTTTACCGGTTTAAGCTTTATTTTGTTGCTGAGTGATGAAAATTTATAAAATCAAAAAATCTACATAAAGGCCCATTTCCAGGCATATATACCTACAAATATTAAATCATCTAGTACATTTGCATGATTGAGTTTTAGATCTAAGTGTATTAGGAACTTTCAAGTTTGAAAATGAAAACAATCTGATTTTAACATGCGGTGGAGCAAAATCTTAAGGCTCAGAATTCAGCGCGTAGCTATCTTACTTAAATTAACTATCCTACTGCGATTATATCAATAGCTAGATGCTCTCACCAGTCCGGTGTGGTAAAGCAACTAGGCTCGCGGTCAGTCCATAGATGGGTGACCGCCAAAGTGGTTTAATTTCTGAGCGTCTCTGTGATTCGGAGGGCATGTTAAGCTGTCGGTCCCGGTTGTTGTCATTAGATATTAGTCGTTAAGCCATGTCAGAGGCCTACTGGGCGGCTTAAACTCTGACACTTTCAATACGATACATAAATAGATATATATTAATAAAAGACATGTATAATTCTTCTAATCTTCACCATGAACGTATGCTGCAGCGACTAAGACAGTCGCCTCGCCGTTACGTGTCGCGGGTTCGAGTCCCGCGCCGGACAACTATTTGTGTGACCCATAAATAGTTGTTCTGAGTCTGGATGTAATTTGTGTCAGTCAATTATATGTCTGTAAAGTACCCCGCGACACAGGGATAAGATTCCCAAGTGCGGGCGTTGTTATTTAAAACAAAAATGAGCTTTTTGTAATTGCTCACTTCCAAATTTAGCCAATCACCTATTAATAGCGAATAAGAAGGAAGGAATTAAAAAATCTAAGCCATTCATACTCTCTCATATCATGTTAGCTTTAAAATAATCACATTAATATTATAAAGGCGAAAGTTTGTGAGTATGTGAGTGTGTATGTTTGTTACTTCTTTACGTCTAAGCGGCTGGAGCGATTTTAATAAAATTTGCAATGGAGCTAGTTGACACCCTGGATTAACAGATAGGCTATAATTTAGAAAGTTTAACGCGGGTAAAACCGCGGGGCACAGCTAGTTATACATAAATCGATTTATTTATGTCGATAGTAATATTGGTGGAAGTGAAACTATAATATAGAAGAAAGAAGAAGAAGAAAATGTTTTTATTGAACACATACACACACATATTGAAATAAAGTTTGTACAAATCTTATATTTACTTACATACTACCATAAAACTAAACATGTTTAAGAAAAAAAAACAACATTAAAAATAAACAAATAACAAAGAATACTTAAAATATAATGTGTTCAATTGGTAGGTAGCTCAGCACACTGTTACAGCCAGAGGCCAACTGCAACGCTGATTTTCAGCTACCTACCATGGTGAGTCACAGAAGTGCAGTTTTTGCTTTATATCAACAATAGATACTTAAGAATCGATACACAAAAAAGAAATTTTAAAAGTATAAAATACAATACACACTACACACACACACAATTAACAGTAAAAAAGAAAAAAAAAGATGTAAAAACAACCTTATTTTTTGATCAGCTTAAATTAAACTATATTATTATAATAAGGTCATTGTTCAGACAGTTCTGTCGGTCAATATCTTTGATATTCTCACATACATAAGTGCGAACCTAATATTAATAAAACCTAATCAAATTAAGAGGGATAGAGTAGAATCATGTTAGCTCTGAGGGATAATGCTAAAATAATCTAATAAATATCCAATTTCCTCAGCAGGGCATTACTATTTACAAAGCTGTCAAAATAGTTATAACGCCTTCAGGCACATTGTTTATTAATTATTCAATCAATTGTAGCTATTCTTGTTTTGCTCTGCCGCTAGACAGCTGGTAAGTAGGTAACTTAGAAAGATTTGTCTACCTTGTTGCCTTAATCATAATTTCTAAGGGGTGTACCGTGCCATTCAAATGCCAAATCATCGAATATCAATTGATAGACCACTATACATAAATCGAATGTCTAAATACTCGAACGTTTCAAGTATCCTTAAACTGCTAAGATTTAGCGAGTTAGTGGTTGGCAAATGCTTGCTTTTCACGCTGGAGGTCGTGGGTTCGATTCCCACCCAGGACAGATATTTGTGTGCATGAACATGTCTGTTAGTCCTGAGTCTGGGTGTAATTATCTATTTAAGTATGTATTTACAAAAGAAAAGTAGTATATGTAGTATACCAGTTATCTGGTTTCCATAGTATAAGTTCTGCTTAGTTTGGGATCAGATGGCCGTGTGTAAATAATGTCCCAGGATATTATTTCATTTAATTTATTATTTAATTTGTTTCTCGAACTGAATGTGATGGTTAAACCTATAAATAATCTCTTCGACAATAACTTAAATAAGCGAAAATTATTTAGATATACAAAGTCAAAGTCAAAAATCATTTATTCCGTAAAAAAATGACATTTATGTGGAATCGTAATTTTTTACCCTACCGTGCAGCACACTGCCAGAAAACGCAGTAGGGATCTTTTTTAATATAAAATATACGTAAGATTAATTACACTCAGAACAACTCAATCCCAAGCACTTTTGTCACTTACATAATCAGAAATTTTGTAATATGCCCTGCTACACAATTTGGCTTTAATAATTCTTTTAAACTTATTCGTAGACAATTCTCTAATATAATTGGGAAGTTTGTTATAGAATCTTATACATTGCCCCATAAAAGAATTACTCATTTTGTGGAGAGGGGTAGTATGCAATATGAGATTATTAATATATCTAGTATTTACATTATGTGTATCGCTCCTTTTACAGAAGGTATCAATATTATTATGCACACAGTAGGTTTTTCATATATATACTGAGATATTACAGTTACACACACATACAGTTACATAAGTAATTGAATCATTACTATGATAAATTAAATGGTATTTCTAATGGTTTTCATTAATAATTGTTACTAAAAGGCACTCATGGCCAGTTGCACTCATCGGTCCGTAAATGGTCGGTGAGGTAAAGCACTTAGACATGCACTTAGACATGGTCAGTCCAGAGATGGGTGATCGATAAGTGGTTTCATTTTTAAACATCTTCCTGCTACGGAGGGTACGTTAAGCTGTCGGTTCCGGTTATTGTCATTAGAGTTGTCTGTCAACAATCAATAAGCCACGTCAGAGGCCTTTTTTTTTTGATAAGGCAGGGGGAATGCTAATGCATGCCACCCGCAAAAAGTGTCTGCGGGTGGGTATGTCGGACTCGCACCGACTAAACCTAACCTGCCGTGGACTTCTTCTGGCGCCTGATAGGGGGAGCCCCGGGAACGCGGGTATGCTGCTCCGGTGCCCCCCTTTTGCGCCGTGTCCCAGATGGTCGGGACACGCACCCGGGGAGAGCTGTGGGTTGCCCTCCCCATTTGCCGACTCCTGCCAGTACGGCACAGCGACTGTGCCACATACAGTTCGCTGTCTTCCCGTGACTGCTTGCACGTGGCGGCAGTAATGGACACTTCTCATACTGCCACCGCAACCCCGAGGGGAGTAGGGCACGTCAGAGGCCTACTGGGCGACTTGAATAACTCTGACTCCAGGGTTAACTGGCCCTTACAATAAAGAAAGAATGATTTCATACAAGCCGCATATATAAATGTGTCTAGAAATAATTATGTATAGGTATTTTACTACAATTGTTCGGACTATTTCCAAGCGCATTTTCATAGGCGAGCTGCTGTCAAATCAAGCCTACAAAACTTTGAGCATACGCGTCTGGAAACTCTTGATGCCAAACGCCAGTTCCGGAAAACCCAACCTAAGCCCTCCTACAATTATACATATGATTCAAGTGGGTCTCTTTACTGGGCTTCCTGCAACAGGACTTTCAAAACCAAGTTTGGCTTTGCTAGTCATGCTCGCGCCCATGCAAGGGCCCAGGCTAACATAAGCTAAGGGTGTCGCCGTTGACGGATACGTCTGGGAGGACATCATTTATTATTGTAGCCACTTACACTCGCAACACATTATACAGGAACTCATCTGTTGTAGCCGACTAAATTTAGCTTACCTTATTAATTACTCTGAGCTTACTCTAGGTTTCAATTAGCTCTTGACTTTATGCTTGTCTATTGAGATACTCACTCGTAATACCGCAACACTTAAATATTTATTCCATTAGAGTGATTTAGGATTACGCGTATAAATCTGATGATTGGCGATTAAATTTTAGATTCATCCAGATTCATTCAGATGGAAATGCGTCTCGGTAGCTTGCATTCAGACCCCTAGTTCAAGGGTCTTTTGTTGAGTATGTTGGATATGTGTTGTGGCGATCTACATACGGGATGGTTTAAGACGGTCGCCTCGCCTCTTTATGTCCCGCACAGGGCAGTTATTTGTGTGACCTATAAATAGTTGTTCTGAGTTGGGATGTACTTTGTGTCCGTATCATATGTTTGTAAAGTACCCCGCGACACAAGGATTTCAGTTCCCTAGTTTGAACGTAATCTTTAAAAAAAACAAAGAAAAAAATTTACTAATATGTGTTTTGTAAATAACTTTTACAAGAACGCTGGGGCAAAGCTTGAATAGCTTAGAAAGTAATACTAATTATATGATTAAACATAAGCAGCATTTTATGAATATGTACTTCTTGAGCATTTTAAATGCGTTAAGAATTATCGAATGGATTGTACAGACGCCAGCACATCCGGCTACCCCAATCTGTCAACTTTCTTTTAAAGATTTTTTACTTTATCACATAAACATAAGATTCACTTTCAATTTGGGAAATTTGACAGATTGGGGTAGCTTGATGTGCTGTCTGTACTTATGTGAATTCGAGTCTGAGAACCATAGTGCGGTGGCGGAGCGGTTAACGCACCTAGGGCCGGATACTCCGTGGTTAGTGGGTTCGATTCCCACTGTTATAACCCAACCCCCCCTGTCGGATGACTGTCGTGAAGTCTGTACTCTAACTCTTATCTCACGATAATATGCTGTGAGGTTTTATTTAATTAATAATTTTTAGTTGAGTTTTAGTTGGGCGTGATCGTCTATATGTAGTTTTATAAGGCGCGTGATCGTCTAGAATAAATTAACATAAAATGCTATTACATCCTATATTCATACCTTGATTCCTATAAAGTTAATTAATGCTGTTTAGAAGAAAATTGCTGTAAATAAACATCCTAATTGGAATTGTAGTTAAACACAGTATACGGCTCCAAAGTTTCAGTAATGATTCGTGAAAATAAAATAATATATGGGCTATTTTCTACAACTTACCCCGGATTTCAGCTACCGCGTGTATATGCCGGAAAATGGTTTTCACACGAGTCCTGTAGGATGAAGCGGAAAATGCAAAACTACTGTCTACTTAATCTTAACATAGCTCGTAATAATTTGTAAAGAAATATTATCAATGCTATTAGTCTCATGAGTTATGATGAGTTAACCATGATTTCCTAGAATTATTAATATCAGTTATTTTATTTATTTCATAGTCTCAGGGTCATTGTCAAGGTCATGTGTCATCAAGAGTGTGTCAGAAATAGTTGACTTATATATATATGTATATTCGGATACTGTTGATTGTAAAATCCCACTCATGTGATTGTGAATTAACTCAGTAATTCAGTTATACGAGCTTTTGTTACTTTTACGCTAGCGGCGATTACTTTAAGGTTGCGCAGTTATTTACGTTAACTGAGAGGAATGTTACTGTAGCTTAAATCCAACATTCTCGACAATTTAAGTTGTAACATGCGTGTATGCGTACTTGTGCGTTTGTGTGAATATGAGAATACTCGGATAGTTGCTAGATCTAAGTAATCTATAGCCAGAATAGTTTGAGTATAGGGTATGTTTCGGAGATTTATAATATGAGTCGATCACAGACGTGTGCTCTAGATGCTGTAACAGTAGGCTTGCTTCTAGCGCGTCCCGCGTAGCATGAGAGAGTCTGTCTGCGAAGGGATCTATGCCCTTTATTCACATGTACGTGACCCGCGTTGGGCAAACAGATATCTCCCACACATGACTTATCGCATGCCCGCTTGTTTAGACAGTCTACACATACAGGGATTACACGCTGTCGACACTATAGTATATAATGGTAGCTTGATTCAATTGGCGTGTTCGATCATCTTGATCCGAACCATCCGAGATAGATGTCTCATTAGTGTTAGTGTGTGTGTGCCGTAAAAACCGCCCTCTTTGTATCGTATTCATCGGGAAATAGATAAAGTTTACGCACACTTACGCAGATTGCGTCACATTATAGGTATTCCAAAATCACATCTCCCCGTACATACAATTGTATATATATTCATTCTACTTTATGTTTTATATTTACTAACTGCCAGCACTCTACTTATGTGTATATGGTCATGTAAATGTCGTCAAAGTAAAAGTCAACCATCAGTATATATCGACGTCGTCGTTCTGTACATAATAATGTCCTTAATAGATAATATATAAAGAATTTTAGACAAGGCTTTCCAGGATTTGTACCAGTTATTTTTATATCTTGTAAACATTCATTAATAAATAACGGATAAACCACTTATATAAGTATTTAACTGGATTTGAACCAGTTATCTCTATATCTTGAATACCGTTACGACAATGCGCATATAAAAATCTCCATTAATATATAACGGATAAATCATTTAGATCAGTATTTAATTGGATTTGAACCAATAGATCTAGTTAACCTTCACCTTAGGTTCTCACAGTCGGGTAAACATTGTAAAGTCTAGATTCATAATCGTCAGTTCTAGCCATGAAAATTAGAAATAATGATCGGATATAATCCAAAGTGTGGCTGAGAACCTATCTCAAACACAATAAAATAATAATCATTTGATTATTATGGTTAGCTGTTTGTCTGTGCAACAACAACAATGCAAGAGTAATAAATTAACCTCTAACAAGTAAGCCAAAGTTACATATGGGTACTTAGTATTTAATAGAAATAACATCTGAACAGTAAACAGCGTTCTGCCTAATGTACTTAGTATATCTAGTTGAAATGAAATGTTTACAGTGTTTTGCCCAGTAATATATATATATAGTACTTAGTATTTAATGGAAATAAAATATGAAATAGTAAACAAAGTTTTGCCTAGTGAACTTAGCTTTCAATTTCAGGAAACCGGCTGCATTCACTGAATTTAATTAATTTAGTTATAATATTGTATAAGCAAACACTGACTCTAACACTAATACACACTGACTTTAACGCTATAAAATTAGGATATGTTAGAGAGTAACAATCCCGATTGTAACCGCGCGTCAAATGAAGACTGAACATAAGTTCAAAGCTATCATAACTAGAAACGTGGTATTTCTTTCCCCGTCCCCCACTACCCCGCGTATTCGGCGTCCAAACAGATTTCTTTACCATTGTCTTTTCCTAGAAAGGACCCGATAAATATTGTTCAACCTCGACCCTAACACATGTTCTAAGTACTCAACACATTTCTAATACTTACGTCGATATTGTTTTTTTTTATATTACCCGTCCCGAGGTTTTATGGTCACTTTCCAAGTTTTTAAAATTGTTAACAAATCCCAAAACGATAAATATTACTCTTTTTTTGTCTACATCCTATGGCTGACTATTGTGAGAATCTTGGAGTGCATTCATTTATTTGAGGTCCTATATAATGCTTATGTACTTGCCAGTACCTACCATATTCAAACACATAGGTAGAAATTTCTGCATCCTTTAAGTATGGGGTATCGTAATACTACACCACCCGCACTTTAAAAAAATACAATTCATTTTAATAGATTTCTGGAACTAGTCTTTTAAAGGTTACATCTCGTTGAATAATTACCTACGTTTAGAGAAAGAATGTGTCGCCAGTTATAATTTGCGTAATACCTCACGTATTGCGCAAATTACTGGAGTAGTTTCACTTCAATTCACTTACAAAATGGCGTGATATGGGACCGGTGGTAAGACCAGTCAGATCCCGTAGCGGTGACGCATCCCCTCCCTGCCGCTTCATCAGAGGGCGTAATGAACTTCCACCGGAGAACCTGGCATCTGTCGCCATTAGCATATCTCGAGTCACCAGCGGAGTCGTCCAAATGATTCCAACGTGGGATCATGTTCCACCTTTGTGCTATGTTCAGCGCTAATGCTCTCTACAAGGAGAACATCCCTTGACATTAATACCTATTGACGAGCAATATTGACTATTGATATTCATGAACTCATTGGACTCCATGAATATCAATAGTATTGAATCTCTCAAATGGTATCAACCACAAACAATAGTTATAACCGAATACATCTATCATTAACGCTCCATGTTCATTAATACACGATTGATTATTGTTCCTAATTAATCTGTCTTGAACATTAATAATACGAATGTAGGTATTAGAGTCGCATTACTCTGTTTGATCCAATGTTTATGGGTGACTAGACAGAAGAATTAAAATTGCTCCTCTTCAGCAAATGTTCTCTGAAGGCGGTGGCCAATCTCTACGGAGGCCATATTTAAGTACACGATTGTCTTCGCTAATACTTTTGTACTACCCTCGCTCTCATATATCATCATCATAACAGCCGAAAGTCCACTACTGGACAAAAGTCACACCCAAGAATCATGATATATACTTATATATCATGATTCGTGGGGGAGGCTTATTAACATACTTATGTTAATAAGTTGTCTGGTCGCCATAGTACAGGCTCTGCCTGGTTTGGGATCAGATGGCAGTATATTAGTTGTCCCAAGATACTGCTGTTGGATTTTTAATAGTGAAAATAGTCTAAGGTTTGCATTAAGTTCACATCTTATATATTTAGTGTGTAAAAGCTTTTAAATAAATAAAAGTTCTTAAATATGTGTTATGAAAATCTATTTATTGATTTAAAGGCTCACAATTTTCCATTTCCTTGGAGTCGAGAATTCTTGTATGTATACTTCCGGTCCTTCTCTCGTCTATTTTAATATATTAAAACTTTTACTATTAAAATACCTCCTTTCAAACTGTGTTTGAAAGCAAATTAAGTAGGTAAAACAAAGTACTAAGTAGACGAACGGGTGGAATCGGTCTCACCAAAGTAGATCGAATATCGACCAAGACCCAACAATAGAATTAGGTGTAGGTACCGAAGCCCGTAAATATACCAGTGAATTCTTGATTTATAATAGCAAATAGAGCCTTCAAACGGAGAGGCTTTGTTGATGATATAATTTGTATTTCTTAACTTTGGTCTAGTGGTAGCTAGATCAACCAAAGACATAACCTTAGACTCAGGATCACATCCTGGGTATAAGGTTATGTGTTTATGTATAGTATGGCTTATTTTTATTAAATCAGACTTTTACCTTACCCATACAAGGTGAGGTCATTTAAAAAAAAAAAAAAAAGGCGCGTATGCATAAGTAACAATGGTATAATAATGAGGTTATACATAAACACATAACCTTATACCCAGGATTCGATCCTGGATATATGGTTATGTGTTTATGTATAGTATGGGCATTTTTTTATTAAATCAGAATTTTACCTTAGGCATACAAAGTGAGGACATTTTAAAAACGTCTAAAAAAAGGCGCATATTCATAAGTAACAATGGTATAATAATACTCTTTCCACTAGGTTATTGTATTCTAAACAGCTCATACAGAGTAGTCGACCTTTTTTTTGATAAGGCAGGGGTAATTCCTACATATGCCACGCAAAAAGGGTGGGTAAGTCGAACTCGCACCTACTAAGCCTACCTGCCGTGGACTTCTCTTGGCGCCTGATGGGAGCCCACCTTTTACGTCATGACCCAGATGGTCAGGACACGTAGGTTGGGAGGGCTCAGGATTGCCCTCCCCTATTGCCCACTTCTGCCAGTCCGGCACAGCGACTGTGCCACAAAAAGATCGCTGTATTCCCGGAGCTGCTTGCACGTGGCAGCAATAGAGGATACTTTTCACACTGCCATCGCAGCCCCGAGGTGAGTTGGACTACCGACTGCCGCTGCCGCCCCGACACGCTTCCTTCGTCTACGAGCAGGATCTTCCTCGTTCCCGATCCCGCTCGGTGGCCTCCTTATGGAGCAAGATTGTCACAGGAGGAGACCACGGCATTCCATTTGGTGGAGTCACCCGCCAACATCGCGCGTGGGGACAGATCTCATCCGATCTCTGCGGCTAGAACTCGCCTCTCGGCTTCCCAGGCTGGGCACTCCTCCGTCGAATACTGGGAGAGTAGTCAACCTAGCTTTGTCACTGAAGCTGCGAATTGAATTTGAGACACAAAAAATAAGCGACAATTCTTCATTTTCATGGACAAAGTCACATCAGCCAAAAAGCAATTAAGGATTGTCCTCTTATAGTATCGGAAGCGATCTCTCGTTCCTAGTCCGATAACATTAATTGTTAAGTTCTTTCTGACTACACTTGCCCAGTTTTCAATGGTATATACATCAATAATAATAATAATATCTATGGACAATGCCACACATATCATTCTAGCCCCAAACTAAGCAAAGCTTGTACTATGGGTACCAGCCGACGATATACATACTTATATAGATAGAAAAATACTTATATACATAGAAAACATCCATGACTCAGAAACAAATATTCGTGCTCATCACACAAATATTTGCGCTTACCGGGATTCGAACCCAGGACCATCAGCTTCGTAGGCAGGAGCACTACCAACTAGGCTACGGTGACCGTCAATAAGCATGCAATCCCAGCATCTTATATACTGTAAATAGTGGACTTTTGTTACTTCTCGCTGCGCACCCAACCACATTCATACTATAAGTTGAAATTTAAAGTAGCTGGTCATTAAACAACAGAGATAGGCTAGTTTGCATGGTTGGTAAACGCTTGCCTTTCACGCCACAGGTAGTGGGTTCGATTCCCGCGTAGAACAGATATTTGTTTGCGAGAACATGTCTGTTAGTCCCGAGTCTGGGTGTAATTATCGATATAAGTATGTATTTACAAAAGAATATGTAATATTTCACTTACCTGGCTTCCATAGTACAAGATTGCTTAGTTTGGGAACAGATGGCCGTGTGTCAATAATATCCCATTCTACAATCCTCTACTGAGGATTCCGTACCCGTACAACTCGCACTAGGCGAGATTTTTTAGAAGTGGATGAATTTTCTGAGATAATAAAGATTAGGGGTGATCTTGATATGCCTTTCATAGTTACAAAGTTAGTCGTTTATAAGATTATCTCGGGTTTAATGTTAATTTTAATTAAATACGTGGCTTAACACTGTGACATTAAGACATCCTTTAAGTTCTAATGTAAGTAAATGACAAGCGGATTGGTATTTAGTGAACACTAGCTGTGACACGTGGTTTTACCCGCGTTAAACTTTAAAAATTATAGCCAAGGTGTTAATCCAGGGTGTCAGCTAACTCCATACAAAATTTTATTACAATGGATCTAGCCGTGTAGACATGAAGAAGTAATAAACATACACACTCATACACTCACAAACTTTCACCTTTATAATATTAGTGTGATAGTCAACATTATTATAGCGTTCGCTGGAAAACCATTATTATCAAAAATATTTATTTATGAATTTCAATAGTATAAAATATAAACATGAAAGGTAATGCCGCTGAATACGGGTAGCGTAAGAATGGCAATGGTGGACATCTTTGGGGGTGGCCTTTGTCCAGTTGTGGGCATCTTTCGGCTGATATAATGATGATGATATCTTTCATAATATCTTAATCTATTATCCTTAGACTAATTTTAAAATAATAATTAGACATGTTTAATATGAATTGTCTTTAATATGAAATGTTGTTGAAAGGGGAAGACAGGCAAAGAGATGGATAGATGACATTAGAAAAATTGGAGGCGTTACCTAGTCCAGAAAAGCTAGAGACAGGAATGAGTGGAAGCAGCTGGAAGAGGCCTATGTGTCCCAGGACACGCTGATCACTAAACCGGAAAACTCGAGGTGTTAGGTTTAAGTTTTTTTCAAACTTTTAAATTCAATACCTATATTTTTAGTTTTCAGCAATAAAGGCTTAATAATAATAATATGAATTGTATAATTTAAGTACGGGTGGGAATCGAACCCACAAGCCACGAGGTATCCGGCACTATGTGTGTTTACCGCTTCGCCACCGCACCGTGATTCTCAGACTCGAAATTATACAATCCATTCGATATTTTCTTAACGCCCTTAATAAGGAGCTGTATCATCATGTCAGTCAAAGTACGTCCACTGCTGGACAAAGCCTCCCCAAAGAATGGGGGGACATGCCATAATCGCCACGCTTGGCAGACGGGTTGGCGATCGCAGTTTGATGGTCATAGTTCACAGAAAAACGCTGCTGCCCGTTCTCTGGTAGATATTCCCTCGGTCGATTTCTACGCCCCCTACGGGATGAGATGGGGTGATGATATTCTATGCCGTCACTGCATCCTACTTAATAAATCATACTAATCATGATGATGATGATGTCTTCCCGGCCGAATTTCGGCCACGGCAGCCATTCTCAATGGACATTAGCCAATTGCGCAGGACATATTATCGTGCACAAGTGTGTGCGCAAACACAGGGGCACTTTCTATTCCATCACTCTCATGATCCAATGGGACGACTAGCGAGACGATCGGAAAGAGGTCAAGTACAGGACCGACGGCTATCGTGCTCTCCGAGGCACGGGTGTGTAATACCGCCAACTTCCAGACTTCGGTCTGATACTGAGAAATTTCTTTTTACGGAAAAATCTCAAAATAAATTTTTGGCCCGACCCGGGATTTGAACCCAGGACCTCGTTTTCTGCGGTCGAACACGCTGCCGCTACACCAACGAGGCAGTCATATACTAATCATACTTATATTATAAAGGTGAAAGTTTGTGACTGTGTGAGTATGTACGAGTATGTTTATTACTTCTTCACGTCTAAACGGCTGGAGCGATTTTAATAATATTTGGTATGGAGTTGGCTCACACCATGGATTTACACAAAGACTATAATTTATAAAGTTTAACGTGGGTAAAACCGCAGGGCACAGCTAGTATGATATAAAATACAGTCTGTAATTGGTGTGTTTTAACGGTCCTTTTTCAATAAAGCCGTACGTATCAATTCTGATAGTTCAACAAATAATGCTATTCATTTCGTTCGACCGCAAGCGCCTAACCATTTATACCGTAAACCAACTGAAAATGCGAAACGTACATAATCCTTTGTCATTTTTCGATACGAAATTCCGATTAAATCAAATAAACTGAAGCATTCGATTTTTCATTTCGTATTGCGTTCATTCATCTGTAAAAAATAGTGCAATAAATCAGTTTCTCTAGAAGTAGGTCATTTTAGCAATAATGTATTCGGTTTTTTTACACTAACAACGAAGAGATACATGTTTAGATACGACAAGATATCGCAAAATTGCTAATAGGGAAAGATGTCGCAAGATTTAATAAAAATAAAAAAGGTTTTTATTTTTTTTATTTTTAGACTTTAAAAAAGCGCTTGTAAATAGTCAGAACATATTCGTAGTAATATATAATTAATTTATAATTATTTCTAGGTACATATAGATATTTAGGTACACGGATTGTAGGAAATAATTTACAATAAGATTTATTTTATAACAGTTCTTCTTCTTCCTCGGTCCCTCAATGCTGAGGATCGCAACCACAACAGCGAGCTCTCCATTCGCTGCGGTTGTTGCAGCTGTGGACTGCCGTCTGGATGTCCGGCCCCACAGTTTTCCTGATGGCATCTATCCATCTTGAGGGTGCTCTGCCCCTGGCTCGTCTTCCCTCCATCTGACCCACTATGATGTGCTTCTCCAGACTATGCTTAGGAGACCGCATGATATGTCCGAAGAGGCGAAGGGCCTTTTGGTGGCAGATTGCTGAGAGCCTTGTCGTGATGTTAAGCTCCTGCAGTATGGACTCGTTGGTTCTCATAGCGGTCCACGGAATTCTGAGCAACCTTCTCCAACACCACATTTCGAAAGCATCGATCTTTTTGCTATCGTTGCTCTTGCAGCACCAGGTTTCTGCGCCGTACAGGAAAATAGAAAATACCAAGGCACGAACGAGTCGCACTTTGGTTTTCCGGCGAATACCGCGGTTCTTCCAGATTTTGTCCAGATTCGCCATAGCGCTTTTGGCCATCCCGGCCCTTCGGCGTATTTCATCTGTACAGTTGCCCTCATTTGTGATCATAGACCCCAAGTACACAAATTGACTGACTTTTTCGTAGCCATTGAGTGCATCGGGTTTTGGTAGAAGTTGCGCTCGGTCCACCACCATTATCTTGGTTTTCGAATGGTTGATCTTAAGACCGAGTTTGGCACTCTCACCTTCTATTTACTTCAGCAGAGTTGCCATCTCTACTTCACTCGATGCAACTATAGTCGTGTCATCAGCATATCTGAGGTTAGTGATGCGTAGGCCACCTACTGATACGCCTCCGTCCCAGTCCTCCAGCGCTTTTCTCATTATGTATTCGCCGTACAGGTTGAATAATTTAGGCGAAAGAATACAGCCCTGGCGCACGCCTCGTTCAGTGTGAAAGGATTTCGACTGATGGTCTTCCAATTTCACAAAGCTAGTGCCGTCAAGGTATAAATTCTGCACCAGGAAAATGAGGTGCAAGGGGACTCCCATCTCCACAAGCACATCAAACATGGTACTCCACTGCACGCAGTCAAATGCTTTGGCGTAGTCAATGAAGCACAAGACCAACGGTTTGTTGAACTCTCTGCATTTCTCAATGAGCAGGCGTACGTTCAATATTTGTTCCGTAGTTCCTTTTCCAGCGACAAAGCCTGATTGTTCGTTGGGTATCTGGTGGTCTGTAAATGCTGATAGCCTGGTGTCCATGATACGGAGCATGATTTTACTAGCGTGAGACATCAGTGACAGCGTGCGATAGTTTTCACATTTTCTAGTGGATCCTTTTTTGTGAAGTGGTATGACTGCAGATACAGTCCAGTCATCTGGCCATTGGCCAGTTTTCCAGATCTTGTTGCATATCTGATGTATGAACTTAGTACCGTCTGCGCCTAGGTGTTGAAGCATTAAAGCGGACACTCCATCAGGGCCAACCGCTTTGTGTTTAAGCTTCTGAATGGCATCTTGCACTTCAGAAAGCAAAATGGGGGGCTCCTCCGGGTGTTCATCCCATCTTCGTTCCGTTAATTGTCCCTTTTCATCCCGATACAGTTCATAACAGTAACTTCTCCATCTTTCTAGAACATGTTCTAGTTCTGTTAAAGTGTTCCCTTTACTGTCATCCACTATCCAACTTTTCGGTTTGAAGGTCCCGGTTAGCTGCTTTATTTTCATAAATAGATCCTTCGCCTGGCATTTGTCCGCATGTCCTTCAATCTCATCGCACAATCCGTTTATGAACATGTCTCGATCCCTCCGTGTAGATTTTTGCACCTCCTTGTGTAATAGGTTGTAGCGTTCGCGATCGCTGGGAGAACTTAACCCAGCGCTTTTTAGCTCTCGTCTCTCTTCGATCAGATCCCACGACTGACGGCCAATCCTTTCTTCTTTTTTATTGACAGTTTTGTGAAGTGCCGTACTCTCTTTTGCCGTGAGCAGAATCTCCCTTTTCAGGTTACTCCAGTCTGCTTCGCTAGAGTCAAATGGTTCACATTTCATGGACTTGATCTTTGAGTCAATTGTGCTGTGGAAGTGGATTAAAGCCGGACCATTCAGTGTGACAGTCTTCGGAGTTTTTGGACGGATTTTCTTCAAGCGCAATCTGAAGTCAGCAATGAGCATCTCATAGTCACTGCCACAGTCGGCACCAGGAAGTGTCTTGGCGTTAATGACAGACGACCGCCATCTGGACTTGATCGTGATGTAGTCAATCTGGTTTCTATGGCCTGATGGCGATGTCCACGTGTACAATCTTCTCGGATGCTGTTCAAACCAGGTGTTCATTACAGAGAGCTGTTTTTCAATACAGTATTGAAGAAATTTTTCACCCCTGTCATTCTGTTTACCGAGGCCCCATTTGCCAACCAGCGTGCCCTTCAGCGAGCTTCCATTGGTATCACCCACCTTGGCGTTCCAATCTCCCAGCACAACCGTAATTTCCCTGGATGGTATAGTGTGTAACAGCTTATCCAAATTGGCATAAAACTCATCCGAGACTTCCTCCTTAGATACAGAGGTGGGCGCATATACTTGTATGATGTTGATGGGTACAGGGCTAGCATCCAGTTTTATTGCGATCATTCTGTCATTAGGAGTCTGATATCCTTTAACGTTGTTCCGTAGTGTTTTAGGTATTATGAAAGCAACTCCATTTTCGCTTTTATCTCCGCCTGAAAAGTACATGACGTTGCCATTGTCTGTAACAAAATGACCGCTTCCTTTACGATGCGTCTCACCAATCCCCAGTATATCTATTCTGTTTTTAGCCATCTCCCGTTCAACTATATCCACTTTTCCTACTTGTAGCAGTCCTCTTACATTCCAAGTCCCCATGCGCAGCTGTTGTCGTAATGGGGTTTTTTGTGATCCTGTACCTTGACCAATGACATTGCTTCCGCTCCCCGTCTGGTGGTCCACAGTGGAGTGGCCGGTAACATACTTCACACCATGCGACCCGGAATCGCGATGGCGCCGAGGGTCAGTCGGATCGCATAACAACGCATTCTTCTTAGGTGAACTTTTCATTGTGGTTTTCTTGGGAAAATAGTGCAGTGGTTTCCCGTTGCCTTCTGCACCAGACATTTTGGGGGTATTTGGTCCCCAAGGTCGCTGATCCCTCTTCCAACCGGTTGCCCGCCTGGGCGTAAGGTTATACCGCCTTTGCTCGGTCGCCAGAGCCTCGTCCGTTATCTAGCAGGGAGCGCCGCGTGCAGGAAAGGTTGACAATTGGGGGCGGCAAGGATATTAAAGCCATTCTCCCCCCTTACTCCCCAAATCCCCAAATCCCCAATTTATAACAGTAACGATATTTAACTTTACGAATTAAATTTCGCGAGAAAGATCCTAACATTCACCGGGCCGATTGGTGTGGTTGGTAAACGCCGCATATCGTGGGTTCGGTTCCCACCCGGGACAGATATCTATGTGCATGAATATGTCTGTTTGGCCTGTATGTAAGTATTGTATTTACAAAAGAAAAGTAGTATATATAATATATCTGTTATCTTGTTTCCATAGTACAAGTTTTGCTTAGTTTGGGATCAGATAATATTTTTATTAACTAACTGACTTCAAAAAAAGTATGTTATGAAGTCGATTATACGTTTTTATATTTATGTAGCCCAATTTGTTCATTGTTTATGAACAGATTACGATAGAGCGTTTGGATCGTTTAACGTAATTAGATTGGTTCCAGTACGTCAATTATATGGCACCCAAGATATGAATATATAAACAATAGTTGCTGCTGTCCGGGCAAATTTTGTCTTAACAATACAAATAAAACCCAGAATCTCATCGCAGCACCCCCTACCAGATCCAATTGTAAACATCAAGGGCCCCAATCAAAGGCATAAAAAACATCAAAATCAGTACCTATTTTCACCTTTTGGCTAATACCATTTAGGGTATTTTTTATTTATGAAATAATGGAATTTATTCAGCACTTGGGTATTTTACATACACTTGTACTTGTCAAGCTCACAATATCAATAAAAACAAAATATTTCTTTTACATATATGTATATTTTTCCACGATTTCGGTAATACGTTTTTAGTATTTCTATTTTGTAACAATCATCTACATATCTAGTCCATCCTAAAGTTGCCTGGAAGAGATCGCTGAGTGAAATAAGATGCGCATATTGTACACACGGCTACATATCAAGCTATACATTTCCAGTATAAGCTAATACCGCGTTGTATAGGATTTCCATACAATGAGAGGTCAGCTTATATTGGAAGAGCATAGCTTGATATGTAGCCGTGTGTACATGATTATATCGTAATTAGTTATCGTCTTACTAATATTATAAATGCGAAAGTTTGTGAGTGTGATGTATGGATGTTAGTTACTTTTTCACGCAAAAACTACCGAACAATTATGACACAACTTTGTAATAATATAGCTTATTAGATGTGCCCTGGGGAATTACCCGCATTAAACTCTGTACGTTTAAATTTAAATATATTGCCTATATGTTATTCGGATATATAACCTATACTACAAATTTTCATAAAAATCCGTTCGGTAGTTTTTGCGTGAAAGAGTAACAAACATCCATACATCTACTAGTATACATCCATACTCACAGACTTCCGCATTTATATTATTAGTAGGATTTATCCGAATAACACATAGGCTATATACGTCTAAAACCGCGGGGCAGAGCTAGTGTATCTTTTTGGTGCTCAATAATGTAATATACTCAACTTAATCGTGGGTTCGGTTCCCACCCGGGGCAGATATTTGTGTGCATGAACATGTCTGTTTGTCCTGAGTATGGGTGTAATTATCTATATATCTATTTACAAAAGAAAAGTAGTGTGTAATATATCAGTTATCTGGTTTCCATAGTACAAGCTCTGCTTAGTTTAGGATCAGATGGCCGTGGGTGAATAATGTTCCAGGATATTATTCACAGACGATTTTGGTATTAATAGTAATAATATTGCCAAGGATTTTGTTCTCACTGTGTGTAATACAAATTTTGACACGGAACTTACTATAAATTTTTGTCATATCACCTGCAGACGAACCTTTCTCGGCTACCCTTGCTGGACCCTTTATATTACGGTCTTGACCTTCAATCCTTGCATAATATTGAAGTCAAGGTCCGAAAAGTTTGAGCAAGCAAAGCAAACATTGTTTACTTATCCAATCATAATTTCAGTGCTTCACACATGTTGGTGTAGCAAGTCCCATTTGCCATCTATGGTAAATATTCTATCTACCTTACATAATAATATTTTTCTTAATTCAGTCAATACTTGATGACGGTCACCATGGTCTAGTTGGTAGTGCTCCTGCCTACGAAACTGGTGGTCCTGGGTTCGAATCCCGGTAAGTGCAAATATTTGTGTGATGAGCACGAATATTTGTTTCTGAGTCATGGATGTTTTCTATGTATTTAAGTATTTATCTATCTATATAAGTATGTATATCTTCGCCTGGTACCCATAGTACAAGCTTTGCTTAGTTTGGGGCTAGGATGATCTGTGTGACATTTTCCTAGATATATTAAGAATACATAAAGAGGGTTTATTTTATTATTTACTATTTTGGAAATATGAGGAAAATCTTTTTTAATTTTCTTTTTCATCGCAACTCCCGCATTACGGAAAGCCTTTAACAAAAGGTTAACCTTTACAAACATATAATTGACGGATACTAAACTACATCGTGATTCAGTACAACTATTTATGGGTCACACAAATAGTTGTCCAACATGGGAATCCAACCCGGGACACGAAGCAACGAAGTGACTGTTGTAACCACTGCGCCACACATTCTATCAATTATTTTGTATTGTGGAAGAGGATAATAATATGTTTGATTTATATTATTGATGTGAAACATCTATAGCCGCACGTAAAAAAGATTTCTGGGGGAGCGACGCGTCGCCACGTTTTATTTTATTTTATTTTTTATTTTTTTGATGTGAAACAAAACAATCGACTGTGCGATTATTAATCGTAATATTTTATTTTATCATTATGACATAATATGTTCATATCAAAATATGTTCTTTTCTGCATATTAATTTTAAAAAATAATGTCGATGTTTCACATCTGCCAGGCGTCCCGTGACGGCTCAATTTTTTTTTTGCGTTTTCCTTTTTGGTGGAAATGGCTGTTTAAGGTTTTAATTGAATTTGTATTTTTTTATAATTTATATGTAAATTTAATAAGGTTTATTTCGTATATTATGTAATTAGTTGTGTTAAGAAGTATTTTTACATAAAGTGGTTAGAACCACGTAATTTGTCATAGTCCCGTTCTGGACATCGAAATTCAACTGTACGAGTAACTGCCAACCGAGATAACAATTTTCCATACGATAACTGGCCGAATAAACGGTGCATCGCTTAACTCGACGGTCACCATAGCCTAGTTGGTAGTGCTCCTGCCTACGAAGCTGGTGGTCCTGGGTTCGAATCCCGGTAAGTGCAAATATTTGTGTGATGAACACGAATATTAGTTTCTGAGTCATGGATGTTTTCTATGTATATATGTATTTATCTATCTATATAAGTATGTATATCGTCGCCTGGTACCCATAGTACAAGCGTTGCTTAGTTTGGGGCTAGGATGATCTGTGTGACATTGTCCCCAGATATTATTATATTATTATTATTTATTATTATCATTAACGATTCTTTGAAATAAAATAATTAGATTTTTTTATTAGTCTATTCTTTAGCAATAAACGATAGATTTGTTCCTGGCGTCTGTCGATGTACGGTTACATCTAATTTATCCTGACCTACTTTTGGTAGCAGTTTTTTACTAAATTTAGTAATATGTACTATAAAAATAAGTCGCAAGGATTTTACGAGAAAAAGGGAAACACGTCATATGCCCAGATGCCTTACAACTATTTTTTGACCTTAAGTTTACAGTTAGCTTAGAAAGTTTGGAGAATAGAGTTGACAAAAGAAAAGGAAAAACATGTTTAGGAAGGCTAACAAAACTACAAACTAGGTAATCCTTGGCAGGTAGTAAAAAGCCCCTTGGGGTTCGAACATTTAAGCGTCAACTCACGGTGGACGGGGATATGCGTAGGAGGGTCACCACTATAAAGTGATACAAGTACTTATCCGTGTTGAGATCAGACGCACAACACGCTAATATAACGTGGTCACTGCCACACACTGTACGGGTTTGTGGCAGAGACCACGTTATATTAGCGTGTTGTACGTTGATCATGAAACCTATCGGGAATAAAATCAAAGTTTGATTTGAGAAAACACATTACAGATATTTATGTGCATGAACATGTCTGTTTGTCCTGAGTTTGGGTGTAATTATCTATATAAGTATATATTTACAAAAGTAAAGTAAGTAGTGATGTAATATATCAGGTTTCCATAGTAAGCTCTGCTTAGTTTGGGATCAGATAAGTTTTTAACAAATTGATTTCAAAAGAAGTATGCTCTCAAGACGATTATAGATTTTTTATCTGTATGTAACCCAATTTCTTGATTGTTTATGAACCGATTATGATAGAGCGTATTGGATCATTTAACGTAATTAATAAATATATTTAGATATACTACTCTGTCAAGAAAGAACCGGGAAAAGATCAATAATATACCAAATGTTTGTTATTCATCCAAATTTATTTTATCACCTTCAAAGTATGCTCCTTCAGAAACGATACACTTACGCCAACGAATAATCCATTCATCAAAACATTTTTTAAACGCTGCTTTCGGAATTGAGTTCAGTTCTCGCCGCGACTTCTCCTTTATGTCTTCTACCGAATGAAAACAGGTACCACGAAGTGGTAATTTGAGTTTAGGAAAAAGAAAGAAGTCAGCTGGAGCCATATCTAGTGAATATGGTGGTTGCTGGATGATATTTGTTGAGTGTTTGGTCAAAAATTCGTTCACAATGATGGCCTTGTGCGAAGGCGCATTATCGTTGTGCAAAATCCAAGAATTTTATTTCCACAAAGCTGGCCTTTTTCGTCGAATTTGCTCTCTTAAACGCCGCATAACGCTCAAATAATATTCTTTATTTACCGTTCGACCTTCCGCATTCCGGTAAGAATTCAGAGTGCACAATACCGCGATAGTCAAAGAAAACAGTCAACATGACTTTGACTTTTGATCGACTTTGGCGTGGTTTTTTCGGTTTCGGTTCAGTTGGAAGGCGCCACTCCGAAGCTTGTTGACTAGTTTGCATATCAAACTCGTAAACCCACGTCTCGTCAACAGTAACAATGCGTTTCATGAATGTTGGATCGGAATTGATTTGTTCTACCATGTCTTCAGCGACTTTCATGCGATTGAGTTTTTTGAGAAAATTCAGATCTTTTGGGACTAGCCGAGCGGCAACATGTTTCTTACCCAAATGATTGGTTAAAATGGTTCGAATCAACTCGTGAGATACAGAAAGTTCGGCGGCTATCTCTCTCAGAGTTGAATAAGGATTTTCAGTCACTATTTCCTTCACTTTTGCGATGTTAACTTCAGTTGCAGACGTTGATGGCCTACCAGAGCGATGCAAATCTTTCATCACATCTCGACCGCTTTTGAACGCTTTGAACCACTAATAAGCACGAGTTTTTGATAAATTCAATTCACCGTAAGCTTTCTGTAACATTTTCAGTGACTCCGAACACGAAATTCCATTAGCGATGCAAAATTTAAGACAAACTCTTTGTTCGATATTTTTGTCCATTATGAAATTCGCAATACACACTATGTATGATATTACTAAAACCAGCACTGTATTTAATATAAATAACAGATGCAACTCAACCTCTGCGCCAGAATGGAAAACAGTCGTGCCAATCTAACAACAACAAAAAAATTAATTTGGAACCATAAACAAATCATCCATTCCCGATACTTTTTTGACTGAATGTATATCGGCGCCCAAATCGGCGTCCGGTCAAACGTTATCTTAACAATTGAAATACAACCCAGAATCTCATCGCAACGCCCCCTACCGGATGCAATTTTAAATCATTAAGCGCCCCAATCAAACGCACAAAAAAACAAAAGCAGCAAAAATAATATATTAACGATGATGGTAGAACAACTTTTGAGTAAATACCATTTAAGGCATTATGTTTTATTTATTTTACACTAGCTGTGCCCGCGACTTCGTTCGCGTGGATGTCGGAACTTAACAATGTATTTTTTAGTGCAAAGCGCTGTGGGAGGATACCGAAACAATTTTTTTAAATTTAATTTAGTACTTCTTTATTTCACCTGTGGAACCATCTGGAGCGTACACAAAAACGTTATTGTGGTTGTTTACGCGTGAAATAGCTACGTATAGTTGACCATGGAAAAAGCATCCAAGACTTAGGTCCACCCCCGTAACGGATAATGTCTGGCCCTGAGCTTTATCAATCGTCATGGCATAACAGAGACTGACTGGGAATTGCACTGGTTTTGAAAGAGAAAGGAAAGTTTTTAGGAATTATAGGTATCCTTGGAATAAAAACAATAACACCGGCGCCGCAACCTGTTAATATTTCAGCTTCGATAATGTTTTGCTGCAGATTTGTGACTTTGAGCCGAGTGCCGTTACAAAGTTTGGGAGGACATACATTTCTGAGGAGAATTATTGGTACACCGATTTTTAAAACTATTTTGTGGGCTGGAAGTCCGGGTGTGCTGAGGGAATCCAAAAATTCTACCGGGTAGTGCGTGGCTTCATCTTCTTCCATAACTGTATTTATTGAGCTATATTCTTTACTATTCCCGGACGCATGAGTCAAACTCCTGTGCATTTTCGCAGCCTCTGACTGATCGGGTTCCCTCCTATACTTCTAACTATCTCTTGAATAGCCAATTATGACCTGTTGTGACAAATTTCACGTACCCTGTCAGGAATTTCTCCTTCAGTATTAAGTTGTACATGTCTCATAAAATCTTTAGCAAACTTGTCATGGTACTTTTGCCATAACTGGTTAGCACCCGATAACGCACAAAAGGTCAATAAGATGGCAAACAAATGTCGGAAGCGATGTGGACTATCGCTCACGCATGCTTCCGCTAGAGCGTCATCCCAATCCTGACCTCCATCTAATAAATCTAATAAATGGCGTGCTCGGCAAGCGGACTGGTATGTGGGATGTTCAATATCATCCACTTTACGGAGCTTAGCAAAAGACGTAGGTCCACGCACTACATGGACCAGACTGTGGGATGAACTCACACGTGAGCACGCCACGTGAGCACGCCACGTGAACCTGCCCGCCTTCCTTAAGTCAATTCCAGCTAACTTGAGAGTTGGACTTTGCGATTTGTTGATGGTTATCGCGACACACACTTTTATAGGGAACTACAGTATTTCAAACTGAAAAGGGAGATCATTTGGCATTAACGGAATACGTGACACGAACACTGTTTCTCCCTGGGCGGATCCAGGCATAATAGTAGCCTCTATAACACGATACTAAGTTTGGACTTGAAACATAGTGCCGTTGCAAAGTTTAGGTGGCTTCAAATTACTCAGAACCATTATAGGTATACCCACACGCAACATACATCGCCTATTATACGCCCTTAGGGTTGGAAATTCCTAAAATCCTGAAATACATATTTTTATTTTTAACGGAAAGGCCCAATACCAATTTTCATGCTTTTCACTTAAAAAATTACACACTTTTCATACAAACTTACATGCCCTATTTTACGCCCTTGGGGTGGAATTTTCAAAAATTCTAAAATATTTATTTTTATTTTTAGCTAAACTACTAAATATAAGTTTCAAAGCCTTTAACTTCAAAAATGAAGGATTTTCATACAATCTTTCATTCTCAATTTTACCCCCTTAGGGTTAGTATTTCCAAAAACTCTTCCTTAGTGAATGCATACGTCATAAAAAGTACCTACCGGCAAAATTTCAAGTATCTAACCCCAGCCGTTCAGTCTTCTGGTTGATAATATGTCAGTCAGTCAGTTTCCTCTTTTACATAGGTAGGTATATAGATTTGTGCTGAGAAAATTATGAGAGACGGGGTTAATTTACTACATTCAAATACATTCGATCGGACAGGCTCAATAAAATTCGAATCGTCTGTAAATTCGCGTTACTAACGAATCGACAGCACAAACTTTCGATCGACTGACATTATAATTTAAAATTAAATTATAACAAATCCAACCTTGTGCATAATTCAATTTGCCCAAAGAAAACAGAATATTTTAATAACTAATTTTGGACAACGACATACTTCTAGCCAACCAAGACCTTATTTCGAAACAATTTGGAACATTCAAAGCCCTAATCTTAACACCGCTCAAAAGTAATGCACAACGACATCTATCGAAATAAAATTCAACTATCCATAGTTTAAAATTAAATTATAACAAATCCAACCTCCTACATAATTCAATTTGCCCAAAGAAAACAGATTTTTTAAATAACCAATTTTGGACAACGACATACTTCTAGGCAACCAAGACCTTATTTCGAAACAATTCAAAACATTAAAAACCCTACGTAACTCATGCAATCAGCAAACACGGGAAAATCTTAACACCGCGAGTCAAAAGAAATGCACAACGACATCTATCGAAATAAAAATCATCTATCAACCTAGTTCATTTAGAAAAGAGATGTTATAATAATATGCACAATGACATCTATCGGACAGTTAGGTAGTTCAACTATAAATATTAGTTCATCTTGAAGTAACGAAATGTATGTTATTTTTCTTCATGATTACTTTAAAATCTAATATCTTTTGATAGACTGAACCGATTGCAATAAAACAAAAACTAAATGTTACCTCAAGTTACGCTCAATCGTTGTGTATAAAAGTTATCTAGTCTACATTGCTTTTCTATATTTTACGTGATACCCGAACATATAAACAGACAAACAGACACACAGACAAACAGACAAAAATTCTAAAAATGCTGGAAATGGGTTCTATTGGTTGTTCTTTAATACCCTGGCTATTTTTTTTGGATTTTCTTTTGATGTACAAAAATTATTTTTCTACAGATTTATTATATGTATAGATAGATATCATATATTTTTCCACGTATTCAGGGTTCCGTAAAAAAACGGAACCCTTATAGATTTGTCATGTCTGTCTGTATGTCTGTCTGTCTGCCCGTATGTCACAGCCACTTTTTTCCGAAACTATAAGGACTATACTGCTGAAACTTGGTAAGTAGATGTATTATGTGCACCGCATTAAGATTTTCACACAAAAATAGAACAAAACCCAAAAATTTTGGGGGCTCCCCATACTTAGAACTGAAATTCGAATTTTTTTTTCATCAAACCCATATATGTGGCATACCTATGGATAGGTGTTTAAAATGATATTGAGGTTTCTAATATAATTTTTTTCTAAAGTGAATAGTTTGCGAGAGAGACACTTTCAAAGTGGTAAAATGTGTGTAATAGTTACGGGGAGGGGGGGGGGGGGGCTGTAACTTTTAAAATAATAGAGAGATAAAACTAAAAAAAATACATGATGTACATTAGTTTGCAAACGAAAATTGATTTGAACGAGATCTAGTAAGTAGTTTTTTTTAATACGTCGTATTAGCACGTCGTGCACGTTATATTAGCTTGTTGTACGTTGATCAAGAAACCTATAGGGAATACAATCAAAGTTTGATTTAAAACAGACTTGGTAAGTAAAAGTCTGGTTCCAAATCTCACACAATGTTCCTATTATATTAATAAATTATCTTACTAATCTTTATAAATGTGAAAGTTTGGATGTTCGTTATTCAATCTCGCTAATATCGCTTTGCGGATTTGGATGAACTTTGGCACACATATAGGAATACTACTAGGAATATTTGGTAAAGACTTTCGAAAAGATACCTTTATCTATATGCTAAACAAATAGATGAAATTTAGAATAAAGATAATCATTATAATATATTTACTGACTACACCCAAATAATTATAAGAGAGGTACTCCGAAAAGTGCAGTTACTAATATTTTAGGTTAGATGGGATCCCCATCTAACCTAAAATATTAGTAACTGCACTTTGCCAACTAAAAAAAAAGTTAAGATTCAGATTTCTATAGAGTCATGGGGTCCAAAATGAGCGAAATATAATCCAAGAGACTTAAAAAGCCTTCAATGAGTTTTGAGCTAGCATTTGCTATGCTGCGAGCCTTCTGGTTCGCATGTATAGATGGCAACGCGAGGAAGATTTCAACACCCAGTTTTGATAGGTTTTGGATTTAATCATATACATATATATTTAGTTTTTTAATACACTTGATTATTATATTCAGATGGAGCTCCTGAGGAAACATTTAACTTACATATAACCACTTGGAAGGACCTAGTTCCCTCAATACAGGGTATCCTAGTGCGAGGACTAGACCACACTCAATATGCTGTATTGTTGTTTTTTGCAAATAAATGTTATTATTATTATTACTTTAAAAAACCTTCCAAGAAAAATCTGCTTGATGGCCTTTCTCAACTACTAGCAATTTTGGCAAAACATATTATAATGCAATGTGTGCGTAGGAATAAGTGCACTCCAATTCCCTCTCCCCATAATCTGATGAGACGTTGCAATACGATCACCGAGAGTTTAATTACAGGGCCTTCGTGTGTTCTTTGAGACACGGGGTGTAAAATCACCAATGTTTTGTACCTAGAATTTTGCTGTAGACAATCCAATAACATCAATCATAAGATACTAACTAAAGAAAGAAAAAAAACGAGTGTGCTTTAAACCACACAACTGAAGTAAACTTCGATATACGAAACGTAACTGGCTGTAGGAGAAAACCTCTTTCTCTTTCAATTTTCACTAACAATTCTCCCTTTCAACTTCTGTTCGTCTCTCCCGATCACACTTTTCGTAACGCTCTCGTCACGCTTTCTCCAGCTTACTTATGTCAAGCGTGAGTAAAGAAGTTTTAATTCAATAGATATGTAAACCAAGCTAAGAATTATCTGTGCTTGTTGGGAAAGCACAGATAATTATAATCCTTAGCTTGGTATACATAAGGGTTTATTTCAAAGCAACATTACCGTTACAGGTGAAGAAAAACGCCCACCTCAGCAAATGTTACGGTAAATGATTACTATACCGCTGCTTTTTTTTAGGGTTCCGTACCCGACGGGTAAAACGGAACCCATTACTAAGACTTCGATGTGTGTCTGTCTGCCCATCTGTCACCAGGCTGTATCTCATGAACCGTGATAGTTAGACAGTTGAAATTTTCGAAGATGATGTATTTCTGTTGCCGCAATAACAACAAATAACAAACTAAAAAGTAAAATAAATATTTAAGGGGGCTGCCATACAACAAACGTGAATTTTTTTGCCTGTTTTTATAAATAATGGTATGAATAAATAATGGTGGTTCGTGCACGAGTCCGACTTTACAATACAGATTATATTAATATATACCGATTTTACAATATCAGTATACCAGAGTGCGTTGAAGTATAATACAAGTATTATATCCTGCCCTAATACGGGGAATTTTGTTGTACCATGTTGCTGTTAATTTATGCGAATTACCCGAGTAATGTGCCTCTAGGCACTTGCTGATTTATACTCCTTGTTCACTCTAGTTTACATAGATAGGAAATATTAACGCTAAAATTCATTAGTTTCGGTAAGGATGTGTGCTTAATGTCGTTTCATGTAAAGTTGAGATATAGGGGAATCTTTGCATGTTTTGTAGTATGAAAAGCCGTCGTTATTCTAGCGGTTAATGAAACTACCCTTAATGGATATCTATCTCTGAATTGCGGGGGACACAAACATGTGATTTACAGAGAAAAATCATACCCAGACTGAGAGCTAAACACCCTTAACAGGTATTGATCTGTCCGTAATCGATAAATTATAGTTAACGACTTCATTAATTTAACAAAACACAACAACTATTAGGCCTTGCATTGAGAAAATACGTCTGAACATCTTCTCCCCTTTCAATCAATTTGATCTAGAAACATCAGCCTGATTTCGTCCACTGCTGGACATAGGCTTCTCCTTAAGGGTACTATAATGTTGCCATTTGGAGAGACTTACTTAAACTATCACTAATGCTCTATACTTCACAAAAATATCAGAGCTACATGAGCTTAAAAGCAGTAAAAGCAGAAATTGTCCACAGAACAAACAGTTATAATAACTGAATTCACATGCATATCAACAGCCTTGCAACGGCTCTCAGTCCACAACCATGGAACTGAAGACTGAAACGTTAACATATAGTATTTGGGACCTATTAAGTACAACATAATACCGAAGAGAGGAAGATCTTCGCTGAAAGACTAAGGGCCAGCGCAGACAGAGAGGAGCGCAGCGAAGAAGATTTTATTAAGGCACTAGAAAATCAACTTTAAAATTATTTAAATAAAGTGCATGTATGCTTGAACATTATAATGCGCGGGACTGCGCGAGCATTTTGTCAGGTTCAAGCATATATGCACTTTATTCCTATAGCTCTAAAGTTGATTTTCTAGTGCCTTAATAAAATCCTCTTCGCTGCGCTCCTCTCTGTCTGCGCTGACCTTAAACCTCCTACACACTCTCTACTTTGAACAAATCTGCTTTTGCCTGGGAGGCTGTTTGCAAGTTCAAAATGAAGAAAAATATTTGGAGAAGTTTGCTGTAGCCACCGCGCTTAGGATGTGAGTTGGTGACCGCATTTCGGTGGTAGCTATAGTATATGGATAGCGCTGCTGCTCCATATATGTATGTATATGCATACCTGTTGTATCCCGTATTGTATTACCGGAAGCATTAGCTGCAATAAACATAAAAGTACCCCGTAAAATACCTAGACACCCTGTCGTAAACACTTTCACCATATCGAGAAGCAGAACTAATTTAGGTGATAATAATCCCAATAAAAGGCTTTTATTGACATATAATAAAGTAAACTGTGCTGTAAACATTGATATTTTTAATTACAAAAACATTCGCCAGTTTGCTAAGAGTTGTATTGATTCAATTAAGCAATAATTCAACAACTTATATTTAATATATAATATGATTTAGTATTTAGTTAAAAATTTTATGTTTCTACATTTCTCTGTTTTTACTTTTATCCAAATTTAAATGTTAATTTTTAGGTTAAGTTTAATTTGCATTAGTTGTGTATTAAGTATTGTTTCTTTTTTGTGTTTAGTATATTTAGTGACAATTTTTCTTTATGAATGTTGTATACATCTGTAGAGATTTAACACCTAGTCTTAAACTCAATAACTTGTCATCTTCAAATGTTTAGTGTTAAGTTGATGATGTATCTATTATAATAAATAAAATAAAATAAATCCCCTAGTAGTCGTCCCACACACGGGATGGTATGGTATGGGGTGACCCTGATATTCATTTTAAGCCGAAAACGGCTTAAATTTCATCTACTGACGCATTATGAAATATTCTTTGCCTAATTTTCAACTGAAGAGGTTCGACAGGTTGTTCACTTTAATGGGAAGAATGAACGTCGTCATTATCTATCCTCTCAAGTAGAGTGCTCTTGAGCAGGTATTTAAATTGGTTATGGGGTTGCTCTAAAGGTTAATGAAAATCGATTGCATTTGCAAAATTATCTTCTTTCTTAGGCATTATTAGAATACTATAGCCTGTAGTAATTACAATAATTATGACCGGCTTAAAAAGTGAGGCTATTTTGTCTACCCCTTAAATTGGGGTTTCGTATTTTGACAATTTATTTAATGTTCTGCCATGTACAGGCACGTGGTCTTATCTTATGATATCTTGGTTGGGGTGTACTTGCGTACACCACTTCGACCCTTCGGGATCTTTTGTATTATAGTATTATTTCGTATTCGTTTTGTATTATTTCTAAAATATAGTACAAGAAGGAGTATAATTATTGCTTATGGCTTTCACACTAGGGCTAGCCTGTCTCGTGAAAACCCAGATAATGTGATGCCTGTCATTTAAGATAGGTACATAGTTTTTTTACTAAATTATAGAACAGTTACATTTGTTTCAAAAGAATAATAATATTAAAATAGAAAAATATAAAATAAAAGTAATAATAAAGGAAGTGTGTGTGTGTGTGTGTGTGTGTGTGTGTGTGTGTGTGTGTGTGTGTGTGTGTGTGTGTGTGTGTGTGTGTGTGTGTGTGTGTGTGTGTGTGCCTGTGTGTGCGTGTGAGTGTGTATGTGTAGGTATGTGTGTACGTATGTGTATATTATATAGGTATATCTGTAAGTTTCATTTTATTATTCTTATTAGTGATTCTGTATCACTGTAGGACAAACTTAACAACCAGTTGTTTATTATATTCTTAGCTTTTTTGATTGTGCATTCTTTAATGTTACAGGATTTCAGTATTTTGTTGTAGATATAAGGTGACATACATTTTTGCATGTGTTGGGCAAAAGCGGATTTAGTTCGGATTTGAGAAATTTGGAAAACACGGCGATTAAGTAATGCAAAATAGCCTGGTGACTGCAATACCATTTTGTGTTGCTTGAGTACTATATTCGATATGTAAAGCTGTCGGACGCTTAATACTGCAGCTTCAGAGTAGAGTTTAAAGGTAGGATAGCGATATGGTTTCCACATCATTACTTTTAAGACAGATCGCTGTGCTCTTTCGATTTCTAACATAGTAGTAATGCCGATTCCGCCCCAGACCGACACACAATAGCTGATTATGGATTCGCATAAAGCCACATAGACAAGGTGTAACACTTTTTCATTTGCAGCATTGCGTAATGATTTCATTGTGTAGATTATTTTTCTAATTCGTTTAGAAACTAAAGATATATATGGTTTAAAACAAAGTCGACTGTCAATAATCATCCCAAGATATTTTACGCAATCTATTTTTTGGAGCGTATCACAAGTACAGGTGGAAGGTTGGCAAGAAGCGGTATGGATTTGGAGGTTTTTGATTAAATGGTTAGGTGCTGATGTTTGTGTTTTGGAGAAACAGATGTAATTGGTTTTGAAAGAATTAAGGGACAAAAGATTCCTATCTAGCCATAACTTTATGATATTCATGCCGTTTTGGGCTATCTCAAAAACACTATTCCAGTTATTGTTGTAGAATAACACGACTGTGTCATCAGCATAACAGATGAGTTCTGAGTTGAATAGTGGTAAATGGTGAATATCATTCATATATATTATAAAGAGTGTTGGACCTAGCACACTGCCTTGAGGCACTCCAAAGTCAATTCGTAATGGACTACTTGTAAATTCCTTCACCTTCGTTCGTTGAGATCTGTTACTTAAATAACTTTTAAACCAATTAAGGGGCAGTCCTTTAATACCTATGGCCTCAAGCTTTTTAAGGAGTATTGGTACCGCAACTGTATCAAAAGCCTTGGCTAAGTCTAAAAACACACCTATACAATTTTCACTACTGTCGAGATGATGTCGAATGAAGACTATAATCTAGTATGATTCTTAGGAGTACTTGTAGTCTCCTGGTTCTGGAGATGCCAGCCTCAGGATGGCCATTCTGTGTCTTGCCAATGCATCCTAGTTGCATATTATATGCAGCATTGTTTCATTTTCTTCCCCACAGGTCCCCCAGAGATGTGGTCACTCATGGTCTTGATAAGAAGGCTCAATATTACCCAAAGAGCAAAGGAGATAGACTCGCAGTTTCCCTGCGAGATTGAATCAGAAATGACGTAATCCGCAGGCAAACTAAAGTAAGCAACATAGTCCAAAGAATTGAAATGGCAGAGCGCAAGGCAAATAGCTCGGAGACTCGTCGGCTGCTATAGCAGAAATGTTCTGGAATGGAGCTAAAAGTACGCAGCGTCCGCAGGGCCCGGACAAGCTGGACCTTTTCAGGTTTGCTGGAAGCGCGCAATTGTGGAGGTATTTGAAAGGAGTTAACTCTTAGTTTACTGCAAAAAGTAATAATGCTGTTTTTAAAACACTTTTGCACGAATACATGTTGTATAACTTATTAACAAACATCAAACTTGTGTAATAACACAAGTTTGATATTTGTCCTGACGGGCCTATTGGCGGGGTTGGTAGATACGCTGCCTTTCACGCCGCAGGTCATGGGTTCGATTCCCACCCGGGACAGATATTTGTGTGCATTGTTTGTCCAGAGTCTGGGTGTATATTATCTATATAAGATATCTTTTTTACAAAAAGAAAAATACTATATGTAGTATATCAGTTATCTGGTTTCCATAGTACAAGCTCTGCTTAGTTTGGGTACAGATGGCCGTGTGTGAATAATGTCCCAGGATATAATGTATAATAAAATAAAATAAAAAAGAAACATCCCATGTGTACGTAACAATTATATATTTATAAGACATTGTAACACTATATTTATTATGAAACTAAATCAGATCTATAATTTAGTACAAGAAATATGCATAGCCGACCAACACCTTTGTATTGTTGTATCGCGCTCCAAAAAGAACTGCCGAATCATTCGGTTCGTCTACCTGTCAAACGTCACCGCTTGGTGTTGCCCTATAAATAATCGATATCATTGTTAAGTAGCTTTTATTTAAATGAATATTATCCAACTTAACACTTGTAATAATTTTAATAGTCTAAAACCTCCAAAAACAAAAACGTTACTAGACTACAAAACTTCCCTAACTGAAGAATTCGGTGTGGAATAATCAAATTTTCTTCCTATAGATAGGGTTCCTACGCGTAAATATTTAATTTCTAATTCCAGCCGACGAAACGGCTGGCTTTAGTTGTAACTTTCATTTAACTAGCTTGTAGGGAATCTTTCTGAACAGTGTTGAACGTTATTATCAAGGATTGTTGTTGAAAGAGGAAAATCTTTCTTCTTTTTGGCCTAAAAGGCCAGTGAGATTAAGTTAATATAAAAAAAAATAGTAATGTCAATGGCTTTTTTAAATTCATCCTAACGTCAATAACAACAGTAATAGCGAAATATTTTTGCTATATATTGAACAGCACTTATTACAAACACAATAAGCAATGGCGTCTGTCTTACGCAGGCACGCTTAATAGGATATTGTATATTATAAAATGAAAAATAATAACTAACTCCATGGAACAATTACAGGTTCTAATAAGAATCTTGACCTTACAGTTAAGAAGTATAAAATGCATTATTATGGTGGACACGAACGACTTCGTCGATATTATATACCTACAATCTATGATTGATTATTTTATTCTTTACATAGAACATCTATTTTCCTCCAAAAACCACTCTTCAATAGATCGAGTTCTCGAATACATTCTCACGTTTGAAATGAATATCTGAATAAATCATTCAGAAACGTATTTAGATCATGTTAAATATAGTATCCACTCAAATATAAGTTTTGTTTACTCTATCATAATATCTAGTAATGATTACCTGCATATCGAGTTATATTAACGTATCTTTATTTTATTTTGAAACTACGCTGGCAATATGGAGGTAGATTAGACTATATTTTCAAAGAAGAACTAAACTAGTGAAGTTAATACCTTCATCCGACAAAATATTTCAATCGAAAATCGTTACCATATTTATGACATGTTTATGCAATATATATTATATATATATAAGCATAAAAAATTTGAATCATTTAAGTTTCTACGAGTTAACAAATTTCATGACTAAGTTTTTACAAACATAAAATATATAGAAGAGTGAGAGTGAAAGAGGTAACAACTCCTCATGATTGGTTACCCGATGATTAGGTCTATACTTTTATCTATTCATTGTGGAGACTGAGATGCACTTTCACGGCAGGTTACAGTTGGATACTTTCTAAGTTGTTTATGAGGCGCTCTCACCGCCAAGTGATCGGCGAAATGAAGCACCTAAGCACGCGTTCGAACCAGTGATGAGTGACCGTCAAAGTGGTTTCATTTCGAGCGTCTATGTGCTTCGCAGGGCACGTCAAGCTGACGGTTCTGGTTGTTGTCGTTAGACAACAGTAGAAAAGCCATGTCAGGGGCCTACTGGGCGGCTTGAACAACTCTAGAGTTTTGGCGCCAACGTGGAAAAAGACGCATCGAGGCTATGTTTCATTTTCAAAAACTGGTGTCAATTTGAGTTTTTATGTGTAAATATGGTGGATTTTTAGACATAACATCTTCGACAACGTACACAAGTGGAGGAAAGTGCGATATTGCCGTGAATTGTGATTTTCTGTATTGTAACCAAAACTCAATAAAAGCCTCTAGTAAAGTCTCCACTGCTTTACTGGGGTTGGACAAGGACTATGTATGACTTCACTGTGACGGACTTTACTTGATAATGACGGAAATAAATGATATAAAAATATATTTACTGAAGGCTCATAAGGCCAAAGAAACCAGAGCCGTAAAATGGAATAAAAAAAAATTAACAACTCTATCACTAGGATAAAACAATTGCCCATACGATAAAGAAGATTAAGATGTTGGTAGATGTCTCTTAATATACTTTTAGATTGCTCGGGTGGCACAATCTACGAGTATACTTCGGCACCCTCACGTTAAACCCGCAAAGTGGACCTTTCTTGACCATTTCTGTAAATCTGGGTGAGCTTGGTGTCCCTGAATTGAATATTTATATATATATATATATATGTAGGTAACTAAGTTTCAGTAGTCTTTAAATAAAACTTGGCTAATCATAGTCCATTGTATTACACAATGTACTGGATGCAAAAATCTTGGTGCTTTTGCAGCTGGTCTCTCTGGTTGCAATTACCTCGTTCTATGAGGCTTTAGCCTCGTTATGACATTCTGTAGTTCCACTTCCTTACAGCGGCAACTTTGCTATGAACGGAAATGGAACTACTTATTCCCAACTCCTTGAGTTTTTCTGCTTAAATTTGTTGCGGGATCCAAGACAGTCGAAGAAATTCCCAGGGACATGCCTGAGGCTCACCGCCCAATGTCATTTCTTTGTGTGTCACTGTTGATCCTTTTACAGGAGTTGCAGGGGTAAGTAGGAGGGAGGGACTAGTCGTGATACGATCGAAAAGAGATCGTTTTCAGGACCGATAACTTTGCTTTTTCTCTTTGAGATCCGAGGTTATAACACTGCCAACTTGCTAACTCTGGACTGCAACGAGAAAAAAATCCAGTTTTCCTTTACAGAAAAATCCGATCAGTGTTAATAATTAATTACTTACTTATCGTATGGGCAGTGGTTACCCTGGTGTCAGAGTTGTTCAAACCGCCCAGTAGGCCTCTGACGTGGCTTCTGACTTGCCTAATGACTTCAACCGGGACCGACAGATTAACGTGCCCTCCAAAGCACGGAGACGCTCAAAAATTAAACCACTTTTGCGGTTACCCATCTATGGACTGACCGCGAGCCTAGTTGCTTAACTTCGTTGATCATTTACGGACCGGTGAGAACATCTGGCTATCAGCGCCTCAAAAAAATAATTTATTGAAGTAAGTAAATAAATTGACATACTTATG
The DNA here is from genome assembly GCA_951640165.1 of Pseudoips prasinana. NCBI lineage: Eukaryota > Metazoa > Arthropoda > Insecta > Lepidoptera > Nolidae > Pseudoips > Pseudoips prasinana. The sequence continues at coordinate 28,845,971 of OX621251.1, read as the reverse complement.
AAAAAATCTGTTTCCTGCATTGAGCATATTCTGGAAGGTTTCCTAACTACATTAAGCCATTTATTTTACAAACTAGGTACAATGTTCGCCTGTTGGTACAAAAACATCGACTCGCCAATGTAATAATACGGATTGAAAAATATTTCCATTGGATCTTTGATATTTTCAGCTTTTTTCCACAAATATAAGGGGCGGATCGTTTTATATAAAACCAATGACCTGAAAATGGTGAAACCAAGCGAGTTTTCAACTGCCCATACAGATTACATTTTGATTCAATGAGCTTCAGAAAATTTATGTTAAAATTGAATAGTGTTATTATATTTTGCAACCCATCTATAGATAATGTGGTTTTGTATTAGAGGCTTTAATGATTATAAAGCTTTTATCCATCATAGATTGGTATCCAATATTTTTGACTATAGTTATGTACTTGCGTATATGTGATATTATGTACTAAAAACCTTACGGTTAACTACGTTTAACGTACGTTACGTTTGGAAAAATTAAAGGTGTTGAAGGTGAAGCACCTAAGCACACGGTCAGTCCAATGAAGGGTGACCGTCAAAGTGGGTTAATTTCGAGCGTCTCCGTTCTTTGGAGAGCACGTTAATTCTCTTAAGTTCTTATCTTGACGTTAGCTTAGATAACAGTTGATAAGCCATCTAAGAGGCCTATTGAGAAACCCTTTTATTGTACTTTACTTATAATAAAATAACAAGGCTCTTTCCATGATGTTTCATGATAAATTTTATTAATCAATTATATTTTTGTTTGGTAAGAACCAAGACTCTGTTGAACATGAACAAATCCATTAATGGTTATCCTTATACTGCAGTTTGGGGTACCGCAAGGTGATGAGCATATTGAAAGTGGCAAATGAACATCATTTACTGTAATTCCCCGTGGCGTTGTGATGATAGTAGACAATAAAAAAAAGCTAAGTACCACAGTGGTAAAAAGAACCTCTATGGTAAAACAGTCCACAGTCCGTCCATCTGATTCGTAATAGTTTTAAATATTTCAAACTTGACATTAGTGCAACAATATAATTAGTATTTATTGTACTGGGCGGGAATCGACCAGAAACACGTGACGAGGCGACTGTATTAACCGCTGCGCCATATATGCAGTCAAATTACTCTGTTTACGTGCAAACGCCTGCACATCCAGCTACCTAAATCTGACAAATTTCTTTTATATATTTTCAACTTTATCACATAAGCATAAAGTTCACTATTAATTGGGGAAATTTGACAGATTTGGGTAACTTGATGTGCTGGCGTCTGTACATACCACTGACACATTACGGACTAAATTTTAATTAAAAGGTTTTGTTTAGAAATATGAAATAAATGACATAACTGCTTGGTCCAGAATTCTCGGATTTTAATACAGTACTAATAAATTTTAGAGTCACCTTTTTAAAAATAAACACACGACCCTTTTACTAGTATATTAGTTGAAAGGTATTGAAAGACCTTTTAAAAGTATTCGAGAATTAAAGGTTAAACCCTTTTATTTTATATTCAAGTGGTTGTGCCATGTTATTGCACGACTTTGCTCCTTTGGGAACAGCTATCTACGACTTTGAAGTTGAAATACTGCGACTAGATTGCGAAAGGTTTACTGACAGGATTAAAATTAGGTTAGTAATTGATATTAAAAAGTTACCTTTAAATTCTACATCGATTTTATTAAAATTGATTTAAGACTGTCTTGTTATATTGAGTATTCTATTACATAAGTTCTCCAGGCAGAATTTAGACCACGGTGGCCACTCTCAATGTGGACTAGCCAACTGCACAGGACATATTATAGTGCACAAGTGTGCGCAAACACAGGTGCACTTTCTATTTCCAACACTCCGAAAGAAAAATGTTAGGTACAGGACCGAGCCACAGGGTTATTATACCGCCAACTCAGAAAAATCCCAAAACCACTTTTGGCCAGACCCGAGATTCGAACCCAGGGCCTTATTATCTGCGGTTGCACATGTAATAAAATTTATAGAAATCATAGAATTCAATTCGATGAAATATTACTTTAACTAACTTGTAAAAGTGCTCTAGAACTATTAACCGACTGAACATAATGATGAAATAATATTAGAACCATTTTCATCATATAATCAGACGAAAAGAATCTCAAGTAAAATTGACAATTTATTATGGAGCTGATACCAAAGACAGACAGATACACAACTACTAACACTACATACTACTTATAGGCTACAAATTTACTAGGTACACCCTTTTTTGTGTTGGTGGACAAATTCTTACAACGGGCGTAACAGGATGTACACGAATTTCATACAAAATTAAGATAGATTGAAGGTACTAACTTTAGCAAAACTCGTTCAACTTGTCAAGAGAGCTCAGTTATTTAAAAAATAAAAAAAACAATTCTATCGTACACAAACAGGTTCCATTACATTTTCCAAATTGTAACAAAAGAAAAAGGGCGAAACTTCCATTCTGTTTAAACTTAGTTACATCAAAGTGGAGAAAGTGAAATTTCCTTTTTTGGCAGTTAATGTAGTAAAAGTTGGTGTTGCTGTAAGTGCCTAAGACGGTATAGTTTTAGGTGAAAGTGCGCTGTAACCTCGTTTGTGTAAACTTTAGGGAGGACGGATAAGACTTAATAGTTTTGGATTTCAGTGGGAAGGTTGTTGCGGAATCAACAACCTTTTCGTTACTCAGTTATCTCGTTTTGAAGAAAAAATACTTCCTCATGTTTTGAGAAAAGGGCTTTTTTATACATTGGGGAATATTTATAAAAAGTAATCTTAAAGAGGCTGACAAAACCCTTTTACGTGACTTTACCTTCGGATAGTAATTCTTCTCGTATAAGCTTACACTTGCAGGTCAAAATAGAGCGAACTTAAACTATTAAAAAAACAGAAATATTATATTGATTATTGTAACTGAACAAAATCATTGATAGCGGGCAATTTTATTTCGTCCGCAATTAATAATAAGATTTCAAAGTTTTCTCATAAAATGTACAAAGCAGTTGTTATATACTCCTTCATAATACCATCGACAAACTGACATCTTTACAAAAAAAGAAATGTTTTACGTATTGACATTGTCATATAATAAAAAATGTTAATTTATGTGCAAAGTTTTATTATTCATTAAATTGGCTACGAAATGGACGCCGAACAATTCAAGCAATTCCTGAGCGTCTAACAGGCGCAACAGGACCAAATTAATAAACTATTTGCGACAGTACTTGAACTTGTTACAACACGGACACCGGTAACGACTTCGGTAGAAGGCGACAGCGTGACGAGCGCTGGTACCACGCCTAAACCATCTAACAAGATGGCCGTAATCAAAGCATTTAACATGGAAAAATACAATCCAGATATTTACAGGGTGAGTGACTATATGGAGTACTTCGAAGCCAAGTGCTTGATACACGAGGTGGATATCAATAGCCACATTAAGAAAGACTTGCTTTTGAACTGTCTCACGCCAAGCATATTTACAGAAATAAAAACAGCGCTCACCCCAAATTTCGAAACATGCACATACATAGACATACGCACAAAACTTCTGGATCTATATCGGGTTAAGAAGACAAGGTACCGAGCTCTTACAGAGTTTTGGAGCTGCATTAGAGACGACAACGAATTAATGGAGCACTATGCCAACCGTCTAAAAGACCTAAGCAAAGACTGCGGATACGATAACAGTTTATTAGAACGTCAACTCCGTGACAGATTTGCAACCGCGCTGAACCACACAGAACTGGAAACAGATTTAAAACAGAAATGGCCTAATTTAATGGAAACACACGAAGGTCAAAGCAAGGAAGTAACATTTTCTCAACTTTTTTCCATAGCACAATCACGTGAACAAGCTGAGCATGACACGCCATCTACGAGCATTAAGTATATTAAAAGGAAAACATCGTACAAGTCTAATGACCAACGCTCATCAAATTATAGAAACATTCGCAAAATACGAAATAATCAATGTCTTCGTTGCGGCAAGCACAACAAACATGACTTAAGTCAATGTACAGCTAAGAATCATACATGTGAAGAATGTAAAACTGTTGCTCATTTTGAAAGTTGTAGCATCAAATCGGGTAGAGCTTATATTGCTAAGGAGATACAAGAAAAACCTAAACATAAACTAAAAAAAAATAACAAACACTGTCAAGAGAGAGTCATCGGTATCGTCCGACACTTACGATCACTCGGATGAGAATGACACTGATAGTGAGTTCGTTTACAGCATCGAAAAGACAAAGAGTAAAGACTGCAAAAGGATCGATATGGTTATCAATGGAAAACACTGCACAATGGACTGGGATCCAGGGTCAGCTTACTCTATAATAAGCACACAGTTTTGGAGAAATATCGGAGCCCCGAGTCTTACTAAAGCACCCAAACTGAAAGCATACGGCAGTCATAAACTTAAATCAAAGGGCCTTACAGACGTTACACTTGAAGTGGCAGGGGTACAGAAAATAGTTCCAGTCGTTGTTATGAAACACGCTAGCCCAATGCTTTTTGGTTTACACTGGAGCGAAATCTTTGAAATGGAGTTTCCTGAACCTGTTTACTCAATTAGAAACGTGACTCCAACAACATTAAAGCAAGTTCTGGATAACCATAAACAGCTATTTGACGGCAAACTTGGCAAAGTAACCAACTACAAAGTCAATATCCATATCAAACCAGGAGCACAACCTGTACACATACCAGCACGGCCTATAAAATTCGGGATGAAAAGAAATATCGAAAAAGAAATAGATCGGCTTGTTTCTTTAGGGATCATACATCAAATAGATCCTAACATAACACCCGTCGAGTGGGCAACACCCACTGTCAACGTCGTGAAGCCAAACGGTGACATCAGAATCTGTGGAGATTACAGAAGCACGCTGAACCCTGTTTTAGTAAAACATTTGCATCCAGTACCGCTCTTTGACCAATTTCGGCAGAATTTGGCTCACGGACATCTATTTTCGAAAATTGATTTAAAAGACGCGTATTTACAATTCGAAATAGCACCAGAATCAAAAAAATACTTAACAATATCAACCCACAAAGGTTATTTCCAGTACAATCGAATGCCATTTGGAATTTCTACTGCGCTATCTATCTTCCAACATTTTCTTGATGAACTCCTTAAAGACATACCTAATGTGGCTACTTATTTCGATGATATAGTGGTGGCGGGGAAAAGTACGGATGAACATTTACGCACATTATCTCTCATCTTCGAACGCTTATACAAAGCAGGCCTTAAGGTAAATCTAAAAAAATGTTCTTTTCTTGAGAAAGAAATAGAATATCTTGGGCATATAATTGATAAAAACGGTATCAGACCCACGGATAAAAAAATTGAAGCGATTACAAACGCTACTGAACCTTCAAACTCAAAGGAACTGAGGTCATTTCTCGGACTTGTCAACTTTTATGAACGTTTTATTCCTCACTTACACGGACTTTGTGCAGATCTACACGACCTAACCAGCAGAAAACGACCGTGGCATTGGACAAATCATGAGAGACAAGTTTTTGAGAAAACTAAAGAAAAAATTGCAGCGTCTAGACCCCTAGCGGCCTTCGATGAAAATCAAGCAATCTTCTTCGCTTGTGACGCATCGGAAAAGGGAGTAGGAGCTGTATTGTACTATAAAAACGAAAACACTGAGCATCCTATAGCTTTAGCTTCAAGGAAGTTACGAACAGCTGAAACCAAATACTCAGTTATAGACCGTGAAGCTCTAGCTATCTTATTTGGCATAAAAAAAATTGACCAATATTTGCGTGGCATTAAGTTTACTTTAGTAACTGACCATAAACCTTTGATATACATACTGGGATCTCAACGAAATCTTCCCAAGCTAGCCAATAATAGACTAGTTAGATGGGCACTAATTATTGGTAGTTACAATTACGAGATTTGCTACCAAAAGGGAGAGAACAATATACTTGCAGATTGCCTCTCTAGATTACCCAACTGTGAGACACCACTATCAAAAACGGAGCGTGTAGTCCACAGGATAGAATCGCACCTTCTAGGAGCCAGAATGGTTGATTTACATCTCTCGAAAGACTTCTTGAGAGAGAAAACCACTCAAGACGCTATACTATCACAGGTATTAACGTGCATGAAAACTGGCTGGAGAGATTTGGAATACGCAAGTAACGTAAAACATTACTTCCGAAAGCGTAATGAACTTTCCATAGAAAATAATATCATTATGTGGCAAGGAAGGATGGTAATTCCGAGTGATCTTCATCAGAAAATTATGATGTACCTTCATAGAGGTCATCCGGGAATTTCCGCAATGAAAGCTCTTGCTCGGTTCTATGTTTGGTGGCCATCGATTGATGAAGACATCGATAATTATGTTAAAAGATGTCACAGATGCCAAGAAAATAGGTCTCAGAACCAGGAGCTTCCGGTTTACTCATGGAGTATTCCAGAACAAGTGTGGGAGCGGATACACATTGATTTTGCAGGTCCTTTTGAAAACACTTACTGGTTAGTTCTATGTGATGCATTGTCCAAATGGATAGAAGTTAGACCAATGAATAATATGCTAACCGGGAATCTTTGTTCTATCTTATCTATAAACGAAACCCGCAATATTACTAAATTAAATAAATGTAAACTTGAAGAAGATTTTCAAAACATCGATTTCGACCCAATTTATAATTCCACTGACCCACACTTTTGTATGCTATATTTAACACAAAAAGTACAGAATGCTATTAAAAAAAACACCTTCAATATTCGTCTGTGTAAAAAATATAGTACCATAAAACCATGGATCACGGCCGGCCTCATTCGATGTATGAAACACAGAGATAAATTGCACGTAAAAGCAAAAGCTAGCCCTGATAACTCTATATTGCAATTAACGTACAAAAGATATCGGAATTTTTGTAATGACCTTTTAAGGAAGGTAAAAACCGCCTACCACAAATCTATGTTGGAAAATGCTGGAACAAACACTAAAAAGATATGGAGTTACATTAAAAATGTGACATATACTTCAAAACAACGTGAGTCATCTTCAAGTTTATTACAAACGCACTCATCACAGGTGGCATCGATAAATAATGTGAATAATTATTTTGTGAACGTTGGTAAATGTCTGGCTGAAACCCTACAGAACCAACCACAGTACCGTACAGGTACCACTTTCCCAAATACCACCACTCTAAAGTCCTTCGTGTTCCTAGATACTGATCAATCCGAGATAGAAACCACCATAATGAGCTTAAAAGATGATTGCGCAGTAGGATGGGACGATATATCAAATAAAATTTTGAAACAATTCAGACAAATTTTAGTACCCCCACTTACTTATATCTTCAAAATATGCTTATCTAAGGGAATTTTTCCGAAGTGTCTCAAAAAAGCTATTGTTGTCCCTATTCATAAATCCGGTAGTAAAGACCAAGTAACAAACTATAGACCTATTTCGTTACTACCCTCTCTGTCTAAAATATTAGAAAAAATAATGAATAAAAGGTTACTTAATTATTTAGAGACTAAAACAATTTTGTCTAAGATGCAATACGGTTTTAGATCGAAAATTTCAACGGCAGATGCCGTTCATCGTTTGACTGACTATGTGGCACAAGAGCTGGATAAAGGAAAGTATGTAGTAGGGATATTCCTGGATCTAGCAAAAGCATTTGACACCGTCTCCATCCCTATCCTACTGCGCAAGCTTGAAAATGTAGGTATAAGGGGTACACAGCTGAAACTTTTTACAAGTTACTTAGAAGATCGAACTCAATGCGTAAGGATTGGTAATGTACTTAGCGCTGAGCAAAAAAATACGGCCTTCGGTTCACCCCAAGGGAGTATTTTAGCAGCTACCCTATTTTTAATTTACATTAATGACCTCTGTAACTTAACAATAAATCATGGCATAATTATATCATACGCTGACGACACTGCCCTCCTTTTTTCAGCTGATTCAGTGAGCGAAGTATCCAAGCATGCACAAATAGGTTTTAATATTGTTAATAAATGGCTGCAGCATAATTTACTAACACTAAATTCAGATAAGACTAATTATATTAACTTTTCAATGCGCAAAACAACATCTACCCGAACTAACTTAACACTGTATGCACATTATTGTAGAACACCTGGTAGTAACCAATGTATGTGCCCTGAAATTAAACCTAGTAATAAAATAAGATACTTGGGCATTATAATAGACGAACATCTTTCATTTAAACAATATATCGAGGCTTTAAATAATAGAATTCGTAAGTTGATTTTTGTCTTCAAACAGTTACGGTACATAGCAGACTCAAAAATAATTAAGCAAGTATATTTCGCCCTTTGTCAATCAATATTAACCTACTGTATTACCTCATGGGGTGGTGTAGGTAAAACGTTGTTACTTACAATTGAAAGAGCCCAAAGAGCGATTCTCAAAGTGTCTACTTTCCGCCCTTTCATTTTCCCTACTAACCTACTCTATAAATCTTGTAAAGTTTTGACAGTTAGGCAGTTATTCATAATGAGCATAGTACTAAAGCAGCACACATCTCTTCCCTACAGCACTGATTTCACTAATAAAAGACGTAAAGATAGAGTTTGCACACAAAAGATAAAAACAACACATGCCTTCACCTCAAAGTTCTACATAGTTTTAGGACCGCTCCTCTACAATAGAGTTAATGCAATTGTAGACATTTATTCCCTTAATTACAATAATTGTAAACAAGCCCTTAAGAATGCTCTCCAAGCCTTATCCTACGAAGATACAGAGAAACTTTTAGTCGTTTTGAAATAAAGTTGTTTTGTACTGTTTTATAATATTGATCATGTAAAAAATTGATGATGTTTAAGAATGTGAAACCAACAAAGTCATTATGATGTAATTGTTATAAATTAGCATACGCATCAATTGTTTGGGTTCAATAACATTGTATGTAACCCAAGTACGCGCTCTTTACCTTTTTGCATCCATTGTTAGAATAATCATATCACGCATATTATAATTATATTAAGTAAGTGACTATTTTTAGAATATATTAATACTAGCACTTCTTTGCCTGAAAAACAGGATTACCTAGTTCAGGCACACCTGTAACGTTTGTAGCAAATTAAGAAAATTGTATTTGTTGTTTTATTTTATGTTTTAGCTGTTAAGAAATTTATCTGAAATAAATTATTATTATTATTATTATCTTAGATGAAATATTTTGTACCTTTGGCTATCCTCAGATGATCGTTTCTGACAATGGTCCACAGTTCATATCATCAGAGTTTAAGGAATATTGCAAAAGCCAAGGCATATTACATATAAGATCCTCACCTTACCATCCTAGGACAAATGGATTAGCGGAGAGACTAGTGAGAACTTTTAAATCTAGATTCTCATCTTCATCGGGCTCTTCCCAACAACAACGTTTACGAGAGTTCCTATTCACCTACAGAAATACCCCACACAATACTACGGGTAAATCACCAGCTGAAATCATGTTTGGTCGTCAACTAAACTGTTTACTGTCCAACATTCGGCCCAGTAAACGAAGAACATTACAGTACCAACAAGTGAAAGCTAACATCAGAAACGAGGCCGATGTTAAAGCTGACTATGCACCTGGTGATACAGTGTATCACAGGACCAAGTTGGAAAAAACCTGGAAACCTGGGGTCATAGCCGAGCGTAGGAGCCGATACGCATATATCATATCAACGCCTAGAGGAGACAGTTTACGCCGACATGCTGATCATATTCGACCGAGACTTCCATCGCAGCCATCATCACCGCAAGTGCTACAACAAGCACAATCAACTTCTAGAGCCATAGTAACACCATCACCTTCCACACCCATTATTACCCCTCCTTTATTAGGCAGTTTTCCTCAAGTTATGTCACCAGAGGCAAGGCAGTCACCACCGCTCCAAGGTGAGGGAAGGCAATCCCCAATGCCATCACCAATGCCACGTGATGAGGCAAGACAATCACCACCGCCAATACATAATACCACACCTGTGCGCCGTAGTCAGCGTACGGTCAGGCGACCTCACCGTCTCATTGAAGAGCTATGATAAGGGGGGACGAATGTTATATACTCCTTCATAATACCATCGACAAACTGACATCTTTACAAAAAAAGAAATGTTTTACGTATTGACATTGTCATATAATAAAAAATGTTAATTTATGTGCAAAGTTTTATTATTCATTAAAGCAGTGGTTATACTTTTTGTTTAGACTTTATTTGTTGAAGTGAAGGAAAAGTAGTTACATCGTGTTTTGGTGTCTAAGGTATTTTTTTAAATATTTATTTTTTTCTTAAATATTCTTAACCTTAAGCTTAACCTTTTATAAATTACATAAATATAGACGGGCCTGTCAGCGCGGTTGATAGATACGTTGCCTTTCAAACCGCAGGGGCCGCAGCCGCTTACAAATCGTGGGTTCGATTCCCACCCGGGACAGATATTTGTGTGCATGAACATGCCCTGCTTTCCTGAGTCTGGGTGTAATTTATCTATATAGGTATGTATTTACAAAAGAAAACTAGTATATGTAGTACATCAGTTATCTGGTTTCCATAGTATGAGCTCTGCTTAGTTTGGGATCAGATGACCGTGGGTAAATAATGTCCCAGGATATTATTATATCATCTTTTAGAATATTTAGTCCAAGTGTTCATTAAGTTGTTATAGATGTCTTCATTCCAATTGGATCCAACAGCTTAACGTGCCCTTCAAGCCCCTTCGGGTTCCTGCATCCAACCGGATCATAATATATTTTTTTTACACTAAATTCTTTCGATGGGGGAATCGGACCCGCCGTGATAGCTTGACACGTCTTATTCTGCTCAGACACAGAAATATTGAATTATTAAAAAATATTTTGAGAACTTAAAACAGTATAAAATAAAAAAAGTAGAATATTTAATTTAAACCCAACAAATATGAACTAAAAAAATATATTTCAGTTTGAAAATCCATGACAATATTAACATTTTTTGGTTCCGTAAACAATCAATGTTTACACATCCCACTGCATTGGAATCGGGTTCTGTACCAATATTTCATGAGCATTGATATCGACTACTTTGTTTGCAAACAAATACCAATACAAATTAATAGCGAGTGGAATTATATTTCATGGAAAGGTGGAAATCATTTTCCACCTTTCCACCATCAGACTAAACAGTTGACTTAGCCTCGATGACTGCCTGGTCTATCGGTGACGTGTTCAGCCTCAGACGATAAGGACTCCGGTTCAAATCTTAGAATGGGATGGGCATAACTGAACTCTTAAGAGAACATTTTAGTCGGTTATGCTTCTAGAAACAAAGAAGATGGAAAGCATTTACATTTTAGGTGTTGGTGCCAGCAGAATAACTTATTAGTTCCTACACTAAAAGGAACTCCTAAATTTGTCTGCCGAAGTGTATAATTTTTAGCGTAACAGCAGAGAACCTACGCGCCTTGGTGCTGATTCGTTCCAGTAATTGAGTAACAACCCTCGCTAACACTCTTACCGATGTCTTGTCTTGGCATCGATTGTCTAGCAATATGGTAGACTGATAGGACATAGTCCACCGGGCTGGCGTAGTGCAGTTGGTAACGCTACGTCCTACGTAGGCGGTTCAAATTGAACGCGATTATGAAGCGGTGACACGCGAATTCAATGCGTTGCGGTGCGACGCGGTGGCGGTGTCCTACGTGCACGCGAATCATCTCGCAAAGCCGCCACCGACGCCGAAAAAACACGACGGCACCGCATCCTGTTCGCGCGAAAATACCAAGCCGACTGATCGCGATTGCTTCATTTCGCTCCGCTCCGTACCGCACCGCACGCGCGTTTGGTCACGTAGGACACTTCAATAGGTTTCGACTGTTTGTTGTTTTCGCGCCGCGCTGCGCCGCTTCGCGTCCGCGTCTAGATCGCTCACGCAGGACGTCGCGTAAACTTCACATCCAGAATATATTTGGGGAACTTCAAGGGATACTATGTTTTCCTTCACGTTTTAATCGCGAGACTATGAATTTCTAATATGCATATGAGTTTGAATAGTTAATAGTGCGTGACGTTTGAACTTTAGATCACTGTCTCCGAAATCCATTGGCCTATCCCTAGTGAATGCTATCTCGTACTTACCTAATACGGAGTGTTAATATTTCAGTCCTTGCAAGATCTTTCTGTCTTGGAACGTTCGTGAACGTTGCAAACTATCATTTCTGTATACGCTTTAAAACACACCGACACTAAGGATTTTTCAAATTCTAAGCATTTGACTGTGTATATGTTGTTTCATTTTTTTGGTTAAGTCGCATTAGATCTGGTTTAAATATCTACACCAATCGAAAAACAAATATTAATGAAGCATATTTTCACATTCACTATATTAGTCGGATAACTTTGACAAAAATGTAATATTGAATATAATTTAATATCATACACATAATAGAAGCAATTGGTTATTTGATGTAAATATTTTATTTATGACTATTTGCGTACACTTTTAATAGGTTTACTAAATGAAAATGTTTAATTAAGTTCTATATTTATGTTTTGTGACACAACTTCTGAGCTACTGAAATATATTTAATATTGGTTTAATATTGTTTTCTGACAATTTTTTATGTTAACAGTTGTTGTGTCATATAGATGTGAGCACAGACAACTCCTCAATTTGAAAACTGTAAAACTAACCAGCATGAGGCAAAATCTGTGATTTATTTTAAATTGCTTGAATACATCTTTTTCTTAATTTTAATTGTTTTGGTATATTTTTAAGTTTTTGGAACATGTGGATTCTTTAATTGAATATCAGAATTTTATGCCGTGAACATATTGTAAATTTGTCTGAATGCGACGAGATCTTATGCTTCATAAAATTATTACGAAAATAATCTGCTGCTGGAAAATGTAATAGCAAGTTTTTTTTATGTTTATGAGGAAAATCTCCCAGGACTATCGTTATAAAGTATCAGGAACTACGGGAACTCATACGCATAAAGTTTACTTGTCATTTCTAAATAAGCTCATCATTCTATGCCCTCTTACACACATGCACACACCCTCACAGACACACCACCCCTTAATTTTATTTTTAAAATTTTTATTCTTGTTTAAGCTATCGACGTTTTCATTTATGACTTTTTATAACTTTTATATATAGGATACAAAAACTCCAGCTCTCTCCAAAGTTTTTTTTAATTAATATTAGTCATTGTTCCTAACTAGAAATACATTGTCTAAATTTTGAAGAGAGAAATAAACTATATTATTAATGATTTAAAAAAATGGTCAACTGCTGGATGTAAGCAGATCACCTGTTTAATTATGTTTCCAAGGAAAATATGCCAATATAATTGTTAAAAGGTATCAGGAACTCTAGAACTTATCGGCATTCACATACATGTAGGTAGTTATAAAATCTAATGAAAATCGGTGAAAGTGTTCAAAAGGTACCGCTTTTCTTGAGTCGATTGGGATTTTTACAGTCAAGATTTTCATTTAATACTGAGGAAACAAAAATGTTTTGACAATGCTACTCAAACAATCACTTTCTTATCGGTAACAAGATTGCCATACAAAAACAATAATAAAACAAAAATTCTTTCGAGACAATGGTAATGAATTCACATTGCTTATGTGCCAGTTATTTTCAAATGCCTGTTTCAAAGATTTTTCCTGGTATCTATTTGAGACAAATAAGTAATCCTAAAAGGCGCGTTTTGAAGTGTTAATTCCAGAAATATCGTCAAAATTTTAATTTTAGTAATTCCGAAATATGTTGTACAGACGCCAGCACATCCAGCTACCCAAATCTGTCAAATTTCTTTTATAGATTTTCAACTTTATCACATAAGCATAAGATTCACTTTCAATTGGGGAAATTTGACAGATTGGGGTAGCTTTATGTACAGACATACATAAACAAAACGAGGAGCGTAATACTAGGAGACAAATAACTGGCTGGCTGCATATGGGCTAGAGGTTAGTTACCATGACTGCTAAGCCGGAGGCCGTGGGTTTGATCTCCACCCACGAGAATTTTTGTGTATTATCTCGATTATTTGTTCAGTGTATGGGTGTACAAATATAACAAGTGCGCACAGGAAAAATATTGTTAAGTTCATAATTTGCGGCAACATTCGTTAGTCTGGTACTGGAAAATTTAATTGTGATGGTTATGGCATTACCTATAGTGAATAGATTTCTCATGTTGTAACCAAAACTCCATAAAAGCTTCTAGTAAAGTCACCACTGCTTTACTGGGGTTGGACAAGGACTATGTATGACTTGACTGTGACGGACTTTACTTGACAATGACGGAAATAAATGATATAAAAATATATTTACTGAAGGCTCATAAGGCCAAAGAAGCCAGAGCCGTAAAACGGCATTAAAAAAAATAGATATCTCAATTCAATTTTGAACAGGGAAGTTCAGAGTTAACTCTCTTATGGTGCACTTGTTGCGCGGCGGTTTAGAAATTCCACTCGCCATTTCGAGTCACGTCCACCTAGGTAGCTAGAGAAAGCCGCAGGTTAGCTAGGGTAGGCTCCTCAGCGGCGAGGATTGCTTTGGCCCCTTAACACGTCATTGGTGATCCCGTGCAACTGATCACACCCTCTCTTAGAATTCTGTCCTTTTGCTTCAGCGGCCCCCTAAAAGGGTGGCCTCGGGTATTAATCGTTTAATATAAGCTACTGGTTAAGAGCCTTCTGCGCTAGCCAAATGCTCATTGCCTTCAATTCTTTAATTTTAATATTGTACAACTGAATTTCAAAATAATAGATTAATTTTTTTAGACTAATTATATTTTTGTAATTTTTATACTGTGTTCGACTATGTTTGTGTACTGAATTTTGAACTTGACAAGTACAAGTGTATGTTAATACCCAAGTGCTGAATAAATTTCATTATTTCATTTCATTATTTCATTTCATTATTTCATTTTATTTCACGGGCTCGATTTCCGCACAGTACTACTATTTGTGTGACCTATACGTAGTTGTTCTGAGGATGGATGTGCTTTCTGTCCGTTAAGTATATGTTTGTAAAGTATCCTGCGACGCAGACTCATTTTCCTAATTCGGGCGGCATGTTTTAAACAACAAAAAGTGTTGATCACTTTCATAAAATGCATTCCTTTATACGTTAGTGATATACATCTTAGTTTCAGAGTGGTCTAAGTCACCCAGTCTAATCTAAACATTTAAGCATACAAATTATTATATTCATAATATTTGTACGTTGCGCAGAATATATCACACAGAATATCATCACCCCATCTCAACCCGTGGGGGCGTAGAAGTCGACCCGAGAGAAAAACTACCAGGGTACCAGAGGACGGGGAGCAGCGTTTCTCTGAGTATTATGACTATCATACTGTGATCGCCAACCCGTATGCCAGCGTGGTGATTATGGCATTTTCCCCCAGTATGACTCTTTGGGAAAGTTTTTGTCCAGCAGTGGACTTTTTACAGCTGTTATAATGATGATGTTTGTTTGACCGGGCTGGTTGGCCTGGTTGGTAAACACTTGTTTTCACGCCGCATGTCCAGGACAGATATTTGTGTACATGAACATATCTGTTTGTCTTGAGTCTAGTTGTAATCCTACTAATATTATAAATGCGAAAGTTTGTGAGTATGGATGGATGTAGGGTTACTCTTTCACGCAAAACTACTGAAAGGATTTTGATGAAACTTTGTAGCAATATAGGTTAAATATCTGAATGATACATAGACTATAATATATAAAACTTAACGCGAGTAAAACCGCGGGGCACTGCTTGTATATAATATTTGTACAATGGGCTTTCCTAACGCGCCATCTTCACCACTTCAACATTTGTACAATGTTTGTAATGCCTTTAACGTTCGATTCCCAACCAGGTTAGATATTTGCGTCAACATGTAAGTCCTGAGTCCGGGTGTAATTATCTATATAAGTATGTATTTATAAAAGAAAAGTAGTTTCCATAGTTCAAGCTCTGCTTGGTTTGGGATCAGATGGCCGTGTGTGAATAATGTCCTAGGATTATTATTATTATATTTTGAAAATAGTAGTGGTTGTCACTTGAATCTGAAATCACCGTCGGGTAATGTAATGGGCGTAGATGCTTTGTAAATGTATTTAGTTTATAACAATAAATCAAATAAAACGAAATGTGAGACCGTTTATTGGCACAAGTATTCCGCTCGAAACCTCGAAGAAAAGTGAGTGCTCAATCACTCAGTTACGTCTCATCGACTAGTACGAACATCATGCCAGGCTCTGTCGAAGTGATCCAACTTCACACTGGCATTGCGTAGTAAGCCGATATTTCGAACTAATGACAATTCCATACTAATGACCCGGATCCTTACTTCTAGTTGGACCGTTTTAACGGATATTCGTAGTTTTTAGATTAAGTTTTTATTTCATTAATTATTACGGATATCACATTTTAAATTTTTACTGTGGGTAATGATTAGATTGTTCACCGATATTGTCTAGCTTATATGATATGGATATGTTAGCGCCTTTCTTTTTTAGGGTTCCGTACCCAAAGGGTAAAACGGGACCCTATTACTAAGACTTCGTTGTCTGTCTGTCCGTCTGTCACCAGGCTGTATCTCATGAACCGTGATAGTTAGACAGTTGATGTATTTCTGTTGCCACTACAACAACAAATACTAAAAAACAAAATAAAATAAATATTTAAGGGACCATATATTTAAGACCCATACATCAAACGTGAATATTTGCTCGTTTTTTTATAGATAATGGTACGGAACCCTTCGTGCGCGAATACGCATCGCACTTGGCTGATTTTTTTTAATATGGACCGCGCACTGTGAGCATCGTTTTTGTATCATCTCGCAAATAATAGATTATTTAAGTCGCGAACTTCTTGTATGTGGAAAATTCAGAAAAAATTGTTTCTGGACTTGGGACTGGAGTTTCGTGAAGAAGTGAATCAAACAATCCTTAGGCCTAGCAGATCTGAACGGGCTCCCGATTCTGACACCGGTGCGGTGGTGTAAGAAAGAGCGGCCGCTGCGCTGCTGTGACTTCAATATTAGTTTTACAAGGTATGTGAACTTTCTTTTCTGTTTTGGGTAAATTTTTGATGTGCTGTGCAATCTTCTAGGTTCTTGACTGTCGCCTGCTTCACAAATATGAATCAGTGGACTATCGCTGGAGTAATTTCTAGATTATTTATTTAAAGCTAGTTCGCATACTATAAATATGCTCCACTAATCAATGCTATTAATTATTTTAATTGTAAGTCCATATTGATTATTTTAGGAAAAGTTGAGAAAAACGTAAGATTACCCACTTATCTTTAGTTATTAACGATAAACAAAATTTTTATCAAAATCAGTATAAACATCGACATTTATATACAGGCTAGCCGAGAAGTTGACGTTCAAACGCAAAATTTAGATACGTTATGATGAGGAGTATCCGAATCACCCTCATGTATGCGCTACGATTTTGCGTAGTTTTCGAGATAGAATTTTCGTAATGATTTTTTTCGAAAATTTCACCTAATATCACCGATTTTTTTCACGTTCTGTTGTACATTTTTAGTTTAGTTTTTTTGTGATAGCTAAATTTAGCATAGCTTAAGCTAACGCCCTATAAGTATGATTTATCTAATTATTTCAGAACTGACTTAGAATTTATTCGTAAGTTCAAAATTAGGGTTTGAGCTCCTCAGCTCATACCCTAATTACTTTGAAAAATTATGAGTCCTAACTCATAAATTTTTAAAGTATAAACAAACGTGATGGTGATTCGGATACTCCTCATCATAAAGTACCTAAATTTTGTGGTTGAACGTCAACTCCCCGGCCACCCCATATAATTCATAAGCTAGATTAAATGTAAAAATAATAAAAATAAAAATGGTTTTTATTCACGTAGACTTTAAAAAAGCGCTTGTAAATAGTCAGAACATGTTTCTAGTAATACAGTTATTATTCCTAGTTACTTATTACAGATATTTAGGTACACGGAATGTTAAAACATTAATACAATTTATTTTATACCTGTAGAAGTTAGAAAATCATCTTGTTTGTATAACAATTTGTTCATAATCCTCCGTAGCATATGTTCATTGTATTCCAATATCTGCTCACATGTCCGAGGACTGTGGCCTTCACTTTTATGCTACACGTGTTCACACCTCGTAATTCTTAATGTGTTCCGTTGAAGTATAGAAAAATATGAGTAGGTCAAGACACTTAACGGAATTTAAAAAAAAATCTAATTATTGTATAGGTAGTTAGAGAAAGCCGCATATTAGCTAGGGTAGGTTCCTCGGCAGCGAGGATCGCGTTGGTCTCACACGTGATCGGTGATTCCGTGCTCCGTGATCACACCGTCATTTAGAATTCCATGTTTTTCTTTTTCAGTGGCCAAAACCCCATAAAGGTGTTCTCAGGTATTAGTCGCTTAAATAATTCTTTTGGTTAAGAGCCTTCTGTTTCGTATATGTTTTTTCACAAGATGGATATATTGGATCAAAACTTGCCGAAGAACACCAATTTGGCTCATGTGAGATTTGGCAAGCTCTCTGGTGTTGCGTATGTACAGACGCCACCGCATCAAGCTGTTCCAATATGTCACATTTCCCTAATTGAAAGTGAACCTTATGCTTTTGTGATCAAGTTGAAAATCTATAAAAGAAATTTCACAGATTGGGGTAGCTAGACGTGCTGGCGTCTGTACCAGCTATAAGCCGCTTGCTCATTTGCCTTGCTATCCTACAAAAAATAAATAGTGTTTAAATGATTCCCGTGATCATTAGAACAACTATCATTAAAACTAGTTAGTGTAATTTTTTGTTTTGTGTAAGAACATACTATTATTTTTATCTTTGTACCGTAATATAAGTGTAAATAATTATTTTATCTAAACTCTTTCTGAAATATTTATATTTTTAGATATCGTTTAGGGAAAGAAATATAGGTTCCTACCGTAGGAACAGGCTTGAAGCGGTCGATTATCATCATTCTTATCAGGTAAATATTTTTGAATTCCCATTCAAAATATTTTATCATTTCAGTGTACGAATAGTTGATGCCTTCATTACAATCTTCACAGTAAAATGAATTGTAATATATATAACACTAATATCCATTATTGATACACGGCCATCTGATCCTAAACTAGGCAGAGTTTGTACTATGGAAACCAGATAACTGTTTTACTACATATACCACCTTTCTTCTGTAAATACATACTGATATAGATAATTACGCCCAGACTCAGAAGGAACAGACATGTTCATGCACATAAATATCTATTCTGGGTGGAAGTCGGACCTACGACCTCCGCTCCGGCGTGAAAAGCAAGCATTTGTCAACCACGCCAACAGGCCCGTCGACTATAAACTATTGTTGTATATAAGATTACTAAACTAAAAAGTTAATTATTATAAGAAATTATTTTTCTTTCATTGATTACGGGATAAATATGTTTTTACTTAGTCATACTAATATTGTTATACTGTGCATCAAAGTCGTAAAGGAATTTATCTCAGAATAGTGTAAGCGTATTATGAGCTGTAACAGAAGTAATATTCAAATATTTTAGTCCTTGTTTTCTTTGTAACGGTTATATCTGTAAATAAAGGCGTTATAGATATAACCGTTATAAATAACGGCTTAAGAAGTGGTTGTTGAGCTAATGTAACCGTAAAATACACACATGAACAGAATCTAGGGATTTCTTAATCCTAAAAATTTAAAACTTTATAGTTTAAACTCTTTTAAGTTTCGATTAAAAATATATATACAGATTAAGCTTCTTATATTCTATTCAAATCAAAATTTTAAAATGTAAATAAAAAAATAAAAGAATAAAAGACAATATATACTACGGCGGAAAATTCTGAGTAATTCATTACGTTAAGGAAAATTTTTAAAGTTTATTTATATTAATTACTAAAAAAGGAGGTTGTTCTTTTTTAAATTTAACGTGTGCCATGTGAGCTTTAAGAGTCATGTCATGTCGTCATTTATGTAAGTCGAGACGAATTGTTACGAGCAGTGGCCATGTTAGAAAATGAGGTCGCAATCGCGGTCGGTGGTTATCGTGGACTCGGGAGCATTTACCATAGAATGACAAACAATGGTCATTGGACTATTCACCGATGAGCCCCGATTTGGATTTCATCCAGATTCACGAAGAACATGCGTTTTAAATAAATAAATAAATAAATACATTTATCGCAGACTTTGGTCCATAAATTTGTTAGTAACAGTGTTCTTAACCTAGTGTTAGCAAAAATACAGATCACGAGTAGTTAGTAACAATGTTCTTAGCCTAATGTTAGTAAAGGGTACAATTACATCAGGCGCTTGATCTCGTGTGAAGGCCTATCCAGTGAGCCATCAGTACCGAGTCCCAGCGGCTGGCACACGCGGCCAGAATGGCGCTGGGGCTGCCGCTGCGCGTTTTGAGAACTCTCGGGAGTGTTATACGGCACCCTCAGGAGGTCCACTTATACCAAGGCGGGAAAATCATGGTGTGGACAGAAATGTATCTTGGTAGACGAACCCAGCGCGTTCTAAAGTTAAGCTCTAAAGCAGCATGACTCACAAAAATAACACGAGTAGTCAGAAGATTCTCTTATTGTCCCATACAGATTGCAAATGGGCCAGATATCTAAACTCATGCAGAATAATGCTCCTTCCCATACGGCGCGGCTGGTGTCGGTCGCTCTGCCAGGGCACGATATTACAATTTTGGATTGGCCTGCACAGTCATCCGACTAAATCAAATACTATCAAGCATAACTGGAACATGTAAAAACAAAACGCTTTCAGTTATTTCCCGCCAAATTTCACAACGGTTCATAACTTTACGAACACTTGCAAAGAATTAGGGATCTCATGCCAATCAATCGATATCGACGTTTAAATAAAATAAGTGAAAACACTAATATTTGATAACTTGATTTTATAAGATTTATCCTATTTTTATTAAAATTACCTAATAGTTTATAAGAAGAAATGAACATTTTTTATCACATCATTTTCTACGGTGATTACAAATACTAACGTTTTTATTTAAAACAATAATATCACGATTTTTTTTTCAAGATCTTAAAATCCCAATCATTCTTCCATTTACTATATGAGACATTTATTTATTTGATGAATTCTTATTTTAAGTTTTTAAATATATCTAAAAACATACCTAAAGTTTTTATTTTTATTCATATCATTATTTACTTTATTGTTAATATAATTTGTATACCCAGATAATTACCTATTGATTGGGAGCTGGAGTTCAGGAAGTACAGACGCCAGCACATCAAGCTACCTTAATCTGTCAAATTTGCCCAATTAAAAGTGAACCTTATGCTTTTGCGATCAAGTTGAAAATCTATAAAAGAAATTTGACAGATTGGGGTAGCTAGATGTGCTGGCGGCTGAACATAAAACTGACTAATCGTAATACAAGAATTAAGTTACAGCCCAAAAATGCATTCTTGCTAAATCATCTATTTTCACTTATGTCATAAAGCAATTACCGCTTGTGGTGGTAAAATCAGCTTCTACTTTGTCAAGTTTTAAAAGCGTCTTAAAATCAGGGTTGTCAAGCATACCTTTTACAATGGGTGGTATTTAAACGCAAATCAAATAAAATACTTTTTTTATGAAATAATAATCCAAATTTCCATCAAAATTACTGATTGCACAGCAGAATACTCAACTCTAAAGTATTAGAAAACACACTACAATTTATTTTCGTAACGTACGGCTGTTTAACTTAATGCAAAGCAATTTTATTAATGCACTGCTTATAATGACTAATGCACATTATACCTGGTAACTCTTTTTTTTTTGTAATATAGCTCCTATTTATATATTACTTACAGCAGTTTTTCTAAATGAAACAACAATTTATTGGTCATAATCATCTTATTATTTATTAAGTACAACATAATGAGATCAGCAAAAAATGATAAAATTGGCAGCATGCAAGCAGGAATGCAGCAAGCAAGCAGGCATGCAATGCAACATGGAAGCAGGCATGCAACATGCAGCAAGCATTGTTTCTGTCACGGCTCCGGCGCTGCGGGGTTTGGCTCTATTCCACTTTAACCCACTAAACAAATCCATTCATGGATTTGTTTCCACTTTTTGTTCCACTATAATCCATCGCCTTCTGACAGGGTCACCGTTCTAACCTAACCTAACCTACTTTTCTATTAGCAAGTCGTTTCTGA
Organism: Pseudoips prasinana; assembly: GCA_951640165.1. Lineage (NCBI taxonomy): Eukaryota > Metazoa > Arthropoda > Insecta > Lepidoptera > Nolidae > Pseudoips > Pseudoips prasinana. The sequence goes on along the minus strand of OX621251.1, from coordinate 28,823,749 downwards.
CAGGGTCACCGTTCTAACCTAACCTAACCTACTTTTCTATTAGCAAGTCGTTTCTGACAGGGTCACCGTTCTAACCTAACCTAACCTACTTTTCTATTAGCAAGTCGTTTCTGACAGGGTCACCGTTCTAACCTAACCTAACCTACTGTTCTATTAGCAAGTCGTTTCTGACAGGGTCACCGTTCTAACCTAACCTAACCTACTTTTCTATTAGCAAGTCGTTTCTGACAGGGTCACCGTTCTAACCTAACCTAACCTACTTTTCTATTAGCAAGTAGACTTTCGGTAAGATAAATTTCGTGATATTTAATAATAGACATTACAATTCTTAGGTTTTATCAAATTCGGACTTTTAAAAATCGGAACATAAAAATTCGGAATAAAATATTTCGAAGTATTTGGGTGTTCCCACGCAAGAGTCCATTCTTTCAGTTCAATCGGGGGTAGAGTCGAAAAAGTCTCTGGTTTATGGTTTTCCGACCATTCCTTAACCATGTTTGTTGCGTATGACATAATTATGTAAGCCCATTTTCAGTTAATTTGCTGTGCTTTTAGAAATAATGCAATGAAAAAAGGTATTGTTACTACAAAATTTGCCTTGCATGTCTTCTTCAAAATTAAGACAAATATGATGAGCAAGTTTTGTGGTGCCTATTAGTATACATGCTACTCGGATAGATATTTTGCTTTGACAATGAGTATCTTCTACATGCGCACTAGTTAATTTGCTGTGCAGTTAGTATTTTTGATAAACATTTAGAATTTTTGTACTTAAATAAATTTATTTGTATCGCATTATGAGGATAAAAGTAATGTCATGCTGATGTATATTTTATTTTTTTCTGCCGTACTAGTTTTGTTAAACATTCAGTTTATTTGTAGTAAAGTAATTTATTTGATTTAAAAAAGCATATAAATGATGATAATATATTGATATGTGATTATTTATTTGATGTGCCATTAATAATATTCCTTTTACAATTATAAAGAATTTGAGAATTTTAAATTAATGTTCAAACACATGTAATTTTTTTTCGTAACACTATTTTTTTTATTTTGAGATGAATTTGAGATGTAAACAAGTTTAACGGGATTAATTACTATTTAAATATTAGTAAATTATATTTTTTTTAATTTAAAAACATTTTTTTACAACAGCTATAACTTGAAACCCACCGGGCTCCAGGTGAAATGAATCCTTCAGCAGGTTATTCAGTGTCAAATTGAATGGAAATAACATTTCATTGCATTTTTTGTGGTTTTAATTATATTCTTAAGTTTAACTTAAAAATCCTTTTTTAATTAATACTAATAAGATAAGTACTATCTCAAAAACTATTAGAAACAGCGTGACTAGAAATCATTTATATGCAAATGGTAACACCAATTGAGGGAATGGGATCTTGAAATAGAATGCAATGGGCGAGCCGTGCGTTAGTTAACGCAATTTTGATCGTTAAACGATGGCAGTTGTGCGTGTTGAATTTGTGTTAGGTGGTGAGGAATATGGAATAATAATATAAGGAATATGAATTCCTGCTAACGAAAAATATATTATAATTTTATCAAGATTTATGGCATATCCTCCTATTCTTTGGGAACGCTTTTGTCCAGCAGTGGACGTACTTTGGCTGACATGACTATTTTTGTCAGATAATAGTCGATCTGATTTATACATAGCGGATTATTTCCTACATAACGGAGACCAGACAGCCTGACATTACCAAATACCATTCATCAATCACAGCGGTCTTGACAGAAAATAAGCTACGCTACAATGCTACGTGCTATGCTACGAATTATGCTACGCATTATGCTACGCACGGTAGTGATAGGTTTATGCGTTACGACACATTGCAATTTCAGTTTAAGATTTGATTTTAATACAAACCTTTATCTTGCTTATTCTCAAAATGAATTCATTTAATTTATTTTATAAATATACAATAATCTTAAAACTTTATGTGAGCTCCTACTCATAAAATAAATATTTTTAAGATAACAGTCACTCCGCACTTGTACATATTTTCCAAAAACCTAGTGATAGATAGATATTTGTGCGATTTTATTTATAATCTTCAATTGCAAAATCATTATACATAATTCGTCCCCGTAGTTGGAAAAATAAATAACTCTGATTTTGTAGTTCTGAGATAAACGCGATTTAGTGTTTTTTTTTTAGTTAATAGACATTTGTAAGAAAATGTGAGACAATTTTGCCGTCAGCAATTTTATATTTTGTGGATCTGATAACCTTTCACGTTATGCTTTAACAAACTGAACTCTATCTTTAACTAAAACTAAATAACAAATAAAAAATCGAGTTGTTTAATTTTGCCACAACTGTTTTTATAACGTAACTGCAATTAGCTACTTATTTCGGCTATTTATTTAGTTTTCCTACAAGCTAAATACATTTGTTAGAGTAAAATTTGGTGAAATAAGTGCAGTTATTGAATTTATCATACTCGATATATTTTTAAATGTAAAATTTAGTGGCTTTGTATGTTATTATTACTTTGATATTTTTTTATTTTTTGTTGGTTTCATATGAAATAAACGCTGTATTATGATATTAATAAAGTTATATTAAGGAATAAAAGTTTAGAAAAGGTGTATTGTTATCAGATACTTATCATTCCATAAACTTAAACAATAAACATCATCATCATCATCATATCAGCCGAACTCCACAATTGCCGGTCTTGCGCTATTCGCACCCATCGTCTTCCAGCGAACCGTACATGATCATCAGCCCATCTTGTAGGGGGCCTGCCCACGCTCTCTCCCCTTCCAGTTTGTGGTCGCCTCTTGAGAACCTTTTTGCCCCAACGGCCGTCGGGTCTACAAACTATGTGCCCCGCACACTGCCACTTCAGTTTTGCAATTCTTCGGGCTATGTCGGTGACTTTGGTTCGCCTGCGGATTTCGACACTTCTGATTCGATCCCGCAGGGAAACTCCGAGCATAGCCCTCTCCATTGCTCTTTGGGTGACCTTGAGCCTTCTAATAAGGCCCATAGTGAGCGACGAGACGAGTTGGATTCTACAATTGATCTCATTCTCGAAGTTGTTGGACCTACCTAGTTGGATTGTATGTCCTAGTCTCCAACCTTCAATTGAGTGGGTGCAACATGGACGTTTGACATGATTTTCGTCATATCCATGTTCATTTTTCAGACCCACTTATTGAGAAACTCTGCTGAGGTCATCGAGCATTGTACCGAGATCTTCCATGGTCTCAGCCATGACTGCTATATCATCAGCAAATCGATGGTGAGTGATGTACTCGCCATTGACATTGCTAAAGCCTTTCCAGTCCAGAAGCTTGAAGACATCTCCCAATGCAGCGGTGAACAGTTTCAGAAATATAACATCTCCCTGTCTCACGTCTCGCTGTAAGAGGATAGGTTTCGAATTGTAGTCCTCGTGTCGCACTGACATAGTGGCGTTTTCATACAAACACTTTAACACCTCGATATACCGGTAGTCAATTAGGCACCTTTGGAGAGACCTGAGCACGGCCCAGGTTTCGATAGAATCAAATGCTTTCTCATAGTCCACAAACGCTAAACACAGTGGCTTGTTATACTTATCGGTCTTCTACACAACTTGCCCCAGCGTATGTATGTGGTCTATGGTGCTAAACCCTTTTCGGAAACCAGTTTGTTCGGGTGGCTGGAAGTCATCAAACCTGCGTGCGAGACGATTCGTAATGACCCTCGAAAGCAACTTGTAAACATAGCTCAGCAGTGTCGGTCTATAATTCTTCAATAGGGTTTTGTCGCCCTTTTTGAAAAAGAGCACCACCACACTTCTGTGCCATGCTTGTGGAGTTGTTGTTAGTTTGACCATCTAGTATGACGGAGTTAAATATATTCTGATGGGCCCGTAGGATCGGTGTACCACCCGCCTTCAGAAGCTCTGATGTAACTACATCCTCACCAAGCGCCTTGTTGTTCTTAAGTTGTCTGAGAGCCATTCTAATCTCGTACAGGCTGACTTCCAGGATGTCTTTGGTGTAATGACGAGTTAGTCGTGCTCTGAGATCCGAGGCACTTTAGAGTCTTTGTTCCGCTTGATGGTTTCTTTAATACTAATTGTATTAAATTGACGCATGTGGCGAGTCAAAGACTTTAAGATCTGTCTGTTGAGCCGCCAGTATCTGGTAGCATCATCTGAGGTGTTCAGAACCATTATCCGTCTTTCTTCCATAAGTTGCAGGGTAAAGTCAGAGATCTTTTTAGTTCTGTTTGTACGGCGGGCCTTGAAGACTTTAGACTCAGCCGTATGGACAGCTTTTACGCGCTTGTCGTAGAATGAGTCCACTTGACTGCATGTGTGGCGCGTGGCTGAGACAGTCGCCTCACCGCTTCGTGTCTCGGGTTTGAATCCCGCGCCGGACAGCTATTTGTGTGACCCATAAATAGTTGTTCTGATTAGATAAGATTACCTAGTGCTAGGCATTCGAAACGGTTTTGCAATTAGAGCTCAAATGGTTCGGGGTTTTGGACGTGGATAGGTAAAGATCGGAGCGTAGACTTTATAAGTCGGGACCTCTGCAACTTGACATTAAGGTTCAATGAGCCTCTCACCAGTCTGTGATCGCTGCCGGTTTTATCCGCATTGAACATCTGTCGTCTCATCGACAAGATAAAGTCTATCTCATTTTTGGTTTTACCATCGGGGTTCACCCAGGTCCATTTGCAGTGATCCGACTTTCTGAATAAGGAATTCATCATTAAGAGTTCCTCCTTCTCCATGAAATAATTCTGAGAATAAGTTACGCCACCCTAGTCGACACACTCTCAATTTTCACTACGTTGTACCAAGTGTTTGTCCCAAGGTGACACCACCTTGGGACAGTTGGTCAACGTTGGTTCCGGAAATAGAGCAGGTTCCCGGATTTTAGGATTATCGTGTCCTCCCCCTCTCTTCGGACTTGAGACAATCTTATGATATCCCAATGTAACCTGCTCAGTTCCTCCTCCAGTTCGATGATCTTCTCGTCGGTCCGCAGTATGCGAGTGTTATATGTTGCCAGGGCCAGAGGTCGTCGGTTTTGGTAAAACGGCGTCTGCCGGGGGTTTTTAGCCTCCCCGTATATAAGTAAGTATATAGTTGGTTCAAAAGCACGCGTGGCTCAGTTACTTAAGGTAGTTATCTCACGGTACCTTTTTTTTTTTTTAAAGGCAGGGGGGTTTCTATTTCCTTATTTTCTGTTTCTATTTCTGAATCTGTTGTCTTAGCGAAATATTGTGTTCCATGATTCTTTTTCATGGTAACCCGGTGAGACTTGTTCAATAAGGGTTTCAATAAGAGCTCGAGTTGTTATAATATTAATTGTTTCATCTTCAGAATCTCTCGACATAATGAAGTTTATTCGTTCAAATCTCTTTACTCTTTTTTTCTTCTTATCCAATGAAATATTGATGTCTATTAAACTATGAACTAAGTTTCGTTTTTATTTTCTTCTTTTGTGTCCGGAATCCATGTAGATCCAGAATCAGAAAAAGGTTCTTCATCTGTTGAAGGTGGCATTGGTTTGATACCCGAAATGGGACTTGACCCTCTGATTTCCTCTGATGACAACTTAATTTATTTAATTTTATTTGCCTAGCATCTTATAATTAATCTTTATCATTTTGTAGAAGAAATAAATAACATCAAATATTTATAAATTAGATACGTTATATCAGAATTCTGAATAGCAGAATTAAATAAATAGAGTTATTTAGTTTTCCTACAACTAAGTTAGTTTTGTAAAATATTTTTTAAGTTGAGGAAAAATTCAACAACTCAAGTTATTTAACTTATTTGACATTCATCTTGTCATTGACCACAGTTATTGATTTATTTACTGTGTTATTTATTTTTCCTTTAAAAAAAATGTGTTTGTCTGAAGATATTTATTATTCCATCTGTCATGACCTGTCTGGCAAAAATGGCTATATCTTTGGAACGGAATAAGATATGAAAATGCCTGTGAGGCTCAAATATGCGCCACGTTTTAGGTGTGTTGAAAATAGGAAAAAGTCAAAATCGCCAAAATCGGACTTATTTAGTTTTCCAACTACGGGGACGATATATGTCGCTCGTACCTCATATGAATTTGAAATTGAAGAATAGATATGGCTTTTTTCTTCCAAATGAAAGCATGCAATATTTAAAAGTCATCAAGTTACAAATAATTAAAGAGAAAAATACTTTACTAGATCGTTAATCGATGTGAAATTTATTTTCAAGAGTCTATTAGGATAAATATACAAAGAATATTACTCATAAAATAATTATCTCCACACATTACCAAAAACAAAAATAAAATAATCCAATAACTTCAAATACCAAATTTATTTCTAAAATCTTTTTTACTTTTCGTTCATGTCCATACAAAAATATTGTTTCAAATAACATCACAAGCTTACATTTACGAACGTTCGAGAGCTGAATTTTATTTACAAGGCGTAATTGTAAAATAACAAATTTTAATTAACTCCGTCTTTTAATTTGAAACCGTTATTCGAACTGTTACTGCGCTTATCTGGGTTTCGTGTGTAATACAGCGGGGAAAGACTGACGGTTTGTTATTTTTATTGAACATTTGTCCCAAAAGTTGTCTTACTATGTATGTATGGAAAGATTTCTCGTTGGTCTGGCGGTAGCGTGTTCACCCGCAGAGAACGAGGTCCTGGGTCGGGCCAAGAAGTGATTTTGGGACTTTTCTGTAAAAAGAAAAATTTCTCAGCACAAGCCCGAAGTCTGGAAGTTGGCGGTATTATACGCTCGTGCCTCGGAGAGCACGTAAATCCTTCGGCCCTGTACCTGACCTATTTCCGGTCGTGTTGCCTAGGCGTCCCATCGGATCATGAGAGTGATGGAATAGAAAGTGCTCCTGTGTTTGCGCACACACTTGAGCACTATAATATGTCCCGCGCAGATGGCTAATCTCTGTTGAAACTGGCCGCCGTGGCCGAAATTCGGCTAGGAGGACATTATTATGGAAAGATTTCTTCCATCAAAACTAAGGAAAGCCTGTGATTTGTGTAATATAAATCTTATTTACACAATTATTGGCTGGAATAATCCTATAAAACGATTTCAAACGTTGTCTCATTTGTATCGCTCATAGTTCGAGGCTCCCACCGATCTGTAAGCCGTTGGCAAGGTTAAGTTACTAGCCTCGCGGACAGTCAGTGGTTTGATTTCTGAGCATCTCCGTGCTTCGGAGGGCGTGGTTAGCTGTTCCGGTTATAGCCATTAGGCAACAGTAGTTAAGCCATGTCAGAGGCTTAATGGGCGGCTTGAACAACTCTGACACTAGGGTAAATACTACCCACATATATAAGTAAGTATATAGTTGGTTCAAACGCACGCGTGGCTCAGTTACTTGAGGTAATTATCTCACGGTACCTTTTTTTTTTTTTTTTTTTTAAAAAGGCAGGGGGAATTCTAATGCATGCCACCCGCAAAAAGTGTCTGCGGGTGGGTATGTCGGACTCGCACCGACTAAACCTAACCTGCCGTGGACTTCTTCTGGCGCCTGATACGGGGAGCCCCGGGAACGCGGGTATGCTGCTCCGGTGCCCCCCTTTTGCGCCGTGTCCCAGATGGTCGGGACACACACCCGGGGAGAGCTGTGGGTTGCCCTCCCCATTTGCCGACTTCTGCCAGTACGGCACAGCGACTGCGCCACATACAGTTCGCTGTCTTCCCGGGACTGCTTGCACGTGGCGGCAGTAGAGGACACTTCTCATACTGCCACCGCAACCCCGAGGGGAGTTGGGCTAACGGCTGCCGCCGCCGCCCCAACGCCTCCTCCGTCTACGAGCGGGGTCGGCTCGTTCCCGATCCCGCTCGGCGGCCTCCTTCTGGAGCATGACTGCTTCGCAGAAGGAGACCACGGCGTCCCATTTGGTGGAGTCGCCAGCCATCATCGCATACACGACTTCTGGCGGCGAAAGATCCCGTCCGATCTCAGCGACCAGGACTCGTCTCTCGACCTCCCAGGCCGGGCATTCCTCCAGCGTATGCTGGGCAGAGTCCAGGTCGCTCCCGTAATGGTGACAATGTGTCGTCACTTCTCGGCCGATCCGGCACAGATACTCAACGAAACACCCGTGTCCGGTGAGTATCTGAGTCAGTCTGTAGGTGATGTAACCGCCCTTCCTTCCCACCCAGGCCTCGAGGTGAGGCAGGATAGCACCGACGGCACGTTGGTGCGCGTTCAGGCGCAACTCAAGCCGTGCGCGCCACTGTGTTAGTACGCGCCGGTGTGCATCCCGCCTATAGGCAACGAGCGTCTGCTCTGGCGCCTCACCGCTCTCCCGGCGGACGCGGATCTCGGTGTAAGCCGTCGCGTCGACTGCCGCCAGGAGATCTAACGGCGGGAGGCGCGCCAGGAGTGTCGCTGCCTCAAAGGATACCGTCCGGTATCCTCGTGCGATCCGTATGGCCACCACACGCTGCAGGCTATTCAAAATAGCTCTGCAGCGGGAGGCGCCCGTCAGGCGTTCAGACCAGACGGGCGCCCCATAAAGGACCATGGATCATACGACACCTCCGTAGAGGCTGCGAACTTCTTCCTTGGGACCCCCGAGGTTCGGCAAAAGCCGGTGTAACGCACCGGTTACCCGGCGCACTCGGGGGGCCAGACGCCTGAAATGCTCCTCGAAGCCCCATCGGCTGTCTAGGGTGTGGCCCAGGTACTTCATGTACCGCCCCACCCTGACCTCTGCGTCACCTACACGTATCGACATACTGGGTGGTTCCTCCCTACGGCGTAAGCCGTGGAACCATAGCGCCTCGGTCTTGTGAGGCGCTACCCGAAGGCCCAGTCTCAAAATGGCCGCGACGACACACGCAACTCCAAGTTCGGCGAGCCGTACCGCCCGCTGGAAGCTTACCTCCCGGGCTATGACGAGCGTGTCGTCCGCATAGAAGACGACGCTCACTCCGGGAGGGAAGCTTATCCGCAGGACCGCATCGTACGCGAGGCTCCATAGCAGAGGTCCCAACACGGACCCCTGAGGAACCCCGCAGGAGAGCTCCCTCTGGATCTCAATCCCGTTCCGACCGACGAATTGAATCGTCCTGTCGCGCAAATATGCCCCAACTATGCCACGGAGATAGGGAGGCACGTTATGATGGACCAGTGCCTCCCGTATCGCCCGCCAGGGGACGGAGTTGAAGGCGTTGACGAAAGTCTAAACTCACCGCCAACGCCACCCCCCCCCCCCCCCCCCTCCCGAACGGCGGGCTCCGACAGGGCGCGGACGCGATTGATCGCGTCCAGCGTCGAACGTCCCTGCCGGAAACCGAACTGGTTGTCCGATAAATCGGGGCCAACGCGTGACAGATGCTCGCTGAGACGGGCGGCTATGACACGCTCGCCTCCTCCGACGGGCCCGCTGGTGTCGGCGACGCGCTGCGACATACTCCGAACGGAGTCGCGCGATTTCGGCCGACCACCAATACTGCGAGCCTCGTCTGTCACCCGGACGGATCCGGGGCATCGACGTGTCGCAGATGCGAGACATGATCCGGATGTCGCGGTCCAAGCGGCGTAGGCACCAGCGCCGCTGTGGGACAACACTACTGCGATCAGGGCCGCCTCGGGGCGGACGGAATGCCACGCTGAAAAGTATGTGTCGGTGATCCGACAGCGTGGCAATTTCCTCTGCAACTCTCCACCCCGACACCAGGTGCATGGCCGAGGGAGTCGCCCACGTCAAGTCGACGATCGACTCCCCCTGCCATCGCACACAAGTGCTGACTGAACCCCGATTTAAAAGACGGAGGTCCAGTCCGTAGGCCCATTCCAGCAGTGACTCCCCTCGAACGTCCTCCCGGGCATCGCCCCACACACTAGAGTGGGCGTTAAAATCGCCCAGGACGAGTACCGGACGGGACTGGTAAGAGCTAATATGGCTCGTTAACCCGTCCAGGTACGCCTCAAAATTTGCGAGGCTGCGGAGGAGGCGGTGGCCGATTCAGCCGGGCAGCCTTTGCCCTGGCCTTTCGGCCAACCACCTGGGCCTAAGTGCCTTCAGTGTGTGGTGGCGGCGCAGTCAGCGCCGGCATTGCCGCAGCCCGAGCCGCAGCAGCTTCCGCAGCGGCAGCCCGTTGTTTCCGCCGGCCACCCCGCTTTCCGCCCGTCGCGGCTTTCGCGATCGCACCGCGGCGGACCTGGGGCGGCGCTGCTTTCCCAGCTAGCGGGGGGCGTATGGCCCTCCCCGGGAAGATCTCCGATATTATGTCTTGGCGCATCTGGACTAAGCGCTGATCCCAGATACGCCCCATTTCTCCTAATTTGCGGTCCAGGAGGGCCGCAATCTTCTCAGTTGACGAGGTATGATCTTCCCGCGGAGGAGCGCCCCCGCTGTTCCCTTGCGATGGAGGGCTAAAGGCCGGATGCGGTGATCCTGGTGTGCGCTTCTCCGGTGTCATTTGTGGAGAAGACAGTCTTAGCGACGGAGGCGGCTGTGAAGGAGGCGAAGGAGGTGGCGACGGCTGGGGCGGCGATGGCAGAGGCGGAAAGACCGCGACCTCGCCCCGGCGAAGCTCCGCCAATTCCGCCGTCATGGAGGCCACCCGGGACTCCAGGGAGGCCATCCTAGAGCGAAGCCGCTGGTTTTCAAGCTCAATTACGCTCCCCTCGGTCCTCCCATGCAATTCGGTGGCGGCCGCCTGCGCTTTCCGGGCCGCAAGTCTCAGGACACGTACAAAGTTGCCCTTGAGGTTGCGCGACGTATCCGCCACCTTGTCCACCCTCGCCAGCGATTCCAAAATAACCGCACCCAGGTCGGCTGTTGCCTGGTGGCGCAATTCCTCAATTAGGTCCTCGACCCGAGGCAGTGTGCTCTTCGCCTTGCTATCAGTAGGACCCATTGACGGGTCCAGTATAAACGCAAGATCCGCTTCATCGTCTGCATCCTCATTTAATTTGGCGGCCTAGATTGGACGGCCACCTTGTCCCGCGGTGCTCCGGCATTTCCCCCCCGGAGTATCCGCCCGGTCATCCAGTGACTCCATGGACACCGCGGACCTAAGAGAGCCATCGCTCTCTAAGCCCGCAACTTGTTCCCGCGATGTCCCAGGAATAGGAGTGGCCGGGCGGGAAAGAGTCCCCTTGGCCTTCTCAACGGCCTTCTTTTTTTTTGAGACAGATTTAGCTACCTTGACTGCTTCCGTTATAGGTACATCCTCTGAATCCTCTTCTGTTAAGGATACCTCTTTTGTAATAGTTTGGGCAATAATATTTTTCTTCTTACTCTCCATGAAGTGTATACTTGGCGTTCACCAACCCAATTCCCCACCCTCCACGGAGCCCTCAAAGGGGATGCTTTACAAGCACCAGGGATATTGGGCGGTATAGCCATGGGTTTATGCCAATCTGCGAGACCTCCAACGCGAACCGATACTGGACAGCCCAACGTCCAGCACGGCGCGCGCCTTCGTCTGCAGAGCGGCACACGGCGCCAGCCCAGACGCCACCTGCAGATACGCCTACCCATGGCTAGCCTTGACGGCCGTCCGACCGGACGTCACAGCCGATTGATCGGGGCCCGGCTAGACCCCGACCGCCCGTGTAAGGGGAAATCCGGACCAAAGAGGCGTGTTGCGGGTGAGGGATAACAACTGCCCGACCCCTCACCGGCTCAACCTCCAGGACTCCTTCATCCCCCCGTACGGCACAAACACGCGGGTGGTCATCGCGGAATTCCGACCATACATGGATGATGTATGGAAGGTCCGCCAAGATACGACCACAGGATCTTGGCAGATTCCGCCCCCCAACTGTGTCGGAATATTAGCCACAAGCAGTAACCCTTCACGTGGGACTAATCCCATTACGAGAAACGATTACTACCTGCGCCCGGCGTGCACTGTCCCATAAACTTCTGTTCCCACCGAATATGAATATTCGAATGGGACCAGTAGTCTTGGGCTCGCGAGGAGGTTTTCCGACCTAGCAATCTCACGGTACCTAACTTAGTGATCAGGAGTTTTGATTTCGACCCCCGTACAATTATTTGTGTGACCTACATATGTTCGTTCTGAGTCTCGATCTGTTCCGGAGTGGGATTTCACTTATATTAATAACTAGCTGAGTCCTGCGATTTCATCCGCGTTTAACTTAATAAATTATAGCCTATGTGTTATTCGGATTTATAAGCTATATTACTACAGAGTTTCATCAAAATCAGTTCGTTTTTTGCGTGAAAGAGTAACAAACAATCATACAAACTTTCGCATATATAATATTAGTATATTAGGATTAATCCTAGCAAGTTTTCGAGCGTTGTGTCATTTGGTTCAAAAGTCACGCTGTAATTAATCCAGCAACCAGATGTTCTCGGTTTGATCCCCGTACAGTACAATTATTTGTGTGACCTACATATGGAGGTTCTGTGTCTGGATCTGTTTTGTTTCCGTTTGTAAAGTTCTTCGTTTTTTGCAGATTTATTGCACAACTGCGGTGGTTTTCGCCTTTATTAATAATTACACCCGTTTGTGGAGTAAAAAGAAAATAAATGTTTCTAAGAAAACCAGAGTATCTTATTATAGGCGAAGCAGTTAATAGGTCGCGTAGAAGTTTGAATCCCGACCCGAACATAATGAGTATTCTTATAATCTTTTGTGCGGGCGTTCTCTTTGATAACCAAAAAGAAACTTACACAAATGTCATACATTATGTTGCATGACGAATATATTTTTATAGAGCCAAGGGAATGATAATGGCTTTTCATTGGAGAGTTCTTAATGAGACCTGTACATAAAAGTATAGGTGGTATTTTTTATAATGAAATGAAATCAATAATGAAATGTATTCAGCACTTGGATATTTACATACACTTGTACTTGTCAAGCTCACAAACACATAAACATAGTTCAATACAGTAATTAAAGTAACAAAATATTTTGAATAAGTCTGTCCTTGCGGTCTGTTTCGTCACATATAGTTTTATTAAATCGTTAAATAAATAATGAATAGCAAGTTACAAAGCTATTATTGTTACATTTAGCAATAGTATATTAAAATTTGTTGTTGCAGTTGGCTAGCGCAAGGGGCTCTCAACCAGTAGCTTAATTTAAGTGACTATTGCCTGAGGGCACTCTTATGGGCTTCGGGCCACAGCTTAGGCAGCCGCTGAAGTAAAAAGATGGAATTCGAAATGGGGGTCTCATCACTTGCTCGGGTTTACCGATCACATGTTAAGGGGGCAAGGCGACCCTCGGCTCGCCACATAATGAAATAATTATTTTATAATAAAACTTCTTTTTTCTTAAGGATTTATAAAAGATGTCCATTACATTTTTTTTAAATATTCACATATAATATTTAAACTAATCTGTAATTAAATAATTAAATAGTTTTTATAATAAAATAGTTATTATGTTACTCCAACTACAGTGTGTCACGAACTTAGTGTTAAATTGCGTTTATTTATGGTTGTTATTAGAATTGGAATCGGCAAGATATCTGCATACGAGTGCATGCGCTATTGTGCATACTTATTAGTTTCATGATTTATTAACTGAAATGGTTGAGAATTTCTACGATTTTAATACAATGCGAAGCTTCAGCGTAATACAGGCATTTATTCTAATGCAAAATTCGGTGTTTTCGTTAAAATTAAATTGGTTTGAACGAGATCTAGCAAGTAGTTTCTTTTTAATACGTCATAAATCGTAAACCACAATTTGCTTTCATTTAATCAACTGAAATACTTGCTGCTACGGAACCCTTCATAGGCGAGTCCGACTCGCACTTGGCCGGTTTTTTTGGATATTCAAATTAAAATCTTTCATACACGGTTGGTATGAAAGATTTTTATTTGAAAATCCCACTCATCAAGTCATCATAAATAAACACGATCATGTGTCTAATATCGTCCACTACTAGATATATGTTGGCCACCCCCAAAGGTTTCTATAATTTTAACATTTGGATTTGGTTTGACATAGTCACCGCGCTTGGCGTGCAAGTTGGCAACCTTAGTTAGTTAGTAAGGGGCCTTTAAGAAACTAATAGTCTTAGTTTTTTAAAGGCCTCCAACGCACTTACAGGCCCTGTGGTGTTGCGAATGTCTAAGAGCGTTGGTGATCAATTATCATTAGGTAACCCGCTTGCTCATTTGCTTAGCTATTTATTGAACACATAATTTCAATTTCAATTTATTTATAGCCAATCATGTGTATACAATGTTGTTACAATGGTTCAACATGATACCCTGTAAGGTCACAGCAACATTAGGTACATATTACATTAAAACTTAATATTTATCATTTAATTTTACACAATACAATCAATATAATAAATATAAAATTACAGTATTACATAGTTAAATAATAAGAGGAAAAAAATAAAAAAAGTTTCATGCATGTCAATAGAATAAATGTTAATTAATTTTACATTCAATATATTAAATGTCATCTGGTACATCAAATAGTCAGGGAATATAAAGAGAATGTCATATTATTTGGTTCCAGGTTGTACCTTCTAGCATTAATTTTATATTTCTATTTATTTATTTAGGCTGGCTGTCATTATAGAATTCTTGTAGTGTATAGAAACTTTTCTGAATTAAATAGCCTTTGTTTTGTCTAATGAAAGAATCACATAATTGTTCGTCTCGGATAACTTTTGGTAGTTTATTATATATATTAATAGCACTAGCGTATGGCCCAGATTTGTAAAGGCTTAGTTTCGTCTGGGGAACGGTCAGTATGGGGAACGGTCAGTATGGGGAACGGTCAGTATGGGGAACGGTCAGTATGTTTTGTTGTCTTAAATTTAGAGGTCGTGAGTAGTTATCTTTCACTTGTTTAAATAGATGGTAGTTTTTCCTCACAAATATATTAACTATCTTTGTGATTAGTTTATTTATAATGTGTTTTTTTTATTATATTGAGTTTTATGCTTGTAAAGTAAGTGATTATAAGATTTATACAAACTTCGTTTCATCGTGTATATGTTCAATAAAACATTTTCTTTCTTTCATTCTTCTTACTATTCTATAAAAAAGAAAAAATATATAATGGTACTGATATTGTATAGGTTTTTTTAGTTCCATAGACTGACTGAGTTTATGTAGCATCTAGTATGATTTATATTATTAGTAAAATAAACTAAAATTTAATTATGAGATGAAATATTATAATTTTGTTGAGATTTCTTTATTAAATGTATAAGTATAAAGGTAAAGGATAATAAACCTCGTGCCACGAATTAACTTATGGGATATACTTCGAAATTAAAGTCTCTTGAACGCTATTGACTTAAGAGTTCTAGGAAAAAATATACATAATTTATACATAATCCCAATTTCTAAGAAATCACATTTATGGACCTTATTTCATAAAACTGTATTTCTTTTACGGATACCAGAAACGTGTCTTTTGCTCGACTCTAAACAGTTTATTTTCTTAAGGAAATATTAATTTGATATCAAGTATTCCACGAACTTATTTTGTAAATAATATTATATATTATTACTATATCTACACATATTATTGATATTCTCCAAATTTATAATTTTATAGGCCAACTAAAAACTTCTTTAATATTAGTGTTATTATACATATATATTTTTTATTTTAGTGGTCAAATGCTTTCACAATCAGCGAGGTTGATTAATTAGGCTCATGATCAGTCCATAGAAGGATGACCACCAAAGTGGGTTTATTTTTGAGCATCTCCGTGTTTCGGAGGACACGTTAAGCTGTCGGTCCCGGTTGTAGTCATTAGACAACAGTTGCTAGGCCATGTGAGAGACGTACCGGGCGGCTTGAACAACTCTGACACTAGCTGGCGGAGTCGGTTCTAACCATATAAGCGCAAATTTGTTTTTTATTTAGTTTATTTATAAGGACGTCATATAATCAATTAACTCTGAAGGCATTTCCGATCCGCTATGACATGGTAATGGAAGAAAGGCTATTCCTTTTAATGGCCTTTGGGGTTGGGAGTGTTTAGGGGCAGCGGTGATTACTTCCCATCAGTTATCCCGGTGTATGTTTGCGTCACTATTATATAGAAATAAAATAGTCAAAGGTTAACTGTTATGCGGCCCAAGATGTTTGAATAGGCCGCGGCCGATAATAACAAGAATAAAACCCAAATAAAATATATATAGCACACCTCTTTTAATACTACGGATTAAAAGAGAATATAATCAATCAATATAATCAATCAATAAAAGAATATATCTATTCAGTAAAAATATATATATTATAAAATATATATGATGTCTTCCCGGCCACGGCGGCCATTCTCAATGGAGATTAGGCAATTGCGCAGGACATATTATAGTGCACAAGTGTGTGCGCAAACAGAGAGGCACTTTCTATTCCATCACTCTCATGATCCGATGGAACGCCTAGCGACACGACCGGAAAGAGCTCAGGCACAGGACCGACGGCTTTACGTGCTCTCCGAGGCACGGGGGTGTATTACCGCCAACTTCCAGACTTCAGGCTGATACTGAGAAATTTCTTTTTACGGATAAATCCCAAAATCACTTTTTGGCCCGACCCGGGATTTGAACCCAGGACCTCATTTTCTGCGGTTGAACACGCTACCGCTAGACCAACGAGGCAGTCAAATATATATATATAATTTATGTTTTTAAACTTTCGCGATTTGTAAACATTTTTATATAATGTGGACACGGGTCTCAATCTAATAAAAGGAAATGATTTGCCTTAAATTGCTATCGCGATTGAGACCGTGGCCACAATTTATTAAAATATTATAATTTGACGACCTCATAGAACATTATTTGATCAAATCGTAGACGTTCTCTAGAAAGGTCAGGCCATAAGTACCCTAAACCGGCGAGCATGTATGAAGAACAAAATGTCAGTAAACGAACCAAAAGAAGTGTGCAAGGATCGTGACAAATGGAAGTCCGTTGTCTCTGCTTACCCCTCTAGGAAACAGGCGTGAATCTATGTATGTATGAATTGACGACCACCGTGACTCAGTTGATACTGAAACTGCCTTCTGATCCATAGGTAGTGGGTTCGGTCTTCGTACAAGAAAACTAATTTTGTGCAAGAACACGTCTATTTGTCTGGGTCTGCGTGTTTTCTGAATATTTTATGTATGGAGACAAAAAAAATAAGATTTTCTATCCACTGCTTTGCTTAGTTTGGACTAGGTGGCGCTGTGTGTAATGTCCAAGATAATAGTGAGGGTGGAATACAATACCATACGTCACTTCAATTTGGTAGTTAGCTATATATGTATGTTGTTAAAAGTCATACGGTACTCACCTGATGGTAAGTAAAGATGTGGTCGAAGATGGACCGCGCGTACCCATGAAATGCCTGTTCACTCTAACTTTGAATAAACCCATGTTATATGATTCTGGAAACACGTCGTTTGGGAGGGTGTTCCACAGCTTAGCCGGGCGTATGATGAAAGAGGAATTCGTACGGCATAATGGGATGTCAACAACATAGCGGTGGATAGCCTCCCAACGCCTTGTAGTCCGATGAAAAATAGGGGAAGGAGGCATAAGTTCATAGAGGTCTTGAGCGCATTCTCCATGAAACAGCCTGTAGAACTATGTAGACGCTTATATACTATATACGAATAATAGGCTATAATTTATAAAGTTTACTGCGGGGCACGGCTAGTCTAATAAGTTTTTTGTTAACATTTTTGGATATCATCGCTTATTTTTTCTACAATTAAGTCGGAAAAATACGACCCATCTAATGGTTTGAAATTCTCATACGACACTTGTAACAGTAGCAAGCTTGTAGCAGGTCTATTATAACCTTTTCATTGGGCCTCAAGGTGAAAACTCTTGGGAAATACCAGTACATTTCCTGTTGAAGATTAATTGATCAATCAATCAGAGGAAAATTGTTAATGACATGAACGAACTAAGCTTAGAATAAAGCAAAAATATCTAGAAACAAAATAAAGGTACCCATTATCCATGAGTTTGTTTCAATCGCTCATTTAATACTAAGGTTGGCTATATGGGATACATAAATAAAAAATAAAAAAATAATAAGGTTTATTCCCAACAAGCACAGATAATCCTTAACTTAGTTTACATCTAAGACGATATAACTGATTGCGTTTAGTTTATATAATACTTATGAAGCATGCAACATTATAAGTACTAGCTAGGAAAGGCGTCTACCTCAGCAAATGTTACAGTAAATAATAATGATTACTGTAACGCTGATCTTCCGATAGCGCTTAAAAAACTACTAATTAAATTACAAAATTATCATGCGTCTCGACCGGTAGCGTTTGGTTGCGACTCCAACCACTTTAAATGTCATCAAAGAGAATATAAACTTAATATAACTTGTACTTGTTCGAAATTACGTAAAAAAATAGCGGAGCTCATTTACTCAGGTAAATGCATTATGTATTTAACTTTACTTTGCGTTAACACCTTCATTTATAACTTCGCCCTTAACATGAGGGTGCATTGATTTTATGGCTTGTTATGCAAACTAAATTACGCGCTTTTCCGAGCGTAAATTTATTGGAATGAGGTTTTAATGCGATAAAAATGGGGTAGGTATAACAGCTCTACTTAGAGAGGTTAATAAAAAGCTGCTGAGTGGAAATTATGAATTCTATGATATATTATTAAAACTTTTAATATGCTAAATATAGGAGGCAACTCACTTTATTTAATTTGAGATAGTTAACCTAATCCTTCCGGCATGTTCCAAAGGAACCCTTCCATATATGGTAAAGTACCCTAAACTGGCGAGCATATATGAAGAATATAATGACAGTAAACGAGGCAAAAGAAGTGTGCAAAGATCATGACAAATGAAAAAATCCGATGTCTCTGCCTACCCCTCTGGGAAACAGGCGTGAGTCTATGTATGTATATTGTAAAGAAACCACCGTGGGTATGAGTTGGAGTGAGCCTGATATCACCGGGCATTAACACCAGGAAAGGGGTCCAAAACATGGAAACAATTGACATCAATTATTGTTCATGCGGCACAATCAGAGTTGGTCACCCCAATTTCATCGTAAAGCTGTTTATTTGAAATTGAAGAACATAAGTAAGAAAACAGGTTCATCATAATAACTGAAAAGCCACTGCTGAACAAAATCCTCCTCAGTATCTTAGTGTTCTATGCCATAATCGCCATGCTTGGCACACGGGATGGCGATCACAATATGATGGTCGTACTACTCAGAAAGTAGCTGCTGCCCATCCTCTGGTAGAGATTTCCTCGGGACGACTTCTACGCCCTCCACGGGAGGAGATGGGGTGATGATATTCTGATATTCGCCGTCCTCACCACACAATTCAATTATTTTTTTAAATTAATTAAATTGTTTATTTCGATTACAAAAGGCTTACAGATACACATATTTGGAGAACACCTTTTAAGCAAAGGATTGCTTGTCTTAGGAGTCTCCGCTCTTCCACTTATCATTAATATTGTAATCAAGATGTAGACAAAAGCATGCAAGATTAAAATACAGGGTGACTTAATATTATGGCTGTTCGATGTAATATGCTGGTTCGAAGATTTGCACGTTGTACTGACGAAGTAAAAATAACACTTTTTAAAGCCTTTTGCCAGTCTTTTTACACGTGCAGTCTTTGGACCAGTTTTACGCAGAGGACATACAGTGATCTGCGTGTCCAATATAATAATGCATTCAGGATACTGTTGGGGCGGGCGTGGCGATGTAGTGCGTCCGGTATGTTTGCGGAGGCGCATACTGACGACTTTTACGCCATAATACGTAAGAGGACCGCCTCCATGAATGGCCGGCTGCGCACCGCCACCAACAGTCTCCTGAAAGTGTTTTCAGATCGGTGGGACTCCCCTCTGCTGCGCCACTGGGTGAGAATCCACACCGTTTTTAATTAATTTGTCTTATTACTAACATTTAGTCTTTAAGTTATTTTGTATACTAACTAAATTCTTTTTTCATGTATACTAACAATAGTCTCTAAGTTATCTTGTATACTAACACTATGGACGCATGTCTGAAATAAATTATTTGATTTGATTTGATTATACATTAATCATTAGCATTAAAATTAACAACCTGCTCTGCAAGAGCATGACCGAAAATGCAGAGAAAGCCAAATCGCTCAAGTATGTGTGATGTGTGTGTAACAGTGAGTGCGTGAGTGAGGTGTCAATGAGTGTGGGTGTGAGTATAAGTAGTGAGGTAGAGTGGTGTGCGGTTATTGTAAGGTCGCTACAATTGATTCAATATCGTCGTAGGATTTTGTTTTAAGCCATTCGGTTACAACTTTTTTACAGTCCCAGAACTTCATGGAATATATGTGTAATTCTCTATTCACCAAGTTATAAAGGTAAGACGATTGGCTTGGGTATTGTCTTTTACCGAAAGCATATCTTACCCTGACAGTTGGAGCGACTAAGTAGGTTCTTCTGCTTTTAGGTTTAGACGGATCATACGGGAGGGATGAATGCTTTTTCAGTATAATTTGCAGCAAATACAATAAAAGAAGGAAAGTATATAAGCAATATAGAACAATATCGTGAATATTTAACCTCCCTCTATATATAGCCCATATTATTATAGAAACAACATAAGCACTAAGCTCACACTTAACAATGCCTAAAAAGACTCTAGTAACAACTTTTAGAACCGTCTTTCTTCTAAAATTTGATTTAAAACGAATTACTACTTTGTACAAAAAAATAAAATAAAGTCTCAAAATAAAAGCTTTACACAATTGGATTCACAAAATAAAAATAGTTTAAGAGTTAATTCGTTTTATAAAAGCTTTTCAATTTGGTGAGCTGCTAACTACCGTGTAACTGTAAAAAAATATACATTTTAGACAGCTTTTAACATTTTCTAAATAAAGTTATGAATAATGGAATGAATGAAATCTGCTGTGTGGTGACAGCATAGAATATCATCACCCCATCTCATCCCGTGGGGGCCGTAGAAATCGTCCGAGGGAATACCTACCAGAGAAGGGGCAGCAGCGTTTTTCTGTGAACTATGACCACCAAACTGCGATTGCCAACCCGTCTGCCAAGCGTGGCGATTATGACATATCCCCCCATTCTTCGGGGAGGATTTTGTCCAGCAGTGGACGTACTTGGGCTGACATGATGAAGATGATGATGATTAATTTGCTGTACATCATTTGTTTTAGGAAATTCATTCAACTGATTTATATTTTAGATAAGACAACGTTCGCACTTACGATTTAAAATACTTTATCGCAAGGGACACATACAAAAATTTCACACATCCAAACTTGTTACGGATAATACAAATAGCCTACCATTACCTGTATAATCTACATCTGAGTCAAGTCAAGTCTCAGACTCTGTCGTGTGTTCCCTCCTCTACCACGCGATGGACCCGGTATCATAAATAAAATAAAATAAAAAAGTTTTTTACTCACGTAGACTTTAAAAAAGCGCTTGTAAATAGTCAGAACATGTTTGTAGTAATATAGTTGTATACATTATTATTTCTAGTAACATAGATATTTAGGTACACATTGTATGAAAACATTTATAAAATTTATTTTATTATAGCATTGCTATTAAGCTAGCTCGTATCAAGTTATTGTCAAGAGATTATGTTTAATTATCTAGTTTAAGTCTATTATTTTTACTACATATTGTCAATGGTTCTGTCTATATTAAGGTATTATTATTATGACGGACCTTGATTTAATAACGACGGTCGTGCTTTAATGCTACCACCGGATCCAATGCGCCCCAACTGAGAAGATCCAGCGAAACAAACTCAGTGGGTTCATCTACTACCGGTTTCAACACGACCCAGTTGAGACGCTCCGGCGAAACATACTTAAGCGGGCATGAACATGGGATTTGGTCCAATTAGAGTAAGTAATTATTTAGTTGGCAAACACAATATATATATATATTTTTTTTTTTTTATTTATTTACATATATTTTTTTACAATTGTATAACATATAAGTAATCTCGCCAAACTGTTACGTTTAATGGCGAGTAACGCGCTCTTGTAGTACAATAAATCTTAACCTACATACATCTACATTTTAATTTTACATATTTAGGACATACTTAAGGCTAGGTACATTTGACAGACCCATCGTCTGTAGGCATGAACAATGCCTCAGGTCTCAGATGACCCCTCTCCACCATCGAGAAGTAAATCCCTCAACTTTAATTTTAAACTACTAATACTTATTTTAGGTGTTTGTCTCAATATCGGTAATTTATTGAAAATTTTCCATAATAATTGGTCACCTTTGGTTGAACGAGATTTTTATTTATAACTCTCCTTGTATTATATTTATTTTCAACAGGAGTTTTATACGTCTCGCTATAATAATATTCTAATGCTATCAAATAATTTATTTTAGTATCTACTGGCAATAGTTTACAAATAGGGAATAATTTGTCGTAGTCCTGATTACATTTTTGTTTTACTTTATTACTAACTAGGAATTTAATTAATCTTAACTGTAAATTTTTTATCTCATTTAAATATGTTTTGAATGTTCTTCCATAAACAATTAAACAGTAACTTATAAGTGATTCGGCCAATGCGTAATATACGACTCGCAACGTATGTTTATTTAATATTCGGTTCAGTTGGTAAAACTTCCCTAATACGGACCTTAGTCGGTTACAAGTATGTGCGACGTGAATTTTCCAATTAAAGTTTGTGTCAATAGTAAGGCCAAGGTATTTAAATGTTTCAACATATTCTATCTCACTACAGGTGCAGCTGATTTTATTATTATGAAGACACTCGTATGTATGGCCAATTACTGTCATGTCCTCTTTTTGAGTACTCTTAGCTCGATGGTTATATGGCGAGTGTATATGCATGCACTTAGTTTTTGACAGGTTTAATATGATCCCGTTGTCGTGGGCCCATTTGGTGATATTTTCAAAATCTTCCTCTATATTTTTTTTTACTTCCGATATATTCCTTGAGCCGTATACTATTAAAATATCGTCTGCATATACATACACCCGACATTTATTTACAATATTTGACACACTGTTCACATGCATCACGTAACCGACCGGCCCGAACACTGAACCGGTCGGCACACCTAACTGCACAGATGCCGCGTCGCCAGTCTCTCCTGCAATGGTCGTACGTATTTTCCTATTAAACAGGTAGTTTTTGAACCAGTTATTAGTGGGTCCACGTATCCCACATTCATCCATAGCCTGTAATAATGTATCGTGATCCAGTGTGTCAAATGCTTTTTTGTAATCAATAAAAAGTGAGATCAGTTGTTTACCAGAGTCTAATGATTCATTAACATAGTCCGCAAAGTCCGTCAAAGCCGAGACAGTACTACGTCCTTTCCGAAAGCCATGCTGACTGTCTGAAAGAATATTTTTACTCTCTAAAAATTTACTAATTTGGCCTACAATATTTTTTTCTATAATTTTATCAATAACCGATAGAATGGCTATCGGCCTGTAATTGACATATTCTAAGTGACTACCAGACTTATAAAGGGGGCGTATTAGTGCGATTTTTAATTCATTGGGATATAAGCCGTTGGTTAGGCACATATTCATGAATTTTGCTATAATAGGACTTAATTATATGCTCGATCGGTTGTCTGAATGCTTATTATTTTAGATTTTATTTAGGTATACAAAAGAAAAACTTCGAAACAATAAAATTATTCATTTTGAGACAGAGTCAATAATTTTCGAACGGTGAATCCATGGAATGCTAAGAATTAGGTCTTCTACGACAACCAACACTGAAACACGTGGTTACTGGGGCAGTAACAAGGTGAATAACTATCAGTCCGCATTAAAATATTTGCAAATTTATATATACGCATATTAGCTAGCTACTCTGGCTTAAAAGTATTTGCAAACATTCTCCTCGTAAATCCAAGAAATAATTAATGTTATTTCAGCCTTCAAACTACATTATGTAACACGAATTTGGTACCATTGTAATTCCAAATTCAATTTACATGAAGAAAACGCTTAACTACAATAATAACAACATCCATAGAAATTACGAAACCATCTTTAAACATAACTCCACAATAACACAACCGAAACGTCATTAAATTTGAATTTGCTTCTAACCACTAGGCTACAATAATTCTTGGTCGTTAACAATGACATTAAACACGCCAATTCGTACTGAATGGAAGCCATTGTTACTACATCGTATTAAAATCACAAGTCTTAGGGCGAAATCAAACAATGTAAAAATTTCGTGTATAGCTCACGACTTGAAAAAATACCTACGTACAACGGCAGCCTGCCGCTACGCTTCTCCTACGCTATAAAAACCCACCCGAGCAAACTCTGTAATTCCGCTTCGTCCCGACCGATATAAAATATGAAAGACTGAGCAAAATTCGCGTCGGCTCCCCCAGCGCCAGCTCGGTTGTTTCCGCCTCCCGTCGGTGAACTTCGTAACGCCGTAGCGGCAGTTTCGTAGCACCCGTCGCGGGCCTGTTACGTACAGGTTGCGTTTCGTACCCACCAAAATATATTTGACGGTGAATGTGTTTTCATTTGTGAAAAATAAAATAACCTATAAGTGATGCATTAGTTTTGTGTACTCGTATAATGTGTGTGTCGGATTCAGCTCACCGTACGCGTGTCGGACTACTTTGATAGTTCGAAAAAATGGTATGGATACTTTTTAATGATAAGTATGATTAGTTAATGGCTGCGCTTAACGTCTTTATAGGCGAAAATTTTCTTTTACGATTCTTGGGGAGCTTTTAATTAATTTACCAAGATGAAATTTCTTGAAAGCTCTTAAATAAGCTTGAATAGGGTTTCGTAAAATTTGGGTATTTTTATCTAACATTTTATAAAATATTGACGATGTTACGAGACTTTGACACTTCTTTGAAGTTTATGAAACCAAATTCTCTTGTAAGCTTTTATCAGCGATAAAAATAAATATTTTATGAATACTTAAGCATGAACATCAAACTTACTTTGATTAACATACTCTAAGTATGATTCAGATATTCTGATAAAAATATCGTTAATATTTGAATATGTTTAGAAGTAAATTTTATTACCGACTTCTAAAGGAGAAGGTTATTAATTTGCATTTATATATTTTTCTCGTTGATGCGAAACATTTTTGAAAAATATTTTATTTTATATATTTTATTATATTATTTTATTCCATAAACTAAAATTTCTGTATATATATTAAAATAAAGTTTATGTCGGTTTATGTAATTAAAACTTTATTTTTTAAAATATAGACTTTAAACTTCAGCTATTACCATAAAATCTAACGTTTTTATTTAGTAAGTTAGTTTATTTTCATATTACGAACAGACACACGTGAAAATGTGATGAAACGAAAACTATAATTAGTAAATGCATTGTGTTCGATATTTCATTTTATTTTACTTTTGTATCGTACAGGCTTTGGGCGTGTAAATTAATAGGACATGTATACATTAATTAATTAAAATTTCCCTGTACATGTTTAACTAGTATTGAATAAATTCAAAATAATTGTTTTGTAAGTTTAATTTTAAAAGGATTTGTGTTTATTTTGTTGGTAAACTGTTTGTACATTATTTTTATACAAACTGTTTAAAAGTAAAATATCTGAAAATTGCTGTGTAGGTTTGATTCATAAAATAGTAATATTAATGTTGATCCAATAATTTTTTTCTAGAGTATGCTAAGATTGATGATTTCTCTAGAATTTTAATTATTTTTCAAAAATAAAAAAGTGGCTGTTAATGTCTACTGGAGATCAAGATTATTGTCAATCTTCAAACGTCTCGCTGTTGTTAGACAATAGTTATCTGATCTCATTTTTGATATTTAGTTTTTCAGTGTGTCATAATCTTGGTAGTGTGTGAAATTTTTTTATTATTAAAATATTTACTTTTAATTAAGGTATATAAAAATATTAACTTTTTGCACTAATTCTCCATATGAACTTCAACTGTGCCAAATTTCCTTTCCTCCGTCCGCGCAATATTCGGTAAAAGTTTTTGGTTCACTTATAAATATTATGATTATTATTCGTGTTGATTAATTTCAAAGATCATTAAAAGAAATATCGGCAAAGCGAATAAAATGAGGTTATATCGGAAAAACGATAACTTATCTCCGGGACAGTGGAGTGACAAAATAGTTTATTTTCTTTTTTCTTTATTTCTAACCTTCTCTCACTTTTATTTTAGTCATTAATATTGTTCAAAAGCAGTTCAGTGAGTTCTATAAACCAATTACAAATCTATTCACGTTGTTAATTAGAATCAATTTCAATTTTGTGAATTATTCCGTTTGTGTTAATTTAGAATTTGCTCTGTGTTTCCGACTAATTTTAGCCTATTTCCCTATTACACAGTCAACTAATTTATTTATTGAATTAAGGGAACCTAGCGCTTAGTTATAGATGGTTATATATATAACCTTTGTATTTAAATTCTATATTTGCGTGAAATATCTATGATTAAGTTTTGATCTAAAGCAGAGAAGAGAAGTCCATGAAGTCTTCCCTAATAATAATTATCTTATATAAAATAAAATATAATTATCTTGCAACTAACGCACTGCCATCTCAAACTAGGCAGAGCCTGTTGTAATATGGCAACCAGACGCCTGATAAACATTATATATATCTTAAAATAGCTGTGCCGGAGGAATTCATACCGACATATTACAATAATTATTTAAGGGCATTGTAATGTACAGATGCCAGCACATCCAGCTCAAAAGGAGAAATTTGACAGATTGGGGTAGCTTGATGTGTTGGCGTCTGTAAAGCTGTTTTGTTTCTCTTGCCGGAGAGATAATAAATAGTGCTTTAGATACAACGACCAAAAATAACAACGTCTCACAGTCTTGTTTCATTCCCAAATCACTTTTTTTTTCTTATTTTCTGATACTAACATTCCTGGACTTTATAATATAAATTGGATAAATCTTTCTTTCGAAGATTTATCCAATTTTGTACAGTCGTTTATCTATGTAGATATATGAGTATGTTTATCACACTAATATTATAAAGGCGAAAATTTGTGAGTGTGTATGTTTGTTACTTCTACGCGTCTAAGTGGCAGGAACGATTGTAATAAAATTTGGTATGGAGTTAAATGACATCCTGGATTAACATATAGGCTATAATTTATCAAGTTTAACGTCAGTAAAACCGCGAGGCACTGATAGTATCTACAATATAAGGGGACCATTCCCAAGATTACGACAGTCAGATAATTATTTATTACTACTTATTTGCAAATAGGTGAGAACTTCTCTTCTTAGTCTTCCCTTCCACTGCGGTGGAAACTTGATCATCAATTCAGTTAATATGAACACTTTCTTTTCGGGCCCGTATAATTATAGTTTAATCTTCTCTGTCTTCCTGGATTCTTTGTACTTACTAAGCTCGCAAGAAAACGATAGCTAAGCACATACCCAGGCACAGAACAAATAAAGATTTGTCGTGGGTGGAGTCAAATCTATGACTTCTGCTTAGCAGGGTCACTAATCACTGGACCAATAGGTTATCCAATTGTATATACGAAGGGGAAGACTTGCCTAATAGTATACTCAGGTATATGTCTGCTGTGTGGCTGACGGGATAAAATCAGCTACCCCCGTGGGGGGCCGTAGAAGTCGTCTCCAGGAATATCTATCAGAGAATAGGCAGCAGCGTCTTGTCTGTGTACTATGACCATCATACTGCGAACGCTAACCTGTCCGCCAAGCGTGGCGATTATGTCATATCCCTCCTATCCTATCGCTGGATGTGGATGGACACGACTCCATTGTAGAAATCTTTTGGGGAGGCCTTTCGTCATTCGGCTGAAATGATAATATTCAGGTATTTGATAGTGTATGCGACTGCACGTTGGGCGCAGCGGCTAAGACAGTCGCCTCGCAGCTTCGTGTCGCGGGTTCCAGTCCCACGCCGGATAATTATTTGTGAGTCTGGATGTAAATTGTGTCCGTCTATTATGTGTTTGTAAAGTACCCCGCGACACAGGGATTAGATGATCTAGTGCGGCCGTAGTCTTTAAAAAAAACCGATGATCTTATGAGGGTCGCTGGAAACCGCTGGATGTGGATAGAGTAAGATCGATCATTGTGGAGGTAAAATAAAATAAAATAAATAAAAAAGGTTTTTATTCACGTAGACTTTAAAAAAGCGCTTGTAAATAGTCAGAACATGTTTGTAGTAATATAGTTGTATACATTATTATTTATAGTAACATAGGTAGATATTTAGGTACACATTGTATGAAAACATTTATAAAATTTATTTTATTATAGCATTGATATTTAGCTAACTCGTATCAAGTTATTGTCAAGAGATTATGTTTAATTATCTAATTTAAGTCTAATATTTTTACTACATATTGTCTATATTTAGGTATTATTATTATGACGGACCTTGTGTTAATAACAACAATATTGACAAACACAGTAACTTTAGATCCCATACGGAACCAATAATTTTGATCTATTAGTTTTCCGTAACTATTGACACACAAGTTCAATCGAAACCGACGGCCTAAAGTGCTCTACGAGGCATAGACTAGTCTCTTAATAAACCAAACTCCACCATTAATCTTAATTTTTACATTATGTTATTAATTGGCAGTAAAAATAAAAAAAAATAATAACAAAGGTTTTTATTCACGTAGACTTTAAAAAAGCGCTTGTAAATAGTCAGAACATGTTTGTAGATTTATAGTTGTATACATTATTATTTCTAGTAACACAGATATTTAGGTACAAATTGTATTGATTGTATTAAAACATTTATAAAATTTATTTTATAACAGCTATGATATTTAGCTAGCTCGTATCAAGTTATTGTCAAGAGATTATGTTTAAGTTTAATTATCTAGTTTAAGTCTAATATTTTTAATACATATTGTCAATGGTTCTGTCTATATTAAGGTGTTATTATTATGACGGACCTTGTGTTAATAACGACGGTCGCGCTTTAATGCTACCACTGGATCCAATGCGCCCCAACTGAGAAGACCCAGCGAAACAAACTCAGCGGGTGTCTCTACTACCGACCAAACCCGAAAACTCGAATCAAACCCACGGCCAACCGAGGGCCTAAGGCCAGACCAGATCTTACACCGACCTTACACCGGGTGGGCACAGAAGTCGTCGGTAAATTATTCAAACATAGGCCTCGGAAAGACACGACAAGACAATTTATAATGAATAGTGTCCTGCGCAGATGGGCAGTCTCAACGGACACTGGCCATTTGCGTGGGGCCATCTGTGGACAAGTGTTTTAATTTGAACCCAGGACTTCATTATGTACGTTTCAACACCATCACTTAACCAACCAAGAAGACAAAAAAGCTTGTGTGTACTTATGTACACGCGTTAGAAGTTATACTTCTTAATATACAACTTGAACATAGTTATCAATTTTCATACCACCTAGAACTAACGTCATGCTGTTATTTTTACGATGCGCGCGCACGATGCGCGTGCATCGTAAAAATTCACTCTCATACATTTTCATACCACCTAGAACTAACTTCATGCTGTTAAATTTTTTGGTGTCGGTGTGCGCGCGCATCGTAAAAATTCACTCTCATCATTTTTCTCCATCGCGCCAAAAGAAGTATAACTTCAATAAGTTAATACCATCTAGCGATAGAACCTGTTCTTGTCTGTATGACTGTTAAAAAGGTTTTCATTTAGTTACTCTATCCCGATATTTGCATGAAGATAACCTTATTATGGTATCATGCATAAGGGTACGGAATTAGCCACAGATCATCGTTCCCTTTATTGGGTTCCGTGATTGAAATCTGATTACAATCTTGCGATTTGGAAATCAATATTTCTCATATCTCACCGTGTGAAGACAGAATTTAATACTTCGAAATAGCGCCGCATGATGTAAATAGAAATCGTCTTGTTAAAGTTAATTAAGATCGGCATAATTCTTCTGCGACTTTACTGAGTTGCCTACTACCTTATCTTTTATTTTTTGAAGTCTAAGTTTAAGTTTTTGATCTTCTTTAGCGGCGTTGTGCAATTTTTTGGATCGGTAAAAGATGTTAAACCCGCGTCAGTACACGTGACCTGATCGAATATTTGTAAGACAGAGGGCCTTTTTAGGGTTCCGTAGCCAAATGGCAAAAAACGGAATCGTTATAGATTCGTCATGTCTGTCTGTCTGTCCGTCCGTCTGTCACAGCCACTTTTTTCCGAAACTATAAGAGCTGTACTGTTGAAACTTATGGAGTAGATGTATTCGGTGAACCGCATTATGATTTTCACACAAAAATAGAAAAAGAACAATGTTTTTACATAGAGACAGACATAGAACTGAAACTCAAAATTTTTTATTTCATCGTACCCATACATGTGGGGTGTCTATGGATATGTGTTCAAAAATGATATTGAGGTTTCTAATATTTTTTTTTTTCTAAACTGAATAGTTTTCGCGAGAGACACTTCCAAAGTGGTAAATAAGTGTAACTTCTAAAATAAGAGAATGATAAAACTAACAAAATCATATGATGTACATTACCATGCAAACTAACAACGAAAATTGATTTGAAAGAGATTTAGCAAGTAGTTTTTTTTTAATACGTCATAAATCGTAAACCGCAATTTGCTTTTATTTAATCAACTGAAATACTTGCTGCTGCGGAACCCTTCATGGGCGAGTCCGACTCGCACTTGGCCGGTTTTTTTTTAATTCACACTGGCCGTTTATACACTCCCATGACCGCAGCATTTTTGTCTAAATTAGGTTAGATTTTTACAGCCGACTAAGTGGTAACTTTTACTCGTGGACATTCGTAATTCCAGGTTACACAGCAAACTGCTTCCTACCGTGAGATTAATACTCTTTTTAAACCTAGTTTACTAACCTTACAAGTATGATTGGTAATAATAAAGTGCACGAATTTCAGTCACTATGTTAAAGTAATAACGTCTGTCTTATATCGCACATTATCAGTTGAAAGGTTGGCATTATCAGCCTAATATCGTTCACTACTGGACATAGGCCTCCCCCAAACATTTCTATAACGTTACCATTTGGAGGGCTTTGCCATAGTACAGTCAACAGCAAAAGTAGTTGATCAAAGTCGGATATTCAATACTAATTATCACAAATTGCGACAAAACAGTATGGTGGTGAAGGGTATCTAGTTGAAGGTGTGCGTGAGTGTTAAGTGTAAAAATATTAACTAGTGAAAACTGCCGCCCAATAGCATCATAAACTCAAAACTCAGGTCCGATTTAGATCATCTACTTATGCTGTTGACTGTACCACGGACGGGATTCAAGTTCTACGATAAAATTTAATGTTCTCCCCTCAATCTTAGTCCGTCATAATAATAATACCTTAATATAGACAGAACCATTGAGAATATGTAGTAAAAATATTAGACTTAAACTAGATAATTAAACTTAAACATAATCTCTTGACAATAACTTGATACGAGCTAGCTAAATATCACTGCTATTATAAAATAATTTTTGTAAATGTTTTCATACAATCAATACAATGTGTACCTAAATATCTATGTTACTAGAAATAATAATGTATACAACTATATTACTACAAACATTTTTTGACTATTTACAAGCTCTTTTTTAAAGTCTACGTGAATTAAAACCTTTTTTATTTATTTATTTAGTCTTCATTAACTGCTTGATGCTAAACTCTGGCCGATTCTCTATTTATTATTCTCTATTTAACTATAACTTGTAAGTTATATCTGCTTTAACAAAGACATTGCGTATAGCATAACTTATTTAGTTACGCTGTTGTTCTTTACAGTAGTAACAATCGTGTTGGATGGCTTTTAATTGAAAACTTTTATTTATAACATGCCTTTTTGAAGTTATACTTCTTTTGGCGCGATGGAGAAAAATGATGAGAGTGAATTTTTACGATGTGCGCGCACACCGACACCAAAAAATTTAACAGCATGAAGTTAGTTCTAGGTGGTATGAGAGTGAATTCTTACGATGCGCGCGCATCGTAAAAATAACAGCATGACGTTAGTTCTAGGTGGTATGAAAATTGATAACTATGTTCAAGTTGTATATTAAGAAGTATAACTTCTAACGCGTGTACATAAGTACACACAAGTTTTTTTTTCCTTTTCTCACAGTTACTGTATTATAAACCGGTTGCTTGGAATTTTTCATTCGAGAATATTAATTGAATTTCGAATTTTAGGTAAGATTTAATATTGAATTTTCAAGCGTGTTATCACTTGATTTATTGACTGTTTTATAGCTCAAATGTGTGAAATTTTAATTGACTTAAATGCGTGATTTCTTTTATAATATTTCTCCACTGGTAATTACTACTAATAGTGTTTTAGTACGTATGATCGGAGTGCGTATTTGTTAATGATTTTTAATTGATGTTGCTTGTAATGATGATTGGCTTAGGTTTTGTCTTTAATGTAAGTATTAAAATTGTTTTAGTGTTAGCACAAATATAGGTAGATAAATTTATAATCCATTTTGAAGATGACTGAAATTGTATTCATTCACATTTCATTATAGTTAAGTAATGGCGTTATTTTGTAGAAATCCTTGACTATCAAAATAATAAAAAAACTACAGTTATCAGATTAATCAAGCCAAGATGCAGTTTGGATGGAAACACGTTTTGGAAATCATACTGGTGTATGTAATTTGTTTATTTATATTGTCCTTCTTGCTTATGAATATTTTTTTGGACCGGAAGGGCGGTGCAAATTGCATCCCGGCTTGTTTAAACTAGCAATTAGCTACAAATTAAAATATATGTAGCTGTATTTGGAAACTTGAAATAATACTTTTTTATTTAAATTATAAAATCAAATAATTTAATACACACGGCTACGGCGACATATCAAGCTATATATTTCCAGTATGAACTGATCTCGTGTTGTATAGGATTTCCTTACTTGATGTCAGCTTATATTGGAAATTTACAGCTTGATATCTAGCCACAGCGTATTTCACGTATTGGTTTTTTATGATTATAAATAAATATAAAAAAGCCTGGTACACACACCTGGTTTTAAGGTTTCTGTAGCTAAATGGCAAAAAACGGAACCCTTATAGATTCTTCATGTCTGTCTGTCTGTCTGTCCGTCCGTATGTCACAGCTACTTTTTCCGTAACTATAAGAGCTGTACTGTTGAAACTTGGTTAGTAGATGTATTCTGTGAACCGCATTAAGATTTTTATACAAAAATAAAAAAGAATATTAATTTTGAGGGCTCCCCATACATAGAACTGAAACTCAATAAAATTTTTTTCACCGTACCTATACATGTGGGGTATCTATAATAGATAGGTCTTCAAAAATGATATTGAGGTTTCTAATATAATTTTTTTTAAACTGATAGTTTGCGCGAGAGACACTTCCAAAGTGGAAAAATTAGTGTGTTGTCGAAGTTATAGGGGGGGGGGGGAGGCTGTAACTGTAAATGTAACTTTTAAAATAAGAGAAAAATAAAACTAAAATAATATATGATGTAGGTACATTACCATGTAAACTAACAACGAAAATTGGTTTGAACGATATCTAGTAAGTAGTTTTATTTTGGAATAAAAAAACCTATATTAAAAATGATATAAATCGATTCAGTAAACGATTCTGAACAAACTATTTTCAGGATGTGCGTTAATTAAGTTACATGTTGTACAACACATAAATTGACTTGGACAAAAGCAGAAACCTATTTTTGTCATTGCTGTAGTTGAGTAGAAGTAGCACACAGAGACAGATTTACATGAAAACCCGGATCCATATTACGTGTTGGTATCGAAAAGAACCGTTGCAGTGTTCAAAGATTCACGCGATAGTATTGTATTCGTGTTCCAGCCACTGTTTTATTAAAAAACTTGAGGTAGGTACTCTATATTGAGTACGTGCTTTCAAAGCCAGTTTTATTTCTTAGTTCGTGAATTTTACTAGCTTCTGTTATTGTTTTTGAACGGTTCTAAAATAATATAATAATATCCTGGGACACTATTTACACACGGCCATCTGATCCCAAACTAAGTAGAGCTTGTACTATGGAAACCAGATAACTGATATACCTACTACATATAGTACTTTTCTTTTGTAAATAAATACTTATATAGATACTTACACCCAGACTCAGGACAAACAGACATGTTCATGCATAAATATCTGTCCTGGGTGGGAATCGAACCCACGACCTCCGGCGCTAAAAGCAAGCATTTGCCAACTACGCCATTAGGCCCGTCATTAAAACCACACACACTACCAACTACCTACTACTAATATTTGTTTCATATGTACTGTAGTATTAATAATTTTCATCAGAAAATAATACTACCTATTGTAATTCATCATAATTAAAATACTTTTATGCTCTACATATAGTATTGCATAGTTCACATTGGCTCAAATAAATTTGAGTTCAATTTCGAAGTGATGTTCTTAATTGATTGTATTACCTTATTGTAGCTCTTAACCAAGGGTCCCAGCGATACGTATATAAATATAATGATGTCCTACCGACCGAATTTCGGCCACGGCGGCCAGTCTTAATGGAGACTAGCCAATTTCGCAGGACATATTATAGTGCACAAGTGTGTGCGCAAACACAGGGGCACTTTCTATTCCATTACTCTCATGATCCGATGGGACACGACCGGAAAGAGTTCAGGTATAGAACTAGGTAGAACCTGTACTGTGGCAACAAGACAACTAATAAACATACATATATACACCTAAATACATACATA
Organism: Pseudoips prasinana; assembly: GCA_951640165.1. NCBI lineage: Eukaryota > Metazoa > Arthropoda > Insecta > Lepidoptera > Nolidae > Pseudoips > Pseudoips prasinana. Next base: position 28,789,033 of record OX621251.1, on the reverse strand, counting down.
ATATACACAAATTTTAAACAATATGGACGATATTTCTTCACCAAACAAAACGCACTTTTTGATCACGAACACTGCACTACACTGCACCCTTTGGATTTTTGGAACGAAGTTCCTTATCGCGCGTTGTGAAAGGGGGCTAGACGGAAAAAAATCTTACGAAAAGTTGTCACGACACTTTTTGCAGCTGTGCGGCGTGCGCATGTTTCTCTGTCTGTCTCTCTCTCTCTTATAGAAAGCAAGCCAGATATTTTCATTTCTATTTCGCATTGAACAGTGTGGTGTCGCGACGATTATTTTTGTTGAGTGTATACAGGTTTTTTGTACATAATAAATAATAAGAAATAACTTCGTTCCATCCGGGTGTCCCTTGACACGTCTCAAGTTTTTAATTATCTTGATGGATCAATGTATAAATTTCACCGAACAAGGGCGATGCTACCTCGGCTTGCCGCAATCACTGATCAAACCAAGCCAATCAGTATCGAACAGGAATTACTGTGGAACTGATTCTATCCCACTATCTTTAAATAAATAAAAAAGGTTTTTATTTACGTAGACTTTAAAAAAGCGCTTGTAAATAGTTAGAACATGTTTGTAGTATTATATAATTATTTCAAGGTATTTAGGTACACGGATTGTAGGAAAATTTACAATAAGATTTATTTTATACTAGAAGCGATATTTTTAACTTAAATTAAGTTATTGTCAAGGATCATGTGAAGGTTTAATTATCTAAATTTTAAATCTAATATTAAAATTCATTATCTAAACAGCTAAACTCTAAAATGTAGTTTCTTACAAATAAGTTCAGTTTACACTGTTAAGCAGACAGCAAAGCATAATTTATACGTGGTTAAGGTGTTATAGAATAAAACCGGCCAAGTGCGAGTCGAATTCACCCATGAAGGGTTCCATAGCAGCAAGTATTCAGTTGATTAAATGAAAGGTAAATTGCGGTTTACGGTTTATGACGTATTAAAAAAAAACTACTTACTAGATCTCGTTCAAACTAATTTTCGGTGGAAGTTTGCATGGTAATGTATATCATATTTTTTTTTAGTTTTTTCATTCTGTTATTTTAGAAGTTATGGGGGGGGAGGGGCTTTCATTTTACCACTTTGGGAGTGCCTCTTGCGCAAAATATTCAATTTAGAAACCTCAATATCATTTTTGAAGACCTATCCATAAATACTTCATATGTATGGGTAAGATGAAAAAAAAAATGAGTTTCAGTTCCATGTATAGTATTAAACTATAATAGTTTATATAAAACTATTATATAAACACATGGACTATCAGTTCCACAAAGACTGCTTAACGTGCTCTCCGAAGCACGGAGACGCTGGAAAATAAACCACTTTGATGGTCACCCATCTATAGACTGACCGCATGCATAGGTGCTTAACCTCGCTAATCACGTGCGGACCGCTGAGCAGAACTGGCTGAGAGCGCATGTGAATACGTGCATACTACACAGATCACACGGAGGCTGTCAGCAGATGAGATCTTCAACGACAACCCGAAAGTTGACAACTTTTTAGCAGAAGAGGCGAGAATGGTACCCAACTCTTCAAGTAACAATATTATGTTGTAGATATTAAAAGTCGTTAAGCGATGTTAAAAGTTTCAACGGGCCAATTGGCGTGGTTGGTAAATGCTTGCCTTTCACGCCGCAGGTTAAATCCCACCAGGACAAATATTTCACTGTAATACTGTATTTCGAAGTTCAAAATAGCGATGAACTGTAGCCCTAAAGTACTGAAACGCGACTCACGTTAGTGCGAAAGTGCGCCACATCGATACACATAATTTCGAATGTTTTCCACCGCGATGCACGTTAGTGCGTAAAGTATTCCACATCGTTTGGGTTAGGTTTGGTTAGAACGGTGACCATTTGGCGCGCGAAGGCGAGCGAGCGTAGCGAGCGTGCCGCGGCAGCGGCCGCCGAGCGCTAGAAAAACATTAACCATGGATATCTCCATAATGGCATGCCTTCGCATTTACTGGACTTTCGCACTAACGTGCATCGCGCTGGAATACATTCGACAATGTGTGAATCGATGTGGCGCACTTTCGCACTAACGTGAGTCGCGTTTCAGTACTTTAGGGCTACAGTTCATCGCTATTTTGAACTTCGAAATACAGTATTACAGTCCAAATATGTGTGTCCATGAACGTGTCTGTTTGTATTGAGTCTGTTTCTCATTATCTATATAAGTATGTATTTATAAAAGAATAGTAGTATATGCAATATACCAGTTATCTGGTTTCTATAGTACAAGCTCCGCTTAGTTTGGGATCAGATGGCCATGAGTGAATAAAGTCCAAGGATATTATTTATTAAGAGGTAACTCTTATTACATACTTTATTTAATTTTAAATAATAATCTAGAATGCCGTAGACGCAACCTCTGTGGAAAAAAAATTAAAGTTATAAAAAAAGGGAAAAAGAATATAAATAATATTTTCTTTCCGAACCGGCGGCTATAACACATATCGTGTTAAAACATAAAAATATGGCTTTATTGTACAGAGTTTATTACATCATTTCACCAGTCAATAATGCCTGGCCATGAAAAAGTACCCTTTCGTTTCCCGTGGGTACTATCCAAGACTAGAACTCGTGTGGGAGGCTTTACACACAAGAATTTATATTTACTGTTGGTATGACGACTTATTTTTACCTCAGGGCCTATATTTCAATAACTTATCCGAATAAAAGTAAAAAAAAAATATCTTCCTTTACATATTATTACTTAGTATCAGGAGACCATGATTTGAATATAGGACCTCACTATCTGTGGGTGAACGCGCTGCTATTAGATCAACGAGTAAGTCAAGGCAATTAGACTGCAATACCGCGTGACTAATATGATTGCTACGCATTTAAAATCCCTATTTCGTCCTGTGCGTAACATTTACAAATGTGTAGCAATTTTTTTTAATAACGCGGTATTAGGTACATTTTCACCGACGATTATGTCAATGAACTTCCCTAGATGCACGAAAATATGCTGTGCCCAATGACAGCAAATAGACAGCCAGATGCTTGTGTTTGTCGCAATTCGGCGAATCTAGGTGAGCTGTCATGAGTGTCAATGAGTGTTGCGAAGCAAACTGCTACATTTTCGACGCTCGCCCAGAATCGGCCAACCTACACGTATATTTTTCCGCAGCATAATACGTAGGGTTTGCTCCTAAAATATTTAATGTTAGCCTTTGGTAATTTATGGAAGGTATTATATCACATCTGAAGGTAATTTACATAATTCATTAAAGTTGTTGATAAATTCACTTGAAGGCTACACAAAAGGTTAAATTTTATTTTATTTGTTTTTTCTGTGTATTAAAAGTATATAATTATTTACAAAAAACTAAATAGGTAATCCGTTGTCTTGTATCAAGAGTGCAAGCCTTTCTTAATTTGAACTAGATGGCGCTGTGTGATATGGCCCCAGACAATATTTATTTGTCATTATTTTGTATTTAGTTGAAATTTCTATGACAAAAGTAATCATGTCATAAATAATGTCATAAATTATTTTATGTCTACGACTAAAATCCCTCATTAATCACTCGTATATACGACATTACACATGCGTCTCTATCACAATACTCTGACGTCACGAACCTATGAATATTTGAATGAATATTTATTCATTATAATTTCACTATGAAATGCTAATTTTGTAGGTCCTAAACAAACAAGTTCCTGTTTTGAATAAGGGACTGGCAAATAATATGGCTGATAAGCTTCCAGGTTTTTGTTCGCTGTCTTTAAATAATTAAGTTTGCTTAGCTTTGTTAACGAAATCGCTGGATTTTATGGAATATCATGAGTTTCATATTTCTGAGCAAAATGGGGTGATTATCTTTTCAAAGGGATATTTTTATGCCCATCAAACAAATTATCACTCATTAATTTGTATTCATCAATTAAATAAATTCTAATTGAACATCAAATGAATCCGGGCGTAAATGTATTTCGCTACTAGAAAAGTAGGTTAGGTTACGTCTACACTGTGACCATACAACGCACAAAGCGTAGCAGGCGTGACAGAAACAAAATTAGACCACTGACTCTATAGTCCAACGGTCTAACTACTAGGCTATGGCGATTGGCACACTGCCCCGCATGATGCCGCGTAGTGCATGAGTGCGTGTTTTAATTATTCTAACGGTAACCACAAAGACAGACCAGAACCACAGACATATTTCGGTACAGGCTAAAAGTTATATTGAGATTTTTCTGATAAGAGGTAATAGATAGAGCACTTGTGTAAGCGCACACATTGCTGCACTATAATATTACCTTAGATCGGCCCCCGCGGCGTACCTAAATTTCGGCCAGGACCACTATGCTATTATTAATATATACTATTGTTCGGTACCGTTCATGCAGAACACGCATCTGCATGAACGGGCGTGGATGCAGTTTCAGTGTATTGGACTGTGCGTGTTTTCTATACAAATGGAGATACTTACAAGCAACTTTAGAACACGCACTCACGCACTACGCTGCATCATGCGGTGCAGTGTGCCAATCGCCTATATTGTACCTTGACTATTGGTTTAAACCTAAAGACGTTTTTTTGAAGATGTTAAATAATTAACACAATCTCGTAAACGTCTTGAATAATGATTTTTACCGAACAATAGTATATATTAATAATAGTATTGTGGTCCTGGCCGAAATTTAGGTACGGCGCGGGGGCCGATCTAAGGTAGTATTATAGTGTAGCAAAGTGTGCGCTTACACAAGTGCAGTTTCTATTACCTCTCATCAGAAAAATCTCAATATTACTTTTAAACCTGTACCGGAATATGAACCCAGCCATGATGAACTTATAGTTCAGTTTAGCTCGCCTGTGTACATGCTATGTCTAATGTCTTATATAAATATGTATTTCTGTGTGCAATAACGAAAAAATAAAAATAAATGAAAATATACCAGTTTGTTGTCTTTGTAGTTTAAAGAAAGATTGGCGATAGCAGTATGATGGTCATAGTACACAGAAAGAGACTGCTGCCCATTCTCTGAGAGATATTCCCCCAGGACGACATTACGCCCCCCACGGGATGAGATGGGGTGGCAATATTCTATGCCGTTAGCCACACAGCACGTTAACAAACAGACTTAAAAGTAAATATCCCCTTTTTTGTATGTAAACAGGGCTCATACAACTTCACTAAGTTTATAAATATTATGACCAGAGTACAAAATATTCACTGCGAAAATGTTAAATTTCGGCACTTGTACATAATTTGAAAGTAAGAAGAACAATTTATGAGGTTACAACAATACTTATAAAGACAAAAGTGCCAACCGTCAAGCTTCCTTGAATACAAAATATATTTTAAGATATTAAGTGGCCATCTTGTCTAAGTTATTATAACTTATAACCGTTCTCGACTACTTTACGGAAGACTAAGTGATATATCTGTGATAGATATCATTTTGAAGAGGCTTAGCGCTATTTTGGTTTGATCGATACAAGATTTAAATTTATTTAGTTAAATTTTTTTAAAAAGGCAACAACTATTATGGAATCTTATCCCTGAGGCGCGGGGTACTTTACAAACATATGATGACGGACACAAATTATATACAGAGTCAGAACAATTATCTATGGGTCACACAAATAGTTTACCGGCGCGGGACTCGAACCCGCGACACGAAGCGGCGAGGCGACTGTCTTAGCCGCTGCGCCACATGTGCAGGATTGCCTTTAAGGTTTCTTTTTATTTTAGTAAATTGGTAAAACATAGTGTATAAGTAGGTATTTCTTTAAGTATTAAATGAACCTATATTGGAAAATGTCACGCTCGAACCCGAGAGGTTTAAGTGGCACTATATTTAAGAACGTTTTTTGAAAGGTAATGTGTATTTGTAAATTAACAATAAAAAAAAGATATTAATGACTTCTGCCAAATGGAGACGCAATATTTACAACACTATGTTAAGGCATTAAGTGTCCATCTTGTCTAAGTTATTATAACTTATCTCGACTACTTTACTGAAGACTAAGTGACATATCTGTGATAGGTATCATTTTGTAGAGGTTTGCGCTATTTTGGTTTTCATCAATATAAGTTAGGATAATATTTTAGTAGGATTGGCTTTAAGGTATTGATGACTTCTACCAAAACATGGAGAAGCAATATTTACAACACTATGTTAAGCGATTAAGTGGCCATCTCGTCTAAGTTATTATAACTTATAACGGTTCCCGACTACTTTACTAGGACGAAGTGATATACCTGTGATAGATATCATTTTGTTGAGGTTTGCGCTATTTTGGTTTTCATCGATATAAGTTAGGATAATATTTAGTAGAATTGGCTTTAAGGTATTAATGACTTCTACCAAAATATAGAGAAGCACTATTTACAACACTATGTTAAGGGATTAAGTAGCCATCTCGTCTAAGTTAATATAACTTATAACAGTTCTCGACTACTTTACTCAAGACCAAGTGATATATCTGCGGTTGAAAACGCTACTGTTAGACTAATGACGCAATTGTAACAAAAAACTCCAAATGTTATAAATGAGAACATTTTGTATCGTCCATCATCAATATGAACATCATCCTCACGTCAGCCGAACCACTATCTTTGGAGAAGTCTTTTGTCCACCGCTAGACAAAAGCCTTCTCCAAAGATCACAGCAATTGCCGGGCTTCCGGTACCGTATCCATTGGCATCACAAGATCATCGGTTCATCTTGTAGGGGACTTGCCCACATTGCGTCTTCTTCGTTTTTGCCATCTGAGAACCTTTCTGCCCCAGCGGCAGAGTACGTGCCTTTCCGCCGCAGGTCGAGGTTTCGATTCCCACCCAAGATAGATATTTGTATGCATGAACATGTCTGTTTATTTATTTATTCAGGAATACAAACGGTTACACACTTTTCTTAATAACTAAGTTATAGTTTATAGGATTTGTCATTGAGTAACCCACATCGTTATCCACATCTTAAGTAAAATAGTCTTAAAATGGAACTACTTAAGTAAGCACGAGTGAAGCTACTGCTAAAAATATTTAATAAAACAACAAATATATTTTTTATGTTACTTATGAATCTATTAAATATCGAAATGTTCAGATCTATTTCTTTAATCTTCTGGAGTAAACAATTTCTAAACTTACTAGCAGACAGTGTGAACAGATCAAGATCTGAGAAAAAAGATATTAGACAAGAAGATACCGCAAAAAGCGGAAATCCACGCACTTCCCGTCTCAAAACAATTCTTGGAACAATATAGTTAATCTTATTTGTTATTTCTTAGCAGTCATATCTATTCACTCATAAGTCATAGAGAAACATGGTTTCTAGGTAAAGGCATCTTGTCCTCAAACTAAGAAATTTAAAATGTTTCTTGCGGGAATAATGGAAAACTAAATTGTCTCGACAACGATAATGCATTGATTTAAGAAACTTATGTTGCACATTCTCAAGCGACATGACGAGTGTCCACATATTTCTGATATAGAGGGGTCTGGTTGTCTTGAGTCAAGGTTTAATAATATATATAAGTATATATTACAAAAGAAAAGTATCCGTAGTATATAAATTATCTGTTTTCCATAGTACCGACAAGCTCTGCTTAGTTTGGGATCAGATGGCCGTGTGTGAATAATGTCCCAGGATGTCCCTCTGTTATATTTCTGGTATAAAATAATAATATGGCAGGCTTTAAAACGACCAAAAACACCTTTTAATATAACATCAATAAAAACCTTCTAAAATTTCTTGTTCAAAACCCTCACCATTTATTCAAAATACAAAACAAATTCGCAAAAACTCTAAGCAAATACTGAAAAACTGCCAATCAACTAAGTACACCTGAAAATTGTTTGCACAGAATATAAAAGCGACGTTTAATGTACGAAAAACTCCACATCGAACATTTACTGAGTTGTTTTATAATGGCTTTGAATAACTTTCTGTAAAGAAATGCAAGTTGCTCTCATACAACGAAAGTTCTCTGTTGCTACTTCGACATTGAAAATAAGTATTCTATTAGTTGATATTGCTTTTATACTCTCGAAAAATGTTCAACAAAATAAAATATAGACTATAACGTACGCTATCCAAGCGAAATTTATGGTCAATTTTTCAATAAAGATATCTAGTCGCCGTAGGCCAGCGCGTTTCAACAGCGCGCGCTTGACGCGCGGCCCATCTGAAACGAGTTTTAGTATCGCGCGTTTCTTTGTAATGTACAGTTGTGTACAATCGTCATCATGGAGACAAACCTAACTAAGACTAAGAGGTTTAGCTATTTATTTTTTATGGAAAAGAGTGCAACAGCGATGTCGTCGTAGAAGATTGCAAATTACTCCGTTCAATGCCACAAGGTTACTGAGAGGCGACATCGTTCTCCGATTTACGGGAAGATAGTAACATTTTTAACAAAGGCAAGTTTTAACAAAAAGCATTACGTTTTATTTAAGTGTACACAACAGCGTGTGCAACCCGCGTCACTCTGAAACGCTAACCGCCAGTAGAGGAGCTCGGGCCGCGCGCGCTTCGGCAGCGCTGGCCGACGGCGGGCGTCTCACCGGCGGCGCGTCTGAACTGCGTGACTATGAAACGCAACTACTATCTAGTGTAATTGTAAGCGCGCGCGTTTGGACGGCGCTGCTCGCCGGCGCGACTATAAAATCAGCCTAAAGGCCTATGCACACCACTTTTTAAAACGCGCCGTTGAAGCGCCTTTGTAGCGATACAGACGCGATACACATACAAGTCAGACGCAGCCTGTGGACCTTTGCACACCTGTATAAATTCAAATGATCATTTGAATCGATGCAAACGCGCGAGTGTAGCGATACAGACGCGATGCAAACGCGCGTTTGTATCGATACAAACGAAAACAAACTGCTCTGCATGATAAAAGCGCGCCGTCGACGCGCGTTTTGGAATCTCACGTCGACGGCGCGCTTGAAAAACGTGGTGTGCATAGGCTCTTCCAAACGACAACAAACTGTTCTGTAGGATAAAACTGCGCCGTCGACGCGCGTATCTAAAACACGCGTTAACGGAGCGTTTAAAAACCGTGGCGTGTACGGGTTCTATTAAGTCGGCAACGAAAGACTTTGGACCCCACTGATTAAAATAACATTTTTTTATAATAAAAAAAACATCGAAATTAACAAAGTTAACGTATAAATTCCATTAGAATCAAATTTTATTGAAGAGCAACAAAACTATTTATTTACCTTACTGTTATTGTGTGTCATGTGTGAGATCCAAAAATTTCAGTACTTAGAAATCAAACCAGCTTTAAATCGTGATGATCTTCCAACTTGAAGAGTTGTTTAACCCATCAGCTTTTAGGAATTGGCTCCTAAAACTCTTGCTATTACAGGAGCTTTGCCATGAGGGTAAGCGAGGTCCGAACGGCATAAGAGGTCTCGTCTGATGCGAGTTACTGAGTTGGCAGTCTTATTTATTATTTATTTATTTACATAGGTAAACAACAGTGAGCAAATAACAGGTTTTCACGAATAGCAACAGGCATATCAGTGCCTCAGTTATAATCAATAAATGTCTAAAGAATTACAACTAATTAAATAAAAATATTATAAAATATAAATACTAAGTTACAGAAAAATAATTTAAGTTAACATTATTCCTTGCCGTGCTGCTTTTTGTAATGAATTGTTCAAGTGATAAATCTTTGCATAGTCTGTTAATATCCTTGCTTGCTCGTATAAGATAGTAATTTTGCCTGTGATTCAAGTATGAAAGAGATATTATATTAGAACGCTTTAGTCCTTTATTGGCCGGTGAAGTAGTAAATGACGCCTACGCTAACTGCAAACTTCAAATTAAAACGCCTGCGTTTGTTGAATGTCGGCCAAATGCATTCAACTCTTTTACAAAATAACCTAACAGTAAAAGCTCCCAACTCCAACAGCTAGTAAAAAGTTGTAATTCTGGAACAGTTGATCGCCTTTCTTGAACCTTGTCCAAGAACCGTGTTGATTAAACTAACTTTCTGATGAAGCACTGAGGGATCCGTGGATTCCTTATGCGTATGAAATGTTTCTTATTCGTATACCTTCAAAATCTAAATGACGTTTATTTTATTACCAAATCATCAAAAATCTTCTTCATGTCACTGCCAGCCGGAAACGTTCCCTACATTGCCACGTTAAACGGTAACGCTTAACTTGAGTAATGCTGGTATTGTCAAAAATATAGCTGCCTATAAGATTGATAAAAAACTTTTTTGATGGCGTTGGTAGAGACAAAAACCGGTTGCCGGATTTTGATAAAATTTGAAATTATATTATAAATTAACCCTACATGATCACATACACTATATAGAATATATGTTTTAAAGTTTTTTGTTAAACTTCTTCATATTATTAAGAAATAAAAAATCGGTCGCGGAACCGATCACCACATGAAACAGCCGGAATCTACCATGGCAAAATACCCAGGCTCCAGACGGGCCACACACACTACACATTTTATAACGCAGTTTATTTTATAATTCACATCACTACTTTAATTTATTTATATATAAATATACTCATGTCACAAGCTCCGATAATAAAGTAATTATACTAATCCGCTTAAATAATACACAGGGAACAAACCGCTTAATCATACTAACTATTTAATATATTTATTTCAGAGACCATAGCATAATTTATCTGTTGCACTCCTGCTACTGTTTACTTTACTTACAGTTTCTATCCATCCAAAGGTTGTCTGGAAGCGATCGCTTAAGGCGTTAAGACTGCCCGTTGTACATTATGTTCTTTATACCCAATGTATTGTTGAACTTTTCCTTTTGAGTGTTTACAATAAAGAATATTAATTGTATCTATTTTCACGGTTGAGATATTTTCAGCTAATACAGAGAACTTTCTTTGCAATAGAGATTAGGGACGCAAAAAGCAGAGCAGATGAGCAAAACGAATGAACAAATGACGAATAAGTTTCAGGTTTGTTTACATGGCACACAGGCTTCGGGCATACGTTAAATTGTTCTTATATTTAATATTTTTTTCTCACTGTCCTTATAGTGCACCTACCATGTTTTTCTCTGCATCACCCCAAGGTGGACTGGCAGAGAATGCCTTTGGCGTTAAGTCCGCCTCTGTACATTTTTGTGCATGAAGATTAAAAATAAAAAATAAAATAAATAAAATTGTTCTTGAAATTGTAGTGTATAAGCTGCTTAGAGAATAGAAATCAAGATGTAAAATTGTTGTTGGACCCTTATTGCACTTATCTCAGATGTAACGGCCGCACTCTAACTAGTCTTACGTCCTTTCTAAAGTGCTTTAGTAACAAGCGGATTAACGCCATAATAATTATATTATACATACCTTGTATAATATAATTATGATTGCATTAAAAAATTATAATCTGTAAATCGCAATGCAATAGCACTTTATTTTGCATCCATATTTTACGAGGTATAAATTGGTTAATCTATATCTACATATATTGGGTAAGCAGCTGTATCTGTCGATACCGTAAAATAAAGGGTGCAAAGGTAAACTTGGGAATATCTTCAAACATGTTAATTTATATAATTTTATAGGTTGTTTAAATTATTTTGCTTTAATTATGCGTACGTATTTGCGTACAGTGCTCGATGTCGTGCGGACTGCATTGATGATGGACTTTTGAAGAGATTTATGTGAGAACCTTGCCACAGTTTTCACAAGACAGGAGAAGGCTTATTTGCGTACACCTTTTCTTTCAAATAACCCGAAGATAGAAGTCCAACGATGTCCAATCACAATATCTTGGCGGCCAATTGACATCGCCGTGACCTGAGATTATTCGGCCATCAAATTTTGGGCGCAAAAGAGCTATTGTTTCGTTAGCTGTGTGGCAAGTGGCACCGTCCTGTTGAAACCACATATCGTCTATATCCATATCTTTCAATGCGGGCCATAAAAAGTTTGTTATCATCTGACGATAGCGAACACCATTCACAGTAACTGCCTGACCGGCCTCATTTTCGAAAAAAGTACGGCTTGATGATGCCGCCAGCACATAAACCGCACCAAAAAGTCACTCTTTGTGGATGCATTGGTTTTTCGACAATTACTCTTGGATTCTCATTCCACCAAATGCGGCAATTCTGCTTACTGTCGAAGCCACTGAGGTGAACATGTGCCTCAAAGTGTACAATATGCATTTGAACACCCATTTTCATGATAGGCCTGAATAACTTTAACGCGTTGTTCGATTGTGTATCTTGCCATGGTTCAAATTGAGTTGAAGTTTAGACGTAGTTCACAATCAACATCGGCCCTTGAAATTTAACCACTACACTTACATTTTATTTTAGTTGATTATTATATAATGCTTACGCTTGCACCCTATGATTCCTTGTAAAATATTAGACTCGACCATTATTACTACGTTTCGATTTGTGGTTACTTCCAGAGAATTTCACTTCTCTTGGTTCGGAATAGGGTTATCTCGTAGCGGTGCCAGTTACATTTGCATCAGATATTTTAGAGCTGGTTTTATCTAAAGTTGAAAATGGTGTAAAGATATGCAAAAGCAATTGGGATTTTATGCATCCTTGAGCCTCGAAATATGAATATTTAGAGGTATCACTCAAGGCTGCAATTTCAAATAAAATCCAAGCCTAATATGGAGACGAGAAAGAGTACAATTTAAACAGTTGCAGTTGATAATGTATTCATCATTAAGAGTAGATACTATAATTACTGAAAATAAATTGTAATTAAAACCTTTTCGAGACAATTAGTGTTGAAATATTTTATTGGAAACGAAAATTTAAAATTAAATTAGAATATAATAATATTTTAAATTAAATATAGTATTTTTGTGCTACATTTCCATTACGAATGCTGGTTTTAAATTATCCTACCAATATTATAAATGCGAATGTTTGTTACTTATTCACGCAAAAAAACTACGGAACGGATTTTGTAGAAACTCTGTAGTAGGTTATACATACATATAAAACAATAACATAAAGGGCATAATTTATAAAGTTTATAATGGTGAAGCCATGGGGGATTTTGCTCTTTTTAGTTCCTCTTATCATTATTTTGAAGATTGTTTCACAAATTTATAATATTTTTATTTTAAGAAGTTGTCAAGCAATATAAAATTTGATTTAACTTGGCTAACCTTTTGTAAACATTATTACTCCTTTTTACCAGTCTTTAAAATAACTTTTCTCCCAGGCAACTGTTTGGAACAAAATTTATATTGAGCCATTATAATAACATCTATCGACTAAATAAAGAAAGATCAAAGTCAGGTATCAAATAAAGGAGAAATGGAGTATCATTCGCCCAAAAAAAATATTATATAAGAGCTCTTCCGTAATCTCTTTACAAAATCATTACGGGTGTTTATGTGTTCATTATAATCATAGTAGCTATGTTAATCTTCATCACGTCCTGGTGTTCCAGTTCAGTGGTTTCGGAGAGAGTGGAAAGATTGACATTGATTGACAAAAACATATCCCTACTTTTCTGTAGTCAGCTAAAAATAAATACAAAGTTAGTATCTGTCGGCTTCTTTCCTCAAGAATGTGAATCATATATACCTCAATATTTTTGTAGCTACATCTTTCGGATTTCACCCAAAAAGGGTTTCAATTTTTAATCTTTTAAAATTTCCCCTCGAACAATCTAATTCTCTCATAGAAAATGGCGATAGCGAAACCAAGATACCAACCTCCCTAGTTTATTTTTAATTCAACTTGATACTAATTTTAATTCAGAATGGTATTCGAAGCTTATCTCGAAACTTTACCCAACTGCAATTTACCCTCAAGTTTAAGCTCTTTTTAAAGAATGCAATCCTTATTTTGTCAAACTTCAAAGAGTTAGCTATTTTTATTGAGTTTGCGTTTTGAGTTTATTGATGTTGTTTTGAACAAGTTTGAATATATATCAGTATCTTATTTTGAATTTAATTTCATGGGCTTTGTGTAGCTTGTTTTTGCATTAATATTAAACTTAAAAAGGTTTGTCTACAACTTTAGCAGTTATATTAATTTATAGTATGTTTAGGGTTTTTAAATTGAAAAGAATTTGAATCCATAAGTGTAACAAATCTCATCGTGTTCTTGTTATTTTTTCTTTTAAATGTTTTTAATGTTGCGAACACAATATTTTTATACTTTGAATTCACATTTAAGATCGCTAACGATTCATTTATGTTTTCAAAACACAACGGCACCATATTAAATGTAGCATCACTTGATTTTTGCATCGAGTTAATTCTTTCACGCATTTATGCCAGCTGCGTGATTTCAAAAGGCTTAGGGCTATCTAATCTATGCACAGGTTTTTTAAGCGCGCCGTCGAAGCAGTTTGTTTTTGTTAGTATCGATATAAACGATGCTAACGCGCTTGTGTATCGCTACAAACGCGTTTCGACGGCGCGCTTCAAAAGCGTAGTGTGCAAAGGCCCTAAAGGCACTAGATAGACTGCATGCGTGCGTATTTTATTTTTATTTTTGTACTAACGAAAACAGTAATTTAAAACATAATCAACTAGCAGTGCCCGCTGACTTCGTTCCGCATTATAAATATTTTTGACCCTGCCCGTTTGTCCCGGGTAATAGTCGGGTTAAAAGTTCAGCATAAATAAAAATTATGATGATGAATCATAGCCTATGACACTCCACAATAACGTAGCTTTCTATTGGTGAAATAATTTTGAAAATCGGTGCAGTAGATCCAGAGATTACCCCGTACAACGTCACAAACTCACAAACGTTACCTCTTTATAATATTAGTATAGATAAAAAAGTTGTGCAATAGATTTGCGTGACTTTCTGTATGCATACACTACGTGATACGTGCGCGGTAAAAATACTCTCGGCTGCGCCAAATCCCGTAACAATGTGACAATATCACTCGCTAATATAATAGCCTTTTGTTATTCTTAGACAAATATTGAGAACAAAACAATCACTAGATATTGTGACGCAATCTCACATTAATTCCTACATGAACTTCACATTATATTTGTTATAAGCAGATGTTATTTATTAAGTCCTCAGGGACAGTGACCGCAATATGACTCCATAGCGTTATTTCTGGATAGTTATATAGTTTCACCACCCACGTCCATGATTTATCATCTTATATTGTTATAACAATAAAGTTCACCAAGATAATACAAAGAGGACCCTAGGTACCAATAATATTTTCCCAATCTTATTCATCATAGAATAGCCTAAATAATCAAACATTACTAACAAAGCCGACTTTATCCGAATTAGTTTTGTATTTCTACAACATATTGATTTGTCTAGACTCTTATGTTATTACTAGCTTTGCCCTACGGTTTCACCGGAATTAGAAGCAGCGTATTTTTGACAGGGGTTTCATAAATTAAAACGCTCCTAACCTCATAGTGAATTTATATAAAGCCTTCATTGTATACTAGAGATTAATCACACAAACAATGCGTTTGTGTGATTAAAATATCTATGACTTAACAAAATTACATTTTTCTCGATTATTTATGATTATTTCTAGAAAAAAAATTTCAGATTTATTATTTATATTTGGGTACTAGGTATTTATATTTGGGTAAGTTCCCTGCCCAAGTCGTTGCGACTGGTTACCAGAATTAAACAAGCGTCTACCATCTGACCTCGAAATCCTTAGTAGATCAGTCTTGGGATAGCAATTACTGTCAGGATCTATTCAACTTCTGACGACTTACCTATAGTTATGTTTAGCTATTGTTATTTTGTGAGCAAATCAAAATGATTTTCAAAAATCTAGGTCTGTCGTCATTGGCCAAATGATAGCGAAATAAAGTCTATTAAAGTCCCTTGGCTTTATGACTATGAGACCGTAGATGGGTACTTATTGTCATTGTTAATTAATTAATGCTCGTTTAATAAATTTAATGGTATTTTACTTGCTATTAAACTGCCGTTAACTGTAAGTTCACAGTCTAGGCTAACGTAATGAGCTAGTTAAACGAAGTGACGTAACATTGTATAGAGAAGTTATTTTCAGTGATTATTCAATTACCTTCTTGATAAAATTTTCTATTATACTTCATTTGTTTTAAAGCCAAATTTCTTGCTGCGGATTTGTTATACTGAATCCGCTCGTTACCTGTTATCAATATTTGGTTATTATTTTGTTGAACACATAAATTATTAACTATGTGAAGATGATGATACTTGGTGAGTTTGGTGTTTTAGATTCCAGCACCAAACGTGCTGCTTTATTGAATTTTACATTACTACGGGTCCTCTACAATAATGGTTTTAGGATGCTGTTGGGGTTCCCTCATTATTGCAGTGCGTCAGGTATGTTTGCTAAGGCTAGCACAGACTGCTTTAGGGCTATTGTGCGGAAAAGAGTGGCCTCCCTGATGCGGCGCGTGCGTGACAGCAACAACAGCCTCCTGAATACCATATTGGGAAGGGTTGATTGTCCGGTTGTGAGGCACTGGAATACCGTACATGGATCTGGAGGGGTCCTCTTTAATGTAAAATAGTGCGCATGTAATAATGTTATTCTAATATAATTTGTAATGTTGACATTTAATATTGATATACTAACATAGTTATAAGTTTGATTTACTAACAATATATGGAATATTTATTAATCCGAAATAAATGAATAATAATAATTACGCGTTTCATCTCAGGTTGTGGTTAGCTATGGAAGTATTATGTACCTATTGTATTTTTTTTTAATAAATAATAACCTGGGACATTACTCAGTCACGGCCATCCGAACCTGAATTAAGCAGTCCTTGTACTTTGGAAACCAGATAACTGATATACTACTTTTCTTTTGTAGATACAAACTTATATAGATAATTACAACGACAGGATCAGCCGCACCCCAGGCACTGCTCTAGTTTTTCTCTTGTCCCTTATTAAGTCCTGTAGTTACAACCAGGTTCAACCAATTGTCTACATTAAACTTCACGGATTTAAAAGTAAATTGTTTAGTTTCAAATTAGTATCTCCACCAATCTGTCTGTGCTCAACTTCCAGTAACGAATATGATCAAAGTGCTCACCACATCCTTTGGGAGTGTGATCTATGGCAAAATCAGCGTGATATTATGTTAAACAGCTTGCAACCAATATCTGGAGTAGTTTATTATACGAATCTTGTGGCAACAAGGAACAACTTCCGTGCGTTAAAGCGCTTTTACCATACCTACTATTGGAATCAAATATAACAGCTCACTTAGGACCCTTAAATTGATCCGCGGTGCTTTTGCAGCTGGCTTCTCTAGTTGCAAATCTCTCATTTTATGAGGCTATAGCCTCTATACATCATTCTGTCTCCCGCTTTGCTCTGAAGGGAAGTGGAACTATTCATTTTCTAACTCCTCCTTTTTCTCTTTCTGATTAAACTCATTGCGGGATCCAAGACAGTTAAAGCGATTCCCCGGGACATGCCTGAGCTTCACCGCCACTGTTAATCCTGGCAGGGACTAGTCCCATTTCACGGATCCTGAAATTCAGCTCACTCACTCTTGATAACCTAATGCGATGACTGCTAAACCAGAAGTCGAACACGATTATTCATCCTATGTCTGGGTGTATCATATCTATAATATATATTTATGTATTTAGAAATATATTAGTATGTTTATCAGTTGTCTGGTTGCAATAGCACGGGTTCTTGTTTTGGGATCAGATGACAATGTGTTAATTGCCCCAAGATATTTATTACTAGCTGTGCCCCGCGGTTTTACCCGCGTTAAACTTAATAAATTATCACAGCTCCTCCCCCGTAGGTGATAGCGGGATAATATGTAGCCTATATGTTGACCCGACCTCTTAGTAATATTCATACAAAATTTGAAGTAAATCCATGCAGTACTTCTTGAGTTTAGATTAACAGGCAAACCGACAAAAATTCTAAGAACTATGTTTTTGGCTTCGCTATAGATTGTAGATCACGCCACAAGTACCTTTTTAAAAAAATATTCAATTTACAGTTTTGATTTTCCTACGATTTTATTATATGTATAGATTATTATATTTAGCTCAGTATCTAACTAATCCTACTAGTATTATAAATGCGAAAGATTGTGAGCTCGTGTATATGCATTTGTGTAACTGTTTTACGCAAAAACCACAGAACGGATTTCGATGAAACTTTTTAGTTATATAGCATGTAGATCCGAATGACAGATAAGCTATAATTTATAAAGTTAACGCGGGTGACACCGTGGAGCACAGCTAGTATTATAACCCAACTATAGCGGTCACTACGAGCGCTATAGTAACTTGTTTGCCGTAGCGTGTGGGTTAATTAATTTCTTCATCGTACTTGAAAAGAGGTTATTAACAAACAAAAATTATTCAGTAAATGTTAGTTATAATAACATAGTTCTCCGTTTTTGATTACTTCAGCTCCAAAGTTTTGCTACCTAATTCTTTCTGATGTAAGATTTATCTCAAATGAATTTGTGAAGTGGGCGGGAAAGTGCGCAAAGTTAATAAATTGCTTTTTGATATATTACTACTTGTTAGTTATTCGTATAATATTGTTCTCACTTTTGTGTTTGATGTATAAGGTGATTAGTCTGACAAACTTCATGACAAATCGTTGACGCGACTATACTTAATAAAATAAATTAAATAAATGTATAAAATAAATTTCCAAAATGTTTTAACATTCCGTGTACCTCTGTAACATACCGTGTATATCTGTAATAAGTAACTAGAAATAATAACTGTATTACTACAAAAATGTTCTGATTATTTTCAAGCGCTTTTTTAAAGTCTACGTGAATAAAAACCTTTTTTATTTTATTTATTATTATAATTATATATATATATATATATTTACATAATAATATGTCTACTTGTGGAAAAAGTAACTTATATATACAGTTTTAAAAGTAAAAATAATATTTTGATTATGTACAAGCGCTATTAATGCGTTGCTGTAACTACGACTTCAAAAATTAACTCACGAGAAACGGCTTTGTGGTTAATGTATAATTGTATATGCCGTGGAAGGTGCTTGGGCAGCAAAATCCTTCTACAACCTATTAAAAGACTTAGAATTATCAAGATCTTCCGTAAGTTCTATATTAGAATGAGTATCCAAAGCGGTATTGTATAATAATAATATAATAATATCTAGGGACAATGTCACACAGATCATCCTAGTCCCAAACTAAGCAAAGCTTGTACTATGGGTACCAGTCGACGATATACATACTTATATAGATAGATAAATACTTAAATACATAGAAAACATCCATGACTCAGAAACAAATATTCGTGCTCATCACACAAATATTTGCACATACCGGGATTCGAACTCAGGACCACCAGCTTTGTAGGCAGGAGCACTACCAACTAAGCTACGGTGACCGTCAAACCGTTATTAGGATCATACCAAATTTGGCTAGGAAGAAGGGGGAATACAGAAAGACAGAGAAGGTGAGCGTTGATGCATCACAGTTGGCCCTACGTCTGAGTCGCAAGTCTCAGACTCCGTCGAGTGTTCTCTCCTCAACCACGCGATGGACCCGGTTTCCGGTCGGTGAATCTATATAATAATAGAATGCTAAGATTGGGACTTCTTTTTTAATTTGAGTTTTATTATTTGACTTCAAGAAAAAGAAGGAGGAGGTGTACGCATTGCTTAAAACCCCCCCTTTTGAGTGTCGTAGAGTAGAAGTAGAGACAGTTAAGAGTACCAATGTGGAAGTTTTTACTATACTTTTACTGACACTTTCCCTCAGCACAGTACAATTTTTTTTATGTGTTATTTATTCTAAATTATACGAATTGGACAAATTCAAATAGCAAAATTGACGGTAAACTAAATTCAAATAAATACCAAACTACGAAAGTTAAGCCGGAATTTGGAGCATTGTCGTAAATGCCCCGAAGAAATTTGCTAAGCCACGGAAATAGTTCTAAACTTGTATACATTTATAATAAGTTGGCAGAAACTTGTATTTAGTACAGACAAAAACAGCAACAACAGATTTTTCTGTAAAACTTGTTATAATTTGACAATGAATTCGATTATATACAACATGTAACGTAATTAACGCACGCCCTCAGACACCCCAATTAGAATATTATGTTGTGATCATAATACATACACTGAATTTTTTATTTAACATGTATCATCATCATATCAGCCGAAAGACGTCCACTGCTGGACAAAGGCCTCCCCCAAAGATCTCCACAATTGCCGGTCTTGTGCTATTCGCATCCAGCAGTTTCCAGCGACCCGCACAAGATCATCGGTCCATCTTGTAGGGGGCCTGCCCACGCTACGTCTTCCGGTTCGTGGTCGCCACTCGAGAACCTTTCTGCCCCAATGGCCGTCGGCTCTACGAGCTATGTGCCCTGCCCACTGCCACTTCAGCTTGGCAATTCTTCGGGCTATGTCGGTGACTTTGGTTCGCCTGCGGATTTCGACATTTCTGATGCGATCCCGCAGGGAAACACCGAGCATAGCCCTCTCCATTGCTCTTTGGGTGACCTTGAGCCTTCTAATAAGGCCCATAGTGAGCGACCACGTCTCTGTTCCGTATGTCATCACGGGCAACACACACTGGTCGAAGACTTTCGACTTGAGACACTGCGGTATTTTGGACGAGAAGATGTTACGTAGCTTCCCGAACGCTGCCCATCCGAGTTGGATTCTACGATTGACCTCCTTCTCGAAGTTGGACCTACCTAGTTGGATGGTCTGTCCTAGGTAAATATAGTTCTCTACAACTTCGAGTGCAGAGTCACCAACTTTCAACTGAGTAGGTGCAACATGGACGTTTGACATGATTTTCGTCTTATCCATGTTCATTTTCAGACCCACTTGTTGAGAGACTCTGCTGAGGTCATCGAGCATTGTACCGAGGTCTTCCATGGTCTCAGCCATGACTACGATATCATCGGCAAATCGAAGGTGAGTGATGTACTCGCCATTGACATTGATGCCAAAGCCTTTCCAGTCCAGAAGCTTGAATACGTCTTCCAATGCAGCGGTGAACAGTTTCGGAGATATAACATCTCCCTGTCTCACGCCTCGCTGCAAGTGGATAGGTTTCGAGATCTGGTCCTGGAGTCGCACTGACATAGTGGCGTTTTCATACAAACACTTTATCACCTCGATATACCGGTAGTCAATTTGGCACCTTATGAGAGACCTCAGCATTTAAGCAAGCATTTAACATGTATATGCATTGTTATTTACTAAATTAGTTTAATGGAATGAAATTTATTTTTCTTTATTTTGTATCGAATGATGGAATTTGTAAGAATAAAATAAACTGCGATTTTAGAAGTCTTATTACTTTGATTTACGGTCCCTTTCAATTAGTTTTGAGTACAGTCAATTAATATGTCAATAATTTCCGTAGTATTAATTATTTTGGAATAAAAAAATACCTACATTAAAAATGATATACATCGATTCAGTAAACGATTCTGAACAAACTATTTTCAGGAAGTGCGTTAATTAAGTTACATGTTGTATATGATACTATTATATATGACTGCACGTGTGGCGCAGCGGCTAAGACAGTCGCCTCGCCGCGTCGTGTCGCGGGTTCGAGTCCCGCGGCGGACAACTATATGTGTGACCATTAATAGTTGTTCTGCGTCTGAATGTAATTTGTGTCCGTCTATTATATGTTTGTAAAGTACCCCTCGACACAGGGATTAGATTCACTATTGTGGGCGTTGTCTTCTTAAAAAGAAATAGTTGTACGGCGCGGGAATCGAACCCGGGGCACGCGACAACGGGCAACGATTATTTTAGCCGCTGCTCCACATGTGAATCATATTATACTTATAGCCAGTGACTGTCAATACTCCATAAACGAACAAGGTTAAGTTTCTAGGTTAGTTAAGTTCCTATAACATATCGACAGACTGACCTGACAGGTCAGTCTGTGGATATGTTTTTTTTTTTTTTCTTTCTTGTTTATCTGCAATCAGCCCCATGGCTTTTATCAGATTTGTTGTCGATATGAAAACTTGTGAGTGCACATCCTATGATGTGTCATCTCTTATTTTCTAAACTACAGTGTTCAGATAGAAGCTAGTCGCATCCTTTTCAGCCGAGTTATAGAGTCATTTGTATTCATAAGTTTTGTAGCTAGTTGATTTGAATGTTGTTCAAGTCTTTGTTTATAGGTTGCACAAGACCTTTTTATTTCTTCTGTCTGTGGATATGTGATCACATTCATCATGTCAGCTGAATGATGGTCACCGTAGCCTAGTTGGTAGTGCTCCTGCCTACGAAGCTGGTAGTCCTGGGTTCGAATGCCGGTAAGTGCAAATATTTGTGTGATGAGCACGAATATTTGTTTCTGAGTCATGGATATTTTCTATGTATTTATCTATCTATATAAGTATGTATATCGTCGCCTGGTACTCATAGTACAAGCTTTGCTTAGTTTGGGGCTAGGATGATCTGTGTGACATTGTCCCTATATATTATTATATATATATATATTATTGGACAAAGACCTCCCCAAAAATATTTTCATAAAAGAGTTGTGTCCATCATTTGGAAGGATATACCATAATCGCCACGCTTGTTGATTGCATTATGATGGTCATCGTACACAGAGAGATGCTGCTCCCCGATCTCTTAGAGATATTTCCTCGAGACGATCTCCACGGGATGAGATGGGGTGCTATTCTTTGTCATCTGCCACATTATTGGTTTAATATTTTAGCATTGCTTTTTTTTTTTAATTACATTTTACGGCTCTGGCTTTTTTGGCCTTATGAGCCTTCAGTAAATATATTTTTACATCATGTATTTCCGTCATTGTCAAGTAAAGTCCGTCACAGTCAAGTCATACATAGTCCTTGTCCAACCCCAGTAAAGCAGTGGAGACTTTACTAGGGGCTTTTATGGAGTTTTAGATTCAACACAGAAAATCGCAATTCACGGCAACATGGCACTTTCCTTCACTTGTGTTCGTTGTCGAAGATGTTATGTGTAAAAATCCACCATATTTACACATAAAAACTCGAATTTACACCAGTTTTTGAAAATGAAACAATGCCCCAATGCGTCTTTTTCCACGTTGGCGCCAAAACTCCTTTAGCCTTGCTGCCCCTACAGTGTTGCAAGTGTACAGACGCCAGCACATCCAGCTACCCCAATCTGTCAAATTTCTTTTACCGATTTTCATCTGTATCACAAAAGCATAAGGTTCACTTTAAATTGGGGAAATTTGACACATTGGCGTAGCTTGACGTGCTGGCGTCTGTACATGATCACTGCAGTGGTCACTTAATATCAGGTGGCCCAATAGCTGTTTGCGTTACTTTTATGTAAAAACTTATCTCGGTAACCGAATTTAACGCTTAAGCCTAGCTAAGCGTTAAATTTTGTTTTTTATGTGTCAGAGTGAAAGAGGTCAGGTATATAATGATATACCTGACCTCTTTCCGGTCGTGTCATCGTCGGTCGTCCCATTGGATCATGAGAGTGATGGAATAGAAAGTGCCATGATAGTATAATAACAATGTCCTCCTAGCCGAATTCGGCCACGGCGGCCAGTCTCAACAGAGATTGGCTATCTGCGCGGGACATATTATAGTGCTCAAGTGTGTGCGCAAACACAGGAGCACTTCCTATTCCATCACTCCCATGATCCGATGGGACGCCTTAACGACACGACCGGAAAGAGGTCAGGCACAGGACCGACGGCTTAACGTGCTCTCCGAGGCACGGGGGTATAATACCGCCAACTCCCAGACTTCGGGCTGATGCTGTGAAATTTTCTTTTTACAGAAAAGTCCCAAAATCACTTTTGGCCCGACCCGGGATTTGAACCCAGGACCTTGTTAACTGCGGGTGAACACGCTGCCGCTAGACCAACGAGGCAGTCATCATAGACTAGAATATGTACTGCGTAGATGGCCAGTCTCCATTGGAACTGACCGTCGTGGCTAAAATTAGCCTAGATACATCCAATAACTTAAATTCATTCAATATTCATACGGAATATTTGTGGCCTAGTAACGTCTATAGTTTCACCCCTCAATCGATTTAAAGGCTAACTAGACTGCATAATAGATTTCTACGAAAATCAATAGGCAGTTGTATTAAAGTCACGATAATGTAGACGTTTGCTGTGTGGTGATGGCATAGAATATCATTAAGGTTAAAAAGGTGTAAAACGAGCGCGTCTCGCCATTAAACGTAAAAGTTTGGCGAGTATATAGTGCACGGCCATCTGATCCCAAACTAAGCAGAGCTTGTACTATGGAAACCAGATAACTGATATATACTACTTATACTACGTTTCTTTTGTAAACACATACGTATATAGATAATTACACCCAGACACAGGACAAACAGACGTGTTCATGCTCACAAATATGTGTCCTGGGTGGGAATCGAACCGACGACCTCCGGCGTGAAAAGCAAGCATATTCCAACCACGCCAACAGTTAAATATACAAAAAGTATAAGAGTTCTTATTGATAACCTTCTTTTTTGAGCCAGTTAATACATAATAATATAAATAAAAACTAAAATTGGGTCAAGACATCCACTTACTGCCATCTGATTTCAAACTAGTCAAAGCCTGGACCTTGGCAAGCAGACAACTGATATTGCTTAATAAAAATAATCGTGATCATCCTAAAAATATATGTCCAGGACAAATTAAGCCAGAGGCTAAACCTAGACCTCTGCTTTAACAGTCAGGGTCTATCTATATCATTATCAGGGTATCTGCCTCGTTGGTTTAGCGGTAGCGTGTTCACCCGCAGATAATGTGGTCCTGGGTTCAAATCCCGGGTCGGGCCAAAAAGTGATTAAGGGAATTTTCCGCAAAAAGAAATTTCTCAGTATCAGCCCGAAGTCTGGAAGTTGGCGGTATTACACCCCCGTGCCTCGGAGAGCACGTAAAGCCGTTGGTCCTGTACCTGAACTCTTTCCGGTCGTGTCGCTAGGCGTCCCATCGGATCATGAGAGTGATGGAAGAGAAAGTGCCCCTGTGTTTGCGCACACACTTGTGCACTGTAATATGTCCTGCGCAATTGGCTAGTCTCCATTAAGACTGGCCGCCGTGACCGAAATTCGGTCGTGAGGACATCATATCAGGGTATATATCAGGGGTATATACTAGACTATCTGGTCATTAAATAAAGAATAATGTATTGTTTTATTAAATTATCATACGCGTAATTTTATCATGGCGCCATAATTAAATTCCCGTCTGTACCCACTTAATTACATTTACCATAATCTAAACTGCCAACAGGAACTTATAATTCCACCTACCTGCTAGCGTTGCCTTCCTTCTGCGGTTATACATCATTAGAATAAAACAAAATTTAGATTCTTATAAAATGCGTAGGCGAAGGTTTTGTATTAAAACAATACCAAAAATATTACACGCCTCAAAAATAATAGGCAGGACCCAAAACAAGCTTTCAATTCAGTAGAGACAAAGGAAAGTTTCAATGTTCTGCTAGTAAACGTCTGGTTATTATGTTTTGGTAACTAAAGGAAAAATATTGAGCGCCATTTCTTCTTCTTTCTTCATATTCATCTCTTAATTTTAAGAGCAGTGCAGTAGAGATCAGTTTTACTGAATTAATTTTATATTTTTCGCATATGTGTGCTTTGAGAAGACAAAGTTTTGTAAAAGTACTTCCACTTATAAAAACAAACTGTCACAAACTGCTCAAAATAAATGTCTGATAAACGTATCTGATGACTTCAATATAAAAAGTGAGACTGCCTGCTTTTGTCGTTTGATTTGTTTTATTTCAATTTATTTATTGCGAATATATGTAAGTGTTAAGGAAACTTTGTGTTGTTATGTCGAGCCTGTTAGGGCATGCAACTGCATTACTAAAAATATAGAAATCGGTTTGAAAGTGAAAATACACATTTTTCAAACGTATGATGCATCGATGGCGAGATATTTTTGGGGACAGGAATATCTTCTATCCATGTTTCTAGTATTAACAATTACAATAATTATTGTATTATAAAATTACCACAAAAATATTATTGTTTAAGTCTGAGATTATATTTCCGGACCGGGCCAAAGATTGCTTTTGGGAATTCTCTTGACAGAAATATATCAATTACAATGTAATAAGAACAAGACTGCTTAAGAGGTTTGCGTGTAGCTACTTAAAACCATCTCTATTATTTAATTCCTTTGTTAAGCTAATCTTGAAACGCTTGAGGGTGTTTCAAGAATTTGCGAATAGTCAGAATATTTAAGCCTTAAATTTGCGTCGAGCTCGTGTTTTGGTATAATCTTGATGTAGATTACGGTTTTACCATACTTCAAAATAAATAATCAACATTTCTATAAAACTACCAATATATGAAAACGTGTATATGTTCGGTATACAAGAGCACTTATGCAGTTTTTTTATGACGATAATGAACATGGCTGTTACAATATTCTCCTGACAAATTTCAGACCAGTCTCAACATATTTTGTGCGAAAAATATTATAGCGCACAAGTTTCATTCCATTCATTCATTATCTTATGGGACACGAGTCAACACTACTGGAGGGTAGTCGGGGAGGTCGGGGTACAACCGTCTGATTTACGTGATCTCCGAGGCACGAACATGTAAATGTCGCCGACTCCGGGACTCTTGCTGCAGTTAAGATTTTTCATTGATATTAAACCCTCAACTTCCTTCTTTATGAACCGACTGCGTTAAAAATCACTACCGCTAATCTAAATAATAACTAAATGAAATTATAAAAGGCAAAATTTGTAACACAGAAAAATGTTATCTAATACCTAGGCCCAATTCCGATGTATATGATAAAATAACTGCTACTAAATAATTCAAAGCTGTTTATAACTTGGGCGACGGTAAAACTATTATTACTTTCGAATTTGCCGGTAACGATGTAAATGTACATCCATTAATCCTGTGATTACACTTTTCAGTACAGACTCTACATTAACATACCCGCCACCATACTTTTTAAATAATATAAAATATATCTTCAGGTAATTGTGAATGTTTCCAACTGCAAACAATTTTATATAGACAGTAGATAACACAATTTTAAGTAGATAATGTTGTGATAATGATAGTGTAATGAACACTGTTCTACAATGTAAAACAAATCCATCAGTGTTTGTCTTGCTATAAGAACATTAATTTATGAGTTAATCTCACCTCTGTACAGGTATGCCCAAATGATTCACCAACAATAGAGGCGCGCACTCGGTGGCTGCATGCAACATGCAAGCAGGCATACAACATGGAAGCAGGCATGCAGCACGCAAGCAGGCATGCAGTAAGCAAACAGGCATGCAACATGCAGCAAGCTAGATTTAAAGATCACCACAGCAGTTTCGGCTTTCTGGCTGGCGAAGTGCGGCGGCTGGCCTTCAATCCACCTGTTCTTCAGCTCGCAGGCCGTCCCACCCTTCCACCTACGCTGGCTTAAATTACACTCTAGGGTATGGCAGACAAAACTTGAGAAGTCGGTTTTGCAGCGATTCGTTTCTGTCACAAAATTTTGTAGCACAACATGTTGACTTTTAGTTTAATCGAAGTATTGAAAATCGTAATGTAATTTTTCGGATCAAGAACCCTTCGAGCATTAGATTTTTCCTACGTATGAAAATCGGGAAACTAACAAATCGCATTTACAACTTTCGGTCTAAAAAATTCTATGGTATTATGATATTCAGAAGTTTGAAAATCTAATCGGAATAAAGTACGCACGACCCTTAATTTGTATTCGTACGATAGAACGGCCCTTCCAGCCCTCACTAAGTTAAGCCGTTACATATTTTTATACCTACAGGTCTCAGTTATAATCTTAAGTCAGCTGTTTGAACGACTCTTAATGGCCGGCACTGCACCCGCGACTCCTCTGGTGTTGCGAGTGTCCATGCCCGTCGGTGATCACTTAGCATCAGGTGACCCACTTGCTCCTCTGATATAAAAAAATACTTTTAAGCAGTTGCAGTTGTTTTAAATGCTTAAATAACAAATTGTGTGTGTAACACTATTTCACATATTGCTCAACGTGGGTAGATTGGTGTCTTTCGTCTACCTAATTAATGTTACACATAGTAGTTAGTCGCACCTGTCTCCAGAGACTAGAACGGCTAATCGCCTTAATGTTGTTTAAATTCATTCACCCCTCACAAACTCGACGCGGCATTAGTTTCATAGGTTACCATAGAATAGAGAAATATTCAGAAGTGGTATCAATCTTAAGAAAATACTATCGAGGAATTTACTAAGAAATTACATTCAATTGAGTTCGTTTATCCGGTGGATAATGCTGCAAATTTAGTGTTAAGGAATCTTATATTATATTAAGAATAATACATTTTAACAACCTCCATTTTTTTTGAATACCCAACGATTAGCTAAAATTTTTCATTTTCTTTCTACGGCATTTCTTCTTCAATGAAACCTGTCAGGTTGCTAATATTTAATATCCCGGTTCGGTTTCGCTTATCGTTTACTTGACTGATATATCCACATTTATATGTAAAATTCTCATAATATAGCCTTGATAACACCAATATTAAATTAATTCACGCGTATTAGTATTAGCATATTAATATTATTCAAATTCTAGTTAGCAAAAAGTGATATTGCAATATTTCTGCTAATAAAAACCGGCTAAGTGCGAGTCGGACTCGCCCATGAAGGGTTCCGTAACAGCAAGTATATCAGTTGATTAAATGAAAGCAAATTACGGTTAACTATTTATGACGTATTAAAAAAAACAACTTACTAGATCACGTTCAAACCAATTTGGGTTGTTAGTTTGCATAGTAATGTACATCATATATTTTTTTTAGATTGATCATTCTCTTATTTTAGAAGTTACAGGGGGGGGGGACACACTGATTTTACCACTTTGGAAGTGTCTCTCTCGCAAACTATTCAGTTTACAAAAAGATAGAAAAAGATGATATTAGAAACCTCAATTTTTGAAGACCTATCAATAGATACTCCACATGTACGGGTACGATGAAAAAAATTATGCGTGGGGCCCCCCAAAATTATTGTTCTTTTTATTTATTTTTTGTAAAAATCTTAATGCGGTTCAGAAAATACACCTACATACCAAGTTTCAACAGTTCAGGTCTTATAGTTTCGGAAAAAAGTGGCTGTGACATACGGATGGACAGACAAGACGAATCTATAAGGGTTCCGTTTTTTGCCATTTGGCTACGGAACCCTAAAAATCTGTATCATCCCGGAGTCTAGGAATTGGCGGTGTCTCATTAACTATGCGTAAAGCTCATGGATCGAATCAGTAATGTACCTGACCTCTTTCCGTTCCTGTCGGATAGCCGTCCCATCAAGAGAGTGAGTTACTAGAAAATATACATGTGTTTGCGTACACACTTATGCACTATAAAATATCCCACACAGATGGCTAATCTCCATTGAGACTGGCTGCCATGGCCGAATTTTAAAACAGAAGGATATTACCATTATGGATCTTCTGCGTATCACTATTCTGTGACAATTTATTTCCCAGGAGCCATCTGACCTTCAAAGTCCGCAGTCCTAGCGCATAATTGGATGTTGTATTAACTCGCTTATTTATGTAATTGGTACAACTTTGTACATACGACGGAAGTTCTTGAAGGATACAAGGTAGGTAGGTACAGACGCCAGCACATCAAGCTACCACAATCTGTCAAATTTCCCTAATTAAAAGTGAACCTTATGCTTATGTGATAAAGTTGAAAATCTATAAAAGAAATTTGACAGTAACATCATCTTCACCTCGATTCCAGCAGCGCTATAATTTTACTAGCTCTTATTGCTTTTTCTGCCTTTACAATCTACACAAATAAATTATCTGTTTTAAGCGACAATAAGGCAGGATTATGCGACAAATGGGGTAGAAAGGTTCTAGAGGGGCGACCACGAACCGGAAGACGTAGCGTGGGCAGGCCCCCTACAAGGTGGACCGACGATCTTGCAAGGGTCGCGGGAAGCCGTTGGATGCAGGCAGCGCAGGACCGGCTGTTGTGGAGATCCTTGGGAGAGGCCTTTGTCCAGCAGTGGATGTCTTTCGGCTGATATGATGATGATGCGACAAACATAAATTATTGCAGTAGTTGCCTGATAACGTATTATTCGCAAACCCGCGAAAAGTCACAAACTTAAAAAGGATTTCTAATTATTAAAAACAAAAGTATTGAACAAACATTTATCCATGCCCAGACTCTTTTAAGTGCCAGTAACATAGCAACCTCTTTAGAACCAATTAAAAAAAACATAATCGCCCGTTTTTACAAAGACATGTACTTAGCAAAATAGCAACGCAGCAGTTTGTCAAAAGCATATAAAAATTCTTCCCCTTCAAACAGTACTATAAGCACTGTACCTTCCTAATAAAATTTCTGTCCCGACATACTTCATTTTATTTCGTCAACGAGGAGAAGGGTCACTCGTTTCATTCCGCCAAGTAATACTTCATTTGTTTGGAACAATCCTTCAAACAAAGTGCCTTTCTGTTTAATTTCGCTGACGAATGCCATTAGGAATAAGAACGGACAGATGATTGTGAGGATAATTGTTTGTGCCTAAGTTTTATTGGTAATTAGGTACGTCCAAATTTAAATGGATCAATGGAGTCACCTCTCAACCATACTCTTTCGAATTATAAAGGTTTAAATCAGTAGAATGTAACATACCAGAAATATTACGTTAAATTGTGAGCCTGCTCGTTTTATATAAGCTTGTTATCAACTCCACATTTAATGTTATTGACGTCAAGATATAAACGTGTATTAAAATAATCAACATAAAGAGCCGATTAAAAAGAATTAAGTCCTATGCACAGACGCCAGCACATCAAGCTAATCCAATCTGTCCCCCTATTGAAAGTGAACCTATGCTTATGTGATAAAGTTGAAAATCTATAAAAGAAATTTGACAGATTGGAATAGCTTGATGTGCTGGCGTCTGTACTAGAGCTATGATTGGTCGAATTAAATTATAAGTGATTAAAAAAAAAGTTATTTTTATTCCTACACCGACTTTGCTATCCGCAGTAAAGAGTGAAAAAAATCGCTCGTACTGCTATTGTGCATGCAAAAATTATCAAAGTGGCCAATTTCACAGACCATAAGTGAGAAAGTAATAGCTAAAACTTTCAGAGATTTGAACTGCCTTACCCTCTAGGATAATGTCATAATAAAAAGTAATTGTTATGTCCAGTAGGGTTTGTAGCTGTTCCATGTAACGATGGTACGAGAACGTACAGACTTCTATCAAATTTCTTTTATAGATTTTCAACTTTATCACAAAAGCATAAAGTTTGCTTTCAATTGGGGAAATTTGAAAGATTGGGGTACCTTGATGTGCTGGCGTCTGTACAACTAAACAAAGTGTAAAGATAAAAACGTGATAAATTAATTAAATTTTTTTAAACACACCTACGATATAGATACTTATTTTTTTAATTTACCTTTATTCGCAATGCAAAACTCAAATCTAATTTCTAATTTTTGAGATTAGATCTGGCTGCTGATTTTAAAACATAAAGTTGAATAAAAATATTGATCTCACATTTTTTTACAATTACCAAGGGAATTAATTCATTACTTTGTATTGGCAGTAGTTATTCAATGAATGAATTTATCCTACTAATATTATAAATGCAAAAGTTTGTGAGTGCGGATGTATAGATGTATGGATGTTTGTTACTGTTTCAAGCAATCTCTACCAACAGATTTTGATGAAACCTTGTAGTAATATAGCTTATATAATATCCCAATAACACATAGGCTATAATTTCTAAAGTATTGAACAAATGGGGAGTGGTTACCTTAGTTGGAGCGGTTATAATCACTCAGTCGGTCTCCAACATGGTATTATAACTGTTGTCTGATGATCACAGCTGGATCCTGGCGTGCAGGAAATCGTTCAGAAATTAAATGACCTTTGCGGACACCCATATTAAGACAGACCAAGCGGTAGCATTTGCATTGGTGAGCCCAACATGCTATGAGCGCCTAAAATTAAATGAATTTATTTATTATTTAAAAATAAATTTAAACGGTTAGGATCATTTTTTTCAAAACTCTCAAGTTAATTCTGAATTGATTTATTATCAGGGTGATGATGACGAATGATGATGTCCAAATTTTATGATTCGAATTTAAACAAAATAAAATAGTTATAGAATCTATGTTCAGTTGTAAATTTAAAGTTAATATTTTATATTAAATACACACATACATATTATATTTTAATTATTGTTTACCCCTGTAAAGCTCATTAAAATAGAAATCAGACTACTCATTTCGATTTTAATTGGAATTGTATGAAGTCACCTGCGACAGCAGGTGACTAAGTTAGATGATTTAAAATTCAATGGCTTGATGTTAAACAAAATAAAATAATTACAGAATCACTGAGAAGTTAATATTTTTAATTCTGAATAATGCTGATTTTTAAGCTTGTTTTGTAAATCCTTACATAACTACAATTGGTCCTGTTAGTTTGATGGTTACTACATCTGACTGTTAAGATAGAGGTCGTGGGTTCACGCCCACACAGGCCAAATCTTAGGCTGAGATCTATAGAGCGTACTTAGACTTTGCTCAAACTTTACTTACGTAAAACTTTGCTAAGTGTATGCTAAGCTTATACTTTGATTTGGTATTTATAGACTTTTTGACGTCAAGATTATGCTTAGCATAAGCTCAGACAGATAAAGTCAAATCACCAATTGTAATTTCGTTACATGCATTAACTTCTGTCTAAGTAAAGTCTGAGCAAAGTCCAAGTACGCTCTATAGATCTCAGCCTCAGTGTGATTAGTGCGCTTAATTCTGTTGTGGAAATCTTTGGGGGAGGCCTATGTCCAGCAATGGACGATACCAGGCTGGCGATATAGTCATGGAGGTGAGTAAGGCCACCAGAGCTTATCAAGGAGAAGGTTTGGCAACTCGTGAGTGATGCTCGGCTCACTATTAGACAACCTCTTCGCTTGTAAAAAACGTTTTATTGGAGTGTTTAAAAGGATAATAAAACTTAACAGGTTGATATAAGCCACTCAGTTATCCTGCAGAGCATCTTTTCCTACATAATACCTAGGAACTGAGGGCATAATTATGAACTATTTATAACTAAATCTATTCTAAATTCTATCGCTCCCGAAAGATATTTTGATTCTAATACATTGATTCACAAAAACTAAATCATAATATAAAAATGAAACAAAATTTCACTAATTACTAAAGAAAAATATTATAGGACTCTTTTTTGATTATCGAAATAAAATAACGTTTGATAGTATTTATTAATTAGAAAATTCTTGATTGTTTGATGTTTACATCAAAATCTATTTAATTAGTTTGTGTTCAAAAACCTAGTTCTCAAAATGTTTGAAACTGCTGTTTTTCGTTAATCAAGTATTAAATTTATGATACATTTAATATGTTACATCAGACATCAGCCTGATATCGTCCACTGATATACATAGGCCTTTTCCAAAGATTTCGCCGTAGTCACCGCGCTTGGCATGTGACTGCAGTTAAGTGGTAGCTAGTGCACATGTGGTGGTGCTTAGTCGCCTTTTACGACACCCACGGGGTGGGATGGGATGATATGGGATGGCCCTGTTATTCTTTTTAGGTTGGAAACTACAAAACTAATAATAAAACTTGAGAGGTGTCAAGGGACACCCGGATGGAACGAAGTTATTTCTTATTATTTATTATGTACAAAAAACCTGCATACACTCAACAAAAATAATCGTCGCGACACCACACTGTTCAATGCGAAATAGAAATGAAAATATCTGGCTTGCTTTCTATAAGAGAGAGAGAGAGAGAGAGAGAGACAGAGAAACATGCGCACGCCGCACAGCTGCAAAAAGTGTCGTGACAAC
The DNA here is from genome assembly GCA_951640165.1 of Pseudoips prasinana. Taxonomy (NCBI): domain Eukaryota; kingdom Metazoa; phylum Arthropoda; class Insecta; order Lepidoptera; family Nolidae; genus Pseudoips; species Pseudoips prasinana. Next base: position 28,755,172 of record OX621251.1, on the reverse strand, counting down.
TTTTCGTATGAATTTTTTTCGTCTAGCCCCCTTTCACAACGCGCGATAAGGAACTTCGTTCCAATATATTTTTGAAGAAAAAGCAACGAAAATGATCATCATATCAGTCAGTATTATTAACAGTATTACTCAATAATATATAATAAATGCGCAAATAAACGCGTCGGATAGTTATAAAATACGACGCCAGTACATCAAGCTACCCCAATCTATCAAATTTCCCCAATTGGAAGGAACCTTATGCTCATGTGATAAAGTTGAAAATCTTTAAAAGGAATTGACAGATTGGGGTAGCTGGATGTGCTGGTGTCTTTACAACAAACGTGATATTTTTACCGTTCCTACCTCTATATAATTATAATAGTAGATCTTCATGTATGTTTTATTAATAACAAAAAGACATTCAATTTCGTAAGAGTCCTTGCATAGATATTTTTATAATAGTAATGCAGTTTGACTGCACGTGTGGCGCAGCGGCTAAGACAGTCGCCTCGCTGCCTCGTGTCGCGGGTTCGAGTCCCGCGCCGGACAACTATTTGTGTGACCCATAAATAGTTGTTCTGAGTCTGGATGTAATTGTGTCCGTCTATTATATGTTTGTAAAGTACCCAGCGACACAGGGATTAGATTACCTAGAGCGGGCGTTGTCTTTAAAAAAAAAAAAAAAAAATTATATTGCATGGCTTATATTAGCCAAGTTTAACCGTCTGCAATTACTTCACAGAATTAATATCCGGGCGAGATAATCCCGCAACCATATCGCCCATTCTACTCGCCTCTTTTGCAGGTTTCCTGGTTTAGCAATCAGGGTCACCAACCACTAGAGCCATAGGCTAGTTTATCCAGCGACATGTTTAAACTTTATTACCATGTAATAAGGTTCAAAACCAACGAATTAGAAACATATCAAGAAATGGGTGTTAGTGTTTTATAATAAAAGCTATACCTTTTTTGTTTTTTTTTTTTATATATTTAAGAGCGAGACAAACGAGCATGTGGTTCACCGCCGCACATATGCACTTGCAACAGTTGCAACACCACAGTAGTCGCAGGTGCGTTGGCGGCCTATAAGAAACTCAGCAAACAAGTGTTGCAGACTCCTTCTCACCTCGGTGAGCTCTAGTGACCTTACTTACAGAAACACGACATAAAGTTATTATTAAAAAAAGTTATTGATGTTATTACTAAGGAATGTATTTTGTAAGGCGGAGATACTCTCCAGTCGGGCTGCTGTTAGGGCGAATGAACGATGTGCCCAGTCTCTCTTAAAACCTAGCTGAATATCTCAAATTTATTACGTTTTTCATAACCATCCTACGCGTTTCCGAATTAAAATATTGAGTAATACTGTTAATAACAAAAGAAGACTAATTAATTACTGAATAATTAAAATACTTAGTATTTTATAAAAAAGAATTGCGTAATAATGTTTTCTTATTCTTTCCTTTTTACGTTCAGATACTATCGTTATTTATTTTATTATTTTAATTGTATTAAATTGACGCGTGTCGCGAGTCAAAGTCTTTTAGATCCGTCTGTTAAGCTGCCGATATCTGGTAGCATCATCTGAGGATGTCAGAACCATTTGCCGTCTTGCTTCCATAAGTTGCAGGGTAAAGTCAGCGATCTTTTTAGTTCCGTTTGTACCACGGGCCTTGAAGACCTTAGACCCAGCCGTATGAACAGCTTCTATGAGCCTGTCATAGTATGAGTCCATTTCCTCGCAGTCTGCTAGGCATTCGAAATCTCCGGGATGACAGCGATCTGTTTGTGGCGCAGTCGCTGTGCCGTACTGGCAGGAGTCGGCAATAGGAGAGGGCAATCCAAAGGAGCCCTCCCAGGGTACGTGTCCCGACCATCTGGGACATGGCGCAAAAGGGGGGTACCGGAGCAGCATACCCGCGTTCCCGGGACTCCCCCACCAGGCGCCAAGAGAAGTCCACGGCAGGTAGGTTTAGTCGGTGCAAGTCCGACATACCCACCCGCAGACACTTTTTGCGGGTGGCATGCGAAGGCATTCCCCCTGCCTTACCAAAAAAAAAAAAAAAAAAAAGGCATTCGAAATGGTTTTGCAGTTCGAGCTGAGATAGTTCGAGGTTCTGGATGTGGATAGGTGAAGCTCGGAGCGTAGACTTTATCAGTCGGGACCTCTAGAGTTTGACATTAAGGTTCAATGAGCCTTTGACCAGTCTGTGATCGCTCCCGGTTTTAACCGCATTGATCACGGAGACATCATTGCACATCTGTCGTCTCGACAAGATAAAGTCTATCTCATTTTTAGTTTTACCATCGGGGCTCACCCAAGTCCATTTGTGGTGATCCGGCTTCCTGAAGAAGGAATTCATCATAAAGAGTCCCTCCTTCTCCATGAAATCGGCCAACATTTGGCCCCGGGGGTTCCGGTCTCCAGTTCCAAATTGTCCCACTCTCAGCTCATTACCGACTCGTTTGCCCAGATTCGCGTTAAAGTCCCCCATGACCACAGTGAAATAATAATAATAATAATAATAAAAAGTATTTATTTTCTCTCACAAATAGGTTGGATATATTAACAATAACATGTCTCGCACTGTTAAGCCTATGTACATAGAATTAGTAAGTATGCAACCTGTTTTATGAGAGACTGGTGCCTGAAGTAGGTTTAGAAAAACCTGTAGTACAGGTCACCAGGATCCCATTCCGCGGATTGTATATTACATGTATTTAAGAGCTTTAATTACATTTTAGATAACAATCGATTGTTATGCCAGAGAAAAACAAATTAAAATAAATAACAATAAAAATAAAAGACAAGGAAAATAACATTTACACTAAAACTAAGAATTCTTATAAAAATAACAATAATTTTGGCTTACTGTATTTGTGTCAGTATATTGTATTTTATACGTGTGTTATGTGTGTGTTATATGTGTGTTTGCGCGTAGTATATGACTAGAGGAAGTGTGTGTGTCCCTGCGTGCGTAGGCTTTGGCGTAGATTACAAACTATAAATATATATATAAACATTAAAACATTGTGGAGCCAAATACTGCGTATTACGAACTCGTATCAGGATATAGGACGCAGAAGACTCTCAGTCTCATCGTAGTTTAGAGATTTAAGAAACCTGCTTGTAATTAACTTACAGTTAGTCTTTGATAGGGGGTAGATAGTTAGGATTTTATTAAGTTTGTTATATGTATATGGTCCTAGGAAACAAAAGAAATTACCTGAGTGGCTTGTACGAAATATTTGCATAGGACAAACAGCACCCTTGCGTTGTTTGTCAGTCAGCATTTCTGGATGGTATGGCAATTGGGAATGCTTTTGCAGAATACAATGGAGTACAAAAATTTGTCGAACTGTCAAGAGATCCCACCTTGTATACAGTGCAGTCGTCGGGTAGCGATAGGGAAGACCAGCGCTAACTTTAAGTACAGCTCGCTGAGCTCGCTCAAGCTCTAGGATATAAGTTTTAGCTGCACCTCCCCAAGATATTATACAATATTCTATAATCGATTGGCAGAGAGTAAAGAAATAGGTGTTAGAGGTATGTATGACTCTGGAGATGTCGTCATACATGACCTCGACTGCATCGTCGGAGTTTGTCGAAGTGGGTGCCTATACCTGTATAACCTTCAACGAATACCGCTTGGTGATTCTGAGTATAAGGTACGCAACCTTCGTCGACACACTCTCCATTTTCACTAGGTTGTTCACGAGGGACTTGTGGACTATGAACCAGACACCACCTTGGGATAGTTGGTCACCCACCCGGTGATAGAGCAGGTTTCCGGATTTCAGTATTATCGAGTCCTCCGTCTCTCTTCGGACTTTAGATAATCCTACAATATCCAAATGTAATGCTCAATTCTTCCTCCAGTTCGGTTATCTTCTCGCCGGACCGCAGTTTACGTGTGTTATACGTTGCCAGGGCCAGAGGTCGTCGGTTTTGGTATGGCGGAATCTGCCGGGGATTCTTAGCACCCCCTGGCCTGCCGTAACCACAACTGTTACCACGGCTGGGAACAGCAGGGCTGCTGGGGAGTGGGGGCCGTGGTTTAGTTGTGTCCCTCATTTGGGAGGATATGCCATAATCGCCACGCTTAGCAGACGGGTTGGCGATCGCAAGTCGGAAGTGATTATCTTGACTAACGTTTATCTCCCTCTTAACTTCCGTTCGTTTTGCCCAATCACTATTTTCGTAACGTTATCATCACGGATTCACCAGCTTACTCTCAAAGTAAAAAAATGCGTTTAAGTTCAAGTTTATTTATTCATTAACAATTGAAATTGTGTTTGAATATACAATGAATCACAAATATAAAAACTAATACAAAATAATAAAATAATAACCGAAATAAAAAAATAAAAATGTCTAAAGAATACAAAAATAATAATTAATTAACACGAACAATTAGTATATATATAATATCTAAATTTTATTTATTAGATATGTAGGGAACAGTAAAACTATAACTATAAGTGTTTCTCTGTAAATAGAAAAACAACATTAAGAGCTATTGTTTCACTACTTTCAGTTCTTATAAATTACTTTTATTTAAGTATTGTAATAATATTATTTTAATGTGAAATTATCAGAATCTCCATATTTTATCATGCTGCCAATCCGTCAATATAAACGGCCAGTCCCTTATACATAGACAAGTTTGTAAACCAAAAAGTTATAATACGGAAAACTATAAACTAAATGAAGGGTCACTTCGTTTACATATATATGTCAATTAAAATATGCTAAATAATTAAAGTACTACAATAAAATTAAGATGTGTAAAATGTCAATAATAAGGGCTCTAATTTATTATATTTATTAAAGATCGTCTACGGAATAAAGAGATCTTTTGATGAGGTATGTCGTCATGCGTACAGAAGTTTTACTTCAATAATATCAACGACTACAATCTTTAATACCTACTAAATCAAATAAAAGCCCTCATACAAGCTGCCGTCAAATTATTCAATATCTCGATAAAAACCAGAATGTAATATCGTCATCTTTTAATATTAGGCTTGAAGTAAATCCGGGATTCGCAAGGGAAATCATATGTAGTCACGTAAGAATGGCATCGTACAACGACACATGCCAATTATATTAGATTCCTTATACCTAGAATATTTCTAGCTTATTTCGTGTAAGTGTACAATGGTGTAATTATCTATATAAGTCTATATTTATAAAGAAGAAGAAGTAGTACATACGTTGTATATTAGTTATGCCGTAAGAATATCCTCGTGGTAGAATTTCAAGTACGGCGGCCAGTCTCAATGGAGACTAGTCAATTGTGCGAGACGTATTATAGAGCACAAAAGTGTGCGCAAACTGAGGGGCACTTCTTTTCCATCACTCTCATGATCCGATGGGACGACTAGCGTATATTGATGAAAGAGACTCAGTCGTTTAAGTCGTGTAAGAAGCGACGAGACTACTAGAGTTGTTTAAGTCATATTATAAGGACTTAAACAACTGAGTCATTGACCTAGCAGTGTTGTCAATGACTCAGTTGTTTAAGTCCTTATAATATGACTTAAACAACTCTAGTAGTCTCGTCGCTTCTTACACGACACGACCTGAAAGAGGTCATGTCCGGAACGCAAAACGCCAACTTCCATACTTCGGGCTGATACTGAGAAATCCCATAACCACTTTATAGCGTGATCCGGGATTTGAACCCAGGACCACATTATCTGGGGTTGAACACGCTACCGTTAGACCAACGAGGCAGTCAAAAAGTACTTATAGGATCCATAGGGCTTGCTGCCATGGATTTTACCCTAGATTAAGTGCAAATATAATTTAAATAAAATATATTTTAAATTTACTGAACGTGTGATGCAACCGTTAAAACAGTAGCTTCGCCACTTTCTGTCCAGGGTTCGATTGCTGCGCAGGACAGTACTTGCGTGACCCATAAATTGTTTTATAAATTGTTCCAAGTGTGGAGGTACTTTGTGTCCATCAATTATGTTTTTAAACTACCCCGTGACACAGAGATTAATTTTCATATGGCCGGGGTAATGTTTTAACAAAATAAAAAAATATTCGGACAAATCACACAGCGCCATCTAGAACGAACTAAGAAAAGCTATGGATAGGCAACGGACAGAAATATTCATTTACATTTTGTTTGTAAATATCTACATACAATACCCAGAAAAATCACTCCCAGACCAAGACCAAGCATTTCATGAACAACAAAAAAAATTAAGTCCTCCATTAAATTAATAATACGTAGCAAGGTACAACGTAGCTTCCAAACGCTGCTCAGCCGAGTTGGATTCTACGATTGACCTCTTTCTCGAAGTTGGACTTACCTAGTTCGATGTTCTGCCCTAGGTAAATATAGTTATCTACAACTTCAAGTGCAGACTCTCCAACTTTCACGATATCAAAAACCACGATAAAAAAAACCGGCCAAGTGCGAGTCGGACTCGCCCATGAAGGGTTCCGTAGCAACAAGTATTTCAGTTGATTAAATGAAAGCAAATTGCGGTCTACGATTTATGACGTATTAAAAAAAAACTACTTGCTAGATCTCGTTCAAACCAATTTTCGTTATTAGTTTGCATGGTAATATACATCATATATTTTTTTTAGTTTTATCATTCTCTTATTTTAGAATTACAGGGGGGGGGGGGCGGCACTCATTTTACCACTTTGGAAGTGTCTCTCGCGCAAACTAGTCCGTTTAGAAAAAAATCATATTAGAAACCTCAATATCATTTTTAAAGACCTATCCATAGACACCCCACATGTATTGGTACGATAAAAAAAAAATGTTGAGTTTGAGTTCTATGTATGGGGATACCCCAAAATTATTGTACTTTTTCTATTTTTGTGTAAAAATCTTAATGCGGTTCACCGAATACATTTACTTACCAAGTTTCAACATTACAGCACTTATAGTTTCTAAAAAAAGTGGCTGTGACATACGGACGGACAGACAGACATGACGAATCTATAAGGGTTCCGTTTTTTGACATTTGGTTACGGAACCCTAAAAAGTTTATGAATACAGATATAGTACACGAAACGTTTACTTAAAGGTATGAAAACAATCTTGTTCAGACCTGTCAGTAAACGTTTTAAGCTTAATTTTTTTTATCCACCATTATGTCCTGACAAGATTGAGGAAGAAAAATATTAAGTTGGTCAATACATTTAAGAATTTCAATAGTACAGATATGATACATTTAATACGCAAACATGTGCTTCAAATATCCCATTTTTATTTTAACATTAGATTAATAAAACTAATTCCGCTCTATTAAACTAATCGAACATCGTAACATTTACTTTCGCAATCAATATAATTGGTCCCATTAGTGCACGATTCATTGTTAGACAAACACCGATTAAAAAGGCAGTTAAAATTTACTAGTGGGTAATCAATTAAACCGTGTTTTATAAACTTAGTTTAAGAACTAGGTTTTCCAATAAATTCAGCTTAAGTATTATGTAATACTCAATACTCAATACTTTATTGCATTCCATAATGTATACAAGGCTGGTAGGTAAATTATAGAGAAACAATTATGGACCCTGTCGGGCACAGCAAGTTAGTTTTTAGAGGAGAGGATGAAGCGCTTTTTATTTAAAAACATAATAATATTGAAATTAAGGAGTAAATCTTATATTTAGATATTTAAGTAGATATTATTTATGAGTAGATTTATATTAATTTTGTTTATAATTAGTATTTCTATATTTATTTATATATTTATTTATTTATTATTAATAGATATTTTCTAAATTATAAATTAGGTAATTATTTTATATATTTATTTATATATTAGCTGTAATTTATTATTAACTAAATAGTAAGTAATTAAAGATATTGCACGGTAGATAAGGTAAATAGATGTATTAGGTACTACTTGGTTATTCTAATTATCTTCGTTTCTCTAGGAGGAATTTATCTTTGAAGTATTCGTCAATTGTGTAGTAGGTTTTATCTCAGAGAAATCGTTTTAGTTTATTTATAAATATATTGTTTGTTTCTGTGTTTTTTATATGTTCAGGTAATTTATTGTAGATTTTTATTGACGTGACAAACGCACTAGAGGAGTGCATTTTTAATCGTGAAGTTGGCAGGTTGAGTCTATTTCCATGTCTAAGTTTGATTTCTGTTTGTATGTCTTCTCTTTTGCTGTAGAATTGTGGGTACTTCCTTACAAATTTGCAAATTTCAAATATATAGAGACAGGGTAGTGTTAGGATGTTTAGTTCTTTGAAGTGTGGTTTACATGAGTCGGTGTCTTCTATGTTAACCAATGTTCTTATAAGTTTCTTCTGTATTGTAAATAGCGAAGGTGCGTCTGTACTGTTACCCCATAATATTATTCCGTATTTAAGCCAAGCGAACGCGTACGCATAGTATGTTACTATTGCTGTTTTGAGATCTGTAGTTTTCTTTATTTCTCTGAGGGCATATGCAAATTTAGATAGCTTTGTTTTTACTTTCTGTATCTATGTCTAGGCCTAAAAGGGTGAATTTAATAACTATTTCTAACTTGGATCCTTTGTATTTAAAATTTATATTTATTGGGGATTTTTGTCGCGGGTGGAAAGTGACTATTTTTGTCTTACTAAAGTTAATTTCAAGGTTATGTTCGTTCATCCAGCATGTTGTGGTATCAAGTATAGATGTTAGTGTTTGGTTCAGGTTTTGGTTATTTTTACATGATGTTAAAATAGAGACGTCGTCGGCAAACAATACGCACGTTTCATTTATGTGGTTAGGGAGATCATTTATGTAGACTAAGAACAATAGGCATCCTATGACACTTCCCTGTGGTATGGAGGCGTTTACAGGTATGTTTTGTGATCTAATTAGTTCGATGTGTTGTGTTTGTGTATTGTAGTGTTCTATTTCTACGACTTGTTCTCTGTTTTTTAAATAAGATGTAAACCAGTCATGACTTTTTCCTCGGATACCTATGTTGTAAAGTTTATTCAATAGTATATCGAATTGTACTTTATCATACGCTTTGGTCATGTCTAATAACAGTCCAATAGCGTATTTTTTATTATCAATAATTTTGAGTGCTTCTTGTATGTACTTGTAGACGGCCAAAATAGTGGATCGGTTCTTGCGAAATCCATTTTGGCTATCATTGAAAATGCTATATTTTTCACAGAACGCGTAAACGCGATTACACATAACTTTTTTGAATATTTTTGAGGCGAGCAATGGGACGGTAATTGTTCGGGTCAGTTTTATCGTTTTTTTTGAAAATAGGTTCAATGAGGGCCTTTTTGAGTAAGTCAGGAAAAACACCTTCTTCGAAGGATTGGTTAATTAGTATATAAAATGGCAAGGTAAGTTCATCAGCGCACTGTTTTATCAGACTGGGTGGGAGTCCGTCGATTCCGTGGCTGTTCTTGCTCTTTAGGTTTTTAATAATTATGTTTATTTCATAAGGATCGACTGGGTTAAGGTATAATGTATTTTGTGTAGTTAAGGTTGCCGGTAGCCCCTTTGGTTTGCTGCCGGTTGGTGTTGTAGTTTTCCCACCAATGGAGACAAAGAAATTATTAAATATGTTGGCTACTTCTTGCGGTTTCGCCGTTAAGCTATTATCTACTTGTAATGTTATGTTGTGTTTCTCGGTTTTACGCTTTTTGTTTGAGCGTTTATTTATGATTCCCCACATTGTTTTAACTTTATTATTTGATTTAGTCATTTTATTTTTGTAGTGCAGTTTTTTAGCTGTTGTAACCGCCTTTTTCAGTATTTTTTCATATTTTTTGTAATATGTTATTAATGTCGGATCTTTTGTTTTTGTAATTAATATTTTTAACAATCTTTTATTAATACTGGATTTTTTTATACCAACAGGGAGCCAATATTTCTTATATTTAGTTTTAAGTTTAATTTTAAGTAGTGGGATACACTTATTTAGGATTAAGGTAAGTTTATCGTTAAATGTTTTATAATTTGTGTTAATATTATTATCAGTTTTAAGTATATCATTCCAATTATTTTTTTGTAATTCCTCTTTAAATTTTAATATGTTTGTATTGTTATATAACCTTTTCTTTGTGTACCAATTACTTGTACTGGGTTGTTCTGGTAATTTTAAATATAAGACTGTGCTATGGTGGTCAGAGAAGCCTAAGTCGTCTATTGTTACGTGCATGTCTTTGTGGTTAAAGTTCGTGAATATTAGATCTAAACATGTTGCGGTGTTTGGTGTGATACGCGTAGCGCTTTTTATGTGTTGAGTAAAGTTATTTTCTTGCATGAGGTTTATAAATTTATTAGTTTTTAGATTATCCTGTAGTATATTTATATTGAAATCGACTCCTATTATTATATTTAATTTATAGTATTTTTTATTTATGTATTTTAATAGTTGCTTTAATTTTTCATAAAAAACTTCCTCCTCTCTCCTATTCCAGTATATAATTATAATTAATAAGTTTTCTTTTGGTAATTCTGTGGCACATATTTCTATTATATATTCTGCAGACATATCGGTGATGTCGTCCTTCTGTATGCTTTCAATATAGTCTTGTAGGAGTATACATACGCCGCCTCCGGTTCTAGTACTGCGACAATATGATGAAGCAAATTTATAACCACTAAATTGTATGTGGTCTAGTCTTTCTTGAGTTAGCCATGTTTCTGAAAGGCATATAGCTTTGTAAGATGGATGTTTGTCTATAAACGCTTCAAGTATGTCTTGTTTGTTATTTAGACTTTGTATGTTTTGGAACAATAGTTTAAATGGTTGTTCGTTGTTTACGAAATGTCTGGTTCTCAGTTTCATCAGTGTCGTTTATAGTGCAGGGCTGCGTCATGTTGTTATATGTTATTTCTTCTTTTTGGGTGTTATGTGCGTATTCCTTTATGTTGTCATTTATTTTAAATAATTGTCCGTTTATATATAGTTTGTTATTTCTGATGACTGCGTGCGATCCGTTATTTCTTGCCGTAAAAAGTACCTCTCGCATTTGTGCCCTATACTTTCGTTCATTTTTATCTAAAAATTCTGAAATGAATAGTCCAGTTCCTTGAAAGAAAGTTCTATTGTTTATAATATATTTTGCCATTCTATTGCTAATGAATTTGATGACGAGTGGTCGGTTCTTAGATCCACCTGGTCTTCCAATTCGATACTGATCTTCAATATATGCTGAAACGTCTACGTTTACTATTTCACGAAACAGTTCAACCAATCTACTGTGGAGTGCATTTTCAGGCTCTTTATTGTAGTCCGCCAGGCCGTAGAGCACAATCTTTCTATGGTGGTTTACTTTCAGACTATTGGGTATTTTAGAAGCTTCTGTAGTTAACTTTCTTATTTCTTTTTTCAGATTTTCGTTTTCTGTTTGTAGTTTTTCTAGTTTTATGTTTATGTTTACTATTTCTTGCTATTTAAGGTAATAAGGTATTTGTTTTATAGTCTATATCTTGTTTTAATTCATGAATTGCTTTATATATTTCTGTGTGGATAGTGTTCTGTAGTTCTTGTACAATATATTTGTTATTTTCTTTCAGATGTGTAATTATTATTTCACTTAAATCCTGTAGTGTTAATTTTTTTTCCAGATTAACTTTATCAGGTTTTTCTGTGGGTATAGTATCACCAAAGAAACTAAGATCTTCTGAACAAATGGTGTCGTTGTCAGAATCTTTGGGCTTTCTTCTTAAAGTAACGTTAGCTTCCTCGGAGGGTGATGATTGACATTTATTTGTATCAAGTATTCTGGGGGGGACGCAAAGGCGTATCAGTGTTTCCTATCTTAGGTATTTTACAGATGCATGTTTGGCATTTCCAGGTGTTTTTATTTTCTAGTGTTACCTTTTTAGAATCCTTGGTAACACCAGCACATTCGAAATCATATCTATATTTACAAAGAACGCATATAATGTTTTCCCTTATAGGTAACTTTTGTTTACATCCAGCGCAAGTAGGTGTAGAAGCCATTTCAAATTTTAAATATTTGGCGCTTTATTTTTAGTTCAAGCCACCATTGCATGTAACTGTTGTCGCCATCTTTCGATGAATGTAAGTGAGGTCCAAGTATTTGAATAGTACGTCGTCGTTGTTGTTTAATATCTTTTTGTTGTATTTTTTTTTTTTATGCTTCTTTTCTAATTATTTGGTTTCGCACTATTTCGTTAAACTATAGTGACAAATTAATAATATTCAAAAAGAACATTTTGAGTAGGTGAGGTTTGAACCAAGATCACGTCGGGCGGTATCGTCAATTCTGAACGTGCGGACACTCGACCATCAGTTCACTAAGTTAATTAGCGAAAATAATGTTTTATTATGTCTCATCGAGTTTATGTTACTGTGGTGGTTAACGATAGTGAGAATTTTTTCGTATCACCTTCAACATAAAAACTCAATATTTTAACACTTTATTTGTCTTATTTCACTTGTAATGAAATCTTTCACTGATTATAATGAATGAACGGTACTGTTAGGTTAACACAATCTGGATTCTATGTGAATTCGGATAGATCTGGAAGTTATTTTTGAAGTCGAGCAGTTGTGATAGTTCACTGTTTCTTTATCCTTATTTTTATAGTTTTGGTCACCTTTGTTGATGAAATGCACGAAATAACATTTGTATCAATTATTTCAGTCGTTGTGTTTCACTTAGCCCATTTTACCACTGTATTGCACTTATCATTGTTTTTTAAGGAATTAATTACGCGGAGCTAATGTTGACCGTGGCACCGCAGCGCCCTCTCTCCTATATATAATAATTATATATCCTATATATAATAGTTATGCACGTAAATGTTATTTAGCAGATTTGAATTTATACTCCGTGCATTTACATTTAATTCACCATAATTTACCAGTAGGACTTATTTAAATTCAGTTGAATAATTTATTACATTTATTTTTTTATGTTAGAATGTCTGATACCGATTTATTCATCCCTGATCATTAAATATTAGAGAAATTACAGATGTATATTCATCTATAACAATATCTGTAGCCAAATGGGGTAATTGTTTGGGAGACCTTATCTACCACACAATGATACAATCATTGGTATTTTTTTATCAATTGGTATTGGTATACCAATTGATTAATGTATAATATAACGTAAAGTACGCAATCTAACTAGAAACTGAACTAAAAAAACAATAGGTAGGGAAATACGAAAAAATAAATATTGTGTCCCTTGTATGGGGAGGCATTTTTTGTATGTAAGTAGGATTTTTTTAATATTGATATGTTACTTTGTTGTGTTGTTAGCAAATTAAGCGCCTTAACTTACATCCACGAGAAATATTACATCTTGTATAGTTTTTAATACATTTATATAATATATGTAAATCTTCTTTTGATCTATGTTATTGGTGCCTGCAAATTGATCATAGATGTGATCCTATCATAGGCCAGTGCATCTACTACTAAATCAGTATCTCCCCTTGGATGATTGTTAAGTCATCCCCAATACATTAAGTCCAACTTTGTACATCAATAACGGTGGTGCATAACGGATTTAAATAAAAACATCATCTATACTCAATAAACGTTGTTTAAAAACGATGTAGCAGTAATATTTGCGGTATAAAATTTTGTTTTTCAACATTCAATAAAATTGATTTACCAAAAGTTACCCGCAGGCACTTATTTAAATGCAGTTGGAATTTTTATATTCTGGTTGGAAAGGTCTGAAAACAATTTAGTCGTAGTAAATACTTAATTACATAAATGTATTCATCTATGGGGACCTATTTGACTGAATGGTGTAAGCTGTTTTGGTGGGCTATACCACTATGCCACATAGGGAGTGTTTACACCCCACACCCGACAAATTTCTATGTAAATATCTGTTGGTTTTTTGGCAGTGACTACTTTCCGAGTCTCTAGAAACAAAGGTAGCGGCCAATCGTAAGTGTGTCAGTTATTGAAATATTAATGACAATCGTAAGGGTATATTCTCATGGCAAGCCAGGTAGGTTCGCAATTAACCAGCAAGACCCCGAAAGATTTGATTAGATCCCTCGCCCTAGAAACTTTGGATAAGCATACTAGTATCTTCCAGTCAGACTTCAACTTTTAAGGGACTTATTTACAGGGCATGTGATTAAATTCCTATAAAAACGTTCCTCTAAATAATATGTAAGTCTTGGTAAGTCAGAACGAACAATTGCAATCGACTATGGCGTCAGTCAGAGCGATTACAATCAGCAAGTTCTAGTATCAAGAGTATCTAGAGAAAAACTGTGTTTTGTAACCAACGATTCTATGTAGTTACGGTTAGCGAGCCTGAATTGGTGATGGCACTCAGTATAAACGGACGCATAATATACGTTAAAAGCCACTTAAAAAACCCCGTGCCCCACAAAAGTCATCAAAATACAATTAAATCTCTACTCCCCATTCTACCCCAAAGCAAACATTTACCCCAGTACAAAATAAACCAATATTTACCCCATAAAAGCCAAAATCAACACTTATAACTAAGCAACGAAGTGAAACAAAATTACTTCAGAATTTGATACGAAACCTTGACCCAAACCTCTGACCTCGAGTGAAACGAATTTTACACTAACTAGATTACGCCCTGCGGCTTTGCTTGGATTTGGGATGGGATCGAGTATCGTTACAGTTAGGTTTGTAAGTTAGATGGAGTTAAAATTTAGGGTGCTCATTTTAAACTTGATGAAGAATGGTAAAGCAATTTGTATTTTTGAGACTGGAATGGCCAATCTAATGTTTTGGTTTCATTTAGAATTCACTTTTATTGTTATGACAATATGGTATAATTTTGCTGCTCGATTTGAAATAAAATCAAAGTAAAGTTCTAAGTCATTCTTTTTATTTACTTTTACACTGACAGCAACGATCATCGAAAACTAATATATAATATTCACATCTTAGTTTACACATCCCTAATATATTTAAGGTCTATAATCCAAATGTACTTTTCAGTTCCAAAATATATAGATCTTGGCGTCTATATATCCAGTGATCTACCAGGTTGGAAGTTATTTTGAAGAGAAAGCCAAATTGGCATTAAAACAATTTGGTTTGCTTAACAGGTCGTAGAACTACTTCAATTTACTTTACTTTATCGTATGGGCTTTCAAGCCGCCCAGTAGCCTCTGACATGGCTAATCGACTGTTGGCGAAAGACTACAAACAAGACGGACAGCTTAAAGTGCCCTACGAGTCTCTGGGACATACATACATAGACTCACGTCTGTTTCCCAGAGGGGTAGGCAGATACAACGGATTTCCATTTGTCACGATCTTTGCATACTTCTTTTGCCTCGATTACTGTCATCTGGGACACCAGGAAATAAACCACATTTACGGTCACCTACCTTTTTTATATTATTTCTTAAAAATAATGGTACCGTCAGGTTCTTGTTGTTAAAACCTTCTATTAAGTGAAGTACACCTGTGTTAGAAGGTCACGCTCTTCCATATCCATCACAAAATGGTACCCATAAAGCTTCCTATGGCTCAAATATATTATTTCTAGGTTAGTTTATTATTTATTTATTTATTGTTTCCTTAATATTAAAACACAAGTCCAGAAAAATACCCCACAAAACCGATCAGTCGGTTTGACTGCAGTTAACCTGTAATCTGACCGCATACCTAGGTGCTTAACTTCACCGAACACTTACGGACTGGTGAGAGCCAATGATGTCTCGAGTATCACAAGCGTCTATAAGCAACGGCAACCACTTGCCATCAGGTGAATCAGTATGCTAGTTTAATAACTTGGTTAATGAAATAATGAAATTTATTCAGCACTTGGGTATTAACATACACTTGTACTTGTCAAGTTCACAATGCAGTACATAAACATAGTCGAATATAGTATAAAATTAATTAGTCCGTCCGTGCGGTCTGTTTTATCAGATATATTTTCTTAGATCCTAAAATAATAACAAGTTACTAATCTATTATTTTGTTTAGTTGTACAATATTAAAATTAAAGAATTGAAGGCAATCAGCATTTGGCTAGCGCAGAAGGCTCTTAACCAGTAGCTTAAATTAAACGACTAATACCCGAGGCCACCCTTTTGGGGTTCGGGCCACAGCTCAGGGGGCCGCTGAAGCAAAAGGACAGAATTCTAAGAGAGGGTGTGATCAGTTGCACGGGTTCACCGATGACGCGTTAAGTGGCCAAAGCGATCCTCGCCGCTGAGGAACCTACCCTAGCTAGCCTGCGGCTTTCTCTAGCTACCTAGGTGGACGACCCGGAGAAGAAAGCCACAAAGAAACTCCGAGCTAATAGAAAAGTTAGAAGTAGAGGTAGTAAAAATGTTTTTGAATATATACTTAGTATTTTTTAGAATTATTTATGTCCTAAAGTAGATTTATTCATATTTAATCCAAACAAATGAATCAAATTGAAGTGTCTGTTTGTGAAGTTAAAATAACAGCTCTTACAGAAAAACTGTATTTGTACTAAACTAGTTGATCAATATAGCGTGTAGCTGGGTGGACATATTTTTTCCAACTAAATTTAACCTTGTCGCAAAATAGAAACAAAAACTCATTGAAGGCGGTTCATCCGCTTGGAAACTACATCACCACAGACAGACAAATATACATATATTATAAAAATGCGTTATTTTCTATTTTTATACAATTTTTCATATGACAGTATAATTTGACATGACATGATAAAGAAAAGAAAATAATAATAAGCCACTATTTGTGCCCTCACGTAATAATAAGCCACTATTTGTACCTCCAAGACTTTGTAAAAATGACACTCGTAACTCATTCTTATGCCGTTCCACTAACAACTATAACAGAGACTTCACAGACATAGATCTTTTCGATAATTCGCTCAATAGTCTTAGATTAGAATTAAAACGTAGATTTAATATTTCTTGACATCTTATATATATTTTATGTATCCTTTCTTTTTATCATTTTTTTTTATTTTATTAAACTAATCTTGTTATACGCCTCCTTCCAAATTAAGAGTAAAAATTTGTATCATGACTGAATTTTTTGTTCGGCACTGTAGGTTTATTGTAAAAAGCCATATATTTATAAGTGTTGTAAATGTATTATAACTGTTTGTTGCCAAAATAAAAGAAAAATGTAGATATATATATTTCTTTATCTATGCCATGCACCTAAGGTTAATTAAAGAAATACTCTTTCTTTACATACCTTCACGTATATGTGTATAATGTGTGTTCCGAATTTGTTTTGGCCCTATTTTTGTATTAAGAAGGGAAAATAAATAACTCCGAACTATTAGTGTCATCTGAACATCGTCCCAATTATTTTGGCTATCAAAATAAATTGGTCTCATTAGGGCACGATTAACTGTAAAACAAACACCGATTAAAAGTGTAGTTAAAATATACTGGTAGACTCAATTACACTACGTTCAATAAACTTAATCTATGTAAGTACTGAGATCGCTGGATGCCGATAGCGCAAGACCGGCAATTGTGGAGATCTTTGGGGGATCCGCCTTTGTCCAGCCGTGGACGTTTTTCGACTGATAAGATCATGATTTATTTATTTTAATTTATTTATTTATTAAGAAAACCTACAGCGATACAGATAATAACACAATTTACATGATACAATATAAAGGGAAGGCCAATGACAGGTTTTCCTTCGTGTAACATTAAAAGTGTAGTTGGCTAAAAATGATATGATTGATAATTATATTTGATTATATTTTTTTAATATTTTTAATATATTTATTTATGGACAATGTCACACAGATCATCCTAGCCCCAAATTAAGCAAAGCTTGTACTATGGGTACCAGGCGACGATATACATACTTATATAGATAGATAAATACTTAAATACATACAAAACATCCATGACTCAGAAACAAATATTCGTGCGCATCACAAAAATATTTGCACTTACTGGGATTCGAACCCAGGACCACCAGCTTCGTAGGCAGGAGCACTACCAACTAGACTACGGTGACCGTCAAATTGATGATGTAAGTACTATGTTATAACTATTTATTTTAGACTAAATTCTAGCTGATTTAATAATTCCTCTTAGCCGAATTTCGGCCACCGCGGCCAGTCGCAATAGAGATCAGCAGATGGCTAGGTAATCTCCATTGCGCGTGACATATTAAGTGCACAAGTGTATTCGCAAACACAGGATCACTTTCTATTCCATCACTCTCATGTTCCGATGGGACGCCTAGCGACACGACCGGCAAGAGGTCAGGTACAGGGCCGACGGATTTACGTGGTCTCCAAGACCGCCAACTCCTGGACTTCGGGCTGATGCTGAGAAATGTTTCTTTTTTACAGAAAAGTCCCAAAATCACTTTTTGGCCCGACCCGGGATTTGAACCCATTACCTCATTTTTCTGGGGATAAACACGCTACCGCAAGACCAAAAAAAAAATGTAAGCAATAACAATATCAATAGAATTTCATTTACCCGAAATATTCCTATAGGGACTTGATATGTTTCATATATCCAATTAAAGCTGACTTTTAGTACCCAAAAACTAGTGTTCTCCTGGTCAAATTTCGCCCATGGCGGCCAGTATCAATAGAGTCTAGCCATGTGCGCGAATATTAGTACACAAGTTTATGCGAAAATACTCGCTTCTTCTGATTTAATATTACCCAAAATATAACGTTTCCGAGGGATGCAGGGAATAATGTGCGATATATAATATATAAATATTATTGAATGAGTGTATGACTTTTGGTGATAATAATAGGTCTTTACCTATGAAATTGCCGTTTTGTATGAAAAAATTTAAACGAATTTTTTTCATGAATTTTTTTATTTGTATTAATCGAAGTAATCACCCATGCAATCAATGCATCTTTGCCATCGCAGTGGCAGTTTATTGATGCCCTTCTTAAAGAAATCAGCTGGACGGGAGGCAACAAATTCTTCAAAGGCATTTTGTACTGCCTCTCGGGTATTGAATTTTTTTCCCGCCAAGAAGTTATCCAAATTCTGGAAAAAGTAGTAGTCTGTAGGCGCAAGGTCTGGTGAGTAGGGCGGATGACGGAGAGCTTCCAACCCCAGTTCTTGCAACTTGGAGACCGTCTGCTGTGCAGTATGAGGTCGCGCGTTGTCGTGCAGGAGCAGCGGAGACGAGCGATTGACCAATGCTGGTTGGAGATGCGCCAGCTTCTCCATCATTGTGCTCAGTTCTTCACAGTACACATCTGCAGTAATGCTCACCCCGTTTGGTAAGAAGCTGTGATGAATCACACCGGCGCTAGACCACCAAACAGTGACCATCACTTTTCTAGGGGTAAGTTTTCGTTTAGGGCATTGTTTAGGTGCTGAACCAGGATCCAACCAACTTGCTGAGCGCTTGCGGTTATCAAACAGAATCCATTTTTCATCGCAGGCAACAATGCGGTTCAAAATTCCTTCATTTGTGTGTCTGTTGAGCAGTGCAAGGCACGTCTCGACGCGTACTTCGCGCTGGCGATCATTGAGTTCGTGGGGCACCCATTTGTCAAGCTTTTTTACCTTGCCAATTTGACGCAAATGGACCAATATTGTTTTGACGCTAACGTCGAAAGCTGCTGCTAATTCAGCCGTAGATTGTGTATCATCAGCTTCCACAACCGCCTTTAATTCGTCATTGTCGACCAAAGTCTTCGGACGACCGCGAGGTTCATTTTTCAGGTCGAAATTTCCAGAACGGAAGCGAGCAAACCAATAACAGGTGGTGCGTTGGTTTGTAGTGTTAGCTCCGTAAACGTCGTTGATGTTGCGTGCCGCTTGTGCCGCGTTGCTGCCACGACGGTACTCATATTCCATAATTACTCGAATTTTTAACGTATCCATGATGACGAAAAATATTGAAATGCGATGAAAATGTAACACTAATCAATAAAGAAATGACTACTTTTGGAAAAAAGAATCCATGTTTTTAAAATAAAATTAATTTGAAATTAGAATTCTTAGCCAAACAAAAATTATTTTGATTTGAAATGGCCAGTACTGCAGAACGGCAATTTCATAGGTAAAGACCTAATATTTCAAAATAAAGTAAGGTTGCTTACTCACTATCTGACGATGAATAAACGGGGAATCTACAGCTATAAAACCATCGGCCTGCATTATGAAGATAAGGAATAAAGACTGGACTTAGGTGAGATTACATCGTAGAGATCACAAAATAGGGCATTGAAATAAATAAATAAATAAATAAAAAAGGTTTTTATTCACGTAGACTTTAAAAAAGCGCTTGTAAATAGTCAGAACATGTTTGTAGTAATATAGTTGTATACATTAGATATTATTTCTAGTAACATAGATATTTAGGTACATCTTGTATGAAAACATTTATAAAATTTATTTTATTACAGAAATGATATTTAGCTAGCTCGTATCAAGTTATTGTCAAGAGATTATGTTTAATTATCTAGTTTAAGTCTAATATTTTTACTACATATTGTAAGAAAAAAGATTATCCTAATAAGTATCTTAAAAAGCCGAATGACGCTTATTCTTACGCACATCTGATAGTCCCGTCCCATCGACTCATGTCAGTGAGTTAGTATACTATGTCCTCAGCAAATGATGGATAGTCACGAGGATAGTGTCGAAAATAGTCACGCGCATAGTCATGCACGTTCACGCGGCAAGTGTCGTGGATATTCCAGCGGATAGTCATGCGGAGACTCACGTGACTTTTTATTTGTAATTAAACAAAATGACAAAAAGCGCAATATAATTATTTTAAAGACGTTGCACGCTTCTACTATAACTAGAGCTGCGGAGACAGGATATTATTTTGCGCAGGGGTTATCTTAATGGTGTAAACAAGAAGTATTTAGATTCCTACAGGATAGGGGGTTCAATATTGGTGATTGCAGTTTGATCGTCATTGTACACAGAGAGACACTGCTGCCCGTTCTATGGTAGATATTAATTGATTGACAGTGGATTTTTTGCCATCAGCCAAACAGCATATCCTATATAAATTTATCCATTTGGTTTTCACCATTTGTCTTAAGTGTCGGTTAAAAGCAGTAGTTTCAACCGAAACCAATTTCATGGTTGTTAATATATAGTAAAAAAAAAACTGAAAACCTACTTCATTTTGCTTAAAATTTTGCGTTTCACAAATTAAGAGAATATTTAGAAAGAGTTTCCTTTTGAGTAAAACCGAATTCCCATAATTGGTTCACGACACAAAACGAAATATGAGTGTACAAATAATTATGAAAGATTATTATCTATTTGTAAAGTACTTCCTATACATAAAAAGGTCGATTACTTGGTGGTGCTAGAACAACTGTATGAGGATAAGTACATAATAAATATAGAAAATAAGTACAATACTAAGAGCGTTAGACAACTGAATTTTGTAAAACCCTCGGTAAGAAATTGTTATGGTCAGAGAACTACCAAATATCTGACCCCAAAATTATTTAATAAATATGCCTGGTTACGATCGAATGTTAATAAAGTAAAAAAACAAACAGTTAGATATAAACTTAAAAATATATTACTCAGTGACTACTTAAATTCCGCTTAAAATTTTTGTATTAGTTTTAGTTAGTGTTAGTTTACTTTTTTCTACTTTTTATTTGTATTTAGTGATATAATTATTGTCATTTTGTTAACGAGCGCTAATCCCGCCGACAAACTGCTATGCAGTTTGGTGGGTTTATATTCTATGTAACATGTTTTTATTCTCAATAAAATTCAATTCAATTCAATTCTATTCTATTCGAACAGCGGAGAATTCACGTAATAAACATTCATAGGAAACACACATTTGAAGTGATTGAAAACATCTTTTTAAAGTCAGTTATTTAAAACACATTAATAATAATTATATCTATTATTAAATGAATACTAAAAGAACTAAATACATTTGAATAAAATCTGCTTATATCGAAGTAGAACAAAACACTACAGCAGCAATCAATTACCAGTCACCTTTCCAAATTGGAAGCCTTAATGAAAATTCAATTGAAAACTTTGGAAACTAAAGCTTACAAATGAACCAAAATTGCGATGACGTTCATTGGCCTCTCTTTGATCAGTGTGCTTTAAAACTTTTAATTTGACTACAGTTACAAGACAACTTGTTTGCTATTAATTAACAAAAAAAATGTTTTACGGGATTGATTATTGCTGACTTATATTACTAGGTTTCAATTCAGGTTATCGATAGTCTGTAGCGGTTTAAATAATTGATATTACCTACTTATCTATAATCGGAGCTGAATCGGAATATTGCATGCCTTGTTGATGGGTTGGGAGCATTATCATGGCAGGTCACAATGTACAAATAAAAGAAATATTTATTTCGAACTTCAATCAAACTTCATCCGTATTTGTTAATAACAATTAAAAAATAATATAATTAACTAATACAAGACTATAATAAGGAACTTTGGACTAAGGAGAAGTAAACATACATAGTAATAAAAAGCAAAAGTATCTTAAGGCAGAGGTGGCCAAATTTTTTGCTATACACATAGAAAGTAATTTTAAATAGTATACCCAAATTGAATAAGCTAAATCAGTATGCTTATGCATTGTATATGATGTATATAGGAATTATGTATAATGTCACGCGTAAGTTGCATCTACATCTATACATATAATAAAATCGTAGGAAAGTCAAAACTGTACATTGAATATTTTTTTAAATGTTACTTGGGGCGTCACCTACCATGGATATGGAAGCCAAAAATATAGTTTTTAGAATTTTTGTCTGTTTGTCTGTATGTATGTCCGGGCTAAACTCAAAAAGTAATGCATGGATTTACTTCAAATTTTGCATGACAATTACTAAGAGGTCGGGTCAACATATAAGCTACATATTATCACGATATCACCTACGGGGGAGGAGCTGTGATAATTTATAAAGTTTAACGCGGGTAAAACCGCGGGGCACAGCTAGTAGTTATGAATACAAAGGGCAAGGAGTTGCATTTTTTTATTTAAAAAGACGACGACCGCACTAGGTAATTTAATCTTTGTGTCGCGGCGTAGTTTTCAAATATATAATTGACGGGCACAAAGTAAATCCAGACTCTAGATATTATGTTATGGGTCACACAAATAGTTTTCTTGTGGACACGAAGTGACGAGGAGACGGTCTTAACTGCTGCGCCACACGTGCAGTCAAATAATATAATTATATTAAGTACTACGAACACATGTAAACCATATTTTGTGAAACTCAATCTGTTAACTATGCCCTCATTGTACAGACGCCAGCACATCCAGCTACTGTCAAATTTCCTTTATAGATTTTCATGTTATCACAAAAGCATAAGGTTCACTTTAAATTGGGGAAATTTGACAGATTGGGGTAGCTTGATGTGCTGGCGTCTGTACATATCGAAGCATAACTGGTCGAGATTCTAGTCGATAACCAGTGTTGGCAGGTCTGATTAATTACACTTAATACCAGCCAAAACAACGTCATATCATAAAAGTATTTTTGTAATGGGACCTAAAATCTATGATAAATTATCACAATCTTAGCGTGCTAATGAAATTGTAAAAATATTTTGAAATTAATTACAGCTGTTTCTGTTTGAGAAGGCATATTATTCTAATTAGGAAATTTTTCAATGACAAATTGTATAATTTAAACTATAACCATATTTAATGAGTTATAGTAATTATTTTTGAGATACCAAATTAAGTTGTTCATTTCAGGGAGACATTTTCTTTATTAACTTTAACTGTGTATTCAGAATTTTGACTGCACTCTTTTGAACCTTGTGTCCAATGTCTGCGCTAGGCAATATATAAATATAAATCAAGGTAATAACACTCTAATTGTGTACTATTATATGTCTTTTCGCATGTTTTTTTAATTTTTTGTCAAATTATTAAAATAAATCAGTATTTATTTGGGTATTAACCTATACAGACGATGTAAGTGCCATCCATTGGCTTTGTTTTTAGAAACAAATACAACCTATAAGCTTGTGAAAGATCATGTTCTATTAATAAAATTAATATTAAAGCTTGTATAGCGAATAATGCTATAAAATTTTAAATATAACCGGATGTACTGTTTCGAAGCTAAAATCGAAAGTAAGAGCAGTACTTGGGTGTATTACGAGCCACGCACCAAAGTGATCGAGCACTATATTATAACATACTATACCGTATTTTCTTATTAGTTAGTCAAAGTTAATTTTAAAGAGCAATTAAACCTGCACATAACCATTTAGTAAATATTTCGCACTCAACTCACTCTATATCGGGTTTCTCTCAAAAGTACTCCGCGTAATAAAGGACACTATATTATAACATACTATACGGTATTTTATTATAAGTTAGTCGAAATTAAAGTTAAAGACCAAATAAACCACACACTACCATTTAGTAAATATTTCGCACTAAACTCACTCCATACCGGGTTGCTCTCAAAAGTACTAAACGTAATAAAGAGAACTATATTATAACATACTTTACGGTATTTTCTTATTAGTTAGTAAAAATTAATGTTAAAGACCAAATAAACCACACACTACCATTTAGTAAATATTTCGCACTAAACTCACTCCATATCGGGTTGCTATTAAAAGTACTAAACGTAATAAAGAGCACTATATTATAACATACTTTACGGTATTTTCTTATTAGTTAGTAAAAAATAATGTTAAAGACCAAATAAACCACACACTACCATTTAGTAAATATTTTGCACTAAACTCACTCCATATCGGGTTGCTCTCAAAAGTACTAAACGTAATAAAGAGCACTATATTATAACATACTATACGGTACTTTCTTATTAGTTACTCAAAATTAATGTTACAGACCAAATAAACCAGCACACTACTATTTGTTAAATATTTCGTACTAAACTCACTCTATATCGGGTTGCTCTCAAAAGTACTATACATAATAAAGAGCACTATATTATATGTAAGGTATTTCATTATTAGTTAGTCAAAATTAATGTTACAGACCAAATAAACCAGCACACTACATTAAATTAATATTTCGCACTAAACTCACTCTATATAGGATTGCCCTCGACACGTAATAAAGTTTGTTAAAGTACCTATACACACAACAGCAATTCTATATTTAAATTAATTTGCCTAAATAAATAAATGACTCAGGCTTGTAGGGCTTGGAAACCGCTTAACAAATTGTACAAACTTAGTATAAAATAGTGTGATCCAGTTTAACAAACTTCGGATCGAATTTTGTTCAATGTGTAACTTCAAAAAGGCGTGGTAGTATTCTGTGTAATTTGGAAACGTCGCGATAATCAGGTTGATGTTTCGACTGGAATTGGGGAGAGGTAGGCTGTATTGGTACAACTTAGGTAAGCCTCAGATCTCGTGAACGTCTGTGTTCAGAAGATTTGCATATTGAATAGACAGGGTAGTTTAGATAGCATCTTAATATGTCTGCAGTAGATTGGATGAGTATAAGTACACTTTATATATATGTAAGTGCACTTCCGTCACCTCTATTAAATGAGAGTTCGATAGCTATGATGAATATGGGACAAATTAGTTTTAATTATTTGATGCTTTTAAACCATAGCCATAAAAAATATTTTACAATGTTTAGTTACAATGACTTAATAACTAATGTTAATTAATGTTAACATCTACTGGAAAACATGTTTCTGCAATAATTGGACAGACTCTCAGTTTTAAATGTTGCGACTATTACTGAGATGGTGCTTGTGTTCTGAGATTATTCGGCTAGGTGTTAGATACAGATTTCATGACCGATGTTTGCAGTAGATTAGTTGAGTACGAGTCTTTAAAAGGAGAGTTAGATAGCTATGATAAATAGGAACAAAATAGTATTACTTCTTTAATTCTTTTTCTACCTTGCCATTTTATGGTATTTTTATAGTTCTAATTGCGGCTGTCTACCAGAACTTATTGAAGGCCTAAAATTTGACTTTTAAGCTTGCAGGGTACCCTTATGTCAGATGGTTAAACTAGGTATTCGATAGCTATGACAAATAGGGGACCAAATTGATTATTCTTCTTCCTTGCCTTTTAATGTTATTTTTATTGTGTTTAATCTGTTATGGCTAGCTACCTGTCGACTAGAATAGAATAGTTAATAACCTAGAGTTTCGAGAACAATATTATATGTGCGGATTTATCTATACTAATTTTATAATTATGTAATGTTTGTGAGTTTGTGACGTTGTAAGGGGTAGTGTCTGGGTCTACTGAACCAATTTTCAAAATTATTTCACCGACAGAAAGCTACGCTATTGTGAAGTGTCATAAGCTATGATTCATCATCATAATTTTTATTTATCCCGAACTTTTAACCCGAAATATTACGAGGAAAATATTTATAACGCGGAACAAAGTTCGCGGGCACTGCTAGTGGTTAATAAAATTCCTAGTGGTTCGAATTGCCTCTTACTTAGAGCTAGCTTCCTATTTCCTTGTTGTGAATATGTTATTGATTGGGACATTTCGTGTAGTAAGGTAGCAAGTTCGAAGATAACATCTTAATGTTTACTCGTGTGGTGCCCACTTAGATAGATTAAGTGTCTGTCGTATGAACGTGATAGTACACTTTGAAGATGCTAATGAAGAGATAGAAACTGGTATAGTACTGGGATAGAGCTTTACTTATAATTTCAAATGCATTACATTTTCTCGAGCGCTCTTCTATGCTAAATACAATGAATAAATATTGACTGTCTGGTAGATTTAGCAGTAGGGCTTCAAGCCGTATGTTGAAATACTCAGTCAGGCCAAAAAGTATTATGAGGATTTGTGTTAAAAAAATTGCTGTAGCTCGAAATCATGAGTTCGGCTGTGCGTGATTCAGCGTCGTTCCTGTATTTGACCTCTACTCGATAGTGATAGTGAACAGCGGGAGGTCAAACGGTCAGAATGACGGACTTTAGTCCAAGGCAAAGTCGACTGCTTCGAGTCTGGAAGGCGCGCTGAGCTGGACACCAAGCGCGATGGATTGAAAGCCAGACCACCTGCGGTGATCAATTACAATTATTAAAATGGTGTACTCACATGCCCTGCCATGTGCGAGGATTATTTCTAATAAAATTGGCTACATAAGTCACATGCGAGCACACGAACGTTGGCTACAGTAGGAGAAAAAGCGGGCGCCGTAGCCGAAATCGGCCGGGACCATCATCACCATCATCATTTATGTGTCCCGCGCAGATAGCTAGTCTCCATTGCACTGTCCGTCATAACCGAAATTCTATTAGGTTATTTATTATTAACTTAATATTTTTTTAAATGATAAATACTGACTACTTGCTTTTTATTTATTTATTTTACAGATGACTTACAGACTAATAAACAACTAAATATTACAAATAGATTGACAAATTGCTCATTACAAGCCTCCGCATATAGAACAAGCGTCCGCATTATTTCTATACTACCTGTGCCCCGCGGTTTTACCCGGGTTAAATTTTATAAATTATCATAGCTCCTCCCCCGTAGGTGATAGCGTGATAATATGTAGCCTATATGTTGACCCGACGTCTTAGTAATATTCATGCAAAATTTTAAGTAAATCCATGCAGTACTTTTTGAGTTTAGCCCGGACATACATACAGACAAACAGACACACAGACAAAAATTCTAAAAACTATATTTTTATCTTCGATATCGATTGTAGATCACGCCCCAAGTATCGTTTTAAAAAAATATTCAATGTACAATTTTGACTTTTCTACGATTTTATTATATGTATAGATTAAAATTTTTGCTGTGTGGCTGACGGCAAAGAATATTGTCATCCTATCTCATCCCATGGGAAGCCTACAAGTCCTCCCTAGGGAATATCTCAGAGTTTGGGCGGCTCTCTGTGTACTAATTACCATCATACCCGTCTACTGTGCGTGGCCATTATGGCATATCTCTCCAAATGATGGAATCAATCAATTGTGGAAATCTTTTGGCGAGGCCTTTGTCCAGCCGTGGACAGCAATATTACAAACGTAAACACAAAAAAACACTTTTTACGTGCCACACAAATAGTTGTGCAGTGCGGGTTTCAAACTCGAAATACGAGGATGCCAAGGAAGTAGTGCGATGACCATTTTAACAACCGAGCCATACGTGGAGTAATATAATTATAGCGTTTATATTTAATTTATTTAATATATTATGTAGACACAAAAATATCTTTCCAGCACACCTAAGAGAGGACAACCTAATTAGAAAAGATTATAGCGTGTTTAGATTTATATATACACTACACACTAATAATATTTAAATAGAAACCTATAAGGTAGTTTTGTATAAATAAATCCCAAACAAAGACTATATAGTATATTATATATACAATGTATATGTAGTATATATACGATTAACAATATGAAGTTGACAGATAATGTTCTTTCACTTGTTTTTTTTTGAATGAAGTGATGTTAGTAATAATAAAAAATCCGTTTTGAGATTAGGAAATTTAAGGAAGGTTCTTAAGACCTACATGAGGCATCAGATGAAAGAAAATATAATATAAAGTGATTCAAAAGCATGTCAATAAAATTCATATAATATAATATTCTCCACAAATTTAAATGACAAAGCTACTATCTATTTTGTCAGCCTGACCTATCTACCATATTCATAAGCTTTAGAGCACGGAATGGTCTGCGGTGAGGCTAAGCCACAAACCCGACGATCAAACGAGATATCTCTACATCTACTTGGACAGGTAATATTTAGTAGTGACTCTTAAGAGAATCGTACCTAGTACTTGTGAAAATAAATAGGAAAATAGTTTTCTTACTCCGAAATATCCAATGTAAATGAGTATATAATATCTTCCTAGTCGAATATCGCTTACGGCGGCCAGTCTCAGTGGAGACTAACACAGGGGCACTTACTATTACATCACTCTCGTGATTCAATAGGATGATGCGACACGACCTCAAAGAGATCAGTTACCGGATCGACAATTATACGTAGTCTTCAAGGCAAGGGGGTTTAATACCGCCTACTCCTGACTTTGGGGTGATCCTGAGAATTTAGTTTTTGCTGAAAAAAATATAAAAATTACTTTTGATCCGAACCGGGATTTGAACACACATACATATATGCTAACCCACATAAGTATATCTAAAATTATTTTAAATTCTATGGGGCGTGTCTGGACTGACACACGTTCATGCGGATTTCTTGTTATCTCTTTGATATAAATTCATAAAACTGTTACAATTTGGTACGTAAAATCTTGCAATTACATAATTTCTATACAATATAAAAACTTATGAATCAAGTGGAAGCATACATACGACGAATTTAAATACCTCCGTCAGGCAATACCTTTGTGACCAATTATAATAAACTAGCTATGCCCCGCGGTTTCACTCGCGTTAAAGTACATCCAATATATCCATAATCAATACATCTATACTCACAAACTTTATAATAGGATGTGTATCTCTAGCAGTTTTGGCAGTGCACGCCGGAATAGCTTGCAGATGGTAGATTTTTTACTTGTGACTTATCGTCATATTTTGGACAATTCACACAATATCTTTGTAAATTGTAGCGTATGTGTTATTCTGATGTATAATATTGTAGATTTTTATTAAAATCCATTCAGTAGTTTTAATGTGAAAGAGTAAAAAACATCCATCCATACTTACAAACTTTCGCGTTTATAATAATAGTAGGATATTGCAGTATCATTGATTTCCATTCAATAATTAATTTGATTATGGAGTAGAAAAACAAATCATTTCTATATAGGTATCAAAAAGAACTCGGTCGACTGGATAGTTGACCAAGTTCTTTTTGGATACAAGCATCTTGTTAATGCGAGTGAGATTCGGTAGAAAATTTATATTTTTGCAGACCAAAATGTTGTTTTAAGCCTCGTAAAACTATAGGAGAGAGCTCGAGACTGTAAGCATTAAAGTAAAGTAAAAGTAAAATACTCTTTATTGTACACCATAACTTAAAATTAAAAAAAAAAGAGCATACATAAATTAAGTACAAAGGGCGGTCTTATCGCTACTGCGATTCCTTCCAGACAACCAATTATGGAGTGGATAGATTAAGGAAAGGGAAAACAGGGTAGGTAGGTGTAACAATAGGTCAACTTAATGTAAACATAAACTTATACAAATTAATAACAAAAAGTAAAAAAAGAAATTCATAGAATAATTTAAAAAAAAGTCTATAAAAGCAGGAATGCGCGAGAAAAAAAAAACCAAAGGCGACAGCGGTAAACAAATATGCTTATACAGTAGTCTAGGCAGATAGATAATGTTTTTTAACATTATTTTTAAAAATATTTAACGATTGCGCTTTTCTTATTGTTAAGGGCAGTGCGTTCCACAGGCGCACAGCCTGCACTGTAAATGATTTGCCGTAATAATCGGTGGAATGACTTGGCATTTGCAGTTTAAGGTTCTCTGATGACCTCAAGCATCTTGAATGTGTGTCATGTAGGAACTCGAAACGTTCTTTAAGATAAGATGGTGATGAAGGACTAAACAGTATATTATAAAGAAGGGCTAAAATGTGAGTGTTCCGGCGAAGGCGAATAGGAAGCCACTTGAGCTGACGGCGATAATCAGAAACATGGTCATATTTGCGTAATCCAAATATAAACCTTATGCAGACATTTTGAAGCCGCTCAAGTTTGTCAAGTTGTGCTTCTGTGAGATCAAGATAGCTGGTATCGGCATAGTCAAGAATAGGAAGAAGGAGGGATTGTGCGAGCGCAATTTTTGTGGCAGTGGGTATAAAGTTGCGTAGTCTTCGCAAGATCCCTGCAGAGGCAAAAACCTTACGACTAACTTCTTGTAGCTGTAGATCCCAGGATAACTTATTGTCTATATAAATTCCCAAGTTTTTTACATTTTCCTTAAAAGGTATTGTGATGTTGTTAAAGTAAACTGGTGGAACCTGAGACCAAGCTATCTTTGAAATTAACCTGGGGCTACCAACAACTGTAACCTGCGTCTTTTCAGGATTAACAGTCAGCCCGTATTGAATACTCCAGGTGCAAACACGTCTTAGGTCCCCATTTAAGCTATCAATGGCCATCGGCAAATCGTTAAGCTCGGCTTGTGTATATATTTGCAGGTCATCTGCATAAAGGTGGTAGGAAGAATTAAGATTACTGGAAATAGTGTTAATAAATAACGCAAAGAGAAGCGGAGAAAGAACGCCACCCTGTGGTACGCCGACTACAGTATTGCGCCACGAGGATACACTATCCTGGACGCAAATGCGTTGCCGGCGGCCGAACAGGTAATCACGAAACCAATCGGTTGCCGTTGGAGATATGTTAAGAGATCTTAGTATTCCAATCAGAATTTCAAAATTCACTGTGTTAAAAGCATTACTGAAATCGAGTAATGAGAGGACAGTGAGTTTTCCTCTATCCATTCCCAGTCTGATATCATCAGTTATTTTAGTTAATGCAGTCGTCGTACTATGACCAGGGCGGAAGCCGGATTGGAAGGGATTAAGAAGAGAATTTTTACAGAGGAATGAACTAAGCTGGTTGGAAACCAATCGTTCAAGGACCTTGGAGAGTAGAGGAAGAATCGATATAGGTCGGAACTCAGAAAAGGAAGAAGGATTAGGTTTTTTGGGTATTGGGATGATATGGGCGTCTTTCCACGAGGATGGGAATGTACTGCTGGATATAGAGTAATTAAAGATATGGCAAAGAATGGGTAGGATCTCATCAAGGATAGGAGTGATCATATTACGACTAATGCAGTCACTGCCGATTGAGTTGGAAGTGATAGACAGAACCGATTTCTTAACATCACAAGCAGCAAACTGATTAAATCTAAAAGAGCTATAATCAGGGGTTGGAAGTGATGAAAGATTACGTAAGGTATTGCTTAAGGTAGTCCTATCACAACTGGACGAAGGGGTAAAGTGTTGATTTAATGCATTAACATCGAAGTTTATAGGAGTTTGATCTTGACGTGATTTTCCAATCCCCATAGAATTTAGAAATTTCCAGACCTTGGCTAGATCACCATTTTCAACAGATTGATGGATATGTTGGCGTTGTGCGTTTCTACACACCTTATTGCTGAGACATCTTAAAGATACATATTTTTCCCAATTAGAATCACTTGGCCGACTATTGTACCTAGCTTTAGCTGCAACTTTTTTCCCCATAATAGATTTAATATTATCTGTAAGCCATGGTGCCGGTAAATGTTTAATTTTAATTGGGCAGATAGGAGCATGAAAGTCATAGAGCTGTGTCAATTGGGACGCAAAATAATTAACTTTGACGTCGATGGAGTCAGCGTTAATAAGCGGTGCCCAATTTATGTCGGTAGCGTCTTTACGAAGAGCAGTCAGATCCATACCAGCAAAACTGCGCTGCAGAAGGGTCCTTGACTTAGCCTTAGGAGGACGAATTTTGTACGAAACGAATATGAGATCATGATATGAAAAAGCTTCCGCCGAGCATTGGCCATGCTTAGAGACTCTTTGAGTTGAAGAAACAAGAATTAAATCTAACAGTGAAGGTGTGGAATTAGGAAAATGATGCGTGGAATTAAGTGGAAGCAAGACCAAGTTGGTGGAAGCAGCGATAGTGCGTAGAGAATTAGAGCGAGTGTCATTTTTAAGGAGACATGTATTAAAGTCTCCCATGATTATGGTTTGACTATAAGAGGGTGTCATCTGTTCAAGGATATTTTCCAGCGACGAAAAGTAGTTAATGCGCAATGATGGGCAATAGTAGACACCAAGAAGGGCTTAAGAGTGCTGAAGTTCGACCTCTAGGAAGAGGTGCTCGCCAGCATTGGACGGTGGAGGTTGTGCCGAGATACTAACTATAGAAAACGAAATATGAGCTCGTAAGTAGATGGCAACCCCGCCACCGCGGCCATGTGTGCGATCGTTTCTGATCAGTTTAAAGCCCGGAAGTGAGTAAGAAGTAGAAGGTAGACATGGCTTAAGCCAGGATTCTGAAACAAGAATTGTATGAATATTCTTACAGTCAAACGAGGCCAGCATATCAGAATAATGAGCCGGAATACTTTGTGCATTAATATGGACTACATTAAGATTTTTTGGTACATCAGAGAACTGTGAAGCAAGAGTTACGGCAAGAGAAGGAATACTAGAAAAACTATCATCATCGCTGTTAGCCGAGAAAAAATCATCTAAGTTGCTATCATTACTGCTTTCAGACATAAAACTAAACAAAAAATAATATATTTATATTAACTATATTAAAATACTCTTCTAACTATATTAAGTACGAATGCACCCACCAGATGAGTGCAGAACAATAGGGTTTTAGTTTAATTACTTACAACACCGTCCGAAGGAACTAACACTACATCAACAAGAATAAACACAAAGCAACTGAAAGTAACTAAACGCACGTGACAGTTTAGAAATTGTTCATGTCAAAATTGTCAAATAGAATAAACTGTGTGGATAATTATTATTGTTGTCATGTAGGTAATTTATAAATAATGATAATTATTGTAGTGTAGGCAAGTGGGAAAGATATAAATGTAAACAAATGTTAACAAAACCAAAGTAAATGAGAAATTACTTTTTCGAGGCCGCTGGCCGTTTGGACTTCGTAGTTTTAGACGGCGCCGCAACCGGTACGGGAGCAGAAACTGCGGGACATTCTATTTGCTCCAGATCTCTGTAACAGGTCACTTCTTTACGTACCCCGTCAGAAACCATCATGTAAAGACGTCCATCACGAGTGAAGCATTTATCGACGCCCAGTTGTTCGCGCATTTTCACAAATAATTGGTGACGAGCCTTCGTTAGAAATTCGGAGATTGTGATACCGGATCCTTTAAGCTTTGTCTTCGAGAACCAGATTTTGTCTCACCGAGTGACATCATGCAACTTTATAAGTATCGGCCTGTGCTTGTTAGAGGTCGCGCGTCCCATTCGATGGCAACGACTAATGTCACCAACCGAAAACCCTTCGATCTTCAGTTTGGATTGAATAACTTCCGCTACTAACTTCACAGTGTCGTCACTCTGCACCTCAGCAACTCCATGGACCAAGAGTATTTTTCGTCGTTGCCGCTTCTCCAAATGATCCACAGTTTGCACAGTTTGAGCGAACACCTCTGCCTGCT
Organism: Pseudoips prasinana; assembly: GCA_951640165.1. Taxonomy (NCBI): domain Eukaryota; kingdom Metazoa; phylum Arthropoda; class Insecta; order Lepidoptera; family Nolidae; genus Pseudoips; species Pseudoips prasinana. The sequence continues at coordinate 28,721,173 of OX621251.1, read as the reverse complement.
TTTGGAGGTTATCAAGAGATTCCAGAACGAATTTTTGAAATGATGAAAAATCTGCAGCCAGGCTGGATGATGGTGTTGGTGATTTATTCAGCTCTTGTTTGAACATTGCCATTTGTGTGGAAAACAATTCTCTCAGTTGAACAATCTCCAGGACAGATGCCATGTTGTAGTTTTGTAATAAGTGCTTAAATAGTGAAAGTAAAACACTCACTGGTAGGTAATCAGTTCTAATAAATGATATTTACAGTGCACATAAGTAATTAATTAGATAAACTATATTTTTTACAATTAAAAGTAGAGAGCTAAAAATTATACACCTATTATATCAGACTACCCCCGACCAAAATTTAGTATGTCCCCATTTACTCAACTTATCTTTGAATTTGCCGACCTGGGTAGTTCGTAGTTAGTAGTTTCAAAGTTAGTAAAACTTGATAAAATAACATGAATATGTTAGACGGTAGAGCGTTGAATAATCGAGTTTTGGATTTCAAATATATTATACCAATTTTTACTTACATGATATCTACTTGATTGAGTAAAGACTTAAACTATGAGTTATAATATAATAAACGATGAGATAAGTTCCTGATATAGACATCATCACCATCATATCAGCCGAAAGATGTCCACTACTGGACAAAGGCCTCCCCCAAGGATCTCTACAAAGGCCAGTCTTATGCTATCCGAATCCAGCGGCTTTCCGCGATCCTTGTAATATCGTCGGTCCACCTTGTATGGGACCTGCCCACGCTGTGTATTCCGGTTCGTGCTCGATAATCTTTCTGATATAGACATAAATGATTAGATCATTCTTTACTTTACACCAAAATAAAAATGCTAGTGTATTATACACACTAATATACACAATTGACCTTGTTAGAGTTATTTTACAAAGGAATAGGAATTTTAAAACTTAGTAACGTTTTTTTTCTCTAATATAGAATAGAGTATGTGGAACTATCTAATCGCTGTCTCAAAACTTCATGCTAAATAAGGACTTTCGGAGGCAAAATTAAGAGATTACACGTACAAATTTAATGTTTAAAGTATTTTGCGAACAGAACTACTAGAAGCTATTAAGTTTTATAAGAAGAGTAAGCTCTCTGAGTATCTCACACTACTTATGAAACACTTTGACCTAGGATGTCTCAGCAAGTTCTATTATTTTGCGATGAGGCTGTCTATTATACCTATAATGTATGAAATTTATACACAATTCTTGTACTGCTTTATACATTGGTGTAATAAATAGTTATGGCACTTCACCATTGCTTTCATCATCATCATCATATAAGCTGAAAGACGTCCACTGCTGGACAAAGGCTTCCCGCAAAGATCTCCACAATTGCCGGTCTTGCGCTTTTCGCATCCAGCAGTTTCCAGCGACCCGCACAAGATCATCGGTCCATCTTGTAGGGGGCCTGCCCACGCTGCGTCTTCCGGTTCGTGGTCGCCACTCGAAAACATTTGCACCATTGCTTTACTATCTCTTAAATATTTTATGGTTGAAATTGGTGCCTCGTAAAATATTATCTAAATATGTTCCTAAATTAGATTTCCTTACCCAATAGAATTGTGCGATTCATTAACATGAGGCTGAACACGAGCAACATCATATTGTTTATTTTTTTTATATCATGAGTCAACAAACGAGCAATTGGGTCATCTGATGGTAAGTGATCACCACCGCCCATGGACGCTCGGAATACCAGAGGAGTCACGAGTGTAATGCTGGCCTTTAAGAGTCAGCAAACAAGTGTTGCTGACCCTTCCCCCTACACCAATGAGCTTATTCTCACGCAGAAACACAAAATTAACATTGTTAATGCTATTATGAAGGGATGTCAACTGTAAGGAGGAGGTTCTTCCCCAGTCGGGCTGCTCTTTGAGCGAATGAACGCTATGACCTACCCTCTCTTTTGACATGTTACATGAACAATGTCAATATGATCTACTTACTTAAAAAAAAATTAAAGTGGTAGTCATTTCAAGAATTAAGAATGAGTTATCTCCAAGATACCAAAGTCGTAATACTCATTTGATATTTTTCGGCATTTTGCATGCCATTAAGCTTATCTAAGGGCAGATAAACTAGTAAGCAATTAACATAAAAATGTCCAATTATCCATCGAAAAGACTATTCCTTCTTTTTCTTAGAAAGTTTTAATTGCCAACAATCTCTCTCAATTAATAGCTTGAACATCCTCTTATCTTTGGACACACATTAATTAAACACTACATGCTATACTATTCATGAAGATAATGTTATTTATTTGTCTCTAATGTTGATAGATATTCAATATTGTTTTGAATCATTATTGTCAGCTGAATTACGTCCACAGCTAGACAAAGGCAAATGATTTCCACAAAAGAGTTTTTATTACATCCTACTAATATTATAACTGGCAAACTTTCGTTGTGAGTATATGGATATATGTTACTCTTTTCCACAAAAACTACTGAACGAATATTTATAAAATTTTGTAGCAGTGTAGCATACATATCCGAATAACACATAGGCTATAAATTACAAAGTTTAACGTGGGTAGAACCGTGAGGCATAGCTAGTCTTGTATAAATCCTAAAATAGCTCGAGGATATTCATTATAATTATACATATTTACAAACACAGAATCCCATTAATTAATATATTTATGATTTATAGCTTTCAAGGGTTAATCGAACTGTGAAAATGTCAGCAGTGCCCATAAATTTTTTTTTTTTTTTTTTTCCTTTGGAGGTTAATAACATAATCACAACGCCCGGCAGACGGGTTGGCGACAGCAGTAATGGTCATAGTACACAGAGAGACGCTGCTGCCCGTTCTGTGATAAATATTCCCTCAGGACGACTTTTACGCCTGCCACGGTAGGAGATCTCCGACATGGCGTAATGAATGTTGCCTAATTAATGGTTACAACCTCGACCAACAGTTTAACGTGCCCTCCGAAGCACGGAGACGCTCAGATATTTAACAACTTTGGCGGTCACCCATCTATGGACTGGCCGCGTGCCTAGTTGCTTAACCTCGCCGATAACTTACGGACTGATGAGAGCATGTAGCTATTAGCTATTCTATGCCGTCAGCCACAGAGAAATTTTGTCTGCATAAATAGTTGTATCAATTAAACAGCTGACTCGAAAACTTTACAAACTTTTTTCTTTTTTCTTCGTTGACAACTTTTAACGAAATATTTTGCATGTGGGTCACAATTCCCTGGGTTCGATTGTACAGTATGTAGATTTTTGTGGGTACCCGGAAGGCCCATTCCTGGCGTCACTAATAAAATATTCACGCACGTACACCAGAATGTAACAGGGTTATCCCGAAATTTACTTTTTGCAAGAAATGAAACGAAACTAACTTTCAATGTATAACAAAATTCGGGGCTTATAAGTGGAACAAATAAAAACTTATTTGTAAAAAACGCTATTAAAGCTCTATATTCTATGCCAGCAAATAGAATTGAAAATCTCTTCCTTGTCGTGTGTCCTGATTATCCAAGTTAGTCGAAGTAAGAAAAACTTGCACAGGTGGGATTTTTAACCGTTTCCAACCTAGAGTGCAAGTGTGGTTCAGTCCCTCAAGCTATGGTACAATTGATGACATGTCCTGCGTGTCTTAATGCCTGCACGTTACAGGAACTAATGGACGCTACTGAAAACGCTCAACTCGTAGCTGAATTCTGAGCTGACTTAGTTTCATCAGGTTATTTTCAATTCTGGTCCATTCAACGCACAATGGTTGCCTGGAAGAGATCGCTTTTAGCGATAAGGCCGCCAATTGCATAATAAGTTAATGTCCTTGTTTGTAACCATTGTTATGTTTTACTTATTTTTGCAATAAAGTGTACTTCTTCTTCTTCGATTGCCATTGACACGCTAAGGAGAAGATATTACTATACTTTACAGTTAAAGTTTCTTTCAGGGCTGATCAGACATATTGAGGTTCCAACCAAAGGGTAAAACGGGACCCTATTACTAAGACTCCTGTCTCTCTTTCCGTCTGTCTCCTGGCTGTATCTCATGAATCATAAGAGATAGACAATTGAAATTTGATTAGAAAAATAAGAACTCTTTTCATCGGCTAAGTTCACGGCTAAGCAGTGGAACCCCTTCGTGAACGACGTGTTTCCAGACTCATACAACGTGGGTTTATTCAAGGCTAGAGTGAACAGGCATCTTATGTGTACGCGCGGTCCACCTTCGACCACATCTTTACTTACCATCAGGCGAGATCGTGATCAAACGCAAACCTATCCAGCATAAAAAAAGAAGCGTGAAGATTGTGACATATTCCCGAACGTACCAAAATCTCTTCAGAGAAGGGTTGAAGATCGCACTATGAAGGCCATAGTTAATTATGTTCACCTGTTTTTATTACATCCTACTAATATTATAACTGCGACAGTTTGTGACTATCGGTGTATGGATATATGTTACTCTTTTCCGCAAAAACTACCGAACGAATATTTATAAAAATTTGTAGCAGTGTAGCATACATATCCGAATAACACATAGGCTATAATTTATAAAGTTTAACGTGGGTAGAACCGTAAGGCACAGCTAGTCTTGTATAAATCCAAAAATAGCACGAGAATATTCATTATAATTATCCATATTTACAAACACAGAATCTCATTAATTAAAATGTTTCTAATTTATAGCTTTCAAGGGTTAATCGAACTGTGAAAATGTCAGCACCAACAGTGAAATATAATTACGGATATATTTCATGGGATGTAAATTAACATAAATTCGTTAATTATATTCTAATTCACGGTAATTAATTAACATTACCCGTTATTCACCTGTTAGAGTTTTCGTACATTGATGAATATAGCGTGCCCATTACGTTAGATCTCACTTTGTACTTAATGTTATAATCTTGCCGGAATGTCTAATTATAGAAATTATTAATTTCTCTTTCTTTATTTAAAGGAATTTTCTGCGCTAATTTAATGTTGCCGTAACTTTACAAATTTATTCAATAATATAGTGTTCTCTTTCTGAGATTTCTATCCCTTCCAATAGCTCTTAAGGGATGAGACATCTTGATCGAGCTCTCTCACTCTCCTATTCATATATTACAGGCATGGAACTACAAAAATAAAAATTATGACTTTGGATTCTATTCAAAAAACCTTTATGGTAGGATTATGTCCGTCTATCACGGCAAATACTAAATTCTTTGATAACAAATTTAGAATAATTTAAAATTCTGCTTATTTGCTACCAAGGAACATATATATTTTCTTTGTAAGAAGAATCTATTTTTCAAAGTTTCCCATGAAAGGCTTTGTTACACTTTAAAGTTTTCAAGTTAAGTTCCTGATTTTCGATGTTTTTAAAGCTAATTGTTTATCTAAATATTTATAAACAACAGTTTCAAAAAGAATCATCAAAAACCACTCAACATAAAACTAGCTGGCCAGTTTGTTTAGTGGTTAGTAATCCTGACTTTAAAGAGCTAAGTTCGATCCCCACCTAGAACAAAGCTTTGTGGCATGCATGAGTATGACTACATAATATGTATGTATTTAGAAATATAAAGTATGATTATCAGTTGTCTGAGCGCTACAGTTCAGGCTCTGCCTAGTTTGGGATCAGATGGCTGTGTTTTTATACCAAGAAATGTATATCATATTTTTTTTTCTTATCATCGCCTTTGAGAAACACAGTCAGAACTTAGTAGAAATCCTTTGTTAAAAATATACATGTAAATGTTTAATTTAGAACGAGTCTACCCTATTTTATTTTGTTACTTAAATAAACAGAAGATGTTAGTAAGCCGTGCTAATTAATTTGGCTTATATAGTTCTTTCAAACTTATTTAGACACAATTCTCTGATATCATTGGGAAGTTTGTTGCAGAATCTTATACATTGCCCTACCAAATTATTACTTATTTTGTGGAGCCGGTTTACTTTTTTTTTATGAGTACCTATCACTCCTTTTATCGAAAATATCTTTATATGCACATGAAGTAGATTCCACGTGTGGCGCCACGGTTAAAAAAGTCACTTCGTGTGCTGGGTTCCATTCCCGCGAATGACAACTATTTATGTGACCATCCAGACTCCGAACAACTATTTGTTGTTCTAAGTCTGTATGTAATGTGTCCGTCAATTATATGTCTGTAAAATACCCTGATTAACTGGGATTCTATCCCTAAGGTTAGCGTTGTCTTTATGAAAAAAATATACTAAAAATGTTATGCTGAAGTCAAAATATTAACCTCTTAAACTTTTCTCTTAAAGATATATCACATTCGCGCACCAAGTTCATAAATAGATCTAACGGTTTTGTCTGCAGTTTTATTAAGTTATTAATGTCTGCAGAGCTAACCCAGAGAAAAATTCCATAATTCATTATAGTATCAAAATAATTGTATAATAAACCAATTAAATATTAATACAAACCATTCTAATTTATTTATTTGGAAAACCAACAGCAACAATAACAAAATAAATAGATGTTATAAGCAACACACAGCCAATTACAGGTCTTCACTTTTAAACATCTAGTTAAAAAATATGGACATGAAAATATTACCAGTTAGTACATAAAAACACTTAACCAAAAAAAGTAAAAAATAAGTTACTTATAAAATCCAATTAACAAAAGGAGAATCATAAAGCCTACGTTGGAAAGCTAAACATTAAGATAATTATTGAAAAACTCAGCGCTCATCAGCCTTCTTAGCCTTCTAATGAGCCGTATAAAAGCTTTAACTGCATATGCTGCAGAACTTAATTTGTCTGATAGTTTTTCTATTTTTGAGCCCCATTGTAGTTTTAAGCTAATGGTGACACCCGAGAACACAGTTGTCTAAACACGAGTTAACCCAGCCCCATTAAGCTTTACGTTGGTGGCCATCTGTTGTTGTAGAGATTTTAAGGACTTTAATTAAACATCGATTAATGTAGATGATGATCGAGTATTATATTTCACTAAGTGGCAATCAATAATAGCGGCAGAACAAAGTTATCTGCCTCGCGTCAGCATAATCGCAGCTTCATCACATTAAAGCAAAAATATCGCCAAAGAAAATACAAAATGACAAGTTCTACCTGCAATAAAAATCCGTGTATTTTCTTATGGCGTAAGGAAAATATTTTGAATCTAAAACATAAACAGGAAATAAGCCAAATACGACACGGCAATGTGACGATTCACTCTGCAATTAAAATACCTTATCAAATGAAGGTACTCGCAATAAAATTAAACTTAAATATGAGCCCAATATCAAAAATATCTCCGTCGACAGATACCAACGGAAGCATAGCCTATTTCCATCCCAAAAAGACTACGCTAATTAAGCGCCAGACAACAATTCTTTTAAATTCAAACCAAAAATCCTCGTTACAATTTTATTTGTGAAATAATATTAAATTTCACTGTTGGTAAAGTTAGGAAAATGAAATGGTCGTTAAATTGTAGGCAAATTTTAATGGCAACTTATAAGATTTTTCTGTGGACTCGTTATTGTGGTGGAAGGCATCGGAGTGGATATTTTTATGTTCATTAGTGTTAACACAAAGTGAATAGCGCTTCAGAGTGAAAGCCATAAAATAAACTTAGAAAATTTAAACTCATAAAGTAATAAGCTTATTTATTATTGAGGTGTAAATAGCATATTTCTTACTTTTTTCTTTCTACTTGAAATAATTACTAAACATAGCTATTTAACTAATATTCATTTATTTATTTATTAACTTCATCACTCACCTTCGATTTGCCAATAACATAGAAGTCATGGCTGAGACCGTGGAAAACCTCAATAGGATTCACTAGTTTCTCAAGAAAGTCTATAAATGAACATGGATAAGACAAAAATCATGTGAAATATCTCTGTTGCACCCACTCAAGTGAAGGTTAGAGACTGTACTAGAACTTGTAGACCTCCAACTTGGGCATCGAACTTACAACGTCTAGCTAGCCCGTCTGTGTCACTAACGATAGGCAAGTCAAATAGTTCATAAGTTACAAGTCGGTGAGATATTGCACTTGTATGAGTACCATAAAATTCAGAATTTATTCGTAGCTTACTATCTGTGAATTTCTATGCATATGGTGTTAAGGTGGAGTGGCCACGTACTTGATAAGTGGAGTGAATGGGGACAGGTTCGTTAATGCTTGTATTTATGTGAATGGGACTAAATGAGCATGTGAGTGTGTTTTGAGCACTTTTACCATGGTGTCTGCTCTCTGTCTACAGGGTTAAAACTACATGAAATGAAAGTATTTATTTTTGTATGTATGTAGCCGTTACACTATTAAATATAGGCTTTTATTAGGGACCAGTACTTAACTAAACTACCTTAGATTTTTGGGATCGAAAGCTACCAAATTCGTAGGCTTCAGCTTGATTTAGCATACTGGGTGTAGAAAAATATGTTTATTTATATATTTTTCTAAGGAAGACCAGCTTTCAGCTACATTTTAGCATTATATGTTTTACATAACAGAGAGCCATTAATAGGAATGTGGTAAAATTAAAAACAATTAATAAAAATTTAATTAAAAACGAAATTAACACTAAAATTAAAAATTAACACTAATTAAGTACATACGTGTTTTATTTTATTCACGTAGTTTATTCACGTAGTAGTTTAATTTAATTGTTATTATTTGTTTTTAATTTTACTTGTTATTAAGGTAACTTCTTCTTTGGAAGACCAAACGAAGTGAAAGCATTGTCTTGCCTTTTTTGTAGGCAGACGCGCTAGTGGCCCACCTGATGATAAGTGGTAACCGCTACTCGTAGGTATTCATAATACCAGGGGGAACAACAAACCGCTGCATACCATGAGATTAATACTCTTTTAAACCTCTTGTGAAGCGCTGAGAAAACACCGTAGCAGGTAATTCGTCCCAGAGCCTGTACACGAGATGTATGAACGCTGAAAGCGAACCGTGCTTGAGGAGATCGCTTCCAGGGAGTACGGATGAACCCTACTTCCGTGCCTATGACTCACCCTTGCTATTTTTTTTTTTTTAATTTATTTATTCAATATATTTTTCCTTGCACATTACATTTCACAAGCCGAACCGCAGAAACCTCTAAGGGTTTATGTGGGTAGCGGCGAATCGTTCACACAGCATTATTGTTAGTGCTTAAAATCTACTACAATATCATTTTAAGGTAGTAATCTTTTAATTTAGATTTAAAACCTTTCGCCCCCTCTGTATATAATTTTTGCAGTTCTTCGGGAATGTTATTTGTAAATTTCGGAATGACGTATTCTGCAACTCTTGTGCCGTATAAGTTATTTGTTTTGGGTAAGGTGAATTTATCTCTAGATATATTTTGTCTTAAAAAGTCAGGTCGAGTATTTTTAACTAATAAATGTGACTGATTAGTTTCAGTTAAATTCAGATACTGAGTATTGTCATATATATTCATGATTTTACAGTGCTTAAACAAACCGGTTTCGTTATCCTTATATATGTTTTTAATATGATTTGGAGTGATTATTTTTAGTAGCTTCAGCTGTAATTTATATATGTCGGCTAAGTATGTTGTGTAGGTTCTTCCGTAACTACTTAGTCCGTAGCTTATTACAGAATCTGCTAAGGCCATATATAGCATCCGAAGTATTTTGAACGGCAGTTTATGTTTTAACACACTGAATTTACCTATGATGGCTCTAGGTTGGTTACATACATGGTCTTTATGTTGGTTCCAGCAAAAACGGCTATCAATAATTAGGCCTATGTACATATGGCTATGTACTACCTCTAAGGTCGGACACTTAAAATCAATGTTGTTAGAACTGTGTAGACATGTTTGGTCGTGAGCTTTAATACTTGGAGGTGCTGACCTGTTATGTGATGAATGAATGTGAACGATTTTAGTTTTAACTGAGTTAATTATAAGATCATTGTCGTGCGACCATTTACAAATTTGGTCGAAATTGTGTTGTAGTATTTTTTCAGCCTCAAATATATTTTTGTGTGCCACTAAAATACATGTATCATCAGCGAATTGATACAGGGACCCGGACTTTATAATATTAGGCATATCATTGACGTATAAAAGGTATTCCCATGGCCCAACAATTGATCCCTGGGCTGTGCCTTTGGTGGAGATAATAAGGTCACTAAACTGGTGTTTAATTATAAAGACCGGTTAGAAGACTTGAATTAGTTCACTTTTAAAATGTAATTAATCTTCGATGCTTTTGGAGCAGTCATTTAACTAGTTTTCATCACCTACATGGCAGCCGTAAGACGTCCACTGCTGAACAAAAGCTTCCCCCAGATATGTCCGCAATTTTCAGTCTTGCGCAATTCGCATCCAGTAACAAAATACACTAACTATACAACAAAATGTCATATTAACTAATCGTTCAATATTTGTTTCAGGTACGGTATAGCAGAAATAAAAATACAAGACAGTTCGTTATTGCGGTAAAATATAGAAACAACACAATGGTAGGTAATTAAACACATAAACAACGTAGAATATATTATACAGACAAACAAAACCGATAAATATCCCCACACCTATAAATAAAAACAGAGCTAACAATTCAAATATTTTAAATACCTCCGCAAAGTGAAAACTCGTGTTGTTCCTGGCGTATGGGAATTACAGGAAACTTTTGAAAAATACTGCATAACTGAAACAAATACAATCTGTTTGCGAACGGATACCAGGGACCTAACAGAATTAAAAGTTGCCCTAGAGACAACGTATCGCAAAATGCTTTGCTGCTGAATATAGCAATGAAAATGAATAAAGTAAAAAAATATATATAATACACCTAATAATAATAGTAATATGTAGTTCTATATTGACTACATGACGTGGTTTCACGCCGCAGGTCGTGGGTTCGATTTCCAACCAAATATTTGTGTTCATGAACATGTCTGTTTGTCCTGTGTCTGGGTGTGATTATCTATAAGAAAAGTAGTATACTTATGTAGTGTATCAGTTATCTGGTTTCCATAGTACACGCTCTGCTTAGTTCGGGATCAGGTGGCCATAGGTGCATAATGTCCTTTAAAATTTTCAAAATTATTATTTTAATTTACTTCATTGTGCACAGTTTTTCTGGACAGTCAACAATACACGTTTATTTGGACAGTCAGTATTTTTTTTTAAGATTTAGTTTTTTTTATTGATTTACACTAAGATAAAATAAAGTACAAATAACAAGAAAGCACCGCATGATTGTACAATTGGCGGCCTTATCATTAAATGATCTCTTCTAGTCAACCTAGTTGTTATTGTTTTATTACATATTTTACCTTTTTAGGGTTCCGTAGCCAAATGGCAAAAACGGAAACCTTATAGATTCGTCATGTCTGTCTGTCTGTCTGTCTGTCTGTCTGTCCGTCCGTATGTCACAGCCACTTTTTTCCGAAACTATAAGAGCTGTACTATTGAAACTAGGTAAGTAGGTAGATGTATTCTGTAAACCGCATTAAGATTTTCACATAAAAATAGAAAAATAATAATAATTTAGGGGGGTCGCCATACATGGAACTGAACTCAAAAAAAATTTTATCATCGTACCCATACCATGCAAACTAACAACAAAAATTGGTTTGAACGAGATCTAGCAAGTATTTTTTTTTAATACGTCATAAACCGCAATTTGCTTTCATTTAATCAACTGAAATACTTGCTGCCACGGAACCCTTCGAGTGCGAGTCCGACTCGCACTTGGCCGGTTTTTTTAATGTTAGTAACAAATCTATGGTAAAATACTATTAATTTAATAATAATATCGCAATGTATAAGATTATATAACAAACTTACCAGTGATATCAGAGCAATGCTACCAATAAGTTCAAAAGTACTTTTAGTAGCTGCCACGTCTTTCACTGCACGGTAGGATAAGAAAAGATTCCATTCTACACAAATATAACATTTTAAATAATAACAATTTAGTAATAATAATAGTAATAATAAATTTATTCAAGAAAAATGTGTACAAAATTTTATATCTATTTATATTAAACGTAATTAATACTAAGCTATAGACAGTTTGTGCCTGAACTAGGTTAAATCTGTACCACAGGCGTTCTAACGGCTTAAAAAGTATACTTTCCTTTATTAAAAATTTTAAAAATATTTAATAATACAAATTCAACTCTAAGATATAATGTTTAAAAATTAACTTATTTTAGAATACTAAATAACCCCTTTAAAGGAATAAATTATTTTTACATTTGGATTTGAATTAGTTAGCACTACAAGTTTGTCAATAAATAAATACGAAAACAAAACATTTAAAAATAATAATTTATAAAAAATAAAAACGACTGTCCTTTAGACCACAAGAGTAAAGTAAAAATTAGATATATGAAACTTTAATCGCTATGAGAGAAGGAGTGAAAGAAAAGGTGTGATCGCACCTCTCCCTCTAACAGTAACATACGAAACGTAAATCTCTCTTTCTATCCTCACTAATTTATGTCTCATTCTCAATTTCCGATCGCCTCGCCAGATCACACTTTACATAACGCTCTTGTCGTGCATTCATCAGCTTACTCCCCAAGTCAATCAAAAAATTTGACTTCAATGAATTCAGGTGGGTATATCAGAAAATTCCTAACCGGATATACATTAGGTTACACTGGTGATAAAGTTGTATGTAAAAATGTAAGATAAGATATGCTGCAGATGATTGGGACATGCACCTAGAGGGCTCTAAGTTCCTGCTGGTCTGGCACAGCGACTGCGCCACAAACAGATTTCTGTCTTCCCAGAGCTGCATGCACGTAGAGGACACCTCTCTTACTGCCACCGCAGCCCCGAGGGGAGTTGATGTGCACATAGATTTAAATAGTTTTTTTTTTTATTCACATAGACTTTAAAAAAGCGCTAGTAAATAGTCAGAACATGTTTGTAGTAATACAGTTATTATTTCTAGTTACTTATTACAGATACTTAGGTACACGAAATGTAAAAACATTTATACAATTTATTTTATAATGGTAGTGATATTTAGCTTGCTTGTATTTAGTTATTGACAAGGAGATTATGTTTAGTTGAAGTATTTAATATAATGTATTGAAATTTATATTTTACTACATATTGTCGGAATGGTTCTGTCTATATTAAGGTATGGATTCAGTATTATTATTATAACGGACCTTGTGTTTAAAACGACGGTCGTGCTTTAATGCTACCACCGGATCCAATGCGCCCCAACTGAGAAGACCCAGCGAAATATTACTCCTTTAAGTTAGTAATATTTACTCCTGTATTGACAAACTTTACCACTAAAGTGTAACTACTATATAATGTATATTAGTGAAACCCAATACGAACCCGAATCGATAAGTACTTAGTTTGAAACCAAGTACTTATCGATTCGGTTATTGAATAAAATAACTGTTTATTTTTATTATTATGAATCCCGTTACAAAACCTCACTATGCTTATAATTTAGTCCCAAACCACCTATTAAAGTACTTCTAATTTTCGCCGTCCTCATAAAATGAAATGTTTATTTTAGCGTTACTGTTATTAGTAAGAGACATGCTAACGATTAATTTTTAAAATTCAAGTTTGAATTCCTTGTATTTTTCAATTTGATGCAGTTTTATAACCACTTTATATAATTGATTTATTTTATATGGATGTCCCCTAATCATCATCATCATATCAGCTTAAAGACGTCCACTGCTGGATAAAGGCGTCGTCCAAGGATGTCCACAATGGCTGGTCTTGTGCTGCCCACATCCAGTGGCTTCTCACGACCCTTGCAAGCACATTGTAGCAGCCCTGCCCACGCTGCATCTTCCGGTTCGTGTTATCCACTCAAGAACCTTTCTGCCCAGCGGCCGTTTTTCGGCCCCCTAATAAATAAGAATATTTTTGAGGCCTCTTCTAAAACAAGACAAAGTTATTTTTATTATTAAGTTATGGGACATCAAATAAAATGAAACCGGAAGGTTTCAAATCAATTTATGTAATTATTGATGTAAAACTCACATGGTTTGTTGTTATTAATAATTGTATTCTAAATTTTGGTCAACAACTGTTGACTTTTAATTGCCCTTTAAAATTATTTCTATATAATTTGCACCTGATCACTTTTATGTTGGGATTATCGACGCAAAAGCATTCGATATACAAACAAAATCACCTAAAATAATCCGACGTGAGGGATAGCTTTGCACGAATGTGTGCGCCAATACAAGTGGCTTCTTTATGTTCTCATACTCATATCCCAATGAGATGGCTATCCGACAGGATCGTGTGTAAAACACTACCAACTTTTAGACTCCAGGCTGCTACTGGGCATCTTTCCTTGGTAGAAATTACCCCAGGGACGTTTTTTGGGTTTTTTGTCCAACCTGAGATTTGATTAAATGCTTCCCCTGGATCAGGGAGGCACAATCGCCAGTCACCGTGATCGTGATTGGCCTTGAAATAGATGAAGGTCGGCTGATTTTCGGACGTTATAAATGGTCCGGGATGGATTTTCAACGTTGAAGCCGATTGAACAAATTATTTAGTATTTTTTTAACTTCTATTATTTGAACGCCGATCACAATCGTGATGAACGGCGAATTACGTGGTAGCCCCCAGTGTGGCAGTCAAAATTCAAAGTTGAACTGTTACTATACTCGTTATGATGAGTCGTGATATCTTAAAGACACTTTAATATCTATCAAAGTATAATAAAAGTTAAGAAAACTGAAACCCGATATTAAAAAACCTTTTCGGAAAACTATGAAAACATGAGTTTCCCGCCTGAAAGTCAAAGTATTTTTTTCCTTCATGTGGGGTAAATGCCGCGGCTGCAAGCCCTTTCATACCTATAGATACCCACGCTATAGATTTTGATAACGATTGGACTTGCATTAACACTAGTGGCCTAGGAGCTAAGAGGGTAGGATACGAGGTCATTGATCTAGCGGTAGCTTGTTCAACCGCAGATAATGAGGTCCTGGATTCATATCCCGAATGTGGCCAAAAAGTGATTTTGGGTGTTGTGTTTAGTTAGCCCGAAGTCTGGAAATAGTATCCAGTATCCTGCACATCGGAGAGCATCAAATCTAAAGTCCATGTACATCGGAACATGGGAGTGATGGAGTAGAAAGTGCCCGTGTTTGCAAAGACCTTGTATACTATAATATGTCCCACGCATATGGCTAGACTCCATTGAGACTGGCCGCTGTAGCCGAAATTCGACCAGGAGGACAAAATTTCATTTATAGACAGTCATAAATATCTCCGTAAGAGCTTTCGTATTTGCGTACGATTACTTAAACTGCAGCGCTACCCGTGCAGTCATAACTAATAATATCCTAGGAAATTATTTACACACGGCCATCTGATCCCAAACTACGTAGAGAACTATGGAAATCAGATAACTGATAGGTATATTATATATATTATTATTATTTTGTAAAGACATATCTATATAGATAACTAGCGCCCCGGTACGTGCTTCGCTACGTATAATGCATAGTAATAAAAAAATGATTATTAAGTTCATTAATTCAAACAAAAAAATATTTTAAATTGCTAAAAGATGTTGATTTTACACTTTTTCAAGACTTTTTAAATTTTCGCTACGTACAAACCTTCCCTGGACTTCCACGAATAATTCAAGACCAAAATTAGCCAAATCGGTGAAGGCGTTGTTGAGTTATAACATTACAACGAAAAGTGGCATTGATTTTTATATATATAGATTATAACCAGACTCAGGAAAAACGAACATGTTCATGCCCACAAACATCTGTCCTGGGTGGGAGTGAAAGGCGGGAATGGCGCATTGAAAGGTAAGCATTTACCATCCACTTCAACTGGCCCGTCAAACAATAACTATGTAAAAAATGTGTACAAAAGGGCGAAGACTAGGCAATTCACGCTTTTGTATTTTTAAACAGCGTACCACAGCAAAAGTGGCTCCCCCTGCCATGTTTCACACCCATAACATTAACGTTACAATTTTACGATACTCGAACGAACGCGTGAATTACGTCACAACGCCGTAATGCTATACAAACAAACGACCGCCCCATAAAAACATCATAAAATATTCGTGGCCGTTCGATATCCCATTGGTTATTTCAATAATTGAATGGTAATTAGTTTTGGGGTTCGGATTTGGGAATCAATTAGCTATTCAGTTGATTTGTGAGGTACTTCAAAGAAAGGTGTCGAAAAAAAATATTACTATTTTTGAATTTAGGGGCTTATGTACAAGTTACAGTAAAAAAATGTATTCAAAACTTTTATGCTACGAATAATTTGATTTTTGTGACAAGAAGAAGTTTTGTGAAAATTCATTACCAGACGTAGATTTAGCATTCGATATACATATAAACTAATTTTATCTAAATTACTAGCTGTGCCCCGCAGTTTTACCCGCGTTAAATGTTAATGCTTCTCCCCCGTAGGCGATAGCGTGATAATATGTAATCTATATGTTGACCTGACCTCTTATTAATATTCATGTAAAATTTGAAGTAAATCCATACAGCACTTTTTGAGTTAAGCCTGGACATACACACAGACAAACAGACAAAAATAATATAATATGTATTCTGTAGTATCCTTTAAAAAAAATATTCAATGTACAGTTTTGATATTCCTACGTTTTTATTATATGTAAGTATAGAAGGTAAACGGTTGCTTAGGGATTTTATTGCCAAAAAAATCATTCATTTTCGTAGACAGACTCAGAATGTAAAATCGGAACCTTATTAATGATGTCATAACTATTGGTAAACTAATTATTTTCTAAGTCTTACTTGTAAGGTCAAATACAAGAATGATGTAGTTAATTAAGAAGAATCTAAAAAACTTCAAATAAATAGCCTTCGCAACAAAATGAACTCATTGGTACTTTATTATGTCATATTAATACTGTCTTAGAATTAGCCTAGTGACTAAGGAATTTCAATAAGAAAATTCCTGGATATAATTACATTTTATTAGAAGACTCAGTTACACAAAATAACGTATAGTTGTTATGGATAGACTGTAATATAATATAAAAAAACAGTACAAAAACTATTTATTAGGCAAGAACAACTACGGTTCTTCCACACTACTTTTAAGGTTGCAAACAATATGACTACTTCTGTTTGAGGACGATCCTTTTGACCATATGTCAAATTAATTTTCGCTCAAAGAGCGGCCCGACTGGGGAAGTACCTCCACCTTACAGAAGACATTCCTTAATAATAACATTAATAATTTTAATGTTGTGTTTGCGAGTGTGAGTAAGGTCGCCAAAGCTCATTGGGGTGGGGGGAAGGGTCAGCAACACTTGTTTGCTGACTTTTAAAGGCCGGCAACGCACCCGCGATTCCTCTGGTGTCGCGAGTGTCCATGGGCGGTGGTGATCACTTCCCATCAGGTGACCCACTTGCTCGTTTGTCGCCCTCTCACCACAAATACAGGCTACAGGATAGTATGGGGTGGCTCTGTTATACTTTTTACTACGGAAACCACATGTATAGTCAACGGCAAAAGTGGATTATCCAAATCGGGTGATAAGTTTGGATTTATGAATGATGATCATCATAATTTCACCACCAAATTTTTTTGGTGCTATTTACGATACTTAGTATTTTATATTCGATTTTGATCATCTGCTTTTGCTGTTGAGTGTCCGTCCTAAAACACGTGGATAGTACATTCATATATCAACTTTTAGAACTAAGTAAATATGAATAATATATTATTATTATAATCGCTTGACAACTCGTCTGAAGTATACAAATTTTGGGTATGAATTTTCAAAGGAGTTAATGCCGCAGAATATTATTTTCATCCACTTTAATATGCAGTCAGTGTGGTTTTGAGGCTAAGGCTTTTTGAGGTTTAGGTAGAGAAGAGTGGATGCGGTTAGATGGGCACTCACCCTTACTTTGCCTCTCAAACTTCAACCTTAGAATGGTTTACTTAAAATTTAATTTTTATACGACAGTAAAATAAGTTATGTTTGTTCCATTAATGAGAACCTACTCTATCATTAAACACGGAGAAAAATAGAGCAGTAATAATAATAATATCTTGGGATATTATTCACATACGGCCATCTGATCCCAAACTAATTAAAGCTTGTACTAGGGAAACCAGATAACTGATATACAACTTTTATTTTGTAAATACATACTTATATAGACAATTACACCCAGACTCAGGACAAATAGACAAGTTCATGCACACAAATATTTCTCCTGGGTGGAACCAGTGGAACCCACGACCTGCGACGTGGAAAACAAGTATTTATCAGCACCTGGTATGTGAGTTAGTAGTAACAATATTCAAAAACGTAGTAATACAAGGGTTGTTCGCTAGATTGTTTTAACAGCACCTCTGTAAAATAAAATCAATAATAATACGATTATCTTATTAACAATATTTTCATTTACAAATTAGATAAAAAAAAATGCTATAAGTGTGCCTACTATATAATTAAGTTACCCAGTAATATTTAAGGTTTTTGAATTGGAAATTCATTAATGGCAATTTATATCATGTCATGTTTTATCGAGTAAATAAAGCAGACAAGTGTTACACGTGCTGGTAAGAATATGGTGTAACTGATTACCAGAACTCGCAAGCGTCTTGCAACAAGGTCTTATCTTGAAGAAATATCCATATTTTTATCGATGATCACTTTGCAATTATTGAAACAATGTCTTATAAAAAAAATATTAGTTAAGTGTAGTTGATTTTAACTATTACAAGACATGCATAGACTCACGTCTATTTCCCAGACGCTTGGCAAAGACAACAGATTTCTACTTGTCACGATCTTTACACACCTCTTTTGTCTCGTTTACTGTCATTATATTCTTCATACATGCTCGCCGGTTTAGGGTGCTTCTGACCTGGCCTTTCTCGAGAACGTCTCCGATGTGTTCAGAGAATGTTCTACGAGGTATCCCCCTTTCGATTGTACTATTCACACTGGCCAGGTATACTGCTTTTGTCAATCTTCTTTCATTCATCCTTTCTAAATTCCCAAACCATCTCAGCATATCTTTTCCAATCTTTGTGACTACATTCTCTTTCACACCATAATGCTTTTAATTATTTTCAATTTTGTACTTTATCTATTGCATAGATGGGACTTCGAAAAGTATCAAAGATGTTACATAATGGTGATAAAGGAGCTAATGAGTATGTAACGCAGTAACCCATGAAACGATATAAACTTTTGGGTTACTCCTACTATGTTATGGCTTCCATGTAAATATAATAAGAACTTTCACTATATTTATGTCTACATTAAATACAAGCGTGCCTGAAACGGAAGCAATAAAAATAATTATGGTCGTAATTGTTAGTTAAGAGCAGTTTTTTCCTCAGTGGGTTGCATAATAATTAACGAAAATATTTTATTTTGCTTGGCAATCGTACTAATATTATAAATGCGAATGTTTGTGAGTATGGATATTCGTTACTCTTACACGCAAAAACTATGCAACGGATATTGATGAAACTTTGTAGTAATATAGCTTATATATCCGTATAACAAATAGGCTTAAATTAACGTTTAACGCTGGTCAAACCGAGGGGCACAGCTAGTATGTCATAATTTTATAGTTACATTATTAAAGGGATATTTTATATCTTTGAATAAGATTATTTTAACTCATAAATAGGAAATTATGCATTTTTTCGTACCCTCTATCTCCGTTAAGGTGTTAGCAACGGCATCATAAAATTGATCTGCCGGTGTACCGTTCGTAGCTTTACAACAGAGTACCTACCTACTCCAGATTGGCAGAGGATGCTGGTTCGAAACCCGCCAGACGATACAATTAATACGCAATAGCGAGACGCCTGTCATAATCACTGCTAACTTATATTTAAAATTATTTATAAATATATTTTACTGACACAATACAAGTAATTAGGTTTTACTTTAGAATGAAATAATTATCCGTAACTATAATAATACATATTTTGTTTATTTACTTAAACCAGATTGTCATAAAATAGTATTTATTTATTTACTACTTATGCCTTGCGGTATTACCCGCGTTTAACTTTATAGCCTATGTGTTAAACCAGGGTGTCAGATATATTATTATTAACTCCATACCAAATTTTATTAAAATCACCCCAGCCGTTTAGACGAGAAGAAGTAACAAACATACACACTCACACAGTCAAACTTTTGCCTATATAATATTAGTGTGATTTAAGGGAAATTTACAGCTACATACAATTTCATATAAAATTAGGTTAGAAACAGTGAGTAACTTTATTCTCATAACAAAAGCATCACTCAGTCCCAATGGACGTAGTCATCTGCGCGGTATGTATTATAGTGCAAAAATGTGTGCATTTTCTATTTCCTCACTCAATGGTCATGCCATTGGGGATGGCTAGTTCACTCGACCGGAATGAGGTCAGGAGCAAAACTGTTACTTTGTGAACGATGTGTACTTTGTGACGGGATTATACCACCTCTAACTGTCATACTCCGAGCAGATGCTGAGATTTATCTTAAAAGAAAAATTGCTATATCATAACATATACCTACTACTAAAAGTATCATCCTTGTAAATTGCCCTCAAAGATAACTTATATTGATTTTAGTAGGGCCAATTTAATAGATCACATTTGACATCTGTCAGTTACTAGTAAAGTCAATTATAAAATGACCTTATTTGGAAATCTATACATATAATAAATTGTAGGAAAGTCAAAACTGTACATTGAATATTTTTTTAAAAGGATACTTAGGGCGTAATCTACAATCGATAACGAAGCCAAAAATATAGTTTTAAGAATTTTTGTCTGTTTGTCTGTATGTATGTCCAGGCTAAACACAAAAAGTACTGCATGGATTTAATTCAAATTTCAACATATAGGCTACACATTATCACGCTATTACCTACAGGGGAGGAGCTGTGGTAATTTATAAAATTTAACGCGGGTAAAACCGCGGGGCACAGCTAGTTATTACAATAAAGTTAAAACGTAATTGAAAGAATAAATATGCACACGAAAATATAAATTACATTCTATGCCCGCCGGTTAAGGTCACGTTGTAAAATTTGATGAAGTGTCAAAGATGTTCTATTAAATATGCCCGACTTTAGGGGCTAAAAGGAGCTACGCTTACTTAATAATGTCGATAGTCCCATGATGCTAACAGGTGATGAAAGTTTAAATTTATATTTTTGCGGCTTACAACCTAATCCATAATGATTTGGTGAGTATTTGCCGTCGATGAGTATTATTATACTTCTCATCTTTAACATAATTCTTTGTCAGAGTATTGAGAGAGTATCTTTTAGCGGGTTTTATTTATTAAGTTTTCAGCAAAAGCACTATCGTAAGGAAAACTTAAAAACAGGTCAAGTGCGAGACGTACTCGAGCACGAAGGGTTCCGTAACATTATCTATAAAAACGAGCAAAAAATTCACGTTTGTTGTATGGGAGCCCCCTTAAATATTTCTTTTATTTTGTTGTTATAGTGGCAACAGAAATACATCATCTATGAAAATTTCAACTGTCTAATTATCACGGTTCATGAGATGCAGCCTGATAACAGACGGATAGACAGACAGACAGACAGCGAATTCTTAGTAATAGGGTCCCGTTTTACCCTTTGGGTATGGAACCCTAAAAATGACATAAGGCAAGTGCATCTTGCAAGAACTACGCGTAATGTGGGTTCCGTGTTAACATCATGTTTTTCTTTTAAATTAAAGAATATGTCACTACTTTAAACATTTGACAGACACCATAGTATACTGACAACTACCGTCTTTGCTATCTTATTTTTCCCTTGCCCACCCAACGGTTGTCTACTACGGAAAAAATCGCTACAAAGCGGTAAGATCGCCGACTTTACCTGTATTTGAATATATTGAAATTATGGATTATGTTATTCTGGTGCAATAAAGTGTAATCTACGCATCAATTTATTACGTTTAATCATTGGAGGATTTAATCGTGATAAAATTTACCCTATACCGTAATTACATTGATCTAGTAATTGTTCTCTAGGATCAAAATAAAACTGAGACTGCACATGTGGCGCATCGGCTAAGACAGTCGCCTCGCCTCTCCGTATCGCGGGTTCAAGTCCTGCACTGGACAACCATTTGTGTGACCCATAAATAGTTGTTCTGAGTCAAGGTGTAACTTGTGTCCGTCTATTATATGTTTGTAAAGTACCCCGCGACACAGGGATTGGATTCCCTAGTGCGGGCGTTGTCATAAAAAAAAACAAATGAAAACCACTTTTTCGGCCAACTTTCGATAGCGCGTGGTTCAAATATTTTGCCGCACCGGTCGTTCAGGGACTGGTCAGGGAAACTTAGCGCTAAGTGAGGCTGAGAGCACCTTAGTATGACGATTTATTTTTATTACTTATAATCATATATTATATATAGGTTATGAACATGTAGTCCAGTTCAATTTGCCAGTTAACAGTCTAATTGTTATCGGCATTTAGTGGTGCTTTGTAGATTACAAATGGTTTACGCTCAGATACCTATTTATGTACATGTATATGAGTCAACATTGCTGATAGTATTTCTATGCTAATGCCATTGTATTGCATTATATTATTCCAAAGGGTATACTTTGAAAGTTTGTATTGTATTGACATAATGTCAAA
This sequence comes from Pseudoips prasinana, assembly GCA_951640165.1. Taxonomy (NCBI): domain Eukaryota; kingdom Metazoa; phylum Arthropoda; class Insecta; order Lepidoptera; family Nolidae; genus Pseudoips; species Pseudoips prasinana. Next base: position 28,698,586 of record OX621251.1, on the reverse strand, counting down.
AGTTGTCTGTTAAACTATCTATGTCACGTTATTACGTCACCCAAAAAGTTTTAGAGTATAATGTAATTAATCAAAACGAATATAATGTATAATATAATTTTGTGTGCTGTTAGCCCTAATTTAAATCCCTGTGTCGCGGGGTACTTAATAAACATATAATAGTCGGACACAAATTACATCCACACTCGCTACAACTATTTATGGGTCACACAAATAGCTACCGCCGGGACACCAAGTGGCAAGGCGACTGTCTAAGCCGCTGCACCACACGTGCACTCACACAATTTTTATTTCACAAGAAATTCCGCTAGAACCAGACATCAACTAAATATGCGTATATATTAATCACGCCATGACAGGTTAATCGTGAGATAGCCGGTTGGGGTTGGGACGGGTGGTATTGCGTGTTTACGGTCGAAGTACGCAGTGTTCATTCCTTTATCTAATCACTAGCTTAGCTGCGTCTAATTTCATGCTGCAAAAAATCCATTTTTCCCATTAACTCACAAAAATATTCTGAGATTAACTTGAGACATGCTTTTAAGCGACTTTAAAAGAATGAGGTTGTAGAATGTTAATTGTTTTTGATGTGAAACATCTATAGCCGCACGTAAAACAGATTTCTGGCGTGGCGACGCATGCCGTGGCGACGTGTCGCCACGCTATACGATAGTAGTGTGTACGGTGCGGCGATGCGTCGCCATGCGCAATCGACTTTTTATTTTATCATTATGACATATTTAGTTCCTATCACAATATGTACTTTTCTGCATATTACTTTTACAAAATAATGTCGATGTTTCACATCTGCCAGGCGTCCCGTGACGGCTCACATTTTTTTTTGTATGTATGCTACGAGAACGATTTTGATATTTGTTTTATTTTACAGTAGGAAATGCTTTCGAAATCCCATATATAAAATGTTCAAATCAGATTGCAGTAATCAGACCATATGAGTTACATACATATGATTGAATGCGAAAGCAATTAACAAATAAGTTTTGATGGAATTTGCACGCGTTCCATATTTCTAGCAGCTGCGAATAGTATTCATGATTGAATATCGACATGCACGTACACAAATAAGATAGAAAGAGATTAAAAGAAATAATAAGAGGATTGGGGCATGATTCTTTTAAAGTGAAACTTCTTTACGTACGTTTGACGTGGGGAGTAAGCTGGTGAATGCGTGCCGAGAGCGTTACGAAAAGTGTGATCGGGCGATGTAAATGGAAGTTGAGAGATATAAGTTACTGGATATAGAGAGAGAGTTACGTTTCGTAATTAATGTAGGTGCAAGAGAGAGAGGTGCGAGCACACAATTTCCTTTCTTTTTGTCGCTCATAGCCAGTTAGTATGTCTAAGTTTTATTTCAGTCTAAAGCACACTAACTTTTGCTTTATATTACGAATCATCATATCAGCCGAAAGACGTCCACTGCTGGACAAAGGCCTCCCCCAAAGATCTCCACAATTGCCAGTCTTGCGCTATCCGCATCCAGCGATTTCCAGCGACCCGCACAAGATCATCGGTCCATCTTGTAGGGGGCCTGCCCACGCTGCGTCTTCCGGTTCGTGGTCGCCACTCGAGAACCTTTCTGCCCCAGCGGCCGTTGGCTCTACGAGCTATGTGCCCTGCCCACTGCCACTACAGCTTGGCAATTCTTACGGCTATGTCGGTTACTTTGGTTCGCCTGCGGATCTCATCATTTCTGATTCGATCTCGCAGGGAAACTCTAAGCATAGCCCTTTCCATTGCTCTTTGGGTGACCTTGAGCCGCCTGATAAGGCCCATAGTGAGCGACCACGTCTCCGTTCCGTAAGTCATCACTGGCAACACACACTGGTCGAAGACTTTCGACTTGAGACACTGCGGTATTTGGGACGAGAAGATATTACGTAGCTTCCCGAACGCTGCCCAGCCGAGTTGGATTCTACGATTGACCTCCTTCTCGAAGTTGGACCTACCTAGTTGGATGGTCTGTCCTAGGTTAATATAGTTCTCTACAACTTCGAGTGCAGAGTCTCCAACCTTAACAAGAGTGGGTGCAACATGGATGTTCGACATGATTTTCGTCTTATCCATGTTCATTTTCAGACCCACTTGTTGAGAGACTCTGGTGAGGCCATCGAGCATTGTACCGAGGTCGTCAAGGGTCTCAGCCATGACAACTATATCGTCGGCAAATCAAAGGTGGGTGATGTACTCGCCATTGACATTGATGCCAAAGCCTTTCCAGTCCAGAAGCTTGAAGACATCTTCCAATGCAGCGGTGAACAGAACTGTTCACCGCTGCATATTCCGAATACTGCCGGTTAATTCCTACTGCTTGCCACGTTAAAGACATCGTTGCTTATATTTAGTAACGGTCGGCAGAAACTTTGGATGTAGTACGCCAAATCGAATTTAAAATAATTGAATATCAATTGAACGACCACTATAAATAGAATGTAAAACGTTCATAATATCGAATGGTTAATCAATAGAACATTCAATTGAATGTAACCGTAGCAATAAACGATTTATTTGTTTCCGGCATAGTATGGTCGCAATTTTTAACTAACCTACTTTTTATTAGTAATATTTCATTTATTAGCCATTCGATACTATGAACGTTAGAATATTTAGACATAGGATTTATAGTGGTCAGTTAATTGATAGTCGATTATTTGGTTTTCAGTTTGGTAAAGTATATCTGAAAGATTTACGGCTAAATATCCTGGTAAATATCGTTTAGATGTGTCCTAGCTGATTGCCTTCATCACAATAAATCTTCATGTAAAATGAAGGAGTGTTTTGAAAGTCTGCCTAGAAAGAGTCCCAAATATCATAAGAACATCTACTATAACGTATGGAGTCCAAATGCGCGCACCCTATTTCGGGATATTGCAAAATTGATCATTGACACTTCACGTGACCAGAAGGCTGGCCTTTATTTTGGAAAAAGAATCAGTATTGCCATACAACGTGGCAATGCTGCTAGTCTTCTGGGTACGTTCCCCGACACTGATGAGGATTTTTGTTCACGAGGTATAGATTTAGTTTATTTTATATCTATGTAGGTTTAATGTAAATTTAATTTTTACTATAGTAATAGCTAATATATCTGGTTTAAAAATATATACCTAATAAAAATTTACATTTAAAAAATATTACATATTGATCTAGTTCTATAACGTATAAATAAATATATATATCTCTCTATAACGGCCATTGAGATCAGTTAGAAACTTCGTATAATCTCATATCTAAGCAAATTTTTACGGCAACACACCTACACCTTTTTGGCTCTATTCGAAAAGCAGTCGCTCTCATTCAATAAGTGCCGACTCCGATAGAAACGATTAATGGTAAATAAAATAATGACGAAGCTGCTGAGTCTGTCGTGTGGTGTTTCAAATTAAAAATCTGGAATTTTATTTTTGAATTTGCATGAAACATTTTCTATGTCCTTTTCATCAGCTATCTTTTTTCTTTCCTTCTAGAAGTAACCTTATTCAGCCGTTTTAACAAAACGTCATGTCAGTGACTTGACAATACCTTGATTTTAAAAACTGATGTTCATTTAACAGTTTAGTAGATATTTTAAATTCCTAAATATCATACGGCAATAATTTTTCGCATTATACAACTTTTATTAAATACCCGCCATAACTCACTATCTCATTTCAACCTCTTGGTGCATAGAGCTTTTAAATTAAAACACTAGTTGCAAACTACACTGAACTTTCACATTAAAATTCTAGTTAAAATGTGCACTACACAATCTCTTAGTTCTACCGCAAAATGTTTTAGCAACTCGAATTTTAGTCAAATAACAACGAAAATTTTCATCCGAAAACTGCACCAAAAATAGCAAATTCCAAGTCAAATAGAAACACGGTATTAACACTTATATAGCTACCCTTTTTTAAAAGGAAGGAAAGCGGACTTTTGGCAATGCCCAGCATTCAAAACTAGCAATTATATTGGGCAGTAAGTAAGCAAAGGGAAACCACTTTTTCAGAATAACGAAAAAGACATAAAAACTACAGAAATAAGATGTTAACTAAAAATATAAAATTGGAATTAGTAAGTATCAGCATACTGGAAATATTATTTATGGCGCTTATAGCCTGATTTTCACATTATCGACGAAGTTAGGCTAGGCTGGTTTAATTTCTAAGCGAATCCGTGCTTCGGAGGGCACTCTATGCTGTTGATCCCGGTTGTATTTATTAGACAATAGTTGTTAAGCCTTTTCAGAGGCCTATTTGCGGCTTGAACAACTCTTACACAAGGATAACCACAGCTCATACGATAAGTAAGTAAGAACAGGAAATATTGTAATAATTTAGGGATCCCTTCTTTTCGCATAATGTTTTTTGTCCTAATATACTTCGGCATAACGATTTTGGCACAATTTGTTTTGGCATAATAATACTTTGGCATACTTTTTTTAGGCATACATTTTATGTTGGCATAATCATGTTAAAGACTAATTTGTTTTGGCATAAATTTGATTCCCATAACGTTAGTAGGCCTAATGACTATTAGCATAACGTTAGTAGGCCTAAAGACTTTTAGCATAACGTTAGTAGGCCTAATGGCTATTAGAACAAAAGTTAGTCACAGAACCGAATTGCTGCAAAACCAACTTCACGTAGTCTTGTTTGTCCTACCCCTAGAGTGTTATTTAAAATCGCGTAGGCGTGTAGGGGCGAGGCGGCCCGCGGGCTGAGGAGCAGGCGGCTGCGAGCGAGCCGCCGCGGCTGAGGCTGGCCGGCGAAGCCGGCCAACAAGCCGAAGCTGCGGTGGTGAGCGAAAGCCGTCTGCGACGATTAGCACGCGTGGGGCCGCCGGACGGCCGCAGCGCCGGAGCCGTCACAGAAACCCTGCCTGCTGCATGCTGCTTGCTTGCTTGCTTATTTATGCTTAACTTTTATGCTTTAGGATATTATGCTTAAAAAAGTTATGCTTTATGACTTTATACTTAAAAAAGTTATGCTTTAGAACTTTATGCTTAATAAGTTTATGCTTTAAAATATTATGCCTAATCATTATTATGGTTACAGACATAATGCTTAAAAAAATTATGCATGAGCTGTTATGCGTAATTATATTATGCGAAAATATAATTATGCCAAACAACATTATGCTAAGTTATATTAGGTCTTAAAATTTTATGCTAATGGATAGGGAACCAATAATTTATATTAAAGTACCTTACAAAATACTCTGCAGGGTGATTCGTATTTTTCCCTTTAATAAGGCTAGAGAAATGGTGTAACACACAGGTATCATGGGATTCTGGTGTATACGTGCTTCTAGCGGTGTATGGATAGCTTGGATCGGGGTTTTTAAAATATGTTCTGTTTTTGTTAAGAGACGGACTAGATTTTCCTTTAAGACATTTTCGAGTACCCGGAGCCTCCGTTACACAAACTGTGAGGATGAATACCGTCGTGGTTTTAGTGAGTAGACTAGGATAGCGCAGGGAGTCCCACATAACCTACCGCTGCCCCATGCGTAGCGCATTTCCACTAGGTAAAGAAAAAACAAATACTTTTATTGCATTAGCTTCCTATGTATTAATATAGTTTAACTTATACATCTCCATTTTTATTATAACAAGTAAGTGAGTACGTTAATTTAAGCGTTAGTGAGATTGATAAAGTTTATCATGGAAATTTGAAGGGTCAGCTACAGGATAGTGTGAGTTGTTTGAAGCGACTAACAAGTCACACAAACAATCAGTTACGCCAATACACCCACATAGGAATTACTGTTGTACTGAATTATTATTGATAATATACTAAAACGTATCTCCTTCTATAAATACGGCGCTACGAATTTTTTACTTCATGTCACAAAATAGCATAGAGTCATTGAAGGGTCGGTTGTCGTGGTTGGTTCCGACCCAAGACAGATATTTGTGCCCATGAACATGTCTGTTTGTCCTGAGTCTGGGTGTAATTATCTATATATAAGTATGTATTTACAAAATAAAAGTAGTATATGTAGTACAGGTTTCCATAGTACAAGCTATGCTTAGTTTGGGGTCAGATGGCCGTGAGTGAATACTGTCCCAGGACATTATTTTATGGTACGCCACGCCAAAACGCAATAAGTGTTAATCATATACACAAGCTTCGAGTAGTGTAGTATGTCAATTGTCAAGTATGTTTTATTTATTATAATGCTATCAAGATGTCCCCGGTTTACCTGTAGTTCTCTTAAGCGTCGTAGAGCCAAAATAAACGGTAACAATTCTATGCATTCTAAACGGGCCATTCTACAAAACCCATTCAAGGGAATGACAAAAAATATTCACCCCAACCTCACGTAAGGGGACGTCTTCCCCTATTCTAAGTAGATAGACACACCTAAGGCAAGGGCCTAAGGTATTATTCTATTTGAAAAGGTATCTTCTAAATATAAATAATTTTATGGCTCCATGCATTTTATAATTTTTAGGGTGGTACCCCAACCTAATACCTATTGGATTAATAAACGACGTACTTTCAAAGAACTTTATATTAAATAAATCCAGTTCCGAGACTTCGCACTACATACTGTTTAACTTCAAACTAACTTCTGAAATAAATCTAAGACTGTTTATATATACACCTCTGAATCTGACACATATTAAACACACACACATATAAATATTTACTCGGAGCCACACAGGTACCTACTTGTCCTGAGAAAACTTTCATAGCATACATTAGGTAACATGTGCGTAGAAGAGCATCTACGACGCTACGGCGTAGCACACGCCGACCGCTACGCGTAATAAATTACCGTAGCAATGTTCTACGAATGAGTTGTTGTTTAACCCTTCCGTCTGTGATGTGATTAAGCACATGCTTACATTTGTCTTTGTACTTAGTTTTGTTTGAAGTTGTTTCTTTAAGATATGTATATACTGTTTCTTTGCATAATTATCACATTTGGAGTCTTGCTTTGTATGACGTTTATATGAATAACTAGACTTAGACTATATTTGTATTGTTAAATATATTAAAGACATAAAACAAGTTCATTTGACATATACATACTAGAAATCAACCTTATCTTACTTTATACAATGTACGCTCCTCGAAATCTAATTTCATCAAGTAGAGAGAGAGAGAGAAAAAGTAGAAATCCGGCCAAATACGAGTCATATTTACGCATGATATCATGGCTATAGTTTTAAATAAAATTACCCTACGAAAACTCTTATTTCAAATTAATTATTGTTTATCTGTTTAAAAAAATATGAAATTGTCAGAACCCCGTTACCGAATCACCGCTGCAACAAACGGTTAAACTGACAGAGTCGCTACATGAAGTTTCCTTTTTACAATTATTTTATTGAACCTAAAAATAACAAAAAGGATGGTATATTATTACCTAACAGATAATTATAAACATTTAATTATTAATTATAAAAACAGCAGATAGTTTTTTTTAGGGAGAGTTAGTACAATGTTTTTGCTATGTAAGCTGTAAGCATAAATATCATCCATTTAATCTTACACACCATGCCGCAAGTTAAAACAGCATTATGCCAAAGATATTGAAGTGTTGTGTGTAGAAAAAAAGCTCAAGGGCAATCCGAATGCAAAATATGTATAGGTAAACTACTGTTTTAATATTTCATGTTATAGAAAACTCTTCACGCAAATCAACTGATTCGTTTGGTATGGGGAGCTAAAATATATATAAATAGTCGGGCTAAAAAGTGATTTTGGGACTTTTCCGTAAAAAGATATTCCTCAGTATCAGCCCGAAGTCTGAGAGTCCAGTATCTCACTCCCATGCTTCGGAGAGCACGTAAAGCCATTGGTCTTGTACCTGACATCTTTCCGGTTGTGTCACTAGTCGTCCCATCGGATCATGAGAGTGATGGCATAGAAAGTGCTCCTGTGTTTGCGCACTTGTGCACTATAATATGGCCTGCGCAGTTGTCTCCATTGAGAGTGGTTGCCGTGGTCGAAATTCAGCCTAGAGAAAATTATTATTATGATTGTTATATATATATTTTTACTTATTAACTATTTTTTTAAAGTTTTGTTTAATATCAAATGTACTGACGTAAATAACAACTAAACTCAGAGCAATAATAAATGGGTCACACAAATAGTGGTCCTGTGCGGGACTTGAAACCGAAGCACGAGCACGCTGATGTAGTAGCGAAGCGGCAACTTTAACCATTGCCTTATATGTATAAACTGATATTTAACGATAAACTATGAATAAAGTTTATTAAGAAATTGACATTTAACGGGCCAGTTGGCGTGGATTTTAAATGCGCCGCTGGGCGTGGGTTCGATTTCAACCCAGGACAGATATTCGTGTGCATGAAGTCATGAATGAAGAAATGAATGTCATATCTATCTTTCCTCGGAGTTCCTCTCTCCTGAGACTCCTTTGAGTCAGGGTGTAATTACCTATAAACGTATGTATTTACAAAAGAAAAGTAGTACATGTAGTATTCCAGTTATCTGGTTTCCATAGTACAAACTCTGCTTAGTTTGGGATTAGATGGCCACGTGTGAATAATGTACCAAGATATTATAATTAATACTATAAAGGTAATATAAAGTTAACCATATTTATTGATAAGTGTGTAAGCGAGTTAGGGTTAGGGTAGAGTTCCTTGTTTAAACATGAACTACACAGTTCATGTTTAAACAAGGAACTTAAAATTACTACACAGTGACAACCCTAACTCTACCCTAACCCTAACTCGCTTCAATAGAATTCCGTGTCTTGAATTTTCTGCTCAAACCAAAGTATCTAACTCGGTTTCCTCATAAAACGCGACTTAGCAACAAGTACACCAACTTTTGAATTTTTATGACACTCCAAAATTTTTCTGTAAAAGTAAATCCTCTTTCCGCACATAAAAAAGATATCAAAATCAATGATAACTAACAAAAACAGGTTTGGATAATAAAAGTTTGCCTATAAAACTCTGTATGGGGCCCATGAGAGTACAAAGGAAGTCATAAAAGGGAATATTGTCGATATGAACTTACCATTGTAAGCAAAATATGATAATCTTGTGTTCAATCACGAGCAGTGACGTCATGAGCCAACATTGGGCGTATAATAATTAAGCGCATTACTTTATGTCGCTTTTAAGGGTTATAACGGAATAGTACCTACTATTATGGCGTAATTTACGATGTGCTACGTTGTTTGGATGTCTAGCAAAGCCTTACAAACATCGTATATGAATGGTAAATATTTTCTGTGTGAACTTCATATGAAAAGACACTCTAAATATGTCTGGGTCCTAAGAAATTTGTTTACAGTTGGTTGATTAAGATATTTCTCGAAACATTTTGCGAAATTAAAATATATCATATTGAAGGACAAACTTCACTCTGTAATTTATAATATGAGACTAGACTGAGCTATATTCATGTTTAAGACGTTACCAAAGATATACTGATTTGCCTGTAGGTTTAATAACTGTACACCGATTATTTCTTCTGTATCTGGTGTAATTGTATAATATGTATATATTTAGAAAGATATAAGTACGTTAATTAGTTGTCTAGTTACCATAGTTCATGTTCTGCCTGGTAAATGATCAGCTCACAGTGTCCCAAGATATTTAACTATTTATTTATATATCACTAAGTTATTTATCTAAATAGAATTCTTAGTTTTTAATCAGATTTACATCAGATGCACATTTTTTAACTTTTACTATGCAGTTTTTACATGTGTCAAAATAAGACATTAATAGACATAGATTTCTAATGCGTTGGCTTATAAGATTAAATATTTTACAGATACCAAGGACCGTTAACTAGGTAAAATGGTAAAAATGAAATTAAACCGCGCGTCTATTACAATAAAATCCTAATAAACAGATAAACGCACTACAATGTTCCTGATAGAATAAAAGAAATACAAGTAGTTTGTTTTTGAGCTTACAGATCAATCTGAGATTTACAGATCAGTGCCAGTTTCTTGTCCTCCATTTACTTTTATAATTATAACTCACGAATTTGAGTAGGTAATTAGCCTTTATTATCCAAAAGAGCTTAAACGCACACATGTCAAACCGCTTACGTATTATAAGCAGATTATAACGCTTACTTAGCTCTCAATAAGTCTAGACGCCTTAATCTCTATAAAACATTGTGTACAGAATGTCAGGCGTATGAAAGGATAGATTATAATACAATATGAAGTATGTTATTTGGTATTTTGATATATTTGTTTTCGTCTTTGTTATTAATACTTGCTTTTTACGCCGCAGGTGTTAACTTCGTTTCCCACCAGGACTGATTTTTGTGTGCATGAACGTTTCTGTTTGTCCTGAGTTTGCGCGTATTTATCTATATAAGTATGTATTTACAAAAACAAAAGTAGTATATCAGTTATCTGGTTTCCATTTAACAAGCTGTGCTTATTTTAAGATCATAGACGTGTGTGAATAATTTTCTTAGATATTTTTTTTTTACTGATTAAGGCTGCAGAAGTAACTTGGAAGGTGGCTCGATCCCCGCAGAAGTAAATCATTTGTTTGACAAACAAATGACTGTATGTAAATAAATCCCCGTATTATTGGTTTTTTCAAAAACATTCAGACAGACAACAGATTCCAAGTACACCCCGACTCTAATCTATACCAATATTATAAAGAGGTAACGTTTGTGAGTTTCTGAGGTTGTGAGTTTGTGACGTTGTAAGGGGTAAAAATCTGGATCTACTCAACCGATTTTCAAAATTATTTCCATAATTAATAACGCATCTTAACTTATACTTGAATAATGTTATCCAAGTTGCGGGACAAACGGACAGGGACAAAAAATCTATAACGCGGAACGATGTCCGCGGGCACTGCTAGTAACTCTATATATTTATGAATCGCTCAAATAGTAACTAATATACAGACGCAAGCACATCAAGCTACCCCAAAGTGTCAAATTAGCCCTATTGAAAGTGAACCTTATGCTTTTGTGTTAAAGTGGAAAATCTATCAAAGAAATTTGACAGATTGGGCTAGCTGGGTATTCTGGCATCTGTAACACGAGGGTGCTGAGATGTGAGTGTAGCAAGAGTGTATCAAGACCTTAACCACTTCGTCATACATAAAGCTACTAATATATGTGTTACTATACGATATTTTGATCTCCAATTTCTTCCTAAAATGAAATATTTAATGCACTAACAACGCAATTTTGATTTTTACCATTTCAATTTCACTGATACGCAGTACTGTCTAAAGGAATTGGAATTAATGAAAAACGAATTATTTAGTAAATATACGCGTTCGGACCATAATAATTACCTACATTATTATGGTCCGAACGTGTATATTTAATAATTATATTCAGCCTTCACCTCTGTGTCCGATTCGATCCAATGACGAACAATATTTTTATAAAAAGCAAACTTATTTCAGGATTAGTTAAAAATGTTGTTAAAGCAATTAACCCAATGTCAATTTAAGGATAAATTTATTAATTATCAAGTTAAACCATCCACTAGTCTAGTCTTGTAGACGAATATCTTTTAGTCTATTTGTACAATACTTATTTCAAGGAGGTTAACATTGCAGCACTATGTAATCACCACCCAAAAGTCGTGTGCCTGATCTCTCCTAGATTGTTGGATAGCCGCCTCATCAGATTATGAGAATGAAGGCATATATATTTACGCAAATATTTCTGCATTTTAATATGTTCTGCGTAATTTCTGAGTCTCAGTGTATTTTGAGAGCACTATACCTATATGATATGTAAGAATTTAAGAAGTAACTCACGTGATCAATTTAATTAAATTAACCAAATTAGTTAATCAATTCGCTTCCTTTTGAGAATTTTAATTAGTCAAATTATTTTTGAGAATATCGTTGACATGGTGGTCAATGTCAAATAACATTTAAAAAGTGCAAAATGTATTTTTCTGAATACAGCCTGATAAGAGAACAAAGAATAGATCTGAATATTCTCAAAAGTATATTATTAGATCCATTACACGTATAGGGAGTGAAAAATATCAGATTTGCGTCATTCCTAATATTATATTCGATGTAATCCACATCCCTTAACCCAAATATTTTAGCCCTCTTCTGCCCTCTTAATGTTAGAGGGGGGAGGAGTGATTTACAGGCCACATTATGTGGTAGTTGGTATAATCTGATAGCGTGTTTCCAGTGTTACTATGATGGAATTCATAACATTTTACGTAAGGTTGTTCGTTTTTAAAGGTGGAGTTGATTTGAGTGAACAGGGCCATCCCTTTTCACTCAAATTAATTCATGTTTGCAATTCAGTTTCTGTTTCATAATTTAAAAAGTGACGGGAAAATGCGAGTTTTACTCAGTAACAGAGGATTCTACACAAAGGTAAATTGGCACTTCCTTAATCTCGGGAATTGAGTCTCGAGGATTTATTCTTGTTTCTGAAGAGAATAAGATAAGTTAAGAGCACCAACTTGTCTTTGTAGTAAAATATTTCTTTTTATATATAATTCCGAAACTGTTAATACGAATTTCTAGTAGGAACACCATAGGAAAGAACCTTATATAATAATCTCACCTATTTTAAAAACAAGTATTTAGAATGATAGTTGGTAAAAGAAACTTTAGTTTATTCCATCGCTTTTCTTACCTGGATTCTGAAAACTTGCTTCCTTCCAAGCTACCAGTGGTATCATATCTAATTTGGCCTTAAATCTCTTCATAAAAATTTATTAAGGAGTTTGCTATCAAGACAATATCTCTGTCGTATTCCAGATTCAGGATGCTGAAGTACTATATTATCTCCCCGGAAGATGAGTCTCTGTTGCAAATGGCAGTCATAGCCGAAATACAAACTGAAGCATTAAATGTACTATTAGGTATTACGTATATCGTCCCCGTAGTTGGAAAATTAAATAAGTCCAATTTTGGCGAAATTGACTTTATCCTATTTTCAAAACACCTAAAACCTGCCGCATATTTGAGCCTTACAGGCGTTTTCGTATCTTATTCCGTTCCAAAGACATAGCCATTTTTGTCAGACAGGTCATGACAGATGGAATAATAAATATCTTCAGACAAACACATTTTTTTTAAAGGAAAACTAAATAACTCAGTAAATAAATCAATAACTGTGGTCAATGAAAAGATGAATGTCAAATAAATTAAATAACTTGAGTTGTTGAATTTTTCCTCAACTTATAAATTCTGTCACAAAACTAACTTAGTTCTAGGAAAACTAAATAACTCTATTTATTTAATTCTGCGATTCAGAATTCTGATATAACGTACCTAATTTATAAATACTTAATGTTATTTATTTCTTCTACAACTAGATAATGATTAACTATAAGATGATAGGCAAATAAAATTAAATAAATTAAGTTGTCATCAAAGGTAATCAGAGGGTCAAGTCTCATTTCGGGTATCAAACCAATGCCGCCTTTTACAAATGAAGAACCTTTTTCTAATTTTGGATCTACATGGAATCCGGACACAAAAGAAGAAAATAAAATAAAAAGGAAACTTAGTTCTTTAATAGACATCAATATTTCACTGGCTAAGAAGAAAAAAGAGTTAAGAGATTTGAAAGAATAAACCCGATTTTGTCGAGAGATTCTAAAGATGAAACAAGTAATATTACAACAACTTGAGCTTTTATTGAAATCCCTATTGACCAATTAGTCTCACCAGGTTACCCTGATAGAAGAATTATGGAACACAATATCACAATCGCTGGGATAACAGATTCAGGAATAGAAACAGGAAATAAAGAAAAAGAAACCGGGGTGCTAAAAATCCCCGGCAGACGCCATGTTACCAAAACCGACAACGTCTGGCCCTGGCAACATATAACACTCACACACAGTGGACCGACGAGAATATTATTGAACTGGAGAAGGAACTGAGCAGGTTACATTGGGATATAGATTTGTCTGAAGTCCAAAGAGAGTTTTTAGGAATATCGTATCCTCCCCACGATAATCCTAATATCCGGGAACCTGCTATATTTCCGCGAGGGCGATCAACTGTTCCAAGGTAATGTCGGGTTCATAGTTCAAAAGTCCCTCGTCCACAAGGAACGTAGTGAAACTCGAGAGTGTGTCGACTAGGGCGGCATACCTTATAACGTAACTTATAACGTATTCGTTAAAGGTCATACAGGTTTACGCGCCGACTTCGACGCACTCCGACGATGAGGTTGAGGTCATGTATGAGGATATTTCTAGAGCCATACATACCTCTAACACTTATTTCACTGTGGTCATGGGGGACTTTAACGCGAAGCTGGGTAAACGATTCGGGAATGAGTTGAGAGTGGGGCAATTTGGAACTGGAGACCGAAACCCTCGGGGCCAAATGTTGGCCGACGTGGAGAAGGAGGGACTCTTTATGATGAAATCCTTATTCAGGAAGCTGGATAACCGCAAATGGACCTGGGTGAGCCCCGATGGTAAAAACAAAATGAGATGGACTTCATCTTGTCGACGAGACGACAGACGTTTAATGACGTCTTTGTGATCAATGCGGTTAAAACCGGAAGCGATCACAGACTGGTGAGAGGCTCATTGAATCTAATGTCAAGCTCCAGAGGTCCAGACTGATAAAGTCTACGCGCCGACCTTTACCTATCCACGTCCAAAACCCACCATTTCAGCCCGAACTGCGAAACCGTTTCGAATGCTTAGCAGACTGCGAGGAAGTGGACTCATACTACGACAGGCTCGTAGAAGCTGTCCATACGGCTGAGTTTAAGGTCTTCAAGGCCCAGCGTACAAACAGACTTTGCCCTGCAACTTATGGAAGTAATACGGAAAATGGTTCTGACATCCTCAGATGATGCTACTATATACAGGCTCCTCAACAGACAGATCTCAAAGTCTTTGACTCGCGACACGCGTTAATTTAATACAAGTAGTATTAAAGAAGCCATCGAGCGGAACAAAGGCTCTAAAGTGTTAGTAAGAGATCTGTCTGTTGGACAAACCCAACTGACGAAGCTGAAGACTGAGGATGCACGGCAATCGTCACGTCTAAACTGGAGTTGCTGTGAGAAATTGAGAATTCTATGGACAGTTATATACGACAACGCAGTCACCTGCCAAAAGTCATGTCTTGAATGGAGCAAGACCAACCCGACATTACACTGAAGACACCCGGACGTCAGCCTGTACGAGATTAAAATGGCTCTCAGACAACTTAAGAACAACAAGGCTCTTGGTGAGGATAGAGTTTCAGCAGAGCTTCTGAAGGCGGATGGTACACCAATCCTACGGGCCTTTCAGAAGTTATTTAACTCCGTCATACTAGACGATCAAACACCACAAGCATGGCACAGAAGTGTGGTAGTGCTCTCCTTCAAAAAGGGCGACAAAACCCTATTGAAGAATTATTGACCCATCACACTGCTGAGCCATTTGATGATTTCCAGCCTGCCGAACAAGCCGGTATCCGAAAAGTCTTTAGCACCATAGACCATATACATACGCTGCGGCAAGTTATACATAAGAAGTCGAAGAGTATAACAAGCCACTGTGCATAGCGTTTGTGGACTATGAGAAAGCCTATGATTATCGAAACCTGGGCTGTGGTCTCTCCTAAAGTGCCAAATCTACTACCGGTAAATCGAAGTGTTAAAGATGTTAGTGCGACTCCAGGACCAAAACTTGAACCTATCCACTTGCAGCGAGGTGTGAGACAGGAGGATGTTACATATCCGAAAGTGTTTGTCGCTGCATTGGAAGATGTCTTCAAGCTTCTGGTCAATGGCGAGTATATCACTCACTTACGATTTGCCGATGATATAGTAGTCATGGCTGAGACCATGGTAGATTTCAGTACAATGCTCTATGACCTCAGTAGAGTTTCTCAACAAGTGGGCCTGAAAAGGAACATGGATAAGACGAAAATCATGTCAAACCTCCAACCCCACTCAATTGAAGGTTGGAGACTCTGCACGCGAAGTTGTAGAAAACTATATTTACCTAGGACAAACCATCCAACTAAGTCGTTCTAACTTTGAGAAGATGGTCCATCGTAGAATCCAACTCGGCTGGGCAGCCTTCGGGAAACTACGTAACATCTTCTCGTCCAAAATACCGCAGTGTCTCAAGTTGAAAGTCTTCAACCAGTGTGTGTTGCCAGTGATGACTTGATGACAGACCAGATACGTGGTCGCTCACTATGAGCCTTATTGGAAGGCTCACGGTCACGCAAAGAGCAATGTAGAGGGCTATGCTCGGAGTTTTCTTGCGATATCGAATCAGAAATGTCGGAATCTGCAGGCGAACCAAAGTCACCAACATAGCCCAAAGAATTGTAAAACTGAAGTGGCAGTGGGCGGGCACATAGAACGTAGAACCCACGGCCGTTAGAGCAGAAAGGTTCTCGAGTGGTAATCACGAACTGGAAGACGCAGCGTGGGCAGGTCCCTACAAGATGGACCCATGATCTTGTGCGGGTCGCTGGAAACTGTTGGATGCGAATAGCGCACGACCGGCAATTGTGGGCCTTTGTCCAGCTGTGGACCTTTTGGCTGATATGATGATGTTGATGTTTATTTTTAAGTTTGTGGCAAGATAAGTACACTTTTTATAAATTTTAGTTTACTTTTCTATTTATTCCTTAATATAACTTTATTAATATCATAATACAGCTTTTATTTCATATGAGACCAATAAATATCAAAGTAATAATAACGTACAAAACCACTAAGTTTTCCATTTATAAATATTTCGTGCTTGATAAATTCAATAACTCCATTTATTTCACCAAAATTTACTCTACTGAATGTATTTAGTTGTAGGAAAACTAAATAAATAGCCGTAATAAGTAGCTAATTGTTGTTACGTTATAAAAACAGTTGTGGCAAAATTAAACAACTTGATTTTTAATTTGTTAGTTATAATTAAAGATAGTGTTCAGTTTGTTACAGCATAATGTAAAAGGTTATCAGGTCCACAAAATATAAAAACACCGACGGTAAAATTGTCTCACATTTTCTTACAAATGTACAGACGCCAGCACATCAAGCTACTCCAATCTGTCAAATTTTCCCAATTGAAAGTGAACCTTATGCTTTTGTGATAAAGTTGAAAATCTATAAAAGAAATTTGACAGATTGGGGTAGCTTGATGTGCTGGCGTCTGTACATTAACTAAAAAAAAACACTAAATCGCGTTTATCTCAGAACTACAAAATCAGAGTTATTTAATTTTCCCTCTACGGGGACGATATGTTGCTGTATGTAAGTACGTAATATTATTTATTAATAGCCAACCGCATTATTGTCCTTGCTAATCTAATATACGCCATGACTCAACACCGTTAATAATGCATTACCATTATTACAGGTACAGTAAGCACCGAAATTAATGGGTGTTTAATATTTGCGAAACATTGAGACAAATAGCTAGCTAGCTTTAATAGAACCACTGGAAATGTATTTATTTTCGTGTTATTATTATTTTGGGCTACAATAATGATTAAAGTACACATGTAGTAATTGAGAAATTATAATAAATGGTAAACTCGTAACTGTAGCGAGCACTGCACGTGTGGCACAGCGGCTAAGACAGACGCTTCGCCGCTTCGTGTCGCGGGTTCAGGTCCCGCGTCGGACAACTATTTGTGTGTCCCACAATTATTCTGAGTCTGGATGTAATTTGTGCCCGTCTATAATATGTTTGTAAAGTACCCCGCGACACAGGGATTAAATTTGCAGTGCAGGCGTTGTCTTTAAAAAAAAAGGAAAAGAATATTAACAGCTTCAGATGGATTTCTGCATATGTTAATACTAACCAGTGTTATGAGTTCATAATTTTTTCTTATTTTAGACAATGCCTCCCACTTGGTGGAGTAGTATCGCGCTTACTATTGCTGGAAGGGACAGATCCCGTCGCAGAGATCGGACGGCATCTGTTCCCACCAGCAATCGTAGGCGGAATGCTGGTGGGTGACACCACTAAATGCGACACTGTGGTCTCCTTCTGTAAGGCAGTCATGCTCCTGAAGGAGGTCGAACAAGATTGGGAATGAGCCGATCCCACTCGCAGACGGAGGAGACAACGGGGCAGCGACGGCAGCCGGTAGCCCAATCCTCTCAGAGCTGCGGTAGCAGAATGAGTAGTGACCTCTACTGCCGCCACGTACAGACGCTAGCACATTAAGCTACCACAATCTGTCAAATTTCCCCAATTGAAAATCAACAATATGCTTATGGGATAAAATTGAAAATCTGTAAAAGAAATTTTACAGATTGGGGTAGCTGGATATGCTGGCGTCTGTACAAGCAGTTCCGGGAAGACCGCGATTTGTTGGTACCATGCAACCATGGTATCTGTCATGGCCATGGCGCTGCGGGGCTCTGGCGGCCCCAAGCGAGCTTGTCGTCGCAGATTGTTTTACGTTACCTCCGGAGATTTAGCTGGTGTTGAAAACACCTGCGCCTCATTTCGGGCGCCGTCTACGCCTCCGCACCTACGCGAGCTTTAATTACACTCTAGGGGTACGACAGACAAGACTATGTGCAGTCGGTTTTGCAGTGATTCGTTTCTGTCACTAACTTATGTAACTCAACATACTGATTTATTAAAGAAATATATTAATTTAAAGTTAAAAAAGCTATTTTATAGTAATTGCAATATGTCTTCTACTTCTACTACTGAATACTCTACACGGACTATTCCACACGGACGTGGTCTCGGGTCGAAGGCCCGCGACTTCGTCGGCGTGGTTACTTTGTGCTAGAACTAACTTACGACTTTGTTTACGAGAAAGGTGAAAATATTTTAAAATAATTGGGGCCACCAACCTTCCCCCCTACAACTCACGCCGGTGACATCCATACATACAAACAAGCAACGCATTTAAATATTAGTAGGATATTACTACAAAGTTTCATCGACATACGTTCCGTAGATTTTGCGTAAAAGATTGACAAACATCCATACACCCATTCGCATTTATAATAATAGTAGGGTAGTAATAGCAAATATAAATAAAATACGTGTCGATTACGACACAACTAATAAATCAAGATTCTATTTTATTTTGCCTAGCAACCTATCTAGGACCACTTTCCGTATAATAATCTATACATATCATAAAATCGTAGTAAAGTCAAAACTGTACGTTGAATATTTTTTAAAAAGGATACTTGGGCCGTGATCTACAATCGTTATCGAAGCCAACAATATGTTTTTTAGAATTTTTGTCTGTGTGTCTATTTGTCTGTATGTATGTCCGGGCTAAACTCAAAAAGTACTGCATGGATTTACTACAAATTTGGCATGAATATTACTAAGAGGTCGTGTCAACATATAGGCTATATATTATCACGCTATTACCTACGGTGGAGGAGTTATACTTATTTTTAAAATTTAACGCGGGTAAAACCGCCGGGCACAGCTATTTTTCAATAAATTCTGTAGCAATTATTTTTACTAAGTAATATGATAAAAATTCTGATTCTTCTGGTAGAAAATGATGAATACGTTTGTATAGAAAAATGCGGTGGTAGGTTGTGTGGTGACGGCGGCAAATATCAAAATATCATCCCCCATTTCATCCCGTGAGGGAGGTAGAAATCGGCTTGAGGGTATATCCACCAGAAGACGTGCAGCAGCTTTTTTCTGAATACTATGATCGTCTTACTGCGATCGCCAACCCGTCTGGCAAGCGTGGCAATTATGGCATATTTTCCCAAGATGATTCTTGGGGGAGGCTTTTGTTCAGCAGAGGCCTTCTCTCAGCTGTGATTTTTCTTATTTATTTTTTATTTATATCAGAGGGCGACAAACGAGCTAGTGGGTCACCTGATGGTAAGTGATCATCGCCGCCCATGGGCACTCGCAACACCAGATGTGTCGCGCGTGCGTTGCCGGCCTATAAAAGTCAGCAAACAAGTGTTGCTGACCCTTCCCCCCACCCATATGAGCTCTGGCGACCTTACTCACACTCGGAAACACAACATTAAAATTATTAATGTTATTATTAAGGAGTGTCTTCTGTAAAGTGGAGGTACTTCCCCAGTCGTCGGGCTGCTCTTTGAGCGAGTGAACGCTATGCCGTACCTATACTAAAATTGTTGACGATGTATAGAAAAATTTTACTTTTGAAGTTCTTAAAGTATCCCGTTATATTTTACATCTGCAATACGTATATTATACAACTGTGTTAACAGCACAAACTACAGTTATTTTCCAGCAAAACTTACTTGGTATTTATTTTTTCTCCAGCAGAAACCGTTAACCCTTCCGATTTGTTTTATATAACATTCAATAGCCATGACTGTCGCAGTAAAGGTCTCTCGGTCTCGTATAAATAAAGGCATCGTCTTTATTTTTCTTTCGCCTTTACTGCGAAGGGGAGGTTTTGGTACTATATGTGGTATGTAAGGGTAATAATACGTTTAAAGCAGGCTGTGGTGTATATTTCGTTTCTTTCGATTGGGTTTATCATTTACATTACTAGTTATGTAATAAGATAAGATGCTTATTCAGGTTAATATACAACATGTAACTTAATTAACGCACATCCTGAAAATAGTTTGTTCAGAATCGTTTACTGAATCGATTTATATCATTTTTAATATAGGTATTTTTTTATTCTTGAAATAATTAAAGCCATGGAAATTATTGTCATATTAAACTTGTTGTTTGACGACTTCCGGCCGCCCGAACAAGCCAGTTTCCGAAAAGGCTACAGTACTATAGACCACATACATACGCTGCGGCAAGTTATACAGAAGACCGAGGAGTATAACCAGCCATTATGCTTAGTTTGTGGACTATGAGAAAGCCTTTGATTCTATCGAAACATGGGCCATGCTGAGGTCTCTTCAAAGGTGCCAAATTGACTATCGGTATGTCCAGGTGTTAAAGTGTTTGTACGAAAACGCCACCATGTCAGTCCGACTTCAGGACCAGAACTCGAAACCTATTCAATTGCAGCGAGGCGTGAGACAGGGAGACGTCATATCTCCGAAACTGTTCACCGCTGCATTGGAAGATGTCTTCAAGCTTCTGGACTGGGAAGGCTTTGGCATCAATGTCAATGGCGAGTACATCACCCAGCTTAGATTTGTCATGGTAGTAGTCATGGCTGAGACCCTTGACGACCTCGGTACAATGCTCGATGGCCTCAGTGGAGTCTCTCAACAAGTGGGTCTGAAAATGAACATGGATAAGACGAAAATCATGTCGAAGATCCATGTTGCACCCACTCTAGTTAAGGTTGGAGACTCTGCACTCGAAGTTGTAGAGAACTATATTTACCTAGCACAGACCATCCAACTAGGTAGGTCCAACTTCGAAAAGGAGGTCAATCGTAGATTCCAACTTGGCTGGGCACCGTTCGGGAAGCTACGTAATATCTTCTCGTCCCAAATACCGCAGTGTCTCAAGTCGAAAATCTTCGACCAGTGTGTGTTGCCAGTGATGACTTACGGAACAGAGACGTGGTCGCTCACTATGGGCCTTATCAGGCGGCTCAAAGTCACTCAAAGAGCAATGGAGAGGGCTATGCTTGGAGTTTCCCTGCGAGATCGAATCAGAAATGCTGAGATCCGCAGGCGAACCAAGTAGCCGACATAGCCCAAAGAATTGCCAAACTGAAGTGGCAGTGGGCAGGGCACATAGCTCGTAGAACTGACGGCCGATGGGGCAGAAAGGTTCTCGAGTGGCGACCACGAACCGGAAGACGCAGCGTGGGCAGGCCTCCTACACGGTGGACCGAAGATCTTGTGCAGGTCGCGGGAAGCCGCTGGATGCGGGCAGCGCAGGACCGGCTATTGTGGAGATCCTTGGGGAAGGCCTTTGTCCAGCAGTGGACGTCTTTCGGCTGATACGATGATGATGGTAACCTTGTACAGTCAAAACAAATTGAAATGGACCGTACGTCAAAGTAATGAGACTTTTAAAATCGCAGTTTTATTAGTATTCACACAAGTTCCATCATTCAATACAAAATAAAGAAAAAAATTACTTTATTCCAAGAAACTAAATTAGTAAATAACAATGCATATACATGTTAAATTAAAAACTCAGTGAATGTATTTTGATTACAACATAATATTCTAATTGGGGTGCATATAAATAAATCTATAAGATAGGTTAGGTTTGGTTGGGTTTATAATGGACTTTGTGGACCACCGCCGCGGTGGCCGCTTCCGACAGTGCGTGATCACTACGCGCGGGTTGTAAAGGAGAGGAGATACCGATTTTGCTCCAATATTTGCTGAGCGTGGTCACCGTGACCACTCTCAGCAAATACCGCAGCGGTCGCACCCGGTTTTACCCCATTGCACCGGATGTACCCGGTATAACTTCGGTAAGCCTACCCGGGTATGGAGAATGTCAATGAGGATATTCCTAAGACAAAAGAAGTTTAGGTTGGAGTTTTATTTGTGTATGTATGGTACGTGATTTCTTCGCTTTTGGTGAATTAATTTAAATATTTTTTATTGTATAGGGAAAGTATACAAAAATTATAACATTTGTTTGGTTGTAATTAAGAATTTGAAGGCGGTTGTATGTTTATTTTTATAAAAAAGTGGCCAAGTGCAAGTCGGACTCGCCCATAAAGGGTTCCGTAGCAGCAAGAAGAAGAAGTACACTTTATTGCATAAGGAACCATATGTTTAGAACATTATTTTGCAATTGGCGACCTTATCCTAAAAGCGAACTCTTCCAAGCAACCTATTAGCGTTGGATGGACCAGAATTTAATATCAATGGATAATGGTAGCAAAAGGTATTTATTGGAAATAAGAAAAGATAGCTTACGTATATACGTAAGAAAAATAAATATAGAGAAAATGACTTAACGGATTAGAACCAAAATATGCACTTGGTAAGGTGCCTAGCCTATGTTAAAATTTCATGTTTGGTCATAATCAGTTCAGCCAATCTTGAGACTACCGAAAGTGTTCCGAGGACAATATGGGTTAGAAGTCTGCAAATTACATTAAGGTATTTATTTATTTATAACTTTTCTATTTTAATATTATTATTAATATTACCGGGACTGCTACAGAATCAAAATAAGTGTTAGTGCATAAATTCATCCTATCCAATGACCCTAAGACGTATTAACCATGTCAAAATTTGAACAGCTAAACCTTGTCACTCAACAGATTCTTAAAGGCAAGTCTATTTTATTCTTCTATGAGACAATCCAATAAAAAGTTCCTAGAATAAAATATCAAAGGTTTATTCATATAAATCGGGACAAATATATTCAGAGCTTTTCTAAAGATTTCGTAATATGATTACGAAAACTAATATGAAAACAGAAATAATTGTAATAATACATAAAATTTCCAGAAATTCGATAAGTTTATCCGAACGTCGTCTAATATCAATGAAATTATAGCTACTTAGTTTAATTTGTGTATATCATTATACAATTTTATTTTGAGATAGTTCTTATGCTATATTAGTACTGATTAAAACGCAACTTTATGTACCACAGGAATGTAATAAGTATAACTATATAAATATATATAACCATACTATGGGTATAAACATAGAATATAATAAATATCAATACGACTACATGTTTTTTTCTTCTTTTTATTTAATACTAGCGGCCCGGTACGTGCTTCGCTACGCTTTTAAGTATTAGTACAAATTGTTTGTATATGGGAGTATAGAAAGATGTTGATATTACACTTTTTCAAGACTTTTTTTTAATTTTCGCTACTTATAAACCTTCCCTGGACTTCCACAAATAATTCAAGACCAAAATTAGCCAAATCGGTACAGGCGTTGTTGAGTTATAACATTACAACGAAAAGTGGCATTGATTTTTATAAATAAATAAAATAAAATAAAATAAAAAAGGTTTTTATTCACGTAGACTTTAAAAAAGCGCTTTTAAATAGTCAGAACATGTTTGTAGTAATATAGTTGTATACATTAGATATTATTTCTAGTAACATAGATATTTAGGTACATCTTGTATGAAAACATTTATAAAATTTATTTTATTACAGAAATGATATTTAGCTAGCTCGTATCAAGTTATTGTCAAGAGATTATGTTTAATTATCTAGTTTAAGTCTAATATTTTTACTACATATTGTCAATGGTTCTGTCTATATTAAAGGTATTATTATTATGACGGACCTTGTGTTAATAACGACGGTCGCGCTTTAATGCTACCACCGGATCCAATGCGCCCCAACTGAGAAGACCCAGCGAAACAAACTCAGTGGGTTCATCTACTACCGGTTTCAACACGACCCAGTTGAGACGGTCCGGCGAAACATACTCAAGCGGGCATGAACACGGGATTTGGTCCAATTAGAGTAATTATTTAGTAGGCAAACACAATATATGCTCGATCGGTTGTCTGAATGCTTATTATTTTAGATTATATTTAGGTATACAAAAGAAAAACTTCGAAACAATAACATTATTCATTTTGAGACAGAGTCAATAATTTTAAATTAAGTATATGATAGCAATCATTTACAGATAGTTCACGTAACACAGCAGATCAGTCATGTCTATATGGCTACAAGATCTCCAGCGAGCAATGTGCAGGTAGGAAGTGAGAGCCAGACGTCTCTGTCATCGATGTACTCTTTAGTGGTGTAATAACCCCTAGCCAAAAGTACACGTTTAATATGTGTTTTAAAACTTATGTCAGGCAGATCAGTAATTTGAGTAGGAAGCTTGTTATAAAACCTAATACAATTTCCTAAAAATGATTTATTAGTTTTGCTTACTCTAAAGCCTGGCATGGCTAGTTATTTTAAAATCAAATTAAAAGATTAGAAAATCGTTGATTTGGGGCAGTTATCCTAAAATCGATGCAATACGAGTATTTTGGCCATCACTTGTATATAAATTACCATAAAACTACTAATCTAACTACTGAACAATTAGTAAGCTTACAGTTATACTAAGCTTATACAAACCCTACTTCGCACCCTCAAATTCTCACCTTAACACAATGACACACCGCAATATTTAAAGTGGACCAATGTCAAAAGTCAAAACAGATTTCAGGTCATAATATGAGACGGAGTTATCTTGCAAACGATAAATAAGATTGATGACTCAAGTTTGAGTAATACTACCCAATCTTTATGACCGAGAGCACTCGTAACCTAATCCTATGCCGATATCACCTTTCAGACCTTGGTCTTGAACTTTTATAACACTGGGGTAGCACAGGGTACTATGATTGATGGCTTTTTATAGTCACTTTGAAATACAGGCAGTAAGTATTATTAGCAAAATGAGTACTCGTTGTAATAAGCAATTTTTACCGTAAAAACTTTTCATATAAAAAGGAAAACAGAGGACTGGAACAAACTCCGTTAATATACTGAATCAAAATTTTAATGATAATTATAATAATATAATGTCGCGGGTGTACTTTACAAACATATAATAGACGGAAACAAAGTACATCCAGACTCACAACAACTATTTATGGGCACACAAATAGTTGATCTGCGCGGGAATCGAACCCTGGACACGAAGTGGCGAGACGACTGTCTTAATCGCTGTGCCACACGTACAGTCTATTTATGGTTTTTACTACCAAGATTTTAGCCAGTCCGCAAGTGATCGCTGAGGTAAAGCACCAACGCACGCGGTTACTCTATAGATAGGTTACCGTCAAAGTGATTTAATTCTGTGTACATGTAAGGCAGGATAAGCTGTCGGTCCCAGATGTTGTCGTAGGCAAAAAGTCTTTAATCCATCCTTCCTATCAACATTATAGCATAGATAGATAGCAATGTAACCAATTCCCATACGATAAAAAAGCACTCCTAAGTTTTTATTTTATTTATTTTATTTGGTTCACCGACAATTGTTTACACCAACAGTACACAAGATAACAAATATATGATACAAGTAGCAGTGTAACAATCACTTATAGGTAAACACCACATGGGTAATTAACAAAAAGATGAAATAGTAAGCTAACCTAAGACTGCATTACGCATAATTATGTAGAATACAGAACAAATGGTAAACATGAAAAGAATAAAAATAACAATAATAACACAAAAAAGAAAGAAAACCGCAGGGTACAAGGTTAACATATATCTAGCAGACAGTTAAAAATTTTTGATTTTAATTTTGCGAGTGAGTCTTGATGTATATCGATTTGATCACTGCAGTAATTTATGATCTTGCAAAATCTGGCATACGGCGAATTAGCGCCTAAAACAGTTCGTCTAAATGGGGGGCAGGGTGGAGTGATAGAATTGCGTGGTATTCTGGAGGGTGCGCGGAATTTGTACAAGGTTAATAAGCTGGGGCAATCAATGGAAAAATTTAAAATTTTGCACGTGAATAATGCGTCATTGAAACATCTTCTCTTGTCAAGTGTATTCATGGCAAAGTGCTTTAATCTAGCCTCATAAGTAGGTATCTTTTTTGCGAGTCCTGCAGAAAATGCAAGATGCCATATAAAGCGTTTCTGAATTCGTTCAATACGCAAGCTGTGCACAGCATAATGAGGTCGCCATACCACGCTACAATATTCTAAAGTAGATCTCACTAAACTGTTAAAAATAATGATTTTTGTGTTACTTTTACGAAAGGTTTTACAGTTTCTTATTACAAATCCCAGTATTCTTGATGATTTTTTAATTACATTGTTTAAGTGCAGTGTAAAGGTTAATTTATTATCAAATAGGACTCCAAGGTCACTTATAACGTCTACTTCTTTAATTGTTTTAGAATTAATTATATAATTAGATTTAATTAAGTTATTTTTTCTAGAATATTTAACGTGATAACATTTCTTATAATTTAAATACATTTCATTCTTATCACACCATTGAACCAATCTGTCTAGATTCCTTTGTAAGTGTTTTGTGTCATCTGCACTTGTTACGATTCTTAGAAATTTGAGGTCATCAGCATACATAAAAATCTTGGAATGGAATGGAAGTTGGCAAAATAATATGATCCTTTGATGCCCAGTCGAGCTGATAAAAGAGCTAATAACACTATATCTACTTAACTTAAATATAGTGACTATTTACCGCTAGCCCCAAGTTAGGGTATGAATGAATGATATACAGTTAGCTTAGAAAGCTTTCACTGCTTCACCAGGCAAGGAAAACAGAGCTTAAGCTAGCAAAATGAAACTATAACCTCCATACCCTCAATACAATACATCAGAAATGGTTAAGATAGCAAACTCCTCCAATATCTCTATCTATCTACGAGTAACCCGCAATAGAGAGCAGTCTTTTTGGAGTTTAAAGTGAATCAGAGTGGCGGGTCTCCTGTTTTAATAATCATAATTTTATATGGTTTAGGGCTTTCCCCCGCCAAAGTTTACACGCTGTATGAGTTTCTATTATAGTCATCTATACAAATAAATAAAATTGGAGTGTCTGTTTGTAATATTGAAATAACCGGTTTTTACTACATAAATATGAATATATATACGGTAACATATACCAAAATAACATTTTTTACAATTTTTGTCTGTCTGTCTGTCTGTTTGTTCCGGCTAATCTCTGAAACGGCTGGACCGATTTTGACGGTACTTTTATTGGCAGGTAGCTGATGTAATAAAGAGTAACTTAGGCTACTGTTATTTTAGAAAAAGTCATTTATTTACTAAAAAAAAAAAAAAAACAAGCTAATTGACATGCGGACGAAGTCGCGGGCACAGCTAGTATAATATAATGTCCACTTCATGTGAATCCCTCTTTGATTAATATATACATAGATACAATACACTCTGGGGAATAATTTCCCCTACACTGTATACAGTATATCATTTGTATGCAACAAAATATTAAGATATTATTTCCGGTCATTGAACCAGTTTCTAGAGAAAAGATCAGAAGTTGCTCTACTTTTCCAACGAAGGGTGGTTTAATAGTTGTAGGCGTACCTTATAAAGATAGACTTAAAAGTATGTTTATTTTAAAGGACGTGTAGGAATGGTTTTTATATTTAAAGACTTAGAATATAATATTTCGTGATACGGCTTGAGATATTGATGACAGACGATTATTGGTGACAGAAGTTTTAATAGTGAAAGAAATGTTTTACACACCAAAAGGCTTTAAACCTGACATACTAAATCATTAGCTTTACGCGCTGCCAGCGTTACTTACTCTATAGTACATTGAAATAGGTCGTATGTAAACAAAAGAGGCTTTTCAGGTTCCAACGTACTAAAAGTAATATATAATATAAATTCGTTTATAAATTACTCTCGAAGATTAAAATGAGTTCTATTTCAGTTAACAAGGTATGTACAATATACGAATAACAAATTTAAAAAATATCGAAATAAAAAGCAAAAGAAGACGAAATATGCAATCCCGGAGGTTCTTTGAGGCTTTCTTCTCCGGGTCATCCACCTAGGCAGCTAGAGAAAGCCGCAGGTTAGCTAGGGTAGTTCCTCCGTGGCGAGGATTGCTTTAGCCCTTTAACAGGTGATCGATGATCCCGTGCAAGTGATCACACCCTCATTTAGAATTCCGTCTTTTTGCTTCAGCGGCCCTCTGAGCTGTGGCCCGAACCCCATAAGAGTGCCCTCAGGTAAGCTACTGGTTGAGAGCCTTCTGCGCTAACCGACTGCTCGTTGTCTTCAATTCTTAAATTCCAATATAGTAGAACTAAATTTAAAAATAATAAGTAGCTTAGTAACTTGTTAATTATTTAAGGATTAATAAAAATATATGTGATAAAACAGATCGCACGGACAGACTAATAAATGTTTATGTACTGCATTGTGAGCTTGATAAGTACAAGTGTATGTTAATACCTAATTGCTGAATAAATTTCATTTATCATCATCACCACATCAGCCGAAAGGCGTCCACTACTGGACAAAGGCCTCTCCCAAAGATCTCCACAATTTTAATTGTGGAGATCCGTCCACAAACCTAATTGCCGGTCATGCGCTATTCGCATCCAGCAGTTTCCAGCGAAATCATAAATTTCATAATTTCATTTCATTAACAACCAAACATAAAAGAAAATTAATTTTGAGAAGATTATAATTATAGCCACATGTATTTAAGTATTTAAGGGATTTCATTTTTTCATTTTACTATTCTGCTACAGAAATCTAAAAATTGCATAGCGTCAAACACTGAACGATAAAGAAGATAAGCTTTTGAATATTGATGAGTATTGTTTCAGTTGCCATAAACAAAAACCGTTTGACTTTGATATTCATCTTTGTAGCATAGAATTTGATACACGACTCGACTCAACATGTCGTTGGTACAGACGCCAGCACATGAGGCTACCCCAATCTGTCAAATTTCCCCAATTGAAAGTGAACCTTATGCTTAAGTAATAAAGTTGAAAATCTATAAAAGAAATATGACAGATTGGGGTAGTTGGATGTGCTGGCGTCTGTACAAGATGGAAAAATGATGGAAAGCAGCATACTCGATGTACGTTGTATAACAGAGAAAATGATGAGATACATCAGTATTTCTTGCTATAAAGATTGCTAAAGGCGATATTATTCTACCTTTTTTCCTACAGTGAAATGGTTTACTTGATACTTTTTACCTCAAAATCGGGTGTATTTGTAGTTGAATTTTGGCCATGGCAACCATCTACGTGGGACATATTATAGTGCACATGTGAGGGCGCAAACATTTGTGCATTTTAATTTACCCCCTCTCATTTTTTGATGGGATACCTGGCTGATATGACCGGTAATAGTACAGGTACAGGACCGACGGCTTCGGCTAGCAAGGCTTAAGATCTTTAAATCATATAAAGAAACAAGCAACCCGTATTCAGTATTTAAGACATTAAGTTATTAGACATATATTTAATATTACTTATGCATATTTAGTGAAGTAGTTTATAAAACAAAGCGACATTGTAGTGTGTTCTATTTATTTAAAAATGTAATTTTATGATGTTTGGCGAGTGTAATAAGGTTTATACTCGATTGCATTTATTACATTTTAGTATAGTACAGTTAAAGCTATTTTGAGATCAGCTAAGCTTTGTATCCGTGTATTGCAAAGTTGTTAAGTCCTTTCCTTTGCCATGTTGGGATTGGTTATCACCTAACCTAGAGGAGAACCAATCCTAACAGGGTAAAGAGGGTTGAGGCTAGCTTCCAAAATTAAACAACTGCCACCTGACCTAGAAATTCGTAGAAAACCAGTAAAAGACTGAGGTTATAGATGTTAATATGTATTAGACTTCTGGTTACCTTTAAAATTTCCATGACAAATGGGAAACGACGTCATAACATTCCCAATTAATTAGACAACTCAAGCCTTCGCTTAAGAGGAGATGTTCACAAGAAAGTTCAGGTCAGAAGTACCTTAAACCGGCGAGCGTGTATGAAGAATCTAACGACAGTAGGTAAACAGGCAAAACAGGTGTGCAATCATCGTGACAAATGCAAATCCGTTGTCTCTATCTACTCCTCTGAGAAAAAGGCGTGAGTCTATGTACGTACGTACATATGTATGTAAGTCTTGGTTTTTACTCAAATATTCAATCCAATCCACGCGAGGTCTCGGTCTCAAACGCCCGACCGAACAGATCAGAGCGATAGTCATTTCAAAAAACATATTACTGAAACAATCTAGACTACAGAAAATTAAAAAAGAAGGAGAAAGAAAATTAAAAGAGAAAGGTTTGAGGTCTTGTTTCCATTTTTTGTTGTGCACTTTAAAATGAACTGAATTATTTTTTTAATTTTATTTTATTCACACATACAAAGCACTTGTATGTATTAGAGTATTATTTGTTTAACGCCACCTCCCCTAAAGACTTCACAGTCTTTAAAGAACTGTTGCTGAACAATCGCCGGCTGAACAAACCCTCTAAAATTATGCACTTGTAGCGGTACAAGTGCATAATTTTAGAGGGTTGTGCGATAATCGCAATGCTTGGTAGACGGGTTGGCAATCCTCTTGCATATCTCTCGGGCCGACTTCTAAGCCCACCACGGGATTAGAAGGGGTTGTTTACTTTTTTATTCGAGTAATTAAGACTCAACAAGATTGTTAGTATAAACTTGCGACTATGTTAGTAATCACTGACATTAATCAAAAACTGTGTTGTGTCACTGTTGTGCCATCCCATGGGAGACTGCTCAACAGTGATATACCAACGTACATACGTGTTTATGTAATTATCCTTCATCACATAAAACATTACAGCAGTTTATTTAAATTTAAAATAAATAAACTTATAATTTAGTTTCAGGCTCATTAGCTCCCGCGATCATTGAAAAGTAATTGTATTCAGTACATTTATTTTGCTCCGAATGATAAAGTTACTTAAATTTCGATATTCTATTAATAATAAATAATAAAATGATTGTTGACAACTAATCAATCTAAATGTTTTAAATATTTTATTTCAATGTTGTTCGTAAATACAATTGGCTCAGGTCCACATAGATATATAATAATCCACATTGGTATATTATAATCAAATTTATAATAGAATTTGAAAATGATTTTTATTACTTTTGAACGAACTATTCATAACTCATAGTACATATACAACATGTAACGTAATTAACGCACACCCTCAAACACCCCAATTAGAATATTATGTTGTAATCATAATACATACACTGAATTTTTCATTTAACATGTATATGCATTGTTATTTACTAAATTAGTTTCTTGGAATAAACCTATTTTCTTTATTTTGTATTGTAATATGGACTTTGTATAAATACAAATAAAACTGCAATTTTTAAAGTCTTATAACTTTAACTTACGGTCCATTTCAATTTGTTTTGACTGTATAGGGTTAATATGACAATAATTTCCGTAGTATTAATTATTTTGGAATAAAAAATTACCTTTATTAAAAATTATATAAATCGATTCAGTAAATGATAAAATTCAGTAAATAGTTTGGTCATATTTTCAGGAAGTGCGTTAATTAAGTTACATGTTGTATATACGGGTAGGCTGACGTGGTTGGTGAATACTTGCCTTTCATGTCGCAGGTTATATCTGTTTGTCCTGAGCCTGGGTTCAATTATCTATATAAGTATGTATCTATTTACAAAATAAAAGTAGTATATGTCGTATATCAATAATCTGGTTACCATAGTACAAGCTCTGCTTAGTTTGGGATCATGGCCGTGTGTGAATAATGTCCTACAATATTATAATACAGAACTAAAGTTGATTAAATTAAGTGCTTGGGCCATTATCTTACCAACCATTACGTTTTCCGGTCATTGTTTCCATCTGATACGGAATAAAATTATTACCTCCAATCGATTGATATATACTACCATGTAGGCTCTCTGAGGCCTCTATTGCGGTAAAATCTATACATATAATAAAATTGTAGGAAATTCAAAACTGTACATTGAATATTTTTTAAAAGGATACTTGGGCCGTGATCCACCGTCGATATAGTTTTTAGAACTTTTGTCTGTTTGTCTGTATATATGTCCGGGCTAAACTCAAAAAGTACTGCATGGATTTACTTAAAATTTTTAAAATTTTTAAAATTTTTAAAATTGCATGAATGTTAGTAAGAGGTCGGGTCAACATATAAGCTACATATTATCACGCTATCACTTACGGGGGAGGAGCTGTGATAATTTGTAAAGTTTAACGCGGGTAAAACCGCGGGGTACAACTAGTAAAAAATATATTAAAAAAGGTTTTTATTCACGTTGACTTTATAAAGGCGCTTGTAAATGGTCAAATGTTTGTAGTGATATGGTTAACTAAATATAGATAATTATTTCTAGGTACATACAGTAGTAGTGTTGTAGTATTTAGATATGCGGCTTGTATGAAAACATTTTAGAAGTGGCATTGAATTTATGATTCTAATGATTTCAGTTACTTAACTTGCTTATTTAAGTCTTTTTCACGATTATTTATAGTGGAGATGAACGAAATTTACCCATAGTTTTTATAAAGGTAAGAATTCAAAATTATTACTATTGCCTTGTTTTTATAACGACGGTCGCGCTTTAATGATGCTAGTACGTAATTATGCAGTTCAAAATATAATGTTATGTATTTATTTTCAAAACTAACAGCAACAACAACAAAATAAAATAAATATCTATTATAAGCAACCCATAGCCAATTACAGGACTTCACTTTTAAACATAATGAATCATATCAAATAATCATAATTTTTAAACTATTTTACAATAATAATGAAAAAATTGTGATAAATACCAATAATTAAGTACTATATATTTCAAGGAAGTAAGTGTAAATTATGATATATAATTCTAATTCTTCAATGTTTAGTCGTCGTTAGACTCTAAATAAAATTTCTAAAATTTTTCCTGATAATTTTCTTATTTTTAATAATATTTATGTTTCTTTAAATATTTACGTATTGAAGATGAAGAATGAAGTTTTGACTTTTATACTTATATCTATTTAGATATAACTATAAAAGTATTATTGGTAAAACATATTAACCATATTATTATTCAGTACTTAATTGTTATGTTCGATTCCGTAACTATTCTGTAACTTTCTCTTGTAACCCATAGTCCACAAACAGTATTATATTAACAGTTCGTACAATTTAATCTAAGCCAC
Organism: Pseudoips prasinana; assembly: GCA_951640165.1. Lineage (NCBI taxonomy): Eukaryota > Metazoa > Arthropoda > Insecta > Lepidoptera > Nolidae > Pseudoips > Pseudoips prasinana. Next base: position 28,665,099 of record OX621251.1, on the reverse strand, counting down.
ACCCCAAATCAAACTCAATAAATATTTACACGAGAACAATATTGAATACACCCTCAATATTTGAACATAATTAAACCAAAGTTAATTCGGATACAGTTAAATAATTATTTGCATTGAAGATAATCATTTCGCAACATTCAAATTGAAACTGAGTCAATGTTCAATTAAAACAACAAGTTTACATTTATTTTAACTATATAAATCTTTCATAGTTTCTATTACTAGACTAATGATGATCTTGTAAGGGTTGCTGGTAGCCAATGATTGCGGGGAGCGTAAAACTGGCAATTGTGGAGGTCTAGCCCAGTAGTGGACATCTTTCGGCTGATATAAATAATAATAATAATAGCTTTTATTTATTCTCTCACACAGAAAATACATGAAAAATGTCTTATTAACTAATTAATTCATTAATTAATGCTTAACATTGAAGAGGTGTAATCTGTGTGAGAGACTGGTATCCGTACTAGGTGGAAAACCTGTATGACAGATGACCAGCCTCTCCTAACTCTAGACATGAAGGTGTAATTTGTCATTCAATGATTGAGTTGTGATGTTATTTTATTTGTGATGAGGAAGTATATCGGTATTCGAGATGTGTGTGTGTGTGTGTGTGGTGTGTGTGTGTGTGTGTGTGTGTGTGTGTGTGTGTGTGTTGTGTGTGTATGTTGTGTGGTGCGTGTGTGTGTGTGTGTGTGTGATTGTGGTGTAGTGCGATCTTAGATATGAAATAACTATGATGGGATAAATAGTAGATTTTCAGTTTCTTCATAAGTCAGAGATTTTAGCCAATTAGAATTTTTTTTTGTTTGCAATTATAATTAGTCAGGGAGTAAATATATAATTTTTGATTAATTTTATTATATAGGTATCGTCCCCGAAAACTGAAGAATTTGCGTGCAAATTCTGTGTGCCAACGATTGTCAGTTGAAGCGCAAACCCTATACTTACGACGTTTGTTAATTATGGAAGAGTCATATGGAAGAAGAGAGTGTTGCTTTAGGACAATATGTAGAATATATAGTTGGCGCACTGTAAGAACATCCGACATTTTATAAAGGTCAACGGTTGGGTGTAAAAGAGGTAAAAAGTGGCTCACCTTAAGTACTGCCCTTTGAGCTCTTTCCACCTTTATTAAATTAGTCTTACAGGCGCCACCCCATACATTAGGGAATATATTAAGTGTAATATGATGGTGATATATTAAGTACTCGAACTGTATGTTGATGGCAAAGAATATTATCAACCCGCAGTGCTCCCAGAAGTTGTCCTGCAGGAATGTCTACTAGAGAACGGGCACGTCTCTCTGAGTTCAATGACCATCATACAGCAATCGCCAACCCGTCTGCCAAGCGTCGCATATCCTCTGAAATGATCCTTGGGGAAGATTTATGTATAGTAGTAGACGTATTATGACTGGTATGACGATATGTATATGGTCGTGGATTCGGTTCCCACCCAGTGTGCATGAATATATCCTGAGTCTGGTTGTAATTTTCTACACAACTATATTAAATATACAAAGAAAAGTAGTATATGTAATACCTATATCAGTTGTCTGGTTTCTTACCTCAGCTTAGTTTGGGATGAGATGACGGTGTGTGAATAAGGTCCCAGGATGTTATATTAATATTATATTATTTATTATTAGTTGTTTATTATTTATTGTGGAGATCTTTGGGGGAGGCCTTTGTCCAGCAGTCTTTCCGCTGATATGATGATGATGATGATTTATTATTATTTCTAATCAGGCAGTTGAAACAACTGATAATTGCCTATATCTAGTACACTGAGTTAGCTTATCTTTTTCGTTGTTATTATGTGCTTGTCCATTATATATCGATGATGTTTGTAAGTACAGACGCCAGCACATCAAGCTACCCCAATCTGTCAAATTTCCCCGATTGAAAGTGAACCTTATGCTTATATTATAAACTTGCACCTTTAAAAGAAATTTGACAGATTGGGGTAGCTGGATGTGCTGGCGTCTGTACTGTAATTCCATTCACATTTGTAAAAGTACTTAAATCTCAGCATCGGCAGCATTGGTTATTTTCAACGGTCTGTAAATGTTGGTCTGTTTGTAGATCGGTAACCGCAAGAGTGGTTTATGGGCTGAGCTTCCCGGCTGCATTCATTAGACAGCAATCATTAGCCAAGTTAGAGACCTACTGGGTAGCTTAAACAGTGACGTGTGCGTTTTTTGTTGGGCTTCCTAAAGGGTCCGATATTTTGTTGGGCCATCTTGATGACGAGACAGTCAGCCTTGCTGTTACTAGGTTGCTCCACGCGGAGGCTCTCATTGTGCCAATAGAAATTATTCATTCAATAAATAACGATTCATAGTTGTTAATATATTAATTTAATGAAATTATATATAATTAATTATATGACGGTCACCGTACCCTAGTAGTGCTCCTGCCTACGAAGCTGGTGGTCCTGGGTTCGAATCCCGGTATGTACAAATATTTGTGTGATGAGCACGAATATTTGTTTCTGAGTCATGGATGTTTTCTATATATTTAAGTATTTATCTATCTATACAAGTATGTATATCGTCGCCTGGTACCCATAGTACAAGCTTTGCTTAGTTTGGGGCTAGGATGATCTGTGTGACATTATCCCAAGATATTATTATTATTATAATTTCAAAATGAAACTTCTTAAATAGAAGTGTGTTTCTTTACTTTGATACTAGTCTTAAACTAAAATGCCTTTATGTTGATGCGATATTAAATAAACAAAAATAAATAATTAAATGCTATCTGTTTCATGTCAGATGAGTAACTTAACAATGTTTCAGTCCCCTTTGTCTTTAAGGAAAATGGTCCAGAAAAAGGAATAAATAGCAGATTTCATCTACCGATGAGACTTTAAGAATTCTTTGTGAGGAATTTATATTTTTGGATAACATATTTTCAACGTTATTATTAATTTTATATATTTGGGTTACCGCACGTGTAATGCAGTGGTTACCGTGGTTGCGTCGATAATACTTCGAAACCCTCGTGTTTTGGGTTCAAGTCAGGACAACTATTTGTGTGACCTAATGTTGTTCTGAGTCTGGGCGTGTATTGTGAACGCGACTTCATCATCAGCCTGATATCGTACACTGTTGGATCCAATCAGGCTGAAATCGTCCAGTATCCAGTATGTGTGGTGTCACACCACACATACTGGATACTGGAGAGACAGAATTCGAAATACTGATGTTGACTGAAAGCGTTGTGGTGTGAAAGAGGATGTAGTCACAAAGATTGAAAAAGAAATGCTGAAATGGTTTGGCCATTTAGCAAGGATGAATGAAAGAAGATTGACCAAAGAAGTGTACCTGGCCTGTGTGAATAGAACAAACGGAAGGCGAAGACCTCGTCGAATATTCTCTGACCAAATCGGAGACGTTCTCAAGAAAGGGCAGGTCAGAAGAACCTTAAACCGACGAGCATGTATAAAGAACATAATGACAGTAACCGAGGCAAAAGATCGTGACAAATGGAAATCCGTTGTCTCTGCTTACTCCTCTGGGAAACAGGCGTGAGTCTATGTATGTATGTACAGACGCCAGCACATCAAGCTACCCCAATCTGTCAAATTTCCCCAATTGAAAGTAAACCTTATGCTTATGTGATAAAGTTGAAAATCTATAAAATAAATTTGACAGATTGCGGTAGCCTGATGTGCTGGCGATCGCAGATAGCTGGTGGCTATAGTACACAGGTAGCTCTGCTGCCCAACTAACTGAAGCATCTCTTAGTGGCCTTTTACGACACCAACGTGATAGTATGTCCCAGTCGTTCTTTCTGTGTTTGTTAATTTTGCAATACATGATATCTTCATGAAGCGAGCGATGTATTTTCTAAATATATCGAAAAACATATGGTAAGTTCGTGTGCAATTCGCTAACAGAGGACACGTGTAACTTTAGGAGCCTACTGTTCTAGCGACCCGGTTTGTTTCTCTTAACATCTATACCTACATATAATAAAATCGTAGGAAAGTCAAAACTGTACATTGAATATTTTTTTTAAAAAGATACTTGGGGCGTGATCTACAATCGATATCGAAGCCTAAAATATAGTTTTTAGAATTTTTGTCTGTTTATCTGTTTGTCTGTATGTATGTCCGGGCTAAACTCAAAAAGTACTACATAGATTTACTTCAACATATAGGCTACATATTATCATGCTATCAACTACGGGGGAGGAGCTGAGATAACTTATAAAGTTTAACGCGGGTAAAACCGCAGGGAACAGCTAGTAGTAAATAAACTTATTAAACGCAACTAATGACTACTGGACGAATTAGGTTATACGTTAAAATGATTCTTTTAATCTCAATCAAACATTCAATTTCAAATGAAACCATTTTATGTATCCAGTGCTGAATTAATATAATTTATTTCAAACCAACTTTAATAATACCGGTAAGATACTTTGCAAAACGAAAATACTAAAAATGTACTCCGTTTTAACCAAAAATAAAGAAAAGATTAATAAAATAAAATCTATTACGAATAAAATTACAAGCGAGCGAGCGACATTCTACTAAATTGAAACACTCCACCCTTAATAAGATCGACGCGAACAAAACTAATCTCAAATTCTCTTCATTTGGGCAATGAAACGACAATTTTTCCAAAATTTAATAGGATCGCCACCCACAAGGTTGCCAAATATTGTTGAGAAAATGTAAGAATTCTCATCTAAATCTAAGGGTGCTGTTACAAACAACAAAAGAAGGAGGAAGCAGCCAAATGAATCTTTTCTTTTTTCTTCTAAAACTCGTAACAATTGAAACAAAAGTAAATTATGGTTGGGTCCGTGAGCGGTCTCAGGAATTATGAAAAATGGTGCGACTCCCTTATTATTATATAATACATGCTGACGGCCAGCGACTAACTCGATTTTGTTACGGGGTTTTCCTAACTTTCTTTTTTTATAACTGTCCACAAATTGCCATTTTGCGGATTAATGTTTTTTGGGTTGATGGATTGACTTGGATGTTCACAAACAAACTTATTTAGCTGCATTTCGAAACGAACCTTTAAAAATAAACTACGTTTTAATGATGGTGTATTTTCAATGGGCATTGTCCATTTTACAGAACTCACATATTCATATTCATTTATTCGCATAATACAGGCTAGGTACATAGAGTTGGTTACATGATATAATTATAAGTACACTGTAAGTACCTTTGTGGTTATACCACAAGAGGTATGAAAATTAGTTTTAATTCTAATAGTCTAATTACAATTTTTGTTTTATTGATAATACATGTAGAAAAATGTCGTCATGAGAAGAGATAATATGTCTAAAAGCAAAAAATGTCAAAACGTCAAAAATGAATAAAAAGATGTCTGTATATATAAATAATAAATGTCAAATATAATCAAAATTCAAACTAATATTACAATTTATCGGATAAGAAATCCCTGACACTGTAATAACACTTTTCAACAAGAAACTTTCTTAATTTAGTCTTAAATATTTCACACTTAGGTATTTCATAACCATTTCTAGGAATCTATATATATATATATATATTGTCCCATATAAGTTTTGGGTAAGCAGTACAGCTACCGTCAGTCTTGTTTGTCCTGTCGGTCTAGTGGTACGTGAACCTAACTGTTGAGCCAGAGTTTTCGGGTTCGAACCCCGCCTAGGGCAAGTCTCTGTCTGATTATTTGTAGCGTGGGAGTAATTTTTATATAACATTTTTTATTTAGAAATATATAAATATGTTTATTAGTTGTCTGATTACCATAGAGCTGGATCTGGCTAATTTGGGAACAGATGGCAATGTGTTAGTACTTACTTACTTATCGTGTGGGCAGTGGTTACCCTGGTGTCAGAGTTGTTCAAGCCGCCCATTAGGCCTCTGACATGGCTTAACGACTGTTGCCTAATGGCTACAACCGGGACCAACAGCTTAACGTGCCCTCCGAAGCACAGAGACGCTCAGAAATTAAACCACTTTCGCGGTCACCCATCTATGGACTGACCGCGAGCCTAGTTGCTTGACCTCGCCAACCACTTACAGACCGGTGAGAGCATCTAGCCGTGAGCGAGTGAGAATGTGTTAGTTGTCCCAACATAATGTATTTCACGATCCTATACCTTTGGATCGTGAAATAATATAAAACATAAATGTATAAAATGTACGAGACATATTTTATGCTGTGGTTATGCACAATACCTATTTCGCTGATTTACTTATTGAAATGTGAAAATGTTGTAATGTATAATAAAATGTTTTCTTTCAATCTGTGAATATTTTCAAATTCAACATTTAATTAAATATCATGCATGGTCGACAATATTTCGAGAACATCAATGAGAAAACGCTTTAGTAAAAATAAATTGATGTCTGAGATAAAACCGATAAAATGTTTTAAGGTTAAGTCCCGAAATTACTTTTTCTTCAGAAAATTTTACAAGCACTTTTAGTGTGATTTAATAAGGATAAAGTTATTAATGTAAACCTCATCTTGCATCATAATTTTACGATTCAAAGCCATTGTTGTTTCAAATTCATAATAAAACTATAATTTGAATATAGACTAGTCGGTTAAAAACAAAATAGCATATTATTATATAGATTCTAGATCTTATTATTGTTTTTTAGAATTATTATATAGAATAATATGCTATTTTATTTTTAACCGACTAGTCTAAAAAAGAGGTTCTCAATTCAGTTGTTTTTTATGTACATATGTTGCCTCAGATCTTTCGACTGGGTGCACCGAATATGATGATTCTTTTTTATTTGAAAGCTTTCCGTGTGGTCCCGTTTCAATTGTGGTCCAGTTTTACCAATGGTTTCATGAAAATACTCTATATAAGTCTTAAATTTGTATTATGTTTACATTTCTTTTATGTATGCTTTATCACAAGACGACAAGCATTTGTAATTCTTTGCAATTCTCATATAAGTGAACTGTAATTGTTCTTTTGAGATTAAATGTTCTTTAAACCTAAACCTATTAACTATGTGCACGACAAATGGACGAATAACTCAATATCACGCAAACCGATTTCGATAATTATTATAATATTACTGTAATATATAGTATTACTGAAAAGGATGTACCTACATCAAAAGTAGTTTGTTGAGAGTTTGGTTAGGTTCTGATAACAGGATCCACGATAAGTAACGGAACGGAACAAATTGAAGTCGGCTTTTTTAGAATAACTAATCAAACAAACAAGCGGGTTACCTAGTGATAAGTTATCACTAGGTAACCCGAACATGAACATTCGCAAATAGTGCGTTTTCCGCTTTTAAAAAGGGAATAGGCTTGAAAAAATAAAATCAATAAAATAAAAAATAAAAATAGGTTTTTCTTCACGTAGACTTTAAAAAAGCGCTTATAAATAGCCAGAACATGTTTGTAGGTGTATACAATATAATTGTATACAATATTATTTCTAGTTACATAGATATTTAGGTACACGGATTGTATGAAAACATTTATAAAAATTGTTATAATAATATCTAGGGACAATGTCACACAGATCATCTAGCCCCTAACTAAGCGAAGCTTGTACTATGGGTACTAGGTGACGATATACATACTTTTATAGATAGATAAATACTTATATACATAGAAAACATCCATGACTCAGAAACAAATATTCGTGCTCATCACACAAATATTTGCACTTACCGGGATTCGAACCCAGGACCACCAGCTTCGTAGGCAGGAGCACTACCAACTAGGCTACGGTGACCGTCATATTGTTTCTTGATATACCTACGTAGTTTGGTTATTCAAATAAAGTCTTAAAATTCTAGGCATCATAACACAGGTCAGAACATACCAAGCCAAAAACATGGTTGAATACTTTGACTTATACAGAAACTAGCTGTGCCCTGCAGTTTTTCCCGTAGTAAACTTAATAAATTATAGCTTATATATTATGTCATTTGCATGTATAAGCTATATTACTACAAAGTTTTACCAAAATCCTTTCAGTAGTTTTTGTGTGAAAGAGTAACAAACATCCATACATTTATAAATACTTTAACTTATTCAGAAACTGAATTTTTAACCGGAGTAATAATTGCACTGGCTTACGTACAGACGCCAGCACATCAAGCTACCCCAATCTGTAAAATTTCCCCAATTGAAAATGAACCTTATGCTTTTGTGATTAAGATGAAAATATATAAAAGAATTTTGACAGATTGGGGTAGCTGTGTGTGCTGGCGTCTGTACCATCCACCAACATTCATTTCTCTTACATGAAACCACACACGCATATTACATCCCTGACACTAGAATTCAATAAATATATTTTTCTGTTGTAATATAATTATTATTTATACTAGCTGTGCCCCGCGGTTTTACCAGCGTTTAATTTTATAAATTATCACAGCTTTTCCCCCGTAGGCAATAGCGTGATAATACGTTGGCCAAACCTCTTGGTAATCTTCATGCAAAATTTGAAGTAAATCCATGTCGTACTCTTAGAGTTTAGCCCGGACATACATACATACACACATACAATCAGACAAAAATTCTAAAAACTATATTTCTGGCCTCGATATCGATTGTAGATCACGCCCCAAGTATCCTTTAAAAAAAATCAATGTACAGTTTTGACTTTCCTACGATTTTATTATAGTTTTAATTAAACTCCCATTAATTTTGTACTGAACTTTACTTTTCACCCTGACATGCCTGAGCCTCACCGCACAGCCTAATTTTATTAGATGCGACTGTTGATCCTGTCTTAGAGGAGTGGCAGGGGAGGGTAAAAGGGAGGGACTAATATCATAAAAAATAATTTGCTCGAACGCACATCATTGTCTCAGTATAAAAATAGATAGTACGGAAACTACCTAAAAACGGTCGAAACGGCACACTCACACAAACATGCGCATGGACAAGACCCCTAAGCGGTTGTTGCGGTGCTGTCAGCACTGACTGCCGCGTCAAAACGAGTGGTCAAGTACAACTTTATCTCAAAAATCTTTTTGAAAATCCACATGCGTATTGCGTAGTATACGGCTGTTTGAACTCGGCTTTATCACGGGAGTTTTCTTATTTTAACCGCTGATTTATAAAAAAAATATGTTTTAATAAAATATAATTATTATTAAAAGTTACAACCCTACGGCTAATAGAGCGTAGGTAATTATTTCATCAACTAGCAACAACAAGCTAGCTAAATTTCACTACCATTATAAAATAAATTGTATAAATATTTTTACATTCCGTGTACCTAAATATCTGTAATAAGTAACTAGAAATAATAACTGTATTACTACAAACTATTTACAGGCGCTTTTTTAAAGTCTACGTGCATAAAAACCTTTTTTATTATATTTTTATAACTATGCTTAGTTACCTAGCTGTCCATATTTATACTGTGACATTGTGCTTCACTTATTTTATCAAAGTTCTTGAATGGCATTTATAGGTATGGGTGCATTTCTACCTTTCCCAATTACTATACATCAAGGCGATTTATTAAAAGGGGGCGAAACAGATACGGAGATACGATCACCCACACAGTCCTAAGGCAGTTTAATTAATTCAATTACTCACCGAATAAATGGTTGGATATTTTATTCAATTAGGTTTTAACTTGACTTTAGTAGAGGTAATCATTGTGACCTCATAATTTCCCCGTGGTATAAGTCTCAAGGGTGTGACTTCTATGCAAAAGACCAACTTGATAGGCGGTACAGCGTGAACGTATTCTGTTGGCAGTGATTATATATATATAATAATAATAATATATAGGGAATGTCACACAGATCATCCTAGCCCCAAACTCAGCAACGCTTGTACTATGGGTACCAGGCGACGATATACATACTTGTATAGATAGATAAATACTTAAATACATAGAAAACATCCATGACTCAGAAACAAATATTCGTGCTCATCACACAAATATTTGCACTTACCGGGATTCGAACCCAGGACCACCAGCTTCGTAGCCAGAGCACTACCAACTAGGCTACGGTGACCGTCTAAATTAAGAGTAATGATCTGGAAGCAGCTTATATAATTGAGGAATGAATGAAGGTAGAACGTAACGACTGCACCTGTGGCGCAGTGGTCAAGGTGACCTCGGTACGTTTGTCTTTGGATGCAAACCACATGACAGTTATTTGTGTGACCCGTATATAATTGATCTGAGCGTGGGTTTTCTTCATCCATTCCTCATTTCCGTTCATTGCACGTTTATATATATAAATCCGCCTTACCGATCCTTTCCCTCCTACCCTCTCTCTGATACTCTCTAGCGACCTCACCATTAAAATAATAATATTAATTTATTTTCATGATGTTTATAGTTAGCTAAGGAAGCTTTCACTGCTTCATCGGACAATAGAGGAAAGCACATATAAAATACAAAATGGTTGTTTTTTTAGTTTCGAACCCAGAATTTGTATGGTTACTGATCATGTCCGATGCCTGCGAGGGTTGATTGCTTTAAGGGCGTTTTGTGCAACTGTCTGAGCACGAGGAATAAAAGTATTCAACAACGGCGTTCAGCGGGCCACCCTTGGATGAATGGTATAATAGGACTAAAGAACCTATTTTGTAAGAGACTGGTGCCTGATGTACGTTCAAAATAACCTATATTACACCAGAAGCTCACTCCACTGATTGTGTAGTCTTAATGCGCAGGCTTTTTATCTATAATTTATATTAATCTTTGAATCGTTCTATACCTAAAAAGGGGACAAAGTATTAGGTTTTTTATTGCAAAGAGACAAAATTTAAACATAAGTCCGAACTTCTTCAGAATGTCATAATTTAATAAATAATTCCGTGATAGTATTATAGATATTTGTATAGTCTTTATGTTTGTGAAAATAGGATCGCAACACCCTGACTGTTTGATAAATTTAATATAATTTTAAGTGGGAGTCCGCAGTTTCATTAGTCAGATATCTTGGGTACATTCTACTCTTGCGGTTGCAAAAACATCTGTGCCTCGATCAAGTTCTGTTGGCAATGCGAACAAAGTTCCCGTTAACTCTCAAGTTTTTGAAATTATAATTGTCAACCGTCAAACTTAGACGGTACTGCATGTTCAAATGAAACTTTATGGTTTCTCCGATTTTGATTAAGTTACGACGTTATGCTTATGACTGGAATTGATATTACAAGTGACGCTTGATACAATCCTTCGCTCCTGTCTTCAAATGGCTTTTCTTTTTCTTATAGACATTTCCCATCTCCGATTGATGCATAGTACCAGTAGGTCTCCAATACCCCAGATAACCGCCCATTGACAATTGCAATACCAAGGTGCATGTCCGTTGTACCAGGTCGCAAGTGCATTGCCTTTTAGACACGATTAGGTTCGCTTCTTAAAGGTTGCTATGTCATATCGGATCGAATACATGGCAGTTAGTTGAATGCACACTGGAATTCTGCTTAGTAAAACAATTTCTTCTAAAACGCACGGCGGAAGACAATCATCCAAGTAAAATAGATGAAGTTCTAGTTATAGATGTGATACAGAATAGCCATAACACGACGGCAGAGAGTTAAGTCAGTACTATACTAGTAAGAAGTGTTTTTTATTCATGTATATTTACCACTTTGTGTCTAAAATGCTTTATCATCTGGCTTAGAATACGTCGAAGTTGGGAATATTGTATTTTCAAAATAGTTTTCAGTATGGCTTTGCTAGTATACCAGTTTTAGAGTCAGGTAAGTGTACACTATAAGGGCCCTATCTCATAGCTAGGAACTCTCACCGATCCGTAAGCAAGCGGTCGGTCTATAAATGAGTGGCCGTCAAATTGGTTAAATTTATTAAAAAATGTTAAATTGGTTCGAATGTCACTTTAAGTTATAGAATTTATATTATTATAGAATATTTATTATTATATTCTAGTTTTAATTTATGTAGTTTATGTAACTATTTTTATTGTATTTTTAAGTATAAGATTTATAACCTCAACACACGACGTGTTAAGTGCACCTACCTTATTTATCTCTGCATCAACCTAAGGTAGACTGGTAGAGAATGCCTCCGGCATTAAGTCCGCCTATATACGTCCATGTGCAAAAGTTTTTAAATAAATAAATAAGTTATCGTTCTTTGTTGTTGTGGCTAAGTCGCAATTGTTATTCAAACACCTAATGAACAGCTTAAGACAAACACTGCCAAAATGATAAAGAAAATACCATATAACAATAGAAACTTAGGCAAATTTTCAGCAGGTAGTAAGTTCAATCAAAACGAAACTCCTATAAAAGCTATAATAAATAATAGGAATTTGTATTTATGAATACTACAGAAAAGTAGTGAATTGATAGGATCACGTGTTTATTGAGGACGGAAGGGTCTCGATGGGATCTATTGAACTGTCAGGTCAATACGCAAATATATGCGATATACCACATTCATTAGATTTCGTACCATTTGAACTTAACATGACACAAGTACAATAAAGGGAACCATTGTTTGAAAGAGTATGATTTTCTGGTGAATAATATCTTGGGACAATATCTTGGGACAATGCCACACAGATCATCCTAGCCCCAAACTAAGCAAAGCTTGTTCTATGGGTACCAGGCGACGATATACATACTTATATAGATAGATAAATAATTAAATACATAGAAAACATCCATGACTCAGAAACAAATATTCGTGCTCATCACACAATTATTTGCACTTACCGGGATTCGAACCCAGGACCACCAGCTTCGTAGGCAGGAGCACTACCAACTAGGCTACGGTGACCGTCAGTTATTTGTCACGGCCAATATATAAATAACTTTTATAATCTTAATAATATGGAATATTTAATTAGTAAAAGCAATAGACTGAGCAGACCCCCTACAAGATTGACCGCTGATCTTGTGAGGGTAGCTGGAAGTCACTGGATGCGGATAGCGCAAGATAAGCAATTGTAGACGTAGTCTTTAGCTTTATTTGCTAGACAGCTTGAGCATCCTCTCCTATATATTCCAGTAAAGCAGTGAAAGCCTCCTAATTATAATAATAATAATAATATCTAGGGACAATGTCACACCGATCATTCTAGGCCCAAACTAAGCAAAGCTTGTACTATGGGTACCAGGCGACGATATACATACTTATATAGATAGATAAATACTTATATAGATAGAAAACATCCAATTGTAAGTCATGTTAAAAAACAACACTACCGTCTGGTCTAAAACTAGGCAGAGCTTGGACTATGGCAACCAGATAACATATTATATAATGGCCTCCTAGCCGGATTTCGGCCACGGCGGCCGATTTCAATAGAGATTAGCCATCTGCGCGGGACATATTATAGTGCTCAAGTATGTGCGCAAAAACAGGAGCACTTTCTATTCCATCTCTCTCATGATCCGATGGGACGCCTAGCGACACGACCGGAAATAGGTCAGGTGCAGGACCGACGGCTTTACGTGCTCTCCGAGGCACGGGCGTATGTTACCGCCAACTCCCAGGGCTGATAATGAGATTTTTTTCTTATTACAGTAAAGTCCCAAAATCACTTATGGCCCGACCCGGGATTTGAACCCAGGACCTCGTTCTCTGCAGGTAAACATGCCAACGCTAGACCAACGATACTCTCGGTATCACTAAGCTTGAACAGGTAATCCCATTTAGGAACTTTTCAAATTAATGAATTACAAAACCCACTAAATAATTAAAGTTCTGACCCTAATAAAAAGCTTACCTAACTCAGCTGATAAACCACCCACATTTTAATGAAAAATGTACAAAAGTAGTCTGATCAAATTTGATCCGAACTTAAACACTTTTCCTTTGTACAATTTTATTCAAACTCCACCTGGATACCCTGTGATATGGGTTGCTAAGTTAAAATAAATTCCGTCCTAATAAATGGACCGTAAAATTGTGTAACCTTTAATTTACTTTTATACTTCATCATAGTACGGTCCACTACAACTGCTTCCCCAAAAAATGGGAGGATATGCCATAGTCACCACGCTTGGCAGGCGGGTTGGCAATCGCAGTTTGGCTGTCATAGTTCACAGAAAAACACTGCTGCCCGTTCTCTGGTAGGTATTCCCTCGGAAGATTTCTACGACCCCCACGGGATGAGATGGGGTGATGATATACAAGCACACTTTTATACTTACTTCAACTTAATACATTAATAGACTGACAGCGGGAGCAATGCTAACGTCCTCACAAAAATATCTACCTAGAAAAAGACCCAATGTATTTTTTTCCATACATATCAAAGACATTGTGGACATCTTTGGGGAAGGCTTTTGTCCAACTGTGGACGTCTTTCGGCTGATATGATGATGATGAAATAGAAAATGCATATTCTATACCATAAAAATGAGCAATACTTATATAACTTACCAGCTGTGCCCCGCGGTTTTACCCGCGTTAAACTTTATAAATTATCACAGCTCCTCTCCCGTAGGTGATAGCGTGATAATATGTAGCCTATATGTTGACCCGACCTCTTAGTAATGTTCATGCAAAATTTGAAGTAAATCTATGCAGTACTTTATGAGTTTAGACCGGACATACATACAGACAAACAGGCAAAAATTCTAAAAACTATAGTTTTGGCTTCCATATCGATTGTAGATCACGCCCCAAGTATCCTTTTAAAAAACTATTCAATGTACAGTTTTGACCTTCCTACGATTTTGTTATATGTATAGATTATATTTTGTAGTCGGAAATTTTTATATAATTTATTTGAATTAAAGTTTTTGCACACGGTACATGATGTTAATGTTTTCGAAGAGGTATGAGCAGAGCTGGAGATCTTGTTTGCTACTCCAATTTGTACAATTTCATGTATATAACATGAAATATTTATTAGTTTATTATGTTTGTTTATGTATGATTATGAATGTATGTATGTAAGTTCATTATTCTATGTAGTATATATATTATTTGGTTAGAATATTACACAATGTAGAACTGACGATGGTACATACGGCTACACATCAAGCTAAACATTTCCAGTATAAGCTAATCTCGCGTTGTATGGGATTTCCATACAATGACAGGTCAGCTTATATTGCAAATGTATAGCTTGATATGTAGCCGTGCGTACACTACCAACTGCCTTTCATTCTCAATCTATACTTGTCCATCCTATGGCTGTCCGGAAAAAATCGCTATTATGCGATAAGACCGCCATTGTAAAGATACTATCACATCCAGCTACCCTAATCTGTCAAATTTATTTTATAGATTTTCAACTTTATGACATACGTGTAACGTTCACTTTCAATTGTGAAAATTTCACAGATTGGGGTAGCTTGATGTGCTGGCGTCTGTACATTATCTATCATCATCATCATCATCATCATCATAACAGCCAAAAGACGTCCACTGCTGGACGAAGGCCTCCCCCAAAGATCTCCACAATTGCCGGTCTTGCGCTATTCGCATCCAGCAGTTTCCAGCGACCCGCACAAGATCATCGGTCCATCTTTTAGGGGGCCTGCCCACGCTGCGTCTTCCGGTTCGTGGTCACCACTCAAGAACCTTTCTGCCCCAACGGCCATCGGTTCTACGAGCTATGTGCCCCGTCCATTGCCACTTCAGTTTTGCAATTCTTCGGGCTATGGCGGTGACTTTGGTTCGCCTGCCGATTTCGACATTTCTGATTCGATCCCGCAGAGAAACTCCGATATATCTATACATATAATAAAATCGTAGGAAAGTCAAAACTGTAGGTACATTGAATATTTTTTTAAAAGGATACTTGGGGCGTGATCTATAATCGATATCTAATCCAAAAATATAGCTTTTAGAATTTTTGTCTGTTTGTCTGTATGTATGTCCGGGCTAAACTCAAAAAGTACTGCATGGATTTACTTCACATTTTGCATGAATATTACTAAGAGGTCGGGTCAACATAAAAGGTACATATTATCACGCTTCACCTACGGAGGAGGAGCTGTGATAATTAACAAAATTCAACCCAGGTAAAACCGCGGGGCACAGCTAGTTTTAAATATTAATTTATTTTCTGTAAGCTTTTTTTATATTTTGTGCAATAATAACTATCTATAACTAGACTTAACTATCTATGAATTTGTTAAAACTTATCGAAGTAGTTAAATTTATGCTGCAGCATATTTTCAAATATCCATAGATAACTTCAAAATTATTATGGCCCATAACGCCAACCCTACTGATTGGGAGCTTTTTAATTGCTATTAATAATTACAGTTGTAGAGCCAGCTAGAGATTTGGATCCAATCCATTCCGGAACTTGAGTTTAGTGTTAATTAATCTCTTTGGAGTTTGAAAGCCGTTTCAATGTTGGATGAGATGAATTAAGGGCGTGTTTTGGCGTGAAGTTGCCGTGATTAGATCGAAGTGACTGTGTACAGTCAACTACATGTTAGTTACTACACTTCGACTGCCTCGTTGGTCCAGCGGTAGCGTGTTGACCCGCAGAGAACGAGGTCCTGGGTTCAAACCCCGGGTCGGGCCAAAAGTGATTATGAGACTTTTCTGTAAAAAGAAAAATTTTTCAGCATCATCCCGAAGTCTGGGAGTTGGCGGTATTATACCCCCGTGCCTAGGAGAGCACGTAAAGCCGTCAGTCCTGTACCTGACCTCTTTCCGGCCATGTCGGTAGGCGTCCCATCGGATCATGAGAGTGATGGAATAGAAAGTGCTTCTGTGTTTGCGCACACACTTGAGCACTATAATATGTCCCGCGCAGATGGCTAATCTCTGTTGAGACTGGCCGCCGTGGCCGAAATTCGGCTAGGAGGACATTATTATTAGTTACTACAATTGAACTTGAAAACGTGTTTATTCCGTTAGTAGTAAGTAGTTTCCGTAGTACACGTGTAGTATGACCGTCTGGGCGCTCATAGCCAGATGTATTCACTAAACCTGAAGTGATTAGCAAGGTTAAGCAACTAGGCTCGCGATCCGTCCAAAGATAGGTGACCGCCAAACTGCTTTAATTTATGAGCGTCTCCGTGCTTCGGAGGGCACTTTAAGCGGTCGGTCCCGGTTGTAGCCATTAGGCAACAGTCGTTAAGCCACGTCAGAGGACTAAGCAGCGGCTTGAACAACTCTGACACTAGGGTAATCACTGTCCATACGATACGTAAGTACTATAACAGTCTAACTATATTTTTTTATCAGAGTGCAAGACGAAACGGATCGCTGTGAGGTAGCTGCATAATGCTGCATAAAAGATAACAATAATAATAAAAATATCCTGGGACATTAATCAAGCACGGCGATCTGATCCCAAACTAAGCAGAGCTTATAATATGGAAACCAGATAACTGATATACTACATATACTACTTTTCTTTTGTAAATACATACTTATATAAATAATTACACCCAGACTCAGGACTAACAGACATGTTCAGACACAGAAATATCTGCCCTGGGTGGGAATCGAACCCACGACCTGCGGCGTGAAAGGCAAGCATTTGCCAACCACGCCAATAATAAAAAAGTAGTCAGATAGTTTGCATAGTGCATGTGTACTATAACAGTCTAACTATATTTTTGTAGCGTGCAAGATAAACAGGTCATTTGTGAGGTAGTTGCACAATACGGGATGTAAGTTCATCTATATACTTACTCCAACTTCTTATTTATACCCTCATCAATTATTATATATACATATCTATATATATAAAAATCAATGCCACTTTTCGTTGTAATGTTATAACTCAACAACGCCTTTATCGATTTGGCTAATTTTGGACTTGAATTATTGGTGGAAGTCCAGGGAAAGTTTGTACGTAAAGAAAATTTTAAAAAAATCTTGAAATAGTGTAAAATCAACATCTTTCTATACTCCCATATACAAACAATTTGTACTAATACTTAAAAGCGTAACGAAGCACGTACCGGGCCGCTAGTACCTTATAAATTTTAATGCTCTAGACGTTATATTTTAGACGCGTATCTTTTGTTTCCGATCCAAGTTGAACCGCTCATAGCCAGATGCTCTCACCAATCTGTAAGTGATCGGCGAAGTTAAGCAACTCGTGGTCAGTCCATAGACGGATGACCGCCAAAGTGGTTTATTTTCTCAGCGTCTTCGTGCTTCGCAGTAGTCATCAGAAAATAAATAGTTGTTAGAGTATGTCAGAGGCCCACTGGCGGCTTGCACAACTCGGAAACTAGACTAACCACTGCCCATACGATAAGGAAGGGTTATTCCATATTTATTTTCTAGCATATGAAAAAAACTACCAGTGTATTGAAGGCCTCGATTAAGATACACATGAAATCTCTGTCATGCCTATAATTGCTATACATTTAGCAATTATCTGGAAAAGCTATGTAACATCGGGTGTATTTCGTAACTTAGTGAAATTTAAATATATTTTCCGAATCAGCTAAGCATTCAAATACATCTATACAAATAAATAAAATTGGAGTGTCTGTTTGTAATATTGAAATAACCGGTTTTTACTACATTAATATGAATATATATACGGTACATACACCAAAATTACATTTTTACAATTTTTGTCTGTCTGTCTGTTTGTTCCGGCGAATCTCTGAAATGGCTGGACCGATTTTGACGGGACTTTTATTGGCAGGTAGCTGATGTAATAAGGAGTAACTTAGGCTACTTTTATTTTAGAAAAAGTCTTTTATTTTACAAGAAAAACGAAATAAACTAATTAACACGCGGACGAAGTCGCGGGCACAGCTAGTCCAACATAATACTCATGGTAGGAAATTACAACAGAAACCTCTCAAAACGTTGACTTCATAGATATAGTGTTTAAACATCTACAGGATCAGCGGTTACCATGAGCGTTCCACAAAGCCTTATTGTAAGCTTACGTTTATTCTCAGTTTATGTAGATTAGTTACCTCATTACGCAGGGTATGATGGCGAGATTTTATTATTTGTAGCTGATGAATTAACATTTAGAATCAATCAACAGTTATGGCGAAATTATCAATACACTTTCAAAGGATATCTAATTCATCATCATCTTCATCATCATCATCATACCAGCCGAAAGACGTCCACTGCTGGATACAGGCCTCCCCCAAGGATGTCTACAGCTGCTTCATAATAGCGTTCGCTTTGAACCACCTACGTAGGACGCAGCGTAAGACTCGGAACCTTCTTGGTGTACTTTTTGAATTTGTTTTGCGCAATATAACTGTTCTATTACGCTACGTCCTACGTAGGCGGTTCAAAGCGAACGCGATTATGAAGCGGTGACACGCGAATTCAATGGTGGCTATGCAAATCGTCTCGCGCAGCCGCCACCAACGCCGCAAAAACACGACGGCACCGCATCCAGCTCGCGCGACAATATCAAGCCAACTGATCGCGTTCGCTTCATTTCGCGCCGCTCCGCACCGCGTTTTGTCACGTAGGCCACTTCAGTAGGTTTCGACTGTTTGTTGTATCCACGCCACGCCGCTCCGCTTCGCGTTCGCGTCTAGATCGCTCACGTAGGACATCGCGTTACACTTAAACTGTAGCAACGTTACTTTAAGTGTTTCTTAATTATACCTGAGTATTATTTGTTATAATTTAAAGATTGTCCTGTAATACTTACAAATCATAATAATAAATGCGAATAAAAAATCTTATTATAAATACTTTTATTTCAGTTTAAGTATTTAAACTGAAATAAAAGTATTTATAATAAGATTTTTTATTCGCATTTAGGCATTTCTTCGCTGAGGTGCGATAAAAAGTTACGTGTTGCACTCGAGTGCAACCTTGTGCTCTTTTGATTTCCTCGCTAATGCTCAGGATTCTAATTGTTTAATCACAAGCTGCGCTCGTGATTCAATGTTAGAAACCTTCACTTGCTCGGTTATCAAAATTGAGCACGTGGTTAAAAAGCAACTTTGCACTCTTGTTTAACAAATAACTATTATGGTATCTTGTTATACGGGATTTCTGTTGATTTGGTCATTGTTGCGATACTATAAAAGGGAACATTTAAAGCTATTAACAAACCTGGAACTTCGAAAATTTTCATAATAATAAGCATTGATTGCAACTGTTGTCCAATAATATTATTTGTCGGTTGGTGGTCATTAATCTAGAAAAACACTCAAACGATTTGAATCTCTTTTTAATAAGTAGATAGCTTGTGTTTCAAAAAACAATAACTGTGTACAGGCAGTAGTTGGCAGTAGTTGGCTACTAATATAATAAATTTTAGCTTATTTTATACGTTTTTTCTTTTTTCTTCGTTGAGACGCGCTGGCCTCCGGAGCGTGCCGCGCGCGTCACCCTGAAATTAGGCGAAATTTTGACTGTCTTGTAAAATACTATGACCGGTATGACATGGCAACGTTCAATAAGCGAGCATATTCCTTCTTAAATGCCGGCAACGTACTTGCGGCTCCTCTGGTGTGAGTGACAATGGGCGGCGGTGATCGCTTACCATCATGACCCACTTGCTCGTCCCAGGATATTATATTCGTTGCCATCATCCCCTAGAGGATGTAGTCACAAAGATTGAAAAAGGCATGCTGAGATGGTTTGGCCATTTAGAAAGGATGAATGAAAGAAGATTGACAAAAGAAGTATACCTGGCCTGTGTGAATGGGACAACCGGAAGGGGAAGACCACGTCGAACATTCTCTGACCAAATTGGAGATGTTCTCAAGAAAGGGCAGGTCAGAAGTACCCTAAACCGGCGAGCATGTATGAAGAATATAATGACAGTAATCGAGGCAAAAGAAGTATGCAAAGATCGTGACAAATGGAAATCCGTTGTCGCTGCCTACCCCTCTGGGAAACAGGCGTGAGTCTATGTATGTATGTATCATCCCCTAAACCTTGAGTTTAAAAATTATGCAAGGAGAGCTTAAAGATATATTTTCTACTAGTATCTCTTCAGTGGGAAGTGGTGGAGCGGTACTTATCTCAAGACATTTTTAAGTAAAGACAGCTATTTTGATTTTGTTTTGTTTTAGTATCTTTTTCACATTGTTATTATTTGGCGAGCCGGTTGGCATGGTTCGTATATACCCTCTCATGCCTCAGTTCGTGGGTTCTATTCGTACCCAGCACAGATCAAACAGTCATGCAGACAGAGATGGTATGCATGAGTCTGTTTCTCCTGTGTCCTGGGTGTAATTATCTATATAAGTATGTATTTACAAAAGAAAAGTAGTATATTATCAGTTATCTGTTTTCTATAGTACAAACTCTGCTTAGTTTGGGATCAGATGGCCGTGTGTGAAATAATTTTATGTAATGCGTAAATGTACTATTTTATATCCACCTTGGCAATTCTTCAGTTAATTCACTCATTGCTTATGTCACATGAATAATATTGTGGATCTATAAGTGAAAAGTTATAATTGGCCCACTGTTGCTAACCTAACTTCATATTTAGCTGTACATTTTCCACAAATAAAATAAAAAAAGTGATAACGTAAAGATTTATTCTAATGAAGCTTCTAAAAAATCATCCTAACTCACCTTTTCATCACGTAAAGGAAGCGCCGGTGTCAATAAGTTCAAAGCACACTTCATTCAAAGATCCACTTTTCTCGAGCATCCTTTTCCGTAGCAAAAAAGAAACCTTACATCAAAAACCATTCGGAATATTAACATCGCTCGATATCCAATGATAACGAAAGATAAATACAAGAGCTCTTTTATCTCATGCGAAAAGTAGGCTGATGTATAGATTTGTGCCTTCAGATAGCAAATAAGACTCGCTTTCATCCCTAGAAAATTCACTGACTTTCAAAATAAAAAAATCTTTCATTTATTGAAAGATAATATTAGACGAATATTTTATTAAAAGAGAAAGAGATTCATAGGAAAATTACAATTTACGTATTGTAATTTTCTTATTCTCAGGGAATCAAAAGTTTTTCTATTATATTCATAATTTAGCGTGAAGTATTAATTTGTAAATCCGTTGTTTCTTTATATGGTACGAAACTGTCCAATGTTCATGAACATATTTTGATATTTTTATTTTGTTATCCATATAAATATAAAGTCAATTAAAACAAAATGGTGAAAATTTTCTGCACATCGTAGTCGGGGCACGTGCCCAGAAGGCTGGGGAGTTGCCACACTGGATGCCAATGCAAATTCTTTGTCCAAAATAAAGGCTAGCCTTTTTTCGTGGGTCACAATGTCTAAAACGACAAAATTCGCACTACGTTAATAATTCCATGCATGGCTAAAACCATTAATATATACCATTTTAAGTACAACATGTAACTTAATTAACGCACTTCCTGAAAATAGTTTGTTCAGAATGGTTTACTGAATCGATTTATATCATTTTTAAAATAGGTAATTTTTATTCCAAAATAATTAAAATTACGGAAATTATTGTCATATTAACCCTGTACAGTAAAAACAAATTGAAATGGACCGTAAGTCAAAGTAATAAGACTTTTAAAATCGCAGGTTTATTTGTATTTATACAAATTCCATCATTCAATACAAAATAAAAAAAAAAAAATAATTTAAGAAACTAATTTAGTAAATAACAATGCGTACCTATATATCTTAAATAAAAAATTCCGTGTTGTATTATGATTGCAACATAATATTCTAATTGGGGTGTTTGAGGGAGTGCGTTAATTACGTTACATGTTGTATAGTTATCCTATGTGGCGATCGAAACAAAACACGTGCTCACGGAAATAGTAGCAAGGTTACTACTTCCGTAACCTTACGACTGACAGTAGGGTACAGTGATTAATGTTCTAATAATATCCTCCTAGCCGAATTTCGGCCACGGTGGCCAGTCTCAACAGAGATTAGCCATCTGCGTGGGACATATTATAATGCTCAAGTGTGTGCGCAAACACAGGAGCACTTTCTATTCCATCACGCTCATGATCCGATGGGACGCCTAGCGACACGACCGGAAAGAGGTCAGGTCCAAAGAGGACCGACGGCTTTACGTGCTCTCCGAGGCACGGGGGTATAATACCGCCAACTCCCGACTTCGGGCCGATGCTGAGATATTTTTCTATAAAGAAAAGTCCCAAAATCACTTTTGGCCCGACCCGGGATTTGAACCCAGGACCTCGTTTTCTTCGGGTGAACACACTACCTCTAGACCAACGAGGCAGTCAAACGTATGTAATGTAGTATAACCAGTGGGGCATACGGTTAGTGGATATATGTTTAAGTGTAAACTACACGAAGGGAAAGATACATATCTTTTTTTTACATGACGTGCAAGTAGGTCGCCGCCCATGGACAATCGCAAAACCAAAAGGAACCTGAATGGGTTAGTGGCCTGTCAAAAACGTATAAGCCCGCTTCTTAAATGTTGCCATGTCATACCGGATCGGAAATAACTCCGCAGTTAATTGATTCCACAGAGTCACCGTAGCCTAGTTGGTAGTGCTCCTGCCTACGAAGCTGGTGGTCGTGGGCTCGAATCCCGGTAAGTGCAAATATTTGTATGATGAGCACGAATATTTGTTTCTGAGTCATGGATGTTTTCTATGTATTTAAGTATTTATCTATCTATATAAGTATGTTTATCCTCGCCTGGTACCCATAGTACAAGCTTTGCTTAGTTTGGGGCTAGGGTAATCTGTGTGACATTGTATCTATAAAAAAAAACAAAAAAGAAGAGATGGTGCGTGTTAAAAACTTTCTTATGAAACGAAATCTTTTTTATTATTTTATTATTCACTAAACATCCTTAAAAACAAACTTATCCCGCGGATATCAGGTTTCCAATATCATACATTTTATATATGCTTAAATGTAAAGAAATCATAGTGCAAGAGTTCGACTAGTACCTTTTTGGCCGTCATTATAAAAATATAGAATTTCAATGCGGATTATCAAGTACCCTCTTTATTTCATCACTCGCGTGTTCTGATGGATCGGAATAGCTGATACGAATGAATAATCTCCGCTCGGATATTGAGAATATTACGCAACTTTTGACACAGTATTTGAACCTGGACCTTACTATCTACGGATTTATTTTTGTATGGCAACGCCCACATTAGTGAATTAATAATTTCATCTATCTTCATACATACTCACGCCTGTTTGTTGGCCTTCCATTTGCACGATCCTTGCACACCTCTTTCATCGATCTGTTATCTGGTTTCCATAGTACAAGCTCTGGTTATTTTGGGATCAGATGACCGTGTGTATGAAAAAAAAACCTGAATAATTGCATAAAAATGAGGTCCTAACTAAGGTTTTAAGGATCTGAACATTTGAAGAATTCAGAACAACATTAAACTATAAGGAAAATCGAAATAATGACAACCGGGAACTCTCAGACTAATACATTTACGTCAGATGTATCTGTACATTGTAGGTTAGAACAGGTTTTCTTGTATCATTCATTTTTGGGTGAGTACATACTTACCAGTCTATTTATATGTTGTGAAAAGGTTTTCTGTCTGACAAAAGAGCGCTCAAACGTATTTGTTTAAGCACATTACGTAAATTAGAAGCGTTATCTTAAATTGGCTCTAATTGTGCGTAGGATTTGTTGAATCTAGAAAATATTTCTTTGCTGAGCTTTGTTTTATCAGGAATTGAAGGTGGATCAAGATGAAGAATTCCAGTGAGGAAGTGAAAGTTAACAGTGCCAAGTGATCAGTGCGAGTGAGAAGTGTGCAGTAATTTGTGTAAATCGGGACTCTAGGACAGGGTTGGCGGTGGCACTATCTTAGTGCGTATAAGTGTGTTCCGTGATCAGAGTGTCATCATCATCATCATCATCATATCAGCCGAAAGACGTCCACTGCTGGACAAAGGCCTCCCCCAAAGATCTCCACAATTGCCGGTCTTGCGCTATTCGCATCCAGCTGTTTCCAGCGACCCGCACACGATCATCGGTCCATCTTGTAGGGGGCCTGCCCACGCTGCGTCTTCCGGTTCGTGGTCGCCACTCAAGAACCTTTCTGCCCCAACGGCCATCGGTTCTACGAGCTATGTGCCCCGCCCACTGCCACTTCAGTTTTGCAATTCTTCGGGCTATGTCGGTGACTTTGGTTCGCCTGCGGATTTCGACATTTCTGATACGATCCCGCAGGGAAACTCCGAGCATAGCCCTTTCCATTGCTCTTTGGGTGACCTTGAGCCTTCTAATAAGGCCCATAGTGAGCGACCACGTCTCTGTTCCGTATGTCATCACTGGCAACACACACTGGTCGAAGACTTTCGACTTGAGCCACTGCGGTATTTTGGACGAGAAGATGTTACGTAGCTTCCCGAACGCTGCCCAGCCGAGTTGGATTCTACGATTGACCTCCTTCTCGAAGTTGGACCTACCTAGTGGGATGGTCTGTCCTAGGTAAATATAGTTCTCTACAACTTCGAGTGCAGAGTCACCAACTTTCAATTGAGTGGGTGCAACATGGACGTTTGACATAATTTTCGTCTTATCCATGTTCATTTTTAGACCCACTTGTTGAGAGACTCTGCTGAGGTCATCGAGCATTGTACCGAGGTCTTCCATGGTCTCAGCCATGACTACTATATCATCGGAAAATCGAAGGTGAGTGATGTACTCGCCATTGACATTGATGCCAAAGCCTTTCCACTCCAGAAGCTTGAAGACGTCTTCCAATGCAGCGGTGAACAGTTTCGGAGATATAACATCTCCCTGTCTCACGCCTTGCTGCAAGTGGATATGTTTCGAGATCTGGTCCTGGAGTCGCACTGACATAGTGGCGTTTTCATACAAACACTTTATCACCTCGATATACCGGTAGTCAATTTGGCACCTTAAGAGAGACCTCAGCATGGCCCATGTTTCGATAGAATCGAAGGCTTTCTCATAGTCCACAAACGCTAAGCACAGTGGCTTGTTATACTCTTCGGGTCTTTTGTATAACTTGCCGCAGCGTATGTATGTGGTCTATGGTGCTAAAGCCTTTTCGGAAACCGGCTTGTTCGGGAGGCTGGAAGTCGTCAAACCTGCGCGCGAGACGGTTCGTAACGACCCTCGAAAACAACTTGTAAACATGGCTCAGCAGTGTGATGGGTCTATAATTCTTCAATAGGGTCTTGTCGCCCTTTTTGAAGAAGAGCACCACCACACTTCTGTGCCATGCTTGTGGCGTTTGACCATCTAGTATGACGGAGTTAAATAACTTCTGAAGGGCCCGTAGGATTGATGTACCACCCGCCTTCAGAAGCTCTGCTGTAACTCCATCATCACCAGGCGCCTTGTTGTTCTTGAGTTGTTTGAGAGCCATTCTAATCTCGTACAGGCTGACGTCCGGGATGTCTTCGGTGTAGTGTCGGGTTAGTCGTGCTCTGGGATCTGAGGCATGACTTTTGACAGGTGGCTGTGTTGTCGTATATAACTGTCCGTAGAACTTCTCGATCTCTCCCAACAACTCAGGCTTAGACGTGACGATTCTACCATCCTCAGTCTTCAGCTTCGTCAGTTGGTTCTGTCCAACAGACAGAGCTCTTGCGAACACTTTAGAGCCTTTGTTTCGCTCGATGGCCTCTTTAATACTAATTGTATTAAATTGCCGCGTGTCGCGAGTCAAAGACTTTGAGATCTGTCTGTTGAGCTGCCGATATCTGATAGCATCATCTGAGGATGTCAGAACCATTTTCCGTCTATCTTCCATAAGTTTCAGGGTAAAGTCAGAGATCTTTTTAGTTCTGTTTGTACGATGGGCCTTGAATACCTTAGACCCAGCCGTATGGACAGCTTCTACGAGCCTGTCATAGTATGAGTCCACTTCCTCGCAGTCTGCTAGGCATTCGAAACGGTTTTGCAGTTCGAGCTGAAATGGTTCGGGGTTTTGGACGTGGATAGGTAAAGGTCGGAGCGTAGACTTTATCAGTCGGGACCTCTGGAGTTTGACATTAAGCCTCTGACCAGTCTGTGATCGCTCCCGGTTTTAACCGCAGAGTGTAGCATCAAGAATATGATCTTGATACATACATCCATACATATACTCACGCCTGATTCCCAGAGGGATAGGCAGAGACGACGGATTTCCATATGTCACAATCTTTGCAACCTCTTTTTCCTCGTTTACTGTCATTATATTCTTCATGCATACATGCTTGGCGGTTTAGGGTAGGTACGTTCTGACTTGGCCTTTCATTAGAACGTCTCTGATTTGATCATATATAGGGAAACCAGATAAATAATAATAATATCTAGGGACAATGTCACATAGATCATCCTAACCCCAAACTAAGCAAAGCTTGTACTGTGGGTACCAGGCGATGATATACATACTTATATAGATAGATAAATACTTAAATACATAGAAAACATCCATGACTCAGAAACAAATATTCGTGCTCATCACACAAATATTTGCTCTTACCGGGGTTCGAACCCAGGACCACCAGCTTTGTAGGCAGGACCAACTAGGCTACGGTGACCATCTATTGGTCCGAATACTGATACACTACTTATATTCTTTTGTAAAAACATACTTATATAGATAATTACAGTCAGATGCAGGACAAACATATATGTTTACGCGAACAAATATATTCTGTCCTAGATGGGAATCAAATCCACGACCTGCGGCGTATGTTTGTCAGTTTTCTGGTTATCATAGTACAGGCTCTGCCTAGGTTGGGATCAGATGGCAGAGTGTTAGTTTTTCCAAGGCATTTTTTTTTTCTTTATTGCCTTAGGAAGCAGACGAGCTAGCGGCCCACCTGATGGTAAGTGGTAACCGCTGCTCATGGACATTCACAGTGCCAGGAGGCACAGCAAACCGATGCCTACCGTGATATTAATACTCTTTTTAAACCTCGTTTGAAGAAGGACATGTCGTAGCCCTGGGGAAACACCGCAGCAGGTAATTAATTCCAGAGCCGGCACGTACGTGGGATGTATGAACGCTGAAAGCGAACCGTGCTTGACGAGACCGCTTCCAGCTGATATGGATGAACCTTACTGTGAGTGCGCGTGGTATATATAATGTAATCTCTTTAAGTTAAGTCGAGTATTTATATACTACACATTGTGAATTATATTCTATTAAGCGCTTGGGATTAATTTCAGACTTTACAATATGGTTGAAGGGAGCTTTTGACTTTATCTCGCATATAATCCTTTGGAGCTTTTAAGATTATTTGTCAATATTGTTAAGATAACGTGTGCTAGCATTGTATTTAAAGGCTTATCGTTTGTAAATGCCAAAAGAGAGAAATATCTTAGTGTTTTTAGATTAGTACAATGTTAGTAATAGCTTCATCTTCTATATCTTATGGGCAGAAGTTGGCTTTAGTGTCAGAGTACGTCAAACCCCTAGTAGTAGTATAGTAGTTTATTTATTTATTAATAGGGTTACCAACATAAGTACAGCATAACTTGACACATAAAATAAATTAAAACTGAAATTATTCTAGGCTAACTGCACTTACAAATTACAGGTAGTAGTATATAGTATAAGTAATATAATTTTTATACCTTTGTTACAAGGAGTATATAACATGTTTAGTACGACTTTGATACTCGCTTCGCTCGGGATATGAAACGCATAATGCTCCAAGGGAACGCATATTAGTGATGCGCCACTAGCATACCAATTACACCAGTTTTTAATTATTTTATTTATTTACTTGGGGTGTAGAAACCATGTTGTTTGGTTCTATTGTTAAAAATTGTGTTTGTTTTATTCTTATTTTATCATTGATTTGTCCGTGTCTTGTATCTTAAGTATTTAAGTCAATGTTCCGTGACAGTCACTTGGCACCATCAGAATGACCAGCGCTAGAACAATAAAATGTTCTAGCTAATGCTGAGATGGTGCCATTTCAGGTTTGCACGGGCAACTAGTGTCTGTTTTTATTTTATTTTTCGTTATGTTATTTTTTATTCTTGTTGTCTGTGCAATTTTCTGAATAAATCTTTTTCTTTCTTTCTAGGCCTCTGACATGGCTTAACGACTAACTCTAAAATCTAACAGTACCCTCCGTATACAGTTCAACATTGCGTTCAGGGCTATGTTGGGACTACCTCGCTACTGGAGTGCCTCAATTATGTTTGCCGAAGCGGAAACTGATTGTTCTTAAACAATAATACGTAAGCGCGGCACATCTCTGGTGCGCAGGGTGCGAGCTAGTTCCAACATATTGCTGAAAAGGATCGCGGGCAGGATAGACTGTCTGTTTATAAGAAGATTAGCTGTGCGCGTTAAACTTTATAAATTATCACAGCTCCCCCGTAGGTGATAGCGTGATAATATGTAGCCTATATGTTGACACGACCTCTTAGTAATATTCATGCAAAATTTGAAACAAAATCCATGCAGTACTTTTTGAGTTTAGCTCGGACATACATACAGACAAACAGGCGAACAGACAAAAATTCTAAAAACTATATTTTTCGCTTCGATATCGATTGTTGATCACGCCCCAATTATCATTTAAAAACAATTCAATGTACAGTTTTGACTTTTCTACGATTTTATTATACATATAATCGTGATCAACAATCGTAATCAAAGCGAAAAATATGGTTTTTAGATGCTGCGACATGCATGTCGTAGCGGTGAAATTCAAATAACTATTATATTTTATTACTAACACTTAGGCTAAGTTTTACTAACAATTATCAGTTTTTAACTTGAAATAAACGTTTTATTATTATTATCTTACTACTCCAAGCACGGAAACGTCCTGAAATTCAACCACTTTTGCAGTAGATAATGATGAATATCTATAGACTGACCACCACGACTGACAGCTTAACCTCACTATTCACTTAGGAACCGGTAAGAGCTACTGGCTGTGTATAATAATACTAATATCACACTAATATTATAAAGGCGAAAGTTAATGAGTGTATATGTTTGTTACTTCTTCACGTCTAAACGGCAGCAGCGATTTTAATAAAATTTGGTATGGAGTTAGCTGACACCCTGGATTAACACATAGGCATTTATAAAGTTTAACGTGGGAAAAACTGCGGGGAACAACTAGTATTATAAAGGCGAATGTTTGTGAGTGTGAATGTTTCTTACTCCTTCACGTCTTAACGGCTGGAGCGATTTTAATAAAATTTGATATGGAGTTAGCCGACACCCTGGATACACACATAGGCTACCCAAGCAGCAAAATGTGGTCTAGTAATTGTCCTGGAACCACCATTTCATTAGGACTATAACGGAATAGTAAGCAATTATAACCACGGAAAAGGGCCCAATTTATAGGCGTATTTTAGCTAATTAAATATCTATAGTAGACTTGGTGAATACCATTTTGACCAATAACGGCCATATAGTTGGACTATGTAAAACTATTTTCTCCCGCGAAGCCAACTATCAGCGCTTAATGGAACCAATTACGACAATAGTAACCTTATAGTTAGACCACGTAGAACTATTTGCTCTCGCGAAGCTAACTATGAGCGCTAAATGGAACCAAACACGACAATAACGTACACAGTGAATATCTTACAAGCTCATACAAAGTGATGTGAATTGGTGAATGTTGCTATGCACATTTGTAAAGATTAATTAATATTGATAAAGGTAAGTTATTATATTTTTATAATAAATATTATCTAGAATAAGAGTAGGGTGTTAGTTAACAATAAGTGAAGCCGTGTTTGAATGTGCATGGCGCAGGTATATTTTCGGTGAAGTGTAATAAGTTTTTTGTCAAAATTTTTAAACGCCCCTCGAAATTCACGTTTTCATTAAGTTGAATTTTAAAATAATGTTGGTTTCAGTAAGACATACAACGAAAAGTCGCCATCTTGACAAACTTGGTCTTCCCAAATACATTAACAAACCGTTATAGGCGTACTTTGTTTAAAAATGGTAAATATCAGAACTATTGCTTGGCCATATTGTTTGGAATTAGAGTTCCGCAAATATTGAAATGTTACTCTATGTTGTTATTAGGTACCGATGTCTTATTTTCATATTTTTGTTTAGGTGTCAGGTGTGAAAATGGTAATGTTTCTGGACGTCGATAGCTTTTTAACTAAAAGGGATTTTCGAGCTTTAAAAATTGTTTGAAATATTTTCTACTTCTATTTTTGTGCTTTCCCTTGCTAACTTGGTTTATTGTTTCACAGAATCGTGATCAAGACCAAATTAGTGAGATGCCAACGGTCTCTCGAGAAGATACTCGTTCAAATACTACAAGATCACTTCATTTACAACAAAACTCGGCTACCATTCAATCCGGTTCAGCAATTTTACCTGTATCTTCTGTTGTCGCGCAAAACCCTCAACTTGTCATAACAGAAGCAGAAGAAACACTGTCAGATGTCAGTTCAAATGCTCAACATTTCGTTCTTTACAACACGGATAACCAAATACAGCCTGTCGAGGATGGTCAAATTCCACAACTTCAACATGAAGTAAAGTCAATCAAAGAAGACATTAAAACCATCATACCAAATCAAAATGCACTTTATGAAATACAAACTAACATGTGCTGAGTGCTGTGTCGAAGAGAGATTCAGAATGAATTAAACTCGTACCTCCAATGATCGTTACAAGAAAGCAAGAAGACGTAGATGTAGACATGTTATAAGAAATCTAAGAGAACTTGAAGATTTTGAAACAAACTTAACAAATACATTTATTCAAAATTTCTAATAAAGAATTGAATGCCGCATGTTGTATTGTATTCTACAGCCCATTTTCTAAGATCGCTATGTAGTTGAAAATTGGAATAGTTTTCAATATCGCATTCATCTTCTTGTACAGGTTCCTCACTAACACAATCTTCCAAGTCTACATTTAAAATTGCTTTTATCGATTAAACGTTTTTTCGTGCAGAATCAATAAAATAAACATTTTGTCTTAATTTTTCACAATAACAATTTTGTACGGAACCTTTTCATATTTCAACTAAATCAAAATATCCGTACTGAGACTATAAAATAATTTGCAAGACCATTATAAACCAATGTTTTCTTGTTCAGGACACCACGGATATAGTTTTGGATACTAAGTATATTATATTAAACCTTTATAAGCGTGTTAAGATTATAACGATATTGGTGTATACCACTATATAACCGCTCCATTTTACTGATAATTGTTCTGTAAAGTAAATTTATAAACCCTTATAAAACCAAGTAATAAATGCAAATAGTATCCAGAATGTTTAGTTCTGTTTATCACTCTTATTGGTGTACTTTACTTATAGTGGTTCTATAATGTTTCTTGTTAGTAATTATAAGCATAGCTTACCAGTTTACCTGCTCTTGAGTGCGTTTACACCCTCGCGATACTTTTATAGGTCACCCAAGCTTATATTTGACTTTTAATTTCGGCCTATAAGTAATTATAAGTTAATGTATAGGAGGAGATATACTATAAGGCCCAACTAACTCCATGCTTGCTATTATAAGCGATGCAGCAAAAACTAGAACCCTTAAGAGAACATTAAAAGTGCTGGAGTCCTATAACGTCTACACTATAGGATAATTTTGCTGCTTGGGTATGATTTAAAAAGTTTAACGTGGGAAGAACCGTGGGGCACAGCTAATAATATATATATAACTTAAGGCTGTGGTCATAAATATAAGGATGGATTGCAATTTGTACGTCTATTGCTCTCCAGACGCTTAGTTAACTTTTGTTTCGTGCCCTTCGTAGCACACGACTTAGGTGGTCACCCATCTATAGTCTGACCGCACGTCTACGTGCTTAACCTCGCTGTTTACTTACGGACAGGTGAGAGCGACTGGCTGCATGTACGCGTCTCACCTCACCTCACACACCCAATCAAAAGCATGCATATTAATGAGAGAATTGAATCCGATACTGAAATCCCAGCCGCCATATTGCAAGCCTTATGATCTTTAGGGTTTTCAAACTCTCCGGATTAAAAAAGTTTTTTTTTTGTTTGAAGTTTTTGCAATTTGTAACCAAAGTTGAGTAGCAATGGAAAAACTTTGTTAACCGAATTGCAATTTAAATAGGAGTGCTTGACTTAAATTATATAATTTGATATATAGTTGGCGTGCTGGTAAAATACTTGCCTGTCACGCCGCAGGTCGTGGGTTTGATTCTCACATAGGACAGATATGTGTGCATGAACATATCTGTTTGTCATGAGTCAGGGTGTAATTATCTTATTAAGTATGTTTTTAGAAAAGAGTAGTAGAACATGCATAATATGAGCCATCTGGTAGCCATATTACAAGTTCTGCTTAGTTTGGGATCAGATGGCCGTGTGTGAATAATGACCAGGATATTATATGGTTCTAAGTGCACTGCTTTTTGTTCAGAAATATTCTTAACATTGAATTGCCTCGTTTATGTAACGTTAGCGTGTTTAAGTGCAGGTAGAATGTCCTAGATTCAAATCCAGTTCCAAGCTTAAAAGTATCCTACATTTTTTAAGGGGAGAGATACACACAGTAACAGCTCGGAGCATGGAAGTTGGCGTTGTTATACACCCGTGCTTTAAAAAACACGGATAGATGTTGCATGTTAACCCTGAGGCGTTCATAGCCAGATGTTCTCATTGGCGAGGTTAAGCAACTAGACTCACGGTCAGTCCATAGATGGGTGACCACCAAACTGGTGTAATCTCTGAGCGTCTCCATGCTTCACTCATGTCACTTTGGTCGGTCCCGGTTGTAGCTATTAGGCAAGGCATATCAGGGGCCTAATGGATGGCTTAAACAAGTCTAACACTAGGGGAACAAATAGGGATGAAAATGGTGAAAGATACTCATTTGTTTTTTTTTGCAATTTTGTATCCATATATAATTGTTCCAGTAAAATACATGTAATTTTTTAATAATACAAATTTAGGGCTATATGAAAAATATAAATTTACATGTATAATATATCTTAGGTATTAATCAATGTATTTTTAATTACAATGAATAAAGAACCATAACGTTTTAAGAAATAATTGCATTTGAGACTTTTATTGCCGTCCGTCACTTCATAATGCTCCACTAATAATGATTACGCGAATCCGTAAGAAAATAAATTACAACTACCCACTTATAAAAAAAAATACTAAGTACCTACTAATAAAAAGATTTATAAGAAGAAAAACAGCAAAAAAATATGAATAAGAAGAAGGATGATAAGAATGAAAGATGAATAATATAATAATTAGTAGTTAGAAAAACAACAAAAAATACAATGTAAAATACGTATAAAAAACGGATATTTTCGAAAAATATATCGTAAGAACTCATTGAAAGTTGCTGTATATGTAAGTTGCTGTATTGAAAAATTAAAAGTCCGATTAAGAAATACATGTATTTTACTTGTAATTTTCAACCTTAGTATCAATCGCCCATAAGATAATTATATACAATAGATTGGGGAAAACGTTTCTTCGCATTTATTAAGAAAATTCTGTATTGAATTTTCTGTTTTTTTAATAGTTTATTAACATTTAACTAAAGTATGTAGGTACCATTTTGTTCGATACCTTTTTGCCATCTTGTTGATAGGGACATGATCCCATTGCTATAGAAACTTTGGGACTTCTGATCAAAATACCGCGACAAGTGGTTTTGGCAGTCCTCTCGTGATGTTAACCTGACACTGCCTAAAGAATTCTGAAGAGACCGGGACACGTGGAAATCAGAAGGTGCAAGGTCAGGACTATACGTCAGATGCATTAACTCCTCCTAGCCAAACTCTCTTAATTTTTACTGAGTGACTAAAGATGTGTGAGGTCTAGCAGTATCATGATGAAAAACTCGTTTTCTCTCAACTTCTAGCTTTCATCTCATCAGTTGTTCGCAGTAGAGTTCAGAATCAATGGTCCTGCCTAGTGGTAACAGCTCATAATGAATAATGCCCCTCCAATCCCACCACACACACAGAATCACCTTGTTGCGAGTTAACCAGGGTTTCGCCACCGTCTGTGAAGCCGGACTTTTTCGCATGTTCTTGTCGTACGTGATCCACTTTCTCATGGTTGTCATGACCAGTTCTTCAAAAATGGTTCGGTTTCATTACGTAGTAAAAAGGAATCATATATGAGTACACGGTTCATTAGGTTTCTTTCAGTGAGCTCGTGAGGTACCTACCCAAATATCGAGCTTTTTTGTGTACCCAGTATTTTCAAATGCGCCAAAACTGTTTTGTGGTCAATTCCTAGTTCTTTAGCTACGTCGTTACTACTGATATGCCGATCTTGCTCCACTTTTTCATAAATGCCATGCATTTTATATGTAATAGGGCGACCAGAGCGACGTGCATCTTTGACATCAAAATTTTCGGGTTGAAAACGCTGAAACGCAATTTGTGCTACTCTCACAGATACTTCACTAGGTCCATAAACATAGCAATTTTTTTTCACGGCTTGCGTTGCATTTTACCTTTTTTGTAGTAAAATTTTAAAATGTATCGAATTTCTTCATTATATTCACTCATGATGACAGTATGAAAAACAAATGAAAATCACAGATTTTCCTAATTTGAATTTGGAATTATGTTATTTGAAATTTAAACTCTCAATGATATCAAAACCAGCCAGATGCAAATAGTATAGCCAAAGAGATTTTATGACAAGTTCACACATACTATAATGCGAATAGACTTTTTCCCCAACCTAATATATAAAATATATTCTGTAAATTTCTGATCTAAACCAACGTTACAAAGTTATAAATTTACGAAGAAAAGAAAGCTCAATGTATTAAGGCAACTCAATTTAATTTAATAGTTCTTTCTACTAGGACTTGAGTAATTGAATCACTACTCGAGTAAACTCGCCACTGCAACGAGATAAAGAGAACTTGTTTACTAACCAGTAACACCTTCACACGGCTTGAGAGCAATTTTATTTGTATTCTTCTTATTTATATATCGACGTTTATACAACCACAAAGAAGTTTTTATTTTGCCAGCTAGATGCATGCCTTTTAAGTTCTGTCGTTTCCATATTTCCCGGCAATTTTGAATTTGGAAGTGTTCTATATTCAAATGTGTTTAAATTTTGAATCTCAAACAGTCGAAAGTACTGGATTAATGCTATTGTTCACAGCGTCGCGTCGATTGGAATCTATTGGTTACGTACGAAAATGAATCTTTCTAAGGCTGATTTCAGAGTGACGCGCGCGGCACGCGCCGGCGGCCAGCGCGTCTCAACAGCCGCGTGCGAGACGCGTCACTCTCTCGCTGCCAGTAGAGGAGCTTGGGCAGCGCTGGCCGATGGCGCGCGTCTCACACGCAGCGCGTTTGAACTGCGTGACTATGAAACGCAACTACTATCTAGTGTAATTGTAAGCGCGCGCGTTTGGACGGCGCCGCTCGCCGGCGCGACTCTGAAATCAGCCTAAGGAAAATGTTCGTGAAATAATTTTCTACCACTTCAGAAATGGCCTGACACGACTTCTGTGTTGCATGTGCGTTGTCCCATGTCCGTGGACTGTCGAAAGCTGGTATTTAGAATTCCAGCGTGGACATACTAGTGTCAGTAACATATCTCACAAAGGACGCCCAAAATCCGCCTTCACTGAAGATAACATTATTGCTGTGAGACAACTAATTCTCGAAGATCATCATGTGACGTATCGAGAGAGAGAGGCTCTATTAGGCATCTCAGGGACAACCATTCAGAAGATCTTGCATGTAACGGTTGTGTGAGAAAGCTAGTTTACCGTTGGATACCGCATCTGCTTTCCGACGATCACAAGGCGGCCCGCGTCAGATGGTATAAGAAAACTCTGCAAAGGTTCAACCGAAGAGAGTCAAATCACGTCTACGACATCATCAGTGGTGACGAATCTTGGATCTATGCCTATGATCCTGATTCCATACAACAATCTACAATCTGTGTACACGACGAGCCAAAGCCGACTTAAGTTGTTCATTCTCAAAGCACTTCAAAGAAGATGGTGGCCACGTTCGTTGAAAAAACCGGCCATGTTGCGACTATTGCACTTGAAGATCGTAGAACGGTTAACGCAGAGTGGTATACCACAGTTTCTTTACCACAAATCATCGCCGAACTTTGAAAATCTAACTCAAAGCGACGCATCATCCTGCACCACGACAACGCAAGCTCACACAGGGCTCGTCAAACGATTAAGTATTTGAAGCAGGAAACAAGAAATCCTTGACCATTCTCCATATAGTCCTGACCTAAGCCCAAACGGTATTGTAACATTTTCTAAAATTCAAAAACGCTTTCAAGTCAGCCATTTTGAACACCACCACTTTAGAGTGGAATGAATGTTATAATAACTGGTTTGAACGAACGGAAAAGTGTCTTAAGCTACGTGGTGAATACTTTGAAAAGCAATAAAAAGTATCTACTAATATGTTATACTTATCATATAACATTTTAATCATCATATCTAATTGTTTTTTTATTCATACCATTAATCAACAGCTATCTTTCAGTCGCTTCAGTAAGGCGGTTTATTTCTTCCAGGCAGTCTTTGGGAATATGGATTAGAATCTGCCACTTTTTATTCACTCACTCTCATGATCGAATGGGATGGACAACCGACGCGAGCACTTTTTTTATATTTAATAAACTGGCTTTGTTTAGTTTCATGAATAGCCCTCCTTAAGTTTTCTGACCTTATATGTATTATTATGGTATGCATGTTCCCGTTAAGCGCTATGTGACTTGCTCGTTAGCACTTCAGCTTGACAAGTCTTCTGGTTATATTTATAAGTAGCCGTACTTTAACAACAATTTTTTATAATAAGCTTTCCATCCACTGATGATAGTCTCTTTTTGGCCCGAAGAATTTCTTATATATTTTTTTAGTTTTAAATAATAATAATAATATCCTGGGACATAATTTACACACGGCCATCTGATCCCAAACTAAGCAGAGCTTGTACTATGGAAATCAGATAACTGATACATACTTATATACATAATTACACCCAGACTCAGGACAAACAGACATTTTAATGCCCACAAATATCTGTCCTACCGAACCTAGTCGAACCCACGACCCCCGGCGTAAAAAGCAAGCATTTGCCAACCACGCCAACAGGTTAATATGAGGTGGCAATGGGCGGGTCCCATAGCTCTTTGCCGGCAAACACAACGTGAACAGGCCCCCTACAAGATGGACCGATGATCTTGTGAGGCTCGCTGGAAGCTACTGGATGTGTGTACATAGAGACCGGTAACTGTAGGGTTGTCAATTTTATGTATTTTTAAACAGTGATATTTAAACACGGCCACATATGGCATCCGCGCCATATTTGTCCGTGCAAAAATAATAATAATATCTGGGGACAATGTCACACAGATCGTCCTAGCCCCAAACTAAGCAAAGCTTCTACTATGGGTACCAGGCGACGATATACATACTTATATAGATAGATAAGTACTTAAATACATAGAAAACATCCATGACTCAGAAACAAATATTCGTGTTCATCACACAAATATTTGCACTTACCGGGATTCGAACCCAGGACCACCAGCTTCGTAGGCAGGAGCACTACCAACTAGGCTACGGTGACCGTCACACGTTCAACAGTGGACGTCTTTTGGCTGACATGATGATGATGAGTTGATAAAAGTTATAAAGTTGGGTTTAAAACCATATCCTCGAATCGATATCATCCTTTTTTCCAAAGTAAGTTCAATTTTCAAACTTTTATATCGTAGGTGAAAAGTATTGAATGTCACCTTAATCCCCATATTGTGGAATCCATTTTAATTGAGAGAGCTGCCGCATTGATCGCCAATGTGTTAGTCATGTTTCCATTCAATTTCCATCAGCCTCTGACCCTAGAGACCGTTATACCCAATTGCTATTAACTTTTTGGTTATTTTGCCAGATTTCGGAAGTTTCAAAGTGAAAGCCTGAGCTTTAAATGGATTTATATTTATTTCTGGTTTTGCCCGCTTTTGATTTGAACTAGACGAAAATTTCGGGTAAATGCTGAGGTTTTTTTTTAATTTTATAGCAAGGCAACGAGCAAGCGGTTTGCTTACTAGTAAAGGAAAACCGCTGCCCATGGGCACTCACAAAACCAAAATAACTGCAAGTTCGTTGCCGGCCTGTAAGAAAGGAATAGGATCGCTTCATGAAGGTTCTCATATCATACCGGATCGGAACTACCTCCGCAGTTAATTGATTTCACATATTTTTTTAGGAATTTGGGTGTTTGGGAGACTATCCTCTGTGTCTGGGAAAGTACGTCCAAGGAATCATCAGAACATCTTTCAGGAGTCTAAGAGAATCAAACACCGTATCTGAACCAGCAAAATTACTGTTACGGTTTTTATATACTGTGGACACGAGTCTCAATCGCAATAAAGATATAGGCAAATCATTACCCGACTGGATTTCACCAGCCGTGGTCACGGGTCGACTGGTGTGGCCACACCAGTCGACCCGTGAATCCATGCCGAAACGTCGTGTAACCAAGGTAAAGATTTGCCTATATCTTTATCTCGATTGAGACCCGTGTCCACAGTATATAAAAATGTGTACAAATCGCGAACGTTTAAAAACATTAATACTGTTGCGGTTTTAAGCTCCAATTGCCGTGGCTCTTATACAAGCGTGAAAACTACTCGAATGGCCGGATTATGACATTGGATAAGTTATTATAAATACTAGAGAATAGTAGCTAATATTAAAAAGTATGTTTCTTCTATTAATACAGAGTCAGCTGTGTTGTTTTAGGCCTAGAAAGAATAACACGGCCACCCCATACCATCCCGTGGGTGTCTTAAAAGGTGACTGAGGAGGCAGTAGGGCAGCAGCATCACCTATGTCCTAACTGCGGTCACCAACTCGCATTCCAAGCGCGGTGACTAAGGCGATATTATAGAAATATTTCGGTGAGGTTTATGTCCAGCAGTGGATGACATTAGACTGATGATGAAATACAGAAGATTAATATTGGTATCCACATTTTGGTTTAAACAGATATTTTATAGCCGTGTTGTCTAAAAGAAATCGCAGCATCAATAAGGACGCCTATTGTACATAACCTAGATATAACGGATAGCATAAGCTGTGCTTTCCTTATAGAACTTACAGTAACGAGTGGGTTATGCTAGTTGTCTATAATGAGCTATTCTCATTTAGAGCTCACTCTACTATCTCTAATCCTGACCTGGCTCAAAAACCAGGTCAGGATTAGAGATGTAAAATGACTGAATCTGACTAGTCACAATTGTCATAAACCTTAAATGACCAGTCATTTACTGTCAAATTCAGTCAATTTAAATCAAATATTACGGTCTATTCTCAACTACTGCCCAATTTATTTATTTAGGTACCGAATTTATATGCAAGTTTAAATGAAGCAACATTTTATTCTGTATTATATCATGAAATGTTTTTTGTTGAAACAAACCTACATTGAAAAATGTTTAATAATATATTAAAATATTAAAACCACTTTTTGTTTCAATTGAGAAGTTGTAAACTTTTGCACAACAACTAAGAAAAAACTTAAAAAGGTACTGATATCAAAATGACTGAATATGGCAATTTTTGACACTTAATGGCCATTTTTGACCAATTTGATCGTAAATGACAGTCAGTCAAATTCAGTCACTTTAGTCATTTTCAACACTAGTCAGGATAAAATATAATTGAAACAAGTATTTAGTAACTTAAACTTCTTACCAGAAAAATTTAAATCCGGAGCTTGTAAGTTGGTGTGATTACGCCTGTTCCTCGGAGAGGTGTGAGAGAGAGTGCTTGCGCACAGAACTGTGTTAGCCTCCATAGAAACTGGCCACCATGGGAGAAACTCAATTAGTAGGATATGTATAGGTATATTATTTACTGTCTCTAGGAGAATTCCATGAAACAAACGGGTTAACAATAAATTGTTATGTATTGGTCCTTTAAGAATATTTTACGTCTATTTAGTTACAAATTCTTTACCTTCAGTGATTAAACGAGTTCATTTGGACAATGGAATAATGCCTTTCTACAAACTTGAAATGATAATTTGTCGTTGAAAAGGCCTTTCTACAATTATGTCTATCAAACAAAGTGCTAGACAGCGTTCAATATTTTATTCAGACACGAAAAAATCAATAAGCGTTCAGGTATTCAATTCAGTTCTTCTGAATTTAGATAGATAATATTAAATGTAGGTAGAAAATATAACAGGTTCGTAATCTTTGAGGCGAAAAAGTCTTAACTTCTAAAACGTTTTTTGACAAGTTTGATTGATATCCACGAGGATCCTTGAAAGCCATATTCTCTGAAATATGAAGCAGGGTACGGCTACAAACAACCTTTCAATAAAGCTGCCATTTAAATATTTCAGCACAAATTTTTGTCACTAATAGTCATTAATCACTGTAGCAGTTAGCGGCTATACGTGGAATATTTTGGCCTAAATTTAAACCTTCGTTTAACGTATGTATTCAAAATCTTATAATTATAATAATGATTCAGTATTTATTTATAACTAGCCATGCCCCGCGGTTTTACCCGCGTTTAACTTGATAAATTGTTAGCCTATTGTGTTAATCCAGGGCGTCAGCTAACTCCATACCAAATTAAATTAAAATTGCTCTATCCGTTTAGACGTAAAGAAGTAAAAAACATACACACTCAGAAACTTTCGCTTTTATCATATTAGTGTGATTAAGCAGTTTAAAATTTAATACCAACTAAGAGCCGATTTCACCGTTAAAATTAAACGCGATCAATTGACGCTAAACTGGGTTCTGCTTCCTGTAACTGAGTTTAGCGTGCATTGGTCGCGTTTAATTTTAACGGTGAAATCGGCTCTTAGTATACAATGTCCCCTTTTAAACATAATATAATGCCTGTCTTAGACGACTTGGTTCTGTCGTAAGAATGCTTAATAAATAATGTATTGCTAGTAAATAGGTGTTAAATTCCAAACGATTTTAGAGTACGATTTAGATTTGGATTTACATGAGAAATATTAAAACAAATAATCTACAACTAAAATATAAATATTTATGGTTTTTATAACTATAAAATCGGATTTTCTTATTCGGATTTATAAGTATATAAAACAAAATATAAAATAATTTATTGATATTATAGGAGTAGTGTACGTGCAAGGTACCTATGTATATAGAGGTAACTAAAACTAAGGTACTACTGCTTAGATACATGACGGGCTGGTTGGTGGGGTTGCTAAATATTTTATTTAATAAAATAACTAAAGCGCGAAATATTTTATTAAAAAAAAACAATAATATATAAATAAATATGCAGAGAATAGAGTCCCTCCTGCGGCGAGGTTTGGTTTGACAGGACGATAAAGAAATGAACCTCCTCACAATGCGTACTGTTGCCATAATTGCTGCCTTTTCTGTCCTTTCACGCCGCGATATTTGTAAGCATGAAAATATCAGTTTCGCCTGAGTCTGGTTGTTATTATCTCATCATATCAGCCGAAAGACGTCCACTGCTGGACAAAGGCCTCCCCCAAAGATCTCCACAATTGCCGGTCTTGCGCTATTCGCATCCAGCTGTTTCCAGCGACCCGCACAAGATCATCGGTCCATCTTGTAGGGGGCCTGCCCACGCTGCGTCTTCCGGTTCGTGGTCGCCACTCAAGAACCTTTCTGCCCCAACGGCCATCGGTTCTACGAGCTATGTGCCCCGCCCACTGCCACTTCAGTTTTGCAATTCTTCGGGCTATGTCGGTGACTTTGGTTCGCCTGCGGATTTCGACATTTCTGATACGATCCCGCAGGGAAACTCCGAGCATAGCCCTCTCCATTGCTCTTTGGGTGACCTTGAGCCGTCTAATAAGACCCATAGTGAGCGACCACGTCTCTGTTCCGTATGTCATCACTGGCAACACACACTGGTCGAAGACTTTCGACTTGAGACACTGCGGTATTTTGGACGAGAAGATGTTACGTAGCTTCCCGAACGCTGCCCAGCCGAGTTGGATTCTACGATTGACCTCCTTCTCGAAGTTGGACCTACCTAGTTGGATGGTCTGTCCTAGGTAAATATAGTTCTCTACAACTTCGAGTGCAGAGTCACCAACTTTCAATTGAGTGGGTGCAACATGGACGTTTGACATGACTTTCGTCTTATCCATGTTCATTTTCAGACCCACTTGTTGAGAGACTCTGCTGAGGTCATCGAGCATTGTACCGAGGTCTTCCATGGTCTCAGCCATGACTACGATATCATCGGCAAATCGAAGGTGAGTGATGTACTCGCCATTGACATTGATGCCAAAGCCTTTCCAGTCCAGAAGCTTGAAGACGTCTTCCAATGCAGCGGTGAACAGTTTCGGAGATATAACATCTCCCTGTCTCACGCCTCGCTGCAAGTGGATAGGTTTCGAGATCTGGTCCTGGAGTCGCACTGACATAGTGGCGTTTTCATACAAACACTTTATCACCTCGATATACCGGTAGTCAATTTGGCACCTTATGAGAGACCTCAGCACGGCCCATGTTTCGATAGAATCGAAGGCTTTCTCATAGTCCACAAACGCTAAGCACAGTGGCTTGTTATACTCTTCGGTCTTCTGTATAACTTGCCGCAGCGTATGTATGTGGTCTATGGTGCTAAAGCCTTTTCGGAAACCGGCTTGTTCGGGAGGCTGGAAGTCGTCAAACCTGCGCGCGAGACGATTCGTAACGACCCTCAAAAACAACTTGTAAACATGGCTCAGCAGTGTGATGGGTCTATAATTCTTCAATAGGGTTTTGTCGCCCTTTTTGAAGAAGAGCACCACCACACTTCTGTGCCATGCTTGTGGCGTTTGACCATCTAGTATGACGGAGTTAAATAACTTCTGAAGGGCCCGTAGGATTGGTGTACCACCCGCCTTCAGAAGCTCTGCTGTAACTCCATCATCACCAGGCGCCTTGTTGTTCTTGAGTTGTTTGAGAGCCATTCTAATCTCGTACAGGCTGACGTCCGGGATGTCTTCGGTGTAATGTCGGGTTAGTCGTGCTCTGGGATCTGAGGCATGACTTTTGACAGGTGGCTGTGTTGTCGTATATAACTGTCCGTAGAACTTCTCGATCTCTCCCAGCAACTCAGGTTTAGACGTGACGATTCTGCCATCCTCAGTCTTCAGCTTCGTCAGTTGGCTCTGTCCAACAGACAGAGCTCTTGCGAACACTTTAGAGCCTT
The DNA here is from genome assembly GCA_951640165.1 of Pseudoips prasinana. Taxonomy (NCBI): domain Eukaryota; kingdom Metazoa; phylum Arthropoda; class Insecta; order Lepidoptera; family Nolidae; genus Pseudoips; species Pseudoips prasinana. Next base: position 28,621,170 of record OX621251.1, on the reverse strand, counting down.
TGTTTCGCTCGATGGCCTCTTTAATACTAATTGTATTTAATTGCCGCGTGTCGCGAGTCAAAGACTTTGAGATCTGTCTGTTGAGCTGCCGATATCTGATAGCATCATCAGAGGATGTCAGAACCATTTTCCGTCTATCTTCCATAAGTTGCAGGGTAAAGTCAGAGATCTTTTTAGTTCTGTTTGTACGACGGGCCTTGAATACCTTAGACCCAGCCGTATGGACAGCTTCTACGAGCCTGTCATAGTATGAGTCCACTTCCTCGCAGTCTGCTAGGCATTCGAAACGGTTTTGCAGTTCGAGCTGAAAGGGTTCAGGGTTTTGGATGTGGATGGGTAAAGGTCGGAGCGTAGACTTTATCAGTCGTGACCTCTGGAGCTTGACATTAAAGTTCAATGAGCCTCTGACCAGTCTGTGATCGCTCCCGGTTTTAACCGCATTGATCACGGAGACATCATTGAACATCTGTCGTCTCGTCGACAAGATAAAGTCTATCTCATTTTTAGTTTTACCATCGGGGCTCACCCAGGTCCATTTGCGGTGATCCGGCTTCCTGAAGAAGGAATTCATCATAAAGAGTCCCTCCTTCTCCATGAAGTCGGCCAACATTTGGCCCCGGGGGTTCCGGTCTCCAGTTCCAAATTGCCCCACTCTCAGCTCATTACCGAATCGTTTGCCCAGCTTCGCGTTAAAGTCCCCCATGACCACAGTGAAATAGGAGTTAGAGGTATGTATGGCTCTGGATATGTCCTCATACATAACCTCGACTTCATCGTTGGAGTGTGTCGAAGTGGGTGCGTATACCTGTATAACCTTCAACGAATACCGCTTGGTGATTCTGAGTATAAGGTACGCAACCCTCGTCGACACACTCTCGATTTTCACTAGGTTGTTCACGAGGGACTTGTGGACTATGAACCCGACACCACCTTGGGATATTTGGTCACCCTCCCGGTAATAGAGCAGGTTTCCGGATTTCAGTATTATCGAGTCCTCCCCCTCTCTTCGGACTTCAGATAATCCTACAATATCCCAATGTAACCTGCTCAATTCTTCCTCCAGTTCGGTTATCTTCTCGTCGGACCGCAGTGTACGTGTGTTGTATGTTGCCAGGGCCAGAGGTCGTCGGTGTTGGTAACGCGGAATCTGCCGGGGATTCTTAGCACCCCCTGCCCTGCCGTAACCACGGCTGTTACCACGGCTGGGAATAGCAGGGCTGCCGGGGACTGGGGGCCGCGGTTTGGTTGTGTCCATCATTTGAGGGGATTTGCCATAATCGCCACGCTTGGCAGACGGGTTGGCGATCGCAGTAAGGTGGACATGGTACTCAGGAGAACGCTGCTGCCCGTTCTCTGGTGTATATATTTCCCTCGGGACGACTTTTACGTCCCCCCACGGGATGAGAGGGGGTGGTGATATTCTTAGGCCGTCACCACACAGCCAGTGTTATTATCTATTAGAATCAGAATCAGAATTATTTATTTGCTAGAATATGGTAATATTGGTGTTACATAATTATGCTCTACATATTCTGTCATCAATATATGACGTGCAAATTTTAATACATGCTTAATAATAAAAAAATATTTATAAATTGGAATTCAATTAAATTCTTATTAATACTATGTCAACTTATTTTCTAGGTAATCTTTTAATTTGTAATAATTTTTTATACGAAGCATGTCAGTCAATTGTTTTTTAAATTTTGGTAATGGCAATTCTTTTAAACATTTAGGCAGATGATTGTATATTATTATGGACATGCAGTAGACATTTCTTTTAAAAAGCTCCAACCGTATTTGCGGTAAGCGCAATCTGTTTCTGTGTCTTAATATAAGTATGTATTTACAAAAGAGAAGTAGTATCAGTTATCTGGTTTCCAAAACCTACTTACTTATCGTATGGGCAGTGGTTACCCTAGTGTCAGAGTTGTTGAAGCCGCCCAGTACACATGTGACATGGCTTAACGACTGCAGTGTTGCCATATGTCTACCACCGGGACCGACAGCTTAACGGGCCCTCCAAAGCATGGAGATTCTCAGAAATTAAACCACTTTGGTGGTCACCCATCTACAGACTAACTACAAGCCTTACTTAACCTCTCCAATCACTTCCAGACCGGCTAAAGCGTCTGGATATGAGCGCCTCTATCCAAAACTGAAACATTTGATCCTAAATTTACAATTTCAACCTCTTTAGTAACCACAACGCTTTACAAATTGGTTTTCCGAGAAAATCGTATAATGTTTGCTCGTGGCTTCTCGTTCCACGACTATAAGCTATAATTCAGGAACCACAAATCAATTATAATAGAACAAACAGCAAAATTATGCTTAGTAATAAGCAGATTCGTACATAATATTATACGTAATAAGCGCTTAAAACATTGCTTGGAGTCGTTTGATATTCGTTTGCTTTATTGAATGTGTTTGAGTTTTACTTAATTATAAATATGGTAATTTCGTCCGCAGAAATTCAGTTGAAAATGTTACGAGCAATGTTAATGAAATAAACTATTTTATTTTTTATATATTAATTATTTTATTTATATATATCGTTACATGGGTATGCTGTATGTATACATATATATGTCCAAAATTATTTAATGATTAATTTAGTCTTTTAAATACTTTTTAGATAATAGTGTTTAGGGTTCCATATCCAAAGGATAAAATAAAATATATTTAAAACTATAAGTATCGACAAACATAAGTATTACGAAACTTAATCAATATCTACTATGATACATTAAAATATAATTATTTATGATGAAATATAAATCACGGTCTAACAATCCATTTGTACCTAGAATTAAATAATAATTATATCTTGGGATATTATTTACACACGGCCATCTGATCCCAAACTAAGGAGAGCTTGTACTATGGAATATAACTGATATATTACATATTATACTACTTTTCCTTTGTTAATACATACATAAATAGATTATTACACCCAGACTGGAAAAACAAACATGTTCATGAACACAAATATCTGTACTGGGTGGGAATCGAATCCACGACCTCCGGCGTGAAAAGCAAGCATTTGCCAACCACGCCCGTCAACAGGCCCGTCGATCTAGGTCCAAAATTATTTTATGATTAATTTAGTCTTTGTAATACTTCTTCAATCATTATTTTTTATAAGTATTATTATAATTTCTTTTCAGTTAAGCAAGTTTAAAAAGTCATTAAAGTAATAAATAAAATCATAGTAATTTATTAATTAGTCATTAAGAAATGCACAATCGACGAATATTTAAAAGAAAATTCCACATATAACTTTCAATGATCGGGTTTCTTGATTGAAACATCAGCACTCTTCATGTCATTAATAATAATAGCCTCCCGACCGAATTTCGGCCACGGCGGCCAGTCTCAATGGAGACAAGCCAATTGCGCAGGACATATTATAGTTCACCAGTGTGTGCGCAAACACAGGGGCACTTTATATTCCATTACTCTCATGATCCGATGGGACGACTAGCGACACGACCGGGAAGAGGTCAGGTAAAGGACCGACGGCTTTACGTGCTCTCAGAGGCACGGGGGTGTAATACCGCCAACTACCAGACTTTGGGCTGACACTGAGAAATTTATTTTTACGGAAAAATCACTTTTTGGCCCAACCCGGGATTTGAACCCAGGACCTCATTATCTGCGATTAACACGCTACCGCTAGACCAACGAAGCAGTCACAGTTCACATCATTAGCCTGATATCGTGCACAGCTGGACCCATAAGCCGTAAAGGATTTTATAATATTGCCATTGCATTGCCGAGTTTTTAGCCACTCAACAGTCGACGGTACTAGGCCCTGTTTCTGTTGCTGGAAAAATAAACTTATTAAAAAGCCGTGGTCCTTGTGTCTAAAAACCCCAATAAGTCATTTTACTGTGTCCTTGAGTTAAAAACCTTCAAGCAAATGGAATTCCAAAGGTCGAGAAGAAAAAATCACAGTTATTTTTTAAAAGCCTTTGGAGGAATGTAATGAAAAGAAACTCTTGACGTTGACAAAAAAGGTCTAACCTATGTTCATCATTCAACTATAGCCAGATATTTCAGGCCCGAATTTTTTGGCCATTGTCTACTTAAGACCTAACATTTTTGGTTTAAAGGTTTTAAAAGGCTGACCTTAATTTTATGTCACGTACAAAAATTTAATAAAACTTTGTTGAACCTTAAATTGGTGAAGTTGCTATATATAATATCTCGGGACAATGTCACACAGATCATCCTAGCCCCAAACTAAGCAAAGCTTGTACTATGGGTACCAGGCGACGATATACATACTTATATAGATAGATAAATACTTAAATACATAGAAAACATCCATGACTCAGAAACAAATATTCGTGCTCATCACACAAATATTTGCACTTACCGGGATTCGAACCCAGGACCACCAGCTTCGTAGGCAGGAGCACTACCAACTAGGCTACGGTGACCGTCAATGGCAGTGTGTTTTTCGTCATAGTATTATGATAGCAGCTATACCATAATATTTTTCAATATACTGCACTCATAGTATTTACCGTATCTTGTTTTTGCATAGTTTCTTATTGATTTTTACGAGCGGTAGTATATAACTGCAAATCGAACATTACAAAAATATCCATATATGATATGGATATTTTTGTAATGTTCGATTTACTGATCGCAAACAGCCAAATTACTGATCGCAAATCAAATAGTTATCTTAGCAGCAATTTCACGACGCATAGCCATTTGTATAAATGTGGATTGTGTATGCTTTAAATATGTTTCTAGCATTGTATGTTGCAGTTCAAACCTAACTTAACCTACTTTTCAGTAGCGAAATACATTTTCAGTTACGTCCGGGTAAATTTGCTGTGCAATCAGTATATTTGATATGAAAATTATTTAAATGATAAATATCAATTTGATGGCTGATAAATAATGTGTTGTGCATTTAAAAATATCCCATAAAATAATACGCGAAGTAAAATCTTTGTACGATGTACTCTACGGCCGGCAGCGGAGAACAGTTAAAGTTGGAGTGGAGAACGACTGCAAAAGATAATACTCGTGTCAAATTTCTTTTATAGATTTTCAACTTTATCACAAAAGCTTAAGGTTCACTTTCATTGGGGAATTTTGACAGATTGGGGTGGGTTGATGTGCAGGCGTCTGTACAATATGTAAAAGGTGCATTTTGAGAAAGGTGCATTTTGAGAAAGGTGCATTCTGAGAAAGGTGCATTTTGAGAAAGGTACGTTTTGCGCATGGGGTGCATTTTGCGAAAGGTACATTATGCGACTGAACCAAACAAACAAACAAAACAAAATAATACTTAAATTTGATGTTCCGTCCAATTCAGGGTTATTAGGTACAACTTTAATAATAAAATAAATTAAACTTAAATTAAAAAAACTTTAAATTTTAATGATTTACATTGTATTTGAGCGATAAGCGACCATAAGTACTGAATAAATAACATATAAACCCACTTCCGACTGAGAGAGATTGAATCTGATGGCAGGTTATTGTATGTACATATTATTAGTTAATGTGATTTCTCCATTGTTGGTGAAACGAATGAAATGACTGAAAAAGCACAATATAATCATTACTTATATACGATTCACGATATCTCTTTGTAATTTTATGAGCCAATTTAATTTACTTTGATAATAAAATGTTTCAATGGCATTTGTATTGACTATCGTATATCAGAATTATTCTTTTATCAAATAGTGGTACAGCTTTAATGTGAGTGAAATCTGTGAGTATTCTCTTTTGTTAGAATAGAAAATTAATACTTATACGTTTTTTAAGTATTTTATTATCGACTAATAAAATACTTAAGATACTCACTTTAATATTTTTCTAGTAGACTCCATGTGACTTGTTAATTCTGTAACTGTGTGCGGCTGCACTTATCTTTTGTTCATCTTGCAAGAGGTTATTCCAATTACTTGAGTGAGATAGAATGTTATGTTATAGAATTTAAGTGACGGTACCTCGTTTATTATAACTATACGTGTTCGATAAGCTCCCAATGAAAATATTATTTAAAATATTTAATCTCGATTGAAGTGAACAAAGAAGTGCATATCAGTGAACTCTTGGAGTGACTTTACAAGTACAGTGTATTTGTTATCATTAACAAGTGTAATCTAACAAGCTATTTTCAAAAACAGTTGGTCGTGTAATATTATTCACAAACATTTTTTAATAAAAAATCTGACATTTGACAATACCGAAACTCGTATTGATCTGCGACTTCTTGCTTAGAAAATTGTCCCAGGCGTTTTCGGTCTACAAGTTAAATATTACTTGTGACTGCTTTACAACTTTTTTAACAGGAGTTTACGACATACATTACCCACAACATGACAAGATCCAAATGCTTGGCGTGTGGAAGTTTATTAACGCCTAAAGAGTCCACTAGATGTCCCTCGTCTCGCGAGATGTACCATCGCGCTTGCGTGGGTCTGCCTGTTACTGGTATCATCGAGTCTACTTGGAACTGCCCAGAATGTCGTAAAAACATAGCTCGGGACAATAAGCCAGACACCCCTGTCCGGGGTAAACTGCCGGTTATGCAGATGGGGACAGCCAGTTCAGTCGACCCTAACGAGGGGATGATGCATGACTCCTCCATGGACGTCAAGATGGCTCTGAAGAAGCTTTTGGACAGCGTGGAAAGAATGAGCGAGGAGTTAAAGGAAATAAGAATTGATATTGCCGAATATAAAGCAACAGTTACATCATGCCTGAATAGAATGGATAACATTGAGAGCCGCCTGACTGCTTTAGAGTCACGTTCTGATACTATGACTACGGATGTGCAGGAACGGCTGACGTCGTTAGAGACTCGTCCGCCCACAATGGATTCAGATTCAACACAAATGCAGGAAATTATACAACAGTTAAAATATGAGTTAAACGATCGCGATCAGGAACTTATGGCGAATGACCTGCTTGTAACTAATATACCTGAGCTAGCCAACGAAAACTTAGTCCACACGGCCAAGCTGATTGCTTCTAAAATTGGAGTCACCATGGAAGACAGGGATATTGTAAGTGCAGAACGGATCGGAGGGCGTCACTTAAAAGCTACCAATTCTGAAAATGCTACAGAGGCCCGTCCACGTGCCATTATGTTACGCCTAGCCAGAAAAGAACTAAGGGATACTCTCCTCGAAAACGCCAAGACGAGACGTGGAGTGAGCATAGAGGGCCTCGGCTTCCCTTGCCCTTCTAGACGTTTTTCTATTTTCGAGCGTCTGACAAAGGCTAACCAGCACTTATTTCGGAAGGCCCGAGCTGCTGCTTTGGAACACAACTGGAGCTTCGTATGGACCAAGAGAGGACGAATCCTGGCCCGTCGGAAACCTAAAGAAACTGCATATCGTATTAATTCAACGGCAGACATTGTTAAGTTTATCGGGCCCCACATGGAGTCTGTATAGTTTTAATTATTTTACTATTATTATTAGATTTGTTAGCATGATTATATCAATAATAGAATCAAATAATTGTCGTACGCGAAGACGTAGACAATTCATTACATTGTATATAAGTAAGCTGATAGAACGAATTTTTGTTTATATTGTAAGAAACACCAAACATACATTGCATGAAAGGATTCAATCCATATGCAATAGTGTATCGTATGCAGCACTAAATAAGATATTTATTTACGTAGAAATAGGCACTACATATTATTATGTGAGTTATAATAATTCATACTTGGTATTTTTTAAACTATGTGTTGATTTAACATTAAACACAGACATGGTTTTCTATATAACGTTCAGGTAGTTCTTATTTTTTTATGTAATAATAGATAAAACAGGAAGTATGTTAATTATGTGTATTAAATATGTACCTTATATTTATATATCTCTATGACAAAACATAAGTATATTAAATTTGGTATGTTTAATGCAGGGTCCTTGGCTACGAATCAAAATGAGTTTTTGCTATCTATGGATCAACATTCACCAGACTTAATGGCCATCAATGAGACATGGTTAAGGCCTGGGGAAGAAGACAGAGCACCAAGTGTCCCGGGGTATAAATTGAAACATGTTCCACGTCCAGTACGTATACGCTCGGGAAGAGGGGGAGGCGTAGCTTTCTATATAAAAAACAACATTAACGTTAGGATAAGGTCACACCAAGTACAAACGGATGTCGAACAACTCTGGCTTAATTTAAACATAAACGGTAAAATGTTACTTATAGGAACCGCTTACCGCCCGCCCTGGTACGAACTGCCCAAATTTTTAGATGGATTAACGGAAACCATAACTGCGTTGGCCCCGTATGATCACATAGTACTCCTAGGTGATTTAAATGTTAACATGTTAGACCATAACAGCTCCAAAACCGCTTATCTCAATGAGTTCCTTGACTACTTAGCGCTTACTCAAATAGTAAATACACCTACTCACTTTACAGGAGACAGCAGTACCTTGATAGATATAATTTGTACTGATGTCCCAGCTTCTGATACTGTGGTGGACCACAACATTGATCTTGGCCATCATTCTTTTATAACTTTTACCTCTGTTTTTAAAAAAGTAAAGCCTAAACCTAGGCTTGTCACTTACCGCCCGATCAAAAATATCATACTTGAGCATTTTAATGCTGATCTGGAACTAATTCCCTGGCAAGTGATAAGTAATTTGTCGCGTGTTAACGATATGGTCTATACTTTTAACTTTTTCCTAACACAGTTGTATGACCTACATGCTCCCGTAAAGACCAAGATTTTTAGAGACCGGCCTACTCCATGGATTACGCAAAACATACGTCTAATGTTTAAACTCCGAAATCAAGCTAGACTCAAGTATCACAATTTAAAATTAATAAAATATAAACAATACTATTTACAGCTAAAACATCAGACCAGCAGTTCTCTTGTATCTGAAAAAAAGGCGTTTTTTACTCAACATATAAACAACAATATTAATAATGCTAAAACACTATGGAAAAATTTAAAAAACGATGTACTTCCGCAACATAAATGCAAACAGCTTCCGGGACAGCTTCAGGATCCCGATGAGATCAATAGAGTATTTCTTGACGTACCAGGCAATTGTGACACAAACATATCTTTACTTACATTCTATGAGTTTAACAAGCACGGGGAGAGCAATTTCAGGCTAAAACCAGTTAGTGTAGATGTTATACTGAGGGTTATAAGAAATTTAGCTTCCAAGGCACAAGGTGTGGATGGTATAAACTTGGATATGTTAACATTGACCTTGCCTGCTACTTTACAAGCCATCGCAGATATAGTTAATACATCTATTACCACTCACACATTTCCTGACTTGGGGAAAGGCGCTATTATCAAACCAATTCCTAAGATTAGCAACCCAAGCAGCATTAAGGATCTGCGGCCGATAAGTTTACTTCCGTGTATCTCTAAAGTGCTCGAAAAGGTTGTCTATGAGTAGATGTTGCAATACTTAGAGGAGAACAATATTATTCCCGATCAACAATCAGGGTTCAGGAAAGGTCGCGGCACTGCTACAGCACTATCAGATATAGTTGGTAACATATTAGAAGCCAGAGACCAAGGCCTAGGTACGTTACTAGTCTTGCTGGACTTTTCCCGTGCTTTTGATGCATTAAATTCCACATTAATGCTATCTAAGATGTTCCATTACGGTTTTTCAGTGGATACAGTCAGGTGGTTTGACAGCTATTTGAGTAACCGTACGCAGTACGTGGAAATTCAGAAGGAAGATGGAAAATCTTCAATATCACCACCTCGTTGCGTAACTAGAGGAGTCCCACAAGGATCTATTTTGGGACCGCTCATGTTTATACTCTACAGTGCAGACGTAACAAACTCTTTTCTCAACTGTAAGTATCACATGTACGCTGATGATATTCAACTTTATACTTCTTTCAAGCCATGTGATACAATAACAGCTGTACAAAGAGTAAATGAAGACCTTAGGAGAGTTGTTATATGGGCCAATAAAAACTGTCTACTACTGAATCCACTTAAATCTAAATTCATGGTAATGGGTAGCAAAAAGTGTATAAAATCCATTGAATCAAAGCAACCTAAGATTATCATTCAAGGTGACATAATCGAAAAAGCTGAACTGGTATGTAATCTTGGTCTCACAATGGACCCAGAACTGCGGTTCGAAGCCCATATTTGCAAAGCTGTCCGAAATTGTTTTTACAGGTTAAAAGTCTTGTACAACATGTTGATAGTCTTGTTCTCGCTAAGCTTAACTACTGCGATACTGTCTATGGCCCATGCATACTGGCTCGATCTGTTCGACTAATTCAACGTATCCAGAATGCATGCACGCGTTTCTGCACCAAAGTTCCATCGAGATCCCACATCACTCCATACATAAATGAGATAGGCATGCTAAAAATGGAAGCTCGGAGAAAGATACACCTGGCTACACAGCTATTTGGCATAATAAACTCGCGGAAACCAAGATATCTTTACGATAAATTAACTTGGAGGCAAGATCAAACAAAAAAGCATGTGCGATCTGTAACTAACCCTCTTTCCGTGCCTAGGCATCATACTGCTGCTTTCCGTGGGTGTTTTAAGTATGCAGCAACTAAGATCTGGAATGATCTCCCGCCACCAATTCGTAACCTTAAAACCAAGCAGACCTTTAGACTGCATATTAAACGGTTTTTTATGAGTGCTCAACTCCATGAGTAGTCCCTGTTTTAAAATCAGTACCTCACACGGTCTGAATAAATAAGACATTTTTTTTTTATGTTGAAGTAATCTAAAATACAGCGTAAACGCTATTATAGTGCCTAACTAATTGCACTAGTATCTATACCTCCAACACAATAAATTATAATAATAATAGCTTTTGTATATTTTTGTATATTATTATATATTATTTTTTTACTATACTATATATATTTTAAGTATATAACTCTACGTTACTCAAATACAATTTATTATATATTGCTGCACTTTCTATGTTCGTGTTTTAGTATTGTAAGAAATATTTTAGTAATGTTTTCTACCATTTAGGCTTATTATTATTAGAAGTAAATTATTTATTTTTTGTTACTGATTTTATAGGTCTTCCACCGAGGAGACGCTAAAGTTGTCACTCTCAGGTTGTGGTTGAAAATCAGTTTTCCGCTGGTGCTGCTTTATGCAATGCCACGGTACCCAAACTGAACCGCACCCTATTTTTGTTCCGCAGCGGCGCACTATGTAAGATGCGCTTATTATTGATGACATGTAGTTTATAAGAATAGTCATATTATATTTGTTAGTACAGTTTTAAGAAGTAGTTTATAAGTCCATCACAATTTGGTTTAATACGCTGTGTTTTAATATGTATAAGCGCCGATGTTCTGAGCAAAAATAAATAATATTTTCTCTCTTCTTCTTTTCTTTATTACCACACAATTATTATGATAAATTACATGACAACGGTTCTGTGCATGTAGTAGCACACATACCAGCCAGTCACAATGTAATATATATAAGCAGAAGCATAAGCAGAAATCAAAATACGCAAGCATAAGCCATCAGAAGATGAAAAAAGTCTTTCTTGTTCGGGTCGTCTACCTAGGTGCTATATAAAGCTGCAGGGAAGGGGCCTGACCTAGCTTTCCACAGCCGTAGCCGGCAAGAATCGCGTTCGCCTCTTAACCCCTGATCTGTGCTCATAGCCTCTTTGTAGAATTCCGTCTTTTTACTTCAGCGGCCTCCTGAGCTGTGACCCGAACCCTATAAGAGTGCACTGACACTGTCGCTTAAGTTAAACTACTAGTGGAGACTTCTGCGTTCGCCAACTGCTCGGTGTCAATGAGTATAATTGGTCCAGAGGCTGCACGAGTCACCACTTGCCAATAGGATTTAAAAAGTGTGGTTTTATCTTGTTTGCTACAACGTGCACAGACAACATGTTACATCGTATTGCCAGCGCCCTACGTTCCGTCGCAATGTCCACCTGGTCCATAAGATCGTCGGTTATGAAATGTCCCAGGTATTTCGACTGCACGTGTGGCGCAGAGGCTAAGACAATCGCCTCGCCGCTTCGTGTCGCGGGTTCGAGTCCCACGCCGGACAACTATTTGTGTGACCCATGAATAGTTGTTCTGAGCCTGGATGTAATTTGTGTCCGTCTTTTATATGTTTTTAAAGTACGGGGAACTTTATAAACATATAATACACACATGTGTGTATTATATATACATCGGGGGCTATTTAAAAAAAAATTGAAATTATGCTCCTTAGTTTAAAAAAATAGCTGTTAACTTCGTTTTTCTTTTAGGTATTTAACAATATTTTTTTGTGATTTACAGACCACATGGACGGACTAGTTCAAAAATTTAGTAACTTAAATATTGAGTATTTATGGACAGCATTGTAAGCTGTACCAGTGTATGTAAATTCCCAAGTGCTGAATAAATTTCATTATTTATTTCAGAGCCAAGAAACTAAGTGTTATGAGTCTAACCTTCAAGAAAAATGAGTCAGCATAGATATTTTTTAATTTAAATTTTAAATTATCAATGGAATCAAATAAATATATAAAACAATCTTTATTTCGGACCAGTTTTATCCATAGTGGGTTAGTAATCAAAGAGTTTTTATACCTAATGCTAGTAATTTTATTACGTAGCGACTAGACAGATGTTCGTCTGACATCTACTAGTAATAACATACAATAATGGAGCCTCTTACCTCCCTGCTATGGTTTACAGGATAGACTTGGAGCTGTTCCGAACTCTGCAGAGCAATGAGATGGATTTTTTTCCGGATGATGGCATAGAAATCATCAAAATGAGCATGCCAGACGCCCTGCAGAAACGGGGCAGCCCCATCTACATCCTGGACCCATTATTATATTGGACCCGTAGTGCGCTAATAATCCGCTGAGTATAATCGGTCCAGAGGCTGCACGAGTAGAACACTTGACAATAAGATTTAAAAAGTGTGGTTTTAACTTGTTTGCTATATACAAAGTGCACAGACAATATGTTACATTGAACTGCCAGCGCCCTACGTTCCCTCTCAATGTCCACCTGGTCCATAAGATCGTCGTATAGCCTTTTTCTAACCAACAAAATACTTAATAACAGCCCGGAGTCTAGTAGTTAGGACGTCAAACAGTCGATTCATCATCTCCCCCGGTCATCTCGAATGGCTCTCCCTCGGATTATACAAGTGAATAGAGGTAGGAGGGTACCCATGCTTGTGCTCAGACTCCTGCACTATAATGTGGCATGAACAGTTGGTAGGTTTGCCACTGCAGCCAAATTCTGCCAGAAGTTTTATTATTATTAAGTTTACCTTATAACTCTCTCGTAAACTTGAATTTAATAAATATTCTAGTATCGTTTTTAAGTGAACCATATTTCCTTTGTCACTTTATATGCCAATTTAACTTATTGTGATCATACAATATTTCAATAGCTTTGGAAATAACTATTTTATACAAATTATTATTCTAACAAAAGGTACACCTTTAATATGAATAAAATATATAGGTATTCTTCTACTCATATGTATATCGAAATTACGTTTATATCATACATTTGTTTCTTTTTCTAATAAGTGTTAAATACAAATAATATATTTTATAGTATAACTTAATTAATTTACACATTATTGCTGATTTTGAAATCGGTGTTTTGTTGTAACACAAAAACTTTGTTTGGAAACTGATAAAATTCAAGTTATTCGGTTTATAGGTAAATTTTGCTCGTAAAGAAACTTACGATAATCTAATTTCTTTAATAAGTCTAGAAGGACTTAAAATATCAAAAGTTCATATAAAAATATTATAGATTTAGGCTATGTTTACTGAACAAACAACTATTTTAAATTAAAACTTTCAACTTAGGCTGTTGAAATTTTTCATTTTATCTTCTATTTTATTTTTCTGACAATGTCCTAAAAGCATTTAAATCTAACAACGTAAAGCTCCAATTGTATTTCTACTTTGTAAAAGCTCTAGATTTGAAATAAGAATACCTGTTTACCCATCTCCCTAAACGATAAAAGTTACATCTCACAAAAACATTTCAATCAGAAATAAGCATTTTCCAAAAATTTTGATTTCTTCTCAACTCTAAATTCATAGCTTTTTATCTAAAAATTTGTCAACGCTTATTCTATTGTGAGAACGCAATGGAATGGAAAAATGAAATTTTCGTCGTATTTTCGGATTTCGTTAACGTTTTAATTTAGAAGTAAGTAGGTACTTAGCTTTGTTTGTTGTTGGGTTTTATTATTGAGTTTCGAGCAAACGGAACATATTGGAGTTCTCACATTCATTTCAAATGTCAAGTTTACAATAACCAGGTCAATGTATAGTAGACAGAAATATACACAACTCGTGGTGTCAATTACCTTGATATACTTTAACAATAATTGTGCTTTCGTCGTTATTTCCGCTACAGTGACTAATCTTAATGGAGACTAGGACTTTATATTATTATTCATATCTAAGTAGTTTCTCTCTTTATGTCCTCACTGTCAATTTAATTACAAAATAACTTACTTAAATAAGTGGGCCAAAAAATACCCCACAACAATTTTTCTTTCAATCTCGGTCCATTCAAAGTTCCCTGGAATATTCACTCTACCTAATTTTGTGAAGAGTTAATATTTAATTAATATATAATACACTAAAAAAATTACAAGAACAGAGATATTAAAAATTATTAATATATCAGTCAATTAAAATTAGCTTATAAGTATGAACATAGAATAAGTAAAACATTACTAACCTACTAAAACTAGCATATTAAGTTACTAACATATTTTAAGACAATATGTTACTAACACAGTGGAGCCTACGTTGTTCTGAAATAAAGAATTATTATTATTATTATATTATTATTAACATACTAAATTAATTAATCCAATGGGGAAAATATATATGCCTACTTATTCCTAGGTCGCTTTTAAAAGGAATGTTTACAGATTGACTAGCTGACTGTTCAAATAATCAGATTTACCTAAAAACTCAAAATCTTTTTTTAGGGTCCCGTACCCAAAGGGTAAAACGGAACACTATTACTGGATGTATCAAATCAAATCAAATCAATTTATTAATTGCAAACACAGGTACATTAATACATTTTATGGTGTCATACAAATGTGAAGATCACTATGTCTAGCCGGTGAGGGCATGCAATTTTTAAAGATGTAATGACATAATTAATAGTAAATTAGAAAATCTATATATATAAAAATCAATGCCACTTTTCGTTGTAATGTTATAACTCAACAACGCCTTTACCGATTTGGCTAATTTTGGTCTTGAATTATTCGTGGGAGTCCAGGGAAGGTTTGTACGTAGACAAAATTTAAAAAAAGTTTTGTTAAAGCAATTTAAAATATTTTTTGTATGAATAAATGAACTTAATAATCATTTTTTAATACTATGCCTTATACGTAGCGAAGCACGTACGGGGCCACTAGTAATATATAAAAAGAAATGTCATTACCATAATAAATACTACAAAATTAATGTCATAATTAAGAAATACATGCTTATCATTATGTCAAAATGTCAGAAATTATAAAAAAAAAGACAATGTACTTAAATCAATGTCACCTTAAATAATTTATATAAACCTTAATTAACAATTAAATTACGTAATTGACACACAAGTCGGAACATAAAAACATTGGAAATATGAAAAATAAATGTCAACTATGTTTTATCCAATAAGTATTCTGTTATTGTATAGTATGCCTTATGTATTAAAAAATTAGACAAATTCTTTTTAAATTTTAGAAGATCAGTTTCGGAAAGAATAGGGGTTGGTAATTTATTATATATCTTAGGGGCCATACCTAAAAAGTTATTGTTATAAACCGTTTTTTTATGCGGTCTGAATCGTATTTTATTTATGTGTCGTTTACTATTTAATGTATCAAACAAAAAAAGGTTTTTTTTAACGAATAAGGCCACCTCGTAGATATATAAACATGGCATGGTAAGAATACCAAGGCTCAAAAAGAAAGGCTTGCAACTGTCAGTGCATTTTATTCCGCATATTGCTCTCAAGCACCTTTTTTGAGCTCTGAAAACTATTTCCCTGTTCGTGGAATTGCCCCAATATATAATTGCGTAACGTAAGGTAGATGTGACGTAAGCATGATAAGCCGTGATTGCTGTTGCCTGATCTACTACCTTGGACAAGTTATACAAAGCATACGAGAACTGGCTTAGTCTTTTACAGATAGTCTCAGTATGGGACTTCCACGTCATATCTCTGTCTATTTTAAGCCCTAAAAATGAGGTAGCACTAGTCTCTGCAATTTGATTATTTTCATATTTTATGTCTAGTTTGGCGTGATTAGTCCTTTGTTCGAATGTCATGAGTTTGGTTTTAACGAAATTTATGATTAAATTATTTTTCCTAAGCCAGTCAATAATACTGACGAGGCTGTCATTGATCTCTCTTTCGATTGTCATATTATCACTCTCAGAAAACATAACTGTACAGTCATCAGCAAATAAAACCATAGGATGACGTATTACTGTTGGCATGTCATTTATATAGATGAGGAACAGTAGAGGGCCTAATATGCTCCCTTGGGGTACACCATAATTAATGATTCTTTGAGTAGATTCGTAGGATTCTTCAGTTTTTGACTTTATATTTATCCTATGGATTTTAGTTAACTGTTTTCTATCAGTTAAATAGGATTTAATGAGATCAAGAGGGTTGCCTCTAATGCCGTATCTTTCCAGCTTATCAAGCAAAATTTTACGATCTACAAAATCAAAAGCTTTGCTCATATCCATGAACAAGGCTGCCGTCTGACGTCTTTTGTCAATATTTGTGATTACCGTTTCAAATAACCGGTATATGGCCATATTAATATTCTTATGTTGCCGAAATCCATATTGTTCTCCCACTAAAATATCGTTTTGTTCAAGAAATGAATTGAAGTAACTGTATATAATTTTCTCAAAAATTTTTGAGAAAATTGGTAGAAGTGCTATGGGTCTGTAATTGCCAGGATCCTGTTTATTACCTTTTTTATATAGAGGTTTTATAACAGATAATTTCATTCTATCAGGAAAAACCCCATATTCTATGCATAAATTTATAACATGGCTTAATACGGGTGCAATAATTATTGATACTGACTTAATTGTGTGTGTACTAATGTCATCATACCCAGAGCTTTTTGTGTTGTTCAATGAATGAATTATTTTATCAATATCATGGGGAGTAGTCGGCTTTAAAAATATTGAATCGCGATAAAAGTCAAGTTTTAAATTAGCGCTATTATTATTGGATTTAGATTCGATCTCGTCAATAAAAAAGTTGTTGAAGAATTGTGCTATAAGCTTAGGTTCAGTGATTTTTGTATTGTCAATAATAATTTGTTGTATCCCTTCGGTAAGTTTATTACTCTTAAATTTGTTTATTACTTGCCATGTAGCCTTGCTTTTATTTTTTGCCATAGTAATAAAATTAACATTCTGTGATTTTTGAGTTAAGTGGATTATGGTTTTAAGTCGTTTGGAATATTTTTTAAATAATTGTCTATTAATGGAGTTAGGCCTTTTCCGAAATTGCCATAGCATATGTCTTTTTCTTTTGCAACAAAGTTTTATACCCTTACTGATCCATTTGGATTTCTTACACGTTGAAACTCTTAATTTTCTAATAGGAAAGCACAGATCATGGAATAATTTAAAGATGTCATGGAATTTATTAAATGCGTCATTAGGTTCAGTAGATTGGTAAATGTCATTAAATGTCAAACTTTGTAAACAATTTTTAAACGTTATAATATTGTCATTTGAATAATCACGCTTATTTAAATACCAGTGGGTTAATACACAGGTTTTCTTTACCGGACATTTCAACAATTGAGCGGTATGGTCTGAAACTGCTAATTCAATTATTTCACACTTACAACCTTTGATATTTGGACGATATTGTCTATACACGTACCACTACATAAGCGGGTGGCAGTGTGGACTCCTAGCTTTAGATTATAGCTCAATAATATATGAAGGAAACTGTTGGAATTATAATTACTTTTAAGCATATCTATGTTGAAGTCCCCACATAATACAGTTTTTTTCTGTCTTTTTAGACAAATTTCTTCCAAAATATTGTCTAGAGTTGATAGAAACGCGGTTACAGATCTTTTATCATATTTAGGAGGCCGATACATACACAATATGACCAAAGAATGATCATTTAATTCAACCGCGCAACATTCTAAAAAGTTTGGCTTACACCATTTCTCAAGATCAATTTTTTTACCTCGTATTGTATTTCTCAACAAGATACAAGAGCCCCCATTTCTATCATTTCTAGAGTAGTGGGTGACGAGTCCATAGTTTGACAAGTTAATATGTACATGATCATTTTTATTCATATTTGTCTCGGTTAAGCATAGTATATCAACTGATTTACAACTTTCCATAAGATCATTTAAATGTATACTTAATAAGTCCGACTTGCTAATCAATCCGTTAATGTTTTGATGAAGAATAAATATATATTTAGTCACGAAAAAAATCCTTACATATAGAGTCATGAGGCAACTTAGAGTTATCAATCTGTGAACAATTATCATTTACATTGGTACTTATTGATATCATACTAAGTGGTTTAAAATAGTCTAAAATCGTTTTTTGATGACATTTCATTTTTAAAGCAGGTAGAGCATTTTTACAAGATATATATAGCTTTTTATTTTTAATGAATTTGTCAGTGTAGTCGTATAAGTCAATTTGGACATTCAATTTAAAACTAAGATGATACAAATAGGTACGATTATTTTGTCTTCGTTGAAGAAAACGGTTATGATACGATAGTTCACTGATGTCAATAAATGTACAATTTGAAAAGTTATTACATACAATTTTCATACTTTGGTTGAGCATTTTTTCATTCAAGTATGGATTATACTGAACACTAAGTAGAAAAACTTGTTTACAGATCTTAAGTTCATTGAGTGCTATACACAATTCTTTGCAAAGTAAAGATGGATTTCTATCGTTACTACCAACTGAGAGAATTACAATATCATTTTTGGTTAGCGAGTTGAACAGTTGAACATTTTGTACTATTTGAGAGCACGATGCACCAGGCTTTGTAATAGCTGAAATATTATAACAGTCATTCCACTTATCTTGTCTGCTCTTGATAAGAAAGTGTGACAGACCTCGCACTTGTGCGTCACCTAATATCAATATTTTAGGGCTTATATTAGTGTTTGATACTACCGCACTATGTATAACATTAGGTACTACGGGAAATTGTTGGGTGTTGTAATTTGTATTGTCTTGGGTCTTACTATAATTCATCACCTGCAGGTCGGGTTGTGATGTTATGCATGGAAAATCCTTAGGTTTTTGAATATCCTCTTGAATTTCAGTCTCAATTACATCTTTTTCGAAATCTATAGTTTTGCTACAGGTTTTACGTCGTTTCCGTCTTGAGTCAGAACTTTGTGGAGTATTTACACATATTGTTTTTAAATATGTTATCTTTTTTTCTTGATTCTTGGTATTATTTTTTAGAGATGTATTTTCGAGAAGCAATTCCTCAATTTGTTGGTGTGCACTCTCAAGTTCATTTTTAAGATTATTTATTTTGCTTTTTAATTCCATAATGTAATCGCTCTCGTAATTTGATGTAATTTCTGGTAAACTGTCTGCAATTGACACATCACACGATGATGATGAATTTGACAGGCATAATTGATCGCATGATGAAGTAAGCTTTTTATTTTTCTGGCGCATAGTAATATTGTTATTCATGTTATTATCCATTTTAAGATATTTGGCAAGCTTACAAAAAACAAAAAGTAACAAAAATAAAAAATTCTAACTTATTTGTATCTTGCCCTGACTCGAACTCGGATTCGCTGCGAAGTATTGGTGACCGGCGTCGTAGCGCACTCGGCTACGGCTGAGTTACAAATATGTTCAAATATGTGCTTCTTACTTAGAGTTACGTTCTTCGAATAATAGGTACTTTGTCTTGTGCGTTATTTCGCCACCATATAAGGTAACAAAGCAGGTGATTGGGCACGTTGGATGATTCATCGGCAGCTTGCTTGTTTTGTACTGAGTCACTCTGGTTATGTTATCGCTATTATTGATATTTGTTAAAAGTTACTGTTTTGTATTAATTTTGGGAGAAATGTGTTTATAATAAACTGTAGGTAAATAAAGTTTATAGTAATTTTAACACTGTTGATATGTTAATTATTATTTTTATGGTTTAGGTTTTGTTTATTTAGGGAATTACATACCTAAATGATTATTTTTTCACTTATATTCACAGATTTATTCGATTAAACACTGTCACTTTATAGATAATATAGTATTTATTGGGTGTATGTGGTATTGTAATAATTTAATAACTTAAACAATTTTTTTGTTAATTTATGACGCGGAGCTCGGTAAAACATGTGTTCGCGCGCCCGTCGCGAGCAACGGAATCTGTAACTGAATATGTAACTGTCTGTCTGTCCGTCTGTCACCAGGCTGTATCTCATGAACTGTTAGAGTTAGATAGTTGACATTTTCACAGATGATGTATTTCTGTTAACGCTATAACAAGAAATACTAAAAAATATAATAAATATTTAAGGGGGCTCCCATACAACAAACGTGAAATTTTTGCTCGTTTTATAGATAAGGGTACGGAACCCTTCGTGCGCGAGTTTGACTCGCACTTGGCCTTTGCTCGTTTTCTTTATGCGAATTAGTCGACAACCAAATATACAGGCAAATATATATATTTATATATATTATATTTATTATAATATTCCACACATATAACATGTGTTTATCACACTAAGTTAGCCCTCTTATATTAGTTCTGGTGACCTTATTTTTACCCAATATTCATAAAAAGAATTTAAGACACGGTTTTTATGAACACAGTCTTCCTAAAAAACGCATCTAAATAGACATGGATTGTACTATTACAAGTCAACTATATATTTAATTCAAATTTAATTTAATGTAATACAAATAGATTGAACTGTGATTTATATTTAGTCGTATAGAATTGTCATTTAATTTCGGTTAATATTTAATTTAATAAAGTTTTTCAACCATTTTGCAAAACTTTATTAGGTTTTTAATACTAATTCTCAATAAAAATAATCTGTTATAGATAATTCCAAATGATTATGATCCCAAACTAAGCAGAGCCTAAATATACTCACATTGGCAACCAAACAACTGATAAATATACGTGTGTTTCTAAACTTATATAATATTATAGTTATATTACACTCAGACGCAAGACGAATAAATGTGATCATTAAACAAAGATTTGTCCTGTGTCTGGCTAAGGAGTGTGTATGTTTGTAACTTCTTCACGTCTAAACGGCTGCAGTGATTTTGGTATGTATTTAGCTGATACCCTGGGTTAACACAAAGGCTATATTATTATAAAATTTGTCGTGGGTAAAACCGTTGACGGCGACAAATATCAGAATCAGAATATCATCACCCCATCTCATCCCGTGGGGGGCGTAGAAGTCGACCCGAGGGAATATCTACCAGAGGACGGGAAGCAGCTTCCTTCTGAGTACTACGACCATCATACAGCGATCGCCAACCCGCCTGCCAAGCGTGGCGATTATGGCATATCCCCTCAAGATGATTCTTGAGGGAGGCTTGTCCAGCAGTGGACTTATTTAAGCTGTAATGATGAAAACCGCGGGGGACAGCTAGTATGTAATAATGTCCTCCTAGCCGAATTTTGGCCACGGCGTTCAGTCTATATAGAGGTTAGCCATCTGCGTGGGACATAATTATAATATGTCCCACGCAACCAAACAACTGATAAATATACTTGTGTTTCTAAACTTATATAAAATTATAGTTAAATTACACTCTGGCGCATTAAATGTGATCATTAAACAAAGATCTGTCCTGTGTCTCTGGCTAAGGAGTCAGGATAATCACTAGACAAACAGTTCCTATATATTTTATATATAATATGCTTTTTTGGTCTAGCGGTAGCGTGTTCCGCAGATAATGAGGTCCTGAGTTCTAATCCCGAGTTAGTCCAAAAAGTGATAATTTGGGATTTTTCCGAAAAAATAAATTTCTCAGTTTTAGTTTAAGTCTGGGAGTTAGCGGTGTTACAATCCCGAGCCTCGAAGACCACGTAAAACCGTCGGTGTTGTACCTACTCTCTTTCCGGTCGTGTCGCTAGTCGTCCCATCGGATCTTGAGGGTGATGGATAAAAAGTGCCCCTGTGTTTGCACACACACTTTTGCACTATAATGTGTCCAGCGCAGTTAGGTAAGCTCCATTGAGACTGGCTGCCGTAACCGAAATTCAGCCGGGAGGACATTATAATATCTATCAATTTTATACGACGACGATTTTATATTACGACGATCACCGTAGCCTAGTTGGTAGTGCTCCTGCCTACGAAGCTGGTGGTCCTGGGTTCGACTCCCGGTAAGTGCAAATATTTGTGTGATGAGCACGATCATGGATGTTTTCTATGTATTTAAGTATTTATCTATCGATATAGGTGTAGCGGCAACAACTACAGTATAAAACCTACTTTCCACAATTCCTGTATGATAGTGAGTGACGTTTAAAAAAGATTTATAACTTCAATATTAAGTCAAGAAAAAAGATAATTTTACATGTTAAATAAAAAAAGTTTTGTAGGAGTCACTAATTTAGTGAGACCAATAAATTAGTAGAAGGAGTAGAAAATCAGAAGCAAGTTAACATGTAAAATTATTTTATTTCTTGACTTAATATTGAAGTATTAAGTATGTATATCGGCGCCTGGTAGCCATAGTACAAGCTTTGCTTAGTTTGAGGCTAGGATGATCTGTGTGACATTGTCCCTTTAAATTATTATTATTATATTTAGGCAGGTACATACATTCTGTGTAGGTTATTATGTAAGGTAGTCAAATTGTCGAGGGACCTTGCGTGTTTGTAACCCTCTTACCGATAGATAAACATGTCAGACAGCCTCTGTGTTTAGTGTTTTAGTCTGAACACATATCTTTCACCTAGGTGACCTAAATTTACATATAGCAAAGGCGCCGTGTTAGACGAATCGTGTCTCTTGTGACTGCAGAAGGTTAAATATAAGTGTGTTAACATTTTATTTGGTAAAAAAAATGAAAACGGTATTACGTTTTCGTAATTTCAGTCAAAACATTAATAAGCTAGATGGACCGATGATCTTGTGCGGGTCGCTGGAAATCGCTGGATGTGGATAGCGCAAGACCGGCAATTGTGGAGATCTTTGGGGGAGGCCTTTGTCCAGCAGTGGACGTCTTTCGGCTGATATGATGATGATGATGATTAATAAGCTTCATTATTGGCGTGTTGGCTTAGTGATTAGTGACCCTAACGGCTAAACCAGACGTCGTGGGTTCGATCCCTGTTCAGAATAAATCTTAATGCGATGACCACGATCAATTATTTTGTGGCTGGGTGTAATTTATCTATAACATATTTAGAAATATATAAGTATGTTTATCAGTTGGTTGGTCATAGACCAGGCCTTTAAAAATAATAAAAAGTGAAATAAAATAATAGTAGGATGAAACCCATTAGAAAAGGAGGGGAATATTATAAAAATGAAAGGAAAAATAATTTACGGGCGATCTGAGGTCGGCAAGGGGATGGGGGTGAGTTTTTAAGGGTAAAAAACGGTTTTTCTCGATTTCCGGCCAAACTAAAAGTCCTATCGAAAAAAATTAAATCGCAAAGTTGTAGGTAGTAAAGATATCTAAAACTTTTGTTTTTACACTTTTTTCACATAATCTCAAAATTTATGCGAAAACTTCAAAAAACCAAGTTTTTGGTTTTTCATTTTTATCTTTTACAAAATTTTTTCTTTTTTAACGAAATTTGGTGAAAACTTACCTTTTTATGTCCCTGTGTATATGTAAAATTTGAAAATCAAGCAATATCTCTAACTAAACACAACGTAAAAATGAGCTATCGTTTAATCTACCGAACAAAAGTACCACAGAAGAGCAGTGACCTTAGTATGCCACAAAGAGAAAGCACCGCTTTGTGATACTCTATGGTCAGGCTATTACTTTTGCTCTATGCCAAGAATACAAAGACATCGCAGCATGTTAGTCTTGAGGGATTGTGCAACTCTTTGGCTAAAACAATCAATGTGACGGTAGAGCTTTGTTCACTGGACCTTGGTGTTGAGAGCAATGCGAAGAGTAGTTTATTCCAGTAAAATGAAATGTGAAACGTTAGTAGAGTGGAATATTTTAGAAGCTCAATATATATATACGATTGTATATGATAAATGTATAATGATAGCTCAATCACACTAATTATAATAAGATTATAAAGGCGTAAGTTTGTGAGTGTGTATGTTTGTTACTTCTACACGTCTAAACGGCTGGAGCGATTTTAATAAAATCTGGTATATATTTAGCTGACACCCTGGGTTAACACAAAGGCTATATTTTATAAAATTTATCGTGGATGTCCTCCTAGCCGAATTTTGGCCACGGCGGTCAGTCTCAATAGAGTTTAGCCATCTGCGTGGGACAAATTATAGCGCACAAGTGTGTGCGCAAACACAGGAGCACTTTCTATACCATAACTCTCATGATCCGATGGGACGCCTAGCGACACAACCGGAAAGAAGTTAGGTGCAGGTCTGATGGTCTTACGTGCTCTCCGAGGCACCGGGGTGTAATACCGCCAACTCCCAGATTTCGAGCTGTTGCTGAGAAATTTTTATTTTTACAAAATGTCCCAAAGTTTCTTTTGTTCTATTTGCGTGTGAACACGCTTCCGCTAGTCCGACGAGACAGTCAATATGTGATGTAATTGTTTAATTAGCTCAGTATTTGGAGGGCTGGGCTGTTAATTCAAACAAAACTAGAGAACAACGTTCTACGAGGGGCTATTACCTACTCGATATTATAAAGGTGACAGAGACGTGGTTGCTCACAATAGGCTTTATCCGATGGCTCAGGGGCACGTAAAGCGCAATGAAGAGGACGAAAGTAACTGACGTAACCCGAAACATTGCCAAGCTGAAGTGGCAGTGGGCAGGGCGCATAGCTCGTAAAACTGACGAGTGCTGGGGCAGAAAGGTTCTCGAGTGGCGGCCACGAACTGGAAGACGCAGTGAAGCCAGGCCCTCCACAAGGTGGACCAACGATCATACAAACATCGCGGGATGCCGTTGGATGCAGCCAGCGCAAGACCGGCAGTTGTCAGCAGTATCCAGGAGTGGACGTGTTTCGGCTAATAATAATTATATTAACATACGGCCATCTGATCCCAAACTAAGCAGAGCTTGTACTATGTAAACCAGATAAGTGATATACTACATGTACTACATTTCTTTTGTAAATAAATACTTACATAGATAATTACACGCAGACTCAGGACAAATAGACATGTTCATGCACACAAATATCTGTCATGAGGGAATCGAACCCACAGCCTCCAGCGTGAAAAGCAAGCATTTGCCAACCACGCCAACAGGCCATAATGATGATGATTAAAAATGTTTTAGTATATGGACATTCAATTTATAGTAAGTGTCCGTGCCTCGGAGGGCACATTAAGCTGTCGGTCCCGGTGTAGCCATTAGGCAGCAGTCGTTAAGCCATGTCAGAGGGCGCCGTCCCTACTGGGGCGCTTGAACAACTCTGTCATTAGGGTAACCACTGCCCAAACAGTAAGTACCTACTATTTATATTCAATTATTTGGCAGGCTGAACGCCTGCTGTCTGAGAACTATAACTAGAACCGATAACTTGAATACCTTTAAATCACAGATTCTATCAGAAATTAACCCATCTATAGGCACACCTCGCCAATCCCTTAGTCGGAGCAACTGGATATGACATTTATTAACAAAATTATATAAACAACTAATAAATACCAGAGCCCCTTAAATAATTACTGTTAACTATTCACGTAAGCTTACCTACTCTACGCTACCTACTCTTCATTAATATGTCTACCTAATATGTAATGTATGAGACCTAAATACCTTTGTTTCGACGTTTATCTAAGTAATTAATCATGAACGTTCGACATTGTTTTAAATTGAAATAACGAAGGTATTACAAAATAAATATGATATGGCGCGCGGCGCGTCCCATGTGGTACACTGCCGTAAATTATATTGGTTTTAAATAGAATATACCTACCTGTAAATAATGAAACATGTATGTTTTATTTATTTATGGGATTCTTTGTGGGATTCAGAAATATATTGAAAGGGCCAGGCACGCGGTCTATCTGTAGAAGGGTGACAGTCGATGTGTTTATGTTTTAAGAGAGGTAGGACACAGCGTTCATTCGCTCGAAGAACAGCCCGACTGGGGAAGTACTTCCACTTTACAGAAGACTTACTTCCTTAATAATAACATAAATAATTTTATTATTAAATTTGAATTTTATAGCATTAAGCCTGGGATACACTAGGGAACATTTTGTCCCGAAACATGACGCGCAACACTCAATATACGTGACGCTGAAACGTTGCATAGTGTGCCGCAACATGTCCCGGAACATTGTACGTGATGCGGGGCATGTTGCTTGCTCCCGCCTCGAGAGCGAGCGCATGTGTCCCGCGTCAGTGTCGCGCCATTTGTCAGCAAGTGTAGTCGCGTACGCAACGTGTCTCTTAACATGGCTTTAGTGTGGGGAAATGATACCGTGTTTTCATTTCTGGAGCTTTACGAAAGTCGTGAATTGTTGTGGGATACGTCTCACCGTGATTATAGAAATAAAATAAAGTAGGTATACTATTTTACATATCAGTTGTATTGACACTCGAAAAGTGTACGACAAGGAGGCATAAGAATCTCCAGTCGACAAGTACCTCAATGTAATGGCAAGCCTGTTTTGAGGACTAATACTATTGTATACTGTATACTGTTTGGCTATGGAAGGTCCGATCATTTGCAATAAAGTTTCAAAATCAGATGATGACATTCGAGTAAAATTTACGAACAATCCGTCAGACATTCGGAGATCACTTAGAATATTAACTCTTCTTTCTCGTTGTAGTATGAAATTCCGCATCGACCACCTTCTCTTTCTTCTACGTTTCAACACACTCGATATAATTACTATGTACGCAGCACTAATAGCCTCGGGCGACATTTCTATAAACACTGACTAGTGTGGTCAACACAGTGTTCCGCGACATTTACTTCGGCATGTTCTACGTAGTTGTTGAGCAACATGTTCCGCCACATGTTGCTCCATTTGCCCCCTAGTGTATCCGTGGCTTTATTCGCAATGCAAAGCGTTAATCTAATCTCAAAAATGGGAAATCATAAATTTAATCGTCCGGCGAGTCTCAAACCTGCACCATCGGCGGGTCTCAAATCTGCACCATTCCGGGGTAAGCGCTCTGCGTTAAGCTACGAACGACACACACTGGCTGATCAAATTTAGGATTCCCTTGCTCACACCCTTCCGTAGGATGTAGGTATTATCTATCGGTTTTGTTTTTTCTAGAAACATGGCCGACTGACATTTAATCATTTGGAAAGTATTATCAATATGATATGTTCACATGCAACTGTGAACATATCATATTGATAATACCTTCCAAATGATTAAATTAGAATTTTATAGCATTATTCGCAATGCGAAACGTTAATCAAATTTCAAAAAAATATTGAGAATAATTTTATTGTTGTGTTTCTGCGTGTGAGAAAGGTCGCCAGAGCTCATCGGGCGAGGGGAAGGGTTAGCAACACTGGTTTGCTGACTCTTACAGGCCGGCAACGCACTATCGACTCCTCTAGTGTTGCGAGTGACTATAGGCGGCGGTGATCACTTACCATCAGGTGACCCACTTGCTCGCTGTCGCTCTTTGAATGAATGAACGCTGTGCCCTACCTCTCTCAGACTCTTTTCAAGGTGATAAAAAGTAATATTCTACGAGTGGTTTAATGTGTGCCAAAGACATTTTCTTTTCTTTTGGAAACATTGATTACCTTAATAAAATAAAAAAGTGAAAATTACGTGGTAGGTTTGCACAACCTATTAATTTCAGGTATGATTTCAATCTTAAGTAAAGGGATAAAATAAATAAATAATGTTTATTATTCACGTAGACTTTAAAAAAGCGCTTGTAAATAGTCAGAAAATGTTTGTAGTAATACAGTTATTATTTCTAGTTACTTATTACAGATATTTAGGTACATGGAATGTTAAAACATTTATACAATTTATTTTATAATGGTAGTGATATTTAGCTAGCTTGTATTAAGTTATTGTCAAGGAGATTATGTTTAGGTTTAATTATTGAAATTTATATTTTACTACATATTGTCTGAATGGTTCTGTCTATATTAAGGTATGAATTCAGTATTATTATTATAACGGACCTTGTGTTTAAAACGACGGTCGTGCTTTAATGCTACCACCGGATCCAATGCGCCCCAACTGAGAAGACCCAGCGAAATATACTCAGCAGGTTCATCTACTACCAGTTTCAACACGGCCCAGTTGAGACGGTCCGGCGAAACATACTCAAGCGGGCATGAACACTGGATTTGGCCCACTTAAAGTAATTATTTAGTAGGCAAATACAACATCTGCTCGATCGGTTGTCTGAATGAATATTAATTTAGATTATATTTAGGAAACAAAAGAAAAATATCGAAACAATAACATTATTCATTTTGAGACAGAGTCAATAAATTTAAATTTAGTATAGTCACAGATAGTTCACGTATCTCAACAAATTAGTCATGTCTATATGGCTACAAGATCTCCAGCGAGCGATGTGCAGGTAGGTGGTGAGCGCCAGGCGTCTTTGTCATCGATGTACTCTTTAGTGGTATAATTACCCCTAGCCATAAGTACACGTTTATGTTGTGTCTTGAAACTTGTGTCAGGCAGATCAGTAATATGAGTAGGAAGCTTGTTATAAAACCTAATACAATTTCCTAAAAAATATTTATTCGTTTTGCTGACTCTAAAGCCTGGTATTGCAAGTTTGTCTTTATTCCTAGTATTAATGTCATGCAGTTCACTTTTTCTTCTATAGTTATTAATATTTTTTCTTACATACAATATATTCTGATATATATACTTAGATGGCACCGTTAGTATATTTACTTCTTTAAACAAAGTTCGCAAAGATAATATTATGCTATTAAATACCTATTTCTTATAGAATTGTAACCTTATTCTTTAGTTCTTAAATAAAACTAAAATTAATTAAAGTTATGCAAACCTATTCCACAATTTCACAGTGATTTACATTTTTAATAAACGTTGCCGATTTTGGTGGAAAAGTATAAAGGCCTTTGTACGTGTTCGACTTTTCTTTTTCCGTTTCCGTATCTCACCTCCATTCGCTTTTACGTTGTAAACGATTTATTTGATCATTCATTAATTATTAACGATTTGGCGACTTTATTAAAAGCTAGCTTTCTCCTGGATCGTAATCTCAATTTCAATCAATCATACAAAATAATTCTCGAGTATACTTTATTTCAAAATTCTCAATAAGGACTATTATTTGTCTTAATTATTGTAATTAGGTAATATGTGGTTTATATGAATATATTATTTTAGTATAGTATTTATTATCCATATTAAAATAACATATATTATCCCTGCATTGCTTTGGTTCATCCAACGGTTGTCTGGAAGAGATTGCTATATTAGCGATAAGACCGCCGTTTGTACCTTTTTATATAAGTTAACTGATGTTATAATGTTATGTTTCTATTCGGTGCAATAAAGTGTTATCTATCTATCTTTATTAAATTGCATAATATAGTATAATTAAGAATCGTATATGCTTTATATGCTTTTATATGTGTAATAATATGTCTATCAGCATATTTTAGTGTACCTTTTTTGGTAAAGCTCCTATTCATACTTTGTTTCGATGCGGACATAGTAGAAAATACAACCCTAACAATTTAGTCATCCTAAAGAGGTGTTTTTGAATTTTAATAAAATACATTTTCTCACAAAACAAACAATAAACACAAAAGCAAGAAAAGTCTTAAATCATTTTAGCTATGTAATAATTTATAACATTCTTATTTGATGCCAATAACTAAAAATATCATAATTTCTGTTAACTATTTTTAAACTATAGTTGGTTTGTTTATTTGGTTAATCGGTCCTGCTATCTACAGAATGCAATAACGCATGCGATAGTTTTGACTTCAGTATTTGGTTATGAGATCACTTTTTATTAAACTCTTAGGTTTTTAGCACTTAGGTCAGCTGGCATTTTACAAACGCCAATTTTCTTATAAAGATATAATTACCAGTCTTCAAAAAATATATGATACAATCTCACAAGCATCCCTAGGGTCAGCGCAGACAGAGAGGAGCGCAGCGGAGAGGATTTTATTAAGGCACTAGAAAATCAACTTTAGAGCTATAGGAATAAAGGGCATTATGCTTGAACCTGACATAAAATGCTCGCACAGTCTCGCGCATATAATGTTCAAGCATACATGCACTTTATTTAAATAATTTTAAAGTAGATTTTCTAGTGCCTTAATAAAATCCTCCTGGCCTCTATAAAAAATATATATTGAACAAACTCGCAAACACCTCTATATAAAAATAATTATCCAACGTAAAAAAATTCTCAATGTTTGATGAGTTAGTGTCAATACACTAGACTTGCTTTCAAATCATGAATTTAGGCACTTGAATAAACTACTATTATATTACCATTACGCTTTACGTACCTTACATATTATTATTCAGAGAACCGCGTTTCGAAACCTACTTTTCTACATTTCCATTACTGCTAAAAGCAACATGGAATCAGTATTAATCAAACTATTCAACTATCGGAAACCTCTTACTCGGTAAAATCTCCTACAATCGACTCGAATATAGGATTACCAGTACCTACTAGATTACATAGTAATGCTTGAATTTCCATTTTAATCGTAGGCATAATCCTAATCCTATCTTAAAATTGAGCCAATTGGTGAATATGGGATACTAAGTACGCATCCGTGGCTACACACTCGTGGATGTAAAAAAATGTACCAAATATGATCTGCCTTTGTTCAAAACTTAAGCCGAAAACAAACAACCATATTTTCAAAATGTTTCATAATATTAGTAGATTTGCAATTATAATAAACATCTTAGGCTAGCTAAGACGTAGTGTGTTAACTGACCTATATTTATTATATCTCATTCTGAACTAGGGAGACACTGAAGGGCTTGAAAACAAGGAGCAATCCACTATCTTTCAGCTTCGTATCTCTATACATAGAAGTTCTCTCAGAAGCTAACTGATAGCAGACTTTTTGGCATAAAGACGGAGGGCCTGTAGGCATCGTTGGCAAATGCTTGCTTTTCACGCCGGAGGTTGTGGGTTCGATTCCCACCAAGGACAGATATTTGTGTCCGTGAACATGTCTATTTGTCATGAGTCTGGGTGTAATTATCTATATAAGTAAGTATTATCAAAAGAAAAAGTAGTATATGTAGTATATCAGTTATCTGGTTTCCATAGTACAAGCTCTGCTTAGTTTGGGATCAGATAGCCGTGTGTAAATAATATCCCAGGATATTATTATTATATAATTCTAGGTATAAATGGATTATTAGACCGTGACTTATAAAGAATTTTATTTTAATTTATTATAGTATTAATTTAGATAAATTAAAGGTTTTTAAATACTAATTGTCAATACCAATAATTTTAAATACAAATATTTTACTATTTGTTGTGTTTTTGTTTCGTTGTGTGAACCTCTGTCTATTTAGAGGAAAAAATAGAATATTATTATTATGACGGACCTTGTGTGAAAACGACGAGCGCGCTTTAATGCTAGAACCGGATTCGATGCGCCCCTACTGAGAAAACCCAGCGAAATTAACTTATCGCGTTCATCAACTACCGGTTTCATGGCGGCCCAGTTGAGACGATCCGGCGAAACATACTCAAGTGGGCATTAAAACTTTTATTTCGTGGGGGAACACTATATTCGCTCGATGGGTTGTCTTTACGTATGACTATACGTATATTGCGTAACTGCATGTAACTGATAAATATACTTATATCATCATTACAGCTTAAATAAGTCCATTGCTGGACAAGCCTCCCCCAAGAATCATCTTGAGGGGATATGCCATAATCGCCACGCTTGGCAGGCGGGTTGGCGATCGCAGTATGATGGTCGTAGTACTCAGAAGGAAGCTGCTTCCCGTCCTCTGGTAGATATTCCCTCGGGTGGACTTCTACGCCCCCCACGGGATGAGATGGGGTGATGATATTCTGATTCTGATATTTGTCGCCGTCACCACACAGCAGTCACACGTCACCAAACATACTTATATATTTCTACATTTATACATATTATGGAGAAATTACAGCCAAACACAGAACAAATAATGCTCATGCACAAAGATTTGTCCTGGGTGGGAATCTAACCCATAATACCCGGTTAAGCAGTCAGGGTCACTAGGCCCAAGATGCCAGTCTTACTATATTTTTGTTACCAGAATAACTAAGGCACATTTATATCTCTAGCTGTAAACAAATAAGACCTTTACATAAACTGGACTTAACTTTTTATCCATGACTTAGTAAAAGTTGTTTATTGGAACGAAGTTCCTTATCGCGCGTTGTGAAAGGGGGCTAGACGGAAAAAAATCTTACGAAAAGTTATCACGACACTTTTTGCAGCTGTGCGGCGTGCGCATGTTTCTCTGTCTGTCTCTCTCTCTCTCTATCTCTCTCTCTCTCTTATAGAAATCAAGCCAGATATTTTCATTTCTATTTCGCATTGAACAGTGTGGTGTCGCGACGATTATTTTTGTTGAGTGTATACAGGTTTTTTGTACATAATAAATAATAAGAAAAAACTTCGTTCCATCCGGGTGTCCCTTGACACCTCTCAAGTTTTTTATTTATTAAAGTGGCTTTTAATGACTGTTTGACCTAAATATATATAAATGAAGCACATCAATTATTATGTTACATATCGCTTTTCTGTACCACCGTCTATGGTTGATTCGCTATTTATACTATGTTACACAACTTAGTTGAACTATTTCTAATATTGAGCAACTACTCATATTAAGTGACAACCCAACCAAAATTAATAATGAAACTATGCACATGTATTACTCAGTTATACCTATATCACTCCACCGTATTATTGCCCATGGTCGCTTTTTTACACAATTAACTAATTTAAAGCGAGAGCTTCCACTAATACAAATGAAAATAGCACTAAAACAGTGGCTTTTAAGTAATGTTTTTTATAATTTAAAATAATTCTTTGACTACAGGATATGTTGATGTTTATTTTGTAGTGACTGCGATGTTGACATATATACTAATATAGATGACATTACTATTATTCTTTCTTATGAACAATGTATTAGAATATTATAATTAATGTAAGATGTAAATGATTTAATAAAATTTCGCATGTCATTGTCGACAAAATATGTGAAACTGTAATTGTGATGACTGTAAAATCTTGTCTGTACCATATTTTAAGCGAAATAAAGATTACTTACTTAAAAAGTATTTCTAATTTGCTACTCAATAGCCTCCCCCGAGAAGCATGTTGAATGGATACGCCATAATCGCCACGCTTGTCAGACGGATTTGCGATTGCAGTAACATGACCTTTGTACTCAGAGAGAAGCTGCTGCCCGTCTTCTGGTAGATATTCCCTCGTTTCGACTTCTACGGTATACACGGGAGATGGGATGATGATATTCTAATATTCGCATACACATCAAATATATGTCAATTTTTGGCAATAAGAAATCGTACCATATGTAAAAAACAGAAAACAAAATTTGTTGAGAGTCAAAAAAGACCCCTGTCTAACCATAATTTATATTATATACTAGTTGTGCCCTGCGGTATTACCCGCGTTAAATTTTATAAATCATCACAGCTCCTCTCCCGTAGGTGATAGCGTGATAATATGTAGCCTATATGTTGACCCGACCTCTTAGTAATATTCACGCAATATTTGAAGTGAATCCATGCGGTACTTTTTGAGCTTAGCCCGGACATACATACAGACAAACAGACAAAAATTCTAAAAACTATATTTTTGGCTTGGATATCGATTGTAGATCACGCCCCAAGTATCCATTTAAAAAAATATTCAATGTACAGTTTTGACTTTCCTACGATTTTATTATATGTATAGATTATTATATGTATATATACGGCTACACATATGCAGCACTGATCTTCTGATAGAGGCTTATAGAAGTCACAATGGAATAGCAATATATATATATATATATATATATATATATATATATATATATATATATATATATATATATATATATATATATATAAGTAAGTAAGTGCAGTTAAATATCTTAACACTGGAGAGTCTTGAAATGGTGTACGCGTTTCCTTCTACAATTGGCCGGTAGTTTATTATAAGTTGATATGTGTTTGAAAGTCACCTTCTCAAATAGATGTCACTTTCTATCAGAATCAAATGTTGCTCTAATTGTGAAGTATTGAATTTCACGTCGGTACAGATAGATGATATCTTTAGTACAATAAGCGAGTAATCTTATTCCGTATTACAATGTCTGCACGTTTGGCGTTGTTATGCTAGTCGTTCGTTACTAATTAGGCCCCCTCATATTGCCAGTTTGATTCCGTACAGGGCAAATAATGATAAAAATATTAGACTCATATATGGTTGTATATATACAACCATATATTTTACAGATTTTTATTACGATAAAAATACTTATTGTGAATGGGACAACCGGAAGGGGAAGACCACGTCGAACATTCTCTGACCAAATTGGAGATGTTCTCAAGAAAGGGCAGGTCAGAAGTACCCGAAACCGGCGAGCATGTATGAAGAATATAATGACAGTAATCGAGGCAAAAGAAGTGTGCAAAGATCGTGACAAATGAAAATCCGTTGTCTTGCCTATGGGAAACAGGCGTGAGTTATGTATGTAAAAATACTTATTAACGTCCTAAATAACGAAAATTTCACGCCTTCAGTATTGTGGATGTACAACGGCCGCAACATTACTCGTCTGCTCGGATCTTGATTCTGACAGGCAAACAACACAAGATATTATAAAAAAATTCGAAAGTCACATGGAGTGCCA
Source organism: Pseudoips prasinana (assembly GCA_951640165.1). NCBI lineage: Eukaryota > Metazoa > Arthropoda > Insecta > Lepidoptera > Nolidae > Pseudoips > Pseudoips prasinana. Next base: position 28,586,088 of record OX621251.1, on the reverse strand, counting down.
GGCTGACATTTTGCGTAAAATGGCATAAATTCATATATGCCAGCATCTGAAAACATACGTGAAGCCCTACAGTAGCAAATATCTATTTTATATCCAGTAACAGTTAGATTCGAGTCTCATAAAAGTTCCCAATATACTTAACTTCTATTTTCATTACATAATTCATCTCCTCATAGGCTCATACCCTCATGGTTCTAAGTGACAAATGGTAGCACACAATTCATGTATTATTTATCTATCTGTCCTTATTTTTCTTACTCAACCGAACCTAGGTAGTTGACGTTTTTGGTCGAAACGAGTGATTTGCCGTGATATTTATACGTCGTGTCACTTCGGTGGACATTTTTCAAGATTATTATGACATGACCGAACGGATAGATAGCTGGATTTCGGAGAATTAACGAATGATTTTTCGAATGGATATGGATGTCTAATAAAGTAGCTTTTCGGTTCTGATTCGAGTAATTTATTCGATGTAAATTACCTTTTTATATTTCTGCGGCCAAATGTTTGAACCTAATTTAAAATATTTTAGGATAAAATATTGAAACCAAGTTTCAGAGATCTTTAAAATGGGTTTTAATTACAAAACAGCTATATTATTATATGTATGCGGGTGAATATTGTATCCACGAACTACGGAGTTACTGGCTCCATGCGCGTTAACCATTTGACGGTACCGTGGTGTTCAGTCTAGAACGTTTACAATCTAATCTATGCTTCTTTAACTTAACGCTATGTTTCAAAAAATTCCATTTTTAAAACAATTTTTTTTAATACTCTTAGTGAATATTGGTTTGATCTTGTTCAAAAGTTTTAAGTATATTGTAATGTTTTAAGAATATTATAATGCGACCTATTTAAATCGTAAATTTTCTTATAAGTTATAAGACTATTATCCGATCTTAACAAATATTACATGGGACAACTGCGCAAGCTTGCCCATTCAAAGGTAGATCAAATTTACGATTCCTATGCTTATGTATACTCTGACGGAGGATGACAGATAGATAGAAAGAATACTCTTTATTGTACACACTCAAACGGAAAGAAAATATATGATTGGGAATCGCGAATGTGTGTCACAAAGGAAAACAAAACGTTTATTGAGATAATAAGGAGAAAAAGCATTAAAATGTATATTATAAAGCAAGAATTTGGGCATTCCGACAAAGACGCATTGTCAACCACTTAAGTTTTATACGAAATAATGAAATGTGATCATATTTGCGGAGACCAAATATGAATCTAATGCAGAAACATTGGAATCGCTCAAGTTTTTCCAGTTGTTTTTCTGTGAGGTCAAGATTGCTGGAATCGGCATACTCAAGAATGGGTAGGTGTTATCCGTCAAACTGTTTATGTAAACAACGGTCATGATTATATTATATTGATAACACCTTGCAAACTAAATTTCAGATGTTTTAATGAATTATAAAAGTGCGGGTGGGAATCGAACCCACGACGCACGAGGTATCCGGCCCCATATGAGTTAACCGCTCCGCCACCGTGCCATGGTTCCTAGACTCGAATTTATACAATCCATTCGATATTTCTTAACGCACTCAAGACACCTTTAAACCCATCTTACCGAAACCTACACGGCTGAAATGCCAATACTTTTCTATTATATCTTCCAAATATTATATTTTATTTTTATACCATATTATTCTCAATGAAATTCATAATTTGAATCTCTGAATATCCTTTCAAATGAACACTCCACACTATAAAATACCATTTGAGAAGTAACATATCACAAAACACAATACGGCTCAAAAATTCTATTATCCTACAGGGAAGTGTGACTTCGTCAAGATTTGAGCATAACAAGGCTTGGGGATATGACGAGTGTGTTTCACTTATATTTTATATTGTATGTTCAAGCTGAGCCCTAGGGAGGCATTCAGAAAGTAGGAAAGAACATTTATCGTTCCGTATGAAAAAATATTTTATTGTTGCTTTTTTGAGGAGTTTATTTTGTGATTGTGTAAGTTTTTCTTTTTCTCTAACGTGTAATTTATATATTCTGTGGATGATGTACCAAAATAGAACTAATTCAGGATTCTTTTTGGTGTCCTATATAATAATCTTGTATGCGAAATTAATATTTTTAGTGTATTTTCACCGAGTTTTTAACCGCATCCACTCTTTAAGTTACACCTTTTATAGTGCTTCTGGCTGAATTATGGCTATAGCTAGACTCTACGGAGACAAGGCAATCACGAAGAATATACTAGTACGTGCGCTAACACAGGGGCGAACTCTTTTTTCTTACTTAACAGGGTAGAAGAGAATAAGCGCAGCGCTGACAGCTTTACATGTTCTCCAAATAATTATGACGTAGCTTTTTTTTATTTTTATTTATATAGAAATGAAACAAAACAAACAAGCTAGCGTGTCACCTGATAGTAAATAATCACCGCCGCCAATCTCTCACACCCTCAACAGTTGAAAGTGTCAATTAGTAAATGTTAATTTTATAGCATTATTCGCAATGCAAAGCGTTTATCTAATCTCAAAAATGCGAAATCATAAATTTAATCGTCCGGCGGGTCTCGAAGCTGCACCATCTACCAATACGGGGTAAGCGCTCTGCGTTAAGCTACGAACGATACACGCTGGCAGATCAAATGTAGGGTTTCCTTGCTAACCAGAAACTTGCCGACATATCAGTCGGCCATGTTTCTAGAAAACAAAACCGATAGATAATTCCTACATCCTCCGGTAGGGTGTTAGCAAGGGAACCCTAAATTTGATCTGCCAGCGTGTATCGTTCGTAGCTTAACGCAGAGCGCCTAGCCCGGATTGGTAGATGGTGCAGCTTCGAGACCCGCCGGACGATTAAATTTATGATTTCCCATTGTCGAGATGTCCATTAGTATTCAAGAAGCGAACCTATTCCTTGGAATAGGCTCGTTTCTTGAAGGTTGTCCACGTCATATGGGGAAGTTCCAGACTCCGGTCTATGTGTCTTGTCAGTAAAATCCTAATAATATTTGGTGCCCCATAGAACACGATACCTCTAAACTAACGATGAAGTCACTTACGTTTATATAATAACTATAAGTCGATTTTATATAAGTAGTAATATCCTTATCGTTTCGAAATTATAGCTTTTATGATTGATTAATGTTTTTTTTTTGTTATTTTCAGGTCAGTTGCTGTAGTGTTGTTAATATAGTGGTAAGAAAATTGTTATAAAACCTAATTCTTAGCATTCCATGGATTCACCGTGCGGAAACCGAGACAAGAGTAAACACTACAAACAATCAAGTTCAAATTAAGTTCGAAATAAGTAAGTGGTGCCATATAGAGTACCTCGTTGGACTAGCGGTAGCGTGTTCGCGTAGCAGATAATGAGTTCCTGGGTTAAAATCCCGGGTCGGCCCAAAAGTGGTTGTGGAATTTTTCTGTAAGAAAAAATTTCTCAGTATCTGCCGGAAGTCTGAGACTTGGCGGTATTATACCCCCGTGCCTCAGAAGGCACGGAAAGCCGTCCTATACCTTACCTCTTTCCAGTCATGTCACTAGACGATAATGAGAGTGATGGTATAGAAAGTGCCCCTGTGTTTGAGCGCACACTTGCGCACTATAATATGTCCTGCGCAGATGCCTAGTCTCCATTGAGACTAGTCGCCGTGGCCGAAATTCGGCTAGGAAAATATAATTATTATTTTACCCACCATAATATAACATACTAGCTGTGCCCCGCGGTTTTACTCGCGTTAAATTTTATAAATTATCACAGCTCCGTAGGTGATAGCGTGATAATAGCCTATATGTTGACCCGACCTCTTAGTAATATTCATTCATTCATCAAAAAAATTTAAGTAAATCCATGCAGTACTGTTTGAGTTTATCCCGGACATACATACAGACAAACAGATACACAGACAAAAATTCTAAAAACTATATTTTTGGCTTTGATATCTTATGTAGATCACGCCCCAAGTATCCTTTAAAAAAAATATTCAATGTACAGTTTTGACTTTCCTACGATTTTATTATAAAATATGTATAGATTAACTGAATCAACATTTTTCACCCGCGCACCTGGCAACTCACTAAATCTTCAATCATAAACTTCATTGAAGACCCTAAAAATGCAATCTGTAAAAGATGTGCCCAAGGGTCGTAGATCAAGTAGGGTATCGTATACTTTGCGGGACCCCTATATATCTTCTAATAAGAGTCCTTCAGTGTCCTATATATTTCGTGGTATGCCCTTCATATCCCTAACGAGACCGCCCCTGTGAGGTAATCTGTACGACGGTAACTTACATTATGAAGTTTAATGAATTAAGCTTCGAAGTCCTTGTTCATAAGATATTTTACTGAAGGATAAAAAGGGTTTAATGAAGCCAAAATTCAAGCAAAATGAATTTCCATCGTCATCTGTCTTTGATAGAGTTTTTTAGTCTTATACTTTTTATCTGACTTCGAATATGCAATGAGTTGATGAAAGTATTGAAAGAATTTCAAGTGAATATTATTAAAAGTGACAGATTCGTTTGTATGGAATTCTGAGTAAGAGGTTTTTATTAGATATGAGGCAGTTTTAATGTATACCAATATTAAAAAGAGAGAAAATATGTATTACGCATGTTTGTAACGAATAAACTCAAAAACTTCTGAACTGATTTTAAAAAATCTTTCACATATAGAATGCTACATCATAACTGTTTAACATTGGCTATATTGTAAATGAAATTATATTAGGGATCCAAACAAAAACTACAGTAATGTAACCCAAGGTGTATTTTTTTACTTAAATATCTTTACACCGCATGCGCTGCGAAAACAAGTGATGATAGTACAAAAAAATGTAGTACAACATAGATATTTAAAGAGCGTGTGAATATCTATTAAAAACATTTATTGCAATACCATTTGTCTAACTATTGTAGTTACATAATTATAAACCTTATTTACATATAATACGTTAGTAAAATGTTTGCACCATTAAATTAATACCCAAGCGAAGCAGGGACGGGCCACTAGTACTTACTACTTCAGTGATCAAGATGATTCTACACACAGGTGCTTTGAAATAAGTAGCTGATAGCTAAGAGCGTTGGCGTTAATATACATATTATAGATCGCAATTATATTAACTTCTATAGAATGCGCTACCTCCTAAAATGAAAATGGCTAAGAGTCGTTTCTGTTTCAAGAACAAAACACGTGATCACATTTAAAAAAAATAAGGCAGAATCATTATCAAAAGCATCAATAATTTTATTTAATAATATTTTTATTATAATATCTTTTAATGATTACATATATAGAGTTAAGTACAACTTCTCACATAACTTATGTACAATATATTATGGTATAGTGCAAGTACTATATTATATATCTCCGCAAAGGACTAGTTAGATTACAAAACATTTGGCATAAAGTCAGCGTTTTGGCATACAGTCTTGTGCAAAAGAATAAAATAAATACAATAATAATAAGTTAATTTTACATTTAGAAATACATAACAATTCTCTTATTCTTAATAAAAATACAACAATGAAAATTTTATTTAAGATAGAAATTTCGTTGACGACTGTACTAGTATAAAAATAAACAAACATAGTTACAATTTGAACTCTATGGCTATTTTAACAACTTCCTTTTACATTTTATGATACTATCCAATGTAGGTACATCATAATTAAGACTCCTAAAGCACTCCTATTCCTCCCAGGAGAACAACCAACAACTCACCTCAAAGGTTCTAATAGATTCATAATTCATAACCCCAAAGCGACATGAAATTCTGTCTGAGAACCAGTTTTAACTTCCCAAATCGAATTACATAGGTTTCACTATTTATCAAAGCTAAAACAGAGTTTCAACTACAACTCACCGTTTGCAGGTTTAGTGACAAACTTAGTTTATGTTAATAATTTTGTTTGTGTTTTACATGAAATATCATGACGTACTTTTGGGTATTTGGATTAAGTTAGATGTGTTTATTTTGCGCATTATTAATTCTTAAATTATTTGACCACAAGAAGATTACTCATGCATAACTTAATCAATAATTGTTAAGGTAAAATGATCTTGTGCATTTTTACTTAGAAGAAAACACGTCATGGGAAGAGTATATAAACAAAAGATAAAAATTGAATTCAAAATTACAAATTAAAATATAAAAGTATGAAAATAAAGGCAATGAAAAATATTTGTCTGCTGTCATTAAAATATTGTAACCTTATTTTTCTTCAGATATAGAATAACATAGAGTACGGTATGTTTGTATTTAAAACTATATTATGTTGTATACATCCCTTCAACTGGCGACGTGCTAATGTATGGTAGAACCTAACATTTTACTATTTTATCTGTAATAAGTGTCGCGTAACATATTATCAAGTTATATATTTAGTTGTTCAAAATAGATTTTCAACTGTGTACCCTAAGAACTCTGTTGCAAATTTACGATGCTTAGCGACAAACCCTATTAACTTTAATAAATATGTCTGTGCTCTATGTGAAATATTATGTTACCTTTTTGGTATTTTAGAAATTCTAATTATTCTTCTTGTATTTAAATGATTCGCCAAAATAGTGAAACATGAATATTGATTCGCTGCTGTAACATTATTTAATTTGCGTATTACTTCAAATACAGAATTTTCAGTATTAATATTATTGTCAACTTTGAAACGTATCTTTGCCAACTTTTATTGACTATTGTCAACTTTAAACATGCAAACGCCGAATTCTAATTATTCAAACCTTTATTTTTACCTGTCCTGTGTGTTTGCGCCTTGTTTGGTAGTTATAGATAATGTAAATAATTATGTTTGTTTTTTAAGTTAAATCGTAAGCATATTACGTGCGTTACTAGGTATTATATTATTTTGGCCTTAAATATATTTAATTTATCCTAAAAAATTGTCCAAACAAATTGGTTTATAGTTAGGCTGGGCTCGTCTTTCACTGCTTCACCGGATAACGGCTCAAGTCATCTAGACTACGAAACCCGCGGCAGAGGGCAGCTCCTATCAGGGTTCGAACCTCGACTCAGGGTGGTTATTGATGTGGAGGTACATATGAGGCCTGTCTTGAGGCATTTTTTGTGCAATAGTCGCTATATTTGCTATATATGCTAAAGTTTAGAATGATTGGAGTAAACTTTACTGACAAGACTAAAAGTTAATTGAATAAATAAATGGCGGATTTATACGTTATTAAACGTACCGAATTCGTGATAAAATAGGTTAAACTATTATAAAGGAAATTAGTAAAGTATGGCAGGTCCGTTTCTGCCAAAAATCATATATTTCATCAAAAGACATATTCTAATTTATGAAATTCTTAAAATCTAAACTAAAAGTAATCAATAGAAAACTTTTAACTTTAAGGTAAAGTTCCTTAATAACCTGCTAAGTATACAAAGATAAAACGGAAAAGTTTCACCCTTAGGGCACCTAAACAAAACTTATATCCATCAACATTGAAGATCTGTCTAAATTTCCATACCCTCATAAAGGAAATTCCCCAAACACTGAGTACTAGAAAGGTAACTGAACTAATAATTATGAGCTAAGTTGTTTAAGTGATCTGCTGAAGCGGAGAAATATTCGAACAATTACCTATTGTGTTTTACCAATAGCTTTGAAATTTCAGTTTAGTTCTAACTTCATCAATCGTAATTGGTGAAGTTAGGAATAAACTGAAATCATGAGGTATTTGTTGTGCTCCAGAAACGTATGTCCTATTTACAGTCAACATTAATCGGTAATCACTAATCTATACTAATATTATAAAGAGGTAACGTTTGTGAGTTTGTGACGTTGTAAGGGGTAATCTCTGGATCTACTGAACCGATTTTCAAAATAATTTCACCAATAAAAAGCTACGTTATTGTGGAGTGTCCTAGGCTATGATTCATTATCATAATTTTTATTTATCCCGAACTTTTAACCCGAAGTATTGCGCTGGACAAACGGGCCCTGCCCGTTTGTCCCAAAATATTTATAACGAAGTCCACTGGCACTGTTAGTCTTTTAAATACCACACGTCCAGTCAAAGATGAGAGTTTTATAAGGTGCTCAATCTTAACTGAATTAAAATCAATTCGAAAATCGTTGAATAAGGAAATGAACACTTTCATATTTTCTTGCATGTAAACTGACGTGCGTCTAGATATTTAATATGTAATTTCATCACCTTAACACAGTATTTAAATTAAAATCTTTTAATTATTCTTATTTTTTGTAATGTACTAATTAAGTGTATCAACATATTTTTACAAAACTACATTGAGTTTATTCATAGATTGATGTTGGCGATTGTTACTAAACATTTTGTTAACATACATTCTCCAACATCAACCATTGTAACCTATTTTCTTTTAAGCATAAAAATACGAACAATTTCACAGATAATTTAGTTCCTCTTATATCTTTTGCTCTTTAAATTAAAATGTGTGGACATAAAATAGTGTCACACTAACCTTCTCTGCAACACATAATAAATAGTCCGGCAGAGGAAAAGCTCTGGAATAGTGACCGGAATAACAAACACATTTCACAAAGATGGCCACAAACATACGGCTAGTTTGATGGTGAGTGGCTACCGAAGTCTATAATAATATGGCACTTCAGTAATTTGTTAGATTTGTGAAGAATGCATTGCCTAATGCACACCAAGCAACGGTGCCTTTATACTTCAATAAGTACAATAAAGCCTAAAATTTGGTTTGTTTAGTAAAATTAAACATCAAATTTGACTTATCTAGAATGAATATTGTATGGCTCAACATGAAATAAGAAGATAGTAATAATTATATCCTGGGATATTATTTACACAAGGCCATCAGATCCCAAACTAAACAGATCTTGTACTATGGAAACCAGATAACTAAATATTACATATACTACTTTTTTTTTACATACATACTTATATAGATAATTACATCCAGCTTCAGGTCAAACAGACATGTTCATATTGTTCATGCACACAAATATCTGTGCTGGGTGAAAATCGGACCCATGACCGGCGGCGTGAAAGGCAAGCATTTAGTAAGTATATCAGTTATCTGGTTTCCATAGTACAAGCTCTGCTTAGTTTGGGATCAGATGGCCGTGTGTAAATAATGTCCCATGATATTATTATATTATTACTATTATTTAGCAACCACACCAAACTACCCGGCGAAAATACTGTCTGTAACTTCAATTCTGTAAGCTATTTATCTATACGTCTGCAGTTCTGCAGCTGCGACGTATTTAATGGTTTTGTAAATGGGACGAAATAAGATATAACTCGAACCATTTGTCAAGTAGAACACTCAGCATTCAAGACTAAGACTTATGTTATGATGACGAGGGAAATTTATGAATGACGACTTTCTTAGTGGCTTATGGAATAAGATGGAGGAAGAATTTTAATAATGACTTGGAGTATTTTTATATTATTATGTAACATTTTTTGGGGTCTTCGTTATTATAGAGCAAGAGGCCACGGCCAGACCTTCGTTATTTTATAAAAGGTGAACAGAGCATCTCCCCAACAGAACATGTCCTGAACAGATTGGGGATACTTGGGCAGGTAAAAGGTGTATGGAATGGTATCTCAAATTCGTTAAAGTATAAGGCTTAATCTTTTATAATTTTGGTTAGGGTGCAGCCCCCTACTAGAGACCCTATACTAAAATAAAATATAAGTATACTTTCGTAATGGTATCAATCAATCTATCAATCATTAAATGAAATAAAATAAAATTATGGTTTATTTCTCTCGTAAAAGTTCATATATAAATGACATTGCGATGTAGAAACAATTTTTGCTTAATTAGAACTTTAGAGAGAGCTGGAGTCTGTACTAGGCTCTAAACCTGTATGACAGATCTCCAGGCATTCTACAATCTTGCATGTCGCGCAAGAATTTCATTATAATAAACAAACTTTAATTAAATTCATTTATTTATATATAACACAATCCAATTTTATTTAGTAGTTATTATGTAGTAGTTTTATTATTATCTACCACCCGTACAACTTAATGGTATTCAACTTGAAAGTGTTGACAATTTCAAATATTTAGGGCTTATAGTGACGGTTGGTCTCGAGGATCATGCTGGCATAGTCAGTTTTAATATTCTGGCAAATACACATTTTCATTTCATTTCATTTCATAGAACGGGAACGGAGGGTGCTGTCGCGAAGGGCGAACATGTTGGGTCGCAGGTATGCACGATGTTCGGTCGCAGTAAAAATAAGGCTTTTCAGAGCATACTGCACCTCGTTGTACACCTGTTCCCTATGGGCTACTTATTCGCAGAGGGTCTACTGTGCCCTCCGGGTTCATTTTTTAAAATTTAATTAGATGTTTATTTATTTATTAATCAATTAGTATCGTGTGTGTTATTATTCATATTCTGTTCTTTTAATTATTCATTTTGTTTTTGTATTTTATTATGTATGTGTTTTCTGTGTATGGGTCTCAATTAGTTACCCGAAATAAACATATTTTATTTTTATTATCAATATATATATATTATATATATATTATAAAATATAGGAACAAAAAATACAGATCTTAAAGGTAAATACAGTGCCCTATGTTTTGTCTATGGTAAGACATACAAATATGGGTTTTACAGATTTTTTTTTTTTAAATTAGGGACTAGTCCCTCCCTCTTACCCACCACTGCAACTCCTGTAAGCCAGGATCAACAGTGGCACACAATGAAATGACACTGAGCGGTGAGGCTCAGGCATGTCCCGGGGAATGGCTTTAACTGTCTTGGATCCCGCAACGAATTTAATCAGAAAGAAGAAAAGGAGGAGTTAGAAATGAATAGTTCCACTTCCCTCCAGAGCAAAGCGGGAGACAGAATGATAAAAAGAGGCTATAGCCTCATTAAACGAGAGAATTGCAACTAGAGAAGCCAGCTGCAAGAGCACCAAGGATTAATTTAAGGGTCCTAAGTGAGCTGTTATATTTGATTCCAATAGTAGGTATGGCAAAAACGCTTAAACGCACGGAAGTTGTTCCTTGTTGCTACAAGATCCGTATAATAAGCTACTCCAGATATTGGTTGCAAGCTATTTAACATAATATCACGCTGATTTTGCCAGAGATCACATTCCCAAAGTATGTGGTTTTACAGATTACAGTCAAAAAATTGAAAACGTGACAAAATATTCAGTATGTAATTATAATATTTAAAATAAGGTTTTGCATATGTTACTTGGAGACCCATAAAAATGTTACCTCAATTATAGCCCGACTGTTTTAATAGTTTATGTATCTTGCCAGACACATCGAAAGTCTGGAAACTTTTACGCATATTCATACTTTTTTTTCAAAAAGCACATATGTCTGCGTAATATAAGGTAATATTAGCACATTTAGCGTACGTTCCCCGAGTAACACTGAATACAAACATACTTTACCTCTTGAAAATTTCAAAAGCACTACCATAATTCACTTTCCTATCATAACAAAGAGTTCTCAACGAGACTGCACATGAAGTCTTGACGAGTAATATCATTATATGTTACAAATAGCATTGTGTTACTTGGTCGTATTCCGTATTGAGCAACTGAGTTAGTTTGTTATAAACTTGAGCTACTAGTCTTTTTGTTTTCAACTCTACTACAACACTGTGTTCTTTTTAAGTTGGAAGTTCTATTTGAAACTGAATGCCTGCTTTATAACGCGATTTCAATATTTGTTTAACCATTTAGACACAGAACTGTTCAAAAAGGAATTGTGTTGTATATAATGGTTCATTTTTGTTTATTTATCGTATGGGAAGTGGTAACCCTAGTGTCCGAGTTGTTCAAGCCGATCAGGCTTCTGACATGGCTTAACGACAATTGTCTAATGCCTACAACCGGGAACGACAACTTAAAGTACCCTCTGAAACACGGAGGCGCTCAGAAATTAAACTACTTTGGCACCCATCAATGGTATGACCGCGAGCATAGTTGCTTTACCTCGCCAATCACTTACGGACCGGTGAGAGCATCTAGCTATGATATGGTTCATTGAATTGTGGGACGGCGTTGATCAACTTTTTTAACACGCTATTTTTCTGCCGTTGATAGTTGTACTATAGTTTTATTATTTAGTCTAAGATAAACAATGGACAACAAGCGAGAACAAACGAGGATTATTAAGAACCTCAGATATATAGTTCTTCAAATCTAAGTAATCCGTAGTTTAAATAACTATAGTATCAATTATTGAGATTAAATCAGACAAATTGGTTCCACTAGTCCGCAGTCCCAAGTAGACTGATCTTTTTGATTTTATTCATAACTCATTAAAGGATTCTTAGGATTCCTAGGATTCGATTTTGAGTTTGTCTCTAACAACACCAGCTGTCATTCATATTTATTTTCTCTGGGGATATTCTACTTAAAAACTGAGTACATGCCACAAATTGTACTGCAGTTAACAGCGCAAAGCGTGCCGTTGCGCTGTTAAGTGCAGTACAAATTTCGACAGCTACGCAGTCTCTAACAGTACTAGCTGCCATTGTTATTGAATGAATAATTTATTTGGTAAAGTAACAGGACTCATTTTGTTAGTAAAAACCTATGTTAGTAATTCTAAAACACATATGTAGTACACAGACCAATACATCTATTTGCACATCGAGCGACCCCTCACATGCGTACCCCTGCTATAAAATAATTACGGACGTTGACAACTTACAGCAGCGGCCCACATACAAGCAGTCTAGTCTACTGGCTATACATTTAAGAATAGTGTTGGGACTGTCCCGCACACGGCGCACCATGGATGCACATCTTTTTCGCATCGTTGCATAAAAACAATCTACACGGCCTTCAGCAAACATCCCTGATGCGCTGCAATACCGGGGCAGCCCCACCAACACTCGGAACGCGTTATTGTATTGTACACGAAGGGCACTGTACGATTTTTGAACATAGTTTGCCCACAGGCTGCAGGTATAGAAGGAGGTGCAGTATGCACGGAATAGAGTTTTCTTCACATCTGTAGAACATCGTGCAAACCTGCGAGCTATCATGTTAGCTCTAACCGACAGCGCCCTTCGCTCTCTTTCAATATCGGCATCATCCTTCAGGTCGGCGGTCAAAATATGTCCTAGATATTTCACTGTAGACACTCTATCAAGAGGCACACCATTCAATTTAACTGGCGGCACAGAGCCTGGACACTGACCACCGGCCTGAAAGACCATGACCACACTTTTTTTGTCATTATAGACCAGTCCGTGAAGCTTAGCATAGTCTTCACAGATGGCCGCCAATCTCCTTAGACCGCAGATGGACGCGCTCAGCAAAGTTTGATCGTCGGCGTAGGATATGTTATTTACACACACTCCATCAATGTAACAGCCAACTCTCTCCTTGCTGAGCGCCTCAATTAGCTCATTAATGTATAAATTAAAGAGTGTAGGTGAACTCAACCCCCCCTGTCTCACACCACATTCTAAAACATACGGTTCCGAGAGTTTTCCAGCCCATCGAACGTGATTGATCTGATTTCCATACCAGTACTTGAAGGTACTTATTAGTTCAGGAGGCACTCCAGATGTCTCCAACTTCTTCCAAAGAATACCGTAGGAAACCAGATCAAACGCTTTGGAAAGGTCGAGGAAGCAAGCATATATCGGAGTTTTACGATCAGTGTAGTATTTGACCGCCCACTTCAAACACAAGATTGCACTCTCAGTAGATAACCCGGGTCTAAATCCGAATTGATTGTCGTGTAGGTGAATATATTTGTCAAGTTGTGTGTTAAGTAGGCTGTCAAACACTTTCGCTATTACCGTAGCCAGAGAAATGGGTCTGTAGTTGGACTTCGCCCCTATATCACCTGTTTTATTTTTGAGTATAGGTACTACAAGTGTTTTAGTCATTTGGCTAGGCAAATAAGCATGGCTCAGACACAAGTTAAAGAGCATCGCCAACACTCTTGAGAGATGAGAACCCGCGTACTTTAGATGCTCGATACTCAGACCATCATGACCCGGAGACTTTCCTTTAGACATCGCACTTATGACACATCTGATTTCTTTGGTTGTAAAGTTGGTTCTCAAGTCACTATGGTCCATAGTATCAGACATGTGCGCACAAGAACCCAGGGAAGAATGAACCCTAAAATGATCCTTGAAAAGGTTTGAAATACGTACGGGATCAGTCTCGCCATCGACGGTCACAGGGAGGCCAGGCTTACTATTCAGCTTATTGGTGTGCTTCCAAAAGGAGCGAAAATCATTACGAGAATGGTAAAAAGCCAACGTGTCCATTTTTATTTGTTCTTCATGGTCTTGACACCATTTCAAACGTGATCTAAAAATCTTTTTGGTCTCACACATGTCGCAGAATATTGGACCCTCGGTTGGTCTACCCACCTCTTCCCACAGGCGCAATTTCTGCCTGGCCTCCCTGTGGGCCTCCCTAACATGCGAATTCCAACCCGTAACATGTTTTCTCTTTTTGGCCTTCTTGGGACCTCGACCCACCATCGCTGATTCAGTGAGGGCACGTACAATATTAGTATACATACTGTCGATAATCTCGCGATGACCGTGTTGTTTACAAATTTTACTACAACAGTTCGAGAGCTCGTTTGGGAAATCAATAAGTCTGAGTCTTTCATGACATGCTACCGTATAGGACTGTGTTTGTTCAGGATTTCTCTCTCCCCAAATCACAAGATTATCGACAATTCCCACCATACATTGTTTGACACAGACATAATCAAAAATACACTCAAGTACAAGCGGGTAGTGGTCAGACCACAGCGTGTCATATTTTACGCTTGCTCTCACTACCGAGTCACGAGCAGCTTTAGTAACCACGCAGTGATCAAGCCACCTCCTCGAACCGTGCGCATCACTAACAAACGTGTAAGTGTCTGACTGTAGCCCCAGTAAATCTACATCTACACAGGCCCACTGAAGTTCATTACAAAAATCAATTAGTTCATTAAAAAATCGCTCAGTAGGGTGTGCATTAAAATCCCCAAGAACATAACAGTTTTCGACATTAGAAGCCTCTATGATAGCACTCACCAAACTGAGACAATCCGTAAATTCCACTAAGTTACTTATGGCGTCGGTTGGCATGTACACGTTAAACACTAAAACCGACCTTTCTTTAAACATTAGCTCAATAGCACACACCCGCGGGTTGTCGCACTTAACCACTGATACATCGCGGAACGCACTCTTTCTCCACAGCAAGGCTACGCCTCCGTATGGGCGACCTCGCAGCATTCCCGCCGTTGTGTCCACAGCTGACGTTCCAGTATAGCCAAAATCGTCACTGATACTGTTTAAATATGAGAGATCCTCGTGTAATAACCATGTTTCTTGAATTGCAATAATGTCACAGTCGATACAAAGTTCCCGTATGTAATCAATAGACCGTTTTATGCTTTTACAATTAAAGCTTACTAGCTTGTATTTAAATTGGCTGTTTTGATCCATTACTTGTTCAGTATGGGGCCGTCACCGAAACTTGAATTTTCGGTCGAATACTTAGTTTTGTAATGGACAAAAGGTCTGAAAATAATACCTTTGGGCCACAAGTCGTTGTCTAAAAATAATAGTTTTTTAGACTCAGGTACAAAAAACTTATAAGCGTTATAAGTATTCTGTCGTTTTGACATAATTTTGTCTAATTTTACCCTTACTTTAGTTTTAGTAAAGATATTATTGATCTTCTCTCGTCAAGATTCTACTTAAAATACTGCGTAGAATCCATCCAAATTGTACTGCACTTAACAGCCCAACGGCACGCTTTGTGCTTAATGCTACATGCGTGGTCTTAGTGACAGCACATTATAAGTCATGCGCCAAATCTTATAGTGCCAGGTCACGTTGACTTATACAAATGCTGGCCAAAGTGTTGGTACAGGTTGGAACCAAAGACTGCCATGCTATATACGGGTTACGCGTTAATGACCCTGACCAATAAACCGGAGGTCATGGGCAAGCGCACCCGATGTGCTCGATTATTTGTTCTACGTCTGGGTGTATTGGTGTGTGTGTTACTATAATATGTAAAGTATTTAGAAATATAAAAGTATGTTTAATCAAATCAGAGACGATCTCAAGAAAGGCCAGGTCCAAAGTACCGTAAACCAGCGAGCATATATGAAGAATATAATGAAAGCAAACGAGGCAAAAGAGGTGAGCAAGATCGTGACAAATGGAAATACGTTGTCTCTGCCAGCCCCTCCAGGAAACAGACGTGAGTCCATGTATGTACGTTTATTATTATTTTTGGTTTGTCATAGTACAGGATCTGCCACTAGGTATGGCACAAGGGTATGATAGGCTATATAGTAGATTAAGGGTAAGCGCAGACAGAGAGGAACGCAGCGGAGAGCATTTTATTAAGGCACTAGAAAATCAACTTTAGAGCTATAGGAATAAAGTGCATATATGCTTGAACCTGACAAAATGCTCGCTCACTCTCGCGCAATATTGCACTTTATATATAATTTTAAAGTTGATTTTCTAGTGCCTTAATAAAATCCTCTCCGCTGCGCTCCTCTCTGTCTGCGCTGGCCCTAAAGAGTACCTAAGTTGGTTTAACTTTTTTTTATGCATGATGTTTTTATGTTTTAAATGCTCCAACATTTTTTTTTACTGACGCTACCTGCGCCCATTAACCAACCAATATGACTTCCAGATATTTTGTTCGATCAAACTTATTTATGGCTGCTTTTGAGTAAAATTGAAAATGAATCCTAATAAAGTCTTCCTCGCCAAACTGCTTCACCATTGTTTTACACCACGGAACGTTTATAGCATACTTTCAAATAATTTACGTACTTCCATTAGGATGGAATAAGAGACGAAATTTTGAATTAGATTAGCGAAACCACTTATCCGATTAATAATCGGATCGTAGATAATTAATCCGATAATATGTGCGAGCACAAATTTTTCAACTTGATTTGCATGACTTACGTTAGAACTTAGGGCTCATACCTTATATGCTCATTATTACGTAAGCTATACCTAAGTTCAGCAAATAAAGATATATAAGACTGACGTTTCCTAGCTTTTTAACAAAAAACTAGTATACCTATATTGAGTGTATACTGCGTTGTTAGTTTAACCGTATTTCAACCGTACATAATGAGGTCAAGGTTGAAATACCGTATTGAGCAAAAAAGTGTTATTGAGACTTTTCGGTGTATACCATAGTAACAGCCCAGAGTCTAAAAGTTTACGGTGTTCTACGACTGGGTCTCGGCACACGGAAAACTGTCGAGACTGCACCTGATCTTATTGAATTGAAGATTGACAAAGGAAGTATATACATATGTATCTTGATATACATATGTTCTTTTGTCAATATAATGACAGTAACCTGTGTGAATGTGACAACCGGAAACAACTCGTAGAACATTCTTTGACGAAATCGGAGACGTTCTCAAGAAAGGCCAGGTCAGAAGTACCCTAAGTCGGCGAGCATGTATGAAGAATATCTGTGATCTGTGCACGCCTCGTTTACTGTACGAGGCGTGCACAGATCGTAACAAATGTAAATCCATTGTCTCTGCCTACCTCTCTGAGAAACATGCGTGAGTCTATGTATGTATGTATTAATCTATATGTTGATACACGAAGATTGACAAAAGAAGTATGCATACCTGGCCTGTGTGACTGGGACAACTGGAAGGGGAAGACCTCGTACAACATTCTCTGACCAAATCCGAGACATTCTCAAGAAAGGCCAGGTCAGAAGTATCGTAAGCCGGCGAGCATGTATGAAGAATTTAATGACAGTAAACGTGGCAAAAGTGGTGTGCAAGATCGTGACAAATGGAAATCCGTTGACTCTGCCAACCCCTCTGGGAAAAAGGCGTGAGTCTATGTATGTATTGATCTTACATTTTGATACACAGTTAAAAAAGGTCCCGCTCGGCATTAGTAGTATTTTAAAGAAATATTTCTTAACATTTCGATGTTTCAAGAATGTAAATGTAAGCCTTTTGTAGCAGCGTGTTAATTCTTAAGCCGTAGGTTTAATTATTCAGGTCATTATAATTCTTGGCAAAGTTTATTCTAAACGGCTTGTGGCATCTCGCTCTTAATTAATTACGTCTAGTTACTTTATAATTGGAAAGTTACCTACCCTTATATTTTTTCCGTTAACTTTGTTCGTGACTTGAATATTATATTTGTAGGCAGTCTCGAATTTCTATTTGTTCAAGGTCATTTATACAGGTTGATTTTGTAGTCGTGTAATAGTTTTAAATCA
Organism: Pseudoips prasinana; assembly: GCA_951640165.1. Taxonomy (NCBI): domain Eukaryota; kingdom Metazoa; phylum Arthropoda; class Insecta; order Lepidoptera; family Nolidae; genus Pseudoips; species Pseudoips prasinana. Next base: position 28,567,855 of record OX621251.1, on the reverse strand, counting down.
AGTTATTTGCTCTTGTTATAGAGTGCTGTTCTTGCTACCTGGTCGATTTATCAGTAGAGTTATGTACCTTTTTTTTATAACGGGACTAGTCCCTCCCGCTTACCCACCAATGCAACTCCTGTAAGCCAGGATCAACAGTAGCACATAATGAAATGACACTGAGCGGTGAGGCTCAGGCATGTCCCGGGGAATCGCTTTAACTGTCTTGGATCCCGCAACGAATTACGTTGTATACCTTAGTGAAATTATATTATATATAATCGAGGGACATTATTTACACACGGCCATCTAATCCCAAACTAAGCAGAGCTTGTACTATGGAAATCAGATCACTGATATACTTACAACATATACTACTTTTCTTTAGTAAATACATATATACATACTTATATAGATAAATTACACATAGTTTGAGTCCTGAGTCTCAGGACAAACAGACATGTTCAAGTACACAAATATCTGTTCTGGGTGGAAATCGAACCCACGACCTCCGGTGCGAAAAGCAAGCTTGCTTGCTTTGCCAACCACACCAACAGGCGAATGGTATTTCTTGAAGTTATGACAACTTCTAGAAATACCAAAGTTAAGCCAGGCCAATCGTTTAAATTTCTTCAGGAAATCATCTTCAGTCTGCATGCGAACTGCATTACTTTGAGTCACCCCGGAAAAGTATCATCGGAAAGAAACAGACGGCTAACATCACTAAGGTAATAGGTTATTATTCGGTACTAGTTATCACTGTACGTGGAATAATTATGTAAATTTCACCGACGTTTTCAGCTTAAATGTATTTTGCGTGAACTCCATCAAGACATTCGACGTGGCTTATCAGAAACATCGTTACTCAATGTCATTCTTGACGGCAACGACAGGAAATAAGGCTTTACGAAAAGTGCCATGAAAATATACGGCTAGATTTTATAGCTTGTATCAATGCCAGGTATAGGAAAAACAAAACCGGCCAAGTGCGAATCGGACTCGCACATGCAGGGTGCAGTAGCAGCAAGTATTTCAGTTGATTAAATGAAAGCAAATTGCGGTTTATAACGTATTAATAAAAAACTACTTGCTAGATCTCGTTCAAACCAATTTTCGTTGTTAGTTTCTATGGTAATGTACATCATATATCTTTTTTAGTTTTATCATTCTCTTATTTTAGAAGTTACAGGGGGGGGGGGCATTCATTTTACCAATTTGGAAGTGTCTCTCGCGCAAACTATTCAGTTTAGACAAAAATGATATTAGGAACCTCAATATGATTTTTGAAGACCTATCCATAAACACCCCACATGTATGGTAACGATGAAAAAAAATATTTGAGTTTTAGTTCTATGTATAGCGACCCCCCAAAGTTATTGTTATTTTTCTATTTTTGTGTAAAAATCTTAATGCGGTTCACAGAAAACACCTACTTACGAAGTTTCAGTAGTACAGCTCTTATAGTTTCGGAAAAAAGTGGCTGTGACATACGGACTGACAGACAGACAGAGATGACGAATCTATAAGGGTTCCGTTTTTTGCCATTTGGCGACCGAACCCTAAAAATTACCGAAGTACTGTCTCTAATTGAAATATATGTTATTTATTTTATTTAAAAGAGCAGCTCTATTTTTAAATAAACTCTAAAATCTTTCCTTTTGTATTAAAAAAAATCCGTTATGCCAAAATATTATAATATAAGCAACAATTTAAGTTTATGACTTATTGCTATTTATTTAAAATTGGATTTTGTGTGTCAAGGAATTTGTCAATGGAGGGTTTATTGTATGGTTACAGTACCTAACCTAACCTAATTTGAAATCAAAATAGATTTTCAGTTACGCCGAAAAAATAAAATGCCGATGCCATTTTTTTACAATATAGAAGAAGGTTTTCAAATTATTAAAATATTTGTTATTTTTATTCTTTTTTCAGTAAAAAGAGTAAGTTTTCTGGTCTGCTGCTTTTACATTCGTTTAGACTCGGAACCAACCCCAATAAAAATGGTAAAAGACAAGGGAGAAGACAAAAAAAAACGGATATAAAAATGTGTATTAGGATAGTAATTAGTAATTTGCATAGAGTAGTGAAAAAAACTAATCATTCAAGTATGAAGTTCCAAGATGCTGCAATAATTCCTGAACTTTTTTAAAGAGCTGTTTAATTTTCCATTTCAATTGCTGGGGTCGTTCTTTATTACCAACTTAATAAATTTGCTACAGATATAACGAAGCGGCTTGCAAAAAGTACCTAAAATTTTGTCCATGAATATACATCCACCAGAAAGAAAGCCACAAACTAACTCCCGATCTTATTGCATTAATATACACCACCTCTCTGCTTCCTCTGAAAAGCAATGGAACGAGCCGACGACTAGCGTCCTTGCGTAATAGCCTAGAAACAAAATTGCAACGTCTCAAAAAGATTACCATCTGGCACCAGTACTAATCCTGAACCAAGGTGAAACTGCCTATGTACCCGAAATGTGCAAATTATAAAATTATAATCTTACTTTTAAATCTTTATGTATAAAAATTTCTTTGAGAAAGCATTTACTTTCTGCTGCCAGTTTAGATATCCATAGTAAACGCACAATTGGACCTCATTGCACTAATATACACCGCCTCTCCGTTTGATGGAATTTGAATGAGTCAACGACTTGCATCTTTGCGTATTAACCTAGAAACACAGGTACAATGTCTCAAAAAGCTGACCGATTCATGCCAGTACCTATACCGAGCGAGAGTTAATCTGCCTTGTGGCCAAAACTTGTAAATTATAAACTTACCTACTTCTCAATCTATTTAAAGACTACATCTCTGTGAAAGCATTTACTTTGTGCCACTAATGTAAGCTGGCAACACAAAGTAATGCATTCTCAGAGATGAAGTCTGTTTACAGATAATATAATTTCCTAGGACATTATTCACGCACAGTCATCTGATCCCAAAGATAAGCAAAGCTTGTACTATGGACACCAGATAACTGATATACTACCTATACCTATGTTCTTGTTGTAAATACATACTTATATAGATAATTACACTCAGACGCAAGCCAAACAGACATGACAAACATGTTCATGAACACAAATATATGTCCTGAGTGGGAATCGAACCCACGATCTGCAACGTAAAAAGCAAGCATTTACCAAGCCCGCCAACAGGCCTATTGCACTAATACACCACCTTCCTGCTCCCTCTGATCCACAATTGCACGAGTGACTAGAGTCTTCGCGTGTTGACGTAAAAAGACAGTTATATGAAATTTCTCTAAAAACGAATCGTGAGCCGATATCTACGCTAACCGGGGTTAATGAAATGTACGCTAAATATGTACGTTATAAAATTGTATAAACTTACTTCTGAATCTCTTTAAAGACTTCCCCTCTGACTGACTATTTACTTTGTACTGCCAGTTTAGTTGTCCGTAGTAAGCTCGTAGTTTAACTTCATTGCACTAATATTCACCACCACCTTGCGCCCACTGATCCACAATGGGACGAGTGCGTATTAACGTAACAAGACAGTTATATGAAAATTCCGTGAGCCAATATCTACGCTGAGCCGCGGTTAATCAAATGTACCTTTGGTATAAAATTGTATAAACTTACTTCTAAATCTATTTAAAGTCTTCCCCTCTGACTAACTATTTACTTTGTACTGCCAGTTTAGTTGTCCGTAGTAAGCTCGTAGTTCAACTTCATTGCACTAATATTTACCACCACCTTGCGCCCACTGATCCACAATGGGACGAGTGCGTATTAACGTAACAAGACAGTTATATGAAAATTCCGTGAGCCAATATCTACGCTGAGCCGCGGTTAATCAAATGTACCTTTGGTATAAAATTGTATAAACTTACTTCTAAATCTATTTAAAGTCTTCCCCTCTGACTAACTATTTACTTTGTACTGCCAGTTTAGTTGTCCGTAGTAAGCTCGTAGTTCAACTTCATTGCACTAATATTTACCACCACCTTGCGCCCACTGATCCACAATGGGACGAGTGCGTATTAACGTAACAAGACAGTTATATGAAAATTCCGTGAGCCAATATCTACGCTGAGCCGCGGTTAATCAAATGTACCTTTGGTATAAAATTGTATAAACTTACTTCTAAATCTATTTAAAGACTTCCCCTCTGACTAACTATTTACTTTGTACTGCTAGTTTAGTTGTCCGTAGTAAGCTCGTAGTCCGAGTTCCGGCTGAATTATGAAACCTAGTTTGCAGTTCGTGTCTAAAAGATGTTTCTGAACTCAAACTAAAGGTAGGAATTTCGTAGTTTGTTTTAGCGATTCGGTAGTTTGATGGTATAAATGTTTAATTAACAAGCTCCGTTGTTTTAAGTAGTGGGTGGAACAATTGCAAGTGGTTTCGCTCCAGTTTTTGATCGGGTCCGTACAAAAATTTATACTTTATAGGTTTAATTTTAAAATGTTTAGCTTTTGTGCGCCTTTGTTTCATAACTATACATTTTATTGTTTTTTTACTAATATCCTATTTATATAATGGGTGTCTATAAATATGAAATTTATAAAACACAAATAAATTTTATATAGATAATATATAGATATAAATTTTATATGAAATTTAAAAAACACAAATAAATTTTATATAGATATGAAATTAATATGTGTCTATATTTGTGTATAATTTACAAAGAAATTTAATAAACAAAGTAAGATGCCGCAAATGTATTTAACTACTACATATTTCTAAAGAGAAAATATTCTATAGTATCTAGATAGCACGGAAACCATCGTGTACGAGCCTAACTCGTACTTGGCTTACTTTTTTATTTTAATTATCATACCATCTCGCGGGTCAACATGTGAGGAAATAGTTTAGAAATTAAAAAAGGAGACCGATTTTTATTTCTATTTCATTTGGTTATACATTCAGCGAACATTTTAACCGTCAACCTATGGTGCATAACAGCCCGCTGACAGAATGACGAACATGCAGCGTAGGCTTAGTACTAGGACTCCGTTCTTTTTGGTTACAGAATCTTAAAAAGAGTATGTACTACCAATAAACGGTACATACATAAAACTTGATGAACCTAAACACTAAGCACGCATATTCACAATAAGTGAGAGTTGTTCAAGCCGCTTAGTGGATTTTAAGACCATTGCTAAAAAAATAAGATTAAGAAAAGTATGAGCATGACGAGTGATGATAATATTGTAAAGCTGTTCAAGCCACTCCGATAAGGCTTGATGACTAAAGTCAAATTACTATGGCCAGAACCGATAACTTAACGTGACCCATCTATAGCCTTACCGCGTGTATAGGTTTTTAACATTAGCAATTGAATAGTATTTTAACCATAGAAATATAATAATAATAATATCCTGGGACATTATTCACACATGACCATGTGTGAATACATGACCATCTGATTCCAAACTAAGCAGAGCTTGTGCTATGGAAACCAGATTACTGATATATTACATATACCATTCTTATATTCGTAAATTCATACTTGTATAGATAACTACAGCCAGACTGAGGGCGAACAGACATATTCATGCACACAAATATCTGTTCTGGATGGGAATCAAACGTACGACCTTTGGCATTAAAGGCAAGTATACCCCAACCACGCTAACCAGAAAAGTATTGACTTTATTCGAAGAATATTTTTCGCTTAATATAGCAGTACTAAATCCAACCCAAACTTTTACTGTAGACTTTAACTTCAAAGAGTGAGCTTACGAAACATCGAACACTTGCCGAATCTGACATTAACATTCGACATACAATATTTATAAAACCTAGATATTCGCGAAAATCGGGCCCTGAAAACCACAACAGGCTCTAATATAAGATAAATAGGTAAGAAAGAAAATAAATCTCATTTCTCTTGAGATTGCTAACCACATTACCGAACATACCTACGTAGGTAGGTACTACATGGTATTAGGTAACTTAGGTAAAACCGCTTTAGGTGATTAAAATAACTTCAGTGTTTGGCTAAAAATAACATTGTTTTAATAATTTCATGGTGTAGTAGGCTATTTGTTTATGAATGAAATGAAATATCATGTCAGCCGAAATGAAACCACCGCTGGACAAAGCTCTCCCCAAAAAAATCTGTAATATTATAATTAGATTCAACATTACTTCCTAATCATAATTTAAAGATTTTAAAAATGTTGAAGTCCATTAATGCTTTTTAAAATAGTAATGATACTTAAAAAGAACCATTAGTTCGACTGCACTATTTCTCTACATCCAAAAGTTTCTAATCCTTTTCGTAGGTTAAAAAAGGGCAAAGAAATCGCATTATATAATAAAGAATTAAATCAAATTAAGGACCTCCATTCTTTTTCATTCGGTAACACAATATTCTTGTAGGTCAGAAATGTGGCACCATTGCTATATATGATAACCACTGGCTAGAAGTGCTATAATATATATAAATTGCCGAACAGATTTGGTGAAAGTTTGTTGTAATCTAACTTATATGTCGAAAGAACACATAGGCCAGTTCATCAAGTTTAGCGCGAGTAAAACCGCGGGGAACAGCTAGTAGAATATAAAAGTTCCGTTATAATTTTGAAACAAATATAAATAATAATTTCGAAAGAAAAATACAAATTTGGGTATTTTAGCCTCTTAAGATGTTTGGCTGTGATTGAGTTCCAACCGATACATACATTTTCTAGACTACGAAATTGGACGGAGTATTACGACGGGGTATTATTCTAACAATCGTTCCATTCGCAAATTGCTACGGCAATAAACCACAACGGTACCACGTCGTACGTTTGCAAAACCAATATGTAATACTCAGCAGTGAAAAAGATTCTAAAAAACTTTTGTGAAGTGTGTTTGTAAGGATGGTTTTTCTTTTTGAACTCTTATCACATCTTAAAGGCTTAAGTAAAAATCTTGTTTAACGATTTTAAATTAAGCTTACCAGGTAGGTATGTACCAGGTATGTGCCAGGTAGGATGACTTTTTATTGTAAAGTTTTATTTAAATGTATGTTTCTGTGTGCAATAAAGAATAAGAATAGGTATTCTTGACTTAGTCCAAAGAGGAGTTCTGAGAATTTTCGACGATCCCAAGCTTATAGGCCGTGTTGAACACCGAATTCTGAGGAAAGATCTAGCGTCCTTGTATTAGTTGTACCACCTGAATAATAATAATTATAGGCTGTTTTTGGAAGAATCGTTTGACTTGATGTACCTATTGCCATCGACACGGAGTTTGAAGAGCAAAATTAACTTCCACGTACGGTGACGTTGTGGGATGAGCTCCTTGCCATGGTTCTTCCAAGATACTACATCATGAGGTACTTCATAAAAGGAGTGATAAGGCGCGACTGATGCCCCTGGTATTGCTGGTACAGGCGTACGGCGTACGTGGGTCATGGCGACCGCTTACCTTCGGGCGAGATGTAATGTTTGTTGTGCTAGTCGAGCCAGTGTGTAGTGTTCTCAGAAGACTAGGAGTATTTCCACACCGTAAGGCAATAATTATTTGTTGGCTAAAATTAATGCAAGCATTCTAAAATCATGCTGCCTCTTCAAGACAAGTTCTATTTTTTATGCTTGTTGGGTTTGCGCGTGACCACAATCTTACCTGATTGTAAGTGAAGATGTGGTGAAAAATGGACTGCACGTACCTATAAGATGCTTTATAAGCCGCAGGCCTTGAATAAACCCATGTTACATGTGTCTGGAAACACGCCATTCGGGAGGGTGTTCCTTCTTTATGTACATATATATCCTCCGATCCCCAAAATACAAGTTTGTATTCAAAATTGTTGAGTCTACTTTAGTTTTCTATAATATTAGTAAATAATAGCTGGAAGCGAGTGACGAATAGTAATTAAATGAAAATACCGTAGGGCTAACATCTTGAGTTCGATAAACATTTTAATTAAATTTTCAACGGCTAGATTAAAGCACTTTATTCTTAAATGATTGACAGTCAAATTCATTACTTAAGGCGTTTTATTATAATTGCAATTAAACTTGAATAGATAAAGTAAATAATATTAAGATTACGCTATATTCTACTAAGTGGTTTTATTTATTTATTCAGTAGGTACAACCACATCAAAAACATTAACTAGTCCCACAGAAAATTTACAACAAAATTTTATTAACTAATTTTTATTGAATATTATTTTATTGACATCGAAATGTAGTATTAAATAATGTTGTTGTGATCGACTGTTGATCGATCATTGCGTAATTACGATCAGGAACTCATAACCTACGCTAAATAGACAAGTAAAATACCTTTTACCAATAAAAAGCTTTGAACTTTGAACTTTAACATTTACATATGATAAAATTGAGTACCTAATTAAAAATCAAAAGGACAGGGCACATTACTCTTAAAAGCAACGGCCGCAGGGGTAGAAAGATGATTATCAAATATTTTATGTCATCCGCGTCGTTAGACTCGATTTTTTGATGTCACAGAACGTAGGTACTCCACATCGATAGGAGTAATACCTTTACCAAAACTTATCGTAACGCTTTCTCTTACACCTATTAAAGTTGCACTGCAGTATAATTAAAAAGTGCATTAAAATAACTAAAGTGCACAGACAAAATATGACATCTTTTTTTGACCTTCCATTCGCTGCAACACAACTCGTTACTTTAAAATTCATGTACTGGGACCGCAGTGCCATATATTTTGCTTACAATGTCATCATGCAAATAAAATATGATATGAGAATCACAATTTTATATAAAAATATTTGCATGAGCCACACCTCAATTGTAATGCTAAACAGGTACAGACGCCAGCACATCCAGCTACCCCAATCTGTCAAATTTGTTTCGTAGATTTTCAACTTTATCACACAAGCATAAGGTTCACTTTCGATTCGGAAAATTTGACAGATTGGGGTAGCATGATGTACAGGCGTCCGTAGAAAGTATAGGATATTTATTAAGTACAAAGTTAATTTTGTTCTTAATAAATATCCGGGAAGCCGCTGGATGCGGGCAGCACAGGACCAGCTATTGTTTGTCCGGCAGTGAACGGCTTGCGGCTAATATGATGATGATGATGAAATATCCGTAGAGGAAGAACAATATTGCATTTCAAACAGCAAATGCTACCAGGTTCATAGGCTTTGCTAATATTACACGCGCCCACGGGTAGCGTTGAATAATGGCAATAAAAATGGCGATCTTGAATATAAGTTAAGTTCTTAGAGCACATTAAGAGAAGAGAAAGTAACGAGGTGTTGCAAGCGTTATAACCTACTTCGACCACTTACCATTAGGTGGGTCGTATGCTCGTTTGCCAATTTTTGTAGTAAGTTAAGAAATATATAGCGTGCTAGTTGGTAAACGCTTTCAATAATACCGCTGCCAATTAGAGTATTATTATTATTATTTATTATTATTATTTGTAATCAGGCAGGCAGTTGAAACAACTGATAATTGCCTGTATCAAGTACATTGAGTTAGCTTGTCTTTTTTGTTGTAATTATGTGCTTGTCTAGTCTGTTCTTAAATACGTTGGTGTTTCGTGCTGACACTACATCTTGTGGTAGTTAGTTCCATTCTTTAACAACTCTGTTCGAAAGGAAATTATTGTGGGGTATATTGTGTGAGAAGAGTATGTTATGACTGCATGTATTCTGTAAGGTTGTGCAAGTGTCGGAACAAAATGCAAGATATAGGGTAAAGGTAACTACTTACTCCCCTGAATCGCTAAATCTTCTATCTCCATGTTGTAAAAATTAAAGAAAACCTTATTTTAGGATCTACTGATACGCTAAGCACGTACTACTCACTTTTAAGACCGGCTCTTGTTTCTGTGTGCGTTACGTTTGTATGTGTAGTTTTATGTGTGTGAGAGAGTAAACTTCTTCTCTTTGAGCATAACACGGTTAACAACTTGTAGAGAGGAGAGAGAGGAGATGTGCTTCTAACGTAAACGTAAGCACATCTCTTGTCCAGTCTCTGTTACTTACAACACAACAATGATAGTTTTTCAAATATTATCAACTAGCTGTGCCCCAAGGTTTTACCCGCGTTAAACTTGATAAATTATAGCCTGTGTGTTAATCCAGGATGTCACCTAAGTCCATACCAAATTTTATTAAAATCTTTCCAGCCGTTTAGAGGTAAAGAAGTCACAAAAGTACACACTCAAAAACTTTCACCTTTATAATATTAATGTGATTACCTTTAAAGCCTTTTCAAGGCTTTTAATTCGGCCCCAAGCAATCTCTTTCTTAAATAATGATTTATAATGGCAACAACAATTTTCACTTATCTACAAACGCGTACCGTAAATCACTTCAAATGCAAGAGGCGCTGACACTTCTTAGTCAGGTAAAACCAGAGGCAAAATTTTGATAATCGTACTACTTGAAAACGTTATATTCTAATTTCAAAACGTTTTAGAGTCATAAAATTATTTCCAGCCGTAAGAGTTTTAGTTCTAATTTATATAAAGACATTTCACGTTATCCACGCACCATTTTACCAATGCCACTCAACTTGGCTCACAGTCAGTCCATAGGTGGGTGACCGCCAAAATGGTTTAATTTTTGAGCGTCTCCGTGCTTCGGAGGGTACCTTAAGCTGTCGGTCCTGGTTGTAACCATTAGGCAACAGTCGTTAAGCCATGTCGGTAGCCTACGTGGCGGCTTGAACAACTCTGACACTAGGGTAACCACTGCCCATACGATAAGTAATGGTGAATGTAATGAAATTTATTCAGCACTTGGGTATTAACATACACTTGTACTTTCTCTCTCCACAACGCCGGGTGAAGCCCTAAATGCTTTACTAAGTCTAACTCCACTCGACTTGTTTTTGCAAAAAGAGGCACAATCATGCATATACAGATTATGCACACAATCGAACCCAAAGTGGCAATCTAGAGCCCTAAACTCATTTAAAGAGTCGGTCTTCGAAACTAAATCTCTGAAAATGCCCTCAGATAACATGCAAACAGAGATAAACTTTACAAAATTGTATACCGTGGACATACCAGACAGGGACGAATGGCTAAGCGGTCAAATGTCCCACAAAACTGGCAGTCACATTTGGTTCACAGATGGCTCAAAGAAAGGCCAAATAATGTAGGATGTGGCATTTACGGACAACTGCCCAAACACAGGAGTAGCGTCAACCTGGGTAAAGAGGCCACCATATTCCAGGCTGAACTTTTCGCCATTAACAGATGTGTGGAAATGAACCTGGACAGAAAACTAAAACAACAAAACATCTACATTAACTCAGACAGTCAAGCGACGCTGCTAGCGCTGGACTCTTTTGAATCCAACTCAAAACAAGTACAGTGCTGCAAAGAAAATCTGAACTCCCTGGGTCAATCCAACAGAGTCACACTCAGATGGGTACCGGGGCACTCAGGAATAGAGGGGAATGAGAAGGCAGATGAACTTGCGAGACTCGGAGCCGCTAACCCTCAAAACGGACCCGAACCATTTTGTGGTATTACCAAGCAAAGGGCCTACTCTTTCCTAAACGATCAATGTACCTCAGCAGCCATGGAACTGTGGAAATACTCAGCTGGATCTCTACACTCAAAGGCTGTTATCAAGGGCTACAACAAAAAATTGTCGAAAGAATTACTTGAATTCAAACGTTACAAAACATGTGCGGTAACTAGAATTCTTACCGGACACTGCAAGCTGAATAAGCACATGTTCAACCTAAAGTTGGCCGACAGCACAACTTGCAGATTCTGCCAAGAATCAGAGGAAACTCCTTTGCATATTCTGTGCTCGTGCGGGCCACTAATGCGTTGTAGAAGTATCCACTTAGGACAGCATATTATGCAACCTGAAGAGATACAAACACTCACTGCACAATCAATCTGAGAGTTTTTGGAAGCTGTAGGATTGAGCAGTGAACTTTGACAAAAGTCAAAGGAGCTCTGCTACAATAGATCAGTAATGGTCGAGGTAGCAAGATGCCACCAAGGCATCAAGCCCCAAACAAACAATAATAATAATAACACTTGTACTTGTCAAGCTCACAATGCAGTACATAAACATAGTGGATAGTATAAAAGTTCCAAAAACATAATAATTAGTCCGTCCGTGCGGTTTGTTTTATCGCATATATTTTCTGAAATCCTCAAATAAGTAACAAGTTTATTTTGAAATTTAGTTCTATTTATATTAAAGTTAAAGAATGGAAGATTAAAGCAAAAAGACGAAATTCTAAATGAGGGTGTGATCACATGCACGGGATCACCGATCACGCGTTAATGGGCCAAAGCGATCCTCACCGCTGAGGAACCTACCCTAGCTAGCCTGCGTCTTTCTCTAGCTACCTAGGTGGACGACCCGAAGAAGAAAGCCACAAAGAAACTCTGGGCTTGCTTTTTTCGTCTTCTTTTGCTTTCAGTTTACGATTTTTTTTAATGTCATGTATTTTACTTACATTGTGATTGATGGTTATGTAGGCTAATGCACGCACAGAACCGTTGTCATCCAGTGAATCATAATAAAATAAATAAGCAATACCATTCAATTTAGTAAGTAACTAAGCATCGCAAAGACGCGCAAACGCTTGCTTTTTAGCGGAGATCGCGCGTCGTCCTTTCGTTTATGAATAAAACATAGACCTACAAATGTCTCGACAGAACAGCAAAAACGTTTAAAATCATTTTACTTTCATGTATTGAGTTATGTCCAAACACGTAGAACAAAAGTTGTTGATTATCATGTTAGCAATCTAGTCCTGCGAGGTTGTAGGTGTTGTACAGACGCAAGCACATACAGCTACCCCAATCTATCAAATTTATTTTATAGATTTTTTACTTTATCACATAAGCATAAGGTTCACTTTCAATTGGAGTAATTTGACAGTAGCTTGATGTGCTGACGTCTGTACAAATATCCCAGAGTAAATAAAATACACGTTATTACAACATAAGCACTGGCGCTAAAATAACAGTATGAAATCTTTAATAATCATGAAGTACACACGGCTACATATCAAGCTATACATTTCCACTATAAGCTAACCTCTCATTGTATCCTCTCATTGTATGGAAATATTATACACCGCGGGATCAGCTTTAAATACTGGAAATGTATAGCTTGATGTGTAGCCGTGTGTACCTATGGCATTTTAATATTTGTAAATCCTACTAATTTTATAATTACGAAGTTTGTGAATATATCCCTACTCACTGGATGTATGGATGTTTGATACTCTTTCTCGCAAAAAACTACTGAATGGATTTTGATGAAACTTTGTAGTAATAAATATAGCTTATGTATCTGAATAACGCATAGGCTATAATTTATTAAGTTTCATATAATCATGTGTCTCTAAGAGAAAAAAATATATTATAAATAGTTATTAGAACCAGTCTTATATTATAAGACTGGTTCTAATAACTCTCTGCATAAGGTTTTTTGGAATTTATATAACAGTATGGATTTCATTGTTTATCACTTTAAATTATATAAATAGATTTTTTATATGAAGATGGATATAAAATTGAATTTCATTACATGACACACAATTTTAAATGTACATTTTCATTTAAAATTGTGTGTCATGTAATGAAATTCTATTTAACCGACTTCAAAAGGAGGAGGTTCTCAAGTTCACCGGTATTTTTTTTTTTTTTTATGTATGTACACCGATTACTCGGAGATTTATGATTCGATTTACGTGATTCTTTTTTAGTTTGATGCGAAATAGTTGCCATTTGGTCCCATTAAAAAAATTATATATTTTGGCCCAGTAGTTTTCATTTTATGGACATTTTTGTATGAAAATTTTTGTTTATGTGGACGATGTAATTGTCTTTGGCACAGACGTTTTTAAAACTTAGCCAGTCTAGCTAGACTCATACTGTCCAAGTGTTTCTTGTCATGAACATAAAGAACAGTTTCAGACGACTAGCGTTTAATACTCGCGTATATGCTCGTTTTTGGAAAAGCACGTTTTAGCACAAGCGCATTTTTTTATGTACGTACACCGATTACGCTGAGGTTTATGAACCGATTTACGTGATTCTTCTTTAGTTTGATGCGGAATAGCTGCCATTTTTAGAGTTCCGTAACCAAATGGTAAAAAACGGAACGTCATGTCTGTCTGTCTGTCCGTCTGTATGTCACAGCCACTTTTTTCCGAAACTATAAGAACTATATTGTTGAAACTTGGTAAGTAAATGTATTCTGTAAACCGCATTAAAATTTTGACACAAAAACGGAAAAACAAATTATAAATTTTGGAGGTTCCCCATACTTATAATATATCTGAATTCAAAAAAAAATATTTTCATCAAACCCATACACTACTTAACTAAATAGTTTGCGCGAGAGCCACTTCCAAAGGCGTAACCCCCCCCCCCCCCCCCCCTGTAACTTCTAAGATAAGATAATAATCAAACTAAAAAAAATATATGATGTACATTACCATGCAAACGTCTACCGAAAATTGGTTTGAACAAGATCTAGTAAGTAGTTTTTTAAGGCGTTATAAATCGTAAACTGCAATTTACCTTCCATTCTATCAACTCAAATACTTGCTGCTACGGAAAAAAACAATTCCGCCTTTCACGGGCGAGTCCGACTCGAACTCTCTCAATGTCTTAATCATCAATACGACCCAGTCTATGAGCCTTCTTCTCAGTAGACTCGATGGCTAATGAATAAGACCTAGTCTAACAGCCCTCTGCCCAGCAGACTCATTAGCTAATCAATCATAAATAAGACCTAGGCTATGAGCCCTCTGCTCAGAAGACTCGTTGGCTAATCGATCATTAATAAGACCTATTCTTTTTAGACTCATGCCTTATGCTCAGCTGACTTGATGGTGATTCGATCATTAATAACACCTAGTCTATAAGCCCTCAGCACACAGACTCGTTAGCGTTATAAATACGGCCTAACCTATGCGCTTGCTGTTCAGACTTTCATGAATCTTAGTGAGTCTAGACTCGTACTGTGCAAGTTTTCTTAGAGTGAACGTAATTTTATGTAGTTTTTCTTACTTTACAAACGGTTTTTTTCGATCATTCACTATCTCTCAATAACGTGAAAAAGAGTTTCGAGCAACATTTTTTCGGAGGATATTTCTATTTTCCGTTCTCGTTTGTTGGGACCTATAGTTTTGGCGCGCGGCACCTTTCGTAGTGCGACCCATAGTTAGACACTAAAAAGTAACAAATAAAAAAAAACTTCGTTTAAAAAAACCGACTTCAAATACTAAAAATTATAAAAAAATATCTTAATAAAGATTCAATTTAACACATCTCTTATGCAAACCTAATACCTTTAATATTAATGAAATAGTATAATTTGTATGTGCTACTTATTGATAGGTTTGAAGTCGGTGCCAAGCCCTAGGCAAAATACAAGTTAACATTACATACAGCTTTCATACTTTGTGATGAAATTCCTACACTAAAGGTTATAAAGAACAATGTGAATTAATATGAAACAGATGAAACTGTATCATAAAAATATATTTAATATTAATAACTGAATGAGTTACTATAGTTATAATAAATCTATATTATGCGTATATATGAATATATTTGGCCCTGAATAACAAACAGATAAATAATTAATTAGAAGACAACGCTTCAAAATTTTACTATATTGCGAGACGACCGTCAACGACGTGTGTCCGCTTGGGTTGTTTGTGTAGAAATTCGAAGCTATCCCGCTGAAAATACGCGCGGCGAGTGTGGTATCTACTATTACATTCGGCTTGGCACCGACTTCAAACCTACCAATAAGTAGCACATACAAATTATAGTATTTCATTAATATTAAAGGTATTAGGTTTGCATAAGAGATGTGTTAAATTGAATCTTTATTAAGATATTTTTTTATAATTTTTAGTATTTGAAGTCGGTTTTTTTAAACGAAGTTTTTTTTTATTTATATCCGTCTTCATTTTCAATCTAAAAAAAGCGTTTCAATTCAATTTTGGATAAATCAATGCGCTGTTTACATTGGCTTTTCCGTCATCAATAAATAACGTTCCAATTAACAATTTATAAAACTGGAAATACAATTTTGCATGCAACAAAATAATATTCGCTTAGGTATACAAACTCAACTTGACAGCCCTATCAACCGACCTAATTAGCATGTCAGGTGCAAGCCCTCAGCAGCAGTTGTGAATAAATTATTCTATTTAATTATTACCAGTTCTTTTGTCTTTCAAACAATGTTTCAGAAAAGGATGTATGAAAGTACTTATTGTTAGTACAGAGCAGACGGGTGTCAAGCTAACAATGATGGTACAGTAATAATAGCTTACAAACAGTAAAGAAAATATATATTTTATAGGGTTCCGCACCCAATAGGTAAAACGGGACCCTATTACTAAGACTTCACTGTCTGTCTGCCCGTCTGTCATAAGGCTGTATCTCATGAACCGTGATGGTTAGACAGTTGAAATTTTCACAGATGATGTATTTATGTTGCCCCCTTAAAAATAAATATTTAAGGGGGCTCCCATACATCAAACGTGAATTTTTTGTTCGTTTTTATAGATAATGGTACGGAGTGCGTGAGTCCGACTCGCGCTTGGCCGAATTTTTTATGGGTCCGTCTGTCCCCCCATTTCAGTTATTCAAGCTGCCCAGTACGTCCTCTGACATGGCATATTGACTTTTGTCTATAAAGACAATAATCAATAAGTCATGTCAGAGGCCTTACCGGGTACAACTCTGACACCAGAGGGTAAACACTGACCTTATAAAAGATGTAATTAGGAATATAAATAATTTTCCCGTACACCAGTTTATAAGCCAAATATTGTGTAGAATGTCCTTTGAAGACAGTTTGAGTTTAAATAAGATACAAATACTTTGTGTAGGAGGAGGGACTGCTTTGTAATTGTGTTGAGTTTTGTTTAAAGTCTCTATATAAGCTTGGTGGCTTATCTGAATATGTATTGTAGATAATTTATACTAAAGCTTAGTACCTAATAATATTATACCGATTTAGCTTTAGAAACACAAAAGCCCTAAACAGTTCACAAAATGTAACAAATTATACTCTATGTGTTATTTAGATGTATAATAATATCCTGGGACATTATTAACACACGGCCATCTGATCCCAAACTAAACGGAACTTATACTATGGAAACCAGATTACTGAAATACTATATAGAGGTATACAAAGTTTCTAATGTAAATACATATTTATATAGATAATTACACCCAGACTCAGGATATACAAACATGTTCGGCAGCACAGGTAATCAAACCGACGACCTGCGGCGTGGAAGGCAACCGGCCTGTATAATTCACGCAATCTACATTAATATAAAGTTTCATCAAAAAATGTTTCTTTTTTTCCTGAAAGAGTAACAAACATCCATACATCCCGCAGCTCTGCAACGGGTCAGTGTGTGAGAGGTTCGCTGTTGAAATTATGTTTTTTTTTGCTCTTTAATGATTGTTCCCATCCGTGTTCTGTTTCTAGTTTTGTGTTAGTGTTGAATACTACAATCTATAAGTTATTTAAGTGTTTTGATAAGTGATATTTGGATTTTTACCAAATTTCATTCATTAAGTTTACTTTTATCTAGGCGAGGGTGTCGCGTAAAAAAGTCACAGACGCTCGTTAACTGTAAATTCCACATTATAAATGGATATGGAATTTCATAATTAGTCTGTAACCTTTTACTACAATCATGTTGACAAAAGGCATCCCCCTTAGATTATTTATTTATTTATTGAGTATAGCCACATTATGAACATTAAATAGTAACCAAAAGATTTTTTTGACCAAAGGTCATAGATGCATATGACTATAAAATATAATAATGAATATAAAAAATATATTTCCATGGCATTATACATTTTAACTCAAAATTTATTTATTTATTCACAACAACATAATTATCTTTACAGGTTTCCACCCAAAAGGTTTGCATTCAATTAGCCAACAAAAACATGAGAATATTTTTTTGACAACTTAAACTGCATACATATGGGTACATAATTACAATATAATAAATTCTTATACATTAATCATAAATACATAATTATTTCTCCAATAAACTTATTATTTAAGTTCATTATTTGTTCTGATGATAACATTAGAACCAAGGTATAATTTAATTTAATGGTAACATTAGAACTCACTCCTGCTACTGTTTACTTTACTTTCAGTTCCTGTCCATCCAAAGGTTGTCTGGAAGAGATCGCTTAAGGTGAGAAGACCGCCCATTGTACCTTATGTTCTTTTTATTATATCCGATGTATTTTCTTTCCGCCTGAGTGTGTACAATAAAGAGTATTCTCTCTATCTATTAGAACAAATAATTGCTTTTATTATAATATGTAGAATTATACTTGATTATGTTAAGTCCTTATTGTAGATTTTAAATTATTATTTCCTAAGAATATAAAATCTTACTCTATAATTCATCTACATATTTACCATTTCTATATATAATTAAAATAAGTATGCATTTATGTTAGATTACATTTTCTAATTAAATTTATTATAAAAAGTAGTAGTAGGTAGACATTATTGAACTAGTAAGTCGCCACGTTAATTAAAAATAGTATTTATATCAATTAATTATTAGTAGATAGGTATATAAATTACAGAAAACACTTATAACAATAATATGTCTAAAAACAATAATATCATCATCAGCTATAGCATAAAATATAACTACGTCTAAAATTGAACCTAATTATTAAATAAACACTAACAAACTGTATTAATTAAGATAGTATTGCTTGAACTTATACTCAATTTAAAGACAATTTCTGATCCCAATCTCTTGGTCAATTGTCTACAGGCTAGTAGACAAATGACCAAGAGATTGGGATCAGAAATTGTATTTAGCTGTCTATTCTAAAGACAGATACACAAGATCTAAAGAATCAAAATTAGAGCACAATAAAGTATACAATGATTCAATTAAATTACTAAGCCATTATATACACCCCTATAAAGAGTACTCTTAAAAGTTTTTACAACAGATGTATTCAATATTTTCCAGTTTCTGTTGCTTTTAGTATATTTGATAAGATGTTTTTTTTACACATTTTTATAATTTTACACATCTAGTCTTCCTACATCAGCTACGTTTTCAATTCAATTCTTGGTTTCTGGCTTTTTTGGAGAAACACCACATTTTTGCCATCTTCAAGGTATATTGTGAGGTCATCATACGATGAAGATTCTAATCCCTTATTGATTGCTGCGACTACTTCGTTGGCAAGAAAAACGATATTATAGTTACACCTGAAATAAAAATGTAAAGTTATTTTATTATAATATCCTGGGATTATTCACACACAGCCATCTGATCCCAAATTAAGCAAAACTTATACTATGGAAATCAGATACCTGATATACTACATATACTACTTTTCTTTTGTAAATACATACTTATATGGATAATTACACCCAGCCACAGGAAAAATATCTGCCCTGAGTGGGAATCGAATCCACGACCTGCTGCGTGAAAGGCAATCATCTACCAACCACGCCAAACGGCCCATTAATACAATTTAAAATCCAATGGACATATACCTCCCCCAAAGGTTTTTCTTTTGGAGACCTTTTTTGGATTTGGAGGGGTTTGGTTTTTGGCGTCTCCGTGCTTGGTATAGCAGTTGGCGACCGCAGTTCAATGGTAGCTAATATACAGGAGGCGCCGCTGCCAGACTACCTGGTGTATCCCTTAGTTGCCTTTCATGAAACCCATGGGATGGTATTAGAGGGCCCTGTCATTCTTTCTAGGCTACGGCAAACACAAATATTTCGATAAATTCATCCATGAGTTGATTTAAATAATTAGTTAGTATTTATTTTTATTTAATAAAGCACTAGAGGTAAGTTTGAGACTTTCCTTGAAAGTAATATGGCCTAGAGACTTAAGTCATTTTATATTAACCTAAACTTCTATATAAACATAAATATTCTAAGAATCAGTCCAAGGACGTTCCTTAGTCATATTTGTTAAGGGGAAGACAGTTTATTCGTGTGTTCTGTTTAATAATTCACTTTAATCATCTCAATAGCTCTATTTTGACTGCTCACACGTGCAGCGGTAAAGACAGTCGCCTCGCCACTTTGTGCCACGGGTTCGATTCCCGCACAGTACAACTATTTATGTGACCCCTAAATACTTGTTCTGAGCCTGTATGTAATTTGTGTCCGTCAATTTTATGTATATAAAGTGCCCGACGACACAGGGACCAATTTTCCTAGTGCGGGCGATGTATATTAAAAAAGGAACAAAAAAAATATCGAGTAGCTCGACGGCCTTAGAATTCTATCTCGGCAACAGATTCCATCTTTGAAGAGTAAATGAACAACCAATTTCAGTGCTTAGTTAAAAAAAATATATCAGCGCCATATTTATGGATAAGATCAGTATATATACATGAAGCTCATTTTGTATTTCAAAACCTGAAACGTAAAGTTTCAGAAAATGAAATAAAGTCTATTACTACTACTTTTTCGTACGTGTGTGTTCTCCGTGGATCCAGGATTCGTGGATCCAAATTATGGCTTATAAAGTTCTTTTATTGCTAGTCCTCTGCATAAAAGTTTCAAGATATAACATCTCCGGGTTGCCAAATAATCTTATTTAATGTGCTTTAGGGGGAATAAATACCAACTTATTAATTTTGTGCTGTCACTTACAAAGACTTTGAAAGGGACTACTTGATAGTATACCTAAAGATTAGCAAAAAGATTATTTAAGTCTAAAACAGTTCAGTCATTCAGTATTTTATCTATATTTAGACCCAAATTTAAAAGGGCCTGTTGGCGTGGTTGGTAAATTCTTGCTTTTCATGCCAGAGGTCGCGGGTTCGATTCTCACCCAGGGCAGATATTTGTATGCATGAACATGTATGTGTGTCTTGAGTCTGGGTGTAATTATACAAAAGAAAAGTAGTATATGTAGTGTATCAGTTATCCGATTTCCATAGCACAAGCGGAGTCCTAATAGAAGTAGTTAGAATTAATATTAACTAATAAATAGGATATTGCCAGCGGCGTATTCTGTAAGTGAAGCTACTGCTTGTTGAACTGTTCACAGAACGAAAGAATTCTGCTCGTTTAAGCGAGGCGCTTAAACTTTGCTACCGGTTATCACTACATGGATACCATGTATATGGTAGGTCTAATATCTAGAGCTACGAATGCACTAACAATGGCCCCCTTTAGTGACTATACTATAGTCCACATTAAAAGTTTAAGATCACCTAAAGAGCAATGGAGAGGGTTCCTTGCGAGATCAAATCAGAAGTATCACAAATCCGCAGGCAAACTATAGTAACTGACATAGCTCGAAGAATTGTCAAACTGTAGTGGCAGTGAGTGGGACATAACGTTTGAGGAATTGATGGCCTCAGCCCGAAGAATTGTCAAACTGTAGTGGCAGTGGGTGGGACATAACGTTTGTGAAATTGATGGCCTCAGCCCGAAGAATTGTCAAACTGAAGTGGCAGTGGACGGGACACAACACTTGCAGAACCAACGGCCATAGACACAGGCAGAAGGGTTTTTGAGTGGCGACCAGGAATCGAAAGATGGTTTGTTATATAGAGGAGGGTCGTGAGCAGTCACTAGGGGCCATTGTTCAGTTCAGATTTTGTCCAGTAATGGACGGTTTGCGACTAAACTGATGATGAAGAATATACTGATTTCTTCTTAACGATACGTACAAATCATAGCTCCAGCTATCGTGAAGAACGGTGTAACACAGCTCATGTTTAAGAGTATTGGGAAACCGATGTTGCCTGTTAGTGTGCCGATACGTCCGCTTACCATCATAAGTGATATCGCCAATGTTCTGAAAAAAATAAAAATAAAGAAATTATCAGAGAAAAAAATAAAGCTAATTCATACAAAGAAGCACGTAGATAAAACTTGAATATTTTTAACTATCCGATTGGTATTTTGTTTATTTCTTTATCGTGCATATAAAATTGCCGTCAAACATTTATTGAAGCATATATATATAGTTTATGGACTCGATCTAGATATATAGATAGATAAAACTCTTTATTGTAAACCTCAAGAAACAATCAACCTGAGAACATATACTAACTATTACAGTACAAATGGCGGCCTTATCACAAGGTGTGATCACTTCCAGGCAACCTAGGAGTTACAGAGATGGGGATGTACATAACAGTTTTCCTAAAAGGTACTAGCTGTATACTTATAATTAAACACATGAACTTATTTATCATATTTCTGTTCATATTATAAATAAATTACTTTTATTTCGGACAACAATACATATCCATATTATGTTAGTAAAGTGACTTATGTTAGTAAGGAAAATTGGTGAGGAGGTATTATAAATTAAGGTAGGGACTCTGTCTGTGCAGAACGCAATAAAGCATCCTAACTTTATTACCCTCTGCACAAACTCTCCTACAATAGGTGAGCTGTAATTTTCAGCAACCGTTCTCAAAATGCTGTTGTTACTGTCTCTTACTCTCGTTAAGATGGATGCGGTTATTTTGCGAATGACAGCGTGGAAATCGTCCGTCCGAGCCGTCGCAAACATCTCTTAAGCATTATGTATGTACCTATGATAAATATATTTAGTAGTATTTAGTAAATATCTCACATAGATACTTAGTATCAAAATCCAAAAAAAAATCTGTGTTTCGTGAACTGATTTTCATCAACTTGGATTTGTGAGTAGATTGAAGAGCCCAAACTATTTACTTTACTCGTTGTATTTACAATATCCGCCTACTAGGACCGTTCAATAAAAAGTAAGAATGCTATACAAATACTGTGAAAGGTAAAAGTTAACACTGACAGGCAAAGCTGGATTATTTGTAAGATCCACAAAAACCTTTTCTATTTTTGTAATCGGGCACTACAGAACTTATTTTTATTTCAATACATCTTGTAATGGCTATGAGGAACTCTACCCTATCTGAGTACGATATTACTCGCCGCCCAAGAATACGATCGAGAACAGGCCACGTCCATTAAAGCATTCAATGACTCCTTCGTACCGATAAAACTCCCTCGCCGATGCTCAGTCGCATGAGCGGTTTCCGCGTCTTCGCGACAGATTCGCGAACTAGGTCATGATATTGTCAGGTGGAGCAGAGAAAACTTCCTGTAGTAACGTCATATTAAAACTGGATGGCCTCGAGGTTCACTTGATGTTAAAGCCTATATTCGAAAGCTGTAGAGTACACGCTGCTACATATCAAGCTATACATTTCCAGTAAAGGTAAACTGATCCCGCGTTGTATAGTATTTCGATACAATAAGAGGAACGGTGTTTAAGTATTATACAGTCCAAGTGGAGGTCGTTCATCGAAGAAAATTAAATGTTCATCTTTTGTTTTAATAAAAAAAAACTTTTAAAACTAGATTCGCATTTTATGGGAATTAATTATTTGGGACCGAAATTCAGTAAGCATTCCCTACCGAATATGAATTTTAATATTCGATTCACATAGGTATATAAGCGAATGAGCGTAACGTACATTAAATAAAATATATAGTCGATTTGATAACTTTTTTGAGGGCAGTTGACAAAAAATGTTTTTGTTTAGGAATTAAAAACCGCGAATAAAGGTTCTCCACGAGTATTAATTTTAAACTTGATCGCAATGAAAAGTTACATTTAATAAATTATCCTGTAACATACTTTTTTAATTGGTATATACAAAAATAATTAACTGGCTGATATCCTGGCTGCCTAATTAGACATTTTTTTTTAATTCTTTTAAGATCGACGCCCGTACTATGAAAGTCTAAATGTTTTTTATAGAGGTAGGGCATAGCGTAAATTCGCTCAAAGAGCAGCCCGACTGGGAAAGTACCTTAACCTTACCGAAGACATTCCTTAATAATAACATTAATAATTTTAATGTTGTGTTTCCGAGTGTGAGTAAGGTCGCCAGAGCTCATTGAGGTGGGGGGAAGGGTCAGCAACACTTGTTTGCTGACTTTTAAAGGCCGGCAACGCACCCGCGACATCTCTGGGGTTGCGAGTGTCCATGGGCGGCGGTGATCACTTACCATCAGGGGAACCACTTGCTTTGTCGCCCTCTTATATAAAAAAAAATGTCCCTCGACACAGGGTATCCCGCTGACGCGAAATACGTTTGAAAGATATAATTGACACAGTACATCCAGAATCAGAACAAATTATGGGTCACACAAATAGTAGTCCTGGTAAAGTGAGTGTCTTAACCGCTGCAATACACGTGCAGGCAATAAATTAAGAAATCAAGATTGAAAAAAATATAAAGAAAAATATTTTACGACATCTGTTAGGAAAATAGGCAGAGCCTGTACTATGGCAACCAGGCAACTGATAAACATCCTACTAAACATTATAAATGAGTAAGAGTAAGTTTGTGAGTATGGATGGATGAATGTTTGTTACTCTTTCATATAAAAACTACCTACCGAACGGATTTTGGTGAAACTTTGTAGTAAGTTTTTTAAATATCCAATTAGTAATAATGCACTCTTCCTCCTCTCTCATAAATCTGTGCTGTACCCTGCAGGGTCCACAATTGATACAAAACCTTATTATGTCTACCAACTTTATACATACATTGTGGAATGGAATAAAGAATTGAGAATTGTCTCTAAACATATACCAACAATTTATATTTTATCCACAATATAGTTAAAAGTAGATAAACAACACGGAGTTATTTTTGATTAATTATTACATTTTCATAATGAATATCTCAAGCATAATGAAAGTTTCGCACAAACAATTAACTCCGATTAACATTTAACTCATCTTAATAATCAAAATATTAGAATCCATTGTAAATAAGCATTATAAATTAGAAGATTCAACAATAAATTACTTGATAAGATAATTAAGGAGGACTTGTTTGAAGTTAGGCATGGTAAGTCAACGAATTTAATTTATATAGAGTTGGTATATTGTCTAGATGTCTATGGAGTGTATAGATTTAGAAAATCGACAGTGTTGATGATGATGGTATCAGGCCTATTTTGAGCTTATTGAGGCCTCTTGAAATCAGTCGACCCTTCACGTAACAAAGGCTCAATCGCTACTGTCTCCTTTGTGTCTTATTTAATACTTCCAAGATAAACAATGGGACTCAAAATAGATACGGTCATTCATTTTTTTGTTTTGAATTAGGGTCTTTGTCTAAAGTTTTAAAATAAATCGGATTACTAAGAAACGCTGGAGAGAAACATTTGGTATAAATATTAGAAACCAAACCGTGAGATCATAAAAAAAATATCCTACTAATTATATAAATTATGTGAATATGGATGTTTGTTACCCTTTCACGCAATAACCACCGAACGGATTTTGATGAAAATTTGTCATAATATAGCTTATAAATCAAATAACACATAGGCTATAATTTATAAAGTATAAAGTGGGTAAAACCGCAAAGCACAGCTTGTTAAAATAAAAGAAATATCTTATTACTTTAAATTTATTTGTAACTGCTGTATAATTTAAAAGTAAAAAAGAACAAATTATAAAAATCTATGCTTAATATCCAAATAAATATTATGATATGAAATTGATTTATGACAGATCTTCTATAGAAATATGTTCTTTATTAACTGAATTCAAAAAGGAGAAGAGTGCCATTAAATTTAAGCTTTGCTTTGCAAATAATGCTAAAAAACTAAAAAAAATATAGCTTGGAAAGTGTTCTCAATTTAATATCATCTTTCACATTCAACTGTGAACATATCAGTCAGCAATAGTTCTACAAAACAAGGGCGATGGATAACGCCCATATCCTCCAAAAGGGTGTTGGCAAACGGAATTCTAGATTCAAGAGAGGTAGGGTATAGCGTTCATTCGCCCAAAGAGCAGCCCGACTGGGGAAGTACCTCTACCTTACAGAAGACATTCCTTAATAATAACATTAATAATTTTAATGTTGTGTTTCTGTGTGTGAGTAAGGTCGCCAGAGCTCATTGGGTTGGGGGGAGGGTCAGTAGCACTTGTTTGCTGACTTTAAAAGGCCGGCAACGTACCTGCGACACCTCTGGTGTTGCGATTGTCCATGGGCGGCGGTGATCACTTATCATCAGGTGACCCACTTGCTCGTTTGTCGCCCACTAATATAAAAAAAACCGGCCAAGTGCGAGTCGGACTCGCCCATGAAGGGTTCCGTAGCAGCAATTATTTCAGTTGATTAAATGAAAGGTAAATTGTGGTTAACGATTTATGACGTATTAAAAAAAACTACTTACGAGATCTCGTTCAAACCAATTTTCTATGTTAGTTTGCATAATGTACATATATATTTCTTTTAGTTTTATCATTCTCTTATTTTAGAATTTACGCCCCCCCCCCCCCCGTAACTTCTAAATTAAGAGAATGATAAAACTCATTTTACCACTTCGGAAGTGTCTCTCGCGCAAACTATTACTACTACTACCCAATATCATTTTTAAAGATAGATGCCCACACGTATGGGTACGATGAAAAAAAAATTGAGTTTCAGTTCTATGTATGGGAAACCCCCAAAATTATAGTTCTTTTTCTATTTTTGTGTGAAAATCTTAATGCGGTTCACAGAATACATCTACTTACCAAGTTTCAACAGTACAGCTCTTATAGTTTCGGAAAAAACATGTGACATACGGACGGACAGACAGACATGACGAATCTATAAGGGTTGCGTTTTTTGCCATTTGGCTACGGAACCCTAAAAAAGATTTGATCCACCAAATTCGCCTACCCCGAATTAGTAGAGGGTGCTGGTTTGAGATAAGCCGGACAAACTTGACTGACCTGTTGGTCTGATAGATAGTGGCCCTAACTGCTAAGCCAAAGGATGTGGGTTCGCTCCCCACCCAGGTCAAATCATTCTGTGAAGCGCACGATTATTTGTTCTGGGTCTAGATGTAATTTATCTACAATATATATGTATCTTACTATAATATAATATAATAATATCTGGGGAGAATGTCACACAGATCATCCTAGCCCCAAACTAAGCTAAGCTTGTACTATGGGTACCAGGCGACGATATACATACTTATATAGATAGATAAATACTTATATACATAGAAAACATCCATGACTCAGAAACAAATATTCGTGCTCATCACACAAATATTTGCACTTACCGGGATTCGAACCCAAGACCACCAGCATCGTAGGCAGGAGCACTACCAACTAGGCTACGGTGACCGTCAATAATATTACGTAAAAACTACTAAATGAATTTTAATGAAACTTTACAATAATATAGCTTATATATCAAAATAAAACATAGGCTACAATTTGTAAAGATATTGTGTGAGTTGTCCAAAATATGACGGTAAGTGTCAAGTAAGTAGGAAAATATCTACCATTTGCTAGCTATTCCGGCGTGCACTACCAAAACCGCTAGAGGTACACATTCTACTAATATTATTAATGCGAAAGTTTGTGAGTACAGATGTATGTATGTGTGTTTGTTACTCTTTTACGCCAAAACTACTTTCACGCGGGTGAAACCGCGGGGCGCAGCATGTTTAGAAATATATTTATGTTTATCAGTTGTCTGGTTGCCATAGTACAAGCTCTAGTCTGTGTTAGTTGTTGCAAGATATTTATTAAAAAAAAAATTAGCATTCACATTTTCTTTCAGGTAATAATGTCTCTATCACAGTTATTATCTTCTAAAACAAACTAGCCTAAGCTTGTAAATATTTGTAAGCAAACTTGTCTGCCCCATCCTATCATGTATGACCTGGCATTGCACCCAGTCGCATTACAATGTTTGTTTACTTAACTTTAATAACTAAATAAGAAGATGCAAGAGTGAAAATCGTTTTGTTGTTGTGTCTTCAAATATTTATGTTCTAGTACTAACAATTTCGTGATTCCAATTTAGTGATAAGATCACGTATCTTATAATGCACTTGGTGAAGATCATGTCACTTTTTACCCGACTGCGGGACGCAAAGGGTAATGTGTTTATCAGGCTATGTATGTATGTATGTTCCTTTGAAGCACTATACAGACCAAACGCCTGGACCGATTTTAATGATTCGCACGACAATCGATTCCTTTCAGTCCAGAAAGTGTCACTAAAGATATGACGTTAGTGAAAATTCAATATGGCGACTACTGGACGCCATATTGTGAAAATTAAAAAAATTAAAGTCAACAAACTATGTCATGTGGGGTATCGTTGAATAGGTATTTAAAAAACATTTTTAGTTTTCTTTCAACATTTTTCGATTTGACCAGCCGTTTAGGAGCTATATCGATTTAAAGTTGCGTAACAACTATTCTCACATGTAGGTTTTAAAACAGTAGAAATTTACGATGAAAAGACGAAAACTTCATATGACTGTGTGTGTGAGTGATGATGGACATATACTAAAGTATCTATTAGGTATATTGGACTATCTAAAGTATCTAACGGCTAACTTATGGCAGATCCCCTCAAATAAAGGACACAATTGAACCGCGGCCCCCAGTCCCCGGTAGCCCTGCTATTCCCAGCCGTGGCAACAGCCGTGGTTACGGCAGGGTAGGGGGTGCTAAGAATCCCCGGCAGATTCCGCGTTACCAAAACCGACGACCTCTGGCCCTGGCAACATACAACACACGCACACTGCGGACCGACGAGAAGATGATCGAACTGGAGGAAGAATTGAGCAGGTAACATTGGGACATAATAGGATTATCTGAAGTTCGAAGAGAGGGGGAGGACACAATAATCCTGAAATCCGGGAATCTGCTCTATTTCCGGGAGGGCGACCAACTGTCCCAAGGTGGTGCGGTGTTGCGATCATAGTACACAAGTCCCTCGTCCACAACATACTGAAAATCGGGAGTGTGTCGACTAGGGTTGCGTACCTGATACTCAGAATTACCAAGCGGTATTCGTTGAAGGCCATACAGGTTTACGCGCCGACTTCGACGCACTTCGACGATGAGGTTGAGGTCATGTATGAGGGTATTTCTAGAGCCATACATACCTCGAACTCTTATTTCACTGTGGTCATGGGGTAAGTAACGCGAAGCTGGTTTAACGATTCGGGAATGAGCTGAGAGTGGGGCAATTTGTAACTGGAGACCGGAATCCACGGGGCCAAATGTTGGCCGACTTCATGGAGAAGGAGGGACTCTTTATGATGAACTCCTCTTTCAAGAAGCCGGAAACCGCAAATGGACCTGGGTAAGCCCCGACGGGGAAAAAAAAACGAGATAGACTTTATCTTGTCGACGAGTAGACAGATGTTCAATGACGTCTCAGTAATCAGTACGGTTAAAACCGGGAGCGATCACCGACTGGTGAGAGGCTCATTGAACCTAAATGTCAAGCTCCAGAGGTTCCGACTGATAAAGTCTACGCTCCGACCTTTACCCATCTACATCCAAAACCCTGAACCCTTTCAGGTCGAACTGCAAAACCGTTTCGAATGCCTAGCCTAGGTTCTGACATCCTCTGATGATGCTACCAGATACCGGCAGCTCAACAGACAGATCTTAAAGTCTTTGACTCGCGACACGCGTCAATTTAATACAAATTGTATTAAAGAAACTATTGAGCGGAACAAAGGCTCCAAAGTGTTTGCAAGAGAACTATCTGGTAGACAGAGCCAACCGACGAAGCTGAAGACTGAGGATGGCAGAATCGTCACGTCTAGACCTGAGTTGCTGGGAGACATCGTGAGGTTCTACGGACATCTGTATACGAAAACCCAATCACCTGTCGATAGTTGTGCCTCAGATCCCAGAGCACGACTAACCCAACACTTACCGACGACATCCCGGACGTCATCCTGTGTGAGATAAGAATGGCTCTCGAACAGCTTAAGAACAACAAGGCGCCTGGTGATGACGGAGTTACGGCAAAGCTTCTGAAGGCGGGTGGTACACCAATCCTACGGGCCCTTCAGAAGTTATTTAACTCCGTCATACTAGAAGGTCAAACGCCACAAGGATGGCACAGGGGTGTGGTGGTGCTCTATTTCAAAAAGGGCGATAAAGCCCTCTTGAAGAATTACATTGAGAAGGGTCATTTTTGCTGGTGTCCCATACCATTTCAGGAAGCACACTTTCTCAGCTTTTGCAACATCACTATGGCTGGTGTTTGGGTTGTAAAAGATCTTTGCTACTTCCTTAATAATTTCCCAATTTAAATACAATTTACAGAAACCCACCTTGCTTCTTCTAAACGTTGCTGATGTTGTATCGTAGCCGATAAATGAGTGTAAGAAGAGGATGTGTTCATATCCATGCTATTGCATCTCATTTTTTGTCATTCATTAATTCATCGTCATTTTTCAGTTTTAGCCAGTAAGGTTGCGTTTCCTAAGGTGAGCATTGAGCGAAAAGCAATCTTCATGATGTTTTTCCCGCCTAAGCTCAGTTATCTGCTATTACAAAAAAACGCGATATCTTACTGTTACCGCCCTTACCTCGTGGAGGTACTCCCAGCTTATGTTAAAATAAATTTAGAGATAATTCGGGCATCAGGTAATGGTCATCACGCTGAATAACTCATCATCATCTTGTTCCCACTTATATGCTAGTGGGTTTGAATTCCGCACTTAGTCCCGATGAGGACCATTGTATGTGAGCCATGACGGCCTTCACTCCATCCAGCACACCTCCCTCCAGAAGCATATCAGGTCTCCTAAACTTCTCAAGGCATCTGTAAGAGTTCCGCTGAATAACTTAAATTTTCTATATTTCTGGAGCATGTAGCTCATAAACGAATGGAAATATGAAAAAGTATATGAGATCAAAGTTATAGTGAATTTTGTAAGCTTTAATTTTATCTTGTAATATTTTTTGCTAAAACGCAATTTTTTAAAGATATTAGCAAAAAAACCTAAAATTGAGGTCCTTGTCCCCCCTCCCCCTTCCTCCCTCCGCCTAACCTCCTGGACGTCAGGACTTTTAATATGTTTTCCCTCTAAGTACTCTGAACTAGTTTCTGAAAATATCCTTTAGGTTCCCGCTCACGCACTCTATACCCTCCGTTGAGTCATTCCTTAATCGGACTAATAACAGTTGATCGTTATTGTGACTGGAAATTAACCATTAATCAAAAATGCATCAGAATCAATAGGTTTGTATACGTTTTGTCACGTCTTTGCAAAACAGCCTTATTACCAATCGATATTGATGACATCTCTCGGGTACTTTGGTTCTATCCTGAGGTATGGTATCTTTTAATGTTTTTAAACTTTCGCTATTTGTACACATTTTTTTTGTATACTGTGGACACGGGTCTCAATCGCGATAAATATATAGGCAAATCATTACCTTGGTTACCCGACGTATGGTACGTACTATGGGGCAATTCAACAGATAAATCGAGAGCATTTCTATTGCAAAAAAATGCGTTAAAGCAATTACAGGTACTCCTCCGTTTGTCTCATGTAAATCATTGTTAAAGGGACTAAAAATGATGACTAGTGTGTTTGTACATTTTTCAAATTAGTGTATTTGTGAAAATGCAGCCACAGTATTTACTAGAGCTAAAGATGTTTTTCCTCGCAACATGATAACTAATACAACGAAAAGGTTCCTGCTGTATGTTATGCTGTAGGTATGAAAGTGTATAATGCTTTGCCGCAAAGTATTAGACATTTTTCAGCGGCAAAGTTCAAAAACCAACTCAGACTGTGGCTCCTAGAAAAATCATTCTATTCAATCAAATCAAATTTTTGACTGCACGTGAGGCGCAACGGCTAAGGCAGTCGTGTTGCCGCTTCGTGTCGCGGGTTCGAGTCCCGCGCCGGACAACTACTTGTGTGACCCATAAATAGTTGTTCTGAGTCTGGATGTAATTTGTGTCCGTCTATTATATGTTGTTAAGTACCATGCAACACAGGGATTAGATTCAATATTGCAGGGGTTGTCTTTAAAAAAAAAACTGTGATTTATTTAATTAATTATATTATTTGTGTAAAATTTGACATATAACAATCACACATTTCGCATGCTGTTTATGAGTAAAATTGATGAGACTAACCTAATAGTAAGAACACCACAGCTGTACTCTATTTTAGTGAAATAAATAAATTAATGAATAATATTTAATAACTAAATCTAGATAATGAATGATAAAAATATAAAAAAAAAACATAAATATTAAGAACAAAAATTATAATATATACTTAATGTGGTTAACTTATTTTCAAAACTAGCTAGGAACTCATAACTAAAAAGTACAAAATAAAAAAATATTTAATAAATAAAAAACCCGACTGCGTAAATAATGAACCAAACTACGTACATAGACAAAGAACTGAAAAGCAAAAAACAAGCACATAGATGGCTGGTGGTCTAAAATTATATAATGTAATATTGAATGAATACTATTGAAGAAAATAAAATATATTCTAATAATGGAACATAACAACTGAACAGTCGGGATCCATTAGTCGACAGCCAATCTAATTTGTCAATGGATCCCGACTGTTCAGTTGTTATGTTCCATTATTAGAATATATTTTATTTTCTTCAATATAATTTTAGACCACCAGCCATCTATGTGCTTGTTTTTTGCTTTTCAGTTCTTTGTCTATGTACGTAGTTTGGTTCATTATTTACGCAGTCGGGTTTTTTATTTATTAAATATTTTTTTATTAAATGTTATTCTTTATGTATTTTGTTTTAAGTATGAGTTATTACGACTAGACGTCAGATAATATGTATTAAGTTCTATAGTATGTAATATAGACCATTAAAGATAATCAGCCAAAATATGCTTTTATTTTATGTGTACAATATCAACTTTCTATTCGCTAAAGTTATGATTTAAACAAATTGTAAATTGCTTAGTTCACACATCATCACACCACATAATAATTTATTTTTTAAACCACATGAGAAATAAAAAAAAAATATCTGCACTATTACCCATATTGGTACCTATGGGTAATAGTGTAGATATTTTTTTTAATATTTCAAATATTTTAAGTTTTTAATAAATTCGGAGACTGTCTCGATCATTAATTTATATTTCTACTTACATTACATTTTTATTTCGTCAATTCAGTGTTAGAAATGTTAGAATAACATTTTATTTAGTATATTTTATATTACAAAAACGGCGCACATATTATATAATATGATACCAAATTTAAAAAGGGGGAGTTCTATTTATAAAATCCTATATATTTATTCATTGATCATGACCATTTATAAAATACCTTTTATTGAATACCTAAATTAACGTGCAACTTTATGTTATTTTAGTTAGTTTTAGGTATTTTTCTTAATTTTAATCTAATTACTATTATAAACTATTAAATCACTATAAATTATAGTTTTATTACAATAAAATGCAGGTCACCTTTAATTTAATACTAAAATTAATTTTATATAAATTTTAAATATGGCACTAATTATGTACGCCGTTATTGTAATATGCATCAGTGACCCTTGTAATATTTTGTTTGTGTAAGCAGTCAATCTGTATGTTGTAGTGGGACATGAATAAATAAATAGAATATTTACCTTTCTTCATTCTTTGCAATAATATATTATAGTATTGTTGCCATGTTGGTGGATGCACGTTGACCTTGGGAGCTTCTTTATAACGTAAGCAGTAAGGTCAGTTTTTGTCAAGTGTATTTACTGACATGGCATCAACATCGTCATCAATATTGATATATACTGGACATAAATATATGAACTACGAAATGAGAGCTCTGAGAAGTATGTGTGGTGTGACTTTGAGAGACAGAATGCGAAGTGCTGAAGTAAGAGAGCGTTGTGGTGTGAAAGAGGATTTAGTCACAAAGATTGAAAATGGTATGCTGAGATGATTTGGGAATTTAGAAAGGATGAATAAAAAAAGATTGACAAAAGAAGTATAGCTGGCCTGTGTGAATGATACAACAGAAAGGTGAAGACCTTGTTGAATATTCTATGACCCAATCGGAGAGGTTCTCAAGAAAGACCAGGTCAGAAGTACCCAAAACGGACGAGCATGTATGAAGAATATAATGACAATAAACTAGGCAAAAGAAGTATGCAAAGGTTGTGACAAATGGCAATCCGTTGTCCTGTTTCTACTCCTCTGGGACACTGGCATGAGTCCATGTATTTATGTATAACTAGGAATACTTTTACTATAACTCACCTGCTAGTCGTCGGGAACACCTCCACAGTAATCGTTTGATTTAAACTCAGCATAACTTGTGCTATAGCTATATTTATGGAGAAAAGTGCCACTATAGCAAATTTACTGCTAGCCCAACGAATGCCAATGGTTCCGACTATGGAAGCAAAACTGGCTACTATTAGTAAAGGCTTTTTGCCGACTTTGTTTACTAGGATGCCAGTAATGAAGTAGGGGAGCAAGCAAACACATCCCACAATAATGTTGTTTATGAATGTTTCATCGCCAATCCTTGCCTGAAAAAACAAAATATTAAAACTATTTGTATTTTTTTTTATTGGGGGCACATTGTCACTAAAACTGGTCATCCTCAACCTGGCCCCCGTTATCTCTTTGCTATTAACCTATCACAAACTTTTTACAATGTAATGTATACTTGAAATGATATTCCGAAAGGAGAGAGCCTGGAGATCTGTCATACAAGTCTTGAACCTACTTGAGACTCCAGCTCTCACAAGATTATTTATATACAGTTAAGAACATTTGTAATGGATACATTTGTAACCGTTTTTTGATTATTATATTAACTACTGACTGACTAACAATAGTCTAGTAGTTAATGAACCTGACTGCTAATTAAAGGTCGTGGGTTCGATCACCACCCAGGACAAATCTTTGTGTGATTATATTATTATATTAGTTGTTCTGTGTATGCATGTAATTTATCGATAACATGTATTTATTTAGTAATATGCAAGAATGTTTATCAAACCGGAAGATGCCGCGTGGGCAGACCCTTCTTGCGAGGGTCGCTGTAAGCCGCTGCGGCAATTGTGTAGATCTTTGGGAAGGCTTTTTTCCAGCTGTGGAAATCTTTCGGTAGATTTGATGATGAAGATCTTTACAAGTTGTCTGGTTTTAAATAGCAGTGTGTTAGTTGTCTCAAGATATTTATTTTATTTCTTTATTTGGATTCACTGATTTCAGTTTTAAAAGAAAACCTCCGCGATATATTAAGTGGTTTTCAGACTACAATATAACTCTTTTCCTGCATCAATGGTTTATGGCATAGTGAAGACTCTAGTGCCCGGCGCCAAAATACAGACGTCGGAAATCTTTGAACATAGGGCTCAGATTAAGATGTTTTAGGTAAAAAAATAATAAAGTTAATTAAAACTATTACATTATTCTTTTTTAAATTGTCCAAATTGTAAAAATAAATACAAACTAGATTAACTTTGCGTATCAAGTAAGACAGTCGCCTCACCACTTCGTGTCCCTGCATCGATTCCCGCGCAGGACAACTATTTGTGTGGCCCATTGCAACCCAATAGTTGCGCTGAGTCCGGATGTGCTTTTTGACCGTCAATTATATGTTTGTAAAGTACCCCGCGACACATGGATACATTTCCCTAGTGCAGGCGTTGCCATTAAAAAAAATCAACTGTATTTTCTAAGCTACGGGTATTTCAAATACTCGGTTACGTATAACACATTCTTTAATTGGACTGGACGAGACGCCACGAGAGTCACACCCACATCTGCTACTTGCATTGATAACATAATTACCAACTTTGATGTCTCTGAGAAGTGTTTGGTGGCTGGTGTTCGCTCTGACCATAAATGCCAAATAGTAAAGATAAAAAATGAGATAAATATAAATAAACAAAAAATTAGTTTTAGACCTTTAACAAAATCTAATTTGGGAAAGTTCAGTAACAACCTGGAGAATAGTTTGTGCCATCTATTGCCAAACTAAAGTAAGCCTAACGATATGTACACTACATTATTCCACTATATTTGCAAAGAATTTAATAAAGCTTGTAAAATAAAAAACATAACGGTTGACAGTAATAAGATTAAATTTAGTTCTTGGGCAACTCAAGGCATTAGACTGAGTAGAGATTTTTTATATGAGTTGTATGACAGAAGGTCCTATAACCCTGATGTCAATTTCATTAATTATGTTAGAAATTATTCAAAAATTTTTAAAAAGGTTTGCATTCAAGCTAAATCTTTATATATAAGAGATAAAATTAAAAAATCTGATAATAAAATAAAATCAGCTTGGCAAATAATTAATACTGAAACTGGTAAAAGTAGATCAAGAGATCAAACATTAGTATTGAATATTGGTGATGAACTGGTTTCAGACAAGCTTACCATTGCCAATTTTTTAGCTGCTTTTTTTGCAAATATACCCGTGGATATTACTAAGTGTCTCGCATCATCACCAGACGTGGCTGAACTCTTTTTAAATCAAAGCGTAAAACAAACTGTACCTAACTTTAGTTTTAAATCCGTAACAAGTGATGATATTATAAAAGCTTTTAAGAGTATTAAAAGGAAAGGCACAGAAGATTTGTGGGGACTGTCTGTTAAAGCAATTGAATCAATCATACTAAACATTGCTACAATCCTTGCAGCCATCTTCAATGGCTGTATAAGTGATGGTGTCTTTCCCGATTTAATGAAAATAAGTAAGATAATACCCATTTTCAAGGCAGGTTGTTCAAAAAATGCCACGAATTATAGGCCTATCTCAATACTACCAGCTTTAAGTAAAATATTTGAAAAGCTGATGCTCAGCCAAATGTTGTCGCACTTTAACGTGAATGAGATATTGCATAACAAGCAGTTCGGGTTTACAAGGGGCCGCTCTACTCAGGATGCAGGTTGCACATTAATTAGGTCAATATTGGAGGCTTGGGAGGGATCACAGGATGCGCTGGGAGTTTTCTGTGATCTCTCTAAGGCTTTCGGTTGCGTTGATCATCGTACGCTCGTTGTTAAACTGAAGTACTATGAAATATCTGGCACATCTCTTGATCTTGTGATGTCCTAATTATCGGGGCGACAACAGATGGTTTCGATAGGCGGTGCCACTTTGGCACGTCATCCTGTGAAAATGGGGGTGCCCCAAGGATCTATATTGGGCCCATTTTTATTTCTAGTTCATATAAATGATCTCCCTTATCTGGTAGAGAAAGTATCAGACATAGTTTTGTTCGCTGATGATACTTCGCTCATATTTAAAGTAAATAGAAAGGATAAAGATCTTATTGAGCATAATAAAACACTCAGCTTTATATCAGAATGGTTTTCGGCAAATAATCTCTTGTTAAATTTGCAGGGAAAACTAATTGCATCAGTTTCTCATTGCCGAATGTGACTCAAATTGTACCAACAGTTGCACTTAATGCGAAAATATTAGATCTAGTCCCATCGACCGTATTTTTAGGATTGACACTTGATTCAAAATTGCAATGGGGTCCTCAGATTGAAAAGTTAGCAGGTAAATTAAGTTCGGCTTCCTATGCTGTCTGGAAAATAACGCAATTGTCAGATGAACAAACTGCTAGATTAGTGTATTTCGCGTACTTTCATAGCATTATGTCGTATGGCATTCTGCTGTGGGGTTCGGCGGCTGACATAGGTACTATTTTTGCAGAAAAGAGCAGTCAGAGCCATTTATGGTTTAGGCAGTCGCGATTCTTTGCGAAATTTGTTTAAAGAAATAAATATACTTACTGTGCCATCGGAATATATATATCAGAATATAATGTTTGTTAGAAAAAATATTCATAATTATAAAAAGAAAAGTGAACTGCATAATATAAATACTAGGAATAAAAACAAACTAGCCATGCCAGGCTTTAGAGTAAGCAAAACTAATAAATCATTTTTAGGAAATTGTATTAGGTTTTATAACAAGCTTCCTACTCAAATTACTGATCTGCCTGACACAAGTTTTAAAACACATATTAAACGTATACTTATGGCTAGGGGTTATTACACCACTAAAGAGTACATCGATGACAAAGACGTCTGGCTCTCACTTCCTACCTGCACATTGCTCGCTGGAGATCTTGTAGCCATATAGACATGACTGATCTGCTGTGTTACGTGAACTATCTGTAAATGATTGCTATCATATACTTAATTTAAAATTATTGACTCTGTCTCAAAATGAATAATGTTATTGTTTCGAAGTTTTTCTTTTGTATACCTAAATATAATCTAAAATAATAAGCATTCAGACAACCGATCGAGCATATATTGTGTTTGCCTACTAAATAATTACTCTAATTGGACCAAATCCCGTGTTCATGCCCGCTTGAGTATGTTTCGCCGGACCGTCTCAACTGGGTCGTGTTGAAACCGGTAGTAGATGAACCCACTGAGTTTGTTTCGCTGGGTCTTCTCAGTTGGGGCGCATTGGATCCGGTGGTAGCATTAAAGCGCGACCGTCGTTATTAGCACAAGGTCCGTCATAATAATAATACCTTTAATATAGACAGAACCATTGACAATATGTAGTAAAAATATTAGACTTAAACTAGATAATTAAACATAATCTCTTGACAATAACTTGATACGAGCTAGCTAAATATCATTTCTGTAATAAAATAAATTTTATAAATGTTTTCATACAAGATGTACCTAAATATCTATGTTACTAGAAATAATATCTAATGTATACAACTATATTACTACAAACATGTTCTGACTATTTACAAGCGCTTTTTTAAAGTCTACGTGAATAAAAACCTTTTTTATTTTATTTATTATTATTAAATGAGTGAGTGATTCAGAACTTTCCTTTGTATACATAAAATAACAATTAAAATATAATTTAAAACAATCCCCGCACTAGATAAATGAATTCCTGCATCACCGAATACTCTACAAACATATAATTGACGGGCGCAAAGCACACGCAGACTCGGAACAACTACTTATGGACCACGCAAATAGTTGTATAATAAACGTAATATAATACAACAGGAGTTCCGTTTCCGGCTTAAAACAGTAAAGACTTGCGTATCGTTGCTCCTGATATTTTTTACAAAAAAAGTATAATAATCACAATGAAACAGTGTTTTTTTTTTTTAATTCTCATTGTATAATGATATTTATAGTAATTAATAATGTTAAATTAATTTGAAATTATTTAAAGTTATTATATTTACCTTTTATATAATTTAAGATTGGTATAAGAAATGTATTTGCAACACCCTAACAGGGTTCATGTTTGACACAAATTATGTACATTAACACCTATTGTACGTTGCATACGATTTTTACGCAGAACTGAACAATCTAAAAAATCTTTTTATTTGTCATTTAAAAGTTTTGTCTATCATAGAACAAAGCTTATTTTCGAACACTGAAATATAATCAGTACGAGGGATACATTTTATTCAACCATAATCTTTAAGAGGATTAGATAATTGCAAAGCTTTTAAGGCAGCATCGAAATCGAGAAAAGCAACTCCAGATTTTAAATCGCAATAACTACACTTACAAACTTATTTCTAGAACTGCTTTGAAAAAGCTTCTTTTAATTACGTTTACGCTTGGATTACTAGAGTACTTAAACCATTCAAACTTACAATAGCACGCATTTTCAATAAAAGCCCTTTAGAAATCCACATTAACATTTTATGAAGTAATTTCAGAAATTATTGAAATAAATCAAAAGACTCTGGACTGGACATCGGAGCAAAAATTTTGATAAATTATTATCCTAATATTTGGAGCAATGTTCTCATAAATATTTGTGAAGATAATAATATGGCTTTTATTTATAAACAAGAGAGACTATTAATACAAAACATAATGAGTTATCTATCTATGAACTTAGGCAATAACCAGTTAGAATTATTTATGTCGTGTATTAATGAAACAATGTCCTATAAACGAGTACATACCCAAATATATATATTTCATTTTGTCAAGTCTTCTTCTTATCGTGTCGATGGTAAGAATTAGATTCTATCTTCCCAAAATTGGGCAACGCTGACCCCTTTGGCTGAAGCGTCATACTAGTCCTGAAGGGAACAAGACAATCGGATAAATGTGCTACTTTGGGGTGACACACCGTACTCGCAGATGTTTTGTGATGTGGGAATGTAACCCCATTTGCACATGTTTTCTTTGGATCTACCAACCCGGGAACGTAGTCTATTAAGAGTCCTCCAGGTTGACCATGGCAAATTATGTCCCGGAGGTAATTTTTCCTTTGGCGGGACAAAAAAGGAGGAGCAAATGTATCTCGCCATAAGGTTGCCCGTCGCTTTGTCAAGTATAAATATATATTGCAAGCGAAAACAAAACACAGTAGATAAGTGAAACATAAGGATTGAAATATATTTATTGAAAGTAAACATTAATTAATTAATATTTAAAATATTAATATTTTTCCTGTAAACTGTTTTTATATTTTGGGTGTGACAGAAGAACAAGTTCAAGTGACATAATAATATAGAACTTATAGAATATAGAATTGTAGAATATATAATAATAGATATGAATAGTAATTAGAATATTAAGAAACAGAGAAGCCTTTAAATATCTGTAATAAAATGTAACCACATGATCATTAATTATTTTCATTGTTCCAAAGTATCTAATAGACTCCGATATAACAACAAAGACCAACTAATTTCATAGCGTGTAGCCTTTGAAATTGCCATAAGATATCCTATACATAAATTTCCCTAATTGCTACCCCATTCAGCGGAACTAATATTTATATCGAGGCAATCTGCATTCTAAACGTGTATCAACAAATTCAGCGCCTCATTGATACCAGGCTTCTATTACCGACCCGAAGGCACGTTTGTGGCATTAAATTACAGGACCTTGAAATGTTTGTTGAAGGAAGTCAA
Organism: Pseudoips prasinana; assembly: GCA_951640165.1. Taxonomy (NCBI): domain Eukaryota; kingdom Metazoa; phylum Arthropoda; class Insecta; order Lepidoptera; family Nolidae; genus Pseudoips; species Pseudoips prasinana. The sequence goes on along the minus strand of OX621251.1, from coordinate 28,527,175 downwards.
TTTGTATTTTCTATCTTACTTGTACTTATCTAAAATACCCATATCTAGTTAAGACAAAGAGTAATCAATTTGTTTGGATGCTTACAATCAAAGGTAAATGTTTATTTTAATAAACACACAAGGTTTATTTTAAACGACTGTAGTCTATATCTTCTTAGGCATGTTATAGTCTAATTTTAGTCTCTATGTGGTGACGTTGAAGAATATCATTAACCTATCTCATCCCAATAGAAAGGGCGTAGAAATCGTTCCGGAGAATACCTACCAGAGAACGGGCAGCAGCGATTTTCTGTGAACTATGACCAACAAACTGCGATCACCAAGCGTGGCGGTTGTAGCATATCCCCTAGTCTTTGTGGAGGGTTTTGTCCAGCTGTGGACGTCATTTGGCTGACATGAGGAGTCTAGTTTTAAGTTTAAAATAAACCATTTCTAGACTCATCATCGTCATGTCAGTCTAATGAGGCCCACCGCTGGACAAAGGCCTTTCCAAAAGACTTCCCCAATGGAGTTGTATTTGCCATCTTGGCCATGCTTGGCACACGGGTTGGCGATCGCAGAATGTTGGTCATAGTACACACAGAGACGCTGCTGCCCGTTCTCTGGGAGATACACCCTCGAGTCAACTTCTACGCCCCTCTTCGGGATGAAATGGGATGGCGATATTCTATGCCGTCAGTCACACTGTGGTTTCTTTATTTTGGTGAAAATGATAATATCACGGACGCCAGCACATCAAGCTACCCCAATCTGTCAAAATTCCCCACTTGAAAGTGAACCTTATGCTTTTGTGATAAAGTAAATCTATAAAAGAAATTTGACAGATTGGAGTATATGGATGTGCTGCCGCCTGTACCTACGACCAAACAACTCCGGAGTAGTTTATATAGAACTGATGATATCGTATCCAAATACCTTTGCATACTACGGATCGAAACAAAATATGGTAATACCGGAATCAATATTCTAAGGTTGTTGTCTATTCCTTTATTTATTGCTGTTGTAACTAGAATTATTATTATCCTAGCCCTGAATCATTTCAGCTATATCATGTTCGTACTATCTCCGTACTTTTGCGTGCAAAGCTGAGCTTGAATACATAGTAAGTTATAAATAGTAGATGTTATTACTCGATCGTGACTTGGAATAAATCGAAAATAGATATTTGGGTCAAGGGTTGCGCTTTAATTATTATTAATTGTACAATTTAATTGGCTTTCGTCTTTATTTTGGGCGTGGTTTTGGGACACCGATTGTATGGTGTAGACATATTTTATATCCGTAGTACTGAAATTTCAGGCCTGTCATTATATAAAACAACTAAATTATGATCTACTGCTGCATTTGTATTTTAATCTTAATATAACATTTTTTTATTTAACATAATTGTTTACATAAAATACCTATGATGACAGTTGTATGAATGCAGAATATGCAAGAAGAGATTTTTACCTAATTCTATTTGCTTACTAGGCATTCGATACTCTTGAGAGATTTCATTGTTGAAAGGAAAGAAATATCCAGTTTTCACACCGTCTTCGGAATTACTCAGCACTTAAGATATTTTTTGAACGGAATAATATTGGCATATAAATTACAAGTTTAGTTATTTTCATCGAAAGATAAATAATATAAATTTGGCGATGCAAATTTATTTCATTTTGGTATCATGTTTTAAAGTGATTGTGATTTCGATCAATTAACTTAAAACTTACTTAATGTTAAAGTTCTATACTTGTATATTAGGCAAAATCTTAATTATTATAATCTTCAAGGACATTATTCAGACACTGCCATCTGATTCCAAACTAAGCAGAGCTTGTACTATGAAACCTGACAGATAATTGATATGCTACATATAATCCCTATTTTTCTGTTTAAAATAGATCTTTATGTAGATAATTACACCCAGACTCAAACAGACATGTTCATGCACACAAATAGCTGTACTGGGTGGGTATCGAACCTACGACCTGCGTGAAAGGCAAGTATCTACCAACAACGCCAACCGGCCCGTCACTTTTATATATTATATATATTATATACATTATATATTATATACTGACCGGCACACACACAGCCTCAGCGGTAGCATTTATCGTAACTGCTTTCAAATTAGTTGTATACTCATCTAGAAGCACGCAAAGATCATCCCCACTTTTCATTTGATAGTTCTCAACTATAGTCGATATTTGAGGGTACCATAGTCTCAACACATTGTACCTGAAAAATACAAATATGGAGTATTACCACGAACTTACAGACTCAGCGAGCAGAGTTTTACGCTTAGAATTTGCAAAATTACAGAGCAAACACACAGCTTTTTTTAATCTGCTTCCGTTCAACAAAGTTAAATTGAGGACGTTTTTAAAAATATACCGACCTTATTTAAATTGAATCCATCAAAGAACACCTTTTAATATGCCACGATAATCCTCGGTCACATCACGAAAAGGCGTATCGGGATTTGAATAACGTTACAAATGAACGACTTTCATTAAAATTAGCATCCTAGGCGGGATATAAGGTTCATTTGGCAAAACTAGGTACTAACTGTTGTGACATTAAAAATAAACCAGGAATATATTACTCAGAATATATACATAAAAAAAGATAAAACTTGTTTATTTTCACAGGATACAAGTAATTTAGAAGTTATTATTAAAACTGACGTGAGGACCTAACATAATGAAAGATAGAAACAGGTAACTCACATAATCAATTTCATGTTGGATGCGGCCAATAGTTTCAACTTCTTCAGTAAGTCATCTTCATCGCGAAAGCGACCCGCACGACGTCGCGTCCCGTCTTGCACTGACACATACAGTTCATTTCGTGATTTACCCGTTACTATCTTTCATGAATTTAAAAGTTGTAGTTTCCCAATTCCCAAACTAAGTAAACTTGTATCTTGGAAATCAGGGCACTCCCCTTAAGGTGCTAAATTAATTAAAGTGGATAATATGGTTCAAATAACATATAGACACTATACATGTGTTCGATTTCTGGACTTAACAGATTAAATAGACAATTAATGATACAAAGGTGGTGGCGTAGGCTTTTTTCAATGGATGAAAAGTAATGTACGGTACTTACATAGACATAAGGCTGAAATTCGCCATGCATATTAAAATAAGGTGTACTACCAAAGGTTTTTGGAACATAGGCTTAATGTTATAAAGGCCAACAACTATCTGATGACTTATGCTCTTCTTCGTTTCTTCCTCAGACTCGTCCAATGCGTGTTTAGTTTTGTCCCTCCATAGGTTGTAGTACTAAAAGAAAATTTTGTAATTACTCAATGTTATGAAAAAAGAAAAGAAATATTTTTTTTTTACAATCACGTACAACACGCACAATCTTAGTCAATACTTTTATAGATTTTTAAATAGTATCCGGACTGGCATGAAAAATGGCCCTATCTCAACTAGTACTACATGTCTGCAGTGCTGATCTTCCGACAGGGCCAGTGTGTACAGGTTAATGTAATATATAAGTAACACAAAGAGACAAAAGTACATAATCATAACAAGATACAATTTAAAATTAATTAATTGACATAATATTACACACATTGAGTACATTACATTTTTAATTTGATTAAATATAAAACACAATAAAATTATAATACGTAAGAACAACAAATATAAATAACAAATGCTCGTAATCAGAATTCATGAATTATGTGAATGCATTATATCAATTAATTCAAATAAGCGTCACTTGCCTTGCCTATAGGTATGTGTTTCCGAACTAATGTCTTTTACCATTGACATGAAAGTTGCTTTCATGTCAATGGTAAAAGAAACTGCGGGATTCGCGTGCCTGACATATTATGTTATATTCAAGAAACATAGACAATTAAATAAATATAAAATCACTAGATTTATTTATTTAATTGTCTATCAGTGTACAATGTATGTATGAAATATTATTGGTGCTAAAAAAAGAAATACTTATATGTTAATAAAATTGGTGTACTTAAACATGTCAAGGTGATGTAAATTTCATAGTTTAGTGTTTACATATGCTATAGAGGCTACATGCACTGTAGCCTATAGATATGGAAACATATAGATAAATGTTAGGACAAAAAGTGAGCCGTCACGGGACGCCTGGCAGATGTGAAATATCGACATTATTTTGTAAAAGTAATATGCAGAAAAGAACATATTGTGATAGGAACTAAATATGTCATAATGATAAAATAAAAAGTCGATTGCGCATGCGTCACGACATGCGTCGCCACGCTAGAAATCTGTTTTACGTGCGACTATAGATGTTTCACATCAAAATACATATGCAAATATGGACTTAAACTCATGTCATTAGCATGAAAATATGCTACAATTTAATTAATGTTATTCTTAAATAAGAATGAACGTGAAACGCCCAAGTAATATTTTGCCAATCATGTTAGGGTGACTCATATAACGTCGTAAAATTGTTGTTTTCTCTTTCCGAAATATTGCGTCAACATTCCTCATGTAATGTTTTGACATTAGATTGGTAATGTTGACGTGATATTTCCGTATCGCTAAGAAAATATACAACTGATATGTCCACATTTAGATATGGATGTATATATGATGATGATAGGGCTACCCAACTTTAAATTTGTTTTATTAATTTTTATCTATATTAGGCACATTCCCAATTTTCTTCTAAAACACTACATTTAATTGCATGTATGAAGAATATAATGAAAGGAAAAAGAGCTGTGCAACGATCATGAAAAATAGAAATCCGTTGTCTCTGCCTACCCCTCTGGGAAACAGGTGTGGACCCGAATAATGCAGGATCCTTTATTATCCTACGGTGTTGGTGGTCTCAATTTGTTTACTCGGAATATATTTCGAACTTTCAGGGATATTGCGAATATTTACAATAATAAAACTTGCAGGTACCTACGAAATCACATGCACCAAACATTAAAACAATGTCAAAGTACTATACAACATGTAACTTAATTAACGCACACCCCGAAAATAATTTGTACAGAATCGTTTACTGAATCGATTTATATCATTTTTAATATAGGTAATTTTTTATACCAAAATAATCAAAACTACGGAAATATAAATAAAGAAAAAATACCAAATAAAGAAAATTAACTTTATTCCAAGAAACTAATTAAGTAAATAACAATGCATTTACATATTAAATTAAAAATTCAGTGTATGTATTATGATTACAACATAATATTCTAATTGGGGTGTTAGAGGGTGTGTGTTAATTAAGTTACATGTTGTATATGCCATTTTATGGTACTCATTCAGTTGAAGAGATAACAATACGTTGCATCATCATTATCGTCAGCCTGATATCGTCCACTGCTGGACATAGGCCTCCCTCAAAGATTCCCACGACGTGGTCATTTGGACGGGTTTGTAGTCACCCCGCTTGGCATGCGAGTTGACAGAGAGTTTTGGCGCCAACGCGGAATAAAACGCATCGGGGCATTGTTTCGTTTTCAAAAACTGGTGTAAATTCGAGTTTTTATGTGTAAATATGGTGGATTTTTAGACATAACATCTTCGACAACGTACACAAGTGAAGGAAAGTGCCATATTGCCGTGAATTGCGATTTTCTGTATTGAATCCAAAACTCCATAGGTATAAGCTTCTGTAAAGTCTCCACTGCTTTTCTGGGGTTGGACAAGGACTATGTACGACTTGACTGTGACGGACTTTACTTGACAATGACGGAAATAAATGATATAAAATAAATATATTTACTGAAGGCTCATAAGGCCGAAGAAGCCAGAGCCGTAAAACGAAATTTAAAAAAAAAATGCGAGTTGACAACCGCAGTTAGGTCAAGTGGCAAGTAGGTAGTAAACTAGTGACACTGCTGCCCGAATACCTGCTATTTATTTTATATGAATATAGTATTTTAATATAGCATTATATTTATAGTATAGTATAGTATAATATAGTATTTTATTTACGTATATGTTTAAGTTGAATTGTAAATCTGTTAATTTTAATTAATTATGTTTTTTTATTTGATTTTATTTACTGTTTGTTTGATTTTTATATGAATTTGATTACATTGACATTCCACGTTATTTTATATTATTTATTTATTTATGTTTACTACAATTATTTAAAAAACTAAACTCAGATCATGTTGTAATTATAAGTTAAATTGATGTCATATTATGGACTTTTAAGTCTGAAATAAAGATTATTATTATTATTATATGTATGTGTAATAATAATATGATCATTACATTTTTTTAGTTTCTAGTATACCTTGTTAAATATCTCTTTTCTTTCTATTTTTATCTATGTACCACACTTTGTTGCACCGTCCGCGTCCCCGGCATTTTTACACATTTAATTCCTATCCATCCAAAGGTTGTCTGGAAGAAATCGCTTTATGCGATAAGACCGCCCATTATACATTATATCTATTTTTTCATTGTTAATGTTCTTTTTTTTTGTGTACAATAAACTGTATTTTATTATATTCCTTAGTCGCATTTTACGACATCCACGAGACGTAATTAGGTAGCCCTACTATTCTTTCTAGGCAATGAGCCACACGGCTAATGGAATAGCATACGTCACGTCGTTTTAAGAGAGGTAGGGCACAGCGTTCATTCGCTCAAAGAGCAGCCCGACTGGGCAAGTTCCTCCACCTTGCAGAAGACATTCCTTAATGATAACATTAATAATTTTAATGTTGTGTTTTTTCGTGTGAGTAAGGTCGCCAGAGCTCATCGGGGTGGGGGTACGCGTCAGGAACACTTGTTTGCTGACTCTTAAAGGCCGGCACGCACCCGCGACTCCTTGGTGTTGCGAGTGTCCATGGGCGGCGGTGATCACTTACCATCAGGGGACCCACTTGCTCGTTTGTCGCCCTCTATTCAATATCTAATATTTTTATATTTCTTATATTCTGGTTTTTTTACAATTTTCCGACTAGGGAATGGAATCCCTATATCAGAGGGACTTTAGACATTATAATTGTCGGATACAAAGTACATCCACACTTAGAATAACTATTTATGGGTCACCATTGACCTATATGTATTCTACTAGACGCGCAATCCCATATTGAGAATTTGCTCACTGATTTGCAGCGCCCGCGCTGCAAATCAGTAGCAATTTTGGCCGTCGCGCCCGCGCCCCCACCTCGCGCACAGCCGGACTGAGACAGAGTTTTTATTCGAAACAGCGTGTCTAGTTATACATATAAGTCAATGTGGGTCACACAAATAGTCGTCCAGTGCGGGAATCGAACCCAAGACATGAAGTGGCGAGGCGGCTTAACCGCAGCGCAACACGTGGTAAATATTACAGTGAAGCATTATCATTTTGAATGCTTTGGTATATTCATCACATTTTACACACGGCTGCATATCAAGCTAAACAATTCCAGTATAAGCTCGCGTTGTATAGGACTTCCATACTATGAGAGGTCAGCTTATATTGGATAGTATTATCAAGCTATCCTCTCATTGTATAGACAATATAATATATTAGTTGGCAATACATTTCGTGACACATAACTTGTGGGCGATCGAAGTTTCGGGAAAGTTTCCTGCCCATAATTCTTTGCAAGTCTTTTCTTTAGATTCCAAATCCTAAATCGGTTTATAAAATCTGGAGCACGAACTTAGTAGTGTCCCCCTGGTTGAATTTCGGCCACCGCGGCCTATCTCAATAGAGAATAGCCATGTGTGCGAGACATATTATAGTGCACAAGTGTGTGCGCTAACATGGAAGTACTTTCTATGCCATTACTATCATAATCCGACGACTAGCTGCACGACCAGAAAGAGGCCAGGTACAGCGACGTCTCTCTGGGGTCCCATCTGCTGGCATCAAGAAAGTCATTTTACAGAAATATATCAAAATCACTTTTTGGCCCGACCCGGTATTTAAACCCTCATTATCTCTACTTACACAACAGAAAAAATAGTTTGTTAAGTCAGCTAGGTAATTAATAATTACGTCAAATTCAATCCCCGAAAGCATTGTTACCATATGAAGTGTTGTTCATTTCATAAAAATAAAAAAGGCAAAGAGCGAGTCAGACTCGCGCACCGGCGTATTAAGTATTTAAATACACACATCAAAATCAAGTAATTATTTAATAATAAAAAAATATCCATTTAATATTTACCAAATCTAGTCTACCAAGCTAGTGTGGCTTTTTGCATTAACTCCTGTTTAAGATAACAATTGATCCCTATATTAAAAAAAAATACTATTATTGTAGTTTTCACTAACCTAAACTTAAACAGAGGAGTTAAAGTAAGAACTTAGTATGGAAGACTAGATTTGGTTAATATTAATTGCATAATTTTATGTGATGTGTGTATTCCGTCTGTCACGGGAATCGAGTCTCCAAAATTTTCCATTTTTTTTTCTGTGAAGTAAAGGAAAAATCTGACTTCCGTAGTCAGATTTTTCCTTTACTTTTGCTATAAGACATGGCTTCTTGACATCAATTAAAAATCAAGCAAGTGTAAAAACGTCCGGCTATTGAGTAAAAAATGATAAAAATATTCATTGAAATTTTTCGCATTAATAGTCCTATAAATTCCTCCACTTTGGTTGGAAAGTTAGTGAAGGTATAAACATAGCTAAGAAACATATTTATTAGCGTAATAACTCAAGTTGATGGTCTGTCTGAATGGCGGAATCATTTTTACAAATAGAAGCAATGTATCAAACTGGGCTATAATTGTTCCCATTTCCGCGATAGCCTGGTTTGTTTTATTGAATACGAAATTGATTTTGCGGCCATCTTACAGATTTTCTTCTTAGACTGTCGATTGCAATATAAATTAAGAGAGCCCAGAATCACTACTGGCTGTATGCTAATTTTATAATTATTATAATATATTGTAGTGCAGTTACTTTACCTTATTTTCGGCAGCATTCATTCATTTATTAAAATCGTATAGGTATACATACATATAATAATACATAGTTAAGTAGTTTCTTTCTTTCTGGTTTTCTTCTACGAGACGTCTACCTAGGTAGCTAGAGAAACCCGCAGGTTAGCTAGAGTAGGTTTATACTTAAATTGTTAAATCAATAGATATTACAGTAGTAAATAAGTTCAAAAATTAATTAGCCTTTTTATGTTTTAAAAATTCATCGAAGGAATAGAACGACTGTTCGATAAGCCATTTTTTAATGTATCCTTAAAACAATCTATATTCGAGCTCCCGACAACATTATCTGGTAGGTTATTATAGACTGTTGGGCCCATTACGTGAGTCAGTTTGCTAGACTTTTCTAGACGACGCGGTACAGCGGCAAGCCTGTTACTTTACCTTATTTTCGGCAGCATTCATTCATTTATTAAAATCGTATAGGTACATATACATAGGTACATATAATAATACATAGAATTTCTTATATATTGTAATACTGACATCCTAATCCACTTGAATGTTTTATTTTTGCTTATTTTTGCTTATTATTGATGTGTTATATTATTATGTATTTATGTGTTGTCTTATGTTATATGAATTGTAAATAAGAATATGACATGTAAACCTGTTTACGAATAAGTAAACTATAAACTAGGGTCCTCGCATTGTAAATATATAAATAGAAGAACTTGAGTTTATTTCTTTAAATGGTAACATCATTTTGTAATTACATGTTAGAAATAATTTGGTCTAATTTGTAAATAAATAAATAGAAGAAATTGCGTTATTTTTCATTTAATAATAACAACTTGCGTTTATTTCGTTAAATAATAACATAGTATTGTAATTACGTGTTAAAAATAATTAAGTTTAATTTGTAAATAAATAAATCGAAGAACTTGCGTTTATTTCGTTAAATAATAACTTAGTTTTGTAATTACATGTTAGAAATAATTAGGTTTAATTTGTAAATAAATACATAGAAGAACTTGCGTTTTTTTTTTCATTAAATAATAACATAGTTTTGTAATTACATGTTAGAAATAATTAGGTTTAATTTGTAAATAAATAAATAGAAGAACTTGCGTTTATTTCGTTAAATAATAACTTAGTTTTGTAATTACATGTTAGAAATAATTAGGTTTAATTTGTAAATAAATACATAAAAGAATTTGCGTTGTTTTTTCGTTAAATAATAACATAGTTTTGTAATTACACGTTATTTTTAACATGTAATTACAAAACTATGTTATCATTAATTACATTTAATTTGTTAATAAATAAATGGAGGAACTTCCGTTTATTTCGTTAAATAGTAACATTTTTTTTTATTACATATTAGGAATAAATAGGAATTTGTAAATAAATATTAATCATCTACTTTTATTCGACTATTGTTTTAATTGTTATTTTTTATAAAGATTATTAATTTGTTAGATATTTATAGCGTTGAAAAGCCAAGTAGGTACGCTTACAAAAATATTGTTTATTTTAATATTAAGTTCTCAAGTAAATAAATACTGTATAATTCCTCTTGAGATATAACTATTCTTTAACCGTAATTTGAAATTGTACATAATAATATATTTTAGAGCAACCTCAATAATTATTATCTTCTCAGCCGTCAAAAATTAATTAACGATTCTCATGAATCAAATTCAAATATCACAAATTCTTTTTTAATTTTAATTGTATAAACGAACGTTAAATAACAATTATTTTAAGTAATAATTTGATATCATGAGAAGTTTGAAAATAAATTCTGTCTATTTACTAAATGATTCAATTAGCAGATGTTGAAAATAGTTATGAAAATCGTTATAAACTTATTTTGTTCGAAAAAGCTTTTAAATTGTTAACGAATTTAAGAGAGGTAATATTATATTATAACCACAAACATTATCGAAGTGCGAATTGCGCCTTCATCTATAATAATAATATTAATATGATAATAATATCCTGGGACATTATTCATACACGGCCATCTGATTCCAAACTAAGCAGAGCTTGTACTATGGAAACCAGTTAACTCAAATACTACTAGCTACCAGCTCAGGAGAAACAGATTATCATCATCATCATATCAGCCGAAAGACGTCCACTGCTGGACAAAGGCCTCCCCCAAGGATCTCCACAATAGCCGGTCCTTCGCTGCCCGCATCCAGCGGCTTGAAACAGATCATGTAAACAAAAATCTGTCCAGGGTGGGAATCGAACCCACGACCTGTGGCGTGAAAATAAAGTATCTGCCATCCACGCAAGCCAGCCCCTGACTCGCAGCGTGCCTGCCACTAATTGTCGGATGAGTTAGGTTAGATGTGTTAGTTGCAAAAAAAATTGCGTAGAGAACTCTAGTAACTTCCAATTCCAAAATTATTCGGTTTCAGACACCACCGCGTTTATAAGAATTTGATTCCCGCGCCGGACAACTATTTGTCTGACCCATAAATAGTTGTTCTGCGTCTGAATGTAATTTGTGTCCATCTATTATAGATGTGTAAAGTACCCCGCAACACAGGAATTAGATTCCCTAGTGCGGGCGTTGTCTTTAAAAAAATATTACAAACGCGCTTCTTGATGGTCGTCCATACATGCTGGTCGACGGCTTACAAAATATATTACTTAACAGAATTAGAAACTACTCGCTATATACGCCTGCACTTATCATCCAAAATGATTACCAAATTGCAGTGACACTAATCAAAGTGAATATAGGCCTTGATAGAAAATGACATATTCCAAAATAAAATTGTGACTTAAAAACCAACACCTCTCAGGCTGAGATCTATAGAGCGTACTTAGACTTTGCTCAGACTTTACTTAGACAGAAGTTAATGCATGTAACGAAATTACAATTGGTGTTTTGACTTTGTCTGTTTTAGTTTATTAGCATAAACTAAGACAGACAAAGTAGCATAGTCTTAACTTCAAAAAGTCTATAAATACCAAATCAAAGTATAAGCTTAGCATACACTTAGCAAAGTTTTACGTAAGTAAAGTTTGAGCAAAGTCTAAGTACGCTCTATAGATCTCAGCCTTAGTCTACACCTTCTACAAAATTATTAGCTTCCCTAAACTGGTGATCCATAACATAACTTCCGCAGAACATCATGAACCTTCATTATTAGATCCGCGATAAAGACGAAACCACATATAAAATGCACCCCAAACAACACGGAAGATTATAAAAGAAAGCATTTTAATTGGAAATTACAAAATCTTACCGGATAAGTATCTGCTGGCTTCCCAGTGTTCTCCCTATATATTTTAATCAGTATCTCTCTTGCTTCATCGTACTTTTTTTGCGTCAGCAAATATTTGGGGCTCTCGGGCAGCAAAACTCCGTACATTATCCAAGCAAGCAACGACCATAATGACATAGCGTAGAGATAAAAATTCCACGTGTTGAGTACTGAGGAAAAATATAACGGTTGTATTAAGTGAAGAGATAGAAACTGGCACAATTACAAAAAATGTTGGAAACATTGTAAAGGAATTTTTGTTTCGTTTTATATGTCTTTGCATGGGTTTGTGTGAGCGTATCGTGAGATCAAACTAACCGTTTTCATAATTATATGGTTATTCATAAATAGTGTGCCTCCTTATATCATGACGGGCCGGCTCGATTCCTTATTTAATCTTCTGGGTTTAATTCTCTATACAAATATGTCTATACAACTATAAAATACAATATACAATAATCTCTATACAAATTGACGGGCCTGTTGGCGTGGTTGGTAGATACGCTGCCTTTCACGCCGGAGGTCGTGGGTTCGATTCCCACCCGAGACATATATTTGTGTGCATGAACATGTCTGTTTGTCCTGTGTCTGGGTTTAATTCTCTATACAAATATGTATAGATAATAGGTCTTTACCTATGAAATTGCCGTTATGTATGAAAAAATTTAAACGAATTTTTTTCATGAATTTTTTTATTTGTATTAATCGAAGTAATCACCCATGCAATCAATGCATCTTTGCCATCGCAGTGGCAGTTTATTGATGCCCTTCTTAAAGAAATCAGCTGGACGGGAGGCAACAAATTCTTCAAAGGCATTTTGTACTGCCTCTCGGGTATTGAATTTTTTTCCCGCCAAGAAGTTATCCAAATTCTGGAAAAAGTAGTAGTCTGTAGGCGCAAGGTCTGGTGAGTAGGGCGGATGACGGAGAGCTTCCAACCCCAGTTCTTGCAACTTGGAGACCGTCTGCTGTGCAGTATGAGGTCGCGCGTTGTCGTGCAGGAGCAGCGGAGACGAGTGATTGACCAATGCTGGTTGGAGATGCGCCAGCTTCTCCATCATTGTGCTCAGTTCTTCACAGTACACATCTGCAGTAATGCTCACCCCGTTTGGTAAGAAGCTGTGATGAATCACACCGGCGCTAGACCACCAAACAGTGACCATCACTTTTCTAGGGGTAAGTTTTCGTTTAGGGCATTGTTTAGGTGCTGAACCAGGATCCAACCAACTTGCTGAGCGCTTGCGGTTATCAAACAGAATCCATTTTTCATCGCAGGTAACAATGCGGTTCAAAATTCCTTCATTTGTGTGTCTGTTGAGCAGTGCAAGGCACGTCTCGACGCGTACTTCGCGCTGGCGATCATTGAGTTCGTGGGGCACCCATTTGTCAAGCTTTTTTACCTTGCCAATTTGACGCAAATGGACCAATATTGTTTTGATGCTAACGTCGAAAGCTGCTGCTAATTCAGCCGTAGATTGTGTATCATCAGCTTCCACAACCGCCTTTAATTCGTCATTGTCGACCAAAGTCTTCGGACGACCGCGAGGTTCATTTTTCAGGTCGAAATTTCCAGAACGGAAGCGAGCAAACCAATAACAGGTGGTGCGTTGGTTTGTAGTGTTAGCTCCGTAAACGTCGTTGATGTTGCGTGCCGCTTGTGCCGCGTTGCTGCCACGACGGTACTCATATTCCATAATTACTCGAATTTTTAACGTATCCATGATGACGAAAAAGATTGAAATGCGATGAAAATGTAACACTAATCAATAAAGAAATGACTACTTTTGGAAAAAAGAATCCATGTTTTTAAAATAAAATTAATTTGAAATTAGAATTCTTAGTCAAACAAAAATTATTTTGATTTGAAATGGCCAGTACTGCAGAACGGCAATTTCATAGGTAAAGACCTAATATTTACAATAGAAAAGCAGAATATGTAGTAAATCAGTTATTTGGTTTCCATAGTACAAGCTGTTTGAGATCGGATGGCTGGGTGTGAATAATGTATAGACGGGCCCGTTAGCATGGTTGGAAGATACTTGCCTTTCACGCCGCAGGTCGGTTCGATTTCCACCCAAAACAGATATTTATGTTCATGAACATGTCTGATTCTCCTGAGTTATTATCTATATAAATATGTATTTACGAAAGAAAAGCAGTATACATAGTTATTAGTTATCTGGTTGTCATAGTACCTACAAGCTCTGCTTAGTTTGGGATCAGATGGCTGTGTGTGAATAATGTCCCAGGATATTACAATGTCCTATGGTTAAGTAATCTTAGAATCAATCGTGGGTGAACTACTGCTATAGTGTTCCGTTGCGAACAAATGCCATAAAAGGTATTTGCATTCGTGACAAAAATGTTTAACTCCAAGTTAAATAAAAATTCGAAAGCTGGTAGTTAAAATTTTGGTAGTGTTTATACTTTTTTTATATAGAATGTATCTGTTTAAGCACACAGTTTTGCGCTATAATTATATTCCGCACAAATAATTCTTCGTTAAAACTAGCTGCTGAGCTGATATTTAGCCTACAGGACACAATAACAAGGTGATTTCTAGCTACGTAAACATACCTATTTCATATTTAACACTGATATTTCAACAGCTAGCCATTTTCCCAACTATGCGGCGGTAAATTGCTCTTTATGCAGTAGAGCATGTATTTTCAAAGCGTAATTGAGTAGGGTACTTATAGGGCTGCTACTGAACTAGATTATTTTTGAGTATGAAACGTTGCTTAGTACCATGTTCAGCAGATATAAGGGTAATGCTACTGAATATGCAGACAAAATGGAGAGATTATTTTCTGTTATTATTTAGGAAACACCTTTTTATAATCCCACGGTTTATAAAGCATGACATTTTTTCATTGCGGCTGCTCAAAACTTTGCTTTGAAATCTCAAACATGCAATCGAATGACGTTAGTGCATGTAATACTTTGTTGGCTACACCGGGATCCAGACAATGCTATTTGTTGTATAAGATTTATGTACTGTCAATGAGTCCTAGTTTAAGTTATATAGGATAGATATATAGGACGTTGTCTTACGGAGGTGACATCGTCATTTAATGTACAAGGCCTCCTTAAATAAATTAGATTATAAAAAAATATGATTAAACAAAAATTCGCCTAAGATATCAAGCTGAATGACTTTTTTTATAGAACTAAGTCCGCAAATAAACATACCTACAGTCGTCCTGATTACTAGTTTCTATTACTACATATTTTAAAAAAATTGTATGGTTATGCTACGGTTTAGAATCAAAAATTGTAGAATATAAATTGATGGGTGATAAGTTCTATGTAATTTAAATTATCCCTTTATATCTCATTTCTCTTTTCATTCTATAGCGAATGCTTTTACTTTGGTATATTATCCATTTTATTTACGTTGGAAGTTATAAAGTAAAGTTGAAGTAGTATATTTCAAACAGTGATAATTTAAGTACAGAATCAGTGCAAGTCTAATCGAATAAAACAAACATTCTTGATCACCACTTAAGCAACGTAATTCACGCACCACACCAAGTAATGAATGTAGCCGTTTTTATGTTATTATCACTCCAACTTTATGAGGTATATAAGTGATTCATGTTATATCGACACGAAATTGTTATAGCCATAAGCCACGTATGAAGCTCCGGTTAAATTTTACCCACTAATAAACAAGTTATTAATATCAACATTTTGTGTGAGCTTGTGGGGATATTTTAGGAAAATTGGTCGTCTGTTTGTGTGTACGAATTTTGGCATATTATTTTGCCTTGGGGAAGTAGCTCATAACTTCAGCAATTTGTTATGAGGTACTAAATTAAATTCTTAAAAATATACATTTTATAGCTACTAGAGTGTCTTATTCTAATATTTATTTAACTACAGTTCCTATTTTTCGTTTTATTTAATTTTTTATATATTTTATATTTTGTATCGCGGAGCACTTAACAAAAATTGAACTCACGGACAAAAAGACATTCCTTAATAATAACATAATAACTTTAATATAGTGTTTCTGTGTGAGTACGAATGCCAGGGCTCATCGGGGTGGGGGTGACTCGTTTAAAGGCTGGCAACGCACTCGTGACTCCTTTGGTGTTGCGATTGTACATGGGCGGCGGCAGTGATCACTTACCATCAGGTGACCCGCTTGCTCGTTTGTTGCCCTATGATATGAAAAAAGCGTATCCAGACTAAGAACAACTTTAAATCAGTCATTCAAATAGTTGTCCAATGCGGGGCTCTAACCCGAGCTCTAACGAAGCTAAGCTCTAACACGGGGCGCCGAGGTAATAGCGAAGTCGGTACCTTACTACACGTGTAGTTTTGGCTATTTATTAAACGCAAAACGACCAAAAGGCACATCCTGACTCGTAAGAACAATATGCAGTTAAGTACACAGTCTTTGCCCTGACGAAGAATTGAACGCAGTCCAATAAATTGACCGCTAATGTTATAGAGCATCTAACACCATTCCCTCTGGGCGCGAAAATGAATCACACACGGCGCGAAACCGGTAAGACCTCTCTCACTAGTGCCGGCGCATGCGGTGTTATCATACCGATACGGCGCGCGTGTACAGGCGAAATTAAGAACTTTGACACTGCCGCTATGCCGATACCATAAATTAAGTAAAAATAATAAATGTAATAAAAAATAATATAAAACATTTTCTTACCAATTTTACCGTTAAATAATGTATATTTCCAGTCATTAGTAAGTATTCCCCATGCCATAGCTGCTACTACTATTTGTGCGAACGATGCAAAAGATGATTGACATAACATAACTCTGTCTCTTATACCTTTGTGACAGAACTCTGAGCTTAATGTCACTAAGGGACTAAATGACGTGGCAAATCTGGAACAAAGTACATCCAATTAAACATTGTATATAATGAATTGCAGTGCTATCGGTGCAATGGCTTATAAAACTTAATAAGTCTGATAAAAAAAAATCTTAGTTGTTAGTGCAGTAATTTTCTTGAGAAAAATTCTTTTAAGAATCTACTGGAATGGTGAGATGCTCCGAAATGAGGTACCAACTAATCAACGTAAGATCTTACGTTTAGGTCTCGATTACGATTTGTGACAGAGGTCTTATAAACACATGTACGAGAGTTAGCATTCATATTTGAATAAGATTGACAGGTAGTTTTAGCTTTTATTTTGATTTTAGTTTACATTTGTGAAAAATATTATGTTATTTGTTTAAAAGCCTGCCCTATATTCATTCATTCATGGCAGGATCTTAGAAATGCCACAAGCAGGGCAATCAGTGTGGCCACGTTCTGGGCCGCAAACATTTAACGAGTTTGCAATCGAAATGCTAAGAAGAAGAATGTGTTTAAAAGACAAATACTTCACCAAGGTAGATTGCCATGCTTTGTAATACCCTAAATGTAAGATAGAACTTGTACCAGAGTTTCTAATAACCTAAAAGTTAACCGCCTGATTTCAGCTAAGTTACGTTCTGGATGTTTCATTTCGATTGAGATTTTTTTTATAAAACAAGATTAGGTTGGACAAGGTTGAATTTTCTTTTCCGATCTTTTGGAAACTTTCATGCCGCAGGCAATCAGACACTCAAACACAAAAAAGCATCCTTTATCTTATTCTAAAAGTAACGTGAACGCAATCGTGGGTTGCACCTAGTCATATAAATGGTGTAATGTAATTAATGGATGAAATACAAGGAGCACAATCTACTGATAAAACTGAACGAATGAAATAAATTCAGTTTGTTAAATTATTATTACAACTGACGTGAGGAGCTACCACAATGCAATGAAACGACGTCGCAGTGCGTGACGGAATGCCGAGCGGATCGCATTCGCCCTCAAGATGACTTCCTGAAGAAGTCGAAACTGTTGACCGAATCCAACATAAAATTAATTAAGTGAGTTACAATTACAATCTTTCATCAGTTTGTGAAATTTGATAAACTTATTGGAACGAAGTTCCTTATCGCGCGTTGTGAAAGGGGGCTAGACGGAAAAAAATCTTACGAAAAGTTGTCACGACACTTTTTGCAGCTGTGCGGCGTGCACATGTTTCTCTGTCTGTCTCTCTCTCTATCTTATAGAAAGCAAGCCAGATATTTTCATTTCTATTTCGCATTGAACAGTGTGGTGCCGCGACGATTATTTTTGTTGAATGTATACAGGTTTTTTGTACATAATAAATAATAAGAAATAACTTCGTTCCATCCGGGTGTCCCTTGACACCTCTCAAGTTATTATTACCCCCCGTACTAATTGCCTCATGAACTTTTGACCATCACCATCATCATCATCATCAGATATTTCGCCTGATATGCAGCTGAAATACGCCTCCCCCAACGATCTCCACAATTATTGGTCTTCCGCTACCCGCATCCAGCGACCATCATAAGATCATCTTTGATACTGATCGACGTAAATTTGACTATAGCGTTTTTTTGTGTATATTTTGCAAATTGATGTTCTTCACGTTTTTCAGTCTCATAAGCTACAGAAGTTTCTTCCACTACGATACAACAAATAATAACTACCTTCTAGATTTAGCATTCACTCTTGTGCTGAGACATTATATACCTTTAGCTTTAAACTTTATTCTTTTGGGCCGAAACAATGCTGTGAATTTTTAATCCCCCCAAAATTTCAGATAAAAAGGTTATAAGAAAATGTCTGAATAAAGATTCAAGATACATAAATCTGAGTAAAACTTGCCTAGACATCAATTTTATTTAACAAAGAAGAAATTTTTGAAGCGTTAAGTCTGTCTTCGGGTTTTTTTGTTATTCACCGTGATAGTTATTAGACAAAAGCAAACGCTTTAATTAAATTCAACTTTTATGATTATCAACTTTTTGCTTTGATCTTGATAGGTAAATATTAATCCTTTGACCGCCGAGAGGCACTTATACCATAGAAAAACGGTTGCTTGTCTGCCAACTGGTGTCTGGAGCTTAAGGAGTTAGAGACTTGAGAAAACAAAAGAGTTTTATAAATTACTCAATATTCGTGTTATAAAAGCAAAAACATTATAGTATTTTTGCACAAAGTTTTCAGTAACTTTATAAAAAAAAAACCGGCCAAGTGCGAGTCGGAATATTTCGGTTGATTAAATGAAAGGTAAATTGCGGTTTACGATTTATGACGTATTCAAAAAAATCTACTTGCTAGATCTCGTTCAAACCAATTTTCGTTGTTAGTTTGCATGGTAATGTATATCATTATATTTTTTTAGAAGTTACTGGGGGGGGGGGGGGGGGGTGACACTCATTTTACCACTTTGGAAAGGTCTCTCGCGCAAACTATTTAGTTTAGAAAAAAATTATATTAGAAATCTCCATATCATTTTTGAAGACCTATCCATAGACACCCCCTCATGTATGGGTACGATGAAAAAATTATTTTGAGTTTCAGTTCTATATATACCCACAAAATTATATTTCTATTTTTGTATGATGTATTGTATGAATACATATACTTACCAAGTTTCAACAGTACAGCTCTTATATTTTTGGAAAAAAGTGGCTGTGACATACGGACGGACAGACAGACAGACATGACGAATCTATAAGGGTTCCGTTTTTATGCCATTTAGCTACGAAACCCTAAAAACGTAATGATGCATTTTTATTGTAGAATACCTAGTTATAAATGACTCATTTTAGTTGTATAACATTATTGGCAATGCAAAGCGTCGCAAGCGGCCAACAACTGGCGGCAACAATGCGTGAAACGGACTTAGGCTTTATTGGACGAATTTTTATCTCCACCATTCGTCGCGCTTGGCGCATACACTGGGAAATTGTCCAGCTGGTTCCTCCACTACCGGTTTCAACACGGCCCAGTTGAGACATTCAATTGGGCATATACAACATGTAACGTAATTAACGCACACCTTCAAACACCCCAATTTGAATATTATGTCGTAATCATAATGCATGAACTGAATTTTTAATTATATGTATATGCATTCTTATTTACTAAATTAGTTTCTTGGAATAAAGTTTATTTTTCTTTATTTTGTATTAAATGATGGAATTTGTATGAATACTAATAAAATTGCGACTTTAAAGGTCTTATTACTTTGCCTTGCTGTACATTTCAATTTGTTTTGACTGTACAGGGTTAATATGCACATCCTACGCAGATGATACTGCAATCACCTTCTTCGCAAATTCCTGGTCAGATCTTCAAAATAAAGCGCAAAGTGGCTTCACGTCTGCCTTAAACTGGCTTTTATCTCACACCCTAACCCTTAACACTAGTAAAACTAAATTCATCACATTCTCAATGAGCTCTATATCTCAACCTAAAATTCCAATAACACTCAAGCCTCATACATGTTTTCCGCAAACTCAACAGAATTGTAACTGTCCAGTTATTGATAATGTCAACTCTATTAAGTACCTTGGCATAGTTTTAGACAGAACACTAAATTTTAGACCCCACATAGAAGCTTTAACGGGCAGAGTGCGTAAACTAATTTATATTTTTAAAACCCTTCGATATGTCGCTAACCAGTTTATTATTCGTAACGTCTACTACGCACTTTGCCAATCCATCTTAACCTACTGCATTTCAAGCTGGGGTGGTACATGTAAAACTATCATTTATCCTTTGGAAATAGCACATAGAGCCATATTAAAGACTGCTACCTTCCGACCAATTCTATATTCTACAGCCCAACTCTACAAAGACTGCAAGGTCCTTAACGTAAGACAACATTTTATTTTACAAACAATTCTTTTACAACATTCCAAGACGCCATATGTTGTGTTGACTAATCGCCGCAAAGATAAAGTTTGCACTGTTCCCAAGATCAAATATTCGTTCACAAAAAGATTCTTCCTCTACCTTGGGCCCTTCTTATATAACAAAATCAATGCAAATTCTAAAATTTATACCTTATCATACTATCAATGTAAAAAAGTTGTTCACTCTTTTCTCCTAGATATTAGTTACGACGAAACGGAATCACTCCTCCAATCCTTGCAATAAACTAATAATACATACACGCACGCACGCACACACACACAGTCACACACACTCACACGCTCACACACACACGCAAACATACATCCACTCACACACGCGCACACACACACACTCACACACACACACACACACATACATACAT
The DNA here is from genome assembly GCA_951640165.1 of Pseudoips prasinana. Taxonomy (NCBI): domain Eukaryota; kingdom Metazoa; phylum Arthropoda; class Insecta; order Lepidoptera; family Nolidae; genus Pseudoips; species Pseudoips prasinana. The sequence continues at coordinate 28,505,902 of OX621251.1, read as the reverse complement.
ACATCCACATACACGCACGAACATGCACATACACGCGTTCACATTCTTAATAAAATTAAAGTAGTACTTATGTTGAGAATTAAACACTGTATTCAATCCCAAGGAGACGGCACTGTTTCTCTTTATTACAGGCTATCCTGTAGCCTATGTAAGAGGACAGTACCCTAACCATTTAAGTGTAGTATTTTTATGTGTTTGTAACCTTAATATGCCATTTGTACTGTACTACAGCAACTTTTCTAAGAAATAAAGTTATTATTATTATTATAATATGACAATAAATTGCGTAGTTTTTTTTTTTAATTTAAAACTACCTATATTAAAAATGATATAAATCCATTCAGTAAACGATTCTGAACAAACTATTTTCAGGATGTGCGTTAATTAAGTTACGTGTTGTAGATGGGATTTGGTCCATTTCTATAATTACTAGCTGTTCACGGCTTTTTCACTCGCATCAAACTTTAAATATTATGGCCTATAGTTATTTATAAGAAAATAACATAGAAATATAATTTTTTATCATTTATTCAGCCGGAAGACGTCCACAGTGGGACAAGAACTTTCCTAAGGACGAGGGTTTTGCCATTTTCACCATGCTTGACAGACTTGGTGACAGGGTTGGTGAAGTTCAAAGTTCAAAGTTTTTTATTGGTAAAAAGTATTTTACAGGTCTATTTAGCGTAGGGTATGAGTGCCTTAGTGTAATTTCGCATTGATCGATCCACAGTCGATCACAACAACATTTAGTTATTAATACATTTCGATGTCAATAAAATAATATTCAATAAAATAATAAGTTATACAGATGTCAAAAAAAATCAATACAAATTAAATCTTTAATTTAAGAAACTCGTCAAAGGAATAAATTGACTGCTCGATTAACCCTTAAAACTCAACTCGGTGTGTCCAATACCTTAGCTGGTAGTCTGTTGTAAATTGTAGGCCCCATTACGTGAGTGAGCTCGCAATATGATAGTTATATCAGAGATCGCAGGATACATGAACTGCACGTGTGGCGTAGCGGCTAAGACAGTCGCCTCGCCGCTTCGTGTCGCGGGTTCGAGACCCGCGCCGGACAACTATTTGTATAACCCATAAAGAGCTGTTCTGAGTCTGGATGTAATTTGTGTTCGTCAATTATATGTTTGTAAAGTACCCCGCTACACAGGGATTAGACTCCCTAGTGCGGGCATTGTCTTTAAAAAAAAAAGAAAAAAAATATTTCGCACTCACACTCAAATCACACTGTCTCACCCAAATAGATTTCCTTGTTAAATCAGAATGTTTATATAAACGATTTCTTTATTGACTTGTTCATATCCTCTCGCCATGTCAAAAACAACAAAGGCATCTTGTTTATCTCGTTTCAATAACAGAACTGTCATGACCGGATTAGAATCAAGAAACTTGGAAGTTGTTTGCTTATTTCACGTTATATTAATTTCAGAATCGTTTCAAGCTTTCAAGGATTTTCAATAATTTTGTATCAAAATAAGTTTCTAATATTATCGATTAAATGGCTTGAGCTCTTTTCATGTCGGGAATTTTAAGTCGTCGGCTACAGAGAGGTACGGACGCGGGGGTTCAAGTCGCTCGATATAAAATTATTTTATATATACTGCTGGACAATGCCCTGGCTTAACGTTCTTTGGAAATCACCCGCTTGGCATACTAACTGGCGAATTGCATCATGATGGTCGTAGTACACAGAAAGACGCTGCTTCCCGTTCACTGAGAGATAGTTCCTCGGTATGATTTAAAAGCCTCTAATGTCGAGTAGGATATTAGACATCGTCACCACACAATACATATAAATCGATACTTGAAACTAATTTATAATAATGATCTTCTAAAGAAATTTTAGGTTCAGTCAACAACCAACAATAATTTCATCAACAATCATTATAATATTGTTGTTGTTGTTAATAATAATAATAATCATAATCTTTATTGTTCAGAAAATATATAGTCTAGTTACAAAAATCTCTGGTCTCCACACTAGGATTCCCTGTGTCGTGGAGGCCAGTCTCTTTCATCGTGGTTCAAAAATACAATAAAATTATTAAATGACAATTATATAGTATGTTATCTTGCAAGAAAAACACTCCTAAGGCTTACTGTCCTGGGACACATATTTAATGAACGTATGCCCACAAGGCATACGCAGACAGAAAACTGGAAAAACCTTGACAATGTAATAGAGATGGGAAGTGATAAAATGCAACCCACCTACACATTTGACAAACAATATAATTTATACATCCCTAGTAGAGAGGAATGGAAATTGGGACTTTGTAAACAAAACGAACAAAGTCAAATTTGGTATACAGACGGATCAAAAATGAAATCCGGTACAGGCGCGGGCGTATATAATGAAACCTGCAGTATCAGCGAAAGCATGGGCAATTTCGCGACAGTGTTTCAGGCAGAGACATACGCGATAATTACATGCGCCCAGACGATCATAGATAGGGCGACTGAAGGTCAGACCATCTACATACTCAGTGACAGCCAGGCTACATTAAAAGCCCTGATGTCACATAAAATCGAATCAAAATTAATCCAGAACTGTATCACGGCTCTGAACAAACTTGGTACTAAAAACAAAGTCAAACTCGTATGGGTACCAGGCCATACAGGAATAGAAGGCAACGAAAAAGCAGATGCACTAGCTAGGAAGGGATCTGAAAGTCAGTTCTGTGGACCAGAACCGTGCGTAGGGATTCCTCCAAATGTAATAGGAGCAATCCTTAAAAATGAATCCACAGCTAAACACAATCAAATGTGGACCAAAATCAAGGAATTAAAACACTCAAAGCAACTCATTAAAGGAATAGACAAAAGCTGGTACAAAAAACTTGGGAAGTACAGCAGAAACCAGCTACGACTGATAGTAGCAGTATTCACGGGCCACTATGGCACCAACTATCACCTACACAAATTGGGACTGTCGAATAGCCCGATCTGCAGGACCTGTAGGGAAGAACAGGAAATAATGCTGCATATAATATGCAAATGCGATGCATTGGCAAGACAAAGAATGGCCATCCTGGGGCTGGCATATCCAGAACCAGGAGACTACAAGGATCTACCCCTAAGAAGTGTACTGGATTATGTGAAGACTTCATTCAGGGCTTTAGGGATAGAATAAAACCAGTGGGGGATAGTACAAAAGATCCTGAAGGGTCGAAGTGCTGTACGCAAGTACACCCCATCAAAGATAAGATAAGATAAGATGTTATCTTGACACAATTACTTTTTTACATATTTTTTATGACAACGCCCTCACTAGGAAATCTAATCCCTGTGTCGCAGGGTACTTTACAAACACACACCCAGACCCAGAACGACTATTAATGGGTCATACCAATAGTTGTCCGGCGCGGGAATCGAACCCGGGACACGAAGCGACGAGGTGACTGTCTTAGCCGCTGCGCCACACGTGCAGTCAATATGTTTAACATAATTGAAATATAAATTCACCCTTACTAATTATTAATATATCGGAAAGAATTAGGCCTTACGACACAGGGAATCTTAGTGTGAGCCGCAGTGAATTTGTAAAAATTAGCTCATAAGTTTAATCATTTAATTTTGAGATTTAGTTAATTTTATTACATAATTTTGTGTTTTTACACGTTAAGACACATAACAAATACAAATATATGATAAATACAAATGATTACTTACAAGAGTCCTTCAAAGAATTTAGCCGTAACAAGTACTTCAAACGTTTGGCTTGATCCTGCTATTAATGTGCATACAAATATACCACTTAAACCTATGTATATAAATATTTTCCTTCCAAAAGCATCCGTAAGGAAGCCAGCGACCACTGACGATAGAAGCATTCCTAAAACAGATTTCAAGGTGAAACCAAAACAAATCGGTATTGAATGCTATTGTTTTTTGTTTAAGCAATAGCTAGAAGCAATTTAGAATAAGCATACATTATGCGTATAGTATTGGTAAACTCCACATTCGTTCATGCGCAGTTTACCTATACTATACGCATAACCTGTAAGTAATTATTTATTCTGTAATAGGTTACTAATCACACTAATATTATAAAGGCGAGAGTTTGTGAGTATGTGACTGTGTGAGTGCTTATGTTTGTTACTTCATCACGTCCAAACGGCTGGAGCGATTTTAATAAAATTTGGTATGGAGTTAGCTGACACCCTAGATTAACACATAGGCTATAATTTATATAGTTGAACGCGGGTAAAGCCGCGGGGCACAGCTTGTAATAAATATCCGGAACATGTGTGTAGCGCCATCTATCCCAAACTAAGTAAAGCTTGTACTATGGACTCTAGACAACGGATAACAATACTTAATTACTTTTAGTACATATATGCAGACACTACACGAGCCTCCTCTACCATCTTCCTTTAACATGGGCATACCTGCAAAGAGACGTGGCGTCTCTATGTGTCCTTTACAACATTTATCATGGGAAGTGTTCAGAGGAATTGTGCGGCCTTATACCTGTCGCCACATTCCGCCACACCCTCCCGCCAAGATAAATTTCATCCTTATCACCTGGATTAATAGTCATCTTCCACTGTGCGTTTTACAACAAACTTTCAATCAATTAACTGCGGAGGTATTTCCGATCCGTTATGACACGGCAATCTTCAAAAAGCGAGCTTATACCTTTCTTTAAGGTTGTCAACGCACTTGCGGCTCCTTCTTGAGTTGCGAGTGTCCATGGTCCTATTATAACAAAGAAGTACCCAAAAATTTCTTTCCGTTGTCCAGTATATCCATAGTACAAGCTTTGCTTAGTTTTAGCTGAATAGCGCTGTGTAATATGTTTCGGATATTTATTATTAGTTTTGAGAATTTCCTGTAAAAAGAAAACCTCAGTATGAACCTGAAGCCTGAGAGTTTGCGGTATTAAACCCCCATGCCCCGGAGAGCACGTAAAGCTGTCGGCCTTGTACCTGACCTCTTCCCGGTCGTGTCGCTAGTCATCCCATCGGATCATGGGAGTAATGGAATATAAAGTGCACTTGTGCACTAAAATACATATGTCCCGCGCAGATGAGATGGCTAGTCTTCATTCAGACTGGCCGCCGTAGCCTAAATTCGGCTAAGAGAACATCATTATTAATCTATTACAAAATAAATAATTACTAACAGATAAACTCGGCATGTATACACGTGGAGTTTCCCTATAGTACAGGGAAACTCCACATGTAGATATGTACAGAGGCCAGCACGTCAAGCTACCCCAATCTTTCAAATTTCCCCAATTGAAAGTGAACCTTATGCTTTTGTGATAAAGTTGAAAATCTCTAAAAGAAATTTGACAGATTGGGGTAGGTGAATGTGCTGGCGTCTATACATATATGTGTATACCATACGCATAATTCCATAATCTTCTTAATATAATAATATTTAACTTATTTCGGTCAAAAATACTTACCGATATATGGCATTCCATTTAACAGTCCTTTTTGAACCAAAGTCATATTCAAGTCACATTCTGCACTCGGCAAGAGAAAAGCTGTAGTATTGCTGACCAAGACCCCAGTGACAAATCCCACGAAAGCACATGATAGTAGCTTTATATGAAACCGACCAAATGTGCAAGCCTTGAGCGCTTCGTCGATCTCTTTCATTGTAGTCGAGAGAGCTAGATCATTCTTTGTTTTGGCTGAAAATAAACTTCTGTTATTATTTCTAGTAATAAATTTAGACCAATAATAAGATTGGAACCAACATTTGTGGATGATGCTCCCACTAGACTGGCCCGTTGGTCACTAATATAGTGGTGTGGGTCCAATGCCCACCCAGGATAAATCTTTCCTTGTTTGGGATCAGATGGCAGTGAGTTAGCTGGCCTAAGATATTTTTTATATATAGACAACGCCCACACTAGTGATTTCATTAGAAATAAACAGAGCCTTTGAAAGACCCTTTAATTTTGTATTAATTTTATTTTATAGTCTGTTTGTAAAGCAAAAGATCCCTCAAGAAATATTTACAAAAATGCAATAATGAGACTTTATACGAAAATTTCGTACGATTAAAAACAAAAGCAAATTTCAAGCGTTTTGATATTGAAGTTATATACAACCAGCCGCGCAAAATGCTTGTCTGCTCATATCTCGATGCTCGCACTTTTTTATACTCGTAGTTTACGATTAGCTTAGACGACTTTTACAGCTACACCGGTCAACAGAAGCGAGCGTGAGCTTGTGCATAGAGCCTTAATAGCTTGTAATTTTATTTCGTTAGACGACAGAAGCACGAGCTTCAGCTTTGTAGCAAAATTATTAAGCCAATACAAATGATTAGGCTGGTGAGCGTCCCCTTTGCGGTTTGAACTTCGATTCAGGGCGGTTACTGACGTGAAGATTCATAAGAGGGTCATTTTTAGGGAAGGGTTGTACAACTTTAATAGGTATGCGACGTTGCGTCCGATTGAGGATCGGAGAAGGTATTTCATCGATGCGAATCGATATTCGTACGCACACACTCTCGTATAATGGATCAAGCGCTGGCGGGTGATGATATTATAGTAATGCATTTAACAGCCGCGTGCTGCGAGGGGAGCCTGTTTAGTGGAGTCCTTTTAGTCTTTTTATTATGTCACATCTTGCAATTAAAATTGTTTATGGAATTAAATTACATAGAAGGAAATTATTTTTAGTCTTCCAATTCCGTTTATGATGAGTCAGAAAAATAGATGATATAACAGAAAGAGAGGAGAAAGTCGCATGGAGAGGGCATAACGTTTTTTCCTTACGTGTCGATTTCTACCAGTCAACTTCTACTGCATATCGTGCTAAGGAACTATAAATAATTGTTCAACAAGCGGCTATATTGAACACATGTTGCAGTACACGTAAATTTCTTACATCTTCAACTATTTTCTCAGCATTTTCTATATAATTTTCAATCTTATACTCTGGTCCGCATATAAGTTTCTGTCATTTACCCTCGCCGATGAGAATATACATTTGTCAAGAAAATAATAATAATAAACCTTTAAATGCTTAACTACGCATCAGAGTTTCGAGCAATAAATCCCTTATTAAGTCAGTCAACAATTACAGAAAAGACGTCCCTCAAAGACAAATTTGTTAATAAATATAGACTTTGTTATATTTTATAGTTCTATGGTTGAGGTGTATATTAAATGTAGTATAGTGTGTTCCCGAAAATAATTACTGTGAATACCACAGTAATTATTTTCGCCAACACACTATACTGTGATTACATCATTTGCCGCATCAAATGGATGTATAGCAAGAATAGCTATGCAAACAAAGGATCTGCATCGTTCGTTTTGCGGTATGGTACCCAAATTGATAATGAGGCGCTGGGTTACATTCCCGGATGAGGCTGAGAATTGGAGAGGCATACGTGTTGGGGCACACACTTGTACAGTCATCGTCAAAAGTCGATATTACCCATAAATCGCTCAACAAGATAAGGCGTCAGTATTGAATTAACATCATTCAAGTTCAAAATTCCCTGTACACTACTCGTCAAATGTCACTGAACACCATTTTATCAAAACTTAAATGTGCATGTCTCTACTTAATTTATGTACCGATCACATATTCCTACCGGAAAAAGTACATACACACATATTAAACCCAAAAATTATTTCATTTTGTTCAGGCACTTTAGAAATAAACGATGGAATGCTATTTTTGTCAAAATATTGGTCAAAGAATATAGAGACCAAGAATGTTATGCTTTTTTTACTATAAACTTGTTTTAGAAACTTTTGAAAGGTGATGGTCACCTACTTAGACCCTTTTATGATAATCATTCATTTCTGACGCTTGGCATGTTGAGCGATTTAGATATATTACGTTGTACAGCGATTTTGAAAAAAAAACAGATGGCTTCTATCGTGGAAAATGGTTACCACAATTGAAAAAAATTAAAAAGGCTAAACTTATTTATTTATCCGTAATAACTAAGGGTTGTTGAAAATCTTTGGAAAGTTTACTAGAAAAGAACAGAATATGTTTTATAAAAAAAAAACTTGTGTGTACTTATGTACACGCGTTAGAAGTTATACTTCTTAATATACAACTTGAACATAGTTATCAATTTTCATACCACCTAGAACTAACGTCACGCTGTTATTTTTACGATGCGCGCGCACGATGCGCGCGCATCGTAAAAATTCACTCTCATACATTTTCATACCACCTAGAACTAACTTCATGCTGTTATTTATACGATGCGCGCGCACGATGCGCGCTCATATTGTTAGCTTCGAGCATAGACAATGTCGTCATTCTAAATGCTCGAAGATTGCTATCTTAATAAAGTCTTGTCATACATGTCTGTCATACTGTCACCAGAATTATAAAGCCACGTTCTCAATTGGTATTCGTTGTTTATGTATCAGTAACTTTTTAAAATTATGTAAGCCTTTATGAAGATCGTTAAAACAGTTTGCATAGAAATTCATTTTGCAGTTCGGTAACTTCGGCAAATTGATAACTCAATCAAAAGTTAAGGAGAATAAATATTGAAGTATTGAAATAATATAAATTGTAGGGAAAATTTTGGATAATTAAAGCACTCCATAGACTTTCATCGTTCCTATTTTTCTATTACTAGACATATATGTATTTTAGGGCTCCTGTTAGTTTTATTAAACCAAATCTACGATATCGCACTTTTCCCTAGCTTTTTTGGATATTGACACGAATATTATTTGGCACATATTCGTCGTAAATTCACAAAGCTTTCGCCTTTAAAATTTTCCGATGTCGATAGCGTATCGACAACTTATCGTTCGTTGCAAATACTTGTATAAATACGTAACGTTCACGGCTTTATGTAAAATGAACTGAGCTTGCATTTTAGAGTCACTTTATGTAAGATTTGGTTACAATGAAACAAATAGTTTAGACAAAATCAGTTTAATCTTGGTAGTAACAATCAAGTGAACTAATTTAATAACAATTTCGTACGGAGCAACTTTGAAAATTAATTTTGAATCTTAAAGCTTTTGTAAGGCGTATCTACCAGGCTCATTTTTTACCTTCTCTTTTTTTACTAATGTGACATAAATAGATCATTTGTTTTTTAACACCATGGCAAAATATATTAATTATTTGTTTACCAACTTGATAAAAAGGTACTTCCAGAGCTTTTATCACACGTGAAGTCAAATGACAAAACTAATATTTTTCTTACTAAGAATGATATGAAATTCCTATAGACATTTTTTTTTTTATAATATAACATATATTGTTTCTATCGGAATATCATAGTAGATTAAAATTTTCTGTATTGTACAATGATAACTTCCTTCCCTTTAACGTTTTTAGTGACAAATTAAATATATCCTCTAAATTTATGATTTATATTTTTTTGAAGTTATACTTCTTTTGGCGCGATGGAGAAAAATTCACTCTCATCATTTTTCTCCGTACGAAATTGTTATTAAATTAGTTCACTTGATTGTTACTACCAAGATTAAACTGATTTTGCCTAAACTATTTGTTTCATTGTAACCAAATCTTACATAAAGTGACGCTAAAATGCAAGCTCAGTTCATTTTACATAAAGCCGTGAACGTTACGTATTTATACAAGTATTTGCAACGAACGATAAGTTGTCGATACGCTATCGACATCGGAAAATTTGAAAGGCAAAAGCTTTGTGAATTTACGACGAATATGTGCCAAATAATATTCGTGTCAATATCCAAAAAAGCTAGGGAAAAGTGCGATATCGTAGATTTGGTTTAATAAAACTAACAGGAGCCCTAAAATATATATATGTCTAGTAATAGAAAAATAGTAACGATGAAAGTCTATGGAGTGCTTTAATTATCCAAAATTTTCCCTACAATTTATATTATTTCAATACTTCAATATTTATTCTCCTTAACTTTTGATTGAGTTAGCAATTTGCCGAAGTTACCGAACTGCAAAATGAATTTCTATGCAAACTGTTTTAACGATCTTTATAAAGGCTTACATAATTTTAAAAAGTTACTGATACATAAACAACGAATACCAATTAAGAACGTGGCTTTATAATTCTGGTGACAGTATGACAGACATGTATGACAAGACTTTATTAAGATAGCAATCTTCGAGCATTTAGAATGACGACATTGTCTATGCTCGAAGCTAACAATAGATGAGAGTTCTGAATATGAAGTAAAACTCTATGAAACACGAAAGAGATTATATGTCAGTTACTTGTATCAACATGACGTTTAAATTCACAAAAAAATATCGTAAACTCGAACCAGAATTTTTAATAGACGATAAAATAAAATACTCAAAAACTTTAGAGATTGAAGACAATGGAACAGAGGTATAGAATTTGGAACATGAACGGAACGATTTCGCTCCAATTCCAACAAACACTGAACACATTGATAGGGACGTTAATCAAACCAGAAACTTTGAAACGAGACTTGTTCTTTGCTTTACTCCTTATTATGATCACGGAAAATTATTTTGTACTGAAAGGGAATACCAAAACAAATATTGTTGATTATATAGTATCCAAAAGAGTGAGAAAGGATTCAAATTACGAACTAGAAGTGATTCTGAACACGTTCCAAGATATGCCAGCGAAGATAATCGTATGTTTCTTGACGGATGTGGTGCTAATCAATGGTATAATCCCAGAAACTAATAAAGAAACTTATTCCTAATGTTTGAGTATCAACAAATATATAAAATGTGCTCATTTGGGAATCCCGTTGAATTTTAGTAATACTGCTGAAATGTATTTTATATTATAAATTTAGAGAGAAAGTTCTGAATCCTATCAAAGACAGTATGATTATCTATTATTTCTTACCAAGTGGTAGCCTTCTCGGTTTACCTGAAGATGTTTTATATGAAATACTATACAATCTTCCGATTGCTGATATACTAAGTGTATCAAAAGCTTGTAAAAGGCTGAATAAAGTTATCAAAGAGGAAAGCTTAGATAGCTTCCCAGATACTGAAGTATGAAGATAGAGATTCTATTCAAAATTACAAACGTGCGTACAAAATAGCCCATACCCGCAATACCATTAATTATGGTAATGATTTTAATCATTAAATTGTAGATTGGTCAAAAATTATGCAACAAAAATGGCTACAAGCAGTTGTGTAATATAAACACACTGCAAATGTAAACAGCTGTGTTATTACATCTCCTTAGCATTATTCAAATACAAAATAAAAATGGGTTTCGAAGAATTATTCATAAACCTTTCGAAAAAGCTATGGAATTATTCATTAGTCTTTTTTTCAAACTGGGTATGATTTTTAAAATATTGAAATTTATTCAGTCCACTGCTCATTACATAACGCAAGCTTTTAGCTATCTCAAAATATAATGTGCTTTAGCAACAACCTTTTAAGACTTTTCAGAAGCTTTTAACTAATATGTGGCACCAGCACAATGTTTGAAAGTTGGTTAATTAAGGATGGAATTTAAAAGTTAATGAAATGAGGAAAGTATGATGACTTTTTCGACTTCTTTCAGGTGACTTTAAACACCAAAGTCCTTTAGTTATGTTAATGCTAACAATACTTAATTTATTTTCGCGTTTTAAAATCTTTCCATGAATCACTGTTAATATAAAAATATAAAAAAAAACTTAGATATACGAAACGTACCTGGCTATGAGAGAAAGAGTGAAAGAAAATGTGTGCTCGCACCTCTCTCTCTCTCTCTCTTTCTTGCCCTTTTAGTAATAATAGAAACTTAACTCTCTCTCTCTCTTACTATCGTCACTAATTTATATCTCCCTCTGTATTTCCGTTCGTCACACCCAACTTTTTGTTACGCTCTAGTCACTCATTCATCAGCTTACTCCCCATAGCAAGCATACGTAAAGAAGGTTTACTTCAAAAATATTATTAAAAATTAATATGATAAAAAGTTACGTCATATATTACGACTATTCTGTGTCCACAAAATTCTGCAACTTAACTTATATTTGTAACTAGCTGTGCCCGCGACTTGGTCCGCGTGTTAATTAGTGTATTTAGTTTTTTAGTAAAAAAAAATACTTTTCCTAAAATAAAAGTAGCCTAAGTTACTCCTTATTACATCAGCTACCTGCCAATAAAAGTCCCGTCAAAATCGGTCCAGCCATTACAGAGATTAGCTGGAACCAACAGACAGACAGACAAACAGACAAAAATTGTAAAAAAATATATTTTGGAGTATATACCGTATATATATTCATATTTATGTAGTAAAAACGTTTATTTCAATATTACAAACAGACACTCCAAGTTTATTTATTTGTATATAGATTGTATATAGATAATAATGACCGTATTTTGGCCACGGCAGCCAGTCTCAATGGAAACTACCCAATTGCGCAGGACATATTATAGTGCACAAGTGTGCGCGCAAATACAGGGGCACTTTCTATTCCATCACTATCATGATCCAATGGGATGACTAGCGGCACGCCCGAAAAGAGGTCAGGTACAGGCACGGGGGTATAATACCACTAACTCCCAGACTTCGGGCTGGTACTGAGAAATTTTTCTTTTTACAGAAAATTACCAAAATCACTTTTGACCCGAACCCAGGACCTCGTTCTCTGCAGGTGAAAACTGACGCTAGACCAAAAACGTAATGACTCAAGTTCTTATACTATAAGTCTATTTGACAGCTAAAAGAATGAAAGACATTTGAAATTAGATCGGGATAAATAGATGACACTAAAATTGGCCCTTAGGAAATTTTATATCGATAGGCTTTTCTCAACGACTTTTATATCCCTTAGTTTTACGTTTGATAGTAAAATATAGTATCGGAATCAAATTGCTTGAGAGATCAATCAAATATTTTATGACTTCAGGTGACATCTTCAATTGGATGGGTACTGGGAAACTTACAATAAATTCACAGGAACATTATAATGTGACTATAGAGTTCACAGCAAATAATATACAATCAATCAATTAAGAAATTAAGAATAAGAAAAATTAAGTTATAATATAATAAAACCAGATAGGATAACCCTTGGTTTGTGAAGAATTATTTAGTTTTCCAGAACACTTTACCATCTAGAAACGTTGATTTTGAATTAAAATTTTCAGATATAAGAAGGAGTTATATTTTAAATCAAAAACAATGCATTTCGCAAAAACTATTGTTGTATTCATCATTGCAGAATACAACAATAGTTTTTGCAAAATACTTGTGAAGCTCTTTCATATGGTGGAACATTTCATATTAAATCCATTACCCTATTATTATTATATACAAAATGATATATTTTGTTATTTATTCTCAATAACAAATGTTCCATAGGTCGACCGCTGTTATAGACAAACGAACTGACTTGCATCATCTACTACTACTAATATTATAAATGCGAAAGTTTGTGAGTATGGATGTGTGTGTGGATGTTTGCAAATCTTTCACGCAAAGCTACTGAACACATAGGCTATAGTTTATAAAGTTTAACCACGGGTTAGTAATGAATACGAGTATCATAAACATTCAGTGCACGAATAGTTGCTATAACAACTATGTTTGACTTTGCTTGTTACATTCAGACCGCTTCAGGGTTAAGTTAACAACAAACAAGGAGCAATCCACTATCTTTCAACCTCGTATCTATATATATACGAGCTGTGCCCCGCGGTGTTACTCGCGTTAAATTTTATAAATTTTTTTTGCTATAAACCTCACGGAGCCCGAGACCTTTCCAACGAATGCAAAACCGTGGAAATCGGTTCGTGCGTTCTGGAGTTATAGCGTCAGGAAGGAAAACTCGACTTATTTTTATAGTAGAAGATAAGTTCTCACAGAAGCCAAGTGATGAGAAGTGAGCAGAATTTTTGTTATGAAGTAATATCCTGGGACATTATTAACACACGGCCATCTGATCCAAAACTAAGCAGAGCTTGTACTATGGAAACCAGATAACTGGTATAATACATATACTACCTTTCTGTTGTAAATACACACTTGTATAGATAATTACACCCAGACACAGGATAAATAGACATGTTCATGTACACAAATATCTGTCCTGGGTGGGAATCGAACTCACGACCTCCGGCGTGAAAAGCAAACATTTGCCAACCACGCCAACAGGAGACTAGAGAGCAGATTCATGCCATGTAATTGCAAATCAGGTTCATTGATTCGGAATATTTTACTTGTGTAGAAAAATCTACCTATTTAGCGCTGCAAATAAGGAAAACATTATCGTATTTCATAAAAATACGCAATACATTATAATATTTCAAAGGAAATGTTATAAATATTCCGATATTTACGCACTTTATTACATTTCAAATGTTACATAATGTAAATATTCTGGGCTAACAATAGCGAATTATGACAAGTAAATAAAGATAAGGTAAGAAGGCCAAGATCGTCATATTTATGAGTTTCTTGCTACTGTGGGGGAAACATTTCCTTTATAAAATTACGTAATGCTGTGAGATGGATGTTGAGGTGAATTATATTTTTTTTAATGAAACTAAGCCCTTCAATTATCGATAAGGAGACAGACAAGAATTAAGAGAAAAGTTTTAAAGACCGATCATTATTATGCACAATTCGTTAAATTATAAATAAGAAAGTTCTGAATTAGAGCAACATTTTCCGACGCCACGGAACTGGAGCAAAAGCGAGTCGCCTCAGGCGCTACACATGAACACTGGAGTTATTAATGTTACCATACAACAGTTGTACATTTTGAGGTAAATTATACATTTTTAAAGGAAACCTCCTATTTAAGTGAATTGAGAAAGTTTTTTAAAGCATATTTTGTTATATGTTAAAAAAAAGATCTGAAGAAGAGATAGAGATAAGTTTTGGAACAAAAGAGAACCTCAGACGCTACACATGAACACCTAAGTTATTTTGAGAAGTTTCACTTCTACGTTATGTACGGTGCTGCATACACAATTTATTATTTTTACAACCACCTCAGCAAACAAGCATACCTACGGCCCGCCTTAAAATAAATAGGTACCGTAGACTAGGGATATTTTTAAGACATTTTATTGTGAACTGAGCAAAATAGTAGTAATATGCATGCACGAAACTAACCGGTAGCAGTTGCATCATTTCTAATGATATTATTGACAGCCACTGACTCCAAACTGATCAAAATTAGTGGAAAACTGCATTGTGGCGAATTTATCGGCGTAGTTCAATACGTTTGCCCAAAATTTATTCAATTCCCAAATAGCATTCAATTGAATTTATAATAATAATAAATAAATTTATTTTCAATCAGATAACAAGGGTCCATTTTGTTAGTAAAACATAAATCTTAAAAATTATGTTAATACTAACATAATTTTTAAGATAAAAATTATATTGTAGATACCTACAATATAATTTTACATTCACAACTCTAACAGCAATGGCTTCTTCCATGAGTCAGTGTATCAAGCTGCTCATGCAGACCGATCCAGTGACTGACGTAAGGGCAATCTAGCCTGTTTCCTATGACAGCCAAGACGGAATTTTGTTGCTTCACTGACTTTGTATTATCTTATATAAATTCTGTTCTTATTTATATATGCACTAGGGGCCCGGTACGTGCTTCGCTACGTATAAGGCATGGTAATAAAAAAATATTATTGAGTTCATTTATTCAAACCAAAAAAATATTTTAAAATGCTAGCTAGTAAAAACTACGATTTTACACTTTTTCAAGACTTTTTTAAAATTTTCTCTACGTGCGTTTCTCTACGTACAAACCTTCCCTGGACTACCACGAATAATTCAAGACCAAAATTAGCCAAATCGGTAAAGGCGTTGTTGAGTTATAACATTACAACGAAAAGTGGCATTGATTTTTATATATATAGATATTAAAATCAATTTATATTTTTAATTTAATAAAAAACGTTACGTTGGCGAATCAGTGCAAACTCTAAAATAAAATTATTTTTTGAGTGCTAATAAATAGATAAGCAGGGTGTTTTTTGAACTTTTATCTCGGTTTTCTTCTAACAAATGACTGGCGTAGTGATTAAGGTGTTCGCTTTGCTACTACCACAGCGACCCCCTGTTTAAGTTCGATCTATATTATAACTATATGTATATACTGACTATATATATATATTGACGGTCACCGTGGCCTAGTTGGTAGTGCTCCTGCCTACGAAGCCGGTGGTCCTGGGTTCGAATCCCGGTAAGTGCAAATATTTGTGTGATGAGCACGAATATTTGTTTCTGAGTCATGGATGTTTTCTATGTATTTAAATATTTATCTATCTATATAAGTATGTATATTGTCGCCTGGTATAAGTACAAGCTTTGCTTAGTTTGGGGCTAGGATGATATGTGTGACATTGTCCCTAGATATTATTATTATTATATTATATACATATCTGTTTTGACAATACATTATACTTTTGAAACTATTGTAATGGTGAAAATGTTTTACTCTTTTAACAATCTTTTTTTGGTAACTGTATTATTGATGAATTTCTATTTTAATTTACCTTTGTTTGTTTAAATTTTATAATTTAACTAGCTGAGCCCCGCGGTTGTACCCACGTTAAATTTTATAAATGAACATAGCTCCTCCCCCGTAGGTGATAGCATGATAATATGTAGTCTATATGTTGACCCGACCTCTTAGTAATATTCATGCAAAATTTGAAGTAAATCCATGCAGTACTTTTTGAGTTTAGCCCGGACATACATACAGACAAACAGACACACAGACAAAAATTCTAAAAACTATATTTTGTCTTCAAAATCGATTAAAGATCACGCCCTATGTATCCTTTTTAAAAATATTCAATGTACAGTTTTGACTTTCCTTCGATTTTATTATATGTATAGATGTAAATTTTCAATACAATGTGAAAATTGTTACTGAAATAAATGAAATAAAAATGATCCACGCACATTAGTAACTTGTTTTTTGAGTAAATGAATAGCAAAAAAGGAAAAGACAATAGCTTTGAATTTCCAGAAAGGTTAAGTAGACTAATTATTATTTCCTTTTTTCCTTATCATCGCAGTATTGTTACCCTATGTTGAAATAATTATATTTGACGTATAATTAATGAGCGCATCTAATTTTACCAAAATCTTTATTTGAATTTGTGAAGCAATTTGTATGTTAAAAAGGATGTTTCTGCACCCCCTGGTAGTGAAGATTATTTCCCAATACGCATTCATAAAGTATTCATATCATCCCAATTAGAAAGGTTTCCCATAAATCACAAATTTGCTGATGTATAAAAAAAGGCTTAGGCCCACTTACACCAAAGCTAGGCTAAAATAAAGTAACTCGAGTTAAATAACTTCGGGTTAATTCGTTAAAATTTTAACTCAACATTCTATTGCGCCAATGAAAAATAGCACCGAGTCAACTAACTCGGTGTTTCATTTATACACCTCTATCACTAAAAATCTTTGTATATGACTGTTTCATGTGTTAAGTTTTTTCAAAGACTTTCAATTCCATCGTTTGGGTTTGAAACCAATCTGTCAATTTCGAGTCGTTCAAATACTGTCATGTCAATTTGAATTCGAATATATTTGCTCGGACTTTTGTAATAGAAGAGTTTCTATTACAAAAGTCCGAGCAAATATATTCGCCATCAGGCAATAAAAAAATACTCATAATAGTTTAGGACACCAAACTGTTTTAATATCTCTGACTTTCACTTCTGCAACCCAACATAACCTCTCAAACGATCCAAATTTGACATTACTAATCCGGAGTTAGTGATTTAACCCACCAAAGTGGGTTAAAATTTTAATAAAATAATCCAAGGTTAGTCCCTAACTCTTAGTGGTTCAAGACGTAATTGTAATTTAACCCCATATTAGCCACTAACTCTGAGTAATTAATTTAACCTGGGGTGGAGCAAGTGGTCCTTAGAAGTATATAGGGTCTCACTGATGTAATACAGTGCACTAATAAGCATTACTAAGTATGTCTATTATGAATATTATAATAAAGCCCTTAATCCTAATTCAAGAAATGTAACTTACTACCTTTGTTTTTTAATTATCATAATACTAATACGTGAGGCCAAATCTTTGTACACCTTTTTACTAAAATTGCGCGATTGGAGAAGTATGAAATTTGGAACAGTTTTTATTTTTATCATATTTTTATATAATAGGCATTAGAAGTAAATTATTAAAAAAAAACATACACGTACTACCATGGTTTTGCAAAACTAAGAACAGATTAATATTACTATATTAATGATCGAATTTCCAACCAATTCGATCTATAGTATTATTAATATTAATTAAAATGTTAATCAAATTCCAAGTAATTAATATATAAAGTTTAATTATATATATTTCTATTATACAAATTAATAAGGAATTTAGTTTTTATATTATTTGACATGATTATACGAATCGTGTTAACACACAATTGAGAACATGGCTCAATAACTTACCCTTTTCCGCCAGTGATGGCAAGTCCAATTCACTCATTTTAACTTCTCTTCCCTTCTCTCTACCTCTTTCCTTTGGGGTATAATAGTTTTCTTATTGTTTCAGTAATATTTTAGTACGTAGTGAACATGTCAACTATGTCTGCATTAATAACATCTCCACATGATGTAATATGACGTAATTAATTTATCTAAGATGATAAAGACCTCGTAACTGTGACCAATTAATCTTGATCCTTATTTAGTGTGACGTTTATTTGTCATGTAATAGTTTGGTAGGTCTTGGTAGTTGGTAGGCAAAGATTTGGAAGAATAGCATAGATAGATAATTCTTATCTGATTGTTTCTGGTTTGGCAGGAGATACTTTGTTAATTGGTATGCCTCATTGGCTCAACGGTAGAATGTGCAACCGCTCATAACGAGGTCCTGGGTTCAAATCCCGGGTCGGGCCAAAACGTGATTTTGGGATTTTTTTTGTTAACAAAATTTCTCCATATCAGCACGAAGTCGGAGAAATAGACATAGAGAAGAGCACATACAGTCCTGTACCTGACTTCTTTCCGGTCGTGTCAGTTTGGCAGTAGATATTTGTTAATTGCTATGCCTCGTTGGCCTAACGCAAGCATGTTCATCCGCAGATAATGAGGACCTGCGTTCAATTCCCGGATCAGGCTTAAAAGTGAATATGGGATTATTCTGTTAAGAAAATTTCTCAGCATCAGCCCGAAGTCTGGGACATGGCGGTATTACACCCCCGTGCCTTGTTATTAAAAAGAAGTCAAGCACAGGACCGTCGGCTTTATGTACTCTACATAAAGCCGACGGTCCTGTGCTTGACTTCTTTTCGGTCGTGTCGCTAGTCGTCCCGTCGGAACATGAGAGTGATGGAATGGAAAAATTCTCGGTGTATGTGCACACAATTGTGAAAAATAATATTACCCGTTCAAATGGGTAGGACGACATTATTTTAATTGTTGTGCAATTATGATTAATATTTTCGTTGGTAAATCAAAAATAATCTAATTCTCATCTACCAGAAAAGTTTACCTAGAAATCTTGAAACAGATAACTATGATAGTTACAAGTAAGTAAAGAAAAAATGTCTTGCTAATTAATAAAAATATACAAGTCGCAATATTAGGAACAATTCGTTAATTATCTGTTGAATAATGATTTCTTTGACTGCACGTGTCGCCTCACTCTTCATGCCCGGTTCGAATGCCGCGCGGAACAACTATTTGTGTGACCCATAAATATTTATTATGAGTCTGGATTTGTGTCCGCCAATTATAAATACAAAGTACCCCGCGTGACAGGGATTATTTCCTTAGGGCGGGCTTATTCTCTATAAAAAAAACCGCCCAAGTGCGAGTCGGACTCGAGCACGAAGGGTCCGTACCATTATAAAGAACGAACAAAATATTCACGTTTGTTGTATGGGAGCCCCCTTAAATATTTATTTTATTTCGTTTTTTAGTATTTGTTGTTATAGTGGCAACAAAAATACATCATCTGTCTGAAAATTTCAACCGTCTATCACGGTTCATGAGATACAGCCTGGTGACAGACGGACAGACAGACAGCGAAGTCTTAGTAATAGGGTCCCGTTTTACCCTTATTTAATCCACTTATCATCCTTAGGTTTTATTCTAATCTATAGAGAACTCTAATTTTTATCGTCTCACTCTATTTTAACCCGTAATTTTTAGTGAATACGGGTGAAATTAACGTGAAACGATAAACATTGGTATTTTCAAACACTTAAAAACCATTTATGACTTAAAGTCGGGGACAATAATTTTTAAGGCTTTCTTAAGCTTGGTTTTGAATTTCAAACTATATTCGAAATCTTACCTTTTTGTACAATCCACTTCTTTCAAAGTACAATTGAAGTATCTAATTAAAAAAAGGTTTAGTGAATAAATGTAAGATGCTTTTCTTTTTAATCTATTTTGAACGTGTGGTTTGCGGCCTAGAAAAAAATAACAGTGCTTTCCCATACCATCCCGTGGGTGTCGTAAAAGGCGAATAAAGGATATGCCAAGTAGTCAGGCAGCAGCGCCATCTGTGTACTACTCCCACCCAACTGCGATCGCCAACCCCCATGCCAAGCGCAGTGACTACGGCAAATAGCAACATTATATAAACCTTTTGGGGGAAACATATGTCCAGCAGTGGATGATATCAGGCTGACGATCAGGCATAATTACATTTGGACTTATATTTGTAAGAATTTTAGGCAGGCTGTTTACTTGGTCGTTTAAGTCTTGAATTATGTAATCTGCCTCTGTTATAATGACAAATTTTGTGTATCCACTGGCTGGCATACTGCCTCCAGAGGTTGGCAGGACTGTGGCAAGCCCCCAAGATAGAGCTGAAATGGATGGTGATCCCCAGCAAAAAAGCGGAAAGAGCTTTGTTAAATGCACCGCTCCCCCGCGATCAATTCCTCAAGAGCGAGATGCAGCATCTGGCGTGCACAAAAATGCTTCTCGGATCATTTTCCCACGCCAAAAGCCGAAAGCCTTCGACACCACTTGCCGTGGCCAATCTGGAAGTCCCTAAATAGACTCCGGACTTAGGTGGGCCGAAGTAAAGAAAAAATGTCTAGGTGGGGGCTGTCGGACAACCCTAAAATTTATTGTATTTGTGGAGCACCGATCGAATCCATGGCCCACATTACATCGTGCCCAGCTTGCCCTTCCACATGTTCATAACAGCATCTTACAAAAAAAAATACCACAAGCAGGGTAATCAGTGTGGCCTTGTTCTAGGCCACAAAAATTTAATTACTTTGCCATCGACACGCTAAGAAGAAATAGAGATAAAATTAAAATTCGTATAGTAGTCTCGGTATAAGAATTGTTAATTTCATATCTTATTCATTAGTGGGCATGACGATGATGATGCAGCCTATCGCTGTCCCACTGAAGAGCAAGGACCTCCTCTCACAATGAGGGGGAGGTCATAAGCACTACACTGGCCTATGGCGGGTTGGCAGACTTCAGATGCCAACAAGAAAAATTGGTTACAGGTTTCCTGGCCGTTCAGAGTACAAAATAGTATTTTCATCACCGATTTAAGAATATAGATACTATCATTTTCAATTTTGAACATTTTTTTTTCTAAATCAATAAATAACGTAAGTCAAAGGATAATGCATACTATTTGTGGAAAATAAACTAACTAAACGCACCATATACAAAAAACTTGAGAGGTGTCAAGGGACACCCGGATGGAACGAAGTTATTTCTTATTATTTATTATGTACAAAAAATCTGTATACACTCAACAAAAATAATCGTCGCGACACCACACTGTTCAATGCGAAATAGAAATGAAAATATCTGGCTTGCTTTCTATAAGAGAGAGAGACAGACAGAGAAACATGCGCACGCCGCACAGCTGCAAAAAGTGTCGTGACAACTTTTCGTTAGAATTTTTTCCGTCTAGTCCCCTTTCACAACGCGCGATAAGGAACTTCGTTCCAATATGCTCAATTTCCTGTATGTAATAATATTTTAACATTATTTCGGATTTCCGTACCCAAAGTCTATAGCTGTCACTATGCCTATCTATTTCTATATTACGAACACTAAGACTAGAACTAACGTCATGCTGTTATTTATACGATGCGCGCGCACGATGCGCGCGCATTGTAAAAATTCGCTCTCATACCACCTAGAACTAACTTCATGCTGTTAAATTTTTTGGTGTCGGTGTGCGCGCGCATCGTAAAAATTCACTCTCATCATTTTTCTCCATCGCGCCAAAAGAAGTATAACTTCAAAAACACGTTTTAAGACTTTCTTCCTCGAGTGGGCAGTGATAACCCTAATGTCAATATTGTTTATGCCACACAGTAGGGTTCTAACATGGACATGTACTGTTGTCTAATAATTACGACTGATACCAACAGTTTCACGTACCATCCGAAACAGGGAGATGCTCAGAATTTACACCAATAGAATAGAATAGAATAGAATTTTCTTTGTATAAAATGAAGGTACATCAAGATGGATACATCATTAGTAAGCAGTGCCAGATACATTTTGTCGCATAACGACATACAAATATTGAATACAGTAATATTCATTTACACTGGAATTTTAAATAATTTATAATAACATAGATATAGATTAAATTATAATTGTATACATCTTTCAAAATTTCAAATGTTCAATTTTAAAAATAATTTATTTTAATAAGTCCGATACTGAATAGAACGATTTGTTAATTAACCATATTTTAAGTTCTTTTTTAAATCTACTTAAGGGTAATTCCTTTAGGCTGTCGGGAATAGCATTATAAATTCGTCCACACATAACATGACAGCTTTTTAAATACGTTGTTGTCCTTGGTATATTTGCTAGAACAATTCTGTTTGGGTGTCTCGTATTTCTAGGGAACAAATCCCTAGCAGTTTTAAATAGATTAGGATTCAACTTAACAAACTTAGCTGCTTCCAGAATGTACATACAGGCTAATGTTAGGATTCTGTATTCCTTAAAAAGTGGCCGGCAAGACTCCCAAGGTGGTATTCCAGCAATTGCTCTAATACACTTTTTTTGTGCTAAAAAAGCTTTATTGACGTCAGTGGAGTTACCCCATAAAATAAGACCATAATTCAAAACGGATGACACATAGCCGTGGTATGCCGCTAGAACGGTTTGTGGTGTAGAGATTTTACGCAGTTTATAGAGCACATATACAAATCTACTAAGTTTGCTACACACTTTATGAACGTGAGATTTCCAATTAAGGTGTTTATCTAGAGTAATGCCCAAAAATGTAGTTTCATTTATCTCAAAGATCTCTTGATTTTCATAACTGATCTTTATTGGTTTCTGTGGTCTACCATATACGCTAAATTGGATAAAATTGGTTTTGGTTAGGTTAACACTTAAATTATTATTACTAAGCCACTTTGCTGTGTGGTGACGGCCTAAGAATATCACCACCCCCTCTCATCCCGTGGGGGGACGTAAAAGTCGTCCCGAGGGAATATATACCAGAGAACGGGCAGCAGCGTTCTCCTGAGTACCATGTCCACCTTACTGCGATCGCCAACCCGTCTGCCAAGCGTGGCGATTATGGCAAATCCCCTCAAATGATGGACACAACCAAACCGCGGCCCCCAGTCCCCGGCAGCCCTGCTATTCCCAGCCGTGGTAACAGCCGTGGTTACGGCAGGGCAGGGGGTGCTAAGAATCCCCGGCAGATTTCGCGTTACCAACACCGACGACCTCTGGCCCTGGCAACATATAACACACGTACACTGCGGTCCGACGAGAAGATAACCGAACTGGAGGAAGAATTGAGCAGGTTACATTGGGATATTGTAGGATTATCTGAAGTCCGAAGAGAGGGGGAGGACTCGATAATACTGAAATCCGGAAACCTGCTCTATTACCGGGAGGGTGACCAAATATCCCAAGGTGGTGTCGGGTTCATAGTCCACAAGTCCCTCGTGAACAACCTAGTGAAAATCGAGAGTGTGTCGACGAGGGTTGCGTACCTTATACTCAGAATCACCAAGCGGTATTCGTTGAAGGTTATACAGGTATACGCACCCACTTCGACACACTCCGACGATGAAGTCGAGTTTATGTATGAGGACATATCCAGAGCCATACATACCTCTAACTCCTATTTCACTGTGGTCATGGGGGACTTTAACGCGAAGCTGGGCAAACGATTCGGTAATGAGCTGAGAGTGGGGCAATTTGGAACTGGTGACCGGAACCCCCGGGGCCAAATGTTGGCCGACTTCATGGAGAAGGAGGGACTCTTTATGATGAATTCCTTCTTCAGGAAGCCGGATCACCGCAAATGGACCTGGGTGAGCCCCGATGGTAAAACTAAAAATGTGATAGACTTTATCCTGTCGACGAGACGACAGATGTTCAATGATGTCTCCGTGATCAATGCGGTTAAAACCGGGAGCGATCACAGACTGGTCAGAGGCTCATTGAACCTTAATGTCAAACTCCAGAGGTCCCGACTGATAAAGTCTACGCTCCGACCTTTACCTATCCACGTCCAAAACCCCGAACCATTTCAGCTCGAACTGCAAAACCGTTTCGAATGCCTAGCAGACTGCGAGGAAGTGGACTCATACTATGACAGGCTCGTAGAAGCTGTCCATACGGCTGGGTCTAAGGTCCTCAAGGCCCGCCGTACAAACAGAACTAAAAAGATCTCTGACTTTACCCTGCAACTTATGGAAGATAGACGGAAAATGGTTCTGACATCCTCAGATGATGCTACCAGATATCGGCAGCTCAACAGACAGATCTCAAAGTCTTTGAATCGCGACACGCGGCAATTTAATACAATTAGTATTAAAGAGGCCATTGAGCGGAACAAAGGCTCCAAAGTGTTCGCAAGAGCTTTGTCTGTTGGACAGAGCCAACTGACGAAGCTGACGACTGAGGATGGTAGAATCGTCACGTCTAAACCTGAGTTGCTGGGAGAGATCGAGAAGTTCTACGGACAGTTATATACGACAACACAGCCACCTGTCAAAAGTCATGCCTCAGATCCCAGAGCACGACTAACCCGACATAACACCGAAGACATCCCGGACGTCAGCCTGTACGAGATTAGAATGGCTCTCAAACAACTCAAGAACAACAAGGCGCCTGGTGATGATGGAGTTACAGCAGAGCTTCTGAAGGCGGGTGGTACACCAATCCTACGGGCCCTTCAGAAGTTATTTAACTCCGTCATACTAGATGGTCAAACGCCACAAGCATGTCACAGAAGTGTGGTGGTGCTCTTCTTCAAAAAGGGCGACAAAACCCTATTGAAGAATTATAGACCCATCACACTGCTGAGCCATGTTTACAAGTTGTTTTCGAGGGTCGTTACGAACCGTCTCGCGCGCAGGTTTGACGACTTCCAGCCTCCCGAACAAGCCGGTTTCCGAAAAGGCTTTAGCACCATAGACCACATACATACGCTGCGGCAAGTTATACAGAAGACCGAAGAGTATAACAAGCCACTGTGCTTAGCGTTTGTGGACTATGAGAAAGCCTTCGATTCTATCGAAACATGGGCCGTGCTGAGGTCTCTCATAAGGTGCCAAATTGACTACCGGTATATCGAGGTGATAAAGTGTTTGTATGAAAACGCCACTATGTCAGTGCGACTCCAGGACCAGATCTCGAAACCTATCCACTTGCAGCGAGGCGTGAGACAGGGAGATGTTATATCTCCGAAACTGTTCACCACTGCATTGGAAGACGTCTTCAAGCTTCTGGACTGGAAAGGCTTTGGCATCAATGTCAATGGCGAGTACATCACTCACCTTCGATTTGCCGATGATATCGTAGTCATGGCTGAGACCATGGAAGACCTCGGTACAATGCTCGATGACCTCAGCAGAGTCTCTCAACAAGTGGGTCTGAAAATGAACATGGATAAGACGAAAATCATGTCAAACGTCCATGTTGCACCCACTCAATTGAAAGTTGGTGACTCTGCACTCGAAGTTGTAGAGAACTATATTTACCTAGGACAGACCATCCAACTAGGTAGGTCCAACTTCGAGAAGGAGGTCAATCGTAGAATCCAACTCGGATGGGCAGCGTTCGGGAAGCTACGTAACATCTTCTCGTCCAAAATACCGCAGTGTCTCAAGTCGAAAGTCTTCGACCAGTGTGTGTGGCCAGTGATGACATACGGAACAGAGACGTGGTCGCTCACTATGGGCCTTATTAGAAGGCTCAAGGTCACCCAAAGAGCAATGGAGAGGGCTATACTCGGAGTTTCCCTGCGGGATCGCATCAGAAATGTCGAAATCCGCAGGCGAACCAAAGTCACCGACATAGCCCGAAGAATTGCCAAGCTGAAGTGGCAGTGGGCAGGGCACATAGCTCGTCGAGCCGACGGCCGTTGGGGCAGAAAGGTTCTCGAGTGGCGACCACGAACCGGAAGACGCAGCGTGGGCAGGCCCCCTACAAGATGGACCGATGATCTTGTGCGGGTCGCTGGAAACTGCTGGATGCGAATAGCACAAGACCGGCAATTGTGGAGATCTTTGGGGGAGGCCTTTGTCCAGCAGTGGACGTCTTTCGGCTGATATGATGATGATGATGATGAAGCCACTTTATTACGCATTCTAAAGTATTATTAATGTCTATAGAATATTGATTAATATCAGTTTTCCTATCACATGTCAAAATTAAAGAAATGTCGTCAGCAAATAAAATACATGGGGCCAAGGTTGTATTAATCAGGAATTAATCCATCTATCGGGTGTATCCACTCATAAAAATACGTCTCATTTAGGGCTGTCACTACGTATTTTTGCTAGATTATAGATGTTAATTATTACACACGAAGATGGTAATATTTTTTTCAAGGGTATATCTCCTGTACTCGTGATGATTTGAAAACCAAATACAGCGAAAAGGCTGCACTCACCGGGATCCCCCCAAAATAGCTAATCATCCCTTTTGGTAGAAACCAGAGTAGGTTGCTAGCCCAATAGTTGTTTTTTTTAAGGCAACGCCCGCTTAAGGAAAATGAATCCCTGTGTCGCGGGGTACTTTAAAAACATACACAAATTACATCCAGACTCAGAATGACTTATGGGTCACACAAATAGTGGTCTTGCGCGGGGATCGAACCCGGGGCACGAAGCGGCGACGTGTCTCCCTTAACCACTGCGCCACACGTGCACTCTGCACGTACAGAAGTTGCGCCTCGAACACCATTAAAAGACTCGGTGCGTCGGACTTCGCGTCGGTGGGCTTAAGATACTTACTTGCTTTTGAGACGCGAGACTTTGAATTTGCTTCAGATTTTTTGAGATTATATAAACGCTTTGCATTGCGAATAATGCTATAAATATTCAAATTTAATAAATTATTAAATTTGAATATTTATAGGAAGGTATTATCAATATGATATGATCTTTCACATGCAACTGTGAACATATCAGTCGGCCATGTTTATAGAAATCAAATCCGATAGATAATACCTACATCCTCCGGAAGGGTGTTAGCAAGGGAATCCTAAATTTGATCTGCCAGCGTGTATCGTTCGTAGCTTAGCGCAGAGCGTCTACCCCGGATTGGTAGATGATGCAGGTTCGAGACCCGCCGGACGATTAAATTTATGATTTCCCATTTTTGAGATTAGATAAACGCTTTGCATTGTGAATAATGCTATAAAAAATCAAATTTAATTGCTTCAGATTATTAATTCAATCAGTACAAGACATGCTTTTCGATGTGACTATTAGGATTA
The DNA here is from genome assembly GCA_951640165.1 of Pseudoips prasinana. Lineage (NCBI taxonomy): Eukaryota > Metazoa > Arthropoda > Insecta > Lepidoptera > Nolidae > Pseudoips > Pseudoips prasinana. The sequence continues at coordinate 28,478,263 of OX621251.1, read as the reverse complement.
GTGTTAAATAAGCTCTGAGCTCCGCCAACTATCTTTTCAGTTTTATGACCAATATGGTGATAAAACTGAAAAGATAGTTGGCGTCTTCTGGTTATATCGGTCAATTTGATTCGCCTGCGGATTTCGAGGTTTCTGACCCCGCATAAAGTTAAGTCAGTTTAACACTGGCTCGGTTTTTCTGAGATAATTTATAGTGTCAGTCTGTAAGTATTTTTTAGTTTGATCCTTTATATTTGCAAACGATAAAATACCATGAATATAGTACACACGGCTACATATCAAGCTATACTTTTCCAATAAAAGCTGACCTCTCATTATATGGAAATCCTATATAACGCTAGATCAGCTTATACTGGAAATGTAGAGCTTGATATGTAGCCGTGTGTACAAATTAGAATAGGCATAATAAAAGATCAATATTAAATTGGTATGATAAGAAATTAAAACTACTAGACACTTGTATTTTATTGTTTAATAATTTAAATTATTTGCAAATAACAAAAATTCCTATAAATCTTATTAAACTGTCAACTATCATACACAAGTAAAATTTATTTTTTAAAGCTTATTAAAAAAAATTATTTACCTTCACGTATACCTAAGTGCGTAATAATTATAAATCCAAAGAGTAACAAAATAATGTTTTGTTTAATTTTAATTTGATTACAACATCGACTCTAATTTTAAAAAATTAAATATTCCAAAAATACAGAATATAAACTGATCAAATCCATAGAAATCACACTCTAAAATAAAACTCATAAATATAAATAAGGAAATTATTGTTCTCGAATTTAAAAAAGAATAATACATAGTTACGTACTTATAAAAATAATAAATATATATTTGTAGTTTGAAAGACTAACAAATTGGTAATTAATTTTAGTTATAATAATATTTTCACAAACAAACCTCAATTAATATTCTTAGGTTTTTAAATAATGTTATTGTATTGAAATCTAATCTAATAAATAAATAATATAGTTATAAAAATATTTTGAGACTACTCATACTCCAATCTGATCCCTAACTATAGGCAAAGATTTGTCCTGGATGGCGATCGAACCTACGGTCTCTAGCTTCGCAGCCACGGTCATTAGCCAATAGACCAACAGGTCAGTCATAATAAATAATATAATTGATGTATTTTTGCTATACACAACAAAACTTATAACAATTATACAGACCGTAACAAAGATAATTTCTGAGTATACATTTTTTTAATTTATTATATTTCTACTACAAGAAGTCAGACGCTTATCTTAACTTGGCTACTATCATATTGTGATGGTTATAATCAAAAGCTTTACTAAAATCCGAAGTCAGTCTTTGAGCATAATTACAAAAAAAAATTTGACTAACGAAAATAAAATGAAATATATATATATATATATAATATATATAATAACGTGGTGTATCATAAATACTTAACGTAACTTACAGAACGCTATCTACTCATGGAATTAAAAAAAAAGTGAATTCCGAAAATGAAGTATTTTTTTTTGGAACGTACTTACCCCAATATTTAACGTATTTCCCCAATTGAAAGTGAACCTTGTAGGTGAAATTTGACAGATTGGGGTAGCTTGATGCGCAGGCATCTCTACTATGCGTCTATACTAGCACACTGCCATTTGAAATTAAAAAATACTTAAATATATCGCAATATTGCTGCCAGACACAGAACAAATGATCACATCAAATCTTTGTGTGATGTTCATCACACAAAGATTTGATCGAACCCACGACCTTTGACCAAAAGTAATCAGAGTCACTAACCACTAGACCATTAGGCTAGTATATAAATATTAACAAAATTAATTAATATATTTATATTTTATGTGGCACACATTACAGGTACAATAGTTTAATAATGACTTCAGCCGTTTGATGGCACGATCGAATAAAAGGGTTATTGTATACTATAATTTATTGATCCTTAAGTACCTATTGCTATATTTCAATCTATTTTTATGGGCAATTGGATTAAATTATATATTTCATTACTAAGTACAAGCATCGCGATTTAAGTTTTTATTGTAATGTATTTTGTCTATAATATTACTAAAGAAGACAATACAATTATTTCTACTTTTAATTGACACTTCATCTTCATTGCTTCTTCTTTGGGAGCAGCAGTGCGAAAAATATAAGACCTGAAAGAAAATAGTAATAATTAGTTTTTGTTATACTATCAAGTCGATAAATTAGCTTACTACTCTCATCATAACCAACTAATAACTAACTTGCACATGGCTTCACCTATACATGCACACATAATATATGTATTTACCTGCACTCACATATCCACACCCCACACATGCACTTTCACGCACACACACAAACTCTCTCTCACACACACACACACACACACACACACACACACACATACACACACACCCACACACACACACATACACCCACACCCACACACATACACACACACAATGATCTACACAGTATTCAGAATTTAGATGTCATGTACCAACACTTAATTTTAATTATTTAATTCTGTAACCTGAAGAATATTTATGAAACAATAAAATTTTTATTTTATTTAATTTTATTATTTCAGCCAGCCAATGTACGTCCACTGCTGGACAAAAGTCTCTCCAAAGTATGGAGGAACATGCCATAATCGCCACGCTTGCTTGGCGGTTGGTAATCGCAGTTGTGGTTGGTGGATTGGATGGTAAAACGCTGCTCCCCGTTCTCTGGTAGGCATTTCCTCAGACGATTTCGACGCCCCCCACGGGATGAGATAGGATGATATTATTCTATGCCGTCACCAAACCACTTTACCACTACTAAAAGGTAATAATGCTGGCGTTTTTGCCTTTACGCCACGTCAGTAATAATTTAAATGTAATTAAATATCTTGACTAGCCTTGTGGTTTGCGGCCTCGAGGGAATAACAGGACCACCCTATACCATACCGTGGGTGACGTTAAAGGCAACTAAGGGATACACCAGGTAGTCAGGTAGCAGCGTCACCTGTGTACTGGCTACCATCTAACTGCGGTCACCAACTCTCATGCCAAGTGTCCAAGTGCCAAGTTCGAGGGGTTGGCCGTAGTCACCGGCCAACCCCTCGAAATGATAACGTTATATGTTATGTTCTTTCCATAAAAACTGTTTTAGAAGCAAATGCCGTAGTATTTTTTTTTTTTTATTTTCCATAGACTGGCCAGCAATAGCAAACTTCAATACATGCCCTTTGTCATAAAATCATTTTGTTATATACAATACTAGCGGCCCGGTACGTGCTTCGCTACGCTTTAAGTATTAGTACAAAACTTTTTCAAGACTTTTTTTTAATTTTCTCTACGTATATACCTTCCCTGGACTTTCACGAATAATTCAAGACCAAAATTAGCCAAATCGGTAAAGGCATTGTTGAGTTATAACATTACAACGAAAAGTGCATTCATTTTTATATATATATAGATGTAACGTAATTAACGCACACCCTCAGACACCCCAATAACAATATTATGTTTTAATCTTAATTCATACACGGATTTTTTTATTTAACATGTATATGCATTGTTGTTTACTAATTTAGTTTCTTGGAATAAAGTTTATTTTTCTTTATTTTGTATTGAATGATGGAATTTGTATGAATGCAAATAAAACTGAGATTTCAAAGTTTTATTACTTTGAGTTACGGTCCGTTTCAATTTGTTTTGACTGTACAGGGTTAACATGACAATAATTTCCGTAGTTTTAATTATTTTGGAATAAAAAATTACCTATATTAAAATCATATAAATCGATTCAGTTAACGATTCTGAACAAACTATTTTCAGTATGTGCGTTAATTAAGTTACATGTGGTATAAGTGTATAAAAGTCTTAAGAAGTAAATGATAGGATACTTACAAATCATCATGGCGGCCATTGTGTAGAACGGAATAGCGCAACTAATGTCAAGTAGTATAGGGAACCCAACGTTGCCTGTCATTGTGCCAAAACGCGCAATCAACATCACCATAGACATTGCTAAAGATCTAGAAACAAACATTGAATATCCTTATTACTTTTTTATTAAAGCTTATTACCCGGGCGTAAATAAACATGTATTTCACTTCTAGAAGATTGGGTTAGGTTAGAATTGCGACCATGCAACGAACAGAAATAAATTTATTTACACCAAAAATCTACTTTTAAATAAATACCAATGATTATGAACTTAAATTGCCGCTATGCTTATAATATTTTAGATATCAATTTTGCTGTGCAATTAGTTTTTTTGCTTCGGATATGGATGTTTAAAAAAAAATTCTTATGTATTCCAAATACATAAGATTTTTTTTTGATTTGCAGTTACATACAACGGTTTTAAAACACGAAGAAATAACGAAAGCGATTTATAAATGCTTAAGATATTGCCTACCTTTATAAGACGTTAAAAAAAGCAAGCCTAAAGGTAATATACAAAGGTATATTACCTTTGTATATTACAAAAAGCAAGCCTAAAGAGGCTTGCTTTTTTTTAACGTCTTTAAGCGACACACCACGTTTTTTAAGCGCAACGTTGACGTGCATTTGTAGCTATACACAGTTAGCATCACGTTTGTATCGATACAAATAAAAACAAACTTCTCGGTAGGACACAAGCGCGTTAAAATCGACAATCGACGGCGCGTTAAAAAAAACGTGGTGAGCATAGAGTCATAGCTACTTGAAAAATAAAATTTCTATTCTATTCTATAGACCCTAAAATTTCTATAACGCTTACCTCATCGTTGTTGGGAAAATTTCCACCAGTGCTACTTGATTCAAGCTTTTCATAGTTTGCATAAGAGCAATATTTATAGCAAACAATGTCACCATCAGAGGCTTAGAATTTGCATATTGTAATCCCAGCAAGGTCACAGTAGCGATCGTCGCACCCGAGATCAAAAGAACTTTTTTGCCTATTTTGTTAATTAAAACTCCGCTTATGAAATAAGGGAGCAGACAGACGCAGCCAATTATCATGCTATTTATGTAAGTCTCTGAGCCGCTTATTTTCTGAAAAAGATTAAACAAACAATTCATATGTTTCATTGGGGGCATGTTGGCGTAGTTGGCAAATGCTTGCTTTTCACGCCGGAGGTCGTGGGTTCGATTCCCACCCAGGACAGATATTTGTGTGCATGAACATGTCTGTTTGTCCTGAATCTGGTGGAATTATCTATATAAGTATGAATTTACAAAAGAAAAGTAGTATATCAGTTATCTGGTTTCCATTGCACAAGCTTTGCTTAGTTTAGGATCAGATGACGTGTAAATAATTTACCATGATATTATATTTTTGTATAATAATAATATCTAGGGACAATGTCACACAGATCATCCTAGCCCCAAACTAAGCAAAGCTTGTACTATGGGTACCAGGCGACGATATACATACTTATATAGATAGATAAATACTTAAATACATAGAAAACATCCATGACTCAGAAACAAATATTCGTGCTCATCACATAAATATTTGCACTTACCGGGATTCGAACCCAGGACCACCAGCTTCGTAGGCAGGAGCACTACCAACCAGGCTACGGTGACCGTCATATATTAATGGTGTCGACATTATTGCATCGTTCATGGACAGAATCGGTAAGTGTAGCAATAGTAGAATTGTAGAATTATACGATAGACTATGTGCCACTAGTACATATAGACAATGGCTAGCAATAGCTGCCTAGTAGTGATAATTTAGTATTAATTAGTATTAGTGATAATTTGTCTTTTTTTTTAATCAAATTATTTATTTAATGTATATTGTTGTATGGATCTTGAGTCTGAAATAAAGAAATATTATTATTATTATTAAAAATCACGCAATTTATTTATTTTTAGTTTATTTATTTCGATTTGATTAATATAAATAAATGTTTAGTGACAAGTACCATATTGTCATCTGTCCTCAAACTAGGCAGAGCCCGTTACTATGGCAACCAGACAACTGGTAAACATAATAATAATAATAATATCTGGGGACAATGTCACACAGATCATCCTAGCCCCAAACTAAGCAAAGCTTGTACTATGGGTACCAGGCGACGATATACATACTTATATAGATAGATAAATACTTAAATACATAGAAAATACCCATGACTCAGAAACAAATATTCGTGCTCATCACACAAATATTTGCACTTACCGGGATTCGAACCCAGGACCACCAGCTTCGTAGGCAGGAGCACTACCAACTAGGCTACGGTGACCGTCAAATATATATAACCACCCGATCTCATCCTGTGGGGGGCGTAGAATAAGTCGTCCCGCGATCAATCGTATCGTATCATCGCGATCGAGTCATACTGCGATCGTAAACCCCTCTGCCGAGCGTGGTGATTACGGTATATCCCTCCACATGATGGACAACTCCACTAAGGAAGTCTTTTCGTGGAGCCTTTTCCTTCAGTGGACGTCATTCATGACATGATGATAATGACACCCAAAAACGGAATATAACTATAATCGTGATCATGACACGCAGACTTGTCCTGGGCGGGGACCGAACCCACTACCTCTGGCTTAACAGTCAGAGTCACTAGCCATTAGACTAACAAGTCACTTCTTAAACAACTTAACATAAGATACAATAATTTCAATACGTGGTCACACGTTTTTATTTTAAAAGCGAACACCCGCAATGGGGAATTGATTCCCTGTGTCGGTGGTAGCTTCTTACTTCCTATCTTTATGATTCATGGATATAAGGTACATCCAGACTCAGAACAACTATTTATGGGTTCACACAAATAGTAGAATCTGTGCAGGGAGCGAACCCGTGATACGAAGTAGCGAGGCGATTGTCTTAACCGCTTCGCCACACATGCAGTCATTATTATTTATAAAGTTTAAGTTGTTAATAATTTAATAATGTTTTATATTATATTTATGAATTAAACAAAGGAAAGATTAAGGCTTTACCTATCCCACAATAAGGGATAGCTTAAAAGCCTAACCACATCGAACTATTGTGGTAAATCTATTAACGAGGGCTTAACCCTTGATGGGTAGGATTCAATTAAAATTTGTAGAAGATTTTTGGATAATGTAAATAAATATAGATTGTTAACAGAGTTTAATGTATCTAAGTAATATTTATTTCATTGTTTCGGTACTAAACATTCATAAATAATGAATGGCCTGTTGTGTAGTCTCTGTGTTGTGTGTTGACTCTGACTGCTAGGGCAGACTTCGTGGATTCGATCCCCACACATAAATTTGTGTGATGATCAGAATTATTTGTTATGAGTCTAGTTGTAATTTATGTATAATATGTATGAATTTTTATGGATGCGAATAGCAGTGGACGTCTTTCGGCTGATATGCTGATGATGATGACATACATACATCATCATCATCATCATATCAGCCGAAAGACGTCCACTGCTGGACAAAGGCCTCCTCCAAAGATCTCCACAATTAGCGGTCTTGCGCCATTCGCATCCAGCAGTTTCCAGCGACTCGCACAAGATCATCGGTCCATGTTGTAGGGGGCCTGCCCACGCTGCGTCTTCCGGTTCGTATGTATGTATGTATTTAGAAATATATAAGATTTTTTTATCAGTTTTCTGGTTGCTACAACTACTGGTGCTGGCTAGTTTGGGAACAGATTGCAGTGTGGTAGTTGCCCCAAAATATTTATTTATAAATCCTCTACAGATCACCTTCTGTCACTATTTTGCTGGTCAAAACTCATCAATGAATTAAGCTCGCTTTGTACATGAAATTTTTATTACACTTATTTGAACTCTATCATTTCGGTGTACAATAAAGAATATGAATATATTGCGGTAAGTTAAATGAATTAACTAAGCGGCTGCAATCTGATCTCGAGATGAAACGCGTACGTAACTAGTATTCATGATTCCGCGTGTATGATTTTATTAGGCTTTTGATTTTGTAACGATTGGGAGAGATATTCTCGTTACAACAAATCACTGAAACCACTTTTACGAGGTTCAAGGCGACTGACTGTGAACGTATTGAGTACAGAGACAATCAAACTCCATAAAATCAAGAAATCACATTTCTTATGACAGTTGAGATTGACCGCTTCGGTTGTTTCTAAGCCACGGAGAGTAAGTTCCTAAATCAACGAGCCACTTAAAACATCGTTTGTTAAGGCATATATATATTTATAGGCACTGCACGTGTGGCGCCACAGTTAAGACAGTCGCCTCGCCACTTCGGGTCCCTGGTTCGATTCCCGCCCAGAACAACTAATTGTATGACCCATAAATAGTTGTTCTGAGTCTGGCTGTACTTTTTGTCCGTCAATAATATGGTTGTCAAGTACCCCGCGTAAGAGGGAAATCTCCCTAATGCGAGCGTTGTCTTTAACAAATTCTTCTTTAAAATCTTTAAAAAATATTTAACATACATACATACAGAGACTCACGCCTGTCTCCCAGAGGTGTAGGCAGAGACAACGGACTTCCATTTGTCACAATCCTTGCACACCTCTTTCATTCTCTGATCAAATCGGAGACGTACTCAAGAAAGGTCAGGTCAGAAGTACCCTAAACCGGCGACCATGTATGAAGAATATAATGTCAGTAAATTATTTAAAATCAAACAAAAATAAATATATACAGCGAAGAACGCAAATCCCTAAGTCTAAATACTTTAAATATTGCACCGAAATTGTTTATACACCTGTGAGCACGAAGAAAGGATTTTTTATTTTTAAGCAAGACAAACGATAAAACTGGTCACTTGATGGAAAGTGATCATCGCCAATAATGCATTACCGGCCTTTAAGAAATGAATAGGCTCGCTTCTTGAAGGTTGCCATGTCATACCAGATCGGAAATACTTCCAAAGTTAATTGATCCACAGAGTGGTCGTGAGCGGTAAAAAGTTTGTTGTGAAACGCACTGCCATAAACGACAAATTTCACTTCTGGCGAGAGGACCTGTAGTGGAATGTGGCAACAGTTATTTATTAAAATTAAACCCATAAAGGGGTGATAGTGGATTTCAAAGTTTCTTAAAACCTTGTCATCCACAGTAAAATATGCTTTTACAATGGGGACAACCATAATATTTATTTAAGAAAAACAAACGCAACCTCGCACGATCAGTGTCATTTTTGTGGCCTTAGGGGTCACCATAAACATACAAGAATCTCTCGGGTAAAAATGTATAAATTTCTACAAGAAAAGTACATAGTAAGCGGAAGCTAGTCCTATATAAACTAAAATTATCCAATATCAAATAACATGGGTGTATAAATCACAATTCGCGGAGTAAGATATTTTCCTCGGAACTCAATCCAAGTCCCGAGGGTCGCCTATCATCGATTTCGGTAAAATGCAGCAAACTTTGCTCTCGTATATCAATGTCTTAATATTCAGGCGATAACTCAATTTTGTAGGAATGATTTTTCTATTCCGGCAATTTGGTATCGCTTTGTGCCTGTGGATTAAAAATACTCTTTCTATAGAATGCTAATATGAACGAACAAAACCTCTTCTAGGTTATAATACCCACTCGGCTGTTTAGAAGAGGAGTTGAGTATTTTTTTGCTTTAAATTTTTTGTAAGTAGGTTTCGTTATTTATATTTAAGGATAGAGTTTTTACAAATTTCTCTTCCGTGTTGGTTTCCCGGAAGATAACTCGTCAATGAGTTAAGCTCGTTTATTTGCATAAGGTCTTAAATTTTATACTTTTTGTCTCCAATAAAGAATAAAATATAACAAAGTTGTTATATTCATCCTCCCTGTGACATAGGAACGTTCCAAATATTAAGGGTTACATGTAACCAACAAGCTCATAAGACTTGATATATAACATCATAAGCGACAACTTTTATTCTACGAGATTGGACATAACTCAATACATAAAAAATAAAAATTTTGTTGTACTGTCGAGACATTTTTAGGTCTATCTCATTAATACGACGTTTGGCTCGCGCGTGTTGCGCCGCTAATAATAATAACACTTTCATCGCCTGATATTTATCTAGTTAATTTCGCGACTTGGTGTTGGTAATTTGGATACCGTAGGTTTACGTTATCTTACGATGCGCGTAGAGTTATAAATATTTAAGCGAGAAATGAAATTAATTATTATTTTTGTACGTAAGTAAAATCTAACAAAAATGAAAAGTAGTTGAACAAAAGTTGTTGCGTATGGTGTGAGCTATCTAGTTCTGCGAGGTTGTTGGTATATTACAATTAACCGTATATAATTCGCCCTATATAAGACCTAACCAACCCTATATAAGCACGACCACACATTGAACAACTGTATATGAATCAATGACATTGTTTGGCCGTATGAGGATTTAATACACAACACGCGAGGGCTGAAAAAGCGAGGAAAGTAAATAAATCGTTGATGTCGTTAATTCTGAGTTGTTAGAATTTTAATTCAATGACATCTTTATAATAAAATCCTGATATTAGAACCTGCACGCAAGATCTATTTTTTTCTGTTGTCTATTTGTCGGCATGTAAACGTGTGAGTGTGTGTACACGCAGACAGAGACGGAGAGTTTACGTTCTCCATCTTATATTCTGCCTTTTTAATTTGTTATATTTTTCTTGTTATATTTTTATTGTTATATTTTGATTTATGGCCCTCTTGGAAGACTAAGGCACCATTCAAATCTTCAGAGTAGTACTTGCACCAAAGTTTACTCGTTTTGTTCAAAACTCGTAAAAAACTTTTCTCAGACACAGCTAGATCGTTTTGCTCGCTTTCACATTCCTAATTATTTAATTTTATAATATCGTAAAAACCATTCTGCGAGCTTATTACAGATGTACATTTTATTTAATAATTACTATTTAATAATATTCTGGGTTTCACACACGGCCATCTGGCCCCAAACTAAGCAGAGGTTGTACTATGAAAACCAGATAACTGATATATTACATAAGCTGTGCCCCGCGGTTTTATGCGTAAAATTTTATAAATTATCACAGCTCCTCCCCCGTAGGTGATAGCATGATAATATGTAGTCTATATGTTTACCCGACCTCTTAGTATATTCAAGAAAAATTTGAACTAAATCCATGCAATATTTTTTTAGTTTAACCCGGACATACGTACAGACAAACAGACAGAAATTCTAAAAACTATATTTTTGGCTTCGATATCGATTGTAGATCACGCCCAAGTATCCTATAAAAAAAATATTCAATGTACAGTTTTGACTTTCCTCCGATTTTATTATATGTATAGATTATACTTTTTGGTCTCGGGTTAGACCACAACGTGGAATTGGGATTATTATGGCAAGAAAACACCTAATTGTAGCCCGAAACCTGAAAAATATTTAATGGCTTTTATTGATTTCGTTTAAGTAGATTTTATTAATAACTGATGTTCGTCAAATAGTGCAAAAGTGGGTTACGTTACCGGTTATCAAACAAATATAATTTTCCTTTGTAAATATATACTTATATAGATAATTACACGCAGTTCATGCACACAAATATCTGGGTGGGAATCGAACCGGCCAACCCGTACTGTGTGTTACAGAGTACAAACAGATGTTTTAGGTAACAAATCAATACAAACATATTTGTTACGTAACAGTTGAATACAAACTAAATTGTAAACACAAGTTCCCAACTACTGGAACAAGCGCGCCATCTGCTATTCCTTCTCGGAAACATAAAATGAAAAGCAAAAACTTACCGGTATACAAACTTCAGATGTCACATTACTCTTCTGATTCAACTTCTCTGTGTAAAAGTCTAGTAAAGCACATAAATTTTGATCTTTATCTAATGTTTGATGTTCAACTATTGTCGATAATTGTGGAAACCAAAGCCTGAGCACGTTGTACCTAAAAACAACAATTATCTATCAGTTCATAAAGTCATTTTATATTAAAATTTACTAGATTCAAATCACGATACTTTTTTAAGTCAATTGTAGTCTATGATTGTGTATTTTTAAGGCTCCGGTGGATGCATTGTAGGTACAGACGCCAGCATATCAAGCTACCCCAATCTGTCAAATTTCCCCAATTGAAAGTGAACCTTATGCTTACGTGATAAAGTTGAAAATCTATTAAAGAAATTTGACAGATTGGGATAGCTGGATGTGCTGGCGTCTGTACATAATTCATACTACTAAAATAAAAAGTAATTGTTGGCGATTCTGTTTTATACATGGCCAAACAAACTTTATTATCGTTACATCTTTTTCTATTATCTATATATATAAAAATCAATGCCAGTTTTCGTTGTAATGTTATAACTCAACAACGCCTTTATCGATTTGGCTAATTTTGGTCTTGAATTCTTCGTGGAAGTCCAAGGAAGGTTTGTACGTCAAGAACATTAAAAAAAAGTCTTGAAAAAGTGTAAAATCAACATCTTTCTATACTCCCATATACAAACAATTTGTACTAATACTTAAAAGCGTAGCGAAGCACGTACCGGGCCACTAGTAGTTTATATAAAATTGTCAAAACAAATTAATCATACCAAATTCAAAACCAACTCGAAATTACAAAATAAATCCATTTAGTAGTTTGTCTCATACAAATTAATAAAAACATATAAATAATGTTCTATCCAGCGCTTGGATACGCATGTCAAAATTAAAATTTATATAAAATGCCTCACGTCGGCTACTCGCTACTGAGTAAATGATGAGTAAGAACAATTTCCTTAATTCCAAATAATTCTGAATTGGCACTGTAATATTTATTATACAAATAATTTTTAACTAATAAAAATGTAGTATTTTTACAAATCTTATGTACAGGAGAACCTTTGTCCAAACAAAAATCGTAGTTCAATAAATGAGAGGAATTTATATTTTATTTTAGTATTTCGATTACATTGCATCCTTTGCCGGACTCTTTATCCACGATTTGTTTACCCGCCATACTCAATGAATACACTGGCATGCCTCAATTTATCAAATCACATACTCACTTGTTTCGAAAAAACAAGTCTTTAGTATCCATTTTTCAGTGGTGAAATAATTAATTCCCATTAAACGTTATCGAACTTGAAGATTATCAGATTAAAAAATATACAATTTATGATGGATTTAAATACCGTTTAGTGAACAACTTAAGCCTTTAATTCTTAATCATGACGTTCAATTTAATCTGTCTGCATCAATCCATGCGGCTTTTAAAGTTCAGTGACTGAAAAGTAGCTCAAAATTGGAATTTTAAAACATTACCCACACTCTTTGATAAGGTAAGACGATAGTAAAAAATAAACGACGTCAAAGGTTGAATCAAGTGAAATATCCCTTTGAGTGGTAAAATGCAAGGAAAAATCGTGAAGAATTTCGAATTTAAGATTCTCAGTATTTATTCGGCTAAGATCCTTTTACTTTAAATGGCTTATGAATGTCGAAGTGTAAAAAGAAATAACAAACGAAGATCAAAAAGTTAATTTCATTTTTCATATTATCCATTTCTCAGTACTAAACTATTTTCTTTTAAAACACGAAATAAGAATGTTGTAATTTGTAATAGTTTTAAGCGTATAGATATTTTGTTCGCTACATTTACGTACTCGTAGTAAAGTAGCGATATGCTTCCTTAAACATTTTTAGTAATTTAGTTTAAGACCAATGAATAACTAAGAATCAACACATATTTTGGTTCAGTAATAATTTTGTTTATTTTATACAATTCTAAAAATCATAATAATAAATATCTTGAGACAACTTACACACTACCATCTGATCCCAAACTACGCAGAGCTTGTACTATGGCAACCAGACATCTAATAAACATTAATTTTCCTTTCCTCCAGACCCTTTAGAAACCAAAATAAATACTTACATGCCCAAAATAATAAACTGCATAGCTCCAATTATTATTAAGTATTTAAGTAGCGGTCGTTTCAACATCGGTTTTATGTTTTGAAATCCAGTTTTAAGTTTTTGGGTAACACTAGCTTTCGGTTCGTGTTCACTGTTTTTTGCATCTGCGATTGCTTTCTCCCACAAATCTGGATACTAGAATAAAAAAATAACAGCGACTGTTTTATGTTTTTATAGGTTATTTATTAAAGTATTATAGAACACTTGTGTTCCTTATCTACTGTATTTACAAGCATGCTAATTTATGGTTAGCCTAGTACTTTCTAAACTTTACAACAACTTTCTGGATATCACTCTGTTAATAGGGTAGATTTTAAATCTAACAATTAGCTAGCTGTTATAGATATCGTACTTATACCTTTCTACCTGCTACCTTCTGATTTTACCTACCTTCTTCTGGTCTTACAACCAGCTCTAAAAAGGCTAGTTGTATTGCCAGTTAAGGGAATAGATTGAGTTCGATTTCACTCTATTATTAACTGGTAAGCTGTTACCTTTTGAATTACACTCTCTTGATACCAATAGACTGAATTAGGAGAGTTATACAGTTAAGAGAGTGATATTTAGAAGATAACTGCTAGCTATCTAACAGAGTAATATCTAGAAGGTAACCGGTTACCAATTTAGAGAGTGACATCAAGAACGAAACTGCTAGCCATTATGAGGGTTATAGTAGAAGGTTTCAATATATTGCATCTAGCTAAGAATTTGAGAATCCAATTAATAGATCTAACCAATCAAATATCTGAATTGTTTCTTAGTAAAATTATGAAATAGAATGTCAGATTGCAATTTATTTGTTAAATACGATTCTTAAAGTCAAAATACATTTAGCTACTAACTTAAACAAAACGTTTTTTTTAAATTTTACCTATATCTCTCTCAGCATATTAAACTTATAATCATGTCAGCTAAATGTCGAATGAATACTGGACAAAGGTCTCCCCAAAAGATTTTCACAATGGAATTGAGTCCATAATTTGGAGGGAATTGCCATAACCGTCATGGTTATTAGACAGTTTGGCGATACAGTATGATGGTTATAGAACACAGAGAAAACTGCTGCCCGTTCTCTGGTAGATATTCCCCTCCCCCTCCACACGGGATGAAATGGAGTGGCGATATTCTATGCCGTCAGCAACGTAGAAAAAAAATCCTAGCTAGTTATTTATACACTAATTTTACTTACCGGAAAAGTATCGGCTTTTTTCCCAGTATTTTCAACGTACATCTGAATTATAATCTTTTTAGCTTCGGCATACCTTTTTTGTGTTACCAAATACTTAGGACTTTCAGTGAGAAACGAATACAAGATGCAGGCAGTTAGTGACCATAGGGACATGGCAAAAAGATAAAAATTCCATGTATTGAGAACTGAAAAATAAAAACAATTATTTTCCAGTTTGTATCTAATTTCTCTTGTTAAAGAGTTCTAGATTAAAAAGTCTTTCAATACACAAATTAGAATCCATGCGAAAATGACCCAAAATTAGCCGGCATAAAATATTTTAATATTTTATCCCGTACTTAATATTACTGCTTTATTATATTGGCCACTAGCTGAGCCCCGCGGTTTTACCCGCGTTAAATTTTATAAATTATCACAGCGCCTCGCCCGTATGTGATAGCCTGATAATATGTAGCCTATATGTTGACCCGACCTCTTAGTAATATTCACGCAAAATTTGAAGCAAATCCATGCAGTACTTTTTGAGTTTAGCCCGGACATACATACAGACAAACAGACAAAAATTCTAAAAACTTTATTTTTGGCTTCGATATCGAATGTAGATCACGACCCAAGTATCCTTTAAAAAAAATATTCAATGTACAGTTTTGACTTTCCTACGATTTTATTATATGTATAGATTGAAAGTCCCCTCAAAAGCAGTCCAGCTGTTTTGTATATTAGCCGGGGAAAACCAAGAGATAGACGAGCAGACAAAACTTTCAATAGTTCTGTGAACGGTATTTAACCGTTTATACTTTTACTAGCTGTTTTCCACGGTTTCACGCGCGTTAGACTTACATAGGTTATAATTTATTCAGATATATAAGCTATAAAAGCAGTAAAAAGCATCCATATATCCGTACAAAAACTTTCACATTTAATTATTAGTAGGATTAAAAACATCTTCAACCTTCTAATAATAGTACAAGCTCTGCTTAATTTAGGATCAGATGGCTGTGTGTGAATAAGGTCCTACGATATTATTATTATTAATTCCGTAACACAAGACTTTAACACCTAAACGCTAACTAGTAAAAAGAGACTCACAAGGTTAGGTAACAATTATAAATTCTGAATAGTAAAAACAGCAACAAATAAAAGAAAAACTGTAACAGCTATTTGTAAAGACGAGTCTGAAAAGAGAGTGCTGCACTCAAAGTGTGATTTAAAACTCAACTGAAAGCCGCAGGACACGTATTCTAATTTAGTGAACCTTTTATATTAGTTGCCTTTAAAGAGAGTTGATTCCTTTTATACAATTCAACCGCACTATATATATTTGTACATTACTTTTTTTATTCATTAGTACTTATTACTGACATAATGGTTCCAAATTTACTATCTTCATAGACCGTAGAAGCATATTATCACTAAAATAAATAACTGCCTAAGAAATAAATCATTTTAACTCGAATTTAAATTAAACTTCTTACTTCAATTTAAGGCCTTAAAGATTATATGATCATATAGAATTATATTTTTATTTAAATTTCTAAATTAAGTAACAATTCAAAGTTATTGTCAAAATGGTTATTTAAGGTTATGAATACTATTCACAATTAGTATTCAAAACCTTAAATAAAAATGTTCACAGTAACTTCGATATTTTGCTTAAATTAGCTATTTAAATAAAAAAAATAAATATAATAATTCTATGATCTAATATAATTTTAGCTATATAGTTTAGCTCATCTTATCTGAATGGTTCTTTATATATCAATATTATTATTACGAAGAAACTTCTATGTATAGCGCATACACCAGATTATATCTGTCTTGATATTAGCTGACTCCACGGTAGCAGTTGGCAGGAGTGATTACAGCAATCCATCATAATGTGTTCTCCGAGTTGTACCAGAACACATTGTGCACTGACATTTTTCTGAACTACTATTACATTTGCCATGATAAGAATAGTAGCAATAAATAAAACAAGTATCTTGGGACAACTAACATACTGCCATCGGATCCCGAACTAGTCAGAGCCTTTAACAACCAGACAACATACTCATATATTATATTAAAATTTGACTGCATGTTTGGCGTAGCGGCTAAGACAGTCGCCTCGCCGCTTCGTGTCCCGGGTTCGAATGCGCCGGACAACTATCTGTGTGGCCCATAAATAGTTGTTCTGAGTCTGGATGGTCTGTAATTTGTGTCCGTCTAATTATATGTTTGAATAAAGTACCCCGCGACACAGGGGTTAGATTCCCTAGTGTAGGCGTTGTTTTTTAAACAAAAAAAAAACAAATAATACACCTGATAATATTATAAACGCGAAAGTTTGGGAGTATGGATACTTGTTACGCTTTCACGCGCATACGCAAACGATTCGAATATATAGGCAATATTTCTATATTGCCTATATATTCGAATAGCACAGGCTATAATTTATAAAGTTTAACGTGGGTAAACCGCGGGGCACAGCTAGTATATATTATAGAGAAATTACACCCAAACACAGAACAAATAATAGTGCAGATCACACAAAGTGTGTTTGTTTGTTCTTTGTGGGGATTGAATCACATCTGACTTACCAATCAGGGTCAGTAACTAACAATCCAATAAGTAATTTACTTCTAAAAATATATCATCCACTTAAATAAAAAAAACTTACCGAAGCGTCCATTAAATAGAGTTACCCCCAATCCTGTATCAGTATTCCCCAAGCCATAGCTGAGGATATATTATAGACAAATTACACCCAAACACAGAACAAATAACAGTGCAGATCACACAAAGTGTGTTTGTTTGTTCTTTGTGTGTGTGGGGATTAAATCACATCTGACTTACCAATCAGGGTCAGTAACTAAAAATCCAATAAGTAATTTACTTCTAAAAATATATCAACCACTTAAATAAAAAAAACTTACCGAAGCGTCCATTAAATAGAGTTACCCTCCAATCCTGTATCAGTATTCCCCAAGCCATAGCTGGGGATATAATTTGACATACAGCAGCGTACGATGATTGACTTAACATCACACGATCTCTCACACTGCTATGACAGAACTCTGATATCATTGAGGAGATGCCAGATACCGCGGTCGCAAATCTAAAATTTGAATAAGTTTTGTTTTTTTAGTATAGTGCTTTATTTGTATTACAATCTAGTTTAGAGTCTAATTAGAGATATATTATTAACCTCCTCCTTGTTTATCACTAAGGTACATTGAGAGATACTTCTTAATTTTTTATATTAATTCTTTTTGATATTCATATCAGACATTATAAAATTATTATTACTTTTATGTGCTTATAATTAATTTTAAACTTACAAGATCTGATAGACATATTAATTAATGTGGTTTTATTGTATAGACGCTTTATATGTTATTATTTAAATTATTCAATTACTTTATAATAATTAATAACTTTTATGTCACTTAAATTTTGTATGCCGTCAAATCGGCGTAACATGCTGAACCTATACAATTTTATGTAACACCTTATAACCATGTTGCTGGCGAATAAATATATTTCATTTAATTTCATTAATTAGATGAGTTTTGGCAATCAGTAAGGATTTTTTACGTAAAATGTACAAATGCTTTCAATATTTTTGAGTATATTTAAAACGAAACTAAAACTTATGATGAAAGCGTCGACACTAAGTACCTCACTAAAGAGCAACCCTCTTGCGTCAGTAACGCCAGTCCAGGTTTTAACTTCAAAGGGAAATATTATATATATTTTTTTCAAATTCATTCAATCAATTAGTTATGTGCTTATACTCTTATATAAAACTCACCTCACATTATAAAAATTTACGAAAATCTATTAATTTCAACATTCATTTCATGATTGGAAAATGAATCGGGGTGTAACCATAAACTCATGTTTATGGTTCCACCCTGATTAATTTTCATAAACAATATTCCAAGTTTATTATTGTTTAATTTATTAAATGTTTTATTAATTTTAATACAAAAGGTTAAACATTGATTCATTTTCCAACCATGAAATGAAATCTTGTACTGATTACGTAGATTTATTTCTTCAGCTTTTGTCCAACTATTATTACTTGGACATGTATCAAATGTAACAGATTCAACAAAATTGAAGGCACACTATGAGCCAAGGTGGGTAATAATGCTGTCAGTAGTTGGGCAAGTTACCAAGTTGCATCGGACTGTACAAATACTCTATTATTTACAAGTTTGGACACAATATACGGTAGCAATAGCGATATTGTATCGGTTGTTGCATTCTGAATGGCAGGTCGGGATGATATATGGATCTTGGAGGAATTGAATTATGTTGGCCTAGAAGCCTGTCATTTTGAGTTAGTGGTAAGATTTTAGTTAATTATGCATCGATATGGATTTCACCTGCGCGTATGGAGCCTCGTTTAAACTAGTGAACATGCTTCTTAAAATTAATAAATGGACTATTAATGTTTAATGTGTAGAATAGGTTACGTGTACTTCACTTTGATTTATTTTTCTTTTTTTTAAACCTTTTTTATTGTCTTCTTTTTTATGTATTTAATTAACGATTTTATGCATTCCTTGAATTAGTACCGCAGTTTTACTTAGGAAATTATGTAAACTTGCTTGTTTGCTTGAAGCATATACCCTATGATATTGTTGCTTGGTCGTAAATATAGGTACTTTTATTTCTTATGTTTTTAATCTACTGCGATAGAAGAAGGTTATCAATTCGATATGTTTTCTCGGGGTAGTATATTACACAATTTCTACATTGTTTGTTACCACTTTTGTGTCCGTCTATTATATGTTTGTAAAATACCCTGCGACACAGCGATTAATTTATTAGTATTAATTCCCTAATGCGGGCGTTGTCTTTTAAAAACAAAAAAAAGCTTTAGTTTTGTTTTTTTTTTTGATAAAATAGAGAATGCTTTTATAATGCTTCTAGTTTGTAAATAAAATTTGAACTAGGGTTGAAATTTATGTGGTCTCATATTATAGCACACCAATTACGCAGATTTTCCTAACGGCGCCAATCTCGGCGGGCACTAGCCAATTACACAGTACGTACTATAGTACAAGAGTGTGTGCGCAAACACAGATGCACTCTCTATTACCTCACTTTTACTAACCGAAGGGACGCTATCATCACGATCGGAGTGAGATCCACAGCTTTAGGCGCTCTCAGTGGCACTAGCGTATTATAACCGAGTACTAGACTCTGGGGTGATTTTACTGCCTGAAAAAATCCAATAAAAGTTTTGGGTTGACCTAGGACCTTATCTGCTTTAATACGCTGCCAGACAAACGAGGCAGTCAAAGCAAATAAATGGTTAACGAAATAAGAAACAAAATCCAAATATCACGTAAAACAAAGCGTTATAAAGTCATAAATGTTAAAGTCAACGAACGTCACCAAATAATACTTAGTTTAAAAAGATCACCGATCCCCAACCAAATTTACTTCGTTTAAAACTTTAAATTTTGATTTAAAATCTAAAAGAAGATACAACGTCGGTCGTTTATCTCTACGCTCAAATGAATCTGTCAGATAGTCCACTTATTGTGGTACTCGACAAAGTGAACGTTGCGTTTCATATTTATTTGTTGGTTTTTTAAACTTCGTCTGGTGGACAGAGGACTTTAAAAGAAATGGTTTACAGCAATATGAAGCATTTATTGCGGTTCATCTTCTACTATATAAAAATAAGTCGGGTTTTCCTTCCTGACGCTATAACTCCAGAACGCACGAACCGATTTCCACGGTTTTGCATTCGTTGGAAAGGTCTCGGGCTCCGTGAGGTTTATAGCAAAGAAAATTTATAAAATTTAACGCGGGTAACACCGCGGGGCACAGCTAGTCTATTTATTTATTTATTTATTTATTTATACTTATTGCACAAAACTGTACAAAGGCGGACTTAATGCCAAAGGCATTCTCTCCCAGTCAACCAGTAAAGTAGGGTGATGCAGAGATAATATGGTAGGTGCACTATAGACCAAGTATAATAAAAATTACTAAAATACTTGACAAGTACTATATAATACAATCGTATAAATATAATAGTTACATAACTACACACTATACTATAAATACATAAATATATATATATAAATATATAGACAAATATATTAAATATATATAAATTTATAAATATATTACATATATAATAATATTTAAACAAGCTGTAATATTAAGATGATTCTGCCTTAATTTTTTTGTGAATGTAGTCACGAGTTTTGATTTTAAAAGTAACCCGCGTCTTAGCCATTCTGATTTCCAGAGGTAGCGCATTCCAGAGAAGAATAGCTTGTACGAAGAAGGAAGAATGTAAGAAGTTAGTCCGATGGGAAGGGCATTGTAAAAGTCTGTTATGAGTGGAACGGAGATTTTTGTTGTGGTTAGAAGATAGATACTGAAAATAGGGAGCTAAGTAGGATGGAGATATTGGAGAGTCGAGAAGAGAAAATAGTGTAGTGAGTGCTCTGAGATTTCTTCGGTGCCGAATGGGCATCCAATTCAATTGAGAACGGTAAGATGACACATGGTCGTACTTACGAAGATTGAATACGAATCGAATGCAGTTATTCAGAAGACGGTCTAATTTATTGAGTTGATCTGCATTCAGGTCAAAGTAGCACACATCACCATAGTCGATTATAGGAAAAAAAAGGGCCTGCACGAGCGTTACTTTTGTCTCGGATGGTAGGAAATTCTTCAATCTATACAGTAACCGCAAGATCCAAGTCACTCTTTGGCTGACACTAATGATTTGGTTTTGCCAGCTTAAAGTAGCATCAACCAGCAGACCAAGGTCCTTAACATTCTGGCAGTATGGGATAACAGAATTGTTGTATAAGACTGGAGGTTGACTGTCAACATCCACTAAACTCATCATTCGGGAACTGCCCACAATGATAGCCTGACATTTGAGGGGATTGACAGTCAAGCCAAACCTGTTAGCCCACTCCCTAATTAAATCTAGATCCCTATTTATGGCGACGATCGCTTCTGCTAACTTATCGATGCTTGCCTGTGCGTAAAGTTGTAGATCATCAGCGTATAGATGATACGAGCACTGAAGATTTTGAGTTAAGAGATTTATAAATACCGAAAATAAGAGGGGAGAAAGGATACCGCCTTGAGGAACGCCAGTGTCTAATTTACACCAGTTTGATGTAACATCACCACTGCGAACAGACTGTTGGCGCCCTTGAAGATAGGAAGAAAACCACTCCAGAGATTCGTCAGACACCCTAAGGTAGGAAAGGATACATAAAAGGATATCGTGACTGACGGTATTAAAGGCGTTGGAGAAATCAACCAGCACCAGGACTGTGACCATAGTGCCCTCCATACCAGCCCTAATATCGCCAGTCACTTTTAGGAGAGCGGTGGTGGTGCTATGACCAGGCCTAAATCCGGATTGTAAGGGACTTATTAAGTTATTGGATAGGATAAAATGGGAAAGTTGTTTATGGACAGCGGACTCAAGTACCTTGGATAGGAAGGGAAGGATAGAGATAGGACGATAGTGGGTGAGAAGTGATGGGTTGGTGACTTTAGGAAGTGGACGGACATAGGCTTTACACCATAAAGTTGGAAAAGATCCATGGCACAAGGAATAATTGACGATATGGGTTATTACGGGAAGAAGGTGGTCCAGGATTGGTACTAACATGCGTCGACTTATGTTGTCACAGCCAACCGCGTTAGATTTGATAGATAGGATAACTTTCTTAATGTACTTCGAATCAACTGGAGAAAAATGAAAACAATCTATATTGGAGCGCGTTAGACCATTTAAAAAATATATAGTTTGGGTTTTTGTTTGATAATCTATAGAAGAACTTGTGGTGAAATGTAGATTAAGATCATCTAAACTTATTGTGCTGGGGAGGTCTAAATTTCGCGACTTGCCAATACCCAGAGTTCCCAAAAACTTCCAGATACCAGCAGGAGTAGAAGAAGATATATTATCGAGAATATGTCGGCGTTTAGCGTCACGTATCACACCGTCATCTTATTACACCGATTTCTAGCAACCTTAAACAAGCCCCATTGCTCATTAGATCGATCCTTTTTATATCTTCGAAAGGCACGGTCTCTGCGACGCATTGCCATTCGGATCCCTTGCGTCATCCAAGGCGCTGGTGGACGTTTCAGTCTAACATTTTTAATGGGTGCATGGATATCATATAGCCTGGTGACAGCCTCATTTAACAATCTGATCTTACTATTAATGTTATCAGCCTCCATCAGCTGCTTCCAGTCGATATTGGACGCATCCTTTGCCAAATTTTCAACATTAATCCGAGCAAAAGAACGCACACGCAGTACCTTGGGTTTGACTTTAGGTGGCTTAAGGATATAGGACATGAATATGAGGTCATGATGGGAGAATCCAGGAGCATCGTACTGTCCGTGGGAGGAAACCAAGGACGGGTTAGAAGTGAGGATTACATCGAGCCAAGTATCATCACCGGACGCATTATGGTGAGTAGCTTGAAGCGGCAACACATGCAAGCTGCTTGACTCGACGATGTGAAGGAATTTGCGGGAACGAGGAGAATTTGGAGCTAGGAGATTGGTATTAAAGTCGCCCATGATGATGTAGTGTGCATACTCAGAACCCAACGATTCAAGAACCAGTTCGAAATTGGTGAAGTAATCAACAGAAGGGGGGCAATAAACAACGCCAATTATAGCCTTGGACCCCTTTATAGTAACCTCAATAAATAGGAATTCGGCGGAGGCTGAGTAGCTGGATGGGGAAGCCTCAATAATCTTGTAGGGAAGATCACTTCTATTATAAATGGCTACCCCGCCCCCCCCCTTTACCTATCCGGTCATTCCGGACAAGTATGTAGCCCGGAAGAGGGTAAGTGGTTGAGAGAAGATGAGGTTTGAGCCAACTCTCGGAAATCAGAATGGCATGGACATTGCAGTCTGTAAATGCTTCAAGCAAGTCGCTGTATTTACTCGGTATGCTTTGAGCGTTAATATGGCATACATTTACCATATTACCACGACGAGCATCAAACTGTTGTCGCATAAATGCACCGAGTGTATCGCTTATAGAGCAAAAACTATCATTGGCCGATATTACAGAATCATTAGCAGAATGAAAAGATTCATCATCAGAGTTACTAATAGACATAATAATAATATAAAATATTAAAAATAATTATTATATAATATAAATATCTAATAATATAATATTGAATAACTAAACTAACCCAGTGCAAAATTAAGAACAAAATTTTAATCTCCGCACCACCCGCCAGCGTACAAAAACACAATTAAATTAAATAAAACACAAAGTAAAAGCCAGTAATCCAAAATAAAATACAGATAATCCTACCGCTAACCATATGCATCTTAAATACAAGTAATTTTTGTGTAAAAAACAGAAACTTAACGAATCTATTTGAAACTAAAACTAAATTAACAATAAAAAGAAATTTAAAAAGATACAATACGTCCGAAGGTTCATTTCCGTTTCGAATTCTAGTCTATCTATATATATAAAATAAATGTTTGTCTGTATGTCCTTTATAGAATAGTAAACTATGCATTTGATCACGTGATGATCTTCAGCAAAGTGTTGTGCATGAGCTTACGAAAATTTCTGAGTTGATACGACCAATTTTCGACAGATGACGCCACTACCATTCCAATGAATGTCATATATTACCGTAGCAATGCGTGCAGGGGCTCTACCGGCTAAGTCGCCGAACATCGATTTCTTAAATGGCGTTCAAATAAATAAAGGTTAAAAATTACTTAATCAATCTTTAAATCGCCTTCCATGACCACATGTCACACATGTCATAAATCGTCCGGAATCGATTGTCAACGTTAAAGCCAATTTAACGATTGATTAAGTCATTTTTAACCTTTATTTATTTAAACGCCATTTAAGAAATCGATGTTCGGAGACTTAGCCGGTAGAGCCCCAGTTTGTATTTTTACATTGCTGGCTGACTTGAAGCCCCGCTTACCTCTATTACCCCGTGAAATGCCTATATCCTACTAATATTATAAACTTTGTAAGTATGGATGGATGGAACTTGTTACTCTTTCACGTAAAAACTACTAAATAGATTTTAATGAAACTTTACAATAATATAGCTTATACACCAGAATAACACTACGCTACAATTTATAAAGATATTGTGTGAATTTTCCAAAATATGACGATAAATGTCAAGTAAGTAGAAAAAAATCTACCATCTGCGAGCTATGCCCGGCGCGCACTGCCAAAACCGCTACAGGCATACGTCCTACTAATATTATAAATAGGAAAGTTTATGAGTATATCTTTGTTTCTATGTTTGTCACTCTTTTACTCCAAAACTAATTTATAAAGTTTAACATATATACTAATTGATACATATTCTAGAATCTCTAGCGTAAGAATAGATTATGATTTTTTCATTGAAGGTACTAAAAATATAAAAATAACGAGGGTTTCCAGTTATTACATTTTCATGCTTCGATGTGATATTTTTTGCGATGTCATTCAGTGTAAATATAGGCCACCTCATTTTATGAGCCGTAAAAACTGACTGAAAGGAAAATTACATCAGGTGGATAGATAGAAGAGATTCGCGTATCTTCGATACATTCTACAGATATGATTCGTAAAATTTCCGTCATTACAGTATTTTTAGTAACGTAAATTTAAACTTTGAACTTCGTATTCATAAATGTAATCGTTCGACAGGGATCGGCTCTTCACGTTTTTACACTTTCGAGGTGCTTGCACTATCCTTTTTTTAACTCCCTATTTATCTGGGGGTTTTTATCTAAACCACCCCATCGTACCTTTTACATGTGCACTATCATCGTTAAGCTACAAACACATTGGCAGATCAAATTTACAATTACCTTTCTAAATGTAGGTGCCAACCAATTTCTTTGATTTTTTTTATTTAGTTCACCAACAACTTAGACATTAACCTTTAAAAATAACACAATAGTTAAGATCTAAATGTCTAGTTACTTATAGGTAAACACTAGATTCAAAATTTAATGAGCTACTTTTACATACATATTATAGTATACTATTTTTTTTTAATGTGTAACTTAACTAGAACCTTAATAACTATTAATAATTTTCCGAAATAATCCTAATGAAACGTGGTGGATATCGACCTTGTCACTGCATTCATTATATAATTTTGTCATTCAGCAAAGAGGTGAGTTTGAGCCAAGTAACGTTCTACGTAGTGGAGGAGAGTTGATTGGTAAAAGATTCAGCTTAAATTCCTGCACAACAGTTTCCTGTTTTGATTTTTTTAAGTTCACATCCGAATAAGTGTGACAAATAAAATAATTGTTTAGTAAATCAGAGAGATTTATCTAGGTACGCATGTATGACTATTATTCGTGCTTACGACAGCACGTTACAGACTTTTGTTATTATACAACTAATAGTGTACAAAACTCCATATTGAAAAGCACGCTGTGACTAAAATTTTCGTATAATAATGAACTCGCCCTTAAAACACCGATCACCCAAAAAGGCGCGTAGGCGTTTTCAGTTAGCTTAGGAGGCTTCCATTACTTCACCGCAATATAAAGGCCAAGGGCTACTGCCATCTAGCGATGCTAAATAAGACTACTAACTAAGTAACTTCCTCCTTCGCAGGGCACCTTCTTTGATGTTTGAACAGCGACCCAAAATCATCTTCATAATCGTTATGCTAGGCAGACGGGTTGAGTAAGATGGTCATAGTATCAGAAAGAAACTGTTGCCCGTCCGCTGGTACACACGGCTACATATTAAGGTATACATTTCCAATATAAGAATAGAATAGAATACTCTTTATTGTACACACTCAAACAAAACAATTATATGGAAGACAAAATAAATAACACAATAATGTACAATGGGCGGTCTTATCGCATTAAGCGATTTCTTCCAGACAACCTTTGGATGGATAGGAGCTCTAAATATTTAAAGTAGTAGGTGTGCAACAAATGAAGTAGAAAAGTATAGAAACATTGTAAGTATATATATAATTATATATAAATATATAATGAGGTTTATAACAATGTAAGGTGGCATACCAAATAGCATGTGTATATAGCAAAATATGTATAAATACAGTATATAATATATAACATAAATATTATATTAGACAGTAGGTGACTTTACGAAAGTAGGTATAAGCTAACCTGTCATTATATGGAAATCGTATACAACGCCAGATCAGCTCATACTGGAAATTATAGCTTGACGTGTAGCCGTGTGTACATATCTTCTACCCCGTCTATCCCCCAAAACCGAATTATTGAAATAAAATTTCCTGTGACATTGAAATTATGTGTAACTAATGAAAGATTATTGTTATTTTTAACTTGCATACATAATGTTAAATAAATTACTTAAAATAAATTCGTACGGGTACGGCGAAGCATGCTGAACATTTGTAAGCAACACCATCAATTGTATACCATATTTCGAAGTAAATAAATAAATTTATTATTATTATTATCAACTGTGACCTATGTGTTTTGTTGACCATAGATTTAGCATTCGGTACTTTTAGGCTTTTGTTTTCCTAATAGTCAGAATAGTTTTAACACTCGATAACGGTATATAAAGGGTAAAGATATAAAAATGATGTACGAGCGCGACACAAATATTTTGAGTTAATATTTTATTTGGTAACTTTTATGATTTACAAAATTATTGTTTCCATAACTTTTTTGTTAAGACAATAAGAAGAATAAATTGTAGACACAATTTGTCAACAATGGCATATTAGCTTGTCTTTGTTTATGTTAATTATTCTCTCCATTTTACGGCTAAAATGCCCAAAAACATTTTTTTCTTTTTATCACCATCTTAGCTGTAAGATGTCTACTGCTGAACAAAGGCTACTGTTTTTATTTTGGCCACCTCTAATTTAAGTTGTCTGTAAATCATACTAATATTATAAAGGCGAAAGTTTGTGAGTGTGTATGTTTGTTACTTCTTCACGCAAATACTACCGGACGGATTCTGATGAAAGGAAATTGTCCATTCTTCTATAGAGCTTCGTCCCTCAGTAAATAATTTTGTATGATTACCAAAATTGGAGGTAAAAGAGGAGTGATATCATAACATATAATAAAGTAAAAAATATAGAAATATTTTGTGGGGTTTTCTTAATAATATAAATCAAAGTTCAGTTTTGAGGTTAGGTGTAGATGAGTACCCACCCACCTACTCAAAAAATATTGGTAAATTGAAAGATGGGCTCTGCAACAATGTAAGAATTATAAGAAATATGTTCCCTTTAACTAAATAGTTTTTAACAGTAAGATGATGCTAGAACTATCAAGCAATAACGATAATGACACTCAATATGAAAGTGTAGAATAAGCTTTGGCATGTTATACTTTAATTGAACATTAACAACAGTAGAATTAAGCTAACTATAGCCTGACCTAACAACGAACGGCGGCGACACACTTAATTAAAACAAAAACAGTGGCAACAAACGATAAAAACATCCGAAAATCATGCTTGTTTTTCACCAAGTAAACATGACAGCCAGATAGACATTGACAGTTCTTTTTTACCGTTTGCGGGGATCGTTACGCATACTGTCAAGTGTCAGTTGCTCTTGTAAAACTCACTTTTTTAATACCTATCTATTAATTAACGATATTAATACATTTAAAGAATGAACAACTTAATATAATGTAAGTTATTAAAATGACAAGACCTCTAGTTTGATATTTACAGCAAGTGATTAATGGGATCGTAATGATTTCAGTCTTAAACTGTGTTTGCAAATCTACTCAAAATGAAAGTTAGTCAATTAAATAACCAATAAACATGAAAACTTAAACCCCACAAAGTTTTTGTGCGTAACAAATAAATAATAATTATAAAAATAGGTTATGAATAATGGATTTTATTTCATGATCATACTCGGTTTAATTTAAGGGAGACAGAAATGGGCAATCACCTTGTAGTAATATAGCTTATACATATATCCGAATAACACATAGGCTATATTTATTGTTTAACGCGGATAAAACCGCCGGTTTGTGTATGTATAAAAGAATAAAGATATCCAGAAATATTTTTATGACTTATTTGAGAATTCTCAATCAACATCAACAAACTTTGAGGAAAGACACATCCCTGTAAAACAAGAGGTCAGTGTGCGGCATCAGTTGGTTATTGAATAGAGACTTATTTGAGAATTTTAAATCAAACTTTGAGGCATGACACATTCCTGTAAAACAAGAGGTCAGTGTTCGGCATCAGTTCGTTATTGCATAGAGACTTATTTGAGGATTTTAAATCAAACTTTGAGGAATGACACATTCCTGTAAAACAAGAGGTCAGTGTGCGGCATCAGTTCGTTATTGAATAGAGACGATAATATCTATGCCAATCTTATTTCAGGATTCTAAATCAAACTTTGAGAAATGACACAGCCTTGTAAAACAAGAAGTCAGTGTGCGGCGTCAGTTCCATGCTTAGTAGAGATAAAACATCTATGTTAATCTTATTTGAGGATTTTAAATCAAACTTCGAGGAATGATACATTCCTTGCGAAACAAGAGCACAGTAAGCGGCGTCAGTTCGTCGTTGAAAAGAGATGAGAAGAGATGTTAATCTTACTTGAGGATTCTAAATCAAATTTTGAGGAATGACATTCTTGTAAAACAAGAACTAAGTGTGCGGCGCCAGTTCGTTGCTTAATAGGGATATATCATCTATGTAAATCATTACTATTTAAAACAACTATTGATAGTGACGTTTAGTAGACTAATGATTCGATTATAGTAAATGTAAGAAGAGCTATGAAAATGATGGTTCAAGGCGTGATTAATGACATTAATAATATTATGTTGTCATCCATCACTATGTACTAACAAAAAGCCAATAAATTTATTTTTTATTTCAGGTACCTTCGTGAATTATGCTGGCAGAAGGGCACTGATCCTCGTATCGTCACTAGCAAGGTAATAGTCAATATCAGTTATAGTTATAAACAATAACAGTTTACCTGTACAAAATTTAAATGTAAATTGTAAAATGCTAGTACAGTTGTTCCACCACAATATCATTTTATAGATATAACTAGCTGACCCAGTAAACGTTGGTTTTCCATATAAATTATTTCTAATGAATAATTTGGTACTGTATTTTTATTGTATGGACTATAATGTAAGCGTGGTTGGCAAAAGCTTGTTTTTCACGCCGGAGGTCGTGGGTTCGATTCCCACCCAGAACAGATA
The DNA here is from genome assembly GCA_951640165.1 of Pseudoips prasinana. Lineage (NCBI taxonomy): Eukaryota > Metazoa > Arthropoda > Insecta > Lepidoptera > Nolidae > Pseudoips > Pseudoips prasinana. Next base: position 28,448,023 of record OX621251.1, on the reverse strand, counting down.
TTTCTGTGCATGAACATGTCTGTTTGTCCTGAGTCTGGGTGTTATCTATACTAATATTATAAGGAGGTAACGTTTGTGAGTTTGTAACGTTCTCTAGATCTCTGGATCTAGTGAGCCGATGTTCAAAATTATTTCACCAATAGAAAGCTACGTTATTGTGGAGTGTCATAAGCTATAAAAATTTCAAAATTAATAACGAATTTTTACTTAAACTTGAACAATGTAATCTAAGTTGTAGGACAAACGGGCAGGGACAAAAATATTTATAACGCGGAACAAAGACCGCGGGCACTGCTAGTTTTCTATAAAAATATGTATTTACAAAAGAAAAGTAGTGTATGTAGTATATCCGAGTCGTCGTCGTCGTCGAGTCGACGTAGGTGGAGTTAAGTCAAATAATTTGCCCGTCACTTTAGGCGTGCCACAAGGCTCCATTCTTGGTCCCTTTTTGTTCTTAGTATACATTAATGATTTACCACATTATTTAAAGAACTTCTGTGATGTTGTCCTTTTCGCAGATGACACTTCTCTTATCTTTAAAGTAGACCGAAACAGAGATAACCTTGTTGAAATAAATAGTGCTCTCACACTGATTACCGAATGGTTCTCGGTTAATAACTTAGTTCTCAATGCTAAAAAAACAAAGTGCATTAAATTCACGACACCTAATGTGAGAAATTTTGGTCCAGATCTGGTATTGAACAATGAAGTGTTGGAATCTGTTCAATATACTACATTTCTGGGCATAACTTTAGACAGTAAACTTCAATGGGGTACTCACATATCCAGCTTGGCTGGAAAATTAAGCTCTGCTGCTTATGCTGTTAGAAAAGTTAGACAACTTACTAACATAGATACTGCGCGCCTGGTTTATTTTAGCTACTTCCACAGTATTATGTCTTACGGTATACTACTGTGGGGTAGGGCGGCTGACATCCACAGTATCTTTGTTCTACAAAAACGTGCAGTACGAGCTATTTATCAGCTAGGCGCGAGATTCTCCTTAAAAGAGTTTTTTAAAGAGATAAATATATTAACGGTATCTTCGCAATATATTTATGCTAATATAATTTATATGCGGCAAAATCTGAATTTGTTTCAAAAGAGAAGTGACACGCACACAATAAACACTAGAAATAAACACAAATTGTGTGCCGAATCTCATCGTTTACAAAAGGTTCATTCTTCTTTTGTCGGACCGAGTATCCGAATATATAACAGAATACCGACAAATCTTCAGGAACTGTCCTATGCTAAGTTTAAGTCAGAGGTCAGGAATATTTTAATGAAAAAGGCCTATTACACTCTCAATGATTATTTAAACGACAAAAACGCTTGGTCGCTTGGTTGAACACGAGCAACATCTTAATGTAATATCAGGGACATACATTTATATTTTACTCAACTGACTATAGAAATAATTCTGTAATATCATAGATTTTTAGATGCATATTCTTATTATTAAACAAATGTATATTATCTCGAACATGTCAAACGCTGTTCGGCCGAAGGCTGTTAACGACTTCAATATGAACTATCCGTTGTAAGTTCGTCATGCTCCCATTGTGTGTTAATGCTTGCGGTGGCGTTGTGGGTCGGGTCGTTTCCTTCCCTCTAATATGGCGAGGGAGACGATGGCTGGCCCTCACGTCATACTCGTGAACGGGTGCTGCTTGCGGTAACTGGTCGAACTGCTGTTGGGGTACTCATAATATTTTATTTTTTCATACAGTCGTTGCCTCTGGTTGACTTCGTGTGACTTGTTAATTTTGTAAATGTACGCGGATGTACCCACCGTTTTCTCATCTAGCAAGAGGTTATTCTAATTGCTTGAGTGAAATTTGATGTTATTTTTTGATTAATTAGATGACAACGGTTCTGTGCGTGCATTAGCCTACATAACGCCCATCACAATGTAAGAAAATACATGATTAAAAAAAAAAAAAAAAAAAGAACGAGAACAAAAAGCAAAAGAAGACGAAAAAAGCAAGCCTGGAGTTTCTTTGTGGCTTTCTTCTCCGGGTCGTCCACCTAGGTAGCTAGAGAAAGCCGCAGGTTAGCTAGGGTAGGCTCCTCAGCGGCGAGGATCGCTCTGGCCCCTTAACACGTCATTGGTGATCCGTGCAACTGATCACACCCTCTCTTAGAATTCTGTCCTTTTGCTTCAGCGGCCCCCTGAGCTGTGGCCCGAACCCTAAAAGGGTGGCCTCGGGTATTAATCGTTTAATTTAAGGTACTGGTTAAGAGCCTTCTGCGCTAGCCAAATGCTCATTGCCTTCAATTCTTTAATTTTAATATTGTACAACTAAATTTCAAAATAATAGATATTTTTTTTAGACTAATAATTATATTTTGTAATTTTTATACTATATTCGACTACGTTTATGTACTCCATTGTGAACTTGACAAGTACAAGTGTATGTTAATACCCAAGTGCTGAATAAATTTCATTATTTCATTATCAGTTATCCGGTTTCCGTAGTATAAGCTCTGCTTAGTTTGGGATCAGATGGCCGGGTGTAAATAATGTCCCAGGATATTATTATTATTATTGGATAGGAATTAGCGATGATACCGGTTATATATTTGTCCTTTCTGAAGTGGAAACATTAGCGCCGTGGGGTCCAGCGGCCAAAATTATGTATAAAGAAATAGCTGCACGCCTTGTTGAAGCGACACGTTCCCGGATTGCTGGCCTATATTTTGTACTTAAATAACAAATAACTAACTAATTGTAAGTATGTGAGGATGTGGTCTGTGACTGAAAGGGGAATGAAGCGCTGTGGCGGTCTATAAAAATAACAGAAAACAACCATTATTTTTTTAAATTCATTGTATTATTCTACAAATTGATAAATTTATTATGAGAATGTAACTAACATGTGTGCTACATCGAGAAAGTTAAATGATAAGTATGATTGATACACAAACAATAATAATGGTCTAAAACTGCGTAGGAAGTTATAGAAAGCTCATTGTGTGAGAAAGACGCAAGACCAGCTTCGTTCTCATCCCAACTCCATGCTGTTGACTGGGTAAGAAGTGACACAACTAGACGCCTGGCGGGAATAACTGATCGATTGGTAATATAATTGATAGGCTAACGGCCACTGATAGTTCAAAATTATTCCAGTTCTAATATTGATATTAAAAAATGGGGGCTGTTTGTAGAAGAGTAAAAATTAAGGGTTATGTGCATTTCTTATTTCCAATTGTAAAAGAAAATAATAATTTGACCATATTATACCCGAAAAATATTTGGGTATAATACGTTTACGACGTATTCTCAGACCACAGAGATATACATAAAGAACTTCATAAAAATCGGTTAAGTCGTTTCGGAGGAGTTTGGTTATTGGAAAATTTTATAAAGAATATGGATAGTCGAGTGAACCTAGATCTCTGAGTCTTACAAATCAGCGTATGTGTGCCAAGCAATCCACCATTAATCATATTCCTTACGATGAGTTCAGTTTTGTCGTACACACGCCAGCACATCCAGCTACCCTAATCTATGAAATTTCTTTTATAGATTTTCAACTTTATCACATAAGCATAAGGTTCACTTTCAATTGGGGAAATTTGACAGATTGGGGTAGCTTGACGTGCTGGCGTCTGAACTTTCTAATATAAAATAATTAAGGAAGAGAAGCTGTCTCCAAGTGTTCTTGAACATATTTCGGTTGTGTGCATGTAAGATTGAACTTACGTAGGTATATATCAATGTATGTTGGTCGGAATGTAGAACACAGATTAAAACAGGATTGCTAAAAACCGTTTTTTTTTTGAAAATCTAATGTAATATAAATAAAAAACACGAAGCGGGCCCAAGCTTACATGAAAAAATCGGGTCCGTGGCTTAGGCCCCCAGTGGTCGAGGCACCTGTGGCCGACGCCTCCGATTCGATTATTTTAATTCAAAGCAATTTTTGATCAAATGTACTATCAGGCACAAAAATATTTTACAAAAATAATAAATGTCTAATGAAGGTATATGTATAGGTAATACATTAAATCATAATTATATATATATCATAGCAATGCTTTTATATTGGATGTATGTTTTGAAAAATGAAAGTCTTATTTATTTTTAATTATTTTTTATATACTGTTGTAGATTGGAATTTTGTCACTGTACTTTTCACTCGTAATTTTCCAATTTTCGTTTCATACAATTTTTAATAAAGAATGGCCTTCTTTCCTTATTTCTAGAACGCAAAACAAATCCAGCGTGCTACAATGTTTTTCCAACAAGTTTTTCCAACAAATTGGCACTTGTGTGTATGACAGGACAATTTCGCTTTATTGCAAGAAAAAAAGACAATTAAAATATTATTGCTGTTTGCTGGGGCTGCCCAAAATATGGACCGATGATCTTGTGGGGGTCACTGGAAGTCGATGGATGCAGATAGCGCAAGACCGGCAATTGTGGAGATCTTTTGGGAAGGCTTTTGTCCTGCAGTGGGCGTCTTTCGCCTGTTATGATGATGATGTACAATGTTTTTCCAACAAGTCTATATTTAACTATTTTGTAAATATTTCGCACAAGCCCTTGCGAAGGATTTTCGCTTGTCATTATGAGATGACTTTCGTATCGGTTACATATTGCAATATTCAATAACTTGACTCAGGTGTGAAAGAGATATACTTAAAATCTATTCATACCTCCTTATTGTTTTAAATTTTGTAGACAAAAAGATGGACCTTTATTGTAGCCAATAACTGGTTTGGCGCAGTTAGCTAACGATTTGGTTCAAGTTGAAAGATAATATTTCTACATGGTAATTTATTATAAATGTATATTAATATATTTTATATTAATAACATTCACTAACATTTTATATGAGGTCTTTTTAATTTCTGGATGATTGTACATAATAAATATGTTTTTAATGTAGAAAAAGGTGTGTAAGGATAAGGTTAAGTGGCGATCTATTTTCTGTGCAATTTGATAGATAACTTTTCTTTGGCAAGGAATAATATTATTATAGTGAAACACTTTTCTCATTTACTGTACTAAGTGAAAAAGCACAAAAATAAAATGATATAAAATAAATCCGATCGGGGGCGTAGGCCACAGGTGCCTCGACCACTGGGGGCCTAAGCCACGGACCCAAAAAATCGCCGTTTGTGTGATTGAAATAAACGTAGGTATTGGCATGGGTTGGTATTCTATTCGCATTGGATTTGGCAGGCTGATCACAGTTCCAAATAGCATTCTTTAAGACCCTGAATTTTGGCGTAAAATGTAATTTAACGCTATTAATAAAGCTAAGTGGTCTCCGAAATTTCTTGAACAAATTGGCACTTGTGTGTATGACAGGACAATTTCGCTTTATTGCAAGAAAAAAAGACAATTAAAATATTATTGCTGTTTGCTGGGGCTGCCCAAAATATGGACCGATGATCTTGTGGGGGTCACTGGAAGTCGATGGATGCAGATAGCGCAAGACCGGCAATTGTGGAGATCTTTTGGGAAGGCTTTTGTCCTGCAGTGGGCGTCTTTCGCCTGTTATGATGATGATGATGGCGACAAATATCCCCACCCCATTTCCTACCGCGGGAGAGGAGAAGTCGTCCCGAGGGAACCTACCAGAGAAGCCTACCCTAACAGCGTCTCTCTGTAAACCATGTCTATCAGACTGTGATTGCCACGAGTGGCGAGTATGGCATTCTTGGAAGACTTGTCTAACAGCGGGTGTTAATTCGGATGACATTAATAATAATAATAATAATAAACCCAGGCAATCGTTTACATCTTCTTCCAAGCAGAATGTATGAAAATACGTAATGTAGGTTATTGTTCAAAGATTTTTTTCTATTGGCATGAATTTATCCAGATAGATGATGAAAATAACATTTCATTTTTTGCAGTTAGGTAGTTTCTTGTAGGTACTCTAATACTAGTAAAAATCTACAATTGACTGTAATAATACGAATTTAATCAGCTTAGCAGCCAATCAAACTCTTTATTTTTAAGCTACTTGATTGAGTGATAACTAAAACTCTATTAATGTGAATGATTATAACATAAAACAAAAACTTACAAAATTCCTTCGGCAAATTTCGCAGTAGCTAACGTCTCAAAGTTTTGACTGCATCCAGCAATCACAGTGAAAACAAAAATACCACCAAAACCTGTCCTCATAAAATATATTCTTCCAAACGTGTCCATAAGAAATCCGGACACTAAAGATGTGACAAACATACCTGAAAGCAGAAACGAACATAAAATCTCATAATAAACGAAAGTAGACATAATTTATGGTAGTTGGTTTATTCAGCTTTACTTAAAACACAACAATGATACTTGTTACCATATTGCAGTGGTACTGATTTCACCTCTAGTTGCATTTTAAGACTATTAAACTTATTCATTGCCTATACCCCCTTTAAAAAGCTAAGTATTTCGGTTTATTTAAACTTTAACTTTAGTTACATAGAGAAAAATAATCACTCATATGTATACACAAATACAAAATGTACAGACGCCAGCACATCAAGCTACCCCAATCTGTCAAATTTCCCCAATTGAAAGTGAACGGTATACTTTTAGAATAAAGTTGAAAATCTATAAATGAAATTTGACAGATTGGGGTTTGATGTGCTGGCGTCTGTATATTCTTAAGCTTTAAAATGTTGATAAAGCCAAACTTGCGAGTATGTCAAAACTGGGTTATTATTATGTCTTTTTCGTAACGGGTCTCTATATTTTCTGCAGTGACCATAATTTTTATATGAACAACAAAGCATAAGCAAACTATTTACTCGGATAAAACTTAAATTGTTTGGTTTATTACATATTGAAAAAGAATCACATATATATATATATATATATATATATATATACATAGTTCATAAAAGCCAAATACTATGGTAATTTGATTGATTAGATTGCATACGCCACAGATATGCTGAACATGTAACAATAACAAAATAAATATTCATGAAACTCACCAAAATACGGCATAGCTGTAAGCACCCCTTTCTGTCTTAAATTCATATTGAGATCGCATTCAGCGCTAGGCAATAGATACGCCGTTGTATTTGTAACTAATATAACAGCTATACACCCGAAGAAACTTATGAATAACAACTTGATATGGAAACGGCCGAATTTGCATGTTGCGAATGCTTTGTCTATTTCTTGCATAGGCGTCGGTGCCTCTGGAATGACAGATAGATCTATATCTTCACATGTTGGTGTATTATAATTTGATTCTAGGTTTTGTTTATTAAAAGTATTAATAATAATATCTTTTGAGGAACACATGGCTTAGAAAAGTAACATTGAATTATGAAAATTGTTTGTTAAACGAAATTGACGGAAACGAATATTATGATGACACGGTATCGTCTGTTTTCTGAGGCTTTTGGTTCAATACTAGAAACAAGGGGTATTTGGCAAGGGAAGCGACTTAAAACGATGACACATCGCTAGACCCGCGCACGCGCGTAATGTCTTTACGGACGCTAGTTAGTGGAAGCTGGAAACTGTTTACAAACAACATTTTTAAAAGTTTTGTTGGAAGACCTGCGGTGGAACGTGCAGTAAAGAATTCAGCAAAAGTTTGTACAGTGTAGTTATAGCTTAATGCACATTAAGCTACCTCAATCTGTCAAATTTCCCAAATTGAAAGTGAACCTTATACTTATGTGATAAAGTTGAAAATCTATAAAAGAAATATGACAGATTGGGGTAGTACGGCGTATGTACGTTTGAACACTATTAAAAAGCGAGATCATCGCCAGCTTGTATCGGTTACTGCTGGATATAGTTTTATCCCAACGGTTTCTAGAACCTTGCCATTTGTGGGGTTTGCCGTAGTCTGTAACCACGCTTCGCATATGAGTAAGCAACAGCAATTGGGTGGTAACTAGTACCCAGGTGGTGGTGTGTACTGCTGCCGGACTCTCACGTGTATCCCTTAGTCACCTTGTACGACACTCACGGGATGATATGCGATGATCCTGTTATTCTGTCTGGGCTAGAACTGACTAGCGGTAATCACACGGCCAAAAACGAGATCATTTTTAAGGTTTAAATCATTTATTCTCATAAAAGACAGAGCCACTTACATGAGAATGTAACTATACATTTGGCAAATTTAATTAACGTAACCGTCACCGAATTATACATGATATAGGTATCCTTTTTAGGAAGGTATGTGTGATAGACACTCCACAGTTTTCACCTCCAATGTTGAGATTACGCTGAAGATTTAACAGGGTAATGTTCCATTATATATTCAAACAGTTGAGCCCGAAAACTGCCGAATGAGTTAACATTTTTTAAATAGGAGGGTAATTGGTTGAATATTTTTCAGATAAACTAAAAGATTACGGTTTACGTACAAACAATAATAAAAACAGTTTTTAAACTATATAAATTGCACGTAACTTGAAATAGTAGCAAAGTAAAGGAGTAAACTGAGATATTTTAAAATACAGTATTTATTTATGAAAAGGCATTATAAACAATGCGCTTAGTAATCAAATGCCTGAGTGAAGTCTATGCTGGATTTTATGAGAATTTATTGTACATTTTCCTTTGTTGATTTTCTTCAAAACGGAAGGAGACTAGTATATAACTGTTAAGGTTTTTTATGCAATAGATTTAACATTTTCATTCTGACGTTGAGCTCTGACAGTTTTAGACATGCATCAAATTATACTTGACTTTATTTAATTTAAACTCTAAATGTGCGAGCTAAATGACTGCGCACCGAATACAATCTGGGCCTTACGGCGCGTACGTCAAACAATAAAACTTCTACTACAAACACTGTTTGCAGTAGAAGTTCGCTTGGTGGACCTACACGTCCTATTATATTGACATTTAAGGCCGAGTTATTTTGTCATTGAAATAAGATTAAACATAAAATAACAGTATAGACTACATAAATTTAAATTTTGCTGATCTCTTAATTACAATATATATTTGAGTAGATAATAGAATGATCGTGTCATCGCTAAAATAAAGTGTGTTTTTGGGTGTGAAAACCTACGTATAAGAAATCTTTTGAGAATATACTCTAGAGATACTAAACATATTTCAACATTTTATTTATAATATAACTTTAAAAATTTTTCTTCAATCCATTGTTATAAACAAATTCTTTTTTGTATTTAGCTCTATTTTCTTAAACAACAAAAAATATACCTTTCTCATCAACAGGCACTTGATTATCTTCCATTATTCGTCACAAAGTACAACAATTTCACCATAAAACATTAGCTACTGTAACTAATTATTGAATACTGAGAACATAGAGTACAACATGTCTGTGATAATAAATAATTATTATCCAGTTAAGACTGAACCCTGAATCTCTGTAGATCTGCTCTAAAGACGTCCTCTTAAAGCAAAGCTCATGTTATATTTGCTGAGTTATCTTTGAGTAAATTTGATAAAATTATGATCAGCTGCCGTATGTAGGTACATATTTATGTTACAACGCTGCGTCATAATACTATATTGCACAGTTTATAGGCAATATTTACTAAGATACCGACGACGATATGTGCCTGATGTGAATTTGTGTAAGATGTTCGCTTCCTCAAAACGTATCTTTCTGAAAAAACGAGGGAGCAATGTTTGAGTTATAATCGTTTTTCAATCACGAATCGCTTGCATTTCATGCCGCAGTTCGTGATTTCTATTCCCACCCAGCAGCTCTACCGGCTAAGTCGTCGAACAAATATTTTTCTTAAAATGTAATGGTTAATCATTACCATTTTATTGAGTGTAATAAAAAAGGTTTTTATTCACGTAGACTTTAAAAAAGCGCTTGTAAATAGTCAAAACATGTTTGTATTAATATAGTTGTATACATTATTATTTCTAGTAACATAAATATATAGGTACACATTGTATTAATTGTATGAAAACATTTATAAAATGTATTTTATAATAGCAATGATATTTAGCTAGCTCGTATCAAGTTACTGTCAAGAGATTATGTTTAAGTTTAATTATCAAAATTTATAGTTTTAGCTATATTTTTACTACATAATATTGTCAATGGTTCTGTGTGTGACGCCTGCAATTAGCAATTGTTTAAATAGTATAAATGAAAACTTGTAATTGGCCTTAACTTAAACATGCAACCTTATTAGTATTTAATTAGCTGTAAGTTTACTAAACTTAAAAATAAAATAAACCGTATAAATACCGTAAAATGTAAGACCATGCGGAAGTTGGCAGGCAAAGTTATTTTGGCCTTAATATTTGATTGAATAGGTACCACAGTGCAATGTAATCTTAATAAGTCTAATATTCCTTAGTATAATATTGAAAAAATAAAATTATTGTAGAATACTATATCACTTGTGATATTTAATTTACATGGGAGGTTTAATTCCTTATAAAATGGACGACTTATTTAAAAAATGTAATGGATTTTTTCAATTAATATAATTTCAGGGGGTTATAATTTATTATATTTTGATTTTATTCGGAACAGTCTACCGAATCATACTCAAGATGGCATAAACGCGGATTGGAGTCCTGTTAGAGTATTTATTTCCAAGGCATATACAATATTTGCCACATCAGTTGTTTTAATGTCACCTTATTTATGTTGAGCTGTTGTGTCTGTTCCGGAAGACATGTAATTGAGAAATCTATAACATGTAAGCCAAATTACTATAGTAAGGCCCGCAGAGTGAAGAACAGGAGGCAGAAGACCACGACTGCCATACGTCTTTATCATTTTTAGAAATCAGGAAGATAAATAAATTATAAGTTATAGATATAGATGGTTACTAAGCAGGTATCGTGAGTATCAATCACCAGCTTCTAAAATAATAATATGCTGGGACATTATTAATACACGGCCATCTAATCCCAAACTAAGCAGAGCTTTGCTACGGAAGCTAGATAACTGATATCCTATTTTCTTTTGTAAATACATTCTTATATAGATAATTACCACCCAGACTCAGGTCAAACAGACATGTTCATGCACACGAATATCTGTCCCGGGTGGGAATCGAACCCACGCCAACAGGCTCGTCATTAATTATATGTAAAATCGTATAATATTGTGTAAAATGTTAGTAATATAATTATGTATGTTAGTTATAAATTAATATGATTTTATTTATTTAAAACTTAATGAAATAAAAAACATCTCGGCACTCCTGACTCACAAAGAAGAGAGGGAGAAAATCTTTCATAATTACACTTAGTTATGAAATAGATATAAAAATGATACAGTTATCGCACGAAATTCGTATAATTTATGACCACGAATCTAATAATATTATGCAAACAATACCCTCAAACATTCGAATTAATCACCTTAAATAAACAATAAACATGTTTCGTCACTAATTCACATCAGAAACCTACCTATTTGCTTAATTATTCACTCACCACATCAAAACGGCAATGTATTACTACCCGCAACGAGGATAATGTTGTTGATTAATATTTATTGGAAAATATCCCTTATTCCGAAGGTATTACAGTTCCATTATTACCCTGGGTATCTTCGTTGACGTCACGTCAAAGGAGTAAGTCAAAACAGGCATTCATGAAATAGTAATAAGACAGAAACTCTCAGCTGAATTTAGTTCTATTTATTAAAGGTGCAGGTGCTGTCCTAACAATAGCGGATTCAACACTTTTCTTGTCTTATTCAATTTCTATTTGGATATTAAGATGGAATGTACTACGTGAGCACGAAAAATGGATGTACGCTTAACGTTTACGCGACAAGTCGCAGTACAGTACTGCGACTCACCATAGTGCAAATGGACTCTAGTGCGACACACTGAAGATCGACATACGCGACAAAACTGTACTGCGACTCACCATAGTGCAAATGGACGCTAGTGCGACACACTGAAGATCGACATACGCGAGAAAACTGTACTGCGACTAACCATAGTGCCAATGGACGCTAGTGCGACACACTGAAGATCAACATACGTGACAAAACTGAACTGCGACTCACCATAGTGCAAATGGACGCTAGTGCGACACACTGAAGATCGACATACGCAACAAAACTGTACTGCGACTCACCATAGAGCAAATGGACGCTAGTGCGATACACTGAAGATCGACATACGCGACAAAACTGTACTGCGACTCACCATAGTGCCAATGGACGCTAGTGCGACACACTGAAGATCGACATACGTGACAAAACTGAACTGCGACTCACCATAGTGCAAATGGACGCTAGTGCGACGCACTGAAAATCGACGTACGCGACAAAACTGAACTGCGACTCACCATAGTGCAAATGGACGCTAGTGCAACACACTGAAGATCGACATACGCGACAAAACTGAACTGCGACTCACCATAGTGCAAATGGACGCTAGTGTGACACACTGAAGATCGACATACGTGACAAAACTGTACTGCGACTCACCATAGTGCCAATGGACGCTAGTGCGACACACTAAAGATCGACATACGTGACAAAACTGAACTGCGACTCACCATAGTGCAAATGGACGCTAGTGCAACACACTGAAGATCGACATACGTGACAAAACTGTACTGCGACTAACCATAGTGCCAATGGACGCTAGTGTGACACACTGAAGATCGACATACGCGACAAAACTGAACTGCGACTCACCATGGTGCAAATGGACGCTAGTGCAACACACTGAAGATCGACATACGCGAGAAAACTGAACTGCGACTCACCATAGTGCAAATGGACGCTAGTGTGACACACTGAAGATCGACATACGTGACAAAACTGTACTGCGACTCACCATAGTGCCAATGGACGCTAGTGCGACACACTAAAGATCTACATACGTGACAAAACTGAACTGCGACTCACCATAGTGCAAATGGACGCTAGTGCAACACACTGAAGATCGACATACGTGACAAAACTGTACTCCGACTCACCATAGTGCCAATGGACGCTATTGCGACACACTAAAGATCGACATACGTGACAAAACTGAACTGCGACTCACCATAGTGCAAATGGACGTTAGTGCGACACACTGAAGATCGACATACGCGACAAAACTGAACTGCGACACACCATAGTGCAAATGGACGCTAGTGCAACACACTGAAGAAAAAAAAACAGCAACAATACACACTAAACCTGTCCTCATATATTTTTTCTTAGAATGTGTGCATTATAAGATACTTTGCCAAGTTAAGGGTTAAGATGGAGTGTACTTACTACGTGAGCCCGAAAAATGGATGTGCGATTAACGCTTACGCGACAAAACTGAACTGCGACTCACCATAGCTCAAATGCACGCTAGTGCGACACACTGAAGATCGACATCTCGTAAAAAGCGATTGGCTTACTGGCATTTCGCCGGCCGCTCTCGCGGCACGCTCGCTTCGCTCGCCCGGCTCGTGCGTTGTTTTGTCATAATAATGTTCTAACCTAACCGAACCAAACCAATCCTAAACCTATTGATCGTTTAGCGAGATGTCGATCTTCAGTGTGTCGCACAAGCGTGCATTCGAGCTATGGTGAGTCGCAGTGCAGTTTTGTCGCATAAGCGTTAATTGCACATCCATTTGTCGAGCTCACGTAGTACACTTATTAAGATGTAGGGACGTGTAGGGACGGCATAAAACATCACCGCTCTATTTCGTTCTGTGGGACGCATAGAAGTTGTACCGATATATTAATATCTGCCAAAGAACGTAGGAAAGAGGAAGGCTTTTATCCAGCAATGGAAATCTTTTACCTCAAAACAAATCTTCAATGGAATGTGATATTCACAAATTCTCGTTTGGACGTATAGTGATAGTTGCTCAATATGTTCCTAAAAACCGATCGACCTGAGTGTATGTTCGAACCCCAAAAGGTTCCTTTTTGTATGTCCGGTGAAGCAGTGAAATCCTAGTACTGTAAACGTCATATTAAAAACAAATTCTTTTAGGTGCTTATCATTAGAAGATTACTAAAGATAAAAGAAAGCACCTCTCGTATTAGATTTTTTCAATCCGCCCAGAAGTACCTCGGACATGACTTAACAACCGTTGCCGCGTTGTCAAACGAAAACAAGCGGACCAAAAGTTTCGCGTGAATTCCGAAGGACTGACATGGTACCTCTTCACCCTCTCAGCGGATGCGGATTTCATCAAAAACCCTCGTGTTGACCGGGAAGCAAGGATACCACACGGTATCCTCGTGCGATCTGCGTGACCACCACACGTTTCAGGCTGTTGAATATAGCTCTGCTGCGGGAGAAATCCGTCTGGCGGTCAGACTATAAATCTGTCAGTCAGTAGGCATCAGAAATGTCATTTAACCATGTCAGAGGAATTCTAGTCGTCTTGCTCAAATCTGATACTAGGGCAACCACTGCTAGCACGCCTAATTAAATAATAATACCAGCCTGTTCATATTAAAATAGCAGACTTGTCTATTGTATTCCTAGTATACGAATCCGCAAGCTTTAGTTTGTTTTTATAAAGCCAATTGAAGAGTAGTAGTGAGCACCCTCTTTAGAAGATCCACCCCATCTTTAAGGGTAATAAAAGCGATTGAATTGAATTGGAATCAGGTGGATGGATAGCTTAATATATCGCCCTCAATACCGAATGTCAATACATAGGGTAAAAAAGACAATTTTACGTAAACTGGGTCCTTAGCCAAGTAGAAAGCGATTTGAATAAAAAGCTATTTTTACAACAGTGATAAATAATAAATAAATAAATAATATCTGGGGACAATATCACACAGAACATCCTAGCCCCAAACTAAGCAAAGCTTGTACTATGGGTACCAGGCGACGATTTACGTACTTATATAGATAGATAAATACTTATATACATAGAACACATCCCTGACTCAGAAACAAATATTCGTGCTCATCACACAAATATTTGCACTTACCGGGATTCGAACCCAGGACCACCAGCTTCGTAGGCAAGAGCACTACCACCTAGGCTACGGTGACCGTAGATCTCGGGATATTATCAATTCCATAGAAGGTAGGCATAGCAATTTTATTGAAATTGCTTGATCAAGGCTTTGATACAAAAGCATTACATGCTTCCTCCTCCCAAAGTTGAAATCTCAGGTAGAAATCTCTAAGTTCGTTTTATAAGTAATACGTCAAACAAATGTACATAGCATGCCATAGCCATGTACAGACGCCAGCACATCAAGCTACCCTAATCTGTCAAAATTCCACAATTGTAAGTGAACCTTATACTTTTGTGATAAAGTTGAAAATCTATAAAAGAAATTTGGACAGCAGCGCCATCTGCGTACTAGATACCATCTAACTGCGGTCGCCAACTAGCATGCCAAGCGCGGTAACTACGTACAACCCCTCCTTTTTGGGAGGTCTATATCTATCCATATCAGGCTGATGATGATGATGATGAGTATTATTCGCAGTGCAAAGCGTAAAACTAATCTCTTTTTTTTTCTATCTGTTAAATCATGTGAATCCGGGGTGGGTCGATAGTATCGTATAAGTTACTTGTGTCGGTTCTCCTTACTTGATGGTTTGATATTTTAAGTGAACGCCCGTTTCATGTCTAGTATTTTATGTATGCACCGCAGTGTTGTCATACCACAAAATATGTCTTGCTAGTTGTAATGTCTATGAAAGGAAGATTTGCTATATGGTAAAGTATTAAGAAAAATAATATTTAGAGTTTAATTTAAGTTTTTATATTGTAATAAACAGGCTTTTATTACAATGATATAAGATAAATAATATTAAAGCCTACGCATGCCACCCGCAAAAAGTATCAGCGACCACTTCTGTAGATGTTCAATTTTAGTAAAAAGTTATATAATAATAATATCCTCGGTCATTATATATACTTGACTGCATATACGTGAACCACTGCTGCATGCTGCATATTATTATATAAAACATGTGCGCCATGTAGCAGTGGTACAGCTGTAATAATTGTTATGTTTGTTGTTATTGTGAAAGTGTAATTATCTTGAATTGTATTTACTAACATTAGTTTTAAGTTAAAATTGAAGGTTAAACAAACTTACCTTAAGTGAAGTTTGACCATAATTATATGAGTCGCTGCATCCGAAGAGATTTTCATATTACACAGTAGTACACTCTTCAATGTACTGGACATCGAACACTTTTTAGAGCTTGCAACATTAAAAAGACAAAATGTCAACGTCATTTTTCCGCCGCCACCTGGATGTCACCTCATTCTTTTCAGAGTAACACAGCATCTACTTAAGATTTCACTAAAGCAAAGCATTAAAAGCAAATAACGGGAAGAAAGTATTCACAAGAATACTTTAAGGGAGGGAGGGATCGAAAATCTCTTCGGATGCAGCGACTCATATAATTATGGTCAAACTTCACTTAAGGTAAGTTTGTTTAACCTTCAATTATATTTCGTCGCTGCATCCTCGAGATTTTCATATTACACAGTAGATGTTTAGAGCTTTAGGGAAATCGTTAGTAAGAGTATTGAACCAATACCCATAAACGAATTAATACATGCAATAATTTACTTTATCTTATTAACTTAATCATTTTTAACTATACTTAACCATAATCAACTGGAATTTTTAAGTACAGGATCATTATTCGATCTGTCATAAAATTTACTAAATCCGCGGGAATTTCATGACCATCCTGCTGCCTTCCTAATCACTTCAATGGAAACGCATCGACGGACGTCTCTGCGTGGCGAGCGCTATGCGCAGAGTATACGCTTGCGTCAATATCCGCTCTCTTGCAATACTTGCTAGATACAGCGGCTGATTGTGGACACAGTTGTGTTGTGGTATATGTATATATATATATATTTTTTTTTTTTTTAGTGTTCAGAATTAACCTTTCTGCGATAGACGTGTCTCTAAACGTTCCTATTAGTTCTATGTATGCTATCAGGGTTTTCCCTGGGCATATCTCCTTCTAATTGTGATAAAAGAATTAGATGCGATTGAGGCCTCGCTTACAAGTATTTTAAATATTGGAATCGTTATTCCTAATATTTGAAACAACGTCTCTTATCTTAGGTTCATAAATGACAACTTTTAATTTTTGATACACTTAAGGCATCCCAAAAGGCCTGCGGCCAAAGCTCGGGTGCTGAGAGATCATCTTTATTAGATTATTTGGTCGGGGTAGCAATATCAGTGGTAGGAACCTGCGTAGCGACAACATTATCAAGAGTATGTGTAATCGGGTCAATATTATTCGGCGACAATGGAGCGTATACCCTAATTTGCTAAATATGAATGTTCAGATGCATTATTCACATAAAATAAAATATCCATTATCACCCTTATTTAAAAACGAAGTCTAAAACTAAACAACAGTTGAACTATGGATCAAGCAATATCATTGGATGGTTTTCGACTAAACCAAGGATCGCATCACGGTTCAGAAATTATATTGTTATGATGTTTGTATATTTGGTCGTTATCGAATCAAGATTCTTTAATTTTATGCGTATTATCCTTGACCAACGTTACGACGGTACGTATTCTAAGATTTAATGAAAATGAATGCTCAGATACTTTATCTGCATCAGAAAAAAAAAATACATATTAATATGCGAGTAAGTGACCATAATCACATCATGGTTCAATAATTATATTAGGTAATGTGTTCGTATATTCGGTCATTATCGAATCACGAATCTTTAATTTTATAGGTATTAGCTTTAATCAACAGTATGAATACGACGGAGCCTATTCCAAGATTTAATGAAAATGAATACTCAGATACATTATCTGCATTAGTAAAAAAATGCATATATGAGGAAGTGACCATAATCGCTTCATGGTTCAGAAATAATATTGATATTATATTATATATGGTGTTCGTATATTCGGTCGTAATAGCATCGCGGCTATTTAATATAATCCGTATTAGCTTTAACCAACTATACCGAGGACGGACGGACGGAGCGTATTCACTGATTAAATAAATATGAATGTTCAGATACATTATCTGTATCAGGAAAAATACATATTATTATGCGAGTTAGTGACCGTAATCGCATCACGGTTTAGAAATAATATTGGTATCGTATATTCGGTAATCATATCATGACTCTTTAATTTTATGGGTATTAATCTTGACCAACGGTATCGATATGACGGAGCTTATTCATAGATTTGATGAAAATGAATGCTCAAATTCATTATCTACATCAAATACAATACATATAATTATGAGTAAATGACCGTAATCGCATCACGGTTCAATAAGTATATTGGTATGGTATTCGTATATTCGGTCGTAATCGCATCACGACTCTATAAAATATACATTTTTAGACGCCAGAAAACCCTCAGCTAATCTGCGTCAGATAAAACACATACATATGTGAGTAAATGACCGTAATCGCATCACGGTTCAATAAGTATATTGGTATGGTATTCGTATATTTGGTCGTAATCGCATCACGACTCTTTAAAATATACATTTTAAACGCCAGAAAAACTTTTTGCTAATCTGCGTCAGATAAAACACATACATATGTGAGTAAATGACCGTAATCGCATCACGGTTCAATAAGTATATTGGTATGGTATTCGGATATTCGGTCGTAATCGCATCACGACTCTTAAAAATATACATTTTTAAACGCCAGCAAACCCTCTGCTAATCTGCGTCAGATAAAACACATACATATGTGAGTAAATGACCGTAATCGCATTACGGTTCAATAATTATATTCGCATCACTACTCTTTAATATATATATTTTTAGATGCCAGCTTAGGCTACAATACATATGTGAGTAAATAACCGTAATGCCATCATGGTTCAATAATTATATTGGTGTGGTATTCGTATATTCGGTCGTAATCACATCACGACTCTTTAAAATATACATTATAATAAAGTCAAATTCAACGATTTATTTGCAAATAAATATGGTTTTAGAAGTGAATGTAAGAACATTGGTAGCACAACAGGTGCTATAATGTAATTTTTTTTTTTGTTTATTATTATTTTGTTGTCAATGGTATTTCTGCGTTTGGGTACCATCTACTCACAAAACAAGTATCACAGTATTGAGTTTTGTAAATACCTATAAGCCATATCCTGATATTAGCATATGAACGAAATCGTTTATTCAATATGGGAGAAAGTGCTGAACGGAATGTATTTTCAGATGAGAAATTAGCTCCTGTTATGTAATGAAGTTTAATGCTACAGGATTAATTTTTTTTTTTTACTCATCAATGTTATTATTATGACCAAATTTCCATAAATTTTACACGCTGTGTCGTTATCGTTTTATTGACAGAGATGCAATCATTAATTCAATTGTCTCCATTTTGAGTGCTTGTTACAAAAAAAGGCCTCTTTATTGGCTTTGTCACACTATTATGTTAGATTCACATCTCACTAGGCGAGTGAGAAACGACAATAATATCTACTGCCAGGTTGTCTATTATCTTGCATAATCATTTTAAAATTGGTGAAAAACGGAGGAAACAAGCAAAAGAAAAAGTACCTATTTCTAATTAAGGGTAAACATTTATATTGGACGCGTTAGAATCCTTCTTCCAGTAAATATATCAAGGTCATTTTTAATTTAAAAAGTAGGCCTGAACTTGTTTTCTAGATCTGGGGAGCCCGATCTCTCTGCTAAACATAGCATACTAAATTAAAGTAAATATATGTATGCATCTAACAATAGGGGTAACCGTATCAAAATAAGGAACTACACGATAACCTTAAATTTAATTTTAATATTTGTTCGATTAGCACGATTATTAGTTCCGTACCTGGGTGCAATTTATCTATAATTTGTATGTAATTACTGATATACAAGTATATTTATCAGTTGTCTGTTGGCCCCACTATGACAACAGTACTGGTTCTGCCCAGTCTGCGATGAGATGGCAAGACATTTATTTATTGTTATTATGTATATAATATACTGTATAATTAACTTATAATATTCAAATTAATAGATCCAATATTTACAGCTACTTAGTTACGTAGCAAATGACTAATACCATTTCAAATTGATAGACAAGCAATGAACAACATTTTCTCTTATACTGGATATCAAACAAAACTAATACACGTGTACCATAAACGAATTCTATTTTATACAGGTTTTTTACAACAATCACAGTCAACTTAACTGAAAAAAAACCATGTCTGCAAAAGTAGCAAATCAATCACATATTCGCTATACTGGTAACCCAACATGGGTTACTAATACATGTTCTAGAAGTAGACGGGATCAACATCGGGACTTTTACTTGAGTTGTACGTGTACTTGGTTAATCAAATATAATAAAAGCATTCTGGCTATTTGCGTACGTTTCTGTTACCTACTAATCTAAATAGAAACTACATTGCAGATTATTTAGAATTAAGCTATTTGAATGGTTGAATGAAAATAACCTCTATAGCATTAATGAATTCCTGGAACTGAAAATTTTCTATTTCAGGATTCAGTCCTGTATTCTCCTTGCTAAGTGTGTCCATTATAATTTGCCCCCATTGTTCAGAGAACACGTGGCAGATATCTAGGTTAGTTTTGTAAGTAAAGTAATCAGGCTTGTAAATAATAAATCATCACAACTCCATATGATTTTAACCCAAACATTGCCCCAGGGCATTGTAATTATTAGGGTTTTACAACAGGTACATACCTGTTGTAAAAACAGGGCTTGTACTATCTGACACAAAGGGCAGATCTTATTCCATAGAATGGCTAACCGTAAAATAGGTTAGAATAATCTAATAATGCCAGAAAACATTCAGCTCGTAAAACTAAAATCTAATTATTCATAGACTCACGCCTGTTTGCCAGGGGAGTGTAATGTAATCATAATTGGTAATAAAATAAAATGATAGTATCGTTGTAACCGTCGGTCACCTTAAGATTCAATATGTTGTATATTTGCTGGAGAGTAAGTATGTACTTACATTTTTTGCTGACACTCGCCGTTTGCGTAGATTCAATCAGCACCAAATTTTTCTTCATATTCCTTCTTCGTGAACTTAAACTAGCCCATTTTTATAGGCCAATACAGTAATTCACATTAAATGTCACTATAATATAATTATAACACTTGTTTACTGAAAATAAAATAAAATAAAAAGAATTGATGTTTCGATGCCCAACACGAAAAGCGAATGAGGTGACATCCAGGTGGCGGCGGAAAAATGACGTTGACATTTTGTCTTTTTAATGTTGCAAGCTCTAAAAAGTGTTCGATGTCCAGTACATTGAAGAGTGTACTACTGTGTAATATGAAAATCTCGAGGATGCAGCGACGAAATATAATTTGTTACTACCAAGTGGCCTTGTTGCCTGTTATTAAATACATTATTATTATTATTATTCACACACGGCCACCTGATTCCAAACTAAACATAGTTTGTACTTGGAAAACCAGATAACTGATATACTACTTTTCTTTTTTAAATAAATAAATAAATAAAAAAGGTTTTTATTCACGTAGACTTTAAAAAAGCGCTTGTAAATAGTCAGAACATGTTTGTAGTAATATAGTTGTATACATTAGATATTATTTCTAGTAACATAGATATTTAGGTACATCTTGTATGAAAACATTTTAAATAGATATTTTTATATAGATAATTACAGCCAGACTCAGAAGAAATTAAACCCACGACTTGCGGCGTGAAAGGAAAGCATTTACCAACAACGCCACAGGCCTGTCAATGTTACCTCAATAATTATTTATTTATTCGACTTAAACTCGTAAAAACCAGTACCGCGGCCACATAGCAGTCAAATTACTACTGTAGTTATGACTTAATTCCAATAAACTTTAGAAAAAACATTCGAAATCAAAAAGCAATCGATCTACCAACCATGCCATTATTATTAATAATAGTTATTTATTGTATTTTCTATGGATTAACATAAGGTGTTAAATAGTCATGAGTATAAAGTATGAGCCAGTGTTCATACTCATGACATGATTATTTGCTGTACCCTAACAGTTTAAGTATATCAAATCTAACTTAGAAAAAACATGTTACAAATATGATACTTAACATTTATGCTTAAACATAACATTTCATAAAATCAATACAGAATTAGGTTCTTGATACAAAAATATTATACCTTAAAAACCCTAGAAAATATAATAATTATAATAAATTTTACCAAAAATTCGTTTCATGTCCTTATAATCAATATTTTAACATAATTTATTAAGACGTCATAAATATTATTGTTAATATTAAATACGCCATATACATTAGAGTAAACAATACAATACATTAATAAATGGATTATAATAACAAAAAAGTTTAAAGGAAATTTCGTGTAACTGTCCGATTGAGAATCGGAGGGGTCATTTCACCTCTAAGAATTCAAACTAAGGGTTATAGAGAGTATGGTGGCATGGTGGTCTTAACGCTTTCGTCGTCGTACTCAGGGGCTCTACCGGCTAAGACGCCGAACATCGTTATCGTTAAAGGCGTTCAAATAAATAGAGGTTAAAAATGACTTAATCAATCGTTAAATCGGCTTCAACGTTGACAATCGATTCCGGACCATTTATGACGTCACATGTGGTCATGGAAACCCATTTATCAATTGATTAAGTAATTTTTAACGTTTATTAATTCGAACACCATTCACTAAAACGATGTTCGGCGACTTAGCCGGTAGAGCCCCAGGGCCGGCAAGGACGATATATCGAACAGAGTCACAACTCTAAGTAAGTCGTGATAACATCAACTGGATCATTTAAGACGGCTACGAGTGCCATAGTTACCTAATAGCCCAAGTAATCACTTACCCAGACTCACGTAGACTGCTCCGCTATAACTGGAGCCCAACGAATAGTGCAGCTAATTTAGTGACAGAATTAATCATAGGTTAATGGTGTCCCCCTCGTACACTGCACGAGCACCTGTGTTCCAACGTTGTACTAATGACTTCTACTTACATGCTTCTAGAGCTTAACTAATATATCTTACAAGAGATTTAGATATTACCTAGTAATATTAAGCGAAGTAATGTAGTACTTGAGATCTTGTATATAATTAAATAACTGCAAATTCTAACAGCCGTGTGGTTTGCGACCCAGAAAGTATAACAGGGCTACCCCATACCATCTCGTGCGTGCCGTAAAAGGCGACTAAGGTAGTCCAGCAGCAGTAACGCCTACTCGCATGGCAAGCGCGGTGACTACAGCAAACCTCAAATGGCAATGTTATGGAAACCTTTGGGGGAGGCCTATGACCAGCCGTGGACAATATCAGGCTGATCGTGATGATGAAACTCTAACAGCCTGCCATATACGCAGTGTGACATAATCAACAAGTACTCGTAATTATCACTCAAGATTTGTACTGGATGGGTATAGAACCCAAGACCTTTGCCTTAGCCCTAATGTGCCCCGTCTTGATATTTACAAACATAGTGCCTATTATCAATCAATTAATGTATTTAATAAATTTCCAAAACAGATAAAGAGCTTACTCTATACCAAGGTCTTTCAAAATAAACTGTAAAAAATATTGTTGAATCAATGTTGCTTTAATATTAATGATGATCTAATAAACGAATTAGTTAATTTAATTTAATCTTTATTTCAGACAAATATGTACAATGACAGCTATAAGTCCATAATTTAACTACGAAACTAGGGTTAGTACGGGTTGTTAGTATTACACAGAAATAAATACAAAAAAGTGTTAGTTATTTGTTAGTAAACAAAACAGATTAACACAATTATTATTATCTTCTATTTCTGTGCAGGTGTACACCTGCCCAGTACACGATAAAAGGGCTGTCAATCTTGGACGCTAACGTTCTCAGGACAGCATTGGTGCTACCACGGACCCTACTCATCATCGATGCAGTTCTTTTCCTTATAATGGAAAAGAAGTCATCAATGGATGCATCCGCAAACATTTCGGAAGCACTGCAGTACCGTGGCTTCCTCAATACTGCCCTCAGAGCGTCGTTGTACTGAACACGCAGGGCATTGTAAGCCCACCGTGTAAAGCTGATCCACAGACTGCACGTGTAAAAAGACTGACAGAAGGCTCTGAAAAGTAACAGTTTTACATCTGTAGTACAGCGTGCGAATCTGCGGGCCAGCATATTGCAGCTATATATTGCAGTATATACTTTTACATTGTATTTGGAAATTGTTACTATATAAATTTTAATTGGACGTTAAAATTAATTATTAAATAAACTTGACATTTACTTTGCTAACTTTATTAGGACTTAAAATGTTGACTAATCACTAATCTCTTTGACTACTACTCGTATATAAATTTAACTATACTAATAACTAAGATTGTGTGTTTGTACAACAATTATTGTTTGTAATATCGACGGGCTTGTTGGCGTGGTTGGCAAATGCTTGCTATTCACGCCGCAGGTCGTGGGTTCGATTCCCACCCAGGACAAATATTTGTGTGCATGAACATGTCTGTTTGTCCTGAGTCTGGGTGTAATTTATCTATATAAGTATGTATTTACAAAAGAAAAGTAGTATATGTAGTATATCAGTTATCTGGTTCCCATAGTACAAGCTCTGCTTAGTTTGGGATCTGATGGCCGTGTGTAAATAATGTCCCAGGATATTATTATTATTATCATTTATTCATATATATTTCTTATTAAATACATTTTAAAATATAAAAAATAGGATTTGCAACCGGCAGCAGGAACAGGGTCTGTGCTGCCGGAGGTTACGACTCTAGAGACAGGAACCATTAGTATTATTATTATTATTATATTATTAATATTGTGTGTAACATTTAAATCTAAAATAACACAAACATAATATGTAATTAGGTATAGAATATTCAGACACGATATAAAAATTGATATTGAATTGAATAAATTGAAATTGAAATAGCAGTTCGCGTCACTACCCCCTAGACCTATAAGCCAGTCAGTCAGTACTATTAAATTAAATCTACTACTATACAATATGTAACGTAATTAACGCACACCCTCAAACACCCCAATCAGAATATTATGTTATAATCATAATACATACACTGAATTTATTATTCAACATGTATAAGCATTGTTATTTACTAAATCAGTTTCTTGGAATAAAGGTTATTTTTCTTCTCTTTACAAATTCCATCATTCAATACAAAATAATATTGAATGATGGAATTTGTATGAAAACAAATAAAAGGGCAATTTAGAAGTCTTATTTCTTTGACTTACGGTCCATATCAATTTGTTTTGACTGTACAGGGTTAATATGACAATATTTTCCGTACTTTTAATTATTTTAAAATAAATAATTACCTATATTAAAAATGATATATATCGATTCAGTAAAGTATTCTGAACAAACAATTTTCAGGGTGTGCGTTAATTAAGTTACGTGTTGTACACTATAGCAGTCAATAAAATGTGCCGCCATCTTTATACCAGCTCAATGTAATACGCATACTTTGAAACAATTTATATGAGTTAAAACACGAAGCATTTTCTGCTCTGAACTAATTTTATAAAAAGAAAAGTTCGATTCTTGGTACGTTTGTTTGTATTTAATAAATCTTTTACATATATAAATTCAAATTATTCTTCGACTAGTTACATGAGCATTAGGTACATAGTTTTTAAAATATAATTCAAACATTGAAGGAATGTAATAAAATATGGATTATTATAATAATATAAGTTTTGAGGACTTTATTCCGTAACCCTCCGATTGAGGATTGGTGGGGGCATTTCAGCTATAAGAATGCAAACTAAGGGTTATAGAAAGCGATGGTGGTCTTGGCGCTTTCGTAGTCGCACTCTCGGCCGGCAAGCACGATATATCGGATTACCTACAGTCACAAGAGTTACTAATAACCTTGTTAATTCAAATCATAAATTTTCCTCCCTGGCTCTTGGAAAAACCTTTTTGAAACCTTGATGAAATAGAAGTTATATAGTCATAGGTATTATTGTAATTTAAAATTTTAAATAAAAGCAAATAACAGCAGTCCAGGGGGGTTACCGGCTCAGTCGCCGAACATCGGGATACTAATAGGCGTTCAAAGAAATAAAAGTTAAAAATGACTTAATCAATCGTTAAATCGGCTTCGACGTTGAAAATCAATTCCGGACCATTTCAGACGTCACATGTGCTCATGAAGCCGATTTACCAATTGATTAAGTAATTTTTAACCTTTATTTATTTGAACGCCGATCACTATCCCGATGTACGGCGACTTAGCCGGTAGCCCCCCCAGTGTTGTTGATTATAATCTTTTGTTTATGGTCTGTGCACCTACTATGCTCTCCCTTCACTACTCTAAGGTTGACTGGCAGCAAATTCCTGGGGCATTAAGTCCGCCTTTGTACAATTTTATGTGCATAAAGTCATAAATAAATAAATTAATTAAATACCTGGCCGTAGTTCTACTACTACAGACAACACAAAGCGTGTTCAAAAAAAATTTTTTTTTTTTGGCGAATAAATATACTTTTACATAATACATATGAATAGTTTGCGCGAGAGACACTTCCAAAATGGGTGTCCCCCCCTCTAACGTCTAAAATAAAAGAATGATAAAACTAAAAAATATATATGATGTATATTACCATGTAAACTAACAACGAAAATTGGTTTGAACGAGATCTAGCAAGTAGTTTTTTTTAATACGTCATAAACCGCAATTTGCATTCAATTAATCAACTGAAATACTTGCTGCTGCGGAACCCTTCATGGGCGAGTCCGACTCGCACTTGGCCGGTTTTTATAAATATTGTATTGTATAGTTGAAATAAAGCTGGTATTTTGATATTACAAACAGACATTTTGTTAGCCGTACTCGATCGCCAAGGTAAATAGGCTATTAAAGACCAACTTGAAAAAACAAACTCCAATTGAACTAATCTAACTAAACTAACTGAATAAACAAAAACTAAAACGCAATATTGTGTATCACTAGTAACAATCGTCACTATAATTTGTTTTTGTAGACGATTCCCAGTTGCCAAATACAAAAAACTTTGCCAAACTTTACGGATCAATAGAATATCTGGATCTATTCAGAGTGAGGGTCCAACAGATTTGTAGAAAACTTTCCTATTCTTTAAGTGTATTACAAGTTTATGAAAACTAAAATAGGTTTGCATACGAGGGAATTGAAGTTTATAACGCTATTGTTGGGTAGTGGTGCCAAATATAAAAATGGTAGGTAGGAAAGAATAGACATTATATTATTATATAAATTGAGACATCGATTCGTCGATTTTTGGGAATGCTATGTGAAACTATCGCTACTTATACGTTATAATACGTCAAGGAGTGGGCATTTTATATATTATCATAACAGCCCAAATAAGTCCACTGCTGGACAAAAGCCTCCCCCAAGAATCATTGTACGATAAATGTGGCCGATAACCACCGTGTACTTAGATCTTTTATCGTGCGGTTACTAGTTCCTAGTTAGTCGAGAAACTTACAAATTTACGTACGTAGACGCCAGCACATCAAGCTACCCCAATCTGTTAAATTTCCCCAATTGAAAGTAAACCTTATGCTTTTGGGATAAAGTTGAAAATCTATTAAAGAAATTTGACAGATTTTGGTAGCTGGATGTGCTGGCGTCTGTACATGCTACGCGAACGCAATATTTCATACCATGAATGTTTTGCAGGTCCATAGAAACAATTCAGCTAAGGAGTACTGTAGTGTTATTTAACGATATCCATTTGTCATGTAATATTTAGAATCTCGACCCAACAATGGTGTATTCACATGTAAGGATAAGTTGGTCATGTTCGTTTTCGTTCGCCACTCCCACACTGAGTATCTATCAATAGATGCTACCGGTCTATTGTAGATGGCTAATACGAAGGCTATTCAATAATAAGTGATACTCCAATACTAACATTGTAAAAGTCACTATTTAATCACTGATTAAAAAATATAGGACTCAACTCAACTTATCTGAATGTATATCAACTGATTTGGACACAATTTACATCGCACTTTTCCGAAAGAATTTCCTTGAAGAAGAGTTCTTTAAATCAACAGATAAATCGCGCAACATATATGGATAAAAACTTACGGTAGAATTGATAACTTACTTCTTTTAAAGTCCTACTTCCTACTAATATTATACATGGCAAAATTTGTGAGTATGTATGTAAAAATGTATGGATTTATGGCAGTATGGACGTTTGTGAAAGAGTACTTTCACGCATAAACTAGCGAACGGATTTTGATGATACTTAGATGTATCCGATATAGCTGATATATCCGAATAACGCAGGCTTTATAAACTTTAAGGCGGATAAAATCGCAAGGCACAGGTAGTCAGTTATACAGTAAATATTGGCTTGAAAAGCTATCTGTTAGACACCAAACAATAGAATTATTTATTTTTTTAAACACAATGCAATTCGTTTGAATTTTGTTGTGACGTTAATGGAAATATTGAACAACGCGCGATTTTTTAGATTTCCATGATAATAATTTTCACTACTGAAATATTAATGGGAAAAATTAGGGGTAAATTCAATGCCATTTTCCACAATTGTACGTTTGTGCGCGATGGAAGTAAAAGAACATACCTACACTTAAGATGATCCCAGCTCGTGACGTCCTTGCAACAGCACAAGAAGAAATTGTTGCAAATAAAACAATTTTTAGGGTTTCGAAACTTTTAATAAAATAGCGTTAAATTTCTAGGTGGTTGACGAAGAAAAGGAAACTGACTTCAATCGCGTGAAATTTCACACGAATGAAGTTCAGTTTGAAGAAGGTACAATAGGTAGATATTTTAAAGACACATTAGATATCATTTTAAACACTATTTCCTATTAATAACTTATACAACTACAGATGCGCCATTACTTACGAGCTTATATAATATAAAAGAATGCTGAGATGGTTTGGCCATTTAGAAAGGATGAATGAAAGAAGATTGAGCAAAGAAGTATACCTGGCCTGTGTGAATGGAACAACCGGAAAGGGAAGACCTCGTCGAACATTCGCTGACCAAATCGGAGACGTTCTCAAGAAAAGGCAGGTCAGAAGTACCCTAAACCGGCGAGCATGTATGAAGAATATAATGACAGTAATCGAGGCAAAAGACGTGTGCAAAGATCGTGACAAATTGAAATCCGTTGTCTCTGCCCACCCTCTGGGAAACAGGCGTGAGTCTATGTATGTATGAATTTATGTTATATAATATTTTATTTATTTATTTATTTAACAATTTATGTACACATGAATAAAAACATAATAACAATAAATAATACAAGGAAAAGATTGTACAAAGGTACTGCTTATTTCAATAGAAATCTCTTCCAGCAGACCTGCGAGAGGAGAGACTAACTAGAACTAAAGAGCATATTATGTGTAGTTTACGCTAGTAGCGTAAACTACACGTAATACAAAGACGTACAAAGTGTATGTATACACTACATACTAATAATACACAGATACCTATAAGGGGAATATATATATATATATAAGGGCAATATAATATACTACATATACATACTATTATCAGGATGAGGTTAAGAGAAAATGTTCTTTCACTCGTTTTTTAAATAACGTTATTGTATTGCTATTGCGGATGTTAGGTGGAAGAGAATTCCACAACCTGACCGCATGCACCGTAAAAGAGGAGTCGTAAAAATCGGTTTTATGGATAGGAAATTTAAGGAGGGATCTGAGGTGTGACCTACAGGAGGCATCAGGTGAATGAATAAAGGAGAAACGCTCCCGTAGGTAGGTGGGGTATGAGGGATTGTGAAGGACATTAAATAAGAGATACAATATGCGAGCATTCCTACGAAGACGGATAGGGAGCCACTTGAGATCCTTGCGAAAGTTAGAGACATGATCATATTTCTTGAGACCAAATATAAAACGAATGCATAAGTTTTGCAAGCGCTCAAGTTTATTTAGCAGCTCCTCAGTAACATCAAGATAGCAGCAGTCCGCGTAGTCCAGAATGGGTTGTATGAGTGTCTGAGCTAGTGAGATTTTCGTTTTCAGGGGTAAGAAGTTTTGGTGGCATTTTAAAGAGTGGAAGGTAAAGTGAACCTTTCTGCTAACTTCCAATACCTGAGCTTTCCAAGACAAAGTGCTATCAAGAATTATGCCCAGATTTTCTGCAGTATCAGTATATGCTACAGGATGACCATTTAAACATACCGTAGGGAGTGATGCGAAGTCAAGATAGTTACGCATATTATGTACTACCAATAATCATGGCCTGGGATTTTTCAGGATTTATTAACAGACCATGAGACCGTGTCCATTGGTTAATTAATTCCAGGTCACGATTCATGGCAGCAATCGCGCCATGAGCATCTTTTCGAGTAAAAAATCTGTAAAGCTGCAAATCGTCTGCATAGAGATGGAAGTGTGAGGAAATGACTCGTGTGATAGAGTTAATGAAAATGGAAAAGAGTAAGGGAGAAAGAACTATGTGTTTATACAAAATTTTAATGTTTTATTTGAATTAACTAGGCACTATTGTGTAATAAATCTAAATTGGACCATAAAACACTACGAGTATAATCAGATTTTGGAAGGATCTAGGTAATTTATTATTTCTTAATTGTGAAGGTAGATTTTGAACCAGTTTACGAAAGATCCAGAGACATTTTAGAGTTAACCTTTTTTAATTCTAAATAAAACAGATTTTACCAAAACTAGTACAGGTACAGGACCGACGGCTTTACGTGCTCTCCGAGGTACGGGGGTGTAATACCGCCAGCTCCCAGACTTCGGGCTGTTACTGAGAAATTTCTTTGTACGGAAAAATCTCTAAATCACTTTTTGGCCCTTCCCAGGACTTGAACCCAGGACCTCATTATCTGCGGTTGGACAAGCTACCGCTAGACCGACGAGGCAGTCAACTGTATTTTAACTATAATATGTATATGTATGAATTAACGATTGTATAAGTATTATTTTCAGTTGTCTGGTTACCATAGTAACAGGCTTTGCTTAGTTTACTAACAGTAAGTTAGTTGTCCCAAGCAGAAGACAACAAGATTTAGTTTGTGGTATTTATATTATAACTAGCTGTGGCCGGCGGTTTTACCCGCGTTAAACTTTATAAATTATCTCAACCCCTCCCCCGTAAGTGATAGCGTGATAATATGTAGCCTATATTATGTTGACCCGACTTCTTAGTAATATTTATGCAAAATTTTAAGTAAATCCATACAGTACTTTTTGAGTTTAGCCCGGACATGCATACAGACAAACACACACACAGACAAAAATTCTAAAAAATATATTTTTGTCTTCGATATCGATTGTAGATCACGCCCCAAGTATCCTTTTAAAAAGATATTCAATGTACAGTTTGACTTTCCTACGATTTTATTATATGTAGTAATAGGTCTAACAAAACATATAAATTTGTTTTTGCTGTTGAGTTTCAGCAGATGGTCACCGAACCGTTTAGCGATTCTCCCCATACCCAGTGCACTATTTACAAAGCATCTTGTCCAAGGAGTATCGTGGAATATCACTGCAGTATTGAATGTAACTTAAGCATTTTGGAAAGAAAGCAGAAGCAGTTTGTGCCAGTCAATTGACACGAATATCGTCCCCGTACTTGGAAAATTAAATAAGTCCGATTTTGGCGAAATTGACTTTATTCTATTTTTAAAACACCTAAAACCTGCCGCATATTTGAGCCTTACAGGCGTTTTCGTATCTTATTCCGTTCTAAAGATACCATTTTTGTCAGAAAGGTCATGGCAGATGGAATAATAAATATCTTCAGACAAACACAATTTTTTTAAAGGAAAACTAAATAACTCAGTAAATAAATCAATAACTGTGGTCAATGACAAGATGGATGTCAAATAAATTAAATAACTTGAGTTGTTGAATTTTTCCTCAACTTATAAATTCTTTTACAAAACTAACTTAGTTCTAGGAAAACTAAATAACTCTATTTATTTAATTCTGAGATTCAGAATTCTGATATAACGTATCTTATTTATAAATATTTGATGTTATTTATTTCTCCTACAACTAGATAAAGATTAAATAAAGGATGATAGGCAAATAAAATTAAATAAATTAAGTTGTCATCAAAGGTAATCAGAGGGTCAAGTCTCATTTCGGGTATCGAACCAACGCCGCATTTTACAAATGAAGAACCTTTTTCTGATTCTGGATCTACATGGAATCCGGACACAAAAGAAGAAAATAAAATAAAAAGAAAACTTAGTTCTTTAATAGACATCAATATTTCACTGGCTAATAAGAAAAAAAGAGTTAAG
Organism: Pseudoips prasinana; assembly: GCA_951640165.1. Classification (NCBI taxonomy): domain Eukaryota; kingdom Metazoa; phylum Arthropoda; class Insecta; order Lepidoptera; family Nolidae; genus Pseudoips; species Pseudoips prasinana. The sequence goes on along the minus strand of OX621251.1, from coordinate 28,415,857 downwards.
AGATTTTAACGAATAAACCCGATTTTGTCGAAAGATGAAACAAGTAATATTATAACAACTTGAACTTTTATTGAAATCCCTATTGACCAATTAGTCTCACCGGGTTACCCTGATAGAAGAATTATGGAACACAATATCACAATCGCTGGGATAACAGATTCAGGAATAGAAACAGGAAATAAGGAAAAAGAAACCGAGGTGCTAAAGTTCCCGGCAGACGCCGTGTTACCAAAACCGACAACGTCTGGCCCTGGCAACATATAACACTCACACCCAGTGGACCGACGAGAATATCATTGAACTGGAGAAGGAACTGAGCAGGTTACATTGGGATATCATAGGTTTGTCTGAGGTCCAAAGAGAGTTTTTAGGAATATCGTGTCCTCCCCACGATAATCCTAAAATCCGAGAACCTGCTATATTTATGCGAGGGCGACCAACTGTTCCAAGGTGATGTCGGTGTCGGGTTCATAGTTCAAAAGTCCCTCGTCCACAAGGAACATAGTGAAACTCGAGAGTGTGTCGACTAGGGCGGCATACCTTATAACGTAACTTATAACGTATTCGTTGAAGGTCATACAGGTTTACGCGCCGACTTCGACGCACTCCGACAATGAGGTTGAGGTCATGTATGAGGATATTTCTAGAGCCATACATACCTCTAACACTTATTTCACTGTGGTCATGGGGGACTTTAACGCGAAGCTGGGTAAACGATTCGGGAATGTGCTGAGAGTGGGGCAATTTGGAACTGGAGACCGGAACTCTCGGGGCCAAATGTTGGCCGACATGGAGAAGGAGAGACTCTATGACGAATTCCTTCTTCAGGAAGCTGGATCACCGCTAATGGACCTGGGTGAGCCCCGATGGTAAAAACAAAAATGAGATAGACTTTATCTTGTCGACGAGACGACAGACGTTTAATGACGTCTCTGTGATCAATGCGGTAAAAACCGGGAGCGATCACAGACTGGTGAGAGGCTCATTAAATCTAATGTCAAGCTCCAGAGGTCCAGACTGATAAAGTCTACGCGCCGACCTTTACCTATCCACGTCCAAAACCCACCATTTCAGCTCGAACTGCGAAACCGTTTCGAATACCTAGCAGACTGCGAGGAAGTGGACTCATACTACGACAGGCTCGTAGAAGCTGTCCATACGGCTGAGTTTAAGGTCTTCAAGGCCCAGCGTACAAACAGACTTTGCCCTGCAACTTATGGAAGTAATACGGAAAATGGTTCTGACTTCCTCAGATGATGCTACTATATACCAGCTGCTCAACAGACAGATCTCAAAGTCTTTAACTCGCGACACGCGTCAATTTAATACAAGTAGTATTAAAGAAGCCATCGAACGGAACAAAGGCTCTAAAGTGTTCGTAAGAGATCTGTTTGTTGGACAAACCCAACTGACGTTGCTGAAGACTGAGTATGCACGGCAATCGTCACGTCTAAACCGGAGTTGCTGTGAGAGATTGAGAATTCTATGGACAGTTATATACGACAACGCATTCACCTGCCAAAAGTCATGTCTTGGATGGAGCACGACCAACCCGACATTAAACTGAAGACACCCGGACGTCAGCCTGTAGGAGATTAAAATGGCTCTCAGACAACTTAAGAACAACAAGGCTCTTGGTGATGATGGAGTTTCAGCAGAGCTTCTGAAGGCGGATAGTACACCAATCCTACGGGCCTTTTAGAAGTTATTTAACTCCGTCATACTAGATAATCAAACACCACAAGCATGGCACAGAAGTGTGGTAGTGCTCTCCTTCAAAAAGGGCGACAAAACCCTATTGAAGAATTATTGACCCATCACACTGCTGAGCCATTTGATGATTTCCAGCCTCCCGAACAAGCCGGTATCCGAAAAGTCTTTAGCACCAAAAACCATATACATACGCTGCGGCAAGTTATACATAAGAAGTCGAAGAGTATAACAAGCCACTGTGCTTAGCGTTTGTGGACTATGAGAAAGCCTTAGATTATCGAAACCTGGGTTGTGGTCTCTCTTAAGGTGCCAAATCTACTACCGGTAAATCGAGGTGTTTAAGTATTTGTATGAAAACGCCACAATGTTAGTGCGACTCCAGAACCAAAACTCGAAACCTATCCACTTGCAGCGAGGTGTGAGACAGGAAGATGTTACATCTCCGAAAGTGTTCGTCGCTACATTGGAAGATGTCTTCAAGCTTCTGGTCAATGGCGAGTATATCCCTCACTTACTATTTGCCGATGATATAGTCATGGCTGAGACCATGGAAGATTTCGATACAATGCTCTATGACCTCAGTAGAGTTTCTCAACAAGTGGGCTTGAAAAGGAACATGGATAAGACGAAAATCATGTCAAACCTCCAACCCCACTCAATTGAAGGTTGGAGACTCTGCACGCGAAGTTGTAGAAAACTATATTTACCTAGGACAGACCATCCAACTAGGTCGTTCTAACTTCGAGAAGGTGGTCCATCGTAGAATCCAACTCGGCTGGGCAGCGTTCGCGAAACTACGTAACATCTTCTCATCCAAAATACCGGAGTTTCTCAAGATGACTTGATGACAGACCACATACGTGGTCGCTCACTATGAGCCTTATTAGAAGGCTCAAGGTCACCCAAAGAGCAATGGAGAGGGCTATGCTCGAAGTTTTCTTGCGATATCGAATCAGAAATGTCGGAATCTGCAGGCGAACCAAAGTCACCGACATAGCCCAAAGAATTGTAAAACTGAAGTGGCAGTGGGCGGGCACATAGAACGTAGAGCCCACGGCCGTTAGAGCAGAAAGGTTCTCGAGTGGTAACCATGAACTGGAAGACGCAGCGTGGGAAGGCCCTACAAGATGGACCCATGATCTTGTGCGGGTCGCTGGAAAATGTTGGATGCGAATAGCGCAAGACCGGCAATTGTGGGCCTTTGTCCAGCTGTGGACCTTTTGGCTAATATGATGATGATGATGTTTATTTTTTAAGTTTGTGGCAAGATAAGTACACTTTTTCTAAATTTTAGTTTACTTTTCTATTTATTCCTTAATATAACTTTATTAATATCATAATACAGCTTTTATTTCATATGAGACCAATAAATATCAAAGTAATAATAACGTACAAAACCACTAAGTTTTCCATTTAAAAATATTTCGTGCTTGATAAATTCAATAACTCCATTTATTTCACCAAAATTTACTCTACCAAATGTATTTAGTTGTAGGAAAACTAAATAAATAGCCGAAATAAGTAGCTAATTCTTGTTACGTTATAAAAACAGTTGTGGCAAAATTAAACAACTTGATTTTTAATTTGTTATTTAGTTATAGTTAAAGATAGTGTTCAGTTTGTTAAAGCATAATGTAAAAGGTTATCAGGTCCACAAAATATAAAAACACCGACTGTAAAATTGTCTCACATTTTCTTACAAATGCACATTAACCAAAAAAAAACACTAAATCGCGTTTATCTCAGAACTACAAAATCAGAGTTATTTAATTTTCCCTCTACGGGGACGATATATTATTTACAAATGCACTTACAATATTTAAAAAAAAACATAAAATTTCATTTTGATGTTGGTATTTTTACGTTATTGGCGTGGTAGGTAAATGCTTGCTTTTCACGCCGGAGGTCGTGGGTTCGATTCCCACCCAGGACAAATATTTGTATGCATGAACTTGTCTGGGTGTAATTAATAAGTATGTATTTACAAAAGAAAAGTAGTATATGTAGTATATCAGTTATATGGTTTCCATAGTACAAGCTCCGCTTAGTTTGGGATCAGATGGCTGTGTGTAATGTCCCAGGATATTACTATCTGGCAATTACGCAGGAGCGAAAGTGGATGGCTTTAGTGCTACAATGCGAAAACGAGTAGCCTCCATCGTAACTAGGGTTCGCGACAGTGTCAATAACGTCCTAAATCAAATAAGGTCGATTATCCTTATATAAATAATAAAAAATACCCATGCAATATAAAGGACAGACAGTTAAAAATAAAATAATATTGTATTGTAATTTTATCCAAATTTTCAGTTATTGTGTGGTCATTTGTTATATTATTTTGTTTTAGTATTATATTTATTATAGTTTTAGGTCTTGGTAACTGTTTTAATAAGTGGCAGTGGGCGGGGCACATAGCTCGTAGAACCGACGGCCGATGGGGCAGAAAAGTTCTCGACTGGCAACCACGAACCGGAAGACTCAGCGTGGGCAGGCCCACTACAAGGTGGACCGACGATCTTGCAAGGGGCGTTATTTGAAATGGTTCATCTTTCAAAAATAAATTGATTATTTAAACTTAATAGCCAATGCTGTGTAATGAAACTGGATTGAATCATAAAATACTATAATCAAGATCGTGCAAGAACCTATGCATCTTAATAATTAAGATGCATAGGTTATCTCCATGGGTTATTGTGAAGTTGTTTTTATATCCAGTTTACGAAAGTTTCAGACATATTCTGTAGATTATTTTTAACTTACGCATTCAGACAGATAGTAAAGTTAAGGTATCAATAATTATATAATCAGTTTCACTAAACATATATATAATCGGATCGGAAATGATTTTGTAACGTTGGGTCATAAAATATCGTATCGTCTGAGAAAAGTTTTGTTAAGGGCTTGACTTATTATGTGTATATTATATGTCTTATTGCACTAGTGACTAAATAACGAAGTAGTCTAGGTGTACGTATTGGTGTACGTGTATATATTTTAAGATAAGAATCTTAAAATACATACACGTACACCAATACGTACACCTATTAAATGACAAAAGCCGAAAAAAATGCAATATAATCATGTACAAAGAACAGTATTATAACTAGCTGTGATTTTATACTGATAACTATAGGTTGGACAATGCGTCATTGTCTTGCCTTAATAAGTACTTTATACTATTTACGATTGTTACGGGTAATATACGTAGGTATAAAACAACGCCTAATGTTCGTTTGGAAGACATTAAGCATATCTAGACGCTTGTAATGGCTGATAACTATCTGGAAAGGGAACCATTTATCATACTGAAGCTCATTCCACATTCTGCTCAAATAATATAAGTCGACCACGAACTGAACCTAGAAGGCACAGATTAGAGATATACAGGGTTTTAGTTTAGCTTGTAATAATTAGTGTTCGCCGTCCAAATTTATTGTTCAGTATCATGACTAAGTGACAATTTATAAGTACCTCCCCTAACGATCTCCACAATTGCCGTTCTTATATCTTTTAAATAAAATAACATCCAATTTTATTTAAAAGATATAAGAACGGCAATTGTGGAGATCGTTAGGGGAGGCCTTTGTCCAGCTGTGGGCGTCCACGAACCGGAAGACGCAGCGTGGGCAGGCCCCCTACAAGATGGACCGATGATCTTGTGGGGGATATCGCTGGATGCGGATAGCGCAAGACCGGCAATTGTGGAGATCTTTGGGGGAGGCCTTTGTCTAGTGTTTAGTGTAGTGTCTTTGTCAGTGGACGTCTTTCGGCTGATATGATGATTATGATTATGATGATGATATGGTTATAACCCAGAGAGTTGAACAAAGTTATTTCATAACTCGGTTTAATTAATAGATTTTTAAATTTTTGGATAGGGGTTTTACGTTAGTTATACTCGTATATTATTTTTAGAGTTCACCGTATAAATTTAATTTTCAAAATTGTAATGATATCACAATTTATAATTTTGGATATCTTTTATTTAAAACATGTAATAACGGAACGTCAATCGACCAAGTCTTTCTAGATCTACACTGAGTTAAGGCGTAATTTGTAGATACTCATATACGTAGGTCGTGACCCAGACAAATGAACAAAGTTTCTTCCAAACTCTGTTTATTAATTGATGTTTTAAAAATTTCGTATAAGAGTTATAGTTTAGTTGCATATAATTAGTGTTTACCGTCATAACTTATTATTCAGAATGAATTAATAAAATGAAGATAAATAACTTTTGATATTTATTATTTAAAATATGTAATAACGGAAAATGAGTTGACGACTTCTTTGAATAAGATCTAATTCTTTGGTATAATTTCTGTGTATTTCTTTATAATTTAGGATAATAATTTATTCAATAGATGTACCAAAGAAACGTTAATGGAATAATTTTTGAATATAAGATACGTTGGGGTAAGATTGACGGGCTCTCTAGTTATCTGATCCCGCTTTAAGCTAATCCCACGGGATGAGTTGACTAGTTCAATATTTTTTAATTTGCTTTTGTCAACTTACCTGCTTTTTAATAACCCATCATTCTTTTTAGTTTTCTACAGGCATCTAATTTGTGTGCAGGCGTGCGAAAAGAATTTAAGTAAGACTATAAAAACAATGAGCATTGTGGTCATATGAAACTTTCGCGCTCTTACAGGTGCATAGTAAAGAAATAAGATTCTGTAACTAGCGTAAAAATGGCATCTTTGCTGTGTTTTCTCAAATCAAAACACAATGACTCATGAAAATAGACAGGTCTTTTAAAGAATTAACCTATATTATCTTAAAATCTCAGTTATTAGCTGAAATAAAAGCTCATAAGTGGAACTTTCATTGTGTATCGCGTATAATATATATAATGCATATAAGTACGATCCATCCTTAATCCTTCGTTTAATGATATATTCATAGCCTTTTTAATTAATTTTGATCACCCCGTAGGTAGTATATAAACGGATGCGTTGCCATGTGATGTTGATGGCCTACATATTATTATATTTTTTCGATTATATGAAAAAAAAAATCATTAGCACTCAAAATATTCAATTGAAAATTATTGTTTTATTTATTACGTAGATTCATTAACAAAAGCAAGTTCTTATCCCCAAAATAGAATTAAAGTTAACTAAAAACATATTGCTCATCCACTGAACTTTTGTTAAAACATTTTTTCACTTCACTGTCACTGAAAAGTAGAAGTTGTCTTTTTTAATACCATAGGTATAGTGCGACAAGGATCTTTATGAACGTGGCTGAAAGTGAAACTAACACCGCCATCTTGTAAAGTGTCTATTTGACAGTTCTGCCACAGCTTGCTTTGATGACTGCTGTTCCTACGTTTATTATTGTATTATTTGGTTGAAAACACTAACAATATGCCAAAAGTGATAAAAAATCGTGTCAGGGAAATAGTCCTAAAGGTAAAGAAGATTTACATGAAAGAAAAACACAGTGAAGGCTCGATAATTCCATTTGAAAAAGTTAACGAGCGAGTTGCCGCCCCGATAGGTAAATGTTACCATGCTTGATTTTTAAGTCGCATCCGTGTATTAGTTTTTCTTTTGAAGTTTTTCATTAATATAGTATAAAGTAATGTGAATGAAATATTGATTTAGAAATAAATTTATTTATAAAGATAAAATGACTGTTTTATTCCCTTGTGCAATTCAATTATTTATAATAATAAATCGATAATATATGGGGTACCGTATAAACTTTTAGAGTTAGATATTCCTGGGGAATTATTCACACACGGCCATCTGATCTGATCCCAAACTAAGTAAAGCTTGTACTATGGAAATCAAATAGCTGATATACTATAATTCTACTTTTGTTAATACATACCTAAACACCTAGACACGGTACAAACAGACATGTTAATGCACACAAATATCTGTCCTGAGTGGAAATAAATAAACCAACTAAGCCAACTGGCCCGTCAAAGTTATATAATACAATTGATACAAAATACAATGGATACAGTCTATTGCCATTGTTAAATTTTCCTATAATATTAGGGAAATTTTCTCAAAAGTAACCCTTGCCGTCATAGTGTCGCCCTCCCACAAATGTCAGTCACGTTCATAAAGATCCTTGTGCCACTGTAATGTAATGTCCGAATTTCGTCCACGGTGGTCAGTCTCAATAGAGATTAGCCATCTGCGCGGGACATATTATAGTGCACAAGTGTGTGCGCAAACACAGGAGCACTTTCAATCCCATCACTCTCATGATCCGATGGGATGACTAGCCACACGACCGGAAAGAGGTCAGGCACAGGACCAACGGCTTTACGTGCTCTTCGAGGCACGGGGGTATAATACCGCCAACTCCCAGTCTTCGAGCTGATTCTGAGAAATTTGTCTTTTTACAGAAAATCCCCAAAATAACTTTCTTTGCGGGACCTCGTTCTTTGCGGGTGAACACGCTACCGCTAGACCAATGAGACATACATACCATGGGTAACGATTGACTAATGAAACACAAATCTCCACGCACGCTCTTCTCTTCCTGAAGGTTCTTAAACTTTGATTGCCTGAATCCAAGACTCGTATTATTACGATGACCTTCAAATGTATTTGAATAAAAAAAATTGTTGAGCTAAGATCCTTTTCTTTACAATCAGTTAAAACCTCTGTAAACTGAAATAAAACTTAAATCAACTAGATATACTTGCCACTCGCATGTAAAAAAATATATGTATAAAAAATAAATTTGCATAAAACCGCCTTCAATAATAATAAACTGTGTCCTATCTTGGACCATCGCCATTTATTTTATTTAGCATTTTCGGGTCCCGCGCATCTAATGTAAATACAGAAACATTTTAGGATCACTCGCATATCTGTCTGTTACAGCCTATTTCACAATTTATTTTTACGTGTAATTGGCGTGCTTGGTGCTTGCCTTGCATGCCGCAAGCTTTGGGTTCGATTCCCACCCAGGACAGATATTTGTGTGCGTGAATGTCTATTTGTCCTGAGTCTGGGCGTTATATCTAGGCTTCTTCACGTCTAAAGGGGTGGAGCGATTTTAATACAATTTTGTATGGACTTAGCTGACACCCTGGATTAACACATTGACATAATTTATAAAGTTTAACGCGGGTAAAACCGCGGGGCACAGCTAGTTATCTAAATAAGTATGTACTTTCAAAAGAAAAGTAGTATATCAGTTATCTGGTTTCCAAAGTACAAGCTTTGCTTAGTTTGGAATCAGATGGCCGTGTGTGAATAAAGTCCTATGATGTTATATAATAGTAGCTGTCCTCCGAGGTTATACCCACGTCAAATTTTATAAATTATAGCCTATGTGTTTTTTGGATATGTAAGCTATATTACTATAAAGTTTCATCAAATACCGTTTAGTAGTTTTTGCGTCAAGAAGTAACAAACATTCACACTCACAAACTTTCGCCTTTATAATATTAGTGTGATTCTTATATACATGTAAAAAGAAAACAAACCAAAATATAGGATATTAAAAGTATCTATAATTTAATCATGAGCACGGAATAATAATATTCACCTGGTCGAATATCGGCCATGGCAGCTAGTTTCAATGGAGACTAGCCTAGACCTGCGTGGGACATATTATAGAGCCAAGTGAGTGTGGTCCAGGTTCTCGTTTTATTCTCTCAGATGGTCGAATGGGACAGCTTGCTGACATTTTCAAAAAGAGTTTAGAAATAGGACCGACACTACTATGCATGCTCTCCGAGGCACAGGATGACAGCTTCAACTTCTAGACTGAACTGATGACTTTTCTTTTGGCTCGACCCGGATATTAAATTCTGGATCTCATTATCGGCGGCGGAACATGCTATCGCTAGACCAGCGTAGCCAGACTTAAGCAAAGTCAGATTATACATATCATCATAATAATAATGTCCTCCTAGCCGAATTTCGGCCACGGCGGCCAGTCTCAAGAGAGATTAGATATCTGCGCGGGACATATTATAGTGCTCAAGTGTGTGCGCAAACACAGGAGCACTTTCTCTTCCATCACTCTCACGATCCCATGGGACGACCGGAAAGAGGTCAGGTATAGGACCGACGGTTGCTGGCCAGCCCGAGGCACGGGGGTATAATACCGTCAACTCCCAGACTTCGGGCTGATGCTGAGAAATTTTTCTTTTTACAGAAAAGTCCCAAAATCACTTTGTGGCCCGACCTGGGATTTGAACCCAGAACCTCGTTCTCTGCGGGTGAACACGCTACCGCTAGACCAACCAAGGCAGTTCATCATATGGTGTAATTAACACATCGCTGTGCAAGCCATAAAAAAAGCACTTATGGTAGGTTGTATTTTGATACAGATAAAAAAGTAAATAGGTATAAAAGATTTTTTTAACTAAGAGAAAAAATATTGTCCCTTATAACTAAGGGGCTTAAAAATACATTCCTATAGAGTTTTGTCAGACCTACCAAATAAGCACAAAAATCCAAAATTTCATAAGAACTGGTCCAGCTGTTTTGGAGGAGTTACCAGACAAACACTGCGACACGAGGATTTTATATACCAAGAAATTATTTACTTGACCATTTACAAAGTAACATATTTATACGGAACCTTTATGATGACAGCTCTTGGCCAACTTTTATATATTTTAGTGTATAAACATAACTTTTTATAGGGTCCTGCAATAGAAAGTATATCATGCAGAACATTAACTTCGAATCCATATCGTATCAGATTGGTATCAGCTAGGGTTTCCAAAGTACCCTTGTTAACCCCAACTTTATTGGCACGGCTTCCAGATGGAGTCGTTTAACTTAATGTAGATTCTTCATTGATCTGGGCCACGGTATTGCCCCCGCTAATAGAAGAGATAAAGAAAAAAAATACGCACAGAAGACTTAAAAAAATGGCTAGTTTTAGTTTCTGGTACAGTGACCAATCGCACCGGAGATTAACCAACTAAGCTCTCGTTTTTGGTTGGGAATTTATTAGACACAACTCACATATGTACAGACGCCAGCACATCCAATCTGTCAAATTTCTTTTATAAATTTTCAACTTTATCACAAAAGAATAATATTCAGTTTCAATTGGGGAAATTTGTCAGATTGGGGTAGCTTGATGTGCTGGCGTCTGTATACACATGATTTCATAACACTTTTTAATCCGTCCCCAACCTAATTAATTACCCATAACCTACAATATGTAGGTAGGTACCTACTTTGAGAATAATTTACTAGTTTTTCTTTATATCAAAACATCAATAACTATTAGGTAGAGACGCCAACACATCCAGCTAGCCCAATCTGTCAAATTTCTTTTATAGATTTTCAACTTTATCACTAAAGCATAAGGTTCACGTTCAATTGGGGAAATTTGACAGATTGCCGTAGCTTGATGTGCTGCCGTCTGTACATATTAATAAATTACATAATTGCTACTAAATTGCCTTCTGTAACTGCCTCTGTACTGTACTGTTGCTCTCTGCCGTATGTTTTATATTGTTTTTCTTGTCTTTTTTATGTGCTCTGTAAACTATCATGCATATATGCCTTTATTGTTTGTTATTAATAAAAAATAAAACGATTTTTCTACTTAAACCAACATTTGACCATGGACTAGGATTTCACGACTCATCATTTTAATCACACTTATAAAGGCGAAATTTTGTGAGTGTGTGAGTGTGTATGTTTGTTACTTCTTCGCGTCCAAACGGCTGGAGCGATTTTAATAAAATTTGGTATGGAGTTAGCTGACACCCTGGATTAACACATAGGCTATCATTTATAAAGTTTAACGCGGGTAATACCGCGGGGCACAGCTATTTGTTGCTTGCCTGTTATTGTTGCGACCAGGTTTCAGCAGGAAATCAGAGGCTGTAGGTAACTTTACGGTGTCTGTAGCAAAATGCAGAACTGACGCCTTTAAGACACAAACTTTCACACAGAGACTTATTATCATCTCTTAAGTAATAATATGTATCATTGTATAGAATATATTATTCGGATGTTGTGTATAGCCTATTTAACCAAAATGTGTTGTACCTTGTTTTCCTTTTTATGTGTGGAATAACTAAGGCTCTTTCTTTTAATTAGCACGGGATCCACAATGCAGAGCACTAATGATTACAGTGAAATAATAGATCAAAGTTTATTTTGTTGCAAATACTCTGCATTACTCTAAAGCTAGCGAGTAATTCTTAATTGAAATATGAACCTAACGAGTGGTTGTATCTTGAACTTATGAGCGTAATGATGAATTCAAATTGCTTTCGACGTGTAGAGACCCGTTTTAGGTATACAAATTTTCGCCTCGCTTGTAAGAAAATACTATATAATAAAATACATAAACTCTTGATTAACCACCTAATGGGACACCACATTTAAAGGATGAACGGCTATTGAAAATTACGTACATGAAGCGGTCTAGATGCAATATTTCTTAGTGGATGTAAGAAAAGATTTTTTAAACAGAAACGGCTCATATAATTATTTTATAGCACTTTCAGCATTATGCACTTCAAGTACTGTGAGTCCTTAATGATGGCCTTAAATTCCTCATTAAATAAAATAGGTTTTTATTCACGTAGACTTTAAAAAAGCGCTTGTAAATATTCAGAACGTGTCTGTAGTAATATAGTTGTATACATTTTTATTTCTAGTAACCTAGATATTTAGGTACAAATTGTATGAAAACATTTATAAAATTTATTTTATTATAGCAATGATATTTAGCTAGCTCGTATCAAGTCATTTTTTATTCAAACGTACCTTCTACCTTTCTGAATTACATTTGACGTTATGTTCTTGGACTAGAATTAAAGAAATCAGTAAAGATATGAGTCCCTTTTTTTTCTTTTTTTTTTTGATAAGGCAGGGGGAATGCCTACGCATACCACCCGCAAAAAGTGTCTGCGGGTGGGTATGTGGGACTCGCACCGACTAAACCTAACCTGCCGTGGACTTCTTCTGGCGCCTTATAGGGGGAGCTAGTATGCTGCTCCGGTGCCCCCCTTTAAAGATATGAGTCCCTAATAACGGTGTCATACTCTGTTACTTTATCCTTTAGAATTATCATGACTCCTGTGGCTTTGAGACAATCACAAGCAAATAAAAAAAGCAATCGTTTAACGGTACGGTACGGTGTTTTGAAGTTCCAAAATCTTGACCTGACTTGACTTACCGTTACCTAAATAAATGCTGATATTCAGCCTACACATTCCTTTACGTAGAATCTGTTTTATGCTTTTCTTTACCTGTATTTACAATTCTTAATGATATAAAAAGAAGTTAAAGTTGGAGCCACATTTTTTTGGAGGTACAAACAAACATACTTATTGTACAGACGCCAGCACATCAAGCTACCCCAATCCGTCAAATTTCCCCAATTGAATGTGAACCTTTTAAGCTTAGCTTAAGTGATAAAGTTGAAAATCTATAAATGAAATTTGACAGATTGGGACAGCTGGATGTGCTGGCGTACTTCCGCATAATAGAAAAATAATAATGTGTAGTAGGTACTACAAATTATTTTCTTTCTATTATTCGGAAGTTGTAAATGATTGTATTTATATTATTTTATCTGGTTTATGAATCCATTATTATGACCGGATGTTTGTGATAGAACCCTAAATGAGAAACAAAAGAGGACGTGGAACAAGTCGGAAGTGGGTCTTACGTAACATCAGCTTCATTGGCATAATAGTACAATAGTAAATAGAACAATAGTACGCATTGATGTTCCTTAATGTTACAATATACAGACTGAATTTTAAGTTATATCTTTTCTTTTAGGTATTTGTCAGCGATTTGAGCAAAAGGTATTTAGAATCGGTCGAAATTCGAACAACTGCGACTAGTTTTAATAGTTTTTTTTGTTATAAGGGAGGTACAGATATAGGTAAGTATTTATTGATTTCAAATGATATGTTCAACTAAATGGAGAAATATCGGAAAAGGTAAATATCACTGGGAATCGCACGCGCGTGTTAAGAGCTATTCCTACCTACCATTTTCCTTTATAAAAGTATTCTTCATTTTCCTCCATTAATAATATTTCTCACCCATTAAACATTTCTACAACGTCTATGTTCCAATGGTTCGTTTTTGTGAATAAACTTTTAATTTTACACGTCATTTTTGACCGCAAATTGTAACTGTCAAAAATATATTTCTAGCAAATAAACTGGCGCTTGATTTTGGAAAAAAGTCAAGTTAATTTAGTTATGGAGGAGCAAATAAAAGAATAAAGTACCTCCATTTTGTGTATTTAAGTATTGTTTTCTTTACGTGGATAACACAGTGCGGCAATTGGGATTCCTTTTCTTTGGAACTCAAATAAAAACGGTTTCAATTATACGGTTAAATAAAGAAGTATTTTAAAATCGGTTAACGCGTAGAAAATGCTATATTTGTGCATTTTTTAGGTCTAAGCATGCTTTGTAACCATAGTATGTTTATGAGAAAAGTTCTGCGCTATGCAATGCAAAATTTAACCTACCTACCTATAAAGTCAAAAACAAATATACACAATTAGACGCGTCACACTTATATTGAAATCATTCACGTTCACATTAACAGCGATAATTATTATGCAAATAAACTGAATTTGCTACTTTTTAAAAATAATGTCTGATGTTTAAAAAGTAGCTAATTCAGTTTATTTGCATTACCTATAATAATCAGCATATTTGTTTTTGACTTAATATTTAACTAGCTGTCCTAGCACACATTGTAGTGCCGTAAAAATAGAAATAAAACCGGAAATATCATCGCAGCGCTACCACCGGGTCCAATTATAAATCTAAATCATCGAATGCTCACTCGCTCAAATGTACAATAAAATTCACTCAAATCAGGCCGGTCATTTAGAAGGTTGTTCAATGTCATGCATTAAAGATGGAGTGATTATTTATTCCAATTCACGGTTCTTCTCGTGGCCGAAACGAAAAAAAAATACATCTAAATCAGTTAATCCGTTTTCGCGAAATCATTCAAAAGCCGTTCCATACCAAATGTTTGAGCAATTAAATAGCTTATTAAAATATTTTTCCAATGTTTTAGTAGATATTCTACTCTGACTCTAGAGTCGGCTGAGGGCGAAAACAGATTAAGCAAATTAATTTTAATAAACTGTATAGATGTCATTTTTGTTAAAGTTTTATTACCTATTTTTATATTAATGAGAATGATGTGTACGCCTATAATTAGTTTCCTACAACGTATTATGTTGTTACTATTCAAATGTACTTTATTTCGGTTTTATTATGTAATTATATAGTTGGTGTACCATGTTATAAAAAAATATTTATAACTTTGACTGCCAATGTAAACAAAAGTGTTGGCGTCAATATTTCAGCAATGTCTGTCAACAAAATGGATTATGTCTTTAAAACGCCTACTGATTTTATTTCAGCAATATTGCATTGGTCAATTGGTTTCACATCCAGCAAATGCTGAGTTAATTATATAATAATATCCTAGGACATTATTCACACAAGGCCACACTAAACAGAGCTTGTACTATGGAAACCAGATATCTGATATATTATCTACATATACTACTTTTATGTTGTAAATATATAAAACAAATGCAGTGGAAATGAGAGCTCTGAGAAGTATGTGTGGTGTGACTTTGAGAGACAGAATTCGAAAAACTGATGTAAGAGAGCAATGTGGTGTGAAAGAGGATGTAGTCACAAAGATTGAAAAAGGCATGCTGAGATGGTTTGGCCATTTAGAAAGGATGAATGAAAGAAGATTGACAAAAGAAGTATACCTGGCCTGTGTGAATGGGACAACAAGAAGGGGACGTCGAACATTCTCTGACCAAATTGGAGATGTTCTCAAGAAAGGGCAGGTCAGAAGTACCCTAAGCCGGCGAGCATGTATGAAGAATATAATGACAGTAATCGAGGCAAAAGAAGTACCTATGCAAAGATCGTGATAAATGGAAATCCGTTGACTCTGCCTACCCCTCTGGGAAACAGGCGTGAGTCTATGTATGTATGTTGTAAATACATACTTATATAGATAATTACACCCAGACTCAGGGCAAACAGACATGTTCATGCATACAAATATATATCCTGGGTGGGAATCGAGCCCACGACCTGTGATGTGAAAGCCAAGCACGCCAACCTGTTAGTCAATATTCAAATTTTATTAGGACATTAAATGTCTCAGTGAATTCAGACTGAAATTACTTATATTTTTACATACATATTTTTTTTTTTTAATCGTAATATCTTGGGACAATGTCACACAGATCATCCTAGCCCAAAACTAAGCAAAGCTTGTACTATGGGTACCAGGCGACGATATACATACTTATATAGATAGATAAATACTTAAATACATAGAAAACATCCATGACTCAGAAACAAATATTCGTGCTCATCACACAAATATTTGCACTTACCGGGATTCGAACCCAGGACCACCAGCTTCGTAGGCAGGAACACTACCAACTAGGCTACGGTGACCGTCATTATTAACCGTCCGACCGTCGATACTTGCACCTCTTTTGCCTCGGTTACTCTCAGTATACTCTTCATATATGCTCGTCGGTTTAGAGTAGGTACTTGTGACCTGGCCTTTCTTGAGAACAACTCGAATTTGGTCAGAGAATGTTCTATAATTATACTTTTAACACAGGTCAGGTAGATTTCTTTTATCAATCTTCTTTAATTCATCCTTTTTTTAAATATGCACAAACCATTTCAGCATACTTTTTACATATTTGTGACTACATCACAACGTTTTCTTACGTCATATATTTCGTATTGCCTTTCAAAGTCTCACACCACACACACTTCTCAGAGTTCTCAAGAGATATACTTCTAATTTTGAAGTAAAACTCAAGGCTACACTATACAACAGACTTATACAAAACCCAATTTCATCATTATATCGGACCCGCCCCTAAAGTTAACCTGCCATTGCTCTCGTGCGTAACGCTGTTATTTTTTGTAGAAGTTACCATTTTAAACAGATCTGGTGACTTGTAAATAAAAAACAGCCAGAAATTTTCTGGTCATTTGACTACGAAACCTCGATTTTCGACGGTCACCGTAGCCTAGTTGGTAGTGCTCCTGCCTACGAAGCTGGTGGCCCTGGGTTCGAATCCCGGTAAGGGCAAATATTAGTGTGATGAGCACGAACATTTGTTTCTGAGTCATGAATGTTTTCTATGTATTTAAGTATGTATCTATCTATATAAGTATGTATATCGTCTCCTGGTAGCCATAGTACAAGCTTTGCTTAGTTTGGGGCTAGGATGATGTGTGTGACATTGTCCCTAGATATTATATTATTATTATTTTGTCTATTATAATATTCTTTTCTTTCTTACTCGTATGCGTGGAGAACAAGACATTCTCAGCTGTAAATATTCCCCTTAAGTATGAACACAACAATCGAATACCGACCATTACATAACTAATTCACCCCATTCCAATCCACTTCACACGTACAAAACACGTTATATTACCCCACATTACTCTTACAAAAAAGTGAGGCCAATAAAATATGCTTCACCGATCCCATTGAATTTTTAAACCAGCTTCCTCAGAAGGGCGGCATTTATATATGACTACACAACCCTAATCCTGCCTAAAATGGGGGGAAAAGGGGAAATTGAGATATAAAACAGCAAGATAAAGGTCCACTGACAACGAACGGCCTCAGGCGGAACACTGTTCTGTAACAATTTAAAATGTTTTCGTTAAAAAACTTTTATGTTTAATTTATGAACGCTTTTGTGGAGGTTATGTGAGTGAGTCGTTTGAGAGGTGGAAAAGTATGATAGTAATATAAAAGGTGTCGTTTATACGGGTGGATAGGGTACAGTCTGCAACAAAAGTATATCTCGAGACCAAGCTAGTATTTGCTGTGTGGTTGACAGCAAAGAATGACCATACTATCTAGCAAAAGGGGTGTTGAAATCGTTCCGGGGGACTATACGAGTATATGGGCAGCAGCGTTTCTCAAAGTAGTCTGACCATTATACTGCGATGGCCAACCAGTCTACCAAGCGTCTCTTACTTATTGAATATACATTTACTTATTTATTTAATACGTTGACACGTTACCGCTAGACCTCGTTGGTCTAGTGGTAACGTGTTCAACCGCAGATAATGAGGTCCTGGGTTCAACTCCCGGGTCGGGCCCAAAAGAGCTTTAGGGATTTCTCCGTAAAAAAAAATTCTCTGTCTCAGCCCGAAGTCTGGGAGTTGGCGGTAGGTATTACATCCCGTAAAGCCGTCGGTCCTGTACCTGACATCTTTCCGGTCGTGTCGCTAGTCGTCCTATCGGATCATGAGAGTGATGTAATAGAAAATGCCCCCGTGTTTGCGCACACATTTGTGCACTATGTCCTGCGCAATTGGCTATTCTCCATTGGGACTGGCTGCCTTGGCCGAAATTTGGTTGGGAGGACATTATTAATATGTATGGTATGATATACAGAAAAGCTGAAGTTGATTGTATGTCTTTGACTGACTTATAAAAGAGGTATTCTATGCGACAGTATAATAATATGTTTTTGTTAAACGTTACGCGTTTACTCTGTTCTCAAAAAATCGGTTGTGATAATGTTTTTTTTTCGATGAGGAATTTTAAAACAGTTATTATCTACTATATAAAAATAAGTCGGGTTTTCCTTCCTGACGCTATAACTCCAGAACGCACGAACCGATTTCCACGGTTTTGCATTCGTTGGAAAGGTCTCGGGCTCCGTGAGGTTTATAGCAAAGAAAATTCATGAAAAATTTCAACAGAAAAGCGGGAAAATGTTCTTTAACGCGAGTGAAACCGCGGGGCGCAGCTAGTTGTACATAAATGTTGACCCGCTAGGCAGAGAGCGGTTACCTTAGTATATGGCGCTCATACCCAGGTTCTCTCAACGATCCAAAAGAAATTGGCTAGGTTAAGCATCTACAAAGTGGTCAGCCTATAGATGGTGGCTTGATTTCTGACTGCCGGTCTTGGTTGTAGTCACTTTACAAAACGTGATAAGTAAGAAAAAAGATAAAAAAATGTTGAGTTCACATACAAAAGTATACAATAAGACACATATAGAGACACAATAAAAATGATGAAAAAAAATATAAATAACATACAAAATACTCGATTATTGTTGCTTAAATATATTTTGTGCACTCAAATGGCTAGCAGCTCAGCATGATATTACGACCATAATACGGCTGTAACGCTGATTTTCAGCTATCTACCACAGTAAGTCATAAATGTGCTACACTGAGATAATACACATAAACAATACGTTGCTTCAAAATTATACAAAAAAGAACATAAGTCATGTCAAAAGACTTCAGGGTACGATATAGTAAATTGTACCGTAACCTATGGATATTCTTTAAATGCCAGGGGAAAAACTAATGCCCTGTTGGCTCAACCTCTGTCTCCATAAAGCTCTGAGAATCTTATTAATTCAGTCTAGATTGAAGTTAATTTATTGATTATGCTACATTTGAAATTCCTATGGTAAATGATTTCTTAGAAAAACTTTAGTTACAGACATACGAATGAACGCAAGGATGATTAAAGGGTTCCTTAAATGCTAATAATATCCAGGGACATTATACACACACGGCCATCTGATTCCAAACTACGCAGAGCTTGTACTATTGAAACCAGATAACTGATGTACTACATATGCTACTTTTCTTTTGTAAATACATACTTATATAGATAACTAGTGGCCCGGTACGTGCTTCGCTACGTATAAGGCATAGTAATAAAAAAAATATTATTAAGTTCATTTATTAAAAGATGTTGATTTTACACTTTTTCAAGATTTTATTTTAATTTTCTCTACGTACAAACCTTCCCTGGACTTCCACGAATAATTCAAGACCAAAATTAGCCAAATCGGTAAAGGCGTTGTTGAGTTATAACATTACAACGAAAAGTGGCATTGATTTTTATATATATAGATTACACCCAGACTCACGAATAACATGTATGTACATGCACACAAATATATTCTGTCTTGGGTGGGCATCAAACCCATGATCTCCGGCGTGAAAAGCAAGTGTTTGCCAACCACGCCAACAGGCCCGTCATTTGTTCTATTAAGGTTTCTTTAGATAACTATATGTGGTCGCATAAAAATAACTGTTATAATTCCCATTTTCCCCATTGTACATCATCCTCTCTGCTTAAACTATTTTCGCAGAATAAATAGCCTTGCCTTTTCGCCTCAATAAAGTGTCAGCTAGGTACAGACGCCAATACATCCAGCTATCCCAATCTGTCAAATACATTCTATAGATTTTCAACTTTATCACTTGAGCATAAGGTTCACTTTCATTTGGGGAAATTTGACAGATTGGAGTAGCTTGATGTGCTGGCGTCTGTACCTATCTAAATTGAAATTTCATTCTTCAGTTCTTTGGATATTTGCTTGTTAGTGACACGCTTCACGTCACGTGGAATTCAACGCGACACGTGACACTGTCACGGGCAATGTTCCAAATATTTTTTCAGGTTTCTAAAGGCAGGTGATACTTTAGGTAGGTAGGTAGTTGATTTATTTGATTTTTAAGCCGACTCATCATTTGAGGGTTAGTGTTACTGAGCAGTTTAAGTTCTTATATCGTAGGCTTATAAACCAACATAATTAGTATTAAATGTAGTATATTATAATAATAATATCCTGGGACATTATTTACACACGGCCTTCTGATCCCAAACTAAGCAGAGCTTGTACTATGGAAACCAGTTAGCTGATATACTACATATACTACTTTTTTGTTGTAAACACTATCATATATAGATAAATTACACATTATTATATCCGTTATCTGCTTCCATATAACAAGCTGTGCTTAGTTTGGGATCAGATGGCCTTGTGTAAATAATGTCTCGGATATTACTATTATTATTCCAAATTATTTATTACAATTCTTATTGATTACGTATTTATATTTATAAAATTGATATATAAAAGAAAACAATTATAAATAAATAAATATGAAATAATATTGAGTTCTTCCAGCGGCGGGGTTTGACGCCCTAGGCCGCCGCGGCGACGGTGGTCAGGACGACAGAGTAATTATTATTATTAATGACTTTCTACTAAAGTTGGAATAGAAATCATCTTAGATACAAAATTGTGTCCATGATCTCTAAGACCACAATCAACCCATCATATTTATATCAAAATTGAACCCTATTGCCATAATAATACGAGTC
The DNA here is from genome assembly GCA_951640165.1 of Pseudoips prasinana. Lineage (NCBI taxonomy): Eukaryota > Metazoa > Arthropoda > Insecta > Lepidoptera > Nolidae > Pseudoips > Pseudoips prasinana. Next base: position 28,394,972 of record OX621251.1, on the reverse strand, counting down.
AATATTTAACGGAATAAAAATCGCCGATGACTAAGACACTATTGAAAGACTCTCGGTGGCCCATTTTACAGATATGTGGAAACGTACAAAAGAGGACGTCTTTGCTTAAAAAAGGGACAGCATAGGTTTGTAAAAAAATAAAGGTTGAATTATGTCATTATAAGCCTCAAATGGTCAACCAAACGGAACCACAACGACCTTATGTAGCAATGTCCTCCTAGCCGAATTGCGCCCACGGCGGCCAGTCTCAATAAAGACTTGCCATCTGCTTGGGCCATATTATAGTGCACAAGTATGTGCGCATACAAAGGGGCCCTTTCTATTTTACCACTCTTGATGATCCGATGGGATGACTAGAAACACGACTGGAAAGAGGTCAGATACAGGACCGACGGCTTAACGTGCTCTCCGAGGCACAGGGGCATAATACCGCCTACTCCCAAACTTTGGGCTGATACTAAGGATTTTTTTTTTACAGAAAAATCCCAAAATCTTTTTGGCCAGACCCGAGATTCGAACCCAGGACCTACTTAACACGCTACCGCTAGAACGCTACATAACAGATAAATAAAATAACCTCGTCTAATGTTCCTTCTTTTCAATTATTCTAACCTTTTTTCTAAAAGCTTTTTAGCGCTTTAATATGTATAACGGATAAGCCTTTGGATTATTATTTGGATTAAGGATTACAAATTGCGTGCCAAAAATAAGTTGTCATATGTACGTAACCCTTTTAGGGTTTTGCAGTAATACAAAATAACTCAGTAAATTTCTTTGACTTGACTGACGTGAGGGTATTAACTAATCAGTTGGACTATTACAGTAAAAAATTAAATAAAAAAGGTTTTTATTCACGTAGACTTTAAAAAAGCGCTTGTAAATAGTCAGAACATGTTTGTAGTAATACCTACAGTTATTATTTCTAGTTACTTATTACAGATATTTAGGTACACGGAATGTTAAAACATTTATACCTACAATTATTTTATAATAGTAGTGATATTTAGCTAGCTTGTATTAAGTTATTGTCAAGGAGATTATGTTTAGGTTTAATTATTGAAATTTATATTTTACAACATATTGTCTAAATGGTTCTGTCTATATTAAGGTATGAATTCAGTATTATTATTATAACGGACCTTGTGTTTAAAACGACAGTATACCGCCAAGCCTATTCAGTAAAGTAAGCCTAATGTTTAATACTACTCTCTTAGGTTATTTTAATATCATGATACTGGCCCACCAGCATTAGGGTGCCTTTCCACCAGAGATGTGCTATGCAGCAGCTATGCTGCGTGAATGTAAAAGCTAAGCTATGAGGCGGTGATAGTAAGATGTGCTATGAAGATGCGCCGCCGCAAAGTACTCGTAGCTGCGCGAGGACGACGCGCACGGCGACTCGTTCAGTTAATTTCTATTGTAGGTAGGTACTCAGCTCTGCACATAGCTAAACCACTCGCGACGGCCCATAACAGGCATCCATAGCACACATCCATTGCATGCAACCATAGCACGCATCTTTCCATATAAAAACATATCTTTGTTGAATCCGTTTTCACCAGTGCTAAGCTATTTGCACAAATGAATATGATTGGTGGATTTCAAACGCATCCATAGTAACGTGGCATAGCACATCTCTGGTGGAAAAGCAGCCTCAGCAGTGAGTGAATGTGTCGGCAATGTTCAAATTATTAAAAAAAAACGATCCATGCTTTGCAATTTTCCCACTCGCCAGCTCGTCAGTGCACCACTGTGGCCGAGTCATCATCATCATCATCATATCAGCCGAAAGACGTCCACTGCTAGACAAAGGCCTCCCCCAAAGATCTCCACAATTGCCGGTCTTGCGCAACCACGAACCGGAAGACGCAGCGTGGGCAGGCCCCCTACAAGATGGATCGATGATCTTGTGCGGGTCGCTGGAAATCGCTGGATGCGGATAGCGCAAGACCGGCAATTGTGGAGACCTTTGTGGCCGAGTATTCAAATTTTATTCGATAATGCAGATAGACAGAAGAAAGAAGCATAGCTGACTTATTGGCTGTCTTCATAAAGAAGGTTTCCAATTTCTTTGTATGTTACATGATTTCGCCAAGAAATTGTGTGAATTCTTTTTCATCCATGCGGCATACTTTAAAGAGCCATATAGTTTGTCGAAATCAGTGGTAAAAAAGAAAAGTTTAAAAGTACATCCAGCTACTCAATCTATATTTTTTTACATATTTTCAACTTTATCACATAAGTACAAGGTTCACTTTCAATTGGAGAAATTTACCAGATTGGTGTAGCTTGATGTGCTGGCGTCTGTACCTAATCGAATAACAGTAAACTTTGAGAATGTTGACCAATCTCAGTGGACGCAGTAGATGTATAGCTTACGAGTACATACAGCCCAATTGCACTCTTCGTTCCCCTCATCTTATAATCCGAAGGGACGACTTAACGAGACGACGAGAGAGCGATCAGGTGCGAGATTGATAGCTTTACGTCCTCTCTGAGGCACGGGCTTGTAACACAATCAATTTCCAAAAGGAGTGATGCCCCGGGCTGTTGTTATTTCGGCTAGAAAAATCCAAATAAAACCTTTTGGCCTGACTCGGGATATGAACTTTGGTCTGTCCGTACTTAAATATGCTTTTGCTGGACCAATGAGGCGGTATAAATAAAATAAATAAAAAATAAAAAAAGTTTTTATACACGTAGACTTTAAAAAGCGCTTGTAAATAGTCAGAACATGTTCGTAGTAATATATAATTAATTTCAAATTATTTCTAGGTACATATATTAGGTACATAGATATTTAGGTACACGGATTGTAGGAAATAATTGACAATAATATTAATTTTATAATAGTAACGATATTTAGCTAACTTAAATTAAATTATTGTCAAGGATCATTTGTAGGTTTAATTATCTTAATTTTAAATTTTAGCTATATTTTTACTACATATTGTCTGAAATCATATAATCTATACATATAACAAAATCGTAGGAAATCAAAACTGTACATTGAATATTATTTTAAAAGGATACATGGGGCGTGATCTGCAATCGATATCGAAGCCAAAATGTAGTTTTTAGAAAATTTAACGCGGGTAAAACCGGGGGGCACAGCTCGTGAAAAATAAATATAATACCCTAGGTGCGTTGCGCAGTATTCCCGCGATATATTTCGCTAACCTATGTATGTGTACATAATTAAATCTTATACAATCAAATTTTGTTTCCCATCTGGCAGCTGAGATCCGCAGGCGAACCAAAGTAGCCGACATAGCCCAAAGAATTGGCAAACTGAAGTGGCAGTGGGCAGGGCACATAGCTCGTAGAACTGACGGCCGATGGGGCAGAAAGGTTCTCGAGTGGCGACCACGAACCGGAAGACGCAGCGTAGGCAGGCCTCCTACACGGTGGACCGACGATCTTGTGCGGGTCGCGGGAAGCCGCTGGATGCGGGCAGCGCAGGACCGGCTATTGTGAAGATCCTTGGGGGAGGCCTTTGTCCAGCAGTGGACGTCTTTCAGCTGATATGATGATGATGATCATCGGACCATCTTGTAGATGGTCCGATGATATTGTGAGGGTTGCTGGAAGTCTCTGGACGTGGGTAGCACATGACCGGCAATTGTGGAGATCTTTAGGGGAGGCGTTTGTGCAGCAGTGGGTGTCTTTCGGCTGATATAATAAATAAATAAATAATAATAATAAATAATATCTAGGGACAATATCACACAGATCATCCTAACCCCAAACTAAGCAAAGCTTGTACAATGGGTACCAGGCGACGATATACATACTTATTTAGATAGATAAATACTTAAATACATAGAAAACATCCATGACTCAGAAACAAATATTCGTGCTCATCACACAAATATTTGCACTTACCGGGATCCGACCCCAGGACCACCAGCTTCGTAGGCATGAGCACTACCAACTAGGCTACGGTGAAAGTATGATGATGATGATGTTTGTGTTAGTTCAGGGTATAAATTATCTCTAGGCTTCGATTTTTTGATAGATTTTTTCTTCGATATATTTTATTTAAACCCAAGCAGTCGTTTGACAAATGAATAACAAACATTCAACTTTTGACTGCTAGTGTGACGCAGTGGTTAAGAGAGTCACCTCGCCACTCGTTTTCTGGGTTTGATTCCCACTCAGTACAATTATTTGTGTGACCCATAAATAGTTATGCTGAGTCTGGATGTACTTTGTGTCCGTCAATTATGTTCGTAAAGACGGAGTTGTCTTAAAAAAATACGAAACAGGCAAACAACACACACTTTAATATTTATAATATTAGTATCAAGATCGTAAAGGAGACCGGGATTTCTGGGCCTGACTGTAAGATATGGCCTGAGATATGGTTTAAAAAAAGGGTTATATTTTTCTATTTCAAACTGTAAAAAATTGGCCCATATTACAATCTGGAAAACAAGAAATCTTAAAATTAGACGAATTGAATTGGTTGTTCATTACTATAATCGATTAACGTTAATGAGTTCAAACAATGTAATATAAAATCGATTGCACCAGACACCAGATAACCAATTTAATCAAAATAATTAGGTATTAAATACATTGCAGTTAACATAATGTCAACAGTAAATAATAAAATATCAACAAAATAATAAATAGAAATTATTAGTTATATTCGGCAACTATATATTTTTAATCTATGCTGACATTGACTGATGACAGATTTTGAATCCTAATCTATGATCGGTCACTCGTTTCTCATATCATTTAGTGCGTATGTGATTTGAGAATTTTTCATTGTAATATTTATGTTTACTGCATTTTCTCTACGGACTTCTGATATTGCTTAACTTGTACGACTTTTGCTAACATACTGGACACGGATAACTATTAAATAGCAATCGCACTTAAAAATCAGCTGTTTAGTATAGGTTGGTACACAACCTCTCTATTACTACCTAAATCTTTTATAACTCTGCTCACAGATTGACAAAACCCATGGAATTTTTAGTGATTGGCTGTTAATTTATAGACCCATTAATGAAAGTGGTGTCACCACTTTGCTCTTTTTACATCCGGGCCCAATAATGTATGAAAACGTATCTGTCTCCTTTTATTTATTCTTTTACACTTTTTAGTTGTCGTTTTCAGTGAATAATTGCGTGTAACCAATTTTAATTTCTAATTCCCCTAATTCTCTTAATTATAATAAAACAGCGACATTTCCATAGACAATTTAGAAAATAAATTATTTAGATAAACATTTTAATTTTGGTCCATAATTTGTCTTACCTACCTAGTCAGAAACCTGACTTAGTGTACTTTATTAGTAGACGCTGCTATGAAAATTATAATTGTATTTCATCAGACTTTGTTCTCCTAATAACTAAGATAATAGAGCTTTGAAACGCCAACATTTCATAGTCATTAATTACAAAGCACGAAAATTCCTTTTAAAGACTTGCTTGTATTTTGTAGGTAGATATTCTATATTGATGAAAGCGGAGAGTTATAAAGTATACTTACGATAATTACGTCTTTTAATAACATACAACCGACCTCAGCATTTCTTTATAATAATAATTACCTCCTGCGGAGTTGGCTAGTCTCAACAGAGACTAGTTAACTGCGCAGGACATATTATAGTGCACAAGTGTGTGCGCTTCTATTCACTTTCTATTCCATCACTCTCATGATCCGATCCGATGACTAGCGACAGGACCGGAAAGAGGTCAGGTACATGACGCAAGCATTTACGTGCTCTCCGACGCACGGGGGCATAATACCGCCACCTCACAGACTTCGGAGTGATATGGAGAAATTTTCTTTACGGAAAAATCCTAAAATCACTTTTTGGCACCACCCGTAATTTGAACCCAGGATCTCATAATCTACGGTTGAACACGCTACCACTAGACCAAATTATAACAAGTAATATGAAATAAAATATATGAGGAGTATAAATATGGTAAAAGAATATTTATTTCTCAAAAACAACAAGTCATTCGCTTACTTGAGAACGTATATGCAGGGTTTTTGAGTAAAATGGCCATTTTCTAGCAAACATATTTTTTTTTGAAAATCTGTGAATGGGGATCAAAATTCCTTAAAAAATTATGAAAAGTCTCCTAAGACCATTTTTGGGTAGCTACAACGGATAAGGTACCTCCCCTTATAGCCCCGCTGAAAGTTTCTACCTTGTATATTAGGATCGGACTTAGTGCAAAATTGCTGTAAATGTAAAAATCATTTTACTAAAAGATTGCTATTAATCTATTAAAAGCAATATTTTAGTAAAATGATTTTTACTTAAAGATAGACGACTTGCCTACCCGCTCAACCGCACTTCAAGGTAGTCCAGTACTAAAAACCATTTAATACGCACACCAGAGAGCTGTGTACTGAATTCCCGGCCTTACAAATCTTGGGTTCAAAAACAATTTCAAAGTAGGTGTATTTGCATATTCCAGACATTTTCTAAGTCAACATTTTCTTTCAAAGAAGAGCGCGAATTCCAGCAAAAACTTACACATAATCCATTCGAACCACACGTACCCAACTTGAATGAGGACTGGCAATTTGAAATTCAAATGTCCAATGAGGTACCCATTCGAAGTACTTAAGATTCCGTACGTATTCATCATTCAAAGCTCTGAACTTAGATGGATTCAAAAACTTTCTAGATGTATGACCTAGTAAGATAGAGTGAAGCATGATTGATTAATAATTTATACTATGCAAGGTTTTAGGCAGAAAGTTCTAGTTTTGAGATCACAGTAAAGATAAATAAAACAAGTAGGGACTCTTCGGGGACTGCCGATAGATGTAAAAACAATTGTTTACACTTCTTATGTAAATAATGTAGGTATAATATAAAAGTTGACACTTCACATTGTGATATAATCTTTGTATATATAATATATACTAATAACGCGCGGAGGTATATCTATGTAGATACATTTATAATAATAATATCCAGGGACAATGTTACACAGATCATCCTAGCCCCAAACTAAGCATAGCTTGTACTATAGGTACCAGGCGACGATATACATACTTGTATAGATAGATAAATACTTATATACATAGAAAACATCCATGACTCAGAAACAAATATTCGTGTTCATCACACAAATATTTGCACTGACCGGGATTCGAACCCAGGACCACTACCAACTAGGCTACGGTTGTGTATGTATGTATGTATATACACATACTATATACATACATATACACTATACATATAGCTCATGAGAAGCGTGCGGTGACGATGACGCGAGTTTTACTTTTATGTTCACCTAAAAAGTACTCAACGCGCCTAAAGAACTTTTCACTTCAAAAAGTAAAAGTACAGTAATCATATTTTTGTAACTAAGTGATATGCCGATCTAGCCTAGTAGTTCGACTCTGGAGTCCGTGGTCTTGAGTTTAAAATCGAGGCGCACACCACGGACTTTTCTAATTAATGTATGTATTAGCAATTAATTATCTAGTTACTACTTCAAACGGTGAATGAAAACATCGTAAGGAAACCTGTATGCCTAATAGACAGAACCATTCAGACAATACGTAATAAAATATACCCAAAACTATAAATTTCGATAATTCAACCATAAACCATCTTTGACAATAACTTAATACAAGCTAGCTAAATATCATTACTATTATATAAAAAAGATATAAATGTTTTAACAATCCGTGTACCTAAATATCTGCATATATGTAACTAGAAATAATTATGTATACTTAACTATATAACTACAAACATGTTCTGACTATTTACAAGCGCTTTTTAGGGTTCCGTAGCCAAATGGCAAAAAACGGAACCCTTATAGATTCGTCATGTCTGTCTGTCTGTCCGTCCGTATGTCACAGCCACTTTTTTCCGAAACTACAAAAGCTGTACTGTTGAAACTTGGTAAGTAGATGTATTCGGTGAACCGCATTAAGATTATTACACTGCGCGAGAGACACTTCCAAAGTGGTAAGATGAGTGTCCCCCCCCCTGTAACTTCTAATACAAGAGAATGATAAAACTAAAAAAAATATATGATGTACATTACCATGAAAACTAACAACGAAAATTGGTTTGAACGAGATCTAGCAAGTAGTTTTTTTTAATACGTCATAAATCGTAAACCACAATTTGCTTTCATTTAATCAACTGAAATACTTGCTGCTACGGAACCCTTCATGGGCGAGTCCGACTCGCACTTGGCCGGTTTTTTAAAAGTCTATGTGGATAAAAACCTTTATTATTTATTTATTTTATTTTTAATAGTTCTTCAGAATGTTCTTGATGGCATGTGAACACTGCAACTACGCCAGCAAGGTAACCTATGGCAAATCCCCTCTTATTGTAAGAGAAGGCATTTGCCCTGCAGTGGAACAGTACCTAAAGGGCTGTGTTTTACACGGTCACTTGTAAAGCACCAACAAATTCGCAGGACTAGATAGCTTACTCCGCAAGCAACAACTTTCTCATTTTCCTCATTGCTTATATGACCATGGCCTTGTGAACTACCTACGCTAAACCAGGAAAGCCGAATTTCGGATACGGTAGCTAATCCTGGCGCTGTCACAACTGGAGATAGATTAGACACTTTTCTACGACATTACTTGCTCTCGGAGGCATAACATCCTGGGACACAACAAACTAAGCAGTTTGTACTATGGGAACCAGATAACTGATATATATATTATCTACTACTTTTTTTTTGTAAATACATACTTATATAGATAATTACACCGAGACTCAGGACAAACAAACATGATCATGCACAAAAATATCTGTACAGGGTGGGTCTGCCTCGTTGGTCTATCGGTAGCGTGTTCAACCGCAAAAAATGAGGTCCTGGGTTCAAATCCCGGGTCGGGCCAAAAAGTGATTTTGGGATTTTTCCGTAAAAAAAAATTCTCAGTATCAGCCCGAAGTCTGGAAGTTGGCGGTAATACACCCCCGTGCCTCGGAGAGCACGTAAAGCCGTCGGTCCTGTGCCTGATCTCTTTCCGGTCGTGTCGCTAGTCGTCCCATCGGATCATGAGAGTGATGGAATAGAAAGTGCCCCTGTGTTTGCGCACACACTTGTGCACTATAATATGTCCTGCGCAATTGGCTAATCTCCATTGAGAATGGCCGCCGTGGCCGAAATTCGGCCGCCTCGCTAGTCACTCACTAAGTTTACATAATTGTTCAATCGACGTCCCGTTATTCGATACACATTATTACGAAAACCGCCCTTAAGTTGTACACAATAAAGATGATATCTAGGTCATAATGTATCCACTGACACCCCACAGCGTGTACTTTAAAGTGATACATATTGTACAGGTAGTTAGTTTATTATACACATTTATTACAGTTACAAATGTTTCAAATAAGCACAAAAGATTGTACTAGTAAGTTGGATGCTGCGGGGAGTGCCCCAGTTTTGCAGACAATATTGAGATGCGCTGTGAGTGAGGGAACAAATATGTACAATTATGTTGGCAGGTTACCCCTTTATTTAACCTTGGCATAGTTTTGAGAGTAGTTTGAATATTGTGAATATTGTACCTTATACAAAATACTTAAGGGCGTTCATGCGATTTTGAGATGGCTATATTTAGTGCGCGTTTAATATGAGTATTACGGATAGAAAGAGTTCTGCATTAGCTTGTCCCAAGCTTGTAAAATCGACCAGCTAGAGTTCCGTGGAGAACTCAGTTGTTAATTTAACACTGAACAAGAACAATAATTTGACTGTTCGCTCAAACATAAACATCAATTAAAAACTATTGATCTTTCGTGTTTTAATTTCGGTACCATCCTAAATTGTTTACTAAGCCGAGAATCATTAATATTACTTCGTGACCTAGTTAATGTTTTATCGCTAAATGTAATCGTCAACCAAAGTATTCACAATCCAACATGAGTTCGCCCACTACCCATAAAAATATTATTGCCTTCTATAAGCTTGAAAAAGGGGTTCCAATATATTCTCTAAGCATAAAAATAAATTGTACAAGTCTGTATTGGTTCGCAATTTAAATGTGGTAAATTGAGAAAAAGACCTTCATTTAAATTATTGGAATCCCCAGAATTTGGCTCTAGTTTATTTTAGGGTCACTAAAACGTGATCATGTTCTGAAATTTGGGACACAGAGATTGAAAAAAACCGGCCAAGTGCGACACAGACTCGCACATGAAGGGTTCCGTAGCAGCAAGTATTTCAGTTGATTAAATGAAAGCAAAATACGGTTTATGACGTATTAAAAAAAACTACTTGCTAGATCTCGTTCAAACCAATGTTTGTTGTTAGTTTCCATGGTAATGTACATCATATATTTTTTTTAGTTTTATCATTCTCTTATTTTAGAAGTTACAGGGGGGGAGGACACTCATTTTTCCACTTTGGAAGTGTCTCTCGCGCAAACTATTCAGTTTAGAAAAAAATAATTTTAGAAACCTCAATATCATTTTTGAAGAACTATCCATAGACCTCCACATGTGTGGGTACGATGAAAAACAATTTTTGAGTTTCAGTTCTATGTATGGGGAACCCTCAAAATTATTATTATATTTCATTTTTTGTGTAAAAATCTTAATGCGGTTCACAGAATACATCTACTTACCAAGTTTCAACAGTACAGCTCTTATAGTTTCGGAAAAAAATGGCTGTGACATACGGACGGGCAGATAGACAGACAGACACGACGAATCTATAAGGGTTCCGTTTTTTGCCATTTGGCTACGGAACCCTAAAAACGGCTTTATTAGATGTTCGCAGAAAGTGAAATTACTCTGTTTTAAATATACAACCTTTCTGCCCCATCAGCCGTCGGTTCTACGAGCTATGTGCCCCGCCCACTGCCACTTTAGTTTGGAAATTCTTTGGGCTATGTCGGCTACTTTGGTTCGCCTGCGGCTTTCGACGTTTTTGATTCGTTTTACGAGTGGCGACCACGAACCGGAAGATGCACCGTGGGAAGGCCCCCTACAAGGTGGACCAACGATCTTCCAAGGATCGCGGTAAGCCGCTGGATGCGGGCAGCGCAGGACCGATTATTGTGGAGATCCTTAGGGGAGGCCTTTGTCCAACAGTGGACGTCTTTCGGCTGATATGATGATGATGATGATATATACAACCTGTGGTTTTCAGTCAGTAGTGTCAGTACCAACACTTTAAGCAATGATTATGATTATGAAGATATACGCGATCTTCCAACAACGCCCTTCATTTACAATATGATAAAGCGCTCAAGGTACTGTTCAGGATGCCCCAAATAGGTATCGCTACTGGTATGTTTTGCAGACACTCATGCTTGTATGGTACTGTATTGAAGGGGGATGAGTCAGTAGTGCATTGGGTTTGAGCCAACACCATAAGTATTATTCTAAATATGTTAACATAATGACTAGACTTGAAACACTTACCTTAACCAGTGCTGCAATCAATACTGGCTATGCCCCGCGATTTTACTCGCGTTAAACTTTATAAATTATCTATCTACGTGTTACTTGGATGTAAAATCTACAAAGTTTCATCAAAATACGTTCAGTAGTTATTGCGTTAAAGAGTTACAAACATCTATACATCCATACTCACAAACTTTCGCATTTATAATATTAGTAGGATAACTTAGCTAAATACGTAGATGGGGAGCGGCGCTGACAGCTGAAATACAGGTTTTACCTAGTTTAACAACTGATACTTTGACGGTCACCGTAGCCGTGGTAGTGCTCCTACCTACGAAGCTGGTGGTCCTGGGTTCGAATCCCGGTAAGTGCAAATATTTGTGTGATGAGCACGAATATTTGGTTCTGATTCATGGATGTTTTCTATGTATTTATCTATATATATAAGTATGTATATCGTCGCCTGGTACCCACAGTACAAGCTTTGCTTAGTTTGGGGCTAGGATGATCTGTGTGACATTGTCTCTAGATATTATTATTAATTAGATATTATATTATTAGATATTATACTGTTTCGTCTTTTTTCCTAGCTTAAGAATGACAAATATTGTAATCCCAATCGTTTTATAAAATAACAGTATAGTTATTATTATCTTTTAAACATTCCAGTACTCCATTTCATCCCCTAGGGGGCGTAGAAGTCGTCCCGAAGTAATATCTAGCAGAAGAAAGGCAACAAGAGATTTTGTATAATGCCAACACGTATACCAAGCGAGAATACCCCCTCAAATAATGGAATAAGTAGTACTTATTTCTTATTCACTGCACGTGTGGCGAAGCGCTTAATACATTCGTCTCACCCCTTCATGTTCAGGATTCGATTCTTGCACAAGAAAACGATTTGTGTGCCCCATAAATAGTTACTCTAAGTTTGGGTGTAATTATGTCCGTCGATTATGTTTATAAAGTAGGTCCCGTCGATACAGGTATTCATTTCCCTAGCGCTTGCGTAGGCTATAAAAATTCGTTTCGTTTTCGGGGTATTAGGCTGATTTCAGAGTGACGCGCGCGGCACGCGCCGGCGGCCAGTGCGTCTCAACAGCGGCGCGTGCGAGACGCGTCACTCTGAAACGCTAGCTGCCAGTAGAGGAGCTCGGGCAGCGCTGGCCGACAGCGTGCGTGTCACCGGCGGCGCGTGTGAACTGCGTGACTATGAAACGCAACTACTATCTAGTGTAATTGTAAGCGCGCGCGTTTGGCCGGCGCCGCGCGCGCGCGCGACTCTGAAATCAGCCTTAGACATTATTGTTTAATTCAGCTAACTCGAAGGACCATTATTCTTGTTACGATCTTACTTTCCCTTCTTCTTCGCTTTGATCGACTCAAGTTATCCCTGGCCTGCGGCAATTTCTCTAACCATCTTCTTAGTAAATTATTTATTAGTTTAGTCGTGTAAAATACAAAATAACTACCATTACGTCGATTAATTAATTATTATTCATGTTCTAGCATAATTGCTAATACTTAAAGTAATATCTACATACTCGTAAAACCACTAACTAAAAACAATTTAAATGTAAACATCTGTGCCCGACCAAGAATTTATAACACAAAGTGTAAAGTTTAATTAATGTGCTAGCGAGGTGGGTGAGGTGGGTAGCGAGTGTTCCCATCTTGGGTCATGCTCCAATAATATGACGGTCACCGTAGCATAGTTGGTAGTGCTCCTGCCTACGAAGCTGGTGGTCCTGGGTTTGAATCCCGGTAAGTGCAAATATTTGTGTGATGAGCACGACTATTTGTTTCTGAGTCATGGATGTTTTCTATGTATTTAAGTATTTATCTATCTATATAAGTATGAATATCGTCGCCTGGTACCCATAGTTCAAGTTTTGCTTAGTTTGGGGCTAGGATCTGTGTGACATTGTCCCTAGATATTATTAATATTAATATTTTAGCGAATCTCTAAGTACAAAACTATAATTCAATTCATCTCAGTATTCTTTTGATTAATAAGATTTAGTCTGCCCGTGTGGTTTCCGGCCCAGTAAGAGTATAAAAGGGCCACCCCATAACAACCCACACGGGTATGGGGTGGTCTTGTTATTCTTTCTTTCATCGTAAAAGACTAAAATGTCGTCAAAGCTACTACCTAACTAATTATAATAATTTTAAAATATGCAGTTAGCGACGATTTAATGGAATACAAATTATTATCACAATAAATAAGCAGCAAAAATCTGCAGAATTAATATTTCTGTGAAGTTTCAAACCACCGTTTTGTTTTGATTTACATTACATTTAATGTTCAAATTCTTCGGCCCGACATTCGATTCCCTCAGAAATTCTTTAAATCCTAATTCATTAATAAATATGTTTCATTTCCCCCCCCCCACCCCGGACGTTGAACCGAGCGGTTGTGTCATTAAACGCTCCGTTAAAATATTCGAAAAAACATTCATAAAGTATTTATTTGAATGCCATAAGTCCAAGGTGTCAGTGTGTGATTATAACAGTGCTAAAACCGTTCATAAACAACATCAGTGAAAGAATCTCGTTAAAACCATCAAAATATCAAACCGAAAAAGTGCAAATCATTAAAATTATAAAACGTGCCTCCGAGCAAAAGTGAAAGTACGTCCTTGCTCGCCAAGGTCATACCTACGTAGTGCCATCGATCACTGTACCAATAGTTCACCATTTTCGCAAGCTTTATCAGGTTAACTGTGGCCGATTGGCTTAGACCCGGTCTAGCGTCCGTGAGGTCGTGAGATCGAGCCTCGGTGAAGCGAGTTGCTCTTTTTGAATAGTTTAAAATTGTTTGGTTGTTACAATCAACACAATATGTACAAAACACCGCCACACTCAACGGGTAAAATCGTCCCCTCACGTTCCGAGTCGGATATTTATAATATTAATACAGAAGAAATGTGCACACCTACAAATATTACACAAAGAGCAAAACGACAACGGCTTACTGACGAGAATACGACTGATGATCAACCCTTCTCGATGTCGGAGTTTAAATCGATGTTTGCTGACCTCAAATCAAACCAAGATCACAAGTTCGAACAAATAAATAGTACACTCTCTGTGTTAGTTACCCAATACCAAGATATTCAAAGCTCGTTTATAACTCTTTCCTCACAAAATCAAGAACTATTACAGAATGTAGATTATCTGCAAAAGGAAAATAATCAGCAAAAAAACCGTATTACAACTCTTGAAAATCAAATAGACCAACTCGAGAAAAAGTTATGTTCTACGTCAATAGAGATTCGTAACGTACCAAAGCAGAGCAATGAAAATAAAGCTGTTCTTACTAAAGTAATACAACAGCTAAGTTCAACCCTGGGACTTGAATCTCCATTAAATGAAACAGAAATTAGAGATACCTACCGTACTAAAACCGCAACCGTAGTTGTAGATTTTACTACAACCCACCGTAAAGAAAGTTTTATATCCCAATACAAATTATATAACAAGTCCCGTTTTGAATCAAAGAAACCACCATTGAATTCAAAATCTATTCAGCTGCCTGGTGAAGAAAATAGAATATATATATCGGAGACTCTTACGAGCAAAACAAGAAAATTGTTCTACGTAGCCCGCCAATACGTTAGAGACAATAAGTTAGCTGCGGCCTGGTCTGCTTACGGAAAAATATATGTGAAGAAGGATGAGAGTTGCAAACCTGTGCGTGTCGATGAGGAGATAGGCATCATAAACCTCACCATCTGACTATCTGTTTTATACTATACTTTTTTGCTTAGCATAGGAAACAGTTTTTTATACATTTCATTTTTACATATTGTTTTGGATTGCAGCATGTTAAATAGTAAGCTACATTATGCCAGAATAACCTTAATATATTTTTTTATATCATTACACACTATTCATTCAACACTCACATCTATCGTATACTATACTACTCAATACACAATTCATTCAAAGGCATCTCATAATTGTATGGCTATATTTTTTATCTCTGGTCATTATTCATTGTATCTTATCACATACGAGCGTGTGGGTCTTAGTTCGAGGTTTAGAATTTTGCTTACTTTTAATCACAGTATAAACATGTCACATAGTTCATGTGACATGTACTTTGATTTTCAAATTTATATTTATAGATAGTCAAATGCAAAGTATTGAAACTATAAACCTCGACCTTGACACCCTACAGATAGCCAAACCAATTGCCTGTGACATCGACAATGCTAAAAATCATATTCTGAATTGTAAAAATAGAATTAATCTCTTAACTCAGAACATTCGTAGCATTAATTGTAACATGCCCAACTTCATTACTCTCCTACAACGATCACAAATAACCTGGGACATATTAGTCCTTTCCGAGTGTTGGCTCCAGTCTACTATAGCGATACCTCACCTAGATAACTACAACTGCATAGCAACGATCTCACATAAATCACAAAACGAAGGTGTAGTCATTTATTTCAACAAAGATCTGGTAGCAACTTACGAAGAGCCGGACGTTGACGACGCAAACTGCCTCCTCTTAAAACTAGATGATGACATATGTATCATAGGTATTTACCGTCCTCCAAGTCAACTTAACACCAATAATTTTATCAACTCATTAGACCGAGTACTATCTAGACTGGCTAATTTTAAAAATATAATCGTTTGTGGTGATATAAACATTGATATCGCTCTTGACAGTATGGATAAACGATCACACGAGTACTTAAATATGCTTGCCAGCCACGGTTTGCTCCCTGGTCATGTGATACCTACACGTAACCGCACTTGTCTAGACCACATAAACCTAAAAATTAGTAGACTGGCAATTGCAAATTGTCTAGTATTTGAATCCTCAATCACAGACCATGAGAGTGTCGCCATCAGTTTTAGTACAAATGCTCTCCGCAAATACTCTAACCAATCAGTCTATAAAATTGATTTTCAGGGCCTAGATGAAGCTATGCAAAAATTAAATGTAGATTTAATCCTAAAATGTCTAGACGCTAACGTTGCGACAAATTACTTAATGTCATTTTTTACCACGGCAATAAAAAATAATTCAAAACAAGTAAAAATATCTAATAGGAAACGGGTAAGTAAACCATGGATAACTAAGGGTATATTGCGATGCATGAAAAATAGAGATAATCTTTATAAAAAACTAAAAAGAGATCCATCCAATGAGATTAATAAGCTCACTTACAAACGATACCGACATTTTTTTACTAATCTTATTAAAAAAACAAAACGTAATTATGAAATGGCTCAGATTGAAAATGCTAAATACAACAAAAAACGGCTCTGGGAGGTAGTTAGACAAATCAGTGGCTCGAACAAAGTATCAAAACACTCCTCCGGCCTTGTTTCCGAGAATAATCCAGTTAACAGCTTGAATTACGTTAATGAATACTTTGCTACTATTGGAAGTAACCTCGCTAATCAAATCCCACTTTCCTCCAATAATCAACCTCTATCACTCAACCTCTCTAGCACACCCCTTCACTCACTAGCCCTGATACCTACTGATGAGGATGAGATCACTAGTGTTATTTTGGGTTTAAAGGAAAACTGCGCTGTAGGAATGGACCTAATTTCAGGTAAAATCATTAAAAGATACCTAAGTTTGCTTGCTACTCCCATTACACATATATGTAATCTGTCATTTTCAACCAGTATCTTTCCTACTGCATTTAAATTAGCGCTCGTAAAACCCATCCATAAGGGCGGGAGACGGGACTGTGTTGGAAACTATCGGCCCATTTCCATTTTGCCTACAATGTCTAAAATTCTGGAGCGCCTAATAAATATCCGTTTAGCATCTTACTTGGAGAGCAATCAGATTCTTTCTACCAACCAGTTTGGTTTCCGTCGTAACAAATCCACAAACGACGCAGTGCACGAGCTGTTGCAACCAATCATCTCTAATTTGGACAAAAAGAAAAAGTGTGTCGCTGTGTTTCTGGACATAGCAAAGGCTTTCGACACGGTTTCAATTCCGCTCCTAATTAAAAAAATGGAACTAATTGGTGTTAGAGGTGGTCCTCTGGAACTGTTTAAAAATTATTTGACAAACAGACGCCAAAGGGTTAAGATAGACCAGAGAATTAGTGATGAACTCCCTATCGAATTTGGTGTCCCCCAGGGAAGCATTCTCGGGCCAACATTGTTCCTAATCTATATCAATGATCTCTGTCGGACTCAACTTCGAAGGGGACATATAATCACGTTTGCTGACGACACAGCTATTTCATTCAATGGTGATAGCTGGGCTGAAGCATTTGATCTGGCTCAGAAAGGCGTAAACGAAGTTAGTAAATGGCTTCAATCTAACTCTCTGACATTAAATGTGGGTAAAACTAAATTTATTACTTTCGCTCCTAGACATAACCTCCTACCCCCACCAACACTCCTTATCACCTACCACATCTGCGGGTTTAACGGCTCAGCCTGTTCTTGTACCTCTATTGATAAAGCGGATTCCATTATATATCTGGGGGTAACAATAGACCAATGTCTTACTTTCCAACCTCACATCAATAACCTTGTCAATCGGCTACGGAAATTAATTTACATCTTTAAGACTCTTAAGCACGTAGCAGATAAAAGGATCATCAAAATGGTTTACTATGCAGTTTGCCAATCCTTGACTGATTATTGCATCACATCCTGGGGAGGAGCAGCCAAGTCCCACCTCATTGAAGTCGAGAGGGCGCAGCGTGCTATCCTTAAGGTGGGAGCTGGTTTACCTTTTAGGCATCCAACTGTTGAAGTTTACAAAATTTGGGGTATCCTCACGGTTCGTAAATCTTACATTCTTCGCACAATTTTAAAACAGCATTCTCTATTGCATTACGACCCAAATCTACTACAACACAAACGCCGTAAAGGGAAAGTATGTGAAAAAACTAAATTCAATACATCACTGGCACAAAAATTCTTTAATTTCTTGGGTCCCTATCTCTATAATAAATTAAATGCCATCTTAAATATTTATTCTCTTACGTATACCAAGTGTAAGATTGCTATTATAAACTATCTGAATACACTTAATTATGAAGAAACTGAGAATATGATTTATTTTATACAATGAATCCTGGTACTGTCTCAACTTATTATTCAAACTTTCATTCTATGAATTTTTAGCTACACACAATTACACTCAACTCTCACGCAACACACAGTACACCGTATTTTTTATATTATACATCTCATTTTACATTTTATATACACACTCTGGCAAATATGTTCTATTATTAATTTTATTTTGTTTTTATTTTTTGTTTTGTTTAAACTAAATATATATATACCGCTCGATATAACCTTGTCTTCAAGCTCCGGGAGGGTCCCAGAGACCTGTAATACAGGTTTGTTTGAAAACCTACAACAGGCTCTGGTCTCTCACAATGTTATGTCACATAGTATATATATATCAAGTGTAATACCACATAATAACTAACATATAACCATTGTGAAGAGAAAATAAAATTTATTTTGATTGATTGATTTGATTTGGTGAAAGAGAAATTATATCACATTAAATAAGCAGCTAAAATCTGCAGAATTAATATTTCTGTAAAGTTTCAAACCACCGTTTGTTTTGATTTACAATACAAGTCTAGATGACCTAGTTTACCAAAATTACTTTAAATAATGGCTCATATTTTATAACAAACAAGACCTTTTATTACTATACCCAGTGAATTGTGCTTGTAAAACAAATGCCGCGTGTAATTAATGTGCTACATATTGTCGACTCGATTTACACTGTGTACCCATCCTTAGGACGCGGTCCGAATTGTAGCGATACGTGATTCGATAACCGCGGATTAACCTAATTGGCTGTGTAATACCTCCTTGCGTGTCACAAGCACTTGGAGCTACCCTGACCTTCTTCCTGTCGAGACGGTTTCAACGACTTGTCCCATTGAATCATAAGAGTGAGGGGATTTAAAGAGGTCCGTTTAAAGGAAATTTAAAGTGAAGTATGTGCACTAACACAAGGCTGACCAGGACCACAGGGCCAATTAGGGCCACAAGGTCAATCAAGGTCACAGGGCCAGTCACGGCCACAGGTTCTATGGAGTCTAACCATTTACTCGTGACATATTATAATATGACCCCCGTAGATGGGGGGCCTCCCTTGAGATTATCCCCCATGGCCTGAACCCGACCAGGAGTACACAGAGTGACTGTCCACTACATTTAGATTGTGTTGGGTACACAATCTTAGTAAGTGGTCCGAAAGGAAGCGATTGGCGACCCGCGGACGGTGGAACTACAAAAATGTTTCATATGAATGAAAGGTATTTTTAGCGACCGGTAAGAATAAAAGTTGGAATGTTGCTGGTATGGTGGTTACAAAAACGTGACAGTTCATATCAAATGAAAACGAAGTACGGCTATTTCGTGCTGTAAGTATGTGTATATATTTTAAGTATGAATAAGATTGACCTCAAATTGTGATAATACTTAAATAAATAGCTTTGACCTGGTTACGTGCCACACAGGAAGCTCAATCTGCCTAAGAAATAGAACGCCTCTATCCAAGAGCTGTTATTTTTATATCATTGTTTTTATTTTAAGCCAAACTAATATTTGTATTAAAAGCCAATAATTGCTAGTTTGAATAATATAGAGCCGACTCAATTTTTTCTTTATAACAAGTGATACATATGATACATATAAAAAATCGACAATCAAAATCGGTGCGCCAACACTGACAAATCCCTAAATATACTCAAATAAAAACGAAATCATACAGTTGAATTAATAACTTCAATAAAATATGGACCATATTTAACCGACTTCAGAAAAAGGTGATTATTAATTGGACTTAATGATTATTTTCTTTTGGTATAGTTGATTACTCTGGTGTTTTTGTACGGAACATAATAACAGGAAATGGTATCCAAATGGACCTATATATTTAAGAATCAGTTGTACGTTGTGTTTATAAACAAAAAAATATAATAGTTCAAACATTATTGCTTTTCTGGGGCGGGTAGATATAGATTTCCGTCAAGAGGACCATAGAACACAAATTCAGCTCGTTTTAACTAAGTGCACCAAGCAGTTAATAAAACAATACTTGAATATGAATTATTTATTTCCCAAATTTTAATTACCTATAAAATTACCCGCTCAAACTACCACTTCTCCTTTTTCTTGTAAGGGATACTACACACTGATGCGGGCTTGCATAAAACGGCACAGTTGGGCGACAAAATTGAGTAAACGTCTGTTGAAGAAATAGTCTACCCGCTTAGTCGCACATTACATTCAGCCGATTAATCTTAGCTGGGGGGTATATAATTTGTACAGTAAGGTTAGGGAAACATATTATAGCTCTACTTATACACAACTTACAAAATCAGAAAGCTTTAATGGTGATAGGGCGGGGCATATTATGACGACAAGATCAATTGAGTAAACTTATAACCGACGGTATTCTATAGAAAGTAAAAGGAAAAGAGGCAAACCACTAAGTGATCCACATCACTATAGAGGGGTTCTAAAAGGACAGAAATCAAAAAGTTTAGAGGAAGCCAATGTCAACTAACAATCAGGTCTATAAAATACAAGGAAGAAGCAAATACTAGAATAAATACACCAGTAATTAATTGATCTGAATAAAAGGCTATTTTATTATTATGCCTACAATAAACTAAATGATTTGCACTAGTTGAATTAAGTCTAACATTGGAGTAAATGGAATTGCTTTGAGTCAGTCTTGTCGTTCAACAAATTCACCCGAATCGAATGTGCCGACCCGCGTATGTGTTTCGCCCCTAATGCAGATAGGAATTTAGGCCAAACGATGTCCTCAGGATAGTTTATTTATACAGATTTATGTACACCGGGTGCTATTTACACCGGATCAAATGCCATTTCCGTGCATGGTGCTAATGGGAGTGAATTACTACACGTGATGATTATTTGGAATACAGACAATACGTTAAAAGGTGATGACTTTTGATCATTAATATGGACGTCGTTACTGAAACTGTTATTTCTTTTTACCGACTTTTAATAAACATATAATATATAATCCTTTACCGTGCAAGCTGCTCGTCTGTGGAATGCATTGCCTGTGTCCGTAACACGGGCCCAGTCACTTGATGTGTTTAAAAAGCTCTTAAAATAACATTCTCTGAAAACACGCTAAGTGAGCTAATCGGAATGCTATTGTTGGCCATTATTTGTATTTATTAATGTATATATACTATAGGTATATATGGAAATAATGGCATTCCGATTAGCTTATTCAGCGTGTTGACACATAATGTTCTTTTTGGAACGAAGTTCCTTATCGCGCGTTGTGAAAGGGGGCTAGACGGAAAAAAACTTACGAAAAGTTGTCACGACACTGTGACAGCTGTGCGGCGTGCGCATGTTTCTCTGTCTGTCTCTCTCTCTCTCTCTTATAGAAAGCAAGCCAAATATTTTCATTTCTATTTCGCATTGAACAGTGTGGTGTCGCGACGATTATTTTTGTTGAGTGTATACAGGTTTTTTGTACATAATAAATAATAAGAAATAACTTCGTTCCATCCGGGTGTCCCTTGTCGGGTGTTACCTCTCAATTTTTTTTAATATTATTTTATTAATTATGTAATATTCAATTGTATTATCCGCTATTGAATGTACCTTCGGTAATTCAGCCATCTTTTGTCCCCCGTCTTTGTATTCACTAACAGTTCTGGTCCATTCATCGGTTTCCTGGAAGAGATCGCTTTTAGCGATAAGGCCGCCACGTGTACCATTTCCATTTTAATGTAATCTTTTTTACTCTAAGTTATGTCTTTGGCGTGCAATAAAGAGTTATCTATCTATCTAATATAATTATAATATCCTGGGACATTATTTACATACGGCCCAAACTAAGGAGAGCTTGTACTATGTAAACCAGATAACTGATATACTACATAAGTATACTACTTTTCTTTTGTAAATACACACCTATATATTTACACCCAGTACAAATAGATATGTTCATGCACACAAATATCTGTCCTGAGTGTGAATCGAACCCACGACATGCGGTATGAAAGGCAAGCATTTACCAACCACGTCAAACGGCCCAATAAATTCAAATGTATGACTGTTTGCATGTTTACGAATCAGTTTTGGTAATTATGTTGTATTCGATGTATAAAATTCAAATTGGTAGTATATTTTTGGAATTAGTATATATTTCATCATATCATTGCTATAATAAAACAAATTTTATAAATGTTTTCATACAATGTGTACCTAAATATCTATGTTACTAGAATTAATAATGTATACAATTATATTACTACAAACATGTTCTGACTATTTACAAGCGCTTTTTTAAAGTCTACGTGAATAAAAACCTTTTTTATTTTATTTTTTATTTAAAAATTTCGAGTCAGTTAAAAACAAAGCCCTCAAATAAAAAGTTTTGTAATGCTTCAGAGTGAGTACCTACCTAAGTGATTTGCGTATGATATATCTAATGGAGCTAATGTTTTCCTTTTTTGTTTCAGGTAAATTACGCTACGATGTTTAAGGAAGAAACAGTACCTACATGTATTTGGTATCTAAAATCATTATTTAAGTAATAAAAGTGCTTGAGATTGAGTAGTTCGGAGTCAACACACATGATTGTAATTAATCTTAAGTATATTTTATTTTAAAAAAGGATTCATACTGAGTTTTCTGGCAGTGTTGCTCAGTAGCTGCCACGTCATGCACTGCACGGTAAGGTAAAAAAAAATATGACGATTCCACATTAATGTAATTTTTTTACGGAATAAATAATTTTTGACTTTGACATTGACACTTTTAAAACAATTTAATAATGCTCTTTGTAGAAGGAGTTTTTCGATCCCCATCTGGGCCAAACTTTCGTATGATGAGTACGATATTAATATCATCATAATAATAATATAAAAGCTGATAACTGATATACTTCATATACTACTTTTCTTTTGTAAATACATAATTATATAAATAATTACACCCAGAGTCGGGCAAACAGACATGTTCATGCACACAAATATCTATCCTGGGTGGAAATCGAAACCACGACCTGCGGCGTGAAACGCAAGTATTTACCAACCATACCAAAAAATCCAATTGTGGACCACCATAAAAATTCAAGTTCAAGTCTATTTATTCATTAACAATTGAAATTGTGTTTGAATATACAATGAATCACAAATATAAAACTAATAATAAAATAATAACCGAAATAAACAAAATAAAAATGTCATAAGAATACAAAAATAATAATTAATTAACACAAACAAGTAGGAAACATATGTCAATTAAAATATGCTAAATAATTAAAGTACTACAATAAAATTAAGAATGTGTAAAATGTCAATAATAATGGCTCTAATTTACTATATTTATTAAAGATCGTCTACGGAATATAGAGATCTTTTGATGAGGTATGTTACCATTACCATATATACATATAATTTCCTGTTACCATTTTGATGGAAACTATAAATAACGTACTTTCATTGTACAGTTTACTTACATGTTAACATTGTTTACCGACAAGGAAAAAACCGGTAACAGTACAAGCATCCGTCTTCATAACTCATGATCTCAATGTCCATATTTTATCGCTAAACTATAATAATACGTTACGTTCAGAAACACTAGAACATTGACACGAGAAGGTCTAATACGTTATTTATGTTTCCGAACGCACATTGTTTACCAAATGGGGTTAGTGCCTCGTTTTATGTTTCTTGTTGTTATTAGGTTACCATTGTTGAAATATGGCCGATTAAGGTTTTGTGGTGTTATGGCTGAACTTTACATCCTGCATTTTTTTAATAAAATAAATAAAAATATAAAAGGTTTTTATACACGTAGACTTTAAAAAGCGCTTGTAAATAGTCAGAACATGTTTGTAGTAATACAGTTATTATTTCTAGTTACTTATTACAGATATTTAGGTACACGGAATGTTAAAACATTTATACAATTTATTTTATAATGGTAGTGATATTTAGCTAGCTTGTATTAATGTTATTGTCAAGGCATTAAATAAGTAGGTAAGCGACAATGATGATGACCTAAGGTATGAGTCATATGTACAAAAAATCACTGACAAGTTAGCGAACTTTTTGGTTAACAATGTGCATTATCTACCAAAATGGGGTTAGTGCCTTTATGTTTCTTATTGTGATTAGGTTACAATTGTTGAAATATGGCCGATTAAGGTTTTGTGGTGTTATGGCTGAACTTTATTTTCCAACAAATGATCTAATAAGTAGATAAATGACAATGAAGATGACCTAACGTATGATGCATATACCTTAGCAAGGCATAATATGTCATCTGGCATAACATCAAGCATCAAGGCATAACTGATGAGTTAGCGACCTTTTTTCTCAACTTATGAGCTCGATCGACTTTATCTCACTCCCAGGAACATATTAACGGGTTGGTATATAATGTTAAGAAGAGTGAGATGATGGTCTTCAGGGCTGAAACAAAGAAGCCTGCAGTAATCCCCCGGTTTACTTGTACGGGGTAACCCTAAATAGAATCACAGAATTTAAATACCTTGGTCACATCCTAACCGAGTATTTAAAGGATGATCAAGACATGGAGAGAGAACGGAGAGCGTTGTTGGTCCGATGTAACATGCTGGCCCGCAGGTTTGCACGTTGTACAGTCAAGGTTAAAATTTCGCTGTTTAAAGCATTCTGCCAAACCTTTTACACGTGCAGTCTGTGGGTCAGGTATACACAGAGGGCCTATAACGCACTCCGTATACAATACAATAACGCGCTAAGGGTGCTATTGGGGCTCCCAGATTTTGCAGCGCGTCAGGTATGCATGCGGAAGCGAGAACTGATAGTTTTGAAACAATTATCCGCAAGAGGACCGCCTCCCTGATGCGTCGCATACGAGAGAGCACCAATGGCATCCTTCGCATCATTTGCGAGAGACCTGACTGTCCGCTACTGGGGCATTGGACACGTTTGCACTGCTGCGTGTCAGGTGCACCAGAACGCGGACGGAAATTTTTAAATTAATTTAATTGTAATAAGTACTCTAACATAGTTTTAAGTTACTTTAATACTAACAATTATATATGGATGTACAATGTCTGAAATAAATAAATAATAATAATAATATTTTTAAAGTAGAATACTTGTTTTCAGGGTTCGGTACCCAAAGGGTAAAACGGGAGCCTATTACTAAGACTCCCCTGTCTATCTGGCTGTCCGTCTGTCATCAGACTGTATCTCATTAACCGTCATAGTAAGACAGTTGAAATTATTAAAGATGATGTATTTCTGTTGCCGCTGTAACAAAATATACTAAAAACAAACTAGTTATACTAAAAACGATCAAATAAATATTTAAGGGACCTTCCATACAATAAAAGTGATTATTTTTGCTTGGTATTGAGAACGTATGGTACGTATTAAAATGTAGACGCTTGAAATATATCCTAGGATATACTGGGACATTATTCAAATACGGTCATCTGATCCCAAACTAAGGCGATTGGCACACTACCCCGCATGATGCAGCGTACATTCACGCTCTACGTTGCATCATGCGGGGCAGTGTGCCAAGCCTAAGCAGAGATTGTACTATGGAAATCAGATGACTGATATACTACATATACTACGTTTCCTTTGTTGATACATACTTATATAGATAATTACACCCGATATCAGGACAAAGACGCATAATATATATAATAATATATAGGGACAATGTTACACAGATCATCCTAGCCCCAAACTAAGAAAAGCTTGTACTATGGGTACCAGACAATATATAGAAAAAGGCCAATAGATAAATACTTAAATAGATAGAAAACATCCATGCCTCAGAAACAAATATTCGTGCTCGTCACACAAATATTTACACTTACCGGGATTCGAACCCAGGACCACCAGCTTCGTAGGCAGGAGCACTACCAACTAGGCTACGGTATTCCTACCCAAGACAGATGTTTATGCACACAAATATCTGTCTTGGGGTAGGAATGGAACCCACGAACTGCAGTGTGAAAGGCACGCATTTACCAACCACGCAACCGGTTCCACACCGGTTCCACTAAGGTTGCGGTTGCGGGGACATATTTTGCCTACATTTTCGAGGTAAACCCTCAATTCTGTAGATACATTGACAGCTAATTATAATGTTAGGGCCATCTCGTCTCATACCACATTCCTATAACATTTAATTATACCTAATGCCGGCCGAATGGAATTGTTTAGTCATTTCATTAATAAGCACATGTCAAAGTATCGTACACATACATAGATTGTGATAACGACGGTGACCACTCAATATCAATGATAAGCTGTCAAAGTGAGTAACAACTAATGTTGCATACGAGTGGATCTATTACTTATTATGTAGATGTACTACTATTGTATATGTTTACACCTATACTGTGCTTGATGAAACTGCCAGGTATTTAATAAAAGAAAAACAATGAAATTCTGCCTCAAAGTTGAAGTAGTAACGTTATTCTGTTTATCTTTTGTTTATTATAAAAATAATGTCAATATATTATTTAAAAATGTATTATTTTAAGCCTTGAATTAAATGAAGCAATTATATGGATATTTTTATCATCTTGTTTCATCTATACTTACTACAGTAACCCTTGATTATTCATACATTTTATGTAAGATTAAGAAAGATAAGATAAAAATGTCTTGGTTTTTAATTTAAAAAAAACAAACGTTAATCTTATTATGTTTTATCGATACATATAATAAAATCGCAGGAAAGTCAAAAATCAAGATCAATCATCAATCAAGTCAATGTACAATTGAATATTTCTTTAAAAGGATACTTGGGGCGTGATCTACAGTCGATATCGAAGCCAAAAATATAGTTTTAAGATTTTTTGTCTGTGTGTCTGTTTGTCTGTATGTATGTTCGGGCTATACTCAAAAAGTGCTGCATGGATTTACTTCAAATTTTCCATGAATATTACTAAGAGGTCGGGTCAACATTTATAGGCGACATATTATCACGCTATCAGCTACGGGGGAGGAGCTATGCTATTTTATAAAATTTAACGCGGGTAAAACCGCGGGGCACATCTAGTTTATCAAAAAAAAGAATGTCAATATATTATTTATTATCTTAAGTCTTAAGAGAAACTATAAAATGTGTGTAATTATCTAGTTCACACTAAATTCAAACTCAGTAAAAACATTAAAAGCACCTGTGTTAAAACAACCGTGTGGGCTGCACGGTTGTTTTTAGTACTTTTTAGCATGTATCGTTATATCGTTAGTTAACATACTCACAACAGTCGCAACGACATAATAATATGAGAGAAATAGTGCGTAAACTTTATAGCTTTTTCTTTCTTTCTTTCTCTAGTTTTTAGAATTTATTAATATAATATTTTATTACACACGTGGTCGTCGACAGATTGCTTTTCTTTATTCATATATAGATGATTAATTATGGGATATATTTAACAAACTATGGGAAAATGCAATTTAAGCTTCAAAAAAATATACAAAACTGTAAGTATTGTAAAAAATAAAACAAATACAATCACTATAATTCAGAAGTAGATAACTGTAACTGTGGCACACAGATGAGTTTAAAAAATCCATAAAAGCCCAATTGTGTAGCATGGTCTATTATAAATCATGATTTCCGATTATTGACCTGACAAAAGTGCTTTATATTGAGTTGTTTTAAGCTAAGCTGAAGATTAATTATGCGATAACACATTTACATTAATTATGCGATTAAACCTCAGCAAAAAAAAAAACACTTGAACGAAATAGTTATGCCAACTGAGTATTTTAGCAGTGTTTCTTCAATTGGATTGGAATTTAAAGTTGGCATCGATAAAAACACAAGACGTGTGGGAATCTGGATGGGAATAAATTCCCATCTTTTTAAACTATTATAGGCATATAGATTGACAACCTATATGCCGCAAGGAAAACTTTAATTCCCTAGGAAAATCCAACAGTGTTACACTGGGATAGATACAGGGACACTCATGAATTGATGGAAATGAGAAGGCAGATGAACTTGCTAGACATACGGGCGATTGTGTTCATCATCATGAACCATTTTGTGGCATCACTGAACAACGGGCTTATTCAAACCTCAACGACATACGACCATTGCAAATCAACGGCCATACAAAAGTAGAAATCCTCATTTGTAGCTCTACACCCAAAGGCTATGATCAATAACTAGAATTCAAACGCTAAAAACCTGTACAGAAACTCCGATTCTCACCTGACATTGCAAGCTGAATTGACACATGTTCAACTTAAAGTTGAGAATCCGCAGATTGTGCCTAGATGAATAGCAATAGCATTCTGTGTTCGTGCGAACTGCTAATGCTTTTTTCTAGAAGTATCTACTGAGAACACTAAATCATGCATCCGGAAGTAATACAAACACTCACTGCTCAAACAATCTTGAAGTTTATTGAAGCTATAGTGTTTGCAGTGAACTATAATATAGTCAAAGAGCTTTACTGCACTATTGTAACAAAGCTCCTTGACTCCGTTATAGTTCTCTGATCCAAATCAGTAATGATCCAAGTAGGAAGAGACCACCATGGCATTAATTCCCATTAAAAAAGAATTATAACAGTAAATACCATAAAATCAATGTCTATAACACATTTTTAAAACAATAATATCATTCAATTATACACCTGAATAACCTGAATAATGACGACTTATTATCGGTGGTGGGGAAAAAATGGACAAAAATAGCACAGGACAGAACCAAATGGAAGAAATTGGAGGAGGCCTATACCCTATCTAGGGGTTCCTATAATATAAATGTGTAATTAAAACACTAACACTAGAATCATTTAGACTTAAGAGTTACTAACATAGTATTAGGAAATCATAAAAATATTTTGTAACTAATTTTTAAAGGTTTATAGGAAATTATTATTATTACTATACACTGAATATAAAATTAGGAATGATTATCTATACCTACTGTAGGTAAAAAAAACCTTCACGTATAACAAAACGAATGATATGTCCTCAAATTAGATTTATAGATTTGGAAATAGTAAAAGTATCAACTAATACAGAATAAGACAATTATAAAATATAGAATAATGAAAAAAAATATTTCCATTTATTTCCCAATGGAGTATTTCTTTAATAGTTAAGCCCCATAAAATAATTTAAACTAAGTTAAAAAGTCTTCCTGTCAAACATTGTTGTCAAACATTGTCTACCAATTTTATTATTTTGAAGTGGCAACACCCGTAACCAGAAACCATATTTAGTAAACAAACTGCAGTTTCATATTTTAACAATCATATTGCTTATTTAATTAGTAAAATAAAGTGTAGTTTAGTACTTGTCCTATAAGTTTTGATTTATAATAGGTAATTGAATAGGTACTCACGATCACCCGTAAGTTTTGATGACTCGTCCCATTCGTAATCCTTTTTGTCACTACTTTTCTCCGAGATTTCAAACACGGTAGGTTTGTCCATCAATGAATTACTTTCACGGTTCATTCTGATTACAACTTTATTAATTTTGACTGGTATAATAATAACATAACTTGCACGAGTGTGTGAAGGTTATCTAATGATTCTTATGCTCGGGTGAAGTCGGTCAAGATCGATTATTTCCGTTCAACACGATTGACAGTTAGGATAAATTCACAGTAGAGTTCTACGAGCTACTTTAGTAACGGTACTCATAAAATAAAATATTTATGAGTACCGTTAGAAGAAAAATCTTATCCATACACATATTATTACTTAATTTAATTTTGTCTAGCGATACGAATCCAGTTTTGGATTAAAATGTTAGAGAACTAGTAGAGAATTGTCTAAGAATAAGTTTAAAAGAATTATTAAAGCCAAATTATGTAGCAATATTAAATTATATTATAGTATTAAAACATTTCTGATTATTTAAGTGACAAAAGTACTTGGGATGGAGTTGTTCTGAATCAACACACATGATTGTAATTAATTTTTAGTATATTTTATTTTAAAAAAGATTCCTACTGAGTTTTCCTGGCAGTGTTTCTCAGTAGCTGCTACGTCATGAACTGCATGGTAGGGTAAAAAATGACGATTCCACATAAATGTAATTTTTTTACGGAATAAATTATTTTTGACGTTAACTTTTGAAAGTCTTTTTCGTATACAAAATGCCCAGTTGCAACCAGTCAGGATTTTGCTGTGTTATATCACAGTGTTTTAGAGTGAACGTGTAATTGTCCATTCTACCCCTAGTTTAATGAGTGGGAGAATAGAGGTGGATTTGAGTTTGCGCACATATATCTGACGCACGGCCATCTGATCCCAAACTAAGCAGAGCTTGTACTATGGAAATCAGCGCCTTAA
Source organism: Pseudoips prasinana (assembly GCA_951640165.1). NCBI lineage: Eukaryota > Metazoa > Arthropoda > Insecta > Lepidoptera > Nolidae > Pseudoips > Pseudoips prasinana. The sequence goes on along the minus strand of OX621251.1, from coordinate 28,364,265 downwards.
GATAGAAATCGCAATTTATAAGATTTTTCCCTTCTCCGAAGTGCTCTATTCACCTTCCATGAAACATTTACATAATATATACATACATACATACTCACGCTTGTCTCCCAGAGAGGTAGGCAGAGACAACTGACTTCCATTTGTCACGATCCTTGCATACCTCTTTCGCTTCGTTTACTGACATTATATTCTTCATACATGCTCGCCGGTTTAGGGTACTTCTGACCTGACCTTTCTTAAGAACGTCTCCGATTTGATCAGAGAATAAATGCGACTTTTTACATAATATATAATACTAATATAAATAATATACTAATACTAATGATACTACCTATATCATGCAACATATTATTATTATGTGTACTTCAGTAGACTTTCCTAGCCCTGCTGCTCATAGAATGAAAGAATGCTATGTTCTTCTGCCTCTCGCTAGCTGTTTTGTTTAGAGTCGCTGTTGAGACGACGGTGTTTGTATGTGACTTATATAATACTCTCAAAAATGGCAAATAATAAATTTAATCGTCCGGCCATGTTTCTAGAAAAACAAAACCGATAGATAATACCTACATCCTCCGGAAGGGTGTTAGCATGGGAATCCTAAATTTGATCTGCCAGCGTGTATCGTTCGTAGCTTAACGCAGAGCGCCTACCCTGGATTGGTAGATGGTGCAGGTTTGAGACCCACCGGACGATTAAATTTATGATTTGCCATTTTTGAGATTAGATAAATGCTTTGCATTGCGAATAATGCTATAAAATTAAATTTTTATATAATACTGTGTGACGGTGTTTCTGTTATTAAGTGGAAACACCCAGCATGGTTTTCAATCAGGAAGTAGGGAATCTATTAAAAATAATAGAATTGCCATTCTATTTACTTGCAGAAACAAGGTACAATTACTTTCACTCCATAGGAGTATTTAATGATTTTCCTATATTTCACATTGTAAGAGTTTCGTACCCAAAGGGTAAATTGAGTCCCTATTACTAAGACTCCGCTGTCTGTTTGTCTGTCTGACCGTCTGTCACCAGGTTGTATCTCATGAATTGTGATAGTTAGACCGTTGAAATTTTCACAGATGATGTTTCAGTTGCCGCTATAACAACAAATACAAAAAACACAGAATAAAATAAACACTTAAGGGGCTACCATACATACAACAAATGTTTTTATACCACGTGGGCTGCCTCGCGCTTGGCCGGTATTTTTCAACGCGTTTGTTAATTTTATGTTCATCCTGAGGTTTAATACTTGTGATATGACTTTGGAGTTCTCATCCTCTTAAGATACTACTAAATTCATGAGTAGTGTGGTAACTTAGGCAAGCGTTCGATTGAGATGAATCAGAGGATAATTGCCAGTTGAATTACTAATGCTGTGTGCAAAGACAAATCTGAAACCTCAGCTTGAGATATTCGGTCTTACGATCCTTAGTTAGTGATTCATATAACTAGAGTAAATGTTTAGATGATAGATGCTAAATTAATTAAAGGTATCTTAGGAATTAAAATTCTATATGGGGCCACTAATATATAACAAACTGCCCAAAGCGTTTAAAGGAAGAAATGACAAGATTTTCCAAAAAGAATTGAAGCAATTTCTTGTTAATAAAAATTATTATAGTGTGACTGAATTCCTAAATGATAAATTTTAAATTGAAAGTAATGCTAATTGTATTTTTGTACCAATATGATTGTTGTATTTTAGAATCTTATATATTATTTTGACATTTACTTCTATTAACGTGACATTGTACAATACTATTTGACATTGATTATAACTCTATATCTTATCTGACATTGAAACATTTACTTAATTAATTGATTATATTGTGATCTAATTATATATATATATATATATATATATATATATATATATATATATATATATATATATATATATATATGAAACAATTTGCATGCCTTAGTTTTTAGGTAGAATACAGCGTTCAAATAAGTTTAATGTGTACATCCTCTGTAATACCTGTATTGAGCAAATAAAATTGAATTGAATTGAAATTCAGAACGATTCCTGAGTTTGCATAGTTGACATTATTAAGTGCCGATGTACTCCATAAAGCTATTCCTAACTAATCCTAACACACAATGTAATGTTCGTATCTCACTCTCGAGACTAAGCTTAACATAATCTTATTATGGCAGACGTACTCTTACTCGTTAGAGGTTAAGCAAATAGGTACGCGGTGAAACTACAGATGGATGATCACATAAGTGGTTTAAGTACTGAGCATCTCCGTGCTTCGGAAAGCACGATAAGTTGTCGGTAACAGTTTTGGCAATTAGAAAACGGTGTACGCACGGCTACATATCAAGTTCTACACTCCAATATAAGCTGACCTGTCGTTGTATCGAAATCCTAGACAAGGCGAGATCAGCTTATGCTGGATATATAGCTTGATGTGTAGCCGTGTGTACTAGGCAGCTTAAACAATTCTGTCAGAAGTATACCTAACCACTGCCCTTTCGAGAAATACGATTGGTTGCATATAAAAGAAATTAATTAAGATTCTTATTAATATTAAATTCGTACCTTAATATAGACAGAACCATTCGGAAAATATGTGATAAAATTATAGCTAAAATTATTAAATTTCAATAATTACATCTAAAGTCTAAACAATAACTTAATATAAGCTACTTAGATAGCATTACTATTATAACATAAATTTTATTCTGAATGTTTTCATACAATCCATGTACCTAAATATCAATATGTACCTAGAAATAATGATATGTACCTATATTACTATAACGACACTTCTCTTACTGCCACCGCAGCCCCGAGTAGAGTTGGGCTACCGGCTGCCGCCGACGCCTGCGTATCGCATAAACGACTTCCGGCAGCGAAAGATCCCGTCCGATCGCAAGGACTCGCCTCTCGGCCTCCCAGGCCGGGCACTCCTCCAGCGTATGCTGGGCCGAGTCCAGGTCCCTTCCACAGTGGTGACAATGTGTCGCCGCTTCTCGGCCGATCCGGTTCAAATACTCAACGAAACACCCATGTCCAGTGAGTATCTGAGTCAGAGTGAAAGCCTTCTAGCCTAACTGGAAACTGCCAACTTATTCCGTATTTTTTGTATGGAAATTCTTACTGACTTTTTTTAGCTTCAACCGGGAATAAAACACAGGATCTCATTATCGGCGGTTCAAAATAAAATTAAAAAGGTATTTACTCACGTAGACTTAAATAAAAAACCGGCCAAGTGCGAGTCTGACTCGCACATGAAGGGTTCCGTAGAAGAAAGTATTTCAATTGATTAAATGAAAGCAAATTGCGGTTTATGACGTATTAAAAAAAACTACTTGCTAGATCTCGTTCAAACCAATTTTCGTTGTTAGTTTCCACGATAGTGTACATCATATATATTTTTTAGTTTTATCATTCTCTTATTTTAGAAGTTACAGGGGGGGGGGGACACTCATTTTACCACTTTGGAAGTGTCTCTCGCGCAAACTATTCAGTTCAGAAAAAAATGATATTAAAAACCTCAATATTTTAGAGTTTCAGTTCTATGTATGGGGACCCCCCAAAATTATTGTTCTTTTTCTATTTTATAATAATCTTAATGCGGTTCACCGAATACATCTACTTACCAAGTTTCAACACTACAGCTTTTGTAGTTTCGGAAAAAAGTGGCTGTGACATACGGACGGACAGACTGATAGACAGACAGACATGACGAATCTATAAGGGTTCCGTTTTTTGCCATTTGGCTACGGAACCCTAAAAAGGACTTGAAAATAGTCATAACATGTTTGTAGTAAGTTAATTATACATAATTATTTCTAGTTATATATAGATATTTAGGTGCACGAATTATACGAAAACATTTACAAATAAATGTTATTTATAATAGTTGTTACTTAGTTATTTATCTAGCTTATATAAAATTATTGTCAAAGAGATAATAAATAGGTAGCTTTAATTATCGAAATTTCAATTTTACTACATATTGTCGAATCGTTCTGTTTATATTTAGGTAAGAATTCAATATGATTTCATTCAACGCACTTCTGCTAGAATAAGGAAGCAGTCCGGACCAATAATAATACATACGGTAAAAGAACAATCCGGTAGGTATAATATTTCAGCGCACGCCATTTTTCGATAAGTAAGGTATATTTATATTTCAGCGGCTCGGTCCCAAAACTAATGTATCGGAAAATTCGTCTCGCCGAATAACTACAGAGAACGATTTGTATTGTTCAGTGGTTAAGAGTCTGCTTGTGATGTCGAGGTCTTAGAGTCTTGGGTTTGGGCCAAAATGTGATGTTGAGAATTTTCTGTTTAGAAATTTTCTCAGTAGCAGCAGAAGTTTTGCACTTGGCGGTATTTAATATATAATATAATAATATATATGGACAATGTCACACAGATCATCCTAGCCCCAAACTAAGCAAACCTTGTACTATGGGTACCAGGCGACGATATACATACTTATATAGATAGATAAATACTTAAATCCATATAAAACATCCATGACTCAGAAAGAAATTATCGTGCTCATCACACAAATATTTGCACTTACCGGGATTCGAACCCAGGACCACTAGCTTCGTAGGCAGGAGCAATACCAACTAGGCTACGGTGACGGTTAAGTTCCATGCCCTGGAAAGCCGTTACGTAAAGCCGTCAGCCATTTGTGTATATATTCGGTAGGGCTGAGTATAGGTCGTAAACTATTTATTACACCTCTATGTGATGAGGCTCACCCGACCCAAAATATGTTTTTCTTATAATTTGAGTTTAAAAATACATATAACACTTAATTTTCATCCCTTACCACCAACCCCATTTTTATAATGGATATTAGTACTGTAATAATCTTTAACTCTCAGTGGTCGATAACTGATCAAATATTAATCGATTAGTCATTTCCTACCCCGCAATTAGTACGGAGTAGGGATAAGAACGAAGCCGGTCTCCTATCTTTTTCACACAAAAAGCTTTCATCCAACACAGTTGTCTGCCATTATTATTTTTTGTGCATCGATCGTAGCACTAACGATTATACTTATAATGTTACTTTCTCAGTGCAACTACCATATTAATCATAGTTTCCTAGTAAATTAATCAAATTCAAATATTAATTTGTCAAAATTTAGTCAAAAATACAGGTCTTAGAGTAATCATTTGAAGTCTCACACACAAGCCATTTTTCATAATGGCATACAAATTATAGCTTACTACTAAAGGTACACTTAGATACTAGGGCTTACATGTCAAATATTCTTCTACCGAGTAAAAATATTTTTCTGTCAATCATGAACATAGCTGGGTTCTAAATTTGTTTAATGGTAAAGCTCTAATACCTTCAGGCAAGTGGTTATATTCGCACTGACATTGCGTAGCTGCTACGACTACATAGTTCGGTTCTTAATGGAGGAAAGACAAGTTTATTCGGATACCGGTTGTTGAAATTTCTATAACACTAATTTCCAGAATAAAGTATAATTAATTAATCCAGCAGTTGACTTTATTCGGCTGACATGATGAAAAATCTATGCTATCCTGGTTTTATCTCATCGTTATCTGCTTGGAAAAAGCCGGGAGGCTTTTTCCAAGCAGATAATTGAGGGATCAAGAATGTGTAAATCGCAAAGCGTTTTAAAAACATCAGGGACACAAAGCAGATTCAATACAATAATTTACATTCAATTCCAAATCTAATTTTATTTGCCTTCAGTAAAATACAAAGCAGATCGTTTTATCTTTAACTGTCCGAAATGGATCGGCCTATATTCCTCAATTATTGCCCCTCACTCTTCATTTAGTGCCACTCGAAGCTTGTTGAACTCATCAGTAGGTTAACCATTATAGAGATTAAGCGCTCTTGATGTGATCAATCCTCAGAAATGTACAAAAAAGGTAAGTTCGAGCTACCGGACATATAAGGAGAGGTGTTATAATTTGGATATCTATATATTTGTATCTGTCTGTATGTGGTTTCATAACTTTGTACACAAAAGTAGTTGGGCAAATACTATTTTAATAAATTGTTGGTTGGCGTGGTTGGTTAATGCTTGCCTTTCACGCAGCAGGTTGTGGAATGGATGGGGAATGCCTACGCATGCCACCCGCAAAAAGTGTCTACGGGTGGGTATGTCGGACTCGCACCGACTAAACCTACCTGCCGTGGACTTCTCTTGTCGCCTTATGGGGGGAGCCCCGGGAACGTGGGTATGCTGCTCCGGTGCCCCCCTTTTTGCGCCATGTCCCAGATGGTCGGGACACGTACCCTGGGAGGGCTCAGAATTGCTCTCCCCTATTGGCGGCTCCTGCCAGTACGGCACAGCGACTGCGCCACAAACAGTACGCTGTCTTCCCGGAGCTGCTTACCACGTGGCGGCAGTATAGAACACTTCTCTGACTGCCGCCGCAGCCCCGCAGGGGAGTTGGGCTACCGGCTACCAGCGCCGCCCCGACGCCTCCTCCGTCTGCGAGCAGGATCAGCTCTCTTTCGCTCCCGCTCGGCGGCCTCCTTTTGGAGCATGACTGCCTCACAAAAGGAGACCACGGCGTCCCATTTGGGGGGGTTACCCGCCAGCATCGCCCCTAATATATCAGTTATCTGGTGTCCATAGTTCTTCATATCATTTACATAAAATAATTTATAATGAAATTATATAGATTATGAATATATATTATTACGATTGTACCACTTATTTTGCATAATTGGAATGTATAATTGGAATTCTCTGTTAGCAATAAGATATCTGTAATAAATCAATAAATAGTACAAGCTGTGCTTAGTGTGGGATCAGATGGCCGTGTGTGAATTGTGTCCCAGGATATTATTCTATATAATAATCCGCCCCCTTAGTGAGTATCTTGCTTACACCAAAGGATTACAAAGTCTGTACAATAAATTGGTCTTCCATTTCGTACTACGCAGTGTTACACAACACAAGATTTCAATAGCATAACTATTATTGCTCCAATTTTGCTTTAATTTTGCTTTTGCTTATAATATTGGAGCCGATGTTAAAAAATAAAACAAAATTGAAACTGATGATATTAATGCGAGAAATAACGCTGTATACATTCGTGTTCTAAATATGTATAAGTTGAATACAGTATGTATGATTCAAGTTATACCGTAAAAACAGTTTCTGATGTCAATATTATAGTGATGGTTCTTAACAATGATTTTAACATTCGGTCCAATTTGTGTTAGTCTTTGTTTGCTTTTAACTGGTAACGTATTATTAGTTAACAGGACAAGTCTGAACCAGGACTTTTCGAACATTGGGATCAAAATTGGAATTACTGCTACATTCACTAATTCCGTGTTCAAACTTTGTCAGAAACTTTATCTGTTCAAGGTAGGGAATTGCCTCATTGGTATAAGGTTCACGTGTTTAATAGTAGGTAATAGGAGGTTGCTTTGGAAAGAAATTCATTGTCTCTTTCTATCCCTTAGAAAATAGACGCGAGTCCATGTATATAATACGTACAGTTTTGTTTAATAATATCCTGGAACGTTATTAACACATGGCTTTCTGACACTAAATTAAGCAAAGCTTGTTCATGATGAACTACATATATTACTTTTATTTTGTAAATAGATACTTATATAGATAATACAATACATAGATGTTCATGCACAGAAATATATGTCATCATCATCATCATATCAGCCGAAAGACGTCCACTGCTGGACAAAGACCTCCCCCAAGGATTTCCATAATAGCCGGTCCTGCGCTGCCCGCATCCAGCGGCTTCCCGCGACCCGCACAAGATCGTCGGTCCACCGTGTAGGGGGCCTGCCCACGCTGCGTCTTCCGGGTCGTGGTCGCCACTCGAGAACCTTTCTGCCCCATCGGCCGTCAGTTCTAAGAGCTATGTGCTCTGCGCACTGCCACTTCATTTTGGCAGTTCAATATCTGTACTGGGTAGGAATAGAACTCATGACCTACGGCGTGAAAGGCAAGCTTTTGCCAACCACGCCTACAGGCCCGTCGGATTTTATGTATGTAATTTCATTGTTCACCCATAATATAGCCATAGATGAAAGTTTTTACCCAATCGATGGTCTCTACACCACATTAGCACCCTTCTGCAACAAAAACGGGACAAAAACAGCGCTTAACGAGTAAGTTTCAATACACCCTCTCAAGTGGGGACTAGTTCCGGGTTTTGTTATCGTATAGATACTGGTACGTATCGCGTTTGGCACAAGTTCATTACATACGGGTAATGTTAGTCTGTTCTTCCTTTACTCATGAAAACTAAAACGCGTCGTGCTCATAGAGCTTACCGTACCGTGGGAAATATCTAAAAAACATACATACATAGACTCACGCCTGTTTCCCAGAGGGGTAGGCAGAGACAACGGATTTCCATTTGTCACGATCTTTGCACACGTCTTTTGCCTCGATTACTGTCATTATATTCTTCATACATGCTCGTCAGTTTAGGGTACTTCTGACCTCCCCTTTCTTGAGAACGTCTCCGATTTGATCAGAGAATTTTCGACAAGGTCTTCCCCTTCCAGTTGTTCCATTCACACAGGCCAGTTAGACGTCTTTGGTCAATCTTCTTTCATTCATCTTTTCTAAAAAAAAAAAATAAAAAAAACATATATCGAAAAATCTAATAAAATATCTAAAAATCACGCTATCAAGACAAACAAGAATGTACGACTTATCGAATGCATTAACCAGAATCGGCTTTGTGGTTAAATTATATGCCATGGAAGTGGGTGCGAAGGGTACACCAGCAAAATCCCTCTATAACCTATTAAAAAACTTAGGATTATCAAGAACTTCCGTAAGTTCTATACCGTCACCGTCACCGTAGCCTAGTTGGTAGTGCTCCTGCCTACGAAGCTGGTGGTCCTGGGTTCGAATCCCGGTAAGTGCAAATATCTGTGTGATGAGCACAAATATTTGTTTCTGAGTCATGGATGTGTTCTATGTATTTAAGTATTTATTAATATATTTAAGTATATAAGTATGTATATCGTCACCTGGTACCCATAGTACAAGCTTTGCTTAGTTTGGGGCTAGGATGATCTGTGTGACATTGTCCTCAGATATTATTATTATTCCAACTTATTTATTTATTTTCATATTTAATACATATTTATTCTTATAAAATCGATATATAAAACAATAATACACAAATAAATACGTAAAAAACAGAGCTCCCCGGCGGCGGGGTTATACGCCCTAGGCCGCCGGTGGTCAGGGCGACAGAGTGAGGAACCTCCTCACGATGCGTGCCGTTCCCATAATTGCCGCCTTCTGTATCCGGCTCTTGACCCAGTGATCTAGTGAGAGCCGCTTAAGATGTTGGTCGAGGCTCTTTGTTATGAGACCGTTTACGGAGACGACTATTGGGACAATTTGTTGAGTTCACATCCCACATGGCGGTAACCTCGTTAGCCAAATCTAAATACTTTGACAACTTGTCATTCTCGGCTTTTACGAGGTTATCGTCAAATGGGACAGTGATATCAACAATAAATGCCCGGTGCTCCAACCGGTCTACCAAAACGATATCAGGCTTATTGGCAACAATAGTCCTGTCCGTAATGATAGAGCGGTCCCAGTAGAGCTTGGCACAACCGTTTTCTAGAACTGGTTCCGGTACGTACTTGTAATACGGCACTTCGGAGTCTACAAGACCATACCGAAGAGTAAGCTGTTGGTGGATAATCCTGGCAACTTGATTATGCCTGTGCAAGTACTCGCCGTTGGCAAGATAGGAACAACCGGAAACAATGTGTCTGATAGACTCTCCGGGACGGTGACACGCCCGACAAATGTCGATGGTACCGTCCTTGAAGATGTGCTTCCGATAGTTCCTCGTCTTGACAACTTCATCAGCAATTGCACAAGCAAAACCTTCAGTTTCCCCAAATAGGTCACCAAAACGTAGCCAGGCCACAGACGCTTGTAGGTCCACTTGAGCACCATGTAGGGCCTGGTGGAACCTACCATGAAGCACCTTGCTCTTCCATACGTCAATTCGATTCCGAGTGCTAAGTACGACGGGATTTCTCCAGTCTACTTCTTCCGTTGTCAACGGCGGTGACGTCTCGATGTATCCCACACTCAACACCAAGGAAATATTCTCTGAGATTGCATACCTCAGGGTTGTGTAGGTTCTTGGCATTGAGGAAGCCTCGACCTCCACACTTCCGTGGGATATACAATCTCATTAGTGAAGAGTGTGGATGGTGCATACGGTACGTCGTTAGGCGTTTCCGGACTTTTCGATCCAGGGCATCTAACTCGGTTTGAGTCCACCTTAGTATGCCGAAGGTGTAAACCAGTAGAGGCATTACCCAGCCATTGAAAGCACGCACTTTATTACCGCCTGACAATAGACTTTTCAGTACTTTTGTCAAGCGGTTAAAGAAGCGTTCCTTCACCAACTGCTTAATGTCCCCATCTGGGATATTTAGACACTCAGACATACCAAGGTATTTGTAGGTTCCAGTTTCAGAGAGAGATCTGAGAGTCATACTCTCGGTGAGTTGTAAATTATCTAACTTTACAACTCTACCCCTCTGTACATGTATGACCGCACATTTATCTACACCGAATTCCATTCCAATATCACTGCTAAATCTTTCTGTAAGGTTTAGTAGGGATATCAGGTTTGGTTTATTCGGAGCATATAACTTGAGGTCATCCAGATACAGAAGATGAGACATGGTCTCACCCTCTCTCCGCAACCGATAACCTAACCCGGAATCCCTCAGCACAGCGCTCAGAGGATTCAAGGCCAGGCAAAACCACAAGGGACTCAAACTGTCACCCTGGAATATGCCTCGCTCAATCCTTATAGGTTCGGATATCGTAGGAGTCACTCCGGTTCCTGAAAGACGGAGAACCGTGGTCCACTGTCTCATACACGAGGTAAGAAAGGCACATAGAGCTGCATCAACTTTAAACAACTCTAGTACCCGTCTTAACCATGCATGGGGCACCGAATCATATGCCTTCTTATAGTCAATCCAGGCAGCGGAGAGACTTCTTCGACCTTTGCGAACCTGTTGGCTAACGGCCATGTCTATGAGGAGGAGCTCCTTAGTACCACGGGACCCAACCCTACATCCATTCTGAGCAGGATCTAACACATGATTGGCATATAAATGCTCATTTAATTTTGACACCAGAATGGATGTAAGGATAAGATAAAGATAAAGATAAAGAATAGCTTATATATAGTGGGTAAGCACGTGATGGGTCGATAATTCTTAGGATCCGTGGTACTACCAGTTTTATGGAGCAGAAAAGTGATATCGTTTGTCATAAAAGGTGGGAGGGAGCCAGTATCGATAGCTTCTTAGAATTGAGTAGCTAAGCACGCATGCCAGCTTCGCAACCACTTTAGCCAAAAATTATGCAGTCCATCCGGCCCAGGACTTTTCCAGTTATGAGTCGGACGAACCGCATTTCCCACATCAGAGGGGGTAATTTTAATAGCTTGCATAGGTTGCAAGTGTTCACATGAACGCTTAAATATATCAATCCATCGTCCATCGGTGTGACGTATGGGCGCTGACCAAATATTTTTCCAAAATGAAGACATTTCGTCCATATTTGGTAAACAGCCATCAGTCACACTACTGGAAGTTCCCTCCCACCTTCGAAACACTTTTCTTTGGTCACTTTGGAAAGATCGATTTTGGTGAAACCTATCCGCCCGTTCCTTGTACCGCCGTATACGGTTAGCCCACGCTGAAACGTTATTATTATTATTAGAACGAGTATCCAAAGCGGCATTATTGGGATAATACCAAATTTGCCTAGAAAGAGTAGGAACCTTCCTAGTGCTTGATATTTTAGATTATGGGTAAGCAAAGTCTCGAGTAGATCTAGCTTGTTGTTTAGGCTTTGAATGTTCTGAAATAATATTTTAAATGGTTGGTCTTTGTTTGCGAAATGTATTGTTTTCGGTTTCGTCTGTTAAGCTTTCATTGCAAAATCGGTCACTGTTATCCGGCGTAGTTATTGTTTTATTATCCTCAGAATTTAAATTTGTATTTTTATATTTGAAGTTATTTGTGTTTATTGGTTTGCCGTCTATATATAGTTTATTATTCCTGATAATTGTAAAGTGTCCATTTTTCCTAGCTTTTATCATATCTTCTCGCAATTGTGCATTTTCTTTCCGTGTTTCTATATCTAAGAATTCAGATACGGATAAACCAGTGTCTAGGAAGTATCTGCTGTTATTTATAACGTATCTGGTCATTCTTTTACTAAGTAATTCAATCACTAATGGCCGCTTTCTAGTGTCTCTTTTTCCTATTCTATATATATCGTCAATGTACCCTGTTAAATCTATGTTCATAATTTCTTGAAATACTTCTTTTAGTTTGTTGTGAAGATCGTTAAAAGGTTCATGGTAATCAGTAAGACCATAGAGTACGATTTTTTTTAATTTGTTTTCAGTTTGTTTTGGTTTTTGAGGCGTTGATATCGATATTTGTCTTATTTCCAATTTCAGTCTTTCATTTTCCATTTGTAGTTTTTGCAATTTAATATTAATATTTTCTATTTCTTGTTGCCTTTGTTTATTCTGTGTGATTAGGGCGTTTGTTTTATAATCCAAATCTTTTCTTAGTTCACTAATAGCTCTATTTACTTCAGTTTGTATTGTAATTTGTAATTCTTTTATCATAGATTTTTTGTTTTCTTCTAAACGAAGTACTATTAACTCGCTGAGACTCTGTAAATTCATTTGGGGTTGCGTATTATTTAATATTTGCGGGTTTTCCTCAGTTGGTAATGTGTCTCCCAATATACTTAACTCTTCTGAAGCAATGGTGTCATTGTTACAATTTACTGATCTTTTCCTAAAGGTTACATTATTTTCTTCCGTAATTTCCGCTATATTCTTAATGTAGTCATTTCTCAGGGTGCGTAAAGGAGAGTTTGTGTCTCCTGTTTTAGGCATGTTACAGATACATGACTGACATTTCCAGGATTTTTTAATTTCTACGGTCATTGATTCTTGGAAGTAATCTTTAGATATACCTGCACATTCTAAATCATATCTACATTTACACAACGTGCACATGATATTCTCTTTAAGTGGTAGTTTTTGCTTGCATCCTTCACATGTGGGTTTATGGGCCATCTTAGTTTATTTTTATTTTCTTTTATAATATTCCATGTCTCCAAGTTTTTGAAATATTCTACCAATCGAGAGTCATTTTTTACTATGGTATTACTAATTTGTATTCAATTATTTTTTTAATGTTGCAACCCAACAATTCCTGTCAATAGAGTGTCAACTTTTTTTCCACTATTCCCCACTAGATGGCGCTTAACGCAATAAAGTATTGTATATTAGTATCAGCAACATTTATTCTAATGTCAGTTTATATCAAATGTCAATATGTTTCACTATTTGGTGGCGCTAGTTGTAGCATGTGTGGGTAATTTTATAAACGGATGTTTTTATAACTGATTTTTTAGGATGTAATCGTGTTTATTTACTGTAGGATAAATTTGTTCACCGTATAAGTTTGTAAAAACCTCTTTATAGTTTTGGATCTGATCTTATTAGTGTCCAGGTTTAGCACTTTTTGTATGATGTTGGAGACGTTGCAATGTAATTACTTCTTATGTTCAACACTGATTATATTGGTTTTAGCCATTTGTTTTGGGCTCTAACAGTATCACGTATATAGTTCACTTATTAGAGTATATTTCACTACTGTATGCACTGAATAATCCAAATATATATATTATTTCACAATTTTTAATACGCAGCTGATGTAAACAGTATCAGTGTTGCCACCTCTCTCAGGTACAATCGGTATTTCACCCGGTGAGTATAAATGGTGTAGGTACAGACACCAGCACATCCAGCTACACCAATATGTCAAATTTCTTTTATAGATTATCGAATTTATCACAAAAGCATAAGGTTCATTTTCCATTGGGGAAATTTGACAGATTGGGGTAGCTTGATGTGCTAGCGTCTGTACATATTATAAGAAGTTTCATTATTTTGACAGTTTGTATGCTCTGTTCTTTTCATACGTGCTATATTAGAGAGAGATATAATAACATTTAAATTAGTTTTGTGATGTAAAAGTCAGAATCGCCAGTACCTATTAGTATGCAAATTACACCCACCAGAATGACACCCACGTACTTCAGCCCTCCACGGACTATTCTCAAGGGGTATTAAGTCTGGACGCACGATTGCAACGCATCTGGATTTTTATTGGTTTTTATACCACGGACTTCTTATGATTTTCAAATTAATTTCGATAATTAAACGTAAACATAGTCTCTTTGACAACAACTTAATACAAGCTAGCTAAATATCATTATTATAAAATAAAATTTATAAATAATAATAATAATAAGTCCCGATAGTCGTCTCCGTAAACGGTCTCATAGCGAAGAGCCTCGACCAACATCTTAGAAGGCTTTCGCTAGATCGCTGGGTCAAGGGTCGGATACAAAAGGCAGCCATAATGGGAACGGCACGCATTGTAAGGAGGTTCCTTACTCTGTCGCCCTGACCACCGGCGGCCTAGGGCGTCAAACCTCGCCGCTGGAGGACCTATATTTTTTTCATATTTATTTACATATTATTGTTTTCTTTTTTTGTTTCAATTTTATAGATATAAATATTTAAAAAATAAGAACTATAAATAAATAATTTGGAATAATAATATCTCGGGACAATGTCACACAGATCATCCTAGCCCCAAACTAAACAGCTCGTAATATGGGTACCAGGCGACGATATACATACTTATATGGATAGATAAATACTTATATACATAGAAAACATCCATGACTCAGAAACAAATATTCCTGCTCACCACACAAATGTTTGCATTTACCGGGATTCGAACCCAGGACCACCAGCTTCGTAGGCAGGAGCACTACCAACTAGGCTACGGTGACCGTGTAAATGTTTTAGCAATCCGTGTACCAAAATATTTATATGTAACTAGAAATAATTATGTATACTTAACTATATTACTACAAACATGTTCTGACTATTTACAGGCGTGATTTAAAGTCTACGTGAATAAAAAAAACACCAAAGGGTAAATTTAATCTCAAAACTCATCATCATCATGAAATTGACGTCCACTGCTGGACAAAGGCCTCCTCAAAAGATTTCCAAAAAAAATTGTTACCGTGTCATATCCATATACCATAATTGCCACACTTGGAAAACACACTTGGGTTGGCGATCGCAGTATGAAGGCTACAGCACATTGAAGAACAGCATAAGTTTAGATAATCCATCGGGTACACCCTTTTTTGATAAGGCAGGGGGAGTGCCTATGCATGACACCCGCAAAAAGTGTGTGCAGGTGGATATGTCAGACTCGCACTGACTAAACCTAACCTGCCGTGGATATCTTCTAGCGCCTGATGGGAGGGGCCCCGGGAACGCGGGTATACTGCTCCGGTGCCCCCCTTTTGCGCCAAGTACTAGGTGATCGTTACACGTACCCTGGTAGGGCTCTAGCCCTTACCGTCCCAAATTGCCGACTCCTGCCAGTCCAGCGCATTGACTGCACCACAAACAGATTGCTCTCTTTGCGGAGATTTTATTTCGGAGAACTTAGCGTGTCGATGGCAATCTAAATTAAGTCAGCCCAGAATTCAGCTACGAGTTGAGCATTGTCAGTAGCGTCCATTAGTTCTTGTAACGTTCAGGCATTAGGACACGCAGGACATGTTAACAAGTGTGACATAGTTTGAGGAACAAAACCACAATTGCACGCTAGGTTGGAAATATTTAAAAATCCCCACCTGAGCAGGTTTTCCTTGCTTCGACCAACTTGGGTCAGGAGTCTGTTCAGGGACTTCCAGGTTGGCCACGGCAACTTGTGTGGTTTTTTGGAGATGGCCTGGTGTATCTAAACTTACACTAGTATTCTGTTCGTAGTAAATGGGTAAACAATATAAGTATCTTGAAAACACTTGCTGTTATTGCCTCGCAAGTATATCACAGCACAGGCAAAATTTATGCATACTAAGTAAATGATAAGTTATCGAACGTGTCAAAAACTAAGCTAACATAGTAACATTTCATGTCACATGAAAGTCAAATACCTCACTGAAATTACTGGAATACTTTGCTTAACACATAGCTTACCAACTTCAGTCAAACTTAACTTAGTAGAAATTTAACGTACCTAATAGTAAATATATTAGTCAAACGTTATTTCGTACGAAGAATAATAATTAAAAATAGTAATGCTAAACTATAACTGCTACTAATAAAGAAGTCAGGTACAAGACTGACGGCTTTGCCGAGACTCAGACTCAGGACAAACAGATATGTTCATGCACGCAACTATTTGTCCTTGATGGGAATCAAATCCACGACCTCTGGCGTGAAAAGCAAAGCCAACCACGCTAACAGGCCAACAAGTGTCAAGTTAAACAACTTTTATTTCTATTTTATCGTTTCTGAACACGATTTTGAAGGTTTGGCATTTATCTCAATAACGTGTTGCAGAGAGTAACATTTCCGGCACAGTTGAGTTTGTGCCAGTTCTCATACTCATGTATTTCCGGTCTATGGCCACCTGGCAGTATCACAGCCTTTTTACTAGCGGTACTTGTGACGTCATTTTCGTACTCTCACTTAGCATTAATATAAAGAGTTATTAGTTACAATTAAATATTGATACCCCTAGGTTACTAAGTTTAATGCCTCGTTGGTCTAGTGGTAGCGTGTTTTTCCGCAGAAAACGAGGTCCTGGGTTCAAATCGGGCCGTGGTCGGGCCAAAAGTGATTTTGGGACTTTTCTGTTAAAAGAAAAATTTCTCAGCATCAGCCCAAAATCTGAGAGTTGACGGTATTATACCTGCGTGCCTCGGAAAGCACGTAAAGCCGTCGGTCCTGTACGTGACCTATTTCCGGTCGTGTCGCTAGGCGTCCCATCGGATCATGAGAGTGATAGAATCAAAAGTGCTCCTGTGTTCGCGCCCATATTTGTGCACTATAATATGTCCAGCGCAGATGGCTAATCTCTATTGATCTCTATTGAGAGTGGCCGCCGTGGCCAAAATTCGGCTAGGAGGACATTACTAAGCTTAATGGACTTGTTTGCAAAATGATTCCACCGTCTTTCAAAAGATTTTTTTTTAATTTTGCTCATGTTATTCAATTACAAAACCCTTGCTAATATAGTAAATTGGGACGTATTTTATTACAAAACGGCCACTGAATGCGTTGCCGATGTCTAGCAGTTGGTCAGTGATGTGCAAAAAGTAACATAATCATCATCATCATCATTTCAGCCGAAAGAAGTCCACTGCTAGACAAGCCTTCCCCAAGAATCATCTTTGAAGACGGGTTGGCGATCGCAATATGATGGGGGATTGAGGGCGGAAGTGGGCAGTATTTACTGGTCACCTGTTTATATCTGCAACGATATTGACTCCAAAGTGGCCATGTTTAACCAGTTACTAATTCAGTTGTTCGACCAACATGCTCCACTCAAAAGGGTAAGAGTAAAACATGCCCCAGCCTCTTGGATTAATTACCAAATAAAAAAACGGATGTCTCTAAGGGATACCATCACCATCCCCCCGCAACCCGCGAGGCGAACGGTTCAGTTACTGTGTGCTCCTGACATTTTAATTCATAATAGTAGTAAAAAGATCCTGTTCCCGTATATAATTCATAATATCCTGTGAGAAATATAATCCGTAATAACGTGGTGTAAAATCAAAGAAGTGCATAAACTAATTAATGTGTTATTGATAAAAATCAGTTTCAAACAATTTATACGGTTACTTTAAAAGTGCAATGACTCAACACAAGTGGCAAACAATTGTGGACTAATTATTTAAACCATATCTAAATAGTGCAGTGTCTACTTATAACGAATTGTGCGAAATAACAAAATAAAAATAAATAAATAAAAAACACTCTTTTCTAGTGATTAAATTTAAAAGTGACATCAAAACAAACCGACGACATGAGCTCCATCTATATTGAGACACAAAAGATACGATAAAACAGTATTGACCAATATATAAAATATTTATAGCCAAGATTGTTTACAACGACATCTAGCGTTGAATCACATTACTACATCTACTGAACTATGAAACTATATCTTAATTTCGACGGTCCCAGCAACTACCGCATGGCCTAATTGGTAGGTCTGCCAACACTAAGCAACAATCTCAAGTTCGAGCCCCACTAAATACAATCTTTTTGAGATTCAAACACTTATAATAAAGAAGTTTCATATTAATATAATACAATTTAAATAGAACTGGGTTAAAATAAAAACATGAATTTATTTGAAAATATCACCATTCGAAGGAAGCGCACCATCTCAGATCCCAGTAAACTAAGCGCAAGCTGTATTAATAACACGCTAGATGGTACCACCAGTAGTTTACCAGAAATATCCGATGATGAGGATACAGACATCATGATAAAATTAAAAGATCGAATCAAGACACTAGAAATGAACCTAGAAAGTGCACACAAGGAAATAGATGTACTTTCTCTAGAAAATACTAAACTAACACGCGAAATTCAGGACTTAAAATTGACAAAAGAATTACTTAAAAAAGTCACCTGCACTCCTATTAAGTCAAAGGATGTAACGCCAAACAAGAAGCAACACCCTAAACATACACGAACCAAAAAACTAGCATTAACTCCTGAGCAACCTACTACTTCATCGGATTCTGTTAAAAATATTTCATACATACGAAACATAGTGGAGCCCACTCAGATGACGTTTTCTGTCGATAACTCACAATATAATTCAAATATAATAAATAAATTCCAACAAAATAAGATATGCATCTTAAGCACAAATAATACCAACAAAATTCTATCAATCGCTGAAAATACTATAGGTAGAAATTATGATCTATGTCACTACCTAACACCACACTGTAACATCAACCAAATGTTACATGGGTTGCAGGCGAAGACAAAGGAATTTACGAAAAATGATTTCTGTATTATAATGATAGGAGATGAGGACTTCTATTACACAAAGGATTTTTCAAACATCATCCTTAATATAAGACGCGTCTTAGAAGATTTAACGCATACTAATATCGTAATCTGCGCACCACAATACAGATATAATTTAAGCAAACGTATATATAATTCAAGAATACAACTTTTCAACAATCAACTGTATCAAGATATATTGACCCATAGATATGCCTACTTTTTTGACTCAAACGATATACTAACCTACGATTATAATATGTTTTACCGACATTCCGGAAAAATCAACAATTATGGAATAAAAGCCATATTTGACAAACTCTCGAAATTCGTTAGTGATCTACGGGGATGCAACAGCTTAACTTTAGACAATAGACTAGACACAAATATAGAAGACAGTAGCATAAATGAGCAACAGTTTTTTCTCTAATAAATACTTACATATACTGCATCAAAATATTGCCGGATTATGTAACAAATCGGAGGCATTGTCTATATGTATTCAAGAACTCATTGATAGAAAAATACTTGTAGACATAATATGTATCACTGAACACTTCATGATGGCTGGCTATGAGACTTATTTGAATATGCCAAACTACTCAATAGCTTCATGTTTTAGCAGAACCAATTGTAAACGAGGAGGTGCATGCATTCTTATAAGAAAAGGGCACGAATGGAAAGAGCTGCTGGAGATTAAAAATCTCTCTATTTCGGGACTGTATGAATGTTGTGCTGTAGAACTGACTAGTCATAAGATTGTGATTGTATGTATTTATAGAGTGCCTAAAATGGAATATTTAAGTATATTTTTTAGTAAATTAGAGACCATGCTATCTAAATTAAGTAAAAGATGCTATGAACGAGTAATATTAGCTGGTGATTTTAATATTGACATTTTAAAACAAAATAATTTAACGTTAGATTTTGAAAGCATACTGTTTAATTATAACATGACCTTAAGTTTAAAAGAACCGACTAGGTTGTCGAGCCAGACTTGTATAGACAACTTTGCTCACAATTTTCCTAAACCATGTCAGACTGAAGTTTTAGAATTAGCTTTGTCTGATCATACAGCACAATTAATGATGTTTCCCACGAAAATGATACCTCTTATTAAGCAATGGCGAAAACGCACACGCGACTTTTGTTCGGATAATGTACAGAAGTTTATTGAATGCCTTAAAAGTTTTTCGTTTTCTGACATGTATTGTGAAAGTGACCCTAATATAGCGTATAATTATTTTATTGAACATTTAAAGCTATTTTATGACCTGTGTTTTCCGTTTAGGACAATAATTATACGTGTTCATAAGAAACCTAAATGGGTATCACGTGGGCTAAAGAAATGCAGTGCAAAAAAACGTCAACTACTATGGAATTTTAGATTAAAACCATCGATAGTAAATAAAAGAACTTACAATTCATATTCAAAGTTGTATAAAAAAATTATCAGACTCACGCAACGCGCTCAGAATGACCATAATATTAAAACTTCCGACAATAAGGCAAAAAGTATCTGGAATATAATAAATACATTAAGATTTAACTTTCCTCGTGATACTATTAGTAGAATTAAAGTGGATAATAATATTATTACCGACCCAGGCCAAATTGCCAATGCATTTAATAATAATTTTATAGACAAAATAAATCCCATTTTGAACTCTGGTATTAATGTAACATCTCAGATAGTGAACAAACTTGAATCCATTTTTATGGCACCATCCATACCATATGACATACATAGAATTATATGCGGACTAAAGAATACCAATAGTGTAGGATTTGATGACATATGCACTAAAATAATAAAAATTGCTAATATATATATCGCTCGACATTTAAGTTCTATATTAAATTTATGTATTTGTAATGGTATATTTCCAGATAAATTAAAATTATCAATAGTAAGGCCTTTGTTCAAAAAAGAAAACAAAGAGCTAATGGAATTCTATAGACCAATAACACTCATACCTATATTTTCAAAAATTTTTGAAAAATATATCCATGATAAAATTTATTCATATTTAGAGCTGAATAAACTACTATGCCAAGAACAAAAAGGTTTTAGAAAAAATAAAAACACTAACCTAGCAATCTATGATTTCTATAAAACTATCCTTACTAATGTCGATAAAAGGTCTCCCGTGTGCGCCATTTATTGTGATATGACCCAGGCCTTCGATTATGTGGATCATAGCATACTACTAAAGAAATTGGAGTGCTATGGAATTCGTGGTAACGTGCTAGAACTCATTAAGTCATATCTCTCTGACAGGCTACAAACAACGAGCGTATCTAGAATAAATAAAAAAACTAAATACGAAGAATCTTTTCAATCACAGTTACGGCATATCAAATACGGTGTTCCACAAGGTAGTGTATTGGGTCCCCTTTTGTTCATCTTATATATAAACGATTTACCAAAATATACAAATCATCATATGTCCCTCTTTGCCGACGATAGTACAGTTTCTATTCGATGTAGAACCGCTGAAACATATCAAGATGATATAAATGATTGTTTGGCATCAATTGTTTGCTGGCTTGAAAATAACAATTTAAAAATAAATCTGCTAAAAACTCAAATAATGCACTTTAGTCAAAGACCTCAGCCACACAATATTAAGATTAGCTTTAATAATGACACCATACCTGAAGTGGACACAGTCAGATTCCTGGGTGTTACCATTGATAAACAGCTAAACTGGAAAGCACACATATCGGAACTATGTAAAAGGGTTAGTAGTTCTGCATATGCCCTTTACAAATTAGCTCCAATAGTAAATGTTGATGCTCTCCTGACTGCATACCATGGTCTAGTAGCCTCAGTACTTCGGTATGGAATAATCTTTTGGGGAAACTCAACCAATAATAATATTATATTTAAAGCTCAGGAACGTTGTGTTCGAGCAATGTTTGGTTTGAAATCAATAGATACCTGTGTACCATATTTTATGAAATATAATATTTTAACACTCCCATCTCTTTATATCTTGGAGGTAGCATTGTTTGTACACGGCAATCCGCAATTATTTGAGCGCATATCTGATGTTGTAAAGCGTAACAGACGAAACAATATTAAGGATAGGTTGTGTGTACATTATGCTAAAACAAGCCTGGTGAATAAAAGCTTCTTATGTATGGCTCCTAAAATTTACAACAAAATTCCGATTTTTATCAAAACATGCAGTACTGACATATTTAAAAAACAAATGAAAAATATCTTGACTAAGAAATGTTATTATACCATTAATGATTTCCTAAATGACAATAATCTAATTTGAGCGAAAATTTTATGTATTTTAATTTATTTATTGACATTTAACAACCTTTGACATTTTCTCTAAATTTTTTATTGACATTTGGAAAACAAAAAAAATATTGACATACCTATTGTAATTATTAAGCATGTATTAAATGTTGACTATTTTTTTTTAGATTCTATAGTGGTTTATTTTGGTATTGTGTTATGTTACGATTGTATGTTTCAAACGCCTTGTTAGGCAGCTTTTGGTGAAACTTATTTTATTACTTGTGATCTTGTAATACCCAAAATGCAATGAAATAATAAATGATTTGATTTGATGATTTGATTTGATAAGGCCAAAAGGAGATTCAAAAAAAGTGCAACTAATGAAAACTGGGATATTTATAAAAAACTCAGTAACAGATGCAGTCGTATGTGTAGAGATGAAAAGAGACGCCACATTTATAACTTTAGTAATAACCTCAACCTCAAAAAACATCAATAAAAACCAAACCTCATCTTCCAACCCGGCTGGTCACCGTGGAAGATCAAGACCAAAACCCTCTAAGGAAAAAATTTCAAACTTCCTCCAAAATGCAGAAAGTAACTCAAACACAAGAAATATCTAACTCTACGAACAAAATAAACGATGAACTCTACATTTTGACTTACAACGTCAGAACTCTATCTACTCACGAACGCCTAATTGAACTATGCGAAGCAACTCAAGGAATAAAATATGACATAATTGGCTTATGCAAAATAAGGCGTAGCGGCACCCTAATAGAAGAACACAAGAATCTTATACTATGCCACACGGGCCACACACCTGGTAAATATGGAGTTGGATTCTTAATAAAGAAAACTCGCAAGGAATGGATTGAAAGCTTCACGGGCATTAGTGATAGAGTAGCATTATTAAACCTAAACATTCAAGGTCTAACCATATCACTTATACAAGTGTACGCGCCGACTGAAGCGGCTTGTGAGCAGGATATTAACACCTTCTACTCGAATATCAATAAGGCCATCGGCCAAGCTTACAAGAATTATCTAATAATGGGTGATCTAAATGCCAAAATAGGACAACCTACGAAAAACGAATATTTAATAATGAAACCAAACGGCTATGGCAAAAGAAAAGAAAGGCTAATTGACTTCGCTCTTGAACACAAACTTGCAATTTTAAACACTTTCTTCCATAAAAAACCCAACGATGAAAAATTCCAAAGATGGACCTGGCGGTCACCGAATGGAAAATTCAAAAACGAAATAGATTATATACTGTCAAATCAACCTAACTTTTTCCAAAATATTGAAGTTTTAAACCTCAACTAAAATGATCTCTCAATGGTCTGTGATCCGTCGGATCACAGACCATTGAGAGCAACCCTGACTATCACAAAACAAAAAAAGAAACGCACGGCATATAAAAACAACAGATATGCACCACTGAAAACTGAGAAAGAAATAATAAATTATAAACAAAACATTTTATCTCACTTACAAGACACAAAAAATTGGCAAGGAAAAACATCAATACAAGCTTATTATGACACATTGACAAAGACTATACTCCAGAGCTTACAAGAGGCTCGAACACCTAACGAAATATCAAAAGGTACACATAAAGTTTTAAAAGAGAACACTCTGGCACTAATTAAGAGACGGCAGGAGCTTCAACATGCTAAGATTAAAACCCGGGCAACAAAAAATGAACTATCAGCACTATACAAACTAATAAGTAAATACATAAAACACGACTACAGAACATACAGATCGAATACTATCGAAAAACACTTAAAACGAGCAGGAAGCTCAAAAAAAGCTTTTAAAGAGTTACAAACAAATAAACACTGGATAGATGGTCTGAACCGTGAAGGCAGAACTGTAAATAATCGTAAAGATATTATAGAGGTAGCAACTGATTTTTATAAAGCTCTATACAGCTCCCAGGTAAAGGAGTATACTCACCATAATATTGCTAACACTGCAGACATAAACAAAAGAGGAAACTTAACACCAATATCAGAAAATGAAGTCATGCAAGAAATAAAAAAGTTAAAGTTAGATAAAAGCCCAACACCAGATGGCATCACGAACGAAGCCATAAAGTTCGCCTACCCGTTATTGACTACACCCTTAACACAATTATTTAACAGCATATTAAAAACTGCTGAAATACCATCACAGTGGATGGAGTCAGAAATAATTTTAATTTTCAAAAAAGGAGACCCAAAAGACATTAAGAACTATAGACCGATTAGCTTACTCTCGTGCATCTATAAACTGTTTTCTTCTATTATAAACAAGAGAATAAGTGTCACATTAGAAGTAAAACAACCAATAGAACAAGCAGGTTTTCGAAAGAGCTTTTCGACCATAGATCATATACACACGCTAGAACTAATAATGGAAAAATACCAGGAAAAGCAAAGAGTGCTCTACATCGCGTATATCGATTATAAAAAAGCGTTTGATACCGTGTCACACTCAAGTATATGGAATGCTCTACAAGCTCAGGAAGTTGAGCAAGAGTATATAGAAATAATCAAAAATATTTATAAGGGTAGCACAGCCAAAATAAAACTAGAATCTACCGGTCCTTCATTTCCCATCGAAAGAGGAGTGAAACAAGGTGATCCGTTGTCCCCAAAATTATTTATATCTATTCTAGAGGCAATAATAAAAAGACTAAACTGGGAAAAAACAGGGCTCAACATTAACGGCAAATATTTAAGTCACCTACGCTTTGCAGATGACTTAGTACTCCTATCAGAATCTAGCATACAACTACAAACCATGATTGATTCACTAAATTTAGTCAGCAAACAGATAGGACTGGAAATTAATCTTTCTAAAACAATGGTCATGACAAACAGCACACAAAGGAAGATATCGGTCGACAACGAAACCTTGAAATATACAGAACAATACATTTACCTTGGCAAACAAATTGGCTTTGATAGAAAACTGAACGACCTAGAAGTTGAAAGAAGAGCACAAAATACTTGGAACAAATACTGGTCCCTTAGCGAAATATTTAAAAGCAACATGTCAATAAATATCAAAACAAAAGTTATGACATCATGCCTCCTACCATGCCTAACCTACGCTTGTCAAACGTGGAAGTACACATCAAAAGTCAAAAACAAAATTATTACCTGCCAACGCGGAATAGAACGGAGCATGCTAAATATTAAAAAAGTACAAAAAATTAACCACTCCAAAATCAGAGAAATGACCAAAGTCAAGGATGCTCTAATCTACGCCAAAAGACTTAAATGGAAGTGGGCGGGTCACGTAGCGAGACTACAGGACGAGAGGTGGACTAGCAGGGTTACAAAGTGGAAGGGCCCATACGGCAAGCGTCTCAAAGGCAGACCACACACAAGGTGGGCAGACGAGATAACGAAAATAGCAGGCCCCTGCTGGTCGCAACTAGCTCAAGATAGAGACCAGTGGAATTCTTTAGAGGAGGCCTTCACCTTCGCCTAAGGAGGGGTTCTTGCATAAGATTTTTTTTTTTTTTAGTTTTACCATATTTGCCTAAAAGTTATAATATTTTATTCATTTTTTACTTCTTAATTCCTAAAGTCTGTAACATTTACTTGCGAGAAATAAAAGGCTTTTTATTTTATTTTATTTATTTATTTTATAATAACCTCAACACAGCACAAGTATGGCAATTTTTAAAATATCTCAGTGTCGGTAAATCTTCTAGTGACAACACAACAAACGTGGATATTAACACTCTTAATCAGCACTTTTCTAGACCACCTGTCACTATGAGTGCCGACATCAAATGTTCTACTCTTGAACAACTTCTAAATCTTTCTAAGCCATTATGTACTACTTTTTCTTTCACACCAATCACTGAGAGAGACGTCATAAAATCCATAAACTCCATTTCCACCAAAGCGGTAGCCAACGACGGACTCCAATCACAAATGATCACTATCATTGTGGAAGAACTTGCTCCTATCTTAACCCATATTATTAACCTTTTCTTGGAGTCAAGTTGTTTCCCTTCTGCTTGGAAAAAAGCTCATGTACTACCGCTTCCTAAACCACTAATCCTTCTTCTTTCTCTCACTACCGTCCAATTTCAATTCTTCCTTTCCTGTCTAAAATCCTAGAGAGCATCGTGCATAAGCAACTGTCTCATTACCTCTGCACTCACAACCTTTTAAGTCCTTTCCAGTCCGGTTTTCGTCCTGGCCACGGCACTTGTGAAAATCACAGACGATATTCGCTTGGCTATGGAACAGAAGCTACTCACTGTCTTAGTACTACTGGATTTTTGCAGTGCTTTTAATTCAGTGGACTTTGACATCCTGCTTGGTATCCTTTCCTCCCTGAATGTCTCGGCTCCTGTAATTGCGTGGTTCGACTCATATCGTCGAGGGCGCTTACAGTCTATACACGCTGAAGAGTCTTTCTCTCAGTGGTGTGATCTTACTGCGGGTGTGCCTCAAGGTGGCGTACTATCTCCTCTTCTATTTTCCGTTTTTATAAACGCAATCACTAAAATCATAACTTCTAACTATCATCTCTATGCAGACGACTTGCAGTTATATCGGCACTTCAAGGGTATTGAAACTACAGAGGCTATTTCTGCCATCAATAATGATCTTGAAAATATTAGCAAGTGTGAAAAATCTTTCGGCTTCCTGGTCAATCCCTCTAAATCACAAGCTCTCATTATTGTTCAGTGCATTGCGTGTCCAGTACAACAATGCGTTCAGGATGCTGATGGGGCTGCCACGTTTTTGTAGTGCTTCGGCGATGTTTGCGGAGGCGTCGGTTGATGGTTTTGCTGCCATCATCCGCAAGCGTAGCGCTTCAATATTGCACAGAATGCGTGTCAGCTCCCACAGCATTCTGAGCGTATTATGTGATAGGTGGGATTTCCCAATGTTAAAGCACTGGATTCAGCTACATACCAGGGTATTGTGATACCCAGCTGAGTGGTTGTTATCCAGTGCATTGTTTGTTACTATATTATAAGATTACTAACATTAGGTTAAGAACTTTGTACTAACAATATATGGAGAATGTTTTATCCGAATTAAACGATTATTATTATTATTATTGGTGGCAGATACCTGCTTAACTCCATCAATTCTTTAAACATTCTTCCTGTTCTTTTTGATGACGTTCCTATACCATATACGAATCTTGTCAAGAATTTAGGTATCTTAATAGACCTTTCGTGGAACAATCACGTTGCAGAAGTAAGCAGGAGAGTATGGTGTTCGTTTCAATCCATCAAACGTCTCCAAAAATTCTTACTGTTTCAGACTAAAGTCACTCTCGCTCAATCGCTGTTACTCCCTCTTCTTGACTATGCTGATGTCTGTTTCCTTGATGAAACAGAAGAACTTCTAGATAATCTTGAACGCCTGCAGAACCTATGCATCCGCTTCATTTTCGGCCTACGGAAGTACGACCACGTGTCAGTGTTCCGGTTACAATTGAAGTGGCTGCCTATTCGGCAGCGTCGGGACTGTCATATTCTTTATCTACTTTATTCCATCCTTCATAACCCTGTTGCTCCCATCTATCTCCGTGAACGCTTTGAGTATCTGGTGCTCAGTGGCAAACCTTGTCGCACAGCTACATTTCTTCTTCTTAGGACTCCTTCCCATACTTCCAGCCGCTATGATGGTTCATTTACTGTACGCGCAGTACGCCTTTGGAATTCCTTACCACATTCCATACGTGATAGCTCGTCATTGAGTATTTTTAAGAGCAGAACTAAGAATCATAACTTATCTCTGTAACTTACGTATATATAAGGTATGTAGGTTTATGTAGTTTATTAAATAGATAAATATTTTATAAGGTATCGTATGTAATTATTAGTGTGTATTTTATCAATAAATTTACCCGACATGGTACATAATTATAATAGTTTGTTGTACACTGCCTATACCCATAATTTTGAAAATCTCTCTTTCCTGATGGTTTGCTGGAAGAAAATTCAATAATGAATTAAGCTCGCCTATGTACAGACGCCAGCACATCAAGCTATCCTAATCTGTCAAATTTCCCCATTTGAAAGTGAACCTTATACTTTTGTGATAAAGTTGAAAATCTATAAAAGAAATTTGACAGATTGGGATAGCTCGATGTGCTGGCGTCTGTACATGCCTTTTCTTTTTGTAACTTCTAACTTATGTATTTATTTTCTGTGTGCTATAAAGAATAAGAATGATCATAGTACTAGGAGGAAGCTGCTGCCTGTCATCTGGTAGATGTTCCCTCGGGTCGACTTTTACGCTCCCCACAGGAGATGGGGTGATAATATTCTGATATTCGCCGCCACAGTACAAAATAATTGTAGTATATTTTCATATGCAGATATCAACTTTACAGAAAATAAGCCTTAAAAGAGTGACATAAAGACCAGCGAATGTTTCTATGGTTACGTTTTTTTAAATAATAATATACGGAAACATTCGAGCATTTCCAAATGCTCGGAAATGAATAAATTTATGGCAATGACAGCAAGTATGAGAACTCTGTAATACTATAAACAACTTGTGCTATTGAGTGCGCTAAAGGGTTAATCATATTGTAAACAAAGTTTCGGTACACGGTAACCAACTTTGTTTTCCATTCCATACCCATACGTCATGTGACTCGTAGACAAACTCTCCTAACTTTTGTTTCTCGAATCGACTTCAAACTTTGTTCTCATGTCAAAGGTCACACAGGTACATTCATTTTAGAACTTTATATCGGTAAGTAAAAAATACTGGACACTAGGGTTCCCATTTACATACGTTCCCGTTGACATATTTCACTTATACCTTTATATAAAATTCTGGTGTCACAATGTTAGTAATGTTACTCCTACGAAACGGCTTCACTGGTTTTTACCAAATTTTATATGCATATTCAGTAGATCTGAGAATCGGCTATTAACTATTTTTCATATCCCTGAGTTATAAGGGTTGTTGACCATTAACATTTTTTTATTAATTTTTGGACATAATTTTTTGTTTTTTTTTCTATAATGTGGCATTAAAAAATACATACATTACTAAATTTTTACCCTCTTATCACCAACCCCTATTTTTTTATAGCCATTTTAGTAATTTATTTTTTTCATCCCGCTTGATAACTTATCAATTATCGCCTTTTTGTAAATGTTATTCACTCTATTTCGTTTAAAATTCCCTATATATGACATTATTGTTGAATCATACTTATATTATAAAGAGGCTATGATTCGTATTACGCGGTACAAACGGGCAGGGACAAAAATATTTATAACGCGGAACGAAGTCCGCTTTCAGTCAATTTGATTTAATACCTTTTAAGTTTTTGTCGTTGATAAAAGTCTACAACGTCTTAATTGAAACAAAAAAGTGGTTTTTTATGACTTATAGTATTATTATATAGTGTTAATCATTTTACATTTCTAATCATGCGTGCATTTAAGATAAAATGGCAACGTCGCATCGCCTCACGCATAGACTTTGATGTCGTCTTATCCTCTCATGATATAATACAAAATAAAAACGTTGCTTCATTTAAACTTGCATAAAAATTGGGTACCTAAATAAATAAATAATTGGGTGGTAGTCAAGAATAGACATTAATATTTGAGTCAAATTGACTGAATTTGACAGTAAATGACAGGTCATTTAAGGTTTAAGACAATTGTGACTAGCCATATTCAGTCATTTTACATCTCTAACCACTGTTGATCCTGGCTTACAGGAGATGCAGTGGTGAGTAAGAGGGAGGGACTAGAAAGTATGGCTACAATTAATTGTGGAACTCTTTTGGGGAGTCCTTAGTCCAGCTGTGGACATCATTCGGCTGACGTGATGACATAAAAAAGGAGATAGGAAAAATGTAGCATTTTTTTTAAACACCGATAAAAAGATTACACAAATATAAGGCGTTACATAAATAGTGGACTCAACTTAAGAACCCATGTATTAAAAATGCAGTTTATGATCAAGCAGTCTATTAGGATAAGCGTACTTATATATGCTCAACGATTTCCATAGATGGGTGACAGCCTGAGTAGCTTAGTTTATGATCTTCTTCGTACTTCAAACGGCACGTTAAGCTGTCTGTCCCTCTTGCAGTCGTGTAGATAACAACCTTTAAGCCGTTTAAGATGTCGTATCATCGTATAGGCAGTATCAGAGCTGTTCAAGCAGACTTACTGGGCGGTTAAACAACAGCTTTGACACTATGATAACTACTGCCTATATGATGAGGAAGTTACTTACACTTTAGGAGATGTTTACTAAATCAAATTTAAAAATCAATACCCCAATTCAATTTTAAAACCCACAGCTATGATTATAATAATAATATCCTGGGACATTATTCACGCACGGCCATTGATTCCAAACTAAGTAGAGCTTGTACTATGGAAACCAGATAACTGATATACTACACAAACTACTTTTAAGTACGTAGGTACTTATATTGCTAATTACAACCAAACTCAGGACAAACAGATTAATTCATGCACGAAAATATCTGTCCTGGGTGGGATCAATCGAAACCACTACCTGTGGCGTGAAAGGCAAGTATCTGATGATGTCCTCCCGACCGAATTCCGGCCACGGCGGCCAGTCTTAATGGAGACCAGCCAATTACGCAGGACATATTATAGTGCACAAGTGTGTGCTCAAACACAGGGGCACTTTCTATTCCATCACTCTCATGATCCGATGGGACGCCTAGCGACACGACTGGAAAGAGTTCAGGTACAGGACCGACGGCTTTACGTGCTCTCCGAGGCACGGGGGTGTAATACCGCCAACTTCCAGACTTTGGGCTGATACTGAGAAATTTCTTTTTACGGAAAAATCCCAAAATCACTTTTTGGCCCGACCCGGGATTTGAACCCAGGACCTCATTATCTGCGGTTGAACACGCTACCGCTAGACTAACGAGGCAGTCAAGGTCTACCAACCACGCCAACCAGTTTATTAAATCAATATGTTGTGTGTAAGCAAAAAACAAATTACATGCGCCAATACGATAGTTGGGGTATCGTACTGGCGCATGGAATTTGCTT
This sequence comes from Pseudoips prasinana, assembly GCA_951640165.1. Taxonomy (NCBI): domain Eukaryota; kingdom Metazoa; phylum Arthropoda; class Insecta; order Lepidoptera; family Nolidae; genus Pseudoips; species Pseudoips prasinana. Next base: position 28,332,987 of record OX621251.1, on the reverse strand, counting down.
TTTTATATCGTCCTTCTTGCATGTGCACATTTTTGCGGGCGGGAGGGCGGTGCAAATTACATCCCGGCATGATTAAACAACAATGTATACAATGACAATTAGCGGAATTAACACAACATATGGATTTTGTATTTTGATTGTTATCGATTTCCGCAAAGTGACGCCTGATTCCATGGCATATTAAATGTCGAAACGTCTAAGTTAGTTAGTCAAGGCTATAATATTCTTTTCAGTTGGAGATTATAAACTAGGAATAACGAGTTCAATGTGTAAATGTTTGCTTACCTTACATGTAACTATAAAGAACCAATAAATAATTCAGAGGGTAACTGTCACCCTCTTGAATGTCAATACAAAATTAATGAGTGATCCGACATTTTGTAAACACGGTCCGTTGCTTTTATGTTTCGAAGCCTTGGGTGGGATTAAACTGTAGTTTATTGGAATGTTTTTATTAATGACCGTTCGATTTAAGCTGATTTCTAAAAAGTAGGAACTAGACGCTGAATTCTGTTTTAACCGCCTTAAAAAAGGCGAAGATTATCATTACTTTCCTACTTATCGTATGGGCATTGGTTACTCTAGGCCACCAAGTAGGCCTCTTACATGAATTAATGCCTATTAGCTACAACTGGGACCGAAAGCCCTGCAAAGCACGGAGATGCTCAGAAATTAAACCAATTTGGCGGTCACCCATTTGTGGACTGACCGTGATCCTAGTTGCTCGACCCCGCCAATCACTTACGGACCATCGCCATTCAACTGTAGGATTCTTGTATAAAGGCTAGGTGTGTAAGGTATGTAATTTCTCAGTTATTATTGAACAGTTTTGATAATTCGTTTTTGAGAGATAGAATTTTTTGATGAATTCCTACAAATCGGAAACACCAACTTCTAATTCATGATTTGATATAAAAAAATAAGTTGAATGTGTTGTTTAGGTACGTGATTGTTTTATCAGATTTATGAATTATAGCGTACGTGTTATTCTGATGTATACCTAAGCTAGAATAATATTATTGTAAAGTTTCATTTAAATCCATTCAATAGTTTTACGTGAAAGATTAACAAACATCCATACATCCATCTATACTTACAAACATTCGCGTTTATAATATTAGTAGGATTATTAAATCAAATCAAATCATCAATACATCAATAATTACTTCAAACAGGATATGTCTCATTTCCATCCGTATCATTATCGTGTATTACAAAAAAAATAAGTGATTCAGGTGTAGTAACCAGGTCCAATTATATGAATAATTTTATTCGAGCGCCTACTAATTTGTTTGCCTTTCTTATTGAAATACTTATATCCTCATACTTCGGACTTTATTCTGTTTGGGAAATTGGCGGGTTAGTCTCTTAAAGCACTGATATAAATTTAGTACTTTATTTAATCAGTCCTAATCATTAACGTTTTAAAAGGAAGAAGTTAACGAATAAGCTGCTTATTTTAATTGCCGGAACAAATAGACAGAAAAACCTAATTATATGTACTGCATATACTTTCATATGCATTTAGTAAAAAGCTGTTAGTCTGATATATAAATAGAAAGTTTAATTTTATTTATTTGTTAAAAAGTTTTTTTTTAAATACATATATATATATTATATATATATATATGTATTTAAAAAAAAACTTATATATATATACATATATATATATATATATATATATATATATATATATATATATATATATATATATATAGAATAGAATACTCTTTATTGTACACCATAAGAATACATATTTTATAGGATATTACATAAACAAGTTGTACAAAGGGCGGTCTTATCGCATAAAGCGATCTCTTCCAGACAACCTTAGGATGGATAGGAGCTGAACAATAACTAATAGCAGTAGGTGTGCAACAAGACATACACCAAAATTGTGGTATATCCATAAAAAAAAAAAAAAGATTTTTAATATATTTACTGTTAAAAAGATGGAAATGTAAAATAAACATAATTAAATAACTAAATAAGAAAAATACTTTATTTAACGTAGGTACCATAAATTATACAGACAAATAGTGTTCTTTGACCAGCTTTTTAAAAGCTGATATTGTCTGGGCACGTTTAATTTCAATAGGCAAGGCATTCCATAGTCGAACTGCCTGCACACTAAACGATTTTCCCATAAAAATGGATTTGTGCTCTGGGATATGTAGTTTTAAATTTATATATATATATATATATATGTTTTTTCTTTGTTGTGTTTTAGTTTTAACATAGATTTAAGATTTTAAAATATTTAAGTATATAGTATAATAAAAATTGTGATATTATATAAACGAGCGCGTCTCGCCAACAAGCTTTGTCGCTTGGCGAGGAACAATTTAATTGTAAAAATGTAATTTTCTTTGATGATGTTGCTTTTATGGATTGTATGTTTCCAAACTAGGCCAAACCTGTAAGGCATCCAGACAACTAATACTTACTTCTACATATATATTTCTTAACAGAAGATAGATATAAGAGAGATATAAGAATAAGACATAAATTACACCCAGACAGACATAGAGCAAATAATCGTGTTCATAACAATATCTGTTCTAGGTGGGAATCGAACCCACGGACTCTGGCTTAGCAGTCATGGTCACTAACCACTAGATCAACAGGTTAGTTGATTATTAGATAACTTATCTACACACACAATTTGAAAACGTTTTTTTTACACATTGTAAAGTTTCAATTTATAAATTGTAATAAACATGTACACTTTCAAATAAAAATCCACTACTTCTATTGGAACATAAATTGCAGTAATACAGAGTTCTGATCTTGTTTATGGCTAGCTGTATTATACAGCTAACCATAAACAAGATCAGAACTGAACCTTCTGAACTGTTTACTTTCAGAAAACTCACTAAGTCTTGCTTATCAGGTTGTTACTATCAACTATCCTGCAGGCGCGTCTGTCGAAGAACATCAAACTAAAATTTGGCATGACCAACCCACAGATGTGCACAGCACTCCATGCAAGGTCATAATTTTATTGTGCTTTATAGAGACTTAGAAGCTGTTCCTTTATGAAGTATGATCGTGAAGTGGAAGTACTTTTTAATAGCACTTCTTTTTTAAATTCACTTACTCGTATGGATTTGTATCAAAACTTACCTGACTCGCTGTTTATACTTTTGATACCAAATATTTCCATTCCGCTGTCCTATCTTCAGATCTATCTTGCCAATAATACATCATGCAACTGTCATACGCATATCAGATATTAAGTAAGATAGAAAAGCGCTATCTCTCATATACATATATATATATATATATATATATGTTGAATGTTTGATGTGTATCGATTGCGTTGTAGTCGTAGCAAAGAAGTACTCCACGGAATCCACAGTATGACATCGTTGATTCTATCATCATTTATTTATTTATTTAAATAACCAAATACATCTCTCATAGCTCTCTCAAAATATTCAATAAATCTCTCAAGTAAGTAGGTTGATCAATAAAGATCCCATAATTCAGAACCCGATAAAGATGAGCAAATTATTTTAGAGTAATTGTTTCCGGGAGTATTAAAGTATTTATCTCTTGCTATCACAGTCGGGTAAATTGTGTTTATTTAGGATTCCTTAGGCTATTATGTGTTTTTCTATCCCCTCGGATTTGAGATCATAAAACGGGATTTACTGTTTTGAAGTCGAAATAATCTTATCAAATAATAACAAAATGAAGATTATCCAATCCCAATAATAAGAGCATATTATTATTTGGATTGGGTAATCTTAATCATAATTCATTATTATGTTAGTGGAGGAATCCTAATTGGAGTAATTAAACGGGGACATCACTCATACATCGTGTCAGAATTCATGTTATGTTGGAAAGATGATATATTAGGTCTAAAACTGGTAGAACAATGGAATATGAACTCTGCATCAATGGATGGACGGCTGTGATTACTATAACTTTATTAGTTTACTTAACCTGTTTGTTACTAGACGGACAACGACTACCTAAAACAAATATAATGTGGTACTTTTTATCTGGGTTATGTCAAATAGAGCGAGGTTAATATGAGGATGCTGTTTGATAATAATAATATAATAATACCTAATATGTTGGGACAATGTCACACAGATCATCCTAGCCCCAAACTAAACAAAGCTTGTACTATGGGTACCAGGCGACGATATACATACTTATATAGATAGATAAATACTTAAATACATAGAAAACATCCATGACTCAGAAACAAATATTCGTGCTCATTACACAAATATTTGCACTTGCCGGGATTCGAACCCAGGACCACCAGCTTCGTAGGCAGGAGCACTACCAACTAGGCTACGGTGATGTTGACGCTTATTATATGTAACTAGGACAAATGTAACGCAATCCCTGGTATCCTTGTTAATGTCTGCACCTGGTGCATGTGGCTTGGGTATGAGGTTGAGTCAAGACCAGTTTTTTTTTATAAAATACGCTGGCAAACGAGCAAGTGGGTCACCTGATCTTAAGTGATCACCCTTGGACAGAGAAGCCGCAAGAAAAGAATAGTCTCGCTTCTTGAAGGTTGCCGTGTCATACCGGATCGGAAATACCTCCGCAGGTAATTGATTCCACAGAGCGGTAGTGCGCGGCAAAAAGTTTCTTGGTGGTAGATGACCATTCATCCAGGTGAAAATGATGAAATTTCAACTTTTGGCAAGAGGGTCTGTGGCGGAATGTGACGGCAGGTATAAGCTCGAAAGATTCATCATAATACTACCGATAAATGCGGTAGAGGACACATAGAGACGCTACGTCTCTCCGCAGGATAAGAAGATCAAGCCCGGGCTAAGGGATCCCCGTCGTCAACGACCATTTTTGTTTGTGAAGTGACTAAATCTGTCAAGTTTTAATCCCGAATCTTATTCTAATATCGCTAAAATGAATCGTTTATTATAAATTTCAATATCCTGACTTTCATTTTTTTCCATATGAATATATTAAGTGTCGTTTAAAATAGAGACTTGAACCATTAGATTCATTTATCTTTATAAGGTAGCAAATAAATTTATTCTAGTTAGTTGCTTCCACTTAACCGCAACATTTTTTTGTTTATTTATTTTATTTGGGACAACATATGCGTAATAATATGTTACAATATAAATCTTAGTTATAATCTTAAATCCAGCAACGTTATCCACAGAATAAAAATATTAATATAAAGTTGCATACTGCGTAGTATTGGAATACCAAAAGAAACAAATTACCTTTAACGACAGGGAAAAATAAATTCGATTCTTAAAAAAGGAACTAGAAAAAAATCTTATGATAATAACGTATTGTTCTACAGCATCTAGCACATGTGAGCTTGAGTCTCGACCAGTGTCATGTAAATTGTTATAAATGACATTATATATGTCAAGTTTTAGTGCTGCAGTCACTAGATAGATTCAATATTAGCGCCAGTAACCAAAAACGAATTAAACGCACCTTTAACATTTTGGTTGCCAATTTAAAGTATTCTAACACTTCGCAAAGTAAGTTGCAAGTTAAATGAGGTATTCGGAGTTTGCATGCCAATTAAAACTTGCAGGGAATTAAAAATGACTTAATGTTGCTCAGGTTGGAGCGGGAGGAACATGGTCGAGAGAGTTCGTAAAGTAAGTATATAAAGCACTGGGCTAAACCTAATTAGTGAACGATACTGCATAAAACATTATAAATAACAATTGTCATATTACATATCAATATCTATGTACCAATAAAACATAAATAAAATAAAAAATAAAATAAAAAAAGTTTTTTTTCACGTAGACTTTAAAAAAGCGCTTGTAAATAGTCAGAACATGTTTGTAGTAATATAGTTGTATACATTATTATTTCTAGTAACATAGATATTTAGGTACAAATTGTATGAAAACATTTATTAAATTTATTTTATTATAGCAATGATAATAGGTCTTTACCTATGAAATTGCCGTTTTGTATGAAAAAATTTAAACGAATTTTTTTCATGAATTTTTTTATTTGTATTAATCGAAGTAATCACCCATGCAATCAATGCATCTTTGCCATCGCAGTGGCAGTTTATTGATGCCCTTCTTAAAGAAATCAGCTGGACGGGAGGCAACAAATTCTTCAAAGGCATTTTGTAATGCCTCTCGGGTATTGAATTTTTTTCCCGCCAAGAAGTTATCCAAATTCTGGAAAAAGTAGTAGTCTGTAGGCGCAAGGTCTGGTGAGTAGGGCGGATGACGGAGAGCTTCCAACCCCAGTTCTTGCAACTTGGAGACCGTCTGCTGTGCAGTATGAGGTCGCGCGTTGTCGTGCAGGAGCAGCGGAGACGAGCGATTGACCAATGCTGGTTGGAGATGCGCCAGCTTCTCCATCATTGTGCTCAGTTCTTCACAGTACACATCTGCAGTAATGCTCACCCCGTTTGGTAAGAAGCTGTGATGAATCACACCGGCGCTAGACCACCAAACAGTGACCATCACTTTTCTAGGGGTAAGTTTTCGTTTAGGGCATTGTTTAGGTGCTGAACCAGGATCCAACCAACTTGCTGAGCGCTTGCGGTTATCAAACAGAATCCATTTTTCATCGCAGGTAACAATGCGGTTCAAAATTCCTTCATTTGTGTGTCTGTTGAGCAGTGCAAGGCACGTCTCGACGCGTACTTCGCGCTGGCGATCATTGAGTTCGTGGGGCACCCATTTGTCAAGCTTTTTTACCTTGCCAATTTGACGCAAATGGACCAATATTGTTTTGACGCTAACGTCGAAAGCTGCTGCTAATTCAGCCGTAGATTGTGTATCATCAGCTTCCACAACCGCCTTTAATTCGTCATTGTCGACCAAAGTCTTCGGACGACCGCGAGGTTCATTTTTCAGGTCGAAATTTCCAGAACGGAAGCGAGCAAACCAATAACAGGTGGTGCGTTGGTTTGTAGTGTTAGCTCCGTAAACGTCGTTGATGTTGCGTGCCGCTTGTGCCGCGTTGCTGCCACGACGGTACTCATATTCCATAATTACTCGAATTTTTAACGTATCCATGATGACGAAAAAGATTGAAATGCGATGAAAATGTAACACTAATCAATAAAGAAATGACTACTTTTGGAAAAAAGAATCCATGTTTTTAAAATAAAATTAATTTGAAATTAGAATTCTTAGCCAAACAAAAATTATTTTGATTTGAAATGGCCAGTACTGCAGAACGGCAATTTCATAGGTAAAGACCTAATATTTAACTAGCTCGTATCAAGTTATTGTCAAGAGATTATGTTTAATTATCTAGTTTAAGTCTAATATTTTTACTACATATTGTCAATGGTTCTGTATATGTATATATATAAATGTATATAGCATTTGCTATATTAAAATGTTTTATGAACTATATTGACTTAAAAAGAAATACCCGCACTAGGCTTTTTAGAGCTTAGCTGAACTAAATTATTAACAGGTAGGCCAGCAGTATCACGATAAAAGTAGTAGGTATGACAAAAACTAGTAGATTTTATGAAAATTTGCAGGCATAATAAAATTATATTATAACTATAATACCCGCAATGTCTCCAATAGTTTGTTTTAAAGTGGGTAACATGTATGATTTGGAAATAGAAACTGCTTTTATTACTTTTCCAAAATGTACAAGCCGCAATGAAATGTTCTGATTAGTTGTCATTTTATTTGTGGGTGTTAGCAAACTAAAAGTGTATTTACGTTTCCTAAAACAAATAAATAAAATCAAGAAAGTTTTAACGTACTTTGAATGCGTTGAGTATAAATCATAAAATATAATATTAATATAACCAGCTGAGCACAATGCTCGTCTGTTGTAATCGCGATACTCACACACACACACACGTATCGATGGTCCCTAGGTAAAGTATCGAAAGTGAAAATCGCTACTTTGCAGGAGAGCGATTTAAAGTTTATTTTTTGCATAATTTTGTCACGGGTGATTAAATCTTTATAAAAATTAGGATAAACAGTTGTGTTGGCCCTACAAATTATTACGTATAAGCTAAAATTGTAAATTATGAATAGTTTTCGAGAAAATTAAGTTACCATAGTATACTTCGTAACTGAACTTGCTTTTTGCGTCGAAACTGGCACTTTCAATTATTTACAGGGAATTACATTTACAAAAATTTATCACATCTGCCTATTTCGATATTCTACTTTGGATTATGTTAGGAATAATTTATTTAAACTGTCACTTTCGATTAATTACTGCGTAGATTGCTTGTACTTACCATTATTTTGTAATAACAACAACAGAATTTACATAAAACATCTTTATTAAAGTAGGTATATATGTTATTATAAATTGAAAAATAAATTGAAAACTGTCTAAATTTAATCAGTCTCTGTTACCTTAATGCAATTTTTAAAATCTGAGATCACTTATTATTTTTATCTAGGTTAAATTTAAACAAATACAAATCGTAAGTACCTTCTATATAAACTAAAATAATAGGAACTTTAAAGAATGAGATCACAATTAAAACACAGGTACTATAAAAATACAAAAATGGTATGTAGTATAACTTCTATGAGAATAATAGTTTTGAAATAAAAGTGGTACAAAAAATATATCTCAGAAAATAATAAAATAAGTTAAACGCGTGCGTTTAATCGTAGTGTGTGCTTAGCCTAACTTAAGACAAAAACAAATGCAAATAAATTGTAGTTAAAAATAAAACATACTTATGACAATCCAATATATATCCAATATATATATCAAACTAAAAAGTTTGACTTCTTTGGTATTTATCTAATTAAAAAATCAACTTAACAATCACCATCATAACCATAACAAAAAATAGCCTCTCATTGTAACATAACAAAATGACATAAACTTCCATTTTAACAAATACAATTTAGTAGGATATGTATAAGAAACATTACTCATCACATTAATTATCATTTATACTACTTTCGGCGACTGTACTATATTTTAAACTTTCATAAAATCTATGGTATTCTCTGGGTATTGCTCCGGAGCGACATAAGGAAATTAAATCTTTGTATTTTGCTTCTGGTATAGCGAGTGACTCTAAATAAATATTTTTTAAGTCTGTTGGTTGATCCTTTCTTTTTTTCGGCTTCTGGTTTCTACGGTGGTATTTATATAAAAATATTCACCCTTTAAATTATATTTAAAATACAGACTATTTGGTTCCTCCTTTCTTACATTAATTTCTTTAATGCTGTTCCATTTTACAATTTCATTTCTATTATCTTTTTTCCAATTTTTGTCATCTAATAAAAATTTAAAATCATAAAGATCACTCTTGGTTACTTCTACAACGTTGTAGGGTCTCCCTTCAGCCTTTGCCCATCGTACTAATGCATACCATTGGTCAGGCGTATAAATTAGTTTTCTCTTAGATTCCCTCTCAATAAGGGCGTGGACACTATCGCCCTCATTTTGTGTATGGCCGTGCTCCATAAAACGATGAGTAATATCGATGCCATAGCGTTTTGAAATGTAAATATAGAATGAATATACGACTCTATTTCTATTTTGGCCCGCACAGTTATCGGACCAAAATAAGAACTTTTTAGCACCTCCCACTACCTTTGTGTTCACAAAATCATCATTGCATGCATCAACAACTCGTTAGCCCCCCTTTTACCCGTGCATTCCGTCCACATGTAACATGTACCTTCTTTTAAACCCATATCAAAAACGGTAAAGTTAAATACAGATAATTTACGTTTATAATAAAATAAACCTAGCCTCCATGGGAACAATTTAAAATTTTTTGAAAATCGAAAGTTGCACATACAGTGTCAGGTGATTTTATTGCTTGCTCTTTGTCATTATTCTTTATCTCTCTAGCTATTGTCTTATTCCCTAGGTGTTTATTATGAGCCTGTATTTGCACTTCTGTCGGAGACGTATTGTTAGAATAACTATGACACTTATCACAGATATCCTTCTTAGGAATAAAAAACCCAACGTTCATGTTAACATTAATGATGTCTCTGTACTGACGAAGGGTTTGCGCTGGATTGCTATAGTTTGAAAATTGGTCCCATTCTTTATATAGAGAAAACATCCTGTTCATATTTAAATTATTATCTAAGTACAACTTAGTGGTATCTTTACGTGTGTAATGTGATTCTACAGGTTGGAAGCAAGCTACATGATCACAAACACTCTTAACCATTGCAGTATCTACTACGTTTGGATGATTGGAGTGTTTACCCCTATTGTCCGTTAATGTAATCCCTTCTTGGCTCAATTTAATATGAGCAGTGCACACAAATTGATCAGTAATACATAAGGTATTTAAAAATGTTTTAAGACAAACCTGTTGTCGAGTAGGAGTAATTAATGTATTATCTGAAGGTATTGGTAAAAAATACTTAGTCGTGAATTGTCTTCTAGATGGTCCCTCTGTTGTGATTCGTTTTTTATTAATTTTTTCTGTGAAGTTATTGATGAATTCCCATTGTCTGGTATGATCGGCAAGTTCCCAAAACTTATTAAAAATGTTTTTACGAATGTCTGTATCAAATTTTTCAGAACATTTCATTTTGCATGAAGATGAACAAACAGGACGCAATCCTTTTTTATTTTTAATCTTTCCATTTCTACTTACGTATTGTTGGCCAGAGTTTAATAAGTACTTTCTTTTGTTATCAATCCACTTTTCGGGGCAACTAGATCTTTTTTTTCCGGGGTTAGTTTTAAAAGTACGCTTCCTTTTGTTTCCTATGCTGCTACATGGAGAATCACATTCCGATACAGTTATATATGAATCTACACTTGGTGTAGGCTCAACACAATTCTCACCTAACTGTTCTGAAGGCACGGGTTCTTGTTCTTCATTAAGCGGAGGAGATGTGGAAGGTATGGGAGACCCAAATTTTAACTTTGGGGAAGGTACTGGAGTTGTTTCCCTGCTGTCCATGATAACAGATGAACTTTGCTCTGGACTTTCTTCGATGATTAACGAATTGCATGGTCTTACAGACGGGATGTTAAAACTGTGGAGTTCCTCTTGCGCTAAATTTCTATCCGAGGAGAGTTCCTCATCCACCAGCTCCTTTAAGTTATTCCAATCGGATTCATTAAAGGCACAGCTCGTGGGTAGCGGCGACTCTAAAAAAATACTTACATAAGAATACACAGAATATGTAATAAAAATAAATAAAATGTCATTAAAAATTAAATATCACTAAAAACAAACAAAATATAGTTACAAATAAATGAAATTTCATTAAAAATTTAATTAATATTTCATTAAATAATCCAGGTTTATTAATTATACAAAATAGATACTAAAAAAAGCAAATTTGTACTTAATTTTTAATTAAGGACTATCGAATCTTCCCAAAAAATATATTATTTACATCCAAAAAAAATCGAAAGTGGCACTATCAGTAAAGATTTTAATTTATAATACCACGTATAGTATTGAAATAGTCATTTTGGATACAAATAATTTATGAAAAAACAACGTACATCATCGAAACTGGTACTTTCGATACTATTTGGAAACGACAACGCGCCGTAAACAATTGAATCTGCCCGTTTCGATCATTTACGCGGTAAACATTTTTAATGCTAGTAAAACTGTATTTATAGATAAAATTTATAGATAATTTAGATAACCTATAGACTAAAATCAAATATTATATCAGTAATAATATAAGTAAAATAAAATATTTAAAGTATTACATAGTAAAACTTACCTGGATTTAAAATTACTGACTCTGTTTCAAGGTTTTGTTGTTGTTCATTCTTACTGTTTATTTTCACTAAACCAATAATTCTCCTCGATCTTGAGTGCATTTTTAAGGGTAATTGACTAATTACTCGGTATTTTAGGTATAGTATTTAAAAAAAATGAATTAAGTACTTAGTATTACGCAAACGCAACGCCGGACGCGCATGCACTGCGGGGCGCGGCGGGGGTGGCGCGTACACTCGCGATAGTGGTAGTTCCGTCCTTTTCGCACTCTCGCCGATACAACGTAAGCTCGCGAGAGTTAACTTTTGTTGTTATACGACGGCTAGACTATTACATTCCGATAACATACGTCTCTAAATATCGGAAAAACATAAGAGTTTTCCTAATTTTTGAAATTGTATTAAAAACCATCCTTTAAAAAGAGCACAAAACAGTAATAATAAAAAATTGCTATTTTGTTGATTCGATACTTTACTTGGGGACCATCGATACACACACACAGAGAGAGACTTGTATATAAAAGAATTGGGTAGAGAGAGAGAAAGTCGCAAGGAGAGGGCATACTGTTTTATCCTTACAAGACAATTTCTTACTGTTGACTCCTACAGCAAGCCGCTTTAAGGAATTTGGTACCAGTATGCTATCTTAGTCTCTTACGTCTCATGGGTCGTTATAATGACGTTTTTCCAACGAATTATCACAACCATGATAATAAGAGGGGAAGATATCTTAGTTATACCATTTTACCCTCGTTAGCCTAGGGGTAACGTGTTCAAACGTAGACAATGAGGTCCTGGGTTATTTTCCCAGAGCGTGCCAAAAAGTGCAAGTATCAGCCCAAAGTGTGGGAGGTAGCGGTATTACACCCACGTGCCTCGGAGAGCACGAAAAGCCGTCGGTCCTGTAGGTACCTGACCTTTTTCCGGTCGTTAGACGTCCCATTGGATCATGAGAGTGATGTAATAGAATGTGCCCATGTGCTTGCGCACACCCTTGTGTACTATAATATGCCCGGCGCACTCGGCTGGTCTCCATGGTCGAAATACGACCTAGAGGACATTATTATGAATACTAATTTTAAGAATCATCGCAACTCTTGTGTACTGACGACGACATTTTTACTATCGACGAGCCTGTTAGCGTGGTTGGCAAATGCTTGCTTTTCACGCCGGAGGTCGTGGATTCGATTCCCGCTCAGGACAGATATTTGTGTGCACGAACATGTCTGTTTGTCCTGTGTCTGTGTGTAATTATCTATATAAGTATGTATTTACAAAAGAAAATTAGTATATGTGGTATATCAGTTATCTGGTTTCCATAGCACAAGCTCTGCTTAGTTTGGGATCAGATGACCGTGTGTAAATAATGTCCCAGGATATTATTATAATTATATTATAACTAATTACTCATAAAGATTATATTTTTCTTGAAATTGTACAATTAAAATTAAATTATAAGCTAAAAATTAGAAAAACTATTATAACTTAGGTTTCTTAGGGCGTTATAATTTTAAGGGCGTTCTTCTACCTTCTTTTTCTCAGTAGTACTATTTTTAAGAATCATCGTAACTCTTTTGTTCTGACGACGACATTCTTATTATCTAGCGATGACATGAAAGTATCATGTCATCAAGAATAGAAATTGTCGTTGCTGCACAAACGCCTTAATTACAGCTCGTGTGTATAGCTAAGGCCCCTCGCCCACCGCGACTTTTTGTAGTGATTAAGTCGCGCGTTTACGAAACGCGCGACTGCATCACTACTAACGCGCGTTAGTCGCATTTGCAACGCGATACTGTAGTGACGATAACGCGCTACAGTATCGCGACTGCATCCATGCAAACACGCGCGACCGTTTCGGACGATATCGGGGAGAGAGTGGAGGGAGGGTGACGGGGGAGTGGAGAAACAAAGACGAAAAAGCAGCACCAAACACAACGTAACTAATATTGCTTCAACGGAGTCCATCTTGCAACCGTGACGACCGCAAGCGTTTTCCTGCCATAAGTTTGCATCGCGACAGTATCGCGACTGCATAGTGTTCAAATGGGCGAGGACACACAGCTAGCGACTGCATCGCGACTGAATCAATGTAAAAACGCAACAGTATCGCGACTGCATCACTACAAAAAGTCGCGGTGGGCGAGGTTCCTAAATGTCTTGCAAAAGTGTACTTTCAACAATTTCGCCAACGCCTAAATTACCGTGTAATAATAAGAGCCTACTCGTACACATTAGGCACAAAGTTATGAAGGCACATGATTGATCACCCCTCAGCCATTACGAGACATCTTTATCTAATGTTTTGAGTTTTAGGAAACTTCCCGAATTATGCCTTTTTGGAGATAAGTGACGAGGTGCGTTTTGAACGTTATTACAGTCTTGAGATAGGTCAGGAGAAATAAGTATGTTGAAAAGGAAACTGGTATATATAACTACCTACTGTCTCTATTAAAAAAAAATAACAAATTTGGAAAGCGTGGGCACTGCCCTGATAAGCTGAGGTCGTGGATCCACATCCATCACCGTTGTGTAATGAGCAGGATTATTTCTTCTATGTCTAGGTGTAATTTATCAATAATTTGAATGTTTTTAGCAATATATAAATATGTTTATCGGTTTTCTGGTTACCATAGAACAGACTATCACTATTTATTATAACCTAAGTGCACCTGCCATGATCTCTCTGCACTACCCCAAGGTTGACTGGTAGAAAATGCCTTTGCCGTATGTACATTCTCGTTGTACTAAAGTTTAATATGAATAAAAAAACAATAATGAATATATCTTACTACAACTTTACTGAATGGTTCTATATATTATTATGGGTTACATTGTGTTGTTTTAAGAAAAACAATACATAGAAAACACCCAGACCAAGACAAATAGACATGTATATGAACACAAATATTAGTTTTGTGTGAGGATCAAACCCGCACCCTTCGGATCAGAAGGCATCTTCCGTTACTAATAACTGAGTCACGGCGACCGGCAACTGAAACAACTTGTTAGAAAATTCATCAATTTCCAGAATTAATTTATGTGATGAGAATTTTATTGACTTATTAGTATTTAGATGTAGCCCGGTCCGGATTGTTAACAATCATAATGTTGGACGAAAAGGTGTTTTCGTGAATAGATTCCTGAACTTGGCTCTCATTATAAATTAAGTTTGTGATGGGATTCAGCTAATTACTATTTGGCGATACTTTCAGAGGCTTAAACTGTGCTCATATAAACAAATTAAAATGAGTAATTACTGAATTCTATAATCCGTATACAGGGTAATAACGGTTAAAGTATCCAGTTCTATAAGCTGAAAGTATCGCCAAAGGGTAATTAATTGAATTTTATCAAAACTATTTTTATTCTATAAAATGAGAGCCAAGTTCAATATTTAATAATGCGTCGTTCTCGATTTCATCGACAAAACAATCGAGATCTATATGAGTGCCAAAGTCTACGAATATGTTGACTCGCTGTAGCTTAAGATTTAACTCGGCCATTTTACATGTATGTAAATAAGATTTATTACGAAATGTGAAGGTATCAAAATTTGCTCGAAATGGTTCTTGTAAATATTTGCTTTGCCGGTTTTTTTTCGAACTTTACTGGACATGTTGCGGCGTTTCTAGATATACAATGAGATTTATTAATTCTTTTAAATAGCCTACATATGACACCTATGTCGATTAACGATGTTATTTGTTTCCCACAGAAGTTTAGTTCCGTTACTTACTATTAGGTGAGCCTTATGCTAAAGGCATATAGCATATGATGCTGACTTATTATCCTAAAAAAGAAACAAATAATTGCTTGCAGCTTGACTGATACCATAGGATTAGTGTAAGCGAACACATTTCAGTAATATAATTTAATTCTCATTCTCAGATGAGTTGTCCCCGTTGTGATGTGGATGGCTCCAAATCTTGGGCCATATAAGACCAAAAAGACTATGATTTATGATTGGTAAGTATCGATGTCTTTGTTACTCAAGCATTGTTTTTCCTTTTTTAACAATACATAAACTGGGTGGAATATATGAATAGTTTTAGAACTCAAATAGGCTGCTAGATAAACAACTGTGCTGGAAATTTTCGTGTATTATTAGTATATGTGTATTATTAGTATTAGTATTGTTATGGAAACGATTGAAAAGCGGAGTATATTCAAAAGTTTTCACAATGCCTAACAACAGCTGTGGTTTTTTGATGGAAAAACGTTAACCTTTACAATATTTGCTCAGTTTTTATACGGAATAATCGGCAGGCTACACAAAAACTAAAAATAAAATTTCTCATCACACCATTTTAGGGTCCCGTACATAAAGTACAAATATGGTAGAAACTCTAATACAACGGCATATTTAGCAAGTAACATATACATATATGGTAATATAATATACTAGCGGTTTTACCCGAGTTAAATTTTATATATTATCATAGCTCCTCCCCCGTAGGTGATAGCTTGATAATATTATATAGCCTATATGTTGACCCGACCTCTTAGTAAATCCATGCCGTACTTTTTGAGTTTAGCCCGGACATACATACAGATAAACAGACAAAAATTCTAAAAACTATATTTTTGCATTCGATATCTATTGTACATCACGCCCCAAGTATCCTTTTAAAAAAATATTCAATGTACAGATATGATTTTCCAACGATTTTATTATATGTATAGATAATAATAGAACTGTAATCTAGCTATTAGTTGCTCTCACCAGTCTGTAAGTGATAGGCGAGATATTACGCACTACAGTGCAAGACCTAAGCACGTGCCCTCTCTACTCTACTAAC
Organism: Pseudoips prasinana; assembly: GCA_951640165.1. Taxonomy (NCBI): domain Eukaryota; kingdom Metazoa; phylum Arthropoda; class Insecta; order Lepidoptera; family Nolidae; genus Pseudoips; species Pseudoips prasinana. Next base: position 28,316,518 of record OX621251.1, on the reverse strand, counting down.
TCTAACAATAGATTACCATGAATCTGAAAAGTCATTCAATTAAGGACTAAATTGTTTTAAATATTGCTTGCTTATTAAAAACATAATGACTGTATTTAAAAAAGTTTAGCTATAGTATTTCATGAAGAACAGTATACTACAGTGTGCCATCCTGATTTGCCTAGAATTTTGTTCATGTAACGAATGTATAAAAATTTGCAAAAAAATCAGTATTTAGAGATGATACAAATAACAGAAAGGATTAAATACTGTTTCCCTATTATATTTGTTTAAAATTCAGAAATCATCAATTATTATAATTTCTTTTTTATCATTTTATTACGTATGGATAATGAAATAGCTGCACGCCTAAAATGCTGACAAATGTGCTGCTTAAAAATAAAACATTGTCGTACATTATCTTTTATTATTCATTTCGAAACTGTCAAGCAACTTTTATACCTAATAAATTGTGTCTGGTTGAAAGCAGGTACGGGGCCCGCAGATCGCAAATTTGTTATGTACTTGGCTGACTTTTTACCGCAACAAAAAGAAAGAGAAAGATGGCGTGTCCTAACATACCCATAAATATACCCATATTACAGAGACTAGGCTTACTAACTAGGTATATCATTTTGCGACTTTGGGTTGCGGTGCCGTGTGCAATTTCGTCGAAACTCCCCTGGTTGTTTGGATCACGCCATTGTACACCACTTATGTAACTATTTCCACGCCCTAACTGTATAACTTTAGTTCGATAGTTGTTTATCGCTTTACGAGGTGCTACACTTAATAAATACTGGGAAAGGTGAAATTGAATTAGCATTAGAAATTGTTAAAGCGGCACTTTGCTTCTACGTGTTTTAAAGTTGGATACTATATTGTAATATAATCTGTATTAAGGCTCATATCGCAATGCACAGCTGCCTTGTTTGTAAATGAATAATATTATAATATTAATACAATAACTTAATTTAAGCTAAGCAAATATAAAATATAATAATAATAAAATAAATCTTATTGTATTTTTTTTTCTTCAAACTGTGTACCTAAATATCTATATGCGCCTAGAAATAATTATAAATTAATTATATATTACTACAAACATGTTCTGACTACTTACAAGCGCTTTTTTGAGTCTACGTGAATAAAAACCTTTTTTATTTTTATAATATTTTCTAGGACATTAATCACACACCGCTATTTGATGCCAAAATGAGCAGAGCTTATACTGAGGAACCAGATAACTGATATACTACATATACTCCTTTTTAATTACACCCAGACTCAGGACAAACAGTCATGCACACAAATATGTGTCCTGGGTGGGAATCGAACCCACGACCCGCGGCGTGAAAAGTATTTACCACGCCAACCTGCCTTCAAAGGGTTCTTTTACATGATATATATTATTGTATGCACTTTACCTTGTGAGATATATTAGGTCTTTACCTATGAAATTGCCGTTCTGCAGTACTGGCCATTTCAAATCAAAATAATTTTTGTTTGGCTAAGAATTCTAATTTCAAATTAATTTTATTTTAAAAACATGGATTCTTTTTTCCAAAAGTAGTCATTTCTTTATTGATTAGTGTTACATTTTCATCGCATTTCAATCTTTTTCGTCATCATGGATACGTTAAAAATTCGAGTAATTATGGAATATGAGTACCGTCGTGGCAGCAACGCGGCACAAGCGGCACGCAACATCAACGACGTTTACGGAGCTAACACTACAAACCAACGCACCACCTGTTATTGGTTTGCTCGCTTCCGTTCTGGAAATTTCGACCTGAAAAATGAACCTTGCGGTCGTCCGAAGACTTTGGTCGACAATGACGAATTAAAGGCGGTTGTGGAAGCTGATGATACACAATCTACGGCTGAATTAGCAGCAGCTTTCGACGTTAGCGTCAAAACAATATTGGTCCATTTGCGTCAAATTGGCAAGGTAAAAAAGCTTGACAAATGGGTGCCCCACGAACTCAATGATCGCCAGCACGAAGTACGCGTCGAGACGTGCCTTGCACTGCTCAACAGAGACACAAATGAAGGAATTTTGAACCGCATTGTTACCTGCGATGAAAAATGGATTCTGTTTGATAACCGCAAGCGCTCAGCAAGTTGGTTGGATCCTGGTTCAGCACCTAAACAATGCCCTAAACGAAAACTTACCCCTAGAAAAGTGATGGTCACTGTTTGGTGGTCTAGCGCCGGTGTGATTCATCACAGCTTCTTACCAAACGGGGTGAGCATTACTGCAGATGTGTACTGTGAAGAACTGAGCACAATGATGGAGAAGCTGGCGCATCTCCAACCAGCATTGGTCAATCGCTCGTCTCCGCTGCTCCTGCACGACAACGCGCGACCTCATACTGCACAGCAGACGGTCTCCAAGTTGCAAGAACTGGGGTTGGAAGCTCTCCGTCATCCGCCCTACTCACCAGACCTTGCGCCTACAGACTACTACTTTTTCCAGAATTTGGATAACTTCTTGGCGGGAAAAAAATTCAATACCCGAGAGGCAGTACAAAATGCCTTTGAAGAATTTGTTGCCTCCCGTCCAGCTGATTTCTTTAAGAAGGGCATCAATAAACTGCCACTGCGATGGCAAAGATGCATTGATTGCATGGGTGATTACTTCGATTAATACAAATAAAAAAATTCATGAAAAAAATTCGTTTAAATTTTTTCATACAAAACGGCAATTTCATAGGTAAAGACCTATTATATATGGAATAACTAGCTGTGCCCCGCGTGTACCCGCATTTTATTAAACTTTATAAATATATCTCCATAACAAATTTTATAAAAAAATCGCTCCAGGCGTTTAGACGTGAAGAAGTAACAAAAATACACACTCACAAACATTCGCCTTTATAATATTAGTGTGACTCAAAATGGGGTAACATACATTAAATGAACCGGCAGGTCTTGAACCAGCACCTTTTACCAGTCGAGGGTAGGCGTACTGCTGTTAAGCTACGAATGATACAACGATATTCCCTTGCTAACACCCTTACGTGCCTACCCCGGATAATGCTGGTTTAAATACCGCCGGTCAGTTCATTTGGAGTGTAGTTTTAAGCAATACACTGCCAAAAGAACTATAAAAACTAAAATTTCATGGTTTGGAAAGTGTTATCATACCTAATCCTATTTTTTATGCTATCAATATAATTTAATATTTAACATGCATCTGCTAATAAGCTACGAACGATGTACACCGTCAGATCAAATTTAGGATCGCCTTGCTAACAACAAAGGTGTTCCCTTACGGGTGTTTTGTTTCTATAAACATGGAGGACTGATGATATGTTTACAGTTGCATGTGGAACATTTTAGAATACCCATTCATAATTTTCTTAGCACTCGTACTAAGTTACGTTTAGGAGAGGTAGGGCACAGCGATCATTCGCTCAAAGAGCAGCCCGACTGGTGAAGTACCTCCACCTAGCAGAAGATATTCCTTAATAATTACATTAATAACTTTAATGTTGTGTTTCTGCGTGTGAGTAAGGTCGCTAGAGCTCATCGGGGTGGAGGGAAGGGTCCACCCTATGACATAACAAAAAACCATAGCAACGACAATTATTACCTACTGCTGTTCTGAACTATAGCTCAATTCAATATTTGTTTCCTAACTTGTACTGAATCCAGTGCTTTCTGCATAGAACTGTTGAGAGAGTTGGTCTTGCTTATGGTATAGACGCCAGCATATCTAGCTGCCCCAATCTGTCAAATTTCTATTAAAGATATTAAACTTCATCACAAAAGCTTAAGGTTCACTTTCAATTTGACAGATTGGGGTGGCTTGATGTGCTGGCGTCTGTGAGAAGTAACCGTTACACAAAATTAGATAAAAACATATTATATTACTTAACTTATTTATTGAGTTTATAAGAAACATTATCTACCCATGTACACACGGCTACATATCAAGGCATACATTTCCAATTTAAGCCTCTCATTGTACGGAAATCTTATACAACGTGGGATCAGCTTATACTGAAAATGTCTAATAAATGAAACGCTTGATTCACTGGCGCCAACTGACAATTTTATTAGACACACATATTATATAACAAACTAAATGATACCTGGCGCTACTAGTTTCTAATTAGTGATATTGTCGATACAAAATAGACATAAAATAACAAAATGTATAGCGTGATATGTAGCCGTGTATACTATGAGTAGAAATAGTACACACAGGCAATGAGAATATAAATAATACCCTTCCATATAATGATGTCCACCCGGCTGAATTTCGGCCACGGCTGCCAGTCTCGTTGGAGATTAGCTATCTGCGCGGGACAATAGTGTTTGAGCAAACATCGGGGCCCTTTCTATTTCGTCACTCTCTGGATCCAATGGAACGACTGTCGACACGATCGGAAAGAGGTCACGTACAGGACCTAAGGCTTTACGTGCTCTCCGAGGCACGGGGGTATAATACCGCCAATTCCCAGACTTCGGCCTGATACTGAGAATTTTTTTCCACAGAAAACTTCCGAAATCACTTTTAGCCCTACCCGGGAGTTGAACCTAGGACCACGTTATCTGCAGTTGAAGACGCTACCGCTAGACCAACGCGGATAGCTAGTATAGGTTTATTAGTATTTTTAAGACTTGCTATTGTGGACATCTTTGGGGGCATGTCTTAGGCATTAAATGACTAATTTATTTTTTTCTTATTTTATTTAACAGATTTTTTCTATTATTACCTTTAGTTTTGGAGATGTTTGTCCGTCCAATTTAATATGGCCTTGAAAAAGATAGCGATAATATCTTTCTCATACCCATATAACAAATAATTACCCTTATTGATTAATTATCAAAGTTATTAATACATTTAGTCGTATAGTACTTCATATATATTATTTCAAAGCGTAACAGAGAAATGTATATGTGGGTGTAAATAGTCACGGGACTGTGTGAAAAATACGGGGTTAAAGTTTAGACATGTTATCATTAACAATATTTCTTACGCTTAATAGATGTGCCAATAAACATGCCAACGTATAGGCAACAGTTGAAATCATTTGTATCTTATTCAGCTTAAGGTTTAAAAATAGATATAGCTTATAAATGCCATATTTGTAAGCTCTAAGAACACCTCGACTGTGAAGACACCTTCAATTAAAACAATCAGAAACAAATGGCAAACACATACATATAAAACCTTTTTTTGTAAGGCTCTGGATTGCCCTTCCCTAATGCCGACTCCTGCCAGTCCGGCACAAAAGATACCGCCGCCTCAAAAGATACTGTCCAGTATCCTCGTGTGATCCGTATGGCCACCACACGCTGCAGGATATTAAAAATAGATCTCCAGCGGGAGATACCCCTGGGAGGCGCCCCGTAAAGGGCCATGGATCGCACTACACCTCCGTAGAGGCGGCAAACCTCTTCCCGTGGACCCCGTTTTATGAGGCTGTAGCCTCTTTCTTTCCGTCTCCCGCTTTGCTCTGGAAGGAAGTGGAACTATTCATTTTCTAACTCCTCCTTTTTTCTTTCTGATTAAATTCGTTGCGGGATCCAAGATAGTTTAGGCGATTCCCCGGGACATGCCTGAGCCTCACCGCTCAGTGTCATTTCATTGTGTGCCATTGTTGATCCTGGCTTACAGGAGTTGCAGTGGTGGGTAAGAGGGAGGGACTAGTCCCGTTTTCCCGTGGACCCCCGAGTTCGGCAGAAGCCGGTGTAACGCACCAGTTACCGGGTGAACTCGGGATGCCAATACATATAATACCTACTTGATGGTAAGCGGTTCTGATGTCTATGAGTCGATGCATATAACACATTGATGATTAAAAAATTACTTATTATTATTAATAATTCAACGTTAAAGTTATTTATAAGTGTAACCTATTGTTCCATCAGTCATTTATTCACATATGCATGTGATTACACTAGTATCAGAGTTGTCCCTAATAGTGGTCTAGAGCCTCTGAAATGGTTGGACGAGGTCAAACAGCGTAATATGCCTTTTTAACGATGGAGAAGCTCAGAAATTACAGCCCTCTATTTTGTCAACTGCAACTGGTATTGATTCTATTTATTATTTTGATTCAATATGAATAAATAAATAGCAAGTCATGATTAAACTATATTTCAGTAATATTAAAATATTCAATCATGTAGGTAACACTATTTTCTTGGTAAGAAACTATTTGAATATTTATAATCGAATGCGTATTCAAACCGCTACTGGACTCACGAACGTATTTTCCGTTTTAACGCATTATTTCATAAGTATTCAACTAAAATCATAATATAACATTTCAATACTACAGCTTTGGTCCAGATTTAGGTTGCCTAAATTTAGTTATATTAATTATTACTTTGATAGTAACGTTCCAGACATACCTAAAACAATCCGCACTTTCACTGAACCAGTACAACGTCTTCCAATTAATAAATGAGATTGAATCAAATACTGAATATTCATTAGTAACTAGGTAACGTTACATGCATAGAATCCACTGAGATGCCTTGTATTAAATATATTATTGTGTTCCATTTGTTGAGTGTTATAGATACCTACGGTAGTATACAATACAAATACTCTTTATTCTTCACCAAGATTTACATGTAAAGTAAACAACTACAACAACAAATGTAAAACAACCTAAGTATATATACTAGTATTTAAAACTATTCAATTCTTATTATCATAATTGAAAAGACGTCAACACCTACACTAGAGAGTAAATCCTGGGGAGATTCCAAGTATAATTATAATTCATAGAAATAACTCAGCAAAGGTTGTCATTTCGACAACCTCTGCTGAGTATGTTATTTCTTTTCACGATGTAAAATATATCTACTTTATTTTAACAGTCGGGTCATTCTAATGTAAGGGAGCTATGTATCATTAACTAAATTTATATGGAGCTTATTTCAATATAACTGATTTAAATTGAATGAGAAGAATTAAACTTATTGATGTTTAAAAAGACATACAAACAGTCCGTGAGTGATCGGCGAGGTTAACCAACTAGGCTCGGGGTCACTCCATAGATGGGTGACCACCAAGCTGGTTTAATTTTTGAGCGTCTCCGTGCTTTGGATAGTACGTTCAGCTGTCGGTCCCGGTTTTAATCATTAGATAACAGTCGTTAAGCCATGTCAGAGGCCTACTGGGCGGCTTGTACAACGCAGACAGGAGGGTCATGACTGCTGATAAGTAAGTCATCATATCATCATCATCATCATCATATCACCCGAAAGACATCCACTGCTGGACAAAGGCCTCCCCCAAGGATCTCCACAATAGCCGGTCCTGCGCTGCCCGCATCCCATGATGAGTAAGTAAGTAATGAAATTAGAATCGGTCTTCAAACAACGGAGAAAGAAAGGCGTATCTTAAATACAAAACCATAATGCAGTCGAATTAATAACGCCTTTCTTTTGAAGTACTTTATAAAAAGCCTTTAATTTTCTATTAAAACTATAACGACGCGCAAATATAATAACATTAAAACCCTAATATTGCACCTCGAACAAACACCGCAAAGTTAAATTACAACAATAATAATTAACACAACTTTTCTAACAGCACTTCAGCGTCAGAAACTGAAAACGTATTTACCAAGTAAAATGTACCAGCAATTAACGTTTGTAAAACGGTGCCGGTAGGAGTTTGTGGCCGTATGTTTTCAAGCGAAATAGGTCAGGGGTCGCACAGTGCAAGTTATTCATAACATTTTTAGTTCACACTCGTCAAATTACAAAATGAGGTTGTAGAGCGGATGTTATGATGGAAAATGTGATTCCATTTTTGTGTTCAGCAATATTATTTTCGTAAGCAGCTATTTATGTGTATTTAGTCCAACTTAGCAAAACGAAACCTAAGTAAACTATACCTATAGTTTAGTAGCAAGGCATGTCTAATTTTGACGTCTAATTATGAGGTATCAAATATAATTAAGTGAAGCCCATAATTAAGTGAAGTGTACAGTACACTTCACTTAATTACGGGCAGTGGTTACCCTAGTGTCGGAGTTGTCCAAGCCGCGCAGTAGGCCATGGCTCAACGACTGTTGTCTATTGTCTACAGCCGGAACCGACAGCTTAACGTGCCATTCGAAGCACGGAGACGCTCACAAATAAAACCGCTTGGTGGTCACCCATCTATGGACTGACCGCGATCGTAGTTGCTTAACCTTGCTTGCGAGATATCAATGTGCGAGAACGCACATGGATATCTCGTGGTTTGTGGGTTCGATTCCCACCCGCGGATTAATTTATAACATTTTTAAGATGATTTATACTTAATTTAAGCGTTTTAAACTAAAGCATAAATTTAAGTAAGGTTTTAATAAGATCCATAAAGCATACCAGATTAACAACATTATTATCTTTAATTAAACATCTTACCTCTGGACAGGTTCAATTACCAGATGAGACCAAAAGTGTTATTGCGGTTCGTCGAGCAAAAAAATATTCGTTCTTGAATTGCATGACGGGCCAGTTGGCATGGTTGGAAAATACTTGCTTTTCACGCCACAGGTCGTGGGTTCGATTCCCACCCAGGGGCTCTACCGGCTAAGTCACCGAACATCGATTTCTTAATTGGCGTTCAAATAAATAAAGGTTAAAAATGACTCAATCAATCGTTAAATCCGCTTCAACGTTGACAATCGATTCTGAACCATTTATGACGTCACATGTGCTCATGGAAGCCGATTTAACGATTGATTAAGTCATTTTTAACCTTTATTTATTTGAACGCCATTTGAGAAATCGATGTTCGGCGACTTGGCCGGTAGAGCCCCAGGACAGATATTTGTGTGTATGAACATCATCTGTTTGTCCTAAGTCTGGGTGTAAACACACTAATATTATAAAGGCGAAAGTTTGTGAGTGTGTGATTGTGTATGTTTGTTACTTCTTCACGTCTAAACGGTTGGGGCGATTTTAATAAAATTTGGTATGGAGTTAGCTGATACCCTGGCTAACACATCGGCTATAAAGTTAAACGCGGGTAAAACCGCGGGACATAGCTATATATATATATATATATATATATATATATATATATATATATATATATATATATAAATATGTATTTACAAAAGCAAAGTAGTATATGTTGTAATATCAGTCATCTGGTCTCCATAGTACAAGCTTCTGATTAGTTTCGGATCAGATAACCGTGTGTGAATAGTGTCCCAGGATATTATTATTATTATTAAAAAGCCTGTAATGCCGTCGAATCCCTCTTCCTCCAGTCGTATCGGATTGTAGTTTCATTAGATTATTATAGATAGTCATAGGACACATGTATACACATATCTTCTGCGTTATTAAGATAAGTTGCCGTACGGAAATTGTGGCATAAGCAATGTCCTGGGTCTGCAGCCCACAGTCATGTATAAAACAAAATTTGTACAGTACGCCTATAATAATAATTATAATAAAGACCTGCGATCATACCTATGGTTATATCCACAAATAGAGTTATTCCTAAATCCCTGAAAATCAACCTTGCAAGTTTAGGGCTTGATTTCTGGCTGGAGAATTACATGCAGAAGGCGGTTTTGCTGGAATGCCAGGATTGTGCGTAAATTTCTCTCCATGTAGACCATATATTTTATAAGTTGTATTCGTATTAAAATACCCTTATATAATATATTGTAAATAATAGTGGTAATCAACATGTGATATCATACTAATGCATTTATTTATCTCCATTATAAAGGTTTGGTGTTCATACGAGTATTATGTAAAGAAATACACATATAAAAGATTAAAAGTCATAAAAAAAACAACTCTCTCACTAGTTTATTAATCTCCGTGTCGCGGGGTACTTCACAAACATATAATAGACGGACACAAATTACATCCAGACTCAGAACTATTTATGGGTCATACAATAACATTATTTGGTGTACACAGCGAAAAATATTGATGAAACATAAAATAATGTAATGCACTAATGGTTTTGGAAATAAAATAAAGCCGAAGTTACTTTCCATTGGTGAAAGATTTTTTAAAATACTAACTTTAATATTACTGTTTTGTTTCAGGTATTTTCCTAGAGGACTTAATTCAGTCATACCAAAGGTATGGATCGAGCAACCGAAGCCTAAATACCAATTCAGATTTCGAACATCCAGAGATTCAACCAAATACTTACTTACTTATCGTATGGGCAGTGGTTGCCCTAGTGTCAGATTTCTTCAAGCCGCCTAGTAGGTCTCTGACATGGCTTAACGACTGTTGTTTAATGACTACAACCGGGACCGACAGTTTAACGTGCCCTCTAAAGCACAGGGTCGCTCAGAAATTAAACCATTTTGGCGGTCACCCATTCAACCAATTGAAAAGTGGCTTATGGCTTGTGGCTCAGACGTGTATCTATACAGCTTTTCCTAAAAAGCCAAACAGGCCCACTGCGTGATACCCACGACTTAGACCTTATCTAAGTGACGAACACCAGCACCATTCATGACCCTTAATTTGCATTGCCTCCATGACGATAAATTATTTTACCGTCATGGAGGCAATAGTTCCTTACAATTTGACTGCACGTGTTGCGCAACGGTTATGATAGTAACCTCGCAGTTTTGTGTTCCGGGTTTAATCCCCGCGAAGGACTATTGTTTATTTGTTTGATGTACTTTCTGTCTATCAATTATATGTTTGCAAAGTGCCCTGCAACATAGGGATTTATTTAGATAATGCGGGCATATCTTCCAAAAAAAAATACCCACCACTGCAACTCCTGTAAGGCAGGATCAACGGTGGCACACAATGAATTGACACTGGCCGGTTAGGCTCAGGTATGTCCCGGGGAATCGCTTTAAATGTGTTGGACCTTGAATTTAATCAGAAAGAAACCAGGAGGAGTTAGAAAATGAATAGTTCCAGTATAATAAATTCCTTCCAAATATTCCACTTGAGGGAGGCTATATTAACATGCAATTTACGGATAAAATTGCCAATATACATCACACAGAGTACACATTGTACACACCCACACACACACACACACACACACACACACACACACACACACACACACACACACACACACACACACACGCATATGCACTCACACACGCACGCGCACAAACACACACACACACACACAAGCACACACACACACACACACACACACGCGCACTCAAACTCACCCGGAAACGCACTCAACACACACAGACACACACCATAATAAAATAACCATGTCTCATTTTAAGTTCTTAGTTTATTAATAATATAATATGTTATGTTTGTCAAAGCTACAGCCAAGAGGGGACTCCTCTAACACAGGTTGAAAAACTTAACAGAAGAGTTCCCAAAATCTGTAAAATACTCATGTAAAAGTTGATGAATAAACATTTTTGAATTTTTGAATTTTTTTGAATATATCTTAGTCCAATCAAACAAATTCTAATATACCAAATTAGAATTTGTTTGGTTTAAAAAGACAATTCCCGCAATAGGAAAAAAAATCCCGTCATTGCGGCAGGCTACGATACGATACGTACAAACAAGTAATTTACGGATAGAAGCTCAACGCAGACTCCGAAACCGTATATGGTTCACATAAATAATTGTCCTGTGTGCGGGGATCGAACCCAAAATACGAGAGCTCTCCACACGTAAAATATTAATAATAATATCTTGGGACATTATTGACACACGGCCATCTGATACCAAACTAAGCAGAGCTTCTACTATGGAAACCAGATAACTGAAAAACTACCTATAGGTATCATTTCTTTTGTAAATACATACTTAAATAAATAATTACACCCAGACTCAGGACAAACAGACATGTTCATGCACACAAATATCTGTCCTGGAATCGAACCCACGACCTCCGGCGTGAAAAGCAAACATTTGCCAATCACGCCTAAAGGCCCATCAAATGATGTCAAAATATAACACAAACGTTCCTGTTGAAATCGCTTGGCAACATGGCAAATGCATACAGAGTATTATGCCACCCTGGCTAAGACTTTATATGCTCTGTATATATCGCGTTCATCCCCTTCTCTATGTATTATGCAGACACGTCCCAGCGTCACACGTTGCTGTAAGTTGTAACTTGTTTCGGTGGAAGCCGAATTCAAGTTCGTTTCAAGATTTTCTATCTACTTTTGATGTGAAACATTTATTTTAGTTCCTATCACAATATGTTCTTTTCGACTTCGACTTCGACTTTGACTTCGACTGCGACTTCGACTTCGACTGCGACTTATACTTCGACATTGATTTTGACTTCGACTTCGTAGTCGACTTCGACATGACTTCGACTTTGACTTCGACTTCGACATTACTTCGACTTTGACTTCGACTGCGACTTATACTTCGACTTCGACATCGACTTCGACTTCCACTTTGACTTCGACTTCGACTGCGACTTATACTTCGACTGCGACTTATACTTCGACTTCGACTTCGACTTCTGCATATTACTTTTACAAAATAATGTCGATGTTTCACATCTGCCAGGCGTCCCGTGACGGCTCACATTTTTTCTTTCTACCTTTTCTGTCCGTATACCATAAACATAGAGGGATATATGAATAACTAGCTGTGCCCGCGACTTCGTTTGCGTGGAAAAGTGTCTTTGGATAGTATTCGAAAATTAGTATTCGCTTGCGCGTGACACAATTGTGTGCCCTCACGTTTCTGCCCGTTCGGATGAGCACACATATTTGTGTCATATATTCGTGAAACGCGGCAGACAGACATACACACAGATCATTTCTTCATTATCAATTCATATTATTACTACACAATACTATTACTGTACTATTACTATTACTCATATTATTACTACAATTCATATTATTCATATTATTACTTTTAATCCTTAATAATATTATAAATGCGAAAGTAACTATCGAACTTTCGCATTTATAATATTATTAAGGATTAAAAGTAATAATGAAACAGATTTGTTTTAAAGAATTAGTTTGTAAAATATAACGTTTGATTGACGCTTCCCGTGACCAGAGAGCTGGCCTTTTTTTGGGTCAAAGAATCAGCATTGCCATACAGCGTGGCAATGCGGCCAGCCTTCTGGGCACGTTACCTCCCGACGATGCGGAGGAATTCTACGACGCCCTATAACTTAGTTATTGTAGTTAGTTATTATAGTTAATTTAGCTGATATTTTTCTGTTTCTTATAAGTTAAGTTAATTATTTAAATATGTATTTCTTTATTTTCGCAAATAGTATATTGTTTGTAAAATATACAAACATAAATTTGCTCATGTAGCCATAATTCGGGACCAAAATGTCCGTTATGTATTTTTTTAAGTCAACTACCACACTATGAAGATGAATCGTACTGTGTCGCGGGGTACTTTACCAACATGTAATTGACAGATACAAAGTACGTACATCCAGACTCAGAACAACTATTTATAGGTCACACAAATAGTTGTCCTGTGCAGGATTCGAACCCGGAGCAAGGAGTGACGAGGCTACTGTCTTAACCGCTACGCCACACGTGCAGTCTTATGACATACATATACTTAATATAATAATAATATAATATATAGGGACAATGTCACACAGATCATACTAGCCCCAAACTAAGCAAAGCTTGTACTATGGGTACCAGGCGACGATATACATACTTATATAGATAGATAAATACTTAAATATATAGAAAACATCCATGACTCAGAAAAAAATATTCGTGCTCATCACACAAATATTTGCACTTACCGGGATTCGAACCCAGGACCACCAGCTTCGTAGGCAGGAGCACTACCAACTAGGCTACGGTGACCGTCATATATATATAGATACATATGTTGGCTTTATGTCTATCCACCCTGACGTTTCTAGTGACCCCGTTTCACAACTATACACTTTCATTAATATATTACATTCAGTCACATTGTTCTTTACATATAATTTTAAAATAATAATAATAATATCTTGGGACATTATTCACACACAGCCATCTAACTCCAAACTAAGCAGAGCTTGTACTATGGAAACCAGATAACTGATATATCATTACTTTTCTTTTTGTAAATAGGTACATACTCTTATAAATAATTACACCGTGACCCAGGAAAAAAATTTCATACACGCAAATATCTGTACTGGGTGGGATTCGAACCCTCGATCTGTGGCGTAAAACATGCCGGCCAACCCGTCAATTTCGTGAGGCTTCGCGAAAAAAATACAATATACCTACAAATTACAGTAACTTAACTCAAATATAACCTCTAAGGAATAAGGGTCGGTCAGCTCTTTTTCAACTTGTCGGTAAGGCAGTTTATGTTTTACTGACTTTGCTTCGGTCGATGTTATTGTTGTTTGCGAAACAGATCAAAGTTAAACTGTAGCGTAGCCAACTTTTAAACGCTTACTTTATCAAAGAAGCTGTCTGCCTCTATGGTCTAGTTGTAGCAAGGTGAGCCCCAGTGTCAAAGTGTTCTTGGGATTTTTATCATGTCAGCCAAATTAAGTCCACTGCTGGACGAAAGCAGAAAGTCAAAGATTGGGGGATATTTCATAATCGCCACGTTCGGCAGACGAGTTGGCAACCGTAGTTTGATAGTCATAGTTCCCAGAAAAGATCTGCTGCACGTCCTCGGGTATTCTCTCGAGACGATTTCGACGATCCCCACGGGGTGAGAGAGGGTCATGATATTCTTCGCCGTCACCACACAGGGATTTTGCTGGGAAGGAAATTACTCTTTTTAATTTAAAATTTAGATATATGAAAAGAACATTTACATACACGACCGATGGCTTTACGTGTTCTCTGAGGCACGGGAATGTAACCCAGCCAACTTCCTGACACAGGACTGACACTAAGAATTTTATTTACGGAGGTATATTTAAGAGAGGTAGGGCATAGTGTTGATTCTCAAAGACCAACCCAACTGGGAAGATTCCAAGACGTTCCTTAATAATAACATTAATAACTTCATGTTGTATTTCTGCGCCAGGGTAAGGTCACCACAGCTTATAGGAGTGGGAGGAAGCGTCAGCAACATTTGATTGGTGACTTTTTTAAAGCAAGGTAATGCACCTGCTTCTCTTCTGATGTTGCAAGTGTCCATTGGAGGCGGTGATCACTTACCAGCAGGTGACCCACTTGCTCGTTTGACGCCCTCTGACATAATAAAATAACCTCCTTTGGTCTATATGATATAACTAGTGATCGTATAACGCACTCACTCGTTTGCCTCTTTCTTATCCAAAAATAACCAATATAACTTTCTGGTCCGACCAGGAATTTGATCCAGGGTCACGTAACTAGTTGTTCGGGTGGTGACAAGCTCCACTACGGATAATGACATCTGTGGTGGAACACGGTACTGCGCGACTGCGATCATAAAACTTCACAATGATCCTGCGTTGGATTATGTTTACCAATTATTATAGCCACCAGCTACTCAAAAGCCTGTATAAAGAAAAAGAAGACGTACACTTTATTGCAAAAATAAGTAAAACGAAACAATGTTTTCAAATAAGGAAATAAACGTATTATGCAATTTGCGGCTTTATTGCTAAAAGCGATCTCTTCTAGGCAACCGTTTTGCTTTGAATGGACCAGAATTTAAAATAACCTCATGAAGATAGCAGAAGATGTACTAGTTGCAATTAGAAGTTATAAATCTAAATTAATCTAATATTACGTACGAATACGTTACAAGATAAATAAATATATTATCATCATCATCATCATCCGAAAGACGTCCACTGCTGGACAAAGGCCTCCCCCAAAGATCTCCACAATTGCCGGTCTTGCACTATTCTCATCCAGCAGTTTCCAGCGACAATAATAAATATATATATAATATAAATTACGCAGAATTAATATGATGTCAAAAAAAATACTTACAAATACTAATATCACAAATATTCATAACAGAGTGAAAGCAATTTATACAAAAAAATAACTCCAAAAGAAAAAGGCAACAAGAAATATAATTCTTTAGAAATAACAATGCCCAATGATTTTTCGATAACATACTTCCCAAAAGATACAAACTTATAATACAATATTTTACTTACTTACCACCGAGTTTGAAAGTTCTTTTCGAAATTCCATAAAGCTTACCCTCTTGATTCCATCCCTTTTCATCCCCTAACAAAAGTATTCTATTTGTGATTCACAACCCATGTGGGGTGAGTGAGGGCTGTACAGTGAATGCCTACCGAAAATGGAACCGAACATTTAGTACGTTAGTTTAAACCATTGCATAAAATGTATATCTGTCCATGCGTGTGTTAGGCTTGCAACACATAATGGGTACCTACATATTGTTCATATGTAACAAAAACAAAAAGCAAAAACTTTATACAGGACATATTTATCTTCATTCATGAGATAACGTAATTCTATCTAGGCGTTACGTAATATTAAATCAGCAGCGGATTGAAAACCCTCGGGTTTTATACTCATCATCATCATATTAGCCGAAAGATGCCCCTGCTGGACAGTTAGGCTTGCAACACATAATAGGTACATATTATTCATATGTAACAAAAACAAAAAGCAAAAGCTTTATACAGGACATATTTATCTTCATCCATGAGATTACGTAATTCTATCTAGGCGTTACGTAATATTAAATCAGCAGCGGATTGAAAACTTTTGGGTTTTATACTCATCATCATCATCATCATATTAGCCGAAAGACGCCCACTGGTGGACAAATGCCTCCCCCAAAAATCTCCACAACTGCAGTCCTGCGCCACCAGCATCCAGCGGCTTCCAGCGACTTTCACATAATCATCGGTCCCTCTTGTAGGGGGCCTGCCCACACTGCGTCTTCCGGTTCATGGTAGCCACTCGAGAACCTTTCTGCCCGTCGCGCGTCGGTTTTACGAGCCCTGCCCAATGCCACTTCATCACACCAATCGAATTATAATTAATCTAATAACAAATTGAAGTTAATCTATACATATAATAAAATCGTAGGAAAGTCAAAACTGTACATTGAATATTGTTTTAAAAGGATACTTGTGGCGTGATCTACAGTCGATATCGAAGCCAAAAATATAGTTTTTAGAATTTTCGTCTGTGTGTCTGTTTGTCTGTATGTATGTCCGGGCTAAACTCAAAAATTACTGCATGGATATACTTCAAAGGTCATTGCTGGGCAACTAAGTATGAAACCTATACCCACGGCCTACAGAAAACAGAATAGGTAGTATGTTTAGATAAACGTCTCTAGTTTACGAATATATATGTCGCATTAACGCAGACAACGGGAAAAAAACATAAATCTAAAAAATAAAAATACAATAATAAAGTTTATTATAACAAGGCTTAGTACATTTTTATTGGTTTTTTGATAGTACGGATAGATAGATAGATAGAGTACACTTTATTGCACCAGAAAACACAATACATAATATTAGGTCTTTACCTATGAAATTGCCGTTCTGCAGTACTGGCCATTTCAAATCAAAATAATTTTTGTTTGGCTAAGAATTCTAATTTCAAATTAATTTTATTTTAAAAACATGGATTCTTTTTTCCAAAAGTAGTCATTTCTTTATTGATTAGTGTTACATTTTCATCGCATTTCAATCTTTTTCGTCATCATGGATACGTTAAAAATTCGAGTAATTATGGAATATGAGTACCGTCGTGGCAGCAACGCGGCACAAGCGGCACGCAACATCAACGACGTTTACGGAGCTAACACTACAAACCAACGCACCACCTGTTATTGGTTTGCTCGCTTCCGTTCTGGAAATTTCGACCTGAAAAATGAACCTCGCAGTCGTCCGAAGACTTTGGTCGACAATGACGAATTAAAGGCGGTTGTGGAAGCTGATGATACACAATCTACGGCTGAATTAGCAGCAGCTTTCGACGTTAGCGTCAAAACAATATTGGTCCATTTGCGTCAAATTGGCAAGGTAAAAAAGCTTGACAAATGGGTGCCCCACGAACTCAATGATCGCCAGCGCGAAGTACGCGTCGAGACGTGCCTTGCACTGCTCAACAGACACACAAATGAAGGAATTTTGAACCGCATTGTTACCTGCGATGAAAAATGGATTCTGTTTGATAACCGCAAGCGCTCAGCAAGTTGGTTGGATCCTGGTTCAGCACCTAAACAATGCCCTAAACGAAAACTTACCCCTAGAAAAGTGATGGTCACTGTTTGGTGGTCTAGCGCCGGTGTGATTCATCACAGCTTCTTACCAAACGGGGTGAGCATTACTGCAGATGTGTACTGTGAAGAACTGAGCACAATGATGGAGAAGCTGGCGCATCTCCAACCAGCATTGGTCAATCGCTCGTCTCCGCTGCTCCTGCACGACAACGCGCGACCTCATACTGCACAGCAGACGGTCTCCAAGTTGCAAGAACTGGGGTTGGAAGCTCTCCGTCATCCGCCCTACTCACCAGACCTTGCGCCTACAGACTACTACTTTTTCCAGAATTTGGATAACTTCTTGGCGGGAAAAAAATTCAATACCCGAGAGGCAGTACAAAATGCCTTTGAAGAATTTGTTGCCTCCCGTCCAGCTGATTTCTTTAAGAAGGGCATCAATAAACTGCCACTGCGATGGCAAAGATGCATTGATTGCATGGGTGATTACTTCGATTAATACAAATAAAAAAATTCATGAAAAAAATTCGTTTAAATTTTTTCATACAAAACGGCAATTTCATAGGTAAAGACCTATTATCTTAATAAAGAAAATATAGGTACAATCGGCGGTCTTATCGCTTTGTAGCGATCTCTTCCAGACAACCGTTGGGTGGACAAGAAGAATTAATATGGAAAAGGCGGTAGTTGTAAGTGTACTATCGTGTGTATTAAACGTTATTACATACATACATTACATATGTACAAGCTTCATAAATATATACTTATATTTGTATAAATACTAATAATACTATACCTACTATAATAATATACTATACATACATACATTATATATCTTTTTAATTAAGGAGTTATGCAGAAAGAGGTTACTTAAAGAAGTTAAGAGACAAGAAAAGAAGAGATAAAGATATTTAGAGCGATAAAAAGTGTTTTTTTAAGGAAACTTTGAAAGATGCTAGGGTTTGTGCACGCCTAATTTCTACAGGAAATAAATTCCATAGTCGGGCTGCTTGGACGGTAAACGAGTTATCAAGAAAATCTGTAGAGTGCACTGGGATATTTAGCTTTAAGTTCTCTGATGATCTCAAAGGCCTAGAATGTGTATCACAAACGAATTCAAACCGTTGCTTAAGGTAAATGGGAGCTGTCGGATTAAACAAAATATTGTAAAGGAGACAAAGTATGTGAGTATTACGGCGAAGGCGGATTGGTAACCACTCGAGTTTTTTTCCGGAATTCAGAGACATGATCGTATTTGCGAAGTCCAAATACAAATCTAATACAGAAATTTTGGAGACGCTCGAGTTTATCAAGTTTGTCCTCTGTAAGGTCAAGATAACTGGCAGCAGCATAGTCAAGGATGGGGAAAAGAAGAGATTCAGCAAGAGCAATTTTAGTGGCGGTTGGGAGAAAATTACGCATTCTTCGTAAGGAACCTGCTGCCGCATATAATTTGCGACTAGTTTGTTCAAGTTGTGGACCCCACGAAAGCGTTTTATCAAAGTATATCCCCAGATTTCTCACATTATCACTAAAGGGTATTACCGTATTATTAAATATAATCTGGGGGATTAGTGACCAGTCAACCTTGGCTACCATGCGTGAACTTCCCATGAGAATAACCTGAGTTTTAGATGGGTTCACCGTTACACCATGCTCCAAACTCCATCGGTTTATTCGACCTAAGTCACTATTAATGACACCTATTGCTTCACCAAGTCGTTCGATAGGTGCTTGTGTATAAATTTGTAGATCGTCTGCATAAAGGTGGTAGGAAGAAGTTAGATCAAAGGAAATACAGTTTATAAATATTGTGAAGAGTAATGGAGATAAAACGCCACCCTGTGGCACGCCTGCACTAGTATAGCACCACGAAGAATATGACTCTTCGATGCGAATACGTTGCCGACGATCAAACAGGTAACTACGAAACCAATCAATTGCCTTTGGAGATATGTTAAGAGAGCGTAATATGCCAAGCAGAATGTCAAAGTCCACGGTGTTGAATGCATTGCTAAAGTCTAGCAGCGCAAGCACCGTCAACTTACCACATTCCATGCCCAGTCGGATATCATCCGTAATATTGACCAGTGCTGTGGTTGTACTGTGGCCGGGGCGGAAACCGGACTGCAATGGATTAAGGAGAGAATTTGTACATGGGAATGAACTCAGTTGGAGATGGATAAGACGCTCCAGGACTTTAGAGACGAAAGGTAAAATGGAGATGGGCCGATACTCAGAAAAGGAAGAAGGATTAGGTTTTTTAGGTAGAGGAGTAATTTGCGCAGTTTTCCAAGCAGAAGGAAATGTACCACTGGCAATTGAGTAATCTAGGATGTGAACAAGGACTGGTAGGATCTCATCTAGTATGGGAAGGACCATATTACGACTGAATCAATCACTTCCAATAGAATTGGATGTGATTGATAGTACGCTTTTCTTGACATCACAAGCAGAGAATTGATTAAAATTAAATTGTGAGTGGTTAGAGGTAGGAAGTGATGAAAGAGGCTGCAGAGTATTATTTTTTATGGTCCTATCAAAATTGGACGACGTTGAGAAATGAAGATTTAGTGACTCAATATCTAAATCTTTAGAAATGTTGTCTTCACGTGACTTCCCTATCCCCAAAGATCTCAAGAATCTCCAGACTTTTGCTGGGTCTCCATTTTGGACAGATTTATGAATGTGTTGGCGTTGAGCATTCCTACACACCTTATTACAGTGATTCCTGACCGAATAATATTTTTGTTTATTTTTGTCTGAAGGATCAGATTTGTATCGAGACTTGGCTTTTGCCTTCTTATCTATTAATTTTCTAATATTTTCAGTGAGCCATGGAGCAGGAAGATGTTTTAGTTTGACGCGCTTGATAGGCGCGTGGACGTCGTATAGTTGAATTAATAATGTTTCAAGCAAATACACCTTATTATCAATAGAGTCAGAAGAAATAAGTGAACTCCAGTCAATAAATAGCACTAGCGTCTTTCCGTAAATTATCAGTGTTCATGCCACTAAAATTGCGCTGCAGAAGAAATTTAGGTTTTGCTTTAGGTGGACGAATTTTATAAGATAAGAAAAGAAGGTCATGATAAGAAAAAGAGTCCGCAGGGCATTGGCCATAATGAGCCACATGCCCCTTGGAAGAAACAATAACTAAGTCTAAAAGAGATGGTGTACAGTTTGGAAAATTATGCGTAGCATTAAGAGGCAATAGGGAAAGATTGTGTGATTGAATTATAGACTGAAGTGAAGAAGATCGTGAATCTGTTTTAAGTAGGCAAGTGTTGAAGTCACCCATGACTATAACATGACTGTAAGTTGGGACTAAGTTTTGTAGAAGGATATCCAACGAGGAGAAGAAGTTTATACGTAAAGAAGGACAGTAGTAAATACCAAGAAGGACTTTCGTGTGGTGCATCTCTACTTCTAGAAAAAGATGCTCGCCAGCGTTCGATGGGGGAGGCTGCGGTGACATATTAATGATACGGTAAGGAATATGCGATCGAAGATATATAGCTACGCCCCCACCATTACCATTAATACGATCGTTCCTGATTAAATGGAAACCGGGTAGAGAATATGAAGTAGAGAGCAAACACGGTTTAAGCCATGATTCAGAGATAAGAATTGCGGGGATATTCTTACAGTCAAAACTGGCCAGCATATCAGAATAATGTGCCGGAATACTCTGGGCGTTGATGTGAATAACATTTAAGTTCTTGGGAACATCAGAGAAGTGAGATTCTAAGGTTTCTGTCAAGGAAGGAATACTAGCAAAACTTGTTTCATCGCTTGTCAATGAAACAAAGTCTTCATCGTCACTATTAAAACTTGATTGTAACATAAATAAATTAATATAAATAAAATAATATAATATAAATAAAATAGTTAATATAAATAAATTATAATTCCAAAACTAACCTAACCTAAAATTGTCTAATATCGTCCACCCACCGGTTATGTGTTTCTTAAAGTAAGTATAACAATGATTGAAAAAGAATACAAATTTGAAACAAATAAACCAACTCAAATACTAAAGTCTTAAAAGCATAATCAAATCACACAGCAGACTAAAATGATCCATAAATTAATATATTTGTATTTTTCTTTGCTTGTGTTTTTAACTTATATTATTACTGTCATAAATCAATGTAGCTTTAACAGCAATTGTAATTTCTTTATATCAATATGTTACCTATGGAGTGGGCTCTGGTGACCTGTAATACAGGTTTTTATTAAACCTACCACGGGCACCAGCTCTTATAAAGTAGATTTGACTTAATTATATCCTTCACTGTTGTTGCTAACCTACTTGTGTAAACTTTATGAGAGAAATAAATGATTTTTATTATTATTATTATTATTATCTAACATTTCAGTAAATGTTAATGTAAACATGATTTTAAAAATAAAATAAGTAAAATAAAACAAGTATAGAAGAGTTTTAAAGTTTTATTCGACATGTCAATCAATGTCTACAGGAATAATTGTATCGTCTAAAAACGCCGCAGGCGCATCAACTTGATTTTGATGTCGGGCCCAAGACAAAAAATATACTATGCTGGCTATATGCGCGCAGCATCCAATAGTGCGGCAACCGTGGATACAAGAGCAGTAGTAATCTTCGATACTATCTCTGCCCTGTCTTGTTGGGTTCACCAATATGTAAGTATAGTATGTTTTGCTCCTGACATGTCGCGACTGTATTTTTCCCCGTATTAATATTTTGTGGTTAACCAATTCATGGTGCCGGTATATATTGCGTTAGTGTATAAGAAATGTCTGTGTACCTACTGTGAGAAATTCGTAGGTTTAGGTACCTACCTACTGTGTAAAATAAGACTTGTGTTGTTATCAATTAACAAACAAATATAGGTAAGTATAAGAATGCCTCGCGTGCCTATTTGGAACTTTTTTGAAAAGTCCAGTGAAGGCAGCAAAACAGCTAAGTATCTGTATTAATTGTCGCCGAGAACTCTCGTAAAAATCGTCGATAAAAAACCTTAAAACTCATCCAAAGCAAAAACACGTTTCGGCATGTAAGTAATATGTTAAATAGCGCCTAAAACATACACGTTAAAAGTTATCATTTATTGCGCCCGTTTAGCGCGTTGCTGAATAAAATGATGACATCTCCACGTTCAGTTGACTATCGCGTTTTGTTATAGCGTGTTATAATTATAGCATATAAAATAGCATGCTATAAAAATATATTCAATAGTCTATAGCACGTTTATAGTTTATAGCAGATTTGAACATCACTAACTCTTATCAAACGTTTATTTGGTTTATTTATTTAACAGAATGCTTCACTGGAATTGTTTTATCAATACATTTATTACCTATTTTTTATTTATCTTTAACATTTTATTCCCATGGTTTAAAAAAAATAACTATCTAAATTTTAATGTAGGTTAATACTTAACAATTTAAATCTAATTTGGTTTTTGTAGGAAAACTATCGTTAACTGGGTCAGATTTCGCCCAATGACCTTTTGCACGAATATTACTAAATGGTCGGGTCAACATATAGACTACATATTATTATCACGCTATCACCTACGGTGGAGGAGCTGTGATATTTATAAAGTTAAATACAGGTTAAACAGCGGGTGTGCCCCGCTAGTATAGAATAATAATCGATATAGTGCAACAGCGTGGTTAAATAATTTAAAATTATAATTTCCGACATCATCATATCAGCCGAAAGACGTCCACAGCTGACGCCTTCCGGCTGATATGATTATGATGATGATATCGGAAATTATAATTTTAAATTATTTACACAAAGGACGAGAGCCTCCCCCAAGGATTTCCACAATAGCCAGTCCTGCGCTGCCCGCATCCATTGTCTTCCCGCGGCCCTTGCCAGATCATCGGTCCAACTTGTAGGGAGCCTGCCCACGCTGCTTCTATTTCAGATAGGTATAATAATTTTAAATGTTCTAAGTTACACATTACATATTATGTAGTTTCTGTTGAGTAGGCTGTCATTTACACAACTACTATGTAATAGTATCAGGTGATACCATGGTAGGGATTGTGAAGGTTTTATTAATTTCCTTCATGAATGGAAGAAAGATTTTCATGGTGTTGGGAATGGGTATTGTACTAAGCACGCAATTCGTGTTGTGATATAATGTAGTAGGTAGAATAAAGTATTGTTACTTGCTGAAATCTCCAAGATAAGATGTAACACCAATTTATTAAATAACACTTATTAAATTCGTTCAGAATCGACCACGATTTCGATTTTCTTACAGGCCATCTCTGTTGGTAGTTAGTAGTACTTATTTAAACATAGCTCATAAAAATCTGATCGCCAATTACAAGTTTCAACTGATACAGAAGTCATCTATACATATAATAAAATCGTAGGAAAATCAAAACTGTACATTGAATATTTTTAAAAAAGGATACTTGGGGCGTGATCTGCATTCGATATCGAAGACAAAAATATAGTTTTTAGAATTTTTGACTGTTTATCTGTTTGTCTGTATGTATGTCCGGGCTAAACTCAAAAAGTACTGCATGGATTTACTTCAAATTTTCTATGAATATTACTAAGAGGTCGGGTCAACATATAGGCTACATATTATCACGCTATCACCTATGGGGCAGGAGCTGTAATAATTTATAAAATTTAACACGGGTAAAACCGCGGGGCACAGCTAGTTAGTAATAAGGTACGAGGGCGGTAAGTAAAATATAAAGTTACGGTATTACATATACTTGCGTTAATGTATGTATATAATATCCAATGTCGTGTTCAACTTTTAATTCCTAACTGTCCTGACCGCTTTCGACTTATTTGTACTAGGATATCTCTTATCTCAAACCGTAAAGAATAATATTTGAACTCATAGAGCAAACCAACATTAGTATTTATTATAATGGTTCTTCTGATTCTTGATAAGAGATGGCGATAGTGGCTAATTAATTAGTAGATATCTGCCAAGCGTAAGCGTAACATTATGTTAAGAATTGAGCATAAACTTTAAAGGCTTTAGTTTAAGTTAGAAATCTGTATAAATAATACATTATTTCTTTACTCAGAATGTACAATCGGGCGGTAGAGATTTTGATGTTAAATTTTGGTGAGCAAATTAGTGAGCTTAATCTCTACCCATTTTTTATTAGCAAACAATAATTGGAATTAATCAATTTACAGTTAGTGCGGCTGGTTAATAAAGTGCCTGAGATTAAGAGACAAAGTATATCACCTTTGCATCCAAAATAAATCTCCTTCCTCCCACAACTCTCAACATAACTGCTCACTCCTGTGCCGATACTATGATCTCACATTGTCAATGTCCACCTCTCCAAAGAACGAACACTATCAAATATCTTGGAGTGCATATAGATCACGCGCTCACTTTTAAGCCACACATTAATGTGCTACTCTCCAGGCTGCGTAAGCTGATCTATATATTCAAAACGTTAAGACATGTGGCCGATCTACGTATTATCAAAATGGTCTATTACGCGCTTTGTCATTCTATAGTGACCTATTGCATTGGCATATGGGGTGGCGCAGGTAAAGTCCACCTACTTGAAGTTGAAAGGGCGCAAAGAGCTGTGCTGAAAGTTGGAGCGGGCTTACCCTTCCGCTACCCAACTTACGAACTCTATAAGACTTGGGACATTCTAACAGTAAGGCAGTCCTTTATATTAGCCATTATAATGAAACAACATACCCAACTGGTATACGACCCAAATCTGAATAAAGACAAGCGTAAAAAGGGCAATGTCTGTCCCACTAGATTTCTCCGAACAAGTCTTTCTCACAAATTCTACTGCTTTCTGGGTCCATATCTCTACAATAAAGTTAACACATACTTGTCAATATTCCCACTTCGTAAATCAGCTTGCAAACTGACAATATCCAATTGGTTAAAGACTCTTGACTATCATAGAACGGAAAAACTATTTACTTTAAACATTAACTTCAGCGAATTTTTTACGCAATCACTTTCACGCTCCCAGTCTCACTCAAGCACACATACTGTTCACACATCCACATAAACACACACAACCACACACGCACGCACATTCACACACACACGCACGCACACACGCACACACACACACACACATACACACACGCACACACACACACACACACACATTACAATAGGCTACTTTAGTAATTACTTACCTATGTTTTTGTATATCTCTTCGTTATATCTTGTAAATCACCTAGTCTAATATAAGATCTAAGTGTATAAGTAGATCAGGGGGCCTGGTGACCTGTAACACAGGTATTCCTAGAATACCTATCTCGGGCACCAGTCTCTCACAAATGAAGTATTCCGTATTAGATTATTATAATGTAAGCGTACTGTTTGTGAAGAGAAAATAAATACATATTATTCTTATTATTAAGTTAGATTTTAAAAAGGGTTTTTGCAGGATTTATTATAAATCTATATATATATAGTATATAGATAGATATAGTTGGTGGTGAATTATTTCAACTCAATAAAGAATTTATATAAACATAAGGCAGCGACAGCGACTAGAGCATTTACGAATAATTAAGATTATGCTAATTGTTTATAAAAATTTAGACCACTTACTTAGCAAAAAAATTACCGATGGAATATATGAGAAAAAAAGAGTGAGAGAAAATGTGCGCTCGCACCTCTCTCTATTCTCCCTACAGTAATATGCGCCACGTAACTCTTTCTTTCCGTTCGAGTCACCTGATCACACTTTTCGTAACGCTATAGTCGAGCATTCACCAGCTTACTCCCCAAGTCAAGCGTGCGTAAAGTAGTTTAACTTCAATAACAATATTACGAAGGCTTATATATACAATCTTAGAGACATTCATCATATCAGCCGAAAGACGTCCACTGCTGGACAAAGGCCTCCCCTAAAGATGTCCATAATTGCCGGTCTTGCGCTATTAGCATCCAGCAGTTTCCAGCGACCCGCACAAGATCATCGGTCCATCTTGTAGGGGGGCCTGCCCACGCTGCGTCTTCCGGTTCGTGGTCGCCACTCGAGAAACTTTCTGCCCCAACGGCCGTCGGTTCTACGAGCTATGTGCCCTGCCCACTGTCACTGCAGTTTTGCAATTCTTCGGGCTCTGTCGGTGACTTTGGTTCGCCTGCAGATTTCGGCATTTCTGATTGGATCTTGCAAGGAAACTCCGAGCGCTTGGAGACATAATAATAATAATAAATCATTTAATTCAGACACAGTCCATATTATATATTAGTAATACATCTTAATAACTAGTGTTAGTAATAATAATTTAAGTGTAATGTGGGTGGAGGGCACAAGCTTAAACCAAGCCCAGAACACGACCACCTATAGAGTGTAGGGATGTACAGTGCCGGAACATGGGCGAGTCCCAGCGACCACCCAACACACTCAGGATGCTATTCGAACTGGATCGCATGCGTTGCATCATGGAGGCACGTCGTTTCTTTATGATGGCATGAAACCCATGTACGCTCTTTTCTGCAAACATGGCAGAGGCAATGCAATAGCGCGGCAGTCCGAAAATCACCCTGAAAGCGTTGTTATACTGGACTACATAGCCTTACTATTACTACAAATAAAGATCATTATTTTTTATAACAGGTTATAACAATTTATGAACTTTATTTGTAATAAAGGTCGCAATTTAAGCTGCAGAAATCGCAGCTGCTTGGTAACTATAGTATCATTTGGATTTTAATACGAATGGCAAAGAAATCCCTACACAATACATTATATGAAACCCTACCAACTATCCCTTTCGGGTACCATTGTGTAATAGATAACAAATTCATGGCATTCTTTCGTACCTGCGACCCAAACGATTCAACCGAAATATTTAAAGTCAAAATAGTTGCCCTTCTAATTTATGGTTTTAATATATTTCTGTAAAATGGATGAGAGGAAAATTTTCTATAGGCACTTATTGTTGTTTGGGTACCTATTTGTGGTTTAGTTGTAAAACTATTCTGGCGCGGGTCATTTAGTTTTCGGTGTTATTATCTAAGTGGTTAGAATTCTCACACGCCTTCATTGCCCGGTGCAGCCGTGAAAGCCTCTTAGACTCCTCTTCCTATTCGTGAAACGATCCGTTGTTGAGTACACCGTTAGATACATGGATTAATTTTACTAGTGCAGGCATTAAAATAAAAACAAAAACAATAATAATCACAGTTTACATATACCCATTAGTTAACAATTATAATATCCTGGGATATTATTTACACACGGTCATGTGATCCCAAACTAAGCAGAGCTTGTACTATGGAAACCAGATAACTGATATACTACAAATTATACTACTTTTCTTGTATAAATACATACTTATACTTATAAATAATTACACCCAGACTCAGACTCAAACAGACATGTTCATGCACACATATATCCGTCTTGGGTGGGAATCGAACCCACGACCTCCGGCGTGAAAAGCACGCATTTGCCAACCAGGCCACAGACCCGTCTATAGAATCATAGTATCATAAAACAGCATCATTTACTTATCGTTGAGGCAGTGTTTACCTTAGTGTCAGAGTTGTTTAAGCCGCCCAGAAGGCCTCTGACTTAGTTTAACGACTCTTAACGACTGTTGTCCAATATCTACAACCGGGACCGACAGCTTAACGTGTTCCCGAAAGTACGGAGACGCTCAGAAATTAAACCACTTTGGTGGTCTCCCATTTATGGACTTAACCATGCCAATTACTCACGGATTGGTGAGAACTATGTGTGAGAAATGCTTTGAATACAAAAAGTTATAAATGAAGTTACGTACATTAATTTAAAAATAAACGCATTTTTTTTTTTGGTGGGCCACATATCAAACTTTTTTTTCTTCTGGTTTAGAATATTTACCAGTTTTAAATAATTTGATCAATCAATTTTCGTCATTAAGTCTAAGTCGTAAAGTAGTGGCGCCTGTACTAGAGGATTCTATACAATTTTAGAATCAACACGTAAAATTACAATTCATGGTAATATGCTACTTACCTATACAAGTGTACAGACGCCAGCACATTAAGCTACTCCAATCTGTCAAATTTTCTCAATTGAAAGTGAACCTTATGAATATGTAATAAAGTCGAAAAGCTATAAACGAAATTTGGCAGATTGAGGTAGCTGGATGTGCTGGAGTCTGTACATTGACGCAGACGTTATGTTTAAAAATCCACCATATTTAGCAAATCAAACTAACTTGGTTTATCGTATGGACCTCCTTGTAGACCTCTGACTTGGTTTAATGATTATTATGTAATTTCTAAAAGCTGAATCGACATGTTAACGTACCCTCTAAAGCACAAAGAACTGTAAGTGTATTTTAAGCAAATGCCTAAATGCTTAACCTGTACGATAATTAGAAGCAACTGTCATGATCACCTTTCTGTGTAACGATCAAGCTAATCGAAGACTACATAACAGTTGTATCTTACATTGGTACAGATACCACGTCCAGCTACCCCAATCTGTCAAATTTATTTTATAGATTTTCAACTTTATCACAAAAGCATAAGGTTCACTTTCAATTGGGGAAATTTGACAGATTGGGGTAGCTTGTTGTGCTGGCGTCTGTACACATCAGGGAAATTCTGTTTCCTACGAAACGTGACTTAAATTCCTATTATTCAGATTAAGAAATCAACCGTTACGAAAATCAAATTGTACAAACTTTTCGACTTTCGTCACGGTAATTCAGTTTCAACCATGATCTGGTTTAAAAATGGATGTTGGGAACTAGAAATATTCAGATTTAAAATATTTCGTAGTGGGAGTTTTTGTCGGAATTATATTTCTATTTAATCTGAGGCATCAATCCAGCTTTTTATTTGAAATTTATTTAAATTGAGATGGTTTTTAACTGGGTATTTGAAGTTAATTAACCTACTGAAATGTTACAGGTATTATTCTAGTTGAAGTTGGGAGATTTTTGAATTTGCTGCATCCGCTGTGTTACCGCGTATAATCAATTATATAATAGTAAGAATGTATTTCCGGAATTGTATTTTACTATTGTTTGTTTATATTGGTGAATATTTGTGTATCGTTTTTGACTGGGGATAAAAAATTATGCTACAGTAATCTGTCGGAATCTAGGTCACCCAAAGAGTAATGGAGAGGGCTATGCTTGGAGTATCCCTGCGCGTTCGAAGCAAAAGCCGATATCCGCAGGGAAACCAAAGTAGACGACATAGCCCAAAGAATTGCCCAACTGAAATGGCAGTGAGCAAGGCACATAGCTCGTAGAACCGACGGCTGATGGGGCAGAAAGGTTCTCGATTGGCCACCACTAACCGGAAGACGCAGCGTGGGCAGGCCCCCTACAAGGTGGACCGACGATCTTGCAAGGGTCGCGGGAATCCGCTGGATGCGGGATGCGCAGGACCGGCTATTGTGGAGATCCTCGGGGGAGGCCTTTGTCCAGCAGTGGACGTCTTTTGGCTGATATGATGATGATGATGATGAATCTGTAGGGTAATTCTGAGCTGTAGGTAATAAAGGTTAAATTTAAAAAATGAAAGAAACTATCTACAAACATAAATGTCATGGGACAACTATAACGCACTGTCATCTAATCTCAATCTAGGCAGAGCTTGTACAGACGTCAGCACATCAAGCTACCCCAATCTGTCAAATTTCCCCAATTGAAAGTGAACCTTATGCTTGTATGATAAAGTTGAAAATCGATAAAAGATTTGACAGATTGGGGTAGCTGGATGTGCTGGTGTCTGTACTATAGAAAACTGATAAAGTTATTAATATATTTCTAAACACTTACATATTAGGTATAGATAAAACACAGACACATCCTGGCTTCCTAGTCACATGATCACAAAAACTTTTGCTGTGCGATGTGATAGATACACTTCCTTCGTTGTATAAGATAAAAAGAAAAAATGCGTTCAGTCAGGATCGAGGTTCAATAGAAAAACAATTTGATCAAGTGATCCACGTCTTCATTAAAAATAAAACAAGGAGGAAGTAGAATGGTGAAGGCATAACGATTTTTCCTTGCGAGTTTAATTTATACTCACCATCATCATCATCATCAACATGTCAGCCAAAGCTGGACAAAAGCCTCCCCAAGCGTGGTAATTATGGCATATCCCCCAGGATATGCCATAATAGCCACGCTTGGTCATGGATTGGCGATCGCAGTTTGATGGTCATAGTTAACAGAAAAACGCTGCTGCCCGTTCTCTAGTAGGTATTCCCTCGGTAGATTTCTACGCTCCCCACGGGATGAAATGATATTCAAGCTGCATTAATCCAGATATCACGAGTACCTAGACGTAACTTTCGACGATGAGCGACCACCCATTATCCAGTTGACTGCGTTTTAATTAACATAACCCCGAAATTGGGAGCTTCAGACAGCAACTAAACAAATAAATATCCTGGGACATTATTCACACATGGCCATCTGAAGCCAAACTAAGCAGAGCTTGTTCTATGGAAACCAGATAACGAATATATTTTTCTTTGTTAATACATACTTATATAGATAATTACACCCATACTTAGTACATATAGACATGATCATGCACAAAAATATCTGTTCTGGGTGGGAATTGAACCCTCGACCTGCCGTGCGAAAGGCAAACATTTACCAACCACGGCAATCGGCCCATCAACTCTTACTAGTCTGCCGTCTCTTGTCAAGTTCTGTGGTAACAAGTGGAAAAAGGAAGTTCGTTCCTAAAACATCTATAGCGAACAAAATTTGGCAATGTTTCCCAGAATAACATCCATAAAGATCTAGAATTTACGACACTTACAGTAAAATCACTAGGCTTTCCAACACGAGACCTATAAATACGCCATAACTCCTATAAATACGTCTTCCGAAACACTAACACACATTCAAGCAACCGAAAGTACAGCGATACGATATAAAAGAGGCAAAGTTAAATAAAAACATGAAAAAAAAAAACTTTCCCGAGGAACATATAAATGGGAGATCAAAGAAAAACTGTTCGTACGAAACTTTCCGAAGGTAGGACTTATAAAGAATTCTGGTGAATTCTCGTTCGTCGTTTGGACAAATTTTATTAAGTCCGGTCCAGTAGATAAAAGGAATTTGTGAACGTTAGTTTGTTGGAGGAATACTAAAATAGTCGTATGCTGATCTTGGGAACAACTTCAGGTGTTATAATGTTCCTGACAGAACTACGGCCGATCTCACTAGGCTCCATTGATATTGGCCAACTACATAGCATATTTTTATGTTCGAATGGCCTGTTGATCGAGTTGTCAGTGACCCAGACTGCTAAGCCAGAAGTCGTCTGTTCGAACCCCACCCAGGAAAAATATGTAAGATGAGCACGATTACGTCGTGTGTTCGAACCCTACCCAGGAAAAAATGTAAGATGAGCACGATTACGTCGTGTGTTCAAACGCCACCCAGGAAAAATATGTAAGATGAGCACGATTACGTCGTGTGTTCAAACCCCACCCAGGAAAAATATGTAAGATGACCACGATTACGTGTTCTGTGTCTGGGTGTTACGTATGTATTTAGATATACATTCATTAGTTACCTGGTTAACATAGTACAGGCTAAGCCTAGTCATCATCATCATCTTGACCCACCAATATGCTAGTGGGTATGGTTTCCGCACTTAGGCTGAGATCTATAGAGCGTACTTAGACTTTGCTCAGACTTTACTTAGACAGAAGTTAATGCATGTAACGAAATTACAATTGGTGTTTTGACTTTGTCTGTCTTAGCTTATGCTAAGCATAATCTTAACTTCAAAAAGTCTATAAATACCAAATCAAAGTATTTAAGCTTAGCATACATTTAGCAAAGTTTTACGTAAGTAAAGTTTGAGCAAAGTCTAAGTACGCTCTATAGATCTCAGCTTTAGTCCCGATGTGGACCATTGTACGTAAGCCACGGTGGCCTTTACTCCATCCAGCCCACCTCCTTCCAGAAGCATATTAGGTCTCCCAAACTTCTCAGGACCTCCGGAAAAGTTCTTGGTGAACCCAAGATTTCTCTCCGGATTTTCACGATGCCTGTGCACTCGAGGAGCACATGCGCGACCGTTTCGTCAGCGTCCATGCACGCTCTGCACAGAGGGCTGTCAGTTATGCCAATAGTGTGAAAGTGTTTGTTGAGTGAGCTGTTAGGGCTAAGCCTAGTTTTGGATCTGATGGAAGTGAGTCAGTGTGAATCAACACGGCTGCACTCTCTATCCCCTCAGTCTCGTTATCCTATGGGATGGCTACCCGACACTTGAAGACGCAGAGAACCGACAGATTTACTTGCTCTCCGAGGTACGAGCGTATAACAACCGCGTGGTCGGACTAATCTTGTACATGAGGCGCCCCTGACGCGTGCTCTCCGTACTCCTTAACCTTATAGCAGCTGAGACTGACTTATTTGTGTGTTCTCTGAGTGAGTTCACGAGAAGTGAATTATGTATAATTAGTTATAAGTAAAATTTGTTTAGTGGTATAAAATTGTATTATACTTAGATAAGTACTCTATCGCATTGGACTTATACCTGTAAAGATAGATGTAAGAGGAAAATAAATAATAAATAAAAAAACACCAAATCCCACACACTGGGCTGCTTATAAATATTTTGCATTATGAAATAAATCCTAGTAACACTTTTTGGTCGGTTGGGGATTTGAATCCATGACCTAATTATCCGTGGCAGAACACGGGAACAGCTGATGCTGGTTAGGTTACAATACACATGAGATCACTCAATTTTTTTTTTGAATGACGCTATAGTTAGGTTAGGAGGCTTTCACTACTTCACCGGACTATAGAGGCGAGCAGAGGGCTCAAGCCGTCTAGCAATTAAGTAACCCGCGCCGGAGGCACCCCCTGTGGGGTTCGAACCTCGACTCTGGGCGATTACTGGCGGAGAGAGGGCAGAGATCATCATTTTAGGGAGTTTTGTGCAACTTTCGCTCTACGTTAATGACATGACGCGGCCCCCGTCCGCGTTGAGGGGGCTTTTTATCGATAGTTTCATTCCTTCCTCATAAGCTGGGGACCTTACTCACTCCTCCCAACTATGTCCATCCATCCGTGTACTGAAATCTTAGAATGTTAAATAGGTAAAGGATTTCGTGAGCATCTGACCTCTTGAAACCCTCTTCAAAATATGATGAAGATCCTAGTGTTTTCTTCCTGCATCGCTACTCTTAAGACAACATATACAACATGTAACGTAATTAACGCACACCCTCAGACACCCCAATTAGAATATTATGTTGTAATCATCATTGTTATTTACTAAATTAGTTTCTTGGAATAAAGTTTATTTTTCTTTATTTTATATTTAATGATGGAATTAGTATGACTACAAATAAATATGCAATTTTAAAAGTCTTATTATTTGACTTACGGTCCATTTCAATTTATTTTGACTGTATAGGGTTAATATGACAATAATTTCCGTAGTTTTAATTATTTTGGAAAAAAAATTACCTATATTAAAATGATATAAATCAATTCAGTAAACGATTCTGAACAAACTATGTTCAGGATGTGTGTTAATTAAGTTACACGTTGTATGATAATATATTTAGTTCGCTACATCAAACCCGACTCGATTTATCTGTGCACATTGTCGAATAGGTATTTTCTATCTGTGATCACATTAACGTGATTAACATGAACCCTATATCGTCTTACGCTCATCAATTAATTTGATGACAAACTTGATATACACGGGTTGAAGATTCGATCTATTTCACGAAATCACAACAGAAACTCCTCATGGCTGGATTTATCGAGGCGTTCATTAGTTAGGTCGCGTTATCCATCGGTAAGTGTCGTCAGTGTATAGGTGGGTGATCTCTGAAATGGTTTAATTTATTAGCGTCTTTATTCTTTAATAGCTGTGCCCGCGACTACGTCCGCGTGTTAATTAGCTTATTAAGTTTTTTTATTGGATTTTCTAAAAAAAAACAATTTTTCCTAAATAAACTTGGCCTAAGTTACTCCTTATTACATCAGCTACCTGCCAAAAAAAAGTCCCGTCAAAATCGGTCCAGCCATTTTAGAGATTAGCTGGAGCAAACAGACAGACAGACAGACAAAAATTGAAAAAAATGTTATTTTGGTGTATGTACCGTATATATATTCATATTTATGTAGTAAAAACCGGTTATTTCAATATTACAAACAGACACTCCAATTTTATTTATTTGTATAGATTTATTTGTATAGATAAGGCACATGAAGTCCCTCCCGGCATGTAGACATTAGAAAACAGTAGTTATCTCATTAGCCTACTGGGCAGCTACAACGACACTAACTAAAGTGTCAATGGTTACACTTTAGTTAGTGTCGTTGTAGCTGCCCAGTGCTGCCTTATCTATACAAATAAATCTATCCATCTATCCCAGACGAGAGATAATCAAACTAGGTTTAGTTTGTCGATTCATTGAGATTTTCGTTCAAAATAACAATAGAGAATATTTCTGAGAGTTTGTTAACATATAGTATATACTAGCCGTGCCCCGCGGTTTCACCCGCGTTAAACTTTATAAATTATCACACCTCCTCCCCCGAAGGTGATAGCGTGATAATATGTAGCCTATATGTTGACCCGACCTCTTAGTAATATTCATGCAAAATTTGAAGTAAATCCATGCAGTACTTTTTGAGTTTAGCCCGGACATACATACAGACAAACAGACAAAGATCTAAACACTATATTTTTGGCTTCGACATCGATTGCGGATCACGCCCCAAGTATCCTTTTAAAAAAATATTCAATGTACAGTTTTGACTTTCCTACGATTTTATTATATGTATAGATTTTACAACTTCGGAAGTCTATATAGCGCGAACTATTCAGTTTATAAAAAAATATACTAGAGCAATGGGTCTGATGAACAATTTATATTTTGAGTTTCAGTTCTAAGTATGGTTAACCCTCAAAATCTATTGGTATTTATTTATTTTGTGTGAAAATCTTAATGCGCTTCACAGAATACGTCTACTTACCAAGTTTCAACAGTATAGTTCTTATAGTTACGGAAAAAAGTAGCTGTGACATACGGACGGACAGACAGACAGACATGACGAATCCATAAGGGATCCGTTTTTTTCCTTTTGGCTACGGAACCCTAAAAACTACTCTATGATCACTGGAGAGCCGAAAATGTAGCGAGGTAATCCTTATTTAATATTAATAATTAGATCGAATATGAGGGCATCCTGTCAATGAGGGCTTGTCCCAGATTTGTGCATGGAAATTAATTTGATTAGATATTTACTTATGATTAGAAATGCTAGCCATCATATATTAATATATATATATAATATCTAGGGACAATGTCACACAGATCATCCTTGCCCCAAACTAAGCAAAGGTTGTACTGTGGGTACCAGGCGTCGATATAGATATATATATATATACTTATATACATAGAAAACATCCATGACTCAGAAACAAATATTCGTGCTCATCACACAAATATTTGCACTTACTGGGATTCGGACCCAGGACCACAAGCTTCGTAGGCAGGAGCCCTACCATCTAGGCTACGGTGACCGTGATATAGCTTCATACATAACTTCTTCATACATTTATATAGCTCCTAAGAAGCTATGACACTCTGACACTGCTCATACGATGAAGTAGAAGTACTCAGTAAAAATAATTAAAGCTTATTTTTTAACTTTCATTTAAAATTTTGCTCATTATTTTCTTTCATAACTTTCATGGTTTAGGTACTTTTGTCATACTTTCTCCCTACGCAAATGTTGGGTCACCTATTTCGAACTCCTTTTCAAAACTTTTGGTCCAACATCCAATCTTAATTTGTCCGAGTTGGAGGCCATTCGCTGAAGGAGTCGTCTTGTTGATTTGAATTAAGTTAAATATAAAGTTGAAGTTTCTATACAACTGTAAGCTGTGTATTTGAACAAAACTTGACCAGTGTTATTCTCAGTTGTTTGTGTTTTTGAAATCTTCTATCCATTGTAGTTATGTCTTAGAGAATTTAATATACAAGGTGTACCATAAATAATAATAATATCCTGGGGCATTATTCACACACGGTCATCTGATCCCCAACTAAGCAGAGCTTGTACTATAGAAACCAGATAACTGATATACCTAGTCAAGTCCAAAATCTTGAAGTCACTCAAAACTACTGTTAACTCGTCGTAGGTATTTCATTGTTCTATAGCCTAAATAATCTCAAGTGCCGATTATTCGTCTAGATTTGGAGAATGTTGGTTAACCCGTAATTGGCTAGTGTGTAAGTCTAATTTGTTAAAAAATGATTCATAAGATAAATATTGTATGGACAAGCTGTGGGTAAACCTGATGTTAATAAATAAATAAAATAAATACCTCTACATATACTACTGTTATTTTGTAAATACATACTTGTACTCAGACTCCGGACTAACATAATCATCCACATAAATATTTGTCCTGTGACCTGTGACGTGAAAGACAAGCATTTACCAACCAAGCCAACAGGCCCGTTAGAGTTTGTGGGCGAGCATGCAAGAAATTGAAAATAAATCAATATGCATGATTTACATCTATACATATAATATAATCGTAGGAAAGTCAAAACTGTACTTTGAATATTTTTTAAAAAGGATACTTGGGGCGTGATCTGCAATCGATATTGAAGCCAAAAATATAGTTTTTAGAAATTTTGTCTGTGTGTATGTCCGGGCTAAACTCAAAAAGTACTGCATGGATTTACTTCAAATTTTGCATGACTATTACTCAGAGGTCGGGTCAACATATAGGCTATATATTATCATGCTATCGCCTACGGGGGAGGAGCTGTCATAATTTATAAAGTTCAACGCGGGTAAAACCGCGGGGCACAGCTAGTACAGAAATAAAATAAACGTAAGTTTTTTTAAAGACAACGCCCGCATCATGGATTGTAAACCCTGTGTCGCGGGGTACTTTACAAACATATAATAGACGGACACAAATTACATGCAGACTCAGAACAACTATTTTGGGTCACACAAATAGTTACCCGGCGCGGGACTCGAACCCACGACACGAAGCGGCGAGGTGACTGTCTTAGCCACTGCGCCACACGTGCAGTCATTAAACAAAATACCTACATCACATTTCTTTGTTTTCTACTAATCTAATGTTAATAAATAGAGTTTTTATTGTTTAATAATAGTGGTTTCCTTTATGACTTTCAACTCTAAAAGTAGGCAAATCAGAATTAAAGACAGAAGTTTTAAATAATGGACGGATTTATTTATGCGCCTTTAGAGTAAAAAAAATAATAGTAACTTAAATAATTAACGATACATCTAAACAATGATTAATTAATTATTTATACATTATTTATCTTATTGCTGCTTTTGCATCGATTCGATGAGTTTTGAGTAAACCATTTCAGGGGCTTGGGTTGAGAATTGGAAATCCGTGTTGCTGAAGTGTTTCTGCGGCACCTTGTAGGTTTCCTTTACGTTAGGGAGCTCCTTTTCCAATCTGGCAACATCATCAGGGTGGGCCAACCAATCATCTTCGCTGAAGTATAGGCTAACAGGAGCCTGTACCTTGTTCACCTCATACTTTGGAGGCTCCTGGCTGCCATAAACCATGCGGTTGATTAATGGACCGTGGTCGTATCTACGGAAGTCCTGAGAAGCTACATTCTGTGCGTATTGCTTAATTACTCTCGTTGAGGTACCAGCTGGCAAGTGTTTCATCACTTCTGCGATCATGTTGGGTTCCATGTTCTCAACGTTGACACCGGCCAAGACAAATTTGTCATTGGAACTGACCTTTTTGCAGCCGATCGCGTCTTCTAACATTTTTCCACCGAGGGACTTGATTTGTTCCTTGCTGGGAGTGAAAGGACCATTTCCAAATTCTTGTTCCAGCTCCTGGTTTTGGCTCTTAGGAGCTATCATGCGTAATAGTGGACTGCGCACGTTAGTCATGTACACCATGGGAGACAGAGCGTACATCATTATTATCTTGTCGTTGTATTCTGGGCGAGTGGCAGCAAGTGCGAAGAAGGCTGTAGTTCCTTGGGAATGTCCAATAAAGTACAATTTTTCTTGTTCCGTTGTTTTCAAAGTGTAGTCAATCATCGCTGGCAAGTCGTGAAGAGCAATTTCGTCAGTGCTGAATTGCCAGAAGTCGGCGACGGCGGCGTGCTTGCTGACGTGACGTCTGGAGTATATGTTACCTCGAGCGTTGCCCAGCCATACATCGTAGCCAGCATCAGACAGCAAGTAAGCCAAGGACTTTCCAGGGCCCATAAGTAGCCAGTCATCAGCACTTCCGAGGATACCATGCATCAAAAATACGACTGGCCTCTTCTGAACTTCACGGATAAACTTTTGAGGAGGGATTCTGAAGACAGTGAGGACGTAGCCATCATCAGTCTTCACGGTATGTTCCTCAATAGGATATCCATGTTTCTGGGCTAGTTGAGTAGCGTTGAGTACAGCTTCATCAGAGTCACGGTTAGCGATTTCATATTTTTCGTGGAACTTGACCTTATCTTCCTTAGTAATCTGTTTCATTGCTTTTTGGGCATCAGCAAAGATCTTCTGGATCTGCTCCTGGTCCTGTGCTTGATCAGTAAAGCCACCCATCTGATGCAGTAAAGTCTTCATGATATCATCCACATTAGGTATTCTGGTATCCTTTTCCATAACGGTGCTGTCCAAAGTCATCCATAATGGCTGGTCAACCAATTGTTGACGTTGTTTTGGTACCCATTGCTGTTCTTGTTCATATTTACGGACTTGGACGTATTTTTGTTGTTGTTTGTAAGGATATTTCTTAAACTGTGTTGACTGCACCTCGTCATTGTATTTTCTTTCCTGGCTTTCACTGGATCCAGAATAATAATGTTTCTTGTGTTGTTTTTGCTTCTTTTGCGACTGGGTGTGCACACTTTGCTCCTCAGAAGATTGAGACTGAGAATTCTCGTCACGTCGGTACTGAGGCTTTTGATACTGTTCCCTTTCAGGCAGTTGATAGGCGGATCGAACTCTTTGCTTCTCTTTTTCAGCTTCTTGTCTTCGTTCCTGGTTCCATTGCGGCTGATCCCATTGGTCTTGGTTTTGTTGCTGCTGGTTCCACTGCTGCCGGTTATATAGTTGGTTGCTATCCGGCGTTTGGTCTTGTTGCCTCTGACCCTGAATGTACTGCTGCTTGGGAACGTCAAGCTCCTCTACTTGATGTTCTTGTGGCCTAAAGATGCTGGCAGTAATGCCATGCGCCAAAGTCAGGCAGAGCAGTACGCTAGCTGCCTTCATGTTGCCTGATTTGTATTATGTTTAGATAATGGACACATTTGCGGTATTTATACGGATAATTTTGTTCATTCAGCTATAGTGGTTCGAGTGGGGAAAGGGCGTTAATTGCTGTTTAAGCGCTTATGAATTCAATAACGTGTTTTCGTTTAGTAAGTACCTAATAACTTTAGTTTACATTATCAACAAATGAAAATAACTTTTAGATAACAAATAATAAGGTTCAATATACATTACGTTGATTTTATAATCATACAAGACAAGAGCATACAACAATATACAATAAATTATTAAAGTGCAATAGGCACATTCTTTTAACACGATAATATGTACAATTTACATGATTATAATGTTTAACACCAGACGCAAAAAAGGGACGTTATAGATTTCGTTAGACGTTACATATTTTTAGGGTTCCGCAGCCAAATGGCAAAAAACAGAACCCTTATAGATTCGTCATGTCTGTCTGTCTGTCCGTCCGTATGTCACAGCCACTCTTTTCCGAAACTATAAGAGCTGTACTGTTGAAATTTGGTAAGTAGATGTATTCGGTGAACCGCATTAAGAATTTTACACAAAATAGAAAAAGAACAATGATTTTAGGGGGTCCCCATACATAGAACTGAAACTCAAAAATTGTCTATGGATAGGTCTTCAAAAATGATAGTGAGGTTTCTAATATATTTTTTTTCTAAAATGAATAGTTTGCGCGAGAGACACTTCCAAAGTGGTAAAATGAGTGTACCCCCCACTGTAACTTCTAGAATAAGAGATTGATAAAACTAAAAAAGATATATCATGTACATTATCATGCAAAATAAGAACAATAATTGGTTTGAACGAGATCTAGCAAGTAGTTTTTTATAATACGTCATAAATCGTAAACCGCAATTTGCTTTCATTTAATCAACTGAAATACTTGCTGCTATGGCACCCTTCATGGGCGAGTCCAACTCGGACTTGGCCGGTTTTTATACTAGTTAATCAGAAAACAAGCATACGGCCTAACTGATGGTAAGCAATTCCCTTAGCTTATGAAGCTTATGATC
Organism: Pseudoips prasinana; assembly: GCA_951640165.1. NCBI lineage: Eukaryota > Metazoa > Arthropoda > Insecta > Lepidoptera > Nolidae > Pseudoips > Pseudoips prasinana. The sequence continues at coordinate 28,275,181 of OX621251.1, read as the reverse complement.
CACCCCGATTCCTTGGGATGGATCGGCAGCTTGAGTGATGCTTGCTGCCTTTGAGTGAGGGTTGATGCTTCCCGATGAGCGATGATGAGTTGATCTCTGAGACCTTACACCCATCACCACAACACTAACACATTTAGACTGGAGAGGAGTGTGTTCTGTAAGGTGGAGGCCATTAGCCAGTTGGACATCTCATAGAGTAAAGGGATGCTGTGTTCTACCTTATTTAATCAAAAGCCGTGCAAATATATAAGTAGTAGTGTAGTAAAAATTAGCTAAAATTTAAAATTTTGATAATTAAACCTACACATGATCCTTGACAATAACTTAATTTAAGTTAGTTAAATATCGTTACTGTTATGAAATAAATCTTATTGTAAATTATTTCCTACAATCCGTGTACCTAAATATCTATATGTACCTAGAAATAATTATAAATTAATTATATATTACTACAAAAATGTTCTGACTATTTACAAGCGCTTTTTTAAAGTCTACGTGAGAATAAAAACCTTTTTGTTTTATTTATTTTATTTATTTAGTACCTTCTTTTTTTGATGAAGCGGCGAGAATGAGAATAACTTAATATAATCTAGCTAAATATCATTAAGATTATTAAATAAATCTTATTGTAATTTTTTCATAAAATCCGTGTACCTACCTCAATATCTATATATATATATCTAGAAATAATTATAAATTGATTAATTAATTATATATTACTACAAACATTTTCTGACTATTTACAAGCGCTTTTTTAAAGTTTACGTGAATAAATACCTTTTCAATTTCATTGCACAACTTTTCTGTTATTGACATTACAATAATAATGTACCAGCATTCTTCACACACGGCCATCCCAAACTAAGCAGAGCTTGTACTATGGTAACTAGATAACTGAAATACTACATATACTACTTTTCTGTTGTAAATACAAACTTATATAGATAACTAGCTGTTCCCCGCGGTTTTACCCGCGTCATATTTTATAAATTATCACAGCTCCTTCCCGGATGTGATAGCGTGATAATATTTAGCCTATATGTTGACTTGACCTCTTAGTAATTCATGCAAAATCTGAAGTTAATCCATACAGTACTTTTTGCGTATAGCCCGGACATACAAACAGACAAAAATTCTAAAAAATATATTTTTGGCTTCTATATCGATTGTAGATCACCAAGTATTTTCTTTAAAATATATTCAATGTACAGTACAGTACATAATATATTATATTATAAGAGGGAATACAGATATAATATAGATGCTCTCACCGGTCTGTATATTATCCTTACTAACCCTAAGTTTTTTAGTACCTGGATTAAAGTTACTAACCAAATTACTATGTAAGTATAGCTATTTGGCGCATTGGATCCGGTGGTAGCATTAAAGCGCGATTGTTGCGTCGTTATTAACACAAGGTCCGTCATAATAATAATACCTTAATATAGACAGAACCATTGACAATATGTAGTAAAAATATTAGACTTAAACTAGATAATTAAACATAATCTCTTGACAATAAATTGATACGAGCAAGCTAAATATCATTGCTGTAATAAAATAAATTTTATAAATGTTTTCATACAATGTGTACCTAAGTATCTATGTTACTAGAAATAATAATGTATACACCTATATTACTAGAAACATGTTCTGACTATTTACAAGCCCTTTTTTAAAGTCTACGTGAATAAAAACCTTTGTTATTTTATTTCTTCAAAATAGTTTATTCGTAGTCCCCTTGTCCAATATTAGAGCAATTAGGTAGTATTTCTCATAAAAAGACAAAGAATTATCTTCACAAATGACTGAGAAACCAATAATACATCTATACATATAATAAAATCGTAGGAAAGTCAAAACTGTACATTGAATATTTTTTTAAAAGGGTACTTAGGGCGTGATCTACATTGGATATCGAAGCCAAAAATATTTGTCCGTATATATGTCCGGGCTAAACTCAAAAAGTACTGCATGGATTTACTTCAAATTTTGCATGAATATTACTAAGAGGTCGGGTCAACATATAGGCTATATATTATCACGCTATCACCTACGGGGAGGGGCTATGATAATTTATAAAATTTAACGCGGGTAAAACCGCGGGTCAAAGCTAGTACAAAATAAAACATAGTACAGTGCGATTGATAATTTATAACTAAACAGAAAAATTAAAATAATGAAATATTTTGGGTGTTACTGTATGGTGACGACATGGAATATCAACACCCCATCTTATCCCGTGCAGGACAACTGAGACACAGCAGATGGCAGTGTGTTAACAGTCCCAAAATATATAGTTACTATCCCAAACTAGGCAGCCAGCGTCTGTCCTTTTTTTTATCGTGGGGAAATCCTTATGGACTTCCTCCGCTCCGGGGTGGGCGGAGGGGCATGCCGGACTCCAACCGGCTAAAACCCCACGGTGGCCTCTCTCAGCACATAGTTGAGGGACTCCGGGATCTCCAGTGGAACGCACCGGGATCCCTCCAGTGCTATGCCGAAGCTCATCCCGGTAGGAAACTATATTGTATCCTTCTAAGCTCTCGATGTGTGCAACTGCGCGTGGCCACCACGCACTGCTACCTTCCCGGGGGTCGCTTGATGGATGCACAAAGTCCCCACTTCATATACCTACGACCCTGGGGGCCCCCCTGATTGCCTGTAGGATTACAGGTAGGCAGCGCCTGTACTATATTAACAAAGCAACTGATAAACATACTTATATATTTTAAACACATCGTATTATAGATAAATTACACGCAGGCACATTACAAATAGTTGTGCTAATCGCACCAAGATTTATCCTGTATGGGAATCGAACCCACGACCTCTGGCTTAGCAGTCAAGGCTACTAACCACTAGACCAGCAACGTCTTCCCTCTCAACGGAGAAATCGCATAAAAAACACACCAAACAAACATACAATTGACAACCTCCTCCTTTTAAAAGTCGGTTAAAAGACGTATACCTGGCCTGTGTGAGTGGAACAACCGGAAGGGGAAGACCTCGTCGAACATTCTCTGACCAAATCGGAGACGTCCTCAAGAAAGGGTAGGTCAGAAGTACCCTAAACCGGCGAGCATGTATGAAGAATATAATGACAGTAGTCGAGGCAAAAGACGTGTGCAAAGATCGTGACAAATGGAAATCCGTTGTCTCTGCCTACCCCTCTGGGAAACAGGCGTGAGTCTATGTATGTATGTATATATGTAAAACTTAAGTTCGCCACATTTTTCCTGCATACTTTATTTATTAGAGGTAGCAAACAAGGTTCCGCTAGAGTCAAGTGGTTACCGTAGCGTATGAAACTTATGTACGAAAACTGAGGGGCTCATAGCTAGATGTACTCATCGGTCCGTAAGTAATCGCCAAGGTTAAGCAACTAGGCTTTCGGTCAGTCCATAGATGGGTGACCGCCAAAGTGGTTTAATTTCTGAGCAACTCTGTGCTTCGAAGGTCACGTTAAGCTGTCGATCCCGGTCGTAGTCATTAGACAACAGTCGTTAAGCCAGGTCAGAGGCGTACTGGGCGGCTTGAATAACTCTGACACTAGGGTAATCACTGCCCATACATTAAGTAAGTAGCCTATGAACACCTGCAATCATTATGTGTCATGTCGGGGCTGTTGCCGTGGTTGGCAAATGCTTGCTTTTCACGCCGGAGGTTGTGGGTTCGATTCCCACCCAGGACAGATATTTGTGTGCATGAACATGTCTGTTAGACCCGAGTCTGGGTGTAATTATCTATATAAGTACGTATTTACAAAAAAAAGTAGTATATGTAGTATAGATCTGTTTTCCGTAGTATAAGCTCTGCTTAGTTTGGGGTCAGATGGCCGGGTGTAAATAATGTCCCAGGATATTATTATGTATGATTCGTCTAATGCTAAGATACGAAATTCGTTATACACAATCATGTTTTAACACAGTATACCTACGATGAATAAATTATAGCCGTAAATAAATGTACTCAGTTACATAAATGCTGCATAGGTAGGAATTATTAAAAGCAGTGTATTTTGTAAGTACAACCTTTGAACATTCACAAGTAGCAAACAAAATGCTTATGTTGGATAAAATATAATTATATGTATAAGCATTTAGTTTATGTACGTTTGTACGTTCAATGTTCATACCTTTAACTTTACAAGTGTATAAAAAAGTGATTAAACAGTATATCACATACTTATGTAACACACAGTTTAATTAAATTTAAATCTAATCAGTCGACCGTCTATGCTGTGTGGTGACGGCATAGAATATGATCACCCCATCTCATCCCGTGGGGGAGCGTAGAAGGGAATATCTATCAGAAAACGGGCTGCAGCGTTTTTCTGTGAACTATGTTCAACACATTGCGATCGCCAACCCGTCTGCCAAGCTTGGCGATTATGGCATATCCCCCATTCTTTGGGAAGGCTTTTGTCCAGCCGTGGACGTACTTTGGCTGACATCTACCAATCTATGGTCAAGGAGTATAGAGTTTTTGCAAATTATGTAAAATAACGTGTTTTACTTATTATCGATAGTTTCATTTAGTATCATATCTCTATTCGAAAGTTAATCATAGGAGCGCTTGGAGGAATAAAAAGTTAATATTTTGAATTGTTATCGGGAACGCTACTTCTAGTAGCGCTCCGAGGAATAAAAAGGAGCGCCTCATTAGGAGCGCCTCAAAATAGGAGCGCTTCGAGGAATACCTCAAACACTGCCCAAACGTATTGTTAAATACCTAAAGTATATCTTTCTCTTCATTCGGTTCTTCTATATTTCTTTCTGTGTCTCCGTGTTTCGGAAGGTACATAAACCTGTCAGTCCCGGCTGCAGTGATAGAGGGCTTTCTCGACTGTTGACTGATTAGTACAGCCATCGAGGCGACCTGAATAACTTTGACATTGGGGTAAACAATGCCTATGCGTATACCTAAGGTATACTTTATTATTATTTAAAAGTCGTCACCGTAGCCTAGTTGGTAGTGCTCCTGCCTACGAAGCTGGTGGTCCTGGGTTCGAATCCCGGTAAGTGCAAATATTTGTGTGATGAGCACGAATATTTGTTTCTGAGTCATGGATGTTTTCTATGTATTTAAGTATATAAGTATGTATATCGTCGCCTGGTACCCATTGTACAAGCTTTGCTTAGTTTTGGGCTAGGATGATCTGTGTGTGTGGCCCGATATATTATTATTATAAAAAAAAAATAAAAAAAATTAAAGCTCGCCTTTATTGATATTCATGAAGCAGTGAACTACATCCGGACATATCGATATTGACATCGAATCGGCCATTGTGGAGATCCTTGAGCCTTTGAACTGCATTAGGTGTCTTACTGCTGATGATGAAGATGGTGATGATGTGGAAAGAAACACAAGCTATGTCTCTATACTATACTTATCAAAATGTTGACTAAATGTTTACAAAGGACGAGCTGACTACAAACATTTAAAAGATACCATTGACCTTTAGACCACATGACTGAAGTCAAACTTCAAACATAACTGGTTATGAGAGAAAGAGAGAAAGAAAATGTGTGCTCGCACCTCTCTCTTTGCCCCTACAGTAATATATACTAAACATAGATCTCTCTCTTTCTATTTACTTATATCTCCCTCTCAATTTCCATTCGCCTCACCCAAAAACACTCATCGCAACACTCTCGTCACGTATTCACCAGTTTACTCCTTATTTTTTTTTATTTTTTTTTGTCGGGACTAGTCCCTCCCTCTTACCCACAACTGCAACTCCTGTAACCCAGGATCTACAGTGGCACACAATGAAATGACACTGAGCGGTGAAGCTCAGGCATGTCCCGGGGAATCGCTTTAACTGTCTTGGATCCCGCAACGAATTTAAGCAGAAAGACAAAAAAGGAGGAGTTAGAAAATGAATAGTTCCACTTCCCTCCAGAGCAAAGCGGGAGACAGAATGATGTAAAGAGGCTATAGCCTCATAAAATGAGAGATTTGCAACTAGAGAAGCCAGCTGCAAAAGCACCGAGGATCAATTTAAGGGTCCTAAGTGAGCTGTTATATTTGATTCCGCACGGAAGGTGTTCCTTGTTGCTACAAGATCCGTATAATAAACTACTCCAGATATTGGTTGCAAGCTGTTCAACATAATATCACGCTGATTTTGCCAGAGATCACACTCCCACAGGATGTGGTGAGCAGTTTGTTGATATTCGTTACTGGAAGTTGAGCACAGACAGATTGGTGAAGATACTAATTTGAAACTATACAATTTACTTTTAAAATTGCCGTGTCCGGTAAGAAATTGTGCAACACAATGGTCTATACCATTAATTTTTTAGACGCCTGTCCAGTTTCGCGCCTGCATATAAAATATTATACTTACAAGACGCACCCAAAAAAAATGGAGTCGTCACCTATAACCATTACGTCACAAAAGAAAATGTTTATTTATAAGTTTTGGGACACAATACTAAATGTTGAGGAAAGTCGTAAACAAAGTCGCCATCAAAGTCTTGTATTTTTTATACATTGTTAGTAGACTATAAACTGCTCACTATGTTCGATTTTATTTACGTACAGAACTACATAACATCAGCAGAATTGTTTTTTTTTTTATTATACACAGCAATTTCCACTGACGTGCTGACAAAGGAATTTTGCAATACTGTTATTTTTTTAAGCTAGTCACATACCGTGGTTTTTTATACTTTATTTGCACACAAATTAATGCCAGCAATTTTGACTGCATTTTATTTTGTATCACACACTTCTAAATGTATAATATTTTTTAATGTGCATAATATTATTTGGTATCATAATTAATGGTTTCACTCTATAACGGGGGGCTCTTGGAAGTTTTATAGTAATTTGTTTATTAACATATCTATTATAGTGATTTTATTTAATTTGTCTATTTCTCCCATCACATACATACACATAATAATAATAATGTCCTCCTAGCCGAATTTCGGCCACGGCGGCCAGTCTCAACAGAGATTAGCCATCTGCGCGGGACATATTATAGTGCTCAAGTGTGTGCGCAAACACAGGAGCACTTTCTATTCCATCACTCTCATGATCCGATGGGAAGCCTATGCGACACGACCGGAAAGAGGTCAGGTACAGGACCGACGGCTTTACGTGCTCTCCGAGGCACGGGGGTATAATACCGCCAACTCCCAGACTTCGGGCTAATACTGAGAAATTTAGCTTTTTACAGAAAAGTCCCAAAATCACTTTGTGCCCCGACCTGGGATTTGAACCCAGGACCTCGTTCTCTGCGGGTGAACACGCTACCGCTAGACCAACGAGGCAGTCACATACATACACACACCAACGCACACACACGCACACGCACACGCGCACACATACACACACACACTTTTTTTCAATATTTTAATCCTTTTATTATTTATGTTTTTAGTATGTAAATATGAAATCGACTTTGCTATTAATTTGTTAATTAAAGTCTCTGTTAGGAGTCCTGGTGACCTGTTTCTTGTACAGGTATCAACTACTACAGGCCTACCAAGCCAACTACCAGCGATCCTCCACCCATAACTTGTTGTTGTCTGCATAACTTCCATAGACGGTCACCGTAGCCTAGTTGGTAGTGATCCTTCCTACGAAGCTGGTGGTCCTGGGTTCGAATCGGTAAGTGCAAATATTTGTGTGAAGAGCACGAATATTTGTTTCTGAGTCATGGATGTTTTCTATGTATTTAAGTATTTATCTATCTATATAAGTATGTATATCGTCGCCTAGTACCCATAGTAGTACCCATGCTTAGTTTGGGGCTAAGATGATCTGTGTGATATTGTCCCCTGATATTATAGGATGCGTTTGTTTCTCTGTTATCTTGTGTGAGAAATAAATAAAATTAATATTAGTATAATTTTGGAGCCACTTATAATACACACACAAATACTTACAAAAGATACAACCGTTTACATAATTGTATAATGTACTAGCTGTGGTTGTACCCGCGTTAAATTTTATAAATTATCACAGCTCCTCCCCTGTAGGTGATAGCGTGATAATATGTACCCTATATGTTGAACCAACCTCTTAGTAATATTCATGCAAAATTTTAAGTAAATACATGCAGTGCTTTTTGAGTTTAGCCCGGACATACATACATACAAACAGACACACAGACAACAATTCTAAAAACTATATTTTTGGCTTCGATATCGATTGTAGATCACGCCCCATGTATCCTTTTAAAAAAATAATCAATGTACAGTTTTGACTTTTCTACGATTTTATTATATGTATAGATATCGCAGGGTACTTTACAGACATATAATTGACAGACACAAAGTACATCCAGACTCAGAACAACTATTTATAATCTTTAGCGTGGGAATCAAACCCGGGGCATGAAGCGGCGAGGCGACTGATTTAATCGCTGCGACACACGTGCAGTCAGCTATAAATTAGCTAATTCTAATTAATTACGTAATCCGTGCATAATCACATTCATCAAATTTCTTTTATATATTTCCAACTTTATCACAAAAGTATAAAGTTTACTTTCAATTAGGGAAATTTGACAGATTGGGGTAGCTTGATGTGCTGGCGTCTGTACATTATACTCATTGTTTCAATGTAAAATATCCTATTTTGGTGTACATACAATAAAGTGTATTTTATTTTATTAATACACCTTAGTACGATATAACTATACACGGCAGAATAAATGAACGTCGTCGATGTTTTAAATTATGGATTATCCGTCAATGGACTGCCTCATTGGTTCAACGGGAGCTCGTTCAATAGCAGTCAATGAGATCCTTGGTTCAAATCCTGGGTCATTTCAAAAAGTGTTTTTGGGCTTTTTGCAGCTTGAACCCTATTATTATCAGTATTAGCGTAAAGCTGTCGGTTCAGGGCCTGATCTCTCCCCGGTCGTGATAAATAATTATTACATCGTAATATGAGGACAGCTGTGTTTGCACACTTACGATTACTCTATCATCATTGCCGTTGAATTGTTTGAAAAATATACGTGTTTGTTTTATGGACTCACTAAGCAGAGGAAGAATTTTAACAGATCCAAAGAGCCGTTTACACGATTCCGTGAATTTTTCATTGCAGATAGCTCTTATTAATTTCTTTTGAACTTTAAATGCTTTATTGAATTCCCCAGAATTACCCCAAATCATTACGCATAGCTTAGAATGCAAGAAACGTACCCATGGTATGCATTTTAGGCCGTTTGTCTACGGCCTAAAATGCAATGATTACGGTACATCTCCACCAGGAGATGTACCGTAATCTAGGTAGAGCAAAAATATATTTGTCCAGTCTATTTTTTTTTATTTTTTTTTTAATAATAATATCTGTGTACTATGTCACACAGATCATCCTAGCCCCAAACTAAGCATAGCTTGTACTATGGGTACCAGGCGACGATATACATACTTATATAGATAGACAAATACTTATATACATAGAAAACATCCATGACTCAGAAACAAATATTCGTGCTCATCACACAAATATTTGCACTTACCGGGATTCGAACCCAGGACCACCAGCTTCGTAGGCAGGAGCACTACCAACTAGGCTACGGTGACCGTATATTGCATACATTATAATATCCTGGGACATATAATAGGTATAATATTCTGGGATATATAATATAATATCCTGGGCCATTATTTATACACGGCCATCTGATCCCAAAAGCAGAGCTTGTACTATGGAAACCATATAACTGATATACCACATATACCTAATACTTTTCTTTTGTAAATAGAAACTACAAAACAGAGGGCGTTGTAAGTTAGTTGTTTATCCAACAGTGTCACCGTTACTTCGAAATAGATGGACTAATTTGAAAGTATATTTTTACCCCAAAGCTTATTACTATAAACGCGAGGGCCCTAATGGAGTTTACATTTAACGGCATATTACCGTATAAATTTATATCCTATATTATAATATTTAAGGCAATATGATGAGCCAATTATAAGTTATTTATAACTTTCTCGCTTAATTCGGGAAGTCTTGCTGCCTTTTCTAAGTCAGTCAGTATTTCTTTAATTTCACAACAGCTACGTTGTACTAGTCATCATATTAGTCAAAAGTCCACCGCCAAAAAAAAAAGGTTTTTATTCACGTAGACTTTAAAAAAGCGCTTGTAAATAGTCAGAACATGTTTGTAGTAATATAGTTGTATACATTATTATTTCTAGTAACATAGATATTTAGGTACACATTGTATTGATTGTATGAAAACATTTATAATATTTATTGAAGTTATACTTCTTTTGGCGCGATGGAGAAAAATGATGAGAGTGAATTTTTACGATGCGCGCGCACACCGACACCAAAAAATTTAACAGCATGTTAAATAATAAAAATTTAACTTCATGCAATAACAGCATGAAGTTAGTTCTAGGTGGTATGAAAATGAATGAGAGTGAGTTTTTACGATGCGCGCGCATCGTAAAAATAACAGCATGACATTAGTTCTAGGTCGTATGAAAATTGATAACTATGTTCAAGTTGTATATTAAGAAGTATAACTTCTAACGCGTGTACATAAGTACACACAAGTATTTTTTTTATTATAGCAATGATATTTAGCTAGCTCGTATCAAGTTATTGTCAAGAGATTATGTTTAATTATCTAGTTTAAGTCTAATATTATTACTACATATTGTCAATGGTTCTGTCTAGACAAAGCGCTGTCAACAATGACTGGTCCTGTACTACCTGGGTCCAGCGGGCTCCCGCGGCCATCGTAGGATCATTAGTCCACCTTGGACAGCCCAGGGAGCTTCTGCTGCGTGGGCGCCACTAAAAACCTTTCTGCTGAAGCGGCCGTTAGTTATACGAGCAATGTGCCCCACCAGCTAACACTTCAGTTTGGCAATTTGCCGGGTTATTTCAGTAACTTTGGTTTGGTTTCAGTAACCTTGATTCAAAGTTTTTTTTTGGATCTCGCAAGGAAACTCTGAGCTTAGGCCTCTCCATTTGGGGAACCTTAAGCTTTATTATGAAGCCACAGAACTACTACTTCTTAAAGTGTCGATGGCAAACTAATAAAATGTTTGTAGCCCAGAACGCGGCCACGCTGATTGCCCTGCTTGTGGCATTCCTAGGATCCTGCCATGAATATGTGGCAGGTTTGACTGCCTCGCTGGTCTAGCGGTAGCGTGTTCAACCCAGATAACGAGGTCCTGGGTTCAAATCCTGGGTCGGGCCGAAAGTGATTTTGGGATTTTTCTGTAAAACTAAATAATCTTAATAACAGCCCGAAGTCTGGGAGTTGGCGGTATTATACCCCCGTGCCTCGGAGAGCACGTAAAGCCGTCGGACCTGTACCTGACCTCTTTCCGGTCGTGTCGCTAGTCGTCCCATCGGATCATAAGAGTGATGGAATAGAAAGTGCTCCTGTGTTTGCGCACACACTTGAGCACTATAATATGTCCCGCACAGATGGCTTGTCTCCTTTAAGAGTGGCCGCCGTGGCCGGATCTCGGCTAGGAGGACATTATTATTATGTGGCAGGTCAGGCTGGGCACGATGTTAGGTGGGCCAAGGATTGGACTCCCCGAGTCCAGAGTCAATGTAGGGACTTCCAAACCGGCCACGGCAATTGTTGTCCAGGTGGAAGGCTTTCGGAAGGCGTGAACAAAATGATCCAGTAATCATATTTGTGCACGCCAGATACTGTGTATATTATATATATTATATACAAGAATGAAACGGTGAGGTTTTGCACTTTTCTTGTATTTAAGGATGATTTTAGATAAAGTTATAAAGAGTGAAGAAAAAAGCCCTCGTACTCATATCGTCACATCGCTGTCATATCGCAGTCGCGTGTTTTACGATATCAAATCGATTTATTAGACTCGGTTTTGTCTTGTTTGTATAGTAGATTTTATTCGTAATCACGCACTGTCAAGGCTTACCCTTCACAATATATTTCATACCTAACACAAAAAGTGGAATGTTATTAGTTTATAGCCTAAAATAGCAATCTGAGATTGAGACAACATGACATGCACGTAAAGCAATCGGTCCTGTACCTGACCTCGTCGTATCGATATCGGTTCCTGAGAGTAACGAAATAAAAAGTGCCCCTGTGTTAGTTTACTATAATATGTCCCGCGCAGACGGCTACTCTCCATTGAGAATGGCCGCCATGGCCGAAATTCGACCAGGAGACGTTAAAGAGTGTGTTTAGGGATCTCTATGATATCTTAGCTTTGCAGAAGCCTCTCATATTGAGGGGCTTAGAGAAGTTTGTAGATAATAGTTGAGGTTTTCCGTACTCTTACATTATATCTATGATCCAAAGTTAGTTGCCTTGAATTTTAATTTTCTTCGTCCGTGATTCTTTGAAAATTTCCATCCAGCGTTATCTTTTAAAGTAAAAATATAAATATGTATACTTAACTTGGTGAACTACAAAACATGTTCTGACTATTTGAGCGCTTTTTATAGTATATAATGTGATAAAAACAATAATTATTTATTAAACTTTATTTATAAATAAATAAGTGATAAAACTTCAAATGCATATGGATCTGCTTGTGATCGGTTTGATATCTAGTCACTAACCAATTGACCAAAAAACAGTTTAAAATCTCATAACTCAAAATTAAGGCCTCAAACAATAGCATGGAGCCGGTTCGTATGGACAATTATATTACATGTTTAACATGCTATATCATAATAGTGTGCGCTCTCTAAAAATATGAATGGTGTATCGTGAGATTAATATTCCAAAATATTCATAAATGTTTTCATTGTGATGTAATTTGTAATAATATAATAACAATAATTTATTTCATTCAAAGGTTACATACCCATAACTTATATTACCTTAACTAATTAAACAATTATTATAATAAACACGAAATAAATATATTAAAAGACGGTGGTTTTTTTTTTATATATCAGAGGGCGACAAACGAGCTAGTGGGTCACCTGATGGTAAATGATCACCGCCGCCGTTGTATACAAACATAAAAATGGAAACCTATGAATATTTTGGAATATTAATCTCACGGGATGACCACGTCGTCATTTCGTCATTCGTCGAAAGTACTAAGAATTATTTTATATTCTATACAATATTTATATGTTTTTCTTCTTTGATCCCATTTAAATATTCAATAGAGTTGTTTCGTTCTAAAACTTTGCATCACAGAGGTCAATTTTTCAGTTCATACCCTGCTAAATCTTTTCGACTTTTACATTATTTCATGTTCTTCTTATATTAGTATTTTTAAAGACTGTAACCGTTTTAAGTCACTATAGTTAAATGTTGTAAAGTTGTTGAAAGACAGACCCAATTCAGTGACGTGTGGAAAAATTTTGATAACCATGTCTAACGAACTCAAGTAGTTATTATTCAAATTCGCGTAGTACATGTTCTTAAAACTTGGCTGTGACTTCAGAAATAGTATTTTATTTCCCTGTAAATATAACCTTCTCAAACTTTGTAAGTTCACGGACAAATTGTGAGGCAAATACGTCAATAAATTGTGCGACAAATCCAATAAACGTAGTCGTGTTTTATGCTCTGCTATAATAAAAGTATCAGCTCCAATATCTTGAATATTATTTCTAGATAAGTTGAGAAAATCAAGTACCTCTAAACCTTTGAAAGCCATTTGTACGTTACTAATATTGTTTCCAGATAAATCAATGAAGTTGACATTGTTGAAGATGCTGAACGTGTTAGATTTTATGGTTGTCCAAGTATTGTTAACGGTGTAGATGAGTTTCACCCAAAGACTGGAATTCCCTAAGAGCTTTATTGAGAGATTGTTAATGGTAGAATTTGTGATGTACAAACTGATGTAAGGATCAACGTAATCACACGGTAGGATTGCTTCACTAACTGCTCCAGGATTCTTGCAGATCACATTGTAGAAGCATAAGCCTTCGTTTTCTACTGTACAATTGTTTGCTGATGATTCTTTCGTCAATATGTTTATAAATATGAGCAAATTATCTGAAATGATAACATACAATATTTCATTATCGATATTTTTAACAACATCCTACTTATCGATTTACATGTTCATGAACGCTAAATAAACAATTTAACTGACAGATTTAATCATTCTTATTTGTTCGTTTTCAACTGACGAAATGCCATTGTTTAGCAGATGCCATTGTTTTACTATTGTGTTTGGAACGAGTGCCGCGTGACGTATTTCTACACTTTCTTCCATAGTTTGTTTTCTGTCCCACTTGTATTAAAAGACGTCCCTTTTACGCGTGTTGAGTTATTTGTTTTGTGTTCTGGTCCTAAAACATACTGGCTGTGTGTGCAGCAAAGAAACATACCAGCTGTATAAGAGCTGATGTGGAAACTTCTATAAGTCTTCAAGCCTCATTGACGTTTTATAATGGTTAATTATCAGCCAATTGTCGTACAATATCTACAATTTCATTTTCAATCGCACAAAAAATATTGATGGTTAACTAATAAAACGTTCTTTAATCTTGGACACCTATACTGATTTCTATATTAAGCTTAAGCAGCTGGTTTGTTTTCTGAGTAGGTTATCTCGTTTGTTTGTTAGTCTATCCCCGTGCTATCTACGTTTATCTCTTTCAATTCAAGGCCAAGCCGTGCAAGGACGCTGTTTAAAATCAATACTTCCTTATCTGTCACTGGGAAATTGTGCGTTGATACTTCAAAAAAACCTGCCTGAATTAAGAGCTAGCAGTTTTTTGCTTATAGAGCAGACCGAGAAATGTGAAATAAGACCACACACAGTACCCAATCTTACTTCTCAATACTTCTCACTTATTTTTGGGTTCCTGTGAGGAAATGGGAAAAAAATGTGGGAAAATGTCGCCTGAATTTATATGAGTGAAAAGATAACTAGAGCGGCATTAACCTTGGCGACATTGCTAGCCATCGTAAACTATGGTAAATAAAAATTTACTCAGTAACTGAGCAGAGTACAATTGTCGCTAAAATTATACGTATATTTTCCGACATAAAGATTATGCCTTTACTACATTCTTATCGCTGTGATAATGGTTGAAGGTTTATTTTTCCAAGCGATATGATTAAAACATAGATGGGAATAGGTTGGGTTATCTAGATAGCCTGTTGGTCTAGACACCCCGACTGCTAAGCCAGGGGTCATGGGTTTGATACTCACCCGGGATTGTTTGTTCTGTGTCTGAGTGTTAATTTTGGTTTACAAATTTTAATAATAATATTTTTTTTTTTTTAATATCTTTATTATCTCATCACAAAACATTGCTTACAATAAACATGATCCAGAAATAATACCTTAACCTGTCCACGGTGTCCAGGGATGGAAAGAAACAATATTATAATAATTCCTGGCTAAACTGAGCACGAAGAATCACTGATAATTTTAATGACATTCATTCGGCCATTTTTGTGTGATTTAGTAACCATAACCCAAGCACCCGATCATAAACACTTTCACATTTATAAAATAAGAAAGATACTGAAATTAAACTAACCTAACCGTTAGAAAACCCCCGACTCCAACTATAATTGCATCATTTTGGAAACGAGCTAAAACATTTACACTGCTGGATTGATAGTAACCAACATAGCTAAGAACCACCGCGGCACCGCAAGAAAACTGGCTTTCAAATTTAAAAAAGCGCCACAAACATACACACACCCCCACACAGACAGACATTGACTTCAAACACCTCTCTTTTTGCGCTGGGGGTTAAAAATAAATTTTCCAATTAGTTTCACTTACATTTGAATAAAAAAATACTTACAGGTATAGAATGTTTTTATCATATTTTAATATTAACTTGAAAACACAATGCGACCGTTATCGCCCGATGGAAACATAGAATGATGAACCTTGCCGAAATTTTGTTACGCTCTTACAACGTAGTTTACTACGGTGTCAATAGTAGGCGTAGCTAATGCAAGATAATACAATGACTTTCATGCTAGGATTTCTCAAAAGGATAGGCAGTAGCAAAGTGGTGATATAACCAAATTCCTCACGGCTTGTTTTTTAAATACATTTACATCTTTACACCAGAATATTGTAGCTATTATTTCGGGTCGGTTGGCGTGGTTGGTAAGTTCTTGGATGTTCACGCCGCAGGTCGCAGGATCGGCTATTGTGGAGATCCTTGGGGGAGGCCTTTGTCCAGCAGTGGACGTCTTTCGGATGATATGATGATGATGAGGTCGTGGATTCGATTCCCACCCAGGACAGATATTTGGGTGCATAAACATGTCTGTTTGCCCTGATTCTGGATGTAATTATTTATATAAGTATATATTTACAAAAGAAAAAGCAGTATATGTAACATATCGGTTATCTGGTTTCTATGGTACAAGCTCTGCTTAGTTTGGAACAAATGGCCGTGTGTTAATAATTTGTCAGGATATTTACATTTTTCTTACTTTCATGCTAGGATTTCCCAAAAGGATAGGCAGTTCCAGTTGCAAAATGATGTCATAACTCAATTTCACACGGCTTGTTTTTTTTTAAACACCGACGTTGCTTCACACTGGTACATTGCAGCTATTATTATTTCAGTTGTGTTTACTTTTATGTCCGAAATATTAAAACCACTTACTTTTACTCATATATTTTATTTATATATATTGTCAAATATTCTCTTCTTTCTTTCGGACTAAAGTCGTTACGGGAGTCAAAATAGTGGCAATTTAAGAGAGCTAGCACACCGCGCCCATTCGCTCAAAGAGCAGCCCGACTGGTGAAGTAGTACCTCCACCTTACTGAACACATTCCTCAATATTACATTAATAAATTTAATGTTGTGTTTCTGCGTGTAAGTAAGGTCGCCAGAGCTCATCGAGGTGGGGGAGGGGTCAGATACACTTGTTTGCTGACTCTTAAAGGCCGGTAACGTACCCGCGACTCCTCTGGTGTTGCGAGTGTACATGGGCGGCGGTGATCACTTATCATCAGATGACCCACTGTTTCGTTTGTCGCTCTCAATAAAATAAAGATCACAGCTAAGCGCTTATTCATTGTATGCCACTGTTTATCCCAGCTTACAGTGGTGAGTAAGAGTCTAGGTCTAACCATATCAAATATTTTTCGTTCCTATACCACTACAGCAGCAGTAATGTTCTCGGGCCACGCTAATGAGCGATTAAGGAATCGGTAGCGGGGTAGGTTAGCCCCTTGCCCGAGGTCTCTCACGTGTGCCGTAAAGAAGGGTCTGCCCTTATTTCCCCCTTACTTCAAGACGGACACAAGTCGCTGCTAGACTTAGTTCCAACTGGGTCGTTTTGGTGGTTGATTGGTATTGCGAGGGGAATCTGGTATTCTGGTGTCGTAAAATAGGGTCATTCTACTGTTCCTCTTCCGGGTATCACGAGCCCTGTCACCACGGTCATGCCCTGCCAGGGTATTAGCAAAATTCTTCGTTGGCTTAAGGCCCAGAATATAGCGCTTAACTATGCAACATAATAGCGCACTAGTCGTAGATTTTTGGGTACCGTTGCGGATTTTTTAAAGATTAGCACTTGCGAAGTATGAGCACTGGTTCACCATTTCAGCCGAATGGGGTCCACTAATGGACAAAGGCTTCCCCAAAAGATCTCCGCAATAGACTTGACTCCATTATTTGGAGGGATTTGCTACACCATACCACGCTTTGGAGACGTGTTGACGATCGCAGAATGGTGATTTCAGTACACAGAGATACGCTGTTGCGGGAAGAGATAGAGTGGTGATATTCTTTACTTGTGGCCACACAGAATGGCATCCCTTACTGTGAGAGATTTACTTTCTAAAATATGTAGATTATTTTTTTCTTTCTATGAGGCTTTTAATCATAGAACGAAATAAGCAAACCTGTTTTTCCCATATTTAGTAGTCATTACAAAATATATAAAAATGAGAAATTATCAGAATAATTTCTCATTTTTATATATTTATATTTTGGAATATTAATCTAACAAGATGATAAAAGCCTCTATTTTATAAAGTACGTATCCTATCTTATACCGTGGGGGTCGTAGAAGTCGTCCGGAGGGAATATCTAAGAAAATGGGTAGCAGCGTCTCCGTGTACTATGACCATCATACTGCGATCGCTAACCCGCCTGCCAAGCGTGGAGATTATGGCATATAAGGATTTGGCTCTCGATGGAATTATGTCCATCATTTGGAGGGCCAAATGTTGGATACAACTCCGTTGTAGAAATCTTTTGGGGAGGCTTTTATCCAGCAGTCAGCTGTCACGATAATGTTTCATCTGTATCATTTAAATTGTATATTACATTCGTATTAATAAGGCAAACCATTTCCCAAGCTGATTACCTTTTTATTATTAGTAAGGAGGTTTCCTTCAATTTCAAATCTTACTTCCTTATCGCATGGATAAATTCAAGCTTACAGACGATTTCCCCACATTAAATGGTCCGTTGATATGAAATAAATATTGGCTTGACCTTAAACTTCGTGGGATATGTCGGGTTTTTGGCAACATTCCATCTTTGGAGTTCGGAACGTAAACTATGAAGTTAAGAAGCGATTGTTTGTTTGTTCACTCGTAAAGATGTTTGTGTGCAACTTCTGTGAGTGTTAAGAATGTTCATTGTTATAGTATTTTTGTATGTAAAGATGAATTGATTGTTGGAAGGAACTGAAGTGTTGCGTTGACAAATATTTTTTCATACTTATTAATTCTTTGGCAGCAATAATATGCGCTGCAAGCCATTGGGTGCGGGTAGCTGCAATACTCTTTGGTCACAAAGGTCTTTGTCCATTAGTGAATGTCTTTCGGGACAAATCTTGTGTTGAACACAATCGTTTGTCTGTGTCTAGGTGTAATTTAGTATTCTTAATAGACTACGTACCCAGGTTGGTAGATCAAAAGAAAACATGTGCAAATGGGGTTACATTCCCACATCACAAAACATCTGCGAGTGCGGCGTGTCATCTCAAAGTATGGCTCATTTATCCGTGTGTCCCTCATGTCCAGTCTCTTGTACCCTTCAGGACTTATATGACGCTTCAGCCAAAGGGGTCAGCGTTGCCCAATTTTGGGAAGATAGAATATAATTCTTACCATCGACACGATAAGAAGAAGAAGGTGTAATTTATCTATAAATAATATCCTCCTAGCCGAATTTCGGTCGCGGCAGCCAATCTGAATAGGGATTAGCCATCTGCGCGGGACATGTTATAGTGCACAAGTGTGTGCGCAAACACAGCAGCACTTTCTATTCCATCACTCTCATGATCCGATGGGGCGCCTGGCGACACTACCGGAAATATGTCAGGTACAGAACCGAAGGTTTGCTCTCTGAGGCACGGGGATACAATGCCAACTCCCAGACTTTAGGCTGATGCTGAGAAATTTTGCATTTTACAGAAAATTCCTAAAATCACTTCTGACAGGACCTCGTTCTCAGTGGGTGAACACGCTACTGCTAGACCAACGATCTATAATAACTATGTATTTAGAAATATATAAATATGTTTATCAGTTTCTCTGGTGACCATAATACAGGAGCTACCTGGTTTGAGGTCAGATGATACCGTGTCAGTTGTCCCTAGAAATTAATTTATTGATAACATACAGCCAATCTAATGACCTTAATGCCGTACATATAATAAAATCGTAGGAAAGTCAAAACTGTACATTGAATATTTTTTTTAAAGGATACTTGGGGCGTTATCTTACAATAAATATCGAAGCCAAAAATATAGTTTTTAGAATTTTTGTCTGCATGTATGTCCGGGCTAAATTCTAAAAGTACTGCATGGATTTACTTCAAAATATGCATGAATATTACTAAGAGGTCGGGTCAACATATAGGCTACATATTATCACGCTATCACTTACGGGGGAGAAGCTGTGATAATTTATAACATTTAGCGCGGTTAAAACCGCGGGGCACAGCTAGTTAATAATATATACTGAATACATACAATATATACTGTACATACGCATATAAACTAAAACGTACATACTAATACCTCTTAGATAATAACAAAATTATGAACTAGTTCTCTCTAAAAGTAAATATTTTTGGATGTGGTAATTACAATTCAGATTAGTTTGAATTACCACAACCTAAAATATTGTTTACTTCTGCTTACTCCCATGGAATATAAAACTGAATATGTCGGGTCAACATATAGGCTACATATTATCAAGCTATCACCGGCGGGGCATGAGCTGTGATAATTTATAAAATTTAACGCGGGTAAAACCAAGGGGCACAGCTAGTACTTCAAATGAAGTCACTTTTAATATAATCAACAATATTTCGTGCTTATTCATCCAGATAATGGCACAAAGTTACAAAGAGAACATTGTTATTATAAGTTACCTACCCACAACAGTTGCGCCTATCACTCGTGCATTATCAGACACAACTTCCGTACACAGTTTCCGCAAGAAACTCGGGCGACAACACAGAACTCAATTCATTTATAAGCTTATCAATTGTGTGAAAGCGTAACATTGTGTCTAAACATCTATCTAATCCATTTGAAGGCACCTGCCTACAGCTCAATACTAACAGCCATTACGTAATGGAATCGGGCGTCACTTTGTGGAAATCTATAACATTAAAAATACTAAATAAATATATGTAACGTTAATTCCACTAATTATCGGTTTAATAATAATAACAATAATATCCTGGGACATTATTGTAAAAGACTCGCAGCAGCAAGGGGTACTCTATAATGGGTTCTAGGGGGAGACCTTCACAATGATAACACACCTATTAAACACCAATCACTTATTTTATTGAAAAAATAATAAAACTAGATTTCACAATGTATTCTTTAGAACTTCATTTTGATAACTGTTCACAAACACAATCAAACGTAAAATTATACTTTTTATTTAATTCGAATTCTATTCTTACTTTTAAAGCTATGTCCAGCTATTTTAATAAAATGACCAGAGCTAGCTATCTTTTCAAAAGAGGTTTTATTCTATAGGAGGGGAGGTAATATCATTACACCACCCCCACCCCAAAAAAAAATTTTGGAAGGCTTGAAAAACTTCCAAAATTCTGTTACCTTCCTATATATGCAATAAAAAAGAGTAGAATTGAACCCAGGACCCACTGAAAGTCTAGCAAATGGAGTGTAAGGCAAACCCTTATAATATAGGAAGGTAACATAATTTTGGAAGTTTTTCAAGACTTCCAAAATTTTTTTGGGGTGGGGGTGATGTATTGATATTACCTGCCCTTCTATAGAATGAAACCTCTTTTAAGAAGATAGCTAACTCTGGTCATTTTATTAAAATAGCTGGACATAGCTTTTAAAGTTAGAATAGAATTCGAATTAAATAAAAAGTATAATTAGGTAGAATTATAGTTATCCTAGCTAAAATAAAATATTAGTCACTCCACACATATATATGTACACATAATAGCTTCAATAATCATACTTGATCCTATCACCAAGTAAAAGCAGAGTGATTTTTTTTTTTCAATTGAAATTAAATAATTACAACTTTTAACCATTTCAGTAAATTATGAATTAATGATCTGAAAATAATTTAATATACACACGGCTATCTGATCCCGAACTAAGCAGAGCTTGTACTATGGGAACAAGATAACTGATATACTACATGATATACTACTTTTCTTTTGTAAATACATACTTATATAGATAAATTACACCCAGACTCAGGACAAGCATACATGTTCATGCAAACAAATATTTGTCCTGGGTGGGAATCGAACCCACGACCTCCGGCGTGAAAAGCAAGCATTTGCCAACCACGCCAACAGGCCCGTAAAATCATGCCGGGATGCTGCAAGAAGGAAAATATAAACATGGAAATTAGATGCGCCGGTACGTGTTTCAATCCTCCACGGACCATTCTCAGGGGATGCTAACTTGTCGAGTGCTCGAATGCGCGAGCATGCATATAGCATCCCGGCTTGATTAAACTGACAATAAGCGGAATTAACACCACATATTTACTTTGTATAGTTGATTACTACATTTCATGGAGTATTCTTACTGTATGTCTTCGGAGTCGGCATAATTGTCTGCGTTTCCATGGCATCCACAAACAGTTACCGTTTTGTTCACCGTCCATCATCTTTACCAAGTCGATGCCAAGTCATCTCCATCTCAAATAAACGATCCTTTGACTTCTTTGTAGATATAGAGGTAGCAAAACGTATTACGTGTAATAATGTACTGCGCTTTTGTGCTCAGGAACTTATTGAAAGTACCTGTTTTTTAAAGACACGCCCGCACTGGGCCCCGTGTCCCCTACGCCCCCTTTATCGCGGAGTACTTTACAAAAATAATAAACGGACACAAATTATATCCAGAATCAGAACAACTATTTCTGGGTCATACGAATATTTGTCCGGCGCAGAACTCGAACCCGCGACACGAAGCGGCGAGGCGACTGTCTCATCCGCTGCGCCACACGTGCAGTCGAATTAACACTCCATATTTATTTAGTTTAACAGACGTTATTTTACTCCATTATAGTTTATTGCTGCATTTCCTCGGAAAATTATACAATGTCATCATACCATCGCTTTAGGAGTATTCCTCTTGGACATCTTTGGGGTCTTCATAACTATTGTCTTCGTTCCCATGACATCCACACACTGTCACCATTATGTTCACTGTCCATCATTGTTACCTTGCCAAGACATATCCATGTCAAATTAACGATCCTATGACTTCTTTGTAGGTAAAGAGGTAGTGAAACCACACGTATTGAGGCACTGCGCGTCTGTGCTCAGGAACTTATTGAGTCTACCTGAGTCATGGCTCAGGGCCAAGAAGTGTTTGTGGGATTTTTATGGCAAGAATAGCTGCCAATAGAAGCATACAGTCAAGAAGGTCTCGCTCTTAAGATCCGATGGAATATGCTAAATGAGAAGACCGGATAGAAGTAAGGTGAGGTCACGAATATCTACTTTATTTGCTCTCCGAGGCTGTTAATACGCGATTTTTAAGTTCAGAATTATACTTATATATTTTTTAGTCCATCTTGGGACTTAAAAATTTGATCATACTATTAGTGCTAGAATACATGAACGCTAAACCAAAGAAGCAGACAAACCCAGCAGTATACTAAAGTTCAAGTCCAGTACTTCAAATATCTTGGCAGCTTGTATACGAAAGACGCAAAGTCGACTAGGAACATCGCCAAAATTGCGGCAGTTAAACAACAGTTTTAGAGAAAACAACACTATGTTTCGAAGTAATATACCAAATATTATAAGAGATCTTTAGTCTCTCTGCACGGGATATATTATAGTGCACTAGCGTTTGTGCAAACACAGGTGTCCAATGCTGTTATAAGTAAAAGTGTGTAGATAGGTTACCAATACAACATTCGATCTTCAAAAACGGCACACCAACGCACACATAAATAACTTAATATTGCATTAACTAATATTTAAGCATTAAGCATTTACTTATATCACACTACATTACGATTAGACGTCAAAGTAAGATGGCATGATTCAATAATCGTGAGCGAAAACGAGACAAATGTAATTTGCGATAGTGCGTCGTCTCAGGTAGTGACTGAAGTAAATTCTGGCTAATTAGCCACATTTCAACGTGCCGCTCCCGGAGCGCTTTTAACCTATCTACACCTTTTTACTTATAACATCATTGCAGGTGTCCATTCTATTTCGAACCTCTCATGGTCCAATACGAATGCTAGCTGACTTCCAACTTCCAAACTCCGGGCTGATAGTGAGAATGTTTCATAGTGTAAAATTCCAATATCACTTCTTTTTGACCCGACCCCGCTTTACGTGCACTACGCCTGATCTTGTTCGTCTAGCCGTCCCATCGGATTATGAGACTAAAGGCACAGAGAGTGCACCCGTATTTGCTAATACACTCCTGAACTTTAACGTATCCTGTGAGTTGCAAAGCAAAATAGAACCATGGCACTCTTAACTTTTCTTTTGACTTCACCCATAATCAAGTCAAAATATTAAAAAATGAAACGAATTTATGATAAATGACGTCAATAAACAATTGCCAAGCGAGATACGTCAGTCGTCAAGTAAAATGGGAAAAATACGAAAACTCACGTTTAGCGAAACATTTTTCTATTACCGTTTTCCGCATTTTATATGATGCTATCCAAATATAATATTTCAGACTGAGCAGTTACGTTGAGGGAATTAGAGCAGACTCGTTTGTTCTTCAAGTGATTGATGATGTTAAAAGGAATGGCGCTAAACCATTGCCTTTAAACAACCTATTTTACTTTCTTATTCCATACAAATGTTAATCTTATAACCATGACACTAAAGACGAAATTTGAAATGTTCAAATTTTTGTTAAGTCATTTCAAAACCAGGTCGGTTTTACATTTTTATACCACAGATAGCTTCATATCTGAGTTACATCTGTTATTTTTTGCGTGCTACTTATACTCTGATTTTGGTCGTGACTTTAATCACATTGTAATATCTATGACAGTTACAAGCAGATTGTGAGAATTAACTATAACTTTTGTTGTAAAAAATGGCTTTAAGACTACATAGCCCTCTTAACGAATGTGTACACTCGTTGTTATTAAAGTTATATGTTGATAAAGTCCGTGTTTATATTTCTGATGAAATTATAGCCTTAAAAATATCATAACTCCATATATATTTCAAACCAAACCTCAATATAAACAAAAATAAGGTTGAACATAAATAGAAGTAACTTAAGGATGCATTCCTTAAGTTACTCTACCCGTGAAACTGAACAAGTAAAACAAAACTATGTTGTGAAATACGACAGAATTATTGTGGCACCCCTAATAAAATGCATCAGCGTGTCTGAAGTATATTACACTACGAAAACTATTCTTACTGCATATCTAATCAAGACATTGGCTGGTTCAAAACAACAAACAAAGTAATTCTAATATTAAAAAGGAAGGAATTATGGCTATTCAAATATAATGTTATTTTTGAAAAAAGGTACTTATATATGCTATTTGTGGACATTCGGATAGGTAAGTCATAAGTTAAAATACTTAAATTAGATATAAATCAAATAAATTCAATAATTACAATAGCTTTATTAAACTAAAAATATCATATAAATAATCACAGTTAGGACTTTGTCCTAAGAAAAACTAATACATAATATGAAACTATCACCGTCCAAATCGTTACAATTAGAGTAACACCTGCACTAACGTATACGAATTGTATTTTATGTTCTACATTAATTACAATTTGTGCTTAATTTAAGAGATCAGCTTGAAATTCAGAACCATCCATTGAACATCTGGAATTCCTCAATGGCATATTAACCACTGATACACGTTTTCTAAGTACTTTCAAATATATAAATACTCCGCTAACAACAATCAAAACTATCAATATTGAACACCAAATAAGCGCAACAGAGGTTGATGACAACGCTGACTCCGAACTTAAATCTGTAGGAGACAATGCACCAGATTTCATAGGGGAATTTTCTGCGGGAGAAACTGGTTCCAGAACAGAACTAGCATCGTTTCCACACTTTATACCGAGGACATTGTCTTCATGGTAAATTTTGTCAATGGATGTCACTTCAACCGTTTTAACCTCTTCTCTGGCGTCTGTTTGTTTTTTGGCAGGTTTCACATTTTGAACCATTTCTTTACATGATATTGGATTACCTCCTAAGCTGAGAGCCTTCAAATGTGGTAATGACGAAATAAGCCTTTCAACATCAAATGTCGTAATAAGATTGTAATCAATTATCAAACTCTTCAGTTCATCACATTCGTGAAATAAATCTACGTCTAATGCGGTTATAAGATTTTTTGATAAATCTATAGTGTCTGTTTTATGCAGACCTTTCAAACTTCCATATCGGAGTTTTGTCAATCGGTTTCCAGAAATATTTAAAAACTTTAGGTTTTTCATCGTTCGGAATGTACCTGGTGGTAGATCGTTTATTTTATTTTGGCTTATATCCAAAGCTTGCAATAAATCATTTTTTTCAAATATCGTGTAGTTTATAAAAGCAAGATTATTATAACTGAGATCAAGGGAGGTCAGATCTTTATAATAACTTAGATTTATAGCACTTATATTGTTGAAAGACAAACGCAAATCCAAAAGTTTAACTAATGTATTTGTTTTAGGGTTATTGAAGTATGTCATTGTATTGTTATCCAAATACAACGTTGTTATATTTGGAATTACATCAGACCCCATAAAAAAATTATCACATATATTATTATTGGATATATCAAGGTACAATAGCTTGCTTTCATTAGTAAAAAGTCTTGATATATTCATGAGCTTATTATTATTCAAGTAAAGTGCTTGTAGATTTTTCAAGATACTGCTATCGAATTGAAAGTCTTCTATATTATTGTGCGATAAATCAAGACTGTACATATTATCAACTCCCTTAAAGTTGTTAGGATGTATGTTTTCTATTTGATTATTTGCGAGAATAAGTCTAGCTAAAACTGGTAAATCTACAAAAGCCGAGTCGTCAATTTTAGTAATGTTAAAGTTACTTAAATTTAAGAATTTCAAATATTTTGCTGGGCTAAATACATTTTTTTTGATAACACCAGTAATATTATTACCAATAATATTTAGATACTGTATATTTGATAATGGTAATAAAAACGATTCTATATTCTTAATGTAATTAATTGATAAGTCTAACTTTTTAATTGCATTTTTTCCATCAAACACATTCGGTGGGATCACAGCAATTTGATTATTATTGATATATAGTTCAGTGATATTTGACAAGCAATCATTCAAAAAATATAAACTTGAAATTCTATTGTATGATAAATCTAATATTGTAATAGAACTTTCAATAAAACTAGATTTTTCTATCTCAGTAATAAGGTTATTGCTTAAATTTAGATATAAAATGTTTTTGGTGTCATCAAACGTCTTATTTTTGATACCAATGATATTCTGACGTGATAAATTTAACTCAGTTACGTTACCCAAACCATAAAATGTATTTTCTTTGATATATCCTGATATGAAGTTATTTTGAATATTCAAATAATATAGATTATTATGTTTGAAAGTGTTTTCTTCAATCCCTATAATATAATTGCTATAAAAATTGATATATCCCAATTGATTGTTGTTAATAAACATTACATTTTCAATTGTCATATTAATATGATTGAAGCTGAAGTCAAGTTTTTGCAATGAAAATGCTTGATTGAAACAATTAGACTCAACATACGAAATAGAATTATGAGATGCGTTAAACTCTAATATTGAAACTAATCGTATAGTTTCATGTCCCGTTAGTATTGTTAAGTTGTTATATGACGCATCAAAATGAGTTAACATTTTTAGTTGGTTCAGGGAAGAATTCAAAGTATCTATTCGATTATTTCTGATATTAAGTTGATTTAAGTTTTTTAGTTGAAAGAAAGCATTATCTGCTATAATTTTTAGTTTGTTATTCTGTAAATATAGTTCCTTTAAACCGGACAGTGCATTTAATTCAGTTGATAATTCTAATAAATTATTATCAGACAGGTCTAAAACTTCTATAACAGTGTTCCAACTATCTGATATTTTAAATGAATCTACATCAAATCTTTCAATACTGTTCCCTGATAAGTTTAAATATTGCAAACGATTTAAGGATCTGAAAGCCCCTGCATTAATCTTTGCAATGTTATTCTGAGATAAATCTATAGATAAGCAGTACGAATAATACCTAAATGCTGAAGAATCGATTGTAGTCCAGGAATTTTCAACAGCTTTGATAGTGCGGACTCGTGAATCAAAATTGGTTGAAGCGAAGAACCTTGTCATAAGAGTTTCGACGTTAGATTCCTGAACGATGAAGGTGACGTTTGGTCGACCATCCTCACAGGTCGGGTTAGGTGCGCTGCCCGCATGGGTTACGCATATGACAGTATATACGCATGGGTTTTCTGAGTGAATTATTCGACATGATGCCGATGATGTTGTGATGACTGACGCCAAGATTACGACACCTGAAATCATGAAATATGTACCACTATAGATAACATAATACAAATATGTTAAAATAATATGTAAGTAAATTATATTATTTTCAATTAAGTAAGCTACGCAGTGCTTATAATTGTCGAGAAATTCAAATTTTAACATTTCTTACGTTATTTAAAATCATTACTGCGAATAACTAATGCAACTAAAAAAAAGGTAATTTAAAATACTGGCATGATTTCGACAGTTTTATCTGGGTAAACCTCTAACCATATAAATAAATAATAAATAAATAAATATATATAACACATTTCCACTGATCCGAAACAAAACACAGCCTATACAATGGCAACCAGACCACTGATAAACAAACTTATTAATTAATCTAAATGCATACATATTATAGATAAATTACACCCTGACACAGAAACAATAATTGTGCTCGTCACACAAAGATTTGTCCTGGATGGGAATCGAACATAATACCTCTGGCTTCTAAACTAGTCGCTAGACCAACAGTCCAGTCTGATAGTTGCAAACCGATATCAATAGATTGCGTTTATATACCTGTAGCAAGATAATCATATTTTTAATGATATAACAGGATTTTCCATAGTTTAATTAGAGGTTTTGCCATAACATAAGAAAAGATAAATATACTCTATTCCACGCCATATAAAGAGCATAATGCAAAAAAGTTTCTGGTTTAAAGCCATAATGATGTAGGTTCTGTAGGTGGTCGAAATCTATAATTCTTCTTCTATAGTTTTCTCCTTACGCCTCGACTACAGGCATGTCTCTACTCATATCGTGGGACCTAAGGTATACATCGGCTACAATTTTGTCACATAAGAAAACGGTAATAGCAACTAATATGTAACTACAAAAAAAATATATAATTAAATATTTGTATTATATTCTATGGCATTTTTAGTATACATATTTATAAGGCCATATTTACTACTATATTATTATCATTATAAACAGATAATAAAACACTCACACAGCATACACTTGAAATCCATTTTGCAAGAATCACTTTAACAATTTAAAAAGGATTTTCCATATCGCACTGCCAATATGAATATCTGTATCGACGAAAGCTTCCAATTGTCCTAACACACAAAATGATAGTCATAAAGTCCGGTCTTTGTTTCATTATTTCGTTTAGAATAAAGGACAAATGGAGTCGATATACAGTTTTCAATATTATCCTCCTTTGTAAATTTCCCTTACAGCAGCCAATTTCTCTGAATGACTGTTAACGCAGGAGCACTGCTAAAACTCTCACTCTTTATAAGAGTGAGAGTTTCCGCTAATATCCGGATTTCCAACACAACCGAGGAGAAATAGAACTGACAAACGTGTTCCAGAAACCATAGAAATCGCTACTGAATGTGCGTCTGACAACTGCTGGGCCAACGGGGAAGTTATCAAGGTCCTGTTGGCGTCCTTGGTAGATAGACTTGCCTTTCATGCTGCAGGTCGTGGGTTCGATTCCCACCCAGGACATATATGTGTGTGCATAAACGTGTGTTGTGTGTCCTATGTCTGGGTGTATTTATCTATATAAGTATGTATTTACAAAATAAAAGTAGCTTATGTAGTATTTCAGTTACCTGGTTTCCATAGTACAAGCTCTGGTAAGTTTGGGATTAGAGACAGTGTGGGACTTTTTTTCATCGTCATTTTTCATTGTCATCATGGGACATAATCCCAGAATGAAAAAAATCTGTGCTGGTCCCATCTAAAATTTGTTAAAAATAAACCATAATTTACTCGCATTTTAAAAACGAGTACCTATTATTCTCACGATAGGCAGCAGTTTGCTGTGCACCCTGGTATTGCAACATTGGTATATCCATGAGTAGCGCTTACCCCTTAACGTCAGGTGGACCGCCAGCTCGTCTGACATCATAAGCAATATTTTTTTTATTTTTTTTATATAGTAAAGATAGTATACGAAAAATAAAGATTGATTAGTTACAAAATATAATCCCTCCCGCTTGTCTAATAGCCTAGTTTAAATACTTCAACCGGTAGCATGTGACTTACTGTAATATTTTGTTTCTAGAATCGAGGATTAAACTAGAAATTTATACATGATGAATTACTAATAGTTTAATGCGTCCGTGCTCCATAGCTTTCAATGTTCTCTCTTTACAGGATGCTCTTATCTTATAATGAATAATAATATTGTCATTTCTATTTTGCTGTGGAAAAATTATAAATAAACTGCGATAAAGTATAGGCCCACATTAGGCATTCATTTCTAAGTATTTCTTTTTTTGCCTGTGTTCCACTCCTAAACAAAAACCTAACC
The DNA here is from genome assembly GCA_951640165.1 of Pseudoips prasinana. Lineage (NCBI taxonomy): Eukaryota > Metazoa > Arthropoda > Insecta > Lepidoptera > Nolidae > Pseudoips > Pseudoips prasinana. The sequence goes on along the minus strand of OX621251.1, from coordinate 28,244,970 downwards.
CCGACTTTTCCACCGTGATTATTCTGTCTCGAGTCAGGTCAAATTTTACCGGTGAAGATGCTAACACCACTTCATCTATGAGCCTCGAACACAAAAGTGTTACCGCGATTGGTTTAAAATTTGTATCTTATTTCTATTTTTTATGTCATATCGTGTTTGGTTGTTTGTGCGTATTATATATTATAAAGTACAGCTAAGTAATAAATGTAAATGTAAAACTAAGAAATAAATGTAATATTTGAAGTAGAAACAGTTGGGAAGGAATACAATATGTCTAGAATAGATCGCTGAATGCGATAAGACCGCCTATTGTACAGACGCCAGCATATCCAGCTACCCCAATCTGTCAAATTTCTTATAAAGATTTTCAACTTTATCACAAAAGCATAAGGTTCACTTTCAATTGGGGAAACTTGACAGATTGGGATAGCTTGATGTGCTTGCGTCTGTACATGTTGGTATTGTAATTCTTTTTTCATGTATCATATACCTATGGTGTGCAATAGAAAGTATTTATCTTATCTTAATATATCTTCGTCATTATTGGTACAAGATTCAAATGTTACTATATATCAATGACCGGTGTGCATCTATATGCGCACCGGGCCTATAATTAGTCGACAGATCTTACCATGTTGCATATTTACCTCCAGTTTTCGCCCCTAAACTAAATTAATTCAACTAAAGATCTGTCTGTTCTTTGCTAAACTATGATAGGAAGAAATGAAATGAATTTATAATTATTTAAATTGATATTGTTTAGATTCTGTGGCATTTAATCCTTGTAATTAATAATCAACATCACACACCTAACTATTGTTTTCAGTAAAACGGACAATAATACATGGGAGTACGGTCACCAAAAAAATACCTTTACAAAGAGTAAACTACTAACGCCCTCTTTAATTTGGTATTTTATACGTACACTTTTCAACACAGAAAATTTAACGGAGGACCCACAACTGTGCAGTCCCTGCTGTACTTACTTGCAAAGTTACAATCTTCGCAGCAGATCCCGCATTGGATTGTTCATTCCTTGTATGACAAACAGCATTTTTTTGAATTGATAAATCGAAAGAAGAAAAATCTGTGGATAGACATGAATATAAAAAAGTGTTATTCTGGATTATAATTTTGAAAAAGTTTTTAGTATATTTAATTGACCACAAGAAACATGTAATTTTATTTATAAATTTGTCAACTAAGCACGTTATTATTCCATTTAAATAAATATCGTACACTTACGACTTACATTTTATAAAAACAAACAACATTTTCTTTTCTTTATTTTAAGACAACGCCCGCACTAGAGAATCCAATCCCTGTGTCGCGGGGTACTTTACAAACATATAATAGACGGACACAAATTACATCCAGACTCAGAACAACTATTTATGGGTCACACAAATAGTTGTCCGGCGCGGGACTCGAACCCGCGACACGAAGCGGCAAGGCGACTATCTTAGCCGCTGCGCCACGTCCTCAAATATTTAACGACGTTTTCAACCTTATTGCAATTAGTAAAATTTCGTCCGTTCACAGTGCCTTCAATGAACTGTATCACCTAACATTGTTTTTGATCATCTCACAACGATATCAAATACCCATGACGATATTGACTAAGGCTTTTTCGGAGTTTGGCCTAAGTGTATTTAAAAGTAACAAAATCTATATTATTGTGTACCATAATGTTATGATAGAATGCCATGACAACCAAGAGCAAAGCATTCTCTTAGCAGACTGCCATTGGATGGAACACACATCACATGGATGTAAGATTATACTAACATAACATCGTATTCCTGCGTATAACTACAGTGACCAGAAGGACGACGGAATGAACAAACAATAATAATATGTGACGTCATGTTCCTGGAATTCAAGTGCCTATATGATATGTATGGTATCCATTTACTTTTAGCCGAGCCGTATGCTTATTTGTCGACTTGGTTGTTTAACAACATATTTTTGAGTTGAAAATACTAGTTTAGTACAAATTAATCAAAAGTTTTGCTGACCGTACCTAGAGCTAGAGTGTTTAATAGTTTGGTGCAGTAATAATATTAATATATGTTGTCTAGCAATTAATCATTACCGAGTTCATATTACTCAGACCTATATATTTCCTTAACATTAACTCTCTTACAGTCCTATAAATAACCACAAGTATTGTAATAGGTATCTGTTGTCTCATTTACTTGAATAAAAATGATAAAGACAAAAAGATGACGTGTGATTTTATGGAACCACAATGCACTTTGCCTCTTACGGCGTAAAATTATTTCACTATCGGATATTTTAACATTGTATTAGATCTTTCTTCTGTGCTATAACATTAGAAACTGAACTGAATAAGAATTAAGTAATAAACATGTAAACAGAGCGAGAACGTTGCCGGCAAACTGCTATGCAGTTTGGAAATAAAGTCAATAATGTAAATGTGTACTTTTTTCAATAATAAATTTCCCTCGTTAAGCAGTTTATTTGGCTCACTAGCTGTATCGTTGTCCATCACCCTCAAATTAACAACAATATTTATCAAAATACACTAATAGTAACACAAATACCGTTTAGCACTTGATCACCGTAGTCTAGTTGGTAGTGCTTCTGCCTACGAAGCTGGTGGTCCTGGGTTCGAATCCCGGGAAGTGCAAATATTTGTGTGATGAGCACGAATATTTGTTTCGGAGTCATGGATGTTTTCTATGTATATAAGTATTTAGCTATCTATATAAGTATGTATATCGTCGCCTGGTACCCATAGTATAAGCTTTGCTTAGTTTGGGGCTAGGAAGATCTGTGTGAATAAGTCCCAACAAAAAAAAAAATTGAGCATGAATGTATATGCTACTCGGTCAGCTGATGAGAGCCATGGGCGCTATATTAGCCATTGTCGGTACTAATGCGACATGCGATAGATGGACGAAAGGATTTAGGACTATGAAAACCAAATCGCTTTGTAAAATCTGCTCTTCTTTGTGAATAAACTAGAAGATAAGACCTAGCACATAGCGTGTTAAGCCCTAGACAATGAGCTCTCGTGGTCATTTACCGGGCTGGCATAAAAAGTATCATTGGAATATTAACCAAGAAAAATTATACTGAAACAAAACGCTTACACTTAAGTGTGCGAGCATAAGTCTGTTAAACTAGTCTGTTAAACAATACACTGCTTCAATTTATAACTGTAACGGAAATTTCTGGTGGTCGAACCACTGACTGCATGGTGTACACGTGAAAGCTTAATATGTCAGCACAGCTATGGGGTCAACTGCCAACGGTGAGATTGACACGTCTTCATTAAATGTCTTAAGGGACGCACGTCATTTATCTATTTAAAGTACATGGTAAATGACGATCACCGTAGCCTAGTTGGTAGTGCTCCTGCCTACGAAGCTGGTGGTCCTGGGTTTGAATCCCGGTAAGTGCAAATATTTGTGTGATGAACACGAATATTTGTTTCTGAGTCATGGATGTTTTCTATGTATTTAAGTATTTATCTATCTATATAAGTATGTATATCGTCGCCTGGTACCCATAGTACAAGCTTTGCTTAGTTTGGGGCTAGGATGATCTGTGTGACATTGTCCCTATATATTTGCCCCCCCCCCCCCCCCCTATATATTAAATCAACAATTCTTACAATTTTTTCTCATTTTTCGTAAAAACATTAGTAAAATGTTATAGCTAGTGATGAGATAGAACCAATTCGGATTGTTACTTCATATCATCAGCCTGATATCGTCCTCCATAACGTTGCCATTTGAAGGGATTTGCCGTGCTTGGCATACCAGTTGGCAACTGCAGTCAGGTGGTAGGTAGTACACAGGTGACGTCTACCGTCTACCTGTTGTATTCCTTAGTCGTTTTTTACCACACCCACGAGATGGTGAGGGGTGGCCCTGATATTTTTTAAGCCGGAAATCACACGGCTTTTTGTCACTTAATACAATTTATTCCTCGTATAATATTATACAGTAGCAGTATGCTGACTGTCCTTCCACCTCTTGTATTATCTGTGCAATGGATTTATGCTGCCAGTTTCCGTTACCCTGCGTCCTAGCTTTAATTGTTGTAACTTGGTATAACCTTTTCTTACTCTTGCGAGTCGCTTCTGTACTTTAACAATGAACAGTAACTTTCTTGAGAAAAAGAAAAAGTTCTGCTTTAAGAAAAAGTTCAAATAAGATGGAAATGTAATTACCAAACGCCATTATTATTATTTTTCTATATCAGATGGCGACAAACGAGCAAGTGGGTCACCTGATGGTAAGTGATCACCGCTGCCCATAGACACTCGCAACACCAGAATAGTCACGGGTGTGTTACCGGCGTTTAAGAGTCAGCAAACAAGTGTTACTGACCCTTCCCCCACCCCGATGAGCTCTGGCGACCTTACTCACACGTGTCATTATTAAGGAACGTCTTTTGTTAGGTAGAGGTACTTCCCCAGTCGGGAGGCTCTTTGAACGAATGGACGCTGTGCCCTACCTCTCTATTATATATATATATATATATATATATATATATATATATATATATATATATATATAATAGAGAGGTAGCTGTTAGTAATGTATGTGTAATTGCTGTTAGTTAGTCTCGCTAACTAAATAATACAATAGACTGCCTCAATCGATAAATAAAAGACCAAAACTTTTGTTTTAGAAAACGTTTATATGGGAAAAGTAAAAGAGCAGTTTTAAAGGTTTTCTTGGCACTTATTCGAATTTTTATCACCTTTTAAACCTTTCCTACAACTCCACGACCACTTCAAGACCAAGATTTAGCGAGACTAACTAACAGCAATTGATTTATATATATATATATATGGATTTTGTATGGCAAGTAAATACCTCCCGAGAATATTGGAGTGAAAATAACTATGGCTTTACCATATACATGCTCTTTATTATGCACTAAGATTGTCTGACCTGTTGGACTAGACGTTAGTGACTTCTAAGTGACTTCTTCTGCTCTACCGGCTAAGTCGCTGAACATCGATTTCTTAAATGGCGTTCAAATAAATTCATTTGTCATCAGTTGCCGACGGAGATTTTTGGAGTTTTCCAAAGTAACTTGACAAGACTTTCGTTACACCAAGGCGTTTGGTATGAGAAGACTCTCCTGGCTGGTTGGGCGACTTACTCCAATGATCATATCTCTGTCGCCTAAATATTTTGCCTAGTGATTGCCACTTTTGTTCTGGACTTAAATCTTTATCATTAAACTGGTCCTGGTTCTCCGAAGGTCGATCACCCTCATTGGACTTGGTAGAACGATGTTGGTTACGGAAGAAATTAGTTATAGATTTTTTCCAAGTTTTAGGGTTTTTGTAAGAGTTTAACTCTACATTCGGTGTACCTTCAGCTTCAGTCATCTTTTTAGTGTTTTTGCTGTAGCTTTTCTCTTCTTCCTTGGGTACACTTTCACCTAAAACAAATAATAAATAAAGGTTAAAAATGACTTAATCAATCGTTAATTCGGCTTCAACGTTGACAATCGATTCCGGACCATTTATGACGTCACATGTGCTCATGGAAGCCGATTTAGCGATTGATTAAGTCATTTTTAACCTTTATTTATTTGAATGTCATTTAAAAAATCGATGTGTGGTGACTTAGCCGGTAGAGCCTCTGAGTGGCGGCCAGGTACTTGGCAGTCTGAAGAACTCTCACACTAGGGTAATCACTGCCCATATGGGAAGTAACCTGAAGTACCCTGCGGAGAGACGTGGCGTCTCTATGTGTCCTTTACCGCATTTATCACGGGGAGTGTTCAGAGGAATTGTTCGAGCTTATACCTGCCGCCACATTCCGCCACAGACCCTCGCGCCAAAAGTGGAAATTTCATCCTTATCACCTGGATGAATGGTCATCTACCACTGTGCGTTTCACAAGAAACTTTTTGCCACGCACTACCGCTCTGTAGAATCAATTAGCTGCGGAGGTATTTCCGATCCGGTATGACATGACAACCTTCAAGAAGCGAGCCTATTCTTTTCTTAAAGGCCGGCAACGCACTTGCAGCTCCTCAGGTGTTGCGAGTGTCCATGTGCGGCGGTGATCACTTACCCTCAGGTGATCCACTTGCTCGTATGCCATCCTATTATATATAAAAAAAAAGTAAGTACCATGATTTCCTAGTGAAGTTTAACATTTACATCAGTCAATTCGCTCGTTGCTAGCTACGACTTCTACAATATAAATTTACAGACAATGTAGTTTTTAGGGTTCCGTAATGTATGTAATGTTCTCCTAGCCGAATTTCGGCCACGTCGGCCAGTCTCAACAGAGATTAGTCATCTGTGCGGGTCATATTATAGTGCTCAAGTGTGTGCACAAACACAGGAGCACTTTCTATTCCATCACTCTTATGATCCGATGGGACGCCTAGCGACACGACCGGAAAGAGGTCAAGTACAGGACCGACGGCTTTACGTTCTCTCCGAGGCACGGGGGTATAATACCGCAAACTCCCAACTTCGGGCTGATGCTGACAAATTTTTCTTTTTACAGACGAGTCCCAAAATCACTTTTGGCCCGACCAGGGATTTGAACCCAGGACCTCGTTCTCTGCGGGTGAACACGCTAACGCTAGACCAACGAGGCAGTCAAAAGTTCCATACGCAAAGGGTAAAACGGGACCCTATTACTCAGACTTCGCTATCTGTCTGTTTGTCTGTCCGTCTGTCACCAGGCTGTATCTCACGAACGGTGATAGTTGGACAGTTCAATTTCACAGATGATGTATTTCTGTAGCCGCTTTAACAACAAATACTAAAAAACAAAATAAAATAAATATTTAAGGGGGCTCCCATACAACAAACGTGATTTTTTTATCGTATTTATAGATAATGGTACCGAACCCTTCGTGCGTGAGTCTAACTCGCACTTGCCTGGTTTTACACTCTTTTAACACTTATTCTCTCATTCTAACTACTAACTGAAAAATCTAATGACCATAAATTAAGTAAATAATAAACTATGTAGTGTCTCACAATATAGTCCTTCCTAGCAGGTGCTCTTAGTTGTAGCAAATATATCGCTTACATAAAAATAACTACTATTTTATATGGTAGAAAATAAATCACTCTTTTACATAACCTCTTTGTCAACTGAACACATGAGGCCAACATCGTGCGTGAGTATGACATATCACGAAATCCATAACATATTTTTTTTATCATCGACCACCGTGTCTGTATATGGTAGCTATTAAAGCCAACATATTATGTACAGACGCCAGCATATCCAGCTACCCCAATCTGTCAAATTTATTTTATAGATTTTCAACTTTATCACATAAGCATAAGGTTTACTTTGAATTGGGGAAATTTGAGAGATTGAGATAGCTTCATGTGCTGGCGTCTGTACGAGTAGTATTAACGTTTTGACTGTTTCAGTGGTTTACAGGTAGCGTGTTTGTCTCTAGCTGGGCCAAAAAGTGATTGATGTATGGGGTAATTCTGATAATAATGATCGTTTTCACTTCAACTAATTCTAACCGACTGTCAACCCAATTTGAAAGCATTATGGGACCACGTGAAAGAAAAACATTCTTAAAATTGAGTTATAGATTCAATTACAACGAAAAAAAATGCGTTATATACATACAAAGACGCTCATAGCCAGATACTGGCACCAGTACGAAAGTAAGCGCGGTAAAGCAACTAGTCTTGCGGTCAGTCCCTAGATGGGTGACCGCCAAAGTGGTTTAATTTCAGAGCGTCTCCGTGCTTCGGAGAGCACGTTAAGCTGTCGTCAGAGGCCGGCTGAGTGGCTTGAACAACTGACACTAGGGTAACCACTGCCCATTCGACAAGTAAGTAAGCACCAGCCAAGTGCGAGTCGAACTCAAGTGCGAATGACAAAAGAAGTTAATATTTTATCATTGGTTATGTATATTCAGATCTAGTGAGTATTAAAGTGAAAGAAGAAGTATTAAAAAGTGTATCGCTGGTTGAGAATGCGAAATTAATATACCTATGATAATACAGAAATTGTGTCCTAGTAGGTTAAATTTTCTTGTCTTGAATATCTAGTAATCTATACATATAATAAAATCGTAGGAAAGTGAAACTGTACATTGAATATTTATGAAAAATAATACTTGGGGCGTGATCTACTATCGATATCGAAGAAAAAAATATAGTTATTAGAATTTTTGTCTGTGTGTCTGTTTGTCCATGTCCATGTGTAGCATGTCCGGGCTAAACTCAAAAAGTACTGCATGGATTTACTTCAAATTTTGAATGAATATTACTAAGAGGTCGGGTCAACATATAGGTTACATATTATCACGCTATCACCTACGGGGGAGGAGCTATGATAATTTATAAAAAAAACGCAGGTAAAACCGCGGGGCACAGCTAGTTTTAAATATAGTTATTAAAACATTCCTTTTTGATTTTTACCGCAAAACATTTAAAACTTCCATTAAATTCTCCCTTCACAAATCGTCCTCAACTTCGGTTGGATAAAGTAGTACGAAATATTAACACCGAAGGACAGTATCTTAGTAAACCCGGTCCTTAGGGAAGTATATTGGCAATGTACGCAGTTAGAATGTACCAGATTTATGTCAGACAAACGGACTGGGAGCAATTATGCCGACCAATTCCTTAGGCTTTTGGACTTTGTCACAAATACTGTGGATATTGCTCTCAATTTCAGTAGATTATTCTGAAGTGGCATTATGCGCTCGATTGAACGAAGATTAATTAAACTTTTTTAATAATCTATGTGTTAAGTAAGTCATTACTTATCGTATGGGCAGTGGTTACCCTAGTGTCAGAGTTCTTCAAGTCGACCAGTAGGCCGCTGTCGAATGACTACAACCGGGACCGACAGCTTAACGTGCCCTCCAGCACGGAGACGCTCAGAAATGAAACCACTTTGGTGGTCACCCATCTATGGCCTGACCGCGTGCCTAGTTGCTTAACCTCGCCGATCACTTACGGACCGGTGAGAGCGTCTAGCTATGAGCCTCTATGTTTTTTGTTGTTTAATTCTGTAGATTTGCTTTTAACTTAAAAAGCCCGATCCGCGGAGACAACGTCCGCACTAGGAAAATTAGTCTGTCCCGGGGTACTTTCAAACATATAATTGATGGACAAAGTACATCCAGACATGACAACTATTTATGCGTCACGCAAATAGTTGCCCTGCGTAAAATTACATTCAGAGACTAAACATTAATGTATTCAACGTTTGATTAAGAGGCTGATAACACCCATTTTTAGCATTACAATCTCGCTCGTAAAGTATAAGAAAAACTGCTCAAAATAAAGTAAACTCAAAACTATAAACAAATTTAAAAAAACCTGGTTGTAATCAAATGAAATAATTAATTGGAGTCCAAACATAAACTTCGCGATAAATCCAAAGAAACAAGAACCTAATTTCTACAACCGGGACCGACAGCTTAACGTACCCTCTGAAGTACGGTGACGATCAGAAATTAAACTATTTTGGCGGACACTCATCTAAGGAATGACCGAGAACCTAGTTGCTTACCCTCACTTATGGACGCCAATCAGATACGAACCGGTGAGAGCATCAGACCATGAGCCAGCAGCATAGTTATAATCTATTAATTAAAAAGATGCCGAAAATACTATTTTGATCGTTGTTAGTGCCTTAAAGTATAAAACTCCAATACAAAGGTAAATCTCCCTCATTTGTGTCTTCTTCAGTTTCAATATTCTAAACCCTTATAATAGTATCCTGTATAATAATATCCTGGCAAATGTCCCAGGATATTATTATTCTGTTTAGTTTAGGATCAGATGGCCGTATGTGAATAAATGACTCACATACGGCCATCTTATCCTAAACTAAACAGACCTTGTACTATGCAAATCAGATAACTGATATACTACATTATTTATTTTTGTAGGTACTTACTCACATAATAATATTATCCAGGGGCATTATTCACACACAGCCATCTCATCCCAAACTAAGCAGAGCTTGTACTATGGAAACCAGTTAACTGATATACTACTTTTCTTTTTGTAAATATATACTTAAGTATATACATAATTACAATGAACATGTCTGCTTGTCCTGAGTCTGTCAGGACAAACAGACATGTTCATGCACACAAATATCTGTTCTGGGTGGGAATCGAACCCACGACCTGCGGCGCAAATGGCAAGTACTACCAACAGAACCCAAGGGACATTTACCAAGTTTTTGGAGTCGGTCCCTAGGTAGAGTCCGGGGAAACTGTTTGCTTGTCCGAAGTTAGCCGAACTCGGCCGGGGTGTTCCGAACTTGTGCTAAGTTTATTTCGTTAGTTGTGCCCGTGGATACTTTGGTCGTGGAGCTTCGATACTGAATATTTGTTTTTGCATATACGTAGGTAATTTAATATAATTTTATTCTGTGTTAAAATTTGCGCACATGACTGTCTGTTTATCATTACAGCTGAAAAAATCTCCCAAGAATCATCTTCGGGGGAAATGCCATAATCGGCACGCTTGGCAGACGGGTTGGCGATCGCAGTAAAATGGTCACAGTACTCAGAAGGAAGCTACTGCCCGTCCTCTGGTAGATATTCCTTCGGGTCAACTTCTACGCCTCCCTAGGGATAAGATGGAGTCATGTTCTGATATTCGCCGCCGTTACTACGTAGCTCTAGGCTGCCTGTTACCGCCGACTTTTATTGAACGCTCTAGATGATTGCAATGATACTATTCGGGAACATCGGTGGGTTAAATGCTAAAGGCTAGATGGTTCAGATGGATGGTGTCCACGTATGACGCAGCATTTAAGACAGTCACCTCGCCACTACGTATCCCGGGTCAGATTCTTGCATACACAACTATTTATGTGACCCATAATTGCAACGTAGATAGGACAAAAAGTTCAAAATTCATTTATTTTGTAATCACTTATATAAGCAGAAAACTTGTAATATGTCCTAATAAGCCCCATAAAAGACTTGTATGTAACATAAGATTATGCATATATCTAATTATTTAATGTGTTTTTACAGAAGGACTACAGAAGAATAGCTACAGCTAGCTAAAACGACCGGACAGGTTTCAAGTACGACAATCTTTTTTTGCAGGCGTTCTAAATGAAACAAATCATTTATTTAGTTATTTTGATTAATATAAAATAGCGTGAGTTGTGGAAGTCCCTTTGAAATATTATTTCCCTATCTGGACTTCAAAGATACACCAATATTAATAGTTTAAACCCGTTCGTCTAAGCCATATTCGCACACGTAGGAGCAGTACCATTGTACTTAAGTATCATTCGAAGGAAAGAGTTTCTTGTGGGGTCATCTTTAATATAAAATTTAATATTGTTTGTTCTTATAGGGGCAATAGAAATACACACTCATTAAAAACTTCAACTGTCTACCTTTTACATGGTTTCATGAGATACAGCCCGCTGTCAGACAGACATCCTTGTCTCTGCCTTTGCGATAAAATTGCAGTGTGTTAGTTGTCTTAAGATGTAATTATATCATAAAGCTTACATTATACGAAACTAAATTCAAATCGTTGGTTAAAATCTCGCGTACCTTCTGTGAAATGTTGTGTAATGCTTAAGTAAGAAAGTATATTCCTACAAACGTAGAAGGCATTTATTTATTTTTATAGTATATCAAATTATTTGTCACGATTACACAATGTAAAATGACTTAATGTGCCAAATTTCATACTACAACACAATATTCACGGCTAAAATTATAATACGGCATAAATGCCTACCTAGGTACTTATTTTTGATTAAGCCGTATCGTTTGTCTGTTATACGATATCATTATATCTATAACGATCCTTCAACGGAATTAGATTAGAGGTACTACTCAGATGTCTCACTTTATTTTCACTTTCATTTCATATCGTTCTTATGAGATTTCATTAAACGGGAAACATTCGAGACATAATATGTGGTAACACTGGTGACAGGCTTTCGTTGGCATTGGCATAGTCAAAAATAATAAATATGCTCTATATTGTAGTATATATTTTTTCGCAACAACTTTACTTAATTTATTATTACTTAACTTTAGTTTATTCTTTTTTAAACTGGTACAAGTAACTGGAATTCTAATTGATTATGTTCGCTACGCGGCACATTTACCTGACATATTAGTTTATACGTTAAGCATCACACATTACAGATACAATAATTAAACAATGGCATCTGTCCTTACTTGGCATTATTGCAGCTTAAGATTTAAACACTGGTGCTAACTCTATTTTAGCAAAATCGCAGAAGCGATAAAAAAAGTATTCCTGCTCACATTAGACTCTTAAGTGGAATCATATACGGTTGTATTAAAATGGTATACCTAAATTTAAGTACAATTTTTACATTCTTGTACGATGGACTGACTGTTTTCATTATTTTTCGGTTTCATTCCTAAGATAAACAGATTCAGCCCCTACTTACGGAGTATTGCGGCTTAATCCAGTTCTCACTCAATTATCACCTCTATCAAACTGCCAATAGTAGGACTCCACGTAACTATTGTTTGTTCCCCGCATTTGTATAAGGAATAAGGCTCTATTTACTTAGGATTAGTAGGAAAACTATGTGATAATTTGGCATGTTACGACTGTTTACGTCAAATTCGTGTTGAATAAATATTAGTAATAAGGGCGCTATGTAAGCTATTAGCCCAAATACGGAAATAGCTAAACTATTTTTTTAATGAATATTTGATTCAGCCAGCTTACCCAATGGAATTCCCGATTTACAGTTGCTATGGGGCTTAAAATCTTTTGGTGTTCAGTAACTTTGAGTTTAAAACTTCCAATAGTCTCTTTATGTACAAAAAGTTTTAAGATGATAAGAGGGCTACTGGGCAGCTTGAACAACTGTTACTCTAAAGTAGCCACTCCCTATACCATAAGTAAGAAAATAATAATTACGTAAAGTTTGATTTGACGGGCCAATTGGCGTAGTTGGTAAATGTTTGCCTTTCACGCCGCAAGTATTGGGTTTGATTCCCACCCAGGACAGATATTTGTGTACATGAACATGTCTGTCCTGTGTCTGGGTGTAAGTACCTACGTATTTACAAAAAAAAAGTAGTATAATAATATGCAGTATATCAGTTATCCTATTTTCATAGTATGTATGTACAAGCGCTGCTTAGTTTGGGATCACATGGGCGTGTGTGAATAATGTCTCGGGGTATTATTATTAAATGAAATTATTTTAATATTATAGTGATTCAGCTGACGGCATGCGATTTTATAATCGGCCGTTTATTTTCCTACATGCATGCTAATTTTTAAATGCACTCACGAATAAAAATTTTATAATTGCTCAAATAGGTAGATACGATTATTATAATATAATTTCAACTGCATATAGATTGAAAAGAACAAGTGGAAATTTTCGAAGTGGTTAGTTTATTTCTAAACCTTTGCAAACCTTGTAAATTAATTGGTTGCCTGTGCAATTCTTTTCTATTCCCTTTGCCCAATCATCATCTGTCTGATATCGTCCACTGCTGGACACATGCCTACGAGGGAGGCAAGGAATTCTATAAAGTTGCCATTTGGAAAGGTTTGCCGCAGTCACAGCGCTTGGCATGCGAGTTGGCGGCCGCAGTTAGGCGATTGGCACACTGCCCCGCGTGATGCAGCGTGGTGCGCGAGTGCGTGCTCTAACACGCACAGTCCAACACACAGAACATGCATCCACGTGCGTTCATGCAGATGCATGTTCTGTGTGTTGGACTGTGCGTGTTTTCTACACAAACAACGTTAGAACACGCACTCACGCACTACGCTGCATCATGCGGGGCTGGGCCAATCGCCTAATACACAGGTGGGGATGATGTCCGTCTACCTGGTGTATCGCTTAGTTCCTTTTTAAGATACCCATGGGATGGTTTAAGTATGGCCCTGTTATACTTTCTGGGCCGGAAACCACACGGCTAATTTGTCCAATATCAATCATTATATCGAGAGGAAGAAAATGTTACGTGGGAACACGTCCACACCATGACAGAAGGATATTGTAGTGACGCATTATATCGAGAGGACGAAAATGTTACGTGGGAACACGTCCGCACCATGACAGAAGGATATTGTAGTGACACATTATATCGAGAGGACGAAAATGTTACGTGGGAACACGTCCGCACCATGACAAAAGGATATTGTAGTGACGCATTATATCGAGAGGACGAAAATGTTGCGTGGGAACACGTCCGCACCATGACAAAAGGATATTGTAGTGACGCATTATATCGAGAGGACGAAAATATTACGTGGGAACACGTCCGCACCATGACAAAAGGATATTGTAGTGACGCATTATATTGAGAGGACGAAAATGTTACGTGGGAACACGTCCGCACCATGACAAAAGGATATTGTAGTGACGCATTATATTGAGAGGACGAAAATGTTACGTGGGAACACGTCCGCACCATGACAAAAGGATATTGTAGTGACGCATTATATTGAGAGGACGAAAATGTTACGTGGGAACACGTCCGCACCATGACAAAAGGATATTGTAGTGACGCATTATATTGAGAGGACGAAAATGTTACGTGGGAACACGTCCGCACCATGACAAAAGGATATTGTAGTGACGCAGCCCAACCCGTCAATATCTAATTAATTTACCTATGACATAATTCGACTGCCTCGTTGGTTTAGCGGTAGCGTGTTCTGTACCTGACCTCTTTTCGGTTGTGTCGCTAGTCGTCCCATCGGATCATGAGAGTGATGGAATAGAAAGTGCTCCTGTGTTTGCGCACACACTTGTGCACTATAATATGTCGTGCGCAATTAGCTAGTCTCCAATAAGACTTGCCGTAATTCGGCCGGGAGGACATTAATAAATTGAAGCAAGACTACAAAATTTCTTATAACTTGAGAGCAATGCACTTGACGGTGTAGTATTCTATTTTATTTTCTTTTTAAAACCACCTCTTTAACTTCTCCCTAAGTTTCCACATCTAATAGGAGGAAGTATAAGTATTTTATTTTATCCCTTTACCAAGCGCGAAAATATTATTTCCTAACCCACTTGATTATTCTGACAGAATGCACGTAGTTAGTCTCTGAAAATAAAATTCTTCCTTTCATTGTATCCGCTTAATCTTGCCGTTGTGTCAGCAAGAGATGGTTCCGAGAAATTATCAAGGAAAAGTGAGTGTTACACAGATAGTAGGCTAACCATGATATTAAATCATGAATAAGATTGTTACGTATAAATTAACAGAGAAATTATAAAATACGATTATTATTAATAAAGAAAATAATATGATTATAACTCTATATTACAATAGCATTACCGTTGAATAAGACATTTGTTTACTTACATATACATTTATATAAATTAATTATTACTGTCTAAGCATAATTCCAAATAATCCTTGGTCCCATTAAACAATCAAAAATTGATAAAGTTGCTTTTTAAACTTAATTTTAAGTTACTACAATATATTCAGCAAAAGTAGTAACTATGGTAATGTGACAAAATGAATATTTTTGATAAATAAAAGGACTGAAAGGAATAAAGAAAGAAGTATTATTATTCATACCAAGCTTCTGGATTTATACCTGTAAAGAAATACCTGCAAGATCGTATTCCTTTATGATGAAATGACTTGGCCAGTTATAAAAGAAAAACCAGATTCATTTATGACTTAATGGCTGTCATTTTTTGAGTCGTCAAAAATATTAGAAAAATTATTATGTATGATTATTTAATTTTATTGTGACAAATTAACTTTAAATGTCGATGTCATTTACTGCTTAATAGTTATATAGCATTTAAGACTCTAATAACTTCTTATACTTACTTTTATATTATAGTCATTCAAGTGAATGTGCCCAGTTAAATGACTTTGTGGTTATTAATCTGCGATATTGAAGAATAGTCGTGTGGTTTTCGGACTTAAAAAGAATCACAGGGCGACTCTATACCATCCCGTGGGTGTCATAAAAGGCGACTAAGGGATACACCAGGTAGTCGTGCAGCAGCACTACCTGTGTACTATTGCTACCACCTGACTGCGGTCGCCAGCTCGCATGCCAAACACGGTGACTACAGCAAACCCCTCCAAATGGTAACGTTATAGAAACCTTTGGAGGAGGCGTATGTCCAGCAGTGAACGATATCAGGCTATTGATGTATTGAAGAATAGCCATGTTAGTGAAATTGCATATCCTCCGTTTTAAATCATGGTTAAGATACAGGAAAAAAACGGCTGATACAGCCCCAGGTTTTTGAACAACTTTAAACTGTCGGTTAAAGCTACTAATGATCCAATTTGCGAAGCATTTTCCTAGCAAATACCTCCTTAAGTGAGGGCCATCAAGTCAGCGGGTTTACGACGTATTATAATTTTATTTTAGTGTTGTTTTTTCGTGTCCAATATATCTTGAGGATTTAGTGTTTTCAGTTTATGTTTCGTTGGCAAATGGTGCTGTAATTTTTGGTACAGTATTTGATTGGCCTTCATTTTTATGACTATTGCTTTCGTAAATAGGTATCGACTTAATTGTTCTCTGCTTCGTATTAACTTGATGCTGCAAAATAAGCACACGTTTTATGTGTGGGTTTACAGGAATCCTAGGTATCACTAATAGATTATATAAAAGGAAGAAAAGGAAATTGCATAATAATGAAATGAATAAAGATTTAAACAAAATGTATATGGAACCATTACCAAACCATTTCCTAACGAATAAAAAATATACTGGATCATAAACAACCGAGAAATCACCACACAACCAAAAAGAAATATACAGTCGAATTAATAACTTTCTTTCGTTTTTTTTTTCTCCATGATCGCACTTTATACTTCCACCATATATTAGGTGTATACACAAGTACAGTAAACGAGTCCTCTTACAAGATTCTGATAGGGATTTTTATTCTAAATCAATAGGTAATTTTCCTCAAAACCACAAATCGCCGATTTCATAGCCCGAATGTGAGGATTTGGACACTGTCGACTGTTTCACGGCAAATTTGTTTACTGCGCCTTTTTTCTCGTAACAATAATCCCGGAATATAGCGAGAGTAAGCAGGTACCTTCTTTAACTGCCTTGCTAATGCGAGCCGCGTCGCGTCGCCTACCAAATTAATTTTAATGAGTGCGACTAGCTTAGGTAACTCTGCAACTGTATTACGCATTTACGCCTCCTCAAAATAAAAAGTTTGTTTTCATTTGTTTAACTGCGACAGTTAAAAAGTTCGTTTTCGTTTTTTAAATTGTGTCGTAATTCATGATTGGATTCATTTGAGTTTCATACTAAAGAGAAAGAAGGAGAAGAAAAAGAAGAAGTAAACTTAATTGCAGAAATAAGCACTTACTTATCATATGGGTAGTGATTAGCATGCACGGTTTTGCCAAACCCAAGAGAGTTTTGATATTCTGTCTGGTAATTTTAAACATATGTGTACTTAAAATATATTTTTAAACATAGGTGTACTTAACACATACACATGTTAAAAAATACCACACAGAATATCAATTCTCACTTGAGATTGGCAACACCATGCGGGCTAACGTGAAATGTAATTGGATGGACCCCGTTCAAAGTAGGTATGATGTTGGAAATGATTGTCCACATTTAGAATAAAAAGGTTGACTAACAGATTAAATTTACACCGATCAAGTACGAGTTTAACTGCAAATAATAAAGTCCAAATCTCAGATCAGAATATTAGGATATTTCTTAAAAGCAAAATTATCAGTGTCCCAAGTCGTGTTACAACCCGTGCCTCGCAGAGCACGAGAAGCCGTCCTGTACGTGACCTCTTGACTGTCATAATTCCCGTGTTGATGGCATCACGGCGAATTGATAATCTCAAATTTATAACTTCCTCTAGTCAGCTATTAATTTCATCTACGTGTATAGATGAAAATACCATCATCAAAATTACTTTTAAAGTACATTTTTTTACTAGTTTCAAATGTTTTATAATTGCTGAGAATTGAATCCGTTGCAGATGATGAACTGAAGATATTGGCTCACTGTCTGTACGTGAAGTTCTATGGTAAATTTACGAGCCCTTGTTTAAACAGATCACTCAATAATTGAACTTCTATTCAGAGCCTTATGTTAATGAACAAAAGATACAATTTACAACTAAATAAAATGGTCCGTTGGCTAAACAAGAACCAAAATCTGTCGTTAAAGTCGAGAATGAGTTAATTAATAAAATCCCACTGGAGGGTGAAACTTTCTACACTGTACACTTTCGTGCACTAATTAACTTTTGTTTGTTTTATTATATTTATATTGTTTGTTTTTCTTGTAAATTAGACTGAAAATAAATTACTTAATATATTTACTTAGACTGGCTTGGAATTGAAAACAAAGGGGTATGTATATACTTAGTGGTTGGTAGATTGATCATTATTGAATAGCGTCGTTATTTTAACGGAAGGGTGTTCAACACCGATACTTTACTTTGTTGTATAATAATAGAATAACAATATCCTGGGACATTATTTACACACGGCCATCTTGTCCCAAACTAAGCAGAGCTTGTACTATGGAAACCAGATAACTGGTATACTACATATACTACTTTTCTTTTCTAAATACATGTCTGTATAGATAATTCCACTCACACTCAGGACGAACAGACATGTTCATGGTCACAAATATCTGTCTTGGGTGGGAATCGAAGCCACGACCTACGGTGTGAAAGGCAATCTACCAACCACGACAAACAGCCCGTCTGGCATACTTTATTGTATGGGCAGTGGTAACTGTAGTGTAGAGTTGCCAAATGACCAAGTAGTTGCCTGACATATATAGCTTAGGGACCCCTGTCTAATGAATTCAACCGGGACCTCTTAGATTGACATGCCCTCAAAGCATGGAGACGTTAAACTAAACAACTTTGGGGGTCACTACATACTAAAGTGATTTGATTCCTGCGTGACTACATGTTGCCAAGGTCAAGTTGACAAAAGTCAATTTCTAATTCAAGTAAAATGTTACATTTATGTGGAATCATATATTTTATACCCTACCGTGCAGTGCATGACGTGGCAGCTACTGAGGAAAACTGCCAGAAAACTCAGGAAATATCCTTTTTGAAAAATTTTTTTGCTTAAAATTCATCATTATCTTCATCATAATAGCTGAAAGAAGTCCACTGCTGGATAAAAGCCTACCCCAAGAATCATCTTGAGGGGATATGTCATAGGACTTAGAAGGAAGCTGCTGCTCGTCTTCTGGTACATATTCCCTTGGGTCGACTTCTAAGGCCCCCACAGGGTGAGATGGGGTGATGAATTTCTGATATTCACCGCCGTCACCACACAGCACTTGCTTAAAATTAATTACACATTTTTTACACTTAGATCAACTTAGAACAACTCAATCCCAGGTAATATTGTCAAATGTTTAATAATCAGAAATTTTATAATTGCCCTGCTATATAATTTGGCTTTATTAATATTTTTAAACTAATAAATTCTCTAATATAATTACGAAGTTTGTTATAGAACTCTAATACATTGCCCCATTAAAGAGTTACTTATTTTCTGGAGACTGATGTAGGTACGTAACATAATATTATGTTTCTATCTAGTTTTAATATAATAGTGCACATAATTATATTGTCGATGCTAAGGTCTCCTTGAACAACTCTGAAGGCGTAATAAGCGATATAGAAAACTACTAGCTGTACCCGCGGTTTTACCCGCGTTAAACTTTAGAAATTATAGCCTATGTGTTAAACCAGCTAACTCTATACCAAATTTTAATAAAATCGCTCTAGCCATTAAGTCGTGAAGAAGTAACAAACACTCACGAACTTTCGCCTCTATAATATTAGTGTAGTGTGATACTAAATAACTTAATACAAGCTAGCTAAATAACACTTCTAACAAAATAAATTGTATAAATGTTTTAACATTTCGTGTACCTATATATCTGTAATAAGTAACTAGAAATAATAACTGTATTACTACAAACATGTTCTGACTATTTACAAGCGCTTTTTTAAAGTCTACGTGAATAAAAACCTTTTTTATTTTATTTTATTTCTAAAATTCGCTATCATTAGTAGACGCTGTTACAACCTACTGAGTATCCACCATCATCATCATCATAATTATCGTGTCAGCCTAAAAACGTTCACTGCTGGACAAAGGTCATTGTCGAAATGGTCACCAAAATGGCAGGTGGCATAAAAGGGTTCGTTTCAATATTTTGATACGGATTCTTAAAAAGCTGTCTTTTTATCATGAATCATGAGAAGCCTTCAGTCAGTCCATAGATGAGTGACCGTCAAAGTGGTTTAATTTCTGAGCGTCTCCGTGCTTCGGAGGGCACGTTAAGCTGTCGGTCCCGGTTTTTCTTGTTAGAAGACAGTCTTTAAGCACGAGGCCTACTGGGCGGCTTGAACAACTCTGACACCAAGGTAACCACTGCCCATACAATAAAGAAGTCCGGACATCTAAAAAGCAGAGTTAAACCAAAAAAAAGAGACGACTGCACGTGTGGCGTTGCGGCTAATACAGTCACCTCGCCGCTTCGTGACGCGGGTTCGAGTCCCGCGCCGGACCACTATTTGTGTAACCCACAAATAGTTGTTCTGAGTCTGGATGAAATTTGTGCCCGTTTCTTATATGTTTGTAAAGTACCCCGTTGTCTTTTTTAAAAACAAACAATAAAATATAACGAATAATTTGCTTAGTTCTTTTGTGTTTGAAACCCTAGTAAAGCAGTGGACCCTAGCAATAAATGTTCGAGACTCACTGGCCTAAATCTACAAATTCTTGACGTTTAAAGCAAAATATAAAACTTGTCTACACATTTACGACGCTATCCCTTACTCACCCTTATTTCCTACATATTAAATAAATAATTTATACTTACGCTCGAAAGGGGAGACCCTTAGCTACAAAATTAAGGGTCCCAAAGCTTAAATTTTATGTATATACCCTTAAAAACAGTCTCTGTGCGACCATTTAGTGTAAGAATTTTGTCTTTTATAGCTAAACTGTTCCGCCGTAATTTTTCGCTTGACAGATCTTCCACTTTATTATATTTCCGAAGAGAGTTCATGTTTGCTTAAACATGAAGGACTGAAATTATAGTGGGAATTTGAGAGATGATACATCTACGACAAGAGGCAATGTAAGCATGATTAGATATACAACGTGTGACATTAACACGCTCCTTAATATATTCACGATATAATGCAAATACATTTTTGGTTTTCAATAAAATTAAACATCTGATCAGCATATTTCTCATATAAATATCCTGGGAAATTATTTACACACGGCCATCTGATCCCAACTTAAGCAGAGCTTGTAATTTGAAAACCAGATAACTTATATACTACATATATGTAGTATATCAGTTACCTGGTTTTCATAGTACAAGCTCTGCTTAGGTTTCTTTTGTAAATACAAACTTACATATATAATACACACAGACTCAGGACAAACAAACATGTTTATGCACACAAATATTTGTCCTGTGTGGGAATCGAACTCACTACCTCCGGCGTGAAAAGCAAGCATTTGCAATACACGCCGAATTCACATCAAAAAAATTATCACCCACTTTTTTGGCGTCGGTTAAAAACTTTTTGGGCCAAACTTACTTTGAAGAGTTTCGTTGACGTAAATTGTATTTGGATGAATACAATGCATACAGTGAGAATGTTGTACCTATTATACGCCGTCCCCACGGAGCGAACTTCCACGCTGTATGTGTCAAAATACAATACAATCCTTTTTAGATTACTTTGACACTAGCTTAGGGAGCGGAGAGTCCATAGAATTTGCCAAGATAGCCTAGATAAGACCTCGACTCCGGGGTCACATGAAATACTGTCATCACTTAACAGCTTGCGACCCTTGGTGGCCACTATTAATCCAGGGTTACTGGAGTTGCAGTAGTTGGTAAGAGGGAGCGATTATTCCCAAAAAAACAAAGAATAATAATTACAATTTGATACCTCTATGCTTGCCTTAAAAAAAGAGTCTCGATACACAGACAGACGGACAACGAAGTGATCCTATAAGGGTTCCTTATTCCTTTTAAGTTCTCTCTTTAACTTAAGTGTGTGCGCTTGTCCGTATAGCAGTTTCCAGTATTCTCTATCGTTAGCCATTTCCTTGACTTCTTAAGTACCTTTTAAAGTACGGTATCTAATACAGACCGGAAGGGGAAGACTACGTAGAACATCCTCTGACCAAATCGGAGACATTCTCAAAAAAAGGCCAGGTCAGAAGTACTCTAAACCGGCGAGCATGTATGAAGAATATAGTGACAGTAAACGAGGCAAAACAGGTGTGTAATGATCGTGACAAATGGAAATCCGTTATCTTTGCCTACCCCTCTGGGAAACAAGCGTGAGTCTATGTATGTATGTACCTAATACAAGTTAATTTAACAGTTCGACGACAAAATACTATCAGTATTCTATTTTCATTCTAATGACAGTAGTTTTGTGGTAATTTTGGTTTCCAAATTACTCACAGAACATTAATTCTACCATTAGACAAAGATCTACAAACTTAACTTATAAACTTGCAACTTAGTGGCACTTCGGGCTCAAATTTCAAAGTTATGAAATCACTGTGATTGCAAAAGTCAAGTATACATGTAACTGCTGAATATTCATTACCAGAAAATAACATGAAACGAAGCCATTATTAACTATAATTACGTTGGTTTTGCTTTAACAACATTTCTACAAAAGTCTTTGTCAGGGTCAATTTTGCCAAATAAGTATTATTTTTACTGCCTCGTTGGTCTAGCGGTAGCGTGTTTAACCGCAGATAATGAGGTCCTGGGTTCAAATCCCGGGTCGGGCCAAAAAGTGATTTTGGTATTTTTCCGTAAAAAGAAATTTCTCAGTGTCAGCTAGAAGTCTGGAAGTTGGCGGTATTACACCTCCGTGCCTCGGAGAGCACGTAAAGCCGTCGGTCCTATTTCTGTATCTCAGTCCGGTCGTGTCGCTAGTCGTCCCATCGGATTATGAGAGGAGTGATGGAATAGAAAGTGCCCCTGTGTATGGGCACACACGTGTGCACTCTAATATGTCCTGGGCAATTGATTAGTCTCCGTTGAGACTGGCGGCCATGGCCGAAATTCGGTCGGGAGGACATTATTATTATTATTTTTATGGCAATGGTCGATCCAATTACCATCTGCACGAATGGGTTCTTTGTAAATCGCCAACATGTGAATGTGGCGCCAAAACTATGTGTCTAACTTTTGGCGCCACATTCGTCGCTATAGATGCTGGATTTTCTAGTAGCCTAGAAGAAAGCCTGTTGGCGTGGTTGGCGAATGCTTGCTTTTCACGCCGGAGGTCGTGGGTTCGATTCCCACCCAAGCCAGGACAGATATTTATGTGCATGAAAATGTCCTGTTTGTCCTGAGTCTGGGTGTAATTATCTATATAAGTATGTATTTACAAAACAAAAGTAGTACATGCAGTATATCAGTTATCTTTATAAAGTACAAGCTCTGCTTAGTTTGGGATCAGATGGCCGTGTGTGATTAATGTCCCAGAATATTATGTGTCAATATTCACGAACTCAGGGCAAACAGACATGTTCGTGAACAAAAATATCTGTCTTGGGATGGAATCGAACCTACGACTTGCGGCGTGAAAGGCAAACGTTTGGCAACCACATCAACCGGCCCGGCATGTGTGTATGTTCGTTTGTTTCTTCTTATTTCCTAAACTACTAACCCATTTTACCAAATGTCTTTGGATTTGTGCTATAATTCCATGTGTCATAGGGTGTGTAAAAAAATAACATAACCAATTTAATAGGTGAATTAAATAGATCTATAATCATATCCTGTTTGGTTTCAAACGAAATCGGATCTTGATGCGCAAAAAAAATTACTTTCGTAACAAATGATCTCGGAAGTGATATCTTTTGATGGCTCAATGTACGCCCACTACAATCAAGTGACGTGTCACGCGGGCACTGAGTGACCATAGTTAATACCCCGAATGAAACGAAAAATAACGACTATATTTTTTTTGCTGTGTGGTGACGGCAGCGAATACCAGAATACTGTAAGGCTCGCAGCAGCAAAGGTACTCTACCTAACTGGGATCTAGAGGGAAATCTTCACAATGATAACACACGTATTAAACACCAATCTCTATTTTTATTTAATACAAATAAACTAGTTTTTCATCATGTACACACATCAACAAAGTCTAGGGATACGTTATTTTGAAATCAAACATGGCTTTATTGTTTAAAACCTATTTAGTTTCCTTAAAAAGTTTATTTACAGATTTAAACCTTGTCTATTCTTTATTCAAAATTTAAAAATTAAAATGAGAAACAAATGAAAACACGCAAAGCACAGCGCAATCTTGAGTTGTATCTAATTTCAAGAAGTTGCATTAAAATTTTTTTTGCGTGTTAATTGAAGAAAACCTGATAAATTGTTTTATTTTCTTTTCTCAATTGGTTGTGTAAGCTTTTTAGCGTCATGCCACGCCATCATTTGAGTCGAGATGAAATGTTACGGGCAGTTGGCATGTTACAAAACGGTGCTATTCAACGCGTCGTTGCTGAGTCTCTGGGCACAAGCCAAAATGTGGTATCCAGGCTGTGGTCACGTTATCGCGCTACTGGAGATGTGGCAGAACGGCACACAGGTAGATATCGTGTTACCACTCAGAGACAGGATCGATTTCTCCAAATGACCGCCAGAAGACTACCCAATATCACAGCGATGCAACTAGTGCAAAGGCTCCAGGAGGGTCAGCAGCTGCTGGTGAGCGACCAAACCGTGCGAAGGAGGCTGCATGAAGTTGGTCTTCATGCTCGCAGACCGCTACGAGTCCCAGCGCTGCGACGTGGCAATCGCGGTAGGCGACTTTTATGGGCTCAAGAACATTTGACATGGAGTGATCAACAATGGTCATTGGTGCTGTTCACTGATGAGTCCCGCTATGGATTTCATCCAGATTCGAGACGAACACGCGTTTGGAGAACTCCAGGCAGGGTCAGCCGTCTCCGACATCCACAGGAGGTCCACTCTTACCAAGGCGGGACAATTATGGTGTGGGCAGGAATACGAATCGGCGGACGAACCCAACTCATTTGGATTCAGGGCAGCATGACTGCCCATAGATACCGTGAGGAGGTAGTAGAACGTGTCATTGTCCCGCTCAGGGCCCTAACGGGGCAAGAATTTCAGCTCATGCATGACAATGCACCTTCCCATACAGCGCGGCTGGTGAGGGCCGCCCTTCGAGAACACGATGTTCAGGTATTAGATTGGCCTCCACAGTCGCCAGACTTAAACCCAATTGAACACGCCTGGGACATGTTACAGCGAAGAGCATTGAGGGATTTTCCGCCCAACTTGACAACAGAAGAACAACTTTTCGAACATTTAAAAAGAACTTGGGACTGCATACCCCAGCAAGACATTGACACCTTAATTTTAAGTATGGAAAATCGTTGCCGCTGTGTGATTAATGTTAGAGGAGGAAATACCGATTACTGATTATCAGATTTGGTAAGATTTTTATTCATTTAATTCGATTGAATAATTTTATAAGAATAAAATGTTTTTGTTCACTCAGTAATTTTCTATGGCTTAATTAATTTAAGACTTTTATTAATTAGAAAAACAAAATCGCATCGTGTTGTTAATGTTTAAATATCGGCCATGAAATTATCTTTAATTCTTCCATTTACAGTCATAGCAAAATGTTTATAGTTTTCTAGATAATCAATGAAATGTTCAATATCCCTAGATTGTGTTGATGTGTGTATTCCATAGCACTTCATTTTGGTCCCTTTTTATGCTGAATGGGTTTGCGCTTGACCACGATCTCACCTGATGGTAAGTGAAGATGTGGTCGAAGATGGACCACGCGTACCCATAAGATGCTGGAAGAATACTGTAAGATTAAAAAGGAGAATTATGTTTTATTTTTATTATTTATTTTCGATATGTTTCGTTTATTTTGGGTATTACTCATTGTCTCTGTTGACAAATATCACTCCTACATGAAATTATACATTTCTATTAATTCAAATTCTATTCTAACTTTAAAACCTATGTCCAGCGATTTTACTAGAATGACCAGAGTTTGCTATGTTCTCAAAAGAGGTTTTATTCTATAGGAGGGCAGGTAATATCATTACAATTCCATCACCCCATCTCATCCCGTGGGGGGCGTAGAAGTCGACCCGAGGGAATATCCAGAGGTCCGGCTGCAGCGTCTCTCTGTGTACTATGACCATCATACTGCGATCGCCTACCCGTCTGCGAAGAGTTTCATTTCTATGTATGGCCTCCCCCCCAAAGTTATTGTTCTTTTTCTATTTTTGTGTAAAAATCTTAATGGGTCACCGAATACATCTACTTACCAAGTTTCAACAGTACAGCTCTTATAGTTTCGGTAAAAAGTGGCTGTGACGTACGGACGGACAGACAGACAGACATGACGAATCTATAAGGGTTCCGTTTTTTGTCATTTGGCTACGAAACCCTAAAAAGCAGAACCTTTATAATAATTACTTGTATTTCTCTGTCTAGATGATCATGTTGGAGCCCATATACTCCTTATGGGTCTTCGAAGGTCGAGAAGTAGTATATGAGATATCTTTTATAGTTCAAGCTCTGCTTAGTTTGGGATCTGATGACCGAGTGTGATTAATGTCTCAGGATATTACTTATTATACAAAAAAATCATGACATTACATGATATGTAATTAATTTACATTATTTTGTATAGAAAATATTTGTGCGTTCACTATGGCTAAACATGACTGAAATTTCTCGTGCAATACGTTGTATGTTTATTAGAAATAAAAATATTTGTCTTTTGTTGTTTAGAATTAAATAGCAACTTGCACAAACGAATAATATCATGTCAAAGTTATATTTCATATGTCAGTTAATTTCTTTGTAAGTTTTGATTACATTTAAAATACATATTTTTTCGTGGGTATATTATATGTTATTCCGTTTAAACGCATGAGAAACATTCCATCTTTTTTCAGCTCTAAATATTAAAAATTCCACTCAACTTCCTGTTCATCCCAACCCCTTCAATCACAGAAGCGAAAAGGCACAACAGCCGATTACGTCACAGTACGGTCGACATAAAAAAATCGTCCCTTATTAAAATTCCATACAATAAATTCCTTTGGGAATAATAAAATATTTCCTACATTAAAGGGAGAGATAAAAAAGTAGGTCATATGGAAATCACCTTAAAATTCATTAAATGCAGTAACGCGTGGTAACGGCGGGTTTGGGATTTGTCGAATGATTTTTGGATTTCCGTATCAGCTAATGAGGATATAAAATGTAAATGTAAAATTTGGGGTTTTACACAAAGTACATTATCTGTGCAAGCTTAATTATTACTATAATATTTATTTTATTGCCAAAATTGAACTAAAAACTGTAATTGCGATTTTTCTATTAAGTGAACCCTAAGTTGTTGCTTCCTCTTTCATCATACGCATGGCTAAGCTGTGGAACACCCTCCCAAACGACGTGTTTCCAGGCTCATATAACATGGGTTTATTCAAGGTTAGAGTGAACAGGCATCTTATGGGTACGCGCGATCGATCTTCGACCACATCTTCACTTACCATCAGGTGAGATCGTGGTTACGCATTTTGCATAAAAAAAATATAACAGGCCAGAGTATGGATGTTGGAGGTGTAACATCCTCGTGCCTCGCACAGATAGCCCGTAAAACTGTTGATCATATACCTACCTGACTTCTGTTCAGTTATAAATGAAGATAGAAAAAGGAAGTCAATAAAAGTCACTACCAAACTTTTTGGTTTTGGATTGCTACTAGGTGTTTTTACGGTTCCGTAGCCAAATGGCAAAAAACGGAACCCTTATAGATTTGTCATGTCTGTCTCTCTGTCCGTCCGTATGTCACAGCCACTTTTTTCCGAAACTATAAGAACTGTACTGTTGAAACTTGGTAAGTAGATATATTCGGTGAACTGCATTAAGATTATTACACAAAAATAGAAAAAGAATAATAATTTAGGGGGTTCCCCATACATAGAACTGAAACTCAAAAAAAATTTTTTCAATGTCCCATACATGTGGGGTATTTATGGATAGGTCTTCAAAAATGATATTGAGGTTCCTAATATCATTTTTTTCTAAACTGAATAGTTTGAGCGAGAGACATTTCCAAAGTGGAAAAATGAGTGTCCCCCCCTGTAACTTCTAAAATAAGAGAATGCTAAAACTAAAAAAAATATATGATGTATATTACCATGTAAACTAACAATAAAAATTGGTTTGAACGAGATCTAGTAAGTAGTTTTTTTTTAATGCGTCATAATACGTAAACCGTGATTTACCTCTCATGTAATCAACTGAAATACTTGCTGCTGCGGAACCCTTCATGGACGAGTCCGACTCGCACTTGGCTGGTTTTTATGCTACAATAATCCCAAATGCACTATTCGGTCTAATCCGGAACCATCAAGGCACTAAACATTCTTAATAACAGTTAAAGTATCTCACTTTTGGACTATTGGATTCGGTTATAAAATAATCTGCTTAGACAAAATAAATTAACAGCCGTTAAATATTTTTCAGGTTTCGGACTGCTACTAGGTGTTTTTCTTGCCAAAATAATCCTGATTGCATTTTTTGGTCTAACCCGGGACCAAAAGGTGTAATTATTAATGAAGACAGTAAACATCATGAATAACAGACAACGTAACGCCCATTTGGACTATTTAACGACTTAACAGCTATAAATCTTTCTGGTTTCGGATTACTACATTTTTTTGGCTAGAATAATCCCAAATAGAATTTTTGGACTAATCTAGGACCAATAAGGCACTAAATATTCTTAATAACAGGTAAGGTAACTCACTTTTGCACTATTTGGCGAATTTTTAGTTATAAAATAATCTGCTTTGACAAAACCGATAACAGTCATTAAAAAACTTGGTGTTGTAAATGTAGAATATTTTAGTGTGCTGTAATTGAGGCAAACATTCCAAGGTTGCGCCACGACCTAGAAGCAAGAGCCGTTTGGCTCAAATAATAATTTTCATTTCTACCAGAATGTTTTAATAAACGGTGCAAAATATGTTCTTCATATTTTAGAGCTTTTGTCCAACGTGGCAGGTTTAAGCGCTACATTTAGTAACTAGGAGCACTCTTTGTCCTGGGTTTTACGAGGATATCCTTTGTGCAAAAACTCTGCGTAAAACGGCTCGAGTTTTTGTGGCAGCATTTTTATTTTCAGTATATTTGCGCAGTTAAATTTATTTTTAGTGGTAAATCTATTGTAACTAAAAACTTCTGTTGCTCAGCGGAGTATAATATACGCTGAAAGTCATAGGTTTAATCCGTTCTAGAAATTAATATTTTTCTATTTCATAATTAGGAAACAGGATGTTCGGAAAAGCACTAACGAACTGCTAGGCACCTTACCACGTGCTAGGCACCTACTGCTAGGTACCTTGCTAGGCTATTGGAAGAGCTATTATATATTAGGTCTTTACCTATGAAATTGCCGTTCTGCAGTACTGGCCATTTCAAATCAAAATAATTTTTGTTTGGCTAAGAATTCTAATTTCAAATTAATTTTATTTTAAAAACATGGATTCTTTTTTCCAAAAGTAGTCATTTCTTTATTGATTAGTGTTACATTTTCATCGCATTTCAATCTTTTTCGTCATCATGGATACGTTAAAAATTCGAGTAATTATGGAATATGAGTACCGTCGTGGCAGCAACGCGGCACAAGCGGCACGCAACATCAACGACGTTTACGGAGCTAACACTACAAACCAACGCACCACCTGTTATTGGTTTGCTCGCTTCCGTTCTGGAAATTTCGACCTGAAAAATGAACCTCGCGGTCGTCCGAAGACTTTGGTCGACAATGACGAATTAAAGGCGGTTGTGGAAGCTGATGATACACAATCTACGGCTGAATTAGCAGCAGCTTTCGACGTTAGCGTCAAAACAATATTGGTCCATTTGCGTCAAATTGGCAAGGTAAAAAAGCTTGACAAATGGGTGCCCCACGAACTCAATGATCGCCAGCGCGAAGTACGCGTCGAGACGTGCCTTGCACTGCTCAACAGACACACAAATGAAGGAATTTTGAACCGCATTGTTACCTGCGATGAAAAATGGATTCTGTTTGATAACCGCAAGCGCTCAGCAAGTTGGTTGGATCCTGGTTCAGCACCTAAACAATGCCCTAAACGAAAACTTACCCCTAGAAAAGTGATGGTCACTGTTTGGTGGTCTAGCGCCGGTGTGATTCATCACAGCTTCTTACCAAACGGGGTGAGCATTACTGCAGATGTGTACTGTGAAGAACTGAGCACAATGATGGAGAAGCTGGCGCATCTCCAACCAGCATTGGTCAATCGCTCGTCTCCGCTGCTCCTGCACGACAACGCGCGACCTCATACTGCACAGCAGACGGTCTCCAAGTTGCAAGAACTGGGGTTGGAAGCTCTCCGTCATCCGCCCTACTCACCAGACCTTGCGCCTACAGACTACTACTTTTTCCAGAATTTGGATAACTTCTTGGCGGGAAAAAAATTCAATACCCGAGAGGCAGTACAAAATGCCTTTGAAGAATTTGTTGCCTCCCGTCCAGCTGATTTCTTTAAGAAGGGCATCAATAAACTGCCACTGCGATGGCAAAGATGCATTGATTGCATGGGTGATTACTTCGATTAATACAAATAAAAAAATTCATGAAAAAAATTCGTTTAAATTTTTTCATACAAAACGGCAATTTCATAGGTAAAGACCTATTATTATAATAAATATATTATATTATACGAAGTAAAAGTGTAATAATAACTTCAAAAGACCAAGATAAAATGTTTTACAAAGAAACTAGAAGTTTTAACTCGAAACTTTTCTTAGAATCTCTTAGGGCATAAACTGCGTTAAGCGTGCCTCTCGCGTGTCCACACAAAACCGACCCGCGCGTGCCCATGCGCGTGCACACGCTCGTGAGCCCGTCGGGCGCCCGTCGCGTGATACTTCCGTGCAACGGGGCACGCATGCACGCGACGTGATCACGCATCACGTTGGACGGGTCCACGCGCGAAGCCCGCTAGCGGGTGCACGCGCGTGCTTGTTCAGTTGACAGCGCTATCTCGAACCGACCGCACGCGCGTGCCCGGCCCATAACAAAAAATGACAAATTTTGATACAGAAAGGGTAATTGTTGAAGTTCAGTGTCGTCCTGCCATATGGGACCAATCTAGCGAAATATTTAAAGACCGGGACGCTAAATCAAAAGCATGGCTAGACATTTGTACAGTACTGTTTCAAAATTTTGATGACTGGAGTGAAGCAGAAAAAAACATACAAGGTAAGTACCTACACTCTTTATTTATTTTATAATAACGTAGGTTAGGTAAACTATTCTTTGCGCCAAATTTTTATTTTTAATAATCTATGCAATTAGTTATATATAATTAGTTATTTCAATTGTATTTGTGTCAATTAAATGTTTTCAACAATTAATCCAACTATAAAATTAAAACTCGGAATATTTACAATAATTTACCTATGTAAATATAAAATCATGCTTATATTCAAAACTAGTGCAGAGATACTGCGTATTTCTGAACATTGTGAAATTCGTGTGAACAATGTCCCATAATATTGGTATGGTTTTATATTGCTCGATAAATTCCAAAGTTCTTTCTTTCGGCCACGCGGTCGCCGCCATTTTGCGCGTCACGAGACAACCAGTACCTAAGTTCACGACTGCGAGCTTCACACTACTTCACACTATCGGTGTATTTAGGGTTCAAAATCATTTTAGGGCAGAAACAGTGGATCGGTAGGTAAATAAATAAAACAATTATCAACTAAAATATTTATTATATTGGTTTTAGAATTGGGCTAGTAACTTTGTAAAATAAGCGTGCGTTTTGTAGGTTTTTCTTTGACATCTCTCAACTTTAGTTTACAACAATCTAAGTTATTTGGTTACATCCGATGAATTTAACAAATAAAATCATTAGGTATATTATTAAAATATGCCTGCCATGTTAATAAAAAATGTGTGGTAACAAACCGTGAAAAATCAATTATTGAATGTACATAAAT
The DNA here is from genome assembly GCA_951640165.1 of Pseudoips prasinana. Taxonomy (NCBI): domain Eukaryota; kingdom Metazoa; phylum Arthropoda; class Insecta; order Lepidoptera; family Nolidae; genus Pseudoips; species Pseudoips prasinana. The sequence goes on along the minus strand of OX621251.1, from coordinate 28,212,890 downwards.
TATAAAAAAGCCAACTATCTTCAATAAATACTGCGATCTTGCCATGACAGCTGTCCGTCTGCAACGAAATAATCTGCGAAGTTATCGCGTAATGTATACGAATCTCTGTGGGTATTTCCAATTAACCCCCGAACTGAACGTATATGGTCTGGTATAATGACAATATCATGAAAGTCATTAATTTGACTTCTTGATCTTATAAAATTATGCAAAATACAAATTGTTTTAAGAAAACAAATTGCTTTGTCTTTTCCAACGTTCAATGGACGATGGAGTATGCGAAATTTATTAGCCATGATACCAAATGTACACTCAATATAACGTCGCGCCCTCGTTAACCTATAATTGAATATTTTTTTTTTGTAGTTTAAATCGAGAGCTCGAGCATATGGCCGCATGACATGGCTAGATAACCCGAATGCTTCATCTCCTACAATAATATAGGGCAAAGCTGCGGTTGCAGCAGTGTTGGTTGGTTTATCATTGTGTATTACGGGCAATGCTTTGGCAGGAGGAATATCTATTAAGTCATTGTTGATTTGTTCGTACAATCGGCTTTGTGTGAAAATTGCGGAGTCAGATTCTTTACCCTGCACTCCCACATTTATATAGGTAAACTCATAGTTGGCGTTACACATTGCAAGCAGTACAATAGAATAGTAATGCTTATAGTTGTAATAGAGGGAACCACTATGTGGAGGTCTTATAATGCGTATATGTTTTCCGTCTATTGCACCTATGCAGTTAGGAAACTGGGCTTGCGTTAAAAAACCTTTTTCAGTCTCTACCCATAGCGCACGGGAAAATTTTGGTATACATTCTTCCTTTAACCTTTCAATTATAATTTGACAAACTTCTGTACTATTTTTCTGACCGTGGTTAGTCCTGTCTGATACGCCAGATGAATATCGACGAAGGTATGTCCACTAACTAAATATCTGTAATAAAATAAAATACCTGTGTTATTGTTTCAGTGAAAAAGCTGCAGCAAAGATGGAAAACTGCAAGAGACACTTATATAAGAGTGAGGTCTACTAAAAAAAAACTTAAATCAGGTTCCGGTTCCAGGGCAAATAAAACATACATTTACTATGACATGCTGTCATTTTTAGATTCAAACTCGAATACTCAAGGAGAAGAATCGGCAGACGATTTTAATCAGTCAGTAGAGCAAAACGCGTCACCGAGAACTTCACAAAATAATACGATTATTGAAGAAGATTTGATTAATGTACCTAGCACCAGCTCCAGCGTTACCAAAGAAACACGATCTTCCAAGAAACGTAAGTGCGAATCGCCAACTGATTTCGAATTAGAGTTGTTAAATTGCGTGAAGAATAACACTGCAGATAATATGGACGAAGACTTGAATTTTTTTAAGTCATTATTAACAACTGTGAAAAAATTGAGTTGCTTTAAAAAATTATTATTTCGTACAAAAGTATTAGAAGCTTTAATTGATATAGAAAAAGAAATTATTATTACCATTGATGACCTTTCATTAACGCAAAATACGGTAACGAATGATTTAGAATCCTTAAATATAAGATCAGACACGAACAATGAATAAATAAGTAACAAGAAAGACTGAAGATTTGATTAAGACTGTTTAATATAATTAAGACATTTAGACTTATTGTACTGTTTTAACTGTTATTGTGTTTTTTTATTTTAAACTTGAACCTGTGATTTTATTAGTGTATTTCAAATGAATAATCAAAAACTAATTGTAACGTAACGTTTATGCAAGACACTGTGATGACTGTTGTGATTATATAAAAAAATAAGTAAATAAGTAGGTATAGATAAAAAAAACGAAAACGATAAAACTGTGTAATTTAGAAATAACAAAATATAATTAATAAATGTAAGAAACTGTGATTAATATGATGATTAATAAGTGTGCGGTTATGTGTTTCGGCCCTAAGAACAGAGTGCACCACATCAAGAAAAACATTTTAAGCCATATTCAGGTGTCACTGCCGAAACAATAAGAACTTCTTCTTCTTTCTGGCTTGATGTGGCTAAACAGTAGTGTGACTTACATAAATTGGCAAAAAAATATGAGTGTTCTAAACTTTTGTTAAATAATGACTGTTTTTTTTACATGAATAAAGATGATTATTAATATCGAAATGTCTTTACTTACCGCAATGTCATTGCAAATCGTTCCATTGGTGATACGATTGACGTAGATTTCAATCGTAGATTGTTAGTCTTCAAATAGGGCTCCAGTTTTGAATATAATTCATCATAGACTTGTAATGAAACTTTAAAATATTTGAAAAAAAACCTTTCATTTTCTCTTAATATACCAAACTTCACCACGAATTCCCCGCACAGTAACCTAGATTCAACGTACGGGCTTACTGGCTGGCGTCTTTTTTTGGCAATTCGTCGTCGCCGTCGTCTTGATAAATAATACAACATTAATTTATCCATAATTACTCGACTGTACACCTCCAACGTTAATTTATCCATAATTACTCGACTGTACACCTCCAACGTCAAAATTGTACTGAGAAAACTGACGCGCCGATGCCCGCGCATAAGCACGCGAACGTGCTCACGTGCGTGCACCAGAAGCGTGGCCCGCGACGTGCTCACGTGCGTGCACCAGAAGCGTGGCCCGCGACGTGCTCACGTGCGTGCACACGCGTAACGCAGTTTATGCCCTTACGGTCCAGTGCCTGTCAACCTTCGCGTCGGACATTAAACTCCAGTAGTCTGTCCTTATCAAATGAATTCTGAAACTTTATCAATACATAACGTGGACTTTTATAAAATATATTTATAAATTCAGGGAATATTAAGAATGTTAATGATAGCCTACCAAAGTGGGGCATCTTACCACGTACGGATAGACATTAATCAATTTGTAACTTGCCTGCGTTCAAAGATTCGAAATGCGTTCGGTAATTATTTTTGTGTCTTAACTTCATAAAAAATTATCAGTTTTGTTAACAAAGCATAACCGTTAAAAACAATAAAAAGCATAAATTAATGGGTAACCAAATAATTTAAGTATACATTTTAAATATAATTTTAAATTTAAGTTAAAGTTAAAAAATCTGATACTTACTTCTTCCAGTTTTTCCACTTAGTCCAGTTTCATAATATATTTGTGTCCTAATAAGATTATTATAGTCACCCTCGCCTCAACATTTCTTAAATATTCATATACAAAAATATTAATCTTTAATTTTGTTGTCAATGAGATGTGTGAATCAGATAAATACAATTATATATCAGCCCCATTATTTCCAATCGAGTCAAATCTAAACAAAGCGTCTTGTATTTCTTGAAGTTTGGGCACACGGCTCAATGGAGCATACATATATGTACGTATCTACACGTACTTAGCCGCTGGACATCTTGACTTATTTTATAACTTTGAAATTATGCAGTACAAGTACACTTGTTGACACAATAAACATGCATGTGTGTTTTTGCTAGAAAATGGGGGGTCGTAAGTCAAATGAAAAATCAAGCTATTTCTTTGTTACATTGCCTATGGACTTTTGATTGAGACTGTACAAGAATCACAGAGTACATTATAATATGACTTGAATATAAATAAACAGCGGGAACAGTTATGACTTGGAACGTAGTTTTGAGTACTACGTCGATTCATTCAACATACAATACTCTATTATTTTATTGAACGATATTCTTTGAATAATATTCAAATACGGAGTTTTGGTTTGAATTTTTTGGTTATACAACGTTACAATTTTCGACAACACGTCGCTTACACACTATATAGAAAAAGTACGTATGTTTTATTAAATCACAACTTTGTAAACTTATAAGTGTAATGTGACAGTTTTTGCCTAACTTTGTGGCAACTAAAGTTGTTTTTGTAAATGTATCGTTTTCTTTAGATGTAGTTTGAGTTCTCTTTGATCAACGTTTGGCGAGTGATGCCTAAACTTACTTAACTTTGATATTCCATGGGAGTAAGAAGAAGTAAACATTTCTGGATGCGGTAATTCAATACTTTAAGGAGTTTAGTCCTCTAGGACTATGCCACTCCATAGAAACAATGCACATGCCTTATATTTAAAAACAAAAGCATAATCTTATCAAGGATGCCTAGTCGACAAAAGGAGGCATTTTTATTGTAAAAACATTTTACCTCCAATTTTCTAACTCAGAATGCTTCGCAGAATATGTAATCTTGTATTAATGAAAGTTTGCTGTAATAATAAAAATATTGTTTGACCTTTACTAGTAGTCTAGCGGGCTTTCACTGTTTAACCAGAAAATAGTGGAATACGGCCGGAGAAAGGGCCTCTTTGGGATTTGAATCTCGAATCTGGGTGCTTAGTAACGAGCGTTAGATAGATAGATAAGGCTGATTTCAGAGTCGCGCCGGCGAGCCGCGCCGTCCAAACGCGCGCGCTTACAATTACACTAGATAGTAGTTGCGTTTCATAGTCACGCAGTTCAAACGCGCCGCCGGTGACACGCGCGCCGTCGGCCAGCGCTGCCCGAGCTCCTCTACTGGCAGCTAGCGTTTGAGAGTGACGCGTCTCGCACGCGCCGCTGTTGAGACGCTCTGGCCGCCGGCGCGTGCCGCGCGCGTCTCTCTGAAATCAGCCTTAAAGGCATTAACAAGTAATACGACATATATATTTATATCTGTGTTTATACATCATGTCCTCCAAATATTGATCTGGGTAATCTCATTTCCGAAACTATATACTGACAAGTCGTCAAAAAATCATACGGTCCATCGGATGGTTAATGTTTATCATAGCCTATGACACCAGCCTTTACCACTTGCACAATGACTTTACCTAGAAACATTACAATTATTGTAATAATATCCTGGGGCTCTACCGGCTAAGTCGTCGAAAATCGATTTCTTAAATGGTGTTCAAATAAATAAAGGTCAAAAATTACTTTATCAATCGTTAAATCGGCTTCAACGTTGACAATCGAATCCGGACCATTTATGACGTCACATGTGCTCATGGAAGCCGATTTAAAGATTGATTAAGTAATTTTAACCTTTATTTATTTGAACGCCATTTAAGAAATCGATGTTCGGCGACTTAGCCAGTAGAGCCCCTGGGACATTATTCACAGTGGGCCATCGGATCAAAAACTAAGCAGAACTTGTACTACGGAAATCAGTTAACTGATATACTACCTACTTTTCTTTTGTAAATACATAATTATATAGATAAATACACCCAGATTCAAGAAAATCAGACATATTTATGCTCACGATTATCTGTCCTGCGTGGGGATCGATTCACGCCAACCGGCCCGTCAATAATATAATAATATTAATACCTGGAGTATTGTATTTATTTATTTTTATGGACCTCCAACAACATACACACATACAATCTCAAAACAAAACAAAAAAAAACAGGTCCTTTCCAGTGTGCTCCTCCAATTACAGGAAGCCACAGCATGCTCTGTTCAATACCTACGTTAACAATAAACTAAAATATAACTTGTAATCTATTTCATATTAAAAACTAAATTAAACTAACTTAAATTAACCGACTAACTAATAACTAATTTTAACTAACAGTATCAAAATAAAATTTAAAAAACATAAGATTTCTTATTTCTGTATTGACGTTAAGAATTTAACGTCAATACAGAAATAAGACTTAGCAAACACAATGAGAAAACAGTAAAAGTATTCATTTGGTTTCTTCAGACAATATGATTTCCAACTCCTTCTTATACTTCGGGAGCGAGTAGGCTAGATGATGTAGGTGCTTCCCCAGTCAAGCAGCTCATAGAGCGAGAAAACACTATGTTCTATTTCATTTAAAGGTTTTTAACAAAAAAATACCAGGATGGCAGAACTCCACTATACTACATATAAACTAGCTCTAGTTAACCTACACCTAACCTATACCCAGGCAGTTTAGGAGTATATTTTATTTTTTTAATAATGCGGTTGCCATGGTAACCGCAGCGCGCATGCGCTGTCGCTCCACGCACGGTGAGCACACACACATAGCAAGGAGGTTTATAGGAGTTACTAAGTCCATTATAATATAATGTTAATATCTCGGGACTATGTCACACAGATCATCCTAGCCCCAAACTAAGCCAAGCTTGTACTATGGGTACCAGACGACGATATACATACTTATATAGATAGATAAATACTTATATACATAGAAAACATCCATGACTCAGAAACAAATATTCGTGCTCATCACACAAATATTTGCAGTTACTGGGATTCGAACCCAGGACGTCCAGCTTCGTAGGCAGGAGCACTACTAACTAGGCTACGGTGAATACTGCCTATTTACTGTTCCAATGCAAGGCAAGGGTGTCCTCTAACAATATGTGGAGAGCCTGGCATACGTTGGCTCTAACTGACTAGGCAGTCTAGGTACAGGTTTACTAAAGCTCCTCCGTCAACACTATGCTCTATCCCACCAAATTTTCATGTATCGTAGTGCAGTTTATTCCTCCTGGTACTTTTTTATCCATTCCCGTACCAAAATATACCAGCAAGTTGTCCGGTCGTTAGTCGTATATTTTCGAATGACGTCAATTTCGTTCAGTCCGAGGTATTTTTAATAATCCCGGCGGCTTTACGACGTAACTTTTCACAAGGTGATTGATCACGTAAAAAGTTAGATTGCTAAAATGTCATATTTGGGGTAACGTCCAAATATGACATTTTAGCAATGACTCGATGTTATATATATTTTTTTGCTCCATCGTGTTTTTTGCAGGAAACGGTGACTAAATGAATTTTATATATTTGGTTGCTTATTTTTATACTTTGGTCGAGATAGTCTTTAGAGTATTATACTAAAATTAGTGAAATAACACCTAGATCCTGGTAAGGAGTCATTAGTGCTCCAAATTTAGACATCCTTGGTTTAAGCCAATATTAATTACAGCAGGGTATGTACAGACGCCAGCACAGCTACCCCAATATGTCAAATTTCTTTTATAGATTTTCAACTTTATCACATAAGCATAAGGTTACTTTCAATTGGGGAAATTTGACAGATTGGGGTAGCTTGATGTGCTGGCGTCTGTACAAGATGTAACATAAATAGTAGACTTAAATTAAGTAGGACTTAACAACGTGTAGAATATGAACACAAAAAGCACTTCCCATACAAGTATTACGATCAGCTGATGCTGCTGATGAGCATCAGCAATTTTGTGAATTCCAAAGCATATTATTTTGGCTCTCCAGCCAAAATAATATGCTTTGGAATTCACAAACTTGTTTTATTTAATTGGTTTGTGTCAGGGGGTACGCTCCTAAGTTACGTCGACGATTTATGTGTCACCTTGTGGTCGAGTGATTGTGCAAGACCAGCTGTGATATATATTCCTTCATTCTTATAATTTGTTACTGGCATACACAGCCGTGGGGATCAGGTGCAGGGCAGCTTTACCAACATTGCACACTGCCAAACCAGGGGATCCTACTGGGTATATCTATTTTATTTTTATACTAGCGGCCCGGTATGTGCTTCGCTACGTATAAGGCAAAGTAATAAAAAAATGATAATTAAGTTCATTTATTATTTATATATCAAACAAAAAAATATTTTAAATTGCTAAAAGATGTTGATTTTACACTTTTTCAAGACTTTTTAATTTTTTTTTTAAATACAAACCTTCCCTGGACTTCCACGAATAATTCAAGAGCAAAATTAGCCAAATCGGTAAAGGCGTTGTTGAGTTATAACATTACAACGAAAAGTGGCATTGATTTTTAGGTGAATTTATTAGTCGCAATTGAACACACTAACGCTGGACCAACAGGCACTACTTTTGAAGGGCGAAGGATCCCATGCTGATATACCCTCGCAAGGGAATTTAGTTCACAGTCTCAGTTTACGTCAAGGCTACAAATTTCTCTTAACCCTGTCCCGGGCAGTGGGGATATAGTTACCACCACATTTTGAACTCTATTACCTTATAATAAGATCCAAAACCAATAAATTAGAAATATACCTACTGCCTTGTAAAGGTTTAAACCGTACCGTAAGTGATTGAAATGATGCTAAACTCAGATTATAAGGTAGCAGTAGATGCCATGTGCCATGTGTATGTAAACAAATATACTTACATTTATATTCAACAGTGACCCTTTGTGACATATTTATGTTAAAATCCGAGCACTATTTAAATCTCATTTATTCAATAACCAATATAAATGGAGTCTGACCATCTACACTGATGCTTAGCTGTATCTGTATTTGCGTATACAATTGTATATGCTAATACATATGCAGCTAAGCAGGAGTATAGTTGGCCATACTCCGTATACACTTGTGCACTTAAATTGCACAATTGTATACGCAGAAGCATTTTCAGCGATTTGGTATACTTACACCTCAAGAAAGAGATCAGAAGTAGGATTGACAGTTTTATGTTCTCTGCAAATACTTTTGGGGTCACCAAAACCCAAGACTTCAATATCCACGTTTCCCACTCTAATATTATACCAACGAAACCACGAGAAAATAAACCCATAACTTTAGTAACGTTCAACAAAATACTATTTTCATAAGACCGTTTCCGTAACCAAATATCAAAACAACAGTGAACCATCCATTTAAGATAACGTTACGGAAGTTATATCCCAAAATCCGTCTAACATTCCCCATAAAAGGAAGCCAAGTATCTAATCAGAAGAATAGTTACTAATAGATAGTTAAAAGAAGCAGTTAACATGGACATTGTAGGGCTGGTAGTTAAAGTTTTAGTGTATTTTTATATGCCAATGTAGGTTTACGAGTTGGACAGGAATTAAGGCTTTGGTTGTTGTAGTGAAGGACGGGTCAGAGAGAAATGGTGACGGAAATTTTGTCCAGTAGGTACATTAAGTTTATGTCATGATTATATTGTCAACCAAAAGATGTCCACAAACAACAAAAGCCAAAAAATCTCTATAATGCCGCCGGTGTTGACTTATCCACTCAATACTCAATGTTTTATTTGCATTCCACAATGTTTATGTAGGTGTTACAATTATATATGGTATCATTATGGACCCTGTCGGGCACAGCAAATGTAGAAGAGAGGAAGAGGGCTTTAGTTAAACATACATTGTTAATTAATTACAAATATATTATCTATTTATTATTATTTTTTATGTACATATATTACTACATTTGGATATTATTAATATTATTACCTACATACTACAATAATTTATCAGTGAAGTATTCATTTAGTTATCCATTATTTATGATTCTATTTTATATTCATTTTGATATTATTAATACTATTGTCTATATATTTTGATATTATTCACATTCATTGGTTGCAGCAACCTTCACAAGATTATCGGTCTATCTTGTGGGGGTCTTGCCACGCTGCGTCTTCCGATAAGAAATAAGCTGATACACACTAATATTACTTGCAAGGCTCTTCGCCTGCTTTGTTTACTTTTTTAACGTGCGGTCTTTCCCGGGCCTTTCTATCTAGCTATTAGTTTGCTTTCCTACCAAAATTGTGGGAACAAAAATTTCACCATCAAATCATATCAAACGGGGTTGTGAAATACATAAAAAACTAGCTGTGCCCCGCGGTGTTACCCGCGTTAAATTTTATAAATTTTCTTTGCTTTAAACCTCACGGAGCCCGAGACCTTTCCAACGAATGCAAAACCGTGGAAACCGGTTCGTGCGTTCTGGAGTTATAGCGTCAGGAAGGAAAACCCGACTTATTTTTATATAGTAGACTAGCTGTGCCCCGCGGTGTTACCCGCGTTAAATTTTATAAATTTTCTTTGCTATAAACCTCACGGAGCCCGAGACCTTTCCAACGAATGCAAAACCGTGGAAATCGGTTCGTGCGTTCTGGAGTTATAGCGTCAGGAAGGAAAACCCGACTTATTTTTATATAGTAGATAAAGAGATATGTTTGAGTGCGACGAAGAAAAGTGGTTTATCGAGTTATTTGCCACACGACATCATAGTCGTGCATAGTAGATAGGTGAGGTATTTATACACAAAAAATAAGGAGATATATTTGTGAGCGAGGAACATATAGGAAGTGGTAAATTCAGCGGTTACCACACGACATCATAGACGTGCATAGAAGAAAAGAGTCCGCTACGCATCTCGCACCGCTCTGATACGCACTGTATCATATCGTTACAGATCCTCGCACTGCTTAACGTCTTTTACGTCTATGATTTTGACAGACACACCGTTTCAGCTTTACTGCGCATTCTCACACCACTAACCTTCGCAACTTACGCAACTTACCTACATAAGGATATCCATATCTAGCCTAATAAAGGATCCAGTTCCTTATTCAATATTCAGCAAGTAGCATTGCGCATTGTACAAAAGTCAGTTTTTGCCGGAGTACGGCGAAGCAAATGGATGTTTGTGTTTCTAACACCGTATTAATTTTTCGCCAAATGGCCTTAATAGTCAAATAGAACCGCTATCGATATTTTCAAAGCTAAAGATATAGATGACGTGATTTAACGATAGTGCGTTATTTGGCTGCCTGAATAAATGTCGATAGCAATCGATTCAGATCGCTTTGCTACATAATTGAGGCCTGAGCATGACATAAGCACTGAGTATATTTTGTAGCTTGTTGGGACAGGATTTATAACACTCTACTACTGCATGCTGCGAATTAACAAGTAGTGTAAAAGTCAACGGAATCTTGTACTCTTTGTGGTAGGATCTACTGATGCGCCTGGCTAGATATCAACGTCTCATGTAATCTCGGCGCCAAGTAAATTGTACCGTCTTCCATTTTGTGTTTGTAGAACCAATGTCTTAACGAGAGGTAGGGTATAACGCCTTTTTTATCTGAGAGCAGCTCAGCTAGGGAAGTTCGGAGGTGATTATTGTAGTATGTAAGCTTTAAGTGGTAAGTGCATTATAAGTACCCATAGACTACAGAAACCCCTTACTAACAGGCGACCCATATTGTTATTTGCTGACTACTTTGTTAGAATTTGTAATAAAAGACAAAAAGGAGTAAGAATTACTCTCTCAAATACATAATATATGAATAAGGAAATGGTATCAGAATACTTAGGTACCTAATAACTACTTATGTATGTGTTTGTAATTGAATAACATGTTTACTTAGTAATGAATTTTGAAACTGGAAATTGTTTAATTCGTATTATTGTAGTCATATCATTTTGTTTATCCAATCATAATATATGGAAATAAGTCGTTTGATTTGATACCTACGGCCACTTTTTAATATCGCACCTCTGGCCAACAAAATCCTGTTTGTAGGTAACTCAGAAGAGATTGTAGGTAAGTTAGGTAACACAGAAGAACCTTTACAACCTCATAGAGTGTGATTTCAGCAAAACTTTCTCCCACGTACTGCTAAAGCAGTGGATTGAACACTCCGTCGCGGGTCCCTTAAGCAACTATAGCATTGAGTCTTTAAATAAGACTGATAAGGTTTCTAAAGAGTCCGCTAGGAGCGAGTGATGTCCACATACCATTAGATGGGCCGAATGTTTGCCGCTGACCTTGTTCTAGCTTAGCTTTGCGAAATGCACCACGCCACTAGCGACCGATCCCTCAACAGCGAGATGCAGCATCTGGCGTGCACAAAAAGGATTCGTGGATCAGTTTGTCACGCTTTCCGAAAGCCTCCCGCCTGGACATCAATTACCGTGGCCGATCTGGAAGTCCCTAAACAGACTCCGGACTCAGGTGGGCCGAAGCAAAGAAAACATGTCTAGGTGGGGACTGTCGAGCAACCCCAAAATGGACTGTATTTGCGGAGCATCAGTCCAGTCCATGGCCCATCTAACAGCTTGCCCAGCCTGCCCTACCACATGTTCATGGCACGATCTTAAAAATGCAACAAGCAGGGCAATCAGTGTGGCCACGTTCTGGGCCACAAAAATTTAACGAGTTTGCCATCGAAACGCTAAGAAGAAGAAGACCTAGTTCTATACACAAAAAGTTTAGGTAGTTAGGGTAAGAATTGCTAATCTGAAGTGACAGTGGGCATGGCACATAGTTCATAGTACGGAAGACGCAGCGTGGGCAAACCGATGATCTGTGGGTCGCTGGAGTCGCTGGATCCATGACCGGCAACTGTGGATATCTTCAAGGAAGGCATTTGTTGAGCAATGGACGTCTTTCGGCTGATATTGTCGTTGATTGTTACTAGATCTCGATAAACAATTCTTGTTGCAGCTGTATTGTATTTGTGATACCCGAGATTGTGATTATAAATGATTTTGCATTATAAATGAAAGTTTGTGTCTAACTTTCTTTCTATGTTTACACTTTTGTTCTGTTAAAAAAAAATTGAGAGGTGCCAAGGGACACCCGGATGGAACGAAATAATTTCTTATTATATATTATGTACAAAAAACCTGTATACACTCAACAAAAATAATCATCGCGACACCACACTGTTCAATGTGAAATAGAAATGAAAATATCTGGCTTGCTTTCTATAAGAGAGAGAGAGACAGACAGAGAAACATGCGCACGCCGCACAGCTGCAAAAAGTGTCGTGACAACTTTTCGTAAGAATTTTTTCCTTCTAGCCCCCTTTCACAGCGCGCCATAAGGAACTTCGTTCCACAATTTAACTGACTTGTCTTTCAAATAACCGATTAGTAAAAAAATATTTGCGATCATCTCGAAATTAGTCTGTATGGAATAAAAACATTATGGAAATCGGTAAATAGAAATTCAAGTTAGTACCATAGCTACATAATACGTATATAGTTAGCCGAGGCTCTCATAGCTAGATGCTCTCACCTGTCCGTAATTGATCGGCGAGGTTAAGCAACTAGGCTCGCGGTCAGTCAATAGATGGGTGACCACCAAAGTGGTTCAATTCCTGATCGTGTCCGTGCTTCGGAGGGCACGTTAAACTGTCGGTCCTGCTTGTAGTCACTGGACAACAGTCTTCAAGCCATGTCAGAGTACTGGGCGGCTTGAACAACTCTGACACTAGGGTAACCACTGTTCATACTAGAAGTAAGTAAGTATAGCTAGCTGTGTGATTCTTAGCCCAGAACGAATAACAGGGGTACCCCTTCCGCTTTTTACGACAGGGTTGATGTAGAGACGCCAGCACATCAAGCTACCCCAATCTATGCCTATGTAATAAAGATTGTATAAATGTTTTTACATTCCGTGTACCTAAATATATGTAATAAGTAACTAGAAATAATAACTGTATTACTACAAACATCTTCTGGCTATTTACAAGCGCTTTTTTAAAGTCTACGTGAATAAAAACCTTTTTTATTTTATTTTATCAAAATCTATAAAAGAATTTGACAGATTGGAGTAGCTGGATTAAGATTTTCGCATAGTAACTATTGCTTGACAATATATATACGCAAATATATTGTATATACAGACGCCAGTACATATATATATATATATATATATATATATATATATATATATATATATATATATATATATATATATATATATATAAATATGTATACGGTAAGCATATTACATTTGAATACGTGTCAGGTAATTAAAATTTTGCATACTCACATGAATATTCAGTTGTTATGAATCCCGCATTCGTTTCTTTAGACATAAACGTAAATGAAACTAGAGCCACCATATAAAATATTTATATCTTAATATGTTTATCAGTTGTCTCGTTGCCATAGCCAGATCCTCTCACCGGTTCTTAAGTGATCGATGAGGTTAAGTAACCAGGCTCGCGGTCAGTCCATAGATGGGTGACCACCAAGGTGGTTTAATTTCTGAGCGTCTCCGTGCTTCAGAGGATACGTTAAGCTGTTGATCCTGGTTGTAGTCATTAGACAACAGTAGTTAAGCCATGTTAGAGGCCTACTGGGCGGCTTAAACAACTTTGACACTAGGGTATCCACTGCCCATACGATATATAGTATCTGGTTGCCATAGTACAAGTTCTGCCTAGTTTGGGAACATTGTGATAAGCGTAATTAATATACAATTCAATAAGCTGAATTTTAAGATTTATTTCATTTCTATACAAAGTCAGGTGAAAAATGGACATTGTTCTTTGATTTCTCAACATTGAGTTTGAAAAATATATATTAATACACAAACTTAATAAAAGTACCCTAAACCGGCGAGCATGTATGAAGAATATTATGTCAGTAAACGAAGCGAAAGAGGTATGCAAGGATCGTGACAAATGGAAGTCCGTTGTCTTTGCCTACCCCTCTGGGAAACAGGCGTGAGTCTATGTATGTATGTATGTACTTAATTAAACTAAAGATCCACGCATTTCAAAATAAACAAGACAGCAATTGAAACTTAATATTCGTACTTAAATATACTGATGATTAAATCATTTGTATGTTTAATCACAGATTGAATGTTGACAATCAACAAGTATATACCTATACTAATAGCTCGTGGTATGAATGTTAATGCTGGAATTCGCTGGATGCGGAAGACCGGCAATTGACAACATTTCAAAACTGACACCACCTTAAAACAAAAATACCGTTTCTTTATTTTTGTATGTATGTAGTTCAAATATATATTTTTTATATTTTTTTATTGCTTCATTTCTGAGGAAAAAAATAAAAACTAAAAAAGGTGTGATGACGTCACTAATGCGGCGCGGCGGACGAGGTAGTTTCCTTTGCCTTAGCATTCCAATGTTTTAAACGAAAACATTAACGTCAAACAAGACATGTCAAATTGTCAATTGTCACTCAGGGTTTTAAATTTCGTAACTTTCATGGTGACTTAATGAAACATAGGATAATACACTGGAAACGAATTTAATATTGACGATTTTAATTTAATTTGAAATGGAAAACATTAAACAAACGTAAAAAAGTTTAGGGCGCCAACGAGTTTGACAAGACAGTGATTTTTTTTTGACGGGTTACTTTAATGCAATGATCGATTGATATTCCACACTTATTATGACGTCATTTGCCGCTTACGTCTTTTTAGAATACATCGAATTTTAAAGTTGAAATTATGAATGAAAAGTTCATTATTTTGCAAAAAGAAAAAATATGGGTGTCGTAGTTTTGGATTTACTTTTAAATAACGCAATAATACATGCCAGTTAAAAATATGAAATGTATTCAATTGTGGAGATCTTTGAGGGAGGCCTTTGTCCAGCAGTGGACGTCTTCCGGCTGATATGATGATGATGAATGTTAATTCATTAAAATATCATATAAAAGTGCATTTTTCAATGTTTCAGTTTTAGATGATCACTATATCAGCCGCACGATGTCCACTACTTGACAAAGGGCTCCCCCAAAGATCTCCACTATTGCCGGTCTTGTGTTATCTGCATCCAGCGGTTTCCAGCGACCCGAATAAGATCATCGGTCCATCTTGTAGGGAGCCTGCCCACGCTGCGTCTTCCGTTTCGTGGTCGCCGCTTGAGGACCTTTCTGCCCCAACGGCCGTCGTTTCAAATAATATTACAGAAAATTTAAGCACAACAAAATAACATCCATATCGATCGAGCCGTTTTCAGTTGATATTTTTTATAATGCATAGTAGAGTTGTAATTCATAGTTCACGGAATTAAATAATAATAATAATAATAGCTGGGGATAATGTCACACAGATCATCCTAGCCCCAAACTAAGCAAAGCTTGTACTATGAGTACCAGGCGACGATATACATACTTATATAGATAGATAAATACATAGAAAACATCCATGACTCAGAAACAAATATTCGTGCTCATCACACAAATATTTGCACTTACCGGGATTCGAACCCAGAACCACCAACTTCATAGGCAGGAGCACTACCAACTAGGCTACGGTGACCGTTATTCCTAGAGATTCCATTAGTTATATATTTAAAAAAAATCCTTTTATATTTGTTTTCACTACACAACGGAGTTTACATTCTGTATACCCAACCACAGACAATTAAAACGACGCTCAGCTTATATAAAGTCGGATAAGCTTGTATCTAATTGTGGAAAAGAACAATAAAATCCTTCGGCAAGGTAATCCCCCAATCCGGGACTTATTTCGGAGAATTCCGAGATTTGAACGTTAATCATACGACGTTACAATTAAAGCAGTAGGCCTATTCTGTGATAAAATGCCTCATCATCTGAATCTGTGATAAGATATCAAATTTCAGTTGTATAATGCTCGAAAGCGTTCATTACACTAATATTATAAAGGCGAAAGTTTGTGAGTGTGTATGTTTGTTACTCTTTCAGGCAAAAACTACTTAACGGATTTTGATGAAACTTTGTAGTAATATAGCTTTCACGCTAAGATTGAAAAGGCGAAAGTTTGTGAGTATGTGAGTGTGTATGTTTGTTACTACTTCACGCAAAAACTAACTAGGGGATTTTTATTAAACTTTGTAGTAATATAGCTTATGTAGCCGTATAACACATAGGCTATAAATTATTAAGATTAACGTGGGTAAAACCGCGGGGCACAGCTAGTAATACATAAAAGAAGTGTTAGTCTTGGAGGTTCTTAGAATACCAGTTTTTGGTATACTACACTTTTGTTGAGTATTGGAATTTAATAATTTGAACTTATTCCTTTTTATTCAATACTAGCTGTGCCCGCGAATTCGTCCGCGTGTTAATTAGGTCATCTAGTTTTTTTTGCTTTTTTACTAAATAAAACAATTTTTCTAAAATAAACGTAGCCTTAGTTACTGCTTATTACATCAGCTACCTGCCAATAAAAGTTCCGTCAAAATCAGTCCAGTTATTTCAGAGATTAGCCGGAACAAACACACAGACAAAAAAATTCAAAATGTTATTTTGGTGTATGTGCCGTATATATATACATATACATGTAGAAGAAGAGATCGCTTTATGTTATAAAATTGCCGATTATTACTCTATTTTAAATGTTGCTAATTATTAGTAGTCGAGGAAGCCTAGTGGTTATACCATTGGACTGGGAGTCAGTTGCCGTCAGTTCAAACTCCACTCACCTTTCCATTCATATTGAATCGTAGCACCATTAATATAGGCCACCGTAACCAACATTCGTCCCCTAACACCATTATAACTGCTATATTATATTTCTAAACAAAAGTTTATATGGGTCAAGTTGTTTAAATAGGTTTCAACCTAAATTTGCGGATTTTAAGTCCCATGCGTACAATTTGGTCGAACAATGTTACCTCAGGACTTTCATATTTCCTTGGAGAAGTTAAGAAGATTAATTTTGTGATAATTAATTAATTATGATTGAGAGTACTGCGAAATGAGCTTATAAACCCAATATGAGATAATTTTCTGAATTAAATAGGTTGGAAATTGAGTGTTTGTGTCCAAGTTGCGAAAAAGAACCGTTTGAGGCCCTGTTTCCGGGAGGTTGAGGGTCGCTTTCTAACAAACCTCTGAGTAAAATTGGAAATGTAGGTCGGGGTTTTAGTGGTTGAAAGACTGCCTTCCACGATAAAGGGCACACATTATAATATGTCCTGCGCTTTTTCTCATACGGGTCGTGGCGGATAGCCAATTCTGAAATTCCATTGCAAAGCCTTGGAACCACTTAATATTTTTCCCGATTGTACCTCCAATTTTCTAATCAACTTTCCAATTATCTTTCCGTGAAAACCTTTTTTGAACTGATATGATTATATTCTTGATTATTTTTTAAAATAAAAGCATCTTGAACAGATAAGATTTCCTATCCAATATTAATTATCACATCAATTGCAATATCCCTGCTTAAATACTGAATAATACAGCTTCTTTCTTCTATAGTCTGGTTAAGCAGTAAAAGCCACGAAGGATATTACATGATAGATTTTTTTTTAAGAATTCGTCCGCATTATGGTATATAATCACTGTGTCGCGGGGTACTTCACAAACATATAACAGACGGACACAAATTACTCAGATATCCAGACTCCAGATATCCAGATATATTACCAGACTCAGAACAACTATTTATGGGTCACACAAACAGTTGTCCGGCGCGGTACTCGAACTCGGGACACGAAGCGGCGCGGCGACTGTCTTAGCCGCTGCGCCACACGTGCAGTCAATATGATGTAGACTCTATCCGCATCTGACTTCTAACGGCTTACAAGATCATCGGCTTGTCTTGGATAAGAGATGGCCACTGAAAGACAGCAGCAACATGCAGTAAGTTGCAGCGTAGGCCTATCCATAGTCGTCCCTAGTGAATCGTTCTGCCGCAGCAACCTTCGGCTCCACGAGTTCTGTACTCACTGCCACTTCAGTTTGCCCATTCTTCGGAATATTTCATTTACTTTATTTCACCTATGAATTAAGACATTTCTTATTTAATCTAGTAGACAAACTCCGAGCTTTTCATTGCTCCTAGGGCAACCTTGAGCATTATGAGGCCCATAGTAAGCGACCACAACGATGTTTCGTAAGTCGTCACTAGCAACGCATATTAGTTGAAGACTTCCGATTTGTGACAGGTATTTGGAACGAGACGATATTGTTACGTAGCTTCCTAAACGCTGCAATTGTGGATATCTTTGGAGAAATAATTGAAAGAATCGGGTCTTAATCTCAAAATGAAACGATGATTGATGTGATATGGATGGATTTTATTGTGTCACGTCCGAAATGTTCTATCGCTCAAAGTCGAACGTGTCATCTTTGTGTTATTTTCCGTAGGTACGTCAAACTCGAATACAATGTTGCCAACGCCCTTCGTCATTCCGTAAAAATATAAATAAAAGTTATGCTATAATAAATTAAAGAAATAACATGAAATAATTATCTATTATAACCACGTTGCTAGTTTAACCTACAAATGATTATGCAATGTACAAAATAATAATCAGCTAGGATATATACATTACATAATGATTATGATGAAATGAAACTATAGGTTAAATACAACCTTAACACTGTGTGAACGTACGTTACGAACCGTTACGTTTCCATGTAAATTAAGATCATATTTAAACTTCCAACGTAGCAAAATATAAACAACCCTGAGAGTTTAATAAATTTATTGATTATTCTAAATACCGTTCCGTTTAATATTCTCTTCGCATCTTTGTTCCTTCGATAATTGCGAAGGAAGTTCTTAATTAATTCATTTCAATTGAAAAAATATTGAGGCGTCCATTTATAGTGATTTATCGCTTTTTGCTTTTAAACAGATTTACTTTATGACTTTGGCGGTAAATGCTTGCCTATCACGCGGCAGGTCGTGGGTTCGGTTCCCACCCAGGATCCCAAATATTTGTGTGCATGAACATGAATTTTTGTACTTATTCTGGGTGTAATTATCTATTATAAGTAATACATACATAGACTCACGCCTGTTTCCCAGAAGGGTAGGCAGAGACAACGGATTTCCATTTGTCACGAACTTTGCACACCGCTTTTGCCTCGATTACTGTCATTATTCTTCATACATGTATAAGTATGGATTTACAAAAAAAAAATATATATATGTAATGGGATATAAGGGTTATGACATTCATAGTTCGTAAAAGATTTACCCTCAAAGGTGTAAAATAACAATAGGATAGGAGATGAAAGTTTGTAAGGAAATATGTAAGGTTTGTGTGAATGTTTTATAAGTTTGCGATAACAGACAAAATATAGAGATGTAACATTTACAGACTCATTACAAAATGTGTAAATAAATAAAAAGAATAACATATTAATCATCATGCAGCCATTAATAATAATATCCTGGGATTACATATTGCCATCGGATCCCAAACTAAGCAGAGCTTGTACTATTGAAACCAGATAACTGATATACATACATCAGTTATCTGGTTTTAATAGTACAAGCTCTGCTTAGTTTGGGATCCGATTGCCATATGTAATCCCAGGATATATTTATTAATGGCTGCATGCTTTCTTAAGATTTAAAAATTTGGAGATTATGTCTTTGCATTAGTTCAGTAACTTCAACGGACCTGAAAATGTAACCTCTTTTTGAACCAGCCATATAACATCCAGTTTCGTTGGTGGTCGCAACAGTCATATACACGTTATACACCCTAATCTTTCTTTCTCATAATCACCATCATTCCAAGAGCGAGTGGATGGAAAAATCAAAACGTAATTATAATGTCCTCCCGACCGAGATTCGGCCACGGTGGTCTCAATGGAGACTAGCCAATTGCGCAGAACATATTATAGTGCACAAGTGTGTGCGTGAACACAGGTGCACTTTCTATTCCATTACTCTCATGATCCGATGGGACTACTAGCGACACGACAGAAGATGTCAGCTTCAGGACCGACGGCTTTACTTGCTCTCCGAGGCACGGGGGTATAACACCGCAGACTCTCAGACTTCATAACTCCTATGTAAAATTGAACTTCAGCCCGGTGATATACATACTCACCAAAATTTACATAAACACACATGCAATCCCACACACACACGAACTCAATTAGACTCAAATAAACTTACACATACCTCAAACACACTATTATCTTTGTATATTGTAGTTGTACGATATTTAAGATGTCTTAATCATAAGTTTTACTGCAACGTCTAAAATTAGGTATAAAACAGCAACTCATCAGTACTAAGACTATTTTTATCACATAAATTGTAAGAGGAAGGCGCCAGTGTCTGTAACACAGTTAATACTATCATAGACACTGACGTTCACTCTATCTCTTTTTTTTAAGCATCATTGTATATATTTGTGCATTTATGTGTAGATGAGATGGAAAATTTGTACTTGGCTTTTTGATAATAAATTATTATTATTACTTCGGGCTGATACTGAGAAATTTACTTTACGAAAACATCCCAAGATCACTTTATGGCCCGACCCGGGATTTGAACCCAGGACCTCGTTATCTGCGCTTGAACACGCTACCACTAAACGAACGAGGCAGAAGTCAAACATAACTTGAAGAGTACGTGATTCATCTAAATTATAAAATAAAAAAGGTTTATTCCCAACAAGCACAGATAATCCTTAACTTAGTTTACATCTAAGACGATATAACTAATTGCGTTTAGTTTATATAATACTTATGGAGCATGCAACATTATAAGTACTAGCTAGGAATGGCGAAAATTACAGCCTTGAACCATTAAATAAAAATACCTTCAATTCTTTTAACTTCTTTAATATAATTTTAAAACACGGTATTTTAAATCAAAACACCGAGTCCTCTTTTAAAGCTATTAAAGCAACGGTGCGCGTTTCCTTTACTTAGTAGCTCTTGTAAAGGCTTCAGCTTTCGGGTTTATTCCAGCGATGGAGCAAAGCCTTCTCAAAGTGCAGATTATCCGACTAATATTATGGAAGTCTACATAATCTCGGATGCGACTAGCAAATTCTACTTAACATATACTTTTATGAGACTAGCGTTAAGTAGGTATGATGTATAGATAGTTATTATTAATTAGTTAGAACTATTCGGTTTAAACACTTCATTAATGGACGTGGACGTCGGTGACGCTGCTGCCCTTCTACCTGTTGTATTGCCTCGTTGGTCTAGCGGTAGCGTGTTCAACCGCAAATAATGAGGTCCTGGGTTCAAATCCCGGGTCAGGCCAAAAAGTGATTTTTAGGATTTTTCCGTAAACAGAAATTTCTCAGTATCAGCCCGAAGTCTGGAAGTTGGCGGTATTACACCCCATCGGATCATGAGAGTGATGGAATAGAAAGTGCCCCTGTGTTTGCGCACACACTTGTGCACTATAATATGTCCTGCGCAATTGGCTAATCTCCATTGAGAATGGCCGCCGTGACTGAATTTCGGCCGGGAAGACATCAGTGCAATTCATATAAAATTTTAAATTTGTAAAAGCCCTGACCTTTGACATAGTGTTATTTTACTAGCCAAGCCATTTCATTCGATACCCATATTGACGGAGATGTGAAAAAAAAATGCATTTTGCTATTTGGTGACGACGGCCATCTTCTATTCGAAATTTATCATATTATTCTACTGGTCTGGTGTTTTCATTTGATAACTATATAGAGGAGTTGTGTAAAATATGTTATCCGCCATTTTGTTACAGTGGCCATCTTGGACCAAGTTTCATCAAACATAGCGATAGCGACTAATTCACCTTTCAAACAGAAAACAAAATCCAAATCGGTTCATCCTTTTGAGAGCTACGATGCCTCAAACAGACACACTCACAGACACGTAAAACTAGTAACACTCTGTCATTTTCGCGTCGGGGGTTTGAGTAAACTTGTTCATTTTACCTTTAGATTTTCCTTATTTTGTTATTTTCCATTGTTTTTCGATATTTAGTCTTCACAGTCATCATCGTTATTAGATCGCGATCATTTACCACGATCAATTACTGTGAACTGTGAATAAATGAAAAAAAAAGATGTTTACCCCTGTTAGTAAAATTGGTCCACGTGAAATGCCACCTTGAGTTGAGTTACTAATCCAAAAGTGGTTGCCCTTTTACTACGAACTACTTACTGTATAATCTTAAAACGTTCCGATCGCGCTCTAAAAGTATCCAAACTACTGAATACATTAGCTCACTCCTCATTAGGCTGTCTCTTACACTCTGAATTCGGAAGCGCCTTACATTGTTCTAGTATCGGACCACTTTTCTTACTTCTTTATTAAGAAAGAAACTTGGCAACTGCTTTTTGTGCATTCTCTTTTGTTTTGGAAGTTTCCTATGGGGTTTAATAAAGCTTTGGCTGAGTAAATTAATAAAGTTTCAACGTCGCGGGTATTAAGGTCCTCTGGTCAGAAGCTTGAATGAATATTAATTGTAATAAAATCTCTTAATTACAATAAAATGTAATTGAATTGGTTATGTTTTAATGTCGGACGTAGCTTATAGTTTAGGTAACCGGTTCGTAAGCCAACGGAAGACCGCAAAGCGATAATTAATTTCGACGTATTCCTGTGTTTTGGAGGCCAAGTAAAGCCGGCTGTAGTTATGTGAACACAATAGATATTATATGCTGTGTGGTGACGGCGCTGAATATCACCCCATCTCATCCCGTTAGGGGCGTAGAAGCCGACCCGAGGGAATATACAACATGTAACTTAATTAACGCACATCCTGAAAATAGTTTGTTCAGAATCGTTTACTGAATCGATTTATATCATTTTTAATATAGGTAATTTTTTATTTCAAAATAATTAAAACTACGGAAGATATTGTCATATTAACCCTTTACAGTCAAAACAAATTGAAATGGACCCTAAGTCAAAGTAATAAGACTTTTAAAATCGCAGTTTTATTGTATTCATACAAATTCCATCATTCAATACAAAATAAAGAAAAATAAATTGTATTCCAAGAAACTAATTTGGTAAATAACAATGCATATACATGTTAAATTAAAAATTCAGTGTATGTATTATAATTACAACATAATATTCTAATTGGGGTGTTTGAGAGTGTGCGTTAATTACGTTACATGTTGTATATCCAGAGGACGAGCAGCAGCTTCCTTCTGAGTATATAACTATCTTACTGTGATAGCCAACCTATCTGCCAAGCATATTAATTAATTTTCCCAAGTTATTCAAGCCCCTTATAGCATAAACAACATGGGCGTAAGGGAAAAATTCTATGCTTACTCGGTTGTATAAAATAGACTAGAGATTCCGAAGTAACTTTTTGCATACGTTTACAAACCCTACTGCTTGGCAGAGGAGGCATTAAGAAATAAGATAGATAATTACTTTAGTACACAGTTCTCAGTGTTACCTTAGAGTATCAAAACTTGTAATTTACATTACACGCCCTTATTTTGAGAAGCACATAAAAACTTCAGTCGTGCGCATTCTTCTCCCTAACCATCTTACTTGTCTCTTTAGATGATAATATTAAGTGCTATATTTGCGCACACACTAGTGTAATATAACATGTTATGCTCAAGTAGCTATTCTCCATTGAAAATAATAATATTCTGGGACATTGTTCAGACACGGCAGATCCCAAACTAAGCAGAGCTTGTACTATGGAAACCAGATAATTGATAAACTACATAATACTAGTTTTCTTTTGTAAATATCTATATACTTATATAGACAATCACACCCAGAGCCAGGACAAACAGATATGTATATACACACAAATACCTGTCCTGGGTGGGAATCTAACCCACGACCTGCGGCATTAAAGGCAAGGTCTACCAACCACACGACCGGTCGTGCGGACCGTCCAACTGGAGACCAGTACGACAATTTATCAGGGTGCATAAAAGTATCTGTGTACAATATTTTTTTTTTTTTTTTTCTAGGGACAATGTCACTCAGATCATCCTAGCCCCAAACTAAGCAAAGCTTGTATTATGGGTACCAGGCGACGATATACATACTTATATAGATAGATAAATACTTAAATACATAGAAAACATCCATGACTCAGAAACAAATATTCGTGCTCATCACACAAATATTTGCACTTACCGGGATTCGAACCCAGGACCACCAGCTTCGTAGGCAGGAGCACTACCAACTAGGCTACGGTGACCAATTAGACGTAGTGTGTGATAGGTTTAAAAATAAAATACGTAAATAAACAAATTTTTCACACATAAGTAACGGTATGAAAACATTAATCTAGTACAATAAACATGTTTTGTTTATACATATAAAACATTTGCATCCTCTGGGATACCTTCCATACAAAGTTAAAACCGGAATATATTTCGAGCAAATATATCAGTGTCTGCCGGGTGTATGTTGGCAAATATTGGTGTTGGTTTTAAAATAAACATGAAATCCGCAACCATATTTGTCTAAGTTTAACATGGTGCAATGTAATTGCTTGAAAACCTTAAAGCATGATATCTATACGAAATTATGAAAATTTTGCTTCGTATCATATTTTTGTATTGCCAAACTGAAGTGGCAGTGCAGGGCACATAGCTCGTAGAACCGACGGCTGATGGGGCAGAATGGTTCTCGAGTGGTGACCACGAACCGGAAGACGCAGCGTGGGCAGGCCCCCTACACGGTGGACCGACGACGATCTTGTGCGGGTCGCGAGAAGCCGTTGGATGCGGGCAGCGCAGGACCGGCTATTGTGGAAATCCTTGGAGGAGGCCTTTGTCCAGCAGACGTCTTTGGGCTGATATGATGATAATGATCATATTTTTATGTATAATAAAAGCACAGAGAAAAAACGGTTTCTGGTTTTGATTTGATATAAATTCGGTTTAAAGCTTAAACCCTTTTAAGCTTTAAACCGAATTTACATTAGGAGCCATAGAACCATTACGTAGTAATAAGTAATTACGCTTGGCAGACGGGTTGACGATCGCAGTATGATGATCATAGTAGGAGGAGGCTTATATCCAGTATTGGACATCTTTCGGCTGATATGATGATGATGAAGTAATTACTGAAAATTATGTTCCCAATAAATCCATATCATACATCCATAAATTGGTGATTGTGACAGAATTTGGTTTTTAAAAGGGTTTATCGAGTTGGATATCTATGAATATGTATCTTTAATTTTCAGCGGAACATTACGCGGAGTACTACGGCGTAGTCAGGCTCCGCTACGTCAGCCGTAGGGAAGTAGTAGAACCCGATTGCCACAGTCCTTTGGACAGGATATTTATGTTAAGATCCATAAATAATATGGTTGTATAACTAATAATAACCCTACACATTTTTAGTAAAATGTTCAACTTTTATCGATAAGACAGTAGTGCTATATTTAATCTACATCAATCAGCTATAAAATTTACTGCCGTACATACAGAAATACATTTTCACAAATCATTTCAGCGGAAATCAATGACAGCGAACGGTATCTGGGATTGAATTAATAATTATTGTTATTGAAAGTCCATTTATTTAATATCAAAAGACCATTTATCCAAGATATCATAAAATAATTGTTTTGTTGATACAATGAAATAGGCAATAATGGAGTGGACATCTGTTACAACCATTAACGCTTTTCAAACGATTTGGAATTTTAACTACTGCTAATTAAAGTCGAAAATGTTTTAAAGATGGTTTATTCAAATTCAATTTTGTGGCGATGATTTCTAGTATATTGCTTTGTTTATGACGGTCGTTTTGGAATAAAATAAATTGTATCTTTTAGGGTTGTTCTGAGAATCATTAATGGTATTCACGGAATTAAATTTCATACTCATAGTTCATTATTAGAGGGGCGTAAACAGAGTATCATTATACAATCGTAAGTAGTCCTACTAATATTATAAATATGAAAGGTGTTAGAATGTTTTTATTTTTGCATGAGCCCATGAGCACGAACTATTTGACAGATTTTGTTGTTTTTACAGTAACAGACCAGGTGTTAGATTGTATTTGAATTCGGCCCGCTTGTAATAATTATCATAAGACATAAACCCTAGTCTTTTAATAACAGATAGTAATCTCTCAATGAACTAGACTCCAAAACACACTTTTTAACAATAAGTTGTTCGTATTGGACGTACGAAAGAGCTCAACCGGTCCGCTTACATCACTCGGCCTCCTAATAAAATATCATAATAAGCTACAGACGGTACAAAATAAAGCGTTAAAAATTCCTTATTACTCCTTTTAAAACCAATCTTAAAAATCTTCAAAATTTTCTTTATTAATAAGAACTCACACTATTATAGTCTGGTCTCGGAAATAGGTAAGAGTAGATTGCACTCACAAAAATATCGATATTCGTACAACCGATACCGTTTGCCCCGTCACTACTTTCTAGGCGGATAACAGTTGTGCCGAATACTAGCTCAAAACAGTTGAACAATGTTGACACTTACCACTTTAATTTGAGGTACACACCAACCAAAAATATTATATAATAAGGTTTTACGTTGTATCGAATTACTAATAATTAATATATTCACTTAATGCACATTGCACAATTAATTAATTTTAGATTTTTGCTTCTTCCAATTTAATATCTATTTAACACTTACGTGGGTTGCACACAAAACCTGCGTGAAGTACAATTTATAAGTTTTTCTATGTACCATTATGTTATAAACTGCCATACTTGTTATGTTCATTGTTTAAAAAGGCCTCATTAGCGTATGTTAACTAAATGCATATTATCGTTGTAAGTAAACTAGAATAAGATATTTCGTACAAAAACAGCTAAATAATTTAACGTTATATACCTCATTAAGTTTACTGGACCTCATCGGGAAGTCATTGTACTGACAGCAGGATAAGGGTTAGCAGTGGGAAAGAGACGCCCCGGGGTTTTAGAGGTCCAAGGGCTGCACTAATTTCTGACTATATGTTGAGTTAGTTATATAAGAAACTAAATTTTAATCCATCCAATCCATCCTTAGAAAGGAGGAGGTTCATAATGATCATCATCATCCGCCTGATATCGTCCACTGCTGGATATAAGCTTCTTTACCTCAAAGGTTTCTATAACGTTGCCATTTGGAGGGTTTTGCCTTATTGTCCACGCTTGGCATGCGAGATTTTTATTTTTTTTTTTTTATTTTTTTTACAATGTCACACAAATCATCCTAGCCCCAAACTAAGCAAAGCTTGTACTATGGGTACCAGGTGACGATATATAGATAGATACATACTTATTTACATAGAAAACATCCATGACTCAGAAACAAATATTCGTGCTCATCTCACAAATATTTGCACTTACCAGGATTCGAACCCAGGACCACCAGCATCGTAGGCAGGAGCACTACCAACTAGGCTATGGCGACCGCAGTTAGATGATAGCTAGTACACAGGTTGTGGTGCTTCCAGACTACCTGGTTTATCCCTTATTCGCCTCTTACGTCACCAACGTGATGGTATATATTCATAATACGTAACATTAATGGTGTAGTAAACTTGAAGACCAATATCTAAAACTGAATAATGACAGTAAACCATGCCCGAAACAAAATGAATGGCACAATCGTTGCGGCTAAAAGTATTATACGTTAAGTTAATGTCACTACTATTAGGTAGTCGATGAAGCTACGGATAAAATCTGAAGCGGTGACTAAGTTAAGACCTAATCTTCATTGATCTAAAAAAGTTGTAGGTAGTTATTGAAGTACGTTTAATTCAATAGTTATTCACTAATTTAATAGACAAATAAATAAAATAAGCATCCGACGCAAAATTACATTATTTGATATATCTCTTTCAGTTTTCGCACTTCTTAATACCGCTAATCGGATTTTAAATTAAAAAAAAAAATCAATGCTCACTAGTGCATAAATTATCGTCGGGGTTTAATTACTGAGCTATTTCATGCTTCAAAGGGCACGTTAAGATGTCGTTCCCAGTTGTAGTCAATAGACAACAGCCGTTAAGCCATGTCACAGACCTAGTGCGTGGCTTGAACAACTCTGACGCCAAATTAACCACTGTCTATGTGCAGTGGTTACCTTGGTCTATTTCATTTCTTCTTCTTTAAAGAATAAAAATAAAGAAGAAGAAAACGAGGTAATATCATAAAATACTTTACATCAACTGCGCTCTGAGTACACTCTCCACTCACTACCTTTTTGGAAGTCAGAGGCCTTGAGTAATTCAGAAATTGCATTCTGACCCGATGGCCTCAGCTTGACCTACATCGTCTATTAATTGTTCAGAAGACAATTAATTGATACTGCTCTCTTTTTCTCTTAAGTGTCTGGTGATGGTGTGTTTCTCGTTAATTCGTTATACTTTAACATAACGCATTTGGTACATTTTATACTGTTATCATTTTTAACGATCAGTATTTTTCTATGTGTGAAGAATATTTGTGAAGGTCCCAAATTTTAAATATGTAATCTATGTAATATATTTATTCGTTTATTTTTATGGCTAAAATGTCAAAAACGCGCCTTAATATCAGAATATCGTCACCCCATCTCATCCAGTGGGGAGCGTAGAAGACCCGAGGGAATATCTACCAGAAGACGGGCAGCAGCTTCGAGTCGAGTACTATTACCATCTTACTGCGATCGCCTACCCGTCGGCCAAGCGTCGCGATTATGGCATTTCCTTCCAAGATGATTTTCAGGAGAAGCTTGTACAGCAGTCGACTTCTTTGCTGTAATGATGAAGAAGTATTAACTTTAAAAACACTCTGTTCAACCGCTCTTGGTATGCGTCCATGATGCCGCCCCTCACTATCGGCTCGCAATAAGCCTCAACGATAGTTTTCATTAAAGCTGCAGAATTTGCCAAAACGTTTGATAGCTTTTAAAAAACCTAAAGCGGTTACCGATTTATTGGAAAACCGCGTTGAAATTACTCAACTCCTTTTGATCGTGAGTACCATCACTACGGAAACCGCTTGCATCAAATGTCAGCCATTTTTATCAATCTCCATTACAAACAAAATGGATATTCCGTGTTTTTGTATCGAACTGTTATCTCTATAAATCAGTCTATGAATTCTGATAGTTTTTTGTGCGATACTTTGTCGAGTTTTATTAGTTAACATCATGTATGGATGCTTTTTAGGGTTCCGTAGCCAAATGGCAAAAAACGGAACCCTTATAGATTCGTCATGTCTGTCTGTCTGTCTGTACATCCGTATGTCACAGCCACTTTTTTCCGAAACTATAAGAGCTGTACTGTTGAAACTTGGTAAGTAGATGTATTCTGTGAACCGCATTAAGATTTCCACACAAAAATAGAAAAAGAATAATAATTTTGGGGGTCCCCATACATAGAACTGAATGTCAAAAAAAAATTTTTATATCGCACCCGTACATGTGGGGTATCTATGGATAGGTCTTCAAAAATGATATTGAGGTTCTTAATATCATTTTATTCTAAACTGAATAGTTTGCGCGAGAGACCTTTCCAAAGTGAAAAAATGAGTGTCCCCCCCCCCTGTAACTTCTAAAATAAGAGAATAATAAAACTAAAAAAAATATATGATGTACATTACTATGTAAACTAACAACGAAAATTGGTTTGAACGGGATCTAGTAAGTAGTTATTTTTTATGCGTCATAAATCGTAAACCGCAATTTACCTTTCATTTAATCAACTGAAATACTTGCTGCTGCGGAACCCTTCATAGGTGAGTCCGACTCGCACTTGACCGGTTTTTAGTTTTACTGTAAGGAACTAAGTTCTTATAAGTTAAAAGTCAACATTTTTAATTTTAATGGCGTTGAGAGACGTAGTATGTCATTGTGCTGCACGTTATGATCTCTGGATAATTTATAATCTTAGTTTTTAAAATTGTTTCTCAGTAAGTGAATTATGTATACAATTCTTTATGAGAAATGAAGTTATTCTTAACCGTAACCGTATAATGGTGGATATGATTTTGGTTTTCATTCAATTTGGTTTTCATCACTCTTGTCCATCCTAAGGTTGTCTGTTAGAAATCGCAGCTAGCGATAAGACCTTTGTAAATTATCATGCTACTATTAATGTTCTATATTGTAATTTATTGGGTGTACAATAAAGAGTATAGTATTGTAATGGTAAGCGACCATCGAGATGGTTTGATGATGGCACTACGAGTTAAGTGGCTATTCTGAATGGATACTATACTAAACCTTTGTTCATCAAAACGATGCCTACTAATCCCACAGAAAGTAAGTGGGTTTTAGTTGTTTTAAACGAAATAATAATAAATATGTATTTTGGGACAACTAAGATACTAGGGGGCGTAGAAATCTTCCGAGGCAATACCTACCAGAGAACGGGCTGCAGCTATTTCTGTGGATTATGACCATCAAACTGCGATCGCCAACCCGTCTGCCAAGCGTGGAGATTATGGCATATTTCTTTGGGGAGGCTTTAGTCCAGCAGTGGACGTACTCTGGCTGACATCATGATGATGATAAACATACTACCATCTGATCCCAAACTTAACCAAACTAAATTTCTTCAAAACTTATTCGTTATTAGCTGTTGTTGCCAATCAGACGATACTTATAGTAACTCAATAATGAAATTTTGCTATAAAGAGAAAATTAAGAAATGGAAACTTCAGTTAATACAAATTATAAGTAAATGTTTAAGGTACACGTGATTTGAGTTAGTTTATCTACTATTTCCTATTATTCTATGTTCCTAACAGGGGTAAGCTACTCGGAGACTCGCTTCATGTTTTTTTTAATAGATTTGAGCAGCATAGTAACAGTATTCTAATCATTTAGGCAAAATACACAAACGTTAGCCTCTATTAGGGTAATATTCTACTAAACTATAACTAAGCCAACAGCGATGCTTTGGCTATGTTCCAAATAACTAAGTGTTAGTATACCAACTGTATTTAACTTTACTGCGACATTAGGTAAAACTAATAAGATACAAGTCTTTTATTTGCAGTACAAATATTTATAGGCCATTAAATCTATAGATAGATACATATATAGAGATAGAGTACACACTATTGCACCAGAAAAACACAATACATGATTTGAAAACAAGCAACTACAGGTACAGACGCCAGCACATCCAGCTACCCCATCTGTAAAATTTCCCCAATTGAAAGTGAACCTTATGCTTTTGTAATAAAGTTGAAAATCTTTCAAAGAAATTTGTAGTATTATTGGACAAAGAAAAAATAAGATACATTGTTTTTATTATTATATATTAAGTTAAACGTCCTTGATTTTAATACAACGTGACTTGGTTTAATGTAATATAATATCCTTATATATAATTATTCACACGCGGTCTGATCCCAAACTAAGCACAGCTTTTACTATAGAAACTAGGTAACTAATAGATATACTACTTATATGAAGAGGCAGGATGACCTGAGGGCCTGAGGCTAGGATTCGTCACAAGCGTGGTGCGCGGGCGCCGTCTCGTTCCAAAGTGCCTTCAAGATGGCCGCCCACACTACCATCGACGATGACGCTTCGCTAGGTTGACATTGACAGTCCTGTCAACCAGACGTTTGACGTAACGCCGTCATATACTATTTTTCGTTTGTAAATACATACGTATATATGTAGATAACTACACCCAGGACAAACAGACATGGTCATGCACATAAATATCTGTCCTGCCTGGGAATCAAACCCACGACCTGCGGCGTGAAAATCAATTACGGTAGCTGGCTGGAACAAGATAGACGGGTTATAATAAATGGGAAAAACAAGGCAGAAGAAAAATAATACTTTATTAAAGAAATTTTGTTGTTGACCATACAAGCACGATACTAGAAATATAATTATTATTACTTTGAACTAAAATAACCGCAGTTAAGTCAGGAAAAGCTGTCATAAAGCCTTCACCCTCTTAGCACTCTTTAGGCCTCCCACCCCAAAGCACTGACCTTCCAAATATAGACCTAAATTGACTTTAATGGATTTAATGTGTTCAGTATCATGACCAACTCTGTTGAAAACTACCGAACCTTAAATTAGGTTATACTTTGTGTAAGTCACATCGAAAATTATTCAAAGCTTTGAATTATTATGTTTCGGCTCGCAAATTGTTATCAAAAACCTCCTTACAATCATGATTAACATTATTTAAAAATAGGTTTGTCAACTCGACATTTTCGGCATTGGTAGCGTTGTCAACATTGCAAAAGAAAATGGCAGAATCCGTATCGCATACTTCCTTTGTTGTTCAGCTATATAATTTGTACCACTTGTTAAGACAACTAAGGTATTGATTTTAATGTAAGTATAATATTTTTAGAACTTGGAATTAATTAATTAGATCAAAAAGAATATTTCAATTATTTTCAATAAATAAACGTAATAAAATCGTAAACTAAATGCAGTTACGTTTACAGAAATTGCCATGTGTAAAATAATATAAATGTCGAAATTATAATTAATTATTTATACATGGGAACAACATTACATATAAATCATATAATTATAGACTTATTTATTATACCTAAGTAAGCACACTAGTTGCATTATATCGAAATAATTAATGATTTTGAATAGGAACGATTTCCATCGTCAATATTTTTTTTGTTCATGGCAATTATTTATTGACAGGCAAAGACAATCTGTCAGGTATTTATTGCTGTTGTTTTGATACATGTCATCAATTTAGAAAATTATCTTGCAGTTTTTACGTTCCTCCGTACTATAATATATTATCATATCTGGTGACAGTGGATTCACGAAAAGACGCTTTATCATTTAATTAATATGACGAGTTTGCAATGTGTTAATTGCAACATTCGCTTGCCCCGACTATGAAGACAAGCATTATTCGAAGAGAGTGAAGTTCTCAATAAACCCAATGTTGCTTTGTGCTATGTGATAATTATTGTTTGGTACTTATGTGAAGATATTCATAGATTAAGTAATACTAAGGATAAATTAATAATAATATCAATAAAATGATTTTAGTTACAAACAACAAAGAATCTATTGTTTTATTTACCTCCACTCAAAACCTTATATATTACCCCTTGCAACCTCACACAAATGTACACTGGGTTATGGAACTGTTATGAACTATGTAATTAATGGAAATAAAGAACTTTTCATTATTTATTTATTAGACTCAACTTAATTCTACCATTACAGGGAACCTAATGCGATAGAAAAGTTACAATTACAAATCATTTGCGTATTATGTACATTTCTAAACAATTATAAACATACAATCAAATAAGCCGCCCTTGTGAAGTCGTCATTATCTCAACAAATACCTAATAGTTTTTTGCATCTTCCTAACCTAACTCGCGACCCGGTCAGTGTTTTCGGGGCAGGTTCGGAATAAATCCATGTAAAAGACTATAAAAAGAGCTACAACATTTACTTTATCACCATAACAATGTTTATGTAAATATAATGTGTAACAATCTTCATTGGTACACTAGTTAACACTAACATTTCATTGCCACATCAGTAGACACACTTTGATATTTACAGTATCTTTATTACTTAGGTAGTAAGAGTGATTTTCCAACTGCAATGTTTCCACGGTCATGGGGTTGACCCACAGATTACCAAACATAACCGTAAAATAAAACTGGCTATAACTTTTATATCCCAAGTTCTAAAAATCTAAGAAATTAAAAATGCCTTTTCTATCACATTAACCACCAATTAAAACATAAAATATCCCGCAACACGAAATTTTACTAGCGGTACAAAAGTCCCATACATTTTTGCCGTTTGCCTTTATGCAAATTTTACGACGAAAAATTAATTTAATAATAATAATGTCTGGTCGAAGTTCTAGGTTCAAATTTGCCCACGGCGGCCTGCCTCAATGGAATCTAGCCATCTGCGTGGAACATAGTATAGTACGTAAGTTTCTGCATAAAAACAGGGGCACTTTCTTATTCATCACCCTCATGATCCCATAGGACGACTAGCGACACAGCCGGCAAAAAGTCATGTACACGATCGACGGCTGCAAGGCGCGGGGTTCTAACACCGCCAACTCCCAGACTTGGGCTGATAATGAAAAATTTTCTTTACCGAAAAAATCCCAAAATCACCTTTTGGCCTGACCCGGGTAGAACTCTCATTAACTGTGGTTAAACACGCTACAATCGATCGAGGGAATACCTACCAGAGAACGGGCTACAGCTGATCATCAGCTGATCAGTGATCCCGTCTGCCAAACGTGGCGATTATGGCATATCCCCCCAATCTTTGGGACGTAAACGAACTTTAGCTGACAGCATCGAGGCAGTCCAACAAAAAATAGGAAGATCATTAAGACATCTTCAGGAGTGATAGCAATACCAACGTTGCGATTGCCAATTTTACAAACAAGGCTGAAAACATAATTGATGTTTTATTAACAGAATTCAAGTCAAAGTATAAGGTTAAAGGTGTTAGTTGCCCTTGCCTCAGAGAGCACGTTAAGTTGTCGGTCTCCCATAACTGATCTCTGTCTGACTGACTGACTCTATCCCTCCTTATCCCTGGTAATCCTAGTGTTAGAGTTATTCAAGCCGCCCGCACGCTACTGCGTCCAGATATACGGAGATTCTCAGAAATAACACAACTTTGATGGTCACCCATCCCTGGACTGACCGCGAGCTCTCACTGTTCCGGAAGGGAGGTAAAGCACCTCACCGATCTCTTGGATACAAGTGGGAGCATGTCGCTATGAGCGTCCGCAAATCACCAGATTATGAGTATGAGGAAATAGATAGTGCAACTACAATATGTCCCCCGAAGTTGGCTAGTCTCCGTTATCATTAGCCACTGTGACTGATATTCGGTAAGGAATAATATTAATAATATAATATAATCTTACATAATAAAGTGGCGTAACAAGTATTAAATCGCATTGCTAATATTTGGTCCACAATTCCGTATTTTGTTTGCTGCTTTTAATTATGACTCAATTACAGTATCACAACTCCATGAAAAGCAATGTTGAACTTTTGTGAAAGGAGTATTTTCAGTTGACTTTATCGAATTACACGTTGTATGCTTTCCTTTTATAAATTAATCTGTACTTTCAATTATTCCAACATTCTATTTTATACTGAAAGTAATATTTTTGTTAAATATGCAAATAAGCATGCATTATCTCACTAGGACATTATAATAAGGTAACGTACATCTTAGATTAACTATATGAATATAATAGAATAGAATTTTATTGAAAATAAAAACATGTCACAAAAAATATTGCAACAACAGTTTGTTGGCGGGATAAGCGTTCGTTAACACAATGACAATAATTAAATGACAGTTATATCAAAAAATACAAATTATAAAATAAAAAAGTAAAATGTAATAAACAATTTTATGCGGAAAAGTAGTTTCACTGAGTAATACATTTTTAAGTTTATATCTAACAGTTTG
Source organism: Pseudoips prasinana (assembly GCA_951640165.1). Taxonomy (NCBI): domain Eukaryota; kingdom Metazoa; phylum Arthropoda; class Insecta; order Lepidoptera; family Nolidae; genus Pseudoips; species Pseudoips prasinana. The sequence continues at coordinate 28,177,325 of OX621251.1, read as the reverse complement.
TTATTTTATTTTATTAACATTCGATCTTAACCAGGCATATGATTTAAATAATTATAATAAGGAGATCGCGCAAGCGAGTCACTTGATGATGAGTGATTACCGCCGCCCATTTTCACTCAAAACACCAAATGGCCGCAAATGCATTGCCGGCTTTTAAGAAAAGGTAAAAAGGGCTCGCTTTTTAAGGTTGCCATATAATCATCATGTCAGCCAAAGTACGTCCACTGCTGGGCAAAAACCTCCCCAAATAATGGGGGGATATGCCATAATCGCCACGGTTGGCAGATGGGCTGGCGATCGCAGTTTGAGGGTCATAGTTCTCAGAAAAACGCTGCTGCCCGTTGTCTGGTAGGTATTCCCTCGGATGATTTCTACGCCCCCCACGCGATGAGAATGGGTGATGATATTCTATGCCGTCACCATACAGCATATAATACCGAATCGGAAATACCTCCGCAGTTTATTGATTCCACAGAGTAGTGTATAACATGTTTTCTTAGTGTGTAAATTTTCGCAACGAACATTCACAAGTATCTGTCTGTTTTAGAACGAAAGAATCTTAATTTTATTTTTAGGTTTTTTAAGACTAACAATAAATAATTATAACTGCTGATAAGCTGTAGAATGAGTAAGTGGATGATAGATAGAGTATGATAGTCTATTATCTTAATGAGATCAATAACATTTCAGTCTCTTGATAGTCGAGAGTATATAGAGATAATATTTTGTTCGAATTTTACAGCGTCTCTTAAGGAGATGCTATTTAGGTTATAGTGCAGAAAATAATCATGGAAACAAAAGAGTCATGTCTGAATTTTTGAGGACGAATATTATCTTTACAGCTTTTGTTTTTCCAAAGTTCCGGGGGATATTTTAGCTGAAGAAACTTTTTAAGTTGGTAAGTACATTACAAAATCCCTTTTTATTGAGTTCAATTCGATACTCAGAGGCCTTTTGTTTCAACAATACTCCTATAAATCATTCATTATGCACAACACAATGGATATAGGTCAAGTACTACCTACCTATTATCACAATTTATCGAGAAAATTCGAAAATTTTCCAAGAAATTCCCCCGTGTTCACTGTTTACATTATCTTCAAACATAAAAGAGGGTACGTGCGTCTATAAGCGTGCTCATTGGAGTAAAAACTAAAAAGAGGTTATTGTTTTTCACCTTATATTATAAGGATACGCGACACCTTACTGTGACTTAACAGATAGGAAACTTCTTACAAATACTTGGAATTCGTAGTGACATGACATGAATTTCTAGATACAATTCTAGGTTAGTAGTAAGTAACGTAAAACGGGTAGGGATAGGCACAGGTAATAAATTTAACTTAAACTTTATTAATTTTAATTAATTTTAGTGCTGTGTGGTGCCGGTAATGTATATCAGCTCTCCATTCCAACCCGTGAGGGTGAAGAAGATGACTCGTGGGAATATGTACCAGCAACAGTTTATCTCTGAGTACTTGGACCGCCAATTCTCATGCCAAACGATTACTTTTGTTTTACTACCAAGTCTGGTCAATGGTTACCGTAGTTAATGACGCATATGGCGCACTCCCTCCCTGATGAAATCTGGCTACAATACGCATACCCATGACCACAGCATTAATGTAATATTGTTACCACCTGGTGTATTCTGTAATGTGAAGGTGAACCCAAGCTGAGTCGCTCAAAGAGCAAATAATGCTCATATTTAAGTAAACTTTAAACAACTAACAATTACTTACGGTTTTGACTGTCTAACAGTATGGCCATTTTGCCAATTAGAGCCTGAACTACTAATCATAATGTGTCTACAAACCATATTAGTTGATATTTTCAAATAGTTAAGACTCATTTTAAGTAGAATTAGTTTTTTGCTTGGTTGATTCTCAATTGTTTTTTTTTTATGATTATGTTATTTCAAATGCGATGTCACTGTTTTTGTGTTATGCAATGTTCAGGAGTTTACTTGAGTGTAGTTTCTATACTCAGTATGATAGCGGTACTGTGGTATTGTCGTATCAGACTAGTATAGGTAAAGAGCAATCTCTCAAGGATCCGATTCTTTTGATTTTCATCCCCTTTTGTTGGGTAAAAGAAAATAAAATACTTCTTTATGTTTCGCCGGACATAGGCTTTTCCGGAACAAAATTTACGAAGGGAATAAAAAAATATAACTTTTTTCTTGTGTTTACACAAATGTTAGGGAGAATAACAATCGAACGCTTTGTTAGATAATGAAGATAATTTGAAAGTTGTATTGTTATTAGGATAAAGGTGGAGGAAAATAAGAAGAAACAAAGCAATATGTTTACTTACTTCATAAATAAAGAGGCATATTTTATGTGTTTTGATTGCCTCTTTGGGCTCGTAGCGTGTTCTACAAGGCGCTCCTCGTTGAACACGGATCGGGAGCCCGGCTTCGATAGGGCCAAAATTTATTTTCTTTTAAACTATTAATTCAACATATTTGGGACTCCATTATGTAAACTATAATACTGAAGAGAGGAAGATCTTCGCTGGAAGACTAAACCTCCTACACACTATTTACTTTGCACAAATCTGCTTATAGCCTGGAAGGCTGGTTGCAAGATCAAAATGAAAAAAGAAAAAAAATACTATTAGTTCGTAAGGTAAGCCATGTTGGTGTAGTGGTAGTGGTTAGTGACTTTGACTTGTAAGCCAGTGGTTCGAAAAAATATTGTGTTCATCGTACAAAGATTTGCCCTGGGTGGGACCCAGGGCAAATCTTTGTACGATGAACACAATATTTTTTTCTTTATCTGGGTGTAATTTGTCTATAAAATGTATGTTTTTATAAATATATATTTAAGTATGTCTATCAGTTGTTTTCTTTCCGTAGCTCTGTGTAGGGGAGCAGTGTGTTAGTGGCTCCAAAACATTTATTATTTATTTTAAATTGGCGTATAATGCTTGCACAAGATATCATTTTTTTTACGTGGGGAAATCCTTTATGGACACCACCGCTGGAGAAGCGACGGGGTATGTCGGACTCCCAGCCACATGATAGGGCTGGGCTTCCTGACTAAGACCCCATGGTGTTCCTCAGCCACCCGCAGGCCAGACCAGCCACCATTCACCACAGTCTGGACAGGCGCTTTTCAGTGAGCCCCACTTCCGTTGGAGGCACATGATACCATTTTTCTTTTTACGTGGGGAAATCCTTTATGGAACGTGCCGCCGCTGGGGTAGCGTCGGGGTATGTCGGACTCCCAGCCAGATGGTAGTGCTGGGTTTACAGACTAAAACCCCACGGTGTTCCTCAGCCACCTATAGTCCAGACCACGGGATTCGCTCACGCATTCACCGCAGTCTGGACAGGCGCTGGCCCACTTTTCAGTGAGCCCCACTTCCGTTGGGGGCACCCTTGCCCCCCTCCTCAAGAGAAGCGCGCGCGGAACACGGCGCACCACTGTCTCAGGCCTATTCTGGTCGGACGGAGGACTGCCCAAGGTCCACCGCCTGCAGGCCACTCCTCATGGAGGCCGGAGATTGGCGATGTACGCCCTCCGACGCCCGGTTCTCCTGGCGCGGCTTGACAGGGAGGATGATGTCTCCCGTTCTCGCTCCGCCACCTCTTTTGCGATCGTCACCTCCTCGCAAAAGGTGGCGACGATATCCCAAGAACTCTCGCTTGCAACAATGAATTTGGTCACCGTTGCAAGCGAGATGTCAGCCGCACCCATTGCAGCACCGAGAACACGGCGCTGTGTCTCCCAAGCTGGGCGTTCCACCAATGTGTGAAGCGCCGTGTCAACGGTGCTACCACAATGGTGACAACCGGACGTCTCTTCTCGGCCTATCTGATGCAGGTACTTCCGGAAGCATCCATGATCCGAGAGTACCTGCGTAAGCCGATAAGTGAGGGTGCCGTGCCTCCTCTCCAGCCATTCCTCCATGACGGGTCTTACCGCCACTATCGTGGCGTGCCCCGCATTTCAACTCTATTCAATCCGTATTACTGTAGTTATTCTATTCGGGATGACAAGATTAACATATTAATATTCTTCCCCAAAGGTAAAGGTAGCCAGAAGTCTAACTCTCGTGTCTAAAAAAGCATATAAAAGTCGCTGCATCGCTACTGCACTCGACCTTTGTCTCGTCGTGTCGGCTCACAATCCGATGCGACAGGTATGTCGTATCAGATTGTGAAAGTAAAAGGATTTTTTTTAATTATACATAGGTAGTATTTATTTGCTGTGTAGTGACGGCATTGAATATCAGAATATCATTACCCCATCTCGTCCCGTGAGGGCGTAGAAGTCAACCCGTGGAAAATCTACCAAAATCTACCGAAGCAGCGTCTATCTGTGTACTATGACAATCTTCTTGGGGTGGCTTTTGTCCAGTAGTGGACTTTTTACAGCTGTTATGAGAGTATTTATGTAAGTGTCTTCAATACGAGGATACTGACTAGTCTTTAGCTAGCAGTTTTGTTTACTCCTTAACTATGAAATTGCTGTATGCTGTGGCACCTTTAAAAACTGTACATTTAGTTTGTATTAGTTTAGTATTTCAAAAAATAGATTTAAAAGCTACTGGATGTCCTTAAATAAATAAGTAAAGTATACAGTGATTTTTTATTATTCGTTTATTTCGACCAACAAGTGGATCATAATAAATACATTAAATTAAAATTAGAGAAATAAGACAAAACACAACACAAAATTACATTAGAAAGTACATTAAAAAGTAAATTGGCAAAGTCAATGAATAAAAATTAATCACATGTCACGAAAATTAAAATATTAAAATATAATTAAGAAAATACGGACCGATAATAAAACAGTTATGTGTTGTCCCTAATTAATTTACCTTGTCATTGTCACTACATTAAGTATGCAACAATGGTTAACGTAGTGACAGTCAAACCTCTCAGCCATCATCCTCAGGATGGTGTTGGAGCTGGCGCGGACCCTACGTACCAGAGATGTGCACCGTTTTCGCATCGTCGCATAAAAGCAGTCAATGCGCGCCTCAGCGAACATCCCCGACGCACTGCAGAACCGTGGCAGTCCCAACAACATTCTGTAGGCATTGTTGAATTGGACTCGTAGGGCGCTGTACTGTTTTTGAGTATAGTCAGCCCACAGGGCGATCGAGTAGAAACAAGTGCAATACGCACTAAAAAGAGTGTTTTTTACTTCTTTCGAGCATCGTGCAAACCTGCGAGCTATCATATTCGCTCGAACAGACAACGCCCTACGTTCCCGTTCTATGTCTGCATCGTCCTTCAGGTCAGAGGTCACCAGATGCCTTATAGTTAAAAACATTACATTTAAATTGTATTAGTTTTGTATTATAAAAATGATTTAAGAAGGTTTAATAGCTATTTGATGCTAATAAATAAATACAGCAGCAGATTAACATTTTTTTTTGTTTCTAGGTATGTCATCCGATTACGAGTTCTTCACTCTACTGAATACAGTAAGTAAGTTTTGTAGTAATAAGCCCATTCACAATTTAATCTCGGTTATACATATGTACGTATCGTTGCAACTTAACATCGTGTTAAAATGATTTCTATCCATCTTTCCAGAAAAATATAAGATTAGGAAAAAACCGAACACAAATTTTTAGACCCAACTATTTTTTAATTTTGTTTACGATGTATATCATTCGAAGATAAAAAGATATATGAAAAATTGAACTTTAGTTACAGTGTGTGTTTTTATGTAAATTGATATGCTTATTTTATTAAAAAAAATAATGTATACTAGCATATAATCAAAACTTACGTACTATTAATATTAAATACCTATAAATAAAGAACTGCCATTAAGGGAGGTAGGGCATAGCGTTTATTCGCTCAAAGAGCAGTCCGGCTGGGGAAGTACCTCCACCTTACAGAAGACATTCCTTAATAATAACATTAATAAATTAATGTTGTGTTTCTGAGTGTGAGTAAGGTCGCCAGAACTCATTGGGGTGGCTCATTGGGCTGCCTCTTAAAGGCCGGCAACGCACTCGCGACTCATCTGGTGTTGCGAGTGTCCATGGGCGGCGGAGATCACTTACTAGCAGGTGACCCTCTTGCTCGTTTGTCATCCTTTAAATTTAAAAAAATATCAATTTGAAACTGAATATTAAACCCTGTCCGAAATTGAAGTGTTATTATTTTTAAACCTGTATCTGTATGTATAGATCAGATCGCGTTCAAAAAGCATGCAAATATTGAATACCATCACAATATATTTCTTAAAAAAGTATCCCTACTCACGGAAAATAATATAATTTGGTGTTGATAACATGCCTTTCTTCTACCAATTCATCTGTGGAACGTGATTATGGCGTCCGTGTCCCCACAGACCCGTAAATCAGTACGGGGAAGTCCATGTTTACTGGTTATTTTCCTGTTGACTTGATCGACTGTTTTGATAGGGTGCGAAAGATATACCGAAGATTTGGCGTATTTGGTCAATGATTGCATTTCAAGCCGTAGGTCGTGGGTTCGATTCCCATCCAGGACAGATATTTGTGTGCATGAACATGTCTGTTTGTATGTGTGTATTTACAAAAGAAAATTAGTGTAATATATCAGTTATCTGACTTCCATTGTACAAGCTCTGCTTAGTTTAGGATCAGATGGCCGTGTGTGAATAATCTCCCAGGATATTAAGTTAAATATTTTATTGTCGGTTTAACCAAAACATTTTGGTAATTTCGAAGAACTGTGTTGGTGCTCCAGATCATTTTTTTTTAATGAAACTTTGGCAGCGATTAGACAATCGCTATGTGAGAGTATTTAGAGTAATCTTAAACGATGACTAATCTTTAAGCCATATTCGTTATATGAGACCGATTTAACTGTATAATTATGAATTTAGAGGTACAAGAGAATCTAGGAATCGCAATATGTCAAGAAATTGGTACTAATTAAGGTATATGCAGAGCTACTTTACGTCGGTATCAAACACATAGTTGAAGGCTTTAATTAAAAGCCACAATGAAACCACAAAAGTTTTGTAGTACAAGCATAGTTGAATAATATATTACCATAGTTAGAAACTGTTGTCCTCCTTTGAAAGTTATTAATACTTACCACGTACCGGCAGCAAAATAGGAATTAAAACCTTTCCTACTCTAAACGTTAACGTTTACTTAAACGTAACATTACTAAGTAACTTCAGGGATTGATTACTTATCGATTCGCCTTGTATGTATGTTTTTTTTCTCTTTATATACAAAACATACAATTTTGTTTTGATAGGGAATGCATAGATAAATTGAAGTTGTTTTCCATATAGATAAGTTGAAGGTTTTAAGCTTGGTTTTAAAAAGCATTTTTTTTTGTGGCCGGTATTTTTGTGTCCTAGTTTTCGGAGCCAAAAGGCCTGTTGTCTAATTGATGCAGTTGGGACCGACCACTTTACATACATAGACTCACGCCTGTTTCCCAGAGGGGTAGGCACAGACAACGGATTTCCATTTGTCACGATCTTTGCACACCTCTTTTGCCTCGCTTACTGTCTGTCTGTTTACCTGTTTACTAAGAATATAATGACAGTAAAGGAGACAAAACAAGAAGTTTGCAATGCACGTTAACCCTACGCGATTTATTAACCATTCGATATTATGAACGTTCGAGTAATCGACATTCAATTTATAGTATTCGATTATATGCGATTCGATTTTGCAAAGTACAGCGAGTTCAACATACCCTCCAAGCACGGAGTAAAAAATAAACAGTACCTATTCAATGAATTCATCTAATTGTATTTGTTTTTGTAGGCTTCATCAAAGCATTAACAAAAGTTTTATAACTAAATCTAGGTTATGGATAGCCTCCATTATTTACAGCTTTAACAGAACAATTAAAAGTAAATTATACACAGTAATTATACCTTCCCTTTGTTGAAATAACATTTCTACAAATTGTTAGTAATTAACAATTAGGAGTCTAGAAATCGTACAGTCTAAAACTTTGTGACGAAATAATTACAAACTGTTATTAATACTTCTAAATTCGCGGTCTTATCGCTTCGTAGCTTACTTAGGTGTTTGCCATACTTGATATGAAATACTTATTTTGATTCTTAATGACTTACCGAGACGAACTAATAACAAACCGTTATTAATACTTCTAAATTCGCGGTCTTATCGCTTCGTAGCTTAGGTATATGACATACTTGGTATGAAACACTTATTTTGATTCTTAATGACCTACCGAGACGAACTAATAACAAACCGTTATTAATACTTCTAAATACGCGGTCTTATCGCTTCGTAGTTTAGGTGTATGATGTATTTGGTATGAGACACTTATTATGATTCTTAATGACCTACCGAGACGAACTAATAACAAACCGTTATTAATACTTCTAAATACGCGGTCTTAACGCTTCGTAGCTTAGGTGTATGATGTATTTGGTATGAGACACTTATTATGATTCTTAATGACCTACCGAGACGAACTAATAACAAACCGTTATTAATACTTCTAAATACGCGGTCTTATCGCTTTGTAGCTTAGGTATATGACGTATTTGGTATGAGATACTTATTGTGACTCTTAATGATCTACCGAGACGAACTAATTACAAACCGTTATTAATACCTCTAAATACGCGGTCTTATCGCTCTGTAGTTTAGGTATATGACGCATTTGGTATGAGATACTTATTGTGATTCTTAATGACCTATCGAGATGAACTAATACAAATCGTTATTAATACTTCTAAATTCGCGGTCTTATCGCTTTGTAGTTTAGGTTTATGACGTATTTGTTATAAGACACTTATTGTGACTCATAATGACCTACTGAGACGAACTTATCGTAATCATTTATTAATACTTCTAAATGCAGGGTCTTATTGCTTTGTAGCTTAGGTATATGACGCCTGATACGCTTTTAAAAATAATTAATGTAGAATGAATGCAGTGGAAATGGGAGCTCTGAGAAGTATGTGTGGTGTGACTTTGAGTGACAGAATATGAAAGGTAGAACGTTCTCTGACCAAATCGGAGATGTTCTCAAAAAGGCCAGGTCACAAGCACCCTAAACTGGCGAGCATGTATGAAGAATAAAATAATATCCTGTGACATTATTTACACACGGTCATCTGATCTGCCATCTGAGCTGGAAACCAGATAACTGATATACTATAACTAACAAAATGACAGGAAACGAGGAAAAATCCATTGTCTCTGCCTACCCCTCTGGGAAACAGGCGTGAGTCTATGTATTATGTATGTATACTCTGTGTTCCAGCTGTGTTAACAGTCGATTAAAGCGGATCACGTTTTCTATTATTATCTTTACATAGAAACAAAGATTGCTCGGTGCCTCAATGGTTGAAACTCCATCCTTTCATGAGTCCGAGAGCACATTTATCAGCCGGTCAGTCAATAGTGAAATAGATTTTAGCATGTTATCTTCTGACTTGATTACTGGTCCCCTATATGTATCGAGGCCTAATTTTAGTCGCCAGCCGCAACACTTTGCGAGCTAGCTACTATAGAAATGTAAAAAAGGCTTCTGAATAGTAAAGATTTAATTTATCATCATCATCATCATCATATCAGCCGATAGATGCCCACTGCTAGACAAAGGCCTCCCCCAAAGATCTCCATCATTCCTGGTTTTGTGCTATCCGCATCCAGTGACATCCAGTGACCCTCATAACACAAGATAATCCGTCCATCTTATAGGGGACCTGTCCACGCTGCGTCTTTCGGTTCGTGGTCGCCACTCGAGAACGTTTCTGCCCTAGCGGCCGTCGGCTCTACGAGCTATGTGCCCTGCCCACTGCCGCATCAGCTTGGCAATTCTTCGGGCTATATCGGTTACTTTAGTTCTTACTATCATCATCATGTCAGCCAAAGTACGTCCACTGCTGGACGAAAGCCTCCCCAAAGAATGGGGGATATGCTATAATCGCCAAACTTGACTGACGGGTTGCCGATCGTAGTTTGATCATTCACAGAAAAACACTGTTGCCCGTTCTCTCGGCGATTTTTACGCCCCCCCACGGCATGAGCTGGGGTGATGATAGTCTATGCCGTCACCACACAGCATTTTTTATACATCAAACCAATTAATTTATTTCGTAAATATACCTTTAGTAAAGTAAGTATACTACTAAAATCCATTTTTTGACAGAATAACCAATATTTATAGGCTAAAGGCTGTGTTGCTAACTAGATATAGGTTTTCTTTGTTTTATTTTGCGACAACCTTTGAAGACAAGTATCTTGTAGTAATTTGGCAACCGTCTTCATACCTTTTTCTTAGTTTACTATATTATTGCGTCACTTGTATAATAATAAAATTCAACATTTGTTTAAACATGTATAAATAAATTTATAATAATATGAGACTAGCCTTCTGCAGGGGACATATTATAGTGCACAAGTGTGTGCACTATAATATGTCCAACAAAAACACAGGGGCAATTTCTATTACATCGGGGCGAAGCAAGAATTGATTATCAAGAATATTTATATATCAAATATTAATTTATATTTGAACTAATGGGACACACCTTTACTGAAGCTGTATAAATATCTGGTATATGTTTGTGATTGCATCATATAGATTCAATTCATACATAATTCAAAATGCAAAACTAATACGCCTCGAGTCCACGAGAACATTGAAAAACTGATGCATTTCATCCGTAAGTAAGTTGAGCGAAGTAATATCACTATAAATCCGTCGGGAGGCACTTTCAAAAAGTTAAATTGAACATTAAAATTGGCTAAAGTTTAATTTTATTCCAAATACCGAAAGCGGAAGGCACACGGGCGATTTTCTGTTGTTGTGAATTTGTTGCCGGTTGTACCATAAACATATTATTATGTTTCTTCTGAAAAACGTTATAATATGTTTTACGGTTGGACATATTCTTAATTTGAATATATATTGCTAACCGAAAAGTACTTTTATGCATATGTATATCAATGTTAAGTATAAAATTTATAATAGATAGATAAACTCTTTATTGTATACCAAAGAAATAAGAAAATAAAAAACAATTAAAACCTTTAAAGTATACAATGGGCGGTCTTATCACAAAATGTGATCTCTTCCAGATAACCAAAGTAAAATTGGAGAATGTAGTTATTGAGAGGGGCAGTTGTCGGTGTACGGTACATTACAAATAGTACCTATGGGTACAATTAATAAAGAAATAAATAAAAAGAAAATATAAACATTTTACAAATAATAAATACATATAATATATTATGTTCCTAATTGTGTTGTGAGTCTTGTAGTGACAGATAGTGATTCTTGACAAGTCTTTGGAATTCTTGCAAACTTTGTGCACGTCTGACTACTAAAGGCAGTGCATTCCACAATCGAACACTTTGTTTGGAAAAAGATTTGTCAAGAAAATTAGTAGAATGCGCTGGCATTTTTAACTTGAGATTTTCTGACGATCATAATAGGTAGCGGCCGCGTTGTCAATTGTCCAGTATTTAACATATACCATTAAAATTGACATAACGGGTAATACTTAATGCAACGTAACGTTTTAGACGCCTTTTTGTAATATTAAGCTCTAGTACCTATATACCTTAGAATGATAATAAATTACGAGACCAATGTTTATTTAATTTTTCCGACGTTTATAATAAGTTGCATTGATCGTGGTCATGGAATTTCTAGCATGGAGTAATTTTTGGATTACAGTGGTGAACACTATTTGAAAACAATATTTGTTTCTACAGAAAGATTTGTTTGTGCCGAATAGAACTTATGACCACCGCACCGGGGCACAAATCCCTGGCCGGACAGATTAGATAAACGATCATTAGGTATCATGTCAATTTAAATCGTTAAGGTTATTGTACCCAAGAGCGCAACTGTTGAACAGTTTGGTGACTTTATTTATAATATTACTGTTTGTATTTCTCATGAATATAAATATATAACAAAAAATGTACAAGTAAGTAGATTATATTTATATCTATTAATAATGCTATGAGTGTCACTTTTTTGTAATCTTTATTTGTGTGTATTGTCTAGATTTTCATATATGTACATATTGTGAGGCAACAGTTGGAAAGTAATTTTTTTTTTTAAAGTACTACTTTTAAGGATTTTAATAGCTCTTACATCCCTCTTTTGCCCTATAATGATGGTAGCAATGATCAGCGGCTTTTCAGAGAGAAATCACAATAACACATGATGCTCTGGAAATAGCTAAATACACAATCTTTGGATATTGAATACCTGTAAGTGATACGTCTTTTTGTTTAGATAGACTACACAAATTTATTAATTTGAACACATGAAGCCAGCAATAAGTGGTTTACTAGTTGCCCGTGAGCAACTTTTAGTACTCTCCACACTTCCGATAAATTCCCGCAATTTCGGGAAAGACTTCATTAAAATGGTGAACGATTCCGCACATTTCTGTGAAATCACCTTCTGATTTCGGCAATAATGAGTTTTATAATGGTATCTGGTAAACAATAAAATTAAATGAATTAAAATATATTGAGGTTCTACTATTGTTGCGGGAATTTATTGATCGAAAAATTGGTCGTTATATTATTCATGTAAAATACTGTAATTACATACGTTACAAGTAATTTTCAGTAATTTAGTATTGTAATATCAGTATTCAAATTATCATTTTAAATTCGTTTATTCTTTTAAATGTATTTGGTATAGTTACGTATATTGTTTAAACAAACGGTAAGCGTGTGGTAGGACTTAGTCGTAAGTTTGTTGAACTGCATATTAAGAGGTCCAGCGTTGAAATCCTGAGGCTGGACAGAAAGTGTTGTTGGATAAAGAAGGTGGTAAGCAATTCGAATATTTTTTTTGTATGTATGCAACTCAATTTTTTCGTTGTTTGTTGACACATTTTGTATTAAATAAAAAAAAGTATTTTTTTTCAAAGGCACAACAAATAGTTGGCAGGTATCGAACTTGGCACACGGAGCGGCGAGGCGACTGCCTTAGCCACTGCGCCTCACGTACATTCAGTTTATCAGTTGCCTGGTTGCCTTAATACAAGCTGTCTAGTTAGGGATCAAAAGCAGCCTGAGTGTATGTCATCGTTTAAGGAAAACGTCATCGTAGCATCTTATCTTGTCGGGTTGTACCAAGCACTGTTTTCCTGTTGTGTTCCACTTAAGCCAATCAGAAATAAAATATTACCCTGTATACTATATTCTGTGCGTTATTCTCTGGATTGCAATTACGGCACGGGTACGGTAGTCAAATGAGCGTGCCAATTTAAAATCTATACATATAATAAAATCGTAGGAAAGTCAAAACTGTACATTGAATTTTTTTTAAAAGGATAATTGGGACGTGATCTACTATCGATATCGAAGACAAAAATATAGTCATTAGAAGTTTTGTCTGTTTATCTGTATGTAACTATGTCCGGGCTAAATTAAAAAGTACTGCATGGATTCACTTCAAATTTTACAAGAACATTACTAAGAGGTCGGGGCAATATATAGGCTACATATTATCACGCAATCACTCACAGGGAGCAGCTGTGATAATTTATAGTGTTTAACGCAGGTAAAACCGTGAGGCACAGCTAAAGTTCGACTTTGCTAATTGACCTAAGATATTTATTGAATTCGTTTAAGAATTTAATTTAATTCAGAAAATTTTAAATCGGTTGTATTTTTTAAAACAGGAGTTATTTCAAAAACAAATTTAGTTAGCAGCCCGGTGTCAATTAGTGGCCAGTTTTACATACATAGACTCACGCCTTTTTCCCAGAGGGATAGGCAGAGACAAACAGTTTTACTTATACCTATATCCCTGTGCATCAATTGGGAGTAAGTTAATTGTTACCTTGTGTAATAAAATAACGAACTCCCGTTCAAATATATTTAAGCATCCTACTAATATCATAAAGGCGAAAGTTTGAGAGTATGTATGTTTGTTACTTCTTCACGTCTAAAGGGCTGAATCGATTTTAATAAAATTTGGTATGGAGTTAGCTGACACCCTGAATTAACACATAGACTAAAATTTATAAAGTTTAACGCGGGATCATCGCGGGGCACAGCTAGTAAATAATAAATGCCGAGCGTACTAATTATCCCAAGTGTACTAATTGATATTTATTGATTTAATTCGTTTAAGAATTTAATTTAGTTCAGAAAATTTTTAATCGGTTGTGTATTTGATAAAACAGGAGTTATATCAAAAACAAATTTTGTTAGCAGCCAGTGTCAATTAGTGGACAGTGTTACTTATACCTATCTCACTGTGTCTCAATTGGGAATAAGTTAATTGTTCTCATGTGTATTAAAATAACGAACTCCTGGTCAAATATATGAATTTAGTCAGTTGCAATTATTTCCTCATTCCAAATACCACAGTATCTTAAGTTGAACGTCTCGTGGACGTCTTCCGGCTGATATGGTGATGCTGATCACATCCTACTAATATTATAAAGGTGAAAGTGTGTGAGTGTGTATGTTTGTTACTTCTTCACGTCTAAACGGCTGGATCGATTTTAATAAAATTTGGTATGGAGTTAGCTGACACCCTGGATTAACACAGAGGCTAAAATTTATAAAGTTTAACGCGGGTAAAACCGCTGGGCACAGCTCTCTATAAATCTTGATTCTAAAATTCCAGATCTAAATAACAGATTAGTTTGCACATTCGTTCTTTAATACCTAACTACCACACGGTCCTCCTTTCATGTTTAAACTTTGTACACTCAAAATAGCTGAGTAAAGGTTGCAAATAGCAATAGAGGCTGTTTATTACCGGTGCCGCACAAAGTTGCGACACAGCAGTACCGAAGCGTTTGGGGTTTGGTAGCAACTGCAACGCAGCACAAACAACGCCAACTGGACTATAGGGTTGTGACGCACGACTTAATATTAAACATTTTATGAAAACGTAGCCTTTCAGTTTGTTTTAGTAGTACCCATCGCTGTTTATTCAATAGAGGATGATATGTTTTATCGTACAAAGTTATGTGGAAATCGAGGAATCGAGAACTTCGTAGTTGTACTCCCAAAATAACTTCTAATTTATTTATTTTATTACATTTTACAGATTTGGTCTTGCTCAACTTTTTCTCCTTATATAATAGAAATGTCACACACCATAGACTCACGATATCCCCGCTGTTACCATAGACAAAATATCTATGATCGTCTTTGACTAAATAAAGCTTCACATACATTTCCAATTTGGGTGGCAACAATTTCTTTTTTTTATTTTGTAGTTTTTTTTTGTAATCTGTCACGTTTATTTTGTCAGAAACAATACTCCTGGCTGATTTTTGCCTACATTGACGGATTTGAATAAAGAGATCAGCCAACTTATGGTAAATCGTAATGTATACCGTTCATTAAATCAAAACCACTACTCCTGGCCAGATTTTGTACATAGTAGCCAATGCGAATGAAAAGATTAACCAATTTATGGCCTGCAGAAGTGTTCCCAGAGTCAGTAGAGAGGAGAGTTCAGCGGCTCTGACTCACCGGCGTATAACAGCACTAACTCCGGTTTTCTTATCAGAATGCTCCCAATAGCAATTTTTGGTCCCACCCACTACCGCTAGACCAAAAATTAGGTAATTGCCATCCAGTAGCACAGAAGCATACAGCGCCGTGTATCACGCTCAATTCATCATTAGCTTGATATTGTTCGCTGCTGGACATAGGCCTGCACCGACGGTTTCTACAACGTTGCCATTTGGAGAGATTTGCCGGAGTTACCGCGCTTGGTATGCGAGTTGGTGACCGCAGTTAGATGGTACCTAGTCCGGATACAGGAGGTGCTGCTGCCCGACAACCTGGTATATCCCTTAGTCACCTTTTACGGCACCCACGAGATGGTATTGCGTGGCCCTATTATTTTTTCTCAGCCGGTAACCACACGGCTCCAGAATTAGTATTTCCCATGTATGTAATAGTTTAATTTAACCTACCTTCTCATGTTATTAGATACCTACCACTACATATGCAATTGAGCCTGTAAAGTGGTGACACAGCAATGCTGAGGCGTTTGACACTTTATAGCTACGGTTATACTCAATCGACTCAGCACAAACAACTCAGGTCTTGCGGTAGGGCTGGCAGTAATAAAATTTTATCACAAATATAATACCTTCGTCTATTTATTGAATTAAGCACTTGTTTTTAATTGACTGGCCTGGCGGTTTACTGGTTGTATTTCTGTGGCCACTATAACAACAAATACTAAAAACCAAATAAAATAAATATTTAAGGGAACTCTCATATAACAAACTTGAATATTTTGCTCGTTTTTATAGATAATGGTACGGAACCCTTCGTGCGCGAGTACGACTCGCACTTGGCCTGTTTTCACTGTTTGCGCGCAGCTATTTTTGGTTTAATTTTAGAAATGCCATTAATTTGAAATATGTGTCGGGACATTTTATATGCAATTTACTTTCAGGTATTTTTATTTAAAAGGTCTTTTGGACATGTTATTAGCAGGTAATCATCTCTCACATCGCTGCAAAAAATTCAACTGCAATTTTGACGAGTACCCGAAGTTTAATTTAAAATGCCTAACGAGTTTTCACTGCACATGAATCTCTCGGGGTGGCAATGACGAGCATATTTCAGTGTTCAATTTAACCCTTTTCATTTCCCGGAATTTCCGTGACGTTGACAACCCTAGTGAAAGTGTAATAACCCTTACTTACCCTCTGCCCGTTTGTGAATTGATTGAATCGCGACATTCTCATATTGTGAAATGAATCGAATCCACCAGTTACATTTATGATGGAAGCGCTGTTTAAATGCAGTTATGACTTATCTTTATTATAGCTGGATGGCTGATGGACATCGCGATAACATTTCAGTATAATTCGCCGAACCGTCTGAGAATATTCCAATTTTTTTTAATGCTTGATGAGTTTGCGCTTGACCACGATGTCACCTGATGCTAGGTGAAGATGTGGTCGAAGGTGGACCGCGCGTATCCATAAGATGCCTGTTCACTCTAGCCTTGAATAAACGCATGTGGTATGAGTCTGGAAACACGTCGTTCGGCCAGTTTTAATAAACTTAAAACTGCTAGTAAAGGAACCCGCTGAGTTTGTTTCGCTGGGTCTTATCACTTGGTGCGCATTGGGCCCGGTGAAAGCATAAATTTTCCGTCCTTATCTTAATACTGAAATCTTACCTCAATTTAAACAGAACCATTCAGACAAGAGGTGTTAGTGAATATACTTTAATCTAAAACCATCAATATTGAAAAATAGTATAAAAATCAATAAACACTAATTTTTATAACAACATAAAAAATTGGCTTTTTAACTGAATAATTTCTAAAATTAATTAAATTATATTTCCTAATTATCTATACATATAATAAAATCGTAGGAAAGTCAAAACTGTACATTGAAAATTTAAAAAAAAGGATACTTGGGGTGTGATCTACAATCGATATCAAAGCCAAAAATATAGTTTCTAGAATTTTTGTCTGTGTGTCTAATTGTCTGTATGTATGTCCGGGCTAATCTTAAAAAATACTGCATAGATTTACTTCAAATTTTGAATGAATATTACTAAAAGGTCGGGTCAACATATAGGCTACATATTATCACGCTACCAGCTACAGGGGAGGAGCTGTGATAATTTATAAAACTTAACGCGGGTAAAACCGCGGGGCACAGCTAGTTAAATATAAATGGCATTAAAATATATTTTATGTATTAATATATTTACTATATAAAAATAAGTCGTGTTTTCCTCCCTGACGCTATAACTCCAGAACGCACGAACCGATTTCCACGGTTTTGCATTCGTTGGAAAGGTCTCGGGCTCCGTGAGGTTTATAGCAAAGAAAATTTATAACATTTAACGCGGGTAACACCGCGGGGCTCAGCTAGTCTACTACTATATAAAAATAAGTCGAGTTTTCCTTCCTGACGCTATATCTCCAGAAGGCACGAACCGATTTCCACGGTTTTGCATTTGTTGGAAAGGTCTCGGGCTCCGTGAGGTTTATAGCAAAGAAAATTTATAAAATTTAACGCGGGTAACACCGCGGGGCACAGCTAGTTAGATATATTTTAGTACTTTTTAGTATCTATTTGTATGAGTAATAGATACAACTCTAACAATTGAACAAAATCCCTTATGATCATCATTTTTGCGAACAAAACACTTCCGGCTCCAATTCTAGAGTAAATGTACTGATTTGCGGTAAATGTGGTGCAAATAGATACTTTTTAAAATTTTAATATTTTTTGTATAATAATCATAATTACTTCCTCGATGATACTTGCAGTTTTGCCCAAAAACATTAACTAGCGCCATCCCTAGCGGAAACTACAATGTATTTAAAATATCTATACTAAAAACGGTAAGTTCCATCGAGTAACTAGACTATTTGGAGTCGTGGTAGAGTTAAGAAAACTTAACAGTTTTCCTTAAAACTGATTTGAACAATATATATATGGCTAGTCTGGGGACTAGCCAATTGCGCAAGACATATTATAGTGCAGAAGTGTGTGCGCAAACACAGGGGCACTTTCTATTCCATCACTTTCATGATCCGATGGGATGACTAGCGACACGACCGGAAAGAGGTCAGGTACAGGACTGAAGGCTCACGTGCTCTCCGAGGCACGGGGGTGTAATACGCCAACTCCCAGACGGGCTGATACTGAGATATTTCTTTTTACGGCAAATCTCATAATCACTTTTTGACCCAACCCGGGATTTGATCCCAGGGCCTAATTATCTGCGGTTGAACACACTACCGCTAGACTAACAAGGCAATCATCTTGATAGGGAAGGCTTTCGGAATGGTAATTGGTACCATAACTCCCATATATATGTATCGCACTAATATCTGTACACTAATATCTGTTCTGGGTGGGAATCTTGTAGCTTCTTGCTAAAAACTGAAATGAAGCCCTAGACCATATTACATACATTTCCCACGGAGTACGTATAAACAAGAATATATAGTGTATATGATATTCTCATTTAATTTAATAGTTATTCACTATTTATTTTCTGAAAGAAGATTTACAAAATAAGTATACCTCGCCTGTGTGAATGGTACAGCCGGAAGGGGAAGACCTCGTAGAACATTCTCTGATCAAATCGGAGGCGTTCTTAGGAAAGGTCAGGTCAGAAGTACCCTAAACCGGCGAGCATGTATGAAGAATATAATGTCAGTAAACGAAGCGAAAGAGTTATGCAAGGAGCGTTGCAAATGGAAGTCCGTTGTCTCTGCCTACCCCTCTGGGAGACAGGCGTGAGTCTATGTATGTATGTATGTATTTTCTGAAAATCCAAGAAGGAAATGAAGAGTGGAAATATTAAAAAGATGAGCACAAGTAATTTACTTTCAAATACATCGCTTAATCAACTCCCAAAGCTAGGTTTAGCAAGAAATGTATACTTTTTTACATAGAAAAACGACAGACACCTACTTTCGATATTGAAAAAAAATTGTAGTTTGTATAAGATACAGTTATATTTTATTTATATGATATTATTTGTATAGATAAATTACTTACGTCGAACTTATCATGACTACAATCCATTTCAAATGTCAAACCACCCAAAAATACACATACCAATTTCGATGTTCTATTGAGAATTGAGTATTGACGTGCCAATTCTGTAGCAATACGGGGCGGGGCGCGCTTAAAAGGAACTCGAAGAGCAAATACGGTAAATGTTGGTTTGTGGATCGATTGAATTGTACAAAGTTACCTGGTATAGGTATGACATAGTTTAAAACAAGTACTCAGTAAGATTGGTTGTATTTAGAGCTGTAGGTATTCCTAAATATGTTATACATATATTAAATATGTCATGAGGTGCCAGCAAATGAAATAGTTCGACCATTTGAAAGATTTCAGTTGATAACTAATTATTTAAGACAGGATGATATTATTACGAGTTACGGGACATCTTGAACTGGTCGGCTTTATTTATACAATTTAAAATTTAAGAAACCCCCGTCATTTGTCATAGTTAATTGTAATCTGCTAGTCAAGCCCTTCCATTTGATACCCATATTTATGTACTATTTTTTTTTATTGTTTTTAACATTTTAAATATATGAAGATATAACAGTTACTGGGTGTTTTAAAATAAATAAATCAGTTACAGGCCACCTCGCATTTGTCAGCCTTATAAAATGCAGTAGTAACCACCAAGTTGATTACTAATAATTTGGCTTAAAGTTTCTGATACATATTATGTGCCACGCGTGTACAATCATCGCATTGGCATTTCGGTATTTATCGCTCAACTCTAGTTATACATCAGAGGCACCATTTGTCAGGCTTTCCTGATGCTGAATATCCGAACATTAATCTTAACTTATTTAGACAATGCATCACCGTGATTGGAGTGAAATATATCGGTGGCTTTGTACCAGGTATTTTATGCTTGCCACAAAAATAAAGCTGATTTCCGCAGTTACTATTTAAATTAAAAAATAAATTGATATGTTCTCCTAGTTGATTTCGGCCACGGCGGCCAGTCACAATGGAAACAAGCCATCTGCGCGGGACTAATTAAAGTACACAAGTGTGTGCTCAAACACAGGGGCACTTTCTATTCCATCATTCTCATGATCCGATGTGACGACTTGCGATACGACCGGAAAGAGGTCTGGTACAAGACTGACAGCTTATGTGCTCTCCGAGGCACAGGGGTGTAATAGCACTAACTCCCAAACTTCGGACTGATACTGAAAAAAATTCTGAATAGGAAAATCCCAACATCACTATTTGGTGCGACCCGGGATTTGAACCCAGGACCACATCAGCTGCGGTTGAACACGTTACCGCCAGACAAATGACGCAGCCAAAGGTACTATTTACAACATAGATGACCCCTATATACAATGGGTGAAAGCTATCCGTTCTAGCCTTTGAGCCCGAGAGGTCACTAGTGGCTTCCCGTACTGTGTATTGTCGTTTTTAATTCTACCAATTCGATTGATAATAACAAAAATAGGCCTTCTCATCTTCTTCCTTCTCCAAGTCGTTACTGATCGTCGTCCCAGAGCCTAAGTTTTAACCCCTAAGGGGGTAGTTTGCAGTCTTATATACTTGAACCGTCCGTTTTTCCATAAGGTTCGGTGAATCAGTGAAAGCCTCTTAGGATAACTGTAAAAAAAAAACTTGTGTGTACTTATGTACACGCGTTAGAAGTTATACTTCTTAATATACAACTTGAACATAGTTATCAATTTTCATACCACCTAGAACTAACGTCATGCTGTTATTTTTACGATGCGCGCGCATCGTAAAAATTCACTCTCATCATTTTTCTCCATCGCGCCAAAAGAAGTATAACTTCAATAATATTATTAAAAAAAATCTTTATTACCATTAGTAGTTTGTTAAATCATGACATTAATTGTCACTGAACCCCAAAGGGGAGCCACTCCCTACGGGTTTCGTTGTGAGATTGCAGTATTTCGATGAACTCAGGTGGCTAGCTACCAGAATTCATGGAGCAACGGGTTAATCTGAGAGAGAAATGAAGAAGAAGTAGTCGTTATTAACACAAATGCGTACAAGCAGAAATACAAATACGCAAATCAAATACGTACTGGCGGAGCCTAAAGGGAAATTACCCCAAAATTCCTAACATAAACACTCAACGTGTTCTACATTTAAACAAACATGCTTTATGAAACGCAAAAAGTCCCAACGTTAAAATATTATGAGGTGAATAACCTTTTAACACTTGGTGACTTTGACATATGAGTAATTGCGAACCAGAACGAAAGTCCGTGAAACTATTGTGAAAAATAATTGTATGCTGAGTGAGTAGAAATTTGAATTCTTTGGTCGAGTTAGAATAACAAACACAGATCATACATTTATTATATCAAGGTGTCGTAGGCGCAGCACCTTTCGGATCCATGTTCATTATAGATTAAGATAGATAGTTGTACTTCTGGGCTAGATGAATTGCTTAGTCATTTTTATATTGTTTTTATTATTATGACATTATTGTAATGTAAATTGTTACACCCACAGCATTAAAATAACATTAGCAGAAAAAAATTATGAAAATAAAATTGAGAATATATCAATAAACACGCATACTTCGTTTAAAAACATTGATTCATTTATTTTTATTTATTAACTGCAGGTTTACCCTCGGTTGTGCATACAATATATATATATATATATATATATATATCTTATGAATATATTTTTAACAAATTAGACTTACACACTAGCCAATTACGGGTTAACCAACATTCTCCAAATATGACAAATAATCGGTACTTGAGATTATTTAGGCTATAGAAGAGTGACATATCTATGACGAGTTAACAGTAGTGTTGAGTTACTTCAAGATTTTGGACTTGAAACAATTTAAGGCATCATGATGTATGTCGGCATCCAGTACAGGTTTCATGAAAGAGTTCATCTCTCTGCAAACCCTATTGGGCGGTGAGTTTATCCCGATGTTGGTTTTAGAAGGTTAAATGTGATACGGGAATCAAAGTTACACTAATAGTATTTTTAGTTTTCTTTATATGTGGGTGGGTTTAATGTCAGTAAAAAAGGAAAAAAAACATATTTGTTTTAATCGTTGTCAAAAGGAAGAAGGAGATAAACTAAAATAAAATAGTGTATATTATTCGCCAACACTTTATTTTGAAGAACATGAGAGTAGTCTCATATCATCAATGTGAAGTGTTGGTATCTAATGATGTTTGTGTATGGAGGTACACAAACATCATTAGTTGTGGGCGTGCCGTGTGCCAGATATTGGAGCGGAAGTGCAAAAACAACTTTTATTCTGTCTGATTTATTATCGTGTGCATTTAGCCCTTGTCACCTTAATAATACGAAATGTCAGCTAAACTCATTTGTTTGTCCACAATGTACACATTAACGTATATCATGACTTCTGTGGTTTAACTAACTTTTTCAGCCTTTTTTAAACGTAAAAAGTTGTAAAATTGTATTGAGGAACTAGAACATTTTTATAATACAAAAAACGTAACACACGATCTCGAGTTTTTCTTTGTCTTAAAACTCGCTGCCAAATTTGGCTTGCCTGGCGCCGCGTTCCGCCATAGACCCTCTCACCAGAAGTAAAGATTTCATCCATATCACCTGAATCAATCACCATTAGTTCCATAAGAACTTATAACCGCGTGGAGTAAGCAATCCACCAAATTCTAGATTCTGAGCTGAATGTTTCTTAATAAAAATCCCAATATCACTTTTCGTTGTTCCCTGCATATGATAACCGACGACCATCCGCAGTTCAAACTGTTACCGCTAGACCAAAGTGGCAATCAACTGACATATATATGTATGTGACATATATATCTATACATATATATATATATATATATATATATATATATATATATATATCTCAATTGATTGCCACTTTGGTCTAGCGGTACTGATTGCCATATGACACACATACATTTTATATATTATGCATTTAACAATTATAGTAGTTGCCCATTGGAGTAGATGATCATCGATAATCCTTAAAGCTCGTCTTTGGGCTATATCAAGACGCTTATTGGCTGTCACTGTTAGGATTGCAACGTCCATCTCGGATACCTGAATAGCTATGTAAATAATGTCTTCGGAGCTAACACTCGGGGCTATTCCCAACTAAATTGAATATTCCCTTTGGCGTCACAAAGTAATCTCGCTTTGCCTGTTTTTCACAGATTCCTGCTTGATACCCATCTGACCTACAAACGAGTATTTCGCCGAACGTGCAACATTTAGCGCCGAAACTTGTTTTTTATGTCAGAGGGCGACAAACGAGCAAGTGACCTGATGGTAAGTGATCACCGCCGCCCATGGACACTCGCAACACCAGAGGTGTCGCGGGTGCGTTGCCGGCCTTTGAAAGTCAGCAAACAAGTGTTGCTGATCCTTCCCCCCACCCTAATGAGCTCTGGCGACCTTACTCACACTCGGAAACACAACATTAAAATTATTAATGTTATTATTAAAACCTATACAACCTATACTAATGCGGTCCTTAATAACCTAACTGTATTTATTCCTTTATTAAAACCCGAAGGTATTTATTACTTTTTTGAGAGTCGATCAGATTTCGGAGGTCAATAGGCTGTAATAGGGTTAAAGAGGGGCTCGATTTTAGGTTAACGATTTTATATTACGCGTTCATCAATCATTGGAAAGGTACTTGCATTGAGTTGTTGATGATGTCTTGGAAATTAACAGAAATCGTTGTATAACCCATCTGCATGTAGGTTTGATCAGTTTAAAAAGATAAGGATAAAAAAAACTTTACTCTTCATTTGTATTTGTATTGCCCTTAACTATTTCTGCTAGACAGAAAATGTTTAAAATAAATTTGATAGATTGGGGAAGCTCGAGGTGCTGTACGGTACCTATTCTTAACTTTTACGAGTTGATGGGGCCGATCAACTCGTAAAAGTTAAGAATAGGTACCGTACAGCACCTCGAGCTTCCCCAATCTATCAAATTTATTTTAAACATTTTCCGCTCTAGCACATAAGCATAAGGTTCACTTTCAATTAAGGAAATTAAACAGATTGGGGTAGCTTGATGTGCTGGCGTCTGTACCATTGATCTTACGGAAATAAACAAACAGAATAGAGTATGAATATGTGGACACCTAACTACAACTGGGCAGCTCAATCAACTCAAAAAAGTAAACAATATGCTTATTTGTTCTGTGCCTGGGTGTCATCGTCATCACTACTGGCCTCCTCAAAAGATTTCCACAAGCCAGTTGTGCCCATCATTTGGAGGGATATGCCATAATGGCCACACTTGGCAGACGGGTTGGCGATTGCAGTATGATGGTCATAGTCCACAGAGAGACGCTGCTGCCCGTTCTCTGGTAGATATTCCCTCGGGATGACTTCTACGATCTCCACGGGATGAAATGGATTGGCGATATTCTATGCCATCAGCCACACAGCACATCTCTGCTGTACATATACTAAAAAGCCGTAATGTAGTGGAATTTTCCACAATTAATACTACTAGGCACAAACGTAATAAAGTGACGTGATTGGACGGCCGATTGTCTGGATGTAAGTTATCTATAATATCTTTGTATTTATAAATATACTAGCTGGGCCCCGCAGTTTTACCCGCGTTAAATTTTATAAATTACCACAGCTCCTCCCCCGTAGATGATAGCGTGATAATATGTAGCTTATATGTTGACCCGACCTCTTAGTAATATTCATTCAAATTTGAAGTAAATGCAGTACTTTTTGAGTTTAGCCCGGACATACATACAGACAAACAGACAAAAATTCTAATTACTATATTTTTGGCTTCGATATCGATTGTAGATCACGCCCCAAGTATCCTTTAAAAAAATTCAATGTACAGTTTTGACTTTCCTACGATTTTATTATATGTATAGATAAGTAGGTATGTTAATTGGTTGTCTGGTTACCATAGTACAGACGCCAGCACATCCAGCTACCCCAACCTGTCAAATTTCTTTTATGGATTTGCAACTTTATCACATTAGCATAGGGTTCACTATCAATTGGGGAAATTTGACAGATTGCGGTAAGTTGATATGCTGGCGTCTGTACAAATTCTTTATTGTTTTGGATCATATGGCCGTGTGTTAGTTGTCCCCAAATGTTTAAATTTTATAGGTAGTTATAGAAAATCTGAGATATTTTTACATTCAGAGGAAATTATTTCTAAAACTAATTTTTCGTTTAAATTGTTGAAAGTTTACCTCAATAAATATGAAAACTTCTTTTTTACACAGGTCCGACTCACACTTGGCTGGCTCTTATTTTATTGTAACCTTAATTCCCAACAAACCAACCCTTATTTAATCTTGGTTAAGCGTATAACTCCCACGACACTTAGACATTGATTAAAAAGGACCCTTTCCAAAAAACTCTAACCTCCTCAATCCATCACCAAATCACCTTGAGCTTTATTTATAGCTTTGTATTTTTTAAACCCTTACGAGGCGAAGGTATTTAATCACGCTGTCGTCACGGAGTCGTTCGGTTTAACACGTGGTACGAATGTTTATTGCAGAAAAGCAGTCAAAGCAATGAGAATAATGAAGTGTGCCTTATAGCGGTACGTAATTTCATGTCAAAGTAATATCTATGTACATTTTAAATCGAGCCGTCAGACTCATATTTTTTTAACGGATCATTAGATTGTTATATTTTCATATTGACATTTCTTGCTTATTAAATTTACACTGACTGGTTCATGCTAGATTGTAAAATTGGCCAAGTAATACACAGTTCCGTGAAAATATTATTTAGCCATTATAAATTGACATACCAAATGTAGGCCAGCACATCCAGCTACCCCAATCTGTCACATTTCTTTTATAGATTTTCAACTTTATCATAAAAGCATAAAGTTCACTTTCAACTGGGGAAATTTGACAGATTGGGGTAGCTTGATGTGCTGATATTAAGTTGTCTAGTTTTGACAGTAAAAGTCAATTGTCTAAGCTCCATTAGGCGTTGTCTAGTTTAGACCCTTACAAGCTAAAGATATTTAGTCACGGTACGGAATTGTTTGAAATTCCATCTTACCGTACCAAACGTTTCGCTTCCTCTTTCACAGCATCTACCACAACTCCATATAGTTAACATACTTGATTAAACTTAGCGCTTTTTAGTATACACAAGTTTATTGAAGTTTTTGCTAGGGGCGGTGCTAGTTAATGTACTGAAAAAACTATTGTGTGGTTTGCTATTGTGGGGTAATTCAACTTTATCGTTGAAAAAAATGTATACGAGCAATTGTGGGAATACGTCCATATGAGTCTTTTTTAAACCATACTTTGATAAGCTGAAGTTGCTAACACTTCCATCTATGTACATTTTTGAAATTTGTATGTTTGCTAGACAAAACTTGCATCTCTTCTCGACTACAAAAAAAATATTCCCACGGTCAGTTAGAAACCCGCAGAGACTGGTATTGTCACATATTCCGAATACTGCACTGTATAAAAAAAGTTGTGTGGATATGGCCATTAAATTATATAATAATATTCCAAAATGCGTAAGAGAGTCAACGTCTCTAAACATATTTAATGCAGATTATTCAAGCTCTTTTTACAATATAGGTTTTACATAGCGTCAAAGAGTATTTAGACTGTAAGTTCAATGACATGTAAATTGATTTTAAACAAGTATTGACATTATTATTATTAAAATTATGTTTATATTTTTTGGCACTTATTATTGTTTTATTTTGTTATCAATATGATTATGTATGTATGAAATGTAATTTAACATTAGGTATCTAAGTATAACATAAATTAATTTGAAATTTTTTGCATGCCAAACTGGCGAAACATGTATGTACTTATTTTTCATGACCATCTGTAACCATTTACCATGTTTCTTATGAATAAAGAATTGAATAGAATTGAACTGCAAACATTAGCGAGGAGTTAAGCTACATGAACTTGTGGTAGCCATGCTGCACGGCCAAGCTGCAGAGTTCTTTCTCTTCATGTTTCCAGACAAATACAACGTTTATCCATTGCCAAAATTAGTAGGTACCCTAGACTATATCTCCGCTTATCATCAGGTGGGATTTTCATCACCTCTAACAACGAAGTATACTTTAAAGAAAACCTCAGCATAAATGCAACTGACCGTTTGAGCACAACTTTAAATCCTACTAATATTATAAATGCGAAAGTCTGTGAGTATGGATCTTTAGATGTATGGATGTTTCTTCTTTCACGCAAAAACTACCGAACGGATTTAGATGAAACTTTGAATATAGCTTACGTCTAAATGGAAATATCTATATCTATACATATAATAAAATCGTAGGAAAGTCAAAATTGTACATTGAATATTTTTTTGAAAGGATACTTGGGGCGTGATCTACAATCGATATCGAAGCCAAAAATATAGTTTTTAGAATTTTTGTCTGTTTGTCTGTATGTATGTCCGGGCTAAACTCAAAAAGTACTGCATGGATTTACTTCAAATTTTGCATGAATATTACTGAAAACTCGGGTCAACATATAGGCTACATATTATCACTCTGTCATCTACTGGGGAGGAGCTGTGATAATTTATAAAGCTTAACGCGGGTAAAACCACGGGGCACAGCTAGTAATTCATAAAGTTTAACGCGGGTAGGTTACTGATTCAGGTGCACGGGCTCTTAATAGCCATCTGCTTGCACTTACTCGGTTCTATAAGATGTTGATGTGTGTTGTCTATGTCAGGACTGCTTTC
Source organism: Pseudoips prasinana (assembly GCA_951640165.1). Lineage (NCBI taxonomy): Eukaryota > Metazoa > Arthropoda > Insecta > Lepidoptera > Nolidae > Pseudoips > Pseudoips prasinana. Next base: position 28,149,148 of record OX621251.1, on the reverse strand, counting down.
TTTGTATTGTTTTAAAGCTTTTTTTGGTTTTAGGATAAAACGTTGAGCTATTAAAACCAACTGTACGAAATTATCATTACAGGTAGCCAGTATTTTCTTAATCTTAATATTTCAGAGAGTATTACAGTTGAATACTGTAATACTCTCTTTAGAGAGAGAGACTTTTTAAAAATACTATAAAATAAATTTTATACGTATTTAAGCTTTAATAAATATTCTACAATCTTTCGTGCTCCATAAATACTGCATACGAGGGGTTTGAAATAACGTGAAATTTCCATATGTTTTGCTCTACGATTATCAATTTATTACGGTAGTAAGAAACCCTTCGTGTTCGAGTCGCAATTGCACTGCTGATTATTATAAGACAAATTTAGCCAACAAGTAGTTATATGCAGCATTCACGCTTACAATATTCCCCGATGAGCTCTGGCTATCTCTCTCACTCACAGAAGGAACTAAAACATGAATTAGCGAAACATAAATTTAAATGTACAAATTAAAAGTAAATGTATTATATAGGCCTATGACTCAAAGACCAGTCTACTGGGATCGAAAGATATGTAAATATTTCGATCATCTAACAAAATAATCATTCCATTTCATAACCAAGTTGTCAACAGAGTCTGTTAACAAGTGGGTCTGAAAATGAACATGGATAAGACGAACATCATTTCGAACATCCATGTTATACCCACTCAATTTAAGATTGCAGACTCTGTACTCGAAGTTTTAGAAAAGTATAATTACCTAGGGCAGACCATCCAACTAGGTCCAACTTCGAGAAGGAGGTCAATCGTAGAATCCAACTCGTTTGGGAAGCTATCTTGTCGACTCAGATACCATGTTCTTATTATTACATTCACCTAGATTATTCGATCCCCGCTTACCTGATTGTCCAGCGTTGCAGTGAAATGCTAACAGTAAACATGAAATGAAATTATAATTAAATAAAGTTTTCTACTTTTCTCCATCATAAATGAATATCTTAAAAACATTAACAGGCTAACATTAGATCAATGCCAGACTATCGTGTTCGACTGTACCTGTAAATGTACTTAACATTTCCCACAACTGAAAAATCTTTCGATTCGTCTGGAGCGTTATTCCCTGTTACTCAATATACAGTAGCAAGATAAGTGAATATAAAGAAATCGGTTGGACCCTTAACTGGGGCTTAAGGGACCAGCGGCAATCGATCCCACCCTACATTTGTTCACCAGTTACTGAAAGCTTAGGATTAGGAATGTAGTGGAGAATTTAAGAGATTTTTTTTTGTATATATTTCGAAGCATTTGTGTAAGTAATGTTTTTTGCCTAACGGAGATTTATTTTCTTGTGTTAATCCCCATCAGATTATCTAAGAAAGCTTTAGATAAGTAAATAAATATTTTGGGATAACTAACACAATGCAATCTCATCCTTAACTACGCAGAACACCCGTGTGGTTGAGCACTGAAATCAAGCATAAAAATTGTCACCAAAACGAAAGACAGTAAATACTACTTGTTTTACTTTTAGCATAGCTTGACTAAGAAATTAAACTCCAGCTCGAACAGAATACGGCAACCACTTACCACGATTTGAGCCAGAAACTTAAAAAAAAACAATGAATGAATGTTGACACTGATTTATTTTTCTATCGGGGCTGATTCATGAATGAAAACGCTACCGCTACACCAAAGTGGCAGCCATTTTAAAAATACAAGATCAAACACAATCCACCCGTAAAAAAGAAAATGAACCTTCAACATCTTCCAATATTACCCAATACTAATCCAGTCTTGAACCACTAAATAATTCCCAAACCATCTACTTAATCCCAGCTTAATCCAACCTAGACTTTTCTCAAAGATTACGCCTATAAGCAAGATTACACTTTTAAAATTCATAGTTAGTTAAAAGGGAAAAAAATATCAAAGTAATTTCTGAGCGTTCTCTTTGAAGATTTTTGCGGTGTTTTTTGTGAAGGAAATAGCCTGCGCTAATTTTATTGTATCTGGTGGTTGCGCTCTGATTCTCTTTGAGAAAATTATATTTTATACATAAAAGAGAGCGGAGAGTCTTTAGTTTTGAGTGTGTAGATATCTTTTATTATTGCGCCATATCGGCGTTTATCTGTTAAATGAAAAATGATAATGTTTAATATAATGTGAAAGAATTAGAATAAAAAATATTTATTTCACCTAGGGTACTTTTATGCACGTCATTAAAATTATACACAATGTATATAAAATAAAAATTGCCGAATAAAGTTGCCGACAAACTGCTGTGCAGTTTGGCAAAAATGTCAAAAACTTAAATGTGTACTTTTTATCAATAATAAATAAATAAAATTAAAAAAATTAAAGCTTGGAAAAGTAGGTAGGTAGGTTTCATATTATATATAGGAATTCAATAAGAATCTCAATATCTAAGAGTAAATAAAATTTATATGATATTTTTTATATATTACAAAATAAAATAATCTACGTAATTTACTATAAAATCTGTTTTCAATATTAAATGTCACAAAATAATTAATGTACCTGTATTAAAGTCGTTCGACCTACTATATTTTAAATACTATTAGCCTATTTTTGTAGTGGTTAGTGACCCTAACTACTTAACCAAAGGTCGTGAGTTCGATTTCCACCAACACAAATCTTTGTGTGATGAGCACGATTAATTTTTCTGTGTCTGAGTGCAATTTATGCATAATATGTATGTATTTATAAATATATAAGTATGGTCATAAGTTGTCTGGTTGCCAGAGTATAGGCTCGTCCTAGTTTGGGATCAGATCGCAGTGTGCGCCTTTTCCCATAATATTTATTTATTATTTAATATTATTAATTTAAAACTAAGAAGAACATAATATTGAGGAGTTTATATTCACCATATATCCTGTAATTCATACATTCGGTTTGTTATTATATGTGTATCTTGACTTGCTCTAGTATACCTAAATGATAAACATTTAATTTTTTAGTTTTTAATGATTTCCCTTTATCCCTCGTCATCACAAGTAAGTTGCGAGTAAGTTGAATTAATTATGTTTCAATAAAGTAAAAGAGCATATCAAATTTTACCAACGCATTGTTTTATTTAGTGACAAAGTTAATTTTATTAGAAGTTAAACGCAATTTTTGTGGATACACGCATTTATTACAACAGGCGTTCATAACGACCCTTCATTTTCTAGGTACGCCCTTACGTTGAGCTCGGCCTTCAATTAAGTTGCCTTTTGAACATGACGGTTACAGTTAGAATGCACGTAATGTATGCCTTTTTATTTTAACATTATTTCACACCTGTTTATCTAGGGGTGACACAAATATGCTTTTTTCTGACTCTAAAATGAGTGACCCGTTACTTAATAATACAGATAATGGAGCCCCTGATAGATCTTAATAGATAACAGTGAACTAAGTAAGACATATGTGCTTTAGAGGGCACGTTAAGCTGTCGCTACCAGCTGCAGTCATCAAAAAGCAGCCTTTAAGCCATTTCAGAAGCCTATTGGGCGACTTAAACAACTTTCTTTGTCCAAAAGATCATCTTATCAGCCGAAAGACGTCCACTGCTGGACAAAGGCCTCTCCCAAAGATCTCCACAATTACCGGTCTTGCGCATCCAGCGATTTCCAGCGACCCTCACAAGATCATCGGTCCGTCTTGTAGGAGGCCTGCCCACGCTGCGTCTTCCGGTTCGTGGTCGCCACTCGAGAACCTATCTGCCCCAGCGGCCGTCGGCTCTACGAGCTATGTGCCCTGCCCTCTGCCACTTCAGCTTGGCAATTCTTACGGCTATATCGGTTACTTTACTTTATGCCCGAAATATCAAAGAAATCAAAAAACTTGTCAAGATGTAACTGGAAGATGATAATAAAAAAACATTATTATCTTCCAGTTACCTCTTGACAAGTTTTTTTATTTCTTTTGAGTAGCGCCCATATAATGATATAGCCGCCACCCAAATTAAACAAGACCTACTACTACTTAATGCAGAGCGCCTATCCCGGATTGGTAGGTTCGAGACCCGCTGGACTCCTATAAAATCACAAAAATATTTTTTGGACCGTTCTGGGATTTGAACCCAAGTAGCCATTATCGGTTGAACACGCGAACGCCTGACGAGACAGGTGGGCTACCGGCTAAGTCGCCAAACATCGGGATAGTGATCGGCGTTCAAATAAATAAAGGTTAAAAATGACTTAATCAATCATTAAATCGGCTTCGACGTTTAAAATCGATTCCGGACCATTTCTGACGTCACATGTGCTCTTGGAAGCCGAGTTAACCATTGATTAATTCTTTTTTAACCTTTATTTATTTGAACGCCGATCACTATCCCGATGTTCGGAGATTTAGCCGGTAGTCCCTCAGTTTCTTTTTGTACCAACGCTTTAATAGATCAGTACCTTAAAGCAGGAAATAATACAGACTAAATTTGTTTGCACATCAACAAGATACACTACAAAAACCCAATAATGAGCAAAATAGATATGAAGCGAAGAAAGGCAAGCTTCTACTGTATGCTGATATACTGTCACGTATATTTCCAATGGAGAGACAGGTCTTCCTTGGCTGGTCTGTAAATCGCGAACGAAAGTCAGTAGATGCCCAATACATTTCTACCTCAAAAGCGAACTTTGTCATCAAAATTGAATCCCGCGTTCCATACGAGTCAAAATGGCTTCCAATTGGATTTCATCACTTTCAACAAGTTCCTTGTACTGAAAAGCATTGCGTTTTTGTAAATTCACTGTCTTAGGTTTAGTTATATACTAATGACTTTAAATAAGATAAAGGCTACTTTTTTTTTTTGACAGGCCTGTTGGCGTGGTTGGTAGATACGCTGCCTTTCACGCCGCAGGTCGTGGGTTCGATTCCCACCCGGGACAAATATTTGTGTGCATGAACATGTCTGTTTGTCCCGAGTCTGGGTGTAAATTATCTATATAAGTATGTATTTACAAAAGAAAAATAGTATATGTAGTATATCAGTTATCTGGTTTCCATGGTACAAGCTCTGCTTAGTTTGGAATCAGATGACCGTGTGTGAATAATGTCCCAGGATATTTATTTATTTATTTTTATTACGTATTAATGTTTGATATGACATCTATACCAAATTATTTTTTTAAGACAACGCCCGTCTAGGAATCTAATTCCTGCGTCGCGGGGCACTTTACGAACATACCTATGTATAATACATGGACACAAATTACATCCATACTCAGAACAACTATTTATGGGTCACACGTATAGTTTTCCGGCGCGGGAATCGAACCCCGGGCACGAAGGTGCTAGGTGACTGTCTTAGCCGCTGCGCCACACGTACAGTCATGTCAGTCATCAAGCTTTCGTTTTGATATTTTATAGTATTACCTCCTCTTTACTTAAAGTTCTGCAACTCAAAATAAAAACCTTATCACTCGCTCAGTCGGCAGTTCGGGACATTACAAGCATGCAATACACTGAAATATAGAAACACATAACACGGAATAATAAAAACAGTCATTATGCCTAATATCTAAAGTGCTATTTACGATCACTAGTGGCCACCTCCAGGGCATAGTGGCCAAACCCATCGCACGATTAGACACGCTTTGATCACTCAAACGATTCAACCGTGAACGGACTCGGTATTATACAAATATGTGCTATTATGTACGGATGGCGAATCTAGGGGATATATAGGTCAAAATTACGACCCTTTTCCTGATGTATTTGAATTGGGGATATACATTATGTTCTTTTTTATATATAACTGGCTGTGCCCCAGGGATACCCGTTTCAACTGTCTAAATTATAGCCTATATGTTATTCGGATATATAAGCTAAATTACTACGAGGTTTCACCAAAATTCGTTAAGTAGTTTTGCGTGAAAGAGTAATAAACATATACACTCACAAACTTTCGCCTTTATAATATTAGTGTATGTATGTAAGTACGTTTTTACAAAAGAAAAGTAGTACATGTAGTACGTATATCAGTTATCTGGTTTCCATAGTACAAGATTTGCTTAGTTAGGGATCAGAAGGCCGCGTGTAAATAATGTCCTAGGTTATTAGTGAGTTTAGTTTCATAGGTAGATACCGCTCCTTAGGTTTTTTTTTTGAGCAATTGGGTCACCTGTTGTTAGTTATCACCGCCGCCCATGTATACAAGACCAGAGGCGTCGCGGGTACGTTGCCAGCCTTTAAGAGTCAGCAAACAAGTGTTGCTGCCCTTTCCCCCACCCCGATGAGCTCTGAAGACCTTACTTACACGCAGAAACATAACATAAAAATTATTAATGTTGTTATTAAGGAATTTCTTCTGTTAGGTGGAGTTACTTTCCCAGTCGGGCTTCTCTTTGAGCGAATGAACGTTGTGCCCTACCTCTCTTTCGTTTCGCCCAGCAATTATGTTACACCATGCATCATCATCATCAAATCAGCCGAAAGACGCCCACTGCGGGACAAAGGCCTCACCCAAAGATGTTCACAATTGCCGGTCTTGCGCTATCCGCATCCAGCGATTTCCAGCGACCCTCACAAGATCATCGGTCCATCTTGTAGGGGGCCTGCCCACGCTGCGTCTTCCGGTTCGTGGTCGCCACTCAAGAACCTTTCTGCCCCGTGTATAGTGACGACAATTTAGGCGCATTGAATAGGCTGAATGTTAAGCACATTTTCTTTTTGTCAGCAACATTTATTAAAAATGTAAACAATAGCAATGTTGTGCAATAGATGTGCACGACTTTTGATGATTACAGATTTTTGTTTGATTTAAATTTGGTTACAATTTGCTTACAAGTAGGTTGTTTTATAGCAAACTAGCTGGGCCCCGCTGTTTCACCCGCGTTAATCTTTATAAATTACAGCCTATGTGTTATTCGGATATACATATGTATAAGCTATATTACTACAAAGTTTCATCAAAATCCATTTAGTAGTTTTTGCGTGAAAGAGTAACAAACATCCATACTCACAAACTTTTACTTTTATAATTGCACCCCAATCCTTTAGACGTTTTTTATAAATCTAAACTGATTATAATTCTTGTAATTATATTAATTTTGCCAATTTCAGTACAAATTAAATGTATTTTGAATAAATTCAGCATATCCAATACCGTAAAGGACTCATGAAACATTTCAACATTAAAATTTTAAAAAAACCCTTGTTTTGTAACGCGCAGTACTGAATTTTTGCTACTACTTAAAAAAATGTTTTTGTATAAGACAAGTCTCTCCATCTTATCCACCACTGCAACTCCTGTAAGCCAGGATCAACCATGGTACACAATGAAATTAATAAAATTGCCTGGAGTACATTCAGTAAGGTATATACTTCCCCAGTCAAGCCGCTCATTTAGTAAATGACCTACTTTACTTAAACATAGCTACAGTTAACGCTTAAGCGGTCACCCAAAGTCACACGAACTAAATACTTTAACCTCCAAAATCCAGAATTAAATACCTACCTTGCCTAGGTAGGTACTTCATTAATAATTTGTATGGCTTTTAGCATACTAAGTGGAGCCCTTGATTTCAAATTAAATTTTAAAAGACATAATAATAATAATATCCTCTGGCATTATTCACACACGGCCATCTGATCCCAAACTAAGCAGAGCTTGTATTATGGAAACCATTTAACTGATATACTACATATGTATACTACTTTTCTTTTGTAAATTCATACTTATAGGTATATATAATTACACCCAGCTCAGGACAAACAGACATGTTCATGCACACAAACTGTCCTGGGTGGGAATCGAATCCTGTAGCGTGAAAAGCTTAAAAGCTCGTTATTATTCTTAGAATTTTTACTCGTTACACCAATGTTCAACCTATATTTTAATTTCTTTCTACTTTTGTCCATCCCAAGGTTGTCTGAAGGAGATAACAGCCAACGATAAGTCTTTGTAAATTATTGTTATAACTGTTTAGTGATTCAGTTGGAATTTTTGGCATACAATAAATAGAATTTATACTTAAATTGACTGCACATGGATGTAGTGGTTACATTTAATTACATGTTTGGGTTCGATCCCCGTAAAAAAATGTTTTAATTCACACAGTCAGAACATGTTTGTGGTAATATTGTTAAGTACACATAATTATTTCTTGGTACTTACATATAGATAAGTATGAAATGAATTGTATGCAAACATTTAAAATAAACTTTATTTCGTAATAGTAATGATAGCTAGCTTATATTAAACTTAATATATTTATGTTAAACGTAATAGTAATAATAGCCAGCTTATATTGAGTTTAATATAAGCTAGCTATCATTACTATTACGTTTGTGTTCAACCTATATTTTAATTAATTTCTACTTTTGTCCATCCCAAGGTTGTCTGAAAGAGATAACAGCCAACGATAAGTCTTTGTAAATTATTGTTATAACTGTTTAGTGATTCAGTTGGAATTTTTGGCGTACAATAAATACAATATTATACTTAAATTGACTGCACATGGGTGTAGTGGTTAAGGTGGGTGCTTACATTTAATTACATGTATGGGTTCGATCCCCGTAAAAAAAGTTTTAATTCACACAGTCAGAACATGTTTGTGGTAATATTGTTAATTACACATAATTATTTCTAGGTACTTACATATAGATAAGTATGAAATGGATCGTATGCAAACATTTAAAATAAAATTTATTTCGTAATAGTAATTTTTATTTTATTTATTACAGCAATCTGTCACTGTTGTAGGACATTAAGCTGTATGTCTGTCACTGCAATTGGCTTTTTAAGGAGTGAAACCTATGTCGCACCCTTATACTTAATATGTACCTACCTACATTTATACAACATGTAACTTAATTAACGCACATCCTGAAAATAGTTTATTCAGAATCGTTTACTGAATCGATTTATATCATTTTTAATATAGGTACGTTTTATATTCCAAAAAAATTTAAACTACGGAAATTATCGTTATTTTAACCCTGTACAGTCAAAACAAATTGAAATGGACCGTAAGTCAAAGCAATAAGACTTTTAAATCGCAGTTTATTTGTATTCATACAAATTCCAGCATTCAACACCAAATTAAAGAAAAATAAACGTTATTCCAAGAAACTAATTTAGTACATAACAATGTATATACAAGTCAAATAAAAAATTCAGTGTATGTATTATGATTACAACATAATATTCTAATTGGGGTTTCTGAGGGTGCGCGTTAATTACGTTACATATTGTATCTTGTGGTATTTTGCGTTTGAGGCTACACTTAGATAGTTGCTTTTCCATAAATTTTTGGGCTAGTTTGTTTGGGTGGACTTCAATTCTGTCTTTGTATACCTTTGCATGTCTGGTTAATTCTTCTTTAACTGTGGGTATGATTAAATCCTTATGCAGCTGCTCGTTGGTGATGAACCATGGGGCATTTGTTATTAACCTTAGCATTTTATCTTGAAATCTTTGTATTATCTCTATGTTGGAATGAGATGCTGTTCCCCACAGTTGTATGCCGTATGTCCAAATTGTTTTCCAGTTTTAGCGTAATAGTAATGATAGCTAGCTTATATTAAGTTATTTTTAAAGTAATCATGTATAGGTTTAATTTTCGAAATTGACTGTTTTAGCTATAGGTTATTTGATATTGTTTAATATTGTGTATATAAGTAGTTATAAGTATAATTTAAGATTGTTATGTTTAACTTATTTTTCATGTTCCACTATTGCATTGGTTGTATAACTGTAATGATAGTGTGTAATTTGGAAATAAATAAATATTGTTAGAATGGTTCTGTCTATATTAAGGTACGATTTCAATATTATTCTTAGGGCGAATTTTGTATTTATAACGACGATCGCGGTTTAAAGCTACAACCGGAGTCCCTCTAAGAAGACCCTGCGAAACAAAATAGATGTCCTTTGTGTCCGTTAACATCATTTGGCTTAAACTCATTGAACTCATAACGAAAGTTTGGTGGTATGGATGTATAGATGTGTGGATGTGTGTACTCTTTCATGCAAAAACTACCGAACGGATTTTGATGAAACATTATAGTAATATAGCATATACATAATATCAGAATAACACATAAGCTATAATTCGACGGTCACCGTAGCCTAGTTGGTAGTGCTTCTGCCTACGAAGCTGGTGGTCCTGGGTTTGAATCCCGGTAAGTGCAAATATTTGTGTGATGAGCACGAATGGAGGATTTTTTCTATGTATATAACTATTTATCTATCTATATAATTATGTATATCGTCGCCTGGTACCCATAGTACAAGCTTTGCTTAGTTTGGGGCTAGGATGATCTGTGTGACATTGTCCCCAGACAATATAAAAAAAAATACAATTTATAAATGTTAACGCGGGTAAAATCGCGTGGCACAGCTAGTATTTTATATGGCAGCTATCGTAAGATTTTAGTACATGGATTATACCACAATATTACACAAATATAATGTTGTATTATTACAGATGAAAACCATTATGGGGGATATTTGGGTCGATTGCGTTCGTTTTCCTGGTAGTTTTGATTTGGGGGAAATTAATGGTAGCGATAGAATCGAAATAATTGGTTCGTTCTGAGAAAAATTACATATGGATTATTAGGGTTCCGTAGCCAAATGGCAAAAAACGGTACCCTTATAGATTCGTCATGTCTGTCTGTCTGTATGTCTGTCCGTCCGTATGTCACAGCCATTTTATTCCGAAACTATAAGAACTGTAGTGTTGAAACTTGGTAAGTAGATGTATTCTGTGAACCGCATTAAGAATTTATTACAAAAATAGAAAAATAATAATAATTTTGGGGGTTCCCCATACATAGAACTGAAACTCGAAAATTTTTTTTCGTCGTACCCATACATGTGGGGTATCTATGGATAGGTCTTCAAAAATGATATTGAGGTTCCTAATATAATATTTTTCGAAACTGAATAGTTTGCGCGAGAGACACTTCCAAAGTGGAAAAATGAGTGTGTTTTTTTTTACATAAACTTTAGAAAGTAAAATGTAGTGATTTGTTTTCTAAATTCAATTAAAAAAGAGATTCATTTCCAATTCAAGCATTCTCTTAAGATTTTCCTATCTTATCGAAATAATTGGTTCGTTGTGAGAAAAATTTCAGATGCATTGGGAATTTTTATAGATGTATTTGTAAATTACGTAATGAACTTTCTTTATATTAACTAAACTTCTATAAGTAAAATGATATGAAAATTTGTTTATTAGATTAAATTAAAAAAAGATTCATTTTAACTTTAGGCATTATCATTAGATTTTGTTTTATGTGAGTAGCCTTTACATTCGTTATAAAATATTAAAGGTCAAAACAATTAAAAAGTTCAGTTAATTGTTTAGTTGTATAAATTAAATTAACTGTCTAATTTGTTTCAGCGAATAGTTGACTAGAGTGACAACGATATTTTTTTTTGTATGGTATCACTTGCTTTTCTTAACGAGCTCTGTTTCCGGGTAGCGGAAGCTGGTCAGGCCATTGTGGCTGGTCAGTACTGGCTTCGATTCGGCAACATCAAACATTAACATTAATTATTTATTTTATTTATTTATTTCTCTCCTTAACATCTATCATTACAGGTCTTGACCTAATGCGATAGTGTTGGTATTAAAATCATAAAATCCTTATTGATTATAATGTAATTAATAAAGAGTCAGACTCGCGCACGAAGGGTTCCGTACCATTATCTATAAAAACGAGCATAAAATTCACGTTTGTTGTATGGGAGCCCCCATAAATATTTATTTTATATTGTTTTTTAGTATTTGTTGTTATAGCAGCAACAGAAATATATCATGTGTGAAAATTTCAACTGTCTAACTATCACGATTCATGAGCATCGCCTGGTGACAGACGGATAGCCAGACAGACCGACAGACAGCGAAGTCTTAGTAATGGGGTTCCGTTTTACCCTATGGGTACGGAACCCTAAAAACCAGTCGTTTTGAAACAATGATGGGCCGGTTGCCTTGGTCTTAGGTACAGACGCCAGCACATCAAGCTACCCCAATCCGTCAAATTTCCCCAATTGAAAGTGGTATATTATGTGATAAAGTTGAAAAGCTAAAAAGTAATTTGACAAATTGGGGTAGCTGGATGTTCTGGCGTCTGTACTCTTAGCAGTCACTGACCACTAGACCAATACATATTTATTAACATAATGTACTGATACCATAACAAATAGTTTTTTTAGATTAACAGTTATTAATACTAAATTGAAAACAAAATTGCCCACAAATTACCGAATTAAAAAGAATGATTGTTTGGAATTCGTGTAACTATTAGTTACCGGTGGGCAGAGTGTCAACGTGCGTGTTTGTCTAATAGTTCTATTATATTACAATTATAGGGTATTACGATGTCTACGATATGATGGATATCGTGAATAGTTTGTAAGACCACCAAATATTGTCAAGGGGGCATTCATAAGCAGCTTTTCTCACTAGGTTCTAAGCGATCGGCATCTTTTATAATATAATAATATCTAGGAACAGTGTCACACAGATCATCCTAGCACCAAACTAAGCAAAGCTTGTACTATGGGTACCAGGCAACGATATACATACTTATATAGATAGATAAATACTTAAATAAATAGAAAACATCCATGACTCAGAACAATTATTCGTGCTCATCACACAAATATTTGCACTTACCGGGATTCGAACCCAGGACCACCAGCTTCGTAGGCAGGAGCACTACCATCTACGCTACGGTGATCGTAAATGTGTGTGATGTGAAATAAAAGGTGCCCATAGCCAGCTTCTCAAGTGGCGATCTCGAACCTGAAGACGTGGGCGTGGTATATCTACGTTTTCCCCTGCATAGAGGTTGCATTAAAGTTGACAAAACGTAACACGTACTATTAAATTACAAAAGTGTAGACTGCCAAGGAGAAAAGTTAATGAATAATCAGAAGACGTCCCAGGAGGCACTCCAGCACCTTAGAGGACTCTTAAACTTCTGGATGGAATTGTAATAGTCAGAGTAGCTCAATCAAGGTGTACGTTTCGGTTCAGTCATGAGGTTAAGGTGTAGAATTAATCGACGATCGAACACTTCGAACTAATGAACTTACCTATTATTTCAAACATTCCTACATAGGTACATACATTTTTTTATTTATTTATTTACCATAAAACTTATTCTATCATTACAGGCGAGCCTAATCCGACAGAGTAGTTAAACTTATATATATCTTATATCTGTATAATAATCTTATATCTACATAGACTCACGCCTGTTTCCGAGAGGGGTAGGCAGAGACAACGGACTTCCATTTGTCACGATCCTTGCACATTTCTTTTGCTTTGTTTACTGACAATATATTCTTCATACATGCTCGCCGGTTTAGGGTACATCTGACCTGAGCTTTCTTGAGAACGACTCCGATTTCACCAGAGAATGTTCTACGAGGTGTTCCCCTTCCGGTTGTACCATTCGCACAAGCCAGTGCCTCTAGCACGAGTTCCTGCAGTTTACTTACGCGATCACGCGTACAGTTTCATCCCATACATTGAGCACCAGCGCCTCTCGCGGAAACTATTAAGAACTAAACCTCTGGTACACTTTTGTGACGGCGGCACAGGTATACTTTTGTGACTACATCCTCTTTTGACACTACAACGCTCTCTTACGTCAGTATTTTTTTTATATTACGTAAAATTTAAATCATGTAAAATTGTCCTTTATTGATTGATGCAGAGCAGTAATATGAAACCGCAGTTTGTTAAACTGTGCAATTTTCCCAAAGGCCGGCAAATCGCCAATCATGAACATTCCCTGTTAATAAATAATATGGTAAGCTCCGCCGTCGATGAAAACCTGTAATTTATTTCAATGAATTTCTATTTAATGCTCGGTATTATTGCAGATTTATTTTTATTATGGCCAGTAAATTGTGCTTATTGGTTTAATTTCGATGCTGTTCTTTTTGACTCCGGCGCCAAAATTATTGGGAATTTAGTACGGTCAGCTACAGATGTTTCACATCGACAATGCTATTATCAGCTCCTATTATTGTATTTTCTATTTCAAGTAACCAATGACTCAAAATTGTTTGTAATACTAAGACTTAATCATTACTTTTTTTCTACGCCACAATCTAGGGACAATGTCACACAGATCATCCTAGCCCCAAACTAAGCAAAGCTTGTACTATGGGTACCAGGCGACGATATACATACTTATATAGATACATAAATACTATATACATTGAAAACATCCATGACTCAGAAACAAATATTCGTGCTCATCACACAAATATTTGCACTTACCGGGATTCGAACCCAGGACCACCAGCTTCGTAGGCAGGAGCACTACCTACTAGGCTACGGTGATCGACAATGCGCAAACGGTGTGCATCCCTGGTGAGCAGGATTCGTGGCCACTCTAACAGCATTCTGGCCATGATCGCAGGCAGATTTGACTGCCTATACATGAATCACTGGTGCGCTCTTTCTCACGGAATGGGGCATCAGTGATTCATGTATTCCACTAAGCAAAATCTTAGCTATATTTTTACTAACATAGAATAAGTCTTATGTATTACTAACAATTTTGAGTCTTTGGTCACTTTAATAAATAACTTTGCACAATATAATATGGTACCTACCACAGACCGAGAGAAAAGAAATAAAAAGAAACACGACAGCAAACGCGACGCTCACAGGTAGTTGCCACCTTGCGACCACCGGACCGATAAGTGATTGGTAAGGTAAAGCACATATTCACACGGTCAGTCTATATATGGGTGACCGTCAAAATGGTTTAATTTCTGAGCGTCTCCGTGCTTCGGAGGGCACGTTAACGTTAAAGTACAGCTTAAGCTGTCAGTCCCACTTGTTGGAACGAAGTTCCTTATCGCGCGTTGTGAAAGGGGGCTAGACGGAAAAAATTCTCACGAAAAGTTGTCACGACACTTTTTCAGCTGTGCGGCGTGCGCATGTTTCTCTGTCTGTCTCTCTCTCTCTCTCTCTCTCTCTTATAGAAAGCAAGCCAGATATTTTCATTTCTATTTCGCATTGAACAGTATGGTGTCGCGACGATAATTTTTGTTGAGTGTATACAGGCTTTTTGTACATAATAAATAATAAGAAATAACTTCGTTCCATCCGGGTGTCCCTTGACACCTCTCATGTTTTTATTGTTAGACAACAGTCGTTAAGCCATGTCAGAGGCCTACTGGGCGGCTTGAACAACTCTGACACTAGGTTAACCACTGCACATACGATAAGTAAGTAGTGAGCGTATCCGTGCTTAAGAGGGCACGTTAAGTACGTGGTTCAGCTTGTGGTCGTTAGTCAAGAGTCGTTAAGCCATGTCAGAGGCCTACTGGGCGGCTTGACCAACTCTGAAACCAAGGCAACCACTGCCCATACAATGAAGAAAGAAAATTTGCATTCGTAACGATGAAATGCCCCTCAAATTAATTGATGGTCCCAAAGCACACCCAGACTCGGAACAATTACTTATGGGTCACACAAATAGTTGTCCTGTGCGGGAATTGAACCCGGGACACGAAGAGGCGTGGCAACTGATTTAACCGCTGCGCCACACGTGCAGTATTACGTTTTGCTTCTAAAACTAACAACATTAATTCAAAGCAATTAAATTACTGACATACATTAGAACCTAAGTAGGCAAAATACCGCTAACTAATCTAGATAGAAAGAGCTGATACAACGTTGTGTGTTTGCTTTCAACTGATGTACAGACACCAGCACGTCCAGCTATACCAATCTGTCAAATTTCTTTTATAGATTTTCAACTTTAAAACGAAAGTATAAGGTTCACTTTCAAATGGGCGAATTAGACAGATTGGGGTAGCTTGATGTGCTGGCATATGGTCTGTACGTATGGTGAGACTGCAAATATTTCTGCGACGCTTTGTTTTAAGGTAAAACAACAGCTAGGTAAGCACTTAATAAAGGAGCTTAGGTAAAAGTGTTTACAGCCTACATTTGTTTTTCAGAATTATTAGGTAGTAGATCATGATACCTACTTCGCTTAACGTGAAATTTAATTTGAAGGGCCAACAGGTGGCATGGTTGGCAAATGCTTGCTTTGCACGCCGGAGGTCTTGGATTAGATTCCCACCTAGGACAGATATTTGTTTGCATGAACATGTCTTTTTGTCCTGACTTTGGGTGTATTTATCTATAGAAGTATGTATTTACAAAAGAAATGTAGTATATGTAGAATATCAGTTATCTAGTTTCCATAGTACAAGCTCTGCTTAGTTGAGGATTGCTTTGGAATCAGATGGCCGTGTGTTAATAATGTCCCAGAATATTATTATTAATGTAATCGTGCTAGTCGAATGATGTCCGCTTTTGGACCAAAGCCTCCACAATGCAGTTTTGTCCACCATTTGCAGGGAATTGCCATAATCGCCACGCTTGATAGACGGGTTGGCGATCATAGTATGGTGGTTATAGTGGACAGAGATGTACTACAGAATGAGATGGGGTGTGGAAACTGAAATAATGATGAAATTTATTCAGCACTTGGGTATTAAATAAACTTGTACCTGCCCAGCTCACAATGCAGTACATAAACATAGTAAAAATCAATATTAAATTAGCAATAAATAATAAGTCTATCCCTGCGGTCGGTATTATTGTACAGACTACATATCTACACGTAGGTAGATTAACGATTGACGGGCCTGTTGGCGTGGTTGGCAAATGCTTACTTTTCACGCTGGAGGTCGTGGGTTAGATTCCCACCCAAGACAGATATTTGTGTGCATGAACTTTGTCCTGAGTCTGGGTGTAATATCTAATATAAGTATGTAGTTACAAAAGAAAAGTAGCATACGTAGTATATCAGTTATCTGGTTTCCATGGTACAAGCTCTGCTTAGTTTGGGATCAGATGACCGTGTGTAAATAATGTCCCAGGACATTATTATTAAGCACACTGTTTACCGATAAGTTAGGATTGTAATAAGCACGTATTACCATAGTATATTAGCCATATTTTACCCAAAATAAACTAGACGTTATTACACCTTGTCTCATTACTTTGATTGCCATAGCACCTGGCAAATTACCACTTATATTTTTTAAATCCTTAAATATTTTTGTTTTAAATTTAGTACTATTATATTAAAATTTCTCAAAAATCTCGAGTGGCGACCACGAACCAAAAGGCGTGGGCCTATATCTACAAGATGGACTGATGATCTTGCGAAAACCGGCGATTGTGGAGATCTTTCGGGGAGGCCTTTGTCCAGCTGTGGACATCTTTCGGCTGATATGATGATTATATTAAAATTTAAAAAATTAATATAACGAGCAGTTGGCTAGCGAAGAAGGCTCTCGTCCAGTAACTAAAGTAAGTAAAAAAAAAATTGGCAAGTGTGGCCACCCCCCCACAATTTGTCTAGGCCTATGACCATCTATTAATGAAGAAAATATATAAGTACCACGTACAACGCTTGCACGCAAACACTTTAATTACCCATGTAGTTACGAGAAACATTAACACCAGCTAAATAGCATTTTATTCCTTTGTTCATTATGTTCGCTAGGTCTAATTTAGCATTAAACACGATCCCGAGAGAAACACTAATTGTCACGGGTGAAGTACCACAAATAACTAGTATTTACTCACTAAATTTAACACAGTTTTAATGTACGGATGTACGATTGTGTATAAATTACGTCCACGTTATTTATACACAATCGTACATCCTGCAGCCTGCTGCTTTTCCGCATTTAGTGCAGTTTGCACTTCAAAATCTTTAGGTGCGTTTAGCACGTAAACGATTCCCATGAGCTATGCCTCTATACAACATGTAACATAATTAACGCACACCCTCAGACACCCCAATTAGAATATTATGTTGTTATCATAATACATACACTGAATTTTTAGTTATTTACTAAATTAATTTCTTGGAATAAAGTTTGTTTTTCTTTATTTTGTATCGTATGATGGAATTTGTATGAATACTATCAAAACTGCGATTTTAAAGGTCTTATTACTATGACTTACGGTCCATTTCAATTTGTTTTGACTGTACAGGGTTAATATGACAATAATTTCAAGTTTAAATTATTTTGGTTAATAATTACTTATATTAATAACGATATAAATCAATTCAGTAAACGATTCTGAACAAACTATTTTCAGGATGTGCGTTCATTAAGTTACATGTTGTATATTGTGTGTACTTTTGGGGTCAACATAACGCGTAAATCTCGCGTCATCATCACATCACGCTTCTCGTGAACTATGTGTATAACTATTATATTGTAGATTATATATTATTAGTAAAAATAGTTTTTACTTGTATCAGCAGTCTCTAAAAACTGTCCCGCATATATTTTTTCGTTCATCTTGTCCAATTTGACTATGTTTTGTAAAATTCCTTGATCATGTTGCAGCGAAATTAGGATATCAGAGATTTCACGAAATATTCTTGTTTATTAAAAAAAAACACCAATTTATCGTCAAAACTAGATCTAGTAAAATGTCAAAAATGTGGGTAGTGCCCAATATGCCCCTGTGTTTGCGCACACACTTGTGCACTATAATATGTCCTGCGCAATTTGCTAGTCTCCATTGCATTGGCTGGCCGCCGTGGCCGAAATTCGGTCGGGAGGATTTTTTTTAGTACCTATGTTTGTTCGCACTGCAATTAGATAATAATTGCAACAACAGGTTTCCCATAATAACACCACCATTAAGATGCGTGGCTGGTAACTCGAAAACAACAAGAAAAGTACGATATCGTATTGCCAAATTAATAAACTAATAATAATAATATCCTGGGACATTATTCACACACGGCCATCTGATCCCAAACTAAGCAGAGCTTGTACTATGGAAACTAGATACCTGATATACTTACATTTACTATGTTTCTTTTGTAAATACATACATAATTATATAGATAATTTACACCCAGACTCAGGACAAACAGACATGTTCATACACATAAATATCTGTCCCGGGTGGAAATCGAACCCACGACCTGTCGCGTGAAAGGCAACGTATCTACCAACCACGCCAACAGGCCTGTCATTTCTTATTCTATGAACAATGTGAATTGAACGTTATCTAACTAAAATACAAGACTCCTACATAAATAATTTAAGCGAACGGCAATCGCACGTTTGTTTGAGAACACTGAGGAAATCTTTTTCCCTTGTTTTTCTGCGAAATACGTCTCTCCATTGTCCTTTACAGGAATTGAAGGAAAGCAAACTCATCAAACTTGAGATTTATTCACGATAGTACACAAATAAACTTATATTTAACAAGGTTTAACAAAAATCATGGCTTACTTTTATTTAATTTCTTGTACTCACAAAACATACTATCAATAGAGGCAAGTACTAAGAAATAATTAGTACAAAGGTATTGCTTATTTCCGAAGAAATTTCTTCCAGCAGACCCGCGAAAGGAGAAACTTTTAAGAGCTATAATAATGTGTGTAGATCTATAATACGCTTACATACTAATAATTAAATTAGTTAATAATGTCATCATGTCAGCCAAAGTACGTCCACTGCTGGACAAAGTCTCTCCACAGAATGGCGAGATATGCCATAATCACCACGCTTGGCAGAGGGGTTGGCGATCACAGAAACACGCTGCTGCCCATTCTCTGGTAGGTATTCCCTCGGACGATTTCTACGCCCCCCACTGGATGAGATGGGTTTTAATATTCAATGCCGTTACCACAAAGCAATCCTTTAATTAATAACCAGTTACTCAGCTTCTACTGTTACATTTAGTAGGTATTGTTATATTAAAAATTAAGACACCGAGCAGTTGGTGAATGCAGAAGACTCTTTACGCCTGAAACAATCATTTAGTTGATTATAGTAGGTGTGCCCCGCATTGTCAAAAATATTATAATTTTGATAAATATGATAAATTATATATAATGTGTTATTCGGATATATACCTAAGCTATATTACTACAAAGTATCCTCAAAACCTGTTCCGTAGTTTTTGCGTGAAAGAGTATCAAACATCTATACATCCATACTCATAAACTTTCACATTTAAAATATTAGTGGAATTACTGATATGTGATGGTATGAAGAGTATAATTACATTAAATGAGGCAAAAAAGGCGTGCAAAGATCGTGACAAATGGAAATCCGTCTTCTACCCTCTGGGAAACAGGCGTGAGTATATGTTTCTATGTAAACACGGGAATACTCTCTATTCCCACGGTAAAATTAGGTGCAGGTACGGTGGTTTAAAGTGCTCTCCGAGGCACGGAGATGTAATACTGCCAACTTCCAGTTCCGTGGTACTACTTAGATATTTATCGACAGACCTAAGTTTAAAACACTTTTAGTCCCTGACAGAAATATAAACGATTATTTATTTTAA
Source organism: Pseudoips prasinana (assembly GCA_951640165.1). Classification (NCBI taxonomy): domain Eukaryota; kingdom Metazoa; phylum Arthropoda; class Insecta; order Lepidoptera; family Nolidae; genus Pseudoips; species Pseudoips prasinana. The sequence continues at coordinate 28,128,816 of OX621251.1, read as the reverse complement.
GACAACGGCCGCATTATTGTATTGGAAATAATCCCTGAGTATCGGAATACTTTACAAACATATAGCTGACGGACACAAACTACATCCAGACTCAGTTTAACTATTTATGGGTCACACAAATTGTTGTCGTGCACGTGAAACGAACCCGGGACCCGAAGTGGCGAGGCGACTGACTTAATTCATGTGCCACACATGCAGTAAAATGTTATATGTGCAAACACGAGAATACTCTATTCGCACAGAGAAATTAGGTGCAAGTTAGTTATTTCTTGATCGACTTATTTACTGTTAGAAATATCTTTAAAGCACGGATTAAGCAGTGAACTTTAACAAAGTCAAGGAGCTCTCGTACAATAGATCAGAAATTGGCGATGTAGCAAGATGCCATCAGGGCATCAAGCCCCAAACAACTATAATAATAATAATTCTTCTTCTTTTCGTATGGCTATTTTCCCGTTAGTACAAGATTAAATATAGTACCTAAAATAATTTAACTCTAGACTTATTTATCGACAGAAATATCTTTAAAGCACTTATACTCCCATACAGAAATATATGTGATTATGTTTTGAAATAACCACACAATTGATCAAAAGATTTCTATTCCGAGTGAAAGGCTGGGGGAGTTAAGATCGAACCTTTTTACGACCCGCCATCTATAACCAAGGGACAAATGCATAAGTTCATTTCGGCTCCTAATAAATTGTCATAAATCAAAGGAATATAACGAAAATCTCATTTCAATTGTGCCAAAAGGTTTTCTTTTCGCGGTGCTCTTGGTCAATTGCCAGAGTCACTTATAGGGCTAAACGTGACCAGCTTATTGATCATAGATTTTATATTATACTTAAGTTTTACAGCGTTGTGATTTATTGTAAGGAAACCTGTATTGAGGTGTCAAGCCTGTTGGCGTGGTTGGCAAATGCTTGCTTTTCACGCCGGAGGTCGTGGGTTCGATTACCACCCAGGATAAATATTTGGGTACATGAACATGTCTGTTTGTCTTGAGTCTGGATGTAATTATCTAGGATCTAGGAGAACACAGTCGCTGTGCCGGACTGGCAGGAGTCGGCAATAGGGGAGGGCAATCTCGAGCCCTCCTAGGGTACGAGTCCCGACCATCTGGGACATTCCGCAAAAGGAGGCACCGGAGCAGCATACCCGCGTTCCCGGGGCTCCTCCGATTAGGCGCTAAGAGAAGTCCACGGCAGGTTAGGTTTATTCGGTGCGAGTCCGACATACCCACCCGCAGACTCTTTTTGCGGGTGGCATGCGTAGGTATTCCCACTTAACAAAAAAAAAGGATCTAGGAGAAATAAATATTAGGAATAACAAACCTAGAAAGAAACCTAGTAGAAATTAATTTGACATTTATTTTAGATTTTGAATTGACATTTTTATTTAATTTATAGAAGATTTTATAGGAGATTTTGATATTTGATTTTATGCTGAAATATGTTTGTTATTTATGTAATTCAGACACAATATAAATATTGTTATTTAATAAATGAAATGAAATGAAAACCATATAAAATACCTACAGGTTTATCTATTAACAGCATAATAACTGAGCGTAACCTACGATTTTATCTCATTGTTGTGACTAATTCAATCTGTAAGAACGCCATTTGACTGTCAATGAAACATAATTTGCCAACCGTTGTTGGATTAATAAAAGAATTGTAAAGGAAAAGGAGCAAAATCTTTCAACCTCGGCGTTTAATCAGTGAAATGATTGATAAGTGGATAGGTTGGCAAATCTTGTCGCCTCTTTTATTATCAGAGTGTATCCAAGATTTGTAATTTGTAATTTTTATTGAATACGCAAAACCATTGCGAAGTTTAGTGGTAGTGTACAATGATTCCCCTTCCCCTGGTTAGCTGGCATATACCTAATGTTGTTACATTAGGTATTACTCAATCGCATTACTTAAATAATAATCTGAATATTTTTGGGAGCTGGAAGTGAAATTTAAATAACAAAAAGAAAAACATTACACGAGATGGCCTAACTGTATTTACCTCTAATTTCAACATTACCTATTAGGTCTTTACCTATGAAATTGCCGTTCTGCAGTACTGGCCATTTCAAATCAAAATAATTTTTGTTTGGCTAAGAATTCTAATTTCAAATTAATTTTATTTTAAAAACATGGATTCTTTTTTCCAAAAGTAGTCATTTCTTTATTGATTAGTGTTACATTTTCATCGCATTTCAATCTTTTTCGTCATCATGGATACGTTAAAAATTCGAGTAATTATGGAATATGAGTACCGTCGTGGCAGCAACGCGGCACAAGCGGCACGCAACATCAACGACGTTTACGGAGCTAACACTACAAACCAACGCACCACCTGTTATTGGTTTGCTCGCTTCCGTTCTGGAAATTTCGACCTGAAAAATGAACCTCGCGGTCGTCCGAAGACTTTGGTCGACAATGACGAATTAAAGGCGGTTGTGGAAGCTGATGATACACAATCTACGGCTGAATTAGCAGCAGCTTTCGACGTTAGCGTCAAAACAATATTGGTCCATTTGCGTCAAATTGGCAAGGTAAAAAAGCTTGACAAATGGGTGCCCCACGAACTCAATGATCGCCAGCGCGAAGTACGCGTCGAGACGTGCCTTGCACTGCTCAACAGACACACAAATGAAGGAATTTTGAACCGCATTGTTACCTGCGATGAAAAATGGATTCTGTTTGATAACCGCAAGCGCTCAGCAAGTTGGTTGGATCCTGGTTCAGCACCTAAACAATGCCCTAAACGAAAACTTACCCCTAGAAAAGTGATGGTCACTGTTTGGTGGTCTAGCGCCGGTGTGATTCATCACAGCTTCTTACCAAACGGGGTGAGCATTACTGCAGATGTGTACTGTGAAGAACTGAGCACAATGATGGAGAAGCTGGCGCATCTCCAACCAGCATTGGTCAATCGCTCGTCTCCGCTGCTCCTGCACGACAACGCGCGACCTCATACTGCACAGCAGACGGTCTCCAAGTTGCAAGAACTGGGGTTGGAAGCTCTCCGTCATCCGCCCTACTCACCAGACCTTGCGCCTACAGACTACTACTTTTTCCAGAATTTGGATAACTTCTTGGCGGGAAAAAAATTCAATACCCGAGAGGCAGTACAAAATGCCTTTGAAGAATTTGTTGCCTCCCGTCCAGCTGATTTCTTTAAGAAGGGCATCAATAAACTGCCACTGCGATGGCAAAGATGCATTGATTGCATGGGTGATTACTTCGATTAATACAAATAAAAAAATTCATGAAAAAAATTCGTTTAAATTTTTTCATACAAAACGGCAATTTCATAGGTAAAGACCTATTATTAAAATCAGAGAACAATGAATGTAATCACTAATCAGAAACGGACAACAAATAATTCACGAGTAAACATAGGAAAAGATTAACAACAAAACAGAATAAAGTTAACAAAAATGGCTCACGTATCGACCGTTGCCATGACAACCAAAAAACATTCCTCTCCAGCCAAATATCATGCCTCTACCATAGATTTTCCCAGCATAGTGTGTTGCCAGAGCTGGGGTTATATCTAACAATATATAATATTATATAAATCGCTACCTCATAACTAATATTCGATTATTCATCGACTATTACTTAATCCGAGTGCCACAGTTGTCAAACGTCAGTGTCAAACTTGAGTATTGACAGCGCCAGGTAGATCTAAAACGGAATCGATCTTCGTTCGTCGAGCGAGCTATATAGTTACCTAAATACAGACATATTACAGATACATTACACCCAGACAGTTTTGATTTTAACACAAGGCAAATATTCGCTTTCATGAACACTACATGTTTGACGCAGCGGTGTCCCGGGTTCGAATCCCGCGTAATAAATAGTTATTCTGAGTCTGGATACTTTGTGTCCGTCAATTATTATAGGAACGAAGTTCCTTATCGCGCGTTGCGAAAGGGGGCTAGACGGAAAAATTAAGACGAAAAGTTGTAACGACACTTAAGCCCACTTAAGAGCCATTTCACGTTTTCGCGCGAATTTCTAAGATTTTGGGCTCCTATATTACCATCTTAAGTAATACCCAGAAATTATTGAATACATGTTAAATATGGAAAAATCGTTTTTGTTGACGTTTAATGTATCACATTTATCAAAAATAATTTGCTTGTTCTGTAGTGATTCATCTCCCACAACCATTTTAATGAAAAATCGCCGCAGAGTCAATTTCAAAGTCCTGTATCTAGCAATTATACTTATAAACTAAACTAAAAAAAATACATTCAGCATGAGACATATATTTTATTCGTCGTTTAATGTAACAGATTCTTGAATTTTGTTACCATTAATTAGTAAAAAAATAAATCCTTACACCAATTTTAAGTTTTTTTTTTAAATTTCATATTGATTTTTGGTTTAAATAAAGCGTAATTACTAAAATAAAATTATACCAAAATAAACTATGTTCTTTGTAGAATCGAATTCTACAGTTTTTTTTTTAAATATTTGCAATTAATTTGTCATAATATCGATTTGAACATCAGTTTAAACTACAATAAATTACGATACACGAGCGAGTGGGCGCCGCGCCGATTAGTACGGCGCGCGGCGCGAGCGTAATCATTTTGTGAAATGGCTCTTAAGCCGTGCGGCGTGCGCATGTTTCTCTGTCTGTCTCTCTCTCTCTCTCTTATAGAAAGCAAGCCAGATATTTTCGTTTCGTCTTTCTATTTCGCATTGTATAGTGTGGTGTCGCGACGATTATTTTTGTTGAGTGTAGGTATACTTACATGTTTTTTGTACATAATAAATAATAAAAAAAATATTACAATTCCTTCACTAATTAATCAAATACAAAATACAACTTCGTTCCATCCGGGTGTCCCTTGACACATCTCAAGTTTTTTAAAGTTATACTTCTTTTGGCGCGATTGAGAAAAATGATGAGAGTGAATTTTTACGATGCGCGCGCACACCGACACCAGAAAATTTAACAGCATGAAGTTAGTTATAGGTGGTATGAGAGTGAATTTTTACGAAGCGCGCGCATCGTGCGCGCGCCTCGTAAAAATAACAGCATGAAGTTAGTTCTAGGTGGTATGAAAATGTATGAGAGTGAATTTTTACGATGCGCGCGCATCGTAAAAATAACAGCATGACGTTAGTTCTAGGTGGTATGAAAATTGATAACTATGTTCAAGTTGTATATTAAGAAGTATAACTTCTAACGCGTGTACATACGTACACACAAGTTTTTTTTTTATGTTTGTAAAGTACCCCGCGACACAGGGATTACATTCCTTTGCGGGTTGTCTTTAAAAAATGATGATTTATCTTGTTTTCGCTATTTTGATGCGTATTTTATGTAGATATTCACAAAAAGAAGTAGATAAATAAGTATTCTTATGCTTTTTCTTAATTACAATGGACCCGAGACAAAGTATAGAAATGAAACAAACGCAACCATGCCATAGAACAAGTTATACAAAGCAATAACCGAGTCGGCTACTACTGTGATTGGATAGCTCCAGGCTCCGATATTGATGTTCACAGTCAGTTCGATATGAGCAAACAAGGATATTCGCTCGCTTTTATATATTCTTCATAACTTTGATTATGTAACTTGTTCGGTGAATATGACAGTATAACAGTCGGAATGTATGTGTGTTTGTTTTGGATATGTACACTTAATAAGAGGATAAGAGGCAATTCATAAACTTACAACGTGTAGATGTAGCCAAGTACAATATTATATTATGGGATGTCAAAAAGGAACTTAAAAGGATTAAAAAAAAATCAATATCCAAGTTTTGCTGTGACTGACAGACACCTCAAGTGTAGGTTCTGGCGCTAATGCGAACGCCTAGCGCCTGCGCAAATTCTCTTCAAACTAATGATTGTACGAGATGTTGCTATGATGCATTCGATAGTTATTTGTTTTTTTTATATCAAATACTTACTTTCTTATCGTATGGCCAGTGGTTAACCTAGTGTCAGGGGTTTTGGCTTAACGACTGACCGACAGCTTAACGTGCCCTCCGAAGCACAGGGACACTCAGGAATTATGATGTCCTCCCGACCAAATTTCGGCCACGGCGGCCAGTCTTAATGGAGACTAGCCAATTCCGCAGGACATATTATAGTGCACAAGTGTGTGCGCAAACACAGGGGCACTTTCTATTCCATCACTCTCATGATCCGATGGGACGCCTAGCGACACGACCGGAAAGAGTTCAGGTACAGGACCGAACGCTTTACGTGCTCTCCGAGGCACGGGGGTGTAATACCGCCAACTTCCAGACTTCGGGCTGATACTGCGAAATTTCTTTTTACGGAAAAATCCCAAAATCACTTTATGGCCCGACCCGGGATTTGAACCCAGGACCTCATTATCTGCGGTTGGACACGCTACCGCTAGACCAACGAAGCATATCAAGAATTATAACACTATGGCGGTCACCCATCTATGGACTGACCGCGAGCCTAGTTGCTTAACCTCGCCCATCACTTGTGGACCAGTAAGCTCTGGCTATGACCGTCTCCACATCGATATTATCGACATCCATATCAAATTGTGTAGTGTCGTTCACTCGCCTCTGATTCTAAACTGTACCGATCTAATGTATGCCATTATGTAATTACGATCTTATACGGGATGTTATTTATGGCACCTTTATGTTAGCTCAGACATAACATAACTGACGGGCCGGTTGGCGTGGTTGGTAATTAAAAAGATATTTGTGTGCATGAACATGTCTGTTTGTCCTGAGTCTGGGTGTTAATATCTTTATAAGTATGTATTCCAGAAGAAAAGTAGGATATGTAATGTAGGTATCAGTTGTCTGGTTTCCATAGTATAAGCTCTGCTTACTCAGATCAGATCTGGATCAGATGGTCGTTTGTGAAAAATGTGTTATATGTTATACCAGTGTTTTTCAACCTGTGGGTCGCGACCCCCGAGGGGTCGCGAAGCCTCTATAGTGAGGTCGTGAAACTTCTATAGGGCAGTTGCAAAAGTTAGAAAAGCTAGTCAAATTAATTTGGGGTTTTATGTTTAGGCCTGCTGCAAATACATTAAAAGTTTAGCGCGAAGTTCCAAAACTCTGGCTAGTACTTTGTCTCTTGACACCCACCTAACCCCTGAATGATAAATAAAACTTTGGTGGAGCGCTTTCTATTTCAATTCTTCACAAATTTAATGATTTATTTATCCGAACCCTATGAAAATGAATAAAAATTTTGGATATGTGTCACAAAATAAAAGAAACATGAAAAAAATGCGTGTAAAAAACGGGTAGGGGGGTCGCGTGATGAAAAAGGTTGAAAAACACTGTGTTATACTATGGAAATCAGGTAACTGATAGGTATACTACATATACTTACCTACTATAACTTTACATTTGTAAATACTTACATAATTTTATGGATAATTACACCCAGACTCAAGACAAACAGACATTTTCATGCACACAAATATCTGTCCTGGGTGGGAATCGAACCCACGACCTGCGGCGTGAAAGGCAAGTATTTACCAACCTCGCCAACTTGCCCGTCAACTGTATATATGTCTAAGATTTATTTATTATTTATTTACTTTAATTAAAACGGTAGAACACCAATTACAGTAATTAAAGATAATTATTACAATAATCAATTAAAATATTAATAAGAAAAAAACATAAAATATGTTTGCTCCATTGTACAAATACTAACATTAATTGGTTTGTTTCAAAATTCCCAATGTTATTTGAAACTGTAGCTGTATAGGTAGGTACAGACGCCAGCACATCAAGCTACCCCAATCTGTCAAATTTCCCCAATTGAAAGTGAACTTTTTGCTTTTGTGATAAAGTTGAAAATCTATAAAAGAATTTTGACAGATTGGGGTACCTGGATGTGCTGGCGTCTGTACAATATTTATGAGAACTGACAAAGTTTTACGTAACATAGAGTACGAATGTGACACACCTACCCATTTCACCCATTTCCTCGCTGGAACTTTGCCGTCGTATCGTATTGCAAACTACCCTCTAGAAGTTTAATAATGCCGTCCTGGGGCTCTAGCGGCTAAGTCGCCGAACACCGATTTCTTAAATGGCGTTCAAATAAATAAAGGTTAAAAATTACTTAATCAATCGTTAAATCGGCTTTAACGTTGACAATCGATTCCGGACCATTTATGACGTCACATGTGCTCGTGGAAGCCGATTTAACGATTGATTAAGTCATTTAACCTTTATCTATTTGAACGCCATTTAAGAAATCGATGTTCGGCGACTTTGCCTGTAGAGCCCCTGGTCGAATTTGGGCCATGGCGTCCAGGCTTAATAGAAACTAGCCAACTGTGCGGGACGTATTATAGTGCACAAGTGAAAGTAAATAGTTAAATATCTCGAGACAGTTAAGACACTGACGTCTGAATCCCAATAGCAGAGCCATAGTAAAAGCTCTGCCTAGCTGGGATTCAGACGGCAACCAGATAACTGATAAACATACTAATCACACTAATATTATAAAGGCGAAAGTTTGTGAGTGTGTATGTTTGTTACTTCTTCACGTCTAAACGGATGGAGCGATTTTAATAAGATTTGGTATGGAGTTAGCTGACACCCTGGATTAACACATAGGCTATAATTTATAAAGTTGCATGTGGGTAAAACCGCGGGACACAGCTAGTATGCTTATGCTACATACGTATTATGAGGTTAAAGAATTTTATTTCTCAATAAGAAATTACAAATTTCACTTACCTACTTCAGAACATTTTTAACATGCATAATTTGAATATGACTTTGGCAATAAAAATTAAATTAAGAGATGATAGATAAATTACATCTAGACACCTACCTACCCTACCGGCTAAGTCGCTGAACATCGTTTTCGTGAATGGCGTTCAAATAAATAAAGGTTAAGAATGTCTTAATCAATCGTTAAATCGGCTTCCATGACCACATGTGACTCATAAATGGTCTGGAATCGATTGTCAACGTTGAAGCCTATTTAACGATTGATTAAGTAATTTTTATCCTTTATTTATTTGAACGCCATTCACGAAAACGATGTTCGGCGACATAGTCTGTAGAGCCCCAGTACAAATAATCGTGCTCATCACATAAAGATTTGTCCTTTATGGGGTTCAAAACCACGTCCTCTAACCATTATAGTAACGCTGACTTCTAAGCCACAGATATAAATAGACGATAAATGACCAACAGGCAGGTATTTTTTGTGCACATTAAGAATCCTTCCTTAAAAGGAGCAATACTCATAATATAAATACTAGATATCATCAAACCTTGTGTTACATATCGGTAGCAATATCTCCACAAAAAAGTATCACTTTTATGGTGCAATTTATGCAAACTTGCGAGTGACATTAGAAAAATGTGTACTTCAGTCATATTTGTAAGATGATAAAAATAATTACACCAGGACATAAATTTAAAATTTGAGTATTATAGAAAGTAAAGATAAATATAGTTTTATTTTGCAAATATGGGTAACAGTAATAGATGACAGAAAAACATAGGTAACAAGTTCAGCCATATTTTACCAAGTCAATTAAGGGAATTCAAATAAAATAAAGTAAAATTGTTACGTTTAAGTAGTTGAATATGAATTATGGAAATTTTGGTGTTTATTAAATTCAAAAATTTCTGGCGTCTTGGTACCAAAATAAAGGTATTTTTCTCCTTGTTCCAGATGAGATGGCGACTGACTGGTGGCATGGGCATCCAGCTGGCGGCAGCTGTATTGTGTATGCTGCCACTCTTCACATCCTCCACAGGAGATATACGTAAGTACCTATTATACGTACTTTGTTTTATTTTGTAAATCATCAGCTTGAACTCTAACAAGTATGACATTATTTCTACCTAGAGGCCCAGGTAGAAATAATGTCATAATTGTTATAGTTCAAGCTGATGAGCCGGCTAAGTCGTTAAATCGGCTTCAACGTTGACAATGGATTCCGGACCATTTATGACGTCACATGTGCTCATGGAAGCCGATTTAACGATTGATTAAGTCATTTTTAACCTTTATTTATTTGAACGCCATTTAAGAAATCGATGGTCGGCGACTTAGCCAGTAGAGCCCCTGGTGTGAGTAAATGCTTCTTGGGTGGAGAATAAATCTAAGTTTGTAATTAGGGTACTGTTGGAAGAATTTCATGGCTACGACCCTGCACCTGGTACAGACGCCAGCACATCCAGATACCCCAATCTGTCAAATTTTCCCAATCGAAAGTGAACCATATGCTTATGTGATAAAGTACCCTTCAGCCTTACCTCATCGGCCCTCACCGGTTCTTAAGTGATCAGTGAGGTAAAGCAACCAGGTACGCGGTCAGTCCATAGATGGGTTACCTTTAAAGTGGTTAAAGTTCTATGCATCTCCGTGCTTCAGTGGGCACGTTAAGTTTCAGTCCCGGTAGTCATTAGATAACAGTCGTTAAATCCATGTCAGAGTATACTAACTCTGACACCAGGTTAACGACTACCTATACAAATAAGAAAAAGAACGGGAGACTAAGATATTTTTTATATGTATCTAAGTTTCAATAGTTTTAAATGACAATTTAGTATCAATAACCCTTATGCGCGTAATAGGGGACTCTAAAATGTCTGTAAAGTTACGTTGTATTTGTTCCTGTTGATCTCCAAAATGGCTAGACTGATTTCGAAGGGTTTCACACTTGCAGATAGCTGACGTTATAAAGAGTAATATAAAATAACTTTAATCCAGCAAAAAATACGGATGTAAAAACAAAATAACTTTTGCCGAGCCGAATATTTTACTCGGACGAAGCCCTTTCTTAAATAAACTTACTTCCAGAAAAAGTCTTACAAACAGCGAAGGTTACAACCCCACTGTTTCCTAATATTGGAAAACCACAAATACAAAACTAAAAATAAAGGCCAATATATCAGATCAAGGTTGAATATTTCCGTCACTCTTTCCAACCGTAAATCAATATGAAAATTTGCTTTCTCTAAGACAACGAAAGCCGAAATAAGGTATTTTATATTCAGTAACTTTGCTTCAAACAGAACCGAAGAACTGTGTTTCAAGAATTGTCATAAAGTTAGGACGATTAAGTACACACTAATGATATAAAGAGACAAGGGGTTGGAATAATGATAAAAGATCAGGGTTACGATTACCTTATATTTTAAATAGTCTGCCGGCTGACATTAGGAGTGAACCAAAAAAATATATATTTAAAAACAAATTATATAAATACCTACTTACTTACTAATTTAAATTAGATAGATATTAGAGATATTGTTAATTTAATACATAAAATAGAGCCATAATATCAACTGTGATTAATAATAGTTATTAGTTATTTTTAGTATATATCCTGTTGTTGTTTGCTTGTTTATTGAGACTTTTCTCCCGCAGTCAAAACGACTGATCGGTTTTGTGGGGTATTTTTCTGTACTTGTGTTTTAATATTAAGGAAACAATAAATAAATAAATAATAAAATAATCAGCTAACTTTATATAATATTTAGATTCCCAAATGAGGGCCCTATAGTTTTGCTTGAGCCTTTTACCCAACGTAAAAACGTGGTGTCCCTATGTGTCCTGTACCGCACTTATCACGGGCAGTGTTCTGAGGAATTGTTCGCAATTATACGTGCCGCCACTATCCGCCACACACCCTTTCGCCAGAAGTTTTACTGTGGAGTCAATTTACTGCTGAGATGTTACCGATCCGGTATGCCATGGACACCTTCAAGAATCGAGACCCTTCTGAGCTTCAACGCCGGATGCCAATAGGAAGAAGAAGAAGTCCAGAAGTAGAATATATCTAGCTGATCATTAGGTCTCTATTCAAACTGTCAGTCATGGCCGAAATTCGACCAGTACGACATTATTATACACATTAAAATATTCCACAACTTTTTCATCTCATATTCTTTTATGACAAAATTTATTCAATTCTCCGAGTTGCCGTGGATATTGACTTCGCAGAAAACAGATTAACGTCCAAATTATGAAAATGAAATTTTCCTTCACTGTTGTGCTATTTACGAAGTTATGAAGTAAGTAATTCAATGGACATTCGTTTAATTGAGACAGGTGGAATGTTGTATAATTTCTACCGATATTTGTTTATTTACTTTCAACCAGGAAGCTTTCTCTGCTTCACCGGTTAAAAGAGGCGCAGGACGATTCAATTTAAGCTTTCAATATAACCATATATAAGTATATATAGTATATCAGATACTTGGTTTTTAAAATAAAATATTTTTATAGCCCATGGTAAGTTGTTCTGAGTCTTGGAATGCTTTGTATCTGTGAATTGCATACTTGTAAAGTATCTGACGATACACAGAATTATAAACCGAATGCGGGCGTTTTCTTTCTTAAAAAGGTGTGTTTCGACCACACGACTAAAGTAAAACGTCAAACGTAACTGGCCTCGAGAGAAAGAGAGAAAGAAAATGTGTGCTCGCACCTCTCTCTTGCCCCTTTCAGTAATGTAATAAATCTCTCTCTTCCTATCTTCACTAACTTATATCTCTCTTACCTTCCGTTCGCCTCCCACGATCACACTTTTGTAAACGCTCTCGTCATGCATGAACCAGCTTACTTTATATCCCTCTTAACGTCCGTTCATCCCGATCACACTTTTCGTAACGCTCTCGTCACGAAAAGTTTCTGCGTAAAGAAGTTTTACTTCAAAAGTACTGGTACACATGAAAATGCAATAAAACATTTAATATGACTTTGAAAATAGGTTGTTTCTGAATAATAAACCTTTTTCAAGCGAAGTACTCTGACTCGCAACTTTTATTAAACTTAACGTAACGTCTTCGAGCCCCTATATTTTATATGTAATAAATTATCACCTATTTATTACACCTGAGACGTAATAAAAATATGTGAGTTGATCTTTATAAATATTAAAGTGTCGAAGAGGTCTACTAGTATAATGATATATCAAGAACAAAAATAATAGTATCATTTATTTTGATTTATTACAATATGCACGCACAAGCCCAAGAGGTTTGTCCTTTCATCCGGAATTGTTGCGGCAGGCACATTGCTGTACCAATGCCGGAGAAAAAGCTTTAATATAATTTTTATTAGTATTTGTTTTTATTATTATTAATTATTATTTGTTTTATTGTATGGTTTTATTATTATTATTTCTAATTTATACATTTAATTTAATTTATTATTATGTTATAATGGGTGTAACTTACCTGTAATAAATTGATTTATTATTATTATTATATTATTATTTTTATTTATAATATGTATCTTTAGTGTTTGGTAAATAAATAAAAAAAAATATCACAGCTCAAATTCTAATGGATAACCAAGATAATAGACATAAGAGTTATAGGTGGCAGATTATGCCCTTATAATTATTTTACTTCGAACTTATAATTGCCACCACGTTCAGCTATAGACCATATTGCCTGAAGTGGAAATTTTATCCATATCACCTGGATGAATGGTCGTCTACCACCCTGCGTTTCAGAAGAAACTTATCTCGCACAACCACTCTATGGAGTCAATAAATTGCGTAGATATTTACCCAGTTATTTCTTTGTACTTCTAAATACTATAATATCTATAATAATATCTAGGGACAATGTCACACAGATCATCCTAGCCCCAAACTAAGCAAAGCTTGTACTATGGGTACCAGGCGACGATATACATACTTATATAGATTGATAAATACTTAAATACATAGAAAACATCCATGACTCAGAAACAAATATTCGTGCTCATCACACAAATATTTGCACTTACCGGGATTCGAACCCAGAACCACCAGCTTCGTAGGCAGGAGCACTATCAACTAGGTTACGGTGATCGTCCAATCGTCCAACCGGCGCATCACTTGCGTATTGTTGGCCCTTGGAAAACCGAATCACTCTTGTTTTAACGGTCTCCACATTGGTGTAGTTGGTCTAGCAGTAGCGTGTTCAACCGCAGAGAATGAGGCACTAGGTTCAAATCCCAGGTGGGGCCAAAAAGAGATTTAGGGAGTTTTGCGTAAAAAGAAATTTATCAGTATCAGCCCGAAGTCTGAGAATTGGCGGTATTACACCGCCGTGCTCTGGACAGCACGTAAAGCCGTCGGTCCAGTACCTGACCTCTTTCCGGTCGTGTCACTAGTCGTCTCATCGGATGAGGAGAGTGATGGAATAAAAAGTGCCCGTGTGTTTGCACACACACTTGTGCACTATAATATGCCCTACGCAATTGGCTAGACTCCATCGAGACTGGCCGCCGGGGCCGAAATTCCGTCGGGAGGACATTATTATTTCTCTTGGGAAAACTTTATTCCACAATCTAAGCGTGTACATGTAGCAAATTTCTACTCGTTCTCTTACAAATCTTCACTTATTGTACTAGGACATCATGGCACGTCAAGAGCTAGAGGATGGCGGGGAGGTGTGCAGCCAGTCGCTGACGCCAGCGCCAACAACACAGTCAGCAATATCACCGCTCAACTCGGCGGTACCGCCTACCTTCACTGTCTGGTGGGCCACTTAAGCGAGAGAGGTGTAAGTCAAAGAACTTGAAACGTATTAGTTGGTATGACAATTTTAGCATTGCAATGGATTATAGCTGATTTTTTTTATGCAAAATGGGTTTGCGCTTGACCACGATCTCACCTGATGGTAAGTGAAGATGTGGTCGAAGGTGGACCGCGCGTACCCATAAGATGCCTGTTCACTCTAACCTTGAATAATCCCATGTTATATGAGTCTGGAAACACGTCGTTTGGGAGGCTGTTCCACAGCTTAGCCGTGCGTATGATGAAAGAGGAAGCAAAACGCTTCGTACGGCATAATGGGATGTCAACGACATAGCGGTGGAGAGCCTCCCGACGCCTTGTAGTCCGATGAAAAACTTTAAGAGAACTTTCGTGCTTGTACTGCAAACTTATTATGGAACTATACGAATCAAGTCATCATCTACTGACGCCAGCATTAACATAATCAACAACCTCTTACGTTCACTCATTGCCTGGTGGCCGCATAAAAAAAATCGAGTTACTAAAAATGTATATGAGTACTACAAATTTGATATTGTTACTAAATCGCACCTTTTAATGTTTTTATCGCATCACAAACATGTATGCAGTCTAGAATAATATACGATTGAGCGTCACCAACCCGAGCGTGACGCTTCACTTGCGTTCAACTGTCAGTTAAACGCGCCAGTCGGAATTAAATGTTATGTTATTTCATGTTATCCATGACCGAGTGTTGCAATAGCTAATGCTATAGTTTAACTATTTGACTTTTGCTATTATCATTGGCACGTGAATTATCGCAAATAGTTCCAAAGTACAATAAAGTTAAAGATTAAATATAAGTAAATTAAGCTAGCACCACCGAGTTGTTAACTGGATTTAGTGGTAAACTGTATTTGGCTAATAATTAGAGATAAACTAATCAAGAGTTTGAAAGTCACTTTGCTAGATTTTCAACTTTTACGAACGGTTAGTTAAGTGATTTAAGTAATTATGAATAACTAAAAGACTACACAAGTGTTACGAAAATAATTTAGTATTATATTGTCAATTTGTAAAAGCAATACCTAGTGTCTTAGTTCTCTTATAGTCGAACTTTTTAACGACACAAGCTATTTACCTACATTACATCATATTTTCTTTACTACTTGGACACTAGAAATAAATTTCAAGATTTTTTAAACCATCATGCTGGCAAACAACCGTACGAACTATCTGATAATAAACGGCTACCGTAGTTTAAACTGCTTTAAACGCACGTGGTACAACTCAAGTTTAGCCTTCCAATATCTGATAGTACTTGAAACACACTCATATTTTATCCACTCAACTAAAAATGTGAAAATTATTTTTACCAATAGGGGTTAGTGATTAAATATGGAATACCATTTTATTTTTTGATACATCTGTCTTTCACTGGCACGTAACGTAGTAACAGTCGCGTGTTACATATTATATACCTTATATTGAGAGTACCAAATGTTTTAAAAACTAAATCAACATAATAGGTGCCCAATATGGAATGGTTTAGATAGCGATCTAAACTATCTAAAAAACCGGCCACGTGCGAGTCGGACTCGCCCATGAAGGGTTCCGCAGCAGCAAGTATTTCAGTTGATTAAATGAAAGGTAAATTACGGTTTACGATTTATGAAGTATTAAAAAAAACTACTTACTAGATCTTGTTCAAACCAATTTTCGTTGTTAGTTTACATGGTAATGTACATCATATATTTTTTTTAGTTTTATCATTCTCTTATTTTAGAAGTTATAGGGGGGGGGGTCATTTTTCCACTTTGGAAGTGTCTCTCGCGCAACCTATTCAGTTTAGAAAAAAAGATATTAGGAACCTCAATATCATTTTTGAAGACCTATACATAGATACCCAAGATGTATGGGCACAATGAAATATTTTTTTTTGAGTTTCATTTCTATGGGTAACTCCCAAAATTATTATTCTTTTTCTATTTTTGTGTGAAAACCTTAATGCGGTTCACAAAATACATCTACTTACCAAGTTTCAACAGTACAGCTCTTATGGTTTCGGTAAAAAGATGCTGTGACATACGGACGAACAGACAGACAGACATGAAGAATCTATAAGGGTTCCATTTTTTGCCATTTGGCTACGGAACCCTAAAATTCATTAATTATATATTACTACAAACATGTTTTTAAAGTCTATGTGACTAAAAACCTTTTTTTTTCTTAGAGCGCACATAACAAACATCTCTAAAACATGTCTCGCAAAAATAAATCCGCAGCGGATACAGCACTACGTTGACTGACAAATCAAGACCTATTAATACATGAGTATTATGATTTAATATAATAATTTTATTTGCTGTGTGGTGACGGCGACAAATATCAGAATCAGAATATCATCACCCCATCTCATCCCGTGGGGGGCGTAGAAGTCGCCCTAGGGAGTATCTACCAAAGGATGGGCAGCAGCTTCCTTCTGATTACTATGACCATCTTACTGCGATCGCCAACCCGCCTGCCAAGCGTGGCGATTATGGCATATCCCCCCAAGACGATTCTTGAGGGAGGCTTGTCCAGCAGTGGACTTATTTAGCTGTAATGATGATGATGATTATGATTTAAAGAGATATAATATCACTGTTTTATACAAGTACATTCATTTACGAGAAAATTCGCTTTTCCATATTTGGTTACTTTCCTCTAACAATAAATATAAGAACCATTATTCAAGACTGATGGGACCAATAAATATTAGTGCCACCGAACTATAGGATCTTAAGGCGAGGTTAACGGTACAACTTTAAATAGAGTTGCCAGTTTTAAGTGCCTCGGTTACTGGGTTACGGAGGATGACATCTATAGTAGTGATAGGTATGGAGAAGGAACATAGGGTGATGATAGTTAGATGCAATACGCTAGCTCGCAAGCAAACACTAATGGCAAAAGAACACTATCTAAGTCTATCTATATCTCATCTCTCATCCATATTAGTTAGATAAATGGTCGTCTAGCACCGTGAGTTTTATAAGAAAAGAGAAAAGAAGTTTTTTACCGCGCACTACTATCTACTATAGAAGTATTTCCGATCAGGCATTACATTGCAACCTTCAAGAAGTGAGCCTATTCTTTTCTTAAAGGCTGGCAACAAACAAATGTTGCTCTCATGTGTACCCACCCCCACCCTGATGAGCTCTGATCTGATCACAACATTAAGTTATTAATGTTATTATTAAGGAATGCCTGGTGCATGGTACAGGTACTACCCCAGTCGGGCTACTCTTTGTGCGAATGAAAGCTGTGCAGGCAGGGCGCACCGTTCATTCGTTCTAAATACGAATAATTTAATATAATCTTAATTTCAGACATATCTATATAATGACAGATACAGTCTATAGTTTCTTACGAAGATAGAGTTAATAAGCGTTGTTAGTAGTACACAAAAATTGATACAAAAAGGTTTTAGTAAATAAAACAGGTTAGGTTTAGTTCGAACGCCTACTAATTTGATTGGCATCTTATAATGTTTAGCATTATTTGAAGTTAGAGTTAAGTTTTTTAAAAACAGTTTTATATACAAGTATAGAAAATAACTGTTATTTTTTTTCTTTCAGCAAGTGTCATGGATCAGAAAACGTGATTGGCACATCCTCAGTTCAGGAAAATTCACGTACACGAACGATGAGCGATTCCAGGTATGATTTATCGATCTTTGTTTTATTCTATTATGCAAAGAGTATTTTCGGTTGCCCTGAAGCCTTAAGGGTATTGGATACGCTGAATGTGTGCAAAGGACTTTTTTTATTTTTTTACCAAAATCAGCAACTTAATTAAAAAAATAAGTAAAAAAAGCGTATCGTAAAAGTGTAAAAAAAATGTAAGCTTCTACTTAACAACGACATATTTGACCCTAGAAGCTGAATCCTAAAAAATAAAACTTAATAAAGTCTCATGCGTTAATGGTATTTAATATAAATCAACGGAAAGGGATTTGCACCTATATAATTATCAACTTAAAAATAAGGACTGATATAATTGCAATGATTATTATAAAAAAAAATATTATTGTTTTAGTTATGGTCATTATCATTATATCAGCCGAAAGACGGGCTGAATTTGCTGCTGGACAAAAGCGTCCACAATAAATAACAAAAATAATGGTTTATTGACAATATTCCTCAATTATGATATGGCATCTAACAGGCAACAATAACCTAAATTTGGCGTAATTTATTTTATACATTTTTCATACAAGTTTTCATACAAGTCTTACTAAAATGCAACCAGCAAAGTCGACGTCGACTGAATATAATGTTCATAATAAATATAAAGTCAGCCCATAATAATAATAATAATAATTATAATAATTTATTAAATTCACTTAAGGTTTACAGTTTCTCTTATGTATATATAAACATGAATCTAGGAAATGAAGTTTTACATACTTAATAAGAGATTGTCGTTGACGGCTGTACTAGTGTAAACTGTGTTACAGCCGCCAGCGTCTTCCACCCTGCATTTTACAATGTTAATCATTTATTAGACATGATTACATAACATCATAAATAAGTACATTAGTTAATGTGAAAGAATTAAACGAAAGAATAATATAGTTAAGTACTAAATATTTAACTGATTAAATAAGTTGACAATTTACCACAATGTATGTGTGTGTGAGTGTGGATGAGTGAGTGTGTGTTTGTGTGAGTATGTGTTTGTACGAGTGTGTGATTGTATGTGTTTGTGTATGTGTGTGTTTGTGTGTGTGTGCACTATGCGCAAAACTCGTGTGTATGTATTGCTGTGCTTTGTGTATGTTGTTAATCATGAAACAACATTGAAAAAGGCCTCTGTTTCAGCATAATTTAATTTAAGTAGCCATTTACGTATTGTCTCCTTGCATTTATGTAAAGGTAGAGAGTAAATATTATTTACTCTGTTTGCTTCGATATATAAATGGTTACTTATAACATAATATTGGCATCGGGCGAGTGTCGTTCTGTGAGGACACACTGAGCATATGCGAGTTTTGTTCCGCTTTAGAATGGGCTTATATTCTAGATTACTGTGCTTCCGAAGAACTGTCGATAGGATAAAAAGCTGTCTAATTGATAATACAGAGCATTCTCTATATAGGAGATCGGTGTTGTATCTACGCGGCTTCCCAAGCATCACTTTTAAGTTTCCTCTTTGAGCACGTTCTAGGGGAAGCAAGGTAGTTTTGTTAATTCCACCCCATGCAACAATACAGTATTGTAGCAGACTTTGAGCCAGAGCGTAATAAACACAAAGTAGAGTTTCGCGATCTGCAGAGCTTCGAAGTTTTCTAAAAACTGGTATCAATTTTCTTATACGATTTGTGACGTCACTTATATGTGCAGACCAGCTTAAAGAACTATCAATAACAAGACCGAGATATTTTACAGAAGAAGCGCGCATTAGTTTGGGATAGCTGCAGTCGATTTGTGTATTACACGTGTGGGCTTTAATATGGAAATCTACCGGGGGTTGAGTTTTATTACGGTTAGAAAAAGTTACGTATTTAGTTTTATTTACATTTAGTGTTAAGAGGTTAACATTTAGCCATGACATTACCTCTCCCAGTGCGTGTTCAGCGTAGCGGTGGGTTTCTTCCCAATCTCTTCCAGTGACAATCAAAGCTGTGTCATCTGCATAGGTGATAATATTACAGTTAGGTAACGTTTTCGTACATAAGGTATTGATGTACACGAGAAAGAGAGTGGGACCCAGAACGCTACCTTGTGGTACACCAAAAGAGAGGGATTTTTCTGAGCTGGTGTGGGCGTCAATCTTAACACACTGAGTTCGGTTTGAGAGGTATGATCGGAAGATGTCGAGTACAAGTCCACGTATGCCTATTGATTCTAACTTGCGAAGCAGCAGAGGAACAGAAACGGTATCGAATGCTTTGGACATATCTAGGAACACTCCTATTACATTTGAAGAGTTATCCAAGCTCTTAGCAATCAGTTCCGTTAATTCCAAAGTTGCATCCTCTGTTGATTTGCCTTTAATGAAGCCGTATTGGTTTTTCGCAATAATGTTGTGTTGTCGTAGAAATTTTGTCAGTCTAGTATTTAGTAGCTTTTCAAGGATCTTAGATATAATAGTTAGCACTGATATCGGTCTGTAATTATCAACAGAATTTTTATCACCATTCTTATAGATGGGATGAACTAGAGCCCTTTTTAAAATATCAGGGAAAACACCGGTAGAAAAGCACAAGTTGCACATATGTGTGAGAGGAGGTATCAAACTGTTTTTTAAGTTTAAGATAATTGACTCTATTTCTCTAAAATCTGCATCAAATAATACCATGGAGTCTCTTGGGGACTGGGAATTGTCATCTCTGTAACTGAGAGGACTGAGAGCATGTCTGTTTAAGATTGAATTTGCTAAAGAAACTCCTATTCCTGCGAAGTAATCGTTGACTGCGTTTAACGACTCATATGGCTCCTTCTTTAAGTTGAGCAGTGATAAAGGCTGAGGTGACGGTTTTTTGAAACTTGTTATTTGATTCACAGTAGTCCACATGCCCTTAGGGTTTCTTTTATTTTTAGTAAATTCAGATTTCTCATAATCAGCTTTAATTTTTTTTAAAAGGTTATTACAAAAGTTGCGGTATCTAGTATGGGTGACTTGTAATATCGCATTTTGTGCGTTACTCCTTGCTTTCATATGGAGGTTGTCCCTATGTCTTATACATCGTAATAATCCCGGGGTTAACCATGGTTTGATGGTACGCTTACGGGAGGGAACTGTAACTAGTTTGGAGCAAGTAGAGATAGATTCTGTTAAGATTCTAGTTAGTTCGCTAGCAGCAATACTAGCGTCAGTAGCTACAAAGACTGAACTAAAGTCAGAATCCAATAACATTGGAACCAGAGATTGGTAATCAATCCTGCGAAAACTAGTTGAGCAAGGATGTCTTTTTATTTTACAGTTTAAACAAAATACCATAGGGGCATGGTCGGTTATATAGGAGTCCAATATGAACGTTTCAGCAAGTCTATCCGATCGAAGCATCATAGACGGGTGACCGCAAAAAATGTTTGATTTCTGAGTGGCTCCAGTGCTTCGGAGGGCACATTAAGCTGTCGGTCCCGGTTGTAACCATTAGGCAACAGTAGTTAAACAAGGTCAGAGGCCTAAAGGGCGGCTTGAACAACTGACACTAGGGTAACCACTGCCCATATGATCAGTAAATAAGTATACAAAATCCGCTTCGTTTCTTAGATAATCTGTCAGAAAATATACCACTTAATCTATATCAGAAGTAGATTAGATAGCATGCTTGGTAAACATTAAAATTAACAGTAAAGTAAAACTTTCGTTTCCATCTTCAAATATAATTATTGTGGTAGGATAACTTGGAATGTTAAAGTATATTGTTAAACCGCACCGTAAAAAAGTAATTTTCGAAAACCATACCATGTTTGCAAACCATCATTATATAAGGAGAGAGAGAGAAAACATATGTTAATTAGCTTATATGCAAGTTAAAGTTAACCCTTCATACTAATAACACTAAAACGCCCCTATTCCAACTCCCATTCAATGAAACTAAATATACCTACTTACAGTAACTTGAACTCATAGAGTTAACGCCACGTCGAAGAACTCTACACAGTCTTTATTACGCAGGTATTAAGGTCATTTTTCGTAGTGGAAGTGTGTCCACGGATGTAACGTCAAGTATACTACGGTTCAGGCCCATACAATTTCCGCAACAGGCTTAAAGCTAACTTGTTCTAAAATAATTACTTTCGGCTGCAAAATTTCAATAATACCCAACTGTCCGCAATTCTGCATCATTTGCGTCGGTATTGGGTCATTGTGGCCACTGGATCACATATTCGTTAGAATTTCGGGCGTTAATTCTGTGGCTGACCAATTTCGGACCGGTTAAGTGTTCAACTAGCGAATGTGTTAATAGTGTGAATCATTCATTGAATTTCAAAGTCGACACATGATATCATTTATTTTGTAAACACATGTTTTTTATAGCATCTGCTTGGTTTTACAGCACTTTTAAAAGAGAGCATACTAGTCAGAGATTCCGTCTTGATGATCATAATATCTAAGTTACGTAGGATATAAGGAGGTTTATTTAAGAACTAGCTGTGCACCGCGGTTTTACCCGCGTTAAACTTTATAAATTATAGCCTTAGTGTTAGTCCAGGGTGTCAGCTACCTCCATACCAAATGTTATTAAAATCGCTTCAGCCGTTTAGACGTGAAGACGTGACAAACATACACAGTAAACTAGTGAGAGGTCACATCCTGCAACACCGAGAGGTCAAATCCGCTTGTAAAACTGATTATAGTTTCACACTAATCTTGCTATATCCCCAATAAAACTGAGGTTACTGCGGATATAGCAAGATTAGTATGAGTATGACCCTTAGGTTAACCCGCTTGCTACTACAGCACTTTATAAGGGCCAGTGAACTAGTGAGAGGACACATCCTGATGCTTGTAGAACTGATTATAGTTTCACACTAATCTTGCTATATCCCCAATAATCCTGGGGTTACTGCGGATATAGCAAGATTAGTATGCGTATGACCTTTAGATTAACACGCTTGCTACTGCAGTACTTTATAAGGGCCAGTGAACTAGTGAGAGGTCACATCCTGATGCTTGTAGAACTGATTATAGTTTCACACTAATCTTGCTATATCCCCAATAATCCTGGGGTTACTGCGGATATAGCAAGATTAGTATGCGTATGACCTTTAGGTTAACACGCTTGCTACTGCAGCACTTTATAAGGACCAGTAAACTAGTGAGAGGTTTCACCCTAATGCTTGTAGAATCTGGGTTATTGGGAATATAGCAAGATTAGTATGAGGCTGACCCTTAAATTAACCCGATTGCTACTACGGCACTTCACAAGAGACATTAAACTAGTGGCAGGGTACGTCTTAATGCTTGTAATATCTGGTTTAATGCGTGATGTTTGACTGACATCGAAAAAACAAACATGTTTTGAACCTTGGTTATTTCAAACCGATAATTCCAAATGTCAGTGTCATTTGTCGTCCGACCATTGCCGTCCAACATGCTGCCTCGGAGGATATGATAAAAATTATGCAGCTCAGAAACGTATTTATATGAAATTATTTTATATTTATTTTTTGCAATCTTTATGAATTAAACGGAATCATTTTATATTTTGTTAGGCAGATAAGAATCGCGTAAGGGTAAAGAGTTTGTTGTAAATAAACCTGCTTTAACATTTGACAAAGGCTAGAATGCCCTCTGGGGTAAATATAATTTATGCCTATATCGAAACTTATAAATTACGATCTTTAATAACTTTACGATCCGATCAAAAACATTTGATTGAATCAAAACGTTAATTAAAACGGTGAAAAGATCGTAATTATTTGACGTGAAAAGATTAAAAAGCAGTAAGCCAATAAAAGTACAAAACTCGGCAACTTTTCAATCGAAATTGATGAAGGCAATTTTAATCCGACAGATAAAAAGTGGATTGCCAAAATTAAAGTTATATTGATGCCGAGTGATTTTATGTCTCGTTTCTCTTTTAAAAATTCAACGAATATGTAGCTTGCATTTTGCATATGTCATATTTACTATTGTATTCATTGACGGTCACCGTAGCCTAGTTGGTAGTGCTCCTGCCTACGAAGCTGGTGGTCCTGGGTTCGAATCCCGGTAAGTGCAAATATTTGTGTGATGAGCACGAATATTTGTTTCGAAGTCATGCATGTTTTCTATGTATTTAAGTATTTATCTATCTATATAAATATGTATATCGTCGCCTGGTACCCACAGTACAAGCTTTGCTTAGTTCGGAGCTAGGATGATCTGTGTGACATTGTCCCTAGATATTATTATGTTATTATTAATTAATATTCTCTATACATCTCTAAGTTATTATGTTAACTTTTTAGAGAAAATTATTGCAATATCACGTCCATTGCAATAATTTTCTCGAAAAATTTTAATGAGATAATTACTTTTGACGGGCCTGTTGGCGGGGTTGGCGAATGCATGCTTTTCACGCTGGAGGTCGTGGGTTCGATACCCACCCAGGGCAGACATTTGTATGCAGGAACATGTTTGTTTGTCCTAAGTCTGGGTGTAAATGTCTATATAAGTATGTATTTACAAAAGAAAAGTAGTCTAATATGTATTATATCAGTTATGAGGTTTCCATAGTACAACCTCTGCTTAGTTTGCGATACAATAATGTCCCCGGATATTATTGTTAGTATTTTATCACAAACATACAACGTACTTTGTTTTTCGTTATAATCCTATGCTTATATATGGGGTAATCTCGATATATCATAAAAAATGTATAATATAACCTATAGCACCATAATGGCGGTTTTAAAGTCAGCCACCATACCGAGCTAAACTTTTTTTATTGGACACATATTATAAACCTGGTGCATACCCTATTTTATTTGAAAAATTAAAGCTGTTCGGTAACAACGGAGAATCTCGTGACTTACATAAAAACACATGCTTTGGGGTCTGCCGATAGAAGAGAAAACTATTTTTTCATTTCTCATACTCGGAAAGTAGTGTTTATTTGATCCGAGTAGCGAGTGGAAGATACTACTGCCCACCTTTGGGCGGTAAAGACTCATAGTAACTGCTTACGTACCTATGGTGGGAATAAATTTTAAAAACAGAACTAAAATTGGTTAGGCGATCGGCTGTAAAAAATCTAACATAATTAAGAAAAATAAATTGCACAACGCCGCAAAAGAAGTTCTCAATTCAAAAATGCTGCGGTCATGTGAGTGTATAAACGGCCAGGGTGAATTGAAAAAACACTCCGTGTTACAAATAATCGATAATTTTTTCCTCGTGCCAAAAAGTGCACAACGCCTCTAATAATATTTTTTTTTATTATAATAATATTTAGGGACAATGTCACACAGATCATCCTAGCCCCAAACTAAGCAAAGCTTGTAATATGGGTACCAGGCGACGATATTCATACTTATATAGATAGATAAATACTTAAATACATAGAAAACATCCATGACTCAGAAACAAATATTCGTGCTCATCACACAAATATTTGCACTTACCGGGATTCGAACCCAGGACCACCAGTTTCCTGGGCAGGAGCACTACCAACTAGGCTACGATGACCGTCTGATTAAATAAGTTTTCACTAAAAAAAACCGTCATGCGTCTGTCAAATTGATAGCATTCACTAGAATCGACGTTAGAAAATATCTTTATTTAAAAATTTACATGTTTCCCATTTAACTAGACCATTTGTAGAAACGAAATCTTATCGATAAAAGTTATTATAATATTGCGACCTCTTTTGGGAAAGGAACTGAAGTCGAAACAAAAGGTATTGGCTGGCGATGGATAATAGGTTTTTTGTGTAAAATGAGTTTTTATGCCGACGATATGAAAAGTGTGTCAGCGTTTTTTCAGACGTGTTTCTTTTACGCTCGTCTTAGAAAAAGTAAAAAGGGGAAGTCATTTTGTATTCTCCGTTGGTTTTGGTGTATATACGTAGATAAGTAATATATTTTTATAGGGATGATGCCGAGAACATATTTATATCGGTATTGCTGGTTTATATATTTTATATGATGATGGAGCGGTAGATAGTCCCGTCTTTTTAGAGCAAGTTTTTTAAGTTGAAAAAGAAGTATGCAGCCTACGTGATGGTAAGCCATTACCGTAATCCGTCACATGCTGTCTGTGTACATAATTTCATTCGCGAGTAGTCAACTATTCCTTCTCCTTGATTGGTTATCAGAATCTTAATCATACCCAGGGGGGCTACCGGCTAAGTCGCCGAACATCGGGATAGGGATCGGTGATCAAATAAATAAAGGTAAAAAATGACTTAATCCATTGTTAAATCGGCTTCCATGAGCAATGTGACGTGATAAATGGTCGACTCGATTTTCAACGTTGTAGCCGATTTAACGATTGATTAAGTCATTTTTAACCTTTTTTTATTTCAACGCCGCGGCGCCGTTCACTATCTCGATGTTCGCCGAGTTAGCCGGTAGCCCCCCTGGATGTCAACATGAATAAGATAATACTTTTACCTAAAAAAGAGCCTACTTTGTGTTGTTTCCGGTTGATATCAGAACTCCGATCATTGTTGCGGTAGTTAGAAGCCTATGAGTTCTGAGACATGACCTCACCATCTTCGTTTGATTATTTTCGATCTTTAACCCTTTACAAGGCAGTAGGTATATTTCTAATTTATTGGTTTTGGATCTTATTATAAGGTAGGTAATAGAGTTCAAAATGTGGTGGTAACTATATCCCCACTGCCCGGGAAAGGGTTAAAGTCAGGCAGGAGTAGGGTTACCATATGTCAATAGAGGGATGCCTGTCTATGGTACCTACAACGCCAGTATTTTCAGAAAAATGCCTGTCTTAGCAAAACGCTGTAGGTAATAAGTAAAAGCCATAATAATGAAGAAAGATATTTATTACTGATATTTGTCAGAGGACATTTTTTTTTTTTAATAGTTCTTTCTTTTCTAATATTTAAACGTAAAAATTTTCACGAGGTACACAATTTTGCATTTATGCAAGCGCGATGCGGGCGCGGGCGCGAAATTTAAAAATGCCTGTCTCAGACATATGCCGGCCGCATGCCTGTCTAAACCTTAAAATGCCTGTCAAATGCGGCTAGCGCCTGTCACGTGGTAACCCTAGGCAGGAGACAATCATCCTATTCACGCTTTCTCCATCCTATAAATATCAATACACTTGATACCAACAACTCCCACACAAGAGATTATCTGGAAATTATGGGTTCACATGGTTTACAAAACACCATTGATATTGCTACACGTGGTCATACCTGTTTGGACCATTTTATGTGTAAACTAGTAGGCCAATTCAAAAGCTATGTTCTCCTGTCGGATATTACTGATCATTATCCTCTCTTCTTTTCTATGTCCACCTGTCTAGTTCAACACTCGGCAGCTCACTATTCAATGACGAGAACGAGAATCAATTATGAGTCTATTCAAAATGCAATCAAAACATATGATTGGAACTCATACTTAGCAACGGAAGATCCCGAGCAAGCAGCGAATTTACTAATTGAAACACTCCATCACTTAATAGCTATAAACACATCCACAGTTACCTTCACTAAACGAAAAAGACCCATTAAACCATGGATTACAATAGGTATTTTAAAATGCTTCCAAAAGAGAAACCGTTTACACCTTCTCACGAAAAAAAACCCTAATAACATTAATATTAAAGAAACATATATTAAATATCGTAATATATGTAATCAGACAGCCAAAACCCTGAAAATTAACTATTATAAAAATAAATTCTACCAAAATTATAAAAATAACAAAGGTACCTGGGATACAGTTAAGGAGCTATGCCATATGAAAAATAAAAACGCTCAATCAACTGCTTTACTAAGCCTTCTACCATCTCCAAACCAATCCCTCGACCAAGTAAACTCTTTTTTCACGTCAGTTGATAAAGTACTCGCAACAGATATACTGAATAAACTAAACACGAATGAGGATCAGTTACTGAAAAATATGACTTCTAACAAAAACATTGATTCAATGTGCCTATACCCTACAAACTTTATAGAAATAGACAAAATTATCCGTAATCTCAGAACTCGTAGCGCACCAGGATTAGACTGCATTACTGCTACTATCCTAAAAAATTCCCATGGAATTTTATGTACCATAATAGCTCATCTTTGCAATCTCAGTATTGCCACTGGGATTTTTCCTACAATTTTTAAGAAGGCAGTAGTTGTTCCAATATATAAAGGTGGAGGTGAAGATGAAGTATCAAATTATCGGCCGATATCATTACTCAGCACAATTAGCAAGATTATTGAAAAGGTTATTAACATCCGTCTAACTAGCTTTCTTGAATCTAAACGTCTATTAGCCGATAACCAATATGGATTTCGCTCAGGTAGGAACACAGAAGACACTGTTGCCGATCTTTCCCAAACAGTCACTAAAGCCCTAGACAGAGGAGACAAATGCATAGCTATCTTCATAGATCTCAAAAAAGCATTCGACACCGTGTCTATTCCAATACTATTACTGAAATTGGAGGATCTAGGGATACGTGGGCATGCACTTAACTGGTTTCGCGACTACCTGACCAACAGAAGCCAAATTGTGAAAGTTGGCGACTTACTCAGCTCTTGCCTCCCCGTCACTTATGGCATTCCGCAAGGAAGCACGCTTGGCCCTACCCTTTTTCTAGCCTACGTCAATAGCCTATGCAAACATAAAATAGAAAATTGCAAAACACTAGCCTTCGCGGACGATACAGCTCTCATTTTCTGGGGTGAATCGTGGTCACACGTAAAGAAATCAGCGGAAACGGGTCTAACAACAATAATGAAATGGCTCGATTGTAATCTCCTAACTATTAATATTTCGAAAACAAAATATATATCTTTCAGAATCTCTGAAACCACCAAACCACCGACCGATTTTAATATTAAGGCACACGACCACCAGTGTCCCAGGGATACCAAATCAGGTATTAGATGCCTTTGTCCTAACATTATCCAAACAGAAACTCACAAATACCTTGGAATTATAATCGATAAAAACATGAATTGGAAACCGCACATTGCTGAACTTAGTAAACGGATTCGTAAACTTCTCCATGTTTTCAGAAACCTCAGAGAATCTGCTGACGCCAAACTCATTACAAATATTTACCTTGCTCTTGGCCAATCACTGTTATCATACTGTATACCCGTGTGGGGTGGAGCCGCTACAACGCACCTCCTAGAACTAGAGAGAGCGCAAAGGGCTGTTATCAAAGTTATGTTGCGAAAGCCTAGAATGTACCAAACGGATACTTTAAATGAAGAAGCTAACCTCCTGACAATGAGACAACTATTCATATTTCACTCGGTTTTGCGCCACCATAAAGCAATTGTCCCCTCCCAACTACCCCAACTCAAAAGAAGAATACGCACACATGTCCCCTCTTTCAACACCACTTTCGCGCGAAGACAACTGTCATATACTGGTCCATACCTCTATAGATACTTCAATGATTTAAAACCAATCTTTAAAATGAGCAGAATAAGCCTAAAAGAAAACTTGAAAAACAGTTTAAAAGGGCTAGGTTACCGTGAAACGGAAAATATACTAAAAGTTATTATTTAAATTTTTTGACATATTCAATGTGATACAATACACATACACATTCACACACACGCATGCAACACACACACACACATTCACAAACCCACACCACACACACCCACACATGCGCACACAACCTGGCACACAAACGCACACTCATTTATTTTTATAAAAAGGTAAACAGTAATAAATACTAAAAATAAACAAGTTTAATTAATACATAAATTCAAATAAATACATACATAATATTAGCATAATTCCTTGCAATGTTACTTTTAAGATAAACTTTGTTACAGTTATTTGCAAGATTACATTTCTTGTAGTTACTGCAATATATAATGAATCTTGTAACTTGTACCACACACCAAACACTATGTAGGTGCTGTGGTTGACTTTGTCACTTGTTTGCGTCGCATCGGCGCGTTGTTATTTTGTAAATTACCTACTAAAAAAAAATGTGATCTCAAATATCATATATCGTACAAATACTTAAATTAGACATAAGACCATTTATTGGAGTGGAGGGTTGATAACTTGAGACACAGGAACCATCCTAGTTCAGGTATCAACCCACCATAGTATATATTGTTGTGATAAAAAATGTATGTGCACCTTCTCCAAACTGTATTGAACTATGGTGAGAAATAAAAGATTTATTATTATTATTCTTCTCTTCTAATGTGATGGAAGAGCATCCAACACGACCAAATATAAAGATTAGTTGTATTTCTTACACATATCATAGCTAGATGCTCTCACCGGTCTGTAAGTGATCGGCGAGGTTAAGCAACTACGCTCGCGGTCAGTACATAGATGGGTGACCGCCAAAGTGGTTTAATTTCTGAGCGTCTCCGTGCTTCGGAGGGCTTCGTTAAGCTGTCGGTGTCGTTACCATTTGGCAACAACCGTTAAGCTATGTGGGAGGCCTATTGAGAGGCTTGAACTACTCTGACACGAGGTTAACCACTGCCCATACGATAAGTAACTAAGTAATGACGTGTATACTCCGTCTACTCCGTCTATACCGATACTTACAACGACGACATTAGCTCAAAGGTGTTATTATTTTCTAATTAGATATGTACAGACGCCAGCACATCCAGCTACTCCAATCTGTCAAATTTCCTTTATAGATTTTCAACTTTATCACATAATAATAAGGTTCACTTTCAATTGGGAAAATTTGCCAGATTGGGGCTTGATGTGCTGGCGTCTGTACAACAAGGCGTCGTTCCGGCGGTAGCGTATTAAACCGCAGATAATACAGTCCTGGGAACAAATCCCGGGTCAAGAGAAATATAAGTGACTAGCTTTTGCCCGCGACTTCGTCCGCGTCGTAGTCAACATTAAATAATAATAATATAATAGAATAATATCCTGAAACATTATTTACACAGGGCCATCTGATCCCAAACTAAACAGTGCTTGTACTATGGAAACCAGATAACTGATATACGACTTTTCTTTTGTAAATGCATAGATAATGCATAGATAATTAGAAAAGAAAAAAAATTAATTTATTCAACAAAGACACACAGGAATTAAAACATAAATACAACAAACTTGAACATAAAAGATAGTAAGATTAAACAAGAAGAACCTGCTACTTCTATTACTCCTGCATGCTCTGCCGAAAGGTCACCAAGGTGAGGCACCTAGCGCTGGTTTTCAGTTGGCAACCTTGTGTGTAACACTCGAACGGATGTAAAGGCATTCTAGATCACGGACAGTCTTTAAAATAATTACTGGGAGTAGGCATTATGGATAAAGAATATTAAATAAGTAATATAAAATAAAATAATATTATGGATAAATTTCATAAGAATTACTTAAGACAGCTATTTCAATTAAATAAGGATTATAGAATTGACATGTTTACATTTAAGTTTTCAAATTTAATTTGATAAGATAGGAGGAATTTCTTTAGGTTATGTCTAAAACAATGTACGTTACATAGATTTCTGATGGGCGGTGGAATGTTATTCCAGCATTTTAAGGCTGCATATCTAAAACTACCACGAAAAGATGCAGACTTATGTGATGGAGTGGCTAATTGCTGCGCACATATCCTGCCTCGCTGTTGTCGGTGTTTATTTAACCAAGCAAGTTCCACCACCCAGACTCAGGACAAACAGACATGTTTATGCACACAACTATCTGTCCTGTGTGGGAATCAAACCCACGAACTCCGGCGTGAAAAGCAAGTATTTGCCAACCACACCAACAGGCCCGTCAAAATCAGACATCGGAGAGGTTAAAACGATCGGATTACTTAGGTTGTATGTTTATTTGCTAGACAGCTTGAGGCTCTTTGCATTGCCATTCACCAGATAGAGGCGATCCTCTATCTGGTAAAGTAATGAAAGCCTCCTAACTGTAAATATAATATGAATAAGTAAGTCTTTTAATTAGAAATAGTTGTAGTTCTCGAATGCCTCTGGGTACATTTAAAACACATTGTTTTGCAGCATCTCTTTGTTTTGCACATTGCAAAGGAATTGGAGAAGCGTTGGATGTCATTTTGAAATATAGTAATATAATCTGCTTTAACAGTAGTCCTGGTCAGTAATTTATTCAGACTTTTGTTATATGTAAAATAAAATTATTATACTTAGTGCACATACGTTTGGCGTGGTTTGTAAATGCTGCCTTTTACGCCGCAGGTCGTGGGTTCTATTCCCTTCGAGGATAGATATTTGTGTACATGAACATGTCTGTTTGTCCTGACTCTTGGTGTAATTATCAATGTACGTATGTATTTACAAAAGAAAAGTAGGTAGTATATGTAATATTTCAGTTATCTGGTTTCCATAGTACAAGCTGCTAGTGTACTGTACTAGTGCTTAGTTTGGGATCTGATGGCCATGTGTGAATGTCCCATGATAATATTATTACATATATTTTAATAATCCCTGTGTTTTACAAACATTATTGATGACAAAAAGTTCAACGGGCCAGACAAATAGTTGTACAATTCTATTTATGGTGCACTAATTTTTCAAGTAAAAATTATATTTACGCCGCGCCCGCTCAACTTGGAGTAAGCTGATGAATGTGTGAGGAGAGCGATACGAAAAGTGTGATCGTGCAAAACGAACGGAAGTTGAAAGAGAGATATAAGTTAGTGAAGATAGAAAGAGAGAGAGAGTTACGTTTCGTATATTACTGTAGGGGCAAGAGAGCGAGGTGCGAGTACACATGTTCTTTCTTTCATAGTCAGTTACGTTTTGTATATCTAAGTTTTTCAGTAGTATGATCGAAAGCACACTCCTTTTTTATTTATGTTAGCTTCGTAAGCATCTATCGAATTGAATCTCAATATGTTCTGTGGTCCCAGGTCTTACATGGAGAAGGCTCCGAGGACTGGACGTTGCAGATCAAGTTCGTGCAGAAGAGAGATAATGGTACATACGAGTGTCAGGTAAGTTAACAAATTTTTTACCTTTATGTTCTTGTTTAGACTTCTTCATCATCATCATGTCACCCAAATAATGTCCACTATAGGACCAAGGGCTTCTCACAGTGGAATGCTGCCCATCATTTGGGGGAATATGCCACAATCGCCACGCTTGATAGACTGCTTGGTGACCGCAGTATGATGGCCATAGTACACATAGAGACGTTGCTGCCCGTTCTATGGTAGATGTTTTCTCAAAACGACATCTACACGCCCCCCCTCCCCCCCCCCCCCCACGAGATGTTATGGGGTGATAATTTCTTGTTATATTTTAAACGATTTTCTCTGCAATCCTAGTGCACATTTTGAGACTTTCATTAAGCGCTAGCATTATTGGGTTCCAAACGCACGTATGAAGACTAGTTGATACTTGATCGTTGAAGTAACCAGAAGAAAGAATTTGCATTGCCAACGTGGAAATGTTGCCAGCTATTATATCAGCAGGCAAACGATGTGATGTCCTCAAAATAAACAGGAAAAATCTGAAATCCACTCAACCAGGTCCATTTATGAATACAATCTATCCAGGGAACTAGCTTAAATACCTTATCTTTAAAAAAAAATAAAAGAAACAATAACTTCCACTGCCACCTTGCTTACTTTTATAATTACGGTTAAAGATTCTTTATTTTCTCTTAATAATATGTACATTTACTTGCAGAGAAATTAAATACTTAATATAGGACGCCAAGCGTGGGCTACTTACCAATACTAAACTAAAATACTAAACAATACAATACAAATAAATACCTAAACAATTTTACAAATAACACAAATTCCATACATCCATGCCGACTAGATTATATTTTTTTTTTTTTGAGTTGTGGTGGGTAGATATGTACGAAGCGCACACGGCGCTTCGCAGCTTGTTTAATTGTGAATCTAAACCATATAAGTTCCCGCGTAACACATATAAATTCATCAAAATCGGTTAAACCGTTGACCGGATTCGGTGACAAATAAACGACTTAATTCTAAGCATTCCATGGATTCACCGTGTGGAAATCGGGTCCATCGTGTGGTAGAGGAGGAAACACTCGACAGAGTCCTAGACTTGCGACTCAGATGTAGGTTTAAAAGGCCCCCCCCCTGTGATGCTTCAACGCTCACCTTCTCTATTTATCAGTGTTCCCCCCTCTTCCTAGCCAAATTTTTTAAGATCCTAATAATGCCGCTTTGGATACTCGTTCTAATATAGAACTTATGAAAGTTTTTGACTACTAAATCTGTCAGATTGTTCTACTAGATCTTTTAAAGTCAAAGTCAAAGTAACTTTATTCCGTAAAAATTTTACATTTATGTGGAATCGTCATATTTTTTTTACCCTACCGTGCAGTGCATGACGTGGCAGCTACTGAGAAACACTGCCAGAAAACTCAGTAGGAATCCTTTTTTAAAATAAAATATACTTAAGATTAATTACAATCATGTGTGTTGACTCAGAACAACTCCATCCCAAGCACTTTTATCACTTAAATAATCAGAAATTTTGTATTATGCCCTGCTACACAATTTGGCTTTAATAATTCTTTTAACCCTATACTTGGAAAAAATATAATAATAGAAACATTGAAAAAAACTATCTTAAATATATTCTTGGGTGGTTATTGAAGGCATAAAAAATAACAATAAAAATATAATATAAGTACTTCAACATTTATAGACCGTAATATATTAGATACATTGCCAGGCCTTTAAAAATTAACGCTATAAAACGTACGTATCTAATCTGTTACACTGACAGTCTTCCAGGGAAATTAAAACAAACATAAATTGTTAACCTTTTCAGGTAAATACAAAAATATAGTCAGCCATTTTGTGCAATACATACACCTTCCTCTGCTGGTTGTTATACTTCGATAATAAGCAACTTCGTCATACCGAACATCATCTGGCGGTCTTTCAGCTGCTGGTTTCTGTATAGTCTTGGATGATTTCATACAAGGTTGTATATACAAAGTTCTTTCAAACCTCCGTTGGCTTTCGAAAATTTCCATCCTAAAGTTTATATGAGCGATATCGGCAGGCCTGGCATGAAATCAACCTAGACTTTTTGGTTTCTATCATTGATATAAACTACTAGATTAGTAATTACCGCGCCAATGCGTAACCGCTCCACATAGGGCCACAGCCCTATGTGCAGCTAATGTCAGTTCAGTGCTTAGTGAGACGCTAACCGTGTTCAACGAAGAGAAAAATGGGTAAATGCGTAGTTAAAGAATGCGATTCAAGGTCGCAAAAACATCACAAATCAAGCGGAATTACTTTCCACACGTAAGTTAATTGTTTATGTGTTGATATTAACGTAAATGACGCCAAAATTGAATTAAAACATTAAATATTCTATTTAAGGTTCAGTGTTACCACTAAAACATTGGTTACTTTTCCCACAATATTGGGGGAATTTGTAATTTATGGAATACGTAACGTTGTTACCTCTGTTTTTTAAATAAATATAAATAATTAATTTAAGTGGGTAATAATCAATTGTCTAGTATTTTCTTATAACCAATATATTATAATTGCAGTATACCAAAAGATGCATCACGCCGTGACATATGCATTAAAGCTTTATTAGCAACAGAATACGAGTGGTTTCACAAGCTAATTGCTATAGAAGACAAAGGAGGATTATGTTACCCATCGGAGCATGTGTATGAACTATGTATGTGTTGTGAAAGTATTATAAGACAAGCCATAGCACTTTCGGACTACAGATCCTTGTCTCCCACATTTGGTCTAATGGATATATATTAAATAGATATTAAAAGAATTTGCTATTCACCCAGGGAATCACTTATCATCAGTACAAGTTGATCATTCCCTTTTATTAATTAATTCCATTATTTATAAATACTTTAGAATAAGATTGTATCACGAAAGCAAATTGTTCACCCAAACTTACAAAAAGGAGTCTAAAAGGCAACTGTATACAAAGCTGACACTTCATACCGGAGTTAGATTTTTGTTTACTAGTTTCGTACAAACAAATATTAGAAATACATTTAAATAAATTTTAAATCTAAATCAAAATATTTTATTGATACACCACTGTGAAAAAAGTTTGAAGCACTATTGTCGTTCACTGTTTATTTTGTTATTCAATGTAAACATTTAGCTTTGGTAGTATAATCTTATTTTGATATATTTGTGAATAATCGTGTTCATTAACAAAAAGATTGATCCATCTGTAATGACAAAACGTCTGGTTTTTTTTCTTCTTTTGTTTTCTTTGTAATGATTTTAAATTTGTTATATATTCTGATATAATAATAATATGTAATGCATTTCTTCATCAGTTTCCACATTTTAATCTACTTTTGAATCCATTCCATCATTTTCACCATTTTAGGAAATTCATTTTTAATTATAATCCCACATTCGATTTTTTGGGATAATAAAAAAATATTGAAACAAATCCTGTTTTTTATTGTATAAGTCATGCTTACTTATTTAATAAGAAATACTTACTTTAAATAATTTATTTTATTACAAATTAGCTTTAAAATAATCTTGATTTAAAATATTTTTTTTGGGGAATTTTTATATGGTAAGCAACCCCAACCGGCCGATGCCTATTTTGCGTTTGTCTTTGTCTAATCCAAGCGACGGTACTGTCATTACGACCGGTGTAAGTAAGATAGATATATGTTTACTTTAAAATGTCTAGTGGTTTCAAAGCTACGTCGTCAATGTTGACTAGTGGTTACACTTTTTGCGACTCGCTATAATGAGGTTTGCTTCTCTAGTTATTTAACTCAATGGTTTCTATACCAGCTTTTGTGACACGTCGATAAAAAAGCCAGGCATAGTTTATGCAAATGTCGAGCATTTGAGAAAATATTGGTAAATACCAGCGATGACCTCGGAATGGTGTACTATATAGAGCGACCAACATGTCGGCGAGATGAACACCTCAGATGTTGGTGTTATATTATTTTATTAAATTTGGGCAAGTCACTGGCATTGTTCTACCTTGTTCTTTCCTGTAACGAACCACAGTCTGAGTAGAATACGCATCTACATAAGTATTGCAGCAGTAACACATTTGTTATCAATCCATTTGAGACCAACAATCTCGTTTTTATTGCATACGACTTGTGCATGGGATTCTCTACCCCTTTTCTTTAGGATTTTATCCGTGGGTAGTTGTTTTCTCCGATCCTTGGAGCCTATAGAGAACGTGTAAACAATGGCGACAGTGGTGGTGACTATTGCGCTGCTTAAAGTTACTAAGTGGTGGTGAAGGTACTTGTGAGGGAGTAGCCAGTATAGATGGTGATAGAAGCACTAGTCTTAATTGCTGATGGATTGGGCGATAAAACTGATGGCAAATAAGGGTTGATTGCTAATGGTGACTGTTGATAAGGTACCGAAGATATTGAAGCAACTTGTTGATTTAACTCAATATCGTCATCTGAGAGAAGATTGCGGTTTTTAAAGATGGCAATGATGGAGGTCTGTCGGACTGCATTGGGCGGGTGTAGCATTGATATTCATCCTCAGATGATTCACTCTCATCCAAATCAGATTTTGCTCCCGGATTTATTGTTGAATAATATGGTGAGGAAGTATCCGCGAGAGGATACAAAATAATTGAAACAAAATTTTCATTATGACTATGTTTTGATCACTATAGCTAATCTAATCGTTGTCTAATTATAAATGTGGTTAGGGAATTATACTTGATTAGTATTTATACAAATCGGGCAATGTCACGTATATGATACATAGCACAAAATTTGTAGAATGTTCGCTATCTGACAATGTATCATATTTGCAACACTCGCAAAACACAGAAGATTACATGCACTTTCTATTCATTTCGGTACAGTAAAATAACGTTTATGACTAGAATATATAATAAGCAATGGGAATTAGACTACTTTCGAAAACAATTAGTACAAAATATAATAAATAATGATTATTCTAATATTGCGATGCGTAGACGCATTCGATCGGTTCGCCATCTTACAGTCTACTGCTCTTTTTGGTGTTACAGGCACCTAAATAATATTTTTAGTAGAAATATAAGTATATTTTCTAATATTTTAAACGATAAAAGTTTAAAATATTCGTTTGAGTACGGCTCGAGATTTTCTAAAAGTTGAATGTATCAAATTGTACACAGTGCTAAGAATAGGGTTAAACTTATTCGTAGACAATTCTCTAATATCATTGGGAAGTTTGTTATAGAATCTTATACATTGCCCCATAAAAGAGTTACTTATTTTGTGGAGACGGGTAGTATGCAGTATGAGATTATTCTTATATCTAGTATTTACATTATGTGTATCGCTCCTTTTACAGAAGGAATCGATATTTTTTATGCACATATAGTAAGTTTTCATATATATACTGAGATGGTACAGTTAGAATGTTGACCTCTTTGAATTTTTCTCTTAGAGACACTCTCGGGCCAAAATTATAGATAGCTCTTACAGCTCTTTTTTGCAATATAAATATGGTGTCAATGTCAGCAGAGCTACCCCAGAGAAGAATTCCATAGGACATTACACTATGAAAATAACTGAAATAAACCATTCTAGCTGTGTCAACATCAGTCAGCCGTCTAATAGTTTTCACTGCATATGCTGCAGAACTTAATTTGCCGGACAGTTTTTCTATTTGTGGGCTCCATTGTAGCTTTGAGTCAATAGTGATACCCAAGAACACAGTTGATTCAACAGGGTCCAACCTAGCTCCATTAATTTGTACATTGGTTGTCGCCTGTTTCACATTCGGTGTAGTGAATTTAATGACTTTAGTTTTCTTATCATTAAGCACAAGATTATTGGCATTAAACCAATGAACAACTTTAGAGATTGCATCATTAACATCGTCAAAATTGCTTAATTGTCGGTTTATTTTGAACGTCAGGGAAGTATCATCTGCAAACAACACAATCTCATGCTTATCCCTTACGTAGTAAGGTAAGTCATTTATATAAATTAAAAACAAAAATGGGCCCAGAATTGACCCCTGTGGGACGCCCATTACCACTGGAGATCCCGGAGATATTTTACCGTTTATTTCGACCTTCTGAATTCTATTGCCCAAGTAAGAAGTCAGAAGTTCGAGAGCCTAAAAGGTTATAGATTGATTTTGCGTGTATAAGATAGATACCTACAGAAGAATTATATATGTAAAAAAATGTGAGCCGTCACGGGACGCCTGGCAGATGTGATACATCGACATTATTTTGTAAAAGTAATATGCAGAAAAGAACATAATATTGTGATAGGAACTAAATATGTCATAATGATAAAATAAAAAGTCGATTGCGCATGCGTCACGGCATGCGTCGCCACACCAGAAATCTGTTTTACGTGCGGCTATAGATGTTTCACATCAAAAATCGGGAACATATTTATAAGTATTCCTTAAACATAGAAGCTTCTGCTTCAGTTTAATAATAGTTTCATGAACAACTACTTACTATTCCGTAGCCAAACCAATTTTAAAATACACGGTATCCGTCGATTCGTAAAGCTCACAAGCAGACGGGGATTTTCTTATCCGTCGAATATTTAAGCAGATTGTAGTTTCACTGTAGCTTCCCTAAATTCTCACAGTAAATTCTGGTCTAGCCTGTTTCCTGAGGTACGAGTATCTGGGATAGGCTATTTTGGATATCGGTACAGCGCTTCTAATCTAAAAATGACCGCGACAGTCGAATTGTTTTCTTATAATGTACTAAACTGTAAATGATTTTACACATGTTGTCTGTATTTTATAAGTATAAACTACAAAATATTTACCCATCATATAGATATTAGCTATTGTATCGATATATTATTCGGATTTTATTTCCCTATTTAAACTTGTGATCAGTATTGGTTGCCCATGTAGCACAGTGGTAAAGGTAGCATCATTATTATTAAAACTGCCGTGAGGTGATTACATAATGAAAGATAGTAACGGGTAACTCATGTAAATAATTTTATGTTGGAGTCAGCCAACGTTTCAACTTCTCCTGGAAGTCATCTTCAGGGCGAATGCGACACGCACGACGCGACCTCGCGGCTCGTTGCGACAGGGCGGGTGGGTGCGTTCACCACGCCGACATTAATTACTTGAGTTACCCGTTACTATCTTTCTTAAAGTTAGCATCCTAGGTACTAAATGTTTCAGTTTCGATATTCGTAAAGGACAACTATTTGTCTAACCCATATGTAGCTGTTCTAAGTCTGGGATTGCTTCGTTTCCAAGAATTTCACGTTAGTCTTTACTAACGTGAAATTCTTGGATGAGATTGAATGGCACTTTTGCCACGCAATACGGCAATTTATATAAATCTGAAATGCGGGCGTTGTCTTTTTAAAATAAAACTAATTATCCAGTTTATTCTCCAGATTTTATGACATATACATGCAATAACAAAGCAGCAATGTCTATTATGTATTATCTGTGTTGTATTTTGTCATACACTTTAAAGATGGTTCTCCTACGGATGTAACACTGTAAGTGCTTAGAAAGTATAAAAGTAGAAAGGATGCGATGGAACTATTTAGAGGCTATATCAGAGATTATCGATCAAATTCTATCATAATTTTGTTGTTGATGACCTCAACAAAAACCATACTGTCAAAAGCTCACACTTCGATGCTTAACATGTGCCATCTAAAAATAAATGACAAATGAGCATACCAAAGAATTCTTGTACAAATTTAAAAAAACCAATTTCATAGACATATTTATTAACTAGACAGTTATAAAGAATTTTTGAGTGATCTACGGACACACATAATAATATATATATATATATATATATATATATATATATATATATATATATATATATATATATATATATATATATAAGCTTTAGTAATCCACGTTAGACTTTATAAATTAAGTCATACTATTAATATGTATTAATCGGATATATAACCTATATTACTTCAAAGTCTCATAAAATCTATGCTGCAGTTTTGCATAAAAGAGTAACAACATCCATATATCTCATCAATCTTTCGCATTTATAATATTAGTAGAAAGTAGGATTTAGAGCAATAAATAAATGGTAAAATATCAATACACGGAAAATCGCACGTGATCCAAGAGAAACTAAAATCACTGTTTATTTCCCGTATATGAATAGTGATTGGTAATTCATACACTCGTCATTTGCATCTCGTCAATGCACTTGTTTCCTTATTATTTGATTTGCGTTTGATTCGTTCGGAGTTTGTGTTTGAAATGTTTGAAAGGTTTGTTTAGTATATTCAAAGGCGCAGATTTTGTGATGTTGGTTTCGGTATAATTAGTTATGAACATAACTAACCTATGTGTGCAGGATGCACACTTGACTATGCTGGGATTGGTGGGGAAATAAAAAACGACTTTCTTGAAGGCTTGAAATTTATTCTTCACAGTGTTCCTATCTTCTAAAGTTCTCTCTTCATATTCTTCCTATTTCTTCTAGGCTTGTTTCTTCCTTTTTCTTCTAGTGTTTCTTCTTCTGTTGCTGCTTGCTAACTGTCGATATCCATCGGCTGGGTCTTCTCTGTACACCCCTGATGGGGGCGGACGAGGGATCGGTGTCGGGGCGATTGTCCCTTTACCGTGGTTGCACTCGCGACCCGTAAAGACGGGCCTGTCCTTAGGGTTATCTTTTGTAGATAGGGTTGCTGGTGGTGTATTTTGTTCTCAAGTTTCCACGTGCCGGCGGTCTTGCACTACCAGGTGAGACGCCTTTCGGCGAGGCCCAGCAGATGCAGACCAGCACGAGCGACGGCTTAGGGAGCGGTGGGGGGGTTCAAGACTGTTGCGTTTGTTGCTATGTCTTTCACTGGGCTAGAGATGAGGTCTCTGGGGAGACGTCTTTTGTCCGGTGGTCGAGAGTGATATGGCGCTATCTCGGTCAGGTGCTTCCAAGACGAGCGGTCAGATCGTCCGAACATCTGTTCCGCCAGCCGTTTGATGAAGTCATCCAGTGGTTCCATTTTAAGGTCACGCTGGATGGTGGAATTCCTCACAAATCGAGGCGCTCCTGCTACGTGACGCATCGCGAGGTTTTGTTGGGCTCGTAGCTTCTTTTTGTTCGTCTCACTTGTGAGGGCGAACCATGATGGGGCGGCGTAAGTCAGGCGCGGGCGTATGTAGGACTTGTAGACGCTTAGTTTGGCTCTGAGTGGGAGGTCGGATCTCAGGACTGGGCGGAGTAGTGTTCGGCTGATACGGCACTCGTTCACGATGTTCTGGACGTGTGGGGTCATCGTCAGTTGCCGGTCGATTGTTACCCCCAGATATTTTGCCTTTGGAGCCCATGGAATTTCTTGGTTGAGAAGCCGTAGAGGGGGAGGGTGCGCTGACTGCCGACCCACCATTACGGATTGAGTTTTCCCCACGTTCACTGACAACCTCCATTTCTGGAGCCAGGTAGGTAAGGCATCTAGATTCGCTTGTGTTTTCTTCGCGGCGTGCTTTGCGTTCATTGATTTCGCTATGTACGCGGCGTCGTCGGCGTAGAGTACGAGTTTTGTGCCTGCTTGGGTTGGGATGTCGTCAGTGAAGCGTGAGTAGCAGGCTGGCGAGAGGCAGCTGCCTTGGGGCACGCCAGCCATGATAGGGCGGGGGGACGAGAG
This sequence comes from Pseudoips prasinana, assembly GCA_951640165.1. Classification (NCBI taxonomy): domain Eukaryota; kingdom Metazoa; phylum Arthropoda; class Insecta; order Lepidoptera; family Nolidae; genus Pseudoips; species Pseudoips prasinana. The sequence goes on along the minus strand of OX621251.1, from coordinate 28,086,124 downwards.
AGCTCCCTCTACCACTACTCTGAAGCGACGGTTTTCCAGGAAGCTTGCTATCACACGGATCAGGCGTCGGGGGGCAGAGGACAGGGTCAGCTTATATAGGAGGCCCTCGTGCCAGACTCGGTCGAAGGCCTTTTCCATGTCCAGGAACACTGCTACAACGTATTCCTTTTTGTTGATGGCTTCAGACATGTCGTGTAGCACTCTAGTTAGCTGTAGCGTGGTCGAGTGCTCCGACCTGAACCCAAACTGTTCTTCGCGAGGGGCGATGTGTGGCGTCAACTTCTCCAAGAGCATCTTCTCAAACACCTTGGATATTGAGGGGAGAAGAGTGATTGGCCGATAGCTTTCCGGCTTCATGATATTCTTTTTTGGTTTCGGTATCATGATGACGTGTCCCATCTTCCAACAGTCCGGAAATCGGCCTGTCCGGAGGATGCCATTGAAAATGTTGGTAATTGCCACCGTGGTTTTCATTGGTACTTGGCGCAGAGCGAGATTTGTGATCTGGTCTGCGCCTGGAGCTTTCTTTGGCTTCATCCTCCAGATGGCTCGTCGGACTGCGTTTGGAGTGAAGAACATGGGGTCCTCTGATTGAGCTATCGGCTTCTCGAAGTACTCTCTCACATGTTTGGCTATCTCCTCGGCGTGTATGTGATCTACAACTGGATTTGGTCGGAATTGTGCCTCTAGATGTTTGGCAAATATCTCCGCCCTGTCCTCCGCGCGATATCTTGGGGTACCGTCCTCGTGTTGCAGGGGACGAATTGGGACAGGGGTCTTTGTGAACTGGCGGCACAGTCTATGTATAGCCTGCCAGTCACTATTTCCTGCAATACTTTGGATAAATTTGCCCCACTTTAACCCTCTGTGGAGTCTCAGTTTGTCCTTGACTTTCTCAGTGACTTGATTTAGCCTAGTTTTGAGAGTTGGGCATCTGATCTGTTGCCACTCCTTCCTCAATCTCCGTTTCTCTCGAAGAAGATTACTGATCTCGGCGGGGAGAGGCGGCAGGCGTATTGAGGTGGATTCGGATGTGGCCGCTTTGATTGCGGCTCCAATTTTCTGGGCGAGGTCCTCGGCTGCCTTGTCTACGTCCTCAGCGTTGGTGATTTGGCTTTTTACTGGCGTGGAGTTTTCCAGAAGTTTTTGGAATTTTGCCCAGTCAATCTTCGGACGTGGCGCTGGTGGGGAGAGTCGTGCGGTGGCCAGTGGGACGATGACGAGCACCGGTTGGTGGTCGGATTGAAATTCGTCGTCTATGACCTCCTGTGCGATTTGGCAGTTTAAACCATGGTGGATCAGGATATCCAGTACGTCGGGTATTCCTTGACAATTTGGATCTGGGTATCTAGTGGGAGCTTCGGGGCCGGACACCGTGTATCCACGGGCCTCCGCGGAGTCGAACAGTCGTCTCCCCGCTGGATTTGTTGCTGCAGAGTTCCACGCAGGGTGCTTTGCGTTGAGGTCTCCAGCAATTATGGTTGGCTGGGTGGAGTTTAGCAGGGCTGCAAAGGCCCCAGGGGTAAGTTGGTCGTCTGGAGCTTTGTATGCAGCGAAGATGCGTAGTTGTTTGCCTGCGGCGTGGAGTTCGACACCCATTGCGTAGGTGGTCTGCAGTGGAGGGGTTGAAATCGGCTGATGTACGACCCTTCTTCTCACCAGTACTGCCAAACCGCGTCTGGTGATGCCATCGCACGACTGGCCTCCTGGCGATAAGCGAGGTATCCTGGGAATTTTATTTGGTCTGCAGGTCCCAGGAGCGTCTCGCTTATCAGCGCCACGTCTATGTTCTGTTCCTGCAGGAGAGGTCGTAGTAGGGAGACTTTTGTTCGGAGGCCTCTGGCATTCCAGTGGACGATCCTAATGGCCCGCTGTTCCATTTGGATAGTTTTGGAACATCCTTGTTATCCCGGCCATCAGGATTATCATAGGGTTCTGTCCCCTACGGAGGGCATCAACGAGGTCCAGCAGGAGTCTGCCAGCTGCTTCAATCCAGTGGACATAGTCCACGATGGCTGCGTAGGGGAGGATGGGTGCACCTCCTTGACGCCTTCCGGGTCCGGGTACGTACTCCTCTTGGCTTCTTTGGCCCCTTGAGAGTGGGGGTTGAGGTAGTGGATGTTGAGGGCGAGGGTTGGTTGTTTCACCTATCTCCCTACGGTTGTCAGCATCGTCTGATCCCTCGGTAAGTGTAGGGACTTCAGTTGTAGGCGTAGGTAAAGGGGTTTGATTTTTCCCCTTTTTCTTCTTCCGCTTCTTCTTATTTTGCTGGGGGTAACTTTGTTGGCTTCGGGGGGGTGCACCGCGGGGAACAGGTTCATTTGCAGCCGCCATCAGTGACCCGTTTGTGGGCTCTTCTGTTGAGGCCGTTTTTGTAGGTCGGACAGGTGGCGCCTCTGCTTGAGTACGGGTGATCCCCGTGATGACGACCGTGCCGCCCTTGCGGTTTCTCATTTCTTTCCGAAATACGGGGCATCGCGGACTGTTCGCAGGGTGGTTTTCTCCGCAGTTTGCACAAGTTGCGGGCTGCTCTCGGGGGACCGGGCAGTCCCGGGCGGCGTGGTTGCCTCCACACCTCACGCAGGCTTGTGGGCGGTGACAGTTGTGGGAGGAGTGACGGAATTTTTGGCACCGGTGACACTGCGCCGGTCCCTTCTTCCCCCTCCAGGCCTCTATTATTACTCCTGGCATGCACAGCATCTCTTTGATGTCGAAGATACTCGGGATAACATTGGGCGTTCTCTTAACGCGTTCACGTAACGCCAGGCGATAGTCCTCTTCGCTGCTTCTTCTGCTGTTGCCGCGTCGATTGCTTGTTGCAGTTCCTTGTCAGCAGCCTTAGGTTGGTGCCGTTGTCCGACCAGATTTCAGCCGGGCAGCCACGTCGTGCGATCATGCGTCTGACCGCCATCACAGCTGAATCGGCGCTGAGCGAGCCGGCGACTTCCAAGTGGATGGCTCGCGTCGTAAGACACGTGAAGATGGCCACGTATCTCTTCTGTCTGGTGCGTCCGACGGTCACGGAGAGAGGCCCGAAGTAGTCGACCCCGGTGAAGGTGAAGGGTCGCTTGTGATGCGCTTAGCGACACGCTGGCAGGTCCCCGGTTCTTGGGTATGGCGGCGCTTGAGTCTTCATGCGGCAGAAGAGACATTGTCGAAGGATTGCTCGCGTGATGGGGCGCAATCTTAGTACCCAGTATTGTTGGCGACATTCATTTACGGTTGCCTCGACGCCGGCGTGATGGAGCTGCCGATGAACTGCCTGTATCCATAACTTCACCGTCTGATGTTCTCCGTCGACGACTAGCGGGCTCTTGACGTTCTCTTCAATGTCTTTGGCCGCTCGAATACGGCTCCGAAGTCGGAGTGAGCCGTTGACTGACTCGACGCTGAGCTGGTGAAGGCGGCTCTCCTTTGCTACCGGCTTCCCACTGTTAAGGCACTCTATTTCTTCTGCGAAGGCCTCTTCTTGCGAAGACCGCATCAGGAGCTCTTCGGCTTTTTTTAGGAGCTTGGCGGTGACTGGAAGCAAGTCGGGTGTCGATCTCTTCTTCTGTTTGGGTGCCTGTGGTTTCGCTGTCGCAGGTTTATTTTTCTTCCATGTGGGATCCGCTTCTTTATTCCTCTTTGTTCGTCGGTAGTTGACCTTCTGTCTGGTGGCTCTGCAGAGTTCTATGAACTGCAGAACGCGTGCTGTCGCGTACCGGAGGCGGTCCCAGCTGGAGAATTTTGCAGGATCAGGCAGACCCTCTGCTAGCCTCAGTCTTCTTTTACTGATTATGTGATGCGTCTTCTCTTCTTCGGAAGGCTCTTCTTCTATGGTCTTCACAGGTTCTATCGGCCAGGAGTCTTCTGTTAGGTAAAGGAAATCTGGCCCTTTGTACCATCGGTGATTCTTGTCAAAGGCAGTTGGTACATCTCGTGTCGCATCGTCGGCGACATTCTGTTTCGTCGGAACCCAGCGCCAGTCGTTGACCTTAGAGCTCTCTTCTATTGCTGCGAGACGGTGAGCCACGTATGGTTTGTAGGAACGTGACCCGGTCCTTATCCATGTGAGCACTGTTTTGCTGTCTGTCCAGAACACCTTTCTGTCGGGTTTTCTCTCATGTTCTTCGATGACTGCTTCGGCGAGCCTGGTGCCCATGACTGCTGCTTGTAGTTCTAACCTCGGTATACTTGTCAGCTTGAGCGGAGCCACCTTTGCCTTGGCCATGATGAGAGACACTCCCACCTCACCGTCTGGTGTTACTGCCCTCCAGAATAGGACTGCCGAGTAGGCCGACTCACTGGCGTCGCTGAAGACATGAAGTTCGAGGGAGGCGGCGTCACTGTAGTGCAGATACTGCCGCGGGATCACTATGTCGTGGAGACTTCTCAGGCGTTCCATCCACGATTTCCATTGCTCCGCTAAGTCTTCATCAATGCGGTCGTCCCATGCTGTTCCTCGGCGCCAAACTTCTTGCAGTAGCTGTTTCGCCCTGATAGTGACAGGTGAGGCGAATCCCAACGGGTCGAAGAGTGACATGACGATACGCAAGGCTTCTCTCTTCGTTGGTTGCTTTCCTTCGATGAGTGTTGAAGGTATTCTCGCCAGGTTGAGGTTGAATGTTAGCTCGTCCGAGTTCATCTTCCAAATAACACCCAGTACTCGTTCAGTTTGCTCTTCTGTCTTGTATAGCTCTAGGTCTTCTATTTGATTTTCCTCTCCCAGTGCTTCTAGGAGTGACGCTGAGTTCGATTTCCATTGTTTTAGTTCGAAGCTGGCCTTCTTGTGTATCTCGCGCACGCTCGTCGTCACTTTCACTGCGTCTTCTAGGCTTCTGAAGCTGTCTAAATAGTCGTCGACGTAGTGCTTGTTTAGTATGGCAGCTGCGGCTTCCGGATGACTGTCTTCGTGCTGCTTGGCATTCAAGTTCTTTACGTAAATTGCTGTAGACGGCGAACTCGATGCTCCGAAGATTAGCGACGTCATTCTATATTCTTCCGGAGGTCGGTTGTCGCGGCGATCCCCGCGCCACAAGTACCGCAGTGCGTCTCTGTCTTCGATGCGCAGTTTGACCTGCATGAACATTTCTTTGATGTCCGCTGTGACCCCGATGAGATGCTGTCGGAAGCGCATGACGACGCCCGGCAGCGACTGAAGCAAATCCGGACCTTTGAGGAGCATGTCGTTAAGAGCCACCCCTCTGGTTTTGGCGGCGGCGTCATGCACAACACGAAGCTTGTCCGGCTTCATGGGGTTTATGACCGCGAAGTGAGGCAGGTACCAAGTCTTTTCAGGAGTTTTCTGCGGCGGTGCGGGCTCGGCGTAACCTTTTTCTATAAGAGTTATCCATCTGTTCGACATATTTCTTCTTGAGGGCTGGGTCACGATCGATCTTCTTTTCAATATTGAAGAGCCTCTTCAGCGAGTTTTCGTAATTGTCCGGGAACTGACGTCTTCCTTCTTCCAGAGGAGGCCGGTCTGGTATCTTGTTTCGTCGATCTTCTCGGTCTTCTGTTCGAGAATTCGAAGTGCCTTCTCTTCTGGATCGGTTTTCGGTTTCTTCGGGTTTATGCAGAGGGCGTCCATCTCAAAGTATCTCTTCACCAGGTCCTCGAGGTCATCTTCTGCTTCCTTCATTGTTGACACGAAGTCGATCTTCTGGCCAAAGGAGTTAGTTTGACTTCCGTGGAGTACCCATCCGAGTGGCGTAAGAGATGCCACTGGATGGTCCTTGTCCCCTTTCCTGGTCTCTTCGGTCAGCAGTAGATGCCAGTTGTCTTGCCCGATGAGGATCCGTGGCTTGGCATTGGAGTATGTAAGATGTCCCTTGGTGTCTGATAGGTGCGGACAGCCTTCCACTTATTCGCGTGGAACCCGTTGAGAGGAGACTTGTAAGTTCTTCACTGTTCTTGCATGAATCTGCTCCTCATGTTCGTTGAGCCCTTTCAGTCCGACAGTTACCCTTCTTGATGCCGATTCCGCAGTCTTCAACTCATTGATGGTTTCTATCTTCAGTGGATCTACTGGTCCTGTAGCTCCGATGCTCGCCGCGATGTCTTCGTCGACGAGTGTGACCGTGGATCCGTCGTCCATCAATGCGAATGTGTTGACTGTACCCTTAGGTCCTTTCACCTGGACCGGCAGGATCTTCAGATAGGATTGCTTCTTTACTGTCCACGTCGAATTGATGACTTCTGTTTTCTTGTCACTTTCTGTCTTCTCTGTCTGTTCTATCTTCTTTTCATGATGAAGCAGCTTGTGGTGCGTGTACTTGCATCCGTTGACACCACACGGCTTTGCTGTACAGTGGTGAGTCTTGCTCCTATAACGTAGGCATCTGAAGCAGAGGCGTTTGGACTTCGCAGTATCCCATCACGAATTGACTTCCATCTTCTTAAATGCGTCGCAATCTGTCGCGTTGGTGTGGCTTGTCTCGCCGCACACGAAGCACTTCAATGTGTTGCTCTTCTCTATGACGTTGGTGACCCGCTGAGTCTTCTTCGGAGGTGCGGCCGTCGATGTGGCTGCCACCTGTTCAGGTAGCGCGAAGGGTCCGCACAACTCTGCTTCCCTCTTGAAAAATCTCTCCATCTTGATGAGGCAGGGATCTTCTTTGGGTTGCGTTGCTGAGAAGTCATAGTAGCGGTACTGGAGCGTTGGCGTCAGCTTGCTCACCAATGTCTTTGTAAGTTCGGGGTTATACATGTAGTTGTAACAACCCAATGTCTTCAGTGTTGCTACGACGCGTTTCCATTTCTATCATTGCGATTGACTCTGGTCTTCCGAATCTTGATTCCAAAGTCTTCATCACTTCTGAAGGGTGCGCGTTGGTGATGAGTAGCCCTTCAACTGCTTCTCTGGCTTTCCCCTTCAAGTTTCTTCGAAGTCTGTTGATATTCTCGACGGCGCTGAACGTTGGTTCAGACTCGTAGTAGGCGGCGCGGAAGGGTAGCCACTCCTGATGTGACCCGCTGAAGAACGGCAACTCGATGAACTTGGGTCGCTGGGCGGCGCTGACAGCCCGAGTGATGGCTTCAGCTAGGAGTGCGATGTCCCCTTGTCCTCCCGCCGGTGTTCGATGAACCTCTTCTTGCTTCGGCGGTTCTTCGTGGGCGATTGTCGGCTCTGGCTGGGGGTGGTGAGGCTCGTTGGCGATGGCTAGGACGGGGCGAGCCTCCTGGTTATCCAACCATTTGTCCACACGGGCGTTGACTTCTGAGTAGAGGGAGACTCCATCTTCTTCCTCTACTTCATCATCTTCTTCTTCCCTATCTGTATCATCCGCTTCTAGTGCGGCCAGGCGTGCAGCAGCTAGTTCCACTTGGAGGCGGAGCAATTCTTCCTTTGCTTTGGCGATTTTCTGCATCTTCATTTTGCTGCAGGTCGATCCCCCCCCTCCCCCCTTCTTGCTAGGGGGGCGGAGGAGCTGTGGGCCGGTTGGTTTCGACGTACCGGCGGCATTCCTGACGACTCGCTTCACAGTCGAGGCGTCAGTATCACGGCGATTTTCTTTCGATGTGACAGCAGCGGGCGGCTTCATTAGCTGTTTCGATCTCGCACCCATGGTGAGAGTCGTCGCGGCGGAGGGGGCAACTGAAGGCACGACGACGTCGGCGGCGGCGGGGCGCGAGACGGCAGGCACGTTGGCGGCCGAGGGGGGGGGCGCGGTAGCTGCGGGCGCGGGGGGCGCGCTGGCGGCTGAGGCGGCGGCAGTCGAGGTGGTCGCGGCGGAAGTCACGGTGGTGAGATCAGTCGACGCGGAGGTGTAGGTCTGTTCGGAAATCTCCGTGATAGTCGTCCCCGATTGCTGTGTTGATTCGGATGTGGCTTCCGTGCTGGTACCGGTCGCAGAGGTAGTGGCCTTGGACGATGACGGCTTCTGTTCACTCGACTGTTTGCGGCCCTTTCCTTCGGAGCGCGTAACGGGCATGATGACAGCTGATCTTCAAAGTCGATGACACACGAAGTACGTTCTTCAGAATGTCTTCACTGTAGCGCTATTTTCAATCTTCAAACAATATTCCCCACAAATCCGACTCTCGAAGGACCATTAAATGTGCAGGATGCACACTTGACTATGCTGGGATTGGTGGGGAAATAAAAAACGACTTTCTTGAAGGCTTGAAATTTATTCTTCACAGTGTTCCTATCTTCTAAAGTTCTCTCTTCATGTTCTTCCTATTTCTTCTAGGCTTGTTTCTTCCTTTTTCTTCTAGTGTTTCTTCTTCTGTTGCTGCTTGCTAACTGTCGATATCGAAAACCAGCCCGTAATTTATACAATTTTCCCTAATAAAATTTAAGGCCCCTGATTGGCTGACCAATCAGAGCACACGAATTTGAACCAATCAAATTCCGGGCGGTTTCGACGCAATTAGTTTAAGTACGGCGAAACTTTACCGTAATGAGAGCCGCGTGACATTTTTTGCGGTTTTCCCTATGTTTTTGTTAACAAACATATACTAAATTATATATTTTTAGAATCTACTAACTTATTTCTATCTAAGAAAAATAAAATAAACACAAAAACAAATCATAACATACATTCATAACTGATAGGTAGGTAACATTCTAGTATGTTCTAAAAACTCTGTTAGACTGTCAAATATTAAAATAACAAAACCAATTTTAATTAGAAACTATCAAAACAATTAAAATATTCTAATAAAAAAAGGAAACTAAATAGATTTCAATAAGAAACTTACGTATCTATGTACACTGTTATCACTTATCAACTATAACTATTGTTCATCAGTTTGTTTACACACTACACTTGAGTTTGTATAAACACTACACTGTCCCGCACACTATGTATATTTCCTACCCGCCCGTTTTTTACCAATTTGAATTGATCAGTCTATTAGAAACCTATTTTCTTCGGAATAATTTAACTCATCGGTAACAAGTATAACGTCATATGCAAGATTTTTTGTGTGTTACGTGTATAGTTTTGTTATTATGCAAAGCTTTATGAATTACTAGCTGTGCACCGCGGTTTCACCCGCATTAAACTTTATAAATTAAGCCTAAGTGTTAATCCAGGGTGTCAGCTAAACTCCATACCAAATTTTATTAATATCGCTCTAGAACGATATTAATAAAATTAGGCTAGCCGTTTAGACGTGAAGAAGTTACAAACATAGACACTCACAAACTTTCGCCTTTATAATATTAGTGTAATTATTGTAATAATAATATGTTCCTAAACAATTTATTAAATTTACAATAGCTATGATAAACGAAAGTTTTAAAGTGTTGGTATATTTGTTAGCAAAACGCTGCTTTATTCGATCTTGTACGTGAAACTTGATGAACATAAAAGGTATCCACCGTTATCATCTGTGATTTGAAAATTAATTGTGGGTTTTGTGTTATTTTACCATACTAAATATTTCCAAATTAGTTTAACCGTTTTTGCCTGATTGATTAATAATCTTCCAAACCCCATCCACGGAGTGGCTTTTGGAGGCCTACCCAGCCCATACCGCAAAGTAAATATCGCACAGCTCCATTGAAGTGATCACGAGCCGACCACACCGCTGCCACTCCACTGTCTATTGTTTTTTGGGAAAAAGCCTACCCATGCCACCCCCAAAAAGTGTCTACGGGTGGGTATGTTGGACTCACACCTACTAAACCTAACCTGCCGTGGACCACGGGTATGCTGCTTCGGTGCCTTTTAATGGTTGGTACACGTACACTCTACTATTCCCTGTACTACGACAGATAAAACAGTGTTCCATGGATCAAAAAGTGATTGCCGAATATTCTCCACCGTCGATGGTTTCTCCTATACAGGATTATGAAAAAAGCACTGCCCGTTCCCAGGGTGCATCGGCCCACCCAGTGAACTCCTTTCCCGGAAGCTAAAATAAATAATCAAATATAAGATTTAAGAACCTCGAGGAGGTTTACCGGCAAAGCACCACCAGTCAAATCCTCCTGTAAGTCGCGATAACTTAGATACTATGGACTGCTGTCTAGTATTACTGTAATAAGAAGTGGATTATGCTAAGTGTCACTAATTACAGTCTAAGTAATTGTAATGAGCGACTACTTATATACCTAGACCTGGTTCTACGTCAAGAAACTTCAATAAAAAAAAATAACTTAGTAAACAAATGTACTTTAGTATAGTTCAGAAAACATCGTCCAAACTAAACCCCACTAATTTAGTAGCGCAACTAATATATTTAATAATATTTTATGGTATCCTAAATGAAATGTTTTCCTTTAACCGTTCCTGTAATGGGCTCCATCCTGTAAACATTTGTCATAGTAATGGGCGTACCTTATTTATGTATTTACTGGGGATATCACCTAACGAGCGTTGGTTCGTATAATTTTATTAGAAGCACTTGTATCTCTACGGTTATAGATCTCCTCTATAGAAAAGATGGATTCGCGAATTGACGTTAAGTGACAGTTGCACAATCCTACCGACTTATTCAAGTCCACGTCAGTAACCAACCCAGTAGTGGATTGCGTAGTTTGTAGTCTATATTACTTGATAGCTTGAGTCTAGAGGTGAGCCTGACCTCAAGCTATCTGAGTTAAATAAGCTGGTAGGTTTTGTGCAACTGTCACTTAACGTCAATTCGCGAATCAACTTTTTCTTGTTCGGTGAAGCAGAATCATCATTTCTAGTAGCCACAACGGGCTAAACTGCGAGCGGACCCCGTTAAAAATATTCGCCTGGCCTATTCATTATAGACGTTTGAACCAGATGATTTTGCTTATTGTGGATATAGAGAATACCATTTCTCACAGCGGAAGCAAAAGCGCGGCCGTCATTTATACTCGCAAAATCCGTCATGATATTAATAATAATAATTCAATTATTATTGTCCCTATAGTCGTCGAAGTAAACGATTCCATAGCAATGAATCTCTACCAATATCTTAAGAGGCTCTCGCTGGATAGATGACGGCAATTATTGGAACGGAATGCATTATGACGACTTTATTCACTCTGTCGCGTTGACCACATATATACATTTTACATATTATTCCACATTATTATGTTCTTTCTCTTATAATAATAAGTCAAAAAAATTAGAAAAGAAATAAATAATGTGGAATAATAATAATAATAAATTAATATGTCGATCAACGCATAATGTAATGCCGGATCACGGATAATGAAAATCTCGTGAAAACTGAGAAAAACGAATATCATTATTTTATTTTAATTTATAAAGGAATAAAATTTAGAAAGAAGATTTGGATATCTTCTCCTTGTTAAACTAACATCTCACTTAACACTAATAACTATATTAATAGTAATAATACAAAATAGTTCAATTAGAATAACAATGTACCCTGAACAGTTTTGTGGCAAAATTTAATTTAGCGAAAGCAATTTACTTGGTAATAATTGTAGGCGTTTATAGCAAAACTAGTGTTACTAGGGTTGTCCCAAGAGTTGGCATTTTAAATTAGTGTAATTGTTAGTACGCTCTCAGGGCATTAACATTTAGCAGTTAACACGATAACACCATAAGTGGTTTTTTTAAGTTTGTTACTTAAAATTTATTGCTGTATTATATGATGTGGAGGTGAACATTAATAAAACATGATTAAAACTACTATAATAACTATTTTGGGACAACTAAAACACTACCATCGGGACCCAAACTAGGCAGAGCATTTTCTATGGCAACTAGATAGACTGATAAAATAAAAAAAATAAAAAATGTTTATTCCCAACAAGCACAGATAATCCTTAACTTAGTTTACATCTAAGGCGATATAACTAATTGCGTTTAGTTGACATAATACTTATGAAGAATGCAAACATTATAAGTACTAGCTAGGAAAGGCGTCTACCTCAGCAAATGTTACAGTAAATAATAATTATTACTGTAACGCTGATCTTCCGATAGCGCTTACAAAAACTACTTCTAATTAAATTACAAAATTATCATGCCTATCGACCAGTAGTAGTGTTTGGTTGCGACTCCAACCACTTTAAATGTGTTCAAAGAGAATATAAACAACTAGTATTGCGTCATTGCTGTGTTTACCTATCAAAACTGTCAAAGTATAAAAATATTACGATAAATATTAATGTGAATGCGGGCAAATTAATAAGAAAAAGAAAAAGATCTGATAAACATACTTCTATATTTCTATACACATATTATAGATAAATGACACGCAGACACAACAAATAATTGTGTTTGTCACACAAAGATTTGTCTCGGGACTCCCGGGTGGGAATCAAACCCACGACCTCTGGCTAAGCAGTCAGGGTCACTAACCACTAGACACAGCCCAATCAATGTTTTTATTCATTGGTCCGTGTAGGTTCCGGTTACCCGTGTGTTCAAGCTACCCATTAGTACTCTTACCTTAATTGTCTAATGACTAGTAAAGATAATCATAATAATCATAATTATAATTTATTTGTGAAGCAAGATTGGTCTTAAATAAGGTTACGTGCTCTATGTTCTACCATGAGAATGGTGTACAAATCACATCTACTTATTTAGAATATGTACCATCTAAGTTTACAAAAACAATCTAAATTTTCAAATACAAAATTCTAATAAAAAAAAATGTGAGCCGTCACGGGACGCCTGGCAGATGTGAAACATCGACATTATTTTGTAAAAGTAATATGCAGAAAAGAACATATTGTGATAGGAACTAAATATTTCATAATGATAAAATAAAAAGTCGATTGCGCATGCGTCACGGCATGCGTCGCCACGCCAGAAATCTGTTTTACGTGCGGCTATAGATGTTTCACATCAAAAATACAAAATTAAAGTCAAAACAGTAAGACCAATGGGTAACAGTGAAATTCAAAATACAAAGTAAATAAAATGTCTCGCTAGAATGAAGTAAATGTCATGTCATGTCAGAAATAATAATCATTACAATTGATTAAATTGTTATGTCTCTAATACAATGTACAATGTTATAATATAGAAAGAGATTGACAGCATAAAGTTCCATGCCAAAATTTAAAACCTCAAATTTCAAATGTATCAAGTTTGGAACGGTACAGAAAAATGTTGAAAGAATGTATAGGTAGGTACATAAAATTTTTAACACTATTGATCATAGCGTATATTCATAAACGAGGTTATACCATTTTTTGATTAAGGGTTAACAACAAAATAAAATACATTCAGCTATACATTAAAATTATGGTATTGGAAGTGGATGCTAATAAGAATAGAGCATATACCAACGTAATTACATACCAACTACAAATATTATAATTGCGTTGTGTGTTCAGCAAATACTTAAGACTTGTTCGGTGAAGCAAAGAAAAAACGACTATATCGGTAGTTAACTTAAAAATAATGTAATAATAATATCCTGGGACAATATTTACACACAGCCATCTGATCCCAAACTCAGCAGAGCTTGTACTAGGGAAACCAGATAACTGATATACTACGTTTCTTTTGTTATCACATACTTATATAGATAATTACACCTAGACTCAGGACAAACAGACATGTTCATGCACAAAAATATCTGTCCTGGGTGGGAAACTGTTGGATATATGGACGCCTAACGTTTTCAACAGAGCAAACTGCACTGCGGTGTTGTGTTGCGTTTGTTTTAAGCGCTCTCTCTCTTTGTCTGATTATACTGTGTCAATGTGCTCTTGGTTAATTTTATTCATAAAAATTTATCTCATTATATTTCAAAGTGTTATTAATTTTATCAGAAACGAACCCACGACCTCTGGCGTGAAAAGCAAGCGTTTGGTAACCACGCCAACAGGCCCATCAAATATATAAAAATACTTGGATCTGACAACCCTACCTTCCTAAACTGTAATACCCAAGTAGTTTCTTTAACTGTATACGCTGCATTTAACTGATAGGATCTAGGGGAACTGAATGGAACTTCGCTTAACTCCATTTTGGTTAGCTGGCTGCGGGACTAAATGTTGTTTACGGCTAGTTTTCGTACAGATACAGATAACAGACATTGCAGTGCAATTGGGGATACTGAGAAAAGGATGCAATATAAAACTTTGCTATAAAGGAGATGATAATAGTCAAACTGCTTTTAGGGTTCCGGGATTCTGACGGAATCCTTTAACTTAGTCCCGGCTTTCGCTATGGGTTCTTACGGAATCCTTTTACTCAGTCCTCGCTGTCTGTCCGTTTGTCTTTTAGCGGTCTGTATAAGTTATAGGAAGAAATTGTAGTTTTTACAGAGGGTAAATTTCTATTGCCGTTATGACAACAAATAATTAAAGATGGGCCGATGGTGGTTTGAACGAACTCAGGCCGAACATTGGGTGAAAATTAAAAAATCCTGAACATCGGTTCAATTTCGTGGCTTGTTTACTTCAATTATTCCTAGATCTAAACACAGTTAAATGAATAATAATTATTATTTTTCGCATACGAGTTATGTTTTACATGTTAGGAACATGTAAAACATATTAAACTAAAATAATTTATTATTATTATTACTGTTACGTCAGACATTATATTCTATCTTATTAATTTCAGTAATTATAGTGCAATTAAATATTTTCAAATGCCATAAGTTTGGCATTTAAACAAAATGGCGGCTGAATTCCGAAGTTAGGTTCGAGCTACCGAAATTCGCTCACACCGAATATAAAACGAATTTCGGCCCATCCCTACAAATAATAAAAAACTTAAATGAAGTTATACACAGTTAAAGTGAAAAAAGCATAAATTACTACCTCTCGTTGGTACGGAACCCTTCGTGTAGTTTATCCGCATGTTAAATGTGTAACTATACCTATAATTATGTCTTCCTACTGTTAAAAAACATATATTACTCTTTCCTTTACAGAAAATAATCACTCGGCACCTGAAAATTGTTTAATTTTACAAAATAACAATTGCTATTTTCTATTTAATGCATTTTAAGATTTGAAAACAACTTAGTTATTTTGTATCTATGCCTGGCATTTAACAAAAAGTTAAATCTTTTTTTTTTAAACAACTCTCGCTCTAGGCAATGGATACTGTGTCGCGGAGTCCTGTGCTTGAATAAAAAGCGGTCAAGTCATTCCTTTTTATTCAAGCCCGCACATGACAACTAATTGTATGACCTATAAGTAGTCTGATTGAACCTTGTCTCCGTCAATTATAATTGTAAAGTACTCCGCCCGGGGCTCGAAGTGGCGAGGAGACTATCTTAATCACTGCGCCGTACATGCAGTTTGCTCAAGTACAGATAGCTAGATAAGACATGTCCGATCAAAAACCGAACCGTATCTAAACATCAAACAAATGCGCAAAATTGTTATATTTATACTTGTTACATCAAAGTACCCGTAAGGCGCTTAATATTTAGGTAGGTAGGTACTTATCAGATTTTTAAAAAGGTTCACCCTCAATTCCGGGAGATGAAAGGAAATATATTGAATTACAAAATATTCTGAACCCAACGTTATTAAAAACTAATGATCCTTTTGTGGTGAATATTAACATTTTTATACAATTTTAGAGCGAATCGGAGTATTTTTATATTAGCGAATGTGGTAAGAAATTGTTTTTATTCCTCTTGTATACCAATATAAGAGGAATAAAAGAATTTCTTACTACAGCCTGGAAAATATCCTCTTTACAAACAACAAGACTTACTTTACAAATGAAATTGGATTAGGAACAGAGATCACAGTTCATAGAGTGATTATATTTTTTGACTGCGCGTGTGGCGGTCGTCTCGCCATTTCGTGTCCAGGGTTAAATTCCAACAAAGGACAACTATTTGTGTGACCCATAAGTAGTTGTTCTGAACATGGGTGTAGTTCGTGCATGTCCATCAATTATATGTTTGTATCTTCAGCTTAATATAAAAGGCCTCCCCAAAAGATTTCCACAACGGCGTTGTGTCCATCATTTGGTGGTGTATATAGCAAATTAAATAATCATTGTTTATTTAAGTAATGCATTAAACATTATATCATCATCAGCCTGATATAGTTCACTGCTGGACATAGACCTCTCCTAAATGGAGTAAATAGTACATCATAATAATATCCTCCTAGCCGAATTTCGGCCACGGCGGCCAGTCTCAACAGAGATTAGCCATCTGCGCGGGACATATTATAGTGCTCAAGTGTGTGCGCAAACACAGGAGCACTTTCTATTCCATCACTCTCATGATCCGATAGGACGCCTAGCGACACGACCGGAAAGAGGTCAGGTACAGGACCGACGGCTTTACGTGCTCTCCGAGGCACGGGGGTATAATACCGCCAACTCCCAGACTTCGGACTGATGTTGAGAAATTTTTATTTTTACAGAAAATTCCCAAAATCACTTTTGGCCCGACCCGGGATTTGAACCCAGGACCTCGTTATCTGCGGGTGAACACGCTACCGCTAGACCAACGAGGCAGTCAAAAATACGTCATAGTACATCATAGTAAATCTATGACGTTTCCATTTGGTGGGGTTTCCATAGTCAACGCGCTTGGCATGCGTGTTGGCGACAGCAGTTACATGGTCTATGTACACAGATGGCGCTGCTGACCGACTACTTGGTGTATCCCTTAATCGCCTCTTACAACACCCACGGGATGGTATGGTTCGCCCTGTTATTCTTACTGGGCCGGAAAATACACGGCTAGTAACATATCATAATAATCAGTAATGTTTTGATTATCACTATTAGCAATGTCTAGTCACTCAATACTGTAAATAATACTCATTTAACCAACAAGATTTAAGAGAGGTAGGGCACAGCGTTCATTCGGTCGAAGAGCAGCCCGACTGGGGAAGTACCTCCACGTTACAGAAGACATTCCTTAATAATAACATTAATAATTAAATGTTGTGTTTTTGAGTGTGAGTAAGGTCGCCAGAGCTCCTCGGGGTGGGGGGAGGGTCAGCAACACTTGTTTGCTGACTCTTAAAGGCCGGCAACGCACCCGCGACTCCTCTGGTATTGCGAGTGTCCATGGGCGGCCGTGATCACTTACCATCAGGTGAACCACTTGCTCTTTTGTCGACCTCTGCCATAAAAAAAATTGTTTACACGGTACATTAAATACAGGCACATTATTAGGTGCAACAATTAATTACAGGTGAAATCACTCAATAATATAAATAATACTCATTTATGACTTACAACAAAACTCTGAGCTAATATTATACACATTTTTTATACATGGTGGCCGAGGAGTTGACGTTCAAACGCAAAATTTTGATACTTTATGATGAGAAGTATCCGAATCACCCCCATGTATGTACTACCATTTTGCGTAGTTTTCGAGATAGAATTTTGATCGATCCTGAGCTCAAACCCTAATTTTGAACTTTCGAATAAATTCTAAGCAATTATTAGATAAACCATACTTTTTAGGGTATTAGGTTAAACTATGCTAATTAGTTATCACAGAAAAACAGAACCAAAAAAAAAGAAATGTTCAACAGAACGAGAAAAAAATCCAAAACTGATGTTAGGTGAAATTTAGGAATGAATTCATTAAAAAGATTCTAAGATCTAAATGTTGCGTTTGAACGTCAACTCCTCGGCCACCATATACAACATGTAACGTAATTAACGCACACTCTCAGACACCCCAATTAGAATATTATGTTGTAATCATAAAACACACACTAATTTTTTTATTTAACATGCATATGTATTGTTATATACTAAATTAGTTTCGTGGAATAAAGTTTATTTTCCTTTATTTTGTGTTGAATCATGGAATTTGTATGAATACAAATAAAACTGCGATTTAAATGTCTTATTACTTTGACTTACGGTCCATTTTCATTTGTTTTGACTGTATAGGGTTGATATGACAATAATTTCCGTAGTTTTAATTATTTTGGAATAAATAATACCTATATTAAAAATGATATAAATCGATTCAGTAAACGATTCTGAACAAACTATTTTCAGGATGTTAATTAAGTTACATGTTGTATATAGGATGGCAAACGAGCAAGTAGATCACGTGATGGTAAGTGATCACCGCCGCCCATGTAAACTCGCAACACCAGATGAGCCGCAACTGCGTTGCCGACCTTTAAAAAAAGAATAGGCTCGCTTCATGAAGGTTGCCAATGTTGCCATGTAAAATATCTCCGCAGTTAATTGAGTCCACAGAGCGGTAGTGCGCGGCAAAAAGTTTCTTGTGAATCGCACAGATGACCATTCATCCAGGTGATAAGGTGAAATTTCCACTTTTGGCGAGAGGGGTAAGTAAGTAACTCTTTATTGTACACCAAAAAATAATAAGTACATAAAAAGATCGACGAGTATGTTAACAAGATTGTACAAATGGCGGCCTTATCGCTAGGTGCGATCTCTTCCAGGCAACCGTTGAATGGAATAGGAGTAAAGAAAAGGCATTTGGGTATTGGTTGGCATATTAGCAGAAAGGATTTTTGGAACGAAGTTCCTTATCGCGCATTGTGAAAGGGGGCTAAACGGAAAAAATCTTACGAAAAGTTGTCACGACACTTTTTACAGCTGTGCGGATGTTTCTCTGTCTGTCTCTCTCTCTCTCTCTTATAGAAAGCAAGCCAGATATTTTCATTTCTATTACGCATTGAACAGTGTGGTGTCGAGACGATTATTTTTGTTGAGTGTATAGTACAGGTTTTTTTGTAAATAATAAGAAATAACTTCGTTCCATCCAGGTGTCCCTTGACACCTCTTAAGTTTTTTTTTGTCCACTGGAATGTGGTGGCAGGTATATAAATTTATAAAGTTGGATTAAGCTAATTCTAAAAAAAAAGGTGAATCCTCGATATCGGTAGTGTTGTTTCGCTCTTTGTGCGGACAGGGGAAGTATACTACCACGCTACAGAATGCACTCCAGGTAATTATACTTATGTAATTAATGCCGTTGGCCCGATGCGAGAAGGTTAGGTCGTGAGCGACCTTAAGGGAGGGGGATAAAGAGTCCGTTACGCATAAGCGATACCATATGTGTCGCCAGTGGGTAGCTAAAGGTACCGTACCCGTAGTCCATGCCAGCGATCACGTCCTGAATAATTCAGTCCTTTTACTTCAGGAGGCCCCCTGGGTGTTGGACCGAACCCCCTTAAACATGATTCTTACCTTCATTCACAAACTACTTCAGTTTGAGAGCCTTCTGCGCACGTTACGGCTTGGTATACCAAAATTTATAGTTAAGGAGTAAATTTAAAAATATGTTATAGAAATACTGCACGTGCTGCCTCACCGCTTCGTGTCGCGGGTTCGAGTCCCGCGCCGGACAACTATTTGTGTGACCCATAAATAGTTATTCTGAGTCTGGATGTAATTAGTGTCCATCTATTATATGTTTGTAAAGTACCCCGCGACACAGGGATTAGAATCCCTAGTGCGGACGTTGACTTTAAAAAAGAAACGAAAAAAATATTTAAAAATAAGACAAGACCGCATACTTCTCTGTCAAGAAAGTACATGTCGGAAAAAGGCCAATAAGGCACAAAAATATATCCTTTTAAATTTATTTTATCGTCTTCTAAGTAGGAAATGAATAAAAAGGTCAATGAATAATCCAATTATCAAAACATTTTTAAAGCATTTTCCGGTATCCACTTCAGTTCTCGTCGCGAATTCTTTTTTTATGTCTTTTAGCGACTGCAAACAGATGCCTCGAAGTGGTAGTTTGAGATTCGGAAACAGAAAATGTCGACCGGAGCCATATCCGGTAAATATAGTGGTTGCTCAATGGTCTTTATTGACTTTTTAGGCAAAAATTATCTTATAATGATGGCCGGTGAATGTAGAATATTTTTAGATTTTTCTTGCCATAGATGGGGCCATTTTCGACAAATTTGCTGTCTAAACTATCGCATTACACTCACATTTCAATATATTTTAAATATTTTACAAGTTACCAGTATATAATTTACTTTTAGGTAGATTTAGTTATGTATATTCATAAGTTTATTTAGTTTCTTTGTTATTATGTTAGTCATTGTCGTAAGTTATATTCCAATATATTTGTAAACTATACGTTATAATATCACTAATATTAATAATCATTTACACTGGTATAATTAATTATAAATTAATAGTTTACGACTAAGAACTATCTCAAAATGTGACTTACCAGTACAATAATATGTAAATTCAAGTAATTATAAGTACTAATAAAATGTATGTCAATTATCTCGTAGACTATTATCGAATTACTATTCTTTGTATACTATTATTGAGAAATATTTATTTCGAAAAATAAGTGGATAATAATAATATAGAAGAACAATGAATGAAAATAGAATTACAATGTAAAAAAACACTAACCAAACAAATGTTGTACCTAATTAAGATCTGTAAATCTTAGTTGCATATAAATTTTTTACTGTGAACCTTTATACTTAAACTCCATTTCCATAAAGACACATTCAAGTAGGAACTTAAACGTGTCTCTATGGATTTCCAATTCCTTCGTGGGCGCATCACAAAAAGCCGCCATGTTTTCCATTTCCCGCCTTTATTGTGACAGCTGTGATCGATGGTTTATAAGTGAATAGATTTTTAATAGTCATAGAGTAGTGTGCTACGTTGTTTCTTTTTATGTTGTTAGGGATAAAAATAGCTTAGTGCTAGTGGCTTATGTATTTAAGGTTTTTAGGGTTAGAATAGAGAACGAGAATGTCTTAGATGCGATGTGGCTGTGTGTCCCAGACCGGTAAGAGTGGAGACGCCGGCGGCCAGCGTTGCTGAGCCTGCCGCGCGCGCGCATTAACCTAGTGAAGGAGGCGCCACTGACACGCGCCCTGCGCACTCTCAACGAGATTGCTTCGGAGTCGGATGTGTTCCACTGTACACTGAGTGAATTTACAAGGACAGCATATAAAGTAATATGTTAATAGGAAATACACAAGTTGGGTTCTTCGCTACTGCATTGGGATTTATTCTGTAATAGATGTGCGGTTGGTTATAAATAAATAAAAAAAACTCTCAGTAATTCTTTTAGGCCCGACACAGGATTTGAACTTAAGATCTGAATATCTGCGGATAAAGTCGCTACCGCATCTTGTCCCATTCGTACATTTCGTACGTGTGTGCGAGTTGCCTTTGATAGTGTCGCAAGTAACGCAATTTTTAATTAAACTTGTACTAAATCATTAGATACACCTAAATATCTTTATGTAACAAGAAATAATTATGTACATATATTAACTATATTATTACAAACATGTTCTGACTTTAATAATATAAATCTTCTAAAACAACCTTTTTCATTTTCAATTATTGTGTTTTTCACACACTTGTGCACTGTGACCTGCCCAGATGGCTATTCTCCATTAAGACTGGCCGCCACGGCCGAAATTTGCGACTGTAGGACATTCATAATATAAAAAACTTGTGTTTACTTATGTACACGCGTTAGAAGTTATACTTCTTAATATACAACTTGAACATAGTTATCAATTTTCATACCACCTAGAACTAACTTCATGCTGTTATTTTTATGATGTAAAAATTCACTGTCATACCACCTAGAACTAACTTCATGCTGTTAAATTTTTTGGTGTCGGTGTGCGCGCGCATCGTAAAAATTCACTCTCATCATTTTTCTCCATCGCGCCAAAAGAAGTATAACTTCAAAAAAGAAGATTCGTATACCTAATGCGAAAGCGGTCCCTAAAATATATTGCGTCAAGTTTATCGTCTTGCAAACTCTATAAGAATTGTTCTAGTGAGGAAATTAATGTTCTTTATAGAATAAAGCGCATTATTTTCTCGTCACTTTATTAATAAACTGGCGTTGCACTTTATTGCAAAGTGGCAGCAACATAAACCCCGAGCTAGCTTTTTCCCGCTTTTGTATTATGTTTTCCGCACCGGGTGTCAACCGTTCATTTAAGCCTATTTTGTTTTACATTATTTCTACGATTTTTAGTATCGATACTCAGAATTCACTTTAATTTTGGTCTTCTCTTTATTTAATTATCTTGACGGGCTGGTGGGCGTGTTTGGTAAATGCTTACCTTTGACGCCGCTGGCCGTGAGTTCAATTCCTACCCAGGACAGATATATATATTTGTGTGCATACAGGTCTGTTTGTCCTGACTCTGGGTATAATTTATCAATACAACATGTTACTTAATTAACGCATATCCTAAAAATAGTTTGTTCAAAATCGTTTACTGAATCGCTTTATAATAGGTCTTTACCTATGAAATTGCCGTTTTGTATGAAAAAATTTAAACGAATTTTTTTCATGAATTTTTTTATTTGTATTAATCGAAGTAATCACCCATGCAATCAATGCATCTTTGCCATCGCAGTGGCAGTTTATTGATGCCCTTCTTAAAGAAATCAGCTGGACGGGAGGCAACAAATTCTTCAAAGGCATTTTGTACTGCCTCTCGGGTATTGAATTTTTTTCCCGCCAAGAAGTTATCCAAATTCTGGAAAAAGTAGTAGTCTGTAGGCGCAAGGTCTGGTGAGTAGGGCGGATGACGGAGAGCTTCCAACCCCAGTTCTTGCAACTTGGAGACCGTCTGCTGTGCAGTATGAGGTCGCGCGTTGTCGTGCAGGAGCAGCGGAGACGAGCGATTGACCAATGCTGGTTGGAGATGCGCCAGCTTCTCCATCATTGTGCTCAGTTCTTCACAGTACACATCTGCAGTAATGCTCACCCCGTTTGGTAAGAAGCTGTGATGAATCACACCGGCGCTAGACCACCAAACAGTGACCATCACTTTTCTAGGGGTAAGTTTTCGTTTAGGGCATTGTTTAGGTGCTGAACCAGGATCCAACCAACTTGCTGAGCGCTTGCGGTTATCAAACAGAATCCATTTTTCATCGCAGGTAACAATGCGGTTCAAAATTCCTTCATTTGTGTGTCTGTTGAGCAGTGCAAGGCACGTCTCGACGCGTACTTCGCGCTGGCGATCATTGAGTTCGTGGGGCACCCATTTGTCAAGCTTTTTTACCTTGCCAATTTGACGCAAATGGACCAATATTGTTTTGACGCTAACGTCGAAAGCTGCTGCTAATTCAGCCGTAGATTGTGTATCATCAGCTTCCACAACCGCCTTTAATTCGTCATTGTCGATCAAAGTCTTCGGACGACCGCGAGGTTCATTTTTCAGGTCGAAATTTCCAGAACGGAAGCGAGCAAACCAATAACAGGTGGTGCGTTGGTTTGTAGTGTTAGCTCCGTAAACGTCGTTGATGTTGCGTGCCGCTTGTGCCGCGTTGCTGCCACGACGGTACTCATATTCCATAATTACTCGAATTTTTAACGTATCCATGATGACGAAAAAGATTGAAATGCGATGAAAATGTAACACTAATCAATAAAGAAATGACTACTTTTGGAAAAAAGAATCCATGTTTTTAAAATAAAATTAATTTGAAATTAGAATTCTTAGCCAAACAAAAATTATTTTGATTTGAAATGGCCAGTACTGCAGAACGGCAATTTCATAGGTAAAGACCTAATATCACTTTTAATATAGGTAATTCTTTATTCCAAAATAATTAAAACTATGAAAATGATTGTCATATTAACCCTGTACAATATTTGTATAGGGTTAATGGAAATGTACCGTAAGTCAAAGTAATAAGACTTTTCGCAGTTTTATTTGTATTCTATCTGCGCGGGACATATTATAGTGCCCAAGTGTGTGCGCAAACACAGGAGCACTTTCTATTTCATCACTCTCATGATCCGATGTGACGCCTATGCGACACGACCGGAAAGAGGTCAGGTACAGGACCGACGGCTTTACGTGCTCTCCCAGGCACGGGGGTATAATACCGCCAACTCCCAGACTTCAGGCTGATGCTGAGAAATTTTCTTTTTACAGAAAAGTCCCAAAATCACTTTTTGGCCCGACCCGGGATTTGAACCCAGGACCTCGTTCTCTGCGGGTGAACTCGCTACCGCTAGACCAACGTGGCAAGAAACATGCAAGAAGGACAGTATAAACAAGCTAATTACATACGCCAGTATATTTTTTTTTACTTTATCGTATGGTTCTGGTTAGCCTAGCGTCAGAGTTGTTCAAGCCGCCCAGTAGCCTCTCACATGGCTTAACGACTGTCGTCTAATGACTACAACCAGAACCGACAACGTGCCCTTCAAAGCATGGAGACGCTCAGAAATGAATCCACTTTGGAAGTCACCCATCTATGGACTGACCGCGAGCCTAGTTGCTTAACCACTGATCACTTACGGACCGGTGAGAGCATCTATCTATGAGCGTTTCAGTATGATACCCAACACGTGTTTAGCTGAGAATGGTCCGTACAAGACTTAAACACGTGTTGGTATACTGGTACTATGTAATTTGCTTGTTTACATTGCCGTTCTCGCATGTGCATATTTTATGGTGCCGGAATTGTGGTGCAAATTGCATCGCGGCTTGATTAAACTGACCATTATTGGAATTAACACCAAATATTAATTTTGAATTGTGATTAATTCACCAGGAAATTTATTAATTTGTGGTTTCCATTCCAATTTAGAATCGATTATATTATGCTGTATGTGTGATTAATGTTAGCATTGTGCTGAGCGGCACTCAATACTAAAATGTTAACTTACGAATAGTTAGCATTTTTTTACCGTATGGGCAGGAGTTTTTCTTTTTAATATCTGGGGACAATGTCACACAGATCATCCTAGCCCCAAACTAAGCAAAGCTTGTACTATGGGTACCAGGCGACGATATACATACTTGTATAGATAGATAAATACTTATATACATAGAAAACATCCATGACTCAGAAACAAATATTCGTGCTCATCACACAAATATTTGCACTTACCGGGATTCGAACCCAGGACCACCAGCTTCGTAGGCAGGAGCACTACCAACTAGGCTATGGTGACCGTCAGTTACCCTGTTAGAGTTGATTTCTATTCACACTATATAGACACACACTATATAATAAAGTTAAATAATCACGTTAACGGTTAATTACATTCTAATTTAAATCGAGAATATCGTTAGAATAATACAAACATTGTTTTAAAATTAATACGCAATATTTCTAAAACGTGCTGTCGGTAACCAGAATTTTAATTAAACTCCCAAAGGGGATTGTCCATTTTCTAGAACAAGGATTATTAAAAACCATTTCGAAAAATACAATTGCTCATCCAATCTAACTAGTTTACATATCAAAATACTGGATTTTTATTCATAAATTTTAAAGAAAGGTGTATGACCTTTATGAGTATATTATCTCTTCATGTGAGAAATTGAGATAATTCAGATTAAAGTTTTACACTTTTATTTTATAAAATGACTTATGAAAAGGTCAACTGCAATTGATTGCTATCAGTTTCACTCGCCGTGAACAATATAATAAAGAATTTTAACTTTCATTTTGTTATCAGTACTAATCTTTTAATATTATGAAATATAAAAGTACGCGAACCAAAGTCACTGACATAGCCCGAAGAATTGCAAAACTAAAGTGGCAGTGGGCGGGGCACATAGCTCATAAAATCGACGGCCGTTGGGGCAAAAAGCTTCTCCGCAAACCGACCGAGCGACCACGAACGGGAAGACGCAGCTTGGGCAGGCCCCCTACAAGATGGGCCGATGATCTTGTGCGGGTCGCTGGAAACCGCTGGATGCGAATAGCGCAAGACCGGGAATTGTGGAGATTTTTGGGGGAGACCTAGGTCCAGCAGTGGACGTCTCTCGGCTGATATGATGATGATGAAGATGAAATATAAAAGTAACCAAAACAAATCAAAATATTTCAATCAAAAATTTCAACTAAAACTTGTATGAAATTTATACGGCTTTTATTTTTGGGCATTGCCCATGAAACACCAATTGGCGTCCAATTAAAAAAATATTATCGCTCCGTTATTGGATAATCCTTTGTTATACGAGTACGTGCCGCACGAAAAGCGACGAAATTTCATTTAGAATCAATTATGATAGAAACAGAATGGTCGGAATCAAATTTCCTTCGTGTTTTCTGTTTTTGGTGTCGTTGTGCTTGATATTTAATGGAAATGATATATTTTATTGGCATTTGACTGATACTGATTTGTTTATTATTTACTTACAGCTTGAGAACCATTGATAAGTTACGGAGTTGAAACTTATTGTCATACATTTACTAAAATAAAATAAAATTTAAAAGGTTTTTATTCACGTAGACTTTCAAAAAGCGCTTGTAAATAGTCAGAACATGTTTGTAGTAATATCGTTGATTGCATTATTATTTCATAGTTACATAGATACATATGAAAAATAGTATATGTAGTATATCAGTTATCTGGTTTCCATAGTACAAGCTCTGCTTAGTTTGGGATCAGATGACCATGTGTGAATAATGTCCCAAGATATTATTATTATTATTAAGAAGATATTATATTTAGGTACACGGATTGTATGAAAACATTAATAAAATTTATTTTATAATAAAATATCAAATCATCAGCCTAATATTGTCCACAGCATACCGGACATAGGTCAAAGATTCTATAACGTTGACATTTGGAGGGGTTTGCCGTAGCCACCGCTCTTTGCGACCGCAGTTAGGTGGTAGATAGTACACAGGTGGCGCTGCTGCGCGACTACCTTATGTACCCCTTACCTAGTTGATGGCGTTGTTATTTTATTTCTAGGCCGGAAATACAACAAAAAAATAAAATATATTAATTTTATCTGACTTAAAAGTGTTTATTACTGTATTTTAATGCAAGTAAATGACAGGCGAATACCTAAATAATAAAGTCTCTAAAATCTATACATATAATAAAATCGTAGGAAAGTCAAAACTGTACATTGAAAATTTTTCAAAGGATACTTGGGGCGTGATCTACAATCGATATCGAAGCCAAAAATATAGTTTTTATAATTTTTGTCTGTTTATCTGTTTGTCTGTATGTATGTCCGAGCTGAACTCAAAAAGTACTGAATGGATTTACTTCAAGGTACTTCAAGAGGTCGGGTAAACATATAGGCAACATATTATCCCACTATCACCTACGGGGGAGGAGCTGTGATAATTTATAAAGTTTATCGCGGGTAAAATCGCGCGGCACAGCTAGTTAGTAATAAGATCCCTTTGCATTACAAAACCGATATGGTTTTGTAAAGCAAAGAGATCTTATAACTAACTAGCTGGTGCCCGCGACTTCGTCCGCGACAATTTTGAATGATGACCAATGTAACTCCTTACTTCTAGCATAAACTAAAAAAATAACTTATAAAAGAAATAAGCTATATAAATTTAAGAAAACCTAACCTATAAATAACCTAGCTAAGAAATAAACTAAAGACTACTTTCCTACTGTTATTTAAAAAAAGGACCCGATATCATCATCCAAAAAATCAAAGAAAACATATCAATTGTCCTTAAATAAAGTCAGTAAGTCAAATAAAGTAAAATAATAATTAAGGATGCATTAATCACAAAGGTCGCTAACTCCCATTAGATTAGGTTGCGAACACGGCATTGATAGGTGTAATATCACATTTTGTGAACGAAACTGTAGCGCGATCTAAAACGATGATTACGCCATCTACTAACAAAAATATAAACTTGTAAAGCGGTAAAATTAAGATGTTTGCATATTTTTTGGGTGAGATTTAGGCGATCATCTATTGATTAAGTTTTGGACTACCTTTTATTTCAAGCATTTATTTATTTTAACCGATATGCCAAATAAGTTCTGCGATCTGAAACGATATAAACGCCATCTAGTTACAAAATTGTGAACTTGTAGATCAGTAAAATTAAGATGATATTTTTTGGGTGCGATCATCTCGACACAAACAATTTATATCTACTACGCTAACTCGAATTTTAGGTAAATTCTTTTATTATCCCAATTTGATTAAAATGTGGGTTATTTAATTTATTATGAAAATTACCAAAAAAAAAAAAAAAAGTTACAAATCTTATAAAACGCTAAATCTTTACTTAGACGACAACGACCACGACATTTTAAGCAACTTGGCATCACAAACGAATTTCTCTAAAATTTGAGTTGGCGTAAATTTTTTATGTCCATCTATTGAATCAGTTTTGGATTACTTTTTTTTAACAACAAATTATTCCCTGGATTGCTTAATTTTAACTGAAATACCAATTTACATGTGTTTAACTCCAAAAAAATAAACAGAATTTCATACAAATTTACATCCCCTATTTTAGTCTTCCTTAAGGTGGAATTTCCAAAAATCCTGAAATATATATTTATAATTTTTAAATGAAAGACCAAATACCAATTTTCATGTGTTTACCTTAAAAAATGTCACATTTTTCATACAAACTTCAATCCCCTATCTATCACCCTTAGAGGTCGAATTCTCGAAAATCCTGAAATACATGTTTTTTATTTTTAACTAAAAGGCCAAATACCTATTTTCATGGGTTAAACTTCAAAAATGTCGCATTTTTCATACAAACTTACATCCCCTTTTTTACGCCCTAAAGGTAAAATTCCCAAAAATCCTGTAACACGTATTTTTAATTTTTAAATGAAAGGCCAAATACCAATTTTTATGCGCTTGCCTTAAAAAATGACTCATTTTTCATGCAAACGTCCATCCCCTATTTGTCACCCTTAGGGGTGGAATTCTCGAAAATCCTGAAACACATATTTTTAATTTTTAACTGAAATGTCAAATACCAATTTTCATGCGTTTACCTTAAAAAATGTCACATTTTTATACAAACATACATCCCTATTTGTAGATACCCCTTAGGGGTGGAATTTTCGGAAATCCTGAAACACATATTTTTAATTTTTAACTGTAAGGCCAAATACCAATTTTCATGCGTTTAACATAAAAAAAATCCCATTTTCATACAAACTTACATCCCCTATTTTTCGCCCTTGAGGGTAGAATTTCCAAAAATCCTGAAACACGTATATTTTTATTTTTAACTGGAAAGCCAAATACCAATTTTCATGCCTTTAACTTCAAAAACGGCAAAGTTTTATACTTACTTTGCACACCCGTTTTACCCCTTTAGGGGTTGAATTTCGAAAAATCCTTCCTTATTCCTTGTCTACAGTATAAAGAAAACATTTGTCCAAAATTTCAGCTTCCTAGGTCTAAGGGTTTGGGCTGGGCGTTGATGAGTCAGTCAGTCAGTCAGGACTTCTCTTTTTATTTATATAGATTATATATGGACGCAACTGGTCTGTTTTTTTTATAATATATCTATATACAGTCGAGTTTGGATACTTTACCGATAACGGATACTTGTGTGGTTGGTCTGACCATCTTTCGGTCATAGTAACCACTTCAACTCTTAGTCGGTAAGGTGTTGGTGCGCCCGAAGATGGTTGCCATAGCCAATCTGTTTAGTAAACTGTAGTTCGCTCTGAGCGCACGTAAATTTCCCATCAACATAATTGTATTGAATAGTTGCGGCATACATAATACATAATAACCGGAGTCGCAGGTTGTCGGGCTTACAGCTCATCGCGTTTTTTATTTATTTTTTTATTTTTTTTATTTAAAAACTTCTTGCACAGAATTGTACAGAGGCGGACTTAATGCCAAAGGCATTCTCTTCCAGTCAACCTTGGGGTGATGCAGAGAAAACATGGTAGGTGCACTAAAGTATCAAAATATTGTAGATGAGAAGATATAGAAGGTACATAAATTACACAGATACATATCATATATATATATAATACATACTATAATATATATATATATATACTAATATATATATATATATATATAAATAAATAAATTATATAATAAATAATACAACTGTAATATGATATTAGATTTTCCTTAAAAGATATGCGCGAGTTTTCATTTTAAAAGAATAACGACTCTTTGCCATCCTGATTTCCGGTGGAAGGTAGTTCCATAGAAGAATCGATTGTACGACGAAAGAAGAGTGAATGAAATTAGAATGATGAGATGGGCACTGAAGAAGTCTATTATGAGAAGAACGAAGAAATTTACTGTGGTTGCTATGTAGATAGTGAAATTTTGAAGTGAGGGAGAAGAGGGAGAATCAAGTAAAGAGTAAAGAGTAGTTAACGCTCTCAGAGACCTACGCTGCCGAATAGGCAACCACTTAAGTTGAGAGCGGTAATTAGACACATGATCGTATTTTCGGAGATTGAAAATGAATCGAATGCAGTTATTTAGAAGTCGGTCAAGTTTATTAAGATGATCTGCATTCAGGTCAAAGTAGCACACATCACCATAGTCAATGATAGGGAATATTAAGGCCTGCACGAGCAACACTTTTGTTCCAGATGGGAGATAAAGTTTCAAAAAATTCCAGTTGATAAAAACAGAAAATAAAAGAGGAGAAAGAATACCGCCTTGAGGGACACCAGTCTCCAAGTCACACCAATTCGATGAAGCTTCACCGATGCGTACAGATTGCTGGCGCCCTCGAAGATATGAAGAAAACCATTCCAGTGGTACGTCAGAGATCATAAGATGGGAGAGGACACATAGAAGGATATCGTGACCGACGGTATTAAAAGCGTTAGAGAAGTCTACCAAAACCATCACCGTGACTTTGGTATCCTCCATACCTGCTCGAATATCGTCAGTCACTTTAAGAAGTGCCGTGGTAGTACTGTGTTTAGGTCTAAAACCACTCTTTTGTATCGAGCTCAGCTTTTCGCTGCTCCTCAAAAGCGCGTATTTGCGTTCTTGTGCGTATTTTCTGTTTTTGGTATCGTTGTGCTTGATATTCAGTGGAAATCGTAGGTTTTATTGGCATTTAAGTGGCATACGTTTCTTTAAATAAAATAAATTAATTTATATCTGACTTATATCTATATAAACAAATCAGCAAAAGTCAATACTCCTCATCATAAAGTATCTAAATTTCGCGTTTGAATGTCAACTCCTCGGCCACCCTGTTTATGAAACATATAAGATACAGATGTATTAGGTAATCTATTTGAACTTAGAATTAGATAATATCTGGGGACAATGTCACACAGATCATCCTAGCCCCAAACTAAGCAAAGCTTGTACTATGGGTACCAGGCGACGATATACATACTTATATAGATAGATAAATACTTATATACATAGAAAACATCCATGACTCAGAAACAAATATTCGTGCTCATCACACAAATATTTGCACTGACCGGGATTCGAACCCAGGACTACCAGCTTCGTAAGCAGGAGCACTACGAACTAGGCTATGGTGACCGTAGATATAGTTAAAGCTTTCTAAAGTCTATGTGAATATAAACCGTTTTTTTAACTGGTTTTAAATGTTTGGTGTAAAGAAATTAAATAAGTCACACAATAGTGCATGAATATGTGAATAGAGAATAGCAGAAGCGCACTCTCTATTCCTCACTCTTATAATCTAATTTTGTCCAAGAAGATTGGTTAGAGAGGAGCCTTTAACTAACTGCTTCTCTCACCACTAAGAACTTTCTTTTTTTGCCAAAACTAAACCTACAATACAATTACAATTTTGGCTTGACACGGGATTAAAAAAAAAGAATCACCAAGTACGTGAAAACTTTAAATTATATATATCGAAGAGTAGTTTTTTTTTCTTTAAAAACAACGCCCGCACTAGGGAATTTAAATTCCCTGTGTCGCGGAGTACTTTACAAACATACAATAGACGGACACAAATTACATCCAGACTCAGAACAACTATTTATGGGACACACAAATAGTTGTCCGGCGCGGAACTCGAACCCGCGACACGAAGCGGCGAAGCGACTGTCTTAGCCGCTTCGCCACACGTGACATGTTATTACAATTATAAGGAATACTAGCGGTGCACCGCGATTTTACCCGCGTTAAACTTTATAAATTATAGCATATGTGTTAATCCAGGGTGACAGCTAACTCTATACCAAATATTATAAAAATCATTCCAGCCGATTAGCCGTAAAGAAGTAACAAACATACACACTCACAACTTTATAATATTAGTGTGCTTTTACGGCTGATTTATCAAGTGAATAACAATTTAACTTAACTCAAGCTTAAGACATACAGGAAGAGTAAACTTCTACTCATCAAACATTTACAGAAACATATAGGTATACAAACACAGCTAACATAGAAACACACACATACACACACGACCAACGAAAGTTCAACATGCTTTACTCTTACCCAGATTTCATATATTTTAACAGTAGGAAGCTCATCTAGCACTCTAATGTATTGGATAATTATGGAAGAACAAGATCTTCAGACACAGGTCTACTTACGTTACCTAATAGAAGGTGTCAACAACACGAAATAACTATGTACCATTAAAATAAAGTAAAAACAAAACAAATAAAAGTGTGTATGGGTGTGTGTGCGAGAGTGTGTGTGTGCAATTCACACACGACAATAGTGAAACTTAGGAAAAGTTGCCTGCCTCGTTAATCTAGCGGTAGCGTGTTCAACCGTAGATAATGAAGTCTGGGTTGAAATCCCGGGTCGGGCCAAAAAGTGTTTTTGGGATTATTCCGCAAAAATAAATTTCTCAGTATCCAGCCCCAAGTCTGGGAGTTGACGGTATTACACCGCCGTGCCTCGGGGAGCACGTAAAGCCGTTGGTCCTCGTCCCATCAGATCATGAGAGCGGTGGAATAGAAAGTGACCCTGTGTTTGCGCACACACTTCTTCACTATAATGTCCTCCTAGCCGAATTTCGACCATGGCGGCCATTCTCAACAGAGATTAGCCATCTGCACGGGACAAGTGCTCAAGTGTGTGCGCAAACACAGGAGAACTTTCTATTCCATCACTCTCATGATCTGATGGGACGAGGACCAACGGCTTTACGTGCTCCCCGAGGCGCGGGGCTATAATACCGCCAACTCCCAGACTTCGGTATGATGCTGAGAAAATTTTCTTTTTGCAGAAAAGTCCCAAAATCACTTTTGGCCCGACACGGGATTTGAACCCAGGACCTCGTTATCTGCGGGTGAACACGCTACCGCTAGACCAACGAGGCAGAGTCTTCACTATAATATGTCCTGCGCAGTTGGCTAGTCTCCAATCGGC
The DNA here is from genome assembly GCA_951640165.1 of Pseudoips prasinana. Lineage (NCBI taxonomy): Eukaryota > Metazoa > Arthropoda > Insecta > Lepidoptera > Nolidae > Pseudoips > Pseudoips prasinana. Next base: position 28,053,240 of record OX621251.1, on the reverse strand, counting down.
CTGGAGGATTTGGACTATTGATATTAAGCATGTGATCAATAACAATAATAATAAAAATAATAAAAATCATTTATTTTTCTCATCACAAAGTTAACACATACTACTACATACTAAACATTTAGGTACGAATACATAAGGTATTTATTAGGCTAACTTTGTGAGAGACTGGTGCCTGATTTAGGTTTAGAAAAAAAAAACCTGTATTACCGGTCACCAGGACCCTCCCGCCATTATACTAATTATGAAACAAACCTTTCTATTCAACATATATACTAAAATTATATGAAACCAAAGCTAAATTAATAATAAGGATATGACAATATAGGCTACGCCAAAACCAAAACAATACAAGCGAGAGTTGTATAAGCGCATATGAAGATGAAGATCAATGAGTAAGGATTGAAAGGAGGAGGAGGACGAAATTTGAAATTATTCAAGTACAATCATGTTTTCCACGGACACAGAGGATCACACATTTGACGGTCACGTAGCCTAGTTGGTAGTGCTCCTGCCTACGAAGCTGGTGGTCCTGGGTTCGAATCCCGGTAAGTGCAAATATTTTTGTGATGAGCACGAATATTTGTTTCTGAGTCATGGATGTTTTCTATGTATTTAAGTATTTATCTATCTATATAAGTATGTATATCGTCGCCTGGTACCCATAGTACAAGCTTTGCTTAGTTTGGGGCTAGGATGATCTGTGTGACATTGTCCCTACATATTGTTATTATTATATATTTATCTATCAATAAATAGCTTTCCCATACGAGGACCCAACCCGTGACACAAAGTGGTAGCCAGGCGAGCAACTAATTCCAGTTGACGATTAATTTATTCCATTTATTTCCTTCCATGCAGTCTATCACGTGGCAACTACTGAGAAACACTACCAGAAAAATCAATAGGCATAATCAACACCATTTTTTTTAATTCAAAACTCGTGCAGTCAAAGTGTAAGTTCCCTCTAACCTGGGCCTCTACCGGCTAATACGCTGAACATCGTTTTCGTGAATGGTGTTCAAATAAATAAAGGTTAAAAATGACTCAATCAATCATTAAATCGGCTTCAACGTTGACAAACGATTCCGGACCATTTATGACGTCACATGTGGTCATGGAAGCCGATTTAAGCCCCTGATTGCTTAGACCTTCAGATAATTAGTACCTACTACGTTTAGCAATACAATAAATCTGTGAATCAATGAAATACCCATTCGAAATTTCTTCCAAGGCTGAACTAATTTCTAAGGGGAGTATTTCCCATTAAGACCATCGCTCTTTACTGGCAATTACATTTCCTTAATTGTCTTTTTCGGCTACCATGTTGTTTTCTGCCCTCCAAATGGACACGCCAGGAATTACATTCAAGATTTCTAATGGACTCTTAATGAATTTGATTCAATTCGTTACCAGTCCCCGGATAGTTTGAGGATTCTGTGCTGCGTAGAAGCGCAGCCTTGTTTTCTCTGCTATCTTCGAATTTTCTATGTACTTCATTGTTGTATTTATTCAGTGTGTTTGTGTGACCACAATTTCAACTGACAAACTAAACCCAGACTTGTGTTTTTATAACCTCGTCTGTGTGTGAATATCTATATATATAAAAATCTATGCCACTTTTCGTTGTTATGTTATAACTCAACAACGCCTTTACCGATTTGTCTAATTTTGGTCTTGAATTATTCGTGGAAGTCCAGGGAAGGTTTCTACGTAAAAAAATAAAAAAAAAGTCTTGAAAAAGTGTAAAATCAACATCTTTTAGCAATATAAAATATTTTTTTGTTTGAATAACTAACTTAATAATCATTTTTGTTATTACTATGCCTTATACGTAGCGAAGCACGTCGCGGGCCGCTAGTATATTATATATGTATATTATTATTTACGTTAAATATTCTGTTTCTTCCTTCTATCTTCCTTATTTTGTGGTTGTCTGTCGGTTTGTTTTAGCCTAGATTGTAAATATCCTGGGACATTATTCACTTACGGCCATCTGATGCCAAACTAAGCAGAGCTTGTATTATAGACACCAGCTAACTGATACACTACTTTTCTTTCTTAAATACATACTCATATAGATAACTACACTCAGACTCAGGACAAACAGACATGTTCATGCACTCAAATATCTGTCCGGGGTGGAAATCGAACCCACGGCCAGCGGCGTCAAAAACAAGCAGTTTTCAACCACGCCAACAAAGTTATATCTTTTGTTTCTATCTTCCTTATTTTGTAGTTGTCTGCCGGTTTCTTTTAACCTGGATTTTTGTTACGGCTGCGTCGCAGTTCCTCGTTGGCCATTTTAAGGTTTCATTGGAGAACTGTCTGCTAGAGTTTATTTCTTAATAAGTCTGCGTATCGCTTCATCACATCTGTACTTGGATGTATACTAATAATACCTGGATATATATGGTACAGAGACGTGGTCGCTCACTATGGGCCTTATCAGGCGGCTCAAGGTCACCCAAAGAGCAATGGAAAGGGCCATGCTTGGAGTTTTTCTGCGAGATCGAATCAGAAATTTTGAGATCCGCAGGCGAACCAAAGTAACCGACATAGCCGTAAGTATTGCCAAGCTTAAGTGGCAGTGGGCAGGGCACATAGCTCGTAGAGCCGACGGCTGCTGGGGCTGAAAGGTTCTCGACTGGCGACCGCGAACCGGAGGCCCCCTACAAGATGGACCGATGATTTTGTACGGGTCGCTGGAAATCGCTGGATGCGGATAGCGCAAGACCGGCAATTGTGGAGATCTTTGGGGGAGGCCTTTGTCCAGCAGTGGACGTCTTTCGGCTGATATGATGATGATGACGATGATGATGATATGGTAATCATGGCATTCTACACCTTGAAACACACAACGAGCTTGAGAACCACGGCAAAGCGGTGGGTACTCTCCCGGCATCTGATATACCAATACGGACATGGTTAAAACAATAAAGTTGTAGAACTCATTAAGTACCCTATTTTCCGTGGAAAATAACCACTGGCATATCTTATGCGAATTATGATTTCCGATAGGACTTACATAGTTACCATAAAATTACTTCACATTTATCTTCTTCGTTTGGAAACATATCTGTTTCGTCATAATATTTTTTTAAAGTAGATTATATGTTTACGTTATCAATTATTATTAATTGGAAATGGTATAAATTATACACTTGCATGAGTTTCTCTTAATTAAAATATGAACAGTTAAAATAGGTCGCGTAAAACTGTTACATATCTTTACAAAACGTCACGTCCATTTTAAATGTATAATTTTAACCGTTAACTGGCATTCCCTAAAAAGTTTACATCATAATAAGAACATTATGGATTTGCGATAAAATTGAAGATCAATCTATTAAAAATATACATCCAGTCAACTTTAATATTAATCAGAAGCTTAGAAAATATTCCTTTAATCAAAATACAAAATCAATATGTAGTGTTAATTCCGCTAATTGTCAGTTTGCCGGGATGCAATTTGCACCGCCCTCACGCCCGCAAAAATATGCACATGCAAGAAGGACAATATAAAAAGCAAATTACATGCGCCAGTACGATCGATACCCAACACATATTTCAGTCAGTGCTCGAATGAGACTATCTCATTCGAGCACTCGATTGATTTTGTATTTTGATTTTGTTATGGATTTCTGCAAAGTAACGCCTGATTCCATTACTTATTTCTTTAATGTTTACATAGAAAACCAACAGCTAAAGAAACAAAAATAATACAGGAATAAACAGACAACCAATTAAAGGTTCTCACATAAAAGTGATTGTATAAATAAAGTTTGAACGCCCTAAAACCTAGATAGTTGTAGAATACAATGCTTACAAATTAAGGTTACTTTATTTTAAATTCTTTTAAAAAGACTCTTGGCTTATACAAGGTCTCACTGCTTTGGCGCTTGTCATACAAGGATCTAAATCATAACTTTGCGAATTAAATTAAAGTACTGCTCGTACGATTGCAAAAGTTAAGCTCCAAATCTACGGAATAAATAAGACAGTTTGAGCACTATCCTTCCATATTATCTTCTTAGTCCGTAACATCTCACCTCCATCTTTTTCCAATATATAAGCTACTGCAACCATTCTTAAAATTAACGATTTAAACTAAATGTATATAATACCTATGGGATTATTCCCAAAGCATTTCCAATCGAATATAAGGAATTAACAAAAATCTGTTTTTTAACAATATAAAAATCGCGTAATATACATCATAATCATTGTATCAAGTGGCAGAAAGATGACAATAGCTGGCCATAGGCCACCCCAAAGATCTTCACAATTTTCAGTCTTGGAATACCCACATCCGCGGCTTCCAGCGTTATATACACACAAAAAATACAGATGAACTCACAACTACCTTCTTTCAAAGTCGGAGCATAACGCAGAATACTTTGGAATTCCATTACAAAGTAGGTCGACTTTCCTGAATAATGTATAGCATTAGTACGTAATTTCTGGCCTTAATTCGGAGTTAATGTATTCTAATAAACGAAACCCATGATCAGTCGGAAACAGCGCAATTTCATTTGTAAGTGCGCTGGATTGTTTCCCGACCGGGTAGTGTATAGTACTAATAAATATAAAAAGTACAATTAGAAAAAATTTTATTCACCTTAACTTTTATAAAGCGCTTTTAAATAGTTATTATGACATGTTTGTAGTAATATATTTATTATATTACTACAAACCATTAAACCAATTTTGGTTACAAAATAACAAAGGATGCGCAAAATATTGTTGGATCACTTAAACTGTTTAAAATAATCACATGGAATGAAGTGAGTTTGTTGTGCCACCCAGCTATCCGATTGACTCCCCTTAACGAAGACTCAACTCCCAGCATTCTATGGATTCACCATGAGGACTTAAATGTAGGTTTAAAGGGGCCGCAGGGGCCACAAAAACAGACAAAAAGAGACGTGTACAATAATACCTTTAAAACACGAATCATATCAAAATTTATTCTAAATCTTAAATTTAAAACTTATAGATATATTAAATAAGGTTGCGGGTATTTTAATAATCGAATGAGTGGTCGCGTCGTTTGTCACAAATATGCATACTTTAAAGAGGACCCCTTAAACCTACCCCCACTTAATCTGAGACACAAGTTTGTGATGTCTCGCAGTATTCCATTCTCTCACTAGTGAAATTTATTATGATCCCAATAACATCTTAACAAATTTCACTTTGGATACTCGTTCCAATAGTAAACCTACGAAATATTAAGATTATACTATGTAGAGTATAATCTTAATATCAAAGTTTATGCAATCGTACACTTCCACCTAAAAATACATCATATAATTGTGACTACTTACTTACCTACTTATGTATGTGTTCAAGATGTGTTCAAACTTTTATGTCCCGTGGTTTTTGCGTCGGGGATTATAAAAAGACTAAATTCTAAATATAAAACATCTCCTGAGCTATCCTTCTGCCGCCTATATTTCATGTGAGTCTATCACACGCCCGTATTCTCGGCACGTTCCTCTGATTGTTTTGTCGGCTTGTACAACGCACCGTTATTTGTAAACTATGTTTCCGAACATATTTTTTTCCTCTTGGAAAGCTGACGAAGTAACTAGGAGGTCTTTTTTGTGGAGATTTGTAGGCAAAAGGTGAGTTGTAGCTGTCATGACATGTCTGGTTTGGGTTTCTACGAAATGTTTTATACATTTTTCAAGGGTTAGTCTTGATTGAGTGATAAATAATGGTGTTGTTAGGTAATATGACATGTAAAATGTTCATTTATTTATTATAAGCTATGCCCCGCGGTTTTACCCGCGTTTAACTTTATAAATTATAGCCTATGTGTTAATTCGGGGTGTCAGCTAACTCCATACCAATTTTTATTTAAATCGATCGAGCCGGTTAGCCGTGATAAAGTAACAAACATACACACTCACACACTCGCAAACTTTCGCCTTTATAATATTAGAGTGATTGCCTTATACCTCATACTTAATGACAACCAAAATAATAAAACCTAAATTAATTCTATAAAATTAAATTTAAAATCTTAAAAATAAGTAAGTGCCTATATCTAAACTACTTACGTCTATTTTCTACCTACCTACTTAAGTAACTATACCTACCTGTTAAGGAAAAAAGGAAATAATTAGTCCAAGTTTTTTCTATGGAGGAAAATCCAAGAACTTGGCTTTTCTTTTTTTGCAATAATTATATGCTCTGGGCATATAATTAGAAACATTGTGCTTACATCAAGTGCCTAATATACATTCCAGTACCTAGACTTTAGCACATACACATACATACATACATTTTATTCAATTAAGGACTGTATTTGCTATTTGATCGTTTCCTAAACTGTGTCAATTTATATTTTTAATGACAAAAGTCAAAATTTTCTGAGTTTTTCAACGTGTGAGCTGTTGTTATCTTAATGTCAGAGTTGTTTAAGCCACCTTGAAGGCCTCTGATATGGCTTAACCAATGCTGTTTTAAGACAACAACTGGGACCGATAACTTAACGTGCCCTCCAAAGCACGGAGACACTCATAAATTATACCACTCGAACGGTCCCCCATCTAAATTATTATTATTATTATATGGGGAATTAATATTTTAATAATCATAATCATTTATTTCAGGAAATTTTTCCCATATTAACCCACTATTAAAAATTAAAGATATCGACATATTAATCACGGTGCCCCGCGGTTTACCCGCGTTAAACTTTATAAATTATCACAGCTCCTCCCCCGTAGGTATAACTCTTATCTTAGTAATATTCATGCATAATTTGAAGTAAAGCCATGCAGTACTTTTAGAGTTTAGCCCGGACATACATACAGACAAACAGACAAAATTTCTAAAAACTATATTTTTGGCTTCGATTATTGTAGATCATGCCCCAAGTATCCTTTTAAAAAAATGTTCAACGTACAGTTTTGACTTTCCTACGATTTTATTATATGTAAAGATTAAAACGATTTAATTAAAATAAAAGAACATATTATGTATTAAAATCAGGTATCTGTGGTCTCCTATAATTGAGGAATTTGAATATAAAATTTTGTTTTGTGTATTTTACATGTTGACGTGTTGTTGTGAATGTGAAGTTGTTTCGGTGCAGAGGAAAAGTAAGCACCGTAAGTTAAATTTACTATTTTTTTACACCTTGTATAATGAACATTGCCGGGCCTGTTGACGTGGTTGGGAAATGCTCGCTTTTCACGCCGTAGGTCGTGGGTACGATTCCCATCCAGGACAGATATTTGTGTGCATGAACATGTCTGTTTGTCCTGAGTCTGAGTGTTATTATCTATATAAGTATATATTTACAAAAGAAAAGTAGTATATGTTGTATATCCGTTATCTCGTTTCCAAAATACAAGCTTTGCTTAGTTTGGGATCAGATGGCCGAATAATGTCCGAGGATATTATTATTACTTAAATAAACAATATTAGAGTAAAAAACATCCATACTCACCAACCTTCGTATTTATAATATTACTTGGATAAATACTGGTATTATCCGAGTAATATTATAAATGCGAAAGTTTATAAATCATATATTTAGTACTATACTAGCGGCCCGGTACGTGCTTCGCTACGTATAAGGCATACTAATAAAAAATTGATTATGAAGTTCATTTATTCAAACTAAAAAAAATATTAAATTGCTAGCTAGTAAAAACTAAAAAATAAAATGAATTGGGTACTCTTACTATGGTGGGTCTATATGGGTTAGTCTAAAACATTTGGATAAACAATATTTTTTGTTTTTCTATTTGAGCATGAATAAATGAACAGTTACCGGTGTACCGACTCTGGAACAGGCAACATAAAGTTGGCCATGTGAAAAACATGATCCCTTCAAGTTCACACCACAAACGTGAAGTGTTTACCCTTGGGCCTTGTTTATTGTCGGTGCATTGAATCGCCTTGCATGGTCATCAAAAGGTGTTCTATCAGCCCTTATTACAATTTTGTGATTATCAGATGGCATACGATCGAGGGCAATTTTGAACAATTGAACTAATGCGTTATGCTGATGGAAAAACCTTTGTAGCTCACGAATAATTTCACGCCTTGTATTTGAAACAATTGCACAACGTTGATGCAATTCACGATTTTCATCACCAATAAAATAAATTTGCAAAAATTATGATCAGCGTTGGGGTATGGCAATAACGAACCAGCTTGATGATAAATCTGGCCCTGAATCTGTAACATGTATGCAATTTTAGGTAGATGTTGGATCAGAATTTTTAAGACTTTATGATTCTGATTGAAATAAACGTGGGACAATCCTGTTGAGGTATTTACCTTAAAAGTCGGCATAAAATTATCTGTTATAATTTTAGTAGCACCAAAAGAAGTCATTTGAAATGCCGAATCGTATTGTTGAATATGACTCAAAAACTGCTTCGACGTTTGAGATGTCCCAAAAATAAATGAATACAATGGTTCGGGTGGAGTTTCTAATGTTGGCAATCTCACTTTACCATTAGCACAACACATGCCGGGCGTTTCACCTGGGAAGTTAGCCGCATCACAATTTGCACATATTGCGTCCATCATTCCAATGTATCTATATATTTATTTATAATGTATATATATCTGTATCTATTCTGCGCATTACATTCACGCTGCGATGCATTAGCTTGTGTACGTTCATCTGCAGTCAGCGATCGTCTTAATAATCCCACTTGATTTGCATAATTTGCATTACGCGTTCGCCGGCCTATGTTTGGTCGTCTGGTTCGTGGCATTTTACCTTCTTATATAAAAATATCATTAAATAATTCACTATTAACCAATTAAATTTTTGTAATCTACTTATTCAAGACTCACCGATTGTTTTAATAAACTCAACAATATTTTGAAAGATATAAACACAAAGCAATAATTATCGCTGCTAAAATGTAATGACATATGATGACATGAATGAGTTTGACAGAACTATCACGTTTTTTGTCTTCGTTTTTTTTTGCCTTCCCGAAATCTCTTCATTAATACCTACTTGAACTTTACATTATGGTATTAAGGTTCAAATTGGTTTTTAAGTATTAGTACAAATTGTTTGTATATGGGAGTATAGAAAGATGTTGATTTTACACTTTTTCAAGACCATTTTTAAATTTTCTCTACGTACAAACCTTCCCTGGACTTCCACGTATAATTCAAGACCAAAATTAGCCAAATCGGTAAAGACGTTGTTGAGTTATAACATTACAACGAAAAGTGGCATTGATTTTTATATATATAGATGTAGGTAGTATATTCAGTTATCTGGTTTCCGTAGTACAAGCTCTACTTAGTTTGGGATCAGGTGGCCGTGTGTATATCCCAGGATATTATTAACATACGTCAGTAGTGTAGAGTAAGTCTTCAAAGGCTAGATAGTATAATGTCTTGTATTTTGTGACTGACATTCCAGATTCCTGCGTTTAGTATCTTATGTCGCAGACAAAGAGAATCCGGGCGAAGCTTACTTCGAAGCACACTGAGCCACTTTGAATTTAGAGACTAAAGCCGGGGAGATCAGTGATATTGTCCATAGGTAGATGGATGCTTATAAATAGCATATACAGGTAGAAGAGATATGTAGGTATCATGAGATGGAAATTTGCTTGCTATTATGCGATAAGACCGTCAATTTTAGTAACAATCATCCATACATAGTCATAGTTAATCATCATCATCATATCAGCCGAAAGACCACTGCTGAACAAAGGCCTCCCCCAAAGATTTCCACAATTGCCGGTATTGCGCTATTCACAGCCAGCGACCCGCGGAAGATCATCGGTCCATTTTGTAGGGGCACGCTGCGTCTTTCGGTTCGTGGTTGCCATTTCGTCGCTAGTCCATGTTATACTTCAGTTTTGCAATTCTTCGCGCTAAGTCGGTGACTTCGGTTCGCCTGCGGATTTCGACATTTCTCATTCGATCTCGCAGGGAAACTCCGAGCATAGCCTTCTCCATTGCTCTTTGAGTGACCTTGAGCCTTCTAATAAGGCCCAAGCGTAGCGGCCGAAGGTAAGCGGCCACGTCTCTGTTCCGTAAGTCAACACTGGCAGCACACTGGTCAAAGACCTTCGACTTGAGACACTGCAGTATTTTGGACAAGAAGATATTACGTAGCTTCCCGAACGCTGCCCAACCGAGTTGGATTCTACGATTGACCTTCTCGAAGTTGGACTTACCTAATGGTCTGTCCTAGGTGCTTCTCTACAACTTCAAGTACCGAGTCTCCAACCTTCGATTGAGTGGGTGCAATATGGACGTTCAACTATATGTTCGTCTTATCCATGTTAATTTTCAGACCCCCTTGTTAAGAAACTCTGCTGAGGTCATCGAGCCTTGTAAAGGGTCTTTTAACAAGGACGGGCAGATGTTGAAATTGAATAAAACAAGGTGTGTGTGAGATATAAACGTTTTTTTTTTCATTCGAAAAGCCTATTAATGCCATTATTTATGAAATATGACATCGTTTAAATGTCCGCCGCGGCTTCGAACAGTGGCACGGATCCGAGAGGTCCAATTTTCTATGACTCTACTGCATAAATCTGGCTGAATCTGAGCGATGGCCTGCGTTATGTTGAATTTCAGGGCATCAGTCGATTGCGGTTTATTGGCATAGACTGTCAATTTTACAAACTTAAAAGAGTAACAAACATCCATGAATCCATGGTCACAAACTTATATCTAACGGGGTTAAATTGCATGATCTTGGTGGCCAATCCACGTCACCTCTGCGAGAGATAACCCTTCCCTTAAACCGTTCATCCATAATTTCCATCGTGTCGTTCGCTGTGTGGCTCGTAGCGTCATCTTGCTAGAACCACATGTCGCCTTCATCCATATCGTCTATATGGATCTTCCAAAAAAAAATTGTTTATCATTGCCCTGTAGCGCTCGCCGTTGACGGTGGTGGCTTCGCCATGGTCGTTTTCAAAGAAATACGGACCGATGATGCCACCGCGGCACCGGGCCAAAATCCGCACCAAACAGTAACTTTTTGTGAATGCATAGCAACCTGGTGAACCTTATGTGGGTTTTAGTCGTCCCATATTCGGCAATTTTGCTTGTTGACATATCCATTCATCCCAAAATGCGCCTTGTCGTCGTTAAAGATGTTTTTTGGCCAAAATCAAGGTTCTCTTCCAAACGTTCTGAAGCCCAATTAGCGAACAAACGGTGTTGTCTATGGTCATTCACTTTGAGTTCCTGGGTCAGTTGGATCTTGTACGGGTGTAGGCTCAAGTCCCGACGCAGAATTCGCCAGGTTGAAGTCTGCGAAAGGCCGAGTTCTTATGCACGGCAAGAAATCGACTGCCTCGGAGTCTCCTTCACACTGTCACGGACAGCGGCGATGATTTCGGCCGATCTGGCGTTTCTTTGACGTGAGGGTGTAGGTTAGTTGTTAACTGAACCAGTCGTCTCAAATTTGGCCCCCATACGTTGGAGAGTCGATTTCGAAAGGCCACCGCGTCTGCCGTAAAATGGACACAATGCGCGCAACGTTTGCACTAATGAACACATATTTTGATAATAAAGTTTTATCATTTAGACGTGCTGCTCAATCGAGTAACTTGCCATGGTGATTTGGCATCAATTACTGAACAAAAAACAATAGATTTGACGGATGTCACAAAAACTATATGGCGGCAACAAACTGTTAACATCGGCCCGTCCTTGTTGAAAGACCCGTATAGTAATAGTTAAGGCGAGTATTATAATGAGATATTCCATTTTTTAGCACATCCACTTATAACACCTCTGGTATTTATATGCTAATGTGAATCGCCAGGTCGTGAAGGGATAAAGGGTAGGTAACCCCCATATTGCTATATGCATCGCCAGCGTCGTTATCTTTGGTAATCGCTTCCCATAAGGTGGACCGTCTACGTAAATGGTTGTGTAAAAATACACAATCACAATGGGATACGTAAAACTTTCCATAGTTTGAGTCAGAAGCTAAAGTTACAAGTACAAAGCGAGGAAAGAAATTTAAAATTTCAAGTCTTTTATAGAATTCTCGGGATTGTAAACGAGAATGCGCATTTCTGCGGCAAAATGCTGACAAAGGGTAGTTTTGCAGGTTATATTTTTGCAGACTATTACAGCGCCAGTATCGTAGGAAATAAGTGGTGTCGCAATTTACGAGGTTAACAGCAACAAAATGTATAAAAGTATATACAATGCTACTAATACTCTTAATGCGAAAGTTTGTGAGTATGGATGTATAGATGTATGGACGTGTGGATGTTTGCTACTCTTTCGCGCAAAACCCCCGAATAGATTTTGATGAAACTTTGTAGGAATATCCTACTAATACTATAAATGCGAAAGTTTGTGAGTATGATATGGATGTTTGTTACTCATTCACAGAACTACCGAACGGATTTCGATGAAACTTTGTTTTAATATAGCTTACAATAATATATACGAATAACACATAGGCTATATTTTATAAAGTTCAACGCGGGTAAAACCACAGGGCACAGCTAGTATGCTATTATTTAATGATATTGCAAAAAAATTGTTACATAATAATAAAGTTGGTGATTTCAATTTTAATATCGTACTGAAAAGTTTTAAACAACTTCAAAAGTAGGTCTTCTCCTTCTTTTAAAGTTGGTTCTGTGATTTCTCACTGAGTATTTATTATTGTACATATTTGAATGAATATGATTACTTAATTGTGTAATATAAATTTTATGATTGTATGGCTTGTTGGTCTTGTGATTAGTGAGCCTGACTGCTAAGTCAGAGGTGAGCACGATTATTCGTTCTGTGACTGGAAGTAATTTATTTATTTTTTATTTATTTGGAAAACCAACGGCAACAAATACAAAATAAATAGATGTTATAAGCAAAGCAACAGGTCTTCACTTTTTTATGTATTACTAGCTGTGCCTCGCGGTTTTACCCGCGTTAAACTTTCAATATTATAGCTTATGTGTTATTCGAATATATAAGCTATATTACTACACAGTTTCATCATAATCCGTACAGTAGTTTTTGTCTGAAGAAGTAACAAACGTCCACACTCACAAACTTTCGCCTTTATATTATTATTGTGACATTATTGTATTATTAAATTTAGAATTATATAGGTAAGTATGTTTACCAGTTATTTATTCATTTATTCACATATTTTTTGTGTGAAAAACATACTTAACGTCCTTAAAATTTTCTTTATAACTACCGAATTAGACAAGAAGTAGCCATGAGGTATCCGGCTTAGAAACAATAAAAAGACCCCATACCATCTCGTGGGTATCGTAAAAGGCGACTTAATTCTTTAGCTACCTCCTATCTGCGGTCGCCAACTCGCATGCCCAGCGCGGCGATGACTACAGCAAACCCCTCCAAATGGCAACATTACAGGAACCTTTGGGGGAGGCATATGTCCAACAGTGGACGGTACAAGGGTGATAGTTACTAATAATATTATATTATATATGAGAGAGTTTGTGGGTATGGATAAATAGATGTATGGACGTACATATGCCTGTTGATATGAAAGTTTGTGAAAATGGATGTATAGATGTATGGCTGTATGGATTTGATGAAACTTTGTAGTAATATCCTACAAAATATTATATATGCGAAAGTTTGTGAATACGGATTTATGGATGTTTGTTACTTTCACACAAAAACTAGATGTATGGACGTATGAACTTTAATGAAACTTTGTAGTAACATCCTTATTAATATTAGTAGGATATTACTACAAAGTTTCATCACAATCCGTACAGTAGTTTTTGTGTGAAGAAACAAACGTTCACACTCACACACTCGCAAACTTTCGGCTTTATAATATAAGTGTGATATTATTGTATTATTATATTTAGAATTATATAAGTATGTTCAGTTATTTGGTTTGGGATCGGATAACAGTATGTTAGTTGTCCCTAGATATTCATTTATTCACATATTAATTGTGAGAAAAACATACATAACGTCCTTAAAATTTTCTTTATAACTACTGAATTAGACGAGAAGTAGCCATGAGGTATCCGGCTTAGAAACAATAAAAAGGCCGCCACATACCATCCCGTGGGTATCGTAAAAGTACTATAGCCACCTCCTATCTGCGGTTGCCAACTCGCATGCCCAGCGCGGCGATGACTACGGCAAACCCCTCCAAATGGCAACATTACAGGAACCTTTGGGGGACGCCTATGTTCGGCAGTGGACGGTATTAGGGTGATGATGACGACATTAGACAAGTTCTATTTGGGATCAATTTTAAAGTATATCCTCTCAATAAATAAAGACGAATTAATGAGATGGCCACCCATCATCTATGTTCAGCAACGAAAAACTAGGGAGTTCTCGAAAACTTATTATTATTTAAAAGTTTGAATCATAAACTTGAGAGGTGTCAAGGGACACCCGGATGGAACGAAGTTCCTTTAATTAGTGAAGGAATTGTAATGAAATTTAATTTTTTTAAGTTATAATTGTTATTATTTCTTATTATTTATTATGTACTAAAAACCTGTAGACACTCAACAAAAATAATCGTCGCGACACCACAATATTCAATGCGAAACAGAAAGACGAAACGTAAATATCTGGCTTGCTTTCTAAAAGAGACAGACAGAGAAACATGCGCATTCCGCACGGCTTACAATAGCTTACTATAGCAAAAAGTGTCGTTACAACTTTTCGTCATAATTTTTTCCGTCTAGCCCCCTTTAGCAACGCGCGATAAGGAACTTCGTTCCAAAAACTTAAAAAGAGTAATTTAAATACAAAATACTGACTTTAATACCAACAAATATATTGAAAACTAGCTGGGCCCCGCGGTTTTACCCGCGTTAAAGTTTATAAATTATCACAGGTCCTCCCCCGTAGGTAATAGTTTGATAATATGTAGCCTATATGTTGACCCAACCTTTTAGTAATATTCATGAAAAATTTGAAGTAAATCCATCGAGTACTTTTTGAGTTTAGCCCTGACATACATACAGACAAACAGATAAACAGACAAAAATTCTAAAAGCTATATTTTCGGCTTCGGTTTGGATTGCAGATCACGCCCCAGGTATCCTTTAAAAAAATATTCAATGTACAGTTCTGACTTTCCTACGACTTTATTATATGTATAGATAATTTGGACTTAACAATTACGTGTTACGTGCCGCATGCATGACCACCTGGCTTGCTGCAAAACTATATTATTAAAACCATATTAACGCGCCGGTTGACGTGGTTGGTAAATGCTTGCCTTTCACGCCGCACGTCGTGGATTCAATCCCCACCCACGACAGATATTTGTGTGGATGTACATGTTTGTTTCGCCTAAGTCTTGCTATATAAGTATATATTTACAAAAAAAAAAGGTAGTATATCATTATATCAGTTATCTGGATTGCACAGTACAAGCTCTGCTTAGTTTGGCATCAGATGGCCGTGTGATAAATAATGTATGTACCAGGATATTATTATTATTTTTTATATTTTTCTACTCTTATAGACTTCAAATGTTATAATTTAAGCGGAATTATTTCATACATTTTAGTTTACTTTAGTTTAAACCAATATTATTCCAGTATTTGATTGGGAACATCTAGAACAAATAAAAAACAAATAAAAAGTGTGAGTCGGACTCGCGCATAAGGGTTCCGTACCATTATCTATAAAAACGAGCAAAATTCACGTTTGTTGTATGGGTGCCCCCTTAAACATTTATTATATTTTGTTGTTATAGCGGCAACAGAAATATATGTGAAAATTTCAACTGCCTAAGTATCACGGTTCATGAGATACAGCCTGGTGACAAACGGACAGACAGACAGACAGCTGAAATGCTGGTTCGCCACTGTCCTCCAGATCATAGGATCTAGCGTTGATGAGTCAGTGGGTCAACACTTGTTTTTTATATGTTTTTACTAGATGACCCCCCCCCCCCTCCGGTTTTCGCCTCCCAACCCTCTCGGTGTTACCTGCGTTTAGCTATTTATTTTACACATATATTAATTCAGGGTATTTCACCCAAATCCATTCAGTAGTCGTTTCTTAGTTGGGTTACAATCATCCAAACATACTAAGTTACATATTTGTAATAATGCGCTCTTAATTGAATTTTGACTAGGATATGAGCTCTATCCCTGACTCTCGAGAGCCGATGGGACGAACTAGCCTTCACAACCTAAAAGACATCTCTAAACTAGGGATTTTAAACTATACTATATACATATTTAAACAATACTAGTTGAATAGCCAAAGCGTCTTTATCTAGGTAACCTTATCATTATATAAACAATAATCATTTCATTTGTTAGCAAGAGACAAATAAAGTAAATCTTTATGAAATAACTGTCACAAAAAATAATGAACAAGAGCAATTTCTTTATTTCATTCCGAATCAGCTAACTTGACAAATTAATCAGTCTGTAATCCCTGATCTAATCAAAACAAAACAAAACGTAATAAATTTCTTGCAAACGTAAAAGAAACTTCGTTTGATTTTTCCTCCAATATACAGGATTAAGAATCCCGCTCCGTATTATCATTGTGACAATAAAAATAACAAGATTTGGAAGATTCTGGAACATTTTGGGAGGCAAATGTTTAAAAAAAAGAAGCGTCGGTACCTATATATGTTGATTTTATTACCGTATTTGCATAACGAAAATCATCATGCAAGTACAACTTGTAGATTTTCGAGGAGTTTCAGGAGAATATGTGGTGCCGTACGGTGTTATTGTATCACCTTTGTATAGGGAAATTATCTGCCATCTCTTTCACGAGGGGAATGGCATTAAGGCTGAAACAGCTCATATTGTTATCTTAATCATTTAAGTATTCCTCTTATAATAAAGATCAAGGGAATAACGTATTACCGACATAAGTGTCTAGAGTGGGTTAAGATTAGGACCATCTAAATAAGTTGGGACTATCTAACTTTACAGCCACTGGATCTACTGGGGATGATCTCTGATGGATCGATGATGTTGTGAAGGTGGCTGGAAGCCGCTCAGTATGGCAAGACCGACAATTGTGGAGCTTTTTCCAGCGCCGTAAGTCGTCGTTTTGGTTGAAATTATGACGATAATGGAAAATATACTATTCTTATTTATACATGACGCACATGTCGGAAAACGTTTCAGGTCCTGCCAACGGCTTACAAGAGATCAGAAGAAAACAGATTCCTAAGACTCCAACCTCTCATTCGGCTCGTTGAGTGTCTTTATTGAATAGAAGCTTGCACAGGAGAACTAAAAGCCCATTTTGAAATGTATTTCGTACATTGGGGACTACCCAAACTCAAGATAAACAGTTAAGGAAATTTCGATTTACCGTTAGCAAAAAGGAGATGAAGTAGGATCACGTCACGAATAGACAAAAATAATCGATACAGCACATAGGCGAACCCAATTCGTACCAGCAACTTGAACAGCTTACAATAGTAAGTTGTTCAAGTGTTCGACAGGGTAACCCAAAGTGGCCTGCAGACGCCACCAAGAGGTCCGGGAAGAATTTTCTTTTCCGCCAGAGCATTCGAGTTCCATGGAATCTTATAGAAGGGCCGCGAATGGTTCGGAACGCGAAGAGCACTGAAAATTCTAGCCATGGGCTAATTTAATTTCACGTGGCCTAAAACTTTATCGTTTCCTCTTGAACTGGGCACTGCATTTTTTTTTATTGAACTTCGTACAGCTGAATGCTTGATTTTGACTATAGATTGTCAAGATTAAAGAGAAAAGGCTGTTGTTTCGAAATTGTCGAATAAATTCTTCATACTTGCGGTACCCGCGCATTATACCCATCAATGAAGAACTGTTTCCCTATTACTCGGAAGTTACGGCTTACTCATCTTTGGTTCAAACCGAACTATGGATTTATTTCAGCTAATGAGGGGCATGCATGTAATTGCCATTTTTGTTTTCATACCAATATAAGTAAACACCTACAGATTTTTTTAAGATCGCGTTTAGCCTACGAGGGTTTTGCTTCTCCGGAAAATAGCATCGGGAGTGGGCACAAACCATCTAGCAAATAAAACTACGACAAAATAACCTGCACTTTCAACATAAGCTTAAGGGTTGCCATCCGTTCGGGTTTCCCCAGATTTGTCCTAGTTTAGAAGGCGTCTGGGGAACGTCCGGGCGGGGTTTCATTGGTAGCCCTGGTTTAAATTTTAAAGTCTTGCTTGGGTCACCGCGCTACTGAACGACTCGACGACGGCAGCGCGGTGAGTACAACCGACGAACGTTACTGGTACTGGCAGTGGCAAGTCGGTTATGACTTATATATTATGCCAAATGTCTCGGTTCTGGGCTCTAAAATCCGGAGTTTTCACGTGTTTAACATTAACTTCACCTTGGTACATAAACTGTAATAAGACTCTTAACGCTGAATGACTAACATCTTTTAAAAATACTATGGGATGTTGAGTTGGGTTCATTTTGAACATTTCTTGGAAATAGGGAGAACATACTAATAAAACTAATTTGTGTGCCAGTAGTAGTCTGCCTTCGGCAGCCAACTTTACATCTACTAGATTTCCACGGGACAGCAGGCCATGAAAGCCTGCTAACATATTCGCGTGGAAATTGTTCCAACATAGTGAAAATTATTCGTCCGACGCCATGATGGCGGCGACCCCGAAAGGAACCTATCCTAAACTTTGTACTTTATAATTCCAATATTAGAAACATTTGAAAAAAATAATAAAACGATGTTTCTAATGTGTCTTGTCCTGGTTCCTAAGTTTTGATATGGAAACCCTAAGCTTAGGGGCAGTTTACTGACGGGCAGCTACAGCTCAGCTCGGTTTATTTATGGTTAACTTTGTTTCTGGACTCACTAAAACACTATAATATCCTCAGTTCAAATGGAAATTCACCGATGGTTTAACGACGGGAAAGGAACGTCAACGTCAGATTAACACACCGTAAAAAGCATTTTTCAATTGGTTCCAGGTATCTACCCGGACGGGAATCGTGTCCCACTACGTGCGCCTCCAGATTGTGGTGCCGGAGGCTTTCATCCTGGGCTCAGGAGAGCATCACGTTGACTTAGGCAGCGTGATACACCTCATTTGTATCGTTGAGAAGGTAAGATACTGATGCACAAATAACAGTCGTAATAAGAAAACTTTCAAGTAACAATCACATACACACACTTAATAAGTATACACATGATAAATTTATCTCTTTTATTTTAATTTAGTTTTTATATGATTTTTATTCAATGCTTGATATTTATTAATGTGTTTTTATCATTATTATTATTTTTCTTTTTTTCCGTAATTATTTATTTTGTGTATAACTCAATCCAGACTATTGCTAAACTTTTAAAGGCTTTTATTTACGGAAGAACATTGACTCCTAAGACACACAAACCTTTAATTAAATAGTGTATTAAGCCTTATGTTTTTTAGCCTTAATATATTGAATCGTACAATGATCTAGCTAGTGATTATACCACACCAACCATCCGGAACTGAACGCCACAAGTAATTACAATATGTATGTTCATAAAACTCTTTGAAATTTCATTTATCTTTACTTGTTGTGAACGTTCCTCTACTCTAATAATAATGCATACCAATTCGCGGTAGCTCAAACCTGCAACATGCGAAAAACAACTCACAGAGTTGTATACCTGTGACTTACGTGAAAATGATGGTATCAAGAATGCAAATAAGAAAAAAATATGTAAAAAAAAACATTAAAAATTTTCATATTACAGCTTAAGCCTAACATTTAATATCATACTTATTCAGAAGTCTCTTATACGCATAGGAAATGCCCTGTATACGCACAGTTGGAAACTTTTAATTGTAGCCATTAGAATGGGTCGGACCTCAGGGTCCACGCTTGTGTTGAAAGTGGTTAAGTACTTTTAATCCGTCATTGTAACTTTCCTTCTAAAATTAGTGTCCCCATCCCAAAAAAAACTCGCCAAATAAACGTTTGAAAGGGTTTTTACTTTAAGTCAGTTCTATAATTCGACACTTGGACACAGAACTGCTTACTTTTCAAATAAGTAATGTAATAGACGCAAAGGCCATATATACAGTCGTGGTCACCTAATTAGGTACATTCAAGATAGTGAAGGGCTATAACCGGTTATCTGCAGACGCCAGCACATCAAGCTATCCCAATCTGTCAAATTGCCCCAATAGAAATTGAACCTTATGCTTTTGTGATAAAGTTGAAAATCTTTAAAAGAAATTTGACGGATTGAGGTAGCTGGATGTGCTGGCGTCTGTACATATAAATATAAAACCATATTGATTTCTCAGCACCTATTATTTTCACAATATGGTCCGATTATTATGCTATAAATGGCTGTAAACAAAAGATTAAATAAATAGAAAAAGTATTTAATATCAAAGATTAAACATGTATTAAATACAACGTAACACGTAAATATTAAGGTAAAATTCTGTAGTGGACATTTAATTAAGGACAGTAAAGTATAATGAAAAATACAGTTCAACAAAACTTATAATCTGCAGTGTTATAATATCTTTAACAGCTCCATTTTATTACGTGTAAAATCAGTACCCAGTAGCAACACCTTTGTTAGTAATTACCGCTTGACACAGATGTGGCATAGACATTATCAGTTTCTGACATGTTTCGACAGGAATGTTTGCCCATGCCTCACAAAAAGCTTCATGAAGTTCATCCAAATTTGTATTACGATAAGTGGCAACTTTTTTCTTGATTTCGTACCACAATTGGGTTGAGGTCCGGGCTATTTGCTGGCCAATCTAGCACCGATACAGACTGACTGGTAAGAAACCACTTGACTGAATGGGCGGTATGTTTCGGGTCATTATCCTGCTGAAACGTCCATATAATAGGGAGATGCTCCTCAGCGACGTCGACGTCGACGACGTCGACGACGACTACGTCTGATCTGAATCCGTGAGTACCGAACAAGAAAAATTAGACCATATTCGAATATTGCCTTTCGGTAATGCCTAAGCCGTTGTTAGCCGTGTAGGTTTTCGGTAAGATGGCGTTAAAGGCGTAACTATCGAATGGATTGTGTAAATTCGAGTCTCAGAAACACGGTGCGGTGGCGGAGCGGTTAACGCACATGGGGCCGGATAATCCGTGGTCGGTGGGTTCGATTCCCACCCGCATTTAAATTTATACAATTAATTTTAAAGATGTTTGAAAAAAAGCAATAGGTATACCTAAATCTGTGATTCAGATCGTCATCATATTGCGCAAAACCAAATCAAATCAATTCACTTTATTTGCTCAATATGGGTACATACATGATAGATCTTAAAATAATATATTGTCCAAGTCCATATTCTACCTTTAAAAGGTGTGCAAAGTTCTTATTATAAATAACATCATTATACTTATTATTGTAAGACAGCCTTATTAATATGAAACAGGTAACGAAAAATAATGCAGATGTCAAGCTTAAATTGTAATCATAAGTAAAAATATTAATAATTCGCCAGTCTCATGCAAGAGTAGGCACGACCTTAACTAATTAACACAATTAAATCATTTGCAACCTCTTTTACCTACTCGTAATATAATGTCTGAATTTAATTATAAATAAATTATTTATGGATTTTTAGTTAGCCAATAATGGCCATTATCATAATATGTCACCTAAAAATTCATTTACGCTGTAGTAAGCCTTTTCTAACAAAATATTTTTCAATGTTCTATTGAATAGGTTACTACACGTAGTTTCTATTAAAGTTTTGGGTAAATGATTGTAGATCCGTGGACCCATACAGAATAAGCTCTTATTAAACATGGTTGTTTCATGACGCGGGCAACATATTCTGAACCGATTCCGTTCACTTTTGTAGCTGTGAAACATATTTAGGTTATTTTTAATAAAATTTACCACTTCGTAAAGGTACAGGCAACGTACCGTCAAGATTTTGAGGCTTCTAAAAAAGGGTCTGGAAGTGTCAGTCTGCTGCAGTCTACATATTGCCCTTAAACATCTCTTCTGTCCCTTGAACACACATTCGTTATCTGTGGAATTTCCCCAAAATATTATTCCTTATCGTAATATTGATCCCACATAACCATGATAGGCTGTTAGTACCGCTGTTTGGCTTACAACTTTGGATAGCATATACAACGCATACGATTGCTGACTTAGTTTTAGGCAGAGGCTTTCTACGTGTAATTTCCAATTTAAGGTCGAGTCTATATTTAGCCCCAAAAACTTTGTATTATTTACCTCAAGGATTATTGTTCCCATATAGTTCACATCAATGTCACTAATTCGGGATAATCTATTTTTAAATATGATTAAATATGTTTTGCTTCAATTTAATTTTAAATTATTTGATGTCAGCCATTGTATTATGTCATGTAGAGTATTTTGTATGTCAATTTCAATAGTCAAGTTGTCATTCCCTGTGATAATAATAGTGCTGTCGTCAGCAAAAAGAAACGTTTGATGACCAGTTACTTTTGGCAAATCATTTATGTAAATGTTAAATAAAAGGGGTCCCAGCACACTGCCCTGTGGGATACCCAGCTTAACCTCCTTATATTCAGATGTGTATTGTATTTCTTGTCTTTGTTAAGGACAAATACGTTTAATTTGTGTACATTGAAATCTATTGGAGAGATATGATTTAATAAGGTCTAACACATTTCCTCTTACTCCGTATGAATTTAATTTATTTATAAGTACTTTGTGATCTACGTGGTCGAACGCTTTTGTAAGATCCATGTAGAGCGCACATATTGGCGTTTTATTATCAACATTTTTTACAATTTGTTTAAGGAAATTGTAAATTGCTACATTAAGAGATTAATTTTTTCTGAAGCCAACCTGTTCTTTTGCAAAAATGTTGTTGGTTTCAAGAAAATTTTACAATCGATTATGTATGGCTTTCTCAAAAATTTTAGATAAAGCTGGTACTAAAGCTATTGGTCGGTAACAGTTCATACATTCTTTGTCATTTTTTTTAAATATCGGTTTAATTATGGTCAATTTTAATTTATCTGGGAAGACTCCATTAATTATACATAAATTAATTATGTGGGACAGTACGGATGATATTTTCGGAGATACTCGTTTAAGTATCATTGTACAAATCTGATCATATCCAGTACTTCGTGTATTTTTTAAATTAAGTATAATATCGTGTATTTCAATGGGTGACGACGGTGTTGCGAACAGGGAATTAGTAGTATGAGAGGGATAAACAACATTAATGTCATAGTTTAGTTTATTCACTTGGTCAATAAAGAAATCGTTAAATGAACTAGCAATAACTTGCGGGTCATCAGTGACTGTTACATCGTCAATTCTAATCTGTCTTCTTTCGTCTCTTGGCTCATTAAATCTTGTGTCATTAATTATTTTCCAGGTCGCTTTACATTTGTTTTCAGCTTGATGTATGTAATCATCGTTTTGTGCTCTTTAGGTAAGTTTTATAACACGGTTTAATCTACACGACAAGTCTTTAAACTGTGCTTTGCATGTAGCACTCCGTTTGTTACGATATTCCCATAATAGCCGTCGCTTTCGTTTGCAACACTCTTTTAAACCGTTTGTCATCCATTTTGGACGTTTGTGTAGACTTATACGTGTGCGAGTCATCGGAAAACACAAGTAGTAGAATAGGGTAAAAGTCTCGTATTATGAGTCAAAGGCTATGATAGGGTCATTTGATTCAAATACTTCATTGAATGTAAGAGATTTAATGTATTCGTCAAATTTTTCAATATTTTCTTTACTATAGTCACGTTTTACTAAATACCAATACTTGAAGTTATAACTCCTCTTCACCGGGCAAGTGAGCAGTTGTGCGGAGTGGTCCGATAAGGCAAATTCCAGTACTTTACTTTTACACCCTCGAAATTGAAAATTGTACAAAAAATTATCTATACATGAACCACTTATTGGTCTTGTAGGCTCTTCGAATGCCCATTTTAGGTTGTAAGATGATAGGGTTTCTAAGAACTCTAGGTTAATTTGGTTTTAACTAATATATAAATATTAAAATCCCCGCATATTATCACTCTCTTTTTATTGCGACAAAGCTGGGTGAGCATTGCTCGAAACTTTAAGAAAAATACATTGATATCTTCCTGTGCTACTTTGGGTGGTCTATAAATACACAATAAATATATTTTATGGTCTATTAGTTCTATTCCTGAAACTTCAATTATACCGTCAGCACAATTTTTTTACAAACCGCTTATTTCTTTATACTTATGTGACCTTCTGATGAAGATGCAAAAACCGCCATGGCGATTATTTCTTGCAAAATAAGAGCCAAGTGTGTAATCTGTGATTTTTATGAATTTAGAGTCGCTTGAGATCATGTTATGCTCAGTTATACACCAGACGTCTATGAATGTGCTTTCTCCTTTTTTAAGAGAGTCCATCGAAAGCATTAACACATCGGACTTTGACATAAGCCCATTTATATTTTGATGTTAAATATTTATTTTGTTATACACGAAAAAAGTCCCGTGACGCACCTAGGGGAATAGTCTCACTCGTATCGTTTGGTATGTCCGCTCGGTTTAGAGCAGAGCTATGTTTGCTGAGTGTTCCGGTATTACAATTATGTGATGTACTTGGTATTCGTCTGAAATAATATGGAATAGTTCCCTATCTGAGACATTCATTAGTGTTAATATGTGTTTTGACATCAATTTGTTTAGTTTCTGCCACTTGTGCCATATTTGAAAAATAATAAGTTATTTTTCCTTTATCTAGAGATTTTATAACCGGTTTCTGAATTACGTTTAACGATGGTTTGATAGACAGAAATGTGTGTTTGTAATCTATGGTATCAATGTTTAGGTTTATTAGTTTAGCAGTTTTATGTAAAAATGTTCATGTTTGATTTTCAGAGTAGTTAAGGTCATTACTATCTATATATGTACAATTTGGAATTTTTTTGCAAATATGTCTTAGCATATAATTAAGTTTACTCACATTCAAATGTGCGTTCTTATTTATACCCAATAGCATAATATTACAATTCTCAGTTAGCTGCCTTAATGTACACAAGGCAGTCTTTATTTTAAAAGGATTATTGTCATGTTCTCCGGCTGATATCACAATCTTGTCGTCTGTGTTAAAAACAATAGTTTTACAGTTGGAGATTATTTCATCTGTAGGCGCGTTAGGCTTGATAAATGACGAAACATTGTAACTGTGATATCTGGTACATGTTCTTGTAGCTAAAATATGTGACAAATCTCTACATTGTTTACCGCCAAAAATGTAGATGTAATGTGATTTTTCCTTGTTATGTAGAGATTTAGTTTTTGGTGGCACTTCTGCAGCAGTCATAGTTTGGACTTCTTTGTCTTGTAGAAGTGGTAAACGCTTTTTAATTGCAATATGTATGTTGCTATCCAATGCAGGAGGGAGCTTAGAGGTCCTAAATTTCCCTGTTAGAGTTCCTTTCCGTGGTGAGGGTGTGCCATTTTCAGTATTATACCATATTTTTATTTTACTATTTGTGTTTTCAAATCATACTCTTCATCATCATCTCGTTTTTGCAATTTAGCAAGGAGTTCTTACAGGAACTTAGTTTCTGTCGAGCTCACACGGTGATGAACAAAACTGTAAAGACTCGTGATAGACTTATAAATATCGAATGTTGACATCCAAGCTTGGCGGATATTTTTATTATCGAATCAATTAAATATAGCTGACAGATATTGGATACCTAACTATATCTTATTTATACGAAAGTGTTTAACTATTCACTTACATAAGAATATACAAATAAAAAGTTGGCGCGCGGCTTATGCAGAAGGCAGAAGGTTATTTATTTATTTATTTCCTGTTTACAATGGTTATGTATGTATAACAATTTTACTATCCAGTATGTACGCTAAAACTGATGATCTTGAACGTAACTAAGAACTTATGTAACACTAATTTCCAAAAGGCATTAAAATATTATTATATGATAAATTTAAATACGTTCAACAGTTACAATTATTACAGCGTTTCTCGTTAGAACCAGCAGATTTCGACGGTTGGCTGATCTACAAACTCTGCAGTTTATTTTTCTAGGAGTTAAATAGTAGGTAGTAGTAATTAAACAGTGCTTAAAGTATTTGTAGCCGTGATCGATAACTCCCGCTGAGAACATTTTAAGCCCAATAAAATCTATAAAACGAGGTAACGCTTTTTGTGGCTGCGATAATTGCTACCGTTGCTCTAATTGGGAAAAAAGTTCAAAGAAAAATAAAATATAAAACGCTGGCAAAGACTTTTCGGCTTGGTAATTGTGAAAGTACTTAGTTAAGTACTTTCACAATTACCAAGCCGAAAAGTCTTTGCCAGCGTTTTATACGTAAGCACTACGTTGTTACTATTATTACCTAGTTAGGTAGTTACCTAACTAGGTAATAATAGTAACAACGTAGTGCTTTTGGCAGAAAAGAAAGCTGTTCTCTCGAGACTAATAACTAATTACGCTGTTCCCCTTATGGTGCCAGTGTGTATATGTGCGCAAACGCATTTCTACTTTGTACTGTCTCACACTAAGGAGAGTTTAGTAGAAGAAGAAGATAAAAGATTTATTCCGAAAATTACACCAACAACAAAAGTACAATATAAAAATAAAATAAAATAAATGCTCCATCTCAGCGTTTGCTAGGATATTTTATTGTTGTAGCGCTGCTAATTCTGATTGTACCAAGTTAATCTAAAGGAACATTACATTAAATGTTTATATACACTTCGACAAATTGAGTCTCACAAATTAATAATAAAAATAAAGAAAAAAACAAACATTAAAGGGATAAACAAAAAGATAATTTCAAACAAAATGTGCATAATCAAAAATAATCGATTAAAATAACTGGTGTGAGTGGTGTGCTAGTGGCACATCACTGAATGCACTACATATTTTAGTCTATGCCACGAGCGAATGTCAACGACGAACTAATCCTAGGTAATTTGTTACTTGCTCTGTAGAGGAACAATAAAAATAGAGGCGGTAACTGTAACATTTACTTATAAACTTATTAGATACATCATCATCATCAGCTAGATATATTGACAAAGGCCTCCCCTAATAATATTAATTTATACAGATTAAAAAATTATGTTTGTCACTAACTTTACGTGAATCCGGCAGACTATGTACAGACGCCAGCGCATCAAGCTACCTCAATCTGTCAAATTTCCTCAATTGAAAGTGAACCTTATGCTTTTGTGATTAAGTTAAAAATCTATGAAAGAAATTTGACAGATTCTGGTAGGTGGATGTGCTGGCGTCTGTACCTGCTCAGTCTACACAGAATCTAGAGCAAGACAGTATTTTTCCAATCGAATGGAATTCCAAGCTCATTTTATGTGGGAACTAAAAATTTTACAAGCTTGTAAAGAAAGTAGTTTCGTGGAAGTTACAACTGTGAAGTTCCTGTTTTATTGACTTCGGGAACAGTACGTGAGTAATGCACAACCTTGCGAGTTGAGGTTTATTGGAGGTCATACGTGTACTACTTATGCTAATCAATGCTCCCTTATTCTATTCATCATTGCATTTCTTTCCAATATAGAGCTTATGAAAAGGACATAACATTAGAAGAAGAAGTACACTTTATTGCATAAATTAAGTGAAACAAAACAATGGATACAGACAAGGATATACATTGTGTTAATGAACACGCCTAGTCTGTATTGGCAGGGCCTTCCATAGCGGACAGCTTGTACATTGAAGGTTTTGTCAGTAAAATTAGTGGAATGCACTGGCATGTGATAATTTAGTTTCAAATATAATGTCGATTAATTATGCGCCCGGCTTTTTATGAATATCAACATATTAAATATACGCTACTCAAATATGTTGATATTCATCCAATTTTCTACTTTAGGCTATGGTTATATGTTATGTCAGTCAACGAGGGAATGGAAGTGTGCAAATATCGTGACTAATGGAAATCCGTTGTCTCTGCCTACCCCTTTAGCCTACTCTGGGAAACAAGCGCGAGTCTATGTACAGACGCCAGCACATCAAGCTACCCCAATCTGTCAAATTACCCCAATTGAAAGTGAATCTTATGCTTTTGTGATAAAATTGAAAATATATAAAAGAAATTTGACAGATTGGGGTAGCTGGATGTGCTGGCGTCTGTACATATGTATGTAATATATTCCTATTTTAAATTAAGTCCATTGATAATTGCTCGAGCATTTTTCCTCTCGGTCTGAATTGACCCTTAGGCAGCGACCCGATAATCGATGAGTAAAATCCAGACATAAAAATATAAGAATACGTCATGTTTCGGCCAATTTAGTTACACGAGAAGGAAGAAAAATATTACCAAGAGAGAAAGCGATCTATTATTTTCCAACTCTACAAGAGCGTTACATATACTTGTGTGTAATAGAATAACAGATAGGTTTCACTTTAGCATGTTTAAATTGCTAAAAGTATAATTATGAAATTGTTAATTATGATAACTACTATTTAAAAATGATTTAAAAGTAAATTGATAAAAGCGCCATCTGTTGGTTACTGTACAAACTAAGCTTTAGCATACTAGATGCTTTAGCCGTGCAGGTTACCCTATACTCTCTAGTCTTTGCTTAACATGCCTCATATTTTTCCAGAGCCCAACACCCCCTCAATACGTGTTCTGGTACCACAACGAGCGCATGATAAACTACGACGCAACCAGAGGCGGCATCACGGTAGAAACGGAGCCGGGAGCTCGTACGCAGTCCCGGCTGACTGTACGGGGGGCTACGCTCAAAGACTCCGGGAATTACACCTGCAGCGCGAGCAATACCGAAGCTGCTTCTATACATGTCTTTGTTTCGGAAGGCAGTAAGTATATTGATATATTTTTATGGATGTAGCAACAACTTTAAGAAGACGAGGTGACAGTGTTACTGTGCAAAAGAAACCTGATGCTCGCAAGCCGTACCACCTGTCTGTGTGTGGCCATCTATCCTGGGATTCTAACATGAAGCCACCTTTTATCTACATCTCTTCTTTTAAGAAAACAACTAGGTCAAGATAGACATCACTGGACTTCTTTAGAGGAGGCCTTCACCTTCGCCTAAGGATACTAATATTATTTACTTATTATTTATATCTTTTGTTCTTCGTACTTTTTATACTCTGTAACATATTTGTGACAAATATAAGGCTTTTTATTAGATTATTAAGAAAACAATATATGAGTAATTAATAGCTAAACATTCGTTAACTTCTACTTACTCGACTAAGGAGGGTTATGTTTTAGACAGTCTATCTATGTCCTAATACTATACCCCTGATCAATATCATACAATCCTAGAAGTAAGTTATGTATGATATTGATTTTGATGGTGGTGAAATAAAGACTGTTTTTTTGAGCGGAAACCTCTTGTTTCCTCACAGTGCTGCGAGGTTGTTGGTGTTTTAAAAGTAACCCTGTAGGTATATATATTTCCAAAGAGGCATTTGAACCCTCGTTATTGATTTCAGAAAAAACTGTCATTTATCAATCAAAATCAATACCACAACCATAGAACCATAGAGTAATTTACTAATCAATGTTCGTTTTTGCAAATTCCAGGCAACAAAATGGCGGCGATCCTCCGACGGAACACAAGCGCTATTCACAGCATCACGTCCAGCGCCACATGCTTGCTGCTGCTCGCTTCCGTGATGATACAATTCGGCCTGCGATGACGGTAGTCCGGGAATGTTTGAGGCACTGTATGGGGACACTATAGGGATCTATCAGGAGTTATGCGTAAGCTTCCAAAGCGTAAGAGTCAACTTTTTTAAGCCGTAGGATAGGAAATGGCAGAAAACATAATTGTGGCGTTAAATTTGAGAAATTCGATTTCGAAACAAAACTCTTTACAGCCTGAGCTGAGCAACGTGTTGTCCCTGTATCTCCAATTTAGTTAATTTAACATTTGAATAACAATAAAAGACAAAATTATCTGTATTTATTGAGTGAAACTTTTAAGTTTTTCTATTGTGGAAAAGTTGGTCAGTTTTAGCCACATTTTTAACAATTTACTTCTTAAATAGTATATAGTAAGTAGTAAAACGGTTTAAAACTTGTTGTTTCAATTTAAAACTTATAATATTTTCTTAAAACACTGACCACGAGAAGCAAATTAAATTTTATAAATTTAACTTGCTTCTCGTTGTCGCTCAGAATTCTACTTCCGATTGTCCACATTGCTTTTTTTAACATTACGTTTACAGTTCGCCTAGGACTCCTTCGCCGGACACGTGTTCTTACTGCTTACTATTTGGTATATTTATATTCGAACCATCCTTTTCGCACGCTGGAGAAACCATTTTCCTGAAACAACTCCAACACAAATCAACGCAATCCAACTGTGTCAATGCGTGCTAAATTGTGGTTATATTATTTACCAAAAGATGGCGCTACTAATTAGTTCCGTTAGTAGTACTACGTGTCATCGTAATTCTCTCATGTGTTACTAGATGGCGCTTCTAAACTATTATTGGTACGAGTAGACTTGTGTCAATGTTTTATGCAAGAGGAATATATAAATTATTTTCAAACGTTAAGTTTGTTGAGTTACTTTTGATATGGCCTCATAAGATTATGACGAAAGGATTATATGCACAATTCCAACTTTTGATTCGCTTTAGAAAGCAAAACAGTCCCTAACAACACGTTCTCATACAGTGCCAACCTAATTAGAAAACCCTTTCATTTATTAATAAAGGAATCATAAATTGAATTGTAACATAAGTTGATTATAACACTAGTTAAAGTAACAAAATATTGTCGTAACTTAGTTAAGTATATCGTAAATTACTTAGATTTATTTAGTATTACTTATCTATAATAGGCACATACTGTACAGATAATAAAATTCTTAAAGTAAGACTTATTTGACATTAATTAAACTTTGTAAATTAGGTTATGTAAACTGAATTCCATCATTTGACGTTAATTAAACTTTCTAAATTAGGTTATGAAAACTGAAAATTAGGATATGAAAACCAACCAATCCAATAGATATGAACAGCCACAAGTATAAGGACCTAGATCATGGGCATTTAAAAACATTTTAAGGCAATTAATTTTTTTTTTCATTCAAGTTCTATACTTACTTACTTATCGTATGGGCAGCGGTTACCCTGATGTCTGAGTTGTTAAAGCTGCCCAGTAGGCCTCTAACATGGCCTGTCTGCGACTGTTGCCTAATGGCTACAACCGGGACCGACAGCTTAACGTGCACGGAGACGCTCAGAAATGAAACCACTTTGGCGGTCTCCCATCCATGGACTGACCGCGAGCCAGTTGCTTAGTTGCCAATCAATTACGGACCGGTGAAAGGATCTGGCTATGAGCGCCACCACAATTCAGTCATAAGGTCTAGTCACGGCTAAGCAGTGGAACACCCTCCCGAACGACGTGTTTCCAGACTCACACTACATGGATTTATTCATGGCTAGAGTGAACAGTCACCTTATGGGTACGCGCGGTCCACCTTCGACGACATCCTTACCATCAGGTTAGAACGTGGTCAAGTGCAAACCCTGGATGGGTTTATGCATAAAAAGAAAGTCAGAGAAGACAGGGATTACGGACCTAAGGGAGTCTCCCTCGGCCACATGCCTAAAGAACTATGTGTATTTAAAACAAATTGACGGCATCCGTAAATTCAATTATACGAAGGAACTCAGATTCACTCGGACTGTATGATGAACTAAGACTTCATACTTACAGACGCCAGCACATCCAGCTACCCCAATCTGTCAAATTTCTTTTATAGATCTTCAACTTTATCACTTAAGCATAAGGTTCACTTTCAATTGGGGAAATTTGACAGATCGGGGTAGCTTGATCTGCTGGCGTTTGTACTACGAAAACCAACCTTATTGCTTATGTAATAAAGCCGCGGTTACGGTATAGTATATCAAACAATGCGGCCGAATTTTTGACTGTACTAAAACGTCATCTGATCAGGATCGGAAGAATGTTTTGATGTGAAACTTCTTAAGTGACGTTTTGTTAATCAATTAATGGACGAGAGTTGAGAATACATTTTAAGGGTAGGCTACACGAGGGAGAAGAAAGATATAACGTTGATAGAAAGAGATGCTAATCCCATACCATGGAAGTGGAGAGAAAAAAAGAGCGACAATACGAAGTGTTGACATGTTGTAGATGTACGCCTCAGACGCTACATATGAACAGGATACATATGTTGTTGTTATTATTTCTTTCACTATTATGATACGAATTGCTCAGTTAAACGATAACAAAGATGTATAAGATTATCGTTATATAGTACGTCATCGAATATAAATCTCTACCTATTAAATAGCTCTAAACAAAGCTTATTACCGTTTTAATCGCCCAAATAAAGGGGAATATTACGATTCCATTTTTGGACTGTCTTGTACAGAAGTAACTAATCATACGATTGTAGATGAACACCTCAGAAGCTACATATGAACAGGCCACATTTGTAGCATTGTAAACACGGGCAATAATTTTCAGTCTAATGATTAAAAACTCCTACCCTTTGACCGCCCTAAAAATTTGTTTGCACGGCTAAGATGGCTGATAGATATTATGCCCGTACTGAGACCAACAGCTGGGCCTTTTCAATTTTTTTTTTTTTTTTAAATAACTTAACTTCATAGGTTTTATTAACTATAATTTTATTTTAAGTTTTAATTTAACATTTGATACTATGTAAACTGAAACCAAGTTTCAAATTAAAAATAAATCGTATAAATTTACCTGCGACTGGGAATCAAACCCAAAAACGTCCGGGTATCCGTCATTACTCCACAACCACGCCACGTAGAGACGCTGTCAATATACTGGCATGGCATCCACTGCCCATCTATATACATCTATACATATAATAAAATCGTAGCGAAGTCCAAACTGTACGTTGAATTTTTTTTAAAAAGGATACTTTCGTCGTGATCCACAATCGATATCGAAGCCTAAAATATAGTTTTTAGAATTTTTGTCTGTGTGTCTGTTTGTCTGTATGTATGTCCGAGCTAAACTCAAAAAGTACTGCATGGAGTTACATCAAATTTTGCATGAATATCACTAAGAGGTTGGGTCAACATATAGGCTACATATTATCACGATATCCCCTGCGGGGGAGAAGCTGTGATAATTTATAAAATTTAACGCGGGTAAAACCGCGGGGCACAGCTAATTTTTAAATATTTTACACATTCCTCAAAATATAATCGTTCTTTACTTCTTGGAGATTTACTTTATAAAACAGGAGGCCTGTGGAAAATCTAGGCCTAGGTGTACGTAAGCTTTTAAATCAACTTTTTACTTATACTTTTTTTAAACCCAGCTTACAGAAGGCGGCCATAAAATTTAAAACTAAAACATTTGAATATCAGAAGAATGAGATGAGATGAGAATAAGCTGTCTATATACCTACTGTACGTTGAAGGAAATTGATAAAACGTTAATTGTTTGTTTTACTAAGTTTAGGTATGTACCTACATTTTTAATTACCACGGATGAATAGAGGTAGGGATGATATTCATACATTGACACAATTTTGTTCAAGTCTTATTCATCCCACGATCATTATCCCGTTTTACGATGAATAATTAAAATTAGAAAGATATCTATTTAAAACGTGCAATCTTGCAATAAAATACGATTTTTGTCGATATGTTCACAGTTGTAGTATATTAACGCCAGATAAAAATTCCAAGTTTTAAGTTAAATAATTAACGCATTGTATTGTGAATAATACTAGGTATTCAAACTAAAATTTTATAGAATAAATCCAATAATACATTTACACCAATTTAACTTTCTTAATTTAAATTTTAATACTAATAATTTCACATAGATCATACATGTACAGACGTCAGCACATAAAGCTGCCCCAATCTGTCAATTTTTTTTTATGATTTTCAACTTTATCGCAAAAGCATAAGGTTCACTTTCAATTGGGGAAATTTGACAGATTGGGGTAGCTTGATGTGCTGGTGTAAGTGTAAGCATTCCTTTTGCTGAATAATTAAATTCCGACTTGGTGATTTAGAGATTTCAAAATGAAGTCAATTATATAAATACGTATTGTAAATGATTAAAAACTCAAAATTTAATAGAATATGACGTTATTCTGTGCCAGAATTATAAATATATTAAGAGATAATGAACACCGAATTAGCACATCTATTATTTCTATTTAATTTGCACTTGAATATAGGAATTATTTTTATTGGATTAGCATTATAATGTGTAATATATTGTCGATTTTATTACCTATATGTAAATGTTAATTCTCCGGAATTAATATTTAGGTAATTACATATTAACATTTAGCTGTATGTACGATTGTAGCTAGAGGTGAAAACTGAAAAGTATTAGGTGAATCTGTATTCTAAATTAATTAACAATTATAGTAACATTTGTGTGTTTACACTAAGTGGCTATATATTTGAACAGGTTCATACTGACAGCATCACAGTATAATTAGAATAAGGGATAAAACTTTGAACACGTTGGCCTATTTGTACTCGCTCAAAAGCCATTCGCATATAGTCGCAATAGCAGACATTTCCCTATACAAACATATTGATAATTTATCTCCCTAGCCTGACCAAGGCCAATAGGTATTGTTTTGATGCAAGATAAATATTTGCCACGACTATGAAGTACCTATATGAAACTAATCCGTTTACGACTATGAAGTCGGATCCCTACTGGTTGTACCATTCACACAATAGATTCTTTTTCATAATCCTATCTAAATGCGTAAACCATCTCAGAATATCTTTTTAAAACTACACTAACTTATAGATAATTTAACTACCATAAAACGGGGTGAATAGAATTCGAGGGATGAATAGAGACATACATTCCTTAATACGAACATTAATAATTTTTAATGTTGTGTTGTAAGCGTGTGCGTGTGATTAAGGACGCCAGCGCTCATTGGGTTCCCTACCCCATTAGCAATGAAAGGTAAGCGAAACTTGTTTGCTGACTCTTAGGCGATTGACTTAGAAACACGGACCAATACACTGAAAATGCATCCACACGCGTTCATGGATGCATGTTCTGTGTGTTGGACTGTGCGTGTTTTCTATACAAACGGAGATTCTTACAACCAACGTTAGAACACGCACTCACGCACTACGCTGCAACATGCGGGGCAGTATGCCAATAGCCTTAAAGGCCGGCAACGCACCCGCGACTCCTCTGGTTTGGCGAGTGTATATAGGCGCTATGCGGCGTGATCACTTACCATTAGGTGACCTACTTGCTCGTTTGTATCCCTCTGAAATAAAAAAAAAGACCGGAAAGTATTTAAATTATGTACAGAAGTCGTCCTTATTTTTATCCCCCTGTTTTACCTTACTTCATTGTATTTATTTATCTTTCAATTTTCTTTGTCACAATCATTATGGCAACAATCTGGAATATGGGCAATTTCAAGATTTCTAAGCACGCGGGGTGATGCACGATTTTGTATATAAGGGGGAATCAATATTGCGGGTTTCTTTTTTAATATAGCCAATTTTCTTTGCAGCGATCTGAAAAATGGGAAATTTCTAGATTTCTAAACACGCGGTGGCGATGCATTGATATATGAGGGTATCAAGTCGTTTACTGTGGGTAGGGTCTTACTAACACTGTTTGTAGGTGTGGAATTATCTAAACAACGAGCGAAGAAAATAGAAAAGCGAAAGTTGCACACCATTTTTAGTATAATTTCAGGTGAATATCCCCACCTCGGTGGTATTAATGGTGGTTTAAACATATAAATACCCTTTTTCTGTCAGAGGAGGGGTGAATTAATCACTGCCTCAAGATGTTCCTTATTTGATGACTTCAAGAAAATAGTTTATTTACTTAAGTATAATACCCATCTGAAGATCGCATAATTTAAATTTAACATGTATTTAATTTATGGGTATAATATAGTTATTGTACTTGGGTTTTTATTAAGATACAGTGATACCTTTGCAAGTTATATCTGTTGGGATGGAATACATGAATAATAGATTAGGGTATAATATTATATTTATGTACTTATTTGATTATACTTAATTTAATTTTAAGATTTTGAAATTATTTCACCTTATACTTCTTTTTTGAAACTTCTAAAGTGGAATGCGAAGATAATCCACTAAACCATTGATAAAATCATAGACTATAATATAGAGTAGCCATGTAAAGTACCACAAGTATACTTGTATTTCAAATTTGAACGTTTGATTCTAAAGATTCTAAAGTTTGTTATCTTATGTAAATATAAATACCAAATATAACAAATTAATATAGCAATTATTATTAACATGACTAGTTAAATTGTAAATAATTCATCAATGTTACTAATCATTTAATGTAAATACTATTTCGGTGATCATGTATGCAATAAATAATAAATTTCCTTGGATTTTGGTTTTATTACTTCTTTTCTTTCCTATTAAAATACTCAAACTCTAATTACTTACACTACAATTTCTACCAAAATTTTAATAGGTAAGTATTAAATGATTTGACAGTGACAGAGCCTCGGATATTTTTGTATGACTGATTGTATTTGGAAGTTTCTATGAATAATTGTAAGGCCTCCTACGCACTATGCGTTTAGCCGGAATGCGGTCAGCCGTCAGCAATCAATATTGCTGACCGGCTGTCACATCACAGTGACACTTTCTCGTACAAATATGTGAGTACGGTCAGCCGCACGGCTGGCCGCATTGCAAGTGTGCGAACGTGACGCAACGCAATGTATTTACGTAAGAAAGACAGAGACAGGTAATTGCACGAAATTCAACCGCACTTCCACAGTTTAATAAAGTGCGCGCGCTCTTTCTTTGTAAGTGCGGTCTCTTTCTTACGCTAAACTTACCTATACTTTGTTTGATTGCATGTCTTTTGTAGAACAACGGTCACAGCACATCCGTTCTCAAGCAAAGGACAACCTTTTATGGGTTACAAAAAGCTATCCTAAACGGGAATCAAACCCGAAACAAAAGCGCCGAGGCAGTAGCGAGGAAACTACCTTCACCATAGCGCAGTAAAATTACTACGACTATCTAATATCTTTTCAAGGCATAAT
Organism: Pseudoips prasinana; assembly: GCA_951640165.1. Classification (NCBI taxonomy): domain Eukaryota; kingdom Metazoa; phylum Arthropoda; class Insecta; order Lepidoptera; family Nolidae; genus Pseudoips; species Pseudoips prasinana. The sequence goes on along the minus strand of OX621251.1, from coordinate 28,016,235 downwards.
AGAAAATGTTTTTTTTTTAAATATGATATATGTACATTGGTACCTTCTACCCGTGCGCGCCTAATTGAGACCTAAGCGAGAGACTAAAGGTTTTTTTCTCCAACAATGTCACCGTACATTGTTGGAGAAAAAAAACCTTTAGTTTCCGTCCGTTTCAAAAGGAGATATTTGTATTTTTCTGTTTAGAAAAAATCTCAGTAGGTATCGGCCCGGAGTCAGGTAGTTAGTTGGCGGTGTTACATCCCCGTGCTTCGGAGAGCATGTAAAGCCAGCGGTCATGAACAGACGCCAGCACATCAAGCCTGTCAAATTCCCCCAATTGAATGTGAACCTTATGCTTACGTGATAAAGTTGAAAATCTATAAAAGAAATTTGACAGATTGGGGTAGCTGGATGTGCTGGCGTCTGTACCTAAATATTTTCCAGTAGTGTCGGCTAGCCGTCCCATTGGATCACCACCGAGGCGGTCCACTTGTTTATACCTTCTACCCGTGCGCGACTAGTTGAGACTTGAGCGCAGAGACGTTGCGCTGTAGGTACCTACAGCGCCAACTTTTTTTTATAGAAATAATGTATATTCAGGTCTACGAAGAACATCAAACAATATTTTAGAAAAATTAACAGTATTATATTTACTTATTGTTTTAAATACATATTTTTAGAGCTTCTCGCACAACTTACAAATTCTTTGTGGCTGCGCTGCACTGAGAGTAAACGCCCTCTGACTAAAAAAATGGAAACTAAAACTAAAAAAATAAATATTTTTGTTCAACGGTAAAAAGTATAATTTAGTGAAAACAGTACAATACTGTTCAAAACAGCATAGTTGGCAACCCTAGTGAAAAGAGAAAACCGACGTGTAGGATACATGTCGGCTTCAGGGGCCGGGTTAAATGTTTTTTTAACATTATACCTAACGACAGACTTACCCACAGGTAAAAATTCATGAGTTTGCAAAATAACCATTTATTTGTTGACAATAGATACGTATATTTTCTACCTGCAAAAGTAGGGGAGGGTTGCTATTGACCATACAAATGGAATAAAAGCGGTCCTTCTTATGTAGTACTAGCTGTTACCCGCGACTTCGTCCGCGACAATTTTGAATGATGACCAATGTGCCGTTTCTGTCAGAAACGGTATACAGAAAAAAACACGGCATTTGAAAGCATATTTTCCTTAAAAAATGTTTTACTGACTCACATACTAAGTTTAGGATATCGTTCCATTGGCCTACAATTTTGAAATATGGCACTAGGAGATAAAGGAAAAAAGAGAAAATTATCGTTACGCGTACAGTTATTTATGTAGGAAACAACGGTTATTTCAATATTACAAACAGACACTCCAATTTTATTTATTTGTATAGATGACAATAGCTGTACCTGCGCTTCGTCCACGTGTTAATTCGTTTATTTCGTTTTTTTTTGTTTTTATTAAAATAAAAGAATTTTTCTTAAATAAACGTAGCCTACGTTAATCCTTATTACATAAGCTACCTGCCAATAAATGTCCCATCAAAATCGGTCCAGTCATTTCAGAGATTAGCCGGAACAAACAGACAGACAGACAAAAATTTAAAAATGTTATTTTCATGTATGTACCGTATATATATTCATATTTATGTAGTAAACAACGGTTATTTCAATATTACAAACAGACACTCCAATTTTATTTATTTGTATAGATGACAATAGCTGTACCTGCGCTTCGTCCGCGTGTTAATTAGTTGATTACCTATTATCTTGATTTTTATTTCTAAAATAAACGTAGCCTAAGTTACTCCTTATTACATAAGCTACCTGCCAATAAAAGTCCCGTCAAAATCGGTCCAGTCATTTCAGAGATTAGCCGAAACAAACATACAGACAGACAAAATATGTAAAAAATGTTAATTTGGTGTATGTACCGTATATATATATTCATATTTATGTAGTAAGCAACGCTCATTTCAATATTACAAACAGACACTCCAATTTTATTTATTTGTATAGATGTAGGTATAAGAATGAATGTATGTCATGAATATAATATTACTAAATATATATTGTGTTTATATGCAAACATTATCAGTTATTCGTATAATTTTAATAAGTAAGATATATTTTAGTAGGTATAGAATATTAAACATATTAACACTGGCACAAAGAATTTAATATTATGAAACAAATGTTTTCAGATTTTACCAATTTGGACATTTTGAGGTGTAGATAAATTGGAATTTAGACATTTTGAGACTTGTATCTCTAGAGATGTGGACGTTTCGCGACTTCGGTGTTTGAGACTAACCGACTCAGTATATAGTATGGCGATCTGCTCGTCCAGATGGTATCATGGTAGGACACGGCCGAAGAACATTAATACAACATTAGTTTCAGAAACTGTTCTTATTATAATTAACGGAGGGGACGGCGCGTACGCAGTCCCCACTACCAAAAATTACGCATCCGAGTTATCCACATTAGGGATAATCGCAGGGGTCAACCCATCCGCAGTGCAATGGATAGGCCTCGCCCTGGGGGAACCGCCTTCATGATCACGGTGTCCCCTATGCCAGGTAAGTATGATTTTTGTACCGCTCCGCGGCCGGGTCATATTTCAGCGGAGAATCTCTATAGCGACTTTTAACTTCTGTAGAATGCCACCTAGTGGATCGTAGCGGAACTAAAATATAACATTCTCTTGGACGATGATGATAAATAACTAGAGTTCATATTTTATGGCTACACGTTCACCATCATTCTAATTAAATACTATACTTATTAATGAAATAAAATAAATTAATTAACAATATTTTATACGAACTAATTTTACGATGGCGACGCGACGGTGAATCGAAAGCGGATGAGTAAGCCCAGTGCCCTTACAGCCCTAAATCAATGTAATGGCTCCTCGTGCATCATTCGAGTATTTTCGGTGCCCCAGGATCGATAGTTTTGCTTGTCTCCGTGCCCGCTGAGGTGGAAATGAGCCTCATCGCTCATTATGATTTTGCCGAAAAATCGTCCACTTCTTCGTCGAGATTGAGGATAGCTTGCGCGTAGGTTACACGCGTTTGGCGATGGACGGGGAGCAGCTGATGCACGAACTGGACTTTGTACGGGAATATGCGCAGGTCTTTAACCAAAATTCGCCTTAGGGACGACCGGCTGACGGCTAATTGCGAGGCACAACTCAGCAACAACGGTGATATTCTCGGCAGAACGGGCGCTCTGGGGCCGGCCACTCTTGGCAACATCTCGTGTGGTCCCATACTCTTCAAGGTTGGTAGCTAAACGGCGCGGCGCAGTGTTTGCGCACTCGGTGTCGGAGGACCGGGGAGTCAGCGACGGAATTTGCGCGGCGCCGACAAATGAATTGTTACGCAACAAAATATTACTAATACGATTATTCCGCTTCTTGGAGAGTATTACCCCATGGCTTGTTCACTTGTATTCTACATATTATATCTAGTCCACAAATGTCAAAACAGAATTGACATTGGCCGACATTAGCAAAAATATGAGCATAGAACAATAGGGTGATTTCTTTTGGCCCACCTGGTATATGACTGTTGACTGAATATTCTAAAATTTTAATTATATACTTATAATTAAAATTAAAATTTTAGTAAATTTAAATGAGAACAATGGATGAAATTTAATCGTTTTATGTCAACACTATTCATTCAAATATTGTAATTTTAGGTTTCAATTTTTTTAAAGGATCCCTTCTGAGATTTTTGGCAATATCTTTAAAAGAAATATTGAAATTTAAAAAAGTATAGCAATAATATACAATTATGATTACTAACATGACATATGAACGTAACGTAATATGTATGTATAATAATATATGTAGGAACAATTCTTAAATGTTTATGTAACAATATCAGTGTTTAAGTCAAATCCATATGAATTACATAATTATGGGACGGATTTATTTCTGAGTAAATATGCGAGCAAATGAATTACCATAACCTTGGCATCGCATTGATGGGTCCTACTAATATAGTTTTGTAAACAACAAACGGACTAAGTTATATAATAATATGATTCGATAAACTTTGAGTATGTCATATTTGATATTATTAATATAGTGCGAACAATTATCGTGTACGTTTAAATTGACGGTAGTAGTGACTTATTTGCTATGCTAAAAACTTAAAATACTAATTCAACAACAGATACTTTTTACATACATTGAGATTATTTCATAGGTATTCTAAATTCCCTCAGTATTATATTACGAATTGAACACACAAAAGGCAAAAGCAAAATACGTATTACCGAATCGATCATAATGAAAAGGGTCAAGGTTACAAAGACGCAGCACACATGGGAGCATACGTTACGTTACGTTAACCTCATTTTAAATAGTATGTCGAAAAACTAGATGGCGTTGTACGAAGACGTCACTTTTTATAAGTCGCTATCGAGATTTTCCGCCGTTGAACGACTCTCGATCCGAGTATAACTTTTGTTAAGACCTTACTTCATAGGACCATTTCTATAGTAAGCTCTTCCCGAGACTTTCACACTATGTGAGTCCTCACAAGTCACGATGAGTATTGATTATTCTGCTAATAACTATGTAAAGCCATACTTAAGTTACTGTGTATGCTACCATGATAAATGTAAAAACGCGATTAAGCTGTTAAATGTTTAATATGTTATAGGATGTAAACACGAAATTTTAAACCCTAACAATTTAAGAATCGAGAATATTTTTTAATAATAAAATTCCAAAAATGGACATTATGAGAATGAGGTCATTGTAAGTAATGGGTTCATCCGATTCTCACAATTACACTTTCATTGTCAAATTAAACTAGGTTAAATCAACTAAATTGTTTTATAATGAGATTTGCCATTTCCAGATATGGACATTATGAGATTGTAATTGTAAGTAATGCTTTTACCTGGTTATTTTACACTTTATGGAAAAATTACAAATTTCGCAGATTTCCCCAAATGTCATATTCTTAAAATTAACTTGGAAATTTTGCATACTAATGTAATATAATAGTGTTTGTCTTTTTTTAATCTTCCGCGTGAAATAATAACGCTGATAAATATAACGCTGTGTTATGTAATAACGGCCTAAGCGAGGTTACAGTTCAATTGAAAAAATGCTCTTTAATCTTTCCTAACTTTTTACTTACTAAATACATTATTATATTTCTCGGACATACGGTTATAGTACGTATGCAGGTTTTAATTCAATAAGGTACTTATCTTGAATCGATGTTTTTAATATACCTACTTAATAGATATACATATATGTATATAAGTTTTTCCACTTCTCAACCAGATTGGGTGCGCGTGTGTGTATTTGTGGATGATTGGGTGTAGAAGAGAAGGAACATCTTGGTGATAATATGAATAAGCTGTTCTGTAGCATCATAGCACAAGGTTTTCAACCAATAGTTGTTTTTGTTTACTTTGTTTTGTGTGAAAACAATCATTCAATCATCTGATTCTGGTCTAATTAGCCGCAGTCGATGCATGAACCAAATCTACCTCCATCTTTACGGCTCATGCGCAAAACGTCTCTTTCGCAAAATGTCCCCTGGTCGCAAAACGTATCTTTCGCAGAATGTCTCTTTCACAAAATGGCGCTTTCGCAGAATGTCCCTTTCGCAGAATGTCTCTTTCGCAAAATGTCGCGCCAGGGACTTAAGAATAAAATTGCGATTTTTAAAACAAAATCATTTATTAAAATTATAGAATAATTATGTAGTCAAAACTTTGGTACCTACTTAAATTTACTTAAGTATCTCAAATAAAAAAAATATTAATAGGTATCAAACATTTTACACACATTCAAAATTTAGGTCAAAAGTATCAATACACTTTTTTGTAGATCCAATGTGTAAATGTAAGACATAAAACTGATAAAAAGGTGGCGGAGCGGACATAAACGTGCCATCTGCAAAATTGGATCCGGGTTTCTTCACAATCTTCTTTACTAATCGTGTTGCAAATACCAATTTTTTTTCACTTTGTCCATCTTCATAAATAAGGATTTTTTCCCCAAAACTTCTAGTACAATTGTAGTTTCGGTACTGGTATGTTGTAGTCGATCCACGTTCAAATAAGACTTTCGTGCCCTATATAACGTGTCTTTAATTGATTTAATCGTAGGAATGTGATAGTGTTCACTATAAGGTATTTTTTTTTACGATTTTTTTTATTATTTTCTTCGTAAATTTGTTGTATGGGGCGAAAATCTTTGCAAAAAATCTGTTTTAATAATGTTATGTGTTAATAATATTTTAAAATTCCATGGACTCACATGTAAGGACCGATTTCAGTTTAATGATATTTTTTCCTGTTTTGTCTAGTGTTAGTGACGCATTACAGTCTCGCCTATTTATGCACCGCCAGAAAGTACTTCCACTTTTATTTGTTTTGCTCTTCTGATATCTGTACTCACAATGTATAAGTGTTCTATGTCTTTTTTGATTACGAATGTATTCGATTTCTTGATCCATGTTTTTCAATTAAAAATAGGCAAATCACAACTCGGAAATAATGAATGACACATACATCCAGTTTTTTTCTAACTACCCTCAGATATTATATTATAAGTGTTGCCATTACCGAACTTTAAATTGTACCAATTTATTATTTTATTAGGAATACATACTTAAGTAAATTTAAGTACCAAAATTTAGATTCTATAATTTTAATAAATGTTTTTGTCAGTTCCGCGCGGGTATCCACAGCGGACGCGCGTGTCTCACTGCGCTGCGCCGTACCTGTAATCGTGTTTTGTTTACGCGGAGTGATTTATAAAATCCTTTATTTATATAACGTGAACAGGGTATCTCCTGGTAACAGGAGACCCTTAAATCAAAAATGGATCTAAACCCACCGTCTCAAAATATAGCAACGTCTCAAACACCAATAATGTCTCAAAAATCACCTTCAAGTTATGCGAATTTGACGTCATCAACATGTTACCCCAAGAAAGATCAAGCTATAATAGTCGACTCGATTGAAGGTATAACACTCAAGGAGTACTTAATCGCATTATCGTCTGTAACACCAACAACATCTATAAGATTTGTATCGCGTATTGCGAATGCCCGCATTTGTATATACTTAGATTCGAAGAAAACTGCTGATAGCCTAATTGAAGAAAAGAAAAGTATTATTATTAAAACCCAAAGTCTTGAGATAAAACCGTTAATTACGAGAAATAAAAGGATTGTTTTATCCAATGTTTGCCCTGTAATACCAAATTATGTAATAGAACAAAAATTCGAAGAATTGAATATAAAAATAATGTCGCAAATATCCTTCATGAAAATTGGAGTAACGGAACCGGGGTTTTCGCATATATTAAGTTTCAGAAGACAATTGTATATAAGTCCAGAAGATGAACTACGTCTCCCAGAATCAATTCAACTAACATTTGAAGGGACAAATTACTGGATATATATATCTACCGATGCCTTGAAATGCTTTACCTGTAATACAATGGGCCATTTAGCCAAAAATTGTCCACAAATTGTAGCAAACTCAGAAGTAAACCTAATTGAATCAGACAGCCAGGCAGTGCAAGAAATAAACAAAATATTTAATAGAAATGATGACATTGTCTCGAACCCTGTATTTGCCTCACCGACTATAAAAAACACAGTTCAATTATCACAAGTTAACCTAAAAGGAATAAAGCGAACTCATTCTCCATCAATAAGCCAATCCTCAAATACAGAAATTATAAAACCAAATGGAAATGAAGAATATAGTGATATAATGGAAGTTGAATCCGATGATACTGGTAGCAATATTTCAGTGGAAAAAATAGATATTAAAACACAAACAAAGAAGAAGCTGAAGAAGACCGACCCTAGAACCGAAGAAGAAGTTTGGAAAGAGATTGAAAACAGTATGGCAGTATTAAGTGATGAAACCTCATTCCCTATTAACTTGGATCAATTTATTAGTTTAATAGATAATTCCCGAGGCAAACAAAACATTAAAGAATTAGTTTATTCATATACTGAAAATGTATCAGAACTAATTAAAATGTGTAATAAGTTACATTGTAAAATGAACAAAAGCTTAAAAAATAGATGTTCCCGCTTAACACGAAAATTACACGATATGCTAAATCTTACTTAAATCACTGCAAACAAAAATAATACAAATACCTCTAAACACAAAAAATATATATATATATATATATATTTGTCTTGATTTTCTTAGTAATTATGGATATTTTACAATGGAATGTAAACGGTTACTATAAAAGAATAGAAAACATAAAGCTATTAACTAGTCGACTAAATCCAACTTGCATTTGTTTACAAGAAACAAACTTTACATCTAGTTATTGCGCTACTATCATTGGATACGATTGTTTCTTTAAAAATCGGTCATATGGAAGTAGAGCAAGCGGTGGAGTAGCTATATTTATTAAACCCCACACAATTGCTGAAGAAATACAAATTACTACTGATTTAGAGGCGATAGCGATTAGAATTAAAATTCCCATACCAATCACAATATGCAATATTTACCTTCCTAACAGTAAAGCACTTAATGCACGTGAACTGAATAGTCTAATTGATCAACTCCCAGCACCCTTAATTATCTTGGGTGACTTTAATAGTCACCATTTTAACTGGGGTTCTGATAAATGTGATATCAGGGGGAAGATAATATCTGAATGGCTAGATGAACATGCAAACATATTATTATTAAATAATGGTCAACCAACTCATTTTGATAGTAATACCAGTCGCACAAGTAATATAGATCTTACTCTAGCTTCACAAAATATAGTGTCATATTTTGAATGGAATGCTTTAGACGATTTGTATGACAGTGACCATATTCCAATTTCAATTACATCTCGAATTTCACTTGAAATTCCAAAAAATATTACAGTTCCAAAAAATGGAAGTTTGATAAAGCGGACTGGTTTATGTTTCGTAAAGAGATTGACCAAAATGTTACTAAATTAACACGCCTAAAAAGTATATTGGACCAACCTATCAATGATATAGTTGAAAATTTTACAAAATTAATCATTGATGCAGCTAACAAATCAATACCTAAAACATCTGGTACCTTAAGAAAAAACAATTTACCATGGTGGAATGATGAGTGTAAAACTGCAGTAAGAGAAACCAAAAAAGCATTTAAACAATTTAAAAAATTCGCTGCTAATGATCCGAACTCAACATACAAAATCATGTACAAGAAAAAGAGAGCATACTGTCGTCGACTTCTAAAAGAGAGTAGAAGGAGGTACTGGGAAAATTGGGTATCTTCTATCAATACCAAAACTCCCATCGGAGAGATATGGAAAAAGATACATAAGCTCAACCAAAGAAATGTTAGACTTCATAATATTATATTAGAAAATCACGATGGAACATATTTATATAACCCTATTGAGACTTCAGACCTTTTAGCCAAAACTTTTGCAAATAACTCTAGCTCAGATAATTACGACGATCAATTTAAACCACATAAAACTAACAAAGAATCTGATATGAATTACAATATTTTTGATAATTCCAACCCAATCAATAATGAAATTTATATGCATGAATTATTACAAGTCCTTTCTCAATTAGGTAATTCTAGTCCAGGCCCTGACAATATACCTAATATTATAATTCAACATTTACCAATTAGCGGACTAGAGTATTTACTTCAGTTGTACAATTACATATGGAATAAACAAGTATTTCCAAATAGCTGGAAAGAAGCTTTAGTGATACCAATTTTAAAACCTGGCAAAATACCATTACTACCAACTAGCTATAGACCCATCTCCCTAACATGTAACCTTTGTAAAATACTGGAAAAAATCATATGTAAAAGATTTAGATGGTATATAGAAATCAATAATTATTTTTCACCATTTCAGTATGGATTCCGTCAATTTCGATCAACAACAGATCACCTAATGAATATTGAATCGGAAGTGCTCGACAGTTTTGTGAATGATAATTATACAGTGATTGTTGCCTTAGACATCGAGAAAGCTTATGAAATGGTCTGGAAACACAGAGTTTTAAAATTATTAGAAGATATTGATATAAAGGGCAATGCATTAGCATTTGTCAAAAACTTCCTTTCAGATAGATCAATTAAAGTAAGAATCAACGATGTGTTATCTACTTCTGTTCCCATTGAAAACGGTGTACCTCAAGGTTCTGTCCTAAGTGTTATTCTCTTTTTAATTGCTATTAATGACGTTCTTTCTTACATTGAAAAACCTGTAAAAGGTTTTTTATTTGCCGATGATCTCACTATAACTTGTAGCGGTAGGACTCTGGAACCGACACTAAAACTTATACAAAATATATTAAATAATCTGCAAAAATGGTCTACGATATCTGGCTTTAAGGTTTCCAAAACTAAAACTGAATTTATTATACTAACAAAAAAAGAAATAAAAACAGAAGTATACAGTTAAAATTAAATGGATATTGTATAAAAGAAACAAACAACTTAAAAATTTTAGGATTAACATTTGACAGCAAGATGTCTTGGGTAACACATATAAATCAAGTTAAGTCGGAGTGTTGTAAAAGATTAAATGTACTAAAGGTCCTATCATCTACATCATGGGGAGCGGACAGAAAGTGCTTATTAAATACGTACCATGCATTAATTAGACAAAAAATAGATTATGGTTCAGTTATCTATGATTCTGCAAAAACACGTACATTAAATACCTTAGAAAGCATACAAAATACAGCACTTAGACTTAGTATAGGAGCATTTAAAACTAGTCCGATTAAGAGTATTCTTGCAGAGGCTGGAGAACTGCCTTTATCATTCCGAAGGAAGGAACTTGTAATAATATATGCTACTAAAGTACTTTCTCAACCAGAAAACCCAACTTTTAGCTATTATAATAAAAAACCAGCTGTAGATATTGAGTATGAACTTAAACCTAAATTAATACAACCCTTACGTATCAGAGCAGCCAAATATTTAAAAGAGATGAGCCTTGATATTCCACCTACTTTTACAAAAAAGTTACCTACCTATGGCCCTTGGGAAAACCATAAGTTTCCCATTAACCTTGAACTAGCCAAACACCAAAAAGATGATACACCCCAATATAAATATAAAGAATTATTTTATCAATTGAACAATGTAAATACAGGTTGTAAGATTCTTTACACAGACGGATCAGTCCTGAATGGGAGATCTGGTTGTTCGGTAGTGTTTGGTAATAATAGTTACCGATATAGACTATGGGATTTCTTCACGATTTTTAGCTGCGAAGCTATTGCTATCCTCAAAGCTTTAGAAATTATACAAAATGAACCGAATCTACAGAAATATGTTATTTACACTGATTCCAAATCATGCTTGACTGCATTACAAAATGATATAAATATAAATCCACTGGTTATGGAAATCAAGCAAAAAATGTTATATCTTCTTCAAAATAATTACCAATTTGAAATTATATGGGTCCCTAGTCATCAGGGTATACTCGGTAATGAAAAAGCAGATAAAGAAGCTAGAAATGCAACTGAGGAAAACGATATATGCATTACAATCAGATCTACTCAGGTTGAAGTACAGAAATATATAAAACATAAAATTAAAATTAATTGGGATTACCATTGGAAGGCAGAAATTATATCTAAAATTATTCAGTGTCCGAAATTCAATTTTTGATAAACCTCCTCTTTCTTTTAAATGCAGGAAGGATCAAGTCGTTATTACTAGATTACGAATTGGTCACACAAACTTGACTCATATTCATTTAATAACTAAATCTGACAGAAACAAATGCAAGTGTGGTTTCGATTTAACTGTTTCTCATCTCCTTGTGGAATGTTCAGAATATGATAACGAAAAATGTTTATGTACCCTACCTAATAATTTAAAAGATTGTTTGAACCACAATGGATGTTCACAGACATTAGCTTTTTTGCAAATGATAAAGGTCTATAAACTTATTTAATTTATTGTATTCTGTATTGTTAAAAGTGGTCGCTAATGACCCAAGATGTTATAAAGCGACCTAAAATAAATAAATAAAAATAAAAAAAATGTTTTTGTTTTGAAAATTTTATTCTTAAGTCCCTGGCGCGACATCTTGCGAAAGAGACATTCTGCGAAAGGGACATTCTGCGAAAGAGCCATTTTGCGAAAGACACATTCTGTAAAAGAGACGTTCTGCGACCAGGGGACATATTGCGAAAGAGACGTTTTGCGCATGAGCCATCTTTACCTAACACCTATAAGTATTTTTTATTGCAAATTTTCATACTTATAGTATCGTTAAGAAAATAAATAATAAAGTTCTTATAAGTGCGATCGCGCTTATTACCCCATATGATGGGAAAAATAATTATTATGGTATAATTTTTAGGAATGAATTTCATAACGCCTTACAAAGAATAGATATTTTCAATTGTTCATTTTGTAAATAAATAAAGTTTTCAGAAAAGGTACGCCTTAGCAGGGTTTTGTTTTTCTAACTTTATTTTAGGTAAGAATAAAAAGCTTCAATGGTAACAATATTTTATTTGTCTTTCAAACCACTAGTTCATGCCTTATTTACAATGTAAGAGGTCACTAGTTACGAGATATCACGTGTGTTTTACATACAAATTGTATAATAATGCGTGATTTAACATGATTTTCAAGGAGCCTGTGGGGCAGTTAATTATAATAATAATAATATCTAGGGACAGTGTCACACAGATCTTCCTAGCCCCAAACTAAGCAAAGCTATGGGTACCAGGCGACGATATACATACTTAAATAGATAGGTAAATACTTAAATACTTAGAAAACATCCATGACTCAGAAACAAATATTCGCGTACTCATCACACAAATATTTGCACTTACCGGGATTCGAACCCAGGACCACCAGCTTCGTAGGCGAGCACTACCAACTAGGCTACGGTTGCAAACGTTATGTAAAGAAACACTTCACTGTTTCGCCGGACGCTAGAGGCGAGCGGGGACTCGAGCCATCTAGCAAGTGGAGTTCGAACCTCATACTCATGGCTGTTACTGACATTGGCGATGAAAGGATTTTAAGGACGGTTTTGTGCAACTATCGTTCTACGTCAGTACGCAAAGATGCGGGCCGCTCGTCCGATTGAAGATCGAACTTTCTCAGTAGCTGCCACGTCATGCACTGCGCGGTAGGGTAAAAAAAATTGACGATTCCACACAAATGTAATGTTTTAACGGAATAAATGACTTTATCATTTTCATTTTCATTTCATTTTCATTTTTAAACTATTGAATAGAAATAAATAAAATTAAGTATGAAGTATATTCATTGGTATGAATATACCATATTCCACTATATTTATATTATAATAACGTAGTTTGGTACTTATATTGTATATTTGGATTTATTAGGTGAAGGTACTAGAATATATTTTCTTTGTATCTAGTACAGACGGCAGCACATCCAGTTATCCCAATCTGTCAAATTTCTTTTATAGATTTTCAACTTTACCACAAAAGTATAAGGTTCACTTTCAATTGGGGAAATTTGGCAGACTGGGGTAGCTTGATGTATAATAAAAAAGGTACCTATCAAGACCGTTTTACAAGGCCTCCATAGTAAAAATTGGATTTTCTACAGTACCAAAAAGAACTTTACATATTTTTTAAAATTAATGTCAAAATCGCATTGACATTTGTCATTTATTTGATATGTAATGTTGTTTTTGGTTTTTTATTTAGGTGAAGGATCGTAATTAAGTTAATGCATGGGCCAACTCATTGGACATTATGATTGGTACATGCATTGCTCAAGTTTAATAAATCGTTATAAATAAATATAAATTATAGCAAATTCATTGATAGCATCTAAGCTTTGTTTTTAATTATTCTGTCAACATTGTCCTAAGCTAGTCATAAGCTTTAACAACTAACAATGGCAGGAAAAACTGCGTTGATATCCTACTATGCGGCGCCATATATCATCATATGTATACACAGCTTACCTCAAATTTAATGACATGTGTCAAATTGGTAACTTTGCCATTGAATCTTTACGTATACAATTACGTAAATCTATTCTGTTGTATTGGAGTCCACGGCTCTTATATTTATATGTAACTATTTATCTATACAATAACCCTCAAAATATTAATTCTATTTTTATTGAATTGAAAAAATTGTACATTAATTTCGGGATCGCCACTAAATAATTTACAATTAGCGTCCTCCGTAAGGGTGTTAGCAAGGGAATCATAAATTTGGCGTGCCAGTTTGTATTGTTATCAAGTACTCAATAGCCGCGCAACGGCTATGACGTAGCCTGCTATGTTATAATAATATTTTTTCACTGTGATAATTTATTTGATTAGTGATTATCATTTTATTAATTACTATAATAATTTTACATCTTAAAACTATTAATAATCGATATTAGACTTTCAAATCGTTTAAATTTGAATTTTTATAGCATTATTCGCAATGCAAAGCGTTTATCTAATCTCAAAAATGGGAAATCATAAATCTGATCGTCCGGCGGGTCTCGAACCTGCACCATCTCTATTTCAAATGGTTGTCACTAATAAAAATATAAATAGGGTAGGAGAATTATTAAAGAGGCATTCTTTGTACGACGATAGATGGGTACGTTACTCTGTTCGATTAAATATTGTGTGTGGAAAATATCTCGGAGTTTTAATGTGCAGAACCTACGAGTGCGTAATAGTATCTATCGTTTGTAGCTTAATACAGAGCGCCTACCCCGGATTGGTGCTAGTCCGAGACCCGCGTGCAATAAAATTTTCGATTTCCCATTTTTAAGATCAGATTTACGCTTTCCAATGCGCATAATGCTGTAAAAATAAAGTTTAATGTTTCACACTTGTCATTAATATTGACGTAAATGCAATGAGTACCGCCGCATAACATGTGTACCACGACAGTTCTTTCTGCCATTGTAAGTCGTTATACGAAAGCTTATCTTCATAAGGTTCTTGATTCGTCGTGATCTTGATCTTGCTGCTTTATCAGATTCCAGTAGAAACCTTTCTGTTTCTTCAACTGGTCATGAGTGCCCATCTGAAAAGTTAAAGGCGTTGTATTAGTAACTTTTTTTTAAACTAGCTTCTGTGGCTCCGCCCTTGGGAACATAACTTGTTTAAGATGGAAGGTACTGGACGTGTGTGTGTGTGTGTGTGTGTGTGAGTGTCTTTGTGGATGCGTGTGAGTGGGTGTGTGTGTGTGTGTGTGAGTGGGTATTCGTGGGTGTGTGAGTGTGTGGGTATGTTTATGGGTGTGTGTGTGTGTGTGTGTGTATGTGTGTGTGTCAGTGTGTGTAAGATTTTACCTCTACAATCTTCCCCTTATTCAACACCACAATAAGATCTGCGTTCATCACAGTGGAGAGGCGGTGCGCAATCACCAGCACTGTTCTTCCCTTAGCGGCTGTCTCTAGTGCAGTCTGTACCACCTTCTCACTTGCAGAGTCGAGTGCACTGTAAAGGAAAATAAAGTGACGTTAAGAAACCTGCGGCCATCTTAAGTTTTTGGTAGCCATCTTAGACAGCAACTCACTAGGCTGTTGGTCTGGTGGTTGGTGACCCTGACTCCTGAAGCCAGAGATTGCGGGTTTGATCCCCACTAAGGAATCTGATCTGTGTGTCGCGGGGTACTTTACAAACATATAATAGACGAACACAAATTACATTCACACTCAGAACAACTACTTATGGGTCACACAAATTGATGTCCGGCGCGGGACTCGAACCCGCGACACGAAGCGGCGAGGCGACTGTCTTAGCCGCTGCGCCACACGTGCAGACATTTCTGATGAGCATGATTATTTGTTTTGTGTCGGGGTGTCATTAATAGAAATACTGTGGGGCGCTCTTTCACCCGCGTTAAACTTAATAAATTATAGCTTAAGTATATGGGATTCGGATATATAAGTTACATTTCTATAAAGTGTAATCAAAAGCTGTTCCGTAGTTTTTGGCTGAAAGAACATCAAAAATCCATACATCTAAACTTTCAGATTAATAATATTAGTAGGATGCTCATAGACTGGATGCCATAGTACAGGCTCTGCATATATATAAGTAACATTACTCTAAAGTTTCATCAAAAGCTGTTCTGTAGTTTTTGGCTGAAAGAACATCAAAAATTCATACATCTAAACTTTCAGATTAATAATATTAGTAGGATGTTCATAGACTGGATGCCATAGTACAGGCTCTGCATAGTTTTGGATCAGGTGGCAGTGTGTTACCTATCCCAAAATTTTTTTATTTATTCTATGAACCAATATTAAAAACCAATGATATAAAAAAATATAATGGGACCAGATTAAATTATATGTTTGTTCATTCGTTTGTACTCGATAAATTCTAAAACTACGGAATTGAATGAATAGATTATATTATTAAAATTATATTACACTAGCAGTGCTCGCGGACTTTCTTCCGCGTTATAAATATTTTTGTCCCAGCCCGTTTGTAGCGCGTAATACTTCGGGTTAAAGGTTCGGGTAATACTTCGGGTTTATAACGTAGTTTTCCATTGGTGAAATAATTTTGAAAATCAGTTCAGTAGATCCAGAGATTACCCCTTACAACGTCACAAACTCATAACCTCACAATCGTTACCTCTTTATAATATTATTATAGATAGTACAAAGAATTGTTACAGAGCGGGTTGATAAATACACGATGGAGACCACTCCTATCTATGTTGCTAGATACCCGTATTTTTTTAATATTACTCAAACAGTTAGCCTAACTGGCTTTCACTGCTTCACCGGACTACAGAGGCGAGGGCTCAAACCGTCTAGCAAATATAGAATACAAACTTAGTTCCCTCGCCGGAGTACAACACCTTAGGGGTTGGAACCTCGACTCTGGGATTACTGACTGATTTTAGGGATGGTTTGTGCAACTTTCGCACTACGCCGTAATATTAAATATTATGTATAATTACAATAATTATCAATTATTCGTACAATTTTAATGAATAAGTTATATTTTAGTGTCTTCACTGAACAATATTTATGAATATTAAACATGTTAAGAACACTCGCACAAAGTAATTTATATTATGAAACAGATGTTTTGACTCTTTTACCAATTTGGACTTTTTGAGGTGTAGATAAATTACAATTTAGGCATTTTCAGACTTGGATCTCTAGAGATGTGGACGTTTCGCAACTTGGGGTGTTTTGAGGCTAACCGACTCAGTAGTACGGCGATCTGATGATCCAGATGCCTTCGGGATCTTGTAGATTGTCTGTCCGCGGAGAATCTCTGTAGCAAAACTCAATATCTCTAGAGCGCCATCTAGTGGGTTTTAGCAGAACTAAAATATAACATTAACTATCACTATAAAGGCGCTAATTTTAAAAGGATTCACGCCCATTTACATATTCCGTATGGCGTAGTAAAAACATACATAGTCACACACACACACACACACACACACACACACACACACACACAAACATTTCCCATTTAACAATACAATAAATAACTAAATTTGTTTCTATAGGTATTTAAAATGTTAAAAGTTCCGTAGTTGACGTTTTAGTACTTAGTCCCAAATTAAAGCCATTTCCAGAACAAGATAATTTAATAACGACGTTTTAAAATTTGTCCAATCTCTCTGTCAATAAGACATTTCAGGAATAAAAAAACTTGTGTGTACTCATGTACACGCGTTAGAAGTTATACTTCTTTGGCGTATGGAAAAAAAATAACTAAAATGCAGTAGTGATTAACGATAAATATTAAAATTAATCAAAAAGATTTTATTTAAATAAAAATACTAGAATATACAACTTGAACATAGTTATCAATTTTCATACCACCTAGAACTAACTTCATGCTGTTAAATTTAGGTGTCGGTGTGCGCGCGCATCGTAAAATTCACTCGCATCATTTTCCTCCATCGCGCCAAAAGAAGTAGAACTTCAATAATTAGGTAATATAAGAAAGGTAATTCTTATTATTTAACTCTTACACCGATGAGTTATAATATTCAATTCTGGTACGAGTCATTAAACGAACTAATGTCACTTAATTTAGAATTTCGGAATAACCATATTTTCTTGTTTTACGGGGGGGACGGCGCGTACGCAGTCCCCTCTACCAAAAATTACGCATCCGAGTTATCCACATTAGGGATAATCGCAGGGGTCAACCCATCCGCAGTGCAATGGATAGGCCTCGCCCTGGGGGAACCGCCTTCATGATCACGGTGTCCCCTATGCCAGGTAAGTATGATTTCTGAACCGCGCCGCGGCGGGGTCGTCTATCCGCGGAGAATCTCTATAGCGACTTTTAATATCTGTAGAATGCCATCTAGTGGATTTTAGAGGAACTAAACTGTTCACTTGGACAATGTCGATAAATAACTAGAGTTAATATTTTATCGCTACACGTTCACCACCTTTCTAATTAAATACTATACTTATTAATGATGTAAATAAATTAACACTATTTTATCCGAACTAATTTTACGATGGCGACGCGGCGGTGATTGAGACAAGTGGCGCCACCTCAAAGGTTGTGTAGCTCTACAGTTACAGATAGGTGCGTCAGAGAAACCGCTAAAATTATCATTAATATTTATTGTGAAATTTTACAATATTTAAATGACAACAATGGATGAAATTTAATCTTTTAAGTCAACACATTTCACTCAAACATTGTAATTATAGGTTTCAATTTTTTTAAAGGAGCCGCATCGAGATTTTTTGTAATATTTTTGAAAGAAAATATGCGAACACATGAATTACAATAATGTTGGCACAGAATTGATGGACCCGACTAATATAGTGTTGTAAACAATAACCAGACTACGTTTTATATGATTCGATAAATATTGAGTATGTGTCATATTCGAATATTTCGAATACAGTTCGAAAAATTTATAATTTATTTATTTCCTCTTACATCTATTATTACCAGTATTTAAGCCCAATGCGTAAGAGTGTTTATCTAAGTTTGTTTGGCAGAATACATAAAGTGTAAAAAAATTGTATTATTTTGAAAGTTAAATAAAAAAAAAAAAGTATCATATAATGTAAGGTAGTAGTCACTTATATCCTGTGGTAAAAATTAAAATACAAAAATACAAATTCAATGAAATTAATATTTTCAATGTGAAATTACAATGGCATAGTAAATATACAGGGGACTACCGCATATTACGTAATATATAAGTAAAACAAGATAAAAGTGCTAATTGAATAACCGACCCCTAACTGTACCCGGTGCATTTCCACGTTGAATGGCGATGGCCAACCTCTGCATCAGGTACGAGCCAGAGCGGGTGGTCACGTGTGGATTCTTTTGATTTGTGCCCTATCTCGCCGATGAGCTGCTTGGCCTCCAGGCCCCAGGACCCCATGGTCTCCATCGCAATAGGGACAAAATGGTACATAGGCTCCAGAGCAGCGTACTTTTGCCTGGGCTGACGGTGAGCGGACGGTGCAACTCAGGTGGCTAGCGGCGACAGTAATGACGCACGTGGCGTCCCATATGATGCACCTGCTGTTCTTCCACGGCACCAGTGTCAGCCCGTCTCGTATTCAATAATATTCAAAATAAAAGCTTTTATTGCCCAAATTTACGTTTTTTTTTCATATTAGGGATTTTTACATACATTGAGATATTTTTCATAGACATTCTTAAATTCCCACAGTATTATACTTATTACGAATTGAATATCCATATTATTCATTAAAAAAACTAAATAGAGTATATAATTAAATACACAGGAAGCAAAATGCGTATACCGAATCGGTCATAGTGAAAAAGGGTCAAGGTTACAATGACGCAACGCATCGAACCGATATTACGGCCACACAAGACAGCATACGTCACGATAACCTCATTTTAAATGGTATGTAAAATTACCGCATAGCGTGGCATCACTACTGTTATAAGAGAGCTATACGTAGAACTTGAGTTCATAATAACTAGATGGCGTTGTACGAATGACGTCACTTTTTATAAGTCGCTATCGAGATTTTCCGCCGTTAAATGACTCTCGATCCGAGCATAACTTTGTTAAGACCTTACTTCATAGGACCATTTCTATAGTAAGCTCTTCCCGAGACTTTCACACTATGTGAGTCCTCACAAGTCACGATGAGGAGACGTGGCGCGGCACCCTGAGCGTGAGGCGGGCGGTGGTAGTCTACCATCAGCCCTCGATGATCGTTCGCCCCCCTTCTTCGGAAGGGGGAGTGGGGTGTTGTCGCTGTCTGAGTGGCATTTTTAAACATACTTATAAAGTAAAGTTAATCTATAAATACATGTAGAAACGTAATTGTAAGTAGAAGTAATGCTTTCGTTGAGGCTCAGAATGTCAACTTCCCAAAATGTCTCCTGGTACCAAAATGTCAACTTCCCAAAATGTCTCCTGGTATCAAAATGTCAACTTCCCATAATGTCCCTTTCCCAAAATGACCCTTTCCCGAAATGTTGCTAACCTATTGGTTTAGGCTCAGAATGTCAACTTTGGAAGTTGACATATAGGTTAGGTTAGGTTAGCAACATTTTGGGAAGGGGAGGCTCAGAATGTCAACTTCCAAAGTTGACATTCTGAGCCTAAACTAATGCTTTTACCTAATTCCCAATACCTTTTCTCGAATAGTGGCCGATTCTTTTAAAACATACCACTGAGGCCATGCTATTAATAGCATATACTTTTTATGATCTTTTTCTACATCTACAATTACTTATTTAATAAGGCTTTTGCGACCTTTTAAATAAGTTTCGTTAATGTGTTATTTTTATATCAATTGTACTGTGATGTAAACACGGACACAAGCGATAACAAAATGAAAATATGTGTTTTAAAGTGTATGAACATGGTTTAGCCGCTATAAGGTGTTTCAATGCATTAAATAATAATACATCTTCATAGGACGTTTAATATAGTAACATATTATCACAATCTATACATATAATAAAATCTTAGGAATGTCAAAACTGTACATTGAATATTTTATTAAAAGGATACTTGGGGCGTGATCTAAATTTTCATCTAAACATTCCTAAGATTTTATTATATGTATAGATTGTGATAATATGTTACTATATTAAACGTAATATAGTAACATATTATCACAATCTATACATATAATAAAATCTTAGGAATGTCAAAACTGTACATTGAATATTTTATTAAAAGGATACTTGGGGCGTGATCTAAAATCGATATCGAAACCAAAAATATAGTTTTTAGAATTTTTGTCTGTTTGTCTGTATGTATGTCCGGGCTAAACTCAAAAAGTACTGCATGGATTAACTTCAAATTTTGCATTAATATTACTTAGAGGTCGGGTCAACATATAAGCTACATATTATCACGCTATCACCTACGGGGGAGGAGCTGTGATCTTATCTATACATATAATAAAATCGTAGGAAAGTCAAAACTGTACATTGAATATTTTTTTAAAAGGATACTTGGGGCGTGATCTTCAATCGATATCGAAACCAAAAATATAGTTTTTAGAATTTTTGTCTGTTTGTCTGTATGTATGTCCGGGCTAAACTCGAAAAGTACTGCACGGATTAACTTCAAATTTTGCATTAATATTACTTAGAGGTCGGGTCAACATATAGGCTACATATTATCACGCTATCACCTACGGGGGAGGAGCTGTGATCTTATCTATCTATACATATAATAAAATCGTAGGAAAGTCAAAACTGTACATTGAATATTTTTTTAAAAGGATACTTGGGGCGTGATCTGCAATCGATATCGAAACCAAAAATATAGTTTTTAGAATTTTTGTCTGTTTGTCTGTATGTATGTCTGGGCTTAACTCAAAAAGTACTGCATGGATTAACTTCAAATTTTGCATTAATATTACTAAGAGGTCGGGTCAATCTAATCTAATGGGAGTTACCTTTGTGATTAATGCATCGTTGATTATTATTTTACTTTATTTGACTTACTGACTTTACTTAAGGACAATTGATGACATCGGGTATTTTTTTTTAAGTAACAGTAGCAAAGTAGTCTTACGTTTATTTCATAGCTAGGTTTTCTTAAATTTATAATGCTTATTTCTTTTAAAAGTTATAGTTTTTAGATTAAGCTAGAAGTAAGTAGTTATATTGGTTATCATTCAAAATTGTCGCGGACGAAGTCGCGGGCACCAGCTAGTCGGTAATAAATAAGTGTATATTTAACATAGCGCTGAAAATTCAATTCGTATACCGGCGAAGATTAGCATTCAATAATATAATTAGTAACAAATTTTGAAAATGCCTTTATTTTAATATGTGTCCCAAATTCAGATATTTTAAGACTAAAACATTTTAAGACTAAAACATTTTAAGACTAAAACATTTTAAGACTAAAACATTTTAAGACTAAAACATTTTAAGAATTAAACGTTTTAAGAAATAGTATTTTCCTGAAGATATCTTTTCTGGAATATATTTCCAGAAAATTTCAGTAATAAAGATGGTATTAGTGTTATTAAGTACTTTTACAATATTGTATTTTAACTGTGTAGACCGACAAAACTTGAAGTCATTAAACAAAATAAGTAGGAATATGAATTTAAGATATATAATCACAGCCAGATGCTCTCATCGGTCCGTAAGGGATTGGCCAGGTTAAGCAACTAGGCTCGCGGTCAGTCCATAGATGGGTGACCGCAAAAGTGGTTTAAGTTCTGAGCGCCTCCGTGCTTTGGAGGGCACGTTAAGCTGTCGCGTCGGTCCCAGTTGGAGCCATTAGGCAACAGTCGTTGAGCCATGTCAGAGGCCTACTGGGCGGCTTGAACAACTCTGACACTAGGGTAACCACTGCCCATACGATAAGATAAGAAGAAGACCAAGTGTGTGTAATGTACATTACCATGCAAATATCCGGTGGAAGTTTGCATGGTAATGTACAGACACCAGCACATCAAGCTACCCCAATCTGTAAAATTTCCCCAATTGAAAGTGAACCTCATGTTTTTGAGATAAAGTTTAAAAATCTATAACAGAAATGATGATGTGCTGGCGTCTGTACATAATATTATTATATATTTTTTAGTTTAATCACATTTTACCACTTTGGTAAAATAAAAAACAAGTGTATCTCGCGCAAACTATTCAGTTAAAAAAATATATATTAGACACAATATCATTTTTGAAGACCTATCCATAGATAGATACCCCCCATGTATAAGTTTGATGATCTTTTTTAGTGTTTCAGTTCTAAGTATAGGGCCTCCCGAAGTTTAATGGTTCAATTTTCTATTTTTGTGTGATATTTTTAATGCGTTTCACAGTATAAGTATACACCTACTTGCCAAGTTTATAACAGTATAGTTCATATAATTCCGGATAAAAGTGGCTGTGACATTCGGACGGACAGACAGACAACAAGTCCATGAGGGTTCCATTTTTTACAATTTGGCTAAGGAACCCTAAATATTCTATTGAAAGAACTATTACATTATATGAGTTACGGGGGGACGGCGCGTACGCAGTCCCCACTACCAAAAATTACGCATCCGAGTTATCCACATTAGGGATAATCGCAGGGGTCAACCCATCCGCAGTGCAATGGATAGGCCTCGCCCTGGGGGAACCGCCTTCATGATCACGGTGTCCCCTATGCCAGGTAAGTATGAATTTTGTACCGCGCCGCGGCGGGGTCGTCTATCCGCGGAGAATCTCTATAGCGACTTTTAATATCTGTAGAATGCCATCTAGTGGATTTTAGAGGAACTAAAATATAACATTTACTTAAATTATAGAGGTCGCTACATATAAGGGTATTTAGTAAATATCAATATTAATGTATATTTTACTAATCAAGAGAGGCAAATCTTTTAAATCAAAATCAGTAGAAAATAAACTATAACTAAGGTTATTTATAGTTTGTAGTAGGTTGGTCATGTTAGTATAATAATTAGCAACTTCCTAAATATAAAACTATTCTTTATAACATTTGAACTTAAAATTATAACATTCGAAGTACCTAGGTGCCAATTAGGTACAATAGGGACTGTAATTTCTACTTAATTAACAACAAATGTTATAATTTCGTGTATTGCTGAAAATACTTTATACTTTGATTTGAAGCAGAACTTCTTGTTTCAAATTTTTTATGTAAATTTTTTTAGTGATGTTTGTAAGTTCAGTATAGAAATATGTAATATATTGGCATGGTTGGAATCCGGAGGTCTCGGAGATCGGAGATCTATAACAGTATAAGTATCTACTTACAAAAGAAAAGTAGTATAGCAGTTATCTGGTTTCCATAGTACAAGCTCTGCTATGATTGGGATCAGATGGCCGTGTGTGTATCATGTCCGAGGCTATTATATTATTATTATATCTAAGAATAGATGGAAAAACCTCACAAGCATTCGCGTTGGGATAAAAAATATTATTATTTCTTTTTAAATAATGAACTTTGTTAAGTATATTGTTGATTCAATTCCCATAAAATAGCGTTTATTATTAAATATATACAATGGGCGTACTAATACCGAATCGATAGTATAAAGTTCAAGGTTAGAATGCATTGACCGGGTACGGCCATACCAGATAGCGTCCTTACGTCACGATAACCTTGTTTCATAATAAACGTCAAACACTATGAGCACGTGGCGGCACTAAACTTCACTACAAGAACTAAAAGTCAATATGGAGCTTGTAAGAACTAGATGGCGTTGTACGAATGACGTCACTTTTTATAAGTCGCTATCGAGATTTTCCGCCGTTGAACGACTCTCGATCCGAACTAATTTTTGTTAAGACCTTACTTCATAGGATCATTTCTATAGTAAGCTCTTCCCGAGACTTTCACACTATGTGAGTCCTCACAAGTCACGATGAGGAGACGTGGCGCGGCACCCTGAGCGTGAGGCGGGCGGTGGTAGTCTACCATCAGCCCTCGATGATCGTTCGCCCCCTTCTTCGTAAGGGGGAGTGGGGTGCTGTCGCTGTCTGAGTGGCATTTTTGAACCAATTTTCAAAACTATAATTAAGTTAGCTAAGTATGATATGATACTATAATAAAACTCAATATTGGAATAGGATGTAAACACAAAAATGTCAACCTTAATTAATGAATCGGGAATATTGTTTTATAATAAAATTACAAAAATGGACATTATGAGAATGAGGTCATTGTAAGTAATGCGTTCACCTGGTTCTCACAATTACACTTGCATTAAACAACAGTTTTAAACTCATTACACTTACATTAACACATTTAACAACAGTTTAAATCGTAATAAATCCAGTAAATTGTTTTATAATAAGACTTGCCTTTTCTAGATATTGAAATTATGTGTTTGTAAGTAATGCTTTACCTTTACACTTTATCGAAAAATTACAAATAACGCAGATTTCCCAATATGCCAAATTCTTAAAATTTACTGCTGAGTGAGTTTATTTCCTATTTTCCCAAAGATTTTTCCATTTTCTAGGTGCCTATCTGTATAATAAATTAAATAATAGACTTGACCTTTATCCATTAAATAAAATCCGCTGTAAACAAAAGGTAGCTAGCTTTCTGAAAAGTCTAGATTATGACAGAACAGAAAGCCTGTTGAGACAAATTATTTAATAGCCAATTCATATTGTTATCTCCTATTTGTTATTTTTGTTATCATAATTAATATAATATATAAACACCTACCTTGTTGTACCTTGATGGTAGCGTACTGCTTTCTTTTAAAAATAAAGCCTAACACCTAAGACCAACTTATTAATATTACTAGATACGCTTATTTCCTACACAACAAGTACTTATCACTCACACACACTCACACAAACAGACACCCACTAACACATCTACAAACTCTCTACCTACTTTTTATTTAGATTCTTTTTTTATTCTTTATAATATGTTCTTTTTCTATTAGTTTTAATTATTAATCTGTTTAAATACCGTCTCACGTCATGTACCGTTTAGCTTAAAATATAGTTTAATTTCACTAGGTATAAACTGGGGAGTGGGCACTGGTGACCTGTAATACAGGTTTTCTTCTAAACCTACAATAGGCACCAGCTCTCACAAAGCTAGTTACTTATTCTAAGTGACATAAAATGTATTACCACCTTGTACTTGATCTTTGTGAGAGAAATAAATTTATTATTATTATTATACAGTCGTGGTCAACTAATTAGGGACATTCAAGATAGTGAAGGGCTATAACCGGTTATGTACATATAAATATAAAACCCTATTGATTTCTCAGCACCTATTATTTGCATAATGTGGATTATGCTATAAATGGCTGTAAATAAAAGATTAATAAAAAGAAAAAGTATTTAATATCAAAGATTAAACATGTATTAAATAATATTAAGGTACAATTCTGTAGTGGACATTTAATTAAGGACAGTAAAGTATAATGAAAAATACAGTTAAACGAAACTAATAATCTGCAGTGTTATAATATCTTTAACAGCTCCATTTTATTACGTGTAAAATCAGTAACCAGTAGCAAAACCTTTGTTAGTCATTACCGCTTGACACCGATGTGGCATAGACATTATCAGTTTCTGACATGTTTCGACAGTAATGTTTGCCCATGCCTCACAAAAAGCTTCATGAAGTTCATCCAAATTTGTATTACGATAAGTGGCAACTTTTTTCTTGATTTCGTGCCAAAGGTGCTCAATTGGATTAGGTCCGGGCTATTTGCTGGCCAATCTAGCACCGATACAGACTGACTGGTAAGAAACGACTTGACTGAATGGGCGGTATGTTTCCGGTCGTTATCCTGCTGAAACGTCCATATAATAGGGAGATGCTCCTCAGCATAGGGAAGCATAGTTTCTTCCAATATTGCCTTGTATTGATGTTGGTCTAAGTTACCCTGAACTTTCCTCACAGGTCCCACTCCACGTCCAGAAAATGAACCCCACATTTTAATGTTTCCACCGCCATGTTTTACCTGTTTTTTGTGAATCTTGGATTCATTTCCGCTTTTACAGGACGCCGTACATATTGCCTTCCATCTGAAGATATCAAATTAACCTTGGTATCGTCAGAGAAAAGTACATGTTGCCATTGGGCGTAGGTCCAATGTCCATTTACGTGCAAACGCCAAACGAGCATTTCTATGTTCTTTCTTCAACAACGGTACTTTGCGAGCCGCTCTTCCGAACAACCCTGCTTCTACCAAACGTCGTCGAACGGTCCTCGCAGAGTCACCGGCTCTTTCGTTTGCCCCAAACCTTTCGTGTCTAATTAAAATAGTGCCTAGAAACGGATCTTTCTTAGCTAACCTGGTTATCATTCTATCTTCTTGCGGAGTCGCTTTTCTCGATCTTTTTGTTCTGGACACATTTAAAGCTGTGTTATATCGCTTGAAATGTTGCACTGCATTGCATACCATAGTTTTTGAACAATTTAAATGTTGTGCTATCCTTCGGTATGACCAACCACGCTCGACAATCTTGATGATAATTTTTCCTAATGTTGGATCGCAACTTTTATTTTGCCCATTTTTCTTCAAAATAATTCTCAAAACTTAAAATAAAATATCTGGATTGCCACCAAAACGCCACGAAACAATAAGAAAAGAAACAAAAAAGTATTAACATTCCAATTTTGAAATTAGAACGCAATACCTCAGTATCCCTAATTAAATGGCCAGCCAGCATTCTTTGTACAAAAAGCAATATGATAATCTATCAGCTATACTGTAAAGAGGTTTAATATTTAAGAAGTTGTTATTGTTTGTATAATCGCGCACATAAATGACTAATTACACTTACATGTAAAAGATATGGAATATTGTTAAGATTCGTTGGAAAATAAAAAAATTATTCACAATTTGGCTTAACTAGAGATTGTCCCTAATTAGTTGACCACGACTGTATATTCTACAAATACTTTTTATTTCGTAATTTGCTGGAGTAATGCCGCATGAAGTGTAATATTATCTTATATCAATAGGGCTGTGTTATGTATGAACGAACTAAGCGAGGTTATACTAAAATTGAATTTATAATAAAACTCTTTAATGTTTGCATATTTTTTATGTTTTGCAATGCATATTTGCCAGACATACGGTTATGGTATGCAGATTTTTTATAAAGGCCCCCAAGCATTGATAACCGATGCCACCACCGCTCAAAAACTGCAGCTAAATTGTAACACTCACCTAGTAGCTTCATCCAGTATAATAACAGGAGGGTTCTTCAACACGGCTCGTGCTATGGCTATCCTCTGCTTCTGTCCGCCGCTGAGCGCCATGCCGCGCTCGCCCACCAGCGTGTCGTAGCCGGCGGGGAAGCCGAGGATGAAGTCGTGCGCGTTTGCAGTTTGCGCCGCATAATATACCTGCAATATCATAACAATAATAATAGTGCTTTTCAAAGCATATTGTCATTCTTTGTACACGTGCATGTGTCTGTGGATGAATTACACTCAAGGAGCATACAGGACCCTGCGTACCCAATATAATAATGCCTTCAGGGCGCTGTTGGGGCTGCGACGCCATTGTAGTGCCTCAGGGATGTTGGCCGCAGCTGGGGTTGATAGCTTTACGGCTATCATCAGAAAACGTATTGCGTCCCTATTACAGTGGGTTCGTGGCAGTTCCAACAGCCTCCTGAAGACTGTGGCCAACAGACTTGACGTGGACAGTGCTATTATGCAGCACTGGACACGCGTACCTACAGATAATTAAGGATACCGCAATTACATATAATCGGTATGTGTAATAGTGGTATCCTGTTATGTTCTTATTTGAATGTAAATCTTAATATATTACTAACATAGTTTTTTAAGATTACTGTTACTAACACTATGGATTCCGGTCCGAAATAAACGAATTTTATTTATTTATTTATTTTCTCGCCACAATATTACAGAATACATTGTATATACATCGTTATAGGTCGGTAACAATTCTATATCAGACTCAATAATAAATAAAACTCTTCTAAAGATAAAATAAATATAATATATAAATATAATTTAAAAGATTTTTATTCATGTAGACTTTTAAAAAGCGCTTGTAAATAATTAAGTACACATAATTATTTCTAGTTACATAGATATTTAGGTACACGGATTGTATGAAAACATTTATAAAATTTATTAAGCTATTGCATAGCTTCTATCGCGGGCCTTGAGCGTGGGGACCGAATCCAGAAATTCCGCCACCTATCGACAAATACCAGAACTTTTAATGACTTTTTGAAATATCACGCTTGTCTCTTTAGTTCAGCAACCCGCCTTTAGTAGGCATTGGTTGTATTGGAAAACTACCGTAATCAGCTGTTTGTGAGAAAGTATATAGGTGTATAGGCATTTATCATCTACGTACAACAGTTAATATCTGTACTCGTATAATTTGTGTACAAAGTGTTTTAAATATGAATAAACAAAGTGCATTTATTAATGAAGAAAGTCACGAAAAAATAGTGAAAGAAAATGAGTTAGTACTCTATATACATTCATTTTATTATTATTATCACAAATGCAGTATTATAAAATAAATAAATAATTATAATTGCATAAGTTGATAAAAAATGCTATGCAATAGCTTTACCGCGGCAGTCTCCGAGTGCCACACGTCTTTTTTTATAATAGTAATGATATTTAGCTATCTTATATTATTAAATTATTGTCAAAGAGATAATGTATAGGTAAAATCGAAATTTAAAATTTTAGCCATATTTTTACTACATATTGTCTGAACGGTTCTGACTATATTAAGGTACGAATTAAATATTATTATTATGGCGGAGCGTATGTTTATAACGACGGTCGCGCATTAATACTACCACCAGATCCAATGCGCCCCAAATGAGAAGACCCAGCGAAACAAACTCAGCGTATCTAGTATCTATCGTAGTCAAGTGTATCTATTACCGGTTTCAACACGACCCAGTTGAGACGCTCCGGCGAAACATACTCAATGGGGCATATACACGTGATTTGGTCCACTTACTGAAATTATTTAGCAGGCAAACACAACATTTAATATTATCTTAAGGTAATTATATATCATCATCATCATCATAACAGCCGCAAAAAGTCCACTGCTGGACAAAAGCCTCCCCCAAGAATCATCTTGAGGGGATATGCCATAATCGCCACGCTTGGCAGACGGGTTGACGATCGCAGTAAGATTGTCTTTGTACTCAGAAAGCTGCCCGTCCTCTGGTAGATATTCCCACGGGTCGACTTCTAAGTCCCCACGGGATAAGATGGGGTGATGATATTCTGATATTCATTCATTCATACTCTTTATTCGCTGTAAATTTTTAGAATTACTCTAATTGGACCAAATCCTGTGTTCATACCCGCTTGAGTATGTTTCGCCGGACCGTCTCAACTGGGTCGTGTTGAAACCGGTCGTAGATGAACCCACTGAGTTTGTTTCACTGGGTCTTCTCAGTTGGGGCGCATTGGATCCGGTGGTAGCATTAAAGCGCGACCGTCGTTATTAACACAAAGTCCGCCATAATAATAACATTTAATTCGTACCTTAATATAGACAGAACCATTCAGACAATATGTAGTAAAAATATAGCAAAAATTTAGATACTTAAACCTACACATGATCCTTGACAATAACTTAATTTCATCATCATCATATCAGCCGAAAGACGTCCACTGCTGGACAAAGGCCTCCCCCAAAGATCTCCACAATTGCCGGTCTTGCGCTATCCGCATCCAGCGATTTCCAGCGACCCGCACAAGATCATCGGTCCATCTTGTAGGGGGCCTGCCCACGCTGCGTCTTCCGGTTCGTGGTCGCCACTCGAGAACCTTTCTGCCCCAACGGCCGTCGGCTCTACGAGCTATGTGCCCTGCCCACTGCCACTTCAGCTTGGCAATTCTTCGGGCTATGTCGGTGACTTTGGTTCGCCTGCGGATTTCGTCATTTCTGATGCGATCCCGCAGGGAAACTCCGAGCATAGCCCTCTCCATTGCTCTTTGGGTGACCTTGAGCCTTCGAATAAGGCCCATAGTGAGCGACCACGTCTCTGTTCCGTATGTCATCACTGGCAACACACACTGGTCGAAGACTTTCGACTTGAGACACTGCGGTATTTTGGACGAGAAGATGTTACGTAGCTTCCCGAACGCTGCCCATCCGAGTTGGATTCAACGATTGACCTCCTTCTCGAAGTTGGACCTACCTAGTTGGATGGTCTGTCCTAGGTAAATATAGTTCTCTACAACTTCGAGTGCAGAGTCACCAACTTTCAATTGAGTGGGTGCAACATGGACGTTTGACATGATTTTCGTCTTATCCATGTTCATTTTCAGACCCACTTGTTGAGAGACTCTGCTGAGGTCATCGAGCATTGTACCGAGGTCTTCCATGGTCTCAGCCATGACTACGATATCATCGGCAAATCGAAGGTGAGTGATGTACTCGCCATTGACATTGATGCCAAAGCCTTTCCAGTCCAGAAGCTTGAAGACGTCTTCCAATGCAGCGGTGAACAGTTTCGGAGATATAACATCTCCCTGTCTCACGCCTCGCTGCAAGTGGATAGGTTTCGAGATCTGGTCTTGGAGTCGCACTGACATAGTGGCGTTTTCATACAAACACTTTATCACCTCGATATACCGGTAGTCAATTTGGCACCTTATGAGAGACCTCAGCACGGCCCATGTTTCGATAGAATCAAAGGCTTTCTCATAGTCCACAAACGCTAAGCACAGTGGCTTGTTATACTCTTCGGTCTTCTGTATAACTTGCCGCAGCGTATGTATGTGGTCTATGGTGCTAAAGCCTTTTCGGAAACCGGCTTGTTCGGGAGGCTGGAAGTCGTCAAACCTGCGCGCGAGACGGTTCGTAACGACCCTCGAAAACAACTTATAAACATGGCTCAGCAGTGTGATGGGTCTATAATTCTTCAATAGGGTTTTGTCGCCCTTTTTGAAGAAGAGCACCACCACACTTCTGTGCCATGCTTGTGGCGTTTGACCATCTAGTATGACGGAGTTAAATAACTTCTGAAGGGCCCGTAGGATTGGTGTACCACCCGCCTTCAGAAGCTCTGCTGTAACTCCATCATCACCAGGCGCCTTGTTGTTCTTGAGTTGTTTGAGAGCCATTCTAATCTCGTACAGGCTGACGTCCGGGATGTCTTCGGTGTAATGTCGGGTTAGTCGTGCTCTGGGATCTGAGGCATGACTTTTGACAGGTGGCTGTGTTGTCGTATATAACTGTCCGTAGAACTTCTCGATCTCTCCCAGCAACTCAGGTTTAGACGTGACGATTCTACCATCCTCAGTCTTCAGCTTCGTCAGTTGGCTCTGTCCAACAGACAGAGCTCTTGCGAACACTTTGGAGCCTTTGTTCCGCTCAATGGCCTCTTTAATACTAATAGTATTAAATTGCCGCGTGTCGCGAGTCAAAGACTTCGAGATCTGTCTGTTGAGCTGCCGATATCTGGTAGCATCATCTGAGGATGTCAGAACCATTTTCCGTCTATCTTCCATAAGTTGCAGGGTAAAGTCAGAGATCTTTTTAGTTCTGTTTGTACGGCGGGCCTTGAAGACCTTAGACCCAGCCGTAAGGACAGCTTCTACGAGCCTGTCATAGTATGAGTCCACTTCCTCGCAGTCTGCTAGGCATTCGAAACGGTTTTGCAGTTCGAGCTGAAATGGTTCGGGGTTTTGGACGTGGATAGGTAAAGGTCGGAGCGTAGACTTTATCAGTCGGGACCTCTGGAGTTTGACATTAAGGTTCAATGAGCCTCTGACCAGTCTGTGATCGCTCCCGGTTTTAACCGCATTGATCACGGAGACATCATTGAACATCTGTCGTCTCGTCGACAAGATAAAGTCTATCTCATTTTTAGTTTTACCATCCGGGCTCACCCAGGTCCATTTGCGGTGATCCGGCTTCCTGAAGAAGGAATTCATCATAAAGAGTCCCTCCTTCTCCATGAAGTCGGCCAACATTTGGCCCCGGGGATTCCGGTCACCAGTTCCAAATTGCCCCACTCTCAGCTCATTACCGAATCTTTTGCCCAGCTTCGCGTTAAAGTCCCCCATGACCACAGTGAAATAGGAGTTAGAGGTATGTATGGCTCTGGATATGTCCTCATACATAACCTCGACTTCACCGTCGGAGTGTGTCGAAGTGGGTGCGTATACCTGTATAACCTTCAACGAATACCGCTTGGAGATTCTGAATATAAGGTACGCAACCCTCGTCGACACACTCTCGATTTTCACTAGGTTGTTCACGAGGGACTTGTGGACTATGAACCCGACACCACCTTGGGATATTTGGTCACCCTCCCGGTAATAGAGCAGGTTTCCGGATTTCAGTATTATCGAGTCCTCCCCCTCTCTTCGGACTTCAGATAATCCTACAATATCCCAATGTAACCTGCTCAATTCTTCCTCCAGTTCGGTTATCTTCTCGTCGGACCGCAGTGTACGTGTGTTATATGTTGCCAGGGCCAGAGGTCGTCGGTGTTGGTAACGCGGAATCTGCCGGGGATTCTTAGCACCCCCTGCCCTGCCGTAACCACGGCTGTTACCACGGCTGGGAATAGCAGGGCTGCCGGGGACTGGCGGCCGCGGTTTGGTTGTGTCCATCATTTGAGGGGATTTGCCGTAATCGCCACGCTTGGCAGACGGGTTGGCGATCGCAGTAAGTTGGACATGGTACGCAGGAGAACGCTGCTGCCCGTTCTCTGGTATATATTCCCTCGGGACGACTTTTACGTCCCCCCACGGGATGAGAGGGGGTGGTGATATTCTCAGGCCGTCACCACACAGCAAAAGTTTAACGCGGCGTTAAGCGCGTTAATAACTTAATTTAAGTTAGCTAAATATCGTTACTGTTATAAAATAAATCTTATTGTAAATTATTTCCTACAATCCGTGTACCTAAATATCTATATGTACCTAGAAATAATTATAAATTAATTATATATTACTACGAACATCTTCTGACTATTTACAAGCGCTTTTTTAAAGTCTACGTGAATAAAAACCTTTTTTATTTATTTATAAAAAAGAAGTTGGTACAATAAATCGATCTCGAGTCCTTACAACTTTAGTCAGTTTGATTGGCATGGAAATATTAACATACAATTTCATTATTATTATAAATATATCATTATTAAATTATTATTTTTACATCATTATGATATTCGGCGCCGTCACCACACAGCAGACAATTCTATATAGTAAACTAGCCGTGCGCCGCAGTTTTACCCGCGTTAAACTTTAAAAATTATCACAGCTCCTCCCCCGTATGTAGCCTATATGTTGACCCGACCTCTTAGTAATATCCATGCAAAATTTGAAGTAAATCCATGCAGTACTTTTTGATTTTAGCCCGGACATACATACAGACAAACAGACAAAAATTCTAAAAACTATTTTTTTGGCTTCGATGTTGATTGTAGATCACGCCCCCGGTATCCTTTTTTAAAAATATTCATTGTACAGTTTTGTCTTTCATACGATTTTATTATATGTATAGATAAGACTCTTCTAAGAATGTCTTATAAGGTTAGTTTAACCGACCTTTAAACAGTCTTTGGCTCTTGTGTTGTCTTTGATTGATTTAGCTGGCTTGTGAGTCTAATGGTTAGAAGAAGAAGAAGAAGAAGAAGTACACTATATTGCAAAACTAAGTAATACAAAACAATACATACAACAGGAAAATTAGCTTATTTTAATGCAATTGGCGGCTTTATCGCTAAAAGCGATCTCTTCCAGGCAACCGATTTACTTTGAATGGATCAAAATTGCAAGAATCTAATGAAAGTAGCAGAAGGTGTACTAATTGCAATTGAAAAGTTGTGAATCTAATTAATCTAATACTACGTACATATACATACATACACAAATAAATATATAGATATAAATATATATATATATATATACAAATACATATATAGGTACAATACATAAATGAATGTAAGGATATTATTTCACAAACGGACGGCAGTAGATTCATTGCCGAGTTGATAAAGTGAGATAGTGCTGTTTAACCATATTTTTTAATACGTTTTGTGATTGAGCGCGCCTAATCTGTATTGGCAGCGCATTCCATAAGCGGACAGCTTGTACACTGAAGGATTTGTCTGTAAAATTAGTAGAATGCACTGGCATTTTTAGTGCACCCTGACTGTTAATCCAGAGGACGAAGGTTCGATCCCCACCCAGAACAAATCACGCTACCCTGCATCTGCCCCGCATGATGCAGCGTAGTGCAGTCTATACAAACGGAGATACTTACAAGCAACGCTAGAACACGCACTCACGCACTACGCTGCACCATGCGGGGCAGTGTGCCAATCGCCTCACAACTCCTAAATATATGTACCTCAGCATCTGTGGCTTCAGGCCTGCCATAACGTATGTTCTCCTTCACAGTGGAAGCGAACAGGACGGGCTCCTGGCTGATGAGGCCGAGCGCTCTTCCCCTCAGCCACTTGCTGTCAAACTCTCGGATGTCCACGCCATCAATTGTCACTTGGCCTGAGTTTACGTCGTAGAACCTGGAATTATATATATAATCGATTGAGATTTTCTGGAATTATTTTTAGAAACATTACCAAATTTGAGCTTTCATGTAGATTTCGCTGAACTAATAATAATAATAATATCTAGGGACAATGTCACACAGATCATCCTAGCCCCAAACTAAGCAAAGCTTGTAATATGGGTACCAGGCGACGATATACATACTTATATAGATAGATAAATACTTAAATACATAGAAAACATCCATGACTCAGAAACAAATATTCGTGCTCATCACACAAATATTTGCACTTACCGGGATTCGAACCCAGGACCACCAGCTTCGTAGGCAGGACCACTACCAACTAGGCTACGGTGTAATAAGCTCATCGCAAGCGAATTATAATATCCTGGGACATTATTTACATACGGCCAGCTGATACCCAGCTAAGCCCAGCTTCTACTATGGCAACCAGATAACTAATATACTACTTTTATTTTGTAAATAAATACTAATATAGATAATTATACCTAGACTCCGGACAAACAGACATGTTCATGCCCACAAATATCTGTTCCTGGGTGGGAATCGTACCCACGACCTCCGGCGTGAAAAGCAAGTATTTGCCAACCACGCCAACAGGCCCGTCAACCTGTTTGCCAAGAGAGGCGATTATGACATATCCCTTCAAATGATAGACACAATTCCATTGTGAAAATCTTTTGGGGAGGCCTTCGTCCAACAGTGGAAGTCATTAGGCCACTATGATGAGGCGAATTTAGGCAAGCCACTACATTTTCTTATAATTGCGAAACATTGTAGTACAATAAACATATAGTTTTATGTTGAAATAAACAATTATCTTATCTGATCTAATTCCCCCTCACTCCCCTACTGAGATCTTGTTGATTTAGTAAAATTCTACGTTCTATAATTAAAAGTTATTACTTATGTTACTTTGACAAATAATATTACCTTTACCTTTATTATTAAAAAATTGGATAAAAATGTACTGTATCATCATCATCATTACAGCTAAATAAGTCCACTGCTGGACAAGCCTCCCTCAAGAATCGTCTTGGGGGGATATGCCATAATCGCCACGCCTGGCAGGCGGGTTGGCGATCGCAGTAAGATGGTCATAGTACTCAGAAGGAAGCTGCTGCCCGTCCTCTGGTAGATATTCCCTCGGGTCGACTTCTACGCCCCCCACGGGATGAGATGGGGTGATGATATTCTGATTCTGGTATTTGTCGCCGTCACCACACAGCAGACTGTATAACTAATAATTATTCGCTTCACCGTGTTTCAAGATGCGATAAAAATATTTACATCACATTGTTTGAAACAAATTTTCATGTACTTTAAAATTAAGCAAACAGATAACTTAATGATTCTCGCAATACTAGCTAGTATTGCGAGAATCCAAGGATCTCCACGGTGTGCATAATTTTGGGAAACTTCTCTACGCCCCCTACAGGATGAGATGGGGTGGTGATATTCGAAGCCGTTAACCACACAGCTCGTCTTACTCACACACAAATGTTTACATTTGATCTGTTATGCGTTTCAATCAAGGGTACACGATGCAAGTTCAATTTGCGCTGGATGATTAAATCTATGATTTACGATGTTGCATTGAGAATAATATTCTAAAATAAAAATAGTATGAGATAAGAGCAAAATGAGAAGTTTACGTAGTGTATGACACTACCCCATACAGTTCCATTATAATACTATAGAGAGTAGAGGAGGAAAGATGTTGGGTCACTTGATACACTTTCAAAATAAAACCATGAACGGAAAAGTTTAGGGAAGAGAGTCGGGGCCCTCACTAAATATCACATATGTGTATAAAAAAAAACGGCCAAGTGCGAGTCGGACTAGCCCATGAAGGGTTCCGTAGCAGCAAGTATTTCAGTTGATTAAATTAATGGTAAATTACGGTTTACGATTTATGACGTATTAAAAAAAACTACTTACTATATCTCGTTCAAACCAATTTTCGGTGGAAATTTGCATGGTAATGTACATCATATATATTTTTTTGTTTTATCATTCTCTTATTTTAGAAGTTACAGGCTTACAGGCCATTTGGCTACGGAACCCTAAAAAGAGAATGAATACGAACCTAGTATCGAGCACATGCTGAAGGAAGGGATTAAACTCCAACGCCAAAAGCATAGCTATTAAATTGGATAGACAGAACGAGACAATAACAAGATATAAATAGTGCCAACCTTTCTAATAGAGCAGCTATAGTCGATTTTCCGTTGCCCGATGTACCGACGATAGCCACCGTCTTCCCAGCTGGTATTTTAAGATTAAAGTTCTTTAATACTACCTGAAAAGTATACACGGTACATTCAATAACAACAATGAAAATATTATTATATTTTTATCCAACAGAATTTAAAATAACATGCGGGACTGCATATAGAAGTGAAAACTATTTTATACACTTCTAGTCTAAATAATAATAATATATAGGGACAATGACACAGATCATACTAGCCCCAAACTAAGCAAAGCTTGTACTATGGGTACCAGGCGACGATATAAATACTTATATAATAATAATAATAATAAAACTTCATCCCGTACTATCAATACAGCCCAAAACCAGTCCTGGAGAGTAGCAGTCACAAGATATACTTTGATAGAGCCATTTTAACTGACAAAACAATACATAACAATAGACCGGACATTACTCTAATTGATAAAGTTAATCTAGTTACATACCTAATTGATATTGCAATACCTAATACACATATATAAATATATACATAATATACAGAAAAAAATCGAAAATATACAGAATTAAAAGAAGAGGTTACGGGACTAGTCCCTCCCTCTTACCCCGACTTACCGCCAACCACCTACGTAAAAATGCAGAAAGCTGTGATTTTGAATACTTGTAGAATCGTTAGAACATTTTTTCAGGACGACTCACCGTATTATGAGTCCCAAATGGAACTTGATATTGACTTGGCGTAAGCCCGCGAGTATCATTATTTACCGAAAAAAACTTTCGAGAAAAAAAAATCTAAATAAAAATAATAATAATATTTAGGGACAATGTCACACAGATCATCCTAGCCCCAAATTAAGCAAAGCTTGTACTATGGGTACCAGGCGACGATATACATACTTATATAGATAGATAAATTACTTAAATACATAGAAAACATCCATGACTCAGAAACAAATATTCGTGCTCATCACTAATATTTGCACTTACCGGGATTCGAACCCAGGACCACCGGCTTCGTAGGCAGGAGCACTACCAACTAGGCTACGGTGACCATTATCTAATCGTCATCGACAAATAATCTACAATAAAATAGTTCTTTATATAGCTGATGGGAAGCATGCCGTGGCGATGACGCGATTTTTTGGTCACCCAAAAAGTACACAAATACAGTAACGGTATTCGGCTCATGGCGTGACGTGATGATGCGCGATTTCCATGACTTTTGTTCAACCAAAAAGTTTTCAATGCACCTAAAGAAGTTTCAATGAAACAAAAGTATTATCAAAAGTTTAGACGAAACGACAACGACATTTATTAATCCTCCTTAGATCTTAACTTTGTCGCCGCCGTATTTAATAATAAAAAAATATAACCAATTTACTTTTACATTTGAAAGAATATTTTTACTCAATATGAAGTTAACAAAAAAGTTTCCTTAGCCTCTGTTTTGTATAAAAAAAAAAACAAAACAAACATGTTACAAAAATGAAATCTTAGCGGATCTTCTTGTTTCCGGTAAGAAATCAACAATAATAAGAGTTCTACAAAAGCTTACGTTTTATTTTTTTGTTCTGAACACAAATAGTAAATATTGGTTATCTACTGTACTCACAGCTTCAGGTCTCGTCGGGTAAGCAAATGTGACATCTTTGAACTCAATATCACCGTGGAACTCGTGGAATTTTATCACATGAGTACCGGAATTGTCCATTACTGGTTGCTTGTTAATGTACTGAAACGTAAAATACAGCATTTTAAATAATTAATATCCACGATACAAGTTGGATGTACAGACGCCAGCACATCAAGCTACCCCAATCTGTCAAATTTCCCCAATTGAAAGTAAACCTTATGCTTTTGTAATAAAGTTGAAAATCTATAAAAGAAATTTGACTGATTGGGGTAGCTGGATGTGCTGGCGTCTGTAACTAAGCGTAATTAGACCACGTCAAATGAAGAATAAATTAGAAATATCAATAAAAAGAAATAATGTATAAAAGTTATACCCTAAGATCAACAGAATCAACATGTATCCACATGTCTGTCGAATGACGTCCACTGCTGGACAAAGGCCTCCCCAAAAGATTTCCACAATGAATGTCCATCATTTGGCGGCATTTCACAATCTCAACGCTTGGCAGACGGGTTAGCTATAGCGGTAGGTTGGTCATAGTACACAGATAGACTCTGCTGCCTTTCCTGGTAGAAATTCCCTCGGGTCGACTTCTACACCCCCTAAAGGAGAGATTGGGTGGCGATATTCTATGCCGTCAGCCACACAGCACACATGCTAGCTAATGAAACTGATCGCTGCACCATCTGGTTTATTAAAATCGGTTTATATCCTTCAGAAAAGAAGGAGTTTATCAATTTGAGTTCTGTTTTTTTTAAGTCTAAGTTAAAAACGACAAAATTGAGGCTTTATGTTCTTTTTTTATGAATGTTACGTGTTTTCTCCGTTTAATAAATAACTTGTACTATTTTAATTTTACGTATGTTACGCCATTTCTCTGTTATTTGTGAACCGATTTTGATATTATAAAATACGTTAGAATTTGTACCTACATGTAAATTAAAACTAAAATCTTCTGACAGCTTCATTCGTCTATTTCAAACATAGCTCTAAAGCTCAAAAAGTATTGTTGCCAATTTTCTAACAACTATTAGTTGTAGTTTTTTTTTTTGGCAGACATTCGCCCTTCTATGTTTATTTCCCTCATAAATTGTAACAACTGCGGCAATTGTGCACTGGTCAGTTTGGGTATTTACAAGTACCCAGTAAGTTTATTTAGCAACTTAATATATAGATCATTACCTCAAACACCCGTCCTCCAGCACTTATACCCTTCACCACAGATCCAAATAACAGCGACAGTTGTGCAACGGACCGCTGCACAGTTTGTGCATTCACCAGAAATGCCATCACGTCACCCGCTGACATGCTGCCGGCTGACATTAGATGACCGCCGAGAAACATTGTAGCGAGTACCATTCTGTAGACCATAGATGAACAAGTTAGTTTTTGAAGAAAATATGAGCGTAATTTGCAGAAAATTGTATAAATAAAACGTTTTCAGGGGTCAATGACGCGTAATTAATGCCCCTACTATGGCAAATATAGTCAGGCCACGGGCAGCGCCACAAACACGCTTTTATGCTATGTATGGCGTAAATGAATAATATAATGTACCTGAAAGACAGATAAGATGTCTCAGTCTTGCTAACGCCATCGACCTATGAGAAAGTTTAGAATGTCTTTGTATACTGAACTGACACCTGTAAATGACATAATATCAGCATAAGCAAACACACCATTGATAATAACTTCGATGGGAAAATCTTGCAATGATGAGTTTTCACAGCTAATAGTGTGACTCTTTTATAATTTTAATTTTATTGTAATATTTGCAGCCGTTGCATAATTTAATTGCATAAAATTAAATATATTCAGTTAGTTCAAAAAAGCCAGCGATTATCGCTCCCATTTCGATGTGAATAAATCCAAAATTGATCACGACTATTTTATTGTAATATTTGGAGATGTTGAATAAATTTGGCATACATTTAGTTTGTTCGAAAAAGCCAGCGATTTTCGCTCCCATTTCGAAGTGAAAAAATTTAATCTTGACCATGACTTTATGAATTTTAGTACCACCAATGGACAGCAAAAAATGGTTACTTGAGAATCTTCCTTATTTGCTAATCTTAATGTACCCACCTTGATCAATGTGGTCTAGGTCCTACACCAAACAAAACTCAACTTGCAGATGGGATCGCACTCATGCGCAAATACATGTAGTTCATTTAACTCTCATTGAGGTTATTACTGGTTGGATTATGAGATTATGATGAAAAGGATTGACGAATGAACTGTTGATGAACTTGAACTGTTCGTTTTTTCTATCTTTCACAGACAGAAAAAACGAACAGTTTCATGACAATGTAACTAAAATCATTCAATCGCATCCAAAATTATAACAATTTAAAATCCAGTTGCATGCTTTAACAGGCTGGTCATAGCGGACTAAATATTTTTCCATGTATGTGTGTTTTACCTGTGTTAGCAATAAATAAATTTGATTTGATTTTGATATGTTAATATTTATCTGTTTATCAGCCATTGCTGAATGAGTTATAATTAAAATTATACATACCCATTCAAAAACAAATTAGTGCCAGCCTGGAACAATCCTATCCCAAGTCCGAGCTCCATACTCAGCTCGGCAGCGGTGTCGCACTCGTGCGCGAACATTTTCGCTTCATTCTCTTCTCCCGCGAAAGCTCGTACGGTGCGCATGTTTGATATCGCTTCTTCTGCTACTAGAGTCGCTTTTTCTATCTGAAATATTGATAAAAGGTCATTGTCTTGAGTGTGTTGTTTTTTCTTTTTGAAGCCATTTGATTTATAATTTCTTATTGCTTTTTTTCGTCTTCGAAGCCGATTAGCTTCTATTACAGGATGTTATATTGATTTACCTATATTGTATAATATTTACGACTAAACTATAGTTACATAACAACAAAATGACAAACGTACTACATATTGTTTGTTTTTAGTTTAAGATGGCTATTATATGATAATTTACGTTAGTTTAAGCACATTTATTTTAAAAATTAGGTCTAAATTTAGTTATGACAAGAAAAAAGAAAAATAATATGAAATTAAAAAAAATATTTTTTTAATACTTCCAATAATCATATCATAGTTCCAATAATTAACTATGATTTAACTTTTTTTGGCATTAATAACAAAAATTTTAAATAAGTAATAAATGATTTTTTTCGAGTTAGCAAGTAATATTAAATAAAAAGACTCCGCCCGCACTTGTGAATCCAATCCCTGTGTCGCGGGGTACTTTACAAACATATAATAGACGGATACAAATTACATCCAACTATTTATGGGCACACAAATAGTTGTCTGGCGCGGGAATCGAACCCGGAACACGCGACGAGGCGTGTTCATACATAATAATAATATTGGAAGACATACCTGTGTTTGAGCATCTCTAGACAGTTTCCTCAACAGTGAACCAATGAATGTGCCTCCGATGACCACTGAGGGCACACATATAAGAGTCAAGCCCGTGAGGTGAGGGGAGATGACGAGCAAGCTCACTGCTGAACCAATCACCTGGAATTAATAACAATATTTTCAACATATTTATTTCAATAATTTGTATTGTATTTGTATAATTTTATGTTTACTGACATTTAACTATTGTTTGTGTACCCACTTACTAACTTCTTGACGTAATTTTAATGATATATAATTGTAATTAAATAATGTAATCGCTAGATGCGGATAGCGCAAGACCGGCAATTGTGGAGATCTTTGGGGGAGGCCTTTGTCCAGCAAGCAGGCTGATATGATGATGATGATGATGATGAATATAATATAATATAGCTTAATTAGCTGTTTAATATTTGTATACCAGTATATCTGGTTAGACATGTGGACCCTATTTTAATTCTAAGACCTGTATAATAACCATATTTAATGCAAATAAAATGATCTGATCTTATCTTATCAATGAATATGGACCATTCTTTTTATGACACAATTTTATTCAGTCATGCATATCTAAAAAAACCTTTATTTTTATACAAGGTGTTACATAAGTAGTGGACGTAAGATAAGGCACTTAATTAACCTTTAAATTTTAACTACGTGTAGCACATCAACATAGTAAATACACAAAAAAAATTAACTCCCCATACATGAATAACAATCTGCTGATGCATATTGAACAGGGGTCCAAAATACTGGTTTTCTATAATAAAATCAGTTCAACAGACTTAATAACTTCCTTGTTTCTAAAGACTGTTAAATATATGTGATTGTTGCATTATCAATTTTATATGTCATTTGATGTATGTGTATAGTTCTTCTCAAACTGTTCCAAAACTTTCAATGACTGAAATTTTCGGTAATTCGCTCGCCTACTTCTCTTCTCTACTAAAAGTTGTTTTAGTGCCTAAACATATCAATGCGCACGCGCCATGGACGTTTACCACATGCTGAGAATATATGAAATGACAGATATTAAAAGTTAGTGGTCAATAATTCAAATTGTTTAACTGCTACAGAAGGAACATAACATCTTTATTCTTATTCTTTATCGCACACAGAAAATAAATACATAAGTTCCAAGTTACAAAAAGAAAAGTCAC
Source organism: Pseudoips prasinana (assembly GCA_951640165.1). Classification (NCBI taxonomy): domain Eukaryota; kingdom Metazoa; phylum Arthropoda; class Insecta; order Lepidoptera; family Nolidae; genus Pseudoips; species Pseudoips prasinana. The sequence goes on along the minus strand of OX621251.1, from coordinate 27,972,411 downwards.
GCACATAGGCGAGCTTAATTAATTATTGAATTTTCTACCAGCAAACCATCAGGTCAGTGAGATTTTTTAAATTATAGCTATATAGGCAGTTTACAACAAAGTATTATAATTATATACCTTGTCGGGTAAAAATATTTATAAAATACACACTAATAATTACATACGATATCTTATAAAAATATATATCTATTTAATAAACTACATAAACCTAAATACCTTATATATACGTAAGTTACAGAGATAAGAAGTGATTCTTAGTTCTGCTCTTAAAAATACTCAATGACGAGATTACCTGTGTAATAGCTCTCAGCCCACCGGAAATGGTTTGTTTGAAAGAACTCTTAAAGTCCTGCACGTCAACCGTCAGCCTGAAATTATATAAAGAAAACAATTGAACTAGGTACCCGTGTGAAGTTCCTCATTAAAGATTTTATAGTCACTCACGCGTTGCTGACACATTCACATTTCCCAATGAGCTCTGACAAGCTTACTCACACACAGGGGCAAAACTACTGTGGCAATCACCCATCTGTACCTACCTTGGGTACGTGCGCTTACGCACCGATGAAGGAACTGGCTATAAGCACTATACAATAACACACAGACAGATAGACATAGACCCTCTTGTGCTATCTGGAGTTCAAAATGGAAAAACGTGATCATACCTGTTAACAAGTTCACCAGTTCTCTCCTGATCGAAGAACGTCATATCCTGCCTGAGTATAGACTCAAACAGATCCTGCTTCATCTGGGATGCCACTTTCTCTCCCACTTGTGACAGTAGATGGATGTAGAAGAATGTGAATGCTGCCTGGAATACAGAGAAATGTGTACTAAAGTCATTGACTCATATGTATAACTAGACACGTTGTTTCGAATAAAAACTCTGTCCCAGTCCGGCTGTGCGCGAGGTGAGGCGCGCGGGCGCGGCGGCCAAAATTGCTAACTGAGTTGCGGCGCCCGCGCTGCAACTCAGTGAGCAAATTCTCAATATGGGATTGGGCGTCTAGTAGAATATATATGTATTCTACTAGACGCCCAATGAGTCAAGTGGAATGTTTAAGTGCTGTAAGATTTTGGTCATAAAACAGTTTAAACTATTTTATTTGCTACTATATGGGAAATTACTGCACATAATTCTGAAAAAGAAATATTTTTCCATGACATTTGTCATAGTAGTCAAATACTGACATTTTATCAATAATCGCACTAATATTATAAAGGCGAAAGTTTGTGAGTGTGTATGTTTGTTACTTCAAAACGTCTAAACGGCTAGAGCAATTTTTGAAAAATTTGGTATGGAGTTGGCTGACATTCTGGATGAAGACATAAGCTATAATTGATAATGTTTAACGGGGCTAAAACCGCGAAGCACAGCTAGTTTACAATAAATAAACAAAAATCTTCAGACAACTAACTAACACATGTTGTCCCAAGATATTTAGGGCTTAAGTTGATCTCACAGTGTTTTAATTATGCTGTTATATAGATTTGATTGAGGCGCTCATAGCCAGATGCTCTCACCGGTCGTAAGTGATTGGCGAGGTTAAGTAACTAGGCTCGCGGTCAGTCCATAGATGGGTGACCGCCAAAGTCAGCGTCCCCGTGCTTCGGAGGGCACGTTAAGCCGTCGGTCCTGGTTGTAGCCATTAGGCAACAGTCGTTAAGCCATGTCAGAGGCCTACTGGGCGGCTTGAACAACTCTGACCCCAGGGTAACCACTGCCCCAAGCAAGCATAGATTTGATTTATTTTATTACAACTTATAAATAAGTACCAATCTAACTAACTAGGATACTCTTGACCAATCTTCTTAAGTTGCCAGTTATATATAACTATAATCGCCCATAATCATTAGCATTAGATCAAATTATTTTGGAATTAATACTTCATCAGCCTGTGAATTTTCTCTGACACCCAAATGACTGGTGCTTTTATTAAATTTATATCACCTAGCAAAATTACGTTGTATATGTATTTTTGTGTGGAATATATATAATAATGTTTTTTGTTCCACATTCCAAAATTTTACCACCCTTTACCATTAGTTCTACTTAAATATAAATCATTATCATGCAATATCCCATGTGTTACCAGTACAATACTATTTCTGCCATTATAAAAACAACTAAGGATATACAATTGATTGTTACTTATCTACACAATTTCGCATGCATACTAACAGAGAGGTGTGTTATTTATTTAAATAATTGTAACAACTGTTGTTGGCGAAAATTTTGGTACCAGGAGACATTTTGGGAAGTTGACATTCTGAGCCTCAACGAAAAAAGTTAGGTTAGCAACATTTTGGGAAAGGGACATTATGGGAAGTTGACATTTTGGTACCAGGAGACATTTTGGGAAGTTGACATTCTGAGCCTCAACGAAAAAAAATACAATACACATAAATATATTAAGGTATCTGTAAAACCTTACCTGACCAATATACAAGGATATCAATTTCAACGCTGGTAATTTGATTTCTTCTATAAAGTCTGCACTCGGGTTGTGTTTCAGATTTGCTAGTACATTAACTATTGTTCCCAACATTGCTGGAATGTACACATTTAGGAAGGCTACTGTTAGGGCAGACTGAAACACAGAAAAGCAAAACATCAATTATGTACAATTAAAAACAGTTTAAGAAGTTTGTAGTAAGGCAATGTTGAGGCACTCATGACATTCTGACCATTCCGTAAGTGATCACCAAGTTTAAGCTACTAGGCTCACGGTCAAACAGGAAGGATCTACGCATGGTGATAGGCACAATTACCGGACACTGCACGCTAAACAAACACCTCTTCAAGATTGGCGTCACGGACAGCCCCCTGTGCAGAGGGTGCATTGAAAATGAAGAAACACCAGCACACGTACTGCTACACTGCAAGAGCGTCGCTTACCAATGGGCAAAGTTCCTGAATGATCCGAAGACACTGCAGGAGGCCCTCAAGCCAGGCTTTCGTGGTCTCCTGGACTTCTGGATGGAACTAAAATGGTTCGAGTAGCCAAACAAGTATCACGCACAATGGCCCAATTGGGAGGCTAAGTGCGGAAACCTATCGCCCAACTAACTAAACTAAACTAACTAGGCTCACGGTCAGTCCATAGATGGGTGACCACCAAAGTGGTTTAATTTGTGAGCATCTCCATGCTTCAGAGGGCATGTAAAGCTGTTGGTCCTAGTTGTAGACATTAGGCAACATTCATTAAGCCATGTCAGAGGCCTACTGGGTGGCTTTAACCCTTTACTGGGCAGTGGTCATATAATTGCCACCATATTTTGAACTCTATTGGCTTGTAATAAAGTGCAAGACAAATAAATTAAAAATATAGCTACTGCCTTATAAAGGGTTAACTACTCTGATACCTGGGTAATCACTGCCTATATGATAAGTAAGTAAGTAGGGGTCTAAAGTACATGATTCCTCTCAGTTTCGCTTTTATTGGTCCTGTTTATCAGCAACGTGAAGAATTTCTCAATATTTACATTTATTATTTAATTATCATCATGTCAGCCAAAAGACATCTCTAGACACTGCTAGATGAAGGCCTCCCCTAATATTTCTACAATTGCCCATATTAGACTACCTGCATCTTGTGGTTTCCAGCAACCCTAACAAGATCATTGGTCTAATTTGTAAGGGACTAACTTATATTGCATCTTTTGGTTCAGTTTTATTATTTATTTATAGTTACATGAAGTTGTTATATAAAGATAATTACATTTAAGTTAGATAAATCGGTGATTTGTTTTTGACAACCGTTTATTTTACTATTACATTACATTGGGTCTGATTGTAAATTCTAATAGAAACCATAAAATTTCAATAGTTCCAGACTTTTCCTTACTGTTATTTCAAAACATTGAGATCAAATTGAGTATATGTAATTTTATTTAAAAATCACGGAAAAATCAAATATAATGTATATTTCACTATTCTGCACTCTTAGAATATGGACCTAGCTTACTATTACCTAAACAGTTGATAATGTAATAATACTCTGTAGAGGTACTTACTAGCTAGTTAACTATATTTAAAAGAACAGTAATAATGAAATTGATACAATTTTTATTTGGCTATGTTATTCATGACTGAACTGATTAGTATGAAAAGATAGGGGTAAACTTGAGCAAATAGGATACTAAGCTCATCCCATTTTCACAGGTTTTGATCCCACCTATGAAGCCTAAAACTATAGTATAAAAAGCCATACTTACAGCAACAGCAGCGATGAGCAGCCATTTATGAGGCATAAGATATGATATAAACTTGCCCCAGTCAAACTTAGCACTGTCATCATCTATGTTAGGTCTTCTTTGAATTATTCTTGAACTAGGAGCCGCCTTACAATATGCAGGGCCATTACTCAGGAGCGCACGGGCTCCAAGACCTATGCTCACCCCTGCACATAACTTCCAAGGACTACATAAAAGTAATATCCCTGACTTCGTAGTTTTTTCTGAACAAGTTTTGGTTTCAGAAATATACCGTTTAAATACATTTGAAGGCTTATTTTTAACTATATGTGTAAATAGCGCGTTACTCTTGTATGTCAATACCCTGAAAAAAAATATTATTTTACATAACCAAGTCAACTTCTGTGTTTATTTATTATTAATCTAAGTTTTGTTTGTTCACAATATTTACCTCTGTCGTAACAGCTGACAAGTTTGCGCTTGCATCAATTGCCACATATTTACAAAGTAAAATTATTATTCTATAGAAATATGATGTTATTTAACATGCTTTAAGTCTTATTTAATTAGATTTATGTAGATTATCCTGAAATTTGAAATTGATAACCTTAATTTTAAGTCAATGTCACTGTCATAATCAATGACGTAACACTAACTGTTCGGAAATCGTAAGCAAAAAGTTGTACACAGTATAGTGAAAATAAAAAATACAAACCTGGTGTTTCATTCAAGTCTTTGGAAAAATAATTGATGGACCAGAAAATAACGGAAATGATAATATACAATAATTTGTTCGTCACATATGATATAGAGATTTTCCAATGCTATAATTTATTACATATTATTTTCTTGCTATTAATAAAATCCAATCCAGCAATCCTTGTTTATATTTACATTTACTTATATTTGAAATTTCGGAATTTGCGATAAAAATTTGAAATACAAGTTACTGACTGTAGTCATTCAAAAAACGAAATATAGATGGCAATAACTTCAATGGACACTTACTTAAATTATATAACTAAATTGACAAATAAAATATTTTCTAAATTGAATAATGGAATAATCTTATCGAATTAGCGTATTGTCATCGCTTCTTGATAAATCTACAAAGTTTGAACGAGATTAGACTGTTTAAAGTGGGTCAAAATCGCGTCAAAAGGAGTCAGTTACCATACAAGTTACAAGTGAAGCTAATAAAGCGTGTAATAAGATTTTCCCATAAAATAATAATAACAAAATAAACATGCCTGTTCACAATTCCCAGTTATCATAGTGCCTAAACCAATTTATTGAGATATTTACGAATGATATTTATGTGAAATTTTCTATACACTATTAATTGAGTGCAATTTATAGGAATTGGATGTGATAAGTGACAATTCCAATGAATCATTTTGTTTCTGAAGAGAACCATAAACGCCAAAATATTTTGCCAATTCAATAATTTGTGTTGTAATTGTTGTTGTTTTATCTATATAATATGTATTAACTTGTAAAAAAATAAAGAAATTAATATATACTAGCTGTGCCCCGCGATTTTACCCGCGTGAAACTTTATAAATTATAGCCTATGTGTTAATTCAGCTAACTCCATATCAAATTTTATTACAATCGCTCTAGCCGTTTAGACGTGAAGAAGTAACAAACATACGGGGCCCGACAAACAGATGGTTCCGTAACTATCTGAGCGGCAGGACTCTGCAGACTTACATTGCGGGGGTGACCGGACAGGAAGCAGTACTGAACCTTGGCGTGCCAACTGGCTCGGTCTTCGGCCCGGTGGGCTACATAATGCACGTCAATAGTGTAAGTAATGTGGTAGATAAATGTCGGGGTCTACATGTACGCAGATGACATGTGCTTACTGTACTCGTCAAAGGACATTCAGGAGGTTAGTGCTGTGCTACAGGCAGACTTCGATAACATCACTAGGTGGGCACACGACAATGGCATTATTCTTAACATAAATAAAACCAACGTAATGCATATTTATTCACCTTATAATAGATTAGCAAGAAACATTAATTACTCAGATATCAGTATTGTAGGACACACATATGAGTGTATGCACACAAATAATACCAATTGCCATTGCCAATGCTTAGAATATGTTAAAAAATTTAAGTACCTCGGTCTGTGGGTAGATCCCAACATGAACTGGGGTTTGCATGTGGACTCGGTGTGCACTAGACTCAGAGCGGTATTAAGTAAGTTTTATGTCTTAAACGCGCCGCTGAGTAAGAAAACGCTGCGTGTCATTTATTTTGCACTCGCTGACTCGCTGCTTAGCTATGGTTTGAGCACGTATGGACGTACATACAAAACCTATTTAGATAAAATAAAAACACTGCAAATTCGCTTCATGAAATATTTGGTCAATAGGAAAACAAAACATGAGTGTAGAAATAATTATGAAAGATTATTATCTATTTGTAAAGTACTTCCTATACATAAAAAGGTCGATTACTTGGTGGTGCTAGAACAACTGTATGAGGATAAGTACAAAATAAATATAGAAAATAAGTACAATACTAAGAGCGTTAGACAACAGAAATTTGTAATACCCTCGGTAAGAAATTGTTATGGTCAGAGAACTACCAAATATCTGACCCCAAAATTATTTAATAAATATGCCTGGTTAAGATCTAATGTTAATAAAGTAAAAAAACAAACAGTTAGATATAAACTTAAAAATATATTACTCAGTGACTACTTAAATTCCGCTTAAATTTGTTGTATTAGTTTTTATTAGTCTTAGTTAGTGTTATTTCTTACTTTTTTATTTTAGTATTTGTATTTACTGATATAATTATAGTCATTGTGTTAATGAGCGCTAATCCCGCCGACAAACTGCTATGCAGTTTGGTGGGTTTATATTTTATGTAACATGTTTTTATTCTCAATAAAATTCTATTCTATTCTATTCTATACACACTCACAAACTTTCGCCTTTATAATATAAGTGTGATTTTTAAGCACAACACTGTTTTAAAATGATTGGTTAATTTTATTTTTGGCAGCCTACTCTTTATAACAAAGTATAATTTCTGAACGAACACAATATGCTCCAATTGACGCAACTATGACAGCATGCGTAAATAGGAACGAGCAACACGTTTAAATAAAAAAAATACGTTTAAAACTAATTTGTTAGAATTAATATGGCAGGTGTATAACAAGGTGTTACAATTTTTTTTCCATGATCACATATTTCGTTGGCCAACCAACATGCAAATTGAGGAGAAGGTTCGATTACGCTGGTCTATTCTGTCATGAATAGAACTTTTCTATAGATTAGGTACTACCTACTAAGTTGTCGTGGGGTGATCCGCGAGTATCTTATCTTAAATAACTATAGAAATATACTCACTTGAATATCGGGGGTTACAATTAAAGTACTACTTTATTTGGTCTTTTTCTTTCTTTGAGCTGCTAGTCAAACACGCTCAATAGGTAACGTCTTGATCATAAAATCCTTGAATGAGCCATTATTGTTTTACGCCAGTCTTGTATATGAAACGATTACTGGATCTTAGTACTAGTAACTGCGAGAAATTCAACTGCAAAAACTGCATTTCTGCATCCAGTTGCATGGGGTCACCCCACTATCCTATATTTTCACACTGTCCTATATAATATTTTGAAGAGGTAGGGCATAGAGTTCATACGCTCAAAGAGCAACCCGACTGGGGAAGTACCTCCACCTTACAGAAGACATGCCTTAATAATAACATTAATAATTTTACTGTTGTGTTTCCGAGTGTGAGTAAGGTCGCCAGAGCTCATTGAGGGGGGGGGGGAGGGTCAGCAACACTTGTTTGCTGACTCTTAAAGGTCGGCAACGCACCGGCGACTCCTCTGGTGTCGCGGGTGTCTATGGGCGGCGGTGATCACTTACCATCAGGTGACCCGCTTGCTTGTTTGTCGCTCTAAGACATAAAAAGAACTATCCACCGGGTCCAACAGTCAAAATTATATTCCATCAAATACCTATGAGTGGTACTCGCATTCCACATGGTAGGGTTGATTTTATAGTGCAGTCATTGAAGCGAAAAATACAGTCTTACCTCCGAATTTTTTTACTGTGAACCGATTTGCATGAAAATTTGGAATTAGGCTCATCTTACCCTTAACTTCAAAAGTGAAAATGATCTGAACTCCGCCTATTATTTTTAAGGGGTGTAAACAACCTCTTAATGGAAAAAATGACATTGAGCCATTTTATCGCTATAAAACATGTCTAATAGTAAGGGGTGAAATTGTAAAGTATTTTCTAACATAATTACCTCATATTAAAATAATTTTCAACCCCTTGAAAATCTTACAACTCTTGCAAACAACCCCTAAATTGAAAAAATCACAAAAAATACTTTGGTATGACATAAAAAGATATAAGCACCTATAGAGTAAGTAATATTTTATATTCTCTATAATAATTATCAAATTTTTAACCCCCTTTCAACCCTTGAAAACTACCCCTTGATAAAAAATTCTTAATTTTCTTTTTGATAAAATTAAAAGGATTTAAATATTATGCCACACTCTCGAAAATGGTTATCATATTCTTAAGCTTTTCTACCCTTAAAACTACCCCTAAATTAAAACAGTAAATATATATGATTACATATTTAAAAATAATTTAATTTAGAGTGAAAAATTGCCATTTATTGAATAAAATATTTACAAATTATATAAAAATGTACTATTATTATTAAAAAAATATTATTATTCATGTTTTCATTCGTTCAACATCTTCTGGCTGATTTGGACGGCTATTTTGGCAGTTAATTCCACTGCTAGTTCCACAGGTACTATTACAAAACAGACCAACTCCTCTGCATCCGCAAGACGCTCCACATCCTTTTTTGCAGTTGCAGTAATATAAATTTATGTATCCAATAGCTCTAAAAAATGTGTTGAATAAAAAATTCCACTATACATAATCTATCAGTTAATTTTATTATCGATGGCTTTTTCTTGGCCCCTTCACTCAAATGTATTATAGGTACATATAAGAACGTCGGTATGTTTTCATGCCTACGTTTCCAAAATATAGGAGCCATATTATGTATATATATACACATTACAATAGTTGGGGGGTCTCTTTTATACTGTGTACTTTCACATTGCTCCAAAAGAAATTTTCAGTTGCTAAGTAGAAAAAATTATGATAAGTTTTTGGACCATAACTCCTTCAATTTTCATGCTATCACAATTTATAAAAAACCATTGTAGAGGTAATTAAGAGAGCTACAACATCCTGTATTGCAATATATAGTAAAAAACCTTTTTCTAAAACGGTGAAGGGTTAAAGGGCTTAAGAGAGGCTGTGATTGCGCTGCCACGCGCTCTTTAAACAATCATATCTCCGTCAATTTTTGTTTGACAGAAAAAACAAAAAAACCAAATTGTTTGTCAGAAAAATACCTAAATTTTTTATTTTAACACTTTTAGACGTATCTGTGGTCATTTTTGAGATATTATGAAAAATAAGTGGGTTTTTTTTAAATTTGAAATTTCGTTTTTTTTTTCAATCGTGACTTTTTTGAAAAATATGTGTCCTGAAGCAGCCAAACTGATACTATCTATCAAACTCTTCATAATAAAGTTAATTCTAGGCGGAATACGATTAATTTTAATTTTGGTGGAAATGGGACTTATGAAACCCATTGATTTAAAAGAAAAAACATTAGATGCTCCCCTTATTTGCAATACAGCTCACTTATTTTACGTGCAAAAGACTTTTAATAGTGCTCATTTTAAAGCTTATTTCAAGCACTACAAAACTCTATTTTATTAGAATGCATAAAATGCATCAGCTCGCCGCTAGATGGCATTGACCACATCGATTAAATTTCAGACAAAATAAAAAACGGCTTTGATCTTTAATATCTAGCTTAATATTGCACTTAGAATACTTTATAAAAAACCAAATTGTTCATTGTTTTACCTGCTATAATTTTGTTCCTCATAAATTTTTCGATAAAACGTATATTTTTGGAGATATTTGCAAAAAACCGATGAAAAACGTGAAAAAATTGCGATTTTTCAATTGCCAATAACTTGAAAAGTATTGCATTTATTGAAAAACTTTATAAATGATTTTTTGCTTAAAATTAGACCTTCTATCGATATCTGAGGTTATTTTGAAAAAAAATAAAATCACCTTCGAGAAGGGGTGGCAACCACCCCCAAGGTGGTTGCGGAGTTCAAATCATTTTCACTTTTGAAGTTAAGGGTAAGATGCACCTAAATCCAAAATTGTATGCAATTCGGTTCACAGTAAAAAAATTCGGAGCAATAATGCTTCAATGACTGCACTATTAAGTTTAATGCCATTTTCAGCCATGAAAATACCAAAAGGTGGTCTTCAATTGACTCGTCGACGAAGGTTTTTTAACGATCGTAGTTAGCTCAATATCATATTACATTACTAGTATAAAAGCTGCTAGTGGTATTAGATAAGTCCAGGTTAGTCAATGATCTAAAAGTAAGTATTACTTGAATGTTCAATTGGATATATTATTATGTGTTAATTTGGCACCAACGCACAAAAATCAGTCAGGTAGTATAAATAATTTAGTGAAAGAGTTGGTAAGTTTAACTACAAATATACCTATATCTATCCATTACACAGTTCATTAGCCATTGCTCAATTTAAAATCAGTAGAGATATTGTAAGCCCTGTTTAGCATTACCTAATATTGAAAAGCTAAACGATTGGTATTGGAGATACATTTGAAGGCATCACGACAACAGCAAATCATAGCGCTACATTTTGCGACATGGAAGTTATTATCACTCACGCCTAGCTGACCCTATCCCTTCCCCAATGAGTTCTGGCTACCTTACTTATGGTTTTTAGTATAGTTTTAATAAGTACTCCATTAATTCAGTAATAAATCGGAACAAGTCAAGTGAAACATATCGAAATAGACCATTTCCTGCGATGTAAATGGTCAAACTCGAAAGAGATAGATATATCTTCACATTTGCCTTGCTGGGTATGAGTGAGATAATTTATATTTTTAAATTTTAATTCATATTAAACCGAATAAAGCCCGCTGGTGGATGAAGAGTCAATAAACCCTGCAAATATAAATTATTTCAATAACGGCTGAGCTGCACTGTGTGCACAAGTTGATTATGATTTCGGTTTCAATAAATACTGAGTCGGACGAAAACTACAAAAATAATCTTTGTAGTATCTTTGTATGCTAAAGTAAAGGTGTTGGTTCCGAGACAGATCTCTCTCGGACCATGTCTGTCATCTCTTAGGATTACGGAAGGGAGGAAAAACACAATGTGCACATACATGTGTTGGTAGGTAGGACGCAATGACCAACAGCACCGTTACCAAATGAAAAAAGTTGCAGGTAAGAAAATCTTACGTTATTGCTGAATAAGTTGGTTTCTTTTTTTTTAATAAGTATGCATTTAAATAATTTAACATTAACATGTAGGGCGACAATAAGGTAAAATAAGTACACTACGGGCAATAAATCACCGAGCATGAATTCTGGGAAAAAGTCACGTACTAAATCACACAATTTTTTTTATGGCAATCTGCTGTTTTCTGCATCAATCTGTGCCAGTGTCGACATGTAGTGACTACTCATGGGAATCCAAAAGAAAAATAATTTATTAATTGAGGCGTTAATATGAATCATTTATTATTATAACTTTATCATATTAGTAAAAATAAATTTAATAACGGCGAGTTTGTGAGGGTGTATGTTTGATACTTCTTCACGTCTAAACGGCTAGAGCGATTTTAATAAAATTTGGTATGGAGTTAGCTGACACCTTGGATTAACACATACGCTATAATTTATAAAGTTTAACGCGGGTAAAACCGCGGGGAACAGTTAGTATACTATAAATTGCGCAAGCTAAATAGATTTTGTGAACCCTTTTTATTTTTGTTACTACAAACATTTAATAAATACTTTACAAATATAAAAATCTACAAATTTCGAATCGTACCTATCTTATCGTGACATAAATTATCTACTAGATACAATCACAAATTAAAATAAATGAAACTAACCTCTTTTCTTGAATTACAAATCGTAAATTGATTCATATTATTGATAAGTAAGTACTCGATTTTTGTAAACATATTAAGGTAAATAGTATACCTAACTTCGTGATTATTGAATCACTCGTGTTTCATTAATACTCAAGGATTAAAATCAGTATTTAAATTTAGAAGATGACGAATTAATCAACCAGCTCATATATTTGAAGATTGCAACAAGGTATAAGTTTGATCTTATTATATACACCAGCAATAAACACAATTTGAAATGAAATATAAGAAGGTACCAGACTTCAATATTTGTCATGCATGTCAAAGCGTTACTTGGCTTTGACATGCATGACAAATATTGAAGTCTGGTACCACTATCCATTAAACTAGTATTAAAAAAGGATAACAATCATACCTTCTACTGATATATCTAAAATTCTACACAAATTATAACAAAGTCCCTTAAATACAGCAATTTATCGCACACCAATTGACCACACTGTTATAAATTTCACCCCTAAAGTGATCGAAACCGCCCTTTATTGCGTTGCTATAATCCTCACTACCCTTCCTTTAAGTGCTGACAATAAAATGCATTACGCATAAATAATGTTTAATTTGTTTGACTTCTTTGTTGCTGTTTAATAACTTAGAATCGAGGAGGGCTATAGTTTTATGAAATCGTTTATAGGCATGTATACTGGTAGTATTACATTAACTGTCTCTTATAACGTACCTTACAAGTATAGACCAAGTCTTTAATTGGGTCTTTCTCAACTTATTTTATACTACTTAGTTGGCAAACAAGCATATATCCCACCTGATGGTAAGTAATGTATGAACGTTTGCAACACCAAGGGCATCATTAGCGCGTTGCCGACCATTTAGAACCCTTATAACTCCTTTTTTCAAAGGCCCATGCAACAGGGAGTTAACTCCACAACCTCAACGTATCCTCAAAAGACACAGGACACAGTATTTGCCCTTTTACTCTAAATAAAGCTCCCATTGTCATACCTCCACAGTTTTATAACACTCCCCCTAGATATTAAGGTCGAGCGTTCTTCGCGTCAATGTCGAGAGGGACGTCACATTTCGTCGTCATCTGGAAGACAAGGTGGCTTCCCAGAAAGCTGTGTGTCCTTGGCAGAGCTATGCGTTCTGAACGTCAGCTCATCGCCTTGTATTATATAAGCCACAAATACGGGCACATATGGAATACTGCTGGCACCTCTAGCCCGGGGCGCCGCAGTATTAACTTCTTTCTTTTAATCGCATTCGTCCTCAGAGACGGTGGTCCCACTATTTGGTGTGATACTCTTGCCTTGCGGAGAGACGTGGTGTCTCTATGTGTCCTTTACCGCATTATCACGGGGAGTTCGCTTTAATCTCATACAGTTCCTCAGTGTTCCTGTGTATTTTTAGGGTTGAAATTATGAAAACATCGGGTAATGTTATGATAAAATGTAATTTTGGAAAGAGAATTGTTGTGAAATAAATCCTCCATCTCCGGTGTTCAAGCATCGTTGTAATAATCTAATTATCTAATGAAAAATCCTGGGATTACTTTATCTTAAAGAATACAATTTAAATTGTATTTAACTTCGTTGGCGTGAGGAATATTATAAACGAACAAAATTTATACTATAATTAATGAAGAATGTTATAAAAGATGTGATTTTAAAATTTGTTCACTGTGAAAATCTTATTTTGCGCTTTTTCAATAACATTATTATTACATACAAAAGTCATTTTTTATAATTTTTTCAAAGATTATTATATAATTGTGAATAGGTTGTTGGTGTGCCTTATCAATAAAAATAAAAATAAAATATAGTGGTACTTAAATTGGGTTGATAAAAACTCGATATTTATTGCTCGCGCTCTACAAGTTAATTATGATATGACGGTAAACATGAAAGAAATTGAAAAATGTCTGAATCGGACGAGTGTGAAAAACAAATGAAAAATATAATTCGTGAAAAGTTCTATACCATGATTAGGGAGTGAACATTGGGTACCTACCCAATCACCTAAAACCTAACCTAGGTAGTACCTAATATTTTCCCTGGTCTCATTTATCTTCACTGGGTTTTTCAATACGATCGGAGAGATCAGCCACAAGATTGACAGCTTTACGAGTTTTCCCGGGCCTGTAATACTACTAATTTCAAGCCTCCGGGCTGCTATTAGGTGATTTTATTGCCAGAAAAATCCTAATAACACTTTTTGGGCCTAACACCATCTTGCTTGAACACTCATCATCAAGACGTAAACTGCTGCACAAAGGCGTCTCCTGTGTATCTTTATAATTTCCGGTCTTGCGCTGCCCGCATCAAGGGGCTTTCAGATCATCGGTGGACCTTGCAGAAGCTCCCTTACAATGTCACGCTGTGTCTTCCGGTTCGTGGTGGCCACTCGAGAACTGAATAAAAATAAACAATTTATGAACAGACATTTCCATAAAACCTAATTCTAACTGTTCTACGATCTTTGCATAAAACTAAAAAAGAAAAAAAAATACCACAGATGGTCAAGTGGCGGCAGCGCGGCCCGCTTTTGGCGCCAATAAAATGTATTGTTTAACACAAGTGGGGCGTTTTAAACGCCATTATTTGTACATCGCGAGCATTATTTGATTTTATGCCATTTAAAGTTGTTCAGCGCATTTGATTGTTGATAATTTTATTTGGAGAGGCTGGAATAATAAATGGATCATGATTATTTTCGTCGTAATGTCTTGACATATTATGTAACAATTTTAATAATAATAATAATTTTATTTCGGAATACTCTGTTAATACTACTACTGTCAATGTTTCAAGTCAAAATTCTAATTCAAATTAAAACACTCTAGTACTTAAAAAAAAAATAAGCATAAAATTAAAATCTAATAATACTTAGTTACCCACTTGAGAATCTATAATATGTTTGTAGTGAGTCTTATTATAATTATCTATATAAGTATGTCTTTACAAAAGAAAAGTAGTAAGTATATCAGTTATCTGGTTTCCATAGCAACTTCAAACCAAGTGTAAAAAATATCCCAGCATACCTATATTCATTTTGAACCTACAATAAAAAGAGAATAAAAAATATTACCGGAATGGAATAAATATTGTTATGTTTCGCTAAATTTTATGTCAATGTAGAAGGATTGATAGACTTCTAACGTATTATTTCAGCCGCCGAAATTTATTGAAGTGAAAATTTTTAGCGGCGTGCACTTTTTTGGGATGGGTAAAAAATGTAAATCTCGCGTCAGGACTGTGACCTGATCGAATATTCGTAAGACGGAGGGTCTGTTTTTTTAATCCACACTAGCCGTATGTTCACTCACATGGCCGCAGCATTTTTCCTAATTAAGTACGTTAGATTTTTTATAGCCTGTCTAACAAAAAATTCTATTTTTTTTATTTATTTCCGCCATAGAATGCATGCTTGGAAGCAATTACTATGAGCCTTTATCGCCCCAGGTGGGGAGTAGCATCTTCCAATCGCTACTCGGATCAAATAAACACTATTTTCCAAGTATGAGAAGTAAAAAAATGCAGTCCTCAAAGACTGCTCTGCATGTTTTTCTTTCTGTGGACATATCTGTCGATTAATTGCTAAGCTATGCCAATAGATGTCGCCGAAATTCCCCGTAGGTCCATTAATACCATAAAGTTAGTATACCTAGCGGAAAGTAACTAAGGTAAAAACGTAAAGTAAACTAACTATATGATTTTTACTGCACCATACAAATAATATTTAAGAATTTTAGTAGCTCAAACAAATCTGGAGCGTTACAAAACGAAAATCCATAATTATGATTTAAGTAGCTATGCCCCATGGATTTACCCGCGTCAAACATAAGTTATAGCCTAACTATGTGTTATTCGGATATAATGAGGTTTACCCATTACTACAAAGTTTCATCAAAATCCGTTCGGTATTCTTTGCGTGCAAGAGTAACAAACTTCCATACATCTATAATACTCATAAACTTTCGCATTTATAATATCAGAAAAATTATACCAATATTACTCCTATAATTTAATGATAACCATAAATTATAATTCATTATTAATATTAGAAACGTGGTTCCCACGGTGACCACATTAACAATGGTGACCACAACTTACAGATAAGTCACAGTAAACACATAAATAATAACCACAATAAGAATGACTGGAAAATTTAATTTGCAATGGATCACTTTGTGAGATTTTGCAGGAGACAGAATTAAATAACTGTCTGTGTTGTATGCTTCACCTGATAAAAATAATAATCCCTGAGGACTCACATCATAAGGCTGTTGTCACATCTTTTCCATTGACACACACTATTCACCTAAAGCCCAACGAACAATTAAGATACATTTTTCACGCTACAAATTTTAGTATGCTAAGTTCAAGTCTTATGGAAATTGACTGGCATGTACTACATGATATGAATACGGAAGTGGCCATTCAATACTTTTATTCTATCTTAAATAAATTAATGACAAAGTATGTACCTACACGAAAAGTTACACATAGCCTTAGGTATCCACCTTGGTATTCCAGGGCGCTTATTAGGGTTGTTCGAGAAAAATTGAAAATTCATGCCAGGTGGAAAGCTTATAGTAATCCTATAGACTACCAAGAGTTCAAATTCTTAAGATCGCGCGAAAAGAAACTACAGAATCAATGTTATAATAACTATATTAAATATTCTGAGGATAAAATTAAAGTTTCACCTAAATACTTTTGGACTTTTATAAAATCTAAATTTTCTACCAATAATGTTCCTTCCTACATGACGGACGGATATACATCATCAACAGATGGGGAAGCAATCTGTAATCTCTTCAATGATTATTTTCACTCCGTGTTTGTCCCAGACGCAAATCACAGTCCTTTATTAAGTCCTATAGAAGCGCCCGCAACCGTTGATTCGCCTGTCAATATCTCTAATATTAATATAACGCGCAGCTTAGTGCGACACCATCTTAAAGCAGTTGATATTAAAAAGGGGGCTGGTATAGATGGAGTTCACCCACTTCTGCTATCTCGATTGTCAGAAGAATTGTCAGGCCCCATTACCATAATTTTCAAAAAATCCATAAAAGAAGGACTTTTTCCTAACATCTGGAAAAAAGCCTTAATCATACCGATTCCAAAGGGTGGAAACAAACATGACGTGAGAGAGTATAGACCTATATCAAAACTATCCGTGTTGGGGAAGATCTTTGAAAAAATTGTAACAAATGAGCTCAGCCTTGTCTTATCGCGTCAAATATCACAACATCAGCATGGATTTCTGAGGGGTAGGAGTGTGGAAACTAATTTATTGCAGTATACTGACTATATCCTCAACGCTATAGATTCTGGCTTTCAAGTGGATGCCGTGTATACTGATTTTTCAAAAGCGTTTGATAAGATAAAACATTCCACGCTAATTTTAAAATTATACAAATTTGGTATACACGGTGATCTGTTACGTTGGTTAACTTCCTACATCTCCAACCGTAGCCAAGCTGTTGCAATAAAAGGGTATACCTCGGGTTTCCTTAAAATTCCATCTGGAATACCGCAGGGATCTCATTTGGGCCCATTTCTATTTACTTTATATCTTAACGACATTAACACATGCTTCCATGATTCAATCCATCTACTTTACGCAGATGATATAAAAATCTACAAGATTATTGCCTCACCAGATGATTGTCTTAAAATGCAAAATGACTTACTAAGATTTGAACGTTATTGTGAACAAGACCAATTATTTTTAAATAACAGTAAGTGTTACACTATCACCTTTACCCGCAAACATTGCCCCATTAAGTATGACTATAGTCTTTCTGGTAATAAATTAACCCGAGTAACTGAGATCAGAGACCTCGGCGTAATCCTGGATGCAAAGTTACAATTTAATCTTCACATAGATCGCATTATTTCTCGATCGTATAAAAATCTGGGCATGATTCTTCGCTTGGCTAAGCCATTTAAACATCCTCTGACTTATAAAATTCTTTATTATTCTTTTGTTCGCAGCATTTTGGAATTTGCGAGTGTAGTGTGGTACACAATACATATTGACAGGTTAGAGAAAATACAAAATAAATTCTTAAAGGCCTTGTCATATCGGTCCGGTCCTCCGTTCACCGATTATGATTCTTCCTCTCGAAGATTTAAAATGGTCCCATTACATCGGAGACGTATTTATCTAGATGAAATATTTCTATATAAAATATTAAATAATAAAATTGACTCAGCATCTTTGGTGGAAAAAATTAATATTAATGTACCTCGAATCTCCTCCCGTTCTAAAACCACTTTTCGGATATCACCATGTAGAACGAATTACGCTAGATACACATTTATTAGACGTTCATGTAGAAAATACATAGAACTACTGGAAGATGTGGACATATTTGCTTTGTCTCTGGATAGTTTCAAGAAGAAAGTGGGTGACATAATTTACAAGGTTTCTTCTAGATTTTTAAATACCTAATTTTGTTTTCATAATACCAGATATATTGTAGAAGAAGTGTATATTGTATTGGTTAAATAACGATGCAACAGACATTTCCTCTATAATAACGGGTAGCCTTTTATTTCCGTTTGTTGTATTAATATTATTTTTTCTTTTTTTGTATTTGTGTAGACATTGCTTTTCATTTCTTCTGATTATATTGTATTAAGTAGGTATTCGCCTTTTGTGTCTTAGTTATTATATTCGTAACTAATTAATGGAACTTTTTGGTCTTATTGTAATTTGGTCTTATATTGTATTGTTTGTTAACGACTGTATGTTTCCTGAATAAATAAATAAAAAAAAAAAAAAAAAAAATTGCATTGAATGTAGGTGATTACACTGTGTGATGTTAGAAATAATAAAAGATAGGTACCAAGTACCTACATTCTGCCAATTTGGCATGCAAACATTGCAATGACTTAAAACTAAAATACAACTAAGTACCTAGGGAATCAAATAAATTACTAAAAAAATGCCATCTAATTAAATTACAAAACTATAATTCGAATGAATCATTTAAGTAATCCTTAACTGAATAGAAGCACCTTTCGAGTAATCAGTCTATTCTTAAATATGTTATAGGTATGGTTGCTCTTTGATTACTGATGGAATTTTGTTGTAAATTAAAGGTGCCATACCAAATGCACTTTTTTATGATTTCCGGTACTTAACAATGATAGTTTGGGGTTTTTGTAATCTATAACACTTGTAACGGCATTATTAACACACCGCTGGTCATGGCCTCCTCTGAGGTTTTTATAACGTTGCCATTTGGAGGAGTTAGATAACACATGCCAAACGCGGTGACTCCGCTACGGGCTACAGCGTAGCGGAGTCGCCGCGTTTGGCATGTGAGTTGACGATCGCAGTTAGTTGGTAGCTAGTACACAGGTGATGCTTCTGCCCGACCACATGGTGTATCACTTAGGCGATTGGCACACTGCCCCGCGTGATGCCGCGTAGTGCGTGAGTGCGTGTTCTATCGTTGCCTGTAAGTATCGCCGTGTGTATAGAAAACACCCACAGTCCAACACACAGAACATGCATCCACGTGCGTTTATGCAGGTGCAGGCTAGCTAGGGTACGATCCTCAGCGGCGAGGATCGCGTTGCCCCCTTAATACGGGATCGGTAATCCCGAGCAAGTGATCTGACCCCCATTTCGAATTCCATCTTTTTACTTCAGCGGCCGCCTGAGCTGTGGCCCGAACCCCATAAGGGTGCCCTCAGGTATTAGTCGCTTAAATTAAGCTACTGGTTGAGAGCCTTTTGCGCTAGCCAACTGCTCGTTGTTTTCAATTCTTTAATTTGATATACTATTGCTAAATGTAACAATAATAGCTTAGTAACTTGCTATTTATTATTTATTTCAGGATATTAAAAATATATGTGACGAAACGGACCGCACGGACGGACTAATTAAAAAAATTGTTGCTTTAATTACTGTTTTTATGTAATACATTGTGAGCTTGACAAGTACAAGTGTATGTAAATACCCAAGTGCTGAATGAATTTCATTATTATTTCATGTTTTGTGAGATACTTACAAGCAACGTTAGAACACGCACTCGCGCACTACGCTGCATCATGCGGGGCAGTGTGACAATCGTCTTAGTCACCTTTTACGGAACCCACCAGATGGTATGGGATGGCCCTATTATTATTTCTGACCCGGTAACCACACGGCAATTATTAATCTGTTATAAATATATGCATATGACATACCAATAATTTCCTAAACCTCAGCTAAACCCGATCCAAATCCATCATAATAGTCCACCCATATGTCCAAAACAGTGTCACATTTAAACGACAAATATCAATATATTGAATAGTAATGCCATAATTTATTGACTGTCATGACATACAAATAGTTACGCGGTAAAAGCCCCGAGTACAGACGCCAGCACATCTAGTTACCACAATCTGTCAAATTTCTTTTATAGATTTTCAACTTTATCACATAAACATAAGGTTCACTTTCAATTGGGGAAATTGACAGATTGGGGAAGCTTGATGTGCTGGCGTCTGTACAAGGGCCAAATGGTAGGGGCGTGATGTGGCATAGTACCGGATTATTATGGTTTTATTAGTTGAATAAATAAATATTAATTTTATTGCTATCTTGTCTGATTTTGGGGTGAAATTGAAGATTTTAAATCGATTGATTTTCGACTGCTACCGTAATTTTGTAGGGTCTGATTTGACAGTTGACTGGCTTGTTAGTCTAGCGGTTAGTAACCCTGACTGCGAAGCCAGAGGTCGTGAGTTCGATTCCCGCCAGGGACAAATCTTTGTGTGATGAGCACGAGTCAGGGTGTAATTTTTCTATAAAATGAATAATCTATAATATGAACTGAATGGTAGATACAAAATGTAGATTTAAGAGAAAAAATATTTTATTTACACTAGCGTTAGTGCTATTTTAAACACCGGAGGTATATTATCCTAAGTCACAATAAGCAAATTAAAAAGTGATAGAGGTGGGAGGTCTTTATGAGTGGGTTAAAACCTACCAGCAGATCAAAATAGATCCGATTTTAATAAAATTATGCAAGTGTTTCGGCGACAGGCAGCTGAAAAACGTGAATATTTCGAATTGGTATGAATGATAGTCACCAATATAACGAGAACGTAATCCTATTACGAACACTTGTTGTACGCAAGTGTTTAATGAATCGGATTAGTTAGTACCCGATTCGATTCTGGCCAGAAGGGTGATCAAATGTCACTGCGCGGCAGGGAAGCGGTCCGGGTACAGTATAGGTACCTACGAGTTGATCGTAAAACAGCGAAATAAAGGGTACAAAACTTGTGTAATTTTTATTTCTTTTGACTTGATATTTTCTGACTACAATGACACAGAAACTACTACAATAACATAAATCTTATTCACCACACTATAATATACATAACATGGTTCTCATTCATTCTACTTGTGGCACTGTTTAACTTTTTAACAGCTACTAGTTTTAGTAGTATTTTTTTTTATTTTTAGTTTGTATGCAAGCTGGAGAAAGCCCTCTAACGCCCGAAATTAATAAACGATCGTAATCCATTTTATGCTATCTACGATAGCAATTTCGATCCATTTGTCTATTAAAACGTGCCAATAAAGCATCCACAGATTGAAAAAGCAATCTTTCCGAACGAGCGATCTTTGGGAGGACGGATCATAGAAAAAGATAGGCCTCTGTACTAAAATGACAGGTTGCACGTGCCAATAACCAATCCATTAATTTTGACATAAGCTTAGATAGCCAAAACAATCTAAAGTTGCAATCCTAGAAATTCGGTGGATTGACAATTGGTTCTAAAGATAAAATTGGCGAAATAGTTCATTATATTCCAAAGTAGCTTTGCATATAAATAATAAATAATAAGAATATTTTTTTAGTTTAAAAAGTAAGCGGCAACAACTTCACGTCACTGTTTAAATTATTTGTAAAACAAACACAGAAATCAATAATAAAATTATTGCTTATCATATTTGAATCCATTATAGGTATTATATTTATTAATAAGTAATTATTTGTATATTAGTTATAAATGCTTTGCAACAAAAACAAACAACCAACTTACTCCTTTTTTGTTCTTGATCCGATCGGCGACTACGGCGCCGGCGCGGCGTGCGTTTTGCTTGTCAAATTTTGATACGTTCCGTTCCACCAAAACATAATGTTTGACCAATTAAGTTTCATTTTATTATTATATACCCTAGTCGTCTAGTAAAACATTTTAACCTAGCTATAAATAAGTCAGTATTGATGACTTATCTTTAATATATTTAAAAATGAATTTTCATCTTAAATTAAATGGTATAATTGTGTCCTGAGTTACCGAGTTCTGCATAAAACGGAACGCTGCAGAGGGAAAGGATCGCACCCCGATCTCTGGGCAAAAAATGGATGGATTGATATGTTTTGTTATTGGCACGCAGGTAAAGATCAAGATAGCGATAGAGCTAATCTAGAGATAGGACTGACTGACAGATTGCGGATCGTTTATTAATTTCGGGCGTTAAACGACTAACATAAACTCAATTTTTTTTCTTAAAATAAATATAAAATCATCAAAATTCACCCAAATCTATTGCACAACTATTCTATTGATTAGGTACATTTTAAATTAATGTTGCCGATTTCAAAAAGTTAAATGTATTTTGCACACATTCAGCCTGTCTAATGGCCTATTTGCCATTTCCGACAAGATATAAGATCGCCCGTTGCCAATTGAAGAGAGCTTATCTAATTTAATATGTTAGTGTTAAAAATTCATTAAAAAAACATATTATTACAAAACTAAAGAGCATATAGATCTTTCCATACTCAAAGATACATATATACACAACTAACTGTGTGTTCACTGGCGTTAAACTTTAAACATTATAATAGCCTATGAGTTATTCTGATATATAGGTAAGCTAAATTACTACAAAGTTTCATCAAAATTCGTTCAGTAGTTTTGGCATAAAAGAGTAACAAACATACATCAATACATCTCACAAACCTTCACATTTATAACATTAGTAGGATGTGTACGTACCTCTCGGTTTTGGCAGTGCACGCCGGAATAGCTCGCAGATGGTAGATTTTTTCCGACTTACTTGACACTTATCGACATATGGACAATTCACACAATATCTTTATAAATTCTTTATATTATATATTATTATAGTCTCATTAAAATCCATTCAGTAGTATTTACGTGAAAGAGTAACAAACATCCATCCATCCATACTTAGAAACTTTCGCGTTTATAATATTAGTAGGATGATGTAGATTATACTTAGGCAGATCAGATACATCGTAATACCTCAACACACATTTTACAGTTTCCTCGGTGTCATCACAGCTGGTAGTGATGACCACCCGCGATTCATCTCTGTATTTTGACTTTAATACCCAACCAATATACCCTTCCACCCCACTGATACCTCCATATCCTTATTACGAGAGACACTAAGTTGAAATTCCCATAGTTTTTTTGTTGAGAATGCATTATTGGATTTGTTGTTGAAATGTGCCGGCAGATGGCGTGAGAGGATAATGGCAGTTAAGGAATATCGGTTATGATATAAATCTTTTGAGTGCCTTGATCAATTGTTTATCAAACAGTAGTTATGAGTTTGTGTATGCGTACGGTAAATATAACGTTGGGAAAGAGTAAATATGAATTTTATAAGTATTAGAAGTTTACTGGTCTAGTGGTTAGTGAACCTGACAGCTAAGCCAGAATGCGTGGGTCCAGTCCCCACTCAGGACATTTTTTTTCATATTTAAAAGATAACTCCCCCACTAGGTAAATGAATCCCTGTGTCACGGGGTACTTTTCAAATATATGTCTCTAATTGACAGAGACAAGGTAAAATAAACAACTAAAAAAGGTTTTTATTCACGTAGACTTTAAAAAGGCGCTTGTAAATAGTCAGAAGATGTTCGTAGTAATATATAATTAATTTATAATTATTTCTAGGTACATATAGATATTTAGGTACACGGATTGTAGGAAATAATTTACAATAAGATTTATTTTATAACAGTAACGATAATAACTTAATTTAAGTTAGCTACTTAAATTAAGTTATTGTCAAGGATCATGTGTAGGTTTAATTATCTAAATTTTAAATTGTAGCTATATTTTTACTACATATTGTCTGAATGGTTCTGTCTATATTAAGGTACGAATTAAATGTTATTATTATGGCGGACCCTGTGTTTATAACGACGGTCGCGCTTTAATGCTACCACCGGATCTAATGCGCCCCAACTGAGAAGACCCAGCGAAACAAACTCAGTGGGTGTCTCGACTACCGGTTTCAACACGGCCCAGTTAAGACGCTCCAGGTACATCTATACTGACTACAACTATTTATGGTTCACATAAATAAGTAAAACGTTGTACTGTGCGTGCGGGCACAGTAGGTACAACTTTGTATTAGTTGTAGCGAACCCGGGACACGAAGTGGCGAGGCGACTGTCTTAACCACTGCGCGACACTTGAAGTCAAATATGTATAATAAATTATGGAGTTAAGCATTAATTTGCGAAATGCTATGACAATGCATATAAAACATTAAAATAAATTCTGGGACATTATTCACCCACGGCCATCTGATCCTAAACCAAGCAGAGCAACCAGATAACTGATTTATTACATATACTTATTAATTTTTTCTATGTAAATACATACCTATATAGGTATGTATTTACATAGAAAAATTTGTAAACATGTCTGTTTTTCCTGGCAGTCAGGAAAATCAGACAAGTTCATGACACAAATATCTGTCCTGTGTGGAATCGAACCCACGACCTGTTAATATGAACAATGTGAAATTTATATAATATAATATTTAGATAGCTCGTAGAGCCGACGGCCGCTGGGGCAGAAAGGTTTTCGAGTGGCGACCCCGAACCGGAAGACGCAGCGTGTGCAGGCCCCCTACAAGATGGACCGATGATCTTGTGCAGGTCGCTGGAAATCGCTGGATGCGGATAGCGCAAGACCGGCAATTGTGGAGATCTTTGGGGGAGGCCTTTGTCCAGCAGTGGACGTCTTTCGGCTGATATGATGATGATGATTATGATGATGAATATTTAGATAGAATATTTTATGTCACTGTATAATCTGTGTTGTAGCTGTTTTATGAAATGTATTTTCTTTTTTATTTTAGTTAATTGTATAAACATAGTGTATAAGTAGGTATTTGTTTGTATATCAGATTTACTCATATTGGAAAGTGTCACGCTCAAACCCAAGATGTTTAAGTGGCACTTACTTAAATAAGGTTTTCAGAAATGTAATGTGTTTTTGGTAATTAATAAAAAAAAAACAAAACACGCCAACATCCAAATGAAGACTTAAAAAAGAAAAAATGTACTCATCCCCTCGTAATACAAACTCATTAAATTCAAATTGATGAGCATTTCGTTTCATTGTTTACCAAACATCTGTATTAGTTAGTACAGTTATTACTTAATATAGTAACATTCTCATAATAAAGGTCATAATCAAGCCAGCAGTTGTTTTATTGTAAATATTTACAGTACGTCATGTGTTTGCCGTGATTTCGGGGGCCGTAAGCTGTAAATCTGGGTAAACCTATACAGAGTGGTGCCTTAGTCGTGTTAAGGAATTCAATTACTGATATACAACGTGAAACGAAAGTAGTGTGATGACCTACTCTATAACAATGTTTATGTTTCTTAGTCAATCAGTCAAAAACGCCAAAACGGCAGTAGGACAGTATATGGAATTGCGGCTACAATAAAAAAAAAATCTAGATAATTTTTTGTGATGATTTAAAGAAGTAAAATATGCTAATCAGCTGACGGACTTTGTATGTTATATGCTAGACATATATCATGTCCGTTAAACTTTATAAATTATAGCCTGTGTTATTCGGATAAATAAGCAATATTACTACAAAGTTTCATCAAAATTCATTCCGTAGTTTTTACGTGAATGAGTAACAAACCTGCATATATCCATACTCCTAAACTTTCGCATTTATATTAGGTCTTTACCTATGAAATTGCCGTTCTGCAGTACTGGCCATTTCAAATCAAAATAATTTTTGTTTGGCTAAGAATTCTAATTTCAAATTAATTTTATTTTAAAAACATGGATTCTTTTTTCCAAAAGTAGTCATTTCTTTATTGATTAGTGTTACATTTTCATCGCATTTCAATCTTTTTCGTCATCATGGATACGTTAAAAATTCGAGTAATTATGGAATATGAGTACCGTCGTGGCAGCAACGCGGCACAAGCGGCACGCAACATCAACGACGTTTACGGAGCTAACACTACAAACCAACGCACCACCTGTTATTGGTTTGCTCGCTTCCGTTCTGGAAATTTCGACCTGAAAAATGAACCTCGCGGTCGTCCGAAGACTTTGGTCGACAATGACGAATTAAAGGCGGTTGTGGAAGCTGATGATACACAATCTACGGCTGAATTAGCAGCAGCTTTCGACGTTAGCGTCAAAACAATATTGGTCCATTTGCGTCAAATTGGCAAGGTAAAAAAGCTTGACAAATGGGTGCCCCACGAACTCAATGATCGCTAGCGCGAAGTACGCGTCGAGACGTGCCTTGCACTGCTCAACAGACACACAAATGAAGGAATTTTGAACCGCATTGTTACCTGCGATGAAAAATGGATTCTGTTTGATAACCGCAAGCGCTCAGCAAGTTGGTTGGATCCTGGTTCAGCACCTAAACAATGCCCTAAACGAAAACTTACCCCTAGAAAAGTGATGGTCACTGTTTGGTGGTCTAGCGCCGGTGTGATTCATCACAGCTTCTTACCAAACGGGGTGAGCATTACTGCAGATGTGTACTGTGAAGAACTGAGCACAATGATGGAGAAGCTGGCGCATCTCCAACCAGCATTGGTCAATCGCTCGTCTCCGCTGCTCCTGCACGACAACGCGCGACCTCATACTGCACAGCAGACGGTCTCCAAGTTGCAAGAACTGGGGTTGGAAGCTCTCCGTCATCCGCCCTACTCACCAGACCTTGCGCCTACAGACTACTACTTTTTCCAGAATTTGGATAACTTCTTAGCGGGAAAAAAATTCAATACCCGAGAGGCAGTACAAAATGCCTTTGAAGAATTTGTTGCCTCCCGTCCAGCTGATTTCTTTAAGAAGGGCATCAATAAACTGCCACTGCGATGGCAAAGATGCATTGATTGCATGGGTGATTACTTCGATTAATACAAATAAAAAAATTCATGAAAAAAATTCGTTTAAATTTTTTCATACAAAACGGCAATTTCATAGGTAAAGACCTATTATTACTACTAGCTGTGCCCTGCGGTTTACCCGCGTTTATCTTTATATATTATAGCCTTTGTGTTATTCGGATATATAAGCTATATAACTACAAAGTTTCATCAAAATCCATTCCGTAGTTTTTACGTGAATGAGTAACAAACCTGCATATATCCATACTCCTAAACTTTCGCATTTATATTACTACTAGCTGTGCCCTGCGGTTTACCCGCGTTTATCTTTATATATTATAGCCTTTGTGTTATTCGGATATATAAGCTATATAACTACAAAGTTTCATCAAAATCCATTCCGTAGTTTTTACGTGAATGAGTAACAAACCTGCATATATCCATACTCCTAAACTTTCGCATTTATATTACTACTAGCTGTGCCCTGCGGTTTACCCGCGTTTATCTTTATATATTATAGCCTTTGTGTTATTCGGATATATAAGCTATATAACTACAAAGTTTCATCAAAATCCATTCCGTAGTTTTTACGTGAATGAGTAACAAACCTCCATACATCCATACTCCCAAACTTTCGCAATTATAATATTACTAGCTGTGCCCCGCGGTTTACCCGCGTTTATCTTTATATATTCTAAAATATTTTTATCTTTGTATATTATAGCCTTTGTGTTATTCGGATATATAAGCTATATTATTACAAAGTTTCTTCAAAATCCATTCCGTAGTTTTGGCGTGAACCTGCATACATATTACATACTACTCCCAAACTTTCGCATTTATAATATTACTAGCTGTGCCCCGCGGTTCTACCCGAGTTAAACTTTCCAATTTATAGCCTATGTGTTAATCTAGGGTGTCCGCTAACTTCATACCAAAATTTTATTAGAATCGCTGCAGCCGTTTAGACGTGAAGAAGTTACAACTATACACACTCACAAACTTTCGCATTGATAAGAATGGCTGTGCCCCGCGGTTTTATCCTCGTTAAACGTTATACAATATAGCCTATGTGTTATTCGGATATATAAGCTATATTACTACAAAGTTTTATCAAAATCCGTTCGGTAGTTTTTGGGTGAAGAAGTAACAAACGCATGTTTGTTACTTCTTCAGACTCACACACTCACAAACTTTCGCCTTTATAATATTAGTGTGATAAGTAGGATTACTTGAAGATTATTTTTCTTCTACGTCATCATGTCAGCCAAATGACGTCCTCTGCTGGACATTTTTCCACAATTGGCAGATGGGTTGGCTATAGCAGTATGATGGTCATAATATAAAAAGAGACGCTGCTGCCCTTTCTCTGGTAAATATTCACTCGGGGTGACTTCTACGCCCCCTACGGGATGAGTTAGGGCGGGATGATATTCGTCGGCCAAACAGCCAATTTCTCTACATCTAAATAAACAAAAAAAAAAAAAACCATATGTATCTGATATCATCGAGGAACAAATCCACAGTGTGTGTCAATAGAAATAAAATATTACTGAAACGTTGCATGTCTAATTAAGGTTAATTATAAAATTATTATTAAGTAAGGTTAAAAAAAGTGTAAAACGAGCGCGTCTCGCCATTAAACGTAAAAGTTTGGCGAGTGTTAATTGTAATATTGTTATGTCTGTATACAAAAAAAAAAAAAAAAAAAAAACAAGTGTCAGTTATTTAGATGTAGAGAAATTATTATCACTTCTAAACTTTCGGGTATCTAACACTGTTTACGGATATTAACTGACAGATGACGGGCCTGTTGGCGTGGTTGGCAAATTGATGCTTTTCACGCCGGAGGTCGTGAATTCGATTCCCGCCCAGGACAGATATTTGTGTGCATGAACATGTCTGTTTGTCCTGAGTCTGGGTGTTTATCTATATATACGTATGTATTTACAAAAGAAAAGTAGTATATCAGTTATCTGGTTTCCGTAGTACAGCTCTGCTTAGTTTGGGATCAGATAGCCGTGTGTAAATAATGTCCCAGGATATTATTAACTTAACCTAACCTATATTGTCTTTTTCCAAAGTTTCGACCAAGTTGCATTGATCGTAGTCACGGGCTTGATTAACAAGCCCGTGATCACGATCAATAAAGCTTAGTCGCATTAATATTTGGAAGTTATATTCTATAGATATAAGAGAGAAAGGAAAAAGACAAAAAAAACTTTTTTGCCCAATTTTCCGGCAGTTAGATACTAAAATACTATTTGGACTTTACCAGGTCCCCACAAAAATAAATATCAAACTCAAAATACGGCATAATAGAGCGAATACGGTGAATACCGAGTATTTATATGAGGGCAAACATTTACGGCGAAGTATTACAGCCACGACCGATGCGACGCGACGGCGGAACATTTTTCACAGTAACAAAGCGAATATTGGAGACTCCACAAAGGCCACGGCAGGCGGAGGTACGCTAGTGATAGGGCTGTGGGTAAGTCGATAGAAATTAGAATACATTGTGGTAATGGAGAAACCGACAGCCGGTGGGGCAGAAAGGTTCTCGAGTGGCGACCACGAACTGGAAGATGGCGCGTGGGTAGGCCCCCTACAAGGTAGACCGACGATCTTGCAAGGGACACGGGAAGCCGTTAGATGCGGGCGGCACAGAACCGGTTATTGTAAAGATCCTTGGGGGAGGCCTTTGTCTAGCAGTGGACGTCTTTCGACTGATATAATGAACGGAGTCCTATTACTCTTTAATACTCCCCAGTGCTGTTGCTGTGTGGTGATGACTTAGTATCATCACCCCATCTCAGGCGGGAGGGCCTAGAAATCGAGCGCGGGAATACCTACAAAAGAACTGGCTGCAGCGTTTTTCTCGCCAACCCGTTTGCAAAGCGTGGCAATTATGGCATATCCCCCCATTTGAGGACATAATTTGGCTGACATGATGAATATTCCCCAGGATAACGAAGAGATTAGAAACAAGATGTAAATGATATTCTCCAAATGTGACCTTAGTGCACCTATAAATAAATATCCAAGACATATTACCCTGCTCAAAATGGATACTAGTGATAGAAATTCTTATAATATACTTAGCTTAGAATTATTCGTAGCCTTTAAAGCACTACTGGACGAGGTACTCAAAATAGCAGACACTTTATACTACAATGACACAACCAAAGCAATATAAAGACACGTCATAATATAGTAAAAGCGAGGTGACTTACAGCTTGACGGAAAGATTTTGAATTGTATAAGACAGAGCCTCTCTTGAATTTCACCAGCCTGTTTAAATTCAAGACCTTGTTTCAACAAACATTATTTGTATCTGCAATTGCATGACAGTGTCTCGCCTACTGTGGTAGTAGTGTCATGCAACATCCACAGTTATTCAGACTAAACAGACGACCGGGACCGGGATAGGTTTGGAGACTGTCTTATCGACTATGAGAGTAAGCGACCGTCGTCGTTTAAGATGTGTACTTTTTTTTTTTTTTTTTTAATCGGGACTAGTCCCTCCCTCTTACCCACCACTGCAACTCCTGTAAGCCAGGATCAACAGTGGCACACAATGAAATGACACTGAGCGGTGAAGCTCAGGCATGTCCCGGGGAATCGCTTTAACTGTCTTGGATCCCGCAACGAATTTAATCAGAAACAGAAAAAAGGAGGAGTTAGAAAATGAATAGTTCCACTTCCCTCCAGAGCAAAGCGGGAGACAGAATGATGTAAAGAGGCTATAGCCTCATAAAATGAGAGATTTGCAACTAGAGAAGCCAGCTGCAAAAGCACCGAGGATCAATTTAAGGGTCCTAAGTGAGCTGTTATATTTGATTCCAATAGTAGGTATGGCAAAAATGCTTAAACGCACGGAAGTTGTTCCTTGTTGCTACAAGATCCGTATAATAAACTACTCCAGATATTGGTTGCAAGCTGTTTAACATAATATCACGCTGATTTTGCCAGAGATCACACTCCCACAGGATGTGGTGAGCAGTTTGTTCATATTCGTTACTGGATGTTGAGCACAGACAGATTGGTGAAGATACTAATTTGAAACTATACAATTTACTTTTAAAATTGCCGTGTCCGGTAAGAACTTCCCTTCTCCCACTTCCCTTCCCGCTACGCTACGGCTCAGTGCGTCGGAGGTTCGCTGTGAAATAATATTATTTTTCTGCTATTTCGTGATTGTTTTGTGACCTGTGTTTTGTTTCTAGCTTTAGTGTTAGTGCTAAATACTACAATCTGTAAGTATTTTAAGTGTTTTAATAAGTAATATCTGGATTTTAGTTCAAATTATCGTTCGGTGAGTAAGTTTAACTTTTTTCTTGTGAGGGTACCGCGTCATAGTCACAGTTACTTGTTATCGTGCTAAATTAGTTATCGTGCTGTTTACATTAAAGCGCTTGCTTATTTCGTGTGAATAACATGTCAAAAATGAATGATGTCGCCCCCGATAGAGGGCGGAACGCATTTGGGAGAAGTAAACAGACTCCCAGAACGCCCCCTTCAGGCTTCAACAAACGAGTGTTAGACGATGCGTCACCGACGTTTTGTACTCCCGATGGTCAACAGGAATCGGACATAAAACGTTTTCGGGGATCTCAATCCGATTATTCGTCTTCATTAAATATTAGCGATACAAACAGTGCGGAATATAATTATTGCGATCTTGTGACACAAGCTTCCGTTTATCTGTCAAAGGTTAACGAATTAGTCAGTGATTCCAACTCGGGTATGAATATCGCGAATAAGCTATCGGTGATGGATTGTACGCAGCGCCTTACCAGTATTATTTCATTACTTGCGCTTAAATCTTCATGCAATGAAACTAAATTGGCGAACGCAGAACGTCAGTTAGATCTTTGCGTAAATAAAACCAATTCTGAGATTCCTACGTACGCGGAACAATTAAAACTGCGTTTACCGAAAAAAACCGCCGCCCCCATAGTACAGACGCGAAAACCGGTTCCTTCAATTATTGCGTATCCCACCGCTGAGCGATCAGCGGAGTTCGCGACTTCGTCGGCGACCAAGGAAGCGCTTATGAAGGCTATAAAACCCGCGGACGACGGTTTTCAAATAGTAGGCGTTAAAAAAACTTCCAATTCTGGCGTTGTACTCCGAGTGGCAAATGAAACCCAACTCAATAAAATTCGCTCTGTCGCATGTCGAGGCCATTCGTTCGGCGGGTTTAAAACTTCAAACTCCATCCGGGCGACGACCGCGCATACTTATAAAAGATATACCGTCGTCAATGGACGACCAGGTCTTTTTAACGGCGTTATACAGGCAAAATATCAAAGATAGTGATCTTAAAGTCAGCGAAGACGATTTTACGTCTAAAACTAAAATTGTGCGCAAGCGTAACGTAGCTAATGGGCGCAAGTGGGTGGGAATTGAGCTCGAACCGGAGATTAGAAAACATTTAGTCAGCACTAAAGAAAAACTTTTCATCGACTGGGCTACATGCCGCTTTATTGATGATTTAGAGGTAGTTCGGTGTTTAAACTGCCAGCAATATGGGCATGTTGTCAAGTACTGTAGTAATAAATTACCTACCTGTGCCTTATGCGCAGAAGCACATCCCACAAAATCATGTAAGCACCACTATGACCCAGAATTTAAACCAGTTTGTGCATCGTGTAAAACATATAAAAAACCTCACGACCACAAATGCGGCTCGGACAACTGCCCCACATTTAAGCATAAACTTGAGCAGTTAGTGCTAAATACCAAATATTAATATGGCTTACTTAAAAATAGGGCAGCTAAATCTTCACAACGATAGGGTTGCGACATCAGAGTTGGAAACTTTAGTCAATGAATACAACTTAGATATAGTGCTTGTACAAGAACAATATCAATATGCGCGTTTAAAAAATAAATTGGTGCAGCTAGACAACAAATCACGGGCTGCTATTTACGTAACGCGTACTAATTTTACGGTAAGCGGTATGCGAAACCTCATGACGTCACACTGTGCTGTCGCTGAAATATCATCCCCATCCTGGAAAGTTTACGTAGTGAGCTGTTATTTTCAGTATTCAGATCCTGTCGGTCCCCATTTACATCACTTGCGCCATGTTTTGATGTCCCTCAAAGGACACAAAATTATTATTGGCGCAGATGTTAACGCATCCTCTACGTTATGGTATGGCAAATACCGTTCAAGCGATACAGAACGGCGGAACGCCGTCGAAGATTTCGTCGCTGAGATGAATCTATCAATACATAACACTCCTGATGCACCGCCTACTTATTGTAGCCCTACTGGCGAATCTTTTATTGACGTCACTTTTTCAAGCTCAGACGTCCGAATTTTTTGCACTTACAAGGATATCGACAGCAACCTGGGGCCTCTCTTTTAATACTCTTAAAATCATTTACGGGGCAACCTATCTTGGGTGTATATGCTACGGCTCGCCTGTGTGGGCTGATAGGGCTACCATCGGAGCTGCTCGCCGTAAATTACTACAAAGCCAGAGGTTGGCGTTGATATTTCTGTGTAAAGCCTATAGAACAGTGAGCACAGAGGCCCTACCTGTCCTAGCGGGTGTACTACCGGTTGATCTTGAAGTACAAAGACGAGCAGCAATGTATTATTCTACGCGCGATAATTTAGAAAATGATTTCTTATCATTACGCGACCGTGCGAAAATAACCAGGCTATTTATGCCAATAGCTGACTTAAATAACGAACTACTAAATGAATGGCAATGTAGATGGAATACGTCAACCAAGGGTCGCCATCTGCACCAGTTCTTTCCGGACGTACGCGAACGGTTAAATAAAACTTGGCTAATCATAGACCATTGTGTTGCACAATTTCTTAAGATGTGTACTATCGACTAGGCTTGGAGACTAGGTGACTATTATCAATAAGCAAAAGACAATGTCCTAAATGGCCCTGTGGCAATGAAGAGTATCAGAATATACGATAATTAATCGCCTATTTTATTATATAAGTTGCAAATACTTCTGTATCACGGACTAGCTGTATTCCAAAATGTATTTTTAATAGAATTTAAGCGACTAATAACATTAGATCGCCATCTTCGCCTAATGTCATGTCGTGTCGAAAGTGAAATAGGGATGTACCTACCTAATTATCTAGGTAGGTATTATGATACTTTTCAGTTATGAAAAATCATAGGTAGGTACTAACATTTAATATTCGTTGTCATGGTTAGATTATAACCTCAAAATCTGATACTTCTTTTGAAATATATCTTTTCTGCAGCTAGTCCGCTATAAAAACAAGGTCTTCTAGGAGTCTACAAATGATAGAGAATACAATACATAATTATCCGATGCTCTTGGCTCCAGGGCCAACAATGTATGGACGCAGAGCAATGTCCTTTAATACAATATTTTATCGACAACAAGCCCCTCCCTACCTCCTGACTCAGCTCTACCGAGTGCCTCATAGTTACATACGTAGGTGTAATTGTTCGAAAGTACATTTTTCTTTGAGGTTACTCTCTATTAAACGCTCAAAGTGAAATAGGACGCAATGGGTAGGTATACCTCAAAGGTGTACAGTGTACCAAAAAGGTCGGACAAATTGTTCCTCAATTATTATGAATTTCATACGTCAAAGGTAAGTGGAAATTACCGTGGAGTGGTAGGACTGAAAGCCGTGCTGTCTTTTACAGGTGGTAACTTTGGACTTTTGTTTTGTGTCGCTTTGATGTGTGTAATTGGTAATGTTGCTGTAAATAGGTCGGCAAACAACACATTCAATTATATAAATATATTCTTATACGAGGTGTAACATTAATGAAAGAAACCAGTTTCTGATATTCGAAAATCATTATTGGCCCCCCATATTAAATGCATCAGCTGAACATTGTTATTGTTTAGAAAGTTAATCTTGTTTTGTGTGATGTACAGACGGCAGCACATCAAGCTACCCCAACCTGTAAAATTTCCCCAATTGGAAGTGAACCTTATGCTAAAGTGATAAAGTTGAAAATCTATAAAAGACATTGTCTGTACGTTGTTCAGTTCCAAAAACAACCCCCACTATGTAGTATTTATGTAATAGTTTAGAATGCTTATTATAAAGGGTATAACAGAAATAGTGGAGACAACTTTACAATCACACTAATATTAAAAAGGGGAAATTTTGTGAGTGTGTATGTTTGTTACTTTTTCACATCTAAACGGCTGGAGCGATTTCAATCAAATTTGGTATGGAGTTAGCTGAGACCCTAGATTAACGCCGGTATTTTATATCTAAAAACTTGTTAATTTCTATTCTATTATACTGTACACACACTACACATATGAAAAACTACTTACTCCAGACCTACCACTACCACAGTCGTTTATTCACAATTAAAATCGTATGAAATTCGGCGATATCAAATTTTGAAATCTAATAATACAAGGTGTTTCTTTCATCTTTAATAATAAGCAACCTCAATTTATGAACTTATTATACAAGGTATAACACTTCACATGACACTTTACATCCACAATTAATGTAACACTAGCTGTGCCCCGCGGTTTTACCCGCATTAAACTTCATAAATTTGTTATGTGTTATTTGGATATATAAGCTATATTACTACAAAGTTTCATCAAAATCCGGCTTGTAGTTTTTGCGTACACTTACAAACTGTCGCCTTTATAATATTAGTGTGATTTTGTATTGCACCTGGTGTTATACCTTGTGTAATAAGTACAAAAATTGAGGTTGCTTATTATTAAAGG
Source organism: Pseudoips prasinana (assembly GCA_951640165.1). Taxonomy (NCBI): domain Eukaryota; kingdom Metazoa; phylum Arthropoda; class Insecta; order Lepidoptera; family Nolidae; genus Pseudoips; species Pseudoips prasinana. Next base: position 27,936,250 of record OX621251.1, on the reverse strand, counting down.
TGAAACACCTTATATTATTAGATTTCAATGTTGATGTTGCTGGATTTCATACGATTTTAATTGTGAATAAATTACTGTGAAGTGGTAGGTCTGGAGTAGGTAGTCTTTCATATGTGTAGTGTGTGTACAGTGTAATAGAATAGACACATAACACGTTTCTAGATATAAAATACCGGCGGAGTGTGAGTTTGTCACGCGCACCGAGAACCTAAAAGCGATAGAATATCTCGGTGCGTGTGATAAACTCAATACTCCACCGGTATATTATATCTAGTAACTCGTCAGTTTGAGATGAATTTTTTCTTAGCCTTATTTCAATTTGTGTAATTGTATTAAGCGAAAGGTTGTCATTATTTTTTATTATTATTATTATTTGTAGAAACTGTCGTAATATATAATAATACACATCATCAAAGAATATCGTGTGACATATTAGGTATTAGCAAAAATATCGTTTGACATATTATATGAAAATAAATAGGTATATTTTTTATATTTTAAATGTTTAGTAAGTTATTTAATAAAATAAGCGAAAATTAAAAATACGTTTTCTAACATAGGAAATTTCTCTAAATTGATGCGTATAAATTCTATGCCGTTAGCCACACAGCAAGTATATCTAACAATATTGCAAATATTTAAAAGAATAGTAAGACTTCTATTGCGAAGATATTTTTAGATTACCGTCATGGCTGAAATTCGAGAGAAACATTATTATCATTAGCACAGACGCCAGCACATCAAGCTACCCCAATCTGTCAAATTTACTCAATTTGAAAGTAAACCTTATGCTTAAGTGATAAAGTTGAAAATCAATAAAAGATATTTGACAGATTGGGGTAGCTATATGTGCTGGCGTCTGTACATATGCAATCTACGTATACACCCAATAGAAAGGTCCAATCCAAACACCCACAGCCTCCCTCAGAAAAACTCCTAATACAGACACTTTACAAAGCCCGAAGAAACAATTTTTTCCGGACAGCAATCCATTGGGCGGACCGGATCTAATGAATTTAGAAGCTTAATGGCACCACCCTTCGGACAAATGGACAATCCAGAGATATTGGGGATCGCTGCACGTATCTGGACCTTGTTTTACGAGGAGCAGCAATTTTGATTAGAAGAAAGTAGGTAAATATAGTACCTAACTGCTGTTGTGTTGGGTTTAATAAAATATACACGACGTTTACTTAATACCGTTAAAGTATTCCATAAACCTAGTTATGCGCTAGAGTTTTGCGATGCCTATGAGGTTTATGCCAGGAGTTGGATGGCACAGTCTATAGACCTTTATACAGGGAAATGTGACAAAGAAAAGATATATTTTTATTAGAAACATAAGGTAATATAATAGAAATTAGGCAATTGGGATATAATTAACACACAGAAATATACATCGATATTTTGATGCTTATAAATAATAGGTAATAGATACATTTTTCCTTGATATGGTACCCATAATTAGCACCTTAGTGACTAAAAGGCCACAATTCAAAAAAAAAATCAATAATCAAAATCAAAAATATATTTATTTACTACACGTAGTTGTTAGGGTGTGTGGATCTCTTCTTTTAAGTTATATGTAACTTGTATTAGAAAAGACCCCTCTCTTATCTGTACATCTATATTGCTGTAGTTACATTTGAACTATAAGTTTAACTTAATTAATAACAAAAGTAAATGCTTCAGTTCAGCATTCTTCCATACTATACTGATAGCGCTGATTTTCGACTATGGCCAACGGCAATCCGAAAAATATGACGGTAACAAAACATAATAAATAAAATTAGGTAAGACGTTAATAAACTATGAAATTAAATAAAGATATCCAGGAAACTATAACACGTATAACATAATTGATTTTATGGGGAGGCTCTAGCTAAAAGTCAAGCATCATAAGAAAATTAAAAGAAAATTAAAAGAAAAACACTTAACGCAATTATACTGCATTCCAATACTCGAACTTAAAATAGTCAACAGTAGTGAACTACGAGTATGTTCATCAGATACGTGATGTCACCTATTTCATGATGCAGACAAAGGGGATGAATGTAAAATTTGATGATGGAACCCGTTATTGTTCCGCTTCAGGGTAATGGCCTCCTCTGACAATGAGAGGGGATAGGCCATACACCTCGCTGGCCTAGTGCGGATTGGCAATCTTCACATGCCATCAAGAACATTTTGAAGGTTTCCTACTATGTTTACCTTCACTGTTTTAACCGAGTTAATTAATTCTTAATAACCACATTTATTCGAAAATCTTGGGTTTGAACTGGAGACTTAAGACATTCCAAAGATCTAACCACTAGGCTAAAATTTAATTCAATTAAAGAAGAATGAGCAAAATGGTACCCGGCTCCAATAGATATGATTGTAGTGTCGTTTAAAAGGTCTTACCAAGAGGAACAATTTTTACTATAGCCGCCACTCTCAAATCTGATTGCGTTTGAAGATAAACGACAGTCTTACTAACTAATAAAAACCCTGTTCCTTCAGTTTCCCTTTGCTTTCCAGGGCCACAGTAACCTGTTTAGACAGTCTCGTGGCCCCGGCGATAAACATACATATACGAGTATATAAGTTACCACTTATTTATGTAAGAAAATGAGTACCAAGGTAATATTTTCGGCATTTCCGTTCATGTTTTCTATTAATAACGTTTTTACGTAAGACTTTGCCATGCACTCCTCATTTTAACTCGAGTCCCGTTGCTCCTGAGCGCGGGGTGTGCGCAAGAGCAGCGGGGGAGGGAGAGGAATAAGTCACTGCCCAATATGTTCACTGATTTTAAGATTGCCGCAGCTATCACGAATCACTTCCACCAACCCATCGTGGATAGCGTACACGCAGACGAATTCGTCCATATAATAAGGCAGAAAATAGATACCCCGAATCTTCTGCATATGTATGTAGAGAGAAAACGGCTTAACCACAGAAGAGTATATTTTCAGAGGATGGAAGCGAGCCAGATTGAAAACTTCCCTTCAATGACGGAGGAGGATATAATTCTATTAGCGCTAGGTACATACCAACTCAAGCTGGCAAGATCTTACTGTGCCGAGCATTTATCAAATGGTCTATATATAATTGAAACGTACAGAGAGGGAGCACTTGATGATCTGCCAGACTATGGCATACACGAAGATGCCTGGCTTTTGCGTGGACGAATCCAGTCGCGACATGTCCGTGTAACAACATATTTTTGTTATATATTAATCAGCAGTGCAAATAATATTGTCCAACAGTATTGCACATGTTTAACCGAGCGACGTACGATCGGCACTTGTGCACATATAGTGTCCATCGTATGGTACTTAGGCTATGCGAGGCATACGGGATTTACTGCTCCGGCATCTTTCCTCAATGCTGTTATAGTTGATACCGATATGTAATGTTTTAAATCTACTCACTTATTGATAAAATATATGTTTTGTATTTAAAGAATGCTTGTTTTCTTACTTCTTTTAATAATAGAATCCTAAATGTGTTATATCATGTTATTCTAGCTTTATTTTACTTATATAAGTAGTTTGTAATAAATTCTTCATCATTTATAAAACACAAGCTGTTCCCCGTGGTTTCACCCCTGCTGCTCGGCTCCTTTTAGTCGTAGCGTAGCGATGATATATAGCTTATAGCCTTCCTCAATAAATGGGCTATCTAACACTGAAAGAATTTTTTAAATCGGACTAGCAGTTCCTGAGATTAAAGCTTTATAATAATAAGTATAGATAGTGAGATTACTGCTTTCCAAACGTGAATAGGGACAGGCGCCATGGTAGACGTTTTTCTGCATCAAAATGTCTATTCAATGATATATTAATGAGGACTATTGGAGCGGGTACCACGTTCCATACATTTTTGCCCATTGTTCTTTCTTAAATGATTCTGGTAAAAATAGATATTTTTCTTCTTTTTAATAGCGTTAAAGCTAATACTAAATACAAAAACTTCAGGTTAAACAACTAACGGTTATAACTCGTGGTAATGTACCTGCATCGAAGTGATTATCTACATTCTTCTCTGCTATATTCCTATATACTTCGTACAATTTGTTTTGTTAAATCGCTGGAAGCTGCTGAATGGGGTAGTATAAGACCCGCAATTATAGAGATCTTTGGGGAAGCCTTTGTCCAGCAATGGATATATTAATCTGTGAAACATCTCAACGGTTCGTGACCTTGTTACGTTATGATATTGTCCGTGAGATTCGTCTGCTATCGTCATCCTTTTCTACAACCGTAAAATGTTGCAGAAAAACCTGAGATAGAGCCATTTTGAGCTTGCACAGATAAATTTGTTCTTCCCGCGTTATCGTTGTTTGTATTTTTATTGTCTGTGCAAATTTCTGAATATAGTTTTTCTTTCTTTCCTTCTATAAACCCATTGATCTGTTTTGCAAACGGAAATATTCAAGGTTCTGTTCCTTGGATTGCCTATATCACTGTCATATATGTTAAAAGGGCGGCGCTTTTGTGACGTCACTAAGAACGGTCACGCGGGACTTGACACCGATTGATGCGGGCCACACTCGAGTCACACTAAAGCTCTCTATGCAAATTCACTGTTATACATAAGGTCAGTATGCAATACCTCTATAGTTTTCCACAGAATCACACAGTCAAATATTACATTGTTTTAGTACATAATAAAAAATAACATTAATCTTGCAACCTCTGTATGTCTTATGCCTCGTTGGTCTAGCGGTAGCGTGTTTACCCGCAGAGAACGAGGTCCTGGGTTCAAATCCCGGGTCGGGCCAAAAAAGTGATTTTGGGACTTTTCTGTAAAAAGAAAAATTTCTCAGTATCAGCCCGAAGTCTGAGAGTTGGTGGTATTATACCCCCGTGCCTCGGAGAGCACGTAAAGCTGCCGGTCCTGTACCTGACCTCTTTCCGGTCGTGTCGCTAGGCGTCCCATCGGATCATGAGAGTGATGGAATAGAAAGTGCGCCTGTGTTTGCGCACACACTTGTGCACTATAATATGTCCCGCGCAGATGGCTAATCTCTATTGAGACTGGCCGCCGTGGCCGGATTGCGGCTAGGAGGACATTATTATTATTATTATGTCTAATGTTTTAATTAGGCGAAATTGCAATGTTTTTATATTTCTGTTTATATAGTTAGATATCGCTTAAATTGTACTACATTTCGTTTGTAGCTTAGGTTGTTAGGTAGTTGGGTTAGGGATAGCAAATGTTTTTGTGATGAACACGATAATTTGTTCTGTGTCTGGGTGTAATTTATGTATAAAATATATGTATTTACAAATATGTAAGTCTGTTTATAAAAGGAGAATATCTAGAGGTATATACTCCCCGTTGATAAATTGATTTCTCCTATATTGAGTATCCTATACAGAGTGTATTTTTTCGTTTTATAAATTGTTGTTGTACCCTGTTTTGAGGAAATAAAATTGAATTTAAATACAATTTAACTTCGATAGTGGTTTTGAATTTGTACACAGATAGTTTGGTTGTTGTTCCTCATAATCAAAGTGAACCAATGTTACGATGTTTATTTCGATTTGGTCCAATAAAGAGGCATCTACTCTTCTATTATCTTTCCACCTCCTGTACATAATCATTGGTTGACTGAACATAATATTGTGTGTCTTTATATTTAGTCTTTATATTTTTCATGACGACGTCATTAGTAAATACTTAGATCATTACAGAATTTCACAGGATATTTCGTTACAAAGTAACTCGTCACACTTTTTATATGTTTATGTTTACTGGTTTCAGATTCCGGTTTTCTGTAGACTACCTTATATTTTTTATAAACTGAAAACATGACTATACCGTACTAACTAAAGTAAATACTACATACATCATTAAAATATTTTTTCACCAATAATAATAATAAGCATACAAACAAAAACACTCATAAATACTTACGCACATTATGAGCGACAATATTGTCCATTTGACCACTAACAAAGATTCCGGGGCGCATCGCCATACTGCGAGCAATCCAGAGCGGACAGCAATATCGCGATGGCCGCCGGCTCATTTAATCACGCGACGGAATTCGTAGCATAAGACCTTTCGGTTGGATAAGTATGGAAAACAAGAGACATTACATTAACGACAGGCCTTTTGGCATGTTTGTAAAATTCTTTGTGTGTATGAACATGTCTGTTTGTCCTAAGTCTGGGTGTAATTATCTATAAAAGTATGTTTTTACAAAAGAAAAGTGGTATATGTATGTAGTGGTATCTACTACATATACCACTTTTCTTTTGTAAATACATAGTATTTGCTTCCCTCCCTGTGGTGGGAATCAATTTTAAAAATAGAACTAGATTTGGTTAGTCAGTCGGCTGTAAAGATCTAACATAGGTAATTAAGAAATACGCTGCGGTCATATGAGCGTATATACAGCCAGTGTGAATTAAAAATAAGATCCTCCGTCTTAATCCTGGGATATTATTTACACACGGCCATCTGATCCCAAACTAAGCAGAGCTTCTACTATGGAAACCATTCTTCAGCTCAGCCCAGCATGTTTTTTTTTATAAAAACACATTTGTTATAAACACGATTGATGTTTGAGATAAAGAATATTAAGTTTCTCAGTAAGTAAATATCGCCTCAATGACCACTAATGGCCATACCGGGAGCAAGACGGAGTAGACAGCATTATAGTTAGGGCTTCACTTAAAGTACAACAGAGTTAAGTGATAAGGCCAGTTGCTTAATATTGTTCTATGCATCTAGTAATTCCTTATCCAATAAAGTGTAATTCTTCTTTTTCATCTTCCAAGACGCATAAAAGTGCGAGGCAGATGGCTGCACCCTGTATTGGACTGATGTCGAATTAACCAAAGATCATTAAAAAACATAAAAAAATCGGCTGATAATATTTTCAAATTTAAGCGTTTAAAGTTATTGGCGGCGATAAACAGGCTCTGCTCCCTCCTTTTCTCGCTATAGGTACCTATGATTATTACTATGGACATTCTATGGATTCACTACAAGTGACGTCATATGTTAGTATAGCGTATTCTTTATCTAGCTAATCTAACAAAGTCATAAGTATATACTTATGACTATGTAAGTTTTAAGGTAATTTGAATGTTGTTTTTACTGATAGTATTTCTATGTGACCTGTCCTATTGTTTTTATTTGTCAGTATTAAACTGACAAATAAAAGCAACATTATTCAAAGATCTCTCTCCATGTTTAGGTACCCGATAGCTGATAAAAGGCGCGCGGCCATCGCACGCTTATTGGACGAGTCAATAATGTACTGTGTAGGGACGAATGCCGGGACATTTGTATATGTATAGTTAGCAATAAACGTTGTCAACGATAATGTTGGCTTGTCAGGACTTTGCGTGATTTTGCCTTTGTTCTTGTTGAAAGATGCTTTGAGTTTGGTCTGATAAGTCGTTCTTCTTTGAGCAGAATTGTGTGTCTGCTATTATTATTTTACCCAGGACAGCGGATTCGCTATCCAGATAATGGATGGATATTTCGACGGCCATTGTATTTTACCTGGATGGATGTATATAATACTAATGTCCTCACGACCGAATTTCGGCCACGGCGGCCAGTCTCAATGGAGACTAGCCATTTCCGCAGGACATATTATAGTGCACAAGTGTATGCGCAAACACAGGGGCACTTCCTATTCCATGACTCTCATGATCCGATGGGACGCCTAGCGACACGACCGGTAAGAGTTCAGGTACAGAACCGACGGCTTAACGTGCTCTCCGAGGCACTGAATACTGAGAAATTTCTTTTTACGGTAAAATCCCTAAATCACTTTTTGGCCGGACCCGGGATTTGAACCCAGGATCTCATTACCTGCGGTACAACGTACAGCGGACAGGACGTATATACATATACCATATGTTTCATTTTTACAAATCTCCTTTAAGAGACCTCCCTTAAGAGCGTCTTCGAAACCCAAAGCGGGTATTCTCTGGCTATCTTAGTTTGTAAAAATATCTAGCTGTCTTAGTACCATTTTATGTGGGTTAGTTAGTAATCTTATTTGCTAGATGACTTGAGCCCCCGCTCACCTATATTGTCCAGTAAGGCAGTGAAAACCTAATAGGCTAACTGTAAACGTAAAGTTAAAAAATCACATGTTTTGTTTTTGTAAGTAGCCAACTATTTTTTCGTTTCGTTTGATTATTTTCATTAATATTATGAATTGTTTTATTAACAATTCACTAATCAATGTGTACATTATTCTTGTCAAATATGGCATATAATTGTCTGGGTTATGCACCATTTATTGGAATTGCTCCTTAATTAAAATTTAATTGACTTTGTCGGTATAAGTATAATTGGCAATTCTCTATTTGTGTATTTCGCTATCTCTATTTTCTGTTCAATTCTCATATTGTGACTAATGAGGCTAATGAGGTATCTGTGGAGCTACGGCGCCATCATCAGAATTTTTTGGCACAATTGCTTTGTTGTCAAATTGTTCAACATTTTTCTTGAGAATTTGACAGAAAATAGATCTACCCAAAACACTGAATAAATTACCCATACCCATAGTACAGAAGTTAGAAAACAGAAATAGTCGACAGGTAAGCAACATATTAAAGCGACACTTTTTAAATAAAACTTAATTAGAATATAAGCGGCAACACCTTAACCATATAATCTTACACTTTTAAGATTTAGAGTTAAGATTTAATGTAAAATAATTGTATTACTTTAATTGAAATAAACAGGTTTTTTACTTATATCTTTATTACCTATAGAGATAAGTCTCAAGTGATATAGGTTCTGCCTTGTGTATGTTTTGCCTTGTATCACGTTTATTCTTATTATCAGTATTAACTTACTATTTCTCCCAACGGATATCAGGTTGTCTGACGAACACATTTTGGCCTCTTGTTGGAAATACAAACTTCACTAGCAAGTCCAGCGTCAAACAGATTTATAGATCTTAGTTTGAATTCGAAAAAATGTAAAATTGGATTGGATTTTAGTTATTAGTCTTTCATCGCAGACCATTCTTTTGTTTAACATCAGGCAAAGCAAATAGAAAAAGAATAATCAAAATAAGTTTTGTCTAATAATAACGTTGTCATTATGCCCTTGTGAATTGAAGAATTTTCTTTTACAATAAAAAATGTCTATATACCATGCAGGTATGTATTGCTACGGCAAGAATACATTTAAAGAATAATTGCTCTTATTCTTTAAATGTATTCTTGCCGTAGCAATACATACCTGCATGGTATATAGACATACTAAAATGTACTAAAGCAAGTATTTTTTCATTATTATCAGATGACAATATAAAAAAAGCGTTTAAATTTTCGTTTACAAAACGTATAGGTACATTTTTAATCCATATAATAAATCAAGTGACTTATTATAATTATTGATTCGCACAATAAAATAGAATACAAGGTGTTGTGTAATTAAAATTATTCTTGAAGCAGTCGATTACAGTTATTGTATCGAATTTTTAAGCGAGTTTAAAAAGGGACTCTATATTTTATATATATATATATATATATAAAATATATGCGTATATGCTACGCAACTACTAGTTTTACTTTAAAAGGGCTTCCGAGATAGATATAAATTTTGTTTATAATAAATAGATTTTTTTTCTTTTTTTTTCGATTGTTCTTCCGACGAGTTGGGATAATTATAAATCTAAGAATCCATAAAATTATTAGGTGTCGAGTCTGTCATATAATCCTTTTCTAGGTATGGGCTACATATTTTTTTTTTTTTTTTTTTCATTTTAATATCTAGGGACAATGTCACACAGATCATCCTAGCCCCAAACTAAGCAAAGCTTGTACTATGGGTACCAGGCGACGATATACATACGTATATAGATAGATAAATACTTATATACATAGAAAACATCCATGGCTCAGAAACAAATATTCGTGCTCATCACACAAATATTTGCACTTACCGGGATTCGAACCCAGGCCCACCAGCTTCGTAGGCAGGAGCACTACCAACTAGGCTACAGTGACCGTCACCGTATAATTATTTAATTACTTAAAAAATAATATTTCTTCAGAAAGACAATGTATAGTGCCAGATACATTGTTTTTTCTTAATAATAAAATTTACAATTCATCAATTTTGCCGATATAATTAAAATATCCCCGTAGTAACTTTGAGGTGTCACATTAAGGTATTTTTGTAATAAGAGATATTTTTTTATCTCAATAAACATATTTATAATTCTATTAAAATTTGGAAGCTGTCAAATAATTATGTAATTTTATAATGATCTGTATTAAATACAGAATTCAGTCCTTTTCCATTAAATAATAACACAAAATACCCAAGAACTTTATTTTTCATAAACAACTCCGATATATAAAAAAACTCGCACCAAAAAAAGGCAACGAAAATCAACTGCGACCATAAAAAACATTTCTCCATCGGTCAACATTCTCCCGCCTGTCATTCTTAAGTTCTTCACACATTGGAGTGCGTAATGCTCAGGAATCGCCACTATTGTATTCGAAGAGACGGCGCATTAATCCTGCCTTTTGAAGACAAGAGATATCCATCAATTGTCAACATTGAACCGTCCCCTTGCCTCCATGCCACCCTGCCTCCACAGAGGGGGACGCCATAGAGTAGGCAAGGGGTTGTTTAAAGTTCGGAGCTAAGGTTTTTGGATACGGAGGTATGTTTCAGAGGGTTTTACGTCAAGGCATAGAATGAAGATAACACGACGTTCGCTCCATCATAACACGTAGTTATTTCAATTTTTAGTACGTTCATGGTGTTTACAAACTGCGACAATGTTCCAAACACAATTCCTTATTATGATAGGCATTAATGATTAGTTTCAGTTACTAGAATTAAAACATTAAAAAAATTATATTGAATTTTGAAAAAAAAAAATCACGCAAAATGTTTTGGAAGACAGACTTAAAGATGGTAGATTCATACTCGTAGTAGAACCATTAATACATGCAATTAAAAAAAGAGAATCAAATAAACATATTTTAATACTTATTTGTTACCTACTGGAAGAGAACTGAGTGGTTTCTGAACGTATTTCTGTAGAAAAATAAATAGCCAATCTTTTATTTTGATTGTAGCTCAAGGTTGATTGGTAGAGCATGCCTTTGGTGTCATCAAGTTCGCTTATTTGCCCTTTTGCCTAGTAGAACGTTACGTGGTCTCTTGTGATTTTCTGCCCCTTTTTACTTGTTAAAATTCCTCATGATCCCTAATTCTTTATTTAAAATGGATTGGAGTAAAAAAAATAAACAATCATACTTTTAAAAGTTTTTTTTTCATGTCATGTGGCCATAATAAACTATGTTAAATACATTTTGAAATTATACGCGATGTGCCAAAGTTCTAATAATCGTCATCATTATATCAGCCGAATGACCCCCACCGCTGGACAAGGTCATTTATTCATAAACCATATCAATTGTGTTTGAATATAACATAAATTATTATATAAGCATTAACCAGAACATAAATATGAAATAATCAAAAAAATACATATATCAATCTAGAACAATTCATAATTTAAAATAAAATGTCAATGTCAAAACACGTTCCCAGAATGCTGGCTTATATTTTGCCCAACAAATAGGTATTGCTATACAGCGTGGTAATGCTGTCAGTATTCTGGGAACATTACCAATACAAGAACATTTAGAATACCTTTAACCTAAAGTTGTTAATAAATAAAGATGGTATAACTATAAACATTAGTTCATCTTGAAGTAAAAAAAACTTGAGAGGTGTCAAGGGACATCCGGATGGAACGAAGTTATTTCTTATTATTTATTATGTACAAAAAACCTGTATACACTCAACAAAAATAATATTCGCGACATGAAATATAATAGAAATGAAAATATCTGGCTTGCTTTCTATAAGAGAGAGAGAGAGAGAGAGAGAGAGAGAGAGAGAGACAGAGAAACATGCGCACGCCGCACAGCTGCAAAAAGTGTCGTGACAACTTTTCGTAAGATTTTTTTCTGTCGAGCCCCCTTTCACAACGCGCGATAAGGAAATTCGTTCCAAAAATAAAAAAAATCAATAATAATTATATCATGTCAAATAAAACACTACAGACTATCTATGTAGTACAGACATCTTTCGAGGAGATACGCTTTCAATTTACTTTTGAATTGTTTAGAATTGTGTAGGTCACCAGCTCTAAAGATCTATGTTATAATCTCCACGCTTGACATACGGGTTGGCAATCGCTGTATGATCACAGAATAAAGAGTACTTGCTCATAGTTGTAGCGTGACCACTAGTACGCTCCCATAGACGCGGTGGTACAATATTTCGCAGTACAATACTTCAAAACTTTCCACCTTCTCCGAGGCTGATCTTTGCTAACCATCCGTGTACGTAGCTATACGAGAGTGAGCTAGTGATTGTCAAAATTTGGCTTCGTAGAACAAAGCGTTATTTACCGAGCCGGGAGGGCCTTTGTGTCGGTATTACACCACTCTACATAATATTGTGAAAGTTCTGACAATACACTGTTTGCTGCCGGTATTATGAGAGAACGGGCAAAAATTGCGACTTGTTTGATACGAGGTGACTTGGATTAGGGTTTTTATGAGGATTTGCCATTTGTTCAGGTGTGGGTGAGTGGCTTTGTGGGTAGTGATTTAGGTATGTTTTGTTCATTGCGATTTATGTTGTCTATTGTTATGGGTTATATTATTTATTTTAGGTTATGATGGTGTTTTAAATCTGTTAACATAAGTGTGTGTTAACATAAGCTGAAAATTGGACTATAGGTGCATTAAACCAACCAAATTGCAGCATAACCAAGTTCCTGCCTTTTCCGCACACAATATCACACAGAAGGACCATTTGTGTTACCAGTTACCATGTCGTACTTCTTTTATTGTATTTTATGTGTATTTTACCATGTTATCTTTGTATAAATATATGTTATATATATTTTAATAATTTGTGTGACAAATAAATTATATTTCTTTTTTGCTCTAAGTAATATTAATTTTGTAACAAAATAAATCTTATAATTATATAGGTACCTATTTGGGCAAATACATACTTACCATATATATGTAGGTACCTGCAATTAATGTGTAAATCTACGCAACTAACTTAGAGCAATATTATTTGGGCCATATTGAACAGAAAACGCAGGTATCCCAAGCACTTTGAATGCGTGACGCAACCAATATTAATTAGGTACTTTATTTTTCGGAATGTACTTCATTTCATTATATATACATACCAATTCAACATATACATTTAAAAATCAGTTTACTATAATTAAATCCCCTTTTAACAAAACCTACCAACTATTAAATAACCATAAAGCCGACTCACGGCACACGCAGCAAACGAATTACAGAGAAATTAATTGGCCAAAAACCCATCATCGGAACACACGTTCGAAAAGCTCGCGTTCGAAATTCAAATGAGGCGGCACGCCCCACCCCCGGTTCCGCCCCGCCGCCATCTTGGATTCGAGTGGGGAGTTAGAGGGGGGCTATTAAATTATTTCATTCCACATTGGGCCGTTCTCGCTATCGGATTAAAACAATTGCCTGTGAAACCGTAAATGGATAATGAATTTTGCGAAGAAAATAATATGGTACGAAATTTAATTTACGTTGGAGTTCTTTCTTGTTTCATTTCTTTTGGTTTTAAGTGTGTGTTTTTCGTTGGATGTTTTTACAGGTTGTAAATATGAAAATGAATTATTTTCAGCAAATTATTTTACATAGGTAATATCAAAATCCTTCGATATGATACGATTATGACATTAATATTTTTATATATATAAATGTTATAAAAATTAACGACGCGACGCATGAGTGACTCTGGTCACTTTTCAAAAGATAATACCGTTAATTTTTTGAAGCATGATTCAAAGCTAAAATGTATTCTTCCTAAATTATAATAATATTAAATTAAGCAAATAACGGTAGGTATTATCTTTTGAAAAGTGACCAGAGTCAGTCATGCGTAACAAATAAAAAAGATGAAGGTGCCTCCTTATAAATAATATTAATATAATATAAATTATTTAAAGTATTAGCAATTAGATGTGCTGTAGTATTTTTAGTACCTACTACAGCATTTTGATAAGTCAGACAGATGGACTTAAATCACCTGTGTAATTCAGCTATGATTTAAGTATACCGAACGATGGATTTAAATCTCCCGGCTTTAAATTAAAGTAGGTTAGGTCAAGTTGAAACTGCGACCATAGAGCACTCGAGCCAAGCCTAGCATGCAGTGGTAGCGGCTGGCGAGTGCCAGAAACCAATTTTATTAACACAAACAATCCACTTGGGTGATTTAAGTATAACCATAGGTAATATCTTAGGACATTATTCACACACGGTCATCTGATCCCAAACTTAGCAGAGCTTATACTATGGAAACCAGAAACCAAGTAACTGATATACTACTTTTGTTTTGTAAATACGTTTATATGTAGGTATAGCTTACACCCAGACTCAGGACAAACAGACATGTTCATGCACACAAATATCTGTCCTGGGTGGGAATCAAACTCACGACCTGCGTCACATCGTGAACCATTTGGTATAAGTACGTAAAATGACCTAGGTAATTAAGGCTAGTGGTTTGAGAAGGATAATTCCGTATTTGGGTTGAGTTACCACTCTATAAACAAAACCTAAACAAGATAAGCCAATACATAAGAGATAAGACCTATACAAAGCAGAATATCGATCCCGCTCGCCTCAAAGCCACATCCGCCCAATTGCGTGCACACAGTTCAAGCGGAGTGCAACTCGGATTCAATTTGAATCGAGACAGGGAGGGGACCGACGACGTCGCACTGATGGCTAAATCGTGTTCGATTCACACCTGAGAAGGACGGATTGTATTTTGCTCTACATGGGAGTTATTTACGCTTGCCAAATAAGTATTTTATGTAACGACTAGCTGGTGCCCGCGACTTCGTCCGCGACAATTTTGAATGATTACCAATGTAACTACTTACTTCTAGCTTAATCTAAAAAAATATACTTTTAAAAGAAATAAGCAATATAAATTTAAGAAAACCTAACCTATAAATAACCTAGATAAGAAATAAACTAAAGACTACTTTGCTACTGTTATTTAAAAAAAAGACCCGATATCATAAACCCAAAAATATCAAAGAATACATATCAATTGTCCTTAAGTAAAGTCAGTAAGTCAAATAAAGTAATATAATAATCAACGATGCATTAATCACCAAGGTAACTCCCATTAGCTTAGGTTGCGACACGGCATTGATAGGTCTAATATCACATTTTGTGAACGAAACCATAGCGTGATCTAAAACGATGATTACACCATCTACTAACAAAAATATAACCTTGTAAAGCGGTAAAATTAAGATGTGGGCATATATTTTGGGTGAGATTTAGGCGATCATCTTTTGATTCAGTTTTGGACTACCTTTTACTTCAAGCATTTATTTATTTTAACCGATATGTCAAATGAGTTCTGCGATCTGAAACGATATAAAAGCCATCGAGTTATAAAATTGTGAATTTGTAGATCAGTAAAATTAAGATGATATTTTTTGGGTGCGATCATCTCGACACGAACAATTTATACTACGCTAACTCGAAAAGGAAAAGGGGAAGACAGGCAAAGAGATGGATAGACGACATAAGGAAAATTGGAGGCGTTACCTGGTCCAGAAAAGCTAGAGACAGGAATGAGTGGAAACAGCTGGAAGAGGCCTATGTGTCCCAGGACACGCTGATCACTAAACCGGAAAACCCGAGATGTTAGGTTTAAGATTTTTAAAACTGTTAAATTCAATACCTATATTTTTAGTTTTCAGCAATAAAGGCTTAATAATAACTCGAATTTGGGTCAATGACTTTTTTTATCTCAATTTTATTAAATTGATGTTTTTTAATATATTATGAAAATACCAAAAAAAAGAAGTTACAAATCTTATAAAACGCTAAATCTTTACTTAGACGACAACAAACACAACATTTTAAGCAATAAGAAACGAATTTCTCTATAATTTAAGTTGGCGTACATTTTTGGTGTTGACCTATTGAATCAGTTATGGATTACCTTTTTTAACAACAAATTATTCCCTTGATTGCTTTATTTTTAACTGAAATGTCAATTTACATGCTTTTAACTCAAAAAGAAAAACAGTTTTCCATACAAACTTACATCCCTATTTTAGTCGTCTTTAGGGGTGGAATTTCCAAAAGTCCTGATGATATATTTATAATGTTTAAACGAAAGGCGAAATAGTAATTTTCATGCATTTACCTTAAAAAATGTCACATTTTTCATACAAACTTCCATCCCCTATTTGTCACCCTAAAGGGCTGGAATTCCCAAAAATCCTGAAATACATATTTTTAAATGAAAGGTCAAATACCAATTTTCATGAGTTTACCTTAAAAAATGTCACATTTTTCATACAAACATCCCCTATTTGTCACCCTACGTGGTAGAATTCTCGGAAATCCTGAAACACATACTTTTTATTTTTAACTGTAATGCTAAATACCAATTTTCATGCGTTTAACTTAAAACTTGTTGGCACTTTTTTCATATAAACTTACATCCCCAATTTTACGCCCTTGGGGGTGGAATATTCAAAAATCCTGAAATATATATTTCAATTTTTAACTGCAAGTCTATATACTAAAGCCTTTAACATCAAAATTAAGCACTTTCATAAAATATTTCATCCCTTATTTTAGTCCCTTAGGGGTGGTATTTTCAAAAAACCTTCTTCAGTGGATGCCTACGTCATAAAAGGTAACTACTGTCAAAATTTAAGTCCTAACTGCAGCCGACTGTGCGTTGATATGTCAGTCAGGCAGTATAAAATTATATCCCCTATTTTCCGCCCTTGGGGGTGTAATTTCCAAAAATCCTGAAATAAATGCTATATATTTTTAACAGAAAGGCCAAATACTCATTTTCATGCGTTTAACTTCAAAAATATCGCATTTTTCATACAAACTTACATCCCCTATTTTATGACCTTCGGGGTGGAATTTTCAAAAATCCTGAAATATATATTTTTTATTTTTAACTAAAAAGCCAAATGCTAATTTTCATGCGTTTAACTTAAAAATTGGGACTTTTTTCGTACAAACTTACATCCCCTATTTTTTGCCCTTGGGGGTGAAACTTCCAAAAATCCTGAAACACATATTTTTTATTTTTAACTGCAAGGCCAAATACCAACTTTCATGCCTCTAACTTCAAAAACAGCAAAGTTTCATACTAACTTCGCACCCCCGTTGTACCCCCTTAGGGGTTGAATTTTTAAAAATCCTTCCTTATTCCTTGTCTACATTATAAAGAAAACATCTGTGCAATATTTCAGCTTTCTAGGGCCAAGGGTTTGGGCTGGGCGTTGATGAGTCAGTCAGGACTTCTCTTTTTATTTATATAGATATACCTAATGATGATGATGAAGATGAAATTATTACGATATAATATTAGTAGGTCAAAAGTAAATATGCATACCATATTTATGGTGACGTGTGATTGGATAAAAAACTTTGATAATAACTATAGTGTACTAATTTTGATCACATAAAGATCACGCTAATTGCATTTGGAAAAATATAATTATTATTCATAATAAATATCTTGGTATCAGACTATCAGACTGCCATCTGATCCAAAACTAGGCAGATCCTGTACCTACCTACTATGGCAACGATACAACTGAAACATACATATATAGATAAATGAATCGTGCTCATCACACAAAGGTTAGTCCTCACTCACTCGAGCTGAGCTCGAGTCACAACCTCTGGCTTAGAAGTCAGGGTCACTAACTACAAAAGCAATTTAACTTAAATAATATAAGTAGTTATAGTTGGTGGTTGTAAATATATAAATAAAAAGCAATGATAAAATTAAACGTGGACTTGCATGCCTATTTTATATGTATACAGTTCATCTTTCACTGCGCAGATAAAATATATTTGATGGATAAAAATAAGTTTGAGAGAGATCTGTCAAAATTCTTAATTATTACTGAAATATAAATTTTATGTCATATTGTGTTAATTGTTTTAATTGATTAGTGTAACTTGAGTAGTAGATACTTGTATCACGTTAAGACCATTACAGACACAAATTAAAGAATGCCCTCTCCTTTTCATCGATATGATCACAGCTTAAGATTAAAGTACCTGAAGCTTAAGTATGTATTTATAAAATAAAATGAAGTGTGCTTTTGCATAAACTTTTTTAAAGACAACACCTACACATGGCATAATACGGAAACCATTATTGACGATATGCACTACCTTCTTCTGTAACTTAAGTGTTGTGCGCTTGCCATGTCTATCGTAACCCTTGACTTCTTTGTAAGCCTCCGTGTTCACAACTAATAACTCTTTAAATCGAAGTAGAGCAGCTTACCGTTCGTTCAATAGTTCTGAACACGGAACCGCAAATGTTCGCCACTGTAAACTGTCACCTCCAACGGCTCAACGCTTAACCGTCGCAGTCGCGGCCGCAAGTTTCCTTACAACTTCATAAGTTGCGAAGCGAGTATCGAAAAAAGTTGGAGCGGAGTTCCAGCAGTTCCAGGTCACCGATGTTCCCGCTAGGTTTCTTACTATTTATTACTTACTTAACAAATGCGGAGCTTTTAGTACTTAGTACAAAATACTACTGAGGATATATGTAGATATTTTGATGTGTGGTGACGGCATAGAATATCATCAACCAATCTCATCCCGTGGGAGGTAGAAATCGTCCAAGGGAATACCTACCAGCGGGCAGCAGCGTTTTTCTGTGAACTATGACCATCAAACTGCGATCGCCAACCCATCTGCCAAGCGTGGCGATTATGACATAACCCTCCATACTTTTGAAGAAGAAGAAGAAAATATATTTATTCAGTAAAAAGTTTTGGAAGGCTTTTGTCCAGCAGTCTATCATCATGTCAGCCAAAGTACGTCCACAGCTGGACAAAAGCCTTCCAAAAATCACTAAACATTTGAATGTAGTGTTTACCTATAAGTGGACATTTAGATACGAATGTTAAAGGTTGTGTTATATTTTAAACACAACCTTCATTAAGTTGTTGGTGAACCAAATAAATAAAATAAGATATCGTTTTTTTATAAGGTGTCGTTTTAGCTCGAGTATATTTAGGTAAACACTATCTACTCGTTTAAATAATCATATCAGCTGAAAGACGATATAGGCTACTGCTGTATTGTAGTGCCAGGACAGTCACCTCCCATGTCGTGTCCCGGGGTCTATTCCCGCATAGGACAACTATTTTTGTGAATTTTAGTGTACATAAGTACTTTGTGTCAGTCAATTATATGTTTGTGAAGTACCCCGCGAAAGAGGGTTTCATTATCTTAGTGGGGGCGTTGTTTAAAAACAAATAAATATAGGCCTCCCCCAAAAATGTCCACAATAATCGGTTTATCTTGTAGGGGCCTTACAGCAGTCGAAAACAGCTACTTACTATATTATTTGACACATTATATCTTAAGATTTATTATGATGCCTGACATCTGAATACCTTATTGGTATAACTGTTGATAATGAAGTCCTCAAATCCAAGGTCGTGCCAAAAAGGGTTATAGCGATTTTCTGGTATGAAAAATACCCAGGGGTCTGGATATTGATGATAATACAATGCAGTGCCTTAGAGAACACGTAAGGCTGTAAGATTTATATCTGATTCCTCTGATAATATAGGTTCCATTAGATTAAGAGAGTGCTGCTTCACTATAATATTTCCTCTGTAGTTGGCTCCTCTCCGTCAAGATTAGCCGACTTATCCGAAATTCAGACATAAGTACTATTCATTATGATGTAGAGCTTAACTTTACTTACTTTATTATTTGACACCTTCTATCTTAAGATTTATTATGATGCCTGAATTCTGACTACCTTATTGGTATAATTGCTGATAATTAAGCCCTAAAATCCTAGGTCGTGCCAAATGTGTTATTGGGATTTTCTGGTAAGAATAATACCCAGGAGTCTGGATGTTGATAATAATCCAATCATTGGATTGGATAATATATTACGCGCTCTCTAAGGCCTTAGAGAACACGTAAAGCTGCAAGATTTATATCTGATGTCCTCCGATCACATCGGTCCCATCGGAGTAAGAAAGTTCTGCTACACTATAATATGTCCAGTGCAGTTGGCTAGTCTCTGTTAAGATTAGGCGCCTTATACGAAATTCAGACAGAAGTACTATTTATTATTATGCGGAGCAAAATTTTGCTGGTTGCTTGAAATAAAAAAAGTAGATTAGATCATAGATCGGCTGACATTTAAAACCAGACGTGACTAAAAATTCAATGTACATTTTTTCCATATTATTATTGCGGAGTTCGGAGAGGGATATTCGTAATGTATTATTCAAGTTATTGTAGTTTAAGCAGTCGTAATATAGTCAGAATAAAAGAATATTATATTATTTTCATCAAATTGCGATCACCAGTCCAGCTACAAGCATGGGGATTGGCATATAACAGAACTGATTTTTACTTAAAGCATATGACAATGTATTAAATCAATTTTTACATGTTTGTCCTTCTGTGTGTTTATTTGTTTCGGCCAATGTCAGAAATGGCTGCTATTTCGATGGCACTGGCAGATAGCTGATGAATACAGATGATATTATAAGGACTAAGATGGTGTCTTCTAAGTAGAAAAGTAAAAATACTTTTCCCAAGGGATAAGGCCAATAATATACGCGGGTGATGTCGTGGGTGGAAACTAGTATTTAAAGATAAAGATTTAAAAGAGCTCTGACTACATTGCTGTGTCTATTCGTTGTGCATATTTATTCCGGTTTCTGTTTAAAGACACTCTTTCCTGGACTATCCTACGTTTCACCTAAACATGAACGATCAATAAAATTAGTATATGTATATTTTTTAATCATTAAGTACTTATTATTAAAACATAAGGCACTGAATACAGCTAAATTGGTTTTGATCCTCAAGATATTTTTAATATAATATGGTTCAACTAGTTATAAAACAAAAACTAGAATATATAAATTCACAAATCCATTTTGGATTGTTACTGTATAAGTAATATTAAAATTTGGAAAACTTTGTTATCATAGATTTGCCATAATATTATATTTTCCACGTAATTAATAACTTTGTTCAATTTCATTCTCTTATTTAATTCGTTTTAATAGTTTTCCGTTCAACCCGTTTGATCCACACACTTGTTATCTTTAAGAGCCTCTTAACAATCATGGTTCATATTAAAATAACTTAGAGCCGATTTCACCGTTAAAATTAAACGCGATCAATTGACGCTAAACTCAGTTCAACGTCCTGTAGCTGAGATTAGCGTCCATTGATCGCGGTGAAATCGGCTCTTAGTATCATAAATATCACCATCAGCTTGATATCGGCCACTACTGGACATATGTCACCTATAGGTTTCTTTAGCGTTGCCATTTGAAGGCGTTAGCCGTAGTCACCGCGCTTGGAATGCGAGTAGGCGACCGCAATTATGTGGCAACTTGTACACAGGTGGCGCTACTGCCCGACTGTAGGCTTTAGTTGCCTTTTACGATACTCACGGGATGGTATGGGGTGGTCCTGTTCTTATTTCTGGGCTGGAAGCCACACGGCTAATATATATATAATATATCAACAGAATTAATATTTATAGTATATATTATATGTGTGTATATGTATGAATACCTATATTTGTTGATCTCATATTAATTTTTTTTTCTTCATTCCTACCATATCTTAATTCCGTTCCGCAATATTTGTACCTAATGCACCTATTAAATTATCTCTGCACTACCTTAAGGTTGACTGGGAGAAAATGCCTAAGGCATTAAGTCTACCTTTGTACCTATACGTGCATAAAGTTTAAATAAATAACTGGGTTTGTTTATATATATATAAGCTTTACATTGAAACAAACCAAGGAAAATAATGAACTATGCGCGTTTTTATTATTTATTATTATTAGTTAGCATTGAAATGTAATAGTTCAATATCTAATTAATGATAGTGCACACTATTACTATATAATAAATACGTATGGGTCCAACATATAGTTGTTCTGTACGGGAATCAAACCCGTGACCCGAAGTGGCGAACCGACTGTCTTAAGCCCTGCGCCACACTTGCAGTCATCCAAAAAACGGCTGATAAGTACAACTGGTTTTATCTAGTTTCACTTTATATTTTGTTATATGTTTATTGATTACGGTACTATTATATTATGTTAACCTCCAGAAGCTTCATTTCAAAAGAGTAACTTAATAAAAGCGAATTAAAGTGTAATCGTAACCAATGAATAATTCATGCATTTGTTAATTTGCATCTCAAATTTTACCAAAAAACTGTTTGCCCCCGTATTAAATTGCTTTAACGTTTCGCACGAAGGAAGGGTGGTGATCTGATTAAGTGAATGTATTTCAAAGAACTAACTAGATACTTACTTATCGTATGGGCAGTGGCTACCCTAGTGTCAAGAGTTGTTCAAGACGCCCACTAGGCCTCTGACATGGCTTAACGACTTTTGCCCGATAGCTACAACCGGGACCGTCAGCTTAACGTGCCCTCCGAAGCACGAAAACGCTCAGAAATTAAACCACTTGGGCGGTACCCATCTATGGACTGAACAAACCTAGTTGCTTAACCTCGCCAATCACTTATGAACCGGTGAGATTTCAATGGTTTAATTTTAACATGTGGCACGTATTCCACACTCAAAAGTTTAATAATGGCGTCTGCTTCTGATATATATTTGAAATATCGCAAATAAAACACGTAATTATTTTGAAATAATAATTTATTTATTTATTTAAACTTTATGCACGTATAGGTACAAAGGTAGACTTAATGCCTAAGGCATTTTCTCCCAGTCAACCTTAAGGTAGTGCAGAGATAATTTAATAGGTGCATTAGGTACAGATATTGCGGAACGGAATTAAGATATGGTAGGAAATAAGAAAAAAAAATTAATATGAGATCAACAAATATAGGTATTCATACATATACACACATATAATATATACTATAAATATTAATTCTGTTGATATATTATATACTAGCTGTGCCCGCGACTTCGTTCGCGTGGATGTCGAAACTTAACAATGTATTTTTTAATGTAAAGCGCTGTGGGAGGATACCGAAATATTTTTTTTTATTTAATTTAGTGCTTCTTTATTTTACCTGTGGAACCATCTGGAGCGTACACAAAAACGTTATTGGGGTTGTTTACGCGTGAAAGAGCTACGTATAGTTGACCATGGGAAAAGCATCCAATACTTAGGTCCACCCGGATAATGTCTGGACCTGAGTTTTACTAATCGTCATGGCATAACAGAGACTGACTGGGAATTGCACTCGTTTGAGAGAGAAAGGAAAGTTTTTAGGAATTATAGGTATCCTTGGAATAAAAACAATATCACCGGCGCCGCAACCTGTTAATATTTCAGCTTCGATAATGATGTAGATTTGTGACTTTGAGCCGAGTGCCGTTACAAAGTTTGGGAGGACATAAATTTCTGAGGAGAATTATTGGTAGGTACACCAATTTTTAAAACTATTTTGTGGGCTGGAAGTCCGGGTGTGCTGAGGGAATCCAAAAATTCTACCGGGTAGTGCGTGGCGTTATCTTCTTCCATAAATGTATTTATTGAGCTATATTCTCTACTATTACGGACGCATGACTCAATATTTTGTAATTAATTGCCGCAGCTTGGTCATTGTGGGGAGTCAAAATAGCTCGCTGACATAGTCAAGAACCGGCTTGATTTCCCATGTTTGTGGTATCTCCGTACACAAAAGAAATTAGCTCCTGCTATGATGTAACGTAAGAACAGAGATTACCAATCAAAATAACTTTTACATCTTCTTGTACGGGGTATGTGCCATCGCCTATTTTTAACAATAAATTGGAAAACTCCTCTGCATTTTCGCAGCCTCTGACTGATCGGGTTCCCTCCTATACTTATAACTATCATTTGAATAGCCAATAAGGACCTGTTGTGACAATTTTCACGTACCCTGTCAGTAATTTGTCCATCAGTATTTAGTTGTACATGTCTCATAAAATCTTCAGCAAACTTGTCATGGTACTTTTGCCATAACTGTTTAGCGTCCGATAACGCACAAAAGGTCAATAAGATGGCAAACAAATGTCGCAAGCTATGTGGACTATCGCTCACGCATGCTTCCGCTAGAGCGTCATCCCAATGCTGACCTCCAACTAATAAATGGCGTGCTCGGCAAGCGGCCTGGTATGTGGGATGTTCAATATCATCCACTTTACGGCGCTCAGCAAAAGACGTAGGTCCTCACTCTACATGGATCAGACTGTGGGATGAACTCACACGTGAGCACGCCACGTGAACCTGCCCGCCTTCCTCAAGTCCAGCTCCAGTCCAATTCCAGCTAACTTGAGAGTTTGACTTTGCGATTTGTTGATGGTTATCGCGACACACACTTTTATAGGGAACTACAGTATTTTAAACTGAAAAGGGAGATCATTTGGCACTAACGGAATACGTGACACGAACACTGTTTCTCCCTGGGCGGATCCAGGCATAATAGTAGACTCTATAACACGATGCAAAGTTTTGACTTGAAGCCAGGTGCCGTTGCAAAGTTTAGGTGGTTTCAAATTCCTCAGAACCATTATAGGTATATCCACACGCAACATACATCCCCTATTATGCGCCCTTAGGGGTGGAAATTCCTAAAATCCTGAAATACATATTTTTTATTTTTAACAGACAGGCCAAATACCAATTTTCATGCTTTTCACATAAAAAATTATACACTTTTCATACAAACTTACATCCCCTATTTTACGCCCTTGGGGTGGAAATTCCAAAAATTTTAAAATATTTATTTTTATTTTTAGCTGAACTACTAAATATAAGTTTCAATGCCTTTAACTTCAAAAAATGACGGATCTTCATGTAATCTTTCATTCTCTGTTTTACCCCCTTAGGGTTAGTATTTCCAAAAACCCCTTCCTTAGTGAATGCATACGTACGTCATAAAAAGTACCTACCGGCAAAATTTCAAGTCTCTAACCCCAGCCGTTCAGGCTGTGCGTTGATATGTCAGTCAGTCAGTTTCCTCTTTTACATAGGTAGGTATATAGATTTGTGCTGAGAAAATTATGAGAGACCGGGTTAATTTACTACATTCAAATACATTCAATCGGACAGGCTCAATAAAATTCGAATCGTCTGTACATTCGCGTTACAAACGAATCGACAGCACAAACTTTCGATCGATTGACATTATAACTTAAAATTAAATTATAACAAATCCAACCTTGTACATAATTCAATTTGCCCAAAGAAAACAGGATATTTTAATAACTAATTTAGGACAAAGACATACTTCTAGCCAACCAAGACCTTATTTCGAAACGATTCGGAACATTCAAAGCCCTACGTAACTCATGCAATTAGCAAACACGGGCAAATCTTTACACCGCGGGTCAAAAGCAATGCACAACGACATCTATCGAAATAAAAATCAACTATCAAAGACAACGACATGTATCGAAATAAAAATCAACGATCAATAATTTAAAATTAAATTATAACAAATCCAACCTTCTACATAATTCAATTTGCCCAAAGAAAACAGATTTTTTTAATAACCAATTTTGGACAACGACATACTTCTAGGCAACCAAGACCTTATTTCGAAACAATTCAGAACATTCAAAACCCTACGTAACTCATGCAATCAGCAAACACGGGCAAATCTTAACACCGCGAGTCAAAAGAAATGCACAACGACATCTATCGAAACAAAAATAAAATCAACTATCAACCTAGTTCATTCAGAAAAGAGATGTCATAATATGCACAATGACATCTATCGGACAATTTAGTTCAACTATAAACATTAGTTCATCTTGAAGTACCGAAATGTGTGTTATTTTTCTCCATGATTACTTTAAAATCTAATATCTTTTGATATATCATATACTGAACCGATTGCAATAAAACAAAAACTAAATGTTACCTCAAGTTACGCTCAATCGTTGTGTATAAAAGTTATCTAGATTGCTTTCGTATATTTTACGTGATACCCGAACATATAAACAGACAAACAGACAAACAGACAAAAATTCTAAAAATGCTGGAAATGGGTTCTATTGGTTGTCCTTTAATACCCTGGCAATTTTTTTTGGATTTTCTTTTCATGTACAAAAATGATTTTTCTACAGATTTATTATATGCATAGATATATTAGCCGTGTGGCTTCCAGCCCAGAAATAAGAACAGGACCACCCCATACCATCCCGTGAGTATCGTAAAAGGCAACTAAAGCCTACAGTCGGGCAGTAGCGCCACCTGTGTACAAGTTGCCACATAATTGCGGTCGCCTACTCGCATTCCAAGCGCGGTGACTACGGCTAACGCCTTCAAATGGCAACGCTAAAGAAACCTATAGGTGACATATGTCCAGTAGTGGCCGATATCAAGCTGATGGTGATATTTATGATACTAAGAGCCGATTTCACCGCGATCAATGGACGCTAATCTCAGCTACAGGACGTTGAACTGAGTTTAGCGTCAATTGATCGCGTTTAATTTTAACGGTGAAATCGGCTCTAAGTTATTTTAATATGAACCATGATTGTTAAGAGGCTCTTAAAGATAACAAGTGTGTGGATCAAACGGGTCGAACGGAAAACTATTAAAACGAATTAAATAAGAGAATGAAATTGAACAAAGTTATTAATTACGTGGAAAATATAATATTATGGCAAATCTATGATAACAAAGTTTTCCAAATTTTAATATTACTTATACAGTAACAATCCAAAATGGATTTGTGAATTTATATATTCTAGTCTTTGTTTTATAACTAGTTGAACCATATTATATTAAAAATATCTTGAGGATCAAAACCAATTTAGCTGTATTCAGTGCCTTATGTTTTAATAATAAGTACTTAATGATTAAAAAATATACATATACTAATTTTATTGATCGTTCATGTTTAGGTGAAACGTAGGATAGTCCAGGAAAGAGTGTCTTTAAACAGAAACCGGAATAAATATGCACAACGAATAGACACAGCAATGTAGTCAGAGCTCTTTTAAATCTTTATCTTTAAATACTAGTTTCCACCCACGACATCACCCGCGTATATTATTGGCCTTATCCCTTGGGAAAAGTATTTTTACTTTTCTACTTAGAAGACACCATCTTAGTCCTTATAATATCATCTGTATTCATCAGCTATCTGCCAGTGCCATCGAAATAGCAGCCATTTCTGACATTGGCCGAAACAAATAAACACACAGAAGGACAAACATGTAAAAATTGATTTAATACATTGTCATATGCTTTAAGTAAAAATCAGTTCTGTTATATGCCAATCCCCATGCTTGTAGCTGGACTGGTGATCGCAATTTGATGAAAATAATATAATATTCTTTTATTCTGACTATATTACGACTGCTTAAACTACAATAACTTGAATAATACATTACGAATATCCCTCTCCGAACTCCGCAATAATAATATGGAAAAAATGTACATTGAATTTTTAGTCACGTCTGGTTTTAAATGTCAGCCGATCTATGATCTAATCTACTTTTTTTATTTCAAGCAACCAGCAAAATTTTGCTCCGCATAATAATAAATAGTACTTCTGTCTGAATTTCGGATAAGGCGCCTAATCTTAACAGAGACTAGCCAACTGCACTGGACATATTATAGTGTAGCAGAACTTTCTTAATCCGATGGAACCGATGTGATCGGAGGACATCAGATATAAATTTTGCAGCTTTACGTGTTCTCTAAGGCCTTAGAGAGCACGTTATATTCGTATTATCCAATCCAATGATTGGATTATTATCAACATCCAAACTCCTGGGTATTATTCTTACCAGAAAATCCCAATAACACATTTGGTACGACCTAGGATTTTAGGGCTTAATTATCAGCAGTTATACCAATAAGGTAGTCAGAATTCAGGCATCATAATAAATCTTAAGATAGAAGGTGCCAAATAATAAAGTCAATAAAATTAAGCTCTGCATCATAATGAATAGTACTTATGTCTGAATTTCAGATAAGCCGGCTAATCTTGACGGAGAGGAGTCAACTACAGAGGAAATATTATAGTGAAGCAGCACTCTCTTAATCTGATGGAACCAATACGATTGGAAGAAATCAAACGTAAGTCGCACAGCTTTACGTGCTCTCTAGGCACTAGCTTTTATTAACACCAACATCCGGATTCGGGAATCTTGGGTGTTTTTCTTACCAGAAAATCCCAATAATACTTTTTGGCACGACATAGGATTTGAGGACATAATTATCAGCTGTTATACCAATAAGGTTGTCAGAAGTCGGGCATCATAATAAATCTTAAGATATAATGTATCAAATAATAAAGTCAGTAAAATTAAGCTCTGCATAATAAATAGTACATCTGTCTGAATTTCGGATAAGGCGGCTAATCTTGACGGAGACTAGCCAACTACAGAGGAAATATTATAGTGAAGCAGCACTCTCTTAATCTAATGGAATCAATACGATCGGAGGAAATCAGATATAAATCTTAAAGCTTTACGTGTTCTCTACGGCACTGGATTGTATTATCATCAACATCCAGACTCCTGGGTCTCACCAAAAAATCGCAATAACGCTTTTTAAAAGCGTTATTGCGATTTTCTGATTCAAATTGGATTTGAGGACTTAATTATCAACAGTTATACTTGCAAATAAGGTATTCAGATGTCAGGCATCATAATAGATCTTAAGATAGAATGTGTCAAAAAATAAATATAGTTAGTTATTTCTTTGAAATACATTCACTTAATCAGATCACCACCCTTCCTTCGTGCGAAACGTTAAAGCAATTTAATACGGGGGCAAACAGTTTTTTGGTAAAATTTGAGATGCAAATTAACAAATGCATGAATTATTCATTGGTTACGATTACACTTTTATTCGCTTTTATTAAGTTACTCTTTTGAAATGAAGCTTCTGGAGGTTAACATTATAATAGTACCGTAATCAATAAACATATAACAAAATATAAAGTGAAACTAGATAAAACCAGTTGTACTTATCAGCCGTTTTTTGGATGACTGCAAGTGTGGCGCAGGGCTTAAGACAGTCGGTTCGCCACTTCGGGTCACGGGTTTCATTCCCGTACAGAACAACTATATGTTCGACCCATACGTATTTATTATATAGTAATAGTGTGCACTATCATTAATTAGATATTGCACTATTACATTTCAACGCTAACTTATAATAATAAATAATAAAAACGCGCATACTTCATTAATTTCCTTGGTTTGCTCCAATGTAAAGCTTACAATAACTATTTTACAAAAAACACATTCGAGTCACCATCATGGCGGGTAACATTCTTGAAATCATAAGTGTAATTAAATGTAATCCTGTTTTTATTTATGTATTTTTAAAAGTATGAAAGTTAACGTGATATCTTAATTTTAAATAAGTAAGTAACTGTTTTTAATCTAATTCGTTCTTTATAATGGCAATTCTTAAACCAATAATAATATACATATATGCTTATAACGAGAATATCAGCCCACAATAAATTAAAAATGGAATGTACTTTGACGTCTTGAAAGTAACAGGGACAGTTCCCGCCAAACTATTTTCTAAAACAAAACACAATCGATTCCCTAGGTTGTGTTTTGTTTGTAATTATCGTTACGCTAAGTTTAATTCTGGCTTGATTTGACTACCAGGAAAAATTGCACTGATGACATTTTGAAATTAATTTTGTGGGGAATGACATATAGCTTGAACCGATCACCTTCAAAATTGACACAGTAGTAACAAAGCAAGAAAGAAAGAAAATAAATTTATTATGTAAACTTACACAGATAATAATAACAATATATATAAAGGTACACAAACAATAGTCCTTAATTCTTATCTGTGCGAGTCCGAATTGGTCCCATCTCAGCACTAGCTGCAACATTAACAGTTGCAGCGCTGGTTTTATGATGGAACCACGTAAAATGTATATAGTAGTGACCATACTCGTGAGTGCTGTCACGTGCCTGAGTGATTCATATTGGCACAGCGGCTAAAATAGTCGCCTCGCCGCTCCGTGTCGCGGGTTCTAGTCCCGCGCCGGACAACTATTTGTGTGACCCATAAATAGTTGTTCAGAGTCTGGATGTAATTTATGAAGAATAATCATCGCAACAAATATTTCCATTGAAATCAACGTAAAATATACTTTTCATCTGGATGTGACATCCGCTTAACTAGTATTACGCACTCGTAGGTTCTGTACATTAAAACTCCGGGATATTATCCACACACAATATTTAATCAAACAGAGTAACGTACCCATCTACCGTCGTACAAAGAATGCCTCTTTAATAATTCTCCTACCCTATTTATATTTTTATCAGTGACAACTATTTGAAAGTCTAATATCGATTATTAATAGTTTTAAGATGTAAAATTATTATCGTAATTAATAAAATGATAATAATCAAATAAATAATCACAGTGTAAAAATATTATTATAACATAGCAGCTACGTCATAACCGTTGCGCGGCTATTGAGTACTTGATAACACTAGTCCTAGACCGAATCTGTCTATAAACAAAAGTATATAGTATAGAGACTAATATATATGTGCATGCCTATATACCTAGTAGCTATATCTTCCAACAGAGAGTATATTGAAGTTTGGAATGAATTGGGAAATCGGCCGGGTGCACATAAATAATGCAGGAAAGCGGACAAATCACTTAGCGGATCGATACGCGATACTCAACGCTGCAGCGTTGCTACCCTACTGTGCATTACATAATGGAGAGGACTCAATTTATTTAGCGGATATTTACTTTTTTAACCGACTTCAAGAAAAAGGAGGTCATCGATTCAACTGCATGTATTTTTTTATGTACATAAATAGTCATAGCCAAATGCTCTTACTGGTCCGGTAGTGATTGGCGAGGTTAAGCAACTACACTCGCGGTCAGTCCATAAATGGGTGACCACCAAAGTATCTGACCATCTCCTTGCTTCGGAGGGCACGTTAAGCTGTCAGTCCCGGTTGTAGCCTTTAGGCAACAGTCAGTAAGCCATGTCAGAACCCTAATAGGTGGCTTGAGTAACTCTGACACTAGGGTAACCACTGCCCATACGATAAGTACCTAAGTAAGTAATATATAGACAACTAACACTCTGTCATCTGATCCCAAAATAGGCAGAGCTTGTACTATAGCAACCAGGAAACTGTAAATCATCGTAGCCTAGTTGGTAGTGCTCCTGCCTACTAAGCTAGTGGTCCTGGGTTCGAATCTCGGTAAGTGCAAATATTTGTGTGATGAGCACGAATATTTGTTTCTGAGTCATGGATGTTTTCTATGTATTTAAGTATTTATCTATCTATATAAGTATGTATATCGTCGCCTGGTACCCATAGTACAAGCTTTGCTTAGTTTGGGGCTAGGATGATCTGTGTGACATGGTCCCTAGATATTATTATTATTATTATATTTATATTTCCTAAACACATACATTTTATAGATTAACTAGCTGTGCCCGGCGGTTTCACCCGCGTTAAATTTTATAAATTATCACAGCTCCACCCCCGTAGGTGATAGCGTTATAATATGTAGCCTATATGCTGACCCGACCTCTTAGTAATATTCATCCAAAATTTTAAGTAAATCCATCGAGTACTTTTTGAGTTTAGCCCGGATATACATACAGACAAACAGATAAAAATATATTTTTGGCTTCCATATCGATTGCAGATCACGCCCCAAGTATCCTTTTAAAAAAATATTCAATGTACAGTTTTGACTTTCCTACGATTTTATTATATGTAGAGATTACACCCGGACACAGAACAAATTATCGTGCTCGTCACACAAAGATTTATTAGATTATTTTCGATGTTTAGAGTCAAAGGCCGATTAGAGGTTCGAACTTACCGATGAATCAGTGAAAGCTTCATAGACTAATTATAATCGTCATGTTCCAAAAATAACCATATGTATCATCATCATCATCATCGTCATGTCAGCCGTAAGACGTCCACTGCTGGACAAAGGTCTCCCCCAAAGATCTCTACAATTGCCGGTCTTGCGCTATCCGCATCCAGCGATTTCCAGCGACCCGCACAAGTTCATCGGTCCATCTTGTAGGTGGCCTGCCCACGCTGCGTCTTCCGGTTCATATGTATACATATGGTTATTTTTGGAACATGATATATGTACATAGATACACATATATATACATATCATATATAAACATAGATATACATATCTACGGAATACACACGCATACAGCAAAATATTCAACTCCGTATTAGCATCAATCTAATTCTTAGCTTCGAAGATAATTATGTTAAATAATGTTAAAGCATATCGCGGCGTAGAATTTCAAGTAGACACTCGAAATTACCATATTTGCTTGAGCGCAGTTTGATGCTCGAATAGTCTGTTAATATTACAAAGTTATCAGTACCAACCTACATACTGCACTCAACATAGAATCTTAATTTAAATTCATTGTAGGATACCATAACGTTAGTAGTCTATAGAAATATAATAATTTTAGGGATAAAAAGGCAAGCGAGATTTATTATTATTTTGACAGGCCGATTGGCTTGGTGGTCGTGGGTTCGATTCCCACCCAGGACAGATATTTGTGTGCATGACATGCCTCTTTGTCTTGAGTCTAGGTGTTATTATCTAAATAAGAATATATTTACAAAAGAAAAGTAATGTAATGTAATATATCAGTTATCTGGTTTCCACAGTGCAAGCTCTGCTTAGTTTGGGATCAGATGACCGTGGGTGAATAATGACCCAGGATTTTATTATTATTCGACGACCGCCGTCGCCCATTTGGTTTTGGTTTACCGTCTAATCCAAAGGTTGTGGATTTGATCCTCTCACAAGACAAATATTTGTTTTCATTAACATTTGAATTTGTTTTATTCCGAGTGTTTCCTGTGTATTGTATGAAAATATTTACAAAAAAAGTATTTTAATGCAGTCTTCAGTTTTGTGGAAAATTCTATTAAAACTGTTAGACGGCTCACTGATGTGGAAACAGCTATTATGGTTTATTTCAATTATTTTCATAGTATAATGTCCTATGGAATTCTTCTCTGGGGTAACGCTGCGGACATTAACACCATATTCATATTGCAGAAAAGAGTTATAAGAGCCGTATATAAACTTGGGCCCGCGAGTATCTTTAATAGATAAGTTTAAAGAGATTGACTCTCTGACTGCTCTACTTAATGTGTATAAAAATAAAGGCTCCTTCTGTAAAAGGAGTGATACTCTCAATGTAAATACTAGATATAAGCATAACATTGGGTTACATACTACGCGTCTCCACAAAATAAGTAACTGTTTCATGGGGCAATGTTTCAGATTCTATAACGAACTTCCCTGTATTATATATTGATATAAGAATGAAGTGGGTGATGGCGTGGGACATTAAGAACACAGTAAGTACATCACCTTCACAACTTTTTATTGATGCACAGCAGTAGAATATAATGCAGAGTACCTTATAATATCACGTATATATATTTCTAGCCTTTCGTCTCGTGTGGACTTATGGCGCGCTTTTTACACAAGTGACAGATCCCTGTCACTTGTTGACTTGACAGTCTAGTGACGCAACGGTGTTGCCGCCACAGAACTATAAATGCCAAATTGTGTAGTAGGGTTTACTACAAAACTTCTGATTTCTTAAGTGACACAATGGCTTGGGCTTTATATTAAGAAATAAATAGTTTAAAAAAAGGATTCCAGCACAGTCTCCTGGCTATGATTCGCAGTCGCTGAGCTGAGCTGTAGAGCACGTCATGCTCTACACTGTAGGGTAAAAAAAAATACTATTCAACCCAAATGTAACATTTAAATGGAATAAATGAATTTTGAAATTTGATAGTCCATCGAGACGACTACTACTTTTCATGAGATAAAATAGGGTGGTGATAGGCATCACCATCACTTCACTCTTACTAACATATTACATTTAGAGAGAATAATAATAATCTATAGGTACTTACAAATAATAAAATCGTAGGAAAATCAAAACTGTACATTGAATATTTTTATAAAAGGATACTTGGGGCGTGATCTACTATCGATATCGAAGCCAAAAATACAGTTTTTAGTATTTTTGTCTGTTTATCTGTTTGTCTGTATGTATGTCCGGGCTAAACTCGAAAAGAACTGCATGGATTTACTTAAAATTTTGCACGAATATTACTAAGAGGTCGGGTCAACATATAGGGTACATATTATCGCGCTATCACCTACGGGGGAGGAACTATGATAATTTATAAAATTTAACGCGGTTAAAACTGCGGGGCACAGCTAGTTAATAAATATCGTGGGACAACTAACACACTGCCATCTGATCCCAAACTAGGCAGAGGCAACCAGACAGCTGATAAACATACTTATATATTTCTACATACATTCATTTTATTGGTAAATATCAACCAGACACAGAACAAATAATAGTGCTCATCAGACAAAAAATTGTCCTGGGTGGGGTTCGAACCCACGACCTCTGGCCGGATCCGGACCGCGCATTCAGGGTCACTTACCACTAGAACAACACAACAGGCCAGCCAAGAATGTGAACGTGGGATGAACATTTAAAATATGAAGACGAAATAAATTCAATTGAATATTTAACCGCCTCCCACACAACCTTCCGGAAAGAAGACTTCAGAAAAAACAAAAGACGAAAGAATTTAAGACAAACGCCAGTTATAAAATGAACATTCTTTCTAACAAAGAGAGTCGCGAAAGAATGCAAGCCTCTATTCTTTCAAGCTGTTTATATCGGATCAAGTCTTAATGAAATACTTTACTGATGAAGCGGAGTCCGAACGGTTTTAAAAGGAAAAAAATATGTGGCAGTGTTTTTTTTTGAGGGCAGAAATGTCTTGGGGACTCTTTTCCGGAAAATGATACGAAAATGCGTAAGCTACACAACGTTGTCACGGACGATTTTTGATATATTAAATAGGTCATAGTATAGTGAAAAGCCGTTGATTTTTAATATGCTCATGTCCTTAGCTAAGGAGAGTAAAAATTCTGTACTTTACAAAATCTTTATCGACAATAACCTTAAACCACGTAGTTTATGTATTACTCACATAGAAATAGATCACAAGATGTATCACTTTTAATACTAGTTACCATTTTATTAAAATAATATTGTATGTATCATTACTTACTTACTTATCGTATGGGCAGTGGTTACCCTGGTGGCAGAGTTGTTCAAGCCGCCCATTAGGCCTCTGAAATGGCTTAACGACTGTTGCCTAATGGCTACAATCGGGACCGACAGCTTAGCTTGCCATCCGAAGCACGGAGACGCTGGTGGTCACCCATCTATGGACTGACTGCAAGCCTAGTTGCCTAACCTCGCCAATCACTTACAGACCATGTTCTTTAACTACAATGAAAAACAAAAGAAAATAAATATATTATGGTTCTACAACATGTAACTTAATTAACGCACATCCCGAAAATAGTTTGTTCAGAATCGTTTACTGAATCGATTTATATCATTTTTAATATATATAATTTTTTATTCCAAAAATAATTAAAAGTACGGAAATTATTGTCATATTAACACTACGCAGTCAAAACAAATTGAAATGGACCGGAAGTCGAAGTAATTAGACTTTTAAAATCGCAGTTTTATTTGTATTCATACAAATTCTATCATTCAATACAAAATAAAGAAAAATAAACTTTATTGTAAGGAACTAATTTAGTAAATAATAATGCATTTGCATTGTTAAATAAAAAATTCTGTGTATGTATTTTGATTACAACATATTATTCTAATTGGGGTGTTTGAGGGTGTGCGTTAATTACGTTACATGTTGTATATGGGTGACCGCTGGATAATTTTTAATTTAAACGTCTCTGTGCTCCGGAGGGCAAGTTAAGATGTCAGTCCCGGTTGTACTCGTTACCTAATAGTTATTCGGCCATTTCAGAGGCCTAATGGGAGGCTTGAACAACTGTGAAACTAGGGTATGCCCATTAATTCAACAATTAATTTCAAAACAATTAAAAGCTTGGAATTAATTACCTAAACTCTATAAATGTGTGTTTGTATATAAGTTTTTTAAGAGCGAATCACAAAGGGAATCTTTGCTAACATTGT
Source organism: Pseudoips prasinana (assembly GCA_951640165.1). Classification (NCBI taxonomy): domain Eukaryota; kingdom Metazoa; phylum Arthropoda; class Insecta; order Lepidoptera; family Nolidae; genus Pseudoips; species Pseudoips prasinana. The sequence continues at coordinate 27,900,095 of OX621251.1, read as the reverse complement.
ACAGACGCCAGCACATCAAGCTACCACAATCTGTCAAAATTCCCCAATTGAAAGTGAACCTTATGATTAAGTGATAAAGTTGAAAATCTATAGGAGAAATTTGACAGATTGGAGTAGCTGGATGTGCTGGCGTCTGTACCTAAATCACAATAGGTAGCTAACAAATAGTCTTTAGCTTTACCAATTTATCTTGTGTCTCTCGCTTTAAACAAAATAAATCATCATATCAGCCGAAAGAAGCCCACAGCTGGACGAGATGCTTTCCAAGGATCTCCACAATGTTATTTTGCCCAACATTTGGCCGGATATGGCAAAATCGGCTCACTTAGCAGACGAGTTCGCAACCGCAGTTTAGCGTTCATAGATACAGAGAAACGCTGCTGACCGTTCCCTGGTAGATATTTCATCAAGGCGACTTCTATCCCTCCCACTGGATGATAGAGGGTGATGACATTCATCACAATGCAACTCTATATATGACAGTTTTTACAGAAGCATAAAACCTTTATTTAAAATTGGACCAAAGTATGATTAGGTTAGCATAAATTTCTTTAGCTGTTTGTCTAGTGAATCTATCTGTCTTGCGTTTTAAATGTATCGACTATATAATATATAAAACAAATAAAAAAAAACAGAAGATAAAAAACGTCCAAAATTCAAAAACAACAAAATCCTAATACGATTTCCATGGGAACATCACAAAGTAGATGAGCAAATAGTTCTCTACTTTGGCACACTAATATCCGTTGTGCAAACGAAAAACAGACATTTATACAAACTTTGTTTTACAACCACGAGCAAGTTTCACCCACCTTATATCAATAGCATAAAGTTCAATTTTGTGTAACATTTATTTTGAAAGTTGTAGTGGTATTGTGGTTTGTTCTCGTCGTTACATGTTGACAACTTTTGAAGGGGGGTAGGAGCAAATAAAAATGTAATATCTTGCTTGAAGTGCGCCACGTGCGTCGGGAATTGATCTGCGCTAATATTGAGATGGTGTTGGGATAATTGTTCAACAATTTGATGCTAAAATAGGGGTGTCAGCAAGATACGAATAAGCGTGAAGTGTTGAGATTGACATCTCGTTTTGAAGTCCGAGTTGGTGGCGGGTCGTGATGTACAGACGCCAGCATTTCAAGCTACCCCAATCTGTCAAATTTTCCCAATTGAAAGTGAACCTTGTGCTTATGTGATAAAGTTGAAAATCTATAAAAGAAATTTGACAGATTGGGGTAGCTGGATGTGCTGGCATCCGTACTTCTAAGGCAAGTGAGACATCATAATATTAATACGTGAAACAAAAACTTTGTACCCCTTTTGACGAAAACGGAAGACGGGGGATATGAAATTTGGAACAGTTAAAGTTCATATGGAGAAGGAGTGCAGAAACCTAATATTTTTATATAATAGGCATTAGAAGTAATTTATTCATTTAAAAAAGCATTACAAACACTAGCATGGCGTACACACTATTATTTGTCTTTAATATCTATAGTCCATATCATTAGAACCTTAATGCTCGAATTTCAAACAAGTGCGATTTCTAGTAAATAATAAGTAAGAAATACATTTCTTATAAAATTCTAATTGAGTAACACTGCAGGCCCGTATTGTTCAACTACGGTTAATAAGTCGAATAAATAAATCATACACTCAATAGAAGTGAGGCAATCTCCGATTATAGCCAGTTGTTATCAGCTTACCGAAAGTAATCAGAACCGTTAAACGCCTAGGCACACCGTTAGTCTATAGATAGGTGACCACTAAAAAGTGGTTATATTTCTCAATGTATCCATGCTTCGGAGATGTTAAGTCATCGTTCCCGATATTAAACTATTAGGCGACTTGAACAACTTTGACATTAGGGTGACCACTATCTTTACGAACACGAAAGTACTATCCGCAAAGAAAATTGAGAAATCGCCCATTTATAAGAATGTAGAAAATTTATATTGACCCTTCTTTCCCTTTCATAAAATTTATTGCATTACACTGAAAAATAGCATATCTAAGAAATAGAAATCAAAATAATTCGAATCTATTCCAAGAAATATAACCAAATAATATTAACATTAATTGCATTGCGATGACTATTCTCAAACTGGAATCCATTTTATCCATCACACTCAGAATAATCAAGCCACAGTTTTATATAAAACAGTAGTGAAACCACAAACGGAAAAACGAAGTATCCCCATTAAAGAGGGAAGAAAAGAAAAAACAATAATAGCTTTAAATTACACTTTATTTTTCATAACCACGCAATAACGGCAAACCGCGACGCAATTATAAATATTTCAATTAAAAAGCTGCAGACAGATTCAACGGTTCCATTCTTCTATACGATGTTCATATTGGGATGCTTTCATCCTACTAATATTATGAATGAGAACGTTTGTGAGTATGCATTTTTTTTACTCTTTCACGCGAAAACTACTGAACGGACTTTGATGAAACTTTGTAGTAATATAGTTTATATATCCGAATAAAACATAGGCTAAAATTTATAAAGTTTACCGCGCCGGTGAAACCCTCAGTTGCACAGCTAGTATGTCATATTATCCTGCGGTGGCATAACGTCGTCAGGGCTTACTACAAAACTTCTGATTATTTAAGTGACAAAACAACTTGGAATTCAGTCGCTCTAAATTAACACATTTAAATACAATGTTATTTTATGTTACTGTGTGTTTCTCAGTAGCTGCCACGTCATGCACTGCACGGTAGGATAAAAACGATTCAACTGCTTGATAGCAAGAAGATACCACAGTCAAGTCTCTAAAAATTACAACTCAATTTAAACTGTTATTATTCTATAATAGAATTATGACAAAACACAATTGACAACATTTGATCAATATTACGAAGTGTATACCTCTAAATTAAACAAAAACGTTCCCGGTCATTCGATTAGCTGTTCAATAGCGCAATTATTGCAAAGTCATTATTTAACATTATTTTCGGTTATTTCACTGCTTTCTAAGTGTATCCGTTTTTTACCAGCGACTTAATCTTATCTCCATAGACTGCCTCGTTGGTCTAGCGGTAGCATGTACAACCGCAGATAATGAGGGCCAGGGTTCAAATGCCGGGGTTGGCCGAAAAGTGATTTTGGGATTCTTCCGTAATAAGAAATTTCTCAGTGTCACCTCGAATTCTGGAAGTGGGCGGTATTACACCCCCGTGCCTCGGAGAGCACGTAAAGCTGTCGGTCCTGTATCTGACCTCTTTCCGGTCGTGTCGCTAGTCGTCCCATCGGATCATGAGAGTGATGGAATAGAAAGTGCCCCTGTGTTTGCGCGCATACTTGTGCACTATAATATGTCCTGCGCAATTGACTAGTCTCCATTGAGACTGGCCGCCGTGGCCGAAAATTGATCGGGAGGACATTACTATTATTATACTTAGCTAACCCATTCGATACAACACATCATAATAATTTTAAACTTCTGCCGACTACAACGTATAATATTGTTGATGGCTGAGTTAACACTCATTACAACGTACCGCTGTCTCCACTCAGTATATTGTAGTTTAGGTATAGTTTAGTAAAGTTAGTTGTAATTTAGTATAGTTATATTGTAGTTAGTTTTATAGTTAACAATGAGTGGAGACAGCGGAACGTCGTCATGACATTACAGCTAAGATCTTATTAAACGCAGGCTACCTACAAGGTTGACCGACGATCTTGCAACGTTCGTGGGAAGTCGCTGGATGCGGGCAGCGCAGGACCGGCCACTGTGGAGATCCTCAGCGGAGACCTTGTCCAGCAATGGACGTCTTTCTGCTGATATGATCATGATGATGATGTGTTACGAGTACCTTGTCTTAACATTATTTGCTAGCTTGTACATGTCTCGTGTTTTCTAATGTACAGACGCCAGCACATCAAGCTACCCCAATCTGTCAGATTTCCCCAATTGAAAGTGAACATTATGCTTTTGTAATAAAGTTGAAAATCTATAAAAAAAATTTAACAGATTGTGGTAGCTGGATGTGCTGGCGTCTGTACATTACATGAATACGTATATTTATTCCAGCGTTACGTTAAGATGTATTTATTATATCCCTTAAAGACAGTGAGTCAACATGAAGGTTCCAAGAAAGTTTTCCCGTTGGTTAGATTACGGGTGATAGTCTCTCTCTCTAATTTAAGAGTTGTGCACTTGTCGGTGTAGCAGTTTCCAGCCTTCTCTATCGTAAGCCTTCGCCTTGACTTCCTTGTAAGCCTCAAATTTCACAACTTCCTTTCTTCTTGCCTCGATTTTGCCTTCTATGATGTTGGTGATGAACTGGTCGTGTCGAATTAAATGTCCAATCATTCTTCCTCGTCTACTCTCTATAATCTTTAGAATTTTCTGTTCTTCTTGAACTCTATTGAATATTTCATCATTTGTCACTTTTTCAGTCCAGGAGACTCTTTCTATTCGACGCCAACACCACTTCTCAAATGCTTCTAGCCTTTCTCGATCTCTCTGTGGTAACGTCCAGGTTTCACAAGCGTAAAGGGCAATGCTCCAAACATAGGTTTTAACAAATTTTCATTTAATATTTCCTATTTGTACTACAGAGCATTATAATTTGAACCGCCTGACGACTGCAATGTACAATATTGATGATCGTTGAGTTGACACTCATTGCGACGTAGCGCTATCTCCACTCGTTCCATTATACTTAGAGCTCAGATCTTATTATGGACAATAATGTTTAAACCAGTCATAATATGGTTTATTTCAATCGTAGATGTATAAACAACGTGCTATATATATAATGTTCTTACATCTACTGATATTAACATTATGATCAGTCACACTTTGTAAGAAAAGATATTTTTTGCGAATCAATAAATCACTTCATCTTGCCTCAAAAGGGATTAGTAACTGGCACCACTTTCATTCGCTCAAAGAGCAGCTGACTGGGGAAGTACCTCCACTTTATAGAAGACATGTCTTAATACTAATTATAATGTTATGTTTTCATCGGGGTGGGGGAAAGGGTCATCAACATTTATTTGCTGACTCTTAAAGGTCGGCAACGCACCCTACTCCTCTGGTGTTGCCAGTTTACATGGGCGGCGGTGATCACTTACCATCAGGTGACCCACTTGCTCGTTTGTCGCCCTCTGAAATAAAAAAAAGAAAAAACTAACGTTCAACACATTGTGAAGTTTCACAGGTGGATTCTGCTCCTTACATTTCACATTTTATTAATTGGCTTCCAAAAAGGATCAAGTCGTCTGTAAAATTTAATATTTATGTATGTTACGTGATTTCTCCGTTGTTTAAATTCCAATTGTGATTCTGTCATTAGTTTTTTATTCGATAGGAAATACTTTAGAGAAGATATATTTTTTTTTAATATGAGCTTCTCTTATATCTTATGGGTGGAAAAGAAAAAAGTAAAGAGTAGTTACCTCCAATACCTGATTATATAGAAGATGGTACAGTATAATATCTAATCTGTATTATACAGTATTAAACGCTGTGAAGAGTTCATTCTCCAATACCTCATATAATCAATCCAGTTGTTGAACAATTTTACAAGGGTCTCCACAATGGCCGGTCTTGTGCTGAACGCATCCAGCGGCTTCCCACGACCCTTGCAAGATCGACGGTCCACCTTGTAGGGGACCCACGCTGCGTCTTCCGGTGCGTGGTCGCCACTCGATGACCTTTCTGCCGCAGCGGCCGTCGGTTCTACGAGCTATGTGCCCCACCACTGCCACTTCAGTTTGGCAATTCTTTAGGCTATGTTGGCTACTTTGGTTCGCATGCGAATTCCGAACAAGTTTAAACAAAAGAAATGTATGTGAAGGGACTATATATACCTATATATAGTAGTATATATAGTATTTTTTTATATTTGGTATTCAACTTGTGTGAAAGAGATGTAGAGGAATACATTACCTTTATTTTAGTATTTGTATGTATTGTTATACCCACCAGTAGGGATTTCTCTAAAAACTATAAATGGGCAGTTAGACGTGCCTGAAGAAGAATGTTTGGATATTATATTTCTAAGTTTGTTTATCTTCTTATCTTTTATTCCACAAAATTTGTAACCAATTGTATGTATGTGTAAGCTTTCCAAATAAAATAAAAAATAATTAAATAAAGCGTTTATGTCGATAATAGTGTTCTGACAGTCATATTTAAGCCGTGCTGTTAGCATCTACACGTCATCTAAGGCGAGTAGTTGAACTCTCAGGCTGAGATCTATAGAGCGTACTTAGACTTTGCTCAGACTTTACTTAGACAGAAGTTAATGCATGTAACGAAATTACAATTGGTGTTTCGACTTTGTCTGTCTTAGCTTATGCTAAGCATAATCTTAACTTCAAAAAGTCTATAAATACCAAATCAAAGTATAAGCTTAGCATACACTTAGCAAAGATTTACGTAAGTAAAGTTTGAGTAAAGTCTAAGTATGCTCTATAGATCTCAGCCTAAGACAAGTTGGTGGGATTAGTTCATGACGAAAAACTCCCAAAACCCTGCAACTTTAAATACAATTACATACCTCGTGTTCAAGTACGTAATTATGGCATATCGCCGCGGGTTTGTTTGCGATTCGCACTGTCGCGTCGCGTGCACCCGCCCTTAGCTTTGTGTGATACTATTGTCATTTGTTTGCTAACACAGATAATAGTAATAAATAGCTGTTGGACCGATGGGAAGTCAAACTATGGATTTTGCGACTGAAAATGACATAGCTAGCCGTAACTACGTGGTACACAGTGTAAAAAAGCTATATCAGGTTTTCAATATGAACTTTGCTTAATCCTTGTATCTTGGATTTTTTTGTATGCATTTAAATATATGTACTATATAAGTATTTTTATTAATTGTGTGGTTGCCATAGTAGAGGCTCTGCCTACTAAGGAACCAAATGGCGGTGTGTAGCCGTCCCGATACACATATACATATGTATACTCGTGAGTGTTGAGCGTTACAGATTTATAAACTCTGCATATTATATAGGTACATAGCATAGGTTTGGACATAACAAAACGTAGCATGATAACGTAGCGTAGCCGCGTAGTAAGCAAACGATACAAAATGTTCCAAAACGCGTAGCAATAAACCACAGAAATAAACCAGTGCAGTGTCTGGAATATTTCTTTTCTAACATCACACTAATATTATAAAGGCGAAAGTTTGTGAGTGTGTGGGTGTGTGAGTGTATATGTTTGTTACTTCTTCACGTCTAAACGGCTGGAGCGGTTGTATTAAAATTTGGTATGGAGATACCCTGGATTAACACATAAGCACAACAAGGTGTGTAGGAATGCACAGCGCCAGCATATTCACAAATCCGTAGAAAACGGTGATCCAACTAAAGTATGGAAGTTTCTACAATCAATGGGGGTCGGTAGACAACGCCAAAACTCTGTCCCTAAAGATATTGACGTCGATTCACTTAACCAACATTTTTCATCTTCGTCTAACTTCGATAGGACAATTCAAGCCAACACACTCCAATTTCTTTCATCTCTACCTCGACCCGCTAATCCTCAATTTGTTTTTAGTCAGTTTGCTGCTTGTGATGTCAGGAAGAGTCTACTATCGATAACTTCCAACGCCGTTGGATGTGACTGTATCAGCCGTAATATGATCCTTCCTATCCTTGACGAGATTCTCCCTATCCTATGCCATATTCTGAACCATTACATATCCACCGGCAGTTTTCCATCAGCGTGGAAAGACGCCCAAATAACTCCTCTTCCAAAAAAACCTAACCCGTCATCCTTCTCTGAATATCGACCCATCTCCATACTTCCCTTCCTATCCAAAGTACTAGAACGATTGATTCATAACCAACTAAATTCATTCCTTTGCTCGAATAACCTTCTTAACCCGTTCCAATCCGGATTTCGTCCTGGTCATAGCACCGTCACCGCTTTAGTCAATATTACGGAGGATATCAGGTTGAACATGGAATGTGGAAAGTTGACCGTATTGACATTGCTAGATTTTAGCAATGCTTTCAATGCGGTTGATTTTGACGTTCTTCTGGGCATACTACACTCACTTAACATATCTCCGACGGCAACTGACTGGTTTCGCAGTTACCTGTGTGGCCGTCGGCAACGTATTTGCATAGATGACTCCGTGTCTTCTTGGTGCAATACTAGCGCTGGCGTTCCTCAGGGTGGCGTTTTATCTCCATTACTCTTTTCTATATTTATTAATTCTATTTCTTCTAATCTAGTTTCCTCCTACCACCTTTATGCAGATGATTTACAAATATATACGCAAGCCCCATTAGATTCCCTACCGAATGCTATATCTATTATCAATAAAGATCTAGAGCAAATATCCGAATGGAGTGAAAACTATGGTCTTACCGTCAATCCTTCCAAGACTCAGGTCATAGTTATTGGTAGTCAGCACAAAATTAATAGCATTGACTGGTTGCAACTCCCAAAGGTAATATTTAACCATACTGTCATTCCATATAGTGACTCAGTTCGAAATTTAGGCATATATTTTGATAGGACTCTCTCCTGGAGTGTACAATTACAGGAGACTAGTCGCAGACTATTCGCGACTGCGGGTGCGCTCCGTAGATTACGAAATTTCCTTCCAACCTCCACCAAAATTGCGCTTGCACAGTCTCTCCTACTCCCAGTACTTGACTACGCAGATGCCAGCTATCTAAATCTCACGGAGGACAAGCTTGACAAACTTGAGCGTCTTCAAAACTTCTGCATACGATTCATATTTGGTCTTCGAAAATATGATCATGTATCCGAATTTCGCAATAAACTCAAGTGGCTTCCCATAAGACTCCGCCGAAATACTCATATTCTATCAATACTTTACAATATTTTGTTCAATCCCACGAGTCCCCACTACCTTAAGGAACGATTTGAATTCCAACGTGATTCACATTTGAGGTCCTTGAGATCATCAGAAAATTTGAAGCTGACAATGCCGGTGCACTATACGGATTTTCTAGATAAGCCTTTCACAGTAAAAGCAATTCGACTGTGGAATGCACTACCAGTGCCAATACGACGTGCTAGAAATATAACATCATTCAAAAATATGGTTAAAAACCACTATTTATCTTGTTAATAATAAGAACACTAATTAGACGAATCCAATTTACAATTTATTTAATTTGTTTTTTTTTTTATTATTTATTTGTTAATATATAAAATGTATTATGAAATATTTATTAGTTTATTATACTTGTTTATGTATGAATATGAATGTATGTAAGTAAATTCATCTATGTAGCATATATATTACTAGGTTAGAACACACTCTGTAGAACTGACGATGGTACACTAACAGCTGCCTGTCATTTCCAATTTTTACCAGTCCATCCTTCGGTTGTCTGGAAGAAATCGCTATTATGCGATAAGACCGCCAATTGTACATATATGTTAAGATTTTTCCTGTAAATTTCGTTTTTTTTTTATATGGTGTGCAATAAAGTGTATCTATCTATCTATCTATAAGCAATAATTTATAAAGTTCAACGCGGGTAAAACCGCGGGGCACAGCTAGTATTAAATAATTCCCTTTGGAAAGATATTTAAAGCCCTCTTTTAGTATCAAGGTCTTGTTATTAAGTGATATTCCTTACAAACAAACTAATCACACCCTACATCAAATCAAAACCGTGTAAATTACATTCCTAAATCAACAAAACACTTTTACAGTCAACCTACCGAATAAAGTGATCCCAATACTTTTGATGTCTAAATATAAACTTAGCTTATAAAGGTTTATGGACCATACCAATTCAAAATCAATTTGATAACTATTACTATGACATTATGGTTCAATGTTGAATTGAATGGTATAGCTACATAAGGGCTTAAGAAACAGGGTTACTCCACGTTTTTGCCTGTCTGTTAGTCACGTGTCAGAGTAATCAATTGACGCCTTTTTATCAATTGTACACACTTCATACACTATGGAGTAGATTGTTTTGATGTTGGGGTGAATTTTTGTTGGTATTGCCATGTACAAAATTTGTATCTATATATATAAAAATCAATGCCACTTTTTGTTGTAATGTTATAACGCAACAACGCCTTTGCCGATTTGGCTAATTTTGGTCTTGAATTATTCGTGGAAGTCCAGGGAAGGTTTGTACGTAGAGAAAATTTTAAAAAAGTTTTGAAAAAGTGTAAAATCAACATCTTTTGGCAATTTAAAATAATTTTTTGTTTGAATAAATAAACTTAATAATCATTTTTTTATTACTATGCCTTATACGTAGCGAAGCACGTACCGGGCCGCTAGTCTAATATAATTTTTCTGGTGCAGTCGACCTGGAAAGAACAATCGACATGTATGTGGATACACGTGCACTATGAAAACTGCCCTTATGGTGTAGGTAATAAAGGCGCTCTCCAAGTCAAAAAATATATCAACTGATGTGTTGTTGACTGTGCCTCTAGGCCACCGTACACAATCGGTGCGAGTTCATGGTTATGCTAGTTTTATAATTTATAGGGATCTCGCAGGTAAATACTTACTACTGAGCATGGCAGAGAAAATGGAAGAACAGAAAAGAAGTGAATAGTTCAAACTTTTAAATTTTTTTGAAATTAGATTCAGCCAATGAAACTTGATGATAATAATGTAGCTTTCTATATGAGAAATAATTGATTAGATCAATCAACATTTAGTTTAGTAGTTCAACTCAAATTTTATTATAAGGAACCATCTAGCGCAACAACACCCTCTTACACCAGACAAAGTTGCAAATTTATACTCTACTAGCGGTGCCCCGCGGTTTTACCCACGTTAAACTTTATAAATTATCACAGCTCCTCCCCCGTAGGTGATAGTGTGATAATATGTAGCCTATATGTTGACCCAACCTCTTAGTAATATTCATGCAAAATTTGAAGTAAATCCATGCAGTACTTTTTGAGTTTAGCCCGGACATACATACAGACAAACAGACACACAGACAAAAATTCAAAAAACTATATTTTTGGCTTCGATATTGATTGTAGATCACGCCCCAGGTATCATTTAAAAAAATAATTCAATGCACAGTTTCGACTTTCCTACGATTTTATTATATGTAAGATAAATGACTCCGAGCAATTATGAGTCATACATGACAAGTCTCTTAGTGGCCAAGCTTCACGCACATGTGGCAGAGGTTTTACGATTACCACCATGTAGCTCACGTAAGTGGCAGCTAGGTGCGAAGTACGCCAGCTTAATCTCTCCTCGTGTTCAGCACACTTGAAAATGTGTCATCGCACTGAAAGGCACTATTTTCATAAGTTGTATAGTACGGCCGCTATTCAACGGCATTACATGAAGCTAACGGAAATATGGATACAACTTATTATGAAATAATGTCTTTAAAGAAAAGTAAATGATTAACTAAATAAAATAGAAAGGAAAACTTTTTATTGTACACACGGCTACATATCATGCTATACATTTCCAATATAAGCAGACATCTCATTGTATGGAAATCCTATACAACGCGGGATCAGCTTATACTGGAAATGTATAGCTTGATATGTAGCCGTGTGTACACCATACAAATATACGTTTTAATAAATTCTACAGTGAGCGGTCTGATCGCATAAAGCGATCTATTCCAGACAAGCTTAGAATGGAAATAACCAAACAGTCAATAGTAGCAGTAAGTGTACAATACAGTGTTTTGGTATATGTATAAATAAAATGTTTTAAGTTCAGTGTAGGTATATAACATACTAGCGGCCCGGTACGTGCTTCGCTACGTATAAGACATAGTAAAAAAAAAATATTATTAAGTTCTCTTATTCAAATAAAAAAATATTATAAATTGCTAAAAGATGTAGATTTTACACTTTTTCAAGCCTTTTTTTAAATTTTCTCTACGTACAAACCTTCCCTGGACTTCCACAAATAATTCAAGACCAAAATTAGCCAAATCGGTAAAGGCGTTGTTGAGTTATAACATTACAACGAAAAGTGGCATTGATTTTTATATATATAGATTATCGTGGAGACAAATAATGTTCCCTAACTAGCTTTTTTCAGTGTCGATAGTGTTATTATGTCGTTAATGACGATTGTTTATGACGATAAACATGAGTGCACTGGTCTTATATCTGTCATCATGGTATCTACGTCTATACCGTCATTAGGACCACCATTACCTTAAGGACAAATATTATGCATTTTATAAAGATTTTCTTTTTAAATTTTAAATTGTATATCCGAAGCAAAATTATTTGCAATAATTCTTTATTTCACGATCATCATCATGTCAGCCAAAGTACGTCCACTGCTGGACAAAAACCTCCCCATTCTTTGGGGCAATCTGCCATAATCGCCATGCTTGGTAGACGGGTTCGCAATCGCATTTTGATGGTCATAGTTAACAGAAAAATGCCCTCCCAGTTCTCTGGTAGGTATTCCCTCGGAGGATTTCCATGCCCCTCACGGGATGAGATGGTGTGATGATATTCTATGCCATCACCACACAGCATCACATAGCATTCTTTATAACACAACGTAAAATATATTTAGAATGCATGAGACAGTTTCATTCATATATCATTTTTCTTTCAGCAAACCTTTAGGATAGCGAGATTCTGATATAATGTGCACAAGCAGGAAATAAAAAATATCATATTTTATACCTTTCCCTAATATAAGTGAAAGGTATATATTACCTATATACCTATAATATAGGTATAAAATACCTATATACTGTATATCGCTGTCTGATGGCCAGACAGCGAAAGCCTTTACCAGACAGGCTTTCGCTGTCTGGTAAAACAGTGAAAGCCTCCAGGGGCTCTACCGGCTAAGTCACCGAACATCGGTTTCTTAAATGGCGTTCAAATAAATAAAGGTTAAAAATGACTTAATCAATCGTTTAATCGGCTTCAACGTTGACAATCGATGCCGGACCATTTATGACGTCACATGTGCTCATGGAAGCCGATTTAACGATTGATTAAGTCATTTTTAACCTTTATTTATTTGAACGCCATTTAAGAAATCGATGTTCGGCGACTTAGCCGGTAGAGCCCCAGTACGAAGTGTAAACGTCAAGAAAAAACAAATATTTTCATTACAAAAATGTTCTTACAATAGCTATTGTAAACTGTACCGTCGCCACGTTTCGCACGTAAGACTACACGGTACCTAGTACCGGAGTTAGGAGGCAAGAGATCCGGTTTATTTGCGCTTATATTGTGTGGACACAATACTTCAGAGGGATCATGTCGCGACTCGGAGAGACTGTTTACGCATATATACGTATATGTAAAGCGGTAGAGCGATAGGTATTGTATATACAGTAGCAACTGTGGTTTTAATGCTGCGGAAAGCAATATTATATGTAAGAAATGAAATATATTAAGAAAATGTACTTCTGACGTAGTAATAGCATTAATAATGTTTACATATATCCTTCCGTTAGAGAGCCACACACAATTCCACAGACAGAAACACACACACAGAGATATCGACGTCAAACTAAATTGTATTGATGTATAATGCTCATTGCTAAACATAAATTGTAAATTAACATGTATAAAATATTGCACACATCATTGGTATGTTACAGAGATCCTTAATATAAGATACAATACCACATCTTTCCTATATGTAATAAACAATAAATAAATTTGACTTTGACAACTTATAACACCCCTTTTGCGTCGGAGGTTAAAAATACACTTTAAAGTGATCATATATCAATAGTAAAGGCTACAATGTTATGTACTAATCAATTTAATACGTACTTCTAATGTTGTACCTAAAACATCTGTGGTTTTAATGCTGCGGAAAGCAATATTATATATAAGGAATAAAATATATAAAAGAGAATATCCTTCCGACTTAGTAATAGTATTAATAATGTTTACACACACACACACACACAGACAGACATCGAAGTCAAACTTATAACACCCGTCTTTTGCGTAGATATAAAAACACTTTAAAGTGATCATATATCAATATTAAAGTCTATAATAATGTATCTACTAAACAATTTGATACGTACTAATAATAATGTCTCCTAATCGAATTTCGGCCACGGCGGCCAATCTCAATGGATACTAGCCATCTGCGCGGGACATATTATAGTGCTCAAGTGTGTGCGCAAACACAGGAGCACTTTCTATTCCATCACTTTCATGATCCGATGCACGTTGGTGCGACAAGCGACACGACTGGGAAGAGGTCAGGTACAGTACCGTCGCTTTACGTACTCTCCGCCAATTCTCAGACTTCGGGCTGATATTAAGATTTTTACTTTTTACAGAAATATCCCAAAATCACTTTTAGCCAGACCCGGGATTTGAACCCAGGACCTCGTTATTTGCGGTTTGACACGCTACCGCTAGATCATCGAGGCAGTCAATATAAATACTTACTACAAGTATTGTAAAAAGTATTGATCGTCTTCCCATAAAATCAACATTCTTTTAGCATTAACCAAATGGTAAAGTTGAGCGCTACACAAAGTCCACTGTTTGCGATGCCGCTCACAGTTGCTCGCTCTCACGGCGAAGCTGAACGGCAAATATAATGTTTGGATTACTGCTATTATTTTATATGAAGACTTGAAGTTCGTTGAGGACGAGAATGTTATGTACAAGAGGTAGAAATAATTGAATTTGAAAAAAGGATTGTATTACGACATTAAATAAAATAAAAAACTTGAGAGGTGTCAAGGGACACCCGGATGGAACGAAGTTATTTCTTATTATTTATTATGTACAAAAAACCTGTATACACTCAACAAAAATAATCGTCGCGACACCACACTGTTCAATGTGAAATAGGAATGAAAATTACTGGCTTGCTTTCTATAAGAGAGAGAGACACAGACAGAGAAACATGCGCACGCCGCACAGCTGCAAAAAGTGTCGTGACAACTTTTCGTAAGATATTTTTCCGTCTGGGCTAGACGGAAAAAATCCTTTCACAACGCGCGATAAGGAACTTCGTTCCAAAATAAAATAAAAAAGGTTTTTTTTCACGTAGACTTTAAAAAAGCGCTAGTAGATAGTCAGAATATGTTCGTAGTAATATATAATTAATTTATAATTATTTCTAGGTACATATTGATTTTTAGGTACACGAATTGTAGGAAATAATTTACAATAAGATTTATTTTATAATAGTAACGATATTTAACTAACCTACATTAAGTTATTGTCATGGATCTTGCGTAGGTTTAATTATCTAAATTTTAAACTCTTCTTCGTGTCGTTCGTGATTGAATCAATCAATCAAATTGTATGGTTCGTAGTTTCGTCATTATCTGTAGTTGTCTCCATATTATAATGTAATTTAATTTGGAATTTGAACCCAGGACCTCATTATCTGCGGTTGAACACGCTACCGCTAGACCAACGAGGCAGTCAATATAAGTAGTCGAAACGTGAAAAGTTATGCTAGTTCTTCACATCTGAACTACTTACTAGCAACACTAATAATACAGTAGACTACATCTATTATGCAAACCGTAGGTTAGTTGTTAGTGCTCCTGCCTACGAAGCTGGTGGTCCTGGGTTCGAATCCCGGTAAGTGTAAATATTTGTGTGATGAGCACGAATATTTGTTTCTGAGTCATGGATGTTTTCTATGTATATAAGTATTTATCTATCTATATAAGTATGTATATCGTCGCCTGGTACCCATAGTACAAGCTTTGTTTAGTTTAGGGCTAGGATGATCTGTGTGACATTGTCCCGAGATATTATTATTACAAAAATACTCCTGGGTTCAAATCCCGGGTCAGCCCAAAAAGTGATTTAGGGAATCCGTAAAAAGTAATTTCTCAGTATCAGCCCGAAGTCTGGGAGTTAGCGGTATTATACCCCCGTGCCTCGGAGAGCATGAAAAGCCGTCGGTGCCTAACCTCTTTCCGGTCGTGTCACTAGTTGTACCATCGGAACATGACAGTGATAGAATAGAAAGTGCCTCTGTGTTTGCGCACACACTTGTGCACTATAATATGTCCTGCAAACTTGGCTTGTCTCCATTGAGACTGGCCGCCGTGGTCGAAATTCAGACTGGAGGTCACACAAGAATACTTTTAGCCCACAATCATTTCAAGTATTTGCATTTACCGTATGCCCTTATTCCCATTGGATTACTATAATTTTAGCTCCAACGCGTCCCCAACACCAAACAGCTAAACTGTTGACTTGGCAAACTTAAAACTACAAATAAGATTTAAATGAGAACGACATTTTGAGGGGCACATTTCAGCATCCCAGTTCTTAAATATCCATATCAACCGTTGGAATGTGAATTTTAAATTGATTCCTATATCAATAGGTATAGGTTGAATTTTTGAACGTTCAAATGATCCTTAAGTCTTATAAGAACTAGGGTAACTATTTAATAAAGGGAGCGAATTACCGAAGCAGTTAATGGACAATGTGTTTAATTTTATTTGGATGATATATTGTTGGTAATTGAAGAGATTATTGAAATATCAAAAATGTATTATTGTGGGAAATGAGAATCATACTAGAAGCTGACCACAATCTAAATAAACGCAAACGGCCAAGCTCGAGGCGCTCTCAGCATATGCTCTCACCGACCCGTCATTGATCGGTAAGGTTAAGCAACTAAGCACACGGTCAGTTTTAGGTCAGGTCGGTTTCTAAACGTCTCCGTGTTTCAGAGGGCACGTGAAACCGTCGGTCTCGGTTCTATTAGTTAGACAACAGTCGAAGAATCATGACAGAGGCCTACTGAGCAGTTCGAACAACTCTGACACTAGGGTGTCCATACGATAAATTAAAGTAAAACCAAAGCCTCTTCACACTGGCAAAGGGCACATTAGTGACCGGCCCGTAAGAAATCGGTAAAGTTCAGCACCTAAGCGGTCTGTCTATAGACAACCGAACCTATAGACCGCCAAATAGGTTTAATTTATGAGCGTCCCCGTGCTTCGGAAGGCACGTGAAACTGTGGGTCCCGGTTGTATTCGTTAGACAACAGGTGATAAGCGTACGATAAGGTAAGTTAAAGTAAAACCACAGCCTCTTTACACTGCCTAATGGCTACTCTTTTCATCATACACAGGAACACAGGCATAACTGCATGGGTTTGGAATTTCATCAATATTCTCATTTGAAGCATGTGTGAAACATTGTCACAGCTCCGCATGTTTAAAATTCAAAAATCAAAAAAAATTAATTATTACATGAATTATGCAATCGAAATTAGTAACTTAAATGGGCATTTTATTTATTCGTGCTTTGGAGAACTAAGTAATCCATCGGCAATGGTGATCATAAAAGTACCTGAGTACAGTTATTCAGAAGCCTTATATTTGACACTACTGGCTTCCTATGGGTGTCGTTGATTGAAGGCAGTAGGTCGATAAGTTCTGGTAACTACTCAGATACTACTTTTTCTCATTTATGTTGGAGTCAACTACCTATCCAACATAAATGAGAAAAAGGATAAGATTAAGAAGAAGATGTTTTTGTATAAAATCCCAAGATATCGTAAATTCCAACTAAAACCATTTCCTAAAACATATAATTAAACGTCTCTTAAAACAAAGGTGGTGAATCAACCAAACTTAAGTTATTATATCCTCAACTTAATCTTACCGAGGCAAAAGAACATTTCACCCTCAAATCCAATGCAAGCCGAACAAGTCGATGTAGCGGCGCGCCCCAACGTCTCGTAGAATTTCTTGTTGTAGTTACTACGGTGCTACGGCGTAGTAGTATCATTATTCAAATTAAATAACTTTGATCAATGCACATATTTGTCATTTGATTTCCGGTGTAAGGGCGCATCTTGATGTATGTTAGAGAGAGAAACTATCCTAATATAGCTTAATGTATTTGTATTAAACAGACAGTGATTTATGATGTGATACTTTGACGGAAGAAAAACTGATCTTAAGAAAATAACTTCTATGATAATAAAAATAGTGCCCGCCAATCGAGCCTACGTAAGATAGCGCACGCTATCTCTATACCGTCATATTTTTCATGTAAATGACACCAAATATCATTAGCCACTAGGCGTTCAGCTGGACAAATGTCTCCCCCAAAGTATAAATTTGAAGGATATGCTATAGTCACAACGCTTGGCAGACAGGTAGAAAGTCGCTGTATTATGGTCATAGTAATCAAAGAAACGCTGCTAGATAATACTTCGGAATGTGATCACCCCCCACGCGATGAGATGGGGTGATAACATTTGTCACCGTAACCACTCAACAATACTATAACGATAAATATACCAAGACATACTACTGTCTATTTTTTTATGTATTTAAAAAACACGATGGTCATAATTTGTAATAATAATGTCGTTCCGGCCGAATTTCGACCACGGCGGCCAGTGTCTACGGAGACTACCCAACTGCGTAGGAAATATTATAGTGCACATCTGTGTGCGCAAACTCAGGTGCACTTTCTATTCCATCACTCTCATGCTCCGATGGGACGACTAGCGACACGACCGGATAGAGATCTGGTACAGGATCGACGGCTTTACGTGCTCTCCGACGGGGGTGTAGTATCGCCATCTCTGAGAATTCAGGACGATACTGAGAATTTTTTCTTTTTATAATAAAGTCTCAAAATCACTTATCGCCCGACCCGGGATTTGAACCCAGCACCTTGTACTCTGCGGGTGAATACGCTACCGCTAAACCAACGAGGCATTCAATAAATTTGTATTGGTCCTTACAAATGTTGTATAATGTATGATATCACACGTAAAAAGCTATAGCTCCAAAAAATCCGGTAGTTAGTTTCCGCCCAATCTCACATAATACAAATTATTCATGGTCCTTAACTGCACACAATCGGATGTTTTGCAAAATGGCCAGGACCATCAAATTGAGGGTTAGTGCAGCCGGGCGTTATGCGATTTGCCCCAGCGGCATAATATTTATTTCATTACTTCTATTCATAGGCTCCAATCTGTGTTGCGGTAAAACTTAAAAACTGGAACAATAAATTGTAATTAAATGTAATGTAGTTTTAGGCCATAAAAATGTTTAAAATTAATTTTATTTTGAAACTTGTACAAACTAATACTTTTGTGGATATTTTAGTTATAGACGGTCACCGTAGCTTAGTTGGTAGTGATCCTGCCTACGAAGCTGGTGGTCCTGGGTTCGAATCCCGGTAAGTGCAAATATTTGTGTGATGAGCACGAATATTTGTTTCTGAGTCATGGATGTTTTCTATGCATATAAGTATTTATCTATCGATATAAGTATGTATATCGTCGCCTGGTACCCATAGTACAAGCTTTGCTTAGTTTGGGGCTAGGATGATCTGTGTGACATTGTCCCCAGATATTAAAAAAAAAAAAAAAAAAAAAAAAAATATATATATATTTTTCTTCACTTCTCATACAAAGTGGTTGTTTAAGTATAAAAACTACGTCTCTTGGTCACTGTGCTTCTCTGGGGTTTTGTACCTTCAAAACAAATAAATCTTTTTTATAAACAATTTTAAATAAGTTATTATCAATACTGAAGAAAAGAAAAGAGTTGTGCAAAGATCGTGACAATTGGAAAGCCGTTGTCTCTGCCTACCTTTCTGGGCGTGCAGGCGTGAGTGTATGTTAGTAAAATGTACAGACGCCAGCACATCAAGCTACCCCAATCTGTCAAATTTCCCCAATTTAAACTGAACCTTATGCTTATGTTATAAAGTTGAATATCTATAAAATAAATTTTATAGATCGGGGAGCTGGATATGCTGGCTTCTGTATTAACTGTGTCACAGTTTATTAAAACTGTTACACAGTAAATAATATAAAAAACTATTAATTAATATTTTTTTATGATTTATTTAATAATATTAAAACTACGTAACAAGGAATACAACCTATAAATTTAACATTGTTTTTTGTCGTTAGCTCGAAGTCGCTCATTGTTAAGTTGCCTATTACGTCATAGCATATTACGTCATTGCAAGACGAAGTTGATTCGTTTGATTCGTTTACTAATTTAGGAAGTTTTAAATAAACCCGATTACCTACTTCTAACAGCGACATTTCACCATACGAACAGATCATAGCTTACTTCACGGGGCGTCACTATCAAGGGCTGGATTTTTCGACCCCCGCGGCGGTATTATCACACCATCTTATTCAAAATCAACCGTATTTTTACAAAATTAAAGTAGAAAATCCTTTGATAACAATTTGTCAACGTAGCTTCAATGCGGAACACTATTGTAGGATAATACCGCGATCAAACGTACACCCATTGTCAACAATAGCTCCATGCTAATATAAACCTTAAAGACTAAAATATAGAGTCGTGGTTTCGTTGGTAAGATTGCCAGTGGTTTTGAATAAGGGGTAAGTGAGATTCATTTAATTCATCTAGACGTGCACAGGACTCTTAATTTTGAATGTAATATTTGAAGGGTGTGAACGAAGACAATTAAGATGAGTTGTGTTTGAGTTTCGTTTTTCAATTGTAGCAATAGACTTTGACTAGTGAAGACTTTCGATCTAGACTTATACTACTTAATTTATAGGTATTTCATTCAATGAAATGACTAGGTTCTACTATAAATTAGAAATTTTTGAATTATTAAGCGAAACCGGGCCATTTTGTTTGCTTGAAAGCAGACATTTTATTCTAATAGACCATGAATTAATCACAATGGGTGATCAGATCAACAAATTGTAACCTTTTGTGTATTTTGTAATGTTTGTTACCCATAATGATTTCACAAAATAAATACTACAATTACTGTTTAAATAATATGAATCAAAATATTCAATTTAAATCACTACGGAATATAATTTATTAGCAAACATAATTCGCAATTGTATGAAACTATGTATATGAAAACAGTGATCAGAGGCGACGAGCGTACCAATATCCGCGACTAACTGAGGTTCTATTTCTATTGTGTTACTAGCTTTTTTTTTGTCGAAACTTAATGAGTGGTTTAGCGGACCGCTTCAAACTGTTACTTTTGTGTTACAGTGTTGCGCGTGCATCTTAAAATTTCACTCACATATTTTTTTCATATTTTGTGTTTTTGAAGTATAACTTCAAAAACACAAAATATGCCTACAAAATAACCGATTTTTTTTTCAAGACTACCGTTTATAATATGACTCCATCTTGAAAGCAATCTCTATAAGAAAAGAAATATTAAAATCAGTTCAAAAGCAACGGAGAAATCGTGTAATATACATAGAAAAATAAACAAACAATAGACTTGATAACCTAATCATTTTGAAGTCGGGTGTAGATTAGTTTTTCTTTTCTAAATAAATCACCTATGTCTCCGAGTGGTGTCACTTTTTTTTAACATTTTAATATGTGATTACAGTTAGCTTTGGAGGATTACACTGCTTCGCCGGATAATAGGTGTCATTAATTGTTTTGTTTGTTACCGCACTGAACATATCTTAAAAAAAACGGGTTCAGTTACTTGAGCGGCTACTCTACGTGTCTCGGGCGAACGTTAATCTGTCGATCATAGTCGACATGAGAACAGATATAACAACGTTACAGATACTCAGATACCTAATAGAATGACACGTCTAACCTGGCCTGATCCAGTAACCAACGGTAATCTTGGTTACTGGGCCCGAAGTAAGATCGCAGACGCGTCTATTAATTCTGGTACATAGCCGCAACAGGTGAGACTAGAAGCTAATAGAATTAGGAATCTAAAATTAAATAAACACTACAAAAAAGTTGGTCCTTCGAGCCGGATCTGAACCAGTGACCTATGGATCTACAGAACTTGTGTTTATAACAACGGTCGCGCTAAATGAATATGATGTTATATATTAAGTGTGATTTTGTGATGAAAAGCTCAAAAAAACGTCAAGCAGCCCTATATCTTTTTACTATGTTTGATCAATGAATTCATCAAAAATACTTATTAAAAATGGTGTAAGAAATAAAAACAGTGAAAAAACTGTGAGACGGGACTCAATATCGCGCAGGTCGCAATTGCCCGGGGTGATTGAAGTAGTGTTGCCCAAATGCAAGACCAAGACGAGACTTAGCAAGTCTTGGTCTTGGTCTTGCGTCAATACACCTGGTCTTGGTATTGCGCTCTCAGTCTTGGTCTTGGTCTCGGTCTTGCAGCAAGAGTCTCGCAAGTCTTGCAGGTCTTACAATTATGTATTAGCCTGTTGCAATTTATTAAAGACGTTCGTTAAAATCTTAGAACAACGTAACAGAGTAGGTATCTTTTTAACTTAAATTGTCATATGCATAGTGAACCACGAAATTAATACAATTCATCATAATCATATCAGCCGTAGGTCGTCCACTGCTAAATATAGGCCTCTCCTATATATAACTATACCTACTCCGTGGCGGCGATCAAACAGTGACAAAACTGTAGCACAGTCTTTGACAAAGCGGTGTCGTTGTCGATAAATTATCAAATAATTAGGTACATAAACACCGACCGACCAATTTTGGCTTTTTCAGAGAGGTACACAACTTCTGGGTGGTTGGGGCAGTTGCAAGCAGTGAAAGCCTTTTATTTTTAACAAGGCCGAGGGAATGCCTTAGCATGCCACCCGCAAAAAGTGTCTGCGGTTGGGTATGTCGTATACTAACTAAACCTAACCTTTTTTTTTAATAGGAAGGGGGAATGCCTTCGCATGCCACCCGCAAAAAGGACTTGCACCGACTAAACCTACCTGCCGTGGACTTCTCTTGGCGCCTGATGGGGGAGTCCCGGGAACGCGGGTATGCTGCTCCGGTACTCCCCTTTTACGCCATGTCCCAGATGGTCGGGACACGTACCCTGGGAGGGCTCCTTTGGATTGCCCTCCCCTATTGCCGACTCCTGCCGGTACGGCACAGCGACTGCGCCACAGACAGATCACTGTCATCCCGGAGCTTGTACTCGGCGACAGTAGAGGACACTTCTCACACTGCCGCCGTGGCCCAGAGGGGAGTTGGGCTAACGGCTACCGCCGCCGCCCTGACTTACGAGCGGGATCGGCTCGTTCCCGATCCCGCTCGGCGGCCTCCTTCTGGAGCAAAACTGCCTCACAGAAGGAGACCACGACGTCCCATTTGGTGGAGTAACTAAACCTAACCTGACATGGACTTCTCTTGGCGCTTGATGGAGGTAGCCCCGGGAACGCGGGTATTCTGCTCCGGTGCTCTCTATTGCTGACTCCTGCCAGTCCGCCGCAGCGACTAACGCAAACAGATCGTTGTCTTCCCGGACCTTCCTCGAGTTGAGTAGAGCCGAGTAAAGTCGATGTCGAAGTCGAGGTTGAAGTCGAAGTCGAAGTCGGAGTCGGAGTCGAAGGTCGAGTTGAGTCGAGTCGAGTCAAAGTCGAAGTCAAGTCCACCACCCTCCTCAGAAAATCTGGGTCCAGGGTACATGTCTACGGAGGGAGCCACGATCTAGCTTGCCCAGTAGGTACCATTTTGTTCCGGCACCCCCATGGATCTCTATTCAGTCCCTCGATGAGCTCGTTCCAGGACTGAGCTTTGGCTTCCGCTATAAAGATCGATTGCACCTTGACGGCGACTTTATATGCCCTATGCACTCCGACAGCTCTTGGTAGTAAAGTGGCTGGGTAGGATAATCCTGTAGTGGTTTAACGCTGGAAATATTTAAGAGTATTGGATGTTGGATGCTTTATATTAAACTAGCTGTGCCCCGCGGTACTTATAGGTAGTAGGTACTACTGGGTAGAACTTTGCTAGAAAGATATTTTATTTTATGCTAGGTATATTTTTATCACATGGGAACAGATTTGTGAGTAGGTAACGCGCTAGGTAGGGACTTATTAAATAGTCTAAATATTATAATAATCAATACAATAGCTTACCTTAGTGTTACCTATACCTACCTCCGATACGGTTTTGATACTGATAGGTACTGGAGAACATCTATTAACATTGGTATTGGTAGGAACCAAACTTAATAACGCCTGAATCTCAGTTTGACTTAAATGCGAGACGCAAGAGTCTCGCAGGCTTAGTCTTGTTCTTGCTGAAATATTGCAGGATCAGTCTTGGTCTTGGTCTTGCTACAATAAGTGGGTCTTGGTCTTGCGAAACTGCAAGAACAAGACCAAGACTGCAAGACCAAGAGAAGAGAAGAGATTTTGAGCAACACTAGATTGAAGCTGTTCCTGAAGAGATTGAAACCGTTTGCGGAAAATTAAATTCATTAATTGGCTTACCCGTCACAGTTTTCACCATCGTAGACAACTTGTACTGCGGAAATATAATAATAACCTGGGACGTTATTCACACACGGCCATCTGATCCCAAACTAAGCAGAGCTTGTACTATGGAAACCAGATAACTGATATACTACACATATTACTTTTCGTTTGTAAATGCATATCTACTTCTGAAGATAATTACACCCAGACTTAGGACAAACAGACATGTTCATGCACACAAATATCTGTCCTGGGTCGGAATCAAACTGACGACCTGCAGCGTCAAAGGCAAGCATTGACCAACTACGCCAAACGGGCCGTCATATATATCCCTATATCGAGGGTAACTTTACAAAAATACAGTTTACGGAGACACCCAGACTCAGAACAACTATAATGTGGTTTACAGAAATATATCTAATATATGATGTTGTGTAATCATGTCTAATAAATGATTAACATTGTAAAATGCAGGGTGGAAGACGCTGGCGGCTGTAACACAGTTTACACTAGTACAGCCGTCAACGACAACCTCTTATTAAGTATGTAAAACTTCATTTCTTAGATTCATGTTTATATATACATAAGAGAAATCTGTAAACCTTAAGTGAATTTAATAAATTATTATTATTATTATATGTATAATAGTAGTCATTGGTGGGGATCGAACTATACTATAACTAACTAATTTGATCCTATGATTGAATATACATAATTCCGTGAACGTCTAGCGCACTAGAAAGACTCAAGTCTACATGTGATACTAATCCAACTATAAGCCTCATGTAGAAAATTCATGAAGTAACATCACTCAGCACACATCCTTCGACACACTAAAAAGTCAACATTTATGTTAATTTTAGGGTTCCCTACCCAAAGGGTAAAACGGGACCCTATTACTAAGACTTCGCTGTCTGTCTGTCTATCCGTCCGTCTGTCATCAGGCTGTATCTTTTGAATCGTGATAGTTAAACTGTTGAAATTATCACAGATGATGTATTTCTATTGCCGCTATAACAACAGATACTAAAAAATAAAATAAATATTTAAAGGCCTCCCATAACACAAACGTTGAAATTTTTGCTCGTCGTTATAGATACGTACGGAACCCTTCGTCCGCGAGTCCGACTCGCACTTGGCCGGTTCTTTTTGTTGTTTTTGCTGTTACAGATACTCGTATTCTACGAGATTAACTGCTTTGACGGAAAATAGAGGTGAGAGGGACACAAACCGTCTATCTAATAAAACTACAAACTAAATAACCCACGTCTGAAGACACGGGCGGTTACTGACGTACATATATATGTATATATAGGTAATTTTTAATAATTTTGGGTAATCTATCGCCGTGCAATGACGCGGGCCACTAGTCCGCGCATATATTCCTAAAGTTGTTATTTTAATTGAAGATCGTTAATGATAAGAAGTCTAAACATGTAGTTTCATTAATTAAAAGGAATTCCTCTTAAAACAGGTTTATTCCCACTTCTGAATAATGAATTTAGAAATTAACAGCAATCTTCTTATGACAATTCACTTACAACCACATACACAGTTTTTGTAATATTTTCATTTCCTTAGTTCTATCTGATTTCAAATTGTAGTGCACTATTTGTAACCCATTACATATAATCTCTCACTCTGACAAAGGTTTGCTGGACGAGAACTCATAGTTGAGTTAAGCTCGCCTGTGTACATGATATATCTATTCTCTTATATAAATATGTATTACACAAACATAAACAATAAACCGACAGAGCTTCCGCATGTGTCGATGTCTGGTTCCAAAGTGAAAGAAGCACCCGTTGACTCAACCATATAGGCAAAGTCCCACGTAACACTTCAGCGATCTTGAAAATTCTTACAGTAGATTATTAATTTTGGAATAACACACAAATTAACAGATTATAAATTACACATTAATCAACTTAACATTTTGTTAATTTGAGATTTTTGTTAATGGTGAAATACTTATAAAATCCACCTCTATTTTAGGATAGTAACAAAGTACGAGACGAACACCATTTTACAAAACATGTGTTCCAGTATTTTGTAAACCCGAACCCACCCGATCTTTACATAATGTATAATAAGAGTTGGAAGGCATTTTGCTGTAAACCACTTAAACAGAAGAAACTAGATTCTACAAACTGAATATTTTGGCTCTGTGGCTGACGGTCAAGAAGAATATCGCCAACCCATCTAATTCCGTCGGCGGCGTAGAAGGCGTCCCGATGGAATATATGACAGAGAACAGGCAGCAGCGTTCTTCTGCGTGCTATGACTATATCCAACTGCGATCGCGTCTCCCGTTCTTAACTAACGTACGATATGTGCTTTGTCCAAAAACATATATTTGGCACTAGTTAATATAACCCAATGATTTTAGGTGAAATAACCACGATGCTGTATTTAGAGTTGTTTACGTAGAAGATAACTAGTGGCTAAGATAGTATCATTCAGACGCTCTAGATATACATATAGTACGTTAGGTTAGGTCGGGAGACGCGATCGCAGTAGGATGGTCATAGTACTCATAAGAAGGCTGCTGCCCGTTCTCTGGTATACATTTCCTCTAGACGACTTGCCCCCGACGGTATGAGATGGGTTGGCGATAGTCTTCAGGCTACATAATATGAATTCATGTTAAGTAGCCTGAAGAATTGCTAAGGTGAAATGGTAGTGGACAGTAATATAGCTCGTTGTACTGACAACTACTGGAACAGCAACATACACCTTGTAGAGCAGTCGCCTTATAAGGGAGTCGCTGGTAGCCGCTGGATTGGCAATTGTGAAGATCTTTGTTATATCCAACAGTGGATATATTTCAGCTGAGATGATACTAATGGTGATAGTAAATCAGTGGGTTTTCATAAATGGTATCCAAAATATAACAGCATAAATACGACGTGGAATTAGGATTTCATCAATACGAATGAAAACCCTGTTAGTCCCAAAATATATCATCATGTCAGCCAAAGTACGTCCACTGCTGGACAAAAACCTCCCCAGAGACTGGGGGATCACACTAATACCCGTTCTCGGGGAGGTATTCCCTCGGACGATTGCTACGCCCCCACAGGATGTCACCACACAACAACTAAAATACATATATCATCAGTTAACTGGTTCACTGTGAGTCACCCAAAACGTTTAGGTACCTATATAAATTTAAAGAAGGGATGGCAATCCCAACAAATCTAATAAACATCCCTTCAAGGGACATTTGGAAAACAATTTGATTTAATGTGTTTCAAACAACGTTTCTTACGTATTGAATATACAAATGTGTTTGGATTAAACCTGTTCAGGAATTGCTAAGGAACTCCTATTTATCCAGTTGTTCGCACTTGAATAATAAATAGATACCAGACGTCTGAAATATTTATTACACTTACTATAGATTTACATAGACGGTCACCGTAGCCTAGTTGGTAGTGCTCCTGCCTACGAAGCTGGTGGTCCTGGGTTCGAATCCCGGTAAGTGCAAATATTTGTGTAATGAGCACGAATATTTGTTTCTGAGTCATGGATGTTTTCTATGTATTTAAGTATTTATCTATTTATATAAGTATGTATATCGTCGCCTGGTACTCATAGTACAAGCTTTGCTTAGTTTGGGGTTAGGATGATCTGTGTGACATTGTCCCAAGATATTATTATATCTATTATTATCATTATGATCTCAGCCAAAATACGTCCAGAGCTGGACGTGGGCCAACCCCAAGGCATCGTTTTGGGGATACCTATGCCGTAAACGCTACGCTTGGTAGACGGGTCAGCCGTCTTAGTGCCGATTTCTGACTCCACATCAGAAGGTTGCGTGTTCATATCACGTCGGGGTCACCAATATTGCGGAGTTTGTTGTAAGTAAAACGGCGTATAACGATCTGTGTCATTTATTGAGAAGCGCTGCTTATATATACAGTATCGGTTCAAAATAATAAAAATAAATAAGGTACATCTAAAAACTTAAGTCTTAGGCCTCCTACGCACTATGCGGTTAGCCGGAATGCGGTCAGCCGTCAGCAATCAATATTGCTGACCGGCGGCCGCATCACAGTGCGAATAAAAACTACTTTCTCGTACAAATATCTGAGTACGGTCTGCCGCACGGCTGGCCGCATTGCGGCTAGCCGCATAGTGCGTAGGAGGCCTAACATTATTTGACAACGTCGGTAGGTGTGTCGTACTCCCTACATTGTGCGAGCGTGATGATACGGTCGGCCGGTTCTCATTCCATACTTTGGCTCAGTATGCGCGGGCGCGCGGCCTAGTGCGCTCCTCCAGTATGTATAACAATACGTAAGTATGAGCTGCTACACACCGTTAAAATTAAACGCGATCAATGGACGCTAAACTCAGTTACAGGAATCAGAACCGAGTTTAGCGCCCATTGATCGCGTTTAATTTTAACGGTGAAATCGGCTCTTAGTAGAATATTTTTGATGGTGGTTGTGGCATGCACGGTGGGAGGGTTTTGGTTTGTCCTTCCGAATTGCCGACTCCTACCAGGCGCACAGCGACTGCGTCAACAGATTTCTGTCTTCCCGGAGCTACTTGCAAGTGACAGGCAGTACAGGTCGCTGCAGTCCCGAAGGTACAATAAGAATACCCAAGTATTATTTCTGAGCTATAGGTAGCGGCTGTACTTATAAGATAAAGGAAAATTCAAATGAAATCTAAACATGAACAGATCCATTTCAGTTTTATTACAGCGTGTTCACTTATGATGAAATCACAACATCTATACCTCTATACATAAAAATAAAATTGGAGTGTCTGTTTGTAATATTGAAACAACCGTTTTTACTACATTTATATGAATATATATACGGTATATACACTAAAACACATTTTTTACAATGTTTGTCTATCTTTGTGTCTGTTTGTTCCAGCTAATATTAGGTCTTTACCTATGAAATTGCCGTTCTGCAGTACTGGCCATTTCAAATCAAAATAATTTTTGTTTGGCTAAGAATTCTAATTTCAAATTAATTTTATTTTAAAAACATGGATTCTTTTTTCCAAAAGTAGTCATTTCTTTATTGATTAGTGTTACATTTTCATCGCATTTCAATTTTTATCGTCATCATGGATACGTTAAAAATTCGAGTAATTATGGAATATGAGTACCGTCGTGGCAGCAACGCGGCACAAGCGGCACGCAACATCAACGACGTTTACGGAGCTAACACTACAAACCAACGCACCACCTGTTATTGGTTTGCTCGCTTCCGTTCTGGAAATTTCGACCTGAAAAATGAACCTCGCGGTCGTCCGAAGACTTTGGTCGACAATGACGAATTAAAGGCGGTTGTGGAAGCTGATGATACACAATCTACGGCTGAATTAGCAGCAGCTTTCGACGTTAGCGTCAAAACAATATTGGTCCATTTGCGTCAAATTGGCAAGGTAAAAAAGCTTGACAAATGGGTGCCCCACGAACTCAATGATCGCCAGCGCGAAGTACGCGTCGAGACGTGCCTTGCACTGCTCAACAGACACACAAATGAAGGAATTTTGAACCGCATTGTTACCTGCGATGAAAAATGGATTCTGTTTGATAACCGCAAGCGCTCAGCAAGTTGGTTGGATCCTGGTTCAGCACCTAAACAATGCCCTAAACGAAAACTTACCCCTAGAAAAGTGATGGTCACTGTTTGGTGGTCTAGCGCCGGTGTGATTCATCACAGCTTCTTACCAAACGGGGTGAGCATTACTGCAGATGTGTACTGTGAAGAACTGAGCACAATGATGGAGAAGCTGGCGCATCTCCAACCAGCATTGGTCAATCGCTCGTCTCCGCTGCTGCTGCACGACAACGCGCGACCTCATACTGCACAGCAGACGGTCTCCAAGTTGCAAGAACTGGGGTTGGAAGCTCTCCGTCATCCGCCCTACTCACCAGACCTTGCGCCTACAGACTACTACTTTTTCCAGAATTTGGATAACTTCTTGGCGGGAAAAAAATTCAATACCCGAGAGGCAGTACAAAATGCCTTTGAAGAATTTGTTGCCTCCCGTCCAGCTGATTTCTTTAAGAAGGGCATCAATAAACTGCCACTGCGATGGCAAAGATGCATTGATTGCATGGGTGATTACTTCGATTAATACAAATAAAAAAATTCATGAAAAAAATTCGTTTAAATTTTTTCATACAAAACGGCAATTTCATAGGTAAAGACCTATTATCTCAAAAAGGCTGGACCGATTTTGACGGGGCTTTTATTGGTAGGTAGCTTAATAAATAATAAACACGTGGACAGCAGCTATTGTCAATGAAAATATAACTTAATTTGGAATAAGTAAAAATAAAATGATATTAAGTAGGTATCATAATATAAGAAAAACTAAAAAAATTAAAGAATCGACTGCTAGGTGAAACGAAGTTCGACGGGTGTAGTGTAACATATTAGTCGTGTTCGATACTAATTAAGATCATGTTTTAAAGTATGAAAATTAAACATCCCTATGCAACAGAAGGGTATTCAAAGCCTACTTCCATGGATACTATTAAACCCTCAACAAACAATCACATTTACATTTGCAAAAAACAACTTAACATAATAATAATTCCATAGTGTAATACGCACACAGTAGCGATGCTAAGTACACTCGAGTCCATAGAGTACATGACAAAAACATCTTCAAATAAATTCAATAAGAATTCAGTACATGTGGTTAAGTACAATCGGGCACACTTGAGCGCACACGTCATAATATGCAGATACATTTGTTGGGTGTAATTGATGGTAAGTATAGGGGCGCGATCATAGATCAAAGAGTTGTAGAAGGTAAAATATTTCGCCTATTCAAAACTCATATGATTCTACCTACTAAAGCTCGTATTTATTATTTACTAGCTGTGCCCCGCTGTTTTACCCGCGTTAAACTTTATAAATTATAGCCTATGGTTAGTCCAAGGGGTCAGCTAACTCCATATACCAAATCTTATAGAAATCGCTCCAGCCGTTTAGACGTGAAGAAGTAACAAACATACACTCGCACACTCACAGACTTTCGCATATATAATATTAGTGTGATAGATGGATGGAAATATAAATTAGTATTTTAAATTAGTACTTTATGTGGTAGTAGTACAAATAGAACATAACAATAGACTAAAGTCATCATTTTTCTATTTTACCTGTGTTTTGATTGACTAATTTAAACAAATACCATCATTGACTTCATTATAATAGTTACATTTTTGTGTGATTTATGATAAGTTCTATAAGTACGTAGTACATTATTTTATATATCAAGAATAGTTTTCCCACCGTACGCCAAATAATGGCGCTTGATGCAATTTTGAGTATATTGAGTACATTTTAGTCATTTTGATTTGGACTTTTTTATATATATAGCCTATGTTAGTTGCTAGTGGTGTTGCTTTCCATGGGTAAACGTATTTTATAAAACAGCTAAGTCGTTTTTGGGTTGATTCATGACAAACAAATGTATACAAAACCTAATATTTTTGTATAATATATTTTTATAATTTGGATATATATATTAATTAATTTGGACAGCCACAAGGCATTTATACCAAGTAAGTAATATACATATAATAATAGACAGAACAATACAAGTAGCTTTTCCAAACAAACCATAATATCCCATCATATCCGTCTACACATACATAATTTAGCCTGCGTGTTATGTGTTACTCAATGGCCGCGCAACGGTTATGACGTAGCTGCTATGTTATAATAATATTATATTTACATTGTGATTATTTATTTAATAAGTGATTATCATTTTATTAATTACTATAATAATTCTATAATAACTTTACATCTTAACACTATTATTAATCGATATTAGACTTTCAAATGGTTGTCACTGATAAAAATATAAATAGGGTAGCAGAATTATTAAAGGCATTCTTTGTACGACGGTAGATGAGAACGTTACTCTGTTCGATTAAATATTGTGTGTGGAAAATATCTCGGAGTTTTAATGTGCAGAACCTACGAGTGCGTAATATACAACATGTAACGTAATTAACGCACACCCTCAAACACCCCAATTAGAATATTATGTTGTAATCATAATACACGCACTGTTTTTTTAATTGAACATGTACGTGTATATGCATTGTTATTTACTAAATTAGTTTTTTGGAATAAAGTTTATTTTTCTTCTTTTTGTATTGAATGATGGAATTTGTATGAATACAAATAAAACTGCGATTTAAAAGTCTTGACTTAGTCTTACTTTGACTTACGGTCCATTTCAATTTGTTTTGACTGTACAGGGTTAGTATGACAATAATTTCCGTAGTTTTATTTATTTTGGTGTAAAAATTACCTATATTAAAAATGATATAAATCGATTCAGCTAACGATTCTGAACAAACTATTTTCAGGATGTGCGTTAATTAAGTAACATGTTGTATGTTATAGTATTAAATCAGAATATTTCTTTTATTTATTTTTCTTAGAAGAGTTTACTTGATAATAGCTGCCTATTACTTTTTATTTCTTTCAAATGAAATTATAAAACCTCTCACGACATAAAGGTTATTGAGGTAATTCTCAATGCTTATTTTTATCGTGGAAGTTTTTTCGAAGACTTCTTTACCGTATCCATTCCAATGCATAGTAATAACTTGCATCAAAATCTAACACGAAAAAATAACTGTATAACGGTGTACAATAGTGGATCAGCTGTAAGATGATTATTATTATAAAGAGATGTCGAGACATTAATATAATAAGAAAAAGAAAAACTTTTAAAACATCAACAACCCCGCAGGTCTGGATAGATAACACTATAAGTAATAACAAATAATTTATTAATAATAATAATAATTACCCGGGACATTATTTACTCACGACCATCTGATCCCAAACTAAGCAGAGCTTGAATAATGGAACCAGATAACTGATATACTCCATATACTACTTTGTTTGTAAACACATACCTATTTATATTGATAAATTACATCCAGACTCAGGTCAAACAGACATGCAGAACACAACAGGAGGAAATATAACAATATATAAGACATATATAAGAGAATATAAGAGATTCACCGTACCCTAGTTGGTAGTGCTCCTGCCTTCGAAGCTGGTGGTTCTGGGTTCGAATCCCGGTAAGTGCAAATATTTGTGTGATGAACACGAATATTTGTTTCTGAGTCATGGATGTTTTCTATGTATATAAGTAGTTATCTATCTATATAAGTATGTATATCGTCGCCTGGTACCCAAAGTACAAGCTTTGCTTAGTTTGGGGCTTGGATAATATGGGTGACATTGTCTCTAGATATTATATTATTATTATTTTGCTAATTAGAAGTGCACTAAATACTATTTTTATTTAGGCATTTTTTAAAGTGACTGTAATTTTTTTATGGAGTCAAGGTAGTTGTATCTTGTTTGGGATCAATCATGTTCTTAGAAATTTAGTCATTTTTGGCGTGAATTAAAGAAGAACCTCGTAGTGTAGGCTAAAAACTTGCGGAATATCACTAATTTGCCTGATAAAGCGCCTAAAGAGATAGCGAATAGAAATTTACCAGACTGCATTACACAACATTTATTCAAATTATATTTAACTAACTGTTGAAAAATATTTGATGTAGCTTTCGTAATCATTTTGAGTTTTTTTAAAGATTAAGAACGTTGAAGTAAATATTTAATACAATAAAAAGATAAAGTTAGTCAATAAGCGATCCAATTATATACATCATAAATAAAAACCGCTTAGTCATGGTCTGAATAATTGAAGACTGTATATTGTTTTTATTAAGAACGTTATCAACTAAAATTACCTCCAGAAAGCAACACAGACGTTGTATTTTATATTAAAACTACAAATGCGGATATTTGTATAATAAAGACAGTGGGAATGAGAGCTCTGAGAAGTAATAATAAAATAATAATAATATCCTGGGACATTATTTACACACGGATATCTGATCCGAAACTAATCAGACATTTGATCTCAGACTAAGCGAAGCTTGTACCTACTATGGAAACCAGATAACTGATATACTGCTTTTCTTTTGTAAATACATACGTATATAGATAAATTACACCCAGACTCAAGACAAACAGACATGTTCATGCACACAAATATCTGTCCTGGGTGGGAATCAAACCCACGACCTCCAGAGTGAAAAGCAAGCATTTGCCAACCACGCCAACAGGCTCGTCATGTGGTGTGACTTTGGGAGACAGAATACGAAATGCTGATGTAAGAGAACGTTATGGTGTGAAGATGAATGTAGTCACACACGTTGAAAAAGGTATCCTCAGATGGTGCTTTCATTTAGAAACGATGAATGAAAGAAGATTGAAAAAAAAATGCCTGGCCTGTGTAAAAGGTACAACCGGAAGGGGGAATACCTCGTAGAACATTCTCTGACCAAATCTCAGACGTTCTCAAGAAAGGCCAGGTCAGAAGTACTCTAAACCGGCGAGCATGTATGAAAAATATAATGACAGTAAACGAGGCAAAAGATCATGACAAATGGAAATCCGTTGTCTCTACCTACCCCTCTGGGAAACAGGCGCGAGTATATGTATATATGTAAATCGCTGATTGACAACTTTATAAAAATGCAATTTACGGACCCAAAATACACGAACAACATCAACTCCGCCCATGAACACTCGCAATACCAGAGTCGCAGGTGCGTTGCCAACCTTTAAAAAAGTTAGCAAACAAGTGTTGCTGACTCTTCCCCCACTTCGATGGGGTCTAGCAACCTAACTCGCAAGCAAAAACACAAAATTAAGTTACTTTTTAAAATAAATAAAATAAAAAAGGTTTTTATTCACGTAGACTTTAAAAAGCGCTTGTAAATAGTCAGAACATGTTTGTAGTAATATAGTTGTATACATTATTATTTTTATTAATGTCATTATTACAGCCACACGATTGTAATGGGTGACTTCAACACCTGTTTGTTGAAAAATGATTCTCGTTCTTCAACCCTTATTTCTGTTGCGGAATCTAGTAATCTATCTATACTTCCTCTTAATGCCACTCATCATTTTCCTCATTCTACTCCTTCTCTCCTAGATCTTATTCTTGTCTCTTCGAAAGACCACATCGCTAAGCACGGACAGTGCGTAGCCGATGCTTTCTCTTATCACGATCTCCTTTTCCTATCTTATAAAATTCGCCTACCTAAGGCAAAATCAAAAATCATTCTTCAACGTAATTTTGGTGGTATTAATTTGGATTCTCTTCGAGCAGATGCTAGCAGAATTGACTGGTCTCCTCTTATAGCCTCTGATTCAGTTGATGAGAAAATTAACATTTTCAATAAAAATATTCTTAGTTTATACGACGTGCATGCCCCACTTCGAAAAATTAGGGTAAAACATCTCCCCGCACCGTGGTTAACGCCTGAAATAAAAAGTCTATTAGCTAAGAAAGCAGCAGCTAAGTCGCGTTTCGCGAGTAGGCCTAACGATATAAACCGTCATAAATATATTTCTCTTCGAAATCGCTGCAATAAGGTGTGTAGGTATTCACAACGCCAACACATCCACAACTCGGTTGAGAGTGGTGATCCAGCTAAAATATGGAAATTTCTGCGTTCATTGGGAGTTGGGAAAGCTCGAAATGAAACTACTCCTAACAATTTAGACATTAATTCACTCAATTTGCACTTCTCAACTTCGCTCATTTTTGACAGGGCAACAAAATTAAACACCTTAAGAGATCTATCATTAGTTCCCTCTCCCAGCTATTCTCCCTTTTCTTTGAGTCAAGTTTCTGATTGTGACGTTAGGAAGAGTGTTTTATCCATCAATTCTAACGCAGTAGGCAATGACAATGTCACCCGTAATATGGTCCTTCCTATTCTCAACGAAATACTTCCTGCCATAACTCACATCTTAAATTCCTCTATAAGTTCGGGTATCTTCCCAGTGATATGGAAAGATGCCCAAATAATTCCCCTTCCAAAAAAAGCCAACCCAGCATCCTTTTCCGACTACCGTCCTATTTCAATCCTTCCGTTCCTGTCCAAAGTACTTGAACGCCTTGTCCACAACCAATTAAGTACTTTTCTCACAATAAATAACCTCCTTAATCCCTTCCAGTCTGGTTTTCATCCTGGCCATAGTACTACCTCAGCCTTGGTCCATATTACAGATGACATTAGAGCTGGATTGGAACGTGGTCATCTAACAGTGCTAGCCCTGTTAGATTTTAGCAATGCGTTCAATTCCGTGGATTTTGATGTGTTGCTGGGGATATTGCGCACTCTTAACGTAACGTATCTCCAATAGTTATTGACTGGTTTCGTAGTTACCTGTCTGGCCGCAGGCAATGTATTCGTATTGATAATTCCTTTTCTTCTTGGTGTAATACTATTGCAGGCGTGCCTCAGGGTGGCGTTTTGTCTCCACTATTATTCGCAATTTTTATAAATTCTATTTCTAAACGTATTAATTCTTCCTACCACCTTTATGCAGACGATCTTCAGATTTATAATCAGGCTCCGTTAAATAAATTGGCAGAAGCTGTGAATAATTTGAATACCGATTTAGATAACATCAGTGAGTGGAGTCGTTCTCACGGACTACACGTTAACCCACAGAAGACTCAAGTGATTGTTGTTGGTAGCTCAAGGATGTTGGCTAAGGCATCTTTGTCACAACTACCACAACTTCGTTTTGGAGGCAATGTTTTACAAATAAGTCGTGAAGTTAAAAACCTAGGCATATTCTTTGACAGCTGCCTTTCCTGGGGCCCTCAACTACAAAACGTCAGTCGGAAAATTTTTGCATCAATTGGATCCTTGAGAAGACTTCGTAACTTCCTCCCAACTAGCACCAAAATTGCGCTTACTCAATCCCTTCTTCTCGCAATACTAGATTACGCAGATGTCAGCTATCTTGATCTTACAGAAGCCCAACTTGATAAACTTGAGCGTCTCCAGAACGTCTGCAAAAGATTCATATTCGGTCTTCGCAAATATGATCATATCACTGAATTTCGTAACAAGCTCAAGTGGCTACCCATTCGCTTTCGCCGGAATGCCCATATTCTCTCACTTCTATACAATGTTTTGTTTACTCCTTCAACGCCCTCTTACCTCAAAGCATGCTTTTCATTCCTTTATGAATCACATTCGAAACTTCTGAGATCATCGAATAATTTAAAATTGACAATGCCAGCACATTCCACAATCTTTCTGGACAAATCGTTTGCTGTGCAAGGAGCTCGCTTCTGGAATGAATTGCCATTGTCAGTACGCCAAGCTCAATCTCTACGCAACCCTGCAGAAAGGTACGAAATAATTTACTTTCGACTAGTTTATGAACTTCAGCAACGGTTCCTACTTTAGTTTTGTTTTATGATAATGTATGTATTTATTTATGAAATATAAGTATATATAATATAGTATGTAGGTTAATATAATATATATATGTAATTTATCTTAAATGACTTTTGACATTTTTTGTAATGATACCAGTGCGTATCATTTCTATACTCATGTGCACTGACAACTACCCTATCTCGGTTACTCCATACTCCAATCCCTGCCTAGGTTGCCTGGAAGAGATCACATTTAGTGATAAGGCCGCCAATTGTACCTACCATTTTTAAATGTATGCTATTGTATTCTTATATTCGGTAATGTTTTGGTGTACAATAAAGAGTTATCTTATTAAGGAGTGTCTTCTGTAAGATGGAGGTACTTCCCCAGTCGGGCTGCCCTTTGAGCGAATGTACGCCGTCCCTGCCTATCCTAAACTACTATGTTCTATAAATTGTTTTAGTAGCTGTTCTCATATTTTTCAGTCAATGATTTTTATTTCACGAAATTGCAACGACGCGACGGTATGTACAAAACCCCTTCTAATTCATAGAAATGTCTCATCTGCACCAACTTGATCACAAACAAATCTGAACGCACAAAGCAATTGTATGTGAGGAATCCATACATCGTGAAATTGTGCGAACAGGTCACAATACGATTTTACAATTCATCAACTGTCTATTAGAAATGTCTTGGAAACAGTGGGGTGTCTAGTTTTAATAGTAAAAGTGTAAAATTAAATGTAGTGGAAGTTGTATTTTTATACTTTGTGTAAGGAATACTTCCGCTTCAGTAGCTAAGTATGAAAATATTACGGTAGTAGACCATCGATATAGCATTCCATATTACTTAACAAAGTGTAATTGGCAGTAGACTTATTTCGCTACAATAGCTTTGTTTGAAAATAATATTTTTGTGACCATCTTGCAATCAACAAGAACAAAAAATATAAGGTTTACAATTTGTTGTTTGTGAACCGATACTGATGTCCCTTAAACAAGGTGTAACGTAAATAATCTTAATTAGGTAGTCTATGAAACTGAACAACATTCACAAAAAAACGATATGAACCCCATACAAGAGTAACGATCCGTTGATGTTTTTTTAAACAGTAATTCAACAGAATATCATAGTGAGTGTTATACTCATTCTCATAATGGTTAAGTAAGATCTCACCACATTTTTTTAAACAGTAATTCAACAGAATAGCATAGTGTTATACTCATTCTCATAATGGTTAAGTAAGATCTCACCACATTCTTTTAAACAGTAATTCAACAGAATATTATATTGTTATACTCATTCTCATAATGGTTAAGTAAAATCTCACCATATTTTTTTAAACATAATTCAACAGTATATCACAGTGTTAAACTCATTCTCATAATGGTTAAGTAAGATCTCACTACACTTTTTTAAACAGTAATTCAACAGAATATCATAGTGTTATACTCATTCTCATAATAGTTAAGTAAGATCTCACCACATTGTTTTAAATAGTAACCACAACAGAAAATCATAGTGTTTTACTCATTCTCATAATGGTTAAGTAAGATCTCACCACATTTTTTTAAACAGTAATTCAACAGTATATCATAGTGTTATACTCATTCACATAATGGTTATGTAAGATCTCACCACATTGTTTTAAATAGTAATACAACCTAATATCATGGTGACATCAGGCTGATGATGACCATATTCCATCGCTATAACGTTTTTTACGCAATAATGAAGACACACTTTTTCATTATATCCTTTACAGTAAACGTAGGTGCCTTTCACTTTGGTTCTGGATGGAGATCGTTTCGAGTTCCCGGAGTCACCACACCAAACATTGAGGATAGGCTACCGTGGTGATTTAAGTTGGTAACCCCGTAGACTCCCACATACAACGCCGTATCCCCAACGACGGGGACCAGGAGTCTCACTCTCGTAAATATAACAAGCGGGGCAGTCTTTGGGGACTACCTATAGACGTAAAAAAAAGTTTTTACAATTCTGATCTAAATAATCTATAATATAGCTCATTCAGACAATATGTAGTAAAATATAAATTTTAATAATTAAATCTAAACATATTCTCCTTGGCAATAACTTAATACAAGCTAGCTAAATATCACTACTATTATAAAATAAATTGTATAAATGTCTTAACATTCCGTGTACCTAAATATCTGTAATAAGTAACTAGAAATAATAACTGTATTACTACAAACATGTTCTGCCTATTTACTAGCGCCTTTTTTAAGTCTACGTGAATAAAAACCTTTTTTATTTATTTAGCTCATGGGAAGCGTAATTTGACTATGAAGCAAGTTTCACGCTTTTTGTTCACCCATAAAGTACAACTACAACATGTAACGTAATTAACGCACACCCTCAAACACCCCAATTAGAATATTATGTTGTAATCATAATACATACATTAAATTTTTTTATACAACATGTATATCCATTCATCATCATCATCATATCAGCCGAAAGACGTCCACTACTGGACAAAGGCCTCCCCCAAGGATCTCCACAATTGCCGGTCTTGCGCTATCCGCATCCAGCGATTTCCAGCGACCCGCATATGCATTGTTATTTACTAAATTAGTTTCTTGGAATAAAGTTTATTTTTCTTTATTTTGTATTGAATGATGGAATTTGTATGAATACAAATAAAACTGCAATTTAAAAGTCTTATTACTTTTACTTAAGGTCCATTTCTGGAGTTTTGGCGCCAACGCGGAAAAAGACGCATCGAGGCTATGTTTTATTTTCAAAAACTGATTAAACACACTGACAAATTTTATTATTATTATTATTACATACATATAGCTGATTAGGAAGCGTGAAGTGACAATGACGCGAGTTCTATGATTTTTGTTCAACCAAAAAGCCTATAGAAGTTTTCACTTCAAACAAAGGAACTCTGGTTTGTTTGATGTATATGTTTTTCTACTACGAATGACGTCACGCGACAGGTCACCTTTAGTAAACGATAAGAATAAATACTTATTATAACATAAACAAGAACAAATATCCTCCGTTTCCCCAGATACAGTAACGCACTTACCTACAAACTATCACCAGATCGCAAAAATATCACAGATACACTAAACCAACAGTCATAATAACAAACCAAACAGAACATTACTATCTCAATTCGCACACAGCTTAAACAAACTATTACATTATTATTGTTACAATGTAGTTAGTTTGTCTTAGTTCAACTCGCTAAACATTTACAATTTACTACAAATAATGGAGAAATTTTCGTTTGGATTGCTGATTACGAGTAGTATATGTAAGTAATACTTGTTATTTTATGATTCCTTGATAACTGTACAGGGTTTCATGTAATTAGTATTTACATTTCCGCTCAACGAATTGCTTTTACAGAATCATTTTCAGTTCTAGGTAAACATACAAAAATAATATCACATATTTAATTTCATAGCATTATTCGCAATGTAGACCGTAAATCTAGTCTTAAAAATGGGAACTTACATTTTATTTTCTGGTGGGTCTCGAACCAGCACCCTCTTCCATACACCAGCAGAACAAATTTAGGATCCCTTTGCTAACAGCAAACATGGCTTAGACAATAATATCACAATTTACTAACGCGAAAAAACTTAACATATTTAGTCTGCTTGTTTTGTTTTCTTTTATTATTGCTCACATTCCTCCTATTTAGTCGGATGGAGTACCGTTCTGGCCATAGAAATTCAACTGATCAATTATGTGCCGACCGAGAGAACCATTTGCCGTCGATGAGACCATACATTCCTGAACGGTTGGTTGGTTTTTTTTTATAGTACTGTAAACATAACATTTTGATAGACTTTGAGGCGTACCCAAAGAGTTCAGTGAGGGAATGTGAAAAGGAAATTTAGATTTATATTGTGTTTCATTTTTTAAACCTCTTCTTTTTATATATATGTACTACTCTGTCAAGAAAGTACCGGGAAAAGATCAATAATATACAAAATGTTCGTTATTCATGCAAATTTATTTTATTACCTTCAAAGTATGCTCCTTCAGAAACGATACACTTACGCCAACGAATAATCCATTCATCAAAACATTTTTTAAACGCTGCTTTCGGAATTGATTTCAGTTCTCGCCGCGAATTCTCCTTTATGTCTTCTACCGATTGAAAACGGGTACCACGAAGTGGTAATTTGAGTTTAGGTAAAAGAAAGCAGTCAGCTGGAGCCATATCTGGTGAATATGGTGGTTACTGGATTGTATATGTTGAGTGTTTAGTCAAAAATTCTTTCACAATGATAGCCTTGTGCGAAGGCACATTATCGTGGTGCAAAATCCAAGAATTTTCTTTCCACAAATCTGGCCTTTTTCGACGAATTGGCTCTCTTAAACGCCGCATAACGGTCAAATAATATTCTTTATTTACCGTTCGACCTTTCGGTAAGAATTCAGAGTGCACAACACCGCGATAGTCAAAGAAAACAGTCAACATGACTTTGACTTTTGATCGACTTTGGCGTGGTTTGCATGTCAAACTCGTAAACCTACGTCTCGTCACCAGTAACAATCCGTTTCATAAATGTTGGGTCGGAATTGACTCGTTCTACCATGTCCTCAGCGACTTTCATGCGATTGAGTTTTTGGAGAAAATTCAGATCTTTTGGGACTAGCCGAGCTGCAACATGTTTCATACCCAAATGATTAGTTAAAATGGTACGAATCGACTCGTGAGATACAGAAAGTTTGGCGGCTATCTCTCTCAGAGTTGAATGAGGATTTTCAGTCACTATTTCCTTCACTTTTGCGATGTTAACTTCAGTTGCAGACGTTGATGGCCTACCAGAGCGAGGCAAATCTTTCGTCCCATCTCGACCACTTTTGAACGCTTTGAACCACACATAAGCACGAGTTTTCGATAAATTCGATTCACCGTAAGCCTTCTGTAACATTTTCAGTGACTCCGAACACGAAATTCCTTTAGCGATGCAAAATTTAAGACAAACTCTTTGTTCGATATTTTTGTCCATTATGAAATTCGCAATACACACTATATATGATAATACTAAAACCAGCACTGTATTTAATATAAATAACAGATGCAAATCAAACTCCGCGCCAAAATGGAAATCAGTTGTGCCAATCTAACAACAACAAAACAAAACGAAAATTTGAATTTGGAACCATAAACAAATCATCCATTCCCGATACTTCTTTGACTGAATGTACTTACGTCATGTGTCCCATATGAAACTTTCGAAGACCACCATTCATCAATGTGATATGGATGATCCTCTTCTGATGATAAGGTCTGTGGCGGAAAGTGGCGGGAACTCCTTATTTCGAAACATTTTTGTGACTGTTGGCTATATATCGACGCATGCGAGAGATGCAAGGTAGAAAAGCATAGCTGATAACGGTCTAGCGGTCTCCTTACCTTAACCGGTCGAGAGTTCTGCGTCGCGTATTAACGTAGAGCGAAAATTGCACAAAACATCCCGACATGATACGACCCTCTCACGCATCTCCCCGTCAGTAACTGCCTATAGTCGAGGTTGGAACCCCATAGGGCGTGCGCGTGCGCTGCGGCGCCGGTACTTTATCTTATTTATTCACTAGCTGTGCCCCGCGGTTTTACCCGCGTTAAAGTTTATATATTAACATAGCTTCTCCCCCGTAGGTCATAGCGTGATAATATGTAGCCTATATGTTGACCCGACTTCTTAGTAATATTCATGCAAAATTTGAAATAAATCCATGCAGTACTTTTTGAGTTTAGCCCGGACATACATACAGACAAACAGACAAAAATTCTAAAAACTATATTTTTGTCTTCGATATCGATTATAGATCACGCCCCAAGTTTCCTTTTTTATAAATATTCTATGTACAGTTTTGACTTTCCTACGATTTTATTATATGTATAGATTTAGGCACTAAACTGTCTTACATAAATATGGTTACAAATAGGCTGTAGTATTATTAACTAAATGGTTTGAGCCTTCACTCGCCTCTATTGTCCGCTGAAGTAGTGAAAGTCTTCCTGACAGTAAACGTCAAGGTAAACAAAAAAGTTCTTGGGGTCAGCCTGTTAGATACGCTCACCTCACACATCTTACTTAAGCAAGTAAGCACTATGATTTAGGTACTAAGGGACTTTCAATGAACTGCGGAGGTATTTCCAATCCGGTATGTCATGGCAACCTTCAAGAAGCGAGCCTTTTATTATCTTAAAGGCCGGCAAAGCACTTGCGGCTCCTATGGTGTGGCGAGTGTCCATGAGCGGCGGTGATTACTTACCATCACGTGACCCACTTGCTCGTTTGCCATTCTATTGGAACGAAGTTCCTTATCGCGCGTTGTGAAAGGGGGCTAGACGGAA
This sequence comes from Pseudoips prasinana, assembly GCA_951640165.1. Classification (NCBI taxonomy): domain Eukaryota; kingdom Metazoa; phylum Arthropoda; class Insecta; order Lepidoptera; family Nolidae; genus Pseudoips; species Pseudoips prasinana. The sequence goes on along the minus strand of OX621251.1, from coordinate 27,856,306 downwards.
AAAATTCTTACGAAAAGTTGTCACGACACTTTTTTCAGTTGTGCGGCGTGCGCATGTTTCTCTGTCTGTCTCTCTCTGTCTCTCTCTCTTATAGAAAGCAAGCCAGATATTTTCATTTCTATTTCGCATTGAACAGTGTGGTGTCGCGACGATTATTTTTGTTGAGTGTATACAGGTTTTTTTTACATAATAAATAATAAGAAATAACTTCGTTCCAACCGGGTGTCCCTTGACACCTCTCAAGTTTTTTTATAAAAATCTGTGGTTTTTGGGGTACAGCGTTCATTACCAAGTGATCTGTTTGGGTTGTTAAATTGTTAGTTGTTAAATTGCTGTCGTCTACGCGCTCCAGAAGTCCTAAAGCATCGGTCCAAACTGCAGTCACCAGACTAGAGACCATTAAGCACTGTCAAGGGCCGACTAGATGACAATACGGTATGATGTAATGACGGAACGCTAACTAAATAAAATTGAAATAAATTAAGAACAAAGGTGTTGCACAAATAGCTTTAATACGATAATTAAAAGATAAGACATATTTACGATGCGGTTATAAAGAAGTAGATATTGTTGTATGACTTAAAATGTATGCAACACTAGATATATTAAGGTGGAACATACATATATTTACAGCCGCTTGTAACGATAAAGCGGTTACTGTAGCCGGTGGCGTTAGTGGCACTCATGGCATCACGCGTTGCTGACCTTTCTTCTCTTTCCCCAACGATCTCTGGCGACCGTACTAATCCGTGCTTCGGAGGGCACGGTAACGGGGTCCCGGTTGTAGCCATTAGGCAACCGTTATGCCATGTGTGAGCTGTGTCTGTGTTTTATGTAAGACGATCTAATCATAGACAGTGTTTTTCAACGTAGTATTTTCGTGTTATGAATAGGCTTGCCAGGTGTCCGGCTTTAGCCGGACATGTTTGGCTTTTTGCGGTCGCGTCCGGCCAAATATGTACGTGTTTGACCTGTCCGGCTTTTGTCAGGCTTTTTCTCAGAGTGGCGATTCGTACGATGGGATAAATATGCATATGGCACACACTCCATCTTCGATCTCATTCTCACTTTATATCACGTATAAATATAAAAAAATAAAAAATGTCCGGCTTTTAGGGCAAAATGTCAGGCCTTATATAGTGCGCAGTCCGGCCTTTGCATTTAATGGCCTGGCAACCCTAGTTATGAGCAGGTCTGGAACGCATCTTTTTGTTTTTTTATTGTTTTTTGAGGCAGACGAGCTAGCGGCCCACGTGATGGTAAGTAGTAACCGTTACTCACGGACATTCGCAATGCCAGGGGGCACAGCAAACCGCTGCATACCGTGAGATTAATACTCCAAGGTATGACAACCATGTCGATTGTTGAGAATATAACAATCATTTTATTTTAGATACTGTGTGTGATTGATATGCATTTAGAAATTAGTGTTAATTTATTAATGTTTTATTTTATAAGTTCATTTTGCCATACATTTTTTATTTTAATTAGCTATAAGTTATAATGTTAGTGTCCAGGTAGTTTGAAGATGTAACTGCGAGCTGTATTATCATATCAATTGTCTGTGAGCTATTTTATATGGTTCCATCATAAAACCAGCGCTGCAACAGGTAATGTTGCAGCTAGTGCTGAGATGGGACCAATTCGGACTCGCACAGATAACCATTAAGGTATTCTGTATGTGTACCTATTTATATATATATTATTCGGATTGTCTGTGCTTGTTTACTGAATAAATGTATTTTCTTCTTCTTTCTTCTTCTTCTTTTAAAAGCGTTTTAACAAATGTCAGACATCTTTAAAATTTGTTGTATAAACTTAAGTGTGAACCACGCGTTACGACTGCACCGCGGTGTGTGGACTTGAATTTATACAAGTCATCCAATGCACCATTAAATTTACGACCTAAAAAACGCGTAAAATTTACAAACCAACTTCAGAACTGTAGGTACTATAAAACCAAGTTTAAATTATAAAAATATATGCATCGTTTCGTTTGTTTGCATTTTCACTTTGATTAAGAGCTTCAGTTCGTGAATTCAATGACGGTCACCGTAGCCTAGTTGGTAGTGCTCCTGCCTACGAAGCTGCTAGTCCTGGGTTCGAATCCCGGTAAGTGCAAATATTTGTGTGATGAGCACGAATATTTGTTTCTGAGTCATGGATGTTTTCTATGTATTTAATTATTTATCTATCTATATAAGTATGTATATCGTCGCCTGGTACCCATAGTACAAGCTTTGCTTAGTTTGGGGCTAGGATGATCTGTGTGATATTGTCCCTAGATATTATAGATATTATAGTTCTTGCATCTGTAGTCAGGTGAAGCAGACAATATCTCCTATCATTGTTAACATTATAAAAAAATACCGAAGCACAAAAACTTCTTGCGTATGGAAACGTTCCGCAATTCTGTCAGAGAGGTCGCAAATAATAATAATGATATACTGAGACATTATTCACACACGGCCATCTGATCCCAAACTAAGCTGAGCTTGTACTATGGAAAGCGCATAACTGATATACATAAACTACTATTCTTTTGTAAATACATACTTATAGAGATAATTACACCCAGACTCGGAACAAACAGACATGTTCATGCACAGTAATATCTGTCCTGGGTGGGGATCAAACCCAAGATCTGCGGCATGAACAGCAAGCATCTACCAACCATGCCAACAGGCGCCTATGGTGTATATTTCACAAATGTCAAAGCAGAACTGCAATTTTCCATCGTTTGCAAAAATTATCTATATATATAAAAATCAATGCCACTTTTCGTTGTAATGTTATAACTCAACAACGCCTTTACCGATTGGGCTAATTTTGGTCTTGAATTATTCGTGGAAGTCCAGGGAAGGTTTGTACGTAAAGAAAATTTAAAAAAGTCTTGAAAAAGTGTAAAATCATCATCTTTTAGCAATTTAAAACATTATTTTTTTTGAATAAATGAACTTAATAATCATTTTATTTATTACTATGCCTTATACGTAGCGAAGCACGTACCGGGCCGCTAGTACTCTATAAAATAGTTTCGATAAGGTGATGACTTTTGTGTTACGTTGTAGTTGTTTCAAAACAAGTCCTATTTCAAAACTTAACTTTGACAAACGCATTATCAAAATAGTCGAGCTGTCATGAAATGTCACAATGTTTTTAAACCAGACCATTGCTTCGTTTGTTTAACATTAAATTACTTACATTGCGTATTGTACACTCACGCACAAACGGCAAATCTTTTTGGAACGAAGTTCCTTATCGCGCGTTGAGAAAGGGGGCTAGACGGAAAAAAATCTTACGAAAAGTTGTCACGACACTTTTTGCAGCTGTGTGGCGTGCGCATGTTTCTGTCTGTCTGTCTGTCTCTCTCTCTCTCTCTTATAGAAAGCAAGCCAGATATTTTCATTTCTATTTCGCATTGAACAGTGTGGTGTCGCGACGATTATTTTTGTTGAGTGTATACAGGTTTTTTGTACATAATAAATAATAAGAAATAACTTCGTTCCCTCCGGGTGTCCCTTAACACCTCTCAAGTTTTATTCCTGTTTTTGGGCCGAGTTTAAACGAATTACTTTTGTAGCCAACTCATATGGCGCTCGACCCGTAGACAAGCCGACGTTTGATGATGACGTTTGACGTTTGTCTTGACGAGTTTAACTCCGTGCTGTTTCGTGGAAATAAACTACTACTATAAATATAGTTCATTCTTGATCATACTCGTCCTAAACGGCTGAACCACTATTCTAATATTCTATTCTATATATGTTGGCGTGGTTGGCAAATGCTTGCTTTTCACGCCGGAGGTCGTGGGTTCGATTCCCACCCAGGACAGATATTTGTGTGCATGAACATGTCTGTTTGTCCTGAGTCTGGGTGTATTATCTATATAAGTATGTATTTATAAAAGAAAAGTAGTATGTGTAGCATATCAGTTAATTGTTTCTAAATTACAAGCTTAAGCAGAGTTGTAATTTAGTTTGGGATCAGATGGCCGCGTGTGAATAATGTCCCGGGATATTTATTATGATTTATTTATACTCGTGAATGCATATTGATTTTTTATGTATTAGGATGGCAAAGTGTATCACCTGATGGTAAGTTATCACCGCGGCCCATGGACACTTGCAACACCAGAGAAGCCTCAAGTGCTGTGCTAGCCTTTAAGAAATGAATAGGCTCGCTTCTTGAAGGTTGCCATGACATACTGGATTGAAAATACCTTCGCAGTTAATTGATTCCACAGAGTGGTAGTGCACAGCAAAAAGTTTCTTGTGAAATAAATGCACGTTGGTAGATGACCAGCAAAGCAAAGCAGTTTTGGCGAGAGGTTCTGTGGCGGTATGTGGCGACAGGTATGAGTTCTAACAATTCCTCTGAACATACATATATCTGAATTACATAATACGTATTACTGCACGTGTGGCGCAGCGGCTAAGACAGTCGCCTCGCCGCTTCCTGGCGCGGGTTCGGGGCCCACGCCGGACAACTATTTGTGGGTCACACAAATAGTCCGGCGCGGGACTGTTCTGAGTCTGGATGTAATTTGTGTCCGTCTATTATATGTTTGTAAACAGTAGTAGTACGCCGCGACACAGGGATAACATTCCCTAGTGCAGGCGTTGTCTTTTTAAAAGAGAAGAGAAAGAGAAAGAGAATTCATAAAAATCGGACACGCCGAGGAGGATAGGTAACAAGCGGGTTAGGTATCTATAGAAAGCGCCACGTTATCGTCATATTGAGCTCGCTACATAATAATTAATCCAGATATAATGGTAGCACGACATCTGCTTTAGTTTTTTTTTATGGCAACAAACGAGCAAGCGGGTCACCTGATGGTAAGTGATCACCGCCGCCCATTTCCCCGCAACACCAGAGGTGTCACGGGTGCGTTGCCGGCCTTTAAGAGTCAGCAAACAAGTGTGGCTGACCCTTCCCCCCACCCCAATGAGCTCTGGCGACCTTACTCACACGCAGCAACACAACACTAAAGTAATTAATGTTATTATTAAAGTATGTCTTCTGTAAGGTGGAGGTACTTCCCCAGTCGGGCTGCTCTTTGAGCGAATGAACGCTGTGCCCTACCCCTGACAGTTTGCTCTACCTTATAAAGAACTGAAGTACTAAGACTAATATAATTATTTATAATAGGTCTTTACCTATGAAATTGCCGTTTTGTATGAAAAAATTTAAACGAATTTTTTTCATGAATTTTTTTATTTGTATTAATCGAAGTAATCACCCATGCAATCAATGCATCTTTGCCATCGCAGTGGCAGTTTATTGATGCCCTTCTTAAAGAAATCAGCTGGACGGGAGGCAACAAATTCTTCAAAGGCATTTTGTACTGCCTCTCGGGTATTGAATTTTTTTCCCGCCAAGAAGTTATCCAAATTCTGGAAAAAGTAGTAGTCTGTAGGCGCAAGGTCTGGTGAGTAGGGCGGATGACGGAGAGCTTCCAACCCCAGTTCTTGCAACTTGGAGACCGTCTGCTGTGCAGTATGAGGTCGCGCGTTGTCGTGCAGGAGCAGCGGAGACGAGCGATTGACCAATGCTGGTTGGAGATGCGCCAGCTTCTCCATCATTGTGCTCAGTTCTTCACAGTACACATCTGCAGTAATGCTCACCCCGTTTGGTAAGAAGCTGTGATGAATCACACCGGCGCTAGACCACCAAACAGTGACCATCACTTTTCTAGGGGTAAGTTTTCGTTTAGGGCATTGTTTAGGTGCTGAACCAGGATCCAACCAACTTGCTGAGCGCTTGCGGTTATCAAACAGAATCCATTTTTCATCGCAGGTAACAATGCGGTTCAAAATTCCTTCATTTGTGTGTCTGTTGAGCAGTGCAAGGCACGTCTCGACGCGTACTTCGCGCTGGCGATCATTGAGTTCGTGGGGCACCCATTTGTCAAGCTTTTTTACCTTGCCAATTTGACGCAAATGGACCAATATTGTTTTGACGCTAACGTCGAAAGCTGCTGCTAATTCAGCCGTAGATTGTGTATCATCAGCTTCCACAACCGCCTTTAATTCGTCATTGTCGACCAAAGTCTTCGGACGACCGCGAGGTTCATTTTTCAGGTCGAAATTTCCAGAACGGAAGCGAGCAAACCAATAACAGGTGGTGCGTTGGTTTGTAGTGTTAGCTCCGTAAACGTCGTTGATGTTGCGTGCCGCTTGTGCCGCGTTGCTGCCACGACGGTACTCATATTCCATAAGTACTCGAATTTTTAACGTATCCATGATGACGAAAAAGATTGAAATGCGATGAAAATGTAACACTAATCAATAAAGAAATGACTACTTTTGGAAAAAAGAATCCATGTTTTTAAAATAAAATTAATTTGAAATTAGAATTCTTAGCCAAACAAAAATTATTTTGATTTGAAATGGCCAGTACTGCAGAACGGCAATTTCATAGGTAAAGACCTAATATTAGAATTGGAACAGTTTTGTTGCCGCCAGTACACACATCTTAAAACAAACATCCAAACGTTTGTTTTTTGATCAACACACCGTGAACCATTGCTGGTTTATGTGTCTGTCTGTTTGTCAGTTGCGAAATGATGATGCATCTGGAAGGCTTTGTCTTATCATCACAGTTATCTTACCATGTTATGATATGTTTTCTGGCGTCCTATAACGGTCCTGTTTAATAGGCCAAATGTTTTTACAGACAGTTCTAATTAAATAGTTACAATGTGACACAGAGATGTATATAGGTGTACTTAGATTATGTATCATAGAGGAAGATTTGATTACAATATAATCAAGCTTAATTTAATTCTACATACGTATAGACCTATATAAATCATCATCATCATCGTGTCAGCTGATGACCACTGCTGGACAAAACCCTCCCCCATAATAATTTGGAAAAATATGTCATACGGCGAGTAAGACATATTATGCTTGGTAGACTGGTTGGCGATTCAATCTAATATTTGACAATAACTTACTACAAGCTAAATTTCATTACCATTATAAAATAAATTTTATAAATATCTTAACGGATTCCGTGTTACTCAGTCAGTATCTGTATGTAACTAGAAATAATTATGTATACTTAAATATATTACTACAAACATGTTCTGACTATTTACAAGCGCTTTTTTAAAGTGTTAGTTGTTTACTGACTCTTAAAGGCCGGCAACGCATCCGCGACTCCTCTGGTGTTGCGAGTGTCCATTGGCGGTGGTGATCACTTACCATCAGGTGACCCTCTTGCTCGTTAATCACCCTCAGATGTAAAATAAATACAAACCTTTTTTATTTTATTTATTTATTTATTTAATGGCGTCGTTCTCTAACCAATGGTACGTTGACAAGTAAAAACATAGGAATTAACATCAATTAACAATTAATTAAATAAAATTAATACGTGAATCGATAAAAATAAAGTAATGTCTTACTACAATTGTTGAAACAGATGCCAAGTGTCGAAAAAATAGCTTGTATTACATAAACATGGCATTGTTTTCATGCAATGCATGCATTCACCTCATGTGAATTGCATGTTTGGTGAATAAAATTATTTTTTATGAATAAAAGAAAACTCCCACATTAGGGAAATTAATACCGTTTTTAGTTTTGGCGTTTCTCAAATGATATGGAACATCAGGGTATTGTTATTAATATTATTTATTTATTTAGGAAGACCAACAGCAAATAGTAACAATCATATGCAATTATTATAGTCCCTGAGAGCCAATAAAAGGTCTTCAGGAATAGATAGTTGCATATGTAACAATAGTGTGATCAAATAAAGTTAAATTATAATAATTAAACACGTTCTCACTGTCTCGGTTTTATCAATAAAAATATCAAAATTAAACAATTTAATTTGGCTGTTAAAACAGTTGCCAGCTCGCCACAAAAATGCATTTTGGCTATAGTTTGTGGATATCAAAAGGAATCGGAACGGAGTGTAGTGTCTCACCACTTTCGTGGGAATATCGAACGTTGTTTTGTTTAGCAGGTCAATACCAATAATACGGTCACCGTAGCCTAGTTGGTAGTGCTCCTGCCTACGAAGCTGGTGGTCCTGGGTTCGAATCCCGGTAAGTGCAAATATTTGTGTGATGAGCACGAATATTTGTTTCTGAGTCATGGATGTTTTCTACGTGTATAAGCATTTATATATCTATATAAGTATGTATATCGTCGCCTGGTACCCATAGTACAAGCTTTGCTTAGTTTGGGGCTAGGATGATCTGTGTGACATTGTCCCAAGATATTATAATAATAATAATAAATATCTTGAGACAACTAAAACACTGCCAACTCATCCCAAACTAGACATAGTCTGTACTATGGCACCAGCCAACTGATAAACATACTTACATATGTCTAAATACATCTATATTATAGATAAATCAAACCCAGACACGTAACAAAAAATAGTGTACATGCATGACACAAAGATTTGTTCCGGGTGGGAATCAAACTTACGACCTCTGGCTTAACAGTAATAAGTAACAGTTATAAGTACATTCGTTATTAGCAAAAACAGCAGAAAACTTAACCAGAATGATAAAAGAACTTGCGGAAGAAAGTGAGAGGGTAGGGCTGGTAATGAATCCCGATAAAACTAGGGTGATGACAAACGGGTACAAACATACTATAGATCTAGGAAACACATAAATCAACTATACAGACGAGTACGTATATCTAGGGCAGTTCATAACTCAAAAAGATCCTATGCAGAAGGAAGTGGACAGAAGAATTACTAATGGCTGGAAGAGATACTGGAGACTAAGAGAGGCCATGAAAGATAACCAGCTCCATATAAACCTAAAAAGCAAACTTTTTAACACCTGCATACTACCTGTCCTTACGTACAGGTGTCATCTGAATAAAAGGCTATTTTATTTTTATTTATTATAAGTACATTCGTACTACTTCCTTGGTTTGTATAGTAGATTCAACAGATAATATCCTCCTGGTCGATTTTCGACCATATCTCATCAGCCAGTCTCTATGGAGACTACCCATCTGCACGGGTCATATTATAGTGCATGCGGCACTTTGAATCACTGTCATGATCCGATGAGACGACTAATGACACGACCGGTAAGAGATCAGGTAGTGTAACGTGCTCTCCGAGACACATGGTCGCCAACTACTTAACTTCGGACTGATACCTACTGAAGAATATTTATTAACAGAAAAATCTCAAAATAACGTTTATGTGCCGATCCGGGATTTGAACACAGGATCTCATGATCTGCAGTTGAACATCCTACCGCTAAAATTAAATAAAATAAAAAATGTTTTTATTGACGTAGACTTTAAAAAAGCGCTTGTAAATAGTCAGAACATGTTTGTAGTAATATAGTTGTATACATTATCTTTTCTAGTAACATAGATATTTATGTACAGATTGTATTACGACGATCACCGTAGCCTAGTTGGTAGTGCTCATGCCTACGAATCTGGTGGTCCTGGGTTCGAATCCCGGTAAGTGCAAATATTTGTGTGATGACCACGAATATTTGTGTCTGAGTCATGGATGTTTTCTATATATTTAAGTAGTTATCTATCTATATAAGTATGTATATCGTCGCCTTGTAGCCATAGTACAAGCTATGCTTAGTTTGGGACTAGGATGATCTGTGTGACCATTGTCCCTAGATATTATAAAAAAAAAAGATATTATTATTGATTGTATGAAAACATTCATAAAATTTATTTTACTATAGCAATGATATTTAGCTAGCTCGTATCAAGTTATTGTCAAGAGATTACGTTTAATTTTTTTTTGTTTTTTTTTTTATTATTATGGTTCACAAATCGGACAATACAATATAACAATCAAAAGAATCTTACATTATCTAGTTTAAGTCTAATATTTTTACTACATATTGGCTAGACCAACGATGCAATTAAGGTTTAACAAATAATTATAAATAGGTTAGGTTTGAAATTGATTTGAAAAAAACTGTACTACAAGTCACCAGGCCCACCCCTCAACTCAAATGCAAATTATGTTCTGAGTCTAGCATACATTCAACTGGACCTTCCCAAATAAAAAGTTCATTTGAAAAAAAGCATATCAATCCGGACCAAGAAAGTTTAGAGTACCACCCCCGTGTTTAAGCATTCAGACAACCGATCGAGCATATATTGTGTTTGCCTACTAAATAATTACTCTAATTGGACCAAATCCCGTGTTCACGTCCGCTTGAGTATGTTTCGCCGGACCGTCTCAATTGGGTCGTGTTGAAACCGGTAGTAGATGAACCCACTGAGTTTGTTTCGCTGGGTCTTCTCAGTTGGGGCGCATTGGATCCGGTGGTAGCATTAAAGCGCGACCGTCGTTATTAACACAAGGTCCGTCATAATAATAATACCTTTAATATAGACAGAACCATTGACAATATGTAGTAAAAATATTAGACTTAAACTAGATAATTAAACATAATCTCTTGACAATAACTTGATACGAGCTAGCTAAATATCATTTCTGTAATAAAATAAATTTTATGAATGTTTTCACACAAGATGTACCTAAATATCTATGTTACTAGAAATAATATCTAATGTATACAACTATATTACTACAAACATGTTCGGACTATTTACAAGCGCTTTTTTAAAGTCTACGTGAATAAAAACCTTTTTTATTTTTTATTTTATTTTTATTTATTTTATTTTATAAAACCCATGCTGACCACTCTTTTTTTTTAATATCCTGAGACATTATTCACACAAGGCCATCTGATCCCAAACTAAATAGAACTATGGAAGCCTAAGTAATTTAATTACATATACTACTTTTCTTTTGTAAATATAATATTCTAAAGAAAAAAAAGGGGAAGCGGTCGAAGGGGGAGTCGGGCTCTTTGTAGCGTTTACGTCCCAGCGGTTCTAGAACCAAGCGGTTTGGTACGTGATGATGGAAAGAGACCCGATGGTATGTCTTTGGTTCCATGGAAGATGGGTAGCGCCTGGTGTGGGACGCAACATGCGACAGCACTCTTGCGCCTTCCCATCTTCCCCATACGTCGGGTTCTGCAGGCGCTGCTGCTGCTTTGGCGGAAACCCTTAAACGGCGCAAATACACAAATTTAGCCGCAAATTTTGTTTTTGAGCCGTTTGGCGTAGAAACCTTAGGACCATGGGGCCCAAGCGCATATTTAATATTTCGGGAAATAGCAAAACGTTTGATCGACGCTTCCCATGATCAGAGGATTGGTCTATTCTTGGGTCAGAGGATCAGCATTGCCATCCAGCGTGACAATGCGGCCAGCCTTCTGGGCACTTTTTCCATAAGCGATGCGGAGGGATTATGGACGCCTTTTGGGGTAAATAGTGTATCTGTAGTTTATCTTATTTTTAGCTTATAATTTCATTTTATTTAATTCAATATCCTTATATAGATAATTACACCTAGACTCAGGACAAACAGACATGTTCATGCACACAAATTTCTGTCCTGGGTGGGATCGAACCCACGACCTGCGGCGTGCAAAGCAAGCATTTACCAACCACACCACAGGCTCGTCAAAAGCTAGAAAAAATATGGTTATAAGAAACTCTTGTGAACCTGTATAGATTTTGGCCATAAATCATTTTTTTTTTATTTTGAATGCGCGAAAAATTTACCCTAGAAGGTTATGTTCAATTTAATAGGACTATATAGGCACACACACAAAGAAGAAGATTAAAATAAATTTTATTAATATAACAATAATTAAACACACTGCGTTTGACACACACACATGGTCAAACTAAAAAGAAATTAATATTATTTGTTTTTAATGTACAGACGCCATTACATCTGTCAAATTTATTTAATAGATTTTCAAGTTTATTGTAAAAGAATAAGGTTCACTTTCAATTGGGGAAATTTGACAGATTGGGGCTTTATTTGAATAGTTTGAAAGTGCTGGCGTCTGTACCGCCGTGGCAGACCGTACGTGAAAAACATATTTTTGGCATAATATCCTCAAGGCTAAACAAATTGGCGAACAATTAATTCAGTTTATAATATTCTATATATATTCGACTGTTACTTCAGACTGTTATTTCAGTTGTCTTTTGTGCTGGTATATTGTTAAAAAAAATATATAATTATTTGCTTTTCAATTAAATACAATTGTGTCAATAATTGATTAAGTTCACTATATATTTTTTATTCATTTCCTTGTTTGGCGACATTTACAGTACCTACCCACTCATTACATTCTATCATGCACTTATCACCCAAATTAGCGGGCCGGTTGGCGTGGTTAGTATTGGTTGCCTTTCAAGCCGCAGATCGTGGGTTCGATTCCCACCCAGGACAGATATTTGTGTACATGGACATATCTGTTTGTCCTGTGTCTTGGTTTAATTATCTATATAAGTATGTATTTACAAAAAAAAGTAGTATACCTATGTAGTATATCAGTTATCTGGTTTCCATAGTACAGACGCCAGCATATGCATCTACTCCAATCTGTAAAATTTCTGTTATATATATTTTAAACTTTATCAAAAAAACATTAGGTTCACTTTCAATTGGGGAAATTCGACAGATTCGGGTATAATGAAATGAAATGAAATAATGAAATTTATTCAGCACTTGGGTATTTACATACACTTTCACTTGTCAAGCTCACAATGTATTACATAAACACAGTTTAAAAACAGTAATTAAAGCAACAAAATATTTTGAATTAGTCCGTCCGTGCGGTCTGTTTCGTCACATATCTTTTTAATATCCTTAAATAAATAATAAATAGCTAGGTACTAAGCTATTATTGTTACATTTGGCAATTGTATATTAAAATTAAAGAATTGAAAACAACGAGCGGTTGGCTAGCGCAAAAGGCTCTCAACCAGTAGCTTAATTTAAGCGACTAATACCTGAGTGCACCCTTATGGGGCTCGGGCCACAGCTCAGGCGGCCGCTGAAGTAAAAAGATGGCATTAATGGATGAAATGGATGGTAGTTTGATGCACAAGCTCTGCTTAGTTTGGGATCAGATGATATTATGTGTTCCCGTTAAATTGCGTCACATAAGGTTGTCAGGTTGTTAAAAGGTAAGTCGTGATATCGTCTAGGGTATTCCTGGGTCGACGATGCTTAAAAGGAGAGGACAATAGGGGTGTATTTAACAAGTATACAAGAGACTTGGATAGTGTATGCCTGAGTCGAACAAGAACATAATCATAGTGGTTTGTAAGGTACTTACGTATCTATTGTATTTTGTTTTGATTGCGTCATTGGTCCAGCGGTAGCAATGAAGTCATTGCTCATAACTGGATCAGGCCAAAAAACTTTCTTAACATACTAAATGCATTAACTCACCATAATTCTTGTATGGTAAGTTTATCATTTTTTGTATATTTTGCATGATGATGACTTTTACTATTTGTATAATATAATATATTATTTATAATACTGTCCACTGCTGGTAAAGGTAGTGTTGCCAACTTTTTTTTACTAGATATTAAATATATTCAGGTGTATGAAGAATATGAAACACAGACGACTGAGGGCAAGTGGAGCTCCTGAATTATCAGTATGTCACTCACTCAATAAGCTCGTCCTGTGATCCTACAAGAATTGTATCCAGACCACCCAATTCTCATGTGTCGCAACTCCCGTTATCAAAGCTTTGCTGATAACGCGGTAATCTCGGATTGCTGGGGCCGTTTGTTTAAACTGTTTGCACCTCACACGGTGTGGTTTTAGCTTTTAGTGTAAGAATGCAGTGCTTAGTTGATTTACTGAACGATATTAGCTAACTTACTACACTTGGCCGTTGGCCGGCCTAGAAATAATAACTGCCAGTGATACTTTTATACCGGCAGGGGAAGACCTCGTAGAACATTCTCTGACCAAATCGGAGACGTTCGGACGGTCAGAAGTACCCTAAACCGGCGAGCATGTATGAAGAATATAATGACAGTAAACGAGGCAAAAGAGGTGTGCAAAGATTGTGACAAATGGAAATCCGTTGTATCTGCCTACCCCTCTGGGAAACAGGCGTGAGTCTATGTATGTATGATACTTTCAAATCATGGTGAAGTTTTATATTTTACACAATAATGTGATATATTTGTGTTTTATTTTCTTTACAAAGTTTTAATTTAAAAGTTGCAGTTGAGATTGAATTGATTAATAAATAAGTGAAAACTAAGCTCTTAAATTGATTTATTTGGAGCTCTATTATAACTGAAATTGGTTTACAAAATAGTGGTATTGACGGTTTAAAAAAGATTATCACAAAATAATAACCCAATCTTTCTTGGTCGTTTAAGTTTATACAACGAAATAAAACACAATTTTAGTCATGGAAAATATTGAATTAATAAAACCATCTAGGGCACAAGTCTATCTTTAAACAGCGTTTTGTGACAATGATGAACGAGTTCATTATTTCTGTTCTTTAAGTTTCTATATGGTTTAAACATGTCATTAGAAATGTAGAGCTGTTTTTGTGAAATACAGAAATGATGGTCTGGTTGGTGTGTTTGGTAAATACTTACAATTAGGGTATCGTATAGGGCGTATCATATGTAGTCCCATGCGATCGTGGTGTCTGTTCGTAATTTGTTCTTCTATGTCGTATTGACATAGCAAGCCGTTCAGTAAGCCTCTAGCATGGCTTAACGACTATTATTTAACGACACTATTTTTTAATTTTGAATACCAACAAACATGAATAAACATAATTAAACATCAGAAATTATATTAATCACTAGCTGTGCCCCGCGGTTTTACCCGCGTTAAACTTAATAAATTATCACAGCTCCTCCCCCGTAGGTGATAGCGTGATAATATTAATGTATTAATGCCTATATATTGACCCGACCTCTTAGTAATATTCATGCAAAATTTGAAGTAAATCCATACGGTACTTTTTGAGTGCAGCCCGGACATACATACAGATAAACAGACAAAAATTCTAAAAACTATATTTTTGGCTTCGATATCGATTGTAGATCACGGCCCAAGTATCCTTTTAAAAAAATATTGAATGTACAGTTTTGAATTTCCTACGATTTTATTATATGTATAGATAAGCGACACACAAGGTTGTCGAGTGACGACCACGAACTGGAAGAAACAGTGTGGGTAGGCCTGATAATTAAGTGAGGGTCTCTGATCCGCTGAATGCGTGTGTCGCTAGACCAGCAATTGAGGAGAAGATTCGGGGAGACCCTTGTCCAGGAGCTGACGTCTTTTGGCTAAAGTGAATTTGAAACGGTACACAGATAATTTCAGGTCCTTTACACATCTGGATATTCCAAATTTAGACAAAATAAAATCCAGTTCACTAAACTATTTTAACTACCTTTGTTTTCTCTAATAATAACCTAATTAATAATAACGATTAAACAAACAAAATTAAAATAAATCTGTAACAGTTCGTAATGCCCAAGTTACGAAATAAACAGCCAACTCAATATTAAGATAAGTTCTGTTGTTACTTGCTATAAGGGCAGCAGAGTCTTTAAAGCAAAGCTCATGCTGTCTGTACTGCCCAAGTTATGTAAAAAACAGACAACTCAATATTAAGATAAGTTCTGTTGTTACTTGCTATAAGGGCAGCAGAGTCTTAAAAGCAACGCTCATGCTGTCCGTTCTGCCCAAGTTATGTAAAAACTGACAACTCAACATTAAGATAAGTTCTGTTGTTACTTGCTATAAGGGCAGCAGAGTCTTTAAAGCACAGCTCATGCTGTCCGTAATGCCCAAGTTATGAAAAAAACATACAACTCAATATTAAGATAAGTTCTGTTGTTACTTGCTATAAGGGTAGCAGAGTCTTTAAAGCAAAGCTCATGCTGTCCGTAATGGCCAAGTTATGTAAAAAAACATGCAACTCAATATTAAGATAAGTTCTGTTGTTACTTGCTATAAGGGCAGCAGAGTCTTTAAAGCAAAGTTCATGCTGTCCGTAATGCCCAAGTTATGTAAAAAACATACAACTCAATATTAGGATAAGTTCTGTTGTTACGTGCTATAAGGGCAGAAGAGCCTTTAAAGCAAAGCTCATGCTGTCCGTAATGCCCAAGTTATGTAAAAAACATACAACTCAATATTAAGATAAGTTGTGACTTGCTATCAAAAACTTTACCCGCTTGTTACTAGAGTGATTTATAAAGGCAGCAGAGTAGTTAAAGTAAATCTAATGCTGCCGGTAATGCCAGAGTTATGTCACAAACAGCCAACTCAATATTAAGATAAGTTGTTACTCGCTATAGATACTTGACCCCCTTATTGCTAGAATAATTATAAGGGCAGCAGAGTAAGTAATGGAATCAGGCATTACTTTGCGGAAATCAGAATCAAAATACAAATTCAGTATGTAGTGTTAATTCCGCTAATTGTCAGTTTAATCCTGTCGGGATGCAATTTGAACTGCCCTCCAGCACGAAAGAAGGACAATATAAAAAAACGTAATTTGCTTTTTTATAGCCAGTACGATACCCAACACGTGTTTCAGTCCTCCACGGACCATTTTCAAGGGCTGCTTACTCGCCAAGTGCTCGAATGAGACATGCAAATTGCATCCCGCCATTATTAAACTGACAATTAGCGGAATTAACACTACATATTTATATTGTATTTTGGCAGCAGAGTAGTTAAAGTAAATTTAATGCTGTCTGTAATGCCCAGTTTATGTAACAAACAGTCAACTCAATATTAAGATAAGTTTTTACGTGCTCTAAACACTTATACCGATTGTTACTAGAGTAATGTCTAAAGGCGGCAGAGTAGTTAAAGCAAAGCTCATGCTGTTCGTAATGTCCAACTTAGGAAACAAACAATCAACTCGTTATTAAGATAAGTTGTTTCTTGTTGTAAACACTTAACCCGTTTGTTACTAGAGTAATTTATAAGGTCAGCAGAGTAGTTAAAGCAAATCTCATGTAGTCCGTAATGCACTTACTATAAACACTTAACACGCTTGTTGCTAGTATAATTTATAAGAACTGCAGATTCTTTAAAGCAAATCTCATGCTGTTGGCAATGCCCAATTTATATAACAAACAACCGACTCGATACTAAGATAAGTTGTTACTTGCTATAAACACTTAACCCGCTTGTTACTAGAGTGATTTATAAAGGCAGCAGAGTAGTTAAAGTAAATCTAATGCCGTCCGTAATGTCCAACTTAAGCAACAAACAGCCAACACAATATTAAGATAAGTTGCTACTTGTTGTAAACACTTAACCCGCTTCTTACTAGAATATTTTTAAGGGCACCAGTGTAGTTAAAGCAAATCTCATGCTGTACGTAATGCCCAAGTTATATAACAAACAGCCAACTAGGTAAATATTAAGATAAGTTGTTACTTGCTATAAACACTTAACCTACTTGTTACTAATTTATAAGAACAGCAGTCTTCAAAGCAAAGCGCATGCTGTCCGTAATGCCCACGTTATGTTACAAACAACCGACTCAATATGAAGTTAAAGTTGTTTCTTGCTATAAACACTTAACACGCATGTTACTAGAGTAATTTATTATATGGCAGTAGAGTGTTTAAAGCAAAGATCATGATGTCCCTAATGCCCAAGTTATATAACAAACTGCCAACTAGGTAAATATTAAGATAAGTTGTTACTTGCTATAAACACTTAACCCGCTTGTTACTAAAGTGATTTATGTAGGCAACAGAGTAGTTTTAGCAAAGCGCATGGTGTTCGTAATACCCTAGTTGACAG
The DNA here is from genome assembly GCA_951640165.1 of Pseudoips prasinana. Taxonomy (NCBI): domain Eukaryota; kingdom Metazoa; phylum Arthropoda; class Insecta; order Lepidoptera; family Nolidae; genus Pseudoips; species Pseudoips prasinana. Next base: position 27,838,633 of record OX621251.1, on the reverse strand, counting down.
TGACAAAGAGCCAACTCAATATAAAGATAAGTTGTTACTTGCTCTTAACACTTAACCCGCTTTTTACTAGAGTAATTTATATGGGCAGCATAGTCTCTAAAGCAAAGCTCATGTTGTCCGTAATGCCCAAGTTATGTAGCAAACAGCCTACTCAATATTAAGATAAGTTGTTACTTACTATAAACAATTAACCTGCTTGTTACTAGAGTAATTTATAAGGAACAGCAGACTAGCTGTAGTAGAGATCAGACTGTCCGTCATCACACTAATATTATAAAGCCGAAAGTTTGTGAGTGTGTATTTTGTTACTTCTTCACGTAAAAACTACCGAACGGATTTTGATGAACCTTTGTAGTAATCTACTATATAAAAATAAGTCGGGTTTTCCTTCCTGACGCTATAACTCCAGAACGCACGAACCGATTTCCACGGTTTTGCATTCGTTGGAAAGGTCTCGGGCTTCGTGAGGTTTATAGCAAAGAAAATTTATAAAGTTTAACGCGGGTAACACCGCGGGGCACAGCTAGTATAGCTTATATATTCGAATCACACGTAGGCTATAATTTATAAAGATTAATGCGGGTGAAACCGTGGGGCACAGATAGTATCTGGGATAAAACGTGTGTGTACAAAACGACGGTAGAGAACGATTAAATGGCACCGACATGTCAGAAGTGAATTTTGTAAAATAAAAATATTGGCGCCGGTGCACCAAACCTACACCATGGCCTATCGCCTTGTGAAAATATATGTATAACTTTTCTATGAGTTAGTTGGAAATTTAAAAAGAAAGCATATCATTCACATTATTATATTTCCTTCCTTAAAAATAATGATATTACACAAAATAGCTACAGTAATTATAACATTTAGATACATCGGAGCCTCCTTAGGCACAGTTGGTGTACGTTTACACCAAATATTGCTACGATCAGCATTCAATATTACGGCTATATTAAAAAAAAAAACAAAGAATAACTTCTGTTTTTATCTTATTTTTTACATGTTTGCATCTTCTTTTATATAATGAACATGAGACCATACATAAAATAAAAATCATGAAAATAACATCGATTAATAGCAAAATCGGAGAATCGGTGTAATATATCTACAGACGCCAGCACATCTAGCTACCCCAAATGCAAATTTATTTTATCGATTTTCAATTTCATCACATAACCACTTTCAATTGGGGAAAAATGACAGATTGGAGTAGCTTGATGTGCCGGCGTCTGTACATACAAAAATATTCTATTTTTTTTAACATTATTCGCAAGCGTAATTCTAATCTCAAAAATGGAAAATCCTAATTTGTCTCTGAAACGCAAGGGATTCCCAAATTTGCCAGTATGTATCGTTCGTAACTTAACGCAGAGCGCCTACCCCGGATTGGTAGATGGTGCTGGTGCGAGACCCGCCGAATGATTAAATTTATGATTTACCATTTTTGAGATTTAAATCTATTTATTAATTGTAACCTCACAAGTCGGTTAAAAATACAAGCTACTTCAACTTTCTATAATCAATGTATAGTTAAAAATCCGATTCGAACATAATTCGTATGAAACCAAATCGGAAGAATACATATCTAATAAAAAAATATTAAATTCTATCGAGAACATCCTTCATCTTTATGTCTCATGTCGGTTCAAATAGTTGAAATAATATCTGTGGAGGTTAACTTGTACAGATTATATATGGCCTTTGCGTCTGTTACAGACGATTTACGGCGCATTATGTGAGAGACATTTCTTATTGTGGCTAAACAAACCGATGCGAGAGCGACATAGCCTGCCGCAGGCCTAACAAGAGAAGTTTGATTAAGGGTCACATATTCTTCTTCTAATAAAGTTATCTAAATCGTTATGACATATAGTCCTCAAAAATATCATGTGGATTGACACATTTATGGTTGTATAAAATGCTTGTTAAAAAAAATTACACTACCGGTATTTTGTATAAAAGACAAGTATGAACACACGCATATTTGTAAAAAAAATGTATTTTGATCGTATCGTAATTTATATCTTGAAATCTATAATTTAATGAAACATTTAAATACCCACTTCAATATCCACCATTCATAGGACTAAAACATTGATGGACGCAGTATTTTTTTAAATGGAGCCGAATTTTGTGATTCTCATTTTATTTTATGTAAGTTAACATAGTAAAAATATTTAATTACAATCTGTAATACTATAACAAATGAAATTGTGTTCAACTTTCTACGATTGATAGAACAGCGTGTTTTTTTTTACATCACTGTTATAGTTAGGCTAGAATGGTTGTACTGCTTCACCGGACAACAGAGGTGAGTGGGGGCACAATCCAGCTAATGAGACTACAATCTAAGAAACCTGAGCCAGAGGGTACCTACCCCCCGTGGGGTTCGAACCTTGGTTCAGGGCGGCTACTGACATGATGCATGAGGCGTTTGGAAAGTATACCTACTATTAGTAAATCATCATACTAATGTATCAGGTTTTTGGAACGAAGTTGTTTAGACTTTACTAGACGGAAAAAAATCTTACGAAAAGTTGTCACGACACTTTTTGCAGCTGTGCGGCGTGCGCATGTTTCTCTGTCTGTCTCTCTCTCTCTTATAGAAAGCAAGCCAGATATTTTCATTTCTATTTCGCATTGAACAGTGTGGTGTCGCGACGATTATTTTTGTTGAGTGTATACAGGTTTTTTGTACATAATAAGAAATAACTTCGTTCCATCCGGGTGTCCCTTGACACCTCTCAAGTTTTTTGTTTAATAGGCAATTCCCATTTTAGTATTTCGTTTTTAAAAATACAACCGCTTCAAGCTTTGTTTGTAAATCGTAAGCTTCTAATTGGATTTAAGCGAAATTTATATGGTAACGTCATTCCCATTCCCAGAAAAAAAAGTGTGGTTTAGACCCGCCTGGAGTAAACTAAAAACGTAACTGGCTATAAGAGAAATATAGAAAGATAATGTGTGTTCGCACAACTCCTGTCTCTCATGCACCTACAGTACTATACTTAGGTACGCGTATATCTTCCTCTGAACTTCAGTTCGCCTCGCCCGATCACACTTTTCGTAACGCTCTCGTACCCATTCACCAGCTTACTCCTCAAGTCAAGCCAGCATAAAGAAGATTTACTTCAAAAAAATATTTTCTAAATCGATTCACGAATAGAATTACATTATTAAAATTCGATAAAACAACAAACTAAATAATTTAATTAGACATTATTAAAATTTGATAAAACAAAAAATCGTAGAGTCCAATTGATAAACTTATCCTCTTTTGAAGTCAAAGTTTTGGCAAATGTAAAAAATACCATTTAGAGATAAAAGTTTTTAATATCTAAAACTAAATACCTGTAACCGGTGGTCACGTAAAAGAAAATGTAATATTATTTTTTGTAGCATAAATATGGAACCAAATTATTAAAAATCCAAAATTTAAAGGTGTTGATTTGACCGCTATCAAACTCTACAGGATCACCCTCTGAGCTTATATGTATGTATGTTTTAGAATCCATATCGGTTAATACATATATGTATATATTCCGATTAGGTTATACATGAATTTCGGGTAAGAATTTTAGTATTTAAAAAAATAGAGTCGAACTGCGAACCTCCTCCTTTTTTTAAGTCGGTTATGAATGATATTCGTGTACCAGATAGGTAGGTATATCAAGGAGTTGGTGCAGAACTATTAATATAAGTTAATAATCCTTACCTAATAAGTATTCACATTATAAACACAACATTGAATGCCGACACGATAATTTATTACAATAGAAAAGTAAATATTTACATTACCTAAGTCTTAAGTACCTACTTACATTTACAACTTATTACTTTGTACATAGATGACTAGAGTTATTTATATATCACTATCTCCGTGATAAAACGCACAACTGCAAAATGACAATTTATATTTTACACGTAAAAATTTAAAGATATCGAAAATAAATTTCATTGAGAAAAAGCAATGCCTATTGTGTTGAGGTATGGTGTGTTGTCAACCATAAAAAATAATAACTATTACCAGATGAAATTTGCAAAAAATTCTTTCAATAACTAATAACAAAAAATAAATAGATATCTAATTTAATTCACAAAAGATTTTTAACAAATTTGGAAAATCAAAATGTGTAACAATAATCTCACTTGTTCAATGATCTTAGAGAAAGGAAACTGGGTTAAGTTCTTTGTTAGACCAAATTGAATTAACTTTTTTACCCAAAAATGATATAACTTTAACAGATATCAATTTTTTAATCTATTAATATAAGTAGTTTACGCCGCAACTAGATTTCATAATACAAAGTAAAATAAAAACACCAACGAACTTGCAACCTAAAGAAATCGAATCTGGATCAACGACTTTTAGTTAAAAATATAAGTTAAAGTACGCACTTTTTGATATTTAAAGGTAATTAAAATAACGGAATGGTAACATATTAATTATTTGGTCATTATTAAGCAGACGTTCTGGATTGCAATATCCATTCGAGACATTTACAATATATCATACAATTATATCTTACAAATATCACTATACGGACACCCCATTCTTATTATTTTAAGAAACACATCAGTCAATTGGCGAGGATCATATATGGTCCGACGGGACGTCTCAGAACGGGGATGGACTGGAGCCGTACCCGCAAAGATACATTCACCTGGGCCAGTCGTCCGGCGGCACACTGCTCTGATGAAGCGGTGAGAATGCACTTCTCCTGGGTTCAGACACGACCTGGCTCTCTTGGGAACCGATTATCGACTCAATCGAGAATCCGTTCCGAGATCTCTTACTTCGAGGTTCCGAGGAGTCCAACGCCCGTGGCGGCAGCGGCACAGGTCGCAACGTAGAGGGTGGCGGACGTGGCAGCGTGAGCAACGGACCTGGGGGCAGGTAACACGGCAACGGCAGCAGCGGCGCGTAAGCTTCACGCGCCAGCATGGCCACCACCGCGTGCGCGTGCTGCAGCGACGGCGCTGGTCGCTTGTAGCGCTTGCGCCTCCGCAGGAAGCTACCGTTGTCAAACATATCCTCTGCCAGCGGGTCCAACGTCCAATAATTTCCTTTCCCTGGGTTCCCCGGCTCCCGCGGGATCTTGATGAAACAATCGTTCAGACTCAAATTGTGTCGGATAGAGTTTTGCCACGCCGGAAACTTATCTCTATAGTAAGGAAACCTGGTCATGATGAACTCACAGATGCCGCTAAGAGTTAGCTTTTTGTGCGGTGACTGCAGGATGGCCATGGTGATGAGTGCGATGTAGGAGTAAGGCGGCTTGATCAGCTGCGAGGATGACTTAGCCTTTGGCTTCTTAGGCGTCCCACCCTTGGTATCCTGTTCTGCTGGGCTAGCGGCGTCGTAGCGTTCAGAGTCGCTGGAGGCAGGCGGCGCGTCGGGTGCGTCCTCGTCGACGGACACGTAGGTGTCGTCGGGCGCGTAATCAGGTTCGTCGCGTAAGTAGTGCGGCAGGTAGAGTCGCGGCGGCGGCCGTAAGTCCAGCGGCAGGTCGCCCTCAATGATCATGTCGCGGTATCGGGCTAGATCGCAATCCTCCATGCTGAGGTCACATGTCAGAGGTGCGTGGTGGCGCGAGGCGCGGCGCGTACTGCGAGGCCGAGGGCCGGCGCGCCGCCCGGCTCCGCCCAGCCTCGGGGCCCCGCGCTCCTCGCCCTATCCCCGCCGCGTTTACGTTCCACTAAACACAACAATTGTCGTTATTATTACTGCGGGTCGGAGCTTTGTGCATGAATTTCAGGCCGTCGACTAATAATTATTAGGCCGGCTCGCGCTCATCGGCTCTACTTTGTTGTGGTATTTATTTTTAGTTCGTCGATGGGGTTGGGTTGTGATGGTGGGTCGATGTTATATCAATTTATTTGTCTACGATAGGTATTCCTTTGTGTCTGGGAAGACGATTAGGGTGCTTAATATAATTATTTCACTTAATTAATAAGTGATAGTTACCTAATACCATGTCTTTTAGAACACTTATTCAGGGCATCCTAATGTTTAAGTATCTTCTTAATAATTAATACTGACTTATTAATATTTTATTTGGCTTATTGATTTAGTTACAAGATCATAAGAAGCAATATAAATGTAACTATAGTTAAGGCCACTATAAATCATATCAGCGAGCAATATCTACAGAAAGGTCCCAATCCTACAAAGCCGAACATCCACATCTCAAAGAGTTTACAAACACATTCGCGTCCCTAATCCGTAAAAGAGTCGCATATCGAAAAAAATCTCATAAAGCGAATTTTAGCACTCCATTCAGGTATATCTTCAAATAAAACTTGCGTAAAAAATATTTGTGAAAGCAGAATGACAATGCGAACTCGGTACTAGAAAACCCTCGTATATGTTGCCTACCATAACATTTACCCCTCGGGCGTTGAGGGAAAAGCTACAAGGGAGAACGAGACAAAATATATTGCTGATAGAGAGGGATATATAATCTACCCAATGAGAGTTAAGATTCCGATGGGCGGGGCTCCGAAAAGCTAACATGTCAGGGCGTGGCGGTAGGTCCTATTATTGTCTGGCAAGGCAAATAATATTTTGCACAATGTACACAGTGGGTAAGGGGGTGTTAAGGGGGGACTGCTAATTTATTCCCAACTTCGGTTACGGCTTGTTTTTCAGCTTTGCGAGCCTCTTATTTAAATTGGACTCGGTTGGTTATTTGTATGTACGAGGAGCTGTCTGAAGGCATTGTAGTCTTAATGAAGGAATTTGGTTACTGTAGGATATTTTCTGATACAAAGTTGGATTTGACGCAATGTTTTTGGTATTTGTTTTGTACATTTTAGTCGCTTTGTTGAGGTATTCTATTTATGTTGTGCGTCGAGTTTTGTAGGTGGGGTTTTGGCAGGCTTTCTGATTTCCATGGAAAACATTAATCAACTATTCATTTACCTCCGTAGCTGTAGTGTAAGCAAATACCTACTAAATGTAGCCGTTATGTCATCATCAGCATACCAACCGAAAGCCTTCCACTGATGGACATAGGCTTCCCACAATTGCCGAAAGAATAGCCAAGCTGAAGTGGAGGTGCATGAGTTGGGGTAGAAAAGTTCGGGAGTGTCTAAGATAGACCGATGACCTAGTGAGGGTTGCTGGTAGCCTCTGTATGCGGGTGGTGCTAGCTTTTATACAACATGTAACGTAATTAACGCACACCCTCAGACACCCCAATTAGAATATTATGTTGTAATCATAATACATACACTGAATTTTTAATTTAACATGTATATATATACATTGTTATTTACTAAATTACTTTCATGGAATAAAGTTTATTTTTCTTTGATTTCGTATTGAATGGTGGCATCTGTATGAAACAAATAAAACTGAAATTTAAAAGTACCTATTAATACTTTGACTTCAATCCATTTCAATTTGTTTTTTTCTGTACAGGGTTAATATGACAATAATTTCCGTAGTTTTAAATATTTTGGAATAAAATATTACCTAATATAGGTAATATTTTATTCCATGAATTTATAAAATTATAAAATGATATAAATCCATTCAGTAAACGATTCTGAACAAACTATTTTCAGGATGTGCGTTAATTAAGTTACATATTGTATATGTACCTCTACTTTTTTATTCGTAGACTCATACAATACAATACAATACAATACTCTTTATTGTACACCAAATAAATAACAAAATAGAACATGAATAGTAGTATGATAATGTACAAAGGGCGGTCTTATCGCTAGCTGCGATTTCTTACAGACAACCTTAGGATGGACAAGAGTTGTATGAAATGAAAACGGGTAAAAGGTGTAGCAAGTTCAGTAAAAGGACAAAGATTAAAAGAAACATAAAAAGTAGGTATCAAGTATTAAGTAGGAGTACACCTACACTTTGTAGGTGAATATATAATTATCTAAAATACTATGTATACATAATTTATATGTAAGGCATGCAATATATATCTACTAAATAAAATAAATAGATACAATAAATAATATTATATTTATATATATATATATATATATATATATATATATATATATATATATATATATATATATATACATATAAATACATATTCAAATGTTAAACATAACTTTGATAGTTATAAAGCTAATAATGTACAGACGCGAGCACATCAAGCTACCCCAATCTGTCAAATTTCCTCAATCGAAAGTTTTGTAATAAAATTGATAATCTATAAAAGAAATTTGACAGATTGGGATAGCTCGATGTGCTGACGTCTGTACAATTACAATCGTCTCAAGCCAACTTCAGAGTCACTTTAGAGTAAATTGAAATCCTCTCTCTGCTATCTCACTCACATATAGCTACATGGTCCGGTTTGACGGGCTGGTAGGCATGGTTGGTAAATGCTTGACTTTCACGCTTTAGGTCGCCGGTTCAGGGGCTCTACCGGCTAAGTCGCCGAACATCGATTTCTTAAATGGCGTTCAAATAAATAAAGGTTAAAAACTACTTAATCAATCGTTAAATAGGCTTCAACGTTGACAATCGATTCGGGACCATTTATGACGTCACGTGTGCTCATGGAAGCCGATTTAACGATTGATTAAGTCATTTCTAACCGGTAGAGCCCCTGGACGGATATTGTGACCAGGAACATGTCTGTTTGCGCTGAGTCTGGGTTATCTATATTTTTTTTTCTAATGACTGCTTCTTTATTTCTCATTAAGAATTATAACAATTCACTTTTAATATAACTAATTATGTTAACAATTAACATTGTAATTTAAATTATTCTATATAATTATGTATTTACAAAAGAAAATTAGTATATGTAATATATCAGGTATCTAGTTTCCATAGTACAAGCTCTGCTTAGTTTGTGATAAGATGGCCGATGGGGAATAATGTCCCAGGATATTATTATTATAATCCGATGGGATTTTATTTATTTAAGTACTTAATAATATTATATTGACTTATTTATTTGTATTCAATTTTTTTTAATGGGACATATCTTGTAGGTATTTAATTGATTAATTATATTTGATTTTGACATAAATACCTATTTTGAATTGTTGTTTTGTGATATTCCTATAAGTATCGATGTGAACATTTTTTAGGTAATTAATATTACTACTACCATTGACTACCACCACCAAAAGATAATCTAAATTAAGATTTTAAAGAGGAAAAAAAATTGTTTGTTGGCCAGGATTTAACTCAAAAACTTATCGACGATTTAAAAGATTCTTCCACTATTAGATAGCTACATTTACACCAAGTAACAAAGGCTATATTTATTTCCAGAAATAAATAGAGATTCCCATTAAAACTTGAGTAACATAACAACCCAAGGTGTACAAAATAGGTATCGCTAAATATCTTTCATCGCTTGCACTACGAAACTTAAAGAACATATCAATATTTATAAAAATATCTGGGATAGCATATGCCTACCTCCGACGGATAACTCACTATAACTGCGTTAACTTACTATTAAAATTTTAGATAAAAAAGAATTCATTTTTGCGAAGCTTATTTAACCTATTTCTATGTATTAATCTATGTCTAAAACTGAATTTTATGTACTTAGAATATTTGTGCCTCTATATAGTATTAACAAATATCTTAAAATATATAGCATAATAAAAATATTTGCGCTACATAATAATTACGCGCGCGGCAGTCATTCGGTCAGGCCGCCGCGCGCCGCCGCCGGTCGCGTCGCAATGTATTTTATTTTTTATTTATTTCATCTACTAAACATTATCATGACAGGTTTTGTACCCAATGCGATAATGCGAACAATATTACTCATTATTACTAAGTAAATCCAGAGTCACCCTCACGAATTCCGCCAATGAACAATTATAAATGTCCACTCTTTGTCAGGCGCTGTAGTACTTGAGGATTCTAGCCTCCGGGAAATTCAAATTCAAAATATTTATTACTCCATAATTTTAATAAGTACAAGGTCTTAGGTTCTCTCTCTAAGATACCATTAGTAATTCTCACTTGAATATAATCTAAGCTAATCACACTAATATTATAAAGGTGAAAGTTTGTGTGCGTGTGACTGTATGACTGTATATATGTTTGTTACTTCTTCACGTCTAAATGGCTGGAGCGATTTTAATAAAATTTGGTATGGAGATAGCTGACACCCTCGATTAACACATAGGCTATAATTTATAAAGCTTAACGCGGGTCAAACCGCGGGGCACAGCTAGTACTAATTTTACTAAAGACAAAATATTTGTTTGTTTGAAACTAAACAACCAAATATTTTAAGTATCATAAACTATACTACATAAAAAAAAAATTCTGTGTGTACTTATGTACACGCGTTAGAAGTTATACTTCTTTAGCGTATGGAAAAAAAATAACTAAAATGCAGTAGTGATTAACGATAAATATTAAAATCAATCAAAAAGATTTTATTTAAATAAAAATACTAGAATATACAACTTGAACATAGTTATGTTGTTGTTGTGTGTAAAAATTCACTCTCATCTAGAACTAACTTCATGCTGTTAAATTTAGGTGTCGGTGTGCGCGCGCATCGTAAAAATTCACTCTCATCATTTTTCTCCATCGCGCCAAAAGAAGTATAACTTCGAAAAAGAAGTATAACTTCGAAAATAGAGGTCCCTACTGAAATTGGATAGTAATTTCCCACAACAGCTGATAAAACTTGGAGAAGGAATTTTTACCTCTTTAATTTTAAGCATCTTTAATTATAATGTCCTTTTAGATGAATCTTTAGGGTGAATAGTATTTTTTTAATAGACGTCGTATATCCTGGTATCAATAAGATTAGATCTAAAATATTCTCATAAGCTGTGTTATAGAGGAATAGAGTCACCAAGAAATTAGTGTCATTTCTTGGTGACTCTATGATCTCTGTCAACGAAATAAGTAAATATAACTTTACACATAGTCCCCGGTCCGATCAAATTTTATAAATTAATAAACAACGTTACTAATATACAAGCCTATTTTATGTGTGTGAGTTTTCATGAAACTTTTATTAATTACCGTCCGAATAACACATATGCCATAATTAATAGTTATAGTATAAGTTTAACGCAGGTGATAGCTGTGAACATATAGTCTAATATATTTTAAGCAATGCGAGACGTACCTAAACCTTCACTCATAAAGCCCGTAGGTGATCGTCTAAAGCAAAGCATTTACCCAGGATTAGCAGAAGATGAAGGTTTGATTCCCACTGGCCGATAAAATTGTTATTGACATTTAATAAAAATATTTATAATTTTCTTATATTTGCTATCAAGAAAATCCTTATGAAGCACGGAGAACCGGCTATACAACTTACAATATTATTTAATATTAGCTGGTAAACTGTTATCTAGGGAAATCTTGGGTTAAAGGTTCTTTAACAAAGTCATATCCTTACTTATTTAAGGAGAACGAAATGTAGAGTTTAGTTTTTAGCACATATTGTTAGACGGTACTGGTCCAAAACACGCCGGGTGATAAATTTATAATTTCCCCATTTTGTGATTAGGTTTACACTTTGCGTTGCGGATAATTAAAATACCAATAATTTGATAGTTTTTAATTATCTTGTCCATCCAATCCGAATTGAGTTACTGGCATGATTAGTAGGAAAAAAAATATATTTACAAATTTACTGCACATGTGGCGCAGCGGCTAAGACAGTCGCCTTGCTGCTTCGTGTCTCGGTTTGAGTCCCGCGCTGGACAACTATTTGTGTGACCCATAAATAGTTGTTCTGAGTCTGGGTGTAATTTGTGTCCGTCTATTATATGTTTGTAAAGTACCGAAGAATTACATTCCATAAAGCGGGCGTTGTCTTTTAAAAAAAAAAAATGGCGGTGTCAGTTTCTCATGTTAACAAGAGTGCCTAAGCCAGTCTGTCTCTCCTAGAGATCATAGGATGGTCCGACCAGCTTAGGCGCTCTACGGTCATATCAGTTTTCTTTCCAAACTTCGTTTGTCTAATAGTAGGTATGGGTAGTGCTTGTCCTGGTTCAAGTAAATTAAGTCGTTTGATATACGTGGGGTATATGAAACGCCTTCATTTACTTGAACATCTCTTACAATATTGACTTGAACTATTTTTAACATAATAATAATAATATCTAGGGACAAAGTCACACAGATCATCCTAGCCCCAAACTAAGCAAAGCTTGTACTATGGGTACCAGGCGACGATATACATACTTATATAGATAGATAAATACTTATATACATAGAAAGCATCCATGACTCAGAAACAAATATTCGTTCTCCTCAGATAAATATTTGCACTTACCGGGATTCGAACCCAGGACCACCAGCTTCGTAGGCAGGATCACTACCAACTAGGCTACGGTGACATTATTAGGGTTCCGTGAAAAAAACGGAACCCTTATAGATTCGTCATGTCTGTCTGTCTTTGTATCCGTCCGTATGACACAACCACGTTTTATTTTATTTATTTCAGACCAAGACTATCGGTGCGGTCATGTTAGGTGCGATCAGCGAAATATATTAGCATGCAAACGAGCAATCGGGTCACTTGACAGTAAGTAATCACCACCGCCCGTGGACACCTACCAGAGGGGCTGCAAGTGTGTTATTGCCTTTTAGAAAGGAGTAGCCTCGCTTCTTCAAGGTGTCCATGGCATACCGGATCGGAAATACCTCCACAGTTAAGAAAAAAAGCGCATGAATATATTAAGCGTTTTTGTTACGTGACGATTTCTACCGGTCAACTTACACCGCAGCCGCTTAAAGGAACTTTGTTCCAAAACTAAAAACTAAAGTCACCAAAGTCCTAAGTAATCTCTCAATTTTGACACTCAGTTTGTCATCTCTTCTCTGTTTGTCAGTGTCTCAAAAGCATTATAGTGTGTGTAATATTTTTTGTTAAAATAATTTAATTAATATTTTTGTACTCAATACCCTAATTTTATACTCCTCCGTCCAAACATTTTTTTGAAGTTATACTTCTTTTGGCGCGATGGAGAAAAATGATGAGAGTGAATTTTTACGATGCGCGCGCACACCGACACCAAAAAATTTAACAGCATGAAGTTAGTTCTAGGTGGTATGAAAATGTATGAGGGTGAATTTTTACGATGCGCGCATCGTAAAAATAACAGCATGACGTTAGTTCTAGGTGGTATGAAAATTGATAACTATGTTCAAGTTGTATATTAAGAAGTATAACTTCTAACGCGTGTACATAAGTACACACAAGTTTTTTTTGCTTCACGTATTAATAGATATTATGATTATTAATTACTCTTAATAATACTGTTTAAAAACATAAATAGTAATAACATATAATATATGTATATATAACCTAAAGTGTACAAATTTTTGTAATAGTTAGCTTAGAAAGCTTTCGCTTTTCACCAAACAATAGAGATGAAAATAGGCCCAACCTTAAACTCTACATGGTAGTAAAATAAATTGGTCCCCGTTACATCTGATAGTCTCACTAAAATAAAAGGGCGCACTAGTTAACTCTACACAGACTCTACACTATTGCACAAGTAGGAGCAACATATAGGTAACAACCCCTTTTTAATTTCATTCGTTTTTAAAGTATTTTACCCCTCGGCAAAACTCGGGTATGTCTGTACCTGTGTGAGTGTCTTTTTCGCATCGTAGCTCCCAATCTGCTGAACTAATTTAGTTCAACTAATTTAATTTAATCGTGTTAACGTTTAGTTAAGCTTCATTAAGATCCGTTCAATAATAAATATAGCATACATATAGCTTTTTTTCTATTTGAAGTCGAGGGACTTTTCTACTTAAAGATCACGTTCTATTACATCAGAATGTTTTTTTGTTTTGTTTTTATTTGACGTTTATAGGAGAGCTTTCACTAAGAGGCTTTCACTGCTCCACCGAACAATATCGGTGAGCTCATGCCATCTGCCAAATAAGGTTAGACATTAAGTAAACTATGCCAGAGGGCAACCTCCTTGACAGAGGCTTTTTGAGGTCGTGTTGTGCAACTGTTGCTCTATGTCAAGACGCGGGCCGTTCATTAATTTTATTTTATTCATCATTGGATTCGATTCCCACCCAGGACAGATATTTGTGTGCATGAACATGTCTGTTCGTCCTGAGTCTGGGTGTAGTTATCTATAAAAGTATGTAGGTATCCACAAAACAAAACTAGTATACGTAATTTATTTTTTATTTATATAAATCCAAATTACAATATATATATATACAGCATACACCAAAACGATATTATAAGCTATAGTTACAATTTCATACAAAGTTTATACACAAGTGTTAGATACAATGCACCTTCGCGCGACTTGATATAAATCAATTTCCGCTGCTATTAAATTTAAGAGTCGAATGACACGCGACACGAGGACCCCTAAGTCTCGAGTATACTTAAAGCGTGGAATCAACGTCATATCCATTTTATATGTATAACGCTGTGGAGCCCTGGCCGGACTATAGCTCATTACTCCGCACTTAGATAGCTACATTAAAACCCAGCTTGTTGGCATAGCTCCACTGCACCATCCGGTCGATGTCTCCCTGCAATCGTCCAGCGTCCGAGTCATCTACTATCGGCAGTTACACTTTATGCAACTGTAACTGACAACTGCCGGTAATATAACTGTTATCTGGATAGTACAGGCTCTACTTAATTTGTGATCAGATCGCCGTGTGTGAATAATGTCCCAGGATATTATTATTATTCAATTGAAGAGAATATTTCATCGATACAAATACAAGCTAAAAATCATAGAGGGCGCTGGTTGGTAAAAATAACTGTAACCATATTTTTACCTATTTGTACCATATTAGTGTCCTATTAATCCAACGTCTTCTTGTCGTACGAAATCATGCAACTGTAAGTATGTAGTCAAAGTTAAGCCCAAGTTTGCTCAAGTCACCTGGACATAAGCCAGCTTACTGAAGCCTACTCAGCTAAGCTTATCTCGTATCGAAATGTTTGCTCTCTCCACGTACTAAGATGGATTACCCGAGCGATATCTACTTACAAGGTGTTATTTAGTAAAGTATTTATTAAAGAACCACCTTGTAATGGTTGGCCAGAATTATTATTTAAGAGATTACTTTAAAAGAGGTAGGGCATAGCGTTCATTCGCTCAAAGAGCACCCCGACTGGGAGAGTACCTCCACCTTACAGAAGACATTCCTTAATAATAACATTAATCATTTTAATGTTGTGTTTCTGAGTGTGAGTAAGGTAGCCAGAGCTCATTGGGGTGGATTGAAGGGTCAGCAACACTTGTTTGCTGACTCTTAAAGGCCGGCAACGCACCCGCGACTCCTCTGGTATTGCGAGTGTCCATGGGCGGCCAGCAGGTGACCCACTTGTTCGTTTGTCGCCCGCTGATATAAAAAAAATATATATTTTCGATAAGGTAAGTGATTACTGCCGCCCATGGAATTAAGAACTTCAAAACCATTACTATACCATTGTGGCTTATATAAGGCTCTATCGGAAGATGAGCGCTGCAGAAATATGTGTGTACTAGCTCTGCCCCGCGGTTTTACCCGCGTTAAACTTTATAAATTATCTCCCCAGCTCCTTTTCTATAGATGATAGCGTGATAATATGTAGCTTATACGTTGACAAATACCAATTTTCATGGGTTTAACTTCAAAAATGTCGCATTTCTCATACACACTTACATCCCTATATTACACCCTAAGGGGTGAAATTCTCAAAAATCCTGAAAATATTTATTTTTAACTGAACGGCCAAATACCAATTTTCACGCGTTTAACTTCAAGTCACATTTTTTCACACAAACTGACATCCCCTATTTTTTGCCCTTGGGGGTGGAAATTCCAAAAATCCTGAAATACATATTTTTTTATTTTTACCTTACAGTTAAAAATAAAAAATATATATTTCAGGATTTTTGGAATTTCCACACAGAAATTTTCATGCCTTTAACTTCAAAAACGGCAAAGTTTCATACTAACTTTGCACCCCCATTTTACCCCCTTAGGGGTTGAATTTCGAAAAATCCTTTCTTATCCCTTGTCTACATCATAAAGAAAACATCTGTGCAAAATTTCAGCTTTCTAGATCCAAGGGTTTGGGCTGGGCATTGATGAGTCAGTCAGTCAGTCAGGACTTCTCTTTTTATTTATATAGATTATAACATAATATATATGTTATCGTGACTAATATTGAAATAGGGGCCTTATTTGACCTTCAACAATTTTTTTGTTTTATTTTTGTTATGTATGGTAAGATTTTTGTCAAAAATAATCAACTTTCATTTCATTTAAAGGCCCTTAAAACACAAATGTTATTATTTTTGTAATTGTTTTCAAAGTGAGTGGTTTTAACAAAAGTTTGCACAAATACCTACGTGCAAACATTGGCGCCAAGTTTGAAAAGTATAAAATAATGTACATGTTTACACAGCAAAGAACAAATTACTTATGTTCTAAATTAGTTATTTTAATGAACGTCCTATATTTAAATGATATACAATAAAATATGTTGTTTCTAATTTCAATTTCTTCTAACCTTTTTTTGAAATGCAGCTTTTTTTATAACCCTTAATATATTTAAAAATAACAGGTGACACTGACTACGAACATAACTAAAAAGAATAGAATATCTTCGATACTTACACTTTAATTTATTTTAAGTTGACGCCAACTAAATAAGGAACGAGTATTGTCATTATTGGCACCAACTTCCAATATATTAAATTTTAGATGGAATTTCAAAACTCTTCTTAGTCTATAGAGAAATACGTGTTAGTATGTATTAGTCTTACGCCTGATCTCTGCCCTGGGTCGTATTGTTTGAGGTAATAGGGAGTACGCCACAGAGTATATTATATATTTGAATACACCTGTGTTTGCGCAATCGTATGTGCTACGTACTTGACTAGTCTCTATTGATGTTGGCCGCCGTAGATAAAATTTCCCCAGAAATAGGTACTGTTCTTGATTTTTTCACTGAACCGTATACTATTTCACAATTCATTTTTAAAAGATTCTGAATACGAACAATATACTTGTTTACTACTTACTTAATCTCCAAGTTTGGTTAAAAAAAATCCGGGAATTCGAATTAACTTTTTGGTATTTTCCATCGCTCCATTGAAGTTTTTGCAAACAACCTAATTTTGTGTTTCAGGTTTTAACCTAGTTCGGCTGCAGATGCTCCCATATTATATTATTTTTGTTAATAGCCTACTATGTAGTACTTGAAGACATAGATATAATTGTTACAAACATTTTTGAATGTGGAGTGAATAAATTTATAATAAAAAAAAATCAATGAATAAAGACTCTGAACGCCTACTGTATCAGTTTTACGTTATTTCAATTACACGTTGTTAACATTCTGAGTAATATGAGAACAATTTGAGGCGAAAACAAATTGCTTTAGTTTGTTAAAAAGATTAAATGGGTTTGCGGGCAAGGTGGAGCTGAAAGTAAGTCATAATTACAGAAGACAGGCAACTTGATTGTATTCTGCAAGTTTTTTACGAATACTAAGTAGTAGTAGGTACCTATGACTTGATGGGAAATAACCACTAACAAATGATCGATATTTACAAGTCGGCTTAAGTTGTTATTTTATATGAATCGTATCTTATGATTAGGAAAACTTCTACTGTAACTAACTTAAACTCTATTATTTTATATTAAAAAAGAAATCAAATCATATAATTTACAATTATAATACCATCCACACTGCTCAGTAGTTTGTTGGTAGAAAAATCACTCCCTATTAGCATATTTCTCACTACTTATTTATGATTTTAAACCTATACTGTGTTTTTTAAGGTTTCTATCCCCGTTCACCTTGTCAAATGCTTGTTTGACTCGACACGATGATATTGGGTGATATCAATTTAAGTGATGTAAGCCTCTTAAAATTGAATGTCATCGGTCTCGTATTTTATAACAGACGATCTCGCAGTAACAGTTCTCTCTTAACCGGTTGACAAGATTTTAACGTCTGAGTAAACCACCGTTAGAAATAGGTTTTAAATTTAGATAGGTCTTATGAATATAAAACCTATTTCTATGACCATACACAAAACAGGGGTCACTCATTTGATTTGTATCTCAAGTCAATCTCCATTTGAATAGCTTGGGTTTGCAATCCTATGCAGTCGACCTAACTAGGTACTTACAACTAGTTACTTAAAAACATAGCGAGCGCTCGTAAATTGTTTAAAAATTATTTGTACATTTTCTTACATCTAAACATAAGGTAGTCCTGCAATTTATTAAATTGTTAGACCTGTATTAATTATAGTTCGTCAGTTTTATATACATATTTATAACTAAACATAATAGGTATTTCTTGTCTGATCTGCTTGCTCTACTTATATTGAAGTGCACATTCTAGTTTTATGATTAGACTGGATCTTGTGAGTAGGATGACGATCGCGCTTGAAGAGAAGGACCATAAGTAACAGCGATTTTGGTAGAGTAAGTACGAAAAATGTATGAATAATAATGATCGCTACCATATCACAATCACAATCACACATCACAATTTACTCGGGACCGTTTTACAAACCCTTAAGACGTATGAGATAGTAGGAATTCCAACACATTCTTATCATTAGATTAAGATAAAAATGAAATTATTTGTGAATCGTGCGTGAATTTTAGATTATTTTAGATTTAAATTCAAAGATTAACAAATCAATTGTTAATCTTCGAATTTAAAACTTTCCAAATTGTAAGTTAAGATAGGATGTGAAATAAGATTCATTTATATGTTATGACTTAAAAATCATCTCATGTAATGTTAAGTTTGGTTTATGTACAATATTCGTTTATTATTTTCTTGTTTTCTTTTCAACCAAGTAAACATGCGACATCTAGAATGATAATGAAGAAACTTATGGAACATACAATTTTGATACAAACGACATCTGTTGATTAGTTTTGAAACAACCAAGGAAGCTTGATATCAAAAGTGCTCCAAGTATTTCTAAAATCTGCTACTAGATGGCAGGCTGCTATCGAGTACAAAGATATCCCACAAGATGGCGTTATTTTCAATGTGTACATAAACTAGGGACCCCTGGATTTGATCCCAAAAATGTCAAAATATAATGTAGTTGAGACAAGTTGAGATATGAAATTATAAGTGATAAAATATGTCAGGTATTTTTCATAGATTACTTGATAGCGATCAAGAATATTAAAAATTAATACTGAAATAGTATACCTACCTACCTACAGGGTTCAGTGAACAAATCAAGAATTCTGACGAAATTTGCTCTATGGCGACCAATTGATATTGGTCGCCGTAGAGTAAATTACCAATTGATATAGAAAATAGTCAAATAAGTACGCAGCATATACGTATGGGCAAACACAGGTGTATTCTCTATTACCTCAAATATGCGTTAGGAACTACCGACCCACAGATTACTTTTTGGACCGACCGCGAAGAGATCAGACCTAATACACACACAGAAGTATAGGTAAGTATTTCTCTATGGACTTTTCATACTCTCCAAGATCCATAAATCATCTATAAGTAGATAGATAGATAAACTCTTTATTGTACACCAAAGCAATAAGAAAATAAAAAATAATTAAAACCTTAAAAGTATACAATGGGCGGTCTTATCACAAAATGTGATCTCTTCCAGACAACCAAAGTAAAGATCGGAGAATGGAGTTATTGAGAGGGGCAGTTGTCGGTGTACAGGTACATTACAAATAGTACCTATGGGTACAATCAATAAAGAAATAAATAAAAAGAAAATATAACATTTTACAAATAATAAATACATATAATATATTATGTTCCTAATTGTGTTGTGAGTCTTGTAGTGACAGATAGTGATTCTTGACAAGTCTTTGGAATTCTTGCAAACTTTGTGTATATTGTAATATTAATTACAAACAAAGTATATACCTATTGTAATAATAAGCAAAGCACGTTGTGTATCACACCACCAACCAGATAAATCAGAAAAGCATTTTTGCGACACCAAGACAAAAATTATCATAATAATTTAAGTTTTGTTTGTCTCACAGATATGTGGTTAGTCTCTTCGAGCATTTAAAAACTTGTTCGTCTTTTTTATTTGTACTCATATCTTTGTTCTACATTCAAATTGACAGACGCCAGCACATTCAGCTACCCAATCTGTCAAATTTCTTTTATAGACTTTCAACTTTATCACATAAGCATAAGGTTCACTTTCTATTGGGTAAATTTGACAGGTTGGGGTAGCTTGATGTGCTGGCGTCTGTACAACTGTTCATAAATAAATGTAAAGTAGGTACCTACGCAAGCGACCTCCGTGTTTATTATATGTAAAGTTGTATTTTGATAAGAAATACAATAAATGTAAACTTAAAAAGCAACAATATTATACAGAATTTCGAAATTAATGTGCTCTCTCCGATCGAGTGATCGCCGAGGTTAAGCAACTAGGTTCGCGGTCGTCCATAGATGTGTGACCATAAACTGGTTTAATTTCTGAGCGTCTCCGTGCTTCGGAGGGCACGTTAAGCTGTCACTCCCGGTTGTAGTCATTAGACAACAGTCGTTAAGCCATTTCAGAGCCCTTTTTGACCAACTCTGACACTAGCCTTACGATAAGTAAGTAAATATCTTATAACTATATCTTGGAACAACTGACACACTGCCATTTAACCCCAAACTAGGCAGGGTCAGTATTATGGCAACCAGACAACTGATAAACATTTCTAAATACATTCATAAATGACACCCAACCACAGAACAAATAATCATGTTCACCACACAAAGATTTGGTCCCGGGTGGGAATCGAATCAGGAACTCTGGCTTAGTAGACATGGTACTAGCCATTAGACGAACAGACTAGTCACCTTATATTACTTATACATATACGGGCATTGCCCGTTTTTAGGGTTCCATACCTAAAGGGTAAAACGGGACACTAAGACTTCTCTGTCTGTCCGTCCGTCTGTCACCAGATTGTATCTCATGAACCCTGATGGTTAGACAGTTGAAATTTTCACAGATGATGTATTTCTGTTGCCGGTATTTGTTGTTAAATACTAAAAAGGAGGCCTTACAACAAATGTGAATATTTTTGCTCGTTTTTATAGATAATGGTACGGAACCCTTCGTGCGCTAGTCCGACTCACACTTGGCCTGTTTATTTGTTTTTAATTTTTTTTTTTAAAAGATCCCTCATTCTAATTTAGTCTATCTAATCCCTGTGTCGCGATTCGCGGGGTACTTTATAAACATTATAATAGACGGACACAAATTAAATCCAGACTCAGAACAACTATTTATGAGTCACACAAATAGTTGCCCGGCGCGGGACTCTATCCCGCGACACGAAGTGGCGAGGCGACTGTCGTAGCCGCTGTGCCACACGTGTAGTCATTAGATACATCTACCTGAGCACGGTATCGCTGGACATCTCAGATAACGAGTTACCGGATTTAACGGTGTGTTCAATAGCCGGGTTTTTGGGTTCGATTCCCGTGTAAGGTTAAACAAAAAATTAAATAGCTTGGTTTGGTACTGTTTGCTTTTTTTATATCAGAGGGTGACAAAGTGTTCACCGGGGGTGTCGCCTTTAAGAGTCAGCAAACAAGTGTTGCTGACCTTTCCCCCCACCCCGATTAGCTCTGGCGACCCTTCTAAGACGCAGAAACACAACATTAAAATTATTAATGTCTTCTCTAGTACTTCCCCAGTCAGGCTGCTCTTTGAGCGAATGAACGCTATGCCTTTCCTCTCTTAAACCTCTTTTGTTTTTTTCTACACCAGAAAATTGGCGATATTACATGTACTCCCGTATCTCAGAGTGAAAGCAGACGCGTCGCTTTCGGTTTTCTTTAAAATAAAATGACAAAAGGTTTTTATTCACGTAGACTTAAAAAAAGCGCTTGTAAATAGTCAGAACATGTTTGTAGTAATATAGTTGTATAGGTACATTATTATTTCTAGTTACATAGATATTAGAAGTACACGGATTGTATGAAAACATACATCATCATCATATCAGCCGAAAGACGTCCACTGCTGGACAAAGGCCTCCCCCAAAGATCTCCACAATTGCCGGTCTTGCGCTATCCGCATCCAGCGATTTCCAGCGACCCGCACAAGATCATCGGTCCATCTTGTAGGGGGCCTACCCACGCTGCGTCTTCCGGTTCGTGGTCGCCACTCGAGAACCTTTGTGCCTCAGCGGCCGTCGGCTGTACGAGCTATGTGCCCTGCCCACTGCCACTTCAGCTTGGCAATTCTTACGGCTATGTCTGTTACTTTGGTTCGCCTGCAGATCTCAACATTTCTGATTCGATCTCGCAGGGAAACTCCAAGCATAGCCCTTTTCATTACTCTTTGGGTGACCTTGAGCCGCCTGATAAGGCCCATAGTGAGCGACCACGTCTCCGTTCCGTAAGTCATCACTGGCAACACACACTGGTCGAAGACTTTCGACTTGAGACACTGCGGTATTTGGGACGAGAAGATATTACGTAGCTTCCCGAACGCTGCCCAGCCGAGTTGGATTCTACGATTGACCTCCTTCTCGAAGTTGGACCTACCTAGTTGGATGGTCTGTCCTAGGTAAATATAGTTCTCTACAACTTCGAGTGCAGAGTCACCAATTTTCAATTGAGTGGGTGCAACATGGACGTTTGACATGACTTTCGTCTTATCCATGTTCATTTTCAGACCCACTTGTTGAGAAACTCTGCTGAGGTCATCGAGCATTGTACCGAGGTCTTCCATGGTCTCAGCCATGACTACGATATCATCGGCAAATCGAAGGTGAGTGATGTACTCGCCATTGACATTGATGCCAAAGCCTTTCCAGTCCAGAAGCTTGAAGACGTCTTCCAATGCAGCGGTGAACAGTTTCGGAGATATAACATCTCCCTGTCTCACACCTCGCTGCAAGTGGATAGGTTTCGAGTTCTGGTCCTGGAGTCGCACTGACATAGTGGCGTTTTCGTACAAACACTTTAACACCTCGATATACCGGTAGTCGATTTGGCACCTTTGGAGAGACCTCAGTACGGCCCAAGTTTCGATCGAATCAAAGGCTAATCGAATCAAACATTTATAAAATTTATTTTATAATAGCAAGTATATTTAGCTAGCTTGTATTAAGTTATTGTCAAAGAGATTATGTTTAAGTTTAAATATCAAAATTTATAGTTTTAGCTATATTTTTACTACATATTGTCTGAATGGTTATGTCTATATTATTATGGCGGACCATTTCCGCTTGACCTCTCCCCGATTTTGCCAGTGATTGTAGGACTAGTGCACTAATATTGTCCCGAGCATTTGGCTAGTTATTCTTGTGTTTGTCTCTCATCTTTATTGGTGAAAATTGACATGTATTATTTTAACTGCCACAAAAGGAGTTCTCAATTCCATCCGTTTTATTTGTATGTTGTTGTAACGGAACTTCTCCTCCGCCTCCGGTTTTTGGCGAAGTTGAAACGGAGGTTTATTCACATCATAATTATATATCTCTGCATCATCCAAAGGTCGATTGGCAGAGAATACCTTTGGCATCAATTCCGCCTTTGTATAGTTTTGTGGAATAAGCTTCAATAAAATAAAATAAATATAAATCGCGTTTCGACTTAGAGGCCAATTTCGACTCAGATTAACCACTGCCCATTCTATAAGTAGGTAAGTATGCTTCTTTGCTAGTATGCTTGTTTGGTGATATGCATAAAAAGTAAATAAATGAAATAATTATAAAAGCCTAGCAGTGCCCCGCGGTGTTACCCGCGTTAAATTTTATAAATTTTCTTTATAATTTTTCACGGAGCCCGAGACCTTTCCAACGAATGCAAAACCGTGGAAATCGGTTCGTGCGTTCTGGAGTTAAAGCGTCAGGAAGGAAAACCCTACTTATTTTTATATAGTAGATGTATTACAAAATAACGTTTAGGTACAAACATGATTTCAACATTCTTAAAGATAAAACAGACACCGAAAGCATAGCAGCGCCACCTGGGTACTAGCTATACGGTTGCCAACTATACTGTTTTGAACAGTATTATACTGTTTTTCACTAAATTATACTTTTTATTGTTGAACAAAAATAAAATATGCAAAATACTGTTTACTTTTATTCAGACATTCAAAGAGTGTAAATTAGTAAGTTGTGCGAGAAGCTCTAAAAATATTATTATGTAGGTATTTAAAATAGTAAATAAATAAAATACTGTTCATTTTTCTAAAATACTGTTAAATATTCTTTATAGACCTGACTATACTTTATTTCTAGTAAAAAAAAGTTCGCAACCCTAATAATAGCTACCACCTAAGCTGATAAGGTGTGGTCCTGGAAGTAAATGGGTCTATGGCAGGTCACGATTGAATGGGCGGCGTAGGATTGAATAAGTGTGTATTATCAAATAAAAACTGTATTATTGCGAGAACTGACAAAAGATATTATTATTTTTAGGTACCTAATGTTAAATAAGTATATACTTAAGAAAGCCTTTGCTCATTAGAATGATATGATCAACTGTGTAACATTATATAAAATATCAAATTTGAAAATTGATCTCTAGCTATGAAGCCATAAAATATGTCCGATATTATTTTAGTAAATAAATCGATTACGTTTCATCCATGAAATAAACTTTACAAGTTGACTGATTATGATTACGCGTGACTAACTCTTCCAAATAGTTTCATATTTCCGAACGAAGCGTAAAAGATTTGAAGGAACAAAGGACTCCTAATCCTTTTTTTTTAAAGCTAAGGAATGCCGCGCTATGCCGCCGATTTGGTTGTAATCGGTAGCTATTGACATGACACCTGTGGATTTATTATTATTTATTTATAGCCCTGTTTAGCTACATCATGTTTTTGTGTCTATACAAATAAAAGTATTTTTATTATTCATTCACCAGGAATTTATTTACTTACGCAGTTAAGTAAAATATCATTAATTCTTAAATTAGTATTTAAAATACAATACGTTATTCGTGGTTAACGAACGAGTCACGATTTTGAATGAAACGTAGGGGTGAATAGAGAGGAATACAAAATTTATATAATTTTTTTTATTGTTAACAATGGAAAAATTCGGTAGGAAATTAGATTCAAACAATCAATTATTTTGTCATATTTTTACTATATCTACCACCAATAACAGCCATTACTAAGGGAAAGTGAATCGTGTTTTAATTTTTCTTACTTTAGTAGTTTCTGTTTTTATCAACATTTCAGCTACTTAACAGATTTTTTTCTTGACCTAGTCCCATAGAAAAATATACGTTGGCTGGCATTTAAATGAAACGAACTTGCTATCACGCGCATGCCAAGATTGACCTTAATAGTGTATTTGATAGTAAACAGATAATAACTTATTAATATTAAAGTTACTTGACGAAAAACCACTAAAAGGTAAAATAATAATATTTTATTGATGTGAAACATCTATAGCCGCACGTAAAACAGATTTCTGGCGTGGCGACGCATGCCGTGGTTTTTTTTTTAGTTCCTATCACAATAATTATGTTCATTTCGACTTCGACTGCGACTTATACTTCGACTTCGACTTCGACTGCGACTTACACTTCGACTTCGACATCGACTTCAACTTCGACTTCGACTTCGACTTCGACTTCGACTGCGACTTATACTTCGACTTCGACTGCGACTTATACTTCGACTTCTGCATATTACTTTTACAAAATAATGTCGATGTTTCACATCTGCCGGGCGTCCCGTGACGGATACATTTTATTTTTAATTTATTTCTAAACTTTATGCACAAAGTTGTACAAAGGTGGTCTTAATGCCATAGGCATTTTCTCCCAGTCGACCTTGAGGAAGTGCAGAGATTAAAAGTAAATAAATATTGTTTGATATTAAAAAAAGAAGCAGTGATCTGTAGTCAACCGAACGACCAGTTGCCGGCTGTCAACATAAACAAAACAATATAAACGATATGAATAGAGTAGCAAACTCCACACATGAGCTGTGGGTTTCTGAACGCACTCAGTCTGCGAGCGCATGCGCTCCGTGTTTGACGTGTGGCGCTTGTCAAATATCACTAGTATTTTCGATTTCGTAATTTGTCGGACGCAGTGACAGTGTTTATATATTATTTTCGGATCGTAGTTTAATACAGAATAATCAAAAATGGATAGAAACGATAGAAAAACAAACTCTCGTGCCCATACATTGACAATTGATCGCGATTCAAAGTTTATAATGCGAAAAATAATTTTGGATTTCGCCATCCTGTTTTGCGGTGAGTGAAATAATGATTGTTCGAATGTTTTATTGTATATCGTGTCGATACGAAAAAATGGTTAAAAAATCTCCTTGTATCATATGCTATTTTGACGAATCTGCCAGTAAAAGTAGTGTTATCGTTTAAAAACGTACCTACTGTTTAAGTGATGATTACATTATCAATAACAATAACATGCAAACGACTTCTACGGTACCTACGAAGTAATATTATATGCTAATAAATTCAACTGTTTGTTAAAATTAGTATTTTTCCGGATGGATGTGATGTTTTTTTAAAGCTATAAGTACTGGATAATTATATAAAAAAGCAATTGTAGGCTATGGATAAGAAAGTAGTAGAGATAGTGTATCACCTTCTTGAATTGAACACACCATGCATAAGCCATAGACAATAAAATATATACACAAACCATACTTTTTATTAGTATTAAAAAATAGTAAAAAAAATCAGGTTTCTATGGACCATACCTGTTTCCTAAATCTACACCTGCTTATTTAACAACCTCTTAATAGTTAATTCGGGTACTTTTTCCTCAAACTTTTACTTATAAAAGGATATACTAACCAGTTTGATATATTCATCATCACCCTGATACTGTCCACTGCTGGCCATTTCTATAACATATTACATGCTATCAACTTGTATATGTGCATAGTGGGCCTTGTTGCCTGTTATTAAATAAATTATTATTATTATTATTATAATGTGTAAATTTTGTAATAAATTTAATATATTGTACAAATGTAATAAATTTAGTTAAAGTTTTCTAGATTACTTATAAAACCCCACTCTAAATACGTATTAGTAAAATTATTACAACTGTTTTCCTTAACATGGTGTTTTGTTATTGTTTATATTTGGTTAGATTCAGATACTTACCTGGATAATAGATATAAGTTGAAGTAGGTATTACTTTACTTTATAGTATAATAATAATACTAAAAGTATTAAATAAACTTATTTGTTACCCAAATTTTTCTTATCACTTGTGAAATTTGACTATTATTAAATTTAGTTGTAAAAGTTATTCAATCATGTAAAGATATAATCAATTTTATGTTGTCAATAAATTAACACCAATACTGAATTATGGATAAATTTCTTAGAAAAATTTAATTCCCTACTGTCAATATCTTCAATGCTAATCAAAATAAACAAATGAAAGAAAACATAGAAAAACACATGGATACATTTTGTTTTAAATAATATGTGGGGACAATGTCACACAGATCATCCTAGCCCCAAACTAAGCAAAGCTCAAATATTTGCACTTAGCGGGATTCGAACCCAGGACCACCAGCTTCGTAGGCAGGAGCACTACCAACTAGGCTACGGTGACCGATAAATTGAATGCCATGAAATGTAGTGATTGATATTATATTCAGGTGCAGAAATTATGAACATAGGCAGTGATCCTTGAAAAGCTTATTTAAAGTAGGCAGGGTCTGGGCACATCTTATAGAGATTGGATTGACGGCCACCGTAGCCTAGTTGGTAGTGCTCCTGCCCATGAAGCTGGTGGTCCTGGGTTTCGAATCCCGGTAAGTGCAAATATTTGTGTGATGAGCACGAATATTTGTTTCTGAGTCATATCTATATAAGTATGTATATCGTCGCCTTGTACCCATAGTACAAGCTTTGCTTAGTTTGGGGCTAAGATGATCTGTGTGACATTGTCCCTAGATATTATTATTATTGGCTAATTTGCCTTTTCTGCATTTCTATTGGGGCCAGTCCCATTAGATTACAAATTTATAGGTAATGGGTGCTGCGGTCATTGAAACCCATAAGGATCCAGTACAATTTTGTTAGCAACCACTGTGGCCCTCCATGACCCTAAGTTTTAGCAACCACTGTGGCCCTCCATGTCCCTAAGTTTGCATTTGTATAAATGAAATGCTCTGATAATCAATCGCTTGAAGAGCAGTTCACATATCAATTGCACAAAACATTCCTAAGAGCCAACCCTCCCATACCTTCTCATGCTTTGCTTGCTTATCGTATTGGTAGTGGTAACCCTAGTGTCAGTTGCTCAAGCCGCCCAGTAGGCCTCTGACATGGCTAAACGACTGTTGTCAAATGGCTACAACCGGGACCGACAGCTTAATGTGCCCTCCGAAGCACGGAGACGCTCAGAAATTAAACAACTTTTGCGGTCACCCATCTGTGGACTGACCGCGAGCCTAGTTGCTTAACCTCGCCGCTCGCTTATGGACCGGTGAGAGCATCTAGCTATGAGCTCTCATGCTTATTATGCTTCAGAGGTACTAACCTCAAAGGTGCCTTCTGGGCCTTCAAAGGGCTTGAGCACCGCTCGCCTCTGTTGTCCGGTGAAGCAGTGAAAGACTAGATGACTTAAACATTGTTGCAAAAAAAATTGTTAATAGCATAAGGAAATTGTATGCTTAAAAATAGGTAATAATAAATATGAGTATGTTCCTACACACTTAATTAAATTAAATAAACTACATATCATTACATATACATAAAATATTAATAGGTAGTATTAGTTCAATTAATGATGTAGCTTATGCCATCATTAGGTATGTTATGTAAAATATACATTAGGTATATATGTATTTCAAATTACCATACCTAATCATAATTTATAATTTTAATTGCTATAATTCATTACAGAAGTTACTTGTTGAGAACTGAACAAATATGGCTCTCAAACATTTGTCACACAATTTGCCGTAGGCGATTGAGAATAAGTCCAGGCATAAATTAATTAATCAGACTTAAAACTTCAATAAGAATTGCTCAAATGCCTGGAGCATTTCGCAAGATGTAAAAATCAGTTTAATTAGAAACAAATGAGGCGATTCTAATTGGGCGGGAATGCAATGCGCTCCTTTCGCGGTACTGTATTTGATACTCTTTGAGTGTGTAACTTGTTAGGTATCAATTATAAATAATAATATCCTCTTAGCCGAGTTTCGGCCACGGCGGTCAGTCTCAATAGAGATTAGCTATCTGCTCGGGGCATGTTATAGTGCACAGGCATGTGCGCAAACACAGGAACACTTTCTATTCCATCACCCTCATGATCCGATGGGACGTATAGCGACACGATCGGAAAGAGGTCAGGTAAACGACCGACGGCTTTACGCGTTCTCCGAGGCACGGGGGTGTAAACCGCCAATTCCCAGACTTCGGGCTGATGTGGAAAAAAAATTCTTTTTGCAGAAAAGTCTCAAGATCGCTTTTGGCCCATCCCGGGATTTGAACCCAGGACCTTGTTCTCTGCGGGTGATCAATTAATCAGCATATTAATTTATCTCTTAGTAATTAAATATCTACATTTTTTTATTTTATCTATCTGCATAGAAACTCTTTTCAATTTAGTTTTTTCACGATTATAACATATTGACTTTAACAGTCAATAAACATAATATATGCGTATAATGGAGTGAATGGCACAGTTCTCATGCATATTGTGGCCTCATTTTACTGACCAAGTTGCAATGATTGTGAACCAAGTAACCTTGTGTATTCAAATACAGAGTATTATGCCTTCAAAAGGTAGGGTATTCATTATGGTATTTGGCCACAGATCTTTTTTGTACACCATGTAGGGATTTGTGAACGTCCTAGCACGTACGTCGTGGCATTCTGTACTCGAATGCTCTTTTTAAACGTGAATATTCCTTCCCTCTTACTGCAACTCCTGGAATCCAGGATCAACAGTGGCACACTATGAACTGACTCTGAGCGGTGAGGCTCAGGCATGTCCCGGGGAATCGCGTCAACTGTCTTTGATCCCGCAAGGAGTTTAATCAGTACGAAACGAAGAGGATTTGGTAAAATTTAGCTCCACTTCCCTCCAGAGCAAAGCGGTGGACAAAATACTACTCGGATACGTTTTCTCCGATGTGTTTCTACAGCGGGATAAGTAGAGGTTATCACACTAATATTATAAAGGCGAAAGTTTGTGAGTGTGTATGTTTGTTACTTTTTCAAGGCTAAACGGCTAGGAGCAATGATAAATCGGAGTTGTAATATTCGGAATTTTGAACCATTTGGAATTATGGAAATCGGTGTTTACATTCGTATTTGTGAGTGTCGGAATAAAGTTTTTCGTAGTGTAGTGTACCAAGACTATTGCTACATTTCGACTTCTAAATATATGTCAAAGGTAGTAATTTCTGACGATCACCGTAGCCTAGTTGGTAGTGCTCCTGCCTACTAAGCTGGTGGTCCTGGGTTCGAATCCCGGTAAGTGCAAATATTTGTGTGATGAGCACGAATATTTATTTCTGAGTCATGGATGTTTTCTATGTATTTAAGTATCTATCTATCTATATAAGTATGTATATCGTCGCCTGGTACCCATACTACAAGCTTTGCTTTGTTTGGGGCTAGGATGATCTGTGTGACATTGTCCCTATATATAAAAAATGAAAATAAAATATAAATTTGCATTGTATACTTCAACCTATTTAATTAAATTATTTATTTCATGTATATTGTTGTATCGATCTGAGTCTGAAATAAAGAAAATATTATTATTAAGAAAGATTTTTTTATACAAACAAGTCGGTCGGTAAACAATCTCGCCCGCTCTTTTAATCAGTCGAATGACCGTGACTGCCTTGTTAGTCGGACAGTAGCGTGTTTAACTGAAGATAATGAGGTCTTGGGTTCCTTTTTCTGGCAAGATAAAGGAGCGCGGTACAGACGTCGATCCACACATTGATCACAGATGATATCTACTCTAGCTAATAATAATAATATCCTGGGACATTAGTCGTCGTACCAAAGTGACCGACATAGCCGTAAGAATTGCCGAGCTGAAGTGGCAGTGGGCAGGGCACATAGCTCGTAGAGCCGACGGCCACTGGGGCAGAAAGGTTCTCGAGTGGCGACCACGAACCGGAAGACGCAGCGTGGGCAGGCACCCTACAAGATGGACCGATGATCTTGTGCGGGTCGCTGGAAATCGCTGGATGCGGATAGCGCAAGACCGGCAATTGTGGAGATCTTTGGGGGAGGCCTTTGTCCAGCAGTGGACGCCTTTCGGCTGATATGATGTTGATGGGAATTGGGGCATTAGTCACACACGGCCATCTGATCCCTAACTAAGCAGAGCTTGTAGGTACTATGGAAACCAGATAAATGATATTCTAAATATACTAGACACTTTTATAAATACATACTTACATAGACAACTAGCAGTGCCCGCGGACTTCGTTCCGCGTTATAAATATGTTTGTCTCTGCCCGTTTGTTCCGTGTAAAACTTCGGGTTAAAAGTTCGGCATAATATGTTTTTCATAGCCTATAACACTCCACAATGACGTAGCTTTCGTTTTTAGTTGGTGAAATAATTTTAAAAATCGGTTCTGTGGATCCAGAGATTACGCCTTACAACTTCACAAACTCACAAACGTTACCTCTTTATAATATTAGTATAGATTACATCCAGACTCAGGACAAACAGACATGTTAATGCACACAAATAACTGTCCTGAATCGAACCCACGACTTGCGGCTTGAAAGGCATGCATTTACCAACCACGCCAACCGGCCCGTCAATCAAAAGTAATCTGATCTCAAGGTGGACCGATGATCTTGCGGGAAGCCGCTGGATGCAGGCAGCGCAAGACCAACTGTTGTGGAAATCCTCGGGGGAGGCCTTTGTCCAGCAGTGGACGTCTTTCGGCTGATATGATGATCAATCTGATCTTCATTATTGTATACCCTAGTAAGAAGCGCATTAGTATAATAGAGGTACTTAGTTGTTGTTTAAGACTTAAAAGTTTATTTAGTTTGTATCCCACATGATCAGTGACATAACAAAACTGCCACATGTAACTCACTGGGAGCACAACAGTGGGCCCATTGATTACCAGTCATTCCCATTCATCTGTTCTACTCGGAATTATTCCGCCTGCGAACGCTATTTTTAGTGTTTGCGACCAAGTCTCATCATAATTTTAATAAATAAAGCAGTATTTATCTAAATTATGTTGATGTCTATGGTGATGGCAAATATCGTGAAGAAAGCATGGTTTTCCATGCACGTGGCATATGCAACTTTCCCTTTACAAGCCACATTGTGAAATTCCATTTGTACAAGTTGTTACAAAGTACTAGCAATCATATAGGAGTGCCCAGTCCATCCCATATCACACATTTGATTGCAATCAGGCGACAATGTGTTCAATTGTATACCTAAAAAAGACTAACAAAGATTCGGTGGTCAGGCTCGGGTAAGAACGAGTGAATATAAATCAATTTTCCTCAATCTTATCCTTTGATTTGGATCCCAGCAATGATAATTATTGAGATTCCTAATTGTTAAGAGTAACTTAAGAATAATGGGAGGAACATTTGGAAGACCCCAAATCATAAATATTTGTAGATTAAAGGCGAGAATACTACACCGTCAAGTGCCAGGCACAAAACCACAGAATAAAAACGATTGTAAAGGATCACATTGAAAAGATACTTTTATCGCAGTAGTCTCACAGGGAATTAGAGGACATACAGTACAGTTTATTGCAACAAATTAAAGTTCATAATATAGCATGCTAATATGAGTTTTGTTAAGTTAATAGCTGTGCCCCGCGGTTTTACCCGCGTTAAATTTTATCAATTATCACAGCTCCTCCCGCGTAGTTGATAGCGTGATAATTTATAGCCTATATTATGTTGACCTGACTTTGATATTCATGCAAAATTTGAAGTAAACCCATGCAGTACTTTTTGAGTTTAGCCCGGACATACACACAGACAAACAGACAAAAATTCTAAAAAGTATATCGATTGTAGATCACGCCCCAAGTATCCTTAAAAAAAAATTGAATGTTCAGTTTTGACTTTCGTACGATTTTATTATATGTATAGATGTATGCGGTACAATTGCAGCATTACCGCTAATATAGCAATATCTTGTAAATAACCGTAGAATGATCCAAAGCACCTCAGTGAGAAAAAGAGTTAGGTAGTTGAGAGTGCATGTAGTTGAGAGTGCATTTATTGGTAGGAATTGACATAATATTTCCTGCACGATCTGCGGCGTGAAAGGTAAGCATTTGCAAACCCACCAACTGGCCCGCCGATATACGCACCTCTGTACAAATAATTCCTGGATATATACGCTTCTATTATACCTATATACTATTTGTATCGGCCCCTTATGTATGTTGAGATAGTACAAATAAATGAATAGGAGTATTCCTATAATTTTAGTAAAAGGAGAGTATTGATAGTTACTGGTTTGCTTCAAGGAAATCGTGCAACCACACGCAAGAAACATTGTATGCTAAACTTAGCACAATCTTCAGGCATTCCCACGCCACTTAACTTCCCTTCTCATGTATGTGCCTACACAAAAACACTATAGCTATGTTTATATATAATAACCATTAAAAGAAACAACATCCTTCTCTGTGTGAGGGAAAGTTAAGAAGATTATATATTTATTGATCCTGAAGTCAGGTAATAATAATTGAAGGTCCAGATTCAAAGTACTTTAAAATATGTTGACGTACATATTTTTTTTTTACGAGTTGTTATGATATTTCATTCCAGTTTTAATGTTTGCCCCGATTGTAATAATTCCAACCATAGTTCGCCAGCTCCAGCAGGAGCTCTGAGGATGTGAATTGAGCACAGCCCGCCAAACAAAGTGGCAGGTAATTGCCGCGCTGTCAAAACATCCGACGCGCTCCGACCTGTCAGATTAAACGTATCCGTTAAGTAGGCATTCGCGTATGACAGGATACCGACGTGAGAATTTAAAAGTAAAGCGTTCACATTCTAAACGTTGTAGGTATACTTTTCATTTTTTGGCGATATTCGCTGCGCTTGCGACGGAGCTTTTATTTGCAGAATTATCTACTAAGAAGTGATTAAGTCCGATTTTTGCATTATGTACTGATGTCTGTTACGTATATATTTCATTTAACCAGTATTTTTTTTATATGTACTATTATCGGAAGATAGTACTGTAGTAATACTATAACCTAGCTAAGATAGGGCCAGTTTCATACCAGTACGGATAAAATTAAAAATGTATACCACAATTGAATGTATTTTCCGTATATGTTATGAAAATAAAATTATTTCTTTCTTTCTATTAGAATCTGTATGTTTTTCTAGTTTTGTATTGCATCCTGAAGTGTAAAATAAAGAGTTTATCCATCTATCTAACTTCTGATTTTAAAAGCAGACGCTTTCTCATTTATAAATTTTAGATTCACCCTTTTAGAACTGTGTGTTGAAAGCCGACATACATGTAGGTACATTTATTTCTAAACCGAATCTGGTGTATGAAAATTTAGGGCTTCTTACTTTGAAAAAATGCTTCCATAGGCGAAGCATTTTACCGCCTTAGGGGTGAAATTGTGAAAAAATGCTTCCATAGGCGAAGCTTACAACATAAAGGCATAATTCGACGGGCCGGTTGGCGTGATTGGTAGATGCTTGCCTTTCACGCCGCAGGTCGTGGGTTCGATTCCCATCCTAGACAGATATTTGTGTGCATGAAAATTTCTGTATGTCGTGAGTCTCGGTGTAATTATCTATATAAGTATGTATTTACAAAAGAATGTAATATATTAGTTATCTGGTTTCCATTGTTGTACTACGCTTTGCTTAGTTTGGGAGCAGGGGCTCTACCAGCTAAGTCACTGAACATCGATTTCTTAAATGGCGTTCAAATAAATAAAGGTTAAAAATGACTTAATCAATCTTCAAATCGGCTTCCATGAGCACATGTGACGTCATAAATGGTCCGGAATCGATTGTCAACATTGAAGCCGATTTAAAGATTGATTAAGTCATTTTTAACTTTTATTTATTTGAACGCCATTTAAGAAATCGATGTTCGGCGAGTAAGCCGGCAGAGCCCCAGATAGTGTGTGAATAATGTCCCAAGATATTATTATTATGAATTAAGAAACAAATTTCTAGCCCCAGC
The DNA here is from genome assembly GCA_951640165.1 of Pseudoips prasinana. NCBI lineage: Eukaryota > Metazoa > Arthropoda > Insecta > Lepidoptera > Nolidae > Pseudoips > Pseudoips prasinana. The sequence continues at coordinate 27,803,496 of OX621251.1, read as the reverse complement.
GGTTTCGGCTCTGCCGTATTATAGAAGATATTAATTGTATTTTATTGGTAATAAAGAGAGTCATGATCAAAACCTCCACTGATTGGCAGCAAGCTGTTGAAAGAATTTATAAAGTACCTACACTTAACTGCGCTAAATATTATACAATCCAGTAAATTAAACAACGGTAATGTTAATGCAATAGCCGGTCTTATCGCTAAAAGCGGTCTACAGGCAACTTTTATTATTAAATATTCTGCACAAAACGTATCGTCGGCAGCCCTATCGTCGATAGTGAATGCCTACTGGGAAAATATATATTACAGTCCTGCCAGGTCTTCCTTGAATTCTCCATGTGGTTATAAATAACCATATAAGTAAAGTAGGTGTGCCATTTAAGTCAAGTTTACTATATTATATTGTTAGGAATACCTTAATATACACAGAAGCATTCAGATAATATGTAGTAAAATATGGCTTATAATATAAATTTCGATAAGCAAGCCTTAACACAATCTCTTTGACAATTCCTTAATACAAGCTAGCTAAATACCATTATTAGGTACTATAAAATAAATCTTATAAATGTTTCCGTCCGTGTACCTAAATATCTATATGTAACTAGAAATAAGTATGTATACTTAACTATATTACTACAAACATGTTCTGACTATTTACAAGCGCTTTTTTAAAGTCTACGTGAATAAAAACCTTTTTTATTTTACCCTGCATGGAGACTAATGCGCTGCCGAGCGCACTGGCCGCTGACACTTTTTTTTCTGGCTCTCGGTTGTGAAGAATGTCTATTGTGAAAATTTTGATTGTTAATTGTCATAGCTTAATTTTGATTCCATTATCCTATTTTGTTAGAATTTTAATTACGAAAAGCTTTAAATGTTTTAAGTTGTTAAATTTAGCATGTTTGATATTTTTTTTAAAGAAATCTATTTCTATCCCATAATAATATATTATTAAATTATATTACAGCATACATTTTCACTGTATGCACTAACGAAATCGCTCCGAGCTATCTCTGTTCTATGATCAGGGTTAGCCTTACCTAGTGTTTTGGAGAAATAATTATATGGGTGGTACGAACATTTAGATATTGCTTAATGTAGATTTGTTTCTACTAAGGTGATTTGGTCATTAATAGTTTTGTTAAGATCTGTCAGATTAATATATTTAAAAAATAGCTAAGTTAAATATCATATATTGACGGGCTTTTTGGTATAGTGTTTAGTGACCCTGTCTGCTAAGCCAGAGTTCGTGAGTTCGATCTCAGAAGCTTTGGTCCTCAAGAACAAATTAATGTTTGTGCGATGAGCACGATTATTTCTTCTATATCTGGGTGTAATTTACCTATTATATATTAGAAATATATAAGTAGATATGTTTATCAGTTGTCTGGTTGCCATAGTTCAGGATCTGTCTAGTTTAGGATGCGATAACAGTGTGTTAGTTGTCCTAAGATATTTAATATATATTATAAATTAATAAGATGTAACTAAATTTCTAGGCGATCAGCACTTTCTATTCCATCACTCTCATGAACCGATGGGACACGACCGGACCGACAGCTTTACGTGCTCTCCGAGGCACGGGGGTTTAACACCACCAACTCTTAGACTTCGGGCTGATGCTGAGAGATTTTTCTTTTTACAGAAAAGCCCCAAAATCACTTTTTGTCCCGAACCGGGATTTTAACCCAGGACCTCGTTCTCTGCGGGTGAACCACTGAGGGAGAAAGGAAAGTCGCAAAGTATAGACATAAAGTATTTTCATTACGTGGCGAATTCTAGCAGTCATTTCCTACCACGAGCCGTGTTGAGAAACGACATTCCAAAATATACGAGGTGTAAAATAAATTGTGGAGGAAGCTTAAGGGGAGCTATCAACTCGTAATTCTTAACGAATTATGGGTACTAACGTTCTTAACGAGGAAAACCAATTTGTTTAAAACATTATTTTCTAGTATTTACTAGAAAATATGTTCATGCCGCCCCATACGGGCCGGTTAGCGTGGTTGGTAAATGCTTGCCTTCCACAGCGCAGGTCGTGGGTTTGATTCCCACCCAGGATAGATATTTGTGTGCATGAACATGTCTGTTTGTCCTGAATCTGGGTGTAAATCTGTATATAAGTATGTATTTACAAAAGAAAAGTAGTATATGATAGTACTATATCATTTACCTGGTTTCCATAGTACAAGCTCTGCTTAGTTTGGGATCAGATGGCCGTGTGTGAATAATGTCCCAGGACAATACATAATAACATTAACTGATCTTGTATCATCATCATCATATCAGCTGTAAGACGCCTACAGCTGGATATCGGCCTCCCCAAAGATCCCTCCAATTGCCGGTCTTAGGTTACCCGCATCCAGCGGCTTCCAGCGCCCCCCAGAAGGTCATCGGTCCATCTTGTAGGGGGCCTACCCATGCATTTGGTTCATAGTCGCCCGTCGGTTCTACGAGCTATGTGCCCTGCCCTGCTGCAATTCTTCGGACTATTTTGGTTACTTTGGTTACGTCTTGTATAGAAATAATTAATATAATAGTTAAATTGACGTGTTACACTTTAATCAGTTTCCCTTAAATTACGTGCACTAATTACCGATAAAGAATTACAATCAGATGATGCATTTTGTATGGGGAGGCCAAAAATTCCTTACTAATATTGTAAATGCGTAAGTAATTCTGTCTGTCTGCCTGTCTGTCTGTCGCGCTTTCACGTCAAAACTACTGGACCGATTAAAATGAAATTTGGTACACAGATCACATGTCATTTTAGAGCTAGAATCTTAAAACTTATATTTTAGGCTGTTGATTCGATAAATAAATATCACATTCAAGATTTGTAAAAAATTTACCCTCAAGGGTGTAAAATAACAATAGGGAATGTGTGATGAAAGTTTGCATGGACGTATGTAAGGTTTATGGGAATGCAAAATATTAGGGAAATTCTGATGAAACATTTAAAATAATAATAATATTTATTGACACCAATATAGTCATTTTTACATGTCAGTGCAATGGTATAAGGTAATAATAAATAATAATATGTTATAGTTATTTAATTATAACAATAAATTAAAAAAAGAGTTTTTTTTTCACGTAGACTTTCAAAAAGCGCTTGTAAATAGTCAGAACATGTTTGTAGTAATATAATTAAGTATACATAATTATTTCTAGTTACATAGATATTTAGATACACGGATTGTATGAAATCATTTATAAAATTTATTTTACAATAGTGATGATATTTAACTAGCTTGTATTAAGTTATTATCAAAAATATTTCCTATGTTTAAGTTCAATTATCGAAATTTATAGCTTTAGCTATATTTTACTGCATATTGTCTGTCTAGTTGTCGAAAGCTGATTCCCAAGCCAGGCTAATTTGCCTGTAACATTTACGGAGTCATTACAAAATATGTAGACGGAGACACGGGCATAGCTAGTATTTCTTATATTTCGCAAAACTTGGTTTTTTATGATTTACTATCCGATTCGATCGATTATTAGTTCAGTTTCTTTGATAGCGCTCCTTTTTTCCACCACTAAATATGTGACACCTTTTCTATTAGTGGATGGGTAACTGTACATCAAAAATTACTTAACAAAAGAGTTACCCTAAAAATGTATGATGATCGTATAACTAGTAGAAAGGACCAGTAGTGGGTGGCGCTCGCACAGTGAACGACAAAGTAACTTATCAGTGCTCATTATAGCTATAACTTACTAGAAATAAACAAATAGGACAGGACCTATCATATCTTTTAACTAATTGCTCTGTACGTTTGTATAAATTTATTATATTAGGTACTAGCAAGCGGCATGCTTTGCACGCATAGATAGAAAGATCAATTAATGCAGAGAGAAGGAATGCGTTGAAATTTGGTTCAAACTTATTTCAAAATACGTAATTAGTGTACTAGTCTTTAGTGTCAATTCCGCTTATGGTCAGTTCGGGGAGAGACTTGTATAGTCACGTCGTCATCCCGCCCAAAAAAATTACATGCACCAGTATGAGACCCGACTCGTGTTGCAGTTCTTGCGGACCATTCTCAAGAGATATAACAAGCTAACTCGTCGAGTGTTCGAGTGCGAACACTCGACGAGTAAGTAATATATTGCATATCTTGCATTTGCATATTTTTTTCCTGCGGGAGGGCGGTGTAAATTGTATCGGGCGTTGAATAAACTGACAATTAGCGAAATAAACAGTACGTATTAATGTTGCGTTTTGATGGATAATATGATATGATGTTTTGGTGTTATGGATTTCCGCTGAGGACTGATTCCATTACTTATGAAACTTATTTGTTGAATACTTTTTAGGGGTCTGAATACAGAATAGAATATTAATTTTATAGATCATAAAAAGTTAGAATAATCAAATGATTATACTAGAAACAAAATTAACTAACAAAACTGATTTTAAAGATGACCTCGCACATGGGATATAATTCCCGGCGTTGCCGGATACTTTACAACCAAAGTCGGAACTACTACTTGTGGGTCACACAAATAGTTACTTTATGGGGAAATCGTACCCGGGACTCGAAGTGAAGGGGCGACTGTCTTGTACTGCTGCCCATACATTCAGTGAAAATTAGAATAATGGCAAAATTCTAATAAATTACCTAGAAATCAGTTATCACACTAACGTTATAAAGGCGAAAGTTTGTGAGTGTGTATGTTTGTTACTTCTTCACGTATAAACGGCTGGAGCGATTTTAATAAAATTTGGTATGGAGTTAGCTGACACCCTGAATTAAGACATAGGGTATAATTTATAAAGTTAATCGCGGGTAATACCGCGGGGCACAGCTAGTCAAAAATATTATCGAACTAAGAGAGTCCTTGCGTAAGTTATAAGTACTTGCACTTATAAGTACTACCTTTTACGCACACAACTTTTTTTTACGAACCAGATGTAAACGAGTAACATTTTATCTCAACGCACCTGTTTGCAATTAAGTGTCGGCCTATATCAGTGGATTTCTACGAAAATGTCCCTTAATGTACGGTTGAACCGTACTTAAAAACTTAAGTACTTACTTAACACGTCCAAGTGGGTATTGCGGCCATCTATACGGTAATACCAGATGTGCTATTACTATAAGTTGAAGTCACAATAATTAGATGGTGCGTCTTCTTACTGAGATACCGACCGTGTCAAAGAATAATAAATTGAGTTGATCTTTTGTGCCTATTCGGTGCAGACACTTGACATTTATTGATGTATTTTCCAAAAAGTGACCGTGATTATGTAATAAGTTCCTTATTTTTTATTGGTTGGGTTCTTAGACTGCCTCGTTGGTCTAGAAGTCCTGGGTTCTCAAATACATGGTAGGAGCAAAAATAGATTTTAGAATTCCTGTAAAAGAAATCGCAGTATCAGCTCGCAATTTGGAAATTGGCGGTGTCACATCATCCCCGTGCCTCGAGAGTAAGAAAAGCCATTGGTCTAGTACCGTATCTGTTGGCCGGTCCATCGGATCATGAGATTAAAGGAATAGAATGTGAACCTGTGTTTGCTATTTCCCATTTAGACTTGCAGCTATGGCCGGCATTCGACTAGCAGGACAGAGTTGTTTTAGGCGCCCAGTATAATGGATCGCTTTCTAATAACTACTAAATCTACTATATCTAATAATACACTATTGAGCTCGCTGAAGTATGAATTTAGGCTTTAAAGTCTTTCTTTTTCATAAATGTTGTATATAAGTTTGGTAAAGTCCTTTTCCATCCGCTATACCGCTGTTAGGCTGCGCTGCCTTATGTAATCGCGGTACCAATGATAGGACCCTTTAATACGAATGTAACTATACTGCAGATAAACTACTTGACATTTTTAACTACACATGCGTGCCCGCTCACCTGCTGCCCTGCTGTGTGGTGACGGCATAGAATATCAGCCATCACACCATCTCATCCCGTGGGGGGCGTAGAAATCGACCGAGGGAATACCTACCAGAGAACGGGCAGCAGCGTTTTTCTGTGAACTATTGCCATCAAACTGCGATCGCCAACCCGTCTGCCCAACGTAGCGATTTTGACATATCCCCCCCCCCCCCCCCCATAGCTGGGAGGCTTTTGTCCAGCAGTGGATGTACACACGGCTACACACCAAGCTATACATTTCCAGTATAAGCTGATCTCGCGTTGTATAGGATATTCATACAATGACAGTTCAGCTTATATTAGAAATGTGTAGCTTGATATGTAGCCGTGCATACTTTGGCTGAAATGATTATGCGTGCCCTCTAAAGGCTTCCTTTCCATTCTGTGGCAAATTTTCCTGCAATTAAAGTCACATTTAGTCCAATTTACTATGTAGTAATGTACTTTATATTATGTTCTTTATATGACCAAATTATAATATATTTATCCACCGTAATCGACTTAATTTAATGCCACATTTAACTAGGACTACATTAACATGAATGTGCCATTATAATAATTAACAAATTAGGCGTTTTAAATTAATAGGTCTAATTACAAATTCCATTTATTAATTATTTTTTCTGTTATTCATGTTAAAACGTGCGTAATTAATTATTTTTTTATGTTATTAACTGCTAATGTTAATTGCAATATCATTATATAATTATCTTTCTGACATTGCGTGCTTAGTTATTCATTATTTTATGACGTAGGTACGCGTGCTGATGCCTGTGAGAGACAAGGATATATATTATCACGATTATTTATAATACTAGCTGTTCCCCGCGGTTTTACCCGCGTTAAACTTTATAAATTATAGCCTATGTGTTAAACCAGGGTGTGAGCTAACTCCATACCAAATTTTATTAAAATCGCTCCAGCCGTTTAGACTTGAAGAAGTAACAAACACACACACTCACAAACTTTCAGCTTTATAATATTAGTATGATGTGTTTAACATTATTAAAACCCTCAGAAGTGCTGCTTATAATTATGATTGCATTCATATACGATTGTTTTTATGCAAGTGCCAAGCATGTAGATTAATTAATAGCCCGCATAGCTTTATTGAGAAGTTTCATTAGAACAATACTGTATGTATAATTAATGATATGTCTGTTGGTTACAAACTTGTACACGCTGAAGCTGGGGTTATGTTGTGGTGGACTTTGTATACAATTATTACACATTAAGTTAAAAACATTACTGTTAACCTATGTTACCAATAGATGGCGTTGCTGCCAAATAAGTAATTACAAACGTAGAATACCTACACAAAACATTTTGTGGTGGAGGATTTTTTATTTTGTTAGTGTAAATAGCTAATTTAAAGAATAGCGCTTACAAACAAATATATACAGATGTGTGATAAGCGATGTAATTGTGATTTATGTATTTTCAGAAATGTTTTATTCATGTCACATAACTTACATGTATAACTTAACATAACTTTACTTTTAGTTTGACATAAATAGTCCTGCGACTTTTATTATTAAACTAGCTGTGCCCCGCGGTTTGCGCGCATTGATAAATAAATAAATTTTAGCCTATGCGTTAATCAAGAGTGTCAGCTAACTCCATACCAAATTTTATTAAAATCGTTCCAGCCGTTAGACGTGAAGAAGTAACAAACATACACTCTCACAAACTTTCACCTTTATAATATTAGTGTGATTCTCTCCGATAAACAAATATACCTACTCATATTGTCATTGTTCATCTCTTGTCGTATCTACATTCTTTACTAGGTACTAGCTGTGCCTTGCGGTTTTACCCGTGTTAATTTTTATAAGCTCCATACCAAATTTTATTAAAATCTCCACTGTTTAGACGTTCAGAAGTAACAAACATACACACTTACAAACTTTCGCCCTTATAATATACCTACTAATATTGTCATTGTTCATCTCTTGTCGTATCTACATTCTTTATTATACTCTTTGACGTGGTGCACTACGCTGTGTTCCCACGAATAGTGTGGCTGCTTCAATATTTGTGTACCTGCACTATCACCTGCGATATCCGTGCATACAATACAGCTGCACTCCACTATAAATTAGGTCGGTTATGTCATTAAGTAGAGATATCTGATTTGAATCAGGGTTATACATGGTATTATACGGTTTGATAATCAGATAATGAGGTCCTGGGTTAAAATGCCAGGTCGGATCAAAAAGTGATTTTGGATTTTTCTGTTAAGAAAATGTCTTAGTATCAGCCCGATGTCTTGGAGTTGGCGGTATTATACCCCCGTGCCTCAGAGAGCACGTAAAGCCGTAGGTCCTGTACCTGACCTCTGTCCGGTCGTATCGCTAGTCCTCTCATCGGATCATGAGAGTGATGGAATAGAAAAATTTCCTGTGTTTACGCAGACACTTGTGCACTATAATTTGCCCCGCGCAGATCTTCAGGGTCTTCATTGAGACTGCCACCGAGGCCGAAATTCGGCTAGAAGGACATTATTATTAATATGGTGTACCACTGGCGTGGTTTTGTGGTGACGCTCTGTAGTCTAAATCGCCCTCCATGACCCTTGGCATTAATTTGTGGAAATGAAATGCCGTACGTCCCGCTCCTTGGGGATAAGCGTAATGCGACAGTTGGACAAAATTAAAATCGACCTCACGCCACATCATTTGTTGTTTTATTTGCTAGAAGGCTTCAGCCCAAATCCCTGGATTGCCTGGCTAAAACGTCCCTTTCTTACTGTATACGTATTATTAAATCCAATAATAATAATAATGAAAGATCTGCTTGGTGTATTGTACCTGGTGGCTACCCTGGAGTCCGAGGTGTAAAAGCCGTCCAGTAGGACTCTTAACATTTAATTGTGGTAGAGCATAGCGGTGTTGTGCAAGGTATATGAGCAGGTTGTCTGCAGACGTAGGTACCTCCACCTTTTTAAGTACTCGCAGGGTATGTGATAGGATGAATTGATGTTTTCCTGTGGGGAAGCCTTTTACCAGGAGTGGCTATCTTTCGGCTGATATGATGATGTGATACCATCAGTATCGCAAGCGTTACTGGCTACAGTAACCGCTTACCATCGGATGGGACGCCTGCTGGTTTGTCTACTTGTTAGTGCTAGGAGACAACCGTATTCCCTTCCTCAATCGTTCACCCCTTCATATTCACAATCATATCTTTATTCACAATAATCAATTGGAAGCATTCGCGGCTTGGCTCAATTGGCTGCCTAAACGATTCCTTCCTTATTCAGAATGTGGGCGTCCAATTCCTGAACAAAATTACACTTCGGTCTGAATCAATTAAATGATAGAGAGAGAGGAAATTAAATATCCTTATCTGTTAAACGTGAAAGGGAAAATGCGTATAAAATGAATATGAAGTTGGCTTTTGCCTGTGGGAAATCAGCATAGGTACAATCGAGGCCACCTAGGTGGATACACTTTGGCCTTTACAGTGTCTTTGTTACGAAGGCAGTAAGGGCGGTTTTCTTAGCGCAAGTGCATAAGACTGATGTGACATGGACTACCTATACATACAAGAGAGTCAAATACTTCCTGACGGCTGTTTCGGTCAGTATTTCCATTAAGGCGGCCGATATTAACGAAGACTAGTCAAATACGCTGGACATGTGGGAGTGCACAACTATGTCGAACACAGGTGCAATTTCTATCCCTCATTATCGGAGAGAGACCAGCCACTGGACTCGGCTTTAAGTGCTCTCCGAATTTAATACCGCCGGATTGTAATACCGCCAACTGCTAAACTCCGAGCTCCTACTAGGTATTTTTCTTGTCAAAATCCCAATAACACTTGTGCCCGACGACGATAACGAGGTTCTCGTAGTCTTCGCTCACTATCCTGAGGTTCTGCTTTTGATAACGCTTCTATTAGATCAACGAGGTAGTCAGGAAGATATCTCTGGAAAACAAGGGCATCAACATAAACATCATTATCATGTATTTCAGACGGCTTGGCGCTAGGTACAGAACCGGGTGATAAAATAAAACTGAAAACGACATTTAATCAGCTGGCTGGCAGGCTGTCTATGGATGCAACAGTAATGGTATTAATCTCGGGTATCGCAATCCATAGCTTCAACTTGGATAGATAAATACATTAGACATATAAAAGGGAAAAAATATGACGTGTGTGTCACTTAAATTTCAGACGCAGAAACTGTTCTAGATAGACTCATGGATCATCATCGTATTTCAGACGACCAATAATCCAGCCTACACGGCGACGGTTCTTCTAAAAGCGTACAGTATGAGGTGCGATAGTAAAAAGAAAATGGCACGCCTTAGTATCGAACTGCGGACTTTTGTAACGCAGTCCCTTATCAACAAGTTCCTATGTATCAACCGATAAGAATATCCTATTAATAAACATTAATTATAAACTGCTAATCAAAGTCGAGTTACCGTACGGTCGGATAGTTACAGTCTTGAAAATGTTCTAGCTAATCTAACAACAAATATACCAACTTAAGGATAGTGAGATTTGTGTCAACAGGTTTCACTAAGTGGTTCCTGTTATGTAATGGCTTGCGTATCGTTACAAATAGATAAATATTTACTATTTACGCACCGGCTATCTGATAATGAGTCGTGGTTACGTTGGCCAAATGCCTTTGTTAAATCCATAAAAAAACATCGATGTATGTCTATCGCTCAACTTTATCTTATGGAATTTCTTTGATAACAAATTCTACAGTCCCACTGTTGCCAATTGAGCCTCGATAGAATGTTGTCTTATTTTCTATATATACTCTGACATGTAATCTATGATCATAGATTACATGTCAGAGTAATTAATGATAGGCTGGAACAAAGTCCTATGTTGGTTTAATAGTGCAGTGGGGCTTTCTATATAGATCAAATGCCTTTGTTTAATCTATAAAAATATCTATGCATATTAATAGTTCAATTTTATCCTATGAAATTTCTTTGATGACAAAATTTTTGTCTGATTGAAGTCTCTTCGGCCGTGATAAAACATTGCCATATTGATAAGAATGCCAATTATTACACTGATGTCTAAGTAATCGACTATTAGTTGTATTAAAGTTCTTTACTAGTGTAGTTCTTAACCGTGATTCTCCCTGTCTGTACTTCATAAAAATTCGACCGACGCAGCTCCATGTGTCGCTGCATCGGCCGCTCGCCTTGCGCCAGCATCTCCTCGCGCTCCGGTACAGTGACGCGAGTACTTTCGCCTCGAGGTCCCAGGGCGGGGATCCGGCCAGTACACAGGCCGCCTCGTAGGAGACCGTGCGATACCCCCTGATGACTGACGGTCATAGCTCTCTGCGGTCTCCGCAGAACAGCAATGCTACCGGCCGTCAGGTCAGCCGCCCAGATCGGGGCCCCGTACAGGGCCATCGATCGCACGATCCCCATGTAGACAGTAATCGTCATTTATACCGCTGAATAATATCTATCAACTCTCCGCTTGAATTTGCTTTGACCTTTATTGTTACGGGCAGTGTTTGCCCAAGTGTTGCAGTTGTTAAGGCCTCCGACATGGCTTATCAACTGTTGTCTAACGACTACAATTGAATAACGTAAACGTTCGGAAGGTACACACGGCTACATATCAAGCTATACATTTCCAGTATAAGCTGATCTCGCGTTGTAGAGGATTTCCATACAGTGAGAGGTCAGCTTATATTGGAAATGTATAGCTTGATATGTAGCCGTGCGTACGAAGAAGGCATGCTTTACAAATTAAACTATTTTGGCGGTTACCTTTCTATAGTCTGTCTACCTGCCTAAGTGATAAACCTCACCGATCACTTATAGAACGGTGAGAGCAACTAGCTATGAGCGGTTCAACCTTATTAAGGCTCGTGAGAAACTATTTATTTCATCACGTGCCCCTACAATCGTGAACAAGCTTCGCACTATATTAGAGTAATCTACCATACTTGTTGTTACCACCTAATTCCATAGTTTTCACTGCAATTCACTGCGTTTTACCGAGTGTAATACTACATTAGCTAGTCCGAGGCACTCTGAGGATGTTACGAAATGAACCCATCCGCGCATCTAATTGTGGCAGGAATGAAAGTTGTTGCCAAGGGAAGTTGGCAATAAAGTTGATGAGCTATGAAATAACAGAAGAGCTTTTAATCAAAGTATTTTGTTAATTGGTGATGCGAATTGTGAAAGTCCGCATTAATGTTGAGTCTAAATGTGAGTCCATTATGGCGTGTAAATGTAGTGGGTAGGTAAATACCCACTAAATTTACCTACCCACTGGTAAAGTAAGAGCACTCCCTATGCCTATAAACATTAAAATCAGTGCAGTGAATTTACGAGTAATATCTATGAAATGTTCGACTGGGGAAGTACTTCTCCAATTGATATGATACGCTGCTGGTGAAGTATAAATATATGTTTAAAATATTATAATATTGTGTTAGTAAGTTCAGTTCGTCGGGTCTCTTCAAAGAGGAACGCCATTCCCATGTAGAAGCCATATGTATGTGTACCGGCTAGATTGTGTATAAATGTATATCACAGAATTCACCCACAAATCCAAACCGAAATAACTCATCAAAACCTCTGACCGCTCTATGTGGCTTCAACGGAAACTCGTATCAAAAACTCCATTGTTAATTGATAGGATTATCAAATTCCTCCGTGAACCTTTTGTATAGACAACACCGGACAGGTGTCAAAATTGCTTCCAGCCCAATGTTATTGGAGTAACTTGTCCAAAAATAAAAGAAACAGATTAAGCTGTTGCAGGGCATCCTTAAAAAAGAAGCAACAACCCTAAATCTCCCGGAGGAAGCGTCCAATTCGATTATGAAAGAGATGTGATCAACATCGATAAATCAACATTAAGTTTTATCGTAAGCCTAATGAAATAAAAGTCTTTGAGATGCGTCTTCTGAGATGAGAAATAATTAATGCCCTGCATAAGATATATGAGTTCTTAATGTTACACCCACGCGATCTGAAGTAACCCTTATCGCGATGTTCTTACAGGTACATTAGGACTCAAGTCTTTGAATATAAAATCTACAGAAAATGAACTTAATGAAAAGGGAATAAAGGCTATGGTGTTATCTTGGGTATTGCATAATATAAGGGCTTTAGCTCAGCCGCCATGAAATACGATTTGCGGTCGACGACAATGAATGAGTGCAGTGCGTTTATAATGTTTTGTTCGTGTCAGGTATACAGTCCATTTGTACATTTTGATTTGTTATAAGACAGTGACAAATTCTGTTATTAGCGTTGTTTATGGTTTAGTTGGAGTTGCATTTAATACACAAAGGCTTTGTAGTTTGTAGTTAAATTAAAATTTACATATAACCTTAATTAATGTTTTATGGGAAAATATTGCAATCACATAAAAGCAAAACATTCAACTCCAATTAGAAAAACAGCTGTAACTTTATTTTTTTTGTAACTTCCCGATTACCTCACGTATAAAAAAAATATTATTGGTTGGTCATGCATTTGGGCTACTTTGATTTTATTATTAGAAGAAGCATTCTAATAACGGCTGATTTCATGAAATATAGCTAAGAATTGTCCCAAATAAATATACGATTAAGTATCATGAACTCATCTTAATCGAGGACTTAAGACAAACTATGAACATGGTTAAATTCCTTTTGTAGTAACTATTTTAGGTTTTATTTATACCATAAGGGGTCATATTCTGCTGTGTGGTGACGGCGACAAATATCAGAATCAGAATATCATCACCCCATCTCATCCCGTGGGGGGCGTAGAAGTCGACCCGAGGGAATATCTACCAGAAGACGGGAAGCAGCTTCCTTCTGAGTACTACGACCATCATACTGCGATCGCCAACCCGCCTGCCAAGCGTGGCGATTATGGCATATCCCCTCAAGATGATTCTTGAGGGAGGCTTGTCCAGCAGTGGACTTATTTAAGCTGTAATGATGATGGGTCATATTACACCATTGCTCTCGGCTTAACTTATGAATCAATGGCAAATGTTATGGTTCGATATTTTCTTCGTTTATGTACTTAGTGCCTCCGTTAGAAGATAACATTATATTTAATGTACCTCTTATGTTGCATTATCTAGCCGCTTTACATCGGCTTATCTACTATCCTCTTTACTTTAAAATATATCACCCTTTCTACCACCCTTAGTATCTCTATGGATTTAGTTTGTATCTCTATGGCCCTGTCTTTAAATTCTTTAGAAATAATGTTTTACCTTGCCATGAGGTTATGGATTTTTACTGATCTATGGTACAACAAAAATCGGTTTCTTGATAATGGGGCTAGCAAACACGCCTTGCTACGGCCGTATGTGCCCTATGTACCGTAACGTCATAGTTCTATCGTTGTCTATACATAAACAACCTATAAAAGCCGGTGGTATCGAATATAGGTATCGGTTTATTCATGATAGGCCAGACACGCCTTATCGCCTCTATAACTTGTAGATTGACATAATATGCTATATAGGAACCAAATTCTATTGCCTTGCCTTATCATATAAATATGAAGGCCGACGGAATCGGAAATCCGTATCGGTTTTTCCGTGATAGGGCCGGCAGACACACTTTACCGCCTCTATACCTGTAGATTGACATAATATGCTATATAGGAACGAAATTCTATTGCCTTGCCTTATCATATAAATATAAAGGCCGACGGAATCGGAAATCCGTATCGGTTTTTCCGTGATAGGGCCGGCAGACACACTTTACCGCCCCTATAACTTGTAGATTATCATAATGTGCTGTGGAGGAAACGAATTATAAGGCCTTACTATAATCTCAAGATTCCATCTCCACTCTCAAACAATAAAGACCGACGGTATCAGAAATATGACTCGGTTTTTCCATGATAAGGCCGGCAGACACGCTTCACCGCCTCTATAGCTTGTAGATTGTCATAATGTGCCTTGCCATAACGTCATGATTCTATTCTATTCTACGCCGACGTAACAATCAATAAAGGCTGAATTGGAATTTCGTATCGGTTATTCTCTATAACTTGTAGCTTGTTATAATGTGTTGTTGAGCAAGCGAATTATATTGCCATGCCATAACGTCATAATTCTATACTATTGTACCCTGTAACAATCAATAAAGGACGACGGTATCGGAAATACATATGTATCGGTTCTTTCATGCTAGTCCTGGCCTAGATTATAATAATGTGCTGTTGAAGAACCACAAATATCTGCCCTGGGTGAGAATCGAACCATGCGGCGTGCAAGGCAAATTCACGCAATACCAACCACGGCCGGTTTATTAATTTTGGAGTCGGCATATTTGCCGAACTGCCTCCATGATACGTGTAGATTGTGCTATGCTATTGAAGAAACTAATAATATTACTTTTGTAATTGTAATTTACTGATATATACTGAAACAATCAGTAAAAGCCCATGGTATCGGAAAGTTGTATCGGTATTATTAATGATGGGGCCGGCAGACACGCCTTGCCGCCTCTATAACTTGTAGATTGTATTAATGTGCTATTATTACCATGCACTTAGTAGAGCTAAGTGTAGGGTATTGTGAATAAATTGTCTGATAATGAGAGAAATTCATTTAGATGCTGGGAAAATATTTTATGATCAAGTGTTAGTATAATTTGAGCTTACCACGGAGAATCTGCGATAATATGTCTAGAAATCGGAGTCACATCCTCCGTAAGGATAATAGAAAGGGATATCGTATCAATCTACCGGGATATATTTATGTCTGACTGCACGTGTGGCGCAGCGGTTAAGATAATCGCCTCGCCGCTTCGTGTACCGAGTTCGATTCCCGCGCAGGACAACTATTTGTGTAATCCATAAATAGTTGTTCTGAGTCTGGATGTAATTGTGTCCGTAAATTATATGTTTGTAAAAGTACCCCGGCACACAGGGATTAGTTTCCGTATTGTGGGCGTTGTCTTTTCTTAAAACTTATATATGTCTACACTGAGTGTAAAATGCCCAGATTTCATCTTCACCATATGTTTGAATGTATGATTTCCCAGTTTTGAGTTTAGAGTTATCCTTTGCATTAAGTCTATTTTCTTTGATGGGCGATAAAAGTAAATATGTTTAATCCTAGTACAAAAGATCCTGAAGGATCGAAGTGTTGTACGTACACCCCAACCAAGATAAGATAATTAAGTATAATCCATTAATTTAAATATACTAAATACACATTAGTTTTAGGTAAAATTTTGCTACAATCAGCAACGATGATATACCAATATCAGGCCAGCAGATATTTCTTTTCCTTTGAATGTACCCAACTTAGGTGTATTAGGCAGTGTTTTCGCTACCGCGATTTCATTTAGATAGCCCATTATGGAGTGCATAGACAAAGGAGAAGTGAAAATTGGGGAAGTAGGCGTAACAATAGGTTATTATTATTTATTTATTCTTGCTTGAATTCCGTTAGAAGTTTCTTCCAGGGTCTTTGTTAATTTCACCTCAGAAATACCCTTACTTACAAATATTTACATACATACTTATATATTTTTACAACGGGTAACTCAGGTAATTAATTTTATTTTGGATTCGGCCAAAAGTTTCGACCTTATCAAGTGGTCATCTTCAGAGTAAGTTACGTGAGTTACCCATAACTATTTATGACAGTATTTTTTCACGAAATTGAACGTATAGTGCTTTTCTGTTTAAATCTAATAATCAGTCACACGCTCCTATATAATAGAAAAAGACAGAGAGAAAAATAGACGCATTAATACAGTGACATATCGCTTTTTCCTTACGTGATAACTTTTATCAGTCAATTTCAACCGCAAGCAGTGTAAAGGAACTTTGTTCCGATAAGAACATTTCTAAACCAGGAAAATGAATAGGTTACCTACGTATTCGTATTCGTTCCTAAAGTATAAGAATGCTGCATGAGATTGATTATCTAAACAGGAGCTCATAAGGTAAAAAGTAATGGTTTTAATGCCCATATCTTTTATAGCTTTCCTCTCAATACCAACGTACATATATCGCTTGAAGTCACAGACATAAAATAATTACCTGGCTGCTTGAATTTAATAGCTCGATATAAATTCCTTAATGGATATGTAAATACTCTTATCAGACACTTAAGCCACCAAAGAAAACTTCATAGAAAAACTCCGGCAAAGAGCAATCCTCTTATACTGTTCCGTACTAATTAAAACATATAAATTTCGAGCGTATTATAAAATACTCTTTATTTTGGCTGATGTTTATAAATGGCATTATAAATTGTAGATTATTTTTGTATCATAATGTCAGCCAAAGTACGTCCACTGCTGGACAAAAGCCCCCCCCCCCCCCAAAATGGGGGGGATATGCCATAATCGCCACGCTTGGGAAATGGTTTGATCGCAGTTTGATGGTCATAGTTCACAAAAAAACGCTGCTGTCCGTTCTCTGGTAGGTATTCCCTCGGTCGATTTCTACGCCCGCCACGGGATGAAATGGGGTGATGATGATATTCTATGCCGTCACCACGCAGACATTATTTTTGTATGAATAGTATTAATCTTATTATAATATTCTTAGTCTACTGTCAACTTCGACAGTCACCTTGTTTATATTACTAAAGCAGTAAACAAGTATACGGTGCACTTGTGCAACACATTTGGCATCATTCAAGTGTTGTCAACCTTGCCCCCTTCCTGATGAGCATCAATACAGCATTAATGCTATTAACTTGACGTGTGATGCTCCACTCGAGCTGCGCATAGAAGTTAAAGACGCCGCACCGTGCTCTCTGGATGAAATGTTGCTATATAGACCAGGGTAGAAGCCTTTAAAAATAATAAAAAGTGAAATAAAATAATAGTAGGATGAAACCCATTATAAAAGGAGTGGAATATTATAAAAATTAAAGGAAAAATAATTTACGGGCGATCTGAGGTCGGGAAGGGGATGGGGTTGAGTTTTTAAGGGTAAACAACGGTTTTTCCCGATTTCCGGCAAAACTAAAAGACCTATCGAAAAAAGTCAAATGGCAAAGTTGTAGGTAATAAAAAGATCTAAACCTTTTGTATTTACACTTTTTTCACATAACGTCAAAATTTATGTGAATAATTCAAAAAACCAAGTTTTTGGTTTTTTATTTTTATCTTTTACAATTTTTTATCATTTTTAACGAAATTTGGTGAAAACTTACCTTTTTATGTCCCAAATACGCTGTAATTTATTTGATTAAAAATATTTATTTTTTCACCTTAATTCAAAATTAATATCGAAAAAACACCCTAATTTTCAATCGAAAACTCACCCGTCAAAATATCAGCTTTTTTCAAAAAGTTGGTATGTTTTCTGTTCGTTGAAATCTCTACTTTTCGATGGTGAAAAAAAAATACATATGTTACTATAGTAAATCTTCTCAGAAAATGCAAAAAATCGAAAAAACTTGAATTCCAATTTTTTTTAATTCCTTCCTTTTATAATGGGTTTCATCCTACTATTATTTTTTTTGTTTTAATAATTATCGACCTTGGTCTAATAGTTTAGCGCTATATTAGCGATATATTTGGACTATAGCTTCCCGTCCGCATTTTTTTTCGGCAGTCAGTATCATCATACGTATAAGCCGAAAGAATGAATGAATTAATATAGAAAAAAAAACTCTGGCCTGTATGGTCGTAGTTCAAACTTAACCTAACCTACTTTTCTAGTACCGAAATACATTTTCAGTAGGTATGGATTATTTTGCTGTGCAATTAGTTTATTTATTATGAAAAATATTTAATTGATAAATATAAATTGATAGAAGATAAATTCTTAGAAGTGTTTTTAAAAATAGCCCATATATTTATGGGATTAAGTACAGGTGATGAAAAAAATGGATTAGGTTAATAGATATCATCGTTTCTGAGTCCAATTATGTATGGAAGGCTTCTTTACATAAATTAAATAATTTATGTAAAGAAGCCTCGAGCTTTTTTAATATTTGATTCTAGGTCAAAATATCTGAATTTAATTCTTTAACTTATCCCTTTACGAGTTCAAAACTGTGACTGACAAACAACAGTTTTACTATTTAATACGGAACCCTAAAAAGGAGTAAATTGAAATATAAATTAATATAAAAGTTATAGCGGAACAGGATAAGGTTAACGATTAAATGGACGTCACCGATCGTAAAGAAATGTCCTTAATTAATAAATACATACATAAGTGGATAAAAACTTGGAGTTTATACACAGAGAATTACTTCACAAGGTTGAATTCACGCCTAATGGGAGTAAACTTATTTTATCTATTTACTTGTCAGAAGCAATTACTTCTACTGCTCGCGTTTCTTTAATAATTCTTTTTTTATATGTGATATACAATATTGACAAAAATCCTTTAAAAAATACCATCTGCTTAATAAAAAATTGAGGAGGTAATATAAGGAGCTTAATTTGCTTTTGAATTTGAAGAAAAAAAACGAATATATCCTCATCCAAGAAAATTAATCTAATATTTGTCCAACTGGTTTTTTCCCATTATTTGAATGCATTTACTTTTAAGTTGTTATAAAGTATAAATAATGTTTAGAGTTTTTACATGCGCTCTTAAAGGGTTAATCAATAATAATATTGCCATAAAATCCCAAGTACCTTAAACCGGCGAGCAGGTATGAAGAATATAATGACAGTAAACGAGGCAAAAGAGGTGTGCACAAACCGTGATTTTTTTTAATTTACCCGTTCAGGAAGGCATTTTCTCAACATAACTTAATTCTGGCGCAATAATAAAAAATACCCAGTCATCTGCCTCGTATTAAGTTATCATATGCATTATAAGGTAATCAAATCAACGTTCCGGCACCGCATTTTATTGTAAGTCGTGTATCATCACCATTTACAGCCTTTTTATTGTTCTAACAGTTCATAAAAATATGCAATAAATTCCTTATCTATCACTTCGGTTATCTATATTTTTACGAAATAAATGCATACTAATTAGTGATTAAGATTCTTTATTCTATATGTTTCTTCAATGGAAAATGTTTCAACACGTTTAGTCATGATCGGTTGGTTACTTTGTATTCTTTCTCCCCGTGTAGGGAGGAAATAATAATAATAATTATCATTGTACCGTTAGTCGTTTCTGCTAATGGATTAATAGCAAAGAGCGTCGAAAAGCACCTGAAGAGGCTTACTTTAGGCGTTTGGGTCAAGAACAAGATCCAAAAAGCGGTGCTTTTGGACACGGCTCGCATTGTTAGGAGGTCCTGTCTCTAGAGCACCTCCGGTAGCATGGACCCTGTTCCAGATGCCGGTTGCAAATCCTGATTTTATATTTAAAAATGTATATTTCTGTTTTTTTTTTATATATTTTTTACATACATACATACATACATAGACTCACGCCTGTTTCCCAGAGGGGTAGGCAGAGACAACGGATTTCCATTTGTCACGATCTTTGCATACTTCTTTTGCCTCGATTACTGTCATTATATTCTTCATACATGCTCGCCGGTTTAGGGTACTTCTGACCTGCCCTTTCTTGAGAACATCTCCAATTTGGTCAGAGAATGTTCGACGTGGTCTTCCTCTTCCGGTTGTCCCATTCACACAGGCCAGGTATACTTCTTTTGTCAATCTTCTTTCATTCATCCTTTCTAAATGGCCAAACCATCTCAGCATGCCTTTTTCAATCTTTGTGACTACATCCTCTTTCACACCACAACGCTCTCTTACATCAGTATTTCGAATTCTGTCTCTCAAAGTCACACCACACATACTTCTCTCATATATTTTTTAAAATGTTATTAATAAGAAAAAGGTTTGAATAAATTATAATAATAAAAATAAAAATAAATAATATGGAATAATAATAATATTGGGTCAAGAGTCAGATTCAGAAGGCGATACTTTTACTGGGCGTATTGTAAGGAAGTTCCTCTCTCTGGAGCCTTGACCATCGGTAGCATGGACCCTGCTGCGTTGCCGATGGGGCCTCTATTCTGTATAATTATAAAGTTATATTTTTCCCTGCATCAAATAGGTGGGCGCGAACTAGCGCCACAAAGTTCGTTTACTTGATTATCGTGTATATATAGATTAAATAACAAGAAGATACTCATCCCGAGTATCAAAAATGCCACCGCGGAAAGAGAGCATTGTGCTCTCACTTAAGTGTTGAGTGATTTAATTCATCTGCAAGTTTACCTTAAAAGAGTATAGTTTCTATTGCGATTAGTACATTTTGACTTTAATGTAATATTTCGAACCTACGACCTCTGGCTAAGCAGTCAGGGTCACTAACCTCTAAACCAACACGCCAGTCAGCTTTAAAAAATACTTTCATCCATATAAGGAAAATTTATAGACTAATCTGTTATCAAACTCAATTTGTCTCGGTGGATTTCGTAGAACACTTGCCTTAATTTGTTCAATTCATATCAAAACAAACTCTTCGAACGTTACGTTACGTCATATCGATCGTCTATCTATATTCTTTAATACCAATTTCCTCGCACCGGCGCACACGCACGGCTATGACTCATTAGCAGCACCAATGTCAATGTTACTTGCTCTTACAACCCAGTAATTAATGTTACGTATATTAAGTAGATGTTGATTTGTTTGTACGTTGTTAATCGTTGCTTTGATGTTGATGCGTGTTGGTTTAGCGTACTAATTCGTTGGCCGGTGGTCCATTTGGGGATCTTCGAGGGTATATAGAATTTTATATCGATACTAGCTGTGCCCCCCGGTTATACCCGCGATAAACTTTATAAATTATAGCCTATGTGTAAATCTAGGGTGTCAGCTAACTCCATGCTAATTTTATTGAAATTGTTACAGCCGTTTAGTTGTGAAGAAGTAACAAACATACGCACTCACAAACTTTCGCCTTTATAATATTAGTGTGATTATCATGTCTTAGTGATATTTATTTACCACTTGGGTATTCACATACTGAAATTGATAAGAAAATTCGTAATAATAAAATAAACGCTTTACCGCATAACCCAGCCCAACAATTTCTTAACTCAGATATTGCTTCAGATACTATGAAATACCAACTGAACTAATTGTAATATCATATCATCTCTTTCTAACACACTTCTTATGAAAAGATAGTGCATCTTTAGGTGTGTAAATTTAGTTTCAGCGCGAACGCTTGACGAGCCTGTTGGCGTGGTTGGCAAATGCTTGAGTTTCACGCCGGAGTTCGTGGGTTCGATTCCCACCCAGGACAAATATTTGTGTGCATGAACATGTCTGCTTGTCCTGAGTCTGGATGTAATTTTACAAAAGAAAAAAATATTATATGTAGTATATCAGTTATGTGGTTTGCTTAGTTTGGGATCAGATGGCCGTGTGTAAATAATGTCCCAGGATATTATTATTATTAAATACTGAGGGAAATTATAAGACCGGCGCTTATGATTGGTGCGCCTATTAGAAGCAGCTTTAGTAGTTTGACAGTTCTATTTATACCCTGTTCTTTTTATACGAGCTATATGAAAGAGAGAGATAAATGTAGGCGTCTGAGGTCATCTTTATACGGGTGCGAAACTCAGGGTGCCGATGAAGGGAAGAGACAGATTAACAGTATGAGGTTGTGAACGCTGGCACGGGATCACAGATCAAGCTACCGAAGTGGGCGAAGAAGTAGAAGATAGATAGATAGATAGAGTACACTTTATTGCACCAAAAAAAACAATACATGTCTTACAAAGAATCACAAAGAAGATCTAATTCTTAGCATTCAATGGATTTACCGTGCGGAAACCGGGTCCATCGCGTGGTAGAGGAGGGAACACTCGAGAGTCTGCGACTTGCGACTCAGATGTAGGTTTGAGGGCCCCCCTTGTGATGAATCAACGCTCACTTTCTGTCTCTCAGTGTTCCCTCCTCTTCCTAGCCAAATTTGGTATGATCCTAACAATTCCGCTTTGAATACTCGTTCTAATATAGAACTTACAGAAGTTCTTGATAATCCTAAGTCTTTTGATAGGTTATAGGGGGATTTTGCTGGTGTACCCCTCGCACCCACTTCCACGGCATATAAATGAACCACAAAGCCGTTTATAGTTAATTCATTTGATAAGTCGTAATACTTGTATGTCTTTAACGCGTGATCTTTAGGGATGTTGGTTTCTCACGGTACGGTAAGCTCTATGAGCACAACGCGTTTTAATTTTCGTGAGTAAAGAAATATGTCTGGTCTAGATGGAGAATCACCAATATAATAAATCCCAATAATATTATAAATGCGAAAGTTTGTGAGTATGGACGCAAAAAATACGCAGCGGATATTGATGTAACTTTATAGTAATATAGATTATATATCCGAATAACACGTAGGCTATAATTTATAAAGTTTAAAACGGGTGAAACCGCGGGACACAGCTTGTAATATATACATACCTACTGCTACGTTTCGATGACAATATAATTTATTTAATTGGCCCGATAACACTTTTAATTCAATATTGAATCATCATATTTTATTTTTATGAATAACGTCCCTATTTATATTTATATGTATGTAGATATAAGGAAGTTTTTAACAATATATGTGTTTTATGACAATTGCTTCTCCGAAGTCATTGAATATGCTTTTATATTATAGTATTATTGTTAATAATAGAGCCACTTTTGGAAGGAAGATGCAGAACGCACCTTGCGGTAGGAGTTCCCTGGCTAAATCTTTTCGCTTGCTCCCTTCAACTTTCTCTCTCTCTCTCTTTCTCCTAATGTGTGTGTGGGTATGGGTATCGAGAACTGAGCAGACTAGCATTCTCAGCGGCTTGTTGTATAACCTCAAATCTGGAAACAAATACACAAATTTAAACAATCTAATTCACCATATTTAGTTCGTATTTTTTGAAAAATCGTAAGTATCTTCTTCCACATTTTTGCTGAGGAGAGAGCGTTGGGGAAAGCGTCACGCTCGGGTTCACGGACCCTGTAGTAGGTGTATTATCATCAGTTTACCGTCTGCCAAGAAGATATAAGATTTCAGATGTCTCGTGTATTAATAATCATAACGTGTAGCGTGTCCACAGGTCCATTTAATGGAGATGTAACATAAATATGTTCTTCATTGCCTTCCATATTCTCAGATTAGAATTTAAATAAACGAATAGTGCCAATTTGTGTAGGTGTCATGTTGCGTCCAATTCGTTTGACTTCACTGACTATCTATTTTATGTCGCGGTTTATAGCTGACCATAATTGTATAAGGCGGACATGTATTAATGACTGCTTTATGGTGGTGTTAATGGCAAACCGAATTACTTTGATATTTATTATATATGACTTTAAGATAGCCTAGAAAGTTTTATGGGCGTAAGTGTTGTATAAAAGAAAACGGAAATTCCTTTAGACTAATTTCATAATTCAGTTAACAGTAAGTTTCCACCGCAGGATTTTCCGATAGAGTTTATTTAGATAAACTAATCTGAGCGTGTCCTAGTTGAAGATTTGCCAAATAGGAGTGCAGCATTTTGTTATGAAACGTACAGATAGAAGCCGAAATACTAGGCTGCGCTCCAAAACATGCTTAACTGATGTGGGGTTAGCCTTAACTGGACTCACTCATCTTTATAGACAGCCGGGAATAAATTACAACTAATCGGGTACTCTAGATTAGCCAACAATAAAGTGGCTGATCCAAACGAAGGTATAGCCACTTATGTAATATATACTAAGAAACAAATTGTTTATATCAGCTGTTTTTGTCCCTTATATAAATAAATAAATAAAACTTTACTTGATTTGACTAAATTAGCTTTTTGATTATTGTAATTATGCCATACTATCAGGTTGATGCTGTTTGGTTCTGTTTTTATGAAAATAAGATAAAAGATATCCAAATATTTTTATATGAAAATATGGGCTTTCAAGCCTTAACTATTCCTCCCTCCCTCCCACCCTTGTCTGTGGTTCAGGGTCATTTAACGTTTAGTCTGAAATTAAAAAATACAATGGGATCTTTGAATATGGGGTATTCAAAGATCCCATTGTATTTTTTTAATTTCTTTTATTTTTTTATTAGAACCCTAAATGACCCTGAACCACTACTGGTTCCAATGTCCTACAATTGGAACAAGGAGTGGTTCAGGGTCATTTAGGGTTCTAATAAAATGTATAAATTCAAATACAAAAATATGTAAGTCAGCCATATTTCGATTTGTATTTTGAATGTTATGCATTTCCGCAAAGTAACGCTTGATTCCATCATTTAAAATTTATAAACAAATTAAATTAACAATGTATATTCGGATTGTTATATATTTAAGAATCTTAAATGCCTTTATACTATTTTATTTATTATCTTGCAGATACGTAGTGAAGATTCTTAACGATGTCGATGCATAGTTATTAGATGATTTGAATAAATAATAAACTAAAACTACCTTAACGAATAGTTTTACTTGATTTGCCCCCCACGTTTACTATTAATATTCTATTAGAATCCCTCCTAATGGATGAATCTAACATTTTCATGGTTTTAACGCTTCGGGACCTGCACTGACTTAATTATATGTCAAATCTGTAATTAGCACATTTAGATTCTAGGCATCTCATTGTCAAAATACGAGTATTTCTTAAATGTGTCTTATGCTCACTAATATTAAACATCATTGCATTTTAATATTGTTATTTAGTGCCGTTGACAAATTTTGGACTAATTTATGACATAACGCATCGGGAAAATCGATTGTTACTTAATTTATTATAGTCTATTGGTTCGCATACAATACCACCACGTCGCTTTTTGGCTATGCACTGAATTTTAAGACCTGGCTAACCGTAGTTGTGTATTCAATTGCTCATTTACGACCGAATGTTGCAGTAATGTGTATTAATGATTATTCGCAAATGGTCGCTAGATTTTATTGCAATATTATACAGGATTTGGAATGCTTGGAAGCGAACGTGTTGTTCTCTATTTATTTGGGACGCATTTTCTTTGTAATTTACTTATTACGTATTAGTATGCCAAACGTTAATGTAGTTCTTTATTGAAGCCGTTGGTGGTCAAATTTGACTATCTATATGAAAATATTGGAATTCTTTGCGCTGATTTCCTTTTAGTATTCTCTTAGTGTCTTGCATGTTTTGAATAAGTAAATGGAATGTACGTGTTTATGTAACTTATTATTGAACGGGCATTTGACTTTAATATATGTAAAATTATTACAAAATTTATCTTGACGTTTAATAGTTTCTTAGTAATGGATACTTTGTTTATACTATTTATACATTTATATCTGTATTGGATAAGTATCAGGATCCTGGGAAGTACATGCAAGAACCCAAAAGAATATAGAATGTAACGGTTTGGACTCATTGTAAATTTTATTAAGAATCTCTCTTAAATGAGGATTTAAAGATTGTATAGGGTTGAAATTTACTTGAACTTAGAGAAACCCTTTCCCCAGACAAAATTAAAAGATATTTCGCTTTTTTATAAGACTACAAAGGAAGAAGCTTACGTTTTAGATTTTTTATATTGTTAAGAGTTTCCTGTAGCTAATGATCTGATAAAAAAAATATATATTATATTTAGGCAATGTCTGCATACTTCAATAAAGAAGACCGTTCTCAATTCGACGAGTTTTATTTTTTTTTCGTGTATGTATATCCATTTGACGTCAGTTTTCTATCGTCGGCTTTTTACTTCAAAACAGGAATTATCAGTCACACATTTCCTCACTCGTTGGGGATACTGCAATACTGCCTAACTAAAAATGTCTGCATTTTCAATCTTTATAATCACTCATCATACGGATTGAAATTGCGTAGCAAACAAATTTGTGTTGTATTATCCCTGACGATATATTGTTTTAAATCAATAAGTGTACTGAAAATATACATAAATCCAGCAATTGTGGAGCAATATAGCGAAATGAGAAATAACGGTTACACAAGCAGATGGAAATAACACTGCCATAACTCGTATACTTACGTTTATTAAGATCAATGCGCATGCGATGTGGTGCGGTGCATTTGTTCCACTATATTGATTAATTACTCGTTTTAATAGAACAATTATAGTGGACATGCAGCCAATTTATTAAAGTGCTATACTTGGTAAAAATTGTTGTTAATTTTGTGCGAAGTGAGAACTAGTTCAGTTTCAATTTAAGTTTATTGCATGTTCCATTTATATTTCGGTTGATTTTAATTGACTTTTATGATATATCTGATATTTATATACTCGTTGCTTCGTTGTTGTGACATCGTTTTATACACAACTATTATATGATGTAGCAATTCATTTTTATATTAAAAAGCCGTCATATATTTTGCCGTCAATATTGTCTGTCTGTAATAAAAAAAATGTAATAACAAAAGCTTCTCCTGACAATAACGAAGACATAAAAGGCAAATTTATCCAATTTGGTGCAGTCGTTTGGAAGTTATAAGATATGTATAAACAAAAAAATTATAACAACGTCTTACAGTCATCAGTCTCATTTGCACTTATTAAATATTTGCTATATTATTTATTTTTTTATACAATCATCCAACCCGTCTGCTCTGATATGCCACTCAAATGATAGACACAATTTAACTGTAGAGATCCTTAGAACGCCTTCGTTCAGCTATGGACGATATGATGAATAATAAATAATAATATTAAATCATAAACTAGGTAATAATTTCTTCAATTACGACGGTGTTCTTTAATTATTTATTTCCATTTCCTTTCTGGACTGTAACATGCCTTGTTCTCTGAAACCCTTAACTTCCACCGATGTTTTATGATTTCCAAGATGAGCGTAAACATCGTATCCTTACATTTAGTTGTAGGTACAGTTACATCTAAAAATAAACCGACTGCGCCCTTTTTAAATATTCAAAAGCATCTGTACGTTTTGTAACAAGAACAACTGGCTTGTTGTAGAAAATCGCTCTTGTACAATGCATTGTTATTATAATTTATGGTAAATTGTCATTTGTGTTACCACTGTTACCAGTTTTGTGTGCCTTCATTTGCAACTACAACTGTTGGGAGATGTATTTTTAGATGGGAGCCTGTTTTGCATTTGAGTTTGACTGCTTATATTTAAATATGTATGTGCGTTTGAAACTGCTGAAGTTGCCGAATCATGCAAATATGTTATTTTATGAAACATATACAATTGCCGGACTTGCGCTATCCACATCCAGCGACTTCCAGCGACCCTCACAAGATCATCGGTTCATCTTGTATGGGCCTGCCTTCCGGTTCGTGGTCGCCACTCGAAAGCCTTACTGCCTTTCTTAATTGTGGAGATCTCTGGGCCGGAAGACGACCACTGCTGGACGAAGGCCTCCTTCGTCCAGCAGTGGTCGTCTTCCGGCTGATATGATGATATATGTAAATACGATCAGTATAGCTCGGGTATAGAATAGAATAGAATACTCTTTATTGTACACACTCAAACAAAACAATTATATGGCAGACAAAATAAATAACACAATAATGTACAATGGGCGGTCTTATCGCATTAAGCGATTTCTTCCAGACAACCTTTGGATGGATAGGAGCTCTAAATATTTAAAGTAGTAGGTGTGCAACAAATGAAGTAGAAAAGTATAGAAACATTGTAAGTATATATATAATTATATATAAATATATAATGAGGTTTATAACAATGTAAGGTGGCATACCAAATAGCATGTGTATATAGCAAAATATGTATAAATACAGTATATAATATATAACATAAATATTATATTAGACAGTAGGTGACTTTACGAAAGTAGGTAGTGTTCTTTAACAGCTTTATTAAACGTGGCAAGAGTTTGTGCACGTCTGATATCAATTGGCAAGGCATTCCATAATAGTACTGCTTGAACAGAAAATGATTTGTTCATAAATGTGGTAGAATGCATAGGAGTATGCAGCTTTAGGTTGTGTGATGATCTTAGGAATCTGGTATGTGTGTCACAGAGAAACTCGAAACGGTTTTTAAGATATGTAGGTGTAGTGGGATTAAAGAGAGTGTTATATAATAAAGAAAGAACATGAGCATTCCGACGAAGGCGGATTGGCAACCACTTGAGCTTTGACCGGAATAATGAAACGTGATCATATTTGCGAAGGCCAAATATGAATCTAATACAAAGGTTTTGAAGACGCTCAAGTTTATCCAGTTGTTCTTCTGTGAGATCTAGATAGCTGACATCGGCATAGTCGAGAATAGGTAGGAGAAGTGATTGTGCAAGAGCAGTTTTAGTGGTAATAGGGAGGAAGTTGCGCAGGCGCCTGAGTGAACCAGATGACGCAAAAAGTTTACAGCTAACAGCTTTCAGCTGAGGACCCCATGATAACGTGCTGTCAAATATAATCCCCAAATTTTTTACGTTATTACTAAGAGGGATAACCGTGCCATCAAAGGTGATTTGGGGGAGTTGGGACCAGTCCACTTTAGACGTCATTCGGGAGCTGCCAACTACTATTGCTTGTGTTTTAGAGGGGTTAATTTTGAGACCAAACATCTGGCTCCACACTCTAATCTGAGCTAAATCGTTATTAACTGTCGCGATTGCAGTGGGTAAATTCATAAGCGAAGCATGGGAATAAATTTGAAGATGGTCTGCATAAAGATGGTAGGAAGAAGAGATATTATTGGAAATCGTATTAATAAATAAAGCAAAAAGCAACGGAGAAAGAACGCCACCCTGCGGCACGCCAGCAGCTGTATTAGACCATGTAGAAAACATGTCATTAATACGAATTCTTTGCCGGCGCCCAAACAGGTAAGATCGAAACCATTCAATCACCGTTGGAGATATGTTAAGTGACGTCAAAATGCCAAGGAGAATGTCAAAATCTACAGTATTGAACGCGTTGCTAAAATCTAACAAAAGGAGAACTGTAAGATTTCCACTCTCCATGGCACCTCTTATGTCTTCCGTAATATGGACCAGGGCTGTGACGGTACTATGACCAGGTCGGAAACCGGATTGCATAGGATTGAGGAGATTGTGCTTACAAACATAGGAATTAAGTTGGGTGTAAATAAGCCGCTCGAGGACTTTGGAAAGGAATGGAAGAATAGATATAGGACGATAGTCGGAGAAGGAGGATGGATTTCTGGTTTTAGGAATGGGAGTGACAAGGGCTTCTTTCCATGTAGAAGGAAAGAATCCACTTGATATGGAACAATTCAGGATGTGACTGATAATGGGTAGGATATCATCAAGGATAGGAATGATCATATTACGGCTGACACTGTCGCTACCGACCGCATTGGAAGATATCGACAGGATGCCTTTCTTAACATCACAATCGGAGAATTGATTGAAAACAAAAGGTGGATAATCAGCAGTTGGAAGAGATGAAAGATAGTTCAAAGATTGAGTTTTAGCTGATGCATTACTCGACGATGAAGAGGAAAAGTACTGATTAAGCGAATTGATGTCTAATTTATTAGGAAGAGTATCTAGAGATTTTCCAACTCCTAATGATCTAAGAAATTTCCAGATTTTCGCTGGATCTCCGTTTTCAACGGATTTATGGATATTATGGCGTTGAGCACTCCTACACATCTTATTGCAGCGATTTCGGATCGCAAGATATTTGTCCCGAGAGTAGTCTGATGGTCGACACTTGTATCTAGACTTCGCCGCTGTTTTAAGACTTATGAGTGTCTTGATCTCGTCATTAAGATACACAACATTT
Organism: Pseudoips prasinana; assembly: GCA_951640165.1. NCBI lineage: Eukaryota > Metazoa > Arthropoda > Insecta > Lepidoptera > Nolidae > Pseudoips > Pseudoips prasinana. Next base: position 27,772,997 of record OX621251.1, on the reverse strand, counting down.
TCGACAACGACGGGCCTGTTGGCGTGGTTGGCAAATGCTTGCTTTTCACGCCGGAGGTCGTTTGATTCCCACCCAGGACAAATATTTGTGTGAATGTACATATCTGTTTTTCGTGTTAGTAAAAGCTCTGCTTAGTTTGAGATCAGATGGTCGTGTGTAAATAATGTCCCAGGATATATACTCGCATGCTAAGCGCAGTGAGTATGGCAAAACCCTCCAAATGGTAACGTTATAGAAACCTTCGGAAGAGGCCTATGTCTAGCAGTGGAAGATATCAGGCTGATAATGTATGAACAGTGTAAAATGGTCCTTGGTGGTCGAGACACACTTAGGCACCATGGTAAAAGGCGTTAACCACTGCGCCACACATGCAGTAAATCAAATATCAACAAAGAGAACAAATTCGATACAATCGGATACTCGTTGCTCCATGTCAGTTTTATGTTTCCGATGTCAACAAGGAACCATTATAGTCTCGCCATGTACGTATGTTTTGCTGTCCGCACATTAACTCATATACTCTTATTAATAATACGTTGTAATTTGGCACAGATATACATATAAATTACGCCGAAAAGGCTATAAATTAAAATGAATAATCAAAAAAAGTATGCGGGAAGTCTTTGGTGATTGCTGATAGAAGTGAACACTAAGTTTTACACTTCCTATCAAAATAATACAATATAATTTGACACTTCACATTGAGATATACTTTATATATATAGAAAATTTGAAAAGTATTAAGAAAGCAGCTCTCAACAAATATGTACTATAAGTTTCAAGATATTCGCAATGTTACGTTAACCCCTAAGAAACCCTTAACGTTAAATGTTCATCGTGATTATTCATGAAACAACAAAAAGGCCTCATCATCCTCAGGCCTTAGTCCGCATTATATTGCGCATGTCCCGATATGCACTTGGCAGGTTTCATTTTGTTCTATCTTCGGCTCTCATCACCGTAGAGAAAAAAAAAAAATATACTGGTTTCATTCACCGACTTCAGAAAAAGGAGGTTAACAATTCGACTGTATGATTACTTTTTTGTACGTCTGTTAAGTTATTTTATGGCTGTTTTTGAACCGGTTTTGTTAGATTTTTCTTATTCAATGAGAAAAGTTGAAGTCGGTTCTATACTTTTCAAAGTATTAACAATTAAAAAGAATTTATATTTTATTTAAAAATTATTCCGTTATGTGGATGATCTTATCTTATCTTGGTTGGGGGTGTACTTGTGTACACTTCGACCCTTCAGGATCTTTTGTACTATCCCTCACTGGTTTTATTCTATCCCTAGAGCCCTGAATGAAGTGTGCACATAATCCAGTACGCTTCTTAGAGGTAGATCCTTGTAGTCACCTGGTTCTGGATATGCCAGCCCCAGGATTGCCATTCTATGTCTTGCCAATGCATCGCATTTGCATATTATATGCAGCATTGTTTCATTTTCTTCCCCACAGGTCCTGCAGATCGGGCTATTCGACAGTCTCAGTTTGTGTAGGTGGTAGTTGGTGCCGTAGTGGCCCGTGAATACTGCTACTATTAGTCGTAGCTGGTTTCCGTTGTATTTCCAAAGCTTCTGGGACCAGCTCTTGTCTACTCCTTTCATGAGTTGTTTGGAGTGTTTTAGTTCCTTGATTTTGGTCCACATTTGGTTGTGTTTAATTGTGGATTCATTTTTAAGGAATGCTCCTATAACGTTTGGAGGAATCCCTACGCACGGTTCTGGTCCACAGAACTGACTTTCAGATCCCTTCCTAGCCAGTGCATCTGCTTTTTCGTTGCCTTCTATTCCCGTATGGCCTGGTACCTGGCCTGGTACGAGTTTGACTTTATTTTTAGTGGCAAGTTTGTTCAGAGCCGTCATACAGTTCTGGATCAATTTCGATTCGATTTTGCGTGACATCTGGGCTTTTAACCTTTCGTATCCCTCTATATTATAATAATAATCTATGATTGTCTGGGCGCATGTTACATATGTGTATGAGACATATGCGTCTCATCCTGAAACACTGTCGCGAAGTTGCTCATTCTTTCGCTGATACTGCAGGTTTCATTATAAACCCCCGCACCTGTGCCGGATTTCATTTTTGATCCGTCTGTATACCAAATTTGACTTTGTTCGTTTTGCTTACAAAGTCCCAATTTCCATTCCTCTCTGCTAGGGATGTATAAATTATATTCTTGTTCAAATGTATAGGTTGGTTGCATTTTATCGCTGCCCATCCCTATTACATTGTCAAGATTTTTCCCAGTCTTCTATCTGCGTGTGCTTAGTGGGCATACGATCGTAAGATGTATGTCCCAGGGCAGTAAGTCTTTGGAGTGTTTTACAGTGGATGATTCCCCATTGACAGTACATAAGTATAGCTGTTAAATTAAATAATAATGTATCAAGTTCAGTTAAATAAAATTTATAATGGTCTACCCACCCTCTGAACGCGAAGTCATCGACTCGTACGCACTCACAGTTATTGGTCGATTATATCCCAAAAACAAATGGTGCGGCTTCCCGCCGCGGGGTCATTGCGCGATCGGCTACATTAAATGACCAGGCGCCATTACGTGTTAGTGTTACACTTGCTATTCAATTGCTATTAATGGTTATGGTGTGACTATGAACTGTAAAGTGTGGAAATTGATTGTTATTTAGGTTTCAAATGTAGCGTTGCGGTTTAAAAAGATGACTCGTTAATTCATTATCATTTATGTTGTTATTATGTTTTAACATTGTTTCTATGGTTTTTGGTATTACTAAGCGTCCCCTATTTGTTAGTCTGTCTATCAACAGGCTGTAACTCATGAACTGTTACAGGTTGATAGTTTAGTTAGTAGTCTTGCCACTATAACAAAGTCATTAAATGCTCGATGACTGATAATCGTTTATGATGATACGGATCCCTAAGTCCGTTGACACTCGTGGAATAAACATCGAAATATCATATGCATTGTATAGCTTTGAATTTTAAATTTAATTAAAATTGTATTATAATAGAAATACACACTCACTTCTTATGAAAATCAACACCCGTTGTCATTGATAGCTTTTGTACGTTTTCATGACTGCACCTGACGTAAGAACGGGTTCTGTTTGCCTGTAGGTACTTTATCTTCGTAAAAAATATTGACATACAAAAATTAGAAAGTACTTATCGTGGAATAATCCGATAATGTGTTATCTTATTATACTAGGAGATATTAATACCAGATAATAACTTTGATTGAAGTGTTGAACTTAATCTCTATGCAGTTAATGCATATATACTTCCCTTATCTAGACGCCTTATCTAAACTACGGACCTTTGAAATGATATGCCTCAATTTAATTTGTAAGCCAATTAAATGCTATATTAAATACTCTATTTCAGTTTAATCTATATTAAACTATTCATTATATGCATTTATTCGTGTCGGCAACTTCGATGTGACGGTGTATTGTGTGAGAGCGTTTCTTTAAGCCGCCCAGTTAGCCCCCGACATTGTTTAACGAGTACGCTGTATGATGAACATGTGTGAGACCTAGAGTTGAACTTGTCTTCTGAAGCACACAGACACTCATACCACATATACTTCCACCCATCTATTGACGGTCACCGTAGCCTAGTTGGTAGTGCTCCTGCCTACGAAACTGGTGGTCCTGTGTCCGAATCCCGGTAAGTGCAAATATTTGTGTGATGAGCACGAATATTTGTTTCTGAGTCATGGATGTTTTCTATGTATTTAAGTATTTAGCTATCTATATAAGTATGTATATCGTCGCCTGGTACCCATAATACAAGCTTTGCTTAGTTTGGGGCTAGGATGATCTGTGTGAAATTGTTCCTAGATATTATATTATTATATCTATGGACTAAACGCACCTAGATGGTTTACCTCTTTGGGCTGTGAGAACTATAGCTAGTAGTAGCTTATGCCCGCAACTATGAGACGTTGACTTTTTACGATTAGGGTCAGAAATAAATTAAATATGCCTTATTCAGCCATGTTACATTTTCATTTGCATGAAAAGAATATTTTTTTTATATGGGACAAGTCCCTCCCTTCTACCCACCGCTGCAACTCCTGTAGGCCAGGATCAAAAGTGGCACACAATGATATGACACTGAGCAGTGACGCTCAGGCATGTCCCGCATTTTGGGATGAATTGGATCTTGCAACGAATTTAGTCAGAAAGAAACAAGGAGGTGACCCATAAATAGTTGTTCGGGGTCTGTATGTAATTTGCGTCCGTCTATTTTATGTTTTTAAAGTATCCCGCGACACAGGGATTAAATTCCCTAGTGCGGGCGGTATCTTTTTTTAAGTACTCTATTTAATTGTATTATTTTCTATAGCGAAACTGCGGTTTCCACTCGCAAGTAATTAAATATATTCCTCAATTTGGTGTTATAATTTATTATTACAATGCTTATTTATACTCTGATGGTGTGTTAGGTATTTGTGTTTACCGAATGGTGAATTTTTCCTCGCGATAACCATGCTTATTATAATAATAGTCGAGTATTTTTTTTTAAACGTATTGTGTTCATTAGCCAGGAAAATGTTTTGAATTAAAATCAACTAGCGTCGATAATATACAATTCAAAGCGTGGGCATTGGGTTAAATATCATTCATTGTCGATACAGGAATTATTTCTTTTGTGCGGGCGATCTTTTTATTTAAATAGAATATTTAAAATAAATCATATTTATTGTTACAGAAATAAATGTTTTCTTATAACGCCAAACAAGGATCTGTAACCAGTCGTGATCTCTTTAATTTAAATGCAAGTAGGATAAACATAATCGCTATCACATACGTATTAAGGACTCTGAAGGGAACAGCGGGTCCATTCATCCACAATGTTTTTATTTGAACACACAACATATTAAATAGAATTACCATTGCACTGTAACCGTACACTTCAATTGTGAGCCAAAGAGTTATGTTTCGATAAAACTTTGTAGTTTGTACAAAGAGGTCCTGCTTGTTATTTAGGGTTAACAGTTTTCGTGGAACTACCTTTTTTTATTAGGAAGTTCTTAGCCAGATGCTCTCACCGGTCTGTAAGTGATTAGGGGGTGAAGCAACTAAGCCCGAGGTCAGAACATAGATGAATGACCCCCAAAGTAATTTCTGAGCGTTTCCGTGCTTCGGAGGGCACGTTTAGCTGTCGGTCGCGGTTGTAGCCATTAGGCAACAGTCGGTAAGCTATGTTAGAGGCCTACTGGGCGGCTTGAACAACTCTGGCACCAGGGTAACCACTGCCCATACGATAAGTAAGTTATTAGTATATTTTTTTTTGAATCTGAATAAAGAATGTCTAGACGGTGATAGCGCAAGACCGCCAATTGTGGAGATATTTTGGGTATGCCTTTGTCTAGCAGTGGACATCTTTCGGATGATCATAAAGAATGAACACAGTTTCATAAATATTTTACTTGTGCAAGGATCGGACTCTCAACCTTTGAATCAGAAGACAAGGTCACTAGCAATTGAGTCACGACGGGCATTATATATATAGATAGAAGATTGTTACATAATAAGATGACAAAATTTTTGAGGAATTTGGCAGGCTGTGCCGTTAACCACTGGTAATTAAACAAAAAATATATGGGACTATCAGAGAAGCATCTACATTAAATAAATAAATATGTATTATTAAAATTGTTTCACAAAATAAAATAAAAAATGGGTTTTATAAACATACAATAGACTTAAACTTTTCTTTGTCATTACAGACTTACAAAAATTATATGGAACCATATCGACAACATTTCTTAATCAAATTATCAAAATCTGTTCATAAATAACGGATATACTTAATCACATAATTAAAAAAAAAGAGTTGAATAGATAACCCCCTCCTATTTTTAAGTCGGTAAATAATGCAATAATTGTAATGTAATAAAGATCATGTCTCGTATCTATATATGTACGATTCACACATATAAACGACTCATTAGCATAACTCACACTACATTTTAATGATGGCATGACGGCATGACGGGACCTTGGCGTGGTTGGTAGATGCTTGCCTTTCACGGGTTCGATTCCCACCCAGGACAGATTTGTGTGCATAAACATGTTCGTTTGCCCTGATTCTGGATGTTATCTACTATATACAAAATAAGTCGGGTTTACCTTCCTGACGCTGTAACTCCAGAACGCACGAACCGATTACCACGGTTTTGCATTCGTTGGAAAGGTCCCGGGCTCCGTGAGGTTTATAGCAAAGATAATTTATAAAATTTAACGCGGGTAACACCGCGGAGCACAGCTAGTTATCTATATAAGTATGTATTCACAAAAGAAAAAGTAGTATGGGTAGTTATCTGGTTTCAATAGTACAAACTGCTTAGTTTGGGATCAGATGGCCATGTGTGAATAATGCTCCTGGATATTATAAAAGTACTTGTAATTGAAGTCGGTAAATAATGCAATAATTGTAATGTAGTAAAGATTATGCCTCGTATATATGTATGTACAATTCACACATATAAACGACTCATTAGCATAAATCACATAACAACCAGTTAATAGTCTCGCTACACACAGCATACTTACGTTTACATCTCTGTAAACTCGATATTAGGCACCTAACCCACTTCGCTTCGTCGCCATATTGACGAACTGCATATCCACAAAAGAACAGTTGTCCAAACAGTAGACAGATCAAATAAAAACATAGCCGCAGCAAAATAAAACAAACAAAATTATCTTAAGCATTCGTAGGAGTTTTGTAGGGTTAACGCCTCTCTCCTGTGTGGTGACGGCGGCGAATATCAGAATATTATCACTCCATCTTATCCCTTGGGGGGCGTCGACCCGAAGTAATATCTACCAGACGACGGGTAGCAGCTTCCTTCTGAGTACTATGACCATCTTACTGCAATCGCCAACCCGCCTGCCAAGCATGGCGATTATGATTCTTTTTTTGATTCTTTGCTTGTCCACTATGGAGTTCTTTTAGCTGTAATGATGAAGGCATATCTGTTATAGCCTTCTGGACGTCGCATCGCCCCAGTAAAGTCTTAGGCGATCCGGACGACGAGATCACGACAAGGCTGTCAGAAACACTCGTGCCACTCCACGAACCTGTTGCGACTACCATTGATTTCTATGACCCTTAGTTGGTAAACCCGTCCTAACTTCAGTTGGACGGCCCTCATCTTGGGGTATTAAGGTAGAGCTATAAGTAAACAAAACACCCCTAAATACAGACCCCTCATGCATCAGCATCTCATGCCTCATGGGACGACACATTCACGGACATCTGGAAATGTATTGTAAAAAAATTATGTTGGGCAATGAATAAATGAATGAATTATAATTATGAATTATCAGTAAGAGCCTAGAGCTGGGCCCGATCTGAATAGTATTTTTTTTCCATAATAATATAGTTCCTTACGCGTATTGTAAACACTAATCTACGTAATAAACCCGCACATCTCAGTAACATATTATTCTACAAAGATAGGATCTAAAGGCAGGCTTAAGTTATTTGTGAGGCTAATCGTTAACTACGCAGTTGTCAGTTACTACCTTAGTAAACTCCCAGACCGTGTTCGAATAAGCATTATTTGCACTCCTCTGAAGGTGCATCTATTGTTTATAGCTACCAGAGTGGGTACAGTTGAACAAAATTAGTTAGTAAAAATATAATAAAACGCGGTTCAAGTCCTATGGATTGGCTAACCCAAGCATGTAATCTGTAAATGACTCATTTAGGTCACGAGCTTTAAATTAGCACGTTATTTAGGTATTATTACGGTAAAAAATATTAAGTTTTAGTGCTACTGAATAAAAAGTGTAAGTGGTGCGTAAGTGGAAATACTTAATTGAATAATATAAGTATATTTTAAGTTATAAAATTAAAAGATTCGTCTTTACTTCGTGACTGTACTAATAATGAAATAGGGCAGTGGATCCAGTCAAAATGTGATTGTCTTGAGTTATCCGCGGGTCCATTTCGAGTATGCCTATTTGACAAAAACATGCACTCGAATTGGTAACCTCCTCTTTTGAAGTCGGTTAATACTTAACAAAGTTGTTTTCAAACATTTTGTGGATACCTTATCGTGGTGTTCTCTGGACATGTTTTAAAGTAGGAATGGAATTCTGGATGGTAGACAGCCCTAAGTTTTCGAAGTAAGTGTTAGAGAGAACATTTCCTGGACAACACTTTACATCAAATGTGAGGCATATTGACTGATAAAGCAAATGGAAATTCCGTAGCGTCATATTCGGCAAGAACATTCTGTGGCATGGCTTAGAAAGTTTAAAACTTTGCTTTTAAGTGTTAACTGCTTGCTATGTTGAGACACTCCCAGCCAGGTGTTCTCACTGCCCTGTAAGTGGTCGGTGAGGCACAAGGTCATACTATAAAAGCGTGAGCGCCTAAGTGGGTCATTTCTGATCTGGTCCCGGTTGTAGACGTTGGAAAAGGCGTTCGTAAAGGCGTATTAGAGGCTCCAGGGCAGCGGTGAAGTCTGATCGATAAAAAAGAAGAAGAAAAGTTAAACCGTGATTCCCTGTGTGAGCGAATCAGAAATATCGGTAGATTTCGACATTCTCCTTGGTATTTTAAACTCTCTTAACATATCTCCAACTGTAATTGATTGGTTCCGTACTTACCTGCTCGGCCGCCGGCAAAGAGTTCGCATTGAAAATTGTTTTTTTCCATGGTGCAGTACAACAGCCGGCGTGCCTCAGGGTGGCGTGCTTTCTCCGTTACTCTTCGCAATTTTTATTAATACGATCTCCCGACACCTAACCTCATCCTATCATCTTTATGCTGATGATCTCCAAATTTATACTCACACTCCATTAGCTACACTTATGGAAACTATTAACTTAGTCAACATGGATCTCGCTAAGATATGTAAATGGAGTCAAGAGTATGGTCTCCGAGTTAATCCATTGAAAACCCAGGCCATTGTCGTGGGCAGCTCTCGAATGGTTTCCAGGGTAGATTGGTCCCGAATCCCCCAAATTAATTTTGATGGTGTTCTGATCCCATTTAGCAATGAAGTCAAGAACTTGGGGATAATAATAGATAACACTCTATCTTGGGGTCCACAATTAAAGACAGTGAGCCGAAAACTTTTTGCATCCGCTGGTTCCCTAAGACGTCTTCGAAACTTCCTACCCATTAGCACTAAAACTGCCCTTGCACAATCACTTCTCTTACCGATTCTTGACTATGCCGACGCCAGCTATCTTGATCTCACACACGAACAACTTGAGAAACTTGAGCGACTCCAAAACTTTTGTATCAGATTCATATTTGGCTTACGCAAATATGATCATGTTTCCGAGTTTCGTGCCAAGCTCAAGTGGTTGCCTATTCGCTTTCGTCGGAATGCCCATATTCTCACTTTATTATTCAATATACTTTTCAACCCCACTACTCCTTTATATCTTAAAGAACGTTTTGAATTCCTTTGTGACACACATTCGAGGCTTTTAAGATCATCAGAAAACCTTAAATTGCACATTCCAGCGCACTCTTCCACCTTTATGGACAAATCATTTGCAGTCCAAGCAGCTCGTTTGTGGAATGAGTTACCAACTTCTATTAAATGCTCTCAGACTATAGTAAGCTTCAAAAAACTTGTGAAAGACCACTATCTGTCTCTATCATAATAATTACTAATGTATTTTATATGTATATAGTATTTTAATATAGTATTATATTTATAGTATAGTATAATATAGTATTTTATTTACGTATATGTATGTGTTATAATAATATGATCATTACATTAGTTTTTTAGTATATCTTGTTAATTATCTATTTTCTTTCTATTTTTATCTATGTACCACACTTTGTTGCACCGTCCCCGGCATGTTTACACAATTAATTCCTATCCATCCAAAGGTTGTCTGGAAGAAATCGCTTTATGCGATAAGACCGCCCATTGTACATTATAATTAATGTTTCTTTGTTAATGTTCTTTTTTATTTTTTTGTGTACAATAAAGTGTATTTTATTTTATTTTATTTTATTATTATCCAAAACTGCAAACGAACCTAACCGACATAATGCAAAGAATTCCCAAACCGAAGTGGCACTGGGTGGGACACACATCGCTCGAAAACCGACGGAGGTTGGGAGAAAGAGCTTCTTCAGTGGTGACGACGAACCAGAATATGCATTAGTCGAATATATTTCTCCTGATCTGAAGTAACAACTGCTACAAAAAGAAATACCAACTCTAAATGAGTCCAAGGGCAGAAGATGAAGAAATTCTAAAGAAAATTAGTGTTGGCGTCCTGTCTATATTTACAGTTTAATCTGTGTATCCTTCGCAAAGATAAACTGTTGAGTTTATAGCTTCTAGTTTCCACTGATTCAACGTCAATTGACATTACAGATAAGACACTCTAATTGCAAAGACGTAAACATGCTGGAAATGTGAATTGTTCAAGTTTTGGTTTCGCATGTTTTACATTAATTTCATTTAAAGCCGTCAAAATTCCTATAACATTAACAAAGTACTAAACTCAAGATTAATTGCGAATAGTGAACGCATACACGAACAGTCTAAGGCCAATAATAGTCGGTTGCTGTTACTAAAGTTTTCTAACAGCAAGGACAAGTTAATAGATATAAACTAGTTGATAAAATGCCGATCAGAATAGTTTATAACGACAAGTGGCACACGATAGGGACACAATAGTTAAAAAAATGAGTTGCGGCATATTTAAACGCAGTAGCAATTAGATTTTTAAATATTATATTCTAAAATATCGTAATCGTGTATGATATGTAAGTCCTCATCGCAGTCTTTCCATATGTAACTGAGTTGTACCATCTAATTCAATATGTATTGTGAGAGTATCAAAATATGAAGCGTCCAAATTGAAAGCCTGCGCAATTTAAGCCAAAACTCACTGGCAAGAGTATGGCTAAACTAACTGGATCCAAAACTATAGAAGATAATAATCCTAAGTTATGGTGTCTTATCTATTATCTTTGCTTGGCGCATTATTGCTCTCAGTCTTCCATTTATCAGCAGGAAATGTTAACTCCTTAACAATATAATTATTGAGGAAGGAGGAATCCCAAAGAAATGACAATGGACCTAAACTTTTTTTACTCCTTTTCGAATTTTGCTTATCTTTCGCTCCGTAATCACGTCGGTGTCCATTCCTATGTATGTGTGTGTGAGTGTGTTTAGCAAAGTTAATCCACTCAATGCTTGTGTCACTTGAATAATATTAAGGGTCTATAAGAGAAAATTTCTTATTGCCTCACTCTTACTAACCTTACTTTTTAGGAAATTGTATGTAGGTACCTAGTTTTTCATTATTAAATTATAATGCTACCTTTTATTAACTGCAATCGGTTCGGAATCTACTCAATACTATGACTACCTGCTATATATCTAAAGACATATATCTTTATTGTTAGTTATTGTTGGTTGTGCCATAATCTTAACAACCTTGTGGCTTTATAACGGCTGTATTAACGAATTGTTTAACCAGTCTGGTATTTAATTTTACTATTGTGTTTTGGTAAATTATGCAAACGGCATTCGCGTAACTTTCCGTAATTATTATATTATTTTCATGCAATGTCTGTGTTTTTAGCGTTGCTGATATGGCGTACATAATTATCTGATGTTTATTTAGTTGTTTCAATATTTTCAAATTCTTAAATATTATTATTTACTAAGCTTTTGAGAAGAATTTTCCGTTGTCTCCGAAATTGTAGTGTTTTTTCTTTTTGTTGAATTCTAACTTGTCCTATTTTTATATTGACGCCGAAGATGTGTCCTAAACATCATTTTCATACATCTCCTAAATATCATCGTCTACATCTTCTTTATTTTATTGAATAAACTGTAGCGGAACTCGTTAAATATCATAATTCAGCTCCTATGACTTTCTCCATTATCCCAAACACTATTGTATAGATCTTTTTATGGGCAATACTTTATATCATTAACGCGAGTCCAGTTCCCTTCCATAAATGCGGGTGTTTGAATAAATTCTATCTAATTGACAGTAACGTTTGAGGATACGGATCGCTTTAGCTGAAGTTTATTTCTTAATTAATTAAGTTTTGGATAATTCAAAGATAGAAATCTACGAATTAGCTGATCAATGCTTAGTAAATGGGATAATAAAGATTGGGTTACTTAATTAAGGGACAATTAAGGTAGGTTTAAGTGAAGTAGCATAGTATTGAAACCGTTAATAGGCAGCTAAAGAGTATTGCCCGTTTAATTTCCTGCACTTATAGTGTAATCGATAAAATTTTATCAAAAGATAAAAGTATAATTAATTTACTATGAGGTAATAATATACGAGTATTATGCGTAACGTAATCAATTAAATAGGTACTAAACAAAACTACTTCTCTACATGCCAACGTTTGTCACACCGCTTATTGTTATAACTTCAAAATCTCTTTTGTAATCTCATATCAATGTTATGCTAACATAGGAAACATAAAATTATACATAACAATGGTTGAAAATTTTAGTATTTGAATTTGGAACAAATATTTTTTGAGCGATGAACTAAAATATTTTGAAATTTAGACTAAACGTTTTAAATTATGAACCTGAACATTTTGAAATTTGAACTGTATCATTTTGAATTGATTTTTTCATGTGGCGCTCACTGATCCGTAGGTAATCAATGATGTAAAGCACCTAGGCTCCGAGTTACGCTATAAATGGACAATGTGGTTAAATACATGCACTTCTCCGTGCTTCGGAGGGTACTTCTAGCTGTGGTCATTTGGCGGCTTGAATAACTTTGAGTGTCTTCGTCTGATCACAGCCCATACGATAAAGATGATTATAGCTAGATGCTCTCACCGATCCGTAAGTGATCGCCGAGGTTAAGCAACTAGGCTCGCAGTTAGTCCATAGATGGACGACCACCAAAGTGGTTTAATTTCTGAGCGACTTCTTGCTTCGGAGAGCATGTTAGCTGTCGGTCCCGGTTGTAGACAATAGACAACAGTCGCTAAGTCATGTCAGAGGCGAATTAGAGCAACCCTGACACTAGGGTCACCACTGCCCATACCATAAGTAAGATAAGATAAAGAAAGAATGATAGAGTTTTGAATATCAAACTGGCCTTGAAATAGGTCTAGGACTAGGAGCCTAATTTCCACAGATACACATACACATGAAAGAATCTAATAGTAAAATATTTGAACTGAAAGAAAATTTTAAGCTTGATGTGTTTGAACTCAGTACAAACTGATTTTCAATGTCAACTTGAAATGGCTGGTTAGACACTCAACTGCTAAAGACAAACAAATTTAAAATATCTACTGCGTCAAAACAGTGTTACGACAAAAAGCCGCAAGAGTATCTAATCTACGTGTCTCAGGTGTCATAGATGTCATTGCTCTGACCCAGTTCGGATGTTTGAGGTGGTATTATGCGAGGCCGTATCAGCCTCTGCCTCTACATGGTCAGGGTGGTTTTGTTATTTGAGTTCTTATTAGAGACTGTTGAGCTTTGACGCAGTCGTCAAAGAAAGTAAGCAAGCGTTTATGACGAGCTGTGCAAGAATTGTACTATTTACAGATACCTAAGGCAACACGTCAAAATATGAGTGCACATCATCATGGGAACCAAAAGACTTCCGTTGTTGGACAAAAGCCTCCCCCAAGGATTTCCACGTGGCCAGTCAACATTCAGAGGTATATGAATGAGGTGGCGGAATAATTGTCATAATACCCAGGAAGACGCTGCTGCCCGTTCTTTTGCCAATATTCCCTCGGGACGACTGCTACGCTCGCCACGGTTGTCGTACTCGCTGGATGAAAGTACGACCACAAATGCGTCGTGACCACTTGTGTCCTCCATCACCCTTAGCATTCTTATAGATTAAGTGCCGTCTCCGATCTTGATTAGGAGGAGTGCTTTGCTTTTTGAAATTTAACAAAGAGCAGCAATTGAACAAACCTTCCTCTGATCCCGTCAGTACCCAGACTCCACAAATGGGATTCCTTCCGGCGCGGTTACTTAGTTTATGTTTTTTTTTTGGTAAACGGCTCAAGCCCTCGCCTGGAACTTCCGGTGAGCAGTGTAAGCCTTCTAGGTTAACTCTAAACGTCATGTGAAAAGAAAATATTTCCACCAAGGGATGAGACGGAGGATGATTACATCTTTTACATCGTCATTGCGACTTTAAGACGGGTTCGTTAAAGTTAAAATTGATATGTTTTTTTAAAGACTTAAAAATAGTAAGATATTAAATCCAATTCGACGGTCACCGTAGCCTAGTTGGTAGTGCTCCTGCCTACGAAGCTGGTGGTCCTGGGTTCGAATCCCGGTAAGTGCAAATATTTGTGTGATGAGCACGAATATTTGTTTCTGAGTCATGGATGTTTTCTATGTATTTAAGTAGTTATCTATCTATATAAGTATGTATATCGTCTCCTGGTACCCCATAGTACAAACTTTGTTTAGTTTGGGGCTAGGATGATCTGTGTGGCATTGTCCCGAGATATTATTAGATATTATTATAAGTTTAAATTAAATCTTTTAAAGTAAAAATAGGATGGAAAGGAATTTTATCAAGATGACTCATGTGTCATTTCTGTCAAAATCAGTTATTTACAAAATCAGTTATGACTCGATAAAAAATGTCGAGCTATATCGAATACTACAATTCAAATTTTTATGCGATGTTCGCAATATGCAATATTGAAAAAACCGAATAACCAAAAAAATATGGTAATAAATTAAATATGAAAGTAAATTAAAATAGCAAAGTAACTTATCGTAATTCCTTTTCAAATGTTTGTCTCAGGTCCATAGCAAAGTCATATAGAGGAAATTATATAACTGTTACTCATATTTTATTACTCGTATATTTTCAGTCAATGGTATTTAGTATTTTTTTATAGTTTAAGTTGCAAAGGAAAAGGTCTTACAGTTGCTAGTATTACGATATGATGGTTCAAAACTTGGGAACGTAATATTTCCAACTTGAAATTCCCAGAACTACTTACACACAAATCATTGTAGATGTATCTCGTGTGATATAAGTAACTTTTATGCTCTTTTACATATCCCGTACCAGCATGACTACTGATTATCAAGTCAACGGGTAATAAATATTTAAATGACCATCAAATTTTTATCTTATTTGATCAATACTGGTAAAATATTGCAAGTGTTAATGATTTCCTATAAAAATATATAGAGAGGCGTTTATAGCTCTCACCGGGTCGTAAATATTCTTCTTTATCGTATGGGCAATAGTTACTCAGGTGTCAGAGTAGCTCAAATCGCCCGGTAGGCGTCTGACATAACTTAACGATAGTTCTCTGACGGCAGCAACGGGTACCGACAGCTTACATGCCTGCGAACACGGAGACGGTCAGGAATGAAAGACATACGGAAAGAAATGCTTGCCTAGGTGCTTTTCGTCGCCGCTCACTTATGCAGTGGTAAGTGCAACTGTCTGGTGGTAAATGATCAGCGATATCTGATTATGTACATGATTCGGAAGGTACGTTATGCAACTGGTGCCGGCTGTAGTCACGAGTTTTTAAGCCAATTTCAGAGGTCTACAGGACAGCTAGAACAACTCTGGTAGACGGTTGACCACTGCTAATACGATTAATTCCGATAAAGTAAGGGAAAACATATAGTATACCTACCTAATTGTTGTCCTTGTTTAAAGTTCAGTTTGATAAGACATGATTCCGAATGAAGTCCTGCTCAGTACCGCACTGTAGTTCGGAGGAATAGATGGGTAGATCAACAATCACCACATCTTACTATAATTATTGTATGTTTCTAACTGAACTCTTAACTGGTGAATCGATTTTGATATTTTTTTAGTTAGGTGACACCAAAGACAGGGTCTAAGGCTTACAACCCGATTTTGATGATACTTTGTGTATGTTTGAGTGGGTCTCTGGAGAATCTACTAGCACAGAATAAAATGTACAGTACAAGTAAGTAAATTCAATATCTAATGGGCATAGTAGATGACGCTGCATCCTGGTTTATTTTTTATTATGTCTGCCAGGACAGTTAGTTTCAAATCAAGAAGGGTTCTACCGTTTTACACGCTTCTATATAATCTAACACCTGTTTTGATGTGTGATACGAGATATAACCAACCAGTGTGTCCATTAGTTTAGATTACGTGTATAAATTTCATTATGATGTAACATTATGACGTCTTTCGTTTCACATGATGATGAAGCCGACGGTTCCTAGAGGAACTCTGTGATAAAATTATGCATTTAGTTGAATATTTAATCATACAGTAAACTAGCATTTACATGCTGATTCGCTCACATTAGCCTCCGAGATCATCGGTCCATCTTGTAGGGAGTATAAGATGGACCGATGATCTTGTGAGGGTCGCTGGAAATCGCTGGATGCGGATAGTGCAAGACCGGCAATTGTGGAGCTCTTTGGGGGAGGCCTTTGTCTAGCAGTGGGTGTCTTTCGGCTGATATGATGATCATACGCTTCCGAGACCAGTAGGTACTTTTACTGGGTGAAAGAGCCTTTTCCTTACGTATTTATAAATGCATTAATGTATAATTACATCCAAACACAACAAATAATCGTGCCCATCACGCAAACATTTGTCGGTGGGATAGTACCCACGACTTCTGGTTTAGCAGCAAGATCACATTCATAATTGTTGCAGTGTAGTGGACTGCAACACTTATGAAAAGTACTTTATTTGGACTAATATCTTTTGATTCTACCCGTGATTTGATTGTGTACAAAATTTCAAGATGAACGCTTGAGTAGTTAAAGCGTGACCAACAAACTCACATTTATAATATAAAACGTTCTTATTTTAAATACAAATATCTTAGAATCTTCCCATCTGCAGTTAGTTATATTGCTATTCAACGCAATCAGAACCGCAACTTTATTGCTCTCGCGGTCGAAATGGAAACTTAAAATGTTGTACTGAATTGAAATTGACACCATACGTGTTGCAATTCACAGAGTAACAGTCGTAGATAAATTTAGGTAGGAGACGTGAATTCAGTAGCCGCTGCAACCGCAATTGGTTTTGAAGTGTGAGCCAATTGATATCTATTGTGACACTTGTATTGTGGTTAGTTTGTCCTGTCTGACAATGCCTGGTTCTATTAAAGTATCGGGACTAGCCCCTTCCTCTTACCCACCACTGCAACTCCTGTAAGCCAGGATCAACAGTGGCACACAATGAAATGACACTGAGAGGTGAAGCTCAGGCATGTCCCGGGGAATCGCTTTAACTGTCTTGGATGCCGCAACGAATTTAATCAGAAAGACAAAAAAGGAGGAGTTAGAAAATTAATAGTTCCACTTCCCTCCAGAGCAAAGCGGGAGACAGAATGATGTAAAGAGGCTATAGCCTCATAAAATGAGAGATTTGCAACTAGAGAAGCCATGCCTGTTCGCTCATTATTTTACATCCTATATCTTAGTGTCTTTATTTAGCTTTTACTGCTTCACCAGCCAATAGAGGCGCGCGTGGGCCCAAGCCGCCTAACAAAGTTAAAAAACAAACGTAAGTAACCTTAAGTTCAACTTTTGATTCAGGTTAGTTACTGGTGTGGAGATGTATGAGTTGGTCAGTTTTATGGAACACTGTTAAGTACTACCTACTACTTGCTTATCATAAGGGCAGTGGTTATCTCGTGTCAGAGTTGTTCAAGTCACCCATCAGGCCGTTGACATGGCTTAACGATTTTCGGCTATTAGTCTAAAATCGGGACCGATAGCTTAACGTGCCCTCCGAAGCACGGAAACGCTCAGCAATTAAACCACTATGGCGGTCCCCCATCTATGGACTGACCGTGAGCCTAGATGCTTAACCTCGCCAATCACTTACGGACTTGTGGGAGTATCTGGCTGTGAGCGCCTCACAGCGACTGTTAAATGAAGTTGTTTGTTTGAAATGAAAAGAGGTAACCACATCGGAGCGGCTTTTATAATGTTGTTGTTTCCATTTTGATCTTTATAATCTACATCAATGTGGGTTTCAAACACATAAAAACTAGTATTCATAAAAACTTTACAAATCCCTAATAATTATACCGCGAATAGAGATAAAAACTTTATTAACACGTATATATATAGTCTTTGTACTCTGAATCAGTACGCTCCTCCGCAGCTCATACAGCGTAAATACGGTGCAAGGCAGGCCAGTTTATAGTGGAAGTGCTATAGGTATTGTACAGACGCCAGCACATCAAGCTACCCAATCTGTCAAATTTCCCCAATAGAAAGTGGACCTTATGCTTATGCCATAAAGTAGAAAATCTATAAAAGAAATTTGACAGGATAGCTGGATGTGCTGGCGTCTGTACGTATATTCATAAAGCCTATTATTATGGAGTAAGAAACTCGTAAAATCACCATAATTTTATCAACAGGAATGTTTGCTTAATCCCGTTTCAAAACTAAGCCAATATTATCACTTTACTCTGGCTACTAATATAAGTAGGTACTTCTTAGTGTAGTTCTCAAAATATTTGGATTATTTGTGGAAACCTGCGTCAGTATTCGGGTCAATATAGACAAAGTAACTCTCATGCGGCCGCAAATTTAGTCTATCCATAGACAAATATTTTGACTGCACGCGTGGCGCAGTGGTTAAGGTAGTTCTTGGTCGTGCTACTACTGCAGCGTGTACTAGCTACTGTTTCGGGTTTGATGTCAGCGCAGTACAACTGTTTGTGTGACCCATAAATTGCGACCTAAAACTTATTTTTTTTTTATTGATTGGCGCATGATATTCGTTACGAGAAATATTTCAAAAAGGACGAAGGAGTTCCAAACAAAATCATTACAATATCTGCGACGATACAAGTAACTTATATAATTTATAATAATTCGACGCATGATAATCTTTATGTAAAATATAAAAAACAAACTTATTAAATTTTATTGTTACAACATTTGAATTCTTTAATGAATTTGATTTGAAACTATACAGAAAATCGCTTTTAAAGTACAACTTATGTACACACGATTGAATTGCAGAATAAGTTGGTGAATTTGTGATGACTGACGAGAGCGTAACGAAAAGTGGGAAAGGGGATATAAGTTAGTGAAGATAGAAAGAGAGCGAGTTACGTTTCGTATATCTAGTAATATACGAAACGCAAGAGAGAGAGGTGCGAGCACATAATTTCATTTTCTGGTGGTGGTCTAAAGCACACTCGAATTTTAGGACTCATTAACTATCCACGCTAGCAAAAACGCAAGTTGTATAAGTAAACATTTCGCTTGGCGGTAAGATCTAATGTTAAAACTGACAAGTTACGCGGGTTACTCCCCACCGTAAATATTCTGATTCTCCCCCAACTTAGTCTCTGTCAGCTTACTTCATCAAGATTTCATAAAAAAAAATCCTTGTCCGGCCTTTCATAGCTCAACAATGTTGTGGGAAAGTTCAGTATAAATAAGATACATTCTAAAATTAAACTTAGTAATATTTCTTGTGGTTATGTCGTCATGGGTGACCTGTGTTTCTATTCTAATTTAATTTCAATGTCCAACAAAAATCTTCGTAAACCGCAAGTGTGAGGTCATGGGTGCAACATTTATTGCCTAACTGTATGTGGACTTATAAATCAAATGACTCAATAAGTAAAAGTTATAAGACATTAATTATATTTATATAAGACAGCATTCTCCCTATTTTTTCTGAAACCGAAGGCAAATTGCTAAATCTATATTGCTAAATAGGAATGCAGAAAGATTAGAATAGGGTTTTTGTAGATATTTTTATGTCGTGTAATTTATTAAATAACGTAGTTTATGTTAGCCTATGAAATAAAATTACCACAAAATATACCACAGAGGGAAATAGTGGACATTTTAACACGTAAGCAAATAAGTACGGAGGTAATCATATAGTATAATTTGGCCGTTAAACAGTACCTTATACTTTAAAAGTACTCGCCCACACTATGGAAAAAAATCCTATATCTCAGTGGACTTAACAATTAACACATACACCCAGACGGACCAACTTTAACTATAGGTATAGGCCACACAGGTATTTGTTCTGGGCGGGGATCAAACCTGAAACACGAGGTGTCAGAACTCATAACCCAGTGGTGCGCCACACATAGAACTAAAAGGAATTTTTGTAAATTTTCGGCTAGTCGATATGTTTGTGTACAAGGTAATTTTTTTTATCCATTCGAAATTACGTACCATGGTCTCAAGTTTCAAAGTTAGGTATTAATTTGACTTCTTGCCAAATAAACCTAAAACTATGGGCAACTAGAAAAGCCGTTTTATGTCAAGGATTTTAACGACAAATGGTCGGTATTGTAAAATTGAACACAACCGTACAGGACAGTTCACAAACTTGATTGCAACCTTCAAATCTGCCAATAGTAATAAATACAACTGCAGATAGAAAGAAAAGGTTGAAAGCACCTCACCTGATCAAGTCCAAGACCAAGAAGAAAGCAGCATCACTCTTCAATTTATTTTCTATCGATACAATGTTCCCTCGGATCTTCAATTGGACCAGCAGCGTCATTTCGTATTAACATAGAATGAAAGTTGCACAAACCATCCCTTAAATCGACCAACTTGCTCCACGTCAGTAATCCCCTTGAGCCGAGGTTTGAATTCTAAAGGTGTCCTTTGGGTTACTGATTTTGAAATGCTATTTGCTAGATAGCTTGCGACTACCCTCGTATGTCCGGTGAAGCAGAGAAAGCGGGTTAAATGTAAACGTTATGTTACATGAAAACTAAAAAACATTATCATTTAATTTTGTGATCGTACTGAGTGTATAAGAGGCTTAGAATAAGCCGATAATACAGCGGTGTGGAGCGTATTGGCTTTGGCTGATATATATACTGATAATATAACGCTGAAAGAGTTAATATGTTGGTAACCTCTTCATGCCGCCACTATGGAACTGCCTAAATTTCACTTTGGCAGGTCTTAGATGGGAGTAACGTAACCCAAAAACATTGTCGTTTTTCCAAACATCATCATCATCATCATATCGGCTGGACAAAGACCCCCCCCCCCCAAAGATCTCCTCAATTGCCGGTACCTATTGCGCTACCCGCATCCAGCGACCCTCGCAAGGTCGTCGGTCCATCGTGTAGGCGGCTGCCCACGCTGCGTCCTGCAGTTCTCTCAGTGATCGCCACTCGAGAAGCTTTCTGCCCCAGCGCCCGTCGGTTCTACGTGCTATGTGCCTGCTTGACAAATTTCCAAACTTGAATTCCAAATAATAACGTTTTTTATGTTTTGACCTCTATGCGCACCGAACCATTGTGATCTGATTGTATTGAAACTGTGGTGCGTTATTCTGTATATGCCCGCAAAAATTCATTGCCAAAAAAATATTAATTAAATACTCCTGATTCAATTCGTTGTGGGATCCAAGATAGTTAAAGCCCTTTCCCGAGACGTGGACTATGCCTTAAAGCTCAGTGGCATTTTCATTGTGGCTTACAGGAGTTGCAGAGTTCGTAAACAAATTTCATTGCAACAGCTAGGTGTATTAAAGAATGCAAGAGAAATCATGTTACATGCCCTTAGCCACTGGAAGTTCATCCAAAACCAGAGAAATGCTCACGTCGTGAATATTATCAAGCCATTAAATCAAGATGTACAGGTTATTATCACTAAAATGCCGCAAACACGTGTGGTTGTGTTATACTCCGGCATTATGCAACGGCAGGTCATCGGCCCAATTAGTGGGACCGCTATGACTCAGTTTTATGACCTGACGAGGATTAGATGAAGTAGCGAGCTCGCGTGTGTGTGTGTGTGTGTGTAAGTGACGGAATGAAGACGTGATGTCCTTTATGCTCTGTGATCAATTCTACGAATTACTTACGCGAGATATATTACCGGTTTGGTTAAAATGGAATCAATAAGCTTCGCAATATGGCCATTGATTGGTTTTTATATGTGTTTAGTTAGCTTTCTTGAAGTTAATTTGGTTTATAGCAAGTTTTATGCTGTAGTTTCTACTGGTTTTGCTTAATAACTAATTATACCCATCGCGGACAAAATCAATTAGGTACATTGGTGTTTGCAAATTCTTGGGAGTTTGATGGCAGATTGAAAGAATAACAATTTGATTAAGGAAATTAGTAGGAATAATATTAAAACCAGTTCCCTGCAAATTTACCGTCTATGTGTTTGTAAAGTAACGAACAGTTTGTATGTAGTTTCTTATAAATGTTGCTTGTTAGGCGCAGTGGTTAATGTTGGCACCACGCTTCTACCTTAGCGTCTCAGATTCCATCCTCGCACAGGACAACTATTTGTGTGACCCGTATATAGCTGTCCTGAGCCTGATGTAAAGTCCCCATACAGAGATTAATGCCCCTAGGATAGGCGTTGTCTATTATTTAGAAAAATAAAATGTGAACTAGACAAGTACGTTACATAAGTGCTGAATAAATTTCATTTCATTTTCGTTCATTATCATGTAAACACTAACTTATTTACGATTTCTCAATACTTTTGGAAAGATTCACCTGCATCTTTTTGTTTATACAACTAGTCAGCTGACAATTAGACGTAGCCTACACCTGTATCACCCGCGCGTTGGCAACCTATTATAAACCTAATTACGCGTTTTTTGTAGGTCCCCGTGTAGTTCCTTCAGAGTACCGCGGTAGACCGTTAAGAATATTAATCTGAAATCTTTTATGTTGCCGGTTGACGTCGTTGGTAGATACTTGCCTTTCATCTCGCAGGTGTGGGTTCGATTCCCACCCAGGATAGATATTTGTGTGCATGAACAAGTCTGTTTGTCCTGAGTCTGGATGTAATTATATATAAGCATAAGTATGTATTTACAAAAGAAAAGTAGTATACCAGTTATCTGGTTTCCATGGTACAAGCTTTGCTTAGTTTGGGATCAGATGGCCGTGTTCGAATAATGTCCAAGGATATTATTATGTTTATAGATAATTTTATGAATATTCTTATTGCTAATATCTGTGAGACAAACAGACCTTCCACTGATCTTCTTCATGTCATCAGAAAGACGTTCACTGCTGGATAAAAGCCTCCCCCAAAGATCTCCACAATAGCCAGTATTGCGGTATAGTTCCACGTCCAGCGGTTTTCAATACTCTTAATAAAATAATAGTTAACGAAATGGAAAAGTGCCAAGGATTGTGACATTATTTGGCTGAATACAGAAATTGAATTGTTTTGTTTATTTGCTAGTAGACCCCCCACATATTTGTTTTTGAATTAGTTATGTCTCTAAAACATTAATTTGTCACTGTTTAATCGGATACTTTTACTTCGCGGTGACAGCTTGGCATTCAGTGGTTTAAAGTGAATGTAATATCTTATGCCAGATCGGACAGGTGCTTAGCTGGTGATGTTAAATGTTACACAACAAATTAACATTGCTGGTGTTCTGACTGTCTAGACATAAATTGTTTGACTGTGGTATTGGTTGCTAATAGAATTGTTTTTATTTTAATTTACTAGCTGCCGCATTCCGGAATGCGTTGCAATGGCACGTAAAGGAAAATTCAATAATAAAAGTTAGTTCATCTGATCGCTACTTGTATAACTTTGTAGGATCAGCCTCTCGACGAAACATCCGATTGCTACCAAATTTTGCAGCATCAGCGTCTCGTCTTATATAAAGATTGTCTGAAAATTTCATCAAAAATTACTCTAGTCGTTTTGGAGTCTAAAAGGAAGATAGATTTTATGAATATTCTTTATTATACGAGTAAACTATGTTTAATTCGGGGTAACCATACCAAACCATAACCAAACTCCATTCCAAATTTCATAAAAATCCGGCGATTGGCGATTATTGAGTAGCGAAAATCTGAATATTTTAAATTTTTATAGAAAGTATAGCACAAAAAAATAACCTTCCGCACCGATTACTACCATACCCACTTTATATGATGGTCCGCTGGGCTTATATACAGTAAGTCTGAAAATTTCATCGAAATTGCTCCACCCGTTATGAATTCCAGAGGAAACATACATACAAACATTGACTTTAATATATGAGATTTGTGTACTTACTTATATTGAATGCAATATATGAAAATAACATACAGAATGTCTTGTTGTGAGCCACTAGAAAATGAATGACGTCATAAAATAGGTTGTGCCATTTTCAATCTTAAATGCTAAATATTAATTCTTGTGTTGGTATTTTTATTTGGCCTACTGACGGATGCTGAATCGTTATAATGCTAACGATTGTACGATTATGCGATTTTAACGCACGATAATAATTCTCGTACGATTGTGAAACATGTGTCTTAATTGACTATGCGATGCTGTCGATTCAATCGCTTTAAACTACGGCTATTAACGCAGATTCGCAGTATTTTGGCAATTATCATGTAGGAGTTGCAAATGGCTTAGTTATTGGAATACCGCTGTAGTCAAGATCATTCAGTACAATAAAAAGAAACATTCAGGGCAGTCTTTGAAGACCAATAAAAGTGAAAACTAAATTTTTACACTTCTAATCCAAATAATGATAATGTACAATTTAATAGTTGAAACTTCATATTGAGATATACTCTTTGTATATTTATAATGTATACTTATAACGCACGAAGGTATATTTATGTACATATATATACAAAGTATACGTATAGCAGCTTATGGGCAGCGTGCGGTGACGATAACGCGAGTTCCTGTTCACCCAAAAATGCTCAACGCGCGTTAAACTTTATAAATTACCACAGCTCCTCCCCCGTAGGTGATAGCGTGATATGTAGCCTATATGTTGACCCAACCTCTTAGTAATATTCATGCAAAATTTAAAGTAAATCCATGCAGTACTTCTGAGTTTAGCCCGGATATACAGACTAACAGACAATTCTAAAAATTATATTTTTGGCTTCGATATCGATTGTAGATCACGCCCCAAGTAGTAAAGGAAAGTCAAAACTGTACATTGAATATTTTTTTCAAAAGGTTAAAAAAATATTCAATGTACAGTTTTTGCCTTTCCTACGATTTTATTATATGCGTAGATTGTGCTCGCCCGATGACTCGCGTGCATCAATTAAAACACTCCACAAGAAATTTATATATTTGATGGTGTATTAATGTGTCGTGCGTGCGACGATTTATCCGCTTCATTTGCTCGTACGTTTGTTAAAGAATTACGACGACGCTAAAATTCTTTATTTTTTATATATCTAGTTAGTTTAAAACCAGTACAAACGCGTCGTCTATTTCATAATTAACTCAGTTTAAATGAGAGAAATTGTCAACGTACCAACGGAGAATTGTAGTAAGTAATTATAGCGGCACGTTGTGGTTGCTGTACCACAGAAACTACTGACCCGATTTCGGTGATGTTTTTGCCATTCTGCGGTGCATAGACCACACGCGTTGTGGAACCGAAAACAGTTTATCTATGCGGATAGTAGTATGTTAGATAACGGGTTTTTTTATCGTCTTACCATTGGCAGTCTAAAAACCAAGGTGCTTTTATTGGATAAATTCTTAGTCGGTGAAACTAGCTGGGTTGTCATACATTGAATGGTATGGGAAGTGATTACCGTAGTGGTAGAGTTGTTTAAGCCGCTGAATAGGCCTTTGACATTTTGACGCGTTTTTATGAATTCAGATATGTGAAATCACGAGTGTGGTCACTATTGAAAAAAAAAGTGTCAATATTGAAGAAGATCAGTTCAGCCTTTCAGAAGCATTAGAGCTGGTTCACATTAGGTCGGCCCGACAGTTTTACCGGCCCGACAAACGTGTCGTATCCATATTGGCGTATGTATCTCAATAGCGCCGTTCACATTAGGGCGACCCGACCAAACTGTCGGAGCCGACACTTTTACCGTACGTCCAGCCACGATTTCTGCCCGATCGAACACAATATTGGCGTACTAGCAAGTATGGCGCCGTTCACATTTGTCGGCGCGAAGCGGCGGCGACACCCGCCTGCCATACTCCCACCCGCCCTCCCGCTCTCATACTCCGCTCTCGACACTCGCGCAAGCAGTTTCGTCGTCGTGTATGCAGAGAAGACACGTTTAAATATGGAGGGGGAAATTAATGTAGACGTTTTGAAAACTTTAGCTCGTCACTTCTTAATTCACTTATTAAAGTTTGAAAAGTTCCAACTTCATTTCGCTCGGCAATTATTGGATGCACCCAATATTTCCTTTTTATTTTTTTCTGCCTTTTATTTAAGTACCACATTGCAATGAATAGGTCGTCGTCATCCATCCTATACGAAAACCAATTCACAACTGTTTTGTGACGACCCAGGCCGGGCAGTAAAACGACCGTACCGACAGTTATATTCACATTAGGTCGGGTCGGCGGCGTCTAGTGTGAACAGCAACACCCGGCAGTCGGTGAACGGCAAACTGTCGGCCCGACCTAATGTGAACCAGCTCTTACTATTAGGAACGAACATGAATCACCTAAGAAACTGAAAAACACTAAGAAACACTCAGCTCAATAAAAATAGAATAGAACTTTTTCCAACTTCCATTTAAGTATCGGTAAATATTTAAATTACTTTTAAAAAACGGTTTCGGAGTGGTAATATCGACATTTGCATAAAAGGTAATTTCCCATAAATATCAACGATATCACATTTTAAGTTATTGAGTTGCCGACATGGTGATAAATACTTGCGTGTAGATTTATCACCATGTCGACAAACAAGCATACGGCCCACCTGTGTAGCTCGCATGATTATGAACACTCATGTTTCTGTATATCGCCAGTGTTCGGCCAATGTAATCACAGGAAAACACTAAAGCCTATGACTGCGTGGGTTGGGGATTGGTCTTACACTGTAGAGAGGCATGATTCTTCGTTGTCGTGCTAGCTAGGCTGATAGTAAACAGTTACCGTAAAACCTGGAACACATTTGGCAACACTCAAGCCTCGCTGACCCGATGACTTCTGGGGATGTTTTACACACCAAGGTCAACAACATAAGAATTGTGGAGGTGTTTCCCCAGAAGAGCTGCTCATTATCATATCAGCCGAAAGACGTCCACTGCTGGACAAAGGCCTCCCGCAAAGAACTCCACATTGGCCGGTCTTGTGCCGCCCGACCTCAACCCTTGAAGCTGATTATAGAGCGAGAAAAAAATGTTTATTCCCTTCAAGTACAGATAGTCCTTACTTAGTTTACACAGGTGCTCATTTGGGAGTATGTAACATTAACCGTACAAGCGTGGAAATACCGCCCACCCCAGCAAACAGTTGAATGTCTGTGCCGTGGCTACCAAGGGTAAGCAAGTAAGGACGCGGTAGAATTTGAACAACAAGCTTCCTTTCCAACAGTTTTAATTGAAATTTACAATAGTAAAAAAAGAAACAATAGCTAATTACTATCGTAATAAGTCTTGACGGTTTCTGGCGTTTGTGCATTCCCTAGACTATGGTGTCCATTGGGGTATGACGTTTCCATTCATCGATCAAGTCACGTTTCGTCTAAAGCGGAAGCATCACGCATGTCGTAACGATTGTGCTACTGTTTCTTTCCATGCACTTAATATGCATGCATAATGGCAGAATCACCATTATACATGCATATTAAACACATGTGAAGAATGCTGAAATCCTGAGACATCTGGAATGACTGACTGCTAATGATTTGTTTTTGAAATTACACTTGACTAGAATTACTATGTCCATCAGAGGACATGCCATAATAACTATCATTTGCATAGTACTCGGGGATACGGTCCTGCAAGTTCTCTGGTAGTTATTCCCTAGGGACGGGAAGACTTAAAATGTGATGTCCTCGTCACCACACAGCATACTGGAAGACGCAGCGTGGGTAGATCGATCTACGATTTTGCAAAGGTCGCGGGAGGATATCCTCGCGATACATATTAGAATTAGTAGACTGGGCACTGCCTTTTAAAAAAAATCTGGACTGTAAAAATATTGACAGAAGAGTTGTAACAATAGGAATCAATTTTTCCCTGGGAATAGTTATCTGGTAATTCACGTGTGTTTTATTCATATTTAGTAAACCAAATATCTTTAAAAATAACCTCCTGAATATTAGATAACGTGGAATGCCATTAAAAAAAATTAATTAGAATTGTTTTTGATATGGAATCTTAAAATCTAGAATGTACTCAAATAATTAAACTACAAAATAACAAATGGCATTTAATTACATATAAATTTTTAAGCAACCCCATAAAATAATCATAAATATTATTACTATTTTTCCTTCCACGTTATTAGTAGCCTAAGCTATGATATTTATTATTACGTATAGTTTCTTAATGGTTAAAAATTATGCACTCGTTTTATGCATTGTGCGTCTCGCATGTAATTGTTATTCAATACCTATCTATTCCTCCGCCACAAAATTTGAGTTTGCGGTATTTTGTATAATATAGTTTTCCTGTTGTCGTATTGTTGGAAAAAATAGCACGCTCACTACATTCCTGTGGTTTTATATATTTAGTTTTTTTTTTTTATCGTAGGTTTTGTTATTTCGTTCAAAGGATTTTTCTAAGCAATCGCGGTGAATTAGAAATTTTGCTACAATTGAGCAGTGAGGTGTCACAAGGATATTTAATTATGTTATTTCACAACCAGTTGGTAGATAATCTAATGTTTTTGGTGGGTTCCGAGATTTATCGGTAAATAGATACGAGTGTAATGTGGGTGGAATATACATTCCAATAACGTTTCTTGAACGTCATTGCAATTATTTAAATATTTAATTATAATGTTTATTTCGAAGCATACCGTACAATTAAATAAAATTAGTAAATCATAAATTTCTTCCGGTGAGTATTCAAACTGCACTTTCCGCAAATTTAGTTCACGTGCTCAGACGATACACACCAGCAGAGCAAATTGACGATTTTTCCTTCTAATACCCTTGCAGAGGACGTAGATATGAAATATTCGTTATGTTCTAAAAACATATTAGACGGATCAGTTTCTTTATGTAGTGTTAAAAAAACAAACATTTTAGTGTTATTTTCAGGCCATCGGTCGTCATTTTTTCCTGCAATACAATACAATATAATTTATTTGCAAATATAGGTATACATATATATACATGCAGTTCCAATTATTGTTCCCTTATTCTGATAAACCAATTTTAAGGATTGGCGTTATTTCAATTACACCTTATATACAGCTATTCTATTATTTTTTTAAGTATGGATTTCTTTACTCCATCTAGTTTTGCTATGAATATTTCATCTATCAGATATCTTACCGAGCCAGCCAAGACTGTGTCATATCAATGACTCCATAATGAGGATAATTGCCTCGTCTAAATAAAAACAGTTTCACTTGAAATCGTACTGAGATAACCTTTGGTTATAACCTTCGTTATTGAAGCTTACATCAACATTCTACACCTATGTATGATTTCGTAGAAATATGCTAACCAATAGGTTTATGTTTACATCGCATGATTCAAGAAAACAATCGTTTTCTTCTTTTCTTACGAGCAAGTGGGTCACCTGATGGTAAGTGATCACCGCCGCCCATCTACAGTCGCAACACTAGAGGAGTTGGGAGTGCGTTGCCGGCCTTTAAGAGTCAGCAGACAAGTGTTGCTGACCCTTCCCCCCACCCCAATGAGCTCTGGTGACCTTACTCACACGCAGAAACACAACATTAAATTATTAATGTTATTATTAAGGAATGTCTTCTGTAAGGTGGAGGTACTTCCCCAGTTGGGCTGCTGTTTGTGCGAATGAACGCTGTGCCCTACCTCTCAATAATTCCCCTAATTTACCCTAATTCTTTATCTAAAAAAAAATACACAGAGTTTTCTTAGTCGTGTGTCTTTAAGCTTGTGTAGGATTATAGAACACATAATGCGTTCTGTTACTGATATAGCTTATTCCTTCACAGCATTTTTTCTAAAAGTCTAACCATAGGTAGACATAGTGGATCGTAACATGAGTTTACTAACGCCCGAAATTAATAAACGATCCTAATCCATTTTATGCTATCTACGATGGCAATTTCGATCCATTTGTCTATTAAACCGTGCCAATAAAGCATCCACAGATTGAAAAAGCAATCTTTCCGAACGAGCGATCTTTGGGAGGACGGATCATAGAAAAAGATAGGCCTCTGTACTAAAATGACAGGTTTCACGTGCCAATAACCAATCCATTAATTTTGACATAAGCTTTGATAGCCAAAACAATCTAAAGTTGCAATCCTAGAAATTCGGTGGATTGACAATTGGTTCTAAAGATAAAATTGGTGAAATAGTTCATTATATTCCAAAATAGCTTTGCATATAAATAATACGAATATTTTGTTTGATTACAAAATAGGCGGCAACCACTTCACGTTACTGTTTAAATTATTTGTAAAACAAACACAGAAATCAATAATAAAATTATTGCTTATCATATCACAATCCATTATAGATATTATATTTATTAATAAGTAATTATTTGTATATTAGTTATCAATGCTTTGCAACAAAAACAAACAACCAACTTACTCCTTTTTTGTTCTTGATCCGATCGGCGACTACGGCGCCGGCGTGCGTTTTGCTTGTCAAATTTTGATACGTTCCGTTCCACCAAAACATAAAGTTTGACCAATTAAGTTTCATTTTATTATTATACACCCTAGTCGTCTAGTAAATCATTTTAACCTAGCTATAAATAAGTCAGTATTGATGACTTATCTTTAATATATTTAAAAATGAATTTTCATCTTAAATTAAATGGTATAATTGTGTCCTGAGCTACCGAGTTCTGCATAAAACGGAACGCTGCAGAGGGAAAGGATCGCACCTCGATCTCTGGGCAAAAAATGGATGGATTGATATGTTTTGTTATTGGCACGCAGGTAAAGATCAAGATAGCGATAGAGCTAATCTAGAGATAGGACTGACTGACAGATTGCGGATCGTTTATTAATTTCGGGCGTTAAACTATAAGATTCAAACGGCGCACTCGTTACTCATTTCTCTTCTAGACGTCCGTTGGATGAACCAAAGTACTGCAGGGAGAAAAAGCGGTAGTTGGCAGTGAATCTACTAAATATGCATATACAAGGTATAACCTAACGTGGAAGAAACATAAGAAGCTTAATTTACCTATGAAATTAAACAAATTAAGAAACATACAGCAAATAAAAAATAAAAGAAACATACACAAAAAATATTATTTCCTAAACAAAAATGTACAGATGAAAGCTCAGCTAAAGTGTTCAAATTTATGCATATACCTACATAAGAGTAAAAAGCCCCTCATAATATTTTATGACTTGCAACAACTCTCAAATCTTCTTAAGTTAGCGTTATCATAACATCTGCAATCCTGGCTAAGCGTTCGCAGTTTGAGATCTTATTAAAGTAATATAGCTTTCTGTGTGGGAGGCCCGGTTTGCACTGCCCATTTAGGGTGGTGGTCATTGACATATGACGTAATAAGTATTATGTTTTTGTAGATCGTCAAGAAAATAAAACAAAATCTCAAGGTCTCTACGCTAATATTGGAATGGACCTAATTAAATGGGCCTAATCCGATCTACAATATTTAAATGAGGCAAAGCATGTAGCATGCATCTCCAACTTACAGAATAAGTACAACTAATAGCATCATTGTATTCATGGAGGACCATTCCAGGGTGTAAACCCAGGACCATTCCATTACGGTCGTTATAGTTCATTGGGGAGAAGTGTTGGCAAAGCTTTAGTGATGCCATGTGGGTTGTGGCCCACCATCTACGATTACCATTTACCAGCAAGTAGGTCATAGTATTATGATAGTTTGCTAACTTGATTGTTTAAAATCAAATAACATTCACCTCTTCATCTTATGATCCTAGGTATTTTGAATGAAAATACTCCGAGTAGATATTATTGTTAAAGCAAACCCGTTGAGTACTAAATTACCTATCTTTACTTACACCTCGTACGCAATTAATTTAGGCATAGGAGGTAAAATACACTTAGTAACCTACATACCTTCAGCAAATTCGAATAGAACTATTTTAAGCGAAAACACTAAAAAAGCATTAGATTATGTGTGTAAACAACTTTTGCAATGATTAGTATGCCGCATCAAGACATTTGTTATGCAGTCTTATTCAAATGCATTATTTAACTGCAGCAGAAGTAAGCACCAGAATATTGATAAATTTCAAGTGTAAAATTAATATTGAGGTCGTCCTAATGACGATCATCCTAACTTAACGATACACCGTCTATACCGAGGCGGGTAAAATACAGCCTGCAGGCTAACTCTGACCCCGGAAAAGCTAAAATTCAACACGTTAAGAAGAATCCCGTGAGAGTGCTTCACTCTAAACGCATGCGTGTTAATAAGAAAACAATACTGAAATTCAGGTTACGTATTTTATCCTCCAGAACGGAACCGATAGTTTTATTTTAGTAGTTGAATATCAAGATGCCGCTGGATGCGGGTAGCGCAAGATCTTATATGTATAACTAGACACGCTGTTTCGAATAAAAACTCTGTCTCAGTCCGGCTGTGCGCGAGGTGAAGGGCGCGGGCGCGGCGGCCAAAATTGCGCACTGAGATGCAGCGCCCGCGCTGCAACTCAGTGAGCAAATTCTCAATATGGGATTTTGAGGGAGGGTTTTGTCCAGCAGTGGGCGTCTTTCGGTAGATTTGATAATGATGAATAACAAGAATCGGACTTAGCCTTGTTATTTAATTAACAACTTTTTCTTATTATAAGTCGTGAGACATGTAAACTGACGGGCCTGTTGGCGCGTTTGGCAAATGCTTGCTTTTCACGCTAGAGGTCGTGGTTTCTATTCCCACCCAATACAGATATTTGTTTGCCTGAACATGTCTGTTTGTCCTGAGTCTGGGTGTAATTAATCTATATAAGTATGTATTTACAAAAGAAAAGTTGTATATGTAGTATATCAGTTATCTGGTTTCCATAGTACAAGCTCTGCTTAGTTTGGCATCAGGCCGTGTGTAAATAATGTCCCAGGATATTATTATTATTATTTAATTTTCAACTTTTTTTATTATAATCCGTGAGAAATGTATAACGGCTTTTAAAAAAGAAGTTGCGCTGATTTTCAATAGAATCCAGCTTACCGAAGATGGGGAGTAATAGAGGAAGCTAGACGGACAAGAACATAATTCATAAATGAAGACATAAAGATTTATGATTTTAGTAAGTACGCATAATCTAAGTGTCCTGACGTCGTACGTATGATAGAGGGCATCTGGTGTCCTTATTGAGTCAGCGCGTAATGTCTCCGGTTTTGTGTGTGGTATGAGGTGAACCGCATAGTAATACTAAACTAGACTATAAGAACTGCTAGTAAATATGTCATTTGAATAAAGTACCCATAAGACTTCTTTAAGACAAGGTTGAAGGTTGATATTTATTTTGCTCATTAATAATAGCTTAACATTACTTTCATTACATTGATGTTGTAGGTTTTCTTATATTCTACGTTAGCAGTGCCCGCAATCTTCGTTCCGCTATATAAATATTTTTGTCCTTGCCCGTTTGTCCCGCATCTTGCATTACATTATTAAAGATGTGTTATTAAGTCTGGAATTTCATAGCCTATGACACTCACAATAACGTAGCTTTCTATTGGAGAAATAATTTTGAAAATCGGTTCAGTAGATCCAGAGATTACCCCTTACAACTTGACAAACTCACAAACGTTACCTCTTTATAATATTAGTATAGATATTAGGTCTTTACCTATGAAATTGCCGTTCTGCAGTACTGGCCATTTCAAATCAAAATAATTTTTGTTTGGCTAAGAATTCTAATTTCAAATTAATTTTATTTTAAAAACATGGATTCTTTTTTCCAAAAGTAGTCATTTCTTTATTGATTAGTGTTACATTTTCATCGCATTTCAATCTTTTTCGTCATCATGGATACGTTAAAAATTCGAGTAATTATGGAATATGAGTACCGTCGTGGCAGCAACGCGGCACAAGCGGCACGCAACATCAACGACGTTTACGGAGCTAACACTACAAACCAACGCACCACCTGTTATTGGTTTGCTCGCTTCCGTTCTGGAAATTTCGACCTGAAAAATGAACCTCGCGGTCGTCCGAAGACTTTGGTCGACAATGACGAATTAAAGGCGGTTGTGGAAGCTGATGATACACAATCTACGGCTGAATTAGCAGCAGCTTTCGACGTTAGCGTCAAAACAATATTGGTCCATTTGCGTCAAATTGGCAAGGTAAAAAAGCTTGACAAACGGGTGCCCCACGAACTCAATGATCGCCAGCGCGAAGTACGCGTCGAGACGTGCCTTGCACTGCTCAACAGACACACAAATGAAGGAATTTTGAACCGCATTGTTACCTGCGATGAAAAATGGATTCTGTTTGATAACCGCAAGCGCTCAGCAAGTTGGTTGGATCCTGGTTCAGCACCTAAACAATGCCCTAAACGAAAACTTACCCCTAGAAAAGTGATGGTCACTGTTTGGTGGTCTAGCGCCGGTGTGATTCATCACAGCTTCTTACCAAACGGGGTGAGCATTACTGCAGATGTGTACTGTGAAGAACTGAGCACAATGATGGAGAAGCTGGCGCATCTCCAACCAGCATTGGTCAATCGCTCGTCTCCGCTGCTCCTGCACGACAACGCGCGACCTCATACTGCACAGCAGACGGTCTCCAAGTTGCAAGAACTGGGGTTGGAAGCTCTCCGTCATCCGCCCTACTCACCAGACCTTGCGCCTACAGACTACTACTTTTTCCAGAATTTGGATAACTTCTTGGCGGGAAAAAAATTCAATACCCGAGAGGCAGTACAAAATGCCTTTGAAGAATTTGTTGCCTCCCGTCCAGCTGATTTCTTTAAGAAGGGCATCAATAAACTGCCACTGCGATGGCAAAGATGCATTGATTGCATGGGTGATTACTTCGATTAATACAAATAAAAAAATTCATGAAAAAAATTCGTTTAAATTTTTTCATACAAAACGGCAATTTCATAGGTAAAGACCTATTATATAATATATAAATCGGCTTATATATAGTCGGCGTACACCACTCTACCACAAGGGTCATTGTTTTCTCATTTTAAAGTAAATAATTAATAAAAGACACATTTCCTTGAAACGGTTATTCCTCCAGTTGACTCTTGTCCAATCGACTTTAGTGTTTATAGAAAAAGCCGTAACTGTATAATGGGGAGGCCATAAACATTGTTTGTTATTTTTAACTAGACCAATAAAAAAAATACTATATGTCGCTGGAAGAGTTCTTACGACAACTAATTAATGTTTAAAGATAATCTTCTTATTGCTTTTCATATAATAATATATATTAACGTATGACTGCATTAATTAATCTGCCTTTGTATTACATGTAATTCATTAATTACATGTAATAGAAAGTCTTCCTCCATACAGGGATCCAAATAACTAGTTCAGGAATTGGCTTTAAAACAATAAGCTGTTAAATTCAAATTTTATACATGATGATAAGATATTTTTAATACTACCTAGCGCAAAGAAGTATTGAGCAAGGTGATGATAAACAGTTACAGTAGCCTATGCCGCTTGCAACACACATGCCATCACTCCATCACTCAGCCTTTCCTCTCCCCGATGAACTAGGTATAACGGCCTTACTCACACCCTCAACCCCAAGCTTAACATAATAATTCAGTTACCTGGAGTGTTCTCTGGTGAGGTGTAGTTCTTTGGTGACGTGCTCTCAGAGTGAATTAACGCTATGCTCTTCTTCACTTAGAAGTTTAAAGCTATATCGGACGCGTACAGACGCGGTACACTCCGATCCCCGTGTAATAACGTAAAGTTATAACTTATCTTTTGATTCTAAAAAAAGAGGTAGAATCCATACAAGATAGGTCTTCAAATTGACACCTGTTTTAAACCAATAGTTAGATTTGTATAGAAAAAACATGTAAATTAAACACAACCCCTATTTATATCATTAGGGCGACCCCAAAAGCTGTTATTTTGATATTATCGTGACGTATCCATCGATCTATCTCTTTGGCCACCCCATTTTGTGTACCTGCTGTTTTTTCTCTCCCAACCAGTGTTTGGACAAGAAACAATCCGTGAAACAATAGTTAATTTTGTACCAAGGATGCCACTTCGGTTCCTACCCTTCCTATTAAAATTCCGTTGTCCAACACTTGAGTCAATTTTAAACGTTTTTTTTTGTATTTTTGGAACGTTAATTGCCCGTTCTGATTTATTACGCGGAATACATTCTTTGTGATTTACGATGTGTTGATCGATGCAGCATTTTTTGCTATAAAATGGGCGAACAATAGTTCTATTTTCAATGTGATTCCATATGTTTTGTTTATCTTTAGAAGGAGAGCAAAATTTTGTAATGAATTATTTCTCAAGATAATATCAACGCTTTTCACTTTACTTTGATATGCATCAAGAGAAGCTGTCTTCAAGATAACTTTTTGAGATGGATCCAATAATTTCGGCTTACAAAAACATACATTCATTTGGCACTATCACAGAATGCGCCTATCAAACAGCCCGATCTGTGAGGAGAAAAATGACTATATGCTGCAATGCTTTGGCAAAATATAGGATAGACTATCAGGGATTAGCATACCCAAAACCAGGAGACCAAAGCCTTCACTATGAGCAGCCTACTTACTAAAATACTTGCGAACTGTTCTCAAGGACATAGAGGAAGAGTCAATGAAATAGATTGACTAGCACAAAAGATCCTGAAAGCTTTAGGTGCAGTTTAAAAATAGAGGCGAACAAAATAAAATAGGAAATACATTCAATCGTCAATATTATTAAGTCTTGGTCAGTAAAATCCCACAGTCCATTTTTGGTTTAACTTTATTGTTGTCAATTAGAACGAAGGTAAACCAAAAAATATAAATACTTATTACGTAATTAGGTTTGAATATACAGATCCTAGGTATTACTTGTGGTAGATCGTCGCTATACACATAACGTCCGTCATAATAATAATATTTAATTATTTCCTCAATATAAACAGAACCATCCAGACACCTACCTAAAATAACCAATTTGACAATAAATACAATAAATTAGCTGTGAAACTAAACAATTACTGTAATAAATTCAATTATAATTGTATATAATCAAATATAGGTCACGATTTATTAATCTATATATCCATAATTAGATATATATTATTTTATTTTATTTTATTTAATCATTCTTGTACACACAAAACATACAATAAATAGACAAAAATACTAAGAGATGAACAGTACAAAGGTGCTGCTTATTTCGCAAGAAATTTCTTCCAGCAGACCCGCGACAGGAAAAATTTTAAAGAGCTATAATAATGTGTGTAGGTCTATAATACACTTACATACTAATAATTGCATATATACTTAAATACATATAAATATTATATCCAATTTAGACTTAGCAATAAACTAAATACTAATAATACATTCTATGAGGATGAAATTGAAAGATAGTGATTTTTCACTAGTCTTTTGAAAGTGTGAATAGTTTTACAGTTTTGTATATTTATCGGAAGAGAGTTCCACAGTCTGACTGCATGAACAGTAAAGGAATAGGAATAAAAATCTGTTTTATGGATTGGAAGTTTTAGGATGGATTTCAGATGAGATCTACACAGAGCATCATTTGGATATTTAAAAGAAAACCGCTCTCGCAGATAGGACGGGGACAGAGGATTATGCAGGATATTGAAAAGGAGGCACAATACGCGAGTGTTCCTACGAAATCGAATAGGAAGCCACTTGAGGTCTTTACGGAACTTGGAAACATGGTCGAACTTTTTCAGTCCATATACAAACCGAATGCATAGATTTTGTAGACGCTCAAGTTTATTTAGAAGCTCTTCAGTAGCGTCTGGGTAGCAGCTGTCAGCGTAGTCTATGATGGGCTGAATCAGGGTTTGGGCAAGTGAGATTTTCGTTTTCAAAGGTAAAAAGTTTTGGAGGCATTTCAGCGAATGGAATGTATAGTGAACCTTTTTGCTGACATCAGCAACATGAGCTTTCCAAGAAAGGTCACAAGCCATCGTCAGTCCAAGATTTTTTAATGTATCCGAATAATTTATAGTAACACCATCAAGGCTGACTGTTGGAAAAGACGAAAGATTAATCCTACTGCGCATATGCCTACTGCCTATGATCATGGCCTGGGACTTCGCAGGATTTAACAGAAGTCCGTGGGACCTAGCCCAACAACTAATTAGTCCCAGATCATGATTCATGACGGCAATGGCAGCATCAGCATCTTCAAAATTAAAAGACCGATATAGTTGCAAATCGTCTGCGTAGAGATGGAAGTTTGAGGAGATGCCTCTGGTAACAGAGTTGATGAAAATGGAGAATAATAATGGAGAAAGAACGCCACCCTGAGGTACACCCGCACTGAGTTCACACCAATCAGAGAAGGACTCATCAAGGCGTACACACTGCGCGCGACCCCGAAGATAAGAGTCAAACCAGGTTAAGGCTGAAGGAGAAACGTTGAGTGAAGAGAGAATACCGAGAAGGATGTCAAAATCGACAGAATTGAATGCAGTACTAAAATCAAGGAGTATAAGAACAGTTAAGGATTTATCTTCCATGGCCCAGCGAATGTCATCGGTGACCTTAACAAGAGCAGTTACCGTGCTGTGGCCAGACCGAAAACCAGATTGAGAAAAGCTGAGGATACGATTTCGAGAAAGAAAGACAGACAGCTGGCTATGGACAATGTGCTCCAAAACTTTGGAAAGGAAAGGGAGTATAGAGATGGGACGGTATTGGGATGGTGTCGATGGATCAGAGACTTTAGGTAAAGGAATGATGTGGGCTAGTTTCCAGGTAGTGGGAAAATGGGAAGAGAATAAGGAATAATTGAACAGGTGCGTTAGAATAGGAAGTACAGTAGAAAGGACAGGTCTAATCATTTTGGAGCACAAGTTGTCATGTCCAGCAGAAGTTGATGAAATGCTAAGAAGAGATTTTTTGACATCCATCTCAGTAACAGGGGTAAAATTGAAAGAAGAGTTATGTGAAGTCCGGGCCTGTGAGAGTTGTTCTAGAGTGTTAGATTTGACATGAGTATTAAGCGTGACAGGAGCAGCAGAAAAGTGTGAGTTAAGGGCATTTAAATCAATGTTTTTACAAACCGGAGAGGGAGATTTGCCTATACCATTAGATTTCAGAAATTTCCACACAGAAGAAGAATCACGATTATCGAGAGACTTGTAGAAATGGCGCTTCTTAGCATCACGACACAGACGATTGCAAGCATTACGCAAAGATTTATACCGAGCTAAATTAGCCTCCGAAGGGCTCCGCTTATACCTTTTCTTGGCTTTATCCCTAAGAGCCATAGAGTCTTTTATAGAATCAGTGATCCATGGGGCAGGGTTATGTTTAATCCTAACTCGCCGTTTAGGGGCATGTTTATCGTATAAAATTTGAATATTAGCGTTGAATGCATCCACCTTATCGTCAATGTTAGAAGATTCATAGACGTTACTCCAATCAATGCTATTGGCATCCCGCTGTAATGGCTTTGGAGCCATTACAGTCAATACCTTTGAAATTGCGAAGAGAAAGGAAATTAAGTTTACGTTTAGGGCAACGAATTTTAAAAGACAGATAGATCAAGTCGTGATAGGAGAAAGAGGCAGCTAGTTGACCGTGGGTAGCGACACGGTCAGCAGAAGAGACAATCATGAGATCCAAAAGGGAAGGAGTGCTGTTAGGAGCATAGTGAGTTATATTGTTAATTTGTAACACTGCAAATCACATTCCGACTATTAAGAAGCGTTTTTTGGGAATAAAAACTATTTTTATTTTATTATTTATTTATTTTTATTGTCAAGAGCCACAAGCTTGATGTCATGAGCGTAATCCGAGAAGTTGTTGAACGAATTAAGTCTTCCATTGAAATGTTGGCTGCAACTAAGTTAGTATCTTGTTTCATTTTTTAGATATAGAAATGCCCAACCAACTAACACGTGGGTAACTTGATGGTAAGTGATCATCGCCGCCCATATGCACTCACAACACCAGAGGGATCGTAAGTCCATTACCGACCTTTGGAAAATAAATAGGCTCGCTTCTTGAAGCTTGCCCTGTCATAGAGGATCGAATCAACTCAAATACCGCAGTATTTGATTTGATTCGATCCTGTATGACAGGGCAACCTTGTTAATTGATTCCAAAGAGTGGTTGTGCGCGGTAAAACCTTTCTTGTTAAACGCACGGTGGTATAGGACCTTTCACCCCGGTGGTATGGATGCAATTTCCACTGGGTTGCTAATATTGTCAAGTTGAGCAAACTTTTTCATCTCCCTTTGTGACGTATTCAGAAGGTAACTTTTAGAGAACCCTCCAAAATGTTGTCGTTAACGAATATGTACATTCAATAGTCAATAGGTTTCAAATATCGGTCAGTAAAGTCCCACAGTCCATTTTCGGTTTAAGCTTATTGATATCAATTAGAGTAGTATTAGAACCACTCGAAGGAAAACCAAATAGTACAAATAATTATTGGTTATGGTATTTTTAAGTCGTTACTTAGCACTTAAGAGGAGGCGCTCATAGCTAGATGCTCTCACCGGTCCGTAAGTGATTGGCGAGGTCAAGCAACTAAGCTCGCGGTCAGTCCATAGATGGGTGACCGCGAAAGTGGTTTAATTTCCGAGCGTCTCCGTGCTTCGGAGGGCACGTTAAGCTGTTGGTCCCGGTTGTAGCCATTAGGCAACAGTCGTTAAGCCATGTCAGAGGCCTAATGGGCGGCTTGAACAACTCTGACACTAGGGTAACCACTGCCCACACGATAAGTAAGTAAGTACTTAAGTCTTCCGCTTGCTTTCCCACACACCTGAGTCTAATATGTCGTTGAGAAAATCGTGTGTTCTGCAACTAACTAAATATCGGCAAAATCTTGAAATATTAGACAACTACTGGGCGGCTTATAGAACTCTGTCGTTAGGAGTAACCATGATCTATACGATTTATTCATAATGAACACTTCTTAGCTATAAAAACCGCGTTACTAATATCTAAAATGTTCTATAGTTAGTTACCCTGACTACTGAGCCAGAGGACATGGGTTCGACCTCCGCCCAGGGCAAATTTTGTGCGATGAATATGATTATTAGTTATGTGACTGGATGCTGTGCCCCGCGGATTCACCCGCGTTAAACTATATATATTTTTTTTTGGACAATGACACACAGATCATCCTAGCCCCAAACTAAGCAAAGCTTGTACTATGGGTACCAGGCGACGATATACATACTTATATAGATAGCTAGATACTTATATACATAGAAAACATTCATGACTCACAAACAAATATTCGTGCTCATCACACAAATATTTGCACTTACCGGGATTTGAACCCAAGACCACCAGCTTCGTAGGCAGGAGCACTACCAACTAGGCTACGGTGACCGTATATACATTTTAGCCTATGTATAATTCGGATATATAACATTTGTTACTACAAAAGTATCGTCAAAATCCGTTCGGTAGTTTTTGCGTGAAAGACTAACAAACTTCCATACTCACAAAACTTTCGCATTTATATCAGTAGGTCATATATTTAACAATCTATTTAGTTGTCCCAAGATATTTATATTTTAATGAGATATTTTATCTTATTCACATAGTTCCAAAACAAGTAAGTAATTTGAATATGCATAACGCTACATTCCTCTACAACTCGGCCCAATAGGTTTTCGCCTGTTTGACTCGCCTTATAAATAAGCTCATTAATCAGTAGGCTCATTATTCGCGACGATAATCTTAGTTGATCGAGGTTCTATAAATAAACCTAATCTGTACTTGGACAGCGAAACGTAGATACATGTGTAATACTGCCGTTGATAATTTGTTCGGACCTTTTAAGAGGGAGATAAAATAGAAAACAAGATAAGGCTGATGGGCCAGTTGGTGTGGTTGCTAGATGCTTGCCTGTTATGCCGCAGGTCGTGGGTTCGTTTCCCAGCCAGAACAGATATTTGTGTGCTAGAACATGCTGTTTGTCTTGTATTTATATCAGTACTAGCTAGGTCTCGCGGTTTCAACCGCGTTAAGTTTTGGTGTAAAAGAGTAACAAACATACATCTATACTCACAAACTCTCGCATTTATAATATTAGTAGGATGTGTACCTCTAGCGGTTTAGGTAGTGCACGCCGGAATAGTTCGCAGATGGTAGACTTTTTCGTACTTACTTGACACTTATCGTCATATTTTGGATAATTCACACAATATCTTTATAAATTGTAGCCAATGTGTTATTCTGTATAAGCTATATTATTGTAAAGATTCATTAAAATCCATTCGGTAGTTTTTACGTGAAAGAGTAACAAACATCCATCCATCCATACTTACAAACTTTCACCGTTTATAATATTAGTAGGATTTATTTACAAAAAAGAAGTAGTAGCTATATGTCGTATATCAGTACAAGCTTTGCTTAATCTGAATTAGCTAAAACCTCCTGCGTGATAAGCAAGCATTTGCCAACTAGGGGCTCTACCGGCTAAGTTGCCGAACATCGATTTCTTAAATGGCGTTCAAATAAATAAAGGTTAAAAATTACTTAATCAATCGTTAAATCGGCTTTAATGACCACATGTGACGACATAAATGGTCCGGAATCGATTGTTAACGTTGAAGCCGATTTAACGATTGATTAAGTCATTTTTAACCTTTATTATTTGAACGCCATTTAAGAAATCGATGTTCGGCGACTTAGCCGGTAGAGCACCTGGTCAACAAATGAATACATAATTGTAAAAGAATATTGAAC
Source organism: Pseudoips prasinana (assembly GCA_951640165.1). Taxonomy (NCBI): domain Eukaryota; kingdom Metazoa; phylum Arthropoda; class Insecta; order Lepidoptera; family Nolidae; genus Pseudoips; species Pseudoips prasinana. Next base: position 27,730,311 of record OX621251.1, on the reverse strand, counting down.
TGTATTTGTAAGGGCTGACATTCATCGGTTGAGGCGCATTGGATCCGGTGATAGCATTGAAGCGCGACCATCGTCATAACAATTTTATTGAATTCTTACCTCAATATAGACAGAACCAATCAGACAAGATGTAATAAAATATATCTAATACCATAAATATCTAAAATTAGTATTAAAAACCTTATTAAGTATTTTTACAATAACTTAAATAAATTAGTTATTTAACTAAACTTTTATCATCATAAATTCTGCTAATATTGTAAATGCGAAAGTTTGTGAGTATGGATTTATTAATGTAAGGTTGTTTGTTACTCTTTAACGCAAAAACTACGGAATGAATTTTGATGAAATTTACTACATTTCATCAAAATTCGTTATATGACTTATATATCTGGATAACACAGGGTATAATTTGTTAATTTTAACCCGGGTGATACCGCGGGGCATAGTTAGTTAAATTATAATTCTAAATTATTAAATTCTAGCTGTGTCCCGAGGTAATATCCGCGTTAAACTATATAAATTATAACCTATGTGTTAATCCAGGGTGTTAATAATATTAGTGTGATAAATCTGAGATCTAATAATCTATTTCTACTTAGAAATACAAAGAACCTGACCTGTGGTTACACCTATCATCTTACGTAGTTTCACCATTTCTTCGACTATCGACTCCTTAACTGGTTGTCTGGAAGAAATAGCAGTAGCAATAAGACCGGCCATTGTACAGACGCCCGCACATCCAGCTACCCCAATCTGTCAAATTTCTTTTATAGATTTTCAACTTTATTACATTAGCATAATGTGCTGGCGTCTGTACGTAAATTTTAACTATATGTGTCATTGTGTACATAAAAACTATTTTATTTATTTTTTTATTTTCTTTTGTTTACAGTTGGATTCCTGATCCTAGTGTTCTACCTATGGGGTGTCCCATACAAAAGAGGTTTCTTCTGCGATGACGAATCGCTAAGACATCCGTACAAAGACTCATCTGTTACCAATGTAATGCTGTACATCGTCGGCCTTGGCTTTCCTGTGTTTACGGTAAGTTCACAGATAGTAACTGATGTACTAACATAGTTTTAAAAGACATAAAAAGAAAAGAAACAAAGAAAAATAAAAAAAATAGTTGGTACTAAACTGTTCTCTTAAACAAACAATTGGATCAAAATGCACGCTGCGTTATAAACACAACTTACAATATCCTTCAAGGCAATAAAGAGCCCAGGATTTAGACAACTTTCAGATTGATCGCACGTTTAAAGCACTAACATTGGCAGTCGTTAAAAAACGAAAACGTATTGGGAAGCATCTCCAGCTTCATATAACAAAATGCATAATGATCGAAATGCTATCCGGAGCAATAATTCATGAAAAGTTTATGTTACTATTGTAATATTATTCATGTTCCGACTATTTACATATTATAATATATATATTTTCTTTTTCTTGAATCTCAATGGATGTTACACCGTTCATCCAATAATCTCAATCTCAATCGTCAATAAATAAAGGTGCAAGTTGTTAGGATAGACAATTCGAAGAAAATGGATCTTGGTGAATTGAGCAAATATCAATAACTAAGCACTATCGGTCCATGGCATATGTATAATTGTCGGAAGGAACGGAATGAAAACCTGGATATAGTTTCAAAACATATCGTTTGACTGTCTTAATCACTTATCAAAAAGGAACTGTTATTTTTAGTAACGGTGGGCAAATACGGCTATCTACATAAATTCCATCATTCATTTTATGGCCAAGAATTCTGGATTCCCGACACTGATTGCCACTGGTATGAATGTCTAATTAGAGTTGTGACGTAACGGGTTTATTCCGTCTAAGTAGTGGTAGTTGTTACAGTCTATCTTGATGTGTTTCATTGCAGCTTGTTGCTCAAAGTAACAAGCCGATCGTTAGTTGGCTATTGATCATCACCATGTCAGCTGAATCACGTACACTGATGCACAAAGACTTCCCCAAAAGATGTTTACAATGGAGTTGCGTCTATCATTTGGTCATAATTTCCACACTTGGCAGACGGGTTGGCGTTTGCAGTCTATTCGTTCTCTGGGAGATATTTTGCGATCGCTCCCGGTTTTAACCGCATTAATCACAGAGACATCACTGAATATGTGTCTCCTCGTCGACAAGATAAAGACTATCTCATTTCTAGTTTTCCCATCGGGGCTCACCCAGGTCCATTTGCGGTTATCGGGCTTCTTGAAAAATCAAAGAGTCCCTCCTCGGGTCCACTTCTACGCTCCCCATGTAATAAAATAGGGTGGCGATATTCCGTGCCGTCAGCCACACAGCAAAGTATGAGTATTCATCATCACGGGCTTATTATAAAGTAATCTTCTTAACTAATCTATATCAAAAATCTTCACAAAATTTGCATCGACAACAATTTCACTTTCTTGACACGCATACCTTCTCAAAAAGTAACAACAATTGAACACGATTGTGGATGAAGGCAATTTGTGACTATTTGTGCTGTTCGATTTTATATCATTGCACAAAGTCTGAGAGTATATATTTGTATAACACAACGCAGTTACATATCGTCTTTATGCACTGGTGAATTCAATTATTCTAAACTGTTGTATGAACTAAATCGTAATACTTTCCCACTAAACCAGATCACCGGAGTGTGAAATGTTATTTATCTTTCCAATTACCATCGTTTGACCATCGTCACCATCGTTTGTCAACATTAGACCCTCTGGATTATTGTTTGCTCATGATTTTTATGTCCATACACTTATCTGTCCAATGTTGGCTCAAGATGTTTGGTGTTACACACTTTGATTAGAATTTCGAGTTGACAAGTATGGCCAATGTTTGGTTTAAACTCTTTACTATTTTCTTATAAACGTACCTTTCTAGAGTTCCGTACGTAAGTGTACCAGCAGAACCCTTTTATTAAGCCTCCGCTGTCTGTCCGCCTGTATGCCGTCATCTGTCAAATTTCTTTTTTTAATATATTTTCAACTTTGTCACAAAAACATAAGTTTCGCTTTCAATTGGGGAAATTTAAGAGATTGGGGTAGCTTAATGTGCTGGCGTCTGTAAGTATTTGAAATTGTCAAAGAGTGTGAATTTCTATCTACGCTATATAAAAAACAAAATGTTTCTCGAAGGTACGGAACCCTTTGTGGGCGAGAAGGTACTTGGCTTGTTTTTATAGTTACACATACATTTTCCTGTTTATACTTTACATATATATAACGGATATTTTATTTCTGTTTATTTCTGTACTATGCCTTATTCCGGTATGCACTACATGTACAACGTGTAACATAAATAGTAGACGTAACTTAATATAATCATAATAATATCCTGGGACATTATTTACACACGGCCATCAGATCCCAAACTAATCAGAGCTTGCACTATGTATACCAGATAACTGATATACTACATACAGTACTTTTCTTTTGTAAATACATACTTTATACATTTTTCCTAAACTTGTGTATATCTGTAAAAACTTTTAATTGGCCTTCATCTTCTATTCTGTGTGTCATTTGTATTCTAGCTGTAAGTTTTCCTTAAGTAATAAAATAAAATAGATAATTACACCCAGACTAAAGACGAACAGACAGATAGACGCACACAAATATCTGTCATAGGTGGAAATCGAACCCACGACCTCCGGCGTAAAAAGCAAGCATTTGCCAACCACGGCCCGTCGATAATAATATCTTGGAACATTTTTTACACACGGCCATCTGATCCCAAACTAAGTTGAGCTTGTACTATGGAAACCAGATATCCGATATACTACATATGTATGTTAAGAAGCTTAATTTACCTAACTACATCAACATGCAATATTTATAAGAAAAAATCTACAAGTATAATGGTCAGCTAACAGACGGGTTTTCTTTAATTTGTTTATTTTCATGGATGCATAGCGATCCTTAACTTATGTCCACTATATATGTTACACCTTGTATATTTAAAAGGCTAATGGCGTAATGTTTTCATAATCATATTTATATTACTTAGATTACCTCATTATATTGGCAATTTATTAGACATTCAAATACTTAAACTCTATCATTTGCATAAACCGGTACTACTCTATTGACAGGGGGTACTAGATTCTGTAATCTATACGATTGCTATAGTCAGCTGACTAACCGTTAATCAATTGAGGAAATTCGTTAAGAGGCACGACTTGTTATTTATTATTTTGGTTTACAATTTCATTATTGTTAAATAGCTTCGCCCTGTGTATTTCCTCAGCATTTGCTAGAACAATAAAATTTTCCAGCAAATGCTGAGGTGGTGCCATTTCAGACTTGCTCGAACAACAAGTGCCTTTGTTTTTCTTTTTATTTTATCTTTGGTTTGGCTTTTGATTGTTATTTTATATTTTTGTTGTCTGTGCAATGTTTTCTGAATAAATCTTTTTCTTTTAGTTGCTCGTAATTTAGCTATTCAGTTTCAATTTATTCGGCTAGTCATTTTTGCGTAATTGTGTTCTATAAACAACTAAACAAACTAATATTTTATTTAAACTTCATGCAAAATAATGTAGAGAGGCGACTTAATGCCAAAGGCATTCTCTTCGAGTCAAACTTGGGTTGATGCAGGGAAAACATGGTAGGTCCACCATGAAAGCTATGAAAATAAATATATTTGTGTGACCCATAAATAGTTGACTTGTGTCTGGATGTACTTAGAGTCCGCCAGTTATGTTTGTAGTCGCGGATTACACAAATATATATTTTTTCATAGCTTGCGACACAGATTCATTTCCCTAATGCGGGTGACGAAGTCTTTAAAAAATAGTTCGTCTTCGTTTGCATGTGTGGCGCTGCGGCTAAGACAGTCGCCTCGCCGCTTCGTGTCGCGGGTTCGAATTCCGCGCCGGACAACTATTTGTGTGACCCACAAATAGTTCTTCTGAGTTTGGATGTACTTTGTGTCCGCCTATTATATGTTTGTAAAGTGCCCCGCGACACAGGGATTAGATTACCGAGTGCGGGCGTAGTTTAAAAAAAAAGAGAGTTAAATGCACCCGAGTTTTCTTTTTGAACGAATAGCGAATTCAATGTAAAAAATATCATTTATTAAATAATAGATATTGTTATACTTACTTAACTGCAATAACGCCTGTCTTGAATATTTTACATAACAGTACTTTTATTCTGTGTCAATTTAATATTGTCTGTTATTAGGGACATTACTGTCTGACAAAAGGTATTAAAAAGAAAAGTAACTCAATTTTCAATTGCAGATATGTTCTTGCACCAACGGAAGTACACTCGAATAAATAAATTATTTATAATGTAAACACTGTCATTAGTTAAACATGTATGTATTAGTAGCACGTCTGGCTTTAATTAACTATGTTAATGCAATACATCAAATGCCATTCGTTTGCACTGATTGCCATCAATTGCGTATCTTTCCATCCTCTTACGGGGATTTATGAATAACTAGCTGTGTAAATATGTATATACCAAAGCTACTACAACAAAGTTTCTTCAAAACCCGTTCGGTAGTATTTGCGTGAAATAGTAACACACATGAAAACATTCCATTTCAATTTATTTATAGTAAGTAGGATGTGTTATTCGGATATATAAGCTACTAGCTTCTGCCCGCGACTTTGTCCGCGTGGAACTTACTGTCTGGTCATTTTCATCAGTATGTTTCTAAAGGGAGGATACTTATTACCTATATTATATTTATTTCAAAAATTATATTATATTAAATTAGATAATAGATCTATTAATAATAGATAATTTATATTTATCATCATTATCATGTCAGCAAAATGACGTGCACTGCTGAACTAAGGTCTCTCCTCATAATCATTCAATCTTTGGAGGAAGGCAGACGAGTTGTCAATCGCAGTATGATGGTCATAGCACCCAGAGAGAGCTGATGCCCGTTGCCTGGTATATATTCCCACGGGATGACTTCGACGCCACTAAGAGGAAAAATGGGATGATGATATTCTTCGCAATCACCTCACAGCATTCATATTATCATCATTAATTTATTCTATGATCCTGCTAATGGATACAAATCAATGATATGTTATCGGCATACGAGTAAATTACAACTTGGTATGAATGGCAATTATAGATAGTAATGGTACAGTTTATGTTCAGACAGTTGTTTTACTCGGCGTGTCAGACTGGTCAGTCGTGTGGAATAAGTTCACATAAAGAAAATGTACCCCGTACAACGTGAACAACATTAATGGCAAATATTAAATGATAAATAACCAAAAAATTTATTTTTTTTTATATTTTGTTTTGCACCCAAAACATTGCTAGCATTGAAACATTTCAATTCTGTTACCGGTCCGTAAGTGATCGACTATCGATAAACGTAAAGAACACAAAGCCTTCATTAGATACCTTGTCTATTTATTGTGTAGACTGGTGGTCGCGACATGGTATGAATACATCTCTTTGTAGTAAGTTCCTAGCTACATATACAGACCGAGGAGTTGACGTTCAAACGCAAAATTTAGACACTTTATGATGAGGAGTATCCGAATCACCCCCATGTATTTTCTACTCACTGTGATTTTCTAGCAATAAATATTCTCAGTAGTCGCAGTCCGAAGAAAGTTGAACATCTACTAAGTCGGTCAAATATCTCTCCTTTGTTCGGTCAAATGACCGTCTCATCTTGCCCATACCCACACAATACCCTATTAATATTTCTCGTGAAGATATTTAGTATAAGGGACCATGAAATAAAAATTCCAATGGGCTTCGCCGTCACCTTCCACTTGTCTGTGGTTTCTTATAAAGGTAGCAAAGTTTCTTAATGAGGAAGTTCTTATAAAGTAAACCAATCATCAGTTACACCTGACTATATTCTACATAAACTATTGAGCTCTATCTTATGAAGTGGTGCAGAACAAGCTGGTTAAACTGAGGGCCTGTAATGAACGAGGACAAATACATACACTCTTTTTTGATAAGGCACTGGGTATGCCTACGCAGGCCACCGGAAAAAAGTGCCTACTGGTAGGTAGATGGGCGGAGCCTAGGGAACGAGTGTTATGCTGCTCAGGTGACCCCATTTGGCGCTATATCCCAGATGTTCGGGACACGTACCCTGGGAGTTCTCTGGATCTCCCTATTTGCTGACTCCTGCCAGTCCGGCTCAGCAGCTTCAGGAAGACAGCGATCCGTTGGTGGCGCCAACGGATCGCTGTCTTCCTGAAGCTGCTAGGAATAGATGGCATTAGATCACACTTCTCTGACTGCTGCTGTAGCCTCGGGAGGGAGTTGGGCTTCCGGCTACCACCGCCACCCCGACGACTCATCTCCTCTATAATATCTACCTCACATTTTCCTACTTCACCTAAGTAATACAGGCATCAAGACGTCACGTCTCACTGGTCTGCTGTCCATTATAGTGATGTATTAGCGGGTGAGTTAACTTGAGTGCCTATGAGAAGTGAGGATCCATCCTTATATTGACCTTCCTCAATCCTACATCACCCACCTTTGATTTGCCGACGGTATAATAGTCATGGCTGAGACCATGGTAGACCTCGATACAATGCTCATTGACCTCAGTTTAGTCTCTCAACTAGTGGGTCTGAAAATGAACATGGAAAAGACGAACATCCACTCTGCACTCGAAGTTGTAGATATTATCCTAGATACTACTAGATACTCAGGACGTGACCTCACACTGGTCTGCTCGCAATTATAAAGTGGTGTTTGCAAGCAGGTTAAATATGATCCCAGAATAGATAACAATCAATTTGTTTTCGAATCATGTTGCCACCAGTTTTCCGAGTAAGGTATAGATATTCTATAGCAGCGGTGAGTATCGATTTCTCGCTCCACATAGTACAAATAATGCATTTGACTTCGCGTTACAAAACTCTATTGAATAATTCATTAGCATCTTATCAGCGATACGATCAGATGATCCCTATTAATCGGTCGTTGGAGGTGCAGTAACGGGACCAGTGCATTCGATTCCCACGTCCTTATCGATCGTACCCACTTAAATCGCTATAAATAACTGTTGGACATTGTATTAGTGCCTTTATTTGTAATTATGGACACGTACGTTTATGTTCTGATATTATACTAGCAACCCGCCGGGCTTGGCACAGATAGCATAGTGCCTATGCCTGTATTTTTTTCCTAATAGATTATATTATAGCAGAGTTTCTCTAACTTTTTGCGTTCATAGACCATTTGCACAATTTACACGTTCCCACGGATCCCTGTCAAAGAATATTATAGCAGAAGGAAACAAGTAATATAAAAAAACACTTTTATTAGTATACTAGCTGTGCCCCGCGGTTTTACCCACGTTAAACTTTACAAATTATCACATCTCCTCCCCGTAGGTGACAGCGTGATAATATGTAGCCTATAATAATATGTTGACCCGACCTCTTAGTAATATTCATCATATCATGCAAAATTTTAAGTAAATCCATGCAGCACTATTTGAGTTCAGCCCGGACATACATACAGACAAACAGATAAACAGACAAAAATTCTAAAAACTATATTTTTGGCTTCGATTTCAATAGCACGCACCAAGTCTCTTTTAAAAAAAATATTCAATGTACCCTTTTTGACTTTCCTACGATTTTATTATATGTATAGATGTTAAGAGTTAACTATCTAACTGTGGAACCCTGAAACCCATGCCCGGACCCCACTTAACGAAACCCTGTTTATAGGATTCCGCGGCGAACACAAGTAAAGTCACCAGTCCTTACTTATTTATGATTTTAAACCTTACTCTTGAATCACTCGGTCTATTGGTGAAAACCATATGCGAATAATATAAGTAGTTTTTGAGTTTATTGCGTTCATACAGTACACGAACTCTGGCTTAACAGTCCGAGTTTCTAACCACTAGATGAACAGGTCGGCCCTTGTTTTTATATACGAATATATCAAGAAAAGTTAGTTCCACCATTTATAAATCAATCCAATTTTCATGATTATTCATTTGTTGGGCCGCAGCGAAAATGCCTAGAACTATTAAAAATAAGAAAATTTCACGAATTAAATATTTATGAATTATATTTATTTCTCACATACATTTTTGTATGCAAGGACTTTTTAAATGATATCTCTGTCTATCGGTATGAATGCGATAAACTTAAAAACTACTTATATGAGGTGTATTTATATTTAACAAAAATAAGTATTTATAAAAATGCAGCTTCCGCACTAGTGACACATTGTATCGCGGGGAATTCACAAACATGCGTTTATGGGTCTCATAAATAGTTGTCATGTACGGTGATCGAACTCCGATTAGTACGTATACCGAGGGTCTCTCCCATCAAATCAATATTGTAGATTAAATATATTTTGTAATTTAAAACCTCTATTTCATTCTGACCACATAATTTATATTTACCACACAAGTCGTTAACATACTAGAATGGAAAAAAAAGTTTGTTCTCCGTAATTACTGGAACGTATCATTTCTGAACTAGATCACATTGCGACGCGATCTCATCATTATCGAGTTCGAACTCGTCTATTTTGTGACATCAAAATCAACAAGAAAATTGCTCTATTGGAATCGATATTACTATCGTTATTTTTATCGCTGCAAACAAGGCATCGAGATCAATCGCCTCGCAATCTTGTTCGTTAATGTACTCGCGTTATTTATTTGCCTCCCATCCGGTATTCGATTTATTTTTTATTTGGTTGTAATCGATTCGGTTTTGGTCGTACTGAAAAAGAATTTGTTCTTTCATCTTTGCCTTCTTATAAATTGGTTTTCTGGTCTGTAAATGATGATAGGTACTTATATACAATTTAATCTTGTTTTAATACATAACATGTACACAATACATGTAACACAATAACATGTTGCGACTCTATATAGGAAACTGAAGTAATCTGAAGCTTTAGTATGTTTTAGTGTATAACGAAACGTACTGAAGAGTTCGAGTTCTCTACGGGCATCTAGCGCTTTGATTGGTTGCTATCACGATGGTTTAATAAACACACTGGCATTTTATTTTACAACTTAACCTTTTTAAACTGAAATGACTTACCATTTATATTGGAATAAAACAAAAGATTGCATAATCTTCCCCAGACTCATAAATATGACTTAGGGGTCATATCTGTGATGCTTAGCTGGCCCAATCAATAAGAGTTCTTTTTTTTACTATAGACAAACAAGTACCTATACGGTACGTACGGCAACTTAATGGTATGTATAAATGTTCCAATGGGCGTCCCCATCCAAGGCCTAAACGAACAACAAACCCTCCTTAAATCAATCTTCTTTATAAAGAAGTAGGTTCTTATACACGATCTCTTAATTGTTTATATACCGATTTTTATGAATCTGGCTCGCCTACGAATTTCACAGCTTTAAACCTTCTCGTGATGTTTAACTTATCTAGACAGACATACCAACAAGATCCGCTAGCACTATAATTTCCTATCGGTATTTTTATTACACAAACTATCTCTCAAGATAATGATGGAGATGGAAGTTAATTTATCATACTATAGATAAATACGTCTTCTCGATTGCTGAGTGAACATTTAATATAAAAGCTCCAAACAAATTAACCTTGTAGATAAAATGTTCAAACGTTTGGCATCATTTATCTTTTTTGCAAAGGTAAATGGACTTGGTAAAAAGTTGTGACGATGAGCGGTGTGCTACAAAATTATTTATTAGTTTAACCCAAGTTTATAGTACTACAAAATCTTAGCTTGTATTTTGTCCAAAAACTTAGATATTAGGGTCCCGTAACAAAATGAAAAAACCGGCCAAGTGCGAGTCGGACTCGCACATGAAGGGTTCCGTAGTAGCAAGTATTTCAGTTGATTAAATGAAAAAGAAATTGCGGTTTACGATTTATGACGTATATATAAAAAAAACTACTTACTAGATCTCGTCCAAACCAATTTTCGTTGTTAGTTTTCATGGTAATCCACATTAGTGGATCATATATTTTTTTAGTTTTATCAGTCTCTTATTTTAGAAGTTACAGGGGGGGACACGCATTTTACCACTTTGGAAGTGTCTCTCGCGCAAACTATTCAATTTAGAAAAAAATTATATTAGGAACCTCTATATCATTTTTGAAGACCTATCCATAGATACCCCACATGCATGGGTACGACCAAAAAAAATTTTTGAGTTTCAGTTCTATGTATGGGGAACCCCCAAAATTATTGTGCTTTTTTATTTTTGTGTGAAAATCTTAATGCGGTTCACAGAATACATCTACTTACCAAGTTTCAACTGTATAGCTCTTATAGTTTCGGAAAAAAGTGGCTGTGACATACGGACGGACAGACAGACAGACATGACGAATCTATAAGGGTTCCGTTTTTTGCCATTTGGCTACGGAACCCTAAAAAGGACCCTTATGCAATTTTATACGACTGTCTCTCTTAGCAGTATATATATAGCGGCAAGTTAGCTATTCTGCCACAAATAGTTGTATCATAATTAGAGATCGAATAATCGGATGCATATTTTAGTAAAGTTAATTTATGGCTACAGATTATGGAATCTGCTTTTTAGGATGTTATTATTTCGTCAAAAATCACCGACGATAAAAGTAGGGTTAGGTTAGTGACAGTTCATTTGTGTCAAATTGGGATTACGGAGTATCCACTTAAATTTGAGATTTCCGGTATCGCGGCTTATTTTCGATAAAAAAGTGCTTTGCTTATGCAAAGCACTAATACCCAAATATTTGCAAATTAAATATTTACCTTAATTTACTTGTTTGTAAAATTGACAGGAGCCAGAACTCTAAAGTAGAACTACTATAGTTCAAGTGGCATATTATATAAAAGGGCTTTATTTGCACGTACTAAGATCCATTTTGTATTTTTATATCTGTCGCATTATTATTAACGTGCAATTAAATATGTAAAAAAGTATCCCACTTATCTAAGAAGTTTTAAAACAAAATACCTGCTAGTATTCTAGTTCATAAATGTCGACCGAAAAAATGTATCTAAAATTGACATAGACTTGGATGTTTCTGGTCGTAGATGAACCACTAAAAATATTTGATACGAAGGCAAGTTACGTAATCGTTAGTGCACGAGTCCGACTCGCACTTTGTTGATTTTTTTGGTGTGTGCGCTAACAGTAAATACTCATTAAGAACAGATTTTATATAATTATACATATCATTTAATTTTTTGATGTGAAACGTGCCGTGTCGTGGCGACGCGTCGCCACGCTATACGATAGTAGTGTGTACGGTGTGGCGACGCGTCGCCATGCGCAATCGACTTGTTATTTTATCATTATGTTTTATTAAACAAAAAGTTTATTTCTGAAATAAACTTTTTATTTATTATTTTATTTATTATGACATATTTAGTTCCTATCACAATATGTTCTTTTCTGCATATTACTTTTACAAAATAATGTCGATGTTTCACATCGGCCAGGCGTCCCGTGACGGCTCACATTTTTTTTGTATTCATAAAGATTATTTGAATAATTTTGAATGCCTATAACTCGTGTATTGGGTTTTTGCAATTATAAGTTGTAACCTGATTGGAAATCGCATATTTCATAATCACTTATTTACAAAATATAAATATAGCAACGTTATGGAAACAGATATGAGTCTAATGATGTGATACAATCACCTAATGACTAAGCAGAAGATTGTTCCTTTTTATTTGTACACAGTTTTTTAAATCTTTTTGATATTCGTCAATGTATATTTGTTTAACAATTTAATATCTTTTGATACCAATATCAATGTACTATAAAGAAAAACAATAAAATTATATAATGTTTTTATATCCTGTCACTTTCAGTTTTACAACGCTACATACAACACTAATTGTTAAAATCAGTCAATCGCGACTAAAACGTATAAACATATATACAAACAATTCGTGCGGGGCTGTGTCTCCACGTATTAAAGCAGACCGACAGTTGCACTAAAGTGCCTAGAAATAGACCCTCTGATATATCCTAACTATCTATGAACGCCCTGAGCCGAGGTTTGAATCTTAAAGGAGCTCTTATCTAAATCTTAAAGCCGTCTGTAGCCCTCTTGACATGGCTTAACGACTACAAGCGGAACTTATAGCTTAACGTACCCTCCAAAGCACGGGGACGTTCAGAAATTAAACCACTTAAGTGGTCACTTATCTATTGACCGCCACGTGCCTACTCGCTTTACCTCTCGGATCATTTATGGATCAGTGATAGTGGCGTGTACAGTTTTGCACGTGATTACAGTTTCGATATTGTAATCGCTCTATTGAAATACAGTTTCACCGGTCCATAAGTGATTGGCGAGGTTAAGCAACTAGGCTCGCGGTCAGTCCATAGATGGGTGACCGGCAAAGTGGTTTAATTTCTGAGCATATCCGTGCTTCGGAGGGCACGTTGATCTGTCAGTCCCGGCTGTAGCCTTTAGGCAACAGTCGTCACTTCATATACTTACTAGGTGGCTTGAAGAACTTTGACACCAGGGTATCCACTGCCCATACGATAAGTAATAAAAATATTGAGGTAGGTACTGATTACATGGACTAAAAGTTAGTTTTATTTATTTCTAGTGTACAGACGCCAGCACATCAAGCTACCCCAATCTGTCAATTTTCCCCAATCTGTCAATTTTCCCCAATTTATAGTATATAGCTTTTGTAATAAAGTTGAAAATCTATAACAGAAATTTGACAGATTGGGGTAGCTGGATTTGCTGGCGTCTGTACAATAAGGTTCCAATGAAAAAGACAAAACGTGTCTCTATTTGAGAGATGTTTTATCACGAAGATCACGAGAGTTATTGATCATTTTCTGACACATAACAGATCGTGTTACAGTTTTCGGTAATTATCTTATATTATCGTATCGTGTTGATAACGCTGACCGATCTATAACGGGGTAGTTGATAACTTGCTTCGTGTAGCCCTTGCTCCTATACAGTGTAGAAAATAAGGAGCACGATCTTTAGGTTTTAGACTAATAGATAATACAGTCAGTCTCAAAATTGTAATTGTTACCGTTATTTAAGTTACATAGTTATGTGATAGCCGCGGGAGGACACTGGTGACTTGTAATACAGGTATCAAACCTACATCAAGCACCAGTCTCTCACAAAGTTTTGTCATATGCTATGATGCTATTATAATAATTGTAAACCTGTGTGTACTTTGTGAGAGAGAATAAATGACTTATTATTATTATATCCTAGAAGTTCCACATACTAGCGCTACATTCAGTACTTACCCAACTAAAATGACTGTTTTTAACTACTTTGTCGGCAAACAGAAATTCGGGCCCCCTTATACATATTCTATCATTAGAATCAGAGTCAATTACATTTTAAAAATACCACTCATATATGCTGTGGGGCTGACAGCAAAGAATATAGCCACCCCATTTCATCTCGTGGGCGGCGTAGTAGTCTACCCGAGGGAATATCCCCAAGAGAACGGGCAGCAGCATCTCTCTGTATACTATGACCATCATACTGAGATCGCCAACCCGTTTGCCAAACGTGGCAAATATGGCCTATCCCTCCAAATTATGGACACAAATCTATCTTTTAGGGAGACCTTTGTCCAACAGCTGACGACATTCGGCACAATTCAAAGGTATGCCTTTGAATTGTGCCGAATGTCGTTAGCTCGACAAGAGCTCAGCTCTACAACCACGACAAGACTCCATATGTGTGACAACTATATGTGAACCACACGCCACACTATTAGTTGTCGTGACTCAAACTTCAAATACGTGAGTACCGAAGTAGTAGCGAAGGGACTGTTTAACCCCTTTGCCATACGTGCAGTCATTATAGTATTGAGCTTTTAAGAGTTGTTGACCCATTTTATAATGTCCAACATTACACCTAAACATAATTTAGTCCCGTTAATTACATCACGATTATTCCTGACCTCGAGATTTTAATAACGCGATCATCTGTAATAAAATTATGCTTGTATCTATTTCATTATAATTTGCGATAATTATACGTTGTCTCATATTTCTTTTTGGAACTAATGACGTGGTATTGAAATGTGTTGCTTGGTCATTCACATTCGCTTTTAATATGTGCGTCTCCATTTCTATTTTATCGATAATGTTATGTTTTTAAATTGATTCTAATATGTTTATGTGACGTTAATGGAGATCAATGATAGTTTTAATGCTAGTGTTGATTATATAGATATATTTAGGATAGAAATTGTGTGGGATACTAAGGCTGCATTTCCACTAGAGATGTGCGAAGATGCGTAGCGAAGCTGTGTACGGTGTGTATAGAGATGAATTGAATTGTTGAAATCAATTATGTGGTTTGTGAGTTTATCCATTTCAAACAAACAATCTCATATTTTCTCTTTATAATATTAGTTCAGATATCTGTAGAGTCAGGCAAGGGTCGTGTAATATTGGACCCTTTACCACTGGTTCATATTTCTATTGAGAACTTGGAACTTGAGATCCGTAAACCGTGTGGAGTCGTTTTTGACTGTTATCCAAAGCATATCGATCACAGTAAAACGTATATAGTTACTTGAAATACCTGCTTGTGTAATGTAGGTATTAAATTTGTGTCTAATGAAGACATAAACGGCGCCAGCGCAGCATAAATAATAATATGATTCAGAATCATAATTATGTATTTGCAATCAAATCAAACAAGTTTTACTTTAAACTCTGTGTTTTGCCATTCAAAATCAGTATTACTATAATAGTGTTCATGTTTTCATTTATTTTCTAGCTGACGTTGTGAATGTGCATAAAGGACATGGACCTGCGTTTGCGCACGCCTCTTTCATGTCTCGGACAGTGAATACATTCATTATGTCTAGTATATGGTTATATCGGACACTCGTGCAGTCGTGGTGTGGCGATTTCGCGTTTATTCGTGACATCTCACGAATGTAATTTAACGTCTATTGATAAGTGAAAATTGTCTTCTATTGAGTTGCGGCTTTGTTGTTTTTACAGAAATAATTCCCAAGTTTGCCTATTGTTTGGGTTTGCCACATGTATGGGACATGTGGGGGACCTATGAATATGTATTCGACATTAATATTGAGATTGTTAATAAATTTATTCTAAACTGCATAGTTTGCGCTAGAGACACTTCCAAAGTGGTAAAATATGTCCCCTAAATATATATATACTAAACTAGCTGTGCCTCGCGGTTTTACCCGCATTAAACTTTATAAATTATATATATATTATTCCAGGGTGTCAGCTAACTCAAATGTTATTAAAATCGCTCCAGACGTTTAGACGTGAAGAAGTAACAAACATACACACTCACAAACTTTCGCCTTAATAATATTTGTGTGATACATGATGTACTTACCACGCAAACTTACCACCGAAAATTGGTTTGAACGAGATCTAGTACGTAGTTTTTAATACGCCATAAATCGTTAACCGCAATTTACCTTTCATTCATACACCTCAATTACTTGCTGCTACGGAACCCTTCATATACGAGTCCGATTCGCACTTGGCTGCTTTTTTAAATTTTAAGTCGATGGTTTTTGACGGGTCGGCAGTATTGTAGCCGTATTCATCATATGACTTTAACTTTTAGGTACCTACCTAGCAGGTAAAATTTTATTACGTAACCAATTAAATTGACATGGTATTTAGCTGTGTTTATATAAATCCGTTAGTCTGTGGTTTTTGACGGTTAGATTGTTTTATTTGTTGTATCCGAATTGATCGTATGACCTTTAACTGAGGATTACGCTTAGCTACTCTGCCGTAAGAAGTTGTGTCGCAAATAGGTGCAATCCATGTCTAATTTTTCCATATTAACTATATATTCCAAATATATTTTATAATATAGTCTAGATTATAATATATATATATATTTTGATTATAATATAGATCAATACTCCCTTGATATTGGTAAAGTCGTGGTATTAAATAAATAGAATTAGACCTTAATTACTGTGCTACCAGGATAAATATTCAATTGCATACCTACTTACTTATTTCATCATGTCAGCCAAAGTTCGTCCACGATTGGACAAAAGCCTCCCCAAAGAATGGGAGGATATGCCATAATCTCCACGCTTGGTAGACGGGTTGGCGATCGCAGTTTGATGGTCATAGTTCACAGAAAAACGCTGCTGCCCGTTCTCTGGTAGGTATTCCCTCGGACGATTTCTACGGCCCCGGTCCCCACGGGATGAGATGGGGTGATGATATCCTATGCCGTCACCACACAGCAACAATCTTACTTATTTACTACTTTCTTAATTGTTATTCGTTGTTCTATTTTAATTAGGATGGATTTCTTACTAAATATGTTTAATAAATAAGAGATGTGTTAGTCCACAACAGGTAAAGTGTAACGCAATCAAATAACAACGGCCAATTTTAGGGGCATGTTCGTCTGGTGGTTTAGTTAACCCTGACTGCTAAACCAGAGGACGAGAGTTCGAGCCCCACTCAGGACAAATGTTTGTGAGATGAGCTCGATTGTTTGTTCAGTGTCTGCGTGTAATTTATCTATACATATAATAAAATCGTAGGAGAGACAAAACTGTACCGTGAATATTTTTTTTAAAGGATACTTGGGGCGTTATCTGCAATCGATATCGAAGCCGAAAAATATAGTTTTTAGAATCTTTGTCTGTGTGTCTGTTTGTCTGTATGTATGTCCGGGCTAAACTCAAAAAGTTCTGCATGGATTTACTTTTAATTTTGCATGAATATTACTAAGAGGTCGGGTCAACATATAGGCTACACATTATCAGGGTATCACCTACGGGGGAGGAGCTGTGATAATTAATAAAGTTTATCGCGGGTAAAACCGCGGGGCGCAGCTAGTCTCTAATAAATAAATATCTTGGGACAACTAACACCTGAAGAGCCTGTACTATGGTAACCAGACAACTGATAAACATAGTTATATATTTCTAAATATATACGTATTATAGATAAATTACACGTAGACACAGAACAAATAATCGTGTTTATCACACAAAGATTTGTCCCGGGTTGAGGCTTGAACTAATACAATCGCTGATAAATTAATTAACAAATGCAATTAGTAAATAATATGAATAACACAATTTCTTTTTTGTCTTTTCTTATAATAATACGTGACTTACATAACATAAACTCATGACCTGACATCACACATCATGACAATTATTTATACCTGTATATACTACCTCCCTTATATGATAAATTACAATCTTCTATACATATAATAAAATCGTAGGAAAGTCAAAACTGTACATTGAATATTTTTTCAAAAGGATACTTGGGGCGTGATGTATAATCGATGTCGAAGCCAAAAATATAGTTTTTAGAATTTTTGTCTGTTTGTCTGTATGTATGTCCGGGCTAAACTCAAAAAGTAATGCATGGATTTACTTCAAATTTTGCAAGAATATTACTAAGAGGTCGGGTCAACATATAGGCAAATTATCGCGCTATCACCTTAGGGGGAGGAGCTGTGATAATGTATAAAGTTTAACGCGGGTGAAACCGCGGGGCACAGCTAGTGTAAAAATATTGCTGTGCCCTAGCAGTGTTCATGTTTGGTACTGTACCTACTCTATTGTTAAGACCTATGTAAACCCATGAATGCAATAAATAAATTGAAATTGAACTCACGTCCTCTGGTTTAGCAGTCAATTTATCACGTATTTCAAATATATAAGTATGTTTATCAGTTCACTGGTTGCCATAGTACAGGAGCTTGTCTCATATCATATGGCAGTGTGTTAGTTGTCCTATCATTAGATATATCATTTGACTGCCTCGTTGGTCTAGCGGTAGCGTGTTCACCCGCAGAAAACGAGGTCCTGGGTTCAAATCCCGGGTCGGGCCAAAAAGTGATTTTGGGACTTTTCTGTAAAAAGAAAAAATTCTCAGCATCAGCCCGAAGTCTGGGAGTTGGCGGTATTATACCCCCGTGCCTCGGAGATCACGTAAAGCCGTCGGTCCTGTACCTGACCTCTTTCCGGTCGTGTCGCATAGGCGTCCCATCGGATCATGAGAGTGATGGAATAGAAAGTGCTCCTGTGTTTGCGCACACACTTGAACACTATAATATGTCCCGCGCAGATGGCTAATCTCTGTTGAGACTGGCCGCCGTGGTCGAAATTCGGCTAGGAGGACATTAGATATATTAAATACAAGCAAAAAGCTAAATGAGTGATAAATTCCAATGTTATATTATTACTTAATTATAAATTTCACTGAATATTTTTACCAAGTGCGGTCATCGTTCTGAGAAACGAAGCGTAAAATATGATTTATTAGCTGTCCAATTGTAGGTACCTACAGTTTATTAACAATGCTAGCCACATTAGGAAATACCTGTGCCTATTATATTGATATATAATTATGCTATTGATGTCACACAGTCGAAATTGTTACCTGCTTCGAAGACGAGACGAAAAAGGAAAATGAAGACACCAAGTGTTAAGAATTTCCGTCTCTAACTTCAATAGAATAATAAACACTTTATCGAGTAGTCAAATTGAAGGTTAAAGTTTGGAGATTCGGGGAAAAACCTATGATTACCGAAAGTGTTGGCGCATGCCGTAGCCAAATATTTATATTCTAAGCTCAATTATTTTTTGGATTTCTTCAAAATTTAATTTTTATTATTTGATAAGAAAATAAAGGTCTATCTCTATTCTCTCTATCCAGTCATCATCATCAGCATCAGCCTGGACATAGGCCTCCTCCAAGGTTTCTATAACGTTGCCATTTGGAGGGATTTGCCGTGGTCCCCGCGCTTGGCATGGGAGTTGGCGAACGCAGTAAGGTGGTAGTCAGTACACAGGTAGCGCTGCTGCCCGACTTCCTGTTGTATCCCTTAGTCGCCTATTACGACATCCACGGCATGGTATGGGGAAGCCCTATTATTCGTTCTCGGCCGGAAAGAAACAAGGCAGTTTTTCATGACATCGGTATAAAAGGTTTTTATTCAAGTAGACTTTAAAAAAGCGCTTGTAAATAGTCAGAATCAGAACATGTTTGTAGTAATATAGTTGTATACATTATTATTTCTAGTAACATAGATATTTAGGTACACATTGTATGAAAACATTTATAAAATTTATTTTATTATAGCAATGATATTTAGCTAGCTCGTATCAAGTTATTGTCAAGAGATTATGTTTAATTATGTAGTTTAAGTCTAATATTTTTACCACATATTGTCAATGGTTCTGTCTATATTAAGGTATTATTATTATGACGGACCTTTTCACATATGATCTAAGTATTAGTCATTTGTAGCTCACGGCTTAATGTTCTCAACCGCAAAAGCGCATAACTTAATGGTTTATTGATATTCAACTTTATTACGCTGATCTTTGTGGCGTCTGGCGGGAATCATGGGCCATGGGTGAAGCTAGAGTTTCACAATACCTAGTCTTGAAAATACCATTTAACTGATTTTAGAGTTCATCAACTTCATCTTACCTTGTAAAGATAAAAAGTACAATGGCATCGGTGGATACATTTTGACCTTTACAGCGTCTTTATTACTAAGCTCGTAAGGGCAGCTTCCTTCACCAAGTCTGTCTACTCGTGTGGCGTCGACTGTACGACAAAGTCTCTATTACGTGTATCAGTTACTGGTAATGTACGATTTTTAATGACACTATTATTGGTTAAAGAGTTTGTTATTATTACACTACCTACTTTTTATCGTTTAGAATGTAGTTAGTCCGTGTATAGATACAAACTAGCTTAGGTTACGTATGTCCATAGAAATTAACAACGAATTCAGATTGTCAAATATTATCTGCAAAGTATTCCACTGAAAACTGGGAAGACAGAAATGTTATTCGTTTAAACGAGATACTATACCGATCCAGGGTAGGTGGTCTACCGTTAAACTAGGACACACCATTTGATCAAATTTACAAGCTCCCGTCCTTACCACCCTTAATTTATTGGTAAAAGGTAGGCTTAATTCCCGTCGCACGACTAAAATTTATGACATCCATGATTTGGGATTAAAGAGGCATAGGTACTTATGTAGGTACCACTAAGAGCTGTTCCGCACTTCGGATCCGAATCCCTGAAACCGCTTCTACTAATTTCAACATTATAATATTTTAGATGTCTCATCAGATATTCACTTTCGGACAAAAAGTGAATATCTTACATGCTTTTGTCATAAACACTGAACAAATGGGCATGATATTATGTGTGAAAATAAATGTGGTGCAGTCTTTTAATAGACTGCCGATAGAAGTGGCAACTATTTGTTTACACTGCTAATTTAAGTAATTTAAAATATTATAGTTCTACATTTATCTCATGGGAAGCGTGACGTGACAATGACGCGATTTGCAAGCTTTTTGTTCACCCAAAAGGTACACATACATACACAGTTCACATATAGTTCATGAAAAGCCTGACGTCACGATGACGCCAGTTCCATGATTTTTGTCCAACCAAATAGTGTTCAACTTGCCTAAAGAAGTTTTCGCTTCGAAAATTTTATCCGCTGTCCTGTTTCCGATTCATACACCTCTATGGGCTTTTGCTTTATTAACTCTACATAGCGCTAAACGGTTGCAATGTTTGACGGTCACCGTAGCCTAGTTGGTAGTGCTCCTACCTACGAAGCTGGTGGTCCTGGGTTTGAATCCCGGTAAGTGCAAATATTTGTGTGATGAGCACGAATATTTGTTTCTGAGTCATGGATGTTTTCTATGTATTTAAGTATTTGATCTATCTATATAAGTATGTATATCGTCGCCTGGTACCCATAGTACAAGTTTTGGTTAATTTGGGGCTAGGTTGATCTGTGTGACTTTGTCCCTAAAAAAAAAGGTATATATATGCTTATGCTCTTTAAGTAGGTAGACTGGGGAAGAACCGCCTTATGAAATACACTCCAGGCAAATAGCTTTATTTTGTTAATGTTATCGTCCTGCGGCGACTAAGGTCATCAGAGTTTATTGTGTAGTGGGTAAAGATCGTTCTCACAGCCAGGTGTTCTCACCGGTCCTTGACTGATAGGCAAGGTAAAGTATCTATCTAGGCACGCGGTCATAAATGGGTGACCGCCAAAACGTTTCAATTTCTAATCGTCTCCGTGTTTCGGAGGGCACCTTAAGCTGTCGGTCCCGGACGTAGTCTATAACTCATGTCACTGGGCGGCTTGAACAAATCTGAGACTAGTGTAGTCACTGCCTATAAGTAAAGTAAGGGACCATAGGCTATGGTAACTGCTTACCGTCAGGTGTGTCGTATGCTTGTTTGTCGAATTGTAAGTACAAATAAGATCCCAAACATTCGCTTAAAAGCATGGTTAAAAAAAGCTCTTAGCAATTTGTGATTGTACATGCTGCGTATATTCATTTGCGCAGCATGTTGTATTAAAATTTTAATTTACATTTCTATAGTATAAGAACACGTTAATGCGCAGGCGACGCTTCCATAGTAGATACACTTTGATCTCTATCTTTCATTTATTAAGGGTGGTTTTAGTAGTGTAATTGTTTCTACTGACATACGCTCGAAGTCATCCTCGACTGTACTGGCAAGTATCTGTATTAAATGTGTTCTCAGTAAGCCATGTGTTTATAGTCATTATGTTATAGTCACAAATCCAGTACTACTGGTTTCCTCTTATTTAAATAATATTACTAAACTAAGCTATTCATTGACCATGCCCGTTAATGACCTTGTCAAGGGCTTTTGTGCTACCGAATCACCAATCAAACACACACTACACAGCCCACCTGTGTCTAACGGTAACCGTAGCTATGACGCTTGCAACACGCATGCGTTGCCGGCCCTTCACCGGGTCCCTGAAGAGGTCTAGCGACCTTAATTACACCTAGAACGTAAAAAAGGTAATGGCGGGACGGTTGGCGTGTTTGGTAGGTACTTAGCCTTTAACGCGCGGGTCGTGGGCTCGATTCCCACCCACGACAGATATTTGTGTACATGAACATGTCTGTTTGTCTTGAGTCTGGGTGTAATTATATATATAAGTATGTATTTACAAAAGAAAAGCAGTATATGTTAATAATGTCCCAGAATATGATTTATACATACATCAATAGTTTTACCCGCGTTAAACTTTATAAATTATAGCCTATGTGTAATTCCAGGGAGTCAGCTAACTCCATACCAAATTTTATTAAAATTGCTTCAGCTGTTTAGACGTGAAGGAGCAACAAACATACACACTCACAAACTTTCGCCTGTATAAGTGTGATTAAAACCACTTATTACTTAATACAATGTTATATAGAATTACTATAGATTGAAGCGCGATTCGTATTTGGCCGGATTTTCCTCATTAAAATACTTTCTTTGATCGGTCTGATATCGTAATTAAAGTAAGAAGAGGTCTAATTACAATGTTACGCTTTCTTTATTGCGTTTTCTTTCAATTAAACATTGTCACCATTGCTTATTATTTTAATTATTTAACATTTCACGGTGTCTCTATCATTAATAATTACTTTAATTGTGTTTGTTGCTGTATCATATACCATATAATTTTAATTCGCCATATAACATCTTGTTAATTGGTTGGTTATTATTGTACGAGCGGTCGCGGAAGCGTTTATTGGTCAAAAAGAGAGTAAGTGCGCATAAGTTTTAATAACTTTACTATCTTTTAAGTTATGATATCTCTAAATAATTAAATAGAAAGATAATTATTAGAAGAAAAATAGAATTGAAGTCAGAAAAACATTGGAAGGATGTAACAGGCCCTATATTACGGCGTGTGTAAGCTTTCCCGAGGCCATCGGTGAATGATATAAGTAATTAAGGTTTCTATATTGGTATAAAGTTTTCAATAATTTAAACAACTTCGAGTATAAAAATATTGTATAGATACGTTTAGCATTTTGTGTGCTGACTGCACGTGTAGCGCAGCGATTACGACAGCCGACTTGCCCCTTCGTGTCCCGGTGTCGAATCCCGCACAAGACTACTATTTGTGTAAACCATAAGTAGTTGTTTAGTGTAATACCACGCGACATAGGGCGAGCTTTGTATTAAAAATTTACAAGTCTGAAATTTTATTAAATAACAGTTTATTAAACTAGCTCTATCTACCGTGATATTAAATCCAAGTAAAATAGGTTTATAAAATTACAACTTTTATATTTTAGTAACGTTTTAAATTATGCTCCGATGAAGCGTCTACAATGTTTTCAACGGAACACGGACAACGGAAAGGTAATCCTACTATCCTACTAATATTATAAATGCGAAAGTTTGTGAGTATGGGTGTATGGATGTTTGTTACTCTTTCACGCAAAAACTACGGATCGGATTTTAATCAAACTTTTTTCTTATATAGCTTATATATCCGAATAACAAAAGAAAAACCGCCAGGCACAGCTATATTACATTGAAAAGAAAACATACAGTCGAGTTCATACATTTAAGCAGGTAAAAAAAGAAAAGAATTTCTAAGCTTACTTGCCATTTATGTAATCAGATATTTGATAATTGACTGTGTCACGTTTGCAACCGCAGCTAATGAGGTTCTCGGTCTGAATCTCATTTATCCTATTTTAGCATGCCAAACATGCCATGGAATATACTAAAAGTTTTAGCATATGCTAAATTACTTGGATACAATGGTTGCGAAAGGCTAGAAATGGCTTTACCATAACGGTATGACATTGATAAATAGCTGGAGCATGAAGGTTGGGTTAATCCATCCATTAACTTCTTGCTATGCGTCATACCCTTGAACTTATGATTAGCTTTATAGTATTTTTACTGCCGAACTTTATTAGTTGTTGGCTGTCATATGAGTGTTTGATCGTTGTCTTCTATATGTGGGAGTGTAAGATTCTTATTGTTAGTGCGCTTGAGCTATTGAGATCTTCATAGTCAGTTGCGCACATCGGACTGCAACTTGACGGGTAATATTATACAAATTGACTAAAGTGGTTTAACTTCTTAACGTATCGTAGTAATGTACTGACGCCAGCACATCACGCTACCCCAATCTGTCATATTTCCGTAATTGAAAGTGAACCTTATGCTTATGTGATAAAGTTGAAAATCTATAAAAGAAATTTGACAGATTGGGGTAGCTGTATATGCCGGCGTTTGTACCTCGGTGGCACGTTGAGCTGACAGTCTCGCAAGCTCATTACGTATATTGCAGAACTGAAGCGATGACAAAAGTAAACCACTCGGTGTGTGTACGTGATTCGTTCGACTAAGTAAATACATTGTGATTCTTCTTTAGGTATAGCTTATAGTTAGTATCTAATATAATATGAAAATTGAGTTTGTCTGGTTCGACACCTTAGAATTTGAGAGGACATCTCGCTAGGCGCGATAGTTGTGTATTTTAAATATAAGACCTTATCAATAAAGCAGCGTAATGCGGGCAAGTTATTCGATGTGGGGGCGTTAGAGGCTTTGGAGCTTCTACTCCGATTCTGCCAAGTGCTTAGTAAGTAGGTACAATTTAAATTATTGTCTCTCATTTGACTCTATCTATACTATTAGCAGTACATAATTTGAAATATAAAAAAAAAATATGTCTGATCATAAAAACATTTTTTTTTTTATCTCAATTTTAAATATTTAATACTCTTAAAGGAAGTTTGCTGCATTACGTGTTTGTGTATTGAATTGTGCTGGTCTTTATAAACACAAGTCATGGCACCCACAAAGCATATCCAGCCTCGGACGGAACTACAAACAGATGTTCTTTGCGAGGATACTACTCAAAAGATATGAAAATTGTGGTGGTAGTAAAATGTTTACCTACGTTAACCACTGCACTGCACGAGAATTTAAAAGTTTTCAATTGTCGACCGGTTTCCTAACCTTGACCGTAACGGTGGTGAATCCTTGGCAATATGCCAACCGATACGAGCAATATTGCTTTTATACGTGTCTATACTCCTGAAGTTCAATACTATTCGTCTTTATTCGCTTTCAATTCAATAAGGTTTTAGAATTTCGATACAATAAGCTACCTCTTGCAGTACTAGTCTAGTCTCCGTTAACGTATTTAGGTTCTAGAATATTCTCCACTTATACATATGGATTAACTGAACTCCTTAGCTTAATTTATCATCAGCCTCTTTTTCACTCACTTACTGGGGGGTGGCGATATATATTTCCTTGGTATAACTAAAGAACGTTGTCATTTAATTTGGCAGTAAAAATCATTATCAAAAAAGTCTGCTTAAAAGTTTCCACAAATGATCTTAATTTATTTGCGCCAATGTTTTCAAGTAAAGGTTTCCTCAACGTTGCCATTTATTTGGTTTGTCTTAATTGCCGAACTTTGAATGCAAGTTGGCGAGCGGAGTTAGATGGTAGCTAGTAAACAGGTGGCGCCGCTGCGACTGTCGATTACCTAGCGTATTCCTTAGTCGCCTTTTACGTAACCCATGGGATGATATAGGGTAATACTCTTATTCTTTCTGGGAATTAAACCACACATCATTATCATCATCATCATATCTACCGAAAGACGCCCACTGCTGCACAAAAGCCTGCCCCAAAGATCTTCATTTGAGGGGATCTGCCATAATCGCCACGCTTGGAAGACGGGTTGGCGATCGCAGTTAGATAGACATGGTACTCAGGAGAACGCTGCTGCCCGTTCTCTGGGATATATATTCTCTCGGGAAGACTTCTACGCCGCCACGGGATGTTAGGGGGTGACGATATTCTTTACTGCCGTCAGCCACACAGCCGATTAATCTTATTTAAACCACCAACTCAGCACTTATCTCTTTTATGTTGGTGCTGACCCTAGCCTATGGACGCTCACAATACCAGAGCTATAACTCACTCTTTGTCAAACTTACGTATTACGCGGTGAGCTTTGAAAGCGTACTAACACACAGAAACATAACATTAAGTTATTGTAAGTGCATCTAATTTACTCTCCGTCTAAGAGTTGAATAAGTGGCCCATGTTTTCGCGTGTTAAAAGTAAAGCGATAGTTGTTCAATACGAGCCTGAATACGACCCTCTCATGTAACTCCTGAGCCCTGAGCCGCAGTTCAAAACTCCAAAAGGGTACCCTCTTTTGTCCAGTAACGCACTCAAAGCCTCTTATGTCTGTCTATACGGTAATGAGGGACTTGCCCAGTCGAGAGACAATTTGTGCAAAAACCCCTCTGTTATCGTTTCGTTCAAGCATATGCTCTAAACACGCGGTAAAACAGTGAAGACATCTTGGCGCCAGACTCAAATGTAAAGAAGATCCACCCACAAGCACAATAAGATCATTTTATTTTATTTTATTTAGAAGGTACAGTTACAGATATCAGATTTATATAATATAAAGTATACAACTATATTAATACATTGTGAGTGAATCTGAAATCCAGTTACAGCTGTACACAACACTTGTAGTTGACAATACTTCGTTGTAAGTTAAATCAGAGTTAATCAGAAGGAATACCATTTAGTTAAAAGTACAATTAGATGTAAGTTAATTACTTAATCATGGGTTTTGTTTTGTTGACTGCTCCTTTTATTCCAAGGGGGCGGTGAGGTAGTTTTGCATTATGTTCTTCCTTGGTATAACTAAAGAACGTTATCATTTAATTAAGCAGTAAAAATCATTATCAAAAAGTCTGCTTAAAAGTTTCCACAGATTATCTTAATTCATTTGCGCCAATGTTTTCAAACAAAGCAATAAAATTTAATGAACATGTTTTGAATCAGTTCTTTATTATCTACTATTTTGTTTTTATTTCTGATATACATATTTGCTTATCATACCACCCAACTTGTATCCTGCTATCATAATTGTAGTATGACCTGTCCTGATTTCTGCAGTTTTCGCGTTGCGATTACCAAGTTGGTCTCGCTAGTCCATAATCACAGTTAAGCACATAGGCATGCGGTCTCTCTATACATGGGACGAGAGGCTCAGATATTAAACCACTTTTAATGCTCACACATCTATTAATAATAATTAAATATTTATATTGGGACAACTAACACACTGCCATCTGATCCCAAACTAGGCAGAGCCTGTAGTACGGCAACCAGACGACAGATAAACATACTTACATGTTTTGAAATAGATAAATATTAAGTATAGATAAATTACACTCGGACTCACAACAATTAATAGTGCGCGCCATGTAAAGATTTGTCTCATGACCACTGCTTAGTTTCCAACAGCTAGACCGACATCCATTCACAGCCATTCAGTAGCTCGTCAATCGGTCTGCAATCATCACTTAGAAATTGGCATCCGAATTTAGGTAAGGTAATTATTATAAGGCTAAATATGCCAACAAATACCCAATTACCTTCTGCAATCCTGGTCCATGTATTGGTTGCCTGGAAGAAATCGCACTTAGCGATTAGGCCGCCTTTTGTTAAACATCATCATTATCATTTCAGCCGAATGACATCTACTGCTGGACAAAGGCAAAGATTCCATAATAGAATTGTGTCCATCATTTGCAGGGATATGCATAATGGCTTGGCGAACGGGGTAGCGCTCGCAATATTATGATCATAGTACTTGGAGACGGCTGCTGCCCGTTCTCTGGTAGATATTCCCTCGTGACTATTTCTACGCGCTGCACGCGATAAAATGGGGTGATTATATTCTTTGCCACACAGCTGTTAAACATGTTTATAATTTTGCTGTACAATAAAGAGTACTTTCTAATTAGTTATTCTTAAGTAGGCCGTCTTAATTAAACCAACTAATCATCCGTCAATACGTCATCGCATAATCTTACCTATAAAACGAAAGATCCTGGCAGATATCCATATTGTTTAAATAATTTTGTTTTAGTCTTATAAATGGATGCTAGTAATGACTTAGCTTTGGACGCTGACGTTTGCTTTGTGCTTAGTAACGTATGTTTATTTCTGGGCGAAATATATATATATATCTATTATGAGTACGAAAGTTCCAATCAATTGGTTGTTCTGTAACTTATTACGCGAAAAACTTATTTTTATTTCCATATAATTTTATTGATATGCATTAAACCGATTTTTATGTGTTTCAACATGGTTACGCTTTGAGCTATCTAAAAATGAACGCAGCATTCATAAATGCTCGACCGCACTTGAGCGCGGACAGCAGAGCTCGTTGGCAACGACGCGACGTGCAAACGCTCAAACATGTTAACAAATGAAAAACGATTTTTCATACTATTTTAATATCTAGCGCTAAGTGCTTGGCACACAGTTGTTAAGATGACTATATCTGTAGCGGAGTACCGCAGTCATTCTTGATAAGCGAGCCTTTTCCTTTCTTAAAGGCTGACAACACACTTGCGGCTCCTCTGGTGTTCTATGTGTACAGACGCCAGCACATCCAGCGACCCCAATCTGTCAAATTTCTTTTATGGATTTTCAACTTTATCTCATAAGCATAAGGTTCACTTTCAATTGGAAAAAATTGACAGATTGGGGTAGCTTGATGTGCATGGGCGGCTGTGATCACTAACCATCAGACGACTCACATACTCGTTTGCCTTGCTATTATAAAAAAAAATGACAGGTCAGAATTATGCTTAACTTAATTCTTGAGCTTATTCTAAAATCCAAGCACAAGGGTGGTCCTAATTTATAAATACGAATCTAAGTCTAAATAAAAAGTAATAGATTTGCGTATATTTTTAGATTAGACGTACTGTGTTAATCGATTTTGTTCAACGTTTTTATTCGTATGTTACGTCAACAATATATTTTTATTATTACGACTTCTGTGTGGTCTGGTCATGTCCAATGTCATTTGTTACATAAACGTAAGATTGTGTTTATTTACAACCGATAAATAGTTTAAGAAGGGCAGATACGAGCGATATACTCGCGGGCTCATTATGACCTGACAGTTTATCGATGCAAAAATAGTTCAGTACAGAGTACCCACAGATTTGTATTGGGATTCGTTTCTAAATTCGAATTGGATATTTAAACGTTACCAAGCTAAGAGCAATTTGGATCGCTGAATAAGTAAGATAAAAGAAAGGAGGGTGTACAAACCTTCTGCATAAACATTACCAATAGCTTTAGAGACTTGCTGTGTAGTGACAGCGGCGAATATCAGAATATCATCACCCCATCTCATCCCGTGTAGGGATCTTAAGTCGACCCGAGAGAAAATGGTAGATATTCCCTCGGGTCGACTTCAGGCCTAGATCTGCTCTTCTTGCCGTTCTTGTGGTTGGATCATCTTGGGAGGGCAGCAGCTTCCTTTCGTTGTACAATGATCATCTTACTGCGATCGCCAACCCGTCTGCCAGGTGTGGCGATCATGGCATGTCCCCCCAAGATGATTCTTGGAGGAGACTTGTCCAGCAGTTGACTCCTTTCAGTTGTAATGATGATTACAGAGACTTGAAGCTGCTTTGTTGTTTTTGTACTGTGTTGACGGTAGTTTGAGATAGTGGTTAGACTGTTAGGCAGTGGAGTCATTTGTATCCAGAAGGAGGTAGGGCATAGCGTTCATTCGCTTAAAGAGCAGCCCGACTGGGGAAGTACCTCCACCTTACGGAAGACATTCCTTAATAATAACATTAATAATTTTAATGTTGTTTTTCCGAGTGTGAGTAAGGTCGCCAGAGCTCATTGGGGTGGGGGGAAGGGTCAGCAACACTTGTTTGCTGACTCTAAAAGGCCGGCAACACACTCGCGACTCCTCTGGTGTCGCAAGTGTCCATGGGCGGCGGTGATCACTTACCATCAGGTGACCCACTAGCTCGATTGCCGCCCTATGATAGCAAAAAAAAAAAAGTTATAACCCAAGACGCGGACCACTGACTTTACGAATGTATGTGCGTATTAGACGTTAATTATCTCGTTGTAAAAACGGTGAAAGAAAACATTGTACGTGCCTCAGAGTTCTCTGTTTTTGATTACATGCGAAGTTTGTCAACCCGCACTGGGCCAGCGTAGTGAACTATGGCCTATTCCCCTTCCATCGCAAAAGGAGTCCCTTGCCCAGAAGTGGGACAGTAATGATCTGCATTATATTATATATATATCACAATTTAAACTTTTATCGCTCTTATTATTCACTCGAAGTTATGTCATGGTACAAATGTTTTTTTTATTTGACAAACAAGCGTACCGCCAACTTTATGAAATAAATGCCTTGGGTTACTTAAATAAACTGCTTGAGAAATGTATTGTCTTATAAGTTCGAATGTGAAATTATACTAGAATCATCACGACATTCCAATTGCTCTTGCGCTATTCGCATCCAGCGCCTTCCGGGGACCCGCAAGATCATCGGTCCATCTTGTAGGGGGCCTTACCACGCTGCATCTTGCGGTTCGTGGTTGCCACTCGAGAACCTTTCTGCCCTAACATTTTCTACTTAGTCGCTAAGTATTTATTTCACTTTGTGTATTGCCTTTTTGTTATTTTATAATGAAGCCTCTATAATCCATCACATTAGGGAATCTGCATATAACAACACATGTGGGTACAAATTTTCCATTCTAAACATCAAGGCTATTTCCTCTTTATTTCGGAATAGTTGTCGATTTCTATTCTATTTTTAGACACTATCGAAAACGGAATCTCTTGGTCGTTGTCATGTAGTTTTTGTACATGGCTCTTGTTACTAATTATCAATGCGGTTGTTATACTTATTTTTTATATACATATATAATAGGATGGCAAACGAGCAAGTGGGTCACCTGATGGTTAGTGATCACCGCCGCCCATAGACACTCGCAACACCTAAGGAGCTGCAAGTGCGTTGCCGGCCTTTAAGAAAAGAATAGGCTCGCTTCTTGAAGGTTGCCATGTCATACCGGATCGGAATTTAATTGGTACCACTGACTTTTTCTTGGTTTATAACACCACAGTAGTTTTAATTATCTTATTATAATTTTATCAACACAGCAAAAGCTGTCTTTGGTTAAAACAACACCGCTATTTGTAATGAGAATAATGCACGCTCATTATGAGGCATGGGTGTAGGTAGTATGAATGCATCAATGGCTCATATTAGGATTCATTTGGGTTGCCCTCAATTTAAGGCTCTATGGATGAAAAAGTCAATAGGTTTGTTAAGGTATCCGACGATGTTCATTATTGTTAGGAGGCTTCTTTAATGTTAGGACTTTATTTATAATTCCGTAGTCATATTCATGTCCCTAAATTTCAGTTTCGTGAGTCATATTCATACGTCACAATTTAGACATTCGATCAGTTATTTGAATTTATCATTTCGTCGCAAAAATCAGGAGTTTTTGGACGTGGTAGCTTATTTTATCACTTAAATATGGGAGACATTCAAGTTTGAGAAATCTGGTGTCAATAAGCCGTCTCATCGGATTATGAGACTGGGGATAGATATCTGTTTGCGCTCACAATCCTGCACTATACAAAGTCCTCTCCATTTAAGAAACCATCGTAGCAGAAATTAGACCAGGAGCACTTATATTTAAAGCGTTTTATGAGGCTATAGCCTCGTTATGTCTCCCGCTTTGCTCTGGAGGGAAGTGGAACTATACATTTTCTAACTCCTTCTTGTTTCTCTCTGATTAAATTCGTTGCGGGATAAAAGACAGCTAAAGCGATTCCCCGGGACATGCCTGAGCCTCACCGCTCCATATTATTTCATTGTGTGCCACTGTTGATCCTGGCTTAAAGGAGTTGCAGTGGTGGGTAAGAGCGAGGGACTAGTCGCGATAAGAAAAAAACACTTATGTTACTTAACTTACTGTGCCCCGCGGTGTTACCCGCGTTAAACTTTATAAATTATATATAGCCTATATGTTAATCCAGGGTGTCAGCTATCTCCATACCAAATTTTATTTAAATCGCTCCAGCCGTTTAGTCGTGAAGAAGTTACAAATATACACACTTACACAGTCACACACTCACAAACTTTCGCATTTATAATATTAGTAGGATTTATCTACTTGTCCAAATTAATCGTCCAAAAGCGTTTATTGTAACACATGGATGCGTACGCGCAAAAAACACAATTGGAATCGTTTAATGACTTAAGCTAATATAAACACACGTGTTGTCTGTTTTAGCTATTATTCGTTTATCTGCAATATTTAGTTTCGCATTACGTTGTTTGTGTAATATTTCAATGTTCTATAGCAATTAAAATTTACATAACAGAATGAAATATTTGCACCAACTTCAGTCTGACATTTACAACATTGTAATATAATATAATTTATCATTAAGCAAGTAATAAAACGATTTCAAATAATTTATTTATACAATAATAATGTTTATTTGCTGTATGCGTAGAAGCCTTTCCAAGAAAATATCTACCAGAGAACGGGTAGCAGCGTTTCTGTGTGAACTATGACCATCATACTTCGATGGCCAGTCCGTCTGCTCAGCGTGGAATATCCTACCATTCTTGGGGGAGGGTCAGGTCTAGCAGTAGTCGCCATTTGGCTGTCATGATAGTGTTTATTTCATCTTGTCAATTCTTGAAACTATATCACCTATATACATATTTCGCATAGAGAGATAAAGGCATAGGAGTTTTCATTTTTTTATCCACATCTGCAGTGGATCATATAGGTATCTTAATACTTTTAAACGGAGACGTCCTGTTCACAGATTTCAGTGGATAAAGGCGTTGTGTTTCATGTATACCTATCGAGAATGTCATGTCGTACCTTATGGTAAATGTAGGCATTTCTGCCATGGCATACAATCGATCAATAGAATGCAATGTTACATTATGATATCTGTCCATTCCTTAATTTTTTCGATTGGGTGTATATAAAGATACCTCTATTTAAGATAAAGGTGTTCATGATTTCACTCTATTAAAAAAGAAAACGAAGATCTATGACTAATAAAATTCATGGAAATACCGGAAAGTTATAAATAGTAAAATTGCTCATCTTATCATAAAACAAGTAAGGCTAAGTGTCAGCGTTTTTAACAACTTAGTAACGGGCCCATCCGGGTCTGGAAATCAGTTTTCCAATCGAGCCATCGAGATAATGTAGTAAAGTAAAGAAAATATTTACATAATTACAAAAACATACTTTATTACTATGCTATGTGCTTTGCAAGCGTCATAGGCGTATGCGCATTTACCGAATTGGTAAATGTGTTCCAGACAAAAACGATGTTAATCAATTTACTTACACACTTTATTACCTAGACCTGACTAGATAGGATGAATAATTTTAACTATTATAGATAAAATTATCGACTGAAGTCTGCATCCTGAATATCGACTGCAGTCTCACTAACTCAGATTCCTAACATATTACATATAACATAAAACAGTAAATTAATGACATTCACGGTATAACCGAAAACTTTTTAACAGCTAAAATTACTCATCTTAACAACACAGAATAGTCAGATAAAAATCTAACAAAATTGTTTAAATTGAGTAATATCATTTTACAAGTATAATTCCACGTCAAACGTTACGCAGAAATCTTACGAATAGTAAACAAACTACAATTTTACTAGTTGACTTATTCTTAAATATTTGTGCGTTAGATATCATGTAGGTGTTGAAAGTGTCTCATTAGCAGTTTTTATGTGAATAACGTTAGCCACTGTTTAATTATTCATATTATTAGTACTATGCGCTCCTAAACGGGTAGCGTCAATGTACGCAGACAATCAGTTCAAACGGGATTGGGTGTGTCATTCAAGTCTGTACTTAGACCAAAATTAGTACAGAGGTTAGCCCAAATATAAACGTTGCCGTCGAGATACGTCAACGCAATAACTTGAACTTGAGGACTAAACAAAAGTAGCACACTTGATCCAACAGTCAAACAACATGTACCATTAAAAAATGATTAGTAAGAGATAATAAACTACTCTAAGCCGTATAGTATATAAATACATAGTTTGATCTTCATTTAGT
Source organism: Pseudoips prasinana (assembly GCA_951640165.1). Lineage (NCBI taxonomy): Eukaryota > Metazoa > Arthropoda > Insecta > Lepidoptera > Nolidae > Pseudoips > Pseudoips prasinana. Next base: position 27,695,525 of record OX621251.1, on the reverse strand, counting down.
TACTTAATTAAAAACTTTCTCAAAATTAAAATATTTACATATCATCTTTCTTACATTTATTTGCTGCACCAAGTATCGTCGACTATCTACTGGATTCGTACATTCATCGTTTTACCAACTCCGTTTATTTAATTTGGTTCAAATGTAAAATGTAGTTTACTGTATACAGCAAAGAATAAGAATGGAATATAATCTCAAAAAAAGCTTTTCGCTTTAGATACATTATTTAACCCTGTCTACATGCCCTTGAGACAATAAGCACGCAGCTATAGACAATAATATTATAACAATTTATTTGAACAGCTGAATGCAAAGCCACGGCCCGCGGCCCTAACCGCTTGGAGATAAGTTGGGATATGATACTAAGAGTTACTTATTTAGAATTGTCTATTTTAAGGCCTTAGAATTTAAATTACAAGGTGTTTTTAGTGGTAAATCATTTCAGCTATCTTTAGAGATACTTACTGCATCAGGATTTGTATAATACCTCTACATTTGTTAAAACACGATGCATTTCTACGGAACAGTATTATCGTGTTCTACATACTTGTTAATATGTGTTACCAAATTCTTGACATATTAAAGAAAAAATGGCGTTGATTGAAGGTCGGAGTAAACTATTTGGCAGTCGAACTGGATCTTTGTTTAGAAATAGTTTGTTGCATGTGGCACCTAGAAATCCTTTCATTTTGTTATTAAAATTTAGTATGAAAAAGGTTTAGATGTAATTGTAGTAGATGAGGGCGATGATTACGCGTCTAGACATAATGAAAACAAGCGGTAACATCACATGCTTTAAATTAATATTTGCTAAGCATACACGATGCCATAGTTGAGTTAAAAAACAAACAATATGATACATAATTTACAAAACAAACTGACAGACTATTTGATATGCATGATTAAGATCGCGTTTCTCGAAACGTCGCTTCGTCAAGACAACAAGACTAACACAGAAAAGACAAACCAACGATTAATAAATAAGAGAATTCTATTAATACTAAGTGCGAAGTCTAAAAAACTAATGGCTTGTGCCCGCATGCTATATTTAGACGCCAATGCCGACGCGACACACTTTGCCTGGCAAGTTCCGATTTACGCGTAATGAGATATTGATGTTGATAAAAGTTATTCACAGTTTCTCATAGAAACAGCGTATAAGCTAACCCAAGTACCATTATGTGGGTAATTTTCAGTAACCTAAATTATAAATAAGATAAAAGTGTTTGGCGAATTTTATTTGTATGCCAGTTGCAGTGTTTTGGCTTTTAGACAGATGTATTGAACGTCAAACGGAATTTTACGGATACCATTCTTATTTTATGAGACTATTTCCGCCCACTCTCACCACTGCAGCACCTGTACAACATCAAGAGCAAAAAGTCTTTACACACCGAGAATTGGGAAGTCCCGAAGTAAAAACACACGGAATATTGGCCTGATTAGGTTCATGCCTGTGGAGGATTTAATTAAATTTAAGCTGGCCGCTTAGCCATAGGTTATCAATTTGTTTATTTATAAACACGATTTAAGTTTAGCACGCGGCAAAAATTTAAATCGTGTTGTCCCCTGGTTTAAACCTAGTTTAAGTGGATGAAGATGCGGATTTTATTTGCATCAATTTCACGTTTTGTTTGTCGTTTATATGTCAATTGAGGTTTTGTTTTGTCACACTACTATTATAAAGGCGACAGTTTGTGAGTGTGTGGGTGTGTATGTTTATTATACGATTTAGTTGATTCATTTTGGTCGAGCCTTATACTAGTTCCAGAAATGTAGACAGAGTAAAATAATATCACGTTTCTAAGCTGAGAAAAGGAGGGTTATTAAATAAAGAATTAGCTGAGCGTGGTTCAGCGGTTGAGCGGCGTTTAACTGAACTACGGTTAAGCGGCGGATCGGCGATATTGTAAATAAGAACGTTAATATTAGAATCGTGATACATGTGGATTTATTTATTGACATAGCAGTAGCTGCCCATTAAAATGTTAACGATTTTTGCGATGTAGGTTTAGGTTAAACATTCTGATGTGAGTGATTGGGAAATCCCTACGTTCTGTTTGTCTGTTGCGTCGTTTCTTAGGAAACATAACGTCGACTTTCGAGAACTGTGTGCTAAATATAAAAGTGGCTATGTATTTGAACATTCAATTGTGTTTGAGCCTATACGCAATGCAAATGAAATTTGATACCTACGATTTCTTTTTATCTGTTAAAAAGAAATCGTAGGTATCACATTTAATATGGAAAATAAGGTACGGACAAATGTGGGGCGCTTTGGGGCAGGCCCTTGTCCAGCAGTGGAGGTCTTTTGGCTGATATGATGATGATAATGGTTACTAGAAAGTTAAGGTTACGTTAGAGATGTTAGAGGACTGGAGGAGGAGCTGAGCGATGGGCCAGGAAAACAAGTACTAATAGTATCACATCATTTTATCATTTCAATATGAAAAGCGGCGCTAGACATAATACATACAGTTTAAATATGTGTGCAAGGAAAGCGAGCGAGTGAAAGAATGTGTTTATTTTAAACATCATTAGTACAGAAGACCTAGGAGGCTTTCATTGCTTCACTGAAGAGTAGAGGTGATGACATAAATAATATCCTGGGACAATATATACTATAAGTTTAGGTTTTAAGTTCTAGAATTAAGTTTTTGTAAACGGATCGCAGAGCCTAGGTCCTACAACACAGGGAATCCTAGTGTAGGATCTAGGGCATAACCAATAATGTAAAAATTTCTGGCAATAAACGATTTTTCATTTTTTTTTTTAATTATTAACACGTCTGATCCCAAACTAAACAGAGCTTGTACTATGGAAACCAGATAACTGATATACTACATATACTACTTTTCTTTTGTAAATACATACTTATGTATATAGATAATGTCACTCAGACTCAGGACAAACAGACATGTTCATGCACACAAATATGTGTCCTGGGTAGGAATCGACCCCACGACCTCCGGCGTGGAAAGCAAGCATTTGCCAACCACGCCAACAGGCCCGTCGAACAATCATAATATAACCTCCATATTATTATTATCATCACCTCCTCCATCCTGTCTCTAGAGCCGTAACCTCCGGTTCATGGAACCTGTTCTTGTTGCCGATTGCAGACTCTATTTTATATTTTTAAATGTATAAGAATAAATAATTAATAAAGGATAATAATAATGATTTATTGATTTACTGCGAAACATGGAGCGAAGGTTCAATTCTAGCAAAATAGAAATTCGAAGTAAGAAAGTCGCGCAAGAGCGCATCAGAAGAATTTCGCGAACAAAACATTACATCATTAAGTCGCAAGCTACTAGTTGATGTGGTGTAATAGTGTGATGAAGCTCACTTTGACATTAAACTTTAGATTTTTGTGCTCATTGCGCGGTTTTTAAATACTCTGAGTTTAAACATCTAGGTGAAAATTAATCTGTAGGCGCTTGTCGTATTAGCAGTAAAATGTCATGATCTTACAAAAGACATTGTAGTATTTTAAGTAGAAAGTGGTTAAACTACCAGTAATAGTAAAACTCCCGTAACATACCCACATGCTGTTTAGCAAGTTCTTGACATTTCAGTGTTTTATGGTACATCGTTAACTTTATATGCGGAGAATGTTGGCTTCTGTCCTTAGAACTTATGTAAATACTACAAATACTCAACACCACTATATATAGATGGAATCCGATATAGTTATAGCTATAGTGTTAATCCTTTAGTTTATCTTCACAATCCTTGATTGCTTCTAATCTTTAAGTGTCTATTATTTGAATGCCATTACATGTGGATGGAGATTCCATTAAACCCTTTCCCAAGCTGTAGAGATACAGTTGCCACCATTTGAACTCTAATAGCTTGAAATAAAGGTCAAAACCAATTAATTTGAAACATACTTTAGCTTTTAAGGGTTTAACATATAAAAATAACAATACTCACCACTGACTGGCCAATAATGCCCAAAAATGTATAGGTATGGGAACTCGCTATAAGTTGTCCATATAGATGGGGATTTGATTTAGCAGTTTGTTGATTATACTTACTAAAAAAGCATTTTCTTATAAGACCACTTCTTAGATGGTCTAAACCGTAAACGCAAAAGGCACTTGGCAAAATAAATCAATTCAGTCGTGTGTGTTTGATTCGTTCGTGCCACGTGTTCTTTGACTTAAGCCTAAAAACTGCCACTGAACGTAAGAAAGAAATCGGAACTAGCGCCTCCCTTTTACCGACCACTGCTACTCCCGTAAGCCAGGATCAACAGCAGCACACAATGAAATGACACTGAGCGGTTAGGCTCAAACATGTCCCAAGGAAAGAAGCTTTCACTGTCTATGGATCAGTTAGAAAATGAGTATTTCCTCCTGAGAAAAGTGGGATACAAAATCATATAACGAGGCTGGAGCATCATAAAACGAGAGAATTACAACTAGAGAAGCCAGCTGCAAAAGCACTGAGGGTCAATTTTAACTAGGTGAGCTTGATGATGATTGACGGTGATTTGATTCCAATAGAAGGATGTGGCAAAAACGCTTAAACGTACGAGACGATAAAAGAAAAGATAGGTGAAGTAAGGAATGAGAGAAACCATCTTAGAGAATAGATTCACGTAAACACGTGAATGTATTCTGAAAGGTGGAGATATTATGCCCAGTGCAACTGGTCATGGACCCATAAAACGCTATGTTCTACTTAACAGTTATATGCATTTCGTTCTTGCTTTCTTTTTTACTTGATTAACAACTGTCAGTATCTAAATATATGTCTATCAACTCATAGATAAATATAATTAATGACAAGTATCATTAAGACGTACGCATTAGCACCTGACCATCGCAAAATGCAAATAAATGCGTTTTAAATTGCGCTCGCGTTATTTTGCTCTTTGTGAATGCCAATTATACGCTTAGCTGATGCTGCGTACGCCCAGCAATTATGAGTGCATATCTAAATTCTTCATTAAAAGCTAGTTTATTATCTTTATTTACCATGTCTGATATATCTTATCTCAAATGTTATCTGGCCTGAATAGGTACTGTAATTTTTAATTGTTATATATAAAGAATGCAAAAATTACATGTTTTCTACCGACCGATTTCTCAAAAGAAGCTTAGGTTTACTCGTAGATGGCAACACTACAATGTTCATCAATGTTAGTGTTCACTTCTATAGTGATTTTAGGGATTTTTCTGTTACAAAAATTTCTTAGTATCAGCCCTAAATCTGGGAGTTGGCGGTGTTACATCCTAAATATAACTTATTTCTAAATGTGGACAAAATTATTTATTCTTCAGAAATAGTCTAAATCCCAAGTCATTTTCTCAATTAATCCTTTCTAGATTCCGTACCGTCTTCACCAAGAATGCTTGAAGAAACATAATTAAAGGAGCCGTTAAGATAATTCTGGAGCTCTAAACGAAAAACGCTTGAACAAAGAGTTACGTTATAGTGTTATTTTTTCAAATATTTTGGTAAATCTCCTGATCAGTAGTGGATTAGAATGATAGTTCTTATTATTGCTATTGAAACGACTTTTATTTTTGTTGTTTTGATCTGTAAATATCATTTAGGGTATTTGGGATAGATCTAAAGATAAATAGATATACCTCCGAGGGTTATTAGTGTAAATTATATATATACAGAGGGTAATATATAATTTATACTAATAACTCACAACTCAATGTGAAGTGGCAACTATTATTTTGTAGATTATTCAATTATATGAAATTTTTATAAAAAATTCTATAAACAATTTACTTCTATCGGAAGTCGCCAAAAGGCTGGCCTGAATTTATATTTATCTATGTAGTTAACCATCACAACCATTAGTCCACATAAATTGGCGTTGATCTGAGCCATAGAAATAAGTTCAAAATCTAATATGCGATGAATTTTCTTCGTGCTAAAACAATAAATCGATGCATTTACATACCACTAAATTAAAAGAAATCCTCTAAACCAATACGTTTACGTCATATCGTATAAAGTACACACAACGTCAAACTGTTTCATGTAAATCAAACTGATTGCAGTATCCATATTGTAAAGAAAGCGTGTCTTACGTTTACCTCGTGGTCCATTGCGCATTCGGTATGTAAAACAAAACGGTGGCTAAGTTTGTGCAATCAATGCACGTAAAATTCTAATTTATGCGATTTACTTACATCTTGTTTGCATAAACGTGATGACAGCATGCTATATTAGCACGCTTTTATAAATAAACATTTCTATTATTGGGTAAACTATTACGGTATTATAATGATTGATGGAGATGGGAGACTTATGGACGCAGTTTCGACTGGGTTACAGCTGCATTTTGTGTTAATGGTTTTCTATCTGTTTTAGACAATGGCCAGGTATCCATTGTAGCTAGATTAAAAAGGTTTTTTTTTGTCAGATTATTTTATTGACAATTTCTTACGTAGGTTGGCAGCTCTCATTGGCACCTCACCGCAATATGAATACGATACACGGCGCTACACATGCTTGTTACGTATATATTAATGGTAAATGTCAAATGTGAAATTCTGATACAATTATTTACAGTAAATAGATGTGTATTAATTCGTATAATTTATCAATATCACAAATATTTAAAAAAATAACGTCAAGAATATCAATTCTTACTTGACATTGGCGAAATCGTGCGTGTTATTCACGCACGATTTAAACACTTTATACCTGTCAAGAACCTAAAACGCTTGTAACTGTAAAGGTTATCGACCGATTTTAAATGTACCTACATGCTTTCTAAACAATATTTGTATCTATTTTATTGCCAAGTTTCTTTTATCTTTAATGAATTCAGTCTGATCCCCTATACTCCTATAAAATCCCATTTTCAAATCGAACATACATTGTACCTGTAGAGAGTACGACTGCTAACATTCTCCACCATCATTCTCCATGACATTTAGTTTACATTTGTTTCAATGAAGTGTCAGCTCCGATCCTCAATCGGAGGAGTAGCGGTGGTTTTCGCGTATCAACGGGGAATGACAGTTGCATTCATCATATCAGCCCATTGCTAGACAAAGGACAAAGAGCAGACAAAGACCTTTGCCGGTCTTGCGCTCTCACAAGATCATCGGTCTATCTTGTAGGGGGCCTGTCCACGCTGCGTATTCTGGTTCGTGGTCGCCACTCAAGAATCTTTCTGCCCCAGCGGCCGTCGGTTCTACGACCTATTAGCCCTGTCCTCTGCCACTTTAGCTTCGCAATTTGCATTAAATATCCCTAAAACCTTCTCATGCCACGTCAGTAACCGTCCAGATTCGGGGTTGAAGATCAAAGGGGTGCACTCTGGTGTGGGTTAATTTGTAATCTTACTTGTCTTGGGAAGCATTTTAATCTTTTGAATGATGGCAAGGCAAACGAGCAAGTAGGTCACCTGATGATAAGTGATCATCGCCGCCCATGGACACTCCCAAGGAGCCAAGTAAAAAGCCACGTTTGTTCAGTAAGGACTATCCACGCTTATCAAACGTTGCTATGTCATACTCGACCGGAAATACCTGCGGAGGTAATTGAGCCTCCTTATTATTCAAAAAACATGCGGGAGATTTTTGATCTTTGGAGATTGCCGATAGAAGTGAAAACTATTTTTTACACTTCTAATATACACTATATATATATTATATACTAGCTGTGCCCGCGACTTCGTTCGCGTGGATGTCGGAACTTAAAAATGTATTTTTTGTGTATAGCGCTGTGGGAGGATACTGATACAATTTTTTTTTATTTAATTTAGTGCTAATTTATTTTACCTGTGGAACATCTGGAGCGTACACAAAAACGTTATTGGGGTTGTTTACGCGTGAAAAAGCTACGTATAGTTGACCATGGGAAAAGCATCCAATACTTAGGTCCACCCCCGCAACGCATAATGTCTGGCCCTGAGCTTTATTAATCGTCATGGCATGACAGAGACTGACTGGGAATTGCACTGGTTTGAAAGCGAAAGGAAAGTTTTTAGGAATTATAGGTATCCTTGGAATAAAAACAATATCACCGGTGCCGCAACCTGTTAATATTTCAGCTTCGATAATGTTTTGCTGCAGATTTGTGACTTTGAGCCGAGTGCCGTTACAAAGTTTGGGAGGACATACATTTCTGAGGAGAATTATTGGTACACCAATTTTTAAAACTATTTTGTGGGCTGGAAGTCCGGGTGTGCTGAGGGAATCCAAAAATTCTACCAGGTAGTGCGTGGCGTCATCTTATTCCATAACTGTATTTATTGAACTATATTCTTTACTATTCCCGGACGCATGAGTCAATATTTTGAAATGAATTGCCGCAGCTTGGTCATTACGGGGAGTCAAAATAGCTCGCTGACATAGCCAAGAACCAGCTTGATTTCCCATGTTTGTGGTATCTCCGTACACAGAAGAAATTAGCTCCTGCTGTGATGTAACGTAAGAGCAGAGATTACCAATCAAAATAACTTCCATCTTCTTGTACGGGGTATGTGCCATCGCCTATTTTTTACAATAAATTGGCAAACTCCTGTGCATTTTCGCAGCCTCTGACTGATCGAGTTCCCTCCTATACTTATAACTATCTCCTGAATAGCCAATAAGGACCTGTTGTGACAAATTTCACGTACCCTGTCAGGAATTTCTCCATCAGTATTTAGTTGTACATGTCTCATAAAATCTTCAGCAAACTTGTCATGGTACTTTTGCCATAACTGGTTAGCACCCGATAACGCACAAAAGGTCAATAAGATGGCAAACAAATGTCGCAAGCGATGTGGACTATCGCTCACCCATGCTTTCCGCTAGAGCGTCATCCCAATACTGACCTCCATCTAATAAATGGCGTGCTCGGCAAGCGGCCTGGTATGTGGGATGTTCAATATCATCAACTTTACGGAGCTCAGCAAAAGACGTAGGTCCTCGCACTACATGGACCAGACTGTGGGATGAACTCACACGTGAGCACGCCACGTGAACCTGCCCGCCTTCCTTAAGTCAATTCCAGCTAACTTGAGAGTTGGACTTTGCGATTTGTGGATGGTTATTGCGACACACACTTTTATAGGGAAATACAGTATTTTAAACTGAAAGGGAGATCATTTGGCACTAACGGAATACGTGACACGAACACTGTTTCTCCCTGGGCGGATCCAGGCATAATAGTAGCCTCTATAACACGATGCAAAGTTTTGACTTGAAGCCTAGTGCCGTTGCAAAGTTTAGGTGGCTTCAAATTCCTCAGAACCATGTATACCCACACGCAACATACATCCCCTATTATACGCCCTTAGGGGTGGAAATTCCTAAAATCCTGAAATACATATTTTTATTTTTAGCGGAAAGGCCAAGTACCAATTTTCATGCTTTTCACTTAAAAAATTACACACTTTTCATGCAAACTTACAACCCCTATTTTACGCCCTTGGGGTGGAATTGCCAAAACTTCTATAATATTTATTTTTATTTTTAGCTGAACTACTAAATATAAGTTTCAATGCCTTTAACTTCAAAAATGACGGATTTTCATACAATCTTTCATTCTCTATTTTACCCCCTTAAGGTTAGTATTTCCAAAAAACCCTTCCTTAGTGAATGTATACGTCATTAAAAGTATCTATCGGCAAAATTTCAAGTCTCTAACACCAGCCGTTCAGGCTGTGCGTTTATATGTCAGTCACTCAGTTTCCTCTTTTACATAGGTAGGTATATAGATTTGTGCTGAGAAAATTATGAGAGACAGGGTTTATTTACTACATTCAAATACATTCATTCGGACAGGCTCAATAAAATTCGAATCGTCTGTACATTCCCGTTACAAACGAATCGACAGCACAAACTTTCGATCGACTGACATTATAATTTAAAATTAAATTATAACAAATCCAACCTTATACATAATTCAATTTGCTCAAAGATATCAGAATATTTTACTAACCAATTTTGGACAACGACATACTTCTAGCCAACCAAGACCTTATTTCGAAACAATTCAGAACATTCAAAACCCTACGTAACTCATGCAATCAGCAAACACGGGCAAATCTTAACACCGCGAGTCAAAAGAAATGCACAACGACATCTATCGAAATAAAAATCAACTATCAACCTAGTTCATTCAGAAAAGAGATGTCCTAATATGCACAATGACATCTATCGGACAGTTAGGTAGTTCAACTATAAACATTAGTTCATCTTGAAGTAACGAAATGTGTGTTATTTTCTTTTGATAGACTGAACCGATTGCAATAAAACAAAAACTAAATGTTACCTCAAGTTACGCTCAATCGTTGTGTATAAAAGTTATCTACATTGATTTCGTATATTTTACGTGATACCCGAACATATAAACAGACAAACAGACAAAAATTCTAAAAATGCTGGAAATGGGTTCTACTGGTTGTTCTTTAATACCCTGGCTATTCTTTTCGGATTTTCTTTCGATGTACAAAAATTATTTTTATACAGATTTATTATATGTATAGATATATTCATGGGAAGCGTGACGTGACGATGACGCGAGTTTCATGATTTTTGCTCAACCAAAAAGTTCTCTACGCACTTAAAGAAGTTTTAACCGCAAAACACTGTCCCTGTACTTATATTTTTGCTAGCAAACATATAGACGGGTAAAAGTGCAAGTGCTTGTAATTCACTCATCTTGTAAAGAGCTATGCTGCTATATGACATTCGTGTGTTGTTCGTTTGATGTCGTATATTTACTATTTGCTTATTAGTAACACGACACATCAATTGTTCATGCTAATTATTACAAACACAATAATGACATAGTATGCTAATTCGTGATAATTAGTGTGAAAATTAAGGCGATGCATTGACGATATTGGCGGTTACTAACAAAAACTTTCACATCAATTACGTGTTTGATATAATTTTAGCCATAGCTTTACACAATTTGCTTACTTTTATAAACAAGAAACAAATCATTTTATTTTTCATTCTAATTTAAAAATACTACATATAATATCCTGTATATATGATTTGTTTGTAAACAATGAAATTCTTTACACCATTTTTCCTTAGGAAAAGACAATGCCTGCACTGCAGAAATAAATCCCTGTGTCGCGGGTGACTTTATAAACTTATAACAATTTATGGACAGTATAGCCAGGCTCAAAACAACAACTTATGGATCATACAATAAGTTTTCTTATGCGGTAAGCGAACCCGGGAGACTACGTGGGGAGATGATTTCTTAAGCCCTGCGCCGCACGTGCTTTCAGTATAAACGCATACTTAACTATGTTGACTCAACTATCGAGTCGCTAAGAAGAATAGTTTAAAAGATTCAAATCAAATCATGTATTTTACTTAGTAAGAGTGTAACTATCCTTCGACACAAACTAGATCGTGCGAGGATTTCTATGCGGTCTATCGCAGCTCATAGCCCATTACTGCTTATTTTGTTTATCAATGCATCGCCTTAACCACTTACTATTGGTGCGGTTCTAATGTAATTATATATTCTACGCGTAATTATAAAATGTTCTTGAGATCTGAAAGTGAATAAAAAGTACCATTTTTTTCTTAGTAATTGGACTTCAATGAGAATAATTGTGTTTGTTAACATGTTGGTCATTAAACCTCTTTTGTTTTGAAGTATTTGGGTTGAAGTAACGGTTGGGTGTGCACTAGTGTAAGTTTTATTACCGAGTGTAAACACTTGCGTATGCTACTCGTAAATGTAATGCTTTCTTTTATAGGCGGCATAATTTACGTGGACTTGTTGGCTGGTGTTGGCGAATTGTCATTTTTGATCGATGGCCTTGCATGCCCACGTTATTGAGTTGTTAACTACATCGGTATCTAATTTACAATGTTAATGTGTGCCCATAACTTATGAGTCCGCATGTGATCTCACAAGCAGCAGAATTGCGACCACAATTGTTTTTTTACTACCATACCGTGAAATACTCGATAGACATGCCATTTCACAAGCGTTGCTGGTCCTTCTATCTCTACTTCCCGATAAAAAATATCAAATCAATTTAAAAAGGCCCTAGTATACTTAACTGTATTTTTAAAATTTTTACTTTATTTTCTCCTTTAGTCAAATCGTTTGTATGACAACCGATTTGGGCAAAACTATTATCAGACCATTCTATCGCATCGGAGCCGTGTGGTTCCCGGTCCAGAAGGAATTACAGAATCACCCCATATCTTCCCGTGGGTGTAGGACGTACGTACTCTACAGGAAATCTTTGGAGGAGGTCTGTGCACTGCAGTGGACGATTTTAGGCTGATGATGTTGATGAGGATTCCATCGCAATATACAAACATACATAATTGATAGCCTTTTTTACAATACAATAAACGCTTTATTTTTTATGATAGCTCAATTTTTTAAACATAATAATAGATATTAAATTTTTTTTACAGAGTAAGTATTGTTATAGTGCCTCGATGGTGCGGAACGTTTCATGTAAGCATTTTTTTATATATATTATTATGCAATAAAGTTTGGCAAAAATTCTTAAGTTATTTCATCCTCTACCCCTGTTACAACTCCGTATAGTTAACAAGTCAATAGTAAAATAAGACACTAAAAAGTAAACCAAGGCATATATCTATACAAATACCTAAATAAAATTGGAGTGTCTGTTTGTAATATTGAAATAACCGGTTTTTACTACATTATTATGAATATATATACGGTACATACACCAAAATAACATTTTTTACAATTTTTGTCTGTCTGTCTGTCTGTTTGTTCCGGCTAATCTCTGAAATGGCTGGACCGATTTTGACGGGACTTTTATTGGCAGGTAGCTGATGTAATAAGCAGTAACTTAGGCTACTTTTATTTTAGAAAAAGTCTTTCATTTTACAAAAAAATCTAAATAAACTAATTAACACGCGGGCACAGCTAGTCCCATATATAATTAGACTGAAAACATTTCTCTCACTGTCATCTAACTCACGTTAGCGTTTCTTAGTACAAGCTACGCATTTACATCGCTCTGATAAACATTGAATCATAGATCAATCAAACGCCACGCTTATTTTGTTTTCACTCTTAAGAAAGTCTTACTAACCCCATAGAGAATTAGATATTATGGAGTTGGAGTTGCGGTGGCATATGAGAAGTATCCTCTAGTGCAAGCAGCTCCGGGAAGACAGAGATTTGTTTGTGGGGCTGAAGCTGTGCCGGACTTGCAGACGTCGGCAATAGGGGAGGGCAATCAAGATCCCTTCCAGGATACGTGTCCCGACCACCTGGGACATGGTGCAGAAGGGGGACACCGGAGAACCAAACCCGCGTTGCCAGGGCTCCTCCCTTCAGGCGCCAAGAGAAGTCCACGGCAGGTTAGGTTTAGTCGGTGCGAGTCCGATATACCCACCCGCAGACACTTCTTACGGGTGGCATGCGTAGGCATCCCCTCTGCCTTATTAAAGAAATACATATTATTGGCTAAATATCCTTATATTATGCAGTTTTGAATTGGATTACATAGTACTTTCCACTAAATTTGTGTGATAAGTGTCACAAGAGCACCTCCGCTCTGTCAAGCGATTATGTCACAAATGAATTAGTTCGCTAATTGATCCGGCCGTTCGATTAAATATTGTGTGTAGAAAATATCTCGGAGTTTTAATGTGCAGAACCCAAGAGTGCGTAATAATACACATAATTATTATACACATAGGAACGTAAATGTAATATCCACCCAGACTGTACGTGTATACATGTAGATGCGTATTTCATGGTTAATAATCTAGAAGCGAGTTGGACTCGCACACGAAGAGTCTATACAATCGAGATTATTTTTTGTGTTCTTATGTTATGTCATTTAAGTAGGTTGGTTGTTATTATAGCGATAATAGAAGTACACACTCTGTGAAAGTTTCATCTACCTATCTACAATGCTTTCCGTTTCTTGAGATACAGCCCGATGACAGACAGACAGACAGACGGACTTACAGCGGAGACTTAGTAATAGGGTTCTATTAACTTAGTTGGTTATTATTAATTGTCTATGTGATGTTACAAGGTTTTGTGATTGATATTTGTGGTCTTGTGGTTTGTGCGGTTGCACATCCGTAAACAGCTATTTTGCCACAAGCAAGACCTAAAACCTGCACTCAAAGTTCATTACAACACTTGCAAGTGTAGAAATTACGGTTCTTCGAGTTATGCAACAATGTACATATATTTACATTAGTATTAGTTATGTTCAGGCAATTGTTTCTGCTTGCAATAGTAAAGAGCCATTTCATGTAACTATTATAGAGAAGACACTTTTATTTTTTATTTACTTTAAAAATCATCGTCATAAGGGATTTGCCGTAGTCACCGCGCTTGGCATGCGAGTTGGCAATCGCAGTCAGCTGGTGGTAGCTAGTACTCGGGTAGCACTGCTTCCCGAAACTTTATAAATTATAGCCTATGTGTTTATTAAGCTGACATCCTGATGTCAGCTAACTCCATACCAAATTTTATCAAAATCGCTCCAGCCGTTTAGACGTGAAGAAGTAACAAACATACACACTCACACATACTAACTTTCGCCTTTATAATATTAGTGTGATTATTTATTCTATTGAGGATCGGAGGTACTATTAGCAAGACTTTAAATGAACATTTACCACTTACTACCCATAAAATGTTGGAAGTAATACATTGTTGTAACTATCCCGGTAGCAATGGTATTATTTGTATCAGCTTGTTGAGCCCGAGCTTGCTGAGAACAAAGGTTTGTTTGTCTGTACGCACGGCTACATATCAAGCTATACATTTCCAATATAAGCTGACCTGACATTGTATAGCTCGCAGGTTCGCACGTTGTTCGACAGAAGTCAAAATGACACTTTTTAGATCTTATTGTACATCATTCTACACGTGCAGCCTGTGGGCTAACTATACTCAAAAATCTTACAGTGCCCTCCGGTTTCAATTTAATAATGCGTTCAGGATGCTGATGGGGCTGCGGCGATTCTGTAGTGCATCAGGGATGTTTGCTGAGCATCGCGTAGATTGTTTCTACGCTACGATGCGTAAGAGATGCGCATCTCTGGTGCGCAGAATACGTGGCAGCACCAACAGCATCCTTCGTATGATCGATAGTCGGCTAGACTGTATTTACGTCAATCATTGCTGCGCCATTTCGCATGGAATGACGCAGCAATGAATGGTTAATTTGTTACATATTTTAAAATACTTATTACTAACACTAGTTTATAAGAAAATTGTTACTTACTTATTGGACACTAATTTGGTCTGAAAATAAAGTCTTATTATTATTATTATTGTATGGAAATCCTATACAACGCGAGATCAGCTTATAGCTTGATTTGTAGCCGTTTATACTTGTATTTCATATAACTCCTCCTTATATTACTTTCCGTACACTACGTTGTTTCGTATTGACTCCACACTTTACGCTAAATGCTACGGAAACTTTGCATACGTTATCTACACCATTAGCATCCCATTAGTGCCCATTACACCGCTTATCTTCCGTTCGGCTTCTTTACTTTACACGTGTCTTGGACTATCATCTATCTATGCGGGACTAGTGACTTAAAATAGAAAATGCAGCGCCGGCCTTAGCCCTAAATTAGGCCACAGCGTAATAGTCTTTCGGCCCCCTATTGTTGATGCTTTCGCATCAGTTAAATCGTATTCCTGTTTATTTAAAAAGTGGCCGCGAGCGGATGTTTATCATTTATAAGTCGACAAACAACAAATAAGCATTAATAAAGAGTAAAGCAAAATAAAGAGTCTAGCTGATAACTTGCGGAGCCATCCCAAAGATGAGAGCAGTACTCCATGCGACTTGAGCTTTGTATAGATTTAAAAGCTGTTCCTTTGTGAAGTACCATCTCACCTTATTAAGGATACTAAGCTTTTTGGGCAGAAACTAATACACTGCCATCTGATTCCAAACAAAGCAGAGCCTCTATATGGTAGCTAGACCACTGATAAACATTCATATATATTTTCTAAATATTTTCGAATTTATTTTGTCCTGTGTGGGAATCGAACACACGACGTCTGCCTTAGCAATTAGGGTCACTAACCACTAGACCGATAGACCAGCCTCCCCATATTCTTCTATTTCAAGCACAAAATTCAATTAGTATACCAAAAATAGCAGCTGACTTCCCAACTTCCGTAAGACCCTCACAATTCGGAAGTATCGCAGTGTCAGTTAGCGGATGCCTTTCTGCCAAATTTCAGCGTTATACTCGTAAGTCAGTAGTTTTTGTATATTTATTATAACAATCAATATTATTGACGCTGATCTTGTTATTAACAAGACATTTAATAGATAGCATTAAGTAAGTATATGATAAGTACCTGCCGCTTCAAGTAGTCCATTTTTTATCACTTTCCTTGCCTCTAGAGGCTTTTATTGTATAGCTACCTTGGTGTAGGATTGGAAGATTTCATACGATATTGTGTTTTTTTGTATAACAAAGTGACTCAATTTCACAGTTATTTCAATCACTCATGAAACTGATCAATTTGTGAAACATTTTAGAAAATAGGTAAAAAATATTGGCACTTGCCTTTAAAGCGCGTCACCTAAGAGACAAAACTGACGTTGTTCGGTTTATACTAAGGTTGATTTTTCTATGTAGAGTTGTATACATCATTGGCCTGCCCTTTATCTCAATTTACTTTTGCAGGTTTTCATTGTTAGCCGTATCTCTTTGACACCATTCATCCATATTTTTCTTGGCCCGCTTTTTACTTTCTTCGCCTCCACATTCGATCCTCAACCATTGACTCATTGAATGGATTACATTCCATACCACCATGGACGGTTATTTCTCTTTTGCTATTGAATAAAATAATAATACGTGAAGCCTGTCGTAGAACCGACGCGGCGACGGCCGTTAGGGCTCGAGTGGCGACCACGAACCGGAAGACGCAGCGTGGGCAAGATCTGGTCGCTGGAAACTGTTGGATGCGAATAATTTGGGGGAGGCCTTTGTCCAGCAGTGGACGTCTTTCGGCTAACATGATGATGATGATGATGACCTGAAGCATATTCTATAAGGTGCATGTACTTCCATTGACGACCTGCGTGTGCACAATGTACAACTTATTAGTTTCACATAAAAGTCTAGGGAAAACTAGAAGCAGCACTTGATTTTTGTGGATTTAAGGAATCCCTGTTTTTGGAAAGACTTATTGTTACGTACAAGTTTGACTTCCTTCAAAAGATATTTTATTGCAAGAGTTAGGTAGTCTTAAGCGTGTGCTACTGACCCTGTTATTATAAACAGCGGTCAAGGTACTCAAGTTCACGGCGTTGACTCACGTTGTTTATGTCTCGACTCCTCGAGACTGTTTGTATTATCATTGATGAGTTTGTTATCGTTGGATGTTGTGGTTGTTAAGCGTGTTTGGATGGTTAAGATCAAAGGCACACTTCAGCAATCGGAAATAGACTTTCATATCAATCGGTGCTATTACAAAAGCTTATTCTTTGTTTCTGGCTGAAGACAAATCTTTGTAAAATGCAACTACTATTTTAGTGGTAAGTGGTAAGCGGAGTGAAGACCTTTGCCTGCAGCGCGGTACGATATAGGCAGCCTCAGTACGCAATGCCTAAACCTGCCTAGCTTTCACCACGCACCCGTGCACTTTAAGCCCTGAACTATCACTGCATTTATGAGTGTGGAAGAATCGTCGATTTGGTTAGGTACCTACTGAGCATTAGGGACGATTAGGGCATTTTGGTTAGCGGCTTTTGCTGCAATCTCAAGTATCCACGTGAGATCCCCACGCTCTAAACGTGGGATGTGAGGACACTAATTATTATATTTAGAACGAAATAATATATTTCGAGTTGCCCGCCTTGCCCGACGCGACGTTACTTGCAACGCGTGTTTTAACCGCGATCACGTGCTAAGAACTTAGTATAATAATGGTAAATGGTTAATTAGTAGAGGTAGGGCACAGCGATCATTCGCTCAAAGAGCAGCCCAACTGAGGAAGTACCTTACAGAATTCATTCCTTAATAATAACATTAATAATTTAATGTTGTGTTTCTGAGTGTGAGTAGCCAGAGCTCATAAGGGTGGGGGTCGGAAGGGTCAGCAACAATTGTTTGCAGACTCTTTTCAAGGCCGGCAACGCACCCGCGACTCCTTGGTGTTACACTTACCATCAGGTGACCCGCTTGCTCGTTTGTCGCCCTCTTATATACCTAAAAAAAAAGTGTGGATGAACAAATGAACAACCCATTTCAGTAGTTGTAACAATAATCAAAATTTTAAATATAAAAATTAAAAATCCCCGGCGTTTTTCTATGGTATCGTATTCTACTAGTCAAGCCCTTTCATTGACCCATTTTGTGGGAATTGTGAAAAAAGTATCTAATTCGCCAATTTTGTGTTGGCGGCCATCTTGGATTGAAATTTTATCATAGTGCATAGTATTCTACTAGTCAAGCCCTTTCATTTTATACCCATATTGAGGGAGTTATGTAAAAATATGTTGTCCGCCATCTTGGACCGATTTTTATCAAACATAGCTAAGACTGGCTAATCTACCTTTCGAACAAAAAAAACATAATCAAAATCGGTTCATCTGTTCTAGAGCTACGATGCCACACACACATAGACAGACATACATCAACATCAAACTTATAACACCCCTCTTTTTGAGTTAAAAATAGAGAATCAAATCATTTCAGAAGGGACAAAAAATATGGCAAGTTTCCTTCAAGTATTAAGATAGGTTGTCGCTCATTGTAGACAATTACCATATTTTCTTGCCTACCTTCCAATGAGTATTCGGTGTTTCGCAGAGGTTTTATTCAATCAATTTGTTAGCATTACCCACTTTTTCCATTACCAGTATGTAATTGGACTGTGTAGTTGGCAAACCTATTAGCGATCGAACCATACAATGCGTATGCAAACAATGCAACTGGTAATGACTGTGAAATGGTGCATAAGAAGTAAGAACTTGGCTATAATGAGCTAGTAGGACTTTCTATACCTTGACTTTTGCGGGGAAATGATGAAGTATTATATTTATTGTGAGAACCCACCTGTGCCTGCCTCGTTCAATCTGGCCTGGATGATATAATTTCTTTATGAATGCGGGTTGTAGGATCGCGAAACCTATCGCGGATACGGAAATTGAAACAAAAAGCAGATTTTCATTTATAAAGTACATATAAACTACTAACTGTACCAGGTATGCGTTGCAATCCCACTTAAAGGAAAATTCAATAATTAAGTTGATTTGATGCTCTGTGCGCTATAATAATGAAGAATTACCGGCTGAAAAATACTTGATTGAAAGGGGGATGAAAAGTTGTATGAAAGTATCGTCATTTATAGGGCTAGACGCTTGAAACTTAGTTTTTCGGCTGTTGATTCGATGTAAATATATATAATATACAAAGTATGTAACAATTTTATCCTCAAGGGTGTAAAATAAAAATAGGGTATAGAGAATGAAAGTTTATATGGAAATAAGTAAGGTTTATGTGAATGTTTTATATCGGAAGATCAGCACTGCAGAAATGCAGTACTAGCTGAGATAGGGCCATTTTTCATACCAGTACGGATAAAATTAATAATGCTTAAAATTGAATTTTTGTTTTAAAATTGAATGCATTTTCCGTATATGTTATGAAAATAAAATTACTTCTTATATGTTTGATACAAGAGACAAAATAGTAGAGATATTCTGCTATAACATTTACGGATTCATTACAAAATGTGCGGACGAAGTCGCGGGCATAGCTATATCTTCACAAATACAACTAGCTAGTTTTCATTTTGTCGGCACTTGGAGGAAATTCAGTTATCTATATTGGGAACTTTATGCATATGGTAATATTATAGAGCTCTATACGTAATCTGAGTTCCTGCCGTTTATTGATATCGTTTTGAAATGGCCATATAATGCACTAACGGGAAATCATGTGGGTGGTGACCCTATTATGCTTTACGACGTATAAGAATAGCATAGATGGACTAGTTTATAATAGGTTCCCGTTATTGTTATATTTAAGCAGACAACTTCCATAACTCAGCTAGTAAAAGTAGTACAAGTAGCTATAGTTTGAAAGTGAGATAATGCCGATATCGATAAGCACATGTTACTGCAACCACACTGACTCCTCAAGGAAGCTAAGAAGCACACCAATAGTGACATTGAAATGTACGGAGTGTGTCCTGGTTAACAAGTCATATGCTCATGATTGGACGGATAAATATCTTATCTTTAAGTCACGGTCTTACAACATTCATCTGTATTATAAATTACTATATTATTGTTTTGGCCGTGTGGAATTCGGCCTAGAAAGAATAACAGGGTTACCGCATACAATCCCGTGGGTCTCATAAAAGGCGATTAAGAGATACAGCATTTTTTTAACGGGACTAGTCCCTCCCTCTTACCCACCACTGCAACTCCTGTAAGCCAGGATCAACAGTGGCACACAATGAAATGACACTGAGCGGTGAAGCTCAGGCATGTCCCGGGGAATCGCTTTAACTGTCTTGGATCCCGCAACGAATTTAAATTTAAATTTTTAAGAGATACAGCAGGTAGACGGGCAGATGCGCCACCTGTGTACTAGATAGCCATCACCTAACTGCGGTCGCTCATTCGCGGTGACTCTGGCAAACCGCTCCAAATGCCAACGTTATGAAAACCTTTGGGGGAAGCCTATGTCTAGCTGTGGATGATGATATTATTGTATGGAATTGATTTTGAGGAACTTACAGTAGTGGGTGTTAAATGCTTCTGTAGGCCTTAGATCCAGAAACCGTAACGCCTAGCAATACCCAGGGGTCACGTGTAATTTAAGCGAGGCTCTATAGACAGAGTATAGACTCGACTAGGGTGGTTCTGTAAGTACGGCTCTGTAAGTAAGGTTCTATAAGTACCTGCAACTTATAGAATAAACTCCAGGCAATAGATAATTATGATGTTGTGAACCGGGGGCTAGTACGGTCACCAGACTGGGAGAGGGTTGTCAAGATGTAAATTATAACAGGTGAGATTACGGCAACCGCTTCCCATCAGTTGAGCCGTATTCTTGTTTGCCCATTAATATGTAACGACTAGAATGCTAGGCAAATTAAGAAGAAGATTTAAGTGTTCTAGTTACAACTTACAAGCATGCTCTTGTAGTAATTCTAATCAGATTTTTATGCAGATTCAATTAAAGATCTTAAGCATTATGCTAATAATTTTCAAAAAGGAATCCAAAAGCACGTAGTGGCCAAGACCTAGAAGGCATTGCGCCAAAAAAACTTTGCCCGTCCCATTCGTTTTCAGCGAACAACGTAAACTGCTTTTTGGATGTCGCGGCCTCTCCCAAAATTTGGTCAAGGCTGTATGGAACAATTTTACTTTAAAGACTAAAATTTATGACTGCACGTGTGGCGCAGCGGCTAAGACAGTCGCCTCGCCGCTTCGTGTTGCGGGTTCGAGTCCCGCGCCGGACAACTATTTGTGTGACCCATAAATAGTTGTTCTGAGTCTGGATGTAATTTGTATAAAAGTTTAGGCCCGCTCCCGTAGTTAGCACTGACCTGCACTTTTAAGTATTTTGGTTGATTTGATAATGATACGAAAGATAAGGTTTTAAATGATATATTAAAGGTATATAAACTATGATGATTTAGTTGGTTAATACTAAGAAGATTAAGAAGAGCTAAAATTATTTGATTTAATGATTTAATCTTTACGCGGCAATCGAAGCTGTTTCCGATTGCTTTGATAATGTATCGATCGCGAGTTACTTGCGAACTGACTTTATTTGCTGACAGTATTGAATTTTTATAATGAATAACATAAAAGTGCTGAGCTGTTCGGTCAATGTCCGAACAATTTGTGTCCGTCTATTATGTTTGTAAAGTACCCCGCGACACAAGGATTATATTCCCTAATACGGGCGTGATCTTTAAAAAAATATATATAACTATACATATTTACGACGCTTGTACATAACTTTAAACATTTTATACACACGATACTACACTTACAACTACCGCCTTTGCCGTCTTACTTTTCCTTGTCCACCCAACGGTTGTCTGGAAGAGATCGCTACAAAGCGATAAGACCGCCGATTGTACCTGTGCTTATATGACGATATTGTGTTTTCTGGTGCAATAAAGTGTACTCTATCTATCTATCTATCAAATATTATACAAGATGAGTTACTTAGATATAAGATCATATTTTAGTGCTATCGATTGCCTTCAGGTTGCCTCATTTTGCTGCAACTTCCAAATCAATATAGAAAAAGATAAACAATCAGCTTCATATATGGGCACATTCCTCGCGCGCTTGGCCCGACCCTGGACTATCAGTTACAAGGTCGATTGCAACACTGTAATATAAGTATACGTGATTACACGCGATATTGTATAATTAAATAGCATTATACCAGATTTTGGGTGCAATTGCCAAAATATTTTTGCTGATTAAAGAAGAAGATAGACAAAGGCAAGGCCTTTTTTTGTAAGTAAAATATGCAAATATATTTTATGATGAATATGCTGACTTCCATCTGATATAATCTAGTCGCATGTTTTGTTCGACATAATTTATTTAGACTTAAAACTATACCGATTTTTAAGGTTCCGTACCCAAAGGGTAAAACGGGACCCTATTACTAAGACTTCGCTGTCTGTCTGTCTGTCTATCTGTCACTATGCTGTATTTCGTGAACCGTGATAGTGGAATAAAATAAATATTTTATTCGTTTTTTATTGATACAGAACACTTCGTGCGCGAGTCCGACTCGCTCTTGGCCAGTTTTTTATTGTACCCATACCCGTACACCATTTAACATTTAAATCTATTACATTTCAAATTTTCGCCGGAAAATCGGCAGTCAATAATAATAGTCAGTGCCAAGTAATTAAACATATCAGACGGCAGCTTTTCTCATACAATGGGAGTATACAATCCATTCAAGTCTATTGGCTCACACACTTGGCAATCAAAGATAATTAGTTATTCATGCGGGGGCCAAGTCGGGATACTGTGCTCTAGGGTTTCCCAAGCGCCGGGAACCGGGACGAGATATAGCGATGACAAATGTTAGGAAATTGGATAAGTGGCCAGGCTTTAATCAGATAATAACCCTTCTTACTCATTTGGTATAAGACATATGGACGTTAAATTTGTCTTTTGTTCATGAAATATATTGCAATTATAGACTAATCATATTTTTGTAATTATATTGTATGCGGATTGGTTTTATATATACTTTTATCATCATGTCTACCAAAATCAAAGTCCCAAGTCTTCTGGACAAGGTCCTAAGTTTACGAGTAGAATGGAACTGCTTAGTCGGACAGCCTTTAAGTGATTGCGAGTATTTTACAGATTTTACAATGGCCTGTGTTTGGAAGGAGTGTTTTTTTTATGCCTAAAGACATTTTATACAGCCGCACCTATCGCTACCGACTGGGAGTTAATTCTCACATTCTAGAATCTATAAAACTTCTTTCAGTAGTTTTAGGAAAACTTTTTCCCACGTGGAATGAACTGCCTGTCACGTTTATCGAGCATGGGGACCTAAAAAAGTTTAGAAACGCACGTGCGTCTCCCAGGTTGATGCAAGCGCCTATAACATACGGTGGCCGCTCACCATTAGATAATTTATATGCTTGTTGGCTCACGAAGTGGACAGATTTTAATAACGTTACTTACTCCCTTATGTATTCATCAAGTATCTCCACATTTATTCCTATCTGTTGCAGAATGTTGCCGATACTACAACATTTTTCTCGGTACCTGCTATAAGCAATATCACTCATATTTAAAGTCTTGCGTTTTATCCATAAATCTAGGCATCTTGGCAGTTAGTAACAGTAAGCAATGAAGTGCTGTGATAAGTCGGTTCTTCTTTAATCAATAATAATTTTTGTTCTAAATTTGACTACTTAACTTATATGATTTTAATAAAATATCATATTTATTCGTATATGTTGTCATACCCTTCTTCAATATCACTTATGAGTCAAGCCATTACTGATTCTCCGTGTATCTGGCATCTTGGCCGCTCCAGTAACTAGGGCAATAATGAGTTGTGACTATGACGATGACAAATGCAAGGAAATTGGATAAGTGGGACTTAATCAAATAATAACGCTTCAGACTCATTTAGAATAAGGTCGCATGCAGGTCAAATGCATCACGTCATAACTTATGTATTCCATTCAATATTTTAAAGCTTCAATTGTGCTTGAGCTTAAACCTCAAGCTTATCAGATGGTAAACGAAGATGTTACCCAAGTGTGGGCAAGGGCAACAATAAGGTTATTAAAATGCCTGCTATATTTTGCATTAACCAAATTGCAGTTACATCTTGGTCGGTGTCACCTTAGACTATTTATGGTTCACACAAATAGTTATCCTGTACGGGAATCGACCCGGGACACGAAATGGCGAGGCGACTGTCTTAACCTATGAAATAAGATTAGTTAAACTTTATTTTTCTTGTTTCAGATGTGCCTCACAGAATGGCTTCGTCTTCGCAACTATGTCGGAGGCCGTTCCCGCTTGGTCTTGGGCAGAGAGATCCCTGCCTGGGTCTGGGAGGCCTACAGCGTAATAGGGGTTTTCCTCTTCGGCTGCGCCTGCCAGCAGCTCACCACTGATGTTGCAAAGTACACTATAGGAAGACTGAGACCACATTTCTTTGCCGTAAGTTTAGTTTTACTGTATTTTCTTTTTAGAGTTGACTAATTCATCTCCAAAAGATCACTTCATTGGACAAGGAAATCATGAACTCGCTGTCTTATAGCTAAAAGTTTTGTTTGAACAGGCGTTTGTGTTGGGCCAACCAGAATTTATTAGGAAATAGGGCGAAAAAGCTTAGGGCTTGAGGCATGAGCACAATTTGCTGTTCGAAAATACTAGGCACCAGTTTAAACTGCAATTGAACGCCGAATAGTTGTCATCGGCAAGCTCAGGAAGACGACCGGAAATAAGCTTGGTGTGCTTACTAGGGCGAAACAGTACTTCACTCCGAGGCAAAGGCTCTTGCTGTATAAAGCACAAATCCGGCCTCTCATGGAGTACTATTGCCACCATTAGTCGGGAGTACCTGCTTACCAACTTAGGCCTCGGAAATCAGTCCAAAGACGCGCTGTGAAGATTGTCGACGTTCCTAAGCTATCTAGACGTATTGAGCCCTTAGGTCTGACGGAAGACTACATCTCTCTGTGTGTTTTACCGTCTCTACAATGGGATGTCTTCCGTGTTATTATTTGATTTGATACCCACCGCCACCTTCTACCATCGCACCTGTCACCACAGACAGGGAGTTCATCGTCACATCCTCGAACCTTTTCGATCTCGTACGGTTCGCTTTCAGCGAAACTTCCTCTCACGTACTTTGAGGCTGTGGAATGAACTTCCTGTTACGGTTTTCTTAACAGACTACATAATGGAGCCTTTCAAAAAAGGAGTTATAAGGTTTCTAAAGGGTTAGCAATGCACTAATGATGCGTCTGGTATTACAAACGTTCATAGGCTGCGGCGACCACTTACCATCAGGTGAACCATATGCTTGGTTGCCAACTAAAAAAAAAACGACATTAGAATTTCTACACTAAAAGCCATATTGTAAATAAGCTAATTGTAAGTATTTTTGTAAAGGGCCACAATTGAGCGCTAAATGCAAAACAGGCGACGTGCCAACAATATATATTACCAAAGACAATAACAATAAATTTTCATTGGTTTCCGCGAGTGCACGCCACGTGTTTTGACAGACGTGCCAGATTTCACGTCGCTCCGCATATGATTTGGTGTGGCTGACATTCGCTTCTAGATCTAGACGTATTGTTAGAAACTAAATGTCGTTGACTTCGTTGATTTGAGAACAGACGAAGAATTTGCATATGTAGGTAAAGCAAATGTCTGGCTGTTGTGTACATATAAAATTTGACGCACAATATAATTTGATGGTTCGTAAGTATACACTCATGTTATTGTTTTAGCCTGTCTGGTTTACGAAATTATTATTAGTTGTAATTTTTGAACTCGTATATTAAATCCCTGTACCGCAGAGGCCTTACTAACATGCAATTCACGGACACAAAGTTCACCCAGGCTCAGAACAACTTCAGACAAATAGTTCTTATGTGCCGGGATCGAACCTAATACACATAGGCGCCGGTGAAGTAACGAGGTGAATGCCATAGCCAGGCCGCCACACGTACAATACTGTTATGTAGCCTTGGGAACATGTTGTGTAGTACATGGGATCAAGAAAAACTTTATACGATTTTACCTTTTTTTATATCTATTTATCAATGTTAGCGTATGTCTTAAACTGATGAACTGAGACCAAGGTGGTTTATTACTCCTGAAGGCTAGTTGAATCGAGAGGATAAACATTATTAACTGTGTGTGTTAATGTTTCATAAAAATCTGTTCAGTCGATCAAAGTTATAGCTCTTCTAAGTTTGAGTCAATTTTTGATGGTCACGAGCATTACTGCATTTACTCTATGGTATAAACACTGTTTACTTATATCAATATGTCTGTATGAAATATTAGTTTTAATTGTAGCTTCGTCAGTAGGAATGTTATAGCCAAAGAATATAATAGGGGTTTCTCTAGTCCTCAGAACTTTCTACGTTAATGCTATGTCTGGAAGGCTAAAATTAGGAAATGACTAAACTAGCCATTGTCTTGCCTACTCATAATTACTGTGAAACAAATAGAGTTGAGCTCTGAAATTGCACGTTCCTAGACTTGCAATATTGTCTGTTGTTCAAGCAAATTATTATATAACGTTACTAACGTGTGACGTTGTTTTAGTTTAGTGACACTATAGATTTATCTAACAACTCCTAAGGTATCAGGTAAATAAAATAAAAAAAAATGATTGTTTAAAATGTCTGCGAAGCAATTATTTAACTTTTTGAAGCTTGCATATTTTACTTGTACTTCGCAATAGAAAGTTACTTATTTTAATTTGTCTTTCGGGCAGTGGTTACAATTGTGTCATGTGTATAAAGCCGCGCTGTATAACTCTGGCGTAGCTTAAAGACTGTATAATGATTTAACCGGTACCTACCGTCAGCTTAACGATTCCTCCGAAGCACGGTGGCGCTCAGTATCAAAACTACTTTGCGAACAAATCGGCGTGCCTAAATGTTAACCCACTCTAATCGCACACACTGTACGAAGGAGAAAAGCTACGAGCGACTTTTTATCCTCCTCTGGACATGTGAGTTACATTTGCGGTTAACTCAACTATAGATTGACTGCACCAGGTACATCTTACAGTTGCGGTCAGTCTTAACCTTGAATCTTAAGCTTCGTTTATCGCTTACTTACCAGTACCTAAGGGTTGGGTTTTCATCCTCTACTCATCCTCCGACTGCACCAGGTACATCTTACTGGTGCGGTCAGTCTTAACCTTGAATCTTAAGCTTCGTTTATCGCTTACTTACCAGTACCTAAGGGTTGGGTTTTCATCCTCTACTCATCCTCCTCTGGCTATGAGAATGTCACATTTGCGGCCAACTCATTTATAGACTGGTGCGGTCAGTTTATAGATGAGTTGATCCCAAAACTGGATTCCTATATGTTTAGTAATCTTAACATTCTCTTCTGGCCACGATCGTCAGTTTTTGGTGTAAGCGCTTCAGTAGATTACCACTATTTGTTCGCAGCCAAGCTACACTACTGTTCTATTATTACACGATCACTAACAAAGATATTTATATTCAGCCATAAAAATAATTAGAAATGGCCGTAAAAATTTAGAGACGGGATATTTATGGCGTCCGCGGTGATGCTTTATGCTCGCGGTCGAAAACCGTGGAAGGGTAATTTGTACATCTGAGAAATGTGTTAATATAACGAACACCGTGAAAGGTTTAAAAAAAATTATGTTTATGTAAGCTTTTCATTAAATGTGTTAGTTAATTTGTTATATTGGATGCTTTAGTAGTTTTATACAATATTTTCAATTCTGGAACTTCTAATGAACAAATCAACTTCTGAGGTGCTTTATAGAGCCTTAGATTTAAGTACTTAAGACAGCTACGAAAGCACGCACACACGCGTGGCATATAGCCTAGTTGGTAGTGCTCCTGCCTACGAAGCTGGTGGTCCTGGTATCGAATCCCAGTAAGTGCAAATATTGTGTGATGAGCACGAATATTTGTTTCTGAGTCATGGATGTTTTCTATGTATTTAAGTATTTATCTATCTATATAAGTGTGTATATCGTCGCCTGGTACCGATAGTACAAGCTTTGCTTAGTTTGGGGCTAGGATGATCTGTGTGACACTGTCCCTAGATATTATTATTATATGTAGCGTAGTGGTTAAGACAGTCGCCGGTTCGTGTCCCGGGTTCCTAGGACAACTATTTACTTTGTGTACGTCAATCTTCCATAGTACAATTTCTGCTTAGTTTGGGATCAGTAGGGCGTGTGTGAATAATGGCAAAAAAATTGCAGGCCTATGACTAATTATGGTAGCCATCACGTGATAGTCTGGGGGCCACCCTTATTAAAAAATAAAAAGCCAAGGATTAAAAATGAGAACATGCTAACATTACGATAAAGCAGCTTCGTCGCTTCATTTCGCGGGTTCAACAACTATTCGTCTGACCCATAAATAGCTGTTCTGAGTCTGGATGTGATTTGTGTCCGTCAATTATATGTTTGTAAAGTCCCCTGCGACACATACACAAAAAAATATGCTAACCCATTCACACACGGGGAATTTACTTGAGTATTTTAAACAATAGATATCAAATCATCCACATAACTCGACCAGTAATTATAATCCACCACTACAAAGAATAAAGCAGCTATTAAAGATATAACTACAATATTAACAGTCGTCCCACACAAGTAACACAATTGAGGAAATGGGTTATTACTCTGCTCGTAATCGGCGAACTAGTAAATTGCTACTATTCTACCAATAAACCACTCATTAAGTTCTCCTATACAAGCTTTTACTCGCCAAGAATCTTCAAGAGCGAACTGAGAAATAAAAACAGTAATTGATAGTATCGGTAATGTTGAAAAAAAGGAAATTGACACAATTACTGTTGTAGAAAAAGTAAAGTACTGAATTGAACTTAATTGACGGAATGAAATTGTGTTACTGACACTTCTACCTAATTAGGCCATTAGCTGCAAAAAGTTTAAATGTAACTACAGTATAATTTTCAAAAATGCAATAATAGTTATTAAGTTTCATAAAAAGCTCTTGATATTAGGGTAGCTCTTTTTCACTGTGTAGTAACTGTATGTATTATAAAATTAAATAAAATGTTACGTCGGAATTAAATGTAGATTTCTAATTGAGATGTAACCTTTTTTGTATGTTACACGATTGCTCCGCAATTTGTGAACCGATTATGATTTATTTTTATTCATATTATTTAAATAAGTTGATACAAATGTGTTTTATAAAAAAAACCTATGAACATATATATAAATTTATTTTATTACACTTAGAAAAAATACAACTGAAACAATCAATAAACAAATATTCTTCTCATCAAAACATCGAATCACCTGTGAAGTTTGGTTTTCAATCATTTGAATGTTTATATTGAATATTTTTATTAACCAACAAAAGTGCTGATAATTGCAGATAATATAGTTTACAATGAGTAGATTTTTTTTTACATTCAAACAAAAATAGTGCCAGTTAATCGCAGACATTAAGACAGACATAAGGTATCGTTTAATGAGTCAAATTATTTTTTTTTTATGTTTTTTTTTACAAATCTATTTTCAAAAGTTTATGCATATTTCACACAAAACCGTGTAATCGGTTTGACTTTAGGATAGAGTTAGCTATCGTTTTCAACAGATATGTTTTTATCCTTAAAGAATTTGTACAAGCGTTTTTATGTCTATGTTAAAATAAGGCCAGTTACAAGTTGTCAATAATAAATTGTGTATATAGAAGATTAAGTTGAACCATAAAGAAGTCTATGTTAAAACATGATTCTGTACGAAAAAAAAACTAAGAATTATTCTTGTAAAGCAAATATGCCTAATGTATAACATGTAAGGAGAGGTGATTAAGCATCAGTAAAGATTTTGGTAAATGTATTTTGAACAACAATGATCGAACCTCACTTGTTTAAGTTATATTTTCTAATATATAAACAGTAATAAAAAAAGTAGTTGTTGCTTTGAAGTGAAAAAGCTTAAAACTGTAAATGCCTTTACGCTTTCAATCAAGATCGAGCTCACAATGATAAACAAACGAGATGCATTACAAACGGTTAAATAGCTATTATCAAGTGAAATATATCTTGTAGTAATTTGTTTGACCTCCGAATTTATCTAATTAATGCCAGTGGAGATCGGAGCAGTTACTTGCAAATGTCAAGAGTGAAGTGGTATTAGCACAATGTTGTTAGGATAACAACATTGTAGTTAATGAGTAGTGCTTTAATATTATTTTACAACATCAGTATTTTCTCTACGTATTATCCGACTCTATACTCTGCCACTTCTCTCAAATCCCTAAACCTAGTATCTAGTCTATTTAAAGGTTGCTGGATACAGATTGCTGATCGCAATATGATCGCCTGTCGTAAGTGACTTTGTATGCAGTTGGTTATAAATTCTTATACTTTAATGTGTGTAGTTTAAACGCTCGATGAGTGAACGCCAAAGTGTTTCGCATCGAAACGATGGGCGACCGCCAAAGTGGTTTAAATTCTGAGCGTCTCCGCGTTTCGGAGGGCACATTAAGATGTCGGTCCCGGTTTTAGCCATTAGGCAACGGTCGTTAAGCCATGTCAGTGGCGCATGGCGTACTGAGCGAGCTGACTAACTTGAACAACTCTGACACTAGAGGAATCACAAAAAAACATTGAGGCATTTACCGACACCAAGCAAGTTTAAATTCTGTCAGTGGTTTTAATAAATTTAAACGCTCGATGAGTGACCGCCAAAGTGTTTCGCACCGAAACGATGGGCGACCGCCAAAGTGGCTTAAATTCTGAGCGTCTCCGTGCTTCGGAGGGAACGTTAAGTTGTCGGTCCCGATTTTAGCCATTAGGCAACGGTCGTTAAGCCATGGCGTACTGAGCGGCTTGAACAACTCTGACACTAGGGGAATCACAAAAAATCATTGAGGCATTTACCGACACAAAGCAGGTTTAAATTCTGTCGTTGGTTTTAATTAATTATTTGCGAAATAAAATTTAAGAAATCTATTTTATTAATAACTAGCTGTGCCCCGTGGTTTCACTCGCGTTAAAGAAGACTTTCCCGCTTTTCTGATGAAATTTTTCCTGAATTTTCTTTGCTATAAACCTCACGGAGCCGGAGACCTTTCCAACGAATGCAAACCGTGGAAATCGGTTCGTGCGTTCTGGAGTTATAGCGTCAGGAAGGAAAACCCGACTTATTTTTATATAGTAGATAAATTTTAATAGTAATTAATATAATACTTGTTTATTTGCACGCCATATGATGACCATGATGAGATATCGCACTTATGAATAAGCATGCAAGGGAGATGCCGCATGCCGTGGGGAGCAGTGTTTTATGTTCTTTCTTAATATAAGTGGGCGATTTGTTTACATATTCAAAAACAGGTTATAGGTATTATATATTCGTTTTACATGGTTGTTATTGCTATTTCTTTTGTGTCATAGTCCATTCATATTTTTTATGATTCGATATCTTGAAATCGTAGGCCATAGGTCTTAAACGGTCATGTTATTAAACGATATTGTCAGATAAGTTCTGTATTAAATTCTATTCACTCATTTGGTTCATAAACTAACTTGACTAACTCCTTACTAAAAAAAATGTAATGTGGGTCGTTTGTATTTAGTTACTTATGGTTACTTATCAATGGTTACCCTAGTGTCAGAGTTATTGACGAACGGAGACGTTCAGAAATAAATCGCATTCTACGGTCACTCATCTGTAGACAGACCGTGCACCTAAGTGCTTAACCTGACCAAGCACGGAACCGTGAGAGCATCTGGGTATGATTGGTAATTATAATACTAACGGGTATATTTATTTATTTATATGCATGAGAGGGTCGGTTTATAAGGGACTTTTGTGCAATTGTCGCTCTACGTTTGTGTCGGATTGTGTCCACTCAAGTCCATCCTACACTTAATGAGGCGGAGGCGCTCATAGCCAGATGCTCTCACCGGTCCGTAAGTGGTTAAAGAAAGAAAAAGATTTATTCTGAAAATTGCACAGACAACAAAAATATAAAATAACATAACGAAAAATAAAATAAAAACAGACACTAGTTGTCCGTGCAAGCCTGAAATTGCACCATCTCAGCATTAGCTAGAACATGTTATTGTTCTAGCGCTGGTAATTCTGATGGTGCCAAGTGACTGTCACGGAACATTAACTTAAAGACTTAAAATACAAGTATGTTACGGACAAATCAATGATAAAATAAGAATAAAACAAACACAATTTTAACAATAAAACAAAACAACATGGTTTCTACACCCTAAATAAATAAAAAATTTAAAAACTGGTGTAATTGGTATGCTAGTGGCGCATCACTAATATGCGTTCCCTTCGAGCATTATACGTTCCATATCACGAGCGAAGTGAGTATCAAAGTCGTACTAAACATGTTATATACTCTTTGAAACAAAGATCAGCTTAGCATTAGATTAGCGAGGTTAAGCAACTAGGCTCGCGGGCAGTCCATAGATGGGTGATTGCTTAAGTCGTTTTATTTCTGAGTGTCTCCGTGCTTCTGAGGGCACGTTAAGATGTCGGTCCCGGTTGTAGCCATTTGGCAACAGCCGTTAAGCCATGTGCTACTGGGCGGCTTGAACAACTGACAATAACGTAACCACTGCCCATAGAATAAGTAATTAAGTACTTCATAAAGTTAAGTTCAGAGGTTGCATTGAAAAATTACAAGGGATTTTCCAGGAATGTGAACCGTACAGTATTTATTAAGTGTGTAAAGTCGAGTCTAATAAACCTTCAATATTATTTGCAGTGTGGTAAAGTGTACAAATTTACGGAGATCAACTGCGATTTAACAAAGTGCAGTAACTTCAGACATGTTATTATTTTGTGTATAACGGTGTTTGTTACTGCCGTTCCTTCCTTCACCTAACTTACAAGTTAAGAGGCATATTCAACAATATTTATCTTATTATCCTTCACTCTTATTTGATTTTGCTGTCTGGGTGGTATCATGGTCTTGCATTCTTCATCGCCGCATAAAACATTTTCCTAAGATATTTATATTTGATATTCCAATTTATCCGTTAACGTTTTCAGTATTTCTGTTAATCATGAAACTGAACTGAACTCTGTGTCATGTCAGTATGTATAATGTATATATTAATTTCACTATATACCTAGTATTAGTATTAATATTGTATTGTATATTGTATTCATATGTTGTACTTGGTTTTTTTTTAAGAAATAAACAAAAAAATATTATATTATGTATCATGTAAGAAAATGAGAGAGAAATTATAAAACTAAAATTCTTGTATTCAACACGGTCTAACCCCCCTTAAATTAGAATATTCTAGAGCTTAAAAGAATTAAAGAGTCGGCTGGTTGTTTTTGATTGATGTATGAGAAAAACAGAAGCGTATCTTTGTTTTATATATTTGTACGTTACAAAAAATCTATAATAGATATATAAATATTATAATAATATATCTTGGGAAAACTGACACATTACCATTTATTGATCCTTAATTAGACAGAGCCTTTACCTACAATGGGCACCCGACATCTGATAAACATACTTCAATATTTTTAGATACATACATATTATAAATAAATTACACCTAGACACAGAACAAATAATCACACAAAGATTTGTCCTGGGTGGCGCTCGAACCCACGACCTCTAGCTTAGCTAGCAGGGTCACTAACCACCAAACCAACTGGCCACACAATATATTATACAGTTATACATGTAAAATAAGTTGCAAGTAGGTTATTCACAATTCATACTCCCATTTTTGTTGATGAATGTCATTAAAATTAATACTGTAGCAACACGTTTCGTTACATTAATTGGCAGACTATCTACATGTAGATGATCTATGCAATAATCCAGTCTATAACGTTGTAGGTAGCCATTAGCTATTGGCACCGAAATTAGATTATCACGCTCAGACAGATTGACGCTCTTCTTTGTATACAGAATGCCTGACACAAATACTTTCTCCTTTGCTAAATGAGCTGTTGATATAATTATGAAGTGTAACAATGAAACTCCTTTATTTGGCCAGTGTAACGCATATCCATGAAAATAAATGGCGCAACGTTCTTCAGGCCAATTACTATGCCCTGCAATAACCATAAATTATTATTGTATTAGTATATGGTGATGACAATTAATTGAGGACGAATTTAGGTTAGTATAATATTAGGCACGTGCCTTCCCAATCAATTCAATCGTTCCGAGAACTCGAGTAATGGTGACGTGATCAGATCTTCACAAAACCCATTGTTTTACATGGCGCCATGTCGAGAACTTTATTTGCTTCAGAGAACATATTAAGTCATTGATCCCTTTGTGATCTGAGCCAATATGTATAAAAAGTAGAACAAAACATTAAACTTTGATGATCAAATCAGGTCACCCCATTACAGCATCACGTCATATGTCGACCTGCGATAACTAAAATTGTTGTGCTATTTCATGTAGGTATGTGAGATATAACGACGCTGTTCGTACATGAGTATATTTTATGGGAACTGTGTTTTTGAAGTGAACATTTTAAGCGCGTTGAGCACTTTTTTGTTGAACAAAGCTATATATATGTGTACTGTGTATATATGTGTCCTTTTTGGGTGAACAAAAAGCGTGAAACTCGCGTCATCGTTACGTCACACTTCCCTTGAGCTATATACACCAGGTAGTCGGGCAGCAACACTACCTGTATACTAGCTAGCATCTAACTGCGGTCGCCAACTCGCATGCCAAGCGCAAACCCCTCCAAATGGTAACCTTATAGAAACCATTTTAGGAGGCCTATGTCCAGCAGTGGACGATATTGGGCAAATAATGTGTCAAAATCCAACTTGAGAGTTTTGATTTGAGCTAGATTTTGGACAATCTTTAATTCATTAGGATCCTTAAACTAACCACCTGAAAGAAGATTAGATTCAACCAACAACACAACATTTTACTTCTATTCATGACTTGAAGCTTGGGTAAAAACGAGGGCGGAAAAACATGAAAAATATTTGCAGCCATGTTTTTACCGGCAACCCAGCAGCTATCCAGAAAATAAATAATATACCCAAGAAATATATGTGAATAGAAATTGAGTCGTTGGATTTCATATAAATAGAGCAAATGAAGAATAGAGACAGAAAGATCAGTCAAGGTCTATAAATTAGCAGTGATAAATGGGATCTTGGTGTCACCGTGTCAACATTAAAGGAGATTAGTTCTAAGTTCCGATCCAGTGTCCAAACAAGAAAACACCACCTAGGTTATTTCCACCCGTTGTGATCAACATACTGAAATGCTTCACTTCAAAGTTGGTATGGTGATTCTGACCGGTCTATATTTACTCGTACCTATACTCTTATATGACGTTTTATCGTCTGGGTGGTTCTTAGATGTCAGTGCGCAAGACACATACGGTATCGTGTTGCGTACGCGCATGTTACAAAAAACGTGTTTCTTTTTTGTTTTTCTTTTATTAGGCATCTCTCTTCCGTTCGGAAGGAATTATAGGTAGTTGATTTTTAGTAGATCCAGCCT
This sequence comes from Pseudoips prasinana, assembly GCA_951640165.1. Lineage (NCBI taxonomy): Eukaryota > Metazoa > Arthropoda > Insecta > Lepidoptera > Nolidae > Pseudoips > Pseudoips prasinana. Next base: position 27,659,834 of record OX621251.1, on the reverse strand, counting down.
CTGCAAAAGTTTAATTAACTGAGATATTATTAATAGGATAATTATATTTGTAATACCGTTTGTTTCGATTAAAACATAAGATTAAGCTATGATTTATTACGGCTAGCAAAAATAATATTTTGATAACCAATTATCTCAAGTCTTAGACTTGTAATTATTAATAGGAACTCTAGTTTTAGTTAAATAAATTTTAAAGTGAATTAGAATTTTAGTGTGAAGTTTCTGTTGTCTGTCTTGCTTCTAAATATATTATTTTAACTGCGTATAAAGCCGATGTCTCTCCAGTGACGGAATAGAGATTAATCCTGTTTTCAGTACATACTTGTGCATTACGATATGAGAAACGCTGATGACTAGTACCCGACCTTCAGGCCGAATATGAAATCTTACAGCAATGATGTTACAAATTTCGCGGTCGCTTGTCTTCTGCAATATGTGTGAAATAAAATATTCGTTTGTTTGCAAAATTTGACCTAAATAGTAACACGAATAAAATCCAAATATGACTTTAATTGGTGATAGAGCATTCCAACAGCCAGATTTTAATAAAAATAAGTTTAAGAACAATAAGGTTTAACAAATAAAAAATAATATCCTGGGACATACACTTTTAAACTTTCGCGTATTATAATTATATAATTTCTAGGTCGCTTGTCTTCTGCAATATGTGCGCAATAGAACATTCGTTTGTTTTCAAATTGGACTAAACAAGTAACACGAATTAAATCCAAATATGACTTTGATTGGTAAAAGAGCATTCCAACTGCCTGATTTAAATAAAAATACGTATAAGAACACTAAGGTATAACAAATAATAAATAATATCCTGGGACATACACTTTTAAACTTTCGCGTATAATAATTGTATATGAACATTGTTAACAGGTATTAACGCGACTAACCTTATTGTTATTTTCCCGACGTTTCGACCAAGTTGCATTGATCCCGTGACCACGATCAATGCAACTTGATCGAAACGTCGGGAAAATAATAATATGGTTAGTCGCGTTAATACCTGTTAACAATGTTCATATATAATATCCTGGGACATTATTCACATACGGCTGACCTATGATTGTGTCCTGTATCCTTTCTCCTGTTTTCTAGGTAGGTTGTCTGAAAGAGATCACATTTTAGTGATAAGACCGCCATTTGTACTGTTCTCTCTAATGTGCATTGTTCTTGTATTGATTAATTTTTTGGTGTACATTGAGTTTAATAATAATACTACGGCCATGTGATCGCCAACTAGGCAGAGCTTGTACTATGGACATATATGTTTTATATATACTACTTTTTGAAATATATACGTATATCGATAATTACACTCAGACTCAAGACAAACAAACATGTTCATGCACACAAATATTTTTCCTGGATGGGAATCGAATTGCAGCGTGAAAGGCAAATTTATCTACCAACCACGACAACCGGCCCGTCTCAAAACTCCAACATAAATAATAAACTTGAAATGTTTTTGTAAAGTTTAACTTATATATAATCGATGTAAATGCTAAGCTGAAATCTGTTCACAGTAAATTCAATTTTAGTAATAAATTCGCAACGGACACGTCCCAACCACTTCTCACTATGTTTTCACGTTAAGTAGCTGTCGTATAAATAATGCTTATGCGGCTCCACGCTTCACCGCAGCAGCCGTGTCAATTTGACTTATTGACTCACCGAAGTACTTACTTGAATATAGCATAATAATATCATTATAAACAAGATCTGCTTTTAAATATACAACATCGAATAGAAAAGGGTAACATTCTTAATAGTAAAATTGCTCTTCACTTATGCAGACGAGGTGTAAAATACTTGGCTCAAAATAAATAATAATATCTATGTGCTAATAGATAAATATTTGTACAGTACAAATTTACATAACCAATATTGGTTCTTATCACCTTTGTAATTTGCGGTCTGAATAACTTAGGTCTATATTTATTAAAGAATCTCATATTACATATCTTTACTTAAAACTTAAGAAGAGGATTAACCAATTATATTTACGTCTCGATATTCGACTTAGAATTTAAAGAGGTTCCTTGAGATTACGGGTTAGATAGATCCCGGATTTAAAAATAAGTAATAAGAAATAAAAGTATCATTCTCACTGATCCGTAAGCGATCGGCGAGGTTAAGCAACTCGGTTCGCAACCGGTCCATAGATGGGTGACCACCGAAGTGGTCTGATTTCTGAGCGTCTCCGAGCATCGGAGGGCACGTTAATCCGTCAGTCCCGGTTGTAGTCATTAGAAAACAATCGTTAAGCCATGTTAGAGGTCTACTGGGCGGCTTGTACTCTGACACTAGGGTAACCACTGCCCATACGATAAGTAAGTAAGCTATCAAATGTATGATCCAATTTTTGCTTCTATCATTTTACAAACAGTATAGTATCTGGTAATTTTTGACGTGAATATGTCTTTCTTGCAATCTGGTGAGGTGTTATCGCAAGCAAGTTGTGTATATCATTTTGTATAACTTTTATTGGTTAGCGAATTAATTGACTTCGGGTGATAAAAGAAATGAACTCGATTCCACGCTGTTAGTAATTACCGCTTCCCATCCATCAATATTGATATATTACTTCTGTGTAAAGTTTATCTACTCAATGATTTGTTACTATCGTTAGTATCGATCATTGCGGTTGAAATTTTATTTCCTTTATGGATATATGGAAGTCGTAAATCATTATGATGATCTTCGTTGAATTTGGCTAGATTATGATAATTACGTACCTTATTGAAATTTATACCACCTACCTAATTATGCTGATATATTTAATGCAGAGTCAATTATTTATATTGTTCTTGTCTTGTAGTGCAATTAGTTGTCACTTGATTTCTGATTTTCGGGATGTTTTATCTATATGAATGAAGCTTAGGCCTTTATATAGGCTCAGTGTGTGCATATTACATGTTTCTTAGTGTGACTAAATTGTCAACATTAGTTGAAATGTAAACAATAGTTAAAAGTTATGCCATACATTTGCACGCCGTTTGATGATTTCGGAGGTTGGTTTATAGCAAATATTTTCCAAATAATATTAGTTTATTTTTAAATAATATTATTTGGCACAAACATTTTGTACTTTGAAATACTTTTCGAATGATACGATTACAAAATCGTAACTTTTGAAAAGTGTTTCATAAAAAGTTGACGATTTTGGTAGAAAAAGAAAAATGTGTCTCACTTTCAGCCTATTCAATGAATGCCCTTAAAATTTATTATTTCGATTTTATTTTAATTTGGTGATTTGTTTTGGTTTTGGCTTATTTTGAGTTTCTTTTGTTTCTCTAAATTTTTAAGGTGACTTCAATTGGGTTTTATCTTTAAAAATAACTGAATTGTTTTGGGTTCAATAAAGTCCTCCAAAATATTTTTCAAGTAGGTAAACTGTAAATGCCAGCTGTAAACCAATTTATCAACCTCTTAAAGCACAATTAAAATTAGCTCTCGGAAACTCTTCATTTTGTCACATCGAGCGTATTATTTGAAACCAATTTAGTAAGAAAAGGATAGCAAGAAACGGTATTAGTAACGGCAAAAGGGTTTATACAAACAAGGGTGACGTGCGTTTGCCACGGTTCACGCTCTACCGATGACGTGTGACGAGCGCCGGCGCAGGCCAAATATCCTTTAAAATGGAACACAAAATCAAATTAGGACTCTAAATATTGCGGAAAACGGTGTTGCTCTAGGTAAGGTGAGTTGGTTTATTTTTGTTCTCTCTTTTTTATGCTACAATTTTTATTTTAAATTATCTCAACATTCTTCATCTGTAGTTACAAATAGTGAACTAGTAAAAGTCTGGAATAAAATGGACCACCTGGCAACCCTATTAATGTGAAGCGACGTTATTTTTAGTTAAGATTTGTTTTTAATTGAGAACGAGTGTTAGGTTTTAGTTTTCTTATTTTTGGCGTCGTGTAAACGTTTTGTTATTTTATTTTTTCTCGTTTTTGTGGTGTCGGATGTAGGCGGTTATGATATATGGATATTAATAATACGCTTTGAGATGTCACAGTGTTAATAATATCAACATAAAAGAGAAGCTCAGTTTCTTCCGCTGGATTTTGTGATTGAAGTTTGTATGACAACAATATTATAACTTTTTAAATTTATTCGCTGTTTATTCAACAACATGTTAATCGAGAAGAGCAGGAGCAAAAATCACACTAATATTAGAAAGCTGAAAGTTTGTAAGTGTGTGACTGTGTATGTTTGTTACTTCTTCACGTCTAAATGCCTGGAGCGATTTTAATAAAATTTGGAATGGAGTTAGCTGACACCCTTGATTAACACATAGACTATAATTTATAAAGTTTAACGCGGATAAAACCGCGGGGCACGGCTAGTATATAAATAGATGCAACTATCATTATTAAGCGGCAAGATCATTTGAATCTTCGATCTTGGTATCTGTATTCACCGCATACTAAAATTAGGAATATTTTACATTGTTTATATGTATGAGTCTAACATAATAAACGTTATAATATTAAATGATTTAAATTCAAACTATTGATGCCACCTTTGTGCGCTAAGTATCTAGCACCGAGCATATTGATTGAAGGTATCGCAATTCAAGCACGTTCGTATTAACATTTGTGTGTTTTTGTATTAAAATCGCCAACGTGATCGGAAATTGTGCGGTATATTCCTTTAATATCGTAGTACGTATATATTAATTTAATATCGTAGTACGTATTAGATTCCTCCTATGCTTTATAAATAGCTTCCATGTCAATTGATATTTATATAAAACTGGATGTGTCCCGCTGTTTTATCCGCGCTTAACTTTGTAAATTATAGCCTATGTGTTATTTGGATATACATATAAGCTTTATTCCTACAAAGGGTCATCAAAATCCGTCCGGTAGTATTTGCGTGAAAGAGTAACAACATACACACTCACACACTCACAAACATTTGCCTTTATAATATTAGTGTGATTCTCATTGTAACCACTTGAAACGCAAATGTCTTTTTTGACAGATAACACTTCAGTTTTATTTGACACTTTGCCTTTTGTGGCCTCTTTTTAGAAAATGTCTGTGACTTCTCCAATAACATTATTTCATGAAGCAATCTGTCAGTAAGCTTTTTGGATGCACTCTAAATGGATTAAGCAGCTTTTTGGTTCAGAAAGCGTCAAGTCACGCGGCGTATACATTAATTTATGTCACATCAAATAATAATGACTTGCGAAAGAGAGTATAGGAGGATGTGACATGATTTACCCACGTTTCGGGGAATCCGGACGAAAATTTATAACTCCCTAGAGTTTAAGACCACCTGATGCATGTTTATTATCCGTCGGAGTAACTTTATAGCACATTATGTCAAAATAGTGAATCACGTTGTCCCCGGAGACGGAGTTAAGTTAGCACTCTATTTTTGAACTACATTATTATGTAAGGAGTTTACGTTTTTAGCGCACTTTAATGACTCTTCCTCTTCCGTTTTATTAATCACTGTCACATTAAACACAATAAGTATCGCTTTCATTCCGTTTTAAAATATGGCTCAATATCCAATATTTTGTTTTGAAACATCTGCTTATATTCATTAAGAGTAACAGACGTTAATGCCACACAAATCTTTCATCACATTTCCTTTTGGTATTAATTTATTCTCTTATAAGTATCATTTACCTCAGGACTATAAAAGCTTATTATATTTGTTTCTTTGTATGTCTCATCTCCGTTCCTTGATCTCATGTGTTTTATTGCAAGAGTATTCTTAGATAGACATAGTAAGAGGTCAGATCTGACCGATTTATAATCTTTATTCTATTCTTATATCTAATTATGTCTGGTCTTGGTTATAAATCCGTTAAGGAGTCTCGTCCAAATAGATTAATTAAGAATTTATATTTAGCGGTCGTTGAATTTATTTTATCTTAAACGAGAAGGGTTTAATTATTGTTTCATTAAAGTATGCTTGGCGACAGTAAATTTTCATTAGTGAGCTTTTAAAAACAGATTTATTTGTCATTAAAATAAATGTATATACAATTTGTCTTAGTCTTATCTTTCATTTTCGTTTTATAGTTTCTTGCATCGTAGACAGGTTCAATGTTGTGTACATTATTAATAACATATAGCCTGATGAAATTTCTTTGTCGAAACATCAATATTTATGAGATCGATGCATCGTCGCCCGTTGGGTAGGTGTTTTAAGTATTTTATTATTTGCAGTTATATTATAATTGCACCTAAAGACCTACTTCTTGGTATGGCATCTTCATGTGTTTCATTCATATTTTTTCATTTTTAATTAATTATTGTATCAAGTACGTGAAAATATGTAATTTTTGTACCGTTATACTAATTACGTTATTGTTTGTCATTTATATCTGTCAGTCTAAGAACCAGAGAGTTTAGTCAATTGTTTGAAGATCAATTCGGCGCCGTAGTATATACAAACAGTATAATAATACATTTTTGGACTTTCATTATACTTCGGAGTCGTTCATAAGTAACGTAATAATTACTTCATGGATAGGTATATGCTATATTATAAACATTTCAAAAATATAAGAAGAAATATAGTACAACAAAGTTTTTGTTGTAATTGATTATTTATTCTGTAAATTCATATGAGCATAGAAATAAAATTTACTTTGTAGTGATGAGATGATTTATGAGCCATTCATTTCATGTTTCTCGCTAGGCTAAAATCGAAACGAGATTGTAAAGATAATAAAACAAAAAAAAATATTGCTTTAATTTAATTAGAGCCGCATTATGTTTACCGTGAACAGAACATACGAGAGTGTTTAATATTACTATTTATATAATAATTAGGTATAATAAATGGTGTTTTTAGGTAAAGTGTGCGCGTATGGGCTTAGCCATTCGCCGATCATTTAAATTCAATATTTTTGTGGAATAACAAGCTGAGATTATGAGTTTTATTAAAAAGTAAAGTAACTTTTAGGTAATTTATTATCATTATTAGATTATTTAATTTAATTATTCAAATTATTATTATTAAGATTAATTATTAATTTTTTTTTTAAATATTAACCGCGACTAAACTTTAAGTCTTTCGTGGAAATTTTAATATTATTTAAGTTTATCGTAACCTATAACGAATTTGAACTAAATGTTTATTCATAATACCGCGACTAAACTTTAAATCTTTCGTGGACATTTTACCATTATTTATGTTTATCGTAACCTATAAGGAATCTGAACTAAATGTTTATTCATAATACCGCGACTAAACTTTAAATCTTTTGTGGACATTTTAATATTATTTATGTTTATCGTAACCTATAACGAATCTGGACTACCCTTTAAGATCTGTATAGTACTTCTACCGATCGTTTATTTTTATGGTATTCAAGTTAATATACAGAAAATGCAAAATTGGTTATTTAAATACTATAATTGCCATATTTAGATACAATCTGTATCACATCAGGTCATCGTACGTAGGCGCAGGCGCATTAGCGGCGTGTCTCAAACGATCAATTAGCGCTATCTATCCGCTGACTATTGAAACACCATCTGAATTTGTCAGATGGTGCAAGAGATAAGAGATTAGTGTACGATTAATTAATATGTATTTTAAGTCCAGGGAAGTCACAACCGTTTTATTGAATTACACAAATATTCAAATTTTATGATTTTATTACTAACCTAATCGATGTTTTTATGAGTTTCATTAAAAGTTGCAAATGACACCATAAATTAAATTGCTTTTCCACCGTAAAACTCTGATTAAGTAGAATAGATTTTCGACCAAGATGAACCTTGGCTGGCATTTTAATTGCACCTATTTTATTAATTGACATGTAGTAGTATAAAACTTTTATGTATTTTGATAAGGAGTTGTAATTGGAGTCTAATTTACATTACTTGTCTATATGAGAACGGAAATAATTATTTTTATTATACTATTTAATTAAGCCGTATTATGGAAATACAGTTTATTCATATGTGGACGACTGAATTTATAAACCTTCTGAAATAAAAATATCAATAATAATTAACTGGTTGCAGAATGGGTATATTTTATCAAGGTAAGTAAATATCATGATGTCTTACTTTGCTATTTTTGTTCAGTTCTTGACAAACATCTTCATCGTGCTCGTGCTCCCAATGTTGCCATTGTAATGGTGTTTCATTTTGTCTTGTTTGGTGTACTTCTGCTACTCCATTGAAACCGATATTCTGTAATCTGCTACGTTGTAAATTTAGGTTTGCAATTGTATTGTTGACGTAATGACATATCAAACAAAATGTATAACTACACTAAATGTATAACTCATTTAAAAATCCAGGGGGAAAATGAATGAAATGCTTAAACTGTAGAATATTGGTATAGTTAAGACTATATTTATATTTTTATAGATTTGCCACGATTATGCCTTTTCGTAGAAATATGACTCAAAAAGTCAATAAAATCCTAATCCAAGTCCTGATATTCAAATTCGGGTTAATATATACAAAAAATCAACCGTTCAGACATAGCTTCTATCTTTACAGTACTGAATTATTTTATCGGTTCAGTTTTGAAAGACGAAGTAGGTATAAATTGTAGAACACAAAACCTCAATGTAGTTTATGTATTATTTACTTTGCACACTAATGCGTGGCGTGGAGAGCGTTACATTGCCGGCTGTAGGGATTCCTCTTTGCCCTTTGCCAGGTGGTGATATTCTGAACTCTATTGCCTTGTGATAAAGTTGTAATTAGCTTCCGCCTTCGCGAAGGTACAACTTATATTCAACTAAATGTATGTCCGTTACATAATCCTTATAATTAATTGTGTATTCATCGAACATTACAACTAATGAGACATCAACAGTAAATGTTGATGTTTAAAATCGCTTTCGCCTTCAACTTAATTTTTCCCAAAGACTTAATTGGACTGACTCTGTAACATGCTTTTGTAATTGAATCAGTAACAAATGGTGTATTCTTAAAACTTATACCAGATTTGGAAATGTCAACGTTAAAGGGCTATTGAAAGAAAAGCATTATTTGTTGGGCAATCAATAAAAATGTCGGATGTTGGTACAAAAGTACTCTGTGATGTTGGTAAATAGAATTTTTATGAAGCTACGAATGTACAATATATTCACGATGTAGCGGCTGATTAGACCACCCAAGAAGAGGAAGTAATCTGATGGCTTTGGTTGGTATTAAAGTACCATTGTTATAATATATACTGGGGTATTAATTTGGAAATACTTCTTACCGTAGATCAGAATAAGAAAGATTGGTGGTGAAAGTTGTACTCAAGCATTTTAATGGATTCCATTTATGCAAATAGGTGGCCGAAGATTATAGTGTTATTGAATCCTCTAAGGTAGGTTGCTTTTCTACTAAACCGTGAGGGTAATGGAATAACTGAGATAAAATATGTTATATACCAAGATAAAACAAATAATGTACATCTTTGGATAGTGTTTCATTATAGGATACTATCATGGTTATGTTCTGTTGATTATCATAATCGGTGCTTTTAATGTCTGCTGCTTCCACTAGTCGCTCTAAAAGAATTCAATTTCCGTTATCGTAATGTCATTCAAAATTACTCTATGGAAATTATTTATAAGCAATATCTATTTAATGTAGTTTTCGATATGGATAAATGCCTTACTCTAATCTTCATTCAGCTCGGAGAACTGGACGATCTGTCAATAAGGCTCAGTCCATCTGTCTGATATCTCTTAGCAACTGTGAGTATCATTACTTTATCTTTCTCTCTTTCAACCTCATGGTGTAGGTTATAAGGTTTAAATTCGGATGTTGCGTCGTTTTTATTTACTACATTAAGTTTGTCCGTTGTTACAGTGCTTGGAGTGGCTCGTTGGATGGCGTTTTATAGGTCATTTCATCCCACGCTTATGTTAAAACAATGTTCAATGTATATGTCAGTTTAAAGATTTCCTGGTGGTATTCCCATTAAAATTAAAAAAAGGTTTTAGTACAAAGGCGTTTGGATGCTTAGAATACATATTATGGGGGTAGGTAGGTAGGCACTCCTCCAATACAGCACTGCGTCTCGTTTTAGACCCAGGTGGTGGTGTTAGTTGTCCCAATAGATATTTTATTTTATTTTTTGTGGTACAGAAACATATTATATAATATTTGGAGTTCTATATATTTTACGTTGTAAGCAAAATTTAAACCTATAGTCCAACATTATAACTCTACACAGCACTTGGAGTATTATAGCTTCATACGTTTTTAAATATACGAGATAATTGGTAAAATTAGAATACACTGACAATAATTTTAATTATTATAATAATTTATTTAACAATTTCACTTTAGCAACACTCATGTCATATTCATACGTTACTGACTGTTCCAATATTCCTCATTATGTTTTATTTATGTTCTCATAGGAGATATCTTGTGTTGGAGTACTCCTCTGACATGGTATAACGAATTTTGTCGGATGACTACAGGAACCGATAGCTTCACGTGTAGTCAATGTTGTGCTCGTGAAGAAGCTATATCGTAATCAGTTACGGGGAAAATAATTGCTGGGTGGTTTGCCTCCGTCTAGATTCTACCTAAGCAAGGACCTGATACAAGGTGTTTCTTTAATCATAACTTAGATCATATCTTTAAGCCTTAAACCATATGATCTATACTGTTAATACAATTATTGTCTCTGTACCCTAATTTTACCAATTATATCGAAGATTAAAAATATATTTTTATTTCTCACTACGGCCGCCGTAGTCGAGTGTAAAGCATCAATGAAAAATCTTATGATATTATAATTTGTATTTATAGATATTAGATGTGCCCCGCGGTTTCCCCCCTCATTAAAATTAATAAATTATAACCTATGTGTTATTCGGATATATAAGCTATATGACTACAAAGTTTCATGAAAATCCGTTCGGTAGATTTTTCGTGAAAGTGTAAAACACATCCATCCTTCTTCACTTAAAAAAAAAAGTCGTATTTATAGTATTAGTAGGATTACTCAGTGGTGGTGATATACATACATTATTGTACTTCACTACGGAGACAATTACAAAGGACGTATTGGAGTTCTCGAACACAGAGTGCCCTCTCTATACCCTTACACTCTAATGCGGATTGGACGGCTCTCCGACACAACCGGGGTAGATCAGGCATAGGAGCTTCTTCGCCATTCTTCGCCTTCTACGCCATCTTCCAGAAACCAAGCTGCTACTAGATACTAGAATTTCTTGCCAGAAATATTCAACTCTGGGTTAAATTAATACTCTGGAGTTTGCACTATATTTTCTACGGTTAAACGCACTGCCACTAATCCAACGAGGCAGTTTTCCCATTAAAGACACAATCTGTATAATGATTATTATGCCTTCAAAGCCGATACAAGAATTTATGCAAAGTAAGGACAGATTTTATCTATTTTCTGTACTATACGACAGGCCTACAACCTACAACTGACCTTTAGTTCAAGTGCCGCTACACAAAACCTATATCTAGGTATGGTATGAAAACGGGTTTAATGTTGTAAGAACCCGAGGCACTCTATACCCATGGCAATAATTCTAGTTTTAGTGTTATAGTTGCAGTAAGTCGAAAATAACAGTACTTTAAGTCGAGTTACAAATAACTGCCCACAGACAATTTCAGTTGGCTTTTGTTGTTAAAATTTAGCGGGAAGCATGAGAGAAAATCGAAATGTCGAAATCCGCTGGCAAACCAAAATCACAGACATAGCCCGAAGAATTGCAAAGCTGAAGTGGCAGTGGGCGGGGCGCATAGCTCGTAAAACCGACGGCCGTTGAGGCAGAAAGATTCTCGAGTGGCGACGAGGAACCGGTAGACGCACCGTGGGCAGGCCCCTTTCAAGATGGACCGATGATCTTGTGCGGGTCGCTGGAAACCACTGGATGCGAATACGGCAATTGCGGAGATCTATGTTGGAGGCCTTTGTCCAGCAGTGGGCGCCTTCGCCCGATATGATGATGAGAGAAAATTTTATGTTTAGTCATTATAAAACGTTTTAAGTGAATGCTACTTTGTAGCATATCACTTAAAACTAGATACTAATTGTTGTGCGTTAGTTTCCAATTTGAGGTATACTTTCTGCTAGGTGACCACGGGGAGTCGCTCAAAATCTTAACTGAAAACAAAGGAATAACTTGGTTTATACAATTTTGCGATTTGCCCATGACTTAGAATCAAACCCATGGCTATTTACTACACAGAATAAATTCATCCATACATCCTAAAATCTATCGGTCTCAAATTGTAACGTTTACGGTGTTATACCAAATTGTGGCAAAAATGTCAATGTCCTTTTGGCCCTGAAGAGTGAATAGAACTACTAAGTGTCATGAAACTAGTCAGTTAATAAATAGTATATTATATAATGTATGCCAAAGCATCGTATCCAGTCGTTTATTACTAAAACTGACAACCTATGGCCAAAGACAGGGATGGCCATGGAAGTGGCGCACGACCCGCATACAAGCCATGGTTAAGCGCCTCGGACTTTACGTTTGTCTTGAAGTAACTACGTGCTGTTTCGTGGAAATACATTTCTATAAATAAGCGTATAAGCATAAAGAATACTTCAATTCTTTCACTCCATAACTTTCCATGTAACTCTTAAACACATATAATTTGGGCTTGGCCATAGCCATTTGTAATCCATTGTCCCATATTCAATGTAATCGTACCCTCTAATCTGACACTTGTTATTTTCGGAATAATAATATGTAACTTTACACTTAAGATTTCTTAGAGCTTTCACTTCAGTCTTACTATAATTCCCTTTAAGATTAAATACTGGCTGTATAGGCGTAAATTTAACTGGGTCGACGATCTCATTGGTCTTGGTGGGGCCACGAAATAAGCTGCCAGTTGGTGCGACCGGACTGGAAATGCAATCAGATTCTAATAATTTCTTATATTCTTAAATTATATATTCGTTCATCATTCGTAATATTCTTAAACATTCTTCAGTTATAACAAAGTTTTGTTGCACCGAATTAATTGTAAGGAAATCCCAGCAAAAACCAAGATGTCACTCATTTTACCATGAGGAAAGGCAATGCATTGAGTAAATTATAAGACCAAAAGGACGGCACTTATATAGTTTGTAGTTTTATTTTGTTGTTGATGGCTAACCGTAATTCATATTGTCCGAATAAACAGACATGTCGTTTGAATGTTATATGGAAATTTTCCATTTTCTAAGGTTTAATTAAGGCTTTCTATAATGCCAAAAGCTCATGCTCTGATTTCTGGACAATAGAATTGAATAACTGTTTCACAGAAATTATTTTTCTTTTTTTATTCCTTTTTTTTAAACTGACGATTATTTGCTTTTTAATTATCATTATTTACTACAACAAATATATAACAAAGTAAAACACAATTATAGTACCACTTAAGCCTCTCGGGCTTGTGTGTGATACTTGTGTGGGCTAGAGTTTCAACAATTGGCCTTACTGTATTCACGCCGACCGGAAACTATAAATCTACTTCAGTTCAAGTTATTTCCACGCTTTACACATAATTCTAAAAAAGCCTAGTAACTCTTGCAACAGATAAGTTAAAACTTACTTCTGGTACAAGCATAATCGCTTAGAAGGAAGTTGTGTTCCACTTCCGTTAGCTGATAACTAGTTCATTTTGTATTGTGCAGGTCTATTATATCTAGATGTAGTAATTTTTAGATACACCTGAAGACTACATCAATGGCAGTATACAACTTGTAACAAAAAATTATAATCTTCTTCATTATCAACAGTCCTTTTTAAAAAATACACGTCAAGTAGTAACATGAAAATTAAAGACCTACAGAATTAGTTGTTTTTTGCCACTGATTGCGGTTCTCCCACTTTTGCTCATCCCAACCAGACTTATGGTACTTTTACATTAGGCCATAAAATTAATGCATATATGTACATACATTTTCCACATGGACATTTGGTTGACATCTCCTCTCCGGAGACAGAGTAATACACTCTGTCTCCAACAACGTTTACTTTAGAAGTTTTCCGTGTGGACAAAATGCACGTGTTACATCAGGAGTTAAGTAGAGAAAAATAAAACAATAATTTATTTATTTATTATTTTGTATCAAATGGGATGCCATTCCTTTATTAATTAGAGCAACCTTCTTTGGATTATTTAAACATCAATATATTACATGCACCATAAAATACAGGCAACACCATGGATAAAATGTCCGTAGCTACTCTGAAATTCTGTCGTCACTTCGCTTTACCACAACGCTTGTTTTATCGCCCCATTTCCATCGTAAAGATGTTTATTGTCGTAAAAGTAAAGGCAATTTCTTTTTATTTACGTCCCTTGCTTCCTGGTTGTGTATTTTATGTGCACTTTATGTGTTTTAAAGTGCATACGTTTTGTTTTCAAATACATGCTCATGGCTCCTAATGAAATACTGGAACTACATTTGGAATTATGGGAGGGATTTGTATATTTTGAACTTCGCCGTAAGAGCCAGGATCCTTGGCTATTGAGTTTTATTTTATGTAGTTCTGATGCTTACTTACTGTACTTATGGTTTGTTAATTTGTGCACCACTATTAATAAACAAATCATGAGAGACGCAGCGTGGGCAGGCCCCCTACAAGTTGGACCGACGATCTTACAAGGGGAAGCTGCTGGATGCGGGCAGCACAAGACCGGCTATTGTGGAGATCCTTGGGGTGGCCTTTGTCCATTAGTGGACGTCTTTAGGCTGATACGTTGATGATGATGATAAGGTACAGTAACGGCCGAACTTACGTGTGGCGCAGCGGCTTAGACAGACGCCTCGCCGCTTCGTGTCGCAGGTTTGGTCCCGCGCCGGACCACTATTTGTGTGACCCATAAATAGTTGTTCTGAGTCTGGATGTAATTTGTGTCCGTCTATTATATGCTTGTAAAGTACCCCGCAACACAGAAAAAGTGTTGTCTTTTTGTAAGAAAAAAATAACATGTATTCAAGATATATTCTCACCCGCAGTTAAAAACGCTTACACAGGTACCGTATCACTCGCCGCACTGTGAGCTACGAGAGGTACAATATCCGGGTTTTCTATCAGTTAAACTTCACTGGGGTATAACACAAGTTACGTATTTCATTCAGACCACCACACACATATCCTAACACAATTACTACACTCTAGCTTAATACATTTTCAACTGACATCCATCATTTTAATATGTTCCAACTTTAAATCCTATATCCAGTTACTTTAGAAGAATGAAAAGAGATTCCAGTTTCTAACCCTCAAAAAAGGTTCTTTACGAGAGCGATACCATGTTATATCATTACAGTATAATCTCCAAGCCTTGACCTTGTCTGGAGTGTGTTCAGCAGTATGGTCGATGGTTTCAAGTGTTTGCTAAGGAAAAGCGATTTAAAACTAAGCACTTACTCCAGGCAGCCACTGAAAGCATATTTTGCCAGAAAATCTTAATAACACTGCAACATGCAATATTCTATTACTGTGCTGTGGCAATGTATGGTAAGAAGTGTGTATTTTCTGTCGAACGCCACTTCTTCTCTGCCTTAGGTTCATGTTAAATGTATTAGTTGGACAGTTGTTCCGGCTGTTCAGGTTTTAGAATTGACTGAAAGACCGACCGCGAAGATAAATTGCTTTACACATTGAAGACGATAGACGATGTAAGTATGTTTATACCTTCTAATATAATATATCGAGACATGTCATTCCGATCCGCTCCTTGCTTCCTTTCAAACTAAATGAGATTAAGAGCCTTGCAATTGTAAATGACTTTTATATAAAATATATACGAAGCACGGTCATAAATTAAAGTTTATCATAGCTAGATGCTCTCACCGGTCTCTAAGCAATTGTCGTGGTTAAGCAACTAGGCTTGCGGTCAATCCATAGATGGGTGACCACCAAAGGGGTTTAATTTCTGACCGTCTCCGTGCTTCGGAAGGCACGTTAAGCTGTCGGTCCCGGTTGTAGTCATTAGTTAGGCAACAGTCGTTAAGCCATGTCAGAAGCCTACTGGGTGGCTTGAGCAACTCTGACACTAGGGTTACTTACCCATACGATAAGCAAGCAATTAAAGTGTATAAACAATGGCAAATAGCAGCTAACTTTAATTGCATGATCACAGCTTAAAGTTTAAGGCAATTAATTAAAATATTTTAAGCAGGATCAATCAAAAAGTTCAAAACAACGTATGAGAAGTTTATATACAGACTTATTGAATCTTTAAGTTCGGAATTGGAGGCTGCTTTTAAAGCTCTTTATGTCAACTATTACAACAGTTCGTCTTAATTGTAAAAGCTTTTCCATATTCTAATCATAAATATTCGTGTAAGTGAATGTAGATTTTATTATGCCACCTGTTTATGTTATGTTATGTTACGTTCTTCCATTTCCTGCCTTCATTTTATAGTTTTATGACAAAAACAGTTAATATTGCACAAGAAGATTTTCATGCTTTGCGTGACTTCCTTATTCGAATAATTTCACAAATGCTTTGAAGATTATTAATATTTTAAAAATATCACAATTAACTTATTTTTTTCTATTATTATTAGAACGCTTGGAACGACAAAACCTTTTTTTTTTTTTTTTTGATAACGCAGGGGGAATGCTAATGCATCCCACCCGCAAAAAGTGTCGGCGGGTGGGTATGTCGGACTCGCACCGACTAAACCTAACCTGCCATGGACTTCTTCTGGCGCCTGATACGGGGAGCCCCGGGAACGCGGGTATGCTGCTCCGGTGCCCCCCTTTTGCGCCGTGTCCCAGATGATCGGGACACACACCCGGGGAGAGCTGTGGGTTACCCTCCCCATTTGCCGACTCCTACCATTACGGCACAGCGACTGCGCCACAAACAGTTCGCTGTCTTCCCGGGGCTGCTTGCACGTGGCGGCAGTAGAGGACACTTCTCATACTGCCACCGCAACCCCGAGGGGAGTAGAGCTAACGGCTGCCGCCGCCACCCCGACGCCTCCTCCGTCTACGAGCGGGGTCGGCTCGTTCCCGATCCCGCTCGGCGGCCTCCTTCTGGAGCATGACTGCTTCGCAGAAGGATACTACGGCGTCCCATTTGGTGGAGTCGCCAGCCAGCATCGCATACACGACTGCTGGCGGCGAAAGATCCCGTCCGATCTCAGCGACCAGGACTCGTCTCTCGGCCTCCCAGGCCGGGCACTCCTCCAGCGTATGCTGGGCAGAGTCCAGGTCGCTCCCGCAATGGTGATAATGTGTCGTCACTTCTCGGCCGATCCGGCACAGATACTCACCGAAACACCCGTGTCCGGTGAGTATCTGAGTCAGTCTGTAGGTGACGTAGCCGCCCTTCCTTCCCACCCAGGCCTCGAGGTGAGGCAGGATAGCACCGACGGCACGTTGGCGCGCGTTCAGGCGCAACTCAAGCCGTGCGCGCCACTGTATTAGTACGCGCCGGTGTGCATCCCGCCTATAGGCAACGAGCGTCTGCTCTGGCGCCTCACCGCTCTCCCGGCGGACGCGGATCTTGGTGTAAACCGTCGCGTCTACTGCCGCCAGGAGATCAAACGGCGGGAGGCGCGCCAAGAGTGTCGCCGCCTCAAAGGATACCGTCCGGTATCCTCGTGCGATCCGTATGGCCACCACACGCTGCAGGCTATTCAAAATAGCTCTGCAGCGGGTGGAACGACAAAACCTGTAATTTGGTTTAGTGCAGGTTGCCACGTTATCCTGGAATAGATATGTAGCATGTGTATGTGTTTCTTTGCTGTTTGGTGACGGCATAGAATATCATCACAGCATTTCATCCCGTGGGGGCGAAGTAGAAATCGACTGAGGGAATACCTACCAGAGAACGGGCATCAGCGTTTTTCTGTGAACTATGACTATCAAACTGCGATTTCCAACCCGTCTGCCAAGCGTGGCGATTATGGCATATCGCCCCATTCTTTGGGGAGGCTTTTTGTCCAGCCGCGGACGTACTTTGGCCGACATGATGATTATGTGCGTTTCACAAGAAACTTTTTACCGCGCACTACCGCTCTGTGGAATCAATTAGGTAAATGCGGAGATATTTCCGATCCGGTATGACATGGCAACCTTCAGGAATCGAGCCTATTGCTTTCTTAAAGGCCGGCAACGCATTTGCTGCTCCTCTGGTGTTGCGAGTATCCGTGGGCGGTGATCAGTACCATCACTTGCTCATTTGCCATCCTATAAAAAGTACTTGTACAAACTACATATCTATTACAGTTAAAGCCTAACGTGGCAATCTACTCTGAACAAATGCACAGTTTTTTTTTCATTTTTACTACCGATATAGCGGGAATTTCGGCAATATCTAGGTGAGCACTTCCGGTTCGTCAATTAATTTGATGCGTTGTTTATTGATACCGGCCAGTCAAAATCAAATGAAATGTGTAAACATTATTGTGTCGAAGCCAATATATAATATATTCATTTTATGAACTAACTCAATTTAAATTGTATAAATTTCATTTATAATATTTTTTTGAGCGTTATTTTCTGTGATTTTTTTTATTTTCTACATCTCTTCTATGAATACGTGAAGCAAACCTTTATATCCCTTTTTACAATAATTGCGCGGACAGAAGAGTATGAAATTTGGAACAGTTAAACTTCATATATATTAATGGTTGAATCTCGAACAAGTGCGATCACCAGTTCAATTTAATATCTATTTTGTAAACAAATTATTTAGTTATTAAAGTATTCTTTATATTCTAAAAATAAATAAATGAATACCTTGGCACAGCTTACACATTAAATCTGATCCAATCTAGGCAAAGCCTGTACTACGGCAACTAGACAACTGGTAATATAAGATAAATTACAGACAGAAAATTTTAAGGAAAAGTCTGTAGTAGCCAGTTCTTGTGTTACAGGTATGTTGCAAGCCTTTATAGGCTACGGTGACCGCTTACCATAAGGTGTGTTGAGCCTTTGTTTGGTGAATGAATTGGTTAACAAAAATGAACTACCGTCATTAGCACAATAGTAGTTACATTTCCAGAAAGTCCTATTACTACTTATATCGATATAGTAATGTGTCATATGCCTAACACCATATTTTCAATTCTATTGCTTTCAAATAAAGTTCATATCTATTAAATTAGACGCATATCAACTGCTAAAGGGCTAAACAAAACTTAATATAATAAAATAAGATATATGTCATCCAACGTAGACTTCTGTACAGGCAACTAAAATCGTTACCGTAAATTTCACACGTAATCGTATAGAAAACAGCTTTAAATATACCAGTTGGAGGCTTACTGATATCTAAGACACAGTTAATGAGATCATTTCGGTTTATGGGTTCAATATGCTTCCAAATGACCTTTAAAATGGACCACATGTATTTTGTTAAAGATATTAAACACTATAAATACGTTAAGCTGGTGCGATTAATGTTGGGAATTAAAGCATAAATGGAATAAAATGTTTTATTTGCGTTTCTGAGAATTGGCACTTACATTTTACAGATGATCTAACAGAAATTAAGAATATAATACAAGATACGACGCCACTATTGATACGCTCATTTGTTATTAAATTGTAATGTTTTTCTTTTTTGTTTTTATATGACTGACTTGTTGGTCTTGTGTGATGAGAAGGTTATTTGTTTTGGTTCTAGGTATAATTTACCTATACAATATGTATGAATTTAGAAAATATAATTGTTATATGTATGTTTATCAGATGTCTGCTTGCCACAGTACAGGTTCTGCCTAGGCATCAGATGTGTAAGTAACACACATCTGATGCCTAGGCAGAACCTGTCTATTTATTATTAAAGGTTTGTGCTATATTGGGTATCGAAATATGCCTGTTTTTATTCAATTGTTACATTAATTTGGTGAGGAATATCATAATACCGAATATGCTTAATGTAAAGTTCTTGAATGGTTTAGTTTTGTATGGGATAAGAATAATTTATTTGAGATTTTACCAAAATTGTTCTTAACATAATATAAATAGAGATCCCTATTTTGCTTTTAATTTCAGTGCGTGCATATTTAATCATTTATTGTTTAAAGCTATTGCAAATAAATCTCTGTGGGGGTTATTAACAAATTACCACAGATGAAAGGAGTATGAAATGTATTTTACAAACAAGCGTACTTTTTTAGTGATAAGCGTGATTGTGTTCTGAGTTTGTGTTATTTCTTGTGCCTAGTTTTTGTCTTTGTTATTATTTTGGTATATTTTAATTGTCTTTATACAGCATTAGTTCTTTCTTTACGTTGCTCACTAAAAGTTTCAAAAGGAGGTCATATTTGATTCACACATTAATTTATCACTGACAGAACATTTGTTTAAGGTAATTGTTGTTAGATGAAGTTTTAATTCAAACTATCCAAACAGTAACCAGCTATGATTTAAATGTGTTACTCTTGTTATAAGTGCTATATATATAAATTATTATAATTCAGTAAATAATAGATTTTTAACATACACGATAAAAATTCGGTTTTGTCCGAAACTTAAATAAAAAAACGAAAATTCCGCTTCGGTTTCGGTTTCTGAAGAAAGTCCTGTTTCGGTCGGACACCATTTTTAATGACCGGAATTAAAAAAAATATTATACGTGTACTAAAAAAAATGCTCATCGACCAATTTGGAAGATAAACACTTTTTACCCAAAACTCCGTAAAGCAGATTCAAGATATCGATATGATATTACGTTTTATATAACAGATAAAAATTAAATTGTGTATCTCATATTGTTCGACGCTCGAAACTTATCGTATAATAATAGTCTTGCTTTTTGTAATTTATGTTTATTTTTATGATTTTTTTTACTGTTAAATTTGCTTTCATCTAGTATAGAGAGAATTAATTTCATCAGATCTCGTCAAACAAGTAGTAAAGCGATTAATATCGTAAAATAAATGAGGACTAGGTTGGTTTCTTATTTATTATTGCAAGTTACCACTCAATTTTTATTCATGGGATCATTTTCCAATAATGCGTCTATTATTTATAACCGTTTAATGTACGCACATCATTATCGTTACCGACACAATGCTCCCTGTCAGCGGTATCCCTTTCAGAAATACGCATGACAACATTTTCAATATCATCCCATACAATTCATTGTACTACCAATATTCTCGTCACGATTCCTCACAATTGATTCAGTATCTCGTTCACACTTGGACCTATACTGGCCCCATATTAATGTTCCATTTTAATTAAAAGTTATGACGCATCGGCATCGCCCCTACGAAAATACAGCGGGCTATTGTAAACGTGTTGATTTGTTAGCATTCCCCTTCGCATGACCTACGCCGGCAATTATATCCTGACCCTCTGCATTGTAGTATTGTGGCTTAACGTCATATAAAGCTTAAAGTTCTTTATGTTTTGGTTCGTCTTTACAATATGTCTGTCCGCTTGAATGAATGCATATCCGTCTCTTTTACACCTTTTGTGGAACCATAAGCATGGTTGCCTTAGAGATTAGTGGAATCACCGTGAAATTGTTCCATTTTATTATTCTTCTCCTCAATGTTCTGATAGTTGAAGGTTGTCGCCTTTTTGTTCATTGTGCAAGTTACCTGTATCATTTCTTTGATTTTTATTTGTTGTTGCTCAAGGATGCTATAATTTTTTGCTAGTGTTCACAAGAAATTTTGCTTGTGAGCTATTTTTTAAATTGTGGGTCGTCTCGTATCTTATGTGGAATCGATTTCAATGTGAATTTCGGACGCATGGAAATGTTCACCTAAATATTACCCTAGTCCATGGCATATAATAATACTGACAAGATGAGACAAGACAATAACGCAAGCTCTAACAACACAGGCGGTAAAATTCTGTCTTCATAGTGTTGAACACGCTACCACTAGACTCCCGAGACAGTCCATATCAGTGTACCAGTTCTTCCCAAATATATACGTAAATCTGTCAGTAACTTTATACGTCTTAACAAGCAACCAGACATCTGTACTTAATTTTCGGGAGACAGTAATTGATCCTAAAACAAATTCTCGTTAATAATAATGCCATTGAAATCGAAGACGCTAAAACAAAACCAGCCATCTGCCTCTTGAGGTGATTGAGTGATTGTTGATGCTGCACTTTTATTGCTAACAATTGATCGTGATTATTAAACAGTGGGGTACGCCAGCGTTAATGGTTCGATGAATACGAACAAAAGTTTTAAGATGAGGAGCTTTCATTGTGAGAATGTTGTGCTTGCATTTATTGATTTTGTAAATTCTTTTATTATTTTTTGAGCTTTCGTGTCTTTAGATATCATGCATAATGGAGGTTGATTACTTAGTCGTGTGAAAGCTATAAACCATGTGATATATATTTATAAGAGCGTTTATTTATGTTACAATGTGACAATTTTAATTTTAGATATTATGATATAAATGTTTTTTTTTGCGTCGTTGCCGTAAGGGACACTAGTTTATCATATTATAATAGTGTTATATTAAATAGTAGTTATATTAAGTAGCTAGGGTTGGGATATCAACAAAGACTGCAAGTTCTATAAAAATAGATGATATTGTGTTTTTAAGGAAGTATTTTTTTATATTCGTATATTATTTATCTATAATGCCAAAAAAGAACAGTGTTAATCGCCAATTTTATTTCATTATTACCAATTTTATAGTATTAATTGCAATGTTATTATTTAAAATTTGTCTTCTTTTCTGTAAAGAGTTATGATTAGGCAAACACCACCAGCTATTTTAGTGAGATTATTTGAATAAACACTGTAAATATTTGTATGTTCTAACCGCTACTACCTTATTAAAACATATCGTATGCTGTCTTTAAATTGGTCTGTCTTTGAATCTACAAATTTTAAGTAGACTGGCTAAATAGAGATCAAATTTCTTGGCTTATAATAACTAGTGAGCGCACTTGTTCGAAATTCTACCAATAAGGTTCTATTGTCAAGGACTATAGACATTAAAGTCTAATCATATTAATCTGTTCTTATTATTGTTATATTATATCTGTTTTTATTAAACAAATTTACTTCTAATGTTAATGCTAAAGCTTATATAAAATATTAGCTTTCTGCACTCATACGTATGTACATAATAATATGAACTTTAACTCTTCAAAATTTCATACTTCTCCGTCCGCCTAATCTTCGTTAAAGGGGTAGAAGTTTTTGCTTTACGTATTAATATAATGATAATAGACTCATGTGTGTCAGATATAGACCAAAGTGTGTTAACAATAATTTACTTTAAAATATTGTTAGTAAATATGAATGAGGTAGACTAAAATTAAAATAACTTTGAAACTATTGTTTTGTTCTTAATACCGTGCCTAATGAGGAATGGCGTATTGTTTTACATTTGTGTATATTTCTGTTGACTACTATTATCCAATATATTGACAATATAAGTTGGATTATAGTTGAATACTATAATCCAATGACCCATAGCTTTGCATATACATTCACGTATTGATATTATGAAGATAATCCAGTGGTTAATTTTAGACCACATGTGTTGTAATAATTTAGTTTGAGTTACTTACAGTACAGCTCAAATCAGATGGCTAATTTTTTCAGTCAACGACTCAGCAACTATTGTCTTTTCTTAGTACCGTCTCTAATTGAGAATGACGCGTGACATCATTCCGTTGACCAACGCGTTGAAAAACAAACACTCTGAATTGGGTTATGCGTGTTTATGAATTTGATTTGTGTTATTATTTGTTGTTTAAGTGACTAGTTTATGTCGTTATGGTCTTTATTAATCCAGTTTATGGTCATCTAAAAGCTGATCATATTTCCTCAGCCTCTCAGGTTTCTACATCAACAACAGATCTTACTAAAGCATTATTTGTGGGGATCATCATCAACATTATCAGCCTAAAGACGCCCACAAGGTCATCAGTCCATCTTAAGGGTCTGCCCACGCAGCGTCTTCCGGTTTCTGTTCCAGCAACCTTCGGTTCTACGAGCTATGTGCCCACTGCCACTTCAGCTTGGCAATTCTTCGGGTATCCGACATATCCCAAAGAATTGCCAAGCTGAAGTGGCAGTTGATTACTGGTTTGCTTGCGGATCAGCAGCAGGGAAACTCCAAGCATATCCCTTTCCATTGCTCTTTGGGTGACCTTGAGCCGTCTGAGAAGGCCCATAGTGACCGACCACTTCTCTGATCCGTAAGTTATCACTGGCAACACCCACTGGTGTGAGACTTTCGACTTGAGACCAGAAGATGTTACGTAGGTTCCCAAACGTTGCCCAGCCGAGTTGGATTCTACGATTGACCTCTCGAGCTGTATCACGTGGTTGGTTAACATTTCTTCTTTCTCGTAAACTCACAGACAGATTTTTAATTCTAAATGTAGGCAAAGAAGGATTTCGGAAAGCTTTAAATTCAATATTGATTACAAAATAATTTACTTTCAGTAGCCTAGAAATGGGTAGTCGAACAATGTATACAAACGATAATAATAATGCTCCTGGCTGAATTCCGGCTCCCTCGGCCCATTTCACCGGAGACTAGCTACAAATGCCTAAGGATAAGTTACAGTTCAGGACTATGTGTGCAAACATATCCTGACCCTGAGCTATATTCCTTGACTCGTGTAATCTGATGGGACGGCTATTACACACGAACGGGGAGAGGTCCGGTGCAGGTGGGACAACATCACACGCTCTCCTAATCACGGGAGTATAACACCACCAACTTCCAGCCTCCGACAGGCTACTGGGTGTTTTTCTTGCCAAAAAAATGTCAAAAACGCTTTTTGATCCGACACGGGATGTGTTTCTTTTCTTTCTCTTAACATTAGGATCTTATTATCGGCGATCGGACTCGCTTCCACTAGCTAGACAAACGTGGCAGCCATTGTATTCAATGCTTAATAATATCTGAAATAGGTTAATGATAATCAAATGTCGATTACATATATTTTACATATAATTATTTAATTACTTAACGTATGGGTAGTGGTTACCCTAGTGTCAGAGTTGTCGCCGATGACATGGCTTAAAGACCCTCCAGATGGTGTCCTCCGAAGCACGGAGACGCTTCGAAATTAAACCAATTTCGCGGTCACTCATCTATGAACAGGCCTCGAGCCTAGTTGCTTAACCTCACCGAACATTTACGATCTATAAGAGCATCTAGCTATGAGCGTCGAAATTTATTGTTTTCGATTCATATTTATGTGAATATTATTAGCTTAAATTGATAATACGTGGTGAAAACAATACAGTTTCCATGTAAACATACTTGAAATATTTGAGTTGAGTAATTTTGATTTACTATGACACGTAGGTAGGTGTGTTTAAAAACAAGCGTAGAACATACAAGAATAGATGCTATCATTTTCTTTTCGAAATCCATTTAAAATTTATCTACTGTAAACCAAATGAAAATTCTTTTCAACAACACTCCATCAGAATTATTTACATCTGTCTAACCTGGATCACCAACACCCACATGAATTGGAAAAGTTTAGAAGAGAGATTTGAAGTCTATACCAATATTGCATATTTTCGGCCCACGCGCAATTGCATTGTTCGCGTGTTTGTGTAGCCCAAAATCGTACAGGATTCTATTTCAAATCCGGGTCTTATGTAACTTCATGGATTGTTCAGTGTAATGAATATCTTGGGACACCTAACAGCCATCTGATCCCAAACTAGGCAGAGATACCTACACTAAGCGCCCAGACAAATGATAAACATACATACGTATTTATTTCTAAATAAATACATATTGTAAATTACACCCGGACACAGATCATAATAATTTCTTTCATTCTTTCTTTATTTAAATAGACAAAGCCCGCATTAGGGAATCTAGTCCCTGTGTCGCGGGGTATTTGACAAACATGTAATAGACCGACACAAATTAGATAGGTACAGACTCAGAATAACTATTTATGGGACACACAAAATAGTTGACCGGCGCGGAACTCAAACCCGCGACACGAAGCGTCGAGGCGACTGTCTTAGCTGCTGCGCCAATAATCGTGCTTATCACACAAATACTTGTCCTCGGCGCGGATCGAACCCACGACCACGGGTTCAGCAGTCAGGATTTCCAACCATTAGACCAACAGGCCAGTCTTGTCTAGTAGAAATGGAGTTCTGGATCGGTAACGTGGACTTTCAAATTTCTATAATACGTACACTTGGCTACACATCAAGCTACACATTTCCAGTATAAGCTGATCTCGCGTTGTAGAGGATTTCCATACAATGAGAGGTTAGCTTATATTGGATATGTATAGCCTGATATGTAACAGTGTGTACATTTTTTCTTAATAACACTTAAAGGACATTTAGGCTGGATGTGGGAAAAACACATATTTTTCGTTTTCTACCAAAATCGGCAACGTTCAATAAAAATGTTATCAATAGAAAATTTATGCAATAGATTGACACAACAATTTTGTTCCTTTTTTTCCATAATCGAATTTAAATACTAATGATTCACGTGTAAATCGTAACGATTAAGTAGGTAACTATCAAAATATTGTTTATATTAGTATATATTTTAAACATGTAATAAACTTAAACTTTTCTTAAGAAAGGGCAGGTCAGAAGTACCCTAAACCGGCGAGCATGTATGTAGAATATAATTACAGTAATCGAGGCAAAAGAGGTGTGCAAAGATCGTGATAAATAGAAATCCGTTGTCTCTGCCTACCCCTCTGGGAAACAGGCGTGAGTCTATGTATGTATGTAATAAACTTATAAAGGTGCTATAGCCTGTGAAAGTGTTTACAAAAGTATTTATTTCTTGACCATGTATCTTAAATCCCTCAGTCGTAATAAATAATGGTCTCATTATAGCATGTATGCATTATGCATTTAGTCACAGTCAAAGTAGTAAAGTCCGTCACAGTCACGTCAATGTCCTACCCCAGTAAGGCATGAAGACTTTACTAGAGGCTTCTATGGAGTTTTCGAACCAACACGGAAATTCACAATTGACGGTAATATGGCACGTTACTCCACCAACGTTGCCGAAGACGTTATGTCTAAATATCCATCATAATATACACACAAACTCTAATTTATATACTCGAAAATGAAATATTGATTCAATGAGGCTTTTTCGCATTGGCGCCGAAATTCCCAGAAGGATATGTATTGTACTGTGTGACAAGTTAAAACTCTGTAAAAAAAGAAACACACTGGTCTTTTTTAACGAATGAATTAAGCTAAGATTTGCTGACAAGTAGGTGTTTTATAGAAAGTGTAGCCCCATCCTTTAGTTAGATAAAAACATCTATAGCTATCCAACCAAAGGCATGCAAATCTATTGCACAACTTTTCTATTGATTACATTTTGAGTATTTTTGCCTATTTTGGGATAAAAACAATCGTGTTTTGTGCAAGTAATTCGCTATGTTTTACTTCTATGTTATTCATTGATCACACCCTTTCCACATTCATGTATTGTAGCGTGTTTGTCAGCAAATAATGAAGTCCTGCGTGATAAAGTGTTATACGGCAAGGAAAATAGCCCGGTGTCTGGAAGGTAGCGGCGTTATACATTTGTCCCTCAGGGAGCACGTAAAGATGTTAGCCCTGCATGAGATCTCCCCCGGTCTCGAATAGCTGTCCCATTGGATTACGAGAATAAGGATATACCCTTATTCCCACATTCCAATGGGACAATATCTATGGACAATGCACCTGTGTTAAGTATGTTATGTTATTCTGGCTGATTGGTGAGGTTGGCAGATCCCACCCAGGACAGTTATGCATGGACACGCCTGTTTGTCCTGAGTCTGGGTGTTATTGTCTATATATAATTATGTATTTATAATAAAAGTAGTATATCAGTTATCTGGTTTCCAAAGTACAAGCTCTGCTTAGTTTGGGGTCAGATGGCCGCGTGTGGATAATGTCCCAGAATATTTGATGTTATAATAATGTAGGTACTACGGGATGGTCTGAATTAGATCATGTTCATAATTGAAGTCTTAGGTCATTGCTTAGTTAATATGACTCCCACATCGCAAGCGATTGCAAAAAGTTCAAACAATGATGGCTAAATAGTATGTGTTATTGTTACTTACTTACGTCTTATTGTATTCACGTATCGGCTGTTTGTTTTCGTTTTTAACACGTCTCCGACATAGCTGAGCCAATTTCCAGTACCTATGGAATTGTTTTTGAAACATTATTAATTATTGTTTTAGATTTCTAATTAATTGTTTCCGTTTGCACTTTCGTTTAACACAGTTAGCACGTATTTATCAAACGAAGGAAATACATTTTGGCCTTGTTCTATATTATTGATGTATTGTCTTTATATAAAGCTATCATTGTAACTATTTGTTAAATTTACTTTCTTTCTAAACTAACTTTCGTGTTTCCAATTTTAAAAAATCGAAACATTCTTATACATTTCAAATACATTCTTAAGCAAAAAATATTTTTTTAGAAAAATAAGGGCTAACAATACCTCAGACAAATTCTCTTTTTTCACTCATGGAATTTGTTTTCCGTACTTTTTTTTTTAATGGGACAACCTAATCATTTTAATTTATATTTGTATTGAATTTTAAATTGTCTCCGTACTGGCTTGAAAAATATTTGCGCTTCAAGTTAATAATACAAGTTTACTGTATAATTAATATTAAAAGAAACTATTTTTAAGAAGTATGAAATTTTTTTATGAAACTTGGTCAGTTAAGAGTTTAAAAATGTACATTATACTTTAATTTCACACCATGTTTGATCTTATCTTCCAATCTTTAACTCTTTTTAGCTATTCACGTCATTTAAGATCTTGATTTAATCGTTTTAACCTCTTCGATGCCTGATTTCGCTTGCCACGCCGGACAAAAGCAAAATAAAATACATTTGGTACATATAGCGCACAAGTATATTCACTCACCTTCACGATCATATATAGACCATATACAGGACCGAAGCCTTTATGTGCTCTTCGAGGCACGGGGGTGTAACACTGCTAATTTCCAGACTATTGGCTGATACTGAGAAATTCCAATATAACTTTTTTTGACCCGTGATTAGAACCCAGGACCTCATTATTTGCGGTTGATCACTCTACTGCTAAACCACCAATTTCGTATAGCCAAGATTTTATCGAAGTTATCGTAGATATTGTAAACAATGGCTTTGTCTTGCTTATGATTCAACAAATTAGACTCGACTGTTGAAATCTTCCTACGATATACAATAATGCATTACGACATTTATAATTATTGTCATTCAGTTGCAGCTTTTCTTCGTACCTCACCTTGATATTTAATCAACTCATTCAGCGCCCACATTAGGTGACTCAATGTCAAATACAGTAATCATTTTATTACAAAAGGTAAAAAGGTGTCAACGACAGACAAATTTATTATAATAGCAATCTTTAATGCGTTAACATAAAACCAGATTACCGGTTCGTTAGAGTTTGGCGAGCTTAAGCAACTATGCTCGCGGTCAGTCCATAGATAGGTGACCGCCAAAGTGGTTTAATTTCTGAGCTTCGCGGTGCCGTACCCGGTTGTAGCCATTAGACAACAGTCGTTAAGACATGTCAGAGGTCTACTGGGCGGCTTGAACAACTCTGACACTAGGGTATCCACTTCGCATACGATAAGTAAGTAGTATGGTAAAAGATATTCATTTTAGTAATCAGTTCACCGAATCTATGAGAATTGACTAATGTTATCAGGTGATCAACTCAGTCAAATGCATAAAAAATCATGCTTGTTGGTATGTAAGTCGTTCTTGTAAAGATCTTTTTATATAACTTCCATTGATCGTGTCAGTCAATTCTCATTATTTGGTTAACATTAAAGGAAAATCACAAATTTTTGTATATTTATTAAATCATAGTTTTTATTATTAACTATGATTTCATATATTATTTTTAGCATTTTAAACATGCTATACTGTAAACAATTTTTCATTCTAAAGATGTATTAAAAATTGAAAACTACTCATTAACCCTTGCCCCTTTTATGGTCTTCCGTAATTATTCGTAATTTCATTTTGTTTTGTATGATTTGCTTATGCTATCCTGTGCTAGCTGTATGGTTTCCGGCCCAGAAAGAAAGCAGGGCCATCCCATACCATCTCGTGAATGTCGCAAAAGGAATACACCAGGTAGTCGGGCAGCATAGCTACCTCTTCACTAGCTACCACCTAACTGAGGTCGCCAACTCGCATGCCAAGCGCGGCGACTACGGCAAACCCCTTCAAATAGCAACGTTATAAAAACCTTTGGGGAAGGCCTATGCCCAGCAGTGGACGATATCAGGCTGATGATGTTGATCCTGTGTTATATCTGGATGTAATTTGTGTCCGTCTATTATATGGTTGTAAAGTACCCCGCAACAAAGGGATTATTTTCCCTAGTGCGGGCATTGTCTTAAAAAAACTCAACGTGAACGTAACTTACACTTGATATACTCGCTTTTTATGGGTTGAAACATCGATTTAGTCAGGTATTATGTTGCATTTCCGTAAGGCAACACAAAACAAGTTGACCTCAGTTTTCCAGGACTACTATTCAATAAGCTATGTTTATGTTTTTTACAATGTACCTAACTGCTTTGAACGGCAACATTATAATAAACAGTCCAGGTAATAGCATTATGTTGCAGACTTGGTTAAGAGTAAGGATGCTAAAGCTCTGTTCTAGTTTTGGCTATGGTAACATTTTTTTGGCAATAAGCATATGGTCTACCGTATGCTTATTGGCTAGTAGTATTTAAAAAGTTAATGGGCTTATACTCAACAATTAGGCAAATTCACTCGTCTAATAAAACTAGGTACTTAATTTACCTAACGCTAAGTATTCGGCTGTACAAATTTTTCGATGTACAAACGCCAGCATATCAAGTTACCCCAATCTGTCAAATTTCCCCAATTGAAAGTGAATCTTATGCTTATGGGATAAAGTTGAAAATCTATAAAAGAAATTTGTCAGATTGGGGTAGCTGGATGTACTGGCGTCTGTACAAACGCAAAATAAATTGTTAAATCGCTAACTTAGTACGGCCCGTCTCCTAATGCTCGTTCCACTGTGGCCCAAAACTTAGATTTTATTGAGTTATCGATACTTCATCATCATCATCATCCGACTGATGTCATCCACTGATGGAAATAGGCCTCCTCCAAAGGTTTCTATGACATTGCCATTTGAAGGGGTTTGCCATAGTCACCGCGTTTCTCGTGCGAGTTGGCGACCGCAGTTGGGTGGTAGCTAGTTCGCAGGAGGTTCTGCTGCCCGAATACCTGGTATATCTTTTAGTCGCCTTTTGCGACACCTACGGGATGGTATGGGGTGGCCTTTTTTAATTTTTTTAGGCTGGAAACCTCACGGCTTCACGGCGTCCCGATACGTACAGACGCCAGCACATCAAGCTACCCAAATCTGCCAAATTTCCCCAATTGAAAGTGAACCTTATGCTTTTGTCATAAAGTTGAAAATCTATAAAAGAATGACAGATTGGGGTAGCTTGATGTGCTGGCGTCTGTGCATCATAATCATTTAGTATAAACGCCAATTACATGTCATTTGTAATTCTTAGGACTAATACGCCCCGTATATGTACTGATAGTCCATTCAAGTATGAATTGCTGTATCAATCACAAATCTATTGTGTGGATTTGCGTCACGGCCGATCAGCAGACCACCAGAATAGTTATTGGCAGATTATGATAAACATACTTATTTTGACGTGCCAGTTTGAAATAATTGTTAGGCCTATTGCTTTTTATTCATGTTGTAAATTATAGCTATTCAGCACATGGAAAATTATGCACACTTCTAAGGCAGGGCACATAAGTCGTACAACCGAAGGCTGCCGGGGCAGAAAGCTTGTCGAGTGGCGACCACGAACCGGAAGACCAGTTTTTTTTTTTTACTATTTTATGCTCTGGCAAAGGTCAGAGACATTATATAGCGAAACATATTTGGAGGCAATTTTTTTATTTTCTTTTTACATGTTTACTCTGTCAGATTGTTTCAGTAAACTCATTTGAGGTTACTGGTGAATTCGACATTTTCTACATTATTACTTAGTTTTTATCTAATTTAACATGTTCTCTTAATTTTTATTAATCTAATTATATATTTATACTTATATACCTACTAAGTTTTTACAATATTACTATCCTGTTTTCCATAACAATATTGTTAATCTATATTTTTTTATGCATACAGTAGAAGACCAGTGTGGGTAGGCCATGATTTCTTGAGGGTCGCTGGAAGCCGCTGGATGCGGATAGCGCAAGACCGGCAATTGTAGAGTTCTTTGGGAGAGGTTCTTGTCTAGCAATAGACGTCTTTCGGATGCCGTATGATCTTTGGCGATGATTATCACCTACCCAACTCAACCCGTGGAAGCCGTCCCGAGGGAATATCTAACTAGAACGGGCAACAGCGTCTCTCTGTGTAATCTCCAACTTGTTTGTCGCCTTGTCCGCCCAAATGATGGAGCTTGTGGAAATCTTTAGGCACGGCTTGGATAGAGAAAGAGAAACGTTATGTTTTATGCTAAGTTAAGTATATAATCAGTACAACAAACCAGTGACACTAGCATTCATGTAACATTTTTATTATACATTTTCTTTTGACAGCCGAGGAATGGATATACAAACTTTCTTAAAAAGTGCTTGATGTTATTTTGAGAGCCATTATGTATTGTAATAAGGTTTTGGGCTATTTCATTATGTTTTACGATCTTTGTTAACATTTAACCATTTTTCTTGATATGTAACACATTTGACCTGTAAGGTCAGAAAATTTATCGTTGACACAAACTGTATTTAGTGGGGCTATAAAAATAAAATTTTAAATGACGGTATAGACGCAATTAAATGTGTATTTTAGATGTACCTAGTTGAATTTAAGTGTCGTTTCAGTCTAGTGTGGTGATGAGTAGTTTTTAATAAAAGCTAAGCTAAGCATCCGCTGTCCGTCTGTCTGTCAGCGGGCTGTATCTTATGAAACGTAGAAGGTGGAGAGTTGAGAATTTTACAGATATTTCTGTTTTTTTATATATAATAGGATGCCTAACCAGCAACTGTTTCACCCGATGGTGAGTGATCACCGCCACTCATGGACACTCGCAACTGTAGAGGAGCAGCAAGTGCATTGCAGGCTTTTAAGAAAGGAAAAGGCTCGCTTCTTGAAGGTTACTACCGCTATCACAACAAATTATAAAAATAAAATAACATTAAAAATAAAAAATAGTCTCTCGATGGTACGAAACCCTTCGTGTGCCAGTCCCGACTTGCACTTGGCTGGTTTTATTCTACGTTGAGTTTCATATATTGGATTTTTTGCCATCAATTGTCCCCTCAGTAGGAGTCCTATCGCTGGATTTACTCTATTGTATGAAGACAAGTAACAAAAAAGCACTTGCTTTTCGTCGTTCATACCATTTTGCACAATTCGTTCCATCGGACGCCTTATATTATCTGTCTCGTAAAATAGACATCCTTTTAAAGTTTCCTTTGAAGCAGTTTCTATGGTTTCTTATTGAATAGATTATGTGTCAATTTACATTCACATAGTATTGAGTTTATTACCAATGTCTCCAACCGGTTCCGCATGCTCCCATATATTATTAGTGTTAATATCGTAAATGCCATAATATTTTCATGGTACATGACTTTCTGATAATGAGATCTTAGCTGTAATAGCGGTCTACTGTGATTTTCTTCTAGTATAACTAGAAGAAAATCACAGTAGACCGCTATTACAGCTAAGATCTCATTTTTTCAAGCTAACATTTTTCTGTACTGTTTTATGTTTAATGAAACCTCCATGGAAGATAAAATATACTTGCATTATGTAATTGGTGAGTTAAAACTTAAATTATCGGTATCTTATATTGCTTATTTATTAGACAAAGTCAGACGTAGAAAGCGAGCCGCTTTAAGGGGCAGCTTTTTTCCTTACGCTACGGTTTCTATCAGTAAATTCCCTACAAAAGAAGGGTTAAGAAACCTCGTATAAAAAAATAAAAAAACCGGCAAGTGCGAGTAGGACTCGCGCACGAAGGCTTCCGTACCATTATCTATAAAAAAGAGCAAAAAATTCACGTTTGTTGTATAGGAGCCCTTTAATATTTATTTTATTTTGGTTTTTTAGTATTTTTTGTTATAGCTGTAACAGAAATACAGCTTCTGTGAAAATTGCAACTTTCTAACTATCACGGTTCATGAGATGAGCCTGGTGATAGACGGACAGACAGACAGACAGAGAAGTCTTAGTAATAGGGTCCCGTTTTACCCTCTGGGTACGAAACCCTAAAAACTTTAACTGTAGAGATTAGAACTGCTGGCCTACCCAACATAAATTAATTACGTCAGTTATCTATAACAGCATCAACATCATATCAGCCGAAAGACGTCCACTGCTGGACAAAGGCCTCCCCCAAAGATCCTACAATTGCCGGTCTTGCGCTATTCGAATCCAGCAGTTTCCAGCGACCCGCATAAGATCATCGGTCCATCTTGTAGGGGGCCTGCCCACGCTGCGTTTTCCGGTTCGTGGTTGACACTCAAGAACCTGTAACAGTTTTCTGTGAATTATTATATTTTTACAAGTCATTTTGAAATGTAACCCTTTCTAAAATACGCGACACACGTGATTGCACTTTGTTTTTGTCTTACTTGAGATGTTATTGCATTCGGTATTCACGATCCCCATTTAGATAATAATATATTATTTGTAGCGATTGGAAAGTCGCCATTATTGCCTTGTTTCTTTTGCAATAAATGCTATAATAATTTTTAATGCTACTTTCCAACAGTTTTGCAGGTGTTGGTGGAATTTGTACTAATTTTCTTATTACTAGTAACTTACGAACTACTAGGAAGATTTGTTATTAACATTATATCCGTAAAGCTGTATTTGGACTTTGCCGATATATTATTTTTTTATTTATTTATTGGGACAATAAACAGTTATACATAACATTATAATATACTAAGAGTAAATAAGTAACGTAGTAAACGTGTAACCCACACCAAAGGTAATCTCGATTGTTATTTTAGACTAGCTGCGCCCCGCGGTTTTACCCGCGTTAAATTTTATAAATTATCGCAGCTCCTCCCCCGTAGGTGATAGCGTGATAATATGTAACCTATATGTTGAACTGACCTCTTAGTAATATTTATTCAAAATTTTAAGTAAATCCATGCAGTACTTTTTGAGGTTAGCCCGGACATACGCACAGACAAAAATTCTAAAATATATATTTTTGGCTTCGATTTTTGATTGTAGATCACGCCCCAAGTATCCTTTTAAAAAAATATTCAATGTAGGTACAGTTTTGACCTTCCTACGAGTTTATTTTATGTATAGATGATCAATGCCAAGTTTTTTGAATTTCGAAATAGAAAGTGCAAATATGTCTAAATCTATAAGGTGTGTGTTATATGTCTCTACGAGGCGACGCACTGTGATTCGCGTAGAACAAACTAGCTGGACAAAAACAACTCTTCAATTCCTAATAGTTAATTATTAAGATGAACTCATTAGCCCTATACATTAAGGAATACATCTATTAATTTTCGTAATTACCCTCATTAGGCCCGTCATTAAGGTAAGTATATAAAGTGTTGATAATTCAAAGTGCATTCATTTGCATTTTTACACCATATTGTTAACATTATTTTAAGTCACTAAAAGAAATTTGTGATAGTGTTTTTGTGATGGATTGTGTACATAAGGGTAAGTAGTTTTGTTTTAGTTAATTTTTATCACAGGATCTTCATTATTTAATTTTATTAAATTAAATGTTTCGATAAAAGTGGACTTTTTCACCCATATTTTTGAATTCAATAGTCAAAATATTACATGTCCACTCATGTCCACTCTGTAAAATCTATTTTATATGATTCTCACAAGTATCTAGTAGTAATTAGTAGAAAAAAATATTGCGAATTATTTGCACAACTAATTTTTTTCTTTAAACAGTTTTCACCGTCTCAAAAATGGACTTTTTTGAAGAATGGCTAAAACACCCGAAGGAAACGCGAAACGTGGAGCTCTTTCGGTTTATATCTTTGAGACATGACTTTGATGGTGTTACGGAGCAGTCCCTGAGAGACGTCAAGGTCATCATCTCAAAATATTCTTCAAAATTGGCTGAAAAGTGGAGCAGCTGTGCAAGAAATAGCAGCTGTGCAAAGAATAGCTACGAATAGAGATTTACTTAATATGTTATTGATAACATCTGACCCTGTAATAAATGGTTTAAGAGAAATTCCCCGGAAGAAAATAGGTTCATTCCCTATCGAAGTCCTAGATTTATTAGTTCAACCTAGCTTTAAGGAACAAAATGTTAATATAGTTTCTAGTTTTCATAGTTCTGCCACTCATGATCATGACTATTCAACGGATGATTCATCTGATGATAGTGATGATGAGTGATCGATTTAGTTTTTAAGTAGGTATTTTATGTATCTGATATTAGATTTTATAGTTACATTTATAGTTAAATTTATTTATAAAATTGTTTAAAAAAATATTGTGTTTTTATTTCACTATACCTGCTCAAACGACCAATGGACCTCAAATAGTATTATGACCCTTATATCTTTGCTTAATAACCTCATTTATAAATAAAAATCGAAACAAATAATATTGTCCAGCTAGCTTGTTCTACACGAACCACTGTGCGACGTAGGGCCGCCCGCACTCCAGCGCGCGGCGTTAGTGCGTCACCTTGCAGTGTAGGACAGCCGAGGAACACGCGCCTCTATAATGACTGTAAAAATAAATGAAATAAATAAAAAAAGGTTTATTCTGGTAAAAAAAAAGCTTAAAAAAAGCGCTTGTAAATAGTCAGAACATGTTTGTAGTAATATAGTTAAGTACTAGCTGTGCTCCGCGGTTTTACCCGCGTTAAATTTTATAACTTATTACAGCTCCTCCCCCGTATGTGATAACGTGATAATAATAGGTCTTTACCTATGAAATTGCCGTTTTGTATGAAAAAATTTAAACGAATTTTTTTCATGAATTTTTTTATTTGTATTAATCGAAGTAATCACCCATGCAATCAATGCATCTTTGCCATCGCAGTGGCAGTTTATTGATGCCCTTCTTAAAGAAATCAGCTGGACGGGAGGCAACAAATTCTTCAAAGGCATTTTGTACTGCCTCTCGGGTATTGAATTTTTTTCCCGCCAAGAAGTTATCCAAATTCTGGAAAAAGTAGTAGTCTGTAGGTGCAAGGTCTGGTGAGTAGGGCGGATGACGGAGAGCTTCCAACCCCAGTTCTTGCAACTTGGAGACCGTCTGCTGTGCAGTATGAGGTCGCGCGTTGTCGTGCAGGAGCAGCGGAGACGAGCGATTGACCAATGCTGGTTGGAGATGCGCCAGCTTCTCCATCATTGTGCTCAGTTCTTCACAGTACACATCTGCAGTAATGCTCACCCCGTTTGGTAAGAAGCTGTGATGAATCACACCGGCGCTAGACCACCAAACAGTGACCATCACTTTTCTAGGGGTAAGTTTTCGTTTAGGGCATTGTTTAGGTGCTGAACCAGGATCCAACCAACTTGCTGAGCGCTTGCGGTTATCAAACAGAATCCATTTTTCATCGCAGGTAACAATGCGGTTCAAAATTCCTTCATTTGTGTGTCTGTTGAGCAGTGCAAGGCACGTCTCGACGCGTACTTCGCGCTGGCGATCATTGAGTTCGTGGGGCACCCATTTGTCAAGCTTTTTTACCTTGCCAATTTGACGCAAATGGACCAATATTGTTTTGACGCTAACGTCGAAAGCTGCTGCTAATTCAGCCGTAGATTGTGTATCATCAGCTTCCACAACCGCCTTTAATTCGTCATTGTCGACCAAAGTCTTCGGACGACCGCGAGGTTCATTTTTCAGGTCGAAATTTCCAGAACGGAAGCGAGCAAACCAATAACAGGTGGTGCGTTGGTTTGTAGTGTTAGCTCCGTAAACGTCGTTGATGTTGCGTGCCGCTTGTGCCGCGTTGCTGCCACGACGGTACTCATATTCCATAATTACTCGAATTTTTAACGTATCCATGATGACGAAAAAGATTGAAATGCGATGAAAATGTAACACTAATCAATAAAGAAATGACTACTTTTGGAAAAAAGAATCCATGTTTTTAAAATAAAATTAATTTGAAATTAGAATTCTTAGCCAAACAAAAATTATTTTGATTTGAAATGGCCAGTACTGCAGAACGGCAATTTCATAGGTAAAGACCTAATACACACATCAACAAAGTCTAGGGATACGTTATTTTGAAATCAAACATGGCTTTATTGTTTAAAACCTATTTAGTTTCCTTAAAAAGTTTATTTACAGATTTAAACCTTGTCTATTCTTTATTCAAAATTTAAAAATTAAAATGAGAAACAAATGAAAACACGCAAAGCACAGCGCAATCTTGAGTTGTATCTAATTTCAAGAAGTTGCATTAAAATTTTTTTTGCGTGTTAATTGAAGAAAACCTGATAAATTGTTTTATTTTCTTTTCTCAATTGGTTGTGTAAGCTTTTTAGCGTCATGCCACGCCATCATTTGAGTCGAGATGAAATGTTACGGGCAGTTGGCATGTTACAAAACGGTGCTATTCAACGCGTCGTTGCTGAGTCTCTGGGCACAAGCCAAAATGTGGTATCCAGGCTGTGGTCACGTTATCGCGCTACTGGAGATGTGGCAGAACGGCACACAGGTAGATATCGTGTTACCACTCAGAGACAGGATCGATTTCTCCAAATGACCGCCAGAAGACTACCCAATATCACAGCGATGCAACTAGTGCAAAGGCTCCAGGAGGGTCAGCAGCTGCTGGTGAGCGACCAAACCGTGCGAAGGAGGCTGCATGAAGTTGGTCTTCATGCTCGCAGACCGCTACGAGTCCCAGCGCTGCGACGTGGCAATCGCGGTAGGCGACTTTTATGGGCTCAAGAACATTTGACATGGAGTGATCAACAATGGTCATTGGTGCTGTTCACTGATGAGTCCCGCTATGGATTTCATCCAGATTCGAGACGAACACGCGTTTGGAGAACTCCAGGCAGGGTCAGCCGTCTCCGACATCCACAGGAGGTCCACTCTTACCAAGGCGGGACAATTATGGTGTGGGCAGGAATACGAATCGGCGGACGAACCCAACTCATTTGGATTCAGGGCAGCATGACTGCCCATAGATACCGTGAGGAGGTAGTAGAACGTGTCATTGTCCCGCTCAGGGCCCTAACGGGGCAAGAATTTCAGCTCATGCATGACAATGCACCTTCCCATACAGCGCGGCTGGTGAGGGCCGCCCTTCGAGAACACAATGTTCAGGTATTAGATTGGCCTCCACAGTCGCCAGACTTAAACCCAATTGAACACGCCTGGGACATGTTACAGCGAAGAGCATTGAGGGATTTTCCGCCCAACTTGACAACAGAAGAACAACTTTTCGAACATTTAAAAAGAACTTGGGACTGCATACCCCAGCAAGACATTGACACCTTAATTTTAAGTATGGAAAATCGTTGCCGCTGTGTGATTAATGTTAGAGGAGGAAATACCGATTACTGATTATCAGATTTGGTAAGATTTTTATTCATTTAATTCGATTGAATAATTTTATAAGAATAAAATGTTTTTGTTCACTCAGTAATTTTCTATGGATTAATTAATTTAAGACTTTTATTAATTAGAAAAACAAAATCGCATCGTGTTGTTAATGTTTAAATATCGGCCATGAAATTATCTTTAATTCTTCCATTTACAGTCATAACAAAATGTTTATAGTTTTCTAGATAATCAATGAAATGTTCAATATCCCTAGATTGTGTTGATGTGTGTATGTGCCCTATATGTTAACCCGACCTCTTAGTAATATTCAAGCAAAATTTGATGTAAATCCATGCAGTACTTTTTGAGCTTAGCCCGGACATACATACAGACAAACAGACAAAAATTCTAAAACTATATTTTTGGCTTCGATATCGATTGTAAATCACGCCCCAAGTATCCTTTAAAAAAAATATTCAATGTACAGTTTTGACTTTCCTACGATTTTATTATATGTATAGATACATTAATGGACCGATGATCTTGTGCGGGTCGCTGGAAATCGGTGGATGCGGATAGCGCAAGAGTTGTGGAGATCTTAGGGGGAGGCCTTTGTCCAGCAGTGGACGTCTTTCGGCTGATATGATGATGATGATGATGATACATAATTACGGTATGAATGTCTTCTATAGAAGACCGGCACGCTCCAAAAGGTTAAAGGAACTTTTTAGACGGAGACATACATAAGTGGCGTTGCCATTCTTGACCTGAACACCGGGTATCATCATCATCATTATATCAGCCGAAAGACGCCCACTGCTGCATAAAGTCCACAGGGGATCTACCGGCTAAGTCGCCGAATATCAATTTCTTAAATGGCGTTCAAATGAATAAAGGTTAAAAATGACTTAATCAATCGTTAAATCGGCTTCCATGACGTCATAAATGGTCCCGAATCGATTGTCAACGTTGAAGCCGATTTAACCATTGATTAAGTCATTTTTAACTTTTATTAGAACGCCATTTAAGAAATCGATGTTCGGCGACTGAGCCGGTAGAGCCCCCTGATCTCCACAATTACTGGTCCTGCGCTGTCCTTATCCAGCGACCCTAACAAGATCATCGGTCCATCTTGTCAGCCAATAGCCTTATCGTTGCATTTGCCATTTCTTGAATATGATTCAACTATCCCGTACCTGCCTACCTTTTTCTCCTTATAAAATCCAATCCATATGTCTTTTTTCGGTAACACGATTTAATTAAAGACAGTTTGGATCTTTTAAACGTAATATTTGATGGCATGTATCGTGACTTCCGGTAAAAAGACGTATAGCTTTCCTAGCCACCCATGTTACTGGGTATAACCCGTGCGTGTGGCATTGTCTTTGATTGAAAAAAAAGTGATATGACATACGGTCGTGACGTGACTTCGATCTTTGACTGGCTCCG
This sequence comes from Pseudoips prasinana, assembly GCA_951640165.1. NCBI lineage: Eukaryota > Metazoa > Arthropoda > Insecta > Lepidoptera > Nolidae > Pseudoips > Pseudoips prasinana. The sequence goes on along the minus strand of OX621251.1, from coordinate 27,618,917 downwards.
ATCAAACACAATTGGGGAATACCTGTGAATTGTACAGTGATCTAATATTGATTTATTTGCATAAAAAGTAATAGAGTGAATAAAAAAAAAAAATCTTGGGACAATTAAAACACTGCCATCTGATAATAAACTACGAAGAGCCTGTACTATGGCAGACAGACAATTGATAATATGTTTATCAGTTTCAAAAATGGGAAATCATAAATTTAATTGTCCGGCGGGTCTCGAACCTGCACCATCTACCAATCCGGGGTAGGTGCTCTGCGTTAAGCTACGAACGATACACGCCGGCAGATCAAATTTAGGATTCCCTTGCTAACACCCTTCCGGAGGATGTAGGTATTATCTATCGGCTTTGTTTTCTATAAACATGGCCGACTGATATGTTTACAGTTGCATGTGAAAGATCATATCATATTGATAATACCTTCCAAATTATTAAATTTGAATTTAATAGCATTATTCGCAATGCAAAGCGTTTATCTAATCTCAAAAATGGGAAATCATAAATTTAATCGTCCGGCGGGTCTCGAACCTGCACCATCTAGAAATCCGGGGTAGGCGCTCTGCGTTAAGCTATGAACGACGTTGAGATTAGATAAACGCTTTGCATTGTGAATAATGCTATAAAATTTTAATTTAATGTTTATCAGTTGTCTGTTATATATTTCATCATATCAGCCGAAAGACGTCCACTGCAGGACAAAGGTCTCCCCCAAGGATCTCCACAATAGCCGGTCCTGCGTTGCCCGCATCCAGCGGCTTCCCGCGACCCTTGCACGATGGTCGGTCCACCTTGTAGGGGGCCTGCCCACGCTGCGTCTTCCGGTTCGTGGTCGCCACTCGAGAATATATTTATAAATACGTCAATATAATTTATGAATTACACCTAGATACTGAACAAATAATCGGGTCCATCACCCAATGTCTCTCCTGGGCGACTTTATACCTATTTTTTTTAACTTAATATACCTAGGGACAATGTCACACAGATCATCCTAGCCCCAAACTAAGCAAAGCTTGTACTATGGGTACTAGGCGACGATATACATACTTATATAGATAGATAAATACTTAAATACATTGAAAACATCCATGACTCAGAAACAAATATTCGTGCTCATCACACAAATATTTGCACTTACCGGGATTCGAACCCAGGACCACCAGCTTCGTAGGCAGGAGCACTACCAACTAGGCTACGGTGACCGTCTACTTTAATTGATGAACACGACTATTCTATCAAGACCGCTTTTTGAGATCATTCAGGCTTGTAGTTTTCCTGACTGTTTTTTTTTTCTTCGTTTAACGTTCTTAGAACGACATAATTAATTTCTAATACGCACATGCATTCTAAAAGGCAGTGGTTTGAAGTCGAGACCACTGACTCCACTGTTACCGCCACCACCATAACCACTAGGGGTCCTACTATTCGAGGACGAATATTTTGTACACACAGCTACATATCAAGCTATACATTTCCAATATAAGCTCACCTCTCATTGTATGGAAATCCTATCCAACGCGAGCTCAGCTTATACTGGAAATGTATAGCTTGATATGTAGCCGTGTGTACGTAGCTTTTGACTGGCCTGGTGGTTAGTGACGGATTGCTAAGCCAGTGGTCTGAACATGGCTATTTTAAAAATGTCTTGACGTTTAAAGAACGTAAGCAAAAGCAGAACATCAATCTATTATTACTGGATACTGCTTCGGCATTTGTGAACGCGACTGCACTTTATGCCACTCCGAGATATCGCAGCGAATCTAAACATTTTGCCGCTATCTATGTATCTGACGCGTTTAGCTACGGCCTAGTGCGTCTAACATGGGCACTCATAACTTGATGTGATCCTAATCTCACCTTTGATCTCGTTCAGAACCAGATAGATACTGTTTTGATTCCAATGCTGGCTTTAATTTAAACACTCGTTTATATAAATCAGATTTTTGATTAGGACCTAGATAAATTAACTTCTCGAGGTATTCTGTAATCACTACTTGAAATTAAAGGCTAATGATTAACAAAAATTTACAAACAAACTATAGTCATAGCTTGTTTCGAATGGTCATTCGTGCCAAAATAGTTTTACTCTTTTAAAGTAAAGACTAACAATTGAAAAATTTAAATAAATAAATCTTATAAGTGGGACTTTATAAATTCAATGGCCTGTTGATGGATAATACCTACCTACATCCTCCGGAAGGGTGTTAGCAAGGGAATCCTAAATTTGATCTGCCAGTGTGTATCGTTCGTAGCTTAACGCAGAGTGCCTACCCCGGATTGGTAGATGGTGCTGGTTCAAGACCCGCCGGACGTTTAAATGTATGATTTCCCATTTTTGAGATTAGAGTAATGCTTTTCATTGCAATTGCAAAAATAATGCTATAGAAACTCAAATTTAAATCAATGATTATCTTTTTAATATTGTATTATTCACATAAAAAAATCATGTATATTTTTTTTAGCTAAATAAATAAATATCTTAAGACAACTATCACGCTGTCATCTGATCCCCAACTAGGCAGAGCCTGTACTATAGCAACCAGACAACTGATAAAATTACTTTAAATTTGTAAATACATACATAGTATAAATAACTTATACTTACTTACTTAGTTAGACTTAAACTAGATAATTAAACATAATCTCTTGACAATAACTTGATACGAGCTAGCTAAATATCAATGCTATAATAAAATAAATTTTATAAATGTTTTTATACAATGTGTACCTAAATATCTATGTTACTAGGAATAATAATGTATACAACTATATTACTACAAACATGTTCTGACTATTTACAAGCGCTTTTTTAAAGTCTACGTGAATAAAAACCTTTTTTATTTTATTTTATTTATTTACACCGAGACACAGAACAAATAATCGCGCTCATCACACAAAATATTTGTTCTGTGTCTGGGTCTTCATCATGTGTGTATTAAGAAATTAAAAGTATGTTTATAAAAAGGCTAATAAACATTGATTTCTAATTAAACACATAGTATAGATAAATTACACCACACAACCATTGGTCCAAGGTGGGGTTCAAATCTACTAATCACTAACCATTATGCGTAGCTAGTAATATTGAGTAAACACTTGCTTAATATTTCCAATTTGGTGGTTGTCAGCGCTTTAAGTGACCCACAGTAATCATGTTACACGTTGTAAGGATAGAAATATAGCTGTACTACGTTGAGCAACTACAAGTTTTATTATTTATTGCAGAATACCTAAATATAAATCACAGTAGAGCACCGCTGTGAATCAATTCAACATGGCGTTGGAACGATAAAGCGCCAAGTAATTTGCGCATTGATTTTCGCGCAAACCACGTCGATATAAATCTTACCTAAGCCATGATAACTGAGATACAGTTATTGATAATTTTCTAAGAGACTAAAAGCCGATAATCACTTGTCTTTAGGGCTTAGTAGTTTTATGAAACGCATTGAAAGTGACAATCCTACTAATATTATAAACGTGAAAGTTTGTAAGTATGGATGGATGGATGTTTGTTACTCTTTCACGTAAAAACTACTCTATGGATTTTAATGAAACTTTACAATAATATAGCTTATACATCAGAATAACACATAGGCTATAATTTATAAAGATATTGTGTGAATTGTCCAAAATATGACGATAAGTGTCGAGTAAGTAGGAAAAACCTACCATCTGCGAACTGCGTGCTCTGCCAAAACCGCTACAGGTACCTACACATTCTACTAATATTATAAATGCGAAAGTTTGTGAGTATAGGTGTATGGATGTATGTTTGTTACTCTTTTACACGAAAACTACTTTAACGCGGGTGAAACCGCGGGGCCTAGCTAGTAGTTAATAAAAAGCACATGATACTTATCGTATGGGCAGTGGTAACCCTAGTGTCAAAGTAATTCCAGCCGCCCAGTAGGCCTCATGGCTTAACGACTGTTGTCTAATGACTACAACCGGGGCCACAGATTAACGTGCCCCCCGAAGCACGGAGAAGCTTAGAAATTAAACCACTTCGGTGTTCTCCCATCTATGGATTGCCCGCGAGCCTAGTTGGCTAACCTGGCCGATCGCTTGCAGTAATTTGAGGAGGGTCTTAGCTATTTTATAAAGCAGACGAAATTTTTTATGCTAGTTGGTGCCCACAATATTGGACACAATTAACATAAACAATGAATCGCACTAATATTATCAAGGCGAAAGTTTGTGTGTGTGAGTGTGTATGTTTGTTACTTCTTCACGTCTAAACGGCTGGAGCGATTTTAAGAAAATTTGGTATGGGGTTAGCTGACACTCTGGATTAACACTATAATTTTAACTGTATAAAGTTTAACGCAGGTAAAACCGCGGGGCACAGCTAGTAGTAAATATTTGTATATGTAGCTTAGAACACAAATTTAATTTAACCTTATGTAAGGCAGGTTTTACTATTTACTCGTGGTCAAACAACATTCCTCGGTGTCCACAAAGCTATCGGATAAAAACAATCACTCGTCATTATTTATTGTGTATCTCGTTGAAGTTCATTCAATGCTCTTTGCTGACTTTTGATCAATAAGACGTGACAACCCTTACAATTAACCCATCGTAACTAAGAACCATGGCGATCTGCACTCCAGATGCCTTCGGGATCTTATGGATATTTAGGAATAAAATACGTGGATTTGAATATGAAATTACATTCTGTTTACTTTTACTATAACTGTTGCACTGTTCGAAGCCTACAAGACCTCTCTCTGACAGATAATTTTTATCTATCAAACTTTCTTTTTAAAACGTTTCTTTGACGAACGAAGGTGCAGGACCATGGAGATCGTCACAGTACCATTTGGTGTCTTTGCTATTTTATAAAGCAGATTTATACTAGTCGGTGTCCACAATGCTATTGGATACAATTAAGTAGAACAATGAATAGTCAATATTTATTTATTAATTTTATATCAAGCTTACATCACAAATTGAATGGAACCTTATGTAAGGCCGGACTCGCTTTTTACTCGTGGTCAAACACGGCACACATAGCTATCCAGTCAAAACAACATTCCTCGGTGACCACAAAGCTATCGGATAAAAACAATCACTTGTCATTGTTTACATCTATTTATTGTGTATCTCGTTGAAGTTCATTCAATGCTCGTTGCTGACTGCTGATCAATAAGACGTGACAACCCTTACAATTAACCCACCGTAACTAAGAACCATTTTGGATTTGTGTCTTGCCTTTTATAAAGCAGACTTTTTTATACTATCAAGTTGGCAAACAACATGGTATAATAATATACTGGGACATTATTGACACACGGCCATCTGATCCAAACTAACCAGAGCTTATTATATGGAAACCAGATGACTGAATTACTACATATACAACTTTTCTTTTGTAAATACATACTTACACACAGACTCAAGGAAAAACAAACATGTTCATGCACACAAATATCTCTGCCCTGGATCGAACCCACAATCAGCGACGTGGAAGGCAAGCATCTACTAACCAGAGAACTGGCCAGTCAAAGGCAACTACTGCATTTCTCTGCAGACGCGCTCGCAGGATAAAATATATAGAGACCTAGCAAGTAAAAGGCTGCAAAACTTGGATCAACGGCGTCAGGTTGCAAGTTAATCGGTTTTCTACAGGCTGTTTCATGGAGAATACGCTTAAGACCTCCACTTATGCCTCCATCTCCCTGTTTTCATCGGACTACAAGGCGTCGCGTCGGGAGGCTCTCCGCCGCTATGTTGTTGACATCCCATTAAGCCGTACGTAGCGCTTTGCATCCTCTTTCATCATACGCACGGCTAAGCTGTGGAACAACCCCCCAAACGACGTGTTTCTAGACTCATATAACATGGGTTTATTGAAGGTTGGAGTGAACAGGCATCTTATGGATACGCGCGGTCCACCTCCGACCACATCTTCACTTACCATCAGGTGAGATCGTGGTAAAGCGCCTAACCCATTGTGCATTAAAAAGTTACAGAATTTTTTATGATAATTAAAGAAAGCTTACAAAGGAAACCTACCATAAGTGCCCACACGTCGTCCTAATGACGTGCTAAAACGACAGTTATACAGAAGATAATGGAACTGACCCCTCTGCACAGCCCCTAACGTTAGCTAGAACGCACGCCCATACAACAGCTGGCGTGTCCTACCGTTCTGCCTCAGGGCTCAAAGCCACAGCCCATACGATACTGTTACAACATGTTCCGTCATGGTATTTCACCGTTAATTTGATCAGGTGTATATGCAAATCGAATGCTATTAAATATGCTAACGTACTAATTTCTCGATCGTATCGTATTTGATACGTGTTCTGTAATGTATAACTGTGATACTAGTAATAGACTGCATGTGTGGCGCAGCGGTTAAGACAGTAGCCTCACCATTTTCTGTCCCGGGTTCGATCCCGTGCAAGTCTACTATACTTATGTGAGCTAATAGTTGTTCTAAGTCTTAATTTCTCTAATGCGGGCATAGTCATATAAAAATAGTTATTAGAGTGCCCTGGTGGGCTAGACGTAGCGGTCTTAGATAAGAGGTCCAAATACCGGTTTTGGAAAAAAAGTGTTGATTGGATTTTTCTGGCAATAAAAATACTGAGTACCTAGCATACCGGAGTCTAAAAGTTAGTGTTGTTATACGGCTTGTTCGAGGTCGTATTGGATAACTGTACTATCGCATTATGAGACTGAGGAATAGAGAGTGCACCTGTGTTTGCGCACGCACAACTGCACTAGAATACATATATTACCGATGTGTTGTTGGTTAATCTCCATTAAGGTTAGCCGCCATATCTAAAATTCAGCCAGGAATTAGTTAATTATATTGAATTGTGAAATAATTCATGTCGACTTAATACGATCATATTTTTTATAATTATTAATTAATTTAATTAGGTATTAGTATGCGCACGCGCATGATTCTTGCGGCTTGTTGCGAGCATACAATGAGTAGCGCCGCCACCCATGTAGCAAAATATGGTTATGTAAGTATCCTAACATGCATTAAATATCCTATAGAAATCCTGTAAACATTTATAGAACCTCATGTATAGGACAATTTCGCTCTATAGTTGTTTTTAGGGTACCATAGTCCCAAAATATATCAACGGGATCCTATTACTGCTATCCGTATGTCTCTCAGCGTCTGAGAGTTAATAATTTTCGCAGAATGTGATTAGTCGATTATTTTTGCTTTTTTCTTGAACCGTCAAAGTTGCTATAAGACCAAATAATAAAGATAAAATAAATTTATTAATAAAGGCGGTCTATCTTATTTATTTTTAGCATATTAAATAGTTATGTATAATATTTATGTGTAAAGTATTCATATATTATTAAGTAAGGGTATTTTTGACTTATACACATTATTGTGGACCTTTATAATTCTCTTCGGTTTCGGCTTTTCGGCGGTTTCTTTGTACTATTCGTTTCTTGTATATTTTTATTTATGGATTATATATTTTTGTATGCACAAAAATATACAAGAAGTGGTAAATCTTCTACGAACAAACAACCCTTCGTGTGCTAGGCACTGCAAGGCCGACTCCCACTAACTTGGTTTATTAAAAGTATTGCGATAAGCGTGTCTTCATTAGCATGTAAGGTTAGCAAAAGTGGTACCCACAAAAATAATGCCGACATACACACGGGTAAAGAGAGCTTATGCGGAACAACGTTTATTGAATTATCACGTGTACAGAACACGCTTCTATTTCGACACCCAACGCCATCTATGGTACGCTCGGATAAACTGAGCGTAGTAGAACACACACGCCCGTATCTTCGAAATCTATTTTGCTTTCGTTAAACGTAGTGAATGCATAAATGGCATTTTTTTTAAATGGCATCAAATATGTATCTTTACTAAAAAAAATACAAAGTAGTTTTAAGGAAATATCCAATATTTCCTTAAAACTACTAATTGAATATTTATTTATTAATTGCGTACAGCCACATCATAAACATTAACAACTTACATAGAAAATAGTATAACAATGGTCACTGATGCATATGACATAATGGCGTACATAATAATTACCACATTCAACAGTTATATAAGATTAAATTAAGTACAAAATAAAAATTTAATTTATATTACATTTACAAATTATATTACAAAGGCAGTAAAATTGTGATATAGTAATTAAAGTAAACATATTTATAACTAACTAGATTAACCTAAGCCTAACTAATAATATACAAAACAAGAATAAAAGTATAATGTAAGAATAGAAATATATCATTATGTTACAGAATTAATAATCACATATTGAGTTTATATATCCAGATGTGCACAATGCTCGTCCGCTCAAATACTGGTACCCAAACATATATACTCGAATATACACATACCTACTCGAAGGGAGCATAACACTTTTTCCTTACGATTTCAATAAACCATTTAACTCCTACCACTACCCGCGCCGCGTTAAGAAAATTCGCCGTAATTACGGGTTTGGATTTACATTTTACTTTCTGGTTCTTATTGATGATTTTATAATCAATCTTCTCATAACCACGTATATACAAGATGTTAAAAATATCCTCAGGTGGTCACGGATTATTCAAATTAATGCAGCGACAACTTGCGATATGGATAATGACAAAATTGACGGCCGATAGGGAAAGTCTGATCGTTGCATCGTAATATCCGATATTAGCATTACTGGTAGTATATTGTAAAGAGAATTACGGAATTAATCTGTCGTATTAAACTGGATTTCTTATATATTTAAAAACACGCACATGTGGTTTGAACGCTGGTTTGTACAGACGCCAGCACATCCAGCTACCCCTATCTGTCAATTTTTTTTTATAGATTGTCAACTTTATCACAAAAGCATAAGGTTCACTTTCAATTGAGGAAATTAGACGGATTGGGGTAGCTTGATGTGTCTATACTTAACTTGTGGCAAATAAAAATATTAAGCGAACTGTTGGGCAGATACTGAAACTTTTTATGACATCGCCCGTAGTAGATAAATACACACATACATATGTATGTATGTCTGTAAACGGGAACAGAGTAACGTTGTGTTACCTTTATTTGCAACACAACATATAATAAAGCCTTGTTTTAATATTAATTCAGTATCCTTGAAAATATTCTCTGTTAGTTATTTTACTTGTAACGCGTTATATTTTGCCCAAAAGCTATTCGTGGCAATACTGGCTGGTATTTTCAAAAAGTTAAACCACTGGCTCGCTTAGAGATTAAAATTTTTCATATTTAATCTAATAAGTACCACTTGTTTGGTTCTAAATAAATTGAAATATGTAAATATAACAAGAAATGAATGAAGGAAAAGGAAGTTATGTACAGACATGCAGAGACATGGAAGATTTTATCAAAAGCTAGGTACTGAAGCAATTTAAAGTTTTGTTTTTGATAGATCACATTTTTTTAAATCGAACTTTACCGTTAATTTAGATGTGAGAGATGCATACATTCAGAGGAGACGGGACAAGAACGACAATCAGTCGTTCTTGTCGCCACAATAGAGCCAGATCTCTCTACAATTTACTAATACATTAAATCTAACAGGGTTGTCATTTTATAAACCTAAATAAAATTAACAATTTGACATGAAATAATAAACAACCTTAATAATAATAAACTATGAACTAGTTTATAATAATAAATTCGTTTTATTATCAATATCCGAACATTAATTGGTGTTTGGACTCTATTATAAATATATAAAAAGTGAATTTATTATTATAAACTAGTTCATAGAAATCATACCTAGGGTGTAACTGTAACTGTTACATTACATAAAATATTTTATTAACTATATTTAAATTTGATTCGGCCGCATGTTATACGTATTAGACTCGTTTAAAAATCAATTTCCAGCGGCCTATTTCCATACTCAAAGTTCTCACGTACAAACTACCGCCTGGGGCTTAGAACCCGCCTTTCTTGTTGCGCAGCCATAATCACTAAATTACCACCAGTTTTAGCATGCGCAACACGAAAAATAAATACTTTACCCGCTTACGAACTGACGACGACGTTAAAAAGGTAAAAATGAAGAAAAAAATACGCCAGTCAAGAGGCTGACTACACTTAATTTTACCGTTTCGCCACACAGATACTATCAAAATGCGTTAAGATCAAGGTGTAATTAAATAAAATCTATACATATAATAAAATCGTAGGGAAGTCAAAACTTTACATTGAATATTTTTTTAAAAGGATACTTGGGTAGTGATCTACCATCGATCTCGAAACCAAAAATATATTTTTTAGAATTTTTGTCTGTTTGGCTGTATGTATGTCCGGGTTAAACTCAAAAAGTACTGCATGCATTTACTTCAAATTTGCATGAATATTAGTAAGAGGTCGGGTCAACATATCACGCTATCACGTTGAAATATATAAAAATATACTAGTAATAGTATATCTAGCTCATGGGAATCGTGACGTGAAGATGACACGGGTTCTATAATTTTTTCCTACCAAAAAATCCTCTACGGCACTATCTCTATCCAGGCACAAAGCTTTATTTTTATTATAAATTGCACTATATACATATATAATTTCTAAATTATCTTTTAGTCATTATTTAAAGGTGAAATTGTATTTTTTTTCTATCTAGTAAAAATGTTGAATCATGTTTAAAATATGATTATATTTGGAATATACAAAAAAAGTTTAAAAGCTAGATAAACCATATCTTTTGACGGGCTGGATGGCGTGTTTGGTAGATGCCTTGCCATGCCTTCCAGTTTCATGCCGCAGCTGCTGGTCGTGGCTTTGATTCTCACCCAGGACAGATTTTGTGTACATGTTCATGCGAACTCAGATCCGGGACAAACAGACATGTTCATGTCTGTATAAGTATGTATTTACAAATTAAAAACAGTATATGTAGTATATCACTGACCTGGTTTCCATAGTACAATTTCTGCTTAGTTTGGGATCAGATGGCCGTGTGTAACTAATGTCGCAGGGTATTATAGATCTGGCTGAGAACTTGCGAAAAATATTCCCAATAAAATGAATCTAATGGAATAAAAACCGCTTTTATTCACATAAGTATTTATAAGTTTACTATAGATAATTAATGTAAAAGTTAGGTATATTTTTGTGATATGTTGTATTTGTTCTGACAATTTGGCTGTTGTTATCCCCTTAAACGGACGTCTGATTTACGGTCAATCAAAAATATGGGTGTGTCTGCTGATTTTTGGCGTGCTCTTCAAAATAACAGGACCTGCTATTATAAACTCGTTATGACGGAATGCCAGTACATATACGTAAAACTATTATCATATAACATCAACCTACTTTAGTTTACGAATAATTATTATATTCCGTTGTCTGCTAATGTCCGTCGTAGCAGTGAATGCTACCTAGGCTTACTTTCGACGTCATCTTACTTGAAAATCTTATAAAAGTCATTAAATCGTAATATATAAAATACTTGTTTAATCTGGCGGCTTCGCTGGGGCTGTCATTCTGAAACAACATTTTTCCTGGATGGTGATACCCTATTTTCTTTTCTGTACCACTGACAACTTGTGTGTAAAATTTCATAATAACGGTATACGAATATTTTTAATAACAGTTCCTGTTGGCTACTTATAAAATTATGAAGGGCATTAGCACTTTATAACTGTGAAAAGACAAGAAACCCTAAGTGCGTGAGACCGACTCGCACTTGTCTACCTGTTCCTGAATAAATATCTTAGGGTAATGAACTATTTCTATTTAAGACCACATATCCCGATGTAGGTCCTGATAAGATCTCAACTACGGTTAACTTAACAGCTCGATAAATGACAGAGCTTGTTATGGTCTTATTATAAAATAAACGGGTACTTACTTTCAATATTAGTTGTTGTACTTTGCATAAAGATATGGGCACGTCTATTGATCCTAGAGGAAAAGTTCAATTCTGGACTTTCCCCAGAATGTATACAATACTAGCTCCTGTTTCCCCCGCGTCAAACTTTATTAATTATGGCCTGTGTTATTCGGATATATAAGCTATATTACAACAAAGTTCCATCAAAATCCGTTCTGTAGGTTTTGCGTGAATGAGTTACAAACATCAATAAATCCATACTGAAACAAATAGTGGAGGTAATGAGTAAGATCTACAAACTAACTGTTCTAACTTTATAACTACAACATTTTTTTTCTTTAGAAAATATAAATAATTTATACCCCATACAATAAATAAAAACAATACATATTTAAATGCGACAGGGAGAAAGCTGCGAGTTGAATTATAGGCGTTGAAAATGTATGTAAATGTTTGAGGCGTTCTTAATTAGTTGGTCTCATCGGTACGTTAAGAGGCTGAAAAAGCCCAATTTTATCGTATCATACCAATTTGATCCCTCTCGTATAAGCTATCATGCTAGAGTCAAACCAAGGTGTAATGTAACAAAATTGAAACAAACAAAGTTTATGTAGTTAATATTACAATATAGTGAAGTTTAACGTAATTTCCTTCACTATACATTTTCACACCATAAGTTTTTATTAGCACACGATCGCTAAGCAGATATTTTCATCTTTAATCACCCATTACATGGTGCTATGAATAACTTCATATAGATCCAATAATTACTGAATAACCCTATAATATTATATCCCTATAATAAGTCACGAGTTTTACGATCTGGTAATCTTACAGGTTGCAGTGGTATACCTATAGTTAATGTAAAACAACCCTATAGACATCAGCGGCGACGAGTGAAATATTATGTAGAAAAATCTGATTCTATAATATAATTTTATGGTATCATTATTAATACCGCACACTTAGTATCACACAGCTTTGCCCGGTGCATATACTAAGTGTACTGTATTATTATAAAATTTAACGATTTCAGACAAATTTCAGATACATTCAGCCTATACTTATAAGCTTAAGTTGTTCAGTGGATTATATAAGAAATAATGTTAATTGAATAATAATTTCGTTTAGTTTGCAGATACTTTTAAGTTTGAGTTGAAGCAATTTTAAATAGTTTTATTACAGATAAATAATTAAAACAAAATGTTTCAGTTTTATTCGCCGATCGTTTTCTGTTTTTTTTAGTAAGTATTATCTTTGTAAGGTAATATCGGTACCTAATACTCCTAACTTTTGCTCCCCAATTTAACTTAACCTATTATACAAAAAAGGTGATATAGGTACACCTATACCTACGTCTAATCGCAATAGATAGTGGTCGGCGATAACAGACGAGTAAAAGTTTAAATTCTTGGTCTTGTCTATTTTAAATTAAATATTTTTAAATGGGAAACCAAGACAAATCGTGTTATTTGAAACCTACACCACTGGAACAGCAAGTTCCAGTTTTATTTGTTTACACGCATGATCATACGTTGACGACCAATAATTAGAGATTGCTGATTTCGATTTCTCCTTGTAATGGAGCTTCTCTGCTCGTACCCTGAAATTTACATATCGTGGTTTGATAACTTCATTATTAACTTCAGTGCTTAAATTACGCCTCATCAAATAAAACGATAAGTTTTATGATCCATACTGAAGACATTCACTTATAACAATATTGAGAGGTTGATTAGCCGGTGCGGTATTTTGGTTTTGTCATTTAAGCAAGAGATATTTCTCAGACTGTCTTAATATGTTTACACAAACACAGGCCACGAGCCTAGCTTAGGCACCAGTCTCCTGCAATATATATGTATGTCTACTGAAATATGTATACCTGTTAAATGTAATCATTATGTAAAAATTGTACCCATATATTGATTGTAATGAGATAATAAATAAATATTATTATTATTATTACTTACAATATGTTATTGAAAAACTATGTTTGCGGGACAGCATCATAGTTGCAATTTAGAGTGGAACCGCCTAATCTTTACATCGTCCAGATGTTTGTGTACAAATCATCATCATATCAGTCGAAAGACGTTTTCTGTTGGACAAAGACGACATAATTGTGCCTACATCTAATATGTACCCAAGTTCATCATCATAATCATATCAGCCGAAAGACGTTCACTGCTGGACAAAGGCAAAGATCTCCACAATTGCCGGTCTTGCGCTATTCGTATCCAGCAGTTTCTAGCGCCCCGCAAAAGATCATCGGTCCATCTTGTAGGGGGCCTGCCCACGCTGCGTCTTCCGATTCGTGGTCGTCACTCGAGGACCTTTCTTCCCCAACGGCAGTCGGTTCTACGAGCTATGTGCCCCGCCCACTGCCGCTTCAGTTTTGCAATTCCAAGTTAAGCCTACGATAACTATGTAGCTTTTTTTTTTGACGGGCCTGTAGCTAGGTTGGCAAATGCTTGCTTTTCACCCCGAACGTCGTGGGCTCGATTCCCATCCAACACAGATATTTGTGTGCATGAACATGACATGTTTGTCTGTTTGTCCTGAATGTGATTATCTTTATAAGTATGTATTTACAATAGAAAAGTGGTATATGTAATAAATCAGTTATCTGGTTTCCATAGTAAGTATAAGCCCTGCTTAGTTTAAATAATGTCCCCTGATATTATTTTAAACTTAATACTATATACAATGATCTTTCAGTAAGCCAATCCTTTTTCCAGGAACTTGTTTTCGAGCGCTAATGGCGTACTTGATTGAATGATTGACTTGCCGTATAAAAAAAAAGCAGAAGAAAACAGTTAACAGCATGTTATCGAGATTGTAAACAAATTATAATTTCGTACCATGAATATAAAAAGCCTGTACATTTTTATGGAAAATGGCGATATGAAATTGTTGGTTTTGCAAAATCGATGTTAACAACTCGCCATAAAAGGCTTATGCAATATCTATAACTATCTGCTGCATAGCCTGCTAGGTAATGCGCACATAAACGATTTAAGGTTAACATAATAAATAATTATAAGTATTTAGTTTCAATTAACATATATTACATAACATAGGGTCTCTCAAAGTGATTCTGTCCGCCTGTAACGCCTGCATGACTAAACCGCAGAATCAATTCTGATGAATTTTGTCATCAATCAGTAGTAATCCTGCGCAGAGGTAGTAACGATTAGTACTTCGATCTATCTTTATACCAAATTTCATCAAAATTTATTCTGCGGTTTAGTCGTGAAGGCGTAACAGGCGGACAGAGACACTTTGAGAGACCCTATGTTGTGTAATATATGTTAATTGAAACTAAGTATTTTTGATGATGAGCTCACTAATACATATTATAAAAGCTATAATTTGTAAGGATACATATACTGATGTATATGTAGTTAAAAAAGCTTAATAAAATATTAATACACTTAATATATTAACAAACGATTTATCTCATTAGCTCAAATAAAGAATAGCATTTGAATATTTCATTAAAACAGCGATTTACTCGTAATAATAAACAGTATGTTTTAGCACTTCAATCAACACAAATTATAATTACTTAAATATAATTTGTTTTGCAGTTAAGCATTAATAAACAGTTGTGTAGAAAAGATCAAACCAATTATAGGTTTTCACGAATACAGGCATGTACCTACTGCAAATATGCATTTTACCCGGTTAATGTGTAACGTAACTGATTACCCACCTCATAGGTAACATACATATGCAAAAGCATTTGTTTTTTTCCTAGATCACTTTTAATAACAACTTGACGGACGTTTATGTATTTTGCTTTCAAATTGAAAATGAGTGTAACCATAACAGAATTGTTTTTTGAAAGTTTATAAGATAAACTGGAGTTTGGCCAAGAATATAAAAATATTTGTCTGTCAATGAAAATAGATTACATTATCTATTAAAATAACATAATACAAATTCCAGTCTGACTTTCGTAATAGGAAAATGGTTAAAGTAGAAACATGTTGCTTATTTTAACTGGAATACATTTTAGAAGTAATCCTGAAGTTGCTCGGTTGCTGTGTAAAGTCCTGTATAAACTAATGCACTTTGCAAATCGTATTTGATCTTACATTAGGAGTATGTATTTTCAGAAAATCAACCACAGTTTATGGAACAAATTTCCCAATTACACGCACTTCAAGTCACGTTCAAACACCAAATATTATGGTACAGACGCCAGCACATCCAGCTACCCCAATCTGTCAAATTTCTTTTATATATTTTCAACTTTATCACATAAGCATAAGGTTCACTTTCAATTTGGGAAATTTGACAGATTGGGGTAGCATGATGTGCTGGCGTCTGTACAACACTAAGCTTCTAAAGCTATCAAACAACACAGAGGGTTTAGTAATCTCTTTTCCTATTATGGAGTTGAATCCCATTTTAATTGGCTGCAAACAGCAGCAGTATACTAGTACTCGTAAATCCTAAAATCTCTCAACGTAAGTATCAGTGTCTAACAGTTTCCTGAAAGGATCTCTCAAGCAATCACTTTCCAATCATTCAACTAACAAGCCAATCTATTGGTTTAGTTTCAAAAAAACCGGCCAAGTGCGAGTCGGACTCGCACATGAAGGGTTCCGTAGCAGCAAATATTTCAGTTGATTAAATGAAAGTAAATTGCGGTTTATAACGTATTAAAAAAAAACTACTTGCTAGATCTCGTTCAAACCAATTTTCTTTGTTAGTTTCTACGGTAATGTACACCATATATTTTTTTTAGTTTTAACATTCTCTTATTTTACAAGTTACAGGGGTGGGGGGGGGGGCACTCATTTTACCACTTTGGAAGTGTCTCTCGCCCAAACTATTCAGTTTAGCCAAAAATGATATTAGGAACCTCAATATAATTTTTGAAGACCTATCCATAGACACCCCACATGTATGGGTACGATCAAAAAAAAATTTCAGTTTCAGTTCTATGTATGGCGACCCCCAAAATTATTGTTCTTTTTCTATTTTTGTGTAAAAATCTTAATGCAGTTCACAGAATACACCTACTTACCAAGTTTCAGCAGCACAGCTCCTATAGTTTTGGAAAAAAGTGGCTGTGACATACGGACGGACAGACAGACAGACATGACGAATCTATAAGGGTTCCGTTTTTGCCATTTGGCTACGGAACCCTAAAAACACCTCTTACGGAACATTTACCATTTGTGAGACAAGAACAAGAATACTTGCCTTGGGGCGCACGTCAATCACGAGAACTTTTTAAAGTTAAATATTAATTGTGGAGCGATTTACGATGCAGTGCGGCTCGTTTATGCATGAGCCAATTGGCTACACAAAACGTAAGTCAAAACTTACAACTATTACTTTTATTTTTTAACAAGGCACGCGGTAAAGGTAAAGAGGATCTTGTAATTTGCTTATATGTCTGGAATGATACTTTTGCCAGAAAGGGTGTAATTTTAAGAATATCAATCTTAAGTTATAAGTATACTAATACATAAAGATTAAGAAACTAACTTCAGGTTACAAAACCATTCACGGCTTGGATTCGTCCAAATATGTCCTTGAAATGCCAGCCTTACTCAAATTTTATTGCTAGCTACTGAACGTTGCTTTATTAAATTTTAGGTACCTAATAATAGGAATCTCTTTTTCTACAGTCGCCAGCCTATAGACTGATCGCGTAGCCTTGTTGTTATTAACACTAGCGTATTGCCGTTCAGTAACCGGTGTGTGCTATGTATTATACAGACATCTAAAGAAGGATATCAATTGGACCGAACGAGTATTATTTTAAATGAAATGAAATAAAATTTTATTGCTAGCTACTGAACGTTGCTTTATTAAATTTTAGGTACCTAATAATAGGAATCTCTTTTTCTACAGTCGCCAGCCTATAGACTGATCGCGTAGCCTTGTTGTTATTAACACTAGCGTATTGCCGTTCAGTAACCGGTGTGTGCTATGTATTATACAGACATCTAAAGAAGGATATCAATTGGACCGAACGAGTATTATTTTAAATGAAATGAAATAAAATTTATTCAGCACCCAAGTGCTGAATATTAATTAACACACACTTGTACTTGCCAAGATCACAATGCAGTACTTATATAAACATAGTCAAATACATTAAAGTAACAAAAAAAAATTTAAATAGTGCGTTCGTGCCTCAGAGCATTAAATGTTCGTGCGGTCTGTGTTATCTTTACATATAATAAAATAGTAGGAAAGTCAAAACTGTACATTGAATATTTTTTAAAAGGATACTTGGGGCGTGATCTACATCCGATATCGAAGCCAAAAATATAAGTTTTAGAATTTTTGTCTGTTTATCTGTTTGTTTGTCCGGGCTAAACTCAAAAGTTCTGCATGGATTTACTTCAAATTTTGCATGAATATTACTAAGAGGTCGGGTCAACATATAGGCTACATATTATCACGCTATCACCTACGGGGGAGGAGCTGTGATAATTTATATAGTTTAACGCGGGTAAAACCGCGTGGCACAGCTAGTTACAAATATTTTTATTAATCCTAAGATCAATAACAAATAAAAAGTTACTAAGCTATTATTTAAATATTTTTTACTAGAGCAGAAGGCTCTCAACCAGTAGCTTAATTTAAGTGACTAATATCTGAAGGCGCCCTTATGAGGCACGGGCCACAGCTCAGGGGCCGCTGAAGTAAAAATACGGAATTCTAAATGAGGGTGTGATCATCAATCACGTGCAATCCTCGCCGCCGAATAACCTGCCTTAGCTAGTAGTAGTAGTAGTTTTTTTATCGTTTGATGTAAAGAAAAGTTTTATTTTTTTTAACTGTAATTATATTGTTACAACTTGCGCTCTTTAATCTTTGCGTAAAACGGCCTACTTGTCCAACGTAATACCGGCCGCGGACTCGACATAATTGGACCATCCCATGCTTGTCAGTTAAACAGTTTTACGATGATATTTTGTGTAATTATTACGGTTGTTAACTGAAGCTTTTAATATTCAATCTTCCATGTTCTTTCTTTTATTGTATGGAGGTGTAAAATGTAATTAATGTCTTGTTATTTTTAGTCGTAAAATTTTCATTTTAGTACGCGGTTTGTTTGTAGCTACTGCTTACATTTTGTATTAATTTGCTACGAAGTACAATCATACGGGAATGGTATCTTTGTATAGGAGGTTTACATTAAGCCTCGGAGGCTTTCAATGCTTCACCGGACAATAGTGACGCCTCGCTAATAAGATTCATCGTCATCATGTCAGCTGAATGACGTCCGATGCTGGATAAGAGCCTCCCCCAAGAATGGGGGGAAATGCCATAATCTCCACGCGTGGCAGACGGGTTGGCGATCGCAGTAAGATGGTCATAGTACTCAGAAGAAAGCTGCTACCAGTTCTCTGGTATATAGTCCTTCGAGACGACTACTACGCCCCCCACGGGAAGAGGTGGGATGGCGATATTCTTTATGGCCGTCAGCCACACAGCCAATAGCTAATAAGATTACAAACTAACTAACCCATACCACTGCGCACCGCCGCGCAGTGAGTCTTGGGACACAGAATCAAATCAAATCAATTTATTAATTGCAAACACAGGTACATTATTACATTTTATGGTGTCATACAAATGTGAAGATTACTATGTCTAGCCTGTGAGGGCATGCAATTTTTAAAGATGTAATGACATAATTAATAGTAAATTAGAAAATAATATATAAAAAGAAATGTCATTACCATAATAAATACTACAAAATTAATGTCATAATTAAGAAATACATGCTTATCATTATGTGAAAAAGTCAGAAATTATAAAAAAAAGACAATGTAAGTACTTAAATCAATGTCACCTTAAATAATTTATATATACCTTAAATTACGTAATTGACACACAAGTCGGAACATAAAAACATTGGAAATATGAAATATAAATGTCAACTATGTTTTATCCAATAAGTATTCTGTTATTGTATAGTATGCCTTATGTATTAAAAAATTAGACAAATTCTTTTTAAATTTTAGAAGATCAGTTTCGGAAAGAATAGGGGTTGGTAATTTATTATATATCTTAGGGGCCATACCTAAAAAGTTATTGTTATAAACCGTTTTTTTATGCGGTCTGAATCGTATTTTATTTATGTGTCGTTTACTATTTAATGTATCAAACAAATAAAGGTTTTTTTTTAACGAATAAGGCCACCTCGTAGATATATAAACATGGCATAGTAAGAATACCAAGGCTCAAAAAGAAAGACTTGCAACTGTCTGTGCATTTTATTCCGCATATTGCTCTCAAGCACCTTTTTTGAGCTCTGAAAACTATTTCCCTGTTCGTGGAATTGCCCCAATATATAATTGCGTAACGTAAGGTAGATGTGACGTAAGCATGATAAGCCGTGATTGCTGTTGCCTGATCTACTACCTTGGACAAGTTATACAGAGCATACGAGAACTGGCTTAGTCTTTTACAGATAGTCTCAGTATGGGACTTCCACGTCATATCTCTGTCTATTTTAAGACCTAAAAATGAGGTAGCACTAGTCTCTGCAATTTGATTATTTTCATATTTTATGTCTAGTTTGGCGTGATTAGTCCTTTGTTCGAATGTCATGAATTTGGTTTTAACGAAATTTATGATTAAATTATTTTTCCTAAGCCAGTCAATAATACTGACGAGGCTGTCATTGATCTCTCTTTCGATTGTCATATTATCACTCTCAGAAAACATAACTGTACAATCATCAGCAAATAAAACCATAGGATGACGTATTACTGTTGGCATGTCATTTATATAGATTAGGAACAGTAGAGGGCCTAATATGCTCCCTTGGGGTACACCATAATTAATGATTCTTTGAGTAGATTCGTAGGATTCTTCAGTTTTTGACTTTATATTTATCCTATGGATTTTAGTTGACTGTTTTCTCTCAGTTAAATAGGACTTAATGAGATCAAGAGGGTTTCCTCTAATGCCGTATCTTTCCAGCTTATCAAGCAAAATTTTACGATCTACAAAATCAAAAGCTTTGCTCATATCCATGAACAAGGCTGCCGTCTGACGTCTTTTGTCAATATTTGTGATTACCGTTTCAAATAACCGGTATATGGCCATATTAATATTCTTATGTTGCCGGAATCCATATTGTTCTCCCACTAAAATATCGTTTTGTTCAAGAAATGAATTGAAGTAACTTTATATTTTTTTTTTTTTTAATTTTTGAGAAAATTGGAAGAAGTGCTATGGGTCTGTAATTGCCAGGATCCTGTTTATTACCTTTTTTATATAGAGGTTTTATAACCACTTCGCGTCACCACCCATGCCCCTTTAAAGTCAAGGCCCCGCACTAGGTAAAGGTACTTTACAATCATACAATCGACGGACACAAATTGCCCGTGGTTCGAAACCGGGACAAGAAGTGGCGAGTCGAATGTCTCTTCTCTTTAACTGCTTCGACACACGTGCAGTCAATACTAGTATTAGCGTCTCCATGTCAAACATCTCGGTCCAGCTGTTGGTCAAGTTGGTTAAATAATTTCCTGCTCCTAGTTGCAGTACAAACCTGTACTTATTAGCTAAAGTGAAGTTGAATTTCCACGAAGCAGTGAAACTGGCACAATTTAACTACATGTCATTGAAACCTACTCCATTGCATAGAGATGTTTCTTAATTGTTATGAACGTTAGCCCATTGAAGCTATTAAAAGCAAGCCGTCAATTCAAATGAACACGGTTGTAGAAACCTGTAAACGTCCCAAGCATTATAATGGCTAATACTCACTTTGACTGCTGAATAAAGGAAATTAATTTCTATTGTACAGGTATTAGACTGAGCTTTAGCTATAATAATACGTTTATTACGATTGCAGACGTATACTGGTTTCCACATTATCAATTAACCAACATGTTTGTTTGATGGTTGGGTACTACTTAAGCTTGAGAAAACTCAAAGAGCATCAGGTCATTATGTAAAAGAAAACAAATCATATGTGCCCCGCGGTTTTCCCCGCGTTAAACTATATAAATTATAGCCTATGTGTTAATCCAGAGTGTCAGCTAACTCTATACCAAATTTTAATAAAATCGCTCCAGCCGTTTAGCCGTGAAGAAGTAAGAAACATACACATTCATACACTCACAAACTTTCAACTTTATAATATTAGTGTGATAGTGTGATTAGTAAGGATTTGAAAGGTGTTTTACTACCCTATGGAGAAAATAAAACTTAAAAGAGTTTTATTTTCTCCATAGGGTATTAAAACATTTTTATTGATATTTAAATAATAATAATATCCTGGGACATTATTTACACACGGCCATCTGATCACAAACTAAGCAGAGCTTGTACCTACTACGGAAACCAGATAACTGATATACTACTTTTCTTTTGTAAATACACACTTATAGAGATAATTACACCCAGACTCACGACAAACAGATATCTATGTTCATGCACACACATATCTGTTCTGGGTGGGAATCGAAACCACGACCTCCGGCGTGAAAAGCAAGCATTTGCCAACCAAGCCAACAGGCAATCTAAATATCGATTTTATATACGGACACCAACCTATGAAACAAAGCTTTTATTTATCGCGAAACCTATTGCGACTACTAAGTTTCTTGTGAAGGCAAGATTGTATATCAAGACCGGTAACTTATCTTTAGGCTAATTAAATAAACTAACATAAACAACCGCCATAAAGATTTCTCCCTTAATTGAGATGTAAAACTAGATAATAAGTCGCTGCATATCGCTTAAGTAACAAGCTATATGCAGCGACTTAATTATCAATTTCTTATTATTTATCTGCTGGTAGATTAGACTTGGCTTTAAAATTTACTGTCTAAGTACAGACGCCAGCACATCCAGCTACCCCAATCCGTCAAATTTCTTGTTTAGATTTTCAACTTTATCGCATAAGCATAAGGTTCACTTTCTATTGGGGAAATTTGACAGATTGGGCTTGATGTGCTGGCGTCTGTACATTTTATTATCGAACTACGAATTGGTTAGTATTAACTGCGTTTGTTGTTTGCGTGGTTGGTAAATGCTTGCCTTTCACGCCGCAGGTCGTGGGTTCGATTCCCACCCAGGACAGATATTTGTGTGCATGAACTTGTCCGTTTGTCCTCAGTCTGGGTGTAATTCTCTATATAAGTATGTATTTACAAAAGAAAAGCAGTACGAGTATATGTTATTATATATCAGTTATCTGGTTTCCATAATACTAGCTCTGCTTAGGTTGGGATGAGATGACCGTGTGTGAATTATGTCCCAGTATATTAAAATATTGGCTGCAACTGTAATGGCTTAAGAAAACTCCTCTTTAGCTTTCTAGCGTGAGTGTACCGACGATTCACAATTGTAACCACTACTAATATCATAAATAAATAAATATCTTGGGAAAACTAATATATTGCTAACTGATCCCAAACTAGGCTGAGCCTGTGCTATGGCAACTGCACAACTGATAAACGTATCAACTGATATATTTCTTAATACATTTAACTATATAACACTAATATTATGAAGGCGAAAGTTTGTGAGTGTGTATGTTTGTTACTTCTTCACGGCTTCTAAACGGCTGGAGCGATTTTAATAAAATTTGGTATGTAGTTAGCTGAAGTCCTGGATTAACAAATAGGCTATAATTTATAAAGTTTAACGCGGGTAAAACCGCGGGGCACAGTTAGTATTATATATACGAAGGTTTGTGAGTGTGTATGTTTGTTAGTCTTTCACGCAAAAACTACCGGATGGATTTTTATTAAACTTTGTAGTAATATAGCTTATATATCCGAAGAACGCATAGGCTATAATTTATAAAGTTTAACGCGGGGCACAGCCAGTTATAAATAAATCACACCCAGACACAGAACAAATAATCGTGCGTAGGGATCGAACCCACGACCACTTAGCAGTCAGTGTCTATAACCACTACTTAGACCAACGGGCCAGTCTAAAAATCATAACTGCGAAAGTAACTTTGTTTGTTTATCTGTCACCATTTCACTATTAAACAGATGCAACGAATGTGATGAAACCTCATGGCAAGGCAAAACAAATCGTTTCTTTTTTAATTAATTAATTTGTAAAATTATGGCGTTGAACACTGGAAAATTTATGATTGTAATTGTGACGTTTACAGCCTATGAGGCTTTAAATACTTCGCTGGACTATAGAGGCGAGCGAGGTCTCAAGCGTCAGAGGCAACGGCCTTCCAACCTCGCAGGGCGGTTATGGACGCGATGGATGTGGAGATACATAAGATCAGTTTTTTGGGGCATTTTGTGCAAGTTTCGCTCTACTTTACGCGTATTAAAGTAGAGAGAGATTTGAAGAAGCCAGTCGCTGGTCCTATTGAGGATTGGAAGAGGCTGATGCTGAGAAAAAAATTCTCAGCATCAGCTCGAAGTCTAGGGGTGGGCGGTATTATACCCTCGTGCCTTGGAGAGCACGTAAAGTTGTCGGTTCTGTACCTGACCTCTTTCCGGTCGTGTCGCTGAGCGTCCCATCGAATCATGAGAGTGATAGAATAGAAAGTGCTCCTGTGTTTGCGCCCACACTTAGCACTATAATATGTCGCGTCCAGATGGCTTATCTCTGTTCAGATTGGCCGCCGTGGCCGAAATTCGGCTAGGAGGACCTCATGGGATTGTATGGGTGGGAAGTATGTATGTTTTTTTCGCAATGTCTACCTACCGTTCTAACGGGAGATTATGATGACGGGTTTGCTGTTTATCGTGACATTACTATTAGCAAGCCAAACTGGTTTTCCATCTAAGTACCTATATCCTGATGTTATTCAGATAACATTATTTCTTGTTTACTTTCGGAAGTTGCAATCGTAAATGGGCATGATTATAATACATTATTCAGGGTTGCTAAGTGTTTTTTGATTGAAAACTTTTTTTTTGATAGTGTTTAGTTTTTGTAATGTATGTCTGACTAAACAATATCACCCTCGCCAAGAAAAAAAACTTGCTCCTTCGAGAGACTTGCCCTTTTGTGTGCTAACGTAGAGCGTCAGTTGCACAAAACAACCATAAAACAACCAATCCTGTCATGCATTACTACGTCAGTAACCACCCAGAGTTGACATTTGTACCCCAATTAGGATGATTTCCAGCACAGGTAAAAAGAAAGAAAGAAAGATTTTTATTCAAAAATTGCACAGACAAAATATAAAATAAAAACTCTTTTTGTCTGTACAAGTCCGAAATGGCTTAATTTATAATTTCGTTATGTGGTTTTTGTCGACGGATACAGGCCACGCTCGCCTCCATTGTCCAATGAAGCAGTGAAAGCATCCTAGGTTAATTGTAGGTAAACGTCATGTAATTAATAAATAAAAATTGCAGCTGCGACTTTCATATATTGTGGAATATTCATATAAGGTGTGACCTGTTATTTAGCTGTTCATTGTGTGTAAACCATGACTTCATTCAAGGTTCAAACAAGACTTCATTCAAGGTTCAAACTTATGTTCTATGATCCTGTGCCTGTAGTCTGCGCCCTTGGGTATTTGCCGCTTAAGTTAAACTACTTTTGCTTTCGCCAACAGCTCAGTGTAAAAAACAGTAGCTAAGTAATTTGATATTTCTTTAAGAATGTTACTACATTCGGTCGGACTTTTTCAAAAATGTAGTTACTTTAATATTGATTATGTATATGAATGTATTTATGCACTGTATTATGAGCTTAACAAGTACAAGTGTAGGTTAATAACCAAGTGCAGAATTTCTTTTTTTTTTTGTATACAACTTAGTGGTATGGTAAGTGATCATAGTAGCCTATGAACGCTTGCAAGACCAGGCGCATCATTAGCGCGTTGCCGACCCTTTAGAAACGTTATAAATATCTTTTTGAAGGGCCCCATGCTGTAGTCTCTTGGGGAAACCGTAGCACAGAGTTCATTTCACAACATCAACGTACTTGGGAGCAAGTTTCGCTGAAAGCGAACCTTAACGAATAAAATATATAATATCATTTTATATTTCAAAAAACATCTTAATAATGTACAAACTCTACATTAATGGTAACATGACCACGGTCTACGTGCCATAATAAAATGTAAATATGTATATTAAAATATATTTTAACATTATACGGTTTCATTTGAAACAATGGCGTTTGGACTGGTTTTAAAATAAAGTGAAAGCTTACACGTCCTCAAAACTATTGTGATACATGAGACCGACAGCGAAATTGAGAGGCGAAACGTAAAAAAATACAAATTTCCACATTTTCTACTAGAATGCCTTTGTTGTTGTACAGTTGAGCTACCTAATCCCAAATTAAACATTAATTTGGGATTAGGTAGCTCAACTGTCCCAATGCTTAAGATTCATTTTTTTATTTTTTTGATGGTGATGACATTTTGCTGACCGCGATGTGTAGAAAAGTATGAGGTTGTCAGTCTCGATTGTTGTCCTCCTGGCGACTAACGACACGATCGTTTGTTTAGCACAAAGGTTCACTATTTAATTTTTTTTTTATGCAGATGGTAAGTGTAGATTTGGTCGAAGGTGAACCGCGCGTACTCATAAGATGCCTCTTCACTCTAGCCTTGAATAAACCCATGTTGTATGAGTCTGGAAACACGTCGTTCGGGAAGGTGTTCCACTGCTAAGCCGTGTGTATGATGAAAGATGAAGCAATGCGCTTCGTACGGCATAATGGGATGCCAACAACAAAGCGGTGGATACCGATGAAACAAGGGGTAAGGAGTGCTAAGTTCATGGCCATCTCGTATTCTCCAAGAAATAGCCTATAGAAAACCGATAAGCTTGCAACCTGATGCCTATGATCCAAGCTTGGCAGCTTTTTACTTGTTAGGTCTCTGTCATCCATTATCCTGCGAGCGCG
Source organism: Pseudoips prasinana (assembly GCA_951640165.1). NCBI lineage: Eukaryota > Metazoa > Arthropoda > Insecta > Lepidoptera > Nolidae > Pseudoips > Pseudoips prasinana. The sequence continues at coordinate 27,592,247 of OX621251.1, read as the reverse complement.
TCTATTGAATCCAAAGAGTCCAGCTGATACTTTGCTGAGCCATCCCAAATATGAGAGCAGTACCCACTTGAGCTTTGTACAAATTTAAAAGCAAATTAATGTAGAAATCTATTAATGGCTATATTATTAGCTATTTTATAATAAAGACGTGTTAAACTTTTAGAAATAGTCTGCACCAAGTTTTTCAACGTTTCTATCTCCGGATCCTAGGAGTCGCATTTAACCCTTCATAAAGTAGTAGCTATGTTTCAAATTTATTGTTTTAGAACTTTATTACAAGCCAATAGAATTAAAAATATGGTGGCAACTGTACACGGCGGTTAAAAGTGTACCATCATAATTATATTATGTTCTTCCTTATCTACAATACTGTTTTGATTTATTTACTTAAATTTCGCAGCATAAAATCAGGGCTTGTTTTATCTTCATGTCTTAGACTAGTCTTACAGTGGGGAATCTTTCCACAATGTTTAATAAGGTTTCTGTCTTTCCAGGTATGTAATCCAAAAATCGATTGTACGATTCCTGAGAACCGGTGGCGCTACATCGCGGAGTTCGAATGTGAAGACGGTGCGACCGAGAAGCTCATGAAGGAGATGAGGCTCTCCTTCCCCAGCGGACACTCGTCCTTTTCCGCGTACACCATGCTGTACTTTTGCGTAAGTGGATTACAATATCTAAACTCGTACTCCTTTTCGCTTACTACTGGAACGTAGGTATATGTTCCCGTTTGCCGGATCGACGTATACGACGTGATCGCTACCATTATAACATGCCTATATTACGCTAAACTCATAGCCAGATGCTCTCACCAGTCCGTAAGTGATTGGCGAGGTTAAGCAACAATGCTCGCGGTCAGTCCATAGATGGGTGACCGACAAAGTGGTTTAATTTCTGAGCGTCTCCGTGCTTCGGAGGGCACGTTAAGTTGTCGGTCCCGGTTGTAGCCATTAGGCAACAGTCGTTAAGCCATGTCAGAGGCCTACTAGGCGGCTTGAACAACTCTGACACTAGGGTAACCACTGCCCATACGATAAGTAAGTAAGTACGCTAAACTGCTAAGTCAGTTCGAGAGAGTTTTAAGGATTTCTCCATAACTTTTTACGAAATAATAATTCCTACCCGCAACATTTAGATGGGGCGCATTTCAAAAATAGGGAATCGTGCAAGAAGCTTGATGGTGACACACTTCCTCGTAAATCCTTCTGGTCTGACCTTCATTCCCATATTTCTAATCAATTGTCATGCAAAACTTGGCTTATTGTAAAGACGGCGCTTCAGACGCCGCGCGCCGGTGTAATTTGTATGCGTCTCGTGCGTCCAATTTGCATTAAACAAATATGTGCACAATATCTTTAAACGTGATTTCGTTTACCAATTAGGATTCCGACGGTATAGCTAAAAGATTTTTTCGTCTTCTGTTTAAAACTGGCGCCATCCACAAAAAAAGGTAATGATCCTTGATTTCCACATGATGCTTTGTTTAGATAGAATATGTCGATTGGTTTCTGTCATCTATTGTTATATTTGTTAACTAATATAAAATAATAAATAAATAAAATAAATTTATTCAACAAAGACACACAGGAATGAAAACATAAAATACAACAAACTTGAACATAAAAGATAGTAAAATTAAACAGAAAGAACCTGCTACTTATATTTCTCCTGCGTGCTCTGCCGAAGGGTGTGACATCTCAGCATAGGCTAGGTGAGGGCATCTAGCGCTGGTGCCCACGCACTCATATATGATATTTAAGTACGATTGTGAGTAGATAGACTGCCAACAATCGTTTTTCTTTTCCGTTAAATGTCGGGAAGAGGTGCTTTATACGATAAGACCGCTAATTGCACCCATATATTTAATCATTATCACCATGTCAGCCGAAAAACGTCCACTGCTGGACATAGGCCCAAAGATCTCCACAAAAATAAATACCGGTCTTGAACTACCCGCATATAGCGAGTTTCAGCGACTCTCACAAGATCGCTGACGGCAAAAATACCACCACCGCATCTCATCCCGTGGGGAGCGTAGAAGTCGGCCTCGCTGACTATATCAAAACTATAAAGCCGAAAGTTTGTGAGTGTACCTATATGTTTGTTACTCTTTCACGCAAAAACTACCGAACTGATTTTTATGAAATTTTGTAGTAATATAGCTTATATATCCGAATAACATATAAGGTATAATTTATAAAGTTTACGCGGGTAAAACCGCGGGGTACAGCTAGTACTAGATAATGGGCAATTACGTCCCTTTGAGTACTATGACCGTAATACTGCGTCATTGCCCACCCGTCTGTCAATTGTGGCAATAAGGGCATAACCCCCTAAATGATCGACACATTATGTACAGACACCAGCACATCCAGCTACTCCAATCTGTCAAATTCCTTTATTGATTTTCAACTTTATCACAAAAGTATTAGGTTCACTTTCAATTGGGCAAATTTGACAGATTGGGGTAGCTTGGTGTGCTGGCGTCTCTATTATGTTTTGGTGCAATAAAGATTACATCTTTATATGAATGTAGATTATATATTAATGGAAAATAAAACCTCATTGATCGTCAGGTGTCGGTCAAAATTGGGAAAAAATAATAAATCATTGAATTATTATACTTAAGCAAAAACTTCTTATTGTTCCAACAGTTCTTTAATTTCGTTTACAGATCTACTTACAAAAACGCTTCAACTGGCGCGGCTCCAAGCTCTTGCGCCACTTCTTCCAGTTCATTTTGATAGTGTTCGCTATCTTCACGGTGCTGACCAGGGTTTCCGACTACAAGCATCATTGGAGCGACGTGCTCGCTGGAATTTGTATTGGAGTCTTATATGCTATAGTTATTGTGAGTATGACAACTTACTTAGATTCAGAATAGCCATACTAGGGCTATAATATCCAGAACCAGGAGACTACAAGGATCTACCCCTAACAAGCGTTCTGAAGTATGTGTAGACTGCATTCAGGGCTCTAGAGTTAGAGATAAAAGACCGACCAAGTGCGAGTCGGACTCGCCCATGAAGGGTTCCGTAACAGCAAGTATTTCAGTTGATTAAATGAAAGGTAAATTGTGTAAATTGTTGCGATTTATGACGTATTAAAAAAAACTACTTACTAGATCTCGTTCAAACCAATTTTCGTTGTTAGTTTGTATGGTAATGTACATCATATATTTTTTTTAGTTTTATCATTCTCTTATTTTAGAAGTTACAGGGGGGGACACTCATTTTACCACTTTGCAAGTGTCTCTCGGGCAAACTATTCAGTTTAGAAAAAAAATATATTAGAAACCTCAATATCATTTTTGAAGACCTATCCATAGGTCTTCAAAAATTCATGTATGGGTACGATGAAAAAAATATATAAGTAAATAAAATTATAGTTTCGGAAAAAAGTGGCTGTGACATACGGACGGACGGACGGACAGACAGACAGACATGACGAATCTATAAGGGTTCCGTTTTTTGCCATTTGGCTACGGAACCCTAAAAAGTAATGGGGGTTAGTACAGAAGATCCTGAAGGGTTGAAGTGCTGTACGGAAGTATACCTCTACCAAGACAAGACAAGAGTATGACAACTTTGCGTGCTATCTGCACTTCTCGTGTTTCTAAGGGCCAGCGCAGACAGAGAGGAGCGCAGCGGAGAGGATTTTATTAAGCCACTAGAAAATCAACTTAAAAATTATTAAAGTAAAGTTCATATATGCTTAAACATTATATGCCCGGGACCGCGCGAGCATTTTATGATAGGTTCAAGCATATATGCACTTTATTACTATAATTTTAAAGTTGATTTTCTAGTGCTTTAATAAAATTCTTTCCGCTGCGCTCCTCTCTGTCTGCGCTGGCCCTTAGTCTACGAAAGCTTACGAAAGACTTAAAGTAAGCGGTGAGCGTAGCTTACAATATTTCAAACACACGCGACTTGTTCATTTTTATAACTGTCCTGATGAACTCTGGATACCTTAAATATGTTCAAAAACACTGCCTTATAATAATTTTTCAGACATATTTACAATGAATTGTATAAATATAAATGCGGGTGGGAATCGAACCCACGACCACGGGGTATTCGGCCCCATGTGCGTTAACCGCTCCGCCACCGCACCGTGGTACCTACATTTTGAATTTATACAATCCATTCGATATTTCTTAACGCATTTAATTTATAATGTTTTATTACACTAAAGTTTTAGGTATAACCAGCATCAAGCTTGTTAATTTCGTGGTTGTGTAAGTGCACATGAGTGGTTAATGTCAACAATACCCCGCAGGGTATTGTTGACATTAAACACGAATGTTTTCTTATTAGAAAGAATTTAATTTATTATTATCACAACCTCAAAGAGCTACAACAGTATTATAAAATGAAATGAAATGAAATGTTGTTGATATTATCCAAATTCACTATTAATTTTCAATGTATAATTCTCTCTCTTCCTTACACGGTGATAAACACCTTCCTTTATGTCAATTCCTGAACTGCAGAAAACGGATTGAACGGTGTGCAAAGTTTGTGGGGAATTGATACGACAAGTTCGTATCAATTCCCCACAAACTTTGCACACCGTTCAATCCGTTTTCTGCAGTTCAGCAGTTCTGCAGTTCTCTTAGTAATAAATGTAATAATCTAACTTGAAATCGTTTAATTATAATATAATACTATAAAGAGCACTGTCATTCAACTGAAAGGGCTGATGGATTTTATAAAATCAAGCTATATATCTCCTTGATCAGACAAGCTTGCAGATATCAAATAGGTGTGTTTGTTTTGGAGCTTTTATTTCACAGATCACACATAGTTGCACAGAAACACGGTGTTAATACTCTGCTCTTAGTGGCGACTGTACGCGTGGCGCAGCGGCTAAGACAGTAGCCTCGCCGCTTCGTATCCGGATTTGATTCCCGCGCTGGACAACTATTTATATGACCCATAAATATGTGTTCTGAGTCTGGATGTAATTTGTGTCTGTCTATTATATTTGTGTAAAGTACCCTGCGACACATGTGCTACTTAAATAGTTGTTCTAAGTCTGGATGTAATTTATGTCCGTCTAATATATGCTTTTAAATTACCCCGCGACACAGGAATTAGATTGCCTAGTGCGGCGTTGTCATTGTCTTTAAAAAAGAAAACGCTACAGAATAATTAACATAACACATATTCCGTTCATTTCAGTACGCATTCGTCTCAAATCTTCGCAAGAATCCCCGGTCGAGGCAGTACGGGCTGGAGTCGGAGCTCCGACCCACCAACGGGAACACCCGCGTCCAAGTCTGACAACCAGCCACCCCCAGCTCGAGGAACAGCGACGCTGAAGAACTATGATACGAACAACCAGCTGTCTCATGGATATCCCACGAGTACATAGACGTTTGTAGAATATCCCACGAAACGTGAATGTGAGAAACATCGTTAATCGTGAAAAGTATTCTAAACTTCGTTAGTCATAAAAAATAATACTAAATTTTTGCTAAAGTCCGTTAACGAAACATTTGCGAAGCTCCGTTAATCGTGAAATATTTGCATTACTCCGTTAATTGTGAAATATTTGCATTACTCCGTTAATTGTGAAATATTTGCATTACTCCGTTAATTGTGAAATATTTGCATTATTCCGTTAATTGTGAAAAAAAAGCTTCATCATTCATGGAAGAATCTGAGTGTTAATTGTGAATTTCTATTATAGGTTTTCACTGATATTCATGAAAGTGTGCACAAAATAACACAAGATTTTCGTAAAGTGCATTTAAGAAGGGAATATTATAATGCATAGCATTTTATTATAAGTTGGGATTTTAAAGATTTGGACACACTTCGGACTGTTGTATTGTAGATATTTATTGTTGATATGTATTTATGGAAACGCATTTGCGTTATAAATGTTGCTATGATATTATACCGCGCATGCTCGCAGTAAAACTGTTAATTGTGTCTAAGTAACACACTACGGGCTTTATTCGAATCTCATATAAGATCTAAAATATGAGTAGATACTGTTATTTTTTTAATAAACGGATGTGAGAATCTCATATTTATGGCGGGCAAAATTATTATTTTTTTAGATGTAGTGACACTAGATGAAGTGTGTTAAAGCCAGTAAATATGTGATCTAGTACTGGGGCACCGAACATCGTTTTCGTGAATGGCGTTCAAATAAATTAAGGTTAAAAATGACTTAATCAGTCGTTAAATCGGCTTCCATGACCACCTGTGACGTCATGAATGGTCCGGAATCGATTGTCAACGTTGAACCCGATTTAACGATTAAGTCATTATTAACCTTTATTTATTTGAACGCCATTTAAGAAATCGATGTTCGGCGACATAGCCGGTAGTGCCCCAGATTGACGTCCAAACTATGTATTTGTAAAAGTAACAGTCGCCCCGGGTTCGTTTCCCGTACAGAACTATGGAGCTGAACGAATATTTGTGTGATCCATACGTAGTTGTTCTGAGTCTGGGTGTGCTTTGTGCCCGTCAATTTCATATTTTTAAAGTACCCGCGACACAGTGACTCGTTTCCCTAGTGCGGGCGAAGTCTGAAAATAAGTGATAGTTTACTATTATGGAAATTTATTAAAAATACAAATGTTAACATCGTATTGATTTGTATATATCTTGTATTAGGTATTATCCCATGGTTTAAGGCTTTAAGACATCTTCACACTCATGTCCTATATCTATATGACTGAAAAACTATATATTTCACTTAAATCACCAGTGTAGCTAGGTGATTTAAGTATATCAAACAGTGGACTTAAATCACCAAAGTGGATTGTTTGTACAAAAAAAATCTTTCTGGCACTCGGCGGCCGCTACCACGGTACGCTTGTGTCGCTCGTTCGGGTCATGCGTTGGATGATCGCAGTTAAACCGAACCTACTTTTCTAATGATTTAATGCCAACATTTAGTATGCTTAAATAATGGTGATTTACATAGGTGATTTAAGTGGAATAAGCCTCGAAAACTTGATAATAATGTACGAATTTCAAAGAATTAATTCTACAGAAATGTGTACACTTTTATAGAGATATCTTAACAGTTTGTACTGGAGTTGCGCGGAGGATATTACAAAATTATGTATAATATTGAAATATAGAGGATTGTGCAATTCTTGTAAAGAAGTTGATAGCCTATATATCTGTACATATATATGTTAATTTAACATTATTACCGGGTACTAGAAGTATTACTAACAGTACTCATGCGTTGCTTAGAGTGCGCACCTATTGTGCGTTTGAATATATTTTAGATTTAGGGCAGCTATATTTTTGTCGCTTGTGACTTTATAATTATATTGCTTAAAATGCAGGAAATAGTTACTATTTTTATTTTATAAAGTGAACATTGGATCTTTAGATAGTGTGGAAGCGTCTATCATAAAAAAATCTTCATGGGTATAACTTGCAAAGAAATAAGTTGACAGATTAATATTTTAGATGGTTTGACTTGATATTATTTAATATATTGTTTTATTCTCATTAAAATCGGTGGATATTATTTACGATATTTAAAAAAAAACCTTTACTTTTTAAAATAATAGTGACCCAGGTGTACGACCAGTATTGGTGACGAAATTTTTATTTTTTGATATTGTTATAACACCAAAATAAACGTTATATGTATATGAATCTTTCAGGCATTATGACACCGCTAAAATGTATGTTGTAATTTCTCAAAGGAGTTTATAAGTATCAATTTAATTAGTGTAAATCATACGTGTATACTTATTACCAATACTACCGGTGTAAATATCTCTACTATAGTCCACTATGTTCGTATCCTCGACACAGCGACTGCTTCTACAAATCATTGGCATATGTTAGTCGTACATAACACTGAAGAACCTAAGTCTAAATGGATTAAAAGCGAGTAAAAAGATGTTCAATTTTGAACCTTGTATATGACTACTTAAGTAAAAAAATGCTTTGTTTTTGGAATGCGTACATAGTGGATGTTCAACCAAAACATACATCTTTTTCATATAAATATTGAGCCCCTAATTAGTTGACTGTTTCAGAAATTTAATAACCAAATCCATACCTTTATAATGCTCAAGTACTCCTTTTTTGTTGTTAAATTTAGTATAATATTACTAAGAATCCAAAGTCTGAACCCGGGCGTACAGACCGATTACTTTGGATTCAGTATTTGCAGATTTAACCCCTTCTTGAGAAATAAGTTGTTTCATTTTGTAAATACTTAACATCTAAATAACACATTCTAAACATCACTCAAGCTAATCAGTGTTACAATATTTCTGTAAGTAAGAAGTCTTATTGTAACTAATTACTACTTAATTTAAATTCGATGCAAAGAAAACACCGCGGTATATAGTAGTATAAAGTAAGATACAAAATAATTTTAATATTACCACAACACAATTACCTCTGAAATACACATGCTGAAAATAAGCGTGCTTATTTCAAGCATGTGCATCTCGGGCTTAATAATTGCACATTTAATGTTATAGTACAACTTATTTTAAGATGTAGATATATGTATAAATTATAAATCACATGTATGTTTTGTCAAAATTTAAATGAATTTAGATATTATTTCCATAGCTTTTTATCAAAAATGTGTATGGAAATGTATGACGTGTAACATAAATAGTGGGATATCAAAATAAATTAATATATCTATAAAACTGGACCACTTTTATACGGTTTAATGAATCATTGAAAAATGTATACTTTCTCCGTTACTTGGGAATCGATTTTGATAGTTCTTATTCCATAGAGAAAACTTTTAATAGTGTAGGATTTTGATTTGTTTTTAAAATAGTTTTTTTATGGTCTTGATTCTTTTAATGTTGAGGATCTCTTTACTATTTATGATACATGTATTCAGATAACTTCAGTTGTTTTTTAAATGTTGACGTTAGTACAAATTTTGATGGATATATTGCAATTATAAAAGTACAGAAATTATGAATTTTAAAGATTAACAATATTACACATATAGACACTACTATGCACATCACAATGCACTTTGATCAGTTGCCAATTGAATCTGAACTTTATACTGGAAGTGTAAGGTTTATAATTGCAATACATCTATCAAAATTAGAACATTAGCAGCTCATTTATATTAGTCATTGTAATGAAGTCTTCAAGACAGGTGTAACTTATTTTTTTATACTGTGATATAGGCTTTTAAATGTAAAGGATAGAAGATCTGAGATGTTTGCCTATACCGGGTATTTGGTTGATAGTCGATTATCGATTTTTGAAGTGTAACTTCTTTGGCAGCTATTCGATGGTCGATAAGTGAACGAAAATTTATGTAGAAAGAAAGAAATAAACACCAACAAGCTCGCAGGATTAGATAGGTCACACCATTTGCAACAACTTTTGTTCTACGAGTTCGGACATAAGTCAATACATGAAAAAAAATTGCACTAGTTTTTGTTCTACTTGTTTCATTCATATGTATGACGTTCTAATAATAACACATTCTTCGTTAGAAGTCTGTATTTTTAGAATGAGGCTGTCAAAAATCTATTTAACTGTAAGTAAATTACAGTAGAATATATTATTGACAGCCTCAGATAAATAAAAATGAATTGCAGATATGTTTGTTAGATTTATACGCTCATAACTTCCAAACGAAAGCACCAAATTGGATAAATCTTTATTTTTATGTGTTCGTTATTGTCAGGTTTGTTAAAAAAATATATTGCAAATATTTAATCAGATTCAAGATGGCCGTGTGTGCATAATGTCCCAGGATATTATTATTATAAAACGCTGATGACCATCAGCTAGTCATAATAAAAAAATAGTCGATAATCGGCTGATCAACTAGTCAATAGTACATCTCTATACAAATACCGATTTATAAATTTAGCTTTAGGTCCAACTAGGTGCTAGTAATAATTATAATAAATAGGTTAAAATTATAATTTTTCAATGTTTTTAAACTATATTTAATTGAAATTCTTGTTTATTACGTTTTATGTATAAAAGAACTATTCACTGCCTGTTTTAATTCTGTATTTTAGTGTGGGGCAGCTATTTATTTAATTATTATTTAATTGTGGTTAAGAGTTTATGAAGCATAATAAATGTGTATAAAGTGTTCATTTTTTCTTTAAATCATTTCCTTGTATCCTGAGTAATAATAATAGTGAAATTTATAGTACTCCTGCTCGAAATTCAGCTATGATAATATCATTCTTTTGTTCAGTAGAAAGAGAAACGAGCAGATCGACAAATATTGTTCAATTTAATAGTTTACAATTCAAAGTATATATAATCAACACGTGCAAAGTACTAACCGTACGATAACTTTTCATGCAACAACATATTCGTCAACATATGGATCTATCCTATAACTCTAATAATATCGGAACCAAAAGACGCAACTATGCGGTTTGTAGTTTTTGATCTTCTAATTTAAATGAGTTCATCTACGAACAATTACTATTACTATATTTCGACATTTGTGCATACAGACAGAGATTCAAGAAGTTTATCAGAAAACGTATAGTAGCGTCATCTATTATCATACTTAACATCTACGTAGACTGTACAAACTCTAGTGTCTTACTTCGTTCCAAGCTGCACGAACAGATGGCGTTATGTGCAAATTTTTAGCAAACAAAACAAATTCACCTAAAACTTTAATTACAGGTATGATTAAATTTTAATTTTAGAGCAAACAGACGTCTTACATTATTCTTATAACGTTATAATATGATGAAAAAGAACGGAGCAAGGACCTTTTGCGGAACTTTTGCAATGTTTGATTATGTGAGTAATGCCGCCTACACCAAAGAAAAGTATATACATACATACCCACAATAGTTCTTATATCAGCCTATCAGCAGTAATATCAGTTGTGTACTGGTGTTTATCGAGCTCTGTTGTGTGAGCAGGGTTGTGAAGAGTATTACTGACGTGATTATGTTTTTGTAGTGTTACGATGGCAGTTGATAGATTGATATGGAAGATCGTCTTGGACTTTCTCATTTTGGCTTGTGGTAAGTGGCAATAGAGTTTTTGTATTGCAGTACTGATGTTTTGGTGCATTGTGCTTAGTTTGCGATAAAAAGTATCGCAGTGAGTGTATTTAATATCGAATGTTATATTTAGAATGATGAACGTTTGTGTGCATTTCTTATTTGCATCTTATTTGCCGCAGTGTAGTAGATTTGTATAATAGAATAAATTTGACAAAAAATATTAAGATACTTAAATAACATGTCCAGTAGTTTTAATTTCAAATTAAGTTGCCAGGTCCTTACTTCCGTAGGTAGCGGTAGTCAGGAAAATAAATTAATCTACCCTCACCTTTATTTAGCTGATGCAATTGTTTTAAGTTACCAAGTCTGCAAACAAGCACTGCACTAGACAATCGCCTCGCTACCTTGTGTCCCGCAGGACAACTATTTGTGTGACCCTTAAGTAGTTTTTCTGACTCTGGATGTGTTTTGTATCTTCCAATTAAATGTTTGTAAGTATCCTGCGACACATGAAGATTATCTCCATAGAGGGGTGTTGATTTCTTAAAAGAAAAATAGAACGACTTAGTTTCACACACACGCTTTGCCCATCATCAGATACGCCTACTTAAAATCGCTTACTTACTTACTTATCGTATGGGAAGTAGTTACCCTAGTGTCAGAGTTGTTCAAGCCGCCCAGTGGGAACCTATCTATTAACTGACCGCAAGCCTAGTTTAGCTATGAGAGCCCTTACTCACACGCAGGATAACAACATTAATATAATTATTACCTGTTTATTAATATTACGTGTATTGTGTAAGTGGAGGTGCGTCTTCAGTCGAGCGGTTCATGGAGCGAAAGAACGCTATAGTTCATTTCTATTAAATGTTTACGCTACAAAGGGGTCAGGTCACAATATAGATAATAGATCTAAGTCACGTGACTTACAGCAGAGCTTCTAGAACCATAATGCCTACAGACGTTAGACTAGCAATGTCGTTTGTTCTAAAATAAAATAAGCATCGTACCAATTCCTAAATGGAATAAAATGTTAATATTAAGTATATGAAGTACATACGTACTCAATATAGTCTATGCATGTCTATGATTTATATTTTGTTACAAAAGGCAACGTCCGCACTAGGGGATATAAATGCATCGCAGGTGACTCTACAAGCACACAATTTAAATAAATAAAATTAAAAAAACTTTCTTCTTTTCGTATGGCTATTTTCCCATTATTATAAGTTACAATTTTTATATCTAAAATTACAATTTTATATCTAAAATTACAATTTTATATCTAGATTCAGTATCCAGTCCCTTGCCTCGGTTGTAAGCGCAAGCAGACCCTCAAGTCCCCCTGAGAAATGTCTTATGGGGCACTCTTCGACGATGTGTGCAATGGTCTGGTCTGGTGCTCCACAGTCACCGGCTGCTGATGGCTTCAAACCCCACTTTTGAAGGTTGTGGTTGCATCGACCCACCCCTGTTCGTATTCGATTGAGAGTGACCCATATCTTTCGGCTTTCTTTAAAACCAGTGGGGGTTTTGGTGGGGTCTTAAAAACTTTTATTCACGACGACACAGACTTCAAAAAAGCGCTTGTAAATAGTCAGAACATGTTTGTAGTAATAATTATTTCTAGGTACATATTGATATTTAGGTAGGTACACAGATTGTATTAAAACATTTAGAATCAAATTTATTTTATAATAGTAATGTTATTTAGCTAGCTTATATTAAGTTATAGTCATAGAGATCATTAATAATTAATGTCGAAATTTGAAGTTTTAGCTATATTTCTACTACATATTGTCTGTAACAGATATAAAGCCCATCCATACGTTGAACAAATAAATATGGGAACGGGGGACTGAGATAGCTGTCCTGCGCGGAATCGATCTCAAACCACGATGCGTCGCGTTAGTAAGGAGACGACGACTTTAACCACTGCGCCACACTTGCAGTCTCAAGTAGTGCTTTTAAAAGTGACACTATAACAATCCTTTTTTATTTTATTTTATCGCGGTCACCATAGCCTAGTTGGTAGTGCTCCTGCCTACGAAGCTGGTGGTCCTGGGTTCGAATCCCGGTAAGTGCAAATATTTGTGTGATGAGCACGAATATTTATTTCTGAGTCATGGATGTTTTCTATGTATATATGTATTTATCTATCTATATAAGTATGTATATCGTCGCCTGGCACCCATAATACAAGCTTTGCTTAGTTCGGGGCTAGTATGATCTGTGTGACACTGTCCCCAGATATTATTATATTATTATAAACGTAGTTTATAAAAAAATTACGTGGTTGGCAAATACTTGCTTTTCACGCCGAAAGTCGTGGGTCGAACCACCAGGCCCACCCAGGACAGATATTTGTGTGCATGAACGACTGTTTGTCCTGTGTCTAGGTGTAATTATCTATATAAGTATGTATTTACAAAAGAAAAGTAGTATATGTAGTATATCAGTTATCTGGTTGCCATAGTACAAGCTCTGCTTAGTTTGGGATCAGATGGCCGTGTGTAAATAATGTTATTTTCCAGTTTATTATTATTTTCTGCAACAATAATGAGAGTGAAGATGGGGCTGTGTGCATGGTTTAATTTCCTGAAGTACATTGTAATGGGGCGTAACGCCTTTCACACTAGATATGAATATTAACACATTAGTCAAAAGCTGACATAAGACTATCGATTATCCAAGGAGATATAATTAATCCACGCAAAGACGGCATAGAATAGAAACGGGCGTAGAAATCGTCCGAGGGAATACCTACCAGAGAACGGGTTTTTCTGTGAACTATGACCATCAAACTGCGATCGCCAAGCGTGGCGGTTATGGCATATCTCCCTTGGACAAAAGCCTCTCCGAACAATTCTCAGGAGAGGCTTTTGTCCAGCAGTGGACGTACTTTGGCTGACATGATGATGATCTCTAACGTTTATCTATATAATGTAAATTATTTATTTATTTTGTTATATTATTCAATGTTTATGTAATCCAATGTTGAACTGCTTATGTATTTAATATTACAAAAACGTAAGGAAATAAATAAAAGTACAAAAAAAGATAAAGACATCATATTTAGGGTAGGTACCCAAAATGCAGACGACGATACTTCATGTAGGTATAGCCTAGCTGATACGCTAGCCGAGGTTCATTATTTCATTTCATTATTTCCCTTGATCTAACTTTAAGTACCTCTTTACCTATCTAATCAATTAAAAAAAACAAGGTTAAGATAAGCAGATTTTACGTAAAGGTCATACAATTACTTAATAACGTCCTCCAGACGGGCAATCTTCTAAAACCACACGAATAGTTTTGCTCCTCTAGAGATAATAGTATAGTATTATATCTCACGGAATTCGTATCGATGTAGGTAATACTCCCACCGATCATCAGTAGGACGAGCGGCACTGCTCGTGTCGCGTAGAGGTAATCGCCCTGAGCACTGAGTGGAGGCTCGAAACCGAAAGGAGATGCCCTTTGTCACTGGTTACTTATTGTGTTTCAGGGAAGCAGTGAAAGCCTCTTAGGCCAATTACTGTAATCGTCATGTTCTGCACACAAAGAAAATACATTTGTGAAGGTTTTGTTATGGTGTCTGATTTCATCCTATTTTTCCCGTAATAATAAAGCTAAATAATCTTTATCGATCAATAAAAGACATCCTATAGTACACAATTTTGAATATCTTTATAGAATTTTAGCAATCCAAAGCTTAAATCAAAACTATAAACAGAAAAATCATAAGTAAATATAAATATCTTGGGACAACTATTACACTGCCATCTGAACCCAAACTAAGCAGACCCTCTACTATAAGAACCAGACAACTAATCACATTTACACTTGTATAATTCTAAATACATTTATATTATAGATCGAAACCCTTAGACCGACAGGCCAGTCAAAATTATAATTGTAATATAAAATTTAATCTTACGTCGGAGATTGAACCTGCATCTTCTACCAATCCGGGGTAGTTGCTTTACCGGTAAGCTATGGACAGTAAACACCAGCAGAACAAATTTACGATTTCCCTTGCTGTCACTCATATAGAGGATATAAGTATATGCCGTCCATCGGCGAAGTTACATCATGCATGTGAAAGATGAAGGATCTTATCATATTGATGCTTCTCAAGCAATTATAAGCTTCTTAAGCATATAATTTTCTAGCAATGTTAAGCCTAATTATAAATTAAATAAACGAACAGTCTTTGTTTAGATATATACAGTGTTTTAGCTAATTAGTTTGTTCGGCATCCTGATGGATTGTTCAGAATGAAAATTTAATTAAGATCAACGTTAAAAAAATATTATTCAGCGGCCGCCTGAGCTGTGGCCCGAACCCCATCCATCAAGGTCCCCCTCCGGTATTAGTCGCTTAAATTAAGATACTGGTTGAGAGCCTTTTGCGCTAGCCAACTACTCGTTGTTTTCAGTTATTTAATTTTAATATTCTTTTGCTAAATGTAACAATAATAGCTTAGTAACTTGTTTATTCAAGGATTAATAATTAATAAAAATATATATGACGAAACAGACCGCACGGACGGATAATTCAAAATATTTTGTTGCTTTAAGTACTGTATTAAACTATGTTTATGTAGTGCATTGAGCTTGACTAGTACAAGTGTATGTAAATACACAAGTGCTGAATAAATTTCATTATTAAAATGTCGACAAAAAGAGATCTTTTTTCGTTTTGGTGGCGTCTACATTGTTGCGAACACGTGATATTTAAATATATTGTTATGTTTACCGCTGCTTTGGCTCACCGTCAAATTTGGTAGTTCCGAATCGTTATAAGACAGCGCGCTGTCTTATAACGATTCGGAACTACCAAATTTGACGGTGAGCCAAATTCTTTCAAAAAAATTTTTTTGCTATGCTTCTCCATATTCTCAAATGTTTGGCAAAAAAAGTACGTACTTGCGTAATTATAGTGCTCACCAGAAACAACGCAATATCCGGATGTAGTATCGGTTACGGTTGCATTTCGGAAGATCGGTAATAATAGCTGTTGCATATTTTTTCAAAGAGTTGTCTCGGCATGGGTCCAAAAATTTTCAATAAATCACCAAAAGCTTAAAAAAACATTAGTAACATAAACCATTTTGAATCGCAACTTAAGAAATTCTTAATTGAAAAAGCTTTCTACACTATCAACGAGTTTTTAGATGACAAAAACGTAAAATAATAAATTTCCGATCTTCTTATTTATTAAAGAGCAAGCTAATTTGCCTTGTAAGGCAAAACATAGTGATAAAGCACAATTTGACGTCAGCACATCTAGCTACACCAATCTGTCAAATTTCTCCAATTGGAAGTGAACCTTATGCTTATATGATATAATTGAAAATCTATACAATAAATTTGACAGATTGTGGTAGCTGGATGTACTGGCGTCTGTACCATACACCTATGTTTAACCAAATAAATTACTTTGACTTTGCATACTACTCTGTATTTTTGCATTTAGGTAATTTTTGCCCAGATGGTCAAACTATTAGACTCAACTTCATAGGTGATATGGGCGCTCTGTTCTTCTCTCACTGTTCCTCGGTAGTGCGTGGTAAGAAGTTTAGTTGTTAAACGCACGGTGGTAGACTAACATTTATCCAGGTGATTTGGATGAAATTTACACTTTTAGAGAGAGATATGTGGGGGAACGTGGCTGCAGGAAATATATAGTTCGAACAATTCCTTAGAACACAGTCCGTGATAAAGGCGGTAAACGACACTTAGAGAACCCACGACTCTTCGCAGGGCAAGAGGTGCAAACCCAACACTGGTTCGCTGGGTCTTCTCAGTTGGGGCGTATTGGATCCGGTGGTAGCATTGAAGCGCGACCATCGTTATAAATACAAGGTCCGCCATAATAATAATATTTAATTCGTACCTTAATATAGACCGAACCATTCAGACAATATGTAGCAAAATATATCTTAAACTATAAATTACGATAGTTAAACTTAAATATAATCTCTTTGACAATAACTTAATTCAAGCTAGCTATATATCATTACTATTATAAAATAAATATTTTAACAATCCGTGTACCTAAATATATATGTAACTAGAAATCATTATGTATACTTAATTATATTACTACAAACATGTTCTGACTATTTACAAGTGCTTTTTTAAAGTCTACTAGAATGAAAACCTTTAATTAAACAGTACGGTCCCCATAGCCAATGACGATTCGAAGTGCGGGACATTGTATGCGAATGGAAGGAGTTGATATGTGGCAGCAGAATTCCGTAATAATTATTACTCATTCATACAATGCTATCCATTAATTAATTTTAACATAATCTTTTAATCTTACTTCCGTGTCGCTTGTGTAGATAATTAAATAATCATATTGTTCCTTAAAACAATGGCATCTTATCGACATCTACGATTTCTTTATCTTCATACAATTTTAGACGTATGTACATATTTATCTTAAGTATCATCGACAACGGAAATATCTGACATAAATTTTATAAATGTTTCATTCAATCAATACAATGTGTACCTGAATATCTATGTTACTAGAAATAATAATGTATACAACTATATTACTACAAATATGTACTGACTATTTACAAGCGCTTTTTTAAAGTCTACGTGAATAAAAACCTTATTTTATATTTTTTTTAATTTAAAAATATTAATCTAATATACATATAATAAAATCGTAGAAAAGTCAAAACTGTACGTGGATTTTTTTTTAAAAGGATACTTGTGGCGTGATCTACACTTGATATCGAAGCCAAATATATAGTTTTTAGAATTTTTGTATGTTTGTCTGTATGTCCGGGCTAAACTCAAAAAGTAATGCATGGATTTATTTCAAATTTTGCATGAATGTTACCTACCCCTACGCGGTTATAACCGCGGGGCACACCTATTATAGTTATATTGCCAGCTACTGTAAAAATTAGGCATTTAATATTTTTTTATATTTGCTTTGCCTATTCGGCACTGCGATTTTCTGTTAGTATCCTATAGGAGTCTTTTACTACTTCACTTGACATTAGAAGCGATCGGAGGCTAAACCTTGGCCGTTTTTGTAGTCTATCTATTACATATAAATTGAATTAGAGTGTCTGTTTGTAATATTGAAATGAAAGTTTTTTACTACATGTATATGAATATATTTACGGTACATACACCAAAATAACATTTTTTACAATTTTTGTCTGTCAAACAAAAAGACAGACAGTCTTTTTGTTCCGGCTAATCAGTGAGATGGCTGGACCGATTTTGACGAGATCTTTATTGGCAGGTAGCTGATGTAATGAGGAGTAACTTAGGCTATGTTTATTTTAGATTTTTAGAAAACTAATTGACACGCGGACGTATCGCGGGTACAGCTATTACACTAATATTATAAAGGCGAAAGTTTGTGAGTGTGAAAGTGGCTAGAGCGATTTTAATAAAATTTTGTATGGATGGGGTTAGCTGACACCCCGGATTAACACATAGGCTATAATTTATAAAGTTTAACGCGGGTAAAACCGCGTGACACAGCTAGTTGAATATATATCTCATGCATTATATATGTTATGATATCGAAAACTAAGACAGTCATATTTAGACAATGTGTCCCACTCAAAATATACACCACTAGTTCCAACTATGAGCTACAAGTACCGTAAGTAGCCAGTAAGTTTTTGCCGTATATCTATAATGCAAAGTTTTTAGGGCCGAATTAGTCCATAACAATTAACTCATGTGGCCGACCTTACTTATGTTAGAAGACTTAATATATCTATTAGTTGATATTGTTTATCGTTCATGTAATCTTTTATTAATAGGTAAGTATATCATTCCTGCAAAGCGGCCGTCACTATTTTTTATTTTTGAAGTTATACTTCTTTTGGCGCGATGGAGAAAAATGATGAGAGTGAATTTTTACGATGCGCGCGCACACCGACACCAAAAAATTTAACAGCATGAAGTTAGTTCTAGGTGGTATGAGAGGGAATTTATACGATGCGCGCGCATCGTGGGCGCGCATCGTAAAAATAACAGCATGAAGTTAGTTCTAGGTGGTATGAAAATGTATTATATATATTTTTTTAAATTTTTGTCTGTTTGTCTGTATGTATGTCCGGGCTAAACTCAAAAAGTACTGCATGGATTTACTTCAAATTTTGCATGGATATTACTAAGAGGTCGGGTCAACATATATGCTACATAATATTATCATGCTATCACCTACGGGGATGAGCAATTAAAAACCATAGCATAGTCACGAGGTACCAGTAAATAGTCTTTGGTGTCTTTTATCTGTGATGTCAGGAATATCATACGATCTCTTAAAAAAACCGTAAGCTCAAAGTCGATACACGAAGTTCCAGGCGTAACTCTGATGTCCATCAACAGACCTGTCACATTAATTTTGCGATCAAATTTTGACAGAGTTTAAACGATAAGTCCAATACCGATATATGTATGTAGTATAACCCCTTACGTATTGTGAAGGATAGTTCAAATGTCCATCAACAGAACCGTAAGCTCCCATCAAAATAAACAATAAGCCCAAACCCGATACACATAACTTACTCTCACTAAGTACCCTTTTACTAAGTGGCAATGACACAGATAGATTCATATTTAAAAAAAGGATTCCTAATGAATTTTCTAGCAGTGTTTCTCAGTAGCTGCCACGTCATGTACTGCACGGTAGGGTAAAAAATATTGTCGATTCCACAAAAATGTAATATTTTATGGAATAAATGAATTTTGAATTTTTGACCATTCAGATGTCTTTCATGAGATTTGTCCAGTCAGCCACCTGAACTCAAGTGGTTAATGGTAAGATCAAAGTAAACTTTAAGCCCAAACTCGATACTCATAGCCTATCATGAAGTTCCAGAGCTAGGCATATCCATAATTAGATTTATCCTATCAGTCATGTGATGAGAATTACCTGACTACTAAGCCAATAGTCGTGGGATTCTCTTTATATTCCCTGACTATTTGATGTACCAGATGACATTTAATATATTGAATGTAAAATTAATTAACATTTATTCTATTGACATGCATGAAACTTTTTTGTATTTATTTTCCTCTTTATTATTTAACTATGTAATACTGTAATTTTATATTTATTCTATTGATTGTATTGTGCAAAATTAAATGATAAATATTAAGTATTATTGTAATATGTACCTAATGTTGCTGTGCCCTTACAGGGTATAATGTTGAAACATAAATAATACCATAGTAACAATATTGTATACACATGATTTGCAATAAATAAATTGAAATTGATTCCCACACAGGACGAATGTTATTGTGAGGAGCAGGATTATTTGTTTTGTACCTATATCTGTATATTAGTATGTTTATCAGTTTTCTGGTTGCTATAGTACAGGTTTTGCCTAGTTTGGGATCAGATGGCAATGTGTTAGTTATTCCAAGATATTTATTTATTATTATTTATATACTGCACCATTCATACACAATGCTAAATAATATATAGATAACTATACAACATGTAACGTAATTAACGCACACCCCAATTAGAATATTATGTTGTAATCATAGTACATACACTGAATTTTAATTTAACATGTATATGCATTGTTATTTACTACATTAGTTTCTTGGAATAAAGTTTTTTTTCTTTATTTTGTATTGCATGATGGAATTTGTATCTATGAATAAAATAAAACTGCGATTTTAATAGTGTTATTGCTTTGACTTACGGTCTATTTCAATTTTTTTGTGACTGTGCAGGGTTAATATAACAATAATTTCCGAAGTTTTAATTATTTTGGAATAAAAAATTATTATTATTAAACTTACTTATGCCCAACTTATGTGTACTTATGTCCAATCAACCAATCAAAATAAATTTTATTTTATCTTCACAATAGTCTTTATGTGGTATTACACTTGATACATACTATGAGACATAACATTGTGAGAGACCAGAGATCGATGTAGGTTTTCAAATCCTCCCGGATGTTACCACCACTTAGATCACACACAATGTCCAAATGCCTTCTATACCCATTTTTTAAACCTACTCAGCAGCTTATATGTAACTAGCTGTGTCCTGCGGTTCTACCCGCGTTAAACTTTATAAATTATAGCCTATGTGTTAATCCAGGGAGTCAGTTAACTCCATACCATTTTTTTCTAAAATCGCTCCAGCCGTTTAGACGTGAAGAAGTAACAAACATACACATTCACACACTCACAAACTTTCGCCTTTATAATATTAGTGTGATGAGCACAATTTGTTCTGGGTCTGGGTATAATTTATTTATCTATAATAAAGGCTCTGCTTAGTTTGGGATCAGATGGGATGGCAGTGTGTTAGTGGTCCCAAGATATTTATTATTTATAGACTGCACCATCTATACAGCAGGGCCTCGATGATCCGAACAACGAAAATTTATACCCTGTTCGGATGCACGAAGCGTTCGGATTATAGTATGTTAAAATTTTGAAAGGGATTTATCGAAAAAAAAAAAAAAAAAAAAATTATAATGTATTTATTGAAGTATGTACGTTAGATGTATGTTAGGTACGAATGATATGTTGTATAAGATTCTATAACAAACTTCCCAATGATATTAGAGAATTATCTACGAATAAGTTTAAAATAATTATTAAAGCCAAATTGTGTAGCAGGGTATATTACAAAATTTCTGATTATTTAAGTGATAAATGCTTGGGATTGAGTTGTTCTGAGTCAACACACATGATTGTAATTAATCTTAAGTATATTTTATTTTAAAAAAGGATTCCTATCGAGTTTTCTGGCAGTGTTTCTCAGTAGCTGCGACGTCATGCACTGCACGGTAGGGTAAAAAAATATGACGATTAAACATAAATGTAAAAATTTTACGGAATAAATGATTTTGACTTTGACTTTGATACAATGCTATTAATCACACTTTTTTAAAGAATTCCAATATAGTGCTCTGACGAGTAGTATTTAGTGAAATAGAAAATGCTTTATCCCTTAATTTACGTAACAGCATTTTTTCCGGAATAGAAATGTCGACTTCATCTGCCCATTCCAAACAAGTATTTAAGCAAGACACAGCTTGAGTATGTGGGATCTGTGAGAAATGGCGGTTGCGCAGGGGTAAGGAGGGTCGTTCGGATTATAGAGGCATTCGGACGAGCTGGGGTACGGATTATCAAGGCCGTGCTGTACATATAATAAAATCGTAGGAAAGTCAAAACTGTACATTTAATATTTTTTTTAAAGGATACTTGGGGCGATCAACAATCGATATCGAAGCCAAAAATATAGTTGTTAGAATTTTTGTCTGTTTGTCTGTATGTATGCCCGGGCTAAACTTAAAAAGTACCGCATGGATTTAGTTAATATTTTTCTTGAATATTACTAAGAGCTTGGTTCAACATACAGGCTACATATTATCACCTACGGGGAAGGAGCTGTGATGATTTATTAAGTTTAACGCGGGTAAAACCGCGGGGCACAGCTAGTTATATATAAATATGTACTATTTTTATTTCTTCGACTTATTATTACACGTGTAAATATATTATACCACTAAGATCGCACACGACGTCCAAAATGCCTTCCCATTGTTTAAACCTGCTCAGCAGCTTATATCTAATGTTACAAACAAAAGTAACTTTCCCTTTAATTCGTTTGGAAATAATAACAGCAGACGTGTTTCTAAACGAGTCTACTTACTAAGTAACAGTCATGTTACGGCCGGTCAAGGAGACAGACAGACAACAGTTGGCAGTAAGGTCAACTGCAGTAAGCATTGATTTTTTGCATGTTGTGCTCGGTACATAGATACTAGCAATGCTCCTTTTGGTACTATTGTGTCCCTTTCAATTTAATTTTAGTTATATTTTTCA
The DNA here is from genome assembly GCA_951640165.1 of Pseudoips prasinana. NCBI lineage: Eukaryota > Metazoa > Arthropoda > Insecta > Lepidoptera > Nolidae > Pseudoips > Pseudoips prasinana. The sequence goes on along the minus strand of OX621251.1, from coordinate 27,569,405 downwards.
TAGGTTTATATTTCGGTATTGTATTACTAACTAAAATACCTGATGATGATGATGTCCTCCCAGCCGAATTTCGACCACGGCGGCCAGTCTCAATGGAGATTAGTCAATTGCGCAGGACATATTATAGTGCACAAGTGTGTGCGCATACACAGGGGCACTTTCTATTCCATCACTCTCATGATCCGATGGGACGACTAGCGACACGACCGGAAAGAGGTCAGGTACAGGACCGACGGCTTTACGTGCTCTCCGAGGCACGGGGATATAATACCGCCAACTCCCTGACTTCGGGCTGATATTGAGAAATTTCTTTTTACGGAAAAATCCCAAAATGTTTTTTTGTCCGGGATTTGAACCCAGAACGCTACCGCTAAACCAACCTACCTACACAATAGCCAGTCTTGCGTTACCCGTATACAAAAGATTTATTAAATATTGTATTGTTGCGCCTAACTATAACATAGCTGGACAAAAGTCTTACCAAAGATCTTCAAAACTGCAGATATTCCGCTACCCGCATCCAGACAACTTTTTTTTTATTAGTATATGTTTTCTACGCTCTAAAACGATTTATGTTTTGGTACTGTATTACTTTCTTTCTAAAAGACTGAAGTATAAGTTAATACTATAAGTATTTTAGAAAGTAATACAGTAATAATATACCACCTAGAACTAACTTCATGCTGTTAAATTTTTTGGAGTCGGTGTGCGCGCGTATCGTAAAAATTCACTCTCATCATTTTTCTCCATCGCGCCAAAAGAAGTATAACTTCAAAAACACCGTGTAAAGTTTTACCGTCATAATAATGCATTGCTTTTTTTATTCTTGACACTTGAAGGTTTAGCAAGTTCTTATGTCAAACTGAGTATTATAATTATTATAAGAGTATATACTATCGGTACTCGTTCTCTTTTATTAAAGTATTCTGAGTGTTGACGTACGAAGTTTTATATTGATGATTTTACTATAGAGTAAGCAGAAAAATCTCGATAACAATTATTGGGACGACCCGGGATTATTCATATAAATCTACACTGCCAAAATCAACTACGAACTTGTTGTTTAGTTCGCGTTCACCTAATTTGTTAAACTAGGTCAAATAATTCAGCCGGGATCCTTGTTTGCACGTAACATGACCCGACCATGACCTTTAAAGGTCGAGTCGGTTGCGGTCTCCAGGAAAAATACGGTAAAAAACAATATATTTTCGAAAATTATAAGGAATGTAAATGGATGAGGAGGACTTTTGAAGAAATGCGTGAAACTTAAAATGTGGTCAATTTGAATAGTTTAAACATTTTGGATTATCTTTTTAATCTAAGTAGTATATAATTTTCAATTCAATTTATTTATTAGCCCTTATTCTTTATCTTATTGATATATGAGTCGACCCCAGTAAGTTAAATTAATACTTGTTGTCTTAATAGCTAATAACAAAAGAGTGAGGCCTAATAAACGTCAAATCTTAGACTAAAGTATAAACGAATTTGTTATTATGGTTTACTATGTAACTTGATGTAACTGGTGATCATGATGATGTAACTACTGGAACAACCTACGTCGATGACAAAAAAATTGCAGGTAAGCCTGCTATGTTTGCCATCAAATGGGACGCCGTGGTCTCCTTCTGAGAGGCAGTCATGCACCGGAAGGAGGTCGCCGAGCGGGATATGGAGAAAGCCGATCCCGCTCGCAGACAGAGGAGGCGTCGGGGCGGCAGCAGCAGCCGGTAGCCCAACTCCCCTCGGGGCCGCGGGGCTGCGGGAGCACTCATACTGCCACCACGTGAAAGCAGCTCCGGGAAGACAGCGATCTGTTTGTGGCGCTGTCGCTGTGCTCGGCTGGCGGGAGTCGGCAATCCAGAGCCCTCCCAGGGTACCTACGTGTCCCGACCATCTGGGACATCAGGCGCCAAGACAAGTCCGCGGCAGGTTAGGTTAAGTCGGTGCGAGTCCGACATACCCACCCGCATACACTTTTTGCGGGTGGCTTGCGTAGACATTCCTCCTGCCTTGTCAAAAAAATAAAAAAAGGCTTAACTGCCATGCCACCCAACGCTGTTATGTTAGGTTTTATCTTGTGGCGCTGTGAGTAAAATTGTATGTTATGAATGCTTAATACTTACACTATTATTTAATAGCAAGTTAATGTGTGTGGTGACAGCAGAATATCGTCACCCCATTTCATGCCGTTAGGGGCGTAGATGTCGTCCTGGGGGAATGCTATTGTTTGACCTTTGAAAGACAGAATACGATATACTGATGTAAGACAGAGTTTTGGCCTGAAAGAGTAGTTTGAACATTTAGAAAGGATGAATGAAAGAAGATTGACAAATGAAGTATATATACCTGGCCTGTGTGAATGATACAATCGGAAGGGGAAGTCGTCGTAGAACATTCTCTGACTAAGTCGAAGATGTATTCAAGAAAGACCAGGTCAGAAGTATCCTTAACCTAACGTAATGAATATCGCAAATATCTGTAATAATATTGTTTCGAATATAATTAATTTAACATTAGCACGATATTGTGCGACGATAACTTAGAATGCCATTAGATACATAAATTACAACCTTTACCTACTTTCCTGCTTATTTACTACCGGCATATTATTATAATTTGTCTCTTGGCTGACTGACCTGACTAATTAAGATAAGTGGTGATTCTGTCCAGCGAGGAGTGGACTCATCACAATAATGCAAGAGGCGTGGCTTGTTGTTCAATCTATCAACTGCGTTAAGGGAGGGTCACATGAAAGTTATTCTTTCCTTCGGAATCTTTTTCCGTAAATAATTTGCCTATTTATACAAATGATTGGGATAGGAGGAACTTAATTATACGACGATCACCGTAGCCTAGTTGGTAGTGCTCCTGCCTACGAAGCTGGTGGTCCTGGGTTCGAATCCCGGTAAGTGCAAATATTTGTGTGATGAGCACGAATATTTGTTTCTGAGTCATGGATGTTTTCTAGGTATTCATGTATTTATCTTTCTATATAAGTAGGTATATCGTCGCCTGGTACCCATAGTACAAGCTTTGCTTAGTTTGGGGCTAGGATGATCTGTGTGACATTGTCCCCAGATATTATTATTAATTGCTACTATCCTTGACGGCACACAACACAGTGGTGATGTTTTTGTTTTAATTAAACTTCTTAGGACAACTAACTCTCTGCCATCTGATCCCAAACTAGGCAGAGCCTGTACTTTAGCCTCCAGACAACTGATAAAAATACTTATATGTTTTTAAATATATGCTAAAAGATACACAACGATTTTACCAAATTAAGGAATGTGTATATTCGTAGTAGGTATAATTTACAGATTGCGTTACAGTTTAATGCATTGTAATGTTCAACATTTCGTTTTTCCTTCCGGAGAGAAAAATAAATCCTTCAGCACTGGAACAACGACCAAAAAAGAACCACGTCTCACAGTCTTATAACTATTATTATTATTATTTCATACATACACACCTCCTGACAATCACGAACACATAAAATAAAAATTCTTCCAATTTAGTGCAGTCGTTTCGAAATTGTGAGCTTACAAACATGTCGGCTATTCATTTTTAGTGTTTCGTAGCCAAATAAAAAAAACGGAACCCTTATGGATTCGTTATGTCTGTCTGTCTGTCCGTCCGTATGTCACAGCCACTTTTTTCCATAACTACAAGAACTATAGTGTTGAAGCTTGGTAAGTGATGTATTCTGTGAACCGCATTAAGATTTTCACACCAAAAAAGAAAAAATCTTTTTTTTTATCGAACTCATAGATCTATGGATAGGGTTTCAAAAATGGTATTGAGGTTTCTAATATCATTTTTTTTAAAGTAAAATGTGTGTCTCCCCCTGTAACGTCTAAAATAAGAGAATGATAAAACTAAAAATAATATATAATTTACATTACCATGCAAACTTCCTCCCAACTTTGGTTTGAACGAGATGTAATAAGTAGTTTTTTTTAATACGTCATATGTCGTCAACCGCAATTTATCTTTCATTCAATCAACTCAAATACCTGCTACGGAGCCCTTCATGGGCGAGCCCGACTCGCACTTGGCCGCTTATTAATTTTTATAGATTATTAATTAATTATTAGTGTACTTTGAATCGTTTTTCAATAGATTCTATGTGACATGTGCCTACGTCGCATTAATGCCGCAAATCTATTATCAATTAAACTAATGATTAAATAGTTTAGTGATATCATAAAAGTATTAAGACTACTTTGAGTTTTATGATTTTATTTACTTTACGGATATTAATAATTTGACGTTTGTTTGATTTGTGCTGCCCGTTGCGATAATTAATTATAAGTATCGTTCTATTTCCAAACATGGAATGGCTTATCATTTCTACTGCCCTTATTTAAAATATTATTCACGATAACATGCATCATTAAGTTTAAAATATTGTAAACTAAACGACTTTGAATACATATATTTAGTAACTAGGTAATGTTTTTAAACAATTTCAACATTTATAAAATAAATTTTATACTTAAATGTTTTAACAATGTGTGTGTTAAAAATATCTATAATATGTAACTAGAAATATTATGTATACTTAACTGTACTGTTACTACAAACATGTTCTGACTATTGACAAGCGCTTTTTTAAAGTCTACGTGAATAAAACCTTTTTTATTTATTTATTTCTTTGTTGTTTTTGGTTTCCTTTGTACTCTTTTTTTAAACCGTCAAATATTTTGTAGACACGGTTATAATGGAGCACAAAAACTAACAATATTGTATAAGTTTCGACACTGCCTTTCAAAATGAATGATAAATCAGTTTGAACTAACAGGTATTTTTGCTGAATAACCATTACCGTGGTCTCCCTTTCCAACTAACCTTTCCCGGTTATTAATGGCTTTATGCTTAGCATTAGGTTAACTTTTTACGGAAGGTAGGAAGGTGCGGCTGAAATTCTATACCTCATTTACATTTAACCTTTTTCTAATGTGCGGCCGCTCTAATATTGTTTCCTTGGCAGTTCAGAACATGTTACGTCATGTTTCTCTAATTTGACGTAAGATGCTTGAAAGTGACAGTTATGTTCATTCTCTAAAACTGTTACATCAGTTCTTTGCAGACTCCATTTAGGTCATTGCTGTACACCTGTTTTCCTTCGGAAAATTCGGGTCCCAGATTCATCTCTCTGTGAGTGTGGGTTGGATGAGGGTTCTCTGGACCACATATTTTTTGAATGCTCGAAACTTAAGGCAGGTAACTTGAGGCAACTGTACAAATTAAAAGCATGATTAATCCTGCTTTTAATTTGTACAGTTGCCTCCCTAATTTAAAAATCCCTATTTCCATTAGATTTTCAGCATTATTGACAATAAATAAAATAAAAATAAAATAAAAATCTTTTATTTCAGACAAATTAGTCCATATGGAGATCACAATACAATAATAATAATAATTTCACAATAAATACAATTTCATAATAAATAACAATAATAAAAGTAATAATTGACAAGCTAGTGTTAGTAAATTATTTAGACTTATAAACTATGTTAGTATTGACATGAAGATCAGCAAATCTTTTTAAAACATCTGCATCCATCCGCTCAGCAATCATCTTCAGAACTCCATTGCAGCTCCCTCTCATCCTACGCACTAAAGAGGCTGACTTTTTGCGTATGATGGCATAAAAGTCATCTATGCCAGCATCTGCAAACATGCCTGAAGCGCTACAGTAGCGAGGAAGCCTCAGCAGAGCCCTGAAGGTATTGTTATACTGGACTCTAAATGCGTTATATGACCTAGATGTAAAGTCCATAGAGCACACGTATAAAAACTTTGGCAGAACGCTCTGAAGAGTGTTAATTTTACCTGAGCATTACAGCGTGTGAATCTATGGGCCAACATATTGCCTCGCACTGCCAATGCCCTCCGTTCCCGTTCAATGTCCAGCTCATCTTTTAAGTCCTCTGAGACTATATGCCCCAGGTATTTAAACTTTGGAACACGGTTCAAAGGTACTCCATTTAGCATCAGTGGTGGAATATGAGCAGGTTCCTTTAAGTTACCTTTAAAAAACATGAACTCACTTTTGCTTTCATTGTATTTTAACCCGTGTTCCACAGCATAAGTCTGACATACATTGAGCAGTCGTCTTAAACCACTTATTGATGGACTGAGAAGCACCATGTCATCGGCATAACTTATGTTATTTACTGCTACACCTTCAATTTTGCATCCAGCATGCATGCTGCTCAGTTCACCAATCAGCTGATTTACATATAAATTAAATAATCTAGGTGATGTCAAGCCACCTTGCCTCACACCACAATTCAGAGTGTACTCGTCAGATTGTACATTTCCCCATTTTACTACATTTTTTTGATTACCATACCAGTAAGAAAAGATATCAATTACCTCAGGAGATATGCCCGCTTTTTCTAGTTTATGCCACAGTAAATCATATGACACCCGGTCAAAAGCTTTGGACAAATCCAAAAAACAAGCATAAATCGGAGTCTTCTTCTTTACATAGTAGTTAACTACATATTTAAGCGTTAAAACGGCACTTTCTGTAGACAGACCCTCCCGAAAACCAAATTGTGTGTCATGTAAGTGAATATGTTTTCTGAGAGTTATATCCAATATTTTATCCAACACTTTTGACACAACTGTAGCTAGTGATATAGGTCTATAATTAGTTTTATCCGCAATATCTCCTGTAGCATTTTTCACAAGAGGAATGACAATAGTTTTCATTAGTTCTGGAGGTAGGTAAGAATGCCTAATGCAAAATGTAAACAATAAAGATAAAACCCTGTTTATGCGGGGCCCCGCATGCTGCAGATGCTCAATACTGAGCCCATCATGCCCTGGTGACTTCCCTCTTTTCATGTTCTTTATTGCCTGAGATACATCTTTACTAGTAATTTTAGTGGGACATGACACCTGACTGGGCCCAGTACCAGACACCTCAGCAGGTCCCAAGCTTGACTCAACTCTAAAATAATCTTTGAATTTATTGGCTATTATTAGCGGGTCATCAGTACCATCCACACTCACAGACAGTTTCACCTTACCATTCAGACTTTTAGTACTTTTCCAGAACTTACTAAAATGTTTGTTGGAATGTTGAGTGGCTAAGATGTCCATTTTTATTTGCTCTTGGTGTTGTTGGCAATACTTCAACCTTGATTTAAATATTTTACGGCTGAGAAACATGCTATCATATATGGGGCCTTGTGCGGGCTTACCACACAAAACATACATTTCAAAATCTATCCTAGCTTGCCTATGTGCTGCTGCTACATGTTTATTCCATCCCATCAAACATTTTCCCCTTCCTGACTTTTTGAGCACAGGGGCACAACTATCTGCTGAAGATTTCTTTAATACCTCTACAATATTGTCATAAAACAAGTTAATTACATTTCTGTGACTTATGTCACTACACATCTTATCTGCACATTCATGAAATTCTGAAGGAAAATCAATTAATTTTAATTTTTCATTGCAAATTGTATTGTATTTATCAATTTCCTGCATGTTTCTATTACCCCATAATACATTATTAACTTGTTTAGACACTACTGAATAGGTTTTATTTGTCAAACAAAGATTACATTCAATGACTAGTGGGTAATGATCTGACCAATACACATCATATAAAACCTCAACATTATTTACCGCATACCATGCAGACTCTGTAGTTATACAATGATCAAGCCAGCGTTTACTCCCAGAAGCACCACATACATATGTGTGTGTGTCAGGCGACTGGCCAAGCATTACCTTATCTGCACATATCCATTGTCTTTCATTACAGAACATCACTAATTCCTTGTCAAATAGTGTTGATGGATGGGCATTGTAGTCACCCAACATAAAAACAGTTTCACAATTACAGTCCTCAACAATGGCATTGATTATTGCCAAGCATTCAGTAAATAATGGTAGACTGTCAGAGTTCTGATAGAAAGGCATGTACACATTAATAACCACTATCTCACGGCAATCAGCCGTAACTGCCTTTATAGCCACAATTCTATCACTACTGCATTTAATCACTGAAACCTGTTGAAAAGCACTTTTCCGCCACAGTAATGCAACTCCACCATACAGTCGACCACGTATTATGCCCACTGCCGTGTCCATACCCGATTTAGCTGTATAGACAAAGTCACTGTTGATTTCCCCGATAAAAGGCAGGTCTTCCGGCATTAACCATGTCTCCTGTAACGCCAGTACATCAGCTGTCTTGCACAGTTCACGTACACATTCAATACTTCGTTTTACATTTTTACAATCCCTATCGCAATCTAATCCCAATTTCATCCCCAGAAATTTTCAAAATTTTAATGGCTATTATCGGATGCAATCGCATCAAATTGTAGGTAACTCTTATCTGTGAATGTTGTCGTGGCATATTTTTAACAATTATCCATGTTCATATTTATTATTTATTTATAATATGTATTATCATTCTTATGTCGGTTTCAGTGTTATAACACACTGAGCAAGATACACAATTAGTGATATCAATGTAGTGTGGTTAAAATTAACTTAAATTATTACACGTTTTCCCATTTTCATAATCTGACATTGGCAGAATTGTCGACATTGGCACTAATTGCCATTTACAAAAAAGAAGTAGAAGACCGTTATGAAAACCGCTCTGTATAAACATACAAAGCGGCTGCAAAATAGTAATACCAAAGATCTTCTTAGCGTATCGATGGCAAACTCATAAAATTTTTGTGGCCTAAAACGTGGCCACACTGATTGCACTGCTTGTGGCATTCCTAAGATCCTGCCATGAACATGTGGCAGGGCAAGCTGAGCACGATGTTAGATGGGCCATGGATTGGACCTATGCTCTACAAATACAGTTAATTTTGGGGTTGCTTGACAGTCCCCACCTAGACATGTTTTCTTTGCTTCGGCCCACCTGAGTCCGGAGTCTTTTTAAGGACTTCCAGATCGGCCACAGAAATTGATCTCCAGGCGGGAGGCTTTCGGATGACGTGACAAACTATCCGGTAACAACACTCTCTTCGGTATTACCACAGATTATTACCGGATTAATTTTGTACAGACGCCAGCACATCAAGCTACCCAATGTGTCAAATTTACCCAATTGAAAGTGAACCTTATGCTTTTGTGATAAAGTTGAAAATCTATAAAAGAAATTTGACAGATTGGGGTAGCTGGATGTGCTGGCGTCTATACATTCCAGATTCTGCATCTTGTACATCACCGAAGATAATATAATAATAACGTAATGGTTACCTATCATAAGTTCGAAAAATATTTAACCGAATTTCATTTCACCAAAAACTTTGATCGTTTCGTTTTTTTTATTTCACGGAAGTCACGTCTGCCACTGTATCAGTTAACCTATTATCAATTTGTTTTTTTTCGTTACTCCGATGTTTCATTTGGACGAAATACTTTTCACCGAAGTTACACATAACCGAAATAACATTTGTTCGAAGTGTTGTGTTTCCTAACATTAAAAATTACTATTAATTACCAATCATACAACTATTTTACTAAACACATTTTCTTTTCACCAAACGCCTAGAGAGTTTGTGCACATTATTTCGTCTCTTATTTTTGCTGTTGCTGCAGCATGTAAGCAAGCATGCAGCATGCAGCAGGCATGCAGCATGCATGCAGCATGCAAACAGGCATACAGCAGGCATGCAGCTTGCAAGGAGGCATGCAGCATACAAGCAGGCATGCAGCATGCAAGCATGCATGCAGAACGCATGCAACATACAGCAAGCATTTTTTTTGTCACGGCTCTGGCGTTGCGGGGTTTGGGCGGGCCCACGCGGGCTTAAATAACACTCTAGGGGTAGGGCAACCAAGACTGTATAGAGTCGGTTTTGCAGCAATTCGTTTCTTTCACCCAATTCTATAGCACAACATTGACTTTTTATGACGCTATTTTAATTTAATTTTGAAAATACTACCAAATATACGTCTATATATTTGTGACCAAAATACAGTAAAATTTTATTTTGGTGTGGTGAAAATGCGGCAAATAAAGCCTTTGGCAAATGAAAAATGTTCAAAAAGGCGTCGTCCAAAAGCAAAAAATTATTTTGTAAATCGGCGAAAAATAGTTCGGTAAAATAATACATATGACAAATGACACTTCGATTATATTAAAATATGTCAAATAATGACATGCGTTTCTTTACGGCTTGAACAACTCTGATATAGGGTTTCCCTTTATTGTATAGGAAGGTTTAAAGTCTAAGTAATAATAATGATGATAATGGTAATAATTATGTTAGCAAGGGAATCCTAAATTTGATCTGCTAGTCTGTATCATTCGTAGCTTTACGCAGAGCGCCTACCCCGGATTGGTAGATGGTGCTTTTTAGGGTTCCGTACCCAAAGGGTAAAATGGGATACTATTACTAAGACTTAACTGTCTGTCCGTCTGTCACCACGCTGTATATCATAAACCGTGATAGTTAGACAGTTGAAACTTTCACACATGATGTATTTCTGTTGCCGCTATAACAACTAAAAAGCAAAATAAAGTAAATATATAAGGGGGCTCCTATACAACAAACGTGAATTTTTTGCTCGTTTTTATAGATAATAGTACGGAACCCTTTGTGCTGACTCCGACTCGCACTTGACCGGTTTTTTATATACGATTGTGCGTGCGAGATTTGAGATTCAAGTAGACGAGCATTTTGCGAGATATTACATAGAATCTGGGGCATTATTTCTGATTCCAATAATTCGACGTCATTTGTAATACAACGACCTTTCTTGTTCACCTAGCGGGAGTAGGAAGCACTTAAAATGTTCAGCGGAGCACGATGCGTGCGACAGTCTGCTTAGAAAAGGGCCGAGAAAGAATATTTACACGAGATAAGATAAACTTAGTTTATCCAAACATGAGTGAACAATCCGTAAAGGAGATAGCTAGAATGTCCTTCTAACCGATTTACTTTATTTACTCGAAGGAGAGGAAACTAGTATAACTCATGATGGTGAAACCTATATTAATGTGCTGTGGCGTATGTACAAATTATTTCTGCAATGTAGTCCGTTTTAAAGTCCCGATGTACGGGTAACTGGTCATTCATTATGTTATTCGCGGGTGGATTAACTATATCGCGTATGTATTTTGGAATCTGCACGATATTAATGTTGCTTTTTATGGCAGAATTGTATACCATAAATGCAGATCATTGTCTGTGTAATTGATCTGATTGTAATAAAACATACGGTGCAGTCTTTGGGGACTGGCGATAGAAGTGAAAACTATTTGACTTTACATATGTCAGGCAGCACATCCAGCTACCCCGATCTGTCAAATTTCTTTTATAGATTTTCAACTTTATCACATAAGCATAAGGTTGACTTTCAATTGGGGAAATTTGACAGTTTGAGGTAGCTTGATGTGCTAGCGTCTGTACGTAATGTAATGTAATAATTTAGAAAAATGGTAAACTACTTTTTTGATGAGAGAAATAAATGCATATTCTATTCTATTCTAGTATGTAAAATATACTTATAACGCACGGAGGTATGCATATCTATCTCCTTTCCTTGTCGGTCCCAGTTATAGTTCATCATCATCATATCAGCCGAAAGACGTCCACTGCTGGACAAAGGCTTCTCCCAAAGATCTCCACAATTGCCGGTCTTGCGCTATCCGCATCCAGCGATTTCCAGCGACCCGCACGAGATCATCTTGTAGGGGGCCTGCCCACGCTGCGTCTTCCGGTTCGTGGTCGCCACTCGATAACCTTTCTGCCCCAGCGGCCGTCGGCTCTACGAGCTATGTGTCCTGCCCCATGCTACTTCAGTTGTAGTTATTAGACAACAATTGTTAAGCCATGTCAGAGGCCTACTGGGCGGCTTGAACAACTCTGCCGCTAGGGTAACCACTGCCAGTTTTTAAAAATTAAGCAATGCCTCCATACGTATTTTTCCGCTTTGACGCTAAAACTCTTGACCACAAGAGTTTCCGCGTTTTCGCCAAAACAATAGTAGCCAGCACAAGACTCGTATGAGTGTTGCCAATAAATCATTCATTTTATTTTAATGCATAACTGAAATAGAAACAATTGTATGCATTGAAACAATATTGAATATGACACTACGAAATAGTGAATTACCTGTAATATTTATCATTGAAGTAGCAGGTAGACAGATGTTATAATAGTAAATATTTACCTGCGATAAAATTTGGCCTTCCGCTGATTTTGAGACTGAATTCATAATACCGTTTATCATTGTTGACTCGAGTTCGAGACTATAAGGCGACTGACACACTGCCCCGCATGATGCAGCTAGTGCGTGAGTGCGTGTTCTAACGTTGCTTGTAAGCATCTCCGTTTGTATAGAAAACACGCACAGTCCAACACATATGAAGAACATGCATCTGCATCCGCATGCAGCTGAGCACGTAGATGCATGTTCTGTGTGTTAGACTGTGCGTTGTGTGTGCACTCACGCATTACGCTGCATCATGCGGGGTAGTGAGCCAATCGCCCAATATGACAATTTCACTTCAATGTTTGTCCATGCAACGCAAAATGGATACCTGGATTTGGATTTTAGTGAATTTGCCTGTAATTCCCTTGTAAAATCATTACTGTACATATACATAAAAAGTTAAGATGGGTCTCACGAGGAATACGATGCTGTAGCGTTAAAAAGCGAGAACTATTGTGGAAGTATAGGAAAAATCCTAGTAGTCTAAATAGATCAATTCTGATACAATATACTAAGAGATTTAAGAAAATTGTAAAACTAACTCAAAAATCCATTAACAATCACGACATCAACTCTTCCAAAATTAAATCGAAAACAATATGGCAACTTATTAACAAATCAAAATTCAACAACCCAGCGGAAAATATAACATGTATAAAATCAAACACAAACATTTTGACCGATCCCAATGAAATTGCTAAAGCTTTCAACGACTATTATATTGACAAGGTTATACCACTAAATGATATGGATAAATCCCGTTTAAAAAATACTTGACATCAAAAATGTTCATGAAACTATGGAATCCGTTACTTATATTACAAATCATAACCTCATTAAAAAATACTAACAGTGTTGGGTATGACGGCGTTTGTACAAAAGTTATTAAAGGGGTTGTGAAATATATTTGTACTCCCTTAAGCCATATATTTAACTTGTGTATTGAAACTGGCGTTTTCCCAAATCAACTCAAAACATCCATCATAAAACCCATTTTCAAGAAGGACGATACTAAACAAATGTCAAACTATAGACCTATAGCATTAATAACAATATTTGCAAAAATCTTTGAAAAATACATACATAATCAGTTTTATGACTATCTAGAAAGCCAGAACATCTTAGTCACAGAACAAAAAGGTTTTAGACGAGGAAAAACAATAAATCTTGCTATTTATGAATTTTTAGTAAACATTATGACAAACATGGACAACAGAAAACCAATTTCCGCAATTTTCATGGACCTTACACAAGCTTTTGACTACGTAGACCATGAAATCCTACTTCATAAACTAGAACAATATGGTGTTAGAGGCAACATACTAGAAATGTTAAAAAATTATCTTAATGACAGAACCCAATACACAGTGATTACTAGAATCGATGTCACTGCTAAGAAAGAAATTACCTATCAATCGGAAGGTCGCACAGTAAAATACGGTGTACCACAGGGATCTATTTTAGGACCCTTACTTTTTATTATATACATCAATGACCTGCCCAATGCTACTACTAACCCACTAACACTCTTTGCTGACGACAGTACTGTTACCATTAAGTCTGCAGAAGATCGTACCTACATCCAGAATATAAATAATACTCTGGGTTCTATTATAGAATGGCTAGATGCTAACAATTTACGGGCTAACATAAATAAAACAAAACTTATGAACTTTGCACAACGTACACCTACCCATTCTGATATAACTATAAGCTACAGAGGTAAATCAGTGATTGAGGTCGATACTACAAAATTTCTTGGTCTCGCTATTGATAAGAAAATAACATGGAAACCTCATATTGATCAATTAAATAAAAGATTAAATAAGTCTGTATATGCACTTTACGAACTAGCTCAAATTAGTAACGTTAGAACTGTAGTGACTGCATATCATGGAATGGTATCCTCTATTTTAAGATATGGTTTGATTTTTTGGGGGAACTCCACAGACCGAGATCGAATTTTCAAAGCACAGAAAAGATGTTTAAGGGCCATGTTTGGGTTAAAAACCATTGAGAGTTGTGCACCCTTTTTCCGCAAGTATAAAATACTACCACTACCTTGTCTTTATATATATGAAACTGCTGTGTTTGTTAAACTTCATTTATACCTGTATAATGTAGCTTCAGAGAGTAGTAACAGACGGCAACGAGACGAGTATCGTCTTTGTCTTAGAAAATCAAAAACTACTCTGATGCATAAAAGCGTGTTCTATATGGGGCCACTAATATATAACAAACTGCCCAAAGCGTTTAAAGGAAGTAATGACATGATTTTCAAAAAAGAATTGAAGCAATTTCTTGTGAATAAAAATTATTATAGTGTGACTGAATTCCTAAATGATAAATTTTAAATTGAAAGTAATGCTAATTGTATTTTTGTACCTGTATGATTGTTGTATTTTAGAATCTTATATATTATTTTGACATTTACTTCTATTAACGTGACATTGTTCAATACTATTTGACATTTATTATAATTCTATATCTTATCTGACATTGAAACATTTACTTAATTAATTGATTATATTGTGATCTAATTATATATATATAACTTAAGTTTAATAATTGCACTCGTCGAAATCAATGTAACTTATTCTTGTTTTTTTAAATTTGTATATGAAACAATTTGCATGCCTTAGTTTTTAGGTAGAATACAGCGTTCAAATAAGTTTAATGTGTACCATCCTCTGTAATACCTGTATTGAGCAAATAAAATTGAATTGAATTGAATTGAATTGAATGACTGGCGTATTGGTGTAGTGGTTAGCGACCCTGACTGCTAAGCCAGAAGTCGTGGGTTCGATCCCCAACCGGAACAAATCTTGGTGCGATGAGCACGCTTATTTTTTCTGTGTCTTCAGTGTAATTTATCTATAATGTGTAACGCCAGCACATCAAGCTACACCAATCTGAAATTCCCCAATTGAAAGTGAACCTCATGCTTATGTGATAAAGTTGAAAATCTATAAAAGAAATTTGACAGATTGGGGTAGCTGGATGTGCTGGCGTCTGTACCTATGTATTTAGAAATATATAAGTATGTTTATCAGTAGTCTGGTTGCCATAGTACAGGCTCTGCCTGGTATGATCAGATGCAGTGTTAGCGGTAGCTGTAATTATTTTAAATAAAATATGTAAACTACTGTTTTATTATTTCTAAGAATCATTTGTTTATTTTTGCCATAAAGTGTACTTCTACTTCTATAAATGAACTAAACTAACTATCGAACACAGCGGTAGGTTTTTTAACTATTTATTTCTTTGTTATGGAACCATTATACCCATCCAAATAAATAAAGAATAATCATAATCGGAAGTGACAGTGGGCAGGCCACATAGCTGGTAAAGCCAGAGGCCGCTGGGGCAGAAAGGTTCTCGAGTGGCGACCATGAACCGGAGGATGCACCGTGGCCGCGTGGGCAGGCCCCTACAAGATGGACTGATGATCTTGTGAGGGTCGCTGGAAGTTGCTGGTTGCTGATGTCTAGAAATATCATGCACAAAAGAATAGGGAATGAATTTCCTCATTTCATGTTTCGCCGGACCGTCTCAACTGGGTCGTGTTGAAACCGGTAGTAGATGAATCCGCTGAGTTTGTTTCGCTGGGTATTCTCAGTTGGACCGCATTGGATCCGGTGGTAACATTAAAGCGTCACCGTTGTTATAAACACAATTATAATAATATTGAATTCGTACCTTAATATAGACAGAACCATTCAGACAATATGTAGTACACGTGTAGTCTACGTGAATAAAAACCTTTTTTATTTTATTTATTCATTAAAAAAGTCTTTTCAATAAATATGCGACCGTTTAAATCGTCGTTTCGCTAAAAATCGATAATTTTACGGTGGTAGAGTGGTCCTGGCTGGCTGGAGATTTGCTAAAATTTAATGTTTAATGTTCTAAATTGACAGCATTCTTACAGCGGCCGCACATTATCTACTTATACAAATACGTACATCTTATACAATCATTGTAATGTGTAATTTGTGATTGTGCGAGTATTATGGTTTTGAAGTAGACACTCTAGATATAATATAAATGTGTCATGGAATTGATTAATCTCGAAAGCTAGAATCACCTTTAGCTGCATTATCTTGCTAATATAATAAATGTGAAAGTTTGTAAGTATGGATGAACATTTGTTACTCTTTCACCTAAAAACTACTGAATGGATTTTAATGAAACTTTACAATAATATAGCTTATACATCAGAATAACACATAGGCTACAATTTATAAAGATATTGTGTGAATTGTCCAAAATACGACGATAAGTGTCAATTAAGTAGGAAAAATCTGCCATCGGCGAACTATTCCGGCGTGCATTGCCAATACCGCTAGAGGTACACATCCTACTAATATTATAAATGCGAAAGTTTGTGAGTATAGATGTATATTTGTTTCTCTTTTACGCCAAAAATACTTTAACGCGGGTGAAACCGCGGGGCCTAGCTAGTATGTAAATAGATTCAGATGCGACTCATTTATTCCATATAAAAATGTAGAATTTATGTGGAATCGACAATTAGACGGGACGGTCGGCGTGGTTGGTAGATACTTGCCTATCATCCCCCAAATCAAACCCACGATCTGGTTTGATTTCCACTCAGGGGCTCTACCGGCTAAGTCGCCGAACATCAATTTCTTAAATGACGTTCAAATAAATAAAGGTTAAAAATGACTTAATCAATCGTTAAATCGGCTTCCATGACCACATGTGACGACATAAATGGTCCGGAATCGATTGTCAACGTTGAAGCCGATTTTAAGATTGATTAAGTAATTTTTAACCTTTATTTATTTGAACGCCATTTAAGAAATCGATGTTCGGCGCCTTAGCCGGTAGAGCCCCAGGATAGATATTTGTGGTCATGATAATGTCTGTTTGTCCTATGTCTAGGTGTAATTATCTATATAAGAATATGTAGTATTTCAGTTATCTGGTTTCCATAGTACAATCTCTGCTTAGTTTGGGATCACATGGCCGTGTGTGAATAATGTCCCAGGTTAAAAGTTGCCTTTTTAGGGTTCCGTAGCCAAATGACAAAAAGCTATAAGAGCTGTACTGTTGAAACTTGGTAAGTAGATGTATTCTGTGAACTGCATTAAGATTTTCACACAAAAATAGAAAAATAACTATAATTTTGGGGGTTCCCCATACATGTGGAGTAAGTATCTATAGATAGGTTCATTTTTTTCTAAACTGAATAGTTTGCGCGAGAGACACTACCAAAGTGGTAAAATGAGTGCCCCCCCCCCCCCCTGTAACTTCTAAAATTAGAGAATCATAAAACTAAAAAAAATATATGATGTACATTATTACCATGCAAACTAACAACGAAAATTGGTTTGAACTAGGTCTAGTAAGTAGTTTTTTTTAATACGTTTTAAATCGTAAAACGCAATTTACCTTTCATTTAATCAACTGAAATACCTACTTGCTGCTATGGAACCCTTCATGGGCGAGTCTGACTCGCACTTGGCTGGTTTTTATTAACACGCTTTTATTAGCTTCACTTGTAACTATCTATGTAAGAAAATCGGGAACACACAAATACTCCGAAATATTTTATTCCGAATTTTGATGTTCCGATTTTCAAAAGTCCGAATTTAATAATACCTAAGAGTTGTAACGTCTATTATTAAATATCACGAAATTTATCTTTCCGAAAGTCGTAAATGCGATTTGTTAGAATTCCGATTTTAATACGTTCTAAGAGCCAAATGCCCGAAGGGTTCTCGGTCCGAAAAACGACATTCCGAATTTCAATACTTCGAATAAACTAAAAATCAACACGTGCTACAAAATTTTGTGACAGAAACGAATCGCTGCAAAACTGACTTCACGTAGTCTTGTCTGCCCTACCCTAGAGTGTAATTTAAGCCCGCGTAGGCGCGGAGGGGTGGGGCGGCCCGCGAGCTGAGGAGCACAGGTGGTTTGAAGGTCCGCCGCCGCGGCTGAGGCCGAAGCTGCGGTGGTGAGCGTTAAAACCATCTGCGACGATAAGCTCGCGTGGGGCCGCCCAAACCCCGCAGCGCCGGAGCCGTGACAGAAACAATGCTTGCTGCATGTCGCATGCCTGCTTGCAAGTTGCATGCCTGCTTGCTTGCTGCATTCCTGCTTGCATGCTGCATGCCTGCATGCCTGCTTGCATGCTTGCTTGCATGCTGCATGCTTGCTTGCATGCTGCATGCTTGCCTGCATGCTGCATACCTGCCTGCTTGCATGTTGCATGCATCCGCCGAGTGCCAGATCCCCTCTATTGTTGGTGAATCATTTGGGTTATGTTAGGTTAGAACTGTGACCGGGGAGACAAAAAGAAGCAAGGCGAAGCTGCAGTTGTGAGCGTTTAAACCATCTGCGACGATAAGCTCGCGTGGGGCCGCCCAAACCCCGCAGCGCCGGAGCCGTGACACAAACAATGCTTGCTGCATGTTACATGCCTGCTTGCAAGTTGCATGCCTGCTTGCTTGCTGCATTCCTGCTTGCATGCTGCATGCCTGCTTGCATGCTGCATGCCTGCTTGCATGCTGCATGCTTGCCTGCATGCTGCATACCTGCCTGCTTGCATGTTGCATGCAGCCGCCGAGTGCCAGATCCCCTCTATTGTTGGTGAATCATTTGGGTTAGGTTAAGTTAAAACTGTGACTGGGGAGACAAAAAGAAGCAAGCCGAAGCTGCAGTTGTGAGCGTTTAAACCATCTGCGACGATAAGCTCGCGTGGGGCCGCCCTAACCCCGCAGCGCCGGAGCCGTGACACAAACAATGCTTGCTGCATGTTGCATGCCTGCTTGCATGCTGCATGCTTGCTTGCATGCTGCATGCGTGTTTGCATGCTGCATGCCTGCTTGCATGTTGCATGCCTGTCTGCTTCCATGTTTCATGCAACCGCCGAGAGATCCCTCTATTGTTGGTGAATCATTTGGGTTAGGTTAGGTTAGAACTGTGACCGGGGAAACAAAATATTTTTATTCGTATTGTTGATGTTTCGAATTATCATTAAGTCGGACTTTTTGTTATTCGATCTATTGAAGCTCGGTATTTTGAGAATAGTAATTATAAACGTTAGGAATATTGAAATTTAGGAATTATAAAACTTAGAGTAATGATAAGTCGGAGTTGTAATATTCGGAATTTTCTACCATTCGGAATTATGAAAGTCGGTATTTTGAAATATATTATACATATTTGTCACTGTCGGAATAAAATTTTTCGTATAAATGTAGTGTACCCAAGAAAATCTTGTAATTTTAATTTGACCCACTTCTCGGTCTCCGATTAGGATGAAGTTTTGCACACGCTCTGAGTTCTGATGACAATACATGACCAGCTAAGAAACGTCATTACTAATCCAATATGGCGGCCTCCCCAAGATGGCGGACTGGCCGTTTGAAATCCACCCCCATGATGTGGGTATCAAATGAAAGGGTTTGCTGTCAGGAATAGGAAAAAAAAACGTCACGTGTTTTTTTGTAATTTTTTGTGCGTGCTAAAAGCGTGTTTTTTAGTTTTTTTACTATTATTATTCACAGAATGTTAGAATTAAGTTATTTATGTTCGTATAGATAACGTTAATTTAGTATTATCAACTTATCATTGATATTGTTCAGCGCCTGATAACCTTACTCATACGAGTAGGTACTCGTAGATAATACTAGTGATTGATTTTCCAACGCAAAATATATATGAAATGACGAATACTTCCATTGATCATACCCGGAACACCTCGATTTTCAAATACGTAAGTCGAAGTTATAGTTCGATAAGACTGATATGGACTAATACTAACCATTGCAATTTAGTCTCGAGTCTTTGACAGACGAGTCACTGACGTTAACTGCTGACTGCTATGCTTAGCATTATTTAAGCATAGCAGTTAGCACTTATAAATGTCCGTAATCAATCTTATCGAACTATTACTTCGACTTACGTATTTGAAAATCGAGGTGTTCCGAGTATGATTAATGGAAACATTCATAATTTCTACTTCGGTTTCCATTAATCATACTCGGTACAACTCGATTTTCAAATGCTTTGCGTAGCAGTTAATGTCCATATAGACTCGAGTCTAAACTGCTTCGCTAAGGATTAAGTAGAAATGACGAATGAGGTACCACACCAGGTACATATAAGAAATGGTTATATGTACCTGGAACACCTCGATTTTTGAATACCATAATTATCTTATCATATCAGCCGAAAGACGTCCAACTGCTGGAGAAAGGCCTCCATTAAGAATCTCTTGCGCTGCCCGAACATTTACCAAAATATCGTTCGATAATTGTGGTTTCGGATTACTTCTCCGATTTAGACGAGTGAAATCATTCAAGCGCATAAATGACTTTTTCATCACCCCATCTCGTAAAGAGCATTTTTACTTTTCGATATCTAAGTGGAAAAATCGTTTTTATCCTGTAGAGGTTAAAGTAAATTTGAATTTAGAACATCGTGTGCACTGGTTTGTGAATGCAAAATATCAGTAAACCTATTTACTTCTACCTCTATAGTGCCGAATTTATCATACAACATTTTGAAGTTTTACTTCTTTTGGCGCGATGGAGAACAATGATGAGAGTGAATTTTTACGATGCGCGCGCACACCGACACCAAAAAATTTAACAGCATGAAGTTAGTTCTAGGTGGTATGAAAATTGATAACTATGTTCAAGTTGTATATTAAGAAGTATAACTTCTAACGCGTGTACATAAGTACACACAAGTTTTTTTTTAATTTATTAAAAATTAAGACGCGGAGCCTTCTTGGTGTACTTTGTTTAATTATTTTGCGCAATATTACTGTTCTATTACACTCAAACTGTAGCAACGTTACTTTTAGTTTTCTTAATTATACCCAAGTATTATTTGTCATACTTAATTTAAAGATTGTCATGTAATACACATATCATCATAAAGTTATTAATACTTACCTAAACTGAGATAAAAGTATTTATGATAAGATGTTTTTCGCATTTAGTCATTTCCTCGCTAAGCTGTGATGACTCGCTGCGCTCGTAATTAAATTTTAGAATCCTTCGCCTGCTCGGTTATCAAAAATTGAGCATGCGGTAAAAAAGCAACTTTGCACTCTTGTTTAACAAATAACTATTTATCTATTTTGTGGGATTTCGTATTTATGAAATTATATTTCAATTCTAAAACCGGATTTAAAAGTTTATCAATTACAGTTAGCCATCAGACTACACGTATGGTGCAGCGGTTAAGACAGTAGCCTCGCCAATTCGTGTGCCGGGTTCGATTCCCGCGTAAGAGAAATCTTTGTATGAGCCATAAATAGTTGCCTGAATGTACTTTGAGTCCGTCAGTTATATGTTTGTGAAGTAGGTGCCCCGCGACACAGGGATAATTTCCATGCGAGCGTTGTCTTCTTCGAAAATAATAATTAAAAAAAATACGTGCGTATTTTACTGGTTAGCTCTTTGGTTCTATGGACAGAGGACAGGAATGGTGGACGACTGGGAATTTTTCGGATGCCATGAATGCAGAGAAAGTAACCTGTAGCCATTTTCGGACATCCAGGTCCAAATTAAGAAAAGAACTTAGGGTTTCTTGGTGAATGTTTTCTACTTTTTCTAGAAGTTATTGTTTCCAAATGAGGCAGGAGCGATGGAAGCCGAATGCATATTAATTAATTGTCTTTGCGAAAAAGGAGGTTGTCGGTTGAGACAGTAATGACAGTATGTGTTTATTTTATTTTTGTATGTAAGTAACGCCATTTCTCTGTTGTTTGTGAACCGATTTTGATATACATTTATTTTTATTCGATGGGGCTTTTTTTCGATATAGTCCCTTATAATGTTCAAATAGGTTACTATTAAGAACAGTGGAAGAAAGTTGTATATTTGATTCAACTGACATCGACTTTAATAATAGATTACGAACTTAATTCGTGAGTATCACGCATGACAATATTCTGTACTAAAGCCGAGACCGAACTCAATATCGAAAATACTTATTTTACATGTGGAAATAAGTCATAATTATTACCTAAAAAGTGGTTGTTCTAGTTGAACTTTAGAGTTTAAGAGTTGGAAAATATTATTAAAGCGCTGGTAATGTTTCCAGTCTAAGAATTAGCATTCCAGCAGTATGATAAGATGGTATGAAAAATTTATAAAAAAGAATAGAATTGATTGTATACATACGAGTCTCAATATAAAAGGTATAATAAGATACCTAAGCATCTCAAATGTCTAACTGATATTTATTTATTTAATAAAATCCTACACAAATGGCTGCTGGACAACATTTTAGTAGTATATTCTAAGGATTTTCTAGACATTAAATTGTAATTACAAATTTATGTTTATACTTCCTACAATAAATTTTGCACGATAAGAATACTTAGCAAAACATGCATGTACCATTTAAACATTTGTAACACCTATGTATACCATGTTCTGGACAAATAAATGTTATCTTATCTATCGCAACACCACGGTGCGGTGGACGAGCTGTTAACCCCGTGATTCGTAGGTTCGATTCCCACCCGCACTTATATTTATACAACTCGTTTTAAAGATACCTGAAACTAGTTACAAAATAGCCAAATAATGAAAATAGTTCTTTGAACTAAACCCCTCTTTTTATTTTTCCAGTGGGACTGTTGCTGCTTGCTCTGCAACTGTGGGGCAAGCCCTACGAGCGAGGTTACTTCGTTGATGACACGTCCATTCGACTGCCATACAAGGAGCAGCAAATATCTGTCGCTGTCCTAGCTGGTATTGGATTTGCATTCATTATAACCACGGTAAGTAACTAATAGTTGCGAGAATAGCCGCTACGGCGGTCATTCTCAATGGACACAAGCTAATTATTACATTAAATACTAAATAAATTACAGGCGCGTAAGAGTACGTACTGACGCCAGCATATCCAGCTACCCCAATTTATAAATTTTCAACTTTATCACATAAGCATAAAGTTCACTTTCAATATGGGAAATTTGACAGATTGGGGTAGCTTGATGTGCTGGCGTCTGTACGAGGTAGTCCACGAAGGGCACCCATCTGATTGGCACCTGCGCGAATGGCACCTAGCCTAGTCCACGAAAGGCACTTATCAATACTTTTGGCAGGTGCTCTTCGTGGATTCAATTTATTTTTTGCATTCTTGTCCACGAAAGGCACCTACGTTAACCGTTACAGTAACCTAGGTTATTAAATGAAAGATATCGATAAAAATCACTAGAACGTCTATTAATACTACTAATAATACGCGCTTTAAGAGTAGTATTTTCTTATGTTTAAGCGAATGTTACACATTGAAATTAAACTACTATCTATCCGTTAATATCCGCTTAAACATAAATAAATAGTAAAGACTTAACGTGCGTAATATAAGTAATGTTAATAAATGTTCCAGTGATTTTTATCGATATTTTTCATTTAATAACCTAGGTTACTATAACGGTTAACGTACCAATTATTATTATCCACGAAAGGCAGGTGCCTTTCGTGGACAATAATTGGTAAATAAATTGAATCCACGAAGAGCACCTGCCAAAAATATTGATAGGTGCCTTTCGTGGACTAGGCTGGGTGCCATTCGTGCAGGTGCCATTCAGATGGGTGCCCTTCGTGGACTACCTCGTCTGTACCTATATGCGCTCTACATAGAATTTATCTTGTTTAATTGGCCTGCTTCCATTTATATTCCATATAAATGGAATTTGAAAGTTATGGTTCGTGTGACGTCGTGATGAAGGGCCCATTTTGGAAATTAAGAGGTTGGACCCCGCGTCCGATCAGGGGCTCTACCGGCTATGTCGCCGAACATATTGCTAAAAAGGCGTTCAAATAAATAAAGGTTAAACATGACTTAATCAATCGTTAAATCGGATTCCATGAGCACATGTGACGTCATAAATGGTCCGGAATCGATTGTCAACGTTGAATCCGATTTAACGATTGATTAAGTCATTTTTAACCTTTATTTATTCGAACGCCATTCACGAAAATTATTTTCGGCGTTTTAGCTGGTAGAGTCCCAGGAGGGCTACCGCCTAATACGCCGGCTATCATAATCGTGATTGGCTTTCAAATAGATGAAGGTTAAAAATTATACTACAATTATAGAAGACATTCCTTAATAATAACAATGTTGTGTTTCTGCGTGTGAGTAAGGTCGCCAGAGCTCACCGGGGTGGGGGAAAGGACAGCAACACTTGTTTACTGACTATTAAAGGCCGGCAACGCTCCCGCGACCCCTCTGGTGTTGCGAGTGTCCATGGGCGGCGGTGATCACTTACCATCAGGTGACCCACTTGCTCGTTTATCGCCCTCTGACATAAAAAAAAATATATACTACATCGCGTGTTCAATCGGCTTTAACGTTGAAAATCATTCATGACTCCATATGTGCTCATGGAAGACGATTGAACGAATAATTTAGTAATTTTTAACCTGGGGCTCTACCGGCTAAGTCGCCGAACATCAATTTCTTAAATGGCGTTCAAATAAATAAAGGTTAAAACTTACTTAAGCAATCATTAAATCGGCTTCAACGTTGACAATCGATTTCGGACCATTTATTACGTCACATGTGCTCAGGGAACCCGATTTAACGATTGATTAAGTCATTTTAACCTTTATTTATTTGAACGCCATTTAAGAAATCGATGTATGGCGACTTAGCCGGTAGAGCCCCTGCATCTATTTGAACGCTGATCATGATTATATAAATATGATCGGGATGATATAATAATAATAAAATCTGGGGACAATGTCACAAAGATCATCCTATCCCCAAACTAAGCAAAGCTTGTACTATCGGTACCAGGCGACGATATTCATACTTATATAGATAGATAAATACTTATATACATAGAAAACATCCATGACTCAGAAACAAACATTCGTGCTCATCACACAAATATTTGCACATACCGGGATTCGAACCCAGGAACACCAGCTTCGTAGGCAGGATCACTACCAACTAGGCTACGGTGACCGTCGCGTTCGTAATATAAATATATTATGAACGCGATGTATGAGGGCAATACTGTGCGCATATGAAAAATGCACGAAAACGAGATAGGGCAACCATTATGTTGTTTTCGTGAGTTCTACTTGTACAATAGGCAACACAATGGTTAGTGTTGATGTTGTTTTTTTGTTTGAAAAGAAAGTTGAAACGTTCGTCTTGTCGAAATAATGCCGCCCACGTAGTTAGCTTTCAAAAACATAATATCGTCTATCTATGTATATTTTTTAGTGACTATGTGCTTTCACATTTTGTTCAATATCGTTTTGCAAATAAGGACATTTGGAAAGTAAAACAGTCTGATACATATACTTTACGATTAAATTAAAATATTATTTTGTAAAGATGAAAGTTGTATGATGCCCAATTTTATCGTATAACGCTAATACCTCCCGTATAAGCAAACACGAACGGGACAAATTACAATAGACAGAAAATATTAAAACGAGTTAGAAAACATAGTCAAAACAACTAAATTATTATCTGCGGACACAAATATAAACCTTGGGATAATACTAAGATAACTAATTCTGTCCAAATCTTATAAAAGAACCGTTGATATTTGTCGAGATCCTTTTGTTTTCAGATATTTTTTGCGAATATGTCTATAAAACTAATATTAAACTTTATCACGTAGCCAATTTGTAGGGGTAACAGATCCAAGCGGAGGTAGCGTGTTGAACTCACTTTCAATGACTGAAAGGAAAAGAAATGGGAAGATAAAGGTTGTAGCCCACTTACATGACTCTGCTACCACCTAATTGATAAAATATCATTCAAATATGGGCTTTAAGTCATGGCCTCGCGGTACAGTTTAAATTAACAACATGAATTAGGAGACAACCCGGTGTCAGCAAGCTTCCTGCCATCAGACTGCTCGGTAGTACTGTATTAATTTAGGGTGGTGGGAGTAGTGTTGTAGCAGAGGCGTGTAACTGGTCGTTCTTGTCGTTTAAAGAGCCATCATCTCTTTAACAAAAAACAGTAACAGTTCGGCAGTAAGAGCATAAGTCACCTTCGATATTTACGGAGCAATGTGGAACAGGTTCATTAAATCTAGCAAATTATCATAACGTCCTATTTAAAGATAAAGAAGAATATAATTCTATCATCATATCAGTTGAGAGTCGTCCACAGCAGAGGCCTCTTATTAGATATCGCCATTATTAGATATCGCCATATCTTACACACTTGGCAGAGAGTTTGCGATCGCAGTATGATGGTCGTACGTAGTACAAGGAGACACTGCTGCCAATTCTTTGATTGCTTTATTACATGTCATACATGCATGAAAACATGTCCTAAAATGATTATATATATATGTTAATAAACATCAGACCCTTATGCAATTTTTTGTGTGTGAAGTGTACTCATGTTAAAAGTACTATTGAATTTATACAATTAATTAATTCAAGTGCACGATCTCAAGGAAACTACGACGCTGTTGTGTTTAGCTGGTTTCAGCCACGCCTTGAGGAGAGGCGAATTGGGTTTTTTCTCAGCTTTTTTAACAATAACTCGGTTAACCTTGTTGATGAGTATATTTGTAACGTTTTTTTAAAGTGATTTAAACACTTTTTTGCGATAGATAACTATCGCGAATTTGTCACGAAATATGTTGAATGAATTTCAAATTCAATTACTATTTAAAAACATAAAAAATTACATTAATCTTACATTTAAAAAAATGGGACCACTATGAAAACTTTTCCTAACGAATAAATATTTCAAAATCATATATGGTTCCTTCAGTTGATCATGAAGTTAGTAGGAAATATAAACTGTATTTTTTTAAACTAATGTTCTTCAAGTTATGCAATTTTATTGGTAGATTAGAGGCGTGTTTCATTGTTATACTAAGGAATTATGTATTTATTTTGATTTTAATTTTTTACTTGTAGAATAGACAACATTCCATGCTGATACCACACATCCCTACGAAGTGTTGCCCAGTATTTTACATTAACCACTGTAATCTTCATTCAATAAAGATCTTATAACCACGTATTTAAGTTCAAACTAACCTGTATTCCAGATCCTGTCAATAGAGATCGTCCGAGACAGACAAGGCAAAGGCATCGGTGAGAAGTTCCTCTCGGGCTCCGTCATTCCTGGTTGGGTGTGGGAGAGCTACAGCGCTATCGGGATCTTCACCTTCGGAGCCGCCTGCCAGCAACTCACCTCGGACCTCGGCAAATACGTCATCGGGAGGTTGAGGCCGCATTTCTATGATGTAAGGTTATTTTAGTTACTTAAACTCCTAAATCAGTAGTGATAATTTTATAAAACATAATGAACATACTCGTTGGTGTGTGTGAAAGTGTAATGAAGTGCTGGGTTCAAATCCCGGGTCGGGCCAAAAAGTGGTTTAGAAAACTAAGGTCTCCAGGCAGATACTGAGAAAGCTAACTTAACGACTTGCCAGTATTAAGACACCCGTGACTTGTAGAACACTTAAATGTATTGGTACATGTACCTGATCTCTTTCCGGTCTCAGGTCCGGCTATCGTCTCATCAGATCATGAGAGTGATGGAATAGAAAGTGCCCCTGTGTTGGCACATACATTGGTGCACTATAACAGGTCATGCTTAACGCAGAGGGCTTACCCCGGATTGGTAGAAGGTGCCCGCCGGACGATTAAATACATGTTTTCCCATTTTTGAGTTTTGAAATATAAAACTTTTACATATTGGGTTTTTGGCAAGAAAGATACCTGGAGTCTGGAAGTTGGCGGTGCTATATTCCCGTGCATCGAAAAGCGCGTTAAGCTGTTGAACCTGCGTCTGCTGTTTTCCGGGTCGTGTCTGATAATCGTCCTTTCGGATACTTAGAGTGAGCAATCGCGAGTGTATCTGTGTTTGCGTAAACACTCGTGCCCTATTACAGTTGGCTTCTCATGAACACTGTACATTGATACTTCTACCAGGAGGTAGGGAAATAGTCCACGAGGAATCATTTTCATATATTTATTCATATAAAACCATTGACATTTTGTGTTAAAGTATACTAATCTATAAAACATACTCTTACAGTATCTAACTAATTAAGCCTTCCATTTAACAAATAATAATATATTTTAATTAAATCTTACGCATAACTACAATCTGACAGAATTGCTATTTAATTATTTAAACTACAAGTATTGACTGCACGTGTGGCGCAGCGGCTAAGACAGTCTCTTCGCCGCTTCGTTTCGTGGGTTCGAGTCCCACGCCGGACAACTATTTGTGTGACCCATAAATAGTTGTTCTGAGTCTGGATGTAATTTGTATCTGTCTATTATATGTTTGTAAAGTACCCCGCGACCCAGGGATTAGATTTCCTAATGCGGGCGTTGTATTTTAAAAAGAAAGAAATGTGTTTGTCATAATATCTGTAGTGATTTAAAATTAGGTCAATATTATTATTAAATTTCCAAAGGTTACCATTAATTAATTGTCAAATCAGAATCCGAGTACAGTACTGCAGTGTTAGCACTCCAAAGTGAATTAATTCAAAAGTCACGACGTATCATAAAATTATCACATAATGCGCATTGTTGACATATGTAGGTGAACGGCATTACGGCCGATTGTCAAATATGGTTAGTACAGACGCCAGCACATCAAGCTACCCCAATCTGTCAGATTTCCCCAATTGAAAGTGAACCTTATGCTTTTGTGATAAAGTTGAAAATCGACAAAAGAAATTTGGCAAAATGGGGTAGCTGGATGTGCTGGCGTCTGTACGTAAAGACGTCGGCACGTTGGTGGAGACAGGTCAGTGTCAGGGGGGTGTTCAAATAGATGATGGTTAAATATAACTAAGTCATGCGTTCAACCGGCTTCAACGTTGCAAATCGATTCCGGACCATTTATGAAGACACATGTGCTCATGGAAGCCGATTGAACGAAGTTAGTCATATCTATTTGAAGGCTGATCACGATGACCGGTGAATTAGGCAATACTTACCTATCGTATGGGCATTGTTTACCCTGGTGTCAGAATTGTTCAAGCCGCCCAGTAGGCCTCAGACCTGGCTTAACGACTGTTGCCTACTGGCTACAACCGGGACCGACAGCTTAACGTGCCCTCCGAAGCATGGAGACGCTCAGATATTAAACCACTTTGGCAGTCACCCATCTGTGGACTGACCGCGAGCCTAGCTGCTAAACCCCCAATCACTTATGGACCGGTGAGAGCATCTGGCTATGAGCGCCTCCTGGCTATCGTTTGAATTAGGTAATAGCCTCCCCCCCCCCCAACAGTGTCTTTGTAACGTGGTGGTTACGGTCGTATTTTTTGTGCTGTTGTCATGCCGCGATCTAATCACCGTTATATATTTGTAAACTTAGTAAGACTGAGCCGCGGCGGCGAGCGCGTGCGCACGCTCTTATTTGGGCTTGCAGGCGTTGGGTTGCGTCGTGGCAGTTGTATGTGACAACACTTAGTTACATTATTAGTGTAGTGTGATCACTACACTAATAATGTAACTAAGTACATACGTTTCATAGTGAAAGGCCCCTATTCGCACACAGACTAAACACGATATCTTGAAAGCTTCTTTCAAACTACACACAATTATAAACAACTCGATGGATAGTTCTCTTATTAGAGTAATTAAGTTAAGGATACACCATTTGTGCTTAGCGCATAATTAAAAACGTATTCTTATAGTACACAGGCAATGTAGGCTATATATATAGTTGGTTTCCTAGTTTTTTGTTTTAAACGCACGCACGAAATATCAAAAATATTTCAATGTTCGAAAAACTTTGTATATTGTACTTCAACAAAATCATTACTAAGTAAAATAAAATAAATATTATATAGTCTTTATATATATATCCCCTCCCCTATTTATGTATTATTAGTATGTAGTGTATAAATACATTTAGTAGTGTATAGTTGTCTAAACACGGTATGGTCTTTTTCCGATTAGTTTCTCCTCTCGCGGGGCTGCTGGTAGATATTTATATTGAAATAAGCAGTACCTTTGTGCAATGTTTTCCTTTTTTTTTGTAATTTATTGTAATTTTTTTTCTGTTTGTACATAAATTATTAAATAAAAATAAAATTAACGAAATAATTTTTGTTATAAACTGACGTTTGAAATTACTGAATGAGCGATTTCAGTATTTGTAAAATAATCTCCTCTAAAGGCCTCCCCCAAAGATCTCCACAATGGTCGGTCTTGCGCTATCCGCATCCAG
The DNA here is from genome assembly GCA_951640165.1 of Pseudoips prasinana. Lineage (NCBI taxonomy): Eukaryota > Metazoa > Arthropoda > Insecta > Lepidoptera > Nolidae > Pseudoips > Pseudoips prasinana. The sequence goes on along the minus strand of OX621251.1, from coordinate 27,538,979 downwards.
CCGCTTCCAGATATTGTCTTTGGGTGGTGATATTAGTTGCATCTTGACATATGTACATAGAATTTGTTTGTATTTTTAGGTTTGCAGACCGACGGCTGTAGAGGGCTCCGCACTGAACACCCTGGGCTACATCCAGGCGTACACGTGTATGGGTCCCAGAAGTACTGATGCAATGCTAAAGGAGGCTCGGCTCTCTTTCCCCAGCTCTCATGCCAGCTTTTCTATGTACTGCGCGATTTTCTTTATTGTGAGTATATTGTTAGCTTTTTAAAAGAAGTAGTATATAAATTATAATACCCGCGACACACAGCGCCATCTAGCCCAAATTAATCAAAGCTTTTACTATGAATACTAGACAACAGATGGCAATACTTATATTTTTTTTCGTTAACATATGCCATGTCTGTTTGTCCTGAGTTTGGGTGTAATTATCTATATTATGTATTTACAAAAAAAATAGTTCATGTAGTATATCAGTTATCTGGTTTGCATAGTACAAGCTCTGCTTAGTTTGGGATCAGATGGCGGTGTGTAGATAATGTCCCAGGATATTAAGTATTAATCATAAAATTATAATCTCTTGTTCCAGTTCTACGTCCAAGTAAAAGGTAAATGGCGCGGCTCCAAGTTGCTCCGCCACGGCATGCAGTACGCGGTGCTGATCGCAGCCTGGTACATCGGCCTCTCCCGGGTGGTGGACCACATGCACCACTGGAGCGACGTGGCCGCTGGGTTCGCTATAGGTGCCACCTACGCTGTCATAGTGGTAAGCATATCACTAAGAGGCTAGACTATATTTTAAGGCCATCATTTATAGTCAGTTTCTATCAGTGGTCTGATATCATCATCATCATATCAACCGAAAGACGTCCACTGCTGGACAAAAGCCTCCCCCAAAGATCTCTACAATTGCAATCGCGCTATCCGCATCCAGCAGTTTCAGCGTCCCTCACAAGATAGTTGTTCCATCTGCTAAGGACCTGCCCACGCGCACGCTTGCGAATTTATCTGACTACAGTTCCAGTACCGAGATGATTAAATTATGAATATTGCTACAATTGCCGTAACTATTACAATAATAAAATCAATATATATCCGGGACTTATCGTAAAGCGACATCTAACCCAAGCTTAGCAAAACTTACTTAATGGTTTCGGTATATTCAGCCATCTTTTATTCTGTACACCACCTACTACTTCTTTCTATAATACGTCTTTCTATTCACTAACAGTTCTGGTCCATTCAACGGTTGCCTGGAAGTGATCGCTTTAACGATAATGCCGCCACTTGTACTATTTTATTATATTATAATGTTATTTTTTGGGCTACCTAAGTTATGTTTTTGGTGTGCAATAAAGAGTTATCTATCTATCTATGGATAAATACACAGATAACACGCAGACCATGTTAAATGCTCATGAACACTAATATTTGTCTTGCGTGAGAATCAAGCAAGCTTTGTATCACAAGGAAGTTTCACTAGCAATTGATTCAGGGCGGGCGTGCTCCTAGTCGAATGGCGTCTTCAGTGTTCAATGTCAACACAGACTTGCCAACATATGGTACGTCCTGATAGTATGTGATGACAGCCGCCCATGGAAGCCAAAGAATAAGTACATAAATGACTATTTCTATCAATTGTTTAGTATTCATAGAACACGTTTTGCTTGGTTTGGACTAGACGGCGCTAAGTGATCTGTCTTTCAACTGTCGGAGAAATCCCAACAATATTTCTTTGTGACAAACCAGGATTTAAAGATTGGATGGTTAACACTACTTTTATGGCTACCATGTTACTACGCAAACGAATGCAATTTCTTACTCTTCGAATCCGATAGGACCGCTAGCTGTAAGGACCGGAAAGAGCTCAGGTACAGGACCGATGGCTTTATATAACACCACCGACTTTAAGACTGATCTAATACTGAACAAAAATCCAATATTACCCGATTTTTTATCTCAACCGGGATCTAATTCCAGGACCTATTTCACAACGGTTGATCACGTCTGCGGTTGAACACGGAACCACTAGACAGACGGAGCAGACCTATACATACACAGACTTACGCCTGTTTACCAGAGGGGTAGGCAGAGACAGATTTCCATTTGTCACGATCTTTGCTTACTTGTTTTGCCTCGTTTACTGTCATTTTATTCTTCATTCATGTTCGCTGGTTTAGGGTACCAAGCAGATTCATGATACGAAAATGGAACTGTGATCTACCTTGTAGAATAAATGTATCTCAAGAATTATCCTGTATTATATGTCATTTAAAAAAAATTGTGATGTATTCTTTTTTTAATTCCAGTTCGTCTTCATCCTAAAGCCAAAGAAATATGGTCTGCCGACATCCTGGGTGGAGCCGCCTCCGACCAACAATCTTCCGAGAGTGGCGCTGGCTCGATGACCCGACGAAGATTTTTAGTGTCTACCCGAAACTGTTGTAAAATTTAGTTTATAAGAGAAATGAGAAAGTCCATACTCAAAGACTATATTACTTGGTTGGTAGTTATAACAAAAGAAAGCGTCTGCGTGTCTACCCAATATCAGTTTATTAACTAAAATGAGCCCAGTACGCCAAGGTGAGCGCCATAGTCCTTTATATATCAAAATGCAAAATCAATATGTAGTGTTAATTCCGCTAATTATCAGTTTAATCATGCCGGGATGCAATTTGCACCGCCCTCCCGCCCGCAAAAATGTGCACATGCCAGAAGCACATTATAAAAAGGAAATTATATGCGCCAGTACGATACCCAACACGTGCTTCAGTCCTCCACGGACCATTCTCAAGGGATGCTAAATCCAACCCAACTAAATTCTAATCCCAACACTCGTCGAGTGCTTGAATGAGACTTATTCGAGCACTCGACGAGTGTTGGGTATCGTACTGGCGCATGTAATTTGCTTTTTATATTGTCCTTCTTGCATGTGCACATTTTTGCGGGCGGAAGGGCGGTGCAAATTGCATCTCGGCATGATTAAACTGACAATTGTGGAATTAAGTGGGCTCGGTTATGGTGAACGCCATGTCTGTTTTAATCTTGACATCTTTATAAAGAAAGCAATAAGGGTGGTTTCAGTACAAGTGTATCCACTAACATAGAGTACACAGTTTAATATTTTTTACTACATATTGATAATGTATTTTGATTGTTATGGATTTCCGAAAAAGAAACGCCTGATTCCACTACTTATCATTTATACGTTTTACCTAAATATTCCCATCATTCAATGACACGACTATATAGACCATGGCGTCCTTGGCACATTTTGGATTGTCATCTAAACATAGGGTTGCCATAGTTGAGAACTGATACGGGACTTATTAATGGCAAATAAACTAAACTGAAAATGAGGGTTGTTATAATAAAAACAAAACCGGTCGAAGGCAACCCTATCTATTAATGACTGTAGCGGTCAAAATATTAAGCACATAGAATAAATTGTTGATATTTCGACATTGCTGCTGATTGGCGGAAAAGTACAAACAAAGCACAAAGGGTTCAACCTAATATTGTCCAAAAAGCTTTAAGTAGACTAAAGACTCTCTACTGCCCTTGGCGAATGAAACAACAGAAAATTGTCTTTTTAATTTGGCGGTAAATGATCCTATATATCATTGGCTAAACGCAGTAGAGAGACTGGAGTCTACACAGAGATACTATTGGGTCTAGAAGTAAGTAAGGGACGATACTCTTACTCCTATTACTGGCCTTTTTATTAAGGCTCTCGTAGAAACCAAGATATTGATGCAATTGCTTATTTCCATTCCATATTGCTCACACATCATATGAATTTGTAAGTCAAGAGTAAATTCACAAATCGCTTGTAAGTGACGCCTCGGCTCGGTTATGGTGAACGTCAAGTCTGTTACTTTAATCTTGACGTCTTTATATCTAAAGCAATAAGGATGGTTTTCTCAGTACAAATGTATCGACTAACGTCGAGTACACTGCCCTCAGATTTTAAATAATTTTTCCTTTATTGCATTAATATTCACATGGTATCACCGGCAAAAGGTAGTACTAGGCCTAGATAACCTCTTTTAGACGAATTCACTGACATCGTATTGGAAATGTGTATTATAACAATCTGGTAAGCTCGTGTTTAGAATAAGAAAAGGTTTTTTAGGTTTTAATATTGACGTTATATGAAGACGATTATAATTAATATCGTGGCTCTTAAGCCGAGTTTGCAAAAATCTAAATGTACCATATCGGGCTCTCGATGGGTATACCGCGCTATGATTGGGTATTATGTAAGAATTTTCAACTTCGTTCAGTCGCTTAGTTTTATATAGACTCGTTAAAGTCTACTGAACTGTATTAATTGTGATTCAGATGACATTCCAATGATACCGTCCAATTTCTCATGCAAACTGATATCATCATCATCATGTCATTCAAAAGACGCTCACATCTAAACAAAGGCTACCCGCATCCATCTGCTTCAAGCATCGGGACATTTGTAGAGGGCTTACCCACATTGCGTCTTCCGGTTCGTGGTAGCCATTCCAGAACCTTGCATTTTATACAACATGTCAAATAGTTTTCTGTCTTCCTGGTGTAGTATTAGTTTAGATCGAAAATAAATTAAAGCAACGTGTGTCTATGATGACTCGTAATCACTAACAAAACGAACGCTCACTTGTAAATGAGGTGAACACCATTTTAATTCTTGAACCTAACTTTGAATGCACGTAAAACGAAAATGCAAACTTTAGTGCTTAACTTACTGGAAGTATGAATTGAAGGTAATTGAATTAAAGATAATTTATAAGTCTCATGTTAATGAAATAATTAAGTGAGTTACCCGTTACTATCTTTCATTATGTTAGCACCTCACGTCAATTTTAATAATAATAAGTCTTATGTTCTTAACAGCCGGGCCGTAATATATATGTATATACCAAAATGTGCCTTTACAATCGTTCATACTTTCTGTACCATAATCAGTAGATAGTGCTTGTCCCGTTCGGACAGGCGTGCTTGTATGTATGTAAATAATTTATTAATTTAAGCTGTGGCGTACCAAGCTTGATATGAGAATTGCACCGTTTCTCATCAGCTATTAATTCAGTACATTCGAGACACATCACACAGCGCCATCTAGCGAAAGTAAGCAAAGCTTGTACTATGGATACTAGAGAACGGATAGAAATACAGTTATACCTTGTTTTTCTGTAAATATATACATACAATTCACAAAAACCTAGACTAAGACAATGAACACAAATTATGTCTTGTGCGAGGATCGAACCCGCAACCATTGGATCAGAAAGCAGTTTCACAAAATAATTACGGCGGTCACGGTAGAATCAATGGAATAATACGCTATTTACGCACGTGTACATTATTTCATGTTTGTAAAGTTCCCCACGATGCAGGGATTCAATTCCCAAGCTCGATCAAATCCTTTTACAACAAAAAAAACCTAAAAAGGTGTCTATTCTCACGTTGATCTTGCTTTCACGGCACGCCACTGAATATTAGTTAAAACACTGTTGTATGTTACCAATGCCAGTTTTTGTATTTATATAGATTTATGAGATTAATAAATAGTAAATAGATTGTTTTCTTGCTTCTTTTTATTTATTAAAAACCCTATTAAACATGCGCCAGAGTATGCGTACGCCCGTGCATCTTTTATTTGTCATAAGTCAAAAGACGTTACATTAAAAAATGTGGGCATTACTCTTCCATCACCACCCTTGGGATGGTTAGTTGGGCGATAGGTTTCCGCACTTAGCCTCCCAATTGGGCCATTGTGCGTGATACTTGTTTGGGCTACTCGAACCATTTTAGTTCCATCCAGAAGTCCAGGAGACCACGAAAGCCTGGCTTGAGGGCCTCCTGCAGTGTCTTCGGATCATTCAGGAACTTTGCCCGTTGGTAAGCAACACTCTTGGAGTGTAGCAGTACGTGTGCTGGTGTTTCTTCATTTTCAATGCACCCTCTGCACAGGGGGCTGTCCGTGACGCCAATCTTGAAGAGGTGTTTGTTTAGCGTGCAGTGTCCGGTAATTGTGCCTATCACCATGCGTAGATCCTTCCTGTTTAGGTGTGTAGATTACGCGACAGGCGTTTGTTCAGAGATGGTAGGAATTCTTTTGTCTGTTGGTGTTGTTTGTTTTGGGATGGTATATAGATATAATATATTATGTAATGATACAGTTTGTTACGATCTTAACATACAAAGCCGGTTCTACGCCTGACTTGTCTGTGGTCGTAGCGGCTCATCGATCCGGAGGCTTTTGAGAATGAAGGAATTATGAAATAAGGAAATTAATTTAGCACTTACTCAATTCAGCAGTAAAGTCTTAACAATATTATAGACACTAGTTTTAAGGCCTAGTCTAAAATATTAAGGAATCCTTATATCATCATATCAATCGAATGACGTACACAGCTCTACAAAGGTCTCCCCAAAAATTATCACTATGGAATTGTGTTCATCAATTATATACCAACTCGGCTGAGATCTGTACACAGATAGACGCTGCTGCCCCTTCTCTGGGTGATATTGTCTTGGAACTACTTCTACGCCCCTCACGGGGTGATATGGGGTTAGTGATGAAAGAAAATCAGGCTTTTAATAAAGACTCGCCTCCTTTTTGACTCCTCACGACTGACTCAGTCTTTTAGTCGCCAACCGTTCGTCATATAGTCGTTTAACGTAAAAAGCTCAGCAGTTACTTAAACAGCTTAAAGGACTTAAATAGCTTAAAAGACTGGCGACTCATTGCCCCATGAGTCAAGAGTCGTAAGGGATGTGTTGATGTAACTAGTACTTTGCTTATAGTAGGAACTGTACCACCTGGAGACTAAAAGAACCCTTATACAATGTCATTTTGTATTTTTTTTCATCACTGTGTTTAGGTGTTACTAAATTTACAGATTAAGTGATAAGAGCATCAGAGCGTCTATGTGTCTCGTCTTGGATGAGTTTTTGTAGCGTTAGTGTTTTTTAAGGGTTCCGTAGCCAAATGGCAAAAAACGGAACCCTTATAGATTCGTCATGTCTGTCTGTCTGTCCGTCCGTATGTCACATCCAATTTTTTTTCCAAACTATAAGAGCTGTAGTGTTGAAAGTTGGTAAGTAGATCGTAGATCTGTGAACCGCATTAAGATTTTCACACAGAACTGATACTCAAAAATTTTTATTTCATCTCGCCCATACGTATGGGCGGATAGGTCTCAAAAAATGATATTGAAGTTTCTAATATAATTTTTTTCTAAACTGAATAGTTTGCGTGAGAGACACTTCCAAAATAGTAGTAGGCCGCCGTGTAACTTCTAAAATAAGATAATGATAAAACTAAAAAAAATAAAATATAAATTAAAGTTTATTGTTTTGGATCATATAAATATACGTCATAAATCGTAAACCGCAATTTACCTTTCATTTAATCAACTGAAATACTTGCTGCTACGGAACCCTTCATGGGCGAGTCCGACTCGCACTTGGCCGGTTTTTTTATCATTGTGTTGATTTTGATATTTTTTTGTTTATAATCATAATAATTACCCGAAATAGAACAAAATTTAAATCACATACATTTGTTTTTTTTTTATATTACCCCCTAAGGGATAAACGATAATTATCCATTACATAAATAGTTTTACTCCATATAATATAAAAAAATATCTCATTGCAACTCATTTTACTCGAACGCCGGCTGTCTTGTAAAAGACGGTTAACGTTAAGTCATTTTAGTCGTTTAAGGCGTCTAAGTTGTTTTAGTCTATTAGTCTTATACGTTAACTGGCTGAGTCGTATTCTTTAAGACTAACAGCTAAAGTCTTAGGTAATTTTAAAGTAAAGTCTTATTTTAAACGACTTAAAGGGTCTCTTTCAGCACTATATGGCGTATATATTCTTTGTCGTTATCCACACGGCTAACGGCAATGAATATCACCACAAAGTATCTTACCTTAATCATTATATATTTTACCTAGGTGGACGACCCGGATAAGCCTGGGATCTGGGACACGGATACGGCCGTCTGATCCCAAACTGAGCAGAGCTTGTACTATGGAAACCAGATAACTGATATCACACATACTAATTTTCTTTGTAAATACATACTCATATAGATAATTACACCCAGATCCAGGATAATACCTTTGGGGTTCGAACCTCGACTCTGGGCGGTTACTGGCGAGGAGATGAAATCGGCTAGGAGGACATTATTATTATAACTAACTAGCTGTGCCCCGCGGTGTTACCCGCGTTAAATTTTATAAATTTTCTTTGCTTTAAACCTCACGGAGCCCGAGACCTTTCCAACGAATGCAAAACCGTGGAAATCGGTTCGTGCGTTCTGAAGTTATAGCGTCAGGAAGGAAAAGATAGAGATGAAACTTACAAGGCACGTGGTTGGGGGTGTGTTTATGCCATATCGCCTCCTATATAATGTTGATTTGCATTTGTACGTCATTGTTAATTATAGAATATATGTATATAGTTCAACGGTTATTCTGATAATCAAGTTTCTATACATAATAATAATAATATAATAATAAAATGTTTATTTCTCCTCACAAAAAGATTATTCATTAATAGGTACATTACATTTATGTTACATTTTTATATTAATCTGAATTTGTGAGGAGCTGGTGTCTGATGTAGGTTAATCCTGTATTACAGATCACCAGGCCCTCACCCCTAGGTTCCAGAATTATGGGTTAATTTTCAAATTACGTGTACCATGTTGAGCAAAATACATAAAAAAATGAATACATATTACTTAATAAATGTGCGTGTGTGTGAGTGTTGTGTGTGTGTGTGTGTGTGTGTGTGTGTGTGTGTTTGTGTGTGTGTGTGTGTGTATGTGTGTATGTGTGACCATTCGCGATTTGTGTGTGTGAGTCTTAAATTTATAGTAAAATGTTCTCAGTAGCTGCATAATCCAATTGCTGTAACCACTCTGTCACCACGAGCTTACATTTGGTTTTATTAAGCGAATAAATTTTGAGAACTCTGTTTACCTTATTGTAGAGATTACTACCTTGAAAACAGAAGAAGCGGTGCGAGAAACTAGTTTTGAACATATTCTTTTCACAAACTCGGTCTTTTCTGCGTTGTGTTTTACATATATCCGGTTTATAGTCGACAAGGCAATGTTTTTTGAGAACTGTGTGCAGGATATACAGTTGACGCACCGTTAAAACTTTTGTTAGTTTATACAGTTCAGTGGTTGGATGGTAAAACGGTAGTGAGTGGCTTACTTTTAAAATTGCTCGTTGCGCCCTTTCTATTTGAAGGAAGTGGGATGTAAAAGCGCCACCCCAGGAAGTGATGCAGTATGTTAATATTGACTGGCATAGGGCTTGATATACCGTTCTGATCAGATTTTTATCAGCAATACATCTCAAGTTTTTAAAAATGACAATTAATTTTCGCACTCGTGCAGCTAGTTGATGTATATGACATTGGAAATTTAGTTTGTTATCAATCATTATTCCCAAATACTTAATTGTGTCAGATTTTTTAAGCTTAGGACACAAACAATTTTCATCTTCGAAATTAGAACATAAATGGGACACTATATTCTTAGTACTAGCTGGCATACAATTATTTTTTAAACCAAACGTTAAATAGCTAGTTTTATCGACATTCAGAGTCAGAAAATTGTCATTTAGCCATCTATTTACGGTGTTAAAGCCCTTTTGTGCACTTATAAATACCTCCTCCCAAGTATCTCCACTAAAAATAAGAGCGGTATCGTCGGCAAAGGTAATTATTTTAGCATTTGGGAGCTCTAGTTGGCATAAATCATTTATATATGATAAAAATAATGTAGGGCCGAGGATGCTTCCCTGTGGTACGCCAAAACTCATATAAGCTTCACTACTTGTCAAATCTCCTATTTGAACACACTGTGTCCTACCGCTTAGATAAGTTTGAAAAAGTTTCAACTGAGTACCTCTGATTCCAAGATGTTCTAATTTTTTTATAAGGATTGGGACAGAGACTGTGTCGAACGCTTTGGCTAAATCCAGAAAAATGGCAATGATCTTTTTGTTGTTATCAATATTTGTAGCTACAAAATTTGTCAGTTCGTGAACGGCATCAGCTGTTGACTTTCCGGATCTAAAACCAAACTGAGATGTTGATAATAAGTTGTTATTTTCCAGAAAGTTAACAAGTCTTTTATTAATTATGCGTTCAAGAATTTTTGACAGTGTTGGAAGAATTGAGATAGGTCTATAATTGTTGACACAATCTCTGTCCCCTTTCTTATGGATCGGATGGATCCTAGACTTTTTAAAAGCAGTGGGAAATTCACCAGTTGAAATTGCTAAATTACAAATATAAGTTATAGGCTCAGTCAAGGTTTCTTTGTTAGCTTTCAAAGTTTCCGCAGAAATAGAATCTAGGCCCGCCGCAGTATCACTTTTGAGATTAGTTATAATTGTTGACACTTCAGCTATATCGGTTGGAAACATGACAAATGAGTGGGGATTGGATTTGATAGCTTTCGAGTCAAATTTACCGCTCCTTACCCTTTTGGTTATCTCATTAGCTAGGGTTTTGCCAACATTTACAAAGAAATTATTTACATTATCAATAGATAGTTGCGGATTTTGTGTAGTTATCAGTTGTAAAGGAGATTCTTTGGGTTTAGCATAGTAAGTGATTTCTTTGATAGTTTTCCATAATTTCTTATTATTGTTTTTTGCAGCTTGCAGCTGTTGCTTTTCATGTTCATGTTTGAGATTTTTTAGTAAAAATGCACAAAAATTTCTATACCTTTTGTATGTTGTCTGTAAGGTAAGGTTGTCGGGTTGTTTTTTTAGTTTTTTATACAGATTGTCTCGATTTCTAAGACATTTTAAGATACCTGGCGTTATCCATGGCTTCAAAATTTTTTTACGCCTTTAAATTTTTATAGTTACAGAATTTGATGTAATTTTAGAACGTAGTGTATTTATAAAGAAATCGGTGGCATCATTTACATTTTGAAACATATACAAGGGGTTAAAATTTGTATTTTTTAAATCGTATGCTAGGTCTATGTATTGATGCGCTTTATAACCTTAGGAGAAGCAAATTTTTGCCGTGTGGATAAATATAGCACTACACTATCATGGTCTGTAAGGGACGTTTGCAGTATTAAACATTGAGCCTTCTGTTTTGTTTTTAACAATATATGGTCGAGGCATGTCTTGTTATGGGTTGGAATAGTATGAGCTGGTAGAATGCCATGAAATGCAAGCATATCCAGAAACAAGGAAGTATAGCCGTCAGTACTTTTTTCTCCAATATCGATATTTATGTCACCTAATAATACAATGTTTTGAGTAGATGTGAATTTTAGAAGCACATTGTGTAATGACTTAATAAAATTATCTACGTTTTTATAACCGGGTGGGCGATATATTGCAAAGATTACGGTATTACTGTTAGGTTTTACTATGAGACAGTTTGCATCTGATAATTCAGGCTCTTCAAATGTAACAACAAAATTATTTTTATAGTATACTACAACGCCTTCATTTTGAGTTAAATTTTTTGTAGTCGCACAATAATTGTAGCCATCAAGAGTCGGGATGTTAGGAGTGGAGGGTAGCCAGCACTCTGTCAGTAAAATATAATCCCAGATAACATCAGTTCTTATAAGAATTGGTAACAACCCATCAACATTGCGCTTGATGCTTCTTATATTTTGTTGAAATATTTTCAAACTTTTATCGGGTTTTTCCAAAAATGATCGACACTCCTCGGTGCTACAGATGAATGAATTGGCTACTTTGTAGGAATCAATTTCGTTTAGTAATTTATCAAACTCGTTGAATTTTGCGTAAGTAATAACTATAAGGACAGACATATGTGCTATTTGATCTTAAGGTGAAGATGAGTAGAAGTGGGTGCGCAAGAAAGTAGATTACGGCAGAGTTAAGTAATTGCGTTGTCGGTTTATAAAAAAGTTTGTTATGTGTATTTTTAAGGTGATATGTAGAAAAGTTGGGTATGATAATTATGTGTGTAATGTGTGTATATAACTTAAAATTAAATAACATTATCTTAGAAACTAAGCATGCAAGTAGACGATACATAACTAGTGTACTAAAATACTTGTCTAGTCACAGGTTTATCTTAAGCTTGTCCAAATCCTCTTCACTATCGACCATGATCCGTGGTTCGTTGATACTTCGCTTTAAGTAGACTTTTCCATAAGATGTCCAGCAGCTAGAATAGTTGTTATTTTTTGCAAAAAATCTAGTTAAATAATGCAGCTTTTTGACTCTTTTAGTTAGTGATTCTGCAACAAAGATTGGTCTGGCTTGTCCTTGCATCTTAAAATGTGTTGTATTTATTCGTCGGTCGGAACTCTTATCCTTATTGAAGGTTCTAGTAGCTTTGATAATTTTTTCTTTCTTGATAGCAGAATTGAAATCAACTATGATCGAGCCATCTAATTTATCTTTCAATTTCAGCCGAAAAATATCCTTTATATCCACATCCTTTATATCTTCATTTACGACGGTACCTAGTTGCTTTACCAATTCAATAAGATGTTCTTTGTTTTCATTTTCAGTTTTAGGTACATTTCTTATTTCAATTGATGTGGCGCGTTGGTTCTTTTCCAATTGCTCCATCTTTGTTTCCAAAATTGTAATGTGAGTTTTATATTGCTTATTTTCCTGTTCGAGTTTGGTTATATTTTCAAGAACTGAATCGTATTTATCCGAAAAGTACGATATAGAGTTCTTGATTTCTTGATATTGCTCCAAAATAGAGTCCATCGATAATTTAAGTTTGTCATATTTTTCAATCTGCTGATTTTTTACTTCCTCAATCATGGTTCTTAGATCAGACATTGTTGTAGGACAACTGTTATTTTGGACATCTTGTCGCTTTTTTCCTCTCTTTTTGACGTTAACATCTGTTTGCTCTAGCGGCAATGTGTTTAGTACGGAGGCAGAACTATGATGTAATACAGATGTTGCACTTGAGTTTCCAATTTGACTGGGAGATGGTGATCGTCGGGTAGACATTTCGCCTTTTTTTTTTGTTTTGTAAAAATAAAAATATGTCGCCTTGTTGCACCAGTAATTCCACTACTTTCGCAGATTTTATTTTAGTATGGTAACTCTGAAACCTCTCAGAGTGACAGTTGACGTAAAAATAGTTGACAGTTTGCTTACGATGACAGCTGACAGATGATAGTAGGAACTCGGTTGACTATTTTCGTCTCTGCTGTTGCTATCCTCTTTGCACCATCACTCCGTGTATTCACTGCATTTATGAGAACCTGGTACTTCACTGAATTTATTTTTAAGATTTTTTGTAAAAATAATATATATTTAAATTAAAACTGGTGTGTGGTCACACGTCTAATCGCTTTCGCGGTCCAGGGGGAGAGCAAAGTTATGTTTATTTTGATATCAGAATTTATCACTGATTCCTGGTCAGTGTTTTACAATTCAAGTGCATAAAAATCGCATAGAATTCTAATCAACATTTTCGTATCGTGTCTAACCCTTAAATATGCGGTGGACTATTTACAAGACAATATAAATTTCAACCTTTTGAATATACAACATGTAACGTAATTAACGCACACCCTCAAACACCCCAATTAGAATATTATGTTATAATCATAACACATACACAGATTTTTTTAATTAACATGTATATGCATTGTTATTTACTAAATTAGTTTCTTGGAAAAAAGTTTATTTTTCTTTATTTTGTATTGAATGATGGATTTGTATGAATACAAATAAACCTGCGATTTCAAAAGTCTTATTACTTTGACTTATGGTCCATTTCAATTTGTTTTGACTGTACAGGGTTAATAATATGACAATAATTTCCGTAGTTTTAATAATTTTGGAGTAAAAAATTACCTATATTAAAAATGATATAAGTCGATTCAGTAAACAATTCTGAACAAACAATTTTCAGGATGTGCGTTAATTAAGTTACAGGTTGTATGCGCAACGAATAATAGGAATGCAAAACCTGGTTAAGGGCTAAAGTAAAATTTATATGTTCAGTGGCCAAAATTCGCCAACGCACCGATTGAAGCCACATACATTTCCTGAAGACTGTGCCTGGAAAAGAGGGAAAAACTGATATATGGACCATACTTTAGGGAGGCACTCACAGATGTGACCCTATGATAGATGGTAAGAAGATCTAATTAAATAGGTAGGACATATTGTACCTACCGAGCAAGTTTGCTGAACCCTGAACCTCATACGGCTATTTAGGCGAATACTGAGGGCCAAAAGGGAAATACAGAAATCAAACGATTTCATTTTTAATGCGATCGAATGCAGAGATAAGAGAGTTTCGATGTGTGAATAAGGTCGCCAGAGCTTATCGTGGTGGGGGGAAGGATTAACAACACTTTTGTTAGCTGACTCCTAAGGCCGGCAACGCAGCCACCACTCCTCTGGTTTTGCTTGTGTAGATGGGCGGCGGTGATCACTTACCATCAAGTGACCCACTTGCACGATTTTCACCATCACACTAATATTATAAAGGCGAAAGTTTGTGAGTGTGAAAAAACCACCGAACGGATTTTGATGAAACTTTGTAGTAATATAGCTTATATGTATATCCGATTAATACAGAGGCTATAATTTATAAAGTTTAACGCGTGTAAAACCGCGGATCACAGACAGCTAGTCTGATATAAAAATAAAAACAAGTTGTAAATTAAATAGTGGATGTGTTAAGGAACTCTGAAACTGAATAATCTGTATTTTAACATTTAATTTTTGGAACGAAGTTCCTTATCGCGCGTTGTGAAAGGGGGTAGACGGAAAAAAATCTTAGGAAAAGTTGTCACGATACTTTTTGCAGCTGTGCGGCGTGCGCATGTTTCTCTGTCTGTCTCTCTCTCTCTCTCTCTCTCTCTTTCTCTTTCTTATAGAAAGCAAGCCAGATATTTTCTTTTGTATTTCGCATTGAACAGTGTGGTGTCGCGACGATTATTTTTGTTGAGGGTATACAGGTTTTTTGAACATTAATAAATATTAATCCCTTGACACCTCTCAAGTTTTTTTTGTGTTTTTCTCTCTATTAATACAACCCTGTACAACTGTAACGATCAGATGACACAATAGGTCATCATCATCATATTTAAGAGCTATGCTCTTGTCGGTGGAACTTCTTCCAATCGTCTCGACTTTCGGCGAGCGCTTTGACTTCTTGATACGACATTACATTAACTTTACCTTTATCTGCTCCATATAGGTCCTTCTTGGTCTTCCTCGTCCTCTCCTTGCCTCTATTTTGCCATCAATAATATTCCTCATAAAGGTGTCATGTCGTATCAAGTGCCCTAACAAGATGCTGACTTATCAAGGGGCACAGATGTTCAACAAACTACCACCAGACATTAAACATGTAAACTCATCTAATGTATTCAAAACCCGATTATTTCAATATGTACAAGAATCTTACTCAATATCTTAACCTCGGGAAAGTGGGTACATTAGATGAGTACCACACCTTATCATAAGAATAATGTATGTACTTAGGGAAACTACGAACTCGACCTTATGTAATTTATTATAAGTTATTATTTATTGTTCTCAAGTAAGTGACTTATTTGTTTTTATTGAGAATAAAGAATCTTTAAACCTAACATCTTTCCCCTTCTGTTTTCTATGGTTCTTAATATGCATCTCTTCTCATCTACCATTCGTAATACTTCCAACTTCCAACCACATTTCAAATGCCTCTAATCTCTGTCTATCTATATATATATAATAGGTAATCATATAATTTTGTTTCAGATGCCATTTTCTTTTCTTACACTCGTTCTGTATAATTAGTTCAGTTTTATGATAGCGCTCCTTAAGTTACGTCCCCTATTTATGTTAGCCTTGGGTCGTGGGTTCGAATTCCACCCAGGACAGAGTCTATTGGGCCTGTGTCTGGATGTAAATATCTATATAAGTATGTATTTCCAAAAGAAAATGGAAATACCGGAAGGGGAAGACCTCGTCGAATATTCTCTGACCAAATCGGAGACGTTCTCAAGAAAGGGCAGGTCAGAAGTACCCTAAACCGGCGAGCATGTATGAAGAATATAATGACAGTAATCGATGCAAAAGTCGTGTACAAAGATCGTGATAAATGGAAATCCGTTGTCTCTGCCTACCCCTCTGGGAAACAGGGGTAGGCAGAGACAACGGATTTCCATTTGTCGTTAGGTATGTATGTATGTATGTACAAAAGAAAATGTAGTATATCAGTCATCTCATTTCCACAGTATAGACGCCAGCACTTAAAGTTACCCCAATCTGTCAAATTTTCCCAATTGAAAGTGAACCTTATGCCTATGTGATAAAGTTGAAAACATGCTGGCGTCTGTACAAGCTTGATGCTTAATTTGGGATCAGATGGCTGTGTGTGAATAATATCCCTGGATATTATTATTATTATAGTTTGTTACTTCAAAGGTTCGTGTATGGAGTAATAGGAAGTACCTAACAGTACGTACTTTTACTACGTTTGTCCGTGGCCTGACCCTGTTATCTAAACAGAACATTAATTACAACATATTGTTATTATCACTTTGAACTTAGTAGAAAACGGACCGTACTCTCCGTTTAAAGTACAAATCAATCGAACAAACCACGGGATCGAAGTCTTTTTAGATTATTTTTTTATAGTAATGTATTACAATATCGATGGTTGCTTAATAATACTAAGGCTAAATATACCAGTAAAATCCTTTTTACCAATATAATAATATAATATAATAAAAACTTGAGAGGTGTCAAGGGACACCCGGATGGAACGAAGGTATTTCTTATTATTTATTTATTAAAACCTGTATACACTCAACAAAAATAATCGTCGCGACGCCACACTGTTCAATGCGAAATAGAAATGAAAATATCTGGCTTGCTTTCTATAAGAGAGAGAAAGAGAGACAGACAGAGAAACATGCGCACGCCGCACAGCTGCAAAAAGTGTCATGACAACTTTTCGTAAGATTTTTTTTCCGTCTAGCCCCCTTTCACAACGCGCGAGAAGGAACTTCGTTCCAATATCCTGGGACATCATTTACACACGGCCATCTGATCCCAAACTAAGCAGAGCTTGTACTATGGAAGTCATACATAGTATACTACAAATACTACCAATAAACAAATACAAATATGTTTGTTATTATTACACAGATGTTATACAACTTTTTTGTTGGCGTCTCCTTTTAAGCATATGGTTGCCTGTGCCAGAAGACTCCACCGCTTTAATAAACGACTTTAAACTTTAGAGCAGACAAATATTTAAGCATCTTCTACACGGTTACAAACCAAAGTCCCAGCAGAGGTCACCCTGGTGGTTGCTATCCATCTAGACTGCACAACTGGGATGATGGATAGCAACCACCACTCCTCTGGTATTGCGAGTGTACAGACGCCAGCACATCCCTACTTATGTTAGCCTTGGGTCTCAATCTGTCAAATTTCTTTTATAGATTTTCAACTTTATCATATAAGCTTAAGGTTCACTTTCAATTGGGGAAATTTGACAGATTGGAGTAGCTTGATGTGCTGGCGTCTGTACATGGGCGGCGGTGATCACTTACCATCAGGTGACCCACTTGCACAATTTTCACCATCACACCAATATTATGAAGGCGAAAGTATGTGAGTGTGAAAAAACTACCGAACGGATTTTGATGAAACTTTGTAGAAATATAGCTTATATGTATATCCGAATAATACAGAGGCTATAATTTATTAATTTTAACTCGGGTAAAACCGCGGATCACAGACAGCTAGTCTGATATAAAAATAAAAACAAGGTGTAAATTAAATAGTAGACGTGTTAAGGAACTCTGAAACTGAATAATCTGTATTTTAACATTTAATTTTTGGAACGAAGTTCCTTATCGCGCGTTGTGAAAGGGGGCTAGACGGAAAAAAATCTTAGGAAAAGTTGTCACGATACTTTTTGCAGCTGTGCGGCGTGCGCATGTTTCTCTGTCTGTCTCTCTCTCTCTCTTTCTTATAGAAAACAAGCCAGATATTTTCATTTCTATTTCGCTCAATGCGAAATAGAAATGAAAATATCTGGCTTGTGGACGTGTTCCTTAAGTAAAATACAGATTGTTCAGTTTCAGTGTTTCCTTAACACTGAAACTGAACAATCTGTATTTTAACATGTAATTTTTTTTGTGTTTTTACTTGTGACCTTTGTTGGGACGTTGGTTTGCAACCTTGTCGAAGATATAAAAAAATTTTTTTTATCGCAATCATACATATGGGGGGATAGGTCTCAAAAAATGATATTGAAGTTTCTAATATCATTTTTTTCTTAACTGAATAGTCTGCGTGAGAGACACTTCCAAAGTAGTAAAATTAGTGCCCCCCCCCCCCCCCCATGTAAGAGAATGATAAAACTAAAAAAAAAACCCTTCATGGCTGAGTCCAACTCGCACTTGGCCGGGTTTTTTATCATTGATATTTTTTTGTTTATAATCATAATAATTACCTGAAATAGAACAAAATTAAAGTCACATACAGTTGTTTGTTTTTTTTAATAAAAGGTAGATATACGCGCTGAGTTTGTTCCGTCAGTAGATGTTTGCTGGGTGTTCTCAGTTGGGGCGTATTAGACCCCGCGATTACAATAATATTGAATTCTAACATTAATATAGACAAACATATAACCATCATCATCATTATCATCATATCAGCCGAATAAAGATCCCCAAAAGATTTCCACAATTGTGTCCACCATTCTCCGGGAGATATTTATCCCTCTGGACGACTTCTACGCTCCAACGACGAAGAAAACGGCTCTTAGCTCCGTTTCAGCTTACATAAAAAAAATTGCACCCTCATTATAAAAGATTTGAAATCAGAAGACTATAAACAACCATTGACTTATATGTATAACTAGACATGCTGTTTCGAATAAAAACTCTGTCCCAGTCCGACTGTGCGCGAGATGAGGGGCGCGCGCGCGCTGCGGCCAAAATTGCCGGCCAAATTCTCAATATGGGATTGCGCGTCTAGTAGAATACATATAGGTCAATGTAAACAACCGTGTCTGTGTGAAAATCAAATATGTTGTGCCTACAATAATATTTTTAACTTATCTTAAATTCTAGGTCAGACGTTTCGGATCATGGATGTTAATAATAAATGTTATTACGATGGCGATGATACATGAAATAAATTAATTGATAAATAACGTCTATTTACTTACAAGAGTGTTACATTTGATAGATCTTACTAGCTGGATCGGGAACGAGCCCAGTCCCCTCTGGGTGCTGTGGGGGTCCTCTACTGCTGCCACGTGTAAGCAGCTCCGGGAAGACAGTGATCTGTTTATGGCGCAGTCTCTGTGCCAGACTGGCAGGAGTCGGCAATAGGCGAACGCAATCAAGGCTACGTGTCTCAATCATCTGGGACTTCGCGCAAAAGTGGTGCACCAGAGCAGCATACCTGCGTTCCCGGGGCTCGTCCCATCAGACGCCAAGAGAAGTCCTCGGCAGGTGTTTTGTATAAATCGGCAAAAGAAAATTTGGACTAGCCAACTAGTTTTTGGAACGAAGTTCCTTATTGCGCGTTGTGAAAGGGGGCTAGACGGAAAAAAATCTTTCGAAAAGTTGTCACGACACTTTTTGCAGCTGTGCAACGTGCGCATGTTTCTCTGTCTGTCTCTCTCTCTCTCTCCCTTATAGAAAGCAAGCCAGATATTTTCATTTCTATTTCGCATTGAACAGTGTGGTGTCGCGAATATTATTTTTGTTGAGTGTATACAGGTTTTTTGTACATAATAAATAATAAGAAATAACTTCGTTCCATCCGGGTGTCCCTTGACACCTCTCAAGTTTTTTTTTTAAGTTAGAGTAGCAGATTACATAACAGAAATATACCTACTGTTATTTTAACCGACTAGAAAAAGGAGGTTATGTTATATTTCATTTTTGAGGCGCCCACAGTCTGTTGCTCTCACCAGTCCATAATGGATCGGCAAGGTTAAGCACCTTGGCACGTGGTCAGTCTATAGATGGGTGACCGCCAAAGTGGTTTAATTTCTGACCATCTCCGTGCTTCGGAAGGCACGTTAACATATCAGAGGCCTTCTGGACCGCTGTAACAACTCTGACACTAGGGTAACCACTGGCCATACGATAAAGTAAAATATATTTTGTATAATAAATCTATACGATTTCTCCATTCATTTGATTTTTGATATAATTTTTTGTTTGTATGCTATTAATTATAATATCTGTTTTAAAAACAAAGATCCAATTTCTTTGCAAAAACCGATTGCATAAAACTTATATGTGACCTCACTAAAAAAAAATCCATAGATAAAAAGAAAAATCGCGTAACTGGCAACGGAAAAATCTCGTAATTCGTAATGGGAAAATTCTGTAATTTGCAAGGGAAAAATGGCGTAATTCGCAACGGAAATGGCGTAAGATACATACAAAAAAAATACACAGCTAATCGATAACCTTCTTCTGTAAGTTGATTAAAAACAGTTATCATAATAGGCGAGTTCGATTCATCACATCGACGTAGTAATATTATCTGTGACCGAGTTGACGGTGAAAGGTCACTATACTATGAATATTATTACATTTTACTATTTAAACTCAACGAGCTAGTTAAGAATCTTGTTATACAGGGTGGCAGAGGAGTTGACGTTCGAACCGATATCTGAATCACCCACATGTACATATGTTCTACGATTTTGCGTTGTTGGAACGAAGTTCCTTATCGCGCGTTGTGACGGAAAAAATTCTTACGAAAAGTTGTCACGACACTTTTTTGCAGCTGTGCGGCGTGCGCATGTTTCTCTGTCTGTCTCTCTCTCGCTCTCTCTCTCTCTCTCTCTTATAGAAAGCAAGCCAGATATTTTCATTTCTATTTCGCATTGAACAGTGTGGTGTCACAACGATTATTTTTGTTGAGTGTATACAGGTTTTTTGTACATAATAAACAATAAGAAATAACTTCGTTCCATCCGGGTGTCCATGACAACTCTCAAGTTTTTTTGATACTTTGAGTCCTGAGCTTAAACCCTAATTTTGAACTTTCGAATAAATTCTAAGTCAGTACTGCAATGATTAGATAAACCATACTATTTAGGGTGTTAGGTTAAACTATGCTAATTAGTTATCACAAAAAATCTGAACCAGAAATGTTCAACATAACAAGTAAAAAAATCGAAAACTGATGTTAGGTGCAATTTACGAAAAAAATCTACCCAAAATTGTAGAACATACATGGGAGTGATTCGGATACTCTTCATCACAAAGTATTTAAATTTTGCGTTTGAACGTCAATTCCTCGGCCAGCCTGTATGTATAGTCATCATATCAGCCGAAGACGTCCACTGGTGGACAAGGGCCTCTCCCAAAGATCTTTACAATTGCCGGTCTCCAGCGGTTTCCAGCAACCCTCACAAGATTACCGGACCATCTAGAAGGGGGTCTGCCCACGCTGCGTCTTCTATTTTGTGGTCGCCACTCGAGAACCTTTCTGTTCCAATGGCAGTCGTATCTACGAGCGCTTCAACTTTGCAATTCTTCGGCCTATGTCGGTTACTTTGGTTTGCCATTTGACTTTACTTTGTTTGAAATTCGTAATTTCTACATTTCGGATTGGATCTCGAGGGAAACTCTGAGCATAGCCCTCTCCATTTCTCCATGTGTGACTTGAAGCCTTATAATCAGCGAACACGGCTCTCTTCCGTAAGTCATCACCACTGGGCGAATATGTATAGGCAGCCCAAAGTAATACATTTGACAATTTTTATGTTACCTAAAGAAATAAATATATTTAGAAACGGTTAACGGTAACGGTAAATAAGTAAATTCGGTGCGTTGTTGGGTAGTTACGTATTACGCATTACACCAATCAACACATTATACATGGAGCATCACATTTTCAGCATCATTCTATGTTTTCTGTACACCGGCAAAGTCAAAATTAGTCGATGCTGCTGGTACCCAAATGTGTAAGGAGTCTAGGCGCTAAACGGCGCTTTCTAACGTACTACCACACTAGGTAAAACATAGAATGATGCAGAAAATGTGATGCTCCATCAAACATATAATTGATGGTCACAGAGTTATATTTATTTAATTTAGAAAACAAGCCTTTATTGAATATAATCTTTGTTCAACCTTGCTTGTTACTGCATTAGCAGACTCTGGACTCTGGATATCATTAAAATCCACTTTATTTCAAGGAAAATCCAATGATCTTAAACTTTACGGAGTCGGTAATAGGCAAGGGCAATCCAGAGCCCTTCCAAAGAACATATCCCGAACATCTGGGACATGGCGCAAAAGGGGGCCACCGGAGCAGCATAGGTCCCGCGGTCCCGGGGCTCCTCCCATCAGGCGCCAAGGCGTCCACGGCAGTTTAGGTTTAGTCGATGCAAATTTAGTCGAATGAAATACCTACCCGCAAACACTTTATGCGGGTGGGATACGTAGCAATTCCCCCTGCCTAATCAAAAAAAGAAAAAGAAGGCTAAGATAAGCAAATGTGCAAAATTCCGCTCTAAATCTACTCGCTCTGCGTGACGTCTTCAATCATAAGTATTGCAACAGTTCCTAAAATTATCCACCCGCTTCTCGTTAAAGATAAGGAAATATAAGTTATAAATATTGGACATATTTATAACTTATATTTCCTTATCTTACACACAAATAGCGTGGACAATACAACGTGCGTCATAGCTTGATGTGATTGCTGCGTGGGGTGGGCGTGGCACCGCGTGGGGCGATAACGGTGATAACATTGTAGGGCTGCTCATGAACTTACAAAATATATAAATGGATTCTTAAGTAGGTAATTTAGAGTCAGCATACCGGGAGGACAAACCAGAGCCTTCACAGGGTACGTGTGTCAACTACCTGGGGCATGGCGCAAAAAAGAGGACCCGCATTCCCGGGGCTCCTCTCACCAGGCAGTAAGAGAAGACCAACATACCCACCCACAGACACTTCTTGCGGGTGTTGTCATGCTACCTACGCGTTCTCCCTGCTTTAACAAACGAGATACTTGTAATGGCAGAGATACCAGCCTCTAAATTAACCTTATTCTAGAAGGCTAGTCCGAGGCTCGTTATGAGGAATCGCTAGAATTTTCTGCAGCACCGCCTAACATTTTTTGAAAAGGGAGAAAGATTTCCGCTTTTCTCTGGAAGAAAGTAGGACCTTTTTTAAACTCCTCCTTTTTTCTTCCTGTATGTTTATTTAGAAATAACCCGTAAAAGATGACATTAGAATTCCCGTGACGTACTTAGGTGTCGCCGCTCAGAGCTATTTAACAGTGCGCTATTTTTGAGCCCTATAGGAATTACAGTGGTGGGTAAGGTAGGAATAGTTCAATATATTATATCAGCCGGAAGACGTCTACAGCTAGACAAAGGCCTCCTTTGAAGATCTCCATAATTGCCGGTCATGTTTCAATATATAACCTTGGGAAGTTCCTAGTAGTCTCATTTCTAGATTACTAATGATACAATATTAATTGCAAGTGCTGTTTAGAAAGTTTAGTAATGAACCTGAAAACAATAGGACATTGGAACCAATTAGCAGCAGCAGTACAGCAGTGGAGTCACCAGTATGTATTAGTGACAATATTAGACAGCTCAATGCTGTATTCGGATGATAGGGCTGATAATGACCTCAGTACTTTGAATATTAATAGGCTGAGTTTTTCCTTTGTCAACTATTGTATGCCAGGAGGACATTGTAAAGATATCATAACCAAATTAATTAAGGATAAACACAGTGACAAATCTTGTATAACATAGATAGTATTACTAAGATGTTGCAATTAAATTGTAATAAGAATAAGAATGTGTGCTTTCCCCTATGTGGCCAACATGCCTGACAAGGAGGGGGAGTACTGATACTACCTCATGGCCAAATAAAATTTAATGGACGTAAAGATATATAACAACTCTGTCAAGCGTATGTTGAATCGCAATTCTATGTTTTAATGCGTGTATCGACCACCAACATCCGACCTAGTTTGGTGTGATTTTTTAGCAGATCCCGAAATAAATATATTATTATGTGTATTTCGGTCCTTAACCTGAAATGCTTATCGTCTGAGCCCACAAAAGTTACACCCACAACTGCTTCCTTCATTGAAAACATAATTGCCAGCTTTGAAGTCTCTGAGAAGTGTTTGGTAACTGGTGGTCGATTTGACCATAAATGCCAAATGGTAAAAATAAATAATGAGATAACTATAAATAAAGGAATAATCACTTTTAGACCTCATATAAAATCCATATTTAGGGAAGTTCAGTTACAACAAGACAAACTAATCAGGCTTTAGAGTCAACAAAACGAATGAATAATTTTTAGGAAATTGTATTAGGTTCTATAAAGAACTTGCTATTCATTTTACTTATCAGCCTGACAGAAGTTTCTATATATATATAAAAAAATACATTGAGGGCTTTTAGCGAAATAAACACGAGAAATTTGTTGTGTTACATCAACTATCTCTAATATGATTGTTAGCATATACTAACTTCAAAATTATTGGATCTGTCTCAAACCAAATAATTGTTTTGCTGTTTTTCTTTCGTCTTCTTAAAGATGCAAATTTCACACAGAGCAGATAACAGGCCAGCAATTTAGTTAGCAAATTAGTTAAAAAAGTGTTCGTTACGAAACACACTCACTCGAGTTGATCTCAAGAGAATTCCGAAAGCCTTCCTTGCTTTTTCACTATTTGAAGATTAACGACAGTAATTAGTTAGTTGTTGGCATTTGTTAATATTGGACAGATGGTAAAATGTTAGCAGATGGTTAAAACCTATACAAAGCTTAAATTAAGACCGATGCGACCGAAGGTTCAATTGGCCTGTTGGTCTAGTGGTTAGTGACGCTGGCTGATAAGCTAAATTACACCTAGACACAGAACAAATAATTGTACTCCTCACATAAAGATTTGTACTAAGTGGGGGTCTCTGCCCTACTCAGCACAATTTTTGTATCTTTATGTGAGGAGCACAATTATTTGTTCTGTGTCTAGGTGTAATTTATCTATAATATGTATGTAACAACGTTTCTCAGTTGTCTGGTTGCCATAGTACATACCCTGCCTAGTTTGGGATCAGGGGCCCTACCGGCTAAGTCCACATGTGACGTCATAAATGGTCCGGAATCGATTGTCAACCTTAAAGCCGATTTAACAATTGATTAAGTCATTTTTAACCCTAATTTATTTGAACGCCATTCACGAAAACGATGTTCGGCGACTTAGCCGATAGAGCCCCAGATGGCTTTATTAGTAATTGAAAGAGCTTTATTTAAAACATTTGTCAGCTTTAAGAAATCTTACTCAACTGTAACTTTGGCAAGGCAAGAATATTTGATGGAAGATAGAGGACAAGAAAGATGATTAATGCAATAACACAGATTACATATAACCAAACTGACATTAACAATTCTAGTTTCGACTAAGAGTACACAGACTGGATACAATCGTAGCCAGTTTCCGGCTCACCTCTAACCATTTTGGTTAGTAGTTTCTTTTGTGAGTCCACGTTATACATACATATTATTTTAACACTTAAAGAGGCTTAGACTAGACCACATTAATTTCCACCTTTTCACTTTGGAATAAGGTCCAAAAACAATGAAAATTGATAAAGCTAAGCTTGTATAGGGGGTTAAGCACAATTTTGCGGGTTTATTTGACGTCGTCATAATCAGCTCGCAATGGTCCACTGCTGGACATAGGCCTACTCAAAGGTTGCTATAACGTTGTCAACTGGGGTGGTTTGCCGTAGTAACCGCTATGGTGGATAGGTTAGCGCTTGGCCAGGACCTCACCTGATGGTAAGTGAAGATGTAGTCAAAGGTGGACCGCGCGTACCTCTACATACTCTAGCTTTGAATAATACCATGTTATATGAGTCTGGAAACACGTCGTTTGGGAGGGTGTTTCTCTGCTTAGCCGTGCGTGAAAGAGGAAGCAAAGCGCATCGTACGGCATAATGGGATGTCAAAAATAAAGCGGTGGAGACCCTCCCGACTCCTGATAGTCCAATGAAAAAAGGGGGAAGGAAGGATAAGTTCATGGAGGTCTTGAGATATTGTTGACTGCGCTCTTAACTAGCGATACTAAAATGGTATCTGCCAATGTTATCAGGTCGCCATCCCTGGACGATCATTTCTAAATTAAAATCGAGGTCACTAATAGTAGTCAAGGCATTTGACCTGCCAAAATTAGATAATACACTATTAAATTATTACATTATTTATTTTCAGAGGCTCTAATGGGGTGCTAAAAAAATATTTAGATTTAATTTACGTTTTTAACACACGGCTATCTGATTCTAAATTAAGCAGAACTTGTAGTATGGAAACCATATAATTGATGTCGTACATATACTATCTTTCTTTTATAAATACATACTTATATAGGTATTTTCAGTAGTTAATGTTTTTTGTTTAATTTAGAGCAAGTGTATAAGACTTTTTGCCTTTTTTTTGTTTTAGGCATTTTACCCTATAGGGTAGAAATTTGGGACTTTACGAGCATGGATACATACAAAGCACATCCAGACTCCGAACTCATCATATCAGTCGAAAGGCATCCACTACTGGACATAGGCCTCCCTTATAGATCTCCACAATTGCCGGTCCGTATCCAGTGGTTTCCAGCGACCCTCATAAGATCATCGGTGTTGCGTCTTCCGGTTGTGGTTGCCATTCGAGAACCTCCCTGCTCCAACGGCCCTCAGTTCTACTGGCTATGTGAGACTCTGAATATATGAAACGGAGCGTGCTCAACCGCAAATAAATAAGTCCTGGGTTTGGCCAAAAAATATTATTGGTATTTTTATACTAAAACGAAACCCTCAAGAAGCCCGCCGTCTGGAATTGGTGGTGCTCGAGGTAAGGCTCTTGGTTTTGTGACTTATCTTTCCCTAGCCGTGTCGTATAGTTGAGCAATCGGATTATGAGAGTAGGATTACCCCACTTTTAAATTAATCCTATTATACTCTCATCTCTACTATATAAAAATAAGTCGGGTTTTCCTTCCTGACGCTATAACTCCAGAACGCACGAACCGATTTCCACGGTTTTGCATTCGTTGGAAAGGTCTCGATCTCCGTGAGGTTTATAGCAAAGAAAATTTATAAAATTTAACGCGGGTAACACCGCGGGGCACAGCTAGTAATCTCATATAATAGTGCAGAAGAGTGTATACACTCTATTGGGAGGGAACACTCTTCTGCATTTTAATATGTTCTGCTTAGATTTGCTTTTTATATGACCTATAAACTAAAAAAAACCTTTCTTTTCGAAATTCCATCTTATCTTATACAGGATGTCAACCTGTTTGTGTGATCCGGTATTCGGATTATGACTCTGATGGAATAAAAAGAGCCCCTGTGGTTGCGCTCACAGGGGTGCGTTGTATTCCACGCAGATGGCTAGTCACCATTGAGATTGGCCGCCGTGATCGAAATTTGACCGGAATCATTATACTGGGTGATTTTCTTTCCACACTTCATTCCCCAATATGTTCAACCGCAAACAACCCGGTGTGGGTTGTATGCAGTTGAACATGTAAACGCTAAATTATGGCGTCAATCCTTAAACAGGCTATGGACTACACGAGGCCACATCAATTTCAACGTTATCAATTTGCCATAAGGTCCAAAATTTTAAAAAAGGCTGGTTAGGGGTTAATCACACAACTAATACACATTGCATCAGTTACGTGATCATTTGTTTATTACTAATGTGATGCGTAAAGAGCATTGTGCGCCTTTGACCTTTGTAGAATGAAGTGTCATACATTACGTAGGGGCTTGGTTAGCAAAATACCGTCTGATTCAGTTTTGTTATGTTGAGGTAAAAGGTATGACACGAATATACCGTCTGTAATCCTTACAAACCGATTTAAAATTCTCATCGTCCAATGACAAGGAATATTTGATTCGTAATATATATAAATAAGGAATAGTTGTTGCGGGTTCGAGTCCCGCTCCGGACAACTATTTGTGTGACCCATAAATAGTTGTTCTGAGTCTGGGTGTAATCTGTGTACGTCTATTATATGTTTGTTAAGTACCCCACGACACAGGGATTAAATTCCCTAGTGCAGGCGTTGTCTTAAAAAAATATAATATAATTATATATAATTAATATATATATTAAATATATAATATAATTCTCTAACGACTATAAGGATGCGACATAGGTCTCATTCCTTAAATGCATGAACATGTCTGTTTGTCCTGAGTCTGGGTGTAATTATTTATATAAGTATGTATTAACATAAGAAAAGTAGTACATGTAGTATATCAGTTATCTGGTTTCCATAGTACGAGATCTGCTTAGTTTGGGATCAGATATGTGTGTCATCAGTGAATATTTTTAATAAAGAAAACATATTTAAAAAAATCTCTAAGACACACATCATATAAAGCCTCACGAAAAAAGATTTTATAATTATAATGTAATCGCATCGATATTCAAATCTAGCACAAAAATTATGTTCCGGGATCCCAACAAAAAAATTACATGTACAGGTTATGCACCTACTCATTTGACAGACCACAAAGTTATATCAATCTTCTCAAAATAATAAAGAGAAGATAGAAAAAAAAACATTTTCTTGCAATTTCACTGCTTTAATTCATGTAGAATCCCAGGACACAAAATAAAGGCGAAGTGTTATATAAAGGCAGTTCAGGTCATAGTTTACTTACTGCTATAACCTGGCACAACCTCACCAAGAGTATTTTGATTAAAACACACGAGAATCATTTCAGTTGACTATTACTATAATGTCTTTATAGTTACAATATAAAAAGACATTTAATAAATTTTATAAAATTTATAACACCGCTACTTTAACAGATTTAATTTTTATCAGAACTAAGATACTGACCCCAAGTAGCGTATACATGTACCTAATAGTTTTTATTCTGGCAACTAAGAAACAAAATAAATTACAGAGATAAGACATCGTATTAAATTAAAAAGAAAATTTTCAGAAACTCCTATTATTTAAGCCTAATCAAGGCTTGTGTTAAAATCCAAAGTAATAATGTACAGACGCCAGCACATCAAGCTACCTCAATCCGTCAAATTTCCCCAATAGAAAGTCTTACCTGTGTGAAACCTTATGCTTATGTGATAAAGTTGAAAATCTATAAAAGAAATTTGACAGATCAGGGTAGGTGGATGTGCTGGCGTCTGTACCTAATCAAAATTATTTATGACAATATTTTGGGTTGCGGCAAACCATTGCATTTATCTATGCATATGGGCGTATATATTTTGTCGTAAGATCTCGTTCTAAAAGGATCAAATCAAAATAAAGCTGCAACAGGAAAATAAAGTTATTATTGAAATCTAATTAAAACTTAATCACATTTTAATCAGCTGATTGTAAATTAAGGCTACTAAATATAGAACGTCTTCTTTATAAAAGAGATAAAGTATTATCAGTACCAAGATACTGGCCCCATGCGGAGAATACGTGTGCCTAACTACAAAAGTTAAAAATAATTGTGTTTTTAAGTTTAATTTCATTTGTACAAAGAATGTCACTTGACTTGTTTGAAATTTTTTTACATATTAACCTGATAAAATGACCTAAGAATTTTTAGAATTTGTTGTATAACATTTAAGACGTCATCTATTTGAGTTAGCAAGATGGCGACTCTAAAAAAAAACGGGCCATGTTTCAGTTTCTTTAATTATGATGTAATGTTATTCGTTATTCTTTTGCGCATGTTACTTTTATGAATTTACGTCATAGTATGAATAATAACGACATTAATAGAACTTATTATATCAGTCCATCTGACAATATTATTTCAGATTATTATTTATAATATGTTATCTAACTACGATAGGAAAGACGTATTAAGATCAATTGGAGATTATGACGCTTCCGGGTAATATCTCTCGTGTATCCGTCAGACATTTTAATAATAATAATTATAATGACTGGTCTATCATTACATACAGAACTATTGTTGCCAATAAGCCTGATATCGTTTTGGTAGACCGGTTGGAGCGCCGGGCATTTATTTTTGATATCACTGTCCTATTTGACGAGAACCTCGTAAGAGTCAAGAATGACAAGTTGTCAAAATATTTAGATTTGGTTCACGAGGTTACCCCATGCGGGATGTGGACTCAACAATAATTGTCCCAATAGTCATCTCCGTAAACGGTCTCATAGCAAAGAGCCTCGACCAATATCTTAAGTGGCTCTCACTGCATCACTGGGTCGGATACAATTATGGGAACGGCACGCATCGTGAGGAGGCTCCTCACTCATGTCGCCCTGACCACCGGCTGCCAGGGTTTATAACACCGCCGCTGGGGGAGCTCTGTTTTTTTGCGTATTTATTTGTATATAATTGTTTGATATATGAATTTTATAAGAATAAATATGTATAAAATAAGAAAACAAATAAATAAGGTATAATAATAATAATATTCTGGGACATTTTTCACACACGGTCATCTAATCCCAAACTAAGCAGAACTTTAACTATGGAAACCAGATAACTGATATACTACATATACTATTTTTCTCTTGTAAATACATACATAATTATAAACATAATTTACACCCAGACTCAGGACAAACAGACATGTTCATGCACCCAAATATCTGTCCCGGGTGGGAATCGAACCCACGACCTGCGGCGTGAAAGGCAGCGTATCTACCAATTATGCCAACAGATGAGATGATGGGATGTTGACTCAGCGATCATCATGCCGATAGTCGTTTCTGCCAGAGCTTCGAAAAACACCTAAAGAGGCTTACGTTAGGTGGTTGGGTCCAGAACAAGTTCGAAAAAGCGGTTATTTTGGAATCGAGCCGCATTGTAAGGAGTTTCCCGTATCTAGAGTAGTAACCTCCGGTCATGGAGCCTGTTCATAATATATAAATAACAAATAGTTTGTATAAATAAACTTTGATCTTTGATTTGTAATTCCCCAGCATCCATGATTCTCTGTTTGCATTCGCATCGATAAAATGGCCTCTACGATCTTCAATTTCACGAGTGACTGAATCACACGACTTCGTGTATTAACGTGGACCAATAGTAGCGGTCAAGATGTGCCTAAAGCAATGGAATCTCTCATGCATCCAGGATGGACCCAAAGACGGTGCCCTCCGCCGCGACTTAGCTTGTGAATATATTTGCCTAGGCCCACGGCCACCTTCTACCATCGCACCTCTGGCCTCAGACAGAGAGTTTATCCTCACATCTTCCAAACTTTCCGATCTCGTATGATTCGCTTTCAGTAAACTTCCTCTCACGTACACGCACATCAAGCTACCCCAATCTGTCAAATTTCCCCAATTGAAAGTGAACCTTATGCTTATGTGATAAAGTTGAAAATCTGTAAAAGAAATTTGATAGTTTGGGGTAGCTGGATGTGCTGGCGTCGTACCAACGGTGAGGTTGTGGAATGAACTCCCTGATACGGTTTTCCAAAGAGACTACAGCGTGGGGCCCTTCAAAAAGGGAGTTATAAGGTTTCTAAAGGGTCAGAGATGCCCTTGGTGTTGCAAACGTTCATAGGCTACGGTGACCATTTACCATCAGTGGGCCGTATACTTGTTTGCCAACTAGGTTGTATAAAAAAAAAGACGGCTTTAGTCCACGGCCACAAAATTAGATTCTATGTTTAAAGTTGTAATAATAAATTACAACTTTAAACATGCCCCAGGTGAATAATGCCCCAGGATATTAATCCTGGGGCATTATTCACACCCGGCCATCTGATCCCAAACTAAGCAGAGCTTGTACTATGAAAACCAGATAACTGATATACTACATATACTTACTATGTTTCTTTTGTAAATACATACTTACATATATAGGTAAATACTCAGGACAACCAGACATCTTCATGCACACACAAATCTGTCCTGAATGGGAATCGAACCCGCGACCTGTGGCGTGCAAAGCAAGTTTTTACCAATCACGCTGCGGGCCCGTCAAGTTGAGAAGTAACTCAATTTTTACTTCATAATGAAATAAGAAAACAATAATTCTGAGTAGTTCTACAATAATTTGTTAGTTTATATTCAGTATGGAACAACCGGAAGGGAAAGACCTCGTCGAACATTCCCTGACCAAATCGGAGACGTTCTCAAGAAAGGGCAGGTCAGAAGTACCCTAAACCGGCGAGCATGTATGAAGAATATAATGACAGTAATCGAGGCAAAGGACGTGTGCAAAGATCGTGACAGATGGAAATCCGTTGTCTCTGCCTACCTCTCTGGGAAACAGGCGTGAGTCTATGTATGTATATATGTATATACAGTACGTAGAAAGAAACGCAACATTCCCCGGCTCATATTTAAAAACATCCGATTTACGAATAATTGGATCCGACCTAACGTTCAATAAGATCGGGTTCAGACTGCATGCTATTCCACAATACATAAACATAAAAAAAGACGTGTGGCACTCGGAGACTGCCGCGGTAAAGCTATTGCATAGCATTTTTTATCAACTTATGCAATTTTTTTATAATACTGCATTTGTGATAATAATAATAAAATGAATGTATATAGAGTACTAACTCATTTTCTTTCACAATTTTTTCGTGACTTTCTTCATTAATAAATGCTCTTTGTTTATTCATATTTAAAACACTTTGTACACAAATTATACGAGTACAGATATTCACTGTTGTACGTAGATGATAAATACCTATACACCTATATACTTTCTCACAAACAGCTGATTACGGTAGTTTTCCAATACAACCAATGCCACCTAAAGGCGGGTTGCTGAACTAAAGAGACAAGCGTGATATTTCAAAAAGTCATTAAAAGTTCTGGTATTCGGTGGTTCGGTCCCCACGCTCAAGGCCCGCGATAGAAGCTATGCAATAGCTTAAAAAACAATTATCTCTTTTTATTGGCGCTGCGGCGAAATTTAGAGAGGCAGGGCACAGCGTTCATTCGCTCAAAGAGCAGCCCGTCTGGGGAAGTACCTCCACCTTACAGAAGACATTCCTTAATAATAACATTAATAATTTTAATGTTGTGTTTCTGTGTGTGAGTAAGGTCGCCAGAGCTCATCGGGGTGGGGGGAAGGGTCAGCAACACTTGTTCGCTGACTCTTAAAGGCCGGCAACGCACCCGCGCCGCCTCTGGTGTTGCGAGTGTACATGGTCGGCGGTGATCACTTACTATCAGGTGATCCAATTGCTCGTTTGTCGCCCTTTGATAAAAAAAAAGTGTGAGATGACTGCCGCCGCGGTGGTATAGAATCTACTGAATTAGTTCCGCCGGATCCTTTTAGTTGGATTGCATTTGGTCAGGTACTGGAAATAAAGCGCGGCCGTCGTCATAACCACGCCGTCCACTCTAATAATAACTTCCGGAATATCCACAGCAATAGAGATAGGACAAAAGCACACGGTAGCAATCCCAACTTAATTTATAAATCGTTTAATACAATTCAATAAATAATCAATATTATAGTTACTTAATTAAAGTAACTGTGAACTAATCGCAGGATTTATATCTAAATTCTTAATATAATAAGACTTTTAGAAGTACAGTTTTGGGAGCTAATTCAGCTTGTCCAAGGGTGTCTATAATTATGAACTTCGACGTCTCCTCCGTTCCCGATCCCTCTTGGCAGCTTCCTTCTGGAGCATGACTGCCTCACTGGATAACACCACAGCGTCACATTTAGTTGAGTCTCCTGCCATCATCGCAAACATCGCCGGCGGCGAGAGATTCCGACTCACCTCTCGGCCTCCCAGACCGGGTATTACTCCAGCGACGCTGTATCGTCGCTTCTCGACCGAACCGACTCACATATACTGAAACACCTGAGTAGAGAGAGAGAGAGAGAGTGAGTATCTGAGTCAGACCACTATACTATGGCAACCAGACAACTTGCTTGCTTGCTTATCGTATGGGCAGTGGTAACCCTAGTATCAGAGTTGCTCAAGCCGCCCAGTAGGCCTCTGACATGGCTAACGACTGTTGTCTGATGACTACAACCGGGACCGACAGCTTAACGTGCCCTCCGAAGCACGGAGACGCTCAGAAATTAAACCACTTTGGCGGTCACCCATCTATGGACTGACCGCGAGCGTAGTTGCTTAACCTCGCCGATCGCTTACAGACCGATGAGAGCATCTAGCTATGAGCGCCTCACCAGACAACTGATAAACATACTGAAATATTTCTATGCACGACAATATTAGAGATAAATTACATCCAGACACAGAATAAATAATAGTGTTCATCACACAAGGATTTGTCCCGGATGGGGATCGAATCCACGATCTTTGGATTAGCAGTCAGGGTCACTAACCAGTACACCGTCAGTTTATTCGACGGATTTCTACGTTTCTTTATCGAGTTTAAGTTTATTATCTAACATATCACACTAATATTATAAAGGCGAAAGTTTGTTAGTGTGTGAGTGTGTGTTTGTTACTTCTTCACGTCTAAACAGCTGGAGCGATTTTAATAAAATTTGATATGGAGTTAGCTGACACCCTAGATTAACACATAGGCTATAATTTATAAAATTTAACGCGGGTAAACCGCGGGGCACAGCTAGTATAAGCTAACTGTATAAATAATTTTAATAGCACAAACAATATCTTGACTATTTGGGTGTCCGAGCTACGCTTGACCCACTTGTGAGATTACCCCTTGGATTTTTTGCATGTGGTAACACTAAAACCCTACCTATGCCTACCCCCTCCGCGCGCATCGCCCCCCTTCCCAAGCGCGCGCGCCGCTCTTGCGCCGGGCGATGTCATCGCTTCCTCAGTAGCCTTGGGCATTGTCGTTCACTTAATGGATCTAGTTCATCAAATCTCGTTCCGTGAAGTGAACTCGTTCCGCTAACTCGTTCCACAGTTCATTTCGCTCCTTGACTTGGTAGGTTGTATATAAAGTACAGTACTACTGATTCAAAGAGCGAAATGAACTGTGGCATAGACATGTTTTCGACAGAGTCCGGAATTGGAACTTGTTTAGCTATTCGTTCATAAACTGTGAACTATAACAATGGTTCGTCAACGACACGTAGAGAATGTTGGCCTTGCAATATCCACTTCACCAATTGCTTATCTATAACCTGCGATCTTTGTACGGAAATAGGTCTTTTTCTGATGATAAAATCAGTAATATTTTGTTGCGATGTTTGTTGTTGGTCAGCAGAAGTTGATGGGTCAGTATTAGATCTTTAAGTATTTATTTCAACTTGCCGTTCCAAAACGATAGGTATTGTAGGATGTTTCCTGGTCATATGGCGCGACAAATTACTTGTATTTCCAGACGTTGCTTTTTTGGTTCTATTTCCTTAAAATGTCCCCGAATATCACTACGTTTACGTTTAGAAGTCATTTTATATATAAAAAAACAAAAAGTAGGCACAATAGGAAGTAGGCACTCACTCAACGCAATTCGACTCTCTAACAAATTTAAAAAATACGATCTCATAACGTAAACAAAGTTGCATAAAATAGAATGTCAATCTAAAATAAACTTATTGCTTTATGAAATAGAGACCAAAATAGTTAACCTCTCTAGAATATCGAATACTAAGAAAGCTAAACAATAATTGTCAGTGTGTGTAAATGCGATAATGAATCAGATCTAAAACTACGTGTATGTGGTCACCACATGCACTTAGTTATACGTCACCAACTCAACTCACCACAATGTGGTGAGTTGAGTTGGGGACGCACTATACACCAAAGGGCTCTCGTTCCTACCTACACACACTGACGCGGGCTTAGACCAGAGAGGCGGGATTATAATGAGTCGGTGAACTGTGGAACGATAATCCCGCACAGTGCCGAACGAGTTCAGTTCGTTCACTGTGTTGGAGTAGTTCATCGGAACGAATCGCTCCGGAGTTACTCAAGTCTATTCCTCAGTACGTTTTGGATTTTTGATGTGAACACTAGTACTAGAAACAGTGTAGTAGCAAAATATTACTTCTGTTTCTTAAGAACAATAAAGGTAAGTACCTACTTAGCAATTTAACACAGGTAAGCCCTGTGTTAGTTACTTAAGTGATTGCCCGCTCTCAAGACGGCAAACTCACTATTTTGCAAGGTATTTCTTATTGGGAAAGCCCCAATAAACCTTGCATGCAGCCGACGCCGGCTGTTCGCACAGCCGACAAGTCGTTTGCGCCTAGCGGCCGACTTCGCTTGTTGCAGCCGGTGTTGGCTGCCAGAGCCGACGCGGCGACGTCGACTACCATAAATATATTCTAATAAAATAATCCATATCGCCTGCTATAGCCGATATAAGTATTTATTTTATTTTGCTTGAGCTGCGTCTTTATACCAGCAGTAAAATCGTGTTGCACACACACCAACACGTTGGAATTAACCTAAATGATAATTCCGGATGGTATTACCTCAAACCACCATGGTTGAGTTGGCTGAATAGGTTCCGCCTCCCAATGAAGAAAGACTCTTCAATAATATTATTAAAATAATGAACGAGTTACTTTCGTATGATTAGAAGGAATGGGTAGTGAATGGGGTCACATATTTCCTACCTTACCTTACCTTTTCGGAACAACAATATGATCTGATGTAGAATGCAGACTGTGATTTGCTATTCCCACGACCTTGTTGGCAAAAGCACATTGTGAGGAGTCAAACCTCAGCGAACGCCGCTATAAACTGATTAAGAGAATTTTATTAAGCTGGCCACTAGGTCTAGCGCTCATTTACACCCTACAATGGCTATGATTCACCCAGTTCACGCCTACAACAAATTTGGTGGAGCCGTGAATATGATCAAAGATCAACACATATCACGGCATAAAGCCTCCAGAAAGTTGAAAGTTTGGAATTTGGGGTTTACTGAAGAATTGTTTTCCTCCAGAAGCGCCTCAAAAAGGAGCCAAAGCCCATTTCGTCCTACTGTTTCTAAGGTGTCGGAAACATATGATCATTCACAAATTAATGAGGTCATGGACCATCACAACCAAATGATGAATAAACTCTGCCAACTAATTCAAATAACATATAAAACTATAGTTCTGGCGCTAAACCGGAAAAATCCTGAATCGCCTGCCCACTCACAAGAAACAAATTTTATAGCATCGTTTGCAAGCGATATTGATGTGAAAGAGGATAACGACTGCTGGTTAGCACCGCCTATTGCCATAGAATCAGATAACAGGGCAGTCTCTGAGCCTCTCGAAGAAGAGTTTAAGGATTTCACTCCTGTTACCAAGGAAACTGAGGCAAAAAGAATAAAAGCTAATGAAAACCTTGTTAAGTAAGGCATTGATTGTCAAAGATTTAATTATGAAGGTTGGCACATTATAAGATATGCAGAAGTACAGAAGAAGTTTCCAGCCACACCGGTATTTACACCACCAAAAGTAAATAGTAACTATGCAACGGTTACACTACCGTGGCAATTAATTACCATCTTCGAAAGAAATTATGCATGGGGTTGTCACACATGGGCTTCTGCAGCAGATAGATGTTTTCACGAAGATTTACGAAGTAGCAACTCCACAATTAAAACACACATAAGTAAAAACTTCTTGTCTAGGGATTCACAATTCCGTAAAACCTCGGATACTCTGCTGCAATACACGTGTGGAAAACGAGCAGAAGTAATTCAGCAGAGACGAAATATATATAAGCCTGCTAATTAAACCTTAAATGAATTACTTCACACTATACCCCCATCCGAAAAGCACTTGTTTGCCTAACCTCAACTAGCGGAATTTGTAAAGAACAAGGTGACACCTCAAAGCTTTTTCCTGGGAAATTTTGTAAGGTCACTTTTACTACTACATCAACAAGTCAAGTCACAACGAGACGCCCGCCCGTTACAACATCAACAGAAACCCGCGATAGACCGCATGCGAGTACCTAATAGGTTTAGGAACGCAACCTACAAAAAATCTGAAAGGTCACGATTTCCTACAAGGCGCGGCGCCTTTAAACAAAACAAAAATGGCGAGAAAAACTAAATTTCAAGCGGGACAGGTAAACGAAAAATTACACATTTTGAAAATACCAGTGGCGCCAAAGAAAAATACTTAAAAACTATATCAGGGTGTCGAATACCCTTTACATCCCGTCCGAAATTATATAGATTTAACAAAAAGCTCAAAACTACTTTTGCAACAAAATGTCATATGAAATCGATAGAATTATTGATTCAGGTGCATTACGCAAGTGTTGTAGTAAATCTGGTTTCATATCCCCCGTTGTTTAAGACAGAAATCTGATGGATCCTATCGACCCATTTTTGACTGAAGTTTCGTCTACTGAACCATTTTAAAATACCGCTCTGTTTAAATGTAACAGATTTCATGACGAAAATTGATCTGTCGCTAGCATATTTTCATATTCCTATCTTAGAAGCCCATTGTAGGTTTTTAGCATTTGTTTATAAAAACACCATTTATGAAATGACATGCTTACCTTTTGAGTTAGCTACTGCCCCATGTATTTTTGCTAATATATTTAACTGGTTAGCAAATAATTTCAGGAAAGAAGGCATTTGCATAATCGTATATCTCGACGACTTCTTGATAATGCAAAAATCCTCGAACTCTAGAAAAACCAAACTCAACAAGTACGGAAGACTCTTGTAAGCCTGGGTTGGTGCGTCAATAGGAAGAAGTCAATTCTAAAACCAACAAGAAAGATAGAATACTTAGGAATTGTGTGGAACACGATATAAAATCTCAAAAGCCTTCCAGGTCACAAACTTTCCAGAATTGTCATAGTAATAAAGATCATGTTAAAAAAGAACCGGTGGACCTGGCATTCAGCCAAAGTAAATCTAGGCTACATAAACTTTGCTGCATTAATTGTACCTCTGTGAAGACTTCACTGCAGAGAAATCCAGACAGAAGGCAATTGACTTATAGAGGACCCGAACAATCAGATATTCCCACTATCAATGAGCCTAAATCAACAACTCCACTGGTGGCTTGGTCACATTCATCTGCCATCTCCTATTCATTGCAAAGACCCAACAGTCTTTAGAACAACGGACGCATCAGACCTAGGGTGGAGAGCTACAGTGAACGATACAAAACTAGTCGGTATTTGGACCTCCAAGCAACTGACATGGCACAGCAACCAAAAAGAACTCTGGACACTGAGAAAGGTCCTCCAAGCACAAGCTCCTATTCACGTCGGTCAGACTATATTGGCACAAACAAACAAGAAATCTGTTGCAGCGTACATTTCAAGGAAAGGAGGAACCAAGTCACGAAAACTACTGCAATTGACAAAGGAAATTTTCGAAATAACTCAGAGATACCAAATTCCCCTCATATCTCGATATCTCCCGGGAAGATACAATCTCTCGAGAACCCGTCAAATAGCAGAATGGACTCTATCCAAACAAATAGTATTCAAGAAAGTCGGCATTCCATCAATAGATCTCTTTGCAAGCTCTCGATCGGCGGTGGTGGATTGTTACGTGAGTGAGGATGTTCGATACCATGCATGCATTTTTGTAAATGCCTTCAGCAAACCTTGGCACTACAACCTCGGTTGGGTATTCCCCCATCTTCTCTCATACCCCGTATTCTACGACACTTAGACAAGTGTTCGGGTATATATATATCTCATGGTGATACCGAAATGGGAGAAAACGTTCTGGAAGGCAGAACTGAAACAGAGAGCTTTGAACCCCCATTCAGGATATGGAATCTACGCAAACACCTAATAGACCTACAGACGAGGGAACCCCCTCCAGCAGTCGAGAAGTTATGTTTGCAGGTCTGGAAGGTTCAGACTGCTTCAGGCCCATATGATAGATTCATCGGTAAAAAAAAAAAAAAAAAAAAAAACAAAAAAATAACAAAACCCTAATACAGTCTTCCTGGCGCAAATCCACCCTAAAAACGTATAAGTCAGCATGGGAGAGATGGCGTGCATGGCCAAAAGGAAAATGCCCAACGGATGACCCAAGTCCGGATGATGTAGTGAAATTCATTTGCTATTTGTATCAAGATGTCAAGCTTTAACTAAACTTCCCCCCAGAAAACCAACAAACCAACTACTTGGGACGTAGATGTTCTTATTGAAAATCTTCAACATGATTCAATTAATATTGAAAGCTTATTTCAAATATCTCGACATGTTGCAGTACTTCTACTATGGTGTTCCGGTACAAGAGAACATGATTTAACCCTCTTGGACATAGGTCCAGAATTTTATGAATATTACGAGGATCATGCCACATTAAGGCCTAGATTTGGTTCCAAAACTGATTCTAAAACTTGCCGCCAAGCTGGATGGAAATTATTGAAAAATGCTCCCACTAAACTCAACCCCGTTTACTGAATAGGAAAACTCATAGAGATCTCGCAAAGTCGAAGAAATGCAAATAAACATCGATTAGTAGTCTGTTTATCACAAGTAGGGGAAGAGTCAACGCGGCATTTGGGACTGTTATAGCAGATTGGAAAAAGACCTTATCAGAGGTTAATGTTAAAGATTCACCCGGGAGTTTTTGAGCTGCAGTAAACCCAGACCTGTGGATAAATAATAATATAAACGTAGATGAAATACTTCTAAGAGGCAATTGGAGAAGCAAAGACACATGTCTTAAGCACTATTTTAAGGACGTGCCACATAAAACAACAATTTGCATTATTAGCATCTAATGCAAATCTAACCAGATTATTCTCAACAGTATAAAAATTTATATTCCATAATGATCTCGAGTGATCTTAAGACTGATTTAATGATTTAATTATTATAAGAGATTATTTTGTTTTGTTTTCGGAAGAAAATATGTGTAAGATATCTTTATTTGCGTTGTGATTTTTGTTGAAAACTTTAAACAAATACAATGGTGCATATTTTAAAAATATTTCTTTTACACTATATTCTACCAATTACAGCTCTAATCAGAGACAATCACAGTACGTCAACTAGCGCCGGCAGAGAATAAACATATCTCACAAGTGGGTCAAGCGTAGCTCGGACACCCAAATAACACCGTTTTCCCCCCGAAGGGTAGAAAACGGATATTTGGGATCCAGCGTAGCTTGACCCACTAATACTTTTAAGGCCTTGCCGGCTGTGAGAAAGTACTGAGGAAGCGATGACATCGCCCGGCGCAAGAGCGGCGCGCGCGCTTGGGAAGGGGGGCGATGCGCGCGGAGGGGGTAGGCATAGGTAGGGTTTTAGTGTTACCACATGCAAAAAATCCAAGGGGTAATCTCACAAGTGGGTCAAGCTACGCTGGATCCCAAATATCCGTTTTCTACCCTTCGGGGGGAAAACGGTGTTATTTACAAGGCTCTTAATAGGCTCATGTGTATGTGAATAATAAAACTTGTCTCATTATCATTTTTAAACAACATTACAACTTAACCGTTAGAAAACCGCCGACCTCAACTATAATTACATCATTTAGGTAAAGAGTTGATACTCTTGCACTGCTGGACCGATATTAACCAAACATATCTAAGAACCACCGCAAGGAAACTGGCTTTCAGATGAAAAAAACCCGCATTGTGTTCCGTCCATCCGTTTGAGAGCTACAGTGCCATAGAGCCTCACACACACAGACACCGACGTCAAACTTATAACACCCCTTTTTTTGGTCGGGGTTTAAAAATATCAAGATATAAAAGTTTTATTCATGTACACTGTTGTAAATAATCAGAACATGTTTGTAGTAATATCATTAAGTAGGTTTACATAATTATTTCTAGTTACATAGATATTAGGGTACACGAATTGTATGAAAACATTTATAACTTTCTTAATGGCATATGTGTCCTAGTTTTGCCATTTGTTTTTAACATGCACACTAAAATCAAAATCACATCAAAACCAAATCAAAATCAAAAATTATTTATTCCGTAAAAATTTTACATTTATGTGGAATCGTCATATTTTTTCACACCACCGTGCAGTGCAGGTAACAGGCAGCTACTGAGAAACACTGCCAGAAAACTCAGTAGGAATCCTTTTTTTAAATAAAATATACTTAACTGATCTAATCGAAATATGCTCATCTGTGTTGACTCAGAAAAACTCTATCCCAAGCACTTTTATCACTTAAATAATGTGATATTTTGTAATATTGCTATTAATAGTATTAATATTGCTACACAATTTGGCTTTAATAATTCTTTTAAACTTATTCGTATACAATTCTCTAATATCATTGGGAAGTTTGTTATAGAATCTTATACATTGCCCCATAAAAGAGTTACTTATTTTGTGGAGACGGGTAGTATGCAATATGAGATTATTCTTATATCTAGTATTTACATTATGTGTATCGCTCCTTTTACAGAAGGAATCGATATTTTTATGCACATATAGTAGGTTTTCATATATATACTGAGATGGTACAGTTAGAATGTTAACCTCTTTGAACTTTTCACTTAGAGACACTCTCGGGCCAAGATTATAGATAGCTCTTACAGCTTGTAGCATATCTTTCTCTAATAAAACATTATTTTATCTTAAACTATACTAGACGTGTAATAGAGAAGCAGTAGTTAAGACAGTTGCTTCACTACTTCGTGCTGGGGTTTGATGCACATGACAACTATTTATGTGACCCAAAAGTAGTTGTTCTGAGTCTAGGCGTGCTTTGTGTCCCTTATTTATATCTCCGCAACGCAGGGATTAATTTCTCCAGTGCGGGCGTAATCTTGTTAAAGTAATGAAGTATTATAAATAAAAATATACCGTTATTGGCACAACTAACACACTACCATCTGATCCAAACTAGGTTGATCCTCTACTATGAGAACCAAACAACTGATATACATACTAGTATATTTCTCAATGCATAAATATTATAGACAAATTATATTAATATTACACCCAAACACAGAACAATAATCATGCTCATCGCACAATGATTAGTCCTGGGTGGGGATCGAACCCATGACCTCAGGCTTAGCAGTCATGAGAACTAACCACTAGAACGACAATTCAACGGATTTCTACGTTTCTATATAGAGTTTCAGTTTATTATCTAACTTATATGATATATAGGGTGGCCAAGGACTTGACGTTCAAATGCAGTGTCCAAATCACCCCCATGTATGTTCTATGATATTGCGTACTTTTCGAGACAGATTTTTTTTTAATTTTGTTTGTTGTTAACTTCACCTAACATCAGTTTTCGATTTTAATCTCGTTCTGTTGAACATTTCTGGTTCAGTTTTTATGTGATAACTAATTAGCGTAGTTTAACCTAACACCCTAAAAAGTATGGTTCATCTAATCATTGCAGAACTGACATAGAATTTATTCGAAAGTTCAAAATTAGGTTTTGAGCTCAGGACTCATCAATTTTCAAAGTATAAAAAAGAAATGGGGAGATTATGGTTTATGATTCGGATACAACATAAAGTATCAAAATTTTGCGTTTGAACGTCAATTCCTCGGCCACCCTGTATATCTGAAATGAAATATGTCTTAAATAAAGATTACATAAATAAATAAATATCACGAAAGCATACGACGTGGAATAAAGAATTAATATTCAAAACCTGTTCCAAAACAAAGAGAAATCTTATAACTTAGTCCTAAATAAAAACCATACTTTAGAATTGCCAGTCTACTCTTTTATATAAGTCAGTTAAAAACGAGATGCATATATGTATTTAATATTGC
Organism: Pseudoips prasinana; assembly: GCA_951640165.1. Lineage (NCBI taxonomy): Eukaryota > Metazoa > Arthropoda > Insecta > Lepidoptera > Nolidae > Pseudoips > Pseudoips prasinana. The sequence continues at coordinate 27,495,349 of OX621251.1, read as the reverse complement.
TTATTATTCATATAAGCAAAAAATTAATCTCCAAAATACACTGACGATATGCAAATGCGGCCGCGCCTTACGCGGCACTGATGGAATTCGGCATATTTTACAAGGACAATACTAATCTAACGACATATCTGAGTCTTCGCTAAATAACGTAAAGCACCAGATCTACAAAAGGTTTCTAGAAGGCGGGCCCATTCCTTTCCACGCCAGAACTCAAATTAGGTTCTTCAGCGAGTTTTCCAAAAGTACACGTAGAGAAACCTTTTTGGACTCCAAAGGTGGTGCGCTCTGGAGTCTCTTTTGATTGAAGCCTTAAGTCCTCGCTCGTTTCTAAAGTCCGGTGAAGCAGTGAAAGTTCTTAACTGAGTTACTGGTGGCCTCCATTGTTTCCCCACGAATTCAGTCAAGATATGATCTTATCTTAATGGTAGTGTATTTTCACGAAACAGCACAGAGTTAAACTCATCCCAGACAAACGTCAAGTAATATAAGTAATATAGCAAATCTCGCTGCAGCACGTGTAAATTGTAATGCAGACGCAACAGCACCCTTTTTCGCAGCATCTTCTGCCGCCGCAGGGCCCGCAACAACTATCTTTTTCCCAAAGTATGTGGAAATATACTTGTTTGGTGGCTCCTGGAGTCTCATTTGCTTTAAGCCTTAACTCCTCGGTCGCCTCTATTATCCGGTTAAGTGTCCTAACAAACTAACTATAAACGACATGTAAAAAAATAAGGTTACATTTTTTCCTTAACTGCAAGGAGCACCTTGCTGTTAAGGAAAAAAATAATGTTGCAATATTCTTCCTTGTAGACGGCTGCCAATAAGACGAGTACCTACTTTACGTTTGAAGCCTGTCTGTGTGCATGAGTCATCGTAACCCCCAAACGGATGGAATTTTAATGTATATTTTCCATCTGAAAAAAATTAACCAATTGACCGCCACAGTAATCTATAGATGACAGACAGTGACCATGGCGTGCTGGCCACATTTGTATTTTTGGCTAACTTCATAGAGGTAGTTATTTGTTAGTACTATAATTGATTTTGGAGATTTTGAACCGCCCAAGAAAATCTCCTCCTGAAAAAATGTCTAAAGCAATATAAAAATGTCTAAAAATGGCCTAGAAGTAAGCATTCCCTATTGAATAAAACGGAAAATCGTGTAGTTCAATCATTCCAAAAAAATACATTATCATGTCAGCCGAATGACGTCCACAGCTGGACAAAGGCCTCCCATAAAGATTTTCACAATGGAGCTGAACTGTCCATCATTTGGAGGGATATGTGCTATAATTGGCACGCTTAGCAGAGGGGTAGCGATCGTAGTATAATGGTCATAGTAGACAGAGAAACGCTGCCAGAAAACGGCTCTGGTAGATATTCCCTGGGGACGAGTTCTACGCCCCCCACGTGATGAGATGTAGTGGCGCTATTCTATACTGTCAGCAACACAGCAAATAAGAAAAATACAGTCGTATTAATCATAACCCCTTCTTTTGAAGTCGGTTAAAATGTAATCAAATTGTTTAAATATGCACGTGAGGCCCAGTGGTAAAGTGGTTTCCTCACTACTACCTCAGCGACCTCACGCTTTAGAGTTAAATCTCGCACAGGACAACTCTTTGTGTGATCCATATATAGTTGTTCTGCGTCTAGGTCTAGTTTATTTTCTTTTTTCTACGACATACTCCGTATTATTATTGTAAATTTCCTTGTGATAGAGAAATTTATCTCCCTAGTACGTGCGTTGTTTCTACAAAAACAATTAACATCGGATAACTAATTACATATTTTAACTTTGTTTATTATTTTAAAAGTTAAGTCCTGAGCTATACTACTTATAATTACTTTTTTTTTGTAATTTTATAAGAATGTGTTTTGATTAAAGTTTTACTGGTAAAATAGCGAATATGCGATATAACCGGTAATAGTACGAAACTTAATAATATCAACCAGCATAAATACGTAGATAAACTTTACTATCTGTGTGTAAAGTTTATCTATGTATCTATGCTAGCTGACTATTGTCGCCTTCGAAATTTAAACGACTGTTATGAAAAGATGCCCCGACATTTCTCATGATTTCACATTCTACTAGTCAAGTCCATTTATTTGATTACCATATTGAGGGAGTTGTGTAAAAATATGCTATCCGTCATTTTGTTCGCGGCGGCCATCTTGGACGATTGGTGATTTTGATCAAACCTAGCTATGAACACTCCCGACTAATTCACCTTTCGAACAACAGAAAAACTAAATTACAATCGGTTAATCCGATCGCGTACACACGTACACACACAGAGGGGGAGAGAGAAAGAGAGACAGATATCGACGTCAAACTTATAGCACCCCTCTTTTTGCATCGGGGAGAACACGTATCATTTAATTTTATTATCACTTAGTAAAAAAATATTATAATCTTACAATTATGGACAATATTAAATAATTCCAGAAAATGTAAAGTTCGATTCAAAACTAGATTTTTACGCGTTCAGTAATACCTAATTCCCAGAAAAAAAAATTGAATGTAAAAATACATATATATATATTTTTTATCGGTCTTCCAAATACTATGTTAAATTTAAGTGATGTAAGTGAGATTTAATTAAAGTTATAGTTAATTTTTTATATTGAATAAGTTATTTATATGTTTGTTAACATGGACATTTTACATATTATTATGGGAAATGACAACAGCATAAGATAATATTTTTCTTATAGCTATTTCTCTCTCTCTAATCATTAATGATAATGAAAAATAAAGTTTACCTACACGGAAATATGTAGATACCTTATTTTTTTTTCTTTGTTTCAATGCGTATACGACCACAGATAATGAGGTTCTGGATTTAAATTTTTATTCAAAAAGTTTTATTGATTAATATAAAAAAAGACCCGAACCCATCAAAGAACGTTACGTGTTTCTTATAAAAACCACGTTAGCATGTTATTTTCGCTTGATCTCGCTTATTAGATTATGAGAGTTGCGCAATAGAGAGTGTACCCGGGTTTGTGCAAACTCACCTGCACTATTATATGTAGTGTAGTTCATTGAGATTGGTCACTGTAGCCAAAGTTAGGCCAGGAGACTTTTTGGTCTAGTGGTAGCGTGTTCAACTGCAGATAATGAAGTTTTGTATTCAAATAGGGCGAGCCAAAAAGTGATTTTGGGATTTTACTGTAAACAAACCTGTTTCTGTTTCCTCATTCCGGTCGTATCGCTACTCCAACGGATCATGAAAGTGATGGAATAGAAAGTCGCCCTGTGTTTGTGCACTACACTATAATACATATGTCCCGCGCATCTCCGTTGAGACAGGCCGCCGTGGCCGAAATTCGACATTATATTATTATTTTTTTGCAATAAGGACTTTTTTATGGCAGAGGGTGACAAACGAGCAAATGGGTCACCTGATGGAAAGCGATCACCGCCGCTCATGGACACTCGTGACCCCAGAGGAGTCGCGGTTGCGTTGCCGGCCTTTAAGAGTCAGTAAACAAGTGTTGCTGACCCTTCCCCCCACCCCAATGAGCTCTGGTGACCTTACTCACACGCAGAAACACAACATTAAAATGATTAATATTATTATTAAGGAATGTCTTCTGTAAGGTGGAGGTACTTCCCTAGTCGGGCTGTTCTTTGAGCGAATGAACACTGTGCTCCACCTCTCTTAAACTTTATGTTCCTATTAATTTTATCAAACCAATGTTCCCGATTCTAAACATTTTTTAACTATATCAGTGACGTTATCAAAGCCGGCAACAGATATGAATTACTACTTATAGGCAGAAATCGAAGTGTTTGAGGCAGTCAATAAGCAGTTACGCTGTAGAGCGCACGCCTCACGGCTACACGTGTCGCGATAATAATACGATAAAATAAACAAGTTCGACAAACAGTAGTACTGAAAATGTCGAAGACCGAACCTTCTGTGAAGATACTGAGAAAAGTGGTGCTGGATGGATTCCTTTTAATTTTCTGTAAGTTTTTATTTCTGGATATAAAAAAATATATATATTATTATAATTTATTTTATGACAGGCAACAAGGCCCACTTGTTAGTAACAAATTTTAACTAAAAACTAATGTTAGTAAATACAAATAAGGAAATTTCTTTTATAGAAAGATAATTACACACTCACAATGACACAAACAAAACAATTATTACAACTGTACCACTGCTATATGACGCATATTGACTTTAACCTAACCGACATTTAAATTTTGATTTTGACTTTATACATTTTCTATTACAAAGCATGTTCACTACTAATTGACGACTCCCGCAAATCAGTTCTAAATGAACCTAGGTGCCTTCTGATCCATAGGATGTCGGTTCGAACCTAGCCCAAGACAAATATAATAATTAAATATGTTCCTGATCATGGCTTTAGGTTTTGGTCTGGGTGTTTTCAATGTATTATAAAAAGTATAAAAGTATTTCTATCCGTTGTCTAGTATCCATAGTACAGACGCCAGCACATCCAGCTACCCCAATCTGTTAAATTTCTTTTATAGATTTTTAACTTTATCTCATAAGCATAAGGTTCACTTTTAATTGGGCAAATTTTACAGATTGGGGTAGCTTGATGTGCTGGCGTCTGTACAAGTTTTGCTATTTTAGGCGTTTGAAAAAATCGCGTTGTTGTGAACCGGTTCATTTTTTGTGTATGTTACAACTTTATGATTCCAAAACAATATCGCACTTCTTCGATGGAAAGATTTTATTCAACCTTAGCTAGTTGTTTAACTCGTATTAATAGTTTTCTGTTCAGTCTAGCAAATACACTCAATCGCGTTGTTACGGAAACTAACTACTCATGCTTCTTTGAAAGATATACAGATAGATAGGCAGACGTTAATCTACGCAACAAACATTTTTTTTTTATAAACAGATTAGTTTTAATTTATGTAGAATAAAATTGTCGATCTTATCGTATAATATATAAAAAAATACATATTAATAAATGAGATATATTAAAATACTAGCCGTGCCGCGCGGTTTTACCCGCGTTAAGTTTATGTGTTATTCGGATCTATAAACTATATTCCTACAAAGTTTCATCAAAATCTGTACCTTAAACTTTTACCTTTATAATATCAGTAGAATAGACTGCCTTTTTTCAATCAATAATTCTGATAGTCTCTACTATTTTATATATTAACTAGCTGTGCCCCGCGGTGTTACCCACGTTAAATTTTATAAATTTTCTTTGTTATAAACCTCACGGAGCCCGAGACCTTTCCAACGAATGCAAAACCGTGGAAATCGGTTCGTGCGTTCTGGAGTTATAGCGTCAGGAAGGAAAACCCGACTTATTTTTATATAGTAGATAATAGCTACCTCACGATCGGGATCTAACAATCTATATAAGTATGTATTTACAAAAAAGAAGTTGTATACAACTTCTTTTACATATACATGTGTATTATTACTATTTTTTAAATTACTTCTTCCAAACTGCATAGCAGTTTGTTGGCAGATGTAACTCCCTTTTTTTAACTTATTGTGTATTTAATATTATTTGCTTACTATTCATAATTTATCAGTTATCTAGTTTCCATAGTACAAGTTCGCTTAGTTTGGTATCACATGGCCGTGTGTATATTATTCACAAGATATTATTATTATTAATGTATATGTGAACTAAGCTACTTTAAATGTTTTAAACATAACAAAGTAGTCAGAACTTGAATCATAAACCCGAAATACATGTTTCAATTTACTAAATGCAGCAACTTAACATATATATGTCCGTTACCTAGTTGGTAGTGCTCCTGCCTACGAAGCTGGTGATCCTGGGTTCGAATCCCGGTAAGTGGAAATATTTGTGTGATGAGCACGAATATTTGTTTCTGAGTCATGGATGTTTTCTATGTATATAAGTATTAATCTATATATATAAGTATGTATATCGTCGCCTGGTACCCATAGTACAAGCTTTGCTTAGTTTGGGGCTAGGATGATCTGTGTGACATTGTCCCTAGATTTGATTTGATTGTCCCTATTATTATTATAGATATATTAGCTATACTTTTAGTTATCTAATTTGCATTAGTATCCATGAAATCCCTCTCTATCCTGAATTTGACGAAAGTCCCGCGTTATTGCGTATGGAGAGATCTCAAGCATCAATAACTCATGCCTCCAAGTCAATAACCTTCTTGACCCCCTAAAGGGGATGCCCTCTGCGCGGTTGTAATCTATTTGCTAGACAGCTTATTATTATTCGAGGCACTCATAGCTATATGCTCTCACCGGTCTGTAAGTGATCGGCGAGGTTAAGCAACTAGGCTCACGGTCAGTCCATAGATGGGGGACCGCCATAACGGTTTAATTTCTGTGCGTCTCCGTGCTCGGAAGGCAAGTAAAGCTGTCGGTCCCGGTTGTAGCCATTAGGCAACAGTCGTTACTGGATGACTTGAACAACTCTGACACTAGGGTAACCACTGCCCATAGAGTAAGCAAGTAAGTAAGCTTCAGACCCTACTCACCTCAATAGTCCACTAAAAAGGCCACTATCTATGTTTAAAAATGTCCTATCCAGCCACTACACGTGAAATCACACTAATATTATAGAGGCGAAAGTTTGTGAGTGTGCATGTTTGTCACTCTTTCACGCAAAAACCAACGCACAGATTTTGCTGAAACTTTGTAGTTATATAGCTTATACATCCGAATAACATATAGGCTTTATTTATATTTTTATTTATAAAGGTAACGCGGGTAAAACCACGGGGTACAGCTAGTGTATGATAAAATTAAAAACATATCCGATCTATATGGGTATAGAAACCTAAATCTATGGAACTGACTTTGTTTAATTAACGGTGGCTGTCAAATTCGTTTCGCTATAGCTAACATAATTTGTCTATGATTGATTTCAAAAAAAGAAGCAACATTTTCGCATTAAACCGTTTTGCAGAATAATAATATTCTCCGTACTAACTTCATAATAATGTTTAAATGGAATATTTTTAAACTGATTAATTAATATAAGGACAATAACTTGTTTTATAAGTTGGCGTGGGTGGATTCCCACTCAGGACAGATTTGTGTGCATGAACATGTCTGTTTGTCCTGAGTCTGGGTGTAATTATCTCTATAAGTATGTATTTAGGATATTTAGGTTCTAATTAGCTGAAATAAATCAATATTATTATTTACAAAAGAAAAGTAATATAATATGTAGTATATCAGTTGTCTGGTTTCCATAATACATTGTCAAGCTCTGCTTAGGCTGGGATTAGATCCGTGTGTAAATAATGTCCCAGGATATTATTATTATTTTATAAAAAAATATAAATTATATCTTTAAGTGCTATTGTTAGAAGCGAGTAAGTTTAAGTGTTAATGATGCGATGAGTAACGAACAATTCTCATTGTGCACTCACTTTACTCTACAAAACCCAAAATAATAATAGTAATAATAATGTCCTCCTAGCCGAATTTCGGCCACGGCGGCCAGTCTCGAATGGAGTCTAGCCACCTGGCGCGGGACGTATTATAGTGCACAAATGTGTGCGCAAAGACAGGGGCAGTCCCTCTGCTAAGCGTGCGAAATATATTATGTTTCTATGGTTTAGTGGTAGCGTATACGAGAGCAGATAATGAGGTTTAAATTCTTTTTATAATTGAAATCGTTCCTTAGATTTTGGGATTTTTAGGTGCAGAAAATTTTTCTGCGTCAGTCCGAAATCTGCGAGTTGTTGGTATTTACAACCCCGTACTTCAGAGAGCACGTAAAGCCTTCGTTCTTGTACCTGACCTGAACATGAAAGTGATGGATTAGAAAGCGTCCCTGTGCGCAAGAACACACTTGTACACTATAATACATATTTCCTGCGGAGACGGTCACCGTAGACTTACGAAGCTGGTGGTCCTGGGTTCGAATCCCGGTAAGTGCAAATATTTGTGTGATGAGCACGAATATTTGATTCTGAGTCAAGGATGTTTTCTATATATTTAAGTATTTATCTATCTATATAAGTATGTATATCGTCGCCTGGTACCCATAGTATAAGCTTTGCTTAGTTTGGGGCCAGGAAGATCTGTGTGACATTGTCCCAAGATATTATTATTATTAGATGTCCGGAATTCGACCTTATTATATATTTTGTTAGTAATAATGACTTTTTATTCCTAACAATTTTATGAAACCAATGTTCCCGATTCTAAACATTTTTTAACTATATCAGTGACGTTATCAAAGCCGGCAACAGATATGAATTACTACTTATAGGCAGAAATCGAAGTGTTTGAGGCAGTCAATAAGCAGTTACGCTGTAGAGCGCACGCCTCACGGCTACACGTGTCGCGATAATAATACGATAAAATAAACAAGTTCGACAAACAGTAGTACTGAAAATGTCGAAGACCGAACCTTCTGTGAAGATACTGAGAAAGTTGGTGCTGGATGGATTCCTTTTAATTTTTTGTAAGTTTTTATTTCTGGATATAAAAAATATATTATATTATTATAATTTATTTAATGACAGGCAACAAGGCCCACTTGTTAGTAACAAATTTTAACTTAAAACTAATGTTAGTAATACTCTCACAATGACACAAACAAAACAATTATTACAACTGTACCACTGCTACACGACGCATATATTAGGTCTTTACCTATGAAATTGCCGTTCTGCAGTACTGGCCATTTCAAATCAAAATAATTTTTGTTTGGCTAAGAATTCTAATTTCAAATTAATTTTATTTTAAAAACATGGATTCTTTTTTCCAAAAGTAGTCATTTCTTTATTGATTAGTGTTACATTTTCATCGCATTTCAATCTTTTTCGTCATCATGGATACGTTAAAAATTCGAGTAATTATGGAATATGAGTACCGTCGTGGCAGCAACGCGGCACAAGCGGCACGCAACATCAACGACGTTTACGGAGCTAACACTACAAACCAACGCACCACCTGTTATTGGTTTGCTCGCTTCCGTTCTGGAAATTTCGACCTGAAAAATGAACCTCGCGGTCGTCCGAAGACTTTGGTCGACAATGACGAATTAAAGGCGGTTGTGGAAGCTGATGATACACAATCTACGGCTGAATTAGCAGCAGCTTTCGACGTTAGCGTCAAAACAATATTGGTCCATTTGCGTCAAATTGGCAAGGTAAAAAAGCTTGACAATTGGGTGCCCCACGAACTCAATGATCGCCAGCGCGAAGTACGCGTCGAGACGTGCCTTGCACTGCTCAACAGACACACAAATGAAGGAATTTTGAACCGCATTGTTACCTGCGATGAAAAATGGATTCTGTTTGATAACCGCAAGCGCTCAGCAAGTTGGTTGGATCCTGGTTCAGCACCTAAACAATGCCCTAAACGAAAACTTACCCCTAGAAAAGTGATGGTCACTGTTTGGTGGTCTAGCGCCGGTGTGATTCATCACAGCTTCTTACCAAACGGGGTGAGCATTACTGCAGATGTGTACTGTGAAGAACTGAGCACAATGATGGAGAAGCTGGCGCATCTCCAACCAGCATTGGTCAATCGCTCGTCTCCGCTGCTCCTGCACGACAACGCGCGACCTCATACTGCACAGCAGACGGTCTCCAAGTTGCAAGAACTGGGGTTGGAAGCTCTCCGTCATCCGCCCTACTCACCAGACCTTGCGCCTACAGACTACTACTTTTTCCAGAATTTGGATAACTTCTTGGCGGGAAAAAAATTCAATACCCGAGAGGCAGTACAAAATGCCTTTGAAGAATTTGTTGCCTCCCGTCCAGCTGATTTCTTTAAGAAGGGCATCAATAAACTGCCACTGCGATGGCAAAGATGCATTGATTGCATGGGTGATTACTTCGATTAATACAAATAAAAAAATTCATGAAAAAAATTCGTTTAAATTTTTTCATACAAAACGGCAATTTCATAGGTAAAGACCTATTATAAGCTGTCTAGCAAATAGATTACAACCGCGCAGAGGGCATCCCCTTTAGGGGGTCAAGAAGGTTATTGACTTGGAGGCATGAGTTATTGATGCTTGAGATCTCTCCATACGCAATAACGCGGGACTTTCGTCAAATTCAGGATAGAGAGGGATTTCATGGATACTAATGCAAATTAGATAACTAAAAGTATAGCTAATATATCTATAATAATAATAGGGACAATCAAATCAAATCTAGGGACAATGTCACACAGATCATCCTAGCCCCAAACTAAGCAAAGCTTGTACTATGGGTACCAGGCGACGATATACATACTTATATATATAGATTAATACTTATATACATAGAAAACATCCATGACTCAGAAACAAATATTCGTGCTCATCACACAAATATTTCCACTTACCGGGATTCGAACCCAGGATCACCAGCTTCGTAGGCAGGAGCACTACCAACTAGGTAACGGACATATATATGTTAAGTTGCTGCATTTAGTAAATTGAAACATGTATTTCGGGTTAATAAAAAATACATATTAATAAATAAGATGTATTAAAATACTAGCTGTGCCGCGCGGTTTTACTCGCGTTAAGTTTATGTGTTATTCGGATCTATAAACTTTATTCCTACAAAATTTCATCAAAATCTGAACCTTAAACTTTTGATTTTATAATATCAGTAGAATAATCTGCCTTTTTGCAATCAATAATTCTGATAGTCTCTACTATTTTATATATTAATAATAGCTACCTCACGATTGGGATCTAACAATCTATATAAGTATGTATTTACAAAAAAGAAGTTGTATATGTATTATATTTTTTTTTATATCTTCTGCCAAACTGCATAGCAGTTTGTTGGCAGATGTATCTCCCTTTTTTTTACTTATTGTGTACTAGCTGTACCCCGCGGTTTTACCCGCGTTAAATTTTATAAATTATCACAGCTCCTCCCCGTAGGTGATAGCGTGATAATATGTAGCCTATATGTTGACCCAACCTCTTAGTAATTTTCATGCAAAATTTTAAGTAAATCCATGCAGTACTTTTTGAGTTTAGCCCGGACATACATACAGACAAACAGACACACAGACAAAAAATCTTAAAACTACATTTTTGGCTTCGATATCGATTGTAGATCACGCTCCAAGTATCCTTTTTTAAAAATATTCAATGTACAGTTTTGACTTCCCTACGAGTTTATTATATGTATAGATAGTTACCTCACGATTGGGATCTAACAATCTATATAAGTATGTATTTACAAAAAAGAAGTTGTATATGTATAATTATATCAGTTATCTAGTTTCCATAGTACAATTTCGCTTGGTTTGGTATCATATGGCCGTGTGTGTATTATTCACAAGTTATTATTATTATTAATGTATATGTGAACTAAGCTACTTTAAATGTTTTAAACATAACAAAGTAGTCAGAACTTGAATCATAAACCCGAAATACATGTTTCGATTTACTTAATGCAGGAACTTAACAGATATATTATGTCCGTTATCATATTAGCTATATTTTTAGTTATATAATTCGGTTTAAAGAATTTTATTTGTCAGAAAGAACATTACAATAGTTCACTTAACTATGTGAAACATTAAAACTAAATCTTATGCACTACTTAACAATATTAGTCGTCGTTTGATACCGGAACTGAATCGGGTTTTTATTTTTATTGTTTATGTATATTTATAAATAGGAATATTTATTATCTATGTGTTACTTTCCTGTAGGTATAGTTTAAACCTAATTAATTTGCATTAGTATCCATGAAAAACCATCACACATTTCGTCAATTCGACGAAAGTCCCGCGTTATTGCGTATGGTAGAGATCTCATGCATCAATAACTCATGCCTCCAAGTCACTAACCTTCTTGACCCCCTAAAGGGGATGCCCTCTGCGCGGTTGTAATCTATTTGCTAGACAGCTGAAATTATTCGAAATTAAAAGTAATCGGCTATCGGCAACTAGGCTCACGGTCAGTCCATAGATGGGGGACCGCCATAACGGTTTAATTTCTGTGCGTCTCCGTGCTCGGAAGGCAAGTAAAGCTGTCGGTCCCGGTTGTAGCCATTAGGCAACAGTCGTTACTGGATGACTTGAACAACTCTGACACTAGGGTAACCACTGCCCATAGAGTAAGCAAGTAAGTAAGCTTCAGACCCTACTCACCTCAATAGTCCACTCAAACGTCCATTATCTATGTTTAAAAATGTCCTATCCAGCCACTACACGTGAAATCACACTAATATTATAGAGGCGAAAGTTTGTGAGTGTGCATGTTTGTCACTCTTTCACGCAAAAACCAACGCACAGATTTTGCTGAAACTTTGTAGTTATATAGCTTATACATCCGAATAACATATAGGCTTTATTTATATTTTTATTTATAAAGGTAACGCGGGTAAAACCACGGGGTACAGCTAGTGTATGATAAAATTAAAAACATATCCGATCTATATGGGTATAGAAACCTAAATCTATGGAACTGACTTTGTATAATTAACGGTGGCTGTCAAATTCGTTTCGCTATAGCTAACATAATTTGTCTATGATTGATTTCAAAAAAAGAAGCAACATTTTCGCATTAAACCGTTTTGCGGAATAATAATATTCTCCGCACTAACTTCATAATGTTTATATGGAATATTTTTATACTGAGTAATTAATATAAGGACAATAACTTGTTTTATAAGTTGGCGTGGGATTCCCACCCAGGACAGATATTTGTGTGCATGAACATGTCTGTTTGTCCTGAGTCTGGGTGTTATTATCTAAATAATTATTATTTAGATATTATATTTATTTACAAAAGAAAAATAATATATGTAGTATATCATTTGTCTGGTTACCATAATACAAGCTTTGCTTAGGCTCGGATTAGATCCGTGAATAAATAATGTCCCAGGATATTATTATTATTATTTTTTAAGTATACCAAAATTTTAAAATTGTCGAATAAAACCTTTTGGTATGCAAATATAGCTCGATGGACAGTAGGTACAAGATTCCCAAGGTTCTAAATAAATATAAAAACATAAGAAATTGATGAAGTTTGACTCCTACATTTGGTTCATCATCATGTCAGTCAAAGTACGTCCACTGCTGGACAAAAGCCACCCTAAAGAATGGGGGGATATGCCATAATCGCCACGCTTGGCAGACGGGTTGGCGATTGCAGTTTGATGGTCATAGTTCACAGAAAAAACAATTGCCCGTTCTCTGGTAGGTTTTCCCTCGGCCGATTTCTACGCCCCCTACGGGATAAGATGAGGTGATGGTATTCTATACCGTCACCACACAGCATATATTACATTTATTTCAAAGTTCGTATTACCATATTATGTAACTATAACTGAAGTGAATTAAGATCTTATCTGATTTTTAAGTGCTATTGTTCCAAGCGAGTAAGTTTAAGTGCCAATGATGCGATGAGCGACGAACAATTCCCATTTTGAACTCACTTTATTCTACAAAACCCATATAATAATATTGAACTAAATAACTACTCACTACAATAGACTAGATATAACCCTTATATTTAAAATTAATAAATAGCACAGATTATAGACATTGCCGTACCTAACACACATAATCTACCTAAAAATAGAAATTAACCGTATTTGGAAACTATAACATGTGAACATAATGCCAATAGTTATGTCTACTACAGCCGTGGTCCCTAAGCAACTCCACCAATCGCTACAGATACTAGAGTTACCACAATATACTTATTATAGTTTACAGAAAGCAGCCATATTAAATACTTGTAGGATAGTAAGTTCCTACAAAATAATGATCTAACGTCACTTCCAACTTCCTCACTTTGGGGTAGCACTTGACCTAGGTCCGTGCTGCCTTAAGATACCGGCACAAGCATCTATATTATTATACAGATGTATAAAATAATAATAATGTCCTACTAGCCGAATATCGGCCACGGTGGCCAGTCTCAAATGGAGACTAGACACCTCGCGCGGGACATAATATAGTGCACAAGTGTGTGCGCAAACACAGGGGCACTCTCTATTCCATCACTCTCATAATCCGATGGGACGACTAGGGACACGACCGGAAAGAGGTCAGGTACAGGATTGACGGCTATACATGCGGGCTGATATTGAGAAATTTTTCTTTTTACGTTTGATTTATTATGTTCGTATATGAAATACTTTGACATTTAGGAAGATTTAGAACTAGTTTATTTTTCTTGCAATATGTTTAAAGTCTGCCAGGGTCATGTTGGAGCAGTAAGCAGTCCTCAGTTTTGCAAGAGTTATAAATATTAATATTGTATGCGTACATTAAAAAACGCGAGTTGACGAATCATTGCTTGATGTCATTAATAAATATAATGAATAACAGGGGGTCTAAAATCGATCCTTGGGGAACACCAGATTGGACAACTAAAGAGTCAGATTCAAAGCCATTTACAACAACTTTTTAAGTTAAATATGGAAACCAGATAACTGATATACTACATATACTACTTTTCTTTTGTATATAGGTATATAGATAACTACACTCAGACTCAGGACAAATATACATTTTCGTACACACAAACCTGACGGGCCTGTTGGCGTGGTTGGGAAATGCTTGCTTTTCACGCTGGAGGTCGTGGGTTCGATTCCCACCCATTACAGATAGTGACAGTGTCCACGTCGTCGTATTTGTGTACATGTCTGTTTGGCCTGAGTCTGGGTGTAATTATCTTTTATAAGTATTTACAAAAGAAAAGTAGTATATTTAGTATATCAGTTATCTGGTTTCCATAGCACAAGCTCTGTTTAGTTTGGGATCAGATGGCCGTGTGTAAATAATGTCCCAGGATATTATAATTATTAACTTTATTAATTATCACAGCTCCTCCCCCGTAGGAGATAGCGTGATAATATGTAGCCTATATGTTGACTCACCCTCTTAGTAATATTCATGCAAAATTTGAAGTAAATCCATGCAGTACTTTTTGAGTTTAGCCCGTACATACAGACAAACCGACAAAAATTCTAAAAACTATATTTTTGGCTCCGATATCGATTGTAGATCATGCCCCACGTATCCTTTTTAAAAAATATTCAAAGTTTTGACTTTCCTACGATTTTATTATATGTATATAGATTTTTACAAAATCTGTCCTGAGTGGGAATCGAACCCACGACCTGTAGCGTGAAAAGCAAGTCTACCAAGCACGCTAAACGGCCCGTTGTGTAGTAGTAAATAGTAGTAAGCCAGCTATTGTAGTAAACACGTCTTAGTTTGTACCATGTATGGTCTGATAGTTCTACTTAGATTTGATTAGATAAGACTATTTTTCAAGATAACATTACAGTATCCACTTATTTAGGGCGCGGAGCTATTTTCGGATAGCCGGGCCTTCATAAGGTTTAGTTCGTGGTGAATATTGTTCGTTGGGTGGGCTACTGACTACCCCTTTGGTGTAGTAGTGTGTTTGGTTTTAAAATAACATTTTAAAAACAATTTAAATTTTCTTAGATACATATGTAGAGCAATCTTTAGCGACTTTTAAAGGAGAGGAAGAGGAGATTCCAAATTAGTTTCCTAAACTAGTGTTCATGTCGTTATCATTTATTTAATGTTTCTTTTTCATAGTTACGCAATTTCTGCTACCTTTTATATTAGGTTTATAGGAATCAGTTGTTAATTACAAAGGTGTTCTTAATATAAATATTTATTATTATATACTAGCTGACCCGTCTGTCAATACTATGTCAAATAAAAAAAAGTTACATTAAAAAAGGTTATATTGTCCAAAGCGCTAAGGTTAGATTAGAAATAATATTTGGTTGTGAAGTATTCTTAAATTTTCTTATTTTCCGCGCAATTTTAAATTCTTTTTTTTACATAAGAACCTTCTCCTGACAATAACAAATACAATAAAAAAGATATAGTGAAATCGGTCCAGCCGTTCACGCGTGATGTCGTGACAACGGAAAACGGGTTTCATTTTTATAATAGACTAGCTGTGCCCGCGACTTCGTCCGCGTGTTAATTAGTTTATTTCGTTTTTTTTGTAAAATAAAAGACTTTTTCTAAAATAAAAGTAGCCTAAGTTACTCCTTATTACATCAGCTACCTGCCAATAAAAGTCGCGTCAAAATCGGTCCAGCCATTTCAGAGATTAGCCGGAACAAACAGACAGACAGACAGACAAAAATTGTAAAAAATGTTATTTTGGTGTATGTACCGTATATATATTCATATTAATGTAGTAAAAACCGGTTATTCCAATATTACAAACAGACACTCCAATTTTATTTATTTGTATAGATTATAGGGATATTAGTATATTTATTTATTTATGTATGTATTTTATATCTGTTGACTTTTGTTAGTTTAAATTAGGTTAAGTTTAATTTATTCAAACACCTTCACTACCCAGTTTATTTTTAGATCCTTTGATTATATTCCGTTTAAGGTTCTCTGAAAGAAATCGCAGCAGCGATAAGACCGCCCATTGTACTTTAATAACTTTATGTTCAATTATTATGCTATGTATTGGTGTACAATAAAAAAAAAATACTTTACTTTACTTTATGTAGAGTATATTTTTATCATCTTTATGATCATATAGTCTGGGAAAGTAATTTACAGAATATGCTGATTTTATCTAGTTATAAGTTTCCCTGCGAGATCGATTAAGAAATGCTGTGATCCGCAGGCGAACCAATGTGTGTAATAGATATACCCTATGGTAGCCGCTTATCGTCAGATTGGACGTTTAATAGCTTAATGATAAAAGATAAAAAGAAAAATATTCCGGATTAAAGTAAAAAGTATTAATAGAATATTTCTAGCTGGATAAATCTCAGTAACGGTTATACAGTTTTGTGGAGTGTGTGGAGTTAACTGACACCCTGGATTAACACATAGGCATTATTTATAAAGTTTAACGCGGGTAAAACCATAGGGCACAGCTAGTATATAATATATTCATACATTGCATTCGAATAATGACCTTATGATATGCGAATTTAAGCCGTAAAACTAGTTTTACATACCCGGTTGCCCTTCATAAGGTTAAGGTTACATTATATTGATCGTCTCATTGTTTTGCCTTGACATAACATAACGAAGAATAGCTTGCCCTTAAGACACATGGCTCCTCCCACTTTCAACCTAGCAATGTCACATCCGCATAATAGATAGATACATAGACTCACGCCTGTTTCCCAGAGGGGTAGGCAGAGACATTATATTCTTCATACATGCTCTATAGATAGATAATAATAATAATATGTCCTCCCAATCGAATTTCGGCCACGGTGGTCAGTTTCAATAGAGATTAGCTATGCACTATAACATGTCCCGCGCAGGGACATGTTATAGTGCATACGTGTGTTCGCAAACACAGGAGCACTTTCTATTACATCACTCTCATGATCCGATGGGATGCTTAGGGACACGACCGGAAACAGGTCAGGTACAGGCCCGATGCCTTTACGTGCTCTCTGAAACACGGGGGTATAATACCGCCAGCTCCCCGACTTGGGGCTGATGTTGATAACTTTTACTTTTTACAGAAAAGTCCCAAAATCACTTTTGACCCGCTCCGGGACTTGAACCCAGGATCTCGTTCTCTACGGGTGAACACCCAACCGCTAAATCAACGAGGCTAGATAGATAGATACACTTTACCGCACAAAATATAAAAACAGTTTACAGAAAAATAACTTTATATTTAAAATAATGTTGTGATAAATAAACGATATCTTCCACAGACAACCGAAGACTAGTCAGTAGACTAGTTAGTTAGCAGCTACTCTGCTTAGTTCGGAATCAGATGGCCGTGTTGAATAATGTCCCAAGATCTGATCACATGTTTATTAGCACTATTATTTACAATATATTATATAAGGGTATTTTAATACAAATACAACTTATAAAATATATAGGCTACATGGAGAGAAATTTCCGCACAATCCTGGCATTCGCGAGCAGAACCGCCTTCTGCATGTAACTCTCCAGCCAGATATCAAGCTCTAAACTTGCAAGGTTGATTTCCAGGGTTTTAGGAATAACTCCATTTGTGGATATAACAACCTATTGTTATATCCACAAATGGAGTTATACCTATATGATCGCAGGTCTTTCGGTTCTCCAAATTTGCGCATATTCAAAACTCAGATCAAGGTATTTTGAATTTTTTTCTTTTTCTGCGTTAGATATGTTTTCATCATACGGTATTGTTATATCCACAAAGGATGTCTTTTTCGTTTGTTTGTCAATGACGACAATATGATTATTATTATTATTGTCTAGACTGTCCACTAAAGTGTTTGTCTATAGTTAACAGTTAATTATTTATTTTCGATGTGAAAATACATATCATCTAATTTGCAATAGTTGACGTAAATAAAAAAGGAAAACCAGTACTCACTGTGTTAGCTAATAAATAATTATTTTAATAGAGTACACTTAGTATCCAGCTATGACAATGAGGGGCCACTTTTACCTTATTCAGTTTTAATTGTAATTCATCTTTCTTCAACGTAAGGGTAGTGATTACCCTGATGTCAGAGTTGTTCAAGCTGCCCAGTATGCCTCTGACATGGCTCATCGACTGTACACCAGCTAGGTAAGCTTAACGTGCTCTCAGAAACACGGAGACCCACAGAAATTTTGCTACTTTAACGGTCACCCATCTATAATAATATCCAGGGATATAAATAATATCCTGGGACATTATTTACATACGGCGAACTGATCCCAATCTAAGTAGAGCTTGTACTCTGGAAACCAGATAACTGATATACTACATATACCACTTTTCTTTTGTAAATACATACTTATATAGATAATTACACCCAGGCTCAGGACAAACAGACATGTTCCTGCACACAAATATCTGTCCTGAATAGAACCTACGACTTGCGGCATGAAAGGCAAGCTTTTACCAACCACGCTAACGGGCCCGTCCAAATATATAATACCTACATTCATACATTGCATTCGAATAATGACTTTATGGTATGCGAATTTAAGTCATAGAACTAGTTTCACGTACTCGGTTGCACTTCATAAGGTTAAGGTTAAATTATATTGATCGTCGCTTTGCTTGACATAACATAATGAAGAGTAGCTTGCCCGTAAGACATATGGCTCCGCCCACTCACTTATCGTATTAGTCGCTTAAATTAAACTACTGATTGAGAACCTTCTGCGCTAGCCAACTGCTCATTGGCTTCAATTCTTTAATTTTAATATGGTAGTAGTATATTTTAAAATAATAGCTTAGAAACTTGTTATTTATTGAATGATTAAAAAAATATGTGATAAGACAGACCGCACGGACGGACTAATATAATTTCTTTTGTTACGTTTATACTGTTTCTTCTATGTTTAAGTACAGACGCCAGCAGATCAAGCTACCCAAATCTGTCAATTTTCTCCAATTGAAAGTGAACCTTATGCTTATGTAATAAAGTTGAAAATCTATAAAAGAAATTTGACAGATTGGGGTAGCTGGATGTCTGGCTGGCTGGCGTCTGTACCTACTGCATTGTGAACTTGACAAGTACAAGTGTATGTAAATACCCAAGTGCTGAATAAATTTCATTATTATTTCATTATCATGGGCAGTGGTAACCCTAGTGTCAGAGTTGTTCAAGCCGCCCAGTAGGCCCCTGACATGGCTTAACTACTGTTGCCTTATGGCTACAACTGGGACCCACAGCTTAACTTGCCCTCCGAAACACGGAGACACTCAGAAATGAAATCACTTTAACGGTCACCCATCTATGGACTGGCCACGTGCCTAAGTGCTTTACCTGGCCGATCGCTTACGGACCGGTGAGTGCAACTGGCCATGATCATTTAATTGTAATAATAAAATATTTGTATGCCATTGTGTTGGCGAAATGCGTAATATAATGACCGTCTCATTTTATGGTACCTCAAGTATTCTCATTTAATGCAAATAAAGACTGTAAAAACTGTAATAAAATATAATGTAGTCCTGACGATATTGTTAAAGATTTGCGGTTAGATACCCTTGGATTGCGGTTATACCCCCGAGAAACAGACGCAATTGTTTAAGAGTTGTGTGTTAAGTTGTGGTTCTGAGTGTGCGGCTGCTTTCAAGTCTTTCTTAATATAAGCTAACTAAATCATAAATTAAAAGTTATATCAAATTTTTTTCATACTAAATTCAAATACCTATCTTTATTTTGTTTTATTTTAAATGTCGATATGTTCCTAGAAATAATTATGCTTACTTAATTTACTAAAAACATGTTCTGACTATTGAAAAGCGCTTTTTAAAGTCTACGGGAATAATAGAATGGAATAGAATATTTTTTAATGTAGTTATCTACATAAATACTTCATTTCTGCAAAAGACATGGAACTAACAATTCTCAAAATATTTCCGATTGTTTCAAACGGTTGTTTCTGTCAATTACAAGGCCTGCACTATGGAAATGAATACCTATGCAGGGTAGTTAATAACCATGTAATTGAAGGATATAAATTAAACCAGACTCAGAACAACTATTTATGGGTCACATAAATTGTTGTACTGTGCGGGAATCGAGGGCGGGACACGAACTGGCAGACTGCTGCAGCTAAACATGTGCTCGTCTTGATGATTTTCTTTTCTCTTACTAAATATATGAAATCTAAAGTAATACGTATACAGACTGATCAAGCAGATATTGTGTTCGTTTATTAAATATTAGCATCAAGTATATTATCAGGATCATTATTCACACACGACCATCTGATTTCAAATTACTTATATAAATGATTACACCCAGACATAGGACAAACAGACATGTTCATGCACACAAATATCTGTCCTGGGTGGGAATCGAACCCTAGCATCCTATACCTGCGGCGTGAAAAGCAAGCATTTACCAACCAAGCCAACAGGCGCGTTAAGTGGACTAAAACTATGTACCTGTGGACCTTCTCAACACCGTCTAGACACATTAGACCCTGTCAACGTGACTATTGTTTTGCACACAAGGTCGTCCTTATAATATTATTGAATTCTTACTTCAAGATAGACATAATTTCTAGGCAAGGTGTAGTAACATTTATCCAAAACTTTAAATATTGACCGTTATAATTAAAAACATTTAAGATCTATGAAAAATATTATGAACAAAATATAAATCACAGATCATATAAACTATTTGTAATAAGAATTAAACATTTAAAGTTAACTTTAGTAGAGGTAGGGCATAGCGTTCATCCGCTCAAAGAGCAGCCCGAATGGGGAAGTACCTTCACCTTAGAAGACATTCTTTAATAGTAACATTAATAATTTAATGTTGTGTTTCTGAGTGTGAGTAACGTCACCAGAGTTTATGGTGGGAGGGGGAAGGGTCAGCAACAATTGTTTGCGGACTCTTTTCAACGCCGGCAATGCACCCGCGACTCCTTGGTGTTGCGAGCGTCCATGAGCGGTGGTGATCACTTACCATCAGGTGAACGAATTGCTCGTTTGTCGCCCTCGAAAAAAAACTTGTAATACTATACTACAATCCATGTTCTTTTTGTGCTTGGATAAAAATCTTTTTAGTCTTTTTAGTTAGCTATCACTTATCTTGATATTTAAATCCTGTGCGTGATATGACACATGAACCATACCAGCAGCACATTGTCTACTTTCCGCGTTAAACTTATATAAATTATATTTGTAATATATCTGCTTAGTTTGCCAATGTGTTAGTTGCCCGATAGGATCATTTCTAAAAGATATTTATTTATAAAGTCAAGCGGAGACTCAAACTAGCCAATAAGTTAACATTGTACCAGAGCGCATCACCTTTGAAGTTCGAACCTTGACTCTGGACAGTTATTGACGAATAATGATGAGTGGCTCGGTCCTTGGGGAAATTTTGTACAACTGCACGTGTGGCGCAGCGGCTAATACAGTCGCTTCGACGCTTCGTGTCGTGGGTATGAGTCCCGCGCCGGACAACTATTTTTATGACCCATAAATAGTTGTTCCGAGTCTGGGTGTAATTTGTGTCCGTCTATTATATGTTTGTAAAGTACCCGGCGACACAGGGATTAGATTCCCTAGTGCGGGCGTTGGCTAAAAAGACAAATAAAACAAATAAAAACACTATATGAACGGTCGTCAATCAATCAAAACCTATTTACTACACACTATCACACACTGTCACACACCTGGAATCAATTAACTGCTGAGGTATTTCCAATCCTATATGACATAGCACGAAGAAGATGATATGACACACCTCCAAGAAGCGAGTCTAGTCCTTTCTTAAAGTTTGCAACGAACTTGCGGCCTGATGGTGCAAGTGTCCGTGGGCGACTTCGTTTGCCTTGTAAATACAATTAAATAAATAAATTCTATATCAATACGCGAAGACACAGGCCACTCATGTATTATTGCATAGGAGTGGGCATTCCATCTTTACGGATGCAAACTAAGGGTCATGGAGGTCAATAATGAGCTAAAAAATCTTTAACACTCACGTACTAAGAAACACTTCACCGCCACACATTGCTATTTAATTTGCAATATTTAACATCATTTTTTGTCCTCGTCTGTACGAGTTTGGCGAGAGGCCGACGAGTATTATTTTATTGCAACGAAGACTTGTTATAAAGTGATATCATAACGTCCGGTTTGTCAAATACGGACGAAGGTGCTTACGGGACAAGACGATCGGAAGGGGGGGGGGGGGGGGGGGGGATAGTCCATCCTCCTGTCATCCTGTCCTGGTATTAGAGTACAGCGAACACTGTAACGGAGTGAGCTCCTACTTTTATCTGTCAACATCATCATGAATGATGTCCACTACTGGACAAAGGCCTCCTCAATTGTACAATGGAAATAGTATAAGGATATACCATAATCGCCACACTTGGCAGACGGGTGGCCATCGCAGAATATACGCTACTTACTACTACTCGACGGGCCGTTTGACGCGGTTGGTAGACTTGCTTTTCAGGATATTTTAGTCCCAGGATATTTATTACTGTAATAATAATAATATCTGGGGACAATGTTACACAGATCATCCTAGCCCCAAACTAAGCAAAGCTTGTACTATGGGTACCAGGCGACGATATACATACTTATATAGATAGATAAATACTTATATACATAGAAAACGTCCATGACTCAGAAACAAATATTCGTGCTCATCACACAAATATTGGTACTTAGCGGGATTCGAACCCAGGACCACCAGCTTCGTAGGCAGGATCACTGCCAACTAGGCTACGGTGACTATTACAGTAATTTATAAGGACAGCGTACTAGTCAGTTTTATCCTGATGCTGGTAGTTCTAGATTATGTAGGTTCATCGTGGCAACCGAATGACTTCCGCTGCTTGACAAAGGCTTCCCTAAAAGATTTCCACAACGGAGTCGTGTCCATAATTTGGAGGGAAATGCAATAATCGCCACGCTTGGCAGACGGGTTGGCAATCTAGTATGATGGTCATAGAACACAGAGAGTTGCCGCTGCCCGTTCTCTGGAAGATATTCCCTCGGGTTAAGTTCTACGCCCCTCCACAGGTTCAAATGAGGTGAAGATATTGTTGCTGTGAGCCACACAGCGATTACTTTTATCTGTAGCACCATAGCAATAGTTAATTTTACCGGTACGGTGTTGTAGACAAACATATTAATGAGAAATCTAAAGTGAAGAAGCTAACGAGCTCACCGATTAAATACTTAAGTGACATGTCGGACACACATAGTTAACTAATTACCTACTGTCTGAAATAAATAACTAACTATCTAGCTAATAGTAGTGACGGCATAGAATATCATCACTATAATATTGAATTCTTACCTGAAAAAAAACTATTCAGACAACATGTAGTACAATATATCTAAAGCTTTACATTTCGATCACTCGACCTATAAATAATCTCTACGAAAGTAACTTAAAATAAGCTACCTAAGTACCTCACTAAAATCATTAGAGTCATAAATCAGATTTTGTTTCTGAATATTTTTATGTAAGCCGATTATCCAAATACCTATATGTACCTAGAAATAATCTATATTTACATATAATAAAATCGTAGGAAAGTCAAAACTGTACATTGAATATTTTTAAAAGGTTGCTTGTGGCATGATCTACAATCTATATCGAAGCTAAAAATATAGTCTTTAGAATTTTTGTCTGTGTGTCTGTTTGTCTGTATGTATGTCCGGGCTAAACTCAAAAAGTACTGCATGGATTTACTTCAACTTTTGCATGAATTTACTAAGAGGTCGGGTCAACATATAGGCTACATATTATTACGCTGTCACCTACGGGGGAGGAGCTGTAATAATTTATAAAATTTAACGCGGGTAAAATCGCGGGGCACAGCTAGTCCTTAATAATATTACAAATGCAAAAGTAACTCTGTCTGTCTGTCTGTCGCACTCACAAAAAATCTACTGAAGCTAGATTTATATGAAATTCGGTACACAGTTCGTCTAGAGCCTGAGAACGGAAATATACATACATACATAGACTCTCTCCTGTTTCCCAGAGGGGTAGGCAGAGACAACGGATTTCCATTTGTCACGATCTTTGCACACGTCTTTTGCTTCGATTACTGTCATTATATTCTGCATATATGCTCGCCGGTTTAGGGTACTTCTGACCTGCCCTTTCTTGAGAACGTCTCCGATTTGGTCAGAGAATGTTCGACGGAACGGAAATTATATGCTACTTTTTAATGCGAAAAAATGGTTGTAAAGGGTGGAAAGGGTGGATGAAAAGTTGTATGGAAGTATCATTATTTTTAGAGCTAGAAACTTGAAACTAGTTATTTAGGTTGTCGATTCGATATAAAAATATGTCATTTAAAGTTTTCCCTCAAGGGTGTAAAATAATATGGAAATATGTGGTTTATGTAAATGTTTTACAAGTTTGCGGTAGAAGACCAAATATTAGAGTTAGCCTGTATGCAACATTAGCGGAATCATTACAAAATGTGCAGGTGAAGTCGCGGGCACAGCTATTTATGTATATTTACTTAACCATATAACTATGAACATGTTCTGAAAATAAAAAAATATTTTAAGTCTACGTGAATAAAAACCTATTTTATTTTATTTATTTTGATTGATTGGCGATAAAATCGTTTTAGTACTCGAGCACAACGTAAAACGATTTTATCGCTAACGATTTTAACTGAAGTAATAATGTCCTCCTAGCCGAAATCCGGCCACGGCGGCCAGTCTTAAAAGAGACGAGCCATCTGCGCAGGTCATATTATAGTGCTCAAGTAAAGCAGCAAACACAGGAGCACTTTCTATTCCATCACTCTCATGATCTGATGGGATCTACGACTAGCGACACGACCAGAAAGATGTTAGGTACAGAACCGATGGCTTTACGTGCTCTCCGAGGCACGGGGGTAAAATGCCCACCAACTCCCAGACTTCGCGCTGATAATAGGTCTTTACCTATGAAATTGCCGTTTTGTATGAAAAAATTTAAACGAATTTTTTTCATGAATTTTTTTATTTGTATTAATCGAAGTAATCACCCATGCAATCAATGCATCTTTGCCATCGCAGTGGCAGTTTATTGATGCCCTTCTTAAAGAAATCAGCTGGACGGGAGGCAACAAATTCTTCAAAGGCATTTTGTACTGCCTCTCGGGTATTGAATTTTTTTCCCGCCAAGAAGTTATCCAAATTCTGGAAAAAGTAGTAGTCTGTAGGCGCAAGGTCTGGTGAGTAGGGCGGATGACGGAGAGCTTCCAACCCCAGTTCTTGCAACTTGGAGACCGTCTGCTGTGCAGTATGAGGTCGCGCGTTGTCGTGCAGGAGCAGCGGAGACGAGCGATTGACCAATGCTGGTTGGAGATGCGCCAGCTTCTCCATCATTGTGCTCAGTTCTTCACAGTACACATCTGCAGTAATGCTCACCCCGTTTGGTAAGAAGCTGTGATGAATCACACCGGCGCTAGACCACCAAACAGTGACCATCACTTTTCTAGGGGTAAGTTTTCGTTTAGGGCATTGTTTAGGTGCTGAACCAGGATCCAACCAACTTGCTGAGCGCTTGCGGTTA
Organism: Pseudoips prasinana; assembly: GCA_951640165.1. Taxonomy (NCBI): domain Eukaryota; kingdom Metazoa; phylum Arthropoda; class Insecta; order Lepidoptera; family Nolidae; genus Pseudoips; species Pseudoips prasinana. The sequence continues at coordinate 27,469,398 of OX621251.1, read as the reverse complement.
TCAAACAGAATCCATTTTTCATCGCAGGTAACAATGCGGTTCAAAATTCCTTCATTTGTGTGTCTGTTGAGCAGTGCAAGGCACGTCTCGACGCGTACTTCGCGCTGGCGATCATTGAGTTCGTGGGGCACCCATTTGTCAAGCTTTTTTACCTTGCCAATTTTACGCAAATGGACCAATATTGTTTTGACGCTAACGTCGAAAGCTGCTGCTAATTCAGCCGTAGATTGTGTATCATCAGCTTCCACAACCGCCTTTAATTCGTCATTGTCGACCAAAGTCTTCGGACGACCGCGAGGTTCATTTTTCAGGTCGAAATTTCCAGAACGGAAGCGAGCAAACCAATAACAGGTGGTGCGTTGGTTTGTAGTGTTAGCTCCGTAAACGTCGTTGATGTTGCGTGCCGCTTGTGCCGCGTTGCTGCCACGACGGTACTCATATTCCATAATTACTCGAATTTTTAACGTATCCATGATGACGAAAAAGATTGAAATGCGATGAAAATGTAACACTAATCAATAAAGAAATGACTACTTTTGGAAAAAAGAATCCATGTTTTTAAAATAAAATTAATTTGAAATTAGAATTCTTAGCCAAACAAAAATTATTTTGATTTGAAATGGCCAGTACTGCAGAACGGCAATTTCATAGGTAAAGACCTAATATTAATTATTTTTATTAAATTAATAATCCCAAAATCACTTTTGGCCGGACCCGGGATTTGAACCCAAGACCTCGTTGTCTGCGGTTGAACACCGCTAGACCAACGAGGCAGTCCACCACAATAACCAAACAATAAAGTCGAAATATAATAAGTAATCGTAAAACTGTGAAATGTGTTTAACAGGATAAAACCGAATGAAATGTTTATTTGCAACGAAAATATCTTGTTTATGATTCAAGCAAAATAAAAAAGATATTCCGGTTTAAAAAAAATCGAGGTAAAGTGACATCACCATTTAGTCGGGGCGGTGTTACTGTGAAAATATTAGCCAGTCTTTAAATAAAACGTTGCTTATAGATGGCGTAAGAGGGTTAGCAAGGGAACACGTAAATATAATCTACCTGTGGGTGTCTTTGAAGCTTAACGGTCAATTTACTGCCCACAAATAATACTGTCCTCTTAGCCGAAATTTGACCATGGCGGCCAGTCTCCATAGAGATTAGCCATCTGAGCGGGACATATGATAATGCACAAGTGTGTGAGCAAACTCAGGAACACTTTCTATTCCATCACTCTCATGATCCGATGTACTACCTACCGCCAACACCCTGACTTCGGGCTGATACTGAGAAATTTATTTTTACGGAAAAATCCGGCAAATACTTTTTTGGCCCGACCCGGTATTTGAATTTTGAACCTAGGACCTCATTATCAGTGGTTGAACACGCTACCGCTAGACCATCCAGCATTATGTATTATATATAAAAAGTATATAATAGTGTGAAGTGTCAACTATTATATGGTAAACTAGCTGTGCCCAGCGGTTTTTTCCGCGTTAAACTTTATAAATTACAGCTTATGTGTTAATCCAGGGTGCCAGCTAACTGCATACCAAATTTCATTAAAATCGCTCCAGCCGTTTAGACGTGAAGAAGTAACAAACATACACACTCACAAACTTTTGCCTTTATAATATTAGTGTGATTCGAAAAAAATAGTATAGTGTATTGAAAAAAATAGTTTCCACTAATATCTGCAGACCCTATACTCGAAGCGGCAGACCTTATGCCCGAAGCGGCAGACCCTATTCTCGAAGCGGCAGACCCCAAAAACTGCCCCGCATGTTTTTCATTTGTTTTCTTGCGTAAGATTGTTCAATACAATCGCTGCTATAAAATACACTGGATGTCATTGAAATACAAAGCCTATACTCTATAATTTCTTAGCTGGCACGTGTAGGTTCCATTGCAACGCGTGAATGCTTCAAGTGCAGCAGTAATCAAGTAGTATTAATTGTAATTATTACTGGCTTAACTACTATATCTACTGATAAACATGTGTACAGTCGTATAGAGTCGTTGGTATAGTGGTTTGTGACCCTGACTGGTAAGACAGAGGTCGTGGGTTCGATTCCCACCCGGGGCAACTCTTTGTGTGATGAGCACGATTATTTGTTTGGGTGTAATTTATGTACAATATATTTAGAAGTAAATGAGTATGTTTATCAGTTGTCTGGTTGCCATAGTACAGGGTTTGCCTAGTTTTGGATCAGATGGCAGTGTGTTAATTGTCCGAAGATATTTATTTAATAAAAAAAATCCTCTCGACTTTTTTTATATACTACTAGTGATCATATCACTAGTAGTATATAAAGACACAGACAGAAAAATAAATGAGAATTTAAGCTAGCCAGTATGTCAGCCGAAGGACGTCCACGGCTAGACAAAGGTATCCCCCCAAAGCCCACACACCATTAAGGGTTTTGAAAGGCAGAATGTGTACAGCAGAATGTGTACAGTACAGAATGTGTATCTGTTTTTGGTATGTACAAAAATATAAATCTGTTTTGCACACATTCAACCTATTCAATGCCCTTAATCATTTTTCCTCAACAACAACTTTCCCTTAATAAAAAACATAACTCATTAAATAAACTTAAAAATACATAGGTATATCCCCAAATTACAACAACATCATATCAACTGAAAGATGCCCACTGCTGGACAAAGGCCTATCCCAAAGATCTGAGCCTCTAGCACAAGTTCCTGCAGTAGCACTACCACGAGATACCTCCGTTTGAAACGGAAACTTGATTTCGAGCTCACCAAACTCGATGTAGTACGCTCGATCATACTAGTTTCCTTCATAATCGGTACCCAGTGCCTATAGCACGAGTTCCTGCAGTTTACTTACTCGATCACACGTACAGTTTCGTCCCATACATTGAGCACCAGCGCCTCTCGCGGAAACTATTAAGAACTAAAACTCTGGTGCTCAATGTATGGGACGAAACTGTACGTGTGATCGAGTAAGTAAACTGCAGGAACTCGTGCTAGAGGCACAGTTTACTTACTCGATCACACGTACAGTTTCCTCCCATACATTGAGCACCAGCGCCTCTCGCGGAAACTATTAAGAACTAAAACTCTGGTGCTCAATGTATGGGATGAAACTGTACGTGTGATCGAGTAAGTAAACTGCAGGAAGTCGTGCTTGAGGCACTGCAAAATTGCCGGTCTGGTGTTGTCCGTGTCCGGTAGCTTCCAGCGACCCTCGCAACATAATTTAAATTACTTATTTTATATGTTTATTATATTATTGAGAAAATCTTTATATGTTAGAAAGATTACACACCCACACTGTATTGATATTTTGCTGTTTGCTCTATTATATTGACGGTCACCGTAGCCTAGTTGGTAGTGCTCCTGCCTACGAAGCTGGTGGTCCTGGGTTCGAATCCCGGTAAGTGCAAATATTTGTGTGATGAGCACGAATATTTGTTTCTGAGTCATGGATGTTTTCTATGTATTTAAGTATTTATATTATCTATATAAGTAGGTATATCGTCGCCTGCTGACCATAGTACAAGCTTGGCTTAGTTTGGGGCTAGGATGATCTGTGTGACATTGTCCCCAGATATTATATTATTATAACCCATACAGGGGCACTACCGGCTAAGTCGTTCAAACAAATAAAGGTTTAAAATGACTTAATCAATCGTTAAATCGGCTTCCATGAGCACATGTTCGCCATTAAACGTAAAAGTTTGGCGAGTATATAATGTTAATTGTACAATTGTTATGTCTGTGTATATATAAATAAATAAAAAAAATAAAAATGTGAATGTCATAAATGGTCCGGAATCGACTGTCAACGTTGAAGCCGATTTAACGATTGATTAAGTAATTTTTAACCTTTATTTAATTGAACGCCATTTAAGAAATCGATGTTACGCGACTTAGCCGGTAGAGCCCCAGGTTAGCTTATAAGGGTGGGATTGGCAAGATACGATCAAAAATATTTTATATGCCTTTCGTCGTTCTTCAGACCTTTAATATACACCACATATTGTTGTTACAGTGGCGATATGTTTAGTCGCAACCAACCAGTTATGGAAGCCCTACCAGCGCGGCTTCTTCTGCAACGATGAGTCGCTCATGTACCCGTACAAGTCTGATACTGTCACGGTGTGGATGCTGCGGCTATTCGGACTCGGACTACCCATGTTAGCTGTGAGTATATGGATTCTTATTCAAAATTGGCGCACGGGTTCAAGTCCCGCGCCAGGCAACTATTTCTGTGACCCATATATAGTTGTTCTGAGTCTAAATGTAATTTGTGGCCGTCTATTATGTTTGTAAAGTACCCCGAGACACAGGGACTATTTACAATGGCAAAAAAAAATGCCGTGTATGCGCATGATCCTATTCCTCCATAACAATTAGCGTGATAATCTATACCTACAAGCACTTCTCATAAAATTATGACCGCAACTCGGATTTTAAACTCTGGCTACCATTGTACAAGCTCTCCCTAGCTTGGAACAGATTGCAGTGTGCCATATGATATTTAATGTTCATTATATAATTAGCTGTTCCCTGCGGTTTCACCCGCGTTAAACTTAATACAATATAGCCTATGTATTACTTGGTGTATAAGCTATATTACTTAAAAGTTTCATCAAAATCCATTCGGTAGAGTTTGCGTGAAAGAGTAACGAACATCCATACATCCATACCCATAACCTTTCGCATTCATAATATCACTAGATAGTAGTTTAGATAGTTTTCTGTGTGGTGACGACGGCAAATATCAGAATATCATTACCCCATCTCATCCCGTGGGGGGGGGGGGGGGCGTAGAAGGCAAACCGAGGGAATATCTACCACAGGACGGGCAGCAGCTTCTTTCTGAGTACTATTATAACAATCATACTGCGATCAACAACCCGTCTGCCAAGCGTGGTGATTATGGCATATCCCCCCTATTCTTGAGGGAGGCTTTTGTCCAACAGTGGAATTCTCACAGCTGTTATGATGATGATGATGAAGATAGTTTTCTGCTCGTTCAATTGCTACAAGCTTATACAAACTTGGCGTGTATAGCCCCCCTAACCTAAACCAAAAAACCGATAACGTTAAATTATTTCAATGTCCTCTGTGCGCATAAACCGCGGAAATAATTTACTTAAAATAAATGTTTTATAATGGAGCGTGCAGTGTGTCAAATTATTAAATTACCCGCATTTTAATAACAACGGTTGTTCCATAGATTTTCTTTTTTACTATTTAGCTTGAACTGTAACGAATGTAAACATATTTTTTAATAACAGTTCAATACATTTTCTGATTTCTTTTAAATTAAATATAATTATATAATGAGTCTGCAGTGCGTATAATTGATCATTAAACGAACTTACCTGAACTGAAGTTCTATCCCAATTACACGAAGGCTCTATCCAAAAAGCTCTATATGGGCTCTTGAACCTTATGAAAAGAATAATAATAATATAATAATATCTCGGGACAATGTCACACAGATCGTCCTAGCCCCCAACTAAGCAAAGCTTGTACTATGGGTACCAGGCGACGATATACATACTTATATAGATAGATAAATACTTATATACATAGAAAACATCCATGACTCAGAAACAAATATTCGTGCTCATCACACAAATATTTGCACTTACCGGGATTCGAACCCAGGACCACCAGCTTCGTAGGCAGGATCACTACCAACTAGGCTACGGTGACCGTCAAATTCTTGACCTCTAATGGAGTCTGTGTAATAGATCTAATTGAAACTTGCTGGGCAAATTTCTGGCTGCCTGCCAGGCAGGTAGGGTGGTTGGTAAATACTTGCAGGTCGTGGGTTAGATTCCCATCCAAGACAGATATTTGTGTCATCATCATCATATCAGCCGAAAGACGTCCACTGCTGGACAAAGGCCTCCCCCAAAGATCTCCACAATTGCCGGTCTTGCGCTACCCGCATTCAGCGATTTCCAGCGACCCGCACAAGATCATCGGTCCATCTTGTATATTATTAGATATTTGTGTGCATAAACATATCTATTTGTCCTAAGTCTGGGTGTAGTAGGTAATCTATATAAGTATGTATTTACCAAAGAAAAGTAATTATACTGTTTTTCTTTTATAAATACATACTCTTTTACAAATACATACACCCAGACTTAGGACAAATATCTGGTTTCCATAGTACCAGCTCTGGTTAGTTTGGGACCAGGTGGCCCTGTCTGAATAATGCCCCAGGATATTATTTAATAAAAAATACACTTTGGCGGTCAACAATTTATTAGAGGTAGACTGCTGAAAGTTCACCGATCATATATGTATCGGTGAGACCCACACAGGCTATGAGTGCTTCAATTACCAAAATATAAATTCATAATTCATTTATTGTTCACAAACATGGGTACAGTTATTACAGTGGGTGTTGTACATTAGTATTGACGGGCGCCATGTTTTACCTTTTAGCGTATGAACATTCGATACTCCTTCAAAAATTACATTAATAAAATATGTCAACATAATTAAAATTGAAAAAATTAAATAACATAAATACAAAAGTTCACAGATTAAAATTAAAAATGTTTCATATAACATAATAGATTAATAATAATATAATAATGTCAATAATTTATAGCTACTAAAATGACGGTCACCATAGCCTAGTTGGTAGTGCTCCTGCCTATGAAGCTGGTGGTCCTGGGTTCGAATCCCGGTAAGTGCAAATATTTGTGTGATGAGCACGAATATTTGTTTCTGAGTCATGGATGTTTTCTATGTATATAAGTATTTATCTATCTATATAAGTATGTATATCGTCGCCTGGTACCCATAGTACAAGCTTTGCTTAGTTTGGGGCTAGGATGATCTGTGTGACATTGTCCCCAGATATTATTATTATTATTATTATATAAATGTCAATTTATTACAGTTTATCATAAATAAGTAAATCTATACTAAGATACGTATCGTACGGGCAGTTACTCTAGTGTCGGAATTATTCAAGCCGTCGGCGTCGGTTATCCGTCCGAATCCGTCCGTCCATTAGGCCTCTACCATGGCTTAACGACTGTTGCCTAACGGCTACACCCGGGACCGACAGCTCAACCTGCCCTCCGAAGCACGGAGAATATTAATCTATAAGTATATAATAATAATAAGTTTATTTGCAATCTAAATATCAATACACAATTAAGCGTGGTCTACTCGCACAAGGATTCCCTATGTTGCGAGGGCTAGGCCAATTGTAGTTTCCAGCGCTGGGAGCTAATCTCAGCGCGAGAGAGTATGCTTCTCCCCAGCTAGACGCCGCCCCTGGGATCGCAGGGGTTTGGAGAAAGGGCACTCCACTCGTCTTGTATAAGCGGTCCCGGGAAGTGGTAACCTGCTGTAGCTCAGGTTGCCTAAACGCGCTCGTTCGTGATGGGGAGGGGGAGGCATACGGGCCCCTCCCGTTCCCGGGGAGAGTCTCAGACGCTCAATGTACGGCTGGGGCACTGGTGAGATCGTTCAGGAGTACACAGAGCCCCCGCTACAGGCACTGTGAGGCTGGCTACCGTGGTGGTTTTAGTGGGTCGGCCCTACACAACGTGCGAACGGCATTTCCACCACGTTAAACAAAAAAAAAGGCCAATTGTGGTTTAAACTTAGATAAACACGTTATTATACTTGCAATATCTTACATTATTACCAAAATTATAGCTAAACACGCCTACGTACAGAAGAATACACAGTTTTTCGTGTTCCGCGAACTGGTGTTTTACAAATTGTTCATTTTCATATGTAAATACGGCAAATATTATAGTATTCTCTATTTATCTTGTACATTGTACAGACGCCAGCACATCAAGCTACACCAATCTGTAAAATTTCCCCAATTGATACTGAACCTTATGCTTATGTGATAAAGTTGAAAATCTATAAGATAAATTTGACAGATTGGGGTAACTGGATGTGCGTCTGTACATATGTCTGGGTTGAAGCGATATTAAATAGCAGGTATGGCTTTGGTAATACAGGTGGCGCTTCTACCTACTACTACCTGCTAATTTTTTACGACACCCACGATATGATAAGTAAAATAATTTCATTTTTTACGACACCCACGAGATGATAAGTAAAATAATTACATTATTTCCCTCTGTGCCGTGGCTGAGTGATATAAAGTAAATAATTAAAAAATAAAATATCTTGGTATAACTCACACTGTCATCCGATCTCAAAAAAAAATAAACTAAAAAAAGGTTTTTATTCACGTAGACTTTAAAAAAGCGCTTGTAAATAGTCATAACATGTTTGTAGTAATATAGTTGTATACATTATTATTTCTAGTAACATAGATATTTAGGTACACATTGTATGAAAACATTTATAAAATTTATATTATTATAGCATTGATATTTAGCTAGCTCGTATCAAGTTATTGTCAAGAGATTATGTTTAATTATCTAGTTTAAGTCTAATATTTTTACTACATATTGTCAATGGTTCTGTCTATATTAAGGTATTATTATTATGACGGACCTTGTGTTAATAACGACGGTCGCGCTTTAATGCTACCACCGGATCCAATGCGCCCCAACTGAAAAGACCCAGCTCAACAAACTCAGTGGGTTCATCTACTACCGGTTTCAACACGACCCAAATCCTGTAGGCATCCTGTCCAAACTAGGCAAATCCTGTAGTATGGTAACCAGACAACTATTATGTACAAGCTCTGCTTAGTTTGGGATGAGATGGCCGTGTGTGAATAATTTCCCAGGATATTATTATACCACATGTTTATAACTAAAATTATTTATAATATACAATACAAGGGCATTTTTATTCAAATACAACTTATACTATATTTGGGCTAGACGGAGATAAATTTTCCCACAATCCTGGCATTCGCCAGTAAAACCGCCTTCTGCATGTAACTCTCCAGCCAGATATCAAGTCCTGAACTTGCAACGTTGGTCTTCAGGGATTTAGCAATAACTCCATTGTTATTATCATATTGATAACCTTCCTCCTTCCCAAAGTCAGTTAAAAACGGACAAAACGCAGTAATTCAGCCCTATCTGGACCCTAAGTGCACCTAGTTAGTGCCTAATTGAAAGAAATTGCTCTAATTCTCGTCTGGACCCGTTCCGGTACCTACCGATGTACAAAGTGCTCGTGTTGTATTACTATTGTGCTGCTAACGTCGGATGCACTTTTTCTATTAAGTCAATAATGCGCTCAAAGGGTCTGTGCGCAACGAGCGTGCTCCTAAGATAGAGACAAGCTTGTACGTATATTTTACAACTATATCGACAGTGTCCTCACGTGCAGCCAATGTTTGCGCACGTTCACTCACAAGATTGGATGCTGTCGTCATCTAAGGGCGCAGGTGAGAATTGATCATCCTAGCTCCTTTGCTAATCAGTAGTAGTCACCATAGCCGAAATTGGTGGGAAGATATAAAAGAAAACTACATACAGAAAGCAAGGTTTATAGAAATCTCTATTCCTAGACAGTACGTTTCGCTGAAAACAATGTTCGTAGATATCTCGATCCATAGCAAGAAAGGACTATTGACGGAGATCTCTGTTCATAGGTTTTAGGCTTCTTGCCGTATACTTTGTTCATGGAAACCAATGTTTACAGATACCTTGGTTCACAGAAAGTGCCTTAGAGGAAAAACTATTAATGTATATTATATGACTAAATTGCGGTTTTCTGACTCGGGCAGATCCCGCCTATCTGCCCGACTCAAATATATGAATATTTGAGACGGGCAGACAGGCGGGATATGCCCGAGCCAGTATGCCCAAGTATACAAAGTATATAACATCGCTTTGCCAGACTGACTTTGATCTTTAACAAAAAAAAAATAGTTAGTTTCCGATAGCAAGCAATTTTTACTTAAACATTGCTAAGCCTAACGGAAATATCATTTCCAAGCCAAATAATCTATACATATGATAAAATCGTAGGAGAGACAAAACTGTACATTGAATATTTTTTGAAAAGGATACTTGGGGCGTCATCTACAATGGATATCGTAGCCAAAAATGTAGTTTTTAGCATTTTTGTCTGTGTGTCTGTATGTATGTCCGGGCTAAACTAAAAAAGTACTGCATGTATTTACTTCAAATTTTCCATGAATATTACTAAGAGGTCGGGTCAACATATAGGCTACATATTATCACGCTATCACCTACGAGATTGTGATAATTTATAAAATTTAACGCGGGTAAAACCGCGGGCACAGCTAGTGCTGAATAATGTTGCTTAAAATGTGCTTAACCAAAAAAATATTCCACAAGGGCGCAGCAGAAATTTAGTATGCATACATTGTTGGTCCTAACTGAATTATCATGGCGTAGTCGCCTTCTTAGCTAAAAATGTAACGATAGTAGTTGCTTTAAAAGTAACTTCTTAGTTTAGCTGCGTAGTAAAAATTAAAAATACGCTCGCGCATTTTTGAGCGACGCACTGCAATTGTGACTATGCATACATAGCTCTGACAACTTTTTCCACGCGACATAACATCCAATCATTGTGTACGTCTAGGAAGATTATCCAAACAACTAATAGTAATAATAATGTCCTCCTGGCCGAATTACAGCCACGGCGGCCAGTCTCAATGGTGACTAGACAATTGCACAGGACATATTATTGTGCACAAGTGTGTGCGCAAACACAGGGGCACGTTCTATTCCATCACTCTCATGATCTAATGGGACGGGTCGGGCCAAAAAGTGATTTTGGGAATTTTCCGTAAAGAAAATTTCTCGCCTGAAGTCTGTGAGTGGGCAGTATAATGCCTCCGTGACTCCGAGAGCACGTAAAATCAAAACAACTATTTAAACGTAGACTGGATGAATTGTATTATAACCCTTCTTCTCGCAAAAAGAAACGACTAATTTGCTTACTCTAGATCTGCATTCTCTTTCACAGTTCTTGATCTGCGAGTGGGCAGTCCTCCGACGAGTTCGCAACAACGAGGTGTGCCTTGGTGTGACTATCCCGACTTGGATCCGGGGTTTTTACTGCGTCCTAGTGTCCTTTGGATTCGGAGTATGCTTCACGGAGCTCGCCACCAATATCTCTAAGGGCACCATTGGAAGACTGAGGCCGCATTTCTTTGATGTAAGTTTGTTTTAGACTTTCAAATCACCGTACACAATCATTTGTCTTTTCATACAAGGTGTATCAGGTGCAAATATATTTGTATGAGAAGATATCAGGTGAAATATATTTTTGTATCAGAAGTGACATTGTGACCTCATTGTCAAGAGTGCCCCATTATACGTTTCTCAGGGGGACTAGAGGGTCCGTTTCCGGTTACTGAACTTTGATATAAAATTGTAATTTTAATACTATATTTAATCTTAATAATTACGGGAAAATATCGATACGAAAAAACAACATTATTGTAAGTATTTTTTTGATGTGACAATATGTTTGCAAATTAACTAATATACTATACCTATGACAATAATGTTGTCAGAAATCTCGTAGAACCGACGGCCACAGAGGCAGAAAGGTTCTCGAGTGGCGACCACGAACCGGAAGACGCAGCGTGGGATAGCCCCCTACAAGATGGACCGATGATCTTGTGAAGGTCACTGGATGTCACTGGATACAGATAACGCAAGACCGGCAATTGTGGAGATCGTTGGGGGATTCTTCTGCAGAGTCTTTCTTCTGGGAAAGTCTTTGTCCTGCAGTGTGCTGATATGATGATGAATGCTGTCAGTTCTTATTAAGTTCTGATAAAGCCATTACTGTTCCTGAGTATGTTGATAGCGTTACTATCTTTATGCTATTAGTAATCGAGCTGGAAGACCATGATAGAGTGAGAGAAGATAACCTTAGCTTATGATAAATATTATAAGCCATTGTATAATTAATTAATACGTATTTAATGTTTAATAGTTTATTTAGATTCCGGATAAGATATGTGTGTATTTATCGCGTTTCCTATTTGTTTGAATATTCATTCAAACAAATAAATCAGGGCGTCTAGATAAATGAAGGATATAGGTGCATTTATATATACACCATGTTTACAGGAAACAAACTTGGTATTAGAGATAAAATTCAGATAAGAGACGTGCTTAAGTTCAAGCTTAAGGATTGATTGAATAACCGCTCTTCTTAACCGACTTCAAAAAAAAGAGGGGGTTCGCAGTTCGACTATATTTTTATTTAGAAATAATTGTGCTTAATTAAATTTAGAATCTTTATCATCATTTTGCAATGTTAGGAGTACTCTAAACCGAAAAAAACTGTTGGAAAAACACGCTATCGACAGGATTTGAACCTGTGCTTTTCTGTCTACGCTTAAGAAGTTTTAGTAGACATAATAATAATAAAGTCCTCCCGGCAGAATTTCAGCCACGGCGGCCAGTCTCATTGGAGACTAGCCAATTGTGCAGGACATATTATAGTGCACAAGTGTGTGCGCAAACACAGAGGCTTTCTATTGATCCGATGGGATGACTAGCGACACGACCGGAAAGAGGAGCGGTCCTGAACGTGACAGGATCGACGACTTTCCGTGTTCTCCGATGCACGGGGCTGTAATACCGCCAACTCCCAGGCTTCGGGAAGATACTGAGAAATTTCTTTTTACGGAAAAATCCCAAAATTACTTTTTGTCTCAACCCGGGACTTGAACCCAGGACCTCATTATCTGCGGTTGAACACGCTACCGCTAGACCAACCAGGCAGTTTAGTAGACATATCAATCAAGTAAAGCGACATTTGGAGGGGCCCTCGAAAGCAAATAATTAAATTCACCGAGACAAACCATTCTATGATTTACCCAACAATTCAAGTGTGTTTGCCTTGTTTTGAATGGCACTCAAACACATGTAGTAAGTCACTAACTACCTAACTAAAAGATAAAGTACCAAACACACACATCTTAAGTGTCCTTACAGTCTTGTTCGGAATGCATACTCAAGTGTTTATTATGCAGACGGAATTTTAAAATAGAGGTAATTGGAACCAGAGGAAAACCGCAAGAGGAAAATCTATGTAGATTTTAAAGGAACCACGGTTTTTAATTATGAAACGTATGCAATAAATAGTCTAGGATATTATATTATATCTAGGAAATTACGCGACCAAATTGTATTTAGAGCAATTTTTCTTTATAAACTGCAATTGTGTTACACACTGTAATTACACATTTGGATGTGTTGCACGTAATATCTAAACCAGTCTGATATTTTATCAGCATTTTAATAGAAATAATAAGATTTGCGAACCAAGGTTCCAACAATAAAATATATATATATATATATATATATATATTAAATGTAATAAAAATGAAATATAATTAAGTGTAAATAATTATTCTCAGAAGGCCGTCTGATCCCAAATTAAGCAGAGCTTGTACTATGGAAACCAGATAACTGATATACTACTTTTCTTTTGTAAATACATACTTATATAAATAATTATCTACACCCAGACTGACAAACAGACATGTTCGTGCACAGAAATATCTGTCCCGGGGGGAATGGCATCCACGATCAGCGGCGTGAAAAGCAAGCATTTGCCAACCACGCCAACAGGCACGTCAAATTGCAGTGTCTTAAGTGTCTCAAGATATTTATTTATATTCACTAATTTATTACATGTGTTATACGTCGATCACTAGAACCTAATTTAAATTCTGCTTATCCCATCAGATTTGCCAACCCTCAGTGGACTGCAACTCATCAGAATGGATGCACCGCTACATTCAGAGTGAAATGTACGAGTGTCAGGGATCACACACGGACAAGTTTGAAGATATGCGCAAATCTTTCCTGAGCGGACACTCGTCATGGGCTGCCTTCACTATGATCTATCTAGCTGTAAGTAATTATTTAAATTCTGCGTAGAGCCTTTTAATAATTACGATACACGAATTTGAAATATAAGCTACCGATATCTACTAAATAAAAATAAGTCGGGTTTTCCTTCCTGACGCTATAACTCCAGAACGCACGAACCGATTTCCACGGTTTTGCATTCGCTGGAAAGGTCTCGGGCTCCGTGAGGTTTATAGCAAAGAAATATTTATAAAATTTAACGCGGGTAACACCGCTGGGCACAGCTAGTGCTACATGAATTAGACTAGAATTTATATTTCTGTATTATTATATAGACTTCAATTGATTATTAAATGATTGATATTTTAATTTTATATCCGATAAAATAATTAAATGTCACATTTTATGTAAATTGTATTCGATCGATCGACCGATTATACTAGGTATGTTCAAAACTGTTAATGTAGGCATTAAATAGTGCATGTCGTGGCTTCTTATAATAAGAGGAGCACACTGGAAACATAACTATATTTTTTTATGAAGAATGTGTGATGGAGGTCCATAAATTAATAAATAAATAACAAATAATTGTTCTCATTACCGTCTCGATAATAAGTCCTCCTAGACGAATTTCGGGCACGGAGGCCAGTCTAAATGAGTCTCAATAGAAACTAGCCATCTACGCGGTACATTTTATAGTGCACAAGTGTGTGCGCAAACACAGGAGCTCTTTCTATTCCATCACTGTTATGATCCGATGGGACGACTAGCGAGACGACCGAAAAGATGTAAGGTGAACATGACCGACGAATTTGCGTTAAGCTGATACTGAGAAATTAAAAATACAAAATAAAATAAAGTTAAAAGTACAAAATAAATAAATGCTATAGAAATATTATCATAACAAGTTCTGGGATCTATCGCCAAGGCTCTAGGAGGAGTTCATTTTCATCCGCATCAAATATGGTATGCATTTGGTGAGAAAGAAACGTACCTCCTCTTAAAAAAATCATCAGTGGTTAATTCAGACCCCTAAGTGGTGAACCGCTTAAATGTATAACCTTGAATATTTACAAAAATATATACATCAACTCTTTGATTTTGCCGCCATATTAGTGTAACTTTGGATATAATCAGGACGGAATTTGAAATGTACTGTTCATATGAGCCTAGTACATTCTTCATATTTTTTATTTGTATGTATTGTATGAATGATTAATATGTCGTTACAGGGAACCTTTAAAATTTAGAGTGTATCACTCTAAATTTTAAAGGTGGAATTGAAAGTGCCCCTGCATTTTCTATTCCATCACTCTCATGATCCGATGGGACGACTAGCGATACGACCGGAAAGAGGTCAGGCACAGGAACGACGGCTTTACGTGCTCTCCGAGGCATGGGGGTGTAATATCGTCAACTCCCAAACTTCGGGCTGATACTGAGAAATTTCTTTTTAAGGAAAAATCCCATAATCACTTTTTGGCCCGACCCGGGAATTGACCTTTATAAATTATCACAGATCCTCCCCGTAGGTGATAGCGTGATAATATGTAGCCTATACGTTGACCCAACCTCTAAGTAATTTTCATGCAAAATTTGAAGTAAATCCATGCAGTACTTTTTGAGTTTAGCCCGGACATACATACAGACAAGGAATAAAACAGTCGTTCTCTAATACTTTACAAAAAAAATACTTTAGATGAATACACAATTGTTTCTAGCATCTTTTTTCTTTTTTTCTTACGTTTTACAATAAAAACCCGTTACATTATAACAGCAAAATAGAAAAAGAACTGTGTCTAAAACGCTGTTAGAAAACTAATTAGAATAAAATTCTTATACACATTCTTTTTTTTTACTAATAATAAATAAGAATTTATTATGTACTAGCATGTGAATATTTAATTAGAACCATTTAGGTGGTTCTAATCTCTCGAATGCTAGAATTTAAATTCCAAGGTTAGCCTTAAAATTAAACACTTAGTCATTATCAACATTCGTATTCCAAGGGAAGTGTTGAAGTACAAATTTACAAATCCTTCCCTATTTCATGTTACTTAAAGGCGCTAAAGATAATATCACAAATTGATTTTCTTAATGTATCACAAATGTCACTTTGACATTTTAAAATTATTGTTTCTATTGTTGTATTTTGATAAATGGTAACTTAGGTCTCATACATTTGTACAATCCCCAAACTTTATTGTTAAGCCTTTGAAGTGAAGATTTAAGAAACATAGCTTGTCAAAGGAACCGAAATCTGTATTTGGATAGCCCTAAATTCAGCTCCCTCATTCCAGATGTACCTCGAAAAACGCATGACCTGGCACGGCTGCCGGGGACTTCGCCATACGTTGCAGTTTATCGCAGTGATGCTGAGCTGGTTCTGCGCGCTGTCCAGAGTGTCAGACTACAAGCACCACTGGTCTGATGTGTTAGCTGGGTACGCGCTCGGCACGGTGTCTGCTATTATTGCGGTTAGTACTAACATTTATCACGACTCCATACAATACACCATCATCACCATAATGCTGAATAGTCTGCTTGTCAGCATAGAACATCCGTTTCCAAGAGGTGGGAGCTGACAGGTCACGGGTGTGATTCCCATAATGAACTTCATCATCATCATCCGCGTGGGCCTCTCGCCAAACATCGTTTTCGTGAATGGCGTGCAAATAAATAAAGGTTAAAAATGACTTAATCAATCGTTAAATCGGCTGCCATGACCACATGTGACGTCATAAATGGTCCGGAAACGATTGTCAACGTTGAAGCCGATTTAACGATTGAGTATTTTTTAACCTTTATTTACCTTTTGCTGGTGGTCCTGGGTTCGAATCCTGTCGCTAGTTGTCCCTAGATATTATTATTATTTATTTAAACGCCATTTAAGAAATCGATGTTCGTCGACTTAGCCGGTAGAGGCCCAAATATCGTCCTCGCTGCCGTATGTCACTCGAAACTCATAGGGTAACAACCCTATGTGGTTCAAGTGACAGCTGGTAGTTTATTTCTGGTAGAATAGTAATTCCAAATAAATGAAAAAGGCAAGCAAGACGAGAAATTGTTAGCTAGAGAAAGAAAGAGATGATGGAAGATACTAGATCGAATCTCTCAGTACCATTGAATTTATTAGTATCTCATTTATAGCTAGTATTAATAGTATTCTTATTATATTTACGCCTATTAAATTTATCGTAAGCATCGTCAGTTTCTGTGTAGGCGCTAGTACGGCGCCTAAAACTTAAGTGTAGGCGAAATAAGGCGCCAATTGTATTGTATTTAAATTTTTGATACAGATTCATTTATTAGCTCTTACGACAGCATAGAATTATTTTGACACCAACTTACAATCTCCGTATGAAGACTTATCAGATATGCACGTACACTTGTCGGTAAGATCCATTGCAGTGTTGTTACAAACAACAAAGTACAGTAAATGGAAGTTCTTTTGTACCAAAGTTTAGATAGAACTATCCATCATAGAAGAAGAAAAGAAAAAAATAGATTTATTTAAAATTTGCACAGACAACAAATCTATAAAATTAACACAACAATTTTCTTTCGAATATTTTATTGTAGTTGATAAAACTTAAATAGCTGTTTTAAGTTGCTCACTTTTTAGGTAGTTACTTTTAATGATGTACTTTCGTGCCGTATCTTAATTAATAATTCGTGCTTTCTTTTAATTTAGATGAATGCGTGATTTAAAATTGTATCAAAGATTGTTGTATTAATGTTGTGTATGTATTCAGTTGGTAAGCCTTTAAATAAAATAAAAAATCAATAAAACAAAGACACTTGTTGTCCGTGCAAGCCCGTAATTGTACCACCTCAGGCATTTGCTAGAACATTTTATAGTTCTAGCGCCGGTAATTTTAATGGTGCTGAGTCATCATAGACAAACTGTTTAAGCCTCAATAAGTCCAAATATCACATTTTCAGTTTTTTAACGACATTATTCTTTTACAGACTGTACAAATGTCGTATTTGTACAGTCTGTGGTGTATATATACAGATTTATGTATTAAGAGACAATGCCTGAGAGTGATTTAGGTACTTGTGTCAGTTGTGTCAACGTGACATGAACATCACGTTGCTTATATGTTTATTGTTATAAGCGAAACGTCTATAACTGAATAACTATCCTAGTAAATTTATTTGTTTACAGTTCACATACTGCACGGATATTGTCTCCTCGGAACAGAACCTCCCCGTGTTGCCACAGCATGAGACATCAGTCAACGGACCACCCAGTCCAAAGCCAGCTGTTCTACGTTGATTCTACTAATTGTATTAGGCTGTGACTTTGCACTAATGTTACTAAGCAGATCAGTATTCTGCGTAGGTGTAATAAATAAAAATTATCGAAGTTAAAATATCAAGTGTATATTCGATCGTTCAAGAAGGTACAGAGAGGTACAGAGAAAAGTTACTGTAACGCATAGGAAAATGAATAAAAACCTATTTTCCTTAAATAAACATGTTAAATTCATACATACATAGACTCACGCCTGTTTCTCAGAGGGATAGGCAGAGACGACGGGTTTCCATTTGTCACGATCTTTGCACACCTCTTTTGCCTCGCTTACTGTCATTACATTTTTCATACATGCTCATGGTTTAGACCTGGTTTTTTAATAACATAGACATGGTAGTATTTAGCGATTATAATTTTAGTGTAGATACAATAAAGAGTAATTTACATAATTTGAAAACCCGTAAATAATTGCAATATTGCAAATTCTTAATCCGCTTGTTAGTACAGACGCCAATCTGTCAAACTTTTATATATTTTATACTTTATCACAAAAGGATTCAATTGGGGAAATTTGACAGATTAGGGTAGCTTGATGTGCTGTCGTCTGTACAATATCTCTTGTACAGAACCTAACCTGCTCATGCATGCTTTTACAGTTCATGCTCTCCGTAATATCTGATAGAGCAAGCTTAACATACAGTGATTAAATATACTACATATACATAGTACTACAGTGTTATGTGACGGGCCGTTTGGCGTGGTTGGTAAATACTTACTTTACATGCCACAAGTCGTGGGTTCGATTCCTAACCAGGACACATATTAGTGCCACATTTTCATGTAATTTTCTTCCGTTCGACTCTCCTTGAATCTATTTCATAGTTTCGTCAATATTTAAAGAATCCTGTAAATAAAAAAAAGTAAGACTTTTGACAGTTTTTGGTCGATGGAAATATCCTGACCCACATTCGTTATAAAGAAGTTAGCACTGCTGCTGCCTTAAATGAAATAACAATAGCGTGAATATACATTATGATATAATAATCTGTTATTTATTTATAACGGCTGTGCAATATATGCGTTGTATCAACGCTTAGATAAATTTAAGATTATTGTTACTTAATGTGATATTTTATCTCTATAAGTTTATTTTGTTTTCAATAAATATCTTAAGTAATAAACATTTATTATGTAGACTTGTTTTTAATTCCTATTACGCATCCAACGAGGCATTATTTTTCAATACCCCATTTTTGTTTAAATAAATAAAAAAGGTTTTTATTCACGTAGACTTTAAAAAAGCGCTTGTAAATAGTCAGAACATGTTTGTAGTAATACAGTTATTATTTCTAGTTGCATATTACAGATATTTAGGTACACGGAATGTTAAAACATTTATACAATTTATTTTATACTAGTAATGATATTTAGCTAGCTTAATAATTATTATATTTAATTAATATGTTTTAATCCATATACCTTGTGTATACATAATTCATTTGACGGGCCGGTTGGCGTCGTTGGTAAATTCTTGACCAACACTGGCGTGTATGGTCGTGGGTTTGATTCCTACTCAGGACGGATATTTGTGTGCAGGAACATGTCTCTTACTCCTGAATCTGGGTGTAGTTATCTACATAAGCATGTATTTATCTGATAGCCGTATGTGATATGAGTTAATTTATAATTTAGAAGAAAAATAACAGCTCAATTAGCGACTATTATAATTACTACTACTAATACGAAGCGGACGATTTTTATGACGCCCTATAGCCATAAAATTTGACGGTCACCGTAGCCTAGTTGGTAGTGCTCCTGCCTATGAAGCTGGTGGTCCTGGGTTCGAATCCCGGTAAGTGTAAATATTTGTGTGATGAGCACGAATATTTGTTTCTGAGTCATGGATGTTTTCTATGTATTTAAGTATTTATCTATCTTTATAAGTATGTATATCGTCGCCTGGTACCCATAGTACAAGCTTTGCTCAGTTTGGGGCTAGGATGATCTGTGTGACATTGTCCCCAGATATTATTATTATTATAAAGCGTCAAAAAAATCCTCCGCTTCGTCGGGAGTTAAACCTGCCGGGATATGGACGACTAGCAACACTACCGGAAAGAGGTCAGATCCAAGACCGATGGCTTTACATGCTCTCCTAGAAGAGAGTTTAATAATATTTATAACTATTATTGATTGTTTCCTTGTTAATTTATAATTTTAATAGAAGTAAGTATTAGTTTTATAATATTTTCCTATAAAATATGTAAGAATAATATAGATTAATTTACTACCCATAGAGTGTATCTAAAAATGTGGTGTTTACCTATAATTAGATGCGCAATGAGAATTAAGTTTTATTGTATACTACATCTATGAGTAAAATAGTGTTGCTTCTGTTGGTAAACCTAATAAATAAAATAAAATAAAAATATAGAGGAGCTTTGGTACTACCAACTGTCTGACTTCTGATACAGAGAATTTTTTTAACAGAATAATACAAATGTCACTTTTTGTTCCAACTGGGATTTAAACCTAGGATCTCATAGTCTGTGGTTAAACACACTAGCCATAGCCCAACGAGGTTTCAGTCATAAGCCATGACATTGGCTTAAAAAAACACTGATTGTACGGTCATATATTATATATTATATTGACATTACGGTCATATATTATATTGACGGTCACCGTAGCCTAGTTGGTAGTGCTCCTGCCTACGAAGCTGGTGGTCCTGGGTTCGAATCCCAGTAAGTGCAAATATTTGTGTGATGAGCACGAACATTTGTTTCTGAGTCATGGATGTTTTCTATGTATTTAAGTATTTATCTATCTATATAAGTATGTATATCGTCACCTGGCACCCATAGTACAAGCTTTGCTTAGTTTGGGGCTAGGATGATCTGTGTGACATTGTCCCCAGATATTATATAATCTGCCTCTGAAAGCTAGAACAATACCATCTGTTCAATTCATTCATCGCCCCCTTGAGACTTAGTCGAGACCCAATAAGAGTACTTTCAGGTGTCTGACGCTCACTCAAATCAACAAACTACAGGTAAAGAGCCCTTTGCTCTCGCCTCTTGCACGTTATCTCTATATTTATTTATTACAAGATCAGCTGTACCTGCGCCCAGTGCTAAGGCAATATATGAAATTCATTGGAATGGTAGTGGCGCCATCTGTCGAAGATTGGTCGTACTAACTTAGAAACCTTCGTGGGCTCATCCACAACAGTTCGCTGAGAATCCTCACATGATCAAATTCATAGTTAGAATCGTAAACTATGAATTTGATCATGTCAGGATTCTCAGCAAACTGTTGTGAATGAGCCCACGAAGCGAAGGTATAATGGACTTACAGACAAACATTAGTTTTTATATACATAGATTTTGTACACATAGAAATAACAAAAGTTAAATAAATTATGAAGAAACAGGAGTACATGGGGAGCATTTATACTAGATAATTAGATTTTAAAATATGTAAAAGCCAAATGGGTAATATGTAGTTATATAAGTAATATTTTTTTTAATAATAATAAACTTTATTTCTTAGAATATTTGCTGTAGTACTATACAAATGGTATATTAAGGTAACAAACACAAAAACACTACACTTAAATGGTTAGGGTATTGTCCACTTAGAAGTATTTCCACACGGAGAGTGTGAGCTATCGGTGTAAATCACATTTCATAATTTATAATATGGTATTAGACTTGCTGCTCAATTTTGAACGTAATACGTATGTACAATTATTATTGTAAACTCAAGGTAGTATATTTTTTTTTATTTAATTATAAAAATCTTCGTGCGCCTCGTACTTACATGCAAACTAGAGGAAAAAAATTACAATCGAAAAAAAAACATGTTTATACGTAAAAGATCCCAATGTTGCTAACGCTAACAAACTTGAAATGAAATAATTTGTCTTATGAATCTTTTTGTGATAATCCTGAGTAACTAATTTGGGCAGTAGATAAAGATAAAGATTATTTATTTGTCAAAACATGTGTTTACATACAAATTAACGTATGCAAGATCTTAAAAAAAAGGTATAAAAAGTCCGAACATGTTTTACCTGTCGAGGCGTAAAAATTTTAATTTTATTTTACAGAAGTATAAAAATAATAAATTAAAAATTAACAAATAAACCGAATATTATAGTATCCATATTTAAAATTACAGTATTAAATTCCATGAAAATATAAATTAAAAACAATGTCAAAAGGTATTCGTCAAGTTAGACCTAAGTTATCTAAGACTACATTTTTTTTAACAACTACGACCGCACCGCACCCTTCCTTGTATCGCGAGGAACGTTAATACATCCAGACTCAGAACAACAATTTATAGGTCACACAAATGCTGACCTATTCGGGACTTGAGCCCGAAACACGAGGGTGCAGAAGTAGTAACGAGGCAACCACCTTAACCAGTACGCCACACGTGCAATAAACATTACAGAAAATGACGAATATGATGAGGTACTTTTGCGACGCCTGATGATATATTAAAAGCAATAGGTTGCTTAAGAAATACTATAGCCATTTAAGGGGTTGCGGTAGTTAAATACACCTCATCCCATAAGCACCCTGACCTTATTGACCCGGACGATGAGGTCAGGGTTTAACTAGAGCAAAATCGTGCCTATTAGAAAGTACTGTGATTGTGGAGACAATCCGGCATATCGTACCAGCTGAGAGTCACCATGATCTCTCCAATCCTCAATCGGACGAGCTTGGACCTTCAGAGATGAATGTAAAGCGACTGTTGCATAAAACGTTCGTCTTCTTGTTCGCCTCTCATATCAGCCAGATGGAGCTCCACTGCTGGACAAAAGGTTTCCACAATGGAGTAGTATCCATCAATTGTATAATGCCATATTTGCCAAGCTTGGCAGATGGGTTGGCGATCGCAGTATGAAGGTCATAGTACACAGAGAGACACTGCTGAACGTTCTCCGGAAGATATTCCCTCGGGAGGACTTGTGCTGCTAGTTCACCTTTATTGTATGGTAAAACAGTGAAATAGTCCTAAGTCAACCATTGCGGAATCCAAGACGGTTAAACCAACTCCCCGGGGCATGCCTAACCCTCATTGCTGTGTCATTTCATTGCATCATTCAGTGAATATGTTTTTTCAGGGAACCGATTACTTTACCGATTTATTTTTGTTCGATTTTCATTTTACTGAAAACTATTGACCGACGTCTTTTTTTGCTATATGCATTATTTGACATATTTTAAGATCATCGAAGTATCATGTGTCAGATATTATTTTACCGAACTATAGTTCAACGATTTACAAAATTAACTGTTTGCTATTGGCCGAAGCCTTTTTGAACATTTTTAATTTTCCAAATGCTTTATTTGCCATATTTTCACCACACTACAATAACATTTTACTGAATTTTGTCACAAATATATCGACAAAAATTAAGTTAAACTAGTGTCATAAAAAGTCAATATGTTGTGTTATAAAATTTCGTGAATGAAACGAATCGCTGCAAAACTGACTCCACATAGTCTTGTTTGCCCTACCCCTACAGTGTAATTGAGCCCGCGTAGGCGCGGAGGGGTAGGGCGAGGAGCGTTAAAACCATCTGCGACGATAAGCTCGCGTGGGCCCGCCCAAACCCCGCAGCGCCGGAGCCGTGACAGAAACAATGCTTGCTGCATGTTGCATGCGTGTTGCATGCCTGCTTGCATGCTGCATACCTGCTTGCATACTGCATGTCCGCTTGCCTGCTTGCAAGCTGTATGCCTGCTTGCACGCTGCATGCCTGCTTGCAAGCTGCAGCAACAGCAAAAATAAGAGATGAAATAATGTGCACAAACTTTCTAGGCGTTTGGTGAAATGAAAATATGGTAACTAAATTGTGGTATAATAAATGTTCGGAAACATAATACTTCAAACAAATAATATTTCGGCTATGTGTAACTTTAGTTAAAAGTTATTCGATCAGATGAAACGTCGGAGTAACGAAAAAAACCGAATTGATAATAGGATAACTGACACAGTGGCAGACGTGACTTCGGTAAAATAAAAAAAACAAAACGATGAAAGTTGATAAGTTTCAGGTAAAATGAAATTCGGTCTAATATTTTTCGAACTTATGATAGGTAACCGGTTTTTCATAAAATAGGATGGAAAACGAGTAAGTGGAGCACATGATGGTAAGTGATCATCGCCGCCCATGGACACTCGCAACACCAGAGGAGCCGCAAGTGCGTAGCGGACCTTTAAAAAAAGAATAAGCTCGCTTCTTGAAGGTTGCCATGTCATACCGGATCGGAAATATACACTTACTAGCGGCCCGGCCCGGCTTCGCACGGGTGAACATTTATTTTTTAAACATTTTGGCATAAACGCAGCACATACCTAAATAATTATGTATTTAGCATTAATTTTCTCAGCTTTACGGGACATTTTGAATTGAAGCTTCTGTTATCAAGTACTCAATAGCCGCGCAACGGTTATGACGTAGCTGCTATGTTATAATACTATGATTATTTATTTGATTAGTGATTATCATTTCATTAATTACTATAATAATTCTATAATAATTTTATATCTTAAAACTATTAATAATCGATATTATTCTTTCAAATGGTTGTCACTGATAAAAGTATAAATAGGGTAGGAAAATTATAAAGGAGGCATTCTTTGTACGACGGTAGATGAGAACGTTACTCTGTTCGATTAAATGTTGTGTGTGGAAAATATGTCGGAGTTTTAATGTGCAGAACCTACGAGTGCGTAACACTTCTCTAAAAGTAATTTCCCATTGGTTATCATTTTCCAGCAAACCTCTATCTCGGCAAGCGGCTTGGTAAGTTTCTTTAGTAACTCCGTCAACGGTTTCAAGTCCTGGCCTCGTACATGGTGAAGTAGTACCCTGAGGTAAAAACACTCTGACTGGGATGATCGTAGTACACTCTTCCCAATGCCGCATCTTTTTTTATACCAGGAGGATAATCTCCTGCACTTCGGCCTCGGCAGTGGCCCGTCAGCGCGTCGGCGGCGCCGCGGCGAATTAATATTGTTAAAATTTTATTAAACTCGTAACATTTTTCCAATAGAATGTCTGATTTTAATAAACTAAAAAGTAATTTACAGGTATTTAAACAGCCTAGCTTAATAAATCATTTATTTAGGTAAGGATTACGGTAAAGATATAAATAACTTGGTCTAATTTTGATCGTTATTTCTATTAAATTCAAAATGTTTAAAAATAGTTATAGTGACATCGCTGCAATAGTTAGACACATGCTGTTTGCATATTTTTGGTAGATATTGAATGTTCTTTAATATTGTGGAACATTGTTTTGTTCTATCATAATAGTTTTCGCAGCGCATGCGATGAAAAATATTTTATAGGCGTTTTTTTACACCTTTGGTAATATTATTGTAGTTTTAGTAGGGAACCTTATTTTTTTCTTACATATAAAATAGCCTTTATTAATCAGTGATAATGTACCATTCAAATGGTGAAAGAATTTTAAAAATCGGTCCAGTGCTTTTGAACCTATTCGTTACAAACATACATACAAATCTTTTCTCTTTATAACATTAGTAAATATTACAGCATACGTTGTAGAGTAGTACTTTTCGGCGCCATGTTTTTTTACCTTTTGGCGTATGAACATTTGATACCTCTTTAACAGTATTACCTAGTTGAGATTAAACTAATAACATAACAATGTGTCTTGATGACAATTACACGAAAAAATATGTCAGAAAAGGTAATGGCAATTACAATAAAATAAATTGATCGATATACATTCAAATACTAACATATAAGATGCCTACTGACAAATTATAGCAACATTTCAATGGAAGTCCATGCTAGTGAATATTTATGTCTTATAAAGCCGTAGCATATAAAAGATAAATAACCAACTATTGTTGGTATTCAGTAGTATTCTTAATATTAAGGCGATTTCACCCATACGTTTAAAAGTCCTACTTCCTTAAAAGCTACCCTTTTTGTAGTTAATTACTATCGTTTAAGTGCAAATAAAAAATATTCCTTTCATATTACAAAAAATAATTCATACAATATTTATCGGCGCAGGCAGAAAATCGTCATTATCACGTTCATCCATATCAAGATCAGACATGAAGGTATTATGGAATGCAGTAAGTTTGTTGTGCCGCGACACGAACGCCCGTTCCAACGTTACCAATAGCAATCCATGGATTCAACGTGCGGAAACCGGGTCTGAGACTTGCGACTCAGATGATGATGATTAAGGGGCTCCTAGTGATGCATCAACGCCTATTTTCTCTGACTCTCAGTGTTTCTTGCTCTTTTTAGCCAAATTTGATAAGATCCTAATAAATTGGGATGGCAACACCCAATCAATCAATCAATCAATCAGCCTATCGCAGTCCACTGCTGGACATAAGCCTCTCCTAACACGCGCCATTGCACACGGTCCTCCGCCTTCCGCATCCAGTCTGTCCCAGCGACCCTTTTGAGGTCGTCGGTCCACCTAGCTGGGGGCCGTCCTACCTTACGCTTACCAAGTCGCGGTCTCCACTCTAGAACACGTTTGCTCCATCGGCCGTCGGTCCTTCTGCAGATGTGACCAGCCCATTGCCACTTCATCTTGCTAAGTCTGCGAGCTATGTCGGTAACTTTGGTTCTTTGTCGGATTACTTCGTTACGAATTTTATCCTTCAAAGAGACGCCGAGCATAGCCCGCTCCATAGCTCGCTGTGCGACTTTCAATTTATGGACTAGTCCCACTGTGAGTGTTCACGTCTCAGCACCGTAGGTCATAACAGGTAGGACGCATTGGTTGTAGACTTTAGACTTCAGACATTGCGGTAAAGGCGAGGAGAAGACATGACGTAGTTTGCCAAATGCTGCCCAACCCAACTGGATCCTGCGGTTGATTTCTTTCTCGAAGTTGTTTCTACCCAATTGGACAACTTGTCCAAGGTAGACATACTCCCGAACAACTTCGAGCATCGAACCATCGACGTAGATTGGTCCCGGCGTGACATGTTCATTGAACATGATCTTGGTTTTATCCAAGTTCATGCCGAGACCGACACCTCGAGAGGCTCCATTTAGGCTTTGCAGCATTCCGCTTGACTGTTCCAGTGACTCTGCAACGATGACGATATCATCGGCGAACCGAAGGTGTGAGATGTATTCGCCGTTGATGTTAATGCCCCGTCCAGTCCAGTCCAGCGTCTTGAAGACGTCTTCGAGCGCGTTGGTGAAGAGCTTAGGGGATATTACATCCCCCTGTCTCACCCCTCGACGCAGCTCGATCGGGCTGGTCTTTTGGTCCTGGACCTGGACGGTTATTGTGGCGGTATCATACAGACATCTCAGCACCTCGATATAGCGCCAATCGATGCGACACCGCTGCAGAGCATCCAAAACCGCCCAGGTTTCGATGGAGTCGAAGGCTTTCTCGTAGTCCACGAAGGCCATACACAGCGGCTGATTGTACTCTTCAGTCTTCTGTACAATCTGCCGAACAGTATGGATGTGGTCTACGGTGCTGTAGCCTTTTCGAAACCCGGCTTGTTCCGGAGGCTGGAACTCGTCAAGTCTTCTGGCGAGGCGGTTTGTGAGTACTCTCGAGAACAACTTGTAAACGTGGCTCAGCAGTGAGATGGGTCTGTAGTTCTTCAGCAAGGTTTTGTCACCTTTTTTGAAGAACAGAACCACCGCACTCCCGCTCCACGCTTGAGGTGTTAAGCCCTGGTGAATGACGGAATTAAAGAGACTCGCTAGCTCTTTCAGGATTGGAATCCCGCCTGCCTTCAGGAGCTCAGTGGTGATTCCGTCATCACCTGGCGACTTGTTGTTCTTAAGCTGCTCGAGAGCCACTCTGACCTCGTCCTGGTTGACATCAGGGATGTCTTCCGTGTAATGGCGTGTGAGTGGGGCTCTGTGGTCGTCAGCGCTGGGCCTCGTGGGTTTAGTCGTCCGTGATGCGTACAGGTCTTTGTAGAAACTCTCAATTTCCTCGAGTATCTCGAACTTGGAGGTCACGGTTTTGCCATCCGCAGTTTTAAGTTTCGTCAGATGAGATCTACCTAGCTGGCGAGCAAAAACTTTGGTGCCTCTGTTCTGTTCAATCGCAGCCGCGATGGCGCGGGTGTTGGAATATCGGAGGTCACATCGCACCAGCTTCCGGATCTTCCGGTTGAGGTTTCTCCCATCCGGCGAATACGCCTGCGTGGATGACATTTCCCGTCTCTGCCTCATAAGTTCGAGAGTCTCGAGCGAGAGTTTAGACTCTCTGTTACCGCTTTTTCCGGGAAACACCCTTCGAGACACATCCTGTAGCGTTTTGACCACTGTGTCGGTTTTCTCGTCAACATTGCCTTCGGTTTCCAGTACGTCGAAACGGTTTTGAAGCTCAAGTTGGAACTTTTCGGACCCTAAAGCTAATTGAGGCGCAGTAGGTCTGAGAGTAGACTTCATCATGCGACTCCTTTCGGCCCTGAAGTCTATATTTAGAGCGTCTCGAACAAGTCGGTGATCGCTGCCGGTATTAAACCTGTTGATCACGGAGACGTCTCTAAATATAGACCTCTTGTCAGTCATGATGAAGTCTATCTCGTTCCTCGTCACAGTGTCGGGGCTTCGCCATGTCCACTTTCTATGAGGCTTCTTCTTAAAGAACGAGTTCATTAAGAAGAGCCTCTGTGACTCCAGAAAGTTGATTAGCATTTGCCCCCTGTGGTTTCGGCGCCCCACACCGTGGGATCCGATTACCGTTTCGCCGCGTTCTTGTACTCCCACTTTGGCATTGAAGTCCCCCATAACAACGTTGTAGTGAGCCTTGGTGGTACCATGTAATGCCTTGGCTATGTCTTCGTACATGGCTTCGGCTATTTCGTCGCAGTATGTCGAGGTCGGCGCATATACCTGTACCACCTTCAGGGTGTACCTGTTGGTGATTTTAATTATGAGGTACGCTACCCGTGTCGACACACTACTGACTTCTACAACGTTGCTAGTGAGAGCTTTGTTGACTAGGAAACCAACACCGCCCTGAGAAGGCCGATCACCTTCCCGAAAGTAGAACAGGTGGCCTGACTCAAGGGTTAGCGTGTCCTCGCCCTGTCTTCGGACTTCAGATAACCCCAATATGTGCCAGTTTATGCGACCTAGTTCTACCTCGAGTTCGGTGAGGTGTTGGTCCAGCCGTAGAGAGCGTCCATTATACGTTGCCAGGGTCAGATGTTTTGGGTAGCCTTTTTCCGTAGCCCGGAGATTCTTCGCACCCCCTGCCCCGCTGTTACCGCGACCGCTACCGTGGCTGCAGACAGTGGGACGACCGGGAACTGGGGGCCTTTGTTTTGGGTGCCTTATCATTTGGGTGTTGGAGGTGTTTGGCCTACTATACCACGCTGGCCAGACGGGTTGGTATAGGGTTTATTTCGAATTTTCCTTTTCTGGTTGTTGGTCAGATGCCGATGACATTCCTACCTTTGGTGGACTTTTACCACCAGCCTAGTTGGAGTAAGTCTACTGGGGCATTCGAAGTTTTTCTGCCGCTTCCAGCCCAGTATGGAAGGCTACCCACACTAACACCCAAATACTCCAAAATACTTTATTCCAAATGTTGATGTTCCGATTTACAAATGTACACTTAAATGTACAATTTAAATGTCTTTTAATAATAATCACGAAATTTATTTTACCGAAAGTCGTAAATGCAATTTGTTTGTTTTCCGATTTTCATACGTTCGAAGAGTTTAATGCTCGAAGGGTTCTCGGTCCGACAAACGACATTCCGATTTTCAATACTTCGAATAAACTAAACATGCTGTGCTTCAAAATTTAGTGACAGAAACGAATCGCTGGAAAACTGACTTCACGCAGTCTTGTCTGCTGTCCCTAAAGTGTAATTAAAGCCCGCGTAGGCGCGAAGGGGTGGGGCGGCTCGAACAGAAAAGCAGGTGGCTTGAAGGCCCGCAGCGGCGGCTGAGGCTGGTTAGCGAAGCCGGCCAGCAAGCTGAAGCAAGCTGAACAAAACTATCTGTGACTATAAGCTCGCGTGGGCCAGCATAAACTCCGCTGCGCCGGAGCCGAGACAGAAACTAGCTGCATGTTGCATGCAAAAAACACTCCACAGCAAAACTGTTATCTTAAAATATTATAATCTTAGCAGCAATTTAAGTTCATGATGCATTGTTCTTATTAAAAAGTGGATAAATTGTGTCAATTAATTTGTTTCTGGCGCTATATGTTCGCTGTATGTCTAACCTAACCTACTTTTCTAGAACCGAAATACAATTTCAGAATCCGCAGTGATCAAGACATCGCAACTTTCAAAAAGTGAACCTATTTCAACGTACATGCGGCCCTTCTGGTGTTGGGAGTGTCCATGGGCGACGATTATCACTAACTATCAGGTGACCCACTTATTCGTTTGCCCCATTATATAAATAAAGGATGACATCACATGCATCCACTTCTCTAGACAAAATATTTTCGCTGTACGTCTAACCTAACCTACTTTTCTAGAACCGAAATAAAATTTCAGAACCAGCAATGATCAATACATGGCAATCTTCTAGAAGCGAGCCTATTTCTTTCTTAAAGGGCGACAACGCTCTTGCGACTCCCTACTGTTGGGAGTGTCCATGGGCGCATGAAATGAAATTAAATAATGAAATAATGAAATTTATTCAGCACTTGGGTATTTACATACACTGTCTTGTACTCGTCAAGCTCACAATGTATTACATAAACACAGTTTAAAAACAGTAATTAAAGTAACAAAATATTTTAAATTAGTCCGTCCGTGCGGTCTGTTTCGTCACATGTATTTTTAATATTCTTAAATAAATAATAAATAGCAAGTTACTAAGCTATTATTGTTACATTTAGCAATAGTATATCAAATTAAAGAATTGAAAACAACGAGCAGTTGGCTAGCGCAAAAGGCTCTCAACCAGTAGCTTAATTTAAACGACTAATACCTGAGGGCACCCTTATGGGCCACATCTCAGGCGGCCACTGAAGTAAAAAGATGGAATTCGATGATGATCACTGATTCGATGATGATCACTTGCCATCAGATGATCCACTTGTTCGTTTTCCTTATTATATAAATAAAGGATCACATCATATTCATCCACGTGCCTTGACAAACAATATCCTAACCGTGCCTTGCTTCACAGTTAGGAACTATATTGTCAGAATGAACGATAAAATTTCCCGTTTTACTTTACGCTACAGACTGGGACCATAGCGTTCATAGATATTAAGCCAATATCTCTAAGGAAATATTGGCTAATTACGACTTGTGAAACTAGCTGTGCCCCGCGGCTTTACCTACGTTAAACTTTATGAATAAGAGCATCTGTGTTAATCCAGGGTATCAGCTAAGTCCATACCAAATTTTATTAAAATCGCTACAAACATACACACTCACACCCGCACGAACTTTCGCCCTTATAATATTAGTGTGATAGCCTATGTGTTAATCCAGGGTGCCAGCTAAGTTCATACCATATTGATTAAAATCGCTCCAGCCGTTTAGACGTGAAGAACTAACAAACTTATACACTCACACTCTCACATACTTTCGCCTTTATAATATGAGTGTGATATGAAGATATCCTAACCAATGCAAATCCTGTACTCTTATCTAACGATAATTGAATGAAAACACATAATTATTTTATCTGTACATTCCTGCACGTATAGCGGCCGCGCCGCGCGATCATTACACTAATTAGACTCCATGTGGTATATAATTAATAAATACGACGTAGTTATTCGTCCGTGCTTGGAAAATTGTTTGGTATTTAAGAGATTTTCCTTAAAACTAATGTAATTATGTCTTCCAAGCCGATTTAGGCCACGGCGGCCAGTCTCAATAGAGATTAGCCATCTGCGCGGGACATATTATAGTGCTCAAGTGTGTGCGCAAACACAGGAGCATTTTCTATTCCATCACTCTCATGATCCGATGGGACGCCTAGCGACATGACCGGAAAGAGATCAGGTACAGGACCGACGGCTTTACGTGCTTGCCGAGGCACGGGGGTATAATACCGCCAACTCCCAGACTTCGGGCTAATGCTGAGAAATTTTTCTTTTTACAGAAATCCGATCATTTTCCAAAATCACTTTTGGCCCGAGCCGGTATTTGAACCCAGGACCTCGTTCTTTGCGGGTGAACACGCTACCGCTAGACCAACTATGCTTCTTCTCATACATATAACCCTTTAGTTTGAAAAACCGTCATTGCCACAAAAAGTTTCATC
This sequence comes from Pseudoips prasinana, assembly GCA_951640165.1. Lineage (NCBI taxonomy): Eukaryota > Metazoa > Arthropoda > Insecta > Lepidoptera > Nolidae > Pseudoips > Pseudoips prasinana. The sequence goes on along the minus strand of OX621251.1, from coordinate 27,437,106 downwards.
AACTTCATCATCATTAGCCTGATATCATCCACAGCTAGACATAGGCCTCCCCCAAAGGTTTCCATAACATTGCCACTGGGAGTGGATTGCCGTATTCACCGCTCTTTGAATGCGAGTTGGCTTCGGCAGTTAGGTGGTAGTTAGTTAGTACACAGGTATCTGGAACATGGCGCAAAAGGGGGGCACCGGAGCAGCATACCCGCGTTCCCGGGGCTCCTCCCATCAGGCGTCAAGAGAAGTCCACGGCAGGTAAGTTTAGTCAGTGCGAGTCCGACAAACCCACCCGCAGACACTTTTTGCGGGTGACATGCGTAGGCATTCCCCTTTCACATTCAAAAAAAAAAAGTTAGTACACAGGTGACGTTGCTGCCCGACTACCTGGTGTATCCTTTAGGCGCCTTCTACGACACCAACGGGATATGGTAGGGGGTGGATCTGTTATCCTTACTGTGCCAGAAACAACACGGCTAAAAGATCAGCTAGTTTGAAAACACAGAACGCTTGGTGGGTATAAACATCCACTTTCTCTCATCCTGTCAATTCCTCACTGTCACATTCAAGTGTGTTATGATACGGTTTATTCTGATGTACCTATACATAGAACATCTAGGATTGATAGATAACTGACAACAAGATTTCGACTTACCTAGTACAAGTCAAGGTCGTTAGAACTCTCGTGAGCCTGTACACAATCCAATCAATCGTACTCACCGGCCGTGTGTCGACCATCGCTGCCACCATCGCTCTCCATGACCCTTAGTGGACATTCGTATTAAATAACTGTCTTTTATGCATCTCATTCTCACTAACCATCCAGTGCCAGAGTTTGAAACACGAGGGTAGTGCATTCTGGCGTGTTCTGTCTTATTGTTCTGTAAAAATGAAAAAGCTAGGGATGGTATGGGGTGGCCCATGTTATACTTTTTGGGCCAGAACCTTCATGGCTACACACGCACAAAGACTAAGTAAAAATATTTATTAGTTTATGATTTCACAAATATTTCCACTTTATCTTTTTACATTATTTCAGGTTCTGGGTAGATACTTAGAGTTGTTGTTGCACAGAAAACCCAACAAAAAACTTTCGCCTCAACTCTAGAATAATAATTCTAGATATAATTATAAAGAGATCTAATTATAAATTCGCTTGGTCATCAGAAGTGACATTGTTAACAATGTCACTTCTGATGACCAAGCGAAGAAACATATTTATTTTTTTATTTATTAGCAACCAACAACTATCATTACAGGTTACTCCTGATTCAATAGTGTTGTTACATTAAAAACTGCCCGTGTGAATTCACTCAAACTACACGTAAATATATCGGTATGTTGGGACACCGCGCTGACCGCGTGCAGCGCCCGTGTCAGGGGTGCCTTCTGCAGCAGGTTAGTGCGCGCTGGCGGCACCCATATTAAAGGCGGTCGCGGCCGTCCCACGTACTCATCAGGGACACACAAATGGGTCAGATATTGCAGTGTTTCTGGATACGGCATAGTCATATGTCATGTCATATGTGACATCTATATAAGTATGTATATCGTCGCCTGGTACCCATAGTACAAGCTTTGCTTAGTTTGGGGCTAGGAAGATCTGTGTGACATTGTCCCAAGATATTATTATTATTATTGTTCAATCCCAGTGTTCTCGAGGCAAAAATTATCGTTGGGTTTTCTGTCAACAACAACTTTTTATTTCATTTCATTTATTAATTCATTAACAATATGCATTGTGTTCGAAAGACAATTCACTTATAACTAGCAATTTTCAATTACATAAATACAATTAACAATCACATAAACAGTCAATAATATTAAATAATAAAATAACATAAAATAAAATAAAACACACCAATCTACAACACACATAACTTTTGCAATAAAATTAACCAGAGCAATTAATTACTTAATAGGATCTGATACATTAATTGTTATTTGAATTTGTCAACTCTGATACTGAATAAAAACAATTTTCAATCAAGAATGGCTTTAGCTTAGTTTTAAATAACGAATAATTGTAAATTATTAATTTTAAATCAGTAGGTAACCTGTTAAAAAAATTCTATAGCTTGGTATTGAGCAGAATGTTTAGCAATATTAAATTTTGGGACCATTTCATTTGGATTCATTACAACTCTTAGAAGCCGCCTAGATCCTGAAAGCCTGTCTTGTGAATGTTTCTTAAAACTATTGACATGTGATATGAGTAAAAATAACGAATCGAAAAACGAGTAAAAATATCATAATCTGTGGACTATTCCACAGATTATGATATTTTTAGACGTTTTTACTATTGACATGTGATATGAATAAAAATAACGAATCGAAAAACGAGTAAAAATATCATAATCTGTGGACTATTCCACAGATTATGATATTTTTACTCGTTGATGTCTTTTGTATGAAGGTCGACACAATACTTGAAGGTCGTCGTTTTAAAGAGCAGTATACTCTGAAATGAAATTAAATAATGAAATTTATTCACCACTTGCGTTTTTACATACACTTGTACTTATCAAGCGCACCATGCAATACATAACCATAGTTTAATACAGTAATTAAAGTAAGAAAAATATTTCGAATTAGTCTGTCCGTACAGTCTGTTTCGTCAAATATATTCTAATTAAATCTGTTTAACATGGGCTGGGCATGTTTTCTATGGTAAAGCAATAGGATAATCTAAAAACCATTGTTGTACCGAACTTCCTAGTAAAACCTCATGCCAGAATCTAATTTATTTATCACACTAATATTATAAAGGCTAAAGTTTGTGAGTGTGTATGTTTATTACTTCTTCACGTCTAAGCGGCTAGAGCGATTTTAATAAAATTCTGTATGGAGTTATCTGACACCTATAATTTATAAAGTTTAACGCGGATAAAACCGCGGGACGCAGCTAGTATAACATAACCAGATTAATGGAAACTGTAAAAGCTGCATAATTTAGTTTGTGACAGGACAGCTACGACCGGAAATATTTGAAATACCGCATTTTAAGGTGGGGTTTGTGTGGTAACACTTGATCCGTATAAAGCAGTATTTTGAATTTCACGTGTAGGTGAGCAGCACATGGAATTCAAAATTCGAAGGAATGATAAGAATTAAAAAAAAAACAAAAAGAAGAATATCAATAAAAAGAATGGCTGATCATAGTTTTGAATAATAGTTTTAATAACTGTAAAATTCATGTAGATATGTTTACAGAAGTACTTGATTGACTTCACTTAAGGCCTACGGTTTTATTTGGAAAAGAAATATGTTTTTAAACCTAGCGTGTAAAGAACACGATAAGAAAAATACGGATTGAATTGTACAGACGCCAGCCCATCCAGCTTTCTCAATTTGTCAAACTTCTTTTATAAATTTTCAACTTTATCACATAAGCAGGTTCACTTTCAATCGGGGAAATTTTACAGATCGGGGTAGCTTGATATCTGTGACTACTATGTGATTAACGAAGCTAAGGGTTCACTTCTTTTTAGCCGCTTCTGTGGTCTCGCCGCAACATCAGCTAACATCAGCGCCAAGCCGCCCTGACGTGGGAACCAGAGTATAAAACTACAATTACCCACATTCATTTGCTCGGTGCCTCATATGTATACACACTGATTGCACGTGGTGGTTAAGACAGCCGCCCCAACACTTGCCAGGTTCAATTTTCACACTGGACAACTATCTGTGTGACTCGTTCTGAGTCTGAGGGTAGTTTTTGTTTGCTAATTATATGTTTGTTAAGTACCCCGTGCCACAAAATTTACCAACCACGCCAATGAATCCCTCATTGGCGTGGTTGGTAAATGCTTGCCTTTCACGCCGCAGGTCGTGTGTTCAATTCCCACCCAGGACACATATTTGTGTGCATGAACATGTCGCTCTGTCCTGTGTCTGGGTGTTGCTATCTATATAAGTATGTAGTTACATGAAATAAAATAGTATATGTATGTAATAGTATATCATCTGGTTTCCATAGTGTATGCTTTGGTTAGTTTGGGATCAGTTGGCCGTGTGTGAGTAATGTCCCTGGATATTATATTATATTATTAACAAACTAATGCGAGCATTATCTTTTAAAAATAGTATGATTATTTGATATTTATGTATATGACCATCAACAAGGTTAACCTTAGTTAAGTTAACAGTCTCTACAAATAAATATAGCATTGTTTGCTACCATACTTTATAGAGCTACCGGCAAATTAACAAAACACCTTTTTGTTGTAGGTTCCCACGTATTTGTAGACTCGTAAAAACGCGGAACTACGATGTACCATCAACCACAGTTCTGTGGATGACACTAAAACTACACACAACATTATCCTAAGGTACTGGCTATGTAACTTATATATCTAATCTATTTTAAACACGATCACACTAATATTATAAAGGCGAAAGTCTGTGAGTGTGTGAGTGTGTATGTTTGTTACTTCTTCACGCAAAAACTGTCACACGGATTTCGATGAAACTGTGTACTTAATATAGCTTATACAAGGAGGCCGAGGAGTTGACGTTCAAATGCAAAATTTAGACCCTTTATGATGAGGAGTATCCGAATCATTCCCATGTATGTTCTATAAATGTAATAACAAAAACTACACGCTATGTTCTAATTATTTTCATCAATATAGCTTATACAAGGAGGCCGAGGAGTTGACGTTCAAATGCAAAATTTAGACCCTTTATGATGAGGAGTATCCGAATCATTCCCATGTATGTTCTATAAATATAATAACAAAAACTACACGCTATGTTCTAATTATTTTCATCAATATTGCTTATACAAGGAGGCCGAGGAGTTGACGTTCAAATGCAAAATTTAGACCCTTTATGATGAGGAGTATCCGAATCATTCCCATGTATGTTCTATAAATGTAATAACAAAAACTACACGCTATGTTCTAATTATTTTCATCAATATAGCTTATACAAGGAGGCCGAGGAGTTGACGTTCAAATGCAAAATTTAGACCCTTTATGATGAGGAGTATCCGAATCATTCCCATGTATGTTCTATAAATGTAATAACAAAAACTACACGCTATGTTCTAATTATTTTCATCAATATAGCTTATACAAGGAGGCCGAGGAGTTGACGTTCAAATGCAAAATTTAGACCCTTTATGATGAGGAGTATCCGAATCATTCCCATGTATGTTCTATAAATGTAATAACAAAAACTACACGCTATGTTCTAATTATTTTCATCAATATAGCTTATACAAGGAGGCCGAGGAGTTGACGTTCAAATGCAAAATTTAGACCCTTTATGATGAGGAGTATCCGAATCATTCCCATGTATGTTCTATAAATGTAATAACAAAAACTACACGCTATGTTCTAATTATTTTCATCAATATAGCTTATACAAGGAGGCCGAGGAGTTGACGTTCAAATGCAAAATTTAGACCCTTTATGATGAGGAGTATCCGAATCATTCCCATGTATGTTCTATAAATGTAATAACAAAAACTACACGCTATGTTCTAATTATTTTCATCTCTCACGGTCTGCTGGAAGAAATTTCTCCCAAATTCAAATAAGTAATACCTTTGTGCATGTTAATTTTTTAACCGATTTCAATAAAAGGATAAAGGCTAATTTTCCATTATTAGTTCTCAGTTCGTCTTGCTTTTTTTTTAGATTGTTAACTCAAAGCTTTCCACTAGGTGATCCGATTTTTACTATTATTTTTTACCAGACGAAGAAGGCAAGCGGAGGCTCAAACCAACAAATATGACTAGAAACTAAGTACCTGGCGCCAAAAGACACCCCTTTTCGTTTTCAAATTTTGTCTCTGGGTGGTTACTGACGTGGAAATGTACGAGAGGATTGACTTTTTGGGCGTTTTGTGCAACTTTCGCTCTACGTTAATACATGAAAGCGCGGGCAGCTCGTCTGATTGAAGAGTGGAGGGGGATGTGTTGTCTACTGTACAAACTAACAAAGACGCAACTTGCTCTTTGTAGTTATCTGTCTCTGCACAAGGTTATTTATGTAATCAATGTCATTATAGGCTTACTGTATTACGCATAGTATCCATAAACATAAAAGACTCACGCCTATTTCCTGGAGGGGTAAGCAGAGAAAACGGGCTATCCGATGTTTAGGTTCATAGGCAAATTAAGCTCCTCAAGTTTCATCCACTACTTGTTGAGGCTACTACAATTTAGCAAGTACATTCATACTTTGGAAATTAGAGTACAAGGGCGTCGTCTTGGGCGGAGACTATTTCTTTTTTACTAACCGTTTCAAACCTTGCAAGTTATCGTGCTAATTTTATTACTTTTTAATGTAATTCTTCGTGTGCTGCAAGCATTATAGTCTACGACAACACTTTAGTAAATGGTCATAACTTTAAAGACCTGACCCTGATGGAGGTTATATCCTAGACTGATGACGCAAATAAAGAAACAATAAGGGTTGCTTAACATTTTGCTGTGTGGTGACGGCATAGAATATCGTCACCCCATCTCATCCCGTGGGAGGCGTAGAAATCATCCGAGGGATTACCTACCAGATAACGGGCAGCAGCGTTTTTTTTTTTGTGAACTATGACTATCAAACTGCGATCGCCAACCCGTCTGCCAAGCGTGTCGATCAAGGTATATCCCCCCATTCTTTGGGGAGGCTTTTGCTCAGCAGTGGACATACTTTGGCTGACTTGATGAAGGGTTGCATTATTGCGGAAAGTTTCCCATGGGAAGGGCCCCATGATAAACTTTCCCTTTGTTGCACAATTGCTCTAGCATAAAACACTTTTGCATTCCTACAAATTTCTATCAGAAAGTTTTACAATCAGGCGCATCCTCATAACTATTTACATACAATTAAACACAATAAGAAACGAATCCCTTACGGGGCATTATTTCACCGTCCACTCTAGTATGACCACATTGCAATATCTACATCATACAACGCTTCAAATATCAACCTTACATACTAACTAAAAAAGTTGATATTACACCGGCTCAAGTTGGTGACGAAGGTGTACATTATTTGTACGAATTCTAATCTTATAACATTTGTAATAAGGTCGAGTTAGGATTGAGGATGTTTTGTGATGAGGGTCGCGAAAGATTGGTAAAGTTTACTTTCGCCGGACGATGTCGGTCGGAATGCCCGATGTGCCGGCTAGCCGTGCTGTGTCTACCACCTGTGCAAAGAACAAGTTTGGTTGTAGAACATTAAATAGGCACAATTCCATACCACCATATCCGGAAGGAATAATGCCACCATATAGAAAAATCGTTAAAAAATATATATTATTTTCTTTGTTGTGTATTTTGCCGATATTAAACAATAAATTTAATACAAAACTGATAAAATTACTGAAGTCACTTCATAATATTGTAGAGTTTTAAGTTGCTTAGCTAATCTGTTAATTTATAGTATTTAAATAGTTTACTATATTAAATTACAGCATATATATACATATATTGATGGTACGAATTTCATTATCAAAAATAGCCAAAGATTTAAAGAATCCCCTGTATAAATCAATGCGAACTGGATCAGCACCTATCCATCTTATAACTTAGAATTAAGTAATTTAGTGGTAGCGTTACAGCAACACATACACATGCTACTTTTCTTTTGTAAAAAGATACTTATATAGATAATTACACCCAGACACAGGACACACAGACATGTTCATGCTCACAAATATCTGTCATAGGTTGGGTCATCGGATACGGCTTTTCTGTCAAATAGAGAAATATTTATTTTGTTACGATGAATTTAATATATGTACTTATGGCTTTTAAATGCTGCGTAGAAAATTACTATGCTATGGCCAAAAAGAGCGCCCTATCAATTCAAGCTAGTTAAAAATATGGCAGTGTTCTTATGCATCAAAAAAGAAGTAAAAAGTAAAGTAAAAAACTTGAGAGGTGTCAAGGAACTTCGTTCCATCCGGGTGATGGAACGAAGTTATTTCTTATTATTTATTATGTACAAAAAACCTGTATACACTACGAAATAAAAATATCTGGCTTTTTTTCTATAAAAGAGAGAGTGAGAGAGAGAGAGCGACAGACAGAGAAACATGCGCACGCCGCACAGCTGCAAAAAGTGTCGTGACCACTTTTCGTGAGATTTTTTTCCGTCTATCCCCCTTTCACAACGCGCGATAAGGAACTTCGTTCCAAAAGACGACAAAAGTATCTGAGACTCAAATTATAAACTTCAGAGAGTAATTCATGTAATCCAGTTAACTTCTAGATGTTCTAGGTATCATATGAACCCCCGTCTCTGTAGTGAAGAAAGCGCACATGGATAATGTTTAAGATTAAAAACTAGTACCAGTACAGGAATCGGTGATAGTGAGCTTAGCTTATTAACATTCTCTTTGCGTGATAATAATTTTGACATAGTCAATGAGTTAACTTATCTTTATAGTTGCCATTCATAACAAAAATATATTTTAAGAAATCAGCATAGCAATAAATTAGTCGCCTACTTAAAAGCTTCAATTTAATAACCAGCCAAGTGCGAGTCGAACTCGCGCATAAAGGGTTTCCTAGCAGCAAGTATTTCAGTTGATTAAATGAAAGCAAAATGGGGGTATTAAAAAAAACTTTGTTGTTAGTTTTTATGGTAATGTACATCATTTACATTACCATAAAAATCAAGTCATCAATTCAGTTTAGCCAAAAATGATATTAGAAAGCTCAATATGATTTTTGAAGACCTATCCATAGACACCCACATGTATGGGTACGATAAAAAATTTTCTTTGAGTGTCTGTTCTATGTATGGCGACCTCCCAAAATTATTGTTCTTTTTCTATTTTTGTGTAAAAATCTTAATGCGGTTCACAGAATACACCTACTTACCAAGTTTTAGCAGCACAGCTCTTATAGTTTCGGAAGAAAGTGGCTGTGACATACGGACGGACAGACAGACAGACATGACGAATCTATAAGGGTTCCGTTTTTTGCCATTTGGCTACGGAACCCTAAAAAGCTTTCTGATGTTAAATTCTACTTTATACAACACATTCACGAACACACAACACATTAATTTCTATTTAAACAACACGCTTTTGTTGATGTTGATGGTAATGATGATAGACGTACACTTTTGGTCAGATTACTTTAAAATTAAAGCTATTTTATCCTTTGCAACAAACACCTATCAGTTTATATGTTGGTGTGTCTATGCCTTGTATATTGAAGTGCACATATCACCCGGATGAATGGTAATCAACCAACATTCTGTGTATTCGATTAACGGCGGAGATATTTCCGTTCCGGTATGACATGGCAACTTTAAACAAGCGAGTCTATTCCTTACAGCTGCTCTGGTGTTGCGATTGTCCAGGGGCGGCAGTGATCACTTATCATCAGGTGACACATTTGATCGTCTGCCTTATTATCCTTGTGATCCGTTGTTTTGACGGTCACCGTAGCCTAGTTGGTAGTGCTCCTGTCTACGAAGCTGCTGGTCCTGGGTTCGAATCCCGGTAAGTGCAAATATTTGTGTGATGAGCACGAATATTTGTTTCTGAGTCATGGATGTTTTCTATGTATATAAGTATTTATCTATCTATATAAGTATGTATATCGTCGCCTGGTACCCATAGTACAAGCTTTGCTTAGTTTGGAGCTAAGATGATCTGTGTGACATTGTCCCGAGATATTATTATTATTATCTTATAAAAATGTCCTATAAATGCAATAACAAAACTAATCTCCTCCTGCTAATAGTTTCAATAATCAGTAGCTGGCTGTAATTTTTCTGACTTGTATGTATCAATACGACCCTGGCTGACCCGTCCTCATAGAGGCCTCGCTCAACTAGCTATAAACCTGCACTTTCACACTCCGTCTCTTTGCACAGTGAACAGCAAAGTCAGTAAACAATCGTGGCCAGTGCTCGCTCGCTCCCCGCGCCGACCGCGCGCGTATGACCTACAACAGGTGTCTTTGCCACAAATTACAATATCGAAACAAAAAAAAGAAACAAGATTCGTTCGTTCTTTTTTTAATCTTTTTTTTTCTCACAAAGTTTTAATGTACCGTTGTGTGTTTCCGTTACCCGTGTGTATTGTGTTGTGCCCGTGAAAAATAGTTTTATTCTCTCGTATGTATTCCGTTTTTGACGTTTATGACATTACTGGCTGAATGGAATGGGTTTGGATGTTAAGTTTTGACCTGTGCCCAGTTTTTTACCGAAAAACTTTTATTGGATTTTATTTTCTTAAACTAAAGTTGTTTTAGCCAGTTAAATAAAATTTACTATAGTTTACTGTTATGTTTGTAAGTTGTAACACTTGTAACTTGTTGTAGTTGAGGTTATATGTGTGGCGTCTTTACAAGGTTGTACTAAGTTATGTCGCTAGGTCCGAGAATAAGTTATTCATGTAGAGATACAAGCTAAAGTCCATATTTAGTCATTTATTACAGTTCAGACCCGTCTTTAAGTTCACACTTAAGAAACTGATTATGTTATCAAATGAATGAATCAGTTACTGTGTGAAATCAAGCGCGCCGTATCTCAGTGCTTTTTTTAATATAAACCTTAAACTCGAATCCTAATTACGTATTATATACAGAAATCGTGATGTTTATAATTATTTATTTATGTATGATTCATTTACAGAGATACTAAGGAATTTATAACTCGGAATTGCTTCATAATTTAAAGGTAGTAGGGGCTAAGTAAATATTCTACTGTATATTTCCTCCTTCATAAAATGAAAAAGTATGAAAAAATCCCTAAACAAAGTGGATTCATTTCTTAACATAAGGTTCATATTACTAAGTACTTAAAGATTTACGGACCACATTTAAATAGCAAAAATCCATCCATTTACATTAGGATTTAATACAAAAATATCCTGTCTTTTGTACAACCATAAATCTATTTCTCAAATCCCGCTAAAAGAAATGTTATATAATTCCTCTCAAACGCTCGCGTTATTAGATGCGCCAATTATTACAAATCCAACTTTGAACTTAAGAAGTAGTTTAGAGGAGAGCCCTTAACTACTTCTTAAGTTCAAACTTGAGAAGCGATTCGTAAACCTGCTTGGTTAAGTTGTTTCTTAAGTTTTATGTTAAGATAGGTATGTTGCTATTTATAAATATTAACTTACGCATTAAATGAAAATGCTCAGATGCCCAGAAGGTGTTTACAATTTAAAAAATCTAGAAAAGACATACATCCACAAAAATCGAAAATCATAAGCTAGGTTCGAACCAGCACCCTCTGTCAGTCGGGCTAGGTAGTTATTAAGCTACCAACGATACGCATTGACAGCGTACTACGTAGCATACTGTGCCTCTAGCACGAGTTCCTGCAGTTTACTAACTCGATCACACGTACAGTTTCTCCCACATTGAGCACCAGCGCCTCTCGTGGAAACTATTAAGAACTAAAACTCTGGTGCTCAATGTATGGGACGAAACTGTACGTGTGATCGAGTAAGTAAACTGCAGGAACTCGTGCTAGAGGCTCTGATTGGTCTGTTAGTCTAGAGGTTTGACCACTAAGCCAGAGGTCGTAAGTTCGATCTGCATCCAGTACAAATCTTAGTATTATGAGCACAATTTATTTGTTCTGTATCAGGGTGCTACTTATCTATAATATGTATGTATTTGTAAGTACATAAATGTATATAAACGAAAAAAAACATGTTAGGCCTTTTGTTTTGTTTTCGAGTAAAAATGTATAGTTATGTTATAGAAAATGTACTTAATTTACATTTTCATTACAAAAAAATATATTTTACAACCATAAGTCTCTATTAATGTGTAACGTATTTTACATACAAATCGGTTCTTGATAATTTTTACAACGTGAACGTAACAAAACGTGTATTTCTACAACTTTATGGTGGAGAGACTGAACGGCCTTGGGAAAAAATCCTTTTAACACAATAAAAAGATAAAATGATAATAATATAATTATTATTATTTATTATTAAACAGATAACTTAGTTCCACAATTTGTTATAAGACTTAAACTATGTTAAGATAAAATATTATAAACAACTTTAAACAAATTAAAATACAATCAGATTATAATTAAAATACAACTTTCACAAGAATATTTAGAATACATTTAACTTAACGTTTTAAGTATTTAGTTATATCGGTATTAATTTTTATTATTAATAATGGTATTATTCTTAAAATTTCCAAAATTGTGAAAAATAAATATGGATTACTTTCACAACGTAACATAATAAAATATTTACAAATCAATAGAAATTAATAACACTCCGCGCAGGGAAAATAAATATTTACACATCGAAACATGTAACTAAGTAACAACAGTATTATTACTGGTAATACCCTTCTGATCGATATTATAACAAGTGGTTCACTGTGCTACATTTACCCTCTATAGGTATCCCTCAGATTATACAATTTAACCAAATAGCACTCAGTTAGAGAGCCGATCACTATACGAGCTTCCCTTGACATGGAGTTGTAACACCGCTCATTTTCTTAATAAACCTACACCTTTTTACTTGACATAAAGTTCCAATCACACTCATTCTCCGTAGTTGACCACGCTAACGCGACCATAACGCGACCATACCATAGAGCCCATAGAGACAAGCTAAGTTTATGGTACAGACACTCACTGGCCTTGATAAAAATACCATAGTTTAAAAACCTTAAGACCAACAAAAAGAAGTAATAACGTCTTATCAGAGCCCGTATAACGATTGCATGTAGTTAATAAGAATATAGCATGTGTATATAAAATGTAATTGTTTGTAGGTATCGTTAGAATCACACAGGCAGTAAGAGCGTGGAACCTTTAGTATTCAACAATAAGGACCATTTTTCGATAAAAGTGTTTCCATTTATGTGACGTTATTATATTACATAGGGTTACCACTGTATAAAAACCGGGGAGGTTCATACACACAGCATAAATGCGATACTTTTTATGTGATCTCTACTTTCTTCGTTAGCGTTTCTTTATCATGAATTATATTTGTGCAAAAAGTTAGATGTGATGGATGGTCGATATGTAAAAATTCATTGGTTATGGTGCTTTAATACACAATACAATGAGCATAACTTAGAATCATGCTCTCTGCTTCTGATACAAGTATAGTATTTTTACATATCGACTATACCTCTCATCTCTTTCAATGAAAAAAAAAATTCGTCTGACATTTTGCACAAATATAATCCATCTCATCATCAGACTAGTTATTTGAGCTAGTAAGGTGATTTATTATTAGTAATTTTTCCGAATCCAGTTAATTAAATTATTGACAGCCCTAGTGTAGGAAACGTCCATAGGCTACGGTACCGCGTAAGGTAGTGGTAGTTTCCTGATTAGATTATACAAAAAATACAGTCCTTCGTAAACTAAACATTAAGATTCGTATGAAGCAATATCAGGGTTGAGCAAGCATAAAGTGCAGAATGTAATTTTTCTATATTTGGGCATGGCAACCCTAAATGTATGTAACAGTTGTGTATGTATGTCGCTTATTTAACAGCAATACGTTAAGTTACCAAATTGTTTTGCAATTGTTTTGCGAAACGTAAGTTTTTACTTGTGTACGCGATTCAAATATCAAAATTTCGTTTTGCAAAGATTTTAAAGACTCGAGACGTTGAGAATGCATCTTTAAAGAATGAACAAACTTATTTGAGTTTATTTCGTCTCCTGTAAAAACGAAAGCATGTGTTGCTGTTGATAAATATTCTAGAAATTGATTGACATATGCGATAGCATTTAACCACTAGGAAGTAATGTGATATATATGATATATGCTGGCCGAGGGTTGGCATTCAAACGCAAAATTTGTATACTTTATGATGAGGCGTATCCGAATCACCCCCATGTATGTTCTGTCTTTGGCTTGGGAGGCTTTAATTACTAACTGTAAAACTCACGTAAAAAAGACTGACTGCAAAAATTTCAAACAACCAAAACTTTGTATCTTTGATTTAAATTCAACAATCTCCTGTCTTTCGTTTGTCATAAATCATAATATATGCAAGAATGTTGAATTAAACCGCAGTTGACGTAACGTACTTTCACATGTCTACACTAGCAGTTATCTATAGGTTGCTAATTTAGAGTATTGACTGCAAAACATATCTAAAATTATTGCTAACTAATTTATTTACGTAACGCTCTTTGTGTATACAATAAAATTGCAGTACAGGGTTTCCGCTGGAAAATGGACAATCGCCATTTGGACGGTGAAAACGTCGTGAGAAACTGTTCGTTCGTTCGCGTTATGCATTACCGCAAAGTAACGTCTATTTCCATTACTTAACAACTAAAGATTCCCTGTCCTTTTCATAAAGACTATGTTAAAAAGAAATGAAATTACATCAAAATAAGTTCAGTTGGTATTGTATAGAATTGGGGGAAATATCAACCGCCATCTTATAAGTTTGCCGCGTTAGCGTTAGAAAAATTGCGCTCGAATATCTTAGTATAATAGTTCTTTATTTATTTATGAGTAAAATATCTAATTGTGGGTGGAGTATGAAGTAAGATCAACAGGGTCCCGAAACCAAACGTTTAGAAAAAAAATCTAGTAATGGCAGTGGTTATATGAATAGTTTCAGGGTTTTTCAAGCAAGCCACCATCCAAGCAATCATGGTGACGAAGACTCATATTGTACAGCGTACAACCGATCTCCATGGTCGTAATCATGCACCCCTGTGTGTTTCTCTGATTTCATTACTCTAATGCTGTAGAGAGCCATGAGCCTTATGCTAGCCACGCTGTAAGACTCTGACATGGCCTATGTATGAGAAGATAAAAACATTTACGATAAGCGGTCTTTTCACCGTCAGCGATCTCTTCCAGACGACCTTTGGATTGACTTGAGATGATAAGTATATTACAAAAGGGCTGGTTTGTCGTCTGTAGTCAAAGACTACAACGGGACCGAGCTGAATACACCCTCAACATCGTGGTGATACTCAGAAATTGTACCACGTATTCATTTAAAACTTCATCACAAACATAAGTGTACAGAAATTATTTTAAGACATTTTCTACCCATCAAACTTTGGTTGGTGCAGAGCGATTATAGTAGGTACACTTAAATTGTTAATTCTAATTATCTTATACTAGCTGTGCCCTGCGGTTTTACCCGCGTTGAACTATGTGTTATTTGGATATATATAAACTATATTACTACAAAGTTTCATCAAAATTCGTTCGGTAGTTTTTACGTGAAAGAGTAACAAACATTTATACATCCATTCTCACGAACTTTTGCATTTATTATATTAGTACGATTACTTAGTTATGCGGTCACCCATCTTTATACTGACCACGTGCCTAAATTCTTAACCTCCCCTATCACTCACGGACCGGTATGGGCAACTGGTTTCTAGCACCTCATGAATAAAAGTAAATCGATTAAAATTTCTCAATCGATTTTAAATCGATTTCGTGATCTGTATGAACAGCAAATTTAAACGTGGAACACTAATGACCCAGTATATAATGCTTTTAATACTCTTTCTAATATATTCTGTTGTATCTAAATTATCTTATACTTAACTATTGAATACTATTTAATTCAAAATTAACATAACCAGCCGTCCTTGTCAAGTCAAGCAAGCAATAAGGAACAGAGCTTAATAAGCTTTCAGTCTTAACAACTTACTAAGACAGGCCATATTATAATTTTATTTTTAATTAATTATTATTCTATTTTATTGATTACTAACTCATAAACAGTAGGAATAAAAATATACGTAGGTATCTGAAAAATATACTGAATATATTCGTAAAATAAAATATTTTATCTATATTTTTTCAGTCCGATCCCGTTATTTCTAAACAAAACATTCAGCATGAAGTGGCCTATTGTGCATATCCTACTAATATCATAAATGCGAAAGTTTGTGACTATGGGTGGATGTATGGATGTTTGTTAGTCTTTCATGCAAAAACAACCGAATGAATTTTGATGCAACTTTGTAGTAATATAGCTTATATATCCAAATAACACATAGGCTATAATTTATAAAGTTTAACGCGGCAAAACCGTGGGGCACAGGTAGTGATAATATAATATTTGCTTCCCTTCACAAATCCCTTCTTCTTATGTATCCCCTCTTCATCTCGTGACACGAAGTCAACTCACTTGGCACCATTCATCGAGTTGGTGGTAATTAGGTCTATCTCTCCCGCTATATTTTCGAAATATAAACGATCTGCCACTCATGTTTTCTCACGATATACCTACTTCCTATCCTGACTTTCGTTATTTTGTTGATGTAGATTTAAAAGAGCTTCCTTTAACATATTCTTTACGCACTTGGACTCCTAAAAGTAAATACAAAGTTCTTAATGTTTCATGATGTAAACACAGCTTTATAATAATATTATAATACTCGTAAAATTTTATAAAATAAAATGGTATTGTCCAAAAATACACTGACACATTGCTCAATATAAAAAATGTCAGGGCCTTTAGAATATAAATTATTACAAGTCTAATATTGTGCCGGATATTGTTTAAATATTACACAACTGGATTTTGATTAAGATTAATGTGAGGAACTGTTAATAAATTTAATATTTACGCTTAAGATCTGATATCAGTCCCTTCCTTATCTCTGTGAGAAACTTACTTACGGCAATAGATTTTATCTAAAGTTTTCGTAACGATTGAAAAAGGCTATGTAGGCGAACAGTGTGGAAATATAAAACGTAACTGCAAAACGGAAACTATGTTTATTTTAAATGACTACTACAGAACCTGTACCTGCAGCTACCCTGTCTAATTTCTTCGGATATACAGACGCCAGCACATCCAGCTACCCCAATCTGTCAAATTTCTTTTATGGGTTTTCAATTTTATCACATAAGCGTAAGGTTGACTTTCAATTGGGGAAATTTTACAGATTGGGTAGCTCGATGTGCTGGCGTCTGTACATTTTTACATTCCCGTCCGGTCCAGCAATAATTGACTCTGAAAAAGGAGGTTCGGCCTTATTTTTTTCGCATCATTTTCGCCAAGATTCTGCACCTTATTATGATTTTTTATTAATTGTAACCCCATTCAAATCAATCGGGAACGGAATTGTATTTTAATTTTTGCCTGTTATAGTCAACTGTACCATGTTTTCGGTAAGGTCTTATCTAAAACTATAAAAACAATGAGGTAAAAATATTGATTACATTTTCCGAAAACTATCTACTTCAATAGTTTGAATTACATGTGTTTATCAAATACCTACACATTCGGAAAATGTAATACACTTTTCAATTGGTTTTAATTTTAAAAGCTACTTTAAAGTATATATATATACACACTTAAATAATATATATATATATATTATTTAAGTGTGTTGTTATTAAAACAGTTTATATTTTACTATTTTTAGTTACTGCTGTCTATTAATTATACTTTTTAATAAGTTTAATCTGATCTACCTACGGCCCCTTGTAATGTCCAAACCTGAAATCCAAGTATTTACCTCAGTCATTTAACATCAGGTAATAAAATAAACCAGTCATTTCTAGAAATGTAATGAATGCAAACATTTGGTTCGCTGGTCGCTTGCCTTCGCCTATATAGGGATGTGGGCAAACTGCATGCCAGCGCAGTGCCACCAAATACGAGCGCGTGCGCACTTCACTAGTGATGTGATACAAGCAAACACTTTATCGATTTGACTGCTTCTTTAGTTTGGCAGTAACGTATTAAAGTCCCAAGCTTGATCGTGGGCCAAACGGTATCATTGAAATTTTAATGATAAGAAAACTTTCCAAAAGTTAGTCCAGGGTTAGGGGTAGACGATGTTACACCCTCATGTCTTGGACATCACGTAAGTATGAATAGACAAGAATCTACTACAAGATAAAAAAAATAATAATAATTAAAATTTTATATTTTTATATCGCGATCTAATGTCAGTCGCGACATGCAACACTTTCTCTTTAATTTGATTCATGTACTTAAAATGTTATTGTGAGGTCTTCAAAATGTTCTTGTGAGGATGCCTGTTTGTCTGAGAGTTCTCCAAAATATTCTTGATAGCATATGCAATTTGCCACCTGCACTATGCCAGCGTGGTGGACCATGGGCTATCCCTCCACCATGCCCCCTATTGTGAGGCGAGGCTCTTGCTCTGCAATGGGACAGCATATTAATACTTCTTTGATCTGCCCCGACGTCTCCTTTCTTTTATTTTATTCTCCATACTGCTTTTTAAGAAAGTGTCGTAATTGATAAAGAGACACTTTAAAAAGTAAAAAAAAATTAACCAATTATTTACCAACAGCTTAAAGTATATCGATAGTGATCCCTACAATGCAAAACAGCCACATCACTATTCGAGATGACTGTGACAGCTTATGCAAATATCATGAAAGTGTACCTACGACCTACGAGCATATCATAACCACTTATTAACTATGACCAACTGGGCCCGTTAACAGATGTGTTGCGGCGTTGGTCAAGCAATAAAAAAATGTTTTTTTATATTGAATGTACATATGTACGAATTTCACTGGTACCAAATAGGAAAGAACAAAAAAAATGCAAATACCTTTAACATGATCGAAATAACATTATTACTTAAAAAAGTACTAGCTCATAGCTGATGATCGGCGGTTAAGCAACTAGGCTCGCGGTCAGTCCATAGATGGGTGACCACTAAAGTGGTTTAATTTCTTAAAGACTCCGTGCTTTGGAGGGCACGTTAAATTGTCGGTCCCGGTTGTAGTCAAGCCATGTTACAACAGTAGTTAAGCCATGTCAGAGGCCTACTGGGCGGCTTGAACAACTCTGACACTAGGGTAACCATTGCCCGCAGGTCGTGGGTTCGATTCCCACCCAGGACAAATATTTGTGTCCATTAACATGTTTTTTGTCCGATGTAATTCTCTATATAAGTATGTATTTACAAAAGAAAGGTAGTATATGTAGTATATAAGTTATCCGGTTTCCATAGTACAAGCTCTGCTTAGTTTAGGATCAGATAAAAGTGTGTGAATATGTCCCGGGATATTATTATTATTATTCACAAGACTTTAAAAAGCGTTTATAAATAGTCAGAACATGTAAGTAAAATATAGTTAAGTATATATAATTATTTCTAGAAGAGATCTAAGTACACGGATTCTATAAAATCATTTAGACATAACATTTACTTATGATTTAGTTAGCTTATATTAAGTTATTTTTGACTGCCTCGTTGGTCTAGCGGCAGGGTGTTCAACCGCAAATAATGAGGTCCTGGGTTCAAATCCCGGGTCGGGCCAAAAAGTGATTTTGGGATTTTTCCGTAAAAAGAAATTTCTCAGTATCAGCCCGAAGTCTGTTGTGTGGAAGTTGGCGGTATTACACCCCCGTGCCTCGGAGAGCACGTAAAGCCGTCGGTCCTGTACCTGAACTCTTTCCGGTCGTGTCGCTAGGCGTCCCATCGGATCATGAGAGTGATGGAATAGATAGTGCCCCTGTGTTTGCGCACACACTTGTGCACTATAATATGTCCTGCGCAATTGGCTAGTCTCCATTAAGGACATCATTAAGTTATTGTCAAGCTTAAATATAGGTTAAATTATAGTACAAGTTTTGATTAGTTGGGGCTAGGTGGCGCTATGTGAAATATCCCGGATATTTAATACAAATATTCTGTTCTAAAGTTGGATTAGATATATCAACTAGATACTTCAATGATAATTAACATGACAAATCCTAATCAGAAATTGATCTGCATTACAAATGAAGCTTACAACTACCAATTAAACTTATCAATAAGCCACCTGCCTTTACAGTTAACAAATCTAAAGTAAAAGTAGTTTTAGGTATTATTCAATGCGTCCCACGCCATCCCACGCCACGCCGCGCCACGCTCGTGGCCAACCGATCGGTATACATTGACCAACGCTGACCAAAAACTTAACCTACGTAGATTACGTACATTTATAGATTTCGAAATCGATTATATCATTCTTATAGAATCCATTTTTAGTGTACAACGTGTAATAAAAAGTTGAAGTCCTACTTAAAAAGCTCGTTGCTATATTTTTAAACAACACCTCCCTCAGTGTCTGCACGTGTGGCGCAGCGGCTAAGACAGTCGCCTCGCCGCTTCGTGTCGCGGGTTCGTGTCCCGCGCCGGACAACAATTTGTGTGACCCATAAATTGTTGTTCAGAGCCTGGATCTAATTTTGTCCGTCTATTATATGTTTGTCAAGTACCCCGTATATCTCGTACGACACAGGAATTACATTCGCTAATGCGTGCGTTGTCATTTTAAAAAAAAACAATAAATTAAAGTAGACGTGATCCAAGAGTACGGCTATGATATTGACTATCATAGCTGTACAATTCCGACAGCATGATGATGATGATGATCAAAACTTACTCTAATGATTTATTTAACTTGATTTATTAGTGAAGTGCCTTGAAACTGACACATAACATACTTAATTAAACTTTAAGTGTTCAGAGAATTATGTGACTGTTCCTCACTGTTGAATTTTTCAATAATTGTTTTTAAGAGTACATTATAGTTCCGGGGGCTATTTTGTGGTATACATACATACATACATACATAGACTCACGCCCGTTTCCCAGAGGGGTAGGCAGAGACAACGGATTTCCTCTTTTGTGGTATATTCAGCAAAAAATATGATGGAGGTTCTGAGATTGTGAAGTCTAAATATACGTTCTTATATTGAATAACCAATGACCTAAACCTCTTATAAGCCCTGTGAGTATGACTACCTATTAGTGTAACACTTATGCCCATAATGTAAAAAAAATGTATTATTACCTTTTTTAACTACCGTGGGCTGCTAGAGGTGATTCACATTTGGACTGTTCGATTGTTTTTTTGATATATGCCTACTTAATTGTTTACGAGGGAACTCGATGATTTCATTTCCGTTTGTATCTGTTCATTAAATGTTGATATAAAACACCAAAATAATTTATTAACAAAAATATTTAATTGCCACGGCTGGCAACACCTTAATTTTTTTTATAACTATTATTAAAAGAAGAGGATTTGATTTCTGTTTTTAGTCGTTCAGCTAACGATATGTCGTTTAAATGTTCTTTTTTGTTATATCTAATAATAGTATTCCAATTCTGGACCTTAATTTAAATTATGAGACTAAATACTTCCTGACTCAAGCTTAATGGTCAAAATTGTAGAGATATTCTCCATAACTGGAAATACATTATTAGATATCATAAAACTAACTAATTTAAGGTCATATAACGTTTAGAGATAATTATAAACATAAATGAAATTGGTGATTTAATTTCGTTCCACATTGACTCTGTTGTAGAGATAATATTACTGTACTTGAGTCAAGAACTATCAGGTCAGATATTTTTCAGAATAAGCATAGGTAATTTAATAATATACTTTTCTAGCTGTGCACCGCGGTTTTACTCGCGTTATATATGGCTCTTGCGTCTGTTACAGACGATTTACGGGGCATTGTCTGAGAGACATTTCTTTTGGTGGCTAAACAAACCGATGCGAGAGCGACATAGCCTGCCGCAGGCCTGACAAGAGAAGTTTGCGGTGGTTGGTGCCGAGCCGCTTTCAAGTCGCTTCTGTCTATTATCACCAAGTACTCCGAACCAGGCTTCGTCACAGATCTTACGAACTTTATAAATTATAGCCTAGTGTTAATCCAGGGTATCAGCTAACTCCATACCAAATTTTATTAAAATCGCTTCAGGCGTTTAGATGTGAAGAAGCAACAAACATACACACTCCCACACTCACAAATTTTCGCATTTATAATATTAGTGTGATAATATATATTTTCGGAATTTCAATTTAGACTCAAATTCCGAAAAGTACGCTCCTTATGCGCGATTGAACTCGTCAGCACACGTTACAGTCAATAAAAATGTATGTTACAATAATGAATGTAACCCAAGTAGTACTACGTAGTAATTGTTACATTCGAACGTAGTATTAATACGTAGGTAGTAAATAACATCCCATCAACTGGTATTAAAACCGCACGTTCCAATAGTTTGCCGGTCTCTTTAATGTAGTATCTAAGTAACAAACTTATTACTACAGACACATAACTTACATTTCAAGTAGGATCTGATTTGTGTCCAACAAAGTACATTTCCTTTTTTTGTACCACAATAATAATAATAATACCTAGGGACAATGTCACACAGATCATCCTAGCCCCAAACTAAGCAAAGCTTGTACTATGGTACCAGGCGACGATATACATACTTATATGGGTAGATAAATACTTATATACATAGAAAACATCCATGACTCAGAAACAAATATTCGTGCTCATCACGCAAATATTTGCACTTACCGAGATTCGAACCCAGGACCACCAGCTTCGTAGGCAGGAGCACTACCAACTAGGCTACGGTGACCGACAAAATCAACCTTAATTACAAATGTTAACAATACAAATATGTTATTTTAAGTCTAACCTTATCAAAAGTCGTGCAAATACATACTTGCACAAATTTTGATAAGGTTAGATTTAAAAATATCTAATTTTAAAAGTAAGTTGTTCAAGGCAACAATTTGCTTTGAACAAGTTATTTGTTCGCAAATTATCGAAGAATCTTTTGTATAAAAATAAATCTAAAGTCATAAAAACTTGTTCAAATCTATTGCGTAACTTTTCTATTAATTAATTTTTTATTAATGTAGTGAATTTCGATTGAAAATGAAAAACGTGGTTTGCACAAACTCGTTCGCTCAGACGTGGCTGCTATCTTTTAAAGACAAAGAAAACAAAACAATGTCCCCGCCATAGCTCTTCTCATGTACCACAGATGCAATATCGTTCCTAACAAACATCTCCAAGAATGAGGAACACAGCGTTGCGAAAATGAACAATATTATGTTATGCAACACGGTCCAGTGAGAACTTGGCATGCGATACAGTTAGCCACAGTATTACATTTTACACAGCTATTTGGATTTGTAGATCAACGTGTCAAAATCAAAACAATTAAATATAAGTTTCGAGATATTGATCCACATTCGTGTTACTTTTAGGAAATGAAGTCAATGTGTGTTATCTGTAAGGGACGAACAATATATCATGTTTTTTTATGATTAACTGTGAATAAAATACAACATTCATAATATTGTACTGTATGAAAATAAAAATATTTATTTATTTATTAACGTAAAAGACCCTTACGTGATATACAAATACAACGACGCATTTTATTTACGTTAAAAATTAATGAATTACTCGTATTTATCTATGAAATGAACAAGTTATAGTGTATGGTTACAAGCAGTGCGGCGTTATCCCGCTAAATACCCCGTACTGATAATTAATAAATAATGAAATAAAATAAGAAAGGTCTTTATTCAGGTTGTTTGTAGTAAGATATAATTATTTCTAGGTACAGATGCCAAGCACATCAAGCTACTCCAATCTATCAAATTTCCCCAATTGAAAGTGAACCTTATGCTTTTGTGATAAAGATGAAAATCTATAAAAGTAATTTGACAGATTGGTGTAGCTGGATGTACTGGCGTCTGTACATAATTATAGAACGTCGCATAAGTAAAGATCCGTCTATATTTTTTACCCAAAATAATTAATTATAAATGATATGACATGTGATAATGATATCTTCGATTCTATGCATTTTTGAAATTTCAGTTATACAATATAAAAAACGGCGTTTAATCATTTAATTGTGATGATTTATTACTTATTATAATTAAATCGTTACATAGGTAGGCACCTAATAAATGCCGTTTTATCTAATCCCGCAAATACCTGTACAAAGACATAAATAGTGGACAAAAATTTATAAACTTAAAAATTTGAACAAAATATTGTCCGAAATAAACCAAATTTCTACTAAATATTGTACTTTGACATTTCCATTAGCTGTTGCTTAAAAAGGCAGGTCAACGTTCTTAGTTCGTAGCGGCTATTACAAGAGGGTGAACTTGGATCAATATGGTGGTCGCGTGGCTAATGGGGTGGCTATGAATATGGACAATTGAATAACAATATTTAATAGACGATTAAATATGTTTTATTTTTATTTTATTTCGTTGGAAATCCTACAGCTGCTGATATGTGATTAGCTATTTGTATATAGTGTAGAAAGCCAATAACAGGTTTTCACCAATAGCTATACATTATAAAACTGGTACATGTTTGCTTATATCTCGGAAACATGCAATTGAATGCATATCTGAAAAATATTAGTTTCCTTACAGTTACTTATTACTAAAGAAATCAAGGCATAGCACTTCACTGTTTTTATGTTGAATGAATAAGGGTCTAAGTTATGTTTCATAACATCAACATAAAATGATATCATTCAGTGCTAGATTTCTTAGCAAATAAGCAAATGTAATTAAACCAGATATCACATCGCCACACTACATATCAGCAGTGTATATAAGGACTCTAAAATAAAATTGTAACTACTGGTACCTAAATTCAAAGCAAATATAGATATTCTGTCAAAAAACCCGTACGAATCTAATGTCCTTTTTGATCATGGATTAAATCCTTCAGTCGTCAATAAATAATAGTCTCATTACAGTATATGCATATATTTATCATATAGTCATAGTCAAAGTCAAGAAAAGTCCATCACACTTAAGCCAAAGACCTACCTAGTAAGGCTATACTAGGCTTTACTATAGGCTTCTATGGAGTTTTCAAACACAGAAAATCAAAATTTACGGCAATATCGCACTTGCCTCCACTTGTGTAACATTGACGAAGATATTATGTCAAAAAATCCACCATATCTATACAAATAAATAAAATTGGAGTGTCTGTTTGTAATATTGAAATAGCCGGTTTTTACTACATAAATATGAATATATATACGGTACATACACCAAAATAACAGTTTTTACAATTTTTGTCTGTCTGTCTGTCTGTTTGTTCCGGCTAATCTCTGAAATGGCTGGACCGATTTAAACGGGACTTTTATTGGCAGGTAGCTGATGTAATAAGGAGTAACTTAGGCTACTTTTATTTAAAAAAAAAGTCTTTTATTTTACTAAAAAACGAAATAAACTAATTAACATGCGGACGAAGTCGCGGGCACAGCTAGTAACACATAAAAATAAAGCTCCCAATCCTGTTTCCCGTCCAAAAGTGTTTGCCGTTTTAACTTAATATTTTCTGATCTTTCCGCTGATACGATGACTAATATAGTTGTACAACGTTTATTATTCATTTTATAATGATATCATTCAGTGCACGATTTCTTAGCAGATAAGCAAATCTAATTAAATTATATCACCACAACACATATCAACATTGTATAAATGATTTTCATGCTATAATATAAGAATTATAATATCCTGCGATATTATTTACACACGGCCGCCTGACCCCAAACTAAGCAGAGCTTGTTGGTAGCCAGATAACTGATATACTACATATACTACTTTTCTTTTGTTAATACATACATATATGGATAATTAACACCCACACTCAGAACAAACAGACATGTTCATGCACACAAATATATGTCCGGTAAAGCAAGCATTTGCCAATCACGACAGGCCCGTCATATACGGTCGCCGTAGCCTAGTTGGTAGTGCTCCTGCCTACGAAGCTGGTGGTCCTGGGTTCGAATCCCGGTAAGTGCAAATATTTGTGTGATGAGCCCGAATATTTGTTTCTGAGTCATGGATGTTTTCTATGTATATAAGTATTTATCTATCTATATAAGTATGTATATCGTCGCTTGGTACCCATAGTACAAGCTTTGCTTAGTTTGGGGCTAGGATGATCTGTGTGACATTGTCCCTAGATGTTATTATTATATGATTATTATTATAAAGACTATTAAGGCAGTGTGTATTTAATTTTATTTTAGAGTCCTTGTGTAGACTCTAAAATAAAATTGTAACTGTTGGTACACACGGCTACATATAAAGCTATACATTTCCAATATAAACTGACCTGTCATTGTATGGAAATCCTATACAACGCGAGATCAGCTTATACTGGAAATGTATAGCTTGATTTGTAGCCGTGTGTACATTCAAGGAAAATATGACTATTGTACCCTAAAAATACGTACGAATCTTGTTCCCGTCCAAAAGTGTTTCCCATTCTAACTCAACATTATTTTGCAGTGTAAATGATAGTGAAATGACAAAGTGACTAGTGATGTGCTTAATTATGCCGTGAATCGAATACCGTAACAATGTACCGGCCGAACTTCTACGAGAGCACGTGTTTCCGATGCAATGAGATTGTGTATCAGGTGGATAGGGTGGGTCCATTGAAGGACTTCACCTTTTTCCACAGTGGGTGTTTTAAGTGCGCGGTTTGCGGTACTAAGTTGACTTTAAAGGTGAGTTTTAAATATAGTTTTCTTTTTTTAATAAGGGCTTAGATAAAATACGATACAATTCTAATACGTCTACCCATCAGTAACAGCTCTAGGTCAAGTGTCGAACCCTCTGGTGGGAGTTACTTATATTGAATAAAATAAAAATTTTCTATATATTTTGAGTCCTCTATAATTATAATAACAATAATTGTTCCGATAGTCGTCTCCGTAAACGGTCTCATAGCGAAGGGTCTCGAGAGGCTTTCGCTAGACAACCGGCGGCCTAGGGCGTCAAACCTCGCCGCTGGAGGACCTCTATTTATTCTTATATTATTGTTTTCTTTTTTGTTTCAATTTTATAGATATAAATATGTTAAAATAAGAACTATAAATAAATAATTTGGAATAATAATAATATCTCGGGACAATGTCACACAGATCATCCTAGCCCCAATCACA
The DNA here is from genome assembly GCA_951640165.1 of Pseudoips prasinana. Lineage (NCBI taxonomy): Eukaryota > Metazoa > Arthropoda > Insecta > Lepidoptera > Nolidae > Pseudoips > Pseudoips prasinana. The sequence continues at coordinate 27,410,386 of OX621251.1, read as the reverse complement.
CAAATATTTGCACTTACCGGGATTCGAATCCGGGACCACCAGCTTTGTAGGCAGAAGTACTACCAACTAGGCTACGGTGACCGTCGAAATTCTATCGCGTCTATCGTCCGGTGAATCAGTGAAACCCTCCCAGAATAACAATAAACATCATGATAAAAACAAGATTCAGTCAGGGTTGGTTGACTAAAGGGGTTAACAACCACGTCCATAGGCTTTACCTATAATAACCTTATACTCATTCCCTGGGAGGTGCTAAAAATTCATGGGGCATTTAAGTAGGGTAAAGCATAGCATTCTTTAGTTGTATGAGCATTTCTATTGGAGAAGTTCTCCCACTTTAATGTTTTGGTACTGGGCTGGTGTAAGATTGCTTGATATAATAGGGGAAGGGTGGGCGAGAAAGTTGTGCCATGATTGATGATAGCGTCATTGTCTACGGTAACCACGCATCTTCAGGTGGCCTTACTCTTGTTTAATGAGTAGATGTTATAAAAGGTTGCCTGTAGACATACATTACCAGACTAGTTATACATATATTTACTGTAAAACGTTGGAAGGAGTATTTTGAGAGTTTGTATGATAGAAGTTTAACAGAGAGTGAACGTACATAGTTCATTAGGTATAGACAAAAATAATTGTAAGGATGGAATTGGAATGGATGAGATTGTGTAAGCTATTAAGAGTATGAAATCGGGTAAATCACCAGGGTATGACAGGATAACTTCCGAAATGCTGAAGGCTGGACATGGCGTCATAGCGAGTCAGCTGTGCAGCCTTTTCAATTTGTGCTATAACACCGGCCAAGTGCCAAGTGATTGGTGCAAGGCTGTCATCGTACCTCTTTACAAAGGAAAAGGCTCACGTCAAGACTGTAAAAACTACAGGGGCATTAGTCTGCTCAGCGTCGTTGGTAAGTTGTATGCGAAAGTATTGGTTGAAAGAGTTGTGAAAGAAACCGATACTAAAATATGGGATGCACAGGCGGGTTTTCGAAAAGGAATGGGATGCACGGATCAGGTCTTTTCTCTACGAAGCATAGTAGAGAAGTTTTTGGGCAAAAGCCAAAAGGTCTACTGTGCCTTCGTAGACTTAGAAAAGGCCTACGATAGAGTGTTGAGGAATGAGCTTTGGTCGGTACTGTCCATGTATGGGTTAGACGACAACCTTGTTCAAGCACTGAAATCTCTTTATAGGGATTCCAGAGCTTGCGTGAGGATTAACGGGTCATACACTGAGTGGTTTAGCATCCAAAAGGGTGTTAGACAGGGATGTGTAGCGTCACCGTGGTTGTTTAACCTATTCATGGATAGCTGTTTAAAAGACTTGAAAGAAAGTGAATGTGGTGTCAGGATGAATGAGTTACTCATCAAATGTCTGTTGTACGCTGATGATCAAGTTTTACTTGCATCATCTGCGGACGAGTTGCAGGTGATGGTAACAAATATGCATGAAGCTTTTGAAAGGAAAGGGATGAAAATGAATGTTGGTAAGACGAAAGTAATGGTATTTGAGAGGGATGAATACATGACAGCTTGTGATATTGTGGTTGGAGGAGAGAAAGTCGAACAGATGAAAGAGTTTGTATATTTGGGAACTTTGTTTACGAGAGATGGAAAATATGAGAAAGATATTGTTAGAAGAGTAAATGCGGGGAACAGAGTGAATGGGGCACTACACGCCTTTATGAGTAGCCGACAAATCTCAAAGAAGGCTCGACTGGCCGTGCACGATGGAGTGTTAGTGCCAACTTTAATGTATGGACGTGAAAGTTGGGTATGGCAGAAAAAGAATGAAAGTAAAATAAATGCAGTGGAAATGAGAGCTCTGAGAAGTATGTGTGGTGTGACTTTGAGAGACAGAATTCGAAATACTGATGTAAGAGAGCGTTGTGGTGTGAAAGAGGATGTAGTCACAAAGATTGAAAAAGGTATGCTGAGATGGTTTGGCCATTTAGAAAGGATGAATGAAAGAAGACTGACAAAAGAAGTATACCTGGCCTGTGTGAATGGTACAACCGGAAGGGGAAGACCTCGTAGAACATTCTCTGATCAAATTGGAGATGTACTGAGGAAAGGTCAGGTCAGAAGTACCCTAAACCGGCGAGCATGTATGAAGAATATAATGTCAGTAAACGAAGCAAAAGAGGTGTGCAAGGATCGTGACAAATGGAAATCCGTTGTCTCTGCCTACCCCTCTGGGAGACAGGCGTGAGTCTATGTATGTATGTATGTATGTATATTTACTGTGGGCTATTAATAATATTTCCTGATACCTACTACTCTAAATAGGTGCTCAAATGATACTTTCGAGACCGTGTCGTCCTCGACCTATTAGAGCACCCCAGACTCAATAAAGACTGAACCCAATCGCTGCACATTTACTACATTAAAATGTCACGAGTCCTTCGACAATTAGGGTGCGTTCTCATGTAAGTTTAAACCTACTTACTGACAAAACAGGTTCAAATAAGTCTTTCTAGACTTCTCTTGTGCTAAATACAGTTTATAAAATGATATATATTTTTTTATATATATTATTGGTTCACAAATTGGACAATACAATAACTCATTCATATAAAACAAATATCCAAATTGAATGCCCTAAAATAGCGAACACATCGTGCTTTAATAACTAAAACACTTAACCAAAAGAATAACAATAAATATAAAAATAAATTAGGACATAATTACTTAAACTATAAACTTAAATTAAAAATTGACTAATAAAAATAATGACAAAAAAATGGAAAAGCTAACAATTATCAGAGCATTGGCTCTTCAAGCTTTTTTTGATGCGATGTTTAGCTGATGCCAAGCCACTGGAAAATATGTCAAAAAGCTGTGGACTGTTATAATCCTCCGAAAAAATTTAGTAAATTCCCAACTTAATCACCGCATATTACTTGTTCCACACTCGTGTAATAATTCAAACATTTTACTTTTTCTTCTTGTCAAACGCTGACCGCTTTGGATGAAGTGTCATACAACTCCTGAAGGGAACAAGAGACTGGACAGGAAGAACAAGCAGATAAATGTATGGCCCTTTATCTAAGTGACACGCTGCACTCGCAGATGTTTTGTGATGTGGGAACTTCTTACTAAAAATATGGTAAATATGACTTTTTAGTGTCCTTCTACGTTAAATACAGGTGCTTAAAAGATACATTTGAAACCGTGCTGTTCTGATTGGACTGTTCCATCCAAGACATTCAATAAAAATGCAACTCTATTACCATTTCCTACATATATACATACAATACAAAATGGGTTGAAAATGAAACGTCATGCAACTCCTGAAGGGAACAGGACATTGGACAGAAGAGAATAGCAGAAAAGGACAACCAGATAAATGTATGGCCCATTTATCCGAGTGACACGCTGCACTCGCAGATGTTTTGGGATGTGGGAACTTCTAACGTGGTAAATATGATTTTTTAGTCTCCTCCTACGTTAAATACAGGTGCTCAAAAGATACATTTGAAACCGTGCTGTTCTGATTGGACTGTTACATCCAAGACATTCAATAAAAATGCAACTCTATTACCATTTCCTACATTAAAATGGTATTAGTATTAATATACAAATGACTGTTTTTTATATTACTCACTTAATGGTGTCAGCCAAAATACATCGGAGAAAGACCTCCTCCAAAGATCTTCACAATGACTAGTTTTGCGCTAGCCGTATACAGCGATTTCGCACGCCCTTGCAAGATCGTACCGATCGACCTTATGTAGGCTTGCCCACGCTGCGTCTCCCATTTCGTGTACCAATCAGCTGGAACCTTGAAGATATCTTCTCCTTCAAGATTTCTCCCTGTCTCCCTTCATTGCCCTTGGTTAAGTTTCTGACCCTGGAGTCAGATGTATTCAAGCGATAAATTTCATTGTAAATCCTAAAATCACTATACGTTTTACTAGAATTTAATTAGTAAACATTCCATATGGGACCATCAAAAACAGACCATATCGAATAAAAAGAGTTGTCTAAATACCCCGTTTATTTTTCTTACATCAGAAACAATAATGACGTGATTTCCTACATTTTACCAGTCTACCTTGATATCTGGTATCATCGTGCTTGACATTTGAACGACCTTGTGACTCGACATTTTGTTATTAGAATTTACATTTAAAGGCAGGTGTTGGCTGACCTGTCGAATTGCTCGCTTATAGCTGCATAAGTCCCCTAAACGTGGCCCCCGAGAGATATGTTACAGAGAGAAGTAAGACAAAAATTCTTTTTGCTTAAAAACGTATACCCTCTAGGAAATTGCTTGTCTTACAGAATACCATAATCATCGTCATCATCATCATATCAGCCGAAAGACGTCCACTGCTGGACAAAAACCTCTCCCAAGAATCTTTACAATTGCCGGTCTTGCGCTATTCGAATCTATGCGACCCGCACAAGATCATCGGTCTATCTTGTAGTGGGCCTGCCCACGCTGAATCTTCCGGTTCCGGTTCGCCACTCGTGAACCTTTCTGCCCCGACGGCCATTGGTTCTACGAGCTATGTGCGCTGCCCACTGCCACTTCAGCTTCGCTCTGATACTATAATTAGAGCAATTCATTTTGAAAACAATTCTTTATTAACATAGCGCTCTAGACCCAGGTAAAGATTTATCGCGCATTTCTCCGTGAGCACCTACTCCTGCAATCTGCTCCACTGATAATCACATAACTCTACTGCCAAGATAGAAATATTGCATAGTCAGTTCAAAATTTTAAAACAAAATAAGGTTTTTGTAAACTCGTGATTGAGCTTGCCAAGAAACAAATTAAATATTTGTCCCAGAACTTAACTAAGCTTGAAACAGAAGGTTTTAGAAAATTAAATTATGCAAGCAAATGAGGCTAGCGCAGACAAACACACATATTTTCATGCTTAGTTACAAAAAAATATTATTACAAAGACTGTGTAACTTCTCTAAAGACTAAATTCTTTGCAATGTATAATGTCTAAGGCCTTTTAACTTTAATCGGTATGAAGGGCGCCGTCAACTATTATACAGTCAGTACTAACATATAATGTTATATGTTATATTTACGGGTAAATATATTTAAGAAACTCAAAATTGGACAGTTATATGTTAGTTTGTGCACTGAATCCATCAAAAAGGTTTATTATGCACCTAAAAAATAAACAGAGAGGATCTTATTTTACTGCACTGAGATAATTGTATAAATATATGTAAAGTTATGTTTCTTGTTACATACCAGTATTTCTATAATTTATGAAATCAGCAGAACCGACTGAAAATGTTTCACTGATTTCATATTTGAGTGAATGCTTGAATCAAAAAAATACAATTTAAAAATGGAACGTGCTGGCCATAAAGCCATCTATACAAATAAATAAAATTGGAGTGTCTGTTTGTAATATTGAAATAACCGTTTTTTTCTACATAAATATGAATATATATACGGTACCTACACCAAAATATTTTTTTTTACAATTTTTGTCTGTCTGTCTGTCTGTTTGTTCCGGCTAATCTCTGAAATGGCTGGACCGATTTTGACGGGACTTTTATTGGCAGGTAGCTGATGTAATAAGGAGTAACTTAGGCTACTTTTATTTTTAAAAAAAACATTTATTTTAGAAAAAAACAAAAAAAAATCAAAATAAACTAATTAACACGCGAACGAAGTCGCGGGCACAGCTAGTGTTTAAATAAAAGGAATTGGCTCGAATTTAAAAGTGAATGCAATTGAACATGTTATTGTATTGTAATGTTGTTAATTTTTGTTTTAATGTAGTTAAAGGAAAAACGGACAGCATGAGTTCATCCTAAAATGTCTATTGGACATCTCTAGCCTATACAAACTTCAATCAGTAATAGTACTATTATTGATCGAAGTATACAATGGTACAAATAAAACTACGGTACTTCAAAAATCGCCCTAACTACCTACGTAATAAAACAACTAGCCAAATCCATATACTTCCTTGATGTGGACTATAATAATTATAAGACCACCTTTGCTCCTGACCAGTCCTTACCTATAAAATGATATCGTTGCATAATGAGATAGATAACAGTTTATGTGTTTTGGTAATTTAATAATTTAAAGGATTTAACCCTAATGTTAATACTAATGTTTTCCTAAAATAGTATATTCGCAAATGATATGAAGGTCGTGTTAGCACCGTTAATGTTTATGTAATGAATTTTAATTCGCTATTAGCTTAATGATTAAGTTTTTTATGTAAAACAGAGCTCTAGACTAGATTTTTGTCACGGTAAATGTTTTATATTATTAATTGAACTTATGAGAAAAATGGGCAAGCGTGTCACAAGATATCTATTAAACGTGTTGTTGTTACTACACCTTTAATACTTGCTTTACTTTAGTACATATTTGACAGCACTATTGACTTAGTGGTAGTGAAGACCTGATTTATTACGTATTCTATATCAGCTAAGCGATATAAAAAATTACGTTATTTTTGTCTCATTATAACAATTATAAATATCTTGGACAACTTACACATCTGATCCCAAACTAGGTAGAGCCTGTTCTAAAGCAACCAGACAACTGATAAACACGCTTAAATATTTCTAAATAAATGTATATTATAGATAAATTACATCAAAACACAGATATAATCGTTCATCACACAAATATTTGTCCTATCTAACCCACGACCTTAGGGCAAACGTTTACGAAATATCACGTTTAGCTGTCTAGCTATGTGGAAGGGCTACTGGGTGGCTTGAATAACTCAGACAAGAGGTAACCACTGCTCAAAGGATTAAAAATATTGCAATTTAAGAGCAATTGATTTAATAACAAATTTCGCTATCGCTTTTCTACGGTAGCACATGACTGAAGCTCTGGATATCACTAGCGTCTATAAACTGGTATAAAAACTTACTGATCATTTGCAAATTCGTGGAATATAATTAAAGGATATAGATGAAATCTAGATACTGTACGAAATCTAGATATTAAACGTTTATTAATCAGAACGAAAGGTGATTTACTGACAAATTAGAAGGCGCAAATATCGCGTAATTATCTGAATTAAATGTTTTATTATTATTATTATTATAAAGCACACCGAGACTCGAAAGAACTACTTATGGGTCACACAAATAGTTTTCTTGTGCGGGAGTCGAGCATCTAAATCGCAACATGTGCAATCCATGCCGGTAAACATGTTAGAATACTGCACATTAAAATCAATACTAAAGTAGAACAAAGGCCAAACACGGTCCACATTTTACAAAATAATTATATATTTGTCATCGTAGCGCGTCCTGATGATATACATCAACCTCCTGACCTCGTCATCCTTATTCAGTAATAACTGAATTACTCACTGCATTCCTAACTGTCCCCGTTTTGTTTTCAGTTACTAGTTGATGTGTTACTGATAATTAACAGTTACCGCGCGTTTGTTGATAAATGATTTGTTTTATGCGTAGTAAGTGAATTAGATGTAGTAGGCGATTCTGTAAAAATATTGTAATATTTCAACAGCTCATATTCCGATTCAATAATGCTCGTTAGTACTTGTATTATAAACAGAATTAAGAAATTATTGCTTCAAGGTTATGCAAGTTAGGTGTCGAAGTGAGTGACCTATAATATAGACAGAACCATTGACAATATGTAGTAAAAATATTAGACTTAAACTAGATAATTAAACATAATCTCTTGACATCTCTAGATACGAGCTAGCTAATTATCATTGCAATAATAAAATAAATTTTATAAATGTTTTCATACAATATGTACCTAAATATCTATGTTACTAGAAATAATATCTAATGTATTTGACTATATTACTACAAACATGTTCTGACTATTTACAAGCGCTTTTTTAAAGTCTACGTGAATAAAAACCTTTTTTATTATTTATTATTAGTGTGATCACGTGAGTGAGATTATTTTCTTTCTAGAACTTTTACCAATATTCCAGATTCATTGTAATACTTCCGCCCTTGTCTTCACCTATATCTTTCTTTCTATCAGGAAATTCTCACCATCTCTTTCTTTTCGTTCTAGTATCATCTAATATAAATTTTGAATGAAAATTTTCTATGTGCTTCTGCTAGTGCTGTGCCTAGCTGAGATAAATACACATAGCTCATAGAACCGATGGCCGCTGTGGCAAAAAGGTTCTTGAGTGGTGACCACGGACGGAAAGTAAAAGATGCACTGATGATCTTATGTGGGTTGCTTCAATATTTAGTATCGATAAGATATTTGTTTATTGGTTCCTCTCTCTCTCATTGTTATAGAGTTCATTCATCGTTAAGCATTTTTAATCGGGGTCTTAGATTTCCTACTAATCTTGAAACGGATTTTAGACCCTTTGATTAATGAGGAATTCATTAGAATGCCAAGTAACACTGGATAAACTGAGACTTATCCAAAATTGCACATATCACTTGATGCATCATCCCCCGCATCAGTTTTAAGACCAAACTGTTTCACTTCCTTAGACTATTTGTAAACATAACTATTCCAGCTCGCACGTGACCTAGCAAATGCATTTGAATCAATATCCATGTATTGCGTTCTAATTATTTATATTCACCATTTGTATGTAATTGTGATACTTGTTGCACCCTTAGTGATACCATATTAAATTTTACGAGTACGTATTCCATCACAAGCACTGAATTCAACCATTAGCCACACAAATTAAACACATGCTTAGGTTGGAGTCCCAAAAGGCGGCATGTTAGGTTTCATATACTTCACAGTTTTTTAAAGTATTCAGTCACATTTAAACTGTGAATTCGTTGCCTATTACTGCCATACAAAACTGACAAGGAATAATTACTTCCTACCGTGTTCACAATGCGTAATTTAATCAATATTAGTTGCCACAAATTAACTATCCATATCACTATAGCATACTGTTAGATCTCTTTATAAACTGTCCATCATAATTTGAGCTGTCACCTGTTTTTGGATAAAAGAGAATCTCCTAGAAATCAAACGAGTTCATGGTTCAGTGAATAGTGGTGGTCATCCTATTGTGATTTTTATAAATTGTATGAAATGATTCAGCTAGTTGAGTTAAATGTGCATAAAAAGTGTGTAATTGGACAATATTGACACACTCATTGATGATTTCTATTCAACTAACATAAAACTACCTGTTATAAACTATTAATAATTGTAGTGTGTTACCAAATTCACGTTGTACGGGACGGCGTCTACGACCGTCCAACGTGAGGGATTGTATTTCTTTCTGGTCAGCGGCACGTTCGGAAATAATAACGACTCTTGTTCACTTTTTCTTCGTTTATTTCTCTTCTTAGCTAACTATCGGGCTAACAAATTTTGGCGCACACGCCCCGGACTATGTGCATTTTCTGGAAGGTATGTTAGCTAAAATAAACTAACATATAAGATCTTTATCATTACGACTCAAAGATAATAAGAGGGGATTATGACTTAAGGTCTGTTCAGCTAACTAGGAACTCAACTGTATATAATATATTTTAATCCTGAGGTGATGTTTAAATCTGATTGCTCTTTTCTTGTCAACAGACCTACTATAACAATCAACACTGGACAGAAGATAAGGAAGTGTACTGCTCGAGTCATGTGCCTAAGATAGGGCCAGGTCATCTAGACAACTCGTCAGTCGGCATTCGAAGTGCGCTGAACGTACCGCGCAGCAACAACTATGTGAACGAACAAATCAGAGGCCTGGCAAGAAACAGTCATGATAATGAAAGTAAGTATTTGTTTATATTTTGTAAATACCTTACGTTTTCTGACGTTAAACCTGTTATAATCGAAACTTGATTGCATATTCGACTGAAATTCGACCAGGAAAACATTTTTACTCCTTGTAGAAGACAGACTAACTTCAAAATATTTTATCATATTAACAAGCTTTCATCAGTTAAAATATTCCACCGCTAGACAAAGATAATCTCTCTCTCGGCTACCAGCGCCTCTTCGTTATTATTAAGTTAAAGTCAGTTCTAAAAATGTAGAACCGACTTTAGCTTCACAGCTTTATTATTAAAACAGTAATTACAAGACAGGAAACCTTTGCCTTTCGTTTTCCAACTAAACAAGTATAGACTAACTCTATCACAAAAGCCTAAAGTTCACTTTCAATTTGGTAAATTTGAGAGATTCGAGTAGCTTGATGTGCTGGCGTCTGTACATTGTTATTTTCACATTCTGTTCTATAAATACATACATTAAGAACTCAGTTACCTTGTGTGATAACCGTATAATTATATCATTGTTATTTAACTCCCACAATAAAACTACAAAAACGTAGGGTGCATAACAAACCTGGTCAACAAAGCAATACAATGCCTGCAAGGGCACCCATTGTTTGAGTGCAATCGGACATACAACACAATACGAATCATTGAATCCAATCAATCATTGCATCTCAATTATATTCATTGGCTTTCGAAAGCTTTGTCTAGGCCAGGAATGTGTGGCGTATTAAAGGGTTACCGAAAGGGAATCGTTTCAATAACAATAAAGTTGTTAAAACCATTATTGTTGAACTTTAACTTTTCGAGAATGATGTTTTCAGTTATTACTTTTCCATTATTTGGATACGATATCGTAATAGTGAAAGGGCACTCACTCATTCACTAAACATGCAATCTCAAAAATTCATTGTTGTCCATGAACCCCAAAAAGTACAGACGCCAACACATCAAGCTACCCCAATCTGTCAAATTTTCCCAACTGAAAGTGAACCTTATACTTTTGTGGTAAAGTTGAAAATCTATAAAAGAAATTTGACAGATTGGGGTAGCTGGATGTGCTGGCGTCTGTACCATTCATAACTATTTGATGTCTATGAATTTCATAACGTCAGTTTTTTCCGAAAATTAACTTTAATCATTATTTAGCCAATTGAACCATAATCTCATAAATGGGAAATCATAAATTCTGCACCATCTACCAATCCGGGGTAAGCGCTCTTCAAATTTAGGATTCCCTTGCTAACACCCTTCCGGAGGATGTAGGTATTATCTATCGGCTTTGTTTTCTAGAAACATGGCCGACTGATATTTTCACAGTTGCATGAGAAAGATCATATCATATTGATAATACCTTCCAAATTATTAAATTTGAAACACAGGTTTAACCACAGACGCATAAATATTTTTTCTAGTAATTTGATTCTTTTTCTATTAATAATCAAATTGCTAGAAGAATTATGTAAAATGTTATAGCTGATTTTGTACTAGACAAATTTCAAATCGCTCTCCTCCAAAATAACTTTATTCTACGTATAGGTAGAAATACACACCATTAGTTCTTAATACGAAACATGCTGGAATGGTAAAATGGATTATATACGCTCAAGTAAATACTCAAACCGATTTCGTGCACCAGAAGCACGTTTATATGGTTTTCTATAACATTCCGTTATCTGTCACTTGTCTCACCTCAAATTCGTCAAGCTACGAGGCTGCGCGTGCGCAGATGACGTCACACAATGACGTCACCACCAATTTACATGAATGTAGCTTTATTATGCCGAACCCAGTTTTATTGGGGTCGTAAGGTTTTTACACTGTTAGAGATCACGTCGAAGATGCGATCTGAGATAGTGCTTTTTTGTCGAGAATTGGATGGGTTGATTGATTTTTATGAATCGTCGCTGTTGGTTATCATTGAAAGGTGTTAATTGATATTGCCCATGATGATGACCATGATACTTTTTGTATACATTAGATTTTGTATAGCTGACGGCACAGCAGGTTTATATTTGTAGCACACACAAAAAGGCGTCGCGTCAACTCTATTAGAGCGATAAGAAATAAGAATTATATATTATACCGATGTTACTAGTTATAAGAATAAGTTGTATTTTTTTAGTAACTTAGATATGGCCCGTATTGTGATGTGAAACCTAGACCTGGGGCTCTACCGGCTAAGTCGCAGAACATCGATTTCTTAAATAGCGTTCAAATAAATAAAGGTTAAAAATGACTTAATCAATCGTTACATCGGATTCCATGAGCACATGTGACGTCATAAATGATCCGGAATCGATCGTCAACGTTGAAGACGATTTAACGATTGATTAATTAGTCATTTCTAACCTTTATTTACTTGAACGCCATTTAAGAAATATATGTTCTGCGACTTGGCCGGTAGAGCCCCAGTGAGCCGGTAGCCTCACTGGGGCTCTACCGGCCAAGTCACCGAACATCGATTTCTTAAATTGATTTCATATAAAAAAAAGGTTAAACATGACTAAATCTTTCGTTCAATCGGCGTCCATGGGCTTATGTGACGTCATGAATGGTCCAGAATCGATTATCAACGTTGAAGCCGATTGAACACATGATTTAGTATTTTTTAACCTTCATCTATTTGAACGCCGAACACGATCACGATGGCCAGTGAACTAGGCGGTATGCGCCCAGAGCCGTGCTTTCTTTAAACTTTTGATCACCACGTATGTAAAGTACCCCGCGATACAGAAATTCATATGACAAGAGCGTGTTTCATTTTTGAAAATAACTTATATAGCATTAACAAAATTTAGAATAGAATAGAATAGAAATACATTTATTCAACACGAACACACAAGACATTAGTAATTACAAGGTATCAGCATAATACAAACACAAAAAATAACAAATATCGAAAAAATAATCAACAAAATAAAAAAAGTAAAATAGCTCCTGTATGTTCTTCCTGTATGTTTTTATTTAACCAACTAACTCACGAAAATCTGAAGAGCTGTGTTTAAAGAATGAAGGTTTTTAGCTGTGTGGACGTGTTTTACGTAAAAACAAGTCCAAATGAGCATGCAAATGGAACCTGCACTACAATCAGTCTATCCATTTCGATCCAATGATCACACATAAAGACAGTCACATAGGTATAGCATTCAAATGTATACCACTCTACTTTTTGTATTAGGGGCTAAAGTATGCCGTCCGTAATCCGTTAGGTACTCAAGAAAACGTCTATCACAAATCCACATCAAAACACATAAATAACAAACAAAGCCAGAATCCAGTCTTGTTTCCGAAGAAGCTACTTACGCGAAAGCTCTTGAACTTCGGCATACCCCGGCTAAGTTCGGGTTTTGTGAGAGGTGTGATACGTGGGAAAGAGAAGGGAGAACTTGTTGCAAGACCACCGACCACATTCCGGCGATAGCCAGCCCAGTGACCTAAAGCTCAGGTACTTAGGACCTGTGAACTCACTTAGGTTGCGTCGAAAATTGTAAAACCTTTACAGTTAACGTACCAATAACTGTTTCTTAAGATATTTATCGATTCATAAATCGAACCTTATTTTAGAAATATTAACGGTTGATTTTGGACGCTAAATTAAAGGGTTCGGCATAGCATTGCGGCGTAGTACTTGCCATCTTATATCGAGTATAGAATAGCTCAAATATCAGCTAAAGGTTGCCAAACTAAGTAGAGCTTGCACGATGGAAACCAGATAACTGATATATTACATATACTACTTTTCTTTTATAAATCCATACTTATATTGATAATTACGTCCAGGCTTAGGACAAACAGACACGTTCATGGACAACAATATGACCTGGGTGGGAATCGAACCCAGGCAAGCATTTATCAACAACACCAACCGACCCTAATCTCTCCGAATCAATTATCTACCAGATAAAATATGGTCAGAATGTCGCATAATTTCCTGATGCCATGCCATCATACTTTTAGTAGTAAATTTCTTTAAACGGGTCAAGACCCGTTGATCACTCGAGTTTCATCTCCTGTTGATCTCCTCAAATATTTAAGGTGCCCGTTGATCACGTCCTGATTTAATATACATATATTTCAATCTTTTTATTGGTCTCTGAAGCTCCTGTACAATTGAGTACTAAAGGGTAAAGATAAAAAAAATCTTTTGTACAGATCAAATTTATTGTACCATAGATTACAAAATATTGTTAACTTAATATTATAATTTGTACCAATATGTTGTTAGTAAAATTACTAATAGGTACTAATATTAGCAACAACAGAAGTAATATTTTTCATACTTATTATTATTTTAGTAATTAGATTTTTTGCGCGAGAGACACTTTCAAAGTGGAAAAATGAGTGCCCCCCCCTCCTGTAACTTCTAAAATAAGAGAATGATAAAACTAATAAAAATATATGATGTACTTTACCATGTAAACTAACAGCGAAAATTGGTTTGAACGAGATCTAGTAAGTAGTTTTGTTTTAATGCGCCTTAAAAGCGTAAACCGCAATTTACCTTTCATTTAATCAACTGAAATACTTGCTGCTGCGGAACCCTTCATGGGCGAGTCCGACTCGCACTTGGCCGGTTTTTTTTATTCTATCCCTAGAGCCCTGAATGAAGTCTGCACATAGTCCAGTACGCTTCTTAGGGGCAGATCCATGTTGTCTCCTGGTTCTGGATATGCCAGCCCAAGGATGGCCATTCTATGTCTTGCCAATGCATCGCATTTGCATATTATATGCAGCATTGGTTCATTTTCTTCCCTCTGGTCCTGCAGATGGGCGTTTCGACAGTTCCAGTTTGTGGTAGGTGATAGTTGGTGCCATAGTGGCCCGTGAATACTGCTACTATCAGTCGTAGCGGGTTTCTGCTGTATTTCCAAAGCTTTTTGGACCAGCTTTTGTCTAGTCCTTTTACGAGTTGTTTGGAGTGTTTTAGTTCCTTGATTTTGGTCCACATTTGTTTGTGTTTAAGTATGGGTAGTTAACCCTAGTGTCCAAGTTGTTCATGCTGCCCAGTAGGCCTCCGAGATGGTTTAACGACTGTTGTCTAATGACTACAACCGGGACCGACAGCTTAACGTGCCCCCCGAAGCACGAAAACGCTCAGAAAGTAAACCAGTTTTGGTGGTCACCCATTTATGGACTGACCACGAACCTAGTTACTTAACCTCGCCGATCACTTATGGACCGGTGAGACTATCTAGCTATGAGCGCCTTTACCATTAAAGTAGTCTGTATTCTGTTTTTCTGGTGGTGATTACTATTTATGATCACCGATCATCTGATCCTGGTGATACTGCGTCCACCGATCAGTTACAAAGTATCTATCACTGTAACATTTATAAACAGCTGGAAAAAAAGTAACGTTACCATCATCTTGTGTAAGAAATATTGGTCCAAGATGGATAACATTATACGTTTAGGCATCAGTTGTAGCCGAAGAGTATACACATTGATTCTACTTTCATTCTTTGGTCACCGTAGCCTAGTTGGTAGTGCTCCTGCCTACGAAGCTGGTGGTCCTGGGTTAGGACACAGCGTTCATTCGCTCGAAGAGCAGCCCGACTGGGGAAGTACCTCCACCTTACAGAAGACATTCCTTAATAATAACATTAATAATTTAATGTTGTGTTTCTGAGAGAGAGTAAGGTCACCAGAGCTCATCGGGGTGGGGGGGAGGTTCAGAAACACTTGTTTTCTGACTCTTAAAGGCCGGCAACGCACCCGCGACTCCTCTGGTGTTGCGAGTGTCCATGGGCGGCGGTGATCACTTACCATCAGGTGACCCACTTGCTCGTTTGCCGACCTGTGCCATAAAAAATAATAAAAATAAAATTAGCACGAATATTTGTTTCTGAGTCATGGATGTTTTCTATGTATTTAAGAATTTATCTATCTATATAAGTATGTATATCGTCGCCTGGTACCCATAGTACAAGCTTTGCTTAGTTTGAGGCTAGGATGATCTGATATAAAGATTTTAGTGTAAAATCTTTATTAACAGACTTATTTATAGCTACCACGCAACGCTACTTCTAATTAGTTAATGTCGTCCAACTTCAGTTTGTTCTTTTGTTTTCATTATGAAGCCATTAGCAGAAGATATCCGATCTGCCCTTCCATTGTCTTTGCCACTGAAAAAAGGTAATGTCTGAAGACGCAAAAACACTGGAACGATGATGAGTCGGTGGCCATTATCGGACGAATTGAGGTTATATGTATTAAAGCGGCGAAAAATTAGGATTGCTGAAGTAAGTAAAAGTAAGTTATTAAAGTAGCGAGGTTGGTAGATGCTTCCTTTTCACGTGGATTTCCATTCCAACCCAGGGGCTCTACCGGCTAAGTCGCCGAACATCGTTTTAGTGAATGGCGTTCAAATAAATAAAGGTTAAAAATGACTTAATCAATCGTTAAATCTGCTTCAACGTTGACAATCAATTTCAGACCATTTATGACGTCATATATGGTTATGAAGCCGATTTAACGATTGATTAAGTCATTTTTAACCTTTATTTATTTGAACGCCATTCACGAAAACGATTTTCGGTGACTTAGCCGGTAGAGACCCAGGACAGATATTTGTGTGCATGAACATGTCTATTTGTCCTGAGTCTGGGTGTAATTATCTATATAAGTATGTATGTATTTGCATAAAGAAAAGTAGTAGGTATATGGAGTATATCAGTTATCGGGTTTCCATAGTACAAGCTCTCCTATGTTTGGGATTATATGTGAATAATGTCCCAGGATATTATTATATTATTATTAATTTAAAGAAGTTTATGTGAACATAAGACGAAAGTACGAATCTGAGCGAAACAACGTAGTTATGTAGTTATCTTGGACTTGCACGGCTACATATCAAGCAATACATTTTCAATATCTTTCAAAAATCTTTTAAAAAATCTGTCATACATCCCATCCATAAAAACGGGGACAGAGACCGTGTCACCAATTACAGACCAATTTCTATACTACCAGCTTTGTCCACAGTACTTGAAAGAATCATGAACAACAGGTTAGTCCAGTATCTCGAGAAAAACAACTTACTCTATCACAACCAATATGGTTTTCGTTCGGGTAAATCGACTTCCGATGCAGTCCATGATTTGACTAACCACGTTATTACCCACATAGATAAAGGGCAGAAAGTTTTGGGTATCTTTTTGGATCTAGCTAAAGCTTTTGATACGGTCTCTGTACCCATCTTAATTAAAAAAATGGAGAGCCTAGGGATCAGAGGGACACAGTTGGCTCTTTATTCAGACTATCTCATGGGGCGTACCCAGTGCGTAAAGATTGATGACCATATCAGTGATGAATATCCAGTTACGCACGGTACGCCCCAGGGTAGTGTGCTCGGGCCAACATTGTTTCTAATATATATTAACAATTTGGGAACGCTCACACTCACGAATGGCAGGATCAGTTTTGCATACGACACTGTCCTCCTATTTAGTGCTGACTCCTGGAGTGAAGTATTTAAACATGCCCAACATGGATTTAATAATGTTTCAAACTGGCTGCGAGATAATGTCCTGACCCTAAATAATGAAAAAACTAAATATATACCCTTCATGTTAAAAAAATCGTTAGACCCTATGCCAACGTTTCATATTACAGCCCATGAATGCCCCGAACCACACAATACAACTTGTGATTGCCCTCTTCTTCAAAGAGTTGGAGAAATAAAATACCTTGGCGTAATTATCGATAACACCTTAAAATTTGAGAAACATATCGATACGCTCAGTAGCCGTCTTCGTAAACTCATATACGTGTTCAAAACACTTAGAACCGTGGCAGATGAAAAATTGAAAAAATCAGTGTACTATGCCCTTGGTCAATCCCTGTTGACGTATTGTATCTCGTCCTGGGGTGGTGCTCCAAAAAGTAGACTTATCCAATTGGAACGCGCCCAAAGAGCCATTCTCAAGGTGTTATCATCTTTACCGTACCGTTACCCCACAGCACAGTTGTACAAAGAGGTTAAGGTTCTAACTGTCCGTCAATTATTTATCAAAGGTATACTTTTAAAACAACACACTCTTCTTAGCTACGATTCATCTCTGGGTCGGGGAAAACGGCGATATAATCCTGTAGATGGGCAGAGGATTCCTTTGAAAACAAAGTTTGCGAGGCGCTTCTTCTGCCATCTCGGACGCTATCTCTACAACAAGATAAATAAAACTTTGCCTATTTATAATCTAACGACTAATATGTGTAAATTTAAAATAATAAACTGGATCCAAGGGATCAATTATGATGAAACCGAGAAAATCCTCTCGATTGTAGAATAAAAGAGAGTCAATAAATTGAGTTATTAATATAATCTTGCAATTCATCGATTTACGCTGCATACACATTTCTGCCTCCCCTTCATACACATACACACGCCATAATACATATACAGATAAGATAAGATAAGATAAGATATTTATTTGTCCAACATGAGTATACACACAGTTTGCATGCAAGATAGTACACTTAAGATATAACAGTCATGTTTGCCATAGCTACATGGCGTACAAATTTTGGTTAGGTTCATAGACCTGCACTAATATAATATATTGAAATCAATTAATAAATTATATAATAATAAAAAAAATATTAAAGTTATGTTAGAATACAAATAAAATAAATTAGATACAAAATTCGAAAATAGCATATTTTGACTTATGTAGTGCAATTAGAGACTTACGTTTAAATATTCGTTAATGTCATAGTATGCCTTATCTATTAAAAAAACTCTAAGATGATGTTTGAGCTCATTTTTACTTAACTCTTTCCAGTGTTTTGGTAAATTATTGTAAATCAATGGAGCCATACAAAAAATACTTTTGCGCATAAGTGTGGTTTTACACACACACATTGTTCTCTTTGTTTTCTTATATTTCTCGTTTAAGTGCGTACATTAAATTTCTTTAAAGGTATGTAAAATTAAAATTGTAAAAATCTAAGGCGTGGAGACCTGGTGTCCTGAAATACAGGTCTTGAGCCTAGTTTAGGCACCAGTCTGCCACAGTAATAATTCTTACTAATGTATACAAAAATTATGTAAAGCTCTTACCATATAAACTTTTGTTTTTGTAATTATTAATATTGTGGAGAGAAATAAAAAATAATTATCTTATCTTATCTTAAAATATAAGCTGACCTGTCATTGTATGCAAATCCTATACAACGCGAGATCAACTTATACTGGAAATGTATAGCTTGATGTGGAGCCGTATGTACGTGTAACAAATAATGTATTTATCTCGTAAGAGGCCGGTTCGGCTTTGATCGATACGTTCAGCAAATATTTATTTATTTGGTAATTTCAATATCATATTACATAAATTGGAATAGTCGTTGAATGCTAATAATTTATGTATTACTAGCTGTGCCCCGCGGTTTTACTCGCGTTAAATTTTATAAATTATCACATCCCCTCCCCCGTAGGTGATAGCGTGATAATATGTAGCCTATATGTTGACCCAATCTCTTAGTAATATTCATGCAAAATTTGAAGTAAATCCCTGCAGTACGTTTTGAGTTTAGCCCGGACATACATACAGACAAACAGACAAAAATTCTAAAAACTATATTTTTGGCTTCGATATCGATTTTAGATTACGCCCCAAGTATCCTTTTATAAAAATATTCAATGTACAGTTTTGACTTTCCTACGATTTTATTGGAACGAAGTTCCTTATCGCGCGTTGTGAAAGGGGTCTAGACGGAAAAAATTATTACGAAAAGTTGTCACGACACTTTTTGCACTTGTGCGGCGTGCGCATGTTTCTCTGTCTGTCTCTCTCTCTCTCTCTCTTATAGAAAGCAAGCCAGATATTTTCTTTTCTATTTCGCATTGAATAGTGTGGTGTTGCGACGATTATTTTTGTTGAGTGTATACAGGTTTTTTGTACATCTATACATATAATAAAATCGTAGGAAAGTCAAAACTGTACATTGAATATTTTTTTTAAAGGATACTTGGGGCGTGATCTACAATCGATATACAAACGAAAAATATAGATTTTAGAATTTTTGTCTGTGTGTCTGTTTGTCTGTATGTATGTCCGGGCTAAACTCAAAAAGTACTGCATGGATTTACTTCAAATTTTGCATGAATATTACTAAGAGGTCGGGTCAACATATAGGCTATCACGCTGCCACCTACGGGGGAGGAGCTGTGATAATTTATAAAGTTTAACGCGGGTAAAACCGCGGGGCACAGCTAGTAATATATAATAAGAAATAACTTCGTTCCATCCGGGTGTCCCTTGACACCTCTCAAGTTTTTTTTTATTATACGTGTAGATTTGATTTTTTTATATTCACATTTGATTAGGTTTGCCTTTGGATACACCTACGTTACTTATAAATGCTAAAATATATCACTCGCCAGCGGCACTTAAGTAAATCTTGGTAATTTACATGCTGACAACAGGTTAACATCTTTCTTATCTCAAATTAAGTCACATCATTGTAAAGTCAATTCACTAACGAGGTACATATTGATCTAGCGGTAGCGTGTTCAACCGTAGACAACGAGGTCCTGGGTTCAAATCCTGGGTCGGGCCAAAAGTGATTTTTCTGCAGAAAGAAAAATTTCTCAGTATCAGTCCGAAGTTGGGAGTTGGACTCGGAGAGCACGTAAAGCCTCTCCCACCTGACCTCTTTCTGGTCGTGTCACTAGTCGTCCCATCACATTATGAGAGTGATGGAATAGAAAGAGCCCCTGTTTTTGCGCACACACTTGTGCACTATAATATATCCCGCATAGATGGCTAATCTCCATTGAGACGGGCCGCCGAGGCCGAAATTCGGCTAGGAGCACATTATTATTATATAGTACTTGATTTTGAATAGTTCTGTAAATGTCGAAGTACTTACTTTTCCATGCATAGATTTGATGATTTAATGTATTTTTTATGATAATTGAAGTAAAACTCCTCTAAGCTGATATTTCGTGACAAGATCGTTACGAAAAGGGTGATCGGTCGAGGCGAACGGAAGTTGAGAGGGAGACACAAGTTAATACAAATTTTGTTTAATTTTACAACAGAATTATTTGTAAATAATGCTTATGCTCATTTTTATGGATCACATAGGTGTTAAATGCTGATAGAAGTGCATTTATTCCAAACACAATAAAAACACAGCCTACGACCCAAAACATATATCCAACCAACAAATCGCTATTACCGTTTTTGAGATTCGGGTAAAAAACAGAATTTCTAGCGACAAATCGTTCTTGTAGCGTTCCATATAAGCAGAGCGTCATTTGTCACCATATTGAGCCATATGGCTATGGCGTAAAATTGCGAGCAAGTTGCGCCAAACCTACGGATTCCTGCATCGGTATGTAATAACACTGTATAAGTGGTTTATTTACCGCTCTCGCAATCGTCTGTGAGGAAGGGAATGCAGACTTGTGAATTTCTTAATAAGGTAAAAGGTAGTCTAAATGGTCTAAACTGTGTGTATGCGTGGATTAGTCACCTCATGCATAAGTCAATATCTATATATCTATACATATAATAAAATCGTAGGAAAGTCAAAACTGTACATTGAATATTTTTTAAAAAGGATACTTGGGGCGTGATCTACAATCGACATCGAAACCAAAAATTTAGTTTTTAGATTTTTTGTCTGTTTATCTGTTTGTCTGTATGTATGTCCGGGCTAAACTCAAAAAGTACTGTATGGATTTACTCTAAATTTTGCATGAATATTACTAAGAGGTCGGGTCAACATATAGGCTACATATTATCACGCTATCACTTACGGGGAAGGAGCTGTGATAATTTACAAAGTTTAACGCGTGTAAAACCGCGAGGCACAGCTTAGTACTACTGCTACCAGCTAAGAGCCTGTCCAGATGAGGCGTTTTACGCGCGAGTGCACGCGCGCGTTGGCACTCGCGCGTACCCCAGATACTAGAGCTACATATGTCCCGTCCAGATGCCTACGCGCGTTCCATCAATCGCGCGAAAAACGCGTGCAATGCGCGGGACTCTCGACTCGCCCGTTTTACGCGCGAGCGCCGCGCGAGTCGAGATACTCGAGCGCCATTGCTGCGTCCAGTACTACGCGCGAGTTCGTTGCGAGTGGACTTATTTTATTTAAAATGGAGCGTGATAACTAAATGTTTGTGTACTGTTTACGATGTTTCCATCGACGGTATGCAAGCCACAACACAATCGCTGTGTCCGAGTCCATGTTTGCAACTGACTGGATCCCTCCCAGCGTTTCAGGCGCGTATAGAAACGCGCCTGAAACGCGGTATCTGGACGGAATAGAAATTGAGACGCGCGAGTGCACTCGCGCGTAAAACGCCTTATCTGGACAGGCTCTTAGTCACCGAACATCGTGATGGTGATAGGCGTTCAATAAATAAAGGGTAAAATTGACTTAATCAATCGTTACATTGGATGTGACATTGAAAATCGATTCCGGACCATTTATGTCGTCAGATGTGCTCATGGAAGCCGATTTAACGATTGATTAAGTCATTTTAACCTTTATTTATTTAAACGCCGATCACTATCACGATATTCGGTGACTTAGCCGGTAACCATGGTAACCATGTGTGTTTGATAAGCTTAATTATAAACTGCGTCACAGTAAATTTCCAAAGTATTTTAAATGTTGAATAATCTCATGTTAAAAATTAATTATCTGTATCATATGATATCAGCTATATCATCATCATCATATCAGTCGAAAGACGCCCACTGCTCGACAAAGATCTCCACAATTGCCGGTCTTGCGCTATCCGCATGAGCTATATGCCTAAAGTAAATTTGATTTTAATTTTTCTTCTTTTGGATGTAAATGTGTGCCTAAATCAAGCAACAACGAGTAGACGGGCCTGGGGCTCTACCGGCCAAGTCGCCGAACATCGATTTTTTAAATGGCGTTCAAATAAATAAAGGTTAAAAATGACTTAATCGATTCCGGATCATTTATGACGTCAGATGTGCTCATAGAAGCCGATTTAACGATTGATTAAGTCATTTTTAAACTTTATTTATTTGAGCGCCATTTAAGAAATCGAAGTTCGGCGACTTAGCCGGTAGAGCCCCTGCTTGACGTGGTTGGCCGTGGGTTTGATTGACACCCAGGACAGATATTTGTCTGTTTTTCCTGAGTCTGGGTGTAATTATTTATATAAGTATGTATTTACAAAAGAAAAGTAGTATATGTGGTATATCAGTTATCTGGTTTCCATAGTACAAGCTCTGCTTAGTTTGGGATCAGGATATTATTATTATTCTTTTGGATGTAAATGTGTGCCTAAAACATGCAACAAAGAGTCTATATGTATTATATTGATTTAATTGTAGGTACCCAGTTCATATATATTTAGACCGATTTCGTGTCACCATTATTTCTGAATGTTAAGTAAACCCGTTAGCCACTGCACGACGCAATTCTCTTAGCTGTCTTGCTATATCACGACTCGTATGACGCCATAATCCACATCTATACATATAATAAAATTGTAGGAAAGTCAAAACTGTACATTTAATATTTTTTTAAAAGGATATTTGCGGCGTGATCTACAATGGATACCGAAGCCAAAAATATAGTTTTGAGAATTTTTGTCTGTTTGTCGGTATGTCTGTCCGGACTAAACTGAAAAAGTACTGCATGGATTTACTTCAAATTTTGCATGAATGTTACTAAGAGGTCGGGTCAACATATTATCACGCTATCACCTACGGGGGAGGAGCTGCGTTAATTTATAAAGTTTAACGCGTGTAAAACCGCGGGGCACAGCTAGTTCTAAATATCTGCTGTTTTGAGAGAATTCTCTACCACCGAGACTGTCTTGTTCTCTACGTATACGTGTAAAAAAGAAATCAGTACTCAAATCGACAAAACCTATTCATTCCTTCTAAACTTAACTCATTCACAACAATTTATTAAGATGTGGATAACGATGTGGGGTACTCATTAACAAATCCTATAAACTATAACTTAGTTATTAAGAAAAGTGTGTAACCGTTTGTATTCCCAGACAAATAAATAAATAAATCAAATTGGCTATGACTGTTTCACTTTTTTGGTTTACTTTTTGATAGGTTTTTAGTGATTTTCAGAGGTTTATAAATGTATTTATGACCCTCTGAAAATCACTAAAAACCTATCAAAAATGTCAATAACAAATGTCTAGTAAACCAAAAAAATGAAACACCTACAGGAAAATAATAATAATATCGTATTATAATAATACTAGCTGTGCCCCGCGGTTTTACCCGCCTTAAATTTTATTAATAATCACAGCTCCTACCCCGTAGGTGATAGCGTGATAATATGTAGCCTATATGTTGACCCGACCTCTTAGTAAAATTCATGCAAAATTGGAAGTAAATCCATGCAGTACTTTTTGAGTTTAGCCCAGACATACATACAGACAAACAGACACACAGACAAAAATTCTAAAAACTATATTTTTGGCTTCGATAGAGATTGTAGATCACGCCCCAAGTATCCTTTAAAAAAAATATTTGATGTACAGTTTTGACTTTCCTACGATTTTATTATATGTATAGATAATAATAATAATGAATATATAAAATATTTAATATTAATGAAGACCTATTATTGGCTTCTTGCCGCTTATTATTTTGTTATCTTTGTTAAAATTGTATAGCTGTTGGTCTTACACACGGCCAAACTAAACAGGGGCTCTACCGGCTAGGTCACCGAACATCGATTTCTTAAATGGCGTTGGAATAAATAAAGGTTAAACATTACTTAATCAATCGTTAAATCGGCTTCCACGAGCACATGGGACGTCATAAATGGTCCGGAATCGATTGTCAACGTTGAAGCCGATTTAACGATTGATTAAGTAAATTTTAACCTTTATTTATTTGAACGCCATTTAAGAAATCGATGTTCGGCGACTTAGCCGGTAAAGGCCCTGAGCCTGTATTATGGACACCAGCAAACTGATATATGTACTATTCATCTTTTGTAAATACATACTTATATTAAACCCAGACTCAGGACAAACAGACATGTTCGTCCTGGGTCGAAATCGAACCCACGACCTGCAGCCTGAAAGGTCAACCAACCACGCCAACCGGCCTGCATTGTTTTCAATTTGTCATCTTGGCTAAAATTCTGCCTCAAATAAGTCCTCCAATTTATTTCCTCTCAACACGAAGCGCCGAGACAAATAAACCCAAATACACTTACATTGTCTTTGTCTATTCATAGCGCCGACCTTGTCTGCGGTGCACCTGACTTCCTTCCACTTTCCCCGCTGACTAGTCGGCTTGCTCCGGCCGTGACCTGCCCGCGACTATTTCACTAGTCGACTGATAACTGGCCGACACCGGATAATCTGTTGTCGGTGCACTATTGAGTCACCGCTATAGTGACAGATGTCAGCCTCTGGCCTCTATACTCGTCATGGTATAACCAGATCATGGAGAACCTAGCTGATATGTATAAACGCCGCCGGCACATCAAGTTACCCCAATCTGTAGAATTTCCCCAATTGAAAGTGAACCTTATGCTTTTGTCATAAAGTTGTAAATCTATAAAAGGGATCTGACAGGTTGGGGAATCTTGATGTGCTGGCGTTTGTGCGTAACATATGATGCTGCGCTGTGTGGCGAAGGCCGCTGTGTGGCGACGGCGAAGAATATCATCACCCCGTCTCATCCCGTGGGGGGCGTAGAAATCGTCCCGAGGGAATGTCTACCAGAGAATGGGCAGCAGCGTTTTTCTGTGTACTATGACCATCAAACTGCGATCACCAAGCATGGCGTTGTGGCATATCCCCTCATTCTTTGGGGAGGCTTTTATCCAGCCGTGGACTTAATTTAGCTGACATCCAGCTAAATTACACAGTCAACTAAATTAAGTCCGGCATTATCAACAGGAAGGAGTAAAAGTGATTTGTTGATTGAGATGTTGGCAAGAGTGACACATCACTGTTACATCGAATTGCCTTTTTTTGGTAAGGCAGGGGGAATGCCTACGCGTGCTATTCGCAAAAAGTGTCTGCGGGTGGGTATGACGGACTCGCATTGACTAAACCTAGCCTGCCTGCATGATGGGAGGAGTCCCGGGAACGCGGGTATGCTACCCCGGTGCCCCCCTTTTGCGCCATGACCCAGATGGTTGGGACACGTACCTCGGACTCTGGATTGCCTTCCCATATGTACGACTCCTGCCTGTCCTGCACAGCGACTGTGCCACAAACAGATCGCTGTCTTACCGTGCACGTGCACGTGGCGGCAGTAGAGGACACTTCTCTTACTGCACCGCAATCCCGAGGGGAGTTGGGCTACCGGCAGCCACCGCACCCTGACGCCTCTTCCGTCTGCGAGCGGGATCGGGAACTAGCCGATCCTGCTCAGCGGCCTCCTTCTGGAGCACGGCTGCTTCACAGAAGGACATCATCGAATTGCTCTGTTAAATGTGTTTCTTTTGTTTTTAGAAAGACAACCCCCGCACTAGGGAATCTAATCCCTGTGTCGCGGGGTACTTTACAAACATAATAGACGGACACTAAATTCATCCAGACTCAGAACAACTATTTATTGGTCACACAAATATCGAACCCGGGACACGAAGCAGCGAGGCTTAGATAGTCTAAGCCGTTGCGCCACTCGTGCAGTCTTTTCGTAGTATTACTACACATATTCAGTACAAAAACTTTCTCTTAAACACGTAACTAAAGCTTCTGGATAAAATCGCATATCTTTGAATATCAATGGAACTACGCAATGCAACTGTTTCTATAAACGTTTCACCTAGTTTTATGTACTCGCCGTTTTTACTGACTTACCCATACTTTAGCTGACCAAATAGTGTGTAACATATGGATATACCAGGTCATTGACACTATTCCATAGAGTACACAACAGCAAATAAAACTTATCTTTATTTCAACAGTGTTAAGATTCATTTTAACTCGCAGACATACTTAAGACTGCTTATATAACAACGATTAAAATCGAAATATATACCGTAAAATAAAAGGTTTTGATGTAGTAAATTTGGCTACAGATATTTAATATTTGGTCAATAAAAAAAGAGTTATGTTTATACCACCTGTGATACGTGAAAAGAATAAATATTTAAATGTTTATACATATTATTGGACCTTAATAAGGCCTACAAATTCGATAATGATTTGAATAGAAAATGTTAATGTGCCAAACCGGTGTTTTTTTTTTGTATGATTGGTACGCGATTGTTTATGGACCGTTTTATTTTCTTTTTTCTTTTAATTCGACAGGGATTTTTTTCGGAATAGTCTTAAATACCTTTGGTCTTAGTTGAAATCGAGCAATGTAAACAGGAGTTGAAGTATGTTGTAAGTATCTATACATATAAGAAAATCGTACAAAAGTCAAAACTGTACATTGAATATTTTTTGTAAAAGGATACTTGGGGCGTAATCTGCAATCGACATCGAAGCCAAAAATATAGTTTTTAGAATTTTTGTCTATTTATCTGTTTGTCTGTATGTATGTCCGGGCTAAACTCAAAAAGTACTGCATGGATTTACTTCAAATTTTGCATGAATATTACTAAGAGGTCAGGTCAACATATAGGCTACATATTATCACGCTATGAGCTGTGATCATTTATAAACTTTAACGTGGGTACCGAGGTGTGTAACGCGGGGCGCAGCTAGTATTATATACTAGCTGTGCTCCGCGGTTTTACCCGCGTTTCATTTTATAAATTATAGCTGCGCCCCGCGGTTTTACCCGCGTTAAATTTTATAAATTATCACAGCTCCTCCCCTTTAGGTGATAGCGTGATAATATGTAGCCTATATGTTGACTCGACCTCTTAGTAATATTCATGCAAAATTTGAAGTAAATCCATGCAGTAGTTTTTGAGTTTAGCCCGGACATACATACAGACAAACAGACACACAGACAAAAATTCTAAAAACTATATTTTTGGTTTCAACATCGATTGAAGATCAGGTCCCAAGTATCCTTTAAAAAACATATTCAATGTACAGTTTTGACTTTCCTACGATTTTATTATATGTATAGATTTGATTTTAGCCCGGACATACATAGGTACAGACAAACAGACACACAGACAAAAATTCTAAAAACTATATTTTTGGTTTCAACATCGATTGAAGATCAGGTCCCAAGTATCCTTTAAAAAACATATTCAATGTACAGTTTTGACTTTCCTACGATTTTATTATATGTATAGATCACAGCTCCTCCCCCGTAGGTGATAGCGTGATAATATGTAGGCTATATGTTTATTACGTTTAATATTCATGCAAAATTTGAAGTAAATCCATGCAGTACTTTTTGAGATTAGCCCGGACATACGTACAAACAAACAGACAAAAATTCTAAAAACAATATTTTTGGCCTCGATATCAATTGTAGATCACGCCCTAAGTATCCTTTTAAAAAATATTCATTGTACAGTTTTGACTTTCCTACGATTTTATTACATGTATAGAAGATTCGAATGGCTAGTGGTGACCCTAGTGTCATTAAAGCCATCGAGTGGCCTCAGACAATGCTTAACGCCATTGGATAGTCGGTATGCATGCAAAACACATTATTGTTGTACCAAAATCGAAAACCGATCATAAGTTTTCAATTGTTTACATTTTGATCCTAATTCAAAATGTAAACAAAAGAAAAGTTGTGCAATAGATTTGCACGACTTATGAGAAATTTAGATGTTAGAAACAACTTAAGTTTGCTGTGTGGTGACGGCATAGAATATCATCACCCTATCTCATCCCGTGGGAGGTGTAGAAATCGACTGAGGGTATACCTACCAGAGAGCGGGCAGCAGCGTTTTTCTGTGAACTATGACCATCAAACTGGGATCGCCAACCCGTCTGCCAAGCGTGGCGATTATGGCATATAATCTCATCCTTTGGGGAGGCTTTTGTCCAGCTGTGGACGACGTACTTTGACTGACATGAAAAAACAACTTAAGTATTGTGCTACAAATACAAATACATACAAAACCACCTACTTGTTCGCAAATTGTAGCCTAATTCACTAGTTTAGAAAAATCTCATATCATCTAAAGTCGTGCAAATATTATATTGCACAACTTAACCAAGTTATTTATTGTTTACATTTTTAATTAATGTTGCTGATATTGATCGACGTTGGCCTTAGTTGACAATCAGCGCTGCATTTAACTCGATTTCAGAACTGGGCCATTTAGACACGAATAACCAAATCGAATCAATATATCTGTAAGTTTTATAA
Organism: Pseudoips prasinana; assembly: GCA_951640165.1. Classification (NCBI taxonomy): domain Eukaryota; kingdom Metazoa; phylum Arthropoda; class Insecta; order Lepidoptera; family Nolidae; genus Pseudoips; species Pseudoips prasinana. The sequence goes on along the minus strand of OX621251.1, from coordinate 27,381,444 downwards.
TAGCACATTTATTTTCTGTAGTGCTTATATATTAAATTATTGTTCTTATTCTTTGGTTGATGATTGTTTTTATCGACTTTATTTATCTCGTATCTAATAAACTGAATATTTATTTCTTCATACAAAATGAAGAAAAGCTTGTTTATTAAATAAGCATATTATAGGAGTATCTTGTTGACAAATACAATTTATAGATATTAATTTTATAAACACCTATATTATTTGATAACTTTGACTTAGTATGATACTTTTCTTTAAAATTTTTATAAATATAATAATTTTGATTTGGCATCTTATATTATTATTTATATAATTTTATGTACAGTTAAAATGGTTTCCATTGAAAATATAATTAATTTGACAGTTTGTGTTCTATTAGTTTTGGTTAAGTGCATTCATATGCATTCTGTCATGTATTCTGATGGTACAGACGCCATAAAGTTGAAAATCTATAAAAGAAATTTGACAGATTGGGGTAGCTGGATGTGCTGGCGTCTATACCTAAGTTTAATTTCTATAATTTAATTTGGTATGCCTAACAGGCAGAACATAGATGTACCATATTGCCATATAATAATAATAATAATAATAATATCTAGGGACAATGTCACACAGATTATCCTAGCCCCAAACTAAGCAAAGCTTGTACTATGGGTACCAGGCAACGATATACATACTTATATAGATAGATAAATACTTATATATATAGAAAAAATCCATGACTCAGAAACAAATATTCGTGCTCATCACACAAATATTTGCACTTACCGGGATTTGAACCCAGGACCACCAAGATATTATCAATATCATCTGTATGTAGGTACCTGTGTCCACGAAATAAATATTAAATTGAATTTATTTTGCATATATACAATTTATCTAAATTCTTCTTAGCGTCTCTTGTCCAATAACTACAGTTAGGACCTTTCATTCGCTCAAAGAGCAGCCCGACTGGGGAGTACCTCCACCTTACAGAAGACATTCCTTAATAATAACATTAATAACTTTAATGTTGTGTTTCTGCGTGTGAGTAAGGTCGCTAGAGCTCATTGTGGTGGGGGGGAAGGGTCAGCAACAATTGTTTGCTGACGCTTTTTAAGGCCGGCAACGCACTCGGACTCCTGTAGTTGCGAGAGTAGATGAGCGGCGGTGATCACTTACCATCAGGTGAACGGCTTGCCCGTTTGTCGACCTATGACATAAAAAAATCCTGCTTAAGTTTCGCTCACAAAAATTTACCAGCTTTGACCGGGAGCCTAGATGTTCAAGCTCACTGACCGTTTGCGGATCGGCGAGATCAACACTAGCTACATGGTATTTTTTACTTGTAAATATATTGTAATTCCGGCTTACAATGTGTAGCTTGTTGTAATTAAAGCTTGTTAACTGTAATTAGAGCGTGTTGTGAACAGTGTATTAAACTTGATATGGAGGATTTTTGTACCGAAGCTCCCCCCATTTAAAATAGTATGTAATAATTTCAGCTATACTTTGTTGTGATGTTGGCGATAATAAAAATAGGGTACAAACATACATTTTAGCAACAACTTCATATACTATATTATTATGAAGTGTATTTATGGAATACATTTTTAAAGGCGGTTTGTTAATTTTAACCGACTTTAAACGAGGATGTTATTGGATTGGAATCGACATGAAATTCGCGATTTTTTATTACGTATAAAGGAAAACATTAAAGTTTAAGTTAATTAATTTTCAATATAGATTTTAAGTTGATTAATTTTCAATATAGATTTTTTTATAGTGATAGTTAAAATCATATTTGAAGTTTGAAATAGGTCTACATTATTGTGATATATGTGGTTATCAGTTACCTGTAATTGTGTGTTTATTATAGACTAGTAAATGTAAATATTTCTTAAATTAAATTTATGTAAAATCGTTAGTAACATTAAAAAATATAAGATATAAGATAAGATCTGCAGCTTCACAATTAACGGGAGCTAGATCTGTCAGCAACGAGTGAGCGATGCCACATATGCCGCAAGTATCGTACAGTTCAAATGCTTATTTGTCTCGTTAATATAAATATATAACACCCTTATTCTTATGAGTCTATAAAGTGTGAAGGTAAAGTCAGTTTATTAATTATAAAATCTAAAGACGTTATTGTATGCAATTTAAATGCTAAATACATTATTCATATATTCATCCAGGCAATATTTATTTGTTTACTAGACATTAACATTCCAGTACATGTCTATGTATCAGTGTATTCATGGCTAAAGGTAATTAAGGACTGTAGTTGCAGCAATTCAAGGCCCAAATTAACCCTTGAAATGAAATTAAAAATGAAATGAAAAATGAAATGAAAAATGAAAAGAAAAATAAAATGAAATTGAAATAAAAAATGAAATGAAAAATGAAATGAAATTGAAATAAAAAATGAAATGAAATGAAAACATTTTATTCGGTAGCAGCACAACATACAAGAAATACAGTAAAGTAAAAAAAAACAACATCAATACAGAGAAAAAGAAAAGAAAGAAGGTAACAATCATATCATGGAGCAGGTGTGTCTTGCATGTTCTGCCGAAAGGTTCACATCCTCAGCAGGGTCTTGACGATGATATATCAAAAAAAATCTCATATTTTGAATTATTATACATATTTCTTTTAATATATAGATTAATCCCACTAATATTATAAAGGCGAAAGTTTGTGAGTGTGTGTGACAAGACGACAATAAAACAAAAAATCTTTGTAGGTAAAGATGATTAGTTATTCACTTTCGGTGATTAGGTGATCCACATATGAGTAACTATTTTTAAGAGTATTTTGAGTCTTTCTTTGAATACAGTTTAATTGATTTCTTAGATCGAATTACCAAAGCTTTCATATATAAAGCTTGTCATTTGCAATTTTTGTTAAAAATATAGTTGTAACGAAGTTCCTTATCGCGCGTTGTGAAAGGGGGCTAGGCGGAAAAAATTCTTACGAAAAGGTGTCACGACACTTTTTGCAGCTGTGCGGCGTGCGCATGTTTCTCTGTCTGTCTCTCTCTCTCTCTCTCTCTCCCTTATAGAAAGCAAGCCAGATATTTTCATTTCTATTTCGCATTAAACAGGGTGGTGTCGCGACGATTATTTTTGTTGAGTGTATACAGGTTTTTTGTACATAATAAATAATAAGAAATAACTTTCTTTCCATCCGGGTGTCCCTTGACACCTCTCAAGTTTTTATTGTTATGTTTTGTCATTAGTCTGTAAGCTTTCCTTAAAAAAAATCTAATAAAATTGCCACTTACTTTCCTTCGTGAAAACACTTTTGTTTTCACAATTGATTTGAGGCAAAATCACAACTAACTACGGTTAATTGTCCGGTGAAGCATTGAACGCCTCTTCAACTTACTGTTGACGTTATACTAAAAAATAATACGGTTGGACACGCTAACACCTTGCTACATTCTATCGTCCTTATTAAACGTTGCATAATTATGGTAAGTTGTATTTCTCATCTCGTAGGTGCGAGTTTGTGATAACAGCTTGCCTTGAATAAGATAATAATAATATCAATTAAATGAAATCATTCACTGGTTTAATATATGGAGTGATAAAGAATATATATATATATGGAAATTAAATGTGCACTATACACATTAATTACCCATATGCAGTACTGACGGTCATCGTAGCCTAGTTGGTAGTGCTCCTGCCTACGAAGCTGGTGGTCCTGGGTTCGAATCCCGGTAATTGCAAATATTTGTGTGATGAGCACGAATATTTGTTTCTGGATCATGGAGGTTTTCTATGTATTTAAATATTTATCTATCTATATAAGTATGTATATCGTCGCTTGGTACCCATAGTATAAGCTTTGCTTAGTTTGGGGCTAGGAAAATCTGTGTGACATTGTCCCTAGATATTATTATTAGAGTACTAGCTGTGCCCCGCGGTTTTACTCGCGTTAAACTTTATAAATTATCACAGCTCCTCCCCCGTAGCTGATAGCGTGATAATATGTAGCTTATATGTTGACCCGACGCCGAATATTCATGCAAAATTTGAAGTAAATACATGCAATACTTTTTGAGTTTAGCCTGGACATACATACAGACAAACAGACAAAATTTCTAAAAACTATATTTTTTGCTTCAATATCCATCGGAGATCACGCCCCAAGTATCCTTTTTTAAAAATATTCAATGTACAGTTTTGACTATCTTACGATTTTATTATATGTTATAGATATGATAAACTAAAAGTGTACAAAACACTTATAATTTCTATATGCGGAGGCTTGTAATTCAATCCACATTTCAATCCATTTGTAATATTCAGTTGTTTATTAGTCTGTAAGCCTTCCGTAAAAATAAATAAAAGTCGTGCAAACTTATGTTGCTACTTGCACTTGTTAGCAAATTGTAGCATAACTCAGTAGTAAAAAATCCGAAAGTAACAAACGTCGCGTCGTGTAAACTATTTTTTTTTCTATAATTACATTTTTAACTAATGATATAATAGTATATCAAAATAATATCTTTTAGTTTATAAATTAGTATAAGTAGTAGAGATGGTTTACATTTAATTCTCCTGTTGCTACCCTTTTCTTGGCACAACGGATATTCACGGTATATAATCATATATATAACACTTATATATATCCGTATAGAATATCCGTTGTGGTGGCCTGGACAATTACAATAATTCAAAAAAAATACTTTTACTGAACTCATTTTTGTCAATTTTTATACAAATTTTAAATGTATTTTCCCACACCCAGATTATCCAATGCCCTCAGTGTTTGGATTCGAATCCCAGGTGGGTTCAAATCCACCACTACTTATGTATCCCGAAAAGCCTTACGAAAGCGAAAATTGTAAAATAATTGCTCTTCAATTGCAAATTCATAACATGATTCATTTAATAAGCGGTGTACCTAGTATAATTTGGATTCTGTAAGATACGATTTAAGAGAGACGATGTTATACATATATATCGGACATAAGTGGCAAGAGACAAACAATTCCAACAAAATAATAACCAATACTATTCAAAAATAAGTTGGCAGCGGTGGGATTCGAACCCACGCCTCCGAAGAGACTGGTGCCTTAAACCAGCGCCTTAGACCGCTCGGCCACGCTACCAGATATACATAGATACGAAATAGTTGAAATCTATCCCCGTCCACCGCGACCTGCCCGTTCGCCACAACATCATATCGCTATTTTTAGCCTCGGTGTCAGGCGATACTACGTGAAATTCCATGCTAATTAGTATATCAAATGAATATTTAGTATTTATTTCAATTATTGGCAGTATTGTCATATCATTATGAAATTGTCACTAGATTCTAGATAACCCTATTCTTTGTGAAGACAAAATAAATATATTTTGTATTTTTTTTTAATTTTGCATTATAATCAGTTAAATCAAGCTGAGTTGCTATTTGAACCGAAAAAAATATACTCATTCAAGAAGAAATTATGCGAATTACGTGCAATTGAATGATCCCAAACAGTGTTTTTTTTTTTCTCTATGGACACTCTAAAATAATAATAATAATGTCCTGGGACGTTGTTAACACACGGCCAGCTGATCCCAAACTAAGCAGAGCTTGTACTATGGAAACCTGATAACTAATGTACTACATATACTACTTCTCTTTTGTAAATATGTACATTGTACATACTTATATAGATAATTACACCCAGACTCAGGAAAATCAAAAATGTTCAGGCACAAAAATATCTGTCTTGAGTGGGAATGGAACCCACGACATGCGGCGTGGAAGGCCGCCCGGCCCGTCTATAAAAGGAACTAACTCATCGAGTATTAGAACCCTTGATGTGTTTACATACCTTAATAATAATAATAATATCTAGGGACAATGTCACACAGATCATCCTAGCCCCAAACTAAGCCAAGCTTGTACTATGGGTACCAGGCGACGATATACATACTTATATAGATAGATAAATACTTAAATACATAGAAAACATCCATGACTCAGAAACAAATATTCGTACTCATCACGCAAATATTACCGGGATTCGAACCAAGGACCACCAGCTTCGTAGGTAGGAGCACTACCAACCAGGCTACGGTGACCGTCATTAATATAATTAACGAAATTAACAGTACATATAGACGGGGAAGTGTCAACCTATCAACGATTAAAACAGAACAAACGGCAATCATCAATTTAATATTTATTATTATAATTTTGTTAGTTAAGTATATGATGTATGTCGAGGCGTTCTGGATTGACATTTTTGATAAAATTCACAACACTTAAGATACGGGTTCTTGGGGATGAAAATCGAAGAGCTATGAGGGAGCACAACTATTCAACCTATCACCCTACTATTTATAAAATGTTAACTCATTCGACAGTTTTCGGTCTCAGCTGTTTGAATATATAATGGAAAATTACTATGATAAATCTTCAGCGTAATCTCAACATTTGAGATGGAAACTGTGGAGTGTCTATCACACATACTTACTAAAAATTATATATTATGTATGTTTCGGTGACGGTTACCTTTATTAAATTTGCCAAATGTATTGTTATATTTTCATGCAAGTGGCTCTGTCTTTTATGAGAATAAATGATTTAAAACCAAAAAAACTCCTAATAAATATTAAGAGAAATTTAATTTAAACTAACAGAATAAATAATTTGATTCATATACTAATTACCCTTGGCCATACTATCCAGGTTACAAGACAGAACGCTCTAATTTCTTCAATGGCCAACCGACAATACCAATTCATTTCAAAATTGACTCTTATATACAGCGTCACAAGAATCACTTTTAAGTAAATTAAGCCTAGTGTCGCTTCGCTTCACTCGACTAGTTGTGCGTACGGGCACGTACGGTAATCACTCGATTATTACTCGATTTATACGGTTTTCCGTTCGTGTAGACTGATCATTTTGTATACGTTAATTAGAAGATTGAATAGGAGACAGACAGTTAAGTTTACTGGTTGATAAATGATACGAAGAACTAAACCCACCCATCATAATAAGCACATCCATTTGCCGCCAATTTGCGTGAAAACAGCGGAGCGCGGGCGGCGATTATTCACTCGTCCATCATCATCATTACAGCTGAGAGAAGTCCACTGCTGGACAAGCCTCCCTTAATAAACATCTTGGGGGATTTGCCATAATCGCCACACTTAGTAGACGGGTTGGCGATCGCAGTAAGATGTGATAGTAGGTACTCAGAAGGAAGTTGCTGCCCGTCCTCTGGTAGATATTCTCTCGGGTTGACTTCTACCCCTTGGGATGAGATGGGGTGATGATATTCTGATATTCATCGCCATCACACAGCAATCAAAATTTGTATGAAGTACAAATATTTTGCTCTATATCCGATCTTCAATGTCGATATTCTCCCGTCCGCGCAGCAGTGTGATCAAACGTTTAGACTGCTTCATTGGTTTCCCTAGAAGTTTGAACTTTAAAACTTAGACAGTGTAGAGAGAACTTGAGGATAAAGTAATTTAAATAAGAATTATTATTATTTGTTCCATAAGCTTGTGACTACTAAAGCTGTAAAATCTCAGAGATGCTGGAACCTTAAGCCAATTATTGGCTCAGCGATTTAAATCAAACTTCTATTCTCTTCATATCGTATCATAAATGCTCATTGTTATATTTCGTCGTAATTTCTTTAGCACCGGAACTTAATTAGCTAACCAAGCACTCAAATTAAAATTCGTTTTTGTAGACATATTCTTTGGAATCAGAATCAAATCTATAAGCTCCTGGCCGCCAATGACCTACTTGATAGCTTATATCGCTCGAAAAGGAAGCTTAACTTAATTAGCGACAATTTTACTAATGTTTCCTATTTCTCAGTATTGTCGGCAGTGCCTCCATCACGGACGACAAATGGCGGGTCCGCACACGCGTCTCCCGCGCGGGAATTGTCCCGTGATACACCCGACTACCAGTACGGCAGGTTCGATGCCAGCGCGCTACACATCGCACACGCTCTCAAGCAGACGGAGTTGCAGAAGGCCTACCACAGGCCGAAGGAGAAGCCGATAGACTGCTATTTGGTGAGTCTAACTATTAACAACATTTCAGTTAATCTAACAACCGAATATTCAAAAGAAAAAGAGGTTAATATGTATAATCCTGACCTGAGCGACGTGCATCTTTGACATCAAATTCCCGGATTGAAAACGGTGAAACCAAATTTGTGATACGCTCACAGATACTGCACAAGCCCATAAACTTCGCAAATGTTTTTCGCGGCTTGCATTGCAGTTTTACCTTTTTTATAGTAAAATTTTAAAATGTATCGAATTTCTTCATTATATTCACTCATCTTGATAGTACGAAAAACAAATAAAAATCACACATTTACCTAATTTGAATTTGGAATTATGTTCTTTAAAATTTTACTTTCAACGATACCAAAACCAGCCAGATACAAACAGTATATAATGCGAAAAGACTTTTTCTCCAACCTAATAATAACTATACACATGTCCGTGGAAAGTGGAAACTCTAGAAGCTTATCAAAAAAAGATGGCGCCCTTAGAAGCCCGCCTATTGAAAAGGTTTAACAATATTAGAGTCCCATATTCTGCATCTAGATGTGCTTTTTGTTCCTTTTTTGCATATTTAGTGGAATTTTTATATTAAACAAATTTTAATAAGGGACTGAATTTACTAGAACATACATACATACATACGTAGACTCACGCCTGTTTCCCAGAGGGATGTCACAGACAGTGGATGTCCATTTCCCACGATCTTTGCTCACCTCTTTTGCCTCGTTTCCTGTTATTATATTCTTCAAATCAGCTCACTGGTTTAGGGTACTTCTACCAGACTTTTCTTAAGAACATCTCCGATTTGGTCAAAGAATGTTTTACGAGGTCTTCCACTTCCAGTTGTACCATTCACACAGGTCAGACTTCAAAAGAGGATGTAGTGGCATAGATAGAAAAATTCAATCTTCTTGAAAAAATTCAAGAAGATTGAATTTTTTCAATCTTCTTTCATAGATCCTTTCTAAATGCTTAAACCATTTTTCTATCTATGCCACTACATCCTCTTTCACAGCTCAACGCTAAATTAAAGTTACTAGAAGTTTTTCGTAAGAGTCCAATGCTATAGGGCTCGAATAATGACATATCGGCGTTATTCTCGTATAGTGACTTTGCTGTTGCTCGTTAGTTGAACGCATGGTGCTTTATTAAAAGACCATTTTTCACGTAACTGTGACGGGTGGCCCCATTGTGACTAACTTAGTGGGTCTTTACAAACTTGCACTTTCTAAGTACGTACATGTTCAAAATAATGCGGTCGAGCAGAAAGTCTTTGATTACATTCATTGTTTTATTTGTGAACGATGACAGAATCTCATTGTCGTTTAAAACATGAGGCACTTTTTACTTTATCGTATAGGCAGTGGTTACTCTAGTGTTAAAGTTGTTCAAGCCGCTCAGTAGGCCTCTGACATGGCTTAACGACTACAGTCAGGCCGACAGGTTAACGTACCCTTAGAAGCATAAAGACGGTCAGAAATTAAACCTTGGCGGTCACCCATATAAAGACTGACCAGGTGCCTGGGTGCTTAACCTCACGAATCACTTACGGACCGGTGTGATCAACAGGATGTGAGCGCACATGCCGCTAACTTCTATATGCTAGTCGTAAGTTATTATAGAGACCAGAAATATTTCGAGTTTGATTCATTCTTATGGACTTAGCCAGTTGCTGTCACTGATTTGAAGATGATGGACATGGTGAAGGTCCTATAGTTGCGCAGTCAGTCTATAATGGGTGGCCACAAGAGTAGTTTAATCTCTGAGTTACGCTCGATAAGCTCGGTAACCTATACCCATACCAATGAATTATATGATATTGACAGTCGAAGAAATAATTACCGGTTCATTGAAATTAAAGGAAACTGTAGGAGAAGAATGCGGAACAATATTACTTATTTGATGCTGAAGGTATATATTATATTAAGAGCAACTATTACCCCAAATTATGATAAACGTTTTTCATAAATTCTTTCTCAAAGCCTAAATCTTGAATGATACATAAAATCAACCGTAGATAACCGACCGCCCTGGGTTCAAATCCTAGGTTGGTCTTGAAATGATTTTGAGATTTTTATGTTAAGAAAATGTCTCAGTATCTGTAAGCAGTATTACACCACCGTGGCTGACCTCTTTCCGTCGTGTCGCTGGTCGTTCAATGCACACCATATTATGTCCCGCGCTGATGGCTAGTCTCCATTGATATTATTATAATATAATAATAATTATGTCCTCCTAGCCGAATTTCGGCCACGGCGGCCAGTCTCAACAGAGATTAGCCATCTGCGCGGGACATATTATAGTGCTCAAGTGTGTGCGCAAACACAGGAGCACTTTCTATTCCATCACTCTCATGATTCGATGGGACGCCTATGCGACACGACCGGAAAGAGGTCAGGTACAGGACCGACGGCTTTACGTGCTCTCCGAGGCACGGGGGTATAATACCGCCAACTCCCAGACTTCGGGCTGATGGTGAGAATTTTTTCTTTTTACAGAAAAGTCCCAAAATCACTTTTTGGCCCGACCCGGGATTTGAACCCAGGACCTCGTTTTTCTGCGGGTGAGCACGCTACCGCTAGACCAACGAGGCAGTCAAATAATATAATAAAGTCACACTAACCGTTCATTATATAAACTTATCTTTCTATATCTACCCGTGTGAAACCGGGTCTATTACCAATAGATTTACGCCCCGCACATTTGCTAACGTACTCAGTAAAAATTCAAAGTTAGAAGTTAGTGAAGTACCATCAGCAGTGGAGGTTCACAAGGTCACCGATCACCGTTACCTGGCTAGTACAGGTACCGAACCGGTTCCTCTATGTCTCTATGTAAATAATGAATGGACGCGTATGCCGGTGAATTTTGCTCATTTTAAGGTCTACTTATTTGTGAATAAATTAGAATTTAAATTGAGTTTGAACTAAGCACATTGTAATATAGAAACAGCACGTTTTCGCTCTTAGTGAAGCAGTAGCAACATTTTCCATGTTGCTTGTGTGGGCCTGTTGGCGTGGTTGGCAAACGCTTGCCTTTCACGCCGCAGGTCGTGGGTTCGAAACCCACCCAGGACAAATATTTGTGTGCATGAACATGTCTGTTTGTCCTGAGTCAGGGTGTAATTATCTATGTAAGTATGTATTTACAATTATATTTTAAACTTTACTAACTTTGGCGTATATTTGTAAAACTATTTGTATCGTATCGCCATATTTGTAAAACTGCTCCAATTTAATCTTCCTATGAAACTATCTGCTCCTGCGCAATACGGATTCGCATGTCGGTAACAATAAAATTGATTCCGCTACAGTTAGAAATGCAACCGGTGGTTAACTTTGCGGTGTGCCCAAATCTGGAAACTAATTGGATAATCGCATTGCAATCTGTTTAGTTGCGTTTACGTAAGAAAGCGAAAATATGCATGGGTAGTTTACAGTGTCAAGATAAGGTTAAACGAAACTCTCGTGGCTACACAATTCAAATGAATCGTAGTCGCTGACCGAGAGAACCACATTAGATTTTATTCGCTCTCCCAGGGGATAACCAATGAAAGGACTATAGAAAAAATACTTATAGTCCGGACTATAAATATTTTTCTGATCAGCAATGGAATGGAATGGAATGGAAAGTAATAACTTAATAGTTCTGTGCTCTTCCATTAAAGTTACTACGGGTTATTTAAACTGTAATTATTTTTATAGGTTACTTTTTATTCATAAATCCGATTCACACTTTAACGTTAATTCAGTATCAGAAATGGGATAGAGAATATAAAAAAGTATTGAAGAAGTAAAAAATAAGTTCATCCGTTCCTATTTCTACCTATATGTTAAGTTAAATAACAACTTAACTATTTATTTCTTTTATCCGACGAATTTCATTTTATTAGTCTAATTAAATAAATTTCATATTACCTATCCCATTTCTGATCCAAATCAACTTAATTGATACTAATGAGTTCAATGTTCATAAATTTTACTTGGCAGAATTTTTTACTACAAAGATCCATTTCCATAAATAACTCGGCTTTATATAACTAATCATTAAGTATCAATAATGGGATAGTGAATTTAACTATTAAAAGAGAAGTTTTCATTAAAGTTTAGTTTTTGTTTTGTTTAGGTATGTTCATTTATTTTATGCATGTAGTTGGGTATAGACTCTTTCTGTGTCTGTAAATACTGTTTGTTTTATACTTTTATGTGTAACTTGTCTGTATCCTATTTTGTAGACCAATAAAGGAAAAAAAAATAGTTCCGTTCTCCTCCACTTAAAATTCCTCCAGTTTATCTAGGTAGCAATTATTATTATAGGCTGTTTTCCTCGTAGTGCAATATCGGGGATCTGCCGCGCATTCTTGTCCCTTGGACTAGAACAGATTGCGTGTGAGTGTGGAATGTGCGCTCGTGTGTGTGGTACAAGGTACAAGAGGAGAGGGAGTTGATTAAGTTCTTTAATAGTTTAATTCTCGAAAATGCGAAAAAGATACCCAAATTTTGAATTATAAATCCTCATCATCCTAATCCATTTTTGCCATATTGATGAAAGCCTTCTCCACAACCTACATCCTACGTAAGAGTGTTAGCAAGGGAAAACGTAAATTGATCTCTCGGTTTTCATCGTAGCCTAACGTCAGATCACCCACCTGGGATTGTCAGAAGATTCTAATTTGATCCCCACCTGAGGATTTAACCTATTGAATTTGACATTTTAGTGGAAATGTACGATTTACACCGGGAAAAATTTTATAGAACTAACATTTTATGGTACAAAAGCTCCTGTATGACTACAGACGAAGATATATCGAATCTCTTGCAATGTAACTGAAGAAACTGTATGTCAAAAATTCAATTTATTTTGTGAACATAGGTTATAAATATAGACGATATTAATAATAAGGTAAAACGGTACATTGATAATACCAAAATATGTGAAAATCCATTTTAAACTGAAGTATGTATTGTTTGACTTATTATGTAAGCCCAACCGATGGTAATTATCTGTCAGCTATTTCCAGGCTAAATTGCTAATTCAAGCGCGATGTTACTTAACTAAAAAGTATATCGAACCATAGGAAAATGCCAAAAATTAAATTCGATTTTTTAAGATATGACATTTTCCAATTTTTTTCCTACTTTTAAGTACAGGACTCATCTGCAGTAACAGTCTAGTGAATAAATGTGTTAGATCGTCATACCCTGCAAATTAAACTAAATAGGTTAATTGATAATGAAATGAAATAGCCTTCTGAACTGACTGTAAACGTTATGTTGCAATAATTATTTATGGTTCGTTTATTTTCTATAGTCAATCATTGCGTACGCGTAAACATGACCAAATTATATTACTTCTAGTTTATACTGACTGCAGACGTGCGTAAAGATATTACGCGTTTTCAACACACTTTATGTTGTCAATTAGGTAATATAAGACCATTCAACATGTATTAGAAACATTCACTTCTTCGTCACAGTTATTAAATTCAGGAGGTGTAGATTGGTCGACGATCCCACCAGGACGATTAAATTTAAGTTCGGCTTTGCACTTTAAAAAATCAATATTTGATTATTTAGGGTGCTCATAAAAATCACACTCATCACACCCATAAACTTATTTATATATACCATAATATTCTAAATTCAAAAGTTTGTGAGAATGGATTTATGAATGTTTGTTACTCTTTCTTGAAAAGTACCGAACGAATTTTTATGAAACTTTGTAGTAATTTAAATTATATATCCGAATAACACATAGGATATAATTTATAAAGTTTAACGCGGAGAAAACGTCGGCGTATGACGAAAACGAATCCAACTCTAATATTTAGAATTATTAGAGGATACAACCGCTATAGGCCAAGATAGACGACACTCATTCTCTTGTCTATTAATTGTAACGGTTAGATAGGCACACATTTCAAAGATTAACAGCTATAAATCTTTATACTCTGAATAAGATTTTGTAAATACTCTTACAAAACATATTATTATAAATTTATCTTAACTTTTATTACTTATCTAAGTACAACACAATATATATGAGAAATCGATTGAGCCAATAACAATTTATTTTAATCGGTAACAAATCAATTACATTAATACGCAACTAATATTAAAAACTTGTGTAACATAACCAAACAAGTAAGTTCATTCATATATACTCACGCATGCATAATCTGCAAGTTCTCAAAAGTTATTACTCCATTTTTTATATATTGTGGACACAGGTCTCAATCCCGATAACTATTTAACGCAATTTTTTTAACCGACGTTTCGGCATGGATTATAGCAGCCGTGGTCACGGGTCGACTGGTGTGGCTCGGCAGCGTCGTCTCCGTGAAGCTTGGGTTTAAGTATCTACCCTTGGATGAGGAGGGAGTCTTGATATTTTCTTTTTTTTCCTTGTACGGAACTGTTGGTACACATAACACATAAATCTAATCTTCCTTCTTCTCAATCCTTAAATCGTTATCGCGATTGAGACCCTTGTCCACAATTTGTAAAAAAGTGTACAAATCGCGAAAGTTTAAAAACATTATTACTCCATTCCTCCTTGTAAAGACTGAATAGAATACATATCCCCTGCTCTAGGATAAAAAGTTTTGTCGTAAATAAAATATAAAGCTGAGCATAAGATAAAGTTAGGATAAGATAAATTTACTTTATTGCACATTACTTACATAATTAGATTACTCACTTAGAGTAGAAAAAATGTATAATGGGTAGTCTTATCACTATCATCGATCTCTTCCAGGCAATTTTCAGTTGGAGCATACTACTTTATATGCCTCCATAGATCTTTATAGCTATCTTCCACTCTCAGATGAATATATATGGCCAAATAATATTTTTTTCCATTGTAGGTATGTAACAGCTTATGATGGTGATTTTACGGCTATTGCAAGGTCCCATAGCCTACTATAACCACTTGACATTAAACTATTAGTTACGTGAACTAGAGCCGAGCGTTTTGCTCTATGATCAGCTTAATTGGGGAAGGTATTCCACCTTACATAACACGCATAACACGGTGTGTCTTTCTGTTAATAATTACATTTTTGTGTTAAGATGAGTGATCTGCTTCGGATAACCTCTTCTTAGCTCGAACATGTTTGTTTAACGACGTGTTTTTGTTTAGAATAAATCCAAACAAATACTTGATGATAGTACCTATAAGGTAGAAAACAATCTGTATTTATTTAGAACTATTATTATAGAAGTATTCAATCGCATTAAGGTATTATTGGAATTGCGTATAGAAATAAATAATAGTGCGTTAGAGGCCTTTATAAAAATAACAAAAGACATCGTGATATCTAGATTAAGAAGAGCAAGTCTCCTAGCAGCTGGAATTATTATAGAATACTATTACTATCATATAAACCTCGAACGTGTAAAAATAGAGCATAGGCCGTTGTTTAATTAAATCATAATTGTACAACACAGCTAGGTGCTGTAAATTTATGTTTCCAACCCGCGACAGCTTATCACTTGTCCCAAACGCGACTCTCGAATCGGCAGGCATCATTTAGCCGCGAGAAATCCGCCGTGACTGGCCGATTATGTACTGTGATCATTGCAGATAATAGCAACACAAAGTTATTATTGTTCGGTACGGGCCAGCCGGGCAATCTTCCCCTAACACAGAGACGTAAAATCCTTGACTTGTTTCTCTGTTTATTCATAGGTTCCGGCTCTCTGAGGTTCAGAAGTCTAAACATGTGTCTGCGCTCTTCTTGTAGACAACGCAGTATAATTTTAACAGCCGTACCATTACTAATCCTTCTAGAGTTGTGATAAGATTGTATTCGATTGATTTTTGATGTTGTTATTCTTTTTATATAGAAATAAATTTTCTCAAATATGGCCCGCGTTTTGTCAGTTTACATTAGCCAAATATAATAGCTCAAGTTGTGTTTAAATTAATCTTCTGTAAGTAGTACTATTTTTATTAAATGATAGTAGTACAGTAATGTTTTTTTTATGCTTGATGTATTTGCGCTTGACCACGATCTCACCTGATGGTAAGTAAAGATGTGTTCGAAGGCGGACCGCGCGTACCCATAAGATGCCTGTTAACTCTAGCCTTGAATAAACCCATGTTGTATGAGTCTGGAAACACGTCGTTCGGGTGGGTGTTCCACTGCTTAGCCGTGCGTATGATGAAGGAGGAATGAAAGCGCTTCGTACGGCATAATGGGATGTCAACAACAAAAAATTATATATAGATTATGCAATGATAACAGTTCATTAAGATTAATCATACTTATAATTGAATTGTGATTGATGTACAGGCACTCACTCTCGTACAGTGAACACTACGTCTGTGGATATATTTGCACTACAAAAACCGACCTTACCGCCTACGTAATAATGAGGCTGTCAAAGTGCTTGTAATTACGTTCGGTACCGTAGGCAGTATTTGTAGTAGCCTACTTCCTGGCCCTCGATTTTTATGGTCGATTCCCGCATTTAACAATTTGTGTGGTCGACAAGTATGTAGTTGTATTTCGCTATTTTTATATGCTGTCAGATGACGGCGAATATCAGAATATCATCACCCCATCTTCGATAAGATTCGTAAGCTCGCCACGCGATCGTAGAAGTAGACCCGAGGGAATATCTACAAGAGGACGGGCAGCAGCTTCTTTCTGAGTACTATGACCATCTTACTGTGATCGCCAACCCGTCTGCCAAGCGTGGCGATTATGGCATATTGTCCCAAAATAATTATTGGGGGAGGCTTTTGTCCCGCAGTGCACTTCTTAATGCTGTTACGTTGATTATTGTATATTAATTTTTCAAGTGTACCTCTAGCCACAGTTGACCATAGCATTTAAAACTATAGATGACAGGTTTTCGAAGTATGTACTTATATTACAAAATTACTTAACACATTCCTTATAGTTATATGTTTCTTATTTACCATACTATTATAGAAAAGTGGAAAAATAGCCAAAAAATATTTATATTTCCTTTTGAATTATTTTAACTACGAAATGAAATATTTTTATGTTATTGAAATACTTAGAAGCAATAATGTATTTGAACTCATTTCCGAGTCTTTTTCTTACGTGTGATCTCATGGTTATGTATGACTCAGGTTAGACGGCAATTTCTAAAAAACCGTTAAGATATTTATATTCGTATTTCTGTTAAATCGAAATTATTATCCATAAATGTAATCAAAGTAGAGAAACTTGAAATTGATTATGTTCTTAAAATGGATTGAGCGAAACCGCAAAGATTTCACATCTCATATTCATATCAAACATTCATAATTTTACTGTTTTGGACCAAAAAGTTCACAAAACACTGATTACGCACGGAAACCACATTTTGTCAAGACATAAACGTGCTGTCCATCAATGTTTCCATATTTCTATTGAAATAAGATAAAAAAAAAACAGAAAAAAATATTTATAATGATGTTTTTGGAGTGTCCTTTAAATGGATTCATCCTTATACTTTAAATAGATAAAGACTCTCATTGTAATGCAATTTAATCCGGATGGCGTTGGAGTTCTGTACTTTGTATGCGATATTTTAGTATTTTTGTATGAATCTAAACACATGCTAACAAACAACACATACATTCTTGACAGAGTGTACTTTCTGTACTGTCCCATCACTGTTATGTAAAAGTAGGTTTGTGTTTAAGTATTACCTGTATCAACTACTTCCAGTAACTTTTTATATGACAAACCATAACGCAAGATTTCTTTAACTACCTAGGGACAATGTCACACAGATCATCCTAGCCCCAAACTAAGCAAATCTTGTACTATGGGTACCAGGAAAACATCCATGACTCAGAAACAAATATTCGTGCTCATCACACAAATATTTGCACGTACCGGGATTCGAACACAGGACCACCAGCTTCGTAGGCAGGAGCACTAGCAACTAGGCTACGGTGACCGTCCGATTATCCTTTTAACCTGTGTATGATCACACTGGAGCTCTACCGGCTAAGTCGCCGAACATCGTTATCGTGAATTGCGTGCAAATAAATAAAGGTTAAAAATGACTTAATCAATCGTTAAATCGGCTTTAATGGCCAAATGTGACGTCATAAATGGTCCGGAATCGATTGTCAACGTTGAAGCCGATTTAACGATTGATTAAGTCATTTTTAGCATTTATTTAATTGAACGCCATTCACGAAAACGAAATTCAGCGAATTAGCCGGTAGAGGCCCTGTTCTTCTCTTCATCGTCGATTAATGTCATAATATACAATAATTGCGTCTTCTGGGGTGGGCTCCGCAATGCTATTGAAAAAAAATACTATCTATAAATTACGGTAGACTTCCTAATTAATATGATATTTATTTCGTGGTTGACGTTTTGGTGGAAATTATAGCTACACAAGGAGCAGCAAATCCTGCATTACCAAGCTTTGGGATCTTGGTGATAAGCGTAAGCCCAAAAATATGAGGCCGACCTTGAGGTTCATTCCGATGAGTCTCTTAGACGCAAAGACCATCGCAGTAGATTTTGCGATGGACGTCAGCAAGAATTTCAAACTTCTCTTGTAAGAACCCTTCGATGTCAATAGATACTACACACAAGGCCGGTTTTAAGAGGATTTCATTTGATTGACTTAATTTTGATTGCCATCATAACGAATGAAATGAATGAAAAAATAAGAAGAAGATAACAATCCAAACATATTTTCTTACTGATTAAATTCATTTTCAGAGTAGTTTAATCTTTCCCAGGCCACGTCCCTGATCAACAATTTAAATCAACAATAAAAGTTGCGATGTTAAGAATGTGACTGTTATTTTTCCAATGTCTTAAAACTACACTGAGTCACCGTTTGACTTCATATTTGTTAACACCACGCCTTAAATGAGCAGGATTGGATACATAAGGTTTTACCAGATATAGTTTAGAAAATTAACGTATTATCATTTTTAATAACGGCAACACTATTATTGGCAAAACTTATTATGAGTTATGGTTATGACTATGTTCGTGAATCTACTTTTTTATAAGATATTTTCGCTGTAGGCAGGTATAATAAATAATTATTAAGTACCTATTTACTTACTTTATTATTTTTGACAAATTGTATTAGGCTTGTGATGTTTTACGAGTTTTTATCACGAATCCGTAATTTTGACTGCCACTTTCCAAATTTATGGTTTGAGAAGTGTTTTTCTTTCGCTTAGATTTAACACTGTATGAGAAACATAGTTGATTAAACTCAGAACATATAAATGCTGAATAGAAATGAATGATAGAAATTTATATTTCTAGGAGAACAAAATTGTATGGAACTAAAATTAAGAACAAAACTGTCCAAAAGACATTTCGATGGGGTAGTCTGAAATAGGCTATTTTATTGATTTTTTGTTGTATAATTTGCCACCATGCTTAATTATGTTAAATTAGTTTTGGACAGTTCTGTTCTTAATTTTAGTTTTTAACAAATCTGGTGCCTTAAACAAAAAATAAAACTGTCAGGAATAGTCTATTTCCTTTTCCTTTGATTACTGAAAATAAATTAAAATATAATTGTTTCACTAATTATATGAGGAAATAGGAGAGTACAAAGTCAATTTTGTGGATCGGTCGATGTCGATCGATTGAGAATAAGTGTAATAGTAGAACCTATAACCCGCAGGATACCAGTAAAGGCTTATTTGTAACTGTTGAAAATAAATATGTATATTCAGTATTTGCGGCAATAGGAGAATACCAAACCCTGATTTTTTTTTTTTTTTTTATTTCTATATATATTTTTTTTTTTAATTCGGTTTTTATTTTATTATGTTGTATTAGTTTTTATATTTGTGATTAATTGTATATTCAAACACAATTTCAATTGTTAATGAATAAATAAACTTGAAACTTGAAACTTTTAGAAATATCAGTATTGCCTTATTTTATGCATGTATATAGAGCTAGACAGTCTCGGCAGTCTCTCGTCGGTGTCTCTCTTAAGAACCTGTGTTAGTCTCAAACTAGGGTCTGTATCTTGGAAACTCAACGCTAAAATCAAGGCAGCTTTCCCTCTTTAATAATTTTATTGAATCATTTATATTGTAATATTCAAAGAAAACAAGACAATTTCTATGTACCGTGTTACTAAAAAGAACTTACATAATCGCACCATCCCATCCCAAATCGAATGACCAAAGCGGTAACATCTGTTAAAAGTCAACTTTGTAAACCATTACCGCTCACACATCAATCTTTTATGGTCATTAGCGGATTGAGACGGCAATGTATGCCATAAATGGTTGGCAGCTTTGTCACAACATGTGGGAAGATTTTCTTCGTTATGTAATCATTTTACTGTTAGAGAATGTTGAGCGATTTGTTAGGGGAGATTCTATTAAGAGCGGAGCGGTAAAACAATCATATCTTCCACAGTTGTTGGTACAGACGCCAGCACATCCAGCTACCCCAATCTGTCAAATTTATTTTATAGATTTTCAACTTTATCACCAAAGCATAAGGTTCACTTTTAATTGGGGAAGTTTGACAGATTGGGGTTACTTGATGTGCTGGCGTCTGTACATTCGTTTTAACGTGGGTACACGTCATGAATCCCCATATCATGGCGATAACGAACTGTGATGTTCTAACTCTTTCGTTTATCCCATTGATTAAGATACGGGATCCAAAGCAGTTGTTGTGAGAGTGGAAGAAACTCCGCGGGTGAGCCTGAGCCACACCACTCAGTGTCATTTCATTGTGAGCCCCTTATCGATGGAGTTGCAGTGGTAGGAAAGGGAGTGTGACTTCTCCCATTAAAAATAAGAATAGTTATACAAGCCTCAAAGTGACTATAACTTTGCCATAAACCCCATGCTTGGCAGACGGGTTGGCGATCGCTGTATAATGGTCATAGCCACCCATCAGAAGCAATGACACAAGATTATGCTTTTATCTAGTACTTATAATGTATATTGCTCCTTTTACAGAAGGAATAAAAAAATGTCGCTTTCGCCTTCATACTTTTATTTAAACAACTAGCTGGTTATAAAGTATACCCGCGCTATACTTTATAAATTATCATAGCTCCTCCCCCGTGCGTAGGTGACAGCGTGATAAGATGTAAGCCTATATGTTGACCCGACCTCTTAGTAATATTCATGCAAAATTTGAAGTAAATCCATGCAGTACTTTTTGAGTTTATCCCGGACATACATACAGACAAACAGAGAAAAATTCTAAAAACTATATTTTTGGCTGCTATTGTAGATCACGCCACAAGTATCCTTTTTAAAAATATTCAATATACAGTTTTGACTTGCCTACGATTTAATTATATGTATAGATGATGACATCTTAATCATCATTTACACTTTTGCTTAAACTCTTTGTCAATCGCTTCACGCTCTGCTATAACGTCCGTATGTCTATATCCGAAGGCTAATACGATGGGACACGAACATAGACCCAGTTCTTATGGTTGCAAAAACTATTGATTGTTACTTTAAATTGCGTAGCAAGCGAGCGTTTCCCATGGAGGAATCTAGGTAGAGATATGTGAATATCATACATGAGGTTTCCCTTGTATCGGTATGAATCTAAACTTTTATTACTGTGTTTTATTAGAATATGACTAACGACGTATAGAAGACCAATTTCTTAGCATTCACTGTGTGGAAACCGGGTCCATCGCATGGTAGAGTCTAGTGTTCCCTAGACTAGTCCCTCCCTCTTACCCACCACTACAACTCCTGTAAGCCAGGATCAACAGTGGCACACAATGAAATGACACTGAGCGGTGAAGCTCAGGTATGTCCCGGGGAATCGCTTTAACTGTCTTAGAACCCGCAACGAATTTAATCAGAAAGAGAAAAAAGGAGGAGTTAGAAAATGAATAGTTCCACTTCCCTCCAGAGCAAAGCGGGAGACAGAATGATGTAAAGAGGTTATAGCCTCATAAAATGAGAGATTTGCAACTAGAAAAGCCAGCTGCAAAAGCACCGAGGATCAATTGAAGGGTCCTACACTGAGGCTGCGACTTGCGACTCAGATGTAGGTTTATGGGAGCCTCCTGTGATGCATGAAGGCTCACTTTCTCTGCCTCTCAGTGTTCCCCCCTCTTCCTAGCCAAATTTGGTAAGATCCTAACAATGCCGCTTTGGATACTCGTTCTAATATAGAACTTACGGAATTTCTTGATAATCGTAAGTCTTTTATGGGTTATAGAGGGATTTTTCTGGTATACCCCTTGCCCCCACTTTCACGGCATATAAATTAAACACAAAGCTGTTCCAAAATAATATTATAAATGCAAAAGTTTGTGAGCATGGATGTATAATGTTTCTTATTATTTCACGCAAAATCTACTGAAAGAATTTTGATGAAACTTTGAAGTTATATAGCGTTTATATATTAATATATATAGTAAAATTATATAGTAATATATAGTTAATATATTGACGGTCACCGTAGCCTAGTTGGTAGTGCTCCTGCCTACGAAGCTGGTGGTCCTGGGTTCGAATCCCGGTAAGTGCAAATATTTGTGTGATGAGCACGAATATTTGTTTCTGAGTCATGGATGTTTTGTATATAAGTATTTATCTATCTATATAAGTATGTATATCGTCGCCTGGTACCCATAGTACAAGCTTTGCTTAGTTTGGGGCTAGGATGATCTGTGTGACATTGTCCCTAGATATTATTATATTATTATTATATCAGAATAACATGTAGGCTATCACACTAATATTATAAAAGCGAAAGTTTGTAAGTGTGTATGTTTGTTACTTCTTCACGTTTAAACGGTTGGAGTGATTCTAATAAATTCTGGAATGAAGTTAGCTGCTGGATTAGCTGCTGGATTAACCCATATGCTATAATTTATTAAGTTTAATGCGGGTAAAACCGCGGGGCACAGCTTGTAATTTATAAAGTTTAAGACCAGTGTTAACAGGGGGACTGTTAGTAATAAATAAACAAATATCCGGGTTATATCATATATATGACCAAACTAAGCAAAGCTTGTAGATACTAGATAACGGATAAAAATACTTAAGTATGTTTTTTATAAATATTTACATACTAAGTATATACACAGAAAACACCCAGATCAAGTCAAATAGACTTGTTCGTGAACACAAATATTTGTTTTGTGCGAGGATCGAATCTCTGGATCTAAAGACAGGTTCACTACCGACTGAGTCATGGTCATCGGTCGTCATTATACAACATGTAACTAGCCAAAGAAATCTACAGAGAAACGGCAGCTCGACTAGTAGAAACGATACGTTCCCGAAATGCTAGCCTATATTTCGCTCAACAATTGAGCATTGCTATTCAACGTGGCAATGCTGCCAGCATTCTAGGAACGTTACCTACTGGCACGAATTTTGTAATTAATATTCCGAATTGTTATTCATAATTATTTTGTTAAATCTCTTAATAAAAATTTAAACATGACTTCACTATGAAATCCAATACCCTTAATTCATCTATCAAGTAAGGAACCTAACACAATTATGGGATTTAAAACTAGATAGATAATAATAAGATAATGGTTTATTTCTCTCTTAAAGGCGCATACATCGTGATGTTATGTTTAAAATGTTGTTGTTTAAGCAATTATTAAAAAAAGCCTTTGAGAGAGCTGGAGTCTGTACTAGGCTCGAAACGTGTATGCCAAATCTCCAGGCTCCCCCCTGTCTTGGACATAAGGTTTAGAAGCTTATATTTACATATTCCAAATTAAACAAAGTTATAAGTTTTCAGAGAATTTGTAATGTGTTACACATACAAAATAAAATAGTACATAAAAATAAAAAAAATCGGTGAGAGGTGAGTGTGTGTGTGTGTGTATTTGTGTTTCTTATAATTTTTATTGGAACGAAGTTCCTTATCGCGCGTTGCGAAAGGCTAGATGAAAAAAAAGGGAAGAAAAGTTGTAACGACTCTTTTTGCTTTTTTTATTACTATACTGATTAAGTTTATATTACATTATATTAGTTATTAATAAAAAAAAAATATTAACTTAAAAAAAATATTACAATTTCTTCACTAATTAATCGAAAGGAACTTCGTTCCATCCGGGTGTCCCTTAACACCCCTCAAGTTTTTTTTGAGTTTGAATCGAAAAAATCGAAAGAAATGAATAAAGATATAATTATATTTTAAGCCTTCGCCATACAACAGCTCAGTCACACGAAGTCGCTATCTGAATTATACATACTGACCCACTACAGACGGATGAACTCAACGAGGCCGTTCGCTTCCTTTCCTTTGGCAGTGCCTGGTGAAAACCGGACGCAGGTTTATGGCGCTCTTTAGATATTTGAAGGTCAATATGTTAATAATAATAGGTAGGAATTTAATGGTTATCTCAGCTACATAACTTAGTTGACGCAACGTGTAACTTTGATCATACATAACCCTAAAAGAGTGTGATCAACTATCGAAATCAGATCAAAATCAGCCAGCTATGTAGGAAATACGTATATTAACGGCTATTTTGCAGTTAACCCTGGAATATTATAATTATAAAAAATGTTATCATGAGTGTGGGTATTATATAAAAGGTCATACTTTTATAAAAGACCTACAATTTAAGAAATTAATTGGTTTTGATTATACCCAAATACAGTTGCGTAACCTATTCCCTCACTCTTATAATATATGATTAAGGAAGATTATACGACATGAACGGTTAGAGATCAAGTGCTGGACTTAAATGTTTAAGTGCTCTACGAGGCACAGGTGTATATACTGCTAACTTGAGCCATTGGGTGATTTCCTTGCCAGAGAAATGACGGCGGTAGAAGTCTACCGCCAATACTGTCTCCCTCTTTACGCATACATGCAAAAATGATTAAAAGAGAACATCAACAGCATCTATTTTACTGACTTATTTTTCGATATGTGGTTTCCAGTTGAAATATTTGTCCATAGTGATGCCTAAAACAATCATCGACACTACTTAAACGAGTGTTATTATATTCTATGTTCAGAGGGATAATATTTGAATTCTATGTCTGAAATTGTATTAGGTTTGTCATATTCATGTTAATTTTTAAATTATTGTAGACATTAAGTAGATACATATATTGTAATAATTTTATTTAAATAAATTAAATAGCATTTTTAATTTTTACAACTATTAGTGGGTCACAGATATTCTTAACCTGTGCCTCTAGCACGAGTTCCTGCAGTTTACTTACTCGACCACACGTACAGTTTCGTCCCATACATTGAGCACCAGAGTAATAGTTTCCGCGAGAGGCGCTGGTGCTCAATGTATGGGAGAAAACTGTACGTGTGATCGAGTGAGCAAACTGCAGGAACTCGTGCTAGAGGCACTGTACGGGAATAGAAACCGAAACACAGGGTGCCGAGGTAGCAGCGAAGCAAACACCTTGACCACTTATTATTTGAATTTGAAAGGTGACAAAACCATTGATCTTGCTTTAAAATCCAGGGCTTTAAATTAGTACTAGTATTGTATTTTTATAATTTTTTACTGGCCTGTTGGTGTAGTTTTTATTTCATTTTTTTTAATGCTAAGCCCGCACTACGGAATTTATCCCTGTCTCGCGGGGTACTTTACAAACATATAATAGACGGACACAGATTACTCCTAGACTCAGGACAACTATTTATGGGTCACACAAATAGTTATCCGGCGAGGCGACTGTCTTAGCCGCTGGGCCACACGTGTCACAGTCTAGTGGTTGATAACCCTGACTTCTAAGCCAGAGGTCGTGGGTTCGATCCCCACCAAAGACAAATCTTTATGTGATGACCACGATTTTATTTCTGTGCCTGAAAATACGTGTGGTTAGTTTGGGATCAGAGGACAATGTGTTAGTTGTTCGAAAGTATTTATTTATTCAAAAATGTCTGCTGCCTAGCTTCAGTAAAATATACCTCTATAATATTCCTCCCACAAACAGAACTTTGCAAGTAAATACATTTACCTACCTCAAGTATCAAGACCAGATATTAAACGACAAGTACCGTACCGGACATGTTAGTAGTGTGTCCGTGCGGCCTTGCGCCCACGCACACCGGGCATTGTGTGGGCATCTTCGTTAGAAAATACCTGGTTACCCTTCAAATGTTGATATATGAAACTGGGTTAGCTTGCTGGGAGGTGTCTGGTGGATATTTCTTGTTAAGATTAGTTTTGACGATCTCTCTGGTATCAAAAGTATACAATGAATCCGTCTAAAATTTAATTAAAAAAAGTACTGGCCATAAAATATATTTAATTGACAGAGACATTGACACTTAATTTTTTTTTCCGCGATTTAAAATATATTCGGAACTGATATTTATTTATTTTATTTCTCAGGTTTTTAAGAAAGTTTTTTTATATCTTTGCACAATTGCATAACTTTATAAATTCTGCTCTTTAAAATAGTTATTTCATTTTACAATGTAATGAGAATTCATTCTCTTTACTTTATAAAATAAAAAACCTATTGAGTCTCCAAATTTTCGGAATAGATGTATTAAATGCATTACTTAACTCTATTACGTATAATTTTATAAAATTTGCAAGATTTTACTTTGCAAGGCATTTTTTTTTACGACGAAGAACCCTTTGCTACAAGCAAGATCACGCAGCAGTTATATGTAGTCTAGTGCCGCGGCACCGCAGACTTCAGTCCACTTTATTATATGTACAGACGCCAGCACATCCAGCTATCCCAATCTGTCAAATTGCATTTATAGATTTTCAACTTTATCACAAAAGCATAACGTTCACTTTCAATTGGGGAAAATTGCAGATCGGGGCAGCTTGATGTGCTGGCGTCTACACATTAATACGTGTCTTAACTTCACATTAAAACCGTAATCATATTTTTGTACAATGACTATCTAACCAGTCTTGTAGCTAAAGAAATATTTTAAAATACCATGCAGCCTATTACAGATAATTGCACATTACATACATGCTCATAAAAATAGCATTAAATACGTCCAACTTAGAAAATACGATGACTAGTAGAAAACTAAACAGCCTAACAAGTGCAAACTTTGTAACAAGCACTTTTACTTTTACCATTTATTTTGCTGTATCACTAGTAGCTCTATCTCTTTTCCTCTTAAGGGAAATTGTATTGTGGGAAAAAGATAGACCATCGCGGAAGGTGTGATCGCCAGGAAGATGGGCAACAATGGGAACAGTTGTGTAACAGTTATTATAGCTACTACTCACAAGCTACGTATTTGAAAGCAGATGTTCTCAATTGTTTATTCATCTTTATTATACCTCTATCCTTTGCAACGCAGGGAACTGAAAATCTAACTTTTTAATTCCCACCAATCTCTTTTGAAACTCATTGCGGGGCTCCAGTAATGTAGCCGGATGGCTGCTTTTAAATTTCGGTAGTTAAGTGGACAAAAGCGGGATTGGGGCGAAAAGTTGCACAAATTTTTTTCACCCCTATCCCGCTTTTGTATAATTATTAATTTAAATATACAAATTTTAATTCTGTAACAATTCTAAACTGAAATTAATAAATTTAGCTTTATCTGAAAATTTTAAGTCATATTCTATATTCAAAATTATTGAATCGATATAAATGCTACAGTTGTTATTGGTGTACTTACAGATATGTATTACACATCTGCTTGTTTAGCATAGCAAACTTATTAAATTATTGGTGTTCAGTTTATTAACTAAAGAGTAAATTAAGAAAAGCTAGAAGTACAAATAACTATTGAAACTTTAATAACCTCTTACAAATCAGGAAAGGCTGTCTATAATGCAATATTTTCTACACAATGGCATATTCATGCTGGCAGGCAACAAAAAATGCTGTGGACTTAAATGCCATGTCAAAACAATAAATTAGTCAGTTTTGTTTTAAATATCCTTAATTAATATTTATTGATGTAATTTATTTCAATAAAGCGCTAATGTTAATTATATATGTCTATTCCGAAAACATATATAACTTTCGAATAATTATAAAAAAAAAAAAAAAAAAAAAAAAATTGCTAAACAAAACAACAGAGAAAGCACCCACTTACAAAACATGTTGTCCAATTCATAGCCCTCCGGCTCCAAAAAGGAGGGAGCTGGTTAAATAAAAAACCTAATAAAGACTAAAATGTATTAGAATGTAAAGTAACAAGCCTACTTTACATTCTAATAAGTTAGAGTATACATATTTGTTTCTTAATTTTTCTAAAGAATATAATCTATTAAGTACCTACTGGCCTCCTATAATTTAGGATTGCTCTTATAATTTGCATTTCGTTGGTACAATCATAGCTTAAGGAATGGAAATATATCCTCATAAATATAAATACTATTACTTACTTCTCGTATGGGCAGTGGTTACCCTAGTGTCAGAGTTGTTCAAGCCGCCCCGTAGGCCTCCGACATGGCTTAACGACTGTTGTCTAATGACTACAACTAGGATCGACAGGTTAACGTGCCCTCCGAAGCATGGAGATGCTCAGAAATTGAACCACTTCGACGGTCACCCATCTATGGACTGACCGCGAGCCTAGTTGCTTAACCTCGCCGATCACTTTCTGCTCAGCATCTGTCTCTGAGGGCCTCATGAATACTATTCATATTTTTTATTTTATTTAAAAGACAGCGCCCGCATTAGAGAATCTAATACCTGTGTCGCGGGGTTCTTTACAAACACATACTTAATAGACGGACATAAATTTTATCCAGACTCAAAACAACTATTTATGGGTCACATAAATAGTAGTCCGGCGCGGGACTCGAACCCTAGACACGAAGCGGCGAGGCAACTGTCTTAGCCGCTGCGCCACACGTGCAATCAAAAATTATTACACAATGTACTTAACTAACAATAAATACTATTATTCGTTAGTTATGTATCTAGTATATAATCTGTTAAATAAAAGCCAGCAATAAGACAAAACGAAAAGCATACCCATTAATCATGAGAAACAGAAAGTACGGGAAAAATCTCCAACGTAGTTAATAATTAAAACGCCCTTTACTTGTTATTTATAACAACTAATTAAATTCGTAACTCACAAGAAAATTATTACTAAAACACGCAACTGAAAACATTAAATTTCTGAGGTGGACAAGTGAAAGCTAATGCCAGTAAAAGTATTAGAAATTAGCGATCATTCATAACATATTTCATAAATATGTATATATACATCTGTATAATTGCATGAGAATATATCACACACATTGCCAGGCTGGAAAAAGTAATTTATGACACAATAAAATCGCAACAGTCATTTGTCAAACTAGGGTTGCCACATGTAATATTAGAAAACATTATTTTAGACTGAAAATGAGGATTTTAGATAGGATACAAAAAGATGTATGTACATTTTTGTTTTTATTTAATCAAAAAGGAAACTGCAAATACAAGTTTCTATAACAATTAAGACTAGTCTTTATATTTTTTTTGTCAATAGAATATCATAACTTTTCAACAGGTATTGTATTTTAGCTAAAGTATTTTTTTTTAATATACATACTTACTGATTTAAAACTAGATATAATTTATAAAAAAAGGTTATTCGGTAGATGAGAACAGTTACTTAAAATGGAAGAATTTATTTACGACAGGGCAACCCTAGTCAAAATTAATTAAGACTACCAATTCTTTTAATCAAGTTGTAATTCTTGTTAGCAGTAGATTTATACATGTCTGTGTCGGTGTAAATCGATTTAATTTAGCGTATCTTTGCATAAAACTACAACAAATGAACGATTTATCCAAATAAATAACCTTCTAAAATATGCTGTCAAAAAGCTTAATATTATTTTTAAGTTAGCGCGAATTAAGTGACCTTTAATTCGCGCCAATACTTAATGCTGCCATTTATCACGACTATACATACATTTAAATTTTAAATCGTCAAAAAACTGGAGATAGATAAGTTTTTAAACGTTTGAATCACAATAACTGAAACCGGATTTTAATTAGAACAACAATTACTCGCAATAAGAAACAGAAGTGGGTAAAAGTTGCTAAAACCTGAATGTTTTAAAAAGGCTGGTGACCCGGTGGCCTTTCGTACAGTGTTCCCACGTCTGACTGTACAAAAATATACCGTAATGTTATTTAACACAATGTTTAAGTTTTAGGTCAAAGAGATAAGCTTTGCTTAATTCACACCGAAGACATAGAAATGTATTTTATCGTTTAATTTCATCTTCTACAATAATAAATCTTAACATGAGTATTTCCCTTAAAATCCACGAAATTTACTTCCACATTTTAGTAATTACTCCGTTGATTCTGAATGAGTGATAAAATTGATCTAATAAATCGAGATATTGTCCCCGATTCTATGCCATACCACTTGAACTAATTCTAAAATCATTTCTTTCTAATAGAAACTAAATTTATGGCATCGTTAGTTGTGTCAATTTAGTTTTGGCGCGAAATACTGAAGGAAAATATGCATTTTAGGGGATTGTTAAAGGAACTAGTGTTTGCAAAGTGACCTTTACTGGCTTCGACAGCGACAGTTGGTTCACCACTAAGATCATGGAACACACACGTACTTAGAGTATCGGCGACTAGCTCTCTGTTAGAGTTCTCGCGTGGCACACTTACAGAGTGCCAGTGATGAGCACTCCTAAAGCCCCGAAGTGCACGGCACAGTCGACCAAATAGGCCCGCGGTGAGCATTATTTGTACGTGTAGTGTAAGTAGTTTTAGTAATTTGACGGTTATAAGTATACCCTCTTCTTTTCATAAGATCTATAATAAACTGAGAAATAATGGCATTTGAAATAATTTAGTGGTTTGAAAGAACGCCAGCATTGTTTCCAAAATTAAATTACTTACTTATCGCATGGGCAGTGGTAACCATAGTGTCAGATTTGTTCAAGCCGTCCATTAGGCCTCTGGCATGGCTTAACGACTGTTGCCTAATGGCTACAACCGGGACCGACAGCTTAACGTGCTCTAAAAAGCTCGGAGACGCTCACAAATTAAACCACTTTGGCGGTCACCCATCTATGGACTAACCGCGAGCCTAGTTGCTCAAGTAACTAGGCTTGACCTCGCCGATTAAATGAACATAAGATTACTTTCATTCGATTTCAAGTTGTCCATCAACTTTTTATTGAATATATTTACATCTGATCGATGAAGGTCATTAAAAAACTATGTAAACAAACCTTTTAAACTTTACCTTTTTAACATTAAACACTTCATTTGTCTTGTAAACATTTCCTTTGTCATGTAAAATCGCTACACAACGCGTAGTTTCGCAATTCATACCTACCGGAGCGCGTCAGGCTTGCCAAAAAACGCCTTTCTCATTTTTTTAAATTCTATTATCCTACAAATAACCCCGACCCCAACTGAAGTAGCGACAAAAATAACAGCGAGCGAGGGGAAGTCATGTCGGACTGGTTCTCTTACAAAATCTTTTGTCGGTAGCAACACCAGTGCCTCTAGCACGAGTTCCTGCAGTTTACTTACTCGATCACACGTACAGTTTCGTCCCATACACAGTTTTAGTTCTTAATAGTTTCCGCGTGAGGCGCTGGTGCTCAATGTATGGGAGGAAACTGTACGTGTGATCGAGTAAGTAAACTGCAGGAACTCGTGCTAGAGGCTCAGAACTGGAAGGGGGCCTAAGAAATGGAATCAGCAAGGGCTTCTGGCCTGGAAGGCAAATATGGAAACCACTACACTAATTTCCTTTCAACCGGATGTATACCAAGTTCTTTCTACAAGAGGATGAGCATGACTTTAAATTGGATAGACGTATAGCAGTAGTCATAGACTATTCCGCGGTTTCCCACAACTAAAACTGCATTTAAAATTTAACAACACTTAAATCATTTCATCATTGTTAAGCACCGTGAATGAATAAGTAAAGCTATGAACTTAGACACTGCACTTGACTACCGTGGGAATATTAACAGTTATAATAACCGTCCGTCCTGTTTTCGCAACGACAATAGTATGATTGTGAATGAAAAGGGTAATAAAAGGCTATATACATCGACCTAATTTTTTAAATTTATATCCCCATTTGTGCACTTTGGCCGAGGACAAAAAGGCCTTTTCATTGATAAGTAAACTGGCAGTCGAGTACCTCTTCCACGACTCCATATATGTAGTTTACTTACTCGATCAAGCGGTAAGTAAACTATACACATTTTAAGTTTATTGTGTGCTAGGTGCTAGTTAATGTACAGACGCCAGCACATCAAGCTACCCCAATCTATCAAATTTCCTCAATTGAAATTGAAGTGCTTTTGTGATAAAGTTGAAAACCTATAAAAGAAATTTGACGATAAGTAGAGAACTTATTGGAAAAACTGCAAGTATCACCGAATAAACTACATGAACTTGTACGCATTCACGATGACGAGACGTCATGGTATCTAGAAAATTAATAATTTAAAAATTTACAGATTAAAGATTTTCAGCTGACCCTCGATTTTTTCATATGAAGTTAATTCAGCGACGGTATGTGATATACAAGAAAAAAATTAGTAAATAATTACAAGTTGCAATTAAATTATGGCTGGTCGCCAAATTAAACTAAAAGGTAGATCACACTCTTTAGGTAGACAAAGATAGGGCGAGATGCTCTCTCTATCTCTCTATAATGATGTCAGTTTCTTGGCCCCTCGAAATACACGTGACGTAGTACGAGATCAGTACATCAACAACACTCATTCTTATTCTCAACTATCATATTGATCTTGACGAGTCGAGAAACGCTCTTCTAGAGTCTGAAGTTATCAGTGTTAAGCTCCCGTAGCCTCGGAGAGCACGTAAGGAACGTATAACTGCGTTTGCGCAGATACTTGTGCACTGCAATATGGACCAATTGGGCGAATTACGACGGAAGAACATTGTTATTATGACTTCACAAATAAAATTATGTTATAAAATCACACAATAAATTGTATAATAGCTAAGTAAATAAAATAAAGCGACATAATTGGATTACACATAAATCATCGACTTTATACTAATCTAATGCATATCTCACACTACCAGAGTCAAATATAATTTATGTTCTTGTGTTTCCAACAGGGATCGAAGCCAAACCCACACTGGCCCATCAAATCCCACTCTTGTCTACTTATAGCAATATTCTTTTGCCAACTTGTGCTATAAATTGCCTAATTCTATCTTCCTACGTGTTTCCCACACATGTTTTAACTTAATACTGTAAAGTGAATCGTCTAAACATGGGGATTACATAGTACCTAACACTACTATTTCATTGAATACTCAGTGTGTGGGCAGGCTAAGGCTCTTCATAAGTTCGCGACTAGAATATATCATCACAAGAATGCCTCGTTGATCTAGCTGTAGCATGTTCAACCACAGATAATAAGTGTGGGTCAATAAATAATACTGGGAAAAATAAGGTTTACCAAAATTGATTCCGGGTACTCTGAACCGGGGGTATAAATCACGAAACATGATACGCCGACGGCCGCTGGGACAGAAGGGTTCTTGAGTGCCGGCCACGAACCGGAACACGCAGTGTGGGCAGGCCCTTTACAAGATGTACCAATGATCTTATGCGGATCACTGGAAGCCACTGGATGCAGATAGCGCAAGATCAGCAATTCTGGATGTCTTTGGGAAGGCCTTAGTCCAGCATGGGCGTCTTTCGTCTGATATGATGATGTATACGAAAAAATAATGTAAAATTGATAAGCTCCTTCGTTTGAAGTAGGTCTAAAACCGAATTTACTATAAGTAATATTAGTTATGTTCAATGTAAAAGTTCATATCTAAAGCATTATCTTAAACAGTAACATATTGAAGAAAAAGCAGAACGCATTATTACATAAGTAACATATACAGTACAATATTATGCAACTGCCGGCATTATTGCTAAAAGCGATCTACTAGTTATTAAAAACAAAAATGTTTAAATAATGTAACGAATTAATGTATTTTATTCAGCACTTGGTTATTAAAATACACTTATATTTTTACATCATGCTCACCATTTAAAGTCAAATACAGTATTAAGCTTACATTATACGAAACTAGATTTAGATGATAGCCCAAGCCGTTCGTCCTCTCTTATCACATATTATGTACTGTGTTATCCATAAATAAAGAAGAAGTCATTTTACTACTAAGTAAGTAGGTAAGCACCCCGACAGTCCACCAGTCACCACTAGCTGCACTCGTTCACAAGTATAACTTGTGGGCTCACAGCCATCGTCACCCTCGCCATATTAGAGGAAAGGAAAGCACCTATGCATGACGATCTGAGAACTACATTATATATATTATATATATATATATTAACACATATTTAGTCGAACAGCGTTTACCACGTTCAAGATAAAAGTAGTTACTCTGTTACAAACAATATATGCACATGAAAAATTACGGTTAGCGGAAGTTTTTTATTATGTCGTTTAAAATACAGTATTTATTACCCGAACGCTTGGAACCTTTTCCTTTTTAATTATGAGAAGTTGTGCAAACCAATGTTGGAAAACCTAATAAAAAGTCGCAAAATTGGCCATTTGTAAGTAACCTTAAGAACCTGTTCGACTTTTAATAGGATTAAAATAGGAATACATTAAGTAGTGCCACTTGCGGCTTGTTACTGTGTGAATGACGTCACTTGTCGTATTTATCACTTTTCAATTTGCTCTTTCGATAGTTGAATAAGTAGCGTAAGTAGGTGTGTTGTGTTTGTTCAGTTGACAGTAATCGGATATTGGATATTGAAGTTAGACATCAATAAGTTTGGGCTTAGCGTATTGTGAACTACATATATGGCAACATCGCATACCGGATTTATAACGACAATTTGTTTTGAGCCTAGCTCTTTTGATAATATTTTCTTTATTGGAGTTATGTAACTACTTTAGAAGAGGAAGGGGTTATGGATTTTTTAATAGTATTTTTTTATGTTTATGCGATACGTTATTATTCCATTCTTTATTTAATGTCGATAGGGATTGTCGATTGGGATTTTATGTCGATAGGGATTGTCGATTGAGATTTTATGTCGATAGAGATTGTCGCTTAGGATTTTACGTAATTAATATAATTTTAGCTTTTAATAATTGATTATAAAGAATAAACTTTGTTAATGATTTGGATTATTTTTACCCTGTTTGAACAGACTTGGACAGTTATCTGTTTACTCTATTTTAATGCCCTCCTTATGTCAGATTGGCGTTAAACGATAAAATTAGGTGTTGTCAGCCTTTTAACAGTCCGTAACCTTCCTAAGAAGTCGTGCTCCAAATAAGATTTCTAAGCACACGCGGACACAAAAACTGACATTACACTGCATAGCGGTGTATAATTTGCATCGACATTAACTATGGACTTAGGGTGGACAAAATTCTAGGTTTTTAGAGGACAATATCGGTTTTCTATAAGCAATCATAAAAAGTAAGAATATCTAAATATTTTTAATTAGTTATACAGTTATTGATTTAGCCACAAACATAACAAGTTATTTTATGTTAAAGTGTGTGGAAATAGAGTGCACCTTTATTTGAGAACAAACAATAAAAAAAGCTGTAATATGTCCTACGTAGATGGCTACCCTCCATGACCAAAATTCAACCAGGAAGGTACTATCATAAAAAATAACATAAGATTATTTCATATGAAGTAGACTGTTGGTGATAGTCACGCGGGACGCACCGTACCCGGACTTGCCACGGGCAACGCGCACCCGTTCCTCCTGGGCCGCAACCCGCTCTTCCAGCGCTGGAGCTGCTCCCGCCGAGTCAGGTCCAGCTCGCGCTGGGCGTCAACCAAACCCACGTCGTTGGTGTCCGCCACTATCTTTTGGGCCTTCTTTTTAGGCTCCTTCGCTGAGCCCGAGGTCGAGGACCCATCCGACCCGTGTTTAAGGAAGGTCTTCCACTTCCTCAATGCCATCGAACTAACTTCTGACGCAATGTTAAGTTTTATTGAAGTATACTTAACTCACATGTGATACTTGCTACAGTTACAAAAAATGTTACCTAAATGCGTTGATGTCTTTTTTACTAGAATAAATTACCAATGTTACCTTTGTCCAGCAGTGGACGTCTTTCGGCTGATATGATGATGATGATGATGAAATTACCAATGCTTCGTGTGGCTCAAAGTTTAAGGCTTCGGCCCGCTAATACCTCGGTACCCTCGTGTTTAGGGTTCTATATATGTGTGATCCATATATATTTGTTTTAATTCTAGGTGTGTAATTCAAGAAATTACGTGGTCTTAAAAAACCGTTTCAGGTAGTGTCCGACTAGCACAACTAGGATTTCGTACAAACTTGTAGGTATTGAGTCTGGGTTTTTCCCGCTTTTTGTGATTTAATATAAATTAACGTACTATAAATAAATATATGTATATACAACATGTAACTTAATTAGCGCACATCTTGAAAATAGTTTGTTCAGTATCGTTTACTGAATCGATTTATATCATTTTAAATATAGGTATTTTTTTTCCAAAATAATTAAAACTACGGAAATATTTGTCATATTAACCCTATACAGTCAAAATAAATTGAAATGAACCGTAAGTCAACTAATAAGAGTTAAAATTGCAGTTTTATTTGTATTCATACAAATTCCATTATTCAATACAAAATAAAGAAAAATAAACTTTATTCCAAGAAACTAATTTAGTAAATAACAATGCATATACAGGTTAAATAAAAAATTGAGTGTATGTGTTATGATTACAACATAATATTCTACTTGGGGTGTCTAAGGGTGTGCGTTAATTCGTTACATGTTGTATATATATATATATATATATATATATATATATATATATATATATAAAGTATAATACAAAGAGTAGACGTAACTTACGAGGGTTGTTAGGTATCATCACGGCTAGCTATGACCGAAACTTGAAACAGAAAAGATCATTTTTTATTCAACTAACAATTAATGTTTCTATCGGCGACTTAAATCAAGAAGTAAGTTTACCGATATTACTAACAACACTAGCCATTATCAGCTGTAAGGGTCGCGAACTTTAATATCTTGGGAGCACACACTGCTATCTGTTATATAATTGTTCCGGGAATGCTTACAAAATAGGAGACTATTTTGTAAGCATTCCCGGAACAATTAGGATAGCATTTAAAAAAACAACCGAGTTCAAATTTAAATAATATGTGTATGAGAATACACATATTATTTAAATTTGAACTCGGTTCTTTTTTTAAGCAGTATTTTTTTGCGTATGGGTTATTTCGAAAATAGAAATACTTACGCTATGCAAATTTCAACTGTCTTTCGGTTTTTTTTTTTTTTTAAGACAACGCCCGCATTAGTCAATTTAAACCTTGTGTCGCGGGGTACTTTACAAACATATAATAGACGGACGCAAATTACATCCAGACTCAGAACAACTATTTATGGGTCACACAAATAGTTGTCCGGCGCGGGACTCGAACCCGCGACACGAAGCGGCGAGGCGACTGTCTAAGCCGCTGCGCCACACGTGCAGTCAAGTTTCTGAGATATAACCCGTTTACAAATAGACAAAAATAATTAACTCTCATATAAACTGTCCCACTTTACTAAATAACCTGGTTACTCTCTGTCAGTACATCACAAGTGTAACTACGTAGGAAACGCAACCCATCCATGTCGACCGTTGATTGCGTTCGCACCTACTGTGTCCATAGTCTAGCGCACAATGAACAGTAACTCCACATCATTCCCTAGAAGAAGTTAATTAGAAAATGATTCACAGCAAGTCATTATAAAGCCTTTAAGTATGACAAAGATAACTTTAAATACCATAAAAAGGACCAAAACTCCATAAAGTATTCGGTATTAAGTTGTTATAAATGGAGTAAACAGTTTATCTTACGTGTTTTGGTATTAACGTAAAGCTACAGTTGCATAAATATCGTTAAAATCGACCCTCTCGCACGTCTACGTCGATAACCGCCCTGGGGTTAAAGGTTTGAAACCCTTTAGCATGAGCTTCATTTCTAGTTTTATTTAATATCTAGGGACAATGTCACACAGATCATAGCCCCAAACTAAGCAAAGCTTGTATTATGGGTACCAGGCGACGATATAAATACTTATATAGATAAATAAATACTTAAATACATAGAAAACATCCATGACTCAGAAACAAATATTCGTGCTCATCACACAAATATTTGCACTTACCGGGATTCGAACCCAGGATCATCAGCTTCGTAGGCAGGAGCACTACCAACTAGGCTACGGTGACCTTGTGGTTTGCTAGACGGCTTGAGCCCCCGCACGCTTATTGTCCAGTTAAGAAGTGAAACAATTCAACGATAATTGAAACTGACATGTATAAAAACATAATAATCCTACTAATATCATAAATGCGAAAGTTTGTGAGTAAATATGTATGGATGTTTGTTACTCTTTCTTGAATAAACTATTGAATGGATTTTGATGAAACTTTGTAGTATAGCTATAAGCTTATATAACTGAAAAATACATAGACTTTAATTTATAAAGTACGGCCCGGTAATTGCTTTGCTACGCTTTTAAGTATTAGTACAAATTGTTTGTATATGGGAGTATAGAAAGATGTTGATTTTACACTTTATCAAGACTTTTTTTAAATTTTCTCTACGTACAAGCCTTCCCTGGACTTCCACAAATAATTCAAGACCAAAATTAGCCAAATCGGTAAAGGCGTTGTTGAGTTATAACATTACAACGAAAAGTGGCTTTGATTTTTATATATATAGATAAGCTAGTAAATAATAAATATACTTGGTATGCATAAAATTTCATCAAAATCCGTTCCGTGGTTTTTGCGTAAAAGAGTAACAGACATTCATACAATAATATGGTTGTTTATTGTTTGTTCCTTTTACGCAAAAACTACTTAACGAATTTTGATGAAACTTTATATCAGTAGGTATAACTTATATATCCGAATAACACATAGCCTATTTATAAAGTTTAACGGGGGTAAAACCGCGTTTAATTATTTTTAGATTATCTTTATGCTTAGAGATACTCGTACAATCAGTTACGAAAACTCCATGCGTTCTTTTAAAAAAAACTAATTTTATATACTAATATTATAAAGAGGTAACACGTTTGTGAGTTTGTGACGTTGTAAGTGATAATCTCTGGATCTACTGAACCGATTTTCAAAATTATTTCTCCAATAGAAAGCTACGTTATTGTGGAGTGTCATAGGCTATGATTCATCATCATAATTTTAATTTATACCGAACTTTTAACCCGAAGTATTACGTGGGACAAAAATATTTATAACGCGGAACGAAGTCCGCGGGCACTGCTAGTACAAGATATAGGCAATTAATCAGACCTCTCATTATATAAGCCAGTCACAGACCGTTAACAAGACCGTGCTTTGATTGGAGCGAAATAATGGCGACTTGTATATTCTGTGCCGCTAGATTACGTCATATTACTCGATTTGGGAATAGCTGAGATCGTGTAAACATCGGAGTGGATTACCGTATTTGTTCATTAGTAAGAGGTAGGTTGAACATTGCGAGATATCACGCGAATTCGC
Source organism: Pseudoips prasinana (assembly GCA_951640165.1). Classification (NCBI taxonomy): domain Eukaryota; kingdom Metazoa; phylum Arthropoda; class Insecta; order Lepidoptera; family Nolidae; genus Pseudoips; species Pseudoips prasinana. The sequence goes on along the minus strand of OX621251.1, from coordinate 27,341,965 downwards.
TCTTGTGGTATTAAGACCGCATCGTTTGATTGTTTTGACTTAAAGTTTAATTTTACAGGCCAAGGGATTGGAGACCTGAGTATCTATACGTATAATAAAATCGTAGGAAACTCAAAACTGTATATACATTGAATATATTTTAAAAAGGATAGTTGGGGAGTGATCTACAATCGATATCGAAGCCAAAAATATAGTTTTTAGATTTTTTGTCTGTTTGTCTGTATGTATGTCCGGGCTAAATTCCAAAAGTACTGCATGGATTTACTTCAAATTTTGCAAGAATATTACTAAGAGGTGGGGTCAACATATAGGCTACATATTATTACGCTATCACCTACAGGGGAGGAGCTGTGATTATTTATAAAATTTTACGCGGGTAAAACCGCAGGGACAGCTAGTTTGATTTAATATAAATTTCAACTTGATAGTGAAAAAAACGGGCAATGAAGTTTTATAAAGGTTATATTTTCCTTTTGGGGTTCGGAACCCAAAAGAGAGATAAGATTCATCATTGTCATCGCTTGTACACGCTCGATCATCGACAGTATAAACCCAAGAATCAAGACTTTATTTCTAAGCGAGCCGCAAATACAGAAGTACCTTTAAAAACCTTAAATTTAGCGACTATGGTTGAATCATTTCGAAGACAACTCGTCTTACAAAACCATATCAACCAATTACTCATATAATTCTTAGAATCGGGGATAAGATTTTCCAGCCAACAATGAACAACAAGTTACTTTACAACACAATAGGAGCAACGCGGAAACACATGTAACCACTGAGTTTACTCAGATGGGTTATTCTATCCATTTCTTCAGAATGTGACTCACGCAGATTGGGTCCTACTTACCGTTAATCTGTTACGGTTATCTTTATATCTTAACAAAAGAACTAACCAAAAACGGCTTTGTGGTTCATTCATATGCAATGGAAGTGGGTGCGAGGGGAATACCAGCAAAATCCCTCTACAACCTATTAAAAGGCTAATAATTAGGATTATCAAGAACATCCGTATGTTTTCTATTAGAACGAGTATTCAAAGCGGCATTGTTAGGATCATACAACATTTGCCTAGGAAGTCGGGAAAAACTGAGAGACAGAGAGAGTGAGCGTTGATGCATCACAGGGGGCCTCCTTAAACCTATGTCCGAGTCGCAAGTCTCAGACTCTGTCGAATTTTCCCTCCTATACCACGCGATGGACCCGGTTTCCGCACAGTGAATCCATGGAACGGTAAGAATTAGGTCTTACTGCATGGTACTTTAGTTATTTGGCGTTAATACGGCATAGAATATCGCTACCCCATCTCATCCCGTGGGGGGCGAAAAAGTCGTCCCGAGGGAATATCTACCAGAGACGGTATCTTTCTTTTTAAGCCTTCGTATTCTTACTATGCCATGTTTATATATCTATGAGGTGGCCTTATTCGTTAAAAGAAACCTTTATTTGTTTGATACATTAAATAGTAAACGACACATAAATAAAATACGATTCAGACCGCATAAAAAAACGGTTTATAACAATAACTTTTTAGGTATGGCCCCTAAGATATATACCTAATAAATTACCAACCTCTATTCTTTCCGAAACTAATCTTCTAAAATTTAAAAAGAATTTGTCTAATTTTTTAATAAATAAGGCATACTATACAATAACAGAAATCTTTTTGGATAACACATAGTTGACATTTATTTTTCATATTTGTTCCGACTTGTGTGTCAATTTCGTCATTTAATTGTTATTTAAGGTATATATACAAATTATTTAAGGTGCCATTGATTTAAGTACATTGTTTTTTTTTATGATTCTGTCTTCGACATAATGATAAGCATGTATTTCTTAAATGTGACATTATTTTTTTTATTACTTATTATGCTAATGACATTTCTTCTTTTTATATATTGTTTTGTAATTTAATTATGGCATTACATCTTTAAAAAGTTGCATGCCCTCACCGGCTGGACATAGTGATCTTCACATTTGTATGACACCATGAAATGTTAATAATGTAATTACCTGTGTTAGTAATTAATAAATTGATTTGATTTGATTTTGCGGCTCAGCCAAAATATGATAAAAAAATTGTTAAGTACTTAATAACATTTTTTTTGAATGGAATACCATTGACCTATGTATTCTACTAGACGCGTAATTCCATATTGAGAATTTGCAATCACCGAGTTGCAGCGCGGGCGCTGCAACTCGGTGAGCAAATTTATTTCTGCATAGTTCCAAGTTTAGACTAGTAACAATGTTCAATCGTTAGCTCAATCCATTGTTAGAGATGTATCTTTAAAGACTGGGCTTTGTTCCGCTGGCTATAACATCAACATAAAATTGAAGAAAGTAATTTTGGCCGGTCGTTAATATCTAGGTTAAGCCGCTGTTTATGGTTAAATTCGAAAAAGGAATGATGTTTTTGGACCTTCTTTGTGCCTTAACAGATTATGACAATGCTGGCGCTTTTGTTTTACACCCCCAGCCTAATTTAAAAGTCATTACATCTCCCTCTAATATAGTACATATGAAAAGAACAAAGCATACCTACATAGAACCGTGAAACTACTAAAACTACTTATAATACGCGCAACATTTATGGACGGCGCATAATCGACAGATAACTTATTTTACTTTAGTTTTACTAATACTAAATTGTCATAACTAAATATGTTTTTCTTGCCATAAATATCATGATTTTCGTCCCAACCAGGAATTTGGACCCATGACCCCATAAACAGCGGTTGAATACCCTGCCACCAACCAAGGAGATAGTTGATCGGCAGTACTGTATTGTCCCTTTAAATGACGAAGTGCTAATGTAATGGCGGCAGATGCCATTGTTTTACTATTGTGTCTGAAATTAGTGCCGCGTAACGTGTTATACGGTACATGGTATATATCAATATTATTTACTTTCACAAACAATAAACAAAAGAATTCATTTTTTTTATCTAAAGGCAACGTCGACCTACGTTCGTTGACTCGCAGATAGAAAGTTAATTAAGAACGAGGTGATTGGCAGTTACCAGTGTTGCCAGTTGCCACCCGATTGTATAACCGAACGTAACAGATCAACCATGTGGCTGAACAGGGAAATATCTTTGCCAAGGAAAGTGGACACGCAATTTCTTTATGCAATCGTTAAGGTGGTCAGCCTGATTTGTTTCTTATAAAACTTTTTTAAACGAAGAATTTAAATAATGGTCTTTATTTTGATTACATTGTTAGTGTTATTGTAAATTGCCCAGACGTAAAAGTGTCAACACCCTGCAATGTAGGTATAGAACGGGACGTAATATCATTTTCCAAATTAATTGAGACCTAGATTTATGCAAACAACGCTATTGATATGTCCCACTTCCAATTAAGTATAATTTAAACAAAGAACTAATTAATTTACTCAATTAGCATATCAGCCTCACCGTCGCCGCCTATAAGAAAATTGAAATCAATTGTGCAATTTGCAGTTTGACATAAATATCAATCAAAATGGCGACCGGCATTCCACGGTAAATGATGTGATTTAGTATTTGTACGGACGCTGCACTTTGATGTTAATAAGACTTATATGAAGAGTGATAGGGTAATTTGTAGTAATAAAATGTACGTGAGTGTAAGATCGTGCTGAAAGAGATTTTAATGCGGCGCCATCGACAAGTCTACTGTCACGTATTATTGTTAGTAACTCCCTTAAAATATTACTAGCTGTATACCGCGGTTTTACACGCGTTAAACTTTATAAATTATAGCCTATGTGTTAATCCCGGGTGTCAGCTAACTCCATACCAAATTTTATTAAAATCGCTCCAGCCATTTAGACGTGAAGAAGTAACAAACATACACACTCACTCACACACTTTCGCATTTATAATATTAGTGTGATATTAATTGGAACAGCTTTTGAAGATATGAACTTAATCTTCAAAACAGTAGGCTCCATTGAAAATTTTCAGCTATTTATTTTTTTAAGACCACCACTAATCTTATCACTGTGTCGCGGGGTAATTTACAAACACATATAATAGACGCAAATAACATCCAGACTCAGCACAACCATTTATGGATCAAATAACACATAGGAATCAAACTCGGGCCACGAAGCGGATGATACGGCTGTCTCAGCCGCTGCGCCACTATCATTGGTTCGAAAATAACTAGCATTTGTTATAGCCAATCAGGAACATGCATTTTAAATCAATCCCAAATGCCAGTGCTTTTGTTTATTCCTGTATTGAGCAAAACGCTCATATGAAATGCCTTCTAATACAATTACCATAAATTTATATGGACGTTTAACTTTATATATACACACATCAACACAATCTAGGGATATTGAACATTTCATTGATTATCTAGAAAACTATAAACATTTTGTTATGACTGTAAATGGAAGAATTAAAGATAATTTCATGGCCGATATTTAAACATTAACAACACGATGCGATTTTGTTTTTCTAATTAATAAAAGTCTTAAATTAATTAAGCCATAGAAAATTACTGAGTGAACAAAAACATTTTATTCTTATAAAATTATTCAATCGAATTAAATGAATAAAAATCTTACCAAATCTGATAATCAGTAATCGGTATTTCCTCCTCTAACATTAATCACACAGCGGCAACGATTTTCCATACTTAAAATTAAGGTGTCAATGTCTTGCTGGGGTATGCAGTCCCAAGTTCTTTTTAAATGTTCGAAAAGTTGTTCTTCTGTTGTCAAGTTGGGCGGAAAATCCCTCAATGCTCTTCGCTGTAACATGTCCCAGGCGTGTTCAATTGGGTTTAAGTCTGGCGACTGTGGAGGCCAATCTAATACCTGAACATCGTGTTCTCGAAGGGCGGCCCTCACCAGCCGCGCTGTATGGGAAGGTGCATTGTCACGCATGAGCTGAAATTCTTGCCCCGTTAGGGCCCTGAGCGGGACAATGACACGTTCTACTACCTCCTCACGGTATCTATGGGCAGTCATGCTGCCCTGAATCCAAATGAGTTGGGTTCGTCCGCCGATTCGTATTCCTGCCCACACCATAATTGTCCCGCCTTGGTAAGAGTGGACCTCCTGTGGATGTCGGAGACGGCTGACCCTGCCTGGAGTTCTCCAAACGCGTGTTCGTCTCGAATCTGGATGAAATCCATAGCGGGACTCATCAGTGAACAGCACCAATGACCATTGTTGATCACTCCATGTCAAATGTTCTTGAGCCCATAAAAGTCGCCTACCGCGATTGCCACGTCGCAGCGCTGGGACTCGTAGCGGTCTGCGAGCATGAAGACCAACTTCATGCAGCCTCCTTCGCACGGTTTGGTCGCTCACCAGCAGCTGCTGACCCTCCTGGAGCCTTTGCACTAGTTGCATCGCTGTGATATTGGGTAGTCTTCTGGCGGTCATTTGGAGAAATCGATCCTGTCTCTGAGTGGTAACACGATATCTACCTGTGTGCCGTTCTGCCACATCTCCAGTAGCGCGATAACGTGACCACAGCCTGGATACCACATTTTGGCTTGTGCCCAGAGACTCAGCAACGACGCGTTGAATAGCACCGTTTTGTAACATGCCAACTGCCCGTAACATTTCATCTCGACTCAAATGATGGCGTGGCATGACGCTAAAAAGCTTACACAACCAATTGAGAAAAGAAAATAAAACAATTTATCAGGTTTTCTTCAATTAACACGCAAAAAAAATTTTAATGCAACTTCTTGAAATTAGATACAACTCAAGATTGCGCTGTGCTTTGCGTGTTTTCATTTGTTTCTCATTTTAATTTTTAAATTTTGAATAAAGAATAGACAAGGTTTAAATCTGTAAATAAACTTTTTAAGGAAACTAAATAGGTTTTAAACAATAAAGCCATGTTTGATTTCAAAATAACGTATCCCTAGACTTTGTTGATGTGTGTATATTAATTCACTAACCAATCCGTATTTTTTTTTCCTAATTAAAGCAAGTAGTAATAAACAGGTATATTTTTGACACATAGCAAAACTTATTTTTCGACCCTGTCACAATAAGAAATTTACAAGTTTGAAGCCTAGATTGCGATATTGGTACAGAGCAATCACTTATGGGTGCCTTTTTTTCTGAACGAAATAATACCGCAATAAAATAAAGCTATTAAAATTTGAAAAAATACTCTATGTCCCTTTTTAATTAGTCCTTGTAAACTTAACTAGCTTATATATTAACATCTATATATATAAAAATGAAACCCGTTTTCCGTTGTCACGACATCACGCGTGAACGGCTGGACCGATTTCACTATTTCTTTTTTTATTGTGTTTGTTATTGTCAGGAGAAGGTTCTTATGTAAAAAAAAGAAATTTAAAATTGCGCGGAAAATAAGAAAATTTAAGAATACTTCACAACCAAATATTATTTCTAATCTAACCTTAGCGCTTTGGACAATATAACCTTTTTTAATGTAACTTTTTTTTATTTGATATAGTATTGACAGATAGCGTGCGTTAATAGTCATCGTTAAGACAGGACAAGGTCTGTCGGGTCAGCTAGTAGATTATAAAACTTCTATGGATGACGTAAGTTGGGTAATGAACATCACACCCTGTATGTTTACTTAATCGTGACTTGGTATTGAAGTTAACAAAAAATTTGGAGTTTATAACACGTTTCTTAGAAGGTGACACTTGTCAGGTTACGCCACGCCATGCCCGTTATTGATATTTATTACGCATTGTTGAAGAATCCAAACACGCACCTTAATATATGTACGTACCAACCAAATAGGTTTTACTCCTCTAATATTACAGACTAACGAGGAGTATATTTATTAACTAAGATACAAAACTAGGTGTAGCCGCAGAACCTAATGAATTTATAAATAATATTTTAATAAATATAAACTATAGTTTATAACCATAATAAATTAGTATAAATTCTTATGAACATCATTGATTTTATTACAACGATGTCCCTTAATTACGCAAGCAGGAGCTTTCACTTATCTTTATTTTATAGAAAATTTGTATGTAATAGAAATTATTAATAAAATGAGGCCAACAGCATACTCTTGCCATATGAATCGGTAATTAACTCTGTTAATAGTCTTTACTCGGTTGGCACAACGAACAGATTTTCTTGTGAAGAATTCTTGTTGGAAAAAAATCAGGAACGCATCGACCGTTGAGAATGGAAAGCGTAAAATGGCGTGTCCCGTAAGTGCGGACATATTGTTACCGATAAATTGTGTACTATTAAGATTTAGAACTGCTGTCTGTGTGACGGTAAAGAATATCACCACCCCATCTCAACCCATAGCAGGCGTAGAAGTCGCCCTGAAGGAAAATCTCCCAGAGAACGGGCAGCAGGACCCATACTGCGATCGCCAATCCGTCTGCCAAGCGTGGCGATTATGGCATATCCCACCAAATAATAGACACAATCCCATTGTGGAAATCTTTTTGGGAGACCTTTGGACGTCATTAGGTTGACATAATGATTTAGAAAGAAATTGGATGGACATAATCTTGTTACACCAATTTAACGCCTTCAATGACAGCCGGAAAACAAGACGGAACTCAATCATCTACGTTTTGTCATTGTCATGCGTTTAAAAGAATTCGAAATAAATTCTAGGAAAATATCGTCTATGATTACAGCTGAATTTTAACGACTTATGTTTTTATTTTTGCTTTTCATTCCAAGCACTCTAAATATTGAAACTATTTAAAACAGTAAGTATGTTTAAATTTTAGGTGCTAAGTTTAGTAAGGCGTCTCCTAAATTATAAAAACAATGTGAATCGTGCAAAGTTCACCCGATTCCCGCCAAAATATATCCTACATTTTTAACCATAGACAGTTTTTTTTTCTATGACACTGAAACAATCATAAGCTTTGTGTATTACACTATTGATAAAATCTTGTCCTTGTCATAGACTGAGATGTTAAAAGTGAGTGGCTTATTTCCTATTGTTACACTTGAACTCCGTAATGCCGTTGGGTCATTGTATCAGATTCAGGTTGCCATACTAATAGCCCAACGGTCTCTTTTTATTATCGCTATTGTTCATAATTAAGGTAGGTATGGTGTGATTCATATTTATAATATTTTTTGGACGCCATGCTCACCTTGTACTCTTTTCAATAAATCACATTTGAGAATAATACATTTCAATCATCGACAAGATCGTTTCAGCAATTTAGATTTCACTTACAATACATGATAGAAACTTAAAATAATACAAATGCGTGTTATCTCAGCTGTTAATTGATAGCGTCTGAGGATTATATCTATAATGAGAAAACACTATGTAATCCTATCCTTTTGTATCGTTGCATATACCACGCTCCCTTTACTCAATTTCCACAGCGTCGGAATAGTCTTTCAACGACAAACGAAGCAGTCAATATATATGTACATATAAACCAATAATAAGAAAAATCAACGCTTAAATAGGTAAATTATACCTCATATGCAACCATTCTTTGATATAGCAATAACTATGATATTCGAAAATGTAAAGACTATAAATTTTGTAATGTTTATTTTATTACACATCCATATAAAAATAAATAACTATGACTCATATTTACATAAACGTCGCCATTGAAAAGCAACTGTGATAACATACATGTTCAAACTGTTGTGATAAACCTGTTTAGGATTTATTAACTCTCTTTGGGCCTTGAAAAACACAAAAAAAAAGAAAAATCCTTTAGCATCCATAACCAACAATTCTACAGCATATACCCATGGAAGCTTACTCGCGCTCAATTTGGAGCAAGGAAAATCGAGCTAAATTTACTCCAAGGGCTCGGGCTACTTTTTCTGTATTTATAAATATTAGTAATTATTAACGTCCCTTGGACCTTTAAAATATCGTTAACTATCGCACGCTCAATTTGAAGCAGCCAGCATGCAGTCACATTTATCTTTTAAGCGCTTGGGCCGCTGTAAATCTGTTTTTTAACCAATCTGCCACAATATTAAATAAGTGATGGAACTATCTAGCGATCGAAATAAAATGACGGTAGTTATTTGTTTACATAAAGAGACTAAATTTATATATATCTAGTTAATTACAAAATTGATTCAGAATGCTTTTCACGCCGCAGGACCCCACCCAGGACAGATATTTGTGTGCATAAATATGTCTGTTTTTCCTGATTCTGGGTGTTATATCTATATAAGTATGTATTTACAAAAGAAAGCAGTATATGTAGTATATCAGCTATCTACTTTCCATAGTACAAGCTCTACTTAGTTTGGGATCAGTATTGATATTTGATATCAGAATATTAGTACATTATTATATTAAATTCAACATTTAATTAGTTACAAAACTCTTGGTTTGATATTCTTTAACAATAAACTTCACAGCGCGTAAGTTAGACTTCGTTCCCCAATTATATGACTTAGCTAATTTATACATAATCACAAGACTTAATTGCCACAAGTCACAACCTTGAGAACAGCGCTAAGAGGTGTGTACTATTAAAGATATCGTGACGATTACATTGCTTATTAAGAATTATTAAAAACAATATATTTGTTACCAAGAGAGTCAACTCCGATAAGATAGAACACATTTTGTTATCACCAGCCAATAAAATATAAGGTACAATATCACAACAATTCAAAAGTATCCAACCGCAATAAAATATCTGTAAATACTCGACTAAAATCACTGTACTTATCATCCACTAATTAACTGATAATAGAAATTTCGTCATACTAGACACTGTCCTTATCAACTCACATTCTGAACACACCGAATTTACTGTCTCTGAACGGAGCATTCAATGCTGTTGATAAACTAAGGCCCACGATTTTTCTTGTGTCTTTTGGAGCGATTACTCCGTCATCCCAAAGCCTTGCTGTACTGTAGTAAGGGCGACCTTCCTTCTCGAACAATGCTTCTAAAGGTGCCCTCATTTTCTTTTCATCTTCATCAGTCCAGGGCTTGCCTTCCCTTTGAGCTTTATCTTTAGCCACCAAGGTCAATACAGTCGCAGCTTGAGGCCCACCCATCACTGATATTCTAGCATTTGGCCACATGTAAAGGAAACTTGGACTGTAAGCACGACCGCACATTCCATAATTTCCAGCACCAAAACTACCTCCTACTAACACTGTTACTTTAGGACCTTTGAAACAGCTGACAGCGGTCACCATTTTAGCTCCATTTTTAGCGATGCCCCCGGCTTCCGCATCTTTGCCAACCATAAAACCGGTAATGTTCTGAAGGAAGAGCAATGGAATTTTTCTAGCCGCGCAAAGTTGAATGAAATGAGATCCTTTTAAGGCCGCTTCCGATTGTAATACCCCGTTGTTGCCTATGACTCCGACTGGCTGGCCATAAATGGATGCAAAACCAGTTACTAGTGTATCGCCGTAAAGTTGTTTGAATTCATGGAATCTACTTCCGTCAACTATCCTGGCGACAACTTCTCGGATGTCGAAAGGTCTCTGGATATTGGCTCCGACAATACCATGGATGTCGTTTATGTCATATAGTGGTTCATCAACTTTTGGAGTATGAATTCTTGTTCTCTGATCATTTTGCCAATTTAAATTAGCAACTACATTCCTAGCTAAATATAAAGCATGCTCATCATCCTGGGCATAATGATCCGTAACTCCAGACTGCCTGCAGTGGAGATCGGCGCCTCCTAAGTCTTCCGCCGACACTGTTTCGCCTGTAGCTGCCTTGACTAAAGGAGGACCGGCTAAGAAAATTGTGCCTTGATTTTTAATAATTATACTTTCGTCAGACATGCTAGGAATGTACGCACCACCGGCAGTACATGAGCCCATAACGACAGATATTTGAGGGATGCCTTCCGCAGACATATTAGCCTGATTGAAGAATATTCTTCCGAAGTGTTCTCTGTCCGGGAACACGTCCGCTTGATCGGGTAAATGCGCGCCTCCGGAATCTACGAGATAAATGCACGGAAGACGACACTCTTGCGCAATTGCTTGCGCTCGGAGATGTTTCTTCACTGTCATAGGGAAATAAGTGCCTCCTTTAACAGTAGCGTCATTAGCTACAATCATGCAATCACGACCATGAACTTTCCCGATGGCGGTGACGATGCCGGCGCTCGGTACTTGCCCTTTGTACATGTCGATGGCGGCGAGCGAACTCAGCTCTAAAACATCGCTGCCCTCGTCCACCAACCGGTTTATCCTGTCCCTGACGAGCAGTTTTCCTCTCGCCGTGTGCCTCTTTACGGCCTCCTCCGGGCCGCCTTTGATGGCGTCACCGGTTTTCTGCCGTAATTCATTGACGAGCTCATCCATGCGCGCCTTATTCTCTTGGTAGTAAGGGTCAGATCTGTTCGGCTCCGATCCGACGACGGTAGCGTTGTGCCGGCATTGATTCAATCGCCGTATCCCTCTTACTAGTTTGAGCATTTTAATGTACCTATAATGAGTGCAGAATGAAACACGACCGGTCCGCGAGTCGATGTCGCGCTACTGCCGATAATGTTGTACCGTTATCTAGACGATTAACTTGTACAAAAACAAATTCCTCGCTCGCCGACCCTCCCGCGGCACGATAAAAACTCGCATTATGCATGAAATGATAATGTGTAGTCATTGTTACTCGATGACTGTTTACGTAATATTTACATATAAGTTAACTCGTCCTCGTCGAGTTCATTCATTCGCCGCGCAAATATGTACCATGCTAAAATAAATGGCAGTCAATAATTTAGAATAGAGTGGGTTCTGTTATGAATAGGTATTCAATCATCTTGTCAAGTACTCATGACCTACTTACCTAACTAAGTTTATATTGCTGGTGTGAAGCTGACCTTGATGGGTTTTAACTATTTTTCATTCAATTTTGCATCTGGTAACACTAATGAATGATAAATTAGTATGAGGCAAATCATGCGTATCGAACAACTATGCCGTTTCAATAATACTGATAATGATATTTCTTGTAATTAGATAGGTATCGTTACAAGTAAAAAACAACATCTTTTAATGTAAATCCTTGCCTTAGGCAAGCAACAGTACCCTGAACTCAAACAACATTGTAACAAGTACCAATTGAAACAAATACGTAATTTGCACTGAGCCAAACTGCGTAAATAGCGTCCAGATCTAGACTATCTAGTCCATCGCCTACAGCCATTAAATAAGCACGCTAATAACAGCAAGCTTCCTGTATGTATACACTTACCTAAGCTTAATTTAGAAATTCTTTAGGTACTTAGTATACCTATCTATAATTAAACCATAGAGGTTCAAATATGTATCTTCATCTATCTTTTTCGCGCGATTATCTAGAAATTAGCAGTAGTTCCTACTCAAATCTGTCATTCCTATAATGGATTCTTTTTTTATTTTGTTACGTCCTCAAGAGAGTTTTAGGCGGAACAGACGCCAAGCAACATTTTAATCAGTTTAGACGTGAAGAAGTAACACTTCTTCACGTCTAAACAGATTAAAATGTTGCACAGTAAAAACATACACACTCACAAACTTTCGCCTTTATAATATTAGTGTGATTTTATCGATGGGAAAATATTATGAACCGAACTATCAATCTAGTATATAATTTGTCGGAATAGACCTAGAAAACATCAAGATATTGATTGACCCCTCAACCGTAGTAAGAGATTTTCGCTAATTGGTTGACTATGCTTAGGGTTGACTATCTATGCTTAACAACAAATTAAACTAATATGAATAATTTACGCTAATTATCCGTCTGGCTAACTCCTCTCATATAAATCCAGCGACTAGCGGTATTAACATGACCGATAGTAATTCGTTTCATAGCCAATAAATGTTAATCCGAAATTTAGTAAGTGCATTGTCAAATTTGCCTAATTCAAAAAGTTTTTTTGTCAGTTAAGCGTTCGAACTACGTACAGCTAGCACTAGGTAACCAATCGTATTCAAGCGTTGATTACAATTTGCAAGGAAATAATTCCAAGAATTTGATTCAAATATCCGCTATATGATTGACAACGGTTGTACGATTTCATCGACTCTGAAAAAAGAGGAACATTTAATCGAAATGATGATGGTCAGACGCAGATGTTCAGTTACAAATGGATAATAGCTACTATGAGAGCGCAAAAAATCTCATCAGCAAGATTCCATGTTGCAACTACGTTAGATGCCGACAAGATGAGCAAAATTAATTAGTTTAAAAAAGGATTGATGTCATTTTGAAAATATAATAAGTACGAGACACAGTTTCGATTTTTATGAAGTGAATGCCATGACTTTTGAACTTCAAATTTCGAATGTTATTATTAGCTATGCCCTACGCTTTTACCCGCGTTAAGCTTTACAAATTATAGTCTATGTGTTATTCGAATATTTAAGCTAGTATTACAAAGTTTCATCATAATCCGTTTGGTAGTTTTTGAGTGAGATTTACGAACATTCATACATCGATACTCACAAACTTTCGCATTTATAATATTAGTAGGATAGTTCATTGTGATGACAGAGTTTTGTTTTTATCCAGTTGTTATTTAACTAATTTTAGTTACTAAGTAATTAGTCTTACTGTTACTTTCTTTATAAACCCCAAGATTAAATTTGACTTCAACAAAATTTATATGGGACCATATCACAGGCGCACCATACTTTTTCGATTAAAAAGATAATAACCAAAATCGGCACACAAACAGCGAAGTAATCGAAGTACATACACAAAAAAACATACGCAACAAAATTGATGACTTCACTGATTTTTTTCCATTTTCAAGTCGGTTAATAAATAACTGGTAAACGATAATATCAAACCTAGAGACCGTTAAGATTGTCAGCAGATTTCATTCAAACGGGTTTAACATCAAAATTACCTTTTAAAAAACCTGTGTCTCAACAACAATTTGCAAGAACATGTTTAAAAAAAATAGTCCAACCAACAACAACTAAACACCGTGTTAAACCGTAGGCGATTTATCAATAGCGTTTGATCGACTTGATCGGTCATCTAATCGTGCGCAGTCGCAGGTGAACGACACGATAGTTTCACTTTCCGATGCCAGGTGGCGACACTTTCCACGATGATCTAACGTGCAGTTAATTTGACATATTGTACGGTACAAAGATTAATAGATATGAGATGGTTAGCGATAAATTAGTGCCTCGTGTAATTGGTTGTTCAGCCTTATCTGGAAACGTAATGAGCGGTGGAGAGCTATAAGGTGGTCTTCACGTTGTTCATAGTAGATTGGAGCCGTAAGCTAGAGATGACCTCTTATATCTTTTAAAAAAAGCCTTTTTTATTTTTTTTAAAAGCCGTGTGGTTTCCGGCCTATAATGAATATCAGGGCCACCCCATACTATCTCGTAGGTGTTGTAAAAGGCGACTAAAGGATACAGCAGGTAGGCGGGCAGCAGCGTCACCTGTGTACTAACTACCACATAACTGCGGTCGCCAACTGTTTGTGACTACGGCAAACCCCTCCACATGGCAATGTTATAGAAACCTTTGGGAAAGGCCTATATCCAGCAGTGGAGGATATCAGACTGATGATGATGAACATAATGCAATCGCCAACCCGTTTACCAAGCGTGACGATTATGGCATATCCCTCCAAATGATTGACACAATTCCATTGTGAAGATCTTTTGCGGAGGCCTTTGTCCAGCAGTCGAAATCATTCTGTTGATGTGATGATAACGTTATACTGATTTCACCGGCTATGCTTTGATTACATTTACGAAGACATTCATTTACCTCTTCGTACCTAAGATTAGATGGGATTAGATGATGTGTCCCAAGATATTTATTATTTTATCTTGTCCTCAGGATCGTGATGAACAAACAAAACTAGAAATGAAACATAGACAAGAAGAAGATGACCTGTACAGAAAGTTCTCCAAACACCGCGAAGAAGAAAACAGAAGAATACGAGATGAAATCCAGGTAAACATACTTTCTACTCAAGACAACTATAATAACTTATTCAGCTGCTTTTTCACCTGTTCAGCCTTCCAAATTATGTTTTCAATAATCATATATGTATAGTTGCCAGATCTTAATGCTAATGAAGTTCCTGTGATTTTTTGCATACTGTAAACTTTACCGATTTTTAATAGCTAAACTGCAAGCACCCACTCGTACCTACTTATACACAGCGAGACATCGAACAGACAACGACCAGGCATAATAAAACCAATTAAATAATTTTTGAAACTAGTTATTAGAACACAATTATAATAAAATAAACTTATTATATTCATCATCATCGCCATTAAGCCGAAAGACGCCCACAGCTGGACAAAGGCGTCCCTCGAATTAACCACAACTGCCGGTCCCGCGCCACCCGCGTCCAGCGGCTTCTTTATTATGCTACACAGTAATATTTTAGGACACCATACATTTATCGCAACATTTTATTTCCTTCTTCGTTATTGATCTGATTAATACTTAATTATTTCCATGCTTACAGGATGAATGGGAACGCGAACTAGAAAGATTAACTAGCAGGTTCCAGCAAGAAATGCAGGTTAAGAAGAGAAGACCCGACGCAGAGCTAGGAGCCCTCACGTTACGCCACCAGCAGGAAAGAGCAGATCTGGAAAAAAATATGACGTTAAGAAGAGACAAGAAAAAGGAGAGCTTAACGAGGAAAATGCTGGAACATGAAAGGTAAGAGAAATATAATATAATATCACGAAATATATCATTTAAGAAGAGAAAGAAGGTTACACGTGTGATGAAAACCAAATTTTTCATCGTGAAAAATATCCGTATGGAACATGAAAGGTAAGAGAAATAAAGAAAATAAAAAAAGAATATCCGTCCGTATGCTTGTACAGAGGAGCAATGTACTAAAGGAGCTACTTAGAATAAACTTAGTAAGCATACAGAAGATAATAGGATAAAAACGGTACGTCAAGATCTGAGTGATGTGAAGTCTGACATTATACCACTAGTTAGGGAAGATAATTGACCAAAAAACAATGTTGACAATCCAAGATTCTTAAGCTAATGCTTTAGAACATACATCACACATTGTTTAATTTCAACTATATAAAGTCTAAATTTGAACACTCGCCACTCTTGGTTGCAATAATACTATAGATGACTATAAAATACACATTTTCATACCAGGGCAGCGACTGCAGCATTGGTAGAAAAGCAGAGCCACGAAATGATGGAGCTGATTCAAGAGAGAAGATCAGAGTATATGGCAGCGTCCTCTCTCTACGTAGACGGGGAGGAGGCACCGCCCTACCCCTCCCGCGCACCCCCGCCGCAACCACCACTGGTGTCCAAATTCCACATCTACACAGACCCCGCCGAGTTCGCTGACGTCGATAAGATTGCTATCTCGGTAAATTAAAAAGATTATTATCTTAATTATTCGAATATCTAATAATAATGTGTTGTTTTGAGTAATAGTCAAGGTTAAAATATGTCATTATTTTTGCTTTTGTTTAACAAAATTATTTAAGAACGCTACCTATACCTAAAACGCAGAAGACTGAAGCCCAGCCTCAATTACACAACGGGTTCCTTCATTGAAAATCTCAAGTAACAACTAAATCACTAGGTAATTATTTATTCCTGGATTAGATAACTAGCCTTCCAGTGTATTCGTGATGTGAGATTCAGCACTGACTAATAAAAACAAAGACGCAATAGTCTAGGTTAATTTATTCTAAGAGCAAGACAATTTATTAGGTTATTACATGCCGCCTATAAGCAGTGAAAGAAAGTAAAGGCGACTGCTTAAAAAATCAGAAGAATAATGACAACTACTTTATATTGTGTTTACTTGAAAAAACACAGTAAAGAATATACCTATTAATCAACTCATCCTCATCATGTCAGCTGAATGACATCCCCCATTTCCACATTGAAGTGTATCCTCCATTGGGAAGGATAGGCCATAATCGCCACGCTTTGCAGGCGGGTTGTCGATCACAGTATGATGATCAAAGTACTTTGGGAATATTCCCTCGCGTCGACATCTTCACCCCCATGGGATAATATGGGGTGTTTTTATTCTTTGCCGTCAGCATAGTAAATCAACTGCGTTACCCAAATCTTAAAAAAATAAATTTACTGAATAATGGTCTGACCTGTACTTCCACCATTTTTATCTGAGGCAAGATCAAAAAAACGCTAACAGGCGTAAACATTCAATTTCAGGTAGCGCAAGAAGACCAAAAAACCTTCACGGATCTAGTCCGACAACTAGTAGGTAGATGCGCGAGTGACGTTGAAAAAGCCAGAACTATATTCCGCTGGATCACAGTCAAGAACCTGAATAACATTCAGTTTGATGACAATTTGAGAGGAGATTCACCCCTTGGGTTGCTGAGGGGCATCAAACACGGGACTGAAAGTTACCATGTACTGTTTAAGAGGTTGTGCAGGTAAGGGAAATCATATGAAAGTTACTTCAAAATTATAATTTTCTTGCTCACTTGCGATATTTCGGAGAGAAATTAAAGGAAAAAATTAAAATGTGACATGTGATTTAAAAAATTCAAGAAATTTAAACCAATTTTATGGTTGACTTCGTCGTTATATAATTGCTATATTTCCCGCAACTATATTCCACTTTAAAACCAACACCGTATGGTTGCATCAAAGGCCGCTGGATTTAGGTATAGTCGCCGGCACGATATACTTGTTCTACGAAAAGCGCCTTGGTAATAAAATCTCTCTCACGATAAAAGTGTATCCACTAACAGCTCACTATCCTATGCCATTCAAGGAGCCTCTCTGAAACTAATAAAATTATTGTGGTTCGACCAGATTTCAGGTAATTAATTCTCCTCCATTTCCAGTTACGCAGGTCTTCATTGCGTAGTTATAAAGGGTTACAGCAAATCAGCGGGCTACCAGCCCGGAGTCCGCTTCGAAGACAACCGGTTTCGGAACTCTTGGAATGCAGTCTACGTAGCGGGAGCCTGGCGGTTTGTCCAGTGTAATTGGGGAGCCAGGCATTTGGTCAATGCCAAGGATGCTCCAAAGCCTGGCAATAGAGGGAAGAGTGACAGTTTGAGGTGAGTAAAAGAAATGACCAATAGTGTCCGAAAACAACCATACCTTTATGTACGTATTAAGTACCCATCCATTTAAGAGTGCCGTAACCAAAGGCCCCTATCGTGCTGATACTAACGCATTTCACCATACGAAGAATCGACACGCCTTTTTGGAACCAGCAATATTATCCTTACAAACTACTGACGCAACATTGGTCCTATTGTTAATTAATTCTCTTTCCTTCCCCAGGTACGAATACGATGACCATTACTTCCTCACAGACCCTCGTGAGTTCATCTACGAGTTCTTCCCTCTGCAGCCAGACTGGCAACTACTTAAGACTCCCATCACACTGCACGATTTCGAAGAACTACCCTTCGTGCGGTCTCTGTTCTTCCGATACGGGTTGTATTTCAGCGATCCAAATACAAAGGCTGTTATGTTTACTGATTCTACTGGTGAGTATCATTATTATGACTAGTATTGTGAATTATTTCGCTATTCTGTCCATAATTTTTACTCATTATTTGTTATTTAACAAAACGCAATGTCACTTCCAATTGTTGTATAAGTAGTGTATAGAAACAAATAGCAAATAACAATCCAGTTGTAGCAGGAGATAGCATAGAATTACTATACACAACAGTAAAAATCTATATAACATTTTCCTCTTTCGTAATCCAGGGCGATAGGAGAACTTTTTGTCTCAGTTCTCAACTGAGGTGTGTGTCCGAAATCGTTCCATGAGTCTTTTTTTTAGACTTGCTCCTTACCGATCACTGCTAATACTCAGGCATGTCCCGGGGAATCGCTTTAACTCCGTTGGACACGGAGGCGTATTTAATCAAAAAGAAACAAGGTGTTAGAAAAAAGTAGTTCCCATGAGTCTTGTCAGACTCTTTAAGGCCTTCTTGCCAAGAGAACCTCTATAGTAATTTGGTCGCTAATATGCAGTAATAAAAAAGTAGCTAGTATTCTGACCAAATAAATAATTGATGGATACTCTGAAAAGGACTTCCCCTCTACTTGGCCCACAGGACGCACCTCTTCAGAATATAAGCTTCGCTTTCTTTTGTATACTATTTCCCTTTTCATACATTCTATGTCCATAAAGCATTAACTATGTTTCTAGGTGCGGCGACTATGCGCATAGCCATGCCGGCACACATGCAGAGCTCGCTGATCTTCCACTACAACCTTAAGTTTTACGACACCGAGGGCGACGGCTTCGACGGCGTCAGCCTTAAGAGATTTGTTATGCAGGTAAGGTGTATAGGATCTTATACTAGTACAACAACGTACATAATCGCATGAGCGGCTCAACTCCATGCGTATAAATGAAGAGCGAAAGTTGTACTATGGAGCCATAAAACTGACCCCAACATGCATCAGTAAGATCCCTGAGTCGATGTTTGAATACATGGGTTATAGTTGTACCTAGTTTTAGTTTGCAAGAAAGCTCGAGTCATAATACTTCGTGTTGAAAACGTGCGTCGCATAATGGGGACGAAATGCTTTTATCTTGCGTAGCGATTTGAGGTTTACACCATCTAAATTAAAAACAAGAGTTATCTAAGTGCCTAGTACCTAATACATAGCTTAACTAAACGCAGACCCTACACTTGACTCGAAGCAACATTAACAAGTTATTAACGCCATAGACTTGATGTGATCCATGAGTTCATTAGCCTTAGAATCTTCGTTGACAATAAACATGTACTAGCAGAGTTGTATCTAATTGGCTATTTTGGGTAGATTTAGACGTAGCTCGCAACGTATAGAAAAAAATCTTAATTTGTTTTCTTTCTGCATTCGAGAGAATACAATTTATTTACCAATTATTTGGCGGTTCTTGCCCATAAATTGATACCAAAGCCTATGATATAATTGCCGAAGCATAATTGATATATTAAATAAATACCTACTTATTCTACAAAAAGATGGACCACCAATATCTTTACAGTATTTTGACGGCCATTTTCTGAAATTATTATCTAAATTATACCACAATTTTTTTCCCGCGTCTCCGTTCATGTCGTGGGAATTGGTAAAATTCGATCTATTTCCTTGTCTATAAAATAAAGGATAAAATTAAAAAAAATTCACTTTGTTTGTGCATTCTTCTTTCTAGGGGTGTATCAGTCGAGTGAGCCAGTCCTTTAAATGACTTTGTTTGTTTCAGTCGGTAGTCGGTAACGTGGTCTCGTTCAGAGTCCACGCGCCATGCAGCGGGGCATTCTTACTAGACATCTTCGCGAACGCCGTGACACCGAGGGAATATCTCACCGGGGAACCTATGAAGTTCAAGAGTGTTTGCAAGTTTAAGGTCAGTAAGCAATCATCGGATTTATCAAGAACAGCCTAGCTAACTAGCCACCAATGATTCGACACCACATTGAAAGTGACAGTTTTAGAATTTTGGTTTCTATCGGTAAAATTCAAGTTCGCCTAGTTGATCAAGCGGTAGTGTATTCAGCCGCAAATTTTATTAACTGTGGTATTCACTCAGTCTTGGGTCAATTCCGCAGAATAACCTTGATCGAGTTCGAGCTACGGTGAGTGACTAGCCAACTACGACGGACATATTTTCGTGCCCGCAATGTAGCCGACATAGCCTAAAGAATTGCCAAGCTGAAGTGGCAGTGAGCAGGGCACGTAACTAGTAGAACCGATGGCCGCTGGGGCAGAAAGGTTCTCGAGTGGCGACCACGAAACGGAAGACGCAGCGTGGGAAGGCCCCTTCAAGGTGAACCATCTATCTTGCAAAAGTCGCGAGAAGTCGCTGGATGGAGCACAAGAACGGCCATTGTGGAGATCCTTGAGGGAGGCCTTTGTCCAGCTGTGGACGTCTTTTGGCTGATGACAAAGACACAGTGTTCTCTCTATACCCTATATTTTTATTTTGGCAATTCGATGCGACTAGGGCTCTTCCCACTCGAGTCAGACGGTCGAATACTTACACATTGTCGTTCGTACGTTTCAGATATGTTGTGCAGAGCTACAAACAGTGATGGTCCCCCTGCCGGACTGCGCCAGCGGCGAATGGGGTCCTACCAAAGCAACCAGACTCTTCGGATTAGTGCCTATCACGCATCAGGTTTGTATACGTCTCTGCTTATACGCTAACGCAAACCAAACCCCCTTAGTAATATAATGTTAAATATATTACTAAGGGGTTTATATTACTAAGGGTTACTTACTACTATATATAAGATGTTCAGAAGTACCAAAAATGGGTGTGTGCCTATAATTACACGATAGAGGTGAAACTCCTTTGGGACAGTAAACGTTAGATAGTGATTGATGACGACTAGAGTCACGACCTAGCAAGATCCGTAGACGCCATGCCGCATATTACTTATACCTTAGGCGTCCCATAATCCTCAGTACGTACGCCAGTAGAATCTACAAACTACTAAAACAAACACACGTGAATTTCAACTTTAATTCTTGTTATTGTTTGTTAAGTATAAGATGTAAGTAATCTGTAGCATGAATCCATTTTGATGTTATTCACGACACTGTTTTGATTTATCATAGGTTCATTCGGATGAAAGTTAATATAGTACCTTTGTAATTTAAGTCTCATCTCTACGTTACTTTAAAGCTTAATTTCGCGTATTTTATGTAACTAGCTGTTAGAATCATCGAGTAAATCGCTGGCAATGTCGCTTATTGGACCCTAACGAGCAAAAATATCGTACTTTTAACTAGTTCAATAGCTAATAAAACTCGAATAGGTAGATAGACAGTAAGTCCCAAAGGGATCCCTTTAATGACCAAATGATGGACCTATGACCAGCAGTGATATTCATCCGGCTAACATATTGATGTTATATCTGTTAATTCCAGGAAGCCCTAGTATTCGCGGGCCGCGAGCTGGAGATACAATTCCGCATGTCACGTCCCCTGGCGGATTTCATGGCGACCTTGCACAAGAATGGCGTCGACGAAAAGAGGCTGTCAAAGTATGTGCAGCAAAACGTGTCTGATGATATCGTTTCGTTCTATATCACGTTCCCTGAGGAAGGTAAGTTTGACATTTTTTTTGCTACATGGCGAACCTGGCCTAAAACGGTGTGCGAGGAAGATTTTTAAATCAAACAAAAATTGTTTTTACTCTTCGTTCAAGATGTGTAACACAATTTCGAGCACAAATTCACTTATTATCGACGGTCCGAAATTAATCCTTACTGAATGGCGACCCTGCGGTCGGTTACCATCTAAATATTTATAATTCTATGCTAGGAAAAAATCTGTGGTTCTCAACTATATATTCATTAGATAAAAGTCGTCAAGCCTTATCAGAGAGGCTTGAACCACAATAAATTCCTCCACACTATAAGTTATCATTATCTTAAATCACTCTTGAGAAATTATACCCACCCTTATAATTTATTTCTAGGACAATACGGTCTGGACATCTACACCCGCGAACGCGGCGGCCCCACAGCTATTCACCAAAACGGCTCCACAGAGAAAGAGAAGCACCTACTTACACACTGCTGCAAGTATCTCATTAACAGCAGTAAGAGAAACTGATGACTATCAGAAGATACTTCTAGTTTAGCGGTCAACTACAGCAGAACATTCGAATTTAACGGTCATTTAAAAAAGCCCTTATGATATTAACGGTAACTTATGAAGACTATTCGAATTTATTTAAAAATCATTTGAATTTAACGGAACTTTATAAAAGAGCGTTTGAATTTAACTGACATTTATAGAACAACGTTGTGTTTTAATCCGGCATTTATAGAATTGAATACACATAAAAAGGTGTTAGGTCAATTACAGAAGAGCATAATAATTTTAACGGGAATTTAGAAAAGGTCGTATGATATTAACGTCCATTTATAGAACGCTATTCGAATTTAATTAAAACTCATTTAAACTTTATAAAACAGCGTTTGAATTTAATGTCAAATCATAGACAATTATTCGATTTAACGGACACTTATATAACCTTTGAGACTAAAGTTTTTGTCAGTCATTTATACCATTGAATGTACATAAGCGAAAATGCATTTTATTTCTTACGACGCTCATTGCTATGGTACTATTAAAAAAGGCCGGCAATTTTATTATATTCATAAAATATCAAAGAACCACAATGCAAAATATTTCAGATGATATTTATTATGGCTTCCATGTCAAATGATGCTCTAAAGATCGGTATTTGGTGGAAGTTAACAGCATTTAGCTGTAAGGGATTTCATATCAAACGTGTTCAATAGATATTTTAGCAATAACAATGCAATTGCGGATGTATGAGAGTCAACCGAATGAGCTGCATATTTACTATGAAGGAAATGAGACTTACTAAAAGCTGAAGCAAGGTAATATAACTAACTAAAATCTGAAGCAAGATACATTTATCTCTTTCATTCCAAGCTCTTTAGTAAACTAATGGAAAAAGAAAATGAATGTATATCGGCTCCTTGCTTGATCTAGCTTGAGAGAAATCAACGCAAAATACCGATTTTTTTCTTAGTAATATGCAGCCAAAACATTTTAACATTTCTAAAATCGAATTTTATACTCAACAGATGTTAGGTTTTGTGGAAGCAAAGTATTCTGTAAAACTTTACAATATAATACATAACATTATATAATACGTTATATAAGCTATTTTATACGATTTTACCCAAATGTAGATAAATACGTAATAGTTAGAAATAATAAAATAAAAAACCGTCCTCTGATAAAACATTTATTATAATAATTATAGATTACGCTAACATTTATTATACATTACATGTTGTAAATTACATTTGATCATATACAAGGTGTAATATAAATTAATTAATTACTTAATTGGAGAGTAGAAAATTAACATACGAAATACAGAGATTTTAACTTCCCATACAAGAATAAAGAACGGCTGACGCAATTGCCGTGTGGTGGCATAGATTATCATCACCCCATCTCATGCCGTGGGGAGGCGTAGAAATCGTCCCAAGGGAATACCCACCAGAGAACGGACAGCAGCGTTTTTCTGTGAACTATGACCATCAAACTGCGATCGCCAACTCGCCTGCTAAGCGTGGCCATTATGGCATATTCGCCCATTCTTTGGTGAGGATTTTTCCAGCAGTTAACGTAATTTAGCTGACATGATGATGATGACTCAGTTATTATTGAAGAGCCAATATTTTTAGGGTTCTGTACCCAAAGGGTAAAATGGGACCCTATTTTTTGCTTGTTTTCATAGATAATGGTACGGAATCCTGCGTGCGCGAGTCCGACTCACACTTGGTCGTTTTTTTTTTCTTTTGTA
The DNA here is from genome assembly GCA_951640165.1 of Pseudoips prasinana. Taxonomy (NCBI): domain Eukaryota; kingdom Metazoa; phylum Arthropoda; class Insecta; order Lepidoptera; family Nolidae; genus Pseudoips; species Pseudoips prasinana. The sequence continues at coordinate 27,317,731 of OX621251.1, read as the reverse complement.
TTCACAAACCGGCTTTCTTTAACACCGTAAACCATAACTCGATATAAATACACGATAGAAGTGTTAGAGTCCCTATTTTTTGCGACTTTCGCTTGGTGCCGGGGTATGGCAAGGCCTCTGGAGGTCAAAAGATTAATTTGTTAAGTTTCATGGGACGATAGGGCTCCATATTACCTCCACTATTTATATTACACCCTGTACATTGAATCTTATAAGAATTAAGGTTGTGCCGAAGCAGTCTAACTGCTTTTTGTATGTTTTATTTTTTATATTATTTCTATATAATTTGTATAAACTTGGTATAGAGTGGTTCTATTAATTATGCGCACAGTTTAATGTTAAGTGTTGAGTAGCGACAGTATTTATATTGTTATACATTTGGAACTACGTCTTCAACTTGGTGTTGGAAATTGAGACAGCAATATATAAAGCAATAGTGTGACGTCACAGCAATATCCATTATGGAGAAATTGAGGGAGTATTATAAGTATTTGTGTAATAAAAATAAACATTATTAATATTAAAGTCTATAAGTTGGTAGACCGTATTACAGTTGCGATATTAAAATAGAAAAGCAGAGATGACGTTCGAAAATACATCGTATAGACATTGTAATAGAGCCTAATATACATCGGTGGGATTTGTCAACACTGTTAGATTCTATTCCATCACAATAGACTGATTTTTGCAGCTTAGGCCTTGGGCAGTTAAAATAATTTACGAGCTTGTTTGCTGTTATGCTTAATTTGACTTCTGCCAATTCGTTTGAGCCACCATGTTGCAAATAATAACACTTGCGTCAACACTTTTACTTGTCACAATAGAAGGCTCTCATTCAGGACTTTTAGAAATGTAGGCGACACACGTCAGAGGGCGCTCCTCATTTGCTACGAGTGTCAACTTAAGGTGCCACTAAAATTAAGAGACAGAAGAACATTAAGAGGTTGAGCCCGCTGGCATAGGTGTCTTCTCTTTATCGTGACGATTGTTGGATTTATAATTTCCCTAACCAAAATTCGGCAACACTGAGAGCATTTGTTGAAGTCTCATAGAACTCCTGAAGGAAACAGGCGTCGGAACAGAAGCGACGAACAGATATAAGAAATAAAACATATTGCCGAAGAATGTTAAGAGATTTCAGGGTGCCACTTGTATGTTACAAGTGGCGCCCTCTTTTGTTTGGCTCAAATTGAGCTGAAAGAAGTAAGCTGCTAGGCCAGGGCTTAAACAATTTCAAGTTCAGAGATTTTATATAAACTCTTATTTAGAAAGATAACTCAACTGCGCAGTTAGAATTCATGGTCAATATCACTCTATGGTCAATATTACGGCTTTAAAATTTAATAGAACATACAAGTGGCGCCCTCTTTAGGTCGGCTCAAATGGAGCTGGAAGTAGTTAACTACTTATTAGGCCGGGGCTTAAACAATTTCATGTTTCATAGATTTTTATAAACTCATATTCAGAAATAAAACTCAACGAAATCATTAACTCTATGGTCAATATTGCGGCTTTAAGACTTGTTGGTGTCACTGTTTTCAAACTCCCTTTAAAACCTTTTGAAGGCAACGAACTCGAATTTCAGTCTTAATTTATTATTTCTGATGTGATTATTTCTCAATAACACAAGTAAAAAAAAGAATATCTCGATATACCGCTGTATGTACATTTTAAACAAAATCAAGACTTGTCCTAAGTTGCGATTTAGCTGCTTTCATTTTTATTGTATAAATAAATAAAATATACAGTAATATTTCAAATATACCATTAAAAGCACAATAATAATATAATATATAGGGACAATTGAACAACAATAATTCATATTATTGTTCTAAAATTGATGTATGTGTCTGTGCAACTGTCGCTTTACGTTAATACGCAGATTGACATTAAATAGACTGACATGACATAAAATAGATTGACATGACATAAAATAGATTGACATGTCATAAATTAGATTGACATGACATTAAATAGATTTTATGACTGGAAAGGCAGTTTTGAACACTTGTTAGCATTGTTTCTGATTATGAGTTTAATTAAACATTGATATACGCTTACTTATAAAAAGGATTTTACAATAAATTGCTCTATTTTATTAATATATTTTATTGACCTGTTAAACGCACAAATGAAATGTAGCAATTTATTCTTACTTTAATGTCAGATCAGTTTTAACATAGTATTTAATTTATAATGACAATATCATTTTCTCTATTTAATAATAAAAATGTATGTAACGAACGTGTATGTAAATTTTTTATATAAAATATATGGCATGTTACTTTTCTAAGTGTATATTTTATTCAGATCTTATAATTGAGCACCTAAGGACGGTATTTTTCCTAAAACTAAACAATTAATATCATTTAAGGCACCAACCTCCGCTAGCTTCCGCACTTAAAGGCTCAATTTACACTCCCGCGGAATGGAACGGAAGCAAATTTATGCAATGAAATTCTACATACCATTATGAACTCTATTTCAATTGTGTAAGGTACAGTCAGCTCCAAAAGTCGATGAACAGAATGTATATTTAACAGTACAGTTACGGCGTCAAATCAGGGTAATCTAATAATAATATTTAATGGATAAAAAGTCTGTACAGACGGCAGCTCATCCATTAAATATATCATTAGATTACCCTGATTTGACGCCGTAACTGTACTGTTAAATATACATTCTGTTCATCGACTTTTGGAGCTGACTGTACAATCTAAATACGAGCAAACTAGAGGTCGCGAGTCTTCCGGGGAATTCTCGCGCATTCACCTGTTCGTTACTCTATGTAAAATTTCGCTGCATAAATTCGCTTCCATTCCATTCCGCGGCATTGTTAATTGAGCCAAAGGGTATGTATGTGTAGAATAAGCATGGGTGCTAGTACAAAGATGGAGTTGGCGCCTTACATAGTATATAATATATTAAATATATAAGATGGTTTCAAAATCATCAGTCATAATAAGTCATAAGCACAGTAAAGTCGATATAAAATTAAAATAATTAGCACATAGATTCGAGTAGAAAAGGGTAGGTACTTCGAAGATTATATACCACATTAAGTTAGAATTAAAATAATTTTCGTGATTGAAATTACATTTAAATATAATGGCCTGCATTTTGAACACTTAACAGATGCTATTTGCCTCAAATTTCATTGTTAAGACTTTAATCCTACAAACAACTAGGATTTTGATCCTACAGGCTATCTTTAGATGACCTATGGGTCTTGTGAATTTTACACAACAAATTATAGGGAAAACAAATGATGATCGATTTGAACATCATACAAATGTTGTGACCAACCCGTTCGCTCATCACTGTGGTCGAGCACGAAGTCATCGAATCACTGAGGAAAAACTGTATCGTAAAAGTCAATAAAACACAGTATGTTAGGAGAATGATACACCACGCTTAACACCTCTTTGAGTGCTGTGCTAAGCCGTTTTACTGTGTTCCGCCGAGTCAATCTACGAACTACAACCTTGCCCGTTGTAGACGATTCGGCACGACTACACTACAGACAAAGCGGGTAATTTTGCTTAAAAAATGCTTCCTTCACCTCAGTTTTAAGGGCATTGGATAGATTGAATGTGTGCTAAACATATTTTTCTTTGAGTGCCAAAATGGGCAACATTAATCAAAAACCAATAGAAATGTTGTGCAATAGACTTTTGATAAGTTTAGATTTAAAAAATAACTATTGGTCTACAATTATCTATATAACAACCTACTTGTTAGCAAATTGCAGCCTAATTCATTAGTTACAACAAACATCTTAAATCATCAAAAGTTATGCTAATTTATAACACAACTTTTTTATTGTTTACTTTTTAAATGAATGTTGCCAATTTAGGTACGAAATGAAAAATGTTTTTTACCTAAATTCAGCCTATTAAGACATGGCGATCACAGCAATTTCGCTATAAATATTTTAGCTACAAAACATACGTTGTCATGGCATATATTCGATGTTTTTTTAAGTCACAGAAAAATAGTCAAAAAGTAAATCTAGTTAAAAACAACAGTGCATTTCAAAATTAAAAAAAAACACGTGATACAAAATTCGTGACACAGATTAAAAAGAGATCCATAAACTTACCTAATTAGAAAATTGAGCTACATAGGTATAACCAAAATATGTGTACTTATACATTGCTATCACTTTAAAAATATGATAAATAAGTACATATCATCCTAAAGGCCCGTATTATGAGATAATAATCAGTTCGTTACCAGCCTAATTTGACTCTTGAAGACTTTATTAAGGCACATAATAATAGGTATGGCAATCTCACTCACATATTCGATATTTTCAAATGTATGAAATCAATTTAAGAACTTTTCGACTATATTTCTTATTTTATGTATGTGATATGTTTCTTGTTTGTGGACGGATTTTGCCTTGTGGCTGACGGCAAAGAATACCATCCCATTACATCTCGTGGGGGGCGTAGAAATCGACCCGAGGGAAACGGGCAGCAGATTCTTTCTGTGTACTCTGACCAAGCGTGACGATAATGGCATATCTTCCATATCCTTTTAAAATGAATAATATTCTATTCCCGCCGGTTAAGGTTACGTTGTTGAATTTTGTTGAAGAAGAATTTAAAAAAATACTATTGGGCCTCAACTAGCTATGAAATAAACTTATTAGCAAATTGTAGTCTAATTCATTACTTAAACAAAAACATAAAATTAAATATTGGTACGAAAAGAAAAATGTGTTTTGCCTAAATTCAGCCTATTAACGCCCTTAAGACATGGCGATCACAGTAATTTCGCTATAAATATTTTAGCTACAACACATACGTTGTTAGTGCATATATTCGATGTTTTTTTAAGTGGCAGAAAAATAGTCAAAAAGTAAATCAAGTTAAAAACAACAGTGCATTTCAAAATTTAAAAAAAAACACGTGATACAAAATTCGTGACACAGATTAAAAAGAGATCCATAAACTTACCTAATTAGAAAATTGAGCTACATAGGTATAACCAAAATATGTGTACTTATTCATTGCTATCACTTTAAAAATATGATATTAAGTAAAATAAGTACGTATCATCACCCTAAAGGCCATGATATTAAGTAAAATAAGTACGTATCATCATCCTAAAGGCCATGATATTAAGTAAAATAAGTACGTATCATCATCCTAAAGGCCATGATATTAAGTAAAATAAGTACGTATCATCATCCTAAAGGCCCGTATTTAGAGAAAATAATCAGTTCGGCATCCAGCTTAAGTTGACTCTTCAAAACTTTATTAAGGCACATAATACTAGGTATGGCTATCTCACTCGCATATTCGATATTTTTAAATGTATGAAATTAATTATGTTGCTAATTTTATGTATGTAATATGTTTCTTGTTTCTGGACGGATTTTGCCTTGTGGCTGATGGCAAACAATACCATCCCATTACATCGCGTGGGGGGAGTAGAAATCGACCCGTGGGAAACGGGTAGCACATTCTTTCTGTGTACTCTGACCATCATACTACGATCTCCAACACGTCTGCGAAGCGTGGCGATTATGGCAGATCCCTCCAAATTATATATATTGTGGAACTCTTTTGGGGAGGTCTTTGTCCAGCGTGGCTGACATAATATGATTTTGATATCATTCTTATTACTATTTCTTTTATTCATATTTTTATTTAATAGGTAGTGCTTTTAAATTAAAAGTTGGTTGTGTATTTTAAAATACTATTTTTTTTTTAATTTACAAAGTGCAAAATAATAGCGATAAAACTTACGAGTACGTTGCAAAAAGAAATCAAAGTGTTCTGAATTTTTTGAGATATTTATATGACTAGAAGGCGGAAGAAGAAATGACGGACGGAATTATATCTAAAAAGAATGCAAATAATGTTATAAATTAAAAATACGTGAGTAAGATAACTACACCTGGTATTATAGCCATCAAATTTAAAGCTAAATAAAAATTTAAGTTTTTTTTTCAACGTAAGTATACTAACTTGTTTCGTTTCTAACAACGGGCCTTAGATGTAAATAAATAAGCCTAAAGAACCAAACTTCAGCAATAAATTTAATCCTTTACATTTAAAGACGTAAAGAACAAATTTCACTGGGATATTTTTTCGTTTTTACACTTTATTGTAAGTACTTGATATACAATAATCAGCATCACATATTTCTTTCCTCATCCTAGATTATGGAGAGTAAGGAGCAACATTTACAGGTTTCATTGTCCAAGAATGTCTCAATAAATAAGGAACAAGCATTCCTTGCTACTAATATCACTAAACAGGTTTGTTTTTTATTACTACCCACATAGCTACCCCTGGACTTCTCTTAGCCAACAGAACCGTCGCACACAGTGAGGAGACTTGAGCAGTGAGGCCCAGACATGTCCCGGGGGAAAAGAAAGCAGTTTACTCCGAAAAAAAGCAGAATAAAATTGTCTTAGTTTAATCTACATTAAGCTAAATGAGATATTGATACTTTTTATACCGTCCATAATCTAGATCTAGAATCACGCGCAGTGATCCAGTTATAATATAAACAGACAGTACGTGATACACAGATGAAATAATCACAGTTTACATAAACTCGCCATCTCTCTTTATTACTAGTAAAAAGAGGGAACAAAAAAGTGCATTGTCAGGGACGGCAAAATCGACTTAATTTTCCGAATTATGACGTCATTCCTCTCGTAGTCTATGGCAATAAGTTACGTTTTTCTTGAGTCTCAGTTTCATCAGAGCATTTCAACTAGACCAAACCTTTAGTAGCATTGAGTGTGGCCCGCTGTTCGACTCCCCGTATGAGTGTGCCGAGAAGTCCCTCCATTTCATTCGCAGTTTCGCGTAGTTGCGTATTGTCAAAGCATGAGTCTGCCAACAAACGAAAGATAAGTTAACAAAACGAAAAGAATAGACTCTCTGGCACTGAATCTAACTGAACGTAGGAAGATAATAAAATCCCTAATGTTATTAAAAATATGACTACACTAGGTATGCCCCGTGGTTTCTCCCGCATTAAATTAGTTTTGGTGTAAAAGAGAAACAAACTTTCACCAACTTTCACCTTTTACCGCCAAGTCCCAGACTTCGGGCTGATGCTGAGAAATTTTTCTTTTTACAGAAAAGTCCCAAAATCACTTTTTGGTGGCCCGACCCGGGATTTGAACCCAGGACCTCGTTCTCTGCGTGTGGACACGCTACCGCTGGACCAACGAGGCAGTCTAAATATACTAAGTATATTAGTAGGATGTGTGCGGTTTTGGTAGTGCACGCCGGAATAGCTTGCAGATGGTAGATTTTTTCCTACTTACTAATATCTTTATCAACTGTAGCCTATGTGTTATTCTAATGTATAAGCTATATTATTGTAAAGTTTCATTAAAATCCATTCAGTAGTTGTTACGTGAAAAAGTAACAAGTATCTATCCAACCATCGATACATACAAACTTTCCCGTTTATAATATTATATTAGTAGGATTCAAATGCAAAAGGGCACTTAACAAAATGTTAATCTAAAATGTTATTACACTGTTGACAACTTCCTTAATGATCTTTGACATTTATTTTAATTTTTTGACATTTTCCTAATTTTATGACTTTTTTATTATTACTTATAACATATTTTTTTTATTGTGCACTAGCTGTGGTCCGCAGTTTTACCCGTGTTAAACTTTATAAATTATCACAGCTCCTCCCTCGTAGGTGATAGCGTAATAATATGAAGCCTATATGTTGACCCGACCTCTTAGGCAAAATTTTATGTAAATCCATGCAGTACTTTTTGAGTTTAGTCTGGACATACAAACAGACAAAAATTCTAAAAACTATATTTTTGGTTTCGATATCGATTGTAGATCACGCCACCATATCCTTTAAAAAATATATTCAATGTACAGTTTTGACTTTCCTACGATTTTATTATAATGTACAGATTAATAATTCTTAATTGTTATTTGAAATTATACGTTTTTCAACTTTTTTGATATAACTCAGGATACGATTTACATGTGCATTGTAAAAAAACATCTATGTTCTCTTTACCCATGTTTACAAAGGATTTTGTTAAAACACAAAGCCCGCAATAGATAATCAAATCCCTGTGTCGCGGGGTACTTTACAAACAAATAATAGACGGACACAAATTACATCCAGACTCAGAACAACTATTTATGGGTCACACAAATAGTGGTCCGGCGCGGGACTCGAACCCACGACACGAAGCGGCTAGGCGACTGTGTTAGCCACTGCGCCACATGTGCAGTCATGGTACCAGTGCGTACCATTTCATCATTTGTGTACTACCTAAACTCTGTAATTCCATACTCAAATCCCTGCCTAGGCTTTTGTCCAGCAGTGGAAGTACTTTGGCTGACATGATGATGATGATTCAATTTGCATGTCCATGTGACGGTAGAACATGGAACATAATATTATAAAAAAAACGTCAATTTTTTTTATTGATTTTGGTAGCAGACGAGCTAGCGGCCCACCTGATGGTAAGTGGTAACCGCTGCTCATGGACATTCGCAGTGCCAGGGGGCACAGCAAACCGCTACCTACCGTGGGATTATTACTCTTTATAAACCTCGTTTGAAGAAGGACATGTCGTAGCGCTGGGGAAACACCGCAGCAGGTAATTCTTGTATTCTATTCTATGTACTCTTTACCCATGTTTGCAAAGGAATAAATGATTTGATTTGAAGGACTTCTTACCATCCGTAGCAAAATTATTCGTCAATATCTGTTGCAGCCTGTCCAGTACAGTGTCCAAGTCGGCATTCAACTCCTTCATCTTGTCGTTACTTGTCTCCACACTGCGAATGTCGGCGGCAAACTTCTGCTCTGCCGCCGACAGCGAGGCGCAGCTCATGTCGCTTTGCTGCGGTTTTGGAGGGCGGCGTTTGTCGGGGAGAGACTCTGTTTCTGTAAATATTGTTAAGATTAATAGAGAAGATAGTACCTATATTTACTAAGAAGATAGTATATTTACTTTAAGCGGGATATGGCCGCTTTTAAAATTGACCACTGTAGCTGTGAAAAGCTCGCTGGAAATAGAGTTGAATGGCGCAAACGTGTAGTGGAGGGTCGTCAGATCTGTGAGACAGAAGCGACATGAAAGTGGCTCGGCACCAACTACCGCAAACTTCTCTTGTCAGGCCTGCGGCAGGTTATGTCGCTCTCGCATCGGTTTGTTTAGCCACGAAAAGAATATATATATATATATATATATATATATATATATATATATATATATATATATATATACATATATAGTATATTCACTGCCTTTTACGTGCGTCTAGCAGTAGTGGCCGAGCCATAAAAAATGTCGCGCCAAAATTTCTTATTGTGGTTTTTCTAGGGACTTCAAGGAGCAGCTCAGAGTCTAGCAGGTCACGGCGTTGTATTCCCTAGCCACGGAGAGCACGAAAGGCCGATGAAGGTTTTTACTGTAATACGTCTCCATACGATACGACCAGCATCTCTACCACAAGTTAATGTAGTTTACGCAGTTTTTCCAGTACATTAACTAGCACCACCCCTCCCCCTAGCGGATACTTCAATGAACTTAAAATGTCTATACTATAAATCGGTAAGTTGCATCGAGTAAGTTAATTCTTTCTCCATTTGGGATAAATTAGTGTTCCAGTAGTTTTAAAATTATTACGAAGACACCACGCACCGGGAGAACTGCTGCCAATAAGCTGTTCATTTCGTTATTATATATATATATATATATATCTCATCTAATCAACTGACCAGGTGTTTCATTCAACAGGTTCGGCTCAGTACACGCAAATCACAACACAGAATGACATAAACCCATTAAATCAGAATACTAACAAGAATAAAAAAAAATAGAAGAAGTACATAAAGAACTTCTAAATCTCGTGTGAAGAATAGATTGGTATCATTAGTGCAAAAATTTTACTTCAAACCAATAATTCTAGCTTTTGACCTGTGTCACTCGGCACTTTCAACGTGACCGTACTGGTACCAGCCGACCGACTCGGCGGGCTCCGTATTACTTTCGCAAGCAAAAGAAAGACAGGATTCAGATCAAAACAAGCTCTCGAACGTTATTATTTGTATATTTTATGTATATATGGTAAAATATATATTAGTGTGATTACATCCTGACTCAGGAAAAACAGACACGTTCATGGCACACAAATATCTGTCCAGGGTGGGAATCAAGCAAGCATTTACCTACCATGCCAACCGGCCCGTGATGTATTGGCGTACATCTGATATTTTATAAATTGCTTATTTAATTAACTATCTCAAAGTACTAATTCATCATCATCATCATCATTACAGCTTAAATAAGTCCACTGCTGGACAAGCCTCCCTCAAGAATCATCTTGAGGGGATATGCCATAATCGCCACGCTTGGCAGGCGGGTTGGCGATCGCAGTATGATGGTCGTAGTACTCAGAAGGAAGCTGCTTCCCGTCCTCTGGTAGATATTCCCTCGGGTCGACTTCTACGCCCCCCACGGGATGAGATGGGGTGATGATATTCTGATTCTGATATTTGTCGCCGTCACCACACAGCAAGTACTAATTATATGTCTTAAATAACTCACCATTATACCAATTACTGATATCGTTCATAGACACCGTAGATATACTATCCGAAGTAGCATGTACGACCACCGGCTTCAAGGCATCTCCAGACACCGTCAGTAAATTCTGACTCTCCTGTTTCGACACCACCGAGAAGTTCCCGGAGTCTAAGCTCAGTACTCTCGGTTGGTTATTCGTGTTTACTTTGGACTGCTTGTCTTCTAAGGTGATTGGGCTGAAGAGATCGAATGCTTGAGGCCGATCGTTCTTGTCGGATTTTGTAGTTGCTTCTGGTGGAATGTTTTGTTGGTTTGATGAGAGATTTTCCTGAAAAAAAAAGAATATAAAAGTTTTATTTTTATTCACATAAATCAATTCAGGGCATTTGTAAATAGCCAAAACATCATTTATACTATTATAAGTACTTATACAAAACTAGCTTACATTTAAAATTAAACCTGTAATTTAGTTAGTTTGTTTAATTCTAAATAATTTCATACAAACCGCATATTTATATGTACCTCGGAATAATTATTTATATTGCTACATAATAGCTAATGTCTCACTATTATTTAAACTCATGAATGGTTCAATGGATGTCACTGAGCTGATGAACAAAATAGGCCTTCGCGTACCCTTAGCATTCCTAAGACGACATAATTTATTGCACACCCCTACCACCAAAAGCAACTACAGACTTTATGCTTTTTTGATAAGGGCAAGTCGTTTGTACAACACTGAATGCCAGAGTGTCGACATTGATATATTTCACACAAGTGTCTCAAACCTGAAAAGGACTATGTGTAATAATTTCTTTGAGTCACAGTGTTCTCAAAAGATTTTTTTGATTTTTTAAAATAGAAATTAAGTAATAGGTATAGGTATGCTGTTTATTCTATATTTGTAATATGTATACAATTTATATATTTGTGAAAACTTGTAATTGGCCATCTTTTGTATAACTTCAAGAATTTGTGTAACTAATTAGCTGTAAGTTTTCTAAATTTGAAAATAAAATAAATAAGTACACGTTCAGACTACTTACAAGGGTATTTTTAAGTGTATTTTTTAAAGTGAATAAATACAATTTTTATTTATCAAATTGGAATTAGAACAAAGAAGATATCTAGTCATCATTTTTTTAAAATTGTAGAAAAAGTCAATTGGGCCGAATTTCTTGGAAATAAAATATTAAATGGAAACAAAGGTGGTGAAATGGATGGAAACTACCTAATACCTATGGAATTACCTCAATAGCATTAAATTTCCCCGAGTTTTGTCGCTATATGGGTTTAGGAGTGATAATATAGCCGTTGAGAAGCAATTGAATGAATTGGGTATGAGAGTTGATGATATCGAGAAGAGAACTATTAGTAGAGTGTCCATCGCTAACTTCGTCTTTGTTTTGAGAAATAAATTGTTTATTGTGAGATTTGGAACTTGGATTTTTCAATAAATATGTATATGGCTGTGTAGTGACGGCGACAATCATCCATACCACCACTCTTAGCCTGTTGGAGCCGTAGGCCGAGGGAATATCCACCAGACCACGGGCAGCGGCGTCACTATATACGATTATCATGGAACCCGTCTGCCAAGCATGGTGATTAAAGTATAACCCCCAAATTATGTACAAAACACCATAGTCGAGATGGAAGGAATTCTCCTGACATGTTGATAATATTGCTATATATCGGGGAAATTTGTCTGTTTACCACCATGGTTACTATTAGAGATTTTATTTTCCATTTCCAGTTAACCCGGTATTAACTAATCACCTTTAAAATTTTAAGCCTGTTGATCTGTGTAGATATTTGATTCCAATGTACTTCTACTTTTGTTCTCAGCTGTTCATTTTCTGCATTTTCTAGCTTTTTCAACTGACTTGATAAATCATGGAGGGCTCTGTAAAAGAATAAACATTCACGGTATTAAATATCAGCTAGCACTAGAAAGAAAACCTATTTATTAAGTTTATATATTTCATTAAGAGGTTACACGGTAGGATTGTGGAGTCATTGGTATCGAGTTCAAACCCAAGAACGCACCACTCACTTTCAATTGCGTATTAGAATTGAATTATCTAGTAATTACAGCAGTGACGGAAAACATTGCGAGGAAACCTGCGATTCTGCGATTTCTTCAAAATGTTTTTATTTTATTTTTTTCAATACTCAATCATTTATTGCTTCCATAATGTATAACAGATGGTGTAATCTTATAATTATGTAACAATTATGGACCCTGTCGGGCACAGCATAGTAGAAGAGAGGAAGAAGGCTTTTTGTTAATAATAAAAAGTTTTAGAATTTATGCTATTTGTAAGAATTATTTAGAATGCCAAATTTTAATTTAAAAATGTCAAGATTTAAAGCGAAAAGATTATCAGATTAATATTAGAATGTCAAGATCTATAGAATTATTTATTTGAGTCCAAGTATTCGTTAACAGTGTAATAGCTTTTCTGTAATAAGAAAAGCTTTAGTTTTTTAATGAAAGTATTATCTATTTTTTCTTTTTTTAATTCTTCTGGAAGTTTATTATAGACTTTTATTGACATGACCACCGTTCCAGACCAACCAAATGTTCTTAATGGCATGTTAAGTCTGCCTACACCGCACTAGCATGGTGGATTATGACGCCTGCAGTGGGACAGTCTTAAGCTGCATCATACAATAACTGAGTGCTATGACCATCTTACTGCGATCGCCAATCCGTCTGCCAAGCGTGCTGGCGATTATGACATATCCCTCCAAATTATGGGCACTACTCCATTGGGGAGGCCGTTGTCTATTAGTGGTCGTCATTTGGCTGGCATGATGATGATGAACGTAATTGGATTTTCAATCATAGTGGCTAGCTAGGTGTCATGTATTTATATAATTTTCGACTGGTAGTAGAGCATAATAATAGGCCTTAATAATATAACAATAATAACCTGGGACATTATTTACACTTGGTCATCTGATCCCAAACTAAGCAGAGCTTGTACTATGGAAACCAGATAACTGATATACTACATATACCACTTTTCTTTTGTAAATAAATATGTGTGTGTAAAAATGTATGTGTCTAAATGTGCTGTGCCATCACTAGATCGCCGTGATAGAACAACAGCTATTAAGGTAAATCACACTTTAAGATGGTTTTATAGAGTAGCATTTACCATGACATATTTTAATTTATAATTTACCATACATACCGGCATTTTACCATATAATAATAAAAATATCTTGGGACATTATTCACACACGGCCTTCTGATCCCAAACTAAGCAGAGATTGTACTATGAAAACTTACACTACTTTTCTTTTGGAAATACATATGTAGATAATTACACCCAGACTCAGGACAAACAGACATGTTCATGCACACAAATATCTATCCTGGGTGGGAAACGAACCCACAACCTCCGGCGTGAAAAGCAAGCATTTGCCAACCACGCCAACAGGCCCGTCAAATATAATCTATTCCAGAAGGAATATGGTTTATATTTGCCATTCACAAACTGGAACTAGTTTAATTAATTCCAGAATATAGTTTTGTTTGCGACAATTAAACTAGATGTTCAAGGCCATCGACCAAGTGATTCATGTAACATTCCACAACATTGAGAGCGAATGTCAAATAAGACCACGTGGGTTAACGCATGTCATGTTAAGGTTTGAACTCTTAGAAACTAGATGTCGCTGTTGGAATGACGTCACTTTTTAAAAGTCGCTATTGAGATTTTCCGCCGTTGAATGGGTCTCGATCCGAGCAAAATTTTCGTTAAGACCTTACTTCATAGGATCATTTCTATAGTAAGCTCTTCCCGAGACTTTCACACTATGTGAGTCCTCACAAGTCACGATGATGAGACGTGGCGCGGCACCCTGAGCGTGAGGCGGGCGGTGGTAGTCTACCATCAGCCCTCGATGATCGTTCGCCCCCTTTTTCGGAAGGGGGAGTGGGGTGCTGTCGCTGTCTGAGTGGCTTTTAAAAACAAAATATGAAAGACGATGGATCTTTATTTTATAAACATTGAATATATTATTGATATGTAATGTAATGATGGATCTTTATTTTTTAAACAATGAGATTATTATTAGAAAACGTATATCTGGCTACATGTCCACAGTTTGTAATTATTACTTTTTGTCACCCACAGCAAAATATATTAACAATACGCTTGACTTTTGAATTCGATTATTCCAATACTAGTTATTCCTTGAACGAGTTGATTTTTAAGATTGATCCCGACATTATATGAAGCACAACTTATAAAAATCCTATTACTAAATAAAAAGGGGATACGGGAATTTAATTTAAAAAAATACTATTATTTTACTCTCTTCTTTTGACTATCTATTAGGTATCAATAGAAAACTTTTATGAAACGTGAATTATTTTTCTTTTACCTCCTAAAATTGTTGTGGTCTAAATAAAACTCCACAACACAAGCAAACCCATTAGATTACAAAATAATAATCAAAATTACTTCACAAAAGCCTACCCACGAAAAAGTATACGCATTAAAAACCTTCATTTTTGAAGTTGGTCAAAAAGGCAACATTCTACTAATCACACTAATATTATAAACGCGTAAGTTTGTAAGTATGGATGGATGTTTGTTACACTTTCACGTAACACGTAACTTTACAATAATGTAGCTTATACATCAGAATAAGTTTGACGCGGCGCACAGCTAGTATTAAATGTACCTAGGTACTTACTTATTTTGTGTCTCGAGCTGTATTATAATGTCTTGCAACATAACGGCCGGATTGTTGCCATTAGTTCCTGAAGCTTTGCCTACCGTCGATGTGAAGATTGCTGGCTTGCCATCTCTCCGTCTTCTCGCTGAGCCACTGTCAGGTTTGTCGATGGACTTCCGAGAGCCCTTTTTAGGTCCTTTTCGCTTGGTCTTCGTACAGAAAAAGAAGCGCTTCATGCCTTTTATGAAGCTTAGACATTCTGGAGTTTTAGTCTGGAAATATATAATTTAATTTATTAACATATTAAATATTATCATTTATATTTCCTAAATTATACAGGTATTACGGTCCTGGGGCAAATAATGGTTAAAAATGACTTAATCAATCGTTAAATCGGCTTCGACGTTGACAATCGATTCCGGACCATTTATGGCGTCATATGTGCTCATGGAAGCCGATTTAACGATTGATTAAGTCATTTTAATTTGAACGCCATTTAAGAAATCTATGTTCGGCGACTTAGCCGGTAGAGCCCCTAGTTATAGGGTTGACCCTACACCAGGACCCAAAAAAGTGGGGTGTCCTTGAGGACACCACACTTTTTAAAATATTTGATACTAAAGGCTATTGTACCTCATTAGTTTGAAATGTATTTATGACGACACATTATAATAATAAAGGTTAGAAAAGGAAAACTGTATTAAAGATTAATAATAAACAGCCTACAGTATGTGTTTTTGATATTTGCTAAGCTTTACTACTTATGTTGATAGCCAGTAACAAAATAATATCAAAATGGCGGGTATAAGTTTGGATTCTAATAATAGTAATGTTCAGCTTCAGTTTCAATGCTATTTCGTAATATTTTTTTCCTTAAGTGTAGATACAGATGTAAAACTTAAGGATACCTAATAAAAATATATATTATGTTTAATGAGCAACCAGCATTTTAAAGTTTCGAACTAAATGAAAATCCTATAACTTTCAAGAGGTGGTACGTAGATATTATTTAGCTTTAAATGACGTTACTTGGGAATCAAAACAACGATTTTATAATAAACTAGCTGTGCCCCGCGGTGTTACCCGCGTTAAATTTTATATATTTTCTTTGCTATAAACCTCACGGAGCCCGAAACCTTTCCAACGAATGCAAAACCGTTGAAATCGGTTCGTGCGTTCTGGAGTTATAGCATCAGGAAGGAAAACCCGACTTATTTTTATATAGAAGAAGAAGACTAGCTGTGCCCCGCGGTGTTACCCGCGTTAAATTTTATAAATTTTCATTGCTATAAACCTCACGGAGCTCGAGACCTTTCCAACGAATGCAAATGCAGGAGTTGTAGCGTCAGGAAGGAAAACCCGACTTATTTATATAGTAGAATATTGGGCTGGTATTTAAAAGAAGATTTTTATTACAGTCTTTTAATGATTTCATTTACTTTACCTAGCTGTCACTTTATCAATACTGCTGTGCCATCACTAGATCGCCGTGATAGAACAGCAGCTATTAAGGTAAATCACACTTTAAGACGGTTTTATATAGTATAGCCTTTAACATAACATATTTTAATTTATAACGGCACTTTAGCATATAATAATAATATCTGGGTTCGAATCCCAGTAAGTGCAAATATTTGTGTGATGAGCACGAATATTTGTTTGTGAGTCATGGACGTTTTCTATGTATATAAGTATTTATCTATCTATATAAGTATAAAACTAAGCAAAGCTTGTACTATGGGTACCAGGCGACGATATACGCCTGGTACCCATAGTACAAGCTTTGCTTAGTTTGGGGCTAGGATGATCTGTGTGACATTGTCCCTAGATATTATTATTATTATCTTAGGATATTATTCACACAAGGCCATCTGATCCCAAACTAAGCAGAGATTGTACTACGAAAACTTATACTACTTTTCTTTTGTAAATACATACATATGTAGATAATTACACCCAGATTCAGGACAAACAGACATTTTCATGCACACAAATTTATGTCCTGGATGGGAGTCGAACCCACAGCCTGCGGCGTGAAAGGCAAGCATTTACCAACCACACCAATCGGCTGCTCGGCGGAATATAAGAAGTACGCAATTTACCCAAGATTAATACAAAGGTGAGCATATTTTCCATCTATTCATAATTATGTGCATATAAGGAGGTAGTTATACATACCTGCCCATCAATAATTTCGTGTACTAAATGTGTTTTCTTATGCCCACGGATAGTAGTCAAGTCTTTGTCATACAAGTAGCACTTTTCACAGAAATACACCTCACTACATTTTGTACACCTGAATTTCAGCACCTGTAATTAGGTAAAGCAAAAATTAAAATCAGTAGAAAATCAATTAAAAAAAAACACAGACATGGTCAGACAACGCAACAGCTAAATGTCTATGACAGATTGCTAAGCTAAGCAGGATATAATATATTATGGGTTATAATTATTAGCATGTTTGATTTTGACATTTGACATTATGTATTATTAATATTATATCCGATTTTAATATTAAAATTATCAATAGCATATTTAATTATTATATAAAGGATTATAAATAGCATCTTGAAAATATTAAAAAAATTACTTGTAACCTGTACTTAAGCAACATTTGCACACCCCAACGGGGTTACAATTCAGCGGACTTCACGTATTATTACACCACCCATTGTAACCAGATTTATGCAAATAAACTTGATTTGATTTGATATATTCATTAAAAAAAAGTAGGCATTCTAAGATTTTATTATTCAGAACTCTAGTAACACAACCCAAAGAAGCTCTAGAAAAAGAAAAAGGTACTTCACTATATAACTAGTCTCAAAATTCGATCCAGATTGTAAATCCTACCAGCGTTTAATGGGTTTTGTTGATTTGTAAAAATGTTTTATCAGCATGAGGCGAGAAAGACTTTTTAATTCTTTCACATTCTCGCAAGGGGCGAAATTTCATTCTTAACAGCAACTCCAATAATGATTTTAAATGTAATATTTACTTCTTTTATTTTGAGAAATGGAATCATAAAGATATGCAGGTGTCACTAGCGTATGTTTGGATTTTGAAATCGCTATTTTAAGGAATCCTTAGATAACATAATTGTCTTCAAGTTAAGAAGGTGTAGAACATAGAAACACTACAAAATTAGAACTGTAATAATACCTACATAAAGTAATATATAAAGATGAGTCCATCTTTAGAAAATTATTATTTATATGTTCATAATTAATGAGTTTGAGGTATAAACAGTTCTCACCCTACATTCTAACCATAGAATTTACATCAACATTATAATGAGAAGACTTTCACCCATAACAAGAGCATGAGAAATTCATATTTCATATATGATTGTTCTCAATCACCTTAAATTGCTCACCTGTATAAGTGGTTGCGAGCAGTGCGCACACGCTGCAGTGACATTGGCACTGTTCCTGCTGGCCAGCACTCTCTGCGCCACGGGCAGCCAGCGCGCGCACGCGCTGTGCTGCACGCCCCACTCGGACACGGCGCGCGCGCTTACGCCGAGCATACCCGCGCTCTACAAAATTAAATTTGTATCTTGAATACGACAAGTACAGAACAAAAAATATCTCACGTTGTGAATTATGTTTGCAATGAATAGTATCTTTTATCTTTTCTTAGTTTCTTTTTAAACAACTCCTAATCAAAGGACGTGATTCTCAAATTCTGCTATTTTTTTCTTACTTTCTTATATTACCGTGAAATCATTCATGTATTTCCTTTCCATTGAAAATACATAATATTTTTTGATTATGAAATCCCTCACTTTACTCGCGTAATAATTCCGAAGCAATTCATTTATGGCCCTGTTCTAGGGAAGCTGATCTAACAGCTGAATCGTGATGGTACCTATTTGTTGTTGTAAATGAGCAAAGAAGAAAATACGATACTATCTTATCTTCATCATTGGTTCTTCATCATCATCATTTTGTCCCACTAATATGCTAGTGGGTATGGTTTCCGCACTTAGTCATGATGTGGACCATTGTACGGGAACTATGGGGGTCTTCATTCCAGAAGCATATAAGGTCTCCCAAACATCTCAGGGCCTCCGTAAGAGTTCTTGGTGACCATAGGTTAGCAAGGAGATTGAAGTTGTAATAGTCAACAAAATCTAGCATCTTCGAATGGGTTCATCTTATAGATTTCCCATCACATTAATATCCAGTGCCAAGCAGTTTTGCTGTAAACCACCATGAAGTAGCCTATGTTGGAATTAACATCTTCCATTTTCGTCCGAGTCTGTAGTCACCACCCAATCCGATAAATTGTATTTAAAGACAATCCTTGTATATTTAAAAGGATAGAGAAAATTATCAAAGTGATGAATCCTTGTACATTTGCAAGGATTAACTATTGTTAAGGAGTAAATGATCAAACTGATTGAAATAATCGTACCTTGTCAAAACAGCCATCAACATCTGCCTGCACCTGATCACAACTAACACCAAGATACTCAGACAATGCAGTCACATGTGCTAGCAGTGCAGATAATCTTCTAGGAGACACACAGCCATTGTGGTCTGCAGAGCAGTTAGCAAGTGCCACCCATTTGTCTGTTGCTGATTCCTCACTTAGTATTACTAGGAGGGTCTTAGCTGCAAGTACTCTTACTGGTTCTTTTCTGTCCCTGTAATTTAAAATTTATAATAAAAACGTTATTATTAATATTGCCTCAAAGCAAAGGTATAAAGTAGTAATAACTACTAATCTTATATCAGAGATTTTATAGATCATTTATCAGAGATTCATTAGGTGAAAACAATTTTGCACCCATCTAACCAAGACATGGAATAAAAATACTTTGATAGGATATTTTTGTTGATACAAATTCAGCCTTTAATTAATTATGCATTAACAATATCAGAATAGTGTTGTTTGAACACTTTGCAAAAAAAAAAAACACAACAAGCATCGCTTGCATTGAATCTCGTTCTACTAAATAAACCTTATACTAATTCTTATTAGAATCATTTCAGACCTACTTTTTTCTTTATTTTGTACTAGCTGTGCCCCGCGGTATTACCCGCGTTAAATTTTATAATTTATCATAGCTCCTCCCCCGTAGGTGATAGCGTGATAATATGTCTATATGTTGACCCGACCTCTTAGTAATATTCATGCAAAATTTGAACTAAATTGATGCAGTACTTTTCGAGTTTAGCCCGGACATACATACAGAGAAACAGACGAAAATTCTAAAAACAATATTTTTGGCTTCAATATTGATTGTAGATTACGCCGAAAATATCCTTTTAAAAAAATATTCAATGTACAGTTTTGACTTTCCTACTATTTTATTATATGTATAGATGTACCTATGTTATATGTGAAGTAGTTATAAATATGTTTTTTTATTATTGACAGATTGTTATCATGCTGATTTTTTATCATTAATTTCATAATAACTAAGGCCTAAAATGAGGGAACCAATAATGCAAGCAAAGACTATGTTATCCAGTTGGCCAACATGTTTCATCATTACAGCTTAAATAAGTCCACTGCTGGACAAGCCTCCCTCAAGAATCATCTTGAGGGGATATGCCATAATCGCCACGCTTGGCAGGCGGGTTGGCGATCGCAGTATGATGGTCGTAGTACTCAGAAGGAAGCTGCTTCCCGTCCTCTGGTAGATATTCCCTCGGGTCGACTTCTACGCCCCCCACGGGATGAGATGGGGTGATGATATTCTGATTCTGATATTTGTAATTATTATATAATACATTTGTATTATATAATATAATATATTTGTAATTATTAAATAATATTATATAATATATTTGTAATTATTAAATAATATTGTAAAAACTATTGATTTCGAAAAAGATGTAATTGAGACTGAAATTCAAGAGGATATTCAAAAACCTAAGGATTTTCCATGCAAAACATCACAACCCGACCTGCAGGTGATGAATTATAGTAAGACCCAAGACAATACAAATTACAACACCCAACAATTTCCCGTAGTACCTAATGTTATACATAGTGCGGTAGTATCAAACACTAATATAAGCCCTAAAATATTGATATTAGGTGACGCACAAGTGCGAGGTCTGTCACACTTTCTTATCAAGAGCAGACAAGATAAGTGGAATGACTGTTATAATATTTCAGCCATTACAAAGCCTGGTGCATCGTGCTCTCAAATAGTACAAAATGTTCAACTGTTCAACTCGCTAACCAAAAATGATATTGTAATTCTCTCAGTTGGTAGTAACGATAGAAATCCATCTTTACTTTGCAAAGAATTATGTATAGCACTCAATGAACTTAAGATCTGTAAACAAGTTTTTCTACTTAGTGTTCAGTATAATCCATACTTGAATGAAAAAATGCTCAACCAAAGTATGAAAATTGTATGTAATAACTTTTCAAATTGTACATTTATTGACATCAGTGAACTATCGTATCATAACCGTTTTCTTCAACGAAGACAAAATAATCGTACCTATTTGTATCATCTTAGTTTTAAATTGAATGTCCAAATTGACTTATACGACTACACTGAAAAATTCATTAAAAATAAAAAGCTATATATATCTTGTAAAAATGCTCTACCTGCTTTAAAAATGAAATGTCATCAAAAAACGATTTTAGACTATTTTAAACCACTTAGTATGATATCAATAAGTACCAATGCAAATGATAATTGTGCACAGATTGATAACTCTAAGTTGCCTCATGACTCTATATGTAAGGATTTTTTTCGTGACTAAATATATATTTATTCTTCATCAAAACATTAACGGATTGATTAGCAAGTCGGACTTATTAAGTATACATTTAAATGATCTTATGGAAAGTTGTAAATCAGTTGATATACTATGCTTAACCGAGACAAATATGAATAAAAATGATCATGTACATGTTAACTTGTCAAACTATGGACTCGTCACCCACTACTCTAGAAATGATAGAAATGGGGGCTCTTGTATCTTGTTGAGAAATACAATACGAGGTAAAAAAATTGATCTTGAGAAATGGTGTAAGCCGAACTTTTTAGAATGTTGCGCGGTTGAATTAAATGATCATTCTTTGGTCATATTGTGTATGTATCGGCCTCCTAAATATGATAAAAGATCTGTAACCGCGTTTCTATCAACTCTAGATAATATTTTGGAAGAAATTTGTCTAAAAAGACAGAAAAAAACTGTATTATGTGGGGACTTCAACATAGATATGCTTAAAAGTAATTATAATTCCAACAGTTTCCTTCATATATTATTGAGCTATAATCTAAAGCTAGGAGTCCACACTGCCACCCGCTTATGTAGTGGTACGTGTATAGACAATATCGTCCACAATATCAAAGGTAGTAAGTGTGAAATAATTGAATTAGCAGTTTCAGACCATACCGCTCAATTGTTGAAATGTCCGGTAAAGAAAACCTGTGTATTAACCCACTGGTATATGCATAAGCGTGATTATTCAAATGACAATATTATAACGTTTAAAAATTGTTTACAAAGTTTGACATTTAATGACATTTACCAATCTACTGAACCTAATGACGCATTTAATAAATTCCATGACATCTTTAAATTATTCCATGATCTGTGCTTTCCTATTAGAAAATTAAGAGTTTCAGCGTGTAAGAAATCCAAATGGATTAGTAAGGGTATAAAACTTTGTTGCAAAAGGAAAAGACATATGCTATGGCAATTTCGGAAAAGGCCTAACTCCATTAATAGACAATTATTTAAAAAATATTCCAAAAGACTTAAAACTATAATCCACTTAACTCAAAAATCACAGAATGTTAATTTTATTACTATGGCAAAAAATAAAAGCAAGGCTACATGGCAAGCAATAAACAAATTTAAGAGTAATAAACTTACCGAAGGGATACAACAAATTATTATTGACAATATAAAAATCACTGAACCTAAGCATATAGCACAATTCTTCAACAACTTTTTTATTGACGAGATCGAATCTAAATCCAATAATAATAGCGCTAATTTAAAACTTGACTTTTATCGCGATTCAATATTTTTAAAGCCGACTACTCCCCATGATATTGATAAAATAATTAATTCATTGAACAACACAAAAAGCTCTGGGTATGATGACATTAGTACACACACAATTAAGTCAGTATCAATAATTATTGCACCCGTATTAAGCCATGTTATAAATTTATGCATAGAATATGGGGTTTTTCCTGATAGAATGAAATTATCTGTTATAAAACCTCTATATAAAAAAGGTAATAAACAGGATCCTGGCAATTACAGACCCATAGCACTTCTACCAATTTTCTCAAAAATTTTTGAGAAAATTATATACAGTTACTTCAATTCATTTCTTGAACAAAACGATATTTTAGTGGGAGAACAATATGGATTTCGGCAACATAAGAATATTAATATGGCCATATACCGGTTATTTGAAACGGTAATCACAAATATTGACAAAAGACGTCAGACGGCAGCCTTGTTCATGGATATGAGCAAAGCTTTTGATTTTGTAGATCGTCAAATTTTGCTTGATAAGCTGGAAAGATACGGCATTAGAGGCAACCCTCTTGATCTCATTAAGTCCTATTTAACTAATAGAAAACAGTTAACTAAAATCCATAGGATAAATATTAAGTCAAAAACTGAAGAATCCTACGAATCTACTCAAAGAATCATTAATTATGGTGTACCCCAAGGGAGCATATTAGGCCCTCTACTGTTCCTCATCTATATAAATGACATGCCAACAGTAATACGTCATCCTATGGTTTTATTTGCTGATGACTGTACAGTTATGTTTTCTGAGAGTGATGATATGACAATCGAAAGAGAGATCAATGACAGCCTCGTCAGTATTATTGACTGGCTTAGGAAAAATAATTTAATCATAAATTTCGTTAAAACCAAACTCATGACATTCGAACAAAGGACTAATCACGCCAAACTAGACATAAAATATGAAAATAATCAAATTGCAGAGACTAGTGTTACCTCATTTTTAGGTCTTAAAATAGACAGAGATATGACGTGGAAGTCCCATACTGAGACTATCTGTAAAAGACTAAGCCAGTTCTCGTATGCTCTGTATAACTTGTCCAAGGTAGTAGATCAGGCAACAGCAATCACGGCTTATCATGCTTACGTCACATCTACCTTACGTTACGCAATTATATATTGGGGCAATTCCACGAACAGAGAAATAGTTTTCAGAGCTCAAAAAAGGTGCTTGAGAGCAATATGCGGAATAAAATGCACTGACAGTTGCAAGCCTTTCTTTTTGAGTCTTGGTATTCTTACTATGCCATGTTTATATATCTACGAGGTGGCCTTATTCGTTAAAAAAAACCTTTTTTTGTTTGATACATTAAATAGTAAAAGACACATAAATAAAATTCGATTTAGACCGCATAAAAAAACGGTTTATAACAATAACTTTTTAGGTATGGCCCCTAAGATATATAATAAATTACCAACCCCTATTCTTTCCGAAACTGATCTTCTAAAATTTAAAAAGAATTTGTCTAATTTTTTAATACATAAGGCATACTATACAATAACAGAATACTTATTGGATAAAACATAGTTGACATTTATTTTTCATATTTCCAATGTTTTTATGTTCCGACTTGTGTGTCAATTACGTAATTTAATTGTTATTTAAGGTATATATAAATTATTTAAGGTGACATTGATTTAAGTACATTGTCTTTTTTTATTATTCTGACATTTTGACATAATGATAAGCATGTATTTCTTAATTATGACATTAATTTTGTAGTATTTATTATGGTAATGACATTTCTTTTTATATATTATTTTCTAATTTACTATTAATTATGTCATTACATCTTTAAAAATTGCATGTCCTCACCGGCTAGACATAGTGATCTTCACATTTGTATGACACCATAAAATGTATTAATGTACCTGTGTTTGCAATTAATAAATTGATTTGATTTGATTTGTCGCCGTCACCACACAGCAGTGGCCAACATGTTTACACCATTTCAATTCATTCAGGTCCTCTAAGAGGTTTCGTGGCAGAAGAGAACTAAAGAAATAATACCACTATATACTTACTTATCATAAACATTGAGCAATAAGTTGATCAACAAATCCACAGACAAATCAATATCTCCAGTAAAAAGCCCTTCTTTCTCAGCAGCAAAGTAAATGTCAGCAAGTACTGCCTCTAATTCAGCTGTGTCAAGAGATAGACTGCTTTCAGAAAGGCTTAGTTGGTGTCGTCCAAATACTCCGGAACTGATGCGCAGAGGAGGTACTAATGAAAAAAATAAAATAAGTTTTTAGATTTCACAGATTAGGCACTTAGGTTAAACCATGGAAAAGAACTAAAAACGACCCATTATGTATTTTTTGTTTTTTAGTACACCTTATAAGTCTGTGTTGCTATACTAACTTTTGAGGAATTTTTATTTCTCACAACTTTTCAGACCACACAGAATATTGACAATTTATGTAAATGTTTGCCTATTCAATATATAGCCAATTTAACATGTAATTAGATATTTTACATAGAATTTGAACAATGGAACCTGGAATTGCAAAGCAAAAACATGAGATTAATTTGACATAGATAAGCTATGCTTGAGGTAGGCTTGGTCTATGAGGAGTTAGGATTAACCTTTGAACTCACTGTTCAAACAGTGTCTTTCAAAAATTTTCATCCCCTTCTTAGTTTAAAGTCACAACAAGAGAAGAATAATTAATATTGAAACTTGCAAAATCAGATAGAAAATGAAATGTGTGTATGTACTGTTTATCTTTGCAGATCTGTATTCAAACATCTGGCAAAGCTCAAGTTACAAGAGATAAATATAAATGGGTAATAAATCGTATGTATGTTATTTCATAGAAAATAGCTGATGTCTCACTATTATTTAAACTCATGAATGGTTCAATGGATGTCACTGAGCTGATGAACAAAATAGGCCTTCGCGTACCCTTAGCATTCCTAAGACGACATAATTTATTGCACACCCCTACCACCAAAAGCAACTACAGACAAAATGCTTTTTTGATAAGGGCAAGTCGTTTGTACAACACTGAATGCCAGAGAGTCGACATTGATATATTTCATACAAGTGTCTCAAACCTGAAAAAGACTATGTGTAATAATTTCTTCGAGTCACAGTGTTCTCAGTAGATTTTTTAAACTAGTAATTTAGTAATAGGTATAGGTATGCTGTTTATTCTATATTTGTAATATGTATACAATTTATTTATTTGTGAAAACTTGTAATTGGCCATCTTTTATATAACTTCAAGAATTTGTGTAACTTATTAGCTGTAAGTTTTCTAAATTTTAAAATAAAATAAAATAAAAATAAAATACCACTTAAACAAATCTGGTAATGGGATGAAAAAGTAACAAATTTATTTTGATTGTACATATGCTTCCTTTGCACTGGTTTCTATACTAAATGCTCATATGTATAAAAACAAAATGAATAGTCTATATAATGTAATGAAATATAGAATTTACTTGGTTGTCAGTCATAATAGCCATAAAAAATATATCATATAGTAGTAAGGAGAAATTTTAAATAAAGTAACAATAAACAATTACACAAATAATGCCTATAAAGAACTAGAGGAATTTAAACATTACACCCAAAGTATAAGGATACATGATGACTTAAAGCTCACTCTTTCCTTGAACTATTAGTCTAGGTTAAGCTAATTTTCCACAAGGTTCAAGAACATAAGGTAAGTATATACCCAAATTCCTGAAATTGAAAATTAAGACATTTATATTCCATTCTAAAATTGCATATGTTAGTATGGAATATAATCTATCTCTATTTTCAATTTCAATGGGAATAATAAGGGTTTAAGTTTCCCACTAGGAATTACTACACAGTTATTGCAAAAAGGCAAATTGTGCAATACCATACAACGATGGAATGTCCAAGAATACTCCAATAAGATTTTTGTCATGGACACACACAATAGCCAAATAAAAAGTTAAATCATAGAAACAAATAACCCAACTGACCGAAGGTTTTTTCTTAGAGAATGCACAATGAATTTCTATAGTAAGAATGTTATAGCGTTCCCATTGGCCAACATACATAATAAGGGAAGCAGACAGACTATATTATTTGAGTTTTGAAACATTGTGAGCTTAAATGCTGACTTAACAAACACTCAATTAAAAGTGTGTGAAATATTGTGTTTATACAATCTTTGCCAAGTTGACGAAAGAGCAATTATAGGGGTGAAAATTATTGAATGTGTTGATTTTAATTTTTTTAATTGATTGCAATTATAAGTATGTGCAATATTGTGACTCAACAATGTAATTAAACATACTTACAACAGACTTCACAGTACATATATAAATACATTATATAGTAAACTTCACTAACACAGCACTTTCTGAAAGGTCAACGGGTACCTACCTCTAAGATGTTTTTGTAACGAAAATATCTTGAACGCCACACGATAAGCACTGTATTTGATCCCGTCATAATCCTCTAAAGTTTCCATTATCTTCTTAAATTCAGGGTGGTCATATTGTTGCCGACCAGTTGATTCTCTAAAATCGAAAAGTTTATAAAGTTTTATCAACTTATACGTACATGAAACTTGTAGTGAAAGTAATACGTACTCAATATAGCAGGGATACCCTGCCTCATTTTCCACTTTTTTCCAGCTTATCGACGTCATGATGAGTTGTTACGATTACAACAGCATTATGTTAATAAATAAAATTTCGCACTTTCGGCAAAATAAAGTGAATATTCAACCGTCAATAAATATTCAAAAAATACAATGTCGATTGTCGTAAAAGTTTTTTGATACATTATTAGACGAGTAATACTCAAGCTTAGGACTGACCCAATTTTGTATTGGCTGAAACGTTAACACGCTCTGTTCTGATTGGTTACAAATAAATATATTTGTCGGCTCGTTTCATACAATGAAAACAGTGTGAAAATAATAAACTAAATGCTCTTCTTATCTTTTTTAAATAAATCTTGGCTTTAATTGAACTAAAGCTATTACAATCAAGAGGAACATTTCCGAACTATATATAAGAATTATCTAATTTTATTTTCAAGAAACTTAAAAAAAACAATAAAATAATATTACGCGTTGTTTTGACATATCACAATTGGAGAAACTATTTGCTTGTAGAGGAACGTTATTTGATGACATTAGTTTGTTCTCTTTGTCGCAAACGAAAGCATTTACTTCCTTCACCAATCAGAATCAAGAACGCTTTGTTTACGTCTAGTTTCAACCAATCAGAGAAGCGCATACAAATGTAATTAATGCTGCCATTTTCTCTTTGTAACGGAGACGCCATTTTGCAAGCGTCACTTGGCGGCGTGTCGGGTTTCCGCATTTTGACCCGAAGTACCTAAACTAAAACCATAATA
The DNA here is from genome assembly GCA_951640165.1 of Pseudoips prasinana. Taxonomy (NCBI): domain Eukaryota; kingdom Metazoa; phylum Arthropoda; class Insecta; order Lepidoptera; family Nolidae; genus Pseudoips; species Pseudoips prasinana. The sequence continues at coordinate 27,289,085 of OX621251.1, read as the reverse complement.
TCGGTTTGTTTTGCATAATATGTCGTATCAATCAAGTGTGGCACAAGACTCTTTGGCTGCGGCGCAGTTAGAGATGTCCGGTAACCCCAACTCATTGGCCCTACGTCGGCCATTCGACCCGGTGGCCCACGACTTGGAAGCTAGTTTTCGACTGACACGATTCGCCGACCTCAAAGGCAGAAGCTGCAAAGTTCCCCAAGATGTATTGGGCAAACTGGTGGAATCACTACAGCAAGACTACACCCAACAAGATGAGTTTATGCATGTGGCGATACCTCGCATTGGCATCGGCTTGGATTGTTCAGTGACGCCGCTCAGACACGGTGGTCTTTGTTTGGTACAGACCACTGACTTTTTTTACCCCTTAGTTGATGACCCTTATATGATGGGAAAGATCGCGTGTGCGAATGTGCTTAGTGACCTGTATGCGATGGGTGTCACGGAATGTGACAACATGCTAATGCTGCTGGGCGTCTCTACAAAGATGACAGAAAAGGAGCGCGATGTAGTTATTCCCCTCATTATGCGTGGATTCAAGGACTCCGCCCTGGAGGCTGGCACGTCGGTCACTGGAGGACAGACCGTCATTAACCCCTGGTGTGCTATTGGTGGGGTAGCCACAACCATTTGTCAGCCTAATGAATACATAGTTCCCGACAATGCTGTGATGGGTGATGTACTTGTTTTAACAAAGCCTCTGGGCACCCAAGTGGCTGTGAATGCTCATCAGTGGTTAGACCAACCTGAACGTTGGAACCGTATTAAATTAGTTGTTTCTGAAGAAGATGTTCGCAAAGCATATCACCGTGCGATGGACTCAATGAGTCGGTTGAACCGTATTGCAGCCCGTCTTATGCATAAGTACAATGCCCATGGGTCTACAGATGTGACAGGCTTTGGTCTACTTGGCCATGCCCAAAACCTGGCTTCCCATCAAAAGAATGAGGTTTCATTTGTTATTCACAACTTGCCGGTCATCGCTAAGATGGCTGCAGTGGCCAAAGCATGTGGCAACATGTTCCAATTGCTTCAAGGTCATGCTCCCGAGACGTCTGGTGGATTATTGATATGCTTGCCTCGTGAGCAAGCTGCTGCATACTGTAAGGATATTGAGAAGCAAGAAGGATACCAGGCCTGGATCATTGGTATTGTAGAGAAAGGCAACCGTACCGCCCGCATCATTGACAAACCGCGAGTCATTGAAGTGCCCGCTAAGGATTAACTAATATTTGTTTGAGACATTACAAAAAATTTATATATCTTCAAAATATCACTTTGAGAACTGGATAAACTTAAACCATTTTATTTTGAATTTATTATGTATAACTTGATTTTAAGTATTTTAATTTTGGATGTTTCCTGTTATCTTGTAAGATACCAACATGATACAATTTTATTATCGAAAGTGACTTAAGAAAGCTTTTAGGAAACTCAATCTAGTGACTATTTGGTGTTTATAATTTTAGATAAGGTATAAAAGAATAATTCCATTAGGTACTCGTAACCTATTTGTTTGCAGCTTGTGGAAAGTTTCTGCAAATTGTGAGATAAGTATAATTATTAGAATAAAGTTATTTTTCAGTCCAGTTGTGTTTTATTTTTGAGTACTGTTAACATTTTTTTCTATATAACATCTATAGTATGGTTTCAATGCTTGACTGGCTAAACATCCAAATAGCTGAAACTAGCTGAAGAAAAGGTTTAACTTCCTTCAAATTCCTGTGTTGTGATGTTTTCTCTCACAGGATAAGTTAGTGCAGTCAAGTAACACTAAGCACTTAACCCCAAAGCTGAAATAAGTTACACATATACTATGTTACTTATACATATATTCTGTTTTATTTTTTAATTATATTATACTGTTACTGTTTAATTTCCCAATAAGAGAAAGTGTAGCAAAGTAGTAGTCTTCTGGTAAAATAGACGAGAAGTTATTTTTTTTTCATTTGTCAATATTAACACAGGCCATAAATAAAGCACAAACTTGGAAATAACAATTCAAATAGGTAAGCAAATAACAAAGTTATGTGCATTTAAAAATCATGAAAAAGAAGACGCTCTATACCAATATTTGTGTGCGTCACGATTGCTCCGCCACGTTATCCAAACAGAAAAAGAAATCGCTATATTTTTTGTCAAAATCGAAAGGAATAAACCAAAACTTTGTCAAAGCAGAAATAAAGAAGTTACAGGGGTTATAAGTTGGCCGCGCGAACGTAACGTGCACGATTGCGCGGCCATGGAGATCTCAGTAACTACTTGGGATAGAGATCTAAATCTTTTTGTTAATTGAACATTTCATTTGTCAACAATTGTCAAAAAAAGAATTATAAGACTAAGATCAATATTTCACGAAATATTCACCTTGGAAGTTATGGCCGCGCAATCGTGCACTTGATGTTTCTTTAATCTCGATTATTTCTTAAAAACTTAGGATATCATGCAGTAAAACTGTTACTAGAAGAAAGGTTTTAATATGTCAAAAGTACCGAAAGCATTTCATGCCACCAAAGTTTATTTGAACTGACGAAATCAAGGCAAAACAAAAGTTTCGTGGCCGCGCAATCGTAACGTTACTTTGAACGCTGATATCTCATTATCTATAATTGTTAAGATTTCGGTGTTAACATCCATTTATTCGTAATATTAACCTAATCAGATTGACATAACGTTTTACCCTCAGGACAATTTTCTACGCGTGTAATCTCAAAAATAATGATATCTCTTATAATGTTCGAGTAGAGTGACCATAATTTCTGTTAAATATGGGGATATCTTTTGCTCTACTAGACGAAAATGTACCTGTTAGGAATAATTGTTGGAGAATTGGCTAAAATAAAAGAGTTTAATACGCTTTCCTTTTTCCGTTTGTCAAACGACTTTTATGTTTTGTTATGTATTGACGAGTTATAATTTTATCAATGAAACAGTAATGCTAATGGCAACAGTATTTCTTGAGCTGGAGTTTCGACCATTTACGTAAAATCGATAAAGTAAGTATAATTATTACGAATTCTTTGTGTGGTGACGGCGTAGTATCATCACCCCATCTCATCCTGTGGGGGGCCTAGAAATCGTCCTGAAGAAAAACCTACCAGAGAACGGGAAGCAGCGTTTTTCTGTGAACTTTGCCGAGGATTTTGTCCAACTGTGGACGTAATTTGGCTGACATGGTGAAGTATAATGTTTTTACGGTCATAAATTATACGAAATATAACGCGATTGGTTCCCACATTTGGTTCCTAGTTTAATACGTATTTCAAATTAGGAGTCAATTTTTCGTGGGTTAGTAATGCTAGAAATATAAAATAGAAATGTACAGACTCCAGCAAATCAAGTTACCCCAATCTGTCAAATTTCCCCAATTGAAAGTGAACCTTATGCTTTTGTGATAAAGTTGGAAATCTATAAAAGAAATGTGACAGATTGGGGTAGCTAGATGTGCTGGCGTCTGCACATAATTCGAAATATAAATTTTTTCTCAAAATGGAAATAAATAGAATTGCTATTCCGCAGGTAGAGTCCCTCCGTTCGAGTCAGTTCTAAAATCATCACACGTAGCTTTGAGTTCATAATTGTTTACTGCCTATTAACCGAGCACATTTTAAATTCTTTTCTTTTTCTTTTCGTTTTAAAAAGACAACGCCCAAACTTGGGAATCTAATCCCTGTGTCGCGGGGTACTTGACTAGCTGTGCCCCGCGGTTTTACCCGCCTTAAATTTTATAAATTATCACAGCTCATCTCCCGTAGACCTCTTTGCAAAATTTGAAGTAAATCCATGCAGTACTTTTTGAGATTAGCCCGGACAAACAGATAAACAGACGAAAATTCTAAAAACTATTTTTTTGGCTTCGATGTCGATTGTAGATCACGCCCCAAGTATCCTTTTTAAATAACATTCAATGTACAGTTTTGACATTCCTACGATTTTATTATATGTATAGATATAGATAAATTACTGGAGTACAAGCAGCAATGTCGCATCATGTCATCATGTGGTGAAAACAGAACTAAGTTCCATTTATTGGCCTTGTTTTGTACGGCATGATTTGAGCATGTGTATAGAAGAAAATAATGTTGTATTGAACTGTCTTATCTTAGCCAATTCTCCAACAATTATTCCTAACAGGTACATTTTCGTCTAGTAGAGCAACAGATATCCCCATATTTAACAGAAATTATGGTCACTCTACTCGAACATTATAAGAGATATCATTATTTTTTAGATTACACGCGTAGAAAATTGTCCTGCTGGTAAAACGCTATGTCAATCTGATTAGGTTAATATTACGAATAAATGGATGTTACCACCGAAATCTTAACAATTATAGATAATGAGATATCAGCGTTCAAAGTAACGTTGCGATTGCGCGGCCACGAAACTTTTGTTTTGCCTTGATTTCGTCAGTTTAAATAAACTTTGGTGGCTTGAAATGCTTTCGGTACTATTGACATTTTAAAACCTTTCTTCTAGTAACAGTTTTACTGCATGATATCTTAAGTTTTTAAGAAATAATCGAGATTAAAGAAACATCAAGTGCACGATTGCGCGGCCATAACTTCCAAGGTGAATATTTCGTGAAATATTGATCTTAGTCTTATAATTCTTTTTTTGACAATTGTTGACAAATGAAATGTTCAATTAACAAAAAGATTTAGATCTCTATCCCAAGTAGTTACTGAGATCTCCAGGGCCGCGCAATCGTGCACGTTACGTTCGCGCGGCCAACTTAAAATCCCTGTAACTTCTTTATTTCTGCTTTGACAAAGTTTTGGTTTGTTCCTTTCGATTTTGACTAATTTTGACAAAAAATATAGCGATTTCTTTTTCTGTTTGGATAACGTGGCGGAGCAATCGTGACGCACACCCAATATTTGACGTCACTTTTAGTGGAAAGACGGAAGCTCCATTAGCAACCATAATTTTGCGTGAATGAGACAGCAAACTTACTTTATTCCCGCCAAGAACTTAAATCGTTTATATTCCAAACTTTAGCAGTCTTATTTTAATTTTTACTTCGCTTACTGTATTATTTATCTAACAGATCCACAATATTTCAGTCCGATCCGCTATTGAGACTCCTTCCAAGCATAGAATTACTTCATTCTATCGAGACGCTATGCATATGGTTGAGGCCCTTGTCCTTTACATATAAAAGGTCGCATACAATTGTAAAATGTACCGAGAATCCAGGAATGCGCTTGAAAAACTACGGAAAGTGTGCGTGTAGTCTGACGGCATGCGGCATATTTATAAGTCATCTATATACTAAAGTATATGCAATGGAGACTTGCAATTACGAAGGTGGCAGGGTAGATAATGCGTAAGTAAGTACTGCCTTTTTTTTAGATCTGGCAGGGGGAATGCCTACGCATGCCACCCGCACAAAGTGTCTGTGGGTGGGTATGCAGACTAAACCTAGCTGCCGTGGACTTGTCATGGCACCTGATGGGAGGGGCCCCGGGAACGCGGGTATGATGCTCCGGCGCCCCTTTTGCGCCGTGTCCCAAATGGTCGGGACACACCCTGGGAGGTTGCCCTCCCAATTGCCGAGTCCTGCCAGTCCGGCACAGCGACTGTGCCACAAACAGTTCGCTGTCTTCCCGGAACTGCTTGCATGGCGGCAGTAGAGGGCACTTCTCATACCACACCGCAGCTCCGAGGGGAGTTGGGCTACCGGTTGCCGCCGCCGCCCCGACCCCTCCTACGTCTGCGAAGTAAGTACCTACAGACTTATGTTGCGAACATCATAGACGTGCGTGTAAGCTTGTCTAGCAAAACCATTAATTAATGACTCAGTACCATATCGATATACCTACCTACCTACCCATCTGATATAATAATAACCATAGATAGCAGTCGCAGAAGTGCTCATAATAGAGAAATACTTACAGTGTTGTTCTCATTTACCTATATCCTCATAAAAATAATACGACTTCGGTGACATCTACCGAATCTTATACTGCCGCGCCTATGAAAAACGCACTAAGTGCGATTTTTTGCGAAATTGACTTAAATTCATATTTGGAATCAGAAAAACGAGCTCTATAACTTTGTCATAGAGACCATTTCAATATTTCTATTAGAACCCGCTTTTTTGGTTATCATAAACGCATTAACTTAAATATCAATTAATGTTACATTTACCAAAAATGCATCATCTACAGTTAGTGCAGTCTCCACTTCTAGAATGAAATATCGCGCTAGACATAAATGCATCATGTTACAGTTAGTGCGTTTATTGTAAGCAACATGTATAGTGTTATAAAGTATTAGTGCTAAGAATGACAGCAACAAGATTACATGATGCGCTGATGATAAGCAAATAATTATGTTTAACTTTTATACAAACACATAAAATGCATTAACTATTTGAGATAGTGCGTTTATACTAAGCGAGCGTTACTTTTCGGGAGTGACACGGGGGCAGGGAAGGGTTGTGGGGAGAAGAAGACCGCGCGTCGCGTCGCGGCTCCATCCAGTATCCAGTTACGCCGGAGTCGCAAAGCAAGCTGGACGCACATGCGTAGGTGCAGGAGTTTCGCGGTAAGTTTTCACTTTACTATTTAACTACAATTTGGTACTTTTTAATTCAATGTAAATATAATACAATTCATGTCAAAATAATATCCGTTGGTAATTAGGTATAGTTTTTTAGTAATAATATTTACATATTTTTGGTATTTAATGTCTGTCAACGTAATAACAACTAATCATTATTGTTCAAATAGCATTTAATAATAGATTATTATGATATTTACGTTGTAGATCTAACCGATATAATGAAAGATGAGTTTTATTGATATTTAGCTAGATGTTTGAAACCTAGTTTGTAACCGGCGCGAACTTGTCAGTGATAGTAGGTATGCGCGGCTATCTAGGTAATAAGCGCTATTTGGATACAATTAATTCCTTTCTTTCTTTGGTGATTCCTTGTAGTGACTTTTAAAAAGAAATTCCTTGTTCTTGACACGATAAATTTGAGTGCGACCGTGCGGTAATTGCATTTTTAGGCGGTTTTCACACTACCACATCACCCAGCGTGCCGAGCACGTTTTGACTGTGTTGAGCTATGCGTGTTTTCTATAAAAAGAGGTACTTACGAACAACGTAAGTATACGGTATGTGAGTACATAATACGCCATGTTATGCGAGGTAGCTCGGCGCTATCTACTTGCCCCAACTACCCGCACGGAGCAACGCTGACAAGCGACGATCAGTGGCTTTACATCAGGTTATCCAGCTTTTTCTGTATACGGCCTATGGTTCTTTATGAGACACTCTTGGGATGCCCTGCATAGTCTATGTAGCCTTAAACTGTCACGTTTTCCCTCACTGTAAGAGTATTATCATCACAAACCGAGGTCAGATCTGACCGAATTCGAGGCAGCCACAGTATAGCAATATTTTATTGTTTATTTCAGGTCAACATGAGCAGGAAAGATCACATAATAGCTTTGGCTTTGGCACGAAATAATTATGTGAAAGAATCTAATTCGTCAGCAGTTAGAGTTACAGAAAACTTAGAAATTCTAAAGTCACAAGAAACCACATCAAAGGTCTCGCAAAGCGAATCAACTGTCATAGCTACAAAAGAAGTGTGGTCCAATTCCAGCGAGCTGGACATCAACACAACAATTATCATAGATCAGGTGCTAACATCATCATCACAGGTCACATCTCCACACGTCCGTGATACACGTTCATCTTTGCTGTGTTACGAAAATATGCCACTTGAAGACAATGAGCTTGATTTATATGATCCTTTTTACGAGTCTGATGACAGTGTTAAGGATAAGGACTATGTACCTGAAACAGTAAAAAGGCAAACAAGAAAAGATATACTTAATATTTTTGATTCAGAGAAAGCCACCAGCAATACGAGTACCCAAATCATACTTGCTGACATTCATAATGTTCCAAGTACGTCAAGGCCATCCTACCAAAACTTAACAGATTTACCTACAATAGTTTCAAAACCAGATAATTCAGAACCTACTGATGATATAACAGTAATTAGCTCTACAATAGCCACCGAAGAAATTGACCTGGTAGATACTTCAGAACAAGATTCTATGTTACCATCGTCTAATGACAAAGGTTTCACCAAATCTGGTGTACTCCGAAAGAGACGTAAAGTAGATGTTCCACTGTCGGAACGATTGCAGATGAAAAAAGATAGTGATAATGAGAAACTTTCGATTAAATCTCCATGCGATGAAAAATGCCGTAGGAAGTGTACTTCCAAGATAAATAACGAAGAAAGGCAGATTATTCATAACAGATACATAAATTTAAACTACGAATCAAGAGGCATATATATATAAAAAGCATGATTGAGGCAATTACGCCACAGGTAAGAAAATGTACAACAGAAGAGAGAAAAGCTAAAAGAGACCATTCATTCAGATTTTATTTTACAGTAAATGAAGGAAAAATTCAAGTATGTAAAAAATACTTTTTGACCACTCTTGGCTATCATGCTAATAATAACAGACGCATTTATACAGCACTTAACAAAGAAATCGATAACCAAAAGGACAGACGTGGGACTTACAAACGCACAAAAGTTATAGATAAAGATATTATCAGAACTCACATTTAAAACTATAATCCAACGATATCCCATTACCGTCGAGAACATGCCCCTAATAAACTTTACCTACCCAGCGATATTAATATTACAATTATGCACGAAAATTTTATCGAAAAATACCCTGACATGACAGTATCTTTTGAAACATATCGTAAAACACTTCGAGACATGAATATATCATTTACACATTTAGGAAATGAAGAATGTGAGCAGTGCGCTCTGTTTAAGATACATAAAGACAGCTCCGAATGTAACCAAGAATCCTGCGCAAAGTGTGTTCAATATCAAAACCACAATCTTCGATACACGAAAACTAGAGAAGAATACAAAAAAGATGCAGAATTAGCTTTAACTGAAAAAGATCATATTTACTTCTCGGTAGACTTGCAAAAAATCATAATGTTACCACGTATGGAACAATTCAAAAGTGGTATTTTCTGTCCAAGGATAATTGCTTTTGACGAGAGTTTTGTTCCTCTTGGCAAATCGAAAGACGATAATGTACCCTATGCTGTTCTGTGGAATGAAACCATTTCCGGTCGTCGCCAGGAAGATATTATATCAACGTTCAGAGCTTTTTTGCTAAGCAAACGAGATGTCAAGGAAATATCTATCTGGGCCGACAACTGCTCTGCTCAAAATAAGAATTGGGCATTCATGTGTTTTCTTGTTAACATAGTTAACAGTGAGCTAATATCTACAGAATCGGTTACAGTTAAATATTTTGAGCCGGGTCATACGTTTATGTCAGCGGATCATTTCCACCATCAGGTAGAAATGTCAATGAAAAATAAAAAGATTTACGATTACAAAGATTTCGTAGAGGCTGTGGAAAACGCAAATAAAAAAAAAAGTGTTATAAAGACTATGTTAGTTTCCGATTTTTTTAATTATGAAGATGTGTCGTCTCAATATAAACTGAAGAATACAGAACCAAGAGTATATCTTAAAGATATAATGTCTGTCAAAGCGGAGAAAGGTGAATATTTAATTAAGTACAAAGAAAGTCATGTAGGTGATTGGAAAACTTTGGATTTCCTGCAGGCGAAAATAATAAAAAATAAAAAAATTCCAGAATTTCCTAGCAAGAAGTCACCGCGAGAAATCACCAAAGAAAGAAAAGAAGAAATTATAAACAAACTAGTGCCTTTGATGCCCGAAAACAGGCGACGTTTCTGGCACGATTTGCCTACCTCTAATAGTAATAGTGTTTCTAGTTTGGATTAATTATTTTATTGTTATGTCGATTTTTTATTCCTTTTTTTTTAAAGGTATAATAGCTACCTACCGTTTGTTAACTGACTTAAAGTCATAAATGCCTATTAGTACGTAATAATATTTTATAATTTGTTAAAAGTCTGAAATTGTGATGTTTATAGTTCTTATAAATTAGAGTAAATAAGTATATCTTTTATACGTCCATTTTGTGATTATATTCAAATATTTTATACCGATTATGCTTAGGGTGATTTTGATCTCAGTATGTGTCATAAATAATTATATTAATAAGTACAACGTGATAATGAATACTAGTGATTGTTTTGTTTTTAAGTGCTATTTTAAGAAATAAAGACTTTGCATAGAGAAAAATCTTTTATTTTATCAGACTAGTGCATGACTAGGTGTTAAATAATAATTCCTTTACTTTGTGTTTTTTTATGAATTAAGAGATTTTGCTAAACATAAACGCATTAATCGAAGTAGTTAATGCACTTATTGTTAGTCTAAATAAACTAGTGGGGTAAAAACATTATATTAAAAAGTGCATTAAAATATTTGACTAAGTATAAATGCACTATGTAGTATATTTAATGCGTTTATGATAAGTTTGAATATAATAAACCCATATTGATTGCTAACAATAAGTTATTTTTTTTAATTATAAATAAAACTATAATATTTTAGTAATATTAATAAAAGCCAGAGTGTATCGTATACTCTGCTGCTACCCCTAGTTCAAATTTCACATCATCACATCTTCGTTCCGGAGATACAAGTAAAATAAGAAAAAAAAAATTAAACATGTTTTTCTCAGAAGTTGTAAAAAGGTAGTTAATGCGTTTTTCCTAAGCGCGGCAGTATAGGTAAGATGTTCTCAGTCCATTCCAGTTGACAATGGGTACAATATATTTGTCACAAGGATGCAGAAAACTTCTTTTCTCTGAGTAATAGCAACATTGAAGTTGATACTGATATGCCTAGGTCGCGTCACTGCATGGTCTTGGACTTAGCATCCATCAGTTATTCACAGTTTTCTCTCATCAGTATATTATCATGTTCTCAGTTTAAATAAATGTGAATCTACCCGAGACCAGACTCGCGAGCTTATACATATATAGAGGCCTTTTACACACATGTAGATTAGTAAGAATGCAACATAATACTAAGATCACCGTAGGTAAAAGGTGTTATAAAAGTAGTCAGTACGGTTATATTCATAGGATCTTGGATTCAACTAACTAGTTACGGGCACAGCTGGTCCGGCGTCAAATAGATTTTCCGCCGCCAGCCCGAACGTCGATTAGGATATCTTTTCCCATTAAAAGAGGAACCTCTGTTACCTCTACGGAATGGGCTAATGGAGGAGGGACTATTAAAGTCATTCGGGGCAAAAGCACGCAGTGGGTAAAAGTACGCAGTGCTGTTTTCGAGGAGTGGGTGAGGGTGAGGGGGGTGGTCAGTCGTCAGGCGAGCGTGCGTTTGGACCGCCATTTTGTGTCAACACTTGTAGACCAGTGCGCGTCGCGTGTTTTGAGATATTCACAAAAATATAAAACCAGTGCAAAATTTGTTTATTTTCGACTGTGAAGAAAAGATTGTCACTGTATTGCATGTGATGTTTTGGAGGTAAGATTAATTTGTTGATTTTATACTATTAATACGTTTATCACTCCACAAAAACATTTTAGGCTAACAATATTAATATCTGAATTGACGAGTATTGTTATATTTATCAAGCAAAAGGGGTAAAAGTACGGGGGTAATAGGACGCACGCGTACTTTTACCCTCCTGCCTGTTTTATTTTGGAATACGTTTTTAAAGGAATAAGAAATTAAACAATTTTGTTTTGCTCAGATTTTCAGAGGTTTATGTTATGCCTACAATTCAATTTCTTAACAACCAATTATTAAAAGCAAAAATGTCCAGGTGGCAAATAAAAATATGGTTCACCTAATGGTAAATGGTTACCGTAGCCCACGGATATGGTTGGGTTCCTTTAGTATTGCAATAGTAATAATGCAATTTTTCGTAGATTTCACATTAATGCTGAAAACAGGCCCGTTTACTTAAAAATTAGTTTGTTACAGTTTTGATTGGAATATACCTATAGTCTTTTCTTAATTAATAGAAGTTGCTTAGTTTTTTAATTAAAAGGGTTTTGTTGGCAAGCTTTATCACTTTTTTAAATAATGATCTTTTGATATGTATCTAATCCGTTTTTTTTGTATTCTTACAGAATATTATACAATGCCACAAAAATAGAAAAAGAAAACACTCGGTGGAAAGGAGATCATTCTTTTTGGGCCCACTGGCAACGGTTGCGTATATTAATCACATCAATCTTCAAAAATATACCGAAATTATTACAACAAATGAGTTCAAACTTATAAAGATATGTAACCGGAATCATGAATCATTAAAAAAAGTACTTTTTTTGATATTCGGTTACGGCTCGCCGCCATGTATAAACAAACAAAAGGCGAGAATTGCCAGTTTTTAGGTAATCCCCTAATTTTCAGGAAATTAGAACTGATTTGTAGCCTTCTAACACATGAACTGTTTAGATCCATAACGGTTAAATTGTTGCGATTTCATACTTATGTAAATATATATAAAACGGATGGGAAGAATAATAGTTCTATCAATAATGGATATATGGTTATTTGAAGTGAAATAATCTTTAGCGGCGTTGAGCACTTTTCTTGGGATGGGTATAAAATGTTAAACTCACGTCAGGAAATAATATTTCCAGTCCATTTATATACTTTTGTCACAGATAAGTACGGTTGTGAATGGGACAATCGAGGAATTATATAATGATCATTGGCAACCCTGAACACTTAACGTCACGTCACTTACATTTTCTTTCGAATTGTGTGATTGTATTTTTTTAGTTTCTCGTATTTCTTTGAAATATTTGTCGAAAATGGCTTCAATACGTTCAACTCTTAGCAAACAGAACCGTTGTGTCAGTTGTGCTGTACGGTTTCAACGCATTGTCCAAAGACAATTACTGTCCGAGACAGCTGTAATTCTGCGTCATCTTCCTACTATGTGGATTTCATGTTTAAATTGACATATTTCTCAGGATTCCGGTTAGACATCTTAAAACTAATACTACCCCATTAATCTAGAGATCATAAGGAACAAATTGACATAGGTTTCATTAATAAACGCGAGATTTTTTGGTGGGCCCATCCGCCATAGAAAAAGAAATGGTCTCCTTTAATTTGTGAAGAGAAAATTAACAAAGCCAAAAAGCTAATAGTATAGGGCAAGAGCAAAAGATATACTGCTGAGTTTGTAATTTGCTGACCCTCCATAGAATATGCGTCATCTGGTAAAATGGTTTAACCTTTTATTTCGCGTAATTTGTTAAGTGATCTTCTTAAAGTTGTACAGTGTGATGGGTAGATTGAGCTCCTTAAGTCTCGTTAAAACTTTCTGTTACACCGTATATATTTACCTCTATAATATAATTTTTTATTTTATAATTTATATGTTTATATAATTTGTTGTCATAGTAGGTATAATGAATTTTTTAATTTGCTTAAAGTTTTTTTTTATGTTTATCTTTTATTTAATTGTTATAATAAAATAGTTTAATGTGATTCCACTAAGTTTAGTGAGATTGTGGTACGTATAGAAATGCTCAGAAGAAAATTGTGATTTTAGAAGTTTATAATTTTAATTGTTTGTTATTTATGTATTATATAACATATTATAATAAAAATATAAGTTGTCTATTTAATTTTGTTTAGTTACCTTGACCAGCTATCAAACGCGTACTTTTACCCAAAGGTGTGCGTACTTTTACCGTATTATCGGGTTAAAGGTACGCACTCATACTATTTGATATTTACACTTATTAAACAAAGAACCGTAATGGTTACTATTTCTAAGACTTGGTTTTTCAAAAGTCTATTAAATTTACTACATATATACCGCAAGTGTGGGTTTAATAGTGTATTAGGTTCCATTAAATAAACAAAGTTAAAGTGCGTCCTTTTGACCCGAATGACTCCACTATTATGACTGCTTTCCATCAGGCTGGCGGTATGTATGTATATTAAGTAAACGCGACAAAGTCAGATTTACTGTGGTTTGTCGCAAGTGAGTAATGCGCGAAGGCGCATAGATAAAGTAGGTACCTACCTTTGAACGTACCTACGCTTTAACTTTACATATTCAAACTGATGTCATTTGTTCCGCCGTGATTACCCCTTGCTACTAATTACTTCGATGCCGTAGAGTTCGATTTCCACACAGGACAATAATTTATGTAACCCATACGTAGTTGTTCCGATTTTGTTATGGGAGCGTGAATAACCAACATCTTTGGAAAAAGCCCTTGCACCTATACAGGACTTCTATCCTGATACGGTACGTGTGTCATATTAAAAAAGAACAATCAGCTCCTCAAAGGAGGCTATTTTTATAACAAAACTGTCAACTCGGCGCCGACTTAACTTCACATTTCAAGTTGGCTCAACGCATAGTTGAATTCGCTCTAAAAATACATTTGTATTTTTATAACATATGCAACTTGGCGCCGAGCTAAACCTATGAGGAGTTTGTAATCCTTTTTTGTAGAAAAGGTTAATTGGGTTGAATGAAATAAAAAGCAGAACATAAAGTATTATTTTTATTCACCAGTGTCTATTCTCAAAACAATGATTTAATGGATTTAACTATCACCAATCCATAAGCCACGCTCAATAAAGGTAATCATTTCAAATACTTCGACGCACTGCCGTATATTCAAAACAATTTAACATAGAAAAATGCTTACCAACCTATTGTTTACAAAACAATTAAAACTTATGTACGAAAGTAATTACAACCAAATTATATGCCAAGAGTTGCAACAGTAAATTCAACAGTCTGCTTAACTCGTACAGTCGAACGCACGACAGTGGATACACTTGGAGTACAAAAATCACCACTACTTACGTAATAAAGACGCAATCCAGTAGGCTAAGTAAGAGTAGAGAAAACGATAATTATGAACGAATTTGAGCTCTCTATGGGAACGAAGCGTTGTGATTGGCGAGTATTCGTGGCATCAAGACCACAACCAACCATAGAGCAGCTTTCATTGTTTAAATTTTTGCCAACTCATAATAGTAGCCCATATCAAATTGTATCCACTCAGGTCGACTGTACGTTACACACTCACGAATCTAAAACAAGGCAAACTGCTCCCTAGGACTAAAATTTGAAGGAGATGATCAAATGATCCACCCACATGAATGAAAATCCATCCACCGAGCGACCAACAGCAAATATCTTTCTGGATTTAGCCGTATGGTTTCGGCCCAGAAAGAATAAAAGGGCAACCCCATAGGATCCCGTGGGAGTCGTAAAAGGCGACTAAGACCACTCCACAATCTTTAGATGGATAATTTACTTTGAACTACAGCCCATATCCTCTTTACATAGCTTAACGGTGTTGATACCTCCATACCACTTAAGAGTTTAATTAATCTAAAATAACAAAACCAGTTATGCTCAAATCCGTTTTGGAAAAAAGTGAACCTTAACTAGTCCAGTTTTAGTTTATATTACAATTAATATTTACGTGCTTGGTTAATTTTTAATCCAAGAATAAATTGTCTTCAGACTGTTCTGAAAAAAAATCTGGCTAAAACTAAATAATATTTTCCTGAAGCCAGATTTTAAGGTGTTTTTAGTACTTTTATATGCATGCTTAGACTCCAAGTGAACACTACTGACCAAATTACTATTTTCGGAATAAATAATTGCTAGCATTAAAACCATAGACCTAATAAGGAAACATCGACATTCCTAAACGAATTCATAAATTACATGCAACATTATATTTAAAAACATACCAAAAATAAGGTAATTCTATTATTTTAAATTACAAACATTCGATATATATGCTTAGCGTTACTTATTGCATTTATTTAGTTTAAGTGCACACTTATTTCGAGTAATATTTAAATTTGAACTCTGGATATGCAAGGCAAACAAACTATATTTACTTTATATTTGTTACTAATCGGTAATACATTTAGGATACAGACAACAAAGGAGATTTATATTAAGGCAACATCAATGAATTTTTTTTTTTTTGGTTAAGGTATTTTGGGTTCGTTAAAAACAAATCCAAAACAGTGCCTTAAACTTTTAACCGATCTAATACTGTCATTCCTAGTGAAAGTAGCTCATAACTGGTTGCTCTCACAAAATGTTAAGTGACCAGCGAGGTTAAGCACCTGGGCGCGCGACCAGACTATAGATGGGTGACCACCAAAGTGGATTAAATTCTGAACGTCTCGATGAGGGCGCGGTTGTAGCTCTAACACTACGGTAGCCAGCACGGTGAAATATCAAGCAACTATAGCCACTGTATAAAAAAGGAATCTCCTTTGCTGAATGTACATTCCTATTAACACATACACACACAGATTTACCACGTAAACACTTAGACCACATCTGACATTACGGCCTTACTTCTGTCTATAGGAATTACGTTCGAACGACAGCGCCATAGACTCAAAAGCTGTTTTAATTTTACCATAGACAATTCGCTCCAGTTATCGTTGGCCTGATTGTACCTTTTAGAATCAGTCTCTTATAACAAGTAGCGTAGAAAATTCTAATTAAAATATTTAGCTTATACTCTAATTAGAATTTGCTAGGGTTTGTTTTTAAACATAATCAAATAGTATAGGAAACGAAGCTGAAAATTAACACAATCATTTCTCCTTTATAAATCATAACTAATACCTTAGTATATTGAGTGGACCTTATAGTCTAGAAAATAAGCCCTGTTATTCTATGCGAAATTAAAATTGATGAATTCAGCATAGTACTGACGCTGTTATTTATGAGTTAACTATTGATTTAATAATAGTTGAGTATGTGAATAGTTTTAGTGTTAAATACATCACGAATTAAAGTTTAAAATACTTCTAGTAAATAAATAATTGGACATAAAAGCGAGAGAGAAAGAAATTAATAAGTCAAAAATATTGAGGTATTTGTCGTTATAGCGACAAAAATCTTTATTTGGCGTCTATTGCTGTAAATAGGTTCTAGGTTATACAACCTAGAAAAGTTTAGACCACTGAGGATTTATTGCGGGGACTAAAATATCGCTTCGTTTCTTAGACTACAGATACAAAATTCAAGTGGTATTGCCATATATTTATAAACAATAATTATTTGAAATTAAACTGTAATCCAAATTCGATGCCATTTACGTAAAAGGATGTTTACCCATTCGTAATCCTTATTATTTTTAAAAAGTAGCTATTTTATATATGTACAGACGCCAGCACATCCAGCTACCCCAATCTGTCAAATTTTTTTTATAGATTTTCAACTTTATCACAAAAGCATAAGGGTCACTTTCAATTGGGGAAATTTAACATATTGGGGTAGCTTGATGTGCTGGCGTCTGTACATACTAAGTATCTTCAAACACAGTTTACACATTTGCAAGGCAATGTATTTATGAAATCGACAACCATACTGGATCATTCAGTGTATACATAGAGGTATTTACTTATATATTCTATATCCTTTGTTTTTATTAAAAAAAAGATCAAAGAAAGGATTTATTTGGATATGAAATTTAGTGTAGTAATTTTAAGGTACAATGGATATATTTTTACTAAAGAAGAATAGGTGTCAATATTCACAATTTTTTATAGTGGTGAAAGAGTAATTTGGGTTATAAGTTGTGGCATAGACGCCAGCACATCAAGCTACCCCAATATGTCAAATTTCCCCAATTGAAAGTGAAACTTATGCTTATGTGATAAAGTTGAAAATCTATAAAAGAAATTTGACAGATTGGGGTAGCTGGATGTGCAGGTGTCTGTACATTATGGGGCACTAAACCAATAATAAAATGTATATGGTATCCCACCATTCTTGTCTAGCTTCAAGATACTATTATATGCTTTTATCAAAATATTCAATTCAATGCTATGATGCTATTGTGACTTAGCAAATCAAATATCACTTATGTAGCTTGAATCTTGATAAATATGTACAGAAATATATACATAAATAGAGTAAAAACACAGAATCTTTTAACAGAGGCACCATGAAGTACTGAATAATGCAGTGTTGTGATGGGTCCATTTCATACGATCGTAATAACAAAATATATTTTTTATCTGTAATTTGGGATATAATCTGGTTTCACTATGCTAATAAGAAAATGTTTAGTCCTGTTTCAATAGACATATCAAATGATAAAGTTATTTGCATGATGTATTAAAAAACCAAAAGTTTAATGATTATATTATTTTATTTAATAATTTTTACAGAACTGTAAAACCACCAGATCGAAATTTGGTTATTATAAAAATTAATTTTATTATTATAAATGTATGAGATATGGAACTATCAGGCCAAACTCTGTGATGTTAAGGTTAAAAGGGGAGGATTTTAACTCTTAAAAAAATCGCTAAATCAGTTCTTACCAGAAATGATTAACTCTATCAATATCTAATACGGTAAAAAAGAGATATATCAAATTAGTGCATATTAAATATTTATCAATACAATGTATATTTAATATGCACTAAATTGATAAATCTCTTTATATGTGGAAAGAACGAATTGTTCATTTTTTTTTTACACCTCACCTTATAACCACAGAAATATTACTTATATTGCATAAATCTTGATACATCTGTATTCAAAAATATTCATAATGGAGTTTAAGATACAAAAACTATTATCTGAGGCACCTCGACATACTGCAAAACACTTGTGTTCCAAATGCTTAATTTACAGTACACATTCTTAATCATGTATGCTATGGACACCATCATTACTATCGTATTACTAGTTTCAAGATATGGACCTCCAAAGAGATTTTAATTAAAAACTTAATTATAAACATGGAATGAATATAATTTATACTTATATTTCCAATTTTCCACTGAAATAACACCTTACATTGAGTAAGTTCTACTAAAACCGTCATAAGAATAGCCTTCCCTAATACTGGAAGAACAAGATTACAATGTTCAAAAGACTAACTTTAATTAGACTATCATGGAACGAAAGCTTTATCCTCCAATGAGTCTTGAACATCCACACTCCCAGAGGTTCAACTATTTGCAGTAAACTTTACATTGCCATATGAATGCATCTCAGGCGACATCATTTTACACTATTTGGTGTTAAAATGTTACTCTCAATCAACAATGGTCACAAAATTTCTATAACGACATCTTCCTGGAGTTAATATGTTACTCTCAATAAACAATGGTCTCTACAGAGGTACTTAACTTCTATGATGGCATCTTGATGGAGTTAATATGTTACTCTGAATCAACAATGGTCATTACAGAGATACTAAACTTCTATAACAACATCTTCCTGGAGTTAATATGTTACTCTTAATCAACAATGTTACTACCGAGATACTTAGCTTCTATGACTACATCTTGCTGGAGTTAATTAACTATCATTCAACAATAGTCACTACCAAGACCATACACGTCAAGGCAAATCGAAGATATATTATTTCGTTGCTAGGATATAACGGATGGAATAAAAAGCTGCCAGGACACTATGTGGTTAGATCTAATTATCCACCGCTTCTACACAAACACTCAAAGTGCCATATTCATAGTTTTAGTCCGTTCCCTCATGCATGGCTAATAGTTGAGTACTTAACAAATTTGCATTCTATAGATTAAAACTGTGCTTAATATCAGGGAAGACTGACGAGTAAATTCAATTCATTATTTTAAAAATCTCAGGGAAGCTATATTTATGACGGTTTAAATATAGGTTAAAAGGTGATGGCACTTCTCTGTTCGAAGGTTTTCCCAGAATACATGAAACCAGTGAGTTTCGAGAATTAATGTATAATTTGACCTAAAAATGTGGAATACAAATGTCAATAGAAAAATGGCGTTCACTCTGTATAGTCTATATGTGAAGCACAAACTAGTTGGTGGGTAAAGTGGCCTTCAGTTGATCGGCGAATTGATACACGGCCTCTTGCGAGGTCGGCTGTCGTCGCCATTCTGCTCTAGGTGGCTCTGGTCGCGTTTCTTGGGTGAATTATTGTTCTGAAATGTTTTAAGAAAAAGTTAGTATAAACCAGATTAGCATGCTCAATGAACCGCCTGTTGATGCATCTTTTAATTACAAGTTGATGAATAGTCAGGTATATTTTGTTGTGTGTTCAAGCTGTTGGTCTTCCTATTAAATAAATAAATATAGGTACTTATAGAACTATGTCTAGACTAGGCAACTACACAGACACAGGTTCACTATACACAGGTAAGCATCTGCTTCACCGCACACATATCAGGCCTGACGTTTTTACACGCTTGTTAGGACTCCTCTATAACACAGTTCCAGTGTCAGGCTGCAATTAAGTAGCTTTCCTGCCAAATTCAGTAGCCTCTTTTGGGCATTACAAAGAAAAATTTAAAATGTTGCAATTTCCATAAGTAAATGGAAATGGACAGGAGATTTTATGCAAGAGAATACAGAAAAATTGACAAAAATAATTACGATGTGGATTCCTCAGGATGACCAGAGTAATAGAGAAGATAAGAGGAATTAGATGCTTTTATAGAATGACACTAATTAAACTTAATCCTTATAACTCTGGCCTAATCAGTTACAGTACCTAAGTATTAATAAAACATGATTATTTTTCCACCACTCATTTTTATTAAGTATAGTAGTTGGATGCTTAGTAAGCATTGCTTACTCAATAAACTTAGGTTATAAAAAGTAAGGACGCCTATTCAAATTAAATGATTGCTTTCTAGTTTCGATACTGTTAAACTGCTTTGTGTTTCAAATTGGATTACAGTGTTAAATCAGGTGGATCAATAGAACTAACCTTCGTGATCTGGTCTGTCAAATAAAACAATGTTTTTTTTCTTAGAATGCCATGTCGAAGTTTTGTATGAATGGTGGTATCGTATAAAACTTTGGCACAGCATTATCACATTCAAAAATAAAATATTCAAGTTGGAAAGTAATCAAATAGGAATATTGATCCAACCTGTTATTTCTTTTTACATAGACAGGTAGTTTATAATAAGGACAAGCTTGTGTCATTAACAATGACAACACAGTGCTGGTGATTGTCTTTTACACAACTAATTTAAATGTCATTAAATCTCACAAACAAACACAAAATACATACAATTATGCACCATACATACATACATACATAGACTCACGCCTGTTTCCCAGAGGGGTAGGCAGAGACAACGGACTTCCATTTGTCACGATCCTTGCATACCTCTTTTGCTTCGTTTACTGACATAATATTCTTCATACATGCTCGCCGGTTTAGGGTACTTCTGACCTGACCTTTCTTAAGTACGTCTCCGATTTGATCAGAGAATGTTCTACGATGTTTTCCCAATAATTATGCACCAAGTGCATATTTTATAAGAATTTTATTACTTTTGACAATTATGCCCTGTTCCTTTTATACAAGCTATATTAGAGAGAGATGTAATGACATTCAAAGTAGTGTAAGTGGTGTAAGAAACAGAATCAACGTCATTATTAGGTGACTAATTTGGTATAGTTCTCGCGGTCAGCCCAATAATGGGTGACCGCCAAAGTGGTTTAATTTCTGAGTGTTTCTGTACTTCAGAGGGCATGTTAAGCTATTGGTCCCACTTGTAGTCATTAGATAACAGTCATTAGGCCATGTCAGACGCCTACTGGGTGGCTTGACAACTCTGATACTAGAGTAACCACTGCCAATATGATAAGGTAAGTAAAGTATATGATACAACTAACATGATTTATTCAACGGTAGGAATTAAATAAATAAAAATAAGTAATCACTAAAGCATGTTGTAACACATCAAGAGTAATACTAACCTTTTTCTCCCATTGTTGATGTAGATATCTTAATAGTATATTTGTTTTTTCTGTGACAATAACTGTAAATAGACAAATAGTTATGTTTCATTAAGATAGGAAAACTTTTAAGTATGTTATGTGTTTAAAAAGTAATTAAGTCCACATTTGATAGTAGTAATGGATTAAGTAACTGCCCACACTAATAAACCAAAAAATATTTATTCTAATTCGGTTTTAACCTTGCCACGGTCTTGTTATCATCATCATATCAGCCGAAAGACGTTCACTGCTGGACAAAGGCCTCCCCCAAGGATCTCCACCATGCGGGCAGCGCAAGCCTGGCATGGTCATGTATAGATGACAAACCAAATGTGCCCAGCACGCAACGGTACAACTACATAGTCATGACCATGGTTTGCTGAGCACATTTTGGTTTTTGTCTATAGCCGACTGTGGCGGTCAAAAGGTTAAGGTTTCATGCTGTATATAGTTCACCACAATAATAGGTATACATTTCTCAGGTTTAACAATATCCCATCAATGTACTGAGGCTAAGATTATTATTATTAGTGAATGCAACAGGCAAGCAGTTGAATCAACTGCTTGCCTGTTGCAAGCAGTTGATTCAACTGGTAAGTGCCTGTATCCAGCTCTTTTCCACTAGTTTCTATTGCAGCTTTGATATTTGTCGAGTCTATTTTTGAATTGATTCACATTTTGAGATGAGGCTGAGATTACGTTTTCTGGGAGTTTATTCCACGCTTTGACTATTCTATTGTTTAAAAAGTGTTTGTGTCGTGTGATAAAGTTGTACACAATTTAAGAGATGATACAACTTTACACTGTATGAGAAGATGATACAACTTTACACTGTTAGACTGGTGACTAACCCCAATAGCAATTGTAAAAACACAGAATCTTCTAACAGAGGCACCATGAAGTACTGAATAATGCAGTGTTGTGATGGGTCCATTTCATACGATCGTAATAACAAAATATATTTTTTATCTGTAATTTGGGATATAATCTGGTTTCACTATGCTAATAAGAAAATGTTTAGTCCTGTTTCAATAGACATATCAAATGATAAAGTTATTTGCATGATGTATTAAAAAACCAAAAGTTTAATGATTATATTATTTTATTTAATAATTTTTACAGAACTGTAAAACCACCAGATCGAAATTTGGTTATTATAAAAATTAATTTTATTATTATAAATGTATGAGATATGGAACTATCAGGCCAAACTCTGTGATGTTAAGGTTAAAAGGGGAGGATTTTAACTCTTAAAAAAATCGCTAAATCAGTTCTTACCAGAAATGATTAACTCTATCAATATCTAATACGGTAAAAAAGAGATATATCAAATTAGTGCATATTAAATATTTATCAATACAATGTATATTTAATATGCACTAAATTGATAAATCTCTTTATATGTGGAAAGAACGAATTGTTCATTTTTTTTTTACACCTCACCTTATAACCACAGAAATATTACTTATATTGCATAAATCTTGATACATCTGTATTCAAAAATATTCATAATGGAGTTTAAGATACAAAAACTATTATCTGAGGCACCTCGACATACTGCAAAACACTTGTGTTCCAAATGCTTAATTTACAGTACACATTCTTAATCATGTATGCTATGGACACCATCATTACTATCGTATTACTAGTTTCAAGATATGGACCTCCAAAGAGATTTTAATTAAAAACTTAATTATAAACATGGAATGAATATAATTTATACTTATATTTCCAATTTTCCACTGAAATAACACCTTACATTGAGTAAGTTCTACTAAAACCGTCATAAGAATAGCCTTCCCTAATACTGGAAGAACAAGATTACAATGTTCAAAAGACTAACTTTAATTAGACTATCATGGAACGAAAGCTTTATCCTCCAATGAGTCTTGAACATCCACACTCCCAGAGGTTCAACTATTTGCAGTAAACTTTACATTGCCATATGAATGCATCTCAGGCGACATCATTTTACACTATTTGGTGTTAAAATGTTACTCTCAATCAACAATGGTCACAAAATTTCTATAACGACATCTTCCTGGAGTTAATATGTTACTCTCAATAAACAATGGTCTCTACAGAGGTACTTAACTTCTATGATGGCATCTTGATGGAGTTAATATGTTACTCTGAATCAACAATGGTCATTACAGAGATACTAAACTTCTATAACAACATCTTCCTGGAGTTAATATGTTACTCTTAATCAACAATGTTACTACCGAGATACTTAGCTTCTATGACTACATCTTGCTGGAGTTAATTAACTATCATTCAACAATAGTCACTACCAAGACCATACACGTCAAGGCAAATCGAAGATATATTATTTCGTTGCTAGGATATAACGGATGGAATAAAAAGCTGCCAGGACACTATGTGGTTAGATCTAATTATCCACCGCTTCTACACAAACACTCAAAGTGCCATATTCATAGTTTTAGTCCGTTCCCTCATGCATGGCTAATAGTTGAGTACTTAACAAATTTGCATTCTATAGATTAAAACTGTGCTTAATATCAGGGAAGACTGACGAGTAAATTCAATTCATTATTTTAAAAATCTCAGGGAAGCTATATTTATGACGGTTTAAATATAGGTTAAAAGGTGATGGCACTTCTCTGTTCGAAGGTTTTCCCAGAATACATGAAACCAGTGAGTTTCGAGAATTAATGTATAATTTGACCTAAAAATGTGGAATACAAATGTCAATAGAAAAATGGCGTTCACTCTGTATAGTCTATATGTGAAGCACAAACTAGTTGGTGGGTAAAGTGGCCTTCAGTTGATCGGCGAATTGATACACGGCCTCTTGCGAGGTCGGCTGTCGTCGCCATTCTGCTCTAGGTGGCTCTGGTCGCGTTTCTTGGGTGAATTATTGTTCTGAAATGTTTTAAGAAAAAGTTAGTATAAACCAGATTAGCATGCTCAATGAACCGCCTGTTGATGCATCTTTTAATTACAAGTTGATGAATAGTCAGGTATATTTTGTTGTGTGTTCAAGCTGTTGGTCTTCCTATTAAATAAATAAATATAGGTACTTATAGAACTATGTCTAGACTAGGCAACTACACAGACACAGGTTCACTATACACAGGTAAGCATCTGCTTCACCGCACACATATCAGGCCTGACGTTTTTACACGCTTGTTAGGACTCCTCTATAACACAGTTCCAGTGTCAGGCTGCAATTAAGTAGCTTTCCTGCCAAATTCAGTAGCCTCTTTTGGGCATTACAAAGAAAAATTTAAAATGTTGCAATTTCCATAAGTAAATGGAAATGGACAGGAGATTTTATGCAAGAGAATACAGAAAAATTGACAAAAATAATTACGATGTGGATTCCTCAGGATGACCAGAGTAATAGAGAAGATAAGAGGAATTAGATGCTTTTATAGAATGACACTAATTAAACTTAATCCTTATAACTCTGGCCTAATCAGTTACAGTACCTAAGTATTAATAAAACATGATTATTTTTCCACCACTCATTTTTATTAAGTATAGTAGTTGGATGCTTAGTAAGCATTGCTTACTCAATAAACTTAGGTTATAAAAAGTAAGGACGCCTATTCAAATTAAATGATTGCTTTCTAGTTTCGATACTGTTAAACTGCTTTGTGTTTCAAATTGGATTACAGTGTTAAATCAGGTGGATCAATAGAACTAACCTTCGTGATCTGGTCTGTCAAATAAAACAATGTTTTTTTTCTTAGAATGCCATGTCGAAGTTTTGTATGAATGGTGGTATCGTATAAAACTTTGGCACAGCATTATCACATTCAAAAATAAAATATTCAAGTTGGAAAGTAATCAAATAGGAATATTGATCCAACCTGTTATTTCTTTTTACATAGACAGGTAGTTTATAATAAGGACAAGCTTGTGTCATTAACAATGACAACACAGTGCTGGTGATTGTCTTTTACACAACTAATTTAAATGTCATTAAATCTCACAAACAAACACAAAATACATACAATTATGCACCATACATACATACATACATAGACTCACGCCTGTTTCCCAGAGGGGTAGGCAGAGACAACGGACTTCCATTTGTCACGATCCTTGCATACCTCTTTTGCTTCGTTTACTGACATAATATTCTTCATACATGCTCGCCGGTTTAGGGTACTTCTGACCTGACCTTTCTTAAGTACGTCTCCGATTTGATCAGAGAATGTTCTACGATGTTTTCCCAATAATTATGCACCAAGTGCATATTTTATAAGAATTTTATTACTTTTGACAATTATGCCCTGTTCCTTTTATACAAGCTATATTAGAGAGAGATGTAATGACATTCAAAGTAGTGTAAGTGGTGTAAGAAACAGAATCAACGTCATTATTAGGTGACTAATTTGGTATAGTTCTCGCGGTCAGCCCAATAATGGGTGACCGCCAAAGTGGTTTAATTTCTGAGTGTTTCTGTACTTCAGAGGGCATGTTAAGCTATTGGTCCCACTTGTAGTCATTAGATAACAGTCATTAGGCCATGTCAGACGCCTACTGGGTGGCTTGACAACTCTGATACTAGAGTAACCACTGCCAATATGATAAGGTAAGTAAAGTATATGATACAACTAACATGATTTATTCAACGGTAGGAATTAAATAAATAAAAATAAGTAATCACTAAAGCATGTTGTAACACATCAAGAGTAATACTAACCTTTTTCTCCCATTGTTGATGTAGATATCTTAATAGTATATTTGTTTTTTCTGTGACAATAACTGTAAATAGACAAATAGTTATGTTTCATTAAGATAGGAAAACTTTTAAGTATGTTATGTGTTTAAAAAGTAATTAAGTCCACATTTGATAGTAGTAATGGATTAAGTAACTGCCCACACTAATAAACCAAAAAATATTTATTCTAATTCGGTTTTAACCTTGCCACGGTCTTGTTATCATCATCATATCAGCCGAAAGACGTTCACTGCTGGACAAAGGCCTCCCCCAAGGATCTCCACCATGCGGGCAGCGCAAGCCTGGCATGGTCATGTATAGATGACAAACCAAATGTGCCCAGCACGCAACGGTACAACTACATAGTCATGACCATGGTTTGCTGAGCACATTTTGGTTTTTGTCTATAGCCGACTGTGGCGGTCAAAAGGTTAAGGTTTCATGCTGTATATAGTTCACCACAATAATAGGTATACATTTCTCAGGTTTAACAATATCCCATCAATGTACTGAGGCTAAGATTATTATTATTAGTGAATGCAACAGGCAAGCAGTTGAATCAACTGCTTGCCTGTTGCAAGCAGTTGATTCAACTGGTAAGTGCCTGTATCCAGCTCTTTTCCACTAGTTTCTATTGCAGCTTTGATATTTGTCGAGTCTATTTTTGAATTGATTCACATTTTGAGATGAGGCTGAGATTACGTTTTCTGGGAGTTTATTCCACGCTTTGACTATTCTATTGTTTAAAAAGTGTTTGTGTCGTGTGATAAAGTTGTACACAATTTAAGAGATGATACAACTTTACACTGTATGAGAAGATGATACAACTTTACACTGTTAGACTGGTGACTAACCCCAATAGCAATTGTAAAACACAAGTGAGAAAAAGACAAAATGTTAATAGGCTTAACATAAATAGTGGATGTAACTTCAGAAGCTTAATTTACCTATTAAATTAAACAATTTGTAGCAAACTTACTCCCCATACAAGAATAACTATCAACTGATAGGTTTTGTATGGAGAGCCAAAAAAAAAATATGTTTTGGATTTCACAAAATTTTCTTTAATTTGTTTAGTTTCATGGATATATAGCACTCTTTACATGACATCCCCTATTTATGTTAACCCTTTTCCGGGCAGTGGGGATATAGTTACCACCACATTTTGAACTCTATTAGCTTATAATAAG
Source organism: Pseudoips prasinana (assembly GCA_951640165.1). NCBI lineage: Eukaryota > Metazoa > Arthropoda > Insecta > Lepidoptera > Nolidae > Pseudoips > Pseudoips prasinana. The sequence continues at coordinate 27,261,492 of OX621251.1, read as the reverse complement.
GTCCAAAACCAATGAATTAGGAATATACCTACTGCCTGTTAAAGGGTTAAATCTTATAGTTGTACCTAACCTATATAACATATATTAATGTGGACACTTCTTTTATTTTTGTGGAGCATTTTTAGAATATAATTGTTCCCTATTTCTTCAGTATTTATATAATAATATTGATTTAACATCACATTAATAGTAGACCACTTTGTGGCGCTGGTTGCATGCACTAGTCTATAAGTGATTGTTGAGGCAAAGCACCTATGCACATGGTCAGTCTAAAGATAGGTGACCATCAAATAAATTTCTGAGTGTCTCCATACTTCAGAGGGCATGTTAAGGGCTTCAGAGGCCATTTTAAGGTGTTGATTGTGGTTGGAATCAATAGGCCACGTCAGAAGCCTATTGGGCAGCTTAAACAACTCTCGACTCCAGGGTAACCACTGCACATACAATAAAGAATAAAAAAGAGTGGGTCATTGTGTCATAAGAATAGAAGCTTTCAAAGTATTCATTATGTTAATTAAATACAGTATTTGGGCAAAACATAGAGGATCTGCCTGTTTGTAACATCTCACAACTTGTTGTAATTTGACCTATGTTAACAAATAAAGATTCTGATTCAAGTTTTAATCTTTTAACCATTCTGGTAGTTAGCTGGAACATGTTTGACTGAGTGCCAACCCCAAAGAAATTGTACAAGGCAAGGAATAGTCATGCTATTTATATGTTGATGACAAAATATAAATTGGCTTGCTATAATAATACTTTAAGGACAATACACATTTCATACAGGTGACTGTGCAACCCTAAAAATATGTAAATCATAGATCAATTACCTCTTTTTCAACAAACAACTTTGTTACATTTTTAACAAACAATGTTGCAAGGCATCAAATGATTCAAATTCATTTACCTAGTCAAGCACAATCAATATTTATGGATTCAAAATGTTATGCAGCCTTAAAAAGTAGGGATCTTTCTCAATACATTTTAAATGTATTGATCCCAAAGTACCTACATTTATAATGTTATTCTTTGGTCTAAATCTGGAAGATACCTAACATGATTACAGAGGTTTTTTACTGCATATCAAATACTAGATGTAAATACACAGTTTGTTATACGGCATACTGACTCAAAATGTGTGGTAAACCAGCCCACTAATGAATAATAATAAGGAGACAGAATAAAATCGCATACTCAACTTTGTTCAGACGGAATCTCCTTAGTTGGTAGATATATTGACGGTCTTTTAGAACAATTTCTAATTCCATGATCCGTATTGAATAATGTGAAGTTGTGTTCGTCGAACGACGGGAGGTCCTTCAGGAATTCTATCACCGACTGTCGAAATACATAAAATAATCAAACAATTATTGAAAGGCCCAACACCAAGGTTCAAGCATGGTGCGCAATTCAATCACTTTTATACAAAAAAATGACCACATAGCCACCACTCACCATTGTATTTCTAATTTGATATGATCGAAGTTTGTTGCTAAACAATCAATAATTTGATAAATCAAACTATACAGCCAAAATAATCAAATAAAAAAATCTCAACGATCGCCTACAGGAGCAACCAGATGAGAATGACAGATGCGATTATTGTTGCCTTAAAATGACAGCATTAGAAGATAATTATTGCAAAGACAAAAAAATATTAATAGGAATTTTTATTCAAAAGTTCTTCATTATTTCGGAAATATACTCAAGAGTCATGTCATGACCATAATAATTAAGATTTCAGTTACTGACTGAAAGTTGTACAACAATAATATAATAAAAATAAACAAAATATTACAAGCCAAAAACACAAAAGAAAAAAGGACATTAAAAAGAAAAAAAGGTGAGTATGTAATTTTGACAGTTTGTAACATTCTCGTTGAAACAGTGGCGGGAAATTTAAATTATTCAAAAGTTAACAGTTACGTAAAATTTAGGATGTACAGTTTGATTAATTCTAATTTTAACAGAACTTATAACCCTAGCGGCAGACAAAATGCTTTATCAGATATAAAGAAACTACTTACTTCTCGTGACACAGTAGCTCAGAATAAAGCTTGTGGATACCTCATAGAAGTTATTGGCCGATGCAATAAAAAATCGAACGAAGGAGCTCGAATAGTAGAATATTTTCTTAATAATGATATAACTGTGTTCCTTTGTGAGGCTTTATCAAATCTAGATGTTAATCTATTTAGGTAAGTTAAATACCTAAGGTGCTTATTATGTATCAATCTAATATTATAATGAAGGTAGGCTGGAAGGTTTATTTGTATAACGTTAACGACTTCATCGATAATAAAATGTCAGTTTTGATTCCCATTACTCAGAAAATAAAATTAAACTTTCTGGTAATAAAACATCTCGGGTGCAACGGGGGTTGGGACTTACCTAGTGTGCCTAATAGGGCATTAAACCGTCGGTCTAACACCTGAGCTCTCTCCGGGCCCAAACCAGCGGATTCTGAAAACCAGGAATAAAGAGTATGTTTGCTCCGGCTGATCGGCATGGCATGGGCGCATGATTAGTATCATATTATGTCACCCGAATGACGTCACAATGAAGTGTGTCATATATCATATACATATACCTATGCCATAGTCAGCACGCTGTTGCAGTATGATGTTCATAGTACACAGAGAGACGCTGCTGCCTGTACCCTGGGACATATTCTCTAGGGGCGATTTCTGAGTAGGTAGGTACCCCACGGGTTGAAATGGGGTGGTGATATTCTTAGCTGTCAGCGAAGTCAGTATGTATACAGGGTGGCGTAGACGAATGCTATTCTGTATAACTAGCATTTAAGACACCGTCGTAACTGTTCTTACACTTATCGTTTTTGTTCCGCAATTTCGTACTAAATAAGTAGATGGAAAGTGGAAACCGAATGTACTATAATCATTGACGGGCCAGTTGATGTGGTTGATTCCCACCCAGCACAGATATTTGTGTGCATGAACATATGTCTATCATTTGTCATGAGTCTGCGTATAATTATCTATGTAAGTATGTATTTACAAAAGAAAAGTAGTAGGTAACGTAAAAGCTCCTATTACCGCCAGTTTTAGCTGTCTTAGGATTCACTTTAAAAAAATAGATATAAGCTGTTATGTTAGAAAAGATGTTATATTTTTTATTTAATCTCAACAAAGTATTCTTTGCAATTCAGTACTTTAATTCAATATTCTATAACGCAATAATTACTAAATAATTATTTAATCCAAAAGAGTAGTTGATTCTATTACCGACCCATAGTATGCGGCAAGATTCTATTACCGATTTTTCTACTTCTTTTACCGACCGCTACGAAGATGTCACTTCTTCTCTACTATTAAATAAAATAAAAAATGCTTTTTAAGGTATATATTATATAGGTAATAACAATAGTTATGAGATCACCATTATTACAATATGAACATATTTATTTTTTGCAACGCTTGGAGAACTTACTTTTTGTTATTTTAATTAATTAAAAATGTAACCAATCTCAGAAAACAGTCTTCAAATAATTAAAATAATAATAATAATAATAATTTATTTAATAACAGGCAACAAGGCCCACTTGATTGTAACAATTTTTTTAACTTAAAAACTAATGTTAGTAATTACAATTCAAGATTCGAAGAATTACACATTCACAACAACATAACAGAAAAATTATTACAGCTGTACCACACACAATTAAAAGCTTACTTTTTCATTACCTACATACTAATTATATATTATAAATCAATAACAAAAATATTTTATCTGTAATACAATCGCAAAATACCTTTATAATAGGTTAATTTTATAATAACACATTTATAATTCGGTCAATACAGAAGCTGACACCAAGATGCTTGGGATTAATAAGGCTAGGAGAAGAGAGAGAGATACATTAATCAACGATATAGAATTTAGTTCTTCGAAAGAAGATTTAAAAAGTTACATGGCCCTCATTCCGTCCCGCCATTTTATTTGATTTGAAAACATATGAAATATAGCCAATGCCATGAAGCCATGAATGAAACTGGATAGCAAATATTATTTTACATTAATAATATGGCCTGTGACAAAATCTCTCAAAACGTCACGTTAGCAAGAAATAAGCCAATTTGTTGAAAAATATACATTTTGTTTTTGTGTACTGTAGTAATACTACCAAAAATATCGTCATAGCTGTGAGTCGGTAATAGAATCACGTATGAAGGTTACAATATTCTATTAGCGACCAATAAAATTAATAATAAACAGATAAAATATCCGTATTATGGAATACTGTTAAATTCGATCTCATTACTATATTATTTTTTTAGTCTCAGTTAGTCTTTAATTTAGATAATAATGGTTATTTACAGTATAATATCGTTATAATAATAGGGATATTGTCTAACGTTGAATCGAGTTTACACAAAAACTTTAAAAAATAGCTGTGTCGTTAATAGAGCTAACGAAGTAAAATAATTTTAAGAATTGAACAAGAAAAAAGTAAAATCGAATCAGGTAGTTTATAATAGATATTATTTAAAAATAATAAATGTTCTCAAAATTTTAACAACGCCATGGGTCGTTATTAGAATCAAGTTTTGAAATTCGGGTTCTATTACCGCCTTAAATTAAAACATGATTTTATAATACAAAAACCAATAAGAAGTATTATATCAAGAGTTAATTTAGAAAACAAATATATACGTAACAGTTATAATGTGATAGCAAGAAGACCAATCCATTCTTAGTGTGTTATTTTCCTTAAGTAATATTTAGGTGTACTTACGTGGCCAGAGACGCGACACTATGAAACGTGCGTCAATTTCGGGTGCGTCCCACTCATTGTCAAATTATTTCTTTTACTGGCTATTTACACACATAAACTTTAATTTTTTTGCTGCCCAACTAAAATAAATAACTAATTTTTAAAGTATCACATTCTGGAACCCTATATTATATCTAATATGAGTGATTTAAAAATTAGATCGTTAATAGAGTACACTTTTTAGGGGGTCGTTAATAGGAGCTTTTACGTTATATCAGTTATCTGGTTTCCATAGTACAAGCTCTGCTTTGTTTGGCATCAGATGGCCGTGTGTGAATAATATAAATTATTATAATCGTTATTTTTCTCCAGTCTACGTCTAAATAACTAAGCTTCACAGTTCTACCCTAGTACCTTTTAAATTGCCACTAAATAACTTGACAGGTCTATTCTAATATGCATTCGCCTGCTCTGGATATCCCGTCAATTCTTCGCGGAGGAGCATGCTGCGCATGCAATGACAGTCGTGGTGCGTGCGCTCGCGCACTATGCGAGTAGCGATGCGAAAGCGCCTATAGACAGTTGCTTGCATTTTTTGTGCGATCTGCTGAATGGGTAAGATATTTCAATATTTTTTAATTCGAAGACACTGATGCCCGCTATTAATTCTGATTTACCTACTTCCTGAGAATAAGCTTAACAATGTACTATTGGACGTAATACATTTATGGACACATCGCTTAGAATTTAGTACTAATTTAATAGGCACTTTACGAAAAAATACTAAATTATCAAATCCCCTAGATCCTCTAGATGTGGTTTGTTTCTGATGTGCAATCGTACTTATTAATAATAAAATTTACATATTTAACTTAAATACTAAAATCCATTTTCTGACTACTTACAAGCGCCTTTTAAAGTCTATGTGAATAAAAAAACGTTTTTGTTTTATTTTAACAACATCTATTGGTAACACTTGAGGATAAACCCAAACTCTATGTTGTAACGGTAATCGGTATGACGCCCCCTCTCTTCTTCTCACCTGAAGTGTAGAGACTTGAAATTTACTAATTAAATAAAAAGAATATTGTAAAGAAATTATATCTCGATAAAAATAAGTACATATTTTATGAGTACTGTAGCCTAACAAATGCCCTTTTGATCACTGGCAGGCACATATGTACCCATTGCCCACAGTAAATATGAGGGTGGTAGCGAACAAAAGGGATCGTTTTATTACGCATCGATACACCAGGTTGGAAGTGTAACTGCCTTCTAATACATTTAACTTAAATGATATTTTCATCACACGAATAATTAAATGCATATTCACGTGCGTAACATTCTTTCAGCATTTCTTCTAATAAGACTGTACCACCCCTATCGCACCAAAGCGCTTACAGCGCTGTGCAGCTATTGGCCTGCCTCAATGGCTTGTCATCACACATAACAAGCAATCCAACCACCATTCTCGCCAGCGCTTTAGTGCTGCATTCTCTCGTTGACTACCAACCTGAAAACTTAAACCTCCATGTGAATACAGCGAACGGATTATTGGAAGTCTTGAAGAAGTGGTTTAGTCTGTTACTGGGGAACTTGAACCACTCGACGCTAGTAGGGGATGGTGGGGTTTCTGGAATGTTCTACGTCGTTATTTGTCAGTTGGCTATGGACTTATCTAGGTGAGTGCAATTTTTTTTGGAACTTGCTGCCTGTTTCTTAGCGGCAGTGTGATCTGACTAGAATAAATGAGCTGAATGAAGTTAAAGTTTTCGAAGATACTACGCAAGTGCAGTTTCGGAAGCGTGCGTTAGATGCATTGACCTATATGTATTCTACTAGACGCGCAATCCCATATTGAGAATTTGCTCACTGAGTGAGCAATTTTGGCCGCCGCGCCGCGCCCGCGTCGCTCACCTCGCGCACAACCGGACTGGGACAGAGTTTTTATTCGAAACAGCGTGTCTAGTTATATATATATATAAGTCAATGGTTAGCTGAGAACTATATGAGTAGACAATATGGCTGCTTCTCACAACATTTACTAATGGAAAGCTACGTCAGAATTTGATAGTCTTAAATGCAGGGCTATTTAAAAACCGGCATGGGTAATGAATTAGAGGACGCTTATACTTAACAGTAGTCTATAAATAGTTAAGTGCAGTACATATATTTCAAAATACTTTAGCTGTGGTAAGCGCAATCTAGAATACGATTTTTATTCAGACTCGAATAAACTTATCAAATATTTTCCAGATTAATAAAGGTGGTTCGCCGAGATCAGAAACGTGACTTAGTTCAAATAATCTTGAATGACGAACACGAGACAAGTGAATTGAAACAATGTGCCAAGCACATGGAGACCACTCTCCGTGCCGTCGTCTCTGAACTTGTTGTTTTCACCAAGGTAAAGTGACAGCACAACTTCTCAAACTTATTTCGACCAAAAAAGTGGGTGCACTTTGTGGTCAAGTAATTGGAACCTTATTTTTAACCATTTGTTTCATATCTTAAAAGCAATGATTGCATATCTATATAACTTATAAACTTGTACTTAACTTACCCTCATACCTAACCATTTGTTTCATATCTTAAAAGCAATGATTGCATATCTATATAACTTATAAACTTGTACTAATAGATGGCTATGATGGGTAAGATATTTTTCAACATGACGTTTACAGTTAACTTAGGGGGCTTCACTGCTTCTCTGGACAATAATTTCATTGAACTGTTGTAAAACTAAATGTGTCTATTGACTAAGCTTCTCCATTAAAATTGGACCTTAATTTGGCTAGAAGAAATAACCTGCTAATGTTTTAAATTTCAGGACCACCAAAGTCAAATTTCGACAGAAGAATATAATGTGTTCTTAAGACTTCTTCTGAATTTCTTTTACGACAACAAGACTCACGAGTGCTTGTTAGAGTTTTCTGACATGTTGTTTTCTACGGGGTATCTCATTATGTTACCACAAGCCCAAATATCGAGGTAAGTTAATTTCCCGTAGAATGATATATTTTTGTGGAATTGTCATTTTTTCCCCTACCCTTGTCATGGCAGCTGGAAAAGTAGCTAAATCCACAATAGTATCTTTTTCAATGGAATTTTAAATACATATTTATTCTGAAGATTTACAGCGACTTATTCCCAATTACAAACTACCCAAAGCAAATTAAAAATATTAACTTATTGCTTTTCAGGAAAGATCTCTCAGTTCGTAAAGCTAGTACTTTAGTATTAGGCGAGATGCTAAAATCCCTTTCGGAAAAGTATCTTAATATTGATAACCAACGAACGGATAGTGATACTTATGCTAAAGATATTCAAGTAAGTAGCGTTCATAAGCAATTTCTATTTGCCATTAAACTATCAAAATTGATCCGCAACATTTGAAGTACCGAAACCTAAATTGAAAATTAAGATTAAAATTTTATAGTTACTTTGGAGTCTTACAAATCCCTTTGTGATCCCCATCTATTGTTAGGAATCTAACTGGTTGTCTTGGTTATTTGTTCCCTATGAATTCTGAGTTCATATGACAGCTGCTCATTTAAGGCTGGTTGCTAGCCTCATTATACTGGGAGTCCACCCGAACAGGCATGGGAAAAAGGAAAGGCTGAATAGTATTCATTAGCTTAAACGAATTCTGAAAGAAGAAAGTTGTTATCTTTTTGTAGACATTTATGGAATAATTTACAATTATAATGCGACAAAAGAAGTTTCTGAACTTGATTTGATGGGGATTAGTTCAGAAAGTTGAATTCTAACCCAAGAGCATTATTACTATCATCAAATGAAAGAATTGCTTGTTTTTTTTTTCAATACTAATAATAATCATTTATCCATAACCCAACAAGTTTTTTACAACGAAGAGCAAAATTATTGGTATGTACGGGTTGGACTGGAAGTTTTACACAAAGTTAATGGACCCCTGCCTCTGAAACTAGGTTAACTGTGTTATGAGAGTCAATGATACCTACCTCTTATAGGAATGCAAGTAGAACAATTATCCTACTAATATTATAAATGCGAAAGTTTGTGTGTGTGCGACTGTGTGAGTGTGTATGTTTGTTACTTCGTCACGTCCAAACGGCTGGAGCAATTTTAATAAAATTTGGAGTTAGCTGACACACTGGATTAACACATAGGCTATAATTTATAAAATTGAATGCGGGTGAAACCGCGGGGCACCACAGCTAGTAAAATAATAAATGAAATAAAAATATAGACAAGTCATGACTAAATGATGTGACAAGTTAATGTTTGTATCAAGGGTACGTGTAGGAAATGGAGAGTAAAAGTGGGTGTGTGTGCATGTGTGTTTGTATTGTAATGCAGTAGTGCGGGAAAACAATGTTTGCCTTGCCTATTAAAAAGTTGTATGGTCTGTATATTTTGATTTTTTTTTATTTTGCCACCTTGCTTTAATATTTTAATAATAATTGCAGATGGGGCTGGTGGAACTGCAATATGGTATAGAACGTCCGCACTCCATCGGCACACAGTTACAAAGCAACCAACCATATAGCTTGCTCATCTACATTTACTTCTATTGCCAATCCTCGGATAAGTATGGTTTATTAACTTCAATTTCCTAGTACGATAATGGAATTTATCGTTCAGATATCTTATATCTAACATTACCGTAGCATTTGACACGATTTCTTGCGGTATAACGTAAGAACAATCATACTGAATTGTAGTGTTATGCATGAATTTAAAGATGTAATGATCCTCCTGATTGAATTTCAGCCAAGGAGCCTAGTGTCAATGGAGATACGCCATCTTCACGGGATATTTGGTAGTCCTCAAGCGTGTGCATTCTCTATTCTCTCTCTTTTATAATACGATCAAATAGGCTAGCAGAGACGACCGAGGCATGGGGTGTTATACCGTAACATACTAAGAAGTAATTTTCTTAACGCAATAATCCCCAATATTTTGGTTTTAGCCCTGAAGATGCAACGGCACCGCTTCTACCATATCTCGTCCAGCATATCTTGATGCTACCGAAAACTTTCAAACCTCCTGCCTACATCATAAAAGCACTTTGGCTTGTGTTTGCAGTAAATCTTTATTTTTATTTAATCACTATTCATTAGATTCATCTTGAATTTCAGTTAAAACATGGTTCTTATTATAAGTGTTTTACATTCCAGTAGTCCTCTCTGAAATGGATTGGACACTATTGCTTAATTACTAACAAACAGTTGACAAAGCGTCATCGGTATTAGCTTACCAAAGATCCCATTTGATGAATGAATACTCTTCGTAAAAATGTTCTATTATTTAATTTTTACATCCTTTTAGATGTCAACAGTATCAAACGGCTCAGTAGAATCACTAGGAGAGCGAGTGTATTTAGATAAAGCTACTGATAGCCTCGTCAAGATGTTGCAGCCAAACCCGTCAGTGTACTACACCCATAACCCAGCAATACTGCTGTGGGCATTCACATCACAAAGGATTACTAATTTTGTCAGATTTCATGTTGTAAGTTATATTAAATCGTAATGGACTCCGGGTAGTCAAATAGTATCACAAGGCAGAGAAATAGGGCCATTTCTATATCATGATATTCAGGAAATATAACGGCTTTCAAACATCAAGTTTAACAGTTAGGGAATATAAAATGTAATATTTTCTTTCTTTTAGCTATCCCAATGGTTTAAAACCGAAGACTCATTACCATCAGATCTGACTATCCAGGCTACAGTGTGGGAGCTCTTGCTAAATATTCTCATACAAACTAAAGACCTAACTGTAGTAGAAAACTGTATGGAAGCATTACAAGTTTGTTTGGAAGACGGTGATGATGAGGCGCGGCAAGACTTCGCTAGTATGATCTGGTCGATGCTTCCGAATGTTCTGTCCAAGCTGTTGATAGATTCTGAATTACAGATAGGTTTATTGATAAGTAAGACATAAGTAATTTGCAAATTAAATATTTCTTATGGATTAAAAAATTGGCTATATATTGTAATAAATAACATAAGTACTCCCAATTAGGACACGGTATCATTATTAACTTCAAAATTAATAAATTTATTATTATATTTATTACTTTAAATCATCTTCATGTCAGCCAAAGTACGTCCACTGCTGGACAAAAGCCTCCCCAAAGAATGGAAATATGCCATAATCGCCACTCTTGGCAGACGGGTTGGCGATCGCAGTTTGATAGTTCACAGCAAAACGCTGCTCGCGATCGATCTCTGGGAGGTATTCCATCGGACGATTTCTACGCCTTCCACGGGATGAGATGGGGTGATGATATTCTATGCCATCACCACACAGCATTACTTTTATAATCTATATTATTATAGTTTTCTGAAATGTCACATTCCTCTGTATTAAGGTGTATATAACTATTTTTAATTTGGGACATGATTTTTATTGCACGATTTTGCTCAATATTGATAACGGCAACATGTACCTATGTAGACGCTTGTAATATTCACGGAATATTTGGTTAGGTATATATTCAAATAAAAATAAATAATTTAATTGAAATAAAACAAAGGGGGGCTTCCATACAACAAACGATATTATATATGACATTTGTTCCGTTTTTATAGACATTGGTACGGAACACTCCGACTCGCATTTAGCTGGTTTCTTATTATTATATCCTGTGTATATGTTCAAATCGCTGTTATACTTCATTTATATTTAGAAATATAACTTTTAATGTAATATAAATATTATTTCAGATTCCAATGTCTGCCACTTTCTAGACTTGGCCACAAGTCTACCACCTTTAGAAATAGACCAAATGATATGCCTTAAAACAGCGGTGCTCATAACAGCTATATTCTCAAAAAATATTCCAGAGAATTGTAGTGAAAGCAACAAGCACCATTATGAATACGTTTGTTTGAAGCTAGGCTTGTACTTGTTGAGTCTGAGTAACGACCAGAATGATAACAGAGGTTTGTAAATATTATCAATATAGGTATTTAGGTTTTGTTAAAATTAATATTTTTTTATTGATTGTATACACTTATGTATTTAATTCAGTGTTATTTGATTCATATTATTTAACATCATCATTATCATATCAGCCGAAAGATGTCTACAGCTGGACAAAGGCCTCCCTCAAGGATCTCCACAATAGCCGGTCCTAGGCTGCCCGCATCTAGCAGCTTCTCGCGACCCTCACGAGATCGTCGAACCACCTTGTAGTGGGCCTGCCCACGCTGCATCTTCCAGTTCGTAATTGCTATTCGAGAACCTTTCGGCCCCATCGGCCGTCGGTTCTACGAGCTATGTGCCTCGTCTACTGCCACTTCAGTTTGGCAATTCTTTCGGCTATGTCGGCTACTTTGGTTCCCCTGCGGATTTCGATGTTTTTGATTCGATCGCTTTCGATTAATATCCCTGATATTAATTACACTAACCAACAAATTATCATCCTATCGAACTTGCTAAAAGGCGGTATGCGAACCAAAGTAACTGTGTCGGTACACTGTTACAATAATTGCCAAGCTGATGTGGCAGTCGGCACAAGGCTTGTAGAACTGAAGGCAGCGGCACATAGTTTCTCCAGTGGCGACCACGAACAAGAAGACCCATCGTGTTCAGGCCCCCTTCGGAGACCGGCCTTTGAGGAGATCTATGGAGGAGGCATTTGTCAATCAGTGGACGGCTACGGCACCAATGCTATCAGAGGTTCAACTTCCAGCGGTATTCCAGGTTTCCGAGTGAATGCGTGCCTAAGGCCGTGCATTAAATAACCTGAATGGTTTAATTAAAGTAACCTAGCGTTAAATTAACTAAATACTACATTAGATTTATTTATTCTTTAAATCACTAATCGTACTTTCTAATTACTATGTGTATGTTCCAGTATTATTGTCGTACACGAATCGCTCGGGATTCCTCCAAGCAGTGTTAGCTACCGCCGATAGCAGCGACGAAAGGGTGGCGTGTGCGGCGCTACAATTACTTTCATATGTCGTGCATTATTTTACTAAGAATAATTATCAGGTAATAACAGCTCAAATAACACGTTTTACTTTAATAATAATATCCTGGGGTATTATTCACACATGGCTGATCCCAAACTAAGCAGAGCTTGTACTATGGTAACCAGATAACTGATAAACTACATATAATACCTACTTTGATTTTGTACCACCCAGACTCAGGAAGAACAGACATGTTCATGCACACATATATCTGTCCTGATTCGATTTGGACAAAACGAAGTAATAATTGCCTCCGATGCAATGCAATACCAACAAATTCATCAATCATTGCATTTCTTTCTAATATAGTTTTTAGTTTTCTAATATATATTTAAGGTTTTAGTTTTTCTAATTTAGTTTTGGCGCAAAAAACTGAGTAAAGTAGGGCTAGTTTAACAGATCACATTTGACACTCACACATCAAAATTCAACAACGTAACCTTAACCATAGGGCATAGAATATTATTAATTTTAAGGAATTATAACTTCTTAATTTTTTTTTTTTTAATTACGATACATCTTTATTGTAATAATTACCAAATAAGGTATGTAATTTTACCATTCGCTTTACTAGTGACTGACAAATGTCAAATGTGATTTATTAAATTGGCCCTACTATACTAGTCTACTTATGTGTCCAGTCAGTGCGCATAATTTTTTTTAGTAGTTTGGCAATTCTATGTATATATTGTTATTTTTATACGAGGTATATAAATAAATAAAATTTCTTGGAACAACTAACACACTGCCACCTGATCCCAAACAGAGCAGAGCTTGTAATATTGTCAACAAATGATAAACATAATTATAAATTTCTAAATGGGATCCCTTCTTTTCGCATAATGTTTTTTGTCCTAATATACTTCGGCATAACAATTTTGGCACAATTTGTTTTGGCATAATAATACTTTGGCATACTTTTTTTAGGCATACATTTTATGTTGGCATAATCATGTTAAAGACTAATTTGTTTTGGCATAAATTTGATTCCCATAACGTTAGTAGGCCTAATGACTATTAGCATAACGTTAGTAGGCCTAAAGACTTTTAGCATAACGTTAGTAGGCCTAATGGCTATTAGCATAATAATATTTAGGCATACAATTAATATAAATAACAAAAACAATGTTCATGCAAATGATTTATTATAAATATACATGACATTTTACATTAGTTAACTTCAATCAGTTAACTTCAACAAAAGTTAGTCACAGAACCGAATTGCTGCAAAACCGACTTCACGTAGTCTTGTTTGTCCTACCCCTAGAGTGTTATTTTAAAATCGCGTAGGCGTGTAGGGGCGAGGCGGCCCGCGGGCTGAGGAGCAGGCGGCTGCGAGCGAGCCGCCGCGGCTGAGGCTGGCCGGCGAAGCCGGCCAACAAGCCTGCGGTGGTGAGCGAAAGCCGTCTGCGACGATTAGCACGCGTGGGGCCGCCGGAGGGCCACAGCGCCGGAGCCGTCACAGAAACCCTGCCTGCTGCATGCTTCGCATAATCAACGCTAGCATAATAATATTGTATAAACGTGTATAGTGTCTAATATTCTAGGTGTTAATAATTATTTCACTGTTATACCTATAAAAATATGTTTTAATATTTTTATGCGTTATTTATGCTTAACTTTTATGCTTTAGGATATTATGCTTAAAAAAGTTATGCTTTATAACTTTATACTTAAAAAAGTTATGCTTTAGAACTTTATGCTTAATAAGTTTATGCTTTAAAATATTATGCCTAATCATTATTATGGTTACAGACATAATGCTTAAAAAAATTATGCATGAGCTGTTATGCGTAATTATATTATGCGAAAATATAATTATGCCAAACAACATTATGCTAAGTTATATTAGGTCTTAAAATTGTATGCTAATGGATAGGGAACCTTTCTAAATACATACTATAGACAAATTACACCCAGACACAGAGTAAATAATCGACCCCATCTCACAAATATTTGTCCTGGGTGGGAATCGACACCATGACCTCTGGCTTAGTAGTCAAGGTCAATACCACTAGACCAACATATGAGACAAAGATGTCATTTAAATTAGTTTAGTGTTTGTAAGAGATAAAATCCTAAGTAATGTATTTTTCCATTGCAAGCATTTAAAAGGCAAAACTCTTTCATGTCTTACCAGTTACACAAGATTGTAATGACTATCTCATATATTTAAAATGAGTATTAATGTCGTTTTAATGTTTGCCAAAATCTCGTTTCTTATAATGTACCTAAGCTAAATAATGTATTAGACTTGAAACGTGAGCTTGAAAAAATAAAAGTGCTAAATAAATTCCATTCAAATCAAATAGTTTATTTCAGTAACTTAGTCTATTACAGTATCAAGTGGTTGGAGCTACCTTTTAAGCAAATAATCTTGCTTGTGTTAGGAAGCTCCGCTCTTCAATAACAAGATTAAAATAAATTAAATATAACCACTTAAAATATAAAGACATGACCCTAAACTAAAAATTAAAACTCACGGTAAAATATAAAATAAAGAAGGTAATATATGTTAGTTATCAATGTTTTTGAATTACTTGTATTATATAAGAATTTTGTGATATGACTATATTATCAAAAATAAGACAAGATAAACTAAATTAATAAATTCTTACAAACTAAATTACTGGGCGCCGAAAAATTCCTCCGCATCCATCGTCGGGAGGTAAGGTACCCAAAAAGCTGACCGCATTGCCACGCTGTATGGCAATTATTTAATTTACTTTGTCTGACTTAACATTCATTTCCGATACTTGGCTAATTACTGTGAATTATATTACCTAATCGAAGAATAATGCTCCTTTTTTATTTGGTGCAAAAAATTTACTGTGCAGCTGCACCGCAAGGGATTTTACAAAGTGACATAAATAAAAAATATTAAGTCCGTTATCACAGACCCATAAAAATTGGTATATTTTGGTTATATACACACCTTAGAAAAGTAGCGTTAGGTAGTACTCACATTACCAGGAAAGCACAACCAGACTCAGAACGACTTAACCCACGACGGCATGTGGACTATCAATTTCAGAAAGATGTTTTGGCTTACATCTATAGTAAACTTACAATTGTTAAAATAATAATAAGTACTAATCTTTTTTCAGCCAAAATCAGTCCTACAGATCCAAACAGAATTAATCATTCGATCTCTTCGTAAAGACAGTGCTAGTGAACGGGGAGCCGCGTTACTTCAACTGGTATACATGGTGTTGAATACTGGAGCTTGTTCACCGTTGGCTTTGGCGTACGATGTGGCACCGACTGCGGTGGCTCAGAGTAGTGCACTGAGAGCTTTGATGTTTAGGATTCAGCTGATGTTGTGTACCAGGGTAGGATAGAAATCCATTTTATTTCTTGTTTGTTGATTTTTTATTGAACCCAATATACTCAACCTAACCTTTGATAATCATAATATTCCCAAAAATGCATAAAATCAATATTAACGCTTTATTTGATTTAAAACTTGTGTACTCCACACACCATCTATAAAAATCAGCGTTTTCAGTCAACTATACACATCATGCTTTAATAAATAGAAAACTAGTAGTGATTTGACGTTCCTAAATAAAATTATTTCTCTGCAGGATTCTATAAAACAATCCGCAGCCGGCTGGAAAACATTGAGCTCCATCTTCAAACACGCCATTATCACCAAAAACGACACTAAATTAATAGCCACACTCACTTCCCAACCCTGGACGCACACACTGATCCATTTCCAACTAACACAAGGGCTAACGCAAGAATTCTTAACATTTACACAGAATTGGCTGACGTTACTAAAAATAACTATAAAGAGATGCCAAGAACTGAAGAAGGTACAGCTATCTAAGCAGAGTTTGACAATCACAACGATGAGTCTGTTGAAAAAGGACTTGGTATTGGAGGGTGAATTTAAAGATATCAATAAAAAAGCTTTGGTGGTTGTTAATGATATTTTAAATGACTGTGAAATCAAAAACACTTAATCGAAGAGTATGACAATGACATCACGAGTATAAGAAATATCACGAATACAGCAGTGTTTATTAAACTTAAATGTGATAGCGATTGAGAACATTTATATTTATTGCGACATAAACACCACATACTTGGGGAGGAAAAATAAGTATACAAAAGTGTTTAATGTTACGAATAAAAAGAAATGTGAATACTTAATAATTAAATTTGAAAATGAGTAAAAGTTATTAGAAGATTATTAAATAATTAACATTAAATCAAAATTGAATGGAGTAACTAAAAATAACAAATAAAACGACGCCTATACAATGAAGTAAGCAAAAAAAATAATTATTGAAGGAAGATTAAAATCTGGTGGATGATTTAAGTTGATTAAGTAAATCTTTATTCTCGTTAAGTTTAATACGCAACAGTCGAACAATATAATCAGAATTTTGTCATAAGTTTAGACAATTGTCCATGAGAGATCAAAGGAAAAGAGGAATACTATATTCAGTTCTTTCGCATCTCCAATAAACGATAAACAAAAATGGGAATTGTATGAATTTGTTAGAGACGATAAAACTAGGTGCAATTTAAGTTTGGTATAAATTTGTAACAATTTGTTTGAACATTAAATAATAATAATATCCTGGGCCATTATTTACACACGGCTATCTGATCCCAAACTAAGCAGAGCTTGTACTATGGAAACCAGATACCTGATATACTACATATACTACTTTTCTTTTGTAAATACATACTTATATAGACAATTACATCCAGACTCATGACACAGACATGTTCATGCACACAAATATCTGTCCTGCGTGGGAATTGAACCCACGACCTAAGGCGTAAAAAGTAAGCATTTGCCAACCACGCCAACAGGCCCGTCAAAATACTGGTTACAAGTACTGCTTAGTCATTGCCTCGGCCCTTTTTAATAATACATGGTGTCTTTCAGTTAGTACGTTATGACCTACCATAAACTACCATTGTAGTACAATAATGTATTTTTTCAAACTTTCATCATTTTATTTAACCTACAGGATATCAACTTCAATTACTTACTGAAGTAATGACTTAAGACTACATAAAGTAAGTAAAAACAAAATCCCAATCCTAACATAAACGGTGTCAACCCATGCGCCAAATACCGTTTATAACTTAATTTACCAGTACCTATGAAAAACTATATTTTCTCGTGCCTTAGTTAATACAGCATATTAAACTTTTCTATATCAATAGTACTTTATCCAAGCCATGATCACATAGTATTGTCATTGAAAAGGAAATATTCGCCCTTCATCGAAAGGGACATTATAAATTCATTATGAAACACATTGACTTCAAACGTAATATGTATTCAAAGCGACTAATTAACTTTCTATTTTAACGATTGTCCAAAATATGCCGGAGCCACTTTCCTCGCTTTCCAAAGGACTAGAGAAATTAAATATCGTAAGCCCATAATGCGTTGGGCACTTGTATTGAATAACAATAAGATTGAAAGCAACAATAGAATGAAATAATATTAATTTATTGTTGACTAACCGTGTCTCTCAGGTATTCTTATGACTGTATCGTTTTTGAAAGAAATATCTTCGAACATAAATAATTTAGGTAGCATTCAGCGAAAATAATGCCTTCAAATCCTTCAGTTTTTTAAAATTAAGTTTAATTTATTTCATCATCATCATATCAGCCCTCCAGAAAATCTCCACAATCGCCGGTCTTGCGCTACCCGCATTCAGCAGTTTCCAGCGACTCTAACAAGCATCGGTCCATCTTAAGGGGGCCTGCCCACGCTGCGTCTTCCGGTTCTGTATTAATTTATTTGCAAACTTGTATTATTAACATAATAATAATAGTACAATGGTCTAGCTGATTGAAGGAATACCCTCCGTGCTTCGGAGCAGATTAAACCGTCATCTTGTTTGTACCGGTTTTTCATGAAAATGTATAGTATATATCAGTATTTTCAGGTCCTTATAGTATCTGACACCTGGTCTGACCATCTTTGTTACTAGTTCTCTATGGATTAAGTAATTAGATCGTTCTATTAACTATGGTAGGTAGCTAGGCACAACAGTTGAGACTGGTAGCCAACCCATGTAATGGAAAGAAATGGGAAAATCGCAAAATGGATAGCCGATAGTCCGCCTATGTACATATACTTTGTGCTAAAGTTTAAATAAATAGCCTCTGAAATTAAATGGCATAGAAAACGTCATCATGGCAGTTAAAAGACTTCCACTGCTGAACAAAAGCGTCACGCTTAGCAGACGGGCTAGTGATCGAAGTACTCAGAGAAACGCTGCTGGCCGTTCTCTGGGGGATTTTCCATCGGGATAGCTTCTCCTCCCCTGACGTGAAGAAATGGGATTATAATATTCTTCTCCGTCACTATACAGAAAAAAATATTATTGTCTAAGGTCAAGAATAACTTGTAGCAAAAAAACAGCTGACCAATTACAATAAGTACTTACAATATAAACTTTCCAGTCATTATAATAGCTATAACAAGTCCACTGCTGGAGCCTCCGTCAAGAATTATTTTGAGGGGATATGCCATAATCGCCACGCTTGGCATACGGGTTGGTGATCGCAGGATGGTGTTCATAGTACTCAGAAAGCTCCCCGTCCTCTGGTAGATATTCCCTCAGGTCTACTTCTACGCCCCCCACGGGACGAAAGATAAGACCCAGTATAAGTATATATTATAATACGCAAATAATTCACATGGCATTTTGTCATATCGGTAGCTGGAGAAAGCATTCCTTGAGCCGTGAAGCGTTAATGTACCTTGCGAATCTGAACGAAGGTATCGTGGAAGGTAATGATTGTGATTGGCGGCACACTTGCTTTTTCATGCTTGAAACTTGTTTGAGTCTATTTTGTTGGTCTAAGTTTTCCCTTTAAGTACCTATACAAGGTTAGGGAATTAGTTCTCACTGTTCATAGTAACCATTATGGACAGCGAGAAATAATTTCCGTGTATGTAGTTTCGTTGCGAAACCCCGGTAAATATACAATCCTAATTTTTTTATTTTTTTTTAATAATTATAATATACAGGTACAATGTCACACCGATCATCCTAGCCCCAAACTAAGCAAAGCTTGTACTATGGGTACCAGAGGACGATATACATATAGATAGATAAATACTTATATACATAGAAAACATCCATGACTCAGAAACAAATATTCGTGCTCATCACACAAATATTTGCACTTACCGGGCTTCGAACCCAGGACCACCAGCTTCGTAAGCAAGAGCACTACCTACTAGGCTACGACACCGTCGTTGTTTGATCGTAAAATCGTCAAACGCAATGTTTTAAACTCATTTCAATCTCCAAAGTTGCCGGTCTTTCGCTATCCCATCCAGCGATTTCCAGCGACCCCCATAAGGTCATCGGTCCATCTTGTAGGGGCCTGCCCATGCTGCGTCTTCCGGTTCATGGTCGCCACTCGAGAACCTTTCTGCTCCCTTTATGCCCCGCCCACTGCTACCTAAGCTTAATAATATTAAAAAATAATAATTCAATTTGTCAGGTATAAAATTATTAAATATTACTGATGTTCAGCACAGAATATAGTTTCGCCTAAAAACACAACCATTAGTAGGTAAATAGCGAAATCATTTATTCACAGTTTAAATGGCTTTTTATCATTATTTTATTCATACACGTAACTAATAGAATTGAGTTGTGACACTAATTTTATACTTCTTACATAATTTTATGAAGAAATCTTAATGATTTAAGTGGTGTAAAAAAAATAAAAAAGTTTAAACTGTTTGAAATAAAATACTCTAGGTACTCATTAGGTACTCATATTACCACTTTCACGGAAATGTTATGGCAAAGTTCCCAGTAGTACAGATATTACAAACATACTTGCCCATTATGAACGCAGTTACGTGTCTACTATGTTGATGGTATGTTACTTAACTAACTACTTTAATTGGTCCTTGGCTTACATATAAGGGTTTGTGAGCCGGTCGTAAGACTTGCCGACGTATTCTAATAATTATCTAGGTAAATAATCTGGCATATCACAATTTATAAATCTGAAGTAAATTTTAATTGCTAATTTAAAACACTTTTTATTGAATGCTGTTGATCTAGTTTTAGTTTAATTTTCTCCTCTGCGATAGCTTATTTTGACTTCACATTACTTACTTCATATTAGTATTATATAATACTCATATTTGAAATTTTTACTTCCAGGTTACAGTTCCAGGTATACAACCCGTTTATAAACCCTAACAGTTCTATAAAATAAATAAAAAAAGGTTTTTATTCACGTAGACTTTAAAAAAGCGCTTGTCAGAGAGTCAGAGCATGTTTGTGGTAATACAGTTATTATTTCTAGTTACTTATTACAGATATTTAGGCACATGGAATGTTAAAACATTTATACAGTTTATTTTATAATGGTAGTGATATTTAGCTAGCTTGTATTAATTATTATTATTATTTACCTGAGTTTTCTGACTAGAAATGTTATCAGTCACCAGCCCGAAGTCAGACAGAGCACGTTAATTCGTCTCTTTTGACGTTTCTACGGTATATTCAGTTTGCCCGTCCGTTTTGATAATGAGATTGAAAGAATAGAGAGTGTGCATTTGTGTTTTCGTTGCTGTCTCCACTAATTTAGTACGCGTCTGTGTCCTCCGTGTATCCTTTCTGTGGTGTATCTTTCCTTACATGCTTTAGAATTCGTGGCCGTCTACGACGTGTTTGTTAAAACGCCTACTAACTAACGCACTAGGAAAATAAATCCCTTTATTACATGAGAGTTTACAAAGATACAATTAATGGACGCAAAGCGGTACCAGATTCAGAACAACTATGTATATACGTGTTTTACAAATAGTCATTCTGTTGGACTATCAAATCCAGAAGACGAAGGCCCCAACGTAGAAAGAAAGTTACTATTTTTGTATCCGCATGGTACCTTCACAACTGCACCATATGTACAGCCTATTTAATAATGGAAATCCATCTGGAACGTACTCTACAAAAAATTCATCTAATAATGAATAACTGATTACAGCTAGGGTAACGTTAGTGCTTCGTCCACTCTGTTACCTACCAAACATTATCGATATTGCGACATCACATACTACATGACAGCACCTGACGTCATGGACCTACCACTACTTGTCGGTGGTGGAGCTCCCCATGAGCGCCGCCGACTGCGCAGTCGACAACAAACCGCAGTGCAAGCGCCATTATCCGCGCGCATCAACTGTGTTCAACCAGTGAAGTGACAGTGATGAAACTGTGTGCATTTTAGTGTTAGACATGTTTATTTTGAGGACTTTTTGCAGGGTTAAAATGACCGGTGAGTTTGAATGTATTAAGTACTTACCTATAACACGATTTCTATATACCAACATAATGAAAAGGTTTTCAATAATTATCTTCAGTTTCTACCTTAAAAAAAACCGCCCTGCAAGAGTGACTATTGAAGTTTTATTTTTAAACTATGCAAAAAAGCTGCAAGAGAGTTAGACCTTCTTAACGATATTACATTTGTTAGATCTATAATATTTTTATTTTGGGACATTTAGACTTAACTCAGGATTGACTGATAGATTATTTTTATTTGAGAATCTAATTAAGAGGTAACTAAGTAAACAGTTCAATTATTTAATCGTAGATAATATATTATAAACCTATTTTTATTTTTTATAAACGTTTGGTATATTTAGGGCTCTTTAAATTAACAAACTTTAAATATTGTATTACTAAAACTATTAACTTGATAAATCGCTTACTTTTCTTTTATAAAAAAAAAAATATTTGTTTAAAAATTATACTCAATTGAACTAAGCTCAATTTAAGGAGCTGTTTAGCGAATATAAATTCGCGAATCAACTACTCCCAACTGAGTTTCATTAATTTCTAATGACGGAACGCGAAATCAAAATTTAAGAACACTAATTCGAACGTATTTTATGAAACGAGTCAGTTGACAACTTTCGATTTTAGAAAATTGTAAATTATCAGCATAATAAGCAGGAAGCTAACTTTGGCATAATAAATTGTTAGATACTTGCTTATGCAAAGAAGATACGATAATAACAGCTTATAATGATGATATCTAGAGGTAGAGACTATTTTATTATTATTGGATAGTGTTGGAGCGGCGCAACTCTTTGGGTCTGTTTGCTGCACAGAATAATTTGTATTAAAACAAAGATTTGTTTTCTGGAGAGCATATTAAGCCGTGTCAGTCCCGGTGGTCCCGATTGTATGTAGGTATGTTTGAATGTTTTTGATATTCAGAAGCCTAAATGAACTTATAAAATTTGACTGGTGGCCGTCCCCAATGGAAATGGGATGAGGCGACATAGAAGAAGATCATTACCTTGAGAAATTCATACTACATGAATTGAATGGGAAAGTTCCTTCCAGTTTCATACTTTACAATAGTAACGAATTTAATTCTAGAATATACATAATAGTTTTATGGTTAGCAGATACAGATTATAAACTGGAGTCACTAATTCAATTGTTTAGTTAGATGATGTAAAAATTATTCGCACCTCTCAGTTTAGCGAATGAAAATAGTTCAGTTTAAAGTACACACAAATTTGTTTCTAAATTCGAATTTGACATGTAAATAATACAAAGTTAAACCTAATTTCCAACCTACTTATTATATTTTACGTAGTTAATTAGATGATTGTCAGGGTGCTGTTTCGTTGGCCGTCAAACGCTGTAACATTACGGAAGTCAATAATAATGATTGGCGCTAAGAGTTATATAATCTGACTCTTCTTTAATCCTGAGATATTAATAATACCAGTTTTCCCAGTGCGCGATAAAGAAGTGTTTCAACCCGTCTTCACACGAGAAAAGTTGATGGTACTGTTAGGTAGTAGTTTTATGCGTCAAGGCCCGTTAGAAATTATTGGCGCGTGCGCAACTGGTTCTACAAGATTGAATGCACTATTGAACGACGATTGTCGGGACAAGTAGGGCTGATTTTTTATCTGATCGATTTATAAAGAGAATCCGGATAGTGGACTTGTATGCTCGAAGTTTCTTAATTACAGGATGCGAATATCACAAATTAATCTCATTTCATCTTAAATAATGATGTTCGATTTTGATTTCCGTTAATCAGATATCCGTTCTTAATACATTTGGCGTAACACTTCGCTACTCTCATTCATTCAATGAGAAATTCTACGAGTTTGCTGAAAGGCCCTTTTCACTTCACGTGTGAACTTTTTCTCTATAACTGTCAAATATAATGGAGACTAGACATCTTCAATCACCTGTGTTTAAGCGCAAACACAGGTGATCTTTCTACTTCTGCGTTCTTATGATCTGATGGGACGGCTAGCCGACACGAACGGGAAGAGATCTGGTACGACACTGACGGCTTTAAGTACTCTTACCGAGGCATACACCACCTATCAGATTCCGGTCTGTTACTGTGTAACTAAAGTCACTTTTTGGCTCAAATCACGATCTGCCTTTATTTGCCAGGACCTCATTATTTTCAGAGAGAACGCTATCGCTAGACCAACGAGGCTGATTTCTTATGCAACGAAGTCAGTAAACCGCTTAATGGTATATGAATGCTATGAATCGCTGGGCTCCGTGTTGTAGGCTCTTGGGAAAAACATGGCTTGGAAACTCTTTACATTGCCCCAGCATATCCATATATGGAATAAACTCTCTCTGAACCCTGATGTGTGTAAGAGTCGCAGAGAAGTTTTAAAGACAATATCGCAAAATTGAATACAATAACATTTTTTTTTTCTTTATTTGGGAAAATAAACAACATTACAATATAAATATTTACAAAGTAAGGTTAAGATTAGGGTAATAATTGCAGTATCAACAACATTATCCACATTTTGAATGAAAACATGAAGAACTATAGAATTTGATTGTATCAAGTGGTTTTAAATTTTATGTTCAGTGACTGTCTACTCTGTGACATAATTTTCAACTCATTGATCTTCAAAGACTTGATTGAGTAGGTAGATTACTTTAGAATATAATTCTAAAAGATTTACATTTTGGCGTTTCGTACCCAAAAGGTAAAACGGGCACCTATTACTAAGACTCCGCCGACGGAAGGTCAGACTATCTACATACTCAGTGACAGCCAGGCTACATTAAAAGCCCTGATGTCACATAAAATTGAATCAAAATTAATCCAGAACTGTATCACGGCTCTGAACAAACTTGGCACTAAAAACAAAGTCAAACTCGTATGGGTACCAGGCCATACAGGAATAGAAGGCAACGAAAAAGCAGATGCACTGGCTAGGAAGGGATCTGAAAGTCAGTTCTGTGGACTAGAACCGTGCGTAGGGATTCCTCCAAATGTTAGGAGCAATCCTTAAAAATGAATCCACAGCTAAACACAATCAAATGTGGACCAAAATCAAGGAATTAAAACACTCAAGCAACTCATTAAAAGAATAGACAAAAGCTGGTCCAAAAAGCTTTGGAAGTACAGCAGAAATCAGCTACGACTGATAGTAGCAGTATTCACGGGCCACTATGGCACCAACTATCACCTACACAAACTGGGACTGTCGAATAGCCCGATCTGCAGGACCGTAGGAAAGAAAATGAAACAATGCTGCATATAATATGCAAATGCGATGCATTGGCAAGACACAGAATGGCCATCCTGGGGCTGGCATATCCAGAACCAGGAGATTACAAGGATCTACTCCTAAGAAGCGTACTGGATTAAAGACTTCATTCAGGGCTCTAGGGATAGAATAAAAACCAGGGGGATAATACAAATGATCCTGAAGGGTCGAAGTGCTGTACGCAAGTACACCCCATCAAAGATAAGAAGATTCCGCTGTCTGTCTGTCCGTCTGTCACCAGGCTGCATCTCATGGACCTTGATAGTTAGAAATTGAAATTTACGTGATAATTTTAATTTTTTACAGATTATATATTTCTGTTGCCGCTATAACAACAAATACTAATAATAGATTAAAATTAAAGGGGGTTCCGAACGTCGGCCTAGGTGGACATATAGGAGGGGGTCGATTTTTCGGGACGTTTTCTGCGTTACCCGTATCGATTAGTAACGAGCTCTTCCGATTGAAGATCGGCCTAAATATGAGTTGTTGTTTATCTAAACTTGAGTATTATTGTCTTCGCTGGGAAAAATAGAAAGCAAGTCGTGATCGATTAGTAATTTTCACTTTTATTGTTGACTTAAGTACGAAATTAGATACAATTCGCATTGTTTGTCGCCAGTAGCGAAACAAAAAATACAAAGATATAGAAACGAGAAGATCGTGATACCTTTAAACAGTGAGCTGACAATTTGGTAATATCACAGTATACATAATAGACAATATGGTTTCCAGCCGACAAAAAAGAAAATCCTTGGGACGTCATTCACACACGGCGACACGGCCATCTGATCCCAAACTAAGCAGAGCGTGTAGTGTGAAAACCAGATAACTGCTATATTACAAATACTACTTTTTAACTACTTATATAGATAACTAGCTGTGCCCGCGACTTCGTCCGCGTGTTAATTAGTTTATTTAGTTTTTTTTTGTAAAATAAAATACTTTTTCTAAAATAAAAGTAGCCTAAGTTACGCCTTATTACATCAGCTACCTGCCAATAAAAGTCCCGTCACAATCGGTCCAGCCATTTCAGAGATTAGCCGGAACAAACAGACAGACAGACAGACAAAAATTGTAAAAAATGTTATTTTGGTGTATGTACCTTATATATATTCATATTTATGTAGTAAAAACCGGCTATTTCAATATTACTAACAGACACTCCAATTTTATTTATTTGTATAGATTACACCCAGACTTAGGACAATCAGACATGTTCATGCACACAAATATCTGTCCTGTGTGGGAATTGAACCCACGACCTGCGGCGTGAAAGGCAGGCATCTATCAACCATGCCAAAAGGCCCGTCTAAATACTGGGCCTTCATTCTGGTTTAACAAGATAAGACTGGGAGCCAACCGAAATAAAATGGGATCATGACTAGAAGATGAATAGAAATGGGAGTCAACAAGAGTAAACACGCACATGACATCTAATTGCACCGGACAACTATTTGTGTGACCCATAAATTGTTCTGAGTCTGGATGTACTTTGTGTCCGTCTATTATGTATTTGTAAAATACCCCGCGACACAGGGGTTAGATACACTAAATGCAGGCGTTGTCTTTAAAAAATAAACTTGAGAGGTGTCAAGGGACACCCGGATGGAACGAAGTTATTTCTTATTACATATTATGTACAAAAAACCTGTATACACTCAACAAAAATAATCGTCGCGACACCACACTGTTCAATGCGAAATATAAATGAAAATATCTGGCTTACTTTCTATAAGAGAGAGGGAAAGAGACAGACAGAGAAACATGCGCACGCCGCACAGCTGAAAAAGTGTCGTGACAACTTTTCGTAAGATTTTTTTCCGTCTAGCCCTCTTTCACAACCCGCGATAAGGAACTTCGTTCCAAAAATCGTGCTGCTTGACGATGTTTAATCAGTTACTGATCCGAGAAATAGCGTAACAAAAATGTGCTTGCTACCTGTTACTTGATACCGACCAGACTTTCCCGCCGACCACAAAACAATTTCATATAATAAAGCGATAATAATTGGAAGACATTACTTATAAAGTACCGCGAAACCGCACGTCTAAAAACTGTTCCGAATTACCTCAACTCTACGGTCCAATTTGTAGCCTATGTCTTGGGGTCTGGAAGTTTGTGTGCCTGTCTATATAAAGTACAGTAAAGTAAGTAAAGTAAAGAACGACGAAAAAATTTTATAAATTAAAGCCTATGTATTATTCGGTTATATAAGATATATTACTACAAAGTTTCATCAAAATCCGTTCGTAAGTTTTTGCGTGAAAGAGTAACAAACGTACACACTCACAAACTTTCGCCTTTATAATATTAGTGTGAATTTAATGCTGTTTTTTCATCTGTAAGCCAAGTAAATAATATAACTTCAAGAAGCGACCATATTGACGGTCACCGTAGCCTAGTCGGTAGTGCTCCTGCCTACGAAGCTGGTGGTCCAGGGTTCGAATCCCGGTAAGTACAAATATTTGTGTGATGAGCACGAATATTTGTTTCTGAGTCATGGATGTTATCTATGTATTTAAGTATGTATCTATCTATATAAGTATGTCTGGTACCCATAGTACAAGCTTTGCTCAGTTTGGGGCTAGAATGATCTGTGTGACATTGTCCCTATAGATTATTATTATTCTAATATTCCTTTCTTTAAGGCTAGCAACGCATTTGCGAGTCCTCTAGTGTGGCGAGTATCCATGGGCAGCGGAGATCACTTACCATTAGGTGACCCGTCTGCTACTTTGCCGTGCTACTTTATAAAAAATGGTTTTATGTATGGTGAGAATCTGTTGAGTCATTTATATTATCTTTTATTGGTCTATTATCAGGAGTTTAGACGGTTAGGTAATTACCACCCCTTGTCCAAGCGGTGTGCTTTGTGGTTTCCGGCGTAGAAAGAATAACAGGACCACCCCATACAATCCCGTGGGTGTTGTAAAAATGCGACTAAGGGATGTACCAGGTAGTCACGCAGCAGTTTCCCCTGTGTGCTAGTTACCACATTAGTGTTCATCAAGTCGCATACCAAGCGCGGTGACTACGGCAAACCCCTCCAAAGGGCAACGTTATAGAATCCAATGTCCAGCAGTGGACGATATCAGCTTGATGATGCGATGTGTAATGTGTCCTAATGGTGCGTGTAAGCCGCCCGATCGGGCCGTAGAATATATTACCACTGGGCTTAATATGCACAAAATGATCATTTCTTTTTTGTATAAAAGAAGAAACAAGAGAAGACATTGTACAAAGGTACTACTTATTTCTAAAGAAATCTCTTCCAGTAGACCTGCAAGAGGAGATTTTGGAAGAGAGGAAGATCTTTGTGAAAAATAAAGCTTTTTTTGGGGACTATGATTGGATGAAGACCTAACTTCCGTGCCTTCTTTAAGATCGTTTATACTTCTACTATTCTCTTGATATTTCTGGGCTATCTATTGGAATTTAGAACTGGGCATGACTTATAATCCTATTGATCTTAATCCAGTCTGTTATATCTACAATATATTATGCAAGCAGCACAAGACGGATCATTGTGGAGATCCTTGGAGACAGTTAGACAGAGACAGGAACAGGAGTTCCGCCTTTGTCCAGTAGTGGACGTCTTTCGGCTGTTATAATGATGATATCTACGAAAGCAATATTGTAACAATTTGAGAGTTGAGAGCCACCTCTTATCTGGCTACTACTTCGTTAAATAATAATAATAATATAAGCCTTTATTCAGACACGTTTCCATGTTCTTAATATAGATAAACTAGTGCTACTCTGAAGAGTCAGAGACACCGACAACTTGGTCTGTTTGCCCAACTTTGGCAAAGGCCTCCTCCATTGCTTTCCACTCTTCCCTATTTATTACTACGTTAAATATCTAATGATGAATTAGCATTCTAAGCTACGGACGCTACACATAGGCAGATCAAATTTACAGACCCCTTTCCTTAAGGGCGATGTCGGTACCGAGCATGTTGTTACATATGTTACAAATGTTTCTCATTACTCAGATATGGGTTACATAGCCGGAAACAATTAACGATTACATGCCGAATACAATGTTTACATGTGTTATCCAACGTAGGAACAGTTTAATACGAATGTAGCGAAAATAATCATACACTTGTTGTGCAATTGGAAAAGTTGAACTAAGTATATAATTCTCGCTAATTAATGAAATCATTCGATGTTTTATACCATATTCAATCGATTCGGTATAAGTATTTGCACGCAATAATATTGTAATTGTTTCCTTACAGCATGTAAAAACAAAGTGAATCAATGTAACTATATTGCACAATCTACAATAATATTATAAGAGTTAAGTCTGTAGGTAAGTAATATGAGCTACAAGGTGTAACAAGATAGTGGACGTAAGTTAAGGAGCTTAATTTGCCTATGAAACTGAACAACGTGTAGAACACCAACATACAAAAGAGACAAAAAACTTGAGAGGTGTCAAGGGACACCCGGATGGAACGAAGTTATTTCTTATTATTAATTATGTACAAAAAACCTGTATACACTCAACAAAAATAATCGTCGCGACACCACACTGTTCAATGCGAAATAGAAATGCAAATATCTGGCTTGCTTTCTATAAGAGAGAGAGAGAGAGAGAGAGACAGAGAAACATGCGCACGCCGCACAGCTGCAAAAAGTGTCGTGACAACTTTTCGAAAGAATTTTTTCCGTCCAGCCCCCTTTCACAACGCGCGATAAGGAACTTCGTTCCAAAACTTCGTTCCAATAAATATGAACTCCTTATATTAAAATCAGCTGTAATTAGTATAGCGCGCCAAAAAATTCTCAAACTAAATTTGTTTAATTTTGTCGAGCTGGTTGGTAAATGCTTGCCTTTCACACCGAAGGTCGTGGGTTCGTTGTTAAGAAAGTTACTGAAAATATTAATATACCTTTATCGTAAACTATTGAAATATATAGCCATGAACCAATTAATACCATTTACAAATCAATCAATCCACTTACTCAATTATTCTTTTGGTTAAGCTTTACTTACAAAATGTATTACAAAATAAATATAAATATCCACATTCAAGGAAAGTCAGTTCATTTTTGTGACATATTTGAGCAATTATTTTTAACATTTATATTTTGACTGAAACGGAATTTAGGTTTGAGCAATGTTTAGGTAATCATTACTTGGATTAATCCTAATGATGATCAGTCCATTACTATTTTACTATTTACGGGCCGGGTGAGGTAGTTCCCACCTTTACCATCCCCACCCAGGACAGATATTTGTGTGCATGGACTTGTTTGTTTGTCCTGAGTCTGGGTGTAATTATCTATGTATGTATTTCCAAAGGAAAACTAGTATATGTAATATATCAGTTATCTGGTTTCCATAGTACAAGCTCTGCATACGAGTATCTTGGGATCAGATGGCCTTGTGTGAATAATGTCCCAGGTTCACATTATGTTCTAGATTATGCATAGTAGATATCATTGATGATATCTACAATTCATAATATGTTAAACAGTGCTTGCATAAAGTTTACCATAGAGATGTTAATCATGTTAATTGCGCTAACAGAATTGTTTTTTTTTTAATAAACTTTCACTGAACAGGAGGGCAATATAACATGCCATATTAGTGTTAAGTTTAGTTTCGATGCGTATCATGACATAACACATGTTTAATATACATAATAACCATATATTTTGGGCAGGGAACATGTCACTACGTTATGTTAATACATAGTTTTATTATATAAAACACACATTACAAACAAGACAGTTTTATTCAGTTCGACGCATTGACAACCAACAAAGACATACACGCCTAATGTGGCAGATTACTTATTTTAAACATCAAATGCTGCCAGTACAGCGATATGGAACCTTCAACACTCTTTAACGACGTTTCATCATACTAGCCGAAAAACATTCACAGCTGGACAGCGGCCTCCCCTAAAGATCTCCACAATTACCTTTCTTTCCCTACCCGCATCCAGAGGTACCAGTGACCCTCCGATCACCGGTCCATGATGTAGCGAGCCTGCTGTAGCTGCGTCTTCCAGTTTGTAGTCGCCACTCAATAACCTTTCTGCTCCAGTGGCCGTCATTTCTACGAGCACTTGCGCTTCTTCTCGATCCGTACGTGACCCGAGAGGTAAAACACATAGGCTCGCAGACAGTCTTTAGATGGATACTTACTTACTTATCGTATGGGCAGTGGTTACCCTAGTGTCAGAGTTGTTCAAGCCAGTCATCGGGACCGACAGCTTAACGTGCCCTCTGAAGCAAGGATACGCTCAAAAATTAAACTACTTTGGCGGTCACCCATCTATGGACTGACCGTGAGCCTAGTTGCTTAACCCCCAATCACTTATGGACTGGTGAGAGCATCTAGCTACGAGCGCAATTTAGATGGATGACCGCCAAAGAGGTTCTTTGAGCATCTCCGTGTTTCAGAGGGCACTTGATTGGTGTAAAAGTGAAAATGTATTCTTATTCAAATATTCCTGGTCTACTGAGTGACAACGTTCTGTATCTGAGAGAGCAAGTTAAGCCGTCGGTTCCGGTTGTCATGGCAACAGTTATTACAAGTTTAAGCAAAGATATTATATAATATCTTTGAGTTTAAGAGACTAACAACACCCAATTTTATGGTGTGGAGATGTAAAATGACTGAATATGTCATAATTTCATAAGTTGTCATACACAATTGTCATAAACCTTAAATGACCGGTCATTTACTGTCAAATTCGGTCAATTTAATTATTTATTTATTTAGGTACCCAATTTATATGAACGTTTAAATGAAGTTACGTTTTATTTTGTATTATATCATGAGAGGTTAAGACGGCATCAAAGTCGATGCGCGAGGCGATGCGACGTTGCCATTTTGTCTTAAATGCACGCATGATTAGAAATGTAAAATGATTAACACTATATAATAATACTATAAGTCATAAAAACCACTTTTTTGTTCCAATTTAGAAGTTGTAGAAATTTATCGACGGCAAAAACTTAAAAGGTACTAAAATATTACTGAAATCAAATTGACTGAAAATGACCATTTTTGACAGTTAATGACCATTTTTGACCAATTTGACCGTAAATGACAGTCAGTCTAATCCAGTCACTTTAGTCATTTTCAAATTTCTTCGGGCGAGATTAGTCACACTAGGTGTGACTAATCTAAGCTACGGGCTAGTAAAAATGTAATCCTTTCAGCAAAGTTTATGCTAATCATAAAAAGCACTACACATTATAATAACAATTTAAATGGAGATGTAATTTTGTTTTTTTCTGAGGTGACTCTGTGATTTTTTTTTAGCGAGCGAAAGTAGTTGAATCGTTTTTTGGGATCAATGATGTTGTTAAAAATATACCTGTGGATATTTTGAACAACATAATTGATCCCGTTTTTTAACTGTTTTTTTTTAAATTACGTTGTTTAACTAGATGAACGTCAAAGTATTGGCTAAAAACTTGCGGGAAAACACTAATATGGCTGATGTCAGCGTCTTAACCATCTCCACAACGGGTTCGTTTCAAGATCAGATGGTAATCGCTCAATTAAATATGATGGTAGATATCCGCTACCGGTTAGTTTTTAATTCATACTTAAAGATAACTAAGTTTGGCCTATATTACACCATCACTAACTGACGATGAGATAAAACAATCTATATATATATAATAGGTCTTTACCTATGAAATTGCCGTTTTGTATGAAAAAATTTAAACGAATTTTTTTCATGAATTTTTTTATTTGTATTAATCGAAGTAATCACCCATGCAATCAATGCATCTTTGCCATCGCAGTGGCAGTTTATTGATGCCCTTCTTAAAGAAATCAGCTGGACGGGAGGCAACAAATTCTTCAAAGGCATTTTGTACTGCCTCTCGGGTATTGAATTTTTTTCCCGCCAAGAAGTTATCCAAATTCTGGAAAAAGTAGTAGTCTGTAGGCGCAAGGTCTGGTGAGTAGGGCGGATGACGGAGAGCTTCCAACCCCAGTTCTTGCAACTTGGAGACCGTCTGCTGTGCAGTATGAGGTCGCGCGTTGTCGTGCAGGAGCAGCGGAGACGAGCGATTGACCAATGCTGGTTGGAGATGCGCCAGCTTCTCCATCATTGTGCTCAGTTCTTCACAGTACACATCTGCAGTAATGCTCACCCCGTTTGGTAAGAAGCTGTGATGAATCACACCGGCGCTAGACCACCAAACAGTGACCATCACTTTTCTAGGGGTAAGTTTTCGTTTAGGGCATTGTTTAGGTGCTGAACCAGGATCCAACCAACTTGCTGAGCGCTTGCGGTTATCAAACAGAATCCATTTTTCATCGCAGGTAACAATGCGGTTCAAAATTCCTTCATTTGTGTGTCTGTTGAGCAGTGCAAGGCACGTCTCGACGCGTACTTCGCGCTGGCGATCATTGAGTTCGTGGGGCACCCATTTGTCAAGCTTTTTTACCTTGCCAATTTGACGCAAATGGACCAATATTGTTTTGACGCTAACGTCGAAAGCTGCTGCTAATTCAGCCGTAGATTGTGTATCATCAGCTTCCACAACCGCCTTTAATTCGTCATTGTCGACCAAAGTCTTCGGACGACCGCGAGGTTCGTTTTTCAGGTCGAAATTTCCAGAACGGAAGCGAGCAAACCAATAACAGGTGGTGCGTTGGTTTGTAGTGTTAGCTCCGTAAACGTCGTTGATGTTGCGTGCCGCTTGTGCCGCGTTGCTGCCACGACGGTACTCATATTCCATAATTACTCG
Source organism: Pseudoips prasinana (assembly GCA_951640165.1). NCBI lineage: Eukaryota > Metazoa > Arthropoda > Insecta > Lepidoptera > Nolidae > Pseudoips > Pseudoips prasinana. Next base: position 27,227,459 of record OX621251.1, on the reverse strand, counting down.
AATTTTTAACGTATCCATGATGACGAAAAAGATTGAAATGCGATGAAAATGTAACACTAATCAATAAAGAAATGACTACTTTTGGAAAACAGAATCCATATTTTTAAAATAAAATTAATTTGAAATTAGAATTCTTAGCCAAACAAAAATTATTTTGATTTGAAATGGCCAGTACTGCAGAACGGCAATTTCATAGGTAAAGACCTAATATAAAAATCAATGCCACTTTTCGTTGTAATGTTATAACTCAACAACGCCTTTACCGATTTGGCTAATTTTGGTCTTGAATTATTCGTGGAAGTCCAAGAAAGGTTTGTAGGTAGAGAAAATTTAAAAAAAGTCTTGGAAAAGCGTAGCGAAGCACGTATCGGGCCGCTAGTTATGAATAAAAAATAAAAAAGATAATTAATTAGTAGATATTTTCAATTCTTGACAGTTTCTTTTTTATAGTTTTGTAATTATGTAGTATAAGTCGAGCCAATATAAGCCAGGTTAAGTATAACTAAGATAATTAGGTACCTAGGTATGTGTAATTTTTTTGTGGTTAGCCCAAACCCAAGGAGTGCACCACTAACTTATGTGCGTATAAGAAATTAATTATCTCGTACTTAAAACGGTTAAGAAAACATCGGCAGAAAACTTGCATGACAGAGAGTTCTCCTAAAATAATAATAATAATATCCTGAGACATTATTAACGCATGGCCATTTAATCCTAAACTAAGCAGAGTTTGTACTATGGAAATCACACAACTGATTTATTACATGTTGTGTTATGTGCCCCGCGGTTTTACCCGCGTTTAACTATAAATTATCACAGCCCGTAGGTGATACCGTGATAATATGTAGCCTATATGTTGACCTGACCTCTTAGTAATATACATGCAAAATTTGAAGTTAATCCCTGCAGTACTTTTTGAGTTTAGCCCGGACATACATACAGATAAACAGACAAAAGTTCTAAAAATTATATTTTTGGCTTCGATATCGATTGTGGATCACGCCCCAAGTATCCTTTTAAAAAAATATTCAATGTACAGTTTTGACTTTCTACGATTTTATTATAAGTATAGATACTACTTTTTCTTTTATAAATACATACTTCATCATTACAGCTAAATAAGTCCACTGCTGGACAAGCCTCCCTCAAGAATCGTCTTGAGGGGATATGCCATAATCGCCACGCTTGGCAGGCGGGTTGGCGATCGCAGTAAGATAGTCATAGTAATCAGAAGGAAGCTGCTGCCCTTCCTCAGGTAGCTGCCATTCCCTCGGGTCGACTTCTACGCCCCCCACGGGATGAGATGGGGTGATGATATTCTGATTCTGATATTTGTCGCCGTCGCGTCACCACACAGCAAGACAATACATACTTACTTTACACCCATTAACAAACAGACATGTTCTTGCATTCATGTAGACAAGTATCTGTCCTGCGGCGTGAAAGGCAAGCATTTACCAACAAATAATTTTGATGGCATGTGAAGTCTGTCAACTCGTACTAGACCACCGTGGTGGACTATGGCTTATGAGAGGGGTCACAGTGAGAGGAGTCCTTTGCCCTGCAGTGGGACTATAATGGGCAGCAACATCAATGTAGTCTATGCTAACCATCAGGCGTATCCAGAACCAGGAGACTACATGAATCTACCCGCGTACTGGATTATGTGCAGACTGCATTCAGCGCTCTAGGGATAGAATAAAAACCAATGGGGTATAGTACAATAGAATCTGAAGTGTCGAAGTGCTGTACGGAACTACACCCCAACCAAGATAAGATAAAAGACCATCAGGTAAGAAAACTGAAAAAACGTGTACAGTAGCAACTAGTTATGACAAAATTACAATATATAGTGCGAAATCTCGACACTTTATATGATAATGAAGCCGTTAGCACTTGATTAATAGTATTGCTCATGCATTCTTACCGGAACTCAATTACGATAACAAGGTAGCCGTCGTCGGAGACTCATTTACATATCGGTCCGCTTTGGTATTTATATGTAAAAGATAATAGTAAAAATATATAATCCTATGTAGGAATTACCTATTCTAGTAACAACTATAAGCGATACTTATCCGAATCCATTCTGACATTTTTGCATGATGTAATAACAAATATTCGCACATTTAAATAACCTTTCACATTTATTATAATATTAGAAGGATTCTTATGTCTGCCAAATAAAGTAGTGTCATGTTAGATTTCTCCTGTCATGTCTCGTCTGTGATAGATTTTAAAACTCTGATACAATGACAAGAATAAAATCCAAAATTAATTCTCTGCTATTGTGTTATTGCGCTTTTTAAATGGGCCTTTATCGATACCTCATTGTAATCAATACAGCTGAGTAAGATTTAGGCCTTTAAATAATAAGAGTAATAATAATGGCTAGAGATCGCACTTATTCGAAATTCGATCATTATTGACAAAGATTCTATTGTCAAAGACTATAGACATTAAAGACAAAATAATATTAATCTGTTCTCAGTTTTGACACATAGTTGGTCAACTATGTGTCAAAACTGTCTTGTCAGTTTGTCTGTGTGTTAACAGCATGGTAGTGTCTGTAATATTTTTTATTAGCGTTCCGTAGCCAAATGGCAAAAAGCGGAACGCTTATAGATTCGTCATGTCTGTCTGTCTGTCCGTCCGTATGTCACAGCCACTTTTTTCCGAAACTATAAGAGCTGTACTGTTGAAACTTGATAAGTAGATGTATTCTGTGAACCGCATTAAGATTTTCACACAAAAATAGAAAAAGAACAATAATTTTGGGGGTTCCCCATACATAGAACTGAAACTCAAAATTTTTTTTTTTCATTGTACTCATACATATGGGTTATTTATGGATAGGTCTTCAAAAATGATATTGAGGTTTCTACTATAATTTTTTTCAAAACTGAATAGTTTGCACGATAGACACTTCCAAAGTGGTAAAATGAGTGTGCCTCCCCATGTAAATTCTAAAATAAGAGAATGATAAAACTAAAAAAAATATATGATGTACATTACCATGTAAACTAACAACGAAAATTGGTTTGAATGAGACCTAGTAAGTAGTTTTTTTTTTAATAAATCGTAAACCGCAAGTTACCTTTCATTTAATCAACTGAAATACTTGCTGTTACGGAACCCTTCATGGGCGAGTCTGACTCGCACTTGGCCGGTTTTTATTAAATAATTTACTTCTAATGCCTATTATATATAACAAAATAGCTTTCTGCACTCCTTCTCTATAATAAATTTCACTGTCCCAGATTTCATAGCCCTCCGTCCGCGGAATTTTCATCAAAAGGGGTACAAAGATTTTGCTTCACGTATTAATATTATAATAATGTTATAAGGTATAAAGAGCACCTTGTAAGAGTCTGGAGTCTGAACTAGATTGAAACCTGTACCACAGAACTCCAGGCTCTCTCCAGATACTAGAAGTAAGCAATTGAGTTAACCATGTAGTTCAGTGTTTTCTTTGTTTCCTGTATTTATAAGTTTGTACAACATAAAAAAAAATTATAATATTTATTTATAAAAAAAACTAGCTGTGCTCCGCGGTTTTACCCGCGTTAAACTTTATAAATTATCACTGCTCCTCCCCTGTAGGTGATAGCGTGATAATATGTAGCCTATATGTTGTTGTATGGTAATATTCATGCAAAATTTGAAGTAAAACCATGCAGTACTTTTGGAGTTTAGCCCGGATATACATACATACAAACAGACACATAGACGAAAATTCTAAAAACAAAATTTTTGGCTTCGATATCGTATGCAGATCACGCCCCAATATCCTTTAAAAAAAATTCAATGTACAGTTTTGACTATCCTACGATTTTATTATATGTATAGATAAAGTTGGTATGGTATTTAATTGGAACGTTTGTGTCGATGTATGAGGCAAATGTGTTGTGGTGACTGTATGCGTGTATAGGTGTAGGTTTCGTGTGATTTAGAGTTTAATCGGTATTTGGAGGTATGGAATCTAAGGTAATTGTGTGTTAGTAGTATCCTTTTGGTTGTGTGTGTGTGATTAAATGTAAAGTTTATTGGATAGTTGTGATTAATTCTTCAGTTTCATCGTATGATAGTGTAAGTAGCCAGCCTGTTAGTTTTCCGAACAATTCAGATAAGATATAGTATACATGAAACTGTAACTTCCATCCAAAGGTTGTCTGGAAGAAATCACTTAATGCGATAAGACCGGCCATTGTACTAGATTGTATTATCATTTTTTGTCCTACCTATTTATCCTGCTTGTGTGTACAATAAAGAGTATACTATTCTATTCTGTTTTGATAATTAAAACTATTTTATGTTAATCAGTTTGACAATAAGTTAAATAAACTAATTAAGTTATTAAAAAAATACCTCTTCTTTATGCGCCCACATGAACAATCATCACCAATCCTGACGAAGCCCCCCCCCCCCCCCCCTCGTGCCGATATATAAATAAAATATTATTTGACCTTACATGCCGCATAACCAAATGTCAATATATAACTAGAAATAATTATGCATACTGAACTATATTTCTACAAACATGTTCTGAATAAAAAGCTTTTTCATTTATTTTGCACTTGACCTATTTTGCTTGTGATTATATATATTTACTTGTACAAAAATTAAAAAATTAAATACGAATATTACGGCTCTGCTTCTATCTCCTAAATAGCGGCTATGGTATTCGCGGGCAACGACCACCGAATTTAAAATGCTAAGTCCTTTCGTTTTCTTTTGCGGTACTTACATTATTTATTACGAAACTTTCATTGTTATGCGGAACCCTTATAAACAAAACAAAAGAAAGTGTATTGGCGCATCCGTATCGGGGACGCGGTATTCCGGCCGCGTCGCCATGGAAAGTGATGACGTTAGAACACCCGCGAAGGTCATGGCCAGAACGCTACAGCATGCCTACATTTTCGTTCGAAAAACATATAGGCTTTGATGCCCAGCCTCTATATATATAGTAGTACACAGGTGGCGCTGCTGCCTGACTACCTGGTGCATCCCTTAGGGCCAGCGCAGACAGAGAGGAGCGCAGCGGAGAGGATTTTATTAAGGCACTAGAAAATCAACTTTGAAATTATATAAATAAAGTGCATGCATGCTTGAAAATTAGAATGCGCGAGACTGCGCGAGCATTTTGTCAGGTTCAAGCATATATGCACTTTATTCCTATAGCTCTGAAGTTGATTTTCTAGTGCCTTAATAAAATCCTCTCCGCTGCGCTCCTCTCTGTCTGCGCTGACCCTTAGTCGCCATTTACGACATCCACGGCATAGTATGTTGTGGCCGTGTAATTCTTTCTAGGCCGGAAACCACACGGCAAAATTATGAGAAATAAAGATTCTTAAGCCGTTTCAGTTTCAGTCACCAATATATGCCTCGTTGGTCTAGCGGTATCGTGTTCAACCGCCAATAATGAGGTACTGGGTTTAAATCCCGGGTCTGGCCAAAAGTGATTTTTGGGCTTGATCCGTTAAAATAAATTTCTCAGTTTCAGTCCGAAGTCTGGGAGTTGGCGGTATTACAGCCCCGTGCCTCGGAGAGCACGTAAAGCCGTCGGTCCTGTACCTGTTCTCTTTCCGGTCGACCCATCGGATCATGAGAGTAATGGAAAGAAAGTGCCCCTGTGTTTGTGCTCACTCTTCTGCACTACAATATGTCCTGCGCAATTGGCTAGTTTAAATTGAGACCGGCCACCGTGGCCGAAATTTGGTCGAGAGGACATTATTATATTCTGTATCCGATTAGCCATGCCAGGCTTTAGAGTAAGCAAAACTAATAAATCATTTTTAGGAAATTGTATTAGGTTTTATAACAAGCTTCCTACTCAAATTACTGATCTGCCTGACACAAGTTTTAAAACACATATTAAACGTGTACTTATGACTAGGGGTTATTACACCACTAAAGAGTACATCGATGACAAAGACGTCTGGCTCTCACTTCTTACCTGCACATTGCTCGCTGGAGATCTTGTAGCCATATAGACATGACTGATCTGCTGTGTTACGTGAACTATCTGTAAATGATTGCTATCATACTTATACTTAATTTAAAATTATTGACTCTGTCTCAAAATGAATAATGTTATTGTTTCGAAGTTTTTCTTTTGTATACCTAAATATAATCTAAAATAATAAGCATTCAGACAACCGATCGAGCATATATTGTGTTTGCCTACTAAATAATTACTCTAATTGGACCAAATCCCGTGTTCATGCCCGCTTGAGTATGTTTCGCCGGACCGTCTCAACTGGGTCGTGTTGAAACCGGTAGTAGATGAACCCACTGAGTTTGTTTCGCTGGGTCTTCTCAGTTGGGGCGCATTGGATCCGGTGGTAGCATTAAAGCGCGACCGTCGTTATTAACACAAGGTCCGTCATAATAATAATACCTTTAATATAGACAGAACCATTGACAATATGTAGTAAAAATATTAGACTTAAACTAGATAATTAAACATAATCTCTTGACAATAACTTGATACGAGCTAGCTAAATATCATTTCTGTAATAAAATAAATTTTATAAATGTTTTCATACAAGATGTACCTAAATATCTATGTTACTAGAAATAATATCTAATGTATACAACTATATTACTACAAACATGTTCTGACTATTTACAAGCGCTTTTTTAAAGTCTACGTGAATAAAAACCTTTTTTAATTTATTTTTTATTTATTTTATTTTATTTTAAAAACAAGTGCAAAAGATTAACACAAACTACACCAACCAAACTTTGTTTTTCTGGCTACTAGGAAACTATATTCCCACTGGACAGAGGAAAAGTTCCACCTACAAAAAGTTATAAACATTGTATCAGTTGATCCTTTGCACAATGGTGTTACAAAAAAAAAAACAATGATAATAATCAAAGTTGTTCCCACTAAATAGCAATCATCTTGGAACTAACTTTTTTTTCTAAGGCAATGAAAGCGAATGATTTTTCTGAGTTATTGTCCCGATGTGAATCTAATCAATTATGGTTGTCGTGAGAAATTACACATTATACAACAATTATTTCACAATTTGTTGTCCATTGAACCTTGGCGTCGCAAATACCATTAATTTGTGAAATTTGCGACTCAATTTGTACGATGGAGGCGTCTAATTTCTTTACGCTTAGTTTAAAATGTCTTCCGCTTAATTTTGCAGTGACTAGGTAATTTGGTAGAGAAAGTTAATTAATCGGTTTTGGAAGTAAAATAATCTATACATATAAAAAACCGTAGGAAAGTCAAAACTGTACACTGAATATTTTTTAAAAGGATACTTGGGCCATGATTTACAATCGATATCGGAGCCAAAAATATAGTTTTTAGAATTTTTGTCTGTTTGTATGTCCGGGCTAAACTCAAAAAGTACTGTATGGATTTACTTAAAATTTTGCATGAATATTACTAAGAGATCGGATCAACATATAGGCATATCATCACGCTATCACCTACGGGGAGCTGTGATAATTTATAAAATTTAACGCGGGTAAAACCGCAGGGCTCAGCTAGTTAACAATAAATATTTCTTCCAAATAATAAGTAGTTAAAGTATGGCTGCCTTGTTGTACGAACGGTAGTATGTCCAAATACAAATAATAAGAACCTGGGTTCTAATTCCGGATCGGGTTAAGAAATTATATTGGGATGATTCTGGAAGAAATGCACCCAGTTCCTACTGGATAATAACGCCACCTCCGAGCTGCTGTTTAGAGTATGGAAGTTGGCGGTATTAACTTACATAGGTGTATTCCTTCACCCAACCGGGGAGAGATCAGGCGAAGGATCGGTAGCTTTTCTTGGTTGATATTGGTTGAAGTTCTCAAATTTTGTCAGTGGCACTATATTGCTAAAGTATTTGGAATTTGGAAAGTGCATTCAGTGTGCAAGTGCATGCTCTTGCACAAATTTTCAGAAACAAGTTTTTATTTTGTTTTTTTTTTTAACGACCACATAAAACGAAATTATAAATCTGTTGCAATTTATTACGGTAAGCATAAAATACATAAAAAATTAAAACTCATTCCGAATATTTTTAAATACTTATAAGTATCTCACAAAATACCCGAAACGCATTTTTCGAAAGTGCATACAGTTATTTGATATCTCATGAAAACATCAAATGCGCGAACGAGATAGCAGCATATTAATTTATAACTCCTAGAGCTAAGGCCTAACTTAATTTGATTATTTAATCGTTAATTAAATAACTCCTATTACATATAAATATCCAGTATATGGTCGAAATTTTTCTGTGTGGTGACGGTATAGAATATCATCACCCCATCTCATCCCGTGGGGGGCGTAGAATTCGTCCGGGGGAATACCTACCAGAGAACGGGCAGCAGCGTTTTTCTGTGAGCGTCAAACTGCGATCGCCAACCCGTCTACCAAGCGTGGCGACTATTGGGGAGGCTTTTGTCCAGCAATGGACGTACTTTGGCTGCCATGATGATATGGTCTATATATAAATAAATCATTTTCTTGATACAGTTTTATCCTAAGTAATTTTGTTTTGCATCGTTTGCATGTTTTCAGACAAATGATATCGGAAGCTTGAAACAAAACGTTTCTTTTAAACTGGGTTTGTGTGCCAGTTGGTTGCGTTTTATTGACTTTGGACCTACAGACGGACTTTATAGCTTAGTGTCATGATATCTTGTCACTATACACTAGTATATTGCTCACTAAATACCATTATTTACGAATGATATACAGTTAAATACTACAATAACTAAGTACTATTGTTTTATATAGGCATTCTATAAGTGATTTTAGAATTTACTCATACTAATGTATCTTAGGCAATGTAAGCAAAGATTATACCTTTAATATGACAATAATGGAAATGCTCATAGCAACTACTCACACCTCTCCGTACCTACGTGATCAGAGACGTTAAGCAACTTGGTATGCAGTCTGTTCTATAGATGGGTGACCACCAAATTAGTTAAATATCTGAGCTCCCCGTGCTTTAGAGGGCACGTTAAGCTGTTGGTCTCGCTTGTAGTCGTTAAGCCGTGTCTGAGGCCTACTGGGGGGGCTTGGACTACTCTGACACTAGGATAACAAAATATGATATTCCATATTGACGAGCCGGTTGGCGTGGTTGGTAAATGCTTGCCTTTTTTTCTTTTTCTGTAACGCCGCAGGTCGTGGGTTCGATTCCCTCCCAGAACAGATATTGATGTGTATGAAGTCTGTTCGTCCTGGTGTAATTAACTATAGAAGTGTGTATTTACAAAAGAAAAGTAGTATATGTAGTATATCAGTTATCTGGTTTCCATAGTATAAGCTCTGCTTAGTTTGGGAACAATGTCCCAGGATATTTTATCATCTATTTAAAATCGCTCCTTTTGGTTTATCTACACTGAGAATTTTAGTCAATAGAATTACAAGTGAACTTTACTTCCAAAATTAAATTTTCAATCGCGTTCACTTTCAAATTCGCGCCCGTTCCGTGTCGGTCATATTCAATCATTTCTTTATGGCCAGTGCGTTCTATATTTAAAACCTCTTTTGGTCAAATTCGTTCACTCTTTATGAAACAAATAAAACTTTTTGGTAGCATCTGTTAAAATAAAAAAATAAAAACCGATCCGGTATACAAAAGAACGGGATATAGTGATACAGTTTTTTAATGTACATAAACAAGTTGCTTTCTGTTTACGTTTTAAGTTAACACTTACACTAAAATGTATTTCAAGGAGAAAAACTACTTTCGCTGTGTTTTAATAACTATGCTAACCAGTCTTATAGCCTTGAAAAAGAAAATAAACCTTGAGCGTGTGTTCGCCATTTCTTTTTCTTATCTTTTCTTGTCAGTGCGTACTGCAGAGCTACCGTACTGTGAAATATAAATCAGTACGATCGCAAGTAGCGCGTGTAGATCTCTCACTTTACCAAGTTCACTGTTTGTATAAAATAACTATTATTTTGTTAAGAATTATTAGATGTTTTCACAGTTTGTAGCATCGGCATAATGTTTTAGCCATATAATAATAATAATTAACAGGGACATTATTCACACACAGCCATCTGATCACAAATGACTACTTTATTACACTACTTTATTTTCTCCTTGATCTCCTTTATCTATACACTACTCTATTTTTTTTTATAAAAACATAGATACTATTTACACCCAGACAGAGGACAAACAGACATGTTCACCGTTCGGTGCGACGCGTGAAAGGTAAGCATTTACCAACCACGGCAACTGACCCGTAATCAAAGCATGTTGGTGTAAGCAAGCATTATGTATGGTTCGATTTTATATTTTTTTATAAATTTTTAGTTACCGGGTCATAAACGTCGGGTAACCAAGGTAATGATTTGCCTATATCTTTATCGCGATTGAGACCCGTGTCCACAGTATATAAAATATTTTAGTTAGTTAATATCAATTTGCAAAACAACCAAGGTAGGCCGGATGTCTAGCTAATGGAAAGATTTAATACTGATATACAGTATTAAATCTTCTCTCGGGACTGAGCCAAGATCCAAACCCCGAAGGCAATGTCCAATGCCTCATATGCTGGACGCCCTGAGTCTTCGTTCACCATATTGCCATTTGGCCTATTCTATTCTAAGCAGTGAAAGGGTCCTAGGCTAATGTGAACCCCATATGATTCACAAAGACTAACAGTTTTAACCTCAGAAAATAACTAGTAATAGAATCTGCTTAAAGGTTACGATACGGTAAAATTATGATGCAGTTACGGTACTTACAGTTAGCCGTCGCAGCGTCGCACGTCGTAAACAATCCGACAATACTTCGCACCACATAAATGACACGCGTTTAAGTCTTTTGTATGAGCACTTAGTAATAAGAAGAGCCATAGACAAGAGTCATACGCTATTCGTATATTATATATCGTATATATGTATGTATATAAATACCGCTGTCCTGACTAATTCATTACCTATCATCAAGCATTGGATTGCAAACAAGCGTCTAAATCTTGTTGACTCAACCGTCTTTCATGTAAGGCGGACGTTGGTGGTTGCACTCAATTACAATGGGATTGTCCTCCCCGTAAGCACGGTCATCCCAGAAACGTCTTAGATGATTGCAACGACAATATCTCTACTTACCTAGAAGAAGATAATATTTAGAACCTCTCGTGACACTGTAGACAATCCGATACATCGTATTCACCTGCCGATGTGTGTACGACCGCGACCATCGTTAGCTCTAAATTTGCTTGATAAATATAGATGAAATGCCCACTCTGATCTTCAATTAAACTAGCGGCCCGAGTGTTTGCCTGTCAATGTACGACAATTGCCTTTTTGTATCATAAAAACCAACCATCAAGCGTGACGTCAGTAAACGCATTTTGCTCATCAAATCCCAAAAAGGGTGCCCATGCGCGGATTACTTAGTGCCAGTATCAATTGCCTTCATATTCCAGTTTGGCAATCAAAGCCTCAAATTAAAAAAAGAACTAAAATTCCAAACCACCGTGGAACAGGGATATTTTGATGGAAATCCATCGCTTTAATAATAAATATCATTTATTTATAGCCAGAAGTAACCAGGGTAAATATTCAAATTTACGCTTCTGGTTATAAAGACATGTACGTACACTTGTCTGGGCGGTTTTTTATTTGAAAGTTTGTATGAAACGTCCGTGATGGTCAAATTTATGATTAGAAGCATGTCATTTAAAACTACGACTTACAGTTGAGGATAATTCTGTTTCTTAGATTTTTTAATTGAATGGAATGTATTTGTAATGTATTTAACATTGTCATGCTGTTTATCTTGTGGGAAGTAGGAAACCAATAGTGATGACGATGACACATGGCTATAACCTAAATTTCAGCTGTAAAATTATGTGAAAGAGGAACTGACATCCATACTAAAATACTTTCGTTTCTTTCATATATATGTATTATAATATCGAATCGGGAGTCAAACCACGACATCTGTCATAGCAGTCAAGGCACTAATAACTAGACCAACAAGGCCGTATAATTTATATTGATTCAATGTTGTGAACACCTAATATACATCCACCTACCTACCCCAATCTGTCAAATTTCTTTTATAGATTTTCAACTTTATCACAAAAGTATAAGGTTCACTTTCAATTGGGGAAATTTGACAGATTGGCGTAGCTTGATGTGCTGGCGTCTGTACTAGATTTCTAATTAATATATAAAAGAGAAACGCTACTCTCCTACAATGTTCAAATCAAAACATGACTACTACTTTTGTATCTTATAAAAGCAGGATGACTTGCGCCAACCAAAGAAAGCATTGACTATAAAAGCTCGCCCTAAACCAACATATCATTAACTCGTTATATTTATAGAGAAACTACAACTTCACAATTCTATACAATATTTGTTACGATGTGACAGTTGAAAAAAAGTATCTACGATGGTGAATAAGTATATTTTAGATGATGGCCTCACACAGAGGGATTTATTTAACTCGTCAATTTTTTTTTATAATAATAATAACAGATCATCCTTTTTTTTTTTTTTGATAAGGCAGGGGGAATGCTAATGCATGCCACCCGCAAAAAGTGTCTGCGGGTGGGTATGTCGGACTCGCACCGACTAAACCTAACCTGCCGTGGACTTCTTCTAGCGCCTGATACGGGGAGCCCCGGGAACGCGGGTATGCTGCTCCGGTGCCCCCCTTAACAGATCATCCTAGCCCCAAACTAAGCAAAGCTTGTACTATGGGTACCAGGCGATGATATACATACTTATATAGATAGATGAATACTTAAATACATAGAAAACATCCATGACTCAGAAACAAATATTCGTGCTCATCACACAAATATTTGCACTTACCCGGATTCGAACCCAGGACCACCAGCTTCGTAGGCAGGAGCACTACCGACTAGGCTGCGGTGACCATAATTATAAACTATAATAATATGGCCGAGGAGTTAACTTTCAGTTCAAACGCAAAATTTAGATACTTTATGATGAGTAGTATCCGAATCACCCCCATGTATTTTCTGTATAAGAACTAGCTCGTAGATATCTATACATATAATAAAATCGTAGGAAAGTCAAAACTGTACATTGAATATTTTTTAAAGGATACTTGGGGCGTGATCTACAATCGATATCGAAGCTAAAAATATAGTTTTTAGATTTTTGTCTGTGTGTCTGTTTGTTTTTTGTATGTGTGCCTGTTTGTCTGTATGTATGTCCGGGCTAAACTTAAAAAGTATTGCATGGATTTACTTCAAATTTTGCATGAATATTACAAAGAGGTCGGGTCAACATATATGCTACATATTATCACGCTATCATCTACGGGGGACGAGTTGTAATAATTTATAAAATTGAACGCGAGTAAAACCGGCACAGCTAGTATCATAATAAACACCTGAAACAAAAACTTTGTACCCCTTATTACGAAAATTACGCGGATGGAGGCGTATGAAATTTGGAACAGTTAAACTTCGTATGGAGAAGGAGCGCAGAAAGCTAACATTTTTATATAACAGACATTAGAAGTCAATTTTTAAATTAACAACATCCTTTTTTTAATGTCATCCCCGCATTGTTTAAGTATAATAATAATAATATCTAGGGACAATGTCACACAGATCATCCTAGCCCCAAACTAAGCAAAGCTTGTACTATGGGTACCAGGCGATGATATACATACTTATATAGATAGATAAATACTTATATACATAGAAAACATCCATCACTCAGAAACAAATATTCGTGCTCGTCACACCGGGATTCGAACCCAGGACCACCAGCTTCGTAGGCGACACTACCAACTAGGCTACGGTGACCGTCAAATGCAACTCTACCGCGGGCAATTTAACAAGGATGCGATTTACAGACACAAAACATATCCAGATTCAAAACGACTATATCACACAAATAGTTCTCTTAGCAGGAATCGAACCGAAGACATAGGGGCACAGAAGCAGTAGCGAGGTTAATTGCCACTATCTACGCCGCAACAAAAATAGAATAACATTGTGGTACACTTTTAAAAACTAACCTTAAAACCTTGAAATTCAATATTGATGATCATTTTGTAATAATCTGAAAAAAAAACCGGCCTAGTGCGAGTCGGACTCGCCCATGAAAGGTTCCGTAACAGCAAGTATTTCAGTTGATTAAATGGAAGCTAAATTGTGGTTTACGATTTATGACGTATTAAAAAAAACTACTTACTAGATCTCGTTCAAACCAATTTTCGTTGTTAGTTTGCATGGTAATGTACATCATATATGTTTTTTAGTTTTATCATTCTCATATTTTAGAAGTTACAGGGGGGGGGGGGGGGGGGAAACCTATTTTACCACTTTGGAAGTGTCCCCCGGGCAAACTATTCAGTTTAGAAAAAAATGATATTAGAAACCTCAATATCATTTTTAAAGACCTATCCATAGATATCCCACATGTATGGGTACAATGAAAAATTTTTTTTTTAGTTTCCGTTCTATGTATGGTACCCCCAAAATTATTATTCTTTTTTTATTTTTGTGTGAAAATCTTAATGCGGTTCACAGAATACATCTACTTACCAAGTTTCAACAGTATAGCTATTATAGTTTCGGAAAAAAGTGGCTGTGACATACGGACGGACAGACAGACAGACATACATGGATGAATCTATAAGGGTTCCGTTTTTGCCATTTGGCTACGGAACCCTAAAAAGGCTGTCATTTTGATTATTTTGTATGATATATTTGTATACAAAATGAAATGGTGAAAAATGCGCGCCATTTTCAATTTTTTTCTTACTGTACCTTCTCTCTATCCTAGTCTCTCCAGCAGCACCACAAGGTGAAGCTATAAGTTCATCATACTTGCTGTAAGAAGTCCACTGCTGGAAAAGAGCCTCTACCACGAAATATCTTGGGGGATATGCCGTAATCGCCACGCTTGGCAGACGGGTTGGCGGTCGCAGAATGATGGTCATAGTGCTCAGAAAAAAGCTGCTGCCCGTTCTCTGGTAGTTATTCCCTCGGGTCGACTTCTACGCCCCCGAGGGGATGAGATGGGGTGATAATATTGACACGCCTGTTGGCGTGGTTGGCAGATGCTTGCTTTTCAAGCTGGAAGACGTGGGTTCGATTCCCACCCAGGACAGATATTTGTGTGCATGAACATGTCTGGTTGTCCCGAGGCTGGGTGTAATTATCTCTTCTCCTCCCTCCTCCCCATCCAGGGTTACGTCACCTACAGACTGACTCAGATACTCATCGGACACAGGTGTTTCGGTGACTACCTGAGTCGAATCGGCCGAGAAGCGATGACACTGTGTCACCACTGCGGTAGAGACCTGGACTCAGCCCAGCATACGCTGGAAGAGTGCCCGGCCTGGGAGGCCGAGAGGCCGCATGTTTTTGCAAAAGAAAAGTAGTATTTGTAGTATATCAGTTATCTGGTTTTTATAGTACAAGCTCTGTTTAGTTTGGGATCAAATGGCTATATGTGAATAATGGCCCAGGATATTATTATTATTAATATTCTAGTATTTGCCGCCATCACCACACAGTTGCTAGTGATGCTGTAAGTTAGTATATTGGAATTCCGTTTAAGGTTTATTACCATCTACCTATAATCTGAAAGCATTGATTATAAATTTCCTCTAATTGTACAATTTTATAATTTCACGATGTCAATAATCTTGCCACCCAGAGACGACATTCATTAACAATATTTACATATAGATTTCGTGTACATAAAACAACACGGGATGCATAATATAAGTGCATCGGCAGGAATAAGAACATTACAAAAATAACTTTTATTTTCATAGGCCTAAAGTTTATTTTTATTTGCTGTTTGAGGGGTTGTCGGATTCGTCGTGTGCTCTGCTGTGTTCTCTCAAGCGATATAAGATTAAATATGTGTAGTGTTTTCTCGAGTCGAATAGCTGTAGTGAAACGTGTCATGGTCGATGAACAAGCACGAATCTACACCGGGATCGTTCAACCACTTGTGCGAAAAACTATTCACGCAATCCTGAAGTTATGACAACTGGACTAAATATGTTGCATAAGTGGATGGATAGAAAGATTTATAGATGCGTGAGTAATGATAATATTAATATAATTACACGTTAAAATAAATACTATACAACATGTAACTTAATTAACGCACACCCTGAAAGTAGTTTGTTCAGAATCGTTTACTGAATCGATTTATATCATTTTTAATATAGATATTTTTTTTCCAAAATAATTAAAACTACGGAAAGTATTGTCATATTATCCCTGTACAGTCAAAACTAATTGAAATGGACCGTAAGTCAAAGTAATAAGACTTTTAAAGTCGCAGTTTTATTTGTATTCATACAAATTCTATCATTCAATACAAAATAAAGAAAAATAAACTTTATTCCAAGAAACTAATTTAGTAAATAACAATGCATATAAATGTTAAATAAAAAATTCAGTGTATGTATTATGATTACAACATAATATTCTAATTGGGGTGTTTGACAATTAATTAATACACAGAAAACCAAATTTCGTTAAATAATTACCAAGTAAATAAATAAAAATCCTAATAAGTAGAATAATTTATGCGAAATGCACGTTTTCAAACTTTCGACTCTCATATTTATGAATATTTTGGCCAATAATTAATTTCAAATTCGGGTTAATCGATAAAATGCTCGATCAAAGTCAAAATCGTTTTCACATTTCGATTATTTAATATAAAATCACTTATAATTATATTATTACATCATAAATTATTACATAAATGTTACCTATGTGTGTGTATATTGTGACTTATGACTGCACGTGTGACGCAGTGGTTAAAGTAGTCACTCTACGATATCGGTGCCCAAGTGTCTCAAGTTCGATTCCCGCGCAGGCGGTCTACAGGCCAAATCGCAGAACATCGTTTTCGTGAATGGTGTTCAAATAAATAAAGGTTAAAATTGACTTAATCAATCGTTAAACCGGATTCTATGACCACATTTGACGTCATAAATGGTCCGGAATCGATTGTCGACGTTGAAGCCGATTTAACGATTGATTAAGAAATTTTAACCTTTATTTATTTGAAAGCCATTCACGACAACGATGTTCGGCGAATTAGCCGGTAGAGCCCCTGGACAACTATTTGTGTGACCCACAGATTGTTGTTCTGAGTTGGAGTATCCTTTGTCTCCTTAAATTAAGTCATTGTAAAGTCCCCGTGAATTCTATCCCTAGTCCGCACTATTGATATAAACCAACAGTAGATTGGGTTCTCTATTTAAAAACCAATTAAAACGAATAAACTACCAAACGTACCAATGGAACTCTATTATTAAGCCTTAAAATCCAGACAGTTACAATTTTCACAGAATTTCTAATGCCACTATAATAACAAATAATTTTAATATTCAAGATAATCAGAACCCTTACACCCTTATTTAAAAACGAAGTCTAAAGTTAAACTTGTAAAGTCTAAGTTAAAGTTGAACCTTGGTTTAGTCGAAAACCATCCAATAAGATTGCTTGAGATTGCTTCAACTGCAGTTTAACTTTAGACTTCGTTTATAAATAAAGGAGTCCGTGAGTCTGACCCACATTAGACCGCTTTATTTGTTGGAATCTCAGTACCATATATACAGGGTGGCCGGCTCATTGACGTCCCAAAATAAAATTTGGGTCTCTCGTATCGTGGCGTCCGAATCACAAATCAATTTAAAAGAGGTAGGGCATAGCGTTCATTCGCTCAAAGAGCGGCCCAACTGGGGAAGTACCTTACAGAAGACATTCCTTAATAATAACATTAATAATTTCAATGTTGTGTTTCCGAGTGTGAGTAAGGTCGCCAGAGCTCATTGGGAAGGGTCAGGAACACTTGTTTGCTGACTCTAAAAGGCCGGCAACGCACTCGCGACTCCTCTGGTGTCGCGAGTGTCTATAGGCAGCGGTGAATACTTACCGTCAAGTGACCCACTTGCTCGTTTGTCGCCCTCAGATATAAAAAAAAATAATGTTGCGAGACTTTCCATTGATTTCGAGTTATTAATTATTTTTGGTAATTGTTGAATGGACTTATTAAAAAAATCTTGGGCAAGACAAAAAAATCTAAAATATTTTGTTTCATAGAAACAACCAATAACTATGTTCACAACATCGTTTCGTAGGTAAGTATCTACATATAATACTGGATATAAGGACTAGGTTCTAAACGGATCAAAGGTCTTATGAGGTACCCTGTATTGTTCCGAACACGAGGTGGATACCGTCAATTCTTTGTTTATTAAGTACCCCGCGACACATGAATTAATTTCTTGGTTGTCTATGTTGTTAATGTTGTTTATTAAAACGGTATAATTAACGGATACAATTATATAAAATCTGAACATGAAATGCACAAGCTGTTAATATGTTATGTTACTTTGATATCGTTAAGCTTACCACACTATTTATATTACGTGTCGTATAAGCGGTAGTGGGCAACAATATTGTTTTTTATACGAATTATTTTATAAAGTCCCCCTCCTAGCCCTAGGTAGTGTGTGCGCAAACACACTTGTGCACTATAATATGTCCCGCGTAGATGGCTAGTCTCTTTGGAGACTGGCCACCGTGGCCACAATTTTCATTTGCAGAAATAAATTGATTGTTGCCTACCACCGCTTTGTCGCAGGAGCACTTTCTATTCCATCACTATCATGATCCGTTGGGACGCCTAGCGACAGGACCGGAAGAGGTCAGGTACAGGACCGATGACTTTACGTGCCCTCCGAGGCACAGAGTTATCATACCGCCAACTCCCAGACTTCGGGCTGATGCTGAGAATTTTGTTTTCACTGAAATGTCCCAAAATCACGTTTGTCCCGACTCGGGATGTAAAAAATAAAAATAAGAAAACTTAATTATCATAAAAAAAGGTAACAGATTAATTTTTTTTTGCAAAAATAGTAGAGATTCCTATTTTCAAAGCAGTTAGGTAGTTTTGGAGTCCGTTTATCCATTACAAAGAAACACAAAAAAAAATGTTTAGCTTTCCCAGTATGACTGGCATTTTTGTTGCACATTGTACGCATTTACCATAATATGTACCGCCATCTGCCTGCATTGTCCTACTACGGAAGTCACTAAGGGAAAAAGATTTCAGATAATGGAGACATATTATATCTTACGTAGGCCTTTTCTTTGTCATAGGAGTTCCTCTGTCATTATTGTTACGCGATATAACGTTGTATACACTTCTTTGACGGTCACCGTAGCCTAGTTGGTAGTGCTCCTGCCTACGAAGCTGGTGGTCCTGGGTTCGAATCCCGGTAAGTGCAAATACTTGTGGGATGGGCACGAATATTTGTTTCTGAGTCATGGATGTTTTCTATGTATATAAGTATTTATCTATCCATATAAGTATGTATATCGTCGCCTGGTACCCATAGTGTACAAGCTTTGCTTAGTTTGGGGCTAGGATGATCTGTGTGACATTATCCCTAGATATTATTATTATTTTTATGACTGTTGACATTACCGGCTGGCGTGGTTGGTAGATACTTTGCCTTGCAAGCCGGCAGGTCTCAGGTTCAGTATAAAAATGAACCAGTACTGAAACTACTTACAAACGGTCGAAACGGCACACTCACACAAACAACATGCGAATGCAAATCGACCCCTAAGGGCCAGCGCAGGCAGAGAGGAGCGCAGCGGAGAGGATTTAAAATTATTTAAATAAAGTGCATGTATGCTTGAACATTATAATGCGCGAGATTGCGCGAGAATTTTGTCAGGTTCAAGCATATATGCACTTTATTCCTATAGGAAGAGCTATAGCTCTAAAGTTGATTTTCTAGTGCCTTACTAAAATCCTCTCCACTGCGCTCCTCTCTGTCTGCACTGACACTAAGCGGTTGTCGCGGTACTGTCAGTAGTGAGTGCTGTCAAAACGACGAGTAGTTGCGTATAAGTTTATCTAGGCAATCTATTTAAAATCCACGTGCGTATTTCGTAGGATACTGCTCTTTGAACTCGGCTCGGTCAAAACGGGAGCTTTCGTATTTTAACCGTCCTGCTAGGGGGCTACCGGCTAAGTCGCCGAACATCAAAATTCAAAATACAAATTCAAAATTCAAAAAGTCATTTATTCCGTTAAAATATTTCATTTTTTTTTACCCTACGGTGCAGTGCATGACGTGGCAGCTACTGAGAAACACTGCCAGAAAACTCCGTTTTTTAAAATATTTATTTCTTACATAAAGTTACAATGTATTTAAATGTGTTAATTTAGAGCAATCAATCCTCAATCCCAAGCTTTTTTGTCACTTAAATAATCAGAAGTTTTGTAGTAAGCCCTGCTACACAATTTGGCTCTTACAATTCTTTTAAACTTATTCATAGACATTTCTCGGATATCACTGGGAAGTTTGTTATAGAATCTTATACATTGCCCCATAAAAGAGTTACTTACTTTGTGGAGACGGGTGGTATGTAACACAAAGTTATGCTTATATCTAGTATTTATATTATGAGTATCACTCCTTTTACAGAAGGAGTCTTTATATTTATGCATATAAATTAGATTCTCATATATATACTGACATCATTTTTGTGAATGGCGTTCAAATAAATAAAGGTAAAAAATTACTTAATCAATCGTTAAATCGGCTTCCATGACCACATGTGACGCCATAAATGGTCCGGAATCGATCGTCAACGTTGAAGCCAATTTAACGATTGATTAAGTCATTTTTAACCTTTATTTATTTGAATGCCATTCACAAAAACGATGTTAGGCGACTTAGCCGGTAGAGCCCCTGATTTATAAAACAAATGTTTTTTTTTAAAAATAATAGGTATCTAAAACATTAAAAAATACAACCTTACAGCTTCAATAGAGCGTAGGTAATTATTTCATCAACTAGGCTTAGTTACCTTACGGTCCAGGTGTCGTGGGTTAGCTTTCCATCCAGGACAGATGTTTATGTGCACGAACATGTCTGGTTGTCCTGAGTCTGGGTGTAATAATCTATATAAGTATGTAGGTATATACAAAAGAAATATATGTAGTATATCAGTTATCTGGTTTCCATAGTACAAGCTCTGCTTTGTTTGGGATCAGATGGCCGTGTGTGAATAATGTCCCAGAATATTTTATTATTATATATATTATTTAGACTATACGAGTACATATTCAATTAATATTATCATAGTTGTTGAAGTTTGAGCAGCTAAAGTTATTGTACATTCAATAATTTACTGTAAATATCTGTCCTGGGTGGGAATGGAACCCACGACCTCCGGCGTGAAAAGCAAGCAATTGCCAACTACGCCAACAGGCCCGTCAAAGGACTTAGTGAAATTTTCCAGATCGTATACTTTATCTTATTCTAAAACCAACGCAAATGAAAACACAGGCGGAATTGAGTAAGTCATTTATTAATATTCTATACACAGGTTATGACGAGTGTATGATGATAAAGTTATGATGATATGACACTTTCTCTGTTACCCCATAAAGTTCCACATTAAACGTATAATAAAACGATTATGTTTAGTTTTATTGTCAGCATAAGTTTTAAGTCAGTGTAACATTTATTTAATGGTTTAGGTATATGTCGTAATACTATCCTATAATTGTCTCGTTGTTATAGCGGTATTGTGCAATAACCTCATACTTTTTCAATCGATTCAAAACTTATTTCTGATACGGTATATTTTTCACCAATCATGGCCGAAAATGAACATAAATTCCAAATTTGAAATTTGAAATTTATGTTCATTTTCGGCCGAATGTTCATTTTCGGCCGTTTCGGCAAATTTATGTTTAAAAGGAGCTGTCTAATAGACAAGACCTGAGCAGGCGGTAAAGCTGATCTGTCAAATTTTGGTTTTTACAGTACCTATTATACATAGAAAAAATATTGTGGTGACACTAGGGTTTGTCAGAGTTATTCAAGCCACCCAGTAGCAGTGAACGCAAATACAGTAGCCATTTGACTTGACTTAACGACTATTGTCTAGCACCAACAACGGAGATGCTCAGCAATTAAACCACTTGGGCGGTCGCCCATCTTTAGACTGACCGAGTGTCAAAGTGCTTTACCACACCGATTACATACGGACCGTTAAGCGCCATGCCAATATTGTATATTTCTTTAAAACAATTAAAGAATTATGTAATACTAGCTGTGCCCCGCGGTTTTACCGGCGTTAAATTTTATAAATTATCACAGCTCCCCGTAGATGATAGTGTGATAAAATGTAGCCTATATGTTAACCCGACCTCTTAGTAATGCTCATGCAAAATTTGAAGTAAACCCATGCAGTACTTTTTGAGTTTAGCCCGGACATACATACAGACAAACAGACACACAGACAAAAATTCAAAAAACTACATTTTTGGCTTCTATATCGAATGTAGTTCACGCCCCAAGTATCCTTTAAAAAAAATATTCAATGTACAGTTTTGACTTTCCTACGATTTTATTATATTTGTGTATATTGTGATCAATTCAATTATTGTCAAGATCCCGTTAGGGTTTTATAACTCAACCTAATAAATATTAAAGTAAAAGTCACAAAGTGTAATCATTTTCTCTTGTGAACTATCGCGGGATTAAACAACATGCGCGCGGCGCGCGGTACGACAGTTATGTACAGACGCCAGCACATAAAGCTACCCCAATCTGTCAAATTTCCCCAATTGAAAGCCAACCTTATGCTTATGTGATAAAGTTGAAAATCTATAAAATAAATTTGACAGATTGGGGTAGCTGGATGTGCTGGTGTCTGTACATAATTAGGTCCTGAATTAAAATAGCCCGGGCTTCCGAGTGACATTAGGATTTATCAGCGATAAAGTGTAGAAAAATCTCAGTAGCAGAGGACGGTGTCAGCACTGCGCTGCCGAATTACATCGTCATTGAGTAAGAGTTGTTGTCCCATCGGATTTTTACACTGAGAGAATAGAATGCGCAATTATTGGAAAGAAGTTCTTTATCGCGCGTTGTGAAAGGGGGCTAGACGGAAAAAAATCTTACGAAAAGTTGTCACGACACTTTTTGCAGCTGTGCGGCGTGCGCATGTTTCTCTGTCTGTCTCTCTCTCTCTCTTATAGAAAGCAAGCCAGATATTTTCATTTCTATTTCGCATTGAACAGTGTGGTGTCGCGACGATTATTTTTGTTGAGTGTATACAGGTTTTTTGTACATCTATACAAATAAATAAAATTGGAGTGTCTGTTTGTAATATTGAAATAACCGTTGTTTACTACATAATCTATACAAATAAATAAAATTGGAGTGTCTGTTTGTAATATTGAAATAACCGTTGTTTACTACATAAATATATATACGGTACATACACCAAAATAACATTTTTTACCATTTTTGTCTGTCTGTCTGTTTGTTCCGGCTAATCTCTGGAATGACTGGACCGATTTTGACGGGACTTTTATTGGCAGGTAGCTTATGTAATAAGGAGTAACTTAGGCTACGTTATCATTCAAAATTGTCGCGGACAAAGTCGCGGGTAACAGCTAGTAATAAATAATAAGAAATAACTTCGTTCCATCCGGGTGTCCCTTGTCACCTCTCAAGTTTTGTATTATTAGGAAGACCAACACCTTACAATACATGATTAGGTTTACACAGCAGAAAATGGCTAATTTATAGGTCTCCAATATGAATTCCGATAGAAGTTAGACGTGTGTCTTGAGTGAGCTTTCGCTGAGTGTTTCTGGTTTTGAATTAAAAACATCAAAACCAAATTTCTTAATTTTTTTATTTGTCGTATTACTCGCCCGCTACAGTAATGCACGTTGGCGATAGTTAGTCGATACTAATGGAAGATGGATTGGAGTAAGGTGTTTTATTACTACTTTTGGTGGAAACGTTGAAGTGGATATTTGAAAAGAGATAAGAACAGATCATTATCCTACTAATATTATAAACGTGAAAGTTTGTAACTATGGATGGATGTTTGTTACTCTTTCACGTAAAAACCACTTTATGGATTTTAATGAAACTACACAATAATATAGCTTATATATCAGAATAACACATAGGCTACAATTTATAAATATATTGTGTGAATTGTCCAAAATATGACGATAAGTAAGACGATAAGTGTCAAGTTACTAGGAAAAAATTTACCATCTGCGAGCTATTCCGGCGTGCACTGCCAAAACCGCTAGAGGTACACACATCCTACTAATAATATAAATGCTTAAGTTTGTGAGTATAGATGTATGGATATAATGTTATATAAAATCTCAGCAGCAGAGGACGGTGTCAGCACTGCGCTGCCGAATTACTTCGTCATTGAGTAAGAGTTGTTGTCCCATCGGATTTTTACACTGAGAGAATAGAATGCGCAATTATTGGAAAGAAGTTCCTTATCGCGCGTTGTGAAAGGGGGCTAGACGGAAAAAAATCTTACGAAAAGTTGTCACGACACTTTTTGCATGCGAATTTTTGCAATGCTTAAGTTTGTGAGTATAGATGTATGGATATAATGTTTGTTACTCTTTTTTTCGCACAAACCACTTTAACTCGAGTGAAACCGCGGGGCATAGCTAGTTCTTATTATAATGATCTATTACGATACGCCGTGTGGGGTCCGGCCTAGAAAGAATAACAGAGCCAACCCATACAATCCCGTGGGAGTCGTAAAAGGAGCCTAAGGGATACACCAGGTGGTCTGGCAGAAGCGCTACCTGTGTACTTTAGCTACCACCTAACCGCGGTCACCAACTCGCATGCCAAGCGTGGTGACTACGGCGAACCCCTCCAAATGGTAACGTTATAGAAACCTTTGCAGGTGGCCTATGTTCAGCAGTTGACAATATCAGGCTGCCAGGGTACGTGTCCCGACCATCTGGGACATGGCGCAGAAGAGCGGCACCGGAGCAGCATACCCGTATTTCCGGGGCTCCTCCCATCAGGCGCCAAGAGAAGTCCACGGCAGGTTAGGTTTAAACGGTGCGAGTCCGTCATACCCAACCGCAGACACTTTTTAAGTTTCAGTTCTATGTATCCCCCCCTCAAAATTATTGTTCTTTTTCTATTTTTGTATAAAAATCTTAATGCGGTTCACCAAATACATCTACTTACCATGTTTCAACAGTACAGCTCTAATAGATTCGGAAAAAAGTGTCTGTGACATACGGACGGACAGACAGACAGACGAATCTATAAGGGTGCCGTTTTTTGGCATTTGGCTACGGAACCCTAAAAAGGTTGATGATTGAAGTATTATGATCGATTAAAAGTAAATCGACTAAATAATAGTAATCTGGTTAAATAATAGTTCCAGCTTTTATGGAAGAACTATAAAGTTCCACACACTCCATAAGAGACCACAGCTGTCCACAATGCGTATTATAGAAAATTACGTGTCCCTGGCGGCGGCGACGAGCACGTACGCACGCGACTAATGGAAAGTGATACCACACATACCTATTACTCGCCTTTCTAGTTTTCCATTGAAATTTCAATGTGGAAATTCTGGACACGTTCTAAAATGTCTTAACTATATAGTGGATTAACTTTTAAAGCTTTCGATGTAATGGGGGATTTACACGACCGTAATACGACAACGTAGGCCAAATGTGGTGGGGAGATCATATGGTAAGTTGGAGGTGCATGCGGCTTTAAGAGAAGTGATCTTTATTTGCTAGAGGCATGGTACAATTTAGATTGTACAAGAATGTATTGCCCAGTCACACTTTTCTATGTACATGTCATGCAATTTTATGTCTTTTTATATTTATAAGGAATATTATATATATATATATACAACGTGTAACAGAAAGTGTGAATGTAACTTAAGGGGGTTATAGGGTATCAGGACGGCTACCTATGAACGAAACTTCAAACAGAAATAATCATTTTTTATTCAACTAGTAATTTATTTTTCTATCGACAACCTAAATCAACAAGTAAGATTACCGACATTATGAACAACACTAAAAACTCAGCCGCAAGGGTAATGAACCTTACCGCGAACTCTTTGGATACCTACTACTTAGACTGTAAATAAAAAGTGTGGTTCTGTACAGTCACATAATTTATTACACGTGTTTATTTTAAGATTCAATCAAATGTTTAACTGAATTTTTGCTCTAATTTTTAAAGGTTCCCTAACGACATTTTAATCATTCATGCAAATTTGATAACTAGGAAAAATCACTTAATTTAATTTAAATTGATATTCCGCAAGATGTTGGATCTAGGAGAAATAAATAATTTAATTGACTTATGTAACTGCAGATATTTTATTGTGTGTTGAATAGTAAGAATATTAATTTTTTCTTTCAGTATGTGAATTTAATCAGGCCGGAAACAAATAGGTACTTAATTTTCAATACAAACTATACAAACTAACCAGATAAACACACGCGGTACGACTACTGATAAATTACGAAAAAATACGAATAATGTACTAAGCTCATATGAACATTAGGGGTCATTTCGAATTCCGTCCTGATTTTGTCGCAAGGAACTCTAATACGGCGGCGAATACAAAGGATTATATAATAAATGGTTAAATATTTTTTAATATTCATCAAAGCGGGCCCCGCGCGTGGCGGCATCTTTGAGAGAGTCAAAGATGCCGCCACCGCGCGCCGCGCCATTTGAATGTGTTCGTGTATAACTCATTGGTCTAGCGGTAGCGTGTTCAACTGCAGATAATAAAGTCTTGGGTTCAATTCCCGGGTCGGGCCAAAAAGTGATTATGGGATTTTTCCGTAAAAAGAAATTTCTCAGTATCAGCCCGAAGTCTGGGAGTTGACGATATTACACCCCCATGCCTCGGAGAGCACGTAAAGCCGTCGTTCCTGTGCCTGACCTCTTTCCGGTCGTATCGCTAGTCGTCCCATCGGATCATGAGAGTGATGGAATAGAAAGTGCAGGAGCACTTTCAATTCCACCTTTAAAATTTAGAGTGATACACTCTAAATTTTAAAGGTTCCCTGTAATGACATATTAATAATTCATACAATACATACAAATAAAAAAATATGAATAATGTACTAGGCTCATATGAACTGTAGGGGACATTTCAAATTCCGTCCTGATTATATCCAAAGTTACACTAATATGGCGGCAAAATCAAAGAGTTGATGTAGGTAAATAATTAACGGTTAAATATCTTTTAATATTCATGAAAGCGAGCCGCGCGCGTCGTCGATACCTAGGCGGTTCTTTTGAGTGGACTCAAAGACGCCGCCAAAGGGGCCGCGTTCGAAGAAAGCCGCCAAATTCATCAAATATTGTGCATTTATGTAAAAATATTAAAATCATCAGTTGTTCGTAAACTGCTGTCTATTTAGGTCGTGTTTAGTTACTAAATCGTCTAAAATGTCGTTTAGTAATGAGTAAAGTGTTCCGCGAAATCCTTAACTATGTCGTTTAGTGATCGTAATAATTTTGAAAATTTCGTTCATTCATCTATGAAAGAATAGCCTCAGACGTGCACTTTGTGATGATGAAGATTCGTAGGTCACAGAATTTAAGGCTGTTTAATTACGAGGAACCTATGTCGTGAAGGGTACAGTGTCGCGATGGAGGCCACGCCTCTTTATAACTAAGAAACATGAAAGCTTTACGATTCTATGAATATGTTGTACATGAGAGAGACTCGTGGTAGTTGGCAAGTCTTAGAGTTAAGCTTTCAATGTCGGTGCAGATAGTAAACGTGAAATAATGAAATTCTTCCATCAGTACTGAAAACAACTTCAACTAGAAGTTAAACTATAAAAAGATTCTCGTAATGTGTTTGTGTATCACGTACTTATACGATGTAAAGTATCCAATAGCTATTCAGCAGTGCTATAAATAAAAACATTACTCGAAAATAAAACAAAATATGTGTAGTAAGTGCAATCGGAATCTCCTATCAGGCGTGCATAGAAACGGGTCCATATTGGCTCACCTAAAGTTCTTTACCCGAAATTGTTCTTCCAAACGATTTGTAATCCGAATTATCACTCTTCCTAAAATTTTTCATCCTAACGTTTTCATTCATACTATTTGTAGTGCTACCGGCGATGTTCATAACACTCATGTTTTCGAAAATTCTAATCAATAATATCATTAATGTAAATATATTTAAACTCCTACTGTTTTTTATCATAACGATTTAATCCCTAAACATACTCACCATAATAATTTCACCGCGGAGGATTAAAATTAAACGTACATGCAATAACTATAGGACCAATTCGGTTCTGGCACTTCGCCGGCCGCTGCCGCGGCACGCTCGCTTCGCTCGCTCGGCTCGTGCGTTGGGGGGTCGCCGTTCTAACCTAACCTAACCCAATAATTATGAATAGGACCGATTCGTTTCTGGAACTTGACTCAATGATTGGAGCGGGACTCTGGTTTTGCTCGCTCGGCTCTTGCGTTATAGTCGCAGTTCCAACTAAACTTAAACTAATGACTATAAATAGTACCGTGGCTAAACAAAAAAGATATGACTTTGAATAATAGTATAAACGATGGTTATGTTGAGAAAATATAGGAAAACAAATAAAGTATAATAGATGTTTATTGCTACTGACATTATGAAGTTGAATGCTTCGGAATTATTAACATTAGAGACAAAGTAATTAGGAGTTTTGATGTTATGATGAAAAATGTTAGGAAGAACATTTTCGGATTTCCAACTATCGGAGTTGAAATTTTAGGTGAGCTTTGGCGCACCCCATAGAAACACAGAGGTATGTCAAACAATTTCTAGCGTAAATCAGAATCAGCTGTGCTGTGTTAGTACGGATGTTCGTTATATCGATAAAAATACTTGTCGATATATTGAATGGTATATTATTTTACGATCAAGATTAAAATGATGGTATTGCGGTATGCGATTTTGTGTATAGGTAGGCTTAAGGAGACCGTATATGCCCCTTAAGTTACGTTCACTCTTTGTGTTACACGTTGTATAAATAATTTAATAAGAGTAGCCATAAAATCAATAAAAATATAATAAAAAGGTTTATTACATCATTTTATTAATCAATAAAATAATATCCACAAAGGTATTAATTTTATTAAACACACGTCTGCCATTACAAAATACAATGTGAGTAGATCACATACGAAAATAACAATTGTAACTACATAGTTTACGTCGCATAAGGAGTTTGAGCCAATTACAACGTCACAAGTCACAATAAATGTGTCGCTCCAATTTTTTACGTTCTAATTTTAAACACATGTCATTGTGTCAAAATCTAAATGGACAGAACAAACGGGCCGGTTGGCGTGGTTGATAGTCGTGGGTTCGAGTCCCACCCAGGACTGATAATTGTGTGCATGAACATGTCTGTTTGTCCTGAGTTTGGGTGTAATTATCTATATACCTATTTAAGTATGTATTTGCAAAAGGAAAGTAGTATATCTAGTAATCTGGTTTCAATATTACATGCTCTGCTTAGTTTGTGCATATTGTGTGAATATTGTCCCAGGATATTATTATTGAATTGGACAACATATTTTTGCCTCCCCATACAGAATGCTTCGGCGGATCAATATTTTGGTATTAAAGATCAATCTTACAACGGTGCTTTACGTCGCAAAAGGAGCTTCAGCCAATTGCAACGTCACAAGCCACAATAAATCATATAAATGCATATATACAACTTAACAAAAAAAACGAATAAAATAAATAATTAATATATCACTTATTTGGTTTTCATAGTACAAGCTCTGCTTAGTTTGGGATCAAATGGCCGTGTGTGAATAATGACCCAGGATATTATTATTATAAAAACATTATCCTACCATGAAAAAACCATCTTCTGTAGGAAACATGTCTAAATAGGTAAGACTCTATTAACAACTGTTATTAAAAATTGTGTCTGAAGTCTGATTTATGTGCCAATGTGTTCAATATATTATACTGCCGTACATTATGTTAAAAAGCCGTAATGTAGACAATTTTGCCACAGTTAATACTACTCTGTGTAACTCTTATAAAGTGACTTTTACCTTGATACACGCCTGTTTGAAACGGCGGTATAGTTCCAGTGCAAAGAATGTGTACGCTCAAGATTGTACACACATTAAATCTAAAGCCTATTCCGTTTTATAATGACTACGCCCGCACTAGGGAATCTGATCCCTGTGTCGCGGTGTACTTTACAAACATATATTAGACGGACACAAATTACATCCAGACTCAGAACACCTATTTATGGGTCACACAAATAGTTGTCTGGCGCGGGACTCGAACCAGCGACACGAAGCGGCGAGGCGACTGTCTTAGCCGCTGCGCCACACATAGTATAGTTATATTTCCTATTCCACAACTGTACAGCGACAGTAACATGTAAGCTATCATTACATTTCCCATATTGCTTAATGCTGGGCTCACTTTCCCACAAGATTGGCAATAATATAGCATAATTGAAAGCCATTGTACTACGACAACTTTTTGTTCACTTATATGAAATGTACACTTAGAAAGTACGAATATCTATTATTAAATTGAATTGCTGTAGTGACCTAATGGTTGTATTGTCATGGCGGTATTATTAAGGCGAATTTCATATTTCCAAAGAAAATTAATAAGCTGTTGTGTCAAAAAGAATGTTTGGTAATAATGTGAGATTATTGTGTTAAAGTGAAATGGGAAAAAAATTATAAACGTGGGTGGGTAGAAACCAAATTTAGCACTGTCAAAGGGCAGTCACGAATCCCTGAATAAACGGTCCGAAACAGTCGTAGTGTTTGTATGGTGGTAACTGGTAATACGGTCCAAGTTATCTCGATCTAGCCTATAAACGTTAGGCTGGTTCCGAACTACGTCCGATCCCAATCCGATCAGAATCCGTGAAAATACAGATCGATAAAAGTTGGACCGTATTACATAGATTGGGCATTGGATAGGCTGTAATGCAAAACACATATTACTTTTTATATAAAAATCGGCAACATTGATGAAAATGGAAACTTTAGAAAAGTTAGATATAAATATATTGAATCGCCCAATTATATTAGTGTTGACACCGGTAGTAGATGAACCCACTGAGTTTGTTTCGCTGGGTCTTCTCAGTTGGGGCGCATTGGATCCGGTGGTAGCATTAAAGCGCGACCGTCGTTATTAACACAAGTTCGGCCATAATAATACCTTAATATAGACAGAACCATTGACAATATGTAGTAAAATATAGCTAAAACTATAAATTTTGATAATTAAACTTAAACATAATCTCTTTGTCAATAACTTAATACGAGCTAGCTAAATATCATTGCTATTATAAAATATATTTTATACATTGTATGTTTTCATACAATCAATACAATGTGTACCTAAATATCTATGTAACTAGAAATAATAATGTATACATAACTAAATATATAACCACAAATATGTTCTGACTATTTACAAGCGCTTTTTTAAAGTCTACGTGAATAAAAACCTTTTATTAATTTATTTTATTTTTTATTTATATTATTCATTTTAATTGCGAACAATGAATTTAATGTCCCAAACAATCTGTTACTTTCACCTATTTTCAAACTTTAGATATACTCGTATATCTTTTCTGTTATGGTACGATATTTTTATAAACCATGTTAACTAGTTCCATATAAGTAAACAAACGCTTAGAATCGTCGTAAATCAAGTTTATTAACACTTAAACGCTTTATTTTTTGTTTACGTAAGCAAACCGGAGCCTTTGTGTTATGTATAAAGACTAAATTTTTATATAAAACTGCTTATAACCGTTCTAGAGCTTTTGTGAGAGTAACGAACAGCAATTCATTTTTTATATATGTATTATATAGATGTGACACCAAGGAGTTCAACGTTATTTAAAATGTCACCGAATGATTGTGTAATAAATTATACACACGGTGAACCATCACCTCTTATGTAAATTAAAAAAAAGAACAATAATAAATACTATGTATTCACACAATATCTCCTAATCTGCTAAGTAGGTACTTGAATAGTGCAAAACTTCATTCTTTATAAAAGTAGCAAAGTCACTTTCATGAATAAATATTTAGAAATTAATATCAAGTCATTTTTACACTTGAGGAACTCACTTCATCAGATTCAAGAATCAGCTCTCAAGTGCGAAGTTAATGCCGTCTTAAGCAAGTAGATTTTGTTGACTTTGTGTTGTAAAGAGATCAGGATCTTAAAGACTTATGAAACATCTTCTTGAGGGAAAAGTTATCGAAGAACTAATTAACTAACACATTTACGAATTATTTTTAAGAGAAATAGGTAGAGCAGAGCATTGTAGAGCTACTAATTGTTTTTGTTCATAAAATATTCTACTATAATATATTGCTCTCATAATATATGTTAGTCCAGAACATTTTAGGTCAAATTTACCTTAATTAAAAGTTCTTTTATCTTCAGTCGAAGTAATCAGAACTTTTACGTCAAATTTGACGTAAAACGTTCTGATTAGTTCGGCTGCAGATGCCCCCATATTATATTATTTTCGTTAATAGCTCATTAGATGCCAAAACAGTAGAAGCAGATTGTAACAATCATTATTGTACAGTCCATAAATTACATTATTTTAATACTAGGTTTTTATAAAAGATAAGTATAAAAAAGCCTTTATTTAATAAAAATATAACTATTTAATAAATAGATTTTCGGGAAACAACGGGAACCTTTAAACCTAACGTTTTGTTAACCCAATAACATAAAACGTCACCTTTTTTATATCACCTACATATATGGTATTATAAAATACTTAATGCATTTTACAACATGGCTCTTTTAGACAGGAATTAAGGTCACCAGAACCTAATCGGGAATAGAGGAAGTGTCGTTAATCATAAGGTATGATCCATTACATGCCTCCTTACCTTGTTTGCCGATTTGACATTACCAAGTAAGAAAACAGCTTCAAAAAAGATGAGTTTAATTTCTAAATACGAGCTTAATATTGTACAGTCATCATGACTTGTTGAGATTATGTAGTATTAGAAGAGATTGGCTATAGTAATTTGATATTGAAGAGGTCAAGAACACAGGAAAAGGAAACTCAGTGCTCATTAACCGCCGCACCACGATCGCTTTCATTATTGTATTTTTATAAACATAATAAACGTATATTTATTTTCTTGTAGGAAACATCGACTTTTACTTTATTTTAAGAAATTTTATAGGCACGTTATTGGTGTACTTATGAAGACCAGTATGTATCTATAATTGTAAGATATTTACCAAAAGAAAGAGATACCTACTTTACATCTTATCATCAACCTGATATCGTTCACAGCTGGACATTGGGCTCCCCTAAAAGGCTTCTATATCTTTTATATCGTAGCCATTTGTAGGGTTTTGCCGTACCGCAGTAGCATGTGTGTAGGTGGCGCTGCTGCCCTACTACCTGGTGTATTCCTTAGTCGCCTTTTACGACACCCACGGTATGGGCTAGGTCTGTTATTCCTTCAAGGCCGGAAACCACATTACTAGATCTCTAGTAATGTGGTTTCCGGCCTTGAAGGAATAACGGTGTATGTAGACCAGTAAAGTATCTACTTTACTGGTCTACATACACCTTGTTGATCAGTAGCTACATCTGTATAATTCACTTATTTATTTCAGACTAGAGTAGATATGCAGAAGTTCCATGGCTTTATAATGTTTACCTCTTTATAGGATAACACTAACATTTTTATTAGCAGAAATTTGAATCTACAAAAAGCGTTACGAAATTGAATATTGAAATAATATATACTGAAATCACACTAATATTATAAAGGTGAAAGTTTGTGTGTGTGTGTGTGTGACTGTTGTGTGTGTGTGTGTGTGTGTGACTGTGTGAGTGTGTATGTTTGTTACTTCTTCATGTCTAAACGGCTGGAGCGATTTTAATAATCTTTGGTATGGAGTTAGCTGACACCCTAGATTAACACATAGGCTACAATTTATAAAATTTAACTAATAGCAATGAAGTATTAAAAGTCTGCTGAAAACAATGTAAGTATACTTACATAATCTTTCAGTTGTCTAGATTTGCGGACATGTTTCTTCTCTCGTATTTAGGTACTTACCATAATGTTGCTGAGCCCGACAGGGTCCACAATTATTACATTTGTAATAAGCTCAGTTGTTATACATTAAGAAACAAAATATATTGAAAAAAAAACAACACCCGCATTACGGAATTTAATCCCTGTGTCGCTGGGTACTTAGAAACATATAATTGACGGACACAAATTACATCCAGATCCAGATCGCGACACGAAGCGGCGAGGCGACTGCCTAAGCCGCTGCGCCACACGTGCAAATTAATGATAAAAAATTGTGCTGAAAATAATATATTATGTACTTACATAACCTTTCGTTTGTCTAGACTTGCGGCTATGGGTGACGGTGCTGACCCTTCAGGCGCTAGTGCTGACTGCGAGCTGCGGACACCATCGTCGCTCCATGGCGCCACAACAAGTAAGTGCTACACTATTATTTTGTCAGACATTTAAATTACCCAGATAATATCATCATCTTTTCAGCAATGCAGAAATGTAGTACTAGCTGAGATAGGCCATTTATCATGCCAGTACGGAGACATCTTGAAAATGTATACTAGAATTGTTATATATTACCCGTATATGTTTTGCAAACAAAATTATTCCTTTTCTATTCCTTATCTTCATCTTGGGTGACGTTGGAGTAAAAGTACTTTATCTACCGTTTCTATTTTTCAGGGCCTTCCAGTATCAAAAGGAGGTTGGAGACCAGTCGTCTCATCCGGTGGACTTCTATATGGCTCCTACGGCACAGCTCCCCTTCACGCACCACCCTACAAAATTCCTATCCCCATAGACCTGTACCAGTCGTCTTCCCGACCTCTTGTTACTAAAGACACGAATAAACTAACTTCGATCGCCCAGTCCTACCGTCCTACTACATTAAGGACAGTATCGGCAGCGTCACAAGGCCCTGCTGTTAATCAGCCAATAAACAGTTATCATAATCCCTTCGCTGCACAGAACAATGGCTTCTCTAACTATAAATTCGTCCAAAACTTCCCCGTCGAAAGTGTTCTTGTCAGAAACGGTTACAATCACTTCGCAGGACGTCCAGTCTATTCCAAATACCCTACGAAGCAAAAACAAAACGTGCACTTCCAGAATTCAATGCAGCAACAACTGAATAATGTGCAACCTCTTCAATTTGCACAATATCAGACTTCTAAGCCTTTAGACATCTTTGGAAAACCAATTGAAAACTACCAGAGACAAGAAAATAAGAAACCACAGACAAGCACTATTGAAACCTTTAAACCGGAAGTGTTTAAACTGTCTGATAGTGAGTCAGCTCCACAGTCAGTGAATCAGCAAGTGAAAACTGCTCAACAGCACGGCCTAGTAGGGATACCGAGTTACGTCAATCCTTATCCTCAATACTCATACCAAGATGCTGTTTTACCGCCCAATATATTAGGTAACTTTCTTTCTTTAACGCGGACGTAATTAATCTGAATTTTCCTGAAACTTTCACACATTATAATTATTTGTTCTTCTTTTACAGGAACGTTTGGGTCATTCGGCATACAATCAGTAAAAGGAAGAGACCCTGTCTATCAGTACCCCACAACCAAGAATACGTACAGTTTATCACCTCAAACCACTAAGCAGACAATTTTCAATTCATTTAACTACTCGCCAAACTACAAATCAACACCGACGGTCTTTGACTCGACCACCCCAAGGCAGCAAACAACTCCCAATCAAATACATTTTGGAACAACGTACAGCGACCTAAAATTAACACCAACGCCACAGACTAAAGTATACGTACCACCAAAAATAGACCCCAATGCAGGAGTCAAAAATGGTTTCAAGCCAAGTCCGCAAGACCCTTTCATCAAAAACCACCCTAGTGACTTGAACAAAGTAATCGTCAGCACATACAACCCGGCAGTTCAAACGACAACGTTAGGAAACAACTACTACGACTACAACAACTTCCCTGTGAACCAAAACCAACAGATTCAGTCTTATAACGATCAGCAACAGTTCAATTACGCGCACAAGAAACATAAAATACACGATAACTTAGCCGCCGGCGGCAATCAACAATCGCAGCAATACGTCAGTGCTCCGACAAGATCTGATTTGGATAACGCACAAAATTTCCCTAATCAAGCAACATACGAAGTAACAGAAACTACGGAATCTGACATCAACAACCCATCTTCTCCCACTTCTTGGTCGTTGACGTCACAGCCGTATAATTATAGCAACCAGAAGGTTACAGAAGAACCAGCGAAAAAGCACGAGTATTCTGAACAATTCAGTAGACCCGGAACGACATCTGCCACCGACCTTCCCGAAGAATTTGCTATTGTTACCGAGGCCGAGAAGGGCCATGACAACTCTTTGAGCTACGACACCCAAGTCGAATCTCAAAGCAGGCGGCCTCCAGGTAAAGACTTCGAACCCATCGGAAAACACAAGCTTAAAGACTACTACTACAAGGTATCAACTCCTTTGTACAACGATGACCATACCACGTCAAGACGAACAAAGAAACCAACTCAATCGGGAAAGTTCTCAACACAAGAGACCACGACACAATTTAACAATAACAAAGAAAA
Source organism: Pseudoips prasinana (assembly GCA_951640165.1). NCBI lineage: Eukaryota > Metazoa > Arthropoda > Insecta > Lepidoptera > Nolidae > Pseudoips > Pseudoips prasinana. Next base: position 27,190,948 of record OX621251.1, on the reverse strand, counting down.
TAATGATGATGTACAGGTCGAAACTCTCCCCACGTTACCTCCTACCCAGCACTTTAAGCGTCCAACCACACCAGCCACACCCGAACCTCTGGACAAAGACAGGATTCGCAAGAGGAACAAGATCAGAAGGCGTCGTCCGTCACAAGGACAACGCCATTCACAGAGAGTAGTAGAAACTACCAGCACAGCCGCATTCAGCTCATCTACTGTCTCTACTGAGACGTCGCCCACCACTGAAGGAGATGATGTTTACACTATCAAACCAAGGGTGAGACCGACAAAGTCGCAGCCAAACCTGACGACACCTACGGTTACTACTGACTTAACAACGAGTGCATTACCAACAATCACTCCCACAGTTCCCACTATAGTGAAAAAGAAGCTTGGTCATCGCAGACCAATCACAACTTCTACTTATCAGCCAGAGACCACCACAATAATAGTTAAAGACGACTTAAATAAAGAATCTCAAATCATGAAAATTTCTTCTCGTCCAAATTTTCCAAAGTTAACTGGATTCGATTTTAAAAACGATTTCTCACATAAACAAGACGAGAAAGATACACCAACAAGCGATGTTGCTGTGAGCATATCAGATACTTTAAAAACATCTCCAGAATCCGAACTAGAATTCTCATTTCACAAAGACGTTAAGCCAATAGAAGCCAAGTTAGAACCAGTAACAAACTTAAATAGAGAAACGACAACTGAATTTTATAGAGAACAGACTATTGAAGATAACACCACTCCACGTCCGGACACTACAACAACTGGCAGGGTACAGAGACCAAGGCTCAAGAATAAATTCAATAGAAATAGATTTAACGTTAAGGACTACAGAAGTAGACTAAGTTCCACAACAAGTACAACAGAAAAACCAGTAGATAATACACCTAAAATACGGTACCCACAAAGAAGGATCCCATACAATGAAAACGATAATGAGAACACAACTGAACGTAAAAGATTTACGCCGAAAGACCCCAGACACAAAATTGGCAATGGGACAGAAAATAATGAACAAAGCGAGAAGGAAATACATTCATTCAAAGCACATAACCGACATAGGGAAAGACAGAGGGAAACAATAGAAGCTGTAGAAGCTACTACCATATCCACACGTACTAGAAATGGGCAGCGTAGACCCAGACCTCAAGAAGAATCTACAGAAACAACTCCAACAGCCGTCCACATTAAGAGACCTCTAAGAAAGAAGATGAAAGATTCAGACATTGGTGAATCGGTACAAGATATTTCCGTGACGGAAACAACTTCATACGATAGGAACGAAATAACCTCAGAGAGGACACGTTCTGAAAGTGCTATAATGAAAATTGCTGATAAAAAGCACCAAGATCATATAGAAAATTTGTTTGAGCATTCAAAACGAGTGTCAGACTTAACATTAGCAGCTAGTAAAGATTATAATACGCCAGGTATGTTTAAAACAGTGTCCTCGAACAGCAGACGAATACCAAACTATTTTACGATTGCTACAGACGACCCAATACTTCCGATAGAAGCGTTTTTCCCTCAGCTGAACCAAAAGAAGGAATCGTAATGTTCCTATATAGTTAAAGGTATAAACCAAATTTTCTTCACTGCCAAAGCTTTTCTGTAGGTCTGATTTAACAGAGGTTTGAACGTAAAAATGCAATGACATTTAAATCTGTCTGTTTATTTATACTCTATTCCTATACAGTAACTAAGAAATTTCTATAATTCCATTTTTTATCACATTTATTTGCAAAATTTAAATTTTTTCACAGTAATAATACTAATACTACGAACAGAAGGTTCATTTTGTCACTTGAATAAGTAGTGACTCTTTTAGAGATGCGATAAAATTCAAAATTGCCTACGCGGTTGAATTATATACGTATCATATTTACCTTAAATGTCTGGACTGTGTCTAAATTGCGTTAGTTAAAATAATAAGATGGCACTCCCCGGGCACAGTATAAATAAGGACAGTAAGGTAACTAAGCCTAGTTGATGAAATAATTACCTACGCTCTATTGAAGATGCAGGGCTGTGACTTTAATGTTTTAGATACTTACCTATTTTTAATTTTCATTAAAACATATTTATTTTATAAATCAGCAGGGCGGTTAAAATACGAAAGCTCCCGTTTTGATGAAGCCCACTTCAAACAGACGTATACTACGCAATACGTGCGTCGATTTTTAAAAATATTGCGGAGATAACCTTATACGCGACCACTCGTTTTGGCGCGCCACTCACTACTGACAGCACCGCGAGAACCGCTTAGGGGTCTTGTCCATGCACATGTTTGTGTGAGTATGCAGTTTAAACAGTTTGTAGGTAGTTTCCATACTGTCTATTTTTATACTGAGCCCCGTTGATCTCCTTGTAGGTTGTATCGCATCGAAATTACCGAGTACGTTAGTTCTGCTTTTGAGTCCCTTTATAACAAACCGTGCACAGGAGTGAAAATCATATTTTAGTAACAATTTTATTTTGTTCTTGTAATCATTTAATGTGTGTTTATGGATCCTATATAAGAGCATAGCAGGTACTTTTTTTTAAATTTACTACTAATGTATAATTTGTGAATTAAATAAAGTTTAAAGACTAAAATTTTCAAGAACTGACACTAGATAAGATAACTATTTATAAATTATGTTAAAAGTAAACATTTTTCTTGGTGCTCATTTAGTATAAGTTATATTGTAAATTGATATGTTTGAGTGTTACATAAAAATAACTATATTAACTATGTAACTTGTGTGTTTGTGTATATTTCAATGTATAAGTGACCATATATAAAAATACCCTCATAAAATTTCCATAACAAAAGTCGTCATCTTACCGAAAAAATTTGAACTATTAATTTAAATATTTCTAAGTGTATATGACTATGCCTTAGTAACGACACAAATTCAGGATATTTTTATATTTCCGGTTACATAAGACCTACAGTGTTGATGCATTTTAATGTATATTTGAATATTGAAGTAAATGTCGTGTAAATGTGAGATGAATGAACGAAAATATCGAATTATTTATACTCTTAGTGATTAATTGTGTAAATAAAACAATTTCTTTACTCATTGGTTTTATTTAATGGAACAAAACACTGAATTAATAAGTAAGAAAGGAGGGAACTGCGCAGTTGTAACTAGATACCTCTTTTTATTCTATTGCATTTAAAGTTGAAGCAAATGATACAGATTGTGGTAGCTGGATGTGCTGGCGTCTGTACATGTAAAACGTAGATCAGTTTAAGCTGCGCGTGCGTCTACTGCGTGTATCTTGGATAGCGACTGGATGGACTTCACAGCGGCTTGATGAATACTTTTATCCAACGCATCTGTAAAATAATTTAAATATCTTTTATTATTATTCAGACTAACCATTTGGGGTTAGCGATCGCGACTGCTAAGCCGGGTTCGATCCCAAACCAGGACAAATCTCTGAGCACGATTATGTTTCTGTGTCTGGGGGTAAGTTGTCTACAAATTGTAGTTTGGGATGAGATGAAACTGCCTTCTGATCCCAAACTAAAAACTGTCCCAATTTATTTGTTTATTTATTTTATTAATGGTTCCGTTGGAATACATTTATATAGCGAGATGGTTCCGTCAATGGTACTTACATATCTTGTGCTGTCCCTTAATCGGGAATCGAAGCCGCAAACTGACAGGGTTGCTGCATATAAACATATAAGGACTTTCACCTATTTCACCAGGGAATCTGCAACAAAATAATAAATTCTATTAAACGGTAGGTCGGAGGTTTGAACCATTCTGACACTACAGTAACCACTGCCCATACGATCACTTATTTATTTATTTATTTGTTCGGGAATACAAACGGTTACACATTTTTTTATAGGATTTAGTCAATGAGTAACCCACATCGTTATCCACATCTTAAGTAAAATAGTCTTAACATGGAACTACTTAACTAAGCACGAGTGAAGCCTAGTGCTAAACATATTTGATTTAAGTAAGGGCATTTATATAAAACAACATATATATTTTTTAATGTTACTTAGGAAATTAGTTATAAATATTCTGAATTAGCTGTGCCCCGCGGTTTTACCCGCGTTAAATTTTATAAATTATCACAAGCGTGATAATATGTAGCCTATATGTTGACACGACCTCTTAGTAATATTCATGCAAAATTTGAAGTAAATCTATCCAGTATTTTTTGAGTTTATCCCGGACATACATACAGACAAACAGACACACAAACAAAAATTCTAAAAACTATATTTTTGGCTTTGATATCGATTTAGATTACGCCCCAAGTATCCTTTTTAAAAAATATTCAATGTACAGTTTTGACTTTCCTACGATTTTATTATATGTATAGATTAGTTGTCAAACTAAAAGTCAAGTGAGGTCTACTTACCTCTTCTCGTACTCTTCTAGAGGCAGACAGTCGTCGACGTTTACAAAGCCGAGGAGACAACCAGTCGGGTAGAACGACGGGAACTTTATATCTAAATCTAGAAATACAATAAATAATTACTATTTTTAACATAAACAGCAGAATCAAAATACAAACAAATAGACGTAGTGTAAATTTTGCAAAATGCGCTCCCGCAATAAAAAAACACCATTCAAGCAAATTACGTGTACGCTCAGAAATTAAATCCTTTGGTGGTCATCCATGGACTGACCGTGATCCTAGTTGCTTAACCTCCCCAATCACTTACGGACTGGTGATGAGCTCCTCAATATAGTACCTAAGTAACTTGTTATTTATTTAAGGATTTCTCAATATTTTATGTGAAAAAACAGACCGCACGGACAGACTACTTGAAAATCTAGTTACTTTAGTATTGTATACGACTATATCATATTATACATATATACATTGTGAACTTGCAAATATATTCAGCACTTGAGTATTAACATACACTTGTGATGTTAATACCCAAGTGGTGTATAAATTTCATTATTTCATCACTATTTCATTTCATACATTATTTATTGTCTGTAGCATTAGCAAATGCGGCAGTAAATTATTTAGTAGCATTAGCAAATGCTACGGTAAATATTCTACTGCAACATTAGCAAATGCTACAGTAAACATTTTACTACAGCAATAGCAAATGCTACTAAATAAATTACGATAGTTGTAGCAAATGCTATGGTAAATATTTTACTGCAGCATTAGCAAATGCTACAGTAAATATTTTACTGCAGCAATAGCAAATGCTACTAAATAATTTACCGTAGCTGTAGCAAATGCTACGGTAAATAATTTACAGTATATAATTAAAGGTAGGCGCCTTTTTCTCGCTTGTACGGTTAATACGCAGGCTTCCAACTATGCTCATTTATCTTTCTTTTTCTTTCTTGGATGTAGCTTTAGTTTTAATAAAAATACAGTATTCAAAACTGTTTGGCATCTGCAGATTTGTTTATTCTCTGATAGCAAGCATTTTTTTACTATATTATACCTTGCTTGGTGACGTGAGCGAATATCAGAATATCATCAACCCATCTTATCCCGTGGGGGGCGTAGAAGTCGACCCGCGGGAATATCCACCAGACGACGGGCAGCAGCGTCCTTCTGAGTACTACGATCATCATACTGCTATCGCCAACCAGTCTACCAAGCATGGCGATTATGGCATATACCCCCTTTTTTTGGGGATTCTTTTGTCCAGCAGCGGACGTACTTTGGCTGACATGATGATGATGATATAATTAAATGACTATATTTTAACCAAAGAAAAGTCCACCTTTTTCTCGCTTGAACGGATAAATAGTAAGCAGGGTTCCATTTATTTGGAAGCCTTTTCAAATCCATGTAAATTAAATTAACTTAAGGATTCGTATTAACTGTGCTCATTTTATTTCTTCTTCTTTCTTGAGGGTAATCTTAGTTTTATAGATTTTAAGCCAACATCTAAAAAACTCTATTCAAAACTATTGCAGAATCATTGCTCATTTTCATTATCATATCGGATGGTGAAAACCTCCTTTCGATATTTCTTATTAGATTCAACATACTGTAGGTTTAGGTACTTTCATAATTATATTCTACATAGTATGAGAAAGTATCTTACCAGGATAACTTTTTTTGTACCGCTGCTCTATAGCTGCGACGATTTCCGGTTCCGGTGGCTTCGAACCCGACGCTATCCACAGGCGACCTCGATGGCTGGTGTACCATGAACGACCTTCATGACTGTAACAACAACGACAACAAAATGTTTATTTTAAATGAATATGGATACTAGTTTTTATTTCTCAATATTTACCGGCTTGCTACTTACTACATCATTTTATATATATTTTGACAGGCGTTTGGAGTGGTTGGTAAATGCTTGCCTTTTACGCTGCAGGTCGTGGGTTAGATTCCCACCCAGGACAGATATTTGTGTGGATGAACATGTCTGTTTGTCCTGGATCTGGGTATAAGTGTCTATATATAAGATATGATGTAATATATCAGTTATCTGGTTTCCATAGTAGAAGCTTTGCTTAGTTTGGGATCAGATGGCCGTCTGTGAATAATGACCCAGAATATAATTAGTTAAATATCGCGGTATACTAACATATGACGTCACTTGTAGTGGAACCATAGAAGTTCCATAGCGATTCTTTTTCTGAATAACAGACAGAGCATCTTAACTTGATTCTCGCCAAGAACTTAGAATTTGCTGTCAGAATCACATGTTTTTATAAATAAATAATATCTTCCGACAACTAAAACACTGTCATCTGATCCCAAACTAGGCAGAACCTGTACTTTTTTGTGGGCTTTTACGGGTATGTATCCGTCATTCCAACCCGCAGACACTTTCGCAAAGACTAAACCTAACCTGCCGTGGACTTCTTCTGACGCCTGATAATGGGAAGCCCCGGGTACGCGGGTATGGTGATCCGGCGCAAAAGGGGGGCGCCATGTCCCAAATGTTCGGACGCGTTACTCTGGTAGGGCTATATGGCAAGCAAACAACTGATAAACGTTCTTATATATTTCTAAATACATACCTACATATTATAGATAAATTACAATTGACTGCCTCGTTGGTCTAGCGGTAGCGTGTTCAACCGCAGAAAATGAGGTCCTGGGTTCAAATCCCGGGTCGGGCCAAAAAGTGATTTTGGGATTTTTCCGTAAAAAGAAATTTCTCAGTATCAGCCCGAAGTCTGGAAGTTGGCGGTATTACACCCCCGTGCCTCGGAGAGCACGTAAAGCCGTCGGTCCTGTGCCTGATCTCTTTCCGGTCGTGTCGCTAGTCGTCCCATCGGATCATGAGAGTGATGGAATAGAAAGTGCCCCTGTGTTTGCGCACACACTTGTGCACTATAATATGTCCTGCGCAATTGGCTAATCTCCATTGAGAATGGCCGCCGTGGCCGAAATTCGGTCGATAAGACATCAAATTACAATTGGACGCGGATCAAAAATCGTGCTCATCACACAAAAATTGACCTGCTATATCATTCTTGTCTTTTTGTTAGCGAAGACCTGTTATTGGCTTTTTGTCGCTTATTATATTGTTATCTTTGTTAACATTGTATAGCTATTGGTCATCCGAGAATAAATAAATAAATAAAACTATCGCACAATAATTTTATTAAATAAAAATAAATATCCTCCTAGACGAATTTCTGCCACGGCCGCGGCGGCCAGTCTCAACAGAGAGATCGCAGATGGCTAGCGCGGGACATATTATAGTGCTCAAGTGTGTGCGCAAACACAGGATCACTTTCTATTCCATAACTCTCATGATCCGATGGGACGCCTAGCGACACGACCGGAAAGAAGTCAGGTACAGGACCGACGGCTTTACGTGCTCTCCGAGGCACGGGGGTATAATACCGCCAACTCCCAGACTTCGGGCTGATGTTGAGAAATTTTTCTTTTTTCATAAAGTTCCAAAATCACTTTTGGCCCGACCCAGGATTTGAACCCAGGACCTCGTTCTCTGCGGGTGACCGCATGACACGTTACCGCTAGACCAACGGGGCAGTCAATAATAATTTTATTATCACGTGATAAGTTTAGAGTATAGAGATCTTTAAGCCCCACGGAAACAGTTTGCAATTCAACCTTGAGCACCCTCATAATGTACTGTAAAAGCATATCAGCGTTAACCACTGGAATACTAAAAGCGCTCTTACTGCTTACTTAATACAGACGCTCAACACGACAGATAAAAAGTATCATACTTACATAGGTCCATTGCACAATTATTCACCGATTCTCTAACACGATACGACCTTCTCATGCTAGAAGCATGAGAAGGTCGTACTGATTCAGCGATCTGAGATTAGAACCCTAAAGCTAGCGCGGGTTCCTTATTTTGTAATCTTTAACTTCCAACTTTAGGCCAGTCAAACATAAAAGTAGGAAAAAAAATAATTACATCACATAATGAAGTTCATAAATATGAAAGCACCGAACAGTGCTCCGATGAAAAGATAAACTGGATTGAGGAACAAACTTACCATTGGCGTTGGAAAACTGTTGTTCTTATACATTGATATAGGTCGCGGTTAGTTTCCCAACTGCAAAGTAAGTTTGTAATAGCGAAAACTATTTGGTTGAGTGTATGTACATATGTCGGATCTTCATTTCATATGTAAATACAGGAAATGAAATTAACGTTGGAAATTGTTATTTTAAGCCTATTTCATTCTACTAGTTTAGAAATATAAAGAGTTATTATAGCCACTCAGACAGCGACAGCACCCCACTCCCCCTTCCGAAGAAGGGGGCGAACGATCATCGAGGGCTAATGGTAGACTACCACCGCCCGCCTCACGCTCAGGGTGCCGCGCCACGTCTCATCATCGTGACTTGTGAGGACTCGCATAGTGTGAAAGTCTCGGGAAGAGCTTACTATAGAAATGATCCTATGAAGTAAGGTCTTAACCATAGTGACGCTCGGATCGAGAGTCATTCAACGGCGGAAAATCTCAATAGCGACTTATAAAAAGTGACGTCATTCGTACAGCGACATCTAGTTTTTGTATGGTAAACTGTTAACATGACATTCGGTCGTACGTACTACACGCGGCGCTTATCGTTCAAGGTCAGCGGAACAGAGTAATATTTTAAACGCCACCTTGACCCGTTTGAATTGCAGAGAGCACATGGTGCGTTGGAAAATTTAATTTATAAAGTATTGATTCGCTAAGATAAGTGTGTACAAATCATAATAAGCGTATGTAAGAAAAAAAATAATATACTTACTGTCATTAACAAGAGTATAAAAGTTAAATCTTTTTAAACAATTATAAATTTGACTTAAGTCTTAATTACGATAATTAACACTTAAGTCAAATTCATAATTGTTAATTTTTAAATTTATTTTAAATGCATATAAAATATTAAAAATTGATTAATTAACTAATTAAACATTCTTGTTTCGAATTAGATTCATTATTTAATTTATTTTTAACTTGGTATATTCTCCCAATCGACCTTGAAGAGGTGCATTATTGTTAATTTATAATTTGTTTTAACTTCATATAAAATTTTAATAATTTGATTAATTAAGTAAATTAACTAATCAAATATCCTTGTTTCTAATTAGATACATTGTTTTAATTTTTTTTAGCTTCGGTATTTTCTCCTAGTCGACCTTGAGGAGGTGCAGAGTTTAAAAAGTGATAAAAATATAAATATAAAATTATATTATAGATTAGAAATATATAAATACTAGAAATATATAAAATAATTTTGAAAGGTAGGGTTGGTAAGGGTAGGTTATCAACCTTAACCAGTAGGTAACCTCTTTTTTACTCATTCTAAAATATCCAAAATTTCTGTCAAATATTATTTGGTAATGTCCCAAATATGCAATACAGGTTTCCTTTTTTTTAATTTCGGTCAGTCTAAAATATAAAAAAAAATGGAAACAAGTGATTATTTTTTTTACAGGCATTTTTTGGAAAGCATACTGTGCGCCTTAAAAATCAGTATTATTAAAACGGAAACGTAAAGATTCAAGAAAAGCTATACAATTAGTAATTCCCGATTAACTGCGATAGAAATAATAGCCATTTAACTTAATTTAAGAAGTATAAAAAAATAAATTTGATCTTAGGCCAGGTCGTGGCGTCACGGACCCAATTTCATTCAGGAAGAAAATAAAAATAAACATAGTTATTCCCAGCTTCCACTAGATGTCGCTGTACGAATGACGTCACTTTTTATAAGTCGCTATTGAGATTTTCCGCCGTTGAACGACTCTCGATCCGAGCATAACTTTCGTTAAGACCTTACTTCATAGGATCATTTCTATAGTAAGCTCTTCCCGAGACTTTCACACTATGTGAGTCCTCACAAGTCACGATGATGAGACGTGGCGCGGAACCCTGAGCGTGAGGCGGGCGGTGGTAGTCTACCATCAGCCCTCGATGATCGTTCGCCCCCTTCTTCGGAAGGGGGAGTGGGGTGCTGTCGCTGTCTGAGTGGCTTTTTATAACTTCTTTTAAATCCATATTAGAACTCATTTTAAAAGCCTTAATTAAATTAGTTAAGTACGATACTATGACAAATTGTTAAAACTAATTCTATGGTCATTTAATGGTAATCGAACTGAATATGTTGAACCATGATACATAAAAAAATTTCGTTGGAACGAAGTTCCTTATCGCGCGTTGTGAAAGGGGGCTAGACGGAAAAATTAAAGTTGTCACGACTCTTTGCAGCTGTGCGGCGTGGCGTTGGAGCCGTGTCAGAGGCCTACTGGGCGGCTTGAACAACTCTGACACTAGGGTAACCACTGCCCATACGATAAGATAAGAAGACCAAGTGGGTGTCAATAACAATCATCTTCTAGACATCTAACTAGACTTACCTTTAGACTAGCTAGTCGGATTTTTTTAGATTTATTGACCACATTTAAAAAAAATAATTAGTGTCCATATAACCGACAATAAGAACGAGAAAATGTCGCATACAATAATTCAAAACGAAGTCCTATGTCCATGTATTTATTATAAAAAGCGGCCAAGTGAGAGTCAGACTCGCTCATGAAGGGTTCCGTAGCAGCAAGTATTTGAGTTGATTGAAAGAAAGTTAAATTGATGTTTACGATTTATGACGTATTAAAAAAACTAAATTAGAAACCTTAATATCATTTTTGAAGACCTATCCATAGATACCCCACATGTATAAGATTGATGATCTTTTTTATGTGTTTCAGTTCTAAGTATGGGGCCTCCCGAAGTTTAATGGTTTTTTATTCTATTTTTGTGTGATATTTTTCATGCGTTTCACAGAATACACCTACTCGCCAAGTTTTTAACAGTTAGTTCATATAATTCCGGATAAAAGTGGCTGTGTCATTCGGACGGACAGACAGACATAACAAATCCATAAGGGTTCCATTTTTTACAATTTGGCTAAGGAACCCTGAATATACATTATTTAAAGAACTAATGCATAATATGATTTACGGGGGGGACAGCGCGTACGCAGTCCCCACTACCAAAAATTACGCATCCGAGTTATCCACATTAGGGATAATCGCAGGGGTCAACCCATCCGCAGTGCAATGGATAGGCCTCGCCCTGGGGGAACCGCCTTCATGATCACGGTGTCCCCTATGCCAGGTAAGTATGATTTCGGTAGCGCGCCGCGGCGGGGTCGTCTATCCGCGGAGAATCTCTATAGCGACTTTTAACTTCTGTAGAATGCCACCTAGTGGATTTTCGACGAACTAAACTGTTCACTTGGACAATGTCGATAAATAACTAGAGTTAATATTTTATGGCTACACGTTCACCACCTTTCTAATTAAATACTATACTAATTAATGATGTTAAATAAATAAATTAACACTATTTTATCCGAACTAATTTTACGATGGCGGCGCGGCGGTGATTGAGACAAGTGGCGCCACCTCAAAGGTTGTATAGCTCTACAGTTACGCCATCTAGTGGATTTTATAGGAACTAAATTATAACATTTACTTTCATTATAGAGGTCGCTACATTTATAAGTGTGTTAGCAATAATAATTAATGTCTATTTTACTAATCAAGAGAGGCAAATCTCCTTTATATCGAAATCAGTGGATGGTCATGTCAGTTTAATAATTAGCAACTTCCTAAATATAACTATTGTTAAGAACATTTGAACTTAAAATTATAACATTCGAAGTACCTAGGTGCCAATTAGGTACAATAGGGACTGTAATTTCTACTTAATTATCAGCCAATGTTATAATTTCATGTATATGCTGATATTACTTTATACTTTGTTTTTAAGCAGAAGATTTTGTATCAATTTTTTTATGTAACTTATTTTTAGTTACTATTTATAAGTTTGGTATAGAAATATATAATATGTTGGCGTGGTTGGAATCCGGAGGTAATTATCTATAACAGTATAAGTATCTACTTACAAAAGAAAAGTAGTATAGCAGTTATCTGGTTTCCATAGTACAAGCTCTGCTTATATTGGGATCAGATGGCCGTGTGTATATAATGTCCGAGGCTATTATATTAGTATTATATCTACGAATAGATGGAAAAACCTCACAAGCATACGCGTTGGGATAAAAAATATTATATATTTTTTTTAAATAATGAACTTAGTTAAGTGTATTGTTAATTCAATTCCCATAAAATAGCGTTTATTATTAAATATATACCACACAGTATGCGTACAAGGTTAGAATGCGTTGAACCGGTACGGCCAAACAAGATAGCATCATTGTGTCACGATAACCTTGTTTCATAATAAACGTCAAACACTATGAGAACTAAAAGTCAATATGGAGCTTGTAAGGACTAGATGGCGTTGTACGAATGACGTCACTTTTTATAAGTCGCTATCGAGATTTTCCGCCGTTGAACGACTCTCGATCCGAGCATAACTTTCGCTAAGACCTTACTTCATAGGATCATTTCTATAGTAAGCTCTTCCCGAGACTTTCACACTATGTGAGTCCTCACAAGTCACGATGATGAGACATGGCGCGGCACCCTGAGCGTGAGGCGGGCGGTGGTAGTCTACCATCAGCCCTCGATGATCGTTCGCCCCCTTCTTCGGAAGGGGGAGTGGGGTGCTGTCGCTGTCTGAGTGGCTATTTCAACTTCTTTTAAATCCATATTTGAACTAATTTTAAAAGCCTTAATTAAATTAATCAAGTACGATACTATGATAAATTGTTAAAACTATTCTATGGTCATTTAATGGTAATTAACTGAATATGTTGAACCATGATACATTAAAAATTTTCGAAGTTTTATTGGAACGAAGTTCCTTATTGCGCGTTGTGAAAGGGGGCTAGACGGAAAAATTAAAGTTGTCACGACACTTTGCAGCTATGCGGCGTGCGCATGTTTCTCTGTCTGTCTCTCTCTCTTATAGAAACCATGCCAGATATTTCTATTTCGCATTGAACAGTGTGGTGTCGCGACGATTATTTTTGTTGAGTGTATACAGGTTTTTTGTACGTAATAAATAATAAGAAATAACTTCGTTCCATCCGGGTGTCCCTTGACACCTCTCAATTTTTTTCTTTTTACGTAGATGTTATCGTTTTTCAGCTAAATAACGATCATCCCTAATCAAAGATAAGTTTACTGGAGGAGTCAGTTAGTTTATATTTTCTGTAATGCACTGCTTAGTTCCAGTTATTTACATGTATATCAAAACTTTGGTATCTTGCCCACTGTCAATATTACTATTAATAGTCAATATACGCGCGGCGAGTGTGGTACCTACTATACATTTGGCTTGGCACCGACTTCAAACCTATCAATAGGTGGCACATATAAATTATATTATTTCATTAATATTAAAGGTATTACGTTTGCATAAGAAATGTATTAAATTAAATCTTTATTAAGATATTTTTTTATACTGTTTAGTTTTGAGTCGATTTTTTTAAACCAAGTTTTTTTTATTTGTTACTTTTTAGGGCGGCTTGCACGAAATTTCGTTTAAATATATCTTAAACAAATTTAACTAAATACGTTTAAATCGATAAATGTGTTAAACAGGATTACGTTTAATGATCTCTTGCACGAAGCTGTTTCGAAACATATTTTACTAAACGCGTTTATTGTGTCGGTATAGCAGTTCTCCTTTGTTTCGCTATACGTAAGTAACAGATGACGCCATTTTTTAAACAAAATTTCTTTTTTCTACGATTGAAGTATGTTTAAATGGAAACCAGTGCTGTTATTATTTACAAAAAGTAACATGTGCCTACTTATTATTTGTTTGCTTTTTGGCTTTTGGTTCTTCACATTTGTATGACACCATGAAATGTAATAATGTACCTATGTTCGCAGTTAATAAATTGATTTGATTTGTTTTGAACTATCGCCTATTCACTTCTTTTTATTACTCAGGGTCTTGAATAATTTTGTTCTATTTAAATCTTATTACTATAACAGGTCTTCTTATAAATTATTATTTCTTCATCATCATCCGACTTCAAACCCCATACATCCATTATTTGAATTCAAAACTATCCTCCACGTCCTATAAAAATAACCTCTCAAAATGAATGTCAAGCTTCGCTAAACGCATTTAGAGGCGCTAAATGCCCGTTAATGGGTACTTAACTATGACAGTTCTTTAAACACATTTAGCGACTTATTTAGCATGGTGCATGGCGTTGGAATGACCTTAACGTGAATTTTGATTTAAATTGGTTTTAAATAGTATTTAGTGCGATGGTGCAAGCCGCCCCTAGTGTCTAGCTATGGGTAGGACTACAAAAGGTGCCGCGCGCATGAAAACTATAGGTCCCAAACTCCCAACAAACGAGAACGGAAAAAAGAAAATATATCCTCCGAAAAAAATGTTCTTCGAAACTCTTTTTCACGTTGTTGTGACACAGCGAATGACCGAAAAGACCGTTTGTAAAATAAGAAAAACTACACAAAATTATGATCACTCTAAGAAAACTTGCACGGTACGATTCTAGATTCGCTAAAATTCATGAAAGTCTGAACAGCAAGCGCATACATAGGTTAGGCCGTATTTATGACCATCTAGCTAACGAGTGTGTGTGCTGAGGGCTTACAGACTAGGTCTTATTAATGATCGAATAGTCATCAAGTCTGCTGAGCAGAGGGCATGAGTCTATGAACACTAGGTTTTATTAATGATCGATTAGCCAACGAGTCTACTGAGCAGAGGGCTCATAGCCTAGGTCTTATTTAAGATTGATTAGCTAACGAGTCTGCTGAGCAGAGGGCTATTAGACTAGATCTTAATCATGATCGATAAGCCATCGAGTGTACTGAGCAGAAGGCTCATAGACTGGGTTATTGATGATCAAGACAGCGAGTCGAGAGAGTTCGAGTCGGACTCGCCCGTGAAAGGCGGAATGTTTTTTTTCGGAGCATTGCGGTTTACGATTTATGACGCATTAAAAAATCTACTTACTAGATCTCGTTCAAACCAATTTCGGTGGAAGTTTGCATGGTAATGTACATCATCTATTTGTTTTATCATTCTATTATTTTAGAAGTTACTGGGGGGGGGGGGGGGTGGACACATTGTATGCCTTTGGAAGTGTCTCTCACGCAAACTATACAGTTAAGAAAAATATAATATTATAAACCTCAATATCAATTTTAAAGACCTATCCATAGATACACCACATGTATGGTTTGATGATTTTTTTTTAAATTCTGTTCTATGTATGGGGAACCCCAAAAATTTATCGTTTGTTTTTCTATTTTTGTGTGAAAATCTTAATGCGGTTCACGGAATACATCTGCTTACCAAGTTTCGACGGTATAGTTCTTATAGTTTCAGAAAAAAGTGGCTGTGACATACGGACGGACAGACAAACAGGCATGACAAATCCATAAGGTTTCCGTTTTTTGCCATTTGGCTACAGAACTCTAAAAATGGCAGCTATTCCAATTCAAACTAAAAAAGAATCACGTAAATCGGATCATAAATCTCAGCGTAATCGGTTTACGTCCATAAAAAAATGCGCTTGTGCTAAAAAGGGGGCCTATATGCGCTTCCAAAAACGAGCTTATACGCGCGTATTAAATGCTAGTCGTCTGAAACTGTTATTAAAGTTTTGACAAGAAACACTTGAACAGTATGAGTCTAGCTAGACTTAGTGCAGTCATTGAAGCGAAAAATACGGTCTTACCTCCGATTTTTTTTACTGTGAACCGATTTGCATGAAATTTTGGAATAAGGCTCATCTTACCCTTAACTTCAAAAGTGAAAATGATCTGAACTCCGCCTATTATTTTTAAGGGGTGTAAACAACCTCTTAATGGAAAAATTGACATTGAGCCATTTTATCGCTATAAAACATGTCTAATAGTAAGGGGTGAAATTGTAAAGTATTTTCTAACATAATTACCTCATATTAAAATCATTTTCAACCCCTTGAAAATCTTACAACCCTTGCAAACAACCCCTAAATTGAAAAAATCACAAAAAAATACTTTGGTATGACATAAAAAGATATAAGTATAGAGTAAGTAATATTTTATATTCTCTATACTAATTATCAAATTTTTAACCCCCTTTCAACCCTTGAAAACTACCCCTTGATAAAAAATTGATAAATTTTTTTTTGATAAAATGAAAAGATTTAATTAATAATTTAAATTTAAATATTATGCCACACTCTCGAAAATGATTATCATATTCTTAAGCTTTTCTACCCTTAGAAACTACCCCTAAATTAAAACAGTAAATATATATGATTACATATTTAAAAATAATTTAATTTAGAGTAAAAAATTACCATTTATTGAATAAAATATTTACAAATTATATAAAATTGTACTATTATTATTAAAATATAATATTATTATTCATGTTTTCATTCGTTCAACATCTTCTGGCTGAATTGGAGGGCTATTTTGGCAGTTATCTCCACTGCACGTTCCACAGGTACTATTACAAAACAGACCAACTTTTCTGCATCCGCAAGACGCTCCACATCCTTTTTTGCAGTTTAGTAATATATATATATTTATGTATCCAATAGCTCTAAAAAATGTGTTGAATTAAAAATTCCACTATACATAATCTATCAGTTAATTTTATTATCGATGGCTTTTTCGTTGGCCCCTTCACTCAAATGTGTTATCTAAACATATAAGAACATGCCTACGTTTCCAAAATATAGGAGCCATATTATGTATATATATACACATTACAATACTTGGAGGGTCTCTTTTATACTGTGTACTTTCACATTGCTCCAAAAGAAATTTTCAGTTACTAAGTAGAAAAAAATATGATAAGTTTCTGGACCATAACTCCTTCAATTTTCAAGCTATCAAAATTTATAAAAAACCATTGTAAAGGTAATTAAGAGACCTACAACATCCTGCATTGCAATATATAGTTAAAAACCTTTTTCTGAAACGGTGAAGGGTTAAAGGGCTTAAGAGAGGCTGTGATTGCGCTGCCACGCGCTCTTTAAACAATCATATCTCCGTAAATTTTTGTTTGTCAGAAAAACAAATAAACCAAATTGTTTGTCAGAAAAATACCTAAATTTTTTATTCGTACACTTTTATACGTATCTGTGGTCATTTTTGAGATATTCCGAAAAATAAGTGGGTTTTTTTAAAAATTTTAAATTTCGTTTTTTTTTTCAAAGTGACTTTTTTGAAAACTATGTGTCCTGAAGCAGCCAAACTGATACTATCTATCAAACTCTTTATAATAAAGTTAATTCTAGGCGGAATACGATTAATTTTAATTTTGGTGGAAATGGGACTTATGAAACCCATTGATTTAAAAGAAAAAACATTAGATGCTCCCCTTATTTGCAATACAGCTCACTTATTTTACGTACAAAAGACTTTTAATAGTGCTCATTTTAAAGCTTATTTCAAGCACTACAAAACTCTATTGTATTAGAATGCATAAAATGCATCTGCTCGCCGCTAGATGGCATTGACCACATCGATTAAATTTAAGACAAAATAAAAAACGGCTTTGATCTTTAATATCTAGCTTAATATTGCACTTATAATACTTTATAAAAACCAAATTGTTCATTGTTTTACCTGCTACAATTTTGTTCTTTATAAAATTTTCGATAAAACGTATATTTTTGGAGATATTTGCAAAAAACCGATGAAAAACGTGAAAAAATTGCGATTTTACAATTGCCAATAACTTGAAAAGTATTGCATTTATTGAAAAACTTTATAGATGATTTTTTGCTTAAAATTAGACCTTCTATCGATATCTGAGGTTATTTTGAAAAAAAATACAATCACCTTCGAGAAGGGGTGGCAACCACCCCCAAGGTGGTTGCGGAGTTCAAATCATTTTCACTTTTGAAGTTAAGGGTAAGATGCACCTAATTCCAAAATTGTATGCAATTCGGTTCACAGTAAAAAAATTCGGAGCAATAATGCTTCAATGACTGCACTAACTGGCTAAGATTTAAAAACGTCTGTGCCAAAGACAATTACATCGTATACATAAACGAAAATTTTCATACCAAAATGTCATGTATATAAAAAATTTATGGGACCAAATGGCAACTATTCCGCATCAAAGTAAAAAAGAATCACGTAAATCGGATCATAAATCTCCGAGTAATCGGTGTACATACATAAAAAAACAGCTGGTGAACTTGAGAACATCCTCCTTTTGAAGTCGGTTAAAAAAAAGAAAGGTCATTAAAATAATAAGTAATACAAAATTAATGTCATATTTAAGAAATACATGCTTACCATTATGTCAAAATGTCAGTAATTATAAATTAACAATGTACACACGGCTACATATCAAGCTATACATTTCCAGTATAAGCTGATTCCGAGTTATATAGGATTTCCATACAACGAGAGGTCGGCTTATATTGGAAATGCATAGCTTGATATGTAGCCGTGTGTACTTAAATTAATGTTACCTTAAATAATTTGTGTCCCCTATTTGTGAACCCTAAATAACAATGAAATGACGTAATTGACACACAACACGAACATTAAAACATTGGACAAATGAAAAATAAATGTCAACTATGTTTTATCCAATAAGTATTCTGTCATTGTATAGTATGCCGTCTTTATCAAAAAATTAGACAATTATCTTTTGAAATTTTAAAAGATTAGTTTCGGAAAGAATATAGGTAGGTAATTTATTATATATCTTAGGAGCCATACCTAAAAAGTTATTGTTATAAACAGTTTTTTTTATGCGGTCTGAATCGTAATTTATTTATGTGACGTTTACTATTTAATGTATCAAACAAATAAAGGTTTCTTTTAACGAATAAGGCCACCTCGTAGATATACAGTATGTTAGTTTAAACGAGGGACATATTCAAACCCATAATAGTGTATGCTTATATGATACTAATAAAAATATGAACAAAAAAAAAACACTGATAAATAACAAACAGAACCATACCAAAAATTTCGCAAAAAGTCTCACAACGTGTATACACCCTTGCGCTAACGTGTTTAGTATTATCGCAGAACATGTGTGCGGGTCAATGACCTTTAGGTAGAATCCATTTTCGCTTCATACTTTAAACCAAACGGGTCTAAAATGGTATGGGTGCATTCCTTCTTCATGCAGCAGCTTCCACACAGTCCAATGTGATACGCCGAATCGTCTTGCAGCATTTCGAGTGCTTTCTTGTGGGTGATGCTCGAAGTATTCAAAAATGGCTTCTTGTAGGTGCACTGGGTATGGCTCCCTCCCTCGTCCTTGGGCATGCGTCGGTACGGTGAACTGACCGAATGTTCGCAATCGTTGGTTGACACCTAGCATAAGGTTGTACAACGGAATCTGGCGGTTGGGAAACATCTCTCGGTACAAATGAATAGCTCCTCGTACACTATCATTCGATAACACGTACCATATCCCAGTATTCTTCATTGGAATATTGATATGACGTCATTTTTAGTTAGTCAAGTACACGTTCACAGAACACACTTATCGGTAAGCGGGGTTGTTTATGCAATACGCGGATGCGCCAGACATGCGGATCTAGCGGCGCGCTCGCATAGACTGCGGGTGCGGTCAGCGCGGGGTTGCGTCCTGTCGGTGCATCGGAACAACACAGAGGAAAGGGCGAAGGGGAGGGCGGGGTTTACGCACGAGCTTCTACTGTTTACAAGTTCACTTCTTGCGCGTTCAGTGTTCATGATAATGTATTTTATAGGACAATTACGAAAAAAATTAGGTTATAGGTTTTTTAAATATTTGGGACGAGAATCGAATACTGAACACCCTCCCTTAATATGTCCCTCGTTTAACCTAACATACTGTATAAACATGGCATAGTAAGAATACGAAGGCTTAAAAGGAAAGGCTTGCAACTCTTCAGTGCTCTTTATTCCGCAGATTGCTCTCAAGCACTTTTTTGAACTCTGAAAACTATTTCCCTGTTAGTGGAATTGCCCCAATATATAATTGCGTAACGCAAGGTGGATGTGACATAGGCGTGATAAGCCGTGATTGCTGTTGCCTGATCTAGTACCTTGGACAAGTTGTACAGAGCATACGAGAACTGGCTTAGTCTTTTAAAGATAGTCTCAGTATGGGACTTCCACGTCATATCTCTGTCTATTTTAAGACCTAAGAATGAGGTAGCACTAGTCTCAGCATTTTCATTATTTTCATATTTTATGTCTAGTTTGGCGTGATTAATCCTTTGTTAAAAAAGTCATGATTTTTGTTTTTACGAAATTTATGATTAGATTATTTTTCCTAAGCCAGTCAATAATACTAACGATGCTGTCATTGATCTCTCTTTCGATTGTCACATTATCACTCTCAGAAAACATAACTGTACAATCATCAGCAAATAAAAACATAGGATGACGTATTACTGTTGGCATGTCATTTATATAGATGAGGAAAAGTAGAGAGCCTAATATCTTCCCTTGGGGTACACCATAATTAACGATCTTTGAGTAGATTCGTAGGATTCTTCAGTTTTTGACTTTATATTTATCCTATGGACTTTAGTTAACTGTTTTCTATTAGTTAGTAGGACTTAATGAGATCAAGAGCGTTGCCTCTAATGCCGTATCTTTCCAGCTTATCAAGCAAAATTTTACGATCTACAAAATCAAAAGCTTTGCTCATATCCATGAACAAGGCTGCCGTTTGACGTCTTTTGTCGATATTTGTGATTACCGTTTCAAATAATCGGTATATGGCCATATTAATATTCTTATTTTGCCGAAATCCATATTGTTCTGCCACTAAAATACCGTTTTTTTTCAAGAAATGTATTGAAGTAACTGTATATAATTTTCTCAAATTATTTGGAGAAAATTGGAAGAAGTGCTATGGGTCTGTAATTGCCAGGATCCTGTTTATTACCTTTTTTATATAGAGGTTTTATAACAGATAATTTCATTCTGTCAGGAAAAACCCCATATTCTATGCATAAATTTATAACATGGCTTAGTACGGGTGCAATAATGATTGATACTGACGTAATTGTATGAGTACTAATGTCATCATACCCAGAGATTTTTGTGTTGTTCAATGAATTAATTATTTTATATCAGAGGGAGTAGTCGGTATTAAAAATATAGAATAGCGATAAAAATTAAATTTTAAATTAGCGCTATTATTATTGGATTTAGATTCGATCTCGTCAATAAAAAAGTTGTTGAAGAATTGTGCTATAAGCTTAGGTTCAGTGATTTTTATATTGTCAATAATAATTTGTTGTATCCCTTCAGTAAGTTTATTACTCTTAAATTTGTTTATTACTTGCCTTGCTTTTATTTTTTGCCATAGTTATGAAATTTATATTCTGTGATTTTTGAGTTAAGTGGGTTATTGTTTTAAGTCGTTTGGAATATTTATTAAATAAATTTCTATTAATGGAGTTAGGACTTATCTGAAATTGCCATAGCATATGTCTTTTTCTTTTGCAACAAAGTTTTATACCCTTACTGATCCATTTGGATTTCTTACACGCTGGAACTTTTTTCTAATAGGAAAACACAGATCATCGAATAGTTTAAAGATGTCATGGAATTTATTAAATGCGCCATTAGGTTCAGTAGATTAGTAAATGACATTAAATGTCAAACTTAGTAAGCAATTTTTAAACGTTATAATGTTGTCATTTGAATAATCACGCTTATGTATATACCAGTGAATTAATACACAGGTTTTCTTTACCGGACATTTCAACAATTGAGCGTTATAGTCTGAAACTGCCAATTCATTTATTTCACACTTACTACCTTCGATATTGTCGACGATATTGTCTATACACGTACCACTACATAAGCGGGTGGCAGTGTGTAATCCTAGCCTTAGATTATAGCTCAATAATATATGACGGAAACTGTTTGAATTATGATTACTTTTAAGCATATCTATGTTGAAGTCCCCACATAATACAGTTTTTTTCGTGATGTGACCACCTATTGTACAGCTTGCGTACCTAAACTAGACGTGCCGATGACGTTGTTGGACAAGGCCCGCACTAGTGAATCTAATCCCTGGGTCTTGGTCTTGGGTACTTTACAAACATGTAATAGACGGACACAAATTACATCCAGACTCAGAACTACTAATTATGAGTCACACAAATAGTTGTGGGACAGGAAGCGGCGAGGCGATTCCAAATTCCCACCTAGGACAGATAATTGTGTGCATGGATATGTCTGTTCGACCTAGGTCTGAGTGTAATTATCTATATAAGTATGTATTTACAACAGAAAAGTAGTTTTTTTAAAGGACTTCAAAAGAAGAAGGTTATCTTATATTCAAATGTTTTTTTTTGGTAATTGCTTTACACGATTTCTTCGTTGTCTGTAGACGGGCCGGTTGGGTTGGTTAGTAAATAGGTCGTGGGTTCGATTTCCATCCGGACAGATATCTGTGTGCATGAACATGGCTGTTTGTCCTGAGCTTGGATATCATTATCTATACAAGTATGTATTTACAAAATAAAAGTAGTGTATGTCATATATCAGTAATCTAGTTACCATAGTACAAGCTCTGCTTAGTTTGGGATCAGATGGCCGTGTCTGTATAATGTCCCACAATATTATTATTAAGTAGTTTTATTTGCTACATGATTTGAATCTTCGCTCACCACGTTCGGTGCACCAATGAACGCCTTAGGCTAACTTTAAACATTATAACAAAGACAATTCTAATCTCAAAAAAAACTTGTGTGTACTTATGTACACGCGTTAGAAGTTATACTAGGATGATCTGTGTGACATTGTCCCTATATATTATTATTATTATACTTCTTAATATACAACTTGAACATAGTTATCAATTTTCATACCACCTAGAACTAACTTCATGCTGTTAAATTTTTTGGTGTCGGTGTGCGCGCGCAAGGTAAAAATTCACTCTCATCATTTTTCTCCATCGCGCCAAAAGAAGTATAACTTCAATTAGGAATTCGTGAACTTTATCATCCAGCGGGTCTCGAACCAGCACCACCTAAAGATCCGGGGTAGGCGCTCTGCGTTAAGCTACGAACGATACACGCTGGCAGATCACATTTAGGATTCCCTTGCTAACACCCTTCCGGAGGATGTAGATATTATACATCGGCTTCGTTTTCTAGAAACATGGCCGACTGATATTTATTTATTTATTCATAAAACAATTTACATTGTATCTGAATCGTGATTACAAATAAGTGCACTAATTAAAATTAAATATATGAATTACATTAACATAGGTCAGGTACAAGTTAAACAATAATAATAGAATAAAAATATAAAACATTAAAAACAGTCAACACACATAAATAAATCTACTCGTAATCATTACAATGGTCAATTTTTTCACAATTGTCATTTACAAAATCAGTCACAGAGTAATAACATTTTTTAATTAGGAAACGTTTTAACCTTATTTTAAATAAATGTGTGTTATATACAGTCTGTTTCAAGTTGTCTGGTAACTTATTAAATAATTCTGTTCCCTGGTACTCAGTAGAATGTTTCACAATATTTAGTTTAGGCGCAATCTTATTTTTAATAGTCTTTCTACGGGTATTTTCTCTAATTTCTCTTTCTTGCTGACTTTCATATTTGTGTATATATTTAGTTCGTTTGTGTATAGATAAGTTCAAAGTTGCATGTAAAAGATCATTTCACATCGATAACACCTTCCAAATTATTACATTTGAATTTTATATTAAATTATTCGCATTATTCGCAATGGTAATAATAATTTCCCATTTTTGAGGTTAGATCAGCTTTGCATTGCGAATAAAATTCCCTAGTGCGGCGTTGTCTTAAAAAAAAAAAATATCAATCACACTAATATTATAAAGGCGAAAGTTTGTGAGTGTATGAGTGTGTATGTTTGTTACTTCTTCACGTCTAAACGGCTGGAGCGATTTCAAAAAAAGTTGGTATGGAGTTAGCTGACACCCTAGATTAACACATAGGCTATAATTTATAAAGTTGAACGCGGTAAAACTACGGGGCATAGCTGGTAATATTATAAATTCAAATTTAAATAGAAGTATATTCTAATTCAAAATGGCAGCACTCACAGTTTGATTCCTTCCACGAGTAGTGAAGCCCAGGGTTGATGCATAGACAAGCACATGCCCGTGTCACTCATCGTCTGCAGCTCAGAGTCTTGGACACGCGGCATTTTTAGTCCTGGGCGGGAAATGGCAGGCTCCACGAAGCGTTGAGTTTCCACTGATGGATCGAACTAAAGGAAAAATACTATAATTAATCTTAGAAAAATTAAATTTGACTGGAATGTAGTCAAGTCTAGTGTTCGGTTCCCCAGACTGCTAGGTCATGGGTTCGGTCCCCACCCAAGACAAAATTTTGTGGAATGAACACGAATATGGCTGGATGTAATTGACAGGCCGGTTGGCGTGGTTGGTAAATGTTTGCCTTTCACGCCGAAAGTCGTAGGTTCGATTCCCACCCAGAACAGAAATTTGTGTGCATAAACATTTCTGTTTGTCCTGAGTTTGCGTGTAAATATCTATATAAGTATGTATTTTCAAAAATAAAAGTAGTAAGTTTATGGAATATCTATTCTATACATATAATAAAATCGTAGGGAAGTCGAAACTGTACATGAAATATTTTCTAAAAAGGATACCTGGGGTGTGATCTACAATCGATATCGAAGCCAAAAATATAGTTTTAAGAATTTTTGTCTGTTTGTCTGTATGTATGTCCGGGCTAAACTAAAAAAAAGTACTGTATGGATTTACTTCAAATTTTGCATGAATATTACTAAGAGGTTGGGTCAACATATAGGCTACATATTATCACGCTATCACCTACGGGGGAGGAGCTGTGATAATTTGTAAAGTTTAACGCTGGTAAAACCGCAGGGCACAGCTAGTGTTAAATAATTATGTGTACCTACTTAATTATATTGCTACAAACATGTTCTGACTATTTACAAGCGCTTTATTATTTATTCTTTTTGAAGTCTACGTGAATAAAAACCTTTTTATTTTTATTTTTATCTGATCCTCAGGATTTAGGTTTTGCCTAGTTGGGGATCAGATGAGAGTATCTTAGTTGTCCCAAGATATTTAATTAATGTAAATACTAGGCTAAGTTAAGGCATTTTAGTATGATTGTGCACGGAGTACATTTTTATTATACATTTGACTGCCGCGTTGGTTCAACCGTGGATAATGATGACCTGGTTTCAAATCCCAGGTCAGGCCACAAAGACACAAGTGATATTGGTTATTTATCTAATAAAAAAAAGTTCTCATCATCAGCCCCAAGCCTGGAAGCTGGCGGTATTACATTCCCTTGCTTCGGAGATACCACTTAAACCACTTTGGCGGTCACCCATCTATGGATTGACCGCGATTCTAGTTGCTTAACTTCGCAGATCACTTACGGATCAATGAGCACATCTGACTATGCCTGTCTAAAACTTTATGCACAAAGTTGTACAAAGGTGGACTTAATGCCATAAGCATTTTCTCCTTGTCGACCTTGAGCTACAACATAGTTCTTTATATTCTCTTTGAAGACTTAAAGTGGTTGGAGTCGCAACCAAACGCTACTACAGGTCGATACGCATGATAATTTTATAATTTAATTAGTAGTTTTTTAAGCGCTATCGGAAGATCAGCGTTACAGTAATAATTATTATTTACTGTAACATTTGCTGAAGTAGACGCCTTTCCTAGCTAGTACTTATAATGTTGCATGCTTCATAAGTATTATGTAAACTAAACGCAATTAGTTATATCGTCTTAGATGTAAACTAAGTTAAGGATTATCTGTGCTTGTTGGGAATAAACCTTTTTTATTTATTTTATTATTTATTTAACATGTCGCTAACTTCTATCAACATGTTCTGTTATTGTCGAAAATGTCGTTATTGGGGCCTGCTTACTACGGACGCGACGTCGACGGAATGGATAGGTCGGAATTAAAAACCCCACTACCACTCGAATCAATTAAAATTATATTTTAATACAAGCTGGCCGAGGAGTTGACGTTCAAACTCAAACTTTAGACACTTTATGAAGAAGAGTACCCGAATCACCATCTCGAAAACTACCCAAAATCGTAGAATGTATGTTTTACGATTTTGTGTAGTTTTTGAGATAGATTTTTCAGTGATATTTTTCCTAAATTTCACCTTAATTCAGTTTACGGTTTTTTACTCATTCTGTTGAACATTTCTGGTTCAGTTTTTTTGTGATAAGTAATTAGCACAGTTTAACCCTATAGAGTATGGTTTATCTAATCATTAAAAAGTAATCTCGAAAACTACACAAAATCGTAGAATGTATGTTTTACGATTTTGTGTAGTTTTCGAGATAGATTTTTTTAATGATATTTTTCCTAAATTTCACCTTAATTCAGTTTACGGTTTTTTACTCATTCTGTTGAACATTTCTGGTTCAGTTTTTTTGTGATAAGTAATTAGCACAGTTTAACCCTATAGAGTATGGTTTATCTAATCATTGCATTGACTTAGAATTTATTCGAAAGTTCACAATTAGGGTTTGAGCTCAGGACTCATAAACCAAAGTATCAAAACTACTCAAAATCGTAGAACATACATGGGGGTGACTCGAATACTCCTTACCATAAAGTATCTAAATTTTGCATTTGAACGTCAACTGCTCGGCCACCCTGTATAACAGTTTAACAGTCCACTGCGCTATATTATTTAAGACCTAAGAAAAGTTAGTGAGTGTTTTTTTTTTGTCATGACGCACAGTTGGCATAGGAGGCTTTCACTGCTTCACCGGACTATAGAGGCGAGCAGAGGGCTCAAGTCGTCTAGCAATTAAGTAACCCGCGCCGGAGGGCACGCCCTGTGGGGTTCGAACCTCGACTCTGGGCGATTACTGGCGGAGAGAGGGCAGAGATCATCATTTTAGGGAGTTTTGTGCAACATTCGCTCTACGTTAATGACATGACGCGGCCCCGCGTTGAGGGAGCTTTTTATCGATACGATAGTGAGTGTGTGACTGTGTATGTTTGTTACTTCTTCACGTCTGAACGGCTGGAGCGAATTTAATAAAATTTGGTATCGAGTTAGCTGACACTCTAGATTAACACATAGGCTATAATTTATAAAGTTTAACGCGGGTAAAACCGCGGGGCACAGCTAGTTTACCATAAGTTGAAGTCTCCGCAATAGTTGCTAACATAATATTATTATCATCTGTTGTAGATAACGATGCTGGTTGTGTGATTAACTAAGTATTTTCTAAGAAATACTGTATTAGTATTAAGCAAATTACGCAATTGTTTGCTGACTCAAATAAAAAATAAAAATAATATAAAAAAAATATACGTACCTTCAACAAGGGCGCGTTGACGCCCGGCGCGACATCCCTGTCAGTAGGAACTCCTACCAACATATTGTGTTGCTGCCCGTTACTGGCGCCATCGGACATCTGCCTGATCATGTCTTCGTCTGGCTCATGATCTATACTATTGTCTTCTACTACTTGGCGACCTGGTGATATAACAAAATAATAAATTAAAATTAAAAACCTTGAGAGGTGTCAAGGGACACCCGGATGGAACGAAGTTATTTCCTATTATTTATTATGTACAAAAAACCTGTATACACTCAACAAAAATAATCGTCGCGACACCACACTTCAATGCAAATAGAAATGAAAATATCTGGCTTGTTTTCTATAAGAGAGAGAGAGACAGAGAAACATGCGCACGCCGCACAGCTGCAAAAAAAAGTGTCGTGACAACTTTTCGTGAGAATTTTTTCCGTCTAACCCCCTTTCACAACGCGCGATAAGGAACTTCGTTCCAATAATTACCGAAATTTATGAAAAACATTTATAGGTCTTCTTCTTATTGTGTCGATTGTAAGAATGAGATATTATCTTCCTAAAATTGGGCAACGCTGTCCGCTTTGGCTGAAGCGTCATACAAGTCCTGAAGGGAACAAGAGATTGGACAGGAGGGACAATCGGACAAATGTGCCATACTTTGGGGTGACACGCCGCACTCGCAAATGTTTTGTGATGTTGGATAGGGATATATAATATAATAATATTCTGGGGCTCTACCGGCTAAGTCACCGAACATCGATTTCCTACATGGCGTTCAAATAAATTAAGGTTAAAAATGACTTAATCAATCGTTAAATCGGCTTCCATGACTACATATGACGTCATAAATGGGCTAGAATCCATTGTCGCCTGTGCCTGTGCCTCAACGAGTATACATTCAGTCAAAAAAGTATCGGGAATGGATGATTTGTTTATGGTTCCAAATTCAAATTTTTGTTTTTTTTTTGTTCTTGTTAGTATGGCACAACTGTTTTCCATTTTGGAGCGGAGTTTGAGTTGCATCTGTTATTTATATTCAATACAGGTGGTACATGCTGGTTTTAGTATTATCATATATAGTGTGTATTGCGAATTTCATAATGGACAAAAATATCGAACAAAGAGTTTGTCTTAAATTTTGCATCGCTAATGGAATTTCGTGTTCGGAGTCACTGAAAATGTTACAGAAGGCTTACGGTGAATCGACTTTATCAAAAACTCGTGCTTATGAGTGGTTCAAAGCGGTCGAGATGTGATGAAAGATTTGCCTCGCTCTGGTAGGCCATCAACGTCTGCAACTGAAGTTAACATCGCAAAAGTGAAGGAAATAGTGCCTTAAAATCCTCATTCTACTCTGAGGAGATAGGATGGATAACTTTCTGTATCTCACGAGTCGATTCGTACCATTTAACTAATCATTTGGGTATGAAACATGTTGCCGCTCCCAAAAGATCTGATATTTCTCCAAAAACTCAATCGCATGAAAGTCGCTGAGGACATGGTAGAACGAGTCAATTCCGACCCCACATTCATGAAACGCATTGTTACTGGTGACGAGACGTGGGTTTACGAGTTTGACATGCAAACTAGTCAACAAGCTACGGAGTGGCGCCTTCCAACTGAACCGAAACCGAAAAAAACCACGCCAAAGTAGATCAAAAGTCAAAGTCATGTTGACTGTTTTCTTTGACTATCGCGGTGTTGTGCACTCTGAATTCTTACCGGAAGGTCGAACGGTAAATAAAGAATATTATTTGAGCGTTATGCGGCGTTTAAGAGAGCGAATTCGACGAAACAGGCCAGATTTGGGGAAAGAAAATTCTTGGATTTTGCACCACAATAATGCGCCTTCGCACAAGGCCATCATTGTGAACGAATTTTTGACCAAACACTCAACAAATACCATCCAGCAACCACCATATTCACCAGATATGGCTCCAGCTGACTTCTTTCTTTTTCCTAAACTCAAATTACCACTTCGTGGTACCCGTTTTCAATCGGTAGAAGACATAAAGGAGAATTCGCGGCGAGAACTGAACTCAATTCCGAAAGCAGCGTTTAAAAAATGTTTTGATGAATGGATTATTCGTTGGCGTAACTGTATCGTTTCTGAAGGAGCATACTTTGAAGATGATAAAACAAATTTGGATGAATAACAAACATTTTGTATATTATTGATCTTTTCCCGGTACTTTCTTGACAGAGTAGTATATACTTAATGCTCGTGGTATGACGTAGGTAGGTATATCATCATCATCATCATATCAGCCGAAAGACGTCCACAGCTGGACAAAGGCCTCCCCGAAAGATCTCCACAATTGCCGGTCTTGCGCTATTCGCATCCAGCAGTTTCCAGCGATCCGCACAAGATCATCGGTCCATCTTGTAGGGGGCGTCTTCCGGTTCGTGGTCGCCAGTCGAGAATCTTTCTACCCCAACGGCCGTCGGTTCTACGAGCTATGTGCCCCGCCCACTGCCACTTCAGTTTTGCAATTCTTCGGGCAATGTCGGTGACTATGGTTCGCCTGCGGATTTCGACATTTCTGATTCGATCCCGCAGGGAAAGTCCGAGCATAGCCCTCTCCAATACTCTTTGGGTGACCTTGAGCCTTCTGATAAGGCCCATAGTGAGCGACCACGTCTCTGTTCCGTAAGTCATCACTGGCAACACACACTTGTCGAAGACTTTCGACTTGAGTAGGTATATACTCTTTGTATTTTTTAAACGAATTAAATAACAGGTTTTCAAAAAGCAGGTCGAAAAAGAAACGCTGTAGAAACACGAGGCTTAACGCCATGGTTTCTTGAATGTTGGCATCTACTTCCACTGTTATAATTTAGTGTATGATGAAGCTGAAAAGAGAAAGAATGGAGGACAATACTGACCGGCGAAATCAAAGGCCACCTTCTTGCTGAGACGTGACTCGTGCTTCTTGTCGTGCAGCGACTGCTGGTACTTCTCCAGTTTCTCCTTCTCGCTCGCGCTCAGCCACACGCTGTTGGCTTGGAAGTAGTCGCTGTCGTCGTCTGTCACGCGAGTTCGCCGTTCACTGCGAACAGGGACATACATTTAATTTGAATTTTATAGCATTATTCGCAATGCAAAGCGTTTATCTAATCTCAAAAATGGGAAATCATAAATTAAATCGTCCGGCGGGTCTCGAACCTGCACCACCTACCGATCCAGGGTAGGCGCTCTTCGTTAAGCTACCAACGATACACGCTGGCAGATCATATTTTAGGGACATACATATATGTAGTAGTGATGTGCCGGATCGGAATCGGATTTTTAGTGTCAAGTTCCGCGGATAAGAATACGGATCTTAACTTTCTTACTCAATTGTTGTCGGTGCGTCATTGTCACTGTGGTCATAATATAAAGTTATTTTTATTTAACCTTACTAATATTATATAAAAATGTGAGCCGTCACGGCACGCCTGGCGGATGTGAAACATCGACATTATTTTGTAAAAGTAATATGCAGAAAAGAACATATTGTGATAGGAACTAAATATGTCATAATGATAAAATAAAAAGTCGATTGCGCATGCGTCACGGCATGCGTCGCCACGCCAGAAATCTGTTTTACGTGCGGCTAAAGATGTTTCACATCAATAAATGCGAAAGTAACTCTGCCTATGTGTCGCGCTTTCACGCCAAAACCACTGAACCGATTTAAATGAAATTTAGTACACAGATAGTTCAGAGCTTGAGAAAGGACATAGGCTACATTTAAATGTAAAACAATGGTTGTAAGTGGTTAAAAGGGGATGATGAAAAGTTCTTTTTTTCTTTTTTAAAAAGACAACGCCCGTGAATCGAATCCCTGTGTCGCGGGGTACTTTACAAACATATAATATACGGACACAAATTACATCCAGACTCAGAACAACTATTTATGGATCACACAAATAGTTATCTGGCGCGGGACTCGAACCCGCGACACGAAGCGGTGAGGCGACTGTCTTAGCCGCTGCGCCACACGTGCAGATAAAAGTTGTATGGAAGTATCGTCATTTTTTGAGCTAGAAGCTTGAAACAAATTTTTGAGGCTGTCGATCAAATTTAGTTTTACCCTCAAGGTTATAAAATAACAATAGGGAATTGGGGATGAAAGTTTGTATGGAAATATGTAATGTTTATATGAATGTTCTAGAAGTGTGCGATAGCAAACAAAATATTAGAGATATTCTGGTATAACATTTACGGAGTCACTACAAAATGTGCGGACAAAGAGGCGGGCACAGCTAGTCTATATTTAAAAGCAGAAGCTGACTGACCGATCGATCAACGCACGCTGAAACCGCTGTATCTAGAACCATTGAATTTAGCATAAATGTTCCTTAAGCACATAAATAAATAAATAAAAAAGGTTTTTATTCACGCAGACTTTAAAAAAGCGCTTGTAAATAGTCAGAACATGTTCATATTAATTTATAATTATTTCTAGGTACATATAGATAATTAGGTACACGGATTGTAGGAAATAATTTACAATAAGATTTATTTTATAACAGTAACATAAATACTGTTGTGGTTATACCTGGTCCTGTCATACTCCAGCAGTCTGTTCCTATGAGACATGGCGGCTTCCCAGCCCTTAGGGCGGCTGCGCTCCATCAGTGACTCCATCAACTTGGCACCACCCTTGGTCTTCGCGTTTATCTCTCTCTGCTCCTCAGGAGTACACACCTACAACAAAATACTCGATTAAATCTTTTGAGTTACTAACTTAATGCCGATTACGTCTTCAAACTCAAACAAGACAATTGGGCATCAACACAACTTTTCAGAAACTTGTTAAAATGAACCATAAGGGATGGAAGTACATATGTAGGCAAAATACAAATAAATTTATATAAGGGTTTTTATTGACCTAAAATATATAAAAATAAATAAAAATCTTGGGACAACTAACACACACTGCCATGTGATCCTAAACTAGGCAGTGCCTGTGCTATGGCAAACATACCATATACTTTATTTCATCATCATCATTAAATTAAATATTTATTTTTAATTGTGTCAATTAAATAATTAGTTAATACATTATTTATTAAATGATGGTTTCAACCAAGTTGTATTGATTGTGGTGTTAATTGTTTAACCACTAGATTCCATGAAGGCGAAAATTTGAAACCGTCCTCCCGATTGAAATTGTGTATTCCTGGTTGGTCTAGCGGTAGCGTGTTCACCCGCAGAGAACGAGGTCCTGAGTTCAAATCCCGGGTCGGGCCTAAAAGTGATTTTGGGACTTTTCTGTAAAAAGAAAATTTCTCAGCATCCCCGTGCCTCGGAGAGCACGTTAAGCCGTCGGTCCTGTACCTGACCTCTTTCCGGTCGTGTCGCCTAGGCGTCCCATCGGATCATGAGAGTGATGGAATAGAAAGTGCTCCTGTGTTTACGCACACACTTGAGCACTATAATATGTCCCGCGCAGATGGTTAATCTCTGTTGAGACTGGCCGCTGTGGCCGAAATTCGGCTA
Organism: Pseudoips prasinana; assembly: GCA_951640165.1. Taxonomy (NCBI): domain Eukaryota; kingdom Metazoa; phylum Arthropoda; class Insecta; order Lepidoptera; family Nolidae; genus Pseudoips; species Pseudoips prasinana. Next base: position 27,157,761 of record OX621251.1, on the reverse strand, counting down.
GGAGGACATTATTATTATTATTATTATGTATTCCTTACTTTCAAGGGCTTCAATACAAAAATTTCAATCGGGAGGACGGTTTCAAATTGTCGTCGTCATGGAATCTAGTGGTTAAACATTTAACACCGCGATATGTACAGTCGGTCAAAAATGTGGATTCCGTTAGTGCAGGGTGTAACCGGCCTTAACAGTGTGATAAACGATCAGTGAGGGTAGTTAAATACTCCATGCCCTGAGTAGCGGAGCAACACCGCTGCGCCAGTCAGCCCGTGACCACGATCAATGCAATTTGGTCGAAACGTCGGGAAAATAACAATAAAGGTTAGTCGCGTTAATACCTGTTAACAATGTTTATATTTAAGTCATGTAAAAATTTAACTCTCCATTAGACGAGCGCAGCCTAGTCTGACATGAAAAAGGGCTAAGCGAAGCCCTTTTTGGGCAGTAGAAATATAGTTACCTACAATTTGGAATCTACTGGCATGTGATAAAGTTCATATAAAAAAAAGTAGAAACATAGTAATACATACCCATAAAAGGTTAAGCACATAGCATGTAAAATTGTTTTTTTATTTTTTTTATTTAAAACTTTAGCACCAATAATATTGTACATAGACGGACTTAATGCCATAGGCATTATCTACCAGTCAACCTTTTGTTTGACTTGTTTCTGGTACCTAATCTATTTTTCTTTATTTTTTTTTTCAACTTTAATCTGCAGCTCTCTAACCTTAATCCGATGTGCTCCAGGGTCTTAAATATGTAGGCGACATTCCATTAAATGATGATATATGTCCAGAAAGATTTCTATGGTAGACTGGTCGCTTGTACCACAGGTGCGCTTTAATGGTTCAGTCATACCGCTCTCGAAGACGGTAAAAAACCTTGGTATACATATTGATACCACGTTATCCTGGGGCCCGCAGGTTAAAGAAGTTAGTCGAAAAATGTTTGCTTCCGCTGGGTCACTTAGACGACTTCGTAATTTTTTGCCGACCACCACCAAGATTGCGCTAGCCCATTCCCTTCTCCTACCGATTTTAGACTACGCTGATGCCAGCTATCTCGATATCACGGAGGACCAATTAAACAAACTTGAGAGGCTCCAAAATTTTTGTATTCGTTTCATATTTGGTTTGCGTAAATATGATCATGTTTCCGAATTTCGTGCAAAACTCAAGTGGTTACCTATACGACTTCGCCGGAATGCTCACATTGTTTCTCTTCTATATAGTATATTGTTCAATCCAGCTACTCCGACTTACTTAAAGGAACGTTTTGAGTTCCTCCACGAGACACATTCGAGGTTGCTGAGATCATCGAAAAATTTACGAATCAAGATACCAATGCACTCCACAAAATTTTTAGACCATTCCTTTTTCGTACAAGCTGCCCGATTGTGGAATGCTTTGCCAGAGACAGTGAGAGGTGCTCAGTCACTGGACATTTTTAAGAAAATGGTGAAGAGTTACTATCTTTCTCTTTAACGTTAAATTACTGTATATCTTATTCTCCTATGACCTGCCGTATATATATATATATATATATATATATATATATATATATATATATATATATATATATATATATATGTATTTATTTATTTATTGTTAAAAGTACCCATGGTACAAAAAAACCACAAAAAAATCACAAAAAAAGAAAATAATGAAAAAAAAAATAATCCTTTCTGCTAATTATGACAACAAATACCCAAATGCCTTTTCTTTACTCCTGGTCCATTCAACGGTTGCCTGGAAGAGATCGCACTTAGCGATAAGGCCGCCATTTGTACAATCTTAACATACTCAAAGTTCCTATTATGTATTATTTTTTGGTGTACAATAAAGAGTTACTTACTTACTTACTTATGTTGATTTGGTTCAGGTTCTTCTATCCAGATTTAGTATATACTTAAATATTAGTATACCTAGTATATTAGTAGGACTAAACATGTAAAGAGAGGTTTATCAACTTAAATTAATTTTACATAATAGAGAATTGACTGAATATTACCAGGTTGCCACAGAACAGACATGGCCCTGACCCCTCCTGCTTGCACACTACACGACCACAGTTTATGCAGTTGTTGATCAGCTCGTGTTTCGAAGCTTGGCAGTTGCAGTGGTGTCTCCCTGGAATATTTAAAAAAACAGGGCTTTTTATTCAGTCCATTCAAATTTATTATTCAGTTCTATAAATACAAAAAAATAAAATCAATTGGCGAGAAAACAAGTTAAATCTGAAAAAAGAAAGTTATAACTACTATAAAAAAAAAATATATTTTGTCTAATATAATATATATACCATTACACACCATCTGATCCCAAACATCACAAATATGGCAACCAGACACTCGATTGATACCCTTATATGTATTTAAAAAAGCCTGCCAAGTGCGAGTAGGACTCGCGCACGAACGGTTCCGTACCACTATCTATAAAAACGAGCAACAAAACTCACGTTTGTTGTATGGGACCTTAAATATTTATTTTATTTTATAGTATAGTGTAGGAGTGTTATAGCAGCAAATACATCATCTATGAAAATTTCAACTGTTTAACTATCACAGTTCATGAGATACAGCCTGGTGACAGACAGCGAAGTCTTAGTAATAGGGTCCCGTTTTACCCTTTGGCCAAAATAGGCCAACTTCCGTACTCTAGGACGCTATCATAAAAGGTTTCTCTTGTCAGAAAAAATCCAATAACACTATTTCGTCCACCAGGGTTTAAAACCAATGATTGAGTTTAAAAGGAATACCTAATTAATAAATTAAATTCCCAGAGCTTGCAGCTAAGAGCTTGCAGTTAAAAAGGTGTATCTAGGTGGTGATTATCCTTACCTTTCAACAACACAACCTGTGCATTATTCCCCTCCTGGGAGTACAGGTTCACATACTTGGTCTTCCTCTTGGACTTGGCTTCTTCCACTGGCTCTACTGGCTCTACTGGTTTCTCAGCATCCAGAATTTGCTGCTGTTGCCTCTTCTTGGAGATTGTTTTCTTCATCTGCTTCATTAATGTACATGCTGAAAATATTTCGGATAAGGCATGAATAATGATTCTCATATTGAAGCTAGAACTATAAATTATAGAAAAAATAATGATAATTGGGGGCTGTCTTAGGAGAACTGAAAACTCACTCAAAACTAAATAATAGTAAAATCATCTATGTACTACAAACTTTATTGAATGTGTAATGGACAGATTGCAAAACAAAGAACAAAAACAACACATATTTAAGTTTGACAAAAATTATCAAGTCAGTTTGCATTGCCAAAGTTAATAATATCCTGGGACATTATTTACACACGGCCATCTGATCTCAAACTAAGCAGAGCTTGTACTATGTAGAGCTTATACTACAAACCAGATAACTGATGTACTACATATACTACTTTTCTTTTTGTAAATACATACTTATATAGATAAATTACACCCAGACTCAGGACAAACAGACATGTTCATGCACACAAATATTTGTCCTGGCAGCAAGCAAGCATTTGCCAACCACACCAACAGGCCCGTCAGGCAGAGTTCTGAACAATAAAGCATTTACAAACAAAAGTAAATATAAAATAAAGTAAAATGTATTTTTTTTTATTTTGTGGTGACCACCACATAATTAAAAAAAAACATTCTTACCAATCTGTGGAACTATCATAACATATAAACAAATAAATATTTAGGGATAACTAACACCCTGCCATCTGCTCCCAAATGAGGCAGAGCCTGTACTTTGGCAACTACTGATAAACACACATATATTTCTAAATACATACATATAGATAATTTACAACCAGACACAGAACAAATAATCATGCTTGTTACACAAAGATTTGTCCTGGGTGGAGATCAAACCCACCGGTTCTGGCTTAGCAATGATGGACAGATACAAAAATATAGACAATAAATTGAAAAATTATATAATTTAGAAGATGTTATCAATGTGATAACCATTTCAGGCAGCAGTCTCTAGAAACAATGCCTATGGATGGCACCTACATCTAAACATGTTTAATTTTATCTGCCGGTGTGTAAGTTTGTGGATTAACTGTAGAGCACCTACTCAGGGTTGGTAGAGGGTGCCAGATTGATTTGAGTTATGGAGTGTTAGAGCTTAAGAGCTGTGTGGTAATGGTGGCAAATATCAAAATATCAGGTAGGCAGGGCATAGCATTATTTCGCTCAAAGAGCAGCCCGACTGGGGAAGTAACTCCACCTTACAGAAGACATTCCTTAATAATAACATTACTAATTTTAATGTTGTGTTTCTGCCACCAGCGCTCATTGGAGTGCAGGGCAGGGCCAGCAAGACTTGTTTGCTGACTCTTTTTAAAGGCCGGCAACACACTTGTGGAGCCTCTGGTGTTGTGAGTGTCTATGGGCAGTGGTGATCACTTACCATCAGGTGACCCACTTGCTCATTGACACCCTCTGATATAAAAAACCCATCTGATCCCACGAGGGATGTAGAAGCCGACCCAAGGGAATATAAGTACTGGTAAGAAGCTGCTCTGTTCTCTGGAGGACAGGCAGCAGCTTCTTTCTGAGTACTATGACCATCATATAGCGAAGGCCAACCTGTCTGCCAATTGAGGTGATTATCGCAAATCCAGTTTTTTCTAGCAGTGGTCTCCTTAGAGCTGTTATGATTGTGAACTTTAGAAATAATATGCTGAAGAGTGATGCAGGGAGTTTTATTGTTTTAAGTCTGTTCAGATCTATGTTAAGAAACAGATTTTCTAATAATCAGATTCTAATTGGTAAATCGCTTTTAAATATTGTGCAATAATCTGAAGTATTTTTATTCAACATTGTTTTATTATTATTAACAGAAATTTAAAGGATAATTTGAATTCAATTACCTTTACCCGGAAATTTTCTCTTACACAGTTCGGAGAAGAAATTCTTATGTTGGGCGTTATCAAAATCTATCAAAGTTTTTATGTATTCTTTCAAGTCGGCTTCATTATCTATGGACAAAATGTATCTGAAACATTAAAAATTATCTTAACTAACCGACGAAAAGTTTGACTATAAAAAATCTATATAATAAACCACTTTAATTGATATGTGGAACTTATGAAAATAGTATTTCTTACTTTATTAAATCGTCCGGTACTTCAAAGTCTAGAATTCTTGATAAGCTTTCGCTAAGCCACTGGTCCATATTGAAAAATCTAGAATTTCTTGACTAAATCCAATAAATAATCCAATAGTTTTATCCTCAGTTTATTTACGTGTACGGTGTAACCTCTTTAGTATTGCCAGGTTCCGATGAGAAGAAATATCTGAAAAAATTATAAAAAACAGAAGATGAGAAATCGCAGTAGATTATTGTAAAATAAATATTATTTTAATGATTAAATTTAAACTTTAAATCACTTTCACTGTAAGCTGTTCCTACAGACCAAGTAATTGTTACTAAAAATATTATATAAAATTATTATTATTTTAAAAAAGCATGAAGATTTATAGTTTAGGGTCTGGTTTGTGATGTGACGACACTGTACCTCGAAAAAGAACACGTAAACCGTTGGTCTTGGTTGTCACACATGTTTTACGCCACTGTTTACAAATTGCTATAACCTAATTAAATCTGTTACCTGATTTAGTCATATTAGTACTAATTCCAGGGCTTCAATGTCATATAAGGCAGCTGCTTGATAAATTATGGCAACTTGCATAGCTGCTAAAATTTGCTAAGTTCTACTAGAAGTCGACCGCAATAGAAATAGGATAAAGGCAAGAAGATAAAACTCAAAAGCAAAGTAATACCTACATAATCCGTAAGTACTACTAGAAGCAATGCAATTCATTATTTGGAAACAAAAGTAAGATAATATTCTAATATTGACTTACAATAAAGAAGATAAACTGCAGTAGTTTATATTTCTGAAATTAAAAAAATAGTAACCCAAATAAAGTATATCTTCTCAAAATCTCTATAGACCTGGCAGCACTAAATATCCCAGCTGATAATGATAGACATTGATTTTAGTTTGACATAATATAAAAAGGGTTGCCAATAAAGATATTCTGATTCCTCGCTTGCGTAGCCTAATTACCCGATTCATAAAAATTTTTGTGAAGCCGTATGTAAAATTTCTTGCACTTTTAAAAAAAGTATAACATCGCCAATTTTATTTCTCCAGGTTTCTATTAAGATAATTGAATCGTTATTCTACCTATGGATTCTTGCAGAAACAAACAGTCCACCCACATCATACTTCATCGCAGCCAACGTTACTTAGTCAGCCTCGTTTAAAATCCATGCCATATCCTCCACAAGTCTATAGTGTTTCTAGGGCTATAAAGTGACAATCTTGAAATTATTAAGTTATTACGGGCCAGTGAAATTGTTATAAATTTCAAACACGTCACATTGTGTTCGAGATTTCCAAAAAAGAGTTGAGACATCATTGGACAGTCCAGCACACAGATAACTATATATTAGTCAGAGTCCAGCATAATTACCTCACTAACTATCTGACGGATTAGCAGAAATTCTCATTAAATATAATCTGAAGTCATCGTAAAGGAAATTTATAGAATTTTCTATAATATAAAAAAAGTTAAGGCTTTTCTTTATTGTTATAAATTCACCCGTTTATTATGACGTTTTTTATATCGATGATCGTTTATTATATTCACTTAAAAAAAATATTCTTAACAAAAAGTTTAAATTTTGTAAATTACACGAAGGCTCGTGTATAATTTGAGCATTTTAAATTTCCTTGTCGCAATTAATCCTTAGACTAATTGCGACAATTTTGAATGAAGTTACCTATTTAATGTTTATATAAATCTGTACCAGTTATTAGTTTCATAAATCGGAAGCTTCACTTCGCCACTGGGAATTTCGCCATTTCTCTTATATTCGCCGCTCGCGCTTGTTTGATCTTATTTAATTGTTTAAGAAGAGGAAAAAATATTTTAATGGCAACATTTAAATTTTGACACAAATCGGCTGTCATAATTTTGTTTTTTAAATTCCATTTTTCAAAAATAGAAAGGTAAATTGTATAATATCAAATGTTTTAGCCAGCATTTATCATATTGATATTTAATCTAAACAAAAACGCAGCAAATTCTGTAAATATGAAACTCACAAACGGATTGAATTCTGTTTTCATTTGTTTACGTAATTTTGTAACCTAAATTTATTAAGTAAATCTTAATTAATCTCATTAAAATGTATTTTCAGTAGACAAGATGTCTATTTCTCCATTCTTACGTTCTCCGTTCACGGATGTGACTGGAGGCATGGTGTCGCATCAACTGTTGGGCAAATGCCAGAAAGAAGAGGCACGTTACATGGACTGCTTAGAGGCTTACGGGCTTGAGCGCGGAAAGGTCAAATGCTCGCACTTGTTCGGAGATTTCCATGAGTGTCAGACTCATACACTGCAGTTCAAACGATTTTTGGTAAGAATTAGCATAAAACATACAATATTTAGTTAAGACTAAGTGAACCTTTGCAATGCGATGATGGCGATGAATATCATCAGCAGAGAAAGTCATCCCGGCGGATGACCTTCCAGAGAATGGGTAGTTGCAAGTCTCTCATTACTATGACCATCAAACTGTCAATCTCAACTTGTCTGCCAAATATGGCATATGACATATGATTTCAATTTTGTAATCCTACTGTATGTATGGGTCCCGTTATCTACCAATAATCTATTAATTATTTTGTAAAAAAAGTTTCAATAAACAAAATTTAATATTAGTGCCTTGACTCTAATTAGCCTAATCTCATTGGGTACTTATAAGGAATTTGTAATATTGAAAAGCAGGCCGACCAAAGATTTGAGTGACCTTGTGAGGGTTGCTGAAAGCTGCAAGATGTGGGAAACATAAGACCGGCAATTGTGGAGATGTTTGGGTGTGGCCTTTGTACAGGTGTCAACGTCTTTTGGTTGTTACAATGATGATGATGAAATAAAAATAAAAAAGGTTTTTATTCACGTAGACTTTAAAAAAGCTCTTGTAAATAGTCAGAACATGTTTGTAGTATTATAGTTGTATACATTATTATTTCTTGTAACATAGATATACAGGTACACATTGTATTGATAGTATTAAAACATTAATAAAATTTATTTTATAACAGCAATGACATTTAGCTAGCTCGTATCAAGTTATTGTCAAGAGATTATGTTTAAGTTTAATGATCTAGTTTAAGTCTAATTATCTAGTTTAAGTCTAATATTTGTAATACATATTGGTAATGGTTCTGTCTATATTAAGGTGATATTATTATGACGGACCTTATGTTAATAACGACGGTCGCGCTTTAATGCTACCACCGGATCCAATGCGCCCCAACTGAGAAGACCCAGCGAAACAAACTCTGCGGGTGTCTCTACTACCGGTTTCAATAACGGATAAATATTGGCAAACCATACCAATTTTTGGCAGATCATACCAAAGTTCCTTATTTTGAAAACTGTTAATATTTTCCCATAATATTTTGATAATAATATCCCAGTTAATTCAATATTTAAATTATCAATACAAATATCAATGTTGGCAGAGTATATCCAGCGACAAGTAAATAAAAACGTAATGATTTCTTTAACACGCATGTATTTAATTAATCTGGAACCTTAATAGATAATACAAAGTGTGTGGGCGCATCGGCCAGAACATTCAGGTAGGCACAAGCTCACTAAGTCACCTATCTTCAAGAAACACATATTATATTATTATTATTAACAATTATCTTTCTAGTCTTTGTCAATAATTGTCCTCGCCTGTAAGCTTTATCCTCTTAGTTATGTTTTTAACAATCTAGACTACCGCGTTGCAACTTACCTATAACAAGTTAACCTTTCGCATACAAGGTGGGGTCTCACATACCCCAGCCATTTCAAAATGCCAATATCTTTTTAATTATGCTTCAAGAAGTGCCAACAGTCTCATATGTGCCAAAGCCCAGAAATATGGTGTACTTGATGTCTTCAATGCATCACAATGCTAAAATAGATCTTGCAACTGGATCTAAACAAACAACTTCTATGATAACCTTCTACAATGCCACAAAAAGTGGTGTCGATGTTGTAGATAAACTAGCCAGAACAAATGATGTATCACGCAAGCTAACCGCTGGCCTTTAACAATCTTTTATAGCTTAACCATGCAGGTATAAATGCTATGGTGATTCATATGCTGAACAATAATATTGACAGTAAAAAAGTGATACTAGGAGAGGGTTTCTAAGGAAACTAGCGTTATCACTATTGGATGAACATTCAAAATCTAGGAAGGATAATGAAAGATTAGAAGTTGAGAAAGAGAATTGGAGACCAGTTAGGTGAACAGAGTGCTCCCCAACTTAAAATCGCAAATTTCCGGCAAAGATGTGTGAAATGCTCAAGAACTAAAAACCGCAAAACCAACTGAGCATGCGAAAATGCCATATAGCCTTGTGATTAGACCACAGCCATATGGAGTGTGATACTTGTTTTAGAAAAGACTAACTATGCAGACAGTTCCAAGATGCAGTGATCCTGAATCCTGACCTTTTTTTATAAATGTAATTTTTCTTTAAACATATATAGTTGATTATAAGGAGCATAAAGTCTGATATGTTTTTCCTGAAATATTAATAACTTTACCTAAGCCTTGTTTTCAGTCCCAAATTACTGTTAAACCTTTGATTACAGCTTTACTATTTTTGTTTTTTATTGTTATTTATATCTTCAAAAATCGTATAATGCACCTTTAAACTCCATACTTCAATATACTTTCACACTATCATAAAATCTACTTGGGTTATTTAGACCCCACCTTGTATGGCATATAGATTTTTTGCACCTTGTATGCGGAAGGTTAAGAATATTAGGAACTCTTGTGACAGTACACAGTAATGATTTTTTTTATCATTTATAACGATTTGTTTAATTATATATTAACTAATGTATAAAGTTATGTTTAGTATATACAACATATAAAATGTTTTGCCTTAGGAGTGCTATGATGAATACAACAATACATAATGGCCAGGGCAATAATTGGTTTAACAAACCTTGATCTTTTTTTTTATTAAAAGACAATGCCCACACTATGGAAATTAATCCTTGTGTTGCAGGGTACTTAATAAACATTTATATGTCTCGTAGGATGTTGAATGTATTATTATAACACTATAATACAAAGTTATATGAAGTTGGTGTCACTCCATAGCAATGATAATCAACATAGTGATTATAGATCTAGAGATGTTATTTGTGTCTGCCTATTATTTGGCAGACACAAAGTACATCTCATACAACCTTGTATTATTAATTATAGTGTTATAATCATACATTCAACAACCTCGGAGACTTTGTACTTCACTCAAAAAGTTTTAATAACACTATATTTTACTAGTAGGTGTTAATTGTCTCTTGTATGTATGAATAAAATGTATAAAAATGAATATTTGTCTGTATGTCCTTTATAGAATTGTTAACTATGCATTTGATCATGTGATGATGTTCAGCAAATTGTTGTGCATGAGCCCATGAAGGTTTCTGAGTTGGTACGACCAAACTTCAACAGATGGCGCCCGTATCATTCCAATGAATTTGATATATCGGGTACAGCTAGTACTACTTTACATATTTAAATAATAGTGATTATGGCATTTCTTCCCCAAGATAATCTTTGGGCCTCCCCCAATGATTTGTCCATGTGTTCCATCTGTTATGGTGATGATCACTTATTCTGTTACAATGTTTTTATTTATATTATTGTAAAATACATACTTACTTATATAGATAATTACACCCAGACTCAGGGCAAACAGACACATTTATGCACACAAATATCTGTCCTGGGTTGGAATCGAACCCACGACCTGCGGCGCGAAAGGCAAGCATTTATCAACCACGCCAACCGGCCCGTCAACATCACGTAAATTTTCAATGTTCTAATAATAATAATATCTAATGACAATGTCACACAGATCATCCTAGCCCCAAACTAAGCAAAGCTTGTACTATGGGTACCAGGCGACGATATACAAACTTATATAGATAGATGAATACTTAAAAACATCCATGACTCAGAAACAAATATTCATGCTCATCACACAAATATTTGCACTGACCGGGATCCGAACCCAGGACCACCAGCTTCGTAGGCAGGAGCTCTACCAACTAGGCTACGGTAACCCTCCGATAGTTCTATCTTAAGTCTGTGTAATTAAGACATTTAACATTTTTTACATCTGCACTCTAGCGATTTATTTACAAACGATAGTCACCGTCAGATCAAGTTTACGTGCTCTTTTTACGTACTATATGTTCGATTTCTAAGTTTTGTTCCAGAAAGCCGATAAATATGAGTGTAAGTGAGTTTTTAGAAAACCTGTAGGCCTTATTAATTTTGAATTTGATTTTTCCAGGCATTGCGCAAGGAACGCGAAAGGCAGATAGCCGAGGGCACGCTGAAGGGCGACAACCAATATGTAACCCCGAAGATCGACAGTTTTTAGTTATATATAGTGTTTTTATGTTATATAGTTACAATCAATTTATTCGCAGAACTGCTTACCTACTGGTGTAAATAAAATAATTTATCGTCATCTTCTATTTTTTTGCCCCGGTACCAAGTGTTAATGTACAGACGGCAGCACATCAAGCTACCCCAATCTGTCAAATTTCTTTTATAGATTTTCAACTTTATCACATTCGCATAAGGTTCACTTTCAATTGGGGAAATTTGTCATATAGGGGTAGCTTGATATGCTGGCGTCTGTACCTCCGTTTATATATATCGCGATGACACCCAAAAAGGTTACTAGTATGGATGTGGTCTAGTTATCATTTTTCAACCGGAATGCGTACCTAAATAACTTAAATAATCTAAATAACTTTTTAATAACCTCGCACTCCAGTGATTTTCGGACTGCTGCTTTCGGGGTGCTCTACAACATAATGCTTCCTTTTTAGGATTCCGTACCTCCAAAGGAAAAATCGGATACCTATAGGATCGCTTCATTGACTGTCCATCCGTGTCCATATCATATCATAAGAAAACTATTGAAAAAACCCTCCTCCTGTGTTTTCTGACAGTGTTTGGTAAAAGTAAGAGTAAAAGAAATCCCGATTGCACCCGAATACATTTTCTCTTTTATAATAATAATATTTAGGGACAATGTCACACAGATCATCTTAACCCCAAACTAAGCAAAGCTTGTACTATGGGTACCAGGCGCCGATATACATACTTATATAGATAGATAAATACTTACATAGAAAACATCCATGACTCAGAAACAAATATTCATGCTCATCACACAAATATTTGCACTTACCGGGATTCGAACCCAGGACCACCAGCTTCGTAGGCAGGAGCACTACCAACTAGGCTACGGTGATCGTCAATCACATTTGGGTGGAATCGTTATGAAAAATTATAGGAATAAATGAAACTTGAATTCGAAAGCGTACTGCGCTATAGGAATTTATTTCTCTAGTTCGGACGTTGACTTAAAAAAAAGGAAAATAATAGTAGGTACTGCTCGTAGTATGGGACGCCGTAGTCTTCTTCTGTGAGACAGTCATGCTCCAGAAGGAGGCCGCCGAGCGCGATCGGGAACGTGCCGATCCCACTCGCAGATGGAGGAGACGTCGGGGCGGTGGCGGTACCCGGCAGCCCAACTCCCCTCGGGTGTGCGGTGGCAGTAAGAGAAGTGTCCGCTACTGCCGCTACTTGCAAGCGTGAGCGTCAAAATGGCTGGTTGCCTATGGCAGGCGGCCCTGAAAGTATATTGAAGAATTGCTATCCACTTGCTTATATTTGCTTTATTTCTTCAATAATTGGTACTATATTATGATACATTCAGAGAAATATGAATATTTTTTTGACCAGCCATTCTGACGTCAGGATCGATGGTGGCCACCGTTTTCAGCGTGAAAGTCGCAGAATTTCAAAAATTTTGTTGTATCAATAATTGCTTACTAATTGCTTCATTCTGCAATTTAAGTTTGAGCTTCGTACATACATTAGGTAAAAAAATATAGCTTTTATTAATATTTGTAATTGTTGAACAATAAGCTGTAGCAGAAAAAAATCTGTTGCCTTTCCAAATTATCAGGCTAAGTGCCTGATGCCTGCCTCGTACTATTATAAATATTAATAAAAGCTATATTTTTTATCTAATGTATGTACGAAGCTCAAACTTAAATTGGTGAATGAAGCAATTATTGATACAACACACTTTTAGAAATTCTGCGTCTTTAACGCTGAAAACGGTGGCCACGATCCTTCCTGACGTTGGAATGGCTGGTCAAAAAAATATTCATATTTCTCTGAATGTATCATATAGTACCAATAAGCAATTGGATAGCAATTCTTCAAAATACTTTCAGAGCCGCCTGCCATAGGCAACCAGCCATTCTGATGGTCACTTGCAAGCAGTTCCGGGAAGACAGCGATCTGTTTGTGGCGCAGTCGTGCAGGACTGGCAGGAGTCGGCAAATAGGGAGGGCCATCCAGGGCCCTCCTAGGGTAGGTGTCCCGACCATCTGGGACATGGCGAAAAAGGGGGGCACCGCAGGAGCATACCCGCGTTCCCGGAGCTCCCCCCTTCAGGCGCCAAGAGAAGTCCACGGCAGGTAGGTTTGAATGCGTAGGCATTATCCCTTACTAAAAAAAATCGTAGTAGCTAGATATTTATTATTGCCATGGAATCAATTGCGTTCTAAACATGGAAGTCGTATTACTATCGATCAGGAATATTAAGCTCTCTGGCTATTGTTGTCAACCTGTCAGCTGTCAACTTTAACTTCACTTTGTTTAAAAACGAACAATTTCAATAAGTTCTATCGTTGCATGGTTACTACGAGCAAAAGTAAAGATAACAAGTAACAGTAATTAAAATTCGAGCTTTACCAAGAATTGCTTTATAAAATCAATATGCACAATATATCTCCATTCTTCCGTTCGCCGCTTACCGATGTCACAGGAGGTATCACCGACTATCAGCTCCTCGGCCACTGTGCAAAGCAAGAGATGGCGATGATGGACTGCCTGGAAGCCTACGGCTTGGGCCGGGGTCTCAAAATGTGCCGCCATCTTTTGGACGACTATAGCGAATGCCATACGCGGATCAAGCAATTTAAAAGATTCATGGTAGGTGACTTTTTCGTTTTCAAACCGTAATAAAGTAACATTTACCTCGATAGATACTTTCCCGTTTTGTCGATCTAGTGATCCGTACGTATGCTGCTTAGTTATATAAAAAAAGCAATGTAGCAAGCAATTATATTAAATGTTCATAGGAAATAGTTCATTACGAACAAAGCGCCTGCTAAAACTTTTATTGTCTTAAAATATGTATTAGCAGAGTGATCACCGTTGCGGAAAGGCTTGATAAGTGAAGTGCTTGAATAAATTCAATACATGCAACTGTAACATGCAACTATTTTCTCAATAGTTCTATTGATCTATTTCTGGCAATAAGCAGATTGTATTTTTTTTATGAACGCCCGCACTTGGTAAATCAATCCCTGTCTCGCGGGGTAGGTACATTAAAACATATAATTGACGGTCACAAAGTACATCCAGACTCCGGACGACTATTTATGGGTCACACACACAAATGTTAGCCCTGCGCGGGAATCGAATCCGGGACATGAAGTGGCGAGGCGTCAGTTCTATAATTACTTACTTGTTGGCATTTTAGGATTCCATAGTAAAACAACGAACCCTGCTAGTTTGTTTGACCAATGTCCTCGACTCGTTCAAAAAGTTCAGTGCCTCTAGCACGAATTCCTGCAGTTTAATTACTCGATCACACGTACAGTTTCCTCCCATACTTTGAGCACCAGTGCCTCTAGCGGAAACTATTAAGAACTAAAACTCTGGTGTTCAATGTATGGGACGAAACTGTACGTGTGATCGAGTAAGTAAACTGCAGGAACTCGTGCTAGAGGCACAGGTCAAAAAGGTTGCTGCTGTAAGTTTATGGTTTCCATTAAACTGTATGGTATCTTTTCAGGCCATCCGTAAGGAGCGTGAACGGCAGATTGCTAGCGGCAAGCTGACGGGTGATGCTATGTACGTCACTCCAGTGATTGATAGCTATTAAATATCTAAATATATTTTTTGCTTAGCCTACGCTGTCCCATTGTTGGGAAAATGTTTCACACATTGCTATATTTACTAATTATAATCGTTTGTCTATACTTAGATGTCTTTTCCTAAATAATTACACTATCTGTAAGTAAGAATGTGCATTAAAAGAAATGCATACTCTGTGAAAATTTTAACTGTCTACCTTCAACGGTTTTGAGATATAGCCAGCTGACACGGCAGTTGCGTTAACAGCCTTAGTGTATGGTAAGCCTAATGATGAAGCACTAATCATTGTGATTTTTTGTTAGTCATGGGTTAATATTACAAAAAAAAAAGTTTTCTAAATTTTTTTAAAAATTTAGTCATTAGATGTTAACTTAAAGGAATTACAGTGAGGAGCCAGCTTGGAACAATAGGTAGATTTGGTAAATCAAAATTTTGTTTTTTTATATTTAAAAAAGGAACTTGTTCGCTGGACACTTTTGATGGACGTTATATCTACGTTTTATTAATTAGTAAAAAAAATAATATAAACAAATCTTATTCTAGATACTAAACATATATCTAATTAACCCACAACATATTCCGTAAATTAACAAAAAGAAAGAAAACTAATGCAAATAAAAAAATGTTGTGTTTTCTAATTGTTTATCCATTTTGATACGGAACCCTATATTTACTCATTAATTAAAATTGACATCCACATATAGGTTTGTATCCTTTACACCCAATAATATCAACCTAATTAATTTTTATATATAAATAATGGCAATGACAGCTTGATATGCAAAACAGACTATTTTCCTCACAGACATTCTCAGAATTTGTTACTTATAATCTTTATCATTATATTTCTCAGAAAAATTAATAGCTAACAAAACTGAAGGAACTTAATTATCCTGTGGTACTGAATTACGTATAGAACATCAATATGACATACTAGCTCGGCCCCGCGGTTTTACCCGTGTTAAACTTATAGCCTATGTGTTATATGATTATATATATATATATATAAGCAATATTACTACAAAGTTATGTAAATCCTTTCGGTAGTTTTTACGTGAAAGTGTAACATACATCCATACTCACATACTTTTGCAATAATAATATGAGTAGAAAATGTCGACATAGTCCCATATACATATAAGTATCTATATAATAAAATACAAAATTCTATATAGTTTCAGTGTTTGTAACCAAACTCCTCCAAAACGGCTTGACAGAATTTTTTTAATTGTGTATATTTGCTGAGTCTGAGAATAGGTCGAAATCAGTCGAAATCTATTTTGTGTATCCCTAAATTCAATCCGCACCATATTTTTTTTTATTCAAAAAAAAATTTACCTCAAAAAGAACTTAACTGTATATAATTTTAATAGCAAGAATTTTTCAATTCGGGTGCGAGGATGAGGTCTTAATCACTAAACTATGTTTGGTTTTTCGTAATTTTCTTTATAATGAAATTAATACGATTCTTCTTTTTCCGGTAGGCAGTGGTTACTCTAGTGACAGATTTCTTCAAGTAGGGCTCTGACATGGCCATAGAGTACATTTTATATACGGAAATGGACATGGCTTAATGATTGATGTCTCATTACTACCATCGCGACCGACAGCTTAACGTTCCGTTCGAAGCATGATTAATTAGATTACAACATGCCTATTGCGAGAAATATGCATGTTTGTTGCAACTTCAACGAAGTTCAAGTATCGTCATGTTTTCACGGAATTATAGCAAACAAAAATTTGTATACAAAAACTGTTTGGCCAATTCCACGTATCTAGAGATAACTTAATTGATCTTTATTCGCTAAAGGTACAGGCTGGCCGAGCAGTTGACGTTCAAACAAACAATTTTGATACTTTATGATGAGGAGTATCCGAATCAACACCATGTATTTTCTACGATTTTGCGTAGTTTTCGAGATAGCATTTTTTAATGATTTTTTTCATAAATTTCACATAACATCAGTGTTCGATTTTATCCTCGTTCTTTTGAAAATTTCTGGTTCGGTTTTTTTATGATAACTAACAAGCATAGTTTAACCTAACACCTTAAAAAGTATGGTTTATCTAATCATTGCAGAACTACTTAGAATTTATTCGAAAGTTCAATATTAGAGTTTGAGCTCAGTACTCATAAATTTTCAAAGTATAAAAATAAAATTAAAATGGGGAACGTACATGGGGTGTTACGGATACTCCTCATCATAAAGTATCTAAAATTTGCGTCTGCACGTCAACTCCTCGGCCACTCTGTATTATTGGCTCAGTGGTTTCCAACCCAGAAATAATAAAAGGGGCTACCTCATGCCATTCCATGGGTGTCGCAAAAGGCGACTAAGGGATACAGCAGGTTTTCATACAATGTGTACCTAAATATCTATGTTACTAGAAATAATAATGTATACAACTATATTACTACAAGCGCTTACAAGCGCTTTTTTAAAGCAAGCAGCGGCACCTGTGTACTGGCCACCACCTAACTGCGGTCACCATCCGCTTGTCAAGCGCGGTGACTACGGCAAACTTTTGTGGCGACCTATGTCCAGCAGTGGTCGTTAGTAATTAATAACCCAGATACGTAACAAATAATCGTGCTTATCACACACAGATTTGTTCTGGGTGGGGATCGGACCCACGACCTATGCAGTCAGGGTCATTAACCACTAGACCAAGAGGCCAGGCGAATGTTTACCTGATATAATTTCTCCTTTTTTTCTTCTTTACCTTTTTCCTGTATCCATTAGGGTCGGTTCGTGGACTTAGATACCTGTTGTGACTTTTTTATAAGGCCAGGGGAATGCCTAAGCGTCCAACTTATGTCAGGGGGGTGCGCATACCACTCGCATAGTGTCTATGGGTGGGTAAGTCGGACTCGCACTGACTAAACCTAACCTACCGTGGACTTCTTCTTGCGGCTGTTGGCAGGAGCCCCGGGAACGCGAATAAGGTACCTGCTGTGCCTAGCCACCAGAATTATTCAGGCAATCAACATCTGATCATCACCATGCGATCACCTCGAACGCATAGGGAACAAGTACGCAATTGATTTTATGATGATGATTTTGATTTTGATTCTATTTGGTTTCTGATTACGTGTAATAAGTGTCATAGATACGACGATTTGGCTACCGCCGCGTATTTGTTGGCAATGAATCTGCCTTATGATCTAAAGGTTGCTGTTGCGATCTTCGCACAAGACACATTTTTGTATCATGAACAGGTCTATTTGTCGTGGTCTGGATGGTTTCTGAGTATTGTGTGTATGTCAAATTTAAGTACAAAATATAAAAAGTGTTTCTATTCGTTTGCTTCGCTTAGTTAAGGCTAGATGGCGCTGTGTGATATGTCTCGGATATTTATTTAATTTATTATTTTTTTTATTGATATTTTCAAGACAATTGAGGCTGACGGCATAACTTAGGTACTCCCCGAGGCACGGAGAGTAGTACTCCGTCAATTAACCAGCTCCCGAAACATATCTTTGGTGGCCAGGCGTAAAAATCATAAAGTTAGTATAACTTTATGGTAAAGACGTGGCTCAGGGATTTTTTCGACTAAAGACATGCTGTTACGAATTCTTTAATACGTAACCTATTTAATACTTAGTTTTTTTTTTGTGAAAACTTCAACTTTAACTTTTTTTGGGATGCCTGCCTCGCGACATGTGACTTGATCGAATAATCGTATGACGGAGGGTCTTTTTTAATTCACATTGGCCGTTTATATACCTACTCACATGACCGTAGCATTTTTGAAGTGAAAATTTCTTTAGCAGCGTAGTGCGTTATTTTCTTAATTAAGTCAGATTTTTTACAGCCGACTGGATAACCAAATTTTGTTCTATTTTTTAAATATATTCCCACCATGAGTGAAGCAATAACTATGAGTCTACCGCCCAAAGTTGGAAAGTAGGTACCATGTTCCATTCGCTACTCGGATTAAATAAACCGTACTTTCCGTGTATGAGAAATAAAAAGTACTTTTCACTTCTATTCCTCGCACAGATTCCTCGGGGCGGCGCATCTTCATAGCGCAGTATACTCGCCCTGCTCCATAACTTAGTATCAGTAGAAACGGTCACATAGTTCCGAGGTTTAGCTTTCACATCCTCGTAGCATAGCTGCATAGAACATCTCTTATGGAAAAGCACCCTTACTGGGCTCGGACACAGAGTCGTGGTTTCAATAAAACCCTTTAACTTAGTTTTTTGTGATAATGATGGAACTGTTCAAACAGTTAACATCGATCGTTTTTATCATACTTGTAGTTACTAGTTAAGTCAAGATTTTTTTATTAAAAAACATTGCACAACTGTGTTGTATCTAACTACTAAATATTTATTAAAATATAAGAAATATTTAACATCAAAACTTTATACTGCACATAATAAAATTATGGGTTCTGGTTTTTAAAGGTTTATGATTAACCAAGTATCTTTTTAAGATACATTTCTTTTTGTCTAAGAGCACACACCCTTTGCCACTGTTTCTGACTCGCACTTGGCCGGCTTTTTGGTATATATATAATTTTTTTTTTTATGTCAGAGGTCGACAAACGAGCAGGCGGGTCACCTGATGGTAAGTGATCACCGCTGCCCATGGACAATCGCAACACCAGAGGTGTCGCGGGTGCGTTCTCAGCCTTTAAGAGTCAGCGAACAAGTGTTGCTGACCCTTTCCCCCACCCCGATGAGCTTACTCACACTCAGAAACACAACATTAAATTATTAATGTTATTATTAAGGAATGTCTTCTGTAAGGTGGAGGTACTTCCCCAGTCGGGCTGCTCTTCGAGCGAATGAACGCTGTGCCCTACCTCTCTGATAATATATTTCTAAACTATGCGATTTTTCTAGTATCTGTGATGCGACGGGCCTGTTAACGTTGGTAGATACGCTGCCTTTCACGCCGGAGGTCGTGGGTTCGATTCCCACCCGGGCCAAATATTTGTGTGCATGAACATGTCTGTTTGTCCTGAGTCTGGGTGAAAATTATCTATATAAGTATAAAGTTACAAAAGAAAAGTAGTATATCAGTTATCAGGTTTCCATACTACAAGCTCTGCTCGGTTTGGGATCAGATGACCGTGTGTGAATAATGTCCCAGGATATTATTATTATTATAATAATGACTGTATTTTAAATTTAAAATATAATATTATTTTTATTGATATCTAATCTAAGTTATTGATATCTATTTTAGGTAAACAATCACAAAAATAAAGATTAGGTATAACCGCGATAAAATAATAAACAGTCAATTTGGAGTATAATTACGAAGTACACTAGTCTCGTAGTATACTAGGTAATCTGTAAGAAAAAACCGGGCAGGTATTTAAGCTCAAAGAGTTGTAGGTTACTATTGATACCTACGTCTCTTTGAGCTTGAATACCTGCCTGGTTTACTTTCCTACGACATTGGCACCTCACTTTAACATTTAATAGAAGCATGCAAAAATTCCAATTGAAAAAATAACCTTCTCGACCGTAGTGTCCTATTTAATTCCTGGATACTACGAAACAAGAACAAAACATTGAAGCAAAGTTCTTTTTTTTCACTAAGACCTTTTTGTGTTTGCGCGACCTTTGAAAGACTCCGAGATCAATTAATCTGTCTAATAGCCACGGACATATATACGAAATGAACGGCCGAATTAGGCTTTTGATCGTGACATTACCCATGCACTAATTAAATATGCTAGTATGCCGTCTATTTGATTAATACCTTCCATGCTGAATCTTAGGTTCTTATACTGGTAGTATGACTTAAAACTTGAAAAAACTAATTTGGCAATTGTCAACGCTTTAATCGGTTTCCAAAGTGATTCGTTAAAGTAGGCTGCAAATTGAAATTCTCTTATTCATTTGGACCTAGATTTCCGACTGTTGCCTGAGTTGGCTGGCCGCTTTATTCCTTTGTGATCAATGCGGCTGTTTTTTTTATTACATTTTTATGCATATTTCGTGATTTCTACATAGTACCTACTAAGTACAATTCTTAAAACTTTGATATTTTATCAAAAATATATACATTTTGATATTTTATTCAATGATGGATGCTTTCGAAGTAGTCTAGTCCAATAAAATATATTTTTGTTTTTTTTAAATGGTATATATTTATAATATTAAATAACAATAAGGCAATTATTTCTGATATTAATCCGTATTTTTTTATAAATATCCTACGTTATTTCTCGTGTAGCGACAATGAACCGGAAGACGCAGCGTGGGCAGGCCTCCTACAAGATGGACCGATGATCTTGTGTCGGCCGCTGGAAACTGCTGGATGCGAATAGCGAAAGACCGGCAATTGTGGAGATCTTTAGGGGAGGCCTTTGTCCAGCAGTGGACGTCTTACGGCTGATATGATGATGATGAGTTCTATTCGATCTAAGAATAGCTAAATTTAAATCCAGCAGCGCAGCATTCCCGGTTAGGGGCACTTAGGGGACAGTAATTTGACCAGCGCATACTAGGCTGAAATCTGCCCGAGCAATTCCCGTTGATAATTAAACTACGTATTAAGCTTTTTACACAGAATTGGAAATGGTAGGTATACCTATATGAGATTATTTGCCCTAGCCCTTGCTCTGAAAACATACATAGAAACAAGCGAACAGTTCCTCGTCTATTTACTTTCAAATTTATAGGACTAGTTCCAGCCTGCGCAACATTGAAACTTTCGTGGTAAATGGTGAAGATGCTCAGAACAGGGAGGCTCATGCAAGCCCGGAGAATCACTGCAATTATATTGGCTCCCGCAGAGTTTCACCAATATTTTTATTAAAACAGTTAATATGAATATAACTGGACTTTCTATTGGGGCTAAAACCCGTTTAACATCAGTTATGGACAAGGTGCAAGTGCAGAGTGAGAGCGAGAGAGACTAACACGTCGCTGTTCTGCTAATAGAAATAGGTAGTTATCTTCCATAGCACGCTTCGCCTGCAACAATTGTCTCTGCTAATGCCCATTAGCCGATTCCATTCGATCTTGATCTATAAACATGACGCTTATTTATATTCGTAGTTTTAAATGTTATAGATATATATCAAAGTAGCAAGTTCAATAATCAAATGTCTCCGGAGTTTTTTATAATAAGAGTCATGGTCGGTCGACATGTTTTTGTAAGGAATTTAGGCGCCAAACTCAATACAATCGATCATTTAAAATTGCGCATATAATGTTGGTACTTACTCAATTAAATATGAACGATATTTTTCTAGTTCACCTACGCGAATGGCGACCAATATTTACTTACATAATAATGGCGGACGTGTTTTTTGAGATTGTCACTTATCGATTCTTGAATTGTAAGTATATTTATTTATGAGGGGCCTGGAAAGGTGAAAATGGGACGGACGTAGCTTGATATGACCCCATATTAAAATGCCGGGTTATATCTAAATCATTCATGTTTTATACATATACAATCACATTTGTTCCATTGGGCTAGATTTAAAATGGCGCATCACGCAATTCGAAGCGCGCCATTTTCCAGCCGGCTGCTACGCGCCATTTCTTAGTCATTTAATTACTAACTTCCGCAAGCAGCTTCAGCTGCGTAAGTAATTGTACCGACAAAACTTTCCGGTATTATTTTTATCCTAATATATGGGATAAAAATAATATTATTTTTATATAGGAAAAATATAATTCTGGTACTACGCTCTTCACACATAGGCACTAGCGCCATTAAAATTGTATGAGATTGGCTCAGTAGTTGAGTTGACAAACACTGTCTGAATTATCATTTTAAGCATTAGCTTCCGCCCGCAGCTGACAATTCTTGCTGTGAAAACTAATATTTTTTCGGGACGATTGCTTTCCTAGAAAATGTTTTTATTTATTACGGACTTAAAATCAGCTTCGATCCAAATTTCGGATAGTCCAGGTTAGGAGAAATTTAATCAGGACTTAGGCTTGGGTGAAGAAGTGACAATAACAATTTCAACATATCCTAATACATCGCTTATTTAGATTTAGTATTTCGCGCCAATACTAAAATAATACAACCAAACATGTATTCGTTGCGGGATCCAAGACAGTTAAAGCGATTCCCCGGGACATGCCTGAGCCTCACCGCTCAGTGTCATTTCATTGTGTGCCACTGTTGATCCTGGCTTACAGGAGTTGCAGTGGTGGGTAAGAGGGAGGGACTAGTCCCGTTAAAAAAAAAAAAAAAAAAAAACCAAACATGTACTGAATTTATTTGACTTCAAGTGTGGCGCAGCGGCTAAGACAGTCGCCTCGCCGCTTCGTGTTGCTAGTTCGAGTCCCTCGCCGGACAACTATTTGTGTGACCCATAAATAGTTGTTCTGAGTCTGGATGTAATTTGTGTCCGTCTATTACATGTTTGTAAAGTACCCCGCGACACAGGGATTAGATCTATAATGCGTGCGTTATATTTAAAAACAAAATTTTAATTCTATAAAATTTAGTTTGTTTGGTTGTTGGTATAACATGTAATCAGGGGCATTATTAGTTTAAGTAAAAGTGCAGTTAGGGTAAGTTATAATCCATCAAGTTCATCTTGAGGAAGCCGAAAACCCAGAAGTAAGTTTACAAACCAACTGAAAGAGAAAGTTGGCGTCATAGGCTGCATACCTACTTGCTTATTGTAAACCGATAGTAAGTGGCGCCACCACAGACTCAATTGAACAGATGTAGAGCAAAGCGTTTTAGGGTTCCGTAGCCAAATGGCAAAAACGGAAATGGATTTGTCATGTCTGTCTGTCTGTCCGTCTGTATGTCACAGCCACATTTTTCCGTAACTATATGAACTTATACTGTTGAAACTTGGTGAGTAGATGTATTCTGTAAACCGCGACAAGATTATCACACAAAAGTAGAAAAAAAAACAATTAATTTTGGGGGGTTCCCAATACTTAGAACGGAAGTTCAATTTTTTTTCATCATACCCATACACGTGGCATATCTATGGATAGATAGGACAGATAAAAAAACACATTATGTTACTTGCTGCTACGGAACCCTTCATGGGCAAGTTCGACTAGCACTTGACCGCTTTTTTTTAGCGTTAAGGTCACACTGATTACAGAAGTACTTCCAATAGAATAGAATAATTTTATTTTGTTCATAAAACATGGTACATGATAATAGATGTTGATGTAACCCATGATGTTCCACATGTTAAAAACTAAAAAATCTTAAATAGGTATAATTTAAAATGTCACTATACACACAATTAATACAATAAATTACAATTTATAAAATGTTGGATAGAGATATTATTTATTATATTTAATATTGAAAAAAATCATATTCAATATACAAAATACGCTGTGGTAGAATTATGAAGTCAACGGCCCTAGTATAAATTGTATTTACTAGCTTACTATTTTAAGTGGAAGGTTCGATAACTGCCGTACTAACTCCGCTCTCCCAACTAATGATTTCCCGGGACATAAGACAAAAGACATAAATGTCTTTGTAAACTGACTTTAACTGCATGTTTGGCGCAGCGGCTAAGATAGGGTTCGAGTCCCGCGCCGAACAACTATTTGTGTCATCCATAAATAGTTGTTCTGAGTCTGGATGTAATTCGTGTCCGTCTATTATATGTTTGTAAAGTACCCCGCGACACAGGGATTAGATTCCCTAGTGCGATAGTGTTGATAATGATGATGACCAAATTTTATGGTTTGATTTTAAACAAAATAAGATAGATAAGTATAGAATCCATGTTCAGTTCATATAGGGTTGCCATCCGTCCGGGTTTCCCCGGATTTGTCATAGTTAAGAGGACATCCGGGCGGACTTTCATTTGTAGTCCGATTTAAATTTTAAACTCGCTGTGCGAAGCAGTAGTAGCTGTGTGTAGCAGCGACTCACTCCAAATAATATAAAGGCGAAAGTTTGTAAGTATGGATGTATGGATGTATTTCTGGAGTACTTGTTACTCTTTCAAGCAAAAATCACGGAATGAATTTTGATGAAACTCTGTAGTAATATATCTAGTACCCGCAGAACACACAAGCTATAATTTATTAAGTTTAAAGCGGGTGACACCGCGGGGCACCGCTTGTTATCTATAATCTAGAGAGATAATTTAAATTATCTGAATAATAAAATATTGATTAATAACAAATTATAAATTTCGACAAAATTATTAACCTTAATTATTGTTTAATTAATTGTTATCCTAAATTAAGTATTTCTCCGAACTATGACTTGACAATAACTTGATACGAGCTAGCTATATCATTGCTATAATAAAATAAATTTTATAAATGTATCGTACAATGTGTACGATACATTATTTAAATTACTATAATACAAACTATAATCCAAAATATCCATGTTACTAGAAATAATAATGTATACAACTATATTACTACAAACATGTTCTGACTATTTACAAGCGCTTTTTTAAAGTCTACGTGAATAAAAACCTTTTTTTATTTATTTTATTTATGATTAAGTCAATCTTACAAGGGTCGCGGGAAGCCAATGCGTGTCTGTGTGTGTCGTCCAGGCCGAATTTCGACGGCGGTGGCCAGTCTCAATGGAGACTAGCCAAGTGCGCAGTACATATTATAGTGCACAAGTGTGTGCTCAAACACAGGGGCACTTACTATTCCATCACTCTCATGTCGATGGGACGCCTAGCGACACGACCGGAAGGAAGTCAGGCTCAGGTCAGGAGGTTCAGATAGAGATGATCCAAAATAACAATGCGACGACGTAAAATTTGTCAAACAAGGTTACAGGCACACTTTCAGAGACTTAATAAAAGAAAATCTAAAAAAAAGACTTCCTCTGTACTTCTTTTTTAACATGCAAGTAATTTTTTGTCATTATTTACATACGGCCATCTGATCCCAAACTAAGCAGAGCTTGTACTATGGAAACCAGATAACTGATAGACTACATATTCTATTTTTTTTTTGTAAATACCTACTTATATAGATAATTTCTCCCCGACTCAGGACAAACATACATTTTCATGCACTGTACTGGATAGGAATCGAACCCACGACCTCCGGCGTGAAAAGCAAGCATTTGCCAACCACGCCAACAGTAACATCTAGACTCAAAATTACTATTTATGAGTCTAGAATAATTAGGCTCATACAAATAGTTTCTTTCTTTATTTTTTCTTTCTTTTTAAAAGATAACGCCCGCACTAGGGAATCTAATCCCTTTGTCGCGGGGTAATTTACCAACATATAATAGACGGACACAAATTACATCCAGACTCAGAACAACTATTTATGGATCACACAAATAGTTGTACAGCGCGGGACTCGAACCCTCGGCACGAAGAGACGAGGCGACTATCTTATCCGGTGCGCCACACGTGTAGTCAAATGTATACAATATATGTTATAAGACTAATATTCTTTCAAGTCAAGTGGCTACACAAATAAATACTTATTTACACTAATATCCATTTGCCGGCGCTCATGTATTTAATGAATACCCATTTATATTACTTAGTAGTTAGTGATTATAATTAATTATACCAATTTAATTAAAACCTTTAAGATCCAATATATCATTGAAATAGATTGTCAACAGGTGGAGCAAAAAATTGTTTGTGACGTACTATATCGAGATTAATGTTCGATCAGGTAGGTATTTTAATTGCAAACTAATTTCGTCATTATCGACGCCCATAGTACAATGACCCCAGTACATTTAAAATGTAGCAAATAGCAAAGCTCAAGGTAACTCGCCAATGCGCACTCCTTAAAATATCATGAGTGTGCTTAGCAAAACCGGTATGTGGAAATTTTCATTTTCTTGTTCTTGTTCTGTTGGCGTAGTTGGCAAATGCTAGCTTTTCACACCGGAGGTCGTGGGTTCGACTCCCACCCAGGACATACATATATTTGTGTGCATGAACATGTCTGTTTGTCCTGATTCTGGGTGTACTTATCAAATAAATTAAGAAAAGTAGTATAATATGTAGTATATCAGTTATCTAGTTTCCATAGTACAAGCTCTGCTTAGTTTGGAGTCAGATAGCCATGTGTTAATAATATCCCAGGATATTATTATTAATATTAATATTCATCGAATTGTAATTGTTTTGTTAAATTTGTCGGCAGCACATTCAGAATTATAATAGAGATGCACGAATTACACGCTGAACTAGCCTGGATTAAAAATCGAATGATTTCTACGAATATTTTCTTTATTTGTCTGGGTGTAATTATCTATATAAGAAAAGCAGCATATGTATAGTATATGAGTTATCTGCTTTCCATAGGTCAAGCTCTGCTTAATAAAATTTTACACAGCAAATATACACAATATAACATCTAAATAATATATCATAAGTTCTTTAAATTAAATTCAAATCTTACTCTTATTTTGAACACTATTTATCCATTATTCGGTTAGTAACAAAGCTAATAAAAACTCATGTCTTATTGTCCCGAGCAAAAAGTAAAAAACGTTTTACTGACACTTTATTTAAATGACATTTTGTTTGCTTAATCGCAGAATGAAGTTTTCATACTTATATTTCCTGAAAATGGTCTTTTGTTTCTAGTAAAAACCGAGCGAAAATCACATGCGAGGTTTGGGTAGAGCATCGACAGCGTGTACTTAAGTAACTATAAGAAAAAATACCATTTTTTGTGTTACGGAACTGTTTGATAGGTCCTCGACCTCGTTATGATATTGAACAATTTGCAGTTGTTTAGGACTTATCTTTTATATCTTTTTTATAAGGATTAGAGGCTGGCCATCAACCCTTAAGTTCACTTGGGTTGTTGGTCTTGGTTTCCGAACTCTACGGAATGCTGTTTACCTAAAAGCAAGGTTCCTGACCAAAATATTAAGATGCTAACTCGATCAACAACCTTAATGCTTTACGCTCTTCTTGCGTGCATAGTCTCCCGATTTTCAGGACAACAAAAAATGCCCGTAAAATATAATGGACGTATCTGTTAGTTCTTTAAAAGCTGATGAAGATCTGTTTTTAGAACTATGTTACAAGTAACGAATAGTCCCTCGCTCTTACCCACCACTGCAACTCCTGTAAGCCAGGATCAAGAGTGGCACACAATGAAATGACACTGAGCGGTGAGGCTCGGGCATGTCCCGGGGAATCGCTTTAACTGTCTTGGATCCCGAAACGAATTTAATCAGAAAGAAAAAAGGAGGAGTTAGAAATGAATAGTTCCACTTCCCTTCAGAGCAAAGCGGGAGACAGAATGATATAAAGAGGCTATAGCCTCATAAAACGAGAGAATTGCATCTAGAGAAGCCAGCTGCAGCACCGAGGATCAATTTAAGGGTCCTAAGTGAGATGTTATATTTGATTCCAATACAATACCTACGTATGGCAAAAACGTTATAACAGAAACATTTTGTAATATTAACTGGCAATGCTCACGTGTAGTAATAGTAGGTAATAGTCTGTCAAATAAACGTGCAATATTGGACACCGGAAATGCGGGCCAGTTACAAGTTAGAAGATGCCGTGCCGTGAAGAGACAGATTTATACGTGTGATCCCTGGCATGGGGTGGTTCCATCCTACCTTACGCACAATCAGTAGAATGAATTACAAATGAACAAGTTACACGTTCTCAACTAACGAGCGCCAAAATTAATCAAAGTAAACTGAGCTGAAACTAGTCGAAGACCGCAAGTGGACCCGTTGCCGCAAGCAGTACTAAATCACGAGTATGGCATGGGGACATGTAGCCATCGCCTCCCTCGCCATATTCAAGGTAAGGAGATGACCCGCCGCCGCCGCGCACGCAATGGCATACGACAGGAGCACAAAGAGCTCACAGCAAGGTATTTTAGTGTAGTCAATAATAAGCATCTAGTTGCTTCAATCTAGTTGCTTGTTGTAGTCAACAGCTAACTTAAACAATGTAATGTATTATCGGTACACTACATAGATAGATTATTAATGTTCTTATTTATGATTATTAAAGTGATTATGATCATTTTTCGATATGGGCATTTTATGTGTACATATTTTAAGTAAATATTTCTATATATTGTCTAGTATCCAAAGTATAAGTTATGTTTAGTTTAGTTTAGATGGCGAAGTATTAATTTATTTCCTTATTTATTTATTTGAAGCGTTATTCTTTTAATTCGGCTATGGAGTATAACTCATAAGGCAAAAGCGCCTTAAGCACACAGATGTTAAAAACCTCATATATTATTACCTAATTATGTCCTCTGTTCAATGACCTAGCTACCTAAGCTTTGATTCAACGAAACAGATTATTTTACCGTGAATAAATTAGATTATTGTCGCACAGGCCTCCGAGAAAAGGACTTGTTTTTATTCTGTCCATTCCTTCCTCATCCACGTCTGACGTTAATTGTGTTGAATGCACCTTAAGACATCTCGACTCGATGCCTGACCTGGAAAGCAAACTCTTACTGCCGTAACCACATAAGAATATATGTCTGTGAATAGTCCTTACACGAGCGTATTTCATTCTAACTTTCTTCTTCAAACGTCGATCGACGTCGCGTCGTAGCTTGATTCTCGCTGATGAGGGCAGCGATCACCCTTACCCTTGATCGGTAATCCGTATTGCCTACGTCACAGAGTACTTGTCAGATTATTACAACAATACTAGAAAAGGCTTTAAGTGTTCTTTGTTTTTAAGGCGTAACATATAGGTAACATTAGAACTCCTTTAAAAAATCACGCTTTAAAAACAAGGAATGCTCGGGACTAATTTAAAAAATGTTTGATTGAGTTTTTAAAGCTGTGGTGTTATCTACTACTCAGTCACAGTCTTGATTGACACAGATGTTATGAAGGTTCGACTTATTAATTTGGGTACTTATGACATATAATGAATATCTTGTAATTATTGACTGATATTATTTTACATGGTTTTCACATATAGATTACAAGAACTGAAGAAAAGGACAAGTAATAAAAGTTACGTAAATAAAAATGAATGACAGAAATGTTTGTAGGTACGCTCATAACTTGCAAACGACTGCACCGAATTGGATAAATCTTTTTTGTCAGGAGAAGGTTTGTATATAAAAAAAAAATAATAGCATATATTTAAAAATATCCGAAAAAAAAACAAGTCTTCTGTCAAAATACCATTATGGTACAAAGTTCGCCGGGACGGCTAGTGAAATGTAAGGTGTGAATTAATAAAATTCTTACATAAATTTTATGTCGATAACCCAAATTTTGTGCGCCGATTACGGCACGGCAAACGGGCATATTATAATTAAAATCTATGTATTGTATTTATATATTCCTTTAAATAAACAATTTACTTGTTTGCTTGCTTTTGTTTGTTTATACAGAAATTAAGTTTCGCTGTCGTTTTGAGTTTGTCCATTAAAAATAAACATCCCAAAAATCGAACCATTATTATATAAGAAGTGACAACAAAAAATACGATGTCCTATCATTGACCTAACATTAAACTTCGCGAACCGGAATTCTTGTTTTTATTACTGCGTAGAAGCACTATTTCTTGGTGCGAAAGGTTAGTTAGGTTTTTAGAGTTACGTACAAATCAAAACACGACAAGTGCGCGTCAAGGGTTCCGCACAAATTTGTAGAAATAAAACTATATTTTAAATAATTCAGGAATAGAATCTCGCAGTTTAATTTGAGCTTTCCCGGAATTCAGTTTTCAAAACCTATAATTAGAAAAAGGAAATTGTAGTTAAACTAGCAGATCATAACTAGATTATCAAGGAAACCTAATCAAATTTGTCATAGTCATCATAGCCATACATATTTAATTCGGTAACAATTGACGTATATTTTTTCCGTACCGTGCAGTACTGGACGTGGGAGGCACTGAGAAACACTGCCGAAATATCTGTAGGAATCCTTTTAAAATAATATCAGGAACAACTTAACGTCTAATTACAATTATACTATGTAAATGCGTTGAATTAAATCTACTCATTCCAATTTGTTTTCCTTTGTTTATTTAAATAAAAAATATCCCCGCGTGAATGTCCCTTTTCGCCGCCCGCAGCTATGACTACGACCACGGATCGCGGGTATTCTGGAGCGCGATCCGCGTGCCACCCAGTAGGTAGATGATATAGTCTGTAAAACAATACTTATTATGTTTAATATTATTTATCTGTATATATATCAAGGTACTTCTATATTATTATCTAAACTAACTAACTAACTTGAATAAAACTAATTAGCCTTTCAACATAAATCAAATCTACCCTCTTTATATACAGATAATCTTTATATAAAGAGGGTCGATTTGATTTATGTTCGAAAGGATTTAAGGGGCCTTTTACAGTCCACTAGCGCCGCCAATCGAAAAAATGTCATAACTCGTAAATAGAATCAAAAATACAAAATGTGGTCTATTATTACTGTAGAAAAGGCAATAACGTAATTTTATAACACATTGTCAACACTTGAAATATAGCTGTTTAGCTAAATCGTGCATTTGTAACAAAAACGGCCGTTTATGTTTTGAATGCACGATTTAGCTAAACAGCTATATTTCAAGTGTTGATAAGGTGTTATACAATTACGTTATTGCCTTTTCCACAGTAATAACAGAACATATTTTGTATTTTTGATTCGATTGGCGGCGCTAGTGGACTGTAATAGGCCTCCTCTGACAGACCAGACAAGACAACCGATATTAAATAATCACGCTGCTAATGTATAATAAGGACCTACCTATGCAATAATTTATTGTTCGGTGTTTAACATGGAAAGTAATTAAATCTAGAGCTCTATCAACGTTTGTTGTAATCTGTATATCGAGGGTTGCAAGGCTAATTGGTTTAATTCAATTCAAGGATTCAATTACTTTATATGTAAAACATCATCATTACAGCTTAAATAAGTCCACTGCTGGACAAGCCTCCCTCAAGAATCATCTTGAGGGGATATGCCATAATCGCCACGCTTGGCAGGCGGGTTGGCGATCGCAGTATGATGGTCGTAGTACTCAGAAGGAAGCTGCTTCCCGTCCTCTGGTAGATATTCCCTCGGGTCGACTTCTACGCCCCCCACGGGATGAGATGGGGTGATGATATTCTGATTCTGATATTTGTCGCCGTCACCACACAGCATGTAAAACATAACAAATTATAAACAAAATATAAAAAAAAGTGTTCTCTGGGCTAATATCATCGTCATTATGTGTGACAATTACATCGAAAATGCTGTAGCCGTGGAGTTAAAAAAAGGGGACCGTATTATGTATGTTAGGCATGTTTACTTTTAAGCAATATCTGGTTTTATCCTGAAAATGATTACTGTGTATATATATTCTTTTGGAAGTCAAACTTATTTACTCACTGGACTTGAGGAGTAAGCTAGTATTAGAGTATGCGTGACGAAAAGTGTGAGGGCGAGGCGAGGTGAACGCGGAGAAATATGAGTGCGTGAAGATAGAAAGAGAGAGAGTTTGTAGTAGTACTTTCGTATTTACTGTAGGGGCAAGAGAGAGGTGCGAGCACACATTTTCTTGCCCTAATAAACAGTTACGTTTCGCATATATAAGTTATATTTCAGTCGTGTGGTCTAAAGCAAACACGTTTCTTTTATCAAATCTCTTACTTTTACAGTCTCCAAAGATTTTTAAAGTAATATCCAGTACTTTTCAAAATTTTGGTAGCAAATAATATAAAATGATACTAAATAATAATATATAATAACCATCCATCAATACCTATAAAAGGCATAGGGCTACTTTTGAATTCGAAAAAAGGGTTGTAATGGGGGATGAAAAGTTGCATGGAAGTATCATAATTTTTAGAGCTAGAAACTTGAAACTTATTTTTTAGACTGTTGATTCGATATCAATAAATATGAAATTCAAAGTTTGGAAAAAGTTTTGCCCTCAAGGGTGTAAAATGACAATGGGGAATAGGGGATGAAAGTTAAGGAAATATGTAAGGTTTATGCGAAGATATCATAAGTTTGCGACAAGAGACACAATATTAAACATATTCCGATGTAACATTTACAAAGTTAGTATTAATAAAATATAAAATAAGTTAGCCACACAACTCGCTAATAAAGATTTTGGTAAATTCTGGAAGTCAACCGCAAAATTTGAAACAAAGCCTAATCTCTCAGCATGTGTAGATGGCATAAGTGACGCGGCGGGCATTGCGAATATGTTCAAAGAACATTTTAGAATTAAATCCCCACTCGGTCCCTCAACTGAGGTGATCACTCCTGAGTCCGGCTGTCGTGGAGAGATTCCTCTGATACGTTTCTCAGCTAAACAAGTAAGGAAAGTCATATATAATATGAGCCGAGGAAAATCTCCAGGACATGACGGGCTCAGCATTGAGCACCTAAAACATGCGGGTGTCCATTTGTCGCGTGTCCTATCTATGTTCTTCACAATGTGTATTAGCCACGCGTACTTACCTGCTGATCTTATGAAGACCATCATAATTCCCATTGTGAAGAACAGGACTGGTGATATATCGGACAAGGGCAATTATCGTCCTATTTCACTGGCAACGGTAATAGCGAAGGTGTTGGACAGAGTGCTTGATTCTTGCTTAAATAACTACATACATCTTCATGATGCACAGTTCGGGTTTCGTCCTGGACTATCCACCGAAAGCGCAATTTTAGTCTCAAGCATACTGTTCAATATTATTTAGATCGCAAAACGCCGGTGTATGCCTGTTTCCTCGACCTCTCCAAGGCGTTTGACCTAGTTTCTTACGATGTGCTATGGGGAAAAATGAGAGACAGGGGTATACCGACTGAGATTTGCCGAGTTTTTCAGTATTGGTACGGAAACCAAACCAACCATGTGAAGTGGGACGGTACACTCTCTGATCCGTATAGGTTGGAGTGCGGAGTGAGGCAGGGTGGTCTCTCGTCTCCTAGGCTCTTCAACCTATACGTGAATGAGCTCGTAGCCGGACTTAGCAGCATGCGTGTCGGATGCAGCGTTGGTGGAGTTAGTGTAAACAACATCAGCTATGCAGACGATATGGTGCTCTTGGGACCGACTGTGAATTCAATTGGAGAGTTACTTAGGTTATGTGAGGCCTATGCTGACTCGCACGGTCTCCTGTATAATGTAAAAAAGTGTGAATATATGATCTTTGAGGTCGGTGGCAAGCGTCTATGGAATGGACCCGATCTACTTTTGAACGGTTCAATAATTAACAGGGTATCCACCATTAAATACCTAGGGCACTTTCTTGCTGACGACCTCAAGGACAATTTGGACATTGAGAGGGAACGGAGGGCTCTGGCGGTCCGGAGCAACATGTTGGCCCGTAGGTTTGCGCGATGTACCGACCAAGTTAAGATCACCCTGTTTAAGGCATACTGTCAGAGTCTGTACACGGGCAATCTATGGTTCAACTACAACAAGGGAACGCTAGATGTCCTCCGCGTCCAGTATAATAATGCTTTCAGAATGCTATTGAGACTGCCTCGTTACTGTAGTGCGTCAGAAATGTTTGCGCAAGCTCGTACCGACGATTTTTATGCGATTATACGCAAAAAAACAGCATCTCTTGTGCGAAGAGTGAGAGACAGTCAGAATAGCATTCTGAAAATTATAGCCGAGAACCACAAGTCGCCAATTATTTGCCGTTTTGTAAGGTTAATTGTAAATACTAACACTAGAAAATAAGTTATTTTTATGTTACTAACACTCTATGGATTTATTTGTCCGCAATAAAATTATACAATACAATACAATACAATACAATTAATAATGTGCCGACGAAGTCGCGGGCACAGCTAGTAATGTATATATACTTAATTTTAATCAAACTTAACTAAAAAAAATTGCACGTCCTTAGGACAGAATATGTCAGACTAAAACCATGTAATACCTTTTATCGTATACCTATTAACATGGTGTTTGGACAAATAAATATTTCATTTGATATAAATGGTACACACGGCTACATATCAAGCTATACATTTCCAATATAAGCTGATCTGTCATTGTATGGAAATCCTATACAACGCGAGATCAGTTTATACTGGAAATGTATAGCTTGATGTGTAGCCGTGTGTACCTATATTGTAATGCAGTGGGTATCAATACAATAATATTGTTATAAAAGCGGACGTGACCTCGTATGACCGCTATGTAAAGTTCAGTGGCGATCCTACAGTGACGCGGGCGCCATCCAGGAGAATATCTGAATTAATTTAAATTAAATCACTGAATAAATACGTGATTGGACCTGGAATTTTATGGTATCTTATCTATGTAAAAGTTAGAAAAAATGTAGTTCCTCTTCCCCTCAGAAAAAGCGTATCAAGTGTACGGTTATATTTTATTCCAATTTGTTGGTATGGCAAAACCTCGTTGGTCAAGCGGTAGCGAGTTCAACCGCAGATAATGAGGTCCTGGGTTCAAATCCCGGGTCGGGCCAAAAAGTGATTTTGGGATTTTTCGTAAAAATAAATTTCTCTGCTGACGGCTAACGCCCGAAGTCCGGAAGATGGTGGTATTACACCCCCGTGCCTCGGAGAGCACGTAAAGCCGTCGGTCCTGTACCTGATCTCTTTCCCGTTGTGTCGCTATTCGTCCCATCGGATCATGAGAGTGAAGGAATAGAAAGTCCCCCTGTGTTTGCGCACACACTTGTGCATTATAATATACAAACATACATACATAGACTCACGCCTGTTTCCCATAGGGATAGGCAGAGACAACGGATTTCCATTTGTCACGATCTTTGCACACGTCTTTTGCCTCGATTACTGTCATTATATTCTTCATACATGCTCGCCGGTTCAGGGTACTGACCTGCCCTTTCTTGAGAACGTCTCCGATTTGGTCAGAGAATGTTCGACGAGGTCTTCCCCTTCCGGTTATTCCATTCACACAGGCCAGGTATACTTCTTTGGTCAATCTTCTTTCATTCATCCTTTCTAAATGGCCAAACCATCTCAGCATTCCCTTTTCAATCTTTGTGACTACATCCTCTTTCACACCACAACGCTCTCTTACATCAGTATTTCGAATTATGTCTCTCAAAGTCACACCACTATAATATGTCCTGCGCAATTGGCTAATCTCCATTGAGAATGGCCGCCGTGGCCAAAATTCGGCCGGGAGGATATCATTATCAGTAGAATCCGTCGCGAGCGAATATATACCAGAGAACGGGCAGTAGCGTTCTTCTGAGTACTATGACCATCTTATGCGATCGCCAATCCGTCAGCCAAGCGTGGCGATTATGGCATATCCTCCCATTCTTGGGGGAGGCTCTTGTCTGGCAGTGGAAGTCATTCAGCATGATGAAATCCTACGCTATCGAATTGGGTTTAACATGTAATGGTAGCTGTATGTATGAATAAATAAATATACCTACAACGGGACATTTATCTGACAGCTTTAAACGCTCTGAGTCACGGGCAACAAAATAACACCCTCCGAGCAACATATATACTTCCAGACTCTGGTTTGTTACCGGCTGTTTGTGTTGCCAGAAAAACCCATAAACAATTTTTGGCCTGTCCTGGAATTAAAACCAGTTGGTAGCCTCTGCATTTAAACACGATACCGACTAGGCACGATCATTGTTTTAAAAAAAAGTTTAAATCAAATTACGTCACCTAGCTACTTATGTCTGTATTTCGAATCATGCGTGATACGATAAGACTATAAGACTTTTATATTCTTCACTTTTAGCTTCTCAGATTACGTATAAGTAAATGTAGAATATCAAGATGATATTGTAGTAAAGAGTCAAATATAAGTTAAAGCAAACTTGTTTAAGACAAATCCTCAACCTCCTGTTACAAAGAGTATGTAAAATTTAGATGACCTCGCGACCGTATTAACAATGTATAGCTTTACCCAATAATGCAGATTCGAATGTTGTGACCTCAATTTGTTATTCTCAGCATATTTATTTGATCCAGCTTATTAACATTATTTGTTGTAACACTTTTTGGGTGAACAAAAATCATAGACCTCGGGTCATCGCCAGCGCATGCTACCCATGAGTGATATGTATACTGTGTATATGTACATTGATATGCCTCCGTGCGTTATTAGTATACATTATACAACATGTAACGTAATTAACGCACACCCTCAAACACCCCAATTAGAATATTATGTTGTATTCATAATACATACACGGAATTTTTAATTTAACATGTATATGCATTGTTATGTACTAAATTAGTTTCTTGGAACAACGTTTATTTTCTTTATTTGTATTGAATTATGGATTTTGAATGAATAAAATTTCCGTAGTATTAATTTTTTTGGAATAAAAAATTACCTATATTAAAAACGATATAAATCGATTCAATAAACGATTCTGAACAAACTATTTTCAGGATGTGCGTTAATTAAGTTACATGTTGTATATGTCGACTGCACGTTTGGCGAAGCGGCTAAGACAGTCGATTCGCCGTTTCGTGTCGCGGGTTCGAGTCCGACGCTGGACAAAATAGTTGTGACCCATAAATAGTCTGGATGTAATTTATGTCCGGCAATTATATGTTTTTAAAGTACCCTGCGACACAGGGATTCATTCTCTAGGACGGGCGTGTCTTTAAAAAAAAAGAAGAAAAAGTATGAATACAAAGAGTATATCTCAATGTGAAATTTCAACCTGCAATTGTAGATTTAGGTATAAATCTACAATTGTAGGTTGACAATATTGTAGATTGTTACGATTAGAAGTGTAAAAAATAGTTTTCACTTCTATCGGCAGTCCCCAAAGACTACCCGGTTTTTTTCATAAACCTATAACTATAAGGTTGAGTTACCAATTCGACTGTGTCAGTTTTTTTGTTTGATTTACGTAATTTCTCCATTATTTGTGAATCTGTTGTTGTAAAGTAAATAGGTCTTACGTTGTTAACCCTTGATAAAGATTGTATAATAATTACCACCTCGTTTTAAACTATATAACTTAAGAGTGAAGCTTCGTAGATTACACAAAAAAGAAGTAATATTTATGCACATTACAAAACATTAACGTCCCACTACTGGATAGAGGCGCTCATAGCTAGATGCTCTCACCGGTCCGTAAGTGATTGGTGAGGTTAAGCAACTAGGTACGCGGTCAGTTCATAGATTGGGTGACCACCAAAGTGGTTTAATTCCAGAGCGTGTCCGTGCTTCGGAGGGCACGTTAAGCTGTCGATCCCGGTTGTAGTCATTAGACAACAGTCGTTAAGCCATGTCAGAGGCCTACTGGGCGGCTTAAACAACTCTGACACTAGGGTAACCACTGACCATACGATAAGTAAGTAACTACTGGACAGAATTTCCTTCCAAAATAGTGAAGGCAAATTAGCCAACTACCTATACTACTATCAGATGGCTTGGGTTAGAGTTTTGTTTCGAATATTCCTTTTCTTGCAATGGCCTTGTCTGATATTAAACTAAATTACGCCCTTAGTCGCCTTTTACGACACCATCGAGAGGACATTGGAAAGTGACATTAAATATTCTTAATGCGTCACAACACTCACAATGCGTATATATAACCGTCATCTAATACTGGCTGTCTTAAAAAAAAAAAAAAAAAACAAAGAAAAAAAAAACTAATAATAATAATATCTAGGGACAATGTCACACAGATCATCCTAGCCCCAAACTAAGCAAAGCTTGTACTATGGGTACCAGGCGACGATATACATACCTATATAGATAGATGAATACTTAAATACATAGAAAACATCCATGACTCAGAAACAAATATTCGTGCTCATCACACACATATTTGCACTTACCGGGATTCGAACCCAGGACCACCAGCTTCGTAAGCAGGAGC
This sequence comes from Pseudoips prasinana, assembly GCA_951640165.1. NCBI lineage: Eukaryota > Metazoa > Arthropoda > Insecta > Lepidoptera > Nolidae > Pseudoips > Pseudoips prasinana. The sequence goes on along the minus strand of OX621251.1, from coordinate 27,118,959 downwards.
ACTACCAACTAGGCTACGGTGACCGTTGACTGAAATCAGAGCAGCATACCCGCGTTCCCGGGCTCTTCCCATCAAGCCCCAGCAGAAGTCCACGACAGGTTAGGTTTAGCCCGACATACTCACCTGCAGACACATTTGCGGGTGGCATGCTTAATACATAATTACCTCTGATAACAAAAAAAATGTGGGTGTGACTGGAGAGTATCAAATACCTACCTCTCCGTCTTACCATAACTCCTTTGTTTTACATAAAGGGGCAACGCACTGATCGCGTTACATAAATAAGTAAGAGGAAACACCTAGAGATCGATCGATTTTTACCTTGTTAAAACCATTAAAAATACTTCAGAATTTTGTATACCATCCTCAGGGTTTAATAATTATTTAAACATAGTTTTACGTTTACAACTCTCAACATTGGCTTTGTAAAGTTTTTGGCAGTAAATCTTTATTCATCATCATCATCATATCAGCCGAAAGACGTCCACTGCTGGACAAAGGCCTCCCCCAAAGATCTCCACAATTGTCGGTCTTGCGCTATCCGCATCCAGCGATTTCCAGCGACCCGCACAAGATCATCGGTCCATCTTGTAGGGGGCCTGCCCACGCCACGCCCACGATTTCTGATTTCGAATCAGAAATCTTTATTATTATTATTATTATGGCCTCTTGGTCTAGTGGTTAGTGACCCTGACTCCTAAGCTAGAGGTCGTGGGTCCGATCCCCACCCAGAACCAATCATTGCATGATGATTACGATTATTTTTCTGGGTGTAAATTAACCGAAATATGTTTTTATTTAGACATTTATAAGTATGTCTATCAGTAGTCTGGTTGCCATAGTAAAGGCTCTAGTTGGTAGTGCTCCTGCCTACGAAGCTGGTGGTCCTGGGTTCGAAACCCGGTAAGTGCAAATATTTGCGTGATGAACACGAATATTTGTTTCCGAGTCATGAATGTTTTCTATGTATATAAGTGTTTATATATCTATATAAGTGTGTATATCGTCGCCTGGTACCCATAGTACAAGCTTTGCTTAGTTTGGGGCTAGGATGATCTGTGCAACATTGTCCATAAATATTATTATTATAAGGCTTTATATTTGTGTGATGAGTACGATTATTTGTTCCGGGTGTAATTTATCTATAATATGTTTTTTTAAGAAATATAACTATGTTTTCAGCAGTCTAGTTGTCATAGAACAGGTTCAGCCTAATTTAGAATCAGATGGCAGTGTGTTAGTTGTGCCAAGCTACTTATTATTTATTTATATAAAAATACCTATTAATCTAACGCCAGGCAGTTGTTAAAGTAAAACTTATTTATGCACGGATAATTTAGGGAGTAAGCTATGTATGCGTGACGAAAGCATTACGAAAAATGGAAGTTGAGAGGGAGATATAAGTTAATGAAGATAGAAAGGGAGAGAGTTAAGTTAGTATATTACTGTAGGAGCTTGAAAGAGAGGTGCAAGCACACGTTTTCTTTCTTTGTTTCTCTCATAGCCAGTTTCGTTTGTTTTACTTCAGTCAGACATTTGTATTTAGGTAAATTAATTCATATACTTGACATTGCTTATTTTATTATTTTTTAGATTTAAATTGTTTTCATTATTGTTTCAATATTTGCATGCCTGTAATAGGTAGAATATGGCTTGTTCACAAAATTGTCGCCAATATGTCTTGTTATGTAACCTATATTCTAAGCGAATAAATGATTTTTGATTTCTGAAAAAAAAAGGCCTCCCCCAAAGATCTCTTTGAGGGATTTTGCCATAATCGCCACGCTTGGTAGACGGGCTGGCGATCGCAGTAGGATGGTCATAGTACTCAGAGAAACGCTGCTGCCAGTTCTCGGGTATATATACCCTTGGTACGACTTCTACGTCCTCCCACGGGATGAGAGGGGGTGGCGATATTCTTTATGGCCGTCAGTCATACATATAGTGTATATACTTATAGTGTATACTTCCTTAGATGGTAGATGTTGGACCCTACAGAACAATGTACCTTCCATCTTTGTGACCATATCTAGCGATTAAAGATAAAGAAAAGATTTAGAAATGATATGCTACTAGCTGTGCCATACTAGGTTTTCCCGCGTTTAATTTTATAAATTATCACAGCTCCTTCCCCGTAGGTGATAGCGTGATAATATGTAGCCTATATGTTGACCGGCCTCTTATATATAGCCGGATGTATAATTTGGTCCTTCGAAAGGCCCTCGCGCGTCACGTGTTCCGAGAAATCGCGATATTTGCACGAGCGGGGGTGAACTAGTTAACATTTAGTGCTGGTGTGTTCGGTCAGAGGATTGTAGTGCTAACATTGGAGCAACAGCCGCAGCAGACTGCGTGAAACAACAGCTGCAGCAGACTGCGTGGAGCTAAGTACTAGACTGCATACACGCAAGTACCAACATACCTTTCCTTATTTTTCTTCTAGAGAAATATATTTTGACATTCAATAAACATGGCCGAGCTTATTGACATTCAATCGATGATCTATGAAAGCATCGTCAAACTTGGCATCAACATCAAAAAAGATAGCGCTGATAGGAAAACACCAGATTACTTCAAGAGGCGACTGAATACTCTGGAGGAATACTGGAGGGAATATGAGGGTAATCATGACCGCATTACGAGAGAAATAAGTCAGGCTCACCCTTACTTCGGGCTTAACGAATTTGAGAAGACTTTGCAGGCCTATGAGCAAGTGAAGGCTTTAATAAATCAACAGTACGAGGAATTGGTTACGAGGTCGGGCAAGCCGATTGAACAAGCGAAAACACCGTCTAAATCAACTATGAGTATGGTTCAGTCGGAGAAGGAAGAAACTGCAGCGGTTGCGGGGCCCAGTTCTCAGGGCAACCCAACTCATAAAACACACACGGGTACGAATAGTAAAGCCGATGATTTGTTACGTCGCCAACAAGCGAATTTTAAAGCCTTCTTGCGAACAAAGGTAAACATTGATGTAGAGTCTATCTCGGAGAAATGGGAATTCGAAGACGTTTTAAAAACGCTGGAAGCTAGATGGAAAACAATTGACACACTACATTGGGAGATTGAGAGTGAGATAGACGAAGGCAACGAAACGTACAACTACATGTTCGACAAGTATGAGAAACAATTCAACAGTTTGAAGAAAGCAATCAACAAAAAAATGTGGTCCGTCGTGCATAGAAACAAGTCAACTCCGCAACTCGAAATTCCAACGTTTACTGGCAACTATAACCAATGGGTATCCTTCCGGGATCTATTCACGGAAGCTATCCATAACAACCCGTCACTATCCAACGGCCAGAAAATGCAATATCTCAAGAGCAAGGTACGCGGAGAAGCTGAAAAACTCATACAACACCTACAAATTAGTACGGATAATTATTCAGTATCCTGGCAGATTCTCACACATCGCTATAATAACAATAAATTGATCTTCTCTTCCCACATGAACATTCTCCTTGGCCTTCCTAACATGCAGCAGCAGTCGGTGTACCAAATAAAAAGGATGCACGATACAACACTGGCATGCTTAAATGGTATAAAGAACTTAGGCGTCGACATAACATCATGGGACCCTATCGTAGTTCATATTCTAGGTCAAAAACTAGACAACGACACATACACCGACTACCTAGAATCATTGAAAAACTCTAGGGAACTGCCGGTTCTAAAAGAATTCCTAGAGTTTTTGGAAACAAAATTCATTACTCTCGAAACAGCCCAGAGAAAACAAGATAGTGGATTACAAAAAAACTCTGTAAAGAAATGTAACAATAATTCATCATCGGAAATAAAGAAACATTTTTATAGCTCATATAATAAGTCGAACAACACTTACAATAACCTAAATAAGCCGATTGCAAAATCCATGCACGTGTCGAATGTCAAGTGTCCAATGTGCAGTTATCAACATGGCATTTATAATTGCAATAATTATTTAGCGTTAAATGATGAACAAAAATTAAAAACAGCAAACAAATTAAAACTCTGCACTAATTGCCTATTTAGCCATAATGGTAATAAATGCAATTCTAATTTAACATGCCGAAAATGTCAAGAACCGCATAACACTATTTTACATGACGCATTTGCAAAACTCAAAAATGCTCCTTCTTTGTCATCAAATCGTAGTCAAATGACTTCACAACAACAACATGAGAACTTCGCGGCTGCGTCACATACGTCACACGTCGACAGCTCAGAGATACTGCTAGCAACCGCTTTGGTAAGTGTTAAGGGTTCTGACGGTTCGGAGTATACCTTGCGAGCTTTGGTGGATCAGGGCTCCCAAATATCATTAATAACAGAATCGGCGGCGCAGTTATTAAACATAAAAAGACAGAGATGTAAAGGAATCGTCTTTGGAGTAGGACAAAAGGAGAACAACTGCAAGGGAGTGATTTCTATAGTATGCGCTTCTCTGCACAACAACTTTACATTCGAAACGGAAGCCTTTATTATGACTAATCTCATTAAATGCCTACCAAACAAGAGCTTCCCGAAACCAGATTGGTCGCATATTGATAACATACCATTAGCTGACCCCGAGTTCTATAACAGCCGGCCCGTGGATTTGTTACTCGGAGCCGACATTTACGCAAACATCATGCTAAGTGGCATTATAAAAAGCGGTAATGCACATCAGCCCTTAGTACAACAAACTCAACTGGGATGGTTGCTATGCGGCAACGTAAAGACATACCAGTGTAATGTCGTGTTAAATAACATAGAAGAGATCAGACGGTTTTGGCAGGTGGAAGAGATCAGTGAGAATTCAAATCTGTCTACCGAAGATCAAGAATGTCTAACATTTTATGAGTCAACAACAAGAAGAACAGAAGAAGGCCGCTATGAAGTTAGAATACCACTGAAGGAAGAGTTGAAACACAAACTGGGCATGTCTAAGCCTATGGCGATCGCCCAACTGAGGAATTTAGAAACAAAATTTAGAAAACAAGAACATTTAGCTAGCAAATATAAAACCTTTATGAAAGAATATCTCGAATTAAAACATATGAAACCTGAAGAAACAAACTCAATAGCGAGACTACAATGCTACCTACCTCATCACGGTGTGCAGCGTGATGACTCATTAACAACAAAGTTACGCGTAGTATTTAACGCGTCTGCCAAAACATCTACTCGGTTTAGTTTGAATGACATAATGTGCAAAGGGCCTAACATGCAAAGGGATTTACAATCATTGTTATTACAGTGGAGGCAATATCCTTACGCGTTTACAGCGGACATCGAGAAGATGTACCGCCAAGTATTGGTTAACAATATCGACCAGCATCTTCAAAAAATTGTTTGGAGAGAATCATCGGAACAACCCATACAGAGCTTTCAACTAACTACAATCACTTATGGGACTAAATCAGCCCCATTTTTAGCTATGAGGACTTTAAGACAGTTGGCGTCGGATGAGCGTAGTAAACATCCTGAGGCAGCGGAAATCCTAGAAAATTCATTCATGATGGATGACCTACTCCATGGTGCCTATAACATTAAACAGGGAAAGTACTTGATTAAGGAACTGCATCAGTTGTTGAAATTAGGTGGATTTACGTTAAGAAAATGGGCCTCAAATAATGAAAGAGTATTAGAAAGCGTAAAACAGAATGCGGAAGAAACAAGTTATCACTTCAAAAATGAAGAAACTTCAAAAACATTAGGTTTATGCTGGCAAACAAAACAAGATCATTTTACATTTAATTATAATTTCACAACACACATAGAAAGACTTACTAAACGGAAATTACTCTCGGAAATTTCGAAGTTATTTGACCCGTTGGGCTGGTTAACACCCTTATCTACAAAGCTAAAACTACTCTTCCAAAAGCTATGGCAAACTGATCTCCAATGGGATGATGAAGTATCTGGTGACGTATACAAGGAGTGGTGTAAACTAGCAGCTGATATAGAAAACATAAAAAATTGTGTGGTGCCGCGGTGGATAAGAACGCAAGAGAACAGTATTATCGAATTCCATGGGTTTTGTGACGCTTCCATGGAAGCCTACGCATGTGTAGTATATGCTCGAACTAAACATAGCCAAGAAACTATATTGGTAGCTGGAAAGTCTAAGCTTATACCACATCGAAAGGCTATAACATTGCCAAGAACAGAGTTATGTGGTGCACATTTATTGGCAAGACTCATGAGCAAAATTACTTCTAGTATTAGCTGCCCATATGAAACTTATGGATGGTGTGATTCCATGGTCGTGTTGGGCTGGATACATGGAAATTCAACACGATGGACACCATTTGTTTCCAACAGAATTAAGGCTATAAAACAGATTATGCCGAGTGACAACTGGCGGTATGTAAAGTCCGCAGAAAATGCTGCCGACTGCGCTAGCAGGGGACTAACGGTGTCTCAGCTTTTAGAACATCCACTGTGGTGGCATGGACCAGTATGGTTACTATCCTTAGACATGAAGAAAGTACAGAATCAACAACCCATGTACACTACAGAAGAAGAAACAAGAAAAATAAAACAAGTTAATATTATACAACAAACTATTAACATTATTGAAGATTTATTAAACAATTATAGCTCATTTCGAAAAATAATACATATATTTGCGTGGATACTCAGGGCGTTGACACCAATTTCAAAACGTAAACATTTGCCATCGTACCTAACATTGCAAGAATTGCGAAAAGCTAAATTAACAATAATTAAATATGTACAACGAAAGGAATTTGCTGAAGAGGTCGAAAAAATCAGTAAGAATAGTACTGTTGGAACAAAAAGTAAATTATTTCTTTTAAATTGTTTTATTGATGAAAACGGAATTTTGAGAGTGGGAGGACGCCTACGGCATGCAAACCTGAGCAGTGAGATGAAGTATCCTAAAGTAATACCTAACAAAACTCGTTTAGCTGAACTTCTTATAGATGAATCTCATTTGCTAACGTTTCATGGAGGACCCAAACTAACTCTGGCGACCCTGAGGAGACAGTATTGGATACCAAGTGGAATCAAAACTACCAAGTCACAGCTGCGGAATTGTGTCACTTGCCGAAAACATGCTACAAGAAAGGAACACCAGTTGATGGGAGATCTGCCCGCGGCCAGAATGAACCCGGCTCCTCCGTTTTACCACACTGGGGTAGACTATACCGGTTTCGTAGAAGTTAAGGCCAACAAGGGTAAAGGCGTGCGAACAACTAAGGGATATGTGGCGGTGTTTATATGTATGGTTACGAAGGCCGTACATCTCGAGCTGGTGTCTGACCTGACCAGTTCGGCATTTTTAGCAGCACTGAGCCGAATGGCAGCCAGAAGGGGTGCGCCGCGTCACATGTACAGTGACCAAGGCACGAATTTCATCGGAGCCAACCGGTTACTGAGAGAAGAATATGAAGAAATTCAACAAGTTTTCGGAGATAAACTGCTTGCCGATATTGCCGACATGGAAATAGAATGGCACTTTAACGCGCCATCTTGGCCTAGTGCTGGGGGGCTGTGGGAAAGAGCAGTGCGTAGCCTGAAATATCACCTAAAAAGAGTAGTCGGTGAACAACGACTGACATTCGAGGAGTACACAACAATTCTAACAAAAATAGAGGCTTGCCTCAACTCACGGCCGTTGTGCTCGCTTAACGAAAACATTGAAGATTTAGAGTATATATCTCCGGCCCACTTCTTAACGGGTAGATCTGGCAACACCGTAATAGACACAAAACAAGACGCGCGAACACGATGGCATGTGACAGCTCAGATTACCCGACAAATCTGGTTGAAATGGAAAACAGAGTATTTAACACAGTTAACAGCTAGAGAGAAATGGGGAAAGCCCCAAAGAAACATGAAAATCGGAGATATGGTGGTCGTACACGAGGATAATGTTCCAGCTGGGAAATGGATAATGGGAAAAGTTGTCGATGTACACCCAGGCAGCGACGGCTATGTACGTGTTGTCACCTTAAAAACCAAAGGTGGTGTTATTAAACGGCCAGTAGTCAAACTCTCGCTATTGCCAATAGAAAAGGACGAACAGCAAGGCAAGGTCCCAGAAACAAACACCCAAACATCTAACATTGAAGAAAATCAAAGCCCAAGGGGCACCAGAAGGAAATCAAACACTGTAAGTTTTTCGTATATTGTAATGGCTTTAACATTTTTCATGACTATGTGCGGCAGTGCGCATGGTACATATAATGTAACACAATTTGGAAAGGAACAATCACTATTTTTTGATTCGATAGGAAGATTAAACCTTGCTAAGGACAAATGGACTATGGTAATTTTCTACGACATGTCCCCATACTGGGAAGGCATAAGTGCATTCAACAAAATTAACACTTATTTAGATACTATATGCAAAACAATAGGTGGTGAACATTGTAACACGATAACCACTCAGCTGTCGCATGAGGCCAACGAAATAAAGTACTACAATCAGTTTTTGCTAAATCAGCAGGTGAGTCGTCACGTGAGGCGGCGACGCGGCCTTATTAATGGAGTAGGCTATTTAGCGAATTCATTGTTCGGGGTACTGGACGAACATTTCGCAGAAAAGTACACCCGAGACATCAACTTAATACGGAACCATGAAAAACATATTGTCGAGTTATGGAAGAATCAGACGTCAATTATAGAGTCTGAATACAATCTGTTACAACGAACTGCGTCTATTATAAATAAACAACACAAATTTATTAACCAACATATCATGAAACTAGAAAACAGATCCAAAAAGTTTCAAGAAGACATTAATAACATTGAGCTACTCCAAGAATTTACCCTGATGTCACTAACAGCTAGTAACTTATTACAGAATTTAAAGGGAAATCAGGATACTCTCGTAGATATACTTACCAACATACATCATGGACAGTTTAATATACACTTACTTTTCCCGATCAATTACAGAGCGAACTCAACACTATCTCGGGGCATCTATCAGATGACACGATGTTGCCAATTGAGCCCCATAACCTTAGAGACTTGTACCCATTACTGAATTTGAAGGCAAGATTAACAGAAAACTATTTTCTATTTCAAATAACTTTTCCACTGATTGGAAGGGACACATACAAGCTGTATAAAATAACATCAATACCACATCAATACAACGAGTCTATGGTGGAACTTATCCCACTATCAGAATATATTGCAACCGATTTAAAGAGGAACACCTACACTACTCTCACTTCTGACGAATTATCCACCTGTATGAAACAGAGCATATGGATATGCGATTTGAAGAAGCCGATTCAACATCAAAGGAGTGAATCCATTTTCTGTGAGCTGGATCCTAACACAAATAAATGTAAAATTAAGAGGTCAAGATGTGAAAACAAATGGGTATATCTGACAAATCCCTCCCATTATCTCTACCATTGCTGCAATAGTTGTCCGGTCAATGTACTGTGTGGAGAACAAATCAGTGTGGAAATTTTACATCAAGCTGGCATTATATACATAGAGCCTGGTTGCTTACTCAAAGGTCATGATTTCACTCTTCATAGCCCAAAAAATACCGAGAACCTAGTGAACATAACTAGCCCAGTTTATAGCCCAGCGATAGATCAGCTAAATTACTTCATCAACACTTCCATCGCGTGGACAGATATACCAAACATAACAGATTCCAACAACCTAGAAACTGAGCTAAACCAATTACATCAACGGATCGAGGAGATGAAAAATAACAAGTTTGAGTTGGAAGCTTCGCTATCTTACCACAACATCCACCTATACTCGGTGAGCTACATTCTGGTAGGCGCAGGAGTAGTGGCGGCTGGCGCCTTGTGGTGCCGCCGCTGGCAGCGACGACGGGCGTCTGGTGCCCGCCTATCGCCGGACATCGAGCTTCAGCCTACAGCAGGCAACCGTAGTGAGGTGAACAGTGCGCGAAGGGTTAATCGACAGTGTAGTGATCAAACGTCCGACAATAGTGCACGTTCAAATAAGGTTGACCGACAGCCAAGTGTTTCTGACATTAACGAAAGTGCGCGACTTTGCATGGGCGACCGGCGTCCGAGTCCCCACGGTCGTTACGGGGTAATCAAAACATGTGCTGTTAAAAACCAATCGTGTTCTCCTATGCCTAGGAGAAATTTAGAATTAAGATATGACAAGTCTTAGATTATTAACATATATCAATTTGTAAACATTTTATTTTAGAATTATCTCATTTTCTCATCTTTTGCGGTCCCGAATATGTTCGGTGCAATGACACCGAACACCTTGCTCAGCATTACGCGACTTACGCAGTTACTTCATTAGTATTAAAATTGTAACATAGAGTCAGTGCGCATCGAGTAACCGTGATATTCGCGTGCATTCATTGCAACATTTCTAACACTCCATTTAACATAGTTCTTGCTAACATTTTAACATTTAAGAAGTTATTGTGGATCAGTACAATAAACTTTATTTTAGTGAAACAACATTCTATCATTCAACAAACTCTGCAACCCCCACCGCATTACACCGTACAGTAATATTCATGCAAAATTTGAAGTAAATCCATGCAGTAATTTTTGAGTCTAGCCCGGACATACATGTATACAGACAAACAGACACACAGACAAAAATTCTAAAAACTATATTTTTGGCTTCGATATCGATTGTAGAACACGCCCCAAGTATCCTTTAAAAAAATATTCAATGTACAGTTTTGACTTGCCTACGATTTTATTATATGTATATATATATCTACGAATAGTGTATACTTACTTAGATGGTAAATGTCGGAACCTGTTCCGACATCTTCATTCTTCATCTTCAACGACACTTCATCGGGAAAGTGTGGTTGATATCTCAATAATTGCAAATATTCATATTCATACAAATTTCTCAGCATCAGCCATGGAAGTCTATGAATTGGCGGTATTACACCCCCGGGCCTCGGAGAGCACGTAAAGCCGTCGGTCCTGTACCTGACCTCTTTCCGGTCGTGTCGCTAGTCGTCCCATCGGATCATGAGAGTGATGGAATAGAAAGTGCCCCTGTCTTTGCGCACACACTTGTGGACTATAATATGTCCTGCGCAGATGGCTAATCTCTTTTGAGACTGGCCGCCATTATTATTAATTGTAAATATTAATTAGCCACTGTAACTTTGTATCATCAGACTTGCCATTTGTTTATTTGGGAACCTAGATGTGTATCTAAAATAAATAAATCTCTACAATATGCTCACGTTATTCTGTTCAGTAGTGCATGCATAATAGAGCAGCGTTTGTCCCTGATAAGCCGCTAAAAGACTCGGAGATGGATGTGTCTGACAGATTTTGTATCAATTTGAATGTTCCGACCAAGTTGATACGATAATATGAATTTATTAAGTGCCTCTATATTGTCAAGCCGTATCTCATTTTGTGTGAACACGTTTTAGATATTTTTGTTTACTTATTTTGGAAAGACAACGCCGGCACTAGGGAAATAAATCCCTACTCCGTGGGGGCTTTACAAACATACTATCTAATTATTTATATAAAATATGTTGACGTTAAATATAATTTTATGACATGATGATAATGAATTGGTAAATATTTTTGGGGCCGTAATGCTGTCAATTAGAACATTTTAATTTCGAATTTATTTTATTGTGATTTATTTTAGTTTTTTTTGATGTTGACCATTTTATGAACACTTACTTATTTTATATGGACATTTTAAATTATTCATAAGGATAAAAAAAAAAGGATGTATTTACAAAAGAATAAAAGTAGGTGTATGTAGTACCTATATCCGTCATCTGATTTCCATAGTAGAAGCTCTGCCTAGTTTGGGATCAAATGGCCGTGTGTAAATAACGTCCCAGGATATTATTATATTATTATACATTAACATGTATAAAGCATATCCCCACTTAGAAAAATTTATAGATAGTACTTTTAGAGTAGTACTCACACAAGCAGTCCATTTTCTAGTTCATTGACCGGCCTCAATGGAGACTAACCAAAGGCGCGGGACATATTACAGTGCACAAATGCCCAAGTGCCCATACTTTTTATTCCATCACTCTCATGATCAAATGGGAAAACTAGCGATGGACCAGGAAGAGCTCAGGTAAAGCACGGCTTTACGTGCACGTGTCTCCGAGGCACGGGGTGTATTACCACTAACTCCCAGACTTCGAGCTGATACTGAGAAATGTTCCTTTTATATCGTTATTCTTCCTTAAAACTTTCGCCTTTATGATATGTATTAGGTGACATTGAGACAGGAAGCCATCAGAGCGCTCATTGGGTACCACAAAAAATAAGAAAAACAAATACCTACGCTTTTTGTTAAAAAATCACAACCATTCCCACGCGAACTTCAATTTTCCAACCATAACACAATTTTTTCATGTTAATTGTGTTAATAAACATATTATAATCATCATCATGTTAGCCGGATGACGTCCACAGCTGGACAAAGGCCTCCCCAAAAGATTTTCACAATGGAGTTGTTGCCAACAATTTGCAGACGGGCAGACGGGTTGGCGATCACAGTATGATGGTAATATAAGACAGGGAGACGTTGCTGCCCGATCTCTGGTGATATTTCTTTCTTCGGGACGACTCTTAACCCCCCCCCCCCCCCCCCAGTAGATTTATATTAAAGACAGGAGGGATGAAAAATAGGGTCTTCATTAAATTTATATGGGCCTCGGTAATGTAATTATTATTTCTATTTACGTTAATTACTAACATTTGGGCAGATGGATTGACAACCGCATTATAATGTTTTAACAATCCGTGTACTTAAATATCTACATGTAACTAGAAATAATTATGTATACCTACTTAACTATATTACTACAAACATGTTCTGACTATTTGCAAGCGCCTTTTTAAAGTCTACGTGAATAAAAACTTTTTTTATTTTATTTTATTTTAGTAAATTGCTTCCCTCCCTATGGCGGGAATTAATTTGAATAATATAACTAAAAGAGAATGGGTAATTTGGTACTTGCTCCTATCATTGGATAGGTCTTTTAATCAGGAAAAATATGCACAATGGGGACTTGTCCCAAATCCCACAGGAAGTTCCCATAGTTCCATTTTTATTTGATATCTTAGTTGCAATCTTAATACTTACACAAAATAACTCGGTTCCGACAGCAAATGGAGACAAGCAACTCGGTTATCACTAACCCTTGTAGAAAGACCTTTCCAATATTATGGTTATTGGGCTGAGTACCTGGCTTCATATATTTTTGCCCATTTACCTTTGGTTAGGCATTCTGCTGTAAAACATGCTACTAATATTATAAACGCGAAAGTTTGTAAGTATGGATGGATGTTTGTTACTCTTTCACGTAAAACTACTGAATGGATTTTAATGAAACTTTACAATAATATAGCTTATACATCAGAATAACACATAGGCTACAATTTATAAAGATATTGTGTGGATTGTCCAAAATATGACGATAAGTGTCAAGTAAGTAGGAAAAAATCTACCATTTGCGAGTTATTCCGGCGTGCACTGCCAAAAGTGCTAGAGGTACACATTCTACTAATATTATAAATGCGAAAGTTTGGGAGTATAGATGTATGTATGTATGTTTGTTACTCTTTAACGCCAAAACTACTTAAATGCGGGTGAAACCACGGGGCGCAGCTTTTCTAACATAATTACATAAAAATGCACAACGCCGCTAAAGAAGTTTTCACTTCAAAAATGCTGCGGTCATGTGAGTGTATATACGCCCAGTGTGAATTAAAAAAAACCCTCCGTCTAATGAATATTCGATCAGGTCACGTGTCATGACGCGATTTTAACATTTTATACCCATCCCAATAAAGTACACAACGCCGCTAAAGAAGTCACTTCAAAAATGCTGCAGTCATGTGAGTGTAGATACGGCCAGTGTGAATTAAAAAGAAAACCCTCAGTCTTAAGAATATTTGATCAGGTCACATGTCCTGACGCGATTAAAACATTTTATACCCATCCCAATAAAGTACACAACGCCGCTAAAGAAGTTTACACTTCGAACATGCTGCGGTCATGTGAGTGTATATACGGCCAGTGTGAATTAAAAACAAAACCCTCCGTCTTAAGAATATTCGATCAGGTCACGTGTCCTGACGCGAGTTTAACATTTTATACCCATCCCAATAAAGTACACAACGCCGCTAAAGAAGTTTACACTTCGAACATGCTGCGGTCATGTGAGTGTATATACGGCCAGTGTGAATTAAAAACAAAACCCTCCGTCTTAAGAATATTCGATCAGGTCACGTGTCCTGACGCGAGTTTAACATTTTATACCCATCCTAATAAAGTGCACAACGCCGCTAAAGAAGTTTTCACTTCAAAAATGCTGCGCTCATGTGAGTGTAGATACGGCCAGTGTGAATTAAGAAAAAGACCCTCCGTCTCATAAATATTCGATCAGGTCACATGTCCTGACGCGATTAAAACATTTTATACCCATCCCAATAAAGTACACAACGCCGCTAAAGAAGTTATCACTTCATAAATGCTGCGGTCATGTGAGTGTATATACGGCCAGTGTGAATTAAAAACAAAACCCTCCGTCTTAAGAATATTTGATCAGGTCACATGTCCTGACGCGAGTTTAACATCTTATACCCATCCCTATAAAGTGCACAACGCCACTAAAGAAGTGTATTTACACTTCGAAAAAATAATGACGTTAGTAACGGGCACAGTTATTGAAGAAGAAGAAAATGTTTTTATCGAACACGTACACAATACATATTGAAATAAAGTTCGTACAAATCTTATTGTTGAGATCCTCAAAAACATAGCTAGCGATCCGGTTTTAGTGTTATATAAATAAGATCTCTACATTACCTCGGTGTAAGCCATCGGGCTGGGAAGCTATACCTGTGAAGTTATGGCTTCAATTCCTGCACCAGACAAATATACCAAATCAAAAATTTCGTTTCGGGATCTCATTGGTTCAATGACCTCTCGGTCCAAAGACGTCCATGCTTCGTGGTCCCGGTTCTTATGAGCACTAACAGTTAAGACAATTGTTACTGGTAGTCATGAAGCTGATCTAACCATCTAAGTTACCGGTTCCCTAACAGCATATCGTGCAACCGGAAGAGATACAAACACTCACTGCACAATCAATTTGGAAGTTTATCAAAGCTATAGGATTAAGCAAGCAGTAAACTCTAACAAATCAAGGAGCTCTGCTACAATAGATCTGAAATGGTCGAGGTAGCAAGATACCATCAAGGCATCAAGCCCCAAATAACAATAATAATAATAATACCGGTTCCCTATCGCTTTCGAAGATTATAGACTGCATAGATTCTGGTAGCTAGCCGGAAGAGTATTGACTGCAATATAATATAAAATAAATATAATATAGAATAGTAATAAGTAAGGATAACAATTTCGGCGACGGAGGCCAGTCTTGACGGAGACTAGCCAAATTCTCAGGTCATAATTTAGTGCCCAAACACTTTGCACTTTCTATACCTCACTTTTATAATCGGGAAGACGTCAGGGGCAGAGCCATTGCGTACTGTATGAGGCGTATAACACTGCCAATTTCCAGGTTGATACTGAGAGTCCCTATTTGAAGCCAGGACTCCTCTGCGGTTGAATATGCAAGGCAGTAAATAAAGGCAGTCAAGAGCGTGTATAATGTAAAAAAAAAACGTACGGAACTTAATAATGCGCGAACCGACAAGCACTTCACCAGTTTTTTAGGATGCCGGTAGTATTATAATACCTACTTATTTATACATATTTGCGCAACGTTAGCAGTTCAATAACTTCCGCGGGATTTAATATGTTCAAAAAATGTTAATATGTTCTACGCACGTCACAATATCGGCGGAAAACATTAATTAATACCTACATGAAATAGTTTTACTACGAAAATACGATTGCCCTGATGAATCACATGCCGTAAAAATTATCTTGTTCAATATGGCGTAATAATTGCTGACCTTTTGTATTTAATGTTATAATAGCACAGTTTGTTGAATATGCACAGTCAAATAAGTGCTTGTTTTTTTAAATTAATCGAAGACTGTCTTATCAGCGATAAATGCAGCTGCGGTTACGAGCAAAGACAAAAATAGTTACCTAAACTTTTTAATCATGAATGGTGCAGTGTCGTGCAACGTGCCCATAATGTTTTCAAAAATGATTGGAGTATTACTCAGTGAATCAGCTGTTCGATAGAAGCCTGCGAGAAACAAGAGTTTAAGGAACCCTTTTAAAACGATTATGATTCAAAAGCTCAGTACCTATCGGTTCATTTCCCAGTCGAGGGGCGGCATAGCGCGCGCGAACCCACTACCTTTACAATCGCTGCCAACAACGCTACTGTGAATTGAATTTCCGGACGAAAAAGATCGATATATTTTAATCAGTTTTCGCACAAAAAATTTAACTGTTTTTTTATTACAACAGTTTAATTGATCAAAATAATATAAATATAGAAAAATATACAAATAAATAACTATTTCCAGTTTTAAAAAATAAAACCGTTTTCATTTTTTTTTATGAATGTGATAAAATCAATATGGTTTCCAAAAAACTGGCACGTAACTTAGTTATATGTTTTGTTGAATTAATACTGCTTTTAAATTATATAAGTGCAAGACCAGTGGAAAGTGAGACAAAGTTTTTTAGCGACAAACAATTAAACTCTTTGGCGCGAAAAGTGTGTCGTGACTTAATTTACGAGCTCGCAATTAATGTGGTAAGTGTTCTTTTTATCCGACTACGGTAAAAGTGTTATTGCTCATCCATATGTGTATGTATATATGTGTGTTCATCTGTTCCTTCATATCTACTAAACCAGTAAACTAAAATTAAAAAAAAATGTGACATTTCTTATCACCTACTTGCAACTCTGAAACACGGAGACACATAGAAATTAAAACGCTTGTTGCGCACCTATCTATTGTTTGACCACGCGACTAGGTGTTTAACCTTGATGATTTTTTGCGGATGAGTGCAATGTTTTTAAGCCATGAAAAAAGGGGCACTACTATTGTCCCAGTGATGTCCTATTGTCAGTCCGTCTGTAAGTCACACTCAAAAACCGTCAGTATTAGCAATATAACAGTTTTACAGCCCTGAGCATTGAATGATTCAAAGTATACGCATTTTTTTTATAAATATATTTATAAAATTTATTTTATAATAATAATGATATTAAGTTATTGTCAAAGATGATTAGGTTTAATTATCGAAATTATTATAATAAAATAAGTATTCATTCAACCTATATTTACTACAAAAAATAAAACAATATTTTTCTTAACCAGGCATATCCGGCCGCACCAATTTTTTATCTTATTAAATAACTAAAGCCCTTACTATCAAGTGAATCAGTACGTCCGTCTGTCTACCAAAGAGGCACATCTCGGTGTCTACTAATATTAGTGATTGGTAATTAAAAACAGGCCCAAAAATTGCTTACCCGACTATATTGCGAGTATACAGTAAAATATTTCCATAATAATTTTAATGTTTCAATTTTATTTTTATAACAACATAACAGGCCAAAAATTGCTTACCCGACTATATTGCGAGTATAAAGTAAATAGTAGTAGTTGCCATAATTATTTTAATGTTTCAATTTTATTTTTATAATTTATTTGAAGGGATTTTATTTTTAAACATCTTTTTGTTTTTCTATCATACGTGTTTTCAAATTTGGAAAGTCAACAACAATAGAACGTACATATGACAAAAAATATGTTTAAATTTCGATCCAATCTATATTTCTTACGATTGTTTTCAAATTAAGACTACAAGAATACTATTTACCTACCCCTTAGCTCTGAGTTCATGATGCAAAAGATCTTAAATACAACATATTTGAAAAAAAATAATAATTTAGAACCAATCTATATTTCTCACTAACACAGTTATTTGACTCAAAGAGCATATTTTTTTAATATTTACGAAATCATTTATGTACAGGGATTTATTTAAAAAGTTCCGGAATTTGAATATTATATAATTCGTGCACCAATGGCGACCTCCCGGCCTGCGCGCGGGTAGATAGATAGAAGTAAAAAGTTCATCCATATCTCATGAATGAATTGCCGTCACCGAATCAATTAACTTTGGATATATTTCCGATCCGGTATGACACTTCTAGAAGCGAGTCTATTCATTTCTTTAAGGCTTTTGTAACCAATTACCGTTAGGTTACCCACTTGCTCCTTTGCGTCGTTTCTGATACGTTGGTTACGTAATTTTTTTAAAGGATATCTAATTATTGTGATAATAAAAGAAAATACTTGCTTATAGTGTAGCTTTTTAGTGGTAAAAGCGTTTTAATCATTATAAATAAAATAAAATAAAAAAGGGTTTTTATTCACGTAGACTTTAAAAAAGCGCTTGTAAATAGTCAGAACATGTTCGCAGTAATATATAATTAATTTATAATTATTTCTAGGTACATATAGATATTTAGGTACACGGATTGTAGGAAATAATTTACAATAAGATTTATTTTATAACAGTAACGATATTTAGCTAACTAAAATTAAGTTATTGTCAGGGATCATGTGTAGGTTTAAGTATCTAAATTTTTGCTATATTTTTACTACATATTGTCTGAATGGTTCTGCCTATATTAAGGTACGAATTAGATGTTATCATTATGGCGGACCTTGTGTTTATAACGACGGTCGCGCTTTAATGCTACCACCGGATCCAATGCGCCCCAACTGAGAAGACCCAGCGAAACAAACTCAGCGGGTGTCTCTACTACCGGTTTCAACACGGCCCAGTTGAGACGCTCCGGCGAAACATACTCAATGGGGCATATACACGAGATTTGGTCATTATAGTCGTTTGTTTATTTTCCAAACATATAAAATGTATGAACTTCTGAATTATACTCAGAAGTTCATACAAAAGAGAGGTACTGTCGTACCTCAGATTACGTAAATAACTGAAGACCCTTGATTTTTTTTTAATTTCTATTTTTTTTTATCTTTATTTATTTATTTGGGGTCTTTATCCCAATGGATACGCTAACCCCATCATGCCTTATACATACTACTACAAAAAATGCCTTAAAGTTAATTTTAAAGAAGAATTTTAATCAATATGGTACACCAACGCGCTAAATCTTTTCGCCACATCTGTCTTTGGTTGTGCTAAAATTGTTTGAACGAAACCTACCTGTAACATATTTACATTGAACTTATTGATTAAAATTCTCCTTTCCTGTTGGTTCTTGATACAATCCATCAGCAAATGATATACACGTTTAAGTACATTGCATGCGTTGCAGTTGGGACTAACTTTCTTCATGCGAAACGCAAACTTTGCTGATTGATAGTGTCCTGACCGTAATCTTACAGCTAACTTCACATAACTTCTACTTAACATACTATTATCATACCAGGGTACTTTAGGAAGCTCATTTTGAACTGTTTTATACCATATTCCTTTGTCTATCGACTTAATGTTAAAATCTTGTTTTCAGCTATTAAAACATTTTCTTTTAAATTTTGACATATATTCTACGTAATCTGGTACAAAATTCAACTCACTACCTTCCTTCGCTGACAATTTAGAAGCACAGTCAGCCTCCTCATTTCCCCGTAAACCAACATGTGCTGGAACCGATTGCAATTTCAACTCTATGTTATTTTCAATAAACTTGAATATCTATTTAAACTTATACAGTTATGTCAATTCGCATCTCAAAAATACTTCTAATTTATAGCTGGCAAATGGAATGTACACCTTAATTGTTGTGCATATCAGTAAATGTAAAGCCATGTAATTGTTTTTTTAATGTGTACTATTTATAATGTGGTTGTACTATATACAACATGTAACTTACGTTAATTACGCACACCATGAAAATAGTTTGTTCAGAATCGTTTACTGAATCGATTTATATTATTTTTAATATAGGTAATTTTTTATTCAAAAAGAATTAAAACTATGGAAATTATTGTCATATTAATCCTGTACAGTCAAAAAAATTGAATTGGACCGTAAGTCAAAGTAATGAGACTTTAAAAATCGTACTTTTGTTTGTATTCATACAAATCCGTCATCCAAAACACAATAAAGAAAAATAAACTTTATTCCAATAAACTAATTTAGTAAATAACAATGTATATACATGTTAAATTAAAAATACAGTGTATGTATTATGATTACAATATAATATTCTAGTTGGGGTGTTTGAGGGTGTGCGTTAATTACGTTACATGTTGTATAAATAAATACAGTGGCAAAAAAGTGCAACCCCCTATTGTGAATTAGAAAATCGCGGACATCACCTTAATATTAAACTTATAATAAACTAGCTGTGTCTCGCGGTTTTACCTGCGTTAAACTATATAAATAAAAGCCAATTCCAATCCAGGGTGTCAGCTGACTATAATATTTTTTATTAAAATTGCTCCAGCCGTTTAGACATGAAGAAGTAACAAACATACATAATCACAAACTTTCGCCTTTATAATATTAGTGTGATATTGCGTAAGACCAAACTCAATTCAAGACACGTGTATACACGTATACAGTAACGAATTTGTCAGGCTTTTTGCTCTAGTGATTAGTGACACTGACTGCTAAACGAGAGGTCGTGAATACGATCCCCACCCAGGGGTACTACCGACTAAGTCACCGAACATCGATTTCTTAAACGGCGTTCAAATAAATAAAGGTTAAAAATGACTTAATCAATCATTAAATCGGCTTCAACGTTGACAATCGATTCCGGACCATTTATAACGTCACATGTGATCATGGAAGCCGATACAACGATTGATTAAGTCATTTTTAACCTTTATTTATTTAAACGCCATTAAGAAATCGATGTTCAGCGACTTAGCCGGTAGAGCCCCAGGACAAATCTTTGTGTGATGAGTACGTTACGAAAAGTGTTATCAGGTGAGGCGAACGCAAGTTGAGAGGGAGATATGAAATATATATACGATATATATATATATTTCATATCTCCCTCTATATCTATATAAATAAAAAGACAAGTCCTGACTGACTGACTGACTCATCAACGCCCAGCCCAAACCCTTGGACCTAGAAAGCTGAAATTTTGCACAAATGTTTGCTTTATAATGTAGACAAGGAATAAGGAAGGATTTTTCGAAATTCAACCGCTAAGGGGGTAAAACAGGGGCGCTAAGTTAGTATGAAACTTTGCCGCTTTTGAAGTTAAACGCATGAAAATTGGTATTAAGCATTTCAGTTAAAAATAAAAAATATATATTTCAGGATTTTTGGGAATTCCACCCCTTAGGGCGTAAAATAGGGCATGTAAGTTTGTATGAAAAATGCGACTTTTTTGAAGTTAAACCCATGAAAATTGGTATTTGGCCTTCCAGTTAAAAATAAAAAATCACGTATTTCAGGGTTTTTGGAAATTCCACCCCCAAGGGCGAAAAATAGGGGATGTAAGTTTATACTGACTGACTGACATATCAACGCACAGCCTAAACGGCTGGAGTTAAAGACTTGAAATTTTGACAGAAGGTACCATTTATGACGTAGGCATCCACTAAAGAAGGGTTTTTGAAAATTCCACCCCCAAGGGCGTAAAATTGGGGATGTAAGTTTGTATGAAAAATGTGAAACGTTTTAAGTTAAACGCATGAAAATTGTTATTTGAGAATATTTGAGAATTCCCCCCCTAAGGGCCTAAGTAGGGTACGTAAGTTTCTGTGTAAACTGCGACTTGAAGTTACTTGCATGAAAATTGGTACTTAGCATTTCAGTTAAAAATAAAAAACTATTTATTTCACTTTTTTAAATATTTATTTCATTTAGAATTCCACCCCTAAGGGTGACAAATAGGGGATGTAAGTTTGTATGAAAAATGTGACAATTTTGAGGTAAACGCATGAAAATTTGTATATGGCCTTTCATTTACAAATTATAAGTATATATTTCAGGATTTTTGGAAATTCCACCCCTAAGGACGACTAGAATAGGCGATGTAAGTTTGTATCAAAGTCTGTATTTTTTTAGTTAAACGCATGTAAATTGGTATTTGGTGTTTCAGTTAAAAATAAAGCAATCCATGGAATAATATGTTGTTAAAAAAAGGTAATCCAAAACTGATTCAATAGATCGCCACCAACAATTTAAGCAAACTCAAATTTTAAAAAATTAGTTTCTTATGCCAAGTAGCTTAAAATGTCGTGGTCGTTGTCGTCTAAGTAAAGATATAGCGTTTTATAAGATTTGTAACTCCTTTTTTTGGTAAATTTTATAACAAATTAAAATAACGACATTTTAATCAAATTGGGATAAAAAACGAATTTATCTAAAATTTGAGTTAGCGTAGTATAAATTGTTGGTGTCGAGATGATCTCACCCAAAAAACATCATCTTAATTTTACTGATCTACAAGTTCACAATTTTGTAACTAGATGACGTCAATGCCGTTTCAGATCGCGGAACTTAATTGGCATATCGGTTAAAATAAATAAATGCTTAAAATAAAAGGTAGTCCAAAACTGAATCAATAGATGATCGCCTAAATCTCACCCAAAATATATGCACACATCTTAATTTTACCGCTTTACAAGTTTATATTTTAGTTAGTAAATGGCGTAATCATCGTTTTAGATCGCGCTATGGTTTCGTTCACAAAATGTCGCAACCTAATCTAATGGGAGTTACCGTTGTGATTAATGCATCGTTGATTATTATTTTACTTTATTTAACTTACTGACTATATATACTTAAGGACAATTGATTTGTATTCTTTGATTTTGGCTTGATGATATCGGGTCTTTTTTGTAAATAACAGTAGCAAAGTAGTCTTTCATTCATTTCTTAGTAAGGTTATTTATAGGTTAGGTTTTATTCAATTTATATTGCTTATTTGTTTTAAAAGTTATATTTTTTATATTAAGCTAAAAGTAAGTAGTTAGACTGGTCATCATTCAAAATTGTCGCGGACAAAGTCGCGGGCACCAGCTAGTACGATATAAAACGACAGAAAGTTACGTATCATATATTTTACTTTAGGGGCAAGAACCTTTTCTTGCCCCTAAAGTAAAATGAGGTCCGAGCACACATTTTCTTTCTCTCTTTCTCACATAGCCTGTTACGTTTCGTTTATATAAGTTTTACTTCAGTTGTGTGGTCCAAAGTGCACTGGTTTTTAGGTACATATTATACATAAATGACCACCAAACAGGCACAAAACAAATAATCGTAGCCGGGTCGATTATTTGTTTTGTGCCTGTCTGGGTGTCATTTATGTATAATATGTATGTATTCAGAAATATATATATGACTTGTTTATCACTTGTCTGGTAGCCATAACAAGTTCTGCCTATTTCGGGATGAGCTGGCAGTGTGTTGTTGTCCCGAGATATATTTAATTATATTGTATTGAGAATTACAAAAAAGATGACTTTAATTCTTAAGTTACAAAAAATATTAAGAGATGCCAAATTCGGCATCAATTCGTGATTTGATCTTGAAGTACATCTATATATAAAAAATCTGAAACTGACTGACTGATTGATCAACGCACAGCTTAAAACGTTTGGTCTAGAACCTTAAACGTTTTGGTAAATGCTTGCCTTCCACGCCGCAGGTAGTGGGTTCAATTCCGACCTAGGACAGATCTCAGTTTAGTTTGTCCCATATGATTGTTTAATTTTATAAAAATATTTCTGAAGTGACCTACATAGGTATGCACTAAGAAATGATTTTTGATAATATCCTAAAGGATTAAAAAGGCGTTGCAAAATTTTGTATGAAAATATAGATTGTTTTCTTGGTCTGATCTACTTCATTTGATTTTGATGTAAGCAATAAAATATTCTTTTGTATTTGAAATAAAATGTTACTTGTTTTACCAATTTGTCAAAAGCCTAAGGCTGAGATCTATTGAGCGTACTTAGACTTTGCTCAGACTTTACTAAGACAGAAGTTAATGCATGTAACGAAATTACAATTGGTGTTTTGACTTTGTCTCTCTTAGCTTATGCTAAGCATAATCTTAACTTCAAAAAGTCTAAATACCAAATCAAAATATAAGCTTAGCATACATTTAGCAAAGTTTTACGTAAGTAAAGTTTGAGCAAAGTCTAAGTACGCTCTATAGATCTCAGCCTAAGTACCGCATTAGCTTAATTGATAATAGGTAGATACCTATTATCAATTAAAACTAGGTAAGCAACAAATTTTATTGATTACTTGTTTAACTAATTGTTAATAAGAAATTGTAGTTTGATAACAACCAACGACAGATTATTTATGAAGTGCCTACATTGTATTAAGTATATCGTTTGACTATACTACGTAACCTGCGCACCCTTCGCCATTGTAAGAAGAACAAACATGTAAAGGATTCGCCTGCTTAATAAATAATCTTGGGACATTATTTACACACGGCCAATAGCTCGGCAGCACGGCTTTAGCAAAAGCTCTGCTAAGTTTAGGGACAGATCCTAACTAAGCAGAAGTTTTGCTATGAAAATCAGATAACTGATATACCTACTACATATACTACTTTTATTTTGTTAATACATACTTATATAGAGAATAACACGCAGACTCGGGACAAACAGACATGTTCATGCACACAAATATCTGTCCTGGGTGGGAATCGAACTCACGACCTGTGGCGTGCAAAGCAAGGATTTACCAGCCACGCCACAGGCCATTCTAATTATATAAAGTAATAATAATTATTATTACTTAAAACATATGCAACATTACAACATTTTTGAGATCATGTTGGAGATTATGTTTTTGTAAACCACTAAACTAATTTAAATATCTCTCTCTTGCTGTGTGGTGATGGCATTGAATATGATCACCCCATCTCATCCCGTGGGGGGCGTGGAAATTGACCGAGGGAATACCTACCAGAAAACGATTTTTGTCAGCAGCGTTTTTCGGCGAACTATGACCATCAAACTGCGATCGCCAACCCGCCTGCCAAGCGTGGCGATTATGGCATATCCTCCATTCTTTGGGGAGGCTGTAGACCAGCAGTGGACGTACTTTTGCTGCCATGATATCTCTCTTTAATATTCCTCGTATGAAAAGAACAGGCTATACATAGATTTACCAGACAATTGACACTGCGCACCTATACGCGCACCGGGCACATAATTAGTCGACAGGTCCTAACGGCTCGCTTATTTTTACTTAGAATCCGGCGCCATCTAAAATGTCACAACTAAAAATTCTCTGTCCTTTTCATAACCACTATGCTAGAAAGAAATGCAACGATATTAAAACTGAGTTTGATACTCTAGTTCGAATGACGTTACCTCGATGGTCATTACCTCGATGTCTCTACCTCGACGGTACACTTACTACTACTACACTTACGATACTATCTTTCATTATGTTAGCTCCTCACGTCAGTTTTAATAATAATAATCTATTTTATGTTTTAATCGTTAGTTTACGTTAAACACATAGAAAGGAAACAGTTTAACGGAATTATTTTGTTCCACAAACGACTTCTGCATAATATGGGTGAAGAAATATTAAAAAAAAATCTAGCGGCCCGACGCGGCTCCGTGAGAGTAGAATGATAGAAAGAAAATAAAAACTTTTATACCTTACATTATTGTAAATTTCCACAGGATCTCATTATTTTTAATTAACTACATACAGCCTCTCCTCACTCTTTTAAGTTTCTATGAGAATTTATAAGATTTTGAGTTGATTAATTATAAACAACTTACAATCAAATCGTTTTTCTTCATAAATTAGTTAAAATTTAATCAAATGATTTCCTAGAGAGACTAGAACTCGTGGCACCATAAAATGCTGTGCGTGCTGAAAATGATAGCGGACAGGATTGACTGTCCGTTTATAAGAAGGTGCTGCGACATGCATATCGTAGCGGCGAAATGTAAATAATATTATATTTTATTACTAACACCTAGGCTAAGTTTTACTAACAATTATGAGTTTTTATAAACTTGAAATAAACGTTTTATTATTATTATATTATTATTATTATATTATTATAAAGATGGGGGCAAGTTTTTAAGGTAGGTGTAAAGACACCTACCTCAAAAACTTGCCTCCAGCGAAACTGTATATTCGGTTCTTTCATCTATAATAGTTTTAAACGACAGTCATGAAGTAGGTCTCAAGGTAGGTATGTCAGTTTTAGGAGTTGAGTTAAGTCGTAGCGTAGCATAGCGTACGTATGTGTTATATTATTAACGGAAAACTGCACAATAAAGCGCAGCAATTCCTGATAGATAGATCTGCGTAGTAGGGCGTAGCGCTACGTCTTAGCACTGTGTTATAGAGTACTGCACTATGTCGTTATCATAGTGCTAAGATGTAGTGCCCTGCTACATAAATCTAACCATCCACTATTAAGTATTGCTGCGTCTAATTATGCAGTTTTCTGATTTGCGTAGTAGGCCGTAGCGCTACGTATTAACACTGCGTTACAGAGCACTACGTCGTTATCGTAGCATTATTTAGTTAGGCATTGCGTTACGTTGAAAAACCAACTGAACGTATGAGAGCGTAGGACTGCATATATACCGTACCCACTTTAACTTTGTTTTAACAATTTTCCAGTATCGTTTTTACAGTAGTGCTTCAAGTTTGTTTAATAATTATTACAATTACTATAGTTACATCTAAAACGATTTTCCGCATGGGTCAATATGGTGACTGAGCGGAATCTAACCATGTCTATTACGCAGGGTGCGATTCGTTTTAGCTATGCTATCCGAAGAGTTATCAAACCTGTTCCACTTATGTAAGAAGAGAAAGAAGAACCTATAATGCTTTTGCATCGTCTCACCTTCTCACTAGGAATATATATCGCGTCATAACTGTCAGAGCCGGATCATTTCAGTGTTTATTTGTTTACTAATTAGTTTTGTTTCTATATTTCATCAGAATTATTGTTTACAGCTTAACAGAGGTGTGATTGTAGAAATATCGCGTATGTGATAATTTGTTTGGATGATGATATTTATGATTATCATTTTAATACTTACCAATATTTTATATGCGAAAGTAACTCTGTATGTCTCACGCCAAAACTACTGAAGCGATTTAAAAGAAATTTGGTACACAGATACCTAATCCAGACCCTGAGAAAGGACATAGGCTTCTTTTTAATTAGCAATGATGAAAAGTTGCATAGAACAATCGTAATTTTTACAGTTAGAATTGAAACTTTATTTTTTTTAGGCTGTTGACGTGACGTGAGGGCGGACCACTGTGCCAGACGTATGCGAATACTAATTTTCGAAAGCTACCCTTAAGAGACTATTCCACGCGGACAAAGTCGCGGGCACAGCTACTTTGAATATATTTTGATAAGCAAACAGTTGCACAATATTGAGAATGAAAATTTTCCCTGCTGTTAGGATTGAAGTCACGACCTTTTGACAGAGATATGATCCATGTAAAATCTTCATTCCAAAAATTTCATTTTTAATTAATGTCTACTACTACAACAGTCCGCTTTACATTTAGAAATGGGTTGGATCTTAGTCCAGAACAACGTAATAAACATATCCGAAAATTCTTCGGAAATTAACAGCGTATGTTAATAAGTTGCAGAAAAGTGGTTTTAGTTTAATTGTTTAAGTATATCGTGATCACATAACTAGGTGCTCTATTTTGACGTGACTGCCACGTTGATTTAGCGGGAAGCATGTTCAGCCGCTGATGATAATGTCCTGGAATCAAATCCTGGGTCGATCCAAAAGTGCTATTCGGTGTTTTTTGTGACGAAAAACATCCATACCAAGCCTGGAGTCTGGAAACTTGTAGTGTTACACCCACGTGCCTCGCCGGTCGTGTCTATTTCGTCAAGCTCTCATTGCAATGGAACTGCTGTCCGACACGACTTAGAAGCGATCAGGCGCACGACCGACCGCATTACGTGGTACTTACGTCAAATTAAAACCAGTCATCCAAAAAATCCATTCAAGAAAGGTAGGGCACAGGGTTCAATCGCTCAAAGAGCAGCCCGACTGGGGAAGTACCTTCACCTTACAGAAGACATTCCATAATAATAACATTAATAATTTTAACGTTGTGTTTCCGCGTGTGAGTAACGTCGCCAGAGCTCATCGGGGTGGGGGGAATTGTCAGCAACACTTGTTTGCTGACTTTTAAAGGCCGGCAACGCACCCGCGACCCCTCTGGTGTTGCGAGTGTCCATGGGCGGCGGTGATCACTTACCATCAGGTGACCCACTTGCTCGTTTGTCGTCGTCAGCTATAAAAAAAGTATTAATTTCTGTTACATACCAGATGTGACATCTGGTATGTAACAGAAATTAATATAGGTAACACTTTTTAACCCGACCCGGAACCCAGAACTCATTTAGGTACTGCGGTTGTACACTCTACCGTTTGACGATCAACAACACAGTAAGTGCCTACCAATAAGGTCAAAGTTAATCAGTGAACGACCCTTCGCAGGAATGCTAACTATCGATAATATTACATAACACACAATTATCAGATTACCCCTGTGACCGAGCGGTGTACGCCGTCCAGTTGGATCAGATACGTGTGAAAGGTCGCAGGTTCATTTCCTGCACCGTACAATCTTTGTGTAAAAACAAGGTTACCTACGTGCCTCAGAGAGCATTCAAGCCGTCAGTCTCGCTTGTTATGTCTCCATCTATAACAACTGTTATACGTAGTCAAGACCTCAATAGAATCTGACCCCTCGTGTTACCATCTTGGTTACTACGCCCTGGTGGGTTTCGAGGCAAGATTTTTTGTGTATTTTGCAAGTTTGCATCACTAACTTTATGACAGTATATATCATTGTTTAAATAATAAAATAAAATGCAAATGAGACTTCATTCGCCCATTCTAAGATTTCATATGAAACTCCACTTACATTTATACCTGTACTACTGTATTTTGCAATGACAATGAATATAATTTTTAATTGTCTTCATTGCGTTAAGATATTCAAATGGATTGTATAAAGACGATTCTGAGCACCACGGTGCGATGGCGGTGCGGTTAACGCACACGGTGCCGGATACCCCGAGATGTGTGGGTTCGATTGGGAATCCCGGGTGGGAATCACTTGAATTTATACAGCTCATTTTATAAAGGTCTTAAATTAATTTGCAATATGGTTGAGTAACCAATGTTTAAAACTATTCTAAATTGAAAATCCCTACAAGAGATACACTGTTGTGACAGAAAAATGAATTTCTAAATAACTAACTGAGATAGGCTATCTGTATACGTAACAAAAAGTATAAAGCTATTTACCTCCATTTTTTGCGAAAACAGAAAACAAGTACATTATTAAAAGCATTCCTATTTATAGTACATATATAGCTACTTATAGGATTAAATATGAGAGGTGACGAGGTCCCTTATTTATCTCGCGATCGACCAAAACATGGACATACCTATAACGATATCACGTAATCAATAGGCCGAAATATTGACTGCACTAAGTGCCTACATATTGCTATAACATAGATAATATTCGGTGGTTATCGGACAACTTTCGGCACTTGAAATATGAACTTGAATTGTCTCGTGCCTCAGATAACTTTTAGATTATTTCTTCAATAATATTTGGGCTACAGTGACCTTATGCTTATTGACCGCCTTCTGAAAAAGAGATGGTACTCAATGTACCTGAGTTTTTTTTTCTTTACATTTGTCGCGATTTCGCCTTTTATTGATCCTATTTTGTTTTTGACCTTTTGAGGTGGTTCTGTATATATATCTAACTAGGTGTGCCCCGCGGTTTTATCTGCGTTAAACTTTATAAATTATAGCCTATGTGTTAATCCAGGGTGTCAGCTAACTCCATACTAAATTTTATTAAAATCGCTCCAGCCGTTTAGACGTGAAGAAGTAACAAACATACAAACTCACAAACTTTCGCCTTTATAATATTAGTGTGATTTAAGCGGAGCATTAACTTAGTACTTATAGAGGAAAAAATTGTCGGATGTATGTTTTTTAAAAGAAATAATATTTTTATTAAAAATATTAGACGCTACCAACCAAAAGTTGCCAAAGTCTTAAGAGGCTTAGCCATACTACAGCCAACCTATTACAGAAAATGTCTTGAAGTTTTCTGACACTCTATTTTGTTCCATACTAATAAGATGATAAGGAATTATAAAATTAGATCTTATTAGCTCCTTAAACCATACGTAAGCTATAAATTATAATTTGACAAAATTTCAACTACGATGGTTGATCTTCAATACGCCGACATATTATGCTAAAGTAAAGTAAGTAATAATAATATCTAGGGACAATGTCACACAGATCATCCTAGCCCCAAACTAAGCAAAGCTTGTACTTTGGGTACCAGGCGACGATATACATACTTATATAGATAGATAAATATTTATATACATAGAAAACATCCATAACTCAGAAACAAATATTCGTGCTCATCACACAAATATTTGCACTTACCGGGATTCGAACCCAGGACCACCAGCTTCGTAGGCAGGAGCTAGGCTACGGTGACCATAGCCTAGTTGGTCATAAAAAAATAAATAAAAAACCTTCACCCATATCTAACATAAGAACTGAATCGTACTAACACTAAATTTACAAGCAGAATACTAACAATTAACTACTAACTAGACTAAGTACTAAGTTACAAAAATAAATCAGTATCACAACATAAAATAAAAAAAAATAAAAAGTAAAGAAATTTACTACTAACAACATTTGAAATGTAATTTATTAAGGATTTGGAAACAAAGGCTTTTTTAGGGTTCCGTAGCCAAATGGCTAAAAACGGAACCCTTATAGATTCGTCATGTCTGACTGTCCGTCCGTATGTCACAGCCACTTTATTCCGAAACTATAAGAGCTATACAGTTAAAACTTGGTAAGTAGATGTATCCCTCTCCCCCCTGGACCGCGAAAGCGATAAGACGTGTGCTCCATACCATTTAAAAAAAAAATTAAATGTATTATTATACCGAAAAATAACTAAAATAAATTCAGTGAAGTACCAGGCTCTCATAAGTGCAGTGTGATAGTGAAAAGAAGACAACAACAACAGAGACGGAAGTAGCAATCGAACTCCGTCCTTCAACTGTCAGCTGTCATCGTAAGAAATCTGTCATTTTTGACGAGCTTTGGGGTTGCCTGTTTATAAATACATTTCCGAATAGTAGATTTTTGCCCCACTAAGGCGATAAATTTTTGTTACATCTGCAAAATAGAAAAAATAAATACTACTAATTTAATTAATAATGTCAGTGCAAGAAACACATTCAGGAAATAATACACCACCTGGAACGAATCTTCGTTCGACGCTGTCTGACCCTACATTGCACGAACACGAAAAAGTAAAAGACATTTTCGTTAATTTGGGGCGTAGAACACGACGTCGACTTTGTCAAGAATCCTATGAGCTAAATGACGCGGACAATAGCATACTTCTATCTGAAATCACCAAGCGGTTTAATGACTTTGAAGATAAGCAAAACCGGAAATTCGAATCGCTTAATATTTCAATGAAAGATGTATTAGAACAAAACTCGAATAT
This sequence comes from Pseudoips prasinana, assembly GCA_951640165.1. Taxonomy (NCBI): domain Eukaryota; kingdom Metazoa; phylum Arthropoda; class Insecta; order Lepidoptera; family Nolidae; genus Pseudoips; species Pseudoips prasinana. The sequence goes on along the minus strand of OX621251.1, from coordinate 27,087,516 downwards.
ACAGGAGTCCATTAACTTTTTCTCGAAAAAATATGACGAAATACTGGATCGGTTAGGCGAGGCCGAACGAGAAAATTCTCGAATGAAGCTAAATATTGCCTCACTCGAAACTAAGATAGACTTTCTTGAACGAAAATCTCGCTCATCCATGCTTGAAATAAATAATCTGCCCGTCTCATCCCCGGATAACAAAGACTCCTTAGTAGAGAAAGTTATGGATATTGGTACAGTTATAAATGAAAAGATTCAGTCCACCGACATCAAAAATATTTTCAGAATGAAACCAAAAAAAGATGCGCCTGCCACAAGCACTGTTGTCGTCGAGTTCAACTCGGATACTCTGAAGGAAAATGTCTTGAAGTCATTAAGAATGTATAACAAACATAATAAGAACTGCAAACTATCAACAGCCAGCATTAAATTACCCGGCCCTTCAACCCCCATCTATATTTCCGAGTCCTTGACGTCACACAATAAACATCTATATTACCTTAGTCGAAAGCTCCAGAAGGAAAACAAGTGTGACAGTTGCTGGCCTAGCCACGGAAGGATTTATGTCAAGAAATCTGCAAATTCTATCCCTTATTGTATAAATTCTGACAAAGATCTCCAAAACGTAATTTCGACTGCTCTATGACTGCTACACTTTTTGTCAATTGAGATTTATACTTATCTTTTTCTATCATTTTTTGTTATATTTAGTTACGCTAGTATATATAAATTTAGGTTAAACTTCTATACATCACAAAACACACACACTCCACGTACATCCTCAAACAAAGTAATCATACTCATACATCTGACGCTCACTGCCAACCTTTACATAATACAGACAATCAACTTCCTTGCCATACTACCTGACAAAGATTGCATTCATACCTACACAATAACACAAAAATTCACCATTAATTGGCTTCCCAAAAATTATTTCACGCTTCTATTTAAATTCTTTCAACCTAGAATCATAATTTCAAATATTCTAATTTTAAAAATTCGATGACCTACATCAAGATTTAGACAGTGTGTCTACAGCACACTCTGCTTACTGTATGATAGACGACTGTCATCAAATTTCCAGAACCCATGGTAATAGTTTTACCCTTCTCTGTCAAAATATTAGAAGCATTAACAAGAATTTTATTGGCTTAACTACTTTGTTACTTGTAAGAAGTAGAGTTACCTGGGTACTAGTCATACTTACTGAGTGTTGGTTACGACACTCTCCAACGATACCTATATTGCAAGATTACGTCTCAGCAACTACCAACCGCCATAGTACACAAAACGAAGGTGTTGTAGTGTATTACCGGCCTCACTTACAAATTACTGTTGCAGAACCCATGGTCCATGATGCAAACTGTCTTACTATAATAGTCAACAAAGACACAGCTATTATAGTCATTTACCGATCTCCTGCTAACCATAACATAACTTTATTTCTAAACTCACTCCATGACCTCTTATACTCACTATCTTCGTACTCAAGTATAATATTAACGGGTGATATTAATATAGATAACTCTGAAAATAATGTAGATTCGCGATCTTCTGAATATCTCAACATGGTTGCATATCACGGTATGTTACCCGCACATATATCTCCAACGCGGCAAAACCGGTCTTGTCTTGATCACCTGATTCTTAAAACAAAAAGACCCGCATTTTGTTTTGTGGCCCATACAAGTGTCACTGATCATGATACAGTTTTACTCTTTCTTCATAACTCCAGAAAATCTAATATACAAACATCTAGAACAATTAAATACATTGATTACAATAAAATGGAATTAGAATTACTTCAGGCAGATTTTAACCTTATATACAATACTAGTGATGTAAATAAAGCCGCTACGATTTTCATAAATACGCTGAATTTAATTATAACAGCCAACTCAATTTTAAAGGTAGTGCCTAACCGCAAGAGAACTAAACAAGCTTGGATGACACCTGGTCTTCTCAAATGCCTACGTAACAGGGACAATTTATTGCTTAAATTAAAGAAGTCACCACAAAATGAAATTTTACAAGTTACCTTTAGAAGATACAGGAATTACTGCATTTCACTACTCCGAAATGCTAAACAAAATTTTGACAAAACCCAAATAAAAGACACACGGGGTAATAGCAAAAAATTGTGGAATGTTATTAAATCCATCACACACACAACTCAACAAAAGACAGTTGCTAATGAGTTGTTATCACTTTCTGACCCAAAAGACTCGGTAAATATGGCAAATAGATTTTTCGCTAATATCGGCCGTACATTAGCTGAAAAAGTCCCTACACTTACACCTTTCCCACAAACGTCATACACCCAGGCACCCAACAACTCTCTAGTCATGTTTGAAACCAATGAGAAGGAACTGGAGGTCCTAATTATGGGTCTTAGAAGCGATTGCGCTGTGGGTTACGACAACATCTCTGGTTTTATTATAAAAAAATTCAAAAGTATTCTCATAGTACCCATCACATTCATATGCAACCTTTCTTTAACCACTGGAGTATTCCCAGATGCCTTCAAAGTAGCCGTAATACATCCCATTTATAAAGGAGGGGACAGAGATCAGCCGAACAATTACAGACCTATATCTATTCTGCCGAGTATGTCCAAGCTCTTAGAAAGACTCATGAAAGACAGACTCATAAAGTACTTAGAACAATATCAAATGCTAGCACCGTCACAATATGGCTTTAGATCTGGAATTTCCACTAGTAATGCAGTCCTAGACCTAACAAATAATATAACTACTAAAATGGATCAAAAACAAAAGGTTATTGGTATCTTTCTAGACTTGGCAAAAGCCTTCGACACGATCTCTGTACCCATACTCGCAAGCAAGCTAGAAGGTATTGGAATAAGAGGAACGCAGCTCAGCCTTTTCAGAAGCTATCTCACGGGCAGACGACAATGTGTTAAGATTGGAAACTGGATTAGTGATGAGCTCCCTATTCTCTACGGAGTGCCACAGGGCAGTATAATCGGCCCGACCCTATTCCTTATATACATAAATGACTTATGCAAGTTAAATTTATCAAATGGGTCAATTTATACATATATCGATGATACTGCCTTGATATTCCATGGTAAGACTTGGGAATCCGTTTTCAATCACGCTCAAACTGGCCTCAACCTTGTCATCAACTGGCTCACACAAAACTCTCTCACCCTGAATGTTGATAAAACAAAATATATTACGTTTTCTCTTTCAACTGCTGGTAAACCTACCAACTCTTCTTTATCTCTTACCGCCCACCTATGTTCTCCGTCTGAAATATCATGCAACTGCCCAAACCTCATAAAAACTAACGTAATAAAATATCTCGGCATACAAATAGACGATCTCCTTTCTTTTCACCCTCAAATTGACATGGTCACATGCAGGCTGCGTAAACTAATGTATATTTTAAAAAATTTACGTTACGTGGCTGATAAGAGTTTGCTTAGATTAGTGTATTTTTCTCTCTGCCAGTCACTTATACAATATTGTATAGTGGCTTGGGGTGGCGCCACTAAGACTCACCTGTTGAAATTAGAACGGGCACAGCGTTCCGTTTTGAAAGTCGGATGGCAGCTACCATACAGGCATCCCACGACGGATCTATACAATATCTGTAAAGTTCTGTCCGTACGCAAACTATTTATTCTTAACCTAACCCTACTGACTCATGTCAATATACCTTTTGATCCAGGAAAATTTAATAACCTTCGACGTAATCATGTTGTCTGTCCAACTATGCTTGTTGCTACATCCCTAGCCCAAAGATCTTGTCTTTTCTTAAGTAGTTTTGTGTATAATAAATTTAACAAACTCTTGCACATATATCCAATGTGCAAGCCACAATGCAAAAAAACTGTGACAAACTGGCTCTTAAAGCTCGATTATACAGAAACTGAAAACTTAATAAATATAATAAAATAACCTACACACACACACACTCACACACACACACACATACACACACACACACACGCACACACACACACACAATCATTCATATGCATGCATGTTTCCACAATATTGTATGTACGCGTACGCGTGTAATATTGTCTCTCAGTTAAAGTATCGTAAAAATACATTGTACTTTATAACAAAAACTATTCTTAATAGCTGCAGGGTGGAGAGAGCCTGGAGATTTGTCACACAGGTCTCGAGCCTACTACAGACTCCAGCTCTCTCAAAGGTTCAAAATTAATGTGAGTTTTTGTACTTTTATTCTTACATGGATTGTACTTTTATTTGTACCTTTTTGAGAGAAATAAACGATTATACTATTATTATTCTGTGAACCGCACTAAGATTTTATCACAAAAATAAAAAAGAACAAAAATTTTGGAGGTTCCCCATACATAGAACTGAAACTCAAAATTTTTTTTTCATCGTACCCATACATGTGGGGTATCTATGGATAGGTCTTAAAAAATGATATTGAGGTTCCTAATATCATTTTTTTCTAAACTGAATAGTTTGCGCGAGAGACACTTCCAAAGTGGTAAAATGAGTGCCCCCCCCCCCCCCCTGTAACTTCTAAAATATGAGAATGATAAAACTAAAAAAATATATGATGTACATTACCATGAAAACTAACAACGAACATTGGTTTGGACGAGATCTAGTTACTAGTTTTTTTTTAATACGTCATAAAAGGTAAACAGCAATTTACCTTTCAATTAATCAGCTGAAATACTTGCTGCTATGGAATCCTTCATGTGCCAGTCCGACTCGCACTTGGCCGGTTTTTTATTAAAGTAAAGTAAGTAAACCTATAAAAATTATTCATATGCCAGTTGATTCATCTCTCAGGGTCTCATTAATACCCTGGAGTTATGGGATATTAAAAGCAACACGGTATAGTTTAAAATGAAATACTGAAGGAAAATAAGCGATACGTTAGAACCTGTCAATCAATTACGCACCAAAATAACATAGTGCAAGTATTATTAGCAGTTAAGGAATTCTATGTATGCATTTTTTATTAATACGAGCTATATTGTAATAAGATATGTAATAACAATCTATTAGGTTAGTGATGTTAAACAATTACAAACTATTATTAACTAGCTGTGCCCTGTTGTTTTACCTGTATTAAACTTTATCAATCATAGCTAATGTGTTAATCCAGGGTATCAGCTAACTCCATACCAAATTGTATTTAAATCGCTCCAGCTGTTTAGACGTGAAGAAATAACAAACATACACACTAACAAACTTACGCCTTTATAATATTAGTAGGATTTTCGCATCACAACACCAATCATCAGACTGATATCGTCCTCTTCTGGACGTATCACCGTAGCCTAGTTGGTAGTGCTCCTGCCTACGAAGCTGGTGGTCCTGGGTTCGAATCCCGGTAAGTGCAAATATTTGTGTGAAGAGCACGAATATTTGTTTCTGAGTCATGGATGTTTTCTATGTATTTAAGTATTTATCTATCTATATAAGTATGTATATCGTCGCCTGATGCCCATAGTACAAGCTTGCTTAGTTTGAGGCTAGGATGATATGTGTGACATTGTCCCTTTCGGGTTTAAGATATTTATTTCTCAAAAGAACAACAATTTCACTTACATGAGAAACAGGTATTAAAATAAAGTAGATTCTTAAGTTCTAAATCGGACGGTTGCTTAATACTAATTTCTATATCTAAGTAATCCATTATATAACTAATGCTAATGTAACTTATACAAAACAATATGTTTATCTAAATCTATTTCATATTTTACAAAACATTAAGTTATTAAATATAATGGGGGTATCATATAAACAATAACTGGTGTATGGCTCGTTGGTTACACGTTGCTTGGTTACTGCATAACATGTATTTACGGACTAAATAAAACTAACCCTTTAAATTACTATTATATTATTATAGGCCAGGAGGTTCCCGAAAAGGTTCCACTTGGAGGGCTTTGCCGTAATCACCACGCTTGGCATGGGATTTGGCGACCGCAGTTAGGTGGTAGCTATATAGTACCCAGGAGATGACGTTGCTGCCCGACTCCCTTCTATATCCGTGAGTCGCCTTTTATGACATCCACGGGATGGTATGCGGTGGCCCTGTTATTCTTTTTAAGCTGGAAACCACATTATTAATTTTCATGAAGCCATAAAGTGTCAAACTACCCGACAAAGTCAAAGTCAAAGTCAAAAGTTTATTTGCGACTAAGTGTTGTACAGTCTTTATCTAATAATCTTCTGTCACTTAAGTTCTAAATTATATAATAAATTAAATAGGGTGTTATCGATATATTCTTTACCTAAAAACAAATGCAAAGCTATACTTACCGAGTGGTTAATGAAGCTAGATTATAACCTTACAGAAAACTTACTGCAAGCAGGCTAAATATATCAATACTAACACATATAATACCAATACATTAGATGCACACACACATAACACACACATACATAACTAACACACACACACACACTCTATAAAGGCACCTTTTGGTTGATTTCAATATTTAATTATTGTTTTTTCTTTTTGTAATTACCCTCCTATAAATATTATTCTTGTACAAAATATAATTATGTAAACAGTGTATCGTCGGCCTTTGTTTACCGTGGGGTGGGGGCCTGGTGATCTGAAATACAGGCATTTTTATACCTAACTCAGACACCAGCTCCTCACATATCATAGACCAAATCAAATTTGTAAACTAGTTATAAGTAAAATTGTAATATTGTAAGTCTGTTTTTGTGAGGAGGAAATAAACATTATTATTATTATTAATAATAATATTAGGTACAAATTTCACTCTTAGTGGCCTTTTGCAGGCATTGCAAGTTTAATTATTAAAATTTGGAATAAATGTCCTTTACCTCAATTACGTTATTTGATTATATAATTCTATTTTTTAGTGATATAAATATTAGTAATTAAAAGTTCGTCTCGATATAATGCAACGATAATCAGTATAATTAACAATTGTCTAAATAATCTAAAATATATACGTCTAGAGCATAATTCAGCATAAATTATAGGTACTAAATATAAAACTAAATCTAAAGTAATAAAACTAAATCTAAAATAAATTAAATGGAATGTCCATTAAATTGTTTTTTCTCATAGCACCAAGTAAACTGTCAAGATAATTTTGAAGCAAATATCTATACATATAATAAAATCGTAGGAAAGTCAAAACTGTACATTGAATATTTTTTTTAAAGGATACTTGGGACGTGATCTACAATGGATATGGAAGCCAAAAATATAGTTTTTAGAATTTTTGTCTGTTTATCTGTTTGTCTGTATGTATGTCCGGGATAAACTCAAAACGTACTGCGATGGATTTAATTCAAATTTTGCATGAATATTACTTAGAGGTCGGTTCAACATATAGGGTACATATTTTCACGCTATCACCTACAGGGGAGAGCTGTGATAATTGATAAAGTTTAACGCGGGTAACACCGCGGGGCACAGCTAGTAGAATTTAAATTGATTCATACATTTTATCCCGTTTCTATTTAAAAGTGTTTACGTGTTTTGTTGTCACTTCTAACATGACTTCACATGAGGTATGAGTTAGTCAGTAGTTAATTGCATTCCACAATACCGTTTTAATTCAGTTTGTAATCACCCACGTTCCTTACTCCCTATTCATTCAATTTATGGAAGCGACAATTGGCAACATGTAATTGGTTTCATAAGTCCAGTAGGAATTAAATTAAAAATTACTTGGACATTGTGGTTTCACTTATATTCTGACGGTCACCGTAGCCTACTAAGCTGGTTGTCCTGGGTTCAAATCCCGGTAAGTGCAAATATTTGTGTGATGAGCACGAATATTTGTTTCTGAGTCATGAATGTTTTATATGTATATAAGTATTTATCTATCTATATAAGTATGTATATCGTCGCCTGGTACCCATAGTACAAGCTTTGCTTAGTTTGGGGCTAGGATGATCTGTGTGACATTGTCCCTAGATATTATTATTATTATGCTCCACTGCATTATTAATCTAACTATTATATATAAAGAAGCACGGCCTTTTAAAGGGCTCCACTCTAGTGTCTTGGGGAAAACCGTGGCTGAGTCCATTCCCTCAGAACTATTGGAAAATAAACTCACAGCCTAGACAGTTAAAGCTAAAACCTTGAAGTTGAATCCTCAGGTACAAAAAATAGTGAAGATTATTAATAAATCAGAGTATGAATAACGAAATGAGATGGTGCGGTTTGAAGTTTGTATGAATTTTTTTTTAAAAGCTATTTACGTGTAAATCTCAGCTCATTTATGAATATTAATAGTTCCTAAAATAGTTTAATATAAGCCGTTTCAGAGGCCTACTAGGCGACTTGAACAAGACACCAGGGTAACCACTGCCCATACGATAATGATAAAAAACGGTTGTAACGGACTTATCTTATTATCAAAATAAATAAATAAAAAGGTTTTTATTCGGTAGACTTTAAAAAAGCGCTTGTAAATAATCAGAACATGTTTGTAGTAATATAGTTGTGTACATTATTATTTCTAGTAACATAGATATTTAGGTACACATTGTATTGATTGTATGAAAACATTTATAAAATTTATTTTATAATAGCAATGATATTTAGCTAGCTCGTATCAAGTAATTGTCAAGAGATTATGTTTAAGTTTAATTATCTAGTTTAAGTCTAATATTTTTAATTCCAATCAGTTGTTATAACGAAACGTTACTTACTTACGTATCGTATGGGCAGTGGATACCCTAGTGGCAGAGTTGTTAAAGCCGCCCAGTAGGCCTCTGACACGGCTTAACAATTGTTACCTAATGGCTACAACAGGGACCGACAGCTTAACATGCCCTACGAGGCACGGACACGCTCAGAAATTAAAATGCTTGGTGGTCACTAATCTATGGACTGACCGCAAACCTAGTTGCTTAACCTCGCCGATCACTTACAACTCACTTACGAACCGGAAAGAGCCTCTAGCTATGAGCCTCAACGAAACGTTGAAGACGGTTTTATCTTATTCAAAAAATCATTATTATTTTAATTTATTTTTAAATCGTTTATTCATAAAAAAAATTACATTTTTACAATTAAATTGTTCCTCGCCAAGAGACAAAGCTTGTTGGCGAGACGCGCTCGTTTATATAATATTAAAGGTATATATCACAATTTTTATTATACTATATACTTAAATATTTTAAAATCTTAAATCTATGTTAAAACTAAAACGCAACAAAGAGAAAACATAATTAGAACAAAACAGATATTGATCCTAGGTAATAGGTGGTCCATTTTTAATTTAGATTCTATTAGACTCCTGATTAACTGTAACGGTTGTTCTTATAATAAACGGGACCGGACTGAACTTCAATGCTGTTTTTGTAACTGATAACTAGTTCATTGGCGTCTGCTCTTATCTGTGATTTAATAACAATCCGTTTAATGCGATGAGAAATAAACAAATAACATGCCAAATTTTACCATATTTTTAAGAACATCATTAATTTGATAAGGGCGATGCAACTTCTTTCGCTCGGCAGAAAAAACATCACAGTCACCTCTAAAAAATACTAAAAATAAAATAATCTCTAGGATTACTAAGTACTCAATTTAAATTAAATTATATAATATCTAGTGCACTTTATGTTAAGAAAAAATCGGCGTTGTATTAGATTTCTCATAAATTATTTTTATTGCACTTAAAGATTTGTTATATTTTACCCTGCTTTTACGAGTATTTTCCGGGTGCAAATAGAAAATAATAGAGATGGAATGAAATTCATGAATAGAGTTAACAGAAAACTATTAGACTCCTGTTCACTCTATGTTGACCCGGACTGTGTAGTTTATAATACGGTCGAGAGGTGCCGGTTAGTGAGTAGTCATTCAAACACGATAAAATTTTAAAAAGGGGAATTATAAAACGATCGAATACAAAAATACTTAGCGATTGATATTGAGATACTGTTTTAATAACTTGAGCGGCATGACTTTGAGTAAGCGAATAATTAACTAAACTAACGACGAATATTGATTAATAATAAAATCCAAAACGAGCTTACAAAAAGTGGGTTATAATTAATCCATTTCAGATATCTAAATTCTAGCCGTGCGACTAAATTACTAATTGAGCGACTAGAAATACAGAGAGGGCAACTTCCATATTAGGATAGAGACGAGTTTTCCGGAAGTTATTTGGGTTAGGTTAGATTAGAACTGTGACCATCAAGCTAGACACTATTGTTAGTGAGATTGGTGGAAAGTTTTCAAACATCCCATTTTTTGGAGCTTTTTGAATTTTTCAGGAGGCATACAATGCAAATCTAAACAAAAACAATAGCGCTGAAAGTCCGCCGCACAAGCCTCTGATCTCTGTGATTGGTCAAAGCGAAGAAATATAAGGTCGCTCAAATATTATGAAGCTTCTCATTTTGTATTTTAAGTATCTCAAATTAATATTTGTTAGTTGCTGTTCTGCTGATTTCTAGTCACTCGCAGTCAGTCGCTCACTTAGTAATACTATAACGTAAATTCATTATTTTTGCCACTTAAAACTTTAATTTATAGTAACGCGTTTAAATACTACCCTTATAATAATACTTCTGGGGATGGGGACTGATATGGGACGTCAGAAGTGGCTTTCTTTTGAATAAATGAATACGGTCATCTGATGACATCACATATTTGCGATGAGGAATATAACCCACTGAGTTTGTTTTGCTGGGTCTTCTCAGTTGGGGGGCATTGGATTCGGTGGTAGAATTAAAGCGCGACCGTCGTTATTAACACAAGGTCCGTCATAATAATAATACCTTAATATAGACATAACCATTGACAATATGTAGTAAAAATATTAGACTTAAACTAGATAATTAAACATAATCTCTTGACAATAACTTGATACGAGCTAGCTAAATATCATTGCTATAATAAAATAAATTTTATAAATGCTTTCATACAATGTGTACCTAAATATCTATGTTACTAGAAATAATAATGTATACAAATATACTAAGTACTACAAACATATTCTGACTATTTACAAGCGCTTTTTATGGTCTACGTCAATAATAAAAAAAAATATAAAAAACATGTCCTAACACTTGTCTGTTGTCCCTTATAAAGTAGTAACAAGGGAGGACCTTACATAAGCCATAAAGGACAAGCAGATGTCTTCACCCTTAAATACTTAGTCTTGTGGTTCTTATGCGTTTTTAGACTCGTTCTAAGATCAAAAACCGGCCAAGTGCGAGTAGGCCTCGCCCATGAAGGGTTCCGTAAGCAAGTATTTCAGTTGATTAAATGAAAGCAAATTGCGGTTTACTATTTATGACGTATATAAAAAAAAACTCATTGCTAGATCTTGTTCAAACCAATTTTCGTTGTTAGTTTGCATGGTAATGTACATCATATATTTTTCTTAGTTTTATCATTCTCTTATTTTAGAAGTTACAGGGGACACACACTCATTTTACCACTTTGGAAGTGTCTCTCGCGAAAACTATTCAGTTTAGAAAAAAATTATATTAGAAACCTCAATATCATTTTAAAGACCTGTCCATAGACTCCCCACATGTATGCGTACGATGAAACAAAAAAATTTGAGTTTCAGTTCTATGTATGGAGACCCCCCAAAAATTATTGTTCTTTTTCTATTTTTGTGTAAAAATCTTAATGCGGTTCTCCGAATACATGTACTTACCAAGTTTCAACAGTACAGCTCTTATAGTTTCGGAAAAAAGTAGCTGTGACATACGGACGGACAGATAGACATACAGACATGACGAATCTATAAGGGTTCCGTTTTTTGCCATTTGGTTACGGAACCCTAAAAGGCGTTTAGAAGCTATTTGAAATTGGCACAGGTATCGGTATTGGTAGGTTTTTATTATGAACATACCACAGGGCGCCCACGGCATGTCGCATGACTTATTTAGTGCGTACATTCGGGTGCGCGTGCGCTTACTAAGAGCAAATGCGCCGTGATTGTACGCAATGACGGCGCATTTGCTCTTAGTAAGCGTGTAGATGCTCGCTAAAGTTTAAATTTTGACTGGTCCAGGATCATATCTAAATATTTGGCATTCCTTTGGTAAAGGATGGGCTCTCCAAACATTTATACTGGTTTGATTGATTGTGGGAGATTGGCCCGGGAAAAGATCATGGTGGAACTTTTTGTGAGGTTCACTTTTATTTCCCATTTATTAATCCATTTGCCTAAAAGAGAGGTGGAAATCTAGAGATGTTCTGGAGGGCATATGGACTAGTGCAGTGACTTTGGAAAAGAGCCAAATGGGCTTTCTTAGAGACGCCAATGAGCTGATAGCTGATGGCCGACTCTGAGTATTCTGGCTTGCATCGGGCTGCAGCAGAGAACACTCTATGGGTGTCTGAAAGGAATACTCCTTGGATCGCACCTTTAGCTATGCCAAATTAAATACTTCGTTATGGTAGTCATCATTAGAACCTATATTAGCATACGTAAATACGTAGTATTTCGGTTTGTTGACAAAATAGACCATCGAATATGAATCAATCGCGCATTCGTAAAGTTTCGTTTACAAACTCCTAAACAAAGGAACGCACGTTTGGTTCATTGGATCAATCAATAATAGACTTAAATGTTTCAGCTTAGGGTATAATTTGAGGAAACTCTCAAACGTACTGTCCGGAAGTGGGGTAGATTGAAATTGCAAGGAATAGGTCATTTAGAGGAGTACGATAGCGAATTTGAATTCTCAAACGTGTTATGTTTCCACACCAATGTCGTTGGAGGGCAGCACTTCATGAATTATAAAAAGAATGGAAAGTTACTTCATTGTTAAATCACTTTACTGTATTTTCTTTAATAAACGACCAATTTGTAATATCACGTCCGTTCAGAGATCAGAGCAATATATCTTACCATCATTATCCATGAGGATAAGAGTTTAAAAAATATTTCTCTGCTTATACAACTCCGGTCTGGCATACGGCTAATTCCTTAAGTTTCTTTTATTTTTATATTATAATAGGACTGCGAAGAAGTTTAATTTAACTTACATTCTATATTAAATCACAATTGGTTTAATAAACGTATAGCTGTTTAGTACTTTTTTATATGCCCGCCGGAATTTTAAAACATTATTGTAATTGAGTATTTTTTATTTTCACAGACTCAAGATTTCTGCGTAGAAAATTTTAAAGGTAAGTGTGTACAACATAATATTTTTATAATGTTACTTTTTTAACATTATTATTGGCATCTCTACTGTGATATTTATGATGATCTATATGTGCCCAAAACATGTTGCAACGGCCAGTAACATTCTCTATTTCTTCTGGCCGTCATTCGTTCTGTTTTCGTTCGTCCAAAAATGTTAATGCACCTCTGTTGTGTCATTGTCATTTTTCGACGCCGTAGAGTGAAAACCTCACGAGCTAACATTTCAGGAGCACTTCCGAGGTAGGTACAGCAGACTGAATGCGATCACGAACAATGAGGTTCTCACATAGGATCGAAGATGGCTTTAGGAGTGTCAGAAGCTCAGTGAAGTCGATGAGAAATATGCGTTTCGAGGTTTCTTTTTTTTTCTATAATAATAATAAATCTTTATTACAAAAGGTGAATCGTTATACATAATGCAATAATAATAATTTACAGAAAAGGGTTGTACGGTTGTGTTTCGAGGTTTACTTAAACAAAACATGCAAAAAGCAAATTTAGTTAAAATAAAAACATTCGAGGTTTACACTCTACGTCGTCGTTTTGCATTTATCATTATGTATTACTGCCCCGCAGTGTTACTCGTAACTAGGCAATGTACGAGTATTGTAGTCTATGAGTTAATTTAATGTATAACCTACCTCCATTCCAAATTTCAACCAAATCCGTTTAGTAATTTTTTCCCGGATTGAGTAAAAAACACCTTCTTAATCTCCGTTAGTCAAACGGGTTCTGTTTTACCTTTTGAGAACGAAACACATTATTTAGTTTTCCGTAGATGAAAATGGTAACCATTAATTTTATTTCAGGGCCTAATCCCAATTCACCGCAGTTATCACCGTCAGCGAAAATTCGATGCCAAAAGAGTGCTTCTGTAAGTTATGAAGTAGAAGCGTCGCAGTACTGGCATCTTACCGTCCTCGTACCAGAAGACGGGGACACGGTGGATGAATTCTACTCCGAGGTAACTACCACACACACTATAACAACTTTGGCTTCCTTATATTTTCAACACACTCTCCAGCCAGCAATAATTTTAAACTAGCAGTGGGTGTACCATCTCGGACTTGTGTCACAAAGGCTAAAAAGTGGAAGGACACATTACAAAATTGTGCCAGATCTTTGTGATGTGACTTGTGAAAAGTCTGACACAAATTTGCGATGTGCCCGTAACATGCTTGCACACAGATTTCACCGTGCATCGGTTCAATATGCAGGTAAGCATATTACGAACGGAGAGTGCTCTTCTTTCTCGCGAAATACCGGGGTTAACTACTAGGGTGAGTATGTGACCTTAATTGATAAATAACGTACACTGGTGAACATTTGCCACCTGCAACACCGGAATACCGGATTTTTCCAACCCTAAATACTAAAAGTTCACTTTTCGAAACATTGTATAGCATGCCATGAAAAGTACAATAACGTTCCCACAGCAGCATCCATAACGTAGTGCGTGTTCTAACGTTGCTTGTAAGTATCTCCGTTTGTATAGAAAACACGCACAGTCCAACACACTGAAACTGCATCCACGCGCGTTCATGCAGATGTATGTTGTAAGTGACAAGCAACGTTAGAACACGCACTCACGCACTACGCTGCATCATGCGGGGCAGTGTGCCAATAGCCTAATAGAAGAAGATACGGGTACCATGTCATCGGCATAACTAATATGTTTACGTTATATAGAGATACCCATTTTTTTCCAAATATTTTGTCACTAATTTTAGTTACGGCGGAGTTTGAATAGTATGCGTTGTTATTAGCTGACACGACAGAGCAAATGGCGTTGTGCATTTCGGCGTAAATATTGAATAGTGCATATTATGTGTAATGGAAAACTTGGATTGCGTGTTTACATTTTTGCTTGAGATCTATAACTACCTATACAGTTTATTTTATTTCCGATAAGTGCATTGAACCTATTTGTCACAATGTGTCGCCGTGATCACAATGGACTTAAAAAGAGAATGTACATTGCACAGTCAACGCCACATCAGTGGATGCACTTGCAACACGAAAACCACCTTTATTGTCTATGTAATAAAGATGTTGTGAAGGTCAAAGTGTATATACCTCGACTCTACCTACACTGTTTATATTTGGAACATATCTTAGTTTGTTGTAAATGTGTTTATGTAACACTAGACTTTATGAGATCGTTGTATTTCTGACTTGAGTTTATTTTTTCTGGACGATCTTTTATTATATAGGTCAGTCAGACTAAGGGCTAATTCTAATTATGCCAATCCAATTTTTTTAAAGGTTCTAATTACAGAAAGGAGATTTCATACAATTAGTAAATATCTCACTAGAGGATATTTACTTAAAATTCAGTGTTTGAACCATTTTTCACCAGTTGTCTGACTGTGTGTTTGTTCGTGCACCACGCAAAAACTAATATATAAAAGAAATAATTAATCCAAATATCTTTCTGAGTACGATAATAGGCAAGGTATAGGTATGCATTCGATCTGTAATATAAAATTATGTAATAGTATCGGCGCAGTTGGAGATAATTATTTTTATGTACATTATACTTATAGTAATATAGTTGTAATGGAATTCTTGATGAAAGGGCAAGCACAAAAACCGATTCGACCTTTAGTTGGCAGTTCCAGTCCATTCTAGGATTAGCAACAATATTATGTGTCGTAGGCCATACCACAAAAGAAAACATGCGGTTTGGAACATGTCAAACCTAAGCTTGAAAGCAAAAGGTTGTAAGTAAATATTATAATAATTATAAAAATCTTTAATATAATTCACCTCAGTCTTGGACCTACTTTATCTACTAGCTACTGGTCAGTTGGATAAGTTAGACCCTGACAACCAAACCAGAGATCGGGGATTAGATCCCGACCTAGACAAATCTTTGCATGATAAAATCGATTATTTTTGTCCATCTGGTTGTAATAATAATAATATCCTGGGACATTATTTACACACGGCCATCTGATCCCAAACTAAGCAGAGCTTGTACTATGGAAACCAGATAACTGATATACTACATATACTAATTTTATTTTGTAAATATAAGTTATTAAGATAATTACACCCATACTCAAGAGTTTTGCTTACCAACGGGCAAAGTTCCTGAATGATCCGAAGACACTGCAGAAGGCCCTCAGGCCAGGCTTTCGTGGTCTCCTGGACTTCTGGGTGGAACTAAAATGGTATGAGTAGCCAAACAAGTATCACGCACAATGGCCCAATTAGGAGGCTAAGTGCGGAAAACTATCGCCCAACTAACTAACTCATACTCAGGACAAACAGACATGCTCATGCACACACATATCTGTCCTGGGTGGGAATCGAACCCATGACCTCCGGCGTGAAAAGCAAGCCTTTGCCAACCACGCCAACAGGCCCGTCAATCTACCTATAATACGTTTCTATATGTATGTTTAATCACTTTCTGGTTATCATGATTCTGCGTAGTTTGGGATCAGATGGCAGTGTGTCACTTGACCCAATTTTTTTTTTCTAATGTTTGTTTCCTCGATAAACAACTTATATCCCAGGACAAGCATATAAGGTTGAAAAATATATAGACGCTGAGGAAACAGTTGAAGTTGAAAGAAATTTACGCGTACTGCGATATCTATATAACGTAGCCGCTACATGAAGTAGGTATATTGTGTAAGTAATTAATAGAAAGAAGACATTTGTATGGATTTAGACTTAGTTGTTACATTAATATTATATCATTATTTGCTATTCATTTAATTATTGAGACTTGTAAAATTATTGAGAATTTAAAATATATTTAATTGCTTTTGACTTTTTCCGGAGGAAAACAAAACCGATAGATAATACCTACATCCTCCGGAAGGGTGTTAGCAAGGTAATCCTAAATTTGATCTGCCGGCGTGTATCGTTCGTAGCTTAACGCAGAGCGCCCACCCCGGATTGGTAGATGGTGCAGGTTCGAGACCCGCCGGACGATTAAATTTATGATTTCCCATTTTTGAGATTAGATAAACGCTTTGCATTGCGAATAATGCTATAAAATTAATATTTATATTTAATTTCTTTTTTTATTATTTCAATAAATTAAGTTGATTTTTTTTTATTCTTCTGATCACTTCATGTTGTGTTTTATCAATGAGAATGAAGTTTACGCCTATAATTGGTAGGTATAAGTTCCAGGTTGTAACTCTCAAAATGTATTATGTATATTGTTGGTGTACCATATTACTAATAAATTAATATAATAGTGTGGGCAGTGGTTACCTAAGAGTTGTTCGAGCCGCTCAATAAGCATCTTTTTTTTCCAGGTCAACGCCCGCACTATGTAAATAGATTCCTGTATCTCGGGGCACTTTACAAACTTGCAATCAATATACATAAAATAAATCCAATCTATTAAACACCACACAGGTAGGTAGGTGTTCTGTGCGGGGATCGAACCCAAAATATGAATCCACCGAGCTAGTAGCCAGGCAACCACCTTAACCACTGCGCCACACTCGCATCTCTCTATGGCTTTACGACTGTTGCCTTAGGAGTACTCTATTATATATGTACGTCTATGTGTGTGCGTGTGTGTGTTGTGTATGTGTGTGTGTGTGTGTGCAAGTATTACGAACGTATGCGTTTGTGATTCTTTACTGGAATTTAAGACGAGACCAATAAAATATGCGTATGTGATCATGCGGGGATCGAAATTCGAGCATACGAGCGTTGAGCATAGCGCGGCTGGTCGTATAAGCTCAATACTTAACGCGTAGAAATTTTAATTAACTATTACATGATTTCGTTTTAAATTATATGTGAAATAGTAAGGCCAATGAACCAACGATTCACCTGATGGCACGTGTTTACCGCCGCGCTGCCCATAGACACTTACAACACCAGAGAAGTGCAGCCTTTAAGAAAGAAATAACCTCTCTTGTTTAAGGTTGTCATTCATGTCATACCGGATAAGAAATACCTAAATACTTCGTTGCAGATTTTTTATGCTAACTAGACTAGTTACCCTATGCCCTACCTCTACTAGTTAATAATAATAATAGATTTATTTCTTCTCTCACACAGAAAATTACAAAGAAAGTGTCTTATTAACTAATTTATGCATAACATTCAAAAAAGGTGATATCTGTGTGAGAGACTGGTATCCGTACTAGATGGGAAACCTGTATGACAGATGACCAGTCCCTAACTCTAGACATAGAGGTGTTATGGTAAGAGTAGTTTGTCGTTCAATAATCATGTTGTGACAATTTTGTTCTGTGAGATGAGAAAGTATATCAGCATTCTTGATGTGTGTGTGGGTGTGTTTGTGTGTGTGTGTCTGTGAGTGCATGTATGTGTGTGTGTGCCTGTATATGTATGTGTGTATGTGAGGGTTGTCTCTTTACTGAAGTAGTTAAACTAGTAGAGGTAGGGCACAGCGTTCATTCGCTCAAAGAGTAGCCCGACTGGAGAAGTACTTCCACCTTACAGAAGACATTCCTTAATAATAACATTAATAATTTAATGCTGTGTTTCTGAGTATGAGTAATGTCGCCAGAGCTCATAGAGCCCATCCTTATGAGGTGGGGAGGGTCAGCAACAATTGTTTGCGGACTCTTTTCAAGGCCAGCAACGCACCCGCGACTCCTTGGTGTCACGAGTGTCCATGGGCGGCGGTGATCACTTACTTAGGTGACCCACTTGCTTGTTTGTCGCCCTCATATAAAATCAAACCAAAGATAACATTTTATATTATACTCACTCGGAATATCCGAAAGTCCTTTAGTATTGAATATGATTTTGTCTCCGCAATTTTCCTGCATTGATAAAAGGTCAAGAAACTCTTTGAATCGTGAACTCATTAACCATTTTTTTATTTGCTTTATGTAGCGTACATACTTGGTATAGACAATAATTTCCGTATCCTGACGGTATTTTAAATCATGTGAAATTATGCTGACTCCGTGAGATGCGGGTTTTAGCATAGATAGCGACGGCGGGAAAGTGATATTGATGGCAAACGAAGCCACCGGGATCGTTTAAAGAAGTTATTAATAACTGCCATTTTAATTTTTGTGGATATATTTTTGTAAATAATAATGTCCTCTTAGCCTAATTTCGGCCACGGCAGCCAATCTAAACAGAGATTAGCCATCTGCGCGGGACATATTATAGTGCTCAAGTGTGTGCGCAAACACAGGAGCACTTTCTATTCCATCACTCTCGTGATCCAATGGGACGCTTAGCGACCCGACCGGAAAGAGGTCCGGTACAGGACCGATGGCTTTACATGCTCTCTGACGCTCGGGGGTATAATACCGCCAACTCCCAGACTTTGGGCTGATACGGAGAAATTTTTCTTTTTACAGAAAAGTCCCAAAATTACTTTTGGCCCGACCCGGGACCTCGTTCGCTGCGGGTGAACACGCTACCGCTAGAGCATCATATATTGTAAATAGCAAAACCTCCAAAATCCTCCAAATAGGAAAATACAAGTCAACTCATTTTTTACGAATTTAATATTGTTTTCTCTTCCACTCGTATGCGTGCAGAGCGAGATAATCTTGGAATCCTCTCAATGGATTGCCGTTGATATTATTATGTAGTCAAAGAAATGCTCCATTAAAACCTGGAAAATACAGTATATAAAAAGGGATGGTAAGTTAAATATGTTGCGGGATCAAGACAGTCGAAGCAATTCCCCGCATTTTAGAATCGGTGTAGGCAACCGGCTCTGAGCATCTGCTGTTATTGATAAAAGGGTCAATCAACTTTTAAAGTACTCCTTTCGTGTCCCTATGAAATTAAAATCCAAAAACAATATTAAATATGAATATTTTGCAAATATTGTTGTTATATTATGGAATAAGATGCTTAGATGTTATGTTACTATGTTTATATGTACAACTTTTTAAATTATTAGTCGCTTTTTTGTAAAAACGCAGGGGAACACTGTCGATATTCGTACAAAAACAGTATGTCCCCAGGTATGGGTCACAACAAACATTTGCCTTTTTTTCGGCTTAGGTGCTTAGAGACATAGGTTTTTAATATTTTTATCAGATAGCTATTTGAGTAAGCTTAGCTAAAAAGACAGTTGATACATATTTTTTTAATTATAACGTACATTTTTATTTTTTTAAGTGTTTGTCCCCAAAGAGAATCTAAAACATCAATTCTACTGCGTTATATGAAAAAAATCCAAAATTTCTCGAGAGATAGCTCTAAGCTTTAGTTATTAGCGGGAGTGATTGTCTCTAACTACGTTGGCAAGCCGCAGCAAGATCAATGTCTCACAGGTCGGCCATCACTGTGCGACAAGCTCTCAAGAGGTGTGCGTGGTTTTATTACCGCTCTACTAAGTTACGGCATCAATTTGGGTAAGATTTTATAATTAGTTGCTTTTGTTATTTAAATTTAAAGCCTTTTAGCTCTAATTTTAAAATTAGACCACTATCATTTCGTTTCATTCCGTAAATGTGAATTTATAATCGATTTTCTGTTAATTTTTCCCCCGCGTTTCTGTAAATTTCTCTGGCGTTGTAGGTAACTTTAGAGAATGTATGGCAAAGGTGATACCGATTTTAACATAATAATTAGTCTTTATTTGTAATAATAACGTCAAATTTCTATTATTTTTAAAATATTTGAACTAAATATTTAAATAACTGTATTATTCGCAATTTCAGATTCAAATAAAATACAAAACAAAAAGTATAAATGTCAATTAGTGCGGCTGAAAAACAGAAACTTTATAGAGAACGATTGGAAAATAATTCCGGAAGTTACGAAGAGGCAAAAAGAAAGCCAAGGGAACGATATCCCGAAAGATAAAGATTAGTCAAAGATTTGACTCCAAAAGAAATAACGAACAGAGTTTTGGAAAATACACCGCCAAGTTTTCGGAGACGTGAAATTACGATCTAAGAAACGCGGAAAATCACAGAAAATGATAAACATTTTTATATTCACTCCGATGATGATACGGTAAATAATGATGCTCACCAATCTTGACAAACAGCTAAATCTTCGAACGATGATGAACCCTTGGTTGTTCTCAAATTTACCAAAGAACTACAGGACATTACTAATAAGAGGCGCAAAATATATATGAAGAGGTATATTCCCAGAGCACGACTAACCCAACACTTTACCGAAAACATCCCGGACGTCAGCCTGTATGACATTAGAATGGCTCTCAAACAGCTTAAGAATAACAAGACGCCTGGTGATGATGGACTTACAGCAGAGCTTCTAAAGGCGGGTGGTACACCAATTCAGAAGTTCTTTAACTCCGTCATACTAGAAGGTCAAACGCCACAAGCATGGCACAGAGGTGTGGCAGTTCTCTTTTCAAAAAGGGTGATAAAACCCTCCTGAAGAAGTACAGACCCATCACACTGCTGAGCCATGTTTACACATTGTTTTCGAGAGTCATTACGAAACGTCTCGCACGCAGGCTTGACGCCTTCCAGCCTCCCGAACAAGCCAGTTTCCGTAAAGGCTTTAGTACCATAGTCCACATACATACGCTGCGGCAAGTTATACAGAAGACCGAGG
Organism: Pseudoips prasinana; assembly: GCA_951640165.1. Taxonomy (NCBI): domain Eukaryota; kingdom Metazoa; phylum Arthropoda; class Insecta; order Lepidoptera; family Nolidae; genus Pseudoips; species Pseudoips prasinana. The sequence goes on along the minus strand of OX621251.1, from coordinate 27,065,849 downwards.
AGTATAACCAGCCATTATGCTTAGCGTTTGTGGACTATGAGAAAACCTCGGATTCAATCGAAACCTGGGCCGTAATGAGGTTTCTCCAAAGGAATCGAATACCGGTATATCGAGGTGTTAAAGTGTTTGGATACGCTACTATGTCTATGCGACTCCAGGACTAGAACTCGAAACCTATCCACTTGCAGCGAGGTGTGAGACTGGGAGATGTTATATCTTCGAAACTGTTCACCGCTGCATTGGAAGATGTCTTCAAGCTTCTGGAATAGGAAGGCTTTCGCATCAATGTCATGGCTGAGACCTTGGAGACCTCGGTACAATGCTCGATGGCGTCAGCAGAGTCTCTCAACAAGTGGGTCTGAAACATCCATGAAGCACCCACTCTACTTAAGGTTGGAGAATCTGCACTCGAAGTTGTAGAGAACTATATTTACCTAGGACAGATCACCTAACTAATTAGGTCCAACCTTAGAGAAGGAGGTCATTCGTAGAATCCAGCTCGGCTGGGCAACGTTCGGGAAGCTACGTAACAGCTTCTCGTCCCAAATACCGCCGTGTCTCAAGTCGAAAGTCTTCGACCAGTGTGTGTTACCTTTGATGACTTACGGAACAGAGACGTGGTCGCTCATTATGGCCCTTATCAGACGGCTCAAGATCACCCAAAGAGCGGTGGAAAGGGAAATTCCCGAAGAATAGAGAAGCTGAAGTGACAGTGGGCGGGGCACATAGCAACCGACGGCCGAAAAGTTCTCGAGTGGCGACCACGATCCGGAAGTCGCAGCGTAGGCAGGTCCTCTACAAAATGGACCGATGGTCGCTGGATGCGGATTTTGTGGCGATCTTTCGGGGAGGCCTTTGTCCATCAGCGGGCGTCTTTCGGCTGGTATGACGATATATTCTTCTGATGATGAACAACCTTGTTCAAGTTACAATGAAGAAAATTCTAAAGTTGGTGATCTACACGTAAACATTTAGGCAGATTCTTACAAAATTTAAAATCAAAAATTTATTTTATGTTGATCTTACTCGCCAAATATTAGTTTAGAAAATAATGAAGAAGGTTATATTAAGTATTTGTTATTTGAGAAGATTTATTTCTTTGCTTTTATTTTATAATGGTTTCTTAGATCTCTTTTAGGTCTTAGATCTCATTTATTTTTAACATGCGGATTTTCAACACATTCTCTGTTGTTACCAAATAGTTTTCTCTAGCGTTACTAAATGTCCCTACCTTTTTGATTTTGTTTTGGTAGTTTGTTACAAGATTTTCACTCATTTATACATAAAAACTATCAAAATGTAAACCTTAATACCTGCTTGTTGTCATACTATATAACTATTCATACTGATTATGTTCAAGTATGTTTGTTTTAAAAAATAAGCTGTCGCAATGGATATGGTAACACCGTAGACCTTAAAACATCATTTATTATGTGATAATATAATGAAAAAGAAAGTCTGATTATATTAATATCTACTGTTTGAATATCTCTAACCAATAATACAATTTGTATAAGTAATATGTTGTGTTTTACTCCATAATAATAAGTCTTAATTTTAGTAACGCGAGAGATCAATAATCATAAAGTATAAAAAATATCCGAAAATATAACAAAAACTTCGCAGCTACTACGAAAAACATAAAATTCAATATATTTCCTTAGTGACGGCACAATAAGTTTATAAAAATATGTAAAAGTATATTTTCAAAAAAATCTTGTTCAAACCGCTGAAAGGAGCACTTTAAAAGTTGATTGTCCCAAAAACCCGCCAAGTGCGAGTCGGGCTCGCCCATGAAGGTTTCCATAGCAGCGAGTATTTCAGTTGATTAAATGAAAGCAAATTGCGGTTTACGATTTATGAAGTATAAAAAAAACTACTTGCTAGATCTCGTTCAAACCAATTTTCGTTGTTATTTTGCATGGTAATGTACATCATATATTTTTTTTAGTTTTATCACTCTCTCATTTTAGAAGTTACAGGGGGGGGGACACTCATTTTACCACTTTGGATGTTTCTCTTACGCAAACTACTCAGTTTAGAAAAAAATGATATTAGAAACCTCAATATCATTTTTGAAGACATAAAAAAAAATTTTTTTGAGTTTCAGTTCTATGTATGGGGAAGTTTCTCTTACGCAAACTATTCAGTTTAGAAAAAAATGATATTAGAAACCTCAATATCATTTTTGAAGACCTAAAAAAAAAAAAAATTAAGGGGACCCCCTTAATTATTGATATTTTTCTATTTTTGTGTAAAAATCTTAATGCGGTTCACCGAATACATCTAATCAAATCAAATCAAATCAAATCACTTTTATTTGTTAACACAGGTAAAAAAAATACAGATCTTACATTTGGTGAACAGAACGCTATGTTATGCCAGAAGGCGTACAAATATGGTGTGCATCTAGCTCAAAATTACGAATTTAAATTTCACAAAAAAAATAATATACATATTTGAGAATCATGCATAATTTTAATTATCAAAATAAATTCATTAATTATATAATAAAACTTGATGATGTTAGATTTAAATGTGGAATTATATAATTATAAATGTCAAGAAAAAGAATCTAAGTACCATTATCCAAACAATTGAAATGTCAAAAAGAGAAAAAAAGAAAAAAATAGTCACTATAATTCAAAATGTCAAAAATTATTAAATTTCAATAATAATAATAAATTTCAATTCCAAATTAATTTATCATTTAAGTTTTTGTCCTTTAACACAGAAACAAAGCATTATAACAATAACTATTTTTTTTTTATATTGAGCCATCATTGAGAAATTCATCCAGTGTGTAGTAACATTTGTCACTAAGCATGTTATTAAGTACCTTTTTGAATTTTGTTACTTGCATATTTTTAAGGGCATCCGGTAATTTATTATAAATTTTTGGAGCGTTGCCGAAAAAACTTTTACGCATTAAGGCTGTTTTACATTTAACATTACATAGTTTGCTACAATATTGAGTACGCACTGGATTTCTTCTGACTGCCGATAAGTTGACAAATAAATGCGGGTTTTTTTTTACAAACAATGCAGTTTCCATTATGTACATTGCTGGCAGTGTCAATATTTTTAATTTTTTGAAATGTGGAATACAGCTATCTGTCGTTTTTAGACCACACATAGACCTCACACAGCGTTTCTGCATCCTAAATACGAAATCTACTTACCAAGTTTCAACAGTACAGCGCCTATAGTTTCGGAAAAAAGTGGCTGTGACATACGGACGGACAGACAGACATGACGAATCTAAAAGGGTTCCGTTTTTTGCCATTTGGCTACGGAACCCTAAAAAGTAGATGTAGGCACACCTTTTTAGCATATGGCATCAGACCGTGCCACTACGACCAAGTCAATTCACGTAGGTACATACTTAATATAGCATATACATATCGTATAATTTATCTTAAATTGATAACCGAGGGTTAAATCATAGTGTAAACAAAAATTACGGTACTTACTTATCTATTGCAACTAAGTAGATAATTGCATATGAATGCCCCAAATCAACATACTCAATGAGTCCACCGCTAGAGGACGGCATTGAATAAAATTACATTTTAAAAAGGCACTATGTTTGACTGCATTATGGTAGATACTTCCCTTTCACGCTGCAGGTCGTGGGTTCACATCCCCCCCAGGACAGATATTTGTGTGCATGAACATGTCTGTTTGTCCTGAGCCTGGGTGTAATCTATACATATAATAAAATCGTAGGAAAGTCAAAACTGTACATTGAATATTTTTTTAAAGGATACTTGGGGCATGATCTACAATAGATATCGGAGCCAAAAATATAGTTTTTAGAATTTTTGTCTGTTTATCTGTTTGTCTGTATGTATGTCCGGGCTAAACTCAAAACGTACTGCATGGATTAACTTCAAATTTTGCATAAATAATACTAAGAGGTCGGGTCAACATATAGGCTACATATTATCACGCTATCACTTACGGGGGAGGAGCTGTGATAATTTATAAATTTTAACGCGGGTAAAACCGCAGGGCACAGCTAGTTATCTATAAAAGTATGCATTTACAAAATAAAAAGTATATGTAGTATATAAGTTATCTGGTTACCATAGTACAAGCATTGGGATCAGATGGCCGTGTGTGAGTAATGTCCCAGGATAATAATATCCTGGGAATATTATATTATTTAAAAAATATATATGTAGATGTTTAAATCTGGCGATTTGTTAAGAATAATTTTAATTGACATATAAATTATGATGGTAATGAGTAAGTAAGTAAACTAACTTATGTCAATATGGTTATTATATTACCTACGTATCGTATGGGTTGTGGTTAACCTTTTTTTTATGATAAGGCAGGGGGAATGCTAATGCATGCCACCCGCAAAAAGTGTCTGCGGGTGGGTATGTCGGACTCGCACCGACTAAACCTAACCTGCCGTGGACTTCTTCTGGCGCCTGATACGGGGAGCCCCGGGAACGCGGGTATGCTGCTCCGGTGCCCCCCTTTTGCGCCGTGTCCCAGATGGTCGGGACACGCACCCGGGGAGAGCTGTGGGTTGCCCTCCCCATTTGCCGACTCCTGCCAGTACGGCACAGCGACTGCGCCACAAACAGTTCGCTGTCTTCCCGGGGCTGCTTGCACGTGGCGGCAGTAGAGGACACTTCTCATATTGCCACCGCAACCCCGAGGGGAGTAGGGCTAACGGCTGCCGCCGCCGCCCCGACGTCTCCTCCGTCTACGAGCGGGGTCGGCTCGTTCCCGATCCAGCTCGGCGGCCTCCTTCTGGAGCATGACTGCTTCGCAGAAGGAGACCACGGCGGGCAGTGGTTACCCTAGTGTCAGAGAGTTGTACAAGCCGCCCAGTAAGCCTCTGACATGGCTTAACGACTCTTGTTTAATGGCTACAACCGAGACCGACAGCTTAACGAAGCACGGAGACGGTGCTCAATCTATGGACTGACCGCAAGCTTAGTTGCTTAACCTAGCCGATCACTTACGGACCCGTGAAAAGATCTGACTATGAGCGCCTTTGGATATTGTACATATGTATGTTTTAATATGTACTTTTAATTTACGATATTTATAGTTTAATATTTATTTTACTACACTTTATCTCATTATGTATATGAATGGTTCTGTCTATATTGAATAATGTAGAAGTTGATTATTATTGTAAAACTATAAATATCGACGATAGCGCTTTAATGTTATCACCAGGTGTTTCTTGACCGCTACCTGGCAAAATAACGTGTCGCTAACAAATCCAAGCACACAATGAAATCGATGGGTTAAAATTAAGCCACCCGTTGCTAAGAACCATTAGTTACTGAAGTTTTCCCATACAAACGAATCGCTGTAATCGAATCCCTGTGTCGCGGGGTACTTTACAAACATATAATAGACGGACACAAATAGTTTTCCGGCGCGGGACTCGAACCCGCGACACGAAGCGGCGAGGCGACTGTCTTAGTTACTGCGCCAGACGTTGCACACGGTGGTCTTGTTTCTTACGGTGATCTCTTCCAGATAATCATCAGTGGACTATATTCTAACGAATTTGGAGTAGAGGTAGTGTATGGAGTAAGAATATAAGATAACAGAGGGGGTAGGGCACAGCGTCCATTCGCTCAAAGTGTAGCCTAACTGGGGAAGTACCTCCACCTTACAGAAGACATTCCTTAATAATAACATTAATCATTTAATGTTGTATTTCTGCGTGTGAGTAAGGTCGCCGGAGCTCATCGGGGAGGGGGAAAGGGTCAGCAACACTTGACTGCTGACTTAAAGGCCGGCAACGCACCCGTAACTCCTCTGATGTTCCGAGTGTACATGGACGGCGGTGATCACTTACCATCAGGTGACCCACTTGCACGTTTGCCGCCCTCTGATATAAAAAAAAACTTGAGAGGTGTCAAGGTACACCCAGATGGAACGAAGTTCCTTCCGATTAATTAGTGAAGGAATTGTAATAAAATAATTATAAAAAATATTATTAAGTAAAACTTCAAAAAAAATAGTTATTATGATATTTTTTTTATTCTTAACAAATATAATGTAATATAAGCTTAATCAGTAGGCTCAATATTAGTAATAAAAAAAAAGAAACAAAGAAAGCAAAAAGTGTCGTTACTACTTTTCGTCTTAATTTTTTTCGTCTAGCTCCGACAACGCGCGATAAGGAACTTCGTTCCAAAAATAATAATTACATATTCGTAATTTTCCCCTCGTTATGTCCAAGACTAGACCAATGCTACTGATTCTATGGAATACCTGCTCCTATTTTTAACCTTCAAGACAGGAGATGAAAGTGTGATTTCTCATTTGTTTGTGACCCCATGTTTATATTTTTATTCGATAGGGAATGCATTTGATATGGACCGATACATATTTTGTTCAAAACAGAATGCAGACATAGAATTGGCAAGGTCGAAATCGGTTGTATGCTTTCTGAAACAGTGATTATTTTTTTTTTTTTGGTTTATATACCAAAAAAATATATTCTAATAAAAACTCTATTTATTATTATTATATAGATTATGAGCCTCCAAAAATCAAATTAAAAGCCTATTTCAAACAGCTGAAAGAAAGCACTGCAATTCAAATCGGGCGAAACAAAAATAAAACAGTCAAGCGTAACCTATTTTATTGTTGTTCAAATTGATAAAAATTATTATAACCGGTTCATTTTCAAAAACAGCGGGTAACAAAACCTCTATTTTGACAATTTAGAATTGACTTCATTTTCAGAAAAGCCGAATAGCACACACACGCACAAACACACACACACACACACACACACCCACTCACACACGCACACGGGCACACGCACACACACACACACATACACATTTAACCTGCGTTTAAGTTAATCGTTGTTAGTTTAACTTAGTAAGTGTGCTCATCGTATTATTTATATCTTATAACATTTTAATATATTAGGATTTGATTAATATCGTGTCGGTTTTGTCCTATCAGTATTGATATGGACACTCAGGAAGTTATGATTAAAGCGGACCTTGTATGGAAGACTACTGTCGACGCTTAAATTCTTACGTTTCGATTAATACCGTATCGTTTATGTATCAGGTAATCATTCCAGAAGTTATTATTAGAGCGGACCTTGTGTGTATAGTGAAGAGACGCGACGGCCGGGCTTTGGCTCTACTACCGGGCTCCGATCCGATGAAATAAACTCAGTGGGTTCTCTATCGCCAGTTTAAGTGAGGCTCGAGTCTATACAGTTCAACGAAACATACTCGAGAGGGTAGTTGTCGCTCCGCCACGGTACTCATGCCTTTGCGTCACAATGAAGTCTAGTGTCTCCATTATGACGCCAATATAACCTCCATTAAACGTAGATAGATAGATAACTCTTTATGGCACACCAAAGACATATAAACGAAGAGTAAAAACTTACATTAAAATAGAAATAGTACTGGTACTATTTCCATTTTAATGTAAGTTTAAAAGCGATAAGGCCGCTACTGGTAGCGGCCTTATCGCTAAAATAAGTCTGTTCCACATTAAACCACTAAACAAATCCATCAATGTATTTGATTCCACTCGGATCCATTGATGGATTTGTTCCACTTTTTTCCCACTCTGATCCATCGATGGATTGCACTGTGACCCCGTCAGAAACGACTTGCTAATAGAAAAGTAGGTTAGGTTATAACGGCGAACCCGTCAGAAACGGCTTGCTAATTGAAAAGTAGTTTAGGTTAGGTTAGAATTCGTGGCGAACCATCGCGGCCATGGATTAGAGTGGAACAAAAAGTGGATGGATTTGTTTAGTGGAGTAAAGAGCTCGAATAGAGCCTAAAATCGATCTTTTCCAGGCAACCGATTACTGTCCCAGAACTGTTAGTGAATAGAAAGCCGGGGGTAGCAGGTCAGGTACAGAACAAAAGATGGCTGAATATACCGAAGGTATTTTGTATTTTTTCAGATACATTACAGTCTTCAGAAGCCCGAAAGTGAATACGGCACTTTAAGCACAACTCCCACCCAAAAGTACGCTATCTGGGCGACAGAATTGGGTGACAAAGGTGCCCCTATCCAGTGGCAAGGTGGTGACATTGTGCCCCTATATAAGCGAGCTGAACACAGGGCGTATGACGTCAAGGTTGAGTACACAATCAGCCCCGAAGATAACATGACCGTTAATGGAGTCTTCAACTGGAATGCCAGTGGTGGTGAGTTTTTCATATTTTATGCCGTCGATAGATATGCCAAAAAATATATGCCATTATCCGCCAGGTGGCCAAACCTACGAAATTGATATTCTTTTAGCCTTCTGTATCTACATAGTATGTACATTTCATTTCATACACGCATTTTCCCACTGCACGTCTGGCGCAGTAGTTAAAGACAGTCACCTCGCCACTTCGTGTCCCGGGTTTGATTCCCACCCAGGACAAATATATATATATACATATAATAAGACGGTAATTGAGGCAAAAGACGTGTGCTAAAGTCATGACAAATGGTAATCCGTTGTCTCCGCCTACCCCTCTGGGAAACAGGCGTGAGTCTATGTATGTATATATATATATATATATAATATATGTTTGTAAAATACCCCGCGACACAGGTAAAAATAAAATAATACTGGCGGTGGCTTTAAAAAAAATAGTGTCAAACACTATCTTACGAAATTGCTTCATTGGTACTTGCATTTTCATTTTATACTTTTTATCCCGGCGCCAATTTGTTGGGGTCAATCCCCATATTGAACAATTATGTGTATGATCTAAATATAGGCATAATTGTTGTGAGACAGGGTGTACTTTGTGTCCATAAATTACCTGCTTGTAAAGTCCTCCGTTATACAGAGATTTAATCCCAACAGCGGGCGTATATTTACAAAAACTCGTAGGCGACGCCAATAGAAATGGGGAATAGGCAGTAAAGCGTTATAAAGATATCATTTATTTATAGGACTCGACATGTGCTTCGATGTGGTGAATTATTGCGAAAACGCTGACTTCAACACCGCAAAATTATGGGTAAAGTATACCAAATTCATAAAATTTTCGATCAAAAATTCAATTATTTTTTTAATATTTCGTTACCTTTTTCAAAACTTTGTGTAAGTTAAAACGATTCTGAACAACTAATCTCGACTAATTATCTTATATATATTATTATATTGGGCCCTTTAGATTTATATTCATAATCTAATGAAGTGTGTTTGTTCGTTTCCCGGATCCCGGATCGGGACAAAAACAGTTCAGAATAGGAATTTTCGTGCAGAGATAACATGACTCTGAGATAATGTAAATTCGTAGCACTCCAGTTCTTACTGGTCACATCAGCTTGTCTTGCGACTTAGCGAGTAAAGGAGTAGAGTATGTTTTCGCACACATTGAACTTGAACACCGTAACCTCTCCTGTCCGGGCATAAACTCGTTGCGGGATCCAAGACAGTTAAAGCGATTCCCCGGGACATGCCTGAGCTTCACCGCTCAGTGTCATTTCATTGTGTGCCACTGTTGATCCTGGCTTACACGAGTTGCAGTGGTGGGTAAGAGGGAGGGACTAGTCCCGATAAAAAAAATGTCCGGGCATAAATCGGCAAAATCATCTGCATAGACATCAAGTCCATTGAAAGGATGTTGACCCCAAAGCAACTAGACTTACATATTTCAATATCATACTACTCTGTCAAGAAAGTACCGGGAAAAGATCAATAATATAGGTACTAAATGTTTGTTATTCATCCAAATTTATTTTATGACCTACAAAGTATGCTCCTTCAGAAACGATACACTTACGCCAACGAATAATCCATTCATCAAAACATTTTTAAACGCTCGCGCTGCTGTCGGAATTGAGTTCAGTTCTCGCCCCGAATTCTCCTTTATGTCTTCTACCGATTGAAAACGGGTACCACGAAGTGGTAATTTGAGTTTAGGAAAAAGAAAAAAGTCAGCTGGAGCCATATCTGGTGAATATGGTGGTTGCTGGATGGTATTTGTTGAGTGTTTGGTCAAAAATTCGTTCACAATGATGGCCTTGTGCGAAGGCGCAGTATCGTGGTGCAAAATCCAAGAATTTTCTTTCCACAAATCTGGCCTTTTTCGTCGAATTTGCTCTCTTAAACGCCGCATAACGCTCAAATAGAATTCAGAGTGCACAACACCGCGATAGTCAAAGAAAACAGTCAACATGACTTTGACTTTTTATCGACTTTGGCGTGGTTTTTTCGGTTTCGGTTCAGTTGGAAGACGCCACTCCGAAGCTTGTTGACTAGTTTGCATGTCAAACTCGTAAACCCACGTCTCCTCACCAGTAGTAGATTGAGTTTTTGGAGAAAATTCAGATATTTTGGGAATAGCCGAGCGGCAACATGTTTCATACCCAAATGATTAGTTAAAATGGTACGAATCGACTCGAGAGATACAGAAAGTTCAGCGGCTATCTCTCTCAGAGTTGAATGAGGATTTTCAGTCACTATTTCCTTCACTTTTGCGATGTTAACTTCAGTTGCAGACGTTGATGGCCTACCAGAGCGAGGCAAATCTTTCATCACATCTCGACCGCTTTTGAACGCTTTGAACCACTCATAAGCACGAGTTTTTGATAAAGTCGATTCACCGTAAGCCTTCTGTAACTTTTTCAGTGACTCCGGACACGAAATTCCATTAGCGATGCAAAATTTAAGACAAACTCTTTGTTCGATATTTTTGTCCATTATCAAAATTCGCAATACACACTATATATGATATTACTAAAACCAGCACTGTATTTAATATAAATAACAGATGCAACTCAAACTCCGCGCCAAAATGGAAAACAGTTGCGCCAATCTAACAACAACAAAAAAAAACAATAATTTAAATTTGGAACCATAAACAAATCATCCATTCCCGATACTTTTTTGACGGAATGTATATCGTCTTTCATTGGTAAAATTATCTTGGACTGAGAAATCACTTAGATTAAATGAATACGATAATTTATTACAAGTATTTGTATCCAAAAACAAAACTCACATAGGTACAGACGCCATCACTTCCAGCTCTAGCAGCAGCAGCTAGATTGATGTTCTGACGTCTGGTACATCATCATTCATCGTTTACAATCAGCTCGATTGTAAACGAAGCTCTTTCTTAAGGGACTCATTGTGTTCTTTTCTGATCGTACTCTACCTCTACGGCTGAAAAGATCTTCTTCAAAGACTCAGTGGTAGTGACCATATATATTATTGAGTGCATATATCATCTACTATATAAAAATAAGTCGGGTTTTCCTTCCTGACGCTAGAACTCCAGAACGCACGAACGGATTTCCACGATTTTGCATTCGTTGGAAAGGTCTCGGGCTCCGTAAGGTTTATAGCAAAGAAAATTTATAAAATTTAACGCGGGTAACACCGCGGGGCACAGCTAGTACTTTATAAAAATCGGACACGCCATGGAGAAATTATACCCGAAAAAAGGAAAATTATAGACATCGGCTTAACTACAGTCAGCTCAATATTTGCTAGCAGCAGAATCTCTTGCAGACTTAGTTTACTTTATAGGCTTTTAGTTTTTCTATATTTATTGTATAGGATTTAACTTATATTATCCGCGTTTAATTTTATAAATTATCACAGCTCCACCCCCGTAGGTCATAGCGTGATAATATGTAATCTAGGTATATGTTGGTTGACCCGACCTCTTAGTAATATTCATGCAAAATTTGAAGTAAATCCATGCAGTACTTTTTGAGTTTAGCCCGGACATAAAAATAGACAAAAATTCTAAAAACTATATTTTTGGCTTCGATATCCATTGTAGATCACGCTCCAAGCATCCTTTAAAAAAAATATTCAATGTACAGTTTTGACTTTCCTACGAGTTTATTATTTGTATAGATTGAGGATTTATTGCGTGGTCTTTAACAGTAGACCGCTTCGTTTCCTAGAGTATCTGTGCAGACTGTCCCTTCCTATACAATTTGTTTGTTAGTAATGAAATATTCTTTCTTCCTTTTTCCAGCCCAAAGACAAAGCACGCGTGCAATTTGACAACCTTCCGCTAAACGCCAGCTGTACCATAAAAGTGTCAGGCATGTATGGTACCAGCCAGCTGGAGTACAACACGACTTCTGCCATACCAAGTTAGTAGAAGACCTCATTGAGATAAAAACAATAGTTCTAAACGCCGGTTCTAGAAGCGAGCTAGAGTTCAGAGAAAAGAAGTGTAATTTACAGGGATTTACGGGAGTAACGATTTTTCGCCGTACATGATGAAAATATTAGGAAACATGCAGCGTATGCCATAGAAGTAAATCTTCTTAAAACAAAGTACAACTTTAAGTGTTAATATGTAGCGTCTGAAGCGTACACGCACTACTTATTTTTCTACCGCATTGTATCATTGTGCATACGCCGCTCTTATGCGCCGTATTATGCCGTTATTCCAGAATGCAGGCATTCTATTCCTAACTTTTATTATTCCATACAGACGTATTCATAATTTTTCCCATGAATGGTAGACTGCTGCACTAATATTTTTTTTATTCAAACATTTTTTATTTAAATTTCATTTGTCTGACTGTATCGTTTTTGTGGGTAAATCTATAACGTTCTTTAGAAGTTATAACCTACAATATATATCTACCACACAAACAGTTGGCCATTGCGGGAAAAGATTATTCTTTAATTACAGGTTCACCGACTTGTTTACCTTAGTCCGGTGAAAGCCTCCTAGGCTACCTGCATACGTCATGTTAAAAAAGTCTTGTTTACCAGACATGTGACTGCACGCAGTGGTCAAGCCAAGCTATCACATATATCGTAAAAACTATTTCTCTCAATTAAAAGTAAAAAGCTTTGCTTAGTTTAGGCTAGATGGCGCTGTGTGATATGTGACTGAAATAAAATAAATATATGCCCAAGATATCTATTTTGGTTTAGCGACTAAGTTACACTCAATAAATAACTAAATAATTACAACCACTTATATAACAAATTTAAAAATACCTATATGAAAATTATAACAACACTAGCTGGGCCCCGCAGTTTTACCCGCGTTAATTTTTATAAATTATCACAGCTCCTCCCCCGTAGGTGATAGCGTGATAATATGTAGCCTATAATGTTGACCCGACCTCTTAGTAATATTCATGCAAAGTTTAAAGTAAATTCGTGCAGTACTTTTTGATTTTAGCTCAGACATACATACAGACAAACAGACACACAGACAAAGATTCTAAAAACTATATTTTTGGCTTCGATATCGATTGTAGATCACGCCCCAAGTATCATTTTTAAAAAATATTCAAATTACAGTTTTGACTCTTCTATGATTTTATTATATGTATAGATTAGACTCAATTGAAGAATTATGTAGCGACCAAAGTATCCTGTCATCAAGAATAGAAATCACCGTTGGTAAACAAACGCTTTTATTGGTAACGGTCCCAACGGTCCCGCGTAAAGCAGATTGTAAGGCTCATGTCATTGTCTATGTACAGCCGCCTAGCCGATGCTACGCGTCACTGAGTAGACTATGAGTTCGAGAGCGTCATTATTGTCGACATACTAAGGGCGCTTTCTAAGTCAAGGGTTTCCACTGATAACACTGATGTACAGTACCTGGCTATAAAGATCCCTCTTTCCAAAGGGCGATGTGCAATACTTATCGCCGGGTACTTTACATAATAGAATCTCGATTAATTTCACGAAATGTTTTCAGGATCTGCTACGTCGTTAGATGTAGAGCCAGAATATGCCGATAACATATTTATATGGGCCGTCGAAGATAGTGCAAATACATGGAGGGTAGAGGTCACCTGGGGAACTCCACATTTGCAACCGGACGAGTACAACGTGACAGTACTAACAACTGAAAATGAATACAGCTTGCGAGTAGCTGGGGTGCGTACTCTTTCTCAGTTTATCATCATCAAACGTTTGAAAAATACACCTGAAACTGAATTTTATATATATATATACTCTCAGAACCTTTCTCGAGTGGCGACCACGAACCGGAAGACGCAGCGTGGGTAGGCCCCCCACAAGATGGACCGATGAAACCGCTGGATGCGAATAGCGCAATACTGGCAATTGTGAAGAGTTTGTCCAGCAATGGACGTCTTTAGGCTGATATAATGATGATGATGATAATACACAATTAACCGCCCACCTTGTATTTTCATCAATTTGACGAAATCGTTGAATTTAAACCACATTTTATGAGAGGTACATTGAGAGCTACCTATAAGGTATAAAAAAACAAAAGTTTTGCAACACTTGAACTTTTTTCATTTGCCAAATGCTTTATTTGCAATATTTTCACCACACCAAAATAATATTTTACTGAAATTTGGTCACAAACATGTAGACGGATACTTGGTAGTATTTTCAAAATTAAATTAAAATAGTGTCATAAAAAGTCAATATGTTGTGCTATAGAATTTCGTGACAGAAACGAATTGCTTCAAAACCGACTCCACACAGTCTTGTTTGGCCTACCTCAAGAGTGTTATTTAAGCCCGCGTAGGTGCGGAGGGTTAGGGCGGCCCGCGAGCTGGAGGAGCAGGTGGTGAGTATTAAAACTATCTGCGACGATAAGCTCGCGTGGGCCCGCCCAAACCCCGCAGTGCCGGAGCCGTGACAGAAACAATAATTGCTGCATGTTGCATGCGTTCTGCATGCCTGCTTGCATGCTGCATGCCTGCTTGCATGCTGTATGCCTGCTTGCATACTCCATGCTTGCTGCATGTTGCATGCTTGCTTACATGCTGCAGCAACAGCAAAAATAAGAGACGAAATAATGTGCACAAACTTTCTAGGCGTTTGGTGAAATCAAAATATGGTAATTAAAATAGTGGTATAATTGTTAATTAATAATAATTTTAAAATGTTCGGAAACACAATACTTCGTACAAATGTTATTTCAACTATGTGTAACTTCGGGGAAAAGTTTTTCGACCAAATGAAACATCGGGGAACGAAAAAAACCGAATTGATAATAGGTTAACTGATACAGGGGCAGACGTGACTTCGGTGAAATAATAAAAAACGAAACGAAAAACTTATAAAAGTTGAAAAGTTTTTGGTGAAATGATATTCAGTCAAATATTTTTCGAACTTATGATAGGTAACTTAGTTGTGTATTAGCATAATCTTTCGAAAAAAACAATTTGGCTGTCGCAAGCACCGTAAGGTAGAGGAAGAATATAGGAGGTAAATATTTTGAGAACAAATGTACTGTTATAAATCTTATACCCAAACCCATGAAATACTTCATGTTGGTGTTTTTTACAGAATGAAACAGAAGCAAACTTCACGGGTATTGAAGGCAAAGGTTACTATGCCGTGTCAATAGATGCCTTGTTGAGGGGCCAGACTGCGCATACCAGCAGATATGCCTTGTTCCGTGAATCTGGTACGTTTACTTCCTTCATAATTTATTTTTATTTAAATTTGCTACTATAAGAAGAGAATTGTAATGACCAAAAATGCCATTACCCAGCTAGGCAGACTTTGGAACAATAAAAACATCTCAATATCCACAAAAATCTAACTTGTGCACAGTATTCTCCACTTTTTTGTAAGAGTCCGAGACGTTCACCATATAGAAAACAGACGGTGGCCGGATAGACTCTATTGAAATGTTGTGCTGGTGAAAAATGCTAAATATCTCTAGTACACCTCTATAAGCCACGGTTTCAATAGTTCTTGAACTTTAAATAGAGACAAGATTATTGTGTTTAAGTCTCCAAAAGTCACTGCAGTTTACAGTGTGAACATTTTGAAAAACTTATCATCTGCAAGATCATAGTAATATTGGGCGCCGCGTGGTGGGATACAATGGCGGATGTTCCTGCCATTGTAACCCACCACGCACACACACAAAGCACACTTTATACTAATTAAGAAGAACCTAATTATATACTCTATGGGCAGTAACTAAGCTACCCGCATCATAATATTTTAAAGCGTTATTATTATATTAGTTATTTTTTTTAGTAATTGTTTGGTACAAGACACAAAATATAACGTGACATAGTATTGTATTCCGGCAGTGCAGCCCGAAGACGAGGCCGGGGACGTGGCCTTGACGGGGGGCATGGCAGGCGGCGCAGCTGCTGCTTGTGCTCTCCTCTATTGCTTTCGCAGGAGGAAACAGAGACCCACGCCCAAGCAACCACTGGTACCGTGCTCCATTTATTAACATATATATTTTTTTAAAGAACAAGTTCTGCACTATACACATGTATTCCCACACCCAGGCTCAAACCATTTATGAGGTCACAGAAATAGTTCCCCTGTGCGTGGACCCACCACTTAAGCACTGCGTTCAAGTATAATAAAACTTCTACTAATTAACACTATTTCCTTCTTCTTGCTTCTTTCTAAGGCAGAAAAAATTTGGCAGAAAAATAAATTCTACGGTGTAGTAGCATTTACCAGATCGCAAAATACATTTTCAATCCCTTCCTCGGCATAAAAGAGACCTCAGTCGTAAAGGGTTACAATATTTAAATAGTAGTAATATATTCTACACATTTAGGACTTTTCTGAAAAATTAAGATACACGCGACTTACTATCGACTGCGGTCACATGGATAACTTCACGCTTTACACAGTGTGTAAACTAAATTATATAAACATCTTCTACAAAAAATGCATTGTCCTAAAAAGTTTTTAAAACTAAATTTATTATAGGTACAGGATGACTGGATAATAAATTCAGTTCCAAAAATCTTTTTAACACTTACGTGCATTACTTTTATTGATTGTATGCTAAATCATTAAACTTACAATTTACGGGTATTTTTTTATTCAATTTGCTTAGGTATATTGTACTGACAACTCATAAGCATACTTATATGTTTCTAAATACATACATACCTGCATAGTATAGAATAATTACACCCGAACACAGATCAATAAATAATCGTGCTCATCACACAATGACTTGTACTAGGTGGGGATCGAACTCACGACCTCTGGCTTTGCAGTCAGAATCACTAAACACGAGACCAACAGGCCTCAAGTTTTTACGCAACTAAGGTTCAACAAACAAATCAACATTCATTAGTTGATTTGTTTTTTAATATTAGTTATGCCCCGCGGTTTTGCCGGCGTTAAACTTTATAAATTATAGCCTATGTGTTAATCTACAGTGTCAGCTACCTCCATACCAAATTTTACTAAAATTGCTCCAGCCGTTTAGACGTGAAGAAGTAACAAACATACACACTCAAAAACTTTCGCTTTTATAATATTAGTGTGATATACTTTGTGATTGTACAGGAAGACAAGCCACCAAAAGACGACACGGAAGTGTTAAGTGCAACCCAGACAGACGACAGCTGGGAGGTCCAGCCGGACAAGGTGTTGCTGCACGAGGTCATTGGCGAGGGGGCGTTCGGCGTCGTGCGACGCGCCACGCTCTCCGCCACGGGACAAGACGTTGCTGTTAAGATGCTCAAAGGTGACACACCCTTAAAAATATAAACTTAAAAATGAAACTACTTTAATTCCGCTTAAAATGGTTGTATTATTTTTTTACTTTTTTATTCGTATTTATTGATATAATTATTGTCATTGTGTTAACGAGCGCTAATCCCGCCGACAAACTGTATGTAGTTTGGTGGGTTTATATTTTATGTAAAATGTTTTCATTTTCAATAAAATTCTGTTCTATTCTATTCTATACCCATCTAACTGTAAATAATTAGACTGCCTCGTTGGTCTAACGGTGGCGTATTAAACTGCAGATAATAAGGTCCTGGATTCCAATCTCGGGTCGGACCAAAAAACAAATTTCTCACGCTACGTCCTACGTAGGCGGTTCAAAACGAACGCGATTATGAAGCGGTGACACGCGAATTCAATGCGATGCGGTGCGACGCGTTTTAAAAAAAGTATACTTGGGGCGTCATCTACTATCGATATTGAAGCCGACTATATAGTTTTTAGAATTTTTGTCTGTGTGTCTGTTTGTCTGTATGTATGTCCGGGCTAAACTCAAAAAGTACTGCATGGATTTACTTCAAATTTTGCATGAATATTACTAAGAGGTCGGGTCAACATATAGGCTACATATTATTACGCTATCACCTACGGGGGAGGAGCTGTGATAGCTTATAAAATTTAACGCGGGTAAAACCGCGGGGCACCGCTAGTGACTAATATCAATGCTAAAAAGTCTAATTGAAGCACAAATAAAATGCAATTGCACTCTACATAACTGATCTCACCTAATGCTGATCTTTAGAGCCTACTCTTTTTTTCCAGACTTCCCATCGCTCGACGAAATCAGGTCGTTCCGGACGGAGATGGAGCTGATGAAGAGCGTGGGAGCTCACCCACACATCGTCTCCTTGGTGGGGTGCTGCAGCGGCAGAAGGCCACTCATTATAGCTGAGTACTGCAGCCGAGGGGATCTTCTTAGTTACTTAAGGTACTACATAATCCGTTTGGGTAATAACGAATGGATTAGAGAGCATTCTTCGTTATCTGAAAGATTTGAGAACGGGGACTATCCACCCTTTAGACTTAAGGCACTCGAAAGCATTCGACCACTGAAACGTGATGCATGTTTACGTAAGTCGAATGCCATCGAAGAACCTTTGTACTTAAAAACAAATAGATCGAGTTCTGTGGTCTGAAATGAAAAGCTAATTTTTGCTTCTATTTAGTTAGTTAGTTAGTTATTCGTGGAATAATAAGGTCTATCCCGTCAAATTGAAGAATTACATTGCAGTACAAAAATTAAACATCAGATCTTGACAAGAAGTTATTCCCTTTATAAGCTTTAACATAATTGGTTAAATGATAATGGAAGCTGTTGTGTCAGCTCAATCTACTGTCCAAATCTCAGTTACGTGCATAATTTTTCCATATATCTCCTTTTGTGGTTTTGCAGAGCTAGCATGGTGAAGAACACTCAATCGACCAATCCTCATTTTTTCATAGATTTTTAGTTACACAACAAGTTTATCTCTTATACAATTTTATACAAACTATTAACTTTGCTACCCAAGGAGTTGCATATTTAATCTTTTATATGTAAGTAATACTTTTGTTACAGATGCACATGGGACATAATGATATCTAAACGAAACGCCAAATATTACAACAACAATGTCAGCACCTTAGACTATAGGAACGACCTATTTAAGATAGAGAACTCCCAAATAGTTGTCAACAAATTGTATGAGCTACAAAACATTTGCGACACAGAACTCAATCCACTAGACCTTCTGTCGTTCTGTCGTCAAATTGCTATGGGCATGGAGTTTTTAGCCGCCAACAGGGTGGTCCACAGAGATTTAGCAGCAAGGAACATCTTAGTGACAGGGGATAGGACGTTGAAGATAGCAGACTTTGGGTTGTCTAGAGATGTCTATGAGGAGAACCAATATAAGCAGAAGGGCAACTGCAAAATGCCGGTGAAATGGATGGCGATAGAATCTTTGACGAGAAGGATATATACTACGCAGAGTGATGTGTAAGTAAAAGTTGTATTGTAATTAACTGGAACAATTGTTTTGGAATTAAATTAAAAATGTAATTAAATGGAGGGTGGACTAAGGCAAACCATACCATCCCAGGTATGGTTTGCCTTAGTCACCGCGCTTTGTATGCGTGTCGGTAACCGCAGTTAAGTGATAACTACTACACAGGTAGCGCTAATTCACGAATCCTGCTGTATACCTTAGTCGCCTTTTACGGCAACTAAGGTATGATATGGGGTGACCCTGTTATTCTTTTAGAGCCAATGGTATTCAATATTTGCAGATGAAATATCAATGAGTAGTGTCTGCGGGAGTTACTGAGATTGCAGTGGGGTATCAATGGCAGGTTACCCAAACTAACCGCTTTGCCAGTTTCTATTTGGCATTCCATTGTAAAATGTTCTATATTATTTTAAGAGACTTAGGGCACAGCGTTCATTCGCTCAAAGAGCAGCCCGACTGGGGAAGTACCTCCACCTTACAGAAGACATTCCTTAATAATAATATTAATAGCTTTAATGTCGCGTCTCTGCATGTGAGTAAGGTCGCCAGAGCTCATCGGGGTGGGGAGAAGGGTCAGCAACACTTGTTTGCAGACTCTTTTAAAGGCCGGCAAAGTACCTGCGACTCCTCTGGTGCCGCAAGTGTACATGGGCGGCGGTGATCTGTTACCATCAGGTGAACCGCTTGCTCGTTTGTCGCCCTATGATATAAAAAAATCTAAATAACCTTTTTATAACTTCTAGTTTTGTTTAGTTTCCACGTCACCTTGTATTTGTGTCGGCAGCTGGTCGTTCGGCGTGGTGGCGTGGGAGGTGGCCACGGTGGGCGGCGCGCCGTACGCGGGCCTGTCGGCCACGCGCCTGCCGCGCCTGCTGCGCTCCGGGTACCGCATGCCGCGACCCCACAACTGCAGTCCGCAGCTGTGAGTATACCCTCGAACAGTCGCACTGATGCACACTCTGGAGGGCTACCGGCTAAGTCGGCGAACATCGGGATAGTGATCAGCGTTGAAATAATAGGCTACCATGAGCACATGTTACGTCATAAATGGTCCGGAGTCGATCTTCAACGTCGAAGCCGATTTAACGATTGATTAAGTCATTTTTAACATTTATTTATTTGAACGCCGATCAATATCCCGCTGTTCGGCGACTTAGCCGGGAGCCCGACAGGAATCGTAGATACTGGTATCTTTAACCCAGACGGAACGGGCCACGCCGGAAGGCACCCTCTTTGGGGTTCAAAGCTCAATTCTGGGCGGTTACTGACGTGGAGATGCAATAAAGGGTTATTGCTTTTTAGGGACGTCTCTCTAAGTCAAAGTCAAAAATTATTTATTCCGTAAAAATTTTACATTTATGTGGAATCGTCATTTTTTTACCCTACCGTGCAGTGCATGACGTGGCAGCTACTGAGAAACACTGCCAGAAAACTCAGTAGGAATCCTTTTTTAAAATAAAATATACCTACTTAAGATTAATTACAATCATGTGGGTTGATTCAGAACAACTCAATCCCAAGCACTTTTATCACTTAAATAATCAGATATTTTGTAATATGTCCTGCTACACAATTTGGCTTCAATAATTCTATTAAACTTATTCGTAGACAATTCTCTAATTTTCTCTACTACTATAAGAATGAAGGCAATCACTACGTCTCAAACAGAATGGCTCGCACCAGAGCATGAGCAGCGGCCGTACTGCGCAAAAATACGTGGGCGATCATATCGTTTAATCCATTATTCATTGCAGCGTAACAACTATACATTGACACATTGAGCTATGAAAAGCAGCAATGTATACCTACAGCATAATTCGAATTAATAAATTTAAATTCACCGCTTGCATTTTTGTAGTTAAAGTCGGAATACTACATTAAATATGATGTTTTTATAAAAATAAACTATTTAACTGTGAAAAGTAATCCCATCGGTGTGTAAATTAGTAGTTTCACTACGATGTTTACATGTAACGATTGCATAGTTATCTGTTCTGACTATCTAACGCAGGTAATGTCTGAGCCCTCCCAGGTTGATGTAGTCTATACAGATTATAAAAAAGCATTTGGTCGTATATATCATCCTATTCTTCTAAGAAAATTACTTAGAGTGGGAATCAGAGGCGACCTATTCAGATGGTTTAAATCCTACATTGAGAACCGTTGTCAGACAGTAGTCCTAAATGGATATACGTCTGCAGCAGTTCATATACCCTCAGGAATTCCCCAGGGTTCCCTATTGGGCCCCTTGTTATTTGTAATATTTATTAATGATATCGCTTCCTATTTTTCTCATTCTAAGGTTATTCTGTACGCTGATGATATGAAAATTCTATGCCCGATATCAAGCGTTCGTGACTGTCATAGCCTCCAGCAGGATCTGATAGCGTTGGAAAGATACTGCCTTCTTAATAAGCTCGAACTTAATGTCTCCAAATGTTACGTCAGTAGTTATACTCGGAAACCGTGTCCTATTATTTATCCATACGAACTCCATAATACAATTTTAAACCGAACTAATGTCACTAGAGATCTAGGTGTACTCTTTGACACTAAGTTGCTCTTTGACAGTCATATTGAAAGTATTGTAAGCAAGGCCTCTAAAGCACTTGGCTTTATTTTAAGACTATCTAAGGATTTCAAAGACGTCAAAACATTTAAAATTCTTTATTGTTCCTTTGTTCGCAGCCATTTAGAATTCGCTTCGCAAGTATGGAATCCGAATTACAATACTTACATCGACAGAATTGAGCGCATTCAAAAGCGATTTCTACGATTTTTGCAATTTAAAACTAGATTTTATACTTCCGACTATCATATAAGATGTAGGAAATTTCACATTTTACCCTTACATGAACGTAGGCGCATCGCAGACTTAACATACTTACACAAAATTGCAAATGGTTCAATTAACTGTCCCGAACTTTTAGAAAAGATAGGTTTAATAGCGCGCACTATACCATTACGGAAAGCTCACATAATCTTCATTCCCAGCGTTAAGAGTACATACAGGCAAAACTCATTTATTATACGTACCAGTAGGATTTTTAACAAGCTCTCTTGTGTATATGATTTGGACCTATTCAATACCAGTGTTTCCAAGCTTAAACATACATTAACGCAAGTTTATTTCTCGTAATTTCGCATTTGCTAAGCGACCTTTAACCTAATTTATTAATGTAATATCTATCAGTGGAAACTTGTAAATGGCTTTTAGATTTCTATAAGTTATGTTTAAGTTACCTGCTAGCTGTAAGTATCCCAAAAAAATGTAAAAAAAATAAAATAGGACGGCATTTCGGGTAAAACTCAATATTTCTGACAGACGTATTCATTCGGCCGCGAAAGTGAGCGAACTGATGGCGGTGACAGGCGGTGTATGCTCGCTGCGCCTACTGTAGACACCAAATTCGCGTTAGTTTGTCCTCTCTCTAATATTTAATGGTTTGAGGATTCCATCGCTATGATTGCAAACAAGGATCATGGACAGGATGCTGATGATCGTAATCTCGGCCGGCGAGTACCTACGTTATATCGGTTTGTGTGTATTGTTACATGAGTTTAAAATAATTCCCTTAACAACAGATTCGTTTTATGCCTGAATGTAGAGAATTACTCCAAAATCTATATAAGTATCTCTTATATTCGCCATGTTAGACAGTTCTGCAAATTTTGTCAATTTCCACAGATATGACATAATGTTATCCTGCTGGCGCACCCATCCCCGCGACCGGCCTACATTCGCGGAACTTCACCAGCGTCTGGACGAGCTACTGAACAGCGCGAGTGCCAATGATTACCTGACCCTGGAGCTCGAGGAAGAGGTGCCGATTCGAATGCCTAAACACTATCAATACCTCAAGATGCTTATCAGGTAACGATGGGAATCACTTAACTGACCTTGAAAATAAAAAAATTGCCCGATATATCGCGGGTGTGTAGGTTTAGGGCCTTTTGTCCATCGCTTGGGTCCAGCGATTCTTGTTACTTACGTATCGTATGGGCAGTGGTTACCCTAGTCAGGGCCCCTTCACTCAGCCATACCTACGGTGATAATTACCTACACTTTCGCGCGCCTTGGCAGTGGCGTAGCCCAGAGGGCTGCCGCCGACCGCTCGCGCGCAGCGCCATACGCCACGGATTAAAAAGTACTGACAAATCTGGTGCTAGGTATTGTTCATTTGGATGTTTGTCGAAAAACGGGGCAAGGTTTTATCAGTTTTTACATTACCTACAGTTGCGGAAAGGTTAGTTCAAATTATTATTTTAAATACCAAAGTAGGGATTTTGTAAGTATGCATTATTTATAATTAGATTCCAAATAATGTGTTTTCAGTCGTATAGACTCTAGTTTTAACGTTATTGTTGGCCAAGATAGTTTTTAAAAGAATTGGTATGAGTTTCAAACATGTAAGATAATTACGAGAGCAACTTGAAAATGTGATTTTTTGTTTGTCGTGATATCTTAACGATTTTGGTGTTAAATGAAAGATCTAGATCTAAAACCATTTTATCCGTTTGAGTCATGCCAATCGGTCCACGAGTTTAGGAGATATTTATGAATTAGTATAGTAAAGTTCGTCGAGCCAGCTTAAATAACCTAACAAAAATATCACATTTGTAAAAATTGACCGTGTAATCATACGGATCAAACATAAGATAGATTATGTAGTTAATAAGTAGATAGACGATGAATAGGTATCACAGTAACAGCGCCTAACAGCGGCAAGCCGGCAACCCTACCCCAGGACACTCCGTGTCCGACAGCGACAGTGTAATGCGTTAGAAGAGAGCGGCAGCGTTTAGGTGAATATCGCGGTAGGCACTGATCGCGTATGCAAGCTGAATTGCACTTAGTTGCTTAGTAGCAGGAGTCGCTATTTCTATAAATTGTTCCGCGAAGAGCCGCTTCTGTACGTAAGTACTTTTTATTCTGTGCCCTAGTGTCAGAGTTGTCCACGCCGCCCATTAGGCCTCTGACATGGCTTAACGACTGTTGCCTAATGGCTACAACCGCGACCGGCAGCTTAAGGTGCCCTCCGAAGTACGGAGACGCTCAGAAATTAAACCACTTTGGCGGTCACCCATCTATGGACTGACCGCTAGCGTTGCTTGACCTACCTTACAGAACCAAGCTTCTGCTAATGAAGTCGTCTCAATGTAGGTAACACAGATATTCATAGCTGATACTACTTTGCCTACATATTATTGTACCACCCTCAAACTCGCTGCCAGGACGACCTCTTCGCTACCCGTAACACAGGTTAATTCCTAGCACGGGAGTGAGGTATGTTTCCTGGTTTTCGTTGTTTTGTATGTACTATTAATTATTTCCTATGTACGTTTTATTGAAATTAAGGTTCGATTGGGTTCGATTCACACGCAAGACAATTAGGTATTATACGACCCCATAAATATTCATCTTCATTCTGGATGTACTTTGCCTATCAATATGTTTGTAAAGTACCCTGTAACACAGGTATTAATTACCTTTACCAGGGAAAATTATTATAAATTCTGAATCTGGATTATAATATAAATTCATCATATTTATCTCTTTAATATATCACTTGTATATAACATTCCCAGAGGCAATCGCAACTGGTCCCGCGGTGAGAACTACGAGCGCCCTCTGAAGCCGCCGCAAAGCAACCACTACTCGACCCCGCCCGCCGGCCTAGCCACGCCCACTCGCACACACACCACTGACGAGGCCTACAGCACTACTCACACATTGCCTCATGAAAAATAGATGCAACAAGATCTTGCAGACACTTATCGATAAGCCTGTAGTGTGTAGATCAAAATGTTTTCGAACTACGTCTAATATAGAAATAGTTATTATCCTTTATAAGGCAGTGGTGATAGAGTTACCATCATATTTTCATCTCTA
This sequence comes from Pseudoips prasinana, assembly GCA_951640165.1. Lineage (NCBI taxonomy): Eukaryota > Metazoa > Arthropoda > Insecta > Lepidoptera > Nolidae > Pseudoips > Pseudoips prasinana. The sequence continues at coordinate 27,040,498 of OX621251.1, read as the reverse complement.
TTGGCTAGTAATAAAGTTCAAAATCAATGAATATCTCTACTGTCGTATAAAGGGTTACAAACTGATCGCTGTGTTAAGCTGTGATATGTATCTGTAATCAAAAGCTTTTAGTAATGCTAAGTAGTAAAGCCCAATAAAACTAACTGAAATTATTACGATTGAGACCCTAGGATGCTGGCGTACCGCCATTACGGATCGCAATCCCGCACTGTTTCCAATCCCGTGGGATGTTTGCTGGAATGACTTCGTTACAGCGGTATACCGCGCACCTAGTTATATTTTATGCAATTCAAAATAATAAACTTTATTATGGTTATAATCAACTTTTTATTAATAATACAAAAATCAACAACGTTATATGTGCGTGTGCGCGTGCAAAAACAAAATATTGAACGGCAACGTCGCTCGTAAAATACGTTGCGAAGATTAAAGGCGCCAATTAAAAAAAATCGCACCTGCTGATGCTTGCGGGCTCGCATTGTGGATCCCCAAGATATTGCGGGATCCCGCAGGGCCTAAAATTATTCTGGAACCCGCTGGATTGCAATCCCTAACCGCCATTAAATATCTTAGTGTTAACTGTATACGTACGTAAAGCATAAAGGGAGATATCAATCCCCTAACGTACTTTAATCATTGTCTCGATGGAGGCTCCCCGGTCCGTCGGCGAGGGTAAGCACTTAGGGGGACCGCAAAAAAGTAGTTTTATTTTTTAGCGTCTCCTCTGTGTGCTTTGATCGGCATTAAACAACAGTAATTAAGCCAAGTCAAAGGCCACCAGAAGACCTTTGAGCATTGGTTGAATAGCAGGCATTAACAACTCGGACACTAGGGTAACCATTGCCCAACGCATAAATGAATAAATAATAAGTTAAAACATCTATTAAATAGTTGTTCTGAGTCTGTATATACTTTGTGTCCGTCTTTTATATGTTTGTGATGTTATGCGAGCGTTATCTTTAGAAAAAGGAAAAAGAAAATTGTGTCATATAATGATAAAGTATAACTTTTACGGTTAGTTTATACTAGTTACTACCGACGGCCGCTAGGGCAGAAAGGTAAGGTAAAGGTAATTCAAACAAAATTTAATAACCTCGCAAATTATTACGGCCATGCATCATAACACCTTCTTTTTAGGTAAAATATATTAAAATTTACCAGAGTTTAAAACAATGTGTCCCATTGTTTTAAACTCTGGTAAATGTAATTAGTAAAACCAACACTGACGTTTAAATAAATTATAGCAATTCGTAATGAAGTTACATATGTTTCTTGCACATAACAAGACATTGAAGGATCAAATCGTAGTAACAAATTAGTAATTAATATTTCCATTCATTCGTGGTACGTCGTCTTTAATACCTTTACTAATCTTTGTATATAAATAACTAGCTGTGCCCCGCGGTTTTATCCGCGTTAAACTTTATAAAGTATGGCCTATGTGTTATCCTAACTATAAAAATTAGCCTAGGTTCTTTTCAGGGTCTAGACCATCTGTATACCAAATTTCATTCAAATCCGTTGAGTAGCTTTGGCGTGAAAGAGTAACAGACAGACAGAGTTACTTTCGCATTTATAATATTAGTTAGGATTGACGACAATAGCAGAATTTCCAAATAGATTTTCTGAATCATTTTCAATAAATTTTTTGGACAATGCCCATTGCCAATGGAAAGTTTTATCTGAAATTTATTTTTCTGTACTACATTTATTACATAATATGGACTAGTAGTCAACTTTATTTATCTGTAATATATTGCAAATTAGATTTATTAGGTTCTTACACATTTGTAAATACATAGAATTTTGTTTAGATGTTATATATGTTAATAAATGATTTAAATCGTTTGATATTCTTTCATTTCTCTTCGCCACTTCGGCCATGGCGGCCAGTCCTGAGACTATCTGCGCGGGACATATACTACACAACAGCGTGCGTACACACAGGTACACTTACTATTCCCTCACTGTTATGTCATATCATCCTATGAGACGAACAGACCGTTCTTATTAATGAATTATATTTATTGTTTTAATTTTGAACTATGAGTATACAAGTTTATTAGTTCAAAACTAATAAACTAGAAACATAGTGCCTTTTTAAAGTTAACCCTTTAATTGGCAGTACGTAAGTTTAAAATTGTTTGATTTTCATTCTTATTACAAACCAAAAGGGTTCATAATATGGTCGCAGCTATATTGATACTACCAGTTACCGTGCTAAAAGCATATTCTGTAAAGATAAAAAATAAAACGACCAATAGATTGATATATTAACTTCGTATATTTTACAGAGATATAACTTATATCTAGATATAAAAATATCCATATGATCACACCGCGCTTCCTCATCGTGGTGCCCTTCTCCCCCATTCGCGGCTACATGTGTTCTGTACTACATTCACCCAACCACAAATAAATCACCAAATGATCACTTATTAATAAAAACATAATCTAATACTACAATACATCTTTCAAATTATATAACCTCTAGCATATGGAAGACACCGATATCTCGGTGATGCTAACGCCATCTATGAGCAAGAGAAAGACATCAATAGCCACTTCTGATAATACTTAGCGACACCGACCCGACACGTTAAAAATCCACAACTAGATAATCAGTTGTTGGGAGATTTTTGTATGCAATATACCAATCCGTATGGTTATTTATGTCGTATACTAAAATTGCCTAGAGCCTCTAAATTGTTTTGTCATAGACTCTTTTTTTATACATCATAAATAAACTCATGTCTATGTCCTAGAGGTGTAGGCAGAGACAACAGATTTCCATTTTTTACGATCCTTGCACACCTCTTTATTCTTTTTTGCCATCCCTCTGTTTATATATAGTCGTTATTTATCGAATATATATATAGACCGATTATTTATCGATTAAACCTGAATTTATCGATATACTTAAAACGATTTTCTCTCCACTCGGTACAAAAATACTACGAGTAATTGTTCAAAATGATAATAATTGTGGAAATTCGACTTAATTTCAAAAAAATGTATTTGAATAATAGCCTACCTAGATACAATATTAATAGAAGTATTAACAAAAAGTTCATACACATATCACTATAATTTGATATTAACGATAAAATGATTTGAAAGATAAATATGACAAAATATTTTTATATACAACGTCTCATTTCTACACAAGTACAGAACACACAGACACCGCGACCGGACACATTTCTTATAATAACAATAGGTACTAAATGTACCAACCACATCAACAGTCGAGACCAACTGAACATAGGTAAACAATTAACTACACAATTGCCATTAGACAAAGCTTTCAACTCACTACATAAGCCATTATGAATAAAAAATGCAAATAATATCGATATGTCGGTATCTCAACAGCTTACTGCAGTTGGTACGGAATACATACACTGGGTAACTGATTGCTTGCCTAAAACTGTATAGATACCACAATTTTGTTTATATAACAATAATATCCTGGGACATTATTTACACACGGCCATCTGATCCCATACTAAGCAGAGCTTGTACTATGGAAACCAGATAACTGATATACTTCATATAATATCTATGTTGTGATGTTCGGCGACTTAGCCGATAGCCCCCCAGACTAGGACAAACAGTCATGTTCATGGACACAAATATTTGTCCTGGGTGCAAATCGAATCGAATAGATATCTGGCTCGCAGACGGTCGCACGTAAAGGGTATAAAATTAGGTATGCATTTTCCAAAAGCGTACTATATAAATATACATATATAATAGTAAACATCTATATGAGCGCGCGAGACGGATGCGCGAAGTTGTCTGGGCCTTAACCCATTTATATAATTTATTTTTTATATAATATTTAGGGACAATGTCACACAGATCATCCTAGCCCCAAACTAAGCAAAGCTTGTACTATGGGTACCAGGCGACGATATACATACTTATATAGATAGATAAATACTTATATACATAGAAAACATCCATGACTCCGAAACAAATATGCGTGCTCATCACACAAATATTTGCACTTACCGGGATTCGAAGGCAGGAGCACTACCTACTAGGCTACGGTGATTGTATATTTATAATACGCGGATGACGTAATACTTTCGGCTACCTCAAGGTTGTCCTTTTCCAGTAGTTTGAACAAAACTTTAGTTAATTTTTTTTTATAATATCTTGGGACATTATTTACCCACGAACATCCGATCCCAAACTAAGCAGAGCTTTTACTATGGAAACCAGGTAAATGATATGCTACATTTCTTTTGTAAATACATACTTATGTAGATAATTACAACCAGACTCAGGACAAACTTCTCGGCATAATCAATCTGTGGTATCAGTTTCAGGTAAGCGATCATTTTACATACATACATTATTATAATACAATATTCAGGACGTACTCAATTAATAATGAGCTGAACATAAGAGCATCGTAATAATCTTATGTAGTACCTTAACATACATGATATGACTAAAACAAACAATTAACTTTCTTTTACAATATTATTATCACACATATAATTTTTATGTAAATAAAATCACTACAACGACGATAGTTTTATATTAAAAAGCTATTAATAATATATTTTATATTATGTACACTATAAAAAAACATATTTAAAGTTTTTAACATATCATTCCCTCCGGTACAATGTTAAGGCGGTACGTTACGTGTTTAGTTATTTATGTGGTGTATTTAGAAATAGGTGTCTCCGTACTATCCAATCTTCTAATTAAATCGGATATTAACATACACTTGTACTTGTCAAGCTCACAATGAAGTAGTAAAATCTAATACAATATTAAAATTACATTTTAAAGAAACTATGGTATGATCGATTGCCGGCAAACACCCGTAATCCAAATTAATTTGAATCCAAAATATTTGAAAATGCACTCAGATTGTAAACAAACTAGATTTTAGACTGTTTGTAGTGTACTGCCAATCAATTAGAAATAGGCATGACTAAGATACCTTCAATCCACTAGCTAGCTAGCACTAGCTACTTTTATCAATCATGTTAAAATACTACAGTTTTGAGACACCTATTTCCAATCAAACTCTCCATTAAATACCTAAACTGCTAACGTACCACTTTAGTTAATTTCTACAAAAAAACACGCGATGTTTTGCTAACGACATTTACAAAGCATTTTCTTGTATTCTACAGTTCATTTTAGTGCTCAAATTAAACGATAGTAGATAAAGGTCATATGTAAATCGAATTTTCTGTTAATGTTGTAAAACTAACTACAATTATTATATAAAATCGAGTTCAAAACAAAACTTCTCGTTTACATCGACCAATGTCATCGATTCTCCCAGTAATTTCAGTCTCAAACAATAACCAACATGGCAAGAAAGCCTTTAACATATGCATTATAAAAGGGAACTGATAAATATCAAGGTGTCATGTAATCATAGACTATCGTTATGCAGTCGTACACACGGCTACATATCAAGCTATACATTTCCAATATAAGCTGACCTGTCATTGTATAGAAATCCTATACAACGCGAGATCAGCTTATACTGGAAATGTATAGCTTGGTATAGTGTGTACATCTAAGCTATATCATATAAAAGTGCGAATTCTATTTTTACTTATTGACAAATATGTAGTTATGTACTAAAAACTTATAAACTTGTCATGATCACCCATCACTTGTTTGTAAAATTTAGCCAATTTAATTATACATGTCCATATTATAATATGTTGTACCTGTACTTGTATAGTTGTCGCAGAGATACAGGTAGCCCAAGTGTTATAGATTCAAAGGACATCTATCTGTTTGACTCATATACAACGTGTAACATAAATAGTGGAGGAAACTTAAAGAGCTATGTACCCACAATCTGAATCTGACCAAATTAAACAAAACCGACATTAAAAAAAACCCATTAAATATCGACATCACATATACTGAGATATGAATGATAGTAAATGATTTAAATATACATTCCTTGTGTTGTAACAATTACAGATATCCCCAGCATTTTAATAGTAGTTCAAGAAAAAAATTTAAAGACAACGAATAAGCCGAAAAAAAGTGACATACGAAATCTATCATTTTAGCCTCATACAAAATGCATCTGTGCTTTTTATTCTTGTGTGGGTAGATAATTATATATTTTGTGTATTTTATAGTTGATGTGATACAAATTGCATAGATATATGGGCAAATAAAGCTCCTTAAGTTGCACCCACTATATTACATGTTTTATAGTTCAGAGTCTGGGTTTTCTGTTTACCTTCTAAATGTGGAAAAGTGCACATATTAGATTGTGGTTTATCATCGATGATAGGTATATTTTATATTATAAGTTTGTTCTATAAACAAGTGCTAGTAAATTTGTAAGCTTTATGTTCTAATTAATTTACATTCATATAATTATTTTATAATCAAATAAACGATGGGTAATACACACAAGGCAGATGCTAAAGAAAATACTATGGGTTGATGCAAATACAGTTTGAATTACCTCTTACATAAAAAAATAGTTTAGATTTTTTTTATTATGTGCTTGCCGATAATATTTACTGTAATATTTGAATGTAGAATGGAGGAATACTTAATTTGTCTTGCACTTCTACAATTTACTATCCTAAATTCATAAAAATTGCGAATTCTATTACATAACTCTTACCGTGCTAACGTATAGGAATGATGTAAATAATAATTTGCCTTTCGTTAGAGATCAACATTCATACAATGCTATTTACGACCATTCTTAAAATGGAAACCTATCTAAAATCATTCGAACCGATCTAAAATCATAACATTTTAGATTGGCGATGGTATGTTCCAAATGACAGTTGTGGCAGATTTAAAACATGCCGTAAAACTATACAGATAAAATTTATTTCACTTTGGCTGTTAATACTTGGAACTAAAGGAGCTGATAATGAGATATTAATTTACACAGAATATTGACACAACTTATACATAGAATATTATCAGATTTATTTATATTTTATAACATAAGTACAAAATTGAATTAGCCCTGTTAGTAATTGAGGAAAAGTAGTTATTAATGATCAGTGACGAAACTACAAATCGTAATTTTAAACGCGTTGTGCAGTCAAGGTCGTATGAACAGAATCACTTTATTGAAAAATGGTATGTATTCTTAAAGTGTTAAGGTTAATTTCTAATACTGTGTCCTATATAAACGTATTTATACATACATAATGCATGCCAATCCATCCTCAGTGGCATTCAACCAACGATCTATAATACTAATATAAGTAAGTTGTGTCGTCACTGGAACCACTCCACATCAATGTAGTGAACACAATACAATAACAACTTTATTGCTATAATTCATAAAGCACAATATCGTACAACATAGGCCGAGTACAAGGCAAATTCTAACACTTTCTAAAAGGATTTGTAAGATTGAATCAAGTAAAATGTTTCTAAAACTGAATCAAGTTAACCCTTAAACAGGCCGTGGACTTTACGAAGCCACATTAATTTCTACATTATCACTTTGGAATAAGATCCAAACCAAAAATAAATTAGTAATGACTGTTTAAGGGTTAAAGTAATGTAAGCATGATTCCATTCAGTCAATGAATATTTGACTGAATGGAATGCAATACATACACAGCCAGTATAAACAAATAAAGTTGTAGAGGCTATGAAAATTTAATAAATAAAGAAGCTTTTTAGAAAATAATCCATACAAATCTCTCTTTCTAAATCATATCATAGTTGAAACATGACGTGACATTAAGACCATTCGTTCGGTAACCTGAAATGCCAAGCTTGCATCTATATATTATACATCTAAATTGATATTAAGGTTTATAAAACGGTAGTGTTCCCATACATTCGTAATACCAAAATGAATCAAGTAAATAAAACATTTCTTTTTTCTTCATTCAAATTACAAAAAAGTATGCAATGTAGTATGTTAACTGAACTATATACATTATGTTTCAATCATAGTTATATTGACCCTTTAACTGGTAGTAGGTAATTTTCTAATTGATTGATTTTGATTCTTATTACAAACCATGAGACTTCAAAATATGGTAGCAACTATATTGCCACTACCAGTTAACGAGTTAATGTGTTTTATAGTTCTACTTTGGCATTGCGATTGTATAACAACGCAGCATCCATCGGACTGAATATCTTTTACAAGTTTGGAGATGGTTTATTTATGAAAGTATACAACATAAATTGAGTAGGGTTGCCAAAAATCTTATCTGATAATTTTCACTGATTGACTTTAATAGTAACATAGCAGTACACGTTTTACTCACTTGTGCTTCACTAGTTCAGTGTAAGATCCTTTCGGGTAGTGTGTTATAAGATGAGCGTGTGTCTGGACGAGGGTCAGTCGATGGGCGGCGGCTGCGCCGGGATACTGACGGGCGCCGCCGTCAGGTAGCCCGCCGTGTGCGGCGTGCCTGAGGAACAGAACATGGAACTTCAGTTAGCTGGAAAATACTTTACGAAAAGTGTGATTGGACGAGTCGAATAGAGTTGAGAGGGAGATTTATCATTTATCATTTATTTATTGACAAAATATAAGCTTACAGTTAACACCAAAGCGCTTATAATTTATACTTAACAACTAAAGATTATGATTACGCTACATTAAAATTCTATAACTATATGTCAAATGAAATATGAAATTAAACAACAATAATAAAGACATACACAAACACACAAAAAGCTACATTGATTTTAAGATTTGGCGCTATTTAAATACTCTATTACATTTCTAAATGTTGTACTAACTGCGTCAAAAAATATGTCTGCATGTGGATTTGATTGCAGGAAACCGTTTATAAGCTTAATGGCTCTAGCCGTTGGACAGTTCTCTCTTTGTTGAGGGCGCCATGTTGGCGGACAGGAGAGGAGTCTATGTTGGCGCCTGCCACTGCCACGAATGTATTGACTAGGTGCAAAGAGATAAATACATTCACGTACCGCGGGGTTGTCAACTTTATTTGAGAGCAACATAAAATAATGTATTATGTGCGTTAGCTCACGCCTGAGTCGTAGAGTATCAAGCCCGACCATTCCAGATACAAACATGGACGGATATAAAAATGGATAGTACCCATATTCACGCTTATAGAGATATCGAGCGAATTTCCTTTGTATCTTCTCGACCATAAGGGTATATAGCGTTTCATGGGGATACCAAATTATCGCGTTGTACTCCAGTTTGCTACGAACATAGGCTATATAGAGAAGCTTGATTACTCTAGTATTTTTAAATTGTGAAGATGTCCTCATTATACATCCCAAGCACTTACTAGCGTCTTTACATGTTCGGATAATATGTTCATGGAATGTCAATTTACTATCCATGACGACGCCAAGATCACGAATAGAGAAAACATGTTCTAGAGCTGCGTCTGCTATTGTGTATGCAAATGTGATTGGAGCTTTGGACCGAGAAAAAGTAATGGATTTGCACTTAGAATAATTAAGCAACAATTTGTTACTTATACTCCATTCGACCACAGCGTCAATATCACGCTGTAGTGCAGTGCAATCTGCAAAATTGGACACTGCGAGGAACAATTTTAAGTCGTCCGCAAACATAGGGACTCTGCATTTGATACTACTCTGGGTAAGTCGTTTATCATTATTAAGAATTGTGTAGGACCAAGGGTGCTGCCTTGACTTACTCCTGAGCGAATACTCTTGAGACCTATATCCTGCCACCTTCACAAACTGTGTATGATCTCTCAGATAATCAGACATGAACTTTAGAAGTGGTGTGGAAAGCCCGAAAGCAGCAAGCTTGATTAAAAGAATGTCATTATCTACCAGGTCAAAAGCTTTCTTGAAATCGAAGTATGCGGCGTCGACCTGGCAGCCTGACTTAACTTTTGCATTCAAATAATCCACGAAGCTAATGTGGTTAGTTAATGTGGAGCGTCCGGGACGAAATCCATGCTGACAATTATCAAGTTGTCCCTTAATCTGGTTGCAGATAGATCTGTTTATAACAGTTTCAAAAATCTTCCCAAGCACTGACAAGATGGCAATGGGCCTAAAGTTGGTTATATCAGTGGATGTTCCGACTTTAGGTACTGGAACTACCCTAGATACTTTCCACTTACTGGGATAGATGTTTTGCCGAAGTGAAATGTTATACACGTTCAGCAGTGGTTCCTCTAAAGCAGACAAGCAGTCTTTTATTAAGAATGGAGGTATATTGTCAGGCCCAATGGCTGATCCTAATTTAAGATGCCCCACTGCGCTCCGCAGTTCAGCCACATTAATTTGGTTGATAGTGACGTTGGATATGCTACAGCGCTCATTTGCATTGCGTTCTGCTGCGTCAACATCCAACAATGGAGTAGAAGTATGAAAAACTGAACTGAAGTGGTCAGCAAATGCATCAACAGCTTCCTGACCTTTTACAACTTTATTATTGTAAACAAATTCATTAATCTGTTGTCTTACTTTGCGTTTTTCTTTAACATATTTCCAAAAAGTTGCGGGCTCGAGAGTAATATTGTTTTCAATTTTCCTAATATAATTATTATAAGCTGCATCTATAAGCTCTTTCACTTTAGTTCTGTAGTATTTGAACAATTCTTTATTAAATTCTAAACCTAAACTTTTGTATTTTTTTAGATTGAAGTATTTATATTTATGTAGTGTATTATTTCTTTGTTGTACCATTTTGGATATATGTATTTATTATTTGATATTATTTTTTTTTTTAGAGGAACCCTTGCACTAATAGCATTATTGAGCTTATTATAAAAAACGTCTACTGCGATGTTTGTATCTTCTTGTTGAAATAGGTCCGTCCAATCAATGTTTGCAATATCATAGTATAAGCCAAGAAAATCTGCTTTCCGAAAATTCCACTCAGAGCAGAGATGGTGGCCTGGAGACAATGATGTTGGGCTAGTTATTTGAGCACTTCTAGGCAGTGAGAGTATTATCTCTAAGGGGGGTGGTAAGCGTCCATTGGAACAAGTGGCTCAACATTTGATGTTACATTAACACTTCCGGGGTCAGTAGTAGTTAAAACCAAATCCAAGATGCATCCATATTCATTGGAAACATTATTACACTGTTGAAGCTTGCAGTGTTCCAAAAAAATATCAAACTGGCTCTGAACAGATTTACTGCACGATTTCAAATTGAAATCACCAGCAATCAAGAATTGATACTCGGAATAGGCAACAATAGCATTCTCAATACAAGCCAGGACATCGAGATATTGGTTTTGGTTGTAATTAGGCGGTAAATATACAGCACACACTAACAGCTTAATATATCTCCATGAAATAATGGCCAACAACAACTCTTTATCATCAGTCAAGCCATCTATGTTAGTGATTCTCTTGACTGAGTAACGTATGTTGTCATTAACTTTCACTGCGTTTTACACTTCAATAAAGCTTTCAGACAATAATATCCAATTTAAAAACTCGAGAGACACAGACTACTTGTTTACTTAGCCAGTGTTGCCAACAGATATAAGTTGCCAGAGATATAAGTTAGTGAAAATAGAAAGAGAGAGGGTTAAGTTTCGTATATTACTGTAGGGGCAAGAGCGAGGTGCGAGCACACATTTCCTTTCTCGCTTCCTTTCATAGCCATTGCTCTCAGTTTTAATTCAGTGTTATGGTCTGTAGCACACTCGGTTTTTTATCGTTATATATCTTTTTATTGCCGAGAATGTGCCCTATGCACCCCGAACATCGTCACCCATTTATGGTAGACATCAATTTGGTTTGTTTTTAAGCACCTTTTAACTAATTTGTATGATATGTGTTTTATAAATAATATTTATAAAACACATATCATATATGTTTTATAAATAATTATATAAATAGCTTATATATCGGAATAACACATAGGCTATAATTTATAAAGTTAAACGCGAGTAAAATCACGGGGCACAGCTATTAATGTATGTTTCCAGATTGGCGACCATACTAAGTGTTTTATACACAGTGGTCATAATGAATTAATAAAAACTATCCGTAATTGACAACATTTCAAAAGTGACACCTTAAAACTAAAATACCGTTTCTTTATTTTCGTATCCTAAGTTCAAATATATATTTTTTAATATTGCTTCATTTCTGAGGAAAAAAATAAAAACTTAAAAGATGTGATGACGTCACTTATACGGTGGAAGAGATAGTTTCCTTTGCCAAGCATTCCAATGTTACAACTAAAACATTAATGTGAAAAAAGACATGTCAAATTGTCACTCAGGGTTATATATTTCGAAACTTTCATGGTGACTTAATGAAACCGAATGAGGATAGTAACACTTGAAACGAATTTAAATTAATATAATTTGCTATTGAAAATATTAAACAAACGTAAACAAGTTTAGGCACCAATGAATTTATACGCGTGATAAATGACATGACAGTGACATCTGATTTTTATTGACGGGTCACAGTTAAGCTATGGTCGATGGCCATTCCACCGTATGTATGACGTCATTTCGCGCTTACGTCTTTTTAGAATACATCGAATTTCAAAGTTGAAATTATGAATGCAAAGTACATAATTCGAAAATCGGAAAAATATGCGAGCCCTTTTGATTTACTTTTAAATAACGCAATAATACAAGCCAGTTAAAAATATGAAATATGTCAATTGTATACGAACCTGTGAGTAAATTATGTTGCGGCGCCGCAGTGATGAACAAATCATGTCTCTGCGCCGAATAGTGTTCCCAGATCGGTGACCGCGCCAGCGCCGCCTTCACTGCGTCCGCGTGTACCCCGCACACCGACATGGCTTTCAGTGCTTTCACTAGGTGCGCGGCTGTGGCGCCGTCTAGCCGAGTTTCTAGGAGAGCTAGGAGCTCGCCTACTAGGTCCGTTTCTAATGCCTGTAGAAATATTTTAAATAGATAAGTTCGACATTTGATTACTGTTGAGTACACATTTTGAACGCCAGTCTAATTCACACAAAAATAATAATGTACTTCTGTTCACATTTCGTCCATGGCAATCAGTCTCAAAAGAGAGACTATATACAACATAGTGCAAAAATGCAGGTACACACTCTCAAGCCCTTCACAGTCTAATGGTCAGGTATAGGAATGACTGATTCATGAGCTCTCCGAGACACGGGAGTACAATACAACCAACTTCTCTCCTATCTTCGCCAGAAATATTAATGACTAACTTTTTTCTCTTACTTTTATACATAATTGTATATGTTATTGTACAAAATATAATACGAAAATATAGTACAAATTTATTTGTGTAGTAGGGCCAAAAGGTTACGGTGCTTTTGCAGCTTAGTTTTACTAGTTTAATTCTCTTGTTTTATGAGACTCTAAGGCTGAGATCTATAGAGCGTAGGTACTTAGACTTTGCTCAGACTTTACTTTCGACTTAACTCAAAGTCGGTATTTATAAAGCAATCTTCGAATCCCTCTGAGTGCACGCTTAGCAAATGCTAAGTCCACAAAATCGACGACTTAGTAAAAACTTACACTATTAGCCAAATAAAAATAAAGTAGCAAAAATATACTTCACCATCATAACTAACATGACTTTTTAATTTTTCCGTATTATCAGAGACAGTGATGCCCCATTGTATAGGATATCCAGAGAAATTGGAAATCACGAAATTTGTATTCAAAGGAAACTACAGATATATTGATAATTTATTATTATTATTATTATATATAAATACCAAATCAAAATATAAGCTTAGCATACACTTAGCAAAGTTTTACATAAGTAAAGTTTGAGTAAAGTCTAAGTACGCTCTATAGATCTCAGCCTAACTTTCTTATACAATTCTGCCTCCCGTTTTGTTTTAGATGGAAGCGGAACTTCTTTTTCTAACCCATCCTCGTTCCTTTAAATTCGTTGAGCGATAAAAGACAGTTGTAGCGATTCCCCATGACGAACCTGAGCACAGCAATGCCACACTTTGAAAATTATTTTATTTATTTTATTGCTGTTCCGGGCTTAAAGGAGCGAAGTGGCGTGTAGTGGTGGGTACGAGGGTGGGACTAGTCCCAAAAAAAATATACCACAACAAACCTGTAAAACAAGTCTATCGGTGTTGACATTGGCAGAGAATATGGCAGCGAGTGCTTCACACGCTGCGCCGATGATCTCGCGACACGACTTCACTGCAGATTTGATGCCCGACATTACGTCCGTTTGCGTCAGCGCTACTACACACGACTGAAAAAAAATAAAAATACTTTTTGAATACTTATAAAATGAATGGAGATGTGATAGTTTAAGGAACTCATGTTTTCTTAATACGTAGTGGAAATTTCATAGATGCCAAGTGATGTGATAATAACCGGCATAACCGCCGACGCGCGCGCGCAGGCAGGCGCGCAGGCAGGCGCCCAGTGCCAGCGCACACGTGTGGCCGCGGGGCACATACCTGTGTGGGAGCCAGCGCCGCGAGCACGGGCACGAGCAGGCGCGGGGCAGCCGGCAGCAGCCTGGTGAGGCGCGGCAGCTCGCCCAGCTGCGCGCACGCGTCGCCCAGCGCGGGGCTCGCGCGCAGGCAGGCGCCCAGTGCCAGCGCACACGTGTTGCCGCGGGGCACATACCTGTGTGGGAGCCAGCGCCGCGAGCACGGGCACGAGCAGGCGCGGGGCAGCCGGCAGCAGCCTGGTGAGGCGCGGCAGCTCGCCCAGCTGCGCGCACGCGTCGCCCAGCGCGGGGCGCGCGCGCAGGCAGGCGCCCAGTGCCAGCGCACACGTGTTGCCGCGGGGCACATACCTGTGTGGGAGCCAGCGCCGCGAGCACGGGCACGAGCAGGCGCGGGGCAGCCGGCAGCAGCCTGGTGAGGCGCGGCAGCTCGCCCAGCTGCGCGCACGCGTCGCCCAGCGCGGGGCGCGCGCGCAGGCAGGCGCCCAGTGCCAGCGCACACGTGTTGCCGCGGGGCACATACCTGTGTGGGAGCCAGCGCCGCGAGCACGGGCACGAGCAGGCGCGGGGCAGCCGGCAGCAGCCTGGTGAGGCGCGGCAGCTCGCCCAGCTGCGCGCACGCGTCGCCCAGCGCGGGGCGCGCGCGCAGGCAGGCGCCCAGTGCCAGCGCACACGTGTTGCCGCGGGGCACATACCTGTGTGGGAGCCAGCGCCGCGAGCACGGGCACGAGCAGGCGCGGGGCAGCCGGCAGCAGCCTGGTGAGGCGCGGCAGCTCGCCCAGCTGCGCGCACGCGTCGCCCAGCGCGGGGCGCGCGCGCAGGCAGGCGCCCAGTGCCAGCGCACACGTGTTGCCGCGGGGCACATACCTGTGTGGGAGCCAGCGCCGCGAGCACGGGCACGAGCAGGCGCGGGGCAGCCGGCAGCAGCCTGGTGAGGCGCGGCAGCTCGCCCAGCTGCGCGCACGCGTCGCCCAGTGCGGGGCGCGCGCGCAGGCAGGCGCACAGTGCCAGCGCACATGTTTCTCCCCGACTGCCCTGAGGAACAATACAAATATACACATTACGTCACAACACTTAATGCCTCACAGTTTATAAACATCCTCGTATTAGTCAACTTACTTCCAACGAGTCCTTCTTTAACGATGCTATCGTCTCAGTAAGCAACTCTTGCAAGAACCTCTTTGGACTCCGTAGATTCCAATGAGGATTTTGTAGGAATAGTTTAAGGTACACTCCATCAACCACAACTTCTCCTGGTGGAGCCCACGCGTTTTCTCCAGCTGCTGTCCGTTCCAGAGTTTCCCGATCTTCGAAGGTCGCGTTGGGCTCACGGAGTTGATCGCTTTGGTGTCTGGCAAAACAAGAGAAAAATAAATGAAGAGGTTTCAATGACTGATCCTAAAGTTGTAAATAATCTTTGTAGATCTAAAATTTTCTTATAGTACTACAAACTTATCTGGCCCGGTGGTCAAAAGTGGAACTAACGACGCCAGTTTGAAATGTCAATCGGCTGTTATTCCCTGACATTCCTGCCATTGATTGTTTGTTGCGCGTATTTATTTTTCTTTTTGTGGTTTTTAATTGTGAAAAATGCCGAAAGCTTTAAAAATTGTTGCGAGGAACGTTATATTACAAGTATTGAATTATATGAATGAAGAAAAACACCGTCAGGCACCAATTATACCCTTCAATAACTTGTATGAACGCGTAGCTGCTGCTACAGATTAGTGTTGTCAGCTTCTGAAAAATACTTAACTCCCCCTCGCACTTTAAATTTAAATACATATTTTAAAATATTCATTATTTATTTAATTTTTGCTATATCCATTGTAGGTGTCGGGGAGTGATTTGTAAGAAAACTTGTGAAAGAAAAAGAGCAAGCAGATAGGTATAAAAATTTATAGCAGATCAGAATATTGGTAGGTCGAATTCTCGAAATGCCTACATTGACTGCACAAACTTTTGATAAAATAACAGGCAATGAATGGCAAAAGCATTGCAATCATGTAAAAAATATTGAAAATGAGTATCGAAAAGGGATGGATACTTAGACGAGCCTTTCATCAATCAATTACGTAGTGAAAGTGAAAGCAGTGATAATGATGATGATGAAGAGACTTCTGCATTAAACAATTCCGGTGAATTAATAATACCTGGAGTATCCCCGTTAGAGGACACTCAGCATACATTTTTTTGTAAATGCTCATAATTATTGTATAAAAATATAAAGATTTGTAATGACAGTATTTGTTTGCTTTTTAGTGAAGTAATATTTACGTTACAATGTGCATATTATTTTTACCCACTTTATTGCAAAAAATTGTTACTAACAACACTAAATGCGATAACAGCGACGCTGCCAGCGGGTCAGATAAGTTTGCGGTACTGTAAATAATGTTTGGTGGACCAAACGTCAGTTAATAGTCTTAGAAGAAATCTTTATATCCAGAAATGTCATGTTACTTATTAGAGCAGTTCATATTAGACTTTATCGTATGTGCAGTGGTGTCATAAGTCAAAGTCTAAGTCAAAAATTCTTTATTCCGTAAAAAGTTTACATTTATGTGGAATCGTCATAATTTTTTTTACCCTACCGTGCAGTGCATGACGTGGCAGCTACTGAGAAACACTACCAGTAAACTCAGTAGGAATATTTTTTTTAAATAAAATATACTTAAGATTAATTACAATCATGTGTGTTGACTCAGAACAACTCAATCCCAAGCACTTTTATCACTTAAATAATCAGAAATTTTGTAATATGCCCTGCTACACAATTTGGCTTTAATAATTCTTTTAAACTTATTCGTAGACAATTCTCTAATATCACTGGGAAGTTTGTTATAGAATCTTATACATTGCCCCATAAAGGAGTTACTTATTTTGCGGAGACGGGTAGTATGCAATATGAGATTATTCTTATATCTAGTATTAACATTATGTGTATCGCTCCTTTTACAGAAGGAATCGATATTTTTATGCACATATAGTAAGTTTTCATATATATACTGAGATGGTACAGTTAGAATGTTAACCTCTTTGAACTTTTCTCTTAGAGACACTCTCGGGCCAAGATTACAGATAGCTCTTACAGCTCTTTTTTGCAATAAATTCCATAAGAAGAATTCCATAGGACATTACACTATGAAAATAACTGAAAAAAACCAATCTAGCTGTGTCAACATCAGTCAGCCGTCTAATAGTTTTCACTGCATATGCTGCAGAACTTAATTTGTTGGACAGTTTTTCTATTTGTGGGCTCCATTGTAGCTTTGAGTCAATAGTGATACCCAAGAACACAGTTGATTCAACGGGGTCCAACCTAGTTCCATTAAGTTGTACATTGGCTGTCGCCTGTTTCACATTCGGTGTAGTGAATTTTATGAATTTAGTTTTCTTATTATTGGCATTAAACCAATGAACAACTTTAGAGATTGCATCATTAACATCGTCAAAATTGCTTAATTGTCGGTTTATTTTGAACGTCAAGTAAGTATCATCTGCCAACAACACAATCTCATGCTTATCCCTTACATAGTAAGGTAAGTCATTTATATAAATTTAAAACAAAAATGGGCCAAGAATTGGCCCCTGTGGGACGCCCATTACCACTGGAGATCCCGGAGATATTGTACCGTTTATTTCGACCTTCTGAATTCTATTGCCCAAGTAAGAAGTCAGAAGTTCGAGAGCCTTGTTCCTAATACCGTAGTGGTGTAATTTTCTGACCAGGGTATCATGATGAACGCAATCAAACGCTTTGGACAAATCGCAAAAGATACCTAATGCATCTTGCGAGTCTTCCCAAGCCACGAATATACTTTTTAATAAGTTGACCCCTGCATCTATGGTTGAACAACCCTTTGTGAATCCAAATTGTTTCCGGTGTAGTAAATTATGTATATTAAAGTGTCTGAGCAACTGGCTAAGCATAAGCTTTTCAAATATTTTACTAAGAATGAGCAGCACGGAAACAGGTCGAAAATTTGAAGGGTCTGAAGTATCACCAGCTTTAAACAAAGGAATATTTTACTATACTTCATCAAGTCAGGAAATACACCTGATGCAACACAGCAATTGAACACAGTAGCTAAGTGGGGCGATTATAGTAATAATTGATAAAACAGTCTTAACAGATAGACCCCACAGATCCTTTATAGTTATGTTCTAGTCGGAGTGTTAGCTGTTCAAGACGCCTGGTATACCTCTGACATGATTTATCGACTTTTGCTTGCTTGCTTATCGTATGGGCAGTGGTTACCCTAGTATCAGAGTTGTTCAAACCGCCCAGTTGACCTCTGACATGACTTAGCGACTGTTGTCTTACGACTACAACCGGAACCGACAGCTCCGAACGCTCCGAAATTAAACCAAATTAGCGGCCACCCATCCATAGACTGACCGCGTTGCCTAGGCGCTTAACCTTGCTGAACACTTACTAACAGGTGATAGCATGAGGTGGCCTCCGAATCACGAAAACGCTCAAAAAATCCACCAATTTGGTGGTCACCCATCCATAGAGTGCCCGCGTGCCTATGCGCTTAACCTCGCCGACCACTTACGGGTCGGTAGAGAGTACCTGTCTCTGAGCTGCGCTATGTGCGACGCTAGCCGCAGCCTGGTGTCGTCGGTCCACACCAGCTCGGGGTGTTCGTGCTGCGCGTCGAACATGTGCACGGCGTTGGTGGCGCCGGACTCGCGCATCGCCTCGGCGAAAACGCCGGGGATGTACCGGGATATCGTCAGACGGACCTTAACACAAAATACACATTGACAGTTCCTTCTGGAGCATACAAGTATCATGTTGAAATTATTTATTTATTCAGGAAACATACAGTCATTAACAAACAATACAATATAAGACCAAATTACAATAAGACCAAAAAGTTCCATTAATTAGTAACAAATATAAGACCTAAGACACAAAGGGCAAATACGATATAAACAGAAGAAATGAAAAGCAATAATGTCTACACAAATACAAAAACAGAAATAAAAAGCTAACCGTTGTAAGAGAAGAAATACCATATATTAAGTCGGTAATGTTTTGGAGCTGTGAATAAATCAAACTTCTAAGTCAACGAAATCTAATATTAGCAGGTAAGAACCAATTGCGGTAAAAACACCCTAAAATTTGCGGGGGCATATAATAGTTATTATTTTGTTATGGATCCTAGTCTTGGTAATTAATAGAATAAAAAAAACGTTTGGCTATACGAGTATCATATACATAAAATATTTTGTAATACTAAAATGTTATGTTTACCGTCCAATGTCAAATACTTATAAGTTTATCTGTTTGAGCAAATAATACACTTTAAACCGAAAGAGACTCCCATTTTACCCTGTATATGAATTCTATAAGGAGTCCAATCTTATAAGGAGAACAACACCACAACAACATTACCCTTGAATCCTGAATTTTGACAAGGAGCAAAGTCTCACAAGTAAAGGGAAAATTCCGAATCCGTCACAAAAACAATGAAAATAATTTCATATTTTTTAACAATCCCAACGAACCCCACCCGCTAAAATTATCCACAAAATCCATCTAAAGATCGAAAAAATCAAATACAAAAAACATACAAAGATGATACATAATCGTCATTATCATATCAGCCGAATGACACCCACGGATCGAAAAAGGCCTCCCCAAATATCTCCACAAGCGGCGGTCTTCCGCTACCCGCATCCAGCGACCCTCACAAGATCATCGGTCCATCTTGTAGGGGGCCTGCCCACGCTGCATCTTCCGGTTCGTGGTCACCACTCGAGAACATTTCTGGCCCAGCGGCCGGCGGTTCTACGAGCTAGGTGCCCCGCCCAATACTATTTCAGCTTGGCAATTCTTCGGGTTATGCCCGTGACTTTGGTTTGCTTCCGGATCTCAACATTTCTGATTCGATCTCGTAGGGAAACTCCAAGCATAGCCCTCTCCATTGCGCATAGGGCGACTCTGAGCCGTCAAATAAAGGCCATAGTGAGCGACCACGTCTCTGTTACGTAAGTCATCATTCTTACAAAGATGATAGATAAAGAGGTTACTTACAAAATTATATATCTATACATATAATAAAATCGTAGGAAAGTGAAAACTGTACATTGAATATTTTTTAAAACGGATACTTGTTCGAGATTTCAATTCAAGTTTACATTAGGTAATTGTTTGGACCCTTCCTTTAAGCATGCAATGCCTGTGTTGGAAGGTTCCGCTCTTCTATAGGACACAGTAAAAAACTTACATCTATTGAATTAAGTAAATCCAGATATAATAAAAATAAAAAAATTGTGCGTGTGCATGTGCGTGTGTGTGTGTGTGTGTATAATTCTGTGGTCGGACATCACATTTTTTTTAAGTACATCACCTTTATTAGAGCGCGTTGGGCTCTCTCCACGTCTATAAATTTAGACTTAGCTGCTCCCCCCCAAATAGGGATACAGTATGTAAGAACTGATTGCACAAGAGCAATATAGATCTTATTTAAGAGATTTCTAGGTGACTCGTCTTTATTATTTACATTATTTGGAACAACATGCCTTAATGTTTTGAAAATCCAACTCAGTTTTCTAATTCTATTTGTAACTTGTTCAAGATGGGAGTACCACGATAAGCCTTGGTCAACTATTACTCCCAAGTATTTTGTCTGTGTAACCCTATCAATATTAGTGCAGTTACAGTTTAAATTATTGGTGTCATTACACGTATGTACTTTGATATTAAAATCTAGACTGGGTTGTGTACGTTTATTCTCGAGATCTACAATCGATATTGAAGCCAAAAATATATTTTTTATAATTTTCGTCTGTTTGTCTGTTTATATGTCCGGGCTAAACTCAAAAATTACTGCATGGATTTACTTCAAATTTTGCATGAACATTACTAAGAGGTCGGGTCAACATATAGGCTACATTAATATTATCATGCTACCACCTACGGAGGAGGAGCTGTGATAATTTATAAAATTAAACGCGGGTAAAATTGCGGGGGACCACTTAGTAAATAATAACAATAATGTATCTATATTATGCTTTATATAGCTAAAAGGGCTTGTACTTTCACTTGGTGGGTTTTAATATATCTAGAAGACACTCACCTTAGGTCCATGTAGTTTATCAGACATCATCCTCGCCAGCAGCTCGACGGCCGCCTCTCTCGTTTCAGGTATCTTACTATTGCAGAACAGATCTAATAAGTATATCACAGCACCTGCGTACAAATACAACACAGATGTAAGTATCTATAACAAGTAAACGATCAGTGGTTAGTAGTGGTACAAGATGTTTACCTATGGATTGACTACAAGTATTGAGATGTTTAAGTTCTGTTTAATTTTACTTTTAGTTTTTTTTAAAGACAACGCCCGCACTACGGAATTTAATCAGTTTCGCGGGGTACTTTACAAATATATAATTGACGGAAACAAAGTACATCCAGACTAAAAACAACTATTTATGGGTCACACAAATTGTTGTCCTGCGCGTGATTCGAACCCGGGACACGAAGCGGCGAGGCGACTGTCTTAGCCGCTGCGCCACACGTGCAGAATTATGCTGCAACTTTTGAATACAATAGAATACTCTGTATTGTATACCATAAGAATACATATGGCATGATATATTACATAGACAAGATAATAATAATAATAATATCTAGGGACAATATCACACAGATCATCCTAGCCCCAAACTAAGCAAAGCTTGTACTATGGATACCAGGCGACGATATACATACTTATATAGATAGATAAATACTTATATACATAGAAAACATCCATGACTCAGAAACCAATATTCGTGCTCATCACACAAATATTTGCACTTACCGGGATTCGAACCCAGGACCACCAGCTTCGTAGGCAGGAGCACTACCAACTAGGCTACGGTGACCGAAGAATAGAAGATGTGCAAAGAGCGGTCTTATCGCATCAAGCGACCGCTTCTAGACAACATTAGGATGGATAGGAGCTGAACATTACCCAATTGCAGTTGGTGTGCAACAAGAGATATACCAAAATTGTGGTATTATAACAAGTAATATACTGTAAAAAAATAAAAATGAAAACATAATTAAAGATGTTAATAAGAATAAATACTTTACTTAAGCTCTCTCTAGCTCTTACTAGCTTTTTGAAAACTGATATGTGAGCACATCTAATTACGATAGGCAAGGCATTCCATAGTCGAATTTGAGTCGTTTTCAATAAAAATATAATATCCGGAATCGATTGTCAACGTTGAAGCCGATTTAACGATTGATTAAGTCATTTTTAACCTTTATTTATTTGAACGTCATTTAAGAAATCGATGTTCGGCGACTTAGCCGGTAGAGCCTCTGGGTGGGAATCGAACTCACGACCTCCGGCGTGAAAAGCAAGCATTTGACAACCACGGCAACATAGGTAAATCATATTCCATTTTTTTTTTATGTCAGAGGTCGACAAACGAGCAAGTGGGTCACCTGATGGTAAGTGATCACCGCCGCCCATGGACACTCGCGACACCAGAGGAGTCGCGGGTGCGTTGCCGGCCTTTAAGAGTCAGCAAACAAGTGTTGCTGACCCTTCCTCCCCACCCCGATGAGCTCTGGCGACCTTACTCACACTCAGAAACATAACATTAAATTATTAATGTTATTATGAAGGAATGTCTTCTGTAAGGTGGAGGTACTTCCCCAGTCGGGCTGCTCTTCGAGCGAAAGAACGCTGTGCCCTACCTCTCTTAAATGAGTATTATGAGTATGGAACAACTGGAAGGGGAAGACCTCGTCGAACATTCTCTCACCAAATCGGAGACGTTCTCAAGAAAGGGCAGGTCAGAAGTACCCTAAACCGGCGAGCATGTATGCAGAATAAAATGACAGTAATCGAGGCAAAAGACGTGTGCAAAGATCGTAACAAATGGAAATCCGTTGTCTCTACCTTTGTTAAGAGCCTCCTTGACTAGCGTAGTGTTGGCCAGCAGCGCGGCCGTGGCGGCCAGCGCGTGGGGGCGCGGCGGGCGGTCGGCCAGCAGCGCCAGCAGGTGGCCCAGCACGGCGCTGGCCGCGATGTCCTCCACGCACTCGCGGCTGCCGCTGGCCGCCAGCACGCTGCGCAGCGCCGCGTCCTGCAGCTGCGGGTGCGGCCGCGCCGACAGCATGCCGAAGATTAGGCCGAATTGGCCTATACATTGGATTTCTACGCCTGCAAATTAAATTCAATATCTAATCAACACATAATGTATGAAACATTTACCAAATAATTGTTAGTTATTAAGATAATGGAACTTTAGGTCAATTAGAAATTAAGTTTTGTATACATTTTTTGTAAACGACTGTTTGTTTCCTAAATAAATAAAATAAAATAAAAATAAATTTGTTTTGTAGCATTATTCGCAATGGAAACCGTATTTTTTTAATACTCCGGAAGGGAATACTAAATTTGATTTGGCAGTTTAATCTGCTCTGCCCCAGATAAGTAAAGGTTCGATTAAAGTTATGATTTTGAATTTTTGTGGCAAATAAATAAAGTTTAAAAAAACAGAACCGTCTTCATACATACTCAAATAGACATGTACCCACGTCCATGTTGATAAACATTGTGTCATATCATAAGCCATTTTTTTACTCTAGTACCTATTAATAAAGTTTTACTAAATTATGATGATTTAATAACACCATGTCTTCACCCGCATTCCACTATAGTCAAGCTCATAAGTACAATGTTCAAGAGCAACAATGCTTATTCAAGTATATTCTATGTGCAGTGGTAAGTTATAGAGTTATTCAAGCCGCCTAATGCCTCTGACATGGCTTAGCGACTACACCCGCGACTGACAATTCAACATGCCCTCCAAAGCATTGAAACACTCATAAATTAAAGCACCTTATGATTGACGGCGTGTTGGTGGTTAAACTCGCCACATCATTATAACAGTTGTATCTTGGGGGGATATGCCATAATCGCCACGCTTGGCAGACAAGTTGGCGATCGCAACAAGATGGTCATAGTACTCAGAAAGAAGCTGCTGCCTGTCCTCTGGTAGATATTCCCTCGGATCGACTGCTACGTCCTGCACGGGATGAGATAGGGTGATGATATTCTGATATTCACCGCCGTCACCACCTCGCCTAACAGTTACGAACTGGTGAAGGCCATCAACTAGTCTTAAGCGACACACCAATGTTAAAATAAATCATATCATTTATCTTACACTTACCGGGGTTTTTGATGATAACATTGGCAAGAGCAGTCAGCGCGTAGGTTACATTTTGCACCCTCTCGGCCGTCAAATCTACCTGGGCCTGTTCTTGTATGAACTTCAACAAATCTAGGATGAATTGTTGCGGATTCTGAAATAAAGAAGATCATTCAATCGGCAACACTAGCACCCCCATATAGAACAAGTAACTTAGTATACAGGTTTATTTGTAAAACACCAACAAACTCGCAGGACTATATTTTTACCATCGTAAGCAATAACTTTTGTTCTACGACTTCGGACTCAATACAAGAAAAATATGATTTTAAAAGTTTTTGTTGTGCTGTCGGGATCTTTGTAGGTCTATGTGTCATTCATTAAAGAAAGGACGACGCGCGAACGACGCTGAGCTCACCGGCGTGTACGCGACTCGTACGAGTTATAAATATTCAAGCGGGAAATGAAAATAAAATCTAACAAATTATCAAAAGTGGTAGAAAAAGGGTTGTTGCTGATAGTGTTAAACTGTTAACTATCTAGTATTGCTAGGTTGTTGGCGTTTTAGACGTAACCCTGTATAGTCCGTAGTTTGTTCAACCAATGAAATCACGGGATTTCATATCAGCCGAAAGACGTCCACTGCTGGACAAAGGCCTTCCCCAAGGATATCTACAAAAGC
Source organism: Pseudoips prasinana (assembly GCA_951640165.1). NCBI lineage: Eukaryota > Metazoa > Arthropoda > Insecta > Lepidoptera > Nolidae > Pseudoips > Pseudoips prasinana. The sequence goes on along the minus strand of OX621251.1, from coordinate 27,015,274 downwards.
CGGTCCCGCGCTGCTAGCATCCAGCGGCTTCCGGCGACCTTGTCAGATCGTCGGTCCACCTTGTAGGGAGCCTGCCTACGCTGCGTCTTCCGGTTCGTGGTCGCCACTCGAGAAACTTTCTGCCCCATCGGCCGTCGGTTCTACGAGCTATGTGGCCTGCCCACTGCCACTTCAGTTTGGCAAACCGAATTGCCAAACTGCCACGGTAAACACAGATGTAATTTCACTGGTTGGCCTCACTATATTACACCGTACATTTTGAGTGTACGTAAGGTCACTGAAGCTCATAGAGGAAGGCGGACAGTCTGCAACGCGTTAATGATGCAATGCGAAGTTACGGTAACCTTTACCATCAGGTGAGTAGACACGATATTAGGTAGTACTGAGTTTACGCTTTGTTTTTAAAGGTCAACTTTATAATTATTTCAGCCGAATGCCGTCCGCCGCTGGACAAAAGAACAATGGTGGGATATGCCTAAATCACTATGCTTGGCATGGATTGACGACCGCATTTCTGAAGCACTACGATCTCTGGTGGATATTCCCTCGGGACAATTTCTATGCCCGCTTTATTATATTAATTCTTAGCTTTTGCTAGTTGCATAATAAGGTCTGGTTTTCATTATTTTAGGTGGTTGCTTGAGACTTAACGATGAATGTTTCGTCTACGTTATAAGACAAGTAGAACAGCACAAATATAACTCACTTCTATAGGGAAGTCGGGCTGCTCGTTGTAGATGTCAATGTACACGTGGCCCACGGACACCAGGCCCTCGTGCGCCGAGTACACGAAGGGCTGCACCAGCGCGCTGTCATCGTCCAGCGTGGCGCCGCAGTGCCGCAGCACGTCCTTCAGCTCGGCGCGGGTGCTGTTGTCCCATACCAGGTACGGACTGCGGTAGTTGGACGTCAGGGTCTTTAGGAGCTGGGAAATTTAAAAAATATAATTAATAAATAATCTGTGAACACACTGCTTTATAAACCAGGCGTTACTTGCAGGCTCGAATGCGAGTCGCAGTTTAATCGCACTCGATGAGTTAGCATCCTCTGAGAATGGGCCATGGAGGGGTGAAACATGTGTTGGGTATCATACTGGCGCATGTAATTTGGTTGTTTATAGTGTCTTTCTTGCATGTACATATTTTTTGCGGGTGGGAGGTCGGTGCAAATTGCATCCCGGCTTAATTAAACGGAAAATTTGCGGAATTAACACAAATTGACTACACGTGTGGCGCAGCGGTTAAGACAGTCGCTTCGTCACTCCGTGATCCGGGTTCGAATCCCTCACAGGACAACTATTTTTTGTAAATCATGAATAATTGTTCTGAGTCTGGATGTATTTTGTGTCCATCAATTATTTGTTTGTAAAGCACCCCGCAACACAGCGATTTATTACCCTAGTGCGGGCGACGTCTTTAATTTAAAGAAACTTAGCATTTGAACACTGCTTTATATTGTTTAAATATTACCAAAATTATAAAACAATCATCATCGTATCAGCCGAAACACGCCCACAGCTGGACAATGACTTCCCCCAAAGTTCTCCACAATTGCAGGTCTTGCGCTATCCGCATCCAGCAACTTTCAGCGACCCGCACAAGATCATCAGTCCATCTTGTAGGGGGCCTGACCACCCTGCGTCGTCGCTGCTGCGTGGTCGCCACTCGAGAACCTTTCTGCCCAACGACCGTCGGTTGGCAATTCTTCGGGCTATGTCGGTTACTTTGGTTTGCCTGTGGATCTCATAATTTCTGATTCGATTTCGCAGGGAAACTCCAAGCATAGCCCTTTCCGTTGCTCTTTGGGTGACCTTCAGCCGTCTGAGTCCCATAGTGAACGACCATGTCACTGTTCCGTAAATCACAAAACAATACTGTAGGTACTATATTTCCCCTTATTACTAACCTCATGTTGGTCAGGCTCAGCCAGCCGTCCACACAGGTAAGGCGTGAGTAGGTTATGCAACGCGTCGCGGATGCGCTCGTCGTCGGGCGACGACTCCACGTGCGGCCCGTACAGCGCTCCCAGCGCTACCACACATTGCTTGGCCAGTTGGTTTGCGACTTCCTGTAAATTGAGTACTATTTGAAAAGGGCTTCATTCAATGGAAATGTATTTCACGATTGATTGACTGGATGACACCAAAATGCCCTCTATATAATAGTTAATTTGGGCGATTATAGACCCTACCTACATACAAAGTACTACACTTTGAAGCAAGAATTGATATTTATTAAAATAAAAGTCCATTTGCGAATGTATGTAAGCGAATAGACCTATTTGGCTGATTCTTATGTTGTTGTGTTTGTAACTATCAAGCGCAGGTTTGTATGAAATGCATTATTAAAAAAAATTACTGTAAAGTTAAAAAAAATACACAGAGACAGAAGACTACAAGATGTTCAAAAATTCGCTACAAAATAGTTCTACGTTTTTAACCCGATTAATATTTTATTAATCGGGTTAAAACGTAGCTTTTTATATAATAAGATTAACAAATTACTTAACATACATCCTATGCGAAAGACAAAATGTAAATACATAGTAACTAAATGGCTTTTGGATCTCGACTACAATCATACAGAAAATTTCATCCTCCCAATTAAATAAATAATATAAAACATACACTCAAGACAACATAAATTAAAAAAATGAAAGCCTGGAGATTTGTCATACAGGTCTCGAGCCTAGTACAGACTCCAGCTCTCTCAAAGGTCTAACTTAAGCTCAATTTTTGTAACCTAAACTGTTAAAACTAATGCATGTACCTTTAAGAAAGAAATAAACGATTATTTTATTTTATTTATTATTTGTTGTTTGGCTTGGTTTCCTGGATAAATTGGATACACAATTGGACCCAGTAAGGAGCGCTGCAACGAGAATCCAGGATTTTCCCCAAGTTAAATGCAGGGCAACGGTAGACATTGTCCTGCAGTTTTCATATATTTATTTTATATATCTCGCAAGTTAACATATATTTTTTTATCCTTTTGAAGTCGGCTGAAAAGTGTAGATAGCTTCTTTTTTACACAATTTGATCCTAGTTTAATAATAAGATTTCCTACTGGGCTTTTAGCAGCGTTCTTAGTAGCTGCTATGACACGCCTTGCACAGTAGGAATAATATAATAAAATGCAACTTTTGACTTTCAATATTTACAGTTGTAGTCAATAATTTTACCTGTTTGTTAACTTGCGCATCAGTATCTACACCCGACTCGGCCAATGTGTAATCATAGCGTAGTACGGCCGGCAGCAACGCGTGCACCGCGCCCGCCCGCGCCAGTTGCGACCGACAGGAAGGTTCTGCCGCCAATGCGGCTATGGCTGCCGCACCCGCACAAGCTGTTTCACCTAAGTGCTGTAGTAGAGAAAGATTTCGTTAAAAACGTTGACGGTTATTAATACTCCGAATTGTATTAGCCGTGCGTTTCCACCAGAGGCAACAAAGAAGCGAGAAACTAAGCGGATCTGCGGAAAGGTGGGATTTCTTTCACCAGTGTTGCACTAAGCAAGGCTACGAGAATTGTGCATTTTTCCTCCCGCAAAATTATATATTTTTGGTGGAAAAATAGCGTAAAATTGTACACAATATGTCCCTCGAAACCATGTTGAGAGTTTATGCCGTTATCATAATTCGCTTATGGATAGCATTTGGAGCTGGTCTTTACAACTTGATCAAGTTGACACGCACAAAAAGTAGAAGAGTGAATACAATTGTAAAGATAAAATGAAAGAAACATAAGACATGTTCCACTAAATGTAAAATATGCTTTCGCACAGCTGGATCCTGTTTTTTTGCCTGACTTTGCAATTCGATAATTCTTTTCGAAATTAGTCCTTTGCTGCGGTTGACGAACTGCACTGATGTCGCCTGGTTCGGCACAGTAGGACACACTTACGGGTCGCTTGAGCAGAGGCACGAGGTCGGAGCACAGCTGGCACATCTCTGCGCACGCGGCGCGGCACGCGGGGAACGTGGCCGCCACGGCGAAGCAGCGCGCCGCGTGGGCGCACACGGACGCGCTGATGTGGCCTGGCTAGTAGCAGTAGGACACACTTACGGGTCGCTTGAGCAGAGGCACGAGGTCGGAGCACAGCTGGCACATCTCTGCGCACGCGGCGCGGCACGCGGGGAACGTGGCCGCCACGGCGAAGCAGCGCGCCGCGTGGGCGCACACGGACGCGCTGATGTGGCCTGGCTAGTAGCAGTAGGACACACTTACGGGTCGCTTGAGCAGAGGCACGAGGTCGGAGCACAGCTGGCACATCTCTGCGCACGCGGCGCGGCACGCGGGGAACGTGGCCGCCACGGCGAAGCAGCGCGCCGCGTGGGCGCACACGGACGCGCTGATGTGGCCTGGCTAGTAGCAGTAGGACACACTTACGGGTCGCTTGAGCAGAGGCACGAGGTCGGAGCACAGCTGGCACATCTCTGCGCACGCGGCGCGGCACGCGGGGAACGTGGCCGCCACGGCGAAGCAGCGCGCCGCGTGGGCGCACACGGACGCGCTGATGTGGCCTGGCTAGTAGCAGTAGGACACACTTACGGGTCGCTTGAGCAGAGGCACGAGGTCGGAGCACAGCTGGCACATCTCTGCGCACGCGGCGCGGCACGCGGGGAACGTGGCCGCCACGGCGAAGCAGCGCGCCGCGTGGGCGCACACGGACGCGCTGATGTCGCCTGGCTTGCTCGCGTCAGAGAGAACCGGCACGCAGCGAGACATTGCCTCGTGAAGAACCTGCGAAAAATGCAGTGTATGCCTTTAAGAACTAAACCCACCATACTTCACTGCTTATTCTGTCGAAAATAATGATCGCAGGAGTTTATTCAGAAAAAATAATAAGAGTTAAAATGGTAGTTTCTCCACTTTTGCTGTCGCCTGCCGGAATGTGTATCACCATATTATTATAGTTTATGGCTTGTAAACTGAAAAAGTTGAATATTAAATTATTGGAGTTCCTACATAAGCACAAAATTATTTGCCAGGAACAAAATAAGTTCCAGAAAGATAAATTCACATCACTAGCTATATTTAGTGTCATTAAAACTGTAACAGAATATCGGGACCGCAAAAATCCCGTTGTAGTCATCTTCATTGACATGAGTAAGGCTTTTGATTTTGTGGATCACAATACCATACTCAGTAAGTGCGAATCCTGTGGTACTAGAGGTATTACTTTAGACTGGATTAAAAGTTTTATGAGCAGTTGAAGTTACACACCTAAATAAAAATCTTGTGAATACTACACACAAGTCTACGTATAGAGTGAATTCTTAGGGTTTTCTACAGGGCAGCGTCTTGGGACCTTTTCTGTTTTTGTTTTATATAAACGACATACCTGATAAGGTAGAATACAAAAGTGTCCCAACTAAACTAATTACATTAAATTTCGAACTTACAATTCCAAAGACTATAATAATATTAAGACTATATTAATGTTAAGATAGGGGACCAAAGCATAATACAAACGAATTTTCTAAAATTTATAGGCATTAGACCATTTTTGCCATTGGAAAGAACACATTAACGGTGCTTGTAATAAACAGATTTGTTAAAAAAATCAAATTAAAAATTACGCAACGTGTCGGAATATTCCCCTGTTTTGTTAACCGGGGTGGCATCCGCTACTACGCAGTAGCAGATGCCACCGCAGGGGTGGCATCGGCTACTAATGCAGTTAACAGTTGCCAGCGCTAGCTTGACCCCGAGGGTGGCATCCGCTACTCATGTAGTCGCAGTTGCCACCGCAGGGGTGACATCGGCTACTAATGCAGTAAATAGTTGCCACCGCCTGCTTGACCCCGAGGGTGGCATCCGCTACTCATGCAGTCGCAGTTGCCACCAGCATTTCCAATCCCAGCCCAGTGACGGTAATATGACGGTAAATTAATTTTATAGATTAACACAAATATTGATGTACATTTTTGGAATATCATTATTTGTCTTTTTAAAACTTTTCGTACTGCAGGACAACTAATAACAAAAATAATATGTATCATATGTGTATAACTTTATATAATAAATGGCCAAGAGATATTAGAGAACTACCTATTAGGTATTTTAAGACCAAACTTTATTAATTTTTTGATTTATATATGTTTTAATATTTGCATGCCTGTAATACGTAGAATATAGCTTATCGTCAATATATCTGGTTTTGTAAGCAAAAAACATTTTTGATATCAGGATAATTGACCAGGGCTAATGTTTTAGGGCACGAGGCATAAAATAACGAGTTTGTTTTAAGGTTCCGTATCCCACAAAAACTCTTATAATCAGTCTATCTGTTTGTCGGTACTTAAAGATAAGTTTCACGTCCAGAGTTAACGATAAAATTTTGTCGCGCTATAAAATACTAATACGTACTAAGTCATACAAATCTGTAAATACATTATTTTTAAAGCACCTCGACAATTATTATTTAGAAGCATATATATTGTTACGTAAATAACATAAAACTATCATGATCACAATGACTAGCCACATTACACTGTGCGCGATACATAATGCGTAAAAACATTTTTTTTACATTCTTTATCTGCAAAAATTGGATAATGTAGGAATAGACCGCGAAGTGGAAAAAGTTACTTTAAAAATCAAAACTTGTTCATTCCTAAACACGACATGTCTTCATGAAAACCATAACATTTCAAAGATCTGTGCAGAAAAATACATTCAATAGTCGTACACTCAGTTATGGCTATCTTATTTTCATCATCATATCAGCCGAAAGACGTCCCGCTGGACAAAGGCCTCCCCCAAGGATCTCCACAATAGCCGGTTCTGCGCTGCCCGCATCCAGCTTTTCCGGTTCCAATCAAATCTTATTTATTATTATTTATTTATTAACAACCAACAACTATCATTACAGGTTACACCTAATTCAATAGTGTTGTTACATAATAAGCTGCCCGTGTGAATTCACTCAGACTACACGTAAATATATCGGTATGTTGGGACACCGCGAATTCTGCAGCAGATTAGTGCGCGCTGGCGGCACCCATATTAATGGCGGTCGCCGCCGCCGTCCCACGTACTCATCAGGGACAAACAACCGAACAGTCTCTAGAACACCTGGGTTATGTATTTTTTCTCTTAATAATTGAAAAGATAAATGGTGAGAGCGACTTCCCTTCTTAATTCTAGTTTATAATACCCTATCATGCCTATTATAAATAGAGTAGGATATAATAGTGGATAGCCCGGATATCTTATTTTATTAAGAACTATTTATAGGACAATACTTAATGGTCTGAGGACAATGTAGCGTAGTCTCTCAGTATGCACGTACCTGCAGGCCGCCCTCCCTGCGCAGCTCCTCGGCGTTGAGCGCGGAGCAGCGCACCGTGGCGTGCGCCAGCTCGCACGCGGCGGGCAGCAGCGGCGGCGCGTCCGAGCTGGCGAACAGCTGCTCCGCCTCCGCCTCCAGCCGCGCCGTGCGCAGCAGCTGCGGGTAGCCCGCGTACTTGTACGGGGCCAACACTGCCACAACAAATTACTATACTTAGACATTCATCCAATTCCATGACATTACAATCAATACTAAGATATTACTAACTAGCTGTGCCCCGCGGTTTTATCCGCGTTAAATTTTATAAATTATCACAGCTCCTCCCCTGTAGGTGATAGCGTAATAATATCTATATGTTGACCCGACCTCTTAGTAATATTCATGCAAAATTTGAAGTAAATCCATGCAGTATATTTTGAGTTGAGCCCGGACATATATACACACAATTCTACAAACCCAGTAGATCACGCCCCAAGTATCCTTTTAAAAAAATATTCAATGTACAGTTTTGACTTTCCTACGATTTTATTATATGTATAGATGACTTATCATTGCTTTAACAGTTTAAATACTGAATAAACATTTGAAAATAGTATGGAAGTTCTACAAAATTCATTTTCATCATCATCATATCAGCCGAAAGTCGTCCACAGCTCGTATTATCTTTTCAGTATATTCTCTTTTTTTAAACAGACAAAACCCGCACTAGTGAAGCTAATCTCTGTGTCGCGGGCTACTTTACAAACATATAATTAGGCGGACACAAATTACATCCAGACTCAGAAGAACTATTTATGGGCCACACACATAGTTGTCCGGCACGGGATTTGAACCCGGGACACGAAGCGGCGAGGGGACTGTCTTAGCCGCTACGCCACACGTGCAGTGAAAGGCCTCCCCCAATTGCCGGTGTTATGCTATCTGTTGCGCATCTGGCAAAACTCCCTAAAATAAAAAAACATGATGCCAAAATAAAAAAAGATATAAATCCATGATGGAACCAAGACAAATGGAAATCCGTTGTCTCTGCCTATCCCTGTGGGAAACAGTCGTGAGTCTATGTATGTATGTATAAATCCAAACCTACATAACAAGTTACAGCTTTCTCTAGACTTTTTGAAGTGTTTTGGATAGCTGTCCTCATGTTATAATATGAGGAGGCAGGGTAAAAGTTACGGTTTTTTTTCTTAATTTGTAAATATTTTATCTTTCTTACAAACTTTCTAGTACTACAGTAAGTACTCTAAGAAGTTTTAAGACGAAATGTGAGCGCAACTTCCTTCGAAGTCCCGCCAAAATATATCTCACCTTCTGAATATCTCTGGAAGAGTATTGTCTGTGTCCTCAATATAAGCACGATGTTGTTAGTGTTGGGTCCATCACCAGTCCATACGTTTCTACTGCATAAGAACTCGTACGCTTGATTCACTGCTTCAAAACGATCCTGAATAAATAAAATAAAACATTTTAAAAGTAAGGAATATGATACAGAAAACATTGCACGAATTTGAGCTCTGGATGGAAAAGAAACGTTGTAATTGGCGAGTCTTGTCACGCTATTCAGACAACAACAATCAAGTTGCATTTAATGCAAATAATGAATAAATTAATGTTCTTAAGCCTCAACTTGTCAGAAGTAGTAGAAATAAAAATATATGTGAGAAGTAAAAATATATTTTTAAAATTGAATATTGTATCTATTTCGTGGCGAGCTCGAACTCGTGCATACGTTTCGTTTTTGAAAACCCATGCCAAGTCAACTGTTAAGCTAATTTGTACCAAAACAAGTGCTACAACAATGTATTGTAGCTAAAGCTGTATATGATCAGCAATGCAATTTTAAAGTTTGTTCTTATTGATTTATAAAGATATTTGAAGAAAGGTCGTTGAGAAGAGAGAGGAAAAAAGTAGGCCGTTGCAAACACAGCCTGACGAAATGGTGAGTTATAGATTATTTCTAGAATAACTTAATTGCCCCGGATTCTTTTAAAATTGAATAATGCAAAACCTATATGAAATTACCAGCGGCGCCGGAAATGTGTCCACAAAAGGACCAGGACCAGGTTTTGCACCAAGACAGGTCCAGATGAAGACGACTGATGACAGATGACTCCCTAGCCATAAGCACTAATGACGTCATGGTGACGTGTCGCATGTCGAAGCGTGATCATATTCTTCATATACTGGCATAGTGTTCATAAATTGAAGCGAATTGTATTATGTAAGTGAAAACTTGTAATTGGCCCTTAAACTATACGGAAATATATGAGTATATTTCCTTATAATTTGTATTAGCTGCCAGTTTTCCAGATTAAATATTTTTTTGTCAGAATGATACTAAGCTGTCGTCTCGTCATCGTTGTCTCCTGCAAGTTCTAACACGCCACGGCCTGGCAGATGGGTTGGTGGGTTTCACAGAAAAACGCTGCTGCCCTTCCGATGGTAGGTATTGCCTTTGACGAGTTCTAAGCCCCCCATGGGATGAGATGGGGTCACCACACAGCAAGCTGTAAGTTACTTATACTTTAACCAATCTGACTTACCCTGCCCTCCGGGTTCTTGTCAGGATGGTACTGTTGCGCGAGGCGGTAGTAGGCCTTGCGCACGGCCGCTTCGTCGTGGGTGCCACCAGTCAGTCCCAACGCCGTGTAGGCCTCGCTCGCTGTCATCGATGGAGGTTTCTTCTCGACTTCACGACGCCAAGCATCTAGCACATCTTTTAGGAGACCAACCTGGGAAAAAAAGATTTATTAAATAAACTAATCTACAAAGGAGTTTATAAGTTCCTTATGTACTTTCGAAATTCCTGCGCCCTAAGTACACGGATGTAAATGGAGTAGTCTCAAGCATCAATGCCGCGAAGGCAACATTTGACTATTATCTAGAGACTGGGGATAGGTTATATTTGAAACAGATACATATATTATATCACTAGCTGTCCCGACATAAGTTGTACTGCCTTAACAATATAAATAAAACCAGGAATCTCATCGCAGCGCTACCTACCCGATCCAATTGTATATGTAAATCATCTTGGGACCTAATCAAATGTACAGACGGCAGCACATCAAGCTTCCCCAATCTGTCCAATTTCCGCAATCGAAAAAGAACCTTAAGCTTATGTGATAAAGTTGAAAATCTACAAAAGAAATTTGATAGATGGAGCTGGAGCTGGATGTGCTGGCGTCTGTACCAAAAATCAAGATCTGCAAAAAAATATTAAAACTATTAATAAATAGGAGCTAGTTGTAGCAGGGTAAACATTTAGGTTTGTATGTAATTTTTAATAATAAATAAAAAATACATAAAATATATATTTTAATAAAAAAATACATAAAATATATATTTTAGGGTGCGTCACCCTTATCATTTAGGGGTATGAATAATAGATATTGAACGATTCTCAGACCTACCTACTATAAGCACACATAATTTCATAAAAATCGGTTCAGCCGTTTCGTAGGAGCTTGACAGCAAACACCGCGACACGAGAATTTTATACATGAGATAGATGGCCATGCCTAAGTAAATAGCCGGAATCTTAAGCCCAGTAAGTCAGAAAGGAGTATTTGACGTTGCTTTTAGCTTAGCTAACCACGCATGTATGTAACTAGAGGACTCTGGGTTAGATTTAAAAGCATATCAATCTTAAGTTTTTAGCGAACTGTAAACACAACAATAATTTATTTCATAAAAGACTATTTACGCTCTAGGGAAATTAATCCAATGTCGCGGGGTACTTTACAAACATATAATTAGACGGACACAAATTACATCCAAACTCAGACCAACTATTTATGAGTCACACAAATAGTTGTCCAGGGGCTGTACCGGCTAAGTCGCCGAATATCGATATCCTAAATGGCGTTCAAATAAATATAGGTTAAAAATTACTTAATCAATCTTTAAATCTGCTTCAACGTTGAAAATCTATTCCGGACCATTTATGACGTCACATGTGCTCATGGAAGCCGATTTAATGATTAAATAAGTTATTTTTATCCTTTATTTATTTGAACGCCATTTAAGAAATCGATGTTCGGCGACTTAGCCGGTAGAGCCCCTGTGCGGGAACACGGAGTGGCGAAGCGACTGCCTTAACCGCTGCGACACACGTTTCGTCAAAAAACAATAACACTAGTTACTCACAGGATCCGGTATGGGCCAGTCTGGGAAGCGATGCGTGTCGCACAGGTGGCGCAGGTAGAACATGTTGCAGAACAGCTCGTGCTGCAGCTGCGGGTAGCACACGCACGGGACGGCCAGGTACGGGTAGCGCGCCGCGATGTGCGCGCGCAGCCGCGGCGTGAACTCGCCGATGTGGGCCGACACCTTCATTATTAGCTTTACTCACAGGGTCCGGTATGGGCCAGTCCGGGAAGCGCTGCGTGTCGCACAGGTGGCGCAGGTAGAACATGTTGCAGAACAGCTCGTGCTGCAGCTGCGGGTAGCACACGCACGGGACGGCCAGGTACGGGTAGCGCGCCGCGATGTGCGCGCGCAGCCGCGGCGTGAACTCGCCGATGTGGGCCGACACCTTCATTATTAGCTTTACTCACAGGGTCCGGTATGGGCCAGTCCGGGAAGCGCTGCGTGTCGCACAGGTGGCGCAGGTAGAACATGTTGCAGAACAGCTCGTGCTGCAGCTGCGGGTAGCACACGCACGGCACGGCCAGGTACGGGTAGCGCGCCGCGATGTGCGCGCGCAGCCGCGGCGTGAACTCGCCGATGTGGGCCGACACCTTCATTATTAGCTTTACTCACAGGGTCCGGTATGGGCCAGTCCGGGAAGCGCTGCGTGTCGCACAGGTGGCGCAGGTAGAACATGTTGCAGAACAGCTCGTGCTGCAGCTGCGGGTAGCACACGCACGGGACGGCCAGGTACGGGTAGCGCGCCGCGATGTGCGCGCGCAGCCGCGGCGTGAACTCGCCGATGTGGGCCGACACCTTCATTATTAGCATGCGCCTGGGGACAACACATTACTTAAAATCAAACTATCAAAACTTTGACTACCTTAACTCTGAAATACTATTTCTTCTAAACTAACATTTTAAAGAGAAAAGGTTTGATTTTTATACGTTTCTGTGTTTGTAATAAATATACTGAAAAAATACTAATTTTAAAAATTCTTTCACCTGTTCTAAGGTAGAATATATTATTATTGGAGTAAAATGTAAATGTATTTTATATAAAAAAAAATGGCCAAATGCGAGTCGGACTCGCCCATGAAGGGTTCCGCAGCAGCAAGTATTTCAGTTGATTAAATGAAAGCTAAATTGCGGTTTACGATTTATGACGCATTAAAAAAACCACTTACTAGATTTCGTTCAAACCAATTTTCGTTGTTAGTTTACATGGTAATGTACATCATATATTATTTTTAGTTTTATCATTCTCTTATTTTAGAAGTTACAGGGGGGGAGGGGGGGCACACTCATTTTTCCACTTTGGAAGTGTCTCTCACGCAAACTATTCAGTTTAGAAAAAAATGATATTAGGAACCTCATAGACACCCTACATGTATGGGTACGAGGAAAAAAAACATTTTTGAATTTCAGTTCTATGAACCCCCAAAATTATTATTATGTTTCTATTTTTGTGTAAAAATCTTAATGCGGTTCACAGAATACATCTACTTACCAAGTTTCAACAGTACAGCTCTTAAAGTTTCGGAAAAAAATGGCTGTGACATACGGACGGACAGACAGACAGACACGACGAATCTATAAGGGTTACGTTTTTTGCCATTTGGATACGGAACCCTAAAAATACAGAGTTGCCTGCGAAAACTACAATAATGAAGTATACAAAATTTTGCTATAAGAATTTATTGCATAAAATATGTAGGTACGTCACACAAAGGTAAATTGGTAAAGTAGATAAATTCATAATCTCCCTCATAAAAATAAAAAAAACAATCCTTAGTATGACGTTATAAATAAAAAGGAATTCATAAGGGCGATTGGGAATCTATCTTACCAATTTTCCTTTGCGTGACGTAAATTTTTATGCAATTGACTCATAAAAGTAATTTTTTGGCGTAATTTACTAGTTTGATACTTATTTATCTTTGTTAGATACAAAGATAAATAAGTATTAAACTAGTAAAAGCTGCAAAGCAAAGTGCAAAGCTGCGAGGGGGGAGGGAGGGGGTGGAGGAGGAGGAGATAAACATAAAAACATAATACAAGAATAGAACATGCCTCATTTCCGAATTCCAAATGGCTTCGGGTGTGTCCCACTCTCCCAAGAATATCTGCGCGAACTTCTCAGCGCCGTGGTTCTCCAAGTAGCACACCATCGCTTCTGGCAATAATTGTCCTAGGATTGACCGCTGCATTATATCTGAATTAGACTGGAAAATAATTAAAAAAAATGTTTATTTATTACATTATGCTACGACGCAATGAATCAATCAGAATGGTAAATGGGCAGGCTGAACATTACTGTATACATTGAATGTGATAACAACTCTATATTTAATTTAAATGTCATTCCATCTCTCTCTTAAATAGCTCATATGAAAAGAACAGGGCATACATAGTAGTTTACTGCACAACTGCTTATAATACGCGCACCAATTAATTGGTGGCATAATTGGTCGACAAATTCTATTGTATCGCTTATTTTCTTTCAGTATTTTAGAAATTAAGTTATTAGAAATTACGGCAACGATATTAAAATTAGTTGGTACTTGGTATGGCGTAGAATCATAGTCAATATAATCATGATACATTTTTGTATTTTATCTGTTTCAATAGACGACTCCCGTATTTAGGAAACAAATCCTTAGATCGCGGGTTACTAAAGAACACATCTAACTATTAAAATCAAGATCATTCAAATAACGGGCTTAGATTAAAATTTTGAGATATTTCTTTGAGACTTTAATGCATTAACGCAAACATACTTTTACCCTCATTTGATATTATAATATGGTTGGTAAATATAAGTTCTAACAAAATAAATATATTTGAAGAGTGGGTCATTTGTAATTCATCATCACTTAAGTACAGAATGAATACCTGGTCAGCTCTAAATGCCTGCTTCATGTGCGTCAACCTGAGGAACCTGGCGATGGGCAGCAAGTTGGAGCCGGTGTACAGCAGCATGAAGTAGAACACTCCGGTCAGATACAGCTTCGAGATCTCGGGGTTGTCTTGCATCACTTCGTACAATAGCGTTGCTACCTACAAAAAAAATACTTTCAATTATTTTTCTAATGTTACTCTACCGGACTAATAACACCCAAATTGCTCATCATAGCCAGATGCTCGCACCAATTAACTGGCGAGATTAAGCAACGAGGCTCGCGGTCAGTCCATAGATGGGACCGCCAAAGTGGTTTAATATCTGAGCGTCTCCGTGCTTCGGAGGGCACGTTAAGCTGTCGGTCCCGGTTGTAGCCATTAGGCTACCGTCGTTAAGCCAAGTGAGAGCTGGTTCACATTAGGTCGGACCGACAGTTTGCCGTTCACCGACTGCCGGGTGTTGCTGTTCACACTAGACGCCGCCGACCCGACCTAATGTGAATATAACTGTCGGTACGGTCGTTTTACTGCCTGGCCTGGGTCGTCACAAAACAGTTGTGAGTTGGCTTTCGTATATAGGATGGACGACGCCGACGTTGTCATTGCAATGTGATATTTAAATAAAAGGCAGAAAAAAAGAAATTGCCGAGCGAAATTAAGTTGGAACTTTTCAAACTTTAATAAGCGAATTAAGAAATCCTCCATATTCAAACGTGTCTTCTCTGCATACAAGTCGACGAAACTGCTTGCGCGAGTGCCGAGAGCGGGGTAAGGACGGGTGGGAGGGTGGCAGGCGGGTGTCGCCGCCGCTTCGCGCCGACAAATGTGAACGGCGCCATACTTGCTAGTACGCCAATATTATGTCCGACCCGACAGAAATCGTGGCTGGACACACGGTAAAAGTGTCGGCTCCGACAGTTTGGTCGGGTCGCCCTAATGTGAACGGCGCTATTGACATACATACGCCAATATGGATCCGACACGTTTGTCGGGACGGTAAAACTGTCGGTCCGACCTAATGTGAACCAGCTCTGAGAGGCGTAATGGGCGGCTTGAACAACTCTGATACTAGAGAAACCACTGCCCATACGATAAGTAAGAGCTGGTTCACATTAGGTCGGGCCGACAGTTTTACCGGCCCGACAAACGTGTCGGATCCATATTGGCGTATGTATGTCAATAGCGCCGTTCACATTAGGGCGACCCGACCAAACTGTCGGAGCCGACACTTTTACCGTACGTCCAGCCACGATTTCTATCGGATCGCACATAATATTGGCGTACTAGCAAGTATGGCGCCGTTCACATTTGTCAGCGCGAAGCGGCGGCGACTCCCGCCTGCCAATTACCCCGCTCTCGGAACTCGCGCAAGCAGTTTCATTTTTTTTTCCTTTCCTTTTTCTTTTTTATTTCTTTTATTTAAATACCACATTGCATTGAAAACGTCGTCGTCGTCCATCCTATGCGAAAGCCAACTCACAACTGTTTTGTGACGGCCCAGGCCGGGCAGTAAAACGACCGTACCGACAGTTATATTCACATTAGGTCGGGTCGGCGGCGTCTAGTGTGAACAGCAACACCCGGCAGTCGGTGAACGGCAAACTGTCGGTCCGACCTAATGTGAACCAGCTCTACGTACTACGCAGTTCACCTGGTTAACCATTTGACGGCCACAGTCAACAATACAGACGTCTGTCCCTCTGCCACCAGACTGTATCTCAAGAACCATGACAGTTAGACAGTAGAAATTTCCACAGATGGAGTTTTTATGTTGCCACTATAACAGCAAATACTAAAAAACGGCAAAAGAATTACGTTTACGGTATGGGATCGCAATACAACAAGCATGGAAGCAAGAAAACCATACCTTCTCTACAAGAATAGGGTCGAAAGTGAGCAGCAACTGAACAACGTGCGCCAAACACGCCGGTTCCGATAACATACGCTTCACTTTTGGTAACGGTCGGATCACTGCGTCTTCTTCGTCTCTGCAATGGAAAAAATATATGCGAGATAATATATAGAGCCGTGTCGTTTCCGGCCCAGAATTAATAACTGAGCCACCCCATTCCACCCCGTCAGCGTCGTAAAAGACGACTAAGGGATACACCAGATAGTCGGGCAGCAGCGCCTCCTGTATACTTACTACCAGCTAATTGTGGTCGCCAATCAAATGCGAAGCGCGGCGTCTACAGCAAACCCCTCCAAATGGCAACGTTATTGTAACCTTTGGGGATGCCTATGTCTAGCAGTGCGATATCATGCTGATGTCGTGAGATAATATACAAGAGATATTTCTCACGGGACTGAACAATATACTAAAAGCAATTTTTTAAATACGAATAAAAGATTTTAGCTTCCCTCATATGAGTCACCATGACGGTCACCGTAGCCTAGTTGGTAGTGCTCCTGCGTACGAAGCTGGTGGTCCTGGGTTCGAATCCCGGTAAGTGCAAATATTTGTGTGATGAGCACGAAAATTTGTTTCTGAGTCATGGATGTTTTCTATGTATATAAGTATTTATCTATCTATATAAGTATGTATTTCGTCGCCTGGTACCCATAGTACAAGCTATGCTTAGTTTGGGGCTAGGATGATCTGTGTCACATTGTCCCTAGATATTATTAGTATTATTATTATTATTGTAGGGGCAGTTAGTTAAACTTTTATTCTTAATTCGTTGTTCAGTTTCAAAGGCTAATTATGCTCCTTAAGTTTCGTCTACAGTTTATGTTACACTTTGCATTGTGAAACGTAATATTTTCATCCATACATTCCATCGTCCCGCATGCAGCGCCTCACAAGATCATCGTTTCAACGTGTCGAAAAGTTGAAACGATGATCTTGTGAGGGCACTCGAGAACCTTTCCGCTCCAGCGGTTGTCGGTTCTACGAACTATGTCCCCCGCCCACTGCCACATCAGCTTCGCAATTCTACTGGAGCTACTTTGGTATACAGAGGAGAGTTTTCCTATATAAAAGAATACATAAGAAGAGTTCTTCTTGGCAACCTTCTTCTTCTTAGCGTGTCGATGACAATCTAAATTAAGTCAGCCCAGAATTCAGCTACGCGTTGAGCGTTATCAGTAGCGTCCATTAGATCTTGTAACGTGCAGGCATTAGGGCACGCAGGACATTTTAACAAGTGTGCCATAGTTTGAGGAACAGAACCACCTTGCACTCTAGGTTGGAAATGTTTAAAAATCCCCACCTGAGCAGGTTTTCCTTGCTTCGACCAACTTGGGTCCGGAGTCTATTCAGGGACTTCCAGGATGGCCACGGCAACTTGTGTCCGGACGGAAGGTTTTGGCAACCTTGATCCAGATGCAGTCTGAATATTTAAGTAGGGCTGTTAGAAGAATGCAATAACTGACCTGCTGGGGTAGTATCTCGAGCAGGTAATGAGCAGATCCAGCACAGTAGCGGCCAGAGCACTCTCGTCCAGCACGGGCGTCCCCCGCGCCACCAGGGTCCACTTGAGCTGCGCCACGCCCCCCACTGCTCGCCAGCCCTCCATGCTGTTAGCCCAGCATTTAGTCTTGTTGTTGATCTCGTTCGATTTGTATAAGTCTTTTAGCTGTGAATATATTAATTGAAGTTTAGTGAGTGACAGGCCTGTTGGCGTGGTTGGCAAATGCTTGCTTTTCACGCCGGAGGCGGTGATTCCCACCCAGGACTGATATTTATGTGCATGAGAATGTCTGTTTGTCCTAAGTTTACAAAAGAAAAGTAGTATATGTAGTATATCTATATCTATCGGTCTCCATAGTACAAGCTCTGCTTAGTTTGGAATCCGATGGCCGTGTGTAAATATTATTATTATTATTAAGGCGAACCACACTAGCCGACATAGCCCAAAGAATTGCCAAACTGAAGTGGCAGTGGGCAGGGCACATAGCTCGTAGAACCGACGGCCGATGGGGCAGAAAGGTTCTCGAGTGGCGACCACGAACCGGAAGACGCAGCGTGTGGAGGCCTCCTACACGGTGGACCGACGATCTTGTGCGGGTCGCGGGAAGCCGCTGCACGCGGGCAGCGCAGAACCAGCTATTGTGGAGAGCCTTGGGGGAGGCCTTTGTCCAGCAGTGGACGTCTTTCGGCTGATATGATGATTGTTATTATTATCTGGTTGTATGTTTATTTTTTGGAACATACAACATTTTTTGTTTTTTTTATTTGAAGCCTGAACATCATTTACGTTGTACTACTGCTGATATGATGTAAATTGCCGAACTCTAATCCATTCCTTCTTCACATCCACATAACATCCAAAAGACCACCTCAAAAGTACGTTTTGATAGTAGAATAAGAGCGCATCTCGCCGTTAAAAAATCGAGTATGGCGAATGTAAAAATGTATTAGACCTAAGTTACCTACCATTTATTAAAATATAAAAAATAGAACTAAAAACAATAACAAGATAACTAAATAAATTAAAAATATAAAGAAAGTACGGCTGGAAACTCTTCGTCACCTTTCGTACTCACAAGACTTAGCTTCTGATCAATTATTTTTTGGGAACTTGATTAACTTTTTACAGGCGAAATAGAAAACCACCACATCTTAAAAAGGTTCAAGAGTTTACTTTAATTTTTTGCTTGTTTTATGGAAACCAGATAACTGATATATTACAAATACTGATTTGCTTTTGTAAATACATACTATATAGATAATTACACCCAGACTCAGGACAAACAGGCCTGCCTGTTTGTCCTGCACACAAATATATGTCCTGGGTTGGAATCCTGTGGCGTGAAAAGCAAGCATTTACAAACCACGCCAACCGGCCCGTCCGTATATACTACCTAGTTAGGTAACGTCTTATTCATATCATTTATTTGCATTCCACAATGTGAGCTTAGGTGGTAAACATTAGACTTATAGCTAGGAGCATTATGGAACCTGTCGGGCACCACAGCAAATTTATAATTATATATATATCGGTGAATTATTATTGTTCTACCTGTTGGAAGCTGACAGGCCCCTTCCGCTGCACCTTGTCGCCTTGCTCCACGTTGTAATACCACTCTCTGTCGCCGCCGGTTTGTTGCTGCGGCCCCTCGATCACGTTGCTTTGCGTCGGCACTGTCGCCCGCGACGTGTGCAGGTGAGCTAACGTCATTAGTTCTACTAATATCCTGCAGAACAAAGTTTATTTATTTATTGGTTGATTTTTATTTATTTATATACTTAAACTATAACAACTTGTTTTTTAAAGTTATATATTTTTTCAAGACAACGAACCTGTACATAACAAGAATTTGTTATGTACAGGTGCATACAAAACCAGTCTTTTGAAAAAAAAGTGTTATTTATATGGCATCTATTATCTTCAATAAGCTGCCAAACAGCATTAAAGATCTCCCATTGGAAAGGTTCCAAAAACACCTCTCAGCACTGCTAGCTGAAAAATGCTATTATACCTTGCAAGAATTCCTAGATGATAAGCAAATTTAAATTAATGCATCCATGTCTTTTTAATTTAAAAATGAATGTGCATGCTTTATTAAGGCAGAATGTACAAGGATTCTTCAAAATATATTTTAACAACTAAAGTTTGTACCTACATTCACAGCAAATAAAGATATTCTAACCTTTTAAGTACAATTTAAGCTTATATTTTTGATGGGACCGCCATCACAACTTCTAAACTAATATAGAGTCAAGATTAGGTTTTTTTTTATGTTTTTTTGGAATGGATAAATCGCTGACAATCTAGTTTACCTATAGAGAACTGTATTATCAGCGAGTAGAATGGGCTGTACCTTATTTAAAATGAAATTAGGAAACTCTACGAAAATTATAATAATGTAACCGAATTCAAACATTTTGCTATAAAGGTCATTATTTGGTGTGTAATGCGAAAATAAGCATTCCCATTCATCATCATTACCAACAAAAATCCTCGAGGTAACACGTCTAACAATTAAAGTTAAGTCACAATTACCACTTTATGTTAAAATTAGTCACTCAAAACATGGGTAAATTACAAAAACAATGTTGTGTAAGGAATTCTTGATTTCCTCTAAAAGTTCGAATGAAGTAAAATTTAAATATTTTAAATAATAATTTATCTTTCTACTCTATATACGGTCGATGTTTTCATACATAACAAGTGAATCCGAACTGAGTTGAAATTTTCTTACACACGTTTCCAAACATATTTTTACTGCACTTTTTACGTTGGCTTAGAAGACAATTTGTGGCACATCTTGTAGTTAAACCAGACAAGACTTACCTAATACCGTTCCATTCCAATATATCGCTAACATTTCTTCTATGTAATATTAATTTGGATAGAAATTGGACAAGTCTATCTCTTTCCATTTTATCACATGTCTAGAACAAAAGAAAATTGGTTAGTAAATAATAAAGCTATTCAATAAAATATATTCAAAAAGTGGATAAAATTTCCGATTTTATATTGGGTTACAAAACTAAAACCCGTGTGTAAATAATAATAGAATGACCGCATCATCTCGTATTATCCTAGTCATTATCACCGTAGCCTAGTTGGTAGTGATCCTGCCTACGAAGCTGGTGGTCCTTGGTTCGAATCCCGGTAAGTGCGAATATTTGTGTGTTGAGCACGAATATTTGTTTCTGAGTCATGGATGTCTTCTATGTATATAAGTATATATCTATCTATATAAGTATGTATATCGTCGCCTGGTACCCATAGTACAAGCTTTGCTTAGTTTGGGGCTAGGATCATCTGTGTGACATTGTCCCCAGATATTATTATTATTATGAAAAGCGACAGTCACAGCGTCATCCAATAGTCAAATAATAATAAAGTTTATTATGTTTAAATGTTTTCCCCATTCTTGCATTTCTATTTGGATATGTATAAAAACTTAATTTTATTTTGTATATAACATATATTACTTGAATTAATTATTACTTATTATAAGTGATTTTCCTGTGTGGCTGACAGCATAGATTATCACCACCCCACCTCATCAATAAAAGTTCCACAACCGTCACTGATAACCCTCCCATGCAACTGCATGCCAGTAAGTCCGAGGCAAGATTCAAATCCCCAAGAAACAAGTTACTTCATGATCATCATTGTCATATCAACCGTAACACGCCTAGTGCTGGGGAAGGGTCTTGCACTACCCGCATCCAGCGGCTTCCAGCGACCGTCACAAGATCATAGGTCCACCCTGTAGCCTGGGCCTAACCACGCCGCGTCTTCCAGTTCATGGTCGCCATTCAAAAACCTTTCTGCGAGTTACTTTGTTTGTAATTTTATTTTACTAGACAGAATGAGCCATCACTCGGTTCTACTTTTCGGAATATTAGAAGTGTCTAAGGGCCAGCGCAGACAGAGAGGAGCGCAGCGGAGAGGATTTTATTAAGACACTAGAAAATCAACTTTAAAATTATTAAAATAAAGTGCATGTATGCTTGAACATTATAATGCGCGAGACTGTGCGAGCATTTTGTCAGGTTCAAGCGTATATGCACTTTATCCCTATAGCTCTAAAGTTGATTTTCTAGTGCCTTAATAAAATCCTCTCCGCTGCGCTCCTCTCTGTCTGCGCTGACCCTTAGGCGGCGACAATGACGGCATGAGTGGCGCAGTGGCTGAGACACTACGCCTATTTCGATTCGATACATAAATAAATAAAGCAAATTTGTGCACTCCAGCGCAGGTAGCATTCCGACGAAGAGTCATGTCGGTCTACAGCGTTCGACCAATGAAAAGACACGTCTATGGCTACGAGCGTGACGGTCGGTCGAACGTTGGAGAGATACATAACTTGGAGTAGTCCTACAGATATATAAAAGACACTGATTAGTCTTACGTATAAACTAGCTGTGCCCCGCGGTTTTATCTGAGTTATACTTTACAAACTATAGCCTATGTGTTAATCCAGGGTGTCAGCTAACGCCATACCAAATTTTATTAAAATCGTTCTAGCCGTTTAGCCGTGAAAAAGTAACAAACATACACACTCACAAACCTTCGTCTTTATAACATTAGTGTGATTATTAAATACACCAATCAGTGTCCTCGTCAGACGCACTAAACGATGTAAATGTTTGTATAGTCCCTAGCGATACATGGATTATTTCTTTAATGCAGGTTTTATATAAAAAAAAAACAAATGACATGTTTACGTACCCTATCTAACATCTGTACAATATACTTGGTGTCCGCAAAAGGCCCTATATCTTCAAAGTATCTGCCGTACACTATGCTCATGGCTTGCAGACACATGCATTTCATCTCCACCTTCGGCGTTGAGAGAAACCGGTGGTACAAGTCGTTGAAGAATTCGTATCTGAAAATTAAAAAATGGTAATTTATTAATCTTACATAATTCATCTCGTACCTTCGAAATGTTAATGTGGTAACATCCAATAACGTATAATGTTGGTAACGGGCTGTATCGATTCGACATCAAATCTAATATAAACTTTTTTTATTCATCAACCATGGGCGAAATTATTATTTATCGTTTTTATATCGGGAGGCGACAAACGAGTAAGTGGGTCACCTGATGGTAAGTGATCACCGCCGCCCATGGACACTCGCAACACCAGAGGTGTCGCGGGTGCGTTGCCGGCCTTAAAAAGTCAGTAAATAAGTGTTGCTGACCCTTCCCCCCACCCCAATGAGCTCTGGCGACCTTACTCACACTCGGAAACCCAACATTAAAATGATTAATGTTATTATTAAGGAATGTCTTTTGTAAGGTGGAGGTACTTCCCCAGTCGGGCTGCTCTTTGAGCGAATGAACGCTATGCTAGGGCATAGCGTTCATTCGCTCAAAAACCCTCTTAATTATTTTAAATAACTTTATTAAAAATATTAAATAATATTTTTTATGGAAGTCTCCGTTTACCAAAGCTGCGATACTAGCAGCCCGTGATCTGTCAGTTTGTTTTGATAGGTAGAAAATATATAAATAGATACAGTATTATTACAAATAACCAATTAATGTACTCATCAAGAAGAGTTGAGCTATGTCCAGTGCCTTCCTAGGGCGCTAATAGCTAATTCGCTAATAGCTTATTGGTCTACTAGCTGTGCCCCGCGATTTCAGCCGCGTTAAACTTTATAAATTATCGCAGCTCCTCCCCCATAGGTGATAGCGTGATAATATGTAGCCTATATGTTGACCCGTCCTCTTAGTAATATTCATGCAAAATTTTAAGTAAATCCATGCAGTACTTTTTGAGTTTAGCCCGGACATACATACATACAAACAGACATGCAGACAAAAATTCTAAAAACTATATTTTTGGCTTCGATATCGATTGTAGATCACGCCCAAAGTATCCTTTTAAAAAAATATTCAATGGACAGTTTTGACTTTCCTACGATTTTATTATATGTATATAGATGAGTGATAGATAAGATTAAGCGTCCAGGCACGCGGTTAGTCAGACTCTCGTAAAACCATAGAAAGCTACCGGATTGTCTACACTATGTAAAATTTCATAAGCAAATTAAGCTTGTATATAGCTAATTTAATTATACTCACGATTTTCTAATAGGACTATCATCATTATCCCTCTGCTCCAATAATATTCTGAGATAATAGTCGCCAATTTTAACTTCATTCTGTAGACATTGGTAATGCACTTCCAACTCCGCGTGGTTCCACGAAGTGAGCGTAGTGCCGGCCACTTCCCGGTCCGAGGTGAACGCACGGAGTTCGTTCTCGAGGCCGTTGCGGAGTTCTTCTCGGGTCTTGGACAAAAAAATACACTTTAATGTACACACAATAAATAAAAAGGTTTTTATTCACGTAGACTTTAAAAAAGCGCTTGTAAATAGTCAGAACATGTTCGTAGTAATATATAATTAATTTATAATTATTTCTAGGTACAGTCAGTCAGTTCATTGTCTAGGTGCAGGAAATAATTTACAATAAGATTTATTTTATAACAGTAACGATATTTAGCTAACATTAGCATTGGTTATAATGTACAGACGCCAGCACATCCAGTTACCCCAATCTGTGAAATTTCTTTCAAAGATTTTAAACTTCATCACAAAAGCATAAAGTTCACTTTCAATTGGGGAAATTTGACAGATTGGGGTAGCTTGATGTGCTGGCGTCTGAACAATGGGCAGTCTTATCGCATTTAGCGACTTGTTCCAGACAACCTTTGGATGGATAGGAATTGAATGTATAAAATGCCGGGAATGGTGCAACAATGAGTGGAACACCGCACACCAAAAAAAGGTAAAAAATAATATCAACAGATATTAAATAATATAAACATATTAAATAATATAAATTATACATTCATATACGTAAATAAAATACTATATCATACTATAAATATAATACTTTATTAAGAATACAAATATGTAAAATTATCAGCAAGAGTGTGAAGATTAGCAGCGGTTATTTAAAGTTCACTAAAGAAACCTTGAATTTTCTAGCTAATTCTTCTTTTTTTAAAAGACAACGCCCGCACTATGTAATCTAATTCCTGTGTTGCGGGTTACTTTACGAACATATTATATTAGACGGACACAAATTCAGGCTGTAATTCAGAACAACTATTTATGGGTCACACAAATAGTTGTCCGGCGCGGGACTCGAACCCGCGAGGCGACTATCTTAGCCACTGCGCCACACGTGCAGTCAAATTTATTTATGGGATTAAATATAATGACCACCATAAAATGCTTTGATACCCTCCGTGTTTTTAACCAAAAATAGAAACTTAACACCAGAAAAATAAAGTCTAAAAATACAATAGTACTTGCAATTTAAGTCACGACTGCACTTCAAAGTGTATTCGAACACCAAATGTAGTAAATGATCACCAAATCTTAGCGAGCAAATTAATGTGTTATTTCTGCCTAAATAAACATCTGTGATTGCCACAAAGTGTAGGCTTATTACCAAAAAAGTATTATGATGCCATATTAAGTCATGTGTCCGGTTTGCAATACCCTCCCTTTGTTATTAATTAGAAGAGGACTTACTTTTTTATGTTTGTTTGAATAATTTAAAAAAAGATGATTAAAATTTTTTTATGACTTTTTTCTTTAATTTTGTGACAGAAACGAATCGCTGCAAAACCGACTTCACGTAGTCTTGTTTGCCCTACCCCTAGAGTGTAATGTAAGCCCGCGTAGGCGCGGAGGGGTGGGGCGGCCCGCGAGCTGCAGGAGTAGGTGGTGAGCGTTAAAACCATCTGCGACGATAAGCTCGCGTGGGGCCGCCCAAACCCCGCAGCGCCGGAGCCGTGACAGAAACAATGCTTGCTGCATAATAATTATCTTTATATTTAAGTTCTAATTTGATTTAGTTAGTGTGCATAATTAGTGTGCAAGTCAGTATTTTTGATATAACTTTGAAATATTTTGTTAGAAAAAAGGGAATATACAGATATCGATTTAAATACATGCCTTATTATTTACATAAATCGGATAACGAGATATTATTTTTTGCATGTCATTTTAAATTGAAATGTGTTTAATAATTTGGTGTTCATTAACAATTTTTGGGTTAACCATTATTTTTTTGGAGTCAGTTTGCTTAAACAGAATAGCAAGATGTAAATACTTTGGTTATAATTTTACATTAAAATGCTGGTTTAATTTTGGTGATCATTTATTACTTATAGGTTAACAATGATTAATTTGGAGTCATTTTGCTTAAATAGGATAGCAAAATGGTGAAACTTGGGTTATAATTTTACATTAAAATGCGGGTTTCATTTTGGTGATCAATTACTATTTTTGTCTGTTATATGTTACTATATTTGGTGGTAAGTTAAACATAAGCCTTTATTTATTATCTTACTATAAAAGTGCTTATGGTGACATTATAATGTTATTTTTCACTAGACCAAGTAAATAGTTTACAATATTTTTTTATAATTTGAATGCTATTGTAAAAAAACGCCGCTCTAGTGTGTGCTTAACATATCTATGTTTAAACATACACTAGAGCACTAAAACTACGAGGTCGTTTGTTTTGTGTCTGTTGTTGTCTATCTGTACTAATGTATCTACACTCCCTATTCCTTCTACGTCATAACCCGATGGGACGGCCGTCCGACGCGACTGGGGAGTGATCAAGCGCAGGACAAAAAGCTTTGCCTGCTCTCCGTGGCGCGGCAGTTTAATACCGCCAGTATCCATGCTCCAAGCCACCCCTAGGTGTTTTACTTGTCCCCGGGATTTGAACTCAGGACCGCATTATTTTCGGTTAACTCGCCAATTCCCCGCATGTGTAAACTCATAAACCAGTACAGCGACCTGGTGGACGTCCACTCCGACTCAATATCGACATTTGTCCGAGAAGTCAAACGCATGAACTGTGATCAGTAGTGATTAGTTTTTAGTATTTAGAATTTAAGTAAGTAATAGGTATGTATTTATTTTTAAAATTAAACTGGTGATACAAAAATCACTTTGCATGTATTGTTTGCCTATAATTGGTTGTGCAGTTAGATTTAAAACCCAATACATGTGTTTTTTTATCTTATTAAAAACTGTAAAAACTGTTGGTAAACCTTAAATAAATAAATAAAAATAAAAAACACACTACCGCTAATTAACATAAAATAAATGAAAATAATACTAATAAAATAACTCACAGTGTGATTCCATATTAAGTTCGGTAACGCGTGATCTTTATGGAACTGATAGTAGAACATCGGCCAGTTGGCTGTTGACTTGACTCTTTCTCTCCGTCTTCTCAATACAACTGGTCTCTCCCGTCTTTCCGCGGCTGTGCGGTCTGTTGAGCCTGCCCGGCCTACTCGGGCTGCCCAATGCTGTAGCGCTAGTTGGGCATAGTGCTAAACGAAAAAGAGAACAAAGTATAAAATTACATTGGCTCGTCTTTGGAATGCGTTCCAATACAAAATAGACTTTATAAATGGTACAAGTATCACACGCATTTTGTTAGTATAATCTACGGTTGTCTGAGTGGGTTAATATGGGATATAATCCCCAATTTTGCCTCTATCCATTTTTATATACCTTTTTCAGAATATATTATTCAAAAGAGAAACATTGTACTTAATGAATCCGGCCACCCACCCGTTTAGGTACAGACGCCAGCACATCCAGCTACCCCAATCTGTCAAATTTCTTTCGTGGGTTTTCATCTTTATCACACAAGCATAAGATTCACAATTTGTTCACACATTTGACAGATTGGAGTAGCTTGATATGCTGGCGTCTGTACATAATGACAAACCGACATTGACATAGTTAATCTCAAAAACTTCTCTGGTGTGATTGTTTTTTATTTTTTATATCAGTGGGCGACAAACGAGCAAGTGGGTCACCTGATGGTAAGTGATCACCGCCGCCCTTGGACACTCGCTACACCAGAGCAGTCGCGGGTGCGTTGCCAGCCTTTAAAAGTCAGCAAACAAGTTTTGCTGACCCTTCCCCCCACCCCAATGAGCTCTGGCGACCTTACTCACACTCGGAAACACCACATTAAAATTATTAATGTTATTATT
This sequence comes from Pseudoips prasinana, assembly GCA_951640165.1. Classification (NCBI taxonomy): domain Eukaryota; kingdom Metazoa; phylum Arthropoda; class Insecta; order Lepidoptera; family Nolidae; genus Pseudoips; species Pseudoips prasinana. The sequence goes on along the minus strand of OX621251.1, from coordinate 26,987,482 downwards.
AAGGAATGTCTTCTGTAAGGTACTTCCCCAGTCGGACTGCTCTTTGAGCGAATGAACGCTATCTCTCATAAATTTATCCTGAATGTTAGCCCGGTCTAATATCTACTTTATCTGTGACTTGAAAACGTAAGAACCAAACTTGCACACTTTCATAAATTTAACACATAAGATAGTATGGATATCACCCATCACCGATGGACATAGAGCCGAGTACTAACCTCTATATGTTTCTCGACGTATTTGACCTGCCTCTCCAAGGCCTCCCAGTGCTGCGCGCGCGGCTTGACGGCCGCCTGTGCTAGCTGCAGGTTGTCCCGCTCGGGCTCGCGCTCGCTGTCCAGGGCGGCCGCTGGAGGAGCTTCAGTCGCTTCTAAGAACGCTAGGAGACCTGATGGCTGTAGAAAAAACCATTTACGAAATTTATAAAAAACTAATAAGACGAATCTAATAAGGCCAAATTAATGAGCCCAAATTTTAAGACAAGTGTAATAAGCCTAAACCTTAAGACAAATCTAATGAGCCCACACTTTTAGAACAAAAAAAAATGTGAGCCGTCACGGGACGCCTGGCAGATGTGAAACATCGACATTATTTTGTAAAAGTAATATGCAGAAAATAACATATTGTACTAGTACTTGTAGGAACTAAATATGTCATAATGATAAAATAAAAAGTCGTTTGCGCATGGCGACGCGTCGCCACACCGTACACACTACTATCGTATAGCGTGGCAACGTGACGCCACGGCATGCGACGCCACGCCAGAAATCCGTTTTATGTGCGGCTATAGATGTTTCACATCAAAAACCTACGCCCAAGACATTTTTTGTATAATTATCTTTAAAGTACTTTCTTATTTCTTCACTCCGAACACTAGAAGAATTTTATAAGCCCAAATTTTATAACGGGCCGGTTGGCGTAGTTAGTAGATACTTGCTTTTCACGTCGCAGGTCGTGGGTAAGATTCCCGCCCAGGACGGATATTTGTGTGCATGAACATGTGTTTGTCCTGAGTAGTGTTGAAAATGACTGAATTAGACTGACTGTCATTTACGGTCAAATTGGTCAAAAATGGTCATTAACTGCCAAAAATGGTCATTTTCAGTCAATTTGATTACAGTAATATTTTAGTACCTTTTAAGTTTTTGTCGTCGATAAAAGTCTACAACTTCTAAATTGAAACAAAAAAGTGGTTTTTCTGACTTATAGTATTATTACATAATGTTAATCATTTTACATTTCTAATCATGCGTGCATTTAAGACAAAATGGCAACGTCGCATCGTCTCGCGCATCGACTTTGATGTCGTCTTATCCTCTCATGATATAATAGAAAATTAAACGTTGCTTCATTTAAACTTGCATATAAATTGGGTACCTAAATATATAATTGGGTGGTAGTCGAGAATAGACAATAATATTTGAGACAAATTGACTGAAATTGACAGTAAATGACCGGTCATTTAAGGTTTATGACAATTGTGACTAGTCATATTCAGTCATTTTACATCTCTAGTCCTGAGTCTGGGTGTAATTATCTATATAAGTAAGTATTTACAAAAGAAAACTAGTATATGCAGTATATCAGTTATATGATTTGAATAGTACAAGATCTGCTTAATTTGGGATTAGATGGCAGTGTGTGAACAATATCCCAGGATATTATTATATTATTATTATAAGAAATGTAATGCGCCCAAATTGTAAGACGAACCAAATGAGCCGAAACTTTACGACGGATCGAATGAGCAGAAAATGTAAGACGAATCTAATAAGCCCTAACTCAAAACGAATATAAATTAGCTATAAACTCGAAAATACATAATGAAATATTTTAGTCTGTTAATAAGTTTTAGTTACAATCAAGACATTTGAAGATTGACTGGATATCTTCTTACCATGATTCTTCTAAGCAAGGAGTGTGCGGGTGCATGGTCTACGAGCCACAAGGCGACAAGGTGCCGCGCCAGATGCCTGTGGTGGAGCCTGGGCGGAGCGTACAGGGCCGACAGCAGATGTCGCGGCAGGGCGGCTTCCGCGAGGGCCAGGGTCTGCATCCGCGTGCCAACGTTTTCTCCCCCTTCTTCGACTAACGCGCGCATTACGAGCCCCGCCCCTTTCACAATTGCCATTGATGGGTGCTGAAAATATACAAATATTTTTATGCCTTCAGTTTTTATTTGTATTCAAAAGAAGAATACGATCTTATGAGATAGCAATGAGTTAAAACATAGCGCTTTTTCCCTCAAACAGAAGCCCAACGAGGAGAACGTCATCATCATCATTACCATAACAGCTGGATGATGTCCAATGCTGAACAAAAGCCTCCCCAAGAATAATTTTTGGGATAGGCCATAATCGCCACACTTGGCAGACGGGTTAGCCATCGCAGTATACTGGACATAGGACTTAGAAAGAAGCAGCTGCCCATCTTCTAGTAGATTAGGTAGATTTTCCTTCAGGTCGAATTCTACGCCTCTCACGAGATGAGATGGGGTGATGATATTCTGATATGTGCTGCCATCACCACACCGCTAACGAGGAGAACGTCCATTTACATAATACATGCGGTTTTAATCCAGGAGGAGGAATGCTGATTCACGTTTATAAGTAACCACTTACTTATAGACACGCTCCAAGTTAAGATATATTTTGTATGGATAATTGGAGCATGCGTCTCGATTTTATTATTACAAATGATAATGCCGCCCTAGAATAGTGAATCCTAGTATTGCGAGGGCCTTGACAAATATGCAATTCACAGACCCAATGCATACCCAGACTCAGAGCAACTACTCACAAATCAATCATAAGTTCTGTACAGAGAGAAACAGAAACATGAAGGCCCTGAATTTCAACAGCTGTTTATAAGTAATAACAGATATATTGTATAAAATGAGTTCTATCTAATTTATATAAATATAAAAATGTTCGACCAAAAACAATAACAAATAGTAACAAAAATTCACCTCAAATAGCTTGAATAGAACACGTCCTCGTTTTGATACCATCTCTAGGAGTTGATCAAATTGCTTCCCGTCCGTGGTTTCGCTGTAGGGGACGCATAGTGCGAATGTTAGAAAATCTAACATGGCCGCTACCACTAACGCGCCGCTACCGGCAGTCTGGGGAATAAACGGGGTTTTAATAACTGATTTTAAAATTAAATAAGTCAACGAATCTAGGTAACTAATATTATACAGTATCCGGCTCGAATGACCAACCTTGTCTTGTCGTTGAATGTTGTCAAAAGATATTAATTATATTCTATAAATGAAGGAACAAACCGTACAAAAACCTGTACCTTTTTATAAACCAAATTGTATTGTGGGTGTCTGTGTTGAAGGAACTGTTTTATTTATTTATTTATAGCCATAAATAAATAAATAAAACAGTTCCTTGAGTAACGTCGGAAATGTAATTATATAATGAATTTTCGAGTAGGAAATTTGGATCTAAAAAGTTAAAATGTAGAGTTAAAATACTAATGTAGAGTTAAAATACTTGTAAACAATATAAAATAGTAAACTACGAAATAGAGATTTAAATTTTCCATAAACTAGATGGACCCTAGCATACAAACCAACAACGATCAAATCTACTGTTAGAAATGGGTAGGATTTTGAAAGGTACGCCGTAATATAGAACAATATAAAACGCTCCTTACCACATGGTCTGACCACATAGTGAGCAAGCCATCGAGGAAGGAAGCCGAGGACAGCATGCTGGCCTTGTTGAGCTGCTCCTGGCGCAGGTCGGGCTCGGCGTGCATGGGCTGCAGCAGCGCGCACACGGCGTCCAGCGCCGCGTGCGCCACGGCGGGCTGGCCGCGCCGCAGCGCCGCCACCGTGGCCGTGCCGATCCACTCGCGGAAACTAGGGACAACTCAGTGTTACAACGAAATAAAACAAGTGTACGAGATTTTGGCTACGCCATAGAAGTTTTATGAAGAAATTTTTAGTTTTATTTTATTCATAATCCAAAGCGTACATGAATTATCATAAATGTAATACATTCGGCAGGGATCGAATCAGCACTCTCTACCTATTCGTGATTGGCACTCTGCCGTCAATCTACACGCTGGAAGATTGGTGAATACCCTTAGCTTAGGATGTAAAATCGGAACGTGAAAACAGGGCATCAATGAGAACCAAAAAATTAAATTTTCCAATCCTCTGAAATTTTGAAATGAATGTACATTTTATAAGGTAACCCTTTTATACTAGACCTGATGAAATAAGTCGCGGCGTAGAAAATAGATTTCCTTTGAACTTAGGAGAACCCTGACAGAATTCCATACAACAGCGCTGGAATGTGTAATTAAACACAAACTTACTCTCCATTCGCTCATTCCCATAATCCGATAGCGACCGAGGAGAGATCTGGCGTAAAACCGATAGCCGGATTTGAATACATCGTGTATTCAAATCTGTCCCATCCCCAGACTAGATATAAAAAAAACACTCACCCAGGTAGCGCTGTGAACGCAGCGAAACCAACTTTACTGGCACAAAGTCTGCGTAACGCGTGGAACTGCGCCTCCAACTCCCGCGGCGTTAAATTAGCGCCCGACGGAACGCTGCTCACCAACGCGTTTATCGCTCCAGTGATGAGTTTTTCTTTATTCTCCGCGAAAAGCCGCTGTGAGGGAGACATTTTGTACGTTTTTGAACGTAATGATATTTTTTACGATATTCAGTCTCGAAATAAAGCCAAATGTTATCAAGTAACGTAAAATGTTTTTAAGAGAAATAAAAAATTAAAATTAGAATTTATAATTAAAATTGGATGTATAAAAAGTAATGAAATTTTATTTAAATAAAATATAGATGTCAAATCAACGAATAAATTACTTATAAATGTCTGTTATAAATGATAAACCATGCTGTCAAATACACGAGCATCTTATATTTGTAACTTATATTATACAATTCACAACATCCCATGAAAAGTCAGTACATAATCTATAATTTATGGTATTTACAATGAAATAATTATGATTCTATGCCATGACACCAATAGCAACACAAAAACCATCCGTAGATATGTATCTATAGCTTTTTATCCCTCCGCCTAAACAAAATATAGCAATATAAGGGTGTAAAATAATAAATTGATAGGGGACTTACAATATCCCACGTAAGAAACAGCCACAACAGGGGACGGGCCTACAAGGCACACAATACACATTAATATGTCCCGGAAAAAAATATATAACGAAAAGCATGGATTATGTTCAGTGAAAATGTACACACTAGCCAAAAATCTAATGAAAAGGATGCATAAATATGTACGTTCACAAATTTACGGGCGCACACGTAATGTAACGTACTCGGGCGTTGGTTATAATCTCGATGACATGTTTCAATTCGGTATTTTCTACTTTTTATATGTACCATTAATACGGTACACTTGACAATAAGCAATCGTTATCTATATATATATATATATATATATATATAAAATAATGTTCTTCTGTGTAATGTCCTTTATAGAATCGTAAACTTTGCATACGATCATGTGGTGATCTTCAGTAAAGTGTTGTGCGTGAGCACAACAATCAAGAGGCTCATGCCCACAAAGGTTTCTGAGTTGGTACGATCAATATCTAGTAGCCAATAAAACTGATAACATGACATTATCATCATATCATGACATATATGTACATAATAATGTTGGAGCTTGAACTGTAAGGTGTTTTGATGGTTGATGTAGCAGTACACCAACCATGAATTACTGTTACTCTGTCGTGTTTTTCGGTATCTGTTCTCTCTCTGATCAGCCCGCCCTTCGCATCATAAGGGTGAGGGGACAGAAGCTGTACGCGGAGAGAGTTAATCTCCATGCCGCCAGATAGACGCCATGTTCAAAACTCTCTCATAGAGCGCACAAACGTCATGTTCTGCCTGATTTACGGTAACATTTATCTGTTATGCCGCAAAATATTCTGAATATAAGAATGTCATCAGGATCATGGAATGATGTATACATAGCATGGAATGAGAAAAGCTTTAGGGCGATGATAGCTATCATTGCATTGGTGTTCGTTTTATTTAAAATACGCTGTCTTTTTCTAGATCTATTATTCGTTTACCAATTTGCTTTAAATTGAAACACTAACTCGCATTATATTCGCTATATCTGAAGAAAATCTGTCGAATAATTTGTGTTTTCATTTCCAACTTTATTGTACAAACACCAACACATGAAGTTGCACACAAGCTACCCCAATCTGTCAAATTACCCCAATTGGAAGTAAACCTTATGCTTTTGTAATAAAGTCGAAAAACTATAAAAGGAATTTGACAGATTGTGGTAGCTGGATGTGCTGGCGTCTGTACAGTTTAGCCATGAAAAAATATTGAGTTTTAGTAATAATATGTAGTTATGAAACCTGGACTGGATAGATAGATAGGTACACTTTATCGCACATCACAGAATAAAATTTAGATGTATAGACATAGTTTCAATTTATGTACAATTGGCGGTCTTATCGCATAAGAGCGATTTCTTCCAGACAACCGTTGGATGGACTAGATTAGGAATTGAGAAAAGTGGCTAGCAATGTACTGTAAATCGACTAATTAAATATATATATATATATATATATATATATATATATATACATCTTGAAGGACATGTTGCGTCCTACATGGCGTTATTTACCGATGATGCTGCGTCCGACTGACTTTGTGCGTCCGGTATACGGACGCAAGATTGACCGACCCTCATTTTTAGCCCAAGGGTCCCTTATGATCATTAGAATCCAAGGGCGAAAAATTGGCATGGACGTAATTCCATCACTAGAATGCCTTTTAGCGTATAATATAGTTCCGCCATCGTCAGACTGAAATTTGGAGGGCGCTAGTGTTCAGCGTATAATTTACCACGTATACTTTAAGTTCAGTTCACCGATCTTATCGTGTCCATTGAATATCGTACTTAATTTATCAAGTTTTTATCATGTTTTCGTGACAACTATCTTGCGTCTCTTAAATATCCTTAAACCGGTACTAGGTACGGTGTCTGGGAGGCCTATTCGGGGTTCACGAGGGACGCATGGAACGGGGCGCGGGGCGGCGGGCTTCAGCGCGCTCGCGTGCCGAAGTTTTTAACAAAAAGACATGTGCCGGCCGTGATGCAAGCTTGTCACCAAAGTGAATTATTGTATTGTAGTGGTTATTTATTTGGTCTATTATTATAGTTAGTGATTATAATAATATATGAATCACAATGAAAAGAAGTGCAAGGAGGATTCTTAAATTGGCAAAACATAACTTCTTCAACCTTATAAAGCAGATGAATTCGTACCAAATCAAGGAATACCACTCGATGTTAATAATTCCTTGTCTAATGTATCTTTCAAGCCACCTAATAACATAAGTTTAAGTGAAGTTTTTTTTTTTGTGTGGCAATCTGCCCATGTTTTCAGCAATTTCTGCCAGTGTCACGTGTTTGTTGACTGCTCATGGGAAACTACAAAGGCTAGTTAATACTTTATTTTTGTGGCACTAGTTTAGAGCCTGTAACAATAGACAAACACAAATATGAGTTAGTGAATAGAAATACATAAATTACGTATCAACAAAGACAATAATCATAAATATCATAATTTTATCATGTTAGTCGATATAAATTTAATAAAAGCATTTATCATTAAGGCATTAGGAAAGAATGAAAGAAGGTGACGTACATTCAGAGGATGGTGAACGTTTAAAGAAGAAATATTCGCAAATGAGAAAGGTTTATTTAAGTGACATTTAAGAAAATATGATCTAGGGATCCATATTCTAATCCACATTCACACAAGGAATTGTCACGAATCCTAATTTTATGAAGGAAGACAGGGGTACAACAATGGCCAAGACGGATTCTGCAAATAACTGAAGTTACAAATTTAGGAACTTTTTTGTATTTGTAGAACCATGGTTTAGAGGGTATTTCTGCTTGAATAGAGGCATACCAATGGCCCTTGGTCTTACTTGATTCAATCCAAGAGAATTGCCAGGACTTATGCATATCAGTTTTGGGAAGGTGAAGTAGATCATACACCTGCACCGAAAAATATTTAGGATCAGCCAAATGGCTGGTAATAGCAGCCTTAGCATATGCATCTGCAAACTCATTACCTCTTATACCTGAATGCCCAGGGATCCATACTAATATGACCTCTACATTCTTTATAGAGCAAGAATGAAGACATTTTTTTATTTCCAGTATAATAGGAGAGCGAAGGGAATCTTTAAAAGGATTTTTGACAATAGCAGCCAAGGCACTTTTGGAGTCTGAGAAAATAATAGCTTTGGATATAGTATTATGAGATAGGATAAATACACATGCCTCAAGGATACCTATGTAAAAAATTTATGATAGTCTCTCCATTTATCATAAACAATAGAAGAGAAAACATCATTGGCATGAATAGTTTGTTTATCTATGCCAATGTGAGGAATAAAATTTGGATTAAAATTTAGAATTTCATATGGGAAGTCATACAATGCGAATTTAGTGCACTGGTAAATAGAGGATTTCATCTCTACCATACTAATCTTTTTAAATGAATTTAGAATTAGAGGTCTAGCTTTGTGCTTCCAATACTCACTCTGATCATATAAACTAACTAATTCAGACAGTTTTGACAATTTGTTGTGATTTTTGAGAAAATATGCCTTAAAAACATATTTGTCAGCAAGATATTGTCTACGAATAACAAGGGGAGCGTCTCCACTCTCCACCTGCAAAGCATTGATGGGTGTGGATTTCACGCAACCCAGAACAATACGGAGTGACTTAGACTGAATGGACTCTAATTTAGCCAACGCGATTTTACTGCAGGGCTCAAGTAAGAAAGTGCCATAATCCAGTAAGCTTCTTATTGTGGCATTGTAGATAAGTTTCAGAGTGAAAGGGTGAGCACCCCACCAAACAAATGCAAGTGCACGTAACATAGTTACATTCTTTTCACATTTGTTAGTAATATAATTAAGATGTGAAACGCCAGATAATTCAGAGTCTAAAGTAACACCCAGAAACTTTATTCTATCCTCAAATCTGATAGGAGATCCCTCAATTTCTAGGTGAACATGTGGGATCACTCTTTTACGGGTAAATATGACTGATGAGTATTTTTGGGGAGATAAATGGAGACCATGGGAGAAAAGCCAGTTGTTTAAAGAATCTAGAGAAACCTGCATGGATTCTTTAGCAGCTTCAATGGACGAATCAGTAACATACAAACAAAGATCATCAGCATATTGCAAAATTTGGCAGTTGATGTTGAGAGACCTATGTAAGTCACATGTATAAATATTGTACAATAAAGGATACAAGACAGAGCCTTGCGGTAATCCACGCCACACTGAACTGGGACCATACCTTTCCCCAGGAATGTGTAGGCTGATCAGGCAACCTGATAGCAGATTGCAGATACAATGAATCATCCTTACTGGGATACTCAGCTGACTTAACTTAGTCCTGAGTATTGAAAGAAGAACACTGTCATAAGCAGCTGAAATATCCAAGAAAACTGCAAGAACAGATTCTTACTAAAGGCAATGCGTGCATCGGTCCATTGTGCTTAATCCTTTACGAAAACCAAACTGGGATTCCGCTAAAATACCTCTATTTTCCACGAACCATTCCAACCTGTTTTTAATTAGGTGCTCAAATATTTTACATATAACAGTAAAAAGAGCTATAGGACGATAGTGATCTGGGTTATTTTGTGATTTCCCAGGTTTTAAAATTGGAATGATTAATTGTGTCTTCCAGTTGTTAGGGACGCATCCCTGAGAGAAACATAAGTTTATTATATCTAAAAGATATTGCTGACCAAGAGGACCCATTATTTTATAAAAAGAGTAGGGAAAACCATCGAATCCTGGAGCTGAATCCTGTACATTATGTAATACAGCCTCCAGCTCAGGTAGAGAAAAAGGATTATCTAGAGGATCATAGGAGGGAGTACTTATACCCAAAGAAGGACATTCTCCATACAGAGGAACATAAGACGGGGCCAATTTGTTAAGGAAGGATTTAGCTGTCTCCCGAGAACTTATTGATGGATTACAGGGAACGCAGCCACGTCAAAATCTTTTAAAATTTTTCCACACAAGGGAAGACGGGGAAGATGGAGAGAGGGAGAAACAAAATTTCTTCCAACCCTCATATTTTTTTTTCTTGAAGAGACGTTTGCAATTTGTAATACATACATACATACTTACCTGTCCAACTCCGAACTTACCTGTTCACACCAGCCTGTACCTCTGAGCTTACATGTTGATACATACTTACCTGTCCAACTCCGGACTTACCTGTCCACATCAGCCTGAGCCTCTGAGCTTACCTGTTTGTACCTACATACAAACTTACCTCACTCGTCGTGGTAAGCTCAAAAGGCACAGGATGGATGTAATTTAGTTATTATAATCATTATGATATATGCAGAACATTATACGGAATGTGCATGCAGTGTTTTGAACGTATACGGAGATATTCAGTGTGCAAGAAAGATTTAAGAGTGAACGGTCGCACAAATTCAGTTATTCGGAACCAATCTGAATTCAATAGTAAATGGATGTAATTTAGTTATTATAATCATTATGATATATGCAGAGCATTATACGGAATTGATTTAAACATACATTCGGATGGAGGCGGGAATGTCCATGCAGTGTTTAGTAGGTATACGCAGGTATTCAGTGTGCAAGAAAGATTTAAGAGTGAACGGACGCACAAATTCAGCTAGAAATATTTAATTTGAATATCACCATTTAACGTTTAAATGAAATTTGACGTCGACTACTGATATGATACTGATTAAAATATCCTATATACGCATTGAAAACATAAAAAATCTCACTACATTCAGTGGACGCCGCAGGGTGGTAGTTAGTAAAGACGCAAGAAGACCTTCGCGATTTATATATATATATATATATATATATATTAATAAAATACACAAATAATAATATATTATATATATCAACATATACATACTATAAATAAATAAGAATTGGTACACCAAATGTAAGGATTTGAGAATAATAATAAAAAGAAAAGAAACAGTAGCAGGTAGGATAGGCATGTTAAAGGAAATGGAAGAAATAAACATTAGGAGAGGGTGTGCACGTTTAGTGCTTAGCTAAATAACGCGCCTTACGTCTTGGCTGACGGAGTATATCAGCCCGCTGTAGCCAACGTTTGCGTTGAAACGCTCGATCACCTCCGCACGAGTCATGCCCACTGGGTTTTGAAATAATCTGTCAACAAAAAAAGTTAAGCGTAACCAATCAGCTTTATTACTCTTTACTTAGCTTTATCAAACTAATACTAAACTATTTATCTATACATATAATAAAACCGTTGGAAAGTCAAAACTGTACATATAATATTTTTTAAAAGGATACTTGGGGCGTGATCTACAATCGATATCAAAGCCAAAAATATAGTTTTTAGAATTTTTTTCTGTGTGTCTGTTTGTCTGTATGTATGTCCGGGCTAAACTCAAAAAGTACTGTATGGATTTACTTAAAATTTTGCATGAGTATTACTACGAGGTCGGGTCAACATATAGGCTACATTTTATCACGCTGTCACCTACGGGGGAGGAGCTGTGATAGCTAGTTAAAAATAAGACAGCTTTCTTAAATAAGACAATTTATTTAAAAAGATACTTTGTATTAAGGCTTTTTGTTTTAAAATAGCAATTGTTTAAAACAGACAACGCGCGCCTTAGAAAAATTAATAAATATAAAGGGATTTTATAATATTATTAAATAGTAGTAGTAAATAGATACTTATATAGCTAATTACACCTAGTCTTCGGACAAACAGACATGTTCATGCTGACATCTGTCCTTGGTGGGAATCGAACCCACGACCTGTGGCGTGAAAGCCAAGCATTTAACAACCACTACAACAGGCCCTCCAATTCCTTTTATTTTAATATAATAGTAAGTCCTATTATTATTTTAATATAATAGTAAGTCAAAGGAGCAATTGAATCACCTAATGGTAAGTGATACCGTGGACACCCACTACATCAAACGAGCTGCGAGTGCGTTTCCAGCCTTTAATTTTTATTACAATTCAATATATGATGTCCCTTAAAAAATACCATGACAATAATCGTACAAAGGTAGACAAATAAAATGACTATATACAATACCTGAGATGATTGGACTCAGTCTCTTCGTCGACGGGCTGGTGCAACGGGCCTAATCTGTATCCTCTTGGAGTCGGCACTGATCTAACGTGGACATCGCGCTGTCCGGCTGATCTCACGCCGTCCAATAATGACGCGAGCAACGCGTCTCTGTAGAACAAGGCACATACTAGAAACATCATATGTTTTAAATCAATGACCCAATGGTGTGTTCATTGGATCATTGATTTAAAACATATGATGACTTTTTATCGACTTCCAAAAAAGGAGGAGGTTGTTAGTTCGACTGTATTACGACAGTCAAGCAATTCTAAACAGTTCAGTTCTTACTTCCACCTGCCCCATCTCTGTAACTCCTTTCTCCACTACCTGGTTGCCTAACAGAGATCACAATTTGTGATAATGCCATCGATTGTACTATTATAATTTGCATGTTCCTCTCGCTTTGTATTGTTTCTTCAGGTGTACAATAAAGAATTTATCTATCTATATATTGTGATAAATCCTATATTTGTTATCCATTTGTAAAAACATTTGGACCATTCAGGAACCTATCTATCGAACGCTAAACCAGTACTCAAACAACAGACAAATCACGTAACATAGATGAAAAAAATATGCAATTAAATTGATATCCTCCATACTTTTTGGAGCCGGTTAAAAAGCAATGGCAACAAGTGCCTTTGAAAAGCAGAATGTGTCATATTATTATACATTAGCTGTCTGATACGCACAATTAAGATTGGCCGAAAACAGTTGATTGGTCTTAGCCTTTTAATCTGAATGGCGAAATCGTACACAATTTAGCAAGCGTATCTTTTGTTTTTTATTTATATCAGAGGGCGACAAACGAGTAAGTGGGTCACCTGATGGTAAGTTATCACCAGCAGCGCCCATTGACACTCGCAACACCAGAGGTGTCGCGGGTGCGTTGCCGGCCTTTAGAAGTCAGCAAACAAGTGTTGCTGACCTTTCCCCCCACCCCAATGAGCTCTGGCGACCTTACTCACACTCGGTAACACAACATTAAAATTATTAATGTTATTATTAAGGAGTGTCTTCTGTAAGGAGTGGATCTGGCTGAAGGCATAGAATATCGTCACCCCATCTCATCCCGTGGGGAGCGTAAAGTCGACCCCAGGGAATATACATACCAGAGAACGGGCACCAGCGTTTCTCTGTGTACTATGACTATCATACTACGAGTGCCAACCCGTCTGCCAAGCGTGGCGATTATGGCATACCCCTCTAAAAGATACGACACAACTCCATTGTGGAAATCTTTTGGGGAGGCTTATGTCCAGCAATGGACGATATTCAGCTGATATGGTAATGATGGTGATCTGACGTTATTATGCAACCCCTGCGTACCGTCCGCTAACTCTTATGCCAATAGCAAAAGAGTTAAACTTGTTTGTCAGGTGCGTCATTCTATATTTTGGCTGCGTTCGACCTTCAATATCCTTCTTAGCTTTTCGGTAGCATGGTTATTATCACCACCTCACAAAGTAGAGTCCATACATTAAAACCTTCTTTTATTTTTCTAGCTACAGCCAATCTTTATCTAGAAACTAATGCTACTCCTAGCTCTATAACCGGGTGATTGTTTTTGGATAGTGATACTTATGTGATACCGTTACCGCAAAATGTTTATTTAAATATTAAATATTATTCTATTCTCATGTTTAATGTAAAAATATATCTATTAATTATATTATAAGTTGTAAATGTTAGTAACATTTGCTTAATATGTAACCTATAACTTATATGTTTGGTCTAACCGTTAATGTTAGTTGGTTAGTAAATATTTGTAGAACTTTCTAAACTGTTACCGTAAAAGATGTGGGTAGATGACATTTTAGAGAAAAACGACTACTAATTAAAGAAAATTTACCTCTCGCCAGCCAAATAAGTGCGGGTCTGCCCATTGAGGTACTCGATGCAAAACTTCTGTGGGTTTTCAGTATCCCTCACCAAAGCGAACACATCGCTTAGAGGACGTAAACATACCACCTGCAAATAAAAATGACATAAAGTTCAAATAAAACATTTTCTTTTCTTTTACCTGTCGTTCAGTTAGTTTAGGAGGCTTTCACTGCTACACCAGAAATTAATCAAACTGTAATAATTTCGTTGGTCTTGATATACAACGTGGGGATAATAAAAAGAAATCACTTAAACCAATTAAATCGAAACTTCATATTGTCATATTTCGTGATCCAAAATTGAATTTTTTGACGGGCGTGCTTGATATACGCTGCCTTTCACTCCGCAGGTCGTGGGTTCGATTCCCACCCGGGACAAATGTTTGTTTGCATGAACATGTCTGTTTGTCCTGAGTCTGGATGTAAATTATCTATATAAGTATGTATTTACAAAAGAAAAATAGTATATGTAATATATCCGTTATCTGGTTTCCATAGTACAAGCTCTGCTTAGTTTGGGATCAGATGGCCGTGTGTGAATAATGTCCCAGGATATTATTATTATAACAATTTACTATAAATTTTAATTATTTTTTTGTAAGCTTTAGACAAGAAAATAAGCATGCCTGACCGTTTAGATTTATTTATTTCAGTCACTAGACGCAGACGCAGCGTGAGCACACAAGATCTTCGTTCCAACTTGTACGAGCCTCCCTACAAGTTGGAACGATCTTGTGACGGTCGCTGGAAGCCGCTGGATGCCAATTGTGGAGCTCTTTGGGGGAGCATTTGTCCAGCTGTAGACTACTTTCGGTTAATCACTGGATAAAATCACTGGATTGGTTTCGGACATTAATTTAATTGATTTTTGGAGCGTCAATATGCTTATTCACAAAGACAGTGGTATAGCATAATCATTCATAATTGTAACTATATTGCGTAAATTAAAAATTGCACCAGTCAAACAAACTGCAAGACATGGCTCTTAAAGCCATTAAGATATTGTGTACCTAAAAGAATTTAATACTTGATGTTTACAGACATCACTCATATTCTCAAAATAATAAAATAATCTCAATCAGGTGGTCATGTTTCCAGAAAACAAAGCCCATAGATAACACCTACATCCTCCGGAAGGGTATTTAGCAAGGGAAGCCTAAATTTGATCTGTGGTCCGGGTAAAGTGATGAACAGTATCACGGACCCTGCATACCCTGGATTAGTTCTGGTTCGAGACCCGCAGGACAATTCACTTTATTATTTTCCATTTTTGAGATTAGATTTGCGCTTTACATTGGGAATTATACCATAAAATTAAATCACTTATATTGATTGTAACAATATATAATGCATCATGTTGACTTCATCGAGAAACAAAGGCTCATATTTATGACGAATATTACGTAACAACCTTGCGTATGACGTATTGGAAACATCTGTGCCTTTATTTGTGTAACATTAAAATAAGCCTACGTTTGCACGGCTACAAATCGAAAATGGATTAAGAAAATCATTCTTGGGTTTTAACCCTTGACCAGGCATTGCGCTCATATTTTTCCATTGGTTTTGTACCTTAATTGAATATGCTAAGGTTGAATTTTATGGTCTCTTGTATAGGCTACAGTCTAGTAAAGGGTTAAAAGCGCACGAGGTGGTATTAATGCCGAATTTAAAGAGAACATCTGTACTGTGACGCTTCGATTCTATATTACGCGACATGTGCACCCTTAGAGCCTGTCCAGATAAGGCGTTTTACGCGCGAGTGCACTCGCGCGTCTCAATTTCTATTCCGTCCAGATACCGCGTTTCAGGCGCGTTTCTACACGCGCCTGAAACGCTGGGAGGGATCCAGTCAGTTGCAAACATGGGCTCGGAGACAGCGATTGTGTTGTGGCTTGCATACCGTCGATGGAAACGTCGTAAACAGTACACAAACATTTAGTTATCACGCTCCATTTTAAATTAACTAAGTCCACTCGCAACGAACTCGCGCGTAGTACTGGACGCAGCAATGGCGCTCGAGTATCTCGACTCGCGCGGCGCTCGCGCGTAAAACGGGCGAGTCGAGAGTCCCGCGCATTGCACGCGTTTTACGCGCGATTGATGGAACGCGCGTAGGCATCTGGACGGGACATATGTAGCTCTAGTATCTGGGGTACGCGCGAGTGGCACCGCGCGCGTGCACTCGCGCGTAAAACGCCTCATCTGGACAGGCTCTTAGGCTGATTTCAGAGTCGCGCCGGCGAGCGGCGCCGTCCAAACGGGCGCGCTTACAATTACATACACTAGATAGTAGTTGCGTTTCATAGTCACGCAGTTCAAACGCGCCGCTGTGAGACGCGTGCCGTCGCGTCGGCCAGCGCTGCCGAAGCGCGCGCGGCCCTAGCTCCTCTATTTGCAGCTAGCGTTTCAGAGTGACGCGGGTCGCACGCGTTGTTGCGTACGCTTAAAACGAAAATGTTTAAAAAAACTGTAACTAAGTATCTTCTGGTAAGTCGGAGAACGATGTTACGAAGGCGTCTCTTAGTAGTTTTACACCTAGATAAGTATAACATTGTTTAAGTTTGTTATGATTAAAACCACGTAGCATAAATTGTCATTATGTTTTTACTTTTTGTTTTATGTTCATTTTAATTTTAATTTTTTACTATGTATGTACCCATGCCAAAGAACATATATTATTATAATTTTGTTTATATCTAAGTTCTCATGTGAGTGACCTATGTCTTAATGAGAATAAATGTCTTTAAACTTTAGTAACCTTGTGGCATTGAACTGAACATTTAGCAATCTAAACATTTAGCGATGACGACATCGCTGTTGCACTCTTTCCATAAAAAATAAATAGCTAAACTAGATTATACACAACTGTACATTGCAAAGAAACGCGCGATACTTAAACTCGTTTCACAGTGGTCCGCGTGTCAAGCGCGCGCTGTTGAGACGCGCTGGCCTCCGGCGCGTGCCGCGCGCGTCACTCTGAAATCAGCCTTAGAGGTATTGCACGTAAAGGTCTTTCGGAATAAGTCTATACGTCTAGTATACAGCTGTATAAGAGACAGTACGTCACTTCGGTTTCATATGAGGCGTTAAGTTCAACTTGTGTATACAAGGTGAGCCTAGAATAACCTTTAACCAGACACATGTAATATTGATATACTTACGGAATAAGTCTGTGGATCTCTCTCTAATATACAGGTGTCCGAGAGACAGAGCGTGCGTCGCATCGGTTCCATATGACGCGATGGGTTCACTTTGTGTACTATGAACTCACTCAGAGACGTTTGATGTTGGTCACCACTGAAACAAAACAATAAACATGATATGGTTAATGTTCCAATGTTAATCCTCCTTGATTTTTCCGGGTCCGGACCGGGATACCCCGGGACATGCCTGAGTCTGACCGCCAAGTGTCGTTCTATTGTGTGCCACTGTTGATCCTGGCCCACAGGAGTTCCAGTGCTAGTGCCAATTAAAATATGTTAAAACACTATATTATGTTAGGCCATCGTAGTGTCTAGCTTGACGTAGTCGCTTACTATGGGTCTCATAAGTATACTAAGTCAGTCAAAGTGCAGTGGACTACACTCCGTAATATGGAGCATGAGCAAGCCTCTCACAAGCAAGATGGACCGAGGGGCTAGCAAGGACCACGAGAAGCCGCTGAATGCTGCAGCAGTAGAATGACCATTACGGGGATCCTAAATTTTTCCAGCAGTAGATATCTTGCAGCTAAAATGGTGAATTCCTAGCCAGTAGGTAATGTTTGAACCGTCAGTTTCGATTTCCGCGTCAGGGTTAGTAGTCACTGAGCCTCTACCGGCTAAGTCGCCGAACATCGATTTCTAAAATGCCGTTGAAATAAATAAAGGTTCAAAATCACTTAATCAATCGTTAAATCGGCTTTAACGTTGACAATCGATTCCGGACCATTTATGACGTCACATGTGCTCATGGAAGCCGATTTAACGATTGATTAAGTCATTTTTAACCTTTACTTATTTGAAGCTATTTAAGAAATCGATGTTCGGCGACTTAGCCGGTAGAGCCCCTGGAGTATATGGATCGATTATAGTACTCGTGGACACTACGGATTGCAACCAGGCCGCGTGCCCTTGCACATTTGCGCGCAGATGCGTTGTTAGTCAGTATGTTATGCGAGTGGTCACCGTAGATAAAACTGGAAGCCGTATTATATTTTTAGTTCGATATGTTGCATCGTTTATCTTAAACTCAAAATTAATGGGGGGCGTTCATATGGAGCTATGGGCACATCTAGTCTGATAATAAGGCTGATATATTCGAATACGATTACAGTCCATATTCATGTCCTCCTGCCAATTTCGATGAAGGCAGCCAGTCTCAATGGTAACTGGGTGGGGCATATTATAGTGCACAAAGGTGTGCGCAAACACAGGGGCACTTTCTATTCCCTCACTCTCGTGATCCGATGGGTCTACTAATGAACGCGACCAACTGAAAGAGATGAGGTTATAGAACCGCATTTTTACTTGTTCTCCGAGGCACGGGGGTGTAGTACTACCAACTCCCAGACTTCACACTGATACTGAGAAATTTTCTTGAAAGAAAAATTCCAATAACACTTTTTTGTTTCGACCCGGGATTTGAACCTCGTACCTTATTATATGCGGTTAAACACGCTACCGCTACACTAAAAAGCCAGCCCATATTAACATATGTAGATATTGAAAAACCTTAGTGTACGAGCGAGGATTTTCCTCTGAAACCTATTTTCAATTTTCCTCATACATACATAACACTATAAACCACCAATAGTAATATGCTAATCATACAAAATTTGATACGTCCACAAATAAAACAAGAGCACCGCAATAGATAAATGAGTTCATACGCAAGGTCGAATGAATCATTATCAACTACTAAACATTAGAATAACAATATTATTAGTGGGACAAGAGAATTTGTTAATTGGAAATGTTATCCAGGGAAACTCACATTTCGCAAGCATTGCTTTTGGAGAGATTTTTTATAGTGTTGGGACAACACGCTGCCTGTACTATGGCAACCAGACACCTAATAAACATCTATATACATAATAAAATAGTAGGAAAGTCAAAACTGTACATTGTATATTTTTTATAGTGTTGGGACAACACGCTGCCTGTACTATGGCAACCAGACACCTAATAAACATCTATATACATAATAAAATAGTAGGAAAGTCAAAACTGTACATTGTATATTTTTTATAGTGTTGGGACAACACGCTGCCTGTACTATGGCAACCAGACACCTAATAAACATCTATATACATAATAAAATAGTAGGAAAGTCAAAACTGTACATTGTATATTTTTTATAGTGTTGGGACAACACGCTGCCTGTACTATGGCAACCAGACACCTAATAAACATCTATATACATAATAAAATAGTAGGAAAGTCAAAACTGTACATTGTATATTTTTTATAGTGTTGGGACAACACGCTGCCTGTACTATGGCAACCAGACACCTAATAAACATCTATATACATAATAAAATAGTAGGAAAGTCAAAACTGTACATTGTATATTTTTTATAGTGTTGGGACAACACGCTGCCTGTACTATGGCAACCAGACACCTAATAAACATCTATATACATAATAAAATAGTAGGAAAGTCAAAACTGTACATTGTATATTTTTTATAGTGTTGGGACAACACGCTGCCTGTACTATGGCAACCAGACACCTAATAAACATCTATATACATAATAAAATCGTAGGAAAGTCAAAACTGTACATTGTATATTTTTTTAAAGGATACTTTGGGGCGTGATCTACAATCGATATCGAAACCAAAAATAGTTTTTAGAATTTTCGTCTGTGTGTCTGTTTGTCTGTATGTATGTCCGGGCTAAACTCAAAAAGTACTGCATGGATTTACTTCAAATTTTGTATGAATATTACTAAGAGGTTGGACAACATAAAAGCTACATATTATCACGCTATCACCTACGGGGGAGGAGCTATGATAATTTATAAAATTTAACGCGGGTAAAACCGCGGGGCACAGCTAGTACTTATATATTTCTAAATACATAGATAAATTAACCACTACCACTATAAAAACCGCCCTTACTACCTACAAGACAAGACAAGACAAGTTCTTTATTTGCAATAAACATGTACTATCGTACCTATTGTAAAATTCTAGTCTGAGAACCACGGTACGGACGCACATGGGGCCGGTTACCCCGTGGTTCGTGGGTTCGATTCCCAACCGCACAAAAAATTTATACCAATCATTTTAACGCTGTCTGACAGTATGAAGTTCAAATTGTATTCACTGATATGAGAACGACAACAAGCGTTAACAAAATAATAAATTTTATAAATTCATTAACAAGTGTTAATTAATATAAACTGTATTATTTTGTTAAATATATCATACACAATAATACAACAGTTTAACTGTACACAGACCATAATGGCTTGCACACAGGTCAATCGCCAGGGGGTGAGGTTGAGAGGTATTGCTTAACCCACGTACCCTGAGCATAACATTACAAATCAATGGCATATCCCCGCGTCTGGTTTAAGCAGCACGACCTTAGGTATTGTGTGACTATACGGACTATGGACTCTTTAGAAAATGAACTTGAATTTATTCATGAAAATATCGATTTTTTATGGAGATTCCAAATCATTACATTTTCCATTTTATGCTCTATTTGTATATCATGCATCTGAACTATATAGTCAAACAATGTTCTATACGAATACCTACAAAATGATCAATATAGCGCGTTAATTCCTCAAATCTTGCTTTTATAACCCATGCAAAATCTAGACGCTATAACATCGGTATTTTAGTAGTATTCAAAGCGTTCTCATTTTGTGGAACGATTGCAAAGTTTAAGGTAAGTGGCAAGCCACTTCGTATCGCCTTCACTAATATATGCAGTATATTGCCCGTCGATACTTTTGTTCATTCATGGTGAAAACTTGCTCTCGTGACAGCCTAAATGTGGATTCACACTCAGTTGGTAGATCAACAACTATACGTCTTTACACTATGCTCCGAATATGGATTATCGTTATTATCATGCCTAATTTAGGCAGTAAACTGTTGTAGCATGACGTCATTGAAACCATACACTCTACAGGGTGAAGCCACAATCTCTATAGAAAATTATTATGTTTCGTTATTAATCACTATATTGTGGGATTGGCACCATTATTTAGGAAACCATGACAGCTCTATCTAAACAGACTTCAAAACAATTTGACTGGATGTTTTCTTTGTTTATATATGTTACTCGATTCAGTTGGTTACGAACCGGTTTAAAAATATCTCCGTATTATTAATATTGGAGCTGGTACTTTAAATTATTTACTGAAATAAGACTTGGACGCTGGTGAAAGCGTGACGAGAGCAAGCGAGAAAGGGTGATCGGGCGAGGCGAACGGAAGTCGAGAGGGAGATATAAGTTAGTGAAGATAAAAAGAGAGAGAGTAACGTTTCGTATATTACTGTAGGGGCAAGAGAGGTGCGAGCACACATTTTCTTTCCCTTTCTCTCATAGTCAATTACGTTTCGTATATCTAACTCCCCACACAAATTCATCAGCTGATCTGTGTCTTGTATGGGAAGTTATTTTATTTTCTGTATTTTGCATTTTGATCTGCTATAAGTGGATAAGTATCATAAGCCAATCTAACTCTTTAATTTACGTCCACTATAACGTAAACTTAACTGTCTTTCTATCTTCACTAATTCATATCTCCCTTCCACTTGCCTCGCTCAATCACACTTTTCATAACGCTCTCCTCACGCATTCACCAGCTTACACCCCAAGTCAAACGTGCGTAAAGAAGTTTTACTTCAAAAATATATTTCGTATTTCACACACTGGTTTTCTTTAATATGTTTAGTTTCATGGGTACATGGCACTCCTTAAATTACCTCCACTGTTAATGCTACATTTCACCTAGTACTATTACTTATCGTATTGGCAGTGGTTACCCTTTAGCGTAAGAGTTGTTCAAGCCGGCCATAAGACCTCAGACATGGCTGAACGACGGTTGCCTAATGGGTACAACCGGGACCGACAGCATAACATGCTCTCAGAAATTAAACATCACCCAGTATGTCACCCATCTATGGATTAACCGCGAGCCTAGTTGCTTAACCTCAACAATCAGTTATAAGCGCATACAACTTGTATAAGTTAAATATTCTGGTATTACTCAAAATCAAACTCACCTATACTTGCCAAATCTCTGATCATGATAATCATCCAAAGTGATCATTGCTGACAACACCTTGATGCTTATACTCAGAGTCAGGCTCGACATCTCCAGCATCTTATTGATGATGATCTGATGATCCATCGAGTTCGAAAATAAGTGTAGTCTACTGTATCCTCCAACTGCAATGACAAATCCTCCTGGTATGTCTCGGACAGGAAGTATTCCTTGTACATCACAGTATGGGTAGCTGGCCAGGAGAGTGTGTGTTGAAGGATCTAGCTGATCTAGAGCACAGGGTCCAACTTCTAAGACTACAGGCAGGCGTGTTCCACTCCAGTGATGCTTGTAAGCTTGATATCTCTGAAAATATATGTATTATTGATCAAGTCTTACTGTGATTTGAACTGCTTGGTCCGTTTATGAGTAAAACATTTGTAAACTACATATTTGTTATTTAACATAAGAAAGAAGAATAAAAAGTTTTTATTAATTTATTGCATGTACATTATTGTATACAAAATCGATTTTATTTTTAATCAATTTATAAGGCTAGCTGACTTTTATATTTTTGCTGTTATCAACTCAAACAAGATATTATATAGTAGTCCATAATTGCTGAAAAGGCTACAATCAAAGCATAGACTATAGTAATATGCCACGACATAACTTTTATAAGACTGAAAAATAGCACAATAAGCTGTAAGACGTTATGAAAGGTTTCAAAGAAAGCAACAGAATACTAATAACCAAAATAAAACTTAATCTGCATAATTCCAAAATGTTAGACCAATCCCTAAGTTACCTAACACTTTCGCAGCCACGCCATGAATCCAGTACTCAGGTGCTGGGGACAGGAAGTGTTACAAGGAAAAAAAAATACTTACATAAATATCTTTTGGTTTATCAGCAAACAACTGCCTATATTTGAAAGCCTCAGTGAGTATCAGACATTTGTGTTCCGATGAGAACTTCATTGAATCCACTTTCTTATCTTTCTTCATGACAAGAGTAAAGTCATGATTAGCGGCGGAATTCGAATGCTTTGCTGAAGCAATGGTGACTACATCAGCATACAGCCATTTGTTGGTCACCTCCAGACGGTCCGGGTTATATGTGGTGATGCCATGGGTGCCAATGGAGAACACCCGCTTGTATTTCCCTTTCCATGAGTGCTTCGTAACCAGAAAGGACGCCACATCTTGGTTGTCTTTTAATGGAATCATTTTATCATGGCCTGGGAACACAAAGAACAGGAATTAATGAAACCATAACTGTCATTTTTTAAAACATAGCATCGTTCTTTGCTTTATTGCAATTTAGAGCAATCTGAAACACCAGTCAGAGACACGAAAAAACCATTCTTGCTGCATGAAAGTTGAATTGTAATCACAACTTAAACAGAGTGACTTAGGATTCTGATTAACTTATCCTAGTCTATACATGTAGTACATACTAAGAAAAGTTAATCAGCAATCCTTAGAATGGTATTTTCATGCCTCTCACAAGATTTTTTCGTCAGTACAAACTTTCTAAAAGTAGGTGAAATGTTACATCAGACAGTTCTATTGGAGATTAGGGTAATTCTGTCTGACTGACCAGGTCTAAAGAAGTTACCAAACAATGTGAGCAACATTCGAGACAAATATATTTAAAGAAAGATTAGGGTAATTCTGTCTGACTGACCAGGTCTAAAGAAGTTACCAAACAATGTGAGCAACACAAGCAACATATTTATTTAAGCTACACACTTCAATAGTGTGTAGCTTAAATAAATACGGAAATCAAACAACTTTTCTTTAAATATATTTGTCTCGAATGTTGCTCACATTGTTTAGTAGGTAACTTCTTTAGACCTGGTCAGTCAGACAGAATTACCCTAATCTCCAATAGAACTGTCTGATGTAACATTTTCTTTAAATTAAATGTAATAATAGATAAATGTTTAAATTGTAGAAATTATAAGTAACATGTTAAACACATGAAAACATTAATCAGCATCTAAAATGATTTTTCCATGTGCAATTATCAATTATTACAGTTTTAGTTTTGCACAAAACCTTTTATAAATAAACCATATTTCAACAAACAAACAATTTGAATTTTAAATCAATAACTGATGGGAATGGGCACCAATAAACAAGATTTATTTTTTGGAAATTAATAGTAAACGTATTTAGAATTATTTTATATCTATATGGTAAGTGTAATTTACTAACTATTGCACTGTTCGTAGCACAACAAATAAGTACACATGATGACTGAAGGTAACACAAAATTTACTTTAAATTTAATTCATACATGTCTAGAATCTAGACATTTTATCATAATGTTTCTAATTCCAATTAGTGAGTCAAAACCAAGTTAATTGAAACTTAAAACATTAACATAAGTCTGAATCTTCAATGTTCTTTATGTTTTTAAAAGTAAAAGTTAACTGAGTACCTATTCTGATGAAGTGAAATTTTAATACCTAACTTTTTTTCTTAAACTTAGAACATCTTGTATGATCCACCTATATTTGCAAATAAAGATTATTGTATTGTATTATTGTATTGTATTTATATCCTATAACTGAAAAAGATGCATGTTATACATGCATCTTTTTCAGTTATAGATGAGGAGTTTGAAGCTGATATGATCATCTGAGTTTGTGACATTATAGTTCTGAAATGGTTCAAACACATTACTTTATTTGAAATTAGTAATAGTATCATAGTTGAAATAGAGTATAACTTATATGAGTTATCTGGTTTCCATAGTACAAGATCTGCTTAGTTCGGGAACAGATGGCCATGTGTGAAACATTTCCCAGGATATTATATATTATTATTATCTGTTCAAAGGTAAGAAGCTCATTTCATATTTTGTATTGTGAGATATCTTTGGGTTATTGTATCAATAAGTTGACCAAAACTAGACTCCTTGTGGGTTATAATAGTTTGCTAATTTTCTGACTTAGTATATAGTTGGTAACATACTGGAAATAGTTGAACATGTTTATTATAATAATGAGCAGCTACAGATTCTTATTTGTAACACACTGGCAATATTTTTATACACTGTGGACACTGGTCTCATCGGGATAAAGATTTAGGTAAATCATTACCTTACCTAAATCATTACCACGATGAGACCCATGTCCACAGTATATAAAAATGTGTACAAATCGCGAAAGTTTAAAAACACTGGCAATAGTTTTATTCATATGTTAAATTAATGAATTTGAAGAACTAGTTGTTGTCTCGACAATTGACTGGCTGAGTGTGACATTGTAAAATTGATGTAACCAATATATTCGACACTAGCTGTGCCCCCCTGTTTTACCCGTGTTAATTTATATAATTATAGCCTATGTGTTAACCCAGGGTATCAGCTAACTCCATACCAGATTTTAATAAAATCACTCCATCTGTTTAGATGTGAGGAGTAACAAGCTTACACACTCACAAACTTTAGCCTTTATAATATTAGTGTGATTTAAGTAACCCTACCAATAAATGATTATTGGCTAAAAAACTAAAATGGCTACAGTTCATTATTATTATGTTACATGCTAGTTTTTTGATTATGAAAGCAACTTCGCATTGGCAATTGTTGATCATGTTTATATAATTTAAGTTAGTTTATTACTAATGTGACATAATTCATAATGTAATCCTCAATATCCATTATTGATTTATTTATTTGTTCAATTAACAATTTTCACATTGTGTTTGATTAAAAATACTAAATTGAATATATACAACTAACTTATAATAGTATGTTTCACTCAAAATTGGTACAGGCACACATAAACCTAACTATTCATTTAATTAATTACTAGCTAGGTTTATGAGTGCCTGTACCAATTTTGAGTGATACATACTTGATATATGTAACTGTATATAGTCATTATGAAATCTATCTGAATCATCAGTCATCACTAACCCTGAAATATGAATCATGATAAAGCAGTAAACATTGGTTAGCTGATATAGTGCTGTGTTTATTGGTAAATGATTTGATAACATCTTAAGTGAAGAAAATATTAATTGGTAATTGTATTTGAAGATAACAAAACAATTACTATTGGTAAAAAAAGATACCTTGTTAGTTAGATTGAAGCTTTAAAGATAAAAGCCAACTGGTTTTTGAGTCTGAAAAGCACAGGAAGTATGCACAAAAAAGTATCAAGAGGCAAAGCATTCCTGCACTCTATAGCAAGTTTGATGAAAGCACATGAAGGGTCATCATAGGAGCATTGCTTCATACTTCTAGTATATCACCACAACATAAAGTAGTAAAAGGAGAGGCTCTTTGTGATTTAACACTGATCACCATATTGCAGCAAAAACAAAAAGATTCTGACAATTCAATGTAAAACATTAAACAGTCGTGTGAAATATCGAAAGGCTCATTGGCTAACTGTAAATGTCAAAATAAACATTCTAAAGTTTGATTAACCAAACTAAGAAAAAATGCTATTTATTAATGTTTAATAGAATTTATTTTTGTTTTATTGGTGAACAACTGTGGTTAATTTGTATTACATATTTTTATGAACCAATAATCGCATAATAGGTCACCATTGATAATTCGGAAACAAAATTTATAAAAGCTTCAATAAGCGTCAAGTCAAGCTACTAATTATTGTGTTTGTTTTTCACTTAGACAACATTATGGGGTAATCCTGCTCTAACCCATGTGTTGCAATAGTCAGGACAGGATGAGTAGGAATAGCTTAGCTTGCTAGTTCCTACGGAGTCACTTTGGTCGCTCAAAATTGTTAAGAGATGTTCATTGGTCAAATCAAATCAAAAATTCTTTGATTTGATTTGACATTGATGACATGACATTTTACATTGCACATTCAAGGGTGTTAGTGATGTTGAGGTTGCTATGTCCAGCCGATTGGTTGATTCAAAGAGCAAAGCAGAGGCTCAACAATAAAATACTAATGAGCTGCAATAAACTTAATTTTATGAAACATACAGTCACTCCCCCTGAACGTTAGTGAATCCAGAACCTGATTTATTGTCTCATTTACGCTCAGGTTTCTACAATTACCGCAAACAGTAGTAACTGATTTCGACCATTCAAGTAAAAAAACATAAAAACCCAATTGGAAAACTCATAGAGATAGAGAGCCACAGTGTGCAACCAATGTTAATAGCGTAATTGTATCAACATAGCTATTTATTGCCAGTTATTACATTTCAACCGGCATTAATTTCTTCGAATTTGGAACAAGAGGGTTACAATAACAAACCCGTTTAGCTAATCATTTTCGCATCAACAACAATCGACCTGTCACTGAACTACAATATGGAATAACAAATTGCAATGTTTTCAAATAAACAACTTTGTAACATAGCCGAAACTAAATCTAATGAGAACAATCCTCCCCCTTGTAAATAGATCGGGAACCATTGATAGCGAATACGTGTAAACAAGGAACACTGCAACTCATTTTTATCCGGCAACCAACAAAAAAAGAACAAAATAAATACTCACACACTTTAAAGGAATAAATAAGCTTCAATACTTTCAGCTGATATCCGATAAGAGCCACATATTATACAAATAAACGTAAAAAAGTGAACAAGAGCTCGAGAAAGGACCGACCAATCGTTCGCCAATTTGACAATTACATTGGGGAGGCCAACTGCCAAGAAATAAAATATTGGTCATTGTTGAACCATTCTGATTTTTAACAAAAATATTTTATTTAAATATTCATTCGGTATTATATGTTAATAATAATATAAAAAACGTTTAAAAAAGATAGTGATCATAAAATCTACGATTTCATTGTGTTGTTTGTTTATTCCAGAATGCATCCAAAATACTGTAACGTCAGTCATGGTGCGATCAAATACTACTACAATGAATTCTTTTTCTATTAGTATCGATAATTCCCTAAACAGCGTCATTAATATTTGCAACTTTGCAGGGTATTTTAACTTCCAGTAAAAAAATATTTTATTTCTATTTTAATTCTCAACAAATACTTTTTATTTCCCAAATTAAGAAGCAATATAAAGATTAACATTATAGGTTACATTTTTATTATAGTTTTCAAACACAACCTTTCCTCTGTCGCATGCAGTGCTACGTGCACTACTTTTTAAATATCTTTTATAAAGTATTCGACTGATAGGCCGCAACATGGTTCTCGACCTAGATCTGTTCCGCGCTGACAAAGAGGGCGACCCAGACAAAATCCGCGAAAACCAGAAAAAAAGATTTAAAGATGTCGGTCTTGTGGACACCGTGGTGGAGCAGGATCTCCTGTGGAGGCGACTTCGTCACGACGCCGATAACTACAACAAGCTGAAGAATGTGTGTAGTAAAGAGATTGGGCAGAAGATGAAGAGCAAGGAACCAGTAGGTTCAGAAGATGAGCCAGTACCAGCAGAAATTGCCGACAAATTAGTTGACCTAACTGGTGAACAGTTAAAACCTTTAACCGTGAATCAAATTAAAAAGGTGAGTGAAAGTGTGAGACAATTATAGCTAGATAAGTTTCACCAGAAGCCTTAATTCCTATAAGACCTATTTAGTGTTTAAAAAAAGCGTAATTCTGTCCCCCATATGGTATTTTTGGCAGCTGAATAAACAACTGATGTCTTGTTAGAGTTGCACAGTAAATACGAATATTTTATACAATTACGTATCAATATCTGTAAAACCTTAGATTTCCTATTCACAGAAGTTCTCAGTAAGTAGTAGTTTTATTGATTTTTGTGACTCATTAGGTTTGTTATGATTGCATCATCTGTGCCACAACAAAGTGTTGGGTACCTCTCACATTTGTGACCTTATTTTAATTATTGCAGATTAACCACTTTTCCTATTGAAAGTAGTTTTAATTAAGTAAAGGAGTTTGAAAAGCAGAACTAGCCAACATCTAATTTGATGAAATCACTGTTAAACCAAATAGCCTCCTTTTGGTCATATTAAAAATGTTTTAACATATGCATGTTAAAGTTTATCTATTTGCATTAGCAGTTAGTACCTCTAACACCAAATTTATTAATATAATTGCAGTAAATTCTTTCTCCTGCATGTAAGACTTAGTTAGGCTAACAATTTTATTTAAATTAATATTTATTTTCCCACTATGTATTAGGCAATTTAGGCAGAAATATTTTTAAAAAACATCAACCCTTCCCTACCATACCATACTTACTTTTGTGAATTATAAAATGTTTTAATGTTTATGAGTAACTAGCTGCACCTTACTGCATTACCTGTATTTCAACCAACATTATAGCCTATCTGTGAATTCAGGATGTATAGGCACTGGGATCTTATTTACACATGGCCATCTGATACCAAACTAAGCAGAGCTTGAACTATGGAAACCAGATAACTGATATTCTACATATACTTCTTTTCTTTTGTAAATACATATATATTTATATAGATAATTACACCCAGACTCAGGACAAACAGACTTGTTCATGCTCACAAATATCTGTCCTGGGTGGGAATCGAAGCCACAACCTCTCTCTCCTCGCTGAAAAGCCAGCATATTGCCAACAACCCCAACAGGCCTGTCGTCTATTTATGCTATTGATAATCCAAATTGAAGCCTATGTGTTAAGCCAGGTAATAATAATATCTGGGTACAATGTCACACAGATCATCCTAGCCCCAAACTAAGCAAAGCTTGTACTGTGGGTACCAGGCGACGATATACATACTTATATAGATAGATAAATACTTAAATACATAGAAAACATCCATGACTCAGAAACAAATATTCATGATCATCACACAAATATATGCACTTACCGGGATTCGAACCCAGGACCACCAGTTTCGTAGGCAGGCTCACTACCAACTAGGCTACGGTGACCGTCATAGCGTTATAATAATCTGTCTTCATTCCGAATTTTATGTAGTCTATGTATTAAGTTGGCTTATAAGCTATTTCCTTTCTGAATTGTAGCTTAGTTATTAAACTAGGCCAGGTTATTAAGCCTTTGTTCCAATTTTCATCCAAATTTTAGCCTATTTGTTTATTTACCCTATAAGCTTATATTAGTAGATTAATATTATACCACTATCAAGACAATATAAAATTAATAAATTGTTAAAAAGTATTTCCAAAAAAAGGTCCTAATAGTTTTGTAAATTTCATTATGGGTATTGTCAACTATCACTTTAATTACACATTTAAAAAATTCTAAAATATATAATTATGGAATAATTTCCCCAGGTTAGAGTATTAATAGATGAAGCCATAACAAAGAATGAACAGGGTCTCATAACAGCAGAGAAGGCTCGTTCAGCAGCACTCCGGGAAGTAGGCAACCACCTTCACGAGTCTGTTCCTGTGGATGACGATGAGGACCACAATAAGGTAGAGAGGACATATGGTGACTGTGAATTTAGAAAGAAGTATTCTCATGTGGATCTTATCTGTATGATTGATGGTGAGTTAACTTTACTCCTATCCTACTAATATATTTCATATATTGCTTCATCATCATCATATCAGCTGAAAGACATCTACTGCTTTACAAAGGCCTCCCCCAAGGATCTCCCCAATGGTGGGTCTGGTGTCATATATTGCTTGTTAATATGCAATAAAAAGAGAAACTTCACTATATTTTCATTTGTATATAAAGCTATGGACATTACCCAATGATGGGTTAAGATCACCAATCTGATTTCCTATAAATAGGTCAATTTTTTAATATGTTTGTGTAAAGTGTTTCTAATTGGCTAAATTAATTAATTTCATATGATCTTAAGATGAAAATGAACCCTTTGATTAAAGAGCATTAACTTGTTTGTAAATCTCTCTACTGTGGTCATGTGGCTAACTTTTTAAATCAGCCCAATATTTAAAAGATTTATGAAATATTACAACAAACCACTCCATACATACAATATGGATTAATATTCATTACTTATTTTCATAGTAGTTGGGTAAAAACAATAACTTTATTGTTATCTGTTACATGAACAATTATATACATTATTTTATTGTGAAATACACTTGTGCAAATGGATAGCTGCTGTCATTATAAATTTAATGTGTCATGTTTCTCCTATAATAGTGCATGTTGTAGTAAAACTTTAATAGTTTCTAGTATTTTCTCATAATCGTTAATTTTGTTGTATGCCCTTTTTTAAATTTTAATTCTTTTGTTTGATCTTGTCAGACCCATCATTAAACACCTGATGCTTATTTTTGTTTTGTAGAAACTAATAGCACTTAGAAGGCATTCCATTGAATGATAAATGACAGATTAAGATGCAACTTTTGCCTCTCCCTACGAATCGGTATCTTACTTAAGTTAAGAGATCATAAACTATTAAGATGTGATGACACTCATAATGTCTGGTTTAATTTGGAACTTGAAATTATAACAAGGCTAATGATGCTTTCATCAACATTAATATTTATGTTCCAAATTGATAGTGCCCCAGTGTCTAATGACCATAGTAAGTTATGTGTCCATCTGTCACTCTCAGTGATGCCACTCCACTTACAGACCATACAATCAAAAGTGATGTATATCTACTTCTTCAATAGATAAATTCCGTCTAATATTGTTTACTGCCATGTTGTTGTTGTGTTAATAGTGTTTACTGTCAAATTCAAGTCTCAATGTCAATATTCTGTATTATGAGGAATTCATGAGTGGCTAATCTTGACAGTAACCATTTTAAGACAGGGAATTTTGTTTGTTGTAAAAGTAGACATACTCAATTGTTTCTTATGATTAACAGCATCTACAGTCAGTAGATCATCTACTCATAAGTAAATGTGATGATATAATTTACAAATTTAAGTTTACTTGACTCTGTCTAGATACCCTTAGAACCTTAAACTCCTTTGCTGCTCTTTATATTTATCCTATCGTCACTTAACTATCATATATGGTTACAATTTTAGGTATGGATGGAGAGCGGGGCGCGGCGGTAGCCGGTGGGCGCGGTTACTATCTCAAGGGACCGGCAGTCTTCTTGGAACAAGCACTGGTGCAGCTGTCGTTGAGGATACTGCTGAAGAAGGGATACACGCCACTGTATACGCCTTTCTTCATGCGGAAAGAGGTAGATGTAATTCTGCTCTTTAGTGCAGTAATTGCCATATTAGTTAAGAACGGAAGAGGTTGGACCTTACAAAGAGTTGTCAAAGGATGAAACTACACAATTAGTTTTACAAATAGTTTTGAATCTGAATGTAACCCCAAACACGTAATAGCAAGGCTTATACGAGAACCACTGCGCCACACTTGCAGATAGTTTATGGCATTCATAGGATTCTGCCATGAACATGTGGCAGGGCAGGATCAGCACGATGTTAGGTGGGTCATGGATTGAACCAATGCTCCACAAATACAGTCCAGACAATTTTGGGGTTGCTCGTCAGTCCCCAACTAGACATGTTTTCTATCCATCGGCCCCCCTGAATCCAGAGTCTATTTAAGGAATCAGATTTAAGTTTATTTTTTTATTGTAAATAGGAAAATTCATTTTAAATTAAGTTTATTTTTTTTTATTGTAAATAGGGAAATTCATTTTAAGTTAAGTTTAATTTTTTTAATTATAAATAGGAAAATTCATTTTAAATTCTAGGTGATGCAAGAAGTCGCGCAGCTAGCTCAATTCGACGAAGAGTTATACAAGGTAGTAGGGAAAGGATCTGAAAACAAAGGCGATGTGGCTATCGAGGAGAAATATCTGATCGCCACCTCTGAGCAGCCTATAGCCGCGTACCATAGAGACGAGTGGCTTCCCGAGGCTTCACTACCCATTAGGTAAGTCTTCATCATTCTTTATTGCATAGGGATTGGGCTTGGTATGTATATTTATATTGGATTTAAGAAATAAATTCTGTAGGGCAGCCACACACAACATTACAATTCAGCATTTTCTGTAAGGTGTAGTTTTCCAATTGCTCTGCTCATAGTGCTAAATTAACACAATTAGCTCGTATGAGGCTTCTTGTGAGCTACTTGTATTTATTTCACTCCAACACAAGTATATCATTGTAGGCCTGCGTGTGTTTAAGCTCGCCGAAATTCCACAGGGAAGGGCAAAAGGTCGGTTGTGTTAAAAGCTTTTGTAACGGCTTACCAGTCTGTGGACCAATACTTATTTCCCGATGTGGTACTTTTATAAAATATTCGATAAAAGCTTTTGATATATTATTTGTGTTTGCCCAGAACTTAAAGAATGTTATATTGATATAAATTTATCAATATAAGTCATGTGCTTGTTAAGCAGTCGTTGTAGCTTACGGATGCTTGTGACACCTAGGGCTTCACCCATGCATTTTCGACCGTTCAGAAGCAGTTGAAACTCCCTTTAGCCCTTACTGTAGTACCTTCTCTCTTGGAAATCCTCGTAGCTTCTACAGCCCCACAGTGCGTGGAAAAAGTTCCTCTTTAAATCCTTGTAGTTGTGGAAGTTTGAAATGCTGAGGCCAACTTAATAATAATTAACTTACAGAATTATTACCACTCACTCTATCTCAAGGAAGATTTAAGCAATAGTAGCACCTTTAAAATTCTAAATAAATCTTTTAAGCTTCCATTATCCCATGTGTAGCCACTATTTGGCACATGACACATTTGCTGAAAGTATCTGCTAGAGGCCGTAAAAAAAAACAAAACAAAAGTGGGTGGGTTAGGTGCATGCATAAAAGTACAGTGTAGTAGTGTATTTTCATTTATATAATTTGATTTTGTATGCCTAACAGGCAAAACATGGATGTACTTTATTTTATTGTCAATATCACCTGTATTCATAACCTGTGTTCACAAAATAAATTGATTTGATTTGGTTTTCAGGTATGCTGGTTTGTCAACATGCTTCCGTCAGGAAGTTGGTTCTCACGGGCGCGACACACGCGGTATCTTCAGGGTACACCAGTTTGAGAAGGTAAAAAGTTTAACATTCTATGCAATACCACATGAACTAAATTGTATATCATTACATTTCTTTCTTACATGGTTCTTGTACGATAGACCGGCTATCTTTAGTTCTGGCGTCAATTAAGTTTTGCCGCTAAATACTGAGAAAAAATAAGTTATATAATAGAACCTGGTGTCTCATAATGCGCGCAGTGCACAATATCATATTATATGCAGTTTTAGATAAGTATATGAATGCCCTGTTCTTTTCATGCGACCTGTATTAAAGAGAGATGTAATGACATTTCAATTAGTTTAATGGTGCAAAAGAGTAAATCGCTACCATTATCCAATTTATATTTTTAATACAATACTATTTTTGATAAACTGCTGTGTACTCTCAAACTGTAAAAATGTGCATTTTATATTAATTGGATTATTAAATCTATCCACTAGTCGTGCTGGGTTTTATTGAGTTTAAGAACACGGGTTTTTTTGCAGCATATAATCAATAAATACATTTACGGAGATCTGTTGACAATAGGAAATTTTTCAAAACTGCATAGTGATTAAAATGCTATTCAAATTTAAAGATTTACATTATCACTACTTGATCCTCAGGTAGAACAATTCACCCTGACTTCACCCCACGACGACGCCTCCTGGAAAATGATGGATGAGATGATCACCAACGCGGAAGAGTTCTACCAACTCCTCGGCATCCCATACCGTATCGTGAACATCGTGTCTGGTGCACTCAACCATGCTGCGTCCAAGAAGCTTGATCTAGAAGCCTGGTTCCCTGGATCTGGCGCCTTCCGGGAGCTGGTATCATGCAGTAACTGCTTAGAGTACCAGGCAAGAAGACTGCTTGTCAGGTAAGATTCAAACACCTTTAAGTGTACAATGTGATAACAGTATACAGATATCTCAACGGTTGCTAAGTTGATGATGAGTCAGAAATTAACTGCATGTTATTATGTATGACGTGCGTAGTGATAACTGTAATGTGCGGTCACAAAGCAGCAAGAATTTTGTAGGTTGGAGCGGTAGAGAACGGTAAAAACAGGTTAATTAATTAAATTCTTCTTATTTAGCGTCCTCATTTTAGTCGCCTTAACTACCTCAGCACCCTCTCATTTTGGGTTGTAAAGGACCCCAGATACAGAGGTCTGTACAATAAATGAAAAAATAAATATTAAAGGAAATTGCAACCACAATTTGTGACTCCGTATTAGCTAGAAACGTAATGGCTAATATGGGGACTTTATTACCCATAAAGCTGGTGCTCAAAGAGATTTCTTGCAGCCAATAAGTCCTTGGTAACTCCTTGAAATTTAAGGGTTTCAAGCAGTCAATAGCTGCATGGAATACTAGGTGAAAAGTATCTGCATGTGGGGCAAAGAGAATATTGACTGTTATAGAAACCGAATTACAACTGGGACATACTCTTTTAAGCTAATATGGAAATAAGCTCGACTTATGATGTTGCTGGGGTTTAGTTCTGATCCTACTGCTACCAGTGCCTCTAGCACGAGTTCCTGCAGTTTACTTACTCGATCACACGTACAGTTTCTCCCATACATTGAGCACCAGCGCCTCTCGCGGAAACTATTAAGAACTAAAACTCTGATGCTCAATGTATGGGAGGAAACTGTACGTGTGATCGAGTAAGTAAACTGCAGGAACTCGTGCTAGAAGCACAGAGTGCGTCTCCCACTCGATATAATTAATATTGGTGCAAATGCAGCTATGTGGTGACGGCAGAATATCGCCACATCTCATCCCATTGTCGTCCCGAGGGAATATCTACCAGAACATGGGCAGCAGCGTCTCTCTGTGTACTATGACCATCATACTGCGATTGACAGCCTGCCTGCCAAGCGTGACGATTATGGCATATCCCTCCGAATGATGGACACAACTCCATTGTGGAAATCGTTTTGGGAGGCCTTTGTCAAGCATTTAATTCGTACCTTAATATAGACAGAACCATTTAGACAATATGTAGTAAAAATATAGCTAAAATTTAAAATTTTGATAATTAAACCTACACATGATCCTTGACAATAACTTAATTTAAGTTAGTTAAATATCTTTACTGTTATAAAATAAATCTTATTGTAAATTATTTCCTACAATCCGTGTACCTAAATATCTATATGTACCTAGAAATAATTATATATTAATTATGTATTACTACGAACATGTTCTGACTATTTACAAGCGCTTTTTAAAAGTCTACGTGAATAAAAACCTTTTTTATTTTTTTTGTAATAATAATAATAATCTTTATTCTCAGAATACAGGTTAAAAGTACAAAAGTTTATTTTTATAAGTGGACGTCATTCAGCTCACATGATGAAGTGCAACAGCAAATGATATTTTTATTCTCCAGATACGGGCAGACGAAGAAGATGAACGCTGCCACGGAGTACGTCCATATGTTGAACGCAACCATGTGCGCCACCACACGTGTTATCTGCGCCGTGTTAGAGGTTAACCAGACCGAAGAGGGGGTCAAGGTACATAGCAGTTTATTTTTCTTCCTCTTAATATCCTTGGGAGCATACCTGAAACAAAACCCCGATCCAAAGTGTTATCCGACCCGTGCTGAGGGATCCTTGGCCAGAGGGTATTCTGGTCGATAACGGAGGGTGTCTATGTTGGCGGTCATAGGACATAGCATGGATCCGCCTTACCCCGGTATAGGGCTCTGCGAGGGTGGACCGTTTAGTCCCTAATACTCGTGGGAACGCAATGGATACAATTACTTTTAATCCTTTAAATGGCGGCGACGTGGTCCGCCACCCGTCACGTCTCGTTTCCCAGAGAGGCGAAAAGTGGTCAACGGAGAGCCGTTTTGCTACGTTGAATGTTGGAGGAGGAATAGAAGGTAAGATGGACGAAGTATGTCAGCTGATGAGTGAAAAGCGGATCGATGTGTTGTGTGTGAATGAGACGAAGCGGAAAGGGTGTGATACTACAAAACACGGACTATACACGGCGTATTGGTCTGGAGTACCGAACACCACCCGAGCTTGCCAAGGTGTGGGTCTCATTCTTTCCACAAGTATGTCTGAGTGTGTGACTGAGTTCGAATGCGTGAATGCAAGAGTAATGTGGTTGAGAATGAAAGTTGGTATGACTCGTATCTTCCTAGTAGGAGTGTACGCTCCTGTAGATATGGGTGCAGTTGTAATACAGCGAGAACAAGAGGAAAGACAGGCATTCTGGGAGACCCTGAGAGATGTGTTGCGGTTAAGTCAGTATAATGAAAGAGTAATAATGTTAGGTGATTTTAATGGATGGGTTGGGGTAAAACGTGATGGTTTTGAAAGAGTACTAGGTCAATTCGGTGACGAGAGTGAGAATGAGAATGGGTACAGTCTGCTTGAGATATGTTTGGAATGGGGTCTTTGTGTTACAAATACTATGTTTGAACATAAAAGAATCCATACGTTTACACGAGAGAGGAAAAATGTGAGAAAGAGTATGATTGACCTCGTGCTTGTAGATGAATAACTGAGAAAGAATGTTCTAGACACAAGAGTCTATCGAGGGACCGCAATCCATACAGACCACTTTCTGGTAATGAGCCGAATAAGTGTTCTATTCAAAGGATGGCGCCACCGAATCCTTGAGACTAAAAGTGTACTAGAGAGAATAAAAGTAGAGGAACTGCAAGAGGAAGAAGTGGCAGATGAGTACAAAAGTAAGTTGGTTGAGAAGTTTGAGGGATCTGAAGACATAAGAGAAGTAGAAGAGCTATGGAAGGTAGTCAAAGAAGGTGTGGTGAGTGTAGCTGGTGAAGTACGAGTATGTGGTGTAATAAAGAGAAGAAGAGGAAGAAAGATGAAGAATATTTGGTGGGATAAAAGTGTACAAAAAGTTGTATGTGAAAAGAAGAAAGCGTGGTTAGACTGGCTAGCCACCAGTGCCTCTAGTATGAGATCCTCCAGTTTACTTACTCGATCACACGTACAGTTTCGTCCCATACATTGAGCACCAGCGCCTCTCGCGGAAACTGTTAAGAACTAAAACTCGCACCACGAGTTTCTTTAATGAAACTGATCGAATCGAGAAACTGGCGGTTTGATGGTTTTCGAGTCTGACATGCTATTTTGGCACCACGAGTAGCACATTTGACAATTAGTTGGACGTGAACGTAAACGGAAACTATAATGTTCTAAGTATTTTCACTCACCAAGAATTTTACAGTGAGAGCATATTTGTTGTCATGAAAATTATCAATTATTAAATAGTGAAGACTTTATTTTGCGTAATTATGTCTTGAAAATACTGCGTGGTACTAAGGAATGAAGAGAATATAACTAAAACACACTCAAGTACTAAATGGAGATGTTTGTTTGTGACGATTTTACGACTCGTAAAATAGATAAATAAATAAATAAATCTGTAACTATTACACTGATACGAAGATAGAGCGTAAGGTGAGTTTACTTGAACTTTAAATCATATAAGTGTTAGCATGTTATTTAGCTGCTATCTTTGTTAAATTAATACCTACTTAATATAATTATGAAATAGGCCAACGAAAGTCGAAATCTATTTTGGCAGATCATAACGTGTTTTCTTTCTGTTTAAGGTTGACAATTAATCAATTATAAGATCAGAGAATGATCAAGAACAGAACATGCAGATGAAATATCTACATAAATTAAGAAGTTTTCAATAAATTGAGAAGCAGTAATCGGCTATTTGAACTATGTTACTCTTCAACCTAAATATACCGACCAATGTACCTTATGATAGGGTTTCAACATACTATCTCATAAGCCCTTGAAGACATACATAACTTTTGGTACCAAGTTTGTTCAATACCAAACTTCATCCAAATTCTTATTCACCTTTAGTGTGATGGCACTGATGGCATAACAAACATAGTAACCTAGCACCCCATTCATCACATTCCAAATCAAATTCAAAGACAAACATTTCTATTTTTGTAATAGTTTTTCATATCCTACATTCAATTTCTGGCTATAGGTATGCTTACTCTATATCAAATTTTATCGTAGGTAACAACATAGTATCTCTGGCACATACAGAAACATAAGAATAGGTTTATATTAGGTCTTTACCTATGAAATTGCCGTTCTGCAGTACTGGCCATTTCAAATCAAAATAATTTTTGTTTGGCTAAGAATTCTAATTTCAAATTAATTTTATTTTAAAAACATGGATTCTTTTTTCCAAGAGTAGTCATTTCTTTATTGATTAGTGTTACATTTTCATCGCATTTCAATCTTTTTCGTCATCATGGATACGTTAAAAATTCGAGTAATTATGGAATATGAGTACCGTCGTGGCAGCAACGCGGCACAAGCGGCACGCAACATCAACGACGTTTACGGAGCTAACACTACAAACCAACGCACCACCTGTTATTGGTTTGCTCGCTTCCGTTCTGGAAATTTCGACCTGAAAAATGAACCTCGCGGTCGTCCGAAGACTTTGGTCGACAATGACGAATTAAAGGCGGTTGTGGAAGCTGATGATACACAATCTACGGCTGAATTAGCAGCAGCTTTCGACGTTAGCGTCAAAACAATATTGGTCCATTTGCGTCAAATTGGCAAGGTAAAAAAGCTTGACAAATGGGTGCCCCACGAACTCAATGATCGCCAGCGCGAAGTACGCGTCGAGACGTGCCTTGCACTGCTCAACAGACACACAAATGAAGGAATTTTGAACCGCATTGTTACCTGCGATGAAAAATGGATTCTGTTTGATAACCGCAAGCGCTCAGCAAGTTGGTTGGATCCTGGTTCAGCACCTAAACAATGCCCTAAACGAAAACTTACCCCTAGAAAAGTGATGGTCACTGTTTGGTGGTCTAGCGCCGGTGTGATTCATCACAGCTTCTTACCAAACGGGGTGAGCATTACTGCAGATGTGTACTGTGAAGAACTGAGCACAATGATGGAGAAGCTGGCGCATCTCCAACCAGCATTGGTCAATCGCTCGTCTCCGCTGCTCCTGCACGACAACGCGCGACCTCATACTGCACAGCAGACGGTCTCCAAGTTGCAAGAACTGGGGTTGGAAGCTCTCCGTCATCCGCCCTACTCACCAGACCTTGCGCCTACAGACTACTACTTTTTCCAGAATTTGGATAACTTCTTGGCGGGAAAAAAATTCAATACCCGAGAGGCAGTACAAAATGCCTTTGAAGAATTTGTTGCCTCCCGTCCAGCTGATTTCTTTAAGAAGGGCATCAATAAACTGCCACTGCGATGGCAAAGATGCATTGATTGCATGGGTGATAACTTCGATTAATACAAATAAAAAAATTCATGAAAAAAATTCGTTTAAATTTTTTCATACAAAACGGCAATTTCATAGGTAAAGACCTATTAAAATAAGCTCTAGGTATACTAATAAGTAGTATTTAATATCAATTTTTAAATATTATTTCTTAGTAAATTACTACTACTAATAAAAAGATATCATGTCAAAGAGATGTTAAAGTCTTTATTAAATACAGAAAATATAAACTGTATACCTATGTTTTATTTAATAGGTACTTTAATTAATACAAGACCTAGCCTTTGTGTGAGTCAATAGACTGGTAGTTAATAGAAATGGGATATTCCTAGTGGAGTTGGCTCACTCTCACCTGTTCTGGCTAGTTGCTGAACAGAACAATGCCATCTAACCAGAGAACCCATTGGAAACAAGTTGTTACTTTTATGGTTTCACTGTATAGTATTATGCTTCTGATTAAACCTTTGAGCATTTGTCTATGCTAGAAGGATTAACCTGTTATGTTTATTTTAAGTTATGGTTCACACAATAAAACTAATTAATAAAATAAAATACTAAGGTTGATATAATATAATATTATTAGAAATTACACAAACATCATAGACAGCATCATTTATTTTCAAATTCTCACAGTTAATTATTTGTCAATACTAGTGAATCTTCAGTATTTACTTTATTTACCAACCAGTGTACCTTATGATTGGGTTTCAACAGCTATCGCATAAGCCCTTGAAGCATAACTTTGGTATCAAGTTTGCTCAATACCAAACTTCATCCAAATTCTTATTCAACTTTAGTGTGACTGCATAACAAACATTACTAACCCAGTCACAGACAAACATTTCTATTTATAATAGTTTTTCATATCCTACATTAAATTTCTGGCTATATGCTAACTCCATATCAAAGCTCATTAGCCATTTTAGTGTAATAGAGTAACAGAATAGTAACTCTGACATATACACAAACATATGAAAAGATTTATAAAATAAGCTCTAAGTAGTATGGAATATCAATTTTTGAATATTATTTAATCAAATTACTACTACTAATAAAAAGATAGCATGTCAAACAGATGTTAAGTCTTTATTAAATACAGAAAATATATGTATATGTTTTAATTAATACAACACCTAACCTTGTGTGAGTCTAGGAGACTGGGAGTGAATAGAAATATATTCCTAGTCGGCTGACTCTCACCTTTTCTGGCTAGTTGCTGAACTGAACAAAGCCATTCCACCAGAGAACCCAGACACAACTAGTTGCTACTTTTATCATTTCACTGTATAGTATTATGCTTCTGATTAACCCTTCGAGCATTTGTCTATGCTCAAAGGATTAACCTGTTATGTTTATCTAAATGTATGGTTCATATAATAAATAAAACACTAAGGTTGATATAATATTATTAGAAATGAAACAAACATCATAGGCAACATTATTTATTTTCAAATTCTCACAGTTAATTATTTGTTAACAATCTTGAGTATTTCCATCATTTTATTAGGATGCATGGATTTAAAGTGTCACCAAGCTTTTGTTTGTTTTGTAAGTTCAGTTTCAGTGTATGTGGAAGTATCCTGAAACAGAAAAATATGTCAATACGTAAAGTTG
Source organism: Pseudoips prasinana (assembly GCA_951640165.1). Lineage (NCBI taxonomy): Eukaryota > Metazoa > Arthropoda > Insecta > Lepidoptera > Nolidae > Pseudoips > Pseudoips prasinana. Next base: position 26,945,407 of record OX621251.1, on the reverse strand, counting down.
AATTATAATTATTATAGTTGAATGGATGATATAGTTGACTTCTGAGCAATGTTGTAACCGGCCTATAATGAATAAAAGAACCACCTTATAACATCACAACATTATGTAAAAGGTGACTTATGGATAAACCATGTAGTCAGGCAGTAACACCACCTATCAACAAACTACTTCATACACTCACTCCTTCATATCACAATGTTGTGGTTGATTGTTGAAATATTACAATGAGATATTATAAAGACAGTCAGTATAGTACAAGTTACTGCAATAGTTACGATGCACAAACACACTAATCTTGTGGATACGTGAAAGACCTAGAGAAATAACAAATATTTCCGGTTTAAAGGTATTTATCATAAATAATAGTTTAGATTTAATAGAACTTTTCTTACTAAAATTTTAATTGATATCAATCATATTTTTAGAATATAACAAGTCATACTTATAAAGCGTTAGTAATATTGATTATATTGCAGTCAATTAACTATCGCAACTTTGTTATTTATTCGATATTCATCATACAGAGAGATTATAAGGTAACCTTGGCACTATCACGGTACATTGTGTAATTCACAAAGATTATTATTTAACTATATAAAAAACTGAGTTACCACAATGGAATTTACTTTTTGATTTCTTCAATAATAAACATTATTCTACATTTCATTGAAATATTATTTTCTCTAACCTAAAAATAAAAGCAGTAAATGCCAAAACAGTGTAAGTGTTCCCGTTTCAAATTATTTCTTACCCTTAAATATTTTGAAATAATTAAAACTTACCTGTTTTGAATGATATCTAGGAACTAGTAAGCTTCTTGCTGGAATTATTTGTTTGTATTCATTGAATAACATGAACAAAGACAACTTTGTGATGAAAATACAACACGGAACATTTTTTATTTGAACTTATCTTTAATTTATTTACCCTTCTCTGTCAATTTGATCTTAACTTGGAAACATTGAATCTATACGACCGTCGAATCTGACTCGTATCTGACAGAAAACTATGATAGTATAAACTTTAACTCGATATATGAACTTGTGGTACCGATTATGAAGGAAACTGTAGGTATGATCGAGCGTACTACATCGAGTTTGGTGAGCTCGAAATCAAGTTTCCGTTTCATACGGAGGTAACTCGTGCTAGTGCTACTGAGCAAACGAACGAATGCATAAGGCGACGAATGAGGATATAGAAAGGGCCTGGAATGATTATAGGAAAATAAAAGGAATTGTAAAGGATGTGGTGAACGAAAAGAAAAATGAACAAAAGGATAATTTTGATAGAAGGTTGTCTAAGGATTTTCAGACGAACATTAAGTTTTTCTGGAAATCCGTTAGATCAGTAAGAGGCATAACTCAAACCTCAGAACTGAAATCCATACGAGACCAAGATGGAAATATAGTGAAAGGGGAAGAATGCGTGTTAAAACGTTGGAAGGAGTATTTTGAAAGTTTGTATGAAAGAGGTGTAACAGAGAGTGAACGTAGTTCACTAAGTATAGACAAGAACAAATGTAAAGATGACATTGGTATGGATGAGATTGTGAAAGCTATTAAGGGTATGAAATCAGGTAAGTCACCAGGGTATGACAGGATAACTTCCGAGATGCTGAAGGCTGGACATGGCGTCATAGCGAGTCAGCTGTGCAGCGTTTTCAATTTATGCTATACCACCGGCCAAGTGCCACGTGATTGGTGCAAGGCTGTCATCGTACCTCTTTACAAAGGGAAAGGCTCACGGCAAGACTGTAAAAACAATAGGGGCATTAGTCTGCTCAGCGTCGTTGGTAAGTTGTATGCAAAAGTATTGGTTGAAAGAGTTGTGAAAGAAACCGATGCGAAAATATGGGATGCACAGGCGGGTTTTCGGAAAGGAATGGGATGCACGGATCAGGTCTTTTCTCTGCGAAGCATAGTAGAGAAGTTTTTGGGCAAAAACCAAAAGGTTTACTGTGCCTTCGTAGACTTAGAAAGGGCCTACGATAGTGTTGAGGAGTGAACTATGGTCGTTACTGTCCATGTATGGGTTGAACGACAACCTTGTTCAAGCACTGAAATCTCTTTATAGGGATTCCAGAGCTTGCGTGAGGATTAACGGGTCATACACCGAGTGGTTTAGCATCCAAAAGTGTGTTAGACAGGGATGTGTAGCGTCACCGTGGTTGTTTAACCTATTCATGGATAGCTGTTTAAAAGATTTGAAAGAAAGTGAATGCGGTGTAAGCATGAATGAGTTACTCATCAAATGTCTGCTTTACGCTGATGATCAAGTTTTACTTGCATCATCGGCGGACGAGTTGCAGGTGATGGTAACAAGTATGCATGAATCTTTTGAAAGGAAAGGGATGAAAATGAATGTAGGTAAGACGAAAGTAATGGTATTGGAGAGGGATGAATACACGACAGCGTGTGATATTGTGATTGGAGGAGAGAAAGTCGAACAGGTGAATGAGTTTGTATATTTGGGAACTTTGTTTACGAGAGATGGGAAACATGAAAAAGATATTGTTAGAAGAGTAAATGCGGGGAACAGAGTGAATGGGGCACTACACGCCTTTATGAGTAGCCGGCAAGTATCAAAGAAGGCTCGACTAGCCGTGCACGATGGAGAGTTAGTGCCAACTTTAATGTATGGAAGTGAAAGTTGGGTATGGCAGAAAAAGAATGAAAGTAAAATAAATGCAGTGGAAATGAGAGCTCTGAGAAGTATGTGTGGTGTGACTTTGAGAGACAGAATTCGAAATACTGATGTAAGAGAGCATTGTGGTGTGAAAGAGGATGTAGTCACAAAGATTGAAAAAGGCATGCTGAGATGGTTTGGCCATTTAGAAAGGATGAATGAAAGAAGATTGACAAAATAAGTATACCTGGCCTGTGTGAATGGGACAACCGGAAGGGGAAGACCACGTCGAACATTCTCTGACCAAATTGGAGATGTTCTCAAGAAAGGGCAGGTCAGAAGTACCCTAAACCGGCGAGCATGTATGAAGAATATAATGACAGTAATCGAGGCAAAAGAAGTATGCAAAGATCGTGACAAATGGAAATCCGTTGTCTCTGCCTACCCCTCTGGGAAACAGGCGTGAGTCTATGTATGTATGTATGTAATATCCTTAGAACGAGAAATATATTTGTATAAAGAAGGCTTAGATATGTTTCTTATTCTATTATTTATAGAAGGGCCCTAATGACCATGAAAAACTTAAATAAGTTCAGTTATGGACAGTCCCAATCAGAAACAGTATACGAGAGAATGTACCCATACTATGGGACCCATTCAATAGGGTGGGGGGAGGGTGTGACCCTATTGAACGGGTCGCGTAGTATGGGTACATTCTCTCGTATACTGTTTCTGTACGACAGAACAAAGAAAATTTAAAAAATCATTTTTATTCATGTATTGAGTTATGTCCGAAAACATAGAACAAAGGTTGTTGCTTATGGTGTTAGTCATCTACTCTTGCGAGGTTGTTGGTGTTTTACAAATAACCTGTATATTAGTTCAAAAGGATATTCCGAAGATAGATATATTTTACGTTAGAAACAATTTCTTTAATTTCATATCCATCTCTTCAGGTACCTGAAGCACTTAAGGTATGGATGCCGGAAGAATACCAGGAACTTATTCCGTTCACCAAACCAGCGCCTATCGACCTCGAAGCCGCTGCCGCCGCGAAGAAGGGCAAGAAGAAGGAAGAAAAGAAATAGTTTCGCTAGCAAATATCCATTCCGCACAGAAGCATTTTATTTATTTGTTACGCTAAGCTTAAATTTTATAATGATTAAATGAATGGCCAGATATTGAGTTGTTTTGTTATTTTCCAAGTTTCATCTTGCTTGTTATATACCCAGTAGTACCCACATTTCAAAATGAGTTTTTTAAAAAGTTTTGCCAGACAACCAGCAAGCTTGCGTAAATTATACGTATCTCTTTTTATATGGAAATCACGTTTATTTTAATAAATAGCAGAATGCTTTCGCAACTCACACCACTTATTACAAAGGCCTCCCCCAAGGATCTCCACATTAGCCGCTGCCCGCATCCAGTGGCTTCCAGCGACCCGCACAAGATCGTTGGTCCACCGTGTAGAAGGCCTGCCCACGCTGCGTCTTCCGGTTCGTGGTCGCCACTCTAGAACCTTTCTACCCCATCGGCCGTCGGTTCTACGAGCTATGTGCCCTGCCCGCTGCCACTTTAGTTTGGCAATTTTTTGGGCTATGTCGACTACTTTGGTTCGCCTGCGGATTTCGACGTTTTTGATTCGATAGCGCAGAGATACTCCGAGCATAGCGCACTTACTATTTCCATTATAATCTCGAAGGATGCACAAAGCTATACTTTTATCAAGAACTAGCTTCTGCCCACTTCACTTTGGGCTAACGCTAACTTTAACCTGCAACTTTGTTAACGTAGGTAAACATGTTTTTAATTAACCCACCGCCCTTCCCCCTCATGACTGTCCGCCGGCCTTCTACAACATAAAAGCGTGCTCAGTACTTTATCATTATTTTGCTGCGATGTTAATTTAAAACCGCGATATCTCCTAAGATATTAATATTTTATAGAAATTGAAAGATGCAAGATGGCAATATTGTTTTAAATTAAACAGTTGTGATGAATAATCTATTTATCTGTATAAGGATAAATATCATGTTTATAAAAACATATTCATAAATAATGCATTATTTTAGTTCAAATTTTTCGCTCACTATTGATACATAGTTTAATAGTGAGCGACAACATACTGTAATGCGGGCTCTTAAATTTCATGGGTAGGTTGTGCTGATAAAATTTCTTCAACTATTAAACAATATTACACCTTGTATATTTTTATTATTTGACCAATAAGCTACAACTTGTATTAAATGTCATGATAAATATTGTAGGAACACAAAAATAGGAAAACGATTTTTATCAATCCATATTGGTCTCTCATTTTGTGACTTGTGAAAAATGAAGATTCTAAAATGTTTTTAACTTGTTGGATTTCAAGTAGGTCAGTATGATGTATTAAAACTATTTATATAGTGTACTCCTCGAATATCTGTCATACATAACGACTAGCCGACATAAGTGGAGACAGGCGAGGAGCAGGACAGCCGTGCTCTCAGGGGCAAGATGATGAAACACTAGCAATTCCCAAATTCCTAGCAATCTTAAATACTAATTCTAACATTTACATGAATTTGTCTTTTTTTTTTGAGGCGCTCATAGCTAGATGCTCTCACTGGTCTGTAAGGGATCGGCGAGGTTAAGCAACTAGGATCGCGGTCAGTTCATAGATGGGTGACCGCCAAAGTGGTTTAATTCCTGAGCGTCTCCGTGCTTCGGAGAGCACGTTAAGCTGTCGGTCCCGGTTGTAGTCATTAGACAACAGTCGTTAAGCCATGTCAGAGGCCTACGGGGCGGCTTGAACAACTCTGACACTAGGGTTACCACTGCCCATACGATAAGTAAGTAAGTGTCTTTTTTTAAATCTCAGTAAGACCTGCGATTTCAACCCAGGACCTCAATTTGACCCGTAACTAACTTTAAGCTCAAGACCCTCTAGTCATGCTAGTGCTCAACCTTTACGCTCAATCATCAGTCTTTTTTTTTGTAATTTTCCCATAAAATAAATAATCTATATCCATCATCATACCTAGTATAATTAATTAGGGTTCCGTAGTCAAATGGCAAAAACGGAACCCTTATAGATTCGTCATGTCTGTCTGTCTGTCCGTCCGTATGTCACAGCCACTTTTTTACGAAACTATAAGAGCTGTACTGTTGAAACTTGGTAAGTATTTGTATTCGGTGAACCGCATTAACATTTTTACACAAAAATAAAAAAGAACAATAATTTTGGGGGGTCCCCATACATAGAACTGAAACTCAAAAATTTTTTTTACATCGTACCCATACATGTGGATAGGTCTTCAAAAATTATGTTGAGGTTTGTAACATCATTTTATTCTAAACTGAATGGTTTGCGTGAGATACACGTCCAAAGTGGTAAAAGTTCAGTGCAGTGGTATGAGTGCCCCCCCCCCCCCCCTGTAACTTCTAAAATAAGAGAATGATAAAACTAAAAAAAATATATGATGTACATTACCATGCAAACTAACAACGAAAATTGGTTAGAACGATATCTAGTAAGTAGTTTTTTTTAATACGTCATAAATCGTAAACCGCAATTCGCTTTTATTTAATCAACTGAAATACTTGCTGCTACGGAACCCTTCATGGGCGAGTCCGACTCGCACTTGGCCGGTTTTTTCCGGAACATATCCTACAGCGCCATCTAGCCTTAACTTAACAAAGCTTGTACTATGGATACTGACTGGATATACATGCAAAATGAAACATTTATCTGCTATCTCAGCATTTATTGTGACAATATCAGTCAGCCAGATTATATGAAATGCAAACTTACTTACTATTTACATTACCCAAGATATAATAATGACTAACAATTATCGCTCAGATGGACAGCATCTATCTGTACATTGGTAAGCTCAAATAAATCTTATAGTCCTATGCATAAGGTACATTTTAGGAGTATATGGTTCACAAAACATGAATAATGGGACACCAGGGTTAATTGAACCTTACTAGATGATTTAATTAGAACAGCAATAGACTCTTAGAACTTTATATGCCCAGTACCAATATACCAATAAATTACAATGAAGGCGGTGAACGCATGAAAACAAAAATAACAAAGAAACAATATAATAATGAATGGATACCGTCATGTAATTACCTCGTTCTCTTAAATATATCCTACCTATCAATAGGTGTACAAAGGAACAAAGCAAACTTTGCTCTTGTTTCAAAACAACGCGTGTAGTACAAAAATATGACTGATAAATAAGGTGTAAAATATTTGAAATAATTGAATCGGTAAAAAAAAAGAAATACTAAACGACTTTCTCGTAACTCACTCTGGCCTAGCCATTTTCTTATTTATGACGGCAGTATAAGCCATCCAAACAATTCACCTATCGCCATGATTCCCCGTTTCATGGTGTTCCAATATTTAGAGCTAGCCTTACATATAAAATGTAACACCTTGATAAATAGTTCGATTCATTCGCTAAATGTAAAATTACAAGTCATGTGAGAGTCAAAGACGAAACGTCTCTCTAGTTGTATCTCAATATTTTTATAATATAATATGTACATATACGTGAAACAATATTCGATAAAAATAACATACATTTTAAATTAATAGAAATAATATAATAAGATTAATTATTTTCGATTCATTTTCATATTTATAAAAGCATTATTAGTCTTGCAACCATACGATTTTAATGGTAGTACTAAGAGTAGGTACATACTTAAATTAATAGCGTACGCTCGTAATTAGTTTGAATAAAACAGGAAAGCCGCAAGTTATGCTTGTTTGTTCTGATTTAGCAAATCAAAGACACCATTATTGCAAAAGTTTTCCTCTAACGAAAAACTATTGCAATTATGAGCTTCTTCTAACAGTTTGGTTAAAAATCTTTATGTATTGTCAGTAGGTATGATAGATATATTTTCCAATAACCTGATATAATTGTTTACATGAAAAGTTTTAACGTTGATGACGTCATCATTACACATTCAATTCTATTACATAACAGGCTGGTAGGTATATGTATATTATAACTTAATGTGGTCCTAGCCGTATTGCGCCTATGAAAGCCAGTATTTATGTAAATTTGCCTTCTACGGGACATATGCACAGATTGCTCGTTCCGACAAGCTAACACGACCACAGAAGCCTTCACGTATTCTCGGAGGAACAGGAAAGCATTACTCAAAACCTGGACTCCGCGCTGCTACTTACTTACTTATCGTATGAGCAGTGGGTACCCTAGTGTCAGAGTTGTTCAACCCAATAAGCCTCTGACATGGCCTAACGACTGTTGCCTAATGGCTACAACCGGGACCGACCGCTTAACGTGCCCTCCGAAGCATGGAGACGCTCAGAAATTAAACCAATTTGGCGGTCACCCATATATGGACTGACCGCGAGCCTAGTTGATTCTAAGATGAATGATTCTAAAATTAATCGCTGAATCGCCTGACCTGGGAACTACTGAACAATAGATGATGATGAAAACCTACTTACACGGCCAATGATACAGTTAACAATGAACTTACAAACTACATAAATTGATAACATCAAAGTAAACAATTAAAGCAATATAATATGGTCTAATCTAATGTTTAAAAAAGATAAAATTATCTATGTAGCATTTTGTCCATGTGTAATAAAAATCGTCTGAATTATGATATCCAACGTAATTTCAACGTACTCTAGTTCTCTTAGACTCCTTATATGTAGGTAAGGTGTTTTGGAGTATGATGTATACTGAGTTAAGGCCGTATTAATTTAATTTGGCCATATTTCTAATAGCGCTGTGAAAAAGGCTATTATGTTTAAAGTTTATTCATACGATCTTAACTCCGCGCCGATCTTGCTCAAACGCGCCTTTTACTAAGCACTTACATATTTAAACATTGTAATGTTAGTTTATTAATAACATCACATTACTACACAAATCCCTTGCCGATTCATGGCACCTTTGTACAACAACCAGTAGTCACTATCACAACACCTTATATAAGTGAAAATTAAGTTAAAAACATATACAATGTTGATTAGTTGAAGAAGAATCGCCAATATGGTTAAATAGATTTTGTTTAACTCTGTACTAGTTGCTACTAGATTTGTAAGACCCAGAAATGTGTGCTTTGCGGTAGCTAGCTCTCAGCACCTAAATTCAACAACAAAATTTTACAACGACTGTAAGGCCAATAAGGGCGCTGTCCTTGTGTACCAAGATGTAGTAAAATGTCAAATTTTAACCGGTAAGTATAAAAACCAAACACATTCAGAAGATATGTATGATTTTAGTATGTACGAGTACCTCGTTTCCCAATCTCCTTTTACAAATATACCTCAACCAGCATCAGCAGTAATTTCGCCAATATCAAGTAACAAAATATTGTCTATAGGTACGCTCGACGTTTTACGGTTGTTTATTTGTCGCTTATTTATTTATATAACCCTTTAGCTTTCTCACTTTCAGCGGCAGGTAGTATGGAAGGGCGATTTTTATGCATTTGATTATATTGTCTCTTTAATATAAGATTGTATACCGACAATAGGAGTTTTTTTATGTATATTACTAGCGGCCCAGTACGTGCTTCGCTACGTATAAGGCATAGTAATAAAATAATGATCATTAAGTTCATTTATTAAAACAAAAAAATATTTTATATTGCTAAAAGATGTTGATTTTACACTTTTTCAAGACTTTTTTTAATTTTCTCTACGTACAAACCTTCCCTGAACTTCCACGAATAATTCAAGACCAAAATTAGCCACATCGGTAAAGGCGTTGTTGAGTTATAACATTACAACGAAAAGTGGCATTGATTTTTATATATATAGATAGATTTTATGAATAAGTCAATTTCGACTCAAACTACCTAAAGATTTAGTAAAGAAATATATGTTTATATTAATTCATCTATCTTGGACGTAACGCAAGATATGATGTGTATTCAGTAACACCGATTCTCTATCCCAGAGAACTACTTTGGTGTCAAGTGGCTGAGACTAACGTAGCACAGACTGGGAGCGGTTATGACCCCATATTAAATTGTAAAATTTCTGGGTTTTCAATGAAATCTGTTTATGTGTTTTCTATATCTCAAACTATGCCCCCAATAAGTGAGTATATATTTGCACGCCTCTACTAAAATAACAGTTCTTGTTGTTTATTGTCTCTCACATGAAAGTGCAACCCTGCTTAAGAGCACTCATTGAATTGTTTTCGGATATGAGCTTGGAATATTCCAAATAAATATAATAGAGGAGTCTTGAGTTTCTATAAAACATAATTATGTCATGAATTTCATACATGTGTATACAGCATATATCAGGAGAGGTTGGTTTGTGCCCAACCTCCCCTTTCTTGTATGCATCAATGTAATTAATTAGTATGTTTGTTTACTTCTATCTCTTGAAAATATTGCAATAAGCTTAAATGTATGTAAAATTTCTATGATAATTGCCCCTTTTTAGCTCCTTAAATATTATTCTCTGATCATTATTTACAATGTTCTACCTTATTTCCTTGTACAGACGCTAGCACATCAAGCTACCCCAATCTGTCAAATTTCTTTTATAGATTTTCAACTTTATCATAAAAGCATAAGGTTCACTTTCAATTGGGAAAATTTGACAGATTGGGGTAGCTTGATGTGCTGGCGTCTGTACTTGAAAAATATTATGAACTGTTACTATTTCAAACTCCTTGGTTTTATCCTCAGTTCAAGTCAATTGATCCTCCTTGGTTTTATCTAACCCAATTAAAGTGTTTAAATGTATGAACTATTAATAAGTACAGATATACCTACCTAGATGAATGTATTATAATTGTATTTCATGTACATTTAAAACTGTGTATAATGTACAGACGCCAGCACATCAAGCTACTTAGCTACCCCAATCTGTCAAATTTCCCCAATTTAAAGTGAACCTTATGCTTTTGTGATAAAGATCAAAATCTATAAAAGAAACTTGACAGATTGGGGTAGCTGGATGTGCTGGCGTCTGTACATAGTATATACATATTTAAGGAACACAATACAAGCATGATATAAAACCTCTATGACACCAATACCTACGGGAAAAATCTCAGGTAATATCGCGCGTGTACACGGCAAAAATTGCACAAAGAACGAATGTTTTTAGTTTATACTTCACACATATTTTGAGCTTACCCGCGCGGTCGGCATTCGAATCGGTCGGAGAATATAACAAACTACGTTTTCGTATGCGGTCGAGCCTAGGTTTTTACTTTCCATATCTACAAGCACATCGATCGGATGACGCACTTTTAATGAAGTAATGTTTCACAAGTATCATGATTAAATTGAGCACACTATTTTTGTTACACATTGTATAAGTGCATTCAATGCTATGATAAAATCTTGTTTTGAGTATAAGTGGGTAGTGACAAGATTCTATCATGATTTAATAGTAATGAGTGTGCATTAAACTACAGTGAAAGTTATTCTAAAATGATTATATAGAGTTGGTTTGTCGAGTTACATTGACAATTTCTTCTTTTTTTAATTACAACATGGTATTATCTACTACAATGTATGCACACAGCCAACACATCTCTCTAAAATCAACATTCAATAACCACACAGCAAAGTGACATGGGTAGGTTACCCTACCTCTATGTGGTAAAGCATCTAATTATTAATACATTACATGAAATCTTATGTACTGATAACTAGTGATAAACATATACTTAGTTATAACCCAGAGTAATAACAGACCGGGGCACTACCGGCTAAGTCGCCGAACATTGATTTCTTAAATGGCGTTCAAATAAATAAAGGTTAAAAACGACTTAATCAATCGTTAAATCGGCTTCCATGAGCACATGTGACGTCATAAATGGTCCGGAATCGATTATTAACGTTGAAGCCGATTTAACGATTGATTAAGTCATTTTTAACCTTTATTTATTTGAACGCATTTAACACATCGATGTTGGGCGACTTAGCCAGTAGAGGCCCAGGTTTGGTGATTACATAATATAATGAGTGATTACATATTATCCTCGTATTTAGAGCACTCTATTTTACATAGCAAACGTATTAAAGACAGCATTATTTATGATTTAGTTAAGGGTAGTACCCCTTATAAAGTACTCTAGTAAGAAACTGGTGAATATCCATCACAGATCAACAACATAAGATTAGTGCAGTTACCAAAAAGGGGATTCTTTTCTACATAATTTACTGGGTGAATATGCACGTGTGGCGCAGAGGCTAAGAAAGTCGCCTCGCCGCTTCGTGTCGCGAGTTCGAGTCGTGCGCTGGACAAATATTTGTGAGAACTAGAAATAGTTGTTCTAAGTCTGGATGTAATTTATGTCCGTCTATTATGTTTGTAAAGTACCCCGGGACACAGGGAGGAGATTCCCTAGTGCGGGCGTAGTCTTGTAAAAAAGAAATAAATAAATTTGTGACCAGTGTGATCAGGCTTGAAAAGACTACTAAAGACAAAAATAGGGGAACAAATTGATATCTAATTTATTAAAAATAGCAAAATTAATAAGAAATATGCAATATTATATTATGATACTCTGCCCTTTCACACACTTTGATTGTAAGTATGGAGCATATATGAGTCAATTACAAGTGACGTCATCACTAAGCACTAGGCCAAACTGGCCAGTCAAGATTTAAGAGTTATAAGTTCGTGGTGGGGATACTCTGTTCCTTTCACACAATTTGATTGTAAGTATGGTTGATTTAATATATTTGATTGTAAGTACACTAGGTTAAGACTTTTTCTAACAATATATGGATCCTGTAATTTGATCTGAAATAAATGATTAATAATAATAATGGAGCCTATGAGATGAGTCAAGTACAAGTGACGTCATCACTAAGCACTAGACCAACTGGCCAGTCAAGATTTAAGAGTTTTAAGTTCGTGGTGGGGATACTCTGTTCCTTTCACACAATTTGGTTGTTAGTATGGAGCTTATATGCGTCAACTACAAGTGACGTCATAGAGTCAGTATTGCATATTTTTTATGTAAAATGGTTTTAAATGTTTGTAACTGTGTTAGCTTTAAAGGTAGGTAACTTGAATTTTCATTTTACTGTTATGCTTTATTAATATTGACAAGTAAAATAAAAATAGTTAATAAGTACCCCTACCATATTCTTGAGCAGGATTATTTGCAGATCAAGAAACAGTCATACCTACCAGTAAGATAACAGTATAACACTACAGTAGTTTTTTTTTCAATTTACCAATTTCCTTTTCACTCACCCCCACAATTCCATTACCATCAGATTAATTATGACACTCTAGTTTACATGGTGTGTCTTTGATGTGTAATGTAACAGATTAGTGTATAAAAACTTATCATTCTTACAGCTAGCTGCACCATATTCTACAAAATGACCATCCCATTAATGTCATTGCAGCTAACTAGGTACTATTGACCTTACCTTAAATTTCATTATTATATTAATACACTAAAAGTGAGAGGCTGCGATTATACTATTAGTAATGTTCAAATATTGGTGTAGCTGTCTGTAGATCTTGGTATTGTAAATAAGAGGCATCTTTATCTAATTATATTATTACTGAATAACTAACATATATGGTACCTATACCATATTCATAAAGTACATATCTAAGACAATAAGATAAAACACAAACATTTATAATATGATTACATTTTATTTATAGTTATTAAAATTAAAATATAGAATATAATAGAGGCCTAAGTGCACAACAAATGACCTAAATAACATATGACTATTGAAAGGATGAGAAGATAAGGGCCTGTGTAATCTCTATGAGCTGTTTGTGTGAATGAACAAACATTCAACAGCAAAATAAAGATACATATCAACTTTACACAATTATGTCTTCAATTACATTAATTACATAGAACTATCATACTTTTCATGCTCAATAATGTCCACTGAAACCAGATATGGCACCTAGACTGAGCCATTGCCAAGCCATACCAATACACAAGGATAAATATGACAATATTCATGCTAATACTGCAATAAATGCATCATAAAAGTAAGTTATGATAATTGGCATGGCAATAAGTAGATAAAAAGTGTAAGTTATACTTGCTATATAGTGTATCTCAATGCAATAAATGTAAATATTAGAGAACATTACTCTCACAGGTTTGACAATATAACATTGCATCAGTCATTTTACATATGACTCAACACCTTTACAACCACAGAGTCTATTATTTCTGGCAAATACTTAAGGGTACATTGCCAGAAATACTGCCACTATTAGCACGCCAGCTGAGCCTTCTGCCGACACTTGTGCATCAAGGCACGCAGCGTGAACTGCCGCCGAGCCAGTGTACGGACTTGCTTCAAGAAACAATCCAAGTCAATAACTTCTTTACGTAGAGCCTCTCCCATGTAGTAAATAGCATCTTCTAAAGTAGCTTCCTCTGCAAAAGCATTTAAAAGCTGCGAGTACAATGGAGCAGTAGTAACAACAGCCTCGTCCACATCAATGCCTTCTTGTTCTTCTAAGCGCTCAATAGATGTCTGCAATTCCTTCTCCTTTTCTTGTAGAATAGTTATATTCTTATCTAAATCTACCCTCTCCCTTTGCAACCTTGAAAGGATATCTTCAAGGCGTGTCTTCCCTTCACGTAGTTCTTGTTGTGTGCGCCGGAGGGTCTCCAGTTCAGCTTGAGATTGTTGAGATTGCTCCTTCAGCCTCCTTCGAAGTTTATCTTCAACAGCAGACAAAAGTGATGCTTTAATATGTTCTTCAGTAATAGTACCTCCAGCTACATCAGGCACAGGTTGTCCATAGCCAGCTGGATTAGGGAAGGTTGTGGCTGTCACTGTTGGTGGGTATGGCATGCCATTTGAGCTGGCAGTACCCGGGTATGGGGATCCAAATGGTGGATATGGTAGGTTTGAAGTTGTTGGGTAAGGAGCGGGAACTGGATAACCTGGTTGTGGTGTACCTTGTGGGAATGGATAACCACTAGGCTGAGGCATATAAGCATTCACCGGATATGGCGGCCTTGTTTCGTTGCGCGGTTTGGAATAAACTGGTGGTAATTCTCCAAAAGCAGTGATCATACAAGTGATAAGTTTCTGTAGTGTGGAGCTGTTGGGCGCCCATTCATGTAGGAAAGGCAAGTATACCTTTCCATTACTGTCGACATATTTGGAAACTTTGATCGACATGTCTGGAGTAGGTTTGACGAAACAAAGCGGCGCATTTTGAGGATGAGTATCCATCAGCCAGATACAGACGGGAATATTGTAGTATGCGCCTTTGTAGTTGACGGGGATTGTGCCCTCTAGGTTGAGCAGATCTTTCCTGGAACCATTATTGAAGACAAAAGCCTCGAGACGATAAGTAAGACTTCTGTACACTTGTATCAAATTAATCACCTCCCGAGATGTGTAGTCGCGATGTTTATACTTCGACAGGTACTGCTTAAGCACTGCATCGTCGTTAGCCATATTTACACGATTATAAATAAGATATGAGTAAAAAACTAAAACATATACGGTGAATAATTATTGAAAATTACACTTCACCAAAACCTCCCAATCACAATGTCTGTCAGTCAATAAAAATTAAAAAAAAATGTCATTGACACACAGTGCTGCCAATTACTGATGTCGTGTCCATACCTTACTATCGAGAGATGCGAAAAATTAGAAATATAGTACCCCACTGTAAATATTATTTTATTTATTTTGGGTTAATTAATAGCTGCAACATAATAGTAAAGCCTACACATAACAATTACAACGTTATTAAGTAATGTTGCAGTACACGACATTATCCACAGAAGATAAAAACGGAGTAGCAAACTAAATTAAAGTTAGTAAAGATCAATATAAATACTCGTATTTATACAAAAAATACGTAAATAATAATAACTAAATATATTAAAATTCCATTTTACATCATAACATACTATAGAATGCTTAATATGTATTATTAATATTAGATACAAGTAAGAAAACATATTATTCACATATACATATTATTCATGGGATCAGATGGCTCTGATCCCAAACTAAGCAGAGCTTGTACATACTATGGAAACCAGATAACTGATTTACTACTTATACTACTTTTCTTTCGTAAATATTTACATATTTAGATATTTACACCCAGGCTTAGGACAAACAGACATGTTCATGCACACAAATATCTGTCCTGCGGCGTTAAAAGCAAGCATTCACACATTTCATTTACCAAATCCGCCACATATTTATGAAAATAAAATCCACTCATATTATTTCTAATGTTCTGACTTGTTCTCATATTTCATATTAATACCAATACCCGACTAAGGAGAAATATTGCTTACAAACATCGCGTTTAAGCACACATTTTTTTCTTCCCGCGTTTAGCGCGCAAATGTGATGTCCAATATATAATATTGTACGGAATTTTATTGCATAAAAGCTCGTTGTTTTTCTTCCGTGTTCAGCTTCTTTTCAACTGTTTTAGTAAGATTTGTTGTGTAAAATAAATCGTATAACTACACGTAATAGTAATACAGATAATAAGCGTACAGGCGGATGCTTGTATTCTAGCTGGCAAAAAGACTTGGACGAAGTAGCATCATACACAATATTAGAAAAATTAAAATGACAAACGTCAATTTTGTATCTGTCAGTTTCTTTTTCGGTGAGCTGTCAACGTTGTGATACGTTTCGACAGCATTCGCCGTTTTTAATCCAAGTTAATCTGCTTGGGAATAATAAAAATACGTTAATTTGTATTTTATAAAACTAGCACAATGCCGCCTAAGTTCGATCCTAATGAAATTAAAATCGGTAAGACTTGATATTGGTGAATAAAAATGACCGGTTCATGAGTGATAGTGTTCTGCAACTTGTGTGTGTATTTTTGCAGTAAACCTGCGTTGCGTGGGTGGAGAAGTCGGTGCCACATCTTCCTTGGCCCCTAAGATCGGTCCTCTTGGTCTCGTAAGTATACATTTTTCTCGGAAAATATCTAACCTCTAAATCTTAGCATGGCAGTCTTCTCGACCATACGCCTTAAGTACTATAAAAGTATGTCTATTGGCGTTATGGTAAAAGAGACAATTAGAACGATATGTAAACAGTCAATAGTTTCTTTTGCTAATAATTTGAGCAGTAAATGTATTTTCCCGCTCTTAATGGAGCTGATCGCGTTAAGTACATTTCTAGTTGTCTCGCTCTTGTATTTATATCCTGGGGGGTGCCTCCCTACCAGGCGCGTCCTTCCGGGTGGCGGATGGAAGGAACCCGCGACTCAGGATGAGTCCCTGTCGCGGCTACTCCGAATGCCCAATAAGGAGTCGCGGACCAGGCAATGTGACTGCCATGCTTTCTCTAGGTATCTCAATTATATGAGTAAGTGAAGTATCTATTTCTATATTTTAGTTTTAATGATATCAGACATTAGTTTTTGAGAAAGTTTCTTTTCTTGAAATTTTAACCTAACATAATGCACTTTACATATTGAATGTGAAAGAGGTTGGTTTGCAATAAATTTCTGTTATATTACACACATAATAGCAAGACAGGAAATCTTACAATGCAAACCTGGCTGAATGCGGACACCTCCACACATAGTAATATAGAGTTTTAGGATAGCCAGTATATTTTATCAATAAAATCACAGAGGTGATAAATTATTATTAATTTACTATAAATTGAATCTGCCAGTCTTACTGATCATTCTACAATTCTTAAAGATCTTTTTGTGATAATATGTCACGCTATAATCATACAAATTTTTCATCAACTAATGTTTGCATTTGAGGTCACAAATTATGCGGGTTGTAATAAGTCCCCAATATTGAGGTTATTGTAATGGATTTCTGCTTAAACTCAAACTAGAGGACACCATTGATATTTGTAACAGAACATTGAGCCTCTCTGTTCAGGACAGATTGAGTATTTGTGGCTTCCCATATCCTACCTTTGAATAGGATACTTCTTTAAATAGTCAATTAGTAGCCTCAATTAATTTTGAATGAAGGTTTGTTCTAAACTAATTTGAGCCACATGGGCGCCACATTAAGTCACTCTTTAATCAACATAATTAAGAGAAGCTTAAAGTTCTGTTAGAATCAACAATTTAGATGTATTCTCTCAATATATCTTACTAACATTTTTCTACTCACAGTCCCCCAAGAAGGTCGGTGATGACATTGCCAAGGCTACCAGCGACTGGAAGGGTCTTAAGATCACAGTGCAACTGATCGTACAGAACAGACAAGCCCAGATCTCCGTTGTACCCTCGGCAGCTGCTCTCATCATCAGAGCACTGAAGGAACCCCCACGTGATCGTAAGAAGCAAAAGAACAGTGAGTATTGGTCTTACATTTTCCAAAAAATTGTCTTAATAATGTATCTTATTATTAGTAAAAAGTTGTAATTTTCAAACAATTTTCACAATATGGTGAGGCATCACTCGCAATAAAGGTATTGAACAGAATCTTTGGAAGCTCTGTTACTACAGATAGAGAAACATCAACAAATTAATATAACTTGGCTTTAGTTAATAGAAATGTAGTGAGATCTCTTCCAGAATTTGAATTTATCATTAATTAAAAGTTAATATGTAGGTCATACACAGTTTATTAAGTTTGTACCTAGACACTGGATCATTTTCAAAGCCGGACTTCAGGATTCAGTAGGCTTAATAACACTCAACACTTACTCAGTCTTATCTTTTTGAGTATTGGAGGCTAATTGTATCCTGTGTTGAATCAGTTGCCATGTGTGACCACCATCCTATAAGCTTTCATACTCAATAAAAAACTAATTTATCAATTATGACACAAGGGGACAAGTAAGTTCAAATTAGACCATGTGGCTTGTTAATAAAACATAAATTGAACTTGCTGGTGGACTATATGCCCCTGTCCACTTGTATTCTTTCTTGCACTTTATTAGCACCATTTTTGTGAAGAGGTCTGAATGTAATATTTAACTAGTAACAAATTTAAAAGTACTACAAAATCTTTCTACCATCAAATGTAGCTAGGATCAATGACAGACTAGTCCAATGGAAAGTAAGAGTATACTGTGTCACATATAATTTGGTTCTAATAGATATTTTTATCAATTCCAGTTAAACACAACGGTAACATCAGCCTTGAGGATGTGATCAGCATTGCTAAGACCATGAGGCCCAGGTCAATGGCTCGTTACCTCTCCGGCACAGTCAAGGAGATCCTTGGTACTGCTCAGTCTGTCGGCTGCACTGTTGAGGGCAGACCCCCTCATGAACTCATCAATGACATCAACAGCGGTGCCCTCACCATTGACGAATAAAACTGAGGAGTTAATTTATGTGTGACTTTGTTATTTATCCCCTTTCCTATAGTAGTATACTCTGTTATAAATACAACGTGTAACAGAAAGTGTGAACGTAACTTAAGGGGGTTATAGGGTATCAGGACGGCTACCTATGGACGAAACTTCAAACAGAAATAATCATTTTTTATTCAACTAGTAATTTATTTTTCTATCGACCACCTAAATCAACAAGAAAGATTACCGACATTATGAACAACACTAAAAACTCAGCCGCAAGGGTAATGAACCTTACCGTGAACTCTTTGGGTACCTACTACTTAGACTGTAAATAAAAAGTGTGGTTCTGTACAGTCACATAATTTATTACACGTGTTTATTTTAAGATTCAATCAAATGTTTAACTGAATTTTTGCTCTAATTTTTAACGACATTTTAATGATTCATACTTTGATAGCTAGGAAAAATCACTTAATTTAATTTAAATTGATATTCCGCAAGATGTTGGATCTAGGAGTAATAAATAATTTAATTGACTTATGTAACTGCAGATATTTTTTTGTGTGATAAATAGTAAGAATATTAAATTTTTCTTTCAGTATGTGAATTTAATCTGGCCGGAAACGAATAGGTACTTAATTTTTAATACAAACTAACCAGATAAACCCACGCGGTACGACTACTGATAAATTACGAAAAAATATGAATAATGTTCTAGGCTCATATGAACATTAGGGGACATTTCGAATTCCGTCCTGATTTTGCCGCAAGGAACTCTAATACGGCGGCGAATACAAAGGATTGATGTAGGTAAATAATAAATGGTTAAATATTTTTTAATATTCATCAAAGCGGGCCCCGCGCGCCGCGCCATTTGAATGTGTTCGTGTATAACTCATTGGTCTAGCGGTAGCGTGTTCAACTGCAGATAATAAAGTCCTGGGATCAAATCCCGGGTCGGGCCAAAAAGTGATTACGAGAATAATGAAGTCCTGGGTTCAATTCCCGGGTCGGGCCAAAAAGTGATTATGGGATTTTTCCGCAAAAAGAAATTTCTCAGTATCAGCCCGAAGTCTGGGAGTTGACGATATTACACCCCCATGCCTCGGAGAGCACGTAAAGCCGTCGTTCCTGTGCCTGACCTCTTTCCGGTCGTATCTCTAGTCGTCCCATCGGATCATGAGAGTAATGGAATAGAAAGTGTAGGGGCACTTTCAATTCCACCTTTAAAATTTAACGACAATGACTGTAACGACATATTAATCATTCATACAATACATACAAATAAAAAAATATGAATAATGTACTAGGCTCATATGAACAGTAGGGGACATTTCAAATTCCGTCCTGATTATATCCAAAGTTACACTAATATGGCGGCAAAATCAAAGAGTTGATGTAGGTAAATAATAAACGGTTAAATATCTTTTAACCCTATACTTGGCAAATAATATAATAATAGAAATATTGAAAAAACTATCTTAAATATATTCTTGGGTGGTTATTGAAGGCATAAAAAATAACAATAAAAATATAATATAAGTACTTCAACATTTATTGACCGTAACATATTAGATACATTGCCAGGCCCTTAAAAATTTACGCTATAAAACGTTCGTATCTAATCTGTTACACTGCCAGTCTTCCAGGGAAATTAATAATTTAGTTTGAAACAGAATTATAACAAACAAAACATAAATTGTTATACTTTTCAGGTAAATAACATAAACTAAAATATTATTTTGTGATTCTAATATATATAATAATTTTCTTATGTATCTTTTAAATTTAAATCATCGATTGTAATGGAGATCAATCATTAAAATCAAGTAAAAACTCGGCCTTAAAAATACGTACTGTGTAATAATATTCATAAATTATTTATTTTTGTATTGTATTCTATGACACAATTACGTGCCAGCAATAAGCACAACCTCAATTTACATTTGTGACAAAAAAAAAGTAGTCAGCCCTTTTGTGCAATACATACACCTTCCTCTGCTGGTTGTTATACTTCGATAATAAGCAACTTGGTCATACCGAAGCATCTGGCGGTCTTTCAGCTGCTGGTTTCTGTATAGTCTTGGTTGATTTCATACAAGGCCTGATATCGCTCATATAAGTTCTTTCAAACCTCCGTATCCCATCGAAAATTTCCATCCTAAAGTTTTTATCTGAGCGATATCAGCAGGCCTGGCCTGGAAATCAACCTAGACTTTTTGGTATCTGTACTAGCTTTTCTGTCACGTCGATATAAAAGCCAGGAATTGTTTATGCAAATATCGAGCATTTCAGAAAATATTGGTAAACACCAGCGATGACCTCGGAATGGTGCACGATATAGAGCGACCAACATGTCGGCGAGATCAACAACTCCCATGTTGGTGTTATATTATTTTATTAAATTTGGGCAAGTCACTGGCATTGTTCTACCTTGTTCTTTCTTGTAACGAACCACAGTCTGGGTAGGATACGCATCTACATAAGTATTGCAGCAGTAAAACATTTGTTATCAATCCATTTGAGACTTGTGCATGAGATTCTCTGCCCCTTTTTCTTAGGATTTTATCCGTGGATAGTCTTTCTCCGATCCTCGGAGCCTATATATATATATATATGGCCTTTGCGTTTGTTACAGACGATTTACGGCGCATTGTCTCAGAGACATTACAGTCTAAAGTATTCTATTGGACTTTTTTCTTCACGTGGTTCAAACGCGATATCATCCACTTCGGCACGAACATTAAACTGGAAACGACCCCAATTAGGTTTTAACCTTTCAGGTGGTATTAGTCTGCTCTTGATTGTGACAAGTCTAGGCCTCTTTGAACGAGTGGCTTTTGAAGGAGGTGTAGACAACGGCGACAGCGGTGGTGACTGCTTACGCTGCTTGAAGTTATTAAGTCGTGGTGAAGGTACTTGTGAGAGAGTAGACAGAATAAATGGTGATAGTGGTGATGATACCGGACACGAAGCTCTAGTCTTAATTGCTGATGCATTGGGCGATAAAACTGATGGCGAATATGGTTGATTGCTGATGGTGACGACTGTTGATAAGGTACCAAAGATGTTGAAGCAACTACTTGATTTAACTCAATATCGTCATCTGAGAGAAGATTGAGGTTTTCTATTAAAGATGGCAATGATGGAGGTGATGAACTGCTGTCGGAGTGCATTGTGCGGGTGTAGTATTGATATTCATCCTCAGATGATTCACTCTCATCCAAATCAGATTTTGCTTTGGAACAAGAGGTACGAGTTGCCGAGCTCTTCTTTGTTGTTGAAAATATGGTGAGGAAGTATCTGCGAGAGAATACAAAATAATTGAAACAAAATTATGACCATATTTTGATCACAACAGCTAATCTAATCGGTGTTTAATTATAAATGCGGTTAGGGAATCATACCTGAGTAGTATCTATACAAATCGGGCATTGTCACGTATATGATACATAGCACAAAATTTGTAGAATGTTCGCTATCTGACAATGTATCATATTTGCGACACTCGCAAAACACAGAAGATTACATGCACTTTGAATTCATTTCGGTACAGAAAAATAACTTTTATTACTAGAATATATAATAAGCAATGGGAATAAGACTACTTTGGAAAACAATTAGAACAAAATATAATAAATAATGATTATTCTTACCTTGCGATGCGTAGACGCATTCGATCGGTCTGCCATCTTACCTTCTACTGCTCTTTTTGGTATTACAGGCACTCAAATAATATTTTTAGTAGAAATATTAGTATATATTCTAATATTTTAAATGGTAAAAGTTTAAAATATTTGTTTGAGTACGGCTCGAGATTTTCTAAAAGTGGAATGTATCAAATTGTACACAGTGCCAAGAATAGGGTTAATATTCATGTAAGCGAGCCGCGCGCGTCGTCGATACCTAGGCGGCTCTTTTGAGTGGACTCAAAGGGGCCGCGTTCGAAGAAAGCCGCCAAATTCATCAAATATTGTGCAATTTCATTTATTTAATAAAAATATTAAAATCATCAGTTGTTCGTAAACTGCTGTCTATTTAGGTCGTGTTTAGTTACTAAATCGTCTAAAATGTCGTTTAGTAATGAGTAAAGTGTTCCGCGAAATCCTTAACTATGTCGTTTAGTGATGAAAGAATAGCCTCAGACGTGCACTTTGTGATGATGAGGATTCATAGGTCACAGAATTTAAGGCTGTTTAATTACGAGGAACCTATGTCGTGAAGGGTACAGTGTCG
Source organism: Pseudoips prasinana (assembly GCA_951640165.1). Lineage (NCBI taxonomy): Eukaryota > Metazoa > Arthropoda > Insecta > Lepidoptera > Nolidae > Pseudoips > Pseudoips prasinana. Next base: position 26,922,295 of record OX621251.1, on the reverse strand, counting down.
CGAAGGAGGCCTCTTTATAACTAAGAAACATGAAAGCTTTACGATTCTATGAATATGTTGTACATGAGAGAGACTCGTGTTATTTGGCAAGTCTTAGAGTTAAGCTTTCGGTGTCGGTGCAGATTTTAGTGAACGTGAAATAATGAAATTCTTCCATCAGTACTGAAAACAACTTCAACTAGAAGTTAAACTATAAAAAGGATCTCGTAATGTGTTTGTGTATCACGTAATTATACGATGTAAAGTATCCAATAGCTATTCAGCAGTGCTATAAATAAAAACATAACTCTAAAATAAAACAAAATATGTGTAGTGAGTGCAATCGGAATCAAACTACCAGGCGTGCATAGAAACACAGAGGTATGTCAAACAATTTCTAGCGTAAATCAGAATCAGCTGTGCTGTGTTAGTACGGTTGTTCGTTATATCGATAAAAATACTTGTCGATATATTGTACGGTATATTATTTTACGATCAAGATTAAAATGATGGTATTTCGGTATGAGATTTTGTGTATAGGTAGGCTTACGGAGACCGTATATGCCCCTTAAGTTACGTTCACTCTTTCTGTTACACGTTGTATAATAATAATATCTAGGGACAATGTCACACAGATCATCCTAGCCCCAAACTAAGCAAAGCTTGTACTATGGGTACCAGGTGACGATATACATACTTATATAGATAGATAAATACTTATATACATAGAAAACATCCATGACTCAGAAACAAATATTCGTGCTCATCACACAAATATTTGCACTTACCGGGATTCGAACCCAGGACCACCAGCTTCGTAGGCAAGAGCACTGCCAACTAGACCGCGCCGAGAGTAAGAGAAAAGTGACGGGAATGGAGGAAAGCGTGAGGTTATCACCTTACGGCAGTCTGAAAATATTTGGACCATAGAGTTTTATCTCTTCAAAGGTCCTCTTCACGCTGATGATCAAGTTCTACTTACATCATTAGCGGAAAAGTTGCAGATTATAACAAATGCATGAAGCTTTGAAAGGAAAGGAGTGAAAATTAATGTAAGACGAAAGTAATGTATTTAAGAGTAAGTAAAGAGTTTGTATATATTTTTTTAAGGTTAAGGTTAAACTTGGTTTTATAACCCCTGTGTCGCGGGGTACTTTTACAAACATAAATTACATCCAGACTGAACGACTATGGGTCACACAAGTAGTTGTCCAGCGCGGGACTCGAACCCGCGACACAAAGCGGCGAGGCGACTGTCTTAGCTGCTGCGTCACATGTGCAGTATTTTTGGGAACTGTTTACGAGAGATTCTTCTACCAGTATCTTGTTTACGTTTCCCGAAAAAAAAGATATTGGTAGAAGAGTGAATAAGGCATTACACTCCTTTAAATAAAAAAGAGGTGTCCATAATGACAAATGGAAATCCGTTGTCTCTGCCTACCCATCTTATTATATGAGTTTTATCTCTACGTATGCTTCTTATTGCTTAGGCAATAATAGATTTGATGCATAATAAATTATACATCACTAACACAAACAGAATATTGTAAACTTGCGTCTTAACGAAATATAGTACAAAAACTGAAGTGCTATCAATTCAATACCAAGGGGAAATTTTAATATCTTCCCAAAATCTGTTTCCAATATTAAACACGCACGCACTATCTCACTCGTAATTTTCAAATTCAATTTCTAGTCCATATAGAAGAAGCATATTGAAAAGTTGCTGTGCCCCGCGGTTCTATCCGCGTTAAACTTTATAATTTATTATAGCCTAACCGGGGTGTCGCCTAACTCATACCAAATTTTATTTAAATCGCTCCAACCGTTTAGTCGTGTAGAAGTAAAGTCCCGTCAAAATTGGTCCAGCCATTTCAGAGATTAGCTGGAACAAATAGACAAAAATTGTAAAAAAAGTTATTTTGGTGTATGTGAGTACCGTGATGATGTCTTCCCGGCCGAAGTTCGACCACGGCGGCCATTCTCAATGGAGATTAGCCAATTGCGCAGGACATATTATAGTGCACAAGTGTGTGCGCAAACACAGGGGCACTTTCTATTACATCACTCTCATGATCCGATGGGACGACTAGCGACACGACCGGAAAGAGGTCAGGTACAGGACCGACGCCTTTACGTGCTCTCCGAGGCACGGGGGTGTAATACCGACACCTTCCAGACTTCGGGCTGATAATGAAAAATTTCTTTTCTGCGGTTGAACACGCTACCGCTAGACCAACGAGCCAGTCATACCGTACATATAATATTCATATAGGTACATGTAGTAAAAAAACGGTTATTTCAATATTACAAACAGACATTCCAATTTTATTTATATGTAAAGATTCGTGTCGTCATATATACATATGACTATAATATACTGTGATTCTACTAATCATATAAATGCGAAAGATTGTGCTTATAGGTGTTCTGTTGTTGTTTTTGCCGCTAATAGCGAGGTCCCAACTGGCGGTGATAGCGAAGTCACCCACCACTTAACGACCAGTCAAGTTGTCTAATCGTGGTAGTTTGACCTTGAATCTGTAGTGAGTCATATTTTTTATTTCAGTGCGTAAAGCTACAGGTTTTAATTTAAGCACGGTTCCTACCAGAGCATGATGATTTATAATATTATTATGCAGAATATAACCGATCTCTTCCTAATTTCATCCAAAACCGTTCGGCCGTTTTTCGTGATTGATAAAAAAACATACAATAAAAGCTTTCAGTTGTAATATTTGTAGGGTTTATTTATGAACTTCATAACTATCTATTGGCCGCGGCACTCAAATAAACCCGATCGTCCTCTCTTGTAACCACATCTACCTACCACAAGATCACCACTCTAGACATAAACTGATACAGCATTCTTGCCATCGGAAACAAGAGCGCCATTTACTTAAGGCTTTTTCTAGCAACAAACCTATAATTGCCGCCCTGCTCTAACCTGTTAAGAATCGTTATATCAATAGCATGAACCACAGAGTACAGTACCTGCATGAACTGTTACTCGCATCCGTTTCATATACTTACTTAATAGTTTTTTTTTTTTTTTTTTAACTTGACGCGTGCGGTAACCCTTTCGGCTTTTACTGCTTCACCGGGCAGTAGGGGTGAGCGTGGGCTCTAACCGCCTAGCAAATACAAAACAACAAACTAAGTACCCGCGCCGGAGGGCACCCCCTGTGGGGTTCGAACCTCGGCTCTGGGCGGATACTGGCGGGGAGAGGGCGAGAGATTGTGATTTTTAGGGATTTTTGTGCAACTGTCGCTCTACGTTAATGCGCGACGCGGGCCTCGCTACCGTTTTAGGTCCGTAGCGGGCATTCATCGGATCGAATGCAAACTAAGGTTCATGGAGGACGCTGGTGGTCGCCACGCCTTCGCGGTCGTACTCTCGTCCGGTGAGTACGAAATGTCGGTTGTGCAGTGTTGCGAGAGTCTCTGATCGATTTGATGTGGTCGATTCTTAATAGTAAGAAGCAAACCTCTTATATAGTACTTAGGTACCAAAGAGCACATTTGAATATTGTAGGTATGATGTACTCAGTGAACGCAAACGTTCACTGGATGTATAGTGCTACAAACTTATCTGGCCCGGTGGCCAAAAGTAGAACTAACGACGCCAGTTTGAAATGTCAATTGGCCTGTTATTCTATGACATTCCTGTCATTGATTGTTTGTTGCGCGTATTTATTTTTCTTTTTGTGATTTTTAATTGTGAAAAATGCCGAAAGCTTTAAAAGTGATGCGAGGAACGTTATATTACAAGTATTGAATCATATGAAGGAAGAAAAACGCCTTCAGGCACCAATTATACCCTTCAATAAGTCGTATGAACGCGTAGCTGCTGCTACAGGTTAGTGTTGTCAGCTTCTGAAAAAATACGAAACTCCCCCTCGCATTTTAAATTAAAATACATATTTTAAAATATTCATTATTTATTTAATTTTTGCTATTTCCTTTGTAGGTGTCCGGGAGCGATTTGTAAGAAAAGTTGTGAAAGAAAAAGAGCAAGCAGATGCAAAAATTTATAGCAGATCAGAATATTGGTAGATCGAATTCTGAAATCCTATCATTAATTGCAGAAGCTTTTGATAAAATAACAGTCAATGAATGGCAAAAGCATTGCAATCATGTAAAAAAATATTGAAAATGTGTATCGAAAAACGGATGGATACTTAGACGAGCCTTTCATCATTCATTTAGGTAGTGATAGTGAAAATGAAAGCAGTGATTCCGATAATGATGATGATGAAATGACTTCTGAATTAAACCATTCCGGTGACATAATAATACCTGGAGTATCTCCGTTAGAGAACACTCAGCATACATTTTATGTAAATGATCATAATTATTGTATAAAAATATAAAGATTTGTAATGACAGTATTTGTTTGCTTTTTAGTGAAATAACATTTACCTACGTTACAATGTGCATATTATTTTTACCCACTTTATTGCAAAAAATAGTTACTAGCAACACTAAATGCGATAACAGCGACGCTGCCAGCGGGTCAGATAAGTTTGCGGCACTGTACTAAACAGTTCGTTTTATTCTCTTTGGTAGTTACTTTGAATCCATCAGGCTATGATATCAATGTCTTAGGAGTTTTACTCCTTATACAAACAGACGCATTACTAAAAAAAAAAAATAACTGAACTTTATGCTATACAAAAACTTACATAGTAAAATTTTCATCTTATTGTTACAGATCGATGCATTTCATCGTATCAATACATGTATCTTTTACTTTTTAATAATGTATTGAATAACGCCGATGAATTACAAAACACTAATTGAGGTCTTTTTATGGTTCCGTACCTCGAAAGGAGAAACGGAACCAGGTTACAGGATCTCTTTGTTGTCCGTCTGACTTTCAAAGACCCTTTTTCTAAGGAACGCTTGGAGACTGGAATTATATGAAATACTCAGGCCTATTGTAAATATCAAATTTATAAGCCAACGCAACCAAAAGATACACCCGTTTATGCCACAAATTTTTGACACTCGCGCGGGATTCAAAACTTACAGGGTACCTACTTCCCGTGAACTCAGAAACTTGAAATTTGGTAGGAAGTAACGTGTTAAAGCACAGATAAAGAAATAAAATGCTAAAACCGTAATTTTTTTGTTACGTCATAAAATCACAATATTTTGATCATATTAAGTTTCCTCATAAACGCAGAGAGGTATTAAATTGAAATTCAAATCAAATACTTTTAAGCTGTAACAAAATCAAACTTCTAAAAAGTCAACGCAATCAAAAGAAACGGAAATTTAAGCCGAATATATTCCAACTCGCAAGGGAATCAAAACCTAAAGCGTACTTCCAGTTGACCAAGAATCTTAAAATTTGGCATGAAATAATGTCTTATAGCACATATAAAGGAAAAAATCCGAAAAGCTTTAGTTATATCACATTTTTTTAATAATCACAATAATATTATAAATGCGTTATAAAGTTTGTGAGTGTTTATATGTGTCACTTCTTCACTACCAAACGGCTGGAGCAGTTTTAATAAAATTTGGTACCTACGGAGTTGGCTGACACCCTGGATTAACACATAGGCTATAATTTATTAAGTTTAACGCGGGTAATACCGCGGGGCACAGCTAATTATTTATCTATCTAAAAGTTTGTACGGCATCCTAGGTGCGTGAGCCCAACTCGCACTTGGCCGGTTTTTAATAACAAATTACTAGTTTTTCCCCAAAACTAGGCATTTTTACTTAACTTGAGATCTAAATTTTTGGAAAATAAGACTGTCTGGTATTTGAATTAGATTTATATGATGTAGTTCGTACATCCTACTAATGATATAACTGAATGTTTTTGGTTAATCAACCACGCAATATCGGCTTACCTCTTTTGTATAAAATTACGAATGGAGGTAGGAGACTGATATTTTGCTAACAATGACAAATCTAAATATTTTTATTTCTGTCAGATTGACATTGATGTAAAGGAAGAAAAGCGAATACTTAGGAAGTAGCACGTCGTTCCACGTCGTTCTGCTTGTAGTGTTTATGGCGAGCACATGTGGTAGAATTTCTAATAACTAATTTTAGCATTAAAATTACGATTTTGGTGTTATTTTTGGTGCCTCTTGTGTTGGTGATTGTTTTATGTTTGTGTGAATCGTATATATTTATATTTGTTGACTAGTGGTAAGTTTTATTTTCTAATCTTGGAGCTTATGCCGGACGACCATGGATGTGGATGATCCGCATCCTGGCCGGCCGCCAGATCCTTCAAATTCATTAGATGTTGCTAAGGTAGTTGTGGAGTCAATTTCTCAGGACGGTTTTACATATACTCCTAGCTTGACAGTTCCTTTGGCTAATTTCGAGGTAATAGAAAACTCTCAGAGCAATGCTATTAATGAGGATAACCCACCCTTGAAAAAGGCTAATATGCAGCAAGATCCAGTTCTTCCTAACCCAACTCTTATTAGTCGCGATAGGTATTCGAACAGGGATGTGGCTCCTTTCTTGGTCCATATCTCCTACAAATCTGACGACCCTGCTGCAGGTACATCAATTCACCCAATAAAGTTTGGTCAGTTAATGATGCGAATGAATATCAAAAATGTTATTCAGGATGGTGTCAAGAAAGTAGGTCGGAATAGAATTGCTGTGGAATTTAAAACACCTGAGGATGCCAATGCTTTTCTTGGAAATAGCGAAATAGTAGCTAAGGGCTATACATCTACTATTCCTACGTATAATATTACCCGGATGGGTGTTGTTACAGGGGTGCCAACTGATTGGTCCGAAACAGAGATCTTTGAAAATTTAAAATCTCCTTCAGGGTGTGGTCTCATTTTAAAGGTTAGACGTATCAACCGTAAGGTGGTATCAGAGGGTACCACAGAGTGGAAGCCCACACCTTCGGTTGTTCTAACCTTTGACGGTCAATCTCTTCCTAGCAGGATTTTTTGTTTTTATAATTCCCTACCAGTTTCCCTATACTACTTCCCTACTGTGCAATGTTTCGGATGTTGCAAGTATGGTCACACTAGATCAAAATGTAGATCAAATCCAAAATGTTACCGCTGTGGTGGTGAACATTTTGGAGAAAATTGCTCAGTAGATGAACCAGTGTTTTTATTGTGAAGGCCCTCATGCAGCTAATAGTAGAAGCTGCCCAGAACACCAAAGGCAAAAAAATATAAAAATTATTATGACTGAAAATAATATATCTTATGCTGAAGCTTCTAAAAAACTCCCTTCAGTTTATAAGTCATATGCTGATGTTTCTTCTACAAATCCTGGATCTTCTCTTCATTATGTCTCCCCTCTAAATCCTTCCAAATCCAGGTCCCAACAACAACAGGTTATAACCCCCTCCAAAACTTCATATAGAAAAGTTATATCTATTAATCCTAAAAAGCGTCCTCGTTTAGATCCTGGATATGACCATAAGGCTCACCAGGAACTTATCAACAACTACTCCTATAGTCCTTCTTCAAATGGTTGTGCCCTGGCTGGAAATCAAATATCTCCTTCTGAGGAGGATTCTTCTAAGGAGTTAGAAGCTTTAGTTATCCACCTTACCTCCTTTTTGTTAAAACACCAGTTATCGGACCACGTTGCCTATAATTTAATTACTGCAGTGCAATCACAGCGAAATGGATCTCCTGTTTCTTCAGTGGAACGCCAGGAGCGTGGTTCCAAAAAAAAGTGAAATTGCCCATTTAATCAATGTTCATCACCCTACAATTTTTGCCATCTCTGAGACGTGGCTTACCCCACGCCTTCACTTCAACTTTCCAGGATACAGTACATTCCGCGATGACCGTGCTGATGGTTATGGTGGTTCTGCTATCCTGGTAAATAATGTCCTACCATCCACCCTTCTTACTCTTCCCAGGCATGGAAACGAAATTAATGCAGTAGGAGTGAGAGTACTAGGTATTAATTTTGTTTCTATTTACCTCCCATCCCCCAATTCCTATAGTTTTCAATACATTAAAAATATTTGTTATTCATTGTCACCTGTTATTCTCTTGGGCGATTTCAATTCTCATCATACACTTTGGGGTTCTAATCAAAATGATAGGGCAGGTATAGAATTGGTTGAACTAATAGACGAAGTTGGTTTATGCATACTCAATGACGGTTCTCCCACCAGACTTCCAAGATTGGGTCAGAGTAAGAGTTGTATAGACCTAACCCTATGTTCTCCTAATTTAACTGCTCAGCTAGAGTGGAAATGACTAAGCTTGACCTATGGTAGTGATCACTACCCCACTTGTACTACTTTGATTGGGGGATCTTTACCACATAAAGTCAAAACACCTTTATTAAAATACAGAGTTGAGAGTGCTAATTGGGATATGTATAAACAAACATTGGAAAATGAAATTTATTCTTTACCCCAAATTACAATCCATAACCTAGATTCTTGCCTATCTCTGTTCTCTGACGCTGTTACATTGGCTGCTGATGAGAGCATACCTTTAAAAAATTCAGCCTCTGGTAAATTATCATCTCCACCCTGGTGGGATAGAGAATGTACTGCAATAATTAGAGCCAGAAATGAAGCTGAATTAAATTATATTAGCAACATGTCTCCAGATAATTTAATTCGCTATAACCGGATAGTAGCAAAATCCAAGAGATTGTTTAGGAAAAAAAAATATGACAGTTGGAAAAAATTTTGCTTCTCTCTGTCTCCTTCATCTTCAGCTTCCCAAGTTTGGAAAAAATTTAAGAAACTCTTTACAAAATAACCCCCCTATCCCACAAGATATTGCGGCAAAATTTCTTAATAAACTAGCTCCAGCCTTCGTGCCCCTGTTGGAGGAATGTCCATCATGTCCTGGAGCTGTTGAAAATTCCAGTGATCCCTTAGATGATCCTTTTTCACTTCAGGAGTTGAATGCAGTACTGAAACATCTAAGGGACTCTGCACCTGGGGTAGATGGTTTCCCATATTCTTTTTTTAAAATGACTGGTCAGAACAGCCGTCTGTACCTTTTAAATTTAATAAATACTTGTTTTATTTATAGTTATGTCCCTTGTCACTGGAAATCTTTACTTATAATTCCATTATTGAAGCCAGGCAAATCTCCCAATTGTGCTGATAACTATCGACCAATTGCTTTGTCCCCAACTATTTGCAAAATTTTTGAACATTTAATGAAGCGTAGATTGGAGTGGTTTCTAGAGAGTAGGGGTCTCCTAGCGGACTCTCAGTTTGGATTCCGTAAGGGGTTCAGTACCATGGATAGCATTGGCATCTTCATGGCAGATACTCGCTTAGCTTTTAGCGTTAATAAATCAATCATTGCGGTTTTCTTAGACATCTCATCGGCATATGATAGTGTACTCCTTTCCGTACTCCGCAGTAAATTACGCCTCCTGAGTATTCCGGTAAGGATGTTAAATTGTTTGTGCAATCTTTTGTCTGACCGCGCTGTCAACCTACATGTCCCAGGAGAAAGGTTTGATGCCAGGTCAGTTTGGAAGGGACTACCCCAAGGATCGGTTTTGAGCCCCTTGCTATATAATATTTACACTTCAGATCTTCATAAAGCCCTCAATTCTGATTGTCAAATACTGCAATATGCAGATGATTTGTGTTTATATGTGTCAGGAGCATCTGTCACTGCTGCTGCAGATTCCATGCAGGTATCACTCAGTTCACTATATTATTGGCTTTATAATCATGGTTTAAAATTATCGCCCTCTAAGAGTTCTGCTGTAGTATTTTCCCGTAAACGAATCATTCCTGATGTACACCTTGAGGTTGAGGGGTCTCCCATTAAGGTTGTAGATAAGGTGAAATTTCTTGGTGTCATCTTGGATGCCAAACTAAGTGGGACAGATCATATTAACTTCGACTCATAAATGTGAAAAAAATATCAACATGTTACGTGCCCTTGCGGGTGTTTGGTGGGGAGCTCATCCTTTTACTCTAAAACTTATTTATAATGCGACAATAAGGAGTTTACTGGACTATGGATCCTTCATTCTAGAACCATGCAGTAAAGTTGCCTTGTCAAAATTTGATGCAATACAAGCAAAGTCCCTTCGCATTGTAATGGGTTGTATGAGGTCCACTCCGACGAACGCTCTGCAAGTAGAGGCTTGTGATCCTCCCCTTATCCTGCGCCGACAATATCTTGCTGATAGGTTCATTTACAAGGCATGTTTCCTCAAAGATCATAAATTAACAGCAAAATTATCTCACTTGGACGATCTATGCATACGGGAGGACTATTGGAAGAATAAGGACCCCCTTTTAATTTTAAATTCATTCAGAAAAATGCGAGGTCTTGAGGTAACTGCTCCCATTTACCATTGTGCAAATTTTCCGTTATATAGGGTAGAGTGGTAGCCAATGAACCACCAAAAGTTTGAAGATCTCTAGCAAGGTGGTTATTGCAGTCCAAAAACATATTTTTATCTTACCAAATAGGTAATTTAATAAACTACCACATTGCATTAAAAATTTTGAAAAATATTTGCTATTGCCTATTTGATACCGATTTTTAAAAAACAAGGTAAATGGTTCATACTGTACCCGATGGGGTACACGATGAATCGGGGGGGGTAGGACCGAATGATCCAGGTGGTACACATTGAATCACTGTAATAGAGAAACCGATAATTGATTGCTTTTAGTTGAAAATAACTAACACAGTTGTAAGTTTTGTTGTTTGTTAAGTTTCATAATTATTTTTAAACCTCAAATCAGTCTTAAATGTTAACAAAATACATCAAAGTTTGTACCTACTCACTAAGTAATATTACTGTTATCAGATCACAACCAGTTTTTATTTTTATTAAGTGTAAATCACAATTTGTACTTAACAATTACAACAATAATAATTTCGCTCGTCCTCCGTCATATGGCCATAAAATGTGTGTGCACAATCCAATAAATACTTATAATACCGTCTTCTTATACATCATTAAAAAAATTGCTTGCATCGTAATGCGGCTCCAATCTACATGACGGATTGTTCCGATATTCCTTAATGTATCTTCATTGAGTGTTGGATAGGGAAGACTTGCTGCTTCGGCTGCCCTGCTCAGCCCCGACAAATTTCCGTGCGTTATTCCGTTTTTAATAGCTGCTTCCATGTGATAACCCTTTTTACGGGTTTGCTATCCTAGTGTGTTTTGACCCACGCTGAAATAAACAAATGGTACTCAATGATAAATGGTTATCTGGAAAATTATCCCCACCTGTTTATATGGGTTATATGCCATGGCCATATAATCAGTGTTACCTACACAAAGGCATTATTAAAGCAAATCCCGCAAAGCGGCACTTACATGTCGTACACAATGAACCGTGGTTCACTGTTTACCCAGTCTATATGGCTCACTGCGTACCCATCCCTTCTCAGGAAATGTAAGGTCATTTTTTACACAATAACCTTCTAGAAGTCATTTCAAAAAGTAGTCTCAAACAAGCGCAAGGACCCTCATTACACATACAATTTACTCATAGTTTAATAAGAGCTAGTATAATAAAGTAATTACAAAAAGAAACTCACGATTTTTCCGTCGTTTTTGATATACAAAACACAAGGACGCGGCGCACTTGTTCATTTGTAGCGATAGGCGGCCGGCGACTAGATCAAACTGAGCAGCATGGCAAGCGTGTCCTTATGAGCTTTTTGCAGGAGCTGGCAACGTTGCGTACTGCCTGTAGGCACGCTGGTTCATACGGTACACGCGGTTCATTGGCTACCACCCTACCCTAGTACTACATATGAAATAGTAAACTTTATTCCAAATTATATACCATACATTGGTTTGTCTAAGGACACTATTCAGGCTAATATATTATTCTCTTCCTTGATCCAGGATAAATGGCAGGATTACCACAGGTTTTTTACTGATGCATCTAAACTAGAATCAGATGGTAAAACTGGTGTATCAGTCTTCTATTCAAATTCGCATATCACTCTTCAGTTCCAATGTCCTCCAGAAGCATCAGTATTCACTGGTGAGTGTATTGGTATTCTGGAGGCATGTCAGTTTATTTTAGCTCATGTGGTAATTACCAAGGCAATTATTTTTTCTGATTCCAAAAGTGCCCTGGAAGCCTTAGTAAAAAACCCTTTCAAGGATAATCTCCGAAGTCCTATAGTAATGGAAATTAAAAAATCGTTATATTTATGCACCGTAAAAGGAATTGAGGTTTTACTTGCATGGATTCCTGCTCACATGGGTATCAGTGGCAATGAATGTGCGGACGAGGCTGCTAAAGCGGCTGTTTCGAGTAGTATTGCCGACATGAAATACTTCTATGTTCATGTCTATGATTTATTACATAATGCAAAGATTGATCTCCGTAAGTCTTGGCAGGCATCCTGGGTTAAATCAAGTCAGATTAAGGGTAGTAAATATGCATCAATCCAACCAGAAATCCCAGTTAAACCATGGTTTTATAAATATAAAAAGTTGTGCAAAACTGTTACATCGGTTATATGTAGAATCCGTCTTGGTTTTTGTTGTACTCCAGTATTTTTACACAAAATTAGAGTTAGAGACAATTCTCTATGTGAGTGTGGTCTAGATGAAGGTTCCTTGGATCACATCTTTTTAAATTGTCAATTATATGGCACACACTCCTTTGAACAAGTCATCTCAAAATTAAAAATTCAACGCCCAGTCAATGTTAGACATCTTCTTTCATTCTTCCCTGACCCCCAAATTATCAATATGTTTATTAAATACATATATACTAACAAGATTAAGTTGTAGGAATATCACATGTATATTTTAATGTAAAATTTGCTATAGTATGTATATATTAATCTACTAACACTTATTTTGTGTTTGTCTTTGTTCCAGGTCCATAAATACTTCCACAATTTGTTAAAAGTGTTTTAAATTCTGTATAATTACTCATGAGCAACCATTACATGACACTGGCAGAAATTGCTGAAATAATCGGCAGGTTGCCATAATAAAAAAAAAAAAAAAAAAAAAAAAAAAAAAAAAAAGTAGCACGTCGCATTTATTATGGGCCCTATTTCCATTTCACATCTGACATTGGCAGAATTGTCGACTTCGGCATAACTTGCCATTTGGAAAAAGTAGAAGAAGAAGAATATGAAACCTGTAGTTTTTTTTTAAATGGCATCTATACCTGCCAGTTATACCTTCAGTAACAGTAAGAACTATCTTCAACATTCTCTTATATCTTAGTATATCAATATTTTTAATTATTGACTGCCTCGTTGGTCAATCGGTAGCGTGCTCACCCGCAGAAAACGCGGTCCTGGGTTCAAATCCCGGGTGGGACCTAAAGTGATTTTGGAACTTTCCTGTAAAAAGAAAATTTCTCAACATCAGCCCGAAGTCCGGGAGTTGGCAGGATTATACCCCCGTGCCTCGGAAAGCACGTAAAGCCCTCGGTCCTGTACCTGACCTCTTTCTGGTCGTGTCGCTAGGCGTCCCATCGGATCATGAGAATGATAGAATAGAAAGTGCTCCTGTGTTTACGCACACACTTGTGCACTATAATATGTCCCGCACAGATGGCTAATCTCTATTGCGACTGGCCGCCGTAGCCGCAATTCGGCTAGGAGGACGTCATCGTCATATCAAATGTTTAAGAGAGGTAGGGCACAGTGTTCATTCACTCAAAGAGCAGCCCGACTGGGGAAGTACCTCCACCTTACAGAAGACATTCCTTAATAATAACATTAATAATTTAATGTTGTGTTTCTGAGTGAGAGCTCATTGGGCCCCACCCCAATGAGCTCTGGCGATCTTACTCACATGAATGGGAATGGTCAGCAACGCTTGTTTGCCGACTCTTAGGCCGGTAACGCACCCGCGACTCCTCTGGTGTTGCGTGTGTCCATGGACGGCGGTGATCACTTACCATTGGGTGACCCTTGTTCGTTTGTCACCCACTGATATATACCTATACAACGTGTAACAGAAAGAGTGAACGTAACTTAAGGAGCATATAGGGTTACCTTAAGCCTATCTGTACACTTAATCCCATAACGGAATACCATCATTTTATCTGAATTTTCAAATAATATGCCAGTTAATAAATCGACAAATCTTATCGATATAACGTACATCCCAAACAGCTGAAAGGTTTGCGCCCGCCCTAGTAATGTAGTAACACAGCTGTGTTTTTATGCACGCCTGGTAAGTTGGAACGTGGTTCTGATCACACTCACTGTACATATTTTGTTTTAATTTAGTGTCATGTTTTATTTAAGGCACTGTTGAATAGCTATTAGATATTTTACATCGTATAGGTAGGTACGTGATATTGAATCTGAATGAATCTTTTATTTATAGTTTTAACTTCTAATTGTACTTGTTGTCAGTACTGCTGGAAGAGTTTCACTATTTCACGTTCTCTAAAGTTGAGACTGACGCCGAATGTTTAACTCTAATACTTGTCAACTCACACGAGTCTTTCTCATAGACAACATATTCATACAATTGTATACAACATAAACAAAACAAATAACACATCAAAACCGCGACGCTTTTGAGCGAAATACGACAGCGAGTCGCCGCAAATCAAAGAAAAATTAACCGTTTAAGAAGCATATAAACAGTGGTTTAATGTCCCTAGTACACAATTCATAGTTAATCAATTTAGCCAGTAGTCGTACCTTTGTTTTTAGCTTTGTGTGTCACTCAATAGGTATTATTAATGAATAGTAAACTGATGTCGCAAAAATAAAAGAAGACTTGAGAGTATTAAAATTTGAACATACCTCCATCCATTTATGTTCGCCTGTTATTCGAACTGCATTTTACATTTAGGCACACTTTGCAATTATTTCAGATTCGAAGATCCGTTTTATTAATAATTAATTAGTACTGCTGAATTTATAGGATAATCATTATTTTACAATCACTGATGAATTTAGTTAATTAACATTTAATTAAATAGTTGATAAGTGAGGCTATCTAAATTATTAGATGTTGTGTATAGTCCACATCACAATCACTTGTGTAACACTGCTGGTTTACGAACTTCACTGTTTCACATTCACTGATACCTGGGGCGGTACGGTACCGGCTAATTAAAATTATAATAAACACTCAAATTGTCTGCCCCCTTCTTGAATACACTTGTCCACCCGTCGCATCGTAGACGACCTCACGTTCACTAACATTTCTGTGGTTATCTCGCTAAAAGCTGTTGTGATGCGTTCCTCCATCTCTTCTCTTGTATCGCATGAGACAGCGTATACTTTATTTTTGACATAACCCCACAGAAAAAAATCTAGTGGCGTGAGGTCAGGTGAACGGGGTGGCCAAGCTATGGTGCCTCCACGACCGATCCAGCGAGTGAAGCGTGTATTCAAATACTCGCGCACACGCCGCGCGTAGTGGCAAGGTGCACCATCGATCGCTCCCGATATAACCGTCGGGCTTCAGCGCAATTTCCATCCGACGCACCAACACACATCATCATCTCATAATATTCCTCATTACTGAAGGACATTTTATTAAATACGATTTAGTAACTAACCACGACCTAATTAGACAGCAGTTTAAGAACAACTAATGATTTTAATATTTTTTAATAAGTGAAAATGGACAATATTTGCTGAATTTGGCGGCTTTTATTTGAACGCGGCATCTTTTGACGGCATGCCGCCAAAGGTAGCTTTGATGACGCCGCCGCTCCGCAGCAATTTTTAACCCTTTATCACTTGCCAACTGTCCACTAGAATCTAGTGGTTCATGTTCAGGTATACGGACACAAAATGCTCTAATACAAATTTCTAAAAGAATGGGTCAAAAAGTTGCATCCACTGAATAGTTCGTTTGTAAATTTAAATTCGATTATACATAATTATGGTACCTAGAATTCCTATATTTTAACCTACACAGGTTATTCTTAGAATTATTTCCTATTCCTACGCGTAAATCCATCAAAGAATAATTTGAATATTATAAGTATGGAGATACTTATAATATTCAAATATTAATCGCATATTGAACTGAAATTTAAAACTTGTTTAATTGTAACATTAAATGAATGTTACAATTAAAGAAGTTACACGTTACACCGCAATGATAACGTCGCGTTCGTTTTCTGACACTAAAGTAATAATTTTTACATTTACTTCTCAATTATGCGAATAGGGCCTATTCGCATAATTGAGAAGTAAATGTAAAAATTATTACTAGGAGCTCTGTTGGCAGCGTTTGCACGTCAGCTCACAGTTTAGCTGACCAACAGTTTTGTAAGCTCAAATTAAATGGTCTACCAAACTTGGTTAAAACAACATTTTAAAAACAAATCGTTCCATTGACACGGTAAATTAGTCTCGTTTCTAGAAAAAAAATGCGAAGGAAGGAACTCTAATACGGCGGCAAATTCAAAGGGTTGATGTAGGTAAATAATAAACGGTTAAATATATTTTAATTTCATCAAAGCGAGCACCGCGCGTGGCGGTGTCTTTGAGGGACTCAAAGACACCGCCACCGCGCGCCGCGGTGATGTGTAACTCATTGGTAGCGGTAGCGTGTTCAACTGCAGATAATGAAGTCCTGGTTTCAAATCCCGGGTCGGACCAAAAAGTGATTATGAGATTTTTCGATTATTATCTCGGCGCGCGGTGGCGTGTAACTCATTGGTAGCGGTAGCGTGTTCAACTGCAGATAATGAAGTCCTGGGTTCAAATCCCGGGTCGGGCCAAAAAGTGATTATGGGATTTTTCGATTATTATCGCGGCGCGCGGTGGCGTGTAACTCATTGGTAGCGGTAGCGTGTTCAACTGCAGAAAATGAAGTCCTGGGTTCAAATCCCGGGTCGGACCAAAAAGTGATTATGAGATTTTTCGATTATTATCGCGGCGCGCGGTGGCGTGTAGCTCATTGGTAGCGGTAGCGTGTTCAACTGCAGATAATGAAGTCCTGGCTTCAAATCCCGGGTCGGGCCAAAAAGTGATTATGGGATTTTTCCGTAAAAAGAAATTTCTCAATATCAGCCCGAAGTCTGGGAGTTGGCGGTATTACACCCCCGTGCTTCGGAGAGCACGTATCATCGTCGGTCCTGTACCTGACTTCTTTCCGGTCGTGTCGCTTGTCGTCACATCGGATCATGAGTGTGATGGAATAGGAAGTACCCCTGTGTTTGCGCACACAAAGTTTAATTTAAGTTAAATTGATATTTCGTAAGATGTTGGATCTAGGAGAAATAAATAATTTAATTGACTTATGTAACTGAAGATATTTTTTTGTGTGTTAAATAGTAAGAATATTAAATTCACATACGTACGAATTTAATCTGGCCGGAAACGAATAGGTACTTAATTATTATTACCCATACAAACTAACCAGATAACACACACGCGGCACGACTACTGATAAATTAAGAAAAAAATATGAATAATGTACTAGGCTCATATGAACATTAGAGGACATTTCGAATTTCCAAAGTTACTCTAATATGGCGGCAAAATCAAAGAGTTGATGTAGGTAAATAATAAACGGTTAAATATCTTTTATTTAATATTCATTAATGCGAGCCGCGCGCGTCGTCGATACCTAGGCGGCTCTTTTGAGTGGACTCAAAGGGGCCGCCAAAGGGGCCGCCTTCTAAGAAAGCCGCCAAATTTAGCAAATATTGTGCATTTTTCATTTACTTATTTAAAAATATTAAAATCATCAGTTGTTCGTAAACTGCTGTCTATTTAGGTCGTGGTTAGTTACTAAATCGTCTAAAATCTCGTTTAGTAATGAGTAAAGTGTTCCGCGAAATCCTTAACTATGTCGTTTAGTGATCGTAATAATTTTGGAAATTTCGTGCATTCATCTATGAAAGAATATCCTCTGACGTGCACTTCGTGATGATGAGGATTCAGAGGTCACAGAATTTAAGGCTGTTTAATTACGAGGAACCTATGTCGTGAAAGGTACACGCCTCTTTATAACTAAGAAACATGAAAGCTTTACGATTCTATGAATATGTTGTACATGAGAGAGACTCGTGTTAGTTGGCAAGTCTAGAGTTAAGCTTTCGGCGTCGATGCAGATTTTAGTGAACGTGAAATAATGAAATTCTTCCATCAGTACTGAAAACAACTTCAACTAGAAGTTAAAGTATAAAAAGATTCTCGTAATGTGTTTGTGTATCACGTACTTATACGATGTAAAGTATCCAATAGCTATTCAGCAGTGCTATAAATAAAAACATAACTCGAAATTAAAACAAAATATGTGTAGTGAGTGCAATCGGAATCAAACTACCAGGCGTGCATAGAAACACAGAGGTATGTCCAACAATTTCTAGCGTAAATCAGAATCAGCTGTGCTGTGTTAGTATGGATGTTCGTTATATCGATAAAAATACTTGTCGATATATTGAATGGTATATTATTTTACGATCAAGATTAAAATGATGATATTTCGGTATGAGATTTTGTGTATAGGTAGGCTTAAGGAGACCGTATATGCCCCTTAAGTTACGTTCACTCTTTCTGTTACACGTTGTATAAAAAAAATCAATAATAAATATATGCATTATCTTATGTTACATACTACTTTTATGGGGCAATTTTAAGAATCAGTTAAATCCCAATGATATTAGAGAACTGTCTACAAATAAGTTTTAAATTATTATTATAGTCAAATATTACAAATTTTCTGATCATCAAGAGACAAAAGTGCTTGGGATTGCGTTGCTACACCCATAAAACATATTTGAATAATATTATGCAAAATTATTTTTAAAAATGGCTACCTACTGAATTTTCTGGCAGTGTGTCTCTGAAGCTGCAACGTCATCGGCAAAGTAGGGGAAAAAATAAAGATTCCACATAAATGTAAAATTTTTATTCTTATTTTATTTCACATTTACACCTCTAGAAAGAGGGATTTAGTGCTTCAGTAAAATGAACTATTTTTATGATAAGGCAGGGGGAGTCCGACGTAACCATCCGCAGACACTTCTTGCGGATGGTTACGTCGGACTCGCACCGACTTAAATTAAGCTGCCGGGGAATTCTCTTGGCAGAAGTAAGATAGTTACTTCAGAATGAAATCCAAATATATTTTAAAAGCTGCCATGTGAATCCTTCACCCATTTTCATTTTTCCTATCACTTTAAAAATAAATACGGCGCGTATCATTCTCACTGTAGAGGAAAATTTGAAGGTCCTTAAGTGATTTTGGACGTTATTACCGTCGTACGAAATTCATAGTAATATGAAATTTTTCGACAACTTATCAAGTTATCGTAATAATGAAATAATGAAATTTATTCAGCACTTGGGTATTAACATACCCTTGTACTTGTCAAGTTCACAATGCAGTACATAAACATAGTCGAATACAGTATAAAAATTACAAAATTATAATTAGTCTAAAAAAAATTATCTATTATTTTGAAATTTAGTTGTATAATATTAAAATTAAAGAATTGAAGGCAATGAGCATTTGGCTAGCGCAGAAGGCTCTTAATCAGTAGCTTAAATTAAACGATTAATACCCGAGGCCACCCTTTTGGGGTTCGGGCCACAGCTCAGGGGGCCGCTGAAGCAAAAGGACAGAATTCTAAGAGAGGGTGTGATCAGTTGCACGTAGAAATATTTTAATAAACTACAGGCTGCGCCCCGTGGTTTCACCTGCGTTAAAGTAGTTTTGGCGTAAAAGAGTACCAAACATACATACATACATCTATACTCACAAACATTTATAATATTAGTAGAATGTGTACCTCTAGCGGTTTTGCCAGTGCACGCCGGAATAGCTCGCAAATGGTAGATTTTTTTCCGACTTACTTGACACTTATCGTCATATTTTGGACAATTCACACAATATTTTTATACATTGTAGCCTATGTGTTATTCTGATGTATAAGCTATTTTATTGTAAAGTTTCATTAAAATCCATTCAGTAGCTTTTACGTGAAAGAGTAACAAACATCCATCCATACTTACAAACTTTCACGTTTATAATTTACTAGCTGTGCCCCGCGGTTTAACCCGCTTTAAACTTTATAAAATATGGCATATGTGTTATCATAACTATAAAAATTTGCCTATGTTCTTTCTCAGGGTACTTTCGCATTTATAATATTAGTTAGGATTATTAGTAGGATTTGTTGCGACTAAAAGTTTAAAATTGCTGTTTGATTGTGATTGCAATGCAAGATTCACGACGCTTTTTTGACTAAGAACCGTGGTTCTTAGCACTTCCTTCTTCAATTATATCACATATAACGTAAAAAATGTATCTACATATATGTATATTTTTTTTATTTTTTTTTATTTATTGGACTCAACGTAATTCTACCATTACAGGGAACCTAATGCGATAGAAAAGTTACAATTACAACTCCTTTGCGAATTATGTACATTAAATTTCTAAACAATTATAAACATACAATTAAATAAGCCGCCCTTGTGAAGTCGTTCAGTGAGCAAGCGAATAAGTCTACTATTTCAGCGACCTGGTTGAGCGTGCGCAGAGCGCGAGTCATTGGCGCTTGTTGCAACAAGTTAGTGCGTGCAGTGGGTACCGTCAGCATCGGCGGTCGTCGCCGCCGCCCCAAGTAACCATCCGGCACACAAAGCTTAAGTGTTTGCAGGATTCCGGGGTTATTCGTTACACCCCGGAGCACTTTAACTAAATATGTCACCAGTGATACTTCCCTTCTGGCTTCCAGCTTATGGTAACCCACCATACCAAGCAAAAACAATGTTGGATAGATTGCCGGATAACCTGGGTAAACTCCATATAACTTTAAGTATAGGTATCTTACGAATTTATTCTGAATTCTTTCCAACATTGTCTTATACTTAGCTTCATTTGGGCTCCAAATAGCTGCGCTATATTCCAAATGACTCTTCACTAGTGCTTCGTACAAAGCTTTTATGGCGATAACGTTAGTGAAGTCACTTGTCTGCCTTAACATGAATCCAAGGTTACAGTATGCTTTCTTACATACCTCCACTATATGTTTCCGAAACCGTAGGTCAACAGTAAATCGAATACCCAGATCTTTGACCTCTGTTACACGCTTTAAGGGTTGTCCATCTATGTGATACGGATAATAAGTCGGGGTGCGTGCCGGGGTAAAGGATAGTACTGAGCATTTTGTTCCATTAAAACCCAGCTTATTCTCTTGACTCCACTTAAGTGCATTATCTATGTCCCGCTGTAATAAGCTATGGTCGCTCGGGTCTTTCATTACCATGCTCAATTTAAGGTCATCTGCGAAAAGAAGGCATGTGGATTCCTCGATAGTATTCGGTAGGTCATCTATCATCAAAATGAAAAGTAAGGGTCCTAAATTACTTCCTTGACTGATAAGCTAATACTTTGAGACAACTAACGCTCTGTCATCTGATCCTAAACTAGACAGAGTCTGTACTATGGCTACCAGACCACCGATAAACACACTTATATATTTCTAAATACATACATAATTTACACCCAGACACAGAACAAAAAATCGTGTTCATCGCACAAACATTTGTCCCGGGTGGGAATCGAACCTACAACTTCTGGCCTCGCAGTCGGGGTCATTAAGCACTAGACTAATAGCTCAGTGTGGATGTATTTTGAATAAAACACTCGACGATATAAAACAATTACCAACAAATATTTTTTTTAAAGATAAAAGTAGTGAAATTAAAAAAACTTTTATTCTGTTTCTGATTTCTTTAATATAAATGTTAAATAATGTAAACATTTTATCTTATATATTTTATTCATTCACTTGTATTGATTTAAAATAATTGTTGTTTCCTAATTTACAATAATATATATTTTAAGTACCTACTCATGTCGCCAAGCGATACAAAGTATACGGATCTATTTGGTGCATTATTTTAGGTATGTACATACAATGCAGGTAGGCACTCTACTTTCTTTATACCTAAATTTTACGCAAATAAAGAATATTATTATTAATATAGTTGCAATGATTCGTAACCCCTTCACCTAAAAGCAAAAATTCTTCTTTTTCCAAATGGCAAGTTATGCCGATGTCGACAATTCTGCCTATGTCAGATATGAAATTGATATACGTGCGATAGAATTTAACCAAACATTTTTAATATATTTTAAAACTAATTGTGTATCTTGTCGATGGGGTAGATGGGGTTACAACACTGAAACAAACAGACACAATTATATACATATGATACATATAATAAAAAAAAAACATTTTAAAAATATATATGTAACGTACGCTACACTAACATTCAGACTTAAAATCTTAATTTGATGCCATTGCATCTTATAAAGCACATGATCAGGTCTTTCTACTAGGAAGCCCTCACAATGAAATTGAAAGCAGAAATAACCTCGCCATAAAATTCCTTAAAACGTAAATTAGTTATAAATAATAATTATAATTTTATAATTATAAACAATATATTTTTTATATAAATTATAAATAGTGAATATAAAGTCAGTAAACGAAGCGAAAGAGGTATGCAAGGATCGTGACAAATGGAAGTCCGTTGTCTCTGCCTACCCCTCTGTGAAACAGGCGTGAGTCTATGTATGTATAAATAGTAATAAAAATAATATTTTTTTAAGGTGGTTTTAGAGAAGAATTAAGATATGGACCTGAGAATCACATGCCTACAGCTTGGGATTTCCCTTGTTATTAGGGATTTTTTATCGAGTGCATATAATATATGTAGTTTTCTGAATTAATAAGTGCGATTGAAGTGAGAATTATTATTTATTAATTCAATAGGGTCAACAGCATTGTTATTTTATTTCAAGATTATTTGCACAGTATTCCTCGTCGCGCCTCAAAGAAATTTCGTCTCTATAGTGACATACCTTGGTGGCTTTTCCTAGTATGTGAATGTGTATTCGATATTGTGTTAATGTTCAACACATGCTTTTTTGAGAAGTTTTTAATTTTCTTCTATTTTGATTTCTGTTATTATATTTTCTGCTAACATTAGCAAAAAATTGTATTTGGCAGCACAATTCCCTCCAAGCAGAAATGTCAAAATGGCGTCAACGCAGGACGCTTGGTATATTTCTTTACTTGGTTTAGCAGAACATTTCCGTACATCGAATCCTCCTGACATAAAAAGTTGTATTCAGTGCCTAAAAGCCGTATTCAATTTCAAACCACCACAAAGGGTCGAAGCCAGGACGCACTTACAACTTGGAAATATTCTTTTGACACACACCAAAAACATCGACTTGGCGAAACAGCATTTAGAGCAGAGTGTAAGTTTTTTTTTGTTGTTATGATGTCTTTAGAAAGTGTTATGTGATAGGGAGTAACGGTATAAGACATTACTTCATTGGGTTGTGTAGTTGTTGATGTACTACTAGGTATGTGTGATATTACTTTCTCAAAGTATGTAAACAAAGTTGAAGTGGGTCATATGGTGTTAGAACTGTGTTTTGGTTGCAGTGGTGCTTGTCTCAGACTATTAATGGCTTCGACGATGTCAAGTTCGAGGCGGCGAGCGTGCTGGCAGAACTATTTGAGCAGCAGGGACAGCAGGCACATTCTAAACCTATTCTACGGAAAGCCATTGAGTTGTCACAGCACAGTGTGTACTGGCATTGCAGGCTTATATTCCAATTGGCAGTAAGTACCCACTTAATATCATTATTTTGTTATTAATGTGGCTTTATATGTTTTGTTTATGTTAGGAATGTGAATTTGTATATCGGTGAAACATAACTAAATAAAAGTGAAACTAACAATAATTGATTACTAAAGCCTGAAATTATAATAACATTAGACTACAAATGTTATTATAATTTATAAAATTTGTCCTTAAAAGTCCGGTTGCTGCACTATATTTGGTTCTAAATTCTTTTAAACCTTATCTATTGGTGATTTTGCCTGTCTCAAGTGAGATTTAATATTTTGAATGTTATTGATATAGATATTTGGAATAGGAATTGTTAATTTAATCTTATCTTTTAATTACATAGATCTGAATAATAATAACACAGGAATTCACAACAGAATAGATGAGCATAATCTAATTTGATAGTTTTTTTCAAAGGTATTATTATAAAGTTGTGTAAAAGTTTGTTAACATAAATAAATAATCAAAAGTTAATAAAGTTTGGTGAATTATTTCTTTTTAAGAATGAATATAGTTCAGTGAAGAATGTGAATAAATATAGTACTGTTGTCTTATAACAACCACCGTGAATAATAAAATGAAACAGTTTAGTTAACTTTACATAAGCCTCATAATCTGGGGAAGTGAAAAAAAAAAGAAAAATATAATTACACTATTCCCCAGAGGACAAGCATAAATCTTAACGTGAAGTCTTAAGCATCTTCTACACGGTCGCAAACCAACGTCCCAGCAGAGGTCACCCTGGTGGTTGCTATCCATCTAGACTGTAGTTGTGCAGTCTGAAGATGCTTTAATAGAAATAATACAATCCAGCTGAGTTTGCTGACTTAAGAGCTTATAAACTACCTGTAGTTTTGAGAAAATTGGTACCTTTAACCAAATGTAAAAATACTGTGTAATATACTAACTAAATTTACTTAAGTGAAGTTTGTTCTTCAAACTTAACTATAGTTTATTTGTGATACCCTTAAATATACTACATTATTATTATGTAGTTTTTTTTTAAAGAATTTCTTTAGATTAATAGTGTAGGATGTGTATTCGATTTTACAAAATATCCACAAATAATGATATTGCTTTTTCCATAAAATAAAGCTACTAGTATTTCAATAGAATGGGTTTCTAAACATCTGTGTATAAGGGATTTTACTAGCCATCTATATAATAATAATAGCTTTTATTTCAGACAGTATTTCAATAACAGTATGTATCTTAATATTCTATGACTACCACTTATATATTATACTTTAACTTTTCTAACTTAACTATTTTGCATTGGCAACTCTGTCTGTACGCCATTATTGATATAGGCCTCCTCCAACTTTCTCCATTACTCTCTATGGTTAGCAGCTCTAGTCCATGTGCCTCCTGCTATGGCTTAAATGTTGTCAACCCATCTTCTAAGTGCTCTACCTCTTTTTCTTTTCTTATGAAAAGAGAGCCAGTTAATAGTTACTAGCCATCTATTGATTGTATATTTAACAGACTAGATATGGGTACTGTAAATAGTTGTCCTTGGTGCGGATCAACTTCCAGATATGAAGGCATAGACTCAGATACAGTAGCAAGGTCACCGTAGCCTAGTTGGTAGTGCTCCTGCCTACGAAGCTGGTGGTCCTGGGTTCGAATCCCGGTAAGTGCAAATATTTGTGTGATGAGCACGAATATTTGTTTCTGAGTCATGGATGTTTTCTATGTGTATAAGTATTTATCTATCTATATAAGTATGTATATCATCGCCTGGTACCCATAGTACAAGCTTTGCTTAGTTTGGGGCTAGGAAGATCTGTGTGACACTGTCTCTAGATATTATTATTATATTATAAGATGACCTTAGGCACTACATTACACAAACAGTTATAAATCATGTCCATTATTATTAATTTATGAGTAACTTGTATTCAAATTGGCATCTTAATTAATGTTAACCTGTGCCTGATCTTCCCAAGTTGTTTGATAGTTGTCCTATAAGATTATGAAAAGGAGGGAATATCAGGTTTGAAAATGATCTCTATTGACAATGACCTCTGTAGCCGAAATTTGCCAAGGGCAATGTATAATTAAATTGTGTTGACAAATTTATTTATGTATAAAAATTACTATATCATTCAGATTTATGGCACAAATGTTAAAACTGCTTCATCGCAAAGTTTACCATCATGTCAATATAATTATATTCCTAGTTTGCAATAAGTTCCTACCCAACTTATATGAGATTATACCATGTGCAGCCATAAAAAATTATATATGACAAGATACTATAATAGAATTGATATCATTATTATAGTGTAGGTTTTTTATTATACCTTTCAATAGAACCCTAATAAGTGTAAACATAGAGTGGGGTACCACAGAGAATTATTATTACTATAGGTGGTAAAATTTCAATTTTTTTAAAGATCCCTTTGTGCCACCACTTTTCAAAATTTTGTAATGGGACATTACTGACTAGTAAAAAATTGCTCGAGTGTGATTCGGGCACACTCACTCATTGTTCAAAAAAAATGTTTTTTTAGAAAGATTAGGACATTATTACAGTCGGCAAGAAAAGTGGATGGGAAAATTTGATCAGACAGACACACATAACAAATGAGGGTTCCGTTTTTTGCCATTTGGCTATGGAACCCTAAAAAGATCCTAGACTCTAAGCAAGGTAAAATAATATATACAAATTTATTATTTTATTTTTTAAATATAAATT
The DNA here is from genome assembly GCA_951640165.1 of Pseudoips prasinana. NCBI lineage: Eukaryota > Metazoa > Arthropoda > Insecta > Lepidoptera > Nolidae > Pseudoips > Pseudoips prasinana. The sequence continues at coordinate 26,896,063 of OX621251.1, read as the reverse complement.
TTTATTTTATTTTTATTTATATTTAAAAAAATCTGGACTGCATTTTTGAAAGTATTTGGGATAGCTCTAAGTGTAATTGTCATTAAATTAAATCATAGACTATGAGACAAAATTATACATATACATATCTTACTTATACAGAGTGTTTTATAAATAGTCCATGACATTGTTGCAGAAATTATAATGTGTCTGATAATAAATTAAAGGTCACAAAGCAGCACATTTAAAAGTTTATGTAATGCTGTAGTAGAAATTTCAAACCAGACACATTTTAAATGTAAATAAACATTAAGATAAAATTATCCACTAAGGCTTACTGCCGCCTGTAAGTTCAGTGTTTCAAATGAGACAATTTTTTTTTATGGCAATCTGCCGAATTTTCACCAATATCTGGCAGTGTCATGTATTTGGAAAGATGGCAAGTGTATGCGAATTTAAAACTCAATTGTGTAAATATTTAGGTACCTGAAACAAAGCCAAACACAGAATAAGTGTTAGCAGAATTGAACATACTTATGTAGGAATACTAGAGGAATAAATGATACATATAATACTATTATAACTTTATCTTGTTAGTTGCCATAAATTTAATAAAGGCTTTGATAATTAAAGGATCAGGAAAGAATGAAAGTAGACGTCGCACATTCACAGGATGTTGAATTTTTAATTTTGGGATGACATTTTCAAAAGGAGATAAACCATACCGTTGACAATTTAAAACAACATTTAATGTAACTTTGAATAGGAATATGATTAGAAATTTGAATTTGACATTACAGGGTTACTTGTAAAACACCAACAATCTCGCAGCACTAGATAGCTAACACCATAAACGACAACTTTTGTTCTACAAATTTTGATAGTTAGTTACATGTTATTCTCGGACAAAAATAAAAATTAATTTAATTTCTCGCTTGAATGCTTAGGTAAATGACATTTAACACAAACATTTACCTTTTGTAAACCTTTTTGTCTTTTTTCTGTAGTTTTAACGGGGTTTCACTTCCAGAAGGTTCCTGGTTCATGATTAGAATTATTATGTATATTTTGAGTTATTTCTCGCGGTTAATTCGTGTTCAAACGACGCCTCGTATGCGGTTCGGATAATTCACTCTGATCTGAAGAATAATCTCCATCAGAACTTGTATTGCCTAGGTTTTACAAATATTTATTAATATCATCGACGGTAAGTCTTGCCATTTTTGCCGAAAAATTCTGTTATTTTAATAAGCCCTTCGCAAACAAACACGAACGTAAAAGGATAGAGGGGTGATCGGTCACCCCAGCAAGGTTACTATTGCAAAATCCACGACTGTCAGCAAATTAGTGGCATATGCTACTAATTACGTATGCTTAGATATGAGAATACAGAAAATCACAACTCCTCTCAGTTAACATATAAAAAGTTATCGCATCTTTTTTGAACGAGTGGGGTGATGAGTTACCCCCCTAACCTTCCGAAGATTAAGTTCAGATATTTTCTGTATATAGGCCTTTTTGCTTCTTATGGCGGATTATCAAATTTAGAGGGAGAGACAATAGTTTGACTCTCTGTAACTACTTTTCTGGCTGACAGTACCCATGCGCCCATCTTTCTGAATAAATATTACTAAGGAATCTTCTGTAAGCCCTTGACCATTTTGTATTAATAAGGAAAAGGAAATCATTAAATTGGTGGGAATGTTGAGGACGAGAAATTATACTGTCCGTCATTTTGAGGAGGAATGTTGATTTCGGGACTAAGCTTATTAAGTATACTGCAGTTTGATACCCTAAAGCTCATACACTCTAAACCAATCATCAATAGCAGAAAAAGTTACATGAAATGAAATCACTCTGAAACATTTATAATTTTAATCTAGCACAAATATATAACCCTGTATTTATCTAATTCTCTTGTACTACTTTCCTTAAGTTTCACTGGTCAATTGTACACACACTATTTATTACACTATACTAGAAAAATAAAATCTGTCTAGCAGCTGTATTTTTTGGTCTTATATTATGCAAAAATATTTTTATACTTTTTGAATGATAAATATTTCTTGTGGACATATTTTTAGTTTAGTTTCTGTTTGCTTCTCTTTAATCATGTTAATGTATATATTCTAGATTATTCTTATTCTTTGTTGCACACAGAAAATGTTGGTAACATGTTACAAAGTGAAAAAAGCATGTCTATGCGAGCTTTTTTCATTCCATTAATTAATTTTCTTATACACACGAATATTTACATATACAGTAAAAGCTCCTTATTTGCGTTTACTGAAAAATTGCGATCCAATTCCTCTATTCGATTTAAAGATTTCTTTATTCGCGGATCTAATCGGTACATACTTAAATCAACTTACGCTCGATAAAAAAAATCGAAGATAAAATAAGGTCATCTGTAACTTCACTGTCAACGAAAATTGTTCCTGATCTGTCATGAATAGGAAAAATGGAACTGGCGTTGTCACTATGGATCAAAGACCTCAATCAGAAGAGGGTGCCCCTACGTAGTGCAATGATACAGGAGAATGCAAAGAACCTAGGGGATGCGCTCCCGCGGAATAAAGGACCCGCGCATAAAGAGCTTTTACAGTATATATACACACACCGGCAAAATTAGAGGAACACAAAAAAAAGACAGTTTTTTTTAAATTTATTAGCTTTTTATGCATTTTTTTCGCTTCATTTGGGTTTGTTTATTCAATATAAATAAGTCACAACAGAAACTAGGGTTAAACAATATTTATTTATAGATAATTATAAAAAAAATAAGAAATTTGAGACATTTTGAATTTATAGAACAATTTTTAAAAATTAATTATCTTTGAAAAGACATAATCAATATCTTGTATTGCCTCCGCGAGCTCTAATTAGGGCTTGAATACGTCTGCCCATGCTTCTAATGACACTTTCAATCATTTCCTGAGGCAAATTGGCCCACTCTTCAATTAGCGCCAATTTTAACTCCTCAACATTCCTAGGAGGTGGAATCCTGTCCCTCACTTTCCGTCCAATCATGTCCCAGACATGCTCTATCGGATTCATGTCAGGGGATCGTGCTGGCCAATCCATTTGAGTAATTCCGATTTCATTTAGGTAATCGCGAACCACGCGAGCAGTGTGGGGCCGTGCGTTATCGTGCATAAACACAAAATCTGGGCCTATAAATGGGGCAAAAGGCATTACATGGGGTTCCAAGATCTCGGTGATGTATCTGTGTGCAGTCAGAGAACCGCCATCAATGATGACCAAAGCGGTGCGTGCTGTTAAAGTTATGCCACCCCACACCATAACGGACCCTCCACCATATGAAACCGTTTCGGTAAAATTGGCTTGATGGTACCGTTCTCCTCGATACCTCCACATCCTTTCTCTCCCGTCGATGAAATTTACACAGAATCGGCTTTCGTCAGAGAATAAAACACGACCCCATTCATCGGACCAATCTTGGTGCTGACGAGCGAACGCTAATCTTGCAACTCGATGACTTACCTCAAGTTTAGGCGCTTTAGCCGGTACATATGACTTTAAACCAACTTCGTTTAACCTTCTTCTTACTGTTCGTTCACTTACACGCACGTTACGGACTTCTTCCAAAAGATTTCGGGTCTGGACAGCTGTTTGACGACGGTTTCTCAACGTTTGCACCCTTATAAAACGTTCGTCTACGGCACTGGTTGCACGTTTTCTGCCTTGTCCCCGCCTCCGCACGTAAGATCCTGTCTGTCTGAACCGTTTCACATTACGGTGGATCACAGATACTGACACACCCAACGTTCGACTCACTGAACGGTATGTGTGACCCTCCTCGATCATTGTCACAGCTCTGGCGACTTCAGTTGCCGGCAAATCACTCATTTTGTATGCAATACAATGTTAACTCTTCAAACAGCAAACACAAAATAAGCTAGAGCCACTATTGAGTGCACAAACAAAATCCTTATCAAAAACACTTAAAAGCGCTGACTGTCAACAAACACTTAAAGAGGGTATAATTTCTGTTAAATTATTGATAAATGTCAAAATGTCTCAAAATGTTATGTTATACGAGGGTAATACCTTAAAAAATTTAACCACTTGACGAATTACCCACTAGTTGCAAAAAAATAATACCTTTTTTTTGTGTTCCCCTAATTGTGCCGGTGTGTGTAGATTATATCCCAGGACTCAAGGTGGCGAGGCGACTGTGTTAACCTCTGCGTAATTCAAATTTATTTAATGGCATTCCACGTTAACTTCGCACGTTTTTTCCCGTGTCAAGTGAAAATTTATATGCAGGATGGTATTTTTACAGATCCACAAATTCAAAATTTATTTATTCCGTAAAAAATTTACATTTATGTGGTATCGTCATTTTTTTCCCAATTATAGAGCATGACGTGGCAGCTACTGAGAATCGATGCCAGTAAACTCAGTAGGTATCCTTTTTTAAACTAAATTTACTTGAGAATAATTATATGTTGTTTTTGTATGTTGAATTAGAACAACTCAATCCCAAGCACTTTTGTCACTTAAATAATCAGAAATGTTGTAATATGCTCTGCTACACAATTTGGCTTTAATAATCCCTTTAAACTTATTTAAAGACAAATCTGTAATATCATTGGGAAGTTTTTTATAGAATCATATATATTACCCCATATAAGAGTTACTTATTTTGTGGAGACTTATGTTACATACCCCCTGTATGTAACATAAGATCGTTGTTATATCTAGTATTTATATTATATGTATCGCTTCTTTTACAGAAGGAATCAATATTATTGTGCACTTATAGTAGGTTTTCATATATACATATATTAAGATGCTGCAGTCAGAATGTTAACCTCTTTGATTTTTTCTCTTAGAGACACTCTCAGACCAAAATTATAGATAGCTTAAGAGCTATCTATCATTTTGACCTGAGAGTGTAAGCAGCTCTTTTTTGCAATATATATATGGTGTTAATGTCTGCAGAGCTGTTTCCCTAGAGAAGAATTCCTAGACTACAACCTATCTCCTATTAGGGTTCTGTACCTGAAGGGTGCCAACGGAACCCTATTACTATGCCTTCAATGTCCATCCCTCCACCTGTCTATGTGCCAGTGGTCTGTAACGAATGAACCGAGTTTGTTGACTGCTCATGAGAAACTACAAAGGCCAATTAATAATTTGAGTATGTTTCATTGAAGATTCTCACTCAACTGTACCAATGCTACAGACTCCCACTTGGATGGTTACATTAGAAGATTTTTGACATTTTACTGAACTTGTTAGCTGGGAACGGGACCAGCCTTATCAGTTTTGTGCAACGTTTCAATAACAATAATAACATTAAGATTGTTTTAATGTGTTCTAGAAGGATGTAAGTGGATTGCTTATTACTTTGTTATCTGTAACGGGCATACTTGAGCATTTTAAGCTTGGTTACAATGTTTACAAAAGTATCAATAAATAAGGGACCGCCGACTGCGCTGTCCATAATTTCCGGGTTAAATGTAGGATATTATTTTTTATTTCATTAAGATTAAGAAATGTTTTGGAAAATGTCTATAAAAGGTGTAACATTAATAGTGGACGTAAGATACGGAACTTAATTTGCCTTTGAAACTGAACAACGTGAAGCACATCTTACTAATTTTCTTTTCCTATTAAAAACTTTTTTTTAATTATTTCGTTCCATGGGTAGATAACGCTCCTTAAGTTTCATCCACTATTTATGTTAGTTAGTTTGTTGCTATATTTTATACATAATATGCATGGAGGTACAGACGCCAGCACATCAAGCTACCCCAATCTGTCAAATTTACCCAATTGAAAGTATACCTTATGCTTTTGTGATGGAGTTGAAAATCTATAAAAGAAATTTGACAGATTGTGGTAGCTGGATATGCTGGCGTCTGTACATATGTTTATCAGTTGTTTCGTTGCCATAGTACTGGCTCTGCCTGGTTATGGTTCAGATGGCAGTATGTTAATTACCCCAAGATGTTTATTATTTATTGCTACAGCAATTTATTTTTACATCACCGAACCAGAATTGAATCGTCTGACGGCCTAGACAACTTCTTCTCTCTATTGTGCCAGGATACTACTGAATTAAATAAAAAGGACATTATGTTTAAATATCGTATTGAGTATCGTTTAAATTAATATTTACATTATTCTTTTTCCAGCAAATTCACGCGACGGAGCGGGAATATGAAGTGGCGAGCAGTTTACTCGGCGTTGGCGTCGACTATGCGCAGATATCCAACGCGGCGTACACGCGTGTCCTTTTCTTACTCAGTAGGGTAATGGTGAGTACTATTTACATATTAATATTAAATATTACATAAAATAGTTACGTAATCCGTTAGTTCTATATTGGGACGAGTATCCAAAGCGGCATTGTTAGGATCTTACCAAATTTGTCTAGGAAGAGGGGGGACACAGAGAGACAGAGAAGGTGAACGTTGATCCAGCACAGGGAGTCCCCTTAAACCTACATCTGAGTCGCAAGTCTCAGACTCTGCCGAGTGTACCCTCCTCTACCACGCGATGGACCAGGTTACCGAACGGAGAATCCATGGAATGCTAAGAATTAAATCTTCTAGACTGGAATCTTTTTACAGCTATTGGCAGAATTATAGAACAATCACTCCCACCGCGTGATTAAATAGACTAATTTCTGCAATTTCATTGCAGGGAGGTGTAAGAAATTTCACGAGACTATGTGCCTAATATTGTTTTCCATTGTTTCAGTTGTTATTAATAGACAAGAAAATACAAGAAGTCTTACCACTACTAAACCAGGCCGGCCACCTAGTAGACTCATGGACCGGCAGTCCACACCAGAAAGAGTATCTCAAGGTCTTCTTCTTGGTGCTACAGGTGAGTGCCTTGCAGCTATTTATACTTTATTTCCTAGGATAGGGGCCTAACCTAACTGTCCTAAATATCAGATTGAAATTCAAATAAAAGGTAGCTATTGTATATTTTGAATGAACTATGTGGTATTAGTGAAAATTTGTTAAAAACACCGGTTTTATATAAAAAACAGCATTGTAGTTCATCCATCTGTTTGGGAGCTAGAACGATATAGACAAACACACACACTCACACACACACACACTCACACACACACTCTCACACACACACTCACACACACACTCTCACACACACACACACACACACACTCACTCTCATACACACACACACACACATACACACACTCACACACACCGAAACAGGCCTCAGATATACATATAACGCGTATGCTTATCCGTTAAGCCACAAACCTTTCTTAACACTGTTATGGAAAGTGTAGATGCTATTTCTCGACTTTATTCTTGAACTCTACTGAGATGTTAGTAGTTGTATGTGAAAAATAATTATTATTTACCATATTGATAACACCGTCCAAACTAAATATTTTTCCTTTTTAAGCATATCCATAATGCAAAACGTAAAATTAGAATCAAAACAGGAAAATCATAAATTTTATCATCCAGTGGGAATCAATCCTGCACCCATATATACCAATAAAAAATGACGTAAATCAATCGTTCAATCGGCTTCCATGAGCACATGTGACGTCATAAATGGTCCCGAATCTATTTCAACGTTGAAGCCAATTGAACGAATGATTTAGTCATTTTTAAACATCATCTATTTGAAAACCGGTCAAGATTACGATAACCGTCAAATTAGGCGGTAACCTCCAGGTAGGTACTTTGATATATGATGATATAGCACTTTACTTTTGGAAAAAAAACTTGAGAGGTGTCAAGGGACACCCGGATGGAACGAAGTTATTTCTTATTATTTATTATGTACAAAAAACCTGTATTACACTCAATAAAAATAATCGTCGCGACACCACACTGTTCAATGCGAAATAGAAATGAAAATATCTGGCTTGCTTTCTATAAGAGAGAGAGAGAGACAGACAGAGAAACATGCGCACGCCGCACAGCTGCAAAAAGTGTCGTGACAACTTTTCGCCAGAATATTTTCCGTCTAGCCCCCTTTCACAACGCGCGATAAGGAACTTCGTTCCAATAATTTAAATCGTCTAAATGAATATTACCAACCATTTTGTGGTTGACTTCTATCGCGTGGTTATAAACACACACCATGTTTATGACCACATTATGGAAGTAAAAACGTCTAGTGAAGCCGAGGTTATCAGATTCTACGGTTTGTACATCCTGCATAAAAGCATGTGTGATCGAGACCTAATAGATAGTGAAAGTGTAAAATTAGAACTACTAAAAACAAAATACCGAGTTTAATCTATACATATAATAAAATTGTAGGAAAGTCCAAACTGTATATTGAATATTTTTTTGAAAGGATAGTTGGGGCGTGATCTACAGTCGATATCGAAGTCAAAAATATAGTTTTTAGAATTTTTGTCTGTTTGTCTGTATGTATGTCCGGGCTAAACTCAAAAAGTACTGCATGGATTAACTTCAATTTTTTCATGAATATTACTAAGTTGTCGGGTTTCACTGACAACTACTCAAACTCTGTTATTCAATAAGATGATATTCCAATCCCTGCCTATGTTGTCTGGAAGAGATTGGAAGAGAAGAGAGACATTTTTTATTTTTTTTTAAAAGACAACGCCCGCGTTAGGCATTCTTATCCCTGTGTCGCGGGGTACTTTATAAACATATAATAGACGGACACAAATTACATTCGGTATATTGGGGCCGCCAATTGTACAATTTTGTGATACATCCTTGTTTCTTGTATTTTATTTTACTTAGTGTACAGCAAAGACTTATCTCAAAAGAAGAAAAATTACCTACTACTCGTATGGTCTACTACGTTACGCCTTTCTATTAACGATGTCGTTATTAGCATAGTATTATGCGCTCCCGAGTTGGTAACTTTTTACAAGGCATTATTAATTATATCGTCCGGTAGAACTCACAGTAAGTTAACGCTAAGCCACGAACGATACACACCGAAAGATCAAATTTACGTGGGTCAAACTAAAATTTCAACTTTTGGGAAGTGTTATCAATCTTTTATATGCAACTTTGAACATATCAGTGTGCCATTTTCCTAGACTCAACCAACTACAGGATGATTGTAAAACAAGTGAAATTAATGATTGACGATTAATAAATGTATTTGTCTCCAGGTATGCCACTACTTGATGGCTGGCCAGGTGAAGAGTGTGAAGCCATGCCTCAAACAGCTGCAACAGAGCATACAGACCATCATGGCGCCTACGTGGCCTGATGACGATGGTGAGATATTAAAATTAAACATTCGTTTATTTCTATTAAATGTGACATTGATGTGGATTTTTTAGACTATCGTCGAGAGTTACTAAGAATCGCTAAGAGTTCCATTCAGTGTCCAAAAATCTATCCAAGATTGCGCCCCTTTAATTGCCTACACTACTTATATCTTCAGAGATTAAGACCTTTAGATATGTAGAAAATATGTAGATAGATGTAAGCATCTATCTACATATCTTATATTTATATCTTAAGAGATTTATTGAACAAATGATCATTTGTGAACAGATTTTGTAAGTTATTTTATTGTTTGAATGGGTACGATTTCGAAATAGACTCGCATTAATTTTGATTATTATTTAAGGATTTATGAATAAAATTAACACATGCGAAAAAAGTTACAAACAGTATGGTCTTCTGTTTAGCATAACTATGCCTTTCGCATCCGGCATAGTATTAGACCTCCTTGATTTTGATTATTCCAGTTGCTTTTGTAATTCTCTACTGTGCGACGATTTTAGTAACTGAATTTTCAGGAAATTGTTGGAAATGAGTTATTAGAATATTTGTCATGTGCTGTTATTATACTCAGCTGTATGCGGGAGCGCGCCAGGCGAGTCGTTCGTGTGGCTGTCGCGGCAGCAGCTGTACGTGCTGGTGTACCTCGTTACCGTCATGCACTCGGCGCAGGCGGGCTACATGGAGAAAGCGCACAAATACACTGAGAAGGCGCTTGCGCAGATTGACAAGTTGACAGGTGGATATATTACTATTGATGATCTAATCTATTAAATATCAAGTTGTTTTAGCTGCTATTAGGATGCATGGATGACCCAGTTGTTTTTTTCTATTAAAATAATTTTTGTTACTGATGTTCCTTTTTTAACTTTTAGAAAAGTAACGCGTTTTTTTTTGTTCTAGCGAGTGGGTGTGAAGACACAGCTAGCAGTAGTGCGTGCGGGCGTGGTGGTGCGGCTCTAGCGTGGCGCCTGCGCATGGCGCTGGTGGAGCACGCCGCGCTGTGTCGGCTGGTGGCGGGCGGCAAGGCGCATGCGCTGCACGAGATAGCGAGGGCCGCGCACCTACTCACCGTAGCGCCTTCACGTACGTAAAGGCCGTAAAATTCATCATCCAATTCTTAATGGCAATAACAGATTTGTGAATTGATAAACTTTATAAATAATATATATACATTTTTATTTTTATGCAAAGTTTGTTCGGTGCGAGAATGATGCAACGCCTACGTCTAAAGGTTTATCACATTTATCAACTCCGTAACGGATCGTTACCGTATCAATTCGAGCCGCTCAGATTCGATTCTTTCTATAAAACTCCCTACTGCAAAGCACAATAATCCGAATCGTAACGTAAATGATTTGGCTCGGTACAAGCTCACTGTAAGTGCGGCGTCGCCTAACCGTAGCATAGTCGTCGCCCAGCCGTAACCGAAGCGTCGCCCAGCCGTAGCCGAAGCGTCGCCTAGCCGTAGCCGAGGTGTCACTAGCGACCACACAGTATAAATATGGACAGTATGGAAACTAAGCATAGAATAGAATACTCTTTATTGTACACCATAAAAATAAATACAACATAAGATATTACATAGACAAGTTGTACAAGGGCGGTCTTATCGCATAAAGCGATCTCTTCCAGACAACCTTAGGATGGATAGGAGCTGAACATTAACTTATACCTAGCAGTAGGTGTGCAACAAGAGATATACCAAAATTATGGTATATACATAAATAAAACTATTTTTGTAAATTTACTGTTAAAATATGAAAAAAAAAAGACTAAATTAAATAAGCGAACAAGAAGAGAATAGATACTTTACTTAAGAAAACATCAATTATACACTCAAATAGTGTTCTCTGACAAGCTTTTTGAAGGTTGTCTGAGCACGTCTAATTACAATAGGCAAGGCATTCCAAAGTCGAGCTGTCTGTACACTTAAAGAGTTTCCCATAAATACAGATTTGTGCTCTGGGATATGAAGTTTTACGTTTTCTGATGATCTTAAGGATCGCAAATGCGTGTCACAAAGGAACTCGAAGCGTTCTTTTAAATATATGGGAGTAGCAGGGTTAAAGAAAATGTTATAAAGCAAGGAAAGAATATAGCATTCCGGCGAAGGCGAATTGGCAACCACTTGAGCTTTGTACGAAATGAGGAGACATGATCACATTTGCGAAGGCCAACTATGAACCTTATACAAAAGTTTTGAAATCGCTCAAGCTTATTGAGTTGCTCTTCAGTAAGATCAAGATAGCTGACATCGGTGTAGTCCAGGATCGGTAGAAGCGATTGAGCAAGCGCGATTTTAGTGGTAGTGGGGAGAAAATTGCGCAGACGCCTAAGAGAGCCTGCTGAAGCAAATAATCTTCGGCTAACTGCTTTCAGTTGTGGGCCCCAGGATAATGTACTGTCTATTACAATCCCCAAATTCTTAACTGTATCTTTAAATGGGATAATAGTACCTTCAAATCTAATTTGCGGAAGTTGGGATATGTCTATCCTAGACACCATTCGAGAGCTGCCGATGATAATGGCCTGTGTTTTTGACGGGTTCATAGTAGCATAGTAGATGAAATAATTATATTAATATTGGATTGGGCTGAAATTTGGCATGCAGATAGATGTTATGATGTAAAAAGAAATAAGGGCCCTAGTATTGATCCTTGTGGAATTCCACAGACTACTGGCTGTGGGTTACTCTGGTTATCATTAATTTTGACAATTTGATATCGATTTATAAGGTAGCTCTTGAAAATATCGTATGCTTTTCCAGTAATACCTAAGCTGTTTAATTTTACCAAGGGTAGTCTATGAGTAACGGTATCGAAAGCTTTTTTTAAATCGATAAAGATACCTAGTCCAATTTTTTTCTGATCGATATTTATTTTTATTTGGGTAATCAAGTCAGCCGCCGCAGATAATGTATTAGATTTTGGGCGAAATCCGTATTGCTTCTCGAACAGAAAATTTATTGAGGTTAGATATGCATGAAGTCGTTCATGTAGTATTTTTTCAAAGACTTTAGACATGACGGGCAGTACGGAAATAGGTCGGTAGTTACCAAGGTCTGACTTGTCTCCCGATTTGTATATCGGGCTAACTTTGGCTAGTTAACCGACTTCCAAAGGAGGAGGTTCTCAAGTTCACCGGTTTTTTTTATTTTTTTATGTATGTACACCGATTACTCGAAGATTTATGATCCGATTTACGTGATTCTTTTTTAGTTTGATGCGGAATTGTTGCCATTTGGTCCCATAAAAATTTTATATAGATTGGCCCAGTAGTTTTCATTTTATGGACATTTTTGTATGAAAATTTTTGTTTAAGTGGACGATGTAATTGTTTTTGGCACAGACGTTTGTAAATCTTAGCTAGTCAAGCTAGACTCATCCTGTTCAAGTGTGTCTTGGCATGAACATAAACAACAATTTCAGACGACTAGCGTTTAATACGCACGTATAAGCTTTTTGGAAGCGCATGTAGGCGCACCTTTTAGCACAAGCGTATTTTTTATGTACGTACACCGATTACGCTGAGATTTATGAACCGATTTACGTGATTCTTCTTTAGTTTGATGCGGAATAGCTGCCATTTTTAGGGTTCTGTAGCCAAATGGCAAAAAACGAATACCTTATGGATTTGTCATGTCTGTATGTCTGTCCGTCCGTATGTCACAGCTACTTTTTTCCGAAACTATAAGAACTATACTGTCGAATCTTGGTCAGCAGATGTATTCCGTGAGCTGCATTAAGATTTTTACACAAAAATAGAAAAACAAACAATAAAATTTGGGGGTTCCCTTTACTTAGAATTGAATAAAAAACAATCATAAAGCTATACATGTGGGGTATCTATGGATAGGACTTCGAAAATGATATTGAGGTTTATAATATATTTTTTTCTTAACTGTATAGTTTGAGATACTTCCAAAGGCGTAAAATGTCCCTCCCCCCTGTAACTTCTAAAATAAGAGAATCATAAAACTAAAACAAATAGATGATGTACATTACCATGCAAACTTCCACCGAAAATTGGTTTGAATGAGATCTAGTAAGTAGTTTTTTTAATGCGTCATAAATCGTAAACCGCAATTTACCTTCCATTCTATCAACTGAAATACTTGCTTCTACGGAAAGAAACATTCCGCCTTTCACGGGCGAGTCCGACTCAAACTTTCTCGACTCGTTGTCTTGATCATCAATACAACCTAGTTAAGTTTAGTAATAAGTTTAGTTAAGTAAGGCTATGAGCCTTCTGCTCAGTACACTCGATGGCTAATCGATCATGAATAAGACCTAGTCTAACAGCCCTCTGCTCAGCAGACTCATTATCTAATCAATTATAAATAAGACCTAGGCTATCAGCCCTCTGCTCAGTAGACTCGTTGGCTAATCGATCATTAATAAGACCTAGTCTTCATAGACTCATATCCTCTGTTCAGCAGATTTGATGGCTATTCGATCATTAATAAGATCTAGTGTATAAGCCCTCAGCACACAGACTCGTTAGCTAGATGGTCATAAATACGGCCTAACCTATGCGCTTGCTGTTCAGACTTTCATAAATCTTAGCTAGTCGAGACTTGTACTGTGAAAGTTTTCGTAGAGTGAACGTAATTTTATGTAGTTTTTCTTACTTTCCAAACGGTCTTTTCGACCATTCACTCTTCACAAGAATACACTCTTTTTCACGTTTTCACGTGAAAAAGAGTTCCGAACAACATTTTTTCGGAAGATGTTTCCACTCTCGTTTGTTGGGATCTATAGTTTTGAGGCGCGCGGCACCTTTCTAAGTCCTAACCATAGCTAGACACTAAAAAGCAACAAATAAAAAAAACTTCGTTTAAAAAAAACCGACTTCAAAAACTAAAAAGTATAAAAAAATATCTTAATAAAGATTAAATTTAATACATCACTTATAATATAATATTAATGAAATATTATAATTTGTATGTGCTACCTATTGATAGGTTTGAAGTCGGTGCCAAGCCCTAAGCAAAATAAAAGTTAATATTACTTACAGCTTTCATACTTTGTGATGAAATTCCTACACTAAAGATTAACCTAAGTGAATATATTTGTGGCCCTGAAAAACAAACAGATAAATTATTAATTAGGAGCACGTATCATTTTACAATATTTAGAGACGACGACAACGACGTCTGCACGCTTGGGTAGTTTGTGTAGAAATACGAAGCTATCCCGCTGAAAGTAACGCGCGGCGAGTGTGGTACCTACTATTACATTCGGCTTGGCACATACAAATTATAATATTTCATTAATATTATATTATAAGTGATGTATTAAATTTAATCTTTATTAAGATATTTTTTTTATACTTTTTAGTTTTTGAAGCCGGTTTTTTTAAACGAAGTTTTTTTTATATAACATTATAAAACAACATCTCGGTACCAACACGTACAACATATAATGCACCAAAATCCTGTTTGTTTTTATTTTAAACTGTCAGGGAAATAACCATCACTCAGGCATTTGTTGATACAATTTGTCAAGTCAGCCACGATATGATCTTTCATGCATTTAAGGGATTTTGTATTTATGCCATCTAAGCCTGCACTTGTATTGGAGTCTAATTTATTTATAATTGATAGAACCTCGTTATTTGTTGTTATATATTATATATATATTGTTGTAATATTCGCATACTTCTTTGTCATTAGTTATCGGACCATTTTCAGTATTTAATTTGATAGGTTTTTCATTATCTCGGTCTTATTACTGACTAGACTATTTATTAGTTGCCACATTTTTAAACGGTCCTTATAATTTGTAAACACTTTATTGTAGTATTGCTTCTTGGACGATTGAATATTAACGCTGGTAATGTTTCTCACACGTAGGAATTCTGTCCGCAGTAGTTCATTATCTGGTGTTTGTTTTAGGTTATGCCACATTTGATTTTCTTTATTTATCAACCCAATTAGGTCCTTATTAATCCATTCTTTGCGAGGGGGGTTAAGCATTTTCATCTTTATAATCTTGTTTTCTGTTATTGTTTGTGATAGGATGTGTTCTAATGTTTCATATTCGTTATACCTGTTTATTGTAAATAATTCTTTTATTTTTTCCTGTAGGTTTTTGTATTGTATAGCTTCGTATTTAATTTTTTTGATTAGTTTAGCCCGTGGTCTGTTTATTTCAAGATAGATTTGCTTGTGGTCAGATAATGAAGATTCAATTATTGACATCCGGAAGGTAGCCTCCTGGAGATTTGTGCACACGTTGTCTATAATGGTACTTGTGGAGTATGTAACACGGGTGCAGTATTTTGTGCTAATTTTGTTCAGATTTTTTACATTATTATCTTTTAGTAATACTTTGTAATCTTTGATACAACTCTCATTTTTTTTTAGTAAGTCCAGTGTAGTGTCACCGATAATTACGACACCTTTTCTTTTTTTTAGGTGTTCATTATATTTTTCGAGGAATTTAGCCGTGCTTGCTGCTGGTGGTTTGTATATAGCTCCTATATCTAAGCAAAGCGTCTCGATATGTACCCATAGAAAATGGATCCCGTCTTCGTATTCTTCATCAAGTAGTTCATGCTTTATGCTGTTGTGAATAAAAATTGAAACTCCACCCCCTCTGGTATCTTTTCTGTAATTATAGTAATGCGTATAATTTGGTATTTTTATAAGTCTTTGGGCTTGGTCATCACTTCTTATCCATGTTTCTGTGAAAATTATAATATGAATGGTAGTAGTTTTACAATTTTAAACCGATCGGGCTGAGACTTTGCATGCATAAAGCTACTATGACGTAGGTATCCCCTAAGAAAGGATTTTGAGATGCAGGCTATATAAGAATAGTAACTTTTCAGTTTAAAATATACGAAAATCTACATTGAGTTATTTTTGGGAGAACTTCGAATTAACCATTTTTGTGCATAGTGCCGCAAAACATAGGCCTACATACTAATAATACTTCTTAACAAAAGCAGGGCAAAAGCTATTACATGTATATTATATGAATACGTTCGTGACATTTTTAAAAAGAACGCGGTGAAAAGCTTCTACTTTACCACTAGTCTTAACGCGGCTCTCACTACTGACAGCACCGTGACTACCGCTTAGAGGTGTTGCATACTCACACGAACATGCGCAGTTTGTGTGAGTGTGCCGTTTTGGTCGTTTGCAAGTAGTTTCCGTCTGTCTCTATTTTTATACTGTGGCAGAGGCGCCTTTTTATGGCAAGGCGAAAGGCGATACAGTGACGATTCCTTTCCGATTTGAAATGTGTGCTGACTCCTTAAAGGATCGACTGGCACAGCATACACCGCTTGGACACATTAAAGTTATATATGTAATTTGTATATATTTATATTCCATTGAAATACCTTCTTATAAATAGGGACAGAACTTATGGAAACACTAGGGCATCTATTGATAAACTACTCAAAATCCTAAAAATAAGTCGAGGCGAAGCATATAATGAATATATTTATTTTTAATGTAGCAACCCTGGCGGCTGCGCACACGCCGCAGTTGCACTGCCTGCTGGGGCTGTACGCCATGTCTATGAACTGCATGGAGGCCGCAGAAGCACAGTTCGACACCGCCATACAAGTCAGTATTGTAAAAATACATGTCTATTTTTAAGGTTTCGCCCTCATCATCATGTTAGCCTAATGACGTCCACTGATAGGCGAAGGTCTTCCCAAAAGATTTCCACATTAGATTTGTGTCATCATTTGGAGGAATATGGCATAACCGCAACGCTTGGCAGACGGGTTGGCGATCGATCGTAGTGCAATGGTCGTAGTACATAGAGAGACGCTGCTGCCCGTTCTTTGGGAGCTATTTTCGTTTACAGTTTTTTTTTTTCGGTGACAAAGAAACCAAACGCAGCAAGGGTTAGTGGCTGGTACAGCATCTTCATGTTTCATAGTCAAATTCCGGGGCAAAGAGAGGGGCCAACAGATAACCTATCTCTTTTTCTCTTTACCACTATAGGCACTGACTTTACGTACTATTTCTGAAGTGGGGACTTTAGAAACAGTAAGTTTTCAGTGAAGACCAGTAATTCTGGAGATCTTTGGGGAAAGCCTTTGTCCAGCTGTGGTCGTCTTTCGGCTGATATGATGATGGTGATGAATTGTTTTCTTATTCTACCTACCTCTCATCCTTACCACCCGATTAATTCACTGACATAAAAAATTATACACAAACTACACACACCGGCAAAATTAGAGGAACACAAAAAAAAGACAGTTTTTTTTAAATTTATTAGCTTTTTATGCATTTTTTTTCGCTTCATTTGGGTTTGTTTATTCAATATAAATAAGTCACAACAGAAACTAGGGTTAAACAATATTTATTTATAGATAATTATAAAAAAAATAAGAAATTTGAGACATTTTGAATTTATAGAACAATTTTTAAAAATTAATTATCTTTGAAAAGACATAATCAATATCTTGTATTGCCTCCGCGAGCTCTAATTAGGGCTTGAATACGTCTGCCCATGCTTCTAATGACACTTTCAATCATTTCCTGAGGCAAATTGGCCCACTCTTCAATTAGCGCCAATTTTAACTCCTCAACATTCCTAGGAGGTGGAATCCTGTCCCTCACTTTCCGTCCAATCATGTCCCAGACATGCTCTATCGGATTCATGTCAGGGGATCGTGCTGGCCAATCCATTTGAGTAATTCCGATTTCATTTAGGTAATCGCGAACCACGCGAGCAGTGTGGGGCCGTGCGTTATCGTGCATAAACACAAAATCTGGGCCTATAAATGGGGCAAAAGGCATTACATGGGGTTCCAAGATCTCGGTGATGTATCTGTGTGCAGTCAGAGAACCGCCATCAATGATGACCAAAGCGGTGCGTGCTGTTAAAGTTATGCCACCCCACACCATAACGGACCCTCCACCATATGAAACCGTTTCGGTAAAATTGGCTTGATGGTACCGTTCTCCTCGATACCTCCACATCCTTTCTCTCCCGTCGATGAAATTTACACAGAATCGGCTTTCGTCAGAGAATAAAACACGACCCCATTCATCGGACCAATCTTGGTGCTGGCGAGCGAACGCTAATCTTGCAACTCGATGACTTACCTCAAGTTTAGGCGCTTTAGCCGGTACATATGACTTTAAACCAACTTCGTTTAACCTTCTTCTTACTGTTCGTTCACTTACACGCACGTTACGGACTTCTTCCAAAAGATTTCGGGTCTGGACAGCTGTTTGACGACGGTTTCTCAACGTTTGCACCCTTATAAAACGTTCGTCTACGGCACTGGTTGCACGTTTTCTGCCTTGTCCCCGCCTCCGCACGTAAGATCCTGTCTGTCTGAACCGTTTCACATTACGGTGGATCACAGATACTGACACACCCAACGTTCGACTCACTGAACGGTATGTGTGACCCTCCTCGATCATTGTCACAGCTCTGGCGACTTCAGTTGCCGGCAAATCACTCATTTTGTATGCAATACAATGTTAACTCTTCAAACAACAAACACAAAATAAGCTAGAGCCACTATTGAGTGCACAAACAAAATCCTTATCAAAAACACTTAAAAGCGCTGACTGTCAACAAACACTTAAAGAGGGTATAATTTCTGTTAAATTATTGATAAATGTCAAAATGTCTCAAAATGTTATGTTATACGAGGGTAATACCTTAAAAAATTTAACCACTTGACGAATTACCCACTAGTTGCAAAAAAATAATACCTTTTTTTTGTGTTCCCCTAATTGTGCCGGTGTGTGTATGTTCGTCAATTCGTTCGTAACGAACATTTTTGTTTCTGTAACTTGTGAATTATATGTATATTAGGTATTTGCTTCTAATATTATTTTGTTCTCAGATGTCACAAGAAAGAGATTTATGGATGTTCGCGAAACTGAACTTGGCTATTGTGTATTTACGGGGGCGGAGAGATAACGACTTAACACAACTTATGGAACAAGTGAGTATATTGAAATCTTTTATCTTTTGGTGGAACGTTAACTTGTCTCAATATTTTCGTATTTGGATTACATTATTATACACACTTATAAATATTACAGTTTTTGCGCTATTATTGGGGCTGTTTCTGTACTCCAATAGTGAGGTTTTCGGAAAAATCCAGGATATAATGTCATTGGGGAGAGGGGGAAGGGGGAACACTTGTTTGCTGAGTCTAAAAGACCGGCAACGCACTCGCGACACCAGAGGAGTCGCGAGTGCGTTGCCGGCCATGTGCGGCGGTGATCACTTACCATCAGGTGACCCACTGGCTCGTTTGTCGACCTCTGATATAAAAAAAAAATAAAAAATATATAAAATCGAGAGTCCCAATAGAATCCTGAAAATTATACTGTATTCACAGAGTATCTAGCAATCGTTTAGTGAGATTGGCCAATTATTTTTCACTTGTATGGTTTGAAATTGACTTCTTATGCTCTTACCTTTATTCAATCTATTTTATATGGTGTACAAACATACATACATACATAGACTCACGCCTGTTTCCCATAGGGGTAGGCGGAGACAACGGATTTCCATTTGTCACGATCTTTGCATACTTCTTTTGCCTCAATTACTGTCATTATATTCTTCATACATGCTCGCCGGTTTAGGGTTCTTCTGACCTGCAGACCTGCTTTCTTGAGAACATCTCCAATTTGGTCAGAGAATGTTCGACGTGGTCTTCCCCTTCCGGTTGTCCCATTCCCATTGGTGTACAGACGAATATAAATTATGAATAAATAAATATCTTGGGACAACTAACACATACCAAACTAGGCAGAGCCTGTACTATGACAACCAGACAACTGAAACATACTTAGTTAAACATATAGATAAATTACACCCAGACACAAAACAAATAATCCTGCTCATCACACAATGATTTTTTCTGGGTGCAGATCGAACGAAAGAACTCCAGCATAACAGTCAGGGTGTATAAAACTTGCACTCGGTACGAACTGGGCGGGCGGGATATACTCCTAACAGGGTACTCAATAAAAAGCCTGTGCGGATATATCTGGTCTTTTAATATGATCTATCGATTTCAATGCTTTCGATAATCACCCAATACAAAAAAATCTTAGGACTATATCAATGTGCGGAGAATCTCACTAGCGACTTCTAACTATTGTCTACTATGGTACAATGCCATCTAGTGGTGCTAAGCGGAACACATTATGTTCTTTAGTAGATTGATGTATGGAGAATCTCACTACGGTGCAACGCCATCTAATGACGTTACAGTGAACTTACAATCAACGTGACACAGGGTCTCTAACCACTTGCCGAATAGGCCAGTCGAATTCTGGTGAAGTTATCTAATGATCGTGTACGCAACAGGTGCGGCCCGAATCGTTACCGCCGTACGCGCACGGCTTGCGCGCCGCGTCCTACTACGTGCTGGGCCTGCAGGCGTTCTTCCAGGCGCGGTATAACGAAGCCAAGTGAGTTGTAACCCTCGTAATCGATATAGAAACTTATTTTTTTGTTTGTAAGGTCGTACCGACTTTAAAAAGGTTGTTTAATTTTTGAATCAACGGGTATCTCCGCCATCTTATTAGGTATGATGCAGAAACCAAGGGACAGCAAAATTTCGTTATAATTATTCTCCATTTTAATTTTATACCATTATTCGCAATACAAAGCGTAAATATAATATCAAAAATAGGAAATTATAAATTTAGTCTTGAACCAACACCAGCTCCCAAATCGATCCGATAACACCTAAAAATACATACACAAACGAGCAACGGAATCCTAAATTTCATTTGCCGGCCTGGATCGTTCATAGCTTATCGCAGAGCGCCTACCCAGGATTGGTAGATGATACTGGTTCGAGACCCGCCGGGCGATTAAATTAATAATTTCCCATTTTTTTAATTGCTCTTCAATCATGAAATTTGTATGCCGTATCATAATACAGGTCTATGTGCTTTAACCGCTTTGCAATAATAATAATATCCTAAGACATTATGCAGACACGATAACTGATTTATTATAAATACTACTTTTGTTTTGTAAATCCACCCTTGAGATAATTACACCCAGACTCAGGACATACAGAAATGTTCAGGCACACAAATATCTGTCCGGTGTGGGAATTTATACCACGACCTGCGGCATGAAAAGCAAGCATTGACCAACCACGGCTTCGAATTCATACAATTATATTAATCAAGACTGCGGCGTTTAAAAAATCATTGGCCCTTACTTTTCAACATCTATACATATAATAAAATCGTAGGAAAGTCAAAACTGTACATTGAATATTTTTTAAAAAGGATACGTGGGGTGTAATCTTCTTTCGATATCGAAGCCAAAAATGTAGTTTTTAGAATTTTTGTCTGTCTCAAAAAGAACTGCTTGAATTTATTTTAAATTTTGCATGAATATTACTAAGAGGTCGGGTAAACATATAGGCTATATATTATCACGATATTATCTACGGGGGAGGAGCTGTCATAATTTATAAAATTTAATGCGGGTAAAACCGCGGGGCACAGCTAGTACTTTATAATTTGGTTTTAATCGAAATGTTATTTGTTACTAGCCAGTTTATAGGAAAATTGCTATTAACATACCGTTGCATCGTTATCGAACTGTTATTATCTTTACTCCAAAGGTGGTAATAATAGTAGTGAAATCTAATGATAATATTAAACATTATAACAGGAGGTATCTCCGCGAGACGCTAAAGATGGCGAACGCCGAAGACCTCAACAGACTGACCTCATGTTCCCTCGTGCTGCTCGGCCACATATTCCTCTCCATCAACAACTCGCGAGAAAGCATGAACATGGTTACGCCTGCTATGCAGCTAGCCAGCAAAATACCTGATGTGCATGTGCAGTTGTGGGCATCGGCTATTCTCAAAGGTAGAGTATTTCTAAGACATTTGAAGTATCTTTTCAACCTGTTCAATGCGGTAGGCTACCAAATATTTCGTGGTGCCTTTGAGGAGCCAAGCGTCTGGGAATGTGATGGCGCCCTTAAAGCGCCATTTGTTGCGTTTTCTCCATTTGCCACGTCTTTTAAGTTTAGTTGCGACCCAATATTGAACGTTAACCATACGCCACACGTAAAGATTTTCATGGCGCCTCTCAGGCGCCATCAGCATTGAATCGGTTAACTAAGCATGATATTAATTAACATATTTCTTAGACCTGAACACCTAGAAAGTACTGAACTGCAGCGATTACTGTTTTTAAATTTGTGGCATCCATATATTTTTTTAACCTAAGGTCTGGAGAATACTCAAGTATTTTAAATTGACTCTGATTTTGCCATTGTCTCTGATTGCAACTATCACCAAACAAGTCAGAATTTGCGGATTGCCCTCGCAGTTTTTAACGAATTGCATTTTGCAATTGTTTTACTTTATGAGCATATTATTGCATTGCACTTAATTTAAGAGGTAGTCCAGGTAAAGTTTCGGTACTTGCGTTATCAGACTACAATTTCCGGCGAAAAGAAATTGTACCTCTAAAACATTGGTCTGAATACAACGAGATTACAATAAAGGGAATAAGCAAATGATTAGCTCAGCTTCGTTTTTAGAGTTATAGAAATCTTTTATTATTTTTTATTATCTTTAATTTCTCATAAAAATAATAAAAACAGTAGCATTCAATCAATAGTACTCCTTGACTACCCCAGAAAAGTGAGAACATGAGCATTCCTACAATTTCTTTGAAGTTAGAGATAAATGAACTTTGGACTTCCTTGTCCTTTGTCAGTTTTGATGAAAGATCAGGATGTTGTTGCAGTTTGAGTTTCAGGAAATACTCAGTTTGATTTGTTTGTACATACGTCACCTAGCAAGTTTCTAAGTTCACATTCAACAAAATGATCTTCTGAATGTTAGGTACACTACAAAAGTTGGTTAATAAAACGTACCGTCATTTAGGGATCTCCTGAAACACTTTTTTTTTTCAACTTTCCAAGCATTTATTCGATCGTTGCTTTCGTAGCGCATCCTGAGTGAGGGTTATTTATGCTGGATGTTCTTCAGAGTTTAAATTCACCAGAATGTTGAATTTAACTCTGTATCCCGCAATTTTTAAACAGATACTTATTTTTTCTAATTTCGTGTATACCTACGCTACAATAAACCGCTAACAAACATTTTTTTGTCCATAAAATATAAATACCTTATTTATTCTTCGAACGTCTCTAGCATTGTCAGCCAGTATTCAATTACTACTTACAAAGAGTTCGTATCGCAATCTCACTTTTATTAAACTCTTCGGGTCTTTGTACCTACAAAGTGGAGGTGTATTTTATTGTTTCTTGCTTTTTAATTTTACACAGTTCTAGAACGTTCGATAATACAAGTCGCTCAATCTAAACTTATGTCGTGTTCGCAGACTTGTACAGGCTAGCGGGCGACACGGAGCGCGAGAACGAGGCGTACCAGATGCACTGCAACTTCTCGCAGGCGCTGCTCAAGGACCACTTCCAGGCCACGCAGATGGCGCAGCACGCGCTCGTGCACTGGACCAGCGGCACGCCGCCCGCACTGCCGCCGCCGCAGCCGCCGCTGCCCTAGGGCGGCCTGCCCACGGCCCCGGGGGTACAGCCGCGGGCTCTGTGTCCTACCGACTACGCCAGGAAGTCTAATGGATAAGGGGTTCAGAGATTAGCGCACGAAACATTGAGTAGGCCGAAGTCGCAATCGATGATACGATGTTGCGAATATGTGATCAGTATTCAACGTGCGCTGAGGACGCCAATCCTAATATTAGTGTCGGAATGGCTTCTGGGTGTTACGGCTTTTGTACACAGTATCCTACCAACAGCACCAGCGTCGTTAGAGTAGCAATCCTAGGATCCTACCGATGGTTTGCGTGACGTCCTACATGTTAGTGTCGTTTTGAATGGTCCTGGATGCTTTAGGATACCATGGCTCTGTGCTTAACATCCTACAGGCTGCGCCTTGGACGTTAAGGTAGCGATTCAGCACATCGTCGGTGACCCGAGTGAAAAGTGTAGCGTAAACACTCACCATTGAAGTACAAGACATATTAATCTTAGAACCGTTGCTGGCCTAAAGGACTCCGCGTACCGAACAGTGATATTAGGCGCCAGTGACTTAATGACTTGCAATAGTGATAGTGAGATAATAACATTGAATTGTGATTCAATTTTAGGGCGTTGTGAGATGTGTACGATGCGATCTGATAGCGCTGCGATGCGAGCGTGTGTATGTGGTTCTACGAATGGAAGGGAGGGGATTCAACTGAAGGTGAACATTATATGACGGTCGGGTTAAGTTTTAATGCTGTCAATTAACATGGTCATCATCACATTGTAAATCTTTCCATTTGGGGTTCATCCTGTTTAGAGTAATGATTGATATTGCTCAATTGTATCCCCTCTTTCCTTGTAAACACTTGGATGCAGATTAATTTGTAACCGATTATGTCCTTATTACTGTTGATTATGAAACATATGATTGTATTAATTTAAATTATACATGCCCGATGTGAATTTTGGTTATTCAAGTAATAACGATTGCATGGCCCTGGGACCATAAGTTCTGAAAATCTAATTGCGGATTTGGTCTGATTGAAAACATTACAAATGTATTGTATGTATGTTGTATTGCAGAAACAATTGAGACATAAATTTTGATATGTTCATTAGATCGGGTGAATCAGAGTGAATGCAACCCTCACGACATTGCTGCCTCATAATATATAGTATATATGCCAGCACATACAGCTACCCCCATCTATCAGAAAGAAATAAGAAATTTCTTTCATAGATTTTCAACTTTAGCACAAAAGCATAAGGTTCACTTTCAATTGGGGAAATTTGACAGATTGGGGTAGCTTGATGTGCTGGTCTCTGTATGTGAGTTATTTCTTACACCCATTACTAATTTCGCAATTTAATTCGCAACTCTGCATTTTATTATTAAAGTGCCAAGTACATTTTTGAAACAAACCGATTCCATAATAACGTTACGCAGATAAGCAGGATATGAGGCTTGAAAAATTCGGTTGAGATCATTTTCGAAATATCTAACTTAATAAAAGATAAACGATATTTTCTGCTTGTATGAATAACTTAAAATTTTCTACTTTAGATTTAAAGCTCTTTTTGGAAAATGTTTTAAACAACTTGTGGGGCAAGTGTATTCTGCTTATGCATATCAAGTTTAATTACAATAGTTCATTATTTTTCACGTGGCTATAATAAGGGTTATGTAAAATGCTGGGCTATGTAATATTGAAGTGTCAGCTTTAAATATGGCAGCACCCTTGTGTGCTACTTTATACAGACGCCAGCACATCCTGCTACACCAATGTGTCAAATTTCTTTTATAGATTTTCAACTTTATCACCTAAGCATAAGGTTCACTTTCAATTGGGGAAATTTGACAGATTGGGATAGCTTGATGTGCTGGCGTCTGTACTATTCGACTTGAAACAAACAAAGCAAATGTGATTATTTGTAACAACAATGATGTTAATCCAAATGAATGACCTTTTTACACTAACTTGTCGGTGGTTCGTACGATCGTTGTTACTAGAATGACCCGTTAATTTGTGTGTTGACAATAAATTCATATCGAACTTGTACGTGTCTGGGTGTAGTGCAGAAATACACGAGCTGTGTTGCGTTGACGACAACAAGACCAATCCACGTAATTTTCTTCGTAACAATAATGTATCACTCTGAATAGAAAAAGGGGATCGGACTAATGTTGAATTTATAAATGAATAGATATAATGTAATTCAAGGTGCCGACTCGTACTCACACCAGATTATAATTTTATTTATTTTCTTAGAAAGACCAACAGCTTTCAGCGACATTTTTGCTTTATATGTTATACGTGACAGAGAGCCATTAATAGGTCTCCACGCATAAAAGTAAATAATACCAGTATTACAAACAGGATTCTTTTTCTTGTTGGTAACACCACTGATTAATCCACACTATTTTTACGATAATTGCTAGTGCAGTACTTTTATATTCTTATAAAGTTGATCTGCTGATTTTGGAAAAAATGTACTTTATGTAATAATTTGGGTTAGGTTAGGTTAGAAATGCGACCATTATGCGCGCGAAGGCGAGCGAACGTGCCGCGGTAACGGCCGCCGAGCGCTAGAAAATCATTAACCATGGATATCTTCATAACCACTGGGTTCCACGGGGTGAGCATGGTACAGGGGGGTAGCCCCCTCCCCCCTCCATTCACTTACGGATGAAGGCGACTTGATTTGAGACCTTTACCCTCTTGTTCGTGGTCGTACGTGAAACATCACTGGGTCGTTTAATAAAAACGCGATTGTGATGGTTTTTAATTTAACTCTAGGACAGCACTAGTTAGGAATAAATGATGTGGAAAAATCTGTGTTGTGACAAACGTGAAAAAAAATCCTGTTTGTCATACTGGTGTGACTACGAGTCGGCACTCGTAATTCAGACAGAAAAAAATATTTAAAATTGGCAGATATTATTTTTTTTTAGATAAAAGCGTTTTTCTTCGAGGGATTTAGTGTCTTTCTTGCAAAGTAATTCAATATGGAACTTCCATGACTACTACAAGTGACGTCATACGTTAGTAGCCAGTATTTATCTAATATGATATTTAAATGCTTATAACTTGGACAGATTTAAGGAAATTGAGATTTTATATTTTATGAATGGTCAATCTTAACACTGGGACATAAAACAAAGTTAGTCCGCACCCCTACTTTCATATGGTTACTATGTAATTGGTGCAGAATATAGGCAAAAGTAAGGGGATTTGGATGATTTTTAATTATTAAAATTGTATACTCAGTAAGGGTGCAAAGCAAACCCTTGAGTATATAATATTAATAAGCATATATGCGAAGTTTCATCAGAAATCGTTTTCACTATATTATTTGCAGACTTGATTAATTGATAAATAGTACGAATGATTAATTATGTGGGTTTGCCTTTTACTTTTATATCGGTTTTCATAATGTCTGATCTCATTCATCATCATTATCATCACATGGGGATGTAGCAGGGGGGAAGTTACCGTAATCAGTATCAAAATGTAACTAATATGTTATTCTATTGATTTTGTTACTTCATATTCTGTTTCATACATAAAAGGAAATTTGATAATATCGATCTTTAGTAATCTATAGCCTTTACTAATGTATACAATCGGAATGAGCAAATAATGCAATAGTTGAAAGAAGTAAGTAATTCTAAGTGATCCCCCTTTAGGGGTAATTTCTCAAAAAAGTGGCGATTGACTAGTAACTTTGATTATTAATTTCTATGTAAACAATGTTAAAATTATAATTTCGTGCGAATATTACGTTAATAATATTAATCAGTCGCCCCTTTATAAGGTTGTCGCATGTCTGTAGCTCTGTAAAATAGACAACACGCCAAAGGAGAGAGCATAATAAATTGTCTTATTTTGCACAATACACACATACTGTGGACGAATCTTTAACCTTAGTGTTTATGCAGATAATACGGACTGAATATAAATTAATTGTACATATTGTGACAAAAATATGAACTTGAGAAAGAACAAAAACGTCTCATATTTATTATTAATTAATAATAATACTTTTTATTTTATTAATTATTTTCATAGTAACTTGTTAGGAAGTGAGTTGTTAATATGCTGGTTAATTATTTTGTAGTAGCATTTGTGTGTCGGACTCAATAGATGCATTTCAATGTTTTAGATATTATTTGTCACAATAAGTGTTGAAATCTTTCATGTTATATTATTTTTGTAATATAGTGTAGAGACAACTGCTTCCGTATTCCATGAAATGTTTCTATTGGTGCTGAGTACAACTGACATCTTTTCTTGTCTTTCAGTAAAATTTGGAGAGATTTCTGTACACATTTTGTATTTTCGAACAGTTAGATGTGGCCTTAAGCAGAGGGGTACACTTGCTGTTGTTAATATGTAAATAAAAGTTGAATTATTGTAAATAATAAAAGTATAAAATATATGTTTTTTGCTATACTTTGTGTTATTTAATTTGTTAATCCAAAGGGTATAAAGGACTTGGCAAATTTGACATATCCTTCTATCTCGTACTACCGTTGAATATTGTCTTGTGAATATCAAATTGGTGTATTCTCTCCTAACTACCAAGTCTTTGACAGTCGCCATTGTACGTGGTTATCAGTTAGAAATAGAAGTAAATACAGTGTTTGACTAGAGTAAGGCCGGGACTCCACCAAAGCGGAGACGAGACGAGCAGAGAGATGTTTTTTTATCATCTTTCCGCTCAGCTTCAGTGGAGAACGCCGTGCGGAGATGTGTAATATATTTGTATGGCAAGATGGAATCGGAGATGTGTGTTGTGCGCAGACGACGCGCAGTGGTGACGAGAGATGTGAGCATCTCCGCTTTGGTGGAGTCCCCCGAGCTGAAAAACATCTCTTCTCGCACAGCACACCACACACATCTCTGGTTTGGTGGAGTCCCGCCCTAATCCCTGGATCTTCTAAACTATTTCTTCTTATCTTCCCCAGTATTCACGAACCCTCGTAATATGTGAGATATACACTTTTTAGGGGCGTCGATATGCCTTAAGTGTCGCAAATCTACCTTTACCAAAGACAATATGCATTTTTCAGGTACCCGCATCAGTCTCCCAGTTGGGAATTGCGCTTTTTCTGAGGCTCAGGTTGAGTTTTTCAGTGTTGTTTAGTTAAAATGACATGAATATTCGCTGCATATGGATACTTGTCCGGTGCTGGGCTGCGCGTAGTGCGGCGGGTCGGGCGCCAGATTGTGGTCGCGGTAGAACGTGTGCTTGAGCACGTAGCTCCGGCCGTGGTTCACGTCGCGTGCCAGCTGCTTGGCTTGCTTCTGTTGCCAACCGTAGTCCCAGCTTGTAGCTACGCGGTAGTAAAATCTGAAAACATTCTGCAATTTTTACAGACTATTACAAATTAATACGGATATATTTTGCACTCCTTAGCTTAAATGTGTGTATAGGTTAATTTTTAATATGTGTTCCCAATTTGGAACCCATGTCATGCCCAATATAGCGTGGAAAATTTCAATTGAGATGTATACTTTATGACTATTTAGACCTTAATGTCTGTATGCGTAACATGCTAGTATGTATGTATATGTAACATGTTAGTCAGTTGAACAACTTTTATTCATCAAATTGTAGTTTTATAGCATTATTTGCAATGCAAAGCATACATTTAAACTGAAAAAAGGAAATTCGTTAATTTAATCATCCGGCGGGACTAGAACCAGCAGCGCTCTTCTAATCCGTGCATGCGACACACATACATAAATGGATGAAGCTTAGCATTTCATTACTAGACTTATTGGGCGAAAACTAGTCGGGTTGGATTTGTCTTCGGCAGGTTTCGGGATACCAATCACTGATATCCTTCCACTCTTGTGGAAAGATGTGGATTATGGCGGCGTTGAAATCGCGGCATTAATAAATGCACCAACTCACGATTCGTACTAGCGAATACACCGGTACTCAATAATATGTGTTTAAGTATCAACCAACATACTAACTTATCTTCCGGAGCTTTCTTATACCTCATCTTGAGGTACTTTTCAGCGGCGCCCTTCTCCGTACTGCCATACAACAAATCGAGGATTTCTGGTTCTATTGGCTTCATCATGTTAGCGTCTTCAGCTGGCTCTATAGGATATGATGGAGGTTCTTTAGGCTTTGGTAGGGGCTCATCGAGTTTCTGTAACGAATTTCGGCTCCATTTAAGTATTCCAACATACTTACTACTTCGGTTTGCTTTTCTCAGAAGTGTTGGTTTTTTTTCAAGGTTGAGGAGGACACGCGACAGTAACATCTTCCCATCTTTGTTTTTATCGAAATGTATGTATTACACAAATTGATGTTCTGCAAGTGCTTTAATGGGTACCTACTAAGTTTTATTTATTTATTTATTTTCCTCTCTTACATCTATCTTTACAGGTATAAGCCCAATGCGATAGAGTGCTTATCTAAGTATAATACAATTTTATACCACTAAACAAATTTTACTTATAACTAATTATACATAATGCACTTCTCGTGAACTCACTCAGAGAACACAGAAATAGGTCAGTCTCAGCTGCTATAAGGTTAAGAGTACGGAGAGCACGCGTCAGGGGCGCCTCATGTACAAGATTAGTCCGAAGTTAGTATCAGTACTTATTTATACGTATATAGAAATCTTTGCTCCAGCACACAATTATTTTGATTAAAATTACAGAATGGGGATTTATATGGGCAAACAGTTACTAGCTCTGGAGAAATATATTTTCTAGAGATGATCTACTCAATAGGTTTTCGCGAATAAACTATCCGGCTAGGTCCTATCGTCGGGTAGTTGTGTTTCTTAAGTTAATTTGTGTTAACTCTACACAATTTCCTGTGCGAATGCTCATTTGTTCCCAACGAGTAACACCCTCAACTGTCACACTGTTTCTCGATGGGAAAGTTTTTAAGAAAAAAATCCCAACCAGTCACACTGTTACTCGATGGGAACTTTTTATTACTAATTTCCCAACCAGTCACACTATTACTCGATTGGAACTTCTTATTAGTAATTTCCCAACCAGTCACAATGTTACAGTACTTAATGAAAAGAATAATTAAATCGGTTTTTACTTTAAAAACGTTTATCAGCATTCGTCATATTGCTGGTGATTCTCATTTGAACGTTTTATTCTTAAATAATTAAATACAATTACAAATACCTAAATACAATCAGCCTTATATAATATATCACAGTAAATCATCACATTTTACAACAATTATCTGTTCTTATTTCTTATGTTAATTTGAACTTTAAACAATTTCCAAATATAATTAGCCATAAGTATGTTGTGACAGTTAAAATTATGAATAGCAAAATAAAGTTATGATGCCGAAAACATCAGTTATCGCGAGTGTGTAATGGCGGTTATTTTCCATGCACATTTAATGTAAAAATACTTTTTCATCCCTAGAAAATTGTTCTTTAAAGTTCAAATTAATATTAGAAATAAGGACTGTTAATTATTGTAAAATGTGATGATTTACTCTGTTATATTATATAAGGCCGATTGTGTTTAGATATTGTTACTATGAATAAAACATTAAAATGAGAATTACCAGCAATATGACGAATGTTAATAAACGTTTAACGTCCGTAATTAAGTAACTGTATTTACCAATGTTGTTATTTTGTTGATTTTAATTATAATTAAAAAAACCGATTTAATTCTTCTTTTCATTAAGTTCTGTAACAGTGTGACTGGTTGGGATTTTTTTCTGAAGAAATTCCCATCGAGTAACAGTGTGACTGGTAGTGTCACTGGTTGGGATTTTTTTCAGAAAAAAATCCCATCGAGTAACAGTGTGACATTTGAGGGTGTTACTCGTTGGGAACAAATGCGAATGCTTAGCAGTCAGATGTGGCGTGGTGAACCATAAATTGACATCCAGTAGTTGGTTGTAATTACTCTTATAAGCTCCTCAGCCAATACGATAGAGGCGTCGATCTCTCGCACACGTTTCTCCTTGGCCGACCGCAACACATCCAACAAATTCTTCTGGTACCACAGTCTATTTCTGCGATTAGATCGCGCTGCAACGTCAGCGTAAAACTCATGGGACATTGTGATTTTTTTAAGTTATCTTTAAACGCAAAATTTTAGTTACAATGTGGTTAAAATGTTATAAAAAGTGACACTCCGATTGTGTGACAAGGACGATTGACGATGTCAAGTTTTCTGAAATATGGGCAAAGAACTGGAAAATTAAGTCTCATAGGACAAAGAAGTATCGATATTGGAACTTTGCACTGCCATCCAGACTGACGAAAATAATAAAAAAAGTGCATTTATGTTGGGATTTCCGACCCTTCGCCCGCCCATCACAGCGTATATTTTTTTTACGCAATCTTAGTAAAGATAAGTAGGTACAATTCTCTGTACGAATGAGGCCAACATTCAAGTATGGGTAGCAAGACAAGTGCTTTACTTTATATAGAATAGCGTCATTTGCACATTCCAAAACAGATATTTATTATTGTTATTTGCTGCATTATTAAACATTTCAAAAACAATCCGTTAATGATAGTTTGTAATGCCAAAATATGGAACCATTTCTGTTTATAGATGTTTTTTAAATACAACGACCGCACTAGGGAATTTAATTGCTGTATCTCGAGGTCTTTGAAAACATGAAATCTACCTACACGAAGCACACCCCAGACTTAGAACAAGTACAAATGGGTTCCACAAGTACTTACACAAATGTTTGTATGTACCCACATTCTTAAATCTCCCGTTTTACCCTTTAACCATACAAAAGACATAACGACGATACTACAGTATGTAGGTGCTTAGAATACATTTTGGCTACCCATACACCATACATCAGCTGATCGATATTCATGAAGGTATAGAAAGTATTTTTTTTGCATATTGTATGTTCATGTGCTTCACGTTAATTGTCATAATTATGCAAATATCGCTATTGATTTTACACCTTGTATTGTGCGTTTTCATATTTTAGAAAACTCACTTTCGGAAATTAGTTCAAATGCATCGGTTATCCACTATTCTATAAATAAATACACCAAATTAACAATCATCATATACTTATACATAGACAACACAAATACTTGACTTCACATTATAAAATTAATAGGAATGTATGTACAACTTATATAAAACAATATACTATCAGTTTTGGCTATGAGATCGTCCAGATTTTCTGCCCATGACCGGGCTGCCGCCCATCTGTCGAAGGAGGCCTCGCAGGCCTTTGGCTTCTCGTACTCCACTGTCCAACTGTTCTGACGGCACAGCACAGAAGTCATCAACTAGTGGTAAAGGACCGCTAAGTCGTTCTGAGTACTGTGATAGACGAGACTGGTGGCCTATTGGTGATGTCTTTTCGACTGCCGGTTGTTGTGTCTGAAAATAATTAATACAAATTTGTTTATATTTTCATAGCAGTTAGTTCAAAACTGTTTTTTTTTTCAAATGGAAACGAAATTTTTTACGGATAAGATTCAAACACATATCCTCTCATCCATCACATCCATCAGTGATGTTAGAATTAAGACTACCATCGTCACTATAAACGGTCTAAGGCACCTTTATTTTGATAAGGCAGGGCAATGCCTATTCATCCCACCCGTAAAGTGTGTGCGGGTGGGTATGTCGGACTCGCACCGACTAAACAGCCTGATGGGGCGAGCCCCGGTAAAGCGGGTATGCTGCTCCGGTCCCCCTAAGGCGGACACCTTAACACTTTAATAATGGTAATAAATAGACGTTTAATCTATATTAACAATACTGGGTAGATTTGGATCAAACATGTATCGTAAAGAATCTGCCCTAACGTAAGTTTTATTTTGTAATTCTATGTTCTATTGAGTAATAAACTCAGTTTAGATTCTCATTTTCCTTTTTACAAATAAATGTCAGCCATCAGTATCAGGAATTTTGTCAATATCAAGTTTTATAAGTAATTAAAATACTGACGATCACTTAAGGTCCCACAAAAAAAATATCTCGTTGGGCCCCGAAATATTGTTTATTCAGTTAAAACAAAAATAAAATTTAATTTAAACTGTTTATTTCAAATAAATTACATAATATAACGTACAATTATAAGGCCTACTGAAATCTTAAATTTAAAAATTATATTGTAGTCCCAGAAGGTGTGATAATTATAGTGAGTGGCCCCGACATGATCGCCCACCAATTGACAGTCCCAATAGTAAATACATTCAATCCTGGAGAGTTACCGACTAATTCGCCGGCCTACGTGATTATGATCGGTGTTCAAATAGATAAAGGTTAAAGATTACTAAATCATTCGTTCAATCGGCTTCAACGTTGAAAATCGATCTGGGACCATTTATGACGTCAATTGTGCTCATGTAAGCCGCTTGAACGAATGATTTGGTCATTTTTAATCTTCATCAATTTGAACGCCGATCACGATGACCGAGGAATTAGGCGGTAGCTCTCAGGTCTTGTCTAATACTCAAGATGTGACCACAGTCTTAGACTGGAACACTAAAATAAAATAAAGTAGTTTTTAGGCATTGACTCTCACATATACATGTTTAAGTGACATAATGAGGTATGAACCAGAAGATAGATAAAGCGTACTGAGTGTTCTCTACTTTTAAATACATTATTACTTAAGAAAACATAATCTACAATCAACAAACAATAAAAATAAAAATGTCTAAACTGGGTTACACTACATTAATACGAAAAACTGTATTCCGACAGTCACAAATACGAAATTCAAAATACGCGGGTTTAAATGACACTCTAGGATATGGCAGTCAAGACTACATGAAGTGGGTTTTGGCTTATGCAGAGATTCATTTCTGTCACAAAATGTTGTAGCACAACATGTTGATTTTTTGTTTATTCGAAGTATTGTAATTAGGAATATCGTTTTTAGGACAGAGAACCCTTTGAGCATTTGGCTTTTAGAACATATGAAAATCGGAAACTAACAAATCGCATTTACGACTTTCGCTAAGATAAATTTCGTGATAGATTTAATAATAGACATTTAATAATAGACATTACAATTCTTAGGTATTATGAAATTTGGACTTTTGAAAATCGGAACATCAAAATTCGGAATAAAATATTTCGGAGTATTTGGGTGTTCCCAAACGAATGAGGTATGAATCAGTAGATAAAGGACACAGAGTCTTGTCTAATTTTAAACACTTCACAACATTAAATAAATTCTATCACTATCAATCAACATCAGAAAAGTATGATGCAACTGGAAGCCTTATCTTAAAGGTTTAAATTTAGGATTTATTTTCATACTTGAAAGGAAAACATTTAAACTCCTTCTGCACTATGACATAGCCATAGCTATAATATTGTCAAACACATACCTTTCCTGAAACAGCTGCTAATTTATCCTGAAGCCTCTTTACCATAGCTGCGTCGCTTTCATAACTAGTGAGGGTTGGTTGTGGCATGCACTGGAATACTGTCGCCAGGAGATTGTGTAGAGAGACCAGGACACTATCCTGCCAAGCCCTCGTGAAGTACAAGCTAAATGATGGATTTTCTTCTGGCTTCTGAATGAAGGGCAACACTGAAAAATTATGTACATACATGTTATGAATTAATAAATGATTTATTAGTTAAAATGTGGTTTCATTCCTCATATTAAATAACTAAAAATATTTTTCTATAAGACTACCCTTTGTTCTTGGTATTGTTGTTTTGTTGGTTCTGGTTGTCATGAGAACATCTATGATAATTGTTAAAAGTTTCTAGAATTCTCTTAAAATCTGACACATAATCCTCTTGGTTACTGGTTCCTTATGGGTTTCAAGGTCAGATGGCAGAAACCTGTTAAATTCTGGTAGCTAGCCACAAGAGGTCCCAAAACGATGGTCAAGATGTCTTTGTCTACTTTTAATGTTACACTTTGTATATACAGTTATTTCTGTCATGTATTGGTGACAAGTGATAGTTATTACTGTACAATCATAATACCATAAATTCTCAGTTTAGGGTACTGACAAGGAGTTGCAAGGGAACCCTCCCTCTCCTCTCCTCTGCTTGATGAATAGTCATATACAGTTTTGCATTAGAACATGGTGGTCATATCTATTATTGCCTCTTGTTCCTGTCATAGATCAAGTTATAACTAAGTCAGTACACAAATAACTTAAGTCTCACTTAAAACATCTTTATCACCCTGTATTAGTTACATACCCAAGAAATAATCCCTCAAGGCCTGTATTAGCTTACTACAGCAACATTGTTAAATTGATTTATATTTATTTATTTTACCACTAAGACAGCACAGAAATATTTACTCCACCTAGTGTTGGGGGTTATCACAGACACCTTATAATAAGGCTCCACAACACTTTAGTCCTGATTTTCACAAGAGACCACACAGTTCTCAATGTCATGCCAGGGAGCTCATACTGGGTAAAAACAAGTGAACTTACTGAACCAGTCTCTCCACTCTGCTTGTCCTTGTAGCTCTGGTAGCATTTTAGCTAGGAAGTCTGAAATCCTTTCATTACGTACACCTCCAGTACTTTGAGCAGCTGTCACCAAGTACAGCTTGTACAGACTGTACTCCAGCTTTCTAACAGCTGAAAAGAACAGTTTTTTGTTATGATTGTAGAAACTATAGAACAAGGAGGATTATTATAAAGTGATTTATTAGAGTTATTAGTCATTTGACAGGGTTCGAGAGAGTTATAAGACATTTGAACCCAGTTTGCTCATGTGTTTAAAAGTTAAGGGGGGTGTTTATTATGTAATTAAACATTAGTTTCTAACATACCAGGCTGCACATGATTCTCCAGTTTGGAGAATACAAGGCTATCCAAGTGTGCCCAATACTCTTTGAGCCCATTTAGGTCCGAAACATTAATATAATGTACAATTTGTTCAACGATTTTATCAACTCTGAATCCTTTGTCTTTATCTGCCTTCAAATCATTGTCAAAAGCTTTAACTGTGGATGTAAAACCTCTGTACAGTAGGTATTCTCGCACTATTTCATCTACAAACTGTATGTGAGCCATTGCTACCGAGAAAAATATTTATTTTTATTACAATTGTCAACAAAACATGAATGGTAAAGTCTACAATCAACACGATATTTGTTTGACATTGACATAAATACATTCAGAAACCTGACTTCAACACAGCAACTTTGTATTAGGATGAATCTTAGCACAAACATGATTGAAAATTAAAATTTATGCACCTTGTCATGGATGTGTACATTGCACAAGTTTAAAAGTGAAAGTGATTTTTTTCCCCACATAGTTTTGCAATTTATAAGCAATAATTCCAAATTTCATTATCAAATCTAAAGGTTTCGAACGAAGTCTGATAACCAACATAACAAAAGCTTTATTGCGTTCAATCAAGACAGCTTTTGCTGGAAGGTTTTTATGGTTTATAAGGCGCCATTATATATCTGCATCTTTTACTTGCGATGGAAAAAATGTAAAAAAGCACTTTTTGCAGAATCTTCATAACATTTTTGTAACAGATGACCAGATATTAGAATTCTCTGTTAGTATTCAATAAGGACGAAGAACTTTTTATGAACGGAGCGAGACGTAGTATAGCCAATATAATAAATTATCAAAATGTCAATCGCTTTCAATCAGCTGTCGAATTTTTTATTGAAGAATACAAATTAAATTATTTGTATATAAACTAAAATGTCCATTGTTAAATGAGAAGTAGTGCGTTAAGAGTGGGCGAGCGGTACAATTGGTTACGGTGGTGTTAGTGTTGAGCAGCGGGGTGTGCGGACGATGGCACTGGCTCGGGTGTGAGGGTGTCGGGCGCGGCTCGGCGGCGCAGGCATGCGGCGGCATGGCGGGCGAGGCTGCGGGCACGTCGCGCGGCCTCCGTGTCTACAAGATTGTGGTGCTGGGGGACGGAGGGGTGGGCAAGTCTGCGGTCACACTGCAGTTTGTCAGCCACAGCTTCTTGGACTACCATGACCCCACTATAGGTGACCCCTACCACCCTACACTTTACACTCTGTTGAAGCACTGTTTACATGCCATACTAACAACCACTTAAACATTACAAGTCATCTATGTAGGTCTATGACATAAACTTATGTACCATATGGGAATGCCTCAGTACCTAATATATCTGATGTTTTTGACTGAATATTAGTGTAAACTAATTTAATTGTAATAATAATATTAATAAATATCTTGGGACAACTATTACATTGCCAGCTTATCACAATTTAGGCAGAGCCTGTACTATAGCAACCAGACAACTGATAAACACACTTAAATATATCTAAATAATAATTACAGCCAGACCAAACAAATAATCATGCTCATCACACAAATTTGTCCTGGGCAAGGATCAAACCCACAACTGCTGCCTTAGCAGTCAGGGTCACTAACTACAAGAACAACAGACTAGTAATTAATTATAAATCTATACATATAATAAAATCGTAGGAAAGTCAAAACTGTACATTGAATATTTTTTTGAAAGGATACTTGGGGCGTGATCTACAATTGATATTGAAGCCAAAAATATAGTTTTTAGAATTTTTGTCAGTGTGTCTGATTGTCTGTATGTATGTCCGGGCTAAACTCAAAAAGTATTGCATGGATTTACTTCAAATTTTGAATGAATATTACTTAGACGTCGGGTCAACATATAGGCTACATATTATCACACTATCACCTACGGGGGAGGAGCTATGATAATTTATAAAATTTAATGCGGGTAAAACCGCGGGGCACAGCTATAAGATGTTATGTTTTGGAAACATAACATCTTATATGCATAAATAATAGGTATAGACACCAGCACATCCAGCTACCCCAATCTGTCAAAATTCCCCAATTGAAAGTGAACCTTAAGCTTTTGTGATAAAGTTAAAAATCCATTAATTAACATTTTGACAGATTGGGGTAGCTGGATGTGCTGGCGTCTGTACATGGACCCATATACTTATATCTCATTACAATGAGTTTTCCGTCAAATGGGATTGACATTATATTTATCTTTGGAAATCTATAATCTGTAGATTATATTCTAAGCCTTGACAGGCCTGTTGGTGTGGTTGGCAAATGCTTGCTTTTCACGCCGGAGGTTGTGGGTTTGATTCCCACCCAGGAGAGAATTCTGTGTGCATAAAATGTCTTTTAGTCTTGAGTCTGGGTCTAAATATCTATATAAGCATGTATTTACAAAAGAAATGTAGTATATCAGTTATCTCATTTCCATAACACAAGCTCTGCTTAGTTTGGGATGAGATGGTGGTAGTTTTACACACACCAATTATACAAGGTGTAACATGAATAGGGGAGCGAACTTAAGGAGCACTATCTATGTATCTGAACAAAAAAGCATGAAAATGAAAGAATTATGAATTATTATTTATTATATTATTCCCATTCAAAATGCAACAGTTGATCAATATGCTTGTATGGGGAGCTGATCTTATTTTTGGTGTATTTTGCTTGTTGATGCCATACATTATGGACCCTTATGTTTCTCTCTTTATGCACATTGTATATAATTTTTTTTGTTATATGGCAATCTGCAGACTTTTTCACCAATTTCTGCCAGTGTCACATGTTTGTTGACTGCTCATGGGAAACTACAAAGGCTTGTTAATAATATACTTTATTATTGTGGTTTAGAGCCTGAAACAAAAGACAAACAAAATGTAATATATTGGTAATTAAATAGAAGAGGATATAAATTTATCTAGATATAATGTATATTTTTGCATTTAATAATGAAATACCTACCTCCATAATAAGTATTTTATAATAAAATTGCACAAGTGTGAGTTGGCTTTTTGCAGTGTGTCACGCTTGTGTATTCAACATTCTGTTTGAGATAATGACATGAATATTTGTGCTATTATAATATTTGCTTTATAAGCAATATTAGTGAAATCTATCATATCAGCACTTAAGTTGTAACCAGAATACCCAGCACTTTAAAGGCATGTGTGAGTGAGTGCGGTGGTCACATTGCTACTAACTCGGGCAGGGACTACCATCATGTTAGATCAGGGTTTGATCCCAGGATAACTATTTGTGTGAACCATCTACAGTTCTCTATGACTGGGTGTGGTATATGTCTGTGAATGGCATGTTTATAAAGTTGGGAACTCACTTTATACACATTCAGTTCACGGACATATACCACAGAGAATAATATCACTTGTGCAGAGATTAAAATCAGAAAAAAATAGGTCTGTTGTATTAGATGTTACGGGGTTAAGCAAACCTCAAATATAAATAAGATCCATTGCTTTGCTGGCACATGTAAAATTGTAACTATAGTAATGATATTACCTAATAACCATCCTATAAAATAAAACCTCTTTTGAGCATAGAATCCATAAAACTGTTTGTTGAATTTGATTTAATAAAAAAGTATAATTTAATATATGAGGGAGGATTGTCATGAAGAGTAACAAAAGTCAAGTGCTAAAGAATGTATTGTGAAAAATAGATTATTATTATTAATTAAAATATGTGAATCATGTTTTATATACTATAACACTAACTGGGATCGAGAGGGAGATCTTCAAAATGATAACACCATTTCGAAGATCTCCCCCAAATCCCAGTTAGGATACTCTCATTGCTGCGAGTGTTAGGAACATTGTTTTCTGAACTAAGTATACATTTTAACATTCGATTTTAATCAGTACACACAATAATCACAATATTTAATAAAATATATTGGTTTCTGTACAGAGGATTCCTACCAACAACAGGCCGTGATCGATGGAGAACCAGCTTTATTGGACATACTGGATACAGCAGGACAGGTGACTATCTGCTCAAAACTTATATATTAATCAAATAAATATATATAAAATATTGATGATTGATAACTTATAAAATACATGTAATAAATTATAAATACATTATAAATATCTTGGGACAACTGGCATTACCACCATTACCAATCTGATCCCAAACAAGGCAGAGCCTTTACCATGGCAACCAGACA
Organism: Pseudoips prasinana; assembly: GCA_951640165.1. Taxonomy (NCBI): domain Eukaryota; kingdom Metazoa; phylum Arthropoda; class Insecta; order Lepidoptera; family Nolidae; genus Pseudoips; species Pseudoips prasinana. The sequence goes on along the minus strand of OX621251.1, from coordinate 26,855,368 downwards.
ACTGATAAACATCCTACTTATATTATAAACGCGAAAGTTTGTAAGTATGGATGGATGGATGTTTGTTACTCTTTCACGTAAAAACTACTGAATGGATTTAAATGAAACTTTACAATAATATAGCTTATACATCAGAATAACACATAGGCTACAATTTATAAAGATATTGTGTGAATTGTCCAAAATACGACGATAAGTGTCAAGTAAGTAGGAAAAATCTACCATCTGCAAGCTATTCTGGCGTGCAATCCCAAAACCGCTAGCTGCTAGAGGTACACATCCTACTAATATTATAAATGCGAAAGTTTGTGAATATATATGTATGGATGTATGTTTGTTACTCTTCTACGTCAAAATTACTTTAACGCGGGTGAAACCGCGGGGCATAGCTAGTACTTATGTTTCTAAAAATAAATTACGCCCATACACAGAACAAACTATAATAATATTAATATCTAATGACAATGTCACACAGATCATCCTAGCCCCAAACTAAGCAAAGCTTGTACTATGGGTACCAGGCGACGATATACATACCTACTTATTTAGATAGATAAATACTTATATACATAGAAAACATCCATAACTCAGAAACAAAATATTCATGCTCATCAATGCTCATGTTACAAAGATTATCCTGGGTGGGGATCTAACCCACAACCTCTGCCTTCTAGTGGTTAGTTTCAATAACCACTAGACTAACAAGCCAGTCAACTAATAATATTCGACCTTAAGCACCTGTCAGATTTTTGACAGGCGTTGTTCATACCTAGACGACATATATTGTGCTACAAACTTATCTGGCCCGGTGGCCAAAAGTAGAACTAACGACGCCAGTTTGAAATGTCAATCCATGACATTCCTGCCATTGATTGTTTGTTGCGCGTATTTATTTTTCTTTTAGTGGTTTTTAATTGTGAAAAATGCCGAAAGCTTTAAAAATTGATGCGGGGAACGTTATATTACAAGTATTGAATTATATGAAGGAAGAATAACGCCTTCAGGCACCAATTATACCCTTCAATAAGTTGTATGAATGCGTAGCTGCTGGTACAGGTTAGTGTTGTCAGCTTCTGAAAAAATACGAAACTCCCCCTCGCTCTTTAAATTAAAATACATATTTTAAAATATTCATTATTTAATTATTTTTTGCTATTTCCTTTGTAGGGATCCGCGAGCGATTTGTAAGAAAACTTGTGAAAGAAAAAGAGCAAGCAGATGCAAAAATTTATTTATTCTGAAATCCTATCATTGATTGCAGAAGCTTTTGATAAAATAACAGTCAATGAATGGCAAAAGCATTGCGATCATGTAAAAAAATATTGAAAATGTGTGGCGAAAAAGTGGATACTTAGACGAGCCTTTCATCATTCATTTAGGTAGTGAAAGTGAAAGCAGTGATACCGATAATGATGAATTAAACCATTCCGGTGACATAATAATACCTGGAGTTGTTATGTCACCGGAATCCGGAGATCCGTTAGAGAACACCCAGCATACATTTTATGTAAATGATCATAATTATTGTATAAAAATATAACGATTTGTAATGACAGTATTTGTTTGCTTTTTAGTGAAGTAACATTTACGTTACAATGTGCATATTATTTTTGCCCACTTTATTGCAAAAAATAATTACTAGCAACACTAAATACGATAACAGCGACGCTGCCAGCGGGTCAGATAAGTTTGCGGAACAATATTTTATTTTATTTTTTATTATCGATCATTTGCGATCGGTCTGTAGACCATACTTAAGCATGTATTAAATTATTCAAAATTTAAATAATATGAAATAATAAATTCAGAAACATTCTATGACTACCTTATTATTCTACTGCTCAACCGCAGATAATGAGGTAATGAGATCCCGAGTTCAATCCTGAGGCAGGCCAGTTGTGACCAAAGTGATGTTGAGATTATTGTGGTAGTCTGGAGGTTGGCAGTGTATGGTGAAGAGCGAGAACGTAATATGTGTCTGTCCTGAGCCTGATCTCTTACCGGCCGTGTTATTTTTTATTTTAAAAAGACAAGGCCTGCATTAGGGAATCTAATCCCTGTGTCGCGGGGTACTTTACAAACATATAATAGACGGACACAAATTACATCCATACTCAGAACAACTATTTATGGGTCACACAAATAGTTATCCGGCGCGGCACTCGAACCCGCGACACAAAGTGGCGAGGCGACTGTCTTAGCCGCTGCGCCACACGTGCAGGCATATAGAGTTCACCTATGTTTGCGCAAACGCTCCTGCGCTATAATTTGCGCTGCATTATTGGCTAGTTTCCGAAGAAATTAGGTAATATCGCACTCGTAGGTTCTGCACATTAAAACTCCCGGGATGTTTTCCACACACAATATTTAATCGAACAGAGTAACCTTGTCATCTACCGTCGTACAAAGAATGCCTCTTTAATAATTCTCCTACCCTATTTATATTTTTATCAGTGACAACCATTTGAAAGTCTAATATCGATTAATAATAGTTTTAAGATGTAAAATTATTATAGTAATTAATAAAATGATCATCACTAATTAAATAAATAATCATAATGTAAATATATTATTATAACATAGCAGCTACGGCATAATCGCGCGCGGCTATTGAGTACTTGATAACATATTTATTTATTTGTTCGGGAATACAAACGGTTACACACTCTTCTTAATAACTAAGTTATAGTTTATAGGATATGTTAATGAGCAACTCACATCGTTATCCACATCTTAAGTAAAATAGTCTTAACATGGAACTACTTAAGTAAGCACGAGTGAGCTAGTGCAGTAGTAGTAACATAGGCTACGTAGTTGGAATTTTGTCAGGAGTACTATTTCTATTAATGAAATATCTAACTAAACCTAAGGTATTGATTGCCAGGTGGAGTTCACAGCGATGAGGGAACAGTATATGAGATGTGGTGAAGGCTTCATCCTCTGCTACTCGGTGACGGACCGGCGCTCTTTCCGTGCTGCCGCCGAGTACAGGCGCCTCTTGGCACAAGCGAGACCCTCTGAGAGACTCCCCCTTGTTCTAGTGGGGAATAAACTGGATCTGGCGCCAAGGTTAAGACAGGTATGTTAATAAGCAAAACCTCTGTGTTGCCAACAAAGAGACTGGCTCCACTGATTACAGCGACTCTTTGGGCTAGTCTGGAGGGAGTAAGGAATTTGTTACACCAGGTTTATACAGGTATGTTTAAATAGAGGAACCCTTTCTTTCATCATGCCATTGGGTACAGGGCCCTTCTGGCGTAAGTGAGACATGAGCATAGTTATTATATTTATATATATTAAATCTTTATTTCACTAAAATACACATAGTTATTACATAATAATTAGTACATAACACATTACACAAAATCGTTATCGTGCTGCCCTCCTAGATAGGCTACTAATTAGCCTGTATTAAGGGGATAGTGCTCCAATACTGAGAAATAGAAAAAAACCGACCATGTGCGAGTCGGACTCGTGCACGAAGGGTTCCATACTATTATCTTTAAAAACGAGCAAAAAAATCACGTTTCTTGTATGGGAGCCCCCTTAAATATTTATTTATTTTGTTTTTTAATACATATTTATTGTTATAGCGGCAACAGTAATACATCATCTGTGAAAATTTTAACTGTCTAACTGATAGTTAGACAGTTCATGAGATACAACCTGGTGACGGACAGACAGACAGACAGACAGCGAAGTCTTAGTAATAGGGTCCCGTTTTAGCTTTGATTTTTCGGTTTTCAAAAAGCAAGTTGGCTAAACTAGTCGCAGAGGGTGATATATTTCATAATTCAAGTTGATATTACATGAAGTCGATTATATATTTATATTTTATAGTTAATCAACGTAAGAAATAATAAAATGAACGGAACCAAAAATTAAGTATACGACTATTTTACACACGTAAGTATTTTATATCAGCTTGTTTACTTGGACTACCTCAAATGCTTGTTTTGCAAACTTTTTTTATGGTATACTGCTGATTTCTCCAGCATTTCTGCCAGTGTAATGTAATGCAAACTTTTGTTGCTGAAGCACAATATATAATGGCAGGTAACGACAGAAGAAGGCAAGGCACTGGCGACGCAGTTGGGTTGTCCGTTTTTCGAGACGTCAGCGGCTCTGCGTCACTTCGTCGACGATGTGTTTCATGCGCTCGTGCGGGAGATACGCCGTTTGGAGCGACAGAGACAGGTATATAATGAATTGACAATATATTTTACATATAAATAGTCCTGACCTCGTCGAACATTCTATGACCAAATCGGAGACGTTCTCAAGAAAGGACAGGTCAGAAGTACCCGAGCATGTATGAAGAATATAATGACAGTAATCGAGGCAAAAGACGTGTGCAAAGATCGTGATAAATGGAAATTAGTTGTCTCTGGCTACCCCTCTGGGAAACAGGCGTGAGTCGATATATGTATGTATAAATAGTCCTGCCATATGTAAATGTGTAGTATATATATTTTTTTATGCTGGATGGGTTTGCGTTTGAACGCGATCTCACCTGATGGTAAGTGAATAGGTGGTCGTAGGGTGGACCGCGCGTACCCATAAGATGCCCGTTCACCCTAGCCTTGAATAAACCCATGTTGTATGAGTCTGGAAACTATATGATGGAAGAGGAAACAAAGCGCTTTGTACGGCATAATGGGATGTCAAAAACAAAGCAGTGGAGACCTCCCCAAACCCTGGTAGTCTGATGGAAAAAGGGGGAAGGTGAGATAAGTTCATGGATAATTTTTTACTTCACTATCCATTTATGAAGGGGTGTTTCTGGCCAGCTCCTGTGTGTTATGTATGCACCAACTACATAGTTCTAATAGCTTATGAGCTTACTTTGTGAGGAAGGACTGCAGTCAATAGCTGTCCTCAAGCCCTTAGCTTAAGGTCTCCTTATTGCAACGGTTGATGTTTCGGCACACAAGTTTCTCGTTATTTTTAATAATTATAAAATCTCGGTTGTTCGGTGTTTTCTTACCTTCGTGTAACGCGATCACCGCGATTCTCTCTGTGATATAATACTCCATAGCTAGCTATTACACAGGTGGCGCTACTCTCCGACTGGTGATATTAATAATCCGGATGCATCCACTGTAACAAAAATAAAACATATGAGTTTAAAAATACTGTCGTTGGATTTAATAAAAAAAAAAATATTTTAAGAGGATTAGGGTTCTGAAGGGAATTAGGGTTATTGAAGTCTGATTGGAAAGTATTTATAATATATATTTTTTACTTTTTCCAGTCTTCAATTATGGGTACTGGCATTTCAACGAGCGGCGGCCGGAGGCGTTGGCGACGCCTGCGCAGCATTTTCGCTCTCGTGTTCCGACGTCGGAAGCGCCGGGAACACACTTCGCCTTAAACACAAGGGAATATAAGTAAGACCTTTATGGACTAACAACTGAAACAAAATGGCGCCGAAGTACTGGCCAAATATGACAACATGATAAGTTATAAAGTACTATAAATGTGACGCCTAACATAACTTTAGTTATGTATGAAAATTTAAAACCGATTGATAGAAATTGGTAATGTCAAGTGATAGAAATTGCTAATGTCAAAAATGTATTGATAAAATATAATTATGCACATAATATTATGATTACCATATTTTTTTATTGGCAACACTGTACCATACAGAGTTAGAAATATTAATTAAGTGATTTGCTAAGTATTCTTCTAATTTTCAACAAGCAGTAATATAATTATTTTTATACTTTACAGTCTAGATTTTGCCAATCACTATGTGATTATATCCTTTTCCCCAAAAGAAGCCTAAAACAAAATACATTACATAAAAGCAATAATTTAAATAAACCCTTGCCTACCTCATAATGATGCTATAATTTATGGTTGCAGAGTAAATTTATTTATTATATGTGAAATGACCATTTTTGTATCCACTATTAAATGTATTAATAATTAGTAAATGTGAATTTGTCGGCCTTTATTTTAGAAGCAATATAATGATGATTAAGGCCTATGATAAATAAAACATAAGATGTTCGACTATTACGTGTGTGTATATTTGTAAACACACATCTGTAAGTTATGTATTGTTAACACAATCATACTTTCATTGCACTTTAAAAGTGAAAATGTGCTGAGATTTCTTCGGAACTGTTTTGCCATACACTATTAAGTTGCCATATAACAATAATTTGAAGCATTTAAGTGACTTTACAATTAATGGTTTCCATTAAACACCAGTCTTAATATTAATAAAGTATAAATATTATTAATGCATATGCTAGTTCTATTGTCGTCATTCACTATTCTAATCGTGGTGTATTAAATATATTTTTAGCAGAAGTTTTATGAACAGAATATAATCTCGAACCATAGAGTTAAATTAGTTTTTTCTACAGAATTACATCCAACATTTAACATGCTGTACTAAATGGCTATAAATAAATGAACTTTGGTTATGTACCTCTTTAAAATTCCTATTTAGATAAATAAATGATAATCTAGATTGATTTAGAGTCCCTTTGGGAATACCCCTCACCATCTTCTGTAGCAGTATAATTATATCTTACCTTAAAGCAAAACAATTGAATGAAAATCTTCGTCTAATTGATATAAGGTTGACTTTGGATTGTATAAAAATCAAGTCAGGTCTAAATAGAAATTGCTATAGGATATGGTTTAGACCCCTGTAGTTGGTAAATAATAAAATTAGGCCTAATATTTACGTTAGTGTCATTTATGACAGTCGCTATTGCCTTCATTTGGTGTTTCATGGCAATTGATAATGTCACTTGGATTTTTGATCTTGTCATTTTACTGTTAAATTTATTTAGGCGTTTTCCAAATGAGATAGATATATATATAAATGAGCACTATTTTTACTACAATCGTACTTAATTTAACTTTAACTAGGAAGTTGAATATTGCCCCTTATTTCTATAAATATTGAAGCGCTGATCTGTTCTAGAAATATTTTCTCTTTGTCATCGAATAGTCATTTTAAATTCTAGCGCATAAGACGAATTATTTCTCAAGCTGATCAGTGTCTGTATATAGATTCTTATGCAACGTGTTATTGAACTAACGTAAAATGATAATCATAACGTTTTTCAATTTATTTTAGAGCGTTAAATAACGGAAAAATTTAATTATGTTTATTTTTAATGTTTGTTCGTGTTAGAGTGCGCGCGAGTCAGCTATCAAATTTTTTAAGTACTTACATAAGTAAGTACTTAAAAATATCGTGTTGTCAGTGGTTACCCTAGTGTCAGAGTTGTTCAAGTCGCCCAGTAAGCCTCTGACATGGCTTAACGACGGTTGCCTAATGGCTACAACCGGGACCGACAGTTTAACGTGCCCTCCGAAACACGGTGACGCTCAGAAATAAAACCACTTTGGCGGTTAAACATCTATGGACTGACCGCGCGAGTCTAGTAGCTTAACCTCGCTAATAACTTACGGACCGGTGAGAGCATCTGGCTATGAGCGCTTCAAGTTTAAGTTTTTTAAGTGTTCTGATAACAATTCTGAAGAACTCTTATGTTTATAAGAGTTTGCGTTATTTTATTTACACGTTGTAAGTAAGGGGGTTATTGTAAATTTTCTTGCAAGTGTTGAAACTTTACTATTAAAAAAAATATAGTTCTTCATTCTGCCGCGCAATTTATAAACGAAGTAAAGAACACTACCGTGCAATTTATAAACGACGTAAAGAACATGTGAAGGACATGTTCTTTACGTCGTTTATAAATTGCGCGGCAGCATTGTTTGTTGTCCATACAAAGGAAATTTTCAATGTTCAAACTTTTTTTTATATTTTGGTGTCCAGAACCTTATAGTTTAGACTATAATGTCTTCCGAATAACGGAACCCGTGAAAGCAATAATAAGTAAACGTAGAGATTGTTTGACAAGAGTTAGTTTTGGCGATTGTTTAGTGGTATTAGATACGTAGTTAGACTCGGGCCCGTATCAATAAACTGTTCTTAACTTCAAGATCTTGAGGAGAAGAATAATAGACGGTGAATCGTCGTTGCGACTTTAAGACCTATCATGTGTAATTTTTGTAAATGTCACTTAGCTACAACATTTGATTCAAAATATCAAGTTTTATCGATATGATCAATCCACACGTGTATGAGATTTATCAAGCGTAAGTTATTTACGTAGTGCAAAATATCCAATATACGTCCTAAAGATACATTAATAAAAAAAAGTTTATTCACTGTTTATGTAATTGTTTAACAAAAATTTTGATACAACCGCCTAACTGCTGCTAACTGTTTGTTGACAGCTGTAGCTCTCCTTTTTTACATTTGTTAAATAAATTAATTACTAAGTTTTATTAAATGAAGAAAAAATAAACAAAAGCGAAATTAAAGATAAACAGTAATTAACAACAGCAAAAGAAAATACTTAAGAGTATAAAATTCATTATAACTTAATATTCAACATATTCTTTTACTAATAATACTATTTCATATATATGTATATAATACACCTCATTTTGTTTTTAAATTCTAATCGACGCTAGCGTGTCTTTATAATTGAGTTAAACTTGAGAACTGTGGGTATAATTCTGGCTTAGCCATGTGGTATAAGGACGGAATACCTTGTCTCCGACGCGCGTGAGACTTTTAACTGTACCAATTTTACAGCTATATATATATATATAAGTTGGAATAAACGGCAGATTTTTATAGTTCATATGGTAACTATAAAAATCAGCCGTTAGAATACGGTGTCATTTTTGAGATCGGTTTACTAATACGGGCCTACGTCTGATAGCCGACCAGAAACTTTAGAAATGTTGGCATGAGATTATGGTTTGTCTATGACATTGATATGTTAAAGGTATGTAATAGATCTGGTATATATAATAGGTATAAGTATAAAGGAAAATGACCTTTGCCCGGCTGCTGTGTTAACGTTCATGTACAATACCCAAATACCCATGTATACCCAAATGCCTTTTCTTTACTCCCAGTCCATTCAACGGTTGCCTGGACGAGATCGCACCTAGCGATAAGGCCTCCATTTGTACCATCTTGTTAACATACTCATAGTTCTTTTTATGTATTGTTTTTTGGTGTACAATAAAGAGTTACTTACTTACTTAAATAAAGAATTAATCTCACGGTAAGCAGCGGTTTGCTGTGCCCCTTGGCATTGCGAATGTCCATGAGTAGCGGTTACCACTTTCCATCAGGAGGGCCGCTAGCTCTGCTTCAAAAACAATTAAAAACAAGAAAAAATCTTTTAAGAGATAATTAATAAGTTATTATTATTTTTAAAAGACAACGCGCGCTCTAGGGAATCTAATCCCGGTGTAGCGGGGTACTTTACAAACGTATAATAGACGGACACAAATTACATCTAGACTCAGAACAACTATTTATGGGTCACACAAATAGATGTCCGGTGCGGGACTCGATCCCGCGACACGAAGAGGCGAGGCGGCAATCTTAGCCGCTGCGACACATGTGCAGTCAAGTAATTTATAATTTTCGCATTTAACTAGAAAAATAAACTATAAAAATAAATTTCTGTGTCGCGTGTGTTTAACAAGCAAAATTGTGATTAACAGACAGACTTAGCATTTTGAGTGTCTCAGTCGTGTATAGATAGATTGGCCGGTTTGCTTGGTAAATGCTTGCCTTTCACGCCGCAGGTCGTAGGTTCGGTTCGAGCAATCTCTTCCAGTCATATAATAAACATATCTGTGTCTATAATAAAGACACTGTATACTGTATCTTTTTGCATTTGACTATACATGCAAATGATGGCTTATAAGAATTTCTGTTTAGGGTTCCGTATCGAAAGGGTAAAACGGGACCCTATTACTAATACTCCGCTGTCTGTCTGTCTGTCTATCAGGCTGTATCTCATGGACCGTTATAGTTCGACAGTAGAAATTTTTGCGATGATTTGTTTTTGTTGCCGCTAAAACAACAAATACTAAAAAACGGAATAACATACATATTTAGGGGCAAGAAGGCAAAAAACATAACATACATATATATATATTACATATGATTTTTCTGCCGTTTTTATATCAAACCTTCGTGCGCGAGTCCGAGTTCTACTTGGGCGGGTTTTAATACAAAGTTTGTTTTAGTAGCCATCTCGCACCCCATCACCAGGGGCGGAGGACCAGTTTTGGTCATTGGCCGGGCCGGTCCTTGTGTCCATCCTAGGGCATGGATGCTTGTAGATTGCCGTTCATAGCCGGTTTTAGCAAACTTGTGGCATAAAAGCCAAATTGTGTAGCAGGGCTTACTACAAAACTTCTAATTATTTAAGTGACAAAACAGCTTGCGATTGAGTCGCTCTAAATTAACACATTTAAATACAATGTAATTTTATTTAAGAAATAAATATTTAAAAAAAGGATTCCTACTGAGTTTTCTGGCAGTGTTTCTCAGTAGCTGCCACGTCTTGCACTGCACGGTAGGGTAAAAAAAATTGACGATTCCTCACAAATGTAATATTTTAACGGAATAAATGACTTTTGATTTTGATTTTTGATCTTGTCATATTATCAACTATATTAAAACAAAAATAATTTAGGTTAAACGAAACGTTTTTGGCAGCGCTGGGCAAAGGAGGCGTGGGTAGTTGGTGACATTGATTAAATGTTTACTTAGGCGATTTGGTAACTAGTCTGAACTTAGTTTTTAGAATTATGTAACACGCTATATACAGTGATTAGCATATAGGCTAAGTCATTAACGACGGTGAAGTGTCAATATGTCCTAACTAATAAAATTAGCACATACGAAAATCAACTTTATTATTCACGGAAATGAGGTATTTTAAAGTTCAATTTGTTGTGTATGTTAATGCATTTAGAAGATATTGACTCTTCACCAGAGGAATACTATGCACTAAAATGTGTAATACAATGTATAACTTAAATAGTATGGGATACTTAAGAGTCCGGTGACAGGTTTCGATACATTTGTAATACGAAAATAATTCACAATGAAAACTTGAGTTGTCATCGCACTCTTAGAGCGAATCTACTTACGACTAAAGAACTTGCAGAACATCTCTTTTTGAAATATTCAAAACCAGACTGTATCTCATGAACTTTGATATGATGTGAAAATGTGATAGTTAGACTGTTGAAATATCGTATATATTGTATTTCTGTTGCCGCTATAACAACAAATACTAAAAAAATCTAAATAAAAGGGGGCTCCCATACAACAAACGTGAATTTTTTGCTCGTTCTTATACATAATGGTACGAAACCATCGTGCGCGAGTCCGAATCGTACTTGGCCGGTTTTTTGAGATTTTGATATTGTTCTACAAGTTGCTTAGATATCATATCACACACTATTTATGTAACACGTTGTATTACATCAAGGAATTGATACATTTAAACGGTTTCAAGTTGGCTACCATACCAGCCAAGTTTTACGAATAATACGGGACCTAAATAATAGAAAATTCCGATAGTATACAAATGCCATATTCGTTTATATTTGACTTACCAAAGCACCGTATATTGACATAAATAACATTGGTATTTTATTATTATATTCATTTGACCTAAAAGTACAATTAAGTGAATAAGTGAAAAGTATCGAGCTCTTCGTATATTCTGTGTAACAGAACAGCAATAAGTATAAATAAAAATTATATTTATATATATATAAAGTTTAGCGTAATTGGTGTTTATGAACATACTTAATGTCGTGGGTGTGGAGCGTGTAATGTTAGGTCGATACGCACAAAATATTAGTGTAGATGTTGTTGTATGCTCGTGTGTTTGTGTGATAGTCTCGGAAACAAGCATTTGGTAATATTAACACATTCTAAAGAGAAGTTCTAGCTAAGCAAGAATACTAAGAAAGAAAATAATTGCTTGCGACGGTTTACGCCCAAAGAAAAAAGTTTTTGATTTGTTATTATTATAAAATGCTTGGCAACCGAATGAAAAACAACTAACCATTGGCGACACTGCGTGGTGTTGCCACAGTGCAATAAAACGGTGTCAAACTAGGATACTTATTATTTAATATAGCGATTACGGTGGGACTTTGAAAATAACGATAAATTATAACAGACTATCAGTGGGTGTATCTCAGTTCGGTTTTCATTTAAAGTTTGTACATTAAATTCTATATTATATATTGAAGTTTATACTAAAACTTATCAAATTAAATTAAGTCTTCTTTTTATTTTAAAGTTGACTTTTGCCTCACAGTTGTGTTTACATTATACAGCTTCGTCTTTTTTGTGAGTGTGTAAAAAGGGAATAAGTGGAAAAATAATCTCTATAAATATATATAATATCCTATTTCATATATTATTATGTTCATAAGACATTACACTAATAATACTTGTGTGTCCAAGGGGTTTAAGCCGCTTTGTGCCTAGGTGGTTGCAGGTGGTTGTTTCGGTGCCTGGCCGGTTGACAAGGTTGGTACTTTCTGTACCTCGGAGAGCACTGACACCTGGTCTAACTATCTCAGACATTGGTTGTGTAGGGGATTTGAGGTCAGATGGCAAACCATTCAATTAATTCTGGTAGCTAGCCGAATATGTTGGATTGGGTGCCGAGCCCAATAGAAATGGAAAAAGGCAAGGTATCATTGATAAAATCAGCTGCGAGGCATAAAAATGGCATGAATCACTTAAACATTTTGACTGGTCTACTTTTTCTGTGGGGTCATCAAAATGATCACATTGAAGAAGCGTATGCGATGTGAACTATGCCTAGTTATGCCTATTGTAATTTATATTTAAACCCGCAAGGTGATCTTTGTGATAAATTTACCGCTAGTCTCAAGGCCCCATCAAACGCTTGAGCTTTGCCATAACGGCGTATAAGCCTACTTATTCCTAACAAGGGTAACTTTAACTAATTTAGTCTTTAATAATGAGTTAATAAAGTTGAATTTGATTTGTATAAAGCGTATAATTTTGTGTCATCAGATTATGTTAATGTATCGTAGTAATGTATTGATAGGTTCTAACTCTAGTCATTATTGTTTTGTATATGTAGCTGTTTATAGATGTTCAACTTAACTTTCAATAGCCGGTGTACTGGTATAAAAGTTTAAAATAATTTGCCATATATTTATATTAATTGGAGGGCGAACCCAATGCCAGTAAATGGTACTTGTACATTTCAACAGTTCTGTACTATAATTTTGAATCAAATTTGAGTTGTTTTTTCCCGAGAGCACAGTGTAATGTAATTTGATAAGGTATTTTTTTTTATAATAACAAATGGTTAATTTACCATTAAACAAGACCGTACAATGACAAGAAAAGCCGTCATAACACCCCGCTACGCGGCGCTACTATTGCGGGTTGACAGATGTCAAATGTCAAGTATTAAAATCTAGACACGTGCGACAAGTTCAAGCTTATAATATACAATTATAATAAATGTTATAATATTCCTTCAACTGAATGAGATTGCACAGTCCTCCATGTTGATTCTTGAAGAGGATTTGATGACGCAGTATCAATATCATCGTCTTATAACATAAATAGATTTGTTGAACAGCCCGGGCCAGCCATACTCAACCTTTTTTTATAGGGGCCACAAACACGTTACAGTCATGCGAGGGTCGCAAACAAAAATGATTTATCGTAATTAAAACGTAATTTCAAGTTAACGATGTAGTAAATTTATTAATGAAAAAATTCTGATGGACCAATGACACCGTTGTTATTAACCCATCTAAATCTGAACAAATTATTTCGTTAATCGGGCCACAGTTTGAGTATGGCGGAGCTAGGATAATAAAACACCGACATTCAGCAGATCGCAGGACAGGTATTTAAAGCATTACCTGCGTGTATTTAACCTAAAGCCTCGACCACCACCTAAAGAACTAATCTAACTATTCGACGACAGCATCTAAAACAACATTGTATAGAATATAACATGTATTAATACATTGACCGGACGAATAGGGATAAAATACAATAAATATGAAAGTTTTATATTGTTACTTTTTTATGTGTGTACAATATATCTTTACGATCCGAAAGAAGAGGAATTTGTCATTGATTTTGCCGTAAACCGCAATGTATAGTGCCGCGTAACGGAATACGGTTGCGGTAGTTTCTTTCTGCTATTATTAATGAAATTCGGAATATAGTTCATTTGGTATTGGTATTTAAGTCTGCTGTTGTACATTCTAATTCACTTATCGATAGTCTCGAATATATTTGTAATATGTGCCATATGTCTCATTCTGATGAGTATCTAAGCGATTATAGTATAGACATATGTAGGTACATGGTTTCTCGTATTCCAAACTTCTTATGCCAAAAGTAGTGATTCTTCTATGTGTCTCGATATTGCCATTACACTTCGATTTTTTTTATTTACCGTTTTTAATGGTGCCCTATTATACCAGTATGCCAGTGATATATTATAGAATAATATTGTAGTATTAGATTTATCGGAACGAACCCTCGTTCTTTAATAGTGATCACTTTGTCCTGTGTTCTAATGCATTTTATTGTTCGCGCTACATTACCTATTTTATATTTTACGGTCTATTGTCCGCGTAGAAATAACGCAATGGGGTTTGATAATAGTGTTACTGACGTTATTATTGTGTCAAAGTTAACAGCAGTAGGTTGTAATTGCGTCGACAACGGGGGTTTTTGAATCCTCAACGTAATGTGAAATCGTCAATATTGTGATAGCGCCATTAGGATTGTAATCTTCTTTTAAAATTATCAATTTGTGTCAACAATAGCGCAGCAAAATCGTTTACTTTTTTACCTTATTTAAATTTTATTGAAGGAAGGATTATCAATATTTCCATTTACACAATCTTTTTTCCTAAAATGCAATAATTCTCCGTAGTAACTTTGTGATGTTGAATTTCAATATTTTAGTACTGTGCGATACAAAATTAATGTGTGTATTATCGCAGGTAGAAACCATTGTTTTGGTAATAGGTGCCGCTGATCATATTAATATTCTTATCAAAGATGGAAAGGCAATATTTGGAGGGTAGATCAACCAGTTTGTGATAATGTAAGAAGATCGTGCAAGTAGACGGTAAAACTGGCCTATGTTATACATATTGTTTGTTCTGTAGATATGTATTTAGTTCTTCTGCCTACGTGGAATAGATTCACATTCTAATCTATTAGGAGTTTAGCGCTAGCAACACTGATTGAGATGAATTTATTTTTTAGATTTTAAGACTGCCTTTCAATCTGAGTAGTGCAAGTATGCGTAATGCGTCTTCCACGAATAGGATCCTTTTTGAGGTATGAGATACATATGTACAGTAGTTTCACTTTGCCAAGGCGCTAAACAGCGTCACTTCATATACTAAAGAGGCTGACTTCTTATGCACGGAAACTTTTTGCTGCTTTTCGCTGTGGCGCACTAAAGTACTTGTAGCTACACATCGAAAGTGTCGAGTGTGTCAGCCCTAACATGAATAAAATTGCCTTGCCTCTAGAAAATTGCTAGGATGCGTTGTGCCACACAGTCTGTATGCAGGGGGTAATATATGCCGAATATTATTATTTTAATATATCACATGCAGTTCGAATATGAATATGCAATTTTCGGACACAAAGTACGTCCGGAATCATAACAACTATATATAGGTCACACAAATAGTTGTCCTATGCATGTATCCTTTAACCACAACACCACACGAGCGATCAGTTTTGCACGAGAGGTGTTTTTGCTTTGACACAGAAAAGTTCTAGTAAAATAATGATCCCATCAGCCTCGGTAGGCGCCGTGGTACTTGTAGCTAAACACCATAAGTGTCGAGTGCGTTAGGACTGACGTGTAAAGCGCACTAGACATACTTGTAGACCCTTGGAACGGCAGCTTAAGTCAGTGTTGCTAACGTTAATTTGTATTTTGCAATATATTTTATTGTAATATGTTTAATAGTAATGAGCGCACGTATTAGCGTACGTACTAGTTGTTCAGTGCCCGTAGTCAGTATATATATTTAAAATTGACGCTTAAAATGTATTTAAAATTTTAATGTTTAATTAATATATTCCATAGATTAGAAAGTTATTAAGAGAGTATATTTTAAAGTAGGTGATTTGAACAATAATACATAATTAAAAATGTTTCGTGTTTTTTATGTATAAAATTTTATATGTTAAAAATTGTTGCATATTATTTTGTTTGGTCAATATATTTATAAATACATATTTACATATTTTGTTACATGTAATAATTTATAACACCAAATAGTACCTTCAAATTTGTATTTAAACTTTATGTAAGAATTGTAAGCAGTGTGTAGCAGTTTTGTTGAATAAATGTCATGTTTCGAATACCGTCTTTTTGTTTCTATACCCCAAGTAATAATACCTTAGGACATTATTCACACACGGCCGTCTGATCCAAAACTAAGCAGAGCTTGTACTATGGAAATCAGATAAATGGTATGATATAAGTACTATTTTTTCTTTTGTAAATACATAAAGAAAAAGTAGTAGCTGGATGTGGGTAGCACAAGACTGGCCATTGTGGAGATCCTTGGGGAGGCCTTTGTCCAGCAGTGGACGTCTTCGGTTGATATGATTATTACATCCAGACTCAGGAGGACTAACAGACATGTTTATGCACACAAATATCTGCCCAGGGGCTCTAACGGCTAAGTCGCCGAACATCGATTTCTTAAATGGCGTTCAAATAAATAAAGGTTAAAAAAAATTTATTTAATAAATAAAAAACCCAACTGCGTAAATAATGAACCAAACTACGTACAGTCGGGATCCATTGACAAATTAGATTGGCTGTCGACTAATGGATCCCGACTGTTCAGTTGTTATGTTCCATTCTTACAATATATTTTATTTTCAATAGTATTCATTCAATAGTACATGATATAATTTTAGACCACCAGCCATCTATGTGCTTGTTTTTTTCTTTTCAGTTCTTTGTCTATGTACGTAGTTTGGTTCATTATTTACGCAGTTGGGTTTTTTATTTATTAAATATTTTTTTTATTTTGTATTTTTTAGTTATAAGTTCCTAGCTAGTTTCAAAAATTGGTTAACCACATGATATATTATAATTTTTACCCGACTGCGGGACGCAAAGGGTAATGTGTTTATCAGGCTATGTATGTATGTATGTTCCTTTGAAGCACTATACAGACCAAACGCCTGGACCGATTTTAATGATTCGCACGTCAATCGATTCCTTTCAGTCCGGAAGGTGTCACTAAAGACATAACGTTAGTGAAAATTCAATATGGCGACTACTGGACGCCATATTGTGAAAATTTAAAAAATTAAAGTCAACAAAATATGTCATGTGGGGTATCGTTGAATAGGTATTTAAAAAACATTTTTAGTTTTCTTTCAACATTTTTCGATTTGGCCGGCCGTTTAGGAGCTATATTGATTTAAAGTTGCGTAACAACTATTCTCACATATAGGTTTTAAAACAGTAGAAATTTACGATGAAAAGACGAAAACTTCGTATGACTGTGCGTGTGAGTGTTGATGGACATATACTAAAGTATCTATTAGGTATATTGGACTACCTAAAGTATCTAACGTCTAACACGGTCGCCCATCTCCAACTTCAAACGATTTAGTACTTAACTTCACTAGATGGTTTAATATTAGTACTCTGTACCACCGCAAGCTACTAAACAATCCTCATGATATCAAATCTCTCAATGAAATCACGAGATTGCGAAATTTGCAGTCATATAACAATAACAATGACTGACTTATCTCTCAGCTTAAAGAGCTGCTTGTATTAACGTGATATTTGGCCCGGATGTTTTTTTATTCATTATCATATCACAGATTAAAAAATATAGATTAAAAAGAAAACAGTAAAAAAAAATGCCATTCTGGAAAGTGGAACTCTAATTAAATATTGCCAATCGGACTATCTCGTAAATAAGCATGGACTCTTTTTCTTTTCTATATTAATGTCATACCAGATATAACTCATTATACATGCACTTTGTTTGCTTTTACTTTGAGGAAGAGGAGGGGGACAAAGACCTCAATTTTAGGTTTTACGCTAATATTTCAAAAATGGCGCGATGAAATGAAAGCTTATAAAATTTTCTATAACTTTGATACTTTTCCATATCCCATCCGTTTTCAAACTACAGGCTCTGGAAAAGTGCAATAAAAAAATGTTTTGAAATATTAGTTTCTAAGTCCAATTCTGTGAATGATTCACATTTTTATTCTCTTAGGTCGTGAGGGTCCTGGAAAAAAGTCGTTTTCTGTGGTATCTTCTTCCTCGCTTTCCTCAGTGGTAAGTGGTTCTTGCTGAGAGGGCTCTGAATCATCTTCATGGTCATTCTCGTCGTCTTCCTCGCTAAAAGACACGCCGTTGAAGCATTTTCCTTGGCAATGAAGGCACGCAGTAGAAAATTTCAGCATAGCTTTGCGACATCCACATTTGCTGCTGCTACAATCCTTGGTGCAGCGACAAAATATTGTTTTTAGTAAAACCTGGGGCGCCGGTAAATCTTTTGTTGTTCTTGGCGCCAAGATATCACCATAAATTTTTCCACCCCCACTCTTGAGGGAGCAGCTCATTCCCAAGCCACTGTTGCACTTGGTGATATGTGCTTCAGGAATTATATTTAGCTACTCTCTTAGTGGCTGTGTGGTGACGGCCTAGAGAATATCGCCACCCCCTCTCATCCCGCGGGGGGACGTAGAAGTCGTCCCGAGGGATTATATACCAGAGAATGGGCAGCAGCGTTCTCATGAGTACCAATGTCTACCTTACTGCGATTGCCAACCCGTTTGCCAAGCGTGGTTATTATGGCAGATCCCCTCAAATGAAGGACACAATTAAACCGCGGTCCCCAGTCCCCGGTAGCCCTGCTATTCCCAGCCGTGGTTACGGCAGGGCAGGGGGTGCTACGAATCCCCGGCAGATTCCGCGTTACCAAAACCGATGACCTCTGGCCCTGGCAACATACAACACACGCACACTGCGGACCGACGAGAAGATGATCGAACTGGAGGAAGAATTGAGCAGGTTACATTGGGACATAATAGGATTATCTGAAGTTCGAAGAGAGGGGGAGGACACTATAATCCTGAAATCCGGGAATCTGCTCTATTTCCGGGAGGGCGACCGACTGTCCCAAGGTGGTGTTGGGTTCATAGTACACAAGTCCCTCGTCCACAACACCTTATACTCAGAATTACCAAGCGGTATTCGTTGAAGGTCATACAGGTTTACGCGCCGACTTCGACGATGAGGTTGAGGTCATGTATGAGGATATTTCTAGAGCCATACATACCTCGAACAGGCTCGTAGAAGCTGTCCATACGGCTGGGTCTAAGGTCTTCAAGGCCCATCGTACAAATAGAACCAAAAAGATCTCTGACTATACCCTGCAGCTTACGGACGAAAGACGGAAAATGGTTCTGACATCCTCTGATGATGCTACCATATACCGGCAGCTCAACAGACAGATCTTAAAGTCTTTGACTCGCGACACGCGTCAATTTAATACAAATTGTATTAAAGAAGCTATTCAGCGGAACAAAGGCTCTGAAGTGTTTGCAAGAGAACTATCTGTTGGACAGAGCCAACTGACGAAGCTGAAGACTGAGGATGGCAGAATCGTCACGTCTAGACCTGAGTTGCTGGAGACATCGAGAGGTTCTACGGACAGCTGTATACGAAAGCCCAGTCACCTGTCGATAGTTGTGCCTCAGATCCCAGAGCACGACTAACCCAACACTTACCGACGACGTCCCGGACGTCAGCCTGTGCGAGATTAGAATGGCTCTCGAACAGCTTAAGAACAACAAGGCGCCTGGTCATGATGGAGTTACGGCAGAGCTTCTGAAGGCGGGTGGTACACCAATCCTACGGGCCCTTCAGAAGTTATTTAACACCGTCATACTAGAAGGTCAAACGCCACAAGCATGACACAGGGGTGTGGTGGTGCTATTCTTCAAAAAGGGCGATATAACCCTCTTGAAGAATTCATTGAGAAGGGTCACTTTTGCTGGTGTCATATACCATTTCAGGAAGCACACCATTCCAGCTTCTGCAACATCACTATGGCTGGAGCTTGGGTTGTAAAAGATCTTTGCTGCTTCCTGAATAATTTCCGAATTTAAATACAATTTACAGAAACCCACCTTGCTTCGTCTAAGCGTTGCTGATGTTGTATCGTAGCCGGTAAATGAGTGTAAGAAGAGGATGTGTTCATATCCATGCTATTGCATCTCATTTTTTGTCATTCATTCATTCATCGTCATTTTTCAGTTTTAGCCAGTAAGGTTGCGTTTGGTTTTCGTTTCCGCACTTAGTCCCGATGAGGACCATTATATGTGAGCCATGACGGTCTTCACTCCATCCAGCACACCTCCCTCCAGAAGCATATCAGGTCTCCTAAACTTCTCAAGGCATCTGTAAGAGTTCCGCTGAATAACTTAAATTTTCTATATTTCTGCAGCGTGTAGCTCATAAACGAATGGAAATATGAAAAAGTATATGAGATCAAAGTTATAGTGAATTTTGTAAGCTTTAATTTTATCTCACAATATTTTTTGCTAAAACGCACCTTTTTAAAGATATTAGCAAAAACCTAAAATTGAGGTCTTTGTCCCCCTCCCCTCTCCTCCCTCCCCCCTCCTCCCTCCGCCTCACCTCCTAGGTGTCAGGACTTTTGGTATGTTTTCCCTCTAAGTACTCTGAACAAGTTTCTGAAAATATCCCTCACGCACTCTATACCCTCCTTTGAGTCATTCCTTAATCGGACTAATAACAGTTGATCGTTATTGTGACTGGAATTTGCACATTGATCAAAATATATGCATCAGAATCAATAGGTTTGTATACGTTTTGTCACGACTTCGCAAAACAGCCTTATTACCAATCGATATAGATGGCATATCTATGGGGCAATTCAACATATAAATCGAGAGCATTTCTATTGCAAAAAATGCGTTAAAGCAACTACAGGTACTCATCCGTTTGTCTCATGTAAATCATTGTTAAAAGGACTAAAAATTATGTAGTGTGTTTGTACATTTTTCAAATTGCTGTATTTGTGAAAACGCAGCCATAGTATTTACTAGAGCTAAAGATGTTTTTCCTCGCAACATGATAACTTATACAACACTATTTCAAAAAAGTTCCTATGCTGTATGTGTGATAGTGTTTAATGCTTTGCCGCAAAATATTAGACATTTTTCAGCGGCAAAGTTCAAAAACCAACTCAGACTGTGACTCCTAGAAAAATCATTCTATTCAATCAAATCAAGTTTTTGACTGCACGTGAGGCGCAACGGCTAAGGCAGTCGCGTTGCCGCTTCGTGTCACGGGTTCGAGTCCCGCGCCGGACAACTACTTGTGTGACCCATAAATAGTTGTTCTGAGTCTGGATGTAATTTGTGTCCGTCTATTATATGTTGTTAAGTACCCTGCAACACAGGCATTAGATTCCATAGTGCAGGGGATGTCTTTAAAAAAAACTGTGATTTATTTAATTAATTATATTATTTGTGTAAAATTTGACATATCCCTTTAAGGCCCGAGAAAAAAAAACTTGCGTAGCTCGTTTTCGATCTTATATTCTAAGTACTTATGTCCAAAGTCATCCAAGAAAACGCCATGTCACGATAGTGCGATGTCGGCTTTACCTTGTCTATCAGAATTTTGTTAAGGTATAATTTTGCTATGTATATTTTTGTAATTTATAATGAAAAAAGGCATGATTATTCTTAATTATTTATTTATATAAATAAAAAATTAATTAATCAACATTTAAACTAAAAAATAACTTCTTGAGATCAATCATTTCTTAAACATTTTGGTACAATCACTTTGAAATAAAATCTTAGGAAACTTAGCCTCTAATTATTGCTTATGAAAGGATGTGAAACAGTTGCCTTTTCTGTTAAGACAAAGATACACGTTGCATTTTTCACATCTTATCTTGGATCTACTTGTACACCCTTCCATTCTACAGGATCGAGGGTTTTCGATCTCGTCAAATACTGGGTAATGTTCATAACCATCATGACGTTTCGCCTCTGAAGGTACATTAGCCGGTCGGTATCTCTTGGCAGGAATATTTGGATCGACATTTTCCGGATCTTGAGTCTCCAAACCTTCCATGTTTTCAACAGGATCTTGTTCTGGCCTTGGACGATCAGGGGTATTGGTAAGACCATCAGCTACTTGCAATTTGAATTGAAGTAAGTCAAAGACTTGACCTCTATATACGTGAGCCGTCTGGCAGTGTATTTTGTATGAACGCCAAGCATTTGCGACTGCAAGATCAAAAAAATGTAACATGATCTTCAAAGTCCATTTTCTGGTCTTCATAAAAGTTCGATAATACTCGATTGATTGGTCGAGGACGTCAACTCCTCCCATGTTCCGATTATAATTGGCAATGATAAGGGGCTGCCTGACATCGATGTACGCATTCTCCTTTTTATCCCATCGCTTCACGAAAATATGATCATCTGCCGAAGTGCAATTGGATGCCGCCAGAACGGATTTGTTGTCCATCCAGTGCACAATTACAACACCATTATTTACGAACTGTTCAGTATCTCCTCGGTTCATTTCACGGTCCTTTTTAAAAGTCATATATTTTTTGTCAGGTATTCTATTCATCATAACCGTTCCTGTGCCATGCATTCCTTTTTCAGATAATCTTTCCAAGAGAGGTATTGACGTGAAATAACGATCGAAGTAAATGCAACTTCCTGGGGGAATGGATTTGGAAAGGTGCAAAATAACTGCTGCAGCCACACCCAGAGATTTATCTGTGAATGGGGTGTTAGCTCCTTGATATACTTCAAAGTCGAGCATTAGACCATCGCTTGTTGTGGCTACAAAAGCTTTCAAGCCGGTGGGTCTAGGTTTAGACTTTATCACTTGGCGTAGACCTTTTGGGCACAAGCCGCAGAACGGGATCATTTGTTCGTCTATAGAATAGTAACCCGGTAGTCTTTCTATTTTCTCACAGGCATTTTTTACCTGATTTAATACCGGTTGCACTTTCCATAGACTGTTCTTATTACCAACTGGGGCGATATCCTCTTCCACCACATGAAAATTTGTGCGCAACAGCTTCAGTCGGTCTCTTGGAATGATATCAGCTACTAATGCCAGTCTCATTTCTTGCCTCCAGTACATATGAAGTCGTGGATAAGTTATGCACCCCATTATAAAATGTACACCAATGAACTTCTTTATTTCTACAGGATTGGTATGAAGAACCCTTCCAGTTTGCCTCAAGTAGTAATTATTTGTGCAGTAAGCAGCTTTCTCATAAAATGCATCGTCAAAATAGTCCTCGAAGTATTCGAGAGGCGTTCTAACGGTTTGTTGTTCCCGTGGCGGAAAATTATGTTCTTTTTGGTCAAATGGAATAGATTTCCATAGTCTTCGCCTAGACGGATCCCTGTTGCGTTGAGCTGCCTCGGACTGAGCACGAACGCTAGGTGGCAGAGTACCAGATAAATCAGGCAGCTGATCATTTCTACTCATGCGGTCCCTCGTGCGGTACCGAGAAGTACCATGAGATGTGCTTGGTGCGCTTGATGAACGATCAGGTAGATGATGCCGGCGACTTACAGAACGACCACGTTGAGAGACACCACGATTTCGTTGCGAAGGTCCTCGACCTCTCTGTGAATCCCCACGACCACCTTGAGATCCAGCGCAGACTGTATTCGGACTAGTACATATTATTTCTGGTACCTGAATGTTAGTGGCTTCTTCTTCTTGCTCACTGTTTGAAATTTCGTCGTCCGAATATGACTGACCCGCCACCCGATCTGGTACAGCCTCAATGCCTTCCTCTTCATGACATTCCTCATCTTCGAAACTCTCTATCTCAGAGTCGTTTCCGTCTCCTATCAATTCTAGTAAGTATTCCGAGGTTAATGTTCTTTCTGCAACAGAAAAAAGAGCGAATTCTATTTTTTTTACCAATTAAAAACATTAAAAACATTGATCTAATTTTTAATCAACATAAATTTTGATAGACGAGTTAAAGCCGGACTCGCACTATCGTGCGTGTTTGAACTAACAACCAAGTATCTTCGGGTCCGATAGAGGTATGCATTGAACTATAATTGTCTCATTTACTTGACTTTATTACCCATTAAAATCGCACAATCAATGTAGTCAATCACTATTTAAAATATTTTTAATCATTACTTACTTTTACCACGCGCGTCGATCAGCTGCACCGCCATTTTGAAAAGGGCAGAAATCCGCGACAACTTCTCACAAGTGTAACCTTTGCGGCAAAGTTCACACTATACTAAACGCACTATCGTCTGGTACCGGCCGCGTCTCGTAAAGTTGATCGAGCGCGCGAAAATATTTTTGTAAAGTTGAACGCATGATCGTATAAGAGCGTCGTTAAAGGGATATAACAATCACACATTTCGCATGCTGTTTATGAGTAAAGTTGATGAGACTAACCTAATAGTAAGACCACCACTGTACTCCATTAATAACTAAATCTAGATAATGAAAAGAAAAAATATAAAAAAAAACATAAATATTAAGAACAATAAAAAAATTATTTAATAAATAAAAAACCCAACTG
Organism: Pseudoips prasinana; assembly: GCA_951640165.1. Lineage (NCBI taxonomy): Eukaryota > Metazoa > Arthropoda > Insecta > Lepidoptera > Nolidae > Pseudoips > Pseudoips prasinana. Next base: position 26,830,825 of record OX621251.1, on the reverse strand, counting down.
TGTAAATAATGAACCAAACTACGTACATAGACAAAGAACTGAAAAGAAAAAAACAAGCACATAGATGGCTGGTGGTCTAAAATTATATAATGTACTATTGAATGAATACTATTGAAGAAAATAAAATATATTCTAAGAATGGAACATAACAACTGAACAGTCGGGATCCATTGACAAATTAGATTGGCTGTCGACTAATGGATCCCGACTGTTCAGTTGTTATGTTCCATTCTTAGAATATATTTTATTTTCTTCAATAGTATTCATTCAATAGTACATTATATAATTTTAGACCACCAGCCATCTATGTGCTTGTTTTTTTCTTTTCAGTTCTTTGTCTATGTACGTAGTTTGGTTCATTATTTACGCAGTTGGGTTTTTTATTTATTAAATATTTTTTTTATTTTGTATTTTTTAGTTATGAGTTCCTAGCTAGTTTCAAAAATAAGTTAACCACATGATATATTATAATTTTTGTTCTTAATATTTATGTTTTTTTTATATTTTTTCTATTCATTATCTAGATTTAGTTATTAATGGAGTACAGTGGTGGTCTTACTATTAGGTTAGTCTCATCAACTTTACTCATAAACAGCATGCGAAATGTGTGATTGTTATATGTCAAATTTTACACAAATAATATAATTAATTAAATAAATCACAGTTTTTTTTAAAGACAACCCCTGCACTATGGAATCTAATCCCTGTGTTGCAGGGTACTTAACAACATATAATAGACGGACACAAATTACATCCAGACTCAGAACAACTATTTATGGGTCACACAAGTAGTTGTCCGGCGCGGGACTCGAACCCGTGACACGAAGCGGCAACGCGACTGCCTTAGCCGTTGCGCCTCACGTGCAGTCAAAAACTTGATTTGATTGAATAGAATGATTTTTCTAGGAGCCACAGTCTGAGTTGGTTTTTGAACTTTGCCGCTGAAAAATGTCTAATATTTTGCGGCGAAGCATTAAACACTTTCACACATACAGCATAGGAACTTTTTTGAAATAGTGTTGTATAAGTTATCATGTTGCGAGGAAAAACATCTTTAGCTCTAGTAAATACTGTGGCTGCGTTTTCACAAATACACCAATTTGAAAAATATACAAACACACTACATAATTTTTAGTCCTTTTAACAATGATTTACATGAGACGAACGGATGAGTACCTGTAGTTGCTTTAACGCATTTTTTTGCAATAGAAATGCTCTCGATTTATATGTTGAATTGCCCCATAGATATGCCATCAATATCGATTGGTAATAAGGCTGTTTTGCGAAGTCGTGACAAAACGTATACAAACCTATTGATTCTGATGCATATATTTTGATCAATGTGCAAATTCCAGTCACAATAACGATCAACTGTTATTAGTCCGATTAAGGAATGACTCAAAGGAGGGTATAGAGTGCGTGAGGGATATTTTCAGAAACTTGTTCAGAGTACTTAGAGGGAAAACATACCAAAAGTCCTGACGTCTAGGAGGTGAGGCGGAGGGAGGAGGGGGGAGGGAGGAGGGGGGGAGGGGGACAAAGACCTCAATTTTAGGTTTTTGCTAATATCTTTAAAAAGGTGCGTTTTAGCAAAAAATATTGTGAGATAAAATTAAAGCTTACAAAATTCACTATAACTTTGATCTCATATACTTTTTCATATTTCCATTCGTTTATGAGCTACACGCTGCAGAAATATAGAAAATTTAAGTTATTCAGCGGAACTCTTACAGATGCCTTGAGAAGTTTAGGAGACCTGATATGCTTCTGGAGGGAGGCGTGCTGGATGGAGTGAAGGCCGTCATGGCTCACATATAATGGTCCTCATCGGGACTAAGTGCGGAAACGAAAACCAAACGCAACCTTACTGGCTAAAACTGAAAAATGACGATGAATGAATGAATGACAAAAAATGAGATGCAATAGCATGGATATGAACACATCCTCTTCTTACACTCATTTACCGGCTACGATACAACATCAGCAACGTTTAGAAGAAGCAAGGTGGGTTTCTGTAAATTGTATTTAAATTCGGAAATTATTCAGGAAGCAGCAAAGATCTTTTACAACCCAAGCTCCAGCCATAGTGATGTTGCAGAAGCTGGAATGGTGTGCTTCCTGAAATGGTATGGGACACCAGCAAAAGTGACCCTTCTCAATAATAATAATAATAATAATATAGAGGGACAATGTCACACAGATCATCCTAGCCCCAAACTAAGCAAAGCTTGTACTATGGGTACCAAGCGACGATATACGTACTTATATAGATAGATAAATACTTAAATACATAGAAAACATCCATGAATTCTTCAAGAGGGTTATATCGCCCTTTTTGAAGAATAGCACCACCACACCCCTGTGTCATGTTTGTGGCGTTTGACCTTCTAGTATGACGGAGTTAAATAACTTCTGAAGGGCCCGTAGGATTGGTGTACCACCCGCCTTCAGAAGCTCTGCCGTAACTCCATCATGACCAGGCGCCTTGTTGTTCTTAAGCTGTTCGAGAGCCATTCTAATCTCGCACAGGCTGACGTCCGGGACGTCGTCGGTAAGTGTTGGGTTAGTCGTGCTCTGGGATCTGAGGCACAACTATCGACAGGTGACTGGGCTTTCGTATACAGCTGTCCGTAGAACCTCTCGATGTCTCCAGCAACTCAGGTCTAGACGTGACGATTCTGCCATCCTCAGTCTTCAGCTTCGTCAGTTGGCTCTGTCCAACAGATAGTTTTCTTGCAAACACTTCAGAGCCTTTGTTCCGCTGAATAGCTTCTTTAATACAATTTGTATTAAATTGACGCGTGTCGCGAGTCAAAGACTTTAAGATCTGTCTGTTGAGCTGCCGGTATCTGGTAGCATCATCAGAGGATGTCAGAACCATTTTCCGTCTTTCGTCCGTAAGCTGCAGGGTATAGTCAGAGATCTTTTTGGTTCTATTTGTACGATGGGCCTTGAAGACCTTAGACCCAGCCGTATGGACAGCTTCTACGAGCCTGTCGTGGTATGAGTCCACTTCCTCGCAATCTGCTAGTCATTCGAAACGGTTTTGGTTTCGGGTTTTGGATGTAGATGGGTAAAGGTCGGAGCGTAGACTTTATCAGTCGGAACCTTTGGAGCTTGACATTTAGGTTCAATGAGCCTCTCACCAGTCGGTGATCGCTCCCGGTTTTAATCGTATTGATTACTGAGACGTCATTGAACATCTGTCTACTCGTCAACAAGATAAAGTCTATCTCTTTTTTTTTACGAGCGGGCTTACCCAGGTCCATTTGCGGTTTTCCGGCTTCTTGAAAGAGGAGTTCATCATAAAGAGTCCCTCCTTCTCCATGAAGTCGGCCAACATTTGGCCCCGGGATTCCGGTCTCCAGTTACAAATTGCCCCACTCTCAGCTCATTATCGACTCGTTTAACCAGCTTCGCGTTAAAGTCCCCCATGACCACAGTGATATAAGAGTTCGAGGTATGTATGGCTCTAGAAATATCCTCATACATGACCTCAACCTCATCGTCGAAGTCGGCGCGTAAACCTGTATGACCTTCAACGAATACCGCTTGGTAATTCTGAGTATAAGGTGTTGTGGACGAGGGACTTGTGTACTATGAACCCAACACCACCTTGGGACAGTCGGTCGCCCTCCCGGAAATAGAGCAGATTCCCGGATTTCAGGATTATAGTGTCCTCCCCCTCTCTTCGAACTTCAGATAATCCTATTATGTCCCAATGTAACCTGCTCAATTCTTCCTCCAGTTCGATCATCTTCTCGTCGGTCCGCAGTGTGCGTGTGTTGTATGTTGCCAGGGCCAGAGGTCATCGGTTTTGGTAACGCGGAATCTGCCGGGGATTCGTAGCACCCCCTGCCCTGCCGTAACCACGGCTGGGAATAGCAGGGCTACCGGGGACTGGGGACCGCGGTTTAATTGTGTCCTTCATTTGAGGGGATCTGCCATAATAACCACGCTTGGCAAACGGGTTGGCAATCGCAGTAAGGTAGACATTGGTACTCATGAGAACGCTGCTGCCCATTCTCTGGTATATAATCCCTCGGGACGACTTCTACGTCCCCCCGCGGGATGAGAGGGGGTGGCGATATTCTCTAGGCCGTCACCACACAGCCACTAAGAGAGTAGCTAAATATAATTCCTGAAGCACATATCACCAAGTGCAACAGTGGCTTGGGAATGAGCTGCTCCCTCAAGAGTGGGGGTGGAAAAATTTATGGTGATATCTTGGCGCCAAGAACAACAAAAGATTTACCGGCGCCCCAGGTTTTACTAAAAACAATATTTTGTCGCTGCACCAAGGATTGTAGCAGCAGCAAATGTGGATGTCGCAAAGCTATGCTGAAATTTTCTACTGCGTGCCTTCATTGCCAAGGAAAATGCTTCAACGGCGTGTCTTTTAGCGAGGAAGACGACGAGAATGACCATGAAGATGATTCAGAGCCCTCTCAGCAAGAACCACTTACCACTGAGGAAGGCGAGGAAGAAGATACCACAGAAAACGACTTTTTTCCAGGACCCTCACGACCTAAGAGAATAAAAATGTGAATCATTCACAGAATTGGACTTAGAAACTAATATTTCAAAACATTTTTTTATTGCACTTTTCCAGAGCCTGTAGTTTGAAAACGGATGGGATATGGAAAAGTATCAAAGTTATAGAAAATTTTATAAGCTTTCATTTCATCGCGCCATTTTTGAAATATTAGCGTAAAACCTAAAATTGAGGTCTTTGTCCCCCTCCTCTTCCTCAAAGTAAAAGCAAACAAAGTGCATGTATAATGAGTTATATCTGGTATGACATTAATATAGAAAAGAAAAAGAGTCCATGCTTATTTACGAGATAGTCCGATTGGCAATATTTAATTAGAGTTCCACTCCAGAATGGCATTTTTTTTTACTGTTTTCTTTTTAATCTGTGATATGATAATGAATAAATAAACATCCGGGCCAAATATCACGTTAATACAAGCAGCTCTTTAAGCTGAGAGATAAGTCAGTCATTGTTATTGTTATATGACTGCAAATTTCGCAATCTCGTGATTTCATTGAGAGATTTGATATCATGAGGATTGTTTAGTAGCTTGCGGTGGTACAGAGTACTAATGTTAAACCATCTAGTGAAGTTAAGTACTAAATCGTTTGAAGTTGGAGATGGGCGACCGTGTTAGACGTTAGATACTTTAGGTAGTCCAATATACCTAATAGATACTTTAGTATATGTCCATCAACACTCACACGCACAGTCATACGAAGTTTTCGTCTTTTCATCGTAAATTTCTACTGTTTTAAAACCTATATGTGAGAATAGTTGTTACGCAACTTTAAATCAATATAGCTCCTAAACGGCCGGCCAAATCGAAAAATGTTGAAAGAAAACTAAAAATGTTTTTTAAATACCTATTCAACGATACCCCACATGACATAGTTTGTTGACTTTAATTTTTTAAATTTTCACAATATGGCGTCCAGTAGTCGCCATATTGAATTTTCACTAACGTCATGTCTTTAGTGACACCTTCCGGACTGAAAGGAATCGATTGACGTGCGAATCATTAAAATCGGTCCAGGCGTTTGGTCTGTACAGTGCTTCAAAGGAACATACATACATACATAGCCTGATAACCACATTACCCTTTGCGTCCCGCAGTCGGGTAAAAATGACTTAATCAATCGTTAGATCGGCTTCCATGAGCACATGTGACGTCATAAATGGTCCGGAATCGATTGTCAACGTTGAACGCTATTTAAGAAATCGATGTTCGGCGACTTAGCCGGTAGAGCCCATGGGTGGGAATCGAAACGACCTGCGGCGTGAAAGGCAAGTATAAAGATAGCTAACATAGCGACTGCTTCAGGTGCGACCTCTCTGAAGCATGAGGACTTAACACCACCAATATCCTGATACCGGGCTATCACTGGGAGTTTTGCTTGACCCTGCTCCAATCCTTTCTTTTAAGTAAAGATTCTATGGAATCGTCCAAAGAATCTTTAAGAGACAAGTTTAAAGAGATTAACATTCTGACTGTACATGTCAGTATATAGGTATATATATGACTATTTATTCCTTCTGTAAAAGGAGTGATACTCATAATATAAATACTAGATATACGTATAAATTTCTGTAAGATACGCTTTGGTAAAGTTACGTTTAGTTTATCGTATGGGCAGTGGTTACCCTAGTGTCAGAGTTGCTCATTTCACACCTGTGAAATGAGTCGGCAATAGGGGAGGGCAATCCAAAGGAGCCCTCCCAGGGTACGTGTCCCGAACATCTGGGACATGGCGCAAAATGGGGGTACCGGAGCAGCAAATCCGCATTCCCGGGACTCCCCCATCAGGCGCCAAGAGAAGTCTACGGCAGGTAGGTTTAGTCGGTGCAAGTCCGACATACCCACCCGCAGACACTTTTTGCGGGTGGCATGCGCAGGCATTCCCCCTGCCTTATCAAAAAAAAAAGGCCTGTGAAATGGCTTAACGACTGTTGTCTAATGACTACAACCGGGAACAACAGCTTAACGTGCCCTCCGAAGCACAGAGACGCTCAGAAATTAAACCACTTTGGCGGTCACCCATCTATGGACTGACCGCGAGCCTAGCTGCTTAACCTCGCCAATCATTAATTGACCGGTGATAGCATCTAGCTATGAGCGCCTCTAAGTTACGTTGATTTTACCCAAGTTAATGATTATTTCAGTAAAGCTTTTTTCGACTTTCATTTGTTTTTTCGACTTTCATTCGTTTTTTCGACTTTTATTTGTTCTTTGATTTTTCGGCATATATTTTTCAAATGTAGTAAAATCTGACAGGATCACGTGGAATTATTTTAGGGGTACCTATAGACATTTTTAAGCTATTGCATAGCTTCTATCGCGGGCCTTGAGCGTGGGGACCGAATCCAGAAATTCCGTAACGAAAAAAACCTAACACCCCCCACTCCGACCGCCATCTATCGATAAATACCAGAACTTTTAATGACTTTTTGAAATATCACGCTTGTCTCTTTAGTTCACCAACCCGCCTTTAGGTGGCATTGGTTCTATTGGAAAACTACCGTAATCAGCTGTTTGTGAGAAATTATATAGGTGTATAGGTATTTATCATCTACGTACAACAGTGAATATTTGTACTCGTATAATTTGTGTACAAAGTGTTTTAAATATGAATAAACAAAGTGCATTTATTAATGAAGAAAGTCACGAAAAAATAGTGAAAGAAAATGAGTTAGTACTCTATATACATTCATTTTATTATTATTATCACAAATGAAGTATTATAAAATAAATAAATAATTATAATTGCATAAGTTGATAAAAAATGCTATGCAATACCTTTCCCGCGGCAGTCTCCGAGTGCCACACGTCTTTTTTTATTTGCACATTACTCAACATTTAGGTGGACCACCGGCAAGAAGTGCCAGTGGTCCACCAAAGTGAACTAAGCTCCAATGTATAAGATTCTATAACAAACTTCCCAGTTATATCAGAGAAATGTCTACGAATAAGTTTAAGACTAAAAATCTAATTGTGTAGCAGGGCTACAAAGATTCAGATTATTAAAGTGGAAAAAGGCTTGGAATTGAGTCGCTCTAAATTAACAGATTTAAGTACAAATTAGAATGTAATTTTATATTAAGAAATAATTATTTAAAACTAGGATTCCTACCGAGTTTTATGGCAGCGTTTCTCAGAAGCTGCAACGTGATGCACGCACCATAGGGTACCAAAATGATTTTACACAAATGGAACCTATTAACGGCATAAATGAATTTTTGATTTTGAATTTGGATTTAACTATTGGATAGCAATAGGGGTATTTCAATCCAATAGTTAATTCCAAATTCAACATTATATACCAGAAGGTGTCGAAATTATATAGTTATCTATGTATGTATATTGTACTGTTTGTAATTAAATCAGCCGTCTGCCATGGTTATTAGCCATTCGTTTATAATGTAGAACTTCTCGGTTGGACTTTGCAATTTTCATTGAAGACTCGATCAGTTTTTGTCCGGGAATTCATATTTTAATAGGTTATAATTGCATTAACACTAAATAAGGTGAGTATTTATCTAAGCATCAAAGTAAGCCAGGCAGGTTAGGATGCTTATGCGACCTATAAACGACTTGCGAATAATTACACAATCAAGAGCGTTGTGGTGTGAAAGAGGATGTCGTCACAAAGATTGAAAAAGGTATGCTGAGATGGTTTGGGCACCTAAGTGCCCAAACCATCTCAGCACGAATGAAAGAAGAAAGGGGAAGACCTCGTAGAACGTTCGCTAAGACAGTCGCCTCGCCGCTTCGTGTCACGGGTTCGATTCCCGCGACTGACAACTATTTGTGTGGCCCATAAATAGTTGTTCTGAGTCTGGATGTAATTTGTGTCCGTCTAATTATATGTTTGTAAAGTACCCCGCGACACAGGGATTAGTATCCCTAGTGCGAGCGTTGTCAGCAAAAAAATAAAATTAAGGTAAAATAACCTTTTTAAAACAAGCTTTTATTTAAATGCGCTAAAAAGAGAAAAAAATACTTTTACACTAAAACTTTTACCGTTAACTTATAACGTCATGTCAAATTTAACACATTTGACACAATTTATATGTTATAAAAGCTTGTCGCGAGATTTAAGTACTCGTTTTATATTCTTAGTTTTAAAATGTTAATAGGCAGCAAGAAAATAAGAGTAGGTACTTAAATCTCGCGACAAGCTTTTATAACAATAAATTGTGTCAAATGTGTTAAATTTGAAATGACGTTATAAGTAAACAGTAAAATTTTTTGTGTAAAAGTTTTTTTTTCTTTTTAGCGCATTTAAATAAAACCTTGTTTTTAATAAGGTTTTTTTTTACCTGAATATTATTTTATATTTTTATTTTATTTATTTTATTTGTTATTTTTAGTTTTTTTTATTGCAAGGTCGTTTGCCAGTTAACTTTGAACAGTCCACCTCTTCAATGAGGAGCCTTTCTAATGATTTCACCCTACTTAAGGCCACATATGCTTGACCAGCGGCAAAGAGCTTCGAGCCCAAGTATACAACTGGATGGTCGACGGTACTACCCTGCATTTTGTGTACCGTACAAGCCCACCATAATATAATTGGTAACATTCTCCTTTCTGTAGCGCCGTGACTATATTTTGCTCGAAATTGCACAGTTGAATTAGATGAACGCCGTCTTTACGTAGATGTTTCAGATTTTCTCATATTGTTCCCATGAGTAGCGAATAAATATCCGTCGACCATTCCAGAGCTTCGTGTAGAAGAGTAAGAGCTAATATACAACAGGGGTACAACCCTGATGCCACTCAGTCCTCGGCACGGCCTCAACTTGACTTAGGTGTTTAAAGTAATAATAATAATATAATAATAACTAATAGTACTACCCTGCACTTTGTGTACCGTACAAGCCCAACATAATATAATTGGTAACATTCTCCTTTCTGCAGTGCCGTGACTATATTTTGCTGTAAATTGCACAGTCTTAGGTTGAATTAGATGACCGCCGTCTTTACGTTGATGTTTCAGATTTTCCCATATTGTTCCCACGAGTAGCGAATAAATATCCGTCGACCATTCCAGAGCTTCGTGTAGAAGAGTAAGAGCTAATAAACAACAGGGGCTCTACCGGCCAAGTCGCCAAACATCGATTTCTTAAATGGCGTTCAAATAAATAAAGGTTAAAAATGACTTATTCAATCGTTAAATCGGCTTCCATGAGCACATGTGACGTCATAAATGGTCCCAAATCGATTGTAAACGTTGAAGCCGATTTAACGATTGATTAAGTAATTTATAACCTTTATTTATTTGACTCGCGACACACGCCAATTTAATATTATTAGTATAAAAGAGGCCATCGAGCGGAATAGAGGCTCTAAAGTGTTCGCAAGAGATTTGTCTATTGGGCAAAGCCAACTGACGAAGCTGAAGACTGAGGATGGTAGAATCGTCACGTCAAAACCAGAGTTGCTAGGTGAGATCGAGAAGTTCTACGGACAGTTATACACGACAACGCGACTTCCTATCAATAGTCATGCCGATCCAAGAGCAAGACTAACCCGAAACTACACCCAAGATATCCCGGACGTCAGCCTGTACGAGATTAGAATGGCTCTCAAACAACTAAAAAACAACAAGGCGCCGGGTGATGATGGAGTTACAGCTGAGCTTCTGAAGGCGGGTGGTACACCGATCCTACGGGCCCTTCAGAAGTTATTCAACTCCGTCATACTCGAAGGTCAAACGCCAAAAGCATGGCACAGGAGTGTGGTGGTGCTTTTCTTCAAAAAGGGCGATAAAACCCTATTGAAGAATTACAGACCCATCTCACTGCTGAGCCATGTTTACAAGTTGTTTTCGAGAGTCATTACGAATCGTCTCGCACGAAGGTTTGACGACTTCCAGCCTCCCGAACAAGCCGGATTCCGAAAAGGCTACAGTACCATAGACCACATACATACGCTGCGGCAAGTTATACAGAAGAGAGAGGAGTATAACCAGCCATTATGCTTAGCGTTTGTGGACTATGAGAAAGCCTTTGATTCTATCGAAACATGGGCCGTGCTGAGGTCTCTTCAAAGGTGCCAAATTGACTATCGGTATGTCCAGGTGTTAAAGTGTTTGTACGAAAACGCCACCATGTCAATCCGACTTCAGGACCAGAACTCGAAACCTATTCAATTGCAGCGAGGCGTGAGACAGGGAGACGTCATATCTCCGAAACTGTTCACCGCTGCATTGGAAGATGTTTTCAAGCTTCTGGACTGGGAAGGCTTTGGCATCAATGTCAATGGCGAGTACATCACCCACCTTAGATTTGCCGACGACATAGTAGTCATGGCTGAGACCCTTGACGACCTCGGTACAATGCTCGATGGCCTCAGTAGAGTCTCTCAACAAGTGGGTCTGAAAATGAACATGGATAAGACGAAAATCATGTCGAACATTCATGTTGCACCCACTCTAGTTAAGGTTGGAGACTCTGCACTCGAAGTTGTTGAGAACTATATTTACCTAGGACAGACCATCCAACTAGGTAGGTCCAACTTCGAAAAGGAGGTCAATCGTAGAATCCAACTCGGCTGGGCAGCGTTCGGGAAGCTACGTAATATCTTCTCATCCCAAATACCGCAGTGTCTCAAGTCGAAAGTCTTCGACCAGTGTGTGTTGCCAGTGATGACTTACGGAACAGAGACGTGGTCGCTCACTATGGGCCTTATCAGGCGGCTCAAGGTCACCCAAAGAGCAATGGAAAGGGCTATGCTTGGAGTTTCCCTGCGAGATCGAATAAGAAATGCTGAGATCCGCAGGCGAACTAAAGTAGCCGACATAGCCCAAAGAATTGCCAAACTGAAGTGGCAGTGGGCAGGGCACATAGCTCGTAGAACTGACGGCCGATGGGGCAGAAAGGTTCTCGAGTGGCGACCACGAACCGGAAGACGCAGCGTGGGCAGGCCTCCTACACGGTGGACCGACGATCTTGTGCGGGTCGCGGGAAGCCGCTGGATGCGGGCAGCGCAGGACCGGCTATTGTGGAGATCCTTGGGGGAGGCCTTTGTCCAGCAGTGGACGTCTTTCGGCTGATATGATGATGATGATGATTTATTTGAACGCCATTTAACAACGATGTTCGCCGATTTAGCCGGTAGAGCCCCAGGGGTACGACCCTGATGCCACTCAGTCCTCGGCACGGCCTCACCTTGACTTAGGTGTTTAAAGTAATGCGCCACTTATTTCAGCTAGAAGCTTACTTGTGCCTGACGAAACGCAGTTCCGGGTTTAATTTTGTAGTTGTCCTTCTCCTAGACGTCATACTGTTAATCATACATTGTAATCCGAATTGAACGTGCATACCAAATTTCAGCTCCATCGGCTGAGAGCAAGTGCCTTAAAATTGCGTTGTAAGATTCCACCCGTACAAACATACATTCAAGATAAATAAAAGCTTGTAATAAAAGCTTGTAAAAATAAGACCGCACTTTCTCTACGGTCAATTTTACATGAGACCACGCAGTTGTAAGCAATCAGTTTTAGCACATAATAATTTAAACAGTTGTTTTTAAAACGGGGCGTCGGCTAACTCACCAGCATAAATACAAACAAAATGCGGACGAATGGATATGAGTTAAGGATGTCGAGCGTATGAATTATATTGAATACTTTCTGCAAAAATGCGACATTGTAAAGGAAAAATTAATACTGTAACACTGGCCGCTGTTCGTAACGAGAGGTATACCACCGGTATTTTAAGGAGACGATTTCGATGATACACAGTTCAAACTTAAGAAATTTATGTAAAATTAGGTATATCATTATACTTTTTGTTATCTAGCTTAACACACCAGCAATTACAAATTTATCAAATATTCTTTTTTTTATAGATATATTAACTATATCATTCTAATTTTAAATATAACGACCAGCTTTCTATTAAAAGTAAAAGAGGTTCTACCCTAAACTCATATAAATGGTGGCATAGAAGATAATATAATCACAATATCTATGCTTTTCCACTGCAATGTACTCGGCATAACAATGTCCATTTTTCTATATAAGTTAAAGTAATTTCAAATTCGAATGGATGACGTCACAATAACAAGCTGCAAATAGGTACTCTCATGTTTTTGAATATGTGTGCTGCTATATCTGGGGAGATTTTTAATAAAGTATTTTATTTATATTATGTTTTATTGTATGATAAAAATTATGTTGTATTTTTATGCCTATCTTTTTGTTTTATATTTCTCATACCCATTAAAAACGTCATATTAAAAAAACGCATTTAATTTATTTAAATTGTGTATATAGAAATCATATGTATAATCTATGTAAAACACACATTTAAATCGTATGATTTTGAGGGTTTCCCATTAATATAACGATTATCACGATTATCCGTTTAACAGTCGTTACTAGTGACCGCTTTTTCCTAGTTGGAGTTTGTGGGTGTATGACCCGACCCGCTTGGACGGGTCAGACATGGAACCACAGATATCTAAAAAAGGGTAGGTATATAAAAAAATATATATTAAAAGCTCTTGCTCTTTTGCTTGCTCTGAGCATTGAACCTTATGATGACTACAATTTTGAGCGTTGAATTGAGCTTCTGTAAGAACTCGTTTTTTATACGACTCCTATAATGGTTCTGTGACAATCTGACATGGAGTGGCTAGCGCGTAAACAGTGAAGTATTTACCCAGCCGAAGGGCGTCATAAACGGAACATTAACGATCTCTGGCGGCACTTTCGAGCATTCGTCAACTTATGTGTTTACTGTTTATTTTGTGAGGGTTTAGCGTCTTCAAATACTGCCGAATTCTTAGCTCTGGTTTTGTAAATGAAACTCGGATTGAAGCTTGAGTTTCAACTTTGGAAATTAGTCCACCGATTTTATAGCTATAGAGAGAGTGAAATAGATGGTAGAGAGAAAAAAAGAGCGAGCGAAGTGGTCCGTAGTGGGAGACATTAGCGGAGCGGAGAAATCATCATCATCTTTTTAGCCAAAGTACGTCCACTGCTGGACAAAAGCCTCCCCAAAGAATATGAGGGATATGCCATAATCGCCGCGCTTGGCAGACGGGTTCGCGATCGCAGTTTGATGGTCATAGTTCACAGAAAAACGCTGCTGCCCCTTTCTCTAGTAAGTGTTTCCTCGATCGATTTCTACGCCCCCACGGGATGAGATAAGGTGATGATATTCTAAACCGTCACCACAATTACAGCACTCGCATGTTTTGAAAGCAAAGTGTCTGCAAATTTTTACGAGCTTTCACGTCCGTATTTTTAAGATAAAATTCAGATCACACCCGTTCTTCAAACTTGAGTAAGTATTTAACCAATGCCGTTTCGAATTTAATTATTCAAGGGATGAGGTTTAGAAAGGGAGTGAATATTCTTTCCTTACGCATAGAGGTACTGTTTTCAACGCCAGTCTTTTGACGTTGTTCCGTTGATATAATCCTACAAATATTATAAACGCGAAAGTTTGTAAGTATGGATGGATGTTTGTTACTCTTTCACGTAAAAACTACTGAATGGATTTTAATGAAACTTTACAATAACATAGCTTATACATTAGAATAACACATAGGCTACAATTTATAAAGATATTGTGTAAAGTGACTAAAATATGACGATAAGTGTCAAGTAAGTAGGAAAAAATCAGCGAGTTATTCCGGCGTACTCATCCTACTAATATTATAAATGCAAAAGTTTGTGAGTATAGATGTAGGGATGTATGTATTTATGTTTGTTACTCTTTTACGCCAAAACTACTATAACGCGGGTGAAACCACGGGGCACTGCTTGTGTAAAATATAAACAATAATGAAATTATGAAACGTTTACCTATAAACTTTTAAGTTTTTAGTGTTTCTTAATTGACAGCCAAGAGTCAAAAATGTTTTATATTTGTCTTAGAAATTAAGATCGATTTATTATTAAGATATTGACGGTACAAAACTTTTTAACTGCAATGCTACACGGTTGTTAATATACAATGTTTTTTTTTTATTCTTTATTTTATTTCCGAACTTTTGACAACTGTCACGCCAGTTCCATTATACCACAAACCAACATACATCTAACATATTAACACTTTTAGCATGATACAATAATACTTAGTACGTAAATTACACAACTCATACAACATTTTGGCTTCACGTAATATGGGTGCCGATAAAATAGTGTGGAAGAAGCCTAAATCTAATTGATTAACATTAAGACATTTTATAATGCTGTATACAATGTTTACTACGTTCACCTCATAAGCGTTTTCCATAGGTGTATATAGGTATACATCCCTACTCAAATGGTTCATAAAAAAAACGCTGTACACTACCTCTGTTACTTCTGTCTGGGGAAACTTGATATTATCGCGATTTATGAGTGAAAAGAGAGTATTGGAACTCAAAGTTACTTTCCGCGAAAGTTAAGTGCTCGTTGGCCAAAATACGTTGTCGAGTACGATACTTAAAATATTACGGTGTCGAGAGCCTGTAATATTGTACAACTGAGTATAACTGAAAATTACTTAATTAATCCGAAATGGATGTCAGCCCTACTAAATCTGGCGTAATGTCTACGTTTAATAGGATTATTATGAACACTTGGCTAGATAATAAAGTGAAAGGGATATTAGCGGTTTTTATACCGTCACAAAGATGTGTCGTTTCATTGCTAAGAGATGTTCATGTAGCGAACTTTTTAACACAGATTACTAACTTAAATTTAAGGGGTTCATCTTGAAGTTACAAGAATTTATTGCGTTCATTACACGAATGATGAAACGGAACCAATGGGGCTCTATTTTAACCCACTTCAAAAAGGATATTAATTAGATGCTATGGGCTTAACGTCGAGGCAGGGTAGCATACCATGTTCGCGGGCTCCTCCGATCAGGCGCCAGGAGAAGTCCACGGCAGGTAAGATTAAGTCGGTGGAAATCCACTTTCACACATCAGACACTTTTTGCGGGTGGCATACGTAGGCATTCCCCCTTCCTAACGGTAACGGTAACCCAAAAGGCCGTCATTGCGCGACTCTTTGACGACAATTGACCATTTTTATTTTATAAACTTTTCTCTTTATTTGCAGCCATTTGACCTTTTCTGAGAAGAGGTCAACAAACGGGGAACGATAAGCATTACAATTCCGATCGGTAACCAGTTAAATAGAGCCTAATCCGATGTAACCTTTTCTTTTGTAGCACGTAAAGAGCTTTTATTTATTAAATTCACACTAATAATTTAGGTTGTTAGGTACAGACGCCAGCACATCCAGCTACCCCAATCTGTCAAATTTATTTTATAGATTTGCAACTTTATCACTTAAGCCTAAGGTTCACTTTCAGTTGTGGAAATTTGACAGATTGGGGTAGCTTGATGTGCTGGTGTCTGTACTTTTATATGCAGCCAAGGTATATGCTTTAGTTTTCCTTGGTTATTCTGGAAGCGTCTAGCTTATTTCAGTTAACTCAGGTAATCGCTCTCTCTATGGCACCTAACACGCTTAATCTTAAAGCAATAATGTATGAACTTTGTTTATAATAGGATCTCCGTCGAGTATCAGAAAAATTGCAATTCTCTCGTTTTATGAGGCTCTAGGTTCGTTATATAATTCTATCTGCCGCTCTTTTCTGGAGGGAAGTGAAACTACTTTTTTCCAACACTTCCTTGTTCCTTTCTTATTTTTTGCGTGAACAACACGTAAAGTCTACTGAAGACAACAGGTATTTTTAAATCTAAATCTAGGTAAGTTTACTGCCATGAAAAATATCGTACTCATTTTCACAAAACATTGTCAACGTCAGTCGTGAGATCGTTAATACATTATTTATTTCTCTCACTTGAGATATATATATATATATATATATATATACATATATATACTCTTAATCATAAATTAGGTAGCTTAGATTTGTTATCCTTAATTATGTTATCGAATTAGATCTTTGTGTAAGTTGGAGTCTATATTGGGTTCGGGACATAAATGATTAATTTGACCAATAGCCGTTCTTTTTTATCATTTAAGAGAATGGAGCTCTTAAATGATAAAAAAGAACGGCTATTGGTCAAATTAAACTAGTCGTTGGTACAGATAGTGTTAGAAAAGCAAATAAAATAATTGGATTCACATAATTAATTACATCTATTGATCAATTCATACAAGTCTTTTGTACGGGTATCCATTGATAGAAAAGCTAATAACACAATTTACTACATTGCAACACAATAATAATGAATCTCACTCAAATATTAAGTACATACCCGCCTAAACTGTAAATAAGTTTGTATAAAATACTAGCTGTGCCCCGCGGTTTTACCCGCGTTAAATTTTTTAATATAATCATAGCTCCCCACTCCCGTAGACGATAGCGTGATAATATGTAGCCTATATGTTGACCCGACCTCTTAGTAATATTCATGCAAAATTTTAAGTAAATCCATGCAGTACTTTTTGAGTTTTGCCCGGACATACATACAGACAAACAGACTCGCAGACATAAATTCTAAAATCTATATTTTTGGCTTCGATATCGATTGTAGATCACGCCCTAAGTATCCTTTTAAAAAAATATTCAATGTACAGTTTTGACTTTCCTACGATTTTACTATATGTATAGATATAGATTTAAATGTATATGCATGGAATACTAAGGACAAGACAGGCATTTAAAAAAAACATCCTTACTGAGATTTCTAGCAGTGTAAAAATATAATGATTCTACATGAACATAAAATTTTTACGGAATAAATGAATTTTGAATTAGGCATGCATTCCTTAACACACGATAGCGTGGAAGCCATAAGCGTGAATCTCTGTGAATGTACGAGACGCGCATCAATATGGTGGCAGTCCCAAGAGCTTTCTAAAAGTGTTGTTGTACTGTACACAAAAGGCTTTATAGACTTAGCGCGTATACTTGACCCGCAACCTGTTAGTAGTAGCTGTTTTAAATATTGAATGTATACTTTTACCTTCTTCACGATTTTGACGGGCTTGTTGCCGTGGTTGGTAAATGCTTGCCTTTCACGACGCAGGCCATGGGTTCGTTTCCCACTTAGAGATATCTGTGTGCATGAACATGTCAGTTCTGGTTTCCTGGGTGTAATTATGTATATAAATATGTTATTACAAAAGAAAAGTAGTATAATGTAGTCGGTTTTCTGGTTCCCATATTTATTTATTTATTTATAACTTTTTGCACAAGATTGTACAGAGGCGGACTTAATGCCGAAGGTATTCTCTTCCAGTCGACCTTTGGGTGATGCAGAAATATTATGGTAGGTGCACTAAAACTGGAGAATATTCTATAGTTACATAATATAACATAACCTAATAACATAAAATAGATATATGTACATATATAAAACAAAATAAGTATTAATAAACGTATAAAGAAGTACTATAATAAATATAATTATATCTATGTATATATACATATTTATAAATCAATGCATATATTGCCAAAATAATTTACAAATAATTACTGATGACATTCTTCAGCTTAACTTTTTTGGAAATTAGTTCCCGTGATTTCTTTTTAAAAGTGAAAGGAGTCTTAGCCATTCTGATTTCTGGAGGTAGCGCATTCCAGAGAAGGATAGATTGAACGAAGAATGAAGAGTGAAGAAACTCAGTGCGATGTGATGGGCACTGAAGAAGACAGTTATAGGATTACCGCAGATTTTTGCTATGATTTGAGAATTGATAGTTAAAATAGGGGTTTAAATAAGAAGGAGAGTCAAGAAAAGAAAATAGAGTGGTAAGTGCCCGCAGATTTCTGCGGTGACGAACAGGCATCCAATTTAATTGACGGCTATAAGTGGACAAATAGTCATACTTATGTTGATTGAATATGAATCGGATGCAGTTATTCAGAAGACGGTCAAGTTTATAGTGTAGTGTAGTGCAAGTTCTGCTTAGTTTGGGATCAGATTGCCGTGTGTGAATAATATCTCTGGATTATTACAAGAAGGGTGAAGCCCGCCCTATAACTTCATCATCATTTATTTATTTGCTGAATACAGGTACAGATACAATACAGATAGAACCCTGCATTTTACCTAAAGGCATGCAAATGTTAATCTTGACACTACATAATAGGTACAAATATTGTTTTACATACAATATAGTCATTAATGACTTGAATTAATTAATAATCTAAAATCACAAAATAAAATTAGTCTATAACAATGTCAAAACAGAGAACATGATACAAAAACAAGTTTTACACAATATGGTCACAATAAATTAAAAGAAATTGAATTAATTTGTAATATATAATCGCAGACGTACTTAAGAAAGGTCAGGTCAGAAGTAACCTAAACCGGCGAGCATGTATGAAGAATATAATGTCAGTAAACGAAGCGAAGGAGATGTGCAAGGATCGTGACAAATGGAAGTCCGTTGTCTCTACCTACCCCTCTGGGAAACAGGCGTGAGTCTATGTATGTATGATGTATATAATCGCAAAAAATATTATAATTATAACTATGTTACATAATAAATCTTCATTAACATCATGTGTAATAGTGTCATATGGGGTATTTATATCCAGGAAAATTATTGTAAAACGAAAGGATGCACCAGTCCCATTGACGGATTGCCCAGTCGGACCCAATTCTCATGAGAAAATCTACGACAGTTTTTACAGGTCATCTGAAGCCCACAAGAAAATTATGCATGGTCTTGCTATCCAAGATCTTGTTTTCAACGTGTTTCCAGGTCAAATAGTAGTCTTTCCTTTCATTCGGATAGTTACCCACGACCTACCCCAATAGTATTGAGAAAAGTATCGGCAGAAAAAGAGTTACGACCCAAGTATGGAAATCCTTTAGATGAGTTAAATTTGTAGGAAATTGTTGTACAGAGTACGCAGGTGAACCTATGTTATTATATAGTTTTATATAAAAAGCACATTACAGTCAATACAGTTTTATTCACTTTTACTGAATGACAACCAACAAGTCAAAACACGCCTAATGTGGCAGATTACTATTTATATATGGAATGCTGCCAGTGCAGTGATATGGAACCTCCAACACGACCCCCTTAATCTGGCACATTACGCATACATTTAATACACAAAAATTAATACAAAAATTATTCTTTACCTATGCCTTGGCATCATAATTACAAACTAATGTAGAGATTAAACCATTACAGCTTATGTTACCTCACTTCGACAGTTTTATTCACTTTTTACGAAATGACAACCAATAAGTCGAAACACGCCTAATGTGGCAGATTATTATTTATATATGGAATGCTGCCAGTGCAGTGATATGGAACCTCCAACAGATTTTTTTAAATAGAAAACATTGTATAATGGTATTTAAAGTGTTACATTTATAATCATCATAATCTTCATCATCATCATATCAACCGAAAGACGCCTACTGCTGGAAAGAGAAAAATCCCCTCCCGCCTAATCATACCAACGGGGGCGCAGAAAGCAACTCTAGGGAAAACCTTTCGTTCAAGGTCTTCTGTGAATGGATTAAAATGACCTTTATTATTGCTGACTGTAACATGCCTCGTAAGCCTTGATTACGTAAACATTTATGTAAATTACCGTGTTTCTTGTCTCCTGTAGCTACGGCAGCTCAATTAGACACACCTGTTAGCTGTTCAGGAACGAATATCTTACGCCAAATGAAAACTGCGCCCGTAGGAATTTCTTATATAAATGTTATAGGGCGTAGCAAAGAAGTCGTATTACAGAAGAGTTTGTACATCAACAGGCCGGTCGATAATTAATGTAACTAATTTGTTTTCTCAGGTGAAGAGCTAGCCGTACCCGAGCAACACCTATGGTTGCATCCTATTGCACTACAATATACATAATTGCTTTTAATTGCGATAAAAATTGATATATTTTTAGGCGCAATAATTTCCTTAGTAATTAACTTGTCAACGGATAACTGCTAAACTCATCAATTATGATATAGAGATTATTACACCATGAAAAATAATTAAATTGTTAACGGAATTGCTTGGAAGTCATAGTGACAATCTGTACCTATATTTTGTAAAAAAATTATAGTAGTGTTATCTACGGTCAGAAAATTGTACCAAATGTTAGAAGATTAGATGAAAGGAAAGCTTAATTTAAAAAATGAATGCGCCCAAATCATAATGGGAAATCATAAGCCGTTAAGCTTCGAATTATACTAACAGGAAAATCTAATTTACGAGTTCTCCTTGTAATAGGTACTCTAACTTAGATGCCATCTATCGAGAAACTTTATCTACCGATTTGTACGTACTTGAAACTCAAGAAATTATAAATCTTATGTTATAGCGGAAATCAAGCCCGCTTGTTCTATCTCTTCCAGGTAAGCGCTGTAGCTTTTATTTCTCACTAATACTTCCTACAACTCATCGAGAGCGAAACCAGGCGCCTGCATGTCCTTAACCGCATTTATCACTGAGTGTTCTGGCTGTTCCGAAGAATTGTCGAACAATTCTTTTTCTTAGAACACCTTCCTTACTCACCTAAACTGCCGCTCCTTTCCACCACTGATCCTTTTTTTTCATCCATATCACCTGGACGAATGATTTCTACCACCGTGTGTTTAACAAGAAACTGTTTATTTAAATTCATTTATTCTGTACAAATTTTACATTTATCGTCATAATTTTTTCACCCTACCACTGTGACTCAACTTACTACTGAGGTATTGTAACACGAAATGCTTCTTTCCGGTAAGACAGCAATTTTTAAGAAGTCAGCATATTCCTTTATTTAAGGTCGGCAACGCAGTTACGCCTGTGGTTACGACCCAGAGGCCGCGGTGATCACTTACCATCATGTCACCCACTTGCTCATTTACCTTGCTCTTATAAAAAGAGTAAAAATCCGTCGCACCACATCTATTACAAAAGAAATTAAAACTACGTTCTAGACTTCTATTACGCCTACATTCTTCACCAAAACTCTTCAAAGTTCCTAATTCCGGTACTTCCTTACAACGCTAAGTTTTAAAGATTCTTATCAATTACATGTTTTGGAAGGTTTGGGGTGGTGGGTGGACCTGTTGCAGACTCCCCTACTCCCTTAATCGGGGGTTAAAGCCTGAATACAGCCCAAACAGCCCGTCAGTTGCGATACAAGAGGCGGAGAGTACACTCGCTCCGCTGTCAAAATACCGCGAAAAACGATCGGCTTTCCGCGTATTGTTGATTTGTGTTGTATTGTATGTGTGTACAGTAAACCGTTGGAAATAAGACAAAAAGAAAAGACGTTTAAGTTTTTGTGTAAACTAATTTCCAGTGTTTATATCTCTCTCTATCTCATAAATTAGAGATATTTCGTAGGTTAATAGATATTAAGTAGGTTTCGGAGGTTAACCTCCAAAGTATTAATCTAGAATTCTAACAAGCTAATCAAAGTTGGTAGATTAGAAGCAATCTACCAACTTTGATTAGCTTGTTAGAATTCTAGATTAATACTTTGGAGGTTAATTATGCCCTCGGTAATAGTGAATTGCAAATGAAGACTTTTGAGTTAGTTGTTTGATTAGTCCAAAAGGGCTATAGCTGGTAAGGTCTTTAGAAATATAAATAAAACGCGGTTCTAATTTGAAAATAATAATTCTGAAGTAATCGGACGATAAATTAGATAGATTATGTATGTTTAAAAAATTCACTCGTAGGTTAAAATAACAGCAATTATATTAGACAAAGTAAGTAACATATATACACAGAGTGTTTTTTTATTAGTTTAAAGGCAAGGCAACCACGAAATCTATACTCAAATGTTGCAGGTCAATTTATTTCATGATTATTATTCTTTTCAAAGACATACAAGTGTCTCTACATATTCTTTATACATCCTAAAAAAATAAATTCTGCGAAAATTTATATGGGCGCTCCCATATAAATCTCCAAAGCATTAAATTTTAAAAATTAATACTTACGTCGGTTAGCAATAAATAATAATAAGCCTCGACCAACATCTTAAGAGGCTTTCGCTAGATCAATCTGTCGCCCTGACCACCGGCAGCCTAGGGCGTCAAACACCCCCGCCGGAGGAACTCTATTTTTTATATCAATTTTGTAAATATAAATATGTAAAAAATCTATTCATATAATAAAATCGTAGGAAGGTCAAAATTGTACTTTGAATATTTTTTTTAAAGGATACTTTGGATTTTATCTACAATCGATATCGAAGCTCAAAATATAGTGTTAAGATTTTTGTCTGTTTGTCTGTATAAATGTCCGGGCTAAACTCAAAAAGTACTGCATGGATTTACTTCAAATTTTGCATGAATATTACTAAGAGGTCGGGTCAACATAAAGGCTACATATTATCACGCTATCATCTACGGGGGAGGAGCTGTGATAATTTATAAAGTTTAACGCGGGTAAAACCGCGGGGCACAGCTAGTAAGAAATAAAATAAATAATTTAGAATAATAATAATATAATATCCTGGACATTATCCACATATGGCCATCTGACTGATCCTAAACTCCAAACTAAGCGAGGCTTGTACTACGGAAACCAGATATCTGATATAGGACCTACATATACTACTTTTCATTTATAAATTCATACTTATACAGACAATTACAACCAGACTCAGGACAAACAGATCTGTTACATACACACAAATATTTATCCAGGGTGGGAATCGAACCCACGACTTGCGGCGTGAAAGGCAAGTATCTACCAACCACGCCAACCGGATAGTAAAGAAAAAATCTCATAACAAATAATATGTAGAAAATAAAATATATACAACATGTAACTTAATTAACGCACATCGTGAAAATAGTTTGTTCAGAAACGTTTACTGAATCAATTTATATAAATTTAATGTAGGAATATTTTTATTCCCAAATAATTAAAACTACGGAAATTATTGTGATATTAACCCCGTACAGTCGAAACAAATTGAAACGGACCGTAAGTCAAAGTAATAGGACTTTTAAATCGCAGTTTTATTTGTATTCATACAAATTCCATCATTCAATACAAAATAAAGAAAAATAAACTTTATTCCAAGAAACTAATTTAGTAAATAACAATGCATATACATGTTAAATTAAAAAATCTGTGCATGTATTATATGTTTAAACCACAATATTCTAATTGGGGTGTTTGAGGGTATGCGTTAATTACGTTACATGTTGTATAACGTTCTCGCATATTCAACATCATCATAATATCAGCTAAAAGACACCCACTGTTGGACAAAGGCTCCCCGCGTCCAGCGGTTTCCAGTGACCCTCACAAGATCATCGGTCCATTTACTAGAGGGCCTGCCCACTGCACGCTGCGTCTTCCAATTCGTGGTCGCCACTCGAGAACCTTTCCTGCCTTTCTTACGTTCTCGTATATTGAAGTCACTTAATTGTTATTGTTTTTATGTTTCTTACAAGTCGTATACAGGTTTATATATGACGGTCACCGTAGCCTAGTTGGTAGTGCTCCTGCCTACGAAGCTGGTGGTCCTGGGTTCGAATCCCGGTAAGTGCAAATATTTGTGTGATGAGCACGAATATTTGTTTCTGAGTCATGGATGTTTTCTATGTATTTATCTATCTATATAAGTATGTATATCGTCGCCTGGAACCCATAGTACAAGCTTTGCTTAGTTTGGGGCTAGGATGATCTGTGTGACATTGCCCCTAGATATTATTATCTATATCTATACATATAATAAAATCGTAGGAAAGTCAAAACTGTAAATTGAATATTTTTTTAAAGGATACTTGGGGCGTGATCTACAATCGATATCGAAGCCAAAAATATAGTTTTTAGAATTTTTGTCTGCGTGTCTGTTTGTCTGCATGTATGTCCGGGTTAAACTCAAATTTTGCATGAATATTACTAAGAGGTCGGGTCAACATATAGGCTACATATTATCACGATATCACTTACGGGGGAGGAGCTATGATAATTTATAAAATTTTACGCGGGTAAAACCTCGGGGCACAGCTAGTCATCCCATATAATGACTACTTCTGATGTTTTGTTTTCTTATACTTCCAATTACGCAATTAGCGCACTTGATGGTATGTAATTGTAGCCTATGACGCTTGCAACAAACATGCCCCCTCCACAATGACATCTCAACTTAGACGGGCCTGTTGGCGTGGTTGGTAGTTACGCTGCCTTAACGTCGCAGGTCGTGGGTTCCATTCCCACCCGGGACAAATATTTGTGTGCATGAACATGTCTGTTTGTCCCGTGTCTGGGTGTAAATTATCTAATTATGTTTGTATTTACAAGAATTAAAATAGTATATGTAATATATCAGTTATCTGGTTTCCATAGTACAAGCTCTGCTTAGTTTGGGATCAGATGGCCGTGTGTGAATAATGTCCCAGGATATTATTGTGTACTTTACGAATACCGAAGGCCGCAGCATTAACTACTTAATAAACTACGCAAACTGCCTATAGAGCGAAACAACGCTACACTTGGCCTCACTTTAAAGCTCCTACCGTGAAGCGCTACCCAGAAGCCACGTGCAGATTCTTTCTAAACCTAGACGAGGTAGTATTAAAAAAAAAAACAGCCAAGTGCGAGACGGACTCGCGCACGAAGGGTTCCGTACCATTATCTATAGAAACGGTAAAAAGTCACATTTGTTGTATAGGACACCCCATAAATATCTCCCCATAATTTTATTCTGTTTTTTAGTATTTTTTGTTATAGCGGCAACAGAAATACATCATCTATGGAAATTTAAACTGTCTAACTATCACTGTTCATAAGACACAGCTTAGTGACAGATGCACAGACAGACAGACGGCGGAGTCTTAGTAATAGAGTCCCGTTTTACTCTTTGAGTACGGAACCCTAAAAATAGCAAAGCAAAAATATATTAAATAAAAAAAAGAATACCTTCCGGTTTCATTATTTTATGCCATATATAGTATAAAATGTATGGACATAAGTTTTTCAAATAGGTACAACGTCGGGGATTCGTAAATTGGGTTACTCCATATCAGTATTAGATTGCATTGGTCAATGCTTTTACATGATTAAAAAGTACTCTGTTTGTAATATATTACTATATTAGTACGTTGTTTTTTGCAAATCACGGACAGAAAGCACACCCAGACTCAGAACAACAGTTTATGGGTCACACAAATATTTGTTTTTTTCCAGCACAAAACTACTATTTGTGTCAATTACATAAACTCTACCCAAACCGCGAAGGCGCCGAGGTGGTAGTGAGACTACAATCTTAACCATGCTACACATGCAATCGTCACTTTATTTATGAGTTCCTACTCATTTGTCAGTTCTTACTAATAAATCACGGTGTGGTAATACAGAGTTTCACTTAATGTTCAGTGTTGTTCAGTGCTTAATTATTTAAATGCATTAATAGGCAATACTAAAAAACAATCGTCCACAAAATCATTTTGTATTTCGAATTTGTTCGCGACAGCGATCGTCGATTTTTCGAACAGAACATATTATTCTCTTTTAATGTTTATTGTCGCTTAATTAATTTGTGTTCAGTGTCTTAACTATTCTAATACGTTAATCGACAAACCATAAAAAATGCGATGGTAAAATGATTTCAAATTGGTTATCGAAAGCGATCGATTTTTCGAACAGAACTTATTTTCCTTAAATGTTTATTGTCACTTAATAATGATTCTAAGCAGTCAATTTAAACACTGGACACTGTTTACTTAATGTTAACTATTTTATTTTGTTACTACTACCAAAAAAATAAGTAGGTTGTGTCTTGAATAACCCATAAACACTAACCCGTGTTTATGGTACTGAAACAATAAACAATTGAAATTTATTCTGCCATAATGATGCTCCAAACGTAACTTCAGTTCTTCATAAGTTCTCCAACATGTACGAGTTAGTACTGTCTTGTTTATTTGGACTTGTGCCGGTTCTATCCGGGTCTCAGTCATCTCGGACGGTGTATAAAGTGGGGGTTCTCATGGCGTCGCGGTTAGACTCACCATTTGACCTGGAACGCTGTGGCCCAGCCGTGGACTTGGCTTTAGAAAAGGTCAACGAGAAGTTCCTGGCTCACCATGGGATTGAACTACAGAAAGTGCAAGGCAGGTTGGTGGAGTATACTTTTTATTCAGTATAGGTATATAAATATAATTTAGAGTAAATACTTAAGTATGCATTTATGTTTTGGATGCCATTGAACCAGGTATTGGCTGATAAATACTGATAATGATGAAGACCGACTGGATCTAAGATGAAGCACTCGTTTTAAGGTTATATATACCTTATAGAACTGAATTTAGACTACAGCAGCCAATCTCAACGTTGACTAGCCAACTCAGGTTATATTATAGTGGAGAAGAGTATGCACAAACACAAGTACACTCCCTATCTTTCACTCTCACAATGCGATACTCTAGCATTTGTCACGACTGGTAATAGATCAGGCGCAAACCTGCTCGTTATATGTGCTCTATGAGGCATATGCGTATAACGCCGTCATTTTCAGACTGGGCTGCTCCGGGGTGTTTTCATTTGCAGAAAAATCCTAATAACATTTTTGACCCGATCCGGGATTCGAACCTAGTATTTCATTATTTGTGTTTAACATGTTACCACTAGACCGACGTCGAGTTTACCACCCTATTAAGAAAGAAAAGGTGTTTTCCCAACAAGCATAGACAAAACAGAAAATAAGCGTAGAACTAAAGTATTAATGTTGTTATTATTATGGCATAGACGATGTTGCATATCTATGCAAGCAAAGAAAAATCTATATATCTATCTCATAAATATATATATATAAATATATATACGATATATAATTGCTTTAGCGTTGATTGCTGATACGTCTCAGAAAAGAAAAGACCACAGGATATGACCCATAGCAACTAAAATCATGGCTTCAATGTTAAGCATTTTCATGGGGATTATTTTTTGTATTACAAATATATGGAAAAAATCACCGTCACAGGACCATTTAAACATTTATATTCATAAAGCTTTTATAAAGATGTCAATATTGCAAACGTTTGCTGTGAACTAGCATATATATACAATTATATAATTATCTATAATTATATAATTATACAGTTATCTGGTTTCCATAGTACAAGCTCTGCTTAGTTTGGGATCAGATGGCCGTGTGTTAATAGTGTCCCAGAATATTATTTATTATTTATTTATTTATCCTACAACTAATACCTATACCATAGAGCCCCATACCTGACGTGTTTCCCCAGGAATTTCCAGCCGAAAACTTAAAGATCAATACATGTGGAAGGTTGGAGAAAAAGTTTCTATTATATTTTATGTACGCATACAAAAATTATTTTTTCAATACTTATTTATGTGTCTACGTGCCAATCTATCTAATAATTTGATTATTTTGTATTGACATGAACCAGTTACAATCAATTTGACCACTTGCTATTGTCATTGCCACTGCTCCGAATCGAAAGCAAGCAAGCTCACCGTATTTCTTAGATGTTTGGGTTTGAGACAACACGTTAATACCGCTACGCATTTTACTGACCACAGTCAATCTCTTCTTGATTTAGTGTGTACGAACGCCTGTGTAACCAACATTGTGGTAGACCCGATATGCACTCTCGGAGGACATGCATTTGTAACGGCTACCTTTAAATTTAGAAAAGATAAAGTTTTGCCTAGTATCGTAACATACAGAAATCTTAAAGGGATTCCAATAGATCGATTTAATTATCATCTCGATTCTATAAACTGGTCTATACCAATACCTTCACAAAATGTGAACCACATCCTGCTGTATCTCAGTGTGCATCTGCTAGTTTTACTTGATACGTTTGCCCCTATTAAAACTCGCGCTATAAAGGAAAGATCTTATCCTTGGATTACCACAAATATTAAGTACATGATGCACCTACGTGATAAAGCTCGAGTAATATATTTGAAAAACAAGTCTGACATAAAAAGAAAATATTACAAAGATTTTAAAAATCTCGTAAACGTGTCGTTGTATTACGAAAAAAAAGCCTTTTATGAACATAATATTAATAATTACATAAGAAATCCTAAAATATTGTGGAAAAAATTAAAAAGTCATTTATTACCACCAAAAAACCACCTAGAGTTACCCTCACATCTAAACGACCCCAACTTGATCAATTCTCATTTTTTAAACGTTCCTGGTAATGCTAATATACCCCTATCAATCTTAACTTACTACGAATTCAATAGGTTTAGTAATCATAATTTTTCTTTGCGGTTAGTAAATGAAACTGATGTAGCCAAAATCATATCTGGCCTCAAATCAAATGCTGAAGGTTGCGACCACATTACGATGAACATGTTTTTGCCTAGTCTCCCTCAAACTTTAGACATACTCACTTCAATTGTAAACACATCAATTTCAACATCGACCTTCCCTGACGTCTGGAAGACTGCTTGTGTGCGCCCCATTCCCAAAAAGTTAAACCCAGTTGATATAAATGACCTCAGGCCAATTAGCATTCTTCCTTACTTGTCAAAGGTACTGGAAAAAGTAGTCAACATCCAACGATCTAAGTTCATAGAGCATAGTGATATACTACCCAAGGTTCAGTCTGGTTTTAGGAAAGGTCACAGCACTACAACTGCTCTATTAAATGTTACAGATGATATTCTAACTGCGCAAGATAATGGCATGTGTACTCTTCTAGTTTTACTTGACTTTTCCAGAGCCTTTGATAGCATAAATTTAAATTTACTTTTGTCTAAGATGTCGTACTACGGCTTCAGTATAGAGGCTGTAAGGTGGTTTACCCTCGCCCCGTGCTGTTGCTCGGGGATCTCAACGCCAAGTCTGCGGCGTGGGGATCTCCGGTAACGGATGCCCGGGGTGAGGTGCTGGAGGAGTGGGCGGTCACGACTGGCCTGACCGTCCTAAATCGGGGGTCGGTCCACACTTGCGTGCGGCAGCGGGGCGGTTCAATAGTGGACGTCTCGTTCGCTAGCCCTGCTGTCGCGAGCCGTGTCCGCGACTGGCGTGTCGCCGTGGAGGTGGAGACGTTGTCGGATCATCGGTACATCCGTTTCGACGTCTCCGCCCAGACCACTGGCGGCCGCGGTCCACCGGCCCCGCGAACGGACGGTCCGCGCTGGGCGCGTAAGCGCATCGACAGGGAACTTCTCGAGGAGGCCGCCATTGTCCAGGCCTGGCACCGGGAGTCGGCGGCGAACGGACCCGTCGACGTCGAAGAGGAGGCGCTGTGGTTCCGCGGAGCGATGACGCACATCTGCGACGCGTCTATGCCCCGGGTCCACACACAGACAGGAAGGCGCCAGGTGTACTGGTGGACCGCCGAGATCGCGCAGTTGCGCGTCGCGTGCGTGGCGGTCAGGCGCCAGTACACCCGATACCGGAGGAGACGTCGTCGGGTCCCTGACGAGGAGGCCGCGCTGTATGAGGTGTACCGCGCGGCGAAGGAGGCTCTGTGGCTGGCCATTGGCGAGGCCAAGACGCGAGCCAGGGAGGAGATGTTGGAGACTCTGGACAGAGATCCGTGGGGGCGCCCTTATCGTGCGGTTCGAGGGAAACTTCGAGCCGCGGCGCCTCCAATCACGGAGAGTCTCCAACCCGAGCTGCTGGAGGAAGTAGTGGCAGCCCTCTTCCCGGCAAGAGCGGAGCATACGCCACCGCCAATGGCTTTGCCCACAGCCGCAGAGCCTACAGACGAGAACGTCATCAGCGTCCCAGAGGTGACACAAGAAGAGTTGAGGGCGGCCGTGATGCGGCTCCGGGCCAAAAACGTGGTTCCGGGGCCCGACGGGATTCACGGTTGTGCGTTGGCCCTCGCTCTGAAAGAGCTAGGTCCCCAACTGATGGGACTCTACACAGCGTGCCTTGAGCGGGGCCAGTTTCCCACTTTGTGGAAATCTGGTCGTCTGGTCCTGCTCAGAAAGGCGGGGCGCCCTGCAGACTCGCCGTCCGGGTACCGGCCCATAGTGTTGCTAGACGAGGTGGGCAAGCTGCTCGAGCGGATAATCGCAGCCCGCCTCGTCGGCCACTTGTGCGGAGCGGGGCCGGACTTGGACGAGAGCCAGTTCGGCTTTCGGCATGGGCGCTCTACCATCCACGCTGTGTCGAGGGTGAGAGTCCTGGCGGAGGAAGCGGTGTCCCGGGGTGGGGTGATGTTGGCGGTGTCCTTGGACATCTCCAACGCCTTCAACACCCTGCCCTGGAGTTGCATTCGGGAGGCACTGCGATATCATCGGGTGCCTTCCTACCTCCGCCACATCGTTGGGGCTTACCTAGCGGAGAGGTGTGTCACCTACGTGGGACGTGATGGCGGACACCGGCACTCAATGTCGTGCGGTGTTCCACAGGGTTCAGTTTTGGGCCCACTCCTGTGGAACATCGGGTACGACTGGGTGCTGAGGGGCGAACTCCAGCCGGGCGTGGACCTGACGTGTTATGCGGACGACACGCTGGTCACGGCCCGCGGGAGTTCGCACAGGGAGGCAGCGTTGCTGGCGACGGCTGCGGTATCACAGGTGGTGAGCCGCATCCGGCGCCTCGGCCTGGAGGTGGCCCTCAACAAGTCGGAGGCCATGATGTTCCATGGTCCCCGGCGGGCGCCGCCGCCCGGATCACACATTGTGGTCGGGGGGGTCCGGATCGCTGTCGAGCCTACCATGAAGTACCTGGGATTGGTGCTCGACAGCCGGTGGGACTTCGGACCCCACTTCCGGCGGCTGGTGCCTAAGTTGATGGGCGCGGCTGGGGCGCTATCAACGCTGCTTCCCAATCTGGGGGGGCCGAGCGCCGCCTGTAGGCGGCTCTACGTGGGGATCGTGCGATCGATGGCCCTGTACGGGGCCCCGATCTGGGCGGCTGACCTGACGGCCGGTAGCATTGCTGTTCTGCGGAGACCGCAGAGAGCTATGGCCGTCAGAGTCATCAGGGGATATCGCACGGTCTTCTACGAGGCGGCCTGTGTACTGGCCGGATCCCCGCCCTGGGACCTCGAGGCGAAAGTACTCGCGTCACTGTACCGGTGGCGCGAGGAGATGCTGGTGCAAGGCGAGCGGCCGATGCAGCGACACATGGAGCTGCGTCGGTCGCAGCTTCGCGAGGCCCTGGTGGCGGAATGGCGGGACAGGCTCTCGCGCCCAACCGCCGGCCTCGTCACTATCGAGGCGGTCCGGCCGGTACTCGAGCGCTGGCTCGGGAGGAGGCACGGCTCCCTGTCGTTTCGGGTGACGCAGGTACTCTCGGGGCATGGCTGCTTCGGGAAGTACCTGTGTCGCATAAACAGGGAGCCGGACGCCCGGTGTCACCACTGCGTCGACTGTCGGGAGGACACGGCGCTGCATACGCTGGCAGAGTGTGCCGCTTGGGAGGAGCAGCGCCGTGCCCTCATCTCTGGAGTAGGCAGTGACCTGTCGCTGCCGGCCGTCGTAAACTCGATGGTTGGCGGCGAAGAGTCCTGGGACGCGGTGGTTTCCTTTTGCGAGACAGTCATCTCGCGGAAGGAAGCTGCGGAAAGGGAGAGGGAGATTACATCCTCTCACCCGGCCCGCAGCAGACGCACCGGGCGTCGGCGGAGGGCGGACAGCGCCCTCTTCCAGCCCCCCTAAATGGGCCCAGGGGCGACGGACTCGGGGGTATCCGTCGCCCACTACACATCTGGACCCGAGGTGGCGGCGCGACGTGTTCCACGCGCGCCCCTCTTAGACGTTGCGGGGGGAGTTTAACACCTCACTCCCCCCCTAATGCGAGGAGGCCCGCAATTATGGGCCAGCACCAGCCGGGGGTTGCGGAAGTATCGTATGTTCCCGCGACCCCTGGCGCAGCCCCTCCGCTTCCCCGAGGCGGAGGACATCCATGCAGGATTTTCCACCCCGCAAAAAAAAAAAAAAAAGCGTGCACAATATGTTGAGACACGTGGCTCAGATGGAACCGTTCTGGCTTCAAATGTTGCGTCGGTATGTAAGGGAGTGCCTCAAGGATCGATTTTAGGGCCATCTCTGTTTAATTTGTATAGCGCTGATATAGTGAATGTTATAGAAAACTGCCATTACCACATATATGCCGATGATACACAAATATACGTACATTTTAAGCCACAAGACTATGAAATTGCTGTTAATGCTATTAATGAAGATCTGAGTAGAATTGTAAAGTGGTCTCATGATAACTCTCTCGTCCTCAATGCCTCCAAAACCAAGTATATTATTTTTGGCACTGACAATCAGCTAGATAAATTAAAAAAGGCGTATGTAGGTTCAATAGCCGTAACTCTTTTAGGTGTAAACGTAGAACGTGTGAGAGAAGCTCGTAATCTGGGCTTGTTAATGGACCAGTCTCTTAGATTTGAAAACCACATCGCAAGCTGTGTTATAAACTGCTTTTATCGCCTTAAAATAATATATAAAATGCGTCCCTTTTTAAGTGAGCAGCTACGTATACAATTAGTAGAGTCGGTTGTTTTATCTAAATTAAATTATTGCGATGTTGTTTATGGTCCTAGATTACTAGCTCGTACAGAGAACCTGCTACAGAGGGTTCAGAACGCGTGTGCTAGATTTTGTTTCAACATACCACCCAGGAGCTATGTTACCCCGTACTTGAATAAGCATAATGCACTCAAAATGAAACTGCGCCGAAAGTTAAACCTTGCTTGCCTTCTGTTCGGTGTGATCACTACCAAAAATCCTTCCTATCTATACTCAAAACTAGCTTGGGTAAATAGTCACCGACAATATGAAGCTAGACAGTGCACGCATCCACTGACCATCCCTCCACACAAAACAGCTTCATTTCGTGGCAGTTTCAAATACTCAGCGTCTAAGATTTGGAATAACATTCCACCGCCAATTAGACAGCTACAAAGTATTAACCGTTTTAGGGTTAAGTTAAAGTTATTTTTGTCAAACAAACAAACTGAGTATGAGGATATAAATATAAATGTATCATTCATTTAAAACCAACTTTTCTTTTATTACTGGTTTATGTACATATATTAGTTTATGTATTATATTATGTAAGTATTCTCATTTAATAAGAAGTAGTAAAAAATAATGTTTATATTTATAGTGTCTTTATTTTTTGTATAAAAATAAATTAGGTATTTAATTAGTGCAATGGGCCGGTTGGCGTGGTTGATGATTGCTTGCCTTTCGTCGTTCATTATATATTTATGTATTATATGAAGTAAATATTTAGTATTGTACTAGCACTACCCCCGTCCGTGCGTGACTTTCAGGGTTGCCAACTGAAAACCAGCGCTAGGTGTAACCCACCTAGCTAGTGCTGAGGTGGTGACCCTTTTGGCAGAACATGCAAGAATCGTATTTGTGTGTGCATTGTTTTCAATTCTAGGTATGTTATGTCTTGCAGAACTGTGTGTTGTATATTTGTACTCCTCATTTTCTTGTGTGTTGTGCTGAATTAAATGTTTTTCATTTCATTTCATTTCATTTCATTTCATTTTTCATTTCATTTCATTTCATTCATTTCATTTCATTTCATTTCATTTCATTTCATTTCATTTCATTACCTAAAAATGTTGAAGAAACTTAATCAATCAGAAATCTGGTAATATGGTGGATACATTATTACTTCCCAGCTATATTACTAGACCATACAATACAACACTCTTTATTGTACACCAAATAAATTACATAAATAGAACAAACATATGTGGTAGCATAATAATGTACAAAAAGCGGTCTTATCGATAGATGCAGACATTTGATGCACATTTCTTCTACAGAGATTTCTTGCAGACAACCATAGGATGGAAAAGAGTTGTATGAAATGAAAAAGGGTAAAAGGTGTAAAAAACGATTAAAAGAAACAAAATTAAATTCTAAATTCTGTTTCTTTTAATCTTTCTCCTTTTGCTTGGGAGAGGTATACTTCTGCGGTTCATACATACATATTCATCCTATATACCTACATGTTCAAGGGTAGAGGATTTCACCATGATAACGCCAGCTTATAATGGTAAAATACTATATTCTTCTGTAACACAGAAAGCTAAGTAATTATAAAATTAAATATTATAGATCTAACTCACAATAAAACAGAAAATTAGCGATTACAATTTTTGTTGAAATGGTACAAAACAACATTAAAAAGCTTGTATCTTAACTAATGTAAGGATAGATTATACTTTTTATCGAAAATAGTTTAAGCTTACACGGAAATACTCTATTTTATTCTTTCTTTCTTTACTTTTACCTACGAAATCCTTGAATATTGCTCACATACGCAATATCATTTTCATCATATCAATATCGTATTGCGTGCCTCAGCATAGCTACACGAAATACTGTAGTAATATTTATTAAATATCTTATATTATGTAAATACAAGATACATACTCCGTAGATATAGTATATGCCTGCCTCGTTGGTCTAGCGGTAGCGTGTTCAACCGCAGATAATGAGGCCCTGGGTTCAAATCCCGGGTCGGGCCAAAAAGTGATTTTGGGATTTTCCGTAAAAAAAAAGAAATTTCTCAGTATCAGCCCGAAGTCTGGAAGTTGGCGGTATTAGACCCCCGTGCCTCGGAGAGCACGTAAAGCCGTCGGTCCTGTACCTGAACTCTTTCCGGTCGTGTCGCTAGGCGTCCCATCGGATCATAAGAGTGATGGAATAGAAAGTGCCCCTGTGTTTGCGCACACACTTGTGCACTAAAATATATCCTGCGCAATTGACTAGTCTCCATTAAGACTGGCCGCTGTGGCCGAAATTCGGTCGGGAGGACATCAATATTTATGTTTAATTACGTTTAATGGCTGGCAGAAATA
This sequence comes from Pseudoips prasinana, assembly GCA_951640165.1. NCBI lineage: Eukaryota > Metazoa > Arthropoda > Insecta > Lepidoptera > Nolidae > Pseudoips > Pseudoips prasinana. Next base: position 26,795,588 of record OX621251.1, on the reverse strand, counting down.
AGGGTACACAATTATTTTAGCAAACTAGCAAATGTTTAAAATCTGTAATTTAAATGGTGGACGTTTTTAATTTGTATCATAGTCGAATAACTTAATCATCGGACCTTAGAACCAGAGTACTAGTTAACGAATCAAATGAGCCCAGACTTGATGGTGTATTTACAAAACTCTGTACATTATCTAGAGTAATCTTATAACCAATTACACATCCCTTTTTTTTTGATAATTCAGGAGGAATGCCTACGCATGCCACCCGCAATAAGTGTCCGCGGGTGGGTATGTCGGACTCGCACCGACTAAACCTAACCTGCCGTGGACTTCTCTTGGCGCCTGATAGGGGGAGCCCCGGGGACGCGGGTATGCTGCTCCGGTGCTCCCCTTTTGCGCCATGTCCCAGATGGTCGGTACACGTACCCTGGGAGGGCTATGGATTGCCCTCCCCTATTGCCAACTCCTGCCAGTCCGGCACAGCGACTGCGCCACAAACAGATCGCTGTCTTCCCGGAGCTGCTTTCACATGGTGGCAGTAGAGGACACTGCTACCGCAGCCCCGAGGAGAGTTGGGCTACCGGCTGCCGCCGTCGCCCCGACGCCTCCTCCGTCTGTGAGCGGGATCAGCTCGAATTAAACATGCCTAAACTCAATAAGGTGGCGTCGTTTAATTACTAAGCTCCCATGGCCACATTCCAGCTTCGTCATGGACCATCGTTTCATCCCTATATCACAAAACTATTGCATTGTCATCCGATTTACATATGAGCACAAAATTTCAGCTCAATCCGGAACATCGTAATAATAAAAGCTAGTAAAATAAGAGCTTTAAATATTTTCGGATTTTCATAAAATATAGCAGTGAAATGAAATTCTACATCAGATAAAACATATTAAACTCGGTCTACCCGCTTTAGAGCTACAATGGAGGCCAAAGTTAAAATGCTGACTGACAGATATGTTTGAAACTTTTAACACCCTTTTCAATCTGTCGCTGTGTCAGTAATTTATATGACTTCTTGGAAAGATTTACGGTATATCATTGTTGATCATTCCTCGCTCGCACTTTTTTATAGAATGTGAGCAGACTTATTAATGAGACTCAATATTAAATAAAAAATCCTTGGAAGGAAAACTGCGCGAATGAAATGTGCATAGAATTTCGCGTAAAATGTTTCGAATTTTTCACTTGAAAGATAACTCTGGCTCTAATGTACTGGGCAGTTACTGATTGGAGCTTTGTCAGTAGATGATTTATTTTTAAAGAGGGGAATATGACTTTATTAACCGACTTCTAAAAGGAAGGTACGGAGGTAAACATTTCGAATGAATGTTATTTTTTAGAATGTTACGTGAGTGTTCCGTTGATTGTGATATGGTATGCCGAATTCAGTATTTGTTGTCATAGGTAATAATTTAAGAGAAGGAGATGTCTTCTGAGTTTGTGATATTTCTCAGAGTATGTTTGCTCGTAAAAGTCTTTGGATTACGGTGTTGACAATCTTTATTTTTATAAGAAAAAAATACAGTGATTAACTTGAATATGAAGTCATTGATCTGAAACTAAAATTTGACATATAATTTTATTTAATTTGAACCTCCCAAAATATACTAAATATATATTTCATGTCATAAGCCAACAGGACGGTGCGGTGAAGGATCGGTTCAGCACGAGTCGTTGTATGATCTCTCTTCAGATATAAACCGACTGCTTCATCGTTCTACTTGTCATTCATCTCGTGCAGCATCAGTATAGGCTTTTTACTGGAAGAGAGGATGTTTCAATAAACTAGCATTGACTACGTGATTACCTATTTATTTCGAAGCACGTTTCTTGTGAATGTGAAAAAAGTGTAATCACGTTGAAGTGTAGGTATTTCGAGATCAGGAATTTGTCTCCTTTCATAAGAATAGCCGATGTATATAATTAACGGATGTAAAGCATACTCAGATTCAGTACAAATACTTATGGGTCACACGAATCAGTGCGCGAATCGAGCTCGGGACACGAAGTGGCGAGGCTACTGTTTGAAACATTAACATTAATAATAATTTTAATGCTAGTACTTTTTACCTGTTTCATATAAAAATTAGGAAATTAAATTATTATAATTTGCCCAACTTATTATGAACCAACATTTTGAAAGCATTTCTCTCAGTTATTCTGGAAGTCTCGTCTCAAATTTAGTTCCTAGTATTTAGTTTACACCAATTATAAGAGCAAGGTTTGATTCCAAGGAGCAGCTTTAAGATGTTAACAATAAAAGGATAATTTTCAAAGCTTTTTAATTAACTAAACAACTTTATTGATATTTAAATTTCGAAAGTTTGTGAGTTAGTTTGAAACCACTTTTTAATGTAACTTAGGTACATGCTTAGACATTGGAACGTGATTGTCATAATTAATAGAACCAGCAGTATGTGCGTATTTCCGTTATTGGAATTGTTCAAGGTTAAAAGGGCTAAGTTTTAGGTGCCGTAGGTAACGAAGACGGGATGAGATACTAATATTTCTGAATAGGTATGGTATGAGTAATGAAATAATAAGTATTAGTAAATAATCTTTCTATTCGGTTGTCTATGGGTTTGAGATTAAAATATGTAAAAATAATGAGTTCACGCTTATGATTTCCAAAATACAATAATATCAAAATATTAGTTATAGATAAATGATATTAGGTTTTTATGAGACCTTACGTACTTTTATATGTTTGTATGATATATTATTATTGTTGGTTTAGTTAAAAAAAATAATTTAATTTTGGTTATTTAGACTACAATACGGTCCATTTCAATTTGTTTTGACTGTACAGGGTTATTCTTCTTTATTTCTATATTATATCTATTATTCTATATTATAAATAACGATAATTTCCGCAGTTTAAATAATTTTGGATTAAAAAATTACCTATATTGAAAATGATATAAATAGATTCAGTAAACGATTCTGAACAAACTATTTTCAGGATGTGCGTTAATTAACTTGTTGTATATAGTGCTTAGTGACCCTGCCTTCGAAGGCAAGGGTCGTGGTTTCGACCCCCACCCAGGACAAATCTTTGTGTGATGAGCACGATTATTTGCTCTGTGTCTTGGTGAAATTTTGATATAATATTGGTACTTTGAAATATATAAGTATAATTATTAGTTGTCTGGTTGCCATAATTGCCGTACATATGCTAAAAAGCCGTAATGTAGAGAAATTTGCGAAGGCCAATATGTACTACTCTGTACAGAGGTAATAAAGTGACTATTGCCTCGGATCCGCTTCTTATGAGATTTAATCATCATCATCATCATGTCAGCAAAATTACGCCCACTGCTGGACAAAAGCCTCCCCAAAGAACGGGGATTGTGCCATAAGCACCACGCTTGGCAGACGGGTTGTCGATCGCAGCGTGGTGGTCATAGTTCACAGAAAAACGCTTCTGCCCGTTCTCTGGTTGGTATTCCATCGGACGATATCTACGTCCCCCACGGGATTAGATGGGGTGATGATATTCTTCGCCGTCACCTTGCCAAGCTTGAGACTTAATATTACGTTCAAATTTATTTCATCTAAGTATCTACAATAGGCCTTTTTACTTAGTAATGAAACAATTTGTAAAGAGATTTTCATCAACATTTTCATCTCTTAAAATACATAATAGATTAATCTTGAAAGGTGCCTTCAATTAATGATGTGTGAATTTTTAATTTTAATATCCACTCGTATTGAGAAAGTACCCACTCTAGGTTATAACAGAGATTCATACGCCGATATTAGTTATCGCAGCTGAATTGAGCTGTTCTTTTGGACCTGCCCTTTAGAGTTGTCTTATGTATGTGTGAATAAAAACGAATATTACCTCAGTACACACAAGACATAAAAAATTTGGTGACCGGGCTTTCTGCGCATAGATGTTCAAAAACTTGAAATTACATTCAATTAAAAAAAGAAAGTTTTAAGTTCGTCTTATACTGCTCGTCTGTGCTTTAATGATTGTAAACTTAAAAACTTTCTTTTTTTAATTGAATGTAATTTCAAGTTTTTGAACATCTATGCGCAGAAAGCCCGGTCACCAAATTTTTTATGTCTTGTGTGTACTGAGGTAATATTCGTTTTTATTCACACATACATAAGACAACTCTAAAGGGCAGGTCCAAAAGAACAGCTCAATTCAGCTGCGATAACTAATATCGGCGTATGAATCTCTGTTATAACCTAGAGTGGGTACTTTCTCAATACGAGTGGATATTAAAATTAAAAATTCACACATCATTAATTGAAGGCACCTTTCAAGATTAATCTATTATGTATTTTAAGAGATGAAAATGTTGATGAAAATCTCTTTACAAATTGTTTCATTACTAAGTAAAAAGGCCTATTGTAGATACTTAGATGAAATAAATTTGAACGTAATATTAAGTCTCAAGCTTGGCAAGGTGACGGCGAAGAATATCATCACCCCATCTAATCCCGTGGGGGACGTAGATATCGTCCGATGGAATACCAACCAGAGAACGGGCAGAAGCGTTTTTCTGTGAACTATGACCACCACGCTGCGATCGACAGCCCGTCTGCCAAGCGTGGTGCTTATGGCACAATCCCGTTCTTTGGGGAGGCTTTTGTCCAGCAGTGGGCGTAATTTTGCTGACATGATGATGATGATGATTAAATCTCATAAGAAGCGGATCTGAGGCAATAGTCACTTTATTACCTCTGTACAGAGTAGTACATATTGGCCTTCGCAAATTTCTCTACATTACGGCTTTTTAGCATATGTACGGCAATTATGGCAACCAGACAACTAATAATTATACTTATATATTTCAAAGTACCAATATTATATCAAAATTTCACCAAGACACAGAGCAAATAATCGTGCTCATCACACAAAGATTTGTCCTGGGTGGGGGTCGAAACCACGACCCTTGCCTTCGAAGGCAGGGTCACTAAGCACTATATACAACAAGTTAATTAACGCACATCCTGAAAATAGTTTGTTCAGAATCGTTTACTGAATCTATTTATATCATTTTCAATATAGGTAATTTTTTAATCCAAAATTATTTAAACTGCGGAAATTATCGTTATTTATAATATAGAATAATAGATATAATATAGAAATAAAGAAGAATAACCCTGTACAGTCAAAACAAATTGAAATGGACCGTAAGTCAAAGCAATAAGACTTTTAAATCGCAGTTTTATTTGTATTCATACAAATTCCATCATTCAACACCAAATTAAAGAAAAATAAACTGTATTCCAAGAAACTAATTTAGTACATAACAATGCATATACATATCAAAATAAAAATTTTGTGTATGTATTATGATTACACTCGAGAACCTTTCTGCCCCAACGGCCGTCGGCTCTACGAGCTATGTGCCCTGCCCACTGCCACTTCAGCTTGGCTATTCTTCGGGCTATGTCGGTGACTTTGGTTCGCCTGCGGATTTCGACATTTCTGATGCGATCCCGCAGGGAAACTCCGAGCATAGCCCTCTCCATTGCTCTTTGGGTGACCTTGAGCCTTCTAATAAGGCCCATAGTGAGCGACCACGTCTCTGTTCCGTATGTCATCACTGGCAACACACACTGGTCGAAGACTTTCGACTTGAGACACTGCGGTATTTTGGACGAGAAGATGTTACGTAGCTTCCCGAACGCTGCCCAGCCGAGTTGGATTCTACGATTGACCTCCTTCTCGAAGTTGGACCTACCTAGTTGGATGGTCTGTCCTAGGTAAATATAGTTCTCTACAACTTCGAGTGCAGAGTCACCAACTTTCAATTGAGTGGGTGCAACATGGACGTTTGACATGATTTTCGTCTTATCCATGTTCATTTTCAGACCCACTTGTTGAGAGACTCTGCTGAGGTCATCGAGCATTGTACCGAGGTCTTCCATGGTCTCAGCCATGACTACTATATCATCGGCAAATCGAAGGTGAGTGATGTACTCGCCATTGACATTGATGCCAAAGCCTTTCCAGTCCAGAAGCTTGAAGACGTCTTCCAATGCAGCGGTGAACAGTTTCGGAGATATAACATCTCCCTGTCTCACGCCTCGCTGCAAGTGGATAGGTTTCGAGATCTGGTCCTGGAGTCGCACTGACATAGTGGCGTTTTCATACAAACACTTTACCACCTGGATATACCGGTAGTCAATTTGGCACCTTATGAGAGACCTCAGCACGTGGCGAGCGAGTGGCGACCACGAACCGGAAGACGCAGCGTGGGCAGGCCCCCTACAAGATGGACCGATGATCTTGTGCGGGTCGCTGGAAACTGCTGGATGCGAATAGCACAAGACCGGCAATTGTGGAGATCTTTGGGGGAGGCCTTTGTCCAGCAGTGGACGTCTTTCGGCTGATATGATGATGATGATGATGATGATTATGATTACAACATAATATTCTAATTGGGGTGTCTGAGGGTGTGCGTTAATTACGTTACATATTGTATATATATGGCCTTTGGTCTTTTACAGATGATTTACGGCGCATTGTCTGAGAGACATTTCTTTTGGTGGCTAAACAAACCGATGCGAGAGCGAGATAGCCTGCCGCAGGCCTGACAAGAGAAGTTTCTAGAACAACAATTATATTCATTATTATATAAAATGTCGACCAACTTAAGTTTCACATTAGCTTAATTGGCAAAAGTGCAGGTTCGAATCAATAGATTAAATGTATTCCTAATCTAAGAATAACATTTAGAAATATATTTATACCAAAATATATTCATCATTCTATTGTTAGAAACCGTATTCACTACGAAACTGTGAATGAAATAAAAACCACATATCTTACTTTGAGTTTCTTCGAATACAAAGCTTTGAGAAACTTAATATCAACGCTGGCTCAACATAAGTAAACTAAGTAATACTTTAATTCATGACAATGCACGTAGTAAGACTAAAATATATTCCAACTTAAATACCGTAAAATTTACGTTTCATTTTGAAGGTCTACACCCTTTGCCTGGAGGTTTTTGCCACGAGGGATAATTACAGCGGTGTTTGTGTATGATATGATCCTTTTTACGCATACATTGAATCCCTGGAGATTCTTCTGTAATTATATTAAGTTTATTTATATATTTACTTGTTTATGTCTGTATGACTTTTCTTTTAGTCTAGTGCTTAGTGACCCTGACTGCTAAGAGGTCGTGGGTTCGATCACCACCCAGGACAAATCTTTTGATGAGCAAGGTTATTGGTTATGTGTCTATTTGTCTATAATTTGTGTATTTGACGTATAATTTGTGTATGACGGGCCTGTGGGCATGGTTGGCAAATGATTGCTTTTCACACGGAGGTCGTGGGTTCGATTCCCACCCAGGACAAATATTTATGTGCATGAATATGTCTGTTTGTCCTGAGTCTGGGTGTAATTATCTATATAAAAATGTATTTAAGAAAGAAAAGTAGTATATCAGTTATCTGGTTTCCATAGTAAAAGCTCTGCTTAGCTCGGGCCTTGTGTAAATAATGTTGTGACATTATTTACACAACATTTACCCAAATAAATATATAATAATATATCCTGGGGATATATTATTATATATTTATTTGTTTATTAGATTACCAATAATTATTTATACTTATAAAAAAATATTAGAATAGAAATTAAGACGTGATATGATCTAAATTTACTTATCTAAATATATGTGTATTTAGAAATATAAATAAATGAATTTTATTTCGGACAACAATACAGATCCATAATTTGTTAGTAAGATGACTTATGAACTAATGTTAGTAAGCAATATCACCATAGGGTATTACAAATTAACGTGCAGAACGCAATAAAGCACCCTTAAGTTTATTACCCTCTGCACAAACTCTCCTACAATAGGTGTAATTGTGTAATACATATAGCTGTAATTTTCAGCAACCGTTCTCAAGATGCTGTTGTTACTGTCTCTTACTCTCCTTAAGATGGATGCGGTTTTTTTGCGGATGACAGCGTGAAAATCGTCCGTCCGAGCCGTCTCAAAAAACTCCGAGGCACTTCAAAACCGTGACAGTCTCAAAAGCATTCTGAAAACATTGTTGTACTGTATACGCAGGACATCTAGAGATTTTTTGGTATGGTTGACCCATAGATTGCCAGTGTAGAAACTCTGACAGTAGGCTTTAAACAACATAATTCTAACTTGTTTGGTACACTGTGAAAATCTACGAGCCAGCATGTTACCCCTGACCGCTAGTGCCCTACGCTCTCTCTCGATGTCTACATCGTCCTTAAGGCTGTCGACAAGAAAATGTCCCAGATATTTATATTTATTGACCCTGCTTATTGGTAACCCGTATAAAGTTATTTCAGGCGAGTTCTCCAAACACTTACCGTCAGCCTTAAACCTCTCAACCTACAAAATGTCTCTGTTTGAGCTACGCAAATGACATGGTACTGTTGGGGCCTACGGTGGGGTAGGTCCCAACAGTACCATGTCGTAGCTAATGTTGTTAATACTAACACCATTTACCTTGCATCCGACACGCATACTGCTGAAACCGACTATGAGGTCATATAGGCTGAAGTAGTCGTAGCAGTTTGGCAATGTCAGTGCCAATATATAACCACTTGCCTGAAGGTATTACAGATTTACCAATCAACAAATTTAGAACCCAGCTACGTTTATGGTTGACATGTTTTTACTCCGTAGAAGAATATTTGACATGTAAGCCCTAGTATCTTAAGTGTATCTTTAGTAGTAAGTTATAATTTGTATGCTATTATGTAAAATGGCTTATGTGTGAGACTTCAAATGATTACTCTAAGACCTTTTTTTTGACCACATTATGACAAATAAATAATTTGAATTTGAAGAGCCTGGGAGTCGTCAAGCCCCCTTGTCTCACTCCGCACTCCAGCCCATATGCATCAGAGTGTGCATTTGCCTACTCGGTTCATATATTAGTATGTTTTTATTAGTGTGTTAGTTTAGTATGCTTGTCAGACAACTCTGTCTAATTTGGGATCGGATGACAGAGTATCTTGGTACAACTCCCAAGATATTATTATATTTATGTATACCTCTATAGGTGATGCGAAGTCATAATTCGAAACCTCGGTGGTCTAGCAGTAGCGTGATCAACCAATAGTGAGGGCCGGGGTTCAAATCTCAGGTACAGTTATTGGGATTACTCAGGAATTTAGAGAGTGTATGACACTGTGTTTCGAAGAGACGTTTGACCTTTCTTCAGGGGTTTCAGCTAGCCTGTCCCATTGGATCATGAGACTGAGTAATAAGAGAGTGCTCGTCTGTTAGCGCACACACTTAACGGGTATAGCAATGTACCTTTTTTCTAAGCTTCTTCCCGGGTGAAGTGAATACAGCAGTAACTAGTCCAACCGCTTTTATGTTATACTAGCTGTGCCCCGCGGTTTTACCCGCGTTAAATTTTATAAATTATCACTGCTGCTCCCCCGTAGGTGACAGCGTGATAATATATATAAATCCATGCAGTACTTTTTGAGTTTAGCCCGGACATACATACAGAGAAACAGTTAAAATTTTTAAAAACTACAGTACAGTTATGATTTTCCTACGATTTTATTATTTATGTTATGTTATATCACCCGTCAAAATAACAGTGGCCCCATAGACACAGTTTTAGGAATTGCGCTTGAAATTGTAGTAATAATATCAACAACATATGTATTTGAGTTATAAAACAGAAATGAAATTTGTTACTCTTAAAATTCAACTTCCCAGCGGAGTACGGAATCATTGGATACGTAAAATATGATACTTACTTATCGTATGGGCTGTGGTTACCTTAGTGTCAGAGTTGTTTAAGCCGCTTTTAGCCTCTGACATGGCTTAACGACTGTTACTTACTGTCTACAACCGGGACAACTTAACGTGCCATCCGCTGCTCGACGATGCTCAGAAATTAAACAACGGTCACTCATCTATGGACTGAACGCGAGCCTAGTTGCTTAATCTCGCTAATCACTCACGGAACGGTGATACAACAAGAATCAAGAATCAATCATTAATTCACCGAATATGAGTGTGTTCATGAAGGTGTTAACAAATTTGATAGTTTCATCATACTCTGTCGATATGTCGACGTGTAAATATTAGTAAATTAGAGATTACACAATTAGATTAAACAATAATTTTACACATTTTTTTAAACAAATTAAATTATAATACGTTCGATTCAAATTTACCATTGCATTAAATTATATTACACATTAAAATTACAATTATAGATAAAACCGGTACATGTCACAATTACATAATATTTTATATTGCATGTAAATGTCATAATTATCATCAAAAATATATAAAAAATGTCCTAGGTGCATGTCAAAAAATTCAAGTATTAATAAAATTTTAGAAAATAACAATATAAAGAAGATGTGGTTGTAGAAAGTTTATATTTTGGTGCAGACATCATTTTGTTTCCATTCAAAAAATTCTACAATAACAGTATGCCCCAAAACATATTGACTAAACGGCTTACATTTCCACAGCTACCCGTCCTGCTCCGGCGCGATCGCCCCAGGCCTGGCTGCCGACATGCACTTCAAGGACAATGTGATAGCCTTCATTGGGCCGGCATGCGCCTTCGCCCTGGAACCGGTCGCCAGGCTCGCAGCCTACTGGAATACACCTATAATCACAGGGATGGGAGACCAGGTGAGGTTTTTTGTCTCCGTTTATTCGGGCCTTTATTGGTACTTGAAGATTATTTGTAATGGATAAACACAAGAACTACGTAACTAATATAAAAAATAATATCGAATATCTGTTTATATTATAAACTTTTTGATGCCTTAAATCAAAAATTTATAACTATAATTATAAAATTTTGATTTAGGGCATCAAAAAGTTTATAATAAAAATAGAACTGTACTTTAATAATATACTTTAAATAAAAATACAATTGTATATTGTAGATGTTTGATGTTGCAAAATATAATGTACAGACGCCAGCATTTCCAGCTACCTCAATCTGTCAAATTTCTTTTATAGATTTTCAACTTTATCATATAAGCATAAGGTTCACTTTAAATTTGGTAAACTTTGGCAGATTGGGGTAGCTTGATGTGCTGGCGTCTGTACTACACGTTTATAGTACTCATCATTACCCGCAAAAATGATGCTGATGATGAATGCTATGATTTTAAGTGAAAGTCATTTCACTTAATAGAAGTTACAATAACAAGCTTTTTCTTCCAATTCATCAATAAAAACTCGGGTAAAATACAAAATAAAATATGTAAAACCACGCATATAATCAATAAGTCAAATCAAAATACTATTATGCACGGGTATAACTTTATTAAATAAAGTTTATTTCAAAATCGACAGTTTTGCTACCTTCGCCTTACTTATGCAGACTTCGCCGCTACTCTTTTTATATAAAATTGCTGCCATTTCAAAATGAAAATCGGAATACAATAGCCAGAACCAGAACTTTAAGAAAGTTCTGGTTCTGGCGTTCTGGCCAACGCGTTGTACCCAAATATTTAAAAACACCTGATGGCACCTGTTAACGGGTAGGTGTAATAGATAGTTCACAGTATCAATACTCGCCACTATATATCATTAAGTGTCACAATAGCAACAGTAATTGAAATGCAAAAAGTGTATGTTAGCTGCGATTCGTCTAGACATATAGTTAAGCGTACACAAATTAATACTGGTTTGGCCCTTGGAACACACTGAAGTAATCATGTCCCTAAGGCTTCGCTGCTGAAGTGGAAATACTGATTTCTATAGGGTGGCCCAGAAGTTGACGTTCAAACGCATAATTTAGATACTTTATGATGAGGAGTTCTACGATTTTGCGTAGTTTTCGAGATATAATTTTTTCATGACTTTTTTCGTAAATTTCGTCAAACATCAGCTTTCGGTATTTTTCTCGTTCTGTTGAACATTTCTGGTTCAGTTTGTTTTTGTGATGATAACTATTTAGCATAGTTTAACCGAACACCCTAAAGAGTATGGTTTATCTAATCATTGCAGAACTGACTTAAAATTTATTCGAAAGTTCAAACTTAGGTTTGAGCTCAGGATCGATAAAAAATCTATCTCGAAAACTATGCTAAATCGTAGAACATACATGGGGGTGATTCGGATACTACTCATCATAAAGTATCTAAATTTTGCGTTTGAACGTCAACTGCTCGGCCACCCTGTATAGTGTTGTTGTGATCATAAAACTCACTCTGGAAATAATAATGTATGACGGCTCATCCTGGATTAATAATGCGCCTACGACATGGGTAATACTTGTAAATAATAAAGTTAGTTCCAAACAATTATTTACAGCTCCCATGAGATATACCCAATTTTGCGTTTATCCAACATCTACACCTCTGACGACCATTAGGATACGAAGTTACGTCTTATTAACATTGAGTCCCTATCAATATAAACCAGCTATATTCCTAGGTAACCTATTGTAAATACAGTCCTTATATTGGCACCACTTACTTATACAAATATCTTCACACTATTCAAATAAATTATCTATTGTATTGTTTGTATTAACCATAGATAATAGAACACATAGATGAGAAGGCAGTTGAAATATAAAAGGACCAACATTGTGCGCAACGCACCTCTTTTTATACATAACTAGCTGTGCCCCGTGGTGTTACCCGCGTTAAATTTTATAAATTTTCTTTGCTATAAACCTCACGGAGCCCGAGACCTTTCCAACGAATGCAAAACCGTGGAAATCGGTTCGTGCGTTCTGGAGTTATAGCGTCAGGAAGGAAAACCCGACTTATTTTTATATAGTAGATTACTCTTTTATATTTTACTATTTTTGATGTTTTTGATAGTTGTGTTTTGTTTATGTCAGTTGGCTATGTGAAGTGAAATTATTATACCGTATTATATCTGACACAGCTATTTTTATAATTACTAGTTCTAGTCCCTTACAAATATTTTGGGACGAATTATCTTAACGTGCCTCACCCCGGAATTGGGCTGATTGAAATCATCATGAAAGGAATAGTGTCGTGCCTCTTCCATGCTTGTTTCTCACTGTTTCTCTCTATTCTATGCATGTGCCTATGGGCGTGTGAGTTACTGAGATTTCACCAGACGAACTTTACATGTTTATAATTCTTATTTTCATATAAAGACGAAAAAAAGGATTAACTTAAAATTAAAGAAAATAAAAACAATACAGATACGATAACCTAACTTTAAATATAATACTAAAAAGTGGCTTGTTGAACAGATATTTTATTCATATGACGGTTTAATGAAACTGCCATTGACATAGAATGTACATTAATTAATTTTTATTTTTTTGTAATTTAACTGTATTATTTTTCATTTTATATTATTTTATTTATCAATGTTTAAAATGGATTATTATTATTATATACTCACACCGTTTAACTCTTTGTTAATTTGTTGTAATAAATTGTTATAAAATTTTATTACCAAAAAAAAAAAATTGGAGCTGTTTATTTTAAATTAAATTATACAAAATTTTTGTTAAAATAAAAAGGCGCTTAAATTATAACAATAAAAAGATTATGTGCGCCTATTCAGTTACACTTGCGTCTCAATTGGCCAAGGCGTAGCTAGCGAATAGAAACGTTCGAGCTTTGAATATCTGAAGGTGCGGCGTTCCCACTTTGTACTAAGTAATAATGTTTTACTAATGAATGCGTTTTCTTCGCGTTTTTGCATTTTATAATTTTATCTATTATGTATTTTGGTAAGTTGTTTATAATAGAGGGAAGGATTCCCCTCCAGTGTCTCTTTCCGTATACATTGTTATACTTAGGAATTTTATATATAGGTAAATTAGCTGACGTAGGTTACTAGGTCTATTATATTTAAGTAACAATTCCATTTTGCTTTGTATTCAGATACAATTGCCACCTTTACTTTGTCGTAAATTAATAAAACTTTACAGTATTTAAAAACGTTGTCATAGTTGTTTTTATAGTTATATTTGATTCTTAAAGGAATTATAGTTTTTAATAGTCTTAACTGTAACCTATATATGTTATCTAGGTAGGTTTTATAAGTTCTACCATAACTGGATATTCCATAACTGATTATTGAATCTGCCAGAGCGAGATATAGAAGTCTTAGTGTATTATATGGTAATTTGTGTTTTAAAATTGTAAGTTTAGCTAGTATTGCTCTGAGCTTACTACAAATATAATCTACATGATTAGCCCAGTTAAATTTATTATCTATTTTTAAGCCGAGGTAGGTGTGACAATGTGCAATATCCAGTGGTTCACAAGCACATGTTACGTTATTTGGTAAGTGCATACAGTTATGTTCATGGGCAATGACTTTTGGTGGTTGACTATTATACTTTAAATAAGGCGAGTGTATATGCATTACTTTTGTTTTTTGGTAGTTTATAGATAACCCAACATCATGTGCCCATTTGCATAACTGGTTAAAGTCTGTTTGTAACATATTTTGTGCAATTCCTACATCTTTATTAGCAGCGATAAGACACGTGTCGTCAGCAAACTGGTAGACGGAGCAGTGCTGGAATATATTGCACATATCGTTCACATATAATAAGTATTCAGTTGGACCCAAAATTGAGCCTTGTGCCGTACCGTATAGGGTTGGTATTCGGTGACTGTGCTCACTGTTTATGCTAACCATATTGTATCTGTTAGTATGGTAGTTTTTAAACCATTCCAGCACCGGGCCCTGAATGCCATTCTGCTGGAGCTTGTTAAACAAGGTTTCGTAATTTAAGGTGTCAAATGCTTTGCTGAAGTCTATCATTACTACTATTACATTGTTTTTGTTATTTAAGTAATCATTTATCTCATCAGTAAATTGTGACAATAATTGCGAAGTACTTTTTTCTCTTTGGAAACCAAACTGTTTTTTATGTATGGCGCTGTTACTAACTAAAAAATCACATATAGTCCGTCCATAGTATTTTTCTACAATTTTATCTAAGCAAGATAGTATTGTGAGAGGCCGGTAGTTGTTGGTATCTAAATAACTACCCTTTTTATGAATTGGCCTTACTAAATCGACTTTTAGTGCATCCGGGTAGGTTGATGTGGTGATTCAAGCGTTAATGAGATGAGTTAAAACTGGAGTAATGTCATTAGCAATATGTTTAATATCTTTGGCTCGAATATTATCACATCCCGGGCTTTTTTTTTCATCGATATGTCTTAAGATATTAAAAACTGTTTGATTGTTTATTTTATTTATTTTAAGTGTACTTTCTGGTGTGTTAATATATGATTTTTCATCCAGCAACGGTACGTTACATGTACATAATATTTTTTTCACACTATTCTTACATTTTCACATTAGAATCAAAATCAATAGCAAACTTTTGAGATAATCTGTCAGCTTTCATTTTGAAAGTATTCAAAAGAATTTCGATAATTGTAGCTTGACGTGTAACATTATTTTCTGTTACCGATAAATGAACCGCTAGAAAACCCCCGACTCCAATTATAGTTACCGCACATTGGAAAAGAGCTGATACTCTTATAGAACTGGACCGATATTAACCAAATTAGCTGAGAACCACCGCAAGGAAACTGGCTATCAAATTAAAAGAACCGCAACCAAACCGGTCCATCCGTTTGAGAGTTATGACGCCACAGGCACACACACATAGACAGACATCGAACTCACACTAATAACAACGCTCCTTTTTTTTTAAAAAAGCCAACACCCCCTTTGAGAAATAATCCCTGTGTCGCGGGGTACTTGACAAACATATAATAGACTGACACCAATTACATCGATGGTGGGTCGGTGGTTAAAACTAAAGAATAAAGTTCTTTTGAGCACCTATACGCACTTTAGTTTCCGAGTCGTGAAACCAGTTTGTGTCACAAGCATAGGACGATTAAAACACATTATGACGTTCTCTTAGTGTCCTGAGTGTCGTAATTAACCATATTTCACACCCAAATACGACGTCGGTAATCATTTAATAAGTAGTTTTCGAGCCATGAAACCACTTCGGGCCAGTTTCACAAGCATTTGTAAACAAGTTTCTGTTTATATTATAGAACTGTAAACAAAGCTGTTGTTATCTGTCCTCAGTGCCATACTAAACTAAAATATAAAAATACTTTACACCCAAATACAACGTCGGTAGTCATCTAATAAGTAGTTTTCGGGCCATGAAACCACTTCGGACCAGTTTCACAAGCATCTGTAAACAAGTTTCTGTTTATATAACAGAACTGTAAACAAAGCTGTTGTTATGGATGTGCCATACTAAACAAATTTTCGCTGAAATATGATGTAATCTGGTCATGTAATAATTAATTTCTGATTCATGGAACTGCATCGGTCTTGTTTCGCATCTATACAAGCTTAATAAACATAAAGATTACAAAAAACACACTATGTTATACTCTTAGTAATATTAAATAATAAATATCCTGGGACATTATTCAAATACTGCCATCTGACCCCAAACTAAGCAGAGCTTGTACGATGGAAACCAGATAACTGATATATTTCATATAACACTTTTCTTTTGTAAATACATACTTATATAGATAATTACACCCAGACTCAGGACAAACAGACATGTTCATGCACACAAATAGCTGCGTGAAAGGCAAGCATTTACCAACTACGCCAACAAGCCTGTCAATTTTTTTTTTGTCAGAAAATCCCATACTTAGGGAATCTATTCCCTGTGTCGCGGGGTACTTTACAAGCATATAATAGACAGACACAAATTAGATCCAGTCTCAGAACAACTATTTATGGATCACACAAATAGTTGTCCAGCGCAGACTCAAACCCGCGACACGAAGCGGCGAGGCGACTGTCTTAGCCGCTGCGCCACACGTGCATTAGAATGATTATAAAAAAAACATTATGTTATTCTCTTAGTGTCATCAGTGCCGTATTAAACTAAATGTTAGACCCAAACACGACGTCTAGTCATGTAATAAGCTGGGTATAAGGTATTCTGTTTCACTTAAGTTATGTAGACACCTACAAAGCTCAGGACGTGCGTTGTTTTTAAAATAAAGCTGTTTTTCATGCCTATTTTTGACCGTACTTTTCTTACTTACTTACTTATCGTATGGGCAGTGGTAACCCTAGTGTCAGAGTTGTTCAAACCGCCCAGTAGGTAGTAGGTTGTCTGATGACTACAACCGGGACCGACAGCTTAACGTGCCCTCCGAAGCACGGAGACGATCAGGAATTAAACCACTTTGGCGGTCACCCATCTAGGGACTGACCGCGGGCCTAGTTACTTAACCTCGCCGATCGCTTACGGTGAGAGCGTCTAGCTATGAGCGCCTTTTCTGAAACCATTTTAAAGGTATGTTGCGGCAATACTTTTAAAATTGTGTAATTGAGTCCATGGTACATAAAGTTATGATTATGTGTATGTGATGCTTTATTAAATTCCTTAATGTCTACGAATTCTTCAGCCAATATTATGGGTAACAGCAATTTCTTTTTTATTAGCGAATATTTGACGGTTTACTGTTGTGCTACTTGGAGCTGAGACACGATATATCAATATTTTTTTAAATAAGTACCATTCATTTTAAGTGTTTACTGCATAAAGAACAACGCTTTACATAAAATGTAATAACTGTGAAAGCAATTGACATATCCTTACTTACTTATCGTTAGTGCCTGTGACATGGCTTACCGACTGCTGCCTAATGGATAAGACGCTCAAAAATTAAAACCACTTTAGAGGTAACCCATCTATGGACGGACTCTGAGCCTAATTGCTTAACCTCGCCAGTAATGTTCGGACCGTTGAGTGCATCTGGCTATGAGCGTCTCATCCTGGTTGTATTTTAGCCGTGACGGTCATTCCTGGAGACTAGCTATCTGCGCCTGATATACATATATAGTCGCCAAATGTCTTCGCCATCACAGATCCACTCTGTATTCCGTCACTATCATGATGCTTTGGGACGGCTAGCCGAAACGATTGGAGAGAAGGTTTGTACAGTACTAATGGCTTTACGCGTTCTCTAACTCATGGGGGTGTAACCCGGGAGAAAATCTTTTCGTGAGAGAAAATTCCGAATATTAAATTTAGGGATTTAAAGTCGGAACCTCATTGAGTGTTCTTTAAAACGCTGCCGTTTTTTTTTTTTTTTTATGGTGCTTCCGTTCTCTATGGAAGATGCAGTTGGTTTATCAGCCCTTAGCAGAGTCCTTATTTTCGTTTGAGTATGTTATGGTGTTTTGATTATATTTCTGGTTTGTTTATTGTTTGCTGGTTTTCTATTATAGTTTCTGTTATATGTTCGCTATTTATTAATATGGTAATTTGCGTTCTTATCTTTATTTGTTAATTTAACTTTTTTATATTGACTTATTATATTATTATTGTTTTGGTTATTTCAATAGTTAAATGTAATAATTATGTTTTGCATTAGTTACTAACACGCATTCTTAGACCAAATAGCTAATCTAAAACCTAGTAAATAAATACCCAATTTTATATATACTTATTTCCTTTGCTTAATTGCCTCCGCAGATACAACTATCGCTCCCGCCTGGAGCTTATTGGTAGGTGGGAGGGAGTCAGTGTGTCAACACAGGTATCCCACACTAATGGCATCCTTCGACTCCAAGGAATCAAAGACTGTATAGGGCAATATAACTCGTCAGCGCAGGCGACGGAGAAGGCGAGGGGGCGGGACACAGCGCACCGCGCCTCGCGCACCGGTGCGCTTCGCATTGCGTCACCGTCCGCCGCGACAGTCACACGCGAATTACTGTATTTTACGTTCATATTATACCTTGTGAAATCGTAATACAGATTTATACAAACACGCTGTTTTATCCTGCTAAGCACTGCAGGACTTCCGCACACTCTCAAACAAAGACATCGTCATATATTATAACACACAACACATATGTTAATGTATAGACAGTACCTAAGTCGTCCCTTCACACTTCTGAAATTGATACTTGTCTTGTTTATATTATACAGGTAGGTTTTATGTAAACAAAGAAATTAGGCCTCGTCGGCCTTTTAAATTCCAATCCTGTTAAGCAGTGCCCCGTATAAGACTTATCCATTTCGTTCTTAAATAAAGATTTTAATATTCTTAAACAGAGCTGGTCTGTATTGGTATATGTATTTTCGTAGTATTCACACGACTAAACAAAAACGCCGCATAAAGTTTGAGTCGCTCATTAAAAAAGACAAAGATGTGCCTACAAAAGTATACGTAAAAGTTCAAGGTGAGATGTGTAATGCTTGCGGGTTCAAGTCATAATGAAGCCACCGACGGCGTTATGCATAAAATATGCCTTCATCATTTTAGCGATCTTCGTTCGGTTGGAATTTTACTTTAATATCGTGTTTTTAGCTTTTCGTTGTGATATTCTTGTGTATTCCTACTATTCCCTCTTATCTTAAAGAACGTTCTTCTTTCCTCCATGAATCACATTCGAAAGCCTTGAGACCTAATAATAATCAGCTGTTGAAAATACCACGGCATTCCACAAATTTTCTTGATAAATCGTTTGTTGTACAAACTTAAAGCTTAGCCTTGATAATACTCCGAGCCTTAGCTCGGATTGGTTATTTTTCAACGATGCCGATCGTTTATTTATCATAGGTACATAATATGAACAGACATATGATAAATTAGTTAATATGTATAATTATAAGTATGGTACAGTAGTACCTTTTAGGAAATTTGTTGTGTACACCTGCAACTACCCCATCTCTGTAACTCCTCTATTCTTTCACTACCTAGGTTGCCTGGAAGAGATCACACCTTGTGATAAGGCCGCCATTTGTACTGTATTAATTTGTATATGTTGTCAGTTTGTGTTGTTTCTTGAAGTGTAGAATAAAGAGTTTTATCTATCTATCTATCTATTCTCGTTTATTTAACACTACGTACTGAATTCTATTACAAGACAGGTTTTGTCATACTTACTTATCCTATGTACCCTAGTATCAGAGTTATTCAAGTCGCCCAATAGGTCTCTGAAATGCTCGGCAGCTTAACGTGCCCCCCGAAGCACGGAGGTGTACAAAAATCATACAACTTTGGTGGTCACCCATCTATGGACTGACCGCGAGCTTAGTTGCTTGACCTCGCCGATCACTGACGGACCGGTGAGATCTTCTGACTATAAGCGCATTTTTGTCATAGTAAGTACGATTAAATTTAGCAGCAAGGAGTTAGGCAGTGGGCAAATGATTCACCCGCTACGTATATGTGGAGTCTTCGTACTATCAATGAGTTTATAAATACTGTGAAATCGCTACCTGTTAACAAAGCGTCAGGTGAAGATAAAATATTCAACAAAATGATAATAGAAGCCACGAAACAATCCCATCAATTAATATTAAAAGTTTTTAATCGTTGCATATCTGAAGGGACTTTTCCGCGTACCTGGCGCAACGGTTTTATTCGTATTATACCGAAAAATGGTGATAAACTGCCTGAGGACCCTAAGTCATATTGACCAATAACGTTACTGCCTTCCTTAGGCAAGCTTCTAGAACGACTTATAGTACCGCGATTGCTACCAGGAGGACTAAAATTTCATGGTAATCAATTTGGTTTTACTGCGGGTAAATCGACAGTAGACGCAGCTATCTCGGTGAGGAAAACTGTAAACTCGTCCGAATGTAAATACGTTTTGGCCATATTCCTAGATATTTCAGGGGCGTTTGATAACACGTGGTGGCCAATTTTGTTACAAAAACTGAAGTTACGCGGTTGCTACAGTAATATATATTCGATAATCACATCTTATTTTGTACATGGCTCTGCAACTGTTAAGCTTGGTCACTACAGAGTCACTAAATCGTTAACCATGGGTTGCCCCCAGGGCTCCGTGCTCGCGCCGTATCTTTGGAACTTGGGTTTTGATGATTTCTTGACATTGCCCTTGCCATCACGCTGCTCTTTAACGGCATATGCCGACGATGGCCTCTTACTTATACAGGGTGACTCCGGGAGAGAGTTGGAAAATCTGGCTCAAACTTGTTTAAGTATGATAAGTGAATGGGGTAAAAGAAATCGCCTTACATTTGCTCCCCATAAAACCTACCAACTCCTTCTGAAGGGTGAACTAAAATCTCCCCCGAGCGTAAAACTGAATAATGTTACTGTTAAACGTAAGATATCCACGTGTTATTTGGGTTTAGTTTTAGAAAAGAACTTCTCGTTTATAGAACATATTAAATCAGTTGGAGAAAAGGCTAAGCGAAACTTTTTTGCACTTACAAGGATATCAACGGCAACCTGGGGCCTCTCTTTCAATACTCTTAGAATCATTTACGGAGCTACTTATCTTGGGTGTATATGCTACGGCTCGCCTGTGTGGGCTGATAGGGCTACCATCGGAACTGCTCGCCGTAAATTACTACAAAGCCAAAGGTTGGCGTTGATATTTTTGTGTAAAGCCTATAGAACAGTAAGCACAGAGGCCCTACCTGTACTAGCGGGTGTACTTCCGGTTGATCTTGAGGTTCAAAGACGAGCAGCGATGTATTATTCTACGCGAGAAAATTTAAATAATGATTTCTTATCATTACGCGACCGTGCTAAAATATCCAGGCTATTTATGCCAATTGCTAACTTAAATGACGAACTGCTAAATGAATGGCAATGTAGATGGAATACCTCAACCAAGGGTCGCCATCTGCACCAGTTCTTTCCGGACATACGCGAACGGTTAAATAAAACTTGGCTAATCATAGACCATTGTGTTGCACAATTTCTTACCCGACACGGCAATTTTAAAAGTAAATTGTTTAGTTTCAAATTACTATCTTCACCAATCTGTCAGTGCTCAACTTCCTGTAACGAATATGAACAAACCGCTCACCACATACTTTGGGAATGTGATCTCTGGCAAAATCAGCGTGATATTATATTAAATAGCTTGCAACCAATATCTGGAGTAGTTTATTATACGGATCTTGTAGCAACAAGGAACAACTTCCGTGCGTTTAAGCGCTTTTGCCATACCTACTATTGGAATCAAATATAACAGCTCACTTAGGACCCTTAAATTAATCCTTGGTGCTCTTGCAGCTGGCTTCTCTCGTTTAATGAGGCTATAGCCTCTTTATATCATTCTGTCTCCCGCTTTGCTCTGGAGGGAAGTGGAACTATTCATTTCTAACTCCTCCTTTTTTTCTTTCTGATTAAGTTAAAGCCATTCCCCGGGACATGCCTGAGCCTCACCGCTCAGTGTCATTTCATTGTGTGCCACTGTTGATCCTGGCTTACAGGAGTTGCAGTGGTGGGTAAGAGGGAGGGACTAGTCCCTAAGTACGATTAAATTGTCAGTTAGCTCAACACGGCCTTTTTTGTACAATCAAGTCGGTCAATAAGCGTACGTTACATCTGATACAGTCAGATGCCCATGTAATTTGTGTCCGTCTATTATATATTTGTAAAGTATCCCCCGACACAGGGATTAGATTCCCTAGTGCGGGCGTTGTCTTTTTAAACACAACTGAAAAAAAAAACTTGAGCGGTGTCAAGGGACACCCGGATGGGACGAAGTTATTTTTTATTATTTATTATGTACAAAAAATCTGTATACACTCAACAAAAATAATCGTCACGACACCGCACTGTTTAATGCGAAATAGAAAGACGAAACGAAAATATCTGGCTTGCTTTCTATAAGAGAGAGAGAGAGACAGACAGTGAAACATACGCACGCCGCACGGCTTACAATAGCTTATTATAGCATAAAGTGTCGTTACAACTTTTCGTCTTAATTTATTCCGTCTAGCCCCCTTTCGCAACGCCCGATAAGGTACTTCGTTCCAAAAAGATGTTTTTGCTTCTAAGTCCATATCTCACTTTTATACGGAGGAGAGACGAGTTCGTTTTTTTCAACACTTTCTATTTTTTCTGGGTGACTTCGTTGTGAGTCTCTATACAGCTTTGCCTGGGACATGCTAGGGCACAGGAGTTTACAGTCAGACTCTTTCCTTAGACGTATATGAATTTACTTAGACAGACTCTAAAATCGAATGCAAAACTAAAATTGTGTAGTTTTTAAAGCAATAGAAAAAGCGCTGATTGTTAGAAGAATTGCTCTACTTAAATCATTTAAAAATAGATCACAGTTCAGACTCAAGACAAACAGACATGTTCATGCACACAAATATCTGTCCTGTCCACCCAGATTCCAAAATCGAACCCACGACCTCCAGCGTGAAAAGCTAGCATTTGCCAACCACGCCAACAGGCGATATAGTTCGACGTTTTTTTTACTATGGATGTATTAGAAATCGATTTGATGAATAAATTAAACACCGTGACGTAATAACGTTTTTAAATATTTAATCTGACAGTATTTAATTAAATAATGACCTAAAGCTTGAGAGATTGGCTACAATACATCTGTATACAGTATCGTTAAACAATACAATTCTAGAAATTGACTACATACACTACAAATTAACCTGTAATAATCAGTTTATGTCACCTAATCTAACAAAGAGATTTAATTAGAGCTTTCGCACGTGCTCCACGTATACCGGAGAAAGACTTATTCATGTTTGTAGTTAGAATCAACGAATATATGTGTATTCCTCGAATTCAGAGCGTATTTTTGCTACACCCGTGAGAATTGTACAAAGATTATTTTGTTCTTCCCTTTGGAATGTCTGATTTAAATTATTTTCTGTTTATTCCCCAGATCCTTGTGGAAAACAATTTCATTATGGAAAAAACCTGACTTTGAATATAAGTTGTTCTAATATTGTATTCTTAAACTGAACTCTAAATGAATTAAGTTCTATTCTATTCCTGATTCTGGGTGTAAATTATTTATATAAGTATGTATTTACAAAAAGAAAAATAGTATATGCTGTATATCAGTTATCTGGTTTCCATAGTATAAGCTTTGCTTATATTGGGATCAGATGACCGTGTGTGAATAATGTCCCAGGATATTATTATTTATTTATTCATTTTCCAACAGTAGTAAGATTTTTTCAAGTCAATAAACTTGCATTATTCTAAACATCTCCTTACATTACGTAACATGTATTTGATAGCTAAAAGTTACACAAACATCCTACGTAGTGACAGTTGAAATAAGATGGATAATGAAAACATTTATGTCCGCTTTTGGCTCATAACTCTATGGATACTTTAACTCAATTGATATGGGGGTAGATTTTTATTAAATTAAATAAACTTTGTGTCACAATTGAAATCTTACGAAGCATCCACCAAACCCGAACTTTAAATTCGAATGTAAAAAAAGTTAATATTCTATAACATAAGTTTAATAAAGGCGTTTATATATATGCCAATATCGCATTTCAAAATCTGTCGTGCATCGCCACATCTAATGTATGAGAAAATAAAAAGCCATAGCCGGTCTGCTACGCCAAGAATTATCCCCTATTCGGTACATATATGTACCTACATATATGTACCGAATAGGGGATAATTCTTGGCGTAGCACTTTGTAGACTGTAGAACGTAGTCGGTTGTAGCTCATAGTTTGCAAAGACGAGGGTAAGTCCGTAGCTCGTAGCACGTAGTCTGTACTTCGTAGCACGTAGTCTGTACTTCGTAGCAAGTAGTCTTCAGCGCAGTTTGTATGTAGCACCATTCCAGATCACCATACACCATTCAATGCATGGAGTGTAATTCGTCTATTTTCTAAACCGAGAAAAGCATATATAATACAAGTTAGCATGTACAATGATATAGTTAAAGGGTAAAACTTATTTTTTCAGGCCGTCTTTCAAATATGATTGTGATATCACTATATGTAAATATTTTGTTAAAACAATGGATCTTCTATATTCATTTTAAATTGATTATGATCTAATGGAATCTACTACGGGAAGTGACACCTGCCTCACCCTTGTTCGTTTGACCCAAATATCTATAATAAATATTTGTATATCAGGAGAAAGTGAAAGCTTAACGAGAAGCGATGCAATACTTGCTTTGATCAGTTTACCCAGCGCGGTTTCGTAAATTCTATTAAAATTGTATATTCAATTTGAATGTATTTTGTATACAGGGATAATTTTTTCTAGTGCAAGAGTTGACTTTAATTAAAGTAAAGTGTATAAAAGAGATTTACTTTCAAATTCTAAAGTACGTTCTTTTTTATTTTGTAATACATATATATGTGTCGGAGATAGTTACAAATTAAATTC
The DNA here is from genome assembly GCA_951640165.1 of Pseudoips prasinana. Taxonomy (NCBI): domain Eukaryota; kingdom Metazoa; phylum Arthropoda; class Insecta; order Lepidoptera; family Nolidae; genus Pseudoips; species Pseudoips prasinana. Next base: position 26,770,480 of record OX621251.1, on the reverse strand, counting down.
GCCAACCAAGTAAGACATTTAGTTGGTACTGTACAAAACATTGTTGAGAGTATATTTTGATATTGTAATTAGATTATAGTTGTTAAAAAACAACTGTTATAACTTCACGATAATTCCTGTTAGATTACTTGATGAATTTTAATAGTTACACTATTTGGATTTAGATCCTTTTTGTAAATTGTATCGAGTAAACGCGTGACGTATTTCCGTACGCCATTGAACAGAGCTGTTTGGAGGGAGTGGGAGGCGTGGCCTACCCCTATATAAGAGCTCGCACTGGCTTGTACAGTCAGCATAGTCCGGTGAAGCAGTAAAAGCCGAGAGGCTAACTGCACGCGTCACATTAAAAAAAAAAAAAAAAAAAAAATGTACAGTCAGTCTATCTTCGGAGTAGACTCGATAAAGAGCTCTGCTCCCAACAGAACTGTTCGTCTACTTGGTACAGTCTTGCACTGTATATTGCATACGCGGAATTGCTGACGCGATACCCTATGCTATAGCTATATTGCCTAGACAATACGCTATTCGGGTGGTTGTATTGAACGTAGAATTAAGATTCTGTTCGTCTCCATTATACTTTCTTTATTTTAATTGCAATCTTTGTAATATTGTAATTAGTGTGTAAATTAATCGACCTTGTTAGTTAATTTTGGCTACTTAATCCCAACAACATGGGAACTCCAAACCCTGACATACCGCTCTTTGGGCCCCCTACTCCTACATATGTATATACTTACGATGTTCCCAAGAGACAAGTAATAAATTAAGTTGAGATAACTCTTTATTGTACACCAAGTAAAATAAATCACAAGAAACAAGGATGCATCACAAAATTGTACAAATGCCGGCCTTATCAATAAACGTGATCTCTTCCAGACAACCTAGGCAGGGATTGGAGCATGGAATAACAAAGTTGGGGTAGTTGTCAGTTTACACATATGATAAAATGGTACGCACTGGTACCATGACTAAAACCAGTGAACTTAATACTTACTACAAACTTATACATTAACTTACCTACTACATACTATACTATATGTATATACAACTATATACATATATCTTTCTATTAGCTACTATATACTTTTTATTACACTTTTCATACATTAAAGGTGTCAGTAAAACGCAATGCTCGTTTTTTTTTTTTTTTTTATTTTTTTTTTATTTATTTATTAACTCTTTCAAATAAAACATAAAAAATAGACATTGTCTCACAAAACCGTATAAACGGTTTGTCTGTGAGAACCATCGAGTCACAATTTTAAACTGGTATACAGTAGACTATACAAATTACAGTGAAAGTAATCAAACCATACATCTTATGTAAAATTAACTTAATTTGAAATATTCATTTATACATTTAGAGACTTTCTAGTAAATAGTGTCTTAAAGTTTTCATAAATTTTCCTTTTATTGGTTCATTCCTTATACTCATTGGCAAGGTGTTAAGAAGGTAAGGTATACGTTTCTGTAAGGTTCTATCTCCAAAGTAATTACCTACTTTAGGAACCTCAAACTTACGTTGACTTATGGACCTAGTGCCTTTGTTGTGTGCCATTACTGGGTAACGCTCCCAACTGCCATGACTATTAGTGAGAAGTAAATATTTATGTTTTAAACTGACTGGAAGAATTTTACATATTTTAAATAACTTTGAATAATCACCCTTACAGGCTCTTTTTTGTTGTTTGCTAACCAATAGTTTTAAGAATCTAATCTGTAGTTCTTCTAATTTTTGTACATAGCTTTTAAAAGTGAGTCCATAGCAGTCGAGGGCGTAACCCAGTATGGAGTCCACCAATGACAAATATAGACACCTCAGGGTACTAGTAGGAACCTTGAAGCTTAGATGGTAGAATTTACCTAATAGTATTCGTAATTTGTTACATAAGTGGTCTATATGATTTTTCCATGAGAAATTCAATCCAAGGTACGTTACGCATGTATCTTTTTCTATAGGTTTGCATCTACATTTATCAAATTTATTGTGAATACATTCAAAACTGTGTGTATAAATGGGTGGAGTCATGTCGGGCGGAATTATATAAGGGGAATGAATGATTAAATGTTTGGTTTTTTCCGCATTGAGAACTATGCCATTGTCATGCGACCATTTAACCACCGCATCCACGTCTTGTTGTACGAGGCGACAAGTCTCGGCGAGGTCAGTACCGGCTTTCAGGGCGCAAAGGTCGTCTGCGAACATATACGTCGAGCAGTGCTGCAGCACGCCACACAGACTATTGACATGCATCAAATAGCATATCGGAGCACACCCCGCCCCCTGCGGAACCCCGCAGCGCACCTGCCTCGCGTCGCCGTACGTATCGCCTAGCCTTACGCGGTACTGTCGCTCGCTAAAGTAATCTCGGAACCATTTATTTAAGGGTTTGTTCACACCACACTCCTCCATCGCGTTTAATAGTGTTTTAAATTCTAATGTATCGAACGCTTTCTTATAGTCGAAAAATACAGCAACTATAATTTTTTTGTCATTTAGATGGTTATTTATTTCGTTAGAAAATTCTGATAAAAGACTGTATGTACCTTTTCCTTTCTGAAATCCATGTTGACTTTCATTAATTATTTTATTTTTTTGCAAATAATGTCCTAATTGGTTTACAATACACTTTTCCAGTATTTTGTCTATACTTGATAGTATTGCAATAGGTCTATAATTTGAAAACACTTTTCGATCTCCCTTTTTATAAATTGGGCGCACTATTGCCTCTTTTAACTTACTCGGACACATATAGTTTTTGACGCACAAGTTGACTAGATGGGCGAGCACTGGACTTACTTTATTTACTATAAATTTGAGATCAGTCATACGCACGAGATCACTACCGGGTGATTTTTTTGCATTCATACCTATAATGACACGTTTGACATACTGGCTAGATACTGGTTGCCATCTCATACATACATTGTTTTCTTTTACATAAGAAATTCTATCTACCCATTTATCACCACAGACATGCTTAATATTTTCAATTTCGTCAGAGAAGGTTGATGTAAATTTATCACATATATCTTTCTCACTCCCTTGTTCCTTCATATTATTTAATATTATATTATCTAACGACTTTCTTGTATTCCCTAGCATTTCATGTATTCTATCCCATATTTTTTTAATATTATTATTACATTCCAATATACTTTGTTTATCATAGTCATTCCTACTTTTTGTTATTATTTTATAGCATTTATTTCTGTATTTAGTATAATTTAAACGTTTAATCATATTTTTTGGTTCATTTCTCCATATCGAAAATAGTCGGTCCCTTTCCTTTAACATTTTTTTATGATGTTCAGTTATCCAGCTATTATTATTTCTTTTACTATTGTATATGGGTTTATTTATAAAGCATCTATCATAAATGTCGGCAAAAATTTTTCTAAACGATTCATAAAGTTTTATCGGGCAAGTAATATTCAAAAGACTTTCAAAGTTAGTTGATAACAATTGATCACGCACAGCAAGATTGTCGAGCACACGTCGCGTTAATTTGGGAACTTTTGCTTGCGATGCATTATGTGCATGATTGTACTGTGCGCTAGCCCCCGGTGACGGATCCGATATGGAATTCGTAGGCTGAGTGCAGTTCCATTGTACCGCTACTGTTACTGGAAAATGATCAGATATTTTATTATGTATTACTGCTGATTGAATGTGTGCGAGAGGTGCTCTAATGTATATGTGGTCTAAACAAGACTCGGTTAGGTCATCCAATAGTATTTCGCTGCGTGTGACTTGATTTATACATTTTACGAATCCGTATTCTGACAACAAATCTTCGTACATAATCACTTGTTTATCTTTATAATTTAGTAAATTTATGTTTATGTCGCCGCATATAATTACTTTAGTATCATTGGGTATACTTTCCAGCAACTTACGAAGCTCGCTAAGGTATTGTGGAATTTTGTTTTGTTTATTTAACTTTGGTGGTCTGTAAATTGATATTAGATATATACGTTCGTTATCATTGTTAAATGTTATGGAAACGCACTCCGCGGTGCTCATCTCAACTGTTAGCATTAATGAGTCGCACACTTGCGCCGCGAGCCCCTCCCTCACATAGACCAGTACTCCACCCCCCGATCGCCCTGTTCGTAAATAACTATTAGTGGAGAAGCCATTAATTTTATAAAATTGTAAAAATGTAAAGTCTATATTCGGTTCCGTGATTACTATGATATCAATGTTTTTAAGATTGTCGTTTAACATGACTAATAACTCACTAAAGTTTTTCTTTATAGATCTTATGTTAATATGAAATAAACGTAGGTCTACTTTACTGTTGAGTGTTGACATCCAACTATTGAGGTTATCTACAGAACACATACTGACTGAATCAGTTTTAATCGAATCTATATGATCTAAAAATGAGAATTTTAAGGATATGTCTTAAGCATACATGGTAAATTATGGTACATACATATATATATATATATATATATATATATATATTAGTGGTTTTTGTTGACTTCACGAAGGTCATCGCCTGATCTGATCCATATCGCCTTTTCGCCGTCTGCCTTTTTTACCAGTATCTTGCCGTTGAGAACCCAAATATACTTATATGTTTCCTTTAGTTGTTTTTTGGTATTCCACAGTAGTTCTCGTGTGGTTTTGGTAAGATCTTCGTTAATAAAGATTTTGTTCGTTTGGGAGCCATCGGTGACTGAGGCGCTGGTTATAAGCTTGAGTTTACGCCTGCTCGCGAGCCAGGAGCTACGAATCTCGGTGCCGGTGTTCGTAAATCTTACTATGATAGAAGGTGGTTTGTCACTCGTTCTCTGCTGTCGCCGACTCACCCATTCGATGTTCGTACAGTTAACCTCGAGTAATTCTCCGAGTTTTTTAACTACCTGCATGGTATTTTCTTCTGGTAATTGTTCGATACCTACAATTTCGATATTTTGTTTTCGCGACAATTGTTCAAACTCATGGATTTTTTGTTCAAGTGCTATGTTAACTTTCTCCAAGTAAACACACTTGTTATTGGCATTCTGTAACGACTTTTCGATATTATTTATTTTCTTCTTCGATAGTTCATGTTCAAACAATAACTTGTCGTATTTTTCAGAAAGAAGTCCCATGCTGGCTGTTATCGAATTTAGTTGTTTTTGTAGGCTCGGAAGGGTGCTAACTTTATTCTGTATGTCCTTTAGAATTTTTTCAAACCCTTGTAACTCCAGGTCCTGTTCATATTCCTCCGTTTCTTCTTCTTCTTCGCAGTTATTACAATAGGTTCGGGTTCTACCCGCCTTCATATCTGCTAACAATCCTTTTACACACGCCCGATGGAATGTTCCTTGGCAAGTGCCTTGACATATGAAGTGTGATCCTGTTTTAGATAACGCCTTTTTACACTTTTGACACTGCATTTTAAAGTTTTATACACAATCGCAACGGTAATCGAAAGATCTCGCGTCATGCGTCGCGCGCGCACGTATGTTTGTACTCGACGGTGACTCGGACGCGACTTTGGTCCGTGTTGGCAGTGTGGTATTTTCTTCCACATGCAACTGTATACGTCAGCCATGCTTCAATTACGCCATTAGAAATCGAATTCGTGATATCAGATCTTAATCTAGAGTCACTACACAACAGTAGCAACTGTTGTGTAGTGTGACTCTAGATTAAGATCTGATGATACACGATCGAAGAAAAAAATACTGAAAATAAAATCTATGATCTTCCAGTTTTAGGTCCCCATTTTTAAAATGTTCGCAATTTATAACGTAAGGCGATTGGCCCACTGCCCCGCATGATGCAGCGTAGTCCGTGAGTGCGTGTTGTATCATTGCTTGTAAGTATCTCCGTTTGTATAGAAAACACGCACAGTCCAATACACTGGAAATGCATCTTTGCATGCAGATGCCAATCGCCTAAATTTAAATTTACGTAAGGTATAAAATGCTAACATATTTGAAAAATAAATAATAAATAAGTGTCCTTTGATGCTTTACCAAGCGGGTCATGTTGTTGTGTGTTGTGGCGTACAATACATGAATCTAGAATAGGGTGTCGTACGTAGGAACTCGGCTGGATTGAAGTCAAGAAGCTCATGAACATAAAGCTATTTCGTACTAAATACTCAAGAAAACCAAGAATTTTATTGAACATTTAACAGTCAGCCAAATATCGTATTAGTTCTTGTCATAGAACCTGTTATTGTAGCCTACAGGTAAACCTAAATCCATCAAACTCTCCTGACCAAATGTGAACCATAATAAAAAAGTCACATTTAATGAGGATTTATTAGATTTAGTTCTTTCAACCGTAGCGGTAGACTTATGTTGAACAATGATTGCAAAATGTAGTTCGTTTTCCTATGATTTAATTGAATAATTGTGTAATGAACTGCTAGATTCGTATATTTCGCCTACTTTCATAGCGTTATGTCCTATCGCGTTCTGCTCTGGGGCTCGGTAGATGACATAGAAGCCATATTAATACTGCAGAAAAAACAGTCAGAGTATTGCTTTTATTAATTAAGTGGATAAAATCCCGCATATATGCTCAGCTGAGCATGTTTCATCGGACTTTTTTTTTATTTTTTTATAAGGGGTAATGTCTCAACAGGAACTTATTGGAACCGGTAATAGGTAAACCTAGTTTTCGCTGGGTTTTCTCAGTTGGGGCATAAAGTTCTTAGTTTGACACGGGGGTGGCATAAAGCGCGATTAGAGTGTATATTATGTATGTATCGTCATATATAGTTGTTCTGAGTCTGGATGTAATTTGTGTCCGTCCATTATATGTTTGTAACGTACCGTGCATGTGCAACACAGGGATTAGATTACCTGGCGCGGGCGTAGTCTTTAAAAAAATATATGCATGATGTTCGCTCTACAAAATAATGAACCAATAATTTAAATATGACCAAAAACTGTGAAAATAGGCAATTAACTAATATTTAAACTTTTGAGTAACCACTTTTGCGTTCACCCATTTATAGACTGACCGCACACCTAGGTACTTAACCCCGACGCTCGTTAGAAGATGGGTGTGGCTAACTGCCTATTATTCATTAAGCTAATGCGTAAAATACTATTTTTTATTTCTAATCAACGTTTTGGCAAATAAATAATCAATCGAAAGAAACTTTGAACTGTTTATATTTGTCGAAATATTCTCTGCTGAATAGGTAAGACGTTCATGCGAAAAATCAACTTTCTTAACAAAAATAAATGTTGCAGTTCACTATTTCTAAGTATTAATTTCATTAGAACAAAAGTTCAATTGAGTATAACACATATATGAGTGAGCAAGTTGTTTGTTTGAAGTCATATTGCGTCAATAGCTTTTCAAATTAAAACCAATCGCAGGTCTCCAAGGTACAAGTTTTATTAGGTTCGTATGTTTTTAAGGTTCCATGCCAGAATGGTTAAAAGGACACACAACATGTGGGTTTCTTGAGCATTTAGAAGCACGTCATCATTCTAGACCGCGGCGAGTTGTGTGTTTGCATAGCAATTTTTGTTTAACAGGACTTTACATTTGTAGCAGCTGTGATTAAATATTTATTGAGACAGTAACGACTTGAGACTCAGTTGGTAGTGAAACTACATTCTGATCGAAAAGTTGCGGCTGCATCCTCGTACAAGAAAAATTTATATTCATAAACATATTTTGTTTTGGTCTGGGTATTATAATAAATAAATAACTTGAGAGGTGTCAAGGGACACCCGGATGGAACGAAGTTATTTCTTATTATTTATTATGTACAAAAACCTGTATACACTCAACAAAAATAATCGTCGCGACACCACACTGTTCAATGCGAAATAGAGTTTGTTTCTTATCAAAATAAATAAATAAATAAGAGAGAGAGAGAGAGAGAGACAGAGAAACATGCGCACGCCGCACAGCTGCAAAAAGTATCGTGACAACTTTTCATAAGATTTTTTTCCGTCTAGCCCCCTTTCACAACGCGCGATAAGGAACTTCGTTCTAATAATAATGGACAACCAACACAACAGCCATCTGATCCTTAAATAGGCAGAGCCTGTACTATGGCAACCAGACAACTGATAAACATACTAAAATGTATATTTTAAAATACATACATATTATAGATACATTGAAGAAGAAGAAATAGTATAATTTATCTATAATATGTACACAGTACAAATAATCATGCTCATCACACAAATATTTGTCCTGGATGGGATCGAATCATTTTCTGTATATTCTATGTATAATTACAAAAAAGTAAATAAGTTTTGCTTAGTTTGGGCTGGATGGCACAGTCTCATGGGTCCCAGATATTTACTATTCTTATTATTCTTGCTTTAATGGTTTCACAGTGCATTTAACCAGATATATATATGTTTGGATTTACTCAAAATACCCTTTACTGCTTTGCGTTTCGAACACTATTGATACTGTACTGTACCATATGTTTAAATGTCATCACAAACAATGCCATGCATGCTTGCAAGTTGGGTAGTTTTACTATTAACTGCTATATTATTAATATAATGTGTTTTGTTTCCATGTAATTATTCCGTTTATGTGCTAAATAAATATGTTTAATATACTCATCAATACCCACGAAAATCCATGTAGTTATCTGTCTATTTTTTATAATTAAGTAACAATAAACGCTTTTGTTCAAATAAGACAATCAATACACGGGTAAAATATAAAAACAAGATATTAGTGGTGAAAAGGATTTATGTTATCATTTATTATATGTAGTAATCATTTAAATGGAACGATTTGTGTAAAATATGTATTAGAATAAAATTATTTATTAATTATTTTTCTTTTTATAACTCCAAGCATTTTTTCATGCCGACGACAATTTTTTCGTAGAATAGGTACCATCGAGGGTTGTCTTCTTCTTCAATCTAACTTAAATAGACTAACAACCTTCTACAGCGTAATAAAATGTACAGTTTAATATAATAAACGTCAACACCAAGAAATGTCAAATCATTAGATTTACAAGGAAAAAACATCCCATTAATAATAATTCTGACTACCGTATATGCGCCGTAAATATTCTTAGAACATCACAAGTAAGAGATGTTATTCTTGACAGTAAATTTACGTTCAGTACCTATACACATTGACTATAACACCACTAAAGCTTATAAATCACTAGGCTTCGTGATACGTAATAGTCAACCGTTCAAAGACTAAGGCGACGTCCTGCGTGAGCGATCTAGACGCGAACGCGAAGCGGCGCGGCGCGAAAACAACAATCAGTCGAAACCTATTGAAGTGTCCTACGTGACCAAACGCGCGTGCGGTGCGGTGCGGAGCGGCGCGAAATGAAGCGATATCGATCAGTTGGCTTGATATTTTCGCGCCAACTGGATGCGGTGCCTCGTGTTTTTGCGGCGTCGGTGGCGGCTGCGCGAGACGATTCGCGTGCACGTAGGACATTGCCGCCGCGTCGCACCGCATCGCATCGAATTCGCGTGTCACCGCTTCGTAATCGCGTTCGCTTTAAACCGCCTACATAGGACGTAGCGTTACAATGTCTTAAAAAGCTATATTTCTATATTTCAGTTACGTAAGAAGTTTATTGGAGTTTGGAACTTTCATCTAGAGATCTTTTTAGGAAATGCTTCCTAAAAAGATCTCTAGATGAAAGTTCCAAACTCCAATAAACTGTATAAATATATGCATAAAACATTGAAAAAATCCAACAAATTTTATCAAAACTTTACATCTACTTTAACATCATCGTCATGATCATATCAGCCGAAAGATGCCCACTGCTGAATAAAGGCCTCCCCCAAGGATCTTCACAATTGTCGGTCCTGGGCTATCCGCATCCAGCGACAAGTACTTTATCAAACACTAGCTGTGCCCCGCGGATTTACCCGCGTAAAATTTTATAAATTATCACAACTCCTACCCAGTAGGTGATAGCGTGATAATATGTAGCCTTTATGTTGACCCGACCTCTTAGTAATATTCATGCGAAATTTGAAGTAAATCCATGCAGTACTTTTTGATTTTATCCCGGACATACATACAGACAAAAATTCTAAAAACGATATTTTTGGCTTCGATATCGATTGTAGATCACGCCCCAAGTATCCTTTTTTTTTAAATATTCAATGTACAGTTCTGACTTTCCTACGATTTTATTCTTATGTATAGATTATAAGTAATTTTTTTTTCGCTAATATGATGCGATTTGACGGACATGTTATTCCTATTTGACGTTCCTAACAAAAATAATTGACTGTTCCAAGTTTCTATCTAAATTAAATTTCGACACACCACTTAGACGCACCAGGCATACTTCATTATTCGTGGTTGCCGCAACTAAGACCAAAATTATTCTATACTAGCTGTGCCCCGCGGTTTAACCGCGTTAAATTTCATAAATGATCTTAGCTCCTCCCCCGTAAGTGATAGCGTGATAATATGTAGCCTATATGTTGACACGACCTCTTAGTAATATTCATGCAAAATTTGAAGTAAATCCATGTAGTACTTTTTGAGTTTAGCCCGGACATACATACAGACGTACAGACACAGAGACAATAATACTAAAAACTTTATTTTTCGCTTCGATATAACTTGCTGATAACAAACTATGCCATCAATGCCACAATCTGTAAAATTCGAATTCGTACATCCATGTTGTGCTTGGTTAACTTAACCTGAGTTTCTTACCGGTTATGATATTTACTTACCCACATTTATTTTGTTCTTAAGAATATTGTTTATGTTAATTTATATACGTACCTTTGTGCGCCCTAATTAATAATCTAAGTTTTAAAAATTGTTTCTCAGTAAGTGAATTATGTATACAATTCTTTATGAGAAATAAAGTTATTCTTAACCGTAATATCGAAATTAGATCACGCCCCAAGTATCCTTATTAAAAAATATTCAATGTACAGTTTTGACTTTCCTACGATTTTATTATATGTATAGATTATCCGCACTATTACTCCTCCTAATGTAACGTTACGTGGGCATGTTAGTAAGCAGTTCTATGTGAGCATCTAGCGTAACGTTTCGTAGACACATAGTTCCAACATGCTGGCTAGACGTAAAAATCCGCTATCGGTTCTCAGAGCTTATATGAAAATACTTATAGACGGGCCAGCTGGCGAGGTTGGCAAATGCTTGCTTTTCACGGTGGAGGTCATGGGTTCGATTCCCACCCAGGACTGATATTTGTGTGCATGAACATGTTTGTTGGTTCTGAGTCTGGGTGTAATTATCTATATAAGTATGTATTTACAAAAGAAAAGTAGTATATCAGTTATCTGGTTTCCATAGTACTAGTCTGTTTAGTTTGGGATCAGATGGCCGTGTGTAAATAATGTCCCAGGATATTATAATTATTATTATATTACTTATTGTTGCATTAACATGCGTTTAGTAAACGAGCGTCTAGGCAAGCTAGTCATAAGATGAGGTACCATCTGCTCTTTTCACTATATGAAGCTTTGATATAATAGAAAACTTTATCGAATCATGTACGAGTTTACTCTTCGATATGACCCTTAAATTGCTCCCTGCCCAGCCTTAAAAGGGTTATCATAATAGCTAATGCCTTTCCAAATCCATTTTATAGTTTTAGATTTATTAAGTTGCGCTGTAAAGTTAATATTTGTGGTTGAAGTTTATAACAATTCTCTCGCCACTGTTCATTAATTTTAATGGGAATAATTTTTTAAATTATGAGTGTATGACATTGACTGCTTTTGTGTACTGAAAAACTTCAACATATTAAAATTAAATAGCTTATCTTTAGCTATTGACAGTGTTAGTTATGTAGTGAGTACTTCTTTGTGGAACCTATCTTATTATATTTCTTCACATAAACACAAAATATATTTTTAAAACATTGAATTTTATATTTAGAGATTTTGTTCATAGTACAAAAGTCGACTCTTCGTCTATGATTCAGTCTATCTGTCTGTGCGTCTGCCACAGCGTTTCTATGAGTATTTCCCAGCAACATAAAATGATACCGAATTTAAATTAAAAATAGTTTTAAGTCTACTCAACCGAACTTATTCTTTTAATCTATACATATAATAAAATCGTAGGAAAGTCAAAACTGTACATTGAATATTTTTTAATAAGGATACTTGGGGCGTGATCTACTTTCAATATCGAAGCCAAAAATAAAGTTGTAAGTATTTTTGTCTGTTTGTCTGGGCTAAACTCAAGAAGTACTGCATGGATTTACTTCAAATTTTGCATGAATTTTACTAAGAGGTCGGGTCGACATATAGGCTACATATTATCACGCTATCACTTACGGGGGAGGAGCTAAGATAATTTGTAAAATTAAACGCGGGTAAAACCGCGGGGCACAGCTAGTATTTCATTAAATTATTTTCTGTTTAATAGTAAGCTTTTGTATATTATTGTAACACATAACCAAATTGTTTCGACAGGGTATCAACTTCAAGCATTTCGACAAATTATAGAACGAGTTTTTGTCATGACAAACGTTCATATAACTTTTTACTTTTTATTTCAGAAATATGTACCTTATAGCAAAACAATCTAGAACTATAACAATAAATAAATGTTAACGTACATTTACCATTGCTTCTTAGAAACTAGTCGCCAACAAACTTAGTTGTATGCCGTCTTGTTTTGTACAGTACTTGAATACTGGTAACTAATTAACTTCATATGTCAAAAGAAAAGTATAAAGAAGAGAAGAGTTCTCGCGTCGTTTCCAAGAGTAGAACTTTTCTATTTCTACTTTATAAATATTATATGTATTTGAGAACTATTAGATAGGTAGAGTAGACTTTATTGCACCAGAAAACACAATATCTTAATAAAGAAAATACAGGTACAATCGGCGGTCTTATCGCTTTGTAGCGATCTCTTCCAGACAACCGTTGGGTGGACAAGAAGAATTAAGATGGAAAAGGCGGCAGTTGTAAGTGTACTATCGTGTGTATAAATGTTTAACGTTATAACTATTATCTCAGTTTATCCATATCTGAGTATATTTGAATATGGAAGAGTATAGAGTTAAAGATTTTTTTGTATTTTTCAATTTACTCAAATTATTATTATTCTTTCATACAAAAATATCTATAATCTGACGCATTTTGTATGTGGAGCCAATAGAATATTTCACATACTTGTTTTTACTACTTCAATTTCACGAGCAGATAACTATTTATGTTACATCGGTATTAAGTGCTATATAATTATAACACCCACTTAATCAAATTTATACCTTTTCTACGCATGAATAACGTTTAATCTTCCAAATTGCGTGTTTCAGTTCAAATGCTTCTAGAATTCCCGAGTTATTTAGTGAATATCAACGCGTGCCTTTCATGATTAAATTAAATGATTAGACGGTGTATTTAGTATCATTATTCTAATGATTTGTCTCTCAGGAACTGAAGGTGAAGGGCACGGCCATCTTGAGTAATTAGAGTAGTTAAAACGCTCGTGGGCGATTTGTTTTTAATGGAAAGGACAATCGGAGCGCGCACCTACGTTGGCACAAAGATTAGGCCCTGCCTCGTCTGATAGAATCTTTAATCCTGTGACCTTATATAGAACCTTTTCATTGCTCCTACCTTTTTGTCTTTTTTAATTGTAAAGTCTTTTGTTTCCATTCTATATATAGGTATTTATTTTTGTTTAAAAACATAATGTGGAGTTCTGTAGTTGAAAATGTATTGTTTATTTTAAAAATGTAGTATTAAATCCAACGTGTAATCATCGTTCACCGGTATGTAAGCGATCGGCGAGGTTAAGCAACTAGGCTCGCGGTCAGTCCATAGATGGGTGACCGCCAAAGTGGTTTAATTTCTGAGCGTCTCCGTGCTTCGGAGAGCACGTTAAGCTGTCGGTCCCGGTTGTAGTCATTAGACAACAGTCGTTAAGCCATGTCAGAGGCCTACTGGGCGGCTTGAGCAACTCTGACACTAGGGTTACCACTGCCCATACGATAAGCAAGCAAGCAATAATAATAATGCCCTCCAGGCCGAATTTCGGCTACGGCGGCCACTCTCAATGGAGACTAGCCAACTAAGCAAGACATATTGTAGTGCACAAGTGTGTGTGTGAACACACAGCATCAATTTCTATTCCATCACTCTCATGATCTAATGGGAAAGGTCAGGTACAGGACCGTTTGCGTGCTCTCCGAGGCACGCTATAATACCGCCAACTCCCAGACTTCGGGTTGATACTCAGAAATTATGGTCGATTATGTTTGTCATAATATAAACACAGCAATAACGCAATACTAGTTGTATATATTCTCTTTGATGACTTTTAAAGTGGACATTTAAAGCGCATGATAATTTTGTAATTTAATTAGAAGTAGTTTTTTAAGCGCTATCGGAAGATCAGCGTTACAGTAATCATTATTATTTACTGTAACATTTGCTGAGGTAGACGCCTTTCCTAGCTAGTACTTATAATGTTGCATGCTTCATAAGTATTATGTAAACTAAACGCAATTAGTTATATCGTCTTAGATGTAAACTAAGTTAAGGATTATCTGTGCTTGTTGGGAATAAACCTTTTATTTTTTATTTTTTTTTATATAGGTGATGCAACGATGTTACCTTTAAACTTTTTATATGAGTGAAGACTTTAATCTCTTAATTTTAATCGATATCTAATTATTTTGTAAAGTATTGAAAGATAGAGTTGCTGATTAGTAGAGCTAGAGAATAGAAGAAAAGCAATTTCTACGTGTTACGATATAAGATGAGGGAATAAAATATTTTCGTTAGAACATGATTGAATTTTGTTATCATTGGATATATCGCCTTGAAATACCGGTATTGTAGGTCTCGTTGCGAATTGCGGCGAGTGTTACATTGTAGGTATATATGGATAATTAGATACTCAGTTTGTTAGAGGTTAATTAAAAGATAAATTGTCGGCGGTGTTTCATGTCATGTGCCTCGGTGAGCACGTAAAGATAAGTCCTAGATCGGTTTGCTCGTTCTATCGGATCTGACCGCTGTGGCTGAAACTAAATCTGGAGGTCATTACTTTTATAAGCTTCCATTGAATTTTTGTTTATAAAAACAACGCCGTCATCAAAATTCAACTAGAAGGTTTTTTTTCTTTTCAAACAAAGTAGGTAATAGATTAATTTCGCCTTCATTTTATTTGTTTATTTCTATGCGCATGTCGCGTTCATAAAGTAAATACATGACAGTTATTTTTCTCTATGAAAGTAGTGAAACAGTCTTGATGTATATGGATGTTGTAGGATTTCTTTATATATATGTCGCAGGCGGACGGTTTGTAGCGCTCCTTAGTCATGTCTTTCATCGGGTTCTGACATTTTTGGAAGCCGCGATCAAATAATCAAGATCATAGCAACTCAAATAGGTTTGATTCTAACCGAACTAAGGATCACCACAATAAACTTAATGATGTTTAAATCGAGCAGACACGTCCGGTAGGTGCAAGCTCTCCAAATAGAATACTCTACCGCTCCAAGGCACGCATCCAAAGATTCGCCAAACAAAGACTCGCTGTGACGTCACCCTTGCGTTCGATATTTGTATGGCAGAGTGGCCATCGGCAGATTTTGGATTTTTATTAAAACTGTGCTACAATCTATTTTTAAATTTAATAATATTCACTTATTAGTCTTATAGTCAAATTATATCTATTTTAGTGGTTTTAGTGATTAATTTATCACCAGTAGTTAAGTTTATTACGAAATTGTACCTTTGCTATATATATATATATATATATATATATATATATATATATATAAAACAAAAATATCATACAAAATATACTATACATGTATATATAATAACATACATACAAAAATATCTTACAGTGGACTTGAAAACCTCTTTTTAAGTCAAGATCAACAAAAAGGAACTATTAAGATTTTCATAGTTTCTACAATGTTTTTAGTATTTGATTAATAATTTCCGGTAAGCCAGCGTGACTTCAAAAACAAGCTTTGGGTTGTATATAGCCTAATATTATCACGCAGCAAGTTAACATCACCAGGGGCTCTACCGGCTAAGTTGCCGAACATCGTTTTCGTGAATGGCGTTCAAATAAATAAAGGTTTAAACTGATAATCAATCTTTTAATCAGCTTCAACGTTGACAATCGATTCCGGACCATTTATGACGTCACATGTGGTCATGGAAGCCGATTTAACGATTGATTAAGTAATTTTTAACCTTTATTTATTTGAACGCCATTCACGAATTGTTCGGCGACTTAGCCGGTAGAGCCCCAGGTCAATTTCAACGTAGAACGAATAAACACTGCCATTTATTTCCAATTTTAAAGTTAATAGCCAAATGTTGGAAAGCTCTTTGGAGTGAGACGTGTATGAAATGGGTTTTCATTTAATATTATATTACATTATATTCTCGGGAGGGTTTAGTAATTTTAAATAACGTGTGCGTTACATTTACATTATAATGTTAAAGTTTTTGCATTGGCAAAATACTCAGTCACCAACTATGTCACCTTCAAAAGTTTTTATTGAAATTATAAATTGTTTTTGGTAGATATGTTTTTACTTTTTTTCTTCAGTATTTCTTTTTAATAAAATATAATTATTAAGGTTTTTTTAATAGACAACGCCCGCTCTAGTTAAATAACCCCTGTGTACAAATAATTTATGTTACGTGTTGTGAAAAAAGTGTAAATATTAAAGTAGTTGGTTGTTGTTTTGGATACCTACAACTTTGCCAATATTTTTTAGGACTTTTAGTTTTGCCCGAAATCCTTTGACGGCTTTTACCCTTAAAAAGTCACTCCCTTCCATTTCTCGAATACAGATCGACCCTTGATTAATATTCCTTTAATTTTTGTTTGATTTCCCTTTCCCTTTTCTAATGAGTCTCATCCTACTATTTTCTTTTTGGTTTCAATTATCGACTCTGGCAAATAATAATAATAATAATATCTAGGGACAATGTCACACAGATCATCCTAGCCCCAAACTAAGCAAAGCTAGTACTGTGGGTACCAGGCGACGATATACATACTTATATAGATGGATAAATACTTAAATACATAGAAAACATCCATGACTCAGAAACAAATATTCGTGCTCATCACACAAATATTTGCACTTACCGGGATTCGAACCCATGACCACCAGCTTCGTAGGCAGGAGCACTACCAACTAGGCTTCGGTGACCGTCAATATATTTACAATTGCAAAAAAAGATGATATCACGTTGACAAAATCTTCCAAACTATCCAATTTTAGTTACATGCAAAGCGTAAATCTAATCGTCCGGTGATAATCCAACCAACCCCCTCTACTAATCTGAGGAAGGCACTTTGTCGTTAAGCTACGAATGTTTTGACTGTTTACAAGGGCTCACAATAAAAACTACATTCATTTTCAAAGCAAATAGGGCCACGATGGATTCGAGGCACGTCCTTCCATATATTTAAATTTATAATTGATTTTAGTACAGACAGCACATCCAGCTACCCCAATCTGTCAAATTTCTTTTAAAGAGTTTCAACTTTATCACATAGTCATAAGGTTTACTTTCAATTGGGGAAAATTGACAGATTGGGGTAGGTAGCTTGATGTGCTGGCGACTGTACCTCAAACCTGTTGGCCATTAATTTTGGAGATAACGGATTATAAGTAATTCTTTGTTCGCCAAACTTTCCCTATCATTGTTACTTAAATATTTGAAAAAGTCATCAATAAACCTCTGCCATCACGACTTACAAAAACTTATTGACGTGCTTATAGGTAACTAATTGGAACCTTAAAGGTCAGTACATAATTCTAGGTGCGCGGTCAATCTTTGGATGGGGACCGCCTATGTGTATATTGAAAGGTACTCAGACGCGCTACTTAACACTCGTCTGTTTCACTTTTAAAAATTGTATGGTTTTATAATTAAATAAATATCCGGGACATATTACACAACGCCATCTAGTTCAAACCAAGCAACGCTTGTAGGTACTAAAAATAAATATGTGTTTTTAGGGCCGTAGCCAAATGGCAAAAAACGGAACCCTTATAGATTCGTCATGTCTGTCTGTCTGTCTGTCCGTCCGTATGTCACAGCCATTTTTTCCGAAACTATAAGAGCTGTACTGTTGAAACTTGGTAAGTCGATGTATTCAGTGAACCTTTTTCACACAAAAATAGAAAAGAACAATAATTTTGAAGGGTATACATAGAACTGAAGCTCAAAAACTTTTTTTTCATCGTACCCATACATGTGGGATATCTATGGATAAGTCTTCAAAAATTAAAAAATTGAGGTTTCTAATATAATATTTTTCTAAACTGAATAGTTTGCGCGAGAGACACTTCCAAAGTGGAAAATTGAGTGCCTCCCCCTGTAACTTCTAAAATAAGAGAATGATAAAACTAAAAAAAATATATGATGTTGATTACCATGTAAACTAACAACGAAAATTGGTTTGAACGAAATCTAGTAAGTAGTTTTTTTTAATGCGTCATAAATCGTAAACCGCAATTTACCTTTCATTTAATCAACTGAAATACTTGCTGCTGCGGAAGCCTTCATGAGCGAGTCCGACTCGCACTTGGCCGGTTTTTTTTAATATATACATACAATACACAGAAAACACTCAGACCAACACAACTTCACACGTTCTTGAACACAAATATTTGTCTTGTGCGAGACTCGAACCCGCAACCACCGGATAAGATTCTTTTCACTGCCAAATAAGCCACGGCGTTCGAGGAGCCCGTTAAGCCATCGGTCCTGTGCCTGACCTCATACACATTTTCCCAGGAAAAAAACCTTGTTAGATCCTGTTTGTGCTCCTGGAAATTATATTTTACAAATATTTTTGTCCGTATTTTGTATGTACTTTTTCTGTTGACATGGCCAATATGTCTCTAAAAATTAACTCCTTTTAAAGCTATATTTTTTCGTTTTTTTTTTTTTATTTTATTTATTTATTTCTCTCCTTAACACCTATCATTACAGGTCTTGACCTAATGCGATAGTGTTGGTATTAAAATTATAAACAACTTATTGAACTAAATTTAAAAATAAAAACTTGTAACTAATTATTCATGCAACTAACTACCTTTAATAGAATCGTTACGAATTCACTCAAATTACCTGAGAATATATCCACTTTTTCGTGTACTTCATTATTTAACCTAATTGCTCGGGTGAGTGAGGTTTTTGCCAGTAGATTGGTCCTAGCCACCGGTACGGCAAGCAGTTGTGGACGCCGCCTTTTCCACACATAATGGTCCGGCACCTGTAGCCTAAGGTGACGCAGAACCCCTGGATTGTGTGCCTCACCACGCAATAGCTTTACCACATACGCGGCCAGAGCTTATGTTTAAGATGTGGCTGTACTTACTCAATAATAAACAAAGTAATCTCCCAATTAGGTTAAAATATCCTGGGACCATTATTCCATACACGGCCATCTGATTCCATACTAAGCAGAGCTTGTACTATGGAAACCAGATAACTGATTTAATACATATACTTCTTTTCTCTTATATAGAAAATAACACCCAGACTCAGGACAAACAGACATGCTCATGCACACAAATATCTGTCCTGGGTGGGAATCGAACCCACAACCTGCGGCGTGAAAAGCAAGCATTTGCTAACCACGCCAACAGACCCTCTACTAGTACTACTATCTATTTTAACTTGGAAATACAAGCTTAGTAATTTGTACCTTCACAATATTCACTTGCTTTAATCGAGTCGAAATGCTAAACGTGCCATTCGAGATTGGATGCGATACGTGCCGTGTTTAGTGACATATCCAGGGCTTTAGGCAACTATGCTATGGCAAACTACTTAACTGGTTATATCATATTGTCACGTTCGGGCTTCGAACCCTAGTGTCAGTAAGGGTTTTTGTTTTGGATGTTGTTACATCACTAGAATGTTCTAGATAATACCAAAACAAAACTTTTCCAATCCCCAGACCTACCGCTCGCCACAATTTAATGACATCGGATCGTGGTTTTATTTTATATAACAACGTTCGAAAATGTTGGCATATACCTCTATATTTGGAGAACAAATATCCCACTTTCTACCGGTTATCTGCAGGCACTTTCATTACAGGAATCTATTATTTATGAATTTTAGATCATTAACTGTGTATTAGAATACACAGTTAATGATTATTATTATTATTATTATTAGAATAATTAGTATGTTAAAGTTATCTTATGTTTTATGGGAATTACATGTTCTTGTTTAAACGTTCCCTTATCGAAATAAAGATTTAAATAAAAGATCATAAACTGTCTTAACTATAATATACTTGTATCTTTGTTTATGAATTTGGGCTTTGTGGTGACGGCATAGAATATCATGTAATTTGTGTCCGTCTATTATATATTTGTAAAGTGCCCCGCGACACATGGAAAAGATTACCTAGTGCGAATATTCTCTTTAAAAAAAAAACTCCATCTTATCCCGTGGGGATTAAAATCGTCCGAGGGAATACTTATCAGAGAACGGGCAGCAACCCGTCTGCAAAGCGTGGCGATTATGGCATGTCCCCATTTTTTGGGGAAGCTTTTGTCCAGTAGTGGGCGCAATTTGGCTGACATGATGATGATGATGATTTCTGTACTGGGGACATTAAGCCTAGTTTAGGCACCAATCCTATAACTAGTCATTATTGTTGAGAACTGATACGGGACTTAATTAGTGACAAATAAATAAAAACTGAAAATAAGGGTAGTAATGGTTTATTTTAATAAAAACTCGGTCG
Source organism: Pseudoips prasinana (assembly GCA_951640165.1). Taxonomy (NCBI): domain Eukaryota; kingdom Metazoa; phylum Arthropoda; class Insecta; order Lepidoptera; family Nolidae; genus Pseudoips; species Pseudoips prasinana. The sequence continues at coordinate 26,749,776 of OX621251.1, read as the reverse complement.
AGCAAGCAGTCCACACCGCCCCTGCCTCACCTCTCATCGTAACCGCGCACCCCCGTGCGTCTCGCGCCTGCCGTCGACTTTGAGCCTTTAGTACGTGTATATTGAAATATTGATAAACGGGACAAGTAATACGTGACGTGATACTTAAATACGATGATAGTTCTGTACATACGGGACCTAAGGCGACCCCACCTATGACTAATACACCACATACAATGTACTCTGTAACATTGTGGTGAGAGAATAAAAAACGTGTAGTCGACACCGCACTTAGAATATCATAACTTCATATTCAGATTATGTATATATCTCTAAATTAGAATTTACTTTAGTAATTACTTAAATTAAAAAATAAAAGCAATAATAGTTTGCGAATACAAGTAAAATTCATTAATTGAAATGTTTTATAAACCATGTATAATATATATACCTCAAATATAAATAATTAACTAAAAATAAAATACTATTTTTTAATAACAAATCATAATATTACAATAACTTGATGACAACAAACACAGCCACATCTAGTAAAATTTAAATTCATATATCCATGTTGTGCTTGGTTAACTTAACTTGAGTTTCTTACCGGATATGTTATTTACTTACCCACATTTAAGTTTTTCTTAAGAATATTGTTTTTGTTAATTTATATACGTATTCTTTATGAGAAAAAAGTTATTCTTAACCGTAACCGTATATGGACGCTATCAGAATACCAGCGCTGTCGCAATATTGCGATTGCTGCTGATTGCCAATGTTGAGATAGATTCCTTTTCACCTAGAACGGACTAACAAATATTAAGTATAAGATTTTCATTGTTTGTTTTTCTGTTATTGTACAATTAATTTAGTTGTTATGTCTGTCCTGGTAATGAATAAATGTTTTTTTTCTTTCTTTATACATATTTTAATATACGACATAACTGGTAAAATTTTAATACACTAACTATAATTGGCATGTTGAAGTTAATAGTTGAAATTTATAATGAGTTAATTAGGTTTTAAATGAATGTTTTGAACTGTCATGAAATATGTCAAATCCAGAACATATCGAAATATATTGCTTACGCAGTGGTTGTGGTTTTACTGATAAATTTAAAACATAGAATGCAGGTAAATAGGTTAGACGCTCAATTTGCTATAGGTGTTTACTCCGAGTTACCCGCAACTCGATATATCCTCTGGTCAAGGGTACAAACAAATCAAACTGAGAGCTCGAACTTGGCATTGACGCCGATCGAGATTGGATTGAAATGTAATGAGCCGATACGATGTGTGTTTTAGATGTGGTGGTTTGATTTAGTGCAGGGTTTAAGGTTCTCTGTGGTAAGACTTATATAGTCTGTGTTACGCTTGTTTTTGTACCTACAGAGTATGTCGTTTATTGTCACACCGGGATAACTTTGTTTTATGACGTAATTGTAGTCTTTGTCTTGGTCCTGGTTGGGGTGAGCTTACGTACAGCACTTCGACCTTTCAGGATTGTACTAAACCCCATTACTTTTTATTCTATCCCTAGAGCCCTGAATGCAGTCTACACATACTTCAGTACGTTTGTTAGAGATATGTGCTTGTGGTCTCCTGTTTCTGAATATTCTAGCCCCAGGTTGGCTATTCTTCTATTGGCTAATCTAATTGCAATAAAAACATAACTACAAAAATAGTTTGCCTCCTTAGGCTAGCAGTAGCAAGTTGATATAGGTAATTGGAGCAAGTAATTATTTAAATAATTTTAAATTCTAAACGGCTAGAATGGGTACACTACCTACATGAATACGAAAATCTTAATTCCGACAGTCACAAATACGAATTTCAAAATACCGATTTCCATAATTCCGAATATTACGACTCCGATTTATCATTACTCCTATTTTTAAAATTTCCTTAATTTAAATATTCCTCACTCTTCTCAAAACACCGAGATTCAATAGATCGAATAACAAAAACTCCGACTTATTGATAATTCGATATATCAACAATATGAATAAAAATATTTTGTTTCCCTGGTCACAATTTTAACCTAACCTAACCCAAATGATTCACCAACAATAGAGGAGATCTGACACTCGGCAGCTGCATGCAGCATGCAAGCAGGCAGGAAACATGCCAGCAGGCAATGTAGCAAGCAAGCAGGCATGCAACATGCAGCAGGCATTGTTTTATGTCACGGCTCCGGCGCTGCGGGGTTTAGACAGCCCCACCGCTCCGCGTCTACGCGGGTTAAATTACACTCTAGGCAGACAAGACTACGTGAAGTCAGTTTTGCAGCAATTCGTTTCTGTCACCAAATTTTGTAGCACAACATGTTGACTTTTAGTTTATTCGAAGTATTGAAAATCGGAATGTCGTTTTTCGGACTGAGAACCCTTCGAGCATTTGACTCTTCGAACGTATGAAAATCGAAAAACTATCAAATCGCATTTACGACTTTCGGTAAAATAAATTTCGTGAATTTTTATAATAGACATTACAATTCTTAGTTATTATGAAATTCGGACTTTTGAAAATCGGAACATCGAAATTCGGAATAATGTATTTCGGAGTATTTGGGTATTCCCGTTTAGAATACCATTTTTTATTTGGTTACGATATCTATGAACGCCTTAGCTTACACTATATTATAGCTTAAAGGGACTCCTGAATCGATGGTACATATTATCGTATGGACAGTGGTTACCCTAGTGTCACCGTTGTTCAAGCCTCCTATTAGGCCCCTAACATAGCTTAACGACCGTTGCCTAATGACTGAAATTAAACCACTTTGGCGATTACCCATCTATGGACTGACCGCGAGCCTTGCTTAACCTCGTCAATCACTTACGGCCCGGTGAGAGCATCTGGCTATAATCGATGGTTGTAGTAATAAAGAGAGATGACGGCTCAAAATGGCTCTTTGTTTTTAGGCAGACAATAGGGACCAAGTCAGCGAATTTATGGTCCACAAGATAACTCGCGCAAGGATGACGCATATAATAAAAGTTACAGTAGGTACTAGGAACTTATATTTATAAACCGGAGATTAATTTTCGATTAAAATTTAATTTGTTAATTGACTGCACGTGGCGATGCGGTTAAGACAATAGCCTCGCCACTTCGTGTCCCGGGTTTGATTTCCGCACAGGACGAGGATTTGTGTGACCCATAAATAGTGGTTCTGAGTCTGGATGTACTTTGTGGTCGTTAATTGTACGTTTGTAAAGTATCCCGCGACACAGGGATTAAATTACCTTATGCGGGCATTGTCTTTTAAAAGACAATAAAAGCTGTGTGGGTGCTATGGAATTGATCTCTTAGGTATTACCCTACACAAGATTCATGAATAGTAGAAAGCGTTATCTGGGTTTAAGGCGCTGAGATCAGCCGTCAATACTAAGAAATTCAATTTGATAATTTTGTTAAAACACCAATTTCCACCAAACCCGTTTCAACTATATATATATTATTAAAAAAAAAACCACGAAGTTTTGGGTATATTGTGTATTTTTTAGCAAGTCTTAAACATTAAAACTCAACATGATATGTTGTCCTAAGTAAATACTTCTACATTGGATGAGGACGTACTTTCATACTCATTGTTTTATGTTCTTGAGTTATAAAGAAGTCTGTAATAAAATTTAAATATATTGTCTTTCCATCTATACAGCCTGACCGAGGAGTTGACGTTCAAACGCAAAATTCAGCTACTTTATGATGAGGAGTATCTGAATTACCCCCATATATGTTCTACGATTTTGCGTAGTTTTCGAGATATGGTAAATTTCACCTAACATCAGTTTTCGTTTTTTTTCTCGTTCTGTTGAACATTTTTTTATTAATTTATTTGTTTCACAAAAAAAAGTTGAAATTGAGTTTTTTTGGCATAACTAATTAGCATAGAACCTAACAATCTAAAAAGTTCGGTTTATCTAATCATTGCAGAACGGACTTAGAATTAAATCGAAAGTTCAAAATTAGGGTTTGAGCTCAAGACTCATAAATTTTCAAAGTATCAAAAATATTATAATGGGGAACATACATGGGGGTATACTCCTCATCATAAAGTATCTAAATTTTGCGTTTGAACGTCAAATCCTCGGCCACCCTGTATATAAAGAAAATGTTTGTCTGTATGTCTTTTATAGAATCGGAAACTGCTTTTGATCATGTGATGATCTTCAGCAAAGTGTTGTGCATGAGCCCACAAAGGTTTCTGAGTTGGTATGGCCAATCTTCGACAGATGACGTCACTATCATTCCAATGAATTTCATATATGTATTGCCGTAGCCACGCACGCAGGGTTCAGTTTAAAATATAAACAATATATCGATAGGTAGGCATCTAGATATTTTTAATAAGATAATATGTTTTTAAAGAAATCCATTCTTTTAAATTAAATTACATGATTCGTAGTAAAGTAATTATTCCATTTCGTATACAATATTATTAGTTTGCCATTTAATGGCGCAATATGTTATTTTAAGATCATAGTACATGGATATTCAATATTTCTAGAAAACAAAGGCAATGTATATCACCTACATCCTCTGAAAGGGTGTTCGCAAGGGAATCCTAAATTAGATTTGCCAGTATGTATCGTTCGTAGCTTAACGCAGAGCGCCTATCTGGGATTGGCAGATTACATGATAAAATTTATGATTTCCTATTCTTGAGATTAGATTTACGCTTTATATTGCGAATAATATAACAAAACATATATTTATATTAACTTATAGTTACAAAACAAGTCACAGGAATATATATACTAAAGCTATTTTTAGGGTTCCGTAGCCAAATGGCAGAAAACGGAACCCTTATAGATTCGTCATGTCTGTCTGTCTATCCGTCCGAATGTCACAGCCATTTTTTTCCGAAACTATAAGAGCTGTACTGTTGAAACTTGGTAAGTCAATGTATTCAGTGAACCGCATTAAGATTTTCACACAAAAATAGAAAAAGAACAATCATTTTGAGGGGTTCCCCATACATAGAACTGAAACTCAATAACTTTTTTTTCATTGTACCCATACATGTGGGATATCTATGGATAGGCCTTCAAAAATGATATTGAGGTTTCTAATATATTTTTTTCTAAACTGAATAGTTTGCGCGAGGGCCACTACCAAAGTGGTAAAATGAGTGTGTGTGAGAGTCTTCAAACTTCGTCTTTTTTATACGTCATAAACCGTAAATCGCAATTTACCTTTCATTTAATCAACTGAAATACTTGATGCTACGGAACCCTTCATGGCCGAGTCCGACTCGCACTTGGCCGGATTTTATTTATTTTTTGCTGTTCCCAAAGAATCCAATAGTACAAACGTTGGTGTGATTTTACCCTTGACATGATCATTATCCCGTAGGCAAAAAGGATGTTTTTCGTAGCATAAGTGTATTGACTGACGTAGCATTGAAACAGCCGAGTCCGCAATAATGGGTGTGGAGACGAATGGAAATTCAATTTGCTATGCAGACCTGTGGTTTATTGGATGTTTATATAGGTTAGGCGTTCCATCTCTTTTCCGGATCTTATGTTTTGGGTAAACATGTTTAGATACTTACGTGATATTTAGATTACTTGGAAACTGTATAAGATTTATCATAATCCCAACACGAAGATTATTTGGACCCCCTCGTTACTACGTAGAGTAGTGTACTTGAAAGTGTACTAGAGTGTGTAATTGTTTGTGAAAATCTTAATGCAGTTCACTGAATACATCGACTTACCAAGTTTCAACAGTACAGCTCTTATAGTTTCGGAAAAAATGGCTGTGACATACGGACGGATAGACAGACAGACATGACGAATCTATAAGGGTTCCGTTTTCTGCCATTTGGCTACGGAACCCCAAAAATAGCTTAAGTATATATTCCTGTGACTTGTTTTGTAACTATAAGTTAATATAAATATATGTTTTGTTAAATATAACAAAACATATATTTATAATAGGTCTTTACCTATGAAATTGCCGTTTTGTATGAAAAAATTTAAACGAATTTTTTTCATGATGTTTTTTATTTGTATTAATCGAAGTAATCACCCATGCAATCAATGCATCTTTGCCATCGCAGTGGCAGTTTATTGATGCCCTTCTTAAAGAAATCAGCTGGACGGGAGGCAACAAATTCTTCAAAGGCATTTTGTACTGCCTCTCGGGTATTGAATTTTTTTCCCGCCAAGAAGTTATCCAAATTCTGGAAAAAGTAGTAGTCTGTAGGCGCAAGGTCTGGTGAGTAGGGCGGATGACGGAGAGCTTCCAACCCCAGTTCTTGCAACTTGGAGACCGTCTGCTGTGCAGTATGAGGTCGCGCGTTGTCGTGCAGGAGCAGCGGAGACGAGCGATTGACCAATGCTGGTTGGAGATGCGCCAGCTTCTCCATCATTGTGCTCAGTTCTTCACAGTACACATCTGCAGTAATGCTCACCCCGTTTGGTAAGAAGCTGTGATGAATCACACCGGCGCTAGACCACCAAACAGTGACCATCACTTTTCTAGGGGTAAGTTTTCGTTTAGGGCATTGTTTAGGTGCTGAACCAGGATCCAACCAACTTGCTGAGCGCTTGCGGTTATCAAACAGAATCCATTTTTCATCGCAGGTAACAATGCGGTTCAAAATTCCTTCATTTGTGTGTCTGTTGAGCAGTGCAAGGCACGTCTCGATGCGTACTTCGCGCTGGCGATCATTGAGTTCGTGGGGCACCCATTTGTCAAGCTTTTTTACCTTGCCAATTTGACGCAAATGGACCAATATTGTTTTGACGCTAACGTCGAAAGCTGCTGCTAATTCAGCCGTAGATTGTGTATCATCAGCTTCCACAACCGCCTTTAATTCGTCATTGTCGACCAAAGTCTTCGGACGACCGCGAGGTTCATTTTTCAGGTCGAAATTTCCAGAACGGAAGCGAGCAAACCAATAACAGGTGGTGCGTTGGTTTGTAGTGTTAGCTCCGTAAACGTCGTTGATGTTGCGTGCCGCTTGTGCCGCGTTGCTGCCACGACGGTACTCATATTCCATAATTACTCGAATTTTTAACGTATCCATGATGACGAAAAAGATTGAAATGCGATGAAAATGTAACACTAATCAATAAAGAAATGACTACTTTTGGAAAAAAGAATCCATGTTTTTAAAATAAAATTAATTTGAGATTAGAATTCTTAGCCAAACAAAAATTATTTTGATTTGAAATGGCCAGTACTGCAGAACGGCAATTTCATAGGTAAAGACCTAATATTAACTTATAGTTACAAAACAAGTCACAGGAATATATACTTAAGCTATTTTTGGGGTTAGATTTACGCTTTATATTGCGAATAATAATTCGCAATATAAAGCGTAAATCTAATCTCAAGAATAGGAAATCATAAATTTTATGGTGTAATCTGCCAATCCCAGATAGGCGCTCTGCGTTAAGCTACGGACGATACACACTGGCAAATCTAATTTAGGATTCCCTTGCGAACACCCTTTCAGAGGCTGTAGGTGTTATTCATTGCCTTTGTTTTCTAGAATATTGAATATCCAAGTACTATGATCTTAAAATAACATATTGCGCCATTAAATGGGAAACTAATAATATTGTATACGAAATAGAATAATTACTATTACTATACTACGAATCATTTAATTTCATTTAAAAGAATGCATTTCTTTAAAAAATATTATCTCATTAAAATATCTATATGCCTACCTATCCATATATATATATATATATATATATATATAAATCATAAATCAATGCCACTTTTCGTTGTAATGTTATAACTCAACAACGCCTTTTATAAAAGTTTAGGCCTGCTCCCGTAGTTAGCACTGACCTGCACTTTTAAGTATTTTGGTTGATTAGATAATGATACTAAATATAAGGTTTTAAATGATATATTAAAAGTATATAAACTATAATTAATTAGTTGGTTATTTCTAAGATTTATAAAATGATATATTAAGAGCTAAAATGATTTGATTTGATGATTTGATCTTTACGCGGCAATCGGAGCGGTTTCCGATTGCTTTGATAGTGTATCGATCGCGAGTTACTTACGAACTAACTTTATTTGCTAACATTAGTGAATTTATATAATGAATAACCTAAAAGTGCTGAGCTGTTCGGTCAATGTCCGAACATACTCCCGAGCACGAGATGAGAAGGGAAGATGTGAGTAAATCAAATCATCGTACATACTTGCATAATAAAATACCCTATCTTATCTAAGCACAATTATGTAAAACTATATTAATGTAAACAATAATATTTTTAACAATAAAATTTGATTTGATTTAATGTATTAAATTTGTAAATGGTTAGTCAAGTGAATTATATTTAATGGTTAGTTTTATTTGTATAGTAATTATTTAATTACTATACAAAAAAAACTAACCATTAAACTGCTGCTGTTTTATTTAGATTTTTTATCATTTGATAAAAAATCTAAATAAAACATGTCTTAAACTAATGAGTCCTCTATAGTGAAAACGGCGCGTTCTTTTCGAGTAGAAGGCATTGTAGCCCTCTCCCTTTGTCCTGCTTTTCGCATTGCACTGGGCCACCGTCTGGCCAGAAAAGTTTTTAATTCCACTTCACTTTCGCGGTTTGATGGTTGCACTTTTTCACTGTTCACTCTGTCTCTGATTGTTCGTGATAAAGCCCTTCCGTTCTGTCCGTCTTGATCCTCCCCACAGCGAGGTCCGCGGCACAAACCGCAGTAGGCTCTCCTCCATATCCACATTATTGCTGCACATACCACTACGGCTAACAGTATGTAAGAGATGGTGTAATGATGGATATCATGAGACGACATCTCTTCTACTTCTGCTTTGCTGGATCTTAAGGTCTCTATTTGTTCTCCAAGAAGCGATATTGATCTATTCAAAGACTTATCTTCAGTTAATACCTCATCTTCAGGCATTTGAATATTGATGATGTGATTTATTTGGTCAAGTTTTGGTACCGTAATTTTTGATGAAAGTTGGATTTGGTTAGATTGTTGCAATAGCGAATATAGTTCGAAATCCTTGCCTCGTACAACACATTTCTCAGACATGCTAATGACCCCTGCCCGAGTGAGCTGGTGTACGGTAACTTGATCGTCGCATATCACTTTAATTGTGTAGGCATCACAACAAAAATACAAATACTGAGGCGTTGAATGTAATTAGACCCATTTATTTATACACATTGACCTTTGTGTTTTGCATTTATGGGTCAATGGATTACTATCACAGAAGCTGTTATCATTCTCTAGTTTCATGATAGGTTTAAATAGTTCGCACATGAATGAGTCTCCGTGAAGCAAACATGTATAATCATTTATTTTAGGTATAAAATAAGAATCTTTTTTCAGATTGACTGCAACGTACTGAGAAACTGGAATTATAGTAACCATGGTAGTATTACTTTGGTGCGGGATAACTATTATTTTGTATAATTGGAAATCTTCCCTTGCGATCAATGGGAAAGTAATTTCAAATATGATATATTCTCGAGTGACTCGTGTTTTTACTTTCAGTAATTTATAAATGTGCTGAATATCGGTTTCAATATTAGTTATTGGTAATGCTAGTTCCTTGGGCATTTGACTATGTATTATTTGTAATTCTTGTTTCATCTGATTAGGGTTCAACAAATGCAGACTAATCTGACCATGATAAATTTCTGAAATCGTATCGATTAAGGTGTCTTGTATTCGTCTTTAATTGTTGATCATATTAAGTGTTGCAATCGATATGAGAGTGAAATCTTGCTGAGTTGCCATGTTATTGATTTCTTTTTGGAGTACATTGGTGGCTGAATCCAAAGCGTTTAAATGTTTATTTATGATTTTGTGTTGAGTTTCTATCATAGCTTCGGTTCTTTGTAATATGTTATGTTACGCTTCAACTATAGAGGTTTGGTTTTTCCATAACTGAGCAAGGTGTTTTTGGTTACTAAACACCAGTTTAATATCCTCCTGGTACTTTTCGGCGAAATTCTCGTCTAAAACTCCAAACAAAGTATTAGCGACTGAACCCACCGCGTTGATAAGACCGCGTCGCGATCGTAAGCTCGTGCCATAGTGTTGGCTCAGCAAAAGCTGGTTATAGTATTCAAGTTCATTGTAATCATGACGTATTTGTAATAGAATCATGTTACAATGAGTTGGTACTGATAGTGAATCACACGACCTTTCAATGTAGTTTGTAAAATCTTTAACGGCTTTATATCCTTTCCAATAAGGAGACATGTCATAATATGTTACGAGTTTCCATTTATCTCGAATTAAATTTATTCTTCCGACTGGATCAAAATATAAAGTCTGGTTGCTGTGGAATTGGGTAAAGTTATATGAGGCTGTAGTTGGCGATATAATACTAATAAAGAAAAGTAATGCTAGTGCAATGTTTAATAATTTGGAATTTGTTCCTGTGTTCGACTGACGGCTGTTTTGTTTCTTTGGCTGTGATATAGAACTCTGTTTGGATGCTGGTTTACTCATATGTTGATATTATTTATCTTCCGTGTCGTTTTTCAAAGGTAAAATTGACAATTTTACGATGGGTCGTTTTAAGTAGCCATTCTTTGTTTTCAAGGTGACCACTCTCACGAGCTCATCTTTTCCTGGGTGGACTTCTGTAACGCGACCAACTGGCCATTTTCCTGCCGGTAGAATTTCATCATCATGTATCATTACTAGGTCACCCACGCTTATATTTTTCTGATACTCCTTCCACTTGTTTCTTGCAGATAATTGTGTTAGATATTCGGTTTTCCACCTTTTCCATAAATCTGTAAACAATTTATTCGTTAAGTGCCATCTGGTCCGGGCATCTTCCTCTGTTTCTATTACAGATAAACCTGGTCGTGTCGATAGGAAGTGGGCTGGCGTTAGAAATTCTAGATCTTGAGGATCTTCTGACAGCGCACAGAGCGGTCGTGTGTTCATACAAGCTTCTATTCTGGACAGTAGAGTGGTGTATTCTTCGAATGTTAATTTGTGTTGACCGATTACACGTTTTAAATGTTTTTTCAATAAACCAATATTCCTTTCCCAAATTCCACCGGCATGTGCTGATTTAGCTGGATTATAGTGCCATTCAATTTGTAGCTCAGTAATCTCCGTAAAGAATTTTTCAATAAAGATTTGCCGAAGTTGTTCATACTCTGTTTGTAGCATTCTGTTGGCTCCCACGAAGTTTGTTCCGTTGTCACTGTATACGTGACGTGGTGCTCCGCGTCTAGCGGCCATTCGGTGCAAAGCTGCTAGGAAAGCTGAAGTGGTTAAATCGGAAACTAATTCCAAGTGAACAGCTTTTGTCACCATACATATGAAAAGCGCTATGTATCCCTTACTCGTTTTTATCCCGCGCCCTTTATTAGCCTTAATTTCTACGAAACCCGTGTAATCTACGCCACAATGATAAAAAGGGCTTTCAGGGTTAACTCTAGATGATGGTAGGTCACCCATGAGTTGAAATTGTTTTACTGGTTCTTGTTTTCTGCATGTAATACATTGTCGTATAAACTTTTTTGTTGCCATATAACCGCCAATTATCCAGTATTTTTGTCGAATGTTAGATAAAGTAAGGCGGGCCCCACCATGGAATGTTAATTCATGAGTATATTGTATTATTAATGTAGTAAGTCGATGATTATGAGGTATGATGATGGGATACTTCATCTCAGGGCACATCTGAGCGTTTCTTAATCTACCACTCACTCGAAGAATGCCGTCTTGATCAACAATGGGGTTCAGATTCAAAATTTTACTTTTAGAATGAACTTTTCCATGCTTGCTTATGTAAAGTATGTCATCGACAAATTCTGTTTGTTGCACGTTTTTTACAATAAGCATTTTAGCGCGTCGTAGTTCTTGCAACGTGAGGTAAGGTTGACGAACCTTTTTTGTAGATAATCGCAGTATCCATGCTAGAATACGTACAATTTTTATAAATGAACTAAATTTATATAAGAGATGGTTTATGATATTTTGAAGTATAGGTTGACTTTGATGTTCTATGAAACGGCATTTGTTTGTTTTAAAATAGATTTCTTAATTTCCAAGTTTGTTTCATAAATAGTATGTGGTATGCTTTTGTTCTGGAATGACTGAAGCCATGATGGACCATCCCACCATAACGAATGTTCCTTCAATTGATTGATAGTTAATCCGCGACTTGCAGCATCTGCTGGATTCTCGTTCGTATTTACATATCCCCAATTTTCTGATAATATGATTTTGGTTATAAATTTAACTCGATTTGTTACAAAGGGTTTCCATCGCGCTGGGTCTCCTTGAATCCACCCGAGTACGGCGCGGCGGTGGAATCAGTCCAGCAGTATGTTTCTATTTTATAATTTGTAAAGCAAGCACACACTTTCTTCATTAGCTGGGCTAAGAGATGAGCCCCCATTATCTCCAACCTAGGTGTCGAGATAACTTTACTTATAGGCACTAATCTGGCCTTCGCAGTAACCAAAGATATGTTACAACCATCTCTGCCGCTTGTCTTGCAGTAAATAACGGCAGAATAAGCTTTATTTGATGCGTCGGAAAATCCGTGTAACTGCACATTTTGGTCTCCTGTTGTACCTATCCATCTGTTTATTGTTATAGTGTTTATTTTCTCCAAATCTTTCCTTAAATCGTGCCACTTACTCTTTATATCTTCTGGTAGTACGTCATCCCATTCCAATTTTGCTAACCATACTTGTTGAAATAGAATTTTCATGCTAATGCTTAAAGGAGTGAGCCACCCCAACGGATCAAATAACTTGGATATGTCCGAAAGAAGTGATCTCTTGGTTTCTGATGTTTTTGACCCTAGTTCCAATTTAGAGCCAAAAATGAATTTATCCTTTTGCGGATTCCATGCGAGTCCTAGCGTTTTGGTAGAGTCCGACTGTTTGAACTCATATGTTGATTGATTGCATAAACTTTTATCTAAGTCTGCCAAAAGATGTGATTTGTTTGAGGTCCACTTTCGTAAATTAAATCCTCCCTTTTGTAATAGTTTTATAAGATCCGATTTGATTTGATTTGATTTGCTTCCCGTTTAGAGTGGGCCCCTCCACAATAGTCATCCATGAAGAAGGATTCTTCTAATGCTTTTGCTGCGTCAGGGAATTTTAGTTTCTCTTCCTGGGCCAATTGCTTCAAACACATCATTGCCAAAAATGGTGCTGGTTTTGTACCATATGTAACTGTTGTAAGTGAAAATGATTTGATAGGTTGATCAGGTGATTTTCTCCATAATATTTTTTGATAGGTTTGGTCATCAGGGTGTACCAATATATGACGGTACATCTTTTCAATGTCGGCTGTGAAAGCATATTGATACTGTCTCCACTTCAAAATTAACTCCTGTAAATCTTGTTGCAAATTTGGGCCCCGGTACATGACGTCATTTAAACTGAGTCCTGACATTGACCTAGCCGAGGCATTAAATACCACTCGCAGCTTTGTAGTAGTTGGATCACGTGTTACACAGTGATGAGGTAGATAACACTCGGGTGTCGTGTTCCCAGCCGAAGGTATCATATGACCCAACGTAGAATATTCATTCATAAAATTAACGTAATCCAATTTCAGTTCGGGATGTTTCTGTAGTTTTTCTTCTAATTTACGGAACTGTGCCAATGTTAAAGATCTAGTAGACCCGAGCTGTTCTTTTATTTCTGATTTAAATGGTAGTCGAACTTGGTATTTTCCGTTTTCTAATCTCTCTGTTGTTGATAAGAAGTACTGTAAACATTCATGATCCTCTGTAGACATCTCAATCGGCTCGCTGATATCCTCATTTTCCCAAAATTTGCGTAAGTCATCTGTATTTTGAAGGACAACGTTGCACATGTAATTTGGTTTCATGGCAACACATAGCAAAAATCCCAATTGTGTTTGCTGGGCAATCGGTTGATCCTCACTATCTCCTCTTAAGATGCCATTTAAGACAATCATGCCGTATACATCCGCTCCTAAAAGTAAGTCCACGGGGCGACTTGTATTGAAGTCCGGATCCGCTAAATTTATATTTTGTATGTGTGGCCAAGACGGTTTTGTAAAAGATTTGTTTGGTAAACATTTGATTAAACTACTCATGATAAGAACTTCGCCTTCTAACGAAAAGTCGTTATAGATTGATTGAATGCGAATATTCATCATTCCCTTACAGCTTCTCTCGTTTTCCCCAACTCCAATAATTTTTCCTTTATACTTATGTATTTTTAAGTTTAAAATTTGGGCCGCATTCTCGCTTATTATTGAGATTTGAGACCCCTGATCAATTAAACATCTCATGGTATGCTGCAATCCATCGGCTGCTGTCACCTTCACTATAGCCGTAGCTAAAAGAGTTTCAGTCATATCATTCCATGAGACATGATTTGAGCTCAATGTATATTGTGTATTTGTTTTATTAGAACCGCTCAGTGTGTTCACGCCCTTATTGTTTGATTTTGCTGAGGTGGTAGATTTGTTCTTCGCGACAATTGCTTCATGCAATAATGTATTGTGATGAGCGTCGCATTTTCGACACCTTTTTGTCGAAATACATGATTTATTAAAGTGGTTGAATAACGGGACTAGTCCCTCCCTCTTACCCACCACTGCAACTCCTGTAAGCCAGGATCAACAGTGGCACACAATGAAATGACACTGAGCGGTGAAGCTCAGGCATGTCCCGGGGAATCGCTTTAACTGTCTTGGATCCCGCAACGAATTTAATCAGAAACAGAAAAAAGGAGGAGTTAGAAAATGAATAGTTCCACTTCCCTCCAGAGCAAAGCGGGAGACAGAATGATGTAAAGAGGCTATAGCCTCATAAAATGAGAGATTTGCAACTAGAGAAGCCAGCTGCAAAAGCACCGAGGATCAATTTAAGGGTCCTAAGTGAGCTGTTATATTTGATTCCAATAGTAGGTATGGCAAAAACGCTTAAACGCACGGAAGTTGTTCCTTGTTGCTACAAGATCCGTATAATAAACTACTCCAGATATTGGTTGCAAGCTGTTTAACATAATATCAAGCTGATTTTGCCAGAGATCACACTCCCACAGGATGTGGTGGGCAGTTTGTTCATATTCGTTACTGGATGTTGAGCACAGACAGATTGGTGAAGATACTAATTTGAAACTATACAATTTACTTTTAAAATTGCCGTGTCCGGTAAGAAATTGTGCAACACAATGGTCTATGATTAGCCAAGTTTTATTTAACCGTTCGCGTACGTCCGGAAAGAACTGGTGCAGATGGCGACCCTTGGTTGACGTATTCCATCTACATTGCCATTCATTTAGTAGTTCGTTATTTAAGTCAGCTATTGGCATAAATAGCCTGATTATTTTCGCACGGTCGCGTAATGATAAGAAATCATTTTCTAAATTATCGCGCGTAGAATAATACATTGCTGCTCGTCTTTGTACTTCAAGATCAACCGGTAGTACACCCGCTAGGACAGGTAGGGCCTCTGTGCTCACTGTTCTATAGGCTTTACACAGAAATATCAACGCCAACCTCTGGCTTTGTAGTAATTTACGGCGAGCAGCTCCGATGGTAGCCCTATCAGCCCACACAGGTGAGCCGTAGCATATACACCCAAGATAGGTTGCCCCGTAAATGATTTTAAGAGTATTAAAAGAGAGGCCCCAGGTTGCCGTCGATATCCTTGTGAGTGCAAAAAAGTTTCGCTTAGCTTTTTCCCCAACTGATTTAATATGTTCTACAAACGAGAAATTCTTTTCTAAAACTAAACCCAAATAACAGGTTGATATTTTGCGTTTTACAGTAACATTATTAAGTTTTACGCCCGGGGGGGATTTTAGTTCACCTTTAAGAAGGAGTTGGTAGGTTTTATGAGGAGCAAATGTAAGGCGATTTCTTTTACCCCATTCACTTATCATACTTAAGCAAGTTTGAGCCAGATTTTCCAACTCTCTCCTGGAGTTACCCTGTATAAGTAAGAGGCCATCGTCAGCATATGCCGTTAGAGAGCAGCGTGATGGCAAGGGTAATGTCAAGAAGTCATCAAAACCCAAGTTCCAGAGATACGGCGCGAGCACTGAGCCCTGGGGGCAACCCATGGTTAACGATTTAGTGACTCTGAAGTGACCAAGCTTAAGAGTTGCAGAGCCATGTACGAAATAAGATGTGATTATCGAATATATTTTACTGTAACAGCCGCGTAACTTAAGTTTTTGTAACAAAATTGGCCACCAAGTATTATCAAACGCCCCTGAAATATCTAGGAATATGGCCAAAACGTATTTACATTCGGACGAGTTTACAGCTTTCCTCACTGAGATAGCTGCGTCCACTGTCGATTTACCCGCAGTAAAACCAAATTGATTTCCGTGAAATTTTGGTCCTCCCGGCAGCAATCGCGGTACAATAAGTCGTTCTAGAAGCTTGCCTAAGGAAGGCAGTAACGTTATTGGTCGGTATGACTTAGGGTCTTCAGGCAGTTTATCGCCATTTTTTGGTATAATACGAATAAAACCGCTGCGCCAAGAACGCGGAAAAGTCCCTTCAGATATGCAACGATTAAAAACTTTTAGTATTGAATCACCGGATTGTTTTGTGGCTTCTATTATCATTTTGTTGGATATTTTATCTTCACCTGAAGCTTTGTTAACAGGTAGCGATTTCACAGTATTCATAAACTCATTGATTGTAGGAAGACTAGACATATAGGTAGCGGGTGGATTGTTTGCCCACTGTCTAATCTGCTTATGGTAGTCATTATCGTTCAAGGAACTATCATCAGGTATGAGCGAATTAAGTAAGGATTCCGTGGTCTCCTCTATGCCACTGGTGTAGGTATTATTGATTTTTATGTTTTGAATATAAGCTAAATCTATAGACCTATTTGCTTTAAACTCATGGTATAGGGGCGACCACGGGCCTTCTTTATCTAATTTATCGACTATTTTTCTAATAAGATTGCCTTTGGATTTCTCTATTGACGAGCGGTAACGTGAACGAGCTATTTTGAGATTTATATATGCATTATTTAAAACATCGCCTACAATTTTACGTTTTTTAGTTTATTATATTTTTTACGTGCTCTCCGAAATTCACATCGAACTTTAATTAAGTAGTTATTCCACCAATCGCATCTTCGAATATTAGTGATAGGGACGCGGCCTATGGCAATATCGGCACAGTAGGTAAAAGTGTCCGACATCATTACAGCACATTCCTCTGTTGTTAGTTCATCCCGGGTGAAATCCCTGGCATGCGCGGCAAAAAGAGCTCTGAAAAAATCCCAATCGGCCCCTTTGAGCCGATATCTATAGTTACCGTAAATAGCCGCAGGTCTTTGTGCCAACCGAGGAACAAACTCGTACACGATTAAGCGGTGATCACTGGATGAAGCGTCAGGCAAAACACGCCATCCATCTACTCGGACGTCTGAGCTTGAAAAAGTGACGTCATTAAAAGATTCGCCAGTAGGGCTACAATAAGTAGGCGGTGCATCAGGAGTGTTATGTTTTGATAGATTCATCTCAGCGACGAAATCTTCGACGGCGTTCCGCCGTTCTGTATCGCTTGAACGGTATTTGCCATACCATAACGTAGAGGATGCGTTAACATCTGCGCCAATAATGATTTTGTGTCCTTTGAGGGACATCAAAACATGGCGCAAGTGATGTAAATGGGGACCGACAGGATCTGAATACTGAAAATAACAGCTCACTACGTAAACTTTCCAGGATGGGGATGATATTTCAGCGACAGCACAGTGTGACGTCATGAGGTTTCGCATAGCGCTTACCGTAAAATTAGTACGCGTTACGTAAATAGCAGCCCGTGATTTGTTGTCTAGCTGCACCAATTTATTTTTTAAACGCGCATATTGATATTGTTCTTGTACAAGCACTATATCTAAGTTGTATTCATTGACTAAAGTTTCCAACTCTGATGTCGCAACCCTATCGTTGTGAAGATTTAGCTGCCCTATTTTTAAGTAAGCCATATTAATATTTGGTATTTAGCACTAACTGCTCAAGTTTATGCTTAAATGTGGGGCAGTTGTCCGAGCCGCATTTGTGGTCGTGAGGTTTTTTATATGTTTTACACGATGCACAAACTGGTTTAAATTCTGGGTCATTGTGGTGCTTACATGATTTTGTGGGATGTGCTTCTGCGCATAAGGCACAGGTAGGTAATTTATTACTACAGTACTTGAAAACATGCCCATATTGCTGGCAGTTTAAACACCGAACTACCTCTAAATCATCAATAAAGCGGCATGTAGCCCAGTCGATGAAAAGTTTTTCTTTAGTGCTGACTAAATGTTTTCTAATCTCCGGTTCGAGCTCAATTCCCACCCACTTGCGCCCATTAGCTACGTTACGCTTGCGCACAATTTTAGTTTTAGACGTAAAATCGTCTTTGCTGACTTTAAGATCACTATCTTTGATATTTTGCCTGTATAACGCCGTTAAAAAGACCTGGTCGTCCATTGACGACGGTATATCTTTTATAAGTATGCGCGGTCGTCGCCCGGATGGAGTTTGAAGTTTTAAACCCGCCGAACGAATGGCCTCGACAGAGCGAATTTTATTGAGTTGGGTTTCATTTGCCACTCGGAGTACAACGCCAGAATTGGAAGTTTTTTTAACGCCTACTATTTGAAAACCGTCGTCCGCGGGTTTTATAGCCTTCATAAGCGCTTCCTTGGTCGCCGACGAAGTCGCGTACTCCGCTGATCGCTCAGCGGTGGGATACGCAATAATTGAAGGAACCGGTTTTCGCGTCTGTACTATGGGGGCGGCGGTTTTTTTCGGTAAACGCAGTTTTAATTGTTCCGCGTACGTAGGAATCTCAGAATTGGTTTTATTTACGCAAAGATCTAACTGACGTTCTGCGTTCGCCAATTTAGTTTCATTGCATGAAGATTTAAGCGCAAGTAATGAAATAATACTGGTAAGGCGCTGCGTACAATCCATCATCGATAGCTTATTCGCGATATTCATACCCGAGTTGGAATCACTGACTAATTCGTTAACCTTTGACAGATAAACGGAAGCTTGTGTCACAAGATCGCAATAATTATATTCCGCACTGTTTGTATCGCTAATATTTAATGAAGACGAATAATCGGATTGAGATCCCCGAAAACGTTTATTGTCCGATTCCTGTTGACCATCGGGAGTACAAAACGTCGGTGACGCATCGTCTAACACTCGTTTGTTGAAGCCTGAAGGGGGCGTTCTGGGAGTCTGTTTACTTCTCCCAAATGCGTTTCGCCCTCTATCGGGGGGGACGTCATTCATTTTTGACATCTTATTCACACGAAATAAGCAAGCGCTTTAATGTAAACAGCACGATAACTAATTTAGCACGATAACAAGTAACTGTGACTATGACGCGGTACCCTCACAAGAAAAAAGTTAAACTTACTCACCGAACGATAATTTGAACTAAAATCCAGATATTACTTATTAAAACACTTAAAAAAACTTACAGATTGTAGTATTTAGCACTAACACTAAAGCTAGAAACAAAACACAGGTCACAAAACAATCACGAAATAGCAGAAAAATAATATTATTTCACAGCGAACCTCCGACGCACTGAGCCGTAGCGTAGCGGGAAGGGAAGTGGGCGCACATCCACAATCCGTGGTCAGCATTGCAAAATGGACAAGTGAATGACCGCGAAACGTGGAAAGTTTTCATGTTTTTCGTGTTTGTTGAATTACTTTTATTTGGTGGCTGATAGTAATTGCTATGATAAAAATGTTTCTTTTGACTTGATTGATAGTTTAGATGCGATGCTGGATGGTTCATCTTATGATTGTTCGGTTCCTGTTTACGCCGAGCTACTTCCAAGGCAGTAAACTTGGTCTCCAAGAAATCCAGGAATTCTTGAAGTACTGCTACTTCTCTAGGCTTTTTCACAGACTCTATATATTCTGAAAATGACTCGGCGTCCAGTTTTTGCGACAATAGATGTACTAAAAGTGGATCCCAGTTAGTAATATCGATACCTAAGTTTTGTATGGCGTGTAAACATTCCTTTGTGACGTCGTGAAGTTTTTTAATCATTCCTGCGGTTTGTTGTTGCATTGTGGGGATATTTAATAAAATATTGATATGCGATGTGAATATCAGCCTCTTGTTGTCGTATCTATGGTTTAGTATTTCCCAACATACCTCATAATTCTCTGAGCTAATCTGAAGATGATGGATCAGTCGCTCAGCCTCACCTACTACTTTACCTTTCAAAAACTGCATTTTCTGTGCTTTTGATAACGACGGGTTTTTATGTATAGTTTCTGTGAACAAATCTTTAAAAGACGTCCACTGGTGGTAATTCCCATGAAATTCAGGAATATTCATTTTTGGTGTCGACCTATCCCGATGCGCTTCAGACCACATATTAGAACTAATATTTTTCTTTAAATCATTATACATTTTCTCATATCTGGTGAATTCCTTTTGGTACCATACATCTTCACGACCGTTCTCAGCTTCTATCTCCCAATGTAAAATGTCAATAATATTCCAGCGACTTTGTAGGGACCGCAGTGCATCTTCGAATTCCCAGTTATTTTTCAAATGGTCAATTTCAATGTTGGTTACCGTCCTCAAAAACGCCTTAAAGTTTATGTTTTGTTTCTTTATCATCTCATCCCGTTTAATGGTGTCGTGTTTTAAGTTGGCGTCCTGCTGCTGGTCAGGTTCGGAATGAGACGACCCTTCATTTGGATTAAATTTTCCAATTTGAGTAGAATGTCCTGCTTGTTCTCCTTGATTTGATACTCCTACCTCTATAGGAAGTTGCTTTAACTCTTGTTGCTTCGACAACAACTGACTCAAAGTCCTGTTGATTAACTCCTTGATCGCGATATACACTTCTTCCGCCTTATCATAACATCTTTTAGTAAAATAGACATGGTCAAACTCAGGAAGTTCACAGCATTGTTTATGATTCTGTTGATACTCTCTCCAATAAGCTTCCAATATCTCCAACTTTCTCTTACAATAGTCAACTGTTTTCCGCCCAGCACCATCCTTCTTAAAATTGGTTAAGAGTTGAACCAGAGCGTCATAGATTTCAGTTTGGCCAACTACAATACTCTCCATCTTGCTCGTTGTTTATATGATACGATATGATAAAAAAATGTAAGTAAATGGTTTGGTCTGACCTTATATTCTCCTTACGATACAGCTCCTCTATCACAGCTTCTCAGCAGCCCAGCAGCGATTTCCTTGTCTAATGTGCTTGTCCACACTTCACTGATTACGAACCAACGGCGCACGTAATACCATGCTAAGTATCTCGAAAACCAAAGCCCTAATTTTGCGTAAAGCACTGAACACTAAAACTCGGTAAACGAAACACTTGCACTGCACTTCGCGAACTGATAGTATACTCGAAGGACCTTGTAAAATCCGGCTCGAAGGACCATATAAAAGTTTAGGCCTGCTCCCGTAGTTAGCACTGACCTGCACTTTTAAGTATTTTGGTTGATTAGATAATGATACTAAATATAAGGTTTTAAATGATATATTAAAAGTATATAAACTATAATTAATTAGTTGGTTATTTCTAAGATTTATAAAATGATATATTAAGAGCTAAAATGATTTGATTTGATGATTTGATCTTTACGCGGCAATCGGAGCGGTTTCCGATTGCTTTGATAGTGTATCGATCGCGAGTTACTTACGAACTAACTTTATTTGCTAACATTAGTGAATTTATATAATGAATAACCTAAAAGTGCTGAGCTGTTCGGTCAATGTCCGAACATACTCCCGAGCACGAGATGAGAAGGGAAGATGTGAGTAAATCAAATCATCGTACATACTTGCATAATAAAATACCCTATCTTATCTAAGCACAATTATGTAAAACTATATTAATGTAAACAATAATATTTTTAACAATAAAATTTGATTTGATTTAATGTATTAAATTTGTAAATGGTTAGTCAAGTGAATTATATTTAATGGTTAGTTTTATTTGTATAGTAATTATTTAATTACTATACAAATAAAACTAACCATTAAACTGCTGCTGTTTTATTTAGATTTTTTATCATTTGATAAAAAATCTAAATAAAACATGTCTTAAACTAATGAGTCCTCTATAGTGAAAACGGCGCGTTCTTTTCGAGTAGAAGGCATTGTAGCCCTCTCCCTTTGTCCTGCTTTTCGCATTGCACTGGGCCACCGTCTGGCCAGAAAAGTTTTTAATTCCACTTCACTATCGCGGTTTGATGGTTGCACATTTTCACTGTTCACTCTGTCTCTGATTGTTCGTGATAAAGCCCTTCCGTTCTGTCCGTCTTGATCCTCCCCACAGCGAGGTCCGCGGCACAAACCGCAGTAGGCTCTCCTCCATATCCACATTATTGCTGCACATACCACTACGGCTAACAGTATGTAAGAGATGGTGTAATGATGGATATCATGAGACGACATCTCTTCTACTTCTGCTTTGCTGGATCTTAAGGTCTCTATTTGTTCTCCAAGAAGCGATATTGATCTATTCAAAGACTTATCTTCAGTTAATACCTCATCTTCAGGCATTTGAATATTGATGATGTGATTTATTTGGTCAAGTTTTGGTACCGTAATTTTTGATGAAAGTTGGATTTGGTTAGATTGTTGCAATAGCGAATATAGTTCGAAATCCTTGCCTCGTACAACACATTTCTCAGACATGCTAATGACCCCTGCCCGAGTGAGCTGGTGTACGGTAACTTGATCGTCGCATATCACTTTAATTGTGTAGGCATCACAACAAAAATACAAATACTGAGGCGTTGAATGTAATTAGACCCATTTATTTATACACATTGACCTTTGTGTTTTGCATTTATGGGTCAATGGATTACTATCACAGAAGCTGTTATCATTCTCTAGTTTCATGATAGGTTTAAATAGTTCGCACATGAATGAGTCTCCGTGAAGCAAACATGTATAATCATTTATTTTAGGTATAAAATAAGAATCTTTTTTCAGATTGACTGCAACGTACTGAGAAACTGGAATTATAGTAACCATGGTAGTATTACTTTGGTGCGGGATAACTATTATTTTGTATAATTGGAAATCTTCCCTTGCGATCAATGGGAAAGTAATTTCAAATATGATATATTCTCGAGTGACTCGTGTTTTTACTTTCAGTAATTTATAAATGTGCTGAATATCGGTTTCAATATTAGTTATTGGTAATGCTAGTTCCTTGGGCATTTGACTATGTATTATTTGTAATTCTTGTTTCATCTGATTAGGGTTCAACAAATGCAGACTAATCTGACCATGATAAATTTCTGAAATCGTATCGATTAAGGTGTCTTGTATTCGTCTTTAATTGTTGATCATATTAAGTGTTGCAATCGATATGAGAGTGAAATCTTGCTGAGTTGCCATGTTATTGATTTCTTTTTGGAGTACATTGGTGGCTGAATCCAAAGCGTTTAAATGTTTATTTATGATTTTGTGTTGAGTTTCTATCATAGCTTCGGTTCTTTGTAATATGTTATGTTACGCTTCAACTATAGAGGTTTGGTTTTTCCATAACTGAGCAAGGTGTTTTTGGTTACTAAACACCAGTTTAATATCCTCCTGGTACTTTTCGGCGAAATTCTCGTCTAAAACTCCAAACAAAGTATTAGCGACTGAACCCACCGCGTTGATAAGACCGCGTCGCGATCGTAAGCTCGTGCCATAGTGTTGGCTCAGCAAAAGCTGGTTATAGTATTCAAGTTCATTGTAATCATGACGTATTTGTAATAGAATCATGTTACAATGAGTTGGTACTGATAGTGAATCACACGACCTTTCAATGTAGTTTGTAAAATCTTTAACGGCTTTATATCCTTTCCAATAAGGAGACATGTCATAATATGTTACGAGTTTCCATTTATCTCGAATTAAATTTATTCTTCCGACTGGATCAAAATATAAAGTCTGGTTGCTGTCGAATTGGGTAAAGTTATATGAGGCTGTAGTTGGCGATATAATACTAATAAAGAAAAGTAATGCTAGTGCAATGTTTAATAATTTGGAATTTGTTCCTGTGTTCGACTGACGGCTGTTTTGCTTCTTTGGCTGTGATATAGAACTCTGTTTGGATGCTGGTTTACTCATATGTTGATATTATTTATCTTCCGTGTCGTTTTTCATAGGTAAAATTGACAATTTTACGATGGGTCGTTTTAAGTAGCCATTCTTTGTTTTCAAGGTGACCACTCTCACGAGCTCATCTTTTCCTGGGTGGACTTCTGTAACGCGACCAACTGGCCATTTTCCTGCCGGTAGAATTTCATCATCATGTATCATTACTAGGTCACCCACGCTTATATTTTTCTGATACTCCTTCCACTTGTTTCTTGCAGATAATTGTGTTAGATATTCGGTTTTCCACCTTTTCCATAAATCTGTAAACAATTTATTCGTTAAGTGCCATCTGGTCCGGGCATCTTCCTCTGTTTCTATTACAGATAAACCTGGTCGTGTCGATAGGAAGTGGGCTGACGTTAGAAATTCTAGATCTTGAGGATCTTCTGACAGCGCACAGAGCGGTCGTGTGTTCATACAAGCTTCTATTCTGGACAGTAGAGTGGTGTATTCTTCGAATGTTAATTTTTGTTGACCGATTACACGTTTTAAATGTTTTTTCAATAAACCAATATTCCTTTCCCAAATTCCACCGGCATGTGCTGATTTAGCTGGATTATAGTGCCATTCAATTTGTAGCTCAGTAATCTCCGTAAAGAATTTTTCAATAAAGATTTGCCGAAGTTGTTCATACTCTGTTTGTAGCATTCTGTTGGCTCCCACGAAGTTTGTTCCGTTGTCACTGTATACGTGCCGTGGTGCTCCGCGTCTAGCGGCCATTCGGTGCAAAGCTGCTAGGAAAGCTGAAGTGGTTAAATCGGAAACTAATTCCAAGTGAACAGCTTTTGTCACCATACATATGAAAAGCGCTATGTATCCCTTACTCGTTTTTATCCCGCGCCCTTTATTAGCCTTAATTTCTACGAAACCCGTGTAATCTACGCCACAATGATAAAAAGGGCTTTCAGGGTTAACTCTAGATGATGGTAGGTCACCCATGAGTTGAAATTGTTTTACTGGTTCTTGTTTTCTGCATGTAATACATTGTCGTATAAACTTTTTTGTTGCCATATAACCGCCAATTATCCAGTATTTTTGTCGAATGTTAGATAAAGTAAGGCGGGCCCCACCATGGAATGTTAATTCATGAGTATATTGTATTATTAATGTAGTAAGTCGATGATTATGAGGTATGATGATGGGATACTTCATCTCAGGGCACATCTGAGCGTTTCTTAATCTACCACTCACTCGAAGAATGCCGTCTTGATCAACAATGGGGTTCAGATTCAAAATTTTACTTTTAGAATGAACTTTTCCATGCTTGCTTATGTAAAGTATGTCATCGACAAATTCTGTTTGTTGCACGTTTTTTACAATAAGCATTTTAGCGCGTCGTAGTTCTTGCAACGTGAGGTAAGGTTGACGAACCTTTTTTGTAGATAATCGCAGTATCCATGCTAGAATACGTACAATTTTTATAAATGAACTAAATTTATATAAGAGATGGTTTATGATATTTTGAAGTATAGGTTGACTTTGATGTTCTATGATAACGGCATTTGTTTGTTTTAAAATAGATTTCTTAATTTCCAAGTTTGTTTCATAAATAGTATGTGGTATGCTTTTGTTCTGGAATGACTGAAGCCATGATGGACCATCCCACCATAACGAATGTTCCTTCAATTGATTGATAGTTAATCCGCGACTTGCAGCATCTGCCGGATTCTCGTTCGTATTTACATATCCCCAATTTTCTGATAATATGATTTTGGTTATAAATTTAACTCGATTTGTTACAAAGGGTTTCCATCGCGCTGGGTCTCCTTGAATCCACCCGAGTACGGCGGTGGAATCAGTCCAGCAGTATGTTTCTATTTTATAATTTGTAAAGCAAGCACACACTTTCTTCATTAGCTGGGCTAAGAGATGAGCCCCCATTATCTCCAACCTAGGTGTCGAGATAACTTTACTTATAGGCACTAATCTGGCCTTCGCAGTAACCAAAGATATGTTACAACCATCTCTGCCGCTTGTCTTGCAGTAAATAACGGCAGAATAAGCTTTATTTGATGCGTCGGAAAATCCGTGTAACTGCACATTTTGGTCTCCTGTTGTACCTATCCATCTGTTTATTGTTATAGTGTTTATTTTCTCCAAATCTTTCCTTAAATCGTGCCACTTACTCTTTATATCTTCTGGTAGTACGTCATCCCATTCCAATTTTGCTAACCATACTTGTTGAAATAGAATTTTCATGCTAATGCTTAAAGGAGTGAGCCACCCCAACGGATCAAATAACTTGGATATGTCCGAAAGAAGTGATCTCTTGGTTTCTGATGTTTTTGACCCTAGTTCCAATTTAGAGCCAAAAATGAATTTATCCTTTTGCGGATTCCATGCGAGTCCTAGCGTTTTGGTAGAGTCCGACTGTTTGAACTCATATGTTGATTGATTGCATAAACTTTTATCTAAGTCTGCCAAAAGATGTGATTTGTTTGAGGTCCACTTTCGTAAATTAAATCCTCCCTTTTGTAATAGTTTTATAAGATCCGATTTGATTTGATTTGATTTGCTTCCCGTTTAGAGTGGGCCCATCCACAATAGTCATCCATGAAGAAGGATTCTTCTAATGCTTTTGCTGCGTCAGGGAATTTTAGTTTCTCTTCCTGGGCCAATTGCTTCAAACACATCATTGCCAAAAATGGTGCTGGTTTTGTACCATATGTAACTGTTGTAAGTGAAAATGATTTGATAGGTTGATCAGGTGATTTTCTCCATAATATTTTTTGATAGGGTTGGTCATCAGGGTGTACCAATATATGACGGTACATCTTTTCAATGTCGGCTGTGAAAGCATATTGATACTGTCTCCACTTCAAAATTAACTCCTGTAAATCTTGTTGCAAATTTGGGCCCCGGTACATGACGTCATTTAAACTGAGTCCTGACATTGACCTAGCCGAGGCATTAAATACCACTCGCAGCTTTGTAGTAGTTGAATCACGTGTTACACAGTGATGAGGTAGATAACACTCGGGTGTCGTGTTCCCAGCCGAAGGTATCATATGACCCAACGTAGAATATTCATTCATAAAATTAACGTAATCCAATTTCAGTTCGGGATGTTTCTGTAGTTTTTCTTCTAATTTACGGAACTGTGCCAATGTTAAAGATCTAGTAGACCCGAGCTGTTCTTTTATTTCTGATTTAAATGGTAGTCGAACTTGGTATTTTCCGTTTTCTAATCTCTCTGTTGTTGATAAGAAGTACTGTAAACATTCATGATCCTCTGTAGACATCTCAATCGGCTCGCTGATATCCTCATTTTCCCAAAATTTGCGTAAGTCATCTGTATTTTGAAGGACAACGTTGCACATGTAATTTGGTTTCATGGCAACACATAGCAAAAATCCCAATTGTGTTTGCTGGGCAATCGGTTGATCCTCACTATCTCCTCTTAAGATGCCATTTAAGACAATCATGCCGTATACATCCGCTCCTAAAAGTAAGTCCACGGGGCGACTTGTATTGAAGTCCGGATCCGCTAAATTTATATTTTGTATGTGTGGCCAAGACGGTTTTGTAAAAGATTTGTTTGGTAAACATTTGATTAAACTACTCATGATAAGAACTTCGCCTTCTAACGAAAAGTCGTTATAGATTGATTGAATGCGAATATTCATCATTCCCTTACAGCTTCTCTCGTTTTCCCCAACTCCAATAATTTTTCCTTTATACTTATGTATTTTTAAGTTTAAAATTTGGGCCGCATTCTCGCTTATTATTGAGATTTGAGACCCCTGATCAATTAAACATCTCATGGTATGCTGCAATCCATCGGCTGCTGTCACCTTCACTATAGCCGTAGCTAAAAGAGTTTCAGTCATATCATTCCATGAGACATGATTTGAGCTCAATGTATATTGTGTATTTGTTTTATTAGAACCGCTCAGTGTGTTCACGCCCTTATTGTTTGATTTTGCTGAGGTGGTAGATTTGTTCTTCGCGACAATTGCTTCATGCAATAATGTATTGTGATGAGCGTCGCATTTTCGACACCTTTTTGTCGAAATACATGATTTATTAAAGTGGTTGAATAACGGGACTAGTCCCTCCCTCTTACCCACCACTGCAACTCCTGTAAGCCAGGATCAACAGTGGCACACAATGAAATGACACTGAGCGGTGAAGCTCAGGCATGTCCCGGGGAATCGCTTTAACTGTCTTGGATCCCGCAACGAATTTAATCAGAAACAGAAAAAAGGAGGAGTTAGAAAATGAATAGTTCCACTTCCCTCCAGAGCAAAGCGGGAGACAGAATGATGTAAAGAGGCTATAGCCTCATAAAATGAGAGATTTGCAACTAGAGAAGCCAGCTGCAAAAGCACCGAGGATCAATTTAAGGGTCCTAAGTGAGCTGTTATATTTGATTCCAATAGTAGGTATGGCAAAAACGCTTAAACGCACGGAAGTTGTTCCTTGTTGCTACAAGATCCGTATAATAAACTACTCCAGATATTGGTTGCAAGCTGTTTAACATAATATCACGCTGATTTTGCCAGAGATCACACTCCCACAGGATGTGGTGGGCAGTTTGTTCATATTCGTTACTGGATGTTGAGCACAGACAGATTGGTGAAGATACTAATTTGAAACTATACAATTTACTTTTAAAATTGCCGTGTCCGGTAAGAAATTGTGCAACACAATGGTCTATGATTAGCCAAGTTTTATTTAACCGTTCGCGTACGTCCGGAAAGAACTGGTGCAGATGGCGACCCTTGGTTGACGTATTCCATCTACATTGCCATTCATTTAGTAGTTCGTTATTTAAGTCAGCTATTGGCATAAATAGCCTGATTATTTTCGCACGGTCGCGTAATGATAAGAAATCATTTTCTAAATTATCGCGCGTAGAATAATACATTGCTGCTCGTCTTTGTACTTCAAGATCAACCGGTAGTACACCCGCTAGGACAGGTAGGGCCTCTGTGCTCACTGTTCTATAGGCTTTACACAGAAATATCAACGCCAACCTCTGGCTTTGTAGTAATTTACGGCGAGCAGCTCCGATGGTAGCCCTATCAGCCCACACAGGTGAGCCGTAGCATATACACCCAAGATAGGTTGCCCCGTAAATGATTTTAAGAGTATTAAAAGAGAGGCCCCAGGTTGCCGTCGATATCCTTGTGAGTGCAAAAAAGTTTCGCTTAGCTTTTTCCCCAACTGATTTAATATGTTCTACAAACGAGAAATTCTTTTCTAAAACTAAACCCAAATAACAGGTTGATATTTTGCGTTTTACAGTAACATTATTAAGTTTTACGCCCGGGGGGGATTTTAGTTCACCTTTAAGAAGGAGTTGGTAGGTTTTATGAGGAGCAAATGTAAGGCGATTTCTTTTACCCCATTCACTTATCATACTTAAGCAAGTTTGAGCCAGATTTTCCAACTCTCTCCTGGAGTTACCCTGTATAAGTAAGAGGCCATCGTCAGCATATGCCGTTAGAGAGCAGCGTGATGGCAAGGGTAATGTCAAGAAGTCATCAAAACCCAAGTTCCAGAGATACGGCGCGAGCACTGAGCCCTGGGGGCAACCCATGGTTAACGATTTAGTGACTCTGAAGTGACCAAGCTTAAGAGTTGCAGAGCCATGTACGAAATAAGATGTGATTATCGAATATATATTACTGTAACAGCCGCGTAACTTAAGTTTTTGTAACAAAATTGGCCACCAAGTATTATCAAACGCCCCTGAAATATCTAGGAATATGGCCAAAACGTATTTACATTCGGACGAGTTTACAGCTTTCCTCACTGAGATAGCTGCGTCCACTGTCGATTTACCCGCAGTAAAACCAAATTGATTTCCGTGAAATTTTGGTCCTCCCGGCAGCAATCGCGGTACAATAAGTCGTTCTAGAAGCTTGCCTAAGGAAGGCAGTAACGTTATTGGTCGGTATGACTTAGGGTCTTCAGGCAGTTTATCGCCATTTTTTGGTATAATACGAATAAAACCGCTGCGCCAAGAACGCGGAAAAGTCCCTTCAGATATGCAACGATTAAAAACTTTTAGTATTGAATCACCGGATTGTTTTGTGGCTTCTATTATCATTTTGTTGGATATTTTATCTTCACCTGAAGCTTTGTTAACAGGTAGCGATTTCACAGTATTCATAAACTCATTGATTGTAGGAAGACTAGACATATAGGTAGCGGGTGGATTGTTTGCCCACTGTCTAATCTGCTTATGGTAGTCATTATCGTTCAAGGAACTATCATCAGGTATGAGCGAATTAAGTAAGGATTCCGTGGTCTCCTCTATGCCACTGGTGTAGGTATTATTGATTTTTATGTTTTGAATATAAGCTAAATCTATAGACTTATTTGCTTTAAACTCATGGTATAGGGGCGACCACGGGCCTTCTTTATCTAATTTATCGACTATTTTTCTAATAAGATTGCCTTTGGATTTCTCTATTGACGAGCGGTAACGTGAACGAGCTATTTTGAGATTTATATATGCATTATTTAAAACATCGCCTACAATTTTACGTTTTTTAGTTTATTATATTTTTTACGTGCTCTCCGAAATTCACATCGAACTTTAATTAAGTAGTTATTCCACCAATCGCATCTTCGAATATTAGTGATAGGGACGCGGCCTATGGCAATATCGGCACAGTAGGTAAAAGTGTCCGACATCATTACAGCACATTCCTCTGTTGTTAGTTCATCCCGGGTGAAATCCCTGGCATGCGCGGCAAAAAGAGCTCTGAAAAAATCCCAATCGGCCCCTTTGAGCCGATATCTATAGTTACCGTAAATAGCCGTAGGTCTTTGTGCCAACCGAGGAACAAACTCGTACACGATTAAGCGGTGATCACTGGATGAAGCGTCAGGCAAAACACGCCATCCATCTACTCGGACGTCTGAGCTTGAAAAAGTGACGTCATTAAAAGATTCGCCAGTAGGGCTACAATAAGTAGGCGGTGCATCAGGAGTGTTATGTTTTGATAGATTCATCTCAGCGACGAAATCTTCGACGGCGTTCCGCCGTTCTGTATCGCTTGAACGGTATTTGCCATACCATAACGTAGAGGATGCGTTAACATCTGCGCCAATAATGATTTTGTGTCCTTTGAGGGACATCAAAACATGGCGCAAGTGATGTAAATGGGGACCGACAGGATCTGAATACTGAAAATAACAGCTCACTACGTAAACTTTCCAGGATGGGGATGATATTTCAGCGACAGCACAGTGTGACGTCATGAGGTTTCGCATAGCGCTTACCGTAAAATTAGTACGCGTTACGTAAATAGCAGCCCGTGATTTGTTGTCTAGCTGCACCAATTTATTTTTTAAACGCGCATATTGATATTGTTCTTGTACAAGCACTATATCTAAGTTGTATTCATTGACTAAAGTTTCCAACTCTGATGTCGCAACCCTATCGTTGTGAAGATTTAGCTGCCCTATTTTTAAGTAAGCCATATTAATATTTGGTATTTAGCACTAACTGCTCAAGTTTATGCTTAAATGTGGGGCAGTTGTCCGAGCCGCATTTGTGGTCGTGAGGTTTTTTATATGTTTTACACGATGCACAAACTGGTTTAAATTCTGGGTCATTGTGGTGCTTACATGATTTTGTGGGATGTGCTTCTGCGCATAAGGCACAGGTAGGTAATTTATTACTACAGTACTTGAAAACATGCCCATATTGCTGGCAGTTTAAACACCGAACTACCTCTAAATCATCAATAAAGCGGCATGTAGCCCAGTCGATGAAAAGTTTTTCTTTAGTGCTGACTAAATGTTTTCTAATCTCCGGTTCGAGCTCAATTCCCACCCACTTGCGCCCATTAGCTACGTTACGCTTGCGCACAATTTTAGTTTTAGACGTAAAATCGTCTTTGCTGACTTTAAGATCACTATCTTTGATATTTTGCCTGTATAACGCCGTTAAAAAGACCTGGTCGTCCATTGACGACGGTATATCTTTTATAAGTATGCGCGGTCGTCGCCCGGAT
Source organism: Pseudoips prasinana (assembly GCA_951640165.1). NCBI lineage: Eukaryota > Metazoa > Arthropoda > Insecta > Lepidoptera > Nolidae > Pseudoips > Pseudoips prasinana. Next base: position 26,717,708 of record OX621251.1, on the reverse strand, counting down.
GGAGTTTGAAGTTTTAAACCCGCCGAACGAATGGCCTCGACAGAGCGAATTTTATTGAGTTGGGTTTCATTTGCCACTCGGAGTACAACGCCAGAATTGGAAGTTTTTTTAACGCCTACTATTTGAAAACCGTCGTCCGCGGGTTTTATAGCCTTCATAAGCGCTTCCTTGGTCGCCGACGAAGTCGCGTACTCCGCTGATCGCTCAGCGGTGGGATACGCAATAATTGAAGGAACCGGTTTTCGCGTCTGTACTATGGGGGCGGCGGTTTTTTTCGGTAAACGCAGTTTTAATTGTTCCGCGTACGTAGGAATCTCAGAATTGGTTTTATTTACGCAAAGATCTAACTGACGTTCTGCGTTCGCCAATTTAGTTTCATTGCATGAAGATTTAAGCGCAAGTAATGAAATAATACTGGTAAGGCGCTGCGTACAATCCATCACCGATAGCTTATTCGCGATATTCATACCCGAGTTGGAATCACTGACTAATTCGTTAACCTTTGACAGATAAACGGAAGCTTGTGTCACAAGATCGCAATAATTATATTCCGCACTGTTTGTATCGCTAATATTTAATGAAGACGAATAATCGGATTGAGATCCCCGAAAACGTTTATTGTCCGATTCCTGTTGACCATCGGGAGTACAAAACGTCGGTGACGCATCGTCTAACACTCGTTTGTTGAAGCCTGAAGGGGGCGTTCTGGGAGTCTGTTTACTTCTCCCAAATGCGTTTCGCCCTCTATCGGGGGGGACGTCATTCATTTTTGACATCTTATTCACACGAAATAAGCAAGCGCTTTAATGTAAACAGCACGATAACTAATTTAGCACGATAACAAGTAACTGTGACTATGACGCGGTACCCTCACAAGAAAAAAGTTAAACTTACTCACCGAACGATAATTTGAACTAAAATCCAGATATTACTTATTAAAACACTTAAAAAAACTTACAGATTGTAGTATTTAGCACTAACACTAAAGCTAGAAACAAAACACAGGTCACAAAACAATCACGAAATAGCAGAAAAATAATATTATTTCACAGCGAACCTCCGACGCACTGAGCCGTAGCGTAGCGGGAAGGGAAGTGGGCGCACATCCACAATCCGTGGTCAGCATTGCAAAATGGACAAGTGAATGACCGCGAAACGTGGAAAGTTTTCATGTTTTTCGTGTTTGTTGAATTACTTTTATTTGGTGGCTGATAGTAATTGCTATGATAAAAATGTTTCTTTTGACTTGATTGATAGTTTAGATGCGATGCTGGATGGTTCATCTTATGATTGTTCGGTTCCTGTTTACGCCGAGCTACTTCCAAGGCAGTAAACTTGGTCTCCAAGAAATCCAGGAATTCTTGAAGTACTGCTACTTCTCTAGGCTTTTTCACAGACTCTATATATTCTGAAAATGACTCGGCGTCCAGTTTTTGCGACAATAGATGTACTAAAAGCGGATCCCAGTTAGTAATATCGATACCTAAGTTTTGTATGGCGTGTAAACATTCCTTTGTGACGTCGTGAAGTTTTTTAATCATTCCTGCGGTTTGTTGTTGCATTGTGGGGATATTTAATAAAATATTGATATGCGATGTGAATATCAGCCTCTTGTTGTCGTATCTATGGTTTAGTATTTCCCAACATACCTCATAATTCTCTGAGCTAATCTGAAGATGATAGATCAGTCGCTCAGCCTCACCTACTACTTTACCTTTCAAAAACTGCATTTTCTGTGCTTTTGATAACGACGGGTTTTTATGTATAGTTTCTGTGAACAAATCTTTAAAAGACGTCCACTGGTGGTAATTCCCATGAAATTCAGGAATATTCATTTTTGGTGTCGACCTATCCCGATGCGCTTCAGACCACATATTAGAACTAATATTTTTCTTTAAATCATTATACATTTTCTCATATCTGGTGAATTCCTTTTGGTACCATACATCTTCACGACCGTTCTCAGCTTCTATCTCCCAATGTAAAATGTCAATAATATTCCAGCGACTTTGTAGGGACCGCAGTGCATCTTCGAATTCCCAGTTATTTTTCAAATGGTCAATTTCAATGTTGGTTACCGTCCTCAAAAACGCCTTAAAGTTTATGTTTTGTTTCTTTATCATCTCATCCCGTTTAATGGTGTCGTGTTTTAAGTTGGCGTCCTGCTGCTGGTCAGGTTCGGAATGAGACGACCCTTCATTTGGATTAAATTTTCCAATTTGAGTAGAATGTCCTGCTTGTTCTCCTTGATTTGATACTCCTACCTCTATAGGAAGTTGCTTTAACTCTTGTTGCTTCGACAACAACTGACTCAAAGTCCTGTTGATTAACTCCTTGATCGCGATATACACTTCTTCCGCCTTATCATAACATCTTTTAGTAAAATAGACATGGTCAAACTCAGCAAGTTCACAGCATTGTTTATGATTCTGTTGATACTCTCTCCAATAAGCTTCCAATATCTCCAACTTTCTCTTACAATAGTCAACTGTTTTCCGCCCAGCACCATCCTTCTTAAAATTGGTTAAGAGTTGAACCAGAACGTCATAGATTTCAGTTTGGCCAACTACAATACTCTCCTTCTTGCTCGTTGTTTATATGATACGATATGATAAAAAAATGTAAGTAAATGGTTTGGTCTGACCTTATATTCTCCTTACGATACAGCTCCTCTATCACAGCTTCTCAGCAGCCCAGCAGCGATTTCCTTGTCTAATGTGCTTGTCCACACTTCACTGATTACGAACCAACGGCGCACGTAATACCATGCTAAGTATCTCGAAAACCAAAGCCCTAATTTTGCGTAAAGCACTGAACACTAAAACTCGGTAAACGAAACACTTGCACTGCACTTCGCGAACTGATAGTATACTCGAAGGACCTTATAAAATCCGGCTCGAAGGACCATATAAAAGTTTAGGCCTGCTCCCGTAGTTAGCACTGACCTGCACTTTTAAGTATTTTGGTTGATTAGATAATGATACTAAATATAAGGTTTTAAATGATATATTAAAAGTATATAAACTATAATTAATTAGTTGGTTATTTCTAAGATTTATAAAATGATATATTAAGAGCTAAAATGATTTGATTTGATGATTTGATCTTTACGCGGCAATCGGAGCGGTTTCCGATTGCTTTGATAGTGTATCGATCGCGAGTTACTTACGAACTAACTTTATTTGCTAACATTAGTGAATTTATATAATGAATAACCTAAAAGTGCTGAGCTGTTCGGTCAATGTCCGAACACCTTTACCGATTTGGCTAATTTTGGTCTTGAATTATTCGTGGAAGTCCAGGGAAGGTTTGAACGTAGAGAAAATTTATAAAAAGTCTTGAAAAAGAGTAAAATCAACATCTTTTAGCAATTTAAAATATTTTTTTGTTTGAATAAATGAACTTAATAATATTTTTTTTTATTACTATGCCTTAAACGTAGCGAAGCACGTACCGGGCCGCTAGTTGTTTATATTTTAAACTAGCTGAACCCTGCGTGCGTGGCTACGGCAATATATGAAATTCATTGGAATGATAGTGGCGTCATCTGTCGAAGATTGGTCATACCAACTCAGAAACCTTTGTGGGCTCATGCACAACACTTTGCTGAAGACCATCACATGATCAAAAGCATAGTTTCCGATTCTATAAAAGACATACAGACAAACATTTTCTTTGTGGTAGGGTGGCCAAGGGTTTGACGTTCAAACCCAAAAGGTAAACGGCAGGTCTGTATGGGATTTTTGTACCGCTAGTAAAATTTCGTGTTTCGGGATATTTTATGTTTTAATTGGTAGGTAATGTGAAAGTAAAGGCATTTTTAATTTCTTAGATTTTTAGAACTTGGGATATAAAAGTTATAGCCAGTTTTATTTTAAGGTTACGTTTGGTAATCTGTGGGTCAACCCTATGACCGTGGATACATTGCAGTTCGAAAATCACTCTTACTGCCTAAGTAATAAAGATACTGTAAATATCAAAGTGTGTGTACTAATGAAGATTGTTACATATTATATTTACATAAACATTTTTATGGTGATAAAGTAAAATATGTTGTCGCTCTTTTTGTAGTCTTTACATGGATTTATTCCGAACCTGCCCCGAAAACCCTAACCGGGTCGCAAGTTAGGTTAGGAATATGCAAAAACTATTATTTGTTGAAATAATGAAAAGTTCTTTATTTCCATTAATTACAAAGTTCATACCCCAGTGTACATTTGTATGAGGTTGCGAGGGGTTTTATACGAGGTTTTGAGTGGAGGTAAATAAAACAATAGGTTCTTTGTTTTTTGTAACTACATTTATTTTATTAGTATTATTATTAATTCATCCTTAGTATTACTTCATCTAAGAACATCTTCGTATAAGTACCAAACAATAATTATCACATAGCACAAAGCAACATTGGCTTTATTGAGAACTTCACTCACTCTCATCGGATAAAGCATGTCTTCTTAGTCGGGGCAAGCGAATGTAGCAATTAACACATTGCAAAGTCGTCATTTTAATTAAATGATAAAGAGTCCTTTCGTGAATCCACTGTCAACAGATATATATATATATATATATTGTAGTACGGAGGATAACTCAACGTAAAAATTGCAAGATAATTTGCTAAATTGATGACATGTATCAAAACAACAGCAATAAATACCTGACAGATTGTCTTTGCCTGTCAATAAATAATTGCCATGAACAAAAAAATATTAACGACGAAAATCGTTCCTATTCTAAATCATTAATTATTACGATTTAATGCAACTACTGTGCTTTCATAGGTATAATAAATAAGTATAAAATTATATGATTTATATGCGATGTTGTTCCCATTTAAAAATAATTAATTATAATTTCGATATTTATATTATTTTACACATGGTAATTTCTGAAAACGTAACTGCGTTTAGTTTACCATTTTATTAAATTTATTTATTGAAAATAATTGAAATATTAGTTTTGATTTTATTTATTAATCCAAGTTCTAAAAATATTATACATACATGGAAATAAATGCCTTAGTTGTCTTAATAAGTGGTACAAATTATGTAGCTGAACACCAAAAGAAGTATGCGGTACGATTTTTGCCATTCACATTTAGATACTTTATGATGAGGAGTATACGTATCACCCCCATGTATGTTCCCCATTTTAATATTTTTGATACTTTGAAAATTTATGAGTCTTGAGCTCAAACCCTAATTTTGAACCTTCGATTTAATTCTAAGTCCGTTCTGCAATGATTAGATAAACCGAACTTTTTAGATTGTTAGGTTCTATGCTAATTAGTTATCCCAAAAAAACTCAATTTAAACTATTTTTTGTGAAATAAATAAATAAATAAAAAATGTTCAACAGAACGAGAAAAAAAACGAAAACTGATGTTAGGTGAAATTTACGATATCTCGAAAACTACGCAAAATCGTAGAACATAAATGGGGGTAATTCAGATACTCCTCATCATAAAGTATCTGAATTTTGCGTTTGAACGTCAACTCCTCGGTCAGGCTGTATAGATGGAAAGACAATATATTTAAATTTTATTACAGACTTCTTTATAACTCAAGAACATAAAACAGTAAGTATGAAAGTACGTCCTCATCCTGTGTAGAAGTATTTACTTAGGACACCATATTATGCAACCGGAACAGATACTCTCAACTGGGCCGTGTTGAAACCGGTAGTAGAGACACCCGCTGAGTGGTAACATTAAAGCGCGACCGTCGTTATTAACACAAGGTCCGCCATAATAATAACATTTAATTCGTACCTTAATATAGACAGAACCATTCGACAATATGTAGTAAAAGTATAGCTAAAATTAAAAATTTTGATAATTAAACCTACACATGATCCTCGACAATAACTTAATTTAAGTTAGTTAAATATCGTTACTGTTATAAAATAAATCTTATTGTAAATTATTTCCTACAATCCGTGTACCTAAATAACTATATGTACCTAGAAATAATCATAAATTAATTATATATTACTACGAATATGTTCTGACTATTTACAAGCGCTTTTTTAAAGTCTACGTGAATAAAAACCTTGTTTATTTTATTTTTATTTTATACAACATTCACTGTTCAAACAATCTGGAAGTTTTTTGAAGTGTTTTGTTCCGTAAACTGTAACAAAGTCAAAGAGCTTTGCTACAAAAGATCGGAGGGAGTCGAGGTAGCAAATTGTACTGATATCTATTATCATCATCATCATCATCATATCAGCCGAAAGACGTCCACTGCTGGACAAAAGCCTCCCCCAAAGATCTGGAATAGCGCAAGACCGGCAATTGTGGATATCTATTAATTAAGAAATAATTACTAGGTATTGAATTTGTTGAACAATTTCTTATTCTCATTCTTAATTGCACACATACATTTGAGATACAAGGTACGATGAAAAATGCGATCTTAATTCAATGATAACTTTTTCAAATAATCAAAGATGGTTTTAGGGTTCCGTAGCCAAATGCCAAAAAACAGAACCCTTATAGATTTGTCATGTCTGTCTGTCCGTCCGTATGTCACAGACACTTTTTCCGAAACTATAAGAGCTGTACTATTGAAACTTGGTAAGTAGATGTATTCTGTAAACCGCATTAAGATTTTCACACAAAAATAGAAAAAGAACAATAATTTTGGGGGTTCCCGATACATAGAACTGAAACTCAATATATTTTTTTCATCGTACCCATACATGTGGAGTATCTATGGATAGGTCTTCAAAAATGATATTGAGGTTACTAATATCATTTTTTTCTAAACTGAATAGTTTCCGCAAGAGGAACTTCCAAGGTAGTAAATGAGTGTCCTCCCTGTAACTTCTAAAATAAGAGAATGATAAAACTAAAAAATATATATGATATACATTACCATGCAAACTAACAACGAAAATTGGTTTGTACGAGATCTAGTTAGTAGTTTTTATTAATACGTCATAATTCGTAAACCGCAATTTACCTTTCATTTAATTAACTGAAATACTTGCTGCTACGGAACCCTTCTTGGGCGAGTCCGACTCGCACTTGGCCGATTTTTTTATAGTCCATAACCATAAATTACGACAGTGCAATCACACAAACAGTGTACAAATTAATATTATTTTTGATTACGTGTTGGCGCAAAATACTACTCTGTCAAGAAAGTACCGGAGAAAGATCAATAATATACAAAATGTTTGTTATTCATCCAAATTTATTTTATCACCTGCAAAGTATGCTCCTTCAGAAACGATACACTTACACCAACGAATAATCTATTCATCAAAACATTTTTTAAACGCTGCTTTCGGAATTGAGTTCAGTTCTCGCCGCGAATTCTCCTTTATGTCTCCTACCGATTGAAAACGGGTACCACGATGTGGTAATTTGAGTTTAGGAAAAAGAAAGAAGTCAGCTAGAGCCATATCTGGTGAATATGGTGGTTGCTGGATGGTATTTGTTGAGTGTAAGGTCAAAAATTCGTTCACAATGATGGATTGTGAACGAATTTTTGACCTTGTGCGAAGGCGCATTATCGTGATGCAAAATCCAAGAATTTTCTTTCAATCAGGCCCTTTTCGTCGAATTTGCTCTCTTAAACGCCGCATAACGCTCAAATAATATTCTTTATTTACCGTTCAACCTTCCGGTAAGAATTCGGAGTGCACAACACCGCGATAGTCAAAGAAAACAGTCAACATAACTTTGACTTTTGATCGACTTTGGCGTGGATTTTTCGGTTTCGGTTCAGTCGTAAGGCGAGTTTGTTGACTAGTTTGCATGTCAAACTCGTAAACCCACGTCTCGTCACCAGTAACAATGCGTTTCATGAATGTTGGGTTGGAATTGACTCGTTCTACCATGTCCTCAGCGCCTTTCATGCGATTGAGTTTTTGGAGAAAATTCAGATCTTTTGGGACTAGCCGAGTGATAACATGTTTCATACCCAAATTATTAGTTAAAATGGTACGAATCGACTCGTGAGATACAGAAAGTTCGGCGGCTATCTCTCTCAGAGTTGAATGAGGATTTTCAGTCACTATTTCCTTCACTTTTGCGATGTTAACTTCAGTTGCAGACGTTGATGGCCTACCAGAGTGAGGCAAATCTTACATCACATCTCGACCGCTTTTGAACGCTTTGAACCACTCATAAGCACGAGTTTTTGATAAAGTCGATTCACCGTAAGCCTTCTGTAACATTTTCAGTGACTCCGAACACGAAATTCCATTAGCGATGCAAAATTTAAGACAAATTCTTTGTTGGATATTTTTGTCCATTATGAAATTCGCAATACACACTATATATGATATTACTAAAACCAGCACTGTATTTAATATAAATAACATATGCAACTCAAACTCCGCGCCAAAATGGAAAACAGTTGTGCCAATCTAACAACAACAAAAAAAAACAATAATTTGAATTTGGAACCATAAACAAATCATCCATTCCCGATACTTTTTTGACTGAATGTGTACCTAAATAAGAAAAGATAAAATAAAGTACATACCAAAAATAACTGTATGAAAAACTTATTATTTAATTAATAAGTATTATAAACGACGAGAAATGAAATTTAACAAGTAATGTTTGCACTTATGAAACAAAATAAGTTAATTAAGTCGTAATTGTATTTATCACGTAAGCTTATACAGATATGATTTATATCACTTTTGTATTACACAATTGAATCAATGTCTAATTATTCTCAAAGACTAGGAATTCAGGCAAGATTGTGCAAAGAAAATCGATGTTAGTTCACACGCTACCAAGTTGTACGTGTGTTTAAGATTCAGCAATAAATTATGGTTTCCGTATGGATGATGTGGTAAAGTGTATGTTACACATAGAACAATACAGGCTTATTGTTACACGATGTTGCTATTTGTGGTTTTATTACGGTTTATATTGTACTAACGATCCGCCTTGAACAAATAGTGGGTTTGTCTCATAGTCACATAACCTCATGGATTTTGCGTGGGTAATGTAAGCATGTATTACTTTTATTGTATACTCATGCAAATGTGGTGTAGTCCCACAGACAATGGGACATCTGTTATCATGTAGCGCGTGCCCTTACAACTGCACGCTTAAAGAACTGATGGAGGCTACTCATAATGCGATTCTCGTGGCCAAGTTCTGGGCGGACACAATTGAGATTGCCATCGACTCGCTAAGAAGATTGTATACTAAATAGTTTTCGTAGCTCATGCCAAATGATGGAAAACCTACGTCAGTGCGAAAACCGTTTCATCGAATTTTGTTTCTTCGAAAACCTTTCAACGACATCTCTATACTGCATTTTGCATTGTAAGTAAATACATTACAAATTATGAATTTGATTATACTCAGAATACAACATATAGTATGAAATTATGTAAATGGCTAAAATAAATGTTCAATACTCGAGGGGTTGGGCGCTGATAGCCAAAATACAGGCTCTGCCTATTTCCGCTACAGATTACTATACCATTTAATCTAACCTAAATTAGCCTGTTAAAATATTTTGTAACTTACTCTTAAGTTTTTTTTGAACAATAAACATTATTATGATTATTAAATTATTCTGTCTACGGTTAAAATATTACTGAACACATCCTTGGTTTATAAAATCATTTTAAAACTAAAAAAAATGTGAGCCGTCACAGAACGCCTGGCAGATGTGAAACATCGACATTATTTTGTGAAAGTAATATGCAGAAAAGAACATATTGTGATAGGAACTAAATATGTCATAATGATAAAATAAAAAGTCGATTGCGCATGCGTCACGGCATGCGTCGCCACGCCAGAAATCTGTTTTACGTGCGGCTATAGATGTTTCACATAAAAAAAAAGCTGCGACACCTTTAATCGACGTCTTGTTACTGCGATGTTTTATTAATTCGAAAAACTGTACTGCGAACGATTTCACCGCGAAAATAGACATATTTTCAATATATTAAAAGCAGACACGGAACAAATAAGCGTGTTCCTCACACAAAGATTTGTTCTGGGTGGGGATCTAACTAATCTATGCTTACCTGACAGAAATTTATAGCCGTTTTTAGAAATCATCAAAATGCCTTCATAATTCAAGTTAGATATGCTGTTAGGTCTGATTTGGTGGTATACGGATTACTAAAAATAATTATCTTCTTTAATTGAGAAACATCAAGGGATTAAAAGTTGAGATCGATGTTTTTACAAAAATAACAGATTTTTGGAACGAAGTTCCTTATCGCGCGTTGTGAAAGGGGGCTAGACGGAAAAAATTCTTACGAAAAGTTGTCACGACACTTTTTGCAGCTGTGCGGCGTGCGCATGTTTCTCTGTCTGTCTGTCTCTCTCTCTCTTATAGAAAACAAGCCAGATATTTTCATTTCTATTTCGCATTGAACAGTGTGGTGTCGCGACGATTATTTTTGTTGAGTGTATACAGGTTTTTTGTACATAATAAATAATAAGAAATAACTTCGTTCCATCCGGGAGTCCCTTGACACCTCCCAAGTTTTATTTCTTTTGATTTGTAACGATTTGGTCCATCAATTTGGATGGTGAGCCTTTCTAATTCCGTAAGACGTTTTTCGCTTTCGACCGGGTAACTGGTATACTTGACGGGCCGGTTGGCGTCGTTGGCAAATGCTTGCTTTTCACGCCGCAGGTGGTAGGTTCGATTCCCACCCAGGACGGATATTTGTGTGCATGAACATGTGTGTTTGTCCTGAGTCTGGGTGTAATTATCTATACAAGTATGTATTTACAAGAGAAAAGAAGTATTTGTAATAGGTCAGTTTTCGGGTTTCCATAGCTTTAGCTTAGCTTAGTTTGGGATCAAATGGCCGTAGTGAACAATGTTCCAGGATTAGAGATGTAAAATGACTGAATAAGTCACAATTGTCATAAATCTTAAATGACCGCTCATTTACTGTCAAATTCACTAAATTTGACTCAAATATTAATGTCTTTTCTCGACTACCACCCAATTATTAATTTATTTAGGTACCCAATTTATATGCAAGTTTAAATGAAGCAGCGTTTTATTTTCTATTATATCTTGAGAGGATAAAACGACCTCAAAGTCGATGCGCGGGCCGATGCGACGTTGCATATTTTTATCTTAAATGCACGCATGATTAGAAATGTAAAATGATTAACACTATATTATAATAATACTATAAGTCATAAAAACCACTTTTTTGTTTCAATTTACAAATTGTAGACTTTTATCAACGACAAAAACTTAAAAGGTATTAAAATATTACTAAAATCAAATTGACTGGAAATGAACGGTCATTTCCAGTCAATTTGATTTTAGTAATATTTTAATACCTTTTAAGTTTGACTGTCACAAACGGTTGTGACAGTTAATGACCATTTTGACCGTAAATGACAGTCAGTCTAATTCAGTCACTTTAGTCATTTTCAACACTACCCAGGATATTATTATAATACCCTGGCAAATATTTTTCTAGAAATGAGACATCGTATACTTACATAGTAAATAACTAACATCTTTCTACTCATAGAAACTTAATCCCAGGGCAATCATGGCCTCAAACAACAGACTTACAACAGTAAATTTGTTATTATTATATGTTTGTTTGACCCCTTTGGTCGGTGAAATGAAAGCAAAATCGTGTCATACTGGCAATGTAACATGAATGTCGGCTAATGATTGCATGGTGACTAAATTGATGGACATTGGACATGCGGCGGCTTTCTATTTCATAGTTATTGCTGTGGTGTTGATTATGAGTCGATTGTGTTGGCATGGAGATCATAGGTACTATTTACACTGATACTAACAAATCATGAAGTGCAAAAGGGTGTTAGTTCGGTACAAAATGTTCAGTTACTGTCGCCGTTAGCAACGTTATAGGGAGTTACATTTGCCAAATTCTGTAGCAGTTCTTTTTATTATAGATTTAGATATGTACAACATTCTACAACAAATAATAATTGACAAACCCTCGACTTAATATAATTACGTCATTTTGGAAAACAGCTGATATTCTTACACTGCTGGAATTGGTTCAGCAGTACAAGAGTTATTACCATTAACCAAACATAGCTAAGAACCACAGCAAGAAAACTGGCTTTCAAATAAAAAAAACCGTATTGTAATCGGTTCATCCGTTTGAGAGCTAGAATGCCACTCACACACAAATACACACACACACACACAGAGAGAGAGACAGACATCAACGTCTAACTTATAACATCCCTATATACGATTAAAAGGGCTCTAAAAGGCTTCTGTCGCGCACAAAAACATAATGTATTTCCATTTTGTGAGCGAAATTGATTGGCATTCTACAGTTATATCCTCTAACTAAGCTATAAGCAATAAAATAAGCGATACACCAAAAAAGAGCCATCAATCATTTTCAACACGATTTATACCTACCGAAATATTAAGTAAATAGGTATATTTTCAGTGTGAGCTCGGCGTGAAAGCCTCGATACGCGCAGTATTTCTTACAGACCCCACTGATGTATAGCTTTACCTCTCAAAAGAGTTAGGTTTATACAAGTTGTAAGATAAATAGTGGACTTCTCTTATGGAGCGTTATCTACACAAAATATATTTTTATCCATACATAACACACGCAGTTGTTACTTGTGTAGAAAGTTACTCTATTTTTGTATATTTAAATTGTTAATATGTTATTGTTCAAGTTCATAAGCAACTTAAGTTTACTATTTAAGTATGTAACTTAAATAGTAAACTTAAGTTGCTTAATTTGCCTTGTTTATATGAATCAACTGCCTCGTTGATCTAGCGGTAGCGTGTTCAACCGCAGATAACGAGGTCCAGAATGATTATAAAATAAAAACATCAGAAAATAAAGCTAAAACCACTTGGCAGTTAATAAACCAAAACAAATTAAATGTACCGAAGCCTAGTATTGCTAAACTTAATGTAGGTAGTAAAATCGTTACAAACCCAAAAGATATTGCAAATTTGTTTAATGACTATTTTATAGATAAAACTCAACCAAATAACTATTCCAGAGCTACAGTAATAAATCAAATAATTAGTAAAAGAGACTCTATGTTCATGGCCCCCTGTTTACCACATGACGTATTGAAAATAATATCGGCACTCAAAAACACTAACAGTGTAGGTTATGATGGAATTTGTACAAAAATTATCAAAGCAGTTGCCCATCAAATATGTGGACCTTTGAGCCACATAATTAACCTAAGCATTAGTGAAGGTAAATTTCCTGAGGTCCTTAAAATTGCTATAATTAAACCTATATTCAAAAAACAAGACAAAGATAAAATGGAAAATTACAGGCCCATCTCACTCATATCAGTATCATCAAAAATTATTGAAAATTTTTATTATAATGAATTAAATTCCTACTTAGAAAAAAACAATATATTCTGTAATGAACAGAAGGGCTTCCGGAAAAACAAAACTATAAATATGGCCGTTTATGATTTTATTCACGTAGTCCTAAATAATATGGATAGGAATAACCCAACGTCAGCAATATTCTGTGATATGACCCAGGCGTTCGATTATGTGCATCATACTATTCTATTAAAGAAACTGGACACATATGGAGTGAGAGGCAATATCCTAAAACTCTTTGAATCGTATCTTAGTGACAGGATACAAAAAACTCAAATAAACAGAATAAATGACAGGAATTGTGAAAAGATATATACATCGAAAGAACGTAAAGTCAAGTACGGAATACCGCAAGGAAGCGTATTAGGGCCACTACTATTCACCCTCTATATAAACGATCTTCCTCGAGCTACCATATATCCAATGTCACTTTTCGCAGATGACAGTACAGTTACTGTGACATGTAAATCCAAAGACACTTTTGAAAATGACATTAATCTTACACTCGCAAAATTAATAGAATGGTTAGACAATAATAACTTGAAAATAAATATTAAAAAGACATTGATTATGCATTTTAACCAACGTTTGACATGTAATACAAATCTTAATCTTGACATTAACTACAAAAATAATAAAATTGACGCAGTGAATAAAACTAAGTTCTTAGGCCTAATTGTAGATAGAGCCCTCAATTGGAAGGAACACATAGAAAACCTCAGCAAAAGAATAAGCAGCAGATCATATGCCTTATACAAACTATCTCGGATTCTTAATCTGGATGCACTACTTACCGCCTATCATGGACTGATCGAATCCATTATTAGATACGGTGTCATATTCTGGGGCAATTCGACGAACAAAGAAATTATTTTTAAAGCTCAGAAGAGATGCCTTAGAGGAATGTTTCAACTTAAAATGACAGATAGCTGTATACCTTATTTCAAAAAGCATAAGATTTTAACAATGCCGTCTCTGTACATTTTTGAAATTCTGATGTTTGTTAAGACAAACCCAAACCTATTTCCACGTCAGGCAGATATAGTTCCACGAAACAGGCGGGACAACAGCAAGCTGTGTTTGAAACCGGCTAGGACTGCACTTATGCGTAAAAGTGTTCTATGCATGGCACCAATCATCCATAACAAACTTCCAAAAGCCTGGAAAGAACTACCTGATAATGCTTTTAAGAGCAAGATAAAATCGCTTTTAGTAGACAAAGCTTATTATAATGTCTCCGAATATCTAGCTGATAAGTTTTAGGACATATTGTTATTAATAGTTCAATCATAATATTAGGGTTCAAATCTTTTTACGACATGATTTTTAATTCACTTTTGACATAAAATGGTAATTAGTTATTATTTATTTTTATTGTACACAGATTGTTATTTTCATTTTCTTTCAATTGACATAATTATTGTACATTCAAATATTTGCACGCCATTGTATGGCAAACATGTCTGAACCAAATATGTTAATACGTTACATCTTACATGCAATTTCGTTGTTATATGTATACACATGTTTATGCAAATAAATTACTTACTTACTTACTGGGTTCAAATCCTGGGTCGGGCCGAAAGTGATTTTGGGATTTTTCTGTAAAACGAAATAATCTTAATATCAGCCCGAAGTCTGGGAGTTGGCGGTATTATACCCCCGTGTCTCGGAGAGCACGTAAAGCCGTCGGTCCTGTACCTGACCTCTTTCCGGTCGTGTCGCTAGTCGTCCCATCGCATCATGAGAGTGATGGAATTGAAAGTTCTCCTGTGTTTGCGCGCACACACTTGAGCAATATAATATGTCCCGCGCAGATGGCTAGTCTCCTATAAGACTGGCCGCCGTGGCCGGATCTCGGCTAGGAGGACATTATATGAATCAAATAGTAATTTAATATATAGTTTTTGATAAACGGTTATTCGAAATAATACGGACTATTTTGTCCAGTTATGAGACGGCATACAAACCAATAGAAAATTATACAGACCTTCAGAATAGTTCTTAGACCTCGGCAAATTAATATAACAAGCTTTACTTAACTTTATCGCATGGGTAGTGGTTACCCTAATGTCAGTTGTTGAAGCCGCCCGGTAGGCCTCTGACATGACTTGTCAACTTTTGTCTACCGACCACAACCGGGACCGTCAGCTTAACGTGCCCTTCGAAGCTGGGAGAGCTTCAGAGTTAAACTACTTTAGCGGTGACCCATCTATAGACTTACCGCGTACCTCGGTGCTTTTCTACACACCGCAATTACCAGCGCTAGAACAATAAAATGTTCTAGCAAATGCTGAGCTAATGACATTTCGGACTTGTACGGACAACAAGAGTATTCGTTTTTATTTATTTATTTATTGACGGTCACCGTAGCCTACTTGGTAGTGCTCCTGCCTACAAGCTGGTGGTCCTGGGTTCGAATCCCGGTAAGTGCAAATATTTGTGTGATGAGCACGAATATTTGTTTTTGAGTCATGGATGTTTTCTATGTGTTTAAGTATTTATCTATCTATATTAGTATGTATATCGTCGCCTGGTGCCCATAGTACAAGCTTTGCTTAGTTTGGGGCTAGGATGATCTGTGTGACATTGTCCCTAGATATTATTATTATTATTTTTATTGTTATTTTATATTTTGGTGTCTGTGCAATTTTTGAATACAAATCTTTCATTCTTTCTCTTTTCTTTCAATTGGCTGCAACGATCTGAAAATACGTCTTAACAACTATAAAATGCACTTTTGTGAATGAACAGAGACAGTCCCTCTGTATACTATTGGAAGCCTTTGTAATGAAATATAGCTGTTAATCTTTACGTGTCCGGAAGAGCCGTCACGTACTGGACAGGATCTGTAAATAAGAAAAGAAGGTCTGTAACAAATTGGCACCGATTTCTCTTGAGCACTTTGTACATAACAGATGGAGAAAATTGACCCCACGAGGGTTAAAGTTACTTGAATTTAAAATGTACAAATTACATTACTTGTGTGGATACCAGTGTATCCACATAAGTATGTACTCACTAATTATTTCGACGCCTTGTGGTATGTAGCGGCGGCAGATGAGAGCCCTAAGCGGATGAAATATGCCACCATTGGTGAATGGAACATGTATCTTCCTTTGGCATTAAGACAAGGCGACCTTGTGGCGCTGAAGCACATGGCTTTTCGGGGAGTTATCCAGACTCCTAGTCAAACTTGACGGCATGGTTGGCAAATGCTTGCTTATCACGCCGGAGATCGTGGGTTTGATTCCCACCCAGGACAGATATTTTTGTGCATGCACATGTCTGTTTGTCCTGAGTCTGGGTGTAATTACCTATATAAGTATGAATTTACAAAAGAAAAGTAGTAAATGTATGTAATATATCAGTTATCTGTATTCCATAGTACAAGCTCTGCTTAGTCCGGGATCAGATGGCCGTGTGTAGATAATGTCCCAGGATATTATATTATACTATTACAAATACTCTGGAGATCTAATTCATGAGTTTTAGTTATTCAACAAGGAAACGTTGCCCCCTTTTTGAGCACCTTACCCGCAGATATACTTTTTATCCGTAGACTACAGTTTAGTTATTTAAATTTAAGTTTCCAGATAATTATTTATTTAAAAAAGTACTGCCATATGATAAATGTTAAGAGAACATAATTAAATTATATCTATAGTACATGTTTTTTGCATCGAATTAACGACGTAAAGTAAACAATTATTAGTGTGGAAAGATAAATACGAAATACGGGTTCCGGGCACTAAATGCAAACTCGAGATGACTTCGCACTAAACTACTAGTGTAGTAACACTATAGTATATTTATGACTACCAGATTTTCTATTTTATTATTATTTTATACTCAAAGGCAGCGATGCCGAAATTTTTTTCGACGCCCAAGGATGATTGTTTAGATTACTTTAGGCTTCGGCTTTTGTATAAGTATATATTGTACTAGCTATGCCCCGCGGTTTTACCCGCGTTAAACTTTATAAATTATAGCTTATGTGTTATTCGGATATATAAGCTATATTACTACAAAGTTTCATCAAAATCCGTTGGGTAGTTTTTGCGTGAAAGAGTAACAAACATACACACTCACAAACTTTCGCCTTCTTAATATTAGTGTCACATATCGTTTCTTTTTTTTAATAATTACTTATTCACAGATATAAGAATTATGTGCACCACCTTCTTGCACCATGTTTCTCGAAAATAAAGTTCATCCCATTTAAGAGCTTACATGTATTAAATCAAAATTGTTATGAATACAATTTTTGTTGCAGCCACCTTCCGAAGGCGAGTTGGCAGCTCCCGCAAGCGTTGTCAGCCGCATGCACAGACTCAGAAACTTACGCAAGGGCACCCAGGTAAGCGTTTCTCAGATATTGCACAATTTTATGCAGATTTAGATAAACAGTGTCTGTCTACAACATGTAACGTAATTAACGCACTTCCTGAAAATAGTTTGTTCAGAATCCTTTACTGAATCGATTTATATCATTTTTAATACAGGTAATTTTTTATTCCAAAAATAATTCAAACTACGGAAATTATTGTCATATCAACCCTGTAGAGTCAAAACCAATTGAAATGGACCGTAAGTCAAAGTAATAAGACTTATAAATCGCAGTTTTATTTGTATTCATACAAATTCCATCATTCAATACAAAATAAAGAAAAATAAAATAAATTCACGTTTATTGCATGGGAGCCCCCTTAGATATTTATTTTATTTTATTGTTTTAGTATTTGTTGTTATAGCGGCAACAGAAATACATCATCTGTGAAAATTTTAACTGTCTAACTATCACGGTTCATGAAATACAGACTGGTGACAGACGGACAGACAGACAGACAGATAGAAAGTCAGCGAAGTCTTAGTAATAGAGTCCCGTTTAAAACGCCCCGGGTAAAACGGGACTCTATTACTAAGACTTCGCTGTCTATCTGTCTGTCTGTCCGTCTGTCACCAGGCTGTATCTCATGAACCGTGATAGTTATAGTAGATTCCGTATCTTAAAAATCATAGTTATTACTAAAACTTTGTATCTTTTGTCGTAGCCTCAAACTCTATTCAACGACAAAGGGAAGTATCCGACGCTTACCCGCATGTCGTACTGCCAGTGCCGCCTGCCTCGGGTCTTCACCAGCGTATTCGAGAGGTTTGGATGGGCACACGTCGCGCTGCTGCTAGACAAGTCTGACTTATTTTCACTTACTGTTGGTGAGTATGGACTTTTATAATAAGATTTTTATTCCTATTCCTTTACTGTTCATGCAGTCAGACTGTGGAACTCTCTTCCGAAAATATATACAAAACTGTAAAACTATTCACACTTTCAAAAGACTAGTGAAAAATCACTATCTTTCAATTTCATCCTCATAGAATGTATTATTAGTATTTAGTTTATTGCTAAGTCTAAATTGGATATAATATTTATGTGTATTTAAGTATATATGCAATTATTAGTATGTAAGTGTATTATAGACCTACACACATTATTATAGCTCTTTAAAATTTTTCCTGTCGCGGGTCTGCTGGAAGAAATTTCTTGCGAAATAAGCAGCACCTTTGTACTATTCATCTCTTCGTATTTTAGTCTATTTATTGTATGTTTTGTGTGTACAAGAATTATTAAATAAATATATAAAAAATAAATGGTACTAACATTCGGCTAGAAGTGGTTATGGCGGAATGTGAATGAAGACTAGCATTCTGCATGTATAGTATATTATTATTAGTATTTAGACAAATATAAATATATATTTATGAAGCTTATACACAACGTTAAACATTTAACACACGATAGTACACTTACAACAACCGCGTTTTTCATCTTACTTTTCCTTGTCCATCCAACGGTTGTCTGGAAGAGATCGCTACAAAGCGATAAGACCGCCGATTGTACCTGTATTTGCTTATATTAAGATATTGTGTATTGTGTTTTCAGTACAATAAGTGTACTCTATCTATCTGTCTAGCCAATAACGCTGGACATATAGAGGACGATGGATACCTTTACTCTTAAAGCCTGATAGGACGGCTACCTACCAAGAGGAGAGATCAGGTTCTGAACCAGCAGACGAATAATGAATAAATAATATGGGTCATTATTCGCACACAGTCCTCTGATCCCAAACTAAGCAGAGCTTGTACTATGGAAATCAGATAACTGATATATTACGTATACTACTTTTCTTTTGTAAATACATAGATAATTACACTAAGACGCAGGACAAACAAACATGATCATGCACACAAATATCTGCCCTGGGTGGGAATCGAACCCACAACCTGCGGCGTGAAAGACAAGTTATCTAGTTTCCATAGTATAAGCTTTGATTAGTTTAGGATCAGATGAGCTTGTGTGAATAATGTCCCAGGATTATTATTTACTTCCCCAGTCGAGAAGTGCATAAATAAATAAAAAAGGTTTTTATTCACCTAGACTATAAGAAAGCGCTTGTAAATTGTTAGAACATGTTTTTAGTAATATAGTTAAGTATACATAATTATTTCTAGTTACATAGGTATTTAGGTACACGAATTGTATGAAACCATTAATAAAATTTATTTTATAGTAGTAATGATGTAGAGCAAAATATCACTATGCCCTACCTCACCTAAATCTTGCTGCTGCTTAGCTGTACACAGATGTTGCGTACGGGGCTACTAAATATAAAAGAACCAACTCAATCCCAAAAAATTAATTAAAAATAAATGAAAATTTTAATACCAAGTAATACTGCCTTCCCTAATTGATCCATTCTGTTAATAATGTAATACAATCTGGTTTCTTAATGAAATATTATTATTAATTTCACATCCGAATTGAAACCAGTCAAAGGTTTCAATTAGAATGTATAATTTAGCTTATTGTTGAACAGATTTACTAGTATCTACTTGTATCTTGAGTATTTGGTATTTAAATTATGTATCTATAGTTCTATATAAAATTAAATATAATTAAAGAATTTGTTAAGCACTGCAAGCTGAATAAGCACATGTTCAACCTAAAGTAGACCGACAACACAATTAGCAGGTTCTGCCAAGAATCAGAGGAAACTCCTTTCTATATTTTGTGCTCGTGCAGGCCACTAATGCGTTGTAGAAGTATCTACTTAGGACACAAGTATCTACTTACATCATATTATGCAACCGGAAGAGATACAAACACTCACTGCACAATCAATCTTGGAGTTTAAAAAGCTATAGGATCAAGCACTGAACTTTAAGAAAGTCAAGGAGCTCTGCTACAACTGATCTGTAATGGTCGAGGTAGCAAGATGCGATCAAAGCATCAAGCCCCAAATAACAATAATAATAATAGGCAGTTGTAATAATACCAATCAGACACTGACAATTAATAGCCGTTTACTGCCCTTAACAATAAGACAAGCTCAATCTAATAATACTTACCAAAATTATTTATCCGCTTAGATTGCCCTGGTACGTTTATTTATCTGCTTTCTTAGACATTTTTAATTATTTTATGTATATTTTTTTATTTTATATTAGTTTAAGTTTACATTAAGTTGGCCTATTGTTATACCTATCTATATACCCTGTTTCCACTTTCTTTCGTCTATCCACTCCATAATTGGTTGTCTGAAAGAAATCGCAGTAGCGAAAAGACCGCTGTTTGTACCTAATTTATGTATTAACATACATTAATTAGGTACATTATTCACACACGGCCATCTGATCCCGAATTAAGCACAACTTGTACTTTGGAAACCCTATGGTTGATATATTACATATACTGCTACTTATATAGATAATTACACACAGACACAGTACAAACGGACATGTTCATGCACAAAAAATATCTGTCCTGGGAATTCAACCCACGACCGGAGGCGTGATAAGCAAGCAACTCGACAGTCACCATAGCCTAGTTGGTAGTGCTCCTCCCTACGAAGCTGGTGGTCCTGGGTTCGAATCCCGGTAAGTGCAACTATTTGTGTGATGAGCACGAATATTTGTTTCTGAGTCATGGATGTTTTCTACGTATATATGTATTTATCTATCTATATAAGTATGTATATCGTCGCCTGGTACCCATAGTACAAGCTTTGCTTAGTTTGGGGCTAGGATGATCTGTGTGACATTGTCCCCAGATATTATATTAACTACCAACCACGACACGTCAATATTGATGATCGTATATTGAATTCCCAATTAACGGACTTATTGATAAGCGACGAAACACATAGTTTTTCATCCAACATATGGTGGCAAGCAATTTCCAAGGTGTTAAGAGCATGACGGGATGAGTTAGAAGAATACGCAGGAAACTGAAAAACTCTATGTTATTTGAAACACTTAACAAAAGTTGGTTCTTCATACAAATAGAAGGAACTGTGCCACATCATCATCTATCATCATCATCATGACCTAAAGAGATCACTTCTTAGATGTCTTACTTAAAACAATGAAATTGTGGTGAGTGGTGGGTCAAGGAATTGGAAAAGAAACTAGTGTTACTACTAGTGTGACACCAAAACCCTTAGTGGTACTAGGCTTCGATGCATGAACGTGACAATATGCTTGCTTTAATCCATGGTATAAGGATAGAGAGTCAATTATTTATATCCCACTGCGGGGGCCACTTTTGTCTTTGAAATCTTGAATGCTCCAGAGCGGGCGCCAATTTTTACAATCTACTAGCGGCCCTGTACGTGCTTCGCTACGTAAAAGGCATAGTAATAAAAAAAATGATTATTAAGTTCATTTATTCAAACAAAAAAATATTTTAAATTGCTAAAAGATGTTGATTTTAGACTTTTACAAGACTTTTTTTAAATTTTCTCTACGTACAAACCTTCCCTAGACTTCCACGAATAATTCAATACCAAAATTAGCCAAATCGGTAAAGGCGTTGTTGAGTTATAACATTTCAACGAAAAGTGGCATTGATTTTTATAAACTATGTGCCAAATTATTATGAATTTCCTGTTCACATGGGGCTAATTAGTTATTTACGAAGTCCCACGGTGTGAGCCAACTTAATAATGGGGATGTACATAATTAATTTGGAACCCAACGTGGGACTATGAAACAATGGATGGCAACTTCCTTCAGTAGAGAGGTATGGCACAGCGTTGATTCGCTCAATGAGCAGTATGACTGCGGAAGTACCTCCACCTTACACAAGACATTCCTTAACTAAATGTTGTGTTTCTGCGTATTAGTAAGGTCACCAGATCTCATCGGGGTGGGGGAAAGAGTCAACAACACTGGTTTGATGACTCTTACAAAGGCCGGCAACGCACCCGCGACTCCTCTGGTGTTGCGAGTGTACATGAGCGGTGATGATCACTTACCACCAGGTGTGATCTTATGTGATGACTTGCTAGTTTGTCGGCCCCTTATATACTAAAAAAAAAACTTGAGAGGTGTCAAGGGACACCCGGATGGAACGAAGTTATTTCTTATTATTTATTATGTACAAAAAACCTGTATACACTGAACAAAAATAATCGTCGCGACATCACACTGTTCAATGCGAAATAGAAATGAAAATATCTGGCTTGCTTTCTATAAGAGAGAGAGAGAGAGAGACAGAGAAACATGCGCACGCCGCACAGCTGAAAAATGTGTCGTGAAAACTTTTCGTAAGAATTTTTTCCGTCTAGCCCCCTTTCACAACGCGCGATAAGGAACTTCGTTCCAAAACTTCGTTCCAAAAGTATGTCCCATAGTGGATGCTATTTTACAAAATCTTTGTTTATGATTGGCAACACGGCAGTTAACTCACGGTTCTTGCCAGGAACTCTTGGCTCTCTTGGTTTCTCTTGCCTTGGTGACTAAAAAACTAAAAAAACTTTGGATCCAAATTCTAATAAAATTCTAATAAATCCTTCAATTTGAGCTTTACAGCAGATGTCCATTCTTAAAAATCATCTGTAAATTTCATTGCGGTGGATGGCTGACATTAATTCCGTCAGATCTAGATATATTCTATATCTAAATAAAATCTATGCATGACAGGAAAGTTTGGTTTCTAAATTGAAGAAATATAAATGAAACAATGTAAGTAATTAAAATGAATAAGGTTTGTTTGTTGGCGTTGGAACCGTAATTTAATTTTTAGCAGAATATACAGGGTGCCAACATAGTCGTGCTGATAAGGGGTAGCGATAAATAAAAGTTTACGATAAATAAATCCAGCCTCCCTTTGCTCAAGTTTATGGATATATTTATATATTAATTTTGAATTTTATATTAACAATTTTGGAAATATAAAAAAGCGATCGCCGCACGTTGTAAGATGAAAAACAATTGAAAACAGTTATTTTTTCATTTGGTCATTTTCCGTTCTAACGAAGTTATGTATCGGTAGTAAATCACATGGTTTAAGGTGAAATAGTTGGTATGGCAAAATTTTTTTTAGGATTTTCGTTCATCATATTTTACGTAGAAATTATTACGTAATGTACTAATAATAGTAATACTAATAATAGTAATACAGACTTAAGGAGAGGGCTTCCTCAGTGCGGGTTGGCAGACTTCTCATGCCATTGAAGAATATTTTGAAGAACTTCAGGCATGAAGCTTTAAATAAATAAAATAAAAAGGTTTTTATTCACGTAGACTTTAAAAAAGCGCTTGTAAATAGTCAGAACATGTTTGTAGTAATACAGTTATTATTTCTAGTTACTTATTACATATATTTAGGTACACGGAATGTTAAAACATTTATACAATTTATTTTATAATGGTAGTGATATTTAGCTAGCTTGTATTAAGTTATTGTCAAGGAGATTATGTTTAGGTTTAATTATTGAAATTTAGATTTTACTACATATTGTCTGAATGGTTCTGTCTATATTAAGGTATGAATTCAGTATTATTATTATAACGGACCTTGTGTTTAAAACGACGGTCGCGCTTTAATGCTACCACCGGATCCAATGCGCCCCAACTGAGAAGACCCAGCGAAACAAACTGAGCAGTTTAACTACTACCGGTTTCAACACGGCCCATTTGAGACAGTCCGGCGAAACATACTCAAGCGGGCATGAACACGGGATTTGGTCCACTTAAAGTAATTATTTATTAGGCAAACACAATATCTGCTCGATCGGTTGTCTGAATGAATATTAATTTAGATTATATTTAGGAAACAAAAGAAAAACATAGAAACAATAACATTATTAATTTTGGACAGTGTCAATAAATTTAAATTTAGTATATGTTAGCAATCATATTACAGATAGTTACAGATAGTTACGTAACTCAACAAATTAGTCATGTCTATATGGCTACAAGATCTCCAGCGAGCAATGTGCAGGTAGGTGGTGAGCGCCAGGCGCCTTTGTCATCGATGTACTCTTTAGTGGTATAATAACCCCTAGCCATAAGTACACGTTTAATATGTGTCTTGAAACTTGTGTCAGGCCGATCAGTAATATGAGTAGGAAGCTTGTTATAAAACCTAATACAATCTCCTAAAAATGATTTATTCGTTTTGCTGACTCTTATTACTCTTACTTACTCTATTTATGTTATGCAGTTCACTTCTTCACAAGTTATTAATATTTTACCTAACATACAATATATTCTGATATATATACTCAGATGGCGCCCTTAGTATATTTACTTTTTTAAACAAAGCTCGCAAAGATTTCTTCACGATGTTTCCTACACCGTTGTAAACATGAGATAATTTAACTCAACTCAACTGGGTCGTGTTGAAACCGGTAGTAGATGAACCCACTGAGTTTGTTTCGCTGGGTATTCTCAGTTGGGGCGCATTGGATCCGGTGGTAGCATTAAAGCGCGACCGCCGTTACTAACACAAGGTCCGTCATAATAATAATACCTTAATATAGACAGAACCATTGACAATATGTAGTAAAAATATTAGACTTAAACTAGATAATTAAACATAATCTCTTGACAATAACTTGATACGAGCTAGCTAAATATCATTGCTATAATAAAATAAATTTTATAAATATTTTCATACAATGTGTACCTAAATATCTATGTTACTAGAAATAATAATGTATACAACTATATTACTACAAACATGTTCTGACTATTTACAAGCGCTTTTTTAAAGTCTACGTGAATAAAAACCTTTTTTATTTTATTTTATTTATTTCTAATATTTAGAAAAGTCAGTGTTTGAATTGGGTTTGATCTCGACACCACTGACTCCACAGTCCAACGGTCTAACTACTAAGTAACAAGAATTAATTTTAGGTCTTTGTATTTTTACGTAAAACACGACCATCGTTAAACACACAACGGTAACAAAATAATGATGTATAAAAAATACGAAAATAATACAATTTCTACACCTAATTATTATTTTCATTTCCAGAGTTTCGCTGTTAATGACAATCGATCTTTAATTTTCTCTTATTTCTAATTATTTTGTTTATTCTTTTGAAAATAAATTGCTATATTTGGTGGCATGAGTCGCGCAGTGGTTTAGTTAAGACCACAGCGTCCTCGTGTTTCGGGTTCGATAAAAAGTATGTTTATATAGTAAATAATAATTTTAATTAAATTGCTTAAAATCTTTATTGAAATTCGTAGCATAGCGTTTTTAGGGTTCCGTAGCCAAATGGCAAAAAACGGAACCCTTATAGATTCGTCATGTCTGTCTGTCTGTCTGTCCGTCCGTATGTCCCATCCATTTTTTTCCGAAACTATAAGAGCTGTACTGTTGAAACTTGGTAAGTAGATGTATTCTGTAAACCGCATTAAGATTTTTACACAAAAATAGAAAAATAATAATAATTTTGGGGGTTCCCCAAACATAGAGCTGAAACTCAAAAATTTTTTTTTCATCGTACCCATATTTTTGGGGTATCTATGGATAGGTCTTCAAAAATAATATTGAAGTTCCTAAAATCATTTTTTTCTAAACTGAATAGTTTGTGCGAGAGACACTTCCAAAGTGGAAAAATGAGTGTCCCCCCTGTAACTTCTAAAATAAGAGAGTGATAAAACTAAAAAAAATATATGATGTACCATGTAAACTAACACCGAAAATTGGTTTGAACGGAATCTAGTAAGTAGTTTTTTTTTAATGCGTCCTAAATTGTAAACCGCAATTTACCTTTCATTTAATCAACTGAAATACTTGCTGCTGCGGAAACCTTCATGGGCGAATCCGACTCGCACTTGGCCGGTTTTATTTAATTATCGTTTTCGTAACTTCGTGAATATGCGCTTAGTATAGCTAAACATCGCGTAAATATTGGTATCTACTACTACATTTTATTGGGAGGCTCTTAAAATTTTCACAGAAATTCAGACATCTTTAAAAGGACTGGTATATAATGTGCGGGTGGGAAACGAGTTCACGAACCACGTGTTATCCGGCCCGTGTTCGGATTCAAATTTATGTAATCCATTCGATGCTCCATTTTTAATGCACTTAAGACGCTTACCACATCTAACCGAAACCTGCGTGACTAAGACGGCTGATATGCCAGTACTTACATACTTACAACCACACTACTATCTAAATATTCAATCATTTATATAAGTATGTATATCGTCGGCTGGTACCCATAGTACAAGCTTTGCTTAGTTTGGGGCTAGGATGATCTGTGTGACATTGTCTCTATATATTATATATATATATATATATATATATATATATATATATATATATATATATATATATATTAAAATCAATGCCACTTTTCGTTGTAATGTTATAATTATAACTCAACAACGCTTTTACCGATTTGGCTAATTTTGGTCTTGAATTATTCGTGGAAGTCCAGGGAAGGCTTGTACGAAAATTTAAAAAAAGTCTTGAAAAAGTGCAAAATCAACATCTTTTAGCAATTTAAAATATTTTCAATTTGAATAAATGAACTTAATAATCATTTTTTTATTACTATGCCTTATACGTAGCGAAGCACACACATATATATATATATAAATATATTATTTATTGCACTCCATAAGTTAGTTACAGTTGATGTTATAATATAAAGTACATTATGGACCCTGTAGGGCACGGCAAAGTAGTAGAGCCATTACAAAATACTGTTAAAAATAGAAGAATATTTGTAATTTTATTTTTATTATTATTTTATTTATTGTACTATTATAACGGATCACATTATATTAAAAAATCATTCAAAAATTCAATAATAGAAGCATTTAGATAATAGGAGTTGTTTTAGATATTAAATTTAGTTTCATTTTTATTAATTTCTGGAAGTTTGTTATAATTTTTTCCGACATTATGTATGTACTCTTGGAATGAATTTTTAGCCTTGTTTTATTTCATAAAGAATATTTAACCTGCTTGTCGCCCCTTTTAGTACACAGATTTTGATTTTTTCTGGCAAATTTACATACAAACAGACATGTTCATGCACAAATATCTGTCCTGGGTGGGAATCGAACCCACGACCTCCGGCGTGAAAAGCAAGCATTTGTCAACCACGCCACGAGGCCTGTCATGTAGAAGAGAATAAGAGGGCTTTAGTCAAAGATATTAAATTCTATTATAACCATTTTTTTTTTTTTTCTTTTTAAAAAGACTAGCCCACTCTAGGGAGTCTAATCCCTGTATCGCGAGGTACTTTACAAACATATAATACACGGACAAAAATTACATCCAGACTCAGAACAACTATTTATGAGTCACACGAATAGTTGTCCGGCGCGGGAATCGAACCCGCGACACGAAGAGGCGAGGCGACTGTCTTAGCCGCTGCGCCACACGTGCAGTCTAAGTATGTTTAATACATGCCTATGTATCATTATTAACCATCTGGGTATACAAACGAAATAATCCTGTATTATACTGAAATTAATATCTATATTTTTTGTCCTTAGGTAAAAGTTTAGAGTGGGGTCTACGGAAAGAGGGTGTGCTTAAGGCAGTGCGAGAGCTGGATGGCAACGAGAGAGAGTCTTGTGAAGCTCTCCTCCGTGACGTCAGCATGTATGCACGAGGTATGTCTCCTCTTTAAGTTACCAATAACTTGGAGAAGTTTTGTGTTACGGCAATTAAGACTCATCATTTTCTCCATTTACATATATCTATTTGTCCAGAGTATAAGTTAAAGGTCAATACAAAATTAAATGTCTTTTACTTGACAATGTTCAAATCTTCCTTATCGTCCATTATACTGTTTTGTTTTTTACGATAAATATTAACATTAACCTTAAAATCATAAAACCAATTTCAACTTTTGTTTAAGATACTCGATTGCAACAAAATCTATTTGACCATTCGGAAAAAAATTCCCATTGGAATAAAAAAAAAAAAATCCGTTCGTAAACTGAAGAAATCGCGTAACATGAAGACAGGTAGAAACATAATATATGTACATACATCAGTCGAAATACCAACCTCCTTTTTTTAAAGTCGGCTTAGAAAATTTGAACCAAATCTTGATATTGGATCACGATCCAACCCAGCGTAACGGTCAGAACAATCCACCAAGTTTAAATGTTGAATGCTATTTACCTTAAATCTGTATACTTACATATATCTACCAAAATTTGTATTTTAAAGTCGGATTCGCGGACCGCTGCACTTGTTAAATTAGAAAATAAAATACCTTATATTGTAATCGGGTAACCTACTCGTCGGTATTAAAAAAACAATTATTAAATGTCGCTCCTAGAACCGGTAAAAACTAAGAAACCAAAAAAACTGTAAGAGTTATATATAACAATACACAGGGGCCATGTTGCCCGTAGAATGAATAAAATTGCAGGACTGCCATAACAATAATTGGCGGCAACATTGTCGTAGAATGTATAAAATTGCAAGACTGCCATTTAAGTAGTAAGTAGAAACAATATCAAGACTTAATATAAAGATAACCCATTGTTTAGCGCATTTGTATTCTAGAAATATCAGAGCTATTTCATTTCATTTATTTCTTTGTATACTTCATTAAACTCAATATATATTGAAAACCTTACTTTAAAAAGTACTTTTACAAAAAGCAAAAAAAATATGAGAGCCCGAGATTGTTCCTCGATATTCTGTTATTGGAAAACGAGCTCGGTTCCGCCTCGTAATTGGAAAACTGACAGTTATTAGCACTTTTATTTTCTCTGCTTTCTTTCTGTTTTACTATCATTTAATACAGGCAGCAGTGGAGGTGTCTTTTTAGTTTTATTTTGTAGCAACATACTATTGTGCCTTTTCTTGGATGGATATATTGTAATATCCGTGTTATAGGATCAGCGTATATAACACTGATACTACAAATTCATTACATGATTCTTATAAAAACACAAACTAATAAGTGATTTGATTGACTATTGTTTGAGGATGCAGACTTTACTAGATGACTGCGACCACCGAAATTCATTCAATAGCAATCTTTCCTCATTCATTGCCTACCAAGCCTATGATGAAGCAATTGTCTAAAAGCTTTAGCGGCTTAAATATGAACCACCCAAGTCCCATGGTGGTTGTGGCAGGCAAACGACCCACATTTTCGGTAAGCACCATCGCGACGACCGAAGAACGTTCTAGACGATTCGTTCGATGGGGGTTTCTTAATGTAAGCCAAGATTATTGGAAATGCTCGTAACTCTATGCACAATCCGATATATCGTATTTCGGCCGAAAGAATGATCGGAAACGCACAGGGACTTCTATCGCCATCCAGAACCCTGAGCTTATATGCTTATCGACAAAATGTTCGCCGCGATCCTTAAACAGATGAGCTGCCAATATCTTGTATTATATATATATATTACTAGGTAAGCTATAAACACTTGGTGCCTGTATTAGGTAAACCTGTACCACAGGCGTTCTAATAGTTTAACTGTATACTTATCTTTTTAAAACTATTTAAACAATACTTAATAATACAAATTATTTGACCTAAAATATTAAGCTTCAAAATTAACTTATTTAAGAATGATATAATCATTCCTCAGACTCATCATAGGTCAAAATTTGTAAGAAATTACTACACACGTAAATAGGTATAAGGCCCTTGAAAAAGGTAAAACCTGTTTTATAAATATACTTTGACTTGGAGGTACAAGTGCAGATAAAATCTTTCCGTCTCTTGGCGATAATAAGGTTAGCACCATGTTAGCACTGTATGTGAGCGTTATGTGTTTTTGTAGTATTGCATGTTTAATAAAGAGTTGGCGGACATTTAAGACGTTGCATTTATCATACAGAAGGCGCGTAGGTAAAGGAAAGGACGAAAGTAGCAAGTTTACTACTGCTCTTTAATGTTCATTGGTTAACATTATGCAGTATTGAATAATAGATTGACATATGTCTAATCAATTTCGTATCAGTAATATGGCGTAGTTTTAAACACGAGTATGAGCTTCCATACCCGACATGACAAAGCAAGTGTATGTTGTTTAAAATATAGAGCTTTATAACAACACCAAGGTATTTCAAGGTATTTAATAATAATATAATATCTAGGGACAATGTCACACAGATCATCCTAGCCCCACACTAAGCAAAGCTTGTACTATGGGTACCAGGCGACGATATACATACTTATATAGATAGATAAATACTTAAATACATAGAAAACATCCATGACTCAGAAACAAATATTCGAGCTCATCACACAAATATTTGCACTTACCGGGATTCGAAACCAGGACCACCAGCTTCGTAGGCAGGAGCACTACCAACTAGGCTACGGTGTGAACAATCAGTATTATAAAATAACAATAATGGGACAATCGAAAGGAACCAAGGGGTTGGGCGCGTGCGGCGCAGTGGTTTAGGCAGTCGCCTCGCCACTTCGTATTCCGGGTTCGATTCCCACGCTGGACCACTATTTGTGTGACCCATATATAGTTGTAATAAAAAATATTGGATGCACTTTGTGTCTGTCAGTTAAATGTTTGTAAAGTACCAAGATACTAACTTCCCTAGTGCGGGTGTTGTCATTAAGCAAAAGAAAAGAAGTTTACGCATGCAAGAATTGGGTTACATTATCGTTTCTTTTTCTTTCAATTTATCTAAGTTTATGGAAATACTATATCACCCATGTCAGTTGCTGATAATATAGCTTTCTATAGGTGAAATTATTTTTTAAATAAAAAGTGGTTTTAGAGTTTGTCCAATAATAAATACTAATAATAATTGTGATTTGTACCTGTGTGTAATTGTGTATATTTGTATTGTATTTGTATAATTTTATGTTTACTGACATTTTACTATTGTTTGTGTACCCATTTACTAACTTCTTGACGTAATTTTAATGATATATAATTGTAATTCATTAGTGGACATAAAATAGTGTAATGTAATACAGCTTAATTAACAGTTTAATATTTGTATACCAGTCTATCTGGTTAGACATGTGGACCCTATTTTATTTCTAAGACCTGTATAATTACCATGCCTAATGCAAATAAAATGATCTTATCTTATCTTAATAAAAACAAACAATCATAACACAAATCAAAAAATAATTAGGATCTCGTATTTCGTATGTCTTAAAAGAGACAACGCCCGTTCTAGTGTAATAAATCCTTGTATCGCAGGGCCTTTACAAACATGCGATTCACGGACACAAAGCACATTCAGACTTAGAACAAAAATTTATGGGTCACATATATAGTTGTTCTATGCGGGACCCAAACCCGATACATGAGGGCGCCGAGCTAGTAGCGAGGTGATCGTCGTAACTAATGTTTAAAATAGTTGACTTATCTAAACTCTATCACTTATATCTATACAAATAAATAAAATTGGAGTGTCTGTTTGTAATATTGAAATAAGCGTTTTTTACTACATAAATATGAATATATATACGGTATATCCACCAAAATATATTTTTTTACAATTTTTGTCTGTCTGTTTGTTCCGGCTAATCTCTGTAATGGCTGGACAGTTTTTGACGCGACTTTTATTGGCAGGTAGCTGATGTAATAAGGAGTTACTTAGGCTACTTTTATTTTAGGAAAAGTATTTTTTTTTTACTAAATAAACTAATTAACACGCGGACGAAGTCGCGGGCACAGCTAGTTTAAACTAATATTGTGAGTACACTGTTAGTAAGTATTGTACTAACAATGTTAGGTTAGGTATAAGGTATGTAATCTATACATATAATAAAATCGTAGGAAATTCAAAACTGTACATTAAATATTTGTTTAAAAGAATACTTGGGACGTGATCTACAATCGATATTGAAGCCAAATATATAGTTTTTAGAATTTTTGTCGGTGTGTCTGTTTGTCTGTATGTATGGCCGGGCTAAACTCAAAATGTACTGCATGGATTTGCTTCAAATTTTGCACGAATATTACTAAGAGATCGGGTCAACATATAGGCTACATATTATCACGCTATCACCTACGGGGGAGGAGCTGTGATAATTTATAAAGTTTAACGCGGGTAAAACCGCGGGGTACAGCTAGTAAATGAATAAGGTCGTATCGTTTTTAAGACTAGTCGTAAATATTATATCTATTTGCATTTAAATAGCGAAAATAAGTCGATGCACAGGATATATTATTACTTTGTATTTTATTACTAGCTGCGCCTCGCGGTTTTACCCGCGTGAAATTTTATACATTATGACAACTCCTCACCCGTAGGTGATAGCGTGATAATATGTACCCTATATGTTGACCCGACCTCTTAGTAATATTCATGCAAAATTTGAAGCAAATCCATGCAGTACTTTTTGAGTTTAGCCCGGACATACATACAGACAAACAGACACACAGACAAAAATTCTAAAAACCATATTTTTTGCTTCGATATCAAATGTAGATCACGCCCCAAGTATCCTTTAAAAAAAATATTCAATGTACAGTTTTCACTTTCCTACGATTTTATTAGGTATATGTATAGATGAGTATACTATTCTTTGTTCGTATGAGAATATATAATATTTATGTCCCAGTGGCGGAATATTGCGGTAAAATGTTCAAAACAAATAACTTAGTACCCAATTTGTATGTTGTCTATTTTATGATGTTGTGAAATATTTATTTATTTCCAACTAGCTGTGCCCCGCGGTTTCACCCGCGTTAAACTTTATAAGTTATGGCCTATGTGTTAATTCAAGGTGTCAGCTAACTCCATACCAAATTTTATTAAAATAGCTCCAGCTGTTTAGACGTGAAGAACTAACAAACATACACACTCACACACTCACAAACTTTCATCTTTATAATATTATTGTGATTTATGTACACACTAAAAGTAAAAAAAGAAGTAGAAAAAGAAAGAAATAATAAATACATGTCAAATTTTTTTTTCATCGTATCTATACATGTGGGGTATTTGTGGATAGGTCTTCAGAAATGATATTAAGGTTCCTAATATCATTTCTTTCTAAACTGAATAGTTTGCGCGAGAGACACTTCCAAAGTGGAAAAATGAGTGTCCCCCCTCCCTGTAACTTCTAAAATAAGAGAATGATAAAACTAAAAAAAATATATGATGTACATTACCATGTAAACTAACAACGAACTCGTTCAAACCAATTTGGTTTGAACGAGATCGAGTAAGTAGTTTTTTTTAATGCATCATAAATCGTAAACCGCAATTTACCTTTCATTTAATCAACTGAAATACTTGCTGCTGCGGAACCCTTCATGGGCGAGTCCGACTCGCACTTGGCCGGATTTTTTAACATGACGTCGTGCAGTTAGCCTATGAGGCTTTCACTGCTTCACCGGACTATAGAGGTGAGCGTGGGCTCGAACCGAGCAGATTCAAACTACAAACTAAGTACCCGCGTCGGAGGGCACCCCCTTTGGGGTTTGAACCTCGACTCTGGGCGGTTACTGGCTGGGAGATGCGAGAGTTCCACAAAACATCCCTAAAATGACACGCCCTCATTTTAGGGATGTTTTGTGCAACTTTCGCTCTACGTTAATACGCGATGCGGGCTGCTCTTCCGTTTTTGGTCCGGAGAGGGCATTTCATCGATTCGAATGCATACTAAGGGTCATGGAGGAAGCTGGTGATCGCGACGCGTTCGCGGTTGTACTGTGGCGTGTACGAAGTATCGGTTTTTGTGCAGTGTTGCGAGAGTCTCTGATTGACTTGATCCGATCTAAGTATACGGTGATCTCGTCGTCCGTATTGTCTAAGACGTTCCTGGGACGACGGTGCTTAATCTATCCAACAATAGATAGACAACACTTACTTAAAAATTATTATCACTAGACGTAACAAAGGGGGCCGGCACTGATGGAATCCCACCAATTTTTATCGCAAAGTGTGCTCCTAATTTAGTTACACCATTATTACATATTTACAAAAAATCATTGGCTACGGGTATTTTCCCTTCGGAATGGAAAAAAACCAAAGTCGTTCCTGTACACAAATCGGATAGAAAAGATGTCATCGCTAACTTCAGATTAATTACAATTCTGTCTACCTTTGCGAAGGTATTTGAAGCACTAATATGCCCTCACGTCCAACACCATTTCAAAAAGTACCTCAGTGATCATCAACATGGTTTTGTACCATCCAGATCAACTACTTCGAATTTGTTATCTTTTTCTGAAACAGTCATATGTTCAGTTGATTCAAATAAACAGTTGATGTGTTGTATGCTAACTTTAGCAAGGCGTTCGACAAGATGCCTCATTCCGTCCTAATTGATAAATTGGCAGCATACGGCATCACCGGATCTTTCTTGCAATGGATTAAATCCTACTTAACTAAACGAGAATATAATGTAGTGGTAAATGGTTTTACATCTGACAGCCACCTCATAACATCCGGTGCCCCACAGGGTTCGCATTTGGCCCCTATATTGTTTAATATATTTATTAACGATCTCCCTCAATGTTTTTTGCACTCTGAATGCTACTTATACGCAGACGACCTTAAAATCTTAAGAACAATAAATACACCTACGACACAAATCTACTACAACAAGACTTAAACCGGTTAATAAAATGGTGTTCAGACAATAATATTAAATTAAACACCACTAAGTGCTTCCACATAAAATTTTCCAGAAAATCACAACTAAACGGATCTGATTACTTTATTGAGAATCAAAAAATTCAAGAAGTAGATTTAATCAAAGACTTAGGAGTCTGGTTTGATAGGAAACTAACGTTCATACCCCATGTAGACAATATTACAAAAAGGCATCAAAAATGTTGGGCTTCGTGATAAGGAACTCTAGAGGATTTAAGAAAAGTACCACAAAAATCCTATTATACAATAATTTCATCCGTAGCGTTTTAGATTACTGTAGTTCTGTATGGAGACCACACTACGCTATACATATATTACGTATTGAAAGGATTCAAAAAAGATTTCTATGGCACTTGGCTTTCTCGCAAGGGAAAACAAAGGAGCTATTATCATATAAACATCGCCTCCATTTCTTTAAATTACTACCCTTTGAAATACGCAGAGATATCTCGGATGCCCTGTTTATTTTTAAACTACTAAATAATAAAATTGACTGCCCATATCTGCTAAAACTAATTAGATTTAGAGTACCCTCCCGGATACCCCGAAATGCCATAACGCCACTATGTCCACCTCTACGTAGAACAGTTCTAGGCGCAAACTCACCAATCCCTACAATGTGTAAAATTATAAACAATTGCAGCGACGTGACAGACATTCACCATAACACAACTGCCATATTTTATAACATTATAAAACAACATCTCGGTACCAACACGTACAACATATAATGCACCAAAATCCTGTTTGTTTTTGCTTATTTAGTCCCTTGGTTAGTTCTTATTTACCTGTTATTCTTAGTTAATACTTCAAGTTTATCCCAGTTTTTTTTATTTTATTATTATATTGTTAGTCATAACAATAAAATAAAAAATAAAAATAAAAAAAATATAATATATTATCTTAATAATTAGAATATATTGTAAAAACACACAGACATTTTCGTACTTTTCGTTTTTCTAGATAGTAAATAGCCATAGTTAACTCCTTAGTTATTTTTGTAATCTGCATTTATTTGAAATTTCGCAGTGTTATTGTACTATATTATTATTAATTTTTATAATTGTATCTCTAGAATTTAATTTTAATGTATTGTAAAAGTCGTTTGTTAGCTAATATCTCTTTGTTTTGTGTTGACATATCTATTCTTTATATTATTGCATGTGGTGTCGGCTTATAATTGGTTGTTGCACAATGAAAATACCTAAATATGTCTGTACCATATGTTATGAATTGTGTAAGCGATCGTTGGTTGACCTAATAAATAAATAAAAATAAAAATTTCCTTAAGACTAGCTTTGATGTAAATAACAGGGCCAAGAAATATGTAAATGTATAAGAATCGAACAAGTTTCAGCTGAAATTTCATAACTAATTTGTAAAAGTCAAATGTGATC
This sequence comes from Pseudoips prasinana, assembly GCA_951640165.1. Taxonomy (NCBI): domain Eukaryota; kingdom Metazoa; phylum Arthropoda; class Insecta; order Lepidoptera; family Nolidae; genus Pseudoips; species Pseudoips prasinana. The sequence goes on along the minus strand of OX621251.1, from coordinate 26,681,088 downwards.
CTAATTCTAATAAACATTCTGGAATTAGAGGATTTCGGTACTCTGTTCTCTACAACTGTTGTCACTATTGAAATAATTAGTCTAATATCTCCTATTTTGAATAACATTTTTGAACATAAGTTTCCTTTACTAACTTTATCGTATGGGCAGTGAATACCTTAGTGTCAGAGTTGTTCAAGGCACCCAGTAGTCCTCTTACATGGGTTATCGTCTGTTGTTTAACGACTACAACCGGAGCTGACCTAACGTGCTTTCCGAATCACGGTGACGTTATTTAAACCACTTTGGCGGTCACCCATGTATAGACTGGCCGCGTGCCTAATTGCTTTACCTCGCCGATCACTTACGGACCAATGAGAGCCACTGGCTGTGAGCACTTGTTCTCCTTTTGTATTTAAATTAGTTCTTGTTATTTGGGATTTTTCAGATTAAAATCCAATGAAATTCTATGTATAAAATCAATTTGAGAACCTTTTGAACCTTTTGAAGTCGGTTATAAGCTGTTCTAGATTATTTGCTGCGTTCTTGATTTGGACAACTGAGTTTGATTTGTTGTAGATATGTGAGTATAGATATAAAGGTCGACGCTGAGTCGTCGGTCGAGAAACTTAAATTTACTACTGAAGAATCACACTAATTTTATAAAGGTGAAAGTTTGTGAGTGTGTATGTTGGTTACTTATTCACGTCTAAACGGCTGAAGCGATTCTGATAAAATTGACACTCCGGCTATAATTTATAAAGTTTAATGCGGGCACAACCGCGGAGCACAGCTAGTTATAACTAAAGCTTATTTAGAAAGCCCTTCAAATAAACAAGGTTTTCCATTTGACTGTATATTTTCTTTTTGTATATTTGTAACGCGGTTTAACCGTTATTTATAAATCGATCGCCAACTGTTGATTTATCAAGTTTTCGAACTTTTGCAAAGCAATTCGGAATTTCTGTCGGGTGGCGAAAACTTTACATTAAAAGTTTTAATAATAATTTAAATTTTATTTAAATATTCATATTATTAATCTTTATTGTTATTATATTACATAAAACCAATTTAGCGTCATCGATCCGAGCGTTACGATTTACTTACGTTCACTTCTCATCCATAACGTCTTAAAAGATTTCACTACAAAAATGTTTCCATAAAAAGAGCTCCTCAAGGTCCCGCAAAATTAGTGTCAACTCAAATTTTCCTTTTCAAAGTGAGTTCCTCTTACGTAACAAATTCTGGTTTGCATTATTCTTAGAAATTTGGAAGATTTTCCGTGATATTTGTGACGTAAATAACGCTTAAGTTAAGGGATTATTAATATGTTAATGGATATACAGTGGTATGATGTCTTATTAGGCCAGCTCGACAATTTAAATATATCGACGTCGAGTAACAACAGGGTCCTACTAGTATTCTCAAATTGTGACGCAAGTGCGTTGTCTACAGTCATGGCATACCTCTGTGGAAAGATAACATAATAATAATAATAAAATAGAGATATTTAATATTTGTGGAGAACATAAAATAACATTTATATTCTCCACAAATATTTTAGGATAAAAGTTACAAAGTTGCCGGTTAGAAATGGGTTGTACAGATATGTTGTGGAGGGTTACCTATCATAAGTTCGAAAAATATTTGACCGAATTTCATTTCACCTAAAACTTTTCAACTTTTATTGATTCGTTTTTTTTTGTCTCTGAAGTCACGTCTGCCACTGTATCGATTCGTTTGTTTTCATTACTCCGATGTTTCATTTGGTCGAAAAACTTTTAACCGAAGTTAGACATATCCGAAATAACATTTGTTCGAAGTATTGTGTTTCCGAACATTCATTATACCACTATTTTAATTACCACATTTTCATTTCACCAAACGCCTAGAAAGTTTGTGCACATTATTTCGTCTCTTATTTTTGCTGTTGCTGCAGCATGCAAGCAGGCATGCAACATGCAGCCGGCATGCAGCTTGCAAGCAGGCATGCAGCATGCAAGCAGGTATGCAGCACGCAGCAAGTATTGTTTCTGTCACGGCTCCGGCGCTGCGAGGTTTGAGCGGGCCCACGCGAGCTTATCGTCGCAGATGGTTGGATGGAGGGGTGGCCTTACCCCTCCGCGCCTACGCGGACTTACACTCTAGGGGTAAGGCAAACAAGCCTGTGTGGAATCGGTTACAAGTCTCCAGGCCTTTACATAGTTTTAGGCTTTTCAACAACTAAGTAAACACACTGCATTTCAATCTTTTATTTCTCCATTTCTCCAGTATCAAACCGTTAAAGACACTGATTGCTACAGTGATTCACGGTCCGGTAGACATTGTCTATTGAACTAGGGATCGCTTTTGCAGAAACTGCAGCAAGTATTTTAGTACATAAAAACATAGTACTGTAAACATATTAAATAATAAGGTTTAAAATAAAATTAAAACGGATTTAATTCACGTAGACTTTAAAAAAGCGCTTACTTGACTACTTCACTATTTAGGTAAGTCAGAACATGTGTTGCGGTAATATAATAATAATAAATCTTTAGTTGCTTTAAACACAGTATATAAAGGTGTCAAAGTTACAATACATCATCATCATCATATCAGCCGAAAGACGTCCACTGCTGGACAAAGGCCTCCCCCAAAGATCTCCACAATTGCCGGTCTTGCGCTATTCGCATCCAGCTGTTTCCAGCGACCCGCACAAGATCATCGGTCCATCTTGTAGGGGGCCTGCCCACGCTGCGTCTTCCGGTTCGTGGTCGCCACTCAAGAACCTTTCTGCCCCAACGGCCATCGGTTCTACGAGCTATGTGCCCCGCCCACTGCCACTTCAATTTTGCAATTCTTCGGGCTATGTCGGTGACTTTGGTTCGCCTGCGGATTTCGACATTTCTGATTCGATCCCGCAGGGAAACTCCGAGCATAGCCCTCTCCATTGCTCTTTGGGTGACCTTGAGCCTTCTAATAACGCCCATAGTGAGCGACCACGTCTCTGTTCCGTATGTCATCACTGGCAACACACACTGGTCGAAGACTTTCGACTTGAGACACTGCGGTATTTTGGACGAGAAGATGTTACGTAGCTTCCCGAACGCTGCCCATCCGAGTTGGATTCTACGATTGACCTCCTTCTCGAAGTTGGACCTACCTAGTTGGATGGTCTGTCCTAGGTAAATGTAGTTCTCTACAACTTCGAGTGCAGAGTCACCAACTTTCAATTGAGTGGGTGCAACATGGACGTTTGACATGATTTTCGTCTTATCCATGTTCATTTTCAGACCCACTTGTTGAGAGACTCTGCTGAGGTCATCGAGCATTGTACCGAGGTCTTCCATGGTCTCAGCCATGACTACGATATCATCGGCAAATCGAAGGTGAGTGATGTACTCGCCATTGACATTGATGCCAAAGCCTTTCCAGTCCAGAAGCTTGAAGACGTCTTCCAATGCAGCGGTGAACAGTTTCGGAGATATAACATCTCCCTGTCTCACGCCTCGCTGCAAGTGGATAGGTTTCGAGATCTGGTCCTGACATAGTGGCGTTTTCATACAAACACTTTATCACCTCGATATACCGGTAGTCAATTTGGCACCTTATGAAAGACCTCAGCACGGCCCATGTTTCGATAGAATCAAAGGCTTTCTCGTAGTCCACAAACGCTAAGCACAGTGGCTTGTTATACTCTTCGGTCTTCTGTATAACTTGCCGCAGCGTATGTATGTGGTCTATGGTGCTAAAGCCTTTTCGGAAACCGGCTTGTTCGGGAGGCTGGAAGTCGTCAAACCTGCGCGCGAGACGGTTCGTAACGACCCTCGAAAACAACTTGTAAACATGGCTCAGCAGTGTGATGGGTCTATAATTCTTCAATAGGGTTTTGTCGCCCTTTTTGAAGAAGAGCACCACCACACTTCTGTGCCATGCTTGTGGCGTTTGACCATCTAGTATGACGGAGTTAAATAACTTCTGAAGGGCCCGTAGGATTGGTGTACCACCGGCCTTCAGAAGCTCTGCTGTAACTCCATCATCACCAGGCGCCTTGTTGTTCTTGAGTTGTTTGAGAGCCATTCTAATCTCGTACAGGCTGACGTCCGGGATGTCCTCGGTGTAATGTCGGGTTAGTCGTGCTCTGGGATCTGAGGCATGACTTTTGACAGGTGGCTGTGTTGTCGTATATAACTGTCCGTAGAACTTCTCGATCTCTCCCAGCAACTCAGGTTTAGACGTGACGATTCTACCATCCTCAGTCTTCAGCTTCGTCAGTTGGCTCTGTCCAACAGACAGAGCTCTTGCGAACACTTTGGAGCCTTTGTTCCGCTCAATGGCCTCTTTAATAATAATTGTATTAAATTGCCGCGTGTCGCGAGTCAAAGACTTTGAGATCTGTCTGTTGAGCTGCCGATATCTGGTAGCATCATCTGAGGATGTTAGAACCATTTTCCGTCTATCTTCCATAAGTTGCAGGGTAAAGTCAGAGATCTTTTTAGTTCTGTTTGTACGGCGGGCCTTGAAGACCTTAGACCCAGCCGTATGGACAGCTTCTACGAGCCTGTCATAGTATGAGTCCACTTCCTCGCAGTCTGCTAGGCATTCGAAACGGTTTTGCAGTTCGAGCTGAAATGGTTCGGGGTTTTGGACGTGGATAGGTAAAGGTCGGAGCGTAGACTTTATCAGTCGGGACCTCTGGAGTTTGACATTAAGGTTCAATGAGCCTCTGACCAGTCTGTGATCGCTCCCGGTTTTAACCGCATTGATCACGGAGACATCATTGAACATCTGTCGTCTCGTCGACAAGATAAAGTCTATCTCATTTTTAGTTTTACCATCCGGGCTCACCCAGGTCCATTTGCGGTGATCCGGCTTCCTGAAGAAGGAATTCATCATAAAGAGTCCCTCCTTCTCCATGAAATCGGCCAACATTTGGCCCCGGGGGTTCCGGTCACCAGTTCCAAATTGCCCCACTCTCAGCTCATTACCGAATCGTTTGCCCAGCTTCGCGTTAAAGTCCCCCATGACCACAGTGAAATAGGAGTTAGAGGTATGTATGGCTCTGGATATGTCCTCATACATAACCTCGACTTCATCGTCGGAGTGTGTCGAAGTGGGTGCGTATACCTGTATAACCTTCAACGAATACCGCTTGGTGATTCTGAGTATAAGGTACGCAACCCTCGTCGACACACTCTCGATTTTCACTAGGTTGTTCACGAGGGACTTGTGGACTATGAACCCGACACCACCTTGGGATATTTGGTCACCCTCCCGGTAATAGAGCAGGTATCATGATTTCAGTATTATCGAGTCCTCCCCCTCTCTTCGGACCTCAGATAATCCTACAATATCCCAATGTAACCTGCTCAATTCTTCCTCCAGTTCGGTTATCTTCTCGTCGGACCGCAGTGTTCGTGTGTTAAACGTTGCCAGGGCCAGAGGTCGTCGGTGTTGGTAACGCGGAATCTGCCGGGGATTCTGAGCACCCCCTGCCCTGCCGTAACCACGCCTGTTACCACGGCTGGGAATAGCAGGGCTGCCGGGGACTGGGGGCCGCGGTTTGGTTGTGTCCATCATTTGAGGGGATTTGCCATAATCGCCACGCTTGGCAGACGGGTTGGCGATCGCAGTAAGGTGGACATGGTACTCAGGAGAACGCTGCTGCCCGTTCTCTGGTATATATTCCCTCGGGACGACTTTTACGTCCCCCCACGGGATGAGAGGGGGTGGTGATATTCTTAGGCCGTCACCACACAGCAATACATGCGATTGTATTATTATACATATGCACATACATAGACTCACGCCTGTTTCCCAGAGGGGTTGGCAGAGACAACAGATTTCCATTTTCAGTAATATAGTTAAGTATATATAATGAGGTTGTTATCCTGTATAGAGTTTTGGATATTTATATCAAAAATACAACGGCACTATTGAGATAAATTCCTGTATCGCTAAGTACTTTAGAAACATAGTTAATAACTACGAGATACGAAGAACACCCAGAATTAGTATTACCATTTATGTATCACATAAATAGTAGGGGAGCAAATATGAACATTTAACTAGTGCGCCTTACGTGCACTCAAATTAGTTTTATTGTCGTAAATTGGTTATTTAGAATGGTTGTAAGATAAGGGCAAACTTAAGAAAAATTTGCATTTTAGTTAGTTAACTAATTAAATACATTATTTATATCTAAAAATGGCGCTCACAGCTAGATGCTCTCACCGGTCCGTAAGTGATTGGCGAGGTCAAGCAACTAGGCTCGCGGTCAGTCCATAGATGGGTGACCGCAAAAGTGGTTTAATTTCTGAGCGTCTCCGTGCTTCGGAGGGCACTTTAAGCTGTTGGTCCCGGTTGTAGCCATTAGGCAACAGTCGTTAAGCCATGTCAGAGGCCTAATGGGCGGCTTGAACAACTCTAACACTAGGGTAACCACTGCCCACACGATAAGTAAGTAAGTAATATCTAAAAATGTTGAATACAGGTCCAAAACGCGACGTAGTTTTAAGTTTATATGCTGTCAATGTATTTTTTTTGTTGTAAAAAAGACAACGCCCGCATAAGGGAATATAATCCCTGTTTCGCGGGGTACTTTACAAACATATAATAGACGGACACAAATTACATCCAGACTCAGAACAACTATTTATTTAGAACAACTATATATTTTACTCTACTAGGTGATATCCTACGTGCTCTATCCGGAGTTTTTTTACGTTATTACCGCCTCCCATGGACACTCTTGTCTCCAAAAGCCGCAAGTGCGTAGCTGGTCTTTAAGAAAGGAATAGACTCGTCCCTTGAAGGTTGCCATGTCATACCGGGTCGCAAATATTTCCACGGTATACCCAAAGGGTACCAATAGAAATCTGTTACTACTTCCGCTGTCCGTCTGTTCGTGCTGTTACAACCCCAGTCCATGCGGCCGTCTGTCTGGCAGAGGGTTTTATTTCATCAACCGTAATAGAATAGAATAAGAATAATATCTAGGGACAATGTCACACAGATCATCCTAGCCTCAAACTAAGCAAAGCTTGTACAATGGGTACCAGGCGACGATATTCATACTTATATATACGACGATATACATATATATATACTAGCTGGTGCCCGCGACTTCGTCCGCGACAATTTTGAATGATTACCTATGTAACTACTTACTTCTAGCTTAATCTAAAAAAGAAACTTTTTAAAAGAAATAAGCAATATAAATTTAAGAAAACCTAACCTATAAATAACCTAGTTAAGAAATAAACTAAATACTACTTTGCTACTGCTATTTAAAAAAAAGACCCGATATCATAAACCCAAAAATATCAAATAATACATATTAATTGTCCTTAAGTAAAGTCAGTAAGTCAAATAAAGTAATATAATAATCAACGATGCATTAATCACCAAGGTAACTCCCATTAGCTTAGGTTGCGACCACGGCATTGATAGGTCTAATATCACATTTTGTGAACGAAACTATAACGCGATCTAAAACGATGATTACACCATCTACTAACAAAAATATAACCTTGTAAAGCGGTAAAATTTAGATGTGGGCATATATTTTGGGTGAAATTTAGGCGATCATCTTTTGATTCAGTTTTGGACTACCTTTTAATTCAAGCATTTATTTATTTTAACCGATATGTCAAATGAGTGCTGCGATCTGAAACGATATAAAAGCCATCGAGTTACAAAATTGTGAACTTGTAGATCGTAAAATTAAGATGATATTTTTTGGGTGCGATCATCTCGACACGAACAATTTATACTACGCTAACTCGAATTTTGGGTCAATGACTTTTTTATCCCAATTTTATTAAATTGACGTTTTTTAATATGTTATGAAAAATACCAAAAAAAAGAAGTTACAAATCTTATAAAACGCTAAATCTTTACTTAGACGACAACAAACACAACATTTTAAGCAATAAGAAACGAATTTCTCTATAATTTAAGTTGGCGTACATTTTTGGTGTTGACCTATTGAATCAGTTATGGATTACCTTTTTTAACAACAAATTATTCCCTTGATTGCTTTAGTTTTTACTGAAATACCCATTTACAGGCTTTTAACTCCAAAAAAAAACAGTTTTTCATACAAACTTACATCCCCTATTTTAGTCGTCTTTAGCGGTGGAATTTCCAAAAGTCCTGATGATATATTTATAATGTTTAAATGAAAGGCGAAATACTAATTTTCATGCGTTTACCTTAAAAAATGACACATTTTTCATACAAACTTCCATCCCCTATTTGTCACCCTAAAGGGCTGGAATTCCCAAAAATCCTGAAATACATATTTTTGAATGAAAGGTCAGTTACCAATTTTCATGAGTTTACCTTAAAAAAGGTCACATTTTTCATACAAACATCCCCTATTTGTCACCCTACGTGGTTGAATCCTCGGAAATCTTGAAACACATACTTTTAATTTTTAACTGTAATGCTAAATACCAATTTTCATGCGTTTAACTTAAAACTTGTTGGCACTTTTTTCATATAAACTTACATCCCCAATTTTACGACCTTGGGGGTGGAATATTCAAAAATCCTGAAATATATATTTTAATTTTTAACTGTAAGTCTATATACTAAAGCCTTTAACATCAAAATTAAGCACTTTCATAAAATATTTCATCCCTTATTTTAGTCCCTTAGGGGTGGTATTTTCAAAAACCCTTCTTCAGTAGATGCCTACGTCATAAAAGGTAACTACTGTCAAAATTCAGTCCTAACTGCAGCCGTTTAGACTGTGCGTTGATATGTCAGTCAGGCAGTATAAAATTATATCCCCTATTTTCCGCCCTTGGGGGTGTAATTTCCAAAAATCCTGAAGTAAATGCTATATATTTTTAACAGAAAGGCCAAATACTCATTTTCATGCGTTTAACTTCAAAAATATCGCATTTTTCATACAAACTCACATCCCCTATTTTATGACCTTCGGGGTGGAATTTTCAAAAATCCTGAAATATATATTTTTTATTTTTAACTAAAAAGCCAAATGCTAATTTTCATGCGTTTAACTTAAAAATTGGGACTTTTTTCGTACAAACTTACATCCCCTATTTTTTGCTCTTGGGGGTGAAATTTCCAAAAATCCTGAAACACATTTTTTTTATTTTTAACTGCAAGGCCAAATACCAACTTTCATGCCTGTAACTTCAAAAACGGCAAAGTTTCATACTAACTTCGCACCCCCGTTTTACCCCCTTAGGGGTTGTATTTCGAAAAATCCTTCCTTATTCCTTGTCTACATTATAAAGAAAACATCTGTGCAAAATTTCAGCTTTCTAGGGCCAAGGGTTTGGGCTGGGCGTTGATGAGTCAGTCAGTCAGTCAGGACTTCTCTTTTTATTTATATAGATATATTAAACGATGCTATTCCGCGAAATAGGAGAGACAATACAAAAATTTGTCAGCATTCTTCTAAAACCACACTTATGCGCAAAAGTATTTTTTGTATGGCTCTATGAACCTAACGAAAATTTGTACGCCATGTGGATATGGCAAACATGACTGTTAAATCTTAAGTTTACTACTATCTTGCATGCAAATTGTGTGTATACTCATGTTTGGACAAATAAAATATCTTATCTTATATAGATAGATACATACTTATTTAAGTATGTATCTATCTATGAGCACGAATATTTGTTTCTGAGTCATGGATGTTTTCTATGTATTTATATAGAAAACATCCATGACTAAGAAACAAATATTCGTGCTCATCACACAAATATTTGCACTTACCGGGATTCGAACCCAGGACCACCAGCTTCGTAGGCAGGAGCACTACCAACTAGGCAATGGTGACCGTCAGAATAGACGGGCTTTAATTAATCAACCGTAATCGATTGGCTTTATTCCACCACCAGTAATAGATACGCAGTGATATTTCAGTTTATTTCTATTGCCGCTATATAGACAAATATATCATAATCATTAAAGTTAGTAATTTCATGTCTTTGCTCGATGACTGACAATCTCGAACGGTAGTACGGGTCTTTTTGTGTGCTAATCCCGACTTGCACTTGGCCAGATCTCTTAATAAATTTGTTTTGTAATGGTTTTGATGGTCCAAAATAAATTTGGTTAGCATCAGATGCTGTCCAACAAATCTAAAATCGGAAAAATGCAATTTAAGTCGAGTACCATCGGAGTTTAAAGATTTTAATAGAATTTGCGATCGAGGCCTAGTTAATAGAAATAATTGAGGTGCCAATAATTACGTTTATTCGTTCCCTACTTCTGTTGCAATCTCCTTCAAATGATTGATATAATTTGATGTATAGTTGAAGTTATTTCATATCAATTTCGTCATTTTAAAGTGTTATGTTTTTAAAACACTTGTGGTTTTTAATTGTGTTTACCTAATTTAAATAGTGTTTCTACATTTTTTGCTGATCTTGGTATTCGTCAACTCTGGCATTTGTCGAATTCTATATAATAGTTTTCTTGTTCTTTAGTGGTGATCCTAAGTGTGCGCGGCTCCCTGGTGCGAGAGTTCCTGCTAGCTGCGCACGCGCTTGGAATGACGCGTGGTGACTGGGCGTTTCTCGACGTCGAAATATTTCAGGTAAGATAAATCTGGCAAGTACCCTATTAGTTATTATAGTATTTGTTATTTTTTATGTTAAAAATAGGTGTGTTGTATTTTGTTGTGAGTGTGTATATTGATGTGTATGTGTGTGTATACTCAGTGATAACAAGTGTCATAAAGGCGTTTACACGAATTAGCTTTCACTATTTGAGGCGTACATATGGGTATAGTCGGTTACTGATATATGAATATGTTACTGATATATAAGATGTAGGAAAGGGTAGGATTGTAAGGAAGTTTTTTTTTAATTTCATCAGCGAAATTAATCGCGTGTCGCGTGTCGCGGGGTACTTTATAAATAACATCCAGACTCAGGACAACTATTTATGTGTTACACAAATAGTTGTCCTACGCGGGACTTGAACCCGGGACATGAAGTGGCGAGGCGACTGTCTCATCCGCAACGCCACATGTGCAGTGCTGTTTCTGAAACTGTTGTCTTAAGTTAATATGTGTCAAACCAGTCATCAGATTGAGGATCTCGAGGACATTTTATGTGACCACGGCTACAGCTTAATATTTGACTTTAATTAATTATATAACACCATTGTGTTTCAAAAACCATCCTGCCGTGCACCGTAAATTACACAAGAAAACAAAATGACAGCAGATTTATTATTCAACAAGTCTAGGACCGGACGCATTTAGGTCTTAATTAAATAATCTAACCCGAATTCCCTCTCGCACTTTCAGCTGTTACGACTCTTACAAGTCATGCCTACGGAATTCCTTTCCATTCTCATATTAGTTTTTGACGTCTTTAAAATAAGAGCTAGGAACACTTTTGTCGTTTTCATTGCAGTTTATAATTAGACTAGCTGACCCGACACACGTTATCCTGTCTTAACGATGACTATTTAATTCGAATTGGTATAATTAATAAAAAACGCGTATTTATTATTCTAATGCTTTATGATATACGCCTTTTTCCAGATGTATGGCCAAGTGAACTACAGTGGGGTGTCTTTTATGTATTAGAAACGAAATTTAGTGGTATATTAGGAGCTCTATACAGGGTGCCGAGGAGTTGACGTTCAAACACAAAATTTAGATACTTTATGATGAGGAGCATCCGCATCACCCCCATGTATGCTCTACGATTTTGCGTTTTTTTGATACTTTGAAAATTTATGAGTCCGGTGCTCAAAGCCTAATTTTGAACTTTGGAATAAATTCTAAGTCAGTTCTGCAATGATTAGATAAACCATACTTTTTAGGGTGTTAGGTTAAACTATGCTAATTAGTTATCACAAAAAAAAACTGAACCAGACATGTTGAATACAACGAGACAAAAATCGAAAACTGATGTTAGGAGAAATTTACGAATATGTATATGTATATAATAAAAAAATTATAAAAAAATCTATCTTGAAAACTACGCAAAATCGTAGAATATACATGGGGGTGATTCGGATACACCTCATCATAAAGTATCAAAATTTTGCGTTTGAACGTCAACTCCTTGGGCAGCCTGTATATATTTATAACGTGATATAAGTAATTAGTATGTTATTAGTATTAGTAAGTTATTAGAACATTAGGAGCTCTATATAGTTTTACATATTTATGACGTGTGAATAGTAAGTAATTTGTATGTATTTTTAGTAAGTATTAGAATGAAAGAAAAAGATAGAAAGAAAATGTTTTTATACATTTTTTTTTTATTTATTTATTATTATTATAGAACTACTGATAATTCTTAAAGCTAAGACATAGGCCCTCAAAACTGTTTTAAACAGTTTGTCTGTGGACTCAGATGAGTCTCCTTGTAGTATCTATATACAACATGTAACGTAATTAACGCACACCCTCAAACACCCCAATTAGAATATTATGTTGTAATCATAATACATACACAATTTGTTTTAATTTATTATGTATATAAATAGTTATTTACTAAATTAGTTTCTTGAAATAAAGTTTATTTTTCTTTATTTTGTGTTGAATGATGGAATTTGTATGGATACAAATAAAACTGCGTTTTAAATGTCTTATTACTTTGAGTTACGGTCCATTTCAATTTGTTTAGACTGTACAGGGTTAAAATAACGATAAATTCCGTAGTTTTTATTAATTTGGAATTAAAAATTACCTATATCAAAAATGATATAAATCGATTCAGTAAACGATTCTTAACAAACTATTTTCAGGATGTGCGTTAATTAAGTTACATGTTGTATATGTAAAATGCATGTTATATACTATCTAATAAATATTTCTTTAATAATAGCTTAAATTTATTTCTATTTGGCTCTTGTCTAATTTCCACAGGCAAACTATTTAGTACATATGGTATTTGTTTCCTTAGTATTATACACACATATTGAAATAAAGTTTGCACAAATCTTATATTGAGTATTAGTATGTTGATTTAAATCGTACCAGTACTAACTGGTATTTTTATGTTTTTGATATGATGTTTTAGTCTCATCAACGAGTTAAACCGCCTTTATACATGATTTCTAGAACTATAGGTTAAAACTGTATGTTTCCTGTGTACAAAAGAACAAGATGAACAATAAAAAACTAATTGAGTATAAGTATTCGTGATATATGCTTGTCAAGTTGCGGACCGGCGAGCATGTATGAAGAATATAATGACAGTAATCGAGGCAAAAGAGGTGTGCAAGGATCGTGACAAATGGAAGTCCGTTGTCTCTGCCTACCCCTCTGGGAGACAGGCGTGAGTCTATGTATGTATGTATGTATGTAAGTTGCGGAACTAATGAATTGATATAGAGTACACGCGGCTTGTTTGCATTGTGCTGGGATAAATTATATTTGGAGCAATCCAAGCTTGCTTACCTTGTTTATGAATGCTTAACAGTTGTCTCTCAGTTGGTTAAGATAACAAGTGAATGCTGTATCTGTGTTGTAAAGACGCCAAGAAATCATAAGCGAGATTAGCAGCTGGGCTTAGTCTAAATATGATCAAAGCACAAAACTTAACTTTAGATACACTAGTTAGAGGATATCACACTAATATTATAAAGCTGAAAGTTTGTGAGTGTGTGGCTGTGTGAGTGTGTATGTTTGTTACTTCTTCACGGCTAAACGGCTGGAGCGATTTTAGTAAAATTTGGTATAGAGTTAACTGACACCTTGATTAACATATAGGCTATAATTTATAAAGTTTAACGCGGGTAAAACCACGGGGCACAGCTAGTTAGAAATAAGTCGCACGTGCACATACATACATACATGTACTGAACGCAGTATTTGACGATCACCGTAGCCTAGTTGGTAGTGCTCCTGCCTACGAAACTGGTGGTCCTGGGTTCGAATCCCGGTAAGTGCAAATATTTGTGTGATGAGCACGAATATTTGTTTCTGAGTCATGGACGTTTTCTATGTATTTAAGTATTTATCTATCTATATAAGTATTTATATCGTCGCCTAGTACCCATAGTACAAGCTTTGCTTAGTTTGGGGCTAGGATGATCTGTGTGACATGGTCCCTAGATATTATTATTATTATTATTAGTATAATATAACACACGAAGATGGAATATATCGTTATTGAAATTTCCCACCATGAACACAATTTGGGTCGAAATACGTGAGTAAGCACTCTGAATATTAGGCAAGCAGAAAACATAACTTTAAACACACTCATCATTATCATATCAGCCAAAAGACGCCCACTGCTGGACAAAGGCCTCCCCCAAAGATACTAGAAAGAGCGACTTCCATACATTGAACACACTAGTTAGAGGATATTAGAAATAAGCTGCACGTGCACATAGATATTGTAATACATGCAGTTTGTGCAGGGTTACTTAATTGCTAGACGGCTTGAGCCGTCTGCTCGCCTCTATAGTCCGGTGAAGTAGTGAAAGCCTCCTAGGCTAACTATAGCGACGGGACAAAAAAAAAAGAGCAGTTTGTGCACCAAAATACATCACGCGGAGATGGATTTGGGTTGGACGACATATATTATTAGATGAGACAATAAACAAACTGTATGTATACCTACTGTACTAATGACTTCGAAATGACATTAGCTAAAACTTCCAAGGCAGTGTTCATCGAAAAAATATGTCAAGTTTTTCGCCAGATTTAACTTTAACTAAGAGTATTTTATTCTTAGCGGTAAAATAAGATATTCTTCTAAAAGTAATTTAAGTTTTTATTGGAGGAGGCAAGCATTGTGTATAGACAACCTTCTTAGAAAAAGTATATGAAGAATACAATCGATTAATTCGGGTACATTGACGAGGTATATTTGGAAAAGAGTGAAAGTACAGCTATCGTCAACAAAATCTAATCATGCTATTTTTAGGGTTCCGTAGCCAAATGGCAAAAAACGGAACCCTTATAGATTCGTCATGTCTGTCTGTCTGTCTGTTGGTTTGAACGAGATCTAGCAAGTAGTTTTTTTTTAATACGTCATAAATCGTTAACCGCAATTTGCTTTCATTTAATCAACTGAAATACTTGCTGCTACAGAACCCTTCATGGGCGAGTCCGACTCGCACTTGGCCGGTTTTACTTGTTACTTGTTAAGGCATTCCGGACAAACCCTCGTGGTTTTTGGTTTGCTTATGTGTATATGTTGTATATGTTGTATATCTTTTGTATAATAAAGAAAAAAAAACCTAATATAGTTGCAAATTTTACAGTTATTCTTGTTTTGTATCATCCATTAGCTTAGAATTTATAAGCAAAAAGATTTTGCAAGGTATGTGTAGTTACGTACGGTCAGCATTTTTAATAGTTTAAACTGATATATGAAGCCTTAAATCAACCTCTATATAAATTGATTTATAGAGGCGCTGAGATCAGCGAGGTTAAGGTTGTTCTGATGGGTGAACGCCAAAGTGGATTAATTTCTGAAAATATTCGAGCTTCGGAAGGCACGTTTAGCTATCGGTCCCGGTTGTAGTCATTAGATAACAGTCGTTAAGCCATGACCGAGCCAGGCTTACTGGGTGGCTTTAATAACTCTGACACTAGGGAACCACTGCCCATACGACAAGTACGTAAGTAATTTATTTCATGTATTGAAGTTAAATTTGTTAAGTCACCGGTGTTATTATACAGAAAGTATAATAAATAATAATATATAATAATAATAATATCTGGGGACAATGTTACACAGATCATCCTAGCCCCAAACTAAGCGAAGCTTGTACTCTGGGTACCAGGCGACGATATACATACTTATATAGATAGATAAATACTTATATACATAGAAAACATCCATGACTCAGAAACAAATATTCGTGCTCATCACACAAATATTTGCACTTACCGGGATTCGAACCCAGGACCACCAGCTTTGTAGGCAGGATCACTACCAACTAGGCTACGGTGACCGACGTACTTTTTAATTTTGAAAAGATGGTTAACTTTTGAGGGGCACTTGAGAAAGGAATCTCTATAGCGTCGAGGACTATACAAACATACAATTCACGGAATCAAAGCTCACCCAGGCTTAAAACAATTATATATGAGTCACACAAATATTTGTTCTGGGCGGGGATCGAAACTGAAACATGCGGACGTGAAGGTAGTAGTAAGTATTGAGGCGACCACTTTAAGACGCTGACATTAGCTAAAGAGCCAATACATTTCTTCAGGTCTTCTTTTTTAATCTGCCATCTCTTAAAAAAATATACGCCGATTTTATTATATTTTAAAGAATCCTAAATTGATCCCAAAACAGAATTCAACTACATTCGATCCATAAATAAGTCATCTCTACAAAACGCTTTAAATAGAATTAATTCTAAAAACTATATTTGCATGTACATTATTTAATTAGGCTAAACTTTGTTGTGCTTATAAGGATTGTATTTTTCTCGCAATCAAATATTTTCTTTTATTTGACCCTGTTTTTACGTGTTTTGATAGTTCTCTGTTTACTCGTCGAGTTCTTTATAGTGACTCGTACATGATAGCTTATAAAACTGCGTGTTGTCCGCCTCTTAAACACGGCGCCGGATGTGTAGATAATACTAACTACTATAACAACTATTATTAAGTCAATGATGGTGTTTAAAGGTCTTAAAATATAAATAAAGTAACGTTAGAATCTTCATAAAATTAACATTATCTGGAATCTCCTTCTGAATCTGGTATCTGGAAGTTCCTTGGGACTCTTGGTATCGGCAAATCGCGTAACTTAGACCTTCCCACCTCAATTCGACTAGATGACCTAAATACTTTTTTCTCTACCTCTTCTCCTATGGATCATCAGACCAAGGCTCAGACTATCAACTTTCTAAATGGTCTAACGCGTCCTAACATTAATCCTTTTCACTTTGTCCCAGTCGATTCAAATGAGATTAAAAAGATTATCCTGTCCATTAAATCCAATGCAGTTGGCTACGATGATATTAGCCGACGCATGATATTACCAATCCTTGACCAACTGTTGCCTGCAATTTCCCATATTATAAATTATTCCCTTGATTCCCGACTTTTCCCTTCCATATGGCGCTATGCTCATGTTCGTCCACTTCCCAAGATTTCAAATCCGACACTTCCTAGTCATTATCGTCCTATCTCCATCCTTCCTTTCCTGTCTAAAGTGCTTGAGTCCTGTGTCCACAAGCAACTATCTCATTTTGTGCTTGCCAATAAGCTGATAAGCCCGTTACAATCCGGATTCCGACCAGGACACAGTACCACCACGGCGCTCCTTAAAGTGACTGGCGATATTAGAGCCGGCATGGAGGCGACCAACCTCACTGTGCTGGTGTTGATCGACTTTTCAAATGCTTTTAATACCGTCAGTCACGATATCCTCTTATCCATCCTCTCCCATCTTATGATCTCTGATGAAGCGCTGGAGTGGTTTTCCTCTTATCTTCGAGAGCGCCAGCAGTCGGTTCGCCATGGTGAAGCGTCATCAAAGTGGTGCAACTTAGAAACTGGTGTCCCTCAAGGCGGTATTCTCTCACCTCTCTTGTTTTCAGTATTTATAAACCTTTTAACTCGTGATCTTCAGAGTGTGTATCATCTTTATGCTGACGACCTGCAACTGTACGCCCAGGCGAGTGTCAATAGTTTGCCAGAGGCGATTAATAAGATAAATCATGACTTAGAATTTTTAAAAACCTCGTCATATAATTTTGGCTTAACTGTCAACCCATTAAAGTGCCAAGCAATCATAGTGGGTAGCTCAAGGATGATGTGCAAGGTAGATGTTGGCAGTTTGCCGCCTATTATTTTTGACAACTCTCATATCCCCATTAGCCAAAAAGTCAAAGATCTCGGACTGGTAATTGACAACCACCTAAACTGGCAAAGCCACATTTCTGGGATCAGCCAGAGAATTACTGGGATTCTACGGTCATTTTATAAGCTTAGAAATTTCCTTCCATCCAGAACAAAAGTAATGCTTGTGCAGACTCTAATATTTCCTATTATCGACTATGGTGATGTGTGCTACTTTGACCTGAATGCAGATCTTCTTAACAAACTTGACCGACTTCTGAATAACTGCATTCGATTCGTTTTCAATCTTCGTAAGTATGATCATGTATCTGCTTACCGTACCCAGTTAAACTGGTTGCCCATTCGCCAGCGAAGAAATTTGAGGGCGCTCACCACACTTTTCTCCATACTGGACTCTCCTACCGTTCCTTCTTATTTAACGCCTCACTTTCAATACCTTTCTGCTAATCATAGTAAGACTCTCCGCTCTAGTCATAATCGTCTTTTACGATGTCCACCTCACAGCTCTGACTTCATTCACCGCTCTTTCTTTGTCCAATCTATACTTCTTTGGAATGAGCTTCCTGTTGGAATCAGGATGGCTAAGACTCGCTTCGCGTTTAAAACGAAAGTTCGTGAGTATATTTCTAAGAAACTACACACAGAAATGTCTCGTCAATAATTATATTTATTATTGTATAGTATGTTATAGTATACATACATACATACATAGACTCACGCCTGTTTCCCAGAGGGGTAGGCAGTATGTTATAGTATAGTATTCATTAAATTAAAATCATATAGTATCTATTGTATAGTATCTATTATATATATTATACATAGTGTTCGTAATTATTAAGTTTGATTATATGAATAATAAGTAAAAATACATTTTATATAACCCAAATACACCTGCCACGATCTCTCTGCACTACCCTAAGGTTGACTGGTCGAAAATGCCTTTGGCATTAAGTCCGCCTATGTACATTCTCAATGTACTAAAGTTTAAATAAAAAAAATAAAAAAATAATTAAATAAACATTATAGCAATAAAGAGTTTCAGTTCGAGACGCTCATTAAATAAAATAATATTTGCGTTACGTGAGCTGAACCTGAATATTTATAAATTTTCACTCATTCAATGTCAAAATGTTGGATAAAACAGATTTTTCATTCTCATGTATCGACACGTGCGATCTAGCTCGTTCAATGACTTTGTTTTTATAGCACGTCTGCGGGTAACGGCGTTTTTAAACGTAAAACGACACTTTATACGTTGTATTAAGAACTTAATGTACTTTGCAAAGATATTTATAGAAGACTTAGAAGTACTGATATTTCCATTATAAGTAAGTATGAAATACCTAAACCGGCGAGCATGTACGAAGAATCTAATGACAGTAATCGAGGCAAAAGACGTGTGCAAAGATCGTGACAAATGGAAATCCGTTGTCTCTGCCTACCCCTCTGGGAAACAGGCGTGAGTCTATGTATGTATGCATGAAATATTCGTCGAAAAATTTTCGTCGCTTCTTTAGCTGTTTGTATTAATTATCTTTAAATGCTTTCGGTATCGCTTAAACGAATATAATATTTATTAATAAAATGGAATTAAAGCCTTTTCTTCGAATATTGTTTATGCTTTTGAATAAATACTCTATGTGCACTGATATTCGCGCTAAAGCCGCTTTAAGTATGATTCGTCGTATCGACTGGGCCGCGTTTATACGAATGGTAGAGAATGTATACCAATACAAATACAAATATTTATTGGAACCAAAAACAGATAATATACAATATTTTGTGTACGTTAGCAGCTACATTAGTTTGGAAAAACTGAGTAAGTTGCGGTGAATCTTCTCAGTTGGGCTTTGGATACGGTAGTAAAATTAAAGCGCGACCGTCATCATACACTTGCGGTCAGGCTGTGATAAAAACTTCCAGAATGACAACTTCAATATAAAACTGACAAAATTCACACTATAACAATAGAAATTTTCAAATACTTGACTAAAATAGTATAATTATACACATACTTAATCGTCGGTTTATTTCACAAACGATGTTAAGAAAATTTATTTTTATTATCTAGAAAAAGACAACGTCCCCCGTAGAGTAATAAATACCTGTATGGTGGGGGACTTTACTAACACTCATGGTACGCAAATAGTGGTCCTGTCTGGGGTTCGAACGCGTAACACTGTGGCCTATAGGTGGCGGCAAGGCGGCCGTACCTTAAGTAGTTTTATAGTACATTTAATGTGTTAAATAAAAAATAATAATTGATAAATCTCTTGGGAGAACTAACACACTACCACTATTTTTCCCTGCATTGCTTTGGTTCATCCCACGGTTGTCTGAAGAGATTGCTACATAGCGATAAGACTGCCGTTTGTACCTTTGTTGCTCATAATTATAAGTTAACTTATGTTTCAATGTTATGTTAAACAAAGTGTAACCTATTTATCTATGTATTTAACATACCTACTCCAGATGGCAATCCCAGATTAGGCAGAAACTGTACTCTGGCAACCAGGCAGGTTAAAAACATACTTATTGATTTATAACTAGCTGTTCCCCGTGGTTTTACCCGCCTAAAACTTTATAAATGATAGCCTATTCGGATATATAAGCTATATTACTACAAAGTTTAATCAAAATCCGTTCGGTTGCGTGAAGAAGTAACAAACATACACACTCACAAACTTTCGCCTTTATAATATTAGTGGGATAAATTAGACCCACACACAAATAATCATGGTCATCTCACAAAGTCCTGGATTGGGATCGAACCCACGACCTTTGGCTAAGCCGTCATGGTGATTTATCACTGGACCGACAGGCCTTTGAGTTTGTAGAGTTCTAGAGTATTCTGACAAGCGCTCTTAAAGGTTTGAGATGATGTGATGAGAATAGAAACTTAACATTTAAATATTGGCCAATCTAAGAAACTAAACATTCACTTCCTTCAACATAATACGTCCAGGCTTAAATCCATGTCGTACTGAGAATCGGGGGTGTATTTTGTCGCATGATTGAAGGGACGAGGTCTGGAATTAATGCAATGGATTTATTTAGCTACAATTACTACGGCCATTGATGTAGTATGGAGAATATGATGAGCGTAAAGCAAGGAAAAGGGATGTGCAAGGATCGTGACAAATGGAATTTCCGTTGACACTACGTGTGGATGTATATAATAAATCTTTGTACATATATAGACTCTCACCTGTATCCCAAAGGGGTCTCTGGGATACAGGTGTGAGTCTATATATGTACAAAGATTTATTATTTTATAGCAACACTGCTATGCAACAGCTAAGAAAACTAAGCAGAGCTTGTACTATGGAAACCAGAACCATAACTAAAATACTAATTATACTATTTTACTAATATAGATAATTACACGTAGACTCAGGACAAACATACATATCCATGCGCACAAATATGTGTCCTGGGTGGGAATCGAATCCACGACCTGAGGCGTGAACTCAAGTATCTCCCATCCACGCCAACTGGCCCGTCTCTATTTAGAGAGGCCACCATAGCAGGCCACTATAGCATAGTCCACCTATGGAGCTAGAGAAAGCCGCAGGTTAGCTAGGGCAATTTCCTCAGCGGCAAGGATGGCTTTGGCCTCTTAACGCCTGATCGGTGATCCCGTGCACATGTGATCACACACTCATTTAGAATTTCGTCTTTTTGCTTTAGCGGCCCTATGAGCTGTGGCCCAAACCCCTAAAGGGTGCAGTCAGGTATTAGTCGCTTAAATTAAGCTACTGGTTAAGAGCCCTCTGCGCTAGCCAACTGCTCGTTGCCTTCAATTCTTTAATTTTAATCTAGTAGAACTCAATTTCAAAATAATAGATTAGTAACTTGTTATTTATTTAAGAAAATATATGTGATAAAATAGACCGAACGGACGGACTAATTAATCTTTTTTTGTAACTTTTATACTGTATTCCACTATGTTTATGTACTGCATTGTGAGCTTGAAAAGTACAAGTGTATTTTAATACCCAAGTGCCAAGTAAATTTCATTATTTATTCGACTAGGAGTACACAATAAATGTAAAAGTTTGTGTGTTTGTATTTGGAAGTTGGTTACTCAATTACACCAAAAACGGCTCCACGGTGGCAATCGGTATACAGATAGGTGAATCGTGTATTAACATATATGCTGCAATCAATTTCAATTCAACCTACGCACCTGACACTAATAAAAACATTGGGACGAATCAACTGGGCTTCCGACTCGTATTAAAGATTGTCGTAGAGACCTCGGTTCTGCTGTTCATTAGAAATAATGACACCCGGAACGGAGGGTTTAATGTGTCAGACCCTTAGATAAGTCTCAGTCTTTTACTCAACATCAAAAAGAATGACGTTATCAAACCGCTAGTTTCGAGATGTTATTAGCGAACTGAAATTGATAGTTTTAATTGTTCGATAGGGATTTTGTTTGTTATAAAGAAGAGTTCAAGTACAACTGTTATGTGTTAATAATAAAATAATTACCAATTCTTTATTTCTGTTCTTTTTAAACTAACTAATTAATTATAATAAAAAATAATTCTTTCTTAAAAAATAATAATATTTTTTTTGCATAAGAGCAGCTACGGAACCTTTAATCTTCTGCACAACTTATGCCTTATCATATCATCTTCATCAGCCTTATCCTCCACTGCTGGACAAAGGCTTCTCCCAAAGGTATTTGTAACGGTGCCATTTGGAGGTGTTTGCCGTAGTCACCGCACTTGGTTTGCGAGTTGGAGACCGTAGATAGGTGGCCCGACTACCTGTTGTATACCTTAGTCGTCTTTTACGACATCCACGGGATGGTATAGGGCCCTGTATTCTTTCTAGCCCGGAAATCACCCGGCTAACTTATCTTTACTTTCACGACTATATAACGAATTATAAATCAAATAAACAAAAATAAAAAAAGGTTTTTATTCACATAGACTTTAAAAAGCGCTTGTACATAGTCAGAACATGTTCGTAGTAATATATAATAAATTTATAATTATTTCTAGGTACATATAGATATTTAGGTACACGGATTGTAGGAAATAATTTACAATAAGATTTATTTTATAATAGTAACGATATTTAGCTAACTTAAATTAAGTTATTGTCAAGGATCATGTGTAGGTTTAATTATCTAAATTTTAAATTTAGCTATATTTTTACTACATATTGTCTGAATGGTTCTGTCTATATTAAGGTACGAATTAAATGTTATTATAATATAATATACTTTCACTAATTACTTCTTCAATCTTCAATTTACTCACTTCCATAATGATCGTGTCCTGCACTCTAATGTATTTTCAAAGTTAAATTAGTTGCGGGTTCCAAGGCAGTTTGCTTTTCTCTGGGACGTGCCCGAGCGGCTGCGCTCCGGGATTTCTCATTGTGTGCCATTGCTAATTCTGGTGAATAGAAGCTAAATCTGCAGTTTAGATTGAGTGACCATGAGTGACCTCTATACTAAGTAGTTGATACTGAAATATTAAAGTCGTATCTAAAGTTTGACGTGGATAAACAACGTGACAACGTTGCAAAACTATTTTAACTTTGCTTTTGATTCGTTATACGCGAAGAGTATTATATTGCGTTCTCTTAAACATTGCTGTTAATATCTATTTTTCCGATAAAATGCTGTCACTACCCATCTCATCCCATGGGGGGTGTAGAAGTCATCTCGAGGGACTATCTCCCAGAGAACGGGCGGCAGCGTCTGTCTATTCATTATGACTATCATACTGCGATCGCCAACCCGTCTGCTAAGCTTGGTGGTCAAGGCATATACCTCTATTCATATATTAGAATTATATAGGTAACTCAGACGTTAGGCTGCAATATACATATTATAATCCTAAGTTATAAGAAGAAGTTATATTTTAAGTTGTTATAAAATATTTTATGTTCTTATAATAAATTGCACGACTGGCCATTGAACTTGGCACCCACTTTAGATCTCACTTCTTTTGTCGTTGAAGTCTACAACCAAAGTATATCTAATAATACTGAACTTGACTATCATTTCGCATTTATGTCATCAATTTTGATTGCTGATTACAGGAATTCAATGCACAATACGTAAGTGTTCCTAATAGAATCAGTTAATTGAAAACTTATAGTAAAGTGATCAAAAATTCTAGTTTCTAATTTCTTCCTCTGTATTCACCCAACTACTTACCTGGATACCAAATTTTAACTTTCTTCTAAGTCATCAAGAATCTGGATTTTTGGCCGTTAATATCTAAATAATCGTTTAAAGTGTGTTTATGAAATTTGGAGCACATACGCAAATGCGTTTTTAAGTTAGCAGAATGGGCCCTCTCATTTATTATGAAAAATCATTTTTTATGAAGGTATTAATAAATTAATTAAAAGATCTGAAAAATGCATCAGTCTTGCAGGTCATATTGAAAACTAATTTGTTTTTTTTATTTCCAGGCCTTATCCCTCATTCCGCGAACATAAAAACGCTCCCTCGGATGTATCTCGCAAGTCTCATTATATGAGCCAAATTTTACATGTTTATATTTAATAGTTTTGAGTTATGAGGGGGTCAGAACTGGGTTCAAATGATTCGGGCTTACCAGTTCTGTTAGCTTGACCTTGGCTTAACACTCTACCGCGTATTCGTAGCGTGGCATATCGTAGCGTGGCGATTTTGCCTTCACCCCATTAGGGGCTTTGTTCAGTAGTGGATGTCATTTACTTAATATTATGATGATGATAGATAGAATTCTTTTTTGCACATAATAATATTACAAGTGGCAGCCTTATCGATGAAAGCGATCTCTTCCCAGCAACCTGTATAACCGATGATATGGTTGTTAACAGTCTGGGTGTGCCTCATATTTGCAATTGCCATGTTTGTAAAATCCAAAGAAAATGTAAAAAATTGTATGTGAATCGTAGCTTTTACATATTCATATTGAGATATATGAATTTAATTTCAATTGTTCATGTTTAGAGTTTTTACGAGTAGGAGAAACGTCCTCGAATAAAATATATATAGAGAGAAATGTGCGAAGCTTTTCTGTGTTTTCATTTCAGTTTGTTAATATCGTTACTCGACGCGTGTTCCGCGTAAAACTCATTGGGCGTAAAACAAATTGTTGTATAAATATTATGCAATGCTTGATTAAAACTCCTATTTGCTCCTCTTTGTTGTTTTAAAACATTTTCTGTGTTTGTCACGAATCGTATTGTCTACGTGTATAAACCCTTGTTATGTATCGTATTTATCAAAGGATTCTACATTTGGAATCTAAATTCGCTCTTCTCTCAGACAATGAAGTTAACTTTAAACGACTTTGGAGAACTTAACCTGAAATCGTGTAAGTTTATTTAACATTATTTTATTTTGTATTTATGTTATTTAACATTATTAGAATTCATTGACATTGTTGCTACCATATTATGATTATAAATGAAGTATTTGAACCTATGGATGTGTGTGTCTAGGTATATATATTTATTTCTTAATGTACGATAAAAAAACATTTTCTCCCTCATCGATGCTGGAATTAATTAAAGCGTTATTGTTTTTATTCTCATTAAATTTATTTAAATATTACCAATATGTTAAAATAAAACAATAACTGGGTGATACATTTTATTAACATCTAAATTTTACCACGAACAAATATTTGAACAAATATTTATTTGCTTCAAGCAAATAAATATTTATTTGCTTCGAGCAAATAAATATTTGTTCGTCGGATCATCATCGTCACCATGTCAGCTAAATCACGTACACTGCTGGACAAAAGCCTCCCCAAAAAATGGAGGATATGCCATAATCGCCACGCTTGGCAGACAAGTTGGCTATCGCAGTTTGATGGTCATAGTTCCGCCCGTTCTCTGGTAGGTATTCCCTCAGACGATTTCTTCGCCCCCCATGAGATGAGATGGAGTGATGATATTCTACGCCGTCACCACACAGCGGGAAGATTAGTTTGTTAAGTTTAAAATTCTAAAGATAATATTAAAAATCAATGAGGTATTATTTTATGTAGGGGTCGACAGTCCCCACTCCTCCTCCTGGCTAAGACGTAATATTAGGTCTCCGATGATACGTTCGTTGACTGTAGCTTCAGATATTATTAAAGAGACATGATATTAATTACATTGACTACAAATAACAAGTTTATCTGTATATATATATATATAAGGCAGTAAGATTAATATTTAGACGCCGCAAGGCTAATATTTATTTATTAAATTTTCTTAGAAAGTACAACTGTTTTCAGCGTCATATTAGCTTTTTATGTTATAAATATGATAATGGGCCGGTTGGCGTGGTTGGTAGACGCTTGCCTTTCGACAGGACAGATATTTGTGTGTGTGTGTATAAATATACTGGAAACGATCCAAAAAAAATTCTACGTTCTATGCATTTCCGTTCTTTTTGATCGAAGCTACCGTATTTACAACTACTTAATAGGTATAAACTTTTAAGCATGGAGTCCAGAAGAAAACTGCAAATGTGTATGATACTTTATGGATTTCGTAACAATATGTTTGCACTGACATCACAAATCAATTATGTTACAATGTACCTAGAACTGTTATACGGCGAAAGGTGCGCGTGCCCCGGCTGTACTACACTGCGCGCTGCAGAAGTAACGCCGGCGCACGGGCCTCTCCACCGCCTAGTAGAAACATATAACACACACTTCTTTGATTTAGATATTTTTTCACTTTCCAAGTCAAAATTGAAAAGAATGGCCATTGATTTATTAATTTAAAATATCAAAATTACTTTATCACGCTCTTCATTCAATCGCGCGAGTATTTTTAACTACGCACTTAACATTATTTCGCGGACATTGGTGTGGTTTACACGTTTACTACGCTCTTTATCAGTCTGCTTTAAATTATGTATTAATGTGGTATTATAATTTGCATATAATTATAATTGGGCATGTATTAATGTGTAACTGTTTGACAAAATAAAATAAAATGAACATGTCTGTTTTTCCTGAGTGTGGGTGTAACTATCTATGTATATAAGTATGTATGTATCTACAAAAGAAAAGTAATATATTAGTTATCTGGTTCCCATAGTGTGTTTCTTTAGTTATGATGAATTTTGGGTTCAAGGTAGTCAATTGCCTTGTATTAGTTAATTACGAATTTAAATACAGATGCCCTTTTCCTATGTTGCCCAGAAAATATTATACAACACACTTAATTTTTTCCTTCTCAGGGTGGTTACTGGGGCGAGACTGGCTGGGCGGCAGATGACGAACGTGACACTGCCGCCCGGGCGGCATACGAGGCGTTACTTCGGGTGTCTCTCAAGCTGCCCACTGGCGATAGATTCGACGAGTTTGCTGATGCTGTGCGAGCGAGAGCAAAACAACATTATAACTATAGCTTCTCAGATGGAGAAGAGGTGAGTCTTTTTTGTGTGAAGGTATCTTCGGGAGATCACATTAATAGCAAATTATTTTTCTCTTTAGGGTAGCGATTACACTTCTGTCAGGCGAAGATATATCTTTTTACTGTTAGTAATAAATAAATATCTTGGAACAACTTACAAACTGGCATCTGATCCCAAACTATTGCCAATCAGACAACTGATAAACATTCTCATATATTACTAAATACATGCAACGATAAGTATGGTGATATAATAATTATCTGATTTCATATAAATAGTAATGTCCTGATGGTCTGATTTCGGCCATGGTGCCAAGTCTTATAGGAGACTAGCCATCTACAGTACATATACATGTGTTTCGCAAACACAGGGGTACTTTATAGTCCATTATTCTCATGTTCCGATCACATGAGTAGCGACATGACCAGAAAGAGGTCAGGTACAGGACTGAGGCTTCGATGTTATACCGTCAGTTACAACGGGCTGAAACTGAGAAATTTTCTTTAAAAAATCTAATGTCAATTTATGGCCGGACCCAGGATTTGACTGACTCCAGGACCTCATTATACATCGGTAAATACAGTTTACCTTGACATAAAATATTACGTAAATAGCGGACCTTGTGTTTATAACGAAGGTCGCGCTTTAATGCTACCACCGGATCCAATGCGCCCCAACTGAGAAGACCCAGCGAAATGAACGAACATAAAATGCTTATTGTGATTTAACTATAACAGTTAGAGACATAACCTCACAGATTATTTAATAATGTGTGTTAAAAAGCTTATTTTAAGTATCACCAAGTAAGTTTAAGTAGAGCGCGCTAAATTAAGATTATTATAAGGACTTATTTTCTGATATGAAATACATTTAAAACAAAATACAACCGATGTTTCTATTTATCTGACAAACTTCAAAAAATTAGTTTTGTGCATTTATTAATTTAATTCTTCCATGAGATTGCGATTCGAGCAAACGACCATTAAAAAAATGAATAAATATCTTGGGAAAACTAACACATTGCCATCAGATCTCAAACTATTTTTTTACTTATATACTTCTAAATACATACATAACTTATAATAGGTCTTTACCTATGAAATTGCCGTTTTGTATGAAAAAATTTAAACGAATTTTTTTCATGAATTTTTTTATTTGTATTAATCGAAGTAATCACCCATGCAATCAATGCATCTTTGCCATCGCAGTGGCAGTTTATTGATGCCCTTCTTAAAGAAATCAGCTGGACGGGAGGCAACAAATTCTTCAAAGGCATTTTGTACTGCCTCTCGGGTATTGAATTTTTTTCCCGCCAAGAAGTTATCCAAATTCTGGAAAAAGTAGTAGTCTGTAGGCGCAAGGTCTGGTGAGTAGGGCGGATGACGGAGAGCTTCCAACCACAGTTCTTGCAACTTGGAGACCGTCTGCTGTGCAGTATGAGGTCGCTCGTTGTCGTGCAGGAGCAGCGGAGACGAGCGATTGACCAATGCTGGTTGGAGATGCGCCAGCTTCTCCATCATTGTGCTCAGTTCTTCACAGTACACATCTGCAGTAATGCTCACCCCGTTTGGTAAGAAGCTGTGATGAATCACACCGGCGCTAGACCACCAAACAGTGACCATCACTTTTCTAGGGGTAAGTTTTCGTTTAGGGCATTGTTTAGGTGCTGAACCAGGATCCAACCAACTTGCTGAGCGCTTGCGGTTATCAAACAGAATCCATTTTTCATCGCAGGTAACAATGCGGTTCAAAATTCCTTCATTTGTGTGTCTGTTGAGCAGTGCAAGGCACGTCTCGACGCGTACTTCGCGCTGGCGATCATTGAGTTCGTGGGGCACCCATTTGTCAAGCTTTTTTACCTTGCCAATTTGACGCAAATGGACCAATATTGTTTTGACGCTAACGTCGAAAGCTGCTGCTAATTCAGCCGTAGATTGTGTATCATCAGCTTCCACAACCGCCTTTAATTCGTCATTGTCGACCAAAGTCTTCGGACGACCGCGAGGTTCATTTTTCAGGTCGAAATTTCCAGAACGGAAGCGAGCAAACCAATAACAGGTGGTGCGTTGGTTTGTAGTGTTAGCTCCGTAAACGTCGTTGATGTTGCGTGCCGCTTGTGCCGCGTTGCTGCCACGACGGTACTCATATTCCATAATTACTCGAATTTTTAACGTATCCATGATGACGAAAAAGATTGAAATGCGATGAAAATGTAACACTAATCAATAAAGAAATGACTACTTTTGGAAAAAAGAATCCATGTTTTTAAAATAAAATTAATTTGAAATTAGAATTCTTAGCCAAACAAAAATTATTTTGATTTGAAATGGCCAGTACTGCAGAACGGCAATTTCATAGGTAAAGACCTAATATAAATAAAATTTAATCATTGAAAATGTTTGTACAGAGGCCAGCACATCAGGCTACCCCAATCTGTCAAATTTCCCCAATTGAAAGTGAACCTTATGCTTATGTGATAAAGTTGAAAATCTATAAAAGAAATTTGACAGATTGGGGTAGCTGGATGTGCTGGCGTCTGTACATTCATAACTTCCAAAAGACTACACCAAATTGTATACATCTTTTTTTTGTGTTCGTTATTGTAAGGAGTAGGTTCGTATATAAAAAAAATATCAAGGCATTAAAATATTAGACTTTAGACTATATTGCAGGGGAAAAAATATGGCGGTAGGAAGTTCGCCGGGACCGCCAGTATAGATAAATTACACCCAGACACAGCGTGTGTGACCCTTGTGGCCTTTCGTTACCACTTCTGTTTTATTAGTATGTGTACAAAATTGTAAGTGGTTTTAAATAATTATCTCCATATCAAATTAAATTCGTAGTTAAATAAAAGGCGATAGTTTAGCTTTAGCGATCTACTTACATATCGTATGGGCAGTGGTTACCCTAGTGTCAGAGTTGTTCAAGCCGCCCAGTAGGCCTGTGACATGGCTTAACGACTGTTATCTAATGACTTCTACCGCGACCGACAGATTAACGTGCCCTCCGAATCATGGCGACGCTCCGAAATTAAACCACTTTCGTGGTCACCCATCTATGGACTGACCGCGAGCCTAGTTGCTTAACCTCGCCGATCACATAAGGACCGGTGAGCGCATCTAGCTATGAGCGCCTCGCCTCCAGCTTTAGCGATGATATGAGTTCAAAAAAAAAAGACGGTTTTTATTCACGTAGACTTTAAAAAAGCGCTTGTAAATAGTCAGAACATGTTCGCAGAAATATATAAATAATTTATAATTATTTCTAGGTACATATAGATATTTAGGTACACGGATTGTAGGAAGTAATTTACAATAAGATTTATTTTATAACAGTCACGATATTTAGCTAACTAAAATTAAGTTATTGTCAAGGATCATGTGTAGGTTTAATTATCTAAATTTTAGCTATATTTTTACTACATATTGTCTGAATGGTTCTGTCTATATTAAGGTACGAATTAGATGTTATCATTATGGCGGACTTTGTGTTTATAACGACGGTCGCGCTTTAATGCTACCACCGGATCCAATGCGCCCCAACTGAGAAGACCCACTACCGGCAACTCCTAAAACTACAATAGTTGTTTCTGAAACTCTAATTCGTGAAACTTTTGGCTTTGTATTAGACAAACTGCCACTAAACCTCTAGAGGCGGTAGTAAAATCGAAAGGTAAAATTTTTAGAACCAGCACCGGCGTGACTCTATAATTTAGGACGTAAACCGGTAAAACTCCAGCCATATCACCGATTTATATCACACCCAATACATGGGAACTTTATGAGAAGAACTTAAAAAATTGATGTCTACGTTTTTACTGCTGTTGACTCTATTATGCAATATATATCTATAAAACGCATTTGTTTCCCACATCTATATAAATAAAAAGACAAGTCCTGACTGACTGACTGACTCATCAACGCCCAGCCCAAACCCTTGGACCTAGAAAGCTGAAATTTTGCACAAATGTTTGCTTTATAATGTAGACAAGGAATAAGGAAGGATTTTTTGAAATTCATCCCCTAAGGGGGTAAAACAGGGGCGCTAAGTTAGTATGATTTATTGCCGTTTTTTAAGTTTAAGGCATAAAAATTGGTATTAGGCCTTCCAGTTAAAAATAAAAAATCACGTAATTCAGGGTTTTTGGAAATTCCACCCCCAAGGGTGAAAAATAGGGGATGTAAGTTTGTATGGAAAATGTGACAATTTTTAAGTTAAACGCATGAAAATTGGTATTTGGCCTTTTAGTTAAAAATAAAAAATATATATTTCAGCATTTTTGGAAATTCCAGCCCCAAGAGCGTAAAATAGGGGGTGTAAGTTTGTATGAAAAATGTGACAATTTTTAAGTTAAACGCATGAAAATTGGTATTAAGCATTTCAGTTAAAAATAAAAAAATATATATTTCAGGATTTTTGGGAATTCCACCCCTTAAGGCGTAAAATAGGGCATATAAACCATAAACCATTTTGTAAATATATTACAAAAAGAAAAGTAGTATATGTAGTATATCAGGTATCTGGTTTCCATAGTACAAGCTCTGCTTAGTTTAGGATCAGATGGGATAAGTGTTTAAATAATGTCCCAGTCTATAACTCCAGTTATGACAGAGCGTAAAAAGGTTTTTTATTTTATTATTTCATAATGACAGGCCTGTTGGCGTGGTTGGCAAATGCTTGCTTTTCACGCCGGAGGTCGTGGGTTCGATTCCCACCCAGAACAGATATTTGTGTGCATGAACATGTCTGTTTGGGTCTGGGTGTAATCTATATATATAAAAATCAATGCCACTTTTCGTTGTAATGTTATAACTCAACAACGCCTTTACCGATTTGGCTAATTTTGGTCTTGAATTATTCGTGGAAGTCCAGGGAAGGTTTGTACGTAGAGAAAATTAAAAAAAAGTCTTGAAAAAGTGTAAATACATCTTTTAGTAATTTAAAATATTTTTTTGTTTGAACAAATGAACTTAATAATCATTTGTTATTATTATTATGCCTTATACGTAGCGATGCACGTACCGGGCCGCTAGTATCTAAATAAAATGGTTTAGCTAAAGAGAGGAAGACAAGGATACATGTCTTAATATCACTATTTTCAAGCTAAAAATGACACAAACGGATCTCTTAATTGAAGAATGTTTATCGTGTGTAATATTTTGGATAAGCCTTCCAAAGATACCCCACGCAATACCCAAGATTAGTAAAAAAAGTCGACCCTGTTATACACTTAATCATCATCATCATATCAGCCGGAAGACGTCCACAGCAGGACAAAGGCCTCCCCCAAGGATCTCCACAATAGCCGGTCCTGTGCACTACCACTACACTTAAATTTAAAAACATCTAAACCGTGATGTAAAAAATGCTACGTTTATTTTAACGTAATAACCATGTGAAGTGACGTACATTTCTGAGTAATGAGGAAAAGGACGTATGACTTTCGCGAAGCTATAAGCGTTCCTTATTTTATTACAGAAAGAACCCTAACGCCGTATTTGAATATATTTTAAGTTTTTTTGCCAGCAATAATGGTTAACCTAGCCGTTGTTTGCTGTGTGGTCACGGCATAAAATATCATCACCCTTTCTCATCCCGTGGCGCGTGGGGGACGTAAAATCGACCGAGGAAATACTTACCAGAGAACGGGCAGCAGCGTTTTTCTGCCATTATCAAATGCCATCGCCAACCCGTCTACCAAGCGTGGCGATTATGGTATATCCCCTCATTCTTTGGAGAGGTTTTTGTCTAGCAGTGGACGTACTTTAGCTGACATGTAGGCATTACATTAAAACGTCAATAAAAACAAATTAACAACTAAATACTTACTGTACTAACTCTCCGTTCACGGTTCTGTCCACGAGGAATACACGTATCATGTAAGTGAGCTCAAAGATAGCCTATGTCTATCCCAAGGGTGCAATGAATATAATTGCCAAGTCTAACGTGCAAGGATTTCGTTGTGAAAAGGTAACAGACGCACAGAGAAATAGAGCCACATTCATATTTGTAATATGAGTAGGAAAGTAATTGCATTCTGGGAAACGACTCCTGCACATTCACTAAAGGTTAAGTCTAAGATAGTATATGGGTTTTTACATCATTAAAATGGATTTAACTAGCTATATTTAAACAAAATATTTTATGAGTTATTAGAAAAAATAATGTAGCTTAATCGCCCGGTATTCAGCATTTTCAGCTAATTTGTCCAGGAACAATTTCTATACATTATCAGCGCTGGCAAGTTCTAAACATACCAGGCAGCCATGTTACTAGATAACGAAGCCGCAAGTCGGAGGTCGGAGAATGTAGTTATTATACCTACATCCTCCGTAAGGGTGTCAGTAAGAGAATTCTAGATTTGAGCCAGTATCTATGGTTATCATATATTGAGGCTTTCAATCAGAGTAATATTTTAAGGTAAATAATTACCTGACAAATCATGACTAGTGACCACGGCTTGTGCAATCCAAGCCGAAACGTCGACTACACCAAAAGGTAATGATTTGCCTTTAAATATTACCGCGATCAAGACCCGTGTCTACAATATATGATAAAGTGTACAACTGTACTGTCTATATTATACCAGTTTCTGAAGCCTGTAACAGCCCTATAATATGTGCTTTCCTGGTTCCAAAGCTGTTCCTGTAAAATAAAAATAATAAAAAAAATAAAAAAGGTTTTTATTCACGTAGACTTCAAAAAAGCGCTTGTAAATATTCAAAACATGTTCGCAGTAATATATAATTAATTTATAATTATTTCTAGGTACATATAGATATTTTGGTACACGGATTGTAGGAAATAATTTACAATAAGATTTATTTTATAACGGTAACGATATTTAGCTAACTTCAATTAGGTTATTGTCCAGGATCATGTGTAGGTTTAATTATCGAAATTTTAAATTTTAGCTATAGTTTTACTACATATTGCCTAAATGGTTCTGTCTATATTAAGGTATGAATTAAATGTTATTATTATGTCGGACCTTGTGTTTATAACGACGGTCGCGCTTTAATGCTACCACCGGATAAAATGCACCCCAACTGAGAAGACCCAGCGAAACAAACTCAGCGGGTGTGAATTGATTATATATTTAAAACTGAATATGTACTGAACAAACTCAGCGGGTGTGAATTGATTATATAATTAAAACTGAATATGTACTGTCACTTTAATACCAGTTTTTGAAGCCTTTAACAGCCCTATAATACGAGCTTTCCTGGTCCCAAAACTGTTCCTGTAGATAACGGGAACTAATAACTAGGGCGGGGTTATGCTAATTTCTTAAATTGTGATTTCTTTTATTTCTTTGGCAGGTGAATTTCTTCATTGGTGCTTTTTATGATGGAGTATACTTGTTGGGCATGGCTCTTAACGAAACCCTGACTGAAGGTGGTGATATCAGAGATGGCAGGAACATCACGGGGCGAATGTGGGACAGAGACTTTCACGGTGAGTGTTCCAATATTACAATATGACCCCTAAAAATCCCTTTTATTATTAATTACTAAACGGCTTGAAGAAGTACTGAATATAGAATAAATATAGTAGCGAGCACAGAAGGTTTGTTTCGTCCAATTATGCACATAAATTAAGTGCGACTCTCTTTACAATGCACTAAAGTTTAATCTTGCATGCATGGCCAATGGTGTGCATTAATGACGAAAATAGTAATTTCATTATTAGGCTGATTTCAGAGTGACGCGCGCGACACGCGCCGGAGGCCAGCGCGTCTCAACAGCGCGCACTTGACACGCGGACCACTGTGAAACGAGTTTTAGTATCGCGCGTTTCTTTGCAATGTACAGTTGTGTATAATCTAGTTTAGCTATTTGTTTTTTATGGAACGAGTGCAACAGCGATGTTGTCGTAGAAGATTGCAAATTTTTCCGTTCAATGCCACAAGATTACTAAAGTTTAAAGATATTTATTCTCATTAAGACATACGTCACTCACATGAGAACAAAGATATAAACAAAATTTTAATAATATATGTTCGTTGGCATAGGTACATAAATAGTAAAAAATTAAAATTAAAATGAACATAAAACAAAAAGTAAAAACATAATGACAATTTATGCTACGTGGTTCTAATCATAACAAACTTAAACAATGTTATACTTATCTAGGTGTAAAACTACTTAGAGGCGCCTTCGTAACATCGTTCTCCGACTTACCAGAAGATACTTAGTTACAGCTTTTTAAACATTTTCGTTTTAAGTGTACGCAACAGCGCATGCGACCCGCGCAACTCTGAAACGCTGCCAGTAGAGGAGCTCGGGCCGCGCGCGCTTCGCCAGCGCTGGCCGACGCGCGACGGCGCGCGTCTCACACGCGGCGCGTTTGAACTGCGTGACTATGAAACGCAACTACTATCTAGTGTAATTGTAAGCGCGCGCGTTTGGACGGCGCCGGTCGCCGGCGCGACTCTGAAATCACCCTAATACATAGTTTGGTAACGTTTCCATAGACTTTTTCTTTTGAGATTTGGATACATACCACCACATCTCATGCCGTGTGCACGTGCTGTGTTGCCAACGAAGACGAATATTACGATTTTTTCTGTATTTACAAATTATTTTTTGTACTAGGTATCACCGGCCATGTTCGTATCGATGCAGTAGGTGACAGAGATGCTGATTATGCAATTTTAGACCTGGACCCAGTCACCGGTAAATTTGAGGTGAGCCCCTTAAAGTGCAAATACTGTATTTTACTTTTAGATACTTTTATGTTTACGTAAAATGTCCAGCTTTTTAGCAGATATCACAAGAAGGAGAGAGGTGTATCAATTTAATTGTTCGTTTTCTTTGTCTATGTTACGGTTAACCTCAACACTCTATTTTGAATGCTTACTAAATAAATAAATTATTTCGCTGTATAGTGACGGCAAAGAACCACAGAATGAGATGGGGTTTATTACCTACTTGATATTATTGATTTAGTTAAGATTTGAACGAAAAAACTAACTAAAATTTAAATTATATAGTCCTAAATTAAGAACTAGATTATAATAATGATGTCGTTCCGACCGAATTTCGGCCACGGTGGCTAGTCTCAATGGAGACTAGCCAATTGCGCAGGACATATTATAGTGCATACGAGTGTACGCAAACACAGGGGCACTTTCTATTCCATCACTCTCAAGATCCGATGGGATGACTAGCTACACGACCGGAAAGAGGTCAGGTACAGGACTGACGGCTTTACGTGCTCTCCGAAGCACGGGGGTGTAATACCTCCAACTCCCAGACTTCGGGCTTATACTGAGAAATTTCTTTTTACGGAAAAATCCTAAAATCACTTTTTGGTCCGACCTGGGATTTAAACCCAGGAACTTATTACCTGCGGTTCAACACGCTACCGCTAGACCAACGAGGCAGTCTGAAAGTAGATTATGGAACATTCTTAAAAAGCATATTTTTTTACGTAATATATTATGCTTATTAAGAATGTTTCATATATATATATTTATAGCAATGCAAAGCTTCCACACGAACTGAACGATTTAATCTATGATTAGACATTTTGAACCGTTATTTTTTTTTTGGGTTTGCTTATTAATTTACGCCACATTCAAGTTGTAGAAAATACTTTTTGATCATTTGAGACCCTAAGACAGCGTCTTAACTGTAACTACTCTCTGGCATTATATTTATTGGAAAATCAATGAGCCGTCTGAAAATCTCTTTTATTGTTTGTTGCGTAATTTAATTGTTATGGGTTTCGTCTGTACTTTTGACCTTACCGGCTTTGTTTGATTGGTAATTTAAGAGCAATGTTTATACTTAGAACGAACATATTCATTTTACTTTATAGAAACTATTATTTCAAGAGTATGCCAAAAATATTGCGGGAGGAAATATTGTGGCCTATGGATAGAGGTGTTTATTATACTAAATCAGGCTATTCTATACAATGATTATTAAACTATGTTGTTAAGCCTTAATTTTGTGATTATATACTAAATATATTAGTGATTTGCCGATTATGACTTTCGCCGACTAGCCGACTAGCCGATTAGTCGGTTGTAATAAGACCGACTAGTCGGCTAAGCCGATTACGGTTTCGGGGATTTCCGTAACGCTTCGTTTACGGCTGATTCGCTACGCCGCCTGCGAGTGTGACTGACCACGTGTCGGAACCAAAGATATTATTATAATATCTTTGGTCGGAACATGTTTTGTTTACTTCACATTGTTCCTTCATTTTTGCTTGTGTAATGGTCGAGAGCGGTGTTTTAGTGTAAAAAAGTATTTTTTTGTGCATAATTAAAGATAATACAGTTATTATTCATTGAAGTGAACAAGTAGAATTAAAATTTAATCATGTCATGTCACGCATATTATTGAGAAATACATACAACCTAAGAAGCCGGATAGTCGGCGCTCTTTGCCGATTAGTCGCCGACTAATCGACGACTACAATAGTGGCCGGATAGTCGGCTTTACGGACTAGTCGACGACTAGTCGGGACATCTCTAAAATATATATAATTATTACATAGGTCATGCCGCTGAATTAATGTATTTCTTACCTGTGCCCCGCGGTTTTACCTGCGTTAAATTTTATAAATTATCACAGCTCCTATGTTTTGACCCGACCTCTTAGTAATATTCATGCAAAATTTGAAGTGAATCAATGTAGTACTTTTTGAGTTTATCCCCGACATACATACAGGCAAACAGACACATAGACAAAAATTGTAGATCACGCCCCAAGTATACTTTAAAGATATTCAATGTACAGTTTTGACTTTCCTACGATTTTTTTATATGTATAGACGGCTCGGCACCAACCACGGCAAACTTATCTTGTCAGGCCTGCGGCAGGCTATGTCGCTCTCGCATCGGTTTGTTTAGCTACCAAAAGAAATGTCTCCCAGACAATGCGCCGTAAATCGTCTGTAACAGACACAAAGGCCATATTATTATATATAGACGTCTGTCAGTTCGTCATGAAGTCATGACGTGTGTATGTTAATTTATAATGACTAGTGATATAAATAAACATAAATTTAGCAAAAACATTTATATTTACTGTTAGTTTACATGATAATATTGTTAATAAACGATTTATTATGAGTTAGTAAGGCCAATAAGAATTGAAGATATTTAGATTCAACACTATGTTTTAAGTTGTCCATTCAATTATTACTCAGGAACGCATTATTTCAGCGGCCGGGCTGTAGCTGTCATTGTTTTCTATTTAGATATTTATTGTAGTTTATTTTTTATTTTTTTATTATTTAATAAAGTACCGGGTATAGTACTTTATGTGTATTACAATCTAGTCTAGTGACTAATAAGTAATTTTATATTAACCTAAACTTCTACATAAACATAATTAATTCTAAGAATCAGTCCACTGACTTTGTTCATGTGTTCTTTATAATTTTTTTTTTTTTGTAGTTTATGTGTTTTATTTATTTAAGGTATAAATCTATCTCAATTCCAACCAATCCGTTGGGACTGTGGGACTTACTAATTTAGTCACAGACAAACAAATTTCAACAATATGTCGTTGTTTATAAATATTTACCTTCTAAAAAGCTAAAGGTTGTTTTGGCCTTACAAAAATGTTTAAAAAAGGTTTATTTTAGAAGTGATGTCGGGTTACGTAATGGCAGTATCCATTGTCTCTTGGGAGTTGAAAGGCCCCCAATTTACTTGACTTTTAGTTTAGTGGCTGCGTTAGAATAAGGTTGAGGGACTCGTCTTATGTATATTGGATTTTTGTCCCACCTTTCTTGCTTGCTAACTGAATTATACGACGAAATTACATATATTAAACAAACATTTACAATTTCTTTACTTTTAAAAAGACAACGCCCGAACTAGGGAATCTAATCCCTGTGCCGCGGGGTACTTTACAAACATATAATAGACGGACACAAAATACATCTAGACTCAGAACAACTATTTAAGAGTCACACAAATAGTTGTCCGGCGGGGGAATCAAACCCGCGACACGGAGCGGCGAGACGACTGTCTTAGCCGCTGCGCCACACTTTACATTTTAACATCAACTTACAACAAGGTGTTATAAAGTTGTAATACTTAAAGTTGTAATTCTAAAATGTCTAGTAGCTTACTCGATAAAAAATAATTATAAGGTAAACCATAATTGTTTGCTTTTTAACCAAATTCAAAAGAAGGAGGTTATTAAGTCGACTGATTTTAGTTTTATTTCGTATATATGAATGTTGCATAATTTCTTTGTAGTTTGCAAAGTGATTGATCGATTTATAATTCCAATCGGTCATCTATAAGTAAATTGAAGCAGGTTTTTTTTTTTTAAATATTAATAATCACTTTGTTTCCAGAATATTGTAGTACAAAACCACTTACAGACCAAAGTACATTGTAATGTTATTAGCTTACATAATAGGATACAACACAGTAAGTATGTAAGTATATAATTGACACTCTGGTATCCAAAGTAAGATTTAACTTGTGTTATGGATACCAGGTCTCTCAGAATCACCGACAGAAAAATTCAACTTATTAGGTAGATGCTTAATTTAAGTGGTTTTACAATTTTATGCATTAAATAATTTTAACTTATACTAAACAAACTTAATTGTATTTAATATTAACAAACAAAAACCAGATTATGTTTTATTACCTATATTTCATTGTGATCACAAGATTGCGACGAATTCGTTTAAAAGTATAGTAAAGGAGCATATCTAATTTGTACAAGAACATTATTTTAATTAGTTTTTTATATAAATAAATACATGCAGATTAGCGTGAGATTTGGCATATCATCAACCATAACACGAACCGCAAACCCATCGGGTTTGTTGTCCCAAATCGGTATCAGAATACGTTAAAACTAATAAAAAAAAAATTGAGTTTCAGTTGTATGTATGGGGAACCCCCAAAATTATTATTATTTTTCTATTTTTGAGTACAAATCTTAATGTGGTTCACATAATACATCTACTTACCAAGTTTCAATAGTATAGCTCTTATAGTTTCGGAAAAAAGTGGCTGTGACATACGGACGGACAGACAGACATGACGAATCTATAAGGGTTCCGTTTTTTGCCATTTGGCTACGGAACCCTAACTAGAAATAATAATTTCCTTAACTAATGGTACTCCTCTGTCTCAAGATAAAAAGTACTTGGAAATTAAAGGCATGTAACAATATGATGGGCATAGTAGGTATGGGCAGTAGAAAGTTACACATGGAGTTCGTCGAGGAACACAAAATGTTCAAATTGTTTGCTTGAACTTTCTAAAGCTCGTTTGATAAATAAATAGAATTCCAGGTTTATTTTTTGAACGTGGTTGGTTTGTATTTGAGATAAATCCTTATAAAATGTTGTGTCTTTCTTTTGTTTAAAAGCGCGAAGTCACTTTCCAAATTACTTATGAGTAATATGGCGTGACGTGGAGAAATATGAAAGATGTTTTTTGTTTCCTATATAACTCGTATTCTCTATATATAGAGAATAGAAGCTTTATTGAGAAAAAATAACATCACGCTGTAAATATCTATGTTCTGACCTAAATTATATTGACAGCACTTTATTAACTTTGATTAAAGGAAAGGAGGAAACGCTCACACCCAGTCATTCTTCCCGGTCCCTAAGTGAACGACGAGAGTTTACACACAGTCATCTGATCCCAAACTAAGCAGAACTTGTCCTATGGAAACCAAATAACTGATATACTTTTTTTTTTTTTTGATAAGGCAGAGCGAATGCCTACTCATGCCACCCGCAAAAAGTGTCTGTCGGTGGGTATGTCGGACTCGCACTGACTAAACCTAACCTGCCGTGGACTTCTTCTAGCGCGTGATAGGGGGAGCCCCGGGAACGCGGGTATGCTGCTCCGGTGCCCCCCTTTTGCGCCGTGTCCCAGATGGTCGGGACACGCACCCGGGGAGGACTGTGGGTTGCCCTCCCCATTTGCCACAAACAGTTCGCTATCTTCCCGGGGCTGCTTGCACGTGGTGGCAGTTGAGGACACTTCTCATACTGCCACCGCAGCCCCGAGGGGAGTTGGGCTAACGGCTGCCGCCGCCACCCCGACGCCTCCTCCGCCTACGAGCGGGATCGGCTCGTTCCCGATCCCGTTCGGCGGCCTCCTTCTGCAGCAAAACTACCTCACAGAAGGAGACCACGGCGTCCCATTTGGTGGAGTCGCCAGCCAGCATCGCATACACGACTGCTGGCGGCGAAAGATCCCGTCCGATCTCAGTGACCAGGACTCGTCTCACGGCCTCCCAGGCCGGGCACTCCTCCAGCGTATGCTAGGCAGAGTCCAGGTCGTTCCCGCAATGGTGACAATGTGTCATCGCTTCTCGGCCGATCCGGCACAGATACTCACCGAAACACCCGTGTCCGGTGAGTATCTGTGTCAGTCTGTAGGTGACGTAACCGCCCTTCCTTCCCACCCAGGCCTCGAGGTGAGTCAGGATAGCACCGACGGCACGTTGGCGCGCGTTCAGGCGCAACTCCAGCCGTGCGCGCCACTGTGTTAGTACGCGCCGGTGTGCATCCCGCCTATAGGCAATGAGCGTCTGCTCTGGCACCTCACCGCTCTCCCGGCGGACGCGGATCTCGGTGTAAACCGTCGCGTCGACTGCCGCCAGGAGATCGCGCGAGAGGAAGCGCGCCAGGAGTGTCACCGCCTCAAAGGATACCGTCCGGTATCCTCGTGCGATCCGTATGGCCACCACACGCTGCAGGCTATTCAAAATAGCCCTGCAGCGGGAGGCGCCCGTCAGGCGTTCAGACCAGACGGGCCCCATAAAGGACCATGGATCGCACGACACCTCCGTAGAGGCGGCGAACTTCTTCCCTGGGACCCCAGAGGTTCGGCAAAAGCCGGTGTAACGCACCGGTTACCCGGCGCACTCGGGGGAAATAACTGATATACTAATTTTGTTTTGTAAATAATAATAATAATAATAATATCTGGGGACAATGTCACACAGATCATCCTAGTCCTAAACTAAGCAAAGCTTGTACTATGGGTACCAGGCGACGATATACGTACTTATATAGATAGATAAATACTTATATACATAGAAAACATCCATGACTCAGAAACAAATATTCGTGCTCATCACACAAATATTTGCATTTACCGGGATTCGAACCCAGAACCACCAGCTTCGTAGGCAGGATCACTACCAACTAGGCTACGGTGACCGTCAAAATACATACTTCGATACATATAGATTTCAATATTTTTCTCCATTGCTCTTTGGGTGGAATTGAAACTAGTTATTAGGCCTTTTGGACGCTTAAAAAAACTAGCTTTTCCTAAAAATGTTGTCATATTTTACTTTGAGTAATCCAAATAGACGTAGGATTCATCATCATATCAGCCGAAAGACGTCCACTGCTGGACAAAAACTGCCTCCCCCAAAGATCTCCACAATTGCCGGTCTTGCGCTATCCGCATCCAGCGATTTCCAGCGACCCGCACAAGTTCATCGGTCCATCTTGTAGGGGGCCTGCCCACGCTGCGTCTTCCGGTTCGTGGTCGCCACTCGAGAACCTTTCTGCCCCAGCGGCCGTCGGCTCTACGAGCTATGTGCCCTGCCCACTGCCACTTCAGCTTGGCAATTCTTACGGCTATGTCGGTTACTTTGGTTCGCCTGCGGATCTCATCATTTCTGGTTCGATCTCGCAGGGAAACTCCAAGCATAGCCCTTTCCATTGGTCTTTGGGTGACCTTGAGCCACTTGATAAGGCCCATAGTGAGCGACTACGTCTCCGTTCCGTAAGTCATCACTGGCAACACACTGAAGACTTTCGACTTGAGACACTGCGGTATTTGGGACGAGAAGATATTACGTAGCTTCCCGAACGCTGCCCAGCCGAGTTGGATTCTACGATGGACCTCCTTCTCGAAGTTGGACCTACCTAGTTGGATGGTCTGTCCTAGGTAAATATAGTTCTCTACAACTTCGAGTGCAGAGTCAAGAGTGGGTGCAACATGGATGTTCGACATGATTTTCGTCTTATCCATGTTCATTTTCAGACCCACTTGTTGAGAGACTCTGCTGAGGCCATCGAGCATTGTACCGAGGTCGTCAAGGGTCTCAGCCATGACAACTATATCGTCGGAAAATCGAAGGTGGGTGATGTACTCGCCATTGACATTGATGCCAAAGCTTTTCCAGTCCAGAAACTTGAAGACATCTTCCAATGCAGCGGTGAACAGTTTCGGAGAAATAACATCTCCCTGTCTCACACCTCGCTGCAAGTGGATAGGTTTCGAGATCTGGTCCTGGAGTCGCACTGACATAGTGGCGTTTTCGTACAAACATTTTAACACCTCGATATACCGGTAGTCAATTTGGCACATTTGGAGAGACCTCAGTACGGCCCAAGTTTCGATCGAATCAAAGGCTTTCTCATAGTCCACAAACGCTA
Organism: Pseudoips prasinana; assembly: GCA_951640165.1. Taxonomy (NCBI): domain Eukaryota; kingdom Metazoa; phylum Arthropoda; class Insecta; order Lepidoptera; family Nolidae; genus Pseudoips; species Pseudoips prasinana. The sequence goes on along the minus strand of OX621251.1, from coordinate 26,637,532 downwards.
AGCATAATGGCTGGTTATACTCTTCGGTCTTCTGTGTAACCTGCCGCAGCGTATGTATGTGGTCTATGTGTAATAACCCACCCCCCTGTCGGAAGACTGTCGTGAAGTCTGCCTCCTACCTCTTGCCTCTGCTGATAACCTAGTGTGAGATTTTGGTTTAATTAGTAAAATTATTTAAGTTTTAAGTTGAGTTTTAGTTGGGCGTGATCGTCTATATTGAGTTTTATAGGGCGCGTGATCGTCTAGATTAAATTTACATAATATTCTAATACATCCTATATTCATACCTTAGTTTTTATAAATTTAATTAATGCCGTTTTAAAAGAAAAGTGCTGTAAATAAACAACCTAGTTCGAATTGTTGTTAAACACAGTATATGGTTCCAAGTTTCAGTAATGATTCATAAAAATAAAATAATATATGGGCTATTTTCTACAACTTACCCCGGGTTTCAGCTACCGCGTGTATATGCCGGAAAATGGTTTTCACACGAGTCCTGTAGGATGAAGCGGAAAATGCAAAACTACTGTCTACTTAATCTTAACATAGCTCGTAATAATTTGTAAAGAAATATTATCAATGCAATTAGTCTCATGAGTTATGATGAGTTAACCATCATTTCCTAGAATTATTAATATCAGTTATTTTGTTTATTTCATAGTCTCAGGGTCATTGTCAAGGTCATGTGTCATCAAGAGTGTGTCAGAAATAGTTGACTTATATATATATATATATGTATATATATGTATATTCGGATACTGTTGATTGTAAAATACCACTCATGTGATTGTGAATTAACTCAGTAATTCAGTTATATGAGATTTTGTTAATTTTACGCTAATGGTGATTACTTTGCCCTTTCGCAATTATTCACCTTATCTGAGAGAAATGTTTCGGTAGCTTAAATCTATCTTCTCGATAATTTAAGTCGGAACATGCGTGTATGCGTACATGTGTGTTTGTGTGAATATGAGAATACTCGGATAGTTGCTAGATCTAAGTAATCTATAGCCATAATAGTTTGAGTATAGGGTATGTTTCGGAGATTTATAATATGTGTCAATCACAGACGTGAGCTCAAAATGCTGTAACGGTAGGCTTGCTTCTTGCGCGTCCCACGTTGGATGAGAGACTCTATCTGCGAAGGGATCTTTGCCCTTTATTCACTTGAACGTGACCCGCGTTGGGCAGACAGATATCTCCCACACATGACTTATCGCATGCCCGCTTGTTTAGACAGTCTACACATACAGGGATTACACGCTGTCAACACTATAGTATATAATGATAGCTTGATTCAATTGGCGTGTTCGATCATCTTGATCCGAACCATCCGAGATAGATGTCTCATTACTTTTATATGTGTGTGTGTGCCGTAAACCCCCTCTCATTGTATCGTATTCATCGGGAAATAGATAAAGCTTACGCACACTTACGCAGACTGCGTCACATTATAGGTACTCTAAAGTCACATCTCCCCGTACATACAATTGTATATCTATTCATTCTACTTTATGTTTAATATTTACTGACTGCCAACACTCTACTTATGTGTATATGGTCATGTAAATGTCGTCAAAGTAAAAGTCAACCATCATTATCTATCGGCGTCGTCGTTGTGTACATAATAATCTCCTTAATAGATAATATATAAAGCATTTAGACAAGGCTTTCCAGGATCTGTACCAGTTATTTTTATATCTTGTAAACATTCATTAATAAATAACGAATAAACCACTTATATAAGTATTTAACTGGATTTGAACCAGTTATCTCTATATCTTCAATATCGTTACGGCAATGCGCATATAAAAATCTCCATTAATATATAACGGATAAATCATCAAGTATTTATTTGGAATTGAACCAATTGATCTAGTTAACCTTCACCTTAGGTTCTCACAGTCTATTAAACAGTACAGTCATTGTAATGTCTAGATTCTTAATCGTCAGTTCTAGCCATGAAAATTAGAAATAATGATCGGATATAATCCAAAGTTTGACTGTGAACCTATCTCAAACACAATAAAATAATAATCATTTGATTATTATGGGTAGTTATTTGTCTGTGCAACAACAAAAATGCCAGAGTAATAAATTAACCTCTAACAAGTAATATTTAGTGTAATAAAAGTTGAAACAATTGTTAAGTTATTAACAGTATTTTGCCAAAGTTACATATAGGTACTTAGTATTTAATAGAAATAACATCTGAAATAATAGTAAACAACGTTCTGCCTAGTGTACTTAGTATATCTAGTTGAAATGAAATATTAACAGTGTTTTGCCCAGTAATATATATATATATATATATATATATATATATATATATATATATATATATATGGCATAAAATTATATATAGTACTTAGTATATTCACTTCGTGTTGGGTGAAATAATTGTTAAGATAATCAACAGTATCTATAGTTTTGCCTAGTGTACTTAGTATATAGTACTAAGCTTTCAATTTCAGGAAACCGGCTACATTCACTGAATTTAACTAATTTAGTTATAATATTTAATAAGCAAACACTGACTCTAACACTAATACACACTGAATTTAATTTAAATCTTATAAAATTATTGCGATATGTTAGAATATAACAATCCCGATTGTAACCGGCGCGCGACAGTTCTAAGACTAACGAAATATTCCTACTATGCATAAAAATAACCGTGTTACTTCTCTTTCCAAACCAATTACCTTTTTTTTAGTCTTTCGAAAGAAACCAATAAATATTGTTTAGGGTCGAGACACTTGCACATGATGTCTCAAGTGGTCACCAAATTTCTAATACCTCGATGATTTTTGTTGTGTCACTTATCGACTAGAGTTTTATGGGCTCTTGAATTTAAAATTCTTAGCTAAACCCAAAACCTATTGACCCAAAACCTGATTGCCTACATCCTATGGCTGATTATTGTGAGAAACTTGGAGTGCATTCATTTACTTGAGGTCCTATATAATGCGTTGCTAACCTCACCATTATTGGTATATACCGGTCCCCCGCGAATATCAGTACCGATAATTTCATAATCTCGTTAAATCAACATCTTGAATCTATAAAGTCACATAAAAACATTATTATCGCAGGTGATATAAATATAAACTTAATTGAAAAACTTACAGAAAATTCCCAACAACGGTCTAACAGACTATCGTTCCTAAACATGCTGTCCTTTCATGGCCTCCTCCCGGGACACTGCTTGCCCACCAGAGAAAATAGTTGCCTTGACCATGTACTACTAAAGCTTGAGAAGTCTACGAACACAGCCTTTGTGGGAGTACTAAATACATCCATTACCGACCATTCAATGGTACTACTAAGTATAAGTCATACAAAACAAACTAACAACCACACTAAACCCAAAACTGTCACAGATTTTGACAACGCCTACAAATGTCTTATTCAATCCGATTTGTCATTCTTCAACACATGTGATGACCCTAACGATATTGCACATAAGTTAATATACGCAATTAAGTCATCACTATTAGACAACACTAGAATTATAGTGGCTCCTAGCTCTAGGCGCACCCTAAAGCCCTGGATATCTGCAGGGGCTCTGAGATGTATTCGACTCAGGAACAAAATGCAACTTAAAGTGAGAGATGATCCTTATAACATAATAATAAAAATAACTTATAAACGTTTCAGAACTTTTTGCACAAATTTAATTAAAAAACTTAAAAGACAATACCACAGACAACAAATTTCAGACTCAATAAAAAATCCTAAAACCCTCTGGCAAAATATAAATAACATTACTCAATTCAAAACACCTAAATCTTCTAACTTGCAACTCCTTCGTATCGCTCCTAACCCTCTAGACTCGTTAAACCGTGTTAACCAATTTTTTGTTACAATAGGCAAATCTCTAGCAGAAGAAATTACAGTGCGTTCCGGTACTCACTCTCAGACTAACAGATATACATACCACACACAAACCCAGACATACTCATTTGTTCTGTTTGAGACGGATCCGATGGAGGTTGATGGCATACTCATGGCTCTCGATTCTGGGTGTGCTCCTGGTTGGGATGGTATCCCCATTAAGTTTATTAAATTAGGTAGGGATTTTTTAGTCCCCTTAATAAGTCAGCTAACAAATATTTGCTTCAAAGCAGGAACTTTCCCAGATGCTCTGAAGCGTTCTATTGTTACGCCTGTGCACAAGGGTGGGGACGGGAGCGATGTCAATAACTACCGACCCATATCGGTGTTAACAGCTATTTCAAAGATAATAGAAAAAATATTAAATAAGAGACTGATTAACTACTTGAATAAAAATGACATCCTTTCAAGTGCACAATATGGGTTCAGGAAAGGTCTTTCAACTCAGGATGCCGTTACAGCATTGACATCAGAGATTGTTACTAAAGTTGATAAAGGGTTTAAAAGCCTAACAGTATTCCTAGACCTGAAAAAAGCCTTTGACACCGTTTCCGTCCCTATTCTTGTGCAGAAGCTCGAGGCCGTTGGCATAAGAGGTACAGCTCTCTCCCTCTTCGAAAGCTAGAACAAAGCTAGAAGTGGTAGAACACAACAAGTAAAAATCGGGAATTCGTATAGCGACGAGGAAGGCACCACTTTTGGCGTCCCGCAGGGAAGCATCCTAGGCCCGACACTGTTCCTTATTTACATAAATGACCTTTGTAACCTGCGGAGCAGTGTCGGGCGGATTTTCTCTTATGCAGACGACACGGCAGTAGTTTTCTCAGGTGACACATGGGAATCCGTGAAATTAGCTGCTGAAAATGGATTAGCTGCTATAAATGTATGGCTGAGGGAAAATCTCCTTACCCTTAACATTCTGAAGACTAACTATATTTGCTTTACACCTAGCATACGATCTCAGCCGGGGGCGGAGTACGGGATTCGAATTCATGAGTGCGCCAGACACCAGTTCTGTAACTGTCAAACTATCCAAAAGGTTCACTCAACAAAATATTTGGGCGTCGTGTTAGACGAAAGGTTATCCTGGCACTCACATATCGAAACAACAATGAAACGTATCAGAAAATTTATCTGGATATTTAAAACTCTTCGACACTTAATGTTTCCCAAACTCCTAAATAATATATATATCGCCTTGGTACAATCCGTCATCACGTATTGTATTCCAATCTGGGGGGGAGCCACCAAACTAAAATTTCTAGAAATAGAAAGAGCTCAACGGTCTCTTCTAAAGGTGATGTATTTCAAACCGTATAGATACTCTACCGATGATCTATATAAAATCAGCGACTTACTTACAATTCGAAAATTATACTACCTAAACATTTCTCTGTATTTGCATAAGACATTACCCTTTAAACCTGATCATTTAAATAAACGGCGAAATGATAAAGTGGCCCAACCCCTAGCGGTACGGACATCTTTTGCAAGAAGGCAATACGTTGTACAATCTGCTTTCATCTATAACATAATAAACAGAAAGATAAATATATATCCCAGATTACTTCGCGATAGTAAAAAAAGTATAACTGAATGGCTTAAAGCACTTACCTATGAGCAAACTGAAGACATCTTGGCAAGAATTAACTAAAATTGCTTGCTCGCACAGCCCTCACAGCTTTCACATAAACTCCCACACACACACACACATACACACACACACATCCACACACACACATACACACACACACATACACACACACACACATACACACACACACATACACACACACACACAAATACACTCAAACACATACACAACAACGTACCTAGGACTAGATATTAAGATACTGACCATTATATTTGTAATTGCTTTGTGTCCTTTCAAATACCTTCTATATTTAAGTACATAGTTTCTTACTGTTACGTATGTGTGCGTGTGCATGCGACGATGCGCGTAAGTGTGCGGGCTGCGCCCCGCGTGTCACCTTCATCTGACATTAAATCAGTGTGTAACCAACTAGCGAGTTTCATTGATGTGCATTGCTCCTATCCTTCCGTGCAAATATATAACACGTGGCGACGAGCGGACTCACGATTTTTTTTTGAAAATGTCTTCGGGAGCGACTTATGGGGTGCTGACGACTTTTGATCACCAGTCACAAGAGTGGAACACCTTTAAATTGCGACTGGATCAGTGGTTTATCGCAAACGACATAACCTCCGAGACTGACAAAGCAACAATCAAGCGAAGGGCGATATTATTAACGTCATTATGTGAATCAACATTCAAACTTGCTTGTGACCTGGCGTTACCCAACAAGGTGGAAGCATTGAGCTACGAGGCGATTGTAAAACTCCTCGACGATCACTTCACACCAAAAAGGTTCGGGTTTGCAGAGAAATCAGTGTTCTATTCGGCAACACAGCGACCAGGTGAAACTCACACTCAATGGGCGGCCAGGATAAGGGGATTAGCGACTCACTGTGGATTCAAGAATTTGGAGGAGGCCTTGCTGGACAAATTTATCATGGGCATGGTACCAGGACGGGAGCGGGACAAACTTTTCGTGCAGGACCAGCGGGAGCTGACCCTCGCGAAGGCCATCGACTTGGCAGAAAGCGTGCGCTGTGCACGACAAGCTTCGTCAGGGGTAGCACCGGGTAGCATCGGTGCAGGGGGCCCGGACACCGTCTTTAACATCTCCAAGAAGGAAAAGTGCAGTGTGTGTGGATTCGCTAATCATAAGTCCAATCAGTGTCGTTACAAAAACTACAAGTGTAAAAAGTGCAATAACAAAGGGCATCTACGTAAAATGTGTCCCAACGAGGGCAAAGTAAAATACGTGGATGAAGGGTCTGTGAATGGCGGAGACGACGACGGTGAGTGTTTTTATAATATTCGGTGCGTAAAAGGGAAACCTATGTTGGAGCGTGTGATGATCAGTGGTCTAGCTTTAGAGTTCGAAATCGACAGTGGCTCGGCGGTGAGCGTCATTTCTGAAAATACCTACAATTCAAATTTTAAACGGTTGCCATTGTTAGTCACGAACAAAAAGTTATTTAGTTATACGGGAGAAAATACCGAAACGATTGGTGTTGTTTTGTTACCGATATCGTATCTTGGGCGGACGCGTACTTTGAATGTGTACGTTGTGCGCGCGGGCGGACCGCCGCTGTTAGGCCGCGACTTCATTTGGGAGTTCGAGCTGGAGTTGGCGCCAGCGCGCGTTCATACCGTGCAGGAGCAATCAATATGCAAATCTAGCACTAATATCGTTAGCCAACTATCTAACATGTTCCCTAAAGTATTTTCAGATAAACTCGGGTCATTTAATAAATATAAAATTGATTTACACTTAAAACCCGAATCTAAGCCGATTTTTTTCAAAGCGAGACCGGTGCCATACGCACTAAAAGATAAATTAGACAAGGAGCTCGACCGATTATTATCTCTAGGCATTTTAAAGCCTGTTGAACACTCTGAGTATGCCTCGCCCATTGTTCCAGTTTTAAAAAAGAACGGTAGCATCAGATTATGCGCTGACTACTCTGTTACAATTAATAAACAGTTGATAATCGAACAGTATCCGTTGCCGACCGTAAATGACTTGTTAGCAAAATTACATGGAGGCGTTCAGTTCAGTAAAATTGATTTATCTATGGCGTACAATCAATTTATATTAACTGAAAATTCTCAGAAGTTAACTTGCATCAATACTCACCGTGGTCTCTTTTATCATACCAGGCTCGTGTATGGGTTGTCCAGTGCGCCATCCATCTTTCAGCGCGCCATGGAGTGTTTGCTCTCGGGAATCGATGGAATCATATTTCTATTGGATGATATCCTCGTAACGGGATCCCATAAAAATCAGCATAAACAGAGACTCAATACGGTATTACAGCGCTTAAATGATGCAGGGTTAACAGTACAGTTGAGTAAATGTGATTTTTTTAAAGATGAGATTACATATCTTGGTCACGTCATAGACAAGCATGGAATCAGGAAATCGCCCGATAAGGTAAAAGCTATTTTACAAGCTCCCAAGCCGACAAATGTGTCTCAGTTACAGTCGTTTTTGGGTCTCACTAATTATTATCGGAACTTCGTGCCGGACGCGTCGTCTATATTAAGTCCATTATATAATTTATTACATAAAAATACAAAGTGGGAATGGACTTGTGTTCATGATGACGCGTTCACCCGAATTAAAAACATATTAACATCCGATAAAACGTTAGCACATTTCAACCCGAACGCCAAATTAATATTAACTGTCGATGCGTCACCGACAGGTTTGGGGGCTGTATTATCTCAAATAGGCGACGACGGGTTAGAAAGGCCCATTTCCTACGCTTCCCGGACGCTTTCGGCAGCGGAGAAGAATTACGCACAGATACAAAAAGAAGCAACTGCGATAATTTTCGGGGTAAGACGTTTCCACCAATACCTTTACGGTCGGTCCGAGCCCTTCGTGCTTCGAACAGACCATAAACCCTTGTTAGCTATATTCGGACCACACAAAGGCATACCCGAAGTGTCTGCCAACCGTTTACAGAGATACGCAATATTTTTAGCTGCATATAATTATATAATTGAGTATATTTGTAGTAAACAAAACAGCGCGGACTATCTCTCTCGGGCGTACATGGGCGACAACGAGACGAAAGTGGCGGACGAGCTCGCCGAATGCGAGGATCGCGCGGCCTACGTTAATTTTGTAGTAAACGGCGACCTACCGGTGACATTAGACGACCTGCGTCGGGAGACGTCACTATAAAAGGCTATGTATTAAATGGCTGGCCTAGAAAGTTATATGACGCAAACTTAAAACCATTTTTTAACTGTCGGACACAGTTGTCTTACGAAAATGGTATCTTAATGCGCGGACATAAGGTTGTCATTCCCTTGAATTTGCAAGGTAGTGTATGTAAGGAACTGCATAGTTCACATTTCGGGGTGGTGAAGATGAAGGCGGAGGCTCGTAAGCGGCTATGGTTTCCTGGCGTGGACGCAGCCCTAGAGCGAGTGGCGGGCGCTTGCAGCATGTGTTGTGCGCTGCGCCCCGCACCACCGCGCGCTCCTCTAGCGCCTTGGCCATTGCCGCCGCATCCTTTTTACCGAATTCACATGGATTTCCTAGGCCCGTTTCATGATTACATGTTTTTAATTATTGTCGACGCTTATAGTAAATGGGTCGAATGTTACGATGTGTCTTCTACTTATAATTCAAAGACGGTAATAAGTAAATTGTATGATTTCATGTCGCGCTTTGGGGTTCCCCACACGTTAGTGAGTGACAATGGTACATCTTTTACATCCTTAGAATTTAAAGATTTCTGCAAAATGAACGGTATCGAGCACGTTCTATCTCCCGTTTATCATCCTATTAGTAACGGCCAAGCCGAGAGTTTTGTCAAAATTATAAAAAAGGGGCTGAAGGCTATATTTTTAGAGGGGTGTAATAAAAAAACAATACATGAAAAAATTGCTAAATTTTTATTCGACTACAGGAACTCTAAAAATAGTACCACTGATATATCACCCGCAGAGATAGTGTTTGGGCGTTCGTTGCGCTCACGGCTGGATCTGTTGAATCCTACCGCGCCGTCACCGTTATCCACAGACCTGACTCAAACCGTCTCGCGGAATCAGTCCTCACAGGCTAAATACTTTGGAGGCGTACAAAGAACGGACTTTAAAACAAATGAACTTGTTTGGATAACAAAAAATATTAATAATAAAAAATTTAGTTGGATTTAAGGCATTATTAAAGACAAAATAGGCAAAATGATGTACGTTGTATGTGTGCCACATCTAGGTGTCGAAGTGACCAGGCACATTGACCAAATAAGGAAAAGGCTGCATTCGTCAACAAGGGACGAACAGGAGTGGGACCCAGACGTAGTGGACGATGTGGCGCCGCTGGCTGCCACCCATTCCGAGTCAGTCACACAACCCGACGGGAGAGGAGAGCCGGTAACGGGCCCGGGTCAAGGAGCGACGTCATCAGATAGTCCGGGGACACCTCTGCGCGACGCCGCTAAGGCTCAAAGGCGACGGGCAATTAGTCCGATGTTTTCAACACCTGTGGCGGCTCAGTACGCTAGTGATGTCGATGACGAACCAGCAGATGAATCTTATTGAGTCTATATATTCACAACCTAAGGGGAGGGATGTTACGTATGTGTGCGTGTGCATGCGACGATGCGCGTAAGTGTGCGGGCTGCGCCCCGCGTGTCACCTTCATCTGACATTAAATCAGTGTGTAACCAACTAGCGAGTTTCATTGATGTGCATTGCTCCTATCCTTCCGTGCAAATATATAACACTTACTATTATTGTTTGTCTCGGCACTTTGTAACTAGCAACTAAGGGGAGAAGCGAGGTAGCCCCAACACAAGTATTTTTTAACTTACTGGGGCTGCCTCAATTTATGTAAAAGGATCATTTTTGAGACAAAATAAACATTTTTTATTTTTATTTATTATAATGCTTATATACTTGCCAGTACCTACCATATTCAAACACATAGGTAGATATTTCTGCATCCTTTAAGCATGGGGTATCGTACTACTACATATGGTACTAAAGCCTTTACGGAAACCGGCTTGTTCGGGAGGCTGGAAGTCGTCAAACCTGCGCGCGACGGTTCGTAACGACCCTCGAAAACAACTTGTAAACATGGCTCAGCAGAGTGATGGGTCTGTAATTCTTCAAGAGGGTTTTATCGCCCTTTTTGAAGAAGAGCACCACCACACCCCTGTGCCATGCTTGTGGCGTTTGACCTTCTAGTATGACGGAGTTAAATAACTTCTGAAGGGCCCGTAGGATTGGTGTACCACCCGCCTTCAGAAGCTCTGCCGTAACTCCATCATCACCAGGCGCCTTGTTGTTCTTAAGCTGTTCAAGAGCCATTCTAATCTCGCACAGGCTGACGTCCGGGATGTCGTCGGTGAAGTCGGCAGGAGTCGGCAATAGGAAACCAAGAGAAGTCCACGGCAGGTTAGGTTTAGTCGGTGTGAGTCCGACATACTCACCCGCATACACTTTTTGTGGGTGGCATGCGTAGGCATTCCTCCTGCCTTATAACAAAAAAGGTGTTATATGTCTGAGTATCCCCATTAAAAGACTTACCAGTCAGAATACAGAGTTACTAACTGGAGTAGGGTGCGCCGGCCATCAGAACGTTATGTCGGAGATGAGAACACGTTGTCCAAAATAAAAGGCCACCTTTTATTTTAGACGGCAAGTAAGGTACTGCACTTTCAGCTTTTCTGAAACTTAAAATATGTTTTAAAGTTCTGAAATCTGACATACCAGTAATTATTTTTTATTAGTTTAATATTATAGTGGATTGGTTTTTATGTTCTTGTTAAAGAAGTTTCATCATAGTTACCCAAAATTATTGAAACTTGTGACTTGAATTAATTGCTATATTTGTATTACTTTAATATTTGTACGTGGGTTGCTAAATTAGTAGCTTTAGGCCGATATGAGTCGCTAAGTATTTAATCCTCATGACTACGACTATTTCTAAAGTTATAATATCTTTGCCAAAATATTACGTTTATCTAGATAGTTTGGTGAGTGATTAAATAGTCTACTGATTAATTGAGTTACCTTAAAGGTGTGGCTGATGTTATAAAATATCGCCACCCCATTACATCCTGTGGGCGGCGTAGAAATCGACCCTAGGAAACATCTACTAGAGAACGGGCAGCGGCGTGTCTACCAAGACCATCATATTGCGATCACCAACCCGCCTGCCATGCGTGGGGATTATGACAGATCCCTCCCAAATGATGGAAACAACTCCATTGTGGCAATCTTTTGGAGAGGCCTTTGTCCAGCAGTGGACATCATTCCGCTGATATGATGAAAGGTTTACTACCTGTCCATTAAAGTCAAGGTTGAAGCTTCAAATCCCAGTTCAGGACATTACGTGTAACAAACGATATTGCGTGTTTTAGCAAGCTGAAGGTAAAAATGATAGTTCTTGCGTCTGATCACTCGGTTCAGCCGAACTGACAATTTTAAGAAAATTATAGTAAAGATAACGCACGATTAGTAATTAAGGGCAGCCAGCGCTTAGAGAACTATTGAAATTTAATATAACACCTCATTATTTGTGTGATGAGCAAGAATATTTGTTTCCGAGTCTTGGATGTTTTCTATGTATATAAGTATTTATCTATCTATATAAGTATGTATATCGTCGCCTGGCACCCACAGTACAAGCTTTGCTTAGTTTGGGGCTAGGATGATCTGTGTGACATTGTCCTGAGATAGTATTATTATTATTATATTATACACAGTTACGCAATAAATAATTCTTTATCTTAATAAAGTGATACCATGTAAGATAGACAGGCTTAAAAATCGGGCTTTAACCATTGAAGCTTGTAATATAAAATATATTATTTGCATCCTTATACTTTGTGAGTTCAGGCTTCCTGCTTCACCGGACCATTAACAAATTGTAAGCGCATACGCTTATATCATATATAGTGCACAGCGAATTACACACATGCGTAGCAAGCCAAGACTTAGGTACCCATTCTATCGGATTATGAGAGTGAAGTGATAAAATATAAACCTATGTTTGATACGCACATAAGCACTTTATTAACTAACTAACATATATTATAGCTAGTCACCCAGAAGATTTATTTATTAGGTCGATAATAATATATTTATTAATTTTTGTCTAGGTAGTGGCATTCTTCCATGGGTTGAACAGCAGCTACAAGCCGGTGGCTGGCAAAGCTATCCATTGGCCGGGTGGACGCCGAGGCCCTCCACCCGACACGCCCCGCTGCGGCTTCTTGTGGAATGACCCTATGTGTCAGGGAGGTAAGTGTACGCAGACCAAAGTAATTCTTCGGCATTTAATACAGAGTGACATTAGCCTCATCTATTATTTATATTACGCTTTGTACACATTGTAAATAATTTATTTATTACAATAAAAAACATGTTAGTCTCCATAGCATTACTAGCTGTGCCGCGCGGTTTTACCCGCGTAAATTTTTATTAATTATAGCCTATGTGTAATTCGGATATATAAGATATATTTCTACAAAATTTCATTAAAATCCGTTCGGTAGTTTTTGCATGAAAGAGTGACAAACATACACACTTACATACTTAAAAACTTTCACCTTTATTATATTAGTGTGATTTTATATAGCACCATAGATTTAAATACGAAATGAATCAAGACACAAACCGAAACTAGTACATCTGTTTAACAATAAGCTAAATTAGACCTAATTGAAACCTTTGCCTGGTTTCAATTCGGATGTGAAATCAATAATAATATTCCATTACGTAACCATATGTATACGTACTGTAATACGTATGATACATATTACATTATCAACAGAATGGATCAATTTGAGAAGGTAGTAGCACTAGTTGTTATTATAAACTTCATTTATTTTTAATTTCATTATTGGCCATACTCACATACCTACATTCTCAAGGTTAATATTAATTTTCTAAAGGTAAATCTAAACTCAAAATACAAACAATATGATAAAAAGTGTGGTTAATTTAATCGGGATTCGTACTGCCGAGTGTTTTATACTAACATTATAATACATCGGTCAAGATTAAAATTTAGGAGCATAAAAAGTATTACCTATGTGCGGGAAAATGGCCATTAGTGATGAATGCCTCTTCAGGAACTCAATCTACCTATAAAACTCGTAAAATATGAATTTGCAAAAAGCTGTTGAACATCTGCCGCACTGTGTAAGGAGGGGAAAAATATATTTTTAGAGCTATGCAGTAGATTGAAACAATTTACCTTGACAGTGTCTTATTAACATAAGCGCTAAGTCTATTTACTGACATATTGTCAATTGTATGATGACTCTGTTTGTTGATGGTGACGAGCGTGTATTACGAAGGTAGCTTAGATACATTTTATCTTCCTGAATCATTTTATTAGATTAGTAATTTGATGTAAATTGAATGCCTCGTCGGTCTAGCGACAGCGTGTTCACCCGCAGAGGGCGAGGTCCTGGGTTCGAATCCCGGGTCGGGCTAAAAAGTGATTTTGGAAATTTTCTGTAAATAAAAGAAAAATTTCTCAGGATCAGCCCGAAATCTGGGAGTTGGCGATATTATACCCCCGTTCCTCGGCGAGCACGTAAAGTCGTCGGTCCTGTACCCAACCTCTTTGCGGTCGTGTCGCTTGGCGTCCCATCGGATCATGAGAGTAATGGAATAGAAAGTGCTCCTGTGTTTGCGCACACACTTGAGCACTATAATATGTCCCGCGCAGATGGCTAATCTCTATTGAGACTGGCCACCGTGGCCGCTATTCAGCTAGGAGGACATTATTATTATTATTAATTTGATGTACAAGTCAAGCTGTTTTACTAAAAAGTCAATTGTTACGTTCAACAGGTACAGAATTACAGACCGACAATACAAAAGCATTCCAGTCCATTTACTCGAAAATAACAGGGACATTCTTGAGCCTCTCCGCATAGTTTCTGTTTGAATAAATTTTGCGAAATATAATAGGTAGGAGATAAGTCTTTCTTATTCCTATAGAATGATTAAAATGATAATGAATCAATTCACAAGAATGTTATTTGCAGTAATAACAATTTAAGTTAGTTATTAAATAAATTATACTTTTGAAATTAAATAATTAAAATATTAAAGTAACTCATGTGATACGAACGTATAATATACCGAAAGAGACATTGAAATACGTGAACATGAACTCGGTATTATATATCTGTTGGTCTCCAATATCTACCACATCTGCACGAAAAGGACTTACAAACACTTACCTACTGCCTAACAAGTTTATAGCATTTAGTTTTAACATTGAAACGAATGGTAAAATTACTATTACTACTATCGTAGTTACTACGATAGTAGTAATAGTCATTTTACCATTTAACTTCTACGGTGTAGATGCTACGATTACCTCGTAGCGACTACGCCGTAGATGGTGTCATTACTAATGAAGAACGGGGCTAATGTTGAAATAAGTAATAGTATGCAAACTATTTTAGTTTATAATACTACTAATTAGTGATACTATTAAAAATAAAAAAAATAAAATAAAAAAGGTTTTTATTCACGTAGACTTTAAAAAAGCGCTTGTAAATAGTCAGAACATGTTTGTAGTAATATAGTTGTATACATTAGATAGTATTTCTAGTAACATAGTATAAATATTACCTACAAATGCAGTTATAATCATTTTACCCTTAAATTCAAAATTACAGTTAAATGGTAGAAAAAGTAAAGTAATAACTAGGTATAGTTATCAGTAGAAGTAGTTTCACGGAGAACTATTAAACCTAAACCAAAATCTATACTGTAAATAACTGTTTTCCCACAATAATATCCTAAATAATATTAGTAATGGCCATGTGGTTTTGTTTTAACGCATTATACACTCAACCGATCAATATAAAATTTTGCACACTCGTTGCAAGATGTACAAAAAAGGGCACCCTTATTCCAGATTAAAAGGTTTTAGTCTCGTTTTCCGATGAAAAACGAGACTAAAACCACGGGCAGATATCTAGTAACATATAAATAATAGCTTTTGTATTGTCCAGTGAAGCCTGGAAATCAAGCTTCTTCTGACCTTTACTATTGACTGCCTCGTTAGTCTAGCGGTAGCGTGTTCAACCGGAGACAATGAGGTCCTGGGTTCAAATCCTTGGTCGGGACAAAAAGTGATTTTAGGATTTTTCCATAAATGAAATTTCTCAGTATCAGCCCGAAGTCTGGGAGTTGGCGGTATTATACCCCCGTGCCTCGGAGAACACGTAAAGCCGTCGGTCCCGTACCTGACCTCTTTCCGGTCGTGTCGCAAGTCGTCCCATCGGATCATGAGAGTGATGGAATAGAAAGTGCCCCTGTGTTTGCGCACACACTTGTGCACTATAATATGTCCTACGCAATTGGCTAATCTCCATTGAATTGGCCGGGAAGACATCATCATCATCACTATGCACGGCAAAACTGAACATGATACACAAAAAAAAAAGAAAAAATATTCTTTTAAGGAAACTCTACAGTTTTTTGAACATCACACTTATTAGAGAATATACATTAACATAATTGTATACTAAACGAATTACAGAGTTTCACAACATGCTTTATGAGGTAGATGAGCCTTATCTCATGTAATATTACTAGCGTACAGAACTAAGGTAAGATCTGTGATGAAGCCTGGTTCGGAGTACTTGCTGATAAGAGACAGAAGCGACATGAAAGCGGCTCGGCACCAACCACCGCAAACTTCCCTTGTCACGCCTGCGGCTGGCTATGTCGCTCTTACATCGGTTTGTTTAGCCACAAAAAGAAATGTCTCTCAGACAATGCGCCATAATCGTCTGTAATAGACGCAAAGGCCATATATATACAGAACTATATACAATGCAGAACTATATACAATGCAGACGAAGTCAATAGTGCGATAAGAATATTTCGTTAATAATGGACTTCATGAAAGCAATAGTTTTATTAAGTCTAGGTAAATAATTTATTATTTAAATTAAGAACACTTTTGAAGAACTTATGAATATGTTGTCTCAAGTTGGCGGTGATGAATAAGTTTGGGACTAATACTTGCGGAGAATAATAAATTGGCACTATGTGATTATTTTATTCATTTCATCATCTCTTTATAATGTACATAAGTAAAATGACAAAAAAAAAGTTAATTTATTTATTAAATATGTAACATAATGTCATTAATTAACCAACTTCAAAAAGAAGGAGTTTATCAATACGAATGTATGTCTTCTTATGTAAGTTACATCATTTCTTCGTTGTTTGAGAACTTCATTTGATGATTATTGTTTGAATATATCGAACTAAGGACCTTATCGGGCAGACAAAACAGAAAAGCCGTACTAATATTATAATTCCTACGTCTATGTTTGTTACATCTTCACGTCTCAACTGCTGAACAAAGCTACCTTAAATTCGGAACAACGATTTGAGGGCGGAGAAACATATAAAATACCATTCTCATCGCGAAATTGTACTATTCTTGTAGAAGCGATTTTTTTAGAGACTATGTGCGGGCGCGGGGTCCCTAGTGCGGACTAGGGAATCTAATCCTGGTGTTGCGGGGTACTTTACAAACATATAATAGACAGACACAAATTACAGACATTAAGTTGTCCGACGCGGGACAAGATATCGAACTAGCTGCTGTGCCACATATTCAGTCAATAACGCAGGCGAAGGAACATGTATAAAATAATAAAGGTTTAAAATTTTACAATCGGTTTCAACTTCTGTTTATAAACCCATCAACTTAAAGCATTCTCATTCCATCGCACAAAAAAATATATTCGAAAATACAAACAACGGAGAAACACGCACCATGTCATTATCATCATCATCTTATCAACTGAAAGAAGTCCATAGTTGGACAAAGGTCTCCCCAAAGATCTCCACAATTGACAACATTTCAAAACTGACACCACCTTAAAACAAAAATACCATTTCTTTGTTTTTCTATCCTGAGTTCAAATATAATTTATTTTTTTTTTTTTATTTCTTCATTTCTGAGGAAAAAAATTAAAACTAAAAAAGGTGTGATGTCACTTATACGGCGGACGAGCTAACCCGCCTGCCAAGCGTGGCGATTATGGCATATTCCCCAAGACGATTCTTGAGGGAGGCTTGTCCAGCCGTGGACTTATTTAGCTGTAATGATGAAACAAGGTTAGGCGCCAACGAGTTTGACAAGACAGTGATTTTTCTTTTGACGGGTCATTCTACATTAAAGCAAAGACCGATGGCTATTCCACCGTATGTGTGACGTCATTTGCCGCTTACGTCTTTTTAGAATACACCGAATTTCAAAGTTGAAATTATGAATGAAAAGTTCATAATTTCGCAAAATTATTATTAAATAACGCAATAATACATGCCAGTTAAAAATATGAAATGTTGTAAAATGCGCTAACCCGCATCCGGGCTTCAACAACCCGCGCAAGATCATCGGTCCATCTTGTAGGGGCCTGCCCACGCTGCGTCTTCCGGTTCCTTGTTCAAGAACCTTTCTGCCCCAGCAGCTGTCGTTTCTACGAGCTATATATGTACAAAAAAACAATCGAATTAATAACCGACTTTTGATATCGTTTAAAAATAAATATTACACGCAATATAGTTACGCGTGCATATATTCCAGAAGGTTCCATGCGACCTGGTAGACTAAACATCCTTTCATAGAGTCAGCAGTCTGTCGGGACTCAGGCTGCATCCGTCAAAACAACTTTTATGCATACGTTGCTCATCCCGGTGGTCTGTTCCACCTCCCACTCTGTTTTAGATTAAGGTTTGCCATATTGTGTACTGGCACTTGATGTTCGATCGTCGAACAATAAACTTGTCTCTACAATTAATATTTTGTATTTTTTTAAAAGTCGCTCTTGCGCGCCCCCGATTAAACTGGCGCAGCCGTTCGGATTAACGTAAAACGCCGAAAAATCGTGCTTCAAGAACACACAATCGGTTCGAGCTTGAAAATTCGGTTACGGGAATCCTTCGAACCAAATAAATTCGTTTAATTGTTCAACGTATACACTGCAAACGTAAGGCGACGCTGAGCTGACTTCTGGAGAGAATGGAGAACCTGTGAGTAGACCCACATTGCTATTCCTTGTCTTTCCTTCTTATTCCTATAGTTTATAAATAAGATTTTGTGATATTACGGGACCGACCATCGCCCACGCAATAGAACGTTATCTTATTTGCAACTCTATACACCACATCGGTATAGTAAGCATTTAATTCTAAGAACTGTAATTAAATAATTGCAGATAGTAGTGTAATAAAATTACCTGCGTATTTTTATTGTTCGCAATATAATTATATAAAAATTAAGATGTCTCTAAATATGATTCCTAGGGAAATATCTTCTATTATCCCGAAATTTGACGGGGATGAAAAACTTTTAAATCTTTTTATAATTAAGTGTGAGTATGTAATTGATAGATATAGAGATACCGGAAATGCGGACCAAGATTTATACGTTTTTCATACCATAACTAGTAAGTTAATCGGTAGAGCCGCCGCGCTTATTAGTGAACGTCAGGATATACAGTCGTGGACTCAATTAAAAAATGTTTTCACCCAACATTTCGGAGATCCTCGTTCCGAAGAATGTATAGCCATAGAATTAGAAACATTACGAATAAATAGTACTGAGTCTTATCTTGATTTTTGTAGTAGAATACAACACGTGAAAAGTACCCTATTGTCGAAAGTAAATTTAGAGAACGATGTAAATTTACGTAATAGTAAAATCACCATTTACGACAATATGGCCATGAACGTTTTTCTGTACAACTTGCCGGAAGATTTAATTCGTATTGTTCGACTAAAAGGATGCTCTACATTGGAGAAAGCTCTCAGCATAGTGCTAGAAGAGGTTAACTTCCAATATCAGTATACATCTAGGAATAAAATGTTAAAACCAAATAGTTCTATTAAACTACACACACCTAACGATAGTTCAGTGCCACATAACCCCTATGTAGAAAAGTTTGGCTTAAAACAATTTTATACCGCCAACCCTGTACAAAATTCTACTCTTAATAAAAACCCTCAGCCACAGAACTTTAAATTTAACGCCCCACCTAATATACAAGGTTATAAACCTAATATTCAGGGTTACAAACAACATTTCCAAATGCAGCCAACAGGTTTTAGACCTAACTTTAATCAGCAGCAATTTAAATATGGCATACCAAATCAGCAACAATTAGTTAAGTTCGGTCCACCAAACCAAACACAATTTAGATATGGTACACCAAACCAACAACAATTTAAATTTGGTATTCCACCGCAGCATCAAGGTTACAAAACATTTAATAATATCCCTCCGCAGAATAATTTTAATAAACCTCAACATGGTCACCCCAACTTTGGGTTTCGACCTCAAAAATTAGATACTGATGTATCAATGCGCACTGCCGCTCCAGCCCCAAGGGTAAATAATTTATATTCAGATGGCAACGACAGTGAATACTTAGAAAATTTTGATTATAACGAAAATGAGTTCAATGAAAATTACAAATACACTGAAAATATAGAGCTAAATTGTAATTTTCCTGACACCGATCTACAGTACGAATCGGAGATAATTAAAATTAATAATAATAAATTAAATCAATTACCCTATATTTTGATACCAGAAATAGAATCAAAATTTATGATTGTTACTGGTAGCACACGATCATTTATCAGTCCTCGAAAAGCTGATGAATATTTTTCAAATTATAAATATATAGAGCCTTTTCAAGTACTCAGCACGCACGCTCGAAGTCAACATGACAAGGTAATTTATATTCCTCTTTTACAAACATTTAAATGTGATTTAAAACATAAATTCTTTGTGTATGATGTAGATTCCAATTATGATGGCCTCATTGGTTCCGATTTGTTAACGCAATTAGGTGCAAACATAGATATGGACAACCGTGTTCTGCGTACCCATAATACTGAAATACCTATTATATATAGGCCTCCAAGCCAAGTAATGGAATATTTGGAACCTCGATCTGAAACGAAAATTAAATTACCTACTAATCTATATAATGGAGACGCCGTCCTCAATTACACCGATTTCGGGAAGGGTGTACAAATGCCTTCAGCTTTAGTTACATGCAAAGATGGGTCTGCAGAAACTATTTTTCAAAATACTAACGCAGATGCGTTATCCAGAATTAGGTTAAATGCAATAGATAAAGATAATGCGTCGGATGTATCTATGGAAGTAAATCGACCTATTAGTATATCATCAGATTCAGATGGCGTAGAATCTAGAAAACATAGCTCTACTTATTCTATTCCTTCACCATCAAGTGGGACAGATACTGCATCTGAAAACCCAGATACCATTCACTCTGCTGATGAATTAGAATCAACAGGTATGCCTATTTTAAAAGAAGCCATAGATACAAAACCAAATCAAATTCTAGTTTATACATGGCACCGAAATCAATTATCAGTCAAGGATATATCTACGAATAGGCAACGAATTCTCGAAGTACACTTACCTTTAAATAACTCGGAACTAGTGAAACAATTTTTAAAAGAATATATCAGAAATAATGTAAAGTATTTTATCTATTTTGAAGATAAAGAACACAGACGTCAGTTCACACAGATAATAATTCAACTTTTCAAAAAAGACTCCGTTCAATTTCTTGAGTGTACCGAACGAGTTGTACTTGTTCAAGATGAAAATGAACAACGCCAAATCGTTCTTAAATACCATACAGGAAAAACGTGCCATCGGGGTATTAAAGAAACGTTAGTCCGCCTTAAGCGCACATACTATTGGTTTAATATGGAAGAATCAATTTCGGCTATTATAAATAGTTGCGAAACCTGTAAAAAAATGAAATATGATCGAAATCCTTACAAACCTGCATTACAACTTACTCAAACTCAGAAAAATCCATTCGAAGAAATATTTATAGATCTATTTTCCATCGAAGGAAAATATTTTCTGACTGTATTGGACGCTTTCAGCAAACTTGGTCAAGCTTTTGAAATAAGCAACCGATCTACTCCTGAAGTTGTAAAAGCTCTCATAAAGTATTTTTCATTTTATGGAACTCCTCAAAAGGTCAGTTCTGATGCTGGCTCAGAGTTTAATAATGCTCTCATCAAAGAATTATTATCCCTACACAAGATAGAAATGCACATAGGAACACCAAATAACACAAATTCAATGGGACTAATTGAAAGATTCCACTCAACTATATTAGAAATATACAGACTAGCCAAATATGAACATAAACTTACGGATATTGCATCTGTCATGACCTACGCCATTATGGCATACAATCAGACTATTCATTCAACTACAGGGTTCACACCCTTCGAAGTTGTCTTTGGTCATACAGACTCTAATAACATATTTGATACTAGATTTGATAAACAATACATGCAAAAACTAATTAATGATCACAATAAACGCACTAGACATTTATATAATTTCTTAACGGACAAAATCACGGAGAAAAAGCAAGCTATAATAAACAAATGGGGTGGAGAAACGTCTTTTAAAATAAAACCTGAAGAAAATGTATTTGTTAAAGGTACTAACAAACGCCGTAGCAAAGACAAACCTCGCTACACCAAAGCAAAAGTTTCAGGTGATCTTGAAAGAAACATTGCCCCTGTAATAATACATAAACGTGACACACGAGTGCCTGTTAAAGACATTAAACGTGTTCCACAGAAACCTCCCGATGTTCCTGCTGATAACAACAGCGACCCAGTTGCTGGCCCTTCAACTTCAGCCCGTGAATGATAATCCGGGAATTCTACCCATACGGGAAGGAATTGCATCCATTAGTAACGATAAATGGATATTAATTAAGATTTTAGATTTTAAGAATATTTACTCAGACTTAGATGGTAACATTCAATTTTACTCTCAGTTAAACTATTTAGTTGACAATTGCTTAAATATTAGTTTTAAGAACGATTATCTAGATTCTAAAAACCAAGTAGAATATGTATATAATATAACTATTAACAAATATAAGCAGTTAGTACCGTCTTATAGGATAAAGAGAGGTCTCTTAAACCCTTTAGGATCAATCATAAAAATAATCACAGGGAATTTAGATAATGAAGATGCCATTAAATACGACAGATTGATAAAAGAAGTAAAGACTCAGCAAAATATTAATAATAAGAAAATTACCTTGATATCCGAAATGGTGGGAAGCCTAGTAAATGTTACCCAAGTTATAAATACTAACCTTAATAAGCTTGATGAAAATATAAAACATTTGGATGAAAAAATAAATTCAATTACCATAAAAGGACAACTAAACTATATAGGAAATCGTATACTGAACACTTATAATTTATTACTACATAATTTTCAAAATATTTACATCAAACTTAATGAGATAGAAACTGCCGTAGCATTCAGTAAGTCAGGCATCCTACACCAGTCTATCATTGAGTCAGATAATTTGCTTTTCTTGTTAAAAAAGATTGAAAATTCTGATAAGCTTATATACCCAGTTTTGCCTGAGAACCTTGTAAAAATTGAAGGAACTATAGCAATTAAATCTTATTATAGCGAAAGTAAGATAACGTTCATCTTGGAGATTCCACTTGTTAAAACAGACACATATTCTTATTATAGACTATTACCCATCCCAATATTATCTAATAATCGTACCCTTATTATTATACCCAAATATCCTTACCTAATAGCAAAAGGGTTTGAGGTCAAATCACTTGCCAAGCCTTGCAAAGAAATCGACAGATCTCGTTTCCTGTGCATCGAAGAAAATGGTTTTCAACTCAACGAAGATTTTTGTATAAAAGACCTAATGCAATACATTAACAACATCAGCTCCTGTAAACAAACTCCTATAGAAATTGAAAACTTTCGAATAGAACTTTTCCAGCCGAATCGATGGATAGTATATACAAGAACGAATGCCGTACTAAGCAGAATCTGTGAGAGTGAGGTGTCTCGACAAACTCTTCGAGGTACATATATACTTACGATAGACGATTCATGTACTATCCCAATACATAATGTGACTCTAAGAATGCATAAGATTGAAACAGAACAAATCACCTATGAAAAACTATCACTAATTAACTTACCTGCAATTAAGTCACATGTGCCAAATACTACAAAGCTCCTGAACCTGGAAGGAGTGGACCTCAAAAACCTGCGGTTCCTCTCGTACGCTCTACACAAAAGTGAAGATAATAGTGCAAGTGAAAACAAAGGCCTTTCCCTAAATGTGAAAAGTGTTAGTGTCTGGACCATTGTTTTATATATAATTTTAATTATAAGCCTTTTTATTGTCGTGTATAAAAATAAGTATAATTTATCAAAAATGTTTAATCGAAATTTACCGAATCCTATATCTTCGGTAAATGTCGATCCTGATGAGGGAGGAGTTACGCGTGCATATATTCCAGAAGGTTCCATGCGACCTGGTAGACTAAACATCCTTTCATAGAGTCAGCAGTCTGTCGGGACTCAGGCTGCATCCGTCAAAACAACTTTTATGCATACGTTGCTCATCCCGGTGGTCTGTTCCACCTCCCACTCTGTTTTAGATTAAGGTTTGCCATATTGTGTACTGGCACTTGATGTTCGATCGTCGAACAATAAACTTGTCTCTACAATTAATATTTTGTATTTTTTTAAAAGTCGCTCTTGCGCGCCCCCGATTAAACTATATATATTACGGTGTCTACGTTATATTTATCGACGAAAATTTATAACGTCTAATACTGTAATTAGTCATACAGGATAAAATATACGCAAAACGGAATACGAAGAACGTTAATTGGCATGGTGACCCTCTTTTGGGTATTAAGGTTTTTATATATTTGTTCGGGTAAGTATTGTATTTTCAGGTTAGAGCCGTCAAGTGCTCATAAATGAGGTGTTGTAATAGAATTGGCAAAAAGGAAAAGAAGAAGGAAGACATTTTTAGAATGGCACGTGTGGCGCAGTTTTTAACTACTCGCTCATTTACTATCTTGTCTTCCTCATGTTTAGAGCCCTAAATTCTACAGCACAACAATCTGAGTCACCGATATTTAGTTATTCTGAAACTAGATGAGCTTTGTGTCCGTAAATTGCCAGTTTCTTGTGAAATTGGCACAAGATCTATACATATAATAAAATCGTAGGAAAGTCAAAACTGTAGATAGAATATTTTTAAAAAATGATACTTGGGGCGTGATGTACCATCGATATAGAAGCCAAAAATATAGTTTTTATAATTTTTGTCTGTGTGTCTGTTTGTCTGTATGTATGTCCGGGCTAAACTCAAAAAGTACTGTATGGATTTACTTCAAATTTTGCATGAATATTACTAAGAGGTCGGGTCAACATATAGGCTACCTATTATCACGCTATCACCTACGGGAGAGGAGTTGTAAGTAATTTATAAAATTCAACGCGGGTAAACCGCGGGGCATAGCAAGTTAATTAATAAAAATATTTAAAAACATAGAACATAGCTTTATATCTATGGAGCCATATAATGCGCTATTGTCAGCTAGCGTTCTATAGTGAATCAATAGATCAATGTATCGTTTTCTATCGAACGCATTTAGAGCGTGTCCAATGCATATAGTTTATATTAGCTATAACACGCATAAGCAATACGAGTGGCGTAGAGGTTAAGACAGTCACCTCACCGCTTCGTGCTCCGGGTTCGATTCCCGCGCAGGACTACTATTTGTGTAAAACCCATAAATATTTATTCTAAGTCTGAATGTACTTTGTGTCCGTCAATTATATGATTGTAAGCCCCGCGACACAGGGATTAAATTCCCTAGTACGGGCGTTATCTTTTAAAAAGAAAAAAAATACTATAAAGTTTCATCAATTGCGTAGATTTTGTGTGAAATAATTAAAAAAATCCATACTTTCATACTTGCACTTACAAGGATATCGACGGCAACCTGGGGCCTCTCTTTTAATACTCTTAAAATCATTTACGGGGCAACCTATCTTGGGTGTATATGCTACGGCTCGCCTGTGTGGGCTGATAGGGCTACCATCGGAGCTGCTCGCCGTAAATTACTACAAAGCCAGAGGTTGGCGTTCATATTTCTGTGTAAAGCCTATAGAACAGTGAGCACAGAGGCCCTACCTGTCCTAGCGGGTGTACTTCCGGTTGATCTTGAAGTTCAAAGACGAGCAGCGATGTATTATCCTACGCGCGATAATTTAGAAAATGATTTCTTATCATTACGCGACCGTACGAAAATAACCAGGCTATTTATGCCAATAGCTGACACAAACGAACT
This sequence comes from Pseudoips prasinana, assembly GCA_951640165.1. Lineage (NCBI taxonomy): Eukaryota > Metazoa > Arthropoda > Insecta > Lepidoptera > Nolidae > Pseudoips > Pseudoips prasinana. The sequence goes on along the minus strand of OX621251.1, from coordinate 26,611,800 downwards.
ACTAAATGAATGGCAATGTAGATGGAATACCTCAACCAAGGGTCGCCATCTGCACCAGTTCTTTCCGGACGTACGCGAACGGTTAAATAAAACTTGGCTAATCATAGACCATTGTGTTGCACAATTTCTTACCGGACACGGCAATTTTAAAAGTAAATTGTATAGTTTCAAATTAGTATCTTCACCAATCTGTCTGTGCTCAACTTCCACTAACGAATATGAACAAACTGCTCACCACATCCTGTGGGAGTGTGATCTCTGGCAAAATCAGCGTGATATTATGTTAAACAGCTTGCAACCAATATCTGGAGTAGTTTATTATACGGATCTTGTAGCAACAAGGAACAACTTCCGTGCGTTTAAGCGCTTTTGCCATACCTACTATTGGAATCAAATATAACAGCTCACTTAAATTGATCCTCGGTGCTTTTGCAGCTGGCTTCTCTAGTTGCAAATCTCTCATTTTATGAGGCTATAGCCTCTTTACATCATTCTGTCTCCCGCTTTGCTCTGGGGGAAGTGGAACTATTCATTTTGTAACTCCTCTTTTTTTCTGTTTCTGATTAAATTCGTTGCGGGATCCAAGACAGTTAAAGCGATTCCCCGGGACATGCCTGAGCTTCACTGTTCAGTGTCATTTCATTGTGTGCCACTGTTGATCCTGGCTTACAGGAGTTGCAGTGGTGGGTAAGAGGGAAGGAATAGTCCCGAAAAAAAAATACTTTCATACTCACAAACTTACGCATTTATAATATTAGTAGGGTTAAGATGATTTTAGTACAATTACTGAACTCCATTTACTGAATAAACCAAACAACATGTAGAAAATTCACTTCTTTTGTTTTGAGATGTACCAAGCTAAGCTAAAAACCATGAGGTTGCACACTTGCACATAAGTATATTTTTAATGTATTTGTTCCACGCGGCTTGGATAGAAACTCAGACGGTGATAATCTATTGTTTCATCGGACTAGCGATATTTATTACGTTCGCGGTAACAGCTGCCTGTGTCGCTTACAAGTAAGTAATATTTCATATTATATTTTATACTCTTTTTAAGTTTTTCGTCATAATAATATAGTGATAAACATTACATACTGAATTATTATATATGATTTATTAAAGATACCATATTTCATTATGATATTTTATTCATACATTTCAAGTTACTATTTCACTTAAAAGTACCCGCTACAACATGATTCTGAGGCGTTCATGCCTTAGAATCATGTTAGCTCTCACCGGTGCAAAACTGAACGGTGGTGAAACATCGCGGTCATCCTTAGATGGGTGTTCGCTAAAATGGATTAATGATTGAGCAGCTCGGTACTTTGGTGGGTACGATAACCTGCCGGTCCCGGTTGTAATCAATTAGACAATATTAGTTAAGAGATAACAGAGGCGTACTTGGCTGCTGATAATTCTACTTTTCTCTTAAATCTCTATAAATAAGTTGGAGATACAATTTATGAACTAAGATTTTAAAATCTTTATATCAACATTTTATCTTTTAAGAAAATAATACGTGTTATTTTAGTGTTTTAAATAAATTCAAGAATTTTTTTCACTTATGTTTATCTGCTGTGTGGTGACGGCGACAAATATCAGAATCAGAATATCATCACCCCATCTCATCCCGTGGGGGGCGTAGAAGTCGACCCGAGGGAATATCTACCAGAGGACGGGAAGCAGCTTCCTTCTGAGTACTACGACCATCATGCTGCGGTCGCCAACCCGCCTGCCAAGCGTGGCGATTATGGCATATCCCCTCAAGATGATTCTTGAGGGAGGCTTGTCCAGCAGTGGACTTATTTAAGCTGTAATGATGATGATGATGATGATGATGTTTATCTGATATACCTAATTTTAGCATAGGGTTACAATACACGTTAAGGGACAGAATACCCTAAATGGATACTAAAGCTTGAGAATCACAAATTTAGGTAATTATACATTGTCTCTTCTAGATAGGTACTCAGTTACTAAACCAGTAATCTATCAGCCTATCTTAGTTAGTGATATATTTTGGTAGCTATTCCCACCAAGTTAAACTGCGATTCAACTTCAATTGTATTATTAGACATCTCTTTCGTAAACAAATTTGTATGTTTTCGTTGAGGGTAACTTTTAGAAATATATTTAATTTATTCAAAACTAATTCAACTGAAGGCCTTCTTTATCTGGAATATCTTAGCATAGAATATTTACAGTAGGCATAACTTCTAAGAAACATTAAGCCCAGATCTAGATCCCAGATCAGCAAGAGTAGATTAAATTTAGTACAAAAGAATTCTTTGAAAGATTCTTTGTAAAGAGTCGTTACGGATCAATTTCATTGCTGGATATATTTTATACGTATTTACTAAGGTTCTTTTGTTTGATTACCATTTTAGGGGACTCCTTCAGTATCGGCTCGAGTATTTGGTTTTGCAAGTATACTATCTAAGAAGTTTTATTCGCCAAGAGGTTATTAATGTCAATAACTTATGCGAGAACGCTGGTACTAACTGCTTTATCAATTAAATGCATTACATTAATGGCCAAGTTATAAAAAATGAAGTTATAATATTTCTTTAACCAAATTATGTAATATTTAGTTCTTGTATATTGCATATTGTAGTAATTATAATATCTGCCATATAGCCCAAACTAAGTGAAACATGTCCTTTGGATAGTAGACAACGGATAGAAATACTGATTGACCTTTTTTTTGTAAATATATACATGCAATACACAGAAAACACCCAGACCAAGACAAATGGACAAGAATGTTAATTTATTAACACGAATATGTTTTGTGCGAGAATCGACACCGCAACCTTTGGATCAGAAGACAGGTTCCCTACCTGTCTTCTGATCCAAAGGTTGCGGTAAAATTTTAACGTAAAAATTAAAGACGACCGCCGTGACTCACTTGTCACGGTTTTATGTTAAAATTTTGAGTCATTCTCAAAGCGCCCTTTAAGGGCCTACCTAAAAATTAAGATCCATGTCTACGTGTGCGACCTGAGCAAGATAAAATAATTGCTTTACGAACGTATGTGTGAGATGGCTTTACTGCGCACCGAAGCACAGATACACATAACACCAATTTCCTAAAAAACAAAACTACGCCATGTATTAAAAATAAACTTTGATGGAATTTAATACTCTCATTTACAAAACGTTAAACATAATTCGAAGCATATGAAATTGGAGCCTACTTTAATTCTAATATTTTATTATTTTTCCTTACGTATTTGGCGATACTATAAATAAGTCACATATAATCACAGATCAAGTTCCGTAACTGACAATTAAAAGAAATATGATGTATGGAAAATTAGCTTGAAGTTTAGCACATCACACTAAATTTTAAGTTATTATGATATACCATTTGAAAATACTAGAGCATATATTCACTATAATAACAAATGAAGTACCTACCTTATTTAGCATGTGGATGTAAAATGCACCATGTTTCCCCTTAATACATGACGTCCTTAAGAATGCCTATAAATCACAGACTAATTGTGATTTATCACTTTCACGTTCCTTTAAATACCCAAAACTATTTCGTGAAGCCTTGAAAACCCTATGAATACCCTACATACTAGCAATCAAGGCATGTTTTAATGAAAAAGAATTAAGCTGAGGTAAAGGCTATAGCACAGTAGCGTATTTGTCAGTGACCTCATACCATATTTTCTTGACTGTCAAAATCCGAGGTCTCATAGGGAGGGCAACCCGCATCGGATCGTATATTTACGAGCTTCCTATTATGTAAATTGAAATTGATTACGGTAACATATTAACGACGTTCATTAATGTTGTGAGTTTTGTTTATGTGGTTTGATATTTATATAACAAATGAAAAGGATTTTTGGTCATAATTTTCCAAAACGAAATGGCTGTTTAATTCAAAAATTTAAAAACCTTGTCACGAGAAAAACGTTGTATTATTTTATAAATTTTATACGTTTCAAGTTATTCAAAGCTATTCTAATTTTTTGCATCTAACTCCTAACGTATTTAAATTTTATTCGATGATAATATTTTTAAAATATGTGGATATTTTGTCTACAATATTATGATGCAGTTATTAAAAATAAATTCGCCAGTTAAATTATTCCTGGTAATATTCAATTTGGGTCGCTTTGTCTACAAATTATTATAATGTGTTTTATTTGGAAGCGTTACAAGCGACCACCATCGTTTTTCTTTAAAGTTTATATGTGTGGAATTTATTGTAAAATTTATTTCCGTTATTTTTAAGACACCTTTTTATTAGTAAATTTGGTAATAAATTTAAAAAATATAATAATTTTGTAAATCTATCAATATGAAAGCGTATTGACCCTGACTTCAAATTCAACGGTGACATCGAGCGACAGCGGAGCGAATATGCTAGCTCGTAGGTTCATCATCATTAGGATCATTAGGAAAAAACATAAGTTTAAGTTAAGTCAATTTCGGCCTTAGTATTCGTATTTACCTAATCACTGTGTTTGTTAAAGTTGTAAATAAGTGGACGCTGTGCTTTATACCTACTGACTATGTCTATTAAGCTGACCGTAGATAATGTTCATATTCCCTTCAGATTAAAACCTAAAGGATGGCAATTTAGATCTTGGCTCATTCAACTGAAGCCAAAATAATTTGTGGGCAAGACGTCTTAGAAAACATTTACCCCTGGAAATTCTTCGTGCAGTGGGAAGAACGGACGATAATTTATTTAAGCTTATAACAGTATAAAATTGAGATTACTAATATCCGTAACCTCATTTTAAGCATATAATGCCTGTGTTAGGTATTTATTAATACTGTATGCCTTCGAGCATAAATGGTCGTTAAAATGCACGTTAAAGTAAAAAGGCGTACTGAATGCCTGAGGCACCCTATATTACCTCCTAGCTCTATTTTGCTTACTTCAAACAGAGATATAGTTAGTTCATAACATTAGTTCACAGTAAAAATAAAAATTCTATTCCATTTCATATTTGTTCGTAAAATCATAGCTAATATTTGAATTGACACGAATAACCTAAAAAATTATACATATTCTCAGTACAAATCACGCAAAGTATCACCTTATCACAATTTAGAAAACATTTCCGAAGTTTTATTTCTAGAATATGTGTATAGGTCTATTTGTTGAAGGAATAACCGAAAGGTCCCTAGTTATTGATCCAATGGAGTTTATTTACACTGAGTGGGTATTAAGTAGGAATTTGAACGTAGCAGTTGTTATTTAGCAAATAAATTTATAAAGCTATTATTATGGTCTCAGTAAAGCGGAACAGTATAAGTTGAAAAAAAAAATGAAATTAAGTTACTCGCCACATATTCAATCTCTCGATAAGGCAATAGCTTTGCAATTGATTGTTATTTTGTTATTACCGTATAGGATATAATATTTATTTATCTAAGTAACTATAACTTATATAGGTAAGGAGGACTTACAGCTATATTCATAACATGCAATTATTAAACTACAACCGTAATTCCAGTGATATGCCACGGGAGACGACTCAGCAACGACTTATGAAGGGGCGGTCCATCCTAATCATGTTGGAGCTGGCCTGCACTCTTTGCAACAGAGAACCGCATCTTTTAGGCATTGTAGAATTTAGGCAATCTATATGTGCATTGGCGAACATTCCTGACGCACTACAGAAACGGGGCGGGCTGCCCCGTTTCTGTAGTGCGTCAGGAAACGCGTTGTTGTACTGTACGTAAGATCTTTGAGTATATCCAGCCCACAAGCTGCAATTGTAAAATATAGTACAGTAGGCTTGTAAGAATGTTATTTGAACACCAATTGAGAAGCGCGCAAACCTGCGACATAGCTTAAACTAGACTTATTCGCTCTCACCGATTACGCCCTCCGTTCTCGCTCGATGTCACCGACGTCTTATTGTTTATCTATATTTAAATTGATGTACTATCTGTAAAGGCACGTTTTTGAGTGTTAAAGGTGGTTCTTTCTCTATTGTTTCACCTCTGGTCTCAAATATGTACAGACGCCAGCACATCAAGCTACCCCAATCTGTCAAATTTCCCCAATTGAAAGTGAACCTTATTCCTTTGTAATAAAATTGAAAATCTATAAAAGAAATTTGACAGATTGGGGCAGGTGGATGTGCTGGCATCTGTACCATGTCCACCGATTTTTTGCTACTATACATGCGTTTTGGCGTACTCTTCACATTGTGTCAATAAATTAGGCTAAGCTCGAATCCGTTTGTGCGTTTTGTTCATTTGCAAACTTACTCGATATATCAAAATCATCATATCAGCCGAAAGACGTCCACTACTTGACAAAGCCCTGCCCCAAAGACCTCCACAGTTGCTGGTCTAGCGCTATTCACATCCAGCGGTGTCCAGCGACTTGTTATATGTCCAAATTTAATTTACTTACTAACTTAGCTTTTTAATATTTTTATGCAGACAGTTACGTATAGACGCAGAGCTGAACAACACTTCATGGAGAGTGAGGCCTGAGGAGGTGTTGGTGGAGGTGGGCACCGGGCTTGGAGCCAGCCCAGCGTTACACAGTATCAATGAAGTACTCAAGGTATGTGCACACTGTACTTACCAGTTCCTTATGTAATACTAGCTTCTGCCCGCGATTTCGTACGCGGATCCTGTTGCTTATCCCAGCGACAACGGGGTCGTCAAAATCGAAGTCTGATTTTTTTTATTTATATAATAGGATGGCAAACGAGCAAGTGGGTCACCTGATGGTAAGTGATCACCGCCGCCCATAGACACTCGCAACACCTGAGGAGCTGGAAGTGCGAAATACCTCCGTAGCTAATTGATTTCACAGAGCGATAGTGCGCGGCAAAAAGTTTCTTGTGAAACGCTCAGTGGTAGATGACCATTCATCCAGGTGATAAGGATGAAATTTCCACTTTTGGCGAGAGGGTCTGTGACGGAATGTGGCGGCAGGTATAAGCTCGAAAAATCCCTCTGAACACTCCCCATGATAAATGCGGTAGAGGACACATAGAGACGCCACGTCTCTCCGCAGGGTAAGAGGATCAAGCCAAATAGTGAGACTCCCGTCGTCAACGACCATTCGATGATGTCGAATTCTAAGAGCCCGGGAACGATTCGAGACGTTCCAGATCTTTACTTTTTGTAAGTCAACAGGAAATGCCCATCAGACCAAACAACTTTTGCTAAGACGTCATTCTTATGTATGTTATAGTGTTGTAGGGCTTTGGAGTTCCACAACAGGTGTTTCAGATCTACAAATTTATTCTCTCAGCAGAAAATGCACATCACGTGAAACAATTTTTACTATGGTACCATTTTTGTATATCTTATAGTTCAGCTGGTCTGTTGCGGTTCTGCACCAGATGTTCAATTTTCCAAAATAAATTATAGCCTATATCTTGCCCAGACTTAATACCTATACATCAAACAATATTCAAGTTCGTCCAGTAGTTCCGAAGATTAGCGTTTACAAACAAACTGACAGAATTTATTTTTGGGATTCGTGCTCTACTACTGGATCTAAATCCCCATCAATTATAATTTTTTTAATATATTCAATGTACAGACACAGTTTCTTTTACTATTTTATTATAGGTATATAGATTAGGTATTTCTTATGTACTGTCACTTATGTAATCGGGGGTTCATTGTCATAGTCAGTTCCAAAGCAGGGACCGGCCATTTTAGTTACCGAGCCTTGAATAACCAATTAAACCGTTTCATAACAATAACATATCAGATAACATCTATGGGTTAAAAGAGAGGAAACACAAAATTATCAAGACAACCAAACGAGTAACAATATTACTATATACTCACTTGAGTATGTTTCGCCGGACTATCTAAACTGGGGCTTTACCGGCTAAGTCGCCGAAAATCGTTTTAGTGAATGGCGTTCAAATAAATAAAGATTAAAAATGACTTAATCAATCGTTAAATCGGCTTCAACGTTGACTATAGATTCCGGACCATTTATAACGTCACAAGTGGTCATGGAAGCCGATTTAACGATTGATGAAGTGATTTTAACCTTTATTTATTTGAATGCCATTCACGAAAACGATGTTCGGCGACTTAGGCGGTAAAGCCCGTGGGCTGTATTGAAACCGATAGTAGATGAACCCGCTGAGTTTTTTTCGCTGGGCTATCATCAAACCTACAGAAATACAGCAGAAGCAGCAGAGCAATGAGGTTCTGAGTTTAAATTTGGTATCGAGACAAGAAGGGAAATTGGGATATTAAAATATAAAAATTCTCAATATCAGCCCGGAGTCTGAAAGTTAGAGATCTCACTCCCCCGTACCTTTGAGAGAGCCTGTTTTTTTTTTTTTTTTTTTTATAAGGCAGGGGGAATGCTCATGCATGCCACCCGCAAAAAGTGTCTGCGGGTGGGTATGTCGGACTCGCACCGACTAAACCTAACCTGCCGTGGACTTCTTCTGGCGCCTGATAGGGGGAGCCCCGGGAACGCGGATATGCTGCTTCGGTGCCCCTCTTTTGCGCCGGGTCCCAGATGGTTGGGACACGCACCCGGGGAGGACTGTGGGTACCTTTGAGAGTGCCTACGGTTTTGTATTTGAATAATAGGAAAGTTCTGCAATAGATTTGCATGAGTTTTAATAAATTTAGATAAACCAAAGGATTGGGTTACAATTTGCTATAAAACAATAAGCATTGCAAATGGAAATAGTAGGCTAATTCTTTAGTTTAAAAATTATTAAATGTTGTGCTAATCTATTGCACAGTTTTTTATTGTTAACATTTTCAATTAAAGTTCCAGATTTTGGTATAGAAAGAAAAATGTGTTTTGCACACATTCATTTCTCTTAATTCTTTATTACACACAGAAATAAATATTAATATAACAGATTGGATGGAGATGGTTACAGATTGATACGACTCTTAGCTGGATGAACCAGATTGCTGCTGTCACATACATTCTGCGGAGTCTCTATCGTCACAAAAACTTCCTTCCATCTAAAACTAAAGTAATGCTCGTGCAGTCCTTAATCCTTCCTAAAATTGACTATGGTGATGTGTGCTACTTCGACCTGAATGCAGATCACCTCAATAAGCTCGACCGACTTCTAAATAACTGCATTCGGTTCATCTTCAATCTACGAAAATACGATCATGTGTCATCTTACCGCGCGCAATTAAAATGGTTACCAATTCGCCAGCGCAGAAATTTACGTGCTCTGACTACTCTATACACTTTACTAGATTCCGTTTCTTCTCCTTCATATCTAACTTTTCAATTTCAATACCTTCATTTAAAACACAATAAAAATCTGCGTTCTACTCATAACCGCATTCTACACTGTCCTTCACACCGCTCTGATTTCATCCACTCTTCTTTTCTTATACAATCCATTCTCCTCTGGAATGCTCTTCCACCAGAAATCAGAATGGCTAAAAGTCGTTATTCTTTCAAAAAGAAAACTCGGGAGCATATAACCAAAAAGTTATTGGTAGAATCATCACATTAGTATTATTTTATTTATTTGTATTACTTATATGTAGGTTTATGTATAATATATATGGATATATATTAGTATATTATAATATAGGTATTGTGTATTTTTATGTAATTGTATGCAGTATCTACATTTTTACTCTCAGTTTTACTCTTTAAGCTCTTAGTGCACCTACCATGTAATCTCTGCATCACCCCAAGGTTGACTGGCAGAGAATGCCTTCGGCATTGTTGTGCATAAAGTTTAAAATAAAATAATAAATAAATAAATTGGATAACTAAATCATCTACACAGGCGAGCTTAACTCAACTATGAGTTCTCTTCTAGCAAACCTTCAATTGTTTCATTAGATAGAATACCTAACCAATTAACGTTACTACCAGTCCATTTATATCTAAGTAATTGAAACTTTTAATCTATCGAAGTATACAATATTTTGTTTGCTTTCAATTAAAACATTTATCATTTAATAGTCCCCGAGTTTTGTTACGCCAATAACTTAACAATATCAAGTACTTGTTTCAAATGATACAGAATGGCGGAAAATTTAGTTACATTGTTTATTTGATCATCGTATTTCTTTTATTCGGTTTGGTATAAGTCTGTATAAATGAAAATGTCTGTATATCTGAATTACATTCCAAAACGGTAAAAAGAAACATTATGATGCGACTCCGTCTTTCCGTCTTTCAGAGGCAGCGTTATATCTCAGTATCTTATAACAGCCTGAAATTTTGAGAAGATTTTTAATTTGATTTCTTTATCTTTAATTATAATAAAATCATTTTCTTTATTCTCACAATAGGTTATATAGGTCTTACGTTTAGAGTAACTTAAAATTTGACCTACATATATGAGAGACTGGTGCCTGATGTAGGTTTTCAAGCGAACACCTGTGTTACACGTCAGCAACACTAACATTAACTTTAATTTAACTACCCATTAAAAGGAGAAGAAGAAAAAATAATAAACAGAAAAAAAGTAATTTAGAAGAAGCAAGTGTGTATTTTGTGTATTTGATTGCAAATAGGAAAATTAAGTAACTATTTTTGTACAATTTAACCAAAAAGTTATAAATAGTTAGGATGGGGATTAAGTCAAATCAGTTAACATATGAACGAGCTTCATTTCTATTTCCGTTAATTTTTATGCAATGCTATCTTCTATTCTATATAACGTATTGAACAAATATCGTTCCACCCTATATCCGTAATCTATCATGAAAATACGAGAACTAATTAAAGTTAATAGAAATTTATGTGAATATTACAAAACAGAATAGAAAAAAGTTTCTAACTTACCACAGTCAATGACAACTACAGTCTAAAACAAATATATTTGCACAGAGCAGGTTGCATACAGTTGGCAAAACATAATACATAAGGAGTGCGCTGAATTATAACCTCAACGAGGTATGCCAATATTGAATTATATAATAGAGATTTACTTTTATGAACATACATCACTGATTCAGCTTTTATAATAATAATTACATAATGTCATTATAATGTTAATAATCATATTAATATTTTTAGAGGTAGTAAACTTTTTATTATTAATAAGAAAAGATGCTTGGTTCGTATTATCTGTGTTAGATATTTTTTTAAAGGTTACAAACTTAACTGATTTTTGCCATACCTACAAATATTCATAATTTCATTCACGAAACCCAATTGTCTGAGTTCAACACGCACACAATAAAAATAAAATTATTACATACATTATCCACACACGGCCATCTGATCCCAAACTAAGCAGAGCTTGTACTATGGAAACCAGATAACTGATATATTACATATACTACTTTACTTTGTAAACACATCCCAGTCCCAGACTCGGGACAAACAGACATGTTCATGCACACAAATATCTGTCCTGGTTGGTAATCCAACCCGTGACCTGTGGCGTGAAAGGCAGGTATTTACCAACCACACCAGTCGGCCTGGCAAAAAATGTATGTAAAGTCCACATTTTTTTAAGTTAGAATCCTTTTACAAATAAATTTGGGCGGGCCCGTTTCTTGCGGAAAACTAACCAAATAACGCTGTTTAAGTCCAAGAAAGGATCGGAACCCTCAGTGGGTGAGCCCGACTGATGTTTTGGTTTACCTACGTTGAGAGGCGGTCATGGCAGGGTCGCCCGCCTTTTGGTCATGTCACGGTTATAAGAATTGCAAAACTGAAGTGGCAGTGGGCAGGGCACATAGCTCGTAGATCCGACGGCCGTTGGGGCAGAAAGGTTCTCGAGTGGTGACCACGAACCGGAAGACGCAGCGTGGGCAGGCCCCCTACAAGATGGACCGATGATCTTGTGCAGGTCGCTGGAAACTGCTGGATGCGAATAGCGCAAGACCGGCAATTGTGGACATCTTTGGGGAGGCCTTTGTCCAGCAGTGGACGTCTTTCGGCTGATATGATGATGATGATGACGGTTATATCACTTGTCTTTATAAGTCGTTTGCGTCTATCGTGATTCGTAATTGTGTTCTCCCTGTTCGATATTCATGTTCTTCTCCATGGGATTTTTAAGGACTGTCCGTAACAAGATACGGGTAACTAGTGTTTTGGGTTCATGCTTGTTATAATAATTTAAAACCAACCACCACCACTATGAATTCTTTAATGCAATTGTTCTTAACCCGATGCTCTCAGCGGTCCGTAAGTGATTGGCGAGGATAAGTAACTAGGCTCGCGGTCAGTCCATAGATAGGTATAGATGGTTAAATGTGGTGTTATTTAGAGGACGTTATGCCATTCGTCCCGGTTGTTGTAGTTAGACCGTTAGACCAAGTCAGAGGCCTACTGAGCGGCTTGAACATCCCTGATATTAGGATAACTACTGTGAGTAGCCGGATGGACCAAATCAAACAAACCTTGAATAGGGTAAAAATGTTGTATTCATATTGCTCTTTGTCTCTGCTTCTCACTCTCATTTGCATAAAAACTCATTCATAACATGATATTAAGCATTCTTCGATCAGTGGAATATTACGTTATAGCTTGTATCCTGATTCACCTCTTCAAATTGAGAAACCGTCCAGAAAGGTTAGGTTTGTCTAACCTTTCTGGACGGTTTCTCAATTTGAAGAGGTGAATCAGGATACAAGCTATAACGTAATATTCCACTGATCGAGAAATACTTAATATGTACAAATAATCATGTACAAAGTACTGTATCTGGTCTTATTTGTATAAAAACTCCTTTATAACATGACATTGAGTATCTCTCTAACAGTGAAATTTTAAGTTATAACTTGTATCCTGGTTCAGCTCCTTTTACAAATTGAGAATCCGTCCAGAAACGTTAAATAAACATGGGAAGAAAGTACTGTATCTGGGCTTATCAAATGATAACATCTAATTGGGTCTTTGTGAACCAAGCCTCTTTATTGAATAAATTGCCCAATGGCGATTTAATCTGTCCAATGGGATTGTAATTTTTTTAAATATGATGCTCATTTAAAAGCTCTTTTAGTGGAATAAGGCTGCCCTTCCATACTGAATTAATAATTTTATTGAAATATGTTTGACCCATATTAAACCGTATGTAACATGGTAGAATGATTGAAACGTATGACTGTATTAAGTTATGTGTTTATTTGAACGAGGCTTATATGGAGTATGCGCATCACTCAGAGGAAAAATAGTAAAGATTTTTAGCTTTTATTCTAGACTGGTAATAATCAGTAGAAATACTTAAACTAAAATTAAAATTAACTAGCCAAAATAATTAAAATAATATTTGAACAGGTTACGTACTCTATACGAACGAAGTTTAATAATGGATCGATAGCTTATGTTTTTGGACAATCTCAATAATATCATTAATCAAGCTAGCTAAATATCACTGCTATTATAAAATAAATTTTATAAATGTTTTCATACAATCCATGTACCTAAATATGTATGTGAATAGAAATAATTATGTATACCTACTTAATTATATTACTACATACATGTTCTGACAATTTACAACCGCTTTTTTAAAGTCCACGTGAATAAAAACCTTTTGTATTTTATATTTTTTAATAGAGTACAAAAAATATACAAGCAGAGTTAAAAATTAAATAAATAGGTACTATTACTGGCATCAGTGTAGTTTCTAAAAGAATTCGTTAAATTAAGAATATATTTAATGTTGCAAAAATGTTTTAACAAAATCTTTTTAGATACTATGTTTTTGCAGTTTCTCATATCAAAGGATTTCATTATGTATTTAAACTTAAGTGCTAGCTTTATTTAGCCGATCTATAAGTTTCTTACGTAATTATTATGTTAGTGGCTACATCAGTCGCTATTGTTAATCTCTTTTGTTTACAATTGAAAATGAATGCTGTGCTTATGTATACTAACTATTGTTGAAACATACTAATCAAATACTGAATACAAATTACATTACAGTATTTACTTATTCGTTAGTTAAGGTGTTGGGAAAGTAATCACACTAATATTATAAAGGCGAAAGTTTGTGAGTGTGTGACTGTGTGAGTGTTTATGTTTGTTACTTCTTCACGTCTAAACGGCTGGAGCGATTTTAATAAAATTGGAGTTAGCTGACACCCTGGATACACATAGGCTATAATTTATGAAGTTAATGCAGGTAAAACCGCAGTGTACAGCTAGTTTTTCATAGCATTTTTCAGCCTCCACTTTATTTATGAAACGCGGTAGATTTTCATACGAATGGAATTTAATTAATTTCTTAACCGTCTTCAAAAGTATTGTTTTATATAAATTTTTGTATAGACGCCATCACATCCAGCTACCCCAATCTGTCAAATTCCTTTTATAGATTGTCAACATTATCACAAAAGTGGTTGGTGCGTCGGGTAGCTTGATGTACTGGCGTCTGTACGATACTCGATTTTTTTGTTGTTTGTGAACCGTTTTTCATAACACATTATATGATGGCGGATACTTTCGTAATAAATTATAATATAAATTTTGTCTAAATCGGTTATCGAACTTAGTATCATAATGAAACATGGTAGCCACTTGTGTGTGTGTTTTTTTTTCTCATTTACTAAGCCTGGCCTATCGACTGTTGTCTAACGACTACAACCGGAACCGTCAGCTTAACGTGCCCTCCGCAGCACGGAGACGCTGAGAAATTAAACCACTTTACCGTTCACCCCATCTATAGACTGACCGCTAGCCTAGGTGTTTAAGCTCGACGAACCGGTGAGAGCAACTGGCTGTAAGCATCACAAATATAATAAATAACTATTGATTACTTTTTAAAAGTAATAAATTATTATAGTCCTTCCTTTCCTTTCCTTATAGTCCTTCTTTATGGTATAAAATATGGTGTGCCAATTATTTATTCCGATACAGCAAAAAATCTTGGACTTACTTTCGATTGCAACCTCTCTTGGAAAGCACAAATTGCTGAAGTCAGCAAAAAAGTCCACTTCACGTTCCACTCGTTGAAATGCCTTCAAAACTTTTTACCTTTGAAAACGAAAATCTCTCTTGCCCAGACTCTGATAATGCCCATCTTGGATTATGCTGACAGTTGCTATCTAGACGCTACAGAGGAGCTTCTAAATAATATTGAGCGTTTACAAAATCTATGCATTCGGTTTATATACGGCCTGAAAAAGTTCGACCATGTCTCTAAACTTCGTAAAGATCTCAAGTGGCTCCCAATTCGTTTTCGTAGGAACACTCGCATATTGTGTCTCCTTTTTAATATCCTCCATAATCCTCAATCCCCTTCCTATCTACGAGAGCGCTTCTCCTTTAAATCTGCACCTGGTGCTCTTTGCAGATCGCACATGAAATCCCTTCTAAAATTTCCCCTCCATAAAACCGATTTCTATTCCTACTCCTTTACTGTTCATGCGGTTAGGCTGTGGAACTCTCTTCCGCCAAATATTCGGAACTGCAATTCTATTTATTCTTTCAAAGCACAAATCAAAAAACACTATCTATCTATTTCATCCAGTTAGAATGTACATTAGTATTAGTATTTAGTGTATTTTAAATTAACTCTGAGTATAATAGAGGTATATATTCGTATTTAAGTATTTATGTAAATTATTAGTATGTAAGTATATTGTTGACCTACACACAGTATTGACTATCTTTAATTATTTTATTTCCTGTCGCGGGTCTGCTGGAAGAAATTTCTTACGAAATAAGCAGATCCTATGTACTCTTCGTTTCCATTATGTTAAATTTTGTATGTTTTTTTGTGTGTACATAAATAAATAAATTTAAAAAAATTAAAGTTTAAAATAAATAATAAAATAAAATAAAATAAAAAAAATTATTTTATTTTATTTTTAAGGTTATTTAGGTATTTTAGGTTTTTATTCACGTAGACTTTAAAAAAGCGCTTGTAAATAGTCTGAACATGTTTGTAGTAATATAGTTGTATACATTAGATATTATTTCTAGTAACATAGATATTTAGGTACATCTTGTATAAAAACATTTATAAAATTTATTTTATTACAGAAATGATATTTAGCTAGCTCGTATCAAGTTATTGTCAAGAGGTTATGTTTAATTATCTAGTTTAAGTCTAATATTTTTACTACATATTGTCAATGGTTCTGTCTATATTAAAGGTATTATTATTATGACGGACCTTGTGTTAATAACGACGGTCGCGCTTTAATGCTTCCACCGGATCCAATGCGCCCCAAGAGAAGACCCAGCGAAACAAACTCAGTGGGTTCATCTACTACCGGTTTCAACACGACCCAGTTGAGACGGTCCGGCGAAACATACTCAAGCGGGCATGAACACGGGATTTGGTCCAATTAGAGTAAGTAGTATTCAAATTTTATTATGGTTCTTTATTACCCTTCGTTCTCATTTGGCCTCTTCCTATTTCTATTGGGTTTGGCTGCCATTCTAGTCAGCTATATACCAGAATGAATTAAGCGACTGCCTTCTGATAACATAGAACCAGTAACGTAGATAGTTAAACCAGGTGATAGATTCTATTATACTTGTCCACTACCTGGAACTATTGTTATAGATGATCTGCTATCTGGGACCGGTGGCTTTCACGATCTACCAATCGATCTTAAACCAATTTCTTTTTTTATTACACAATTATTGTTCGGGAGTGGGAATCGAATCCGGGACCTTTCCGGCGTAAGGACCTGACCGAATAACTAAAGTCTTAAACAGGGGTCGCATTTATTGCCTACGTTATTGATAAAAGAGCTAACCTATTTATAATACTTTTTTTTTGTAGGTAGATAAATTGTTTGCTACTAATATCAATTAGGATGTAAGTTTGTTTGTATTTACATATGTAAAGTTTGTTTTGTATTTTATTTAAGAAAGGAAACTGTAGGTCTTAAAACATTTAAGAAAAATTGCAAGACTGTTTGTTTCTTAATAAAAAGAAGTTACAATTGATAGTGGAAGTACCTACATCTCCAAAGCTAAAGCAGCTAAAAGTACATTTTAATGAATGGTAGGTATTAAAACTAAAGTTGTAAGTAGGTCAAATTCAAGTCTGAATATTAATTTACGTATAATTAATACGTACGTAAATTATTTCTCCACTTCGCTTCCTAATTGCACTTAAGTGGTACTTAATTGTTTCACTTAACTCTCATCGTTTGGCATAATTTTATTACGACACTCAACTGTTGATCATTTTTGTAATAAATGCCTGAATATATACTCGTATATATATAGGTTACATTGCAAACTAAGCTCTGCCTACTCGCTATTTAGGGTACACACATAAGTATCGTAATTATATTATTTACATTTTCGTAACGAGAATGATGAACCCTAGTAACAGAGTTGTTCAAGCCGTCCAGTAGGCCTCTGATGACTTCAGGCGGGACCGACAGCTTAACATAGCAAGGAGCGTACCTCTCCTTGTTATGTATAATTATTTATATTTATGCAGTATATATATTATAATTATATAATTATTTAGTTTAGCCATTTATGGACAGGCCGCAGACCTAGGTGCTTAAGTAAGGCGTTGAGAAAAGCTAAATTGGTGTTTTCCGCAAGTATTTAGCCAATCGTCATCAAACATTATCCTGTTACTTACTTACTTATCGTATGGACAGTGTTTACCCTAGTGTCAGAGTTACTCAAGCCGCCCAGTAGGCCTCTGACCTGGTTTAACGACTGTTGTCTAATGACTACAACCGGGACCCACAGCTTAACGTGCCTACGACCGCGAGCCTAGTTGCGTACTCAATTGAACTCAAACTCAGAAGTCATTTATTCCGTTAAAATATTACATTTGCGTGGAATCGTCAATTTTTTTTACCCTACCGTGCAGTGCATGACGTGGCAGCTACTGAAAAACACTGCCAGAAAACTCAGTAGGAATCCTTTTTTAAATATTTATTTCTTAACCTCGCCAATCGGTGGGAGCATCTTGTTTACTAGGATAATAATAAAAATGTATATAAAATTATTTAATTTTGCCTATATTTATAAACATATAATTGATACCAAACATGCGAATAACTTTGACTCGGCAGCAAAATGATACTAAAGTAAAATCTTAAAACTGCAATAAAAGAACTTCCAAAAATTTTAACTCATTTCAAATTGTTATTTTAGACAATTTATATAAATTTAATGATTACGAAAAATTATCGCAATTAATGGGATTTTTAACTTCACGCAGTTTTAACGTGTTTTGATACTTTTCTATTTTAACCCTCGACGCAAAAAGAGGGGTGTTATAAGTTTGACGTCGATATCTATATGTGTCATCGTAGCTCTCAAACGGATTTACCGAATTCGATGCGGTTTGACTCATTTGAAAACCAGTTCCTTACGGTGGTTATTAGCTATATTTGGTTAATATCAGTCCTGTAGTGTATCCTAACGGTTAGGTCCTATTAACGGTTATTACCTATTCATGTTATTTGACACGGGCGAGATTGGTGTGATACAATAAAATTGGCATCTTAATCTCAACAATACAACAAATCTCTTTTTTAAAAACCGATAAAGACAACAAAAGTGAAATTTAATGTTATTGTTTATTATCTCACATTTTTTTTTTATTCATTAGATGACAACGGTTCTGTGCGTGCATTAGCCTACATAACGCCCATCTCAATGTAAGACAACACATGATTTAAAAAAAAAAAGAACGAATACAAAAAGCTAAAGAAGACGAAAAAAGCAAGCCTGGAGTTTCTTTGTGGCTTTCTTCTCCGGGTCGTCCACCTAGGTAGCTAGAGAAAGCCGCAGGTTAGCTAGGGTAGGCTCCTCAGCGGCGAGGATCGCTTTGGCCCCTTAACACGTCATTGGTGATCCCGTGCAACTGATCACACCCTCTCTTAGAATTCTGTCCTTTTGCTTCAGCGGCCCCCTGAGCTGTGGCCCGAACCCTAAAAGGGTGGCCTCGGGTATTAATCGTTTAATTTAAGCTACTGGTTAAGAGCCTTCTGCGCTAGCCAAATGCTCATTGCCTTCAATTCTTTAATTTTAATATTGTACAACTAAAATTCAAAATACGAGATTAATTTTTTTTAGACTGTTTATATTTTGGTAATTTTTATACTGTATTCGACTATGTTTATGTACTGTATTGTGAACTTGACAAGTACAAGTGTATGTTAATACCCAAGTGCTGAATAAATTTCATTATTTTATTTCATAAAGCTATAAGTGTCTCGATAACAATTGTATATATACTTTTTAACTTACAAGTTACAACACTATAAAATGTTATATTTGCGACTAATCTTTATTGGAACGAAGTTCCTTATCGCGCGTTGTGAAACGGAAAAAAATCTTACGAAAAGTTGTCACGACACTTTTTGCAGCTGTGCGGCGTGCGCATGTTTCTCTGTCTGTTTCTCTCTCTCTCTCTCTCTCTCTCTCTTATAGAAAGCAAGCCAGATATTTTCATTTCTATTTCGCATTGAACAGTGTGGTGTCGCGACGATTATTTTTGTTGAGTGTATACAGGTTTTTTGTACATAATAATAAGAAATAACTACGTTCCATCCGGGTTTCCCTTGACACCTCTCAAGTTTTTTTTATATTGCCAACGTTTGGGCCAAGTTGCATTGTTTGAAACGCCATTGCAAATCGGGCTGGTTGACGTGTTTGGTAGATTTCCTGACCTTTCACGCCGCAGGTCGTGGGTTTGATTCCCACCCAGGACAGATATTTGTGTGTATGAATATAACTGTTTGTCCTGAGACAAATTCTTTATATGTATATAAGTTTGTATTTATATATGGTTTCTATAGGACAAACTCTGCTAAGTTTGGGATCAGATGGCCCTGTATGAATAATGTCCCAGGATTTTATTATTTTTATTGTGGTCACAGTACTTGAAAACTCTCAGTAGATGATTAAATTTTAAATAATAAGTATCTTGGGACCACTAACACGCTTCTATCTGATCGCAAACTAGTGACTGTGGCGACCAGACAACTGATAAACATTCCTATATATTTTATATACATGCTTATCACACTAATATTATAAAGGCGAAAATTTGTGAGTGTATGAGTGTGTATGTTTGTTAATTCTTCACGCAACAACTACCGAACAAATTTAGATAAAACTTTGTAGTAATATAGTTTATATATTCGAATCAGACAGATCAGAATTCAGGACAAACCTTTGTGCGATGAGCTCGATTATTTGTCTGGATGTAATTTATCTATAACTAGCTGTGCCCCGCGGTTTTACCCGCGTTATACTTTATAAATTATGTCCTATGTGTTCATAATTTATAAAGTATAACGCGGGTAAAACTGCGTGGCGCAGCTAGTTATAGATAAATTACATCCAGACAAATAATCGAGCTCATCGGACAAAGGTATGTCCTGTCCTAACTGCTAAGCCAGACGCAACTAACCAATAGAACAAGCCAATCAACACTTTTATTTATGATACTCTTGAGTAGGAATTAAGAGGTAGAATTGAGAGGATTACTACAGCGTTGGATAGCACGTTAGAACAGCGATTTATGTATACTGCACTGTCTCAGTCTACTATAGACTGAGACAGTGCATGTGGCGTGGTTGGTAAATACTCACTTTGCACGCGGCAGGTCGTGGGTTCGATTCCCACCCAGGACAGATATTTGTGTGCATGAACATGTCTGTTTATCCTGAGTCTGGGTGAAATTAACGATATAAGTATGTATTTACAAAAGAAAAGTAGTATATGTAGTATATCAATTATCTGGTTTCCATAGTACAAACTCTGCTTAGTTAGGGATCAGGTGACTGTGTGTGAATCTGATCCCAAACAGATTATTAGAATATGTCCTATATCTTAGGACATATTAGGGATGTAATATGTCCTTAGATATTACATTTTGGACTGAATACACATAGCGTTGTTATTTCTCAACGCTTGCTCTACGAATATCTTCCTTACTACCCACGTAATAAAGCCGCTACCATAGTCAATGTGTGTAATCTGACGTGCGTCATATGTACTTACCAGTTTTTTTACATCGTAGCTATCACTCGGCTGGAGTACCCGTACAGGAGCACCATCCAACATCGGTACTCCATCGTTGACGCTGTCTACCTTCACCGTAGGGCTGTACAAGGGTAACAGGGTTGCTGTCAAGAAGATACACAGGAAGAAGCTGGATCTGAACAAGAAACTTCTGTGGGAGATAAAGCAGGTGGGTTTGTAATGACTTTCTCTGGTGAGCTATCTGGCCGCTCTTTATTGGACTAAAGTCGTCTTTTACAACAGGCTAGGTATTCTGTAGATAATGTCTTCGCCTGGGCCTACGGACCGATACTTCTCACACCTAAAGACTACTCGTTCTACGTACACGTACTACCGACTCGATCTGCGTCTTCTTATTGGTTAATTTAAGTCATTTGGTTAAATATTCAACTTATTCTTTGTATACTTTTACTGGAAAGCCATATATAAAGACCATTTTTTTTAATATTAATACGGTATATTTAAAAGATTTGAAAAGAAAAAGTTATCCCTTCAAGTATATGTTTATTTTCCTATGAACATGAAGTAATTTTATTGGTAGTTATGTACAGCTTTAGAATATTCTTTTTTTATTCGATAAAAAAATATATAAATGTTTTATAAATTTAAATATACTAATACTATTTAAATGTTGTTTGTATCATTATTTGGAAAAATTGTTGAATCCACAAAAAAATAAAATCACAACCTAATTATTTTAGTTAGCCCACGTTATTAACTTACGATGGTCTATTGATTTACAAAATAATTATTAAACCCACTTCAACTTTTCTTTACAATCCGATTTAAACATGTATTATTTATCGGTAAAAAATCGGTTTTCTAACAACGCCAAAATCTCGTGACTTAAGGTCTCTGCACACAGCGGGCGCGGCGCGGCGGGACGGGACGGCGACGCGACACTGAGGAGTTGTAATGTACTAGATATTACGGGCGACGCCACACACAGCGTCGCGTCGAGCGGGACCGGGCGGGACGGCTCTGTGTGGCGTCGTCCGTAATATCTAGTACATTACAACTCCTCAGTGTCGCGTCGCCGTCCCGTCCCGCCGCGCCGCGCCCGCTGTGTGCAGAGACCTTTACTGTATAAAAATAACATACCTACAGTTGAATTTAAAAGTATAATCTTCTTTTCAAATACGGATAAAAACATGACAATTAAAACGTACAAAACATCATCAAATCTCCTTAACTTGTGTAGGTAAGTGGCAATCGATGAGTTACAAAAAAAGTCGATTGTTTTTGTTTGTTTACTTCAAGTATGATTCTGAACAATCAATTTTGACATTGTACAATGATTACCTAAACCTCAGTATAATGAAGCTTATAGCCAGATGCTCTCACCGGTCCGTAAGTGATTGGCGAGGTTAAGCAACTAGGCTCGCGGTCAGTCCATAGATGGGTGACCGCCAAAGTGGCTTAGTTTCACCGTCTCCGTGCTTCGGAGGGCACGTTAAGCTATCGGTACCGGTTGTAGCCATTAGGCAATAGACGTTTAGCCAATGGCGGCTTGAATAACTGTGACACTAGGATAACCACTGCCCATCTCGTAAGTAAGATAAGTACATAATTTTGAGTATTCTGCACTGCTTAACATTAATGTTATTATCAATTTGCATCCGCAAATGTTACTTAAATATGTTTAATCAACATTTTAATCAAGTTTTTAAAAATGAAAGAAACTAAAATACATGAGTAGTAGTATTCACCCTTGCATTTTGTACATAATGGTACTCTTTGCTGTGTGGTGACGGCCTAAGAATATCACCACCCCCTCTCATCCCGTGGGGGGACGTAAAAGTCGTCCCGAGGGAATATATACCAGAGAACGGGCAGCAGCGTTCTCCTGAGTACCATGTCCACCTTACTGCGATCGCCAACCCGTCTGCCAAGCGTGGCGATTATGGCAAATCCCCTCAAATGATGGACACAACCAAACCGCGGCCCCCAGTCCCCGGCAGCCCTGCTATTCCCAGCCGTGGTAACAGGCGTGGTTACGGCAGGGCAGGGGGTGCTAAGAATCCCCGGCAGATTCCGCGTTACCAACACCGACGACCTCTGGCCCTGGCAACATATAACACACGTACACTGCGGTCCGACGAGAAGATAACCGAACTGGAGGAAGAATTGAGCAGGTTACATTGGGATATTGTAGGATTATCTGAAGTCCGAAGAGAGGGGGAGGACTCGATAATACTGAAATCCGGAAACCTGCTCTATTACCGGGAGGGTGACCAAATATCCCAAGGTGGTGTCGGGTTCATAGTCCACAAGTCCCTCGTGAACAACCTAGTGAAAATCGAGAGTGTGTCGACGAGGGTTGCGTACCTTATACTCAGAATCACCAAGCGGTATTCGTTGAAGGTTATACTCTACGAGCTATGTGCCCTGCCCACTGCCACTTCAGCTTGGCAATTCTTAGGGCTATGTCGGTGACTTTGGTTCGCCTGCGGATCTCATCATTTCTGATTCGATCTCGCAGGGAAACTCCAAGCATAGCCCTTTCCATTGCTCTTTGGGTGACCTTGAGCCGCCTGATAAGGCCCATAGTTAGCGACCACGTCTCTGTTCCGTAAGTCATCACTGGCAACACACACTGGTCGAAGACTTTCGACTTGAGACACTGCGGTATTTGGGACGAGAAGATATTACGTAGCTTCCCGAACGCTGCCCAGCCGAGTTGGATTCTACGATTGACCTCCTTCTCGAAGTTGGACCTACCTAGTTGGATGGTCTGTCCTAGGTAAATATAGTTCTCTACAACTTCGAGTGCAGAGTCTCCAACCTTAACTAGAGTGGGTGCAACATGGATGTTTGACATAATTTTCGTCTTATCCATGTTCATTTTCAGACCCACTTGTTGAGAGACTCTGCTGAGGCCATCGAGCATTGTACCGAGGTCGTCAAGGGTCTCAGCCATGACTACTATATCGTCGGCAAATCGAAGGTGGGTGATGTACTCGCCATTGACATTGATGCCAAAGCCTTTCCAGTCCAGAAGCTTGAAGACATCTTCCAATGCAGCGGTGAACAGTTTCGGAGATATAACATCTCCCTGTCTCACACCTCGCTGCAAGTGGATAGGTTTCGAGTTCTGGTCCTGGAGTCGCACTGACATAGTGGCGTTTTCGTACAAAACACTTTAACACCTCGATATACCGGTAGTCGATTTGGCACCTTTGGAGAGACCTCAGTACGGCCCAAGTTTCGATCGAATCGAAGGCTTTCTCATAGTCCACAAACGCTAAGCATAATGGCTGGTTATACTCTTCGGTCTTCTGTATAACCTGCCGCAGCGTATGTATGTGGTCTATGGTACTAAAGCCTTTACGGAAACCGGCTTGTTCGGGAGGCTGGAAGTCGTCAAACCTGCGTGCGAGACGATTCGTAATGACCCTCGAAAACAACTTGTAAACATGGCTCAGCAGTGTGATGGGTCTGTAATTCTTCAAGAGGGTTTTATCGCCCTTTTTGAAGAAGAGCACCACCACACCCCTGTGCCATGCTTTTGGCGTTTGACCTTCTAGTATGACGGAGTTAAATAACTTCTGAAGGGCCCGTAGGATTGGTGTACCAACCGCCTTCAGAAGCTCTGCCGTAATTCCATCATCACCAGGCGCCTTGTTGTTCTTAAGCTGTTCGAGAGCCATTCTAATCTCGCACAGGCTGACGTCCGGGATGTCGTCGGTGAAGTGTTGGGTTAGTCGTGCTCTGGGATCTGAGGCACAACTATCGACAGGTGACTGGGTTTTCGCATACAGCTGTCCATAGAACCTCTCGATCTCTCCCAGCAACTCAGGTTTAGACGTGACGATTCTGCCATCCTCAGTCTTCAGCTTCGTCAGTTGGCTCTGTCCAACAGACAGTTCTCTTGCAAACACTTTAGAGCCTTTGTTCCGTTCAATGGCTTCTTTAATACAATTTGTATTAAATTGGCGCGTGTCGCGTGTCAAAGACTTTGAGATCTGTCTGTTGAGCTGCCGGTATCTGGTAGCATCATCAGAGGATGTCAGAACCATTTTCCGTCTTTCGTCCATAAGCTGCAGGGTATAGTCAGAGATCTTTTTGGTTCTGTTTGTACGGTGGGCCTTGAAGACCTTAGACCCAGCCGTATGGACAGCTTCTACGAGCCTGTCATGGTATGAGTCCACTTCCTCGCAATCGGCTAGGCATTCGAAACGGTTTTGCAGTTCGAGCTGAAAGGGTTCAGGGTTTTGGATGTGGATGGGTAAAGGTCGGAGCGTAGACTTTATTAGTCGGGACCTCTGGAGCTTGACATTTAGGTTCAATGAGCCTCTCACCAGTCTGTGATCGCTCCCGGTTTTAACCGTATTGATCACTGAGACGTCATTGAACACCTGTCTACTCGTCGACAAGATAAAGTATATCTCGTTTTTTGTTTTACCATCGGGGCTTACCCAGGTCCATTTGCGGTTTTCCGACTTCTTGAAAAAGGAGTTCATCATAAAGAGTCCCTCCTTCTCCATGAAGTCGGCCAACATTTGGCCCCGGGGATTCCGGTCTCCAGTTCCAAATTGCCCCACTTTCAGCTCATTCCCGAATCGTTTACCCAGCTTCGCGTTAAAGTCCCCCATGACCACAGTGAAATAAGAGTTCGAGGTATGTATGGCTCTAGAAATATCCTCATACATGACCTCAACCTCATCGTCGGAGTGCGTCGAAGTCGGCGCGTAAACCTGTATGACCTTCAACGAATACCGCTTGGTAATTCTGAGTATAAGGTACGCAACCCTAGTCGACACACTCTCGATTTTCACTATGTTGTGGACGAGGGACTTGTGGACTATGAACCCAACACCACCTTGGGAGAGTTGGTCGCCTTCCCGGAAATAGAACAGATTCCCGGATTTCGACGGCCGTTGGGGCTGAAAGGTTCTCGAGTGGCGACCACGAACCGGAAGACGCAGCGTGGGCAGGCCCCCTACAAGATGGACCGATGATCTTGTGCGGGTCGCTGGAAATCGCTGGATGCGGATAGCGCAAGACCGGCAATTGTGGAGATCTTTGGGGGAGGCCTTTGTCCAGCAGTGGACGTCTTTCGGCTGATATGATGATGATGATGATGAGATACCTAATCTCCATTGAGTCTGGCCGTCGTGACTGGTACTCTTTAATGGCTACTACTATACCTCTTATGTTAGTACTTATTAGATTCATGGCAGAATGTAGGTATGTATATATACAACCAAAGTTAGTACTTTTAAATTTTAACACCATGCATTTTTGGTCCTACTTATAGTCATGTTCCAGTAATCCAGTCTACTATGAACTAAAATGGGTCACGGTCTATTCGTGCAATTTCCGGTTAATTTCGCAAAGAGCTTACTACTAAACTGAATTATTCTCTTCCATATTTTCCATCCCACCTTTCTAAGTGAAACAGATGCAAGTTAAACACGTAAT
This sequence comes from Pseudoips prasinana, assembly GCA_951640165.1. Taxonomy (NCBI): domain Eukaryota; kingdom Metazoa; phylum Arthropoda; class Insecta; order Lepidoptera; family Nolidae; genus Pseudoips; species Pseudoips prasinana. The sequence goes on along the minus strand of OX621251.1, from coordinate 26,585,474 downwards.
TTGCAGCTTAGGTACTTGTGGTATATACAATGTGTTACATAATCAGTGGAGGCAATATAATATAATAGCTAGATGCTCTCACCGGTCCGTAAGCGATTGGCGAGGTTAAGCTACGATGCTCGCGGTCAGTCCATAGATGGGTGACCGCCAAAGTGGTTTAATTTCTGAGCGGAGGGCACGTTAAGCTGTCGGTCCCGGTTGTAGCCATTAGGCAACAGTCGATAAGCTATGTCAGAGGCCTACTGGGCGGCTTGAACAACTCTGACACTAGCGTTACCACTGCCCATAAGATAAGTAAGTAAGTACGTGGAGGAAGCTTAAGTAACGCTAAATAAAACTCTGGTGAATTGATACAAATAGTAATCGGTCAGCTATAGACTATTTTCTCTATACTTGATTACTGAATAAAAAGTTTACCCATTTACGGCCGCTGTACTCGATTGAGTACAGTTAAACTTTTAAACATAATAATATACCTAGAATTTAATACGACTAACATTTTTCTTTTAATTATAATTTGCAGAAGGTAAAATGGTTTTATTTATTATAATAACATAAAGTGGGTAGGTAAAATTTTATTGTGACAGGTATTCACTTGAAGTCGCCATTCTCAAGATAGCACAGGTAATTCTTTTCTATCATCATTATTTTTTTTATTTACTATGTAATTATTATGTAATGTGCAAAATATTATGAGATACATTCTTGTTCATAATAATTGTTATCGTTTACCCTATTATTTTTCATTTTGGATGACTTTTATGCTGATTTCTACCAGTGTACTCGTTTGAGTACAGTGGCCACATGGGTATAAAAATAATGTAATATTTTTTTTTAGATAAGTTGAGTCAAACTATGAACCGTAAATATTTCAACGTCACCAATAAGTATGATGTCCTTGAGCAAGCCGTTCAAGCTGTTTTAGATGACAGCGGTGGCGGCTAATATGACTTGGCCATAATACCACCCGACCCAAGTGCCGTTACTGATGAAGTAAAGGGACAGATGAGGACTTGGAAACACACACATTACCACGAGATGTACCTGGAAATATTGATATTTTGTTAACAATAAAGACAAAACTTCTAGCGCGGGTAATAGCAGTGATGAGGAACCTCTAGCTTCAAAACGGCAATGACGACAGCGACAGAAATAACACAAGCAATGGGGCATTTTTCACAAAAATATATCTGTTGATGAGGCGATGGTCAAATATTATGGACATCACCCAGCAAACAATTTATCCGTGGTAAACCAATACAGTTTGGCTATAAAAAATGGGTAGCGGCAAGCTCAACTGGGTACTGTTATAGCTTCGATTTCTATTGTGGAAAATCCCTTGAAGCAACTACCGAGCCTCTGGGTTCTAGGGTCGTGAAGTCATTACTTCAAAAAATGGAAACCAATCCTACATACCATAAAGTGGTTTTTGATAATATCTTTACCAATTGTGGTCTTTTAGTTGACCTACGGAATTTAGGATGTTGTGCAACTGTGCTGCTATTTGCGGCAAGAAACACGAAAAAAGGCTCAACCGTCTTCGTCTTTGGTCGAGGGATTACCCCAAGATGGCTCGGGACACTACCCAAAAAAGAAATTAAAGCAGCTGCGTTGTGTTGTTTGCCATTCAAGAGTCCGCTGGGAGTGCAAGAAATGTCTGAAGACTCTGCGTCGAAAATTCTTGCCACGAAAAATTTCACCTTTAAGTGGCCGGTGTACTCAATCGAGTACACCCCCTAAAAACCTAATAGAAAATTTATTTTTTGGTTATTTTTCCCAATTTGTATACTTTACTACTTCACTCATTACAAAAATAAATAATTTGAAACATAAACGTTTTTAGCTTACATTTGGCCATTAATGGGTTAAGTAAGAAAAAAATTATATATTGTTAATATATTTGTTTTCTTATTATCCTATTCGACAGTAGGAATTCCTCTTAACAGATGCGTATATCCTACATTACATTGTTGTTTGTCACAGGCTCGCAACGTCTCCCATGAGAATACCGCCCGGTTCATCGGTGCGTGCGTCGATTGTCCCCTCGTGTTCGTTCTAACGGAGTACTGCCCTAAAGGTTCGCTGAAAGACGTGCTGGCAAACGACGAGCTGCAGCTAGACTGGAACTTCAGGACATCTCTAGTTCATGATATTGTACAGGTAAGTTCGGTGTTTAAGAGACTCTAATATATATTTATTATTTGGTTCGAATTGTTGATGTGGAATGTTCTGATCACATGGTGAGGGTGAGGTAGATTGGCGTACTGATGCTATTATAACAAATAAATGCACTGGAGCAGCATATCTGCGTTCCCGGGACTCCTCCCATTAGGCGCCAAGAGAAGTCCACGGCAGGTTAGGTTTAGTCGGTGCGAGTCCGACATACCCACCCGCAGACACTTTTTGCGGGTGGCATGAGAAGGCATTCCTCCTGCCTTAACAAAAAAAAATATAACATAAAATGTAAATGGTGTTCATACTATGTACCCTACCCTTATACAAATAAGGGGTGCTATTAGTTTAAGACCGTTATTTGTGTGTCTGCCGTTTGGTTGTGTCTAAAGGCCTAGACAGATGTCAATACGTTTTTTTTGTCATCAGTAAGTTAAGTTTATGCAATATGAATACTGTCGGCCAATTGCGCTCACCGGTTCCTAAAAGATCGGCGAGGTAAAGCACCTGTGCACGTGGTCAGATGGGTGACCATCAAAGTTGTTTTATTTCTGAGCGTCTCCGTGCTTCGCCATACCCATACAATAAAATGAGGGAGTTTCGTTGAACTTTTAAGCTATTGAAGATTAATTCATTCCAACATTTTGATTTAACATCATTATTTTGTTGTTAAATAGTTAACGGTTTTTACGCTTGTGCAATTGTATCTAGAGAGAAACTTATTGATTGGTCGCACGAAAAGTAACAGCAATATTGAAGGGTTACTCGATAGTTAATATCTCTCTTATATTACCCGATATAAACTGAATATTACAAGCAATGTTTGATTAATAATTGCTTAACACTAACGTTACCTAAGAATATTACCTTGTACCTACTTCGTCGATCGAATGACGCAAAAACACCAAATATTAACAACAAACCCAGCGAGACTTCAAGTACATTTATTACATTAATTTATTTAGTTGTGTTCCTTTTCTCTAAGAAATTTAACAGGTAAAGGTCACTATCATTAAACGTCAATATCAAATTCAGATGAATTCCGATTGCTAACAAAATAATTTAATAAATTGGTAAACACAGAACTCCTCGTGTTTTCCATTTATCTGACATTTCCTCCTCATCCCAAAGCTTACCTACTTCAAATTCATCATCATCATCATATCAGCCGAAAGACGTCCACTGCTGGACAAAGGCCTCCCCCAAAGATCTCCACAACTGCCGGTCTTGCGCTGCCCGCATCCAGCGATTTCCAGCGACTTCAAATTGCCGCAACGTAAATGAAAACAGAGCAGAAAGAGTAATTAAGTAACTGTGTTATTAGTTTATCCAATGCAGAGCTGATGGTATCCGAAATGGATACCTTGATGAGATTACCAACTTTTGCAACAATTTGGGTTTTCGTAACTTGTGTGTGAACGTGGAGTGTTTATTGTTACGTTGGCATAACATTTTATGGAGTTTCCTTCTTGAAGTTAGTTATTTCACCTTTTAGGAACTAAGTGAACCGTAAAACCCATAATTTAAATACCTATTTAAGTAGCATGTATTATATAATACCTTGTCACTTATTTAAAGATAAAACAATATATAATGAGATCATAATTATAATGATAACATATATCGAGATCCGCAGGCGAACCAAATTAACCGTCATAGCTCGTAAAATTTCCAAGCTGAAGTGTCAGTGTGCTGGACATTATACTTGATACATACATACATACACTCACGCCTGTCTCCCAGAGGGGTAGGCAGAGACAACGGACTTCCATTTGTCACGATCCTTGCACACCTCTTTCGCTTCGTTTACTGACATTATATTCCTCATACATGCTCGCCGGTTTAGGGTACTTCTGACCTTTCTTGAGTACGTCACCGATTTGATCAGAGAATGTTCTACGAGGTTCCCCTTCCGGTTGGTATACACTTGATACTTACATTTAAATAGTACGTACCTATTTATCAATGTTTTCTTGGTCTGATCAACTTCGAACTGTTTGAATACTAAGATTAAGCGAAACAATGTAAGGGGATACAATCTTGTAAGAAACTTGATCAAATGTAAAAAATATACGTAGTGTTTTTTGTTTCGGACAAAAGGGGAAGTGTTGAGCCATAGGTAACACAGAATAGGTTCGTTTTAACCATGTCTGATTTCGACTAACACGCAGACAAAGTCGCGGGCAAAAGATAGTGATATATATCTTTAAATATATCTTCAGAGACAAACATTGGGTTCTAAATTTATATATATTCAATAGAGCCCTGAAATTAGCCAAAGTCGGTGGAAATACATACAGCTATCCACGCGCAGGTTTGGGATCAGTATTTTTTTCTGGATAAAATGTACGCTATGTTCTTTTCTACAACCCTGACAATGTGTGTGCATAATTTCATGTTTATTGATTGAGTAATTACGGCTAAAGCTTAATCAACATACAAACAGCATCCCGCAGTGGTTTGTGCTATTTTTAACTTGTGTATAATTTTCTGTAAGTATAAATAATTAATAAAGAACATTCTCTGACCAAATCGGAGACGTTCTCAAGAAAGGCCAGGTCAGTAGCGGTTATTCCCGTTCGCCACCGCCAGTATTGCCCCCTCCGGTGGCGACTGGGAATTATTCTAAAAAAATATCCCAGTCGCCACCTCCGGGTGGCAAACGGGAATGTTGGTCAGTAAAAATCCCAGTGGCCACCCCTAATAATAGTTAAAATAAATGCTATATCTTTATATTTTTTTGGAATGATTTTAAAATAATTACCGACGTCACAGAATGTTTAAAGTAAATGAATTGTTTAGTTAGGTACCTTTATGTATCTAGATATATATGCATTGAAATTTAGGCAATAGGTACGGTTCACTATAATATTTTTCCTGAAATGGCCGTAAAATATAATTTTGTATGAAATCAATTGGCATACTAATTATAAGTACCGTACTATAAGTACCCTGAACCGGCGAGCATCTAGAAAGAATATAATGATAGTAAAAGAGGTGTGCAAGGATCGTGACAAATGGAAGTCCGTTGTCTCTGCCTACCCCTCTGGGTAACAACTAATGTATAATTAATAAAGTTAAGTTAGGATGGTTTTGGCTGCTGTGTGGCTGTCGGCAAAGAATATAATGACATTCATCCTGTGGAGGGCGTAGAAGACGATCCGAGGGAATATCTACCAGAGAACGGGCAGTAGCGCCTCTCTGTGCATTATCCCTCCAAATGATGGACACAACTACGTTGTAGAAATCTTTTGGGGAGGCCTTTGTCCACAAAGGACCTCATTATGCTGACCTGATGATTGCGTAGTGTGTTACTGCAAACTTGACGATAACTGTACCTTCGGCAGGCCGAGTACCTACATTAAATACTTAAAATTAAATTTCCATTTTATAGCTTAATATAATAACATTACGTTTATTTTGCATGAATAGTTTAACGAAAGCAATAAAAGGTAATTTATGCTGCTGCCTTTCATCTTAGTTGTATATATCAAGTCATAAACTATAAAATAGGCACTTTAATGCCGATGTTCTACAAGCTTTATGGTCTTCACGATAGTAAGTAATTATTTATTGTTGTATAATAAAACTGATATTAAATCATGTGCAGACAAGTATAGCCCAAAATTGCTCATAAATTACAGGCTTTTAATATTTTAATATTTTTCGTGTATGTAAAATGTATGTACAGACGCCAGCACATCAAGCTACCCCAATCTGTCATATTTCCCCAATTGAAAGTGCACCTTATACTTTTGTGTTAAAGCTGAAAATCTATAAAACAAATTTGACAGATAGGGGTAGCTGGATGTGGTGGCGTCTGTACCTATTTACTGCCGTATATTGTCATCGACCTTATAATTATGTTGACCTTTAAAATCTACAAAGATTTGGGCACATTTGGGAAGATTAACTGTTTAGTTGCTGTGTGGCTGACGGCATAAAATATCGTCATCCCATCTCATCCCGTGGGCGGCGTAGAAGGCGTCCCACAGAATATTTCCCAGAGAATTGGCAGCAGCGTCTCTCTGTGTACAACAATAGCTATTCACGCTCTGTTTCGGGAGCAGTACTTTTTTCTGGATAAAATGTACCCTATGTCCTTTTTTACTCCCGGACAACGTGAGTGCAAAATTTCATGATGATTGATTGAGTAATTACGGCGTGAAAGCTTAATCAACAAACAAACAGCACCCCGCAGTGGTTTATTGCTATTTTTAAATTGTGTATTATTTTCTGTATAAATAGTAATTAATAAAGAACATTATCTGACCAAATCAGAGACGTTCTCAAGAAAGGGCAGGTCAGAAGTACCCTAAACCGGCGAGCATGTATAAAGAATATAATGACAGTAAATGAGGCTAAAGAGGTGTGCAAGGATCTTGACAAATGGAAGTCTGTTGTCTCTGCCTACCCCACAGAATATTTCCCAGAGAATAGGCAGCAGCGTCTCTCTGTGTACTATGACCATCATACTGCGAACTCCAACCCGTCTATCAAGCGTGGCGATTATGGAATATTCCTACATATTATGGACACAACTCCATTGTGGAAAACTTTTGGGTAGGCCTTTGTCCAGCAGTGGACGTCATTTGGCTGACAATATGAACTGTTTAATTGTTTTAGAATACTAATAGATTTTGTAACCATTAGTTAAGTATACACGGATGATTTTGATTTAAAATGTATAAAAGTCAGCTATTGAAAGTTAGCTTTTTTAAACTGAGATTAGAGCCTGGCATATTTGATGTTTGTGTCAGTCAATTGAATCGAGAAACCAAGTATATTAAAAGAGTGTTCTTATATACTGTATTAAAATGGTGCATTAATAAAAAAGTAAGTTAAAAGGACTGTAAATATACTAGAATTTGTTTAGTTTCTGTGGCGTATTCAAATAGATATACTTAAAAAAAATATACTTTTAAAGCATGTTTTTGTACTACTAACCTAAAATACAAGTTTATTTCTACCTAATTTTGGGCATTCAACTTTAAAGAGGACCGACGCGACATCATAAAATAAAGAAGCACAAAAAGTATCATAAACAAAATTGTTTAGAAGACAAGACTTTGCGTATTTCTTCAAGTTTATATCAATGTTTTTATTTTTATGATCAATGTTTTCAGTTGCGTAACTTGTAATTTTGGAGTTTACATCTCATTTCTCACAAATCACGCACTTACAGACTTTTGTAAATGAAATATACTCTTATTTTGATTGGTTACGCTATTAATCATAGTTCTAGCATTGACTTAAGTATGGATTGTTATTATAGCAGTAGTTAGTTAGTGTTTAATTTAAAAACTCCGTCGGCACAAGGGGTGACTTCGTTAGGATTGGTCATGATTGTTCATGTGGGCACATAAAGAAGAGGTAAAAGTCCAATATTGATTATAAAATCACTTAACTTCACAGATAATTCAAATTACAGTTCAATTCACAAATTATTACACTATAATTTAAATAGTCACTTTTACTTTAGGAATTAATCACAATTAGCATTATCGTATTATTACGCGGAACAAAAGCGATCCGTCGATAACGTGGTGCGCTCTTAACGGCCATTCCAGATAGAATGAATCCAACATGGCCGCGCCGACCATCGACACGACGTTCCGCTAGAAATGACATCTGTCAAATCTAGTTTCGTCATAATCCGACAGGTGACATTTCACACGGTGTTATGATGCAAAAACTGACATAAGATTCTTGGGGATCGAGTGAGTCGTTTAAAGCTTGGCTTTCACTGATTCACCGAACAGTAAAAGCAAACGTGGGTTTAAGCAGTCAATCTATTATACAAAATCCATCCGACTAAATAATATAATTAGTGGATAATAAAGATCTAGTAATGGATTATTATTATTTCCTACGCGTCTATTAAGGCAACAACAATCATAAGGATTATATAAAATTAGGTCAGATAATCTCAAAAATGGGAAATCATAAATTTAATCGTCCGGCGGGTCTCGAACCTGCTCCATCTATCAATCCGGGATAGGCGCTCTGCGTTAAGTTACGAACGATACACGCTGGCAGATCAAACTTAATAATTAATTCGAGACCCGCCGGACGATTAAATTTATGATTTTCCATTTTTGAGATTAGATTAACTTAATAGGTCAGATAATGTTCTACGAGATCTTCCCCTTCCAGTTGTGCCATTCACAGAGGCCAGATATACTCTTTTTGTCAATCTTCTTTTATTTTTACTTATACTTATTACTTTATAGTCATATAGCTCATACATACGAATATATATAGGCTATAACTTATAAAGTTTAACGCGGGTGAAACCGCGGAGCACAGGTAGCTTTTTAATAAATTTGGTTTTGTGTTTCCCAACACAAAAATAAATTCACAAGTCAAAACATTATCCCTGTTATCCATTGTCATAACTTTTGCTATTTATTGAATAATATAATTAGAGAGGATATGAACAGGTTTGAATTGATATTATTATTATATAAGTATTTTGCTACTGTGAATAAGACCGTAACATATTATACATATAGTACCTACTTCATGCATTTTTGTTTTGATTTTTTGCGTACAGTACGGTTAATTCTACTTATAAGCCAGGTACTAATTTAATAAAGCTGGAAAATATGAAAGTAGCGCTTTATCCAGTAATATAAACTTTCAATTCGAAGGTTCGGTGCTAAATTGGATAAATTTATTGTCTAAGAAGTTTGCTACTTTCGCTTGCAATAGATATCTGCTGGTGTATAAAACTAGGCGGGGTCGGGAACGCGATTGCTTTATCGTCTAACGGCTAATAAACTCGCAGAATTTTAATCGAAAATCTTTATATTTTTATGTGAATTGTTGCTTCGGGAAGGAACGTTAACTTAGTATTTCCTTTAGGTGAAGAATCACCTATAGGAAATACTAACTTAACGTTTGGGATTAATATTATATACAACATGTAACGTAATTAACGCACACCCTCAAACACCCCAATTAGAATATTATGTTGTAATCATAATACATACACTGAATTTTTAATTTAACATGTATATGCATTGTTACTTACTTAATTATTTTCTTGGAATAAATTTTATTTTTCTTTATTTTGTATTGAATGATGGAATTTGTATGGATACAAATAAAACTGCGATTTAAAAGTCTTAATACTTTGTCTTACGGTTCATTTCAATTTGTTTTGACTGTACAGAGTCAATTTAACAATAATTTCCGTGGTTTTAATTATTTTGGAATAAAAAATTACCTATATTAAAAATGATATAAATCGATTCAGTAAACGATTCTGAACAAACTATTTTCAGGATGTGCGTTAATTAAGTTACATGTTGTATAGTCTGGTCTGTTGGGCTGACAGCTAAGCCAGAGGTCGTGGTTTCGATTCCCACCCGGGACAAATGTTTGTGTGATGAACATGATTATTTGTTCTGTGTCTCGGTGTAATCTATCTATACATACATATGTGTATTTAGAAATATATAAGTATGTTTATCAGTTGTCTGGTTGCCTGCACCGCCTCTGCCTAGTTTGGGATCAGATGGCAGCATGTTAGTTATCCTAAGATATTTATTTATTTGATGAATATAATAAGAAATTCTTAAACTCCCGACGGGAATCACCGTAGCCTAGTTGGTAGTGCTCCTGCCTACGAAGCTGGTGGTCCTGGGTTCGAATCCCGGTAAGTGCAAATATTTTTGTGATGAGCACGAATATTTGTTTCTGAGTCATGGATGTTTTCTATGTATTTAAGTATTTATCTATCTATATAAGTATGTATATCGTCGCCTGGTACCCATAGTACAAGCATTGCTTAGTTTGGGGCTAGGATGATCTGTGTGACATTGTCCCTAAATATTATTATTATTATAATTTGATATTTATGGCATAAGCCCGGTGATTTTGCGAATGTAAAAACAATGTATTGTGTTTAAACGACTTGTAACACTCGATAGCTATATTATTTTTATTATTATATCAAAACACATTAGATATCACAAAAAGTTGTACAATACGTTGTTTGTTGTAGAATGTTCATATGTAAACAAAATCGTTACTGCGTCTCTTGATCTTGATTAATTACGATTTTTTCATGTTTTGTTCCTCATGCTTGTGTTACATACAACATTTTTGTATGGAAAATTGACAACTTAATTGTTGCTATTCCGTGACATAACTTTTAGCGCTATTGGAAATTTATCATGACGGACGCGCTTTATCTAAAGTATGCTATGCATACAGGCGATAATTAAACAGCAACATTCCAAGAAGTTCAAGAAATCATAATCCCGAGCAAAAACTCGGCATTCATATTTTTTGGGTCGGTATTTACAACGATAAACTGCTTGTAGAATATAAAATGTAGTGTTTTTAAAATTGCAATACTTAGGCATTAAATTTATATTGGATTTGAATCTGGGTCAAAATCCCAACGCTTTCGCAATTAAGCTACGGTGAACCTTCTTAGGTGATTGAAATGATTTATTTTCTTTCGAGCACATTTTACGGGGTATGTTGGCACCATCAATCGATACCGCTCAGCAATTACTCGACTTATAAAGTTGTACTGTTGTATAATAAAATTCAGTTCATAAATAACATATGCATTCAAACTTCGTATCAGTTATTATTGATACAACAAGTTCCGAACTTGAAGTAACTTTAACTAAGTCTTTCTGTGTTTTACCCAAGTCACTAACTTTCGGGACATCATCGGGAGGAAGTTGTTACCGAGATTTTATTCTTTTGTTTAACGTGTAAAACTTGAGCTATTTAACAAACCGTAAATATTATAATTTACTTAAGATTTGTTTATGGCACTGTGTAGAATAAGTTACTGGTTACACTTGCTTTAAGTGTGCCATCGAGCATCACACTAATATTATAAAGGCGAAAGTTTGTGAGTATGTGAGTGTGTATGTGTGTTTCTTCTTCACGGCTAAACGGCTGGAGCGATTTCAATAAAATTTGGTATGAAGTTAGCTGATATTGGCTATTATTTATGAAGTTTAACGCGGGTAAAACCGCGGGGCACAGCTAGTACCTTCATAATAAGGTGCGTAAGTTAAGATAAATAATAGAGCATGGCGCTAATTCGATGAGCTCGACTGATAAAGCATTTGCCCCTAACAAAGTATTGTGTGGTGACGGCGTTCAATATCACAGTATCATCACCTCATCTCATCCCGTGGTGGGCGTAGAAGTTGACCCGAAGGAATATCTGCCAGAAGATACATGACTATCTGTCAGGGCGAGCTACTTCTTTCTAAGTATTATGACCATCATTCTGCGATCGCAAACCCGTCGCCCACCCTGGACAGGGTGGAATATATCGCCACGCTGCTGAAGAAAAGCCTCCCCCAAAAATCGCCTTGGGGGAGGCTTTTGTCGGCTGTTATGATGATTGTTATATTAGATTGGTCGTGCTGGATGTGAGCATTTTTTTTTTATTGGCACTAGGCCCTCCCTCTTACTCACGACTGCAACTTCTGTAACCCAGGATTTTGAGAGATGCCGTCGTGCGTTAATAAATGTATAGGTATGGAGTAAATAGGAGCACATGATGTCCTGTACAGCTAATATAAACGTTGACTATACGTCAATAAGGTATAACATAAATCTGAAGAAGCCGGATTTGCCTATGAAACTGAACAAAACAATTTGTCTAACCATTGTCCCAATCCTTGACTATGTCGATACCAGCTATACTAACTTAAACGAAGCACAATTAGATAAACTTGAACGACTCCACAATTTCTGTATAAAGTTCAAAATTGGTTGGTTTACGTAAGTATGAACATGTTTCTGGATTTCGCGATAAGCTCAAGTGGATAACTATTCGCCTTCGCCATAATACGCACAACCACACACGCACAACACAATCCTAACTTTACGATATTTTGTTTTAATCCTACTTTTCTATTTTATCTTTCATTTCATTAACTATCATTTAATTTGGCATAGACTAAGTTATTTTATAATCAAAGTTATTACTTCTTAGTCTAGATATTAAATACGTGAACATAACCCCATTCGAGTCGACCGGTGACACGATTCTTTGTTCAATCGATCGGTAAACAATCCAGAAACTATGTCTGGTATTCTGACTCGTGGTGTCATAGCTCGCCAAGCTGAAGAAAAACTTCAAAAGGCTTTGAAAGAACTCCAAGCCTCAAAGCAGTTGTGTGATCGGTTCGACAAAGAACGGGATGAAAATGAAAGAGTACTATTAGAGTCATCAGTCCAAGTGAAACTGTTAAAAAGTCAATTGTCACAATTACATGTCCAATACACAGATGCCATTGACTCACGGGATAGACTCCAAATCATCATAGACGGCTTTGATCAATGTCGCATTGAATATGACTATGCATTGAACAAATCCCATAGCCTAGAACAACAACTTGAACAGGCTAATAATGAAATATCGTTATTGAGATCTGAACTACAATCATTAAAACATAATTTAATTGCTTCACAGAACCAAACACTATATGATGAGTTGGTAGTCAAAGATCCTTCCATGGTTTTTGTTGTTGCCAATAACCAGTCCTGTAGCACAAAACTGCCCACAAGGGATGATGATTGTATTAAAATGAATTCAATGGTTGATGGCTGTAGCAAAAATAAATTTAAAAAATACCTAAAAATAAATAAATTTATTAGAAAGTCCCAAAACTTGATAAAAAAACATAAATTCTTCTTTAAATATGATAGCCAAAATAGGGAACGATTAGAATTAATAGAAAAATTGAATATGTATACCATGAAATTAAAAAATGTTAGTTTAAAATACTCATGTGATTTAGAAGCTCAACAGAAGAAAATGGACTCCCTTAAAGATGAACTCCATACATTATCAATAAAGTATGAACTATCTGAAAAACAGACACAACATTACATTCTGGCTATGAATGAGCTGATTGACCTTGGCAATTATAATAATGAAAGATTAGAATCGCTCAGCAATAATTATTCTTGTAGGTGTCAACGGTCACTTAGCCGTTCCTCACCACCAAAGGATACTTCTGCTTTATTGCAAATTAGTAATGATAAGAATAACACTAGTTTCATTAGTCAATCTCAATCTGTAATGAACAAAACATTAGCAGTTAAGTCATACACAAGGAATGAAATAAATATTTTTAAACCTGAAATAACAATATTCAGTGATGAAATAGGTAAAAACTTAGGGCGCCTACTGTCAACAGAAGGACATTCAAACATCAATTTTTGTATGCCGGGTGCCTCTTGTCACCACATTTTTAAAAAGGTCTTTAATTATAAATTTAATAATGATGAAAATCTAATTCTTTTTATGGGAAATAGGGGTAATTTAAATAAAAAAACCCTAATACAGTATATTGATTGTTTAGATCGTTTAAATATAAGTAAAATTGTTATGTTTACATTTCCTTATAGCCATAGTTTGTCACAGGAGGAAAATAGGATAAGGTATAATTTGAATTTGACATTACATACAATATCTACCTACATGAGAGAAAAACTACATGTAATTGACATTAACTCATATGTTAAGAAACCCTTTTATATGACAAAAGATAACTATTGTTATCTGCCTAGTTTTTATACCAGACAAATAGCTTTGTCGCTATGTTATTGTTTTCATATTTCAGCCAAGAACATATTTGAGCAATGTACTGATGCTATAGATAATGTCAGTACTTTTCCTACTGACAATGACATATCCAGCTTGAATGGTGACATCTGTATACAGGATAATTTAAATTAACTGATATGACAATAGAGAATCACTCTTGCGTAATAGCAAATTCAAATATTAATTGTACTGTCAAGCATGATAAGGAATGTTCAGATCTTGTAATGGAAAATAATGTGAACCCATCAAACATAAATGCCTACAATAAGAAAAACCAAAAAAATTGTATCAACCTGGTGCATCAAAATATTCAAGGTTTGATGGGGAAAGAGTTAGAATTGGAGTTGTTTTTGAATTGTAGCAATATTGATATTTTATGTTTAACTGAGCACTGGCTACAACGCCATCAATTCATTTCCAGCTTCAATAATCACCAGGTTGCAAGCTCGTTCATCAGAGAAAAGTATATTCATGGTGGCTCTCTAATATTAATAAATAATTTGTTGAAGTTTAAAGAAAGAAGTGACGTTGTGAGCCTCTCTGTTGAGCGAGTAGTAGAGATTTCATGTGTTGAGTTGGAGCGATTTATTGTTGTGAGTCTTTACAAACCTCCTTGTGCACCATTTGATACCTTTTCAGACATTATGGAGGATGCCTTAAATAAGTTAACTAATACCCATAAAACTGTTATCATTTGTGGAGATTTTAATGTAAATATTTTGGAGAAAAACTCAACAAGTTGTAATTTTTTAAATTTGTTTATGTCCTATAATTTACATCACAACTTTACAGAACCAACTAGAGTTACTGCCACAAGTGCTACATGCATTGACAATATATTTAGCTCGGCAAAACCTTTAAATAAATTAATAATGAATAAGATTCAGTCAGATCATTCTGGTCAGTTGGTCACTTTTTCAAATTCTCCAAAGGTTCAAAGTACACAAATAAGTTACATACCATATAGTGAAAGCCGTTTAGGAATATTTAAATATAATATAGCAAGAAAACTGGCACTGTTGCCCTATCATAGTGATCCGGATCACTTGTACAACTCTTTATTCAACTTGATTAATGGTGAGTTCTGCTCAATATTCACACCCAAACAGTTGTCTGTAAGTAACCGTCTGATGTTCTGTGATTGGGCAACTCCAGGAATTTATAAAAGTCGCAATCAATTATATAAATTGTATGAAGAAAGATCCTATAATCAAAATACGACTTTTCTAGAACATGTAAAACAATATGCCAAAACCTTTCGAAGAGCCTGTTCCATTGCTAAATCGATGTACTTAAAAAATATTATAAAAAATTCGACAAATATTATTAAAACCACCTGGAAGATTATTAATACTGAGACAGGTAGGAAAAAAATACGTAGTCGTGATTTTAATTTAAGAATAAATAATGTTGACATTAAAAGCGATTTAGAAGTGGCGACTGAGTTTGAAAAATATTTTTCTAATGTTCCAATCGATGTTACCAAATCTCTTGCGTCTTCTTCTGTATCTGCTGAGCTAATACTCCAGCAAAGCGTAGAGAAGTGTGACACAGATTTTGAATTCTCGGTGGTTAACCCTAAAGATATTTTGAATGCTTTCAAAAGTATTAATATGAAAACCACTAGGGATCTGTGGGGTTTATCTGTTAAGACTATTTCATCAATTATAACTATAATCGCCCCACATCTAGCGTCTGTGTTCAATTGCTGTGTCGCATCTGGCGTATTTCCTGACTTGATGAAGTATAGTAAAATTATTCCATTGTTTAAAGCTGGTGATACTTCAGATCCTTCAAATTTCCGACCTATTTCCGTATTGCCCACTCTAAGTAAAATATTTGAAAAGCTAATGCTTAGCCAGTTGCTCAGTCACTTTAATATACATAATTTACTTCATCGGAAACAGTTTGGATTCACGAAGGGTTGTTCAACTATAGATGCAGGAGTCAATCTGTTAAAAAGTATATTCGCGGCTTGGGAGGACTCGCAGGATGCATTAGGTATCTTTTGCGATTTGTCCAAAGCATTTGATTGTGTTCATCATGACACTCTTGTCAGGAAACTACACCACTACGGTATCAGGAACAAGGCTCTCGAACTTTTGACTTCTTACTTGGGCAATAGAATTCAGAAGGTCGATATAAATGGTAAAAAATCTGCGGGATCCCCAGTGGTAATGGGCGTTCCACAGGGATCGATTCTCGGCCCATTCTTATTTTTAATCTATATAAATGACTTACCCTACTATGTAAGGGATAAACATGAGATTGTTTTGTTTGCGGATGATACTTCATTGACGTTTAAAATAAATCGACAATTACGCAATTTTGACGAAGTAAATGACGCAATCTCTAAAGTTGTTCATTGGTTTAATGCTAATAATCTTTTGCTAAATGACAAGAAAACTAAAGTCATAAAATTCTCTACACCTAATGTGAAACAGGTGGCTACCAATGTACAGCTTAATGGAGCTGGATTGACCCCTGTTGAGTCAACTGTGTTTTTGGGTATCACAATTGATTCAAAACTACAATGGGGCCCACAAATAGAAAAACTATCAGGCAAATTAAGTTCTGCTGCATATGCTGTTAAAACTATAAGACGGCTTACTGATGTGGATACAGCTAGAATGGTTTATTTCAGTTATTTTCATAGTATAATGTCCTATGGAATTCTTCTCTGGGGTAGCGCTGCGGACATTAACACCATATTTGTATTGCAAAAAAGAGCTGTAAGAGCAATATATAAACTTGGTCCGCGAGAATCTTTGAGAGAGAAGTTTAAAGAGATTAACATTCTGACTGTAGCATGTCAGTATATATATGAGAATCTAATTTATATGCATAAATATAAAGACTCCTTCTGTAAAAGGAGTGATACTCATAATATAAATACTCGATATAAGCATAACTTTGTGTTACATACCACCCGTCTCCACAAAGTAAGTAACTCTTTTATGGGGCAATGTATAAGATTCTATAACAAACTTCCCAGTGATATCCGAGAAATGTCTATGAATAAGTTTAAAAGAATTATAAAAGCCAAATTGTGTAGCAGGGCTTATTACAAAACTTCTGATTATTTAAGTGACAAAATAGCTTGGGATTGAGTCGCTCTAAATTAACACATTTAAATACAATGTAAATTTATTTAAGAAATATATATTTTAAAAAAGGATTCCTACTGAGTTTTCTGGCAGTGTTTCTCAGTAGCTGCCACGTCATGCACTGCACGGTAGGGTAAAAAAAATTGACGATTCCACACAAATGTAATATTTTAACGGAATAAACGACTTTTGAATTTTGAATTTTGAATTTTGAATCGGTTTGAATTCTTAAATGACACACATTCAAAATGAATGCGATCATCAGAGAACCTCATGGAAAACCTTATACTGAAAGTGCCAGTTCATTCCACTAATTTCTACAGTAAATCTTTTTCTGCCCAAGCAGTATGCCTTTGGAATACATTACCTCGTGCTTAATTCTTAAAATCTTTTAAAAACGACTTCAAGAAGCATTGTCATGTCATCGTCAACTCTTTTTCTTCTTCTTTGGTTTAATTTAGAATATCATCATCATCAAGTCCGCCAAAGTACATCCACTGCTCCCCAAAGAATGGGGGGATATGCCATAATAGCCACGCTTTGTAGACGGGTTGGCGATCGCAGTTTGATGTTCATAGTTCACAGAAAAAACGCTGCTGCCCGTTATCTATAGGTATTCCATCGGACGATTACTACGTCGAAACTACGGGATGAGATAGGATGATGATATTCTATGCCCGTCACCACACAGCAATAATATATGTTCAGATTATATGTTGGAGAAACTATATAATACTAGCTGTGCCCCGCAGTTTTACATGCGTTAAATTTTATAAATTATCACAGTTCCTCCCACGTAGGTGATAGCGTGATAATAAGTAGCCTATATATGTTGACCCGACCTCTTACTAATATATTCATGCAAAATTTGAAGTAAATCCATGCAGTATTTTTTGAGTTCAGCTCGCACATACATACAGACAAACACACAAAAATTCAAAAAACTATATTTTTGGCTTCGATGTCAATTGTATCACGCCCCAAGTATCCTTTTTAAACATTTTCAATGTACTGTTTTGACTTTCATACGATTTTATTATATGTAAGTATACATAGATTTGTATGTATTGTATACAATAGAGAATGCATGAATTAAAGTTTTTATTATTTATATGTATTAATATAATTATAGTAGATATAGCTTTTAATTCCATTGGGTCCCTGTTGCTACCCTTTACTTGGCTTCAACGTATATTCCATACCAAGGTTACTTGGAAGAAATCGCAGCCGTGACAGAGCCACCCATTGTATTTATACATCTTGTTGTAATTTATGTGTACTTGCTTTTCTTGTGTTCAATCAAGGGTATTTCACTTTTATAACATGAACCCAAAAATAAGATGTACTGCACATACATAAAATTAGATCATCTGATAACACACACATTACTAGCAAATAGCAATGCACCGCGGTTTCACCCGCGTTAAAGTAGTTTTGCCGTAAAAGAGTAAGAAACATACATCCGTACATATATACTCAAAAACTTTCGCATTTATAAATATTAAAATTAAATATTAGTAGGATGTACCTCTAGCGGTTTTGGCAGTGCACTCCGGAATAGCTCGCAGTTGGTAGATTTTTTCCTACTTACTTGACACTTGTCGTCAAATTTTGGACAATTTATACAATATCTTTATAAATTGTAGCCTATGTGTTATTCTGATGTATACGCTATATTATTGTAAGGTTTAATTGAAATCCATTCAGTAGTTGTTACGTGAAAGAGTAACAAACATTCATCCATCCATACATATAAGTATAAATATATATAAGTTAAAAAAATACCTATTAGATTTAATTTAATGTAATGTAAATATTTATAGTAGTAGTTAGTTATTTTTTGTTACAAGATAAATAGATGCTGTACAGAGACTCTATCCTACAGTCAAACCGATTACACGGTTTTGTGGGACTTATGTACAAACTTTTGAAAATATATTTGGATAAATAAACAAATAAAATAAAAAAATAATACTTACTAACTTTCACGTTTATAGTTTTATATAGTAGGATGTAACTATATAACAAGACACTTTTAGTTAGTATCGTTTCACTTTCATTGGTAGATAATATTCTAAGGAATGAGACAAGGAGTAGCTTTAAAACAAATTTTAATACAAACGACACGACACGAAACGATACTCACTAATGTATTATCAAACAAAATTTATTATTCAAATAAACAAAAACGAACTAAGGAAGTAAAATCACAAGAACTAAACCGGGCTAACAATTATAATAAAGACTTTTAACAACTCAAACTGCAATCGGGCAGAGTAACGGCCTCGACAAGGTTGGACGCCAAAAGAGAGCGATGCCGGCGAGGCATCGCCTTTTTATAGAAAATCCCCACTCTTGTAGTTTTCCGCTTCTACACGGCCCTTTCTGACAGGAGGCCGTCCACGGGCTCCATCTTTCAACTCTGGCGATCAGTCTCCAGGCTTGGCAACGACATCCTCGAACTTTCAGCAGCACGTGTTGCCGACGTGCTGGGTTGTGGCTCATCAACTTCATCAGGCATCTCGACTCCTGAAGGCTGCGTGACACTCCTCTGTGTCATTGTCAAACTCTGTAATGACACAAAACTACAGCACAAAAACATGTCCATAAAAGATAAGAGATAGCTTCAAAACATAATCTTTGTGTCGCACCAAAATCAAACAACAATTCGACACATATGTAGGCTTAGCACACCTAACTCAGCCTAACCACAAGAGTATAAAATAAACTGATATCTGTACCGTTCACCCGGGGCAGTTCCCGTCGGGGGAGTGCCACCTCACGACTTGCTAGAGATCTACGCGCACTTACGTGAGACATAACTTTGCGTGTGTTAATCAGTCCCAGATAAAAGCGTATTTCAACCCAAATTATCAATAAAACACAGTCAATATTTAACACAAACATATCTCACACCACGTCTCGTCAGCGGCCAACCCGTGGCATGACCCTACGTGTAACACACAGCACCACGTCTCGTCAGCGGCCAACCCGTGGCATGACCCTACGTGTAACACAGCTCCAGGACCACACGTCCGAGCATAAAGGAAGGGACACAAAACCACACCAGGCATGTCCCATATACTAGGATCGCATGCCTGAGCGCACTCCAAGACAGCATCCAATAACATGAAACCCTACCTTACTTGAAGTGTATCCGTCAGCCAGGATAGCATATCCGAGTACAAGGACCTCCAAGACAGAGACTATCCCAACCGCAAGATAGAACTTCCCTTAATGTGTTTGCCCTTTGCGAAAAACACTTTGCACAAATAGAGAATCATGAAATCAATTTGTAATTCTCAAAACAACACAATGCTCGGCACACAAGCATGTCCACAAAAACTTTACAAAATTAGTTTAAGCAAAATATCAAAGTGCCTAAATAATTAAAGTCACACACCATGGAAAGTGACTCCACACACATCGGGAGTCCACTCACCACGCCACGGGATCATGTACTTAACTGCGTTTAAGCTCCCATAGCAGCCGGAAACACGCGCACGCACACGCCCGCCAGACCAGGCGCCTCAGGGCCCCAGCCCCGAAGGTAGCCACCGGGTCACGCCGACAGCCTGCTCCAAACAGCAAGTGACACACTCGCCTTTTCTCTCCAACACCACTCGCTTGACAAACCTTGCCACGCAAGCCATGTACTGGCCGCAGTCTGCGCCCATAGTTTGCTTAACACCTTCTTGGATCCACGCATATCCTGTGGACTAAGAGAATTTAATTACAAAGAGAACATCACCAAACGATCACCAAACGTGAACTCTTTTAATTAGCCTTATTCAAAATAAAGGCGACGGTTTTTTTTTTACTCATACACATTACACGTAACAATTATACGAAACGTATTTCTACGTAAAATCCTGAAAGACTCAACAGAGGTCCCTTCATGTAACATCAGAACCACCTGGGTTCTTTACTGACCGAATTGTATAAGAAATACAAAAATCATTGTCTTACGTAGCTAATTGCATCCAAACTACCATTCTGAGGCGATTGAATTACTTCGTTCGCTGCCTGGGTTATTCGTGTCCATCCAATTGGTACACCATCAAAATCATCAGCATTTGGCATCATTAGCGTCTTTCTAAAACAAAATCCTGAAAACAATGCACTAACGCGCAACACACATATTAGATCACATTAACGCTCGGTATATTTCAGAGCTTTACCATCGATAATTATAAAAATAACTTCTATGAGATAATTGAGACGGAGACTAAAAATTTGTCATTTCCGTCAGACTTTTTGTGGCGGAAAAATGTGTACTAAACCACCTTTCTCCGACTCGGCTACACCTGACAATAACTCACTTGATTTGAGATTGCTAACATGACTGATCTCACTTTGGTGTAACCTTTGTCCTTTAATATGACCAAGTCTTTTACATAACATCATTATATATGACGAAACATATAATCGTCCGACAGAAAGTACATCCACACTCAGAACATCTTCTCATGGTTCACACAAATATTTTTCCCATGCGGGAATCGAACCTGGGACATGGGAGTGACAAGACAACGTTTTAACCAGTACGCCACGCATGCAATCAAACTTCAGAGGATGACTTCAAACTTATGTTGATAACTCCGCTGCTA
Source organism: Pseudoips prasinana (assembly GCA_951640165.1). Lineage (NCBI taxonomy): Eukaryota > Metazoa > Arthropoda > Insecta > Lepidoptera > Nolidae > Pseudoips > Pseudoips prasinana. The sequence goes on along the minus strand of OX621251.1, from coordinate 26,563,983 downwards.
AGAAGTAGCTTGAGAACGTGCACTGTTATTACACCTACTAGGTTTTAAATAACAACTCATTTACATTGTAGAATGCAAATAACACATTGAGTATTAAATTGAAAAAATGATAAGACTATCAAGTGTTACTAAGTAAGCTTTGTCAATACCTTGTAGCATAGGCTTTTCAGCTCCTCACTCAATCCTCTCATTACCATTAGGCGCAAAACAACGGCATGACATTTTATACAACACCATGATGTCAACCGTTTGAGGTTACATTCCTCAGCGGTGGTCAATACCTACAGCTATATACCATGGCTATCATGCAATGCGCACGATACTGAGCGGCGCTGGCGACAGCTATCAACACTACGACGTCTACTGATCGAGCTTAGTTCGTAATTCGTAACACACATCGCAAATTACCTTTTATTTTCACATGACGAATCGGTTAGCCTAAGAGGCTGTCACTGCTTCACCGGAATATCGCAAACTACCGTGCGACAAACTAAGTAAATGGTTTCACGCCCTGATATGGGATTCACCTTTCAAGAAAAGTCTTGATCGGCCACGTAAAATACATCGCGGTATCTCACAAACAAAACAATAAAATTGTACTTACGTAAATCACACACCACAGAAATTAACAAAAATAAAACAAAGTTTACTGTACACTTCGTAGACTGTTCACTGTTAATACACTCTGCAACAAACTGGGCTTATACAAACATTCCCTGACGTCCCAATGATTTAGTATTTGAGGGCGATCGACCACGTTGCACCATAACTGTATATCGGAAGTGATTAGACACAAAGACATAATAGTGGCTAGCACGACTTAACTATCGACTGAATCGTGTCAACAACTGCCCGAGTAGCCGAACTACCCACATTTTTCATTTTATAGTGGTAGATTTTAAAATTACTTTCGATCGTTTCTAACTTACTCATGATAGAATCTAACGTGCGGTGTAGATTTTCTTGTGCCTTAGAAGGCATTGCAATCACGTACGCGCACACAAAAACAAAACAACAAGCGGTACAACGTGGTACTTACTTTTTAAAAGCAACCGATACCAAAATACAAATAAATTTTGCTTACAGGAACACTGTCGACACTATACAAAAGTAAAACACACAAACGAGGTACTCAAAATCACTCCAATTATTTAAAGATTCTGCACGGTCTACCTCAGCATACCAATTATCGAAAATATGTAAATTTGAGTCAAAATTGGAAATGTAAAAATGTTCATTCAGGCAAACACGACTGTGAAATGCTCTGGGACGCTGCTACGAGTGGGTTCCGAACCACGTGGCGGTGATCGAGACCGAGTGCATGGACGTTGCCTGTGATTAAGTCGTAGGCGACAATTGATCTCTCGGTCGCGGCACTATATTAAGCGTCGAGACACTAACCTCCGTGTTCATACATGAGCGACGCGCATCACGCGAATCTGCTTGAACCGGCGATCGCAGGATATTGCGCTTAGGTGTACGCGAAACATGCTCAACTCGAGATAGCGACTCAACACGGCTTGGGTTTCCCTCCGACACTCTCGTATCACAAACACCCGAACGCCCTGGCCTAGGTGAAGTCCGAGACGCATCTTCAATGCCTTAAGACGAGTAAGCATTGCCTGCATTTCGAGCCATAACCTAAAATTTTCGTCTGGCGATCGCTCGCGACGCTCACTGTGGCGACTACCGTGCCCAGGACTATACCTATCCCGGCGATTCACACTATAATCACGCTCACGATTCGACATAACGAAAATAATACCACTAAACAACAACAAAAGCCAACCAATTAACCACATAAAACTGCACAACAACAACAAAAATATTTGACCTCACCGATAATTGCAAAACACACAAATAACTAAGTGGGCGAAAGCAGAATCTCACTTCTGATCTAAGGAATGAGACAAGGAGTAGCTTTAAAACAAATTTTAATACAAACGACACGACACGAAACGATACTCACTAATGTATTATCAAAAAAAATTTATTATTCAAATAAACAAAAACGAACTAAGGAAGTAAAATCACAAGAACTAAACCGGGCTAACAATTATAATAAAGACTTTTAACAACTCAAACTGCAATCGGGCAGAGTAACGGCCTCGACAAGGTTGGACGCCAAAAGAGAGCGATGCCGGCGAGGCATCGCCTTTTTATAGAAAATCCCCACTCTTGTAGTTTTCCGCTTCTACAATATATTAATACAGATAAATTAATCTTCATTAATCCAGATAACCGAACCGTACGAGCTCTAGTTTAGCTTATTTACAAGACAGTAAAACAAGAAGTGGGTCAACGCTTGTTTAGTGTTTAATGTTTAAAAGGTTTAACAAGTCAGCCAGCCCCAAAAATATAAATATTATTTCTTATCTTGTTTCTTCTTATATTGAGTTTTATAGCGGCTTATTATTACTTACTTATTTTTATATACGTATAGAAAGTTATAAAGCTATACCTATTTATACAACACTAGCGGCCCGGTACGTGCTTCGCTACGTATAAGGCATAGTAATAAAAAAATTATAATTAAGTTCATTTATTCAAACAAAAAAATATTTTAAATTGCTAAAAGATGTTGATTTTACACTTTTTCAAGACTTTTTTTAAATTTTCTCTACATACATACCTTCCCTGGACTTCCACAAATAATTCAAGACCATAATCAGCCAAATCGGTAAAGGCGTTGCTGAGTTATAACATTACCACGAAAAGTGGCATTGATTTTTATATATATAGATTACACTAATATTATAAAGCTGAAAGTTTGTGAGTGTGTGACTGTGTGAGTGTGTATGTCCGTTACTTCTTCACGTCTAAACAGCTGGAGCGATTTTAATAAAATTTGGTATGGTTTATTTTGAGTTTCCGTCACCTTCGTACCATGATTGGGACGACCAGTTGGAGGTGACGGAGGGGGAGTTGGACCGAGCAGTACGGCGACTTGCGGCCCGAAATACCGCCCCTGGCCCGGATGGGATGCCGGGCAGGGCGTGGGTTTGCGCCCTGGCAGTCCTGGGGGACCGGTTGAGGCAACTGTTCACCAGCTGCCTCCGTAGTGCCGTGTTCCCCACCTGCTGGAAAGAGGCAAGGCTTGTGCTCTCCATCATAACGTGCCTCCCTATCTCCGTGGTATAGTCGGGGCATATTTGCGCGAAAGGACGATTAAATTCGTCGGTCGGAACGGGATTGAGATCCAGAGGGAGCTCTCCTGCGGGGTTCCTCAGGGATCCGTGTTAGGACCCCTGCTATGGAGCCTCGCGTACGATGTGGTCCTGCGGATAAGCCTCCCTCCCGGGGTGAGCGTCGTCTGCTATGCGGACGACACGCTCATCATAGCCCGGGAGGTAAGTTTCCAGCGGGCGGTACGGCTCGCCGAACTCGGTGTCGCGTGTGTCGTCGCGGCCATAACGAGACTGGGCCTTCGGGTAGCGCCTCACAAGACCGAGGCGCTATGGTTCCACGGCTTACGCCGTAGGGAGGAACCACCCAGTACGTCAATGCGTGTAGGTGACGCAGAGGTCAGGGTGGGGCGGTACATGAAGTAGGCCTAGGCCTCACCCTAGACAGCCGATGGGGCTTCGAGGAGCACTTCGAGCGTCTGGCCCCCCGAGTGCGCCGGGTAACCGGAGCGTTACACCGGCTTTTGCCAAACCTCGGGGGTCCCAGGGAAGAAGTTCGCCGCCTCTACGGAGGTGTCGTGCGATCCATGGTCCTTTATGGGGCGCCCGTCTGGTCTGTACGCCTGACGGGCGCCTCCCGCTGCAGAGCTATTTTGAACAGCCCGCAGCGAGTGGTGGCCATACGGATCGCACGAGGATACCGGACGGTATCCTTTGAGGCGGCGATACTCCTGGCGCGTCTCCCGCCGTTTGATCTCCTGGCGGCAGTCGACGCGACGGTTTACACCGAGATCCGCGTCCTCCGGGAGAGCGGTGAGGCGCCAGAGCAGACGCTCGTTGCCTATAGCCGGGATGCACACCGGCGCGTACTAACGCAGTGGCGCGCACGGCTTGAGTTGCGCCTGAACGTGCGCCGTGCCGTCGATGCTATCCTGCCTCACCTCGAGGCCTGGGTGGGAAGGAAGGGCGGTTACGTCACCTACAGACTGACTCAGATACTCACCGGACACGGGTGTTTCGGTGAGTATCTGTGTCGGATAGGCCGAGAAGTGACGACAAATTGCACACAGGCGAAAAATCTATAAAAGTCGGACAAAACCAAAAAACACAAAAGCATTCAAAAATTTCAGAACTTGTTCTTATCGGCTAATCCGATAAACAATGCATGCTAAATGCACAGGTGGCACTGGTTATGAGTCACCTACGGTTTTTGGTGTCATTCCAAAGGTTGACTTATTCAACAGCGGATGTGTTTACGGCGCTCAGAGTGTTACTTAAGTGGTAGCTTTTTTTTGTATTTGTGTCGTGAAAGTTAAAGGTTTTGTGATGGATTCCCTTCCAGGAGGTAATAAACATGTATTTTATTTATATTTTTATAAGAAAACTTCTGTTTTTTATATTTAAAAAAAATGTTAAAGAAATTAACTATTATTTTGCATGTTTTTGATTTTCATGAAGTGTACCATACGGAACCTCCGGGGTATCTTTCTAGTAAATTTAGAAAATATGAACATTGATTCATTAGGCAATCATATTTTAATGCGTCCGTACGCGACGCTTTAACAAACTTGTCTTTTGAAACTATGACTAGTGATTTTTACCCTCTATTATTTAAATTGTGTAATAAAAGATCTTTTTTAAAAGTTATTTTTTTCACGTACTATACGTGTAATACGTGCAATGGAAGATACATTTAAAATATTAATGGTGTCTTCCGATCCTTTTATTAAGATAATTAGTTGGTCAAAAATCGGATCCATTGTGTACAGATGTATTAAGTATGTTAGACGAACCTGATATTAAATAATTTTTGTCAAAAATATTTTCTACGTTGTTTTATTTACATATAATTCCATATTTAAGCGTTTCCTATAATATTAAAACCCATTTAGGTTTTGTCCGACTTTTATTGATTTTTCGCCTGTGTGCATTGTCACCATTGCGGGAGCGACCTGGACTCTGCCCAGCGTACGCTGGAGGAGTCCCCGGCCTGGGAGGCCGAGAGACGAGTCCTGGTCGCTGAGATCGGACGGGATCTTTCGCCACCAGCAGTCGTGTATGCGATACTGGCTGGCGACTCCACCAAATGGGACGCCGTGGTCTCCTTCTGCGAAGCAGTCATGCTCCAGAAGGAGGCCGCCGAGCGGGTTCGGAAGCGAGCCGACCCCGCTCGTAGACGAAGGAGGCGTCGGGGCGGCGGCGGCAGCCGTTAGCCCTACTCCCCTCGGGGCTGCGGTGGCAGTATGAGAAGTGTCCTCTACTGCCGCCACGTGCAAGCAGCCCCGGAAAGACAGCGAACTGTTTGTGGCGCAGTCGCTGTGCCGTACTGGCAGGAGTCGGCAAATGGCGAGGGCAACCCACTGCTCTCCCCGGGTGCGTGTCCCGACCATCTGGGACACGGCGCAAAAGGGGGGCACCGGAGCAGCATACCCGCGTTCCCGGGGCTCCCCCTATCAGGCGCCAGAAGAAGTCCACGGCAGGTTAGGTTTAGTCGGTGTGAGTCCGACATACCCACCCGCAGACAGTTTTTGCGGGTGGCATGCATTAGCATTTCCCCTGCCATATCAAAAAAAAAATGTAAAAAAAAATGGTTTATTTTGAGTTAGCTGACACCCTGGATGATAACACATGGCTATAATTTATAAAGCCTAACGCGGGCAAAACCGCGGGGCACAGCTTGTTAAATATAATCACGGACCTGAGCAACTCGTAGCACTTCAATTTGCAAAATACATACGCAAACAATAATCTCGTTGCCCTTACAAACATGGAGAACGACTGACGCACTTCATAAACTGATGTTTAGCAAGTTGTTCCGTATTGTGAATACTTAGATTAAGCTCCATATACGAGAAGACTTCACCTTTATATTATTAATTGTATTTGTATTAAATAATTGGTGAAAATTGACAGTAATATATGATATACATTCATTACTGAGAGGCTCCGAATTGAGTCAGTTTTGGTTATCACCCGTTTACCGATTTACTGTACTGATAGATGGTACAACATAGGTCTTCCCCAAAGGTTTGTATAACGTTGCCATTTGAAGGGTTTTGCCATAGTCACCGCGCTTGGCATGCGTGTTGGTGACCACAGTTAGGTGGTAGCTAGTACACAGGTGGCGCGAGTTACCGCTACAATTTGGTATATCCCTTAGTCGCTTTTTATACCTCGCCGTTCACTTATAGCCCGGTGAGAGCAATTGCTATGTATTCGTTATAAATTAAATTGAAATTAATAAAAACATTGTAGGAATGTTAGGTATCAGTAATAACTTGCATTTAAATTAGTAAAATCATCGTAGAACAGCTAGGTATCAATAATAGATTGTAGTAGATTCAGTATAGTACAGTATAAACATCGCAGTATTGCTAGGCTAGTTATGGATAATATACTGCACCAATATTATTAAACAAAAGTTAAATATATATATACTATTCCGTTGTACGCTCTGCACCGGAGCAGCATACCAGCGTTCTCGGGGTTCCACCATCAGACGCCAGAAAATCTCCACGGTATGTTAGGTTTAGTCGGTGCGAGTCCGACATAACGGCCCGCAGACTCTTTTTGCGGGTGGCATACGTAGGTATTCCCCTTCCCCCTACTTTGTCAAAAAAAAAAAAGCTATCACCGATCAGAACTAAATACATAATATATTTTGTTATTTAATTTAGTAAAACGTTATCCATTATCAATATATAGCAATCATCGATACAAAGCTTTCCTGCGTAATTTGACTTGCTCCTTGTTGTAGTATTCCTTCTAATATTATTAGAATTAATTATGTATTCTTCAATTTCGGTACGGAGATAGTTCACTCCCGTTTGCACTGAATAATCATCGTCGAAGTGTATACGGTTTTGGTGAAAGGCTCGATCAATACGCGATAACCCCATAAAACATCTCCAAAGAATCCGCAAGGTATTCATGAATATAATTTTCCGTTGTCTAGGGTATGTGCTACCTCCATGGCGGGCTGGGTGCACACGGGAAGCTGCGCTCATCCAACTGCCTCATCGATGGACGTTTCGTGCTGAAGATCTCCGATTACGGACTCAACACGTTGTGTACGCCAACCGACTTGATAAAGGACGACATGTATTACTACAGTAATTATCAAGATTTGTTATGATTTGGACATAAATCAGGAAGCTTATTATGTTTGAGATTGGGCTGTTTATATCTTGGTGCTTCAGGAAATTAAACATTAATTACAGTAGAGTGTGGAGTACACATATGAAACATCAATTTCAAACTTATCTCTTTTCAATAAGGTTAAAATGAATAAAAAATTATAAAGCAAAGCCTGTTTAAGGGTTAATATAGAATGTGTAAAAGAATTGTAAGTAATAGTTTAGTTAAAATTTTATAACAAAAACGACGCATAACTAAAGCATAGCTAATTTATATATCTGTGTGTATACATATCTGTCACTCTCGTAGCGTATCGTATCTCCCAAACGCACTCAATTGCACTTGTGCCGCAGTGGTTAAGGTGGTTGCATAGGTACTCGTGTTTTGGGTTCAACCCCCGCACGGACAACTAATTGGGAGATCCATTTATTATTGTGACAGGGTGTGCTTTATGTTATGTGGGTTAATTACATGTTTGTAAATCCCGCGATATTTTAAACATTACCATCTGTCCCCAAAGTAACTAGAGCCTGTACTATGGCAACCAGACAATTGATAAACATATTTGTATATTTTTATATACATACTTGTATAAATTATACCCATACACAAAACAAATAAACGTTTTTTACAACACCAGGGAAATTAAACCCTGTGCCGCGGGGTACTTTACAGACACAAAGTACATCCAGACTCAGGGATAGCTATTTATGAGTCAAACAAATAGTTGTCCAGTGCGGAAATTGAACCCGGGACATGCGCCACTTCATTGCGGGTTGTGTTAACCGCACCACCACATATGCAGTCATGTCTCATATCTCATACATCTGCGTTATCCCTCAATATCACATGTTGGATTTGAACCCAGAACCTCATTCATCTGCGATTAAACACGCTACCGTTAGAATAACTAGACAGTCAACTATTTCTGTATGTAATGCAAGTGACTTCGCAGTTTCCGTGAAATGTATTGTACTTACTTTTGTAGAGTTACTATGGACAGCTCCAGAATTGGTACCAGGAAGTATCTACCCCGGAGCAGCGGCATCGCTCAAGGGTGACGTGTATAGCTTCGGCGTCATTCTAGAAGAGATAGTGCTTCGGGCAGGCCCCTTCCATCATTATACACCGACACTCGCTAACAAAGGTAAACTAAATAATTATTGTGCACTAAATCTATCTTCTATACATGTAATAAAATCGTAGGAAAGTCAAAACTGTACATTAATTTTTTTTTTAAAGTATACTTGGAGCGTGATCTACAGTCGATATCAAAGCCCCAAATATAGTTTTTAGAATTTTTGTCTGTCAATCTGTTTGTCTGTATATATGTTCGAGCTAAACTCAAAAAGTACTGCATGGCATTACTTCAAATTTAGCATGAATATTACTTAGAGTGAAACGTGAAACGTAGTTTAATGAATTATAAAGCATGGAGAATAAATACTTCTGGACACTAAATTAGAAAACAAAATAAAATATTGCAAACGGTGTCATATGAAATAAAATGATGTTTGCAAAGATCTAAAACAAATAATTTCGAAGATGATTATGCATATAGCTGAAAATTGACCTTGGCTCCTTTCTTTCTCCCCAACCCTACTACCCTCCCGTCCCTCCAAAAATTTTGTAATAAGTTATAGAATATGGACTGAGTAAAGAGTTTTTTTTATAGTCTTATTACTCTTAGATTACAGGAAAGTCTATAAAAAAATTATTGTGGTTATAGTATCATATAGTTTTTCCCAATATTTGTTCATTCCCCATGCGAGTCTAATTCGCGCATTTCCAGGCTTTTATAGAAAAAAACTGGGCAAGTGCGAGTCGGACTCGTGCAAGAAGGGTTCCGTACCATTATTTATAAAAACGAGCGAAAAATGTTCACGTTAGTTGTATGGGAACCCCCTTAAATATTTATTTTGTTTTGTTTTTTAGTTATAGCGGCAATAGAAATACATGATCTCTGTAAATTTCAACTGTCTAACTATCACGGTTCATGAGATACAGCCTGATGACAGACGGACAGACACAGCGAAGTCTTAGAATAGGGTCCCGTTTTACCCTTTGGCTACGGAACCCTATAAACCGGATACATGAATATGCGTTTCTGTGCGTAATATAAACATCCCCAACACACGTTTAGAAAGTAATTATATCATTCCGCTCAGATCGCTCGTGGGTACATGCCCTTTCATTTGCTAAATAGGTCTTTGACCTCGTAAAATCATAGAAGTTGTAACGACTTTTATCTCTACAGCACTAAAATATTTTCTGGATAATACCGCATTTGTTTCGTCATTTCTAGAATGATTAATCTAGAAAATATGAATGCCTAACTGTCGAATTTCAGCACCGACTTGTGTCGGTTTTGAACGGCTGCGATTGATTACATCTTTTATGACCGATGTGTAAAGTTTTACTACTGACTACTTATTGACTCCACGTGTGGCGCAACGGTTAAGCCAGTCGCCACCCACTTCGTGTTCCGGATTCGATTCCCGCACAGCATTCCTATTTGTGTCACCCATAAATAATTATTCTTAGTGAGAGTAATTTGTGTCCATATTATTACGTTTGTAAAATACCCCGCGGCATTGCCTTTAAAAATATAAAAATAATTATAGGTACCTACTTCACATATGCCGACCCGATTAAAAAGTCAAAAGGATTTATTTGAAATAGCCCATAGGTATAGTATTTATAATAGTAATTAATCATTAAAGTTTTTAAAAACATAATAACCGACTTCAACATTTCTAATCCTAGAACAACCTTTTTAAACAAAATGAATATATAATGAATATGTATATGTTTTCCATAAATATTATGCGATTACTCCGTTGTTTGAGACCGATTTTGATATTTATTTTTTATTCGATGGTTGGATGTTTATGGAATGGGCACATAAATAAAAATAAATAAAAAATCGTGCAGACGACTTGATAACCACCTTCTTTTGTAACCGGTAACTAAAGACACATGAAAGTTCTACTTACTACTAAACAACTAATTTCAGAAATATCCGAAAGCAACCCTATCTATAAAAAAAATTGTATGCAAAATCGTTTTTTAAGAAAATGAAAAATCGCTTTACATATAAAACAAAACACAGTCGAATTAATAACAAAAACGAATAGCTAGGGGGGACTATATTTAATTGTAAAATCGTTTAATAAAATCCTAATCTATTCGTATTTTGTTGACTGTACGTACTAAAATTATTACGGCTTCCATTACCCTATCCATCATCACTATCAGGATTAACTATTATGTCCAAACAAATAATACGGCGTCGTAATAGACGAAACGACACTCATTTGTTATGTGGTATGAAACCATGTTTCACTATATACAAGCAAAGTGGCCGACAGAAGAAAGGAATATGGAGAAAATATCAAGTTTCACGATAGACATAAAAATCAATACAATTCAATGTTAGAAGCAAACTAGAAGAAGTAGAATTGGTTGAGTTATTGAATATTGTGAAGTATAATATGAAAGTCCTTCAATATTCTTGTCTAAGTATTGTTATTCACAGACTGTTCATATGCCGTTGATCTTATTGTGAAAACTATTTCTTATTTGAAAGCAGCCTCTGTAACCAAAGTTATATTATGCTCATATAGCTTTTTTATTAAATGTGAAATTCGAATGTATACATACACGACTTTGTGTTGGAACACAATTCAAATTTCGAATAGGGTTTGCCGTTGAGTCCATTATTGAACTAGTAACGATTTTTACATATAACGAGTATTATATAAGACATACGGGATGTTTTTTTTTTCTTTAAATACATGTTAATAAAGCTTCATTTTATTTATACCAGAAATCGTCGCCCGCGTATGCGCACGTGAGACCCCTCCATTTCGCCCCGTGGTGGGAGTCAGTGAAGTAGGTGCGGCGGCAGGAGGAGGGGGTGGTGCCGCAGTAGAACTGTTGGAGCTGGCTGCAAGATGCTGGGCAGAGGTTCCTGATGATAGACCAACGTTTGATGCAATTAATGCTAATTATATCAAGTAAGTTTTGTGTGAGACATAAGTTTTTATCAAATAATGTCCTCCTGGACGATTACAGCCACGATGGCCAATTTCAATGGAAACTAGCCGTCTGCACGGGACATATTATAGTGCACAAGTGAAGGTGCATATACAGGGGCACTTTCTTTTCCATCACTCTCAAGATCCCATGGGGCGACGAGCGACACGACCGGAAGGAGGTCAAGTACAGGACCGACGGCTTTACATGCTCTCCGTGGCACAGATCTTCTATCAACAAATGTGTACCATTTTTTTTTATTTGGTAGTGGGATTGGTACTAAGCACGCCTCCCGCAAAAAGTGTCTGCAGGTGATTATTTAATTGGCTGTCATAAAACATACATGATAATCGTTATAATCAGACACTTGGGCTCTAGGTCCTCGGTTCTAGTTGAAATTCTCTCGGTGTATTAGACTCTAGCCTAGATCATTGTGTCTCTGGTTTTGCTGTGGAGGGAAGTGAAATTACTTTTTATGAATCCTATACACACATCAACAAAGTCTAGGGATACGTTATTTTGAAATCAAACATGGCTTTATTGTTTAAAACCTATTTAGTTTCCTTAAAAAGTTTATTTACAGATTTAAACCTTGTCTATTCTTTATTCAAAATTTAAAAATTAAAATGAGAAACAAATGAAAACACGCAAAGCACAGCGCAATCTTGAGTTGTATCTAATTTTAAGAAGTTGCATTAAATTTTTTTTTGCGTGTTAATTGAAAAAAACCTGATAAATTGTTTTATTTTCTTTTCTCAATTGGTTGTGTAAGCTTTTTAGCGTCATGCCACGCCATCATTTGAGTCGAGATGAAATGTTACGGGCAGTTGGCATGTTACAAAACGGTGCTATTCAACGCGTCGTTGCTGAGTCTCTGGGCACAAGCCAAAATGTGGTATCCAGGCTGTGGTCACGTTATCGCGCTACTGGAGATGTGGCAGAACGGCACACAGGTAGATATCGTGTTACCACTCAGAGACAGGATCGATTTCTCCAAATGACCGCCAGAAGACTACCCAATATCACAGCGATGCAACTAGTGCAAAGGCTCCAGGAGGGTCAGCAGCTGCTGGTGAGCGACCAAACCGTGCGAAGGAGGCTGCATGAAGTTGGTCTTCATGCTCGCAGACCGCTACGAGTCCCAGCGCTGCGACGTGGCAATCGCGGTAGGCGACTTTTATGGGCTCAAGAACATTTGACATGGAGTGATCAACAATGGTCATTGGTGCTGTTCACTGATGAGTCCCGCTATGGATTTCATCCAGATTCGAGACGAACACGCGTTTGGAGAACTCCAGGCAGGGTCAGCCGTCTCCGACACCCACAGGAGGTCCACTCTTACCAAGGCGGGACAATTATGGTGTGGGCAGGAATACGAATCGGCGGACGAACCCAACTCATTTGGATTCAGGGCAGCATGACTGCCCATAGATACCGTGAGGAGGTAGTAGAACGTGTCATTGTCCCGCTCAGGGCCCTAACGGGGCAAGAATTTCAGCTCATGCATGACAATGCACCTTCCCATACAGCGCGGCTGGTGAGGGCCGCCCTTCGAGAACACGATGTTCAGGTATTAGATTGGCCTCCACAGTCGCCAGACTTAAACCCAATTGAACACGCCTGGGACATGTTACAGCGAAGAGCATTGAGGGATTTTCCGCCCAACTTGACAACAGAAGAACAACTTTTCGAACATTTAAAAAGAACTTGGGACTGCATACCCCAGCAAGACATTGACACCTTAATTTTAAGTATGGAAAATCGTTGCCGCTGTGTGATTAATGTTAGAGGAGGAAATACCGATTACTGATTATCAGATTTGGTAAGATTTTTATTCATTTAATTCGATTGAATAATTTTATAAGAATAAAATGTTTTTGTTCACTCAGTAATTTTCTATGGCTTAATTAATTTAAGACTTTTATTAATTAGACAAACAAAATCGCATCGTGTTGTTAATGTTTAAATATCGGCCATGAAATTATCTTTAATTCTTCCATTTACAGTCATAACAAAATGTTTATAGTTTTCTAGATAATCAATGAAATGTTCAATATCCCTAGATTGTGTTGATGTGTGTATTTATTTCTGATTAAATTTGTTGCGGGATCCAAGACAGACTGGGACATACCTGAGCCTCACCTGAGCCCCATCAGTGTCATTAAGTTCTGTGTACTGTTTATTCTGGCCAAGCTTGAGTTGCAGTGGTAGGTAGGAGGGTTCGTCCCATTAGAAGAAACCAATCCTTCTATGGGGGTCTACATGGTCCGACAGCAGTACCTCGATTTATTTTGGTAGATAATATCGGACTCCAACAGAAATACATCTTTATTTTATATTGATAGACTTGACGGATAGCTTTGCCTATGTCTCCGGATTATGACAGACATAAATTAAGATTACTTTAATAAGTAATAATATGTTATGTTTGTCCTTTATAGAAACGTGAACTATGCAGTTGATCATGTGATGATTTTCAGCGAAGTGTTGTGTGTGAGCCCACGAAAGTTTATGAGTTAGTATGACCAATGTTTGACAGATAGCGCCACTATCATTCCAATGAATTTCATATATTTTCGCAGCAATGCGCACCAGGTACAGCTAAACCAGGTATAGCAAAATAATTATACTAGCTATGCCCCGCGGTTTCACCCGCGTTAAAGTAGTTTTGGCGAAAAAGAGTAACAAATATACATCCATACATCTATACTTACAAACATTCGCATTTATAATATTAGTAGGATGTGTACCTCTAGCGGTTTTGGCAGTGCACGCCGAAATAGCTAGCAGATGGTAGATTTTTTCCTACTTATTGGCACTTATCGTCCTATTTTGGACAATGCACACAGTATCCTATGTGTAAACTGTAGCCTATGTGTTATTCTGATATATAAGCTATATTATCGTAAAGTTTCATTTAAAGACGTTACTAAGAGAAATAACATCAGAAATCCAAATAGATTAGTACTGGACTTAATACCCAGAACAAGCCGGCTACAGAAAAATAGTTTTTCGATGTGCGTTAAAATTTTTAATAAAATTCCAGAATCATTCAAAACCTTGCCGCTATATAAATTTAATCTAGTTTTAAAAAAATGGCTGATAGAAAATGCGTTTTATTCGGTGCAAGAGTTTTTAAATCATAACTGTAGAAACATTTGTCAGAAGTAATCCACAGATTACCGATTGTGATTTTGTTTCTGAATTAACTAGATGCTTTTACATTTTAAAGTTTGTTGATATTTGCATGCTATTTTTATAGCTAAATGGGCTTGTTCTCCTGAAATGTTATACACCACATAATGTATCACCCTGTTTAAAGCAAATAAACAATTTGAATTTAAATCCATTCAGTGGAAGAGTAACAAACATCCATCCATCCATTCGTAGGATTAATTAGGATCACAATGTAGACTAGACCAGTCAACTATCAGCTATGGAATATCGTACAGTTACCAGGATTTTTACTAATAGGATGGTAAAGGTTAGGAGGGAAGATGGCAATCGATCAGCCACGGCCAATATAAGGAAGCTCACCTCACCTCAAGGTTAAGGGCAGTAACATTGATTTGTGTGGCTTAGATTGAATAAAACAACAGAAGGCCGCTATCAAGGTTGAGCTTTATGTTTGCAAAAAAGAGGAAACAAACATATTAAGAAAAATAATTTTAAGGGTATACTAATGCTTTCCATTTCAATTTTAAGGAAGTAAATATTTTCTTTATATATTTTTTGACGGTCACTGTAGCCTTGTTGGTAGTGCTCCTGCCTACGAAGCTGGTGGTCCTGGGTTCGAATCCCGGTAAGTGCAAATATTTGTGTGGTGAGCATGAATATTTGTTTCTGAGTCATGGATGTTTTCTATGTATTTAAGTATTTATGTATCTATATAAGTATGTATATCGTCGCCTGGTACCCATAGTACAAGCTTTGCTTAGTTTGGGGCTAGGGTGATTTGTGTGACATTGTCCCTAGATATTATTATATATACAGAAGAGACAACGCCCGCGCTAGGGATCTAATCCTTGTGTCGCAGGATACTTTATAAACATATAATAGACGGACACCGCTTACATACAGACTCGGAACAAATCTTTATGGGTCACACAAATAGTAGCCCGGCACAGGACTCGAACCTGCGACATGAAGCGGCGAAGCGACTGTCTTGGCCGCTGCGCCACACGTGCAGTATCATTCGTAAGATTTAATTAAATAAAACTATGAAACCCTTAAGAGGATGTTTTTTATTTGATAGATTTAAATAGATAGTAACTAAAAACAAAAACTGTTAAAAAAGAAAACACCGACTTCTATTAATTAAGTATAGCTTTAGCTTACCGGAGCAGCATACCCGCGTTCCCGGGACTCCCCCATCAGGCGCCAAAAGAAGTCCACGGTAGGTAGGTTTAGTCGGTGCAAGTCCGACATAACCACCCGCAGACACTTTGCTGGTGGCATGCGAAAGCATTCCCCCTGCCTTATCAAAAAAAAAGTATTAGCTTTAGCTGAAGTATTACACTTATAAGTTCGTTTTGAAGTCGGTGTTTTGCTTCTTTAACCGTTTCATTTCACAATAATAATAAAAATTCAGTTAACTCTTAGCTACATCCAAGTCTAAACTTATGATAGCCTTTAGACCTTATGAGACCCTTAATTAGATAGATAGATAGAATACTCTTTATTGTGCACACTCAGGCGGAAAGAAAATACATCGGATATAATATAAAGAACATAAGGTACAATGGGCGGTCTTATCGCCTTAAGCAATCTCTTCCAGACAACCTTTTAACCTTTAATTAGGTTCAGTCGCAAAATTGTTTTAGGTTTTTAGCTGACGCCTCTTATTCGTGACTGGCTTGTTCGTTTAGTGGTTAGTGACCTCGACTGGTAAGCCAGAGGTCGTGGGATCGATCCCACGCAGGACAAAACTTTGTGCTATGAGCACGATTATTTGTTACTAGCTGTGCCCCGCGGTTTTACCCGCGTTAAACTTTATAAATTATAGCCTATATGATGATCCAGGCTGTCAGCTAACTCCATACCAAATTCTATCAAAATCGCTTCAGCCGTTTAATTGTGAAGAAGAAACAAACATACACACTCACACACACACTCACAAACTTTCGCCTTTATAATATTAGTGTGATAGCTGTACCCGCGCTGCGTCCGCGTGTTAATTAGTTTGTGTTTTCTAAAATATATGTACCTAGCCTTAGTTACTCCTTATTACGTCAGCTACCTGCCAATAAAAGTCCCGTCAAAATCGGTCCAGCCATGTCAGAGATGAGACAGAACAAAAATTTAAAAAAATGTTAGTTTAAAGATGTTATTTTGTTGTAGGTACCGTATATATATATATGTTTGCTACTTTGACCTGAATGCAGATCACCTCAATAAACTCGATAGACTTCTGAATAACTGCATTCGGTTCATTTTCAATCTTCGTAAGTATGACCATGTCTCTTCCCATCGATCCCAACTGCAATGGTTACCGATCCGCGAACGACGATCATTACGAGCACTAACCACCTTATATTCTATTCTAGACTCTACTTCTTCTCCATCTTACTTATCTCATCACTTTCAATATCTCTTTACTAACCATACTAAAAATCTTCGCTCTTCACACAATCGTCTCCTCCAATGTCCATCTCACCGCTCTGACTTCCTTCACTCTTCTTTCTTTGTACAGTCAATTCTTCAGTGGAATGCATTACCTCTCGAAATCAGGATGGCCAAGAGTCGTATCTCATTTAAAAGAAAAGTTCGTGAGCATTTACTTCGTAAATTGTTAGCAGAAACCCCACAGTTATAAATTAAATATATATTTCATGATCGGATTTTATAGTATAGTATCATATAGTCTAGTATTGTATAATATAGTATTGCATAGTATAGTATTGTATAATATATTATTGTATAGTATAGTATTGTGTTTGTTTACTTTCTTACTCTTTGATAATTGTATGATCCGTGCACCTACCATGCTATCTCTGAACCACCCTAAGGTTGACTGGCAGAAAATGCCTTGGGCATTAAGTCCGCCTTTGTACAATTTGATGTGCATAAAGTTATAAATAAAATAAAAAAAATATATATTCATATACATGTGGTACAAACGGTTATTTCAATGTTACAAACAGACACTCCAATTTTATTAATATGTATAGATAGTGTAAGAGACTGGGACTGGTAATTATAAAAAAAGCTGGTTCCGATATAGTATAATATAATATTTTCTCTTCACATAGCCAACTGACATAACAAAACACGACTATTAAAAAACGTCAATATTTGAAAAATATAAAGAAGTATATATATATATACAAGGAGTTTATATATACAAAGAGGTCCGTTGCGCACAGATGTATAGATGTGTATGGGTGTAATTTATTTTATTTATTTTATTTTATTTGGGAAAATTACAGTGTCAATTATCTAATGTAGTCTAAAATAAGGATAACTTAGAACTATTTAACATTTTCCACATATTACAGACTATATAACTTGGTATGCATAAAACTATACAATTACAAAATTATTATAAAAGAAAGAAAGAGAGAAGTTCGTTAAGTAAAATTAATATTATGTTTGTTTAGAATTTAGAATTAGCACCAAACCAGTTCTTACTAATAATAGATTTAAGTTTTTGAGACGTAGTGTTAAATATATCAAATTCCGGAAAATCGTCCAGGTCTATCTTATTTAATAAAATAATGTCTGCTATTCTGCGTCTTTCAGAAAGAGGAAGCATATGATGTCTACGACATCTCGATTCATAATTGCTATCATATTTTTTACATTTAAATTGCAGAAATCTCATAAAGTTTCTTTGGATTGACTCTAGTCTATTGATGTAAATATTGTACTGAGGGTTCCAAATTTGAGAACAATACTCGAGGGTGCTACGCACGTATGAACAGTAAAGAATTTTTAGTACTTTGATACTACTAAATTGAGAGCTGGATCTTTTGATAAATCCCATGGACTTGTTGGCCCTCCCAACTATATTTTCAATGTGTTTTTCGTATGTTAGTTTATTATCATGAATCACTCCTAAATCACGTACCTCTTTAACATTATTTAGGTTTGTTCCTTTAAGTTCGTATTTAAATTCAATTAAATTTAGCTTACGGGAGAAAGTTATTGAGTGACATTTAGCAACATTAAGATCCAATTTGTTATTTACACAATAATCTTCAAATCTCTGAAGATCCTGCTGTAAAAGATGGCAGTCTGAGATATTATGAATTTGCTTAAAAATTTTCATGTCATCGGCATATAGAAGAAATTTAGAGTGTTTGAAACAGGAGGTTATGTCATTTACAAAGAGGTTAAACAACAGGGGACCTAACAGGGAACCTTGGGGCACACCAGACGGAATGTATTTCAATGGTGAAGAGTAGCCATTTATAGCAACCGCTTGAGATCTATTCTCGATGTAGGAAGTGAACCACCTGTACAGGTTACCATGAATTCCGCCAGCAAAAAGCTTGTCAAGCAGTAAAGAGTGATCAATTCGATCAAACGCCTTGCTGTAGTCGGTAAAAATGGCGTCTACTTGTCCTCCAGCATCCATTCTATCAGTAGTGAAGTCGATAAATGTTAATAGATTGGTGGTTGTTGAACGATTTTTTAAGAAACCATGCTGTTCTTGAATGAATGACCTCGATAGTGCATTGTATACTTGTGAAAAAACCAATCGTTCGAAGACCTTAGCAAAAATACATAATTTGGAAATTGGCCTGTAGTTTTTAACTTCATTTTTAATACCATTTTTATGTATCGGGGTTACAAAAGCAGACTTCCAAATGCTTGGAACAATGCCTTCACTAAAAGAGCGTTTAAATAACAGCACAAGTGGTTTCGTCAACACTTCTGAACAATTTTTTATAAATATCGGGTGCAGTTTATCGGGCCCAGCCCCTTTAGTGATGTCTAATGTCCTAAGAAGTCTTCGCACCGTTTCAGGAGTAATTTCTATGTCACTAATTGCTTGACTGTGACACGAATTTGCTTGGTGAGGAGGTCGAGTATTGAGAGGGGCGGAGGGAGAAAGAAACATTGATTGAAAGTAGTCCGAAAAAAGTAGGCATATTTCTTCTCCAGTGGTTGCAGTAGCGTCATCGTAAGTCATAAAAGAAGGCAATGTGTTAAGACCATTTTTATTGTATTTGGTAAAAGACCAGAATACTTTTGGATTATTTATAATTAAATCTTCACATTTTCTGAGGTAGGCATTATAGCATTCATTTTCTAACAATTTAGCTCTCTTGCGGAGTAAAGAAAAGGTTTCATAGTCTGATTTATTTTTATATGTATTATATTTTTGGAGATATTTAATCTTTTCTTTAAGAACTTTCCTTAGAGAGGAGTTAAACCAGGGCGGAAACTTGAATGGTTTAAGCAATTTACTAGGTACATATATATTTATGACTTCATATAAACACTTGTAGAATTGATCTACAGCATCCTCTAGAGGTATGTTAAGCAGGCAGTCTTCCCAGTCAATCTCATTTAGTGCTATATTGATTCTGTTGTAGTCACTTGATTCATAAAAATACTTTTTTCTACTTTGTACTGGTAGGGGTTCGAAATTTATTAATTTTAACGTTATGTTTAAGGATTTGTGGTGTTGATCTTCGGGAACTAGTGGGCAGTTACATGCAGACACCGATAAGTCAGAATTACAAAACGCTAAGTCTAATAACCTATTGTAGGTATTATGACAAAAATTAAATTGTGTTAAGTTGCACTCGGTCAAAGTATCAAAAAAGTAAGTCTGAGTTTCCCCTGAGTGGCCGTAGTGTTGTAGTCGACCATTGCAGTCAAAAGTCCATTGGACACGACTCAGGTTGAAGTCCCCCATGATAACAAATACGTCGTTCGGACATGAGTTTATTATATGTGATAGTTTGTCAGTGAAATTACTCAATTGCGTATTGAATGAGTTACCTTGCCCTTCGCTACAAAGATATATAGTGCAAAAGTGTATGGACTTAGGGCAATTGCTCACGTTTTTATTTTTGTATGTGATTGAAATCCAGATATCTTCGGCAGATGAAGACCAAGCCGGGCGCTCAACTGCTATTAGGTCTCGGCGAACAGCCAATAGCACCCCCCCACCATACTTCTCATGCGTGGCCGCATAATTTCTATCCCTCCGCCAAACGATATACCTATTATCAAATAGTTCACTATCGCTAATACCACTGAGCAACCAGGTCTCTGTCAATGAGATAACATCATAAGAATTTAAAAGTAAATTACGTTTAAATAAGTGTGTTTTAGTGCGCAGCCCTCGAGTATTTTGGTAATATATATTTAAATCAATGGTAGCCATTATTAAATAACAATAAACAATAACAGAAGTCAATCGTCATATTATAAAAATAAATTATTACAATATTTAAGTAGAAACGATATAAGATATGTTGTAAACATAGCTTTTTGTACATACTACGTGAGCTAGACCCAGTCCAAAGAAGACTTAGACATTGTTTAATGTTGTTAATTATGTTTTTAATTCCGGTCGTAATTAAAAACACTAATTGAAATGAGGTATTCCGATCTAGAAAGTGATTGTTGCTGCAGAATAGCGTAATATAAAAGTATAACAATTTGAACACAAAGTGAGTACAATCCAATGTGTTCTCAAATAAATCTGCTAAATAAATGCATCCGTTAACGAGCACATAACATGCAATAATCAGCCTTAGTACGGTAAGTTTAAGGCGCTGGGCCGGCGAGATTTGCCTGAGGTGTAACGGACTTACCTGCGATAACCGACTGGACGATCCGTAAACTTGTTTACTATGAATAGGGAAACAAAAGACTATTGCATTTGGTGCGTTTCTCAAACGGTGTGGTGTTAAGTTATAACAGTTTAAACGACAAAATATTTTTAGACGAGTATTTATGTTATTTTGAGAAGGTCTTTTTCGTTTCTTATAAAAAACGCAGGTGACGTATCGGATTTCCTGGCCATTATTTTGCAGTGCTTAACCCATACGTATTGGAAGCTCTTCTCTTTAGCCAAGATCCTAGCTTTGCTCAGTAGTGATTTGTTTCTCAGCGTCAAGTGATCATTTACGTAGTAACTGGTCTCTTCGCTAAAACCCAAATCGGATAACTGGAGCTGTTTACGTTTACGAGCAGACGCAATCAAATCTTCTTTGGTGTAGCGATTATTGAAAGCCATAATTATCGGTTTGCTTATGTTAGGCACCTTTGTTGGGACGCGTGCAATGTAGTTTATGTCTTCCTTCTTAAATGGAAGTCCGCAAACCTGACCAATCTTTTGTGCGATCTCATAAAGGTTCTCATTTTTTGTCTGTGGTATCCCTCTTATCTCAATGTTATTTGCCCTCGCCCATTGGTCCCTATCCTGTAACTCCTGTTGAAGTCTGGTAATTTCGGCATTAAGAGATGGGATAACTTGTATCTCTGTTTCGGCCTGTTTTACACGGGTGTCCAAAGCTTGAACAACGCCAGAAAGGTCGCTAATGAGTTGATGTGCCATTGTTTGTGAGTCTTTTATACTGTTAATCTCATTCTTGATGGTTTTCACGTCTTCAACTAGAGATGGTAATACTGCTAGCTTCATTGCGATGTTGTTGAGCTGTTCTTGCATCCTATCCAACTGACTGGGTAAAGGAGAAGTTGTTGCTGTAGGTGGATTGGTTTTGCATTTTGGGCATTTCCAAGTATTCTTCTTGTCTCCCAATCTTCTGTACCCTAATGCAGAGACCCCTGAACACTGGAAATCATAATGTAGTTTGCAGACACTGCAGGTTGGTCCATCTGTGTGTTCCGTTCCACAGCTAGCACACTCGAACATTTTAGATATTTAGAAAATAGTTTGAGTAACACTGGTAATAATACTATGCACACAAGCATACGTTCACTACGAAGGCCCGAGGCGGTGGTGTGGCTACGATATACGTGCGCTCCGTCGAGCGATCGTGGGCCGACTATGTAAGCTATATTATCGTAAAGTTTCATTAAAATCCATTCGGTAGTTTTTACGTGATAGAGTAACAAACATCCATCCATACTTACAAATTTTCGCGTTTATAATATTAGTAGGATTAATTAGGATCACAATGTAGACTAGACCAGTCAACTATCAGCTATGGAATATCGTACAGTTACCAGGATTTTTACTAATAGGATGGTAAAAGTTAGGAGGGATGAGGGCAATCGATCAGCCGCGGCCAATATAAGGAAGCTCACCTCACCTCAAGGTTAAGGGCAGTAACATTGATTTGTGTGGCTTAGATTGAATAAAACAACAGAAGGCCGCTATCAAGGTTGAACTTTATGTTTGCAAAAAAGAGATTCAGACAATATTGTAAAATATAAACATAATCTCCTTGACAATAACTTAATACAAGCTAGCTAAATATCACTATTATTATAAAATAAATTGTATAAATGTTTTAATATTCCGTGTACCTAAATATCTGTAATGAGTAACTAGAAATAATAACTATATTACTACAAACATGTTCTGACAATTCACAAGCGCTTTTTTAAAGTCTACGTGAATAAAAACCTTTTTATTTATTTTATTTTATTTATCATTTATTTTAGAGGAAACAAAGCATCATGTTAATAAAAATAATTTTAAGGCTATACTTTCCGTTTGAATTCCATTTAAATTTTAAGATATTCAATATTTTTTTAATACAAGCCCGCACTGGGGAATCGAATCCTTGTGTCGTGGGGTACTTTACAAACATATAATAGACGGACACAGCTTACATACAGATTCAGAACAAATATTTATGGGTCACACAAATAATGTCCGGCGCGGGAGTCGAACCTGCGACACGAAGCGGCGAGGCGACTGTCTTGGCCGCTACGCACATGTGCAGTCAATCATCTATCACTCTTAAGATTTAATAAAATAAAAAATAAACCCTTAAGAGGATGATTTTTTTTTATTTTGATATATTTAAATAGATAGTAACTAAAAAGAGTCAAACAAAACCTGTTAAAAAAGAAAACACCGACTTCTATTAATTAAGTATTTTAATTTGACGGTCACCGTAGCCTCGTTGGTAGTGCTCCTGCCTACGAAGCTGGTGGTCCTGGGTTCGAATCCCGGTATGTGCAAATATTTGTGTGATGAGCACGAATATTTGTTTCTGAGTCATGGATGTTTTCTATGTATTTAAGTATTTATCTATCTATATAAGTATGGATATCGTCGCCTGGCACCCATAGTACAAGCTTTGCTTAGTTTGGGGCTAGGAAGATCTGTGTGACACTGTCCCTAGATATTATTATTATTATTAGTATAGCTTTAGCTGAAGTATTCCACTTATAAGTTCGTTTTGAAGTCGGTGTTTTGCTTCTTTAAATAAAAAGTCAGTTAGCTTCATCCAAGTCTAAACTTATGATAGCCTTTAGACCTTATGAGACCCTTAATTAGGTTTAGCTGACGCCTCCTATTCGTGACTGGCTTGTTCGTTTAGTGGTTAGTGACTTCGACTGGTAAGCCAGAGGTCGTGGGATCGATCCCACGCAGGACAAAACTTTGTGCTATGTGCACGATTATTTGTTACTAGCTGTGCCCCGCAGTTTTACCCGCGTTACACGTTATAAATTAAAGCCTATGTGATAATCCGGGGTGTCAGCTAACTCCAAGCCAAATTCTATCAAAATCGCTCCAGCCGTTTAATCGTCAAGAAGAAACAATCATACACACTCATACACACATTCACAAACTTTCGCCTTTATAATATTAGTGTGATAGTTGTACCCGCGCTTCTGCTTCGATAACTTAATACAAGCTAGCTAAATATCACTACTTTTATAAAATAAATTGTATAAATGTTTTAACATTCCGTGTACCTAAATATCTGTAACAAGTAACTAGAAATAATAACTGTATTACTAAAAACATGTACTGAGTATTTACAAGCGCTTTTTTAAAGTCTACGTGAATAAAAACCTTTTTTAATTATTTTATTCGTCCGCGTGTTAATTAGTTTGGTTTTTCTAAAATATATGTACCTAGCCTAAGTTACTCCTATTACAAAACGTCAATATTTGAAAAATATAAAAAAGTATATATATATATATATATATATATATATATATATATATATATATATATATATATATATATATATATACAAGGAGGTACGTTGCGTCATTGTCATTTATCTATAGCATATTTAGAAATATATATGTACGTATGTTTATGACTTGTCTGGTTGCATAGTTCCTACATGTTCTGCCTAGTTATGGCAGGTAGCAGTGCGTCAGTTCTCCGATGATATATTATTATTCATTTATTTACCTCCAATTCCCGACGAGAAACTCGTTCATCCCAACTATACCTGCCAGCGAAACTTCCGGGTTAATCTCGTAGATTCTTCTTACCCCAATTTATTACTTAATATTACTTCTGTTGTTGCAATTTGTTCACCAATTTCGACTCTGAGAAACCCTTCCATGAGTATAAGTTTAGTAGGTTTTACACACAGATAAGATAAATACACTTTATTGCACACCTTTTACGAAGAACTGTTACAAAAATAAAATAATGTATAAGAAAAAAACCGGCCAAGTGCGAGTCGGACTCGCCCATGGAGGGTTCCGCAGCAGCAAGTATTTCAGTTAATTAAATGAAAGGTAAATTGCGGTTTACGATTTATGACGCTTTAAAAAAATACTACTAACTAGATCTCGTTCAAACCAATTTTCGTTGTTAGTTTACATGGTAATGTACATCATATATTTTTTTTTAGTTTTATCATTCCCTTATTTTCGAAGTTACAGGGGGGGGGGGACACTCATTTTTCCACTTTGGATGTGTCTCTCGCGCAAACTATTCAGTTTAGAAAAAAATATATTAGGAACCTCAATATAATTTTTGAATACCTATCCATAAATACCTCACATGTATGGGTACGATGAAAATATTTTTTTTGAGTTTTAGTTCTATGTTTGGGGAACCCCCAAAATTATTATTCTTTTTCTATTTTTGTATAATACATTTACTTACCAAGTTTCAACAGTTCAGCTCTTAGAGTTTCGGAAAAAAGTGGCTGTGACGTACGGACGGACAGGGAGACAGACAGACATGACGAATCTATAAGGGTTCCGCTTTTTGCCATTTGGCTACGGAACCCTAAAAAAGTACAATAGGCGGTCTTATCGCTTACAGCGATCTCTTCCAGACAACCTTCACACTTTCACCTTTACAGATGTACATACATATGTATGTATGTATATAGATCGTTTGACAGTTCAAGTGCATTAGCAGTCAGACGCGCTGATGTCCAGGTGCTCTTACCAGTTAAAGATAAAGATAAAGATATTTTATTTCGCAAGTATGGTACATGGTGCATGTTATTGAATATATAAAAATAAGTCGGGTTTTCCTTCCTGACGCTATAACTCTTGAACGCTCGAACCAATTTCCACGGTTTTGCATTCGTTGAAAAGGTCTCGGGCTCAGTGAGGTTTATAGCAAAGAAAAAATATAAAATTTAACGCGGGTAACACCGCGGGGCACAGCTAGTTGAATATAAATAAAAGTCCAGCCATACTTTACCTGCTGGCATGCAAAAAATTAACATAATAAATTGCTATCATTTGCGCATTATATATAAAACAAATTTAACTATAATTTCTGTATGTCTTTTATAATGTAGCATTCATAAGTGACCCGTGATGTAGGCATCTATGCGCGTAGTCAGTCAATAAAAGGGTGACAGTATAAATGGTTTTGACAGCATTCGGTTCCGGTTGTAGTCATTAGACAATGGTCGTAAATCCATGTCAGAGGCCTACCGGGCGGCTTCAACAACTCGGACTCGGGACTCGCGCTGCCTACTTATGATTTTTTTTTAATCATATAATGTTAACTTTTTCAACCTATGTATATATTTTTAATGATATCAGGTAACCTTTTTGTAAGTATATTATTTGAGTTTCTTAAAAAAAATAAGTTGAATATAATGTTATATATTATAGAGCATCTTAAACTCGATTTAATGGCAATGTAAGTTATACAGTTTACAAAATATATTACATATTTTTTATAATATCTTTAACAGAAAAACAACAATATCTCTTTATTGCCTAGGCCTACTGCTAAACCAACCAATGGTTCCCAATTAATAATATCCTGGTACATTATTCAGACACGGCCATCTGTTCCCAAACTAAGCGGAGCTTATGCTATGGAAACCAGATAACTGATATACTACATATACTTCTTTTCTTTTGTAAATACATAATAATAATGTCCTCCTAGCCGAATTTCAGCCACGGCGGCCAGTCTCAACAGAGATTAGCAATCTGCGCGGGTCATATTATAGTGCTCGAGTGTGGGCGCAAACACAGGAGCACTTTCTATTCCATCACTCTCATGATCCGATGGGACGCCTATGCGACACGACCGGAAAGAGGTCAGGTACAGGACCGACGGCTTTACGTGCTCTCCGAGGCAAGGGGGTATAATACCGCCAACTTCCAGATTTCGGGCTGATGCTGAGAATTTTTTCTTTTTTTTACAGAAATCACTTTTTGGCCCGACCCGGGATTTGAACCCAGGACCTCGTTCTCTGCGGGTGAACACGCTACCGCTAGACCAACGAAGCAGTCTTTACAATATAAGTTTGTAAATACATGCTTATATTGTAAATACATACTACACGTGTGGCGCAGCGGCTAAGACAGTCGCCTCGCCTCTTCGTGTCGCGTGTTCCAGTCCCGCGCCGGACTATTTGTGTGACCAATAAATAGTTGTTCTGAGTCTGGATGTAATTTGTGTCCGTCTATAATATGTTTGTGAAGTACCCCGCGACACAGGGATTAAATTCCCTAGTGCGGTTGTCTTTTTCAAATGAAAAAGAAAAGAAGAAGAATATAGATAATTACATCCAGACTCACGACAAACAAAGAATAAACCTTGTCTTATATTTGTGGTCCCCTTACAATATATCCGCCCCTTAAAATTGATACGTTAAGCTCGTTTTATATAACTCTAAAGATAAAACAATCAAAAGCTATGTATTTGGAGTGTATGTATCATATAGGTATATGATACATACACTCCAAGTACTTCTTTTAGGTTTTACAAGCTCGAACATAATTTCGACTTCAGTTCATTATAGCCCGCTATCGTGTTTTAAAACTATGTTTCTATATATTATTCTTATTCTTCTGGTGGCGGCTATTTCCAGTCCCCGGAGGTCCTGGTAAAACTGCGTCCAGTGATGAACTATTGTGCTCGCCGCTCCAACTAAACTTCCCTGTCTAACCCTGCAACATAGATAAATTGCAGAATCTTCTTGGCAGGAGTAACGATAACATCGTCCTGGTGCAAGAAGTGTTGGCCCAGGACGGTGTTACGTTTATGCATCAGTGGCTCACAGTGACAGAGCAGGTGTAGAGGTGTTTCGTCTGCGTTATTGCAGAATCTGCACACTCTACAGTCTCCGATGCCCACCGTGGACAGGTGTTTCCTGAGACGGCAATGTCCCTTTAACACTCTAGTTATGATGCATAAGTTCCTCCTATTAAGCGCGGGGACTTCGTTCGCAGTTTTACAGTCTTAGCCCTTGATAGCTTTTTTGGAGTGAGTTAAACCTGGAAGTTTGTGCCAGTGTTTAACAGCTTCTATAAAACAAAAAGCAAAAGCTTGACCCATCAATGAGGCGCTTGTGCCAAATGCTATATCTATGATTTTACCCACTCCAATATTACCAAAAGCTCACACGATCATTCTTCGTAATCTGTACATACATATTAGACACAAAATTACTAAGTTTATTACGGCATGATGGGAATATTTATAAGAGAACCAGGAAAAAGGGATTGGTGGCTTATACTAAATAGTCGTGTTGATATAGATATTCGAGTCACAGATGAAGACCTCACGTAGACCTGTTGACAAATTTGTTAGAGACAATTGATAAGAGACGATGACATTAATTACATTTAGGTGATCATTTTGGTACTATACTAAAAGGCACTTTAATAACATAAAATAAATGTACAAATACCCGTGGTCTATCCCGTATTTATAACGACCTTTTGGCAGTGTTCAAAAAAAGTATAAAGATGAGAAATTCGTATCTATGGATTACAAATAAAAATGTGCAACATTTTTAAGCTTCCTTTTTCCAACTGTACTATTCACGAATGAAGACGAGGTAAAATAAAAATGGTTTTTATTCACGTGGCCTTTAAAAAGCGTTAGTTAATAGTCAGAACATGTTTGTAATAGTATAGTTAACGTATGATTATTTCATATTTAGGTACACGGATTGTAAGCTTTAGCTTTAGCTGTAGCTTTAGCTGAAGCTTAATTATAAAATCTTAAATTAAATGCATTTTATACATTTAATTTAAGATTTTATAATTATAATGATTTTTTTATTAGTTAGTTATTTAGCAAGCTTGTATTAAGTTATTGTCAACTTTAACTATCGAAATTTAAAGTTTTGGATAGTATTTACTACATCTTGGATCTGAATGTTTCTGTTTATATTAACGTAAGATAGAATACAATGTCATCATCATCATTATGTCAGCCGAAAGGCGTCCACTGAGGAGAAAAGCTTTCCCAAATATTTAAATTTATACCCGCATCCAGTTGGTTGCAACAACTTGGTCACGCTTATTATAAAATTTTAAACCCGGACGTTTAGTATATATTTATTTTTCTAATTATTTATATATACTGGGTATTCATACCAAGTATCCTGGCTTAAAATAAGCTGTTCTGGGTTACATTAACGTTATACTTGGTGGTTGATAAGATCTATGTAGATTGAAGCAATGTACATAGATCTTTCTGCAGGCCTGGCTTTAACAAGTAAGTCATGCAGCTTCGTTATATATTTCATCGTATGGTTGTTGGAATTTTGCAGCAAACTTGACTCTGCATGTATCCCTAGAGCAAACGGCTGGAGGAGTGACTTCAATAAAGTGACTTCTAAAATAAATAAATATGTAAAATGAAAAAGGTTTTATTCACGTAGACTTTAAAAAAGCGCTTGTAAATAGTCAGAACATGTTTGTAGTAATATAGTTGTATACATTATTATTTCTAGTTACATAGATATTTAGGAACACGGATGGTATGAAAACATTTATAAAATTTATTTTATAATAGCAACTATATTTAGCTAGCTTGTATTAAGTTATTGTCAAATAGCCTAGGTGCGTTATGAATTTCCCTGCGAACATCATAACTACTACTGCCAATAAGTTATTAGATAAAATATCATGAAATGTGTGTTATTTCACGCCACCCTGTTGAAACCATGTCGTAAGGTACAAAATGGTATTTATGCGTGGAGACCTATTAATGGCTCTAGGTCACGTATAACATAAAACAAAAATGTCGCTGAAAGCTGTTGGTCTTCCTAAGAAAAAAAAAAAAGATGCTGATTCTCTTATTGCTCTCTGTATTCTTGTTAAACCTCGGACGTTCCGTGTGCTTTTGGTTGAAAGACGAGCCAGTAAACTGGAATTTACTGACGTACGGCTTAATTACACTTTCACCGTCGCTAATTTAGGTCATGAATTCAAAACTAAATAACCGACGAATGGAAGGGCACAAGTCACCATTTCTGTAATAGAATTTTAGACAGAAAGCACCCCTGACACTCGTGAAATTCGAGAGTCAAGCTACTCATCCCCACCTCCCACTCGCCGCACTCTGAACCGATCGAAGGCAATAGTGTTTTTAAATTGGCCCTTTTGTACTTGTTCGTTAAATAATTTGTTTAAATATAATACATTCGTAAATATGACCATGTGAGTGACTACTGAGCTCAGCTAAAACCCTATTCTGATGCAGAACGTTGAGAGCCTTAACTACCTTATTTTCTCTTCTACACTCGCCTTCTTCTCTTCTTTACTTAACTTCTCAATTCCAATATCTTCATAACAATCATTCCAAACATTCGTATATGTGAAACTTCTTTTGTTCTCCGTACATATTGTGTTTCAGATTACACCAAAAGCAATTTGTTCCCACATTGACATGCAAATCAAACCAGTATAATTATTACGTTGTCACACATGCATTGCATTTGTCTAGCTAATGGAACGGTCGTTTGTACGGCTGCAGATTAATCATCTGCCCACGCTGCTGGACATTTGATCAAAACATTGATACATAGTGTAGATAGGGCATTACATATCCATGGTGGAACTTTAATGAAGTGTTTGTCTGGTGTAGTAATATAATCAACTCTTAATAATAATAAAATCTAGGGACAATGTCACACAGATCATCCTAGCCCCAAACTAAGCAAAACTTGTACTATATGGGTACCAGGCGACGATATACATACTTATATAGATAGTTAAATACTTATATACATAGAAAACGTAGATGACTCAGAAACAAATATTCGTGCTCAAATCGTCACACAAATATTTGCACTTACCGGGATTCGAACCCAGGACCACCAGCTTCGTAGGCAGGAGCACTACCAACTAGACTACAGTGACCGTCAATAATGTTAAAATGAATATTGTTACATTATTGGTTTGTGCGTACAAAAGGTTGAATTAGATATATCTTAAGCCATGTTCAGATCGAAATGCCAATAGATAACCCTAGCCTTAGTGACTGTTTCCGATATTTACAAAGATTTCGAGCTGGACGTGACGGAACTGCCTGACCTTTTCCCGGTTTTGTTGGTTAGCCTTCCCATCGAATCATAAAAGTGAGAGTGCTTATGAAATAAACAGTACACCTGTTCTATTTGTTTCGTGTAACTTTTGTAGAAGAATAAATAAATAAACAAAAATGCACTCTCTAAGTTAATGCCAACTCCAAACCATAGCACCTAACTAAGGGCATAAAAGTCTTTACAAATGCCGCATTTCTTGAAATTTGAGTTACAATTAAAGCAGTTTAGATTAAGTAATTATTTGTTAATATGGAGTTCGAATCTGTGTTAGTTAAGAAATTTACTAATTTTTATGACTGCCTCGTTGGTCTAGCGGTAGCGTGTTCAACCACAGATAGCGATGTCCTGGGTTGAAATTCCGAGTCTGGCCAAAAGTGATATTGAGAATTTTCTGTAGAAAGAAAAAAATATTAGTATCAGCCCGAAATCAGGGAATTGGCGGTATTATACCCCCGTGCTTCGGAGAGCACGTACAACCGTCGGTCCTGTGCCCAATTTCTTTCCGGTCGTGTTGCTAGTCATCCCATGCTATCATGACAGTGATAGAATAGGAAGTGCCCCTGTGTTTGCGTACACGCTTGTGCAATATAATATGTCCCGCGCAGATAGAGAATAGATAGATAGAGATAGCAGATAGTAGAGATAGAGAATTATCTACGAATAAGTTTAAAAGAATTATTAAAGCCAAATTGTGTAGCAATTCAAATATTCAAATCAGAAATTTTGTAATATGCCCATATTACAAAATTTCTGATTATTTAAGTGATAAAAGTGCTTGGGATTGAGTTGTTCTGAGTCACCACACATGATTGTAATTAATCTTAAGTATATTTTATTTTAAAAAAGGATTCCTACTGAGTTTTCTGACAGTGTTTCTCAGTAGCTGCCACGTCATGCACTGCACGGTAGGGTAGAAAAATATGACGATTCCACATAAATGTAAATTTTTTACGGAATAAATGATTTTGACGTTGACTTTGATGGCTAGTCTTCATTGACATTGGCCGCCGTGGCCGAGATTCGGATAGGAGCACATTATTATTTATTATTAATTAAGAAATTAATGTTCTTTAAAACCGTAACTTACCTTCAGCCGTCATTATTATTTTCATATACGCAGGGGCTACTGTGATAACCTGATGGATGACTTACTACGCCGAATGGAACAATACGCAAACAACCTAGAGTCTTTAGTGGAGGAGAAGACGGAGCAACTGTCTCTGGAGAAACGCAGATCTGAAGAATTGCTTTACCAAGTACTTCCCAGGTGAGAACACGTAACAAATGATTAAAGATGCCACACGTAGAGGTGTTTGTCATCTGAGAGCATCTCAAAGACTGCTTTTTTTATTTCTTTTTAGTTTTTTTTTAGCGCTAGGACTTAGGACACACATAACACGCATCTGCATGGCGTGTGGATGCATGTTCTGTGTGTTAGACTGTGCGTGTCTTCTATACAAACGGAGATACTTACATGCAACGTTAGAACACGCACTTACGCACTACGCTGAGTTATGCGGGGCAGTGTACCAATCGCCTTAAATAAGAATGGTCTGGCCACGTAGGAGGTCTTCTAGACCGCAGGTGGACTCGGGAAGGCCCAATGGGTAACTGCAAAAAATGGAGACACACCAGATAGGAAGATGAGATCGTTAAAGTAGTCGGCCCAAATTGGATACAGACAGCGCAAATTAGAGACGACTGGATATCCTTGGAGGAGAGCTTTATTTGTAGAGGCGTTCATGCAGATGAGAAATAAGTTAAACTTGATATGTAAATGGAATGTTAATAATAAAAAATTCTTTTAATTATTTTGTTGCTTTATATAATATAATAATGTAATATAATTACTGTATTAAACTATGTTTATGTATTGCATTGTGAGCTTGACAAGTACAAGTGTATGTAAATATCCAAGTGCCGAATAAATTTCATATGATAATGGTAGTAAGATAATGATCTTACTAGCATTATCCTAAGAAATTTTGTATTTTAACATTTCGAGTATTTTTAAGCATACTAGAAATACTGAATTACAAAATATTTACAAATGGCTTATTTATTTATTGATTTTTTTATCATATATATATATATATATATATTACTAGCTGTGCCCCGCGGTTTTACCCGCGTTAAATTTTATAAATTACCACAGCTCCTCCCCCGTAGGTGATAGCGTGATAATATGTAGCCTATATGTTGACCCGACCTCTTAGTGATATTTATGCAAAATTTGAAGTTAATCCATGTAGTACTTTTTTAGTTTAGCCCGGACATACATACAGACAAACTGACAAAAATTCTAAAAACTATATTTTTGGATTCGATATCGATTGTAGATCACACCCCAAGTATCCTTTAAAAAAATATTCAATGTACAGTTTTGACTTTCCTAAGATGTTATTATATGTATAGATCATATATATATTCAGTGACATTAATTCTTAATTTTCTATAGTTTTATAAGACTTCACGTAACTTATATTTTACATCATTAATTATATCATACACTTTTAAACTTTCTTTCTCATTAGGAGCGTTGTAATCAGAGATTTACAAAAAATATAATAACCTCTTTTAGTGTTACTTATGTTCGTAACTAATTAAGGGCGTATCCACTAATTACCTAAAACCTATTTACCATATGGTTACAACGCTGCATTTGTATGTAATATAAAGGCATATTAAAGCGTTGCTTACAACAATCCTGTAATAATAATAATATATTATTTGTTCAAAGATTAACATTGGTGGTTTTCTACAACTATTAATAGATTTAGGTGGACACATTTACAAATCAATTAAAGCTTAAAGCAAACAAAAAGTCCCTTGAGATAAACTAGAAAAATAATAAAATTAACACGATTTCTTAAACAAATGAAAATATAAGCAAAATTCGAAGCTAAAGTTAGCGTCTTATCTGAACTAGGTTATACTGTACTGTGCCTCAGACAATCGTTGCATCATGCTTAAAATAACAGTTATGTATAAAAATTGATTTGATCAAAATATGTCATGTTATTTAAATGTTTAAATAACATTACATGTATTGCTCTCAGATCAAGTAAAAACGTTTTTTATTTGGTCTGAGGTATTGCTATAGAATGCCATGTTGATATGCTAAACATAGAGGTGAATTATTAGTAAACTCGTGTTAATTATTTTTAGATTATGTATGTGATCTTTTTAAGCGTTTTATTTTTCTCACAGGCCAGTAGCGCAACAATTAATGGCAGGCGAAGTAGTCCAGCCGGTTTCCTTCGAGTGTGTGACAGTATACTTCAGTGACATCGTGGGCTTTACGGAGTTATGCGCCGCTTCCACGCCCATGCAGGTTGTGGACCTGCTGAATGACTTATACAGCACCTTCGACAGGATTATTGGCTTTTACGATGTATACAAGGTAAGTGCACTCATATTATAATCCATCTTTTCATAGCCTAAGAACGCATACGGTGTCCTTTAACGGGAAGCTAATGCATGTGTCTCGTAATGCGTTTTCTTCACTGCTGAAATCAACAGTACAAACTTTGATTAGTTACGTTAGTCGCGTCGGCAAATAGGTAGTGCTATCCAGAGACCTCCCAGAGTACTTGTCCCGACCATCTAGGATATGGCGCAAAAGGGGACAAGGGAACATACCGACGGACGTTCCCTGGGTTCCTCCAAACAGCCGCCAAGAGAACTCCACGAAAGGTTAGTTAAAGTTAGGTTAGACGATGCTCACCAGCATGCATAGGCATTCCTCCAGCCTTATCTGAAAGGCGCGTGTGGTTTGCGGGAATTTGTGGGTTTTAAACAAAGTAACTGGTTAAAAAAAAAACACACAAGCTTCAAAATTTTATTATAAATATTGTAAAGCAAGTCTCTCTAATTTAAACATTATGAAATTAATGCCACATTGGCACAATTAGCGGACCTGAAAAAGGGACTCAGTATACTTTATTATAAAGTGCATATATATAATCACTAATTAACCAATTGACATCGTTTAAACATTGACTTTACAGAGCCTTTATTAAATGTTATTAAAAATAATCAGAATAAAAATCAATGTTCACTTTTGTTATAAGACTAACATTGTTGAGAATACTGACGTTTTAACGTTAAATAAATGAATGATAATCTCATAATAGTGTTGTCCCCTCGAGATATGATTAACGTTTCTATTCGCTTGGCGCTTGGCACTAACTCTTAGAGCATCTAACAGTTCTCCCAAATTTCATATCCGGGAATTTAGCTGGCCACTGCGTGACTTTACCATAATGTTTAAATGAGAGTTCAAAATAAAACAATACTAACACTGAGTAGTCTTAATTAGTAGTCAACAGGTCAGACTTTTATAATAAAATACGATAGAGAATTTTGTTTCACTAATTGTGTTGTATTCAATAGCCTCGAAAACGATATCTATATATAAAATCGAATATCGAATAAAAACAATCGTCTAAATCGCCCCCAAACCATCAGTGAAATAGCATAGCTTATTTCTTAATATTAAGAAAAACCATAAAGCCTAACAACAAGAAGAATGAGCTATGAATATTCAAATACATAGACGCGGAAAATTCGAAAATACAACATAGACAATGGAGACTATTTAAGAAAAATATAGTATTGCTTAGTCTCCATTATTTATGTTGCAATTTCGAATACTGATTTATTTAAATATATTCCGTGCAATGTATTCCGTGTGTACTTGAATATTCATAGCTCATTCTTTAAAAGCTTTCTTTGTCGCTGCAAACTAATTTATAACTTTGCGGAGCAACTTATTTTATCTTTTTTGTTGAAAGGAGATCAATTCAGAATTATAAAGTTCCCACTTTTCGTTTAATAAATACAAAGTCAATATTCAGGTATATTTATTTTAAAATCGAACAAATCTAATTGTGAGTTGTAGAGAGTGTTTAAAAGAAAACGCTTGCTTATTGTTGTTCCTCTTAGATCGATGCAGAAACAATTAAAATAGTAGATAATATTCGTAAATAGAAGAAATAGACAATAAATATATTTTTAATGTATATTGTATAAACTGCAGACGTCGGGCCTTTTGCAACAACATGTACAGAGAGTTTATTTATTCATATTAACCATTTGATATACTATTGATATTGTGGAGACGCGATCTTATAATCGCGGGATGCCATTGTATGCGAGCAGCGCAAGATCGGTGGCTGTGGAGATATTAGGGGAGGTCTATATCCAGCAGTGGACACCTTTCGGCTGTAATGATTATGATGATGATTGGTACTGTACAGTACCACTACTGACACTAGCCTAGCATTGATAAATTAAAATATTATATTTCCATGTTTCACAGAAAGCACAAATTTGTATGCCATGTAGCCCTGTATAAAAATTGTTGTTCAAGACGACTACACCCAGTATTATTGCTTAATTTTTTATGACACTTAACTTACTTACTTATCGTATGGGCATTGGTTACCCTGGTATCAGAGTTGTTCAAACAGCCCACTAAGCCTCTGACATGGCTTAACGACTGTTGCCTAATTAATGGCTAAAACCGGGACGTTCAGAAATTAAACCACTTTGGCCCTCACCCATCTATGGACTGGCAGCGAGCCTAGTTGCTTAACCTCCGTAACTAACTGACTTAATTCAAATATTTAAAAAAAGAATATTAAATAGCCAGTAATGTTATCGTTGCACTCTTTTAAATGTAAAGGTGGAAACAATTGGCGACGCGTACATGGTCGTCTCTGGTCTTCCCGAGCGCAATGGTGACCTGCATGCACGGGAGATATGTCTTATGGCCCTGGCCATTGTGGAGGCGGTGAGGGGTTTCATCGTCAGGCATCGACCGACGCATCGGTTAGAGGTCAGTGAGTTGGACTAATAATTTAATTGGATCATCTTGAAAAGAACATACGTTAAAAACGTTAATAAATTAAATTTAGTACCATGTCATTGAAAATGTGGTTACCAGATATAGAATTCTGGCCAGCGTAGAAAACACCTTACTTTTTTCATACATTTGACTGCACGTGAGGCGTAGCGGCTAAGACAGTCGCCTCGCCTCATGTCGCGGGTTCGAGTCCCGCGCCGGACAACTATTTGTTTGACCCATAAATAGTTGGTCTGAGTTTGGATGCAATTTGTGACCGTCTATTATATGTTTGTTAAAGTACCCCGTGACACAGGGAACCGATTCCCGAATTCGAGCGTTGTCTTTAAAAAAAATACACAGACTCATGCCTGTTTCCCAGAGGGTTAGCAACAACAGATTTCCATTTGCTACGATCTTTGCACACCTCTTTTGCCTCGTTTACTGTCATTATATTCTTCATACATGCTCGCCGGTTTAGGGTACTTCTGACCTGGCCTTTCTTAAGAACGTCTCCGAAGGACTTACTTTTTTAATTGGGATAATATATTTCATTTTCGCCTACCTACCGTACAATCAGGATTATTTCAGCTCGGTCAAAATAGTATGTTTTATTTTTCATAATCGGTCATAGCGTATGTTCATATTAATTTGGCTCTTATTACAACATTATAGAGTTGCAAATGAGGTAGTAACTATTATACCATTATCTGATCAAGGGTTAATCTTCAGAAAAATCTATTTCTTATCGATTTCCATCGGACGAATTATGATTCCTTGATTAGCTAGATTATTATTATTTATCGTATGGGAAGTGGTTACCCTTGTCAGACTTGTTCAACTCGCCCAGTAGGCCTCTGACAGGGACTTGACTACAACCGGGACCGACAGCTTAAAGTGCCCTCTAAAGGACGGACACGCTCAGCATCTATGGACAGACCGCGGGCCTAGTTGTTTTGCCTAGACATTAGATTAGATTTGAACAGTGGATGTAGAATTATTACTGCAAAATTTTAGTGACCGGTATTTGTAATACGGTATCTTAAATTCTATCACGGAAATACAACATATTTGTAAACTATAACAAGGCCATTGTGTAGATCCTTGGGGAAGGCCTTTGTCCACTTGTATACGTCTTTTGGCTGACATAGTGATGATAATAATGATTTATAAACTTCCAAATCGTGATCAGGTCCGCATCGGAGTACATTCGGGGCCAGTCTGCGCAGGAGTAGTAGGCGTGAAGATGCCCCACTACTGCCTCTTTGGAGACACTGTCAACACTGCAAGCCGCATGGAATCTACTGGACAACGTGAGTGTCTTATTTGAGCATTATGGACAGTGAACAAACAGAAGGAAAGTCATAAAACTAATAGTTTCCTAAAAAAACTGTACTAACCCGTTAAATCTTATATCTACAAAATAAACAACGCCATCTAAGGCAATTGCTATGAAAAACAAAAATCAAAATTCATTAATTCCGTATAAATTTTACATTTATGTGGAATCGTCATTTTCTTTTTTACCCTACCGTGCAGTGCATGACGTGGCAGCTACTGAGAAACACTGCCAGAAAACTCAGTAGGAATCATTTTTTAAAATAAAAAATACTTAAGGTTAATTACAATCATGTGTGTTGACTCAAAACAACTCAATCCCAAGCACTTTTGTCACTTAAATAATCAGAAATTGTGTAATATGCCCTGCTACACAATTTGGCTTTAATAATTCTTTTAAACTTATTCGTAGACAATTCTCTAATATCATTCGGAAGTTTGTTATAGAATCTTATACATACTATTGTTTTATGTCTAACCAAAACCAACCTTGTCCCCTATAGCTTTACGCATCCACCTCAGTGAAAACACACGAGCTTTACTTGAACAATGGGGAACCTTCGCCGTCGAGCGTCGAGGAGAAGTGGAACTGAAGGGTCGGGGTAGGATGCTCACCCACTGGCTCCTGAACTGCTCGGAGCCGGAGGCCAGGCCCCCCACGCAGGGGCCCCAGCCGCCTCCCCAGTACCCCATACTGTTCCCTACTCTACCACAGCCGCCAATATCTTTGCAAGTGCCGTATTTAGTGGTAGAACCACCTACATTGGCCGCTTAAATAGTTTAATCATTAATGCGCGTAGATTAAATAATTGTAAGTATGTTTGTAAATTAAATATTTATTTGTAAATCGTCGCTAATGAATAACATTTTACATTTAATGTATTATAAATTAATTTGGGTGTAGACCCTCATGTAAAAAATAGGTGTTACTATAATCAATTGTTGTAAAATATACTTAAGTCTATGTAAATATACGAAAATTGGTAAAAGTAAGTAATATAATGTAACACAAATATTTCATTAAGTGTCACTTCTTTTTATTTGTAGCTTAAATTATATTTTCAAGGTATAGTTTACATATAAGATAAATAATACTCTTTCATTTACAGATTATTACAATGAACGAATGAAATAACTCGTAATTCACTAACACGTATTTAAATTATCTCTTTAAATTACATATGAAATGGCCCTCATTCTCATAGAACACACATATATTTCCATGCTGGTACAATGAACGAATGAAATAACTCGTAATTCACTTACACGTATTTAAACTATCTCTTTAAATTACAAATGAAATGGCCCTCATTCTCATAGAACACACATATATTTCCATGCTGGTACAATGAACGAATGAAATAACTCGTAATTCACTTACACGTATTTAAACTATCTCTTTAAATTACAAATGAAATGGCCCTCATTCTCATAGAACACACATTTATTTCCATGCTGGTACAATGATCGAATGAAATAACTCGTAATTCACTAACACGTATTTAAACTATCTCTTTAAATTACAAATGAAACGACCCTCATCCTCATACAACACAGATATATTTCCATGCTGGTACAATGAATGAATGATATAACTCGGAATTCGCTAAGACCTATTTAAACTATCCCTATAAACTGCGCGGCAGAATATAATATATATTTCCATGCTGGTACTTACAATGAACGAATGAAATAACTCGTCATTCACTAACACGTATTTAAACTATAGCTGTAAATTACAAATGAAATGTCCCTCATTCATATAGAACACACATATATTTCCATGCTGGTACAATAAATGAATGATATAACTCGTAATTCGCTAACACGTATTTAAACTATCCCTATAAATAAAACCTCCCACTTTAACATACATAGTTAGTTTTCCCATAAAGGATCAGTTCACGAACATAAATTCAAACTCTCCCGTTTAAATTACAAATAAAATGTCCCTATTTGCCATAAATTGTCGGTGATAAACTAAAAATAGCTGTACGTTAGACAAATGCTAATGTTATGAACGTTTTATCCGTGTTCCACTAGTTAATGACTTGACTGTGATAACATTTACATTTTACAAGCAAAGAAGATTTGCATTGAATTCACACGAGCGTGGAAAAGAGAACGGGCTAAATGGAAACGGGACTCGAGTTCTTGGAAAAAGGGATATGAATTCAATTAATAATTATATCAAACTTAAAACAATAGAATGCCAAGTTGTCCAATAGGAAAAAGAAACCCCACGCTTTAGGCAATTAAATTTCTGTATCACGGGTGACCTAACATTAAATATTTCGAATCATCATCATCATATCAGCCGAAAGACGTCCACTGCTGGACAACGGCCTCCCCCAAAGATCTCCACAATTGCCGGTCTTGCGCTATCCGCATCCAGCAATTTCTATATTTATATTTCAATATTTCGAATAATGTTATTAAATTGAAATTTTGAATAACTACTGTTATAAAAAGTAGTTGGTCGTACACGAAACCTGTCCTGAGAGAGGTGCGACCGCGCGGGCGGCTGAGATGCGAGCGTCCGCCCCACTTCAACCCACTCCGTTCACATCCACCAGTGCCAACGGTTCTCGCCAATTCAGAGCTACGACACCATATTATTAAATTATTCCAAGTGATTTCAATATACCAGTATATATACAGTCCACAGAAAGTTTCATTATGATTTCTACCAAGCTAGAACCAAACATTGGTCCTTCGAGCCGGATATTCATTTAGTTAAATTCACGGCTTACACCAAACCACGAGCCACCAAGAGGCAAATTTGGAAACCTTGTTGCATATTGGCGGCAGGAGTCTCTGTGATGCGCGTGGAGTTATAAACATTCAAGTGCGAAATTAAATTAATACTAAATTTTTTTTACGAATATATAATCTGACAAATTGTCAAAAGTTGTAGAACAAAAGTTGTTGCTTATGGTGTTAGCCATCCATTCCTACGTGGTTGTTGGTGTTTTACAAATAAGCCTATATAAACGAAGACAAAGCGCCACCACGTGATGGCAGATCTTATGGGTTCGAACCCATTGAGGAGTATATCGAAGTTTCCATTATTATAACTGAAGAAATTCTCTGTTTCAGCTTTAACAGACATAGTTACAAACTCACACAGGCACGGGCGCGGATATAATATGGAAATATATTAATTAGACTAGCTGTGCCCCGCGGTTTTACCCGCGTTAAATTTTATTAATTATTATAGCTCCTCCCCCGTAGGTGATAGCGTGATAATATATAGCCTATATGTTGACCCGACCTTTTAGTAATATTCATGCAAAATTTGAAGTAAATCCATGCAGTACTTTTTGAGTTTAGCCCGGACATACATACAGACAAACAGACAAAAATTCTAAAAATTATATTTTTGTATTCGGTATCAATTGTAGATCACGCCCCAAGTATCCTTTTAAAAAAATATTCAATGTACAGTATTGACTTTCCTACGATTTTATTATATGTATAGATTAGTAAGTAGACGCGCTAGGCGTTGTGATTAGTTTCGGGCGTTTTGGCGTAGCGAGTTTGGTTGTATTGGTTAAGTGAGGAACGCTAAGCACTGTCAAATTATTCGACTTTGTGATAAAATGTGCTACTTGAAGCTGCTGGATGATACTGGTTGGTAGCTACTCGCTAGACATCTAATCGTATGATAGCAACTGCCTAGATAGCTACTTGCTAAGCAGCTACTCGTTAGATAGCTACTGCCTCGATATCTACTTGCTAGACAGCTCATCGTATGACAGCTACTGCCTAGATAGCTCCTCGCTAGACAGCTAATCGTATGACAGTTACTGCCTAGATAGCTACATGCTAGGCAGCTACTCGTTAGACAGCTACTCTCTAGATAGTTAGTTGCTAGACAGCTAATCGTATGACAGCTACTCTCTAGGTAGCTAGTTGGTAGACAGCTAATCGTATGACAGCTACTGCCTAGATAGCTTAACGACTACTTTTTATAACAGTAGTTATTATATGCAAACAATCTATATAAATAAAAAGAGAAGTCCTGACTGATTGACTGACTCATCAACGCCCAACCCAAACCCTTGGACCTAGAAAGCTGAAATTTTGCACAGATGTTTTCTTTATAATGTGGACAAGGAATAAGGAAGGCTTTTTCGAAATTTAACCCCTAAGGGGGTAAAACAGGGGTTCAAAGTTGTTATGAAACTTTGCCGTTTATGAAGTTAAAGCCATAAAAATTGGTATTTGGTCTTCGAGTTACAAATAAAAATACATGTTTCAGGATTTTTAGAAATTTCACCCCTAAAGGCGTAAAATAGGGGATATAAGTTTGTATGAAAAATGTGACATTTTTGAAGTTAAACGCATAGTAGTATAAGTAGTTACATTGGTCATCATTCAAAACTGTCGCGAAAGAAGTCGCGGGTACCAGCTAGTTTGTTAAATAAACATAATAGGTCTATTTTAATTAATTTCTTCCTACAGTATCCATTACTTATTTGAAGTGGTATTCAAGAATAGACGTTATCCTTGGTCGTCTGCCACCTATCTAAACATACATTCAAACAGTAGTAACTTTTAACGCCTTACGTAAACTAATAATAAAAGTGTTTCTAGATTTCCCGCCCAACAAACATATATTTTCACGGTTATATTGTAGTATGGTTTTATTTTATTGGTTATGAAAAAAAAAACAATTACT
The DNA here is from genome assembly GCA_951640165.1 of Pseudoips prasinana. NCBI lineage: Eukaryota > Metazoa > Arthropoda > Insecta > Lepidoptera > Nolidae > Pseudoips > Pseudoips prasinana. The sequence continues at coordinate 26,521,134 of OX621251.1, read as the reverse complement.
CATTAAGTTACAATTAGGTAACAATGAGTAACCCACTCACACCCATTTTTCACTGATTACGTCAACAAAAAATGATTACCATTCAATGAGGATTTTTTTTCCGTGAAACAGCTTATAAACAACACTGCCTTTAACGCCACCGTTTTAAAGGCAGTGTTGTTTACAAGATGTATTATGAATAAACTAGCGGCCCGGTACGTGCTTCGCTACGTATAAGGCATAGTAATAAAAAAAATGATTATTAAGTTCATTTATTTAAACAAAAAAATATTTTAAATTGCTAAAAGAAGATGATTTTACACTTTTTCAAGACTTTTTTAAATTTTCTCTACGTATAACCGTTCCCTGGACTTCCACGAATAATTCCAGTCCAAAATTAGCGAAATCGGTAAAGGCGTCGTTGAGTTATAACATTACAACGAAGAGTGGCATTGATTCTTATATATATAGATATCTAATTGTAGTTTCATACACGGCATTCGGTTAAAGTCAAACAACTTTACAATTGTGACTCAGTTCATTGCAAATTATATAGATAGATATCATGATTAGTAACACATTGTCATCTGATACCAAACTAGGCAGAGCCTGTACTATGACAGCCAGACCACTAATAAAAATATTTATATAGATACATTACATCCAGTCCCGGGTGGGAATCGAACCCATGACCTTTGGCGTAGTCATGGTTATTAATTGTAAAAATTATGTATTGAAAGTTCATTAAAATATTACCAAGACGAATGAACTTGAACATAATAAATTGCTGAATTAAACTAATAATATAAGTAAAATAATATCTTAATATAATAGCTTAAGTAACCATCATAATCATACTTTTTATTCGACAATGATACGCTAATTACTTTTTATACTCTGTGCATTTTAATATCTTTTTTCGGGTATGGACATCTTTAATAAGCTCTACTGAATACTTTATAAAATGTGACTTAAGGTTCTTCACTTTTCACCTACAGATATAACAGTAGGTGTTACAATTCTCACTAAGTAGGTAGAAACAAGGCAATAGAATACGTAACGATATCTTGCTTTAATATATCACATTTATACCGTCGCTGTGTGGGTGTTTAAAACTAGTGTCTACATTCAGAACTGCATGTTTAATCGTTTAAATGCGCCTGTCCATCGTATTAATGAACAACATGAATACATTATGCAAAATGATTACACATACTAGTATTTGTGAGTCCCAAAAAACTGAGAGAAAAGTAACTGGTACTTGACATACCAGTTACTTTTCTCTCAGTGTTTTGTAACTTTGGTAATATAAGTTATTAGAAAGGTTATGTTGAAACATGTTTTGGGAATTTGGGGTTTCAACTTGTAGGGACTAAAACTTAAAGCTTGTAGAGCTTTAATTCATAGACGCTAGATGATTTGGTTTCAAACGTTTCTATATCTCCAAATTTTGGGACTTCAAGTATAATAAATCTTATTTCGATATAAAATGTCAATTTACTAAAGATTACATAAATTCAATTAATTCATGTAATAACATTATTTTTTAGTAGACAACTCTTTAATATAGGCACAGACGCCAGCACATTCAGCTACCCCAATCTGTCAAATTTCTTTTTTAAATTTTCAACTTTATCACATAAGTAGGTATACGGTTCACTTTCAATTGGGGAAATTTGACAGATTGGGGTAGCTTGATGTGCTGGCGTCTGTATAACAAAAACTATCTTATAGCACCAATGCCGCCTTAGGCGAGTACTGGATAGCCAGACACTACGAATATACGTTCAGGGCAGACGGGTTGGCGATCGTAGTATGATGGTTATAGTACACAGAGAAACGCTGCTGCACGTTCCCTGTGAGATATTCCCTCGAGTCGACTTCTACGCCCCTCACGGGATGGAGTGGTGATATTCTTTACCGTCAGCAACACAGGAAGCTCGCAATCTAAATTATAATATGACATGCATTTTAATCCTGACTAAAATTTAAAGGTTGCTTCAATCGTGTTCGGATACAAGACAGGTAGGGCAATTTAACGCTTGAGAAATTCCATTTGATACCTACGAGAATAAAATTGGACCAATATATTAAATAATCTTGACTTAAACTGGGGGTTAAACTGAAGAGGTAGCTAGTGAAATAAACATGCTAGGTAAACATTAACAAACACGTTTCGTCTTTTCATGATATTACCAGAATCTTCCAAATATGAATGGTTTATTTTGATAAAAATCTAAAACTCTAAATGAGATGAAATTGTGAGATGGAACTGTTCAGAATTTTCCGTACATATAATAATACATTATAAAAATTAGCGCATCGAATTTCAAAGTAAACATTAACCAATACGGATTCTGAATACAAATCCATTTCGTCTTGTTATGACATCAAACTGAATAATGTTTTTTTTTTGATAAAAATGTTAAAGTCTAAATAATATCAAAGCTAACAATTTTCTGTAAATATAATTATAATAAAAAGCGAATTTCAAAGTAAACATTAACCAATACGGATTCTGAATACAAATCCATTTCGTCTTGTTATGACATCAAACTGAATAATGGTTTTTTTTGATAAAAATGTAAAAGTCTAAATAATATCAAAGCTAACAATTTTCTGTAAATATAATTATAATAAAAAGCGAATTTCAAAGTAAACATTAACCAATACGGATTCTGAATACAAATCCATTTCGTCTTGTTATGACATCAAACTGAATAATGTTTTTTTTTTTGATAAAAATGTAAAAGTCTAAATAATATCAAAGCTAACAATTTTCTGTAAATATAATTATAATAAAAAGCGAATTTCAAAGTAAACATTAACCAATACGGATTCTGAATACAAATCCATTTCGTCTTGTTATGACATCAAACTGAATAATGTTTTTTTTTTTGATAAAAATGTAAAAGTCTAAATAATATCAAAGCTAACAATTTTCTGTAAATATAATTATAATAAAAAGCAAATTTCAAAGTAAACATTAACCAATACGAATTCTGAATACAAATCCATTTCGTCTTGTTATGACATCAAACTGAATAATGTTTTTTTTTGATAAAAATGTAAAAGTCTAAATAATATCAAAGCTAACAATTTTCCGTAAATATAATTATAATAAAAAGCATATCGAGTAGCGTGTTCTATCGCAGACAATGAGCACTTGTATAAATAATGGAATCCCGGGTCCGGTCAAAAAGTATTATCTACATATTTCTGTTAAAAAATCTCCGTTTTTTAGAAGTTTTACTGTAATCTATAGGTAAAATTACAGTAAAACTTCTAAAAAACGGTACTTAATAACAAGTATAACCATTTTTGGGCGTATGCACTTCATTTGCCTTACGGAATCCATGCGAGTTTAACTCGCACTTGTCCGGATTTTTATATGCAATGTCTGCACTACAAAATGTTTAGGTTTGTATAGCAATATGTAGAGATAGTACTAAGTGAAATCAACATTGTAGCCAACAACAAATCGACATTTCATATTTCCTTTATTCATGAGTAATTTTCTTTGCGTCGGGCATTGCTTGCAAACCTTAAGACATTTTCCGTGCGTTATTATCTGTGTGTTAGTATCCTCATAAACACAGTACTAAATATAATGTTACATAAGAATTTCATGTGGATTTTTGTTAAAATAATAAACATTTAGGATGTTTTTAAGTGTAAATACACGTAGTGATATTTTGTAGGTTCTACAAAATGTTGCTGGTAAAGAAATGTATTCATGTTTATTAAAGTTTTATATATATTACAAATTTCAAGTTAGAACTTAAATGTATAAAGTTTCTTTACGTTTCTAAATCTAAGTTTTCATATTAAAAGGTCGAAGGATAATCACCACTTGATCGTAAATTATATTGGATTTTATTTAATCTATTACTTTGTAATGATTAGAAATTTTCATGTATTATTCCAGTATTGTAGAAATAAAAGAAGTGATCGCCGTCTACTTTTTATTAAATCTGCGCGGCAAGTGTGTTTTAATATACCAATCTAGAAGTTTAAGTATATTTTAAGTGATGAAAGATCCTGCAAGTAAGTGGGCTCTCTGTTATGTAACAGCTGCAAGCGTTAAGTTGAAGTACCAAGAACGACTTTCTATTTTCTGCTTAGAATAGAACTTACATTTAGAATTGTTTCCAAGGAGTAGTAAAACTCTGTAAAATACAAATGTATAATTCTAGAAATAAAAGAAAAAGTGATTACCCTCTTCTTTCCATTAATATGCGTGGCAAGTTTGTCTTTAATATATAAAACTATAAATCAGAAAATATATGTTAAGCGATGATAAAATTCCTAAGAGCAAGTGGTGTTGCTATTAAGTGACAGCTGCAAATGCAAAGTGAAAGAACCGAATTTAGAATCACGTTCTATTGTTCTATTGAGTAGCTGCATCGCCTCCACCTGCTGCAAGCAACAATAGTTATCCTTACTGCACTGCACACTATAAAAACGTATAAACTAATCACACAGCACTTGTAGTCATAACTGAAACAAATGTAAACATTTTATTAATAAATTATATAGTATTAGTATGTTGATATTATATTAAAGTAATGCATAAATTATGGTGTTGGATACAATATATTATCAAAGTTATTATTAAGAAAATATTATATATTCTTGTCCATACCACCTGTAGTGCCAAAATTCTTAATTAATAAATGTAGATAACATTTTACAGAAGCACATCGCGGTGCAATCGAGAAGGAATCATTATATTATTTATTTCCATATCTGTATGGACTTTATCGGGTGGAGTGTATAATTATATCAATTTACGTATTTATATTTAGCTTAGAGCACTACGAGCCTTAGCTACGATTGTCGGTAGGTATATACTGACAATCGTAGGTTGGGCTAGTCAAAAGTCCTCCAGTTTCATCGTTCTATCTATGTTTTTGTGCTCTTCGTGTTTAGGTATAAAGTAGAGCTCAAGTGATAGGCGTAATCGTAAAATCGTAATATCTACTTCTTCAACTGAACCACTAACCCAACTCAATCTGTTGGCCCATTTTATGAATTCTCGCGTATTATGTATGTAAACTGGTTAATGAATCAGATCAATAGATAGACAAGGAATTCTAGAAGATGTTCGGTTTCGAGTATGATACATTTTGTGAATAATTACTCGATGAGGACCATAAATGTAGTAGTAAAGAACTTCGTCTAATGAATGCGTTTTTGTTAACTCATTTTGTATATTATGGTCCTATTTGTGATTTTCTCTATATATGTATGTATATAGAACATCTATCTTACTTAACGCACATCCTGAAAATAGTTTGTTCAGAATCGTTTACTGAATCGATTTATATCATTTTTAATATAGGTAATTTTTTATTCCAAAATAATTAAAACTATGGAAATTATTGTCATATTAACCCTGTAGGTACAGTCAAAACAAATTGAAATGGACCGTAAGTCAAAGTAATACGACTTTTAATTCGCAGTTTTATTTGTATTCATACAAATTCCATCATTCAATACAAAATAAAGAAAAATTAACTTTATTCCAAGAAACCAATTTAGTAAATAACAATACATACACATATGAAATAAAAAAATCTGTGTATTTATTATGATTAAAACACAATATTCTAATTGGGGTGTTTGAGGGTGTGCGTTAATTATGTTACATGTGGTATACGACACTAATTATGTTGCATGATTATTAAGTAATCATAAAAACAGTTTATTGATCTTATTATACATCATATTTTTGAAATAAATGTGTGTTACTTGTCACTATAAATATAAACATGTCTCATACATAATGTGGTTAGGTTTTAATATTCTAGCGTAACCTTGTATATCAAAGTCTAAATATCTATTTTTATATGAATGTTGTTTGAGATTATTATAATGAAATATATAAGTAGATGCTTTTATTTATTTTATGTCAATTAACAGTGATAAAATGACAATTATTTTCTATGTTTCAAAGAAAAATAAAAGCGTAAAAAATTGATCTTTTGTTTTATTACATATCTACAAGAATCTATAAACCTACTTACATAATTATGTTGTTTACATAACTAAGACAGAACGAGACAACATAAAATATATTTAAGCTGTAAAAATGTACGTCCTTGTCCCACTTCTTTGTTCATTTCTGCTAACTCCAATTTTGGTCCTTGATGTCTGCACTTAATTAAAACTGTATCAACAAAACTCTTATACAAGTAAATCAGAAATATTTATAAAACTTACAAATAGATCTTGAGTCTTCAGACTCAAGACTCAAGACTTTCAGAACTTGAGTCAAATTAAAACGCGATAAAAACCACCATTTCTACGAATGGAAATGTAAATCATCGCCCCATCGTGTTGCGGGTTCGAGTCCCGGACAACTATTTGTGTGACCCATGAATAGTTTTTTGGATGTAATTTGTGTCCGTCTATTATATGTTTGTAAAGTACCCCGCGACACAGGGAATAGATTCCCTAGTGCGGGCGTTGTGTTTTAAAAAAAACAAAAAAAAATATTTTACCGCCGTGCTTCGGAGACCACGTAAAGTTGTCGGTCCTGTACCTCTTTCCGGTCGTGTTGCTAGACGTCCCATCGGATCATGAGAGTGACGGAATAAAAAGTGCTCCTGATTTTGCGCACACACTTGTGCACTATAATATGTCGCGCGCAAATGGCTAAGCTCTCATTATTTTTATTTATATACGAGTATAACTTAAATATATGGGGTAGGGAAATGACCTTTATGCGTATTGTACGACAAAAGTTCTTAATTATATTTCAAAAACTATTAAGGCTACAATATCATCATTTTGATTACGAGGCTTTACATTAATTCGATATTACGAATTATACCTAATTAATTCGATATCTCGAACTTTTGACTTCTTACTTGGGCAATAGAATTCAGAAGGTCGAAATAAACGGTAAAATATCTCCGGGATCTCCAGTGGTAATGGGCGTCCCACAGGGGTCAATTCTTGGCCCATTTTTTGTTTTTAATTTATATAAATGACTTACCTTACTATGTAAGGGATAAGCATGAGATTGTGTTGTTTGCAGATGATACTTCCCTGACGTTCAAAATAAACCGACAATTAAGCAATTTTGACGATGTTAATGATGCAATCTCTAAAGTTGTTCATTGGTTTAATGCCAATAATCTTGTGCTTAATGATAAGAAAACTAAAGTCATTAAATTCACTACACCGAATGTGAAACAGGCGACAACCAATGTACAACTTAATGGAGCTAGGTTGGACCCTGTTGAATCAACTGTGTTCTTGGGTATCACTATTGACTCAAACCTACAATGCAGCCCACAAATAGAAAAACTGTCCGGCAAATTAAGTTCTGCATAGAGCATATGCAGTGAAAACTATTAGACGGCTGACTGATGTTGACACAGCTAGAATAGTTTATTTCAGTTATTTTCATAGTGTAATTTCCTATGGAATTCTTCTCTTGGGTAGCTCTGCTGACATTAACACCATATTTATATTGCAAAAAAGAGCTGTAAGAGCTATCTATAATCTTGGCCCGAGAGTGTCTCTAAGAGAAAAGTTCAAAGAGGTCAACATTCTAACTGTACCATGTACCATGTGCATAAAAATATCGATTCCTTCTGTAAAAGGAGCGATACACATAATGTAAATACTAGATATAAGAATAATCTCATATTGCATACCACCCGTCTCCACAAAATAAGTAACTCTTTTATGGGGCAATGTATAAGATTCTATAACAAACTTCCCAATGATATTAGAGAATTTTCTACGAATAAGTTTAAAAGAATTATTAAAGCCAAATTGTGTAGCAGGGCATATTACAAAATTTCTGATTAATTTAAATGATAAAAGTGCTTGGATTGAGTTGTTCTGAGTCAACACACATGATTGTAATTAATCTTAAGTATTATATTATATTTAAAAAAGGATTCCTACTGAGTTTTCTGGCAGTGTTTCTCAGTAGCTGCCACGTCATGCACTGCACGGTAGGGTAAAAAAAATATGACGATTCCACATAAATGTAAAATTTTTACGGAATAAAGTAGGTACCTTTGACTTAGACTTATAAGCTCCGCTTATATGACTATAGCGTACACAATTGAGCAATTTTGGTTCTATCTGATTTTAGTTCTCACTAGTAATTAAATCAACACATCATGTAACTATAATATATGGAATTTACTGAAAGCTAGTATAATAGAGTGTCTGAGTGTCTTATAATAATAATATAAGTAAAGAAGTGCTCGATACTATTATATTCCGTAGTTATTTTAAGACAATAATTTTTATTTTATTTCTATTTATTTACTAAATACAAAAGATACATATTATAAATAGTAACAATTAGTGTTGAAAATTACTAAAATAACTGAATTTGACTGACTATCATTTACGATCAAATTGTTCAAAAATGGTCATTAACTGTCAAAAATGGTCATTTTCAGCCATTTTGATTTAAGTAATATTTTAGTACCTTTTTAAGTTTTTGTGATTGATAAAAGTCTAGAACTTCTAAATTGAAACTATCAATACGTATCACGATAGTGTGAAAGTCAAAACTGTACATTGAATATTTTTTTGAAAAGGATACTTGGGGCGTAATCTACAATCCAGATCGAACCCAAAAATATAGTTTATTGAATTTTTGTCTGTTTTTTGTATATACATACAGACAAACAAACCAAACAGACAGTCCGGGCTAAACTCAAAAAGTACTGCATGGATTTACTTTTAATTTTGCATGAATATTATTAAGAGGTCGGGTCAACATATAGGCAACATATTAGGTCTTTACCTATGAAATTGCCGTTCTGCAGTACTGGCCATTTCAAATCAAAATAATTTTTGTTTGGCTAAGAATTCTAATTTCAAATTAATTTTATTTTAAAAACATGGATTCTTTTTTCCAAAAGTAGTCATTTCTTTATTGATTAGTGTTACATTTTCATCGCATTTCAATCTTTTTCGTCATCATGGATACGTTAAAAATTCGAGTAATTATGGAATATGAGTACCGTCGTGGCAGCAACGCGGCACAAGCGGCACGCAACATCAACGACGTTTACGGAGCTAACACTACAAACCAACGCACCACCTGTTATTGGTTTGCTCGCTTCCGTTCTGGAAATTTCGACCTGAAAAATGAACCTCGCGGTCGTCCGAAGACTTTGGTCGACAATGACGAATTAAAGGCGGTTGTGGAAGCTGATGATACACAATCTACGGCTGAATTAGCAGCAGCTTTCGACGTTAGCGTCAAAACAATATTGGTCCATTTGCGTCAAATTGGCAAGGTAAAAAAGCTTGACAAATGGGTGCCCCACGAACTCAATGATCGCCAGCGCGAAGTACGCGTCGAGACGTGCCTTGCACTGCTCAACAGACACACAAATGAAGGAATTTTGAACCGCATTGTTACCTGCGATGAAAAATGGATTCTGTTTGATAACCGCAAGCGCTCAGCAAGTTGGTTGGATCCTGGTTCAGCACCTAAACAATGCCCTAAACGAAAACTTACCCCTAGAAAAGTGATGGTCACTGTTTGGTGGTCTAGCGCCGGTGTGATTCATCACAGCTTCTTACCAAACGGGGTGAGCATTACTGCAGATGTGTACTGTGAAGAACTGAGCACAATGATGGAGAAGCTGGCGCATCTCCAACCAGCATTGGTCAATCGCTCGTCTCCGCTGCTCCTGCACGACAACGCGCGACCTCATACTGCACAGCAGACGGTCTCCAAGTTGCAAGAACTGGGGTTGGAAGCTCTCCGTCATCCGCCCTACTCACCAGACCTTGCGCCTACAGACTACTACTTTTTCCAGAATTTGGATAACTTCTTGGCGGGAAAAAAATTCAATACCCGAGAGGCAGTACAAAATGCCTTTGAAGAATTTGTTGCCTCCCGTCCAGCTGATTTCTTTAAGAAGGGCATCAATAAACTGCCACTGCGATGGCAAAGATGCATTGATTGCATGGGTGATTACTTCGATTAATACAAATAAAAAAATTCATGAAAAAAATTCGTTTAAATTTTTTCATACAAAACGGCAATTTCATAGGTAAAGACCTATTATTATCACGCTATCACCTACGGGAAGTTTAACGCGGGTAAAACCGCGGGGCACCGCTAGTACAAATTAAACGTTGCTCCATTTAAACTTGCATATAAATTTTGGTACCTAAATAAATAAATAATTGCGTGGTAGTTGAGAATAGACAGTAATATTTGGGTCAAATTTACTGAATTAGACAGTAAATGACCGGTCATTTAAGGTTTATGACAATTGTGACTAGTCAGATTCAGTCATTTTACATCTCTAGTAACAACTAGCTGTGCCCCGCGGTTTTACCCGCGTTAAATTTTATAAATTATCACAGCTCCATAGGTGATAGCGTGATAATATGTAGCCTATATGTTGACTCGACCTCTTAGTAATATTCATGCAAAATTTGAAGTAAATCCATGCAGTACTTTTTGAATTTAGCCTGGACATACATACAGACATACAGACAAACAGACAAAAATTCTAAAAACTATATTTTTGGCTTTGTTATATATTGTAGATCAACCCCCCAGTATCCTTTTAAAAAAAATTCAATGTACAGTTTTGACTTTCCTACGATTTTATTATATGTATAGATAATAGTAACAAAAAAACCTCTTGGGCTTGCTACATTTGTAGTATGTTGTGTAACTTACAAAAAAAATAGCTAGGTTCGACTTATATTCTTACCTACTAACCTTTGTATTAGTTGTATTTATATATATTCATACCTAAGGTAATTAACATTGCTTATAAAGAAAAACAAGCATAATATAATTATAGGTAGGTACGTAACGTTAACGTTTTAAGGATCTTGAGCACCAGTGCCCAATTTAACAACAATAATATACAACATTTTACGTAATTAACGCACACCCTCAATCACCCCTATTAGAATATTATGTTATAATCATAATACATACACTGAATTTTTTATTTAACATGTATATGCATTGTTATTTACTAAATTAGTTTCTTGGAATAAAGTTTTTTTTTTTATTCCGTATTGAATGATGAAAGTTGTATGAATACAAATAAAACTGCGATTTGAAAAGTCTTATTACTTTGACTAACGGTCCATTTAAATTTGTTTTGACTGTACAGGGTTAATATGACAATAATTTCCGTAGTTGTAATTATTTTGGAATAAAAAATTACCTATATTAAAAATGATATAAATCGATTCAGTAAACGATTCTGAACAAACTATTTTCAGGATGTGCGTTAATTAAGTTACATGTTGTATTTGCCAAAAGATAGAAATACAATGGATCTCAAACAATATTTTTGTTAGAATTTGTGTGATATAATTACATATAATGTCCGATTCAATAGCAAAACTCCCCGCACTAGGCTAGGCCTGTCCTGCAGGGAATTTCTTTCCAGGTTGTGCCCAAAAATACAATTTACTCCGATTTTGACGAGAATATTATTATATTTTACGTTTATAGAAGATATCTGGTCGGTGATATATGTATAAGATGACCTTTCCATTAATAACAGAAATTACCATATATGATACTTATACCAATATTAATATGATAATTTATTAATGCCGAATGCTTAAATTTATTTATTTAATGTTTGCCCCGATCCCAGACTGAGCCTGAGTTTGTGAAACTAGTATTAATAACATTATTCAACATGAATTTATACCTATTGACTATGTATTTTTTTTAGACAACGTCCGCTCTTGGGTATCCAATCCCTGTTTCGCGGGGTACTTTACAAATATATAACAGATGGACACAACTTACATCCAGACTCCGTACAACTATTTATGGGTCACACAAATAGTTGTCCATGAATCGAACCCGGGATACGACGCGGCGAGGCGACTGTCTTAGCTGCTTCGCCACACGTGCATTTTTAATACATGATCGCCTGTGTTCCAAAGCCCGTATATTGCTCTTCTTAATAATCGTATACTTAGACGATTTACTTCTCAAAATCTCCAATATAAACATTATAATAGATATCGTGTATCCAAATAGCAGGCAAAGAAACACACTGAGTGTCTGATGAGATGTCAATGGAGAAGGCTCTGAAGATACTAGAGTTACATAATTAGTTTTTAATTTTGTATCTTTCTCTAGTAGACCACTCTCTAAAAGCCTTGGCAGCCATACGTTTAGAGGCCTTACGAATGGAGAATACATCTTCATCCATACAACTAGCGGTACAGTAAGAATAGAATCAGGCAATACATGAACACATTCGTTCTCTTTCTTTCCTATCGCGGAACAATACGCATAAGCATATTCCAAAGATGTAGCTAATACAAATCTTCGTCTACCCTCCATCACATTACGGAACATATCGTCAAATTTCACTTCAGGAACGATCTCAAAATCTTCTTTAATGAGTGGATCGAATTCGAAATGGGCATAAATTCCCGCTTTACCTCCAAATTTATAACCGTCATCTATAGTTTCCTTCAAATTTGCGTAGTTACCGACTATCTTATCGGTTTTCAGGGCTCCAATAAGAACACTCTGATACGCATTTCTGACCACGAATGTGAACCACAACCAGAGACCTACAATGTAGAAATCTCGGAAACGTTTCGGAGACACATGAATAGTTTGACCTAACATTGCTCCCCAAACGCGAAAAGCAGCGCTTTGTACTTTATTAAAATTCCTGAAATGTTGATTGCAAAATTTCTTTACGGATTTGAACTTTAAGATGAAAGGAAGTGATATAACAAGAAAAATTACTACCAGGAGGGCCAGCCAAAGATATCCATTTAAGGGTGAGAGGAGTCGCCACCAGCCCGGACCTATTGATATTGGAGGGGCCAGCCACGCTAGGCGAACTCTAAAATATGGCATAGAATAATCTAGAAGGCCTAATCTGTCCACTCCCAGAGGGATAGTACACGTGGAAATATTTGCAGACCCGGAAATTACGTCATTCAAAGAATCTGACCAATTTTTCACGCTATCTGAATCAATGCTTATGTAGTCTCGTGAAGATACTATTGGCGTAAAATTCATTATGTCTCTGAGAAGTCTTACTATCGTCTTTTTTATTATTTGAAGCGGTATTTTCCGTTCGGTGGCTTGATTATGGATTTTGTTTGTCGATATGTATAGGGGGCATTCATGCATATTCTTCATCTTATCCTTATATAAGTTTTTAGTTAATGTATTTACATTCCAATATCCAATAAAAAAAGGCTCGGTGTTTTGACAATTTAAATGATTTTTATACGGGTAATAAGTGTACATAGCTGTTCGATTTTTCTTATCTTTCGCTATGATTACAAGATCAGTGACATAATAATTCCACATGATTCTGATGAAGTGGTCAAGCTTCCTCCGATTTGAGTCGACTACTATCAAAAACTTGGCTCCCCCGTTGATGATATTTTTTTCTCGGATATCTGGTTTTAACTTGGCTATAAGTGCTTCAAAAGTCTGATAACTATCGACTACCATGAGTACTTGCTTTACTGGATCATGGCATTTGGTTCCGATACATACCGTACCTTTGTATGACCTCAAAAACTCAATGACTAGTTTCACATCCACATTTTCATCTAAAACCATGGTCATGAGTCTATAATTGAAGTTATTATTTGCAATTTCAATAGCACAGCTGATTATATCATCTTGTTGCGATATTTTAACCTCACAATTTGTGATATTCACAAATATTATAAGACAAAATATTATTTTTAGAGATTGAGTTAACATGACGTCTAGATAATTTGAAACCTTTGATCGGAATGTTCAATAAAAACAGTCCTTGCTTAAACGTCTGCGGTTAATAGTCGCTTTATGATAATAATTTTGAATAGCGAACATTTTAGACAAACCATATACCAAGTCAATAAATCATCTTTTGTTTTAAATGCTGTCTATCTGTGATTCAAATGATCGATGTGGAATGCTAATGCAGTTCACTGATGAGAACAAAGGGACAATGTGCAATAAAGTTGGAATAAATCAAAGTCGGCAAGACTGTTTTTAAACAGTAGTTGATAAATCAATTTTGAATCTAATTTCGTTACTGTCTACTTCGTTGTCTTTGTCTGGGTGTTTAGGTGTGTTCATGTATTGGCATAATACTCAACCTGAGCCTTAATGCCATAGTAATATAAATCATATAAAAATAAATATGTACAGACGCCAGCACATCCAGCTACCCCAATCTGTCAAATTTCTTTTATAGATTTTCAACTTTATCACATAAGCATAAGGTTCATTTTCAATTGGGGAAATTTTACAGATTGAGGTAGCTTGATGTGCTGGCGTCTGTACTAAATAAGAAAATAAAAAGATAAAGTGAAATTGTAATAATAAAAAGTAGTGAAAACTTTATTGTCAGGCTGGTACCTGACAATAGATTTTTCAGTACTTTTCCTTTTATTAAGGGAAAACAAGTTTTAAGACTATGACTAAAATTAACAAAAGAATAAATGCTGTCTTATGCTTGTTTAAAGACTTGATACTTTAAAAAGTCGAGTGCATGTGTTTTCCATGTAATATATATTAAAATTTTAAGTTAAATATTATATTAATAAACGTGAAATATTTGTTGAGTAAAAAAAAATATTTTAATAAGAGGCACATTTACGAAAGCCTTTTGAACTACATTTTTATTCAAATTGTTTCATTTGTATGTAAGCTTAAATAAAAATTGTTTTATTTGGTCATAATTAAAGTCGATAATTTATTCACATCAAATATATGCTATTTAAACCATTCTTGAAGAGTTTTTATTCCTAAACAAAAGTTAAGTTAATGTATATCATTGCTAATTGTTTGTTCAATATGCTACACCCACGCACGCATTAACGGCAACAGTTGCCATAGCAACGACGTAACAACACAGTTGTAAATAAAAAAGCATCGCTAAGTTTCTTCCAATAAGGATAATTAGTTACTTAAGTGACTCTTAAGATCAAGTGACAAAGTTTACGTTCGAATGACGTCACGAAATGTTAGGCCAGCTATTAGGGGCAATTAATTTTAATTGACCCTTAAATTATACGTAAATAAATACAGAGACATTATTCATGGTGTAGCAACTTTAGTAGCTATGGTGTTGTTAAAATAAAAGCAAAATGTTTACTAAAAGATTACGCATTCAAGGTGTTTGTTGGTTATATTTATATTTATATGTGGCTACAAAAGTTGGTGCCAAGAAGTTAGAGTTACCGACCGATTGTCAGTCTGGACAGTATTATGAACCAAGTACTCTAACTTGCCAAGCCTGTCCTGCTAATGCTTCTATGATTACTTCTGCTGATGGTAAGCTCTTAAATAAGTAATGGAATCAGGCGTTACTTTGCGGAAATCCATAACAATCAAAATACAAAATTAATATACAGTAGTGTTAATTCCACTAATTGTCAGATTAATCATGCCGGGATGCAATTTGCACCGCCCTACCGCCCGCAAAAATGTGCACATGCAAGAAGGACAATATAAAAAAGCAAATTACTTGCGCCAGTACGATACCCAACACGTGTTTCAGTCAATTCTCAAGGGCTGCTAACTCGTCGAGTGCTCGAAGGAGACTCCTCTTCTTCGAGCACTGTACATTTTTGGGGGCGGGAGGGCGGTGCAAATTGCATCCCGGCATGATTAATCTGACAATTATTAGCGAAATTAACACTACATATTAATTTTGTATTTTGTAAGCTCTTAAGCCAAACACAAGACCATGTAAGTATGTTCGACTGCCCGTGTCTATAGTACGGTATCTCTTAAAAGGCTAAATCGATATTGATATATAATCGATCGATATTGATGATATAGATACGAGCTGAAAGCTGGTTTAATTGTGATTGTTCTGGTTATAATTTATGTAAAATCTTCAGTCGTACGTAATGTCAATACCACGTGTCGTCGGTGGTTAAACTTTATTTTCGACAGCGTCCTTATTACGTAGGCAGTAAGGATGAATTTCATATAATTGGACGGATTCTAGACATTTTAATTGTACCTATATAAACCGGCCCGTTGTTCTGGTACTGGTTAGTAAACTTCACTGCTTAGCCAGAGGTCCTGGGTTCGATCCCCACCAGAACAAATCTTGTATGATGAGCATGATTATTAAGATCTTTAATATGTTATACGAAACAATAACACACTTTTCATCATAACTTTAAAAATGTAACATACCAATCCTGCGAGCTGCCTTTTCATTCCGCCAGGAAAACTCGCAGGTCGTTAAGGAAATATCAATAAAAAATTATTCCTTTAAAAAATTTAATGTTAAGATTACTTAAGATAGACTTAATTGAATTGGCTCAAACTCCATGTAAGTCTATAAATATAATAGAGAAATGCCAATATGCTAGTTCCATCATAAGATCAGCTCGATTTTGCCTTTATGGTAGTGTCAAAATCATTCGATATTTTTTAAGCGGGAACATTCCCTGCCTCTTACCTACTACTGCAACTCCTGTAAGCCAGGAACAATGTCTTATTATATGCCTTGCTATATATGCTTCTAGGTTTTGGGTGTTCCTGTGAGGATCATAGCATACCAGCAGGTATAGAACGATGCAGATCCTGCAATGCCACAGAGGTGGTATCGGCTGACGGCACCACTTGTGTGCCTCGACGATGTCAGAATAGTGCTGGCAAGTTCGTGTGCAGAAAATGTCCCGCTGATTACATCACTGGTGAGTTAATGAGAAGAAGACCGCTGTATGAATCTTAATTTACATTTTCCTTGAAAACGACAGTGATAAAAAATATGCGTTTTACTCTTTTTATCCCTAATAAAGTAGCATTACACCCTATGAAAATGTTTTCCCTGAATCTAGGACACCTATAGAATATTAACTACAACTCACCTAAAATGGATGATTTGTCGATCCATTGATAGTTCAAACGGGAAAAAATTATAATGCTGATTTTGCATTTAAACAGTGACCCAAAACTTGGACGGCTCATCTCTTAAAGAAGTTCAATGCGTGAAGTGTGCCCGTGGCTACAAGCAGCATAATAACGTGTGTGTTCGTTGTGAATCCTGCACCTGCAATAAGAACCAGCTAATAGTGAGAGGAATTTGCATCCCCAAGAGCTATATTAATGGAAGGCCTAAGTATGAAGAGAATATCCTCCATCCGTTTGAACTACTGGATATTGTAAAACATGAGTATCTGTGTATGGTAAGTAGAAAACCATAGAAACGCAAGGCGAGTATTAGACTATTTTTTTTTGGAAAATATAATACGTATTGTATTTAGTCACACACACACTTCTCAGTTTTTCCCTTCCCCCATATTTTGTCACTTCAGGATCTGTATGAGGCATCATACTTTCCAAGAAAATATAAAATATTACCATAGTGTCTGTTTGGCGTGGCTGATAGATTCTTGCCTTCCACGCCGCAGGTCGTGGGATCGATGCCCACCCAGGACTGATATTTGTCCTGAGTCTGGGTGTAATTATGTATCTTATAGTATGTATTTACAAAAGAGAAGTAGTATATCAGTTATCTTAAGACCGGGTTTCCATAGTACAATAGTTTGGGATCAGATGGCCGTGTGTGAATAAAATCCAAATGTCCCAGGATATTATCTATACATCTATACAAATAAATAAAATTGGAGTGTATGTTTGTAATATTGAAATAACCGTTTTTTTCTACATAAATATAAATATATATACGGTACCTACACCAAAATAACATTTTTTACAATTTTTGTCTGTCTGTCTGTCTGTTTGTTCCGGCTAATCTCTGAAATGGCTGGACTGATTTTGACGAGACTTTTATTGGCAGGTAGCTGATATAATAAGGAGTAACTTAGGCTACTTTTGTTTTAGAAAAGTCTTATATTTTACAAAAAAAAACCAAAAAAACTAATTAACACAGGCACGAAGTCGCGGGCACAGCTAGTATTATATATAACTAGCTGTGCCCGCGACTTCGTCCGCGTGTTAATTAGTTTTTTAGTAAAATAAATGTCTTTTTCTAAAATAAAAGTAGCCTAAGTTACTCCTTATTACATCAGCTACCTGCCAATAAAAGTCCCGTCAAAATCAGTCCAGCCATTTCAGAGATTAGCCGGAACAAACAGACACAGACAGACAAAAATTGTAAAAAATGTTATTTTGGTGTATGTACCGTATATATATTCATATTTATGTAGTAAAAACCGGTTATTTCAATATTACAAACAGACACTCCAATTTTATTTATTTGTATAGATGTATAGATTACTTAGACACCTGAAAAAGTATTCAGAATGTACGCTAGGTGTACAATGCCATTGTAGCACTATTTTAGGAAGTTATCATCACTGTTGTGTTATGCCTTTGCTCGCATATCACTGTTATGATATGCGAGCAAACGCATAACACCTACCTCACCATTATGCTCTCATACCAAAGTTTTCCAATACTAATTAATGTCACTTACTTGTAAGTAAGTTTGTTGCATAATAATTATGTTTACAATGACCATTACCAATTGCATAGCCTTAACGTAAGAGCTGTAAGTTTACGTTGTTACTAATCAACATCTTGCTTTAATGTTTCATACATTAAAGCAAGATATAATTTAAGTATGAATAAACGAGTCCATTAAACCCAACTAAATAGTGGATGTAATAATAACTGCGGTGATAAACACTACTAAATAATCTATGGTAAGCGTAGTTTATGGTACAGGTTTTATTAGGTTTACTGAGTACTATTGTTATAGCTAGCAGTGGTGAAGGTTTTACTATCAAGTTCCTTACGATTTTCCTTTTATTCTACTTCATGAGAAATTACCAAGCAAGTCCTCGGATTTTTATGTTGAGTTCTTTGACATCAAATGCCTTTTCATTTGAATATTTAATTTATGGTAAGATATATTTATTTTTTTAAACTTAAAACTGATGAATTTTTATGTGTCTCGAATGAAACATTTTGTTATTTTTCTTTTTCAGCAAAACGATCTCAGAGCATGTCGTTTATTGGCTCACGAATGCGTCACAAACTTCTATTCCACAGAGCCAGCTGGACCTTGTAGGATTTGGATACAATCTAATTTGGTCTCACCCAAAGGTACGGTTGACTAAATAGTATTAAACGCACTAATTTTTCTAACCAATACATATTTTGGAAAATAAGAGTGGTTTACATGTAATTAGTCCTGGTTCAGAACTAAAAGTGTTATTGGGATTAACGTGGCTAAGTCAAATCAGAGTAGCAGCGGCGGTGTTATAATCCGCTGCTTGGTTGCATATGTAAATTCAATTCTCCGTTAGACCTTTCTCCAGTGACCTCACTTTGTCAGCCTAATACTGTAATTAACTAAACTAAGTGTCAGAGTGTGTTATTTGCAAACATACTTGTGCATTTCAGTGTTTTTCATTATTTGAGGGAATCTTTTATCAACGTTTTATGCTGATATTGGCGGCGCATTGTTACTTAATCTATCTAAGTTACACGTTCTCAACTCCAAGAAACCAAATTATAATAGTCAAGTTTACGATAAGGCAAGAACTAGTCCTGAATTATATGCAATATTGTAGCTCATCGCGCAGCTTATCTCGTAGCTTAGGTAGGCCGTAGTTTCGTAGCTCAGTTTCGTAGCAGTAGTAGCAATAGACTCTACCTCGTCGGACTACCGGTATCATCAACAGTAGAATGACATTTCTTTATTTAAAAGCCGGGTCAAAGGTCAAACACGTATCCTGGGATTAGAGTGCGAAGAAAAAACAAGATCGCCACATCATATTATGAGAAAGAGTGTGCACCTGAGTTACCTACACTTGTTCCCCGTAATGCAAGGCATGACCAAAATTAAATGAGAAAATAAGTAGGACAATATTTTAATTTTATCAATAGACTCGTAGTCTTGTACATCTCAGTGAGTTGATTTGCTTAATTTATACGTGTATAAATATTTTTTAATCTACATTTAACAAAATAATTCAAAAATAACTCAAATTTTATAGGTGTTTATTTGCTTAAAACATTTTC
This sequence comes from Pseudoips prasinana, assembly GCA_951640165.1. Lineage (NCBI taxonomy): Eukaryota > Metazoa > Arthropoda > Insecta > Lepidoptera > Nolidae > Pseudoips > Pseudoips prasinana. Next base: position 26,501,180 of record OX621251.1, on the reverse strand, counting down.
CCAATTACTATATACATACTAGGTAATCAAGTAAAATCTCGTAATAAGGGAATTAACAAGAAAACTTATTGCCTCACATTAATCGTAGCTGTGACCCAGAAAACAATGGCTAATTAGGTTAGAATATCTCTGTAAACAGTAACAGAACGCTGGAACTAAATTATTATACACTGGTTATACGATAGGCATCGTATAACCGGTGCATAATAAGTTAGTTCCATTCCATTGCTATAGAGCCTACTAGATAGTATTTATAGTTTAAAGATCTGTTTCAAAACTTATAAAGTTTACAAGAGTTTCTCAAAACTTATAGAGACTTATTATTCATTTTTAGTTTGGCATACAATGGGGAGTGCTGATCTGGCAAGGGTCGCGGGAAGCCACAGGTTGCGGGTAGTGCATGACCGGCTAGGTCAACTTAATGTAAACTTAAACTAATACAAAATAATAATAAAAAGTAAACAAAAGAAATTCATAGAATAATTTAAAAAGTCTAGTAAAGCAGGAATGCGCGAAAAAAACCAAAGGCGACAGCGGTAAATAAATATCTAGGCAGATAAATCCACTTTTTTAACATTATTTTTAAAAATATTTATTGATTGCGATTGTCTTATTGTTAAGGGCAGTGCGTTCCACAGGCGCACAGCCTGCACTGTAAATGATTTGCCGTAATAATTAAATATTAAAAACAAATCAAAAGTTTATCCAACTGCCAGTCTACTTAATACAAAAAATAAGTTTTGGATTATGATGTAGTGTATGAAAATGATGAGAAAAAAGAATTTTGATATATTTTTGGTCCTAAGATTCTTTTTAGAACTTAATTTATTTATTTAATATTTGGAAAACCAACAGCTATATAAAAAATAGAATACTGCTAGAGTAGGAAACATAAAGCCAATAACAGGTTGAATAATAATTAAACCTGTAATGAACCTCTCCTCTATGATGTAATAATCTTAGCTTTAAAGCTCCTTCAATGACTGACTCCTTAAATGATCTTTAGATGCAGTATCTTGGAGCTCGCAAAGGTTAAAAAAATATAGCACTTGAACTTTTACACGACTTGTAAAATTAGTTAGCCGCTCGTCACATCACCTCACCACTATCTCGGTGCCAAATGTTTTGGGTTCGACCCCAGATAGGACTACTATTTGTGTGACCCATAATTTCTTTATTTTCCGTCTGAGTACTTTCTGCACGTGATTAGAATGTTTGTTAAGTCTGCCATGGTATAGAAAGCTACTTATCTAGTGCAGGCGTTCTCTTTTAAAAAGAATATAATGTGTCCGGAAATTCAGACTGAAGATTCAATTAATTTTGAACTTGGATGTTATAATTTCTTAGCTATTATTTTATTTTGTTTCAGGGTTGCCATCACTCACGGTAGAGTCTACGTTAATGGACAAAACTCCAGGTGAAATGACCTTGACCCGTGGAGACGTTAGTATATTGTAACTTTATAATTTAAAATATTTTTTTCTAAGGTTTTACAGTCTCATAATATTAACTATTTATTTAGAGAATTTTTACAGTTTAATAAGATACGATAAACATATACACTTCATTGCACATATATAGAATAGGTACACAATGTAAATAATATTAACAAAGGTACAACAGGCAGTCTTATCGCTTTTAGCAGTCACTTCCAGGTAACCATCAATTACATTACAGATTTTTTATTTTATTCCTCTACTTATCCTTATGTTTCACAAGGTATCTTATATCTTGTATCAATAAATTAATAAACTTATAAAATAAAAATAATAATTAAATATTGCTGGTGATTCTATTTCAATTTCTCGAAAGCCTCGTTCTTTCGATACGAATTATGTTGAGACATTTATTCTCAACTAGCTGTGCTCCGCAGTTTTACCCGCCTTAAACTTATATATATAACCATAGGCTATAATAAATTATAGCCTATGGGTTAATCCAGGGTGTCAGCTAACTCCATACCAAAGGTCATGGCCCATAATCCGACCCGGTTCAAAAATGTTTTTGTACAAAAACGAAAATGATGGCAAATAATGCAGGCATAACCCACTGTTCATTATTTTTTTCTTTTTACAGGTCTTGCAGTAGACCGATCAAAATTGGATAATAATTAGCTGCACCAGCGGTTTCGCCCGTCTCTAAATTATTTTATCCCATGGAAAAATGTCACTGGGATAAAAAGTTTACTATGTCCGTCTACAAATCTAATTTGTATATAATGTATATTTTTTTGTCTATTCATAGGAATTTGACATGACATGATAGTTAAAAAATAATTAAATAATGTATTTTCTTAATCTATGCTATGCACCTAAGGTATTAAACAAATAAATACTCATTCTTTACATGTATATATCTACGGGGCAAGCAATTTAACCAAAATCGGTTCAGTAGTTTAGACTTGAAAATGAAACAAGCAGACTTACTTTGCCATTGTTTTGTTAAATAAAAATATCATCGTGACACTTACAAAGCAAACTCGTTCGGTCAGGTAATAAATAACACGTATATTGCTATCTCGGTCTCACCCGATCTTTGTTGCGGTCGCGCAATAATACAATGTGTTATATTTTATTTCATGATCCCCATCAGCCACAGTGATGCACCACTTACCATTGAAAAGTTTAATCATTTGTCTTTGATTCCCCCCATATTTCATTTCTGTACGCCGTAGGTATATTTTTCATACTAAATGGGCCATTACCTTTTATTAAAATCGCTCCAGCCGTTTAGACGTGAAGAAGTAACGCCGTCGCCTTTATAATATTAGTGTAATTAAAAACAACTCACATAAAAAACATAAAATAACCATATTTTCAAAAAGTTTTGACAATGTTGTGCGCCTAACAACATTTGACCATAAATTAGCAATAACGTATTTGACTGAAAGTGTTAGTAGAATAGAATCAAACATGACCTTTGACTTAGTTACGCCCTTGGAAATATTTAAAATAGTGAAAAAAATAACTAATAAATCAAGTACCGGATATGACGAAATACCCTTGACTGTTATCAAAGACAACATTGACTTATTGGCAGAGCCCTTAGCATTGTTCTATAATGAATGTATCGGGATGGGCTTATTCCCTGATCAGTTCAAAATAGCTCGAATCATCCCGATTTTTAAAAAAGGGAAAAAGTATGATTCAGCTAACTACCGACCAATTTCTCTGTTGCCAGAGCTATCTAAAATTTTCGAAAAAATAATAAAAGACCGTCTCATGAGGCACTTAAATAAGCACATAATCTTCAATTGTCAACAGTTTGGATACCGAACATCTTTAGGCACCACAGATGCTATTGAGGCTTTAATTGACGAAGTTGTATGTAAACTAAATGACAAATGTAAAGTGGCTGGTATTTTCCTAGACCTTAGTTCTACCTTTGACACTGTGGACCATGGTATACTTTTAGCTAAGTTGGAACACTATGGAATACGGGGAATCGTGCTTAAACTATTCACCTCTTACTTGCAGAATAGAAAACAATATGTCGAGATTAAGTCTGTAGTAGATGGGGATGAAAAAATATATAAGTCTCATCTAGTCACTATATCCCACGGTATACCCCAAGGCTCGGTTTTAGGTCCAATCTTCTTTATTTTGTTCCTGAATGACTTAACCAATTTTATAAAAAAAAACGTATAACAGATACTACACTTGTCATTTTTGCTGATGACACAAATGCGATAGTATCTGCAAATACTGTTGAGGATTTAGAAGTAAAAATTAATACGGTTTTTAATGCTTTCGAAATTTGGTTCGGTTCAAACAATTTAAAACTTAATCTAAATAAAACAAAATGTGTACTTTTTCAGTCTACTGTTCGCAACAATACCAGGCTTCATGTAGTATCCTGCGGAGAAAAGGTTGATGTAGTAGAAAAAGTAAAATTTTTGGGTGTACACATTGATGCATATCTAAATTGGAAAGTGGAGGTTTTATCTATTACTAAGACTGTTAGTTCTGCATGTTATGCTATTAGAAGTTTAAGAGAAGTGCTCACTCTGCCTCAACTTAAAATAATATATTTTTCTTTGGTTGAGTCAAAGCTGAGATACAGCATTAAATTATGGGGTAATAGCTATAATTACAATATCCAATCAGTATTTGTTATCCAAAAAAGAGCTATAAGGACGATGCTTCGTATAAAACAGACTGAGTCATGCAGAGACCATTTTATTAAATTAGATATTTTGACGGCACCATGTCTATATATTCTTGTATTATTGACTAGCTTTGTAAAAAAAATGCTCAAATACGAGACTGATGAGGAACGACAGCTGAGAGAAAGTACTCGCAGGAAGGACTTACCCTCTACAATTCAACCTAAATTGAATGTAGTTCAGCATAGTGCCAGAGTACAATCTGTCATCTTATATAACAAGCTGCCAATAGAATTTAAAATTATACGCAGATTTAACCTATTTAAAAATAAATTGAAGACATTTTTATTGGGGAAAGCGTATTATAGTATTAATGAGTTCATAAATGACAAACGACAAATGTAACAACGTATTCTTGACCATTATGTATGATAGTTTTTGTTAGTTTTATTTTGTATTTTAGATTTTAAATATGTATTGTACGTTTCAACACAATGTAAATTGTTAAGAAATAAATGACTTATGACATAATTCTACACATTATTAGTAGAGACACATACACAAAGCAGAAGGTAGGTTCTATTAAAAATACTAATCGTAACATCAACCGAAATTACCTGCATTAAATATTCATGCAGGTAATGTCGGGTTAAAACAATATGCATTAGATACGTAGCAAAGATATAAAAACCACTTGTTGCTAGATGCGCTACGAGTACGCTCACGATTGATTTTTGTAAATGTTGTAACTGTAAAAAAAAATATTTCGTATTCTAATAAATTTAGTGATAGCTTCTTATTGAAGTTATACTTCTTTTGGCGTAATGGAGAAAAATAATGAGAGTGAATTTTTACGATGCGCGCGCACACCGACACCAAAAAATTTAACAGCATGAAGTTAGTTTTAGGTGGTATGAGAGTGAATTTTTACGATGCGCACGCATCGTGCCCGCGCCTCGTAAAAATAACAGCATGACGTTAGTTCTAGGTGGTATGAAAATTGATAACTATGTTCAAGTTGTATATTAAGAAGTATAACTTCTAACGCGTGTACATAAGTACACACAAGTTTTTTATTTTTATAATTATAAGTTTAATTATATTTATTATTAATAAAAAAATAATTATATTTTGAAATATTATAAATACTGAATGGATCAATATAATAATTAAGCTCAATTTGTATCTCGAAATTCCCATAAGATCGATTGCGTAGTCGTCATAGTTCGCCCATACATTTTCATTCTTAAATTTCTGTCAGCCATTTTCTCATCATGACTTTTTGGTAACATTTCGTTCTAATGTTAACAAGTAAATTTTGATTCACGACCCTAATTACATATAATAATTATTGACTGACCTCCCTGACTGAATTACCACGCAATGTTATTTCACATGATCGAACGGCACAAAATAAAAATAAAAAACATCAGACTCTTATAAACAAATGTTATAGATAAAAACGTTTCTTTAAAAATATTTAAATGTAATATATTAATCTTCATAATAGCTAGTAAAAAAAAGTATTTGTGGTAGTGACGGCGTAAGATAGCAAGCCAGCCCGAATTGAGATTGGAATACTGTTCAGTGATTTTCTACATTTAGGTCCATCAATCAACAATATTAATTTACTATTTCTTTTCTTTGTTTAGGACATAGTGTTGGTGGCAGGAGCAATATACACGTCAGACGGGAGGTTCAAGTTTCTCAAAGACGTAGGTCAAGAGGCCTCTCCATGTCTTTTGCCGCTCACAATTAAAATTGGCCGGGATTTAAAGTAAGTTTGTCTATCAATAATTTCGAAACGATTATCTTATTCCCATTTTTATTGGGGTCGATTCCCAGTGTAACTAGATGCGTCTGACCTTTAACCACAGGACAGGATAGGATAATGTTACCACGACGTGTCCGTCTATGTTTTTCTTTTTTTTTTGTTAAGGCAGGGCAAGAGATGTCAGCGGCTGGTAAGGTTTAGTCTGTCCGAGTCCGACAAACGAAAATGGGTTCGTCGGACTCGGACGGACTAACCCTAACCTGACGTCGACTTCTCTTGACACCTGGTGGTGTGAGACCCGGGAACGTGGGTATGTTACTCCGGTCGATGGCGAAACCTGCTGTGTGTTTTTGCTGCGGCCGTGAGATATGGCTTACAAACCCAAACTTTGTTTTAAATACTCTATCACTAACATATGACCTGACTTTGGCTTGACTTTTTTTATGTTGGCGTTTAACATTTATATTATTTAATTATGGGTGTTGAAAAACCCGTAACCAATAATTAAGATATAAAAACCAGTAGTCAGATCCTATTAGGCTTGAGCACACGTGTGGTGATTGTCATAGCTACTCTGATGACAGACATGGGAGGGTAGTCTTTCAACCGTTCAGACCCGAAACAAACCTTCATTTTGGACCTACATCAAAATAAAACGGTTATCAATCCGACTGTATTTGTCCTTGGTCTTTTTGGTTTATGTATGTATGTTTCTCGTTTTAGCCGTTGTTTGCGAAATGATTTTGATATTTAATCAATAGGGAATGTTTTCGGAGCAGTTTCATATAAAGGCGAAAGTTTGTGAGTGTCTAAACGGCTGGGGCGATTTTAATAAAATTTGGTATGGATTTAGCTGACACCCTGGATAAACACATAGGCTAATTTATAAAGTTTAATGCGTGCAAAACCGCGGGGCACAGCTCATATTTGATTTCGATCTCTATCTACAAGAATAATTAAAGCAGCTTTTCAGATGGTAAGGAAAATGACATGACAAATATGTTTAAAATAAAACAAAAGACGGCGAGGCGCAAAGATACCCAGTCGAATACAGACGTCGTCAAATTATTGTTAGAGATAGGATAATTGGGCGTTTCCTTACGATTCCGTAAGATTTCTATTAACATGCATGGGGGCTATTCACGAGGTGTTTTCCTTGAATACACAAATATCCATTGTGGGCATTAGTAAAATTGCTTACGTAATGATATACACTCTTTACGTATATACCCACCTGTAGAGACGGTGGCACTGACCAATATAATATATCATAACAACATCCGTACAAACAGAACAATGTATTGACAACAACAACGCACCACTTATATTTATTTCAAGTATTTGTACTCATTTTACTTAGTCAATAGACTGCACGAGGGGCGCAGTGGTAAGGGCAGTCGCCTTAACACTTCCTTTCCCGGGTTCGTTTTCCACACAAAACAACTATTTACGTGAACCATAAGTTGTTCTTCTAAGTATAGCTATGCTTTATGTCCATCAATTATATGTTTGTGAAGTACCTCGCGACACAGGGATTCATTTCCTAAATGTAGTCTTATAAAAATTAATAGGTGTAATCAACGGATTATTCTGTCGGTTCATTGTCATATCACATATCAAGTTAATTGAAAATATTCTTAGCCATACTTTTATCTCGGTTAAATCCTACAGCATTGGCGATATCTAAGGGCGGTTTGCACCATAGCACTAAATACTATTTAAATCCAATTTAAATTCACATTAAAGTCATTGCAACGCCTTGCACCATGCTAAATAAATCGCTAAACGCGTTTAGTGAGCTGTCAAAGTTAAATACCCATGAATAGCTATTTAGCGCCGCTAAATGCGTTTAGCAAAAATTGACGTTAATTTTGAAAGGTTATGTTTCCATGACATGGAGGATTCAATTTACGCACACTTTCGCGCAGAAAAACGTATTTTATGTTTAAAAAATAGTGTCATTTGTTACTTACTTATAACGAAATGTAGGGGAACTGCTATACCGACACGATAAACGCATTTAGTTCAATGCGTTTCAAAACGGCTTCGTGCAAGAGGTCATTAAACGTAATCATGTTAAACACATTTATCGATTTAAACGTATTTAGTTAAATCTATTTAAGATATATTTAAACGAAATTTCGTGCAAGCCGCCCTAAGTATACAAGTAAATAGATTTGAAATTTTTGTTAGTAATACAAGATAAAAGCATATTACAAAAAAATACCATACCCGTGCGTTGTCCTTAAAAATTATTATAATAATATGTTAATTTATATTTAATAATTTATAGTATAAAATAATTTCCTGAAATAAAATTATTATTATTATATTAACCTCACCGATCACTTACGGGCCGGTAATAGCAACTGGCAGTGATCGCCTCAACTAACCGTTTAAACAATTATTTCCCAATACAATATTGTGAATTCCAAATTAATAAAGTTCTCCTGGTCGAATTTCGGCCACAGTAGCTGGTCTCAATGGAGACTAGCAAACTGCATGGGACAAATTAGAGTGCACAAGTGTGTGCGCAAACACAGACGCTCACCGAGGGGTGTGAAACTACCACCTTCGAGACTTCTAGACTAAAATCAACCTAAGTTTACTTCCTCCATGTTTTTTCCAGTACACTAACAAGCACCGCTTTAAGCGGAAACTTCAATGAACTTAAAATTTCTATTATAAAAAACAGGAAGTTTTATCGAGTAAGTACTAGTAACAATGTATGTAAGTAAGATATGGAATCGTGGTAGAGGTACAGAAAAACAACAATATCACTTTTTGGCCTGAACACGCTACCGCTGGACCAACTAGACAAGGCGGTCCTCCATTCATTATATAATATTTCGATCCACCATCTACCATTCAATTCCAAACTAAAGAAAGCTTGTACTATGGAAACCAGATAACTCATATACTACATATATTACTTTTCTTTTGTAAATACATACGTATATAGAAAATTACAGACTCAGGACAAACAGACATGTTCATGCACACAAATATCTGTTCTGGGCGGGATTTGAACCCACGATTGCGGCCGCGGCGTGATAAGCAAACAATCTACCAACCACGCCAACCGGCCTGAAATTTAAAATGAATATATATATTTATATATAAAAATAGTCGGGTTTTCCTTCCTGACGCTATAACTCCAGAACGCAAGAACCGATTTCCACGGTTTTGCATTCGTTGGAAAGGTCTCGGGCTCCGAGAGGTTTATAGCAAAGAAAATTTATAAAATTTAACGCGGGTAACACCGCGGGGCACAGCTAGTATTATTATATGTATATTGATAACAGCTCAGGCACCGATAAAGTTATATTTATTGCTGACCGCACCGGACCGTAGTGAGTTGAAACTATTTCATCCAAGTCTTTGGCGTGAAATGAAATGAAATGTGACAAGTTATAAGGTCAAGTTCGTTGAAGAGATTCTATCTGAAAACAAATACATTATTTATTTTAATCTGTTCACTGCACAAACCATATTATTATTTTCCTTTTATACCCTTCATAAACAACAGATTTGTTAAAAAGCAATGCATTCTTATGGAGTATTATCACCCCATATTATCACACGTGAGATTTGATTCAGTCCCGCATATGACCATCATGGTGCGATCACCAACCAATCTTCCAAGCGTGAAGATTATGGCATATCACCCAATTCAGGAGGAAAGCTCTGTCAAGTGACCAGTGTACGTCATTCGGCTGATATGTTACTTTTTTTTTACGACATCGCCCGCATTAGGTCTCATAATGAATTCCTCAAGACAATGAGCGGAATTGGACCATACGTCTGAACTTTCGCATAGTGCTCGTCACGGGTCCACCTGTGAACTTTCACGTAGTGCTTGTCGCTGGAACTCTAAATTCGTGTGGGTACCGTGGTCTTAGTGTTGCACAAACTGTCACTGTCGACGCCAATAAAGGTTCCTTTGCAAATCTTATTTTTTCCAATCCCCGGACCCACCATATATTTCTCGTATCATATAATCAAATTGTATCGAAGAATAATCGGTAACAGATGCGAAACATCGATATAGCTATTGACTGCACGTGTGGCGCAGCGGCTAAGACAGTCGCCTCGTCGCTTCGTGTCCCGGTTTCGAAATCCGCGCAGGATTGTGTGACCCATAAATAGTTGTTCTGAGTCTGGATGTTCTTTGTGTCCGTCAATTATATGTTGGTAAAGAACCCCGCGACACAGGGATTATATTCCCTAGAGCGGGCGTTGTCCTGTTAAAGAAAAAAATGTTTCACATCTGGTACCTATCATTCTATCATTTTGTAAAATCTCACATTTATAAAATATGAGTAAAAAGAAGTAGTTCCCGTCAGGATAATATTAGCTAAGAAAGAATCCTAATACAGTTATATTATTTGTTTTTCAGACATGACTGCCATTGGAATGTATCGAAATTAAACGACCATTTTAACACAACAATCTCACCATATTTATATGCCAGTGGGCATCTTATACAGATACCAGTTTACCCGAAGAAACCGAATGGTCATAGCGTGCAGGTAAAATATACAACATGTAACTTAATTAACGCACATCTTGAAAATAGTTTGTTCAGAATCCTTTACTGAATCGATTTATATTATTTTTAATATAGGTAATTTTTTATTCCAAAAATAATTAATACTATAGAAATTATTGTCAAATTAACCCTGTACAGTCAAAACAAATTTAAATGGACCGTAAGTCAAAGTAATAAAACTTTTAAAATCGCAAGTTTATTTGTATTCATACAAATTCCATCACTCAATACAAAATAAAGAAAAATAAACTTTATTTCAAGAAACTAATTTAGTAAATAACAATGCATATACATACATGTTAAATTAAAAAATCAGTGTATCTATTATGATTACAATATAATATTCTAATTGGGGTGTTTGAGGGTGTGCGTTAATTACGTTATATGTTGTATATTCATCAGAAAATTAGGAGATAACCTTATTAAAAGTGCCTTACTGTAAGAGGCTTCCTGTCAGGCGCCTACCGATTTACTAGGTTATATTATTATGTAGTTATAGTTTAGAAAAGAAGTATACCTGGCCTGTGTGAATGGGACAACCGGAAGGGGAAGACCACGTCGAACATTCTCTGACCAAATTGGAGATGTTCTCAAGAAAGGGCAGGTCAGAAGGACCCTAAACCGGCGATTATGTATGAAGCATATAATGACAGTAATCGAGGCAAAAGAAGTATGCAAAGATCGTGACAAATGGAAATCCGTTATCTCTGCCTACCCCTCTGGGAAACAGGCGTGAGTCTATGTATGTATGTATGTATAGTTTAGAAACAAAAACTGCCTGCTTAGACTCCCACACCAAGGATTTAGTATAAAGGACGTAGTAAATGTTGTTCAGCTATTCTTACATTTTAGCTACAACACGTTTATTTGCGAAGAATTAAAAAAAAATTACATGGTTCCTTCTAAAACGATAACGAAAAGATATTTACTTTTCTTCATTTGCATGTAACATTTGTATGTAACTTACTTATAGAAAAATTTCAAAGACTTTGTAACTGTACATATACATAGTTGAGACAGAAAGGCGAACAGATAAAGATAAAGATGCTTTTATTTGTATGAAACATGTGTTACATTTTTACATGTGGTGATACAATGATAGTTATAGTGGTATCAACATGTCCTGCCGAATCAGGCGTACAAATGACTTAAAATTTATATATGTAAAATAGTTTGCCGCAATTTAAAACACAATAATTTACAACATATTATATACCATAGCATATAACATATTTGGCACAATAGATTTATCTAGTAAAAAAACATTCACACTATAGTACCCTTTTTTACAAAGTGATTCTTTAAATTTCTCTTTGAAAAGTTTATTGTTAGAGTTTTATATGAAAAAGGTATTTTATTGTAGATTTGTGGCGCCATACAGAAAATAAGATAACACAGAAGTAATGATAAATCATTTAATAAGTACTCCTTTTCAATATTATTGTACGGAAGCCTAAAAATTATGAGATTATTTAATGTGAACTTGTATGTGCTGGAAGCATTGATATACAAATATCAATGACTGGAAGTGTTAAAATGTGATAGTTAATGCTTCTAAGTGTTATAACTAATCGCCGCTAATTTCTATTCTTTGTTCTAGCGGGGTTCTTGGTTATCAAACAAGTTTAAAAGATATTTCATAGTAAACAGATATCTTTCAACCATGACAAATACTACAGAAGTCGTTTATTTAAGGACAATGGTGATACAGCTTCAGTAAGTATATAATTATCGTAGTCATATCAGCCGGAAGACGTCCACTGTTAGGTTTACAAGAGCCGGTATTACACTCATCATCAGTCCACATTGGGTGGGCCTGCCTGCATCTTCCGAATCGTAGTCTCCACTCGAAGACTTATCTGACTTAGCGGCGGTCTTACAAGTAAATATTTACTTATTGTACTTATTTACCACTTCATAGTTTATATTTTAACGAGGATATATATACATCCGTATATATATATATATATATATATGACTTCTTTTGACGATTACCGTAGCCTAGTTGGTAGTGCTCCTGCCTACGAAGCTGGTGGTACTGGGTTCGAATCCCGGTAAGTGCAAATATTTGTGTGATGAGCACGAATATATGTTTCTGAGTCATGGATGTTTTCTAAGTATTTATCTATCTATATAAGTATGTAGGTATATCGTCGCCTGGTATCCATAGTACAAGCTTCGCTTAGTTTGGGGCTAGGATGATATGTGTGACATTGTCCCTAGATATTATATAAAAAGCAGTTTGATAGCTATGCAATATATGCTGGGACTTATAAATATCCAATAAGATAAATATTATCCTCATTAAAATTCAATTGAAATTAACAGAAATCAGAACAGTCGCCTCGCCGCTTAGTGTCCCGGGTTCGATTCCCGTGCGGGACAACGATTCGTGTGACCCATGAATGGGTATTCCGTTGTCTTAAAAAAAAGTCCCCAGAGGCCATCAGGAAGGGGGCAACGCTAATTCCATGTATGGCCCAGGCTTCATACCCTAAGGTAACTGCCTACTATCAGGTGCACTATATACTAGTTAGTGGACTTGGTTGCGAAGTAAGATACTTATTCACAATCACAAATAATGCCATCATTTTTTTCATTTGTGACAGAATTGAAAGAGACAAGAATAGTCAAGGTTCCCTGCGTGTCCATATTACGGTTGAAGTCACATACGCAACGAAACCAGCATCGTCTGACTCTATCGTGATGACTCTACAAGTGATACACGTTATGCCTGAAGCTGGGGTGCATCGAGGACTTGAGGTCGGTGTCAAATCACTTTTACATCGTAATATGTATGTATTGAATAAAACTTAATTACTATTTTAAAGATCATACATACAACCCATTTCTGAAACTTCTTTCACTATCCAATATAATAATACCTCTACTCGTTTTATTATGATCATCATCACCATCATCATATCAGCCGAAAGACGTCCACTGCTGGACAAAGGCATCCCCCAAATTTCTCCACAATTGCCGGTCTTGCGCTATTCGCATCCAGCAGTTTCCAGCGACCCGCACAAGATCATCGGTCCATCTTGTAGGGGGCCTGCCCACGCTGCGTCTTCCTGTTCGTTTTATTATACACTAACCAAATAATTGATGTGTGTCTGACGGCGTAGAATAGCGCCACCCCAACTCATCCCGTGGGTGGTGTAAAAGTCGTCTCGAGGAGGAGGAGCAGGGGTATCTATCAGAGAACGCGCAGCAGCGTCTCTCTGTGTACTATGACCATCATACTGCGATCGCAAATCCGTCTGCCAAGCATGGCAATTTTGGCATGTCCAAATGATGGACACTACTCCGTTGTGGAAATCTTTTGGGGAGGCCTTTGCCCTCGGTGGATGGCATTTGGCTGACATGATGAACCAATTAAAACAAAAATATATATCTATAGGAACCCACGACTTACACTGAGCTCTAGTCGTCTGTAGATACTCAAGCTCTTAATTAATTCTGATGAGCGAAGCTGACTGTACGGGAAATTTCATGAAAACAATAAGCATAACGCTGTGATATAAAATGTGTAAATATGATGCGCAAGTTAGCATTGATATATTGGGTGACAAGAAAAGGCTATTATAATATTTAATAAACTAGCTGTGCCCCGCCGATTTACCCGCGTTCAATTTTATAAATTACCCCAGCTCCTCCCCCGTAGGTGATAGCGTGATAATATGTATATATGAACATTGTTAACAGGTATCCCGACGTTTCGAACAAGTTGCACGTCCCGTGACCACGATCAATGCAACTTGGTCGAAACGTCGGGAAAATAACAATAAGATTAGTCGCGTTAATACCTGTTAACAATGTTCATATATAATTATGATACGCGAACGTTTAAAAGTGATAATATGTAGCCTATATGTTGACCCGACCTCTTAATAATATTCATGCAAAATTTGAAGTTAATCCATACAGTACTTTTTGAGCTTAGCCCGGACATACATACAGACAAACAGACAAAAATTCTATAAAACTATATTTTTGGCTTCGATATCGATTGTAGATCCCGCGCCAAGTATCCTTTAAAAAAAATATTCAATGTACAGTTTTGACTGTACTGATTTTATTATATGTATAGATAAGATAAGATAAGATAAGATAACTCTTTATTGTACACCAAAACATTACAGAATACAATAGCATACATTAAAAAAATGGTACAATTGGCGGCCTTATCACTAAATGTGATCTCTTCCAGGCAACCTAGGCAGGGATTGGAGTATGGAGTAACCGAGATAGGGTAGTTGTCAGTGCACATGAGTATAGAAATGATACGCACTGGTATCATTACAAAAAATGTCAAGAGTCATTTAAGATAAATTACATATATATTATATATTAACCTACATACTATATTATATATATACTTATATTTCATAAATAAATAAATAAATAAATAAATACATTATCATAAACAAAACTAAAGTAGGAACCGTTGCTGAAGTTCATAAGCTAGTTGAAAGTAAATTATTTCGTACCTTTCTGCAGGGACAGGTAGTGATCTTTCACTAGACTCTGAAAGTTACGTAAAGATTGAGCTTGGCGTACTGACAATGGCAATTCATTCCACAAGCGAGCTCCTTGCACAGCAAACGATTTGTCTAGAAAGATTGTGGAATGTGCTGGCATTGTCAATTTTAAATTATTCGATGATCTCAGAAGCTTCGAATGTGATTCATAAAGGAATGAAAAGCGTGCTTTGAGGTAAGAGGGCGTTGAAGGAGTAAACAAAACATTGTATAGAAGTGAGAGAATATGGGCATTCCGGCGAAAGCGAATGGGTAGCCACTTGAGCTTGTTACGAAATTCAGTGATATGATCATATTTCCGAAGACCGAATATGAATCTTATGCAGACGTTTTGGAGACGCTCAAGTTTATCAAGTTGGGCTTCTGTAAGATCAAGATAGCTGACATCTGCGTAATCTAGTATTGGGAGAAGAAGGGATTGAGCAAGCGCGATTTTGGTGGTAGTTGGGAGGAAGTTACGAAGTCTTCTCAAGGATCCAATTGATGCAATAATTTTCCGACTGACGTTTTGTAGTTGAGGGCCCCAGGAAAGGCAGCTGTCAAAGAATATGCCTAGGTTTTTAACTTCATGACTTATTTGTAAAACATTGCCTCCAAAACGAAGTTGTGGTAGTTGTGACAAAGATGCCTTAGCCAACATCCTTGAGCTACCAACAACAATCACTTGAGTCTTCTGTGGGTTAACGTGTAGTCCGTGAGCACGACTCCACTCACTGATGTTATCTAAATCGGTATTCAAATTATTCACAGCTTCAGCCAATTTATTTAACGGAGCCTGATTATAAATCTGAAGATCGTCTGCATAAAGGTGGTAGGAAGAATTAATACGTTTAGAAATAGAATTTATAAAAATTGTGAATAATAGTGGAGACAAAACGCCACCCTGAGGCACGCCTGCAATAGTATTACACCAAGAAGAAAAGGAATTATCAATACGAATACATTGCCTGCGGCCAGACAGGTAACTACGAAACCAGTCAATAACTGTTGGAGATACGTTAAGAGTGCGCAATATCCCCAGCAACACATCAAAATCCACGGAATTGAACGCATTGCTGAAATCTAACAGGGCTAGCACTGTTAGATGTCCACGTTCCAATCCAGCTCTAATGTCATCTGTAATATGGACCAGGGCTGAGGTAGTACTATGGCCAGGACGAAAACCAGACTGGAAGGGATTAAGGAGGTTATTTATTGTGAGAAAAGCACTTAATTGGTTGTGGACAAGGCGTTCAAGTACTTTGGACAGGAACGGAAGGATTGAAATAGGACGGTAGTCGGAAAAGGATGCTGGTTTGGCTTTTTTTGGAAGGGGAATTATTTGGGCATCTTTCCATATCACTGGGAAGATACCCGAACTTATAGAGGAATTTAAGATGTGAGTTATGGCAGGAAGAATTTCGTTGAGGATAGGAAGGACCATATTACGGGTGACATTGTCATTGCCTACTGCGTTAGAAGTGATGGATAAAACACTCTTCCTAACGTCACAATCAGAAACTTGACTAAAAGAAAAGGGAGAATAGCTGGGAGAGGGAACTAATGATAGATCTCTTAAGGTGTTTAATTTTGTTGCCCTGTCAAAAATGAGCGAAGTTGAGAAGTGCAAATTGAGTGAATTAATGTCTAAATTATTAGGAGTAGTTTCATTTCGAGCTTTCCCAACTCCCAATGAACGCAGAAATTTCCATATTTTAGCTGGATCTCCACTCTCAACCGAGTTGTGGATGTGTTGGCGTTGTGAATACCTACACACCTTATTGCAGCGATTTCGAAGAGAAATATATTTATGACGGTTTACATCGTTAGGCCTACTCGCGAAACGCGACTTAGCTGCTGCTTTCTTAGCTACGAGACTTTTTATTTCAGGCGTTAACCACGGTGCGGGGAGGTGTTTTACCCTAATTTTTCGAAGTGGGGCATGCACATCGTATAAACTAAGAATATTTTTATTGAAAATGTTAATTTTCTCATCAACTGAATCAGCGGCTATAAGAGGAGACCAGTCAATTCTGCTAGCATCTGCTCGAAGAGAATCCAAATTAATACCACCAAAATTACGTTGAAGAATGATTTTTGATTTTGCCTTAGGTAGGCGAATTTTATAAGATAGGAAAAGGAGATCGTGATAAGAGAAAGCATCGGCTACGCACTGTCCGTGCTTAGCGATGTGGTCTTTCGAAGAGACAAGAATAAGATCTAGAAGAGAAGGAGTAGAATGAGGAAAATGATGAGTGGCATTAAGAGGAAGTATAGATAATACAAAGTATATAAGAAAGTAAGCATTCTTATTTGAGGCGCTCATGGCCAGATTGTCTCACCGGTCCGTAAGTGATTGGCGAGGTTAAGCAACTAGGCTCGCGGTGGGTGACTGCCAAAGTGGCTAAATTTCTGAGTATCTCCGTGCTTCGGCGGGTACGTTAAGCTGTCGGTCTGTTGCCTAATGGCTACAGTTGTTAAGCCATGTCAGAGGCCTACTGGGTGCCTTAAACAACTCTAACACTAGGGTAACCACTGACCATACGATAAGCAAGTAAGTAGTAAGTATATTTCGCTTAAATCGTGGTACATACAGAATATAAAGAACATTGAATGTTAAGAAGTGTTATATTTAAAAAGACATGCGTTGACTAGAGTAGGGGGAGGAATCTTTTATCACGAGGCACGTGGGCAAAATAGTTAATTTCTTGGCCTCATCCTTATTTATTTGGGGTCGGCGCAATATTGTCTATTAATTCTCCCATTTCTATGTGAAGATATTTCACTGCTCGCGCCCTTCCTAGTGCCATGATAGTCAAGATTTCCTTGGCGAAGTAAATAAGTTAGCTGTATGAGCAATGAAATAGTTCCACATAGAAATGAAAGGATTAAGTGGACATATGGCGCCGGCAAGTTAATTATTGCTCCCACGTGCCTTCTGATAACACAATCCTCCAGCTAGGGAAAGTAACGTGTGTTTTTAGATGTTGCTTTTATGACCTTTCAGCTCAATTATTTCTTTGAAATTCTATTTTAGAGCATTAACAAGGGCTCAATAAAGATTAACAGACGAGTTAACAGCGTGAGACATTATAATGCACGAATATTTCCACAAACCAAGTGCATTCTTTATTCTCTCAATTTCATGGCGGAATAGAAAACACGACCGGGAAACCGGCATCAGGAACTGGATCAACGAAAGTAACGTTCTCGCAAACCAAACAAATACCATCTTTTTGCCCTCCTCAGAACCTCATTACCTGGGAGAGGAAAGTTCAAAGATGAATAAATCGAACAAATAGTAACCTTTTTCACTTCCCATTTACCACCCATAGATGAAAACTCGATTTATTTTCTCATGCACAGATGTAAGTATAAAGCTGTGTTTATATTAAATCTTTACCAAAACAAAAATGTGTTGTCGACACAAAATTAGCAATGCAAAATATGAGCTGAAAGCAAACGGCCGCGTAAATCTTTTATTATTTAATCCAAAAACTTTATGGGCCCTTTCGTGTCTACTTCATAAATCTTAATTTGCTGTTTCCTAAGCGTCCAGCCTCCATTATCTGTTACAAACTGCTTTACTTAAGTCATATACTTGTGAAAGAAAATAAATTAAAATTAATTTATGTAATTCAAGATATTCTAGGGTTTTTCGTGAATACGCTCTGCTAATTAGTGGTAGTATCACTATACATGTATTATATTTCTCTTTTTATGTTAACTTTCACCCTATAAACAATTGTCATGATGGAACTATACAAACAAAGTTGGGCCCAGCGTCTGCAATACAAGATAACTTGTATTACAGGCGCTAGGCCCAACTTTGAATAACATAGCTAAGGTGCTAGCCACCTCAAATGATTGCAAAATATATATATTGTAACAAAGCACATAATTTTATTTTGTAAAAATGTGTTGCATTTAATATCATTGTTATAGTTTTATGTTATTGTGGTGAAACAATTATCTTATCTTACTACTATAGTATCAAGGACGGATATAAGTGTTCCATTTTACATTAACTTTATTTCTAACTAAAATCATTTCAAACAGATTTCAAAAAAGAGCATTCGATTTGTTCGTTAATTACGATACCAAATAGTTTTTTTTTAATAGTAATGATTATGAAATTATCAAACTAAACTTGTTATATAACTTTGTAAGTATATATCAAATATATCGATCAATCATCGAAGCCTTGGTACGCAATTTAGTTTAATTAAATGGTCAGTAAACTGTAATTATTCATGTTATAATTGAATTTTTACTTTCCAACTATTTTCGTCAGACCCATCTCCGTGATTTATAAGTTGATAAGACAAGAGTAAATGAGTTGGTTATTTATTTAAAAAGATGAAACTCAAAAAAACAATGCCAGTAATAATCCATAGTTTTATTACATACAATATTCACGTTTCAACTTACAAAATATGACTGAGATAAGACGGAACGGTATTTAATTTCAGATTTTATAACAGTGAGCGTAAAGTAAGTAGAAGATGCGATGTTATAAAAGGTTACTTGTAAAACACCAAGAACTACGCAAGAGTAGATAGCATAACACCAACAACTTTTGTTCTATACGTTCAAGTAGGTACATGAAAAAAAAATGTTTTATACTGGGGTCTAGAGAAATGGGTCAAGTTCAAACGCGCTAGCGCTGCAGCCTCTATATTTATGTAATCTTTGTGATGTACGTAGAGTTATAAACATTCAAGCGGGAAATTAAATTAATACTTATTTTTGAACGAAAATTAAATCTAACAAATTATCAAAAGCTGTAGAACAAATGTCGTTGCTTATGGTGTTAGCTATCTGGTCCCGCGAGGTTGTTGGTGTTTTACATGTAACCTATATAACTGTGACGGAGAATAATAATAGTAATGTCCTGGGACATTATTTACACACGGTCATCTGATCCCAAACTAAGCAGAGCTTGTATTTAAACTAGATACCCTATATACTACATATACCTACTACTTTTCTTTTGTACATACATACTTATATAGACAAATTACACCCAGACTCAAGACAAACAGACATGTTCATGCACACAAATATCTGTCCTGGGTGGGAATCGAATCCACGACCTCCGGCGGCGTGAAAAGCAAGCATTTGCCAACAACGCCAACAGGGCCGTCAGCCGAACTGCGTAGTATTATTTTCTGTTCGAAATGATTTTAGTTAGAACTGCGTAAATGTAGCCGAACTGCGTAGTATTATTTTCTGTTCGAAATTATTTTAGTTAGAACTGCGTAAATGTAGCCGAACTGCGTAGTATTATTTTCTGTTCGAAATGATTTTAGTTAGAACTGCATAAATGTAGCCGAACTGCGTAGTATTATTTGCTGTTCGAAATTATTTTAGTTAGAACTGCGTAAATGTAGCCGAACAGCGTAGTATTATTTTCTGTTCGAAATGATTTTAGTTAGAACTGCGTAAATGTAGCCGAACTGCGTAGTATTATTTTCTGTTCGAAATGATTTTAGTTAGAACTGCGTAAATGTAGCCGAACTGCGTAGTATTATTTTCTGTTCGAAATGATTTTAGTTAGAACTGCGTAAATGTAGCCGAACTGCGTAGTATTATTTTCTATTGTGGTACGAAACCCTAAAACTGAACATAAACCAAAACTTCATAAGCTTTAGTTCAGTGGCGGTCCGTATTACAAGTTATGATTTCTTTTATAGATATGGGGCGGTGTCCTTGGCTTTTTACTAGCCCTGTACGCTTTAGTACAATGGCGAGGCGTAGTCCGAAGAGGAGGCTTCTACGTATCTGTGGTACCTTTACTGGCTGCCTCACTTGCTGATACATTGTATTTTGTAAGTATATGTTAAAATAGCAATAGTACGTCCGATCTAGGAATAATAACAGTGCTTTTGGTTGAAATGGGGCCTGTACTGCATAAATATTTTATTTCTGGTGTACAATAAAGTTAAGTTAATCTATTTATACTTCTATCTACATTATTTTAGAAGCCTTTAATAGTTATCACAGCGCACTCTAAATTATGACTTCTAAAGCCAATTTTTTAATTCAACAACTAAAGATGCCCTGTTTTTTTCACAAGAACTATGTTAAAAAGGAATGCAATGATAATATAATTAGTTTATGGGGGAATTACGTGGCAATACCTCCTACTTGATTTTTTTTCTTATTATATCTGCAATCAGCATTATCTATAGGCAGGTGTGTTGTACGCTTTGACAGTTTGAGTGTGTCCTCAAGTGAGGCATCGCCTCATTAATTAGACCATATTTATTTATATGGCTTGTATATCTCTCCGCTTAAGCCGTTTTCAGTAGCTTTGAGTTGTTAACTCTTACTTGATGAAATTTTAATAGTATATCAAAAGATGTGGCAATAGTCACTATTTAGGTCAGGCGCGTTCTACTCGTATGTAACGTGACGTTATTCATATTCCGGTTGTCATTTACAAAGCTCTTACTTTTAAACAGGCGACGTGGTTTTCGACCCTTCATGCCCTCGCCGCGGAGGCTGGTACTCTTGGACTGACGTTACCACTGTCCAGGAGAGAGGAACACATCATCAAAGCTTTCGTTTATTCTGCAGTAGTGTTAAAGGTTGGTTAATAAAAAAACTAGTAAAAGAAGCATTCGTCACAACATCATGTTGATTAAGAGTGGAACATATTACAAATAATTTCCTTTCATGTATAAAATACTTATAGTAATAATATATGACAATGAAATAATGAAATTTATTCAGCACTTGGGTATTTTCATACACTTGTACTTGTCAAGCTCACAATTTATTACATAAACTCAGTTTAAAAACAGTAATTAAAGCAACAAAATATTTTTAATTAGTCCGTCCGTGCGGTCTGTTTCGTCACATATATTTTTAATATCCTTAAATAAATAATAAATAGCAAGTTACTAAGCTATTATTGTTACATTTAGCAATAGTATATTAAAATTAAAGAATTGAAAACAACGAGCGGTTGGTTAGCGCAAAAGGCTCTCAACCAGTAATTTAAGCGACTAAAACCCGAGGGCACCCTTATGGGGTTCGGGCCACAGCTCAGGCGGCCGCTGAAGTAAAAAGATGGAATTCGAAATGGGGGTCAGATCAATTCCACGGGATTGCCGATCACGTTTTAAGGGGGCAAAGCGATCCTCGCCGCTGAGGATCCTACCCTAGCCAGCCTGCGGCTTTCTCTAGCTACCTAGGTGGACGACCCGGAGAAGAAAGACCATAGAGTTCAAATGATGTTGTAAATATTATAGTATATAGTATGTAAGTATATATATATATATATATATATATATATATATATATATATATATATACATTTACAATACTTATAAATATATGGCTTTTTACAATAAACCTACAGTGCCGAACAAAAAAATCAGTAATGATACAAATTTTTACTCTTCATTTGGAAGGACTCACGCACTACGCTGCATCATGCGGGGCAGTGTGCCAGTCGCCTAAGTAGTATTATACAATTACAAAATGCATTAAGTTTGTCACTTTTCTGATTTTCATTTACAGGTTGTAAAAGTAATGTGGATCAACTTTAACCAGTGTCGGTGTGACATGTTCTTCTTGGATTGGTCTGAATACAACCCCCCATTTAGAGGTAAGACGAGAGAACGGGGACGAGGAATTCACACTTAGTACCCACGTTTTTGCCCACCTGTTTCAGATTCTGTCTCCGCACATGATAGGTAACTATTTGTATGACTCTTATATAGTTGTTCTGAGTCTGGTTGTACTTAATATCCTATGAATTGCATGTTTGTAAGGACTCCTGCGATACAGGAATTCACTGTCCTAGTGCAATTAAGCAAGCAGCCTGCATGCTGTAGTCAGAAACTGCTTTGCGTTCATTTTATTACTAAGATGCTTGTAGCTAAGGCTCAAATTACTTATATATGCAGTTATAGATTTATTTTAATAAGTATGAAACTCATAAATAAGACTGGCCTGTCTAGTGGTTAGTGACCCTTATGCTAAGCCAGGTACCTGAGTCGTGGGTTGGAGTTCAGGATTAGCACAAGAAAAACGATTATTTGTTCTGTGTCTCGGTGTAATTTATCTATAACATGTATGCATTTAGAAATATGTAAGTATTGTTATTAGTTATCACGTTGCCATAGTACAGGCTCTGCCTAGTTAGGGATCAGATCAGATCAGATCAGGGAGGTAATATATTAGTTGTGTAGTAGTTAAAAACAAAACACAGGATGTTATCACTTTAGTTTAGTATATATGTCTGTGCTATCATTACTACATGTTAAACGCGGTCCAGACTTAGTTGCTTTATACATCGTATAATAATGGGGTCTATTAGTAGTTTATTATGAAACGGGGAAGATGGCGGAACCTCAAAGACTACTGGTGTTGCCATAGGATTAAAACTAGCCGGGGATTAATTTAGATATTCATTACAAGCAATAAATACCTAAAAGATTATTAAGTACTTACTTTTAAGTCAAAAGCGGAATATGTTGCTGTAATGCAAAATTTTACCATAAAAACAACGATTCCGGTCGCACTTCGTACTTATATCGGAAATAAAATAATAAGATCGAAAAAAACCTCAGCCCCTGCCGTTCAAGCTGTTTCTTCTCGTACCTATTGAATAAGTGAACCTAAATTCATCTTTATACATTATTAATAGACAATTTTGTAAGAGAGAAGAGCAGATCTCTATCGCATCAATAAACCAGCAAGCGTATTGCATTGTAGCATTTGCAGCAAATGGACACAACACAATCCAAGATTTACTATTTGTGCGAAATTGAGTTAACATCGAGAAATAAATATTCGATTTTGCTGGCGGAAAGAGTGCTCTATATTTAAATGTATCTATTATTTAAAAATAATCATCATCTTCCGAAACACCTGCATTGCGGGTCAAAGGCCCAAATATATATTTTTTGTTACTTGGTTTTTTTGTTAAGAGCTACTGGTGTCGACAAACGTCATAATATTCTTGTACGTTTTAAATATTATATTATTTAGCTTTTCATAGTTTTTTAATATTGGTTTCGCAGTATGCACATAGTGTTATGTTACAATCTAGATCAAAATGTTTAGCTTTAAGGTGTTTATTTTGTGATTGTAATGTGTTTTGTGCATCAAATGAATTAATAAAAAAAGGCCCAAAAATCTCCAGACTTGCGCTACCCATGTCCAGCGGCTCCTAGTGCTACTTACTAGTTCATTAGTCAAACTAGTGGGTGGCAAGCCCAAGCTGCGATTTCCAGTTCGTGGTCCTCCCTAGACAATTTTTCTCGCTCCAGCAGCCGTCAGTACTACGGGCGAAGTGGAACATATCCACACTGTAACTTCAGTTTTGCACCTCCTTGAGTTGTAGGTTACTATGATTCGCCATTTTGACATTTCTGACTTGAACTCACAAGGAAACGTTTTTGGTCCGTCAATGAGTAATTCTTGCAAGCACTACTCATTGATGGATTGAGGGGAATTATCCGTATTGCATTCATCATCATCATATCAGCCGAAAGACCTCTGAACAAAGATATCCCCAAAGGGCTCCACGATTGCCGGTCTTGCGCAGTATTGCATTACTGTGTATTAAATATCATCCATAATATATTTGAAATTTAAAATATATAAGATAATAATCACGTATAGCAACACCACAGCTATTCTCACGTTAGTCCCCGAGTTCTGCTGTCAAGTCAGTATGTGTTATGTAGTGAAAATAAATATAAAATTAAATACGTAGTAGTAAAATAACTTGTTTTATATTTAAGGATTTAAATTAATTGACTTAAATCCTTAAGTATAAAACAAGTTATATTAACCACATTTGTGTCATACAACATATGCATGAACCGTCTATACTTTTTTTTTTTTTAGAAGTTAACACCCGGCCTAGTATAATAATAACAGTTCACAGACACACCCAGACTTGGTACAACAATTTATGGATCACAATAATAGTTGTCCTGTGTTTGTGTTATTTACTTACTTATCTTATGGGCAGTGATTACCCTAGTGCCAGAGTTGTTCAAGTCGCCCAATAGGCTCAGAGACCTATTGGGCGGCTTGAAAAACTCTGGCACTAGGGTAATCACTGCCTGGCTTAACGACTGTTGCCTAATGACTACAACAGGGACCGACAGCTTAATGTGCCCTACGAAGCACGGAGACGCTCAGAAATTAAAACACTTTGGTGGTCACCCATCTATGGATTGACCGCGAGCCTAGTTGCTTAACTGCGCCGATCACTTACGGATCGGTGAGAGCATCTAGTTAATGAGCGCCTCTATGTTTGTGTTAATTTGACCCAAATGACGAAGCCATCTTATCCATTACGTCTCCACCATCCGCTTAAAGTCAGATTTTTACTATTATCTACTAAATAAAAAAAATGTAGTAATATAATAACTTGTTTAAGAAGATTAAAGAATTTCGATAATACTGATTAATTGTGAACTTGACAACACTTAAATTTTTATGACTCTTTTGAAAGATAATTTGAAGAATTCTACTCGAATTCATAACCAATTATGGTTTATCTTTTTACATTCCTAATAATGAAGATAAGTTTATTTTCCTATAGCTCAAGGTGATTAAACTATCTTTTCACCACTAGCTTTACAGGTAGGATGATCACGCGGCTACTTAATTCTCTTGTTATATTTAAGGTGAGCTGAAGGTGGACAGATGTCAGAGCTGGAGAGGCACCACGTTGGCCAGAGAATGGAGCAGTCTGCAAACTATGAGGAGAGTCTCTCCGGGGCTCACCGTCACTCTGGCGCTTCTCATCTTACACGTAAGAAATTTAATCTGACTTATTCACCGAAATCGTATCGTAATTCATATATTTCATAATTGGGCAAAGTTTCTAAAGTGCAATAAAATAACAAAACTGGGGAAGGGTGGGTAGTTCTCAAAATAAAACCTAGTTAAATTATTATATTTGATTAAAAACTCTCACAGATTTATAAATACAATTAATTGTTTTATATTTTGGAGCAATAAAAGTTTTGATTTAATTTTTGTTTTTGAATATTACACGGAATGTCATACATCTATTTTCGATTACACATACACATTTCAGTGTAAACATATAAAACCGACTTCAAATGTTCGTTTGTATATTCGATTTTTAACAACAATGATATGTGGGACGATTCCGAAGGAATTCTCTATTTTCATGATCAACATATCAGGGGAAAGATGTGCACTGCTGGACAAAGACCTAGCCAAAGATCTCCACAATGGCCTATCTTGTGGTGCCCGCATCCAACGGCCTCCCGCGATCCTTGCAAGACTAGTACACACGGCTACATATCAAGCCATACATTTCCAATATAAGCTGACCTCATTGCATGGAAATGCTAAACAACGCGAGGTCAGCTTATGCCGGAACAATATACGAGTAGCTTGATGCGTAGCCGTGTGTAAGAGGCCTGTCTAGTCTTGAAACGTCGGGTATAGTCGTTGTATAGTATGTATGTAGTGTGAGTATATTGCGTGTAAAATACATATATTACTGGTCTTGTCTTGAAATTCAGGACGTAAAATAAGAAATAGTTTTGTATGGAAAATAATATTGTGGTCGGAAGTACGTATATCTAAGTATAGAGAACGCTACCATGACCGAAAAAAGATATGTAGGACTATTGTCTTCGTCATCTGCCTCCGGGGATAATCTAATAGTTTTATATTTAATTGGTTATTTAACGAGTATATACCTCTAGAATAGTAGGTGCCTTAATTAATCTATCATGGCAGGACGTTATTTATCGCGTGTATTTAAGAACGCACTTCGTGCGGTTTCATTAATCTGTTGTAGGGGATTTCCCTAAAAATGTACTCATGACCGAATTTCCACTACGGCGTGCGGCGGTCATTCTCAACGGAGACTTGACAACTACGCTGGATTCTACTCTCTCATAATCCGATGAGACGTATATCGGATACGACCGAAGGTCAGGGAAATCGATTCAGAAAGACTAGTGTAGTACCTACCCATACTAGTATAAGCAAAAATAATAC
Source organism: Pseudoips prasinana (assembly GCA_951640165.1). NCBI lineage: Eukaryota > Metazoa > Arthropoda > Insecta > Lepidoptera > Nolidae > Pseudoips > Pseudoips prasinana. Next base: position 26,474,208 of record OX621251.1, on the reverse strand, counting down.
GAATTAAATTCAGATGCTTCGTTCTTATTAGTCGATTATAAAATTGGATTTATTAATCGAATCGGGATTTTTAACACAATATACGCTTTACCGTAATGGGACCTTAAATACTCTGTGAAATTAATTAACTGCGGAGGTACTTTCGATCCAGTAAGACATTGCCATCATGAAGTGAGACTTTTCCTTATTTAACGGCTCTGGTGTTGTGAAAAATGAACCTGGTAATTCGGCGGATCTAGCATCATTAAACGTTTACCGGATGCTTTGATAGCCATTTTTGTCCAAATGATGCCCTGAATGAGTAGGTACTTTAAATGCGTCACGAGCGGTGTCCATGCGTGCGAGTCGTTTGAATACGCAGAACAGATTCGAAAGTTTAATCACAGGTGATGAGGTCTGGGCTTCAAATCCCTGGTCGGGCCAACAAAATGATATTGGAATGGGGCTGGAATTGGTGGCGTTACTCCCCCATGCCTCGGAGAGCACGCAAAGCCATTTGTCCTATACCGGATCTCTTTCCGGTTGTACCAGATAGCTGTCCCGTCGGGTCATGAGATCCCTCCCTTTGATGAACTGATGGGAATAATAAATAGTGCACTTATGTTTCCACAGACGCTTGTCTACTATAATATACCTGATGGCTAGTTTAATTTGTGTCTAATCAACTAATCAGCTTTATTTGCAATTTTAAGATTGGCCACCTAAATTATATTAAAATTAAAAAGAAATTCTTCATCATCATAATCATATCAGCCGTCGAGACCTCCGACATACAAGACTTCCACTGCTGGACAATGTCTTCCTCCAAGGCTCTCCACATTGGACGGTTTTGTGCTGCCCACATCCAGCGGCTTCTCATGAACCTTGCAATTTAATCGGTCCACCTTGTAGGGTGCCTGTTCACGCTGCGTCTTCCGGTTCGTGGTCGCCACTCGAGTACCTTTCTGCCCCAGCGGCCATCGGTTCTACGAGCAATTTGCCCCGCCTACTGCCACTGTATTTAATCTTCATCAGTCATCAATCCAGCTGGACTAAAATGATGCCAAATTGCAATCCCTAATCACGTACCATCAGCCCACTAGTTTGCTCGTTTGTTTTGCTAGTCTATGAAACCAATACTAGTAAAAAATTTCATGTTCCTAATTAAAGAAAAACAACCAACATTTAAAGCAAACATAATATAACATTTTTCCATATATTTTACCTAACTTATTATAATGTTATCCTATTGTAGAGGTCTACTATTCAACTTGTCTTGACCTTGGCCCTTTGCGAACTCAGACCACAGAATAAAAAGTACTTTCAGACGTTTTGTTTACTACTTCAAGAGTTCGCAATCAATATAATAAATCCAATTATAATACACAACAAAAAATTGAAGACTATGAAGTTCCGTTTGATTTTATAAAAATATCATAACAATACTCTCAAAGCGGATCATAAAATTTCAGGAAAATGGAGTATGGTTTCACTTATCGATTCCGTCGAAATGCTTTGTTGTAGGATATCTATTGTTGCATGAAATATACGCTCCTTCTACCTTCACATAGATAATAAAACAGATAATACCAGGACAAGCGTTCAGAGATTAAGAATTGCCGTGTCAGAATCATTAGAATTCTATATATTATTTTATTTAAATATAAGTAACCAGCGATCCACCCCGGCTGCCCTCGGGTAAAGATATTTAATATAATATCCAGGAACATTATTCACGCGGCCATCTGATCCCACACTAAGCAGAGCTTGTACTATGGAAACCAGATAACTGATATACTACTTTTCTTTTTGTAAATACATATTGTACACGTAATTACACCCAGAGTCAGGACAAACAGACATGTTCATGCACGCAAATATCTGACCTGAATCGAAAGGTATCTAAATTAATTGGACAAGTAGAAGATAACAACAATTCAAATTAAGATTAGCTAAAACCTTTCGATTCTACCCGTTTTTGTGACTAAGTATAACTTAATTAGAATTGTTTGACATTCATTCGTTTCATATCAGCCCAAAGACGTACACGTCTTTGTCCAGCTACAAAGACCTCAACACAACCTGTCATTGGCCCTCTTTTTCTATTGTATCCTGTAATTTGTGTTATTATCTGTATCGCTGTTGGCTTTCTTAATAAGTAAATAGATAAATCTCCACAATGGCCAGTCTTATGCTGCATGCATCCAGCGCAGCGGCTTCCCGCGACCCTCCCGCGTCTTTACTATTTATGTTATACCTTATATTTATATTGGAACGAAGTTCCTTATCGCGCGTTGTGAAAGGGGGCTGGGAAAAATTCTTACGAAAAGTTGTCACGACACTTTTTGCAGCTGTGCGGCGTGCGCATGTTTCTCTGTCTGTCTCACTCTCTCTCTTATAGAAAGCAAACCAGATATTTTCATTTCTATTTCGCATTGAACAGTGTGGTGTCGCGATGATTATTTTTGTCGAGTGTATACAGGTTTTTTGTACATAATAAATAATAAGAAATAACTTCGTTCCATCCGGGTGTCCCTTGACACCTCTCAAGTTTTTATTTATACACAAGTAGTGAAGATAACTTTAAGAGCGCTATCTACCCATAAAACTGATAAAATTAAATAAAACCAGCTGAAAAACGAATTTTTTTTTTTTGACGTTTACATCCGTATGTTTAGAACCTCCTCCGATTTTTTAATCTGACGTTTATTGATAGTCTAGAAATATTTTACTGTTCCATCGAGCTTAAGTTTAACTAGTGTGGTTATTAAAAAAAATTGGATTAGTCTACCAATTTTACTTTACTTTTACTGTTAGTATTTTACTTGCTTGCTGCCAAAATTCGCAGAAGTCGCGCAAAGGTGCATTGTATGTAACTCTTATGTATAAACTTTGTATGAAATTGTAATTATAGCTTATAATATCGTTTTGGTGTATGCTGTAAAGATATTGTAATTTGAATTGAAATAAATAATAATAATAAACTTTTACTGTTAGTCTAGGAATATTTACCTGTTCCCTCAAGACTAAGGAGTTAAACCAGTGCGTTTAATAAAAAATGTATACCTATCTAATTTGGATTGTAAAAATATCTCATCGGTTTCGAAGAATCTATTGTCTATTTGGACAAAAAGCACCCGGAATGTCGGGAATCCACTTCAAATATCCACGGATAATTACGTTTTGAATCCGTCACTCAAGCAATCATTTGACTTTTTCCTGTATCGACTACGCACGGCCCCGGGCGACCCAATCCCTCTTTTCACCAGGAAGCAACCGGATCATACTCTCGTTTTCCGGCAAAATATTGTCTCTAAGTTTCTTTATTGAATAAGAAAAGAGTGAATTTTTATTCACTCTTTTTTATCCTCGGAATAAAACTGATCTCGTTTAATCGATGGAATGCTGGATTTGGGGTATTTTGTCGTTCGGAAAAGTTTCACAACTTTGACAATTGAAACAATTTTATCCTCGGAATAAAACTGATCTCGTATAATCGATGGAATGCTGAATTTGGGGTACTTTGTCGTTCAGAAAAGTTTCACAACTTTGACAATTGAAACAAAGTATTAACTAAAGATATTAAACAAATATAAGGTAAAACTATCTCACGTACCTACATGGTGTTTATGCGTGTACGTGAGGGAATATAATATTTAAGCGTAAGTCTCAAAATAAACTTGCATTTATAAGTAAAAAATGCGACGATATTATTCACTTTGTTTGCGGCGTTGTACTTTATACTATATTTGTTATTACTATATTTGTTACGAATTAGGTACATATGGACACACATCACATACAAACTTGTACAAATGTAATAATAGCTGTGACCCGGGGTTTTAGTCGAGTTAATAATTAAGTTATAAATTATAGCCTTTGTAAATTATACATGTTAATCGGATATATAAGCTATAGCTTATATATCCGATTTATATGTATAATTTTATCATAATGCGTTCGGTAGTTTTTGCGTGAAAGAGTATATCCATACTCACAAACTTTCACATTTTTAATATTAGTACGAAGTACGATTAGTGGGTGCGCAAGGTGTAGGTAACATAAAAACTGAGCGAAACTTAAGTATTTGGATCATCCTATTAAACTGAACAACGAATAAAACATCAACTTTATAAAATCTCACACAATAATTTCGGTGAGCAGACGGACTTTGTATTATTCGTATTTTACTAACTGGCTTTCTTTATTTTCTTATAATGACTTAAAAATAATACTGACCTTAAATTTGCTCTACTAATTTTGTTACATCTTGTATACAAATTATGGTTTGGTTCTAGCTCATGGCTCCTTGGCAGTCATACCTTCCACAAAGCCAAGGGTACCGCTGGGCTGTCGCTACGATAGCCTGGTGGTCCTCCTACTCCACCTTCCTGTCAGCGCGGTGGATAGCAGACAGGGTCTTCGGCTCCCCACCGGCGCAGTTACCTAAGACTTGCACTAATGTGGGCCTATCTTTATTAGTATTTCAAGAAGATAATTATGCTCATTATGTGCATGGAAGGTAAGAATCATTTGAATCACTAATACAACAGCTACTCCTAGTACTGTACGTTAGTTAATGTAATAGTTATAAAGCTCTTGAACACTGAGACCTTCTTTCGTAAAAACCTCTCCTGCCAGGAGGAATGAGAGTTTTTTTACGAAAGAAGTAGTGACCCTTCTTTCACTCACACAACTAGGCTTAAAGGCCAGTAAGACCTCCTACACATTATGCGGTTAGCCGGAATGCATTCAGCCATCTTGCTGACCGGCTGCCGCATAATGAAATAATGAAATTTATTCAGCACTTGGGTATTTACAGTTCAAAGCATCACAGTGCAAATAAAAACTACTTTCTCGTACAAATCATAATAATAATATCTGGGGACAATGTCACACAGATCATCCTGGCCCCAAACTAAGCAAAGCTTGTACTATGGGTACTAGGTGACGATATACATACTTATATAGATAGATAAATACTTATATATATAGAAAACATCCATGACTCAGAAACAAATATTCGTGCTCATCACACAAATATTTGCACTTACCGGGATTCGAACCCAGGACCACCAGCTTCGTAGGCAGGAGCACTACCAACTAGGCTACGGTGACCGAAATATCTGATTACAGTCAGCCGCACGGCTGGCCGCATTGCGGTATGCCGTATAGTGCGTAGGAGGCCTTAATTTAATCTTTTAATTTAATGTAGGACATTTTGTATAAGTAGTTGTCGTAGCACAAATAAGGAGTTGACTATTTAATGGGTCTCTTAATGGGTTTATGAAAATAAAAAGTTCTTCGTTTTCATTACAATGACATAAATCAGATTCTGACTAGTATCTACAATAAAATTGTTTGTTAACACCCAACTTAACTACATTATTAAAATATCAAAACGGGATTATAATTAAGATGTAATCCCTATTTCTAGCTAACATACTTGTTTTATGTAGAAATTCGGATTACTCGTTTATTTATTTTTTATATTTTATTATGTTTTCTTTAGGAACGACGAGTCCAAAGATTTCAGGTCAATGAGTGGTCCATTAGCAGCTTGTCGGATCGTATGCGCTCCACAACTGAGGTAAATATGTAAAATACGTAAAAGAGTAACAAACATATATCCATACATCTGTACGCACAAACTTTCGCATTTATAATATTAGAAGGATGTGTACCTCTAGCGGTTTTGGCAGTGCACGCCGGAATAGCTCGCAGATGGTAGATTTTTCATACTTAGGTACTTGACACTTATCGTCACATTTTGGACAATTCACACAATGTCGTTATAAATTATTAGCCTATGTGTTATTCTGATGTATAAGCTATATTACTGTAAAGTTTCGTTAAAATCCATTCAGTAGTATTTACGTGGAAGAGTAACAAACATCCATCCATCCATCCATCCATGATTACAAACTTTGGCGTTTATAATATTAGTAGAAATTTACGTGTAGCCTAGCATAGAAGGGTTCCGGAAAATGTTTTATTATAATCTGTACTTGGAAAAAAATATGTATAACTAGTATAAATATAAAATTTAAACAAAGATAATAATGCTAAGACTAGTATTATAAGAACAGATTTTATTTATTCGTATTTTCGTTTGTAATATGATAAACTAAAATACTAGGTTATTTGCAAATTTTCATAAATCTTACATTTAAAGATATTATCATCGAGTAACGTAGGTATATTATGTCCTTCAAATAAAATTGACATCTCTTTGTTTACAATGATTGCCAATAGAAGTCATTATTTAGGGTATACTACTGTTTAATATAGTAATTTATCTACCCTTGTAAAGCCAAATCCCTGAAAATATGTGACAAGGGATAGTTTATTAGGCTATATTCATCATGAAAAGCTATTAAAAAGAGTTTTTTAAATTTTTTGTTGCTAGTACAAATTGTCGTTAAAGTAACTTTAATTATTTATTTGTTTCATGATTGTTTAATTAACTATCCCTAATATTAATTTTCCATTCACACATTCCACGGCTATTCTGGTGTTACGGATGTCCATGGGCGGTGTCATCACTTACCAAATCGTGATCCGCTTGTTCGTTTGGAAACAGCATTTACCACATAATATGTATAACTTATGTGCAGCTGCAAGCACATCATCATCATCATCATCATCATCATCATATCAGCCGAAAGACGTCCACTGCTGGACAAAGGCCTCCCCCAAAGATCTCCACAATTGCCGGTCTTGCGCTACTCGCATCCAGCCGCTTCCAGCGACCCGCACAAGATCATCGGTCCATCTTGTAGGGGGCCTGCCCACGCTGCGTCTTCCGGTTCGTGGTCGCCACTCAAGAACCTTTCTGCCCCAACGGCCATCGGTTCTATGAGCTATGTGCCCCGCCCACTGCCACTTCAGTTTTGCAATTCTTCGGGCTATGTCGGTGACTTTGGTTCGCCTGCGGATTTCGACATTTCTGATACGATCCCGCAGGGAAACTCCGAGCATAGCCCTCTCCATTGCTCTTTGGGTGACCTTGAGCCGTCTAATAAGGCCCATAGTGAGCGACCATGTCTCTGTTCCGTATGTCATCACTGGCAACACACACTGGTCGAAGACTTTCGACTTGAGACACTGCGGTATTTTGGACGAGAAGATGTTACGTAGCTTCCCGAAGCTGCAAGCACAATCTAATTTAATAATATGAATAATTAAAGAATATTAAATTAATTATATGAAACTGATAATTTGACAACCTCATTAATATCTAACTTGGTGATGATTATCTTATATTATAAACTATAATATGAGACTTTTTTTTCTTTTATCGACATAACTTTTTTTATTCTTTGTAAATTTTTTCATCATCAATCTTGCATACTTATCTTTTCTTATGTAAATTATTAAAACTTTAAGACATTTAACAAACTATTAATATTTTTATTAAATTGTTAGTAGGTTCATCGATTAATTTTAAGTTTTGGAAGAGCTAAGTGCCCTAACACATGCAATTTTTGCCTAAAAGGTTTGTGAATGGAAAATAAATTATATTAAATTATTTATGATATTAATAACCTATTCAACATAATAAAATAGTAAGGTCTTAGTTACTTCCCAAAACTATTCATTACTATATATTATTCCAAATTATTTATTTAAAGTTCTTATTTTTAACATATTTATATCTATAAAATTGAAACAAAAAAGAAAACAATAACTATAATATATTATTATTATTATAAATACAAAGGACCAAGTAGTCGTGTCAGTCGAACGACGTCCACAGTTAGGCAAAGGCCTCCCTAAACTGCTCGATACCTAGAATTATGTCCATCATTGAAGGACTGTATGTATAGCCACGTTTGTATTGCCAGACGGGTTGGCGATCGCAGTAGACTTACGAGTAGTAGGTACACAAAATGACGCTGTTGTCCGTTCTCTGGTAAATAATCCCTCGTGACGTCTTAACATATATTTTTACATTCAATCTAATTTGTGAAGTTGGTTAGTGTATCAATATTATATCGATGAGTACTGCATAATCAACTGAAGGGGAAAAAGGGAGATGGGATAGCTAAATCTAGTTCCAACTACTCGATACCTTTATAAATACCATTTCTTATGTTATTTCAGAGTTGTCTACAAACAGTTGTCACTCTCGGTACCAGGTATGTTATAATTATAATATAAGTCATTATTAATTGTGATATTAAATTAAATAATAATAATATCTCTCGGGAAAATGTCACACAGATCATCCTAACCCCAAACTAAGCAAAGCTTGTGCTATGGGTGCCAAGCGACGATATACATATTATATAGATAGATAAATACTTATATACATAGAAAACATCCATGACTCAGAAACAAATATTCGTGATCATCACACAAATATATGCACTTACCGGGATTCGAACCCAGGACCACCAGCTTCGTAGGCAGGATCACTACCAACTAGGCTACGGTGACCGTAAATCTATAGTTTTTTTTGCATTATTCGCAATGCAAAGCGTAAATCTTATCGCCTAGCCCGGATTGGTAGATGGTGCTGGTTCAAAACCCGCCGGACGATTAAATTTATGATTTCCCATTTTTGAGATTAAATATATAGTATCCTTCAATTAAATTAAATTAGTAATTTCTAATACTATCCATATTTTGTATGTATTATTTGTTGTTTTGTTATTAATTTATTTTTAATATTTAATAATAATCTCTACCGTGTTGTCTTAACCTCTAATTGGCAGTAGCACATGAATAATGTTTGTAATTTTTTTATTATACCTAGTATTGGGAGAAACGGAAACCAGACAAGCTTTGCTGTCACGATTTCTGGCTGCATTTTTTGAAAGGGTAAGTAATAATAAATATTTAACTGACGTGAGGAGGTAACGAACCATTATAATGCAAGTTATTTAGTCTTAAAGCTCAGATTGATTGAATGGGTTTTGATAGACTCGTGTTTGACGCAACGTTCGTGCATCTGTATCTTATGTCAATATTAGTATACAAGATGGAAGATATCGAAATAGAAAAGAAAATAATAAAACGTCAGAACTCAACGACTCCAGCTTGAAAAATATGGGTTTACTAGCTAATCGAACTGATATCAATCATTTATAGCTGAACATAGGTAGGTACAGACGCCAGCACATCAAGCTACCCCAATCTGTCAAATTTCCCGAATTGAAAGAGAACCTTATACTTTTGTGATAAAGTTGAAAATCTATAAAAGAAATTTGACAGATTGAGATAGCTGGATGTGCTGGCGTCTGTACAATATAAGATTCCAAATAAGGCGCTTAGTATACTATGTTCCGCCTGATGTGCCATGCAAAGTATTACATTATTAATTTACAGTTAATGTCACTAAATATCTTATAAAAGTATGTTATTAACATTATGTTATGTATTACACTTAATATTAGTTTACAATATAATTTATCATCAACATCATAATTCCAATCGGACTTACAAAGCATTCACCTAAATTTCTAGATTATCAGTCAAGTACACTTTTATAGATACTACCTATAAAAGCGTACTTGACTGATAATTATTAACAATTCAAGAAGTTTCTTTCTGAATTTTGTGATAAGAGCTTCTAATATTTTGGGTAATTTATTGTAAATTTATATGGTCCATCCGTTTCGTTAAAACGTTGCCACGAAAGAAACAAACTAAGGCATCTTTTTCTGACAGTAAAAATGCAAGAAAGGTGTTAATTCTAAATGTTTATAGATTGCGCATATTGATAAAGCCCAATTGTTGTTACTTTGTTGTTTTAGGCACTAGATGGTCTCAGTTGGGTTGCCAGTGAGCGGACAATACTGGAACGATTGTTGGACGTAGAGTTGACCACTAGGGAGGCAGGGAACACCAGTACGCTATTATACGACCCTGATGATAACTCGCCTTCTTGCTTTGCTGTTACGTGGTAAGTTTAGTATAAATATGTTTGTTACTGGAGTACTTTATAAAGGACATTTTATTTTTATTGAAGTTATACTTCTTTTGGCGCGATGGAGAAAAATGATGAGAGTGAATTTTTACGATGCGCGCGCACACCGTCACCAAAAAATTTAACAGCATGAAGTTAGTTCTAGGTGGTATGAAAATTGATAACTATGTTCAAGTTGTATATTAAGAAGTATAACTTCTAACGCGTGTACATAAGTAAACACAAGTTTTTTTTTTTAATCGGGCCTAGTCCCTCCCTCTTATTCACCACTGCAACTCCTGTAAGCCAGGATCGACAGTGGCACACAATGAAATGTCACTGAGCGGTGAGGCTCAGGCATGTCCCGGGGAATCGCTTAACTGTCTTGGATCCGCAACGAATTCAATCAGAAAGAAAAAAAGGAGGAGTTAGAAAATGAATAGTTCCACTTCCCTCCAGAGCAAAGCGGGAGACAGAATGATGTAAAGAGGCTATAGCCTCATAAAACGAGAGAATTCTCTCGTTTATAAAGGACAGAAGGACAGGTATAAGCAGTCAAATTGGTGGTGTCTGAAATCTTTCTTTTTTTCTGGAAATTATTCCCTGTCTCACAATTGACGGACACAAAGTCCATCCAGACACAGAACAACTATTATATAGTGGCCACACAAATAGCTACCCTGCGCGGGAATGAACCCGGGACATGAAGACGAGGCGACTGTCTTAACACTAACATACATAAATGTATAAAAATTGCTGATACCGTGAAATTTAAACCTGGCCAATTCAGCTACAATTGGCGGCTTTTTTTTTTGCTTCGATGTATTTTAACACGCTTTTATGTTTTTGAGATTGAACATATATACCAAATGTAAATGTTAGCTTGTTTTACAGATTTTGGTCAAACTATTATAATATAATAATAATATAATATCCTGGGACATTATTTACACACGGCCATCTGATCCCAAACTAAGCATAGCTTGTACTATGGAAACCAGATAACTGATATACTACATATACTACTTTTCATTTGTAAAAACATACTTATATAGATAATTACACCCAAACTCAGGACAAACAGACATGTTCATGCACACAAATATCTGTCCTGGGTGGGAATCGAACTCACGACCTCCGGCGTGAAAAGCAAGCACGTTGTGTCCCTCTGACATTGTTGTGGAACTCTGTAATAGGCTTAGTATAATCGTACTGTAAAAAAAAATACCATCCAACTTGAGAACCTTCTCCTTTTGAAATCTGTTCAAAATGGCAGTAGCGTATCCTAAAGTTAATAAATAAATAAATACTAATAGGCCCCTTAACAACAAATTACCTATATCCACGTGACTGTGCCTTCTGACGAGAGGTCGTGACTCGTGAGATCGGATTCCAACCATTGTACTATTTGCCTTTTGTATATTAGAGTCATCATCGAGAACACTAGTCGATAAGTGGTGTAATTGAAACCCAAAGGGATAATAACAAGATTTAATGGAAATTTATTACCTAATTTATATGTTGTTATTTACTAACTTTTGGAAAAAAACCATGTACAACAGTCGGTCTTATAGCAGTCAGCGCTCTCTTCCCTTACGATTAGAGATTTAAGAGAGGTAGGGCACAGCGTTCATTCGCTCAAAGAGCAGCCCGACTGGGGAAGTAGAATAGAATAGAATAGAATAGAATAGAATATGCATTTATTTCTCTCATCACAAAAGTAGTTTACAGAAAGAAGTGCCTCCACCTTACAGAAGACATTCCTTAATAATAATATTAATAATTTTAATGTTGTGTTTCTGCGTGTGAGCAAGGTCGCCACTGCTCATCGGGGAGGGGGGAAGGGACAGAAACACTTGTTTGCTGACTCTTAAAAGCTGGCAAACCCGCGACTCCTCAAGTGTTGCGAGTATCCATGGGCGGTGGTGATCACTTATGATCAGGTGACCCACTTGCTAGTTTGTCACACTCTGATATAAAAATGAATGTGGTAGGTAATGGTATTAGGTGCTGATGTGAACGGGAGCGGGAGGGAGCCGATCCTGCTCGCAGACGGAGGAGGCGTCGGGGCGGCGGCAGCAGCCGGTAGCCCAACTCCCCCTCGGGGCTGCGGTGGCAGTCAGAGAAGTGTCCTCTACTGCTGCCACGTGCAAGCAGCTCCGGGAAGACAGCGATCTGTTAGTGGCACAGTCGCTGTGCCGGACTGGCAGGAGTCGGCAATTGGGAAGGGCAAACCAGAGCCCTCTCAGGGTACGTGTCCTGAACATCTGGGACATGGCGCAAAAGGTGGGCACCGGAGCAGCATACCCGCGTTCCCGGAGCTCTCCCATTAGGCGCCAAGAGAAGTCCAAGGCAGGTAGGTTTAGTCGGTGCACGTCCGACATACCCACCCGTAGACACTTTTTCAGGTGGCATGCGGAGGCATTCCCCCTGCCTTATCAAAAAAACAACGGTAATGATGTGAAAATAATATTATAATGATGTTATATGTAAGTACGAATCTGTTGTGTGGCTGGCGGCAAAGAATATTATCACCACATTTCATCCCGTGTGGGGGTTAGAAGTCGTCCCGAGGGTCGTCCCAGAGAACGGGTAGGAGCGTCTCTCTGTGTAATTTGACCATCATACTGCGATCAACAACCCATCTCTCAAGCGTGTCAATCATGCCTACAAATGATAATGATATAATACATAGAATAATGGACCTGCCATTATAAAGTTCTTTTGGGGAGGCTTTTGTCCAGCAGCGGACGTCATCCGACTGACATGTATATGATATGTAATATTGTTTGTTATAGGTGGGGTGAAGAATGGAGTCTGGCAACATTTGACGCCATGCTGTTCGGTTGCGTGTTGGTTGCGGCTGATGACAGTCTATTAGCTGCTCTAGTTACGCTCATAGTTTGGCAGGTATGTGAAAAAGTGTAAAAGAAATAATGTCTCCTGTTTAATATCCTGCATTATCCTTTGTTCCCGTCCTACCTACATGAGCGTTTTTCCTATAATTACTCACCAGACAAGCCATGTAAGTCGCACTTTATAGTCCTCCTAAAATTTCCGTCCCATAAAACTGATTTCTACTCCCAATCCTTTACTGTCCGTGCGGTCAGGTTATGGAACTCACTTCCGCCTGGCATAAGAAACTGTGACACTCTATCATTATTTAAAAAATATAGTATTATATGTATGTTTAGAACTTTAAATGTATTTATTTAAGTATTTGTATGTAAGTTTATTAATATTCTTCTGACTACTCAGTTTTTATCTTATCTCTAAAATAACCTACACACAATTCCTCTTTTATACTATTTCTTCTCTCGCGGGCCTGTTGGAAGAAGTTTCATTAGAAATAAGCTATAATAATTATTATTTTATTTCGGATTTCTCCATAAAGTGTTAGTTATAAAAGTCTTATCATATGTTAGTATCAATGTTTAATCAAAATTCTAATTCTAATTAAAATAAATAATCTTAAAAAAAAAAAAAAAAAAAAAAAAAACAATCATAAAATTAAAATCTATCGTTAAAATTAATTAGGCAATGTCAGGTCATATGTCAAATAATAAATAAGACAACAACAGTTAATGTTCAGCTATTCAGCCCAAAAGTACCTTTAAGCTGAACAACAAAACGCTAGTGCTGCTGCTGCATTTGGTTTGGATAGGACAATCTTGACGCGATGCTATCATCCTCAGGATGCCATTTTTTGTTTGATGCTATGTACTACTCTTTAATTTCATATTACTTTGTTTTAATTTCTCTATGTTAACAAAAAAAAAATAAAAAAATTCTTCCTCATTGCTATACCGATATATTCTTAATTATTAAGTCTAACAAAAAGGTGCACATAGCCAGTTGATCTTACCGGTCCGACTGATCAACGAGGTTATGGTTTAAGAATCTTTATTTCTCATAAGAATAACATACACTTACATGAGAAACTTGTACTTATTTAAGGTTATGTCACGCTCCGAGACCACTGCCTAGCACGCACTAAAGCTACTTTAGGAACGTGCTAGGCAGTGGTTTAATCTCAGAGCGTGTTCATGCTTCAGAAAGCACGTTAAGCTGTCGATGCCGTTTGTAATCATTAGACAATAGTAGTTATGCAGAGGCAGCAGAGGCCTACTAGGCGGCTTGAACAACTCTGACACTTGGGTAACTATTGGTAACGTTAAGTAAGGATATCAAATTAATATTCACCGTAGCCTAGTTGGTAGTGCTCCTGCCTACGAATCTGGTGTCCTGGGTTCGAATCCCGATAAGTGCAAATATTTGTGTGATGAGCACGAATATTTGTTACTGAGTCATGGATGTTTTCTATGTATTTAAGTATTTATCTATCTATATAATGTATGTATATCGTCGCCTGGTACCCATAGTACAAGCTTTGCTTAGTTTGGGGCTAGGAAGATCTGTGTGACATTGTCTCTAAATATTATTATTATATTATAGTTATACAAGATGTAATCTAACTAGTGGAGGAAATTTGAGAAGGTGAATATTCATGAAATTAACAGAAGAAAGAAAACCGATTTTTAAAATACGAATTATTTATGGTTGGGGGGAAATAGTATTTTTTGTGTATTTTGCCTGTTCTTATGCAAACAGGCAAAATACCCAAAAAGACTATTAGACCCGTTGTTTAGTTTCATGGGAAAATTAAGCTCCTTTAGTTACTTTAACTACTTACCTATATTACAATACTTTTGATTGATTTTTTTTAACTGTCTATTTCAAAAGCAAGGAAAACTTTTGAAATAGACCGTTAACTGTCTATTTCAAAAGCTTTCCTTGCTTTTGAAATATTCAATTTTGTTCCATTTGGTTGTCTAAAGTAAAGTTAAAGTCAGTTTTATGTTTAACCGTAATTTTTGTCGACCTTTGTATAATAAGGATTCTGCACATTCATTTAGATGGTAAACACTATTAACGGGCCTGTTGGCGTGGTTGGCAAATGCTTGCTTTTCACGCCGGAGGTCGTGGGTTCGATTCCCACCCAGGACAAATATTTGTGTGCATGAACATGTCTGTTTGTCCTGAGTCTGGATGTAATTATCTATACAACATGTAACTTAACTAACACACATCTTGCAAATAGTTTGTTTATTTATTTATTTATTTATTGTTTTTATTTTTTTTTTATTATTTATTTTGAAAAAGAAAACGATACACACACAACAATAACCTACATCACTGCCTAATTAATACAATAACTATTTTGATTTGTTATCAAATCAACGGTGTAGATGGTACCTGATTAGATTGTTGGGACAATAATATTGATTCGTTGGCAATTATAACTTTAACAATAATAATTAACTATGATTGTTAAAATTTCTGATTCCAATCGAGTAATCGATTGTTTATTGCTGTAGTCGAAATTAAAAATTAACTGTGAGTAATGAATGTATGATTGTTAGATTTCGCGACTAATTAATTTTCAACCATCCATATTTTAACTAAAAATGAATTCATACATATTTTTATGAATGATTGTTAGTTTCCACGACTAATTAATTTGTAAAAAATCGCATTTTTTACCATAAATAAATTCATACATATTTTATAAAGATCGTGGAGTCGTATCAGAATATGGTAGGAATTGAAATACCTAGATGTGGAATACAATACAAGGACGAATAAACTAAGTACCATAGTTCCTTACGGTCGTAATAACTAGCTAACTAAAGATGACTTTAGTCTGTCTTTAACAAAATTTAATTTAAGTGTCATTACAACAAAAAAATAAGAAAAAGCGAAAGTGATTGAATCTTCATTCAATCATTTTCTTTCGTTGATGAGCCAAAATCGTTACTTGATTAATTTCATTTATTATCATTTTACATGCATTTAATTTTCATTCGTTGAATCAGTATGGAGGTCTTAGTTATAGTCTCCTATTATTTTTCCAACACTATTGATAAATGATAAGAATAATATATAATGTTTAGAATCGTTAACTGAATAGATTTAAATCATTTTTAATATAGGTAATTTTTTATTCCAAAATAATTAAAACTACGGAAAATATTGTCATATTAACCATATACAGTCAAAACAAATTAAAATGGACCGTAAGTCAAAGTAATAAGATTTTTAAATCGCAGCTTTATTTGTTACATACATATTCCATCATTCAATACAAAATAAAGAAAAATAAACTTTATTCCAAGAAACTAATTTAGTAGATAACCACGCATATACATGTTAAATTAAAAATTCAGTGTATGTATTATGATTACAACATAATATTCTAATTGGGGTGACTGAGGGTGTGTGTTAATTACGTTACATGTTGTATAAGTAAGTATTTACAAAGTAGTATATGTAGTATATTAGTTGTCTGGTTTCCATTAGTATAATAATGATTCTATACTTGACAATAACTTGATTCGAGCTAGCTAAATATCATTGCTGTTATAAAATAAATTTTATTAATGTTTTAATACTATCAATACATGTGTACCTAATATCTATGTTACTAGAAATAATAATGTATACAACTATAATACTACAAACATGTTCTGACTATTTACAAGCGCTTTTTTGAAGTCTACGTGAATAAAAACCTTTTTTATTTATTTATTTTATTTATTTATTTATATATACCCATTTAGAAGGTAAACACTATTTACTTAAAATCCTGAACAGTAATAGCATCAATGTATTTTGATACTTGCTTCCGCCTTAAGATTCCCCCGCGTAAATTATTCTGCCGTCTAAAAGGCTTTGTTCTATCCCTTGGGAACCATACTTTTTTAGATGAAACATACATACAGCATCAATTATCTGCAAGTGTAGGTAAGTCTCGACGAAATCAGTCCACCCATTTCCATTCATTTATTCCCATTTATTTGACCGATCTGCCTGAAATTTTAGTACGGAATAACGTATAATCCAGCAACCGTAACAAAAAATTGTTCAGTTTTCGAGCAGGAATTTCAAACAACAAAGGCTCCAGACAGGACCTAGAATGACATAACAGTACATTGAAACTAAGTCTGTGTGTATCTGTTTGTCGATTTATGACTTATTAGTTCTCAAACCGATGATTCTATTCCATTAATGCCATTTTAATATTACGTAAAGTCAACGGCGAATGTAGATGATCAAAATCGGATGTTATTATAATTAAATTAGTAAAGTGACTATTTTTACGAAATGAAAGACATGATTACCCAGTTCACACCTGTTATATTTAGGTATGGCAAAGTATTTTTTTTGTATTTGTAGTTTTATGTTTTGTTATGTTGTCGTTGTAAAGATTTCAATTATCACATACTGCATTCAAATTATGTGGCGGTGAAGTGTTCTAAGTAAAAATATTGGATTATGACACGACCGCCAAAACATATATGTATAATTATAATCATTCATAAACTCAAAGTCGCTAGTCCGATTTTGATCATCAACTTTTGCTGTTGACTGCACCAAAAGGAAACTAACTAAAATTATGGTGCGACTTAGTCCGTAACGTATAATGCCTTGACATGTTACTTGCCGACGTTATTACAATAAAAATATATAAATATTTTATTTTTGTAAAAGCATTCCAAAAAGATTAAGGTTTTATTTTAATCAAAAATATATTTTGGTCTCTTGGTCTACGCAAATGAAACCGTTTTATACGACACCTCATGAGACCTGATATATGTACCTACTTTAAATTGTTGGTGGCTTGTATTCAATTTATCACACACAAATAATACCATTCTCACCACTTATCTCCGAACTCCGTGCTGCAAAATTCTAAAATATTGTTAATGTTAGTATTTACAGGAAAATAGGACGACTTTCTGCACTATTTTTTTGAAACGTTCTTCGTTCGTCAACAGAGTCATTAAAATCCTGAAAAATAACTTAGTTACGCGGTGTCATATAACAAACTTAACGACTAAAACGACATTAAAATTTGTCCCCGCGGCAGGTAAGCCGTACTACGTCCCGGGTACTAAAGTCCCCGCGCATTCAATAGTTGAAATCAATGCCATCCTGTGGCAAATTGCGGCACTACTTTAGCCGACTTGCACTTGACCGTTTTTTTCTCATTTAATTGAAAATATAGTTTATAATATATTATATTGTGTGTCAAACAGTACACATTCCATACACAATAGTTAAACAATGGCGTACCTAACGGATATTTGGGCATGGACGCAGTAGAAAACATCTAAAATCGTTGAGCCATTCAAAAATATCAGTGATTTTACTAGGAATCGGAGTTAGATTATGACGGTTAGATTACTATGTCCACCACCCAAAATAATGTAAAGCTATTCCATAATCCTACTAATATTATAAACGCGAAAGTTTGTAAGTATGGATGGATATTTGTTACATTTTCACGTAAAAACTACTATATGGATTTTAATGAAACTTTACAATAATATAGCTTATACACCAGAATAACACATAGGCTACAATTTATAAAAATATTGTGTGAATTGTCCAAAATATGACGATAAGTGTCAAGTAAGTAGGAAAAAAATTACCATATGCGAATTATTCCGGCGTGCACTGCCAAAACCGCTAGAGGTACACATTGTTCAGACGCCAGCACATCCAGCTACTCCAATCTGTCAAATTTCTTTTATAGATTTTCAACTTTATCACCAAAGCATATCTACCTAAGGTTCACTTTCAATTGGGGAAATTTGACAGATTGGGGTAGCTTGATGTGCTGGTGGCTGTACTAATATTATAAATGCGAAAGTTAGTGAGTATAGATGTACGTATGTATGTTTGGTACTCTTTTACGCCAAAACTACTTTAACGCGGGTGAAACCGCAGCTTGTAAATTAATAACGAAATTCCCGAGTGTTGTCTAATTTAACTTATTTCAAATTAAATTCAAATGGATAATATTTTTGTGTTCACCAAAAATCTAAAGGTACATCTATGTATGCATTTCTAAAATATTGATCTTAAACCCGTTTAATTGTTTTACTATAATTAAACTACTCGGCCAACAAAATATGTTACATCAAACAAATTCCAAATGAACACCAAGATAGAACACTTCTTTCTTGTAGTGCGCTGCAAATATTCTATTGTAACAATAACTATTTTATTCTTCCCCGAAAAATACTGATCGTGCACTAAATATTCCTGAATGCTACACAAAATATTTAGTATGCATCCTAGTACCGAATACCCATTTAAAACGGTTTTGTACAACTTTTATGTTACTGAAATAATTATAATTGAAGAACAAATAATGCATTTCGTAAAACATTACTTCTATGACTTATATTTATTTTACTGAAAATGGTTATGGCGCGCTTGCGACGCGCATATGCCTGCCTATTCCTCTCTGTTGTGACAGAGACGAATTCCACTGTCCCGGTTTCGTGCTGTTACTCTTGACATGGTCAAGCAGCGGTCCGAAAATTATAAAGTGGACTCGTTTTCAAGCACACCTTTGATAGTACTATCTGATTGGACGTCAGTATACCAATGGGCGAAATTGAACAAAAAAGTGAAAACCATATCAACAACAGCGATACAAAAATCTTATTTAGTCGAAGGATCAGCATCCAATAATGTTCCAAACGGGCAAAGTTGGGAGACATTCGATGAATTCCAGAAATTTGCCTTTACTCACTGGACAGCTGTCTTGCCTTCCCAAAATAGTGACTGGGTAAACGGTAAATGTAACTGCCCCGAGATTTTTAAAAATTATAAATATAAACATGTTACTGGACTTGCGATCAGGCTGAAATACATAACACCTCCAGTAGAAGCCAAAAACATAGCCATCGGGCAAAAATGAAAACGTGGACGTCCTACAAAGGCAAAGTGCGCTTTATTGGTGCAATAATTTAATGAAGTACTGCAGAGATTGAGTGGACTGATAATGTGAACATTGTAGGAGTAAAGACTTTGTTTAACATTTTGAATTATTATGGTTCGTACTGATTAGTATTAAAAAAAACATTTTTAGTAAGCATTACATTTTATAATGTGTTCATTTTTTATTAATAAAGGTACATTGGGCATTAATTGGTGTTTGATTTAAATACATTTTGCAGTACATTCTCTGAAGTAAAACTAAAAAAATAAATGCTTGTTTTTAAAATTAGGTGTATTACTATTTTTACAATTTTGCAACAGTTGTTAAATAGATGCTCGTTATGACATATTTTAATGAACATATTTTGGTGCACATTCAGTATATTTGGTGGAACACAGGCAAAATTAGGTAAATGAAATGGGAATAAATTGAAGTACTTTTAAATACCATCCAATTCAAATTAAGATGGAAATGAACAATATTTAGGAAAACACGTCAGTTTATATTAACGCCAATCCCTCTGAAGTTTCCATTTGATCCTCGCTTGTTTACTCCCCCAACTTATCAGATTAGAAACATTCTCTCAATACGATTCTGCCATTTTCTTATACTTAATGGTTTCAAATGCCAATTTACAAAGGACTACGTAGCGTGAAATAAGAAAACCAATATAGTCTGACCTACTCTTTTAAATTGCTTTTTGTTCTCAATAAAAGAGATTTGTGAAGTTTTACGTAATTTTAGGCGATGGTTATGAAGGGTGGATATTAATGGTTTGGTGATGCGAATAACGATTAAGAAGGTACAGACGCCAGCGCATCAAGCTACCCCAATCTATCAAATTTCCCAAATTGAAAGTGAACCTTATGCTTTTGTGATAAAGATGAAAATCTATAAAAGAAATTTGATAGATTGGGGTAGCTGGATGTGCTGGCGTCTGTACCTATTTTTTTGTTGGTGACAAACTGACTCGTGCCTTTGAAAACTGACTGGCATATTGTGTGAAGACCACGATTATTTGTTCTGTGTCTGCCGGTTGGCGTAGCCCTGCCATTCACGACGCAGGTCGTGGGTTCGATTCTCACCCAGGATAGACATTCCTGAGTCGTTCGTTGGTTTATCCTGATTCTGGGTGGAATTATCTATATAAGTATGTATTTACGAAAAAAAAGTAGTATATGTTGTACATAAGTTATCTGGTTTCCATAGTACAAGCTCTGCTTAGTTTGGGATCAGATGGCCCTGTGCGATTAATGTCCCAGGACATTCTAATAAGTAGATATGCATATTTAAGTATGTTTATCAGTTGACTGGTCCCCATAGTATGCTTTCTGAACCCAAACTAGACACAGGCTGTGCCTAGTTTGGGATCAGAAAGCAGTTGTTCGTTGTCCCAAGGTATTAATTTATTTATTACTTCGAACGAAATCACAACAAAATCTAAAATTAAAGTGTTACCACGAAAGTGATCTTACCTAACTTTTTTTTGCAAATAATGTCCCATAGGTATTTAGCTCCGCCCACCTATCTGCAAAAAAAATTGTAATATTTAGCACGTATCTATTACCAGCCTAGGAGTAGACAGGTTTAGATATCTCAATAATATTATTAATACAGGCGAATAAATATCTCTCCAATGTGATACAAATTGTTTAGTTCATGAATATGTTCCAGACTTACTTAATATTTAGACCTTTCGTTATCGTGGCGCACTGGCCACATTTTGGTGGTGTACAAGGTTATACTATATATTACTACTATTTATGTTCCAAGTCGTATGCAGAAACCAAAAATATAATATGATCTACAGACTAAGTTCAGAATGCAAGATATTATAAGTGTAAAAAATCGCTTACTTGCCCTAATACCTGTGCACGATAATCTTGTGAAATTACTAAAGTTTGACATTTCTGTCGTGATCCATATCGCGCAGATTTGTGCAGAGAGCCTAACTGTGCAGTACAGAGTTCAGAGATCAAAATTGTCACGGGTTAAAATACAACAGGTCAATGTTCAAACGCAATCAAGAAACCTAATAAGTAATCGTTCCAGCAATCATTATCCACATAAAAAATAAGAATAATCAAAGTAGATGTACGCCATGTATAGTAACACCATTTAACTAAATAACTTGTAGAGAAGTCAGTCAGTATTTTTGTATACCTATATGCATCCACAATTTCTTTGCAATAAAATCATTGGTCTTTTTCAGATAATGATCCAACTTAGAAAATGGTTTGGCAATAAAAATCAAGTACTGAAAACAGAAATAGAAATATAAACAAACGACGAAACGAGTGTACAAAGCATGCCATTTGATCATTGGCTGTAGTGAGATGCAGACATTAATCGCAAGAATTTTAATTTATTCAACTGTACATATTCTAGTTGTTTGTAAAAATGTTGATGGCAGTGAAATAGGAAGTAAAGTTGAAGATAGAGGGAGTAAAGGTGAAGGTAGACTGACAGAAATAAGAACGCATAAATTCTCCGCTGATATTTCCCTTGCTATCAGCCATGGAGAAGTTCATCAAGACAAAACTAAGAGAACACTCAAGAACTTCGCAAACAAAAATACTGCAACTGAAGTAACTCGAACTTTACCAAAAGGACCCTTTTCTGGATTCATCTTCAACATTTGTGATGCAATGCTAACTAAATTGAAACCACGAAACTTGCCTAAGTACTTCCAAGTTTTAGGCAAGAGCTTAGCAAACTTAGGTTCAGATACCATAACTAAATTATTCCTGAAAAGATTTTCTAGCAGACTAAAATATAATTCAGCTTACACAGCGAAAATACTAAAGGGAAAAATACAATATTTTGTGGAAACCATTGGCCATCGTGCTATGAATAAATTTATGACTGCGATGAATAAAATCTTTAAATTCGATCAAGATAGAAAGCTTGATGATTACATATATTTCTTAAAACTTTTCGGCGGTGGCAAGCGACGGCATATCGGTGCAAAAACTCGAGAAGTTTTTAAAAATGTAATTTATGGAACATTTTATAAGCAAAACGAAACAACCCAAATAGATATTCAGGAAAAATTCCAAATAGCATTGCAAGAGTATGTTGGTATATATAAAACGCTATTTTAATATTTAACATACCGTAGCGCTTTGAAAACATACCATGAAATTATGAAATTAACTACCTACAGGTAAGTTTATGACTTTTCATATCGTCAAAAGAATGATAAGGGTTTCGAACAAAACAAACACCGTCCCAGCCATGTATTTCAATGGCAGTGTGTTTTATATCATCTTTATCAAGTACGGTACATTATCAGATAATAGTTTGCTACGAGTACTTGAAGCGTCATATCCCATAGGATACGATCAACCCGCTAGAAAAGTGGGAGGCCCAGGACCACCCCTTGACAATGGTAGATTTAAAGAATTTCTGGAAGAATATCTCGAAGTATTAGCAACGGGAATTCCAGGTAGGAAGTTAAAAAAATATCTTCGACTACTGGATGAAGAATTACGCTTATTAGGAGATACATATGCTAGCAAATTAGCAAGACAGTGTCGATATCTTTCAAAAATGTATTCAGAAGAAATACAAGATGAAATAGAAAGCTATAGAAACGAATTAAATGAGAATCGACCTGATCAGAAAATATTTCTAGTGGAAATGAACAATCTATTTACTGCTGCAGAATCTAAGCGCTTCGACGATTACGTACTCGATCTGATAGACTATGGAGAGAGACGTAAGTTTGATATGAAAGAAGAAACTCGTAGACTATTGGAACTAATATATAATACCGTGGAGAAGCTTAGTTTTAAATATAAGAGAGAATTGAAATATAAGCTGAAGTATGCTATTAAAGAATACAAAAAAAATAACTAATAAAGTCAAAACATCAATTTTGTAATACAGTTATGTTAGAATATACCTTTTTGTACGTATAGATCTACAATGTTAGAAAACGAAACTTGTTCACCTTCAGCATGCTCAGGTGCTTTGTAAATCTACACAGGATATCAAGTGCACGATGCTTAACCTAAGCATCGCGTTCCTTCGCCCGGCGAGCAGTACATCTGCGCACGTACGTCCACTACCACGCTGTGATATCATTGAATTAGCCAGAGCTCACCGGGAAAGTTGAAAGAACTAGCAGTAGCGAGTGATGAATGCATAAACGCTTACCATCAGCTGTGCCGTATGTTTATTTGATGAGTCATTAATATAAAAAAGACTACGTAAATCAGATGGTCATTAGAAAAATATATTTATTTTAAATTTAATTCCATTTTAATCGAATCGAAGGGTGGTTTCCTAATCTTCTATATGTATAAAAATCAATGCCACTTTTCGTTGTAATGTTATAACTCAACAACGCCTTTACCGATTTGGCTAATTTTGGTCTTGAATTATTCGTGGAAGTCCAGGGAAGGTTTGTACGTAGAGAAAATTTAAAAAAATTCTTGAAAAAATGTAAAATCAACATCTTTTAGCAATTTAATATATTTTTTTGTTTGAATAAATGAACTCTTTCATTATTTTTTTATTACTGTGCCTTATACGTAGCGAAGCACGTACCGGACCGCTAGTGTAATTATATTTGATAGTCTTAAAAACTTTTACGTTACATTCCTCAGCACACAAAAATACATTTATAAGCATATCAAATGCAGATTGTAATCCACTCAATAAAAGTGTTTCATAATTTAATTGTGGTATTATTTTCGCTATATTCTCCGTTAGGCCATAAATGGGATGATAGTAAAAAGTGAGGAGTGATTAATTTAGCTCTTTCATAGTGGAAGAATATTTCAAGCCTAGCGCGAAAATCGCTCCGCTACCCACCACTAGCTGGTATAGACTCTAGTCATTTGGCTAGTGTAGTAGTTCCACAAGCCGGGCAAGACCGCTGATTCTCCTTCGGTTTTCCAATCTTCGTGCTGAACGAGGCGGGCAAGCTCCTTGAGCGTGTCAGTATCGCGCCCGTCGCGTGTTGTCCCCAACTGGACGGACAGCCAGTTCGGCTTCCGACAGAGACGTTCAACGTTGGACGCAATTAACCGTCCGCGCCCTGTCGAAGCCCGCCATTCAGGCGGGGTGAGTGGCGACGGCAGTAAACTTAGAAAAAGTCAACGCCTTCAACTCCGTCCCCTGGTGGACGATACAGGAGGCACTGGTCCTTCATAACGTGCCTCCAAATCTGCAGGTAATCGTTAGGGCATAATTTCACGACAGGACGATTAAGTTCGTCGGTCGGAATGGGCTTGAGATTCAGAGAGAGCTCTCATGCGGGGTGCCTCAAGGTCCATGTTGGGACTTCTGCGATGGAGCCTCGCCTATGATGCGGTCCTGCGGATTGGCCTCCCTCCCGAAGCGAACGTCTTCTGCTATGCGGATGACACGCTCGTAATACCCCGGGAGGTAAGCTTCCAGCGGGCGCCGGGCGGTGTGGCTCACCGAACTCGGTGATGCGTGTGTCGTCGCAGCCATAAGGCGAATGGGTCTTCGGGTAGCGCTTCACAAGACTGAGGCGTTATGGTTCCACGTGGGTATGGTATGGTTAATACGTGTAGGTGACGTAGAGGTCAGGGTGAGACTAGACAGTCGACTACAACAGTCTACTAGAAATTTTTAGAACAATATCGCTGCCTTTCAGTATATTATAAACTATAAATCGTGAAATAAGTATTGTCTATGGTTTGTTTTAAAAAAATACATCGAGGAAACAAACATATCAACCGGTGATTAGTTTGTTTTGTGCGAATATTATTATTAAAAATGCCGCAACCATAAAGATCTAATATTTCACAATATTGAGAATTAATCCACAGAAAAAGAACGGTAGGTAAGTCGCACGAGAAAGCGCCGCGTTAGTATGGCCTGACTTTGTGCATCTCAATCTTAAAAGGAAAAAGAGGCAGCCCGTGTAACGGCTCAGTTGGTAATGAGAAATCGTCGAGCTTATCACACAGATCAACAACGAGATTATTTTCGAAAGAAGAAAAGCTTCAAGTGGTGATTTGAATCGAGCAGCAGCGATTCTATCACTCTTCATACTGGTTCCATATCTTGGTCCAATGGATGTTGTTTGTGGGCATTGTGGCGCTTTGAAGTATACTGATAAAACGCCTGGATGTAATTTGAAGTTGCCATTAATAGTACCTACATACAGCGTCTTTTCAGTTTTCCTAAAGTGTACAAAGTGTTCAAAATTAATAGATATAGGTAGATATATGTATTGTAACATAATTATTTTTACATAAATATAAAAATAAAATAATCGATATTTCGGACTTTTTACATCCATAGTGGGTTAGTAAAACAAAGAGATCTTATACCTAATGTTAGTAGTTTTATTACTTAGAGATTAGACAGGTGTTTGTATTGGGATCCCTTCTTTTCGCATAATGTTCTTTGTCCTAATATACTTCGGCATAACGATTTTGGCACATTTTATGTTAGCATAATATGTTAAAGACTAATTTGTTTTAGCCTAAATTTGATTCGCATAACGTTAGTAGGACTAATGACTAATTATTAGTTTCTGTAACAATTAAATAATATTGTTGGTATAAAATGTAATACGCTGTGCAACAAAAGTTAGTGACAGAACCGAATTGCTGCAAAACCGACTCCACGTATTCTTGTTTGTCCTACCCCTAGAGTGTAATTTAAAAGCGCATAGGCGCGTAGGGGCGAGGCGGCCCGCAGCGCCGCCGGAGCCGTGCCAGAAACCCTGCCTGCTGCATGTTGCATGCTTACTTGTTTACTGCATGCTTGCTTGCATGTTGTATGCTTGCTAGGATGCTGCTGCTGCTACAGCGAAAAAAAAACTTTAGAACTTTATGCTTAATAAAATTATTTTTTAGAATATTATGCATACCTAATCATTATTATGGTTAGATAAATTATGCTAAAAAAAATTATGCGTAAGCTGTTATGCGTAAATATATTATACCAAAATATAATTATGCCAAACAAAATTATGCTAAGTTATATTAGATCTTAAAATTTTATGAAAATGGATAGGCAACCATTTGTATTACGACTACTAGCAAAAATGTGCTAGAGAGACTCGTGCCTCCCTGCTGTGGTTTTCAAGATGGAGTTGGAGCTGCTCCAAACTCTGCAGAGCAATGAGGCGGATTTTTTCCGGATGATGGCATGGAAACAACGTGTGCCTCCGTGAGCATGCCAGACGCACTGCTAAATGACTTATTTTAGATATAACTACCCCGAATTTGTTTAATAAATATAAATCAATATCGGGATAGTTACCTACATAATTTATATCTCAAGAAACCAAATTACATAAAATAAACGACTAAGCTAGGTCAATAAGCTTTTCAATGATATCGCGAACGGATTGGCTTATTTAGATTAGATGTATAGTTTGTTCATATCGGCCTCGAGAAGTTTCCACGCGCATTCGAAAAATAATAACAACGCCATCTCTGATACATTACGTTAGACTAAAATCTTCAAAACATTTGAGTGGGTCCTTCGATATTTTTCATTTACAATTGCACACGATAGGTAGCGCTGTGATGAGATTCCAGGAGTACGTTTATTGCGACAGCTAGTAAGTGCATACAATTATCATTATGGGTAAAACATGTAAAATTTCAAGTGTTAAAGGTACTTACTAGTAAGAACCATTTAAAAAATAGTGACATATCTATGCAAATAAACATAAGAATTAAGAAGTACAAAGTAGATTATGTAGTTTTGTATGTAGTTGACCACAGATATTGCAGTTACAAAAATTACTTACATCAATATTGATAGATGGCGTTGTACTACAATACCGTACAAAGAAGTGAAGTGAAATCCAAAGTTGAATAGAAATTGTTGTTGAATAGAAATAGAATTGTGCCCATTTCTATTTACACTGCCCCTATAGCTGTTTACTAAATTTGGTTAAGTTAAAATAAAACTAAATTCTTTACATAATATTAAATATTTGTCAGGGGTGATTTGACATCGTAGATTTTGTGAAGACACAAAAATAAATACATATATTAGTATGTACAGAAACCAGCACATCTAGCTACCCCATTCTGACAAATTTCTTTTATAGATTTTCAACATTGTTACATTCACAACAATTGGGGTAGCTTGATGTGCTGGCGTCTGTACCAGTTATTCAGAGAACATCTATGTTTTTACCAAGGCATAATATATCTATTTGAATCACATATTACATGATTTTATCTAAAATTTTTAAACGCCAGTAACAACATATTTGTAAATCGATGTATGTGAATAACCTTAAATAAATGTCTACGTCAA
The DNA here is from genome assembly GCA_951640165.1 of Pseudoips prasinana. Classification (NCBI taxonomy): domain Eukaryota; kingdom Metazoa; phylum Arthropoda; class Insecta; order Lepidoptera; family Nolidae; genus Pseudoips; species Pseudoips prasinana. The sequence goes on along the minus strand of OX621251.1, from coordinate 26,446,252 downwards.
ATATTTCTTTATAACTCTATGAGTTGTTACATTGTAAGAAGATAAGTATATTTTGTATTTATTATACATTCCCTTGAAAATAGATTTTATCTCTTAATGTTTGTAAAGTCTTCTGTGATAGGTACATATTACAAACATATATATATATAATTTTTTTCACATAGTGAAGACGTTACAGAGCAAGAGCCCACGACGGCCCGACCTTCGTTACTTTATAAAAGCTGAAAGTTCTTATGTGCGTGTCCCCTATGCAGAACGATAAGAACAACCAACTAGTTGAACTAGTTAATGTGGAGTTTGGGTTATGGTTACTTTGGCAGGTAACAAGTAGTAAAGGTGTACAATATATCAGATACTATCGCTTAATTAAGTGACGGATTTTGGAATTTATGTTTACCATTAGAATAAAATCAGTTATCATCACAGGTAATAACTACATTTACCTGTATTGAATGTTGTAAAGTGCTGGTACCAGATTAATGTGTTTGTAAACGAAAACGTACTGTTTTCCCATAGACAGAAACGATATACTGGCAACACCGCGGTCATTGGCGAACAAATGAAATACGGCAACGTCACGCAAGTGTTCAAGAAGTAGTAAAGTGATTGTTCATTCGGCGTTATAAAAATTAGTGAATTTACAATTTGTAATTTTATTTTTATTCAATAATAATGGCAGATAGTAAAGGGTAAGCATATATCTTTACATTACAATATTAGAATAGATTAATTTTATCATATTTTCACAATCAATGCGCTACATTGGAAATGAATCTTCGAAAATTGGCTTGTCATCATGTCGTGAATTGCAAACCGACTCATAGTAATCTTATTTTGCAAGTTCATTGTAGATTTCCTCGTTACTTTTATGGATAGATCTGTATTCAATGGATATTTGTGATGAATAAACCATTTTTGATAATTTGGGTGTTATAAAGCAATTGCTTTGGTTATTTGCGGTGATTTAAACGTATTGATGATCTCGTTGTTCCTGCAGTAATCCTGATGATTTATCGACCGCGATCCTTCGCCGTAAGGACAGACCTAACCGTCTCATCGTGGAAGAGGCGGTCAGCGATGACAACTCTGTGGTGGCACTCTCACAGGTTAGAAACCTTTGTCTAAATAATTGACTGTAGGTACCTCTGAAAGTGTATCTTAATTTCGTATTTGTAACCCGATTATGCTGTGTCACTGATGAAGTAATTGCTATATCAACAATTTGTAAACCAAACACTATGAACAAACTGAATATATGTAATATGCCCATATGCAACATTTGCAAAATATTTTTTTTTTTAATAAAGCCTTTTTTGTTAAATTGTTTGTCATGTAGTACTGTAGATTATTAATAAGCCTATAGTTCAGTGAACCATAGACCAGTAGAACTCATAGTAAAACAGTATGTGTCACTTAGTCGTAAAAACATTTTTGAGTTTGTTAAGGTTCGATATAGTAGCACTTCTATATATAGTTAAGCTGGACTATTTAGGGTTCTAACTAATATGTTCCAGTTCTATAATTTTTATGTGTTAACAAGAAATGCCCATCATAGTGCGCAAATTTCCTCTCCATCACTGTTCATAAAACTGAAAACTGGTAAAAGAGTGATGAAATAAGGACTGGTCCAAATTTTGTAAGATTTTCCTTGGTGGGGCTGTTCTTATACCCAATTTCAGCTTTCAGCAGAAATATCCAAGTTATATCTTAAAATTCTAGGGTTCTTATAATAACATAACAAACTTTATTTTATGGAATAGCATTTGCAGTGCTTGCATTGTGCTTAACTTTGTGTGGGCACCTTATCTACATAATTTTAATAACATACTGTACCTATCCATACACAGAATGTATTAATTACATGTTTCTAGCTTATTATTTTCATTGTGACATAAAATTAATTAGAGAATTGTACATTTTAAAATTAGGTAAGTGTAAATTGAAACTACATTACTATATGTAATCAGTTCAACACATGGGCTAAAAGCGGATCTCTTTTTCAAGTTGGATAAACATTGTCTTGTGTATGTCTACTCATTATTTTTATCTTAGACCTTAAATTTTATGTTTCCATAACCTGTATTTATTTTTTATATCCATTTTTATAGCTTGCTCCTAGTTATTGTCCATCCCAAGATTAACTCTGAAAGATAATGTTGTCATGTGATAACACTCCCATATTTTTATAATTTATTCTCAAGAACTGTCCACTATTCACTTTAAAATTCATAGTTTAGAATAAAGAGCTTTGTATTGTATGATGTGAGTAAATTATCTCTTATTTTGTTAATAAATCTGGATAAAATATACTTAATCTAGATCAAAATTACAGCCTACCAGCATTTTAAATATCAAATTCATGTAGATTTGTACAAGATCACATTCTCATTCTCTATAGAGTTGTGTTTGAATTGCAAGCTTTGCATAAATACCTATTTTGACTATCAAAATGTGTCAATGCCCTCAATTTTCCTATCTTTACTTTTAATACTATGTATACTGTGAAATATTGTGTTTGTTGTATAGAACCAACAGTCTTCAGTATTGGTATCATTTATGCACATTATATATTTGATGGGCCTGGCCTAATATTGTGAAATGCAGTGAGTTCTGCAGTATTTTATTAAATATTTAATTATTTACTTTAATTGGATATATGACATACAACCCCATTGATAGTTCTGTTGCTGGGCAACTATCAAAGTTGCAAACATGATTAATAACTGTTACAGTATGCACCTATGGTGTTGTTTTTGACAAATCAATATAACCTTTTTGTTAATTTTTGGGTAAAGGTGAGTTTATTTAAAAAAAGATTTTTTATGTCCACACAGAGATATAAAAATTGAAAAAGTAATAAAAAAATAAAAAACAAAGGCATTATGGCTGACAAATCAATAGGGATTTTTTTATGTTATTTTATTTATTCAGCGTCTCTGACCCCTGTTTCTGAATAAAATATTAGAGGATGATTCTTATAATGAAACCTTAGGTTAAGTAGCTATCCTTAAGTAAAAACCAATTTTAAATATCTTCAAAACTTTTCAAGCTTCATGCTCGCAAATGTCAATGCAAATGTTGCAGTGACTTGGTATCATGTTTTGATGAATACTAAGGAATGGATGCTGTTGTTAATGTTGCGTTGATAGATTAGCGTCTTAAGACATAATCTTATATAGCATTTGTAATAAATGTCATGAGTCCAAAAGTAATCAATCAACTTAATCTGTGGCCTGGTGAAATTTTAAATGATTTGCTTCCTGCTCCACAATTTCCGAATCCCAACATCAAGATAAGCTTGCTTAAAAACTAATAACAGATTGCATTTGACCAATGTGATATTAGGTGCTATCAATGTTGAAATTAAATTAATTATTGTGTCTATGGTCCCCATGGTACAACAATGTTATTGCCAAAATTCATAACGATGCAAAGATGCGCGGAAAAAATATATATAAGTGATGCCAAACATGAAGTACCAAAAATTATTATTAATTTTTGTTGTTCATAGCTAATAAAGTACTCAAATTGCGAGGATGCTTAAGAAACAAGTAGGTACGAAGACTGACTGAATTATGTCATATTGTGTATCAGAATCTGATTAATTGCAACCTTAACAAAGCCTTGAATAGCATTTGTATCCTAAGGGTTACTTCATGGCTTTGTAATGATCAGTCGCTATACAAAATGGAACATATGATCCATTCACACTAATTTATGATTACAAAGTCCTTAAGTGAATAGTCAAAATGCGTTGGTATGTTGATTTTGAATGAAAATCTCTTGGTTAGGGAAAATTTGTGACCTAAGGCTAAAATTCTTCTTATGATTCTAAAAACAATAGTTAATCAATGGGGTCTGCCATATTTTGGCCCGATTGCAAGGCAAAGAGTCTTTTATTTATCGCCATTTTCACCACCAGGCTAAAATGGAGCAGCTCCAACTATTCCGCGGCGACACTGTGCTCTTGAAGGGCAAGCGCCGCAAAGAGACTGTATGCATTGTGCTGTCAGATGACAACTGTCCCGATGAGAAGATCCGCATGAACCGTGTGGTTAGGAACAATCTGCGTGTACGGCTGTCCGATGTTGTGTCAATCGCACCCTGCCCGTCAGTCAAATACGGCAAGAGGGTACACATATTACCCATTGATGATTCAGTTGAAGGTCTGACTGGGTAAGTTCTGTTATTTATTTTTCTCCCGCAGCCTTACAAAAAGGAAATGATACATTTTGAACAGTCTACAAGTCTGCTGACCTATTTATGATTTTAATCATATTTTGTAAAAATATGATTAAAATCATTAATAGGCAAGTCAGCAAAAAAACATACGGCCGACCAGGGGTTTAACGCCTAAGTCGCCAATCATCCTGATGATTCGGCGTCAACGTTAGAAATCTATTCCGGACCATTTATGACGTCACATGTGCTCATGGAAGCCGATGAACCAACAAATGATTAAGTCATTTTTAACCTTTATCTAATAACGATCACGATGTTCTGTGACTAAGATGGTTGCCACTCAGATGATAAGAGATTACCATTGCTTACGAAAAATCTATATGCCCCTAGAGATTTTATTTTTTGTAAGCAATGGGAATCTCTTATCTGCAGGTCAGCCGCATGCTTGTTTGATGACATGGTTGCAAAAATATTATTAAAATCATAAATAGGTCAGAAAAAAATTCTTATTGGCATCCTGCAGATTCAAATTAGATTATTTTTCAATTGTTTTTCAAAAAGAAATTGCTGCACAATATTAAATGTTGTGTTATGTAAAATAGGGTAAAACAATATTTTAAAATTGAAGACTAGAAATGTTATAAAAGAAGGTAGATTCCTGTAAAGATATATACAAGAATTATATTGAATAGTAATTTCACGGAATGTTAACTAATTGCTAACTAGCAATGGGTCATGGGATAGAAAGTGCTAGTCGTAAGTTTATCCAGAATAAAAATAACATGTCTTGTGTGGCTTGTGGTTTGAGATAGAATGCAATACTCACCGATTATATACTGTGAAAGATATTTGAGGGGTTTCTTGGGTTTTATGTTAGTTGCTTGGTGAGAAGATCTAATAGTCCGCCTGATACGCTACCATATATCTGATGCCTAGAGTTTTACTTTGGTAGGCACATTTTCTGGGGGAAATATTTAAATTTGCTCTTGTTATATGCTATCTAATATAATCATTACACGAGAATCAAGTAAGAGCTAAATTAATAAACAATTTTTTCATGTCCCTAGCAATCTATTCGAGGTATACCTAAAGCCATACTTCATGGAAGCGTACCGGCCTATACACCGGGACGATACGTTCATGGTGCGCGGTGGCATGCGCGCCGTAGAATTCAAGGTGGTGGAGACAGACCCCTCGCCCTACTGCATCGTCGCGCCCGACACTGTCATACATTGCGAGGGTGACCCGATTAAACGCGAGGTAAGTACTATTCATTCATTCATTCAGGATTTCTTTTCTTGTGATGTTTATAGGTTAGCTTCACCGAGATCTCCATATGAACAACGCCTTCAAATCTTTAATGTAAACTCTTTACGTGAACGAAGAAAGCTACAAGATTTAATGTTCCTCTTCAAACTAACTAACAATAAATTAGAGTGCTCTGAACTGATTACGCGCGTAGCTCTGAATGTACCTTTTAAAATACCCAGATATCCTATAACGAACATGTATCACATTCAACCTTCTAAAACCAACATCGGGATAAACTCACCGCTCAATAGGGTTTGTAGAGAAATGAATTCTTTCATGAAATCTGTACCGGATGCCGACATACACCATGATTCCTTAAATTGTTTCAAGTCCAAAATCTTGAAGTCACTCAAAACTACTGTTAAGTCGTCGTAGGTATTTCATTGTTTTATAGCCTAAATAATCTCAAGTGCCGATTATTCGTCTAGATTTGGAGAATGTTGGTTAACCCGTAATTGGCTAGTGTGTAAGTCTAATTTGTAAAAAAAATAATCATAAGATATATATTGTATGCACAAGCTGTGGGTAAACCTGATGTTAATAAATAAATAAATAAGCTTAGGCTTTTGCTTAACCGGACATTGGAGGAAACGTTTTACGCTGCGGTTAAGACGCCTTGTCACTTTTTATTGCCGCTTTGACACATTGTGTGACCCATAAGTAGTTGTACTAAGTCTCGATGCACTTTATGTCTGTCAATTATATGTTTGTAAAGTACCCACATATTTAATAAACCTTTTTTTTTGGGCTTTAATAAACTAGGCTGGGCGGTGTCTTTAAAAAAAATGTGTTTCATCCACATGTTGAGAGTGTTTGGCAATTCGGAAAAGTTCCTATGGGCATTGCGTCTTATAAAGAGACTTACGAACTCATCTTTATAATATGAGTGTAGAACAGCTATAAACTTCAGTAAACTGAGAATTACAACTATCTCTGTTTTAAGGTATTTTTTTGTAACTTGTTAATTAATTGAAGTATGTAATATTGTTAAATATCGACAAAACAGAACTGTTGTGATATATATTCTTAAGGAATGCAACAAACCATAAAACAGTACAGTTTGTATAACAACAATGTCCAATATTCAATAAATGTCAGCTCTTTATAGAAAGTGCATCCGTTGATCGGAATTTTGATAAGAGAAATACAGTATTTTGTGTCTGCAAACGAATATTTTACAAGCCCAGTTATATTTATATGTATATATTCCTTAAGGGTCCAGGGGTGCATTCGTAGTACCGAAATAATTGCTAAAGAAAACGCTTTTCGTTCATCTTGTAACATTTATGTAAGTACCTAAAAGTGGTGAAGACTGCGAATATCATTGACCCGAAGGAATATCTACCAGAGGACAAGCAGCAGCTACTTTCTGAGTACTATGACCAGCGGCTATGGCATTTTCCCCCAAAATGAATCTTGGGAGATGATTGTCCAGTTGTGGACTTTTTTCAACTGTAAAGATTTTTACCTAAAGTAAAAAATTTACTTCTGCCACTTCTGTACGATTGTGAAGACCTCTTCTATGTATTAGAACAAAGGTTGGCTAATGACCTTTGTTGACATTAACAAGTCATTCACATTGACATTGAATATTCAGTTTATAGTCCAAAATAAAATAGAAATGACGAGCAACACTCCATATGTGAATATGATTAAATTGCCCAATGATTTGCATATTTCAAACGCTAAGGTTATTACAAAAGATTTTGCTGCCGATCCTGCCTAACTTAAATGTCATTACATCTTTGTAAGTTGTCATGGCTAGTTGCACTCATCGGTGAGGTAAAGCACCTAGACACGCGGTCAGCCTAAAGATGGAACGTCAGTAGTTTAATTTCTGAGCGTAGCTGTAGGTCACGGTTGTTGCCGTGCGACAATACAGTCATTAAGCCATGTCAAATTTAAGACATGGCAAATACATTAGGCGCTAAAGTTATTAACGAGCCTATTTATCTTAATCTAATTACGATTTGTACTTTCACATAATTAAATTATAAATCGTAACTTTATTTCTAAACTAGCTCTGCCCCGCGGTTTCACCCGCGTTAAAGTAGTTTTGGCGTAAAAGAGCAACAAACATACATCTACTTCTAGCGGTTTTGGCAGTGCACGCCAAAATAGCTCACAGGTGGTAAATTTTTCCTACTTACGTGACACTTATCGTCATATTTTGGACAATTCACACAAAATCTTTATAAATTGTAGCCTATTGTTCTGATGTATAACCTATATTATTGGAGAGAATAAATCCATTCAGTAGTTTTTACGTGAAAGAGTAACAAACGTCCATCCACCCATACTTACAAACTTTCGCATTTATAATATTAGTAGGATTAACTAAGTTCGTATATCAATAGCACTACAGTATTCTTTATCAAGTAGGGGAATAACCTGTTTGTCTCCTAGCATTTAATGATTATTAACTACCGCTACCGCTTAGGTGCTACCAAACCAAACTGCTAGTCGACAATCTTAATGGAATTTTGTTGGATAGGTTAATTTAATATAAATATACTTTTGCAAGAAATTAAAAAGACACAAAAATATATTTAGAAATTCAAAATACAATCGAAGACACATCAAAGCATCCAATGTTTGACTTCTAAGCCTGCTTCGAGGTATATGTAGGCCCTTTGGGGAATTACCTTAAGAGTATATATTGTATTGAAGTATCCCGAGAGGGAAGTCCCTTCAAGTTCTACGAAAAACATCATTGAGGTTGTACCTGTGTAGTACGTATCGTACCGCGTATTACAGGACTGTTTTTGTCGTTATGTAACAAATACTATTAATATAATCTAGACAAGGTTATTAAACCTAGGATGGTAACATGATTAAGATTAACGCGCATGGTAACGGGGGTGCTACGTCACCCCATAATAATAATTTGAATAAAAAAAACTTATTTAATGAAAAATAAAACTTTTTATTCTTGATACAACCTAAAGGAATATTCTTCTTGAGATCAATGAGTAACTAAATGATAATAGTTAAAAAAAAAAAAAAGGTTTTTGGCAATTTAAATACAATTGAGACAAATTTCCACACGATGTTCAGGGCACGCAGGTTTTTTGGATTCTGAACAAAAAAAAATCACTTTTTGTAATTATTTCGAGGACAAAATGCACATCGAGCTTATTTTTTCAATTTGGCGGGGGGTTCACCTGCTGGAACTACTTCGAGGACATTTACGCGGACTATACTGATTACGGACTAGATCTGTTTGTGGCAATCCCGAAAATACCAAGATTGGCGTAGTTATTATATGCGTAGTGGTTACCCTAGTGTCAGAGGGGTTCAAGCCGCCCAGTACGCCTCTGACATGACTTTAACGACTGTTGCCTAATGGCAAGAACCGAAAGCGACAGCTTTCGCACGGGGAGATAGTCAGAAAGAGATAAATGAGTACCTACTTGATATGGTTTACATTAATTTGAACAAAAAAACTAACGGCTAAACTATTGTCCATGTGACTTAACTATAATAGTTGGATATACTCTCTCAAAGACTTTAGGGGTTATGATAAGTACTATGTAGTACATTATTTTGTATACCATATACCAATAGTTTTCACAGTGCACGCTAAATACTTAGTTTTGTAGGCAGTTTTTAAACCTTGGTTGACATTATTGCAAGTATCGTAGGGATCTTTTTGAAAATAAATTACAGTCCCTGTTACTCCCTGATAATGTAACTTTCACAATACATATAGGTGAATCTTATTTTTGAGTTTATCCATTCCAAACATCTGATCGTTTCTCTGTTTAATTTTTTTTTGTTTAAAAGTCACCGCCCGCACTAGTGAATCTAATCCATGTGTCGCGAGGACTTTACAAAGATATAATACACTCAGAACAACTATTTATGGGTCCCAGAAATAGTTATCCGGCGCGGGACTCGAACCCGCGACATGAAGCGGCGAGGCGATTGTCTTAGCTGCAGTCACACGGACACGTGTAGTACAGTACACGTGCAGTCAAGTTTGGATACTTTGTGAGGAAACTAATAGAATAGGGCCTAATAATGCATGACTGATGTCATTTGAGTAGAACAATAAACAACACGCCATTAAGTTGAATATAATACTTTCATTCACACAGTTCACAAAAACTCCATGGCACACAGTTAATTGTTACGCCCGGCGCCTTATCATTGCCTAACACAGTTTGTAATCTGTGTCGATGTTGGTTGATACCTTACAATTGTGAACATATACTAGTTATTAGTACCTAGAAAATAAGTTCAGCCATTTTGTTATGGAAAATATTACCTAATTCTTAGCATTCCATGGGTTCAGCATGTCAAAACCGTGCCCATCGCGTGATAATAATAATAAATAAATTTATTCAAGAAAAATGTGTACAAAATTTATATCTATTTAAATATTAAAAATAATAAATACTAAGCTATAGACAGTTTGTGCCTGTACTAGGTTAAACCTGTACCACAGGCGTTCTAACGAATTAAAAAGTATACTTATCTTTTATTAAAAATTTAAACAATATTTAATATAATATACAAATTCAAAAATCTAAGATATAATGTTTAAAAATTAACTTATTTTAGAATACTAAATAACATGATAGAGGAGGGAACACTCGACAGAGTCTGAGAATTTCGACTCAGACGTAGGTTTAAGCGGGCCTCCTGTGATGCATCAACACTCACCTTCACTGTCTCTCAGTGTTCCCCTCTCTTTCTAGCCAAATTTGGTATGATCATAATAATAAATGAGAAAATATTACTGGACGGATTTTGATGAAAATTTTAGCTATATAGCTTATATATCAGAAGAAAAAATAGGCTGTAATTTATAAAGTTTAACGCGGGTATAACCACGGGGCACATCTAGTAAGTTCATAATTTTATGATATTAAAACTGAAAATAAGATCTGCCATTTTGCTATAAAATTGATTTGGCAAAATCTGATTAATGACATTCCTATTGACGAAATGCCTCCTCCTATACTCAATCGGATAAGCAGCGAAAGTTGCACAAAGCGGCCCTAAAAACCGGCCCTCTCATTTATCTTCAGGTCCAGTAACCGCCCTGAGCAGGAGTTACTTAGTTTGTGGTCATATTTGCTAGACGGCTTTAGCTTAGCTGTCGGTCGCGTCTATTGTCCGGTGCCTCCAAGTTAACTGAAAACACCATGTAGAAAAAAAGCAAATATATCCAATTAATACTACCTTCATCCCACAGGAAGAAGAGGAAGCTCTAAACGCTGTAGGCTATGACGATATCGGCGGATGCCGCAAGCAGCTCGCGCAGATCAAGGAGATGGTGGAGTTGCCGCTGCGTCACCCTTCGCTGTTCAAGGCTATCGGAGTGAAGCCGCCGCGTGGCATCCTCATGTACGGGCCGCCCGGTACCGGCAAGACACTGATTGCTCGCGCTGTGGCTAATGAGACTGGTACGTGTTTGTATTGTGTGAAGAAATGATACATACTCTGGGCGCTGATGGCTGAAAACTAGTTATTTCACGTTAAAATAAAGACTAGACAACATGTTATAGTTGCAAAAGATAACTTACTTTCACCTGTACACTTTTTTAGTTATAATTCAGTGGACAATTAATCAGGCCTATTTACATACATACATAGACTCACGCCTGTTTCCCAGAGAGGTAGGCAGAGACAACGGATTTCCATTTGTCACGATCTTTGCACACAGGCCTATTTGGAGTGACGTAAAATGAAATGTAAAAAAGACATTGTTTATTATCTATTTTTAACATTACTTCGCGGACATTGGTGTGGGTTACCTATTCAAAAAAATAATAATGTTATAATTTAACTATACCTAATGGGTAACTGTTTTATTTACAAATAAAGTAAAAAAAAAATATAAATGAAATCTTACCAATATATGGTAAGATTTCTTTTTTACCAAAAATAAAACAAAAATTTAGTTGAGAGTCAAAAGATCATGTCATATCATCTGCAGAACAGCTTTACTTGGTCCTCAATCAGGTTAAACTGTTCTGAAGTTATGAAGAAATGCCTCTCAGGGCATTTACACCACTAACTTCATAACTATAGGTTGTTACAGAGGTTTTTCCAGAAATGCTGTAGTTACACTTTTTGGTCCACCTATACCACCTATTATTTGTATCTAAAATTTTTATATCTATATATTCTATTTTAATTTCTATTTAAAATACAAATCAACTATTATTTCTATTTAAGAATCCTGGTCCAATGTCATTTTGTGTTTAGGTGCATTTTTCTTCCTGATCAATGGACCCGAGATCATGTCTAAGTTGGCTGGTGAATCCGAGTCCAATCTCCGCAAGGCCTTCGAGGAAGCTGACAAGAACTCCCCAGCTATTATCTTCATTGACGAGCTGGATGCCATAGCTCCAAAGAGAGAGAAGACTCACGGAGAGGTGGAACGTCGTATTGTGTCTCAACTGCTGACTCTTATGGATGGTAAGTTACTGATCTTTATTACTCTTTTATTAGTTTCATTCGTATGTTAACAATTCAATATATTAAACAGTATACATACCCATTACCCTTACTAGGATAATCCAGATTAGCGCCACTACCAGTTGTAGTCTTTGTGCCAAGCAAGTGTCTTGGGATAAAGACATTTTTTATGCAAAATCCAACTAAAACTTAATAATTCTTTAATCAACTAAAAACACGCTTTTATACGTAGAATCAACAAACTAAAAAAATGGGAAATAAAAAAATATATTAGTGTAAAAAAAGTGTGGTGCATGGTGTAAATAGTTATAAATATTATTATTAATTCCAGATATGAGTAGAAGATTTATCATTTTGATGACATCTTGAAAGCACCCCACGGTTTTATACTATAAAATATATTTTTATTTTCCATTTTTTAAGTTTTGATTTTTTATAAAGGCATGTTATTTTGTTTTTACAAAAATAGTGTTTTTAAGGACATTTTATGTCTGTATAAGTATTATGCCATATGTTCCGTGTAATATATGTGTGTATTAGACTTCGTGTAATTAAGTTGATTGCAAAAAACGTTTATGGATGCATGCACAACTATTCTACTTCTAATGACGGCCCGCTGGCCTACCAGTTCTTGTTAAAACATGACGTGTAAGATTAATCACAAAAAATGTTAACAGGTATGAAGAAATCGTCCCACGTGATCGTAATGGCAGCGACCAACCGGCCGAACTCTATCGACGCGGCGCTGCGTCGGTTCGGTCGCTTTGACCGCGAGATCGACATTGGCATCCCTGACGCGACCGGCCGCCTTGAGATTCTGCGCATCCACACTAAGAACATGAAGCTGGGAGATGATGTCGATCTAGAACAGGTACATTTCCTTGCATATCCATATGAAATTGCATATAACTATAAAAAGCTTAACGACTTAACGCGACTTAGAGGCTTAACGACTGTGGTCTAATGACTACAACCGGGATCAACAGCTTAAGGTGCCATCCGAAGCAAGGAGATTCAGAAATGAAAACGCTTTGCTGGTCACCAATCTATGGAGTGACCGCGAGCCTAGTTGCTTGGCGTCGTAAGTCACTTACCGGTGAGAGCATGGCTTTGAGCGCCTCTTGGACCCCCTAATCTAGTATGACGTCACATATTTTCCTATTTTACATTAGGAAATAGAATTCTTAAATATTGCTAAGAGTTAGTGTCATTTAAAGATTTCTGACGTTGAGATTAATACTGTAATTTACATATGTGACGTCACAAAGCTTATAACTTGTCCCGTCTCCTTTACACCCTTTGTCACATTTTGTTTAATCTCCCACTTGACATGTGACGTAATTTGTGGATGGCCCTTTTTACAGTAGAACCTCGATAAGTTAAAGTCCTAGGGAAACAAAATATTTTTAGAGGTTTTGGAAACATTTCTTTAAGTTACTGAGGGCCAATACAGAGATTACTTATATAAGTTATAGATGTTGCGTATTTTAAGTTATAGAGGTTTTGGGCTCTGATGGTAAGGGAACATATTATTTTTTTAAGTTATAGAGGTTTTTAAGTTACCAAGGTTTGAGTTATTGAGGTTCTACTGTATATACGTAACCTCAAATCATTTCAAGATTTTGAACTTGCATATTTGAGTTCCATATTTTTTATTTACGCATTTTCAGACTGTCGTCACTTTGGTCTTAATAAATGAATATAAAATAGTATTTATTTTTGCATTTAGATTGCGGCTGAATCTCACGGTCACGTGGGTGCTGATTTAGCATCGCTGTGCTCAGAGGCGGCGCTGCAGCAGATTCGAGAGAAGATGGACCTCATTGACCTCGAGGACGACCAGATTGATGCAGAGGTTCTCAACTCGTTGGCGGTGTCTATGGATAACTTCCGGGTATGTTGTTTTACGTAGACAGTGGTGTCATTTGGCTCTAGAATAGAAGAACTACATCTTTAGTTGTCAGCAATGGTTACCCTAGATTAAACCACTTTGTTTCACCCATCTATGGACTGCCTGTGAGCCTAGTTGCTTATCTCGCCGATCACTCACGTCCCAGTGAGAGCATCTAGCTATGAGCAAGTGGTATGGAATCTTTTGAAAGTACTATCACTAACATACAAAGAATATAATATAATAAAGGTAAATATTTTGCCAGCACTGGGTGATCCACTATTGCTGCTAGTTTCTTTTGTAGTACTGACTGCATGTGGGGCGCAGCGGTTAAGATAGTCGCGTCTCCACTTCGAGTTGCGGGTTCGAGTCACGCGCCGGACAACTATTTGTGTGTTCTTTTTGAGTCTGGATGTAATTTGTGTCCATCTATTATATGTTTGTAAAGTACACCGCAACACAGGGATTAGATTCCCTAGTGCGGGCGTTGCCTTTTTAAAAAAAGAAAAGAAAGAAAGAAAATATATCCTGGTTTTTGATGCTTTAACCTAGTTGCTTAATTACATTTCCTGCTTTGCTCTGAAAAGATCCAAGATTGCAGGAGTTGCAGGGATGGGTAAGATGGGTAGATAGATGGGGAGGATGTGTGACAACCAGTCACTAGATGTAAGGCGAACTGAAATGACAAGGTTTTTCGGTTTGAACGAAAATAGAAACTACGCCCTTGAGCAGATCTGTTGACATTTTCAAGATGTAATAGCATTGTTATGTGTGTGCAGTACGCGATGACCAAGTCGTCCCCGTCGGCGCTGCGCGAGACGGTGGTGGAGGTGCCCAACGTGACGTGGGGCGACATCGGCGGGCTGCAGAACGTGAAGCGCGAGCTGCAGGAGCTGGTGCAGTACCCGGTGGAGCACCCCGACAAGTTCCTCAAGTTCGGCATGCAGCCGTCGCGCGGCGTGCTCTTCTACGGGCCCCCGGGATGTGGTACGTACCAGCCTGCACTAATAGAAGTTGCTAGTGTCAGGCTTTCGTGCCTCGGAGAGCACCCATACTTATAAAAGTAAATCTGTACATTAATTTAATGCCAAATCGAATCTGCGTGTGGTTACTTAGTATAATTAGCTTACCTTGCTTATTAGAGAGATATTTAATACATGGCACCTGATTGAATATATTGTAACTCTAATTGCATAAAGTAAAATAGCTCCAATATAAAGTTGACCATAGTACAAGCTTTGCTTAGTTTGGGGCTAGGATGATATGTGTGACATTGTCCCGAGATATTATTATTATTAATATAAAAAATTAGTTAGTCCAAATGTATTCTTCATATGTTTAACACAGTGGTTTAACAAAGTTAGTTATACTGTTTGATTAGCATTTAATTATCTCCAATGTTCGGTTATGCAGAACATATCAAAACGGAAGAGACTCCTAATGGGTTTATTGTAACAGTTATTTAATTTTTACTTGTGGTCTCTGTTAAAACTTATAATAACTTTTGAGTTTTTTTTATAATATGAATGTCTTGTGGCTATTAAAAAATTGAGGCCTCTCTGGGTGACTTTGAGCTTTCATATGAGGCCCACAATCAAGACCATGTCTCTGTTCTGTATGTGCTAATTAAAACCTAAATTTAGAGAAACTTTGGAAATTAAATTGTAATTGTTATCAGTTCTTTAGACTGCCATTAAGCTAGAAAATTGGGCTAATACTTGTAGGTTAACTTTGATCAGACTATCACACTAATATTATAAAGGCGAAAGTTTGTCATTGTGTATGTTTGTTACTTACTCATGTCAAAACGGCTTTAGCGATTTAGACAGTCACCGTAGCCTAGTTGTTAGAGCTCCTGCCTACGAAGCTGGTGGTCCTGGGTTCGAATCCTGGTAAGTGCGAATATTTGTGTGATGAGCACGAATATTTGTTTCTGAGTCATGGATGTTTTCTATGTATTTAAGTATTTTTCTATCTATATAAGTATGTATATCGTCGCCTGGTACCCATAGTACAAGCTTTGCTTAGTTTGGGGCTAGGATGATCTGTGTGACATTGTCCCTAGATATTATTATTATTATTATTTAAGTTTAACGCGGGTAAAACTGCGGGGCATAGCTAGTACATAATAATGCCTTGATCATGAAATCACTTCTCATATTAATATTACTGTTCTCCTTACACAGGTAAGACCTTGCTGGCCAAGGCTATCGCTAACGAATGTCAGGCTAACTTCATCTCCGTGAAGGGTCCTGAACTGCTCACCATGTGGTTCGGCGAGTCTGAGGCCAACGTTAGGGATATCTTCGACAAGGTAAGTGTTTTCACTCAATTGTAAAACATGACAAGATGCGTCTTATAGTCTGTTACAAGTAATGGTACACTTACCAATGTTATTTCGTTTCCTGTTAGCTTATTAGTTATAATAGTGGCATAAGTGTTTGATCGAACCAATGCCCCTGATTCTATGTAGTACTAAATTAATATCATTGTTATTCTTACGAACATAATTTTTGGAACGAAGTTCCTTATCGCGCGTTGTGAAAGGGGGCTAGACGGAAAAAATTCTTACGAAAAGTTGTCACGACACTTTTTGCAGCTGTGCGGCGTGCGCATGTTTTTTTTGTTGAGTGTATACAGGTTTTTTGTACATAATAAATAATAAGAAATAACTTCGTTCCATCCGGGTGTCCCTTGACACCTCTCAAAAAACTTGAGAGGTGTAAACTGTTCAATGTACAAATAACGGTGCACATATTCTTTACCTTATGTCAATTTAGTTTTCGAACGAAATGCTGATACATTATGGTGGCTGTACACACTCGTTTTAAGCAGTTGCCCTCTGACCGTGTTATAGTTAAGACCTGTTTCTATTACGGTGCATGGTAACCAAACCATCCACCATCTTCTTCGCAAAGGCTTGAGAATTTTCTTTTTATGGTAAACATGTAAAAAATTGTAATAGCTCACAGCACAAAGACAATCAGCAACAGTAATTTCTATGTCCATTATCTTGGGAGAGTTTGATACAACTAAGTACCTATGCACACTACATTTTTTAAGCGCGCCGTTGACGCGCGTTTTAGCGATACACGTACACGCGCGTTAGTATCTCGTTTGTATCGAAACAAACAAAAACAAACTGTTCTGTAGGATTTTTATCCTACAGAACATGGCTTTTGCACGCCGTCGACGCACGTTTCTAAAACGCACGTCGACGGCGTGTTTAAAAACGTAGTGTGCATAGGTACCTAGTTGTACTGAACTCTCCCAAGATAATGGACGTAGAAATTGCTGCTGCTGATTGTCTCTGTGCTGTGAGCTATTACAATTTTTTACAGGTTTACCATAAAAAGAAAATTCTCAAGCCTTGGGGAAGAAGATGGTGGATGGTTTGGTTACCATGCACCGTAATAGAAACAGGTCTTCACTATAACACGGTCCGAGAGCAACTGCTTAAAACGAGTGTGTACAGCCACCATAGTGTATCACTCATCTTCCCTCAGCAACTAAACTGACACAAGTAAATGTGCACCCTGTTCTTTGTATAAAAAAATATGTTCGAAAGACTTGTGTACAGACGTGCTCGCAGTGCGCGTAATTGTTACGTGAATTATAATCAGTTCTAGTAGTATGCTAGTTTAATACTTAGTTATCGTATGGGCAGTGTCATAGTTGATCAAGCCGTACATTAGGACTGACATGGCTTAACTGTTGCCTAATGGCTACAACCGGAACCGGACTGATCACGAGCCTAGTTGCCTAACTGCGCCAATTATGTCGCATCTGGATATGAGCGCCTCGCCAATTTAATATAATGATTTATTGGTGTAATCAAATGGCGAGCCGGTGCACAGATTCTTACCGCCCACAAATTTCGAACTGAACTGACACTGACTCAAATTTTTCGTAGTACAATTTGATAAACAAACTGAGATCCTTCTTACCCGGCAATTTTAAAAGTAAATTGTTTAGTTTCAAGTTAGTATCTTCACTAATCTGTCTGTGCTCAACTTCCAGTAACGAATATGAACAAACTGCTCACCACATCCTTTGGGAGTGTGATCTCTGGCAAAATCAGCGTGATATTATGTTAAACAGCTTGTAACCAATATCTGGAGTAGTTTATTATACTAATCTTGTGGCAACAAGGAACAACTTCCGTGCGTTTAAGCGCTTTTGCCATACCTACTATTGGAATCAAATATAACAGCTCACTAAGGACCCTTAAATGGATCCGCGGTGCTTTTGCAGCTGGCTTCTCTAGTTGCAAATCTCTCATTTTATGAGGCTATAGCCTCTTTACATCATTCTGTCTCCCGCTTTGCTCTGGAGGGAAGTGGAACTATTCATTTTCTAACTCCTCCTTTTTCTCTTTCTGATTAAACTCTTTGCGGGATCCAAGACAGTTAAAGCGATTCCCTGGGACATGCCTGAGCTTCACCGCTCAGTGTCATTCATTGTGTGCCACTGTTGATCCTGGCTTACAGGAGTTGCAGTGGTGGGTAAGAGGGAGGGACTAGTCCCGACATATAAAAAAAAATAAAAAAACTGAGATCTTGTATGTGCACTGTTCAAAAATCAAAATTGCCTGTCAAATGGTGTCCATATGCATGATTTGTAAATGTGTTCGTTCTCAGGCCCGGTCCGCGTCCCCGTGCGTGCTGTTCTTCGACGAGCTGGACTCGATCGCCAAGTCCCGTGGTGGCTCCGTGTCGGACGCGGGCGGTGCGGCCGACAGGGTCATCAACCAAATCCTCACCGAGATGGACGGTATGGGCGCCAAGAAGAACGTTTTCATCATCGGTGAGTCGAGCATTGCATTAGTTAACAAATAACATTGGATATTATCACAAAAATGTTAACGAAATATATCCTACTTCCTACTAATCCTACTTATATTAAGGCGAAAGTTTGTGAGAATGGATGTATGGATGGATGTATGTTACTCTTTAAACTAGCGAAAGAATTTTGATGAAACTTTGTAGTAATTTATAAAGTTTAACGCTATGTCTTCCCGCGATTCCCGCTATCTCATGTACGGTAATTTAAATGGTACACCCCACCCACTTCTAACAGTGCATATGGTAAAAAAAATGTGAGCCGTCACGGGACGCCTGGCAGATGTGAAACATCGACATTATTTTGTAAAAGTAATATGCAGAAAAGAACATATTGTAATAGGAACTAAATATGTCATATATATAATATAGGAACTAAATATGTCATAATGATAAAATAAAAAGTCGATTGCGCATGGCGACGCGTTGCCACGGCATGCGTCGCCCCGCCAGAAATCTGTTTTACGTGCGGCTATAGATGTTTCACATCAAAAATAATCGTGTTACTGTGGGTTGAATCAATTTAGTGAGTAACTAAATGATTTAAACCACAGCAATATGATTATTTTTTGCCATATGCACTGTGGTTATTAATTTATAAGCTAGTGAACGAAACCATAGATTTTAGTATTTGTTGTCTCAACTATGTTATAAGTAAAGATGATATATAATCTTATGACCTCGGCTCCTAACATAATATTTGACAAATTATTGCAAGGAAAGTGTCTGATTTAACTGCCGAGCTAGGAAGTCAGACTCGTGTGATTTTATTGGTCGCTGTAGAGAAACATGAGTTTTCAATGATAATCCTATGCAATTCTCGTTATTAACCCAAGTTAACATGAGTTTTCAATGATAATCCTATGCAATTCTCGTTTTCACACAAGATAACATGAGTTTTCAATGATAATCCTATCCAATTCTCGTTATCCACACAAATTTTATCGATGCCAAATGAGAATTGGTATTCTGGACGGTATATTTAATTACAAACTATTGGCAGAATAGTCGACCGTGAATTAACTTACTCATAAAGTGATATATACCTTTAAATATACATAGCGAGTAAGTAATGTTGTAATACGTTTCAGGTGCGACGAATCGTCCTGATATCATCGACCCGGCTATCCTGCGGCCGGGCCGTCTGGACCAGCTCATCTACATCCCGCTGCCCGACGAGAAGTCGCGTGAGGCCATTCTGCGCGCCAACTTGCGCAAGTCGCCCATCGCTAAGGATGTCGATCTCACATATATTGCCAAAGTAACTATATACTTATCCTATAATTATTTATTATTAGAAACTTAGGCTTCTTATTTTGATAATATTTTAAGAATGCGTCATGTTTTGGCTCATTTCGGTATAAGAGAGAGAGAAGAAGACGTAGGGAGATAGAGATTGAGTTTATCTACTTATTATTGGACAGACGCCAGCACATCCAGTTACCTCAACCTGTAAAATTTCTTTTATAGATTTTATAGAACTTTATCTTGATGTGCTGGCGTCTGTACACCAATATAAAAATCAAACAGTACAGGACGAGAGGAAAAAATAGAGCAAAAGAGTTACATGATACTAACTGATAGCGCGTTTTAGATTTACGCCTTAGCAGCCACGTATGAGCATCTGAGGTACCATACATTGTGTTATTAATATCAAGGATTTTTTTGGTTATTTTTTAAGAAGTTTCACCTTCATCATGGTGCTATTATTATTTTTTTGCCTACCTATTTATCCTGCTTGTGTGTAAAATAAAGAGTATTCTATTTTATTCTACACGTGCATTTATTTTAAGATGTTCTGCTCCATATTCAGAAAAGCCAATAGAGGACTCTTTTATAAATGTAAAATTACAATATGCTCGTGATTGCAGGTGACGCAAGGCTTCAGCGGGGCTGACCTGACGGAGATCTGCCAGCGGGCGTGCAAGCTGGCCATCCGCCAGGCCATCGAGGCCGAGATACACCGCGAGCGCGAGCGCCAGCAGCAACCCGCTGCCGCTGTTATGGACGTTAGTTCTGTTCCACTTTACTATTCATCTGATGATGTCCTCCCGGCCTAATTTCGACCACGGCGGCCAGTCTCAATGGAGATTAGCCAATTGCGCAGGACATATTATAGTGCACAAGTGTGTGCGCAAACACAGGGGCACTTTTCCATCACCCTCATGATCCGATGGGACGACTAGCGACACGACTAGAGGTCAGGTATTGGACCGACGGCTTTGCGTGCTCTCCGAGGCACGGGGGTATAATGCCGCCAACTCCCACATTTCAGGCTGGGAAATTTCTTTTTCACGGGAAAATTCCAAAATCACTTTTTGGCCCTACCCGGGATTTGAACCCAAAACCTCATAGTCTGCGGTTGAACACGCTACCGGTAGAGCAACGAGGCAGTCTATTATAATATTCATCTATTACTATTGTCATACTTCTCTACAGGCATCTGGTTCTTAATAATCTTTAGTACTGTCCCCAAATTCCTAGTAGAAAGTCATAGTAGAAATGTGTAGTCAGATGTGTCGTCCTTTTTCTCCAGTATAAGTATGTTAGGTGAAGCTATAACCCTCTGCGAAGGGGTCTGATGGGATTGCCGCGATGCTGCCATGCATCAGGTATGTTCGGAGCGAGAAAAATGGGTGGTTACTATCATGCGAAAGCGGTCTGCACTATACCCAGAGGTACGTGATAGCCCCAACAGTATGCTTAAACGTTATAGTCGGTAGGTGGGACAACCTCATACTGGGCCAATGGATATGAGTATATACTAATTATACTTTACTTTCCTCTTAAGTATATGTATAGTATGTACAAATATAATTTAAAAACTAAGATACATACTAATCACTAACAAAATTTGATACTATCGAAATTGATGAATTATTTGATCGTGAACCGAGCATAAATCCGACACCGCTAAGAAAAACACCACCGAAACACCGCAACAAACATTTGTTGACATTAACATTTGACGTCTATTTATTTGACTTTCGTATGTTTAATTTCACGCAAAAAAAAACAATTTATCTATGTATTTTTATTTGATAAAATAATAGTTTGAAGATATATTTGAAAATATTTATGCAAACCTGAAAATTCTAACCATAAAAAATTGTAAAAAGATATTTTTAGGTGTGTTTATCATAAGAAATGTATTTATAGGTTGTCTGTTTCGTAAGAAGGAACGACAAAATGCGACGTTGCCAAATCTACCTATTAGTAACTGCCGAATAGCTATCTGGCAAATAAATTTACCGGGAAGGTGGTGGTGAAACGCAATGTGTTTTATCCAAAACTTATATCTGTCAGTTTATTTATTTGTTAGTTAGCTATCCGACACTTTATCTGGACATTGTGAAACAGACCCTAAGTGACCAAAATCATTTCCAAGTAATAGTGATTCTTCTATTAATTTCTTTACTCCCGCAGTCATCTATTGATTGATTCTATATTGAATATATTCTACATAAGTCTGATCCCCTATTAATTATGTTCAATAATTTTGATGGACGAGTATAACATTACGTTATCTCCGTTCCCACGACAATATAAGCCAGTGTACGCGGGCCAACACACGGGCTAATATTATGGGTCTTCTAGATGAAAGGATAACAGATACAGTCGAATACAGGGAATCGGTTACTTAACGCATGTGCTATTATCTTGAATTGTTATGTTCCAGATGGACGAGGAGGACCCGGTGCCCGAGATCAGCCGGGCGCACTTCGAGGAGGCCATGAAGTTCGCGCGCCGCTCCGTGTCCGACAACGACATCCGCAAGTACGAGATGTTCGCGCAGACGCTGCAGCAGAGCAGGGGCTTCGGGACTAACTTTAGGTGAGATATAATGGACTAAATCTATACATAATATAATAAAATCGTAGGAAAGTCAAAACTGTACATTGAATATTTTTTAATAAAGATACTTGCGCCGTGAACTACAATCGATATCGAAGCCAAAAATATAGTTTTAAGAATTTTTGTCTGTTTGTCTGTATGTATGTCCGGGCTAAACTCAAAAAGTACTGCATGGATTTACTTCAAATTTACACGAATATTACTAAGAGGTCGGTTCAACATATAGGCTACACATTATCACGCTATCACCTACGGGGGAGGAGCTATGACAAGTTATAAAATTTAACGCGGGTAAAACCGCGGAGCACAGCTAGTACCTGATAAGTGACTTCAAAGAAATTCTACTTGGATCTTGCAATTCGCACAGATCGTTATTGACGCGCCACATTTAATCCTCTCCCATCGTATATGAAGCCTTATAACTGTATGAATTTATATTATCAACTCGTCCCAATGACTAGTTATAAAGACAGATTTAACTTCCATGACCCACGCAAAATCTCCAAGTAACAGAAATCTTTACATAGCAGTTATTACTTTCAAATGATTTGGCATATTTTAGGGCTAAACCTAGATGCTCATATGATTAATTCTACGGATATCATCGCCCTTGAAACATATGTACACACGGCTACACATCAAGCTATACATTTCCACAATAAGCTGATCTCGCCTTGTATAGGATTTCCATACAATGACAGGTCAGCTTATATTGGAAATGTATAACTTGATATGTAGCTGTGCGTACCATTTGTCTAGCGTACTGCAGAATGGTTTGAGCTTTGGCGTTGATTGTTATGGACGGAATTTCTACATCTATGTCCGTAAAAATTGTTGCTAGCAGTAACTAGTGTAATTTTTAATTTAAATAGGTTAAGTAGATAGATGCCACTGCTAGTGTTAGCTACGCTTTGGAACATATAAGTATGTCGTCATCTTAGGGACAGTTCAAGCGGAGAGGAAAAATGCTCGAGCAATTTACGGGCTCAATTGCAAATAGGACTATATTACCATGACCTAAAGTAGAAAATTGAATGAATATCAACATTAGCGTGTCGAATCTGTTAATATTCATTCAATTTTCTACTTTAAGCTTCTTTACTCGATGTCCTTCCTGGGTAGTAGTGGTGGGGCTGACTTCGTGGATATGTGACGTGCAATGAATCGCCAGTAAATGTGAATTTGGGTGTGTTGCTTTGGCTGCTGTGAAAGGAGACAATAGTTGTGTTTTGTCTTTTATTGGCATGATCGCGGCAGAATGGTATTATTAGTAATGATTCTGTGGATTTAAGGCAATTAACTGATGGTATTATGCAGGTTCCCCACGTCGGGCGGGGCGGCGGGTGGCACGGGCACGTCGGGCGGCGACCAGCCCACCTTCCAGGAGGAGGGGGGCGACGACGACCTGTACAGCTAGACTCCTCGCACACACGGGACCGCCCTCGGGCCACGGGCAGCGCTGGCTCCACGGAGCCCAACATATTCTAGTACCTAGCGTGCACACGCACGTTGCGATCGATTCTATTTTCTACCGATCTGTGTAAGAGAGTGCTCACATTACCCGACTCGTCTATATCGATATGAAATAGATTTATAACCTCTATCTTTATGCATTTTAAGTCGTTTCGGCTGATACCGATCGGGTCGGCTAATGTGAATACGATCCAAAATGTAAATGTATTTATTTTATAATTGAATCATTCGATAGCATTCGTTTCTGTTCCGGTTCGCTTATGTTTAGTTATATCGGTATAATTAATGTACGTGTATGTAA
Organism: Pseudoips prasinana; assembly: GCA_951640165.1. Taxonomy (NCBI): domain Eukaryota; kingdom Metazoa; phylum Arthropoda; class Insecta; order Lepidoptera; family Nolidae; genus Pseudoips; species Pseudoips prasinana. Next base: position 26,421,966 of record OX621251.1, on the reverse strand, counting down.
GCTCGCCCGGCGAGCAAGTAAGATCATATGATAGAGTAATTGTTAACTTACTGTATTTGCCGAATCCTGTGCGTAGGCGCCGCGGCTACGCCGCTCGACCCACAATATTACAGTGATTTTTTAATAAAAGATTTTTATAGACTAGGCTTCTAGTTTATTTTTTTACCCGATGCTATCCTATCCTACACCATGTTATACTATTCCAAAATATTATCTAAAATGGATATAATACGATTTATCAAGGACCTAATAATAATGTCGACCAAGATGGCCTGTCTCAATAGAGAAAAGCCATCTGAGTGGGACATATAGTGCACAATTGTGGCGTAAACACGGACACTGCCTATGCCATCACTGATAATCGGTATAAATCTGTAATGAAATATTCTGCAGATTAGAGAATTTCTTCTAATATTTAAGAAATTCTTAAATAAAAATTATAAACCCAGAGATAGTACTTACAGAGATTTAGACTATGCCACTTTATGCATGCGTCAGGATTGAGGGCCCAAGTTATTTAATCATAACAGTTTTAATTCACGTTTAAGAAATTCGTGGCCCTTTGCTTTAAGTTTAAACTAATTTTCCTAAAAGTCTTTATGTTTCACAAAAGTTTGTAAAATGGGCCCTCGATTTTGACGCACACTGATAATCCGGTGGCACGACACGACGGGAAAGAGATTATTCTTAAAGTCATTGCTACAATTGCGTATGTTTCCGTTCAGTCTAAAAGTATAACATTCCAGAAAGTTCACTTCATTATCGTTTTCGAATTGTTCCAATGGTTGGCCTTAATGTGATGACGGCAGCTCAGCGAGATCATCTAAGCACAACTAAACCTGACCAAAGAATGTTATTGTTTAGCCAAGTTGTGTAGATATTTTGTATTGTTAGTCAGTCACACACTACGGCAACAAATCTTGGTCTCAACAATGAACCTCGTGACGGAGTGGCTGCGGAAGTCTATAACGTCGAGAAACAAAAACCTGGGCATTTATCACGTATGGTGAAGGGTATTAGCTCATGCTTAGCCCAATGTTGTCACACTTTAACGAGAATGGGATATTGCATAACAAGCAGTTAGGTTTTACAAGGGCCAATTAGTATCTTCACCAATCTGTCTGTGCTCAACTTCCTGTAACGAATATGAACAAACTGCTCACCACATACTTTGGGAGTGTGATTTCTGGCAAAATCTGCGTGATATTATGTTAAACAGCTTGCAACCAATATCTGGAGTAGGTTATTATACGGATCTTGTAGCAACAAGGAACAACTTCCGTGCGTTTAAGCGCTTTTGCCATACCTACTATTGGAATCAAATATAACAGCTCACTTAGGGCCCTTAAATTGATCCTCGGTGCTTTTGCAGCTGGCTTCTCTAGTTGCAATTCTCTCGTTTTATGAGGCTATAGCCTCTACATCATTCTGTCTCCCGCTTTGCTCTGGAGGGAAGTGGAACTATTCATTTTCTAACTCTTCCTTTTTCTTTCTCATTAAATTCGTTGCGGGATCCAAGACAGTTAAAGCGATTCCCCGGGACATTCCTGAGCCTCACCGCTCAGCGTCATTTCACCGATTACAAGGCCCCGCTCGACTGAAGATGTGGGGTATACCCTAATGAAGTCTATATTAGAAGCGGATGCGCTGGGAGTTTTGTGCGTTGATCACCGTACACTCGTTAAACTAGTACTATGGTATATCTGGTACCTCTTATGATCTTGTAATGTCCTATTTATCGGGTTGAGAACAGATGGTTTCGATAGACGATATCATTTCGGCACGTCATCACGTTTCTAGCGTTAACGATTAACGGACTTGTGCATATTAACGGAAGTTAACGTGTCAATAATTTTCTTTTTAAGTTAACTTCAAAGTAAATCCGTTAATCAAAATGTTAACTTCGTTAATTAACGAGTTAATGTCCAACTATGAATGTCATTATATAGGTATATGATAACAAAACAGCATTGTTGAAAAGGTGTTTCAGTGTGTGGACAAGACACCACCGAAAAAGAAAAGCAAGAAATTACAATCGGCAATTGCACAAATTACTAGAACAGAGAACAAATGGAATTATAAGACTTTTGGCGGTCTATTGCAAATTGCACAGCGTTCTATTATCCTGTAGTTGATCGTATTCTATTTGATATAAAGAAATAATAATAATATTTGGTTATTTAAGATCATTAATATGAAAAAAAGAAAACAAGTGTTTTAAACCACAGAAAAAAGTTAATTTAATTTTTGATGACTTTTGTTCTAATAATTAATATATCTTGTTCATTAAAACTTTGGTGTTTAAATGTTAAAAATATGTGTACCTACTTACATTAATGATCACAATTTTATGTTGCCTCTATGATTATATCGATATTCATTTCAATTCACTAGTATTTTTACACCTTTCCGTTACACACACAAATTCTTTACATTTACTGAACTTTTGATGATTGTTCGAGATAACAACCCATTGATCAAATTTACCATCGAAGAAAAGACCCGTCGGGGAAGAGAACCTTCGAGGTATTGACCTTTCGAGGTAACGAACCATCATTCAAGTGTACCGTCGAAGTAGAGACATCGAGGTTATGACCATCGAGGTAACTTCAATCAAACTAGAGTATCAAACTCGAATTTAAATCCACTAAATCATAAATATTCTTTGACCCAAAAAAATCTCCACTCGCTGAGGTCATCTCGCACCTCCTCAACGGGGGCGAAGGACTCCTTTTGTAATAAAAAAAAAGTCATAAAATTATTGGTGCACATAATATTAATTATAGTGTAGGCATTAGGCACAATATGAAGCAGAATGAAATGATTATGTTTTGTCATAAAAGGTGAAATAAAGGTGACCGTTATTTAATGTTACAATACCCTACATGAGGTGATTGAGTGAGAACTAAATATTAATCAACACTTATCCAATATGGGGTTATCACTGGATTTCCTATTTATGTATGTATAACTAAATTCGAGAAACTACCAACTAATTACTACAACTACCAAAAATAACGTTTCTTTTGAAGAGACCGCGTACGTGCTATCACAATGAGTGCAGTAAAATAAAAAAACCATATTACTATGTCAGGGCGTGTTAATTAATAAGAAAATAAACTAAGTTAAGATAAAGGTTAACTATGGAGCGTTGAATAAATATATGCAACGTTGCAAGAAGTAAATACACACATCAACACAATCTAGGGATATTGAACATTTCATTGATTATCTAGAAAACTATAAACATTTTGCTATGACTGTAAATGGAAGAATTAAAGATAATTTCATGGCCGATATTTAAACATTAACAACACGATGCGATTTTGTTTTTCTAATTAATAAAAGTCTTAAATTAATTAAGCCATAGAAAATTACTGAGTGAACAAAAACATTTTATTCTTATAAAATTATTCAATCGAATTAAATGAATAAAAATCTTACCAAATCTGTTAATCAGTAATCGGTATTTCCTCCTCTAACATTAATCACACAGCGGCAACGATTTTCCATACTTAAAATTAAGGTGTCAATGTCTTGCTGGGGTATGCAGTCCCAAGTTCTTTTTAAATGTTCGAAAAGTTGTTCTTCTGTTGTCAAGTTGGGCGGAAAATCCCTCAATGCTCTTCGCTGTAACATGTCCCAGGCGTGTTCAATTGGGTTTAAGTCTGGCGACTGTGGAGGCCAATCTAATACCTGAACATCGTGTTCTCGAAGGGCGGCCCTCACCAGCCGCGCTGTATGGGAAGGTGCATTGTCATGCATGAGCTGAAATTCTTGCCCCGTTAGGGCCCTGAGCGGGACAATGACACGTTCTACTACCTCCTCACGGTATCTATGGGCAGTCATGCTGCCCTGAATCCAAATGAGTTGGGTTCGTCCGCCGATTCGTATTCCTGCCCACACCATAATTGTCCCGCCTTGGTAAGAGTGGACCTCCTGTGGATGTCGGAGACGGCTGACCCTGCCTGGAGTTCTCCAAACGCGTGTTCGTCTCGAATCTGGATGAAATCCATAGCGGGACTCATCAGTGAACAGCACCAATGACCATTGTTGATCACTCCATGTCAAATGTTCTTGAGCCCATAAAAGTCGCCTACCGCGATTGCCACGTCGCAGCGCTGGGACTCGTAGCGGTCTGCGAGCATGAAGACCAACTTCATGCAGCCTCCTTCGCACGGTTTGGTCGCTCACCAGCAGCTGCTGACCCTCCTGGAGCCTTTGCACTAGTTGCATCGCTGTGATATTGGGTAGTCTTCTGGCGGTCATTTGGAGAAATCGATCCTGTCTCTGAGTGGTAACACGATATCTACCTGTGTGCCGTTCTGCCACATCTCCAGTAGCGCGATAACGTGACCACAGCCTGGATACCACATTTTGGCTTGTGCCCAGAGACTCAGCAACGACGCGTTGAATAGCACCGTTTTGTAACATGCCAACTGCCCGTAACATTTCATCTCGACTCAAATGATGGCGTGGCATGACGCTAAAAAGCTTACACAACCAATTGAGAAAAGAAAATAAAACAATTTATCAGGTTTTCTTCAATTAACACGCAAAAAAAATTTTAATGCAACTTCTTGAAATTAGATACAACTCAAGATTGCGCTGTGCTTTGCGTGTTTTCATTTGTTTCTCATTTTAATTTTTAAATTTTGAATAAAGAATAGACAAGGTTTAAATCTGTAAATAAACTTTTTAAGGAAACTAAATAGGTTTTAAACAATAAAGCCATGTTTGATTTCAAAATAACGTATCCCTAGACTTTGTTGATGTGTGTATACCTACTTACGATGCCATCTGAGATATCAGAATATATTGTATGTTACAAAAAATGCCAGTAATGACTTACGGAATAGAGACGTGGTCGCTCACTATGGGCCTTATCGGGCGGCTCAAGATCACCCAAAAAGCAATGGAAAGAGCTATGCTTGGCGTTTCCCTGCGAGATCGAATCAGAAATGCTGAGATCCGCAGGCGAACCAAAGTAACCGTCCTAGCCGTAAGAATCGCCAAGTTTAAGTGGCAGTGGGCAGGGCACATAGTTCGTAGAGCCGACGGCCGCTGGGGCAGAAAGGTTCTTGTGTGGCGACCACGAACCGGAAGACGCAGCGTGGGCAGGCCCCCTACAAGATGAACCGATGATTTTGCGCAAGACTGGAAATTGTGGAGATTTTTGGGGGAGGCCTTTGTCCAGCTGTGGACGTCTTTCGGCTGATATGATGATGATGATGATAGAAAAAAAATTGATAACTATAGAAAAAAAAGCGAACTGCATAACATAAATACTAGGAATAAAGGCAAACTTGCAATGCCAGGTTATAGAGTCTGCAAAACAAATAAATCATTTTTAGGAAATTGTATTAGGTTTTATAATAAGCTCCCTACTGATATTACTGATCTGCCTGACACAAGTTTCAAGACACATATTAAACGTGTATACTTATTGCTAAGGGTATTCCACAACTAAAGAGTACCTAGGTACATCGATGACAAAGACGTCTGGCGCTCACCAACTACCTGCATATTGCTCACTGGAGATCTTGTAGCCATATAGGCATGACTAATCTGTTGAGTTACGTGAACTATCTGTAATATGATTGCTAACTTAATATACTAAATTTAATATTATTGACTCTTTCTCAAAATGAATAAAATTATTGTTTCGATGCTTTTCTTTTGTCTTCCTAAATATAATCTAAAATGATATGCATTCAGACGACCGATTGAGCGGATATTGTGTTTTCCTACTAAATAATTACTTTAAGGGCCTTTGCACACCATGTTTTTAAGCGCGCCGACGACTCGCGTTTGTAGCGATATAGACGCGATATGCATGCATGCAAGTCAGACGCAGCCTGTGGACCTTTGCACACCTGTATAAATTAAAAACCGCGTTTGAATGGATACAGATGCGCTGGTACCGCGCGTTTGTATCGATACAAACTACAAACTGTGCCTCTAGCACGAGTTCCTGCAGTTTACTTACTCGATCACACGTACAGTTTCCTCCCATACATTGAGCACCAGCGCCTCTCGCGGAAACTATTAAGAACTAAAACTCTGGTGCTCAATGTATGGGACGAAACTGTACGTGTGATCGAGTAAGTAAACTGCAGGAACTCGTCCTAGAGACACTGCTCCGTAGGATAAAAGCGCGCCTTCGACACGATGCTATTATGGCGGACCTTGTGTTTATTTTATTTTTATTGTATTTTATTTAGAAGGTACAGTTACATTATTTATATAATATAAAGTATACAACTATATTAATACATTGTGAGTGAATCTGAAATCCAGTTACAGCTGTTTCTAACGTCGGTCGCGCTTTAATGCTACCACCGGATCCAATGCATTGTACAACAATGGATACTAACATAATATTTTTAAGACGATTGTTAGTAACATATTGGAAGCGATGTAGTCCTGAAAATATATGAATCATATTATAGCTAAATTGTATAAAAATGTTAAGCATGTACCAAGTAGAATCAAATAAGTATCCCATTAGTAGGTTAGGTCTCCGGGGTGTATTTCACTGTTGCGACCCCACACTTACTCCATAAAACATAGCAAGCAAGCAGATATTTAAATAAAAATACGATAAATATTTCTACACCAATATTCCAAAATTGTTCTAATTCATATACTTTATTCCACTAAAGATCAGCGGGCAACTGTGCTTTGAAAAATATTTCGAGCAGTCCGGGATCTTCGACTAGAGACATCAAAGAGTGTTTCATGTCCGTCATAAACAATGCAGATGATTTAGTTTGGAGGTTCGTGCTATTAGACACTGACCCATCCACTATAGAAAACCGATCGGAATCAGACACAGCATTTCTCTTTGCAAGCAAACTTTCTATTTCATCAACTGAGAAACAGTTGCAAAGCGTCTCCAATTCCGGATTAGAATATTGAGTACCAACATCTTTTGTATTGGAGGGTATATCCTCTATCGAACGCACATTACCCACATCAATTTTGGGTCTTGATTTTCTAATCAATTCCTTTAGAGTATCCCATGGACACGTTTCATAATTGTACAAATCGGGTGCGTCGTAACGCGACATATTTTTCATGTACGGTGGCAAACGAGGTTCAAACAAATTCTTATTCGTTTTTGCACAACTACATTTCTTAGACTCGATGTACTGTAAATAACTTTCCACTTTGGGTTCTCTTGCGTGTTTTAACTCCATCGCAAACTCTTGGGAATTCATCTCTTTTGGCGACTGCATTGCTTTGGAAACTGTTGTTGGAAGTCGTTGTGGTGATTTAAATGACACCAAAGTCTTAGACTGTGTTGAGGTGCAGCATAAACAATTATACATTTTGCAATATGGACACATTACTGGTGACTCCTCTCTAATCGCCAACTCTTGTTTTAACACTTGTAACAATGAACTTTCAAGTTTCATGTCTAAAAGTTGTTGTGAGGAAGAATGTCTTACTGGCACGTAATTAGAATAGACCTGATGATCGTCAAAGTCTACATCGTCTCCGCGCTTTCCCTGGACAAACTGACTACATTTTTCAGTAAACTGTTCCAAGTTGTCACAGGCTGCATACAAACATCGCTTGTTGATTAGAATTACCGGTAACCGAGAGGCACTTGAAGTGCAATGATTTGGACAGAGGTCCTGCTCTATTTGAGGTTTATTTCCTTTATCCCAGCAGATATAAAAAGGATGTGGCTTAGGTTTCGGACCGTCATCATTAGTTTCAGTCTCGTAAGTAAAGGAACTTTCAGTGTTGGGGTTTTCAAGGACTTCACTAAGCTGTGACAACATTAATTCCTCTATTTTAATAAAGAAATCCGCATATTCTGGCAATGCGGTTAAACAATATGATACGAACATTTTGAGTTTTTGTACAACTAGAAAAACCTTGTCTTGCCACACTTTGTGGAATTCTTGTCGTTTCTGTTCTTTATTTTTGTTTGCGTAAATTTCAAAATCTTTTCTCGCTAACTCTTCGTCCAAAAGTTTAATTCTTTTGTTGTGTTTTTCAGTGGCCAGGTCGATATTTTTGTAACATTCCTCTCGTTCTTTCAGTGCAACATAAATGTAACAAGCTAGTTTTTGGCTCTCAAGGAACTGTCTTACGGATGCAATCGCAGCATGCTTGTCAACTTTCAAGTCGTGTATTTTTTGTGAAGTTTCAAACCGTTTTTGTTCCAACTCTTCTTTAAATTTTTCTTTCAGTCTTTCCTGTTCCTTATTTAGTTTAATGTCATATTCTTCGCTTAACTTGATTGCCTGTTGTTTAAGAAATCTCTGATATTTAACTCTCATCTGTTGCAGAGCTGCGTGACGTGTTCTTTCGATTTCTTTAACAGCTGCCTCTAAAAGTATTGATTCGATTTTTACAATAGACGTCTTATATAAGGTAGTAAATTCCCGAAACGTCTTTTTAATTTCTGTGGTGTTATTTTCACTGGCTTCTAAAGAATTTTTTTTGAATAGGTCTTCAACAATGGTGCTGATATGTTGTTTCCATATCAAGTCATTTTCCTTTAACTTATTTTTTTTTTCTTTGCCCATTTCCTTCATGCGATGGTTAAGCATCTCAATACCAATGGTATCTATTCCTAGATAGTTCAGTTTTTGCAGACATTCTTTTTTTTCTGGCTTCAGAACTGCTCTACCTTCAAGAAGGTTTTTCGGTGGAACGTACCAGTCGCTGCCACCACCTTTCATGATAGGTTCCAGTCCAGCGAGCACTTTAAGCTTTGAAGACATATTCTTAAAGTAAACGGCTGCCAGCTTCGGCGACATTTTTTTCCGCATCATACTCTGAGTAGGTACTTGATCGGTTCCAAGATAATGTTTCCGTAGGTAGTAGTTTTCACTCATTTGATGCATTGCGAATATTTAAAAAGACTATATTTATAAAATAACATACAAAACTATCAAAATAAATGGTAAATAAAATATCAATGAGTAAAATTTAAAATTATGCCATTATAAATTAGGTATCTATGTTCTTTGCAGTGAACGTAAATGGTTCTTTGAATATAAATAATATAATTCTATACAAATGTCACATATGACAATAATAAACGTAAGATTGTAGTGATTACATACTTTCTGGTCATCAATAGCTAAATTAACAAAAAAGTATCCTAGTAAATCTGCTCATGGAAGGGCTCCTGGGATTGCCCGCAAAGAGGTTTACTATCCAACTAAACTGTTTCCGCTATAGGGTTTTTAGGGTTCCGTAGCCAAATGGCAAAAAACGGAACCCTTATAGATTCGTCATGTCTGTCTGTCTGTCTGTCCGTCCGTATGTCACAGCCACTTTTTTCCGAAACTATAAGAGCTGTACTACTGAAACTTGGTAAGTAGATGTATTCTGTGAACCGCATTAAGATTTTTACACAAAAATAGAAAAAGTACAATTATTTTGGGGGGTCGCCATACATAGAACTGAAACTCAAAATTTTTTTTTCATCGTTCCCATACATGTACCCCTTCTATGGATAGGTCTTCAAAAATGATGTACAGGTTTCTAATATCATTTTTTTCTAAACTAAATAGTTTGCGAGACACTTCCAAAGTGGTAAAATGAGTGTCCCCCCCCCCCCCTCTAACTTCTAAAATAAGAGAATGATAAAACTAAAAAAAAATTTAATACGTCATAAACCGCAATTTGCTTTCAGAAATACTTGCTGCTTAGGAACCCTTCATGTGCGAGTCCGACTCGCACTTGGCCGGTTTTTTTAAACGTGTTGGAATCCTTCTAACATTAAATTAGCGACCGTTAGTGAGTGTGTCGATGCGTGCGCGTTATAGGTATTTATGGACAAAATTATTTTTTTTCCTACTTTCGGTTAATTAGATGATAAACCCCATAAGAAATGGCATTCACAGATAAAACGATCAGATCTAATCAATTTTATTACCTACGTTGTTACCAATCTATATTTTTACCATATTATTTTGTAGTGTAAACAGACGTGAACGTAAATTTGTATGACCCCTTTGGTCAAGTCATATTATGAGACTATACCATAGAGAAATATACAAATAAATGGAGCTTTATACTTTACCTTCGAGCATTTCACACCTCGAAGTACCTACATAATATACTGATTGTTTGTGTTGCGCATCGATTTGAGACAATAAGAAAGAGACTCCAGTACTTTTTAGGGATAAGGGTTTTATCATAGGTACTTTTTGAGCATGAACATGCGGCAAGTTCACTGAGTTTAGATATTATTTTATGATAAGCTGTTTATCACTAAAATATCTTTTGAAATGAATAACATACAGGAGCCCACAACGGCCAGACCTTCGGTATTTTATTAAAGCTGAAAGTTTTTATGTGCCTATCCCCTATACAGGTACGAATGACCAGCGACTATAGAGTATGGGTTGTGGTTACTTGGGCAGGTAACAGGTAGTAAAGGTGTATAAAATAGTACCCACCTAAAATTCGTTAAACTATAAAACTCATTTCTTTTTATTTTCTACGGGATAACTTTACACACGGTGAAGCCGCTGGATGCGGGCAGCGCAGGACCGGCTATTGTGGGGATCCTTGGGGGAGGCCTTTGTCCAGCAGTGGACGTTTTTCTGCTGATATGATGATGATGATGAACTTTAGAAATCTCGTCACCAATTGCCGGGCACTTATGACAGTTGCTACCGCCTGCCAGGCACTCCTAAACTTGAATAAATTATAATTATGCGTTCTTTAAAGTAGATATAAAAGCTAAATTCTATATGTTACTAGGGGACCTATAAAAATGTTACATTAATAGCCAGACAGTTTTAATGGTTTTGAGACACTTTGAAAGTCCTCTGTAGGTGCGTGCGCGAATGCTAAGTCGATTACGATATTTTAATAGCAAATAAAAAATAATTTTAATATGTCCATAGCCATATTATATAAATTAAAAATGTTATTTTAATTTCATAAAACAGGACTATAAGTGTGTCTGGTATGATGTAAAAACCATTAAAACTGTTCGGCTATTGAGGTAACATTTTTTATAAGTTCCCAAGTAACATAATCTATATATATAAAAATCAATGCCACTTTTCGTTGTAATGTTATAACTCAATAACGCCTTTACCGATTTGGCTAATTTTGGTCTTGAATTATTCGTTGAAGTCCAGGGAAGGTTTGTACGTAGAGAAAATTAAAAAAATGTCTTGAAATTCTTTTATTACTATGCCTTATACGTAGCGAAGCACGTACCGAGCCGCTAGTTATGTATAAAATGTAGCTTTTATACTATGATGAAAGCATTATCATAACGGTTAGTGCAGTCATTGAAGCGAAAAATACGGTCTTACCTCCGAATTTTTTTACTGTGAACCGATTTGCATGAAATTTTGGAATTAGGCTCATCTTACCCTTAACTTCAAAAGTGAAAATGATCTGAACTCCGCCTATTATTTATAAAGGGTGTAAACAACCCCTTAATAGAAAAATTGACATTAAGCTATTTTATCGCTAGAAAACATGTCTAATAGTAAGTGGTGAAATTGTAAAGTATTTTCTAACATAATTTTTAAATTTTTAATATGAGGTTAAAATCATTTTCAACCCCTTGAAAATCTTACAACCCTTGCAAACAACCCCTAAATTGAAAAAATCACAAAAAATACTTTGGTATGACATAAAAAGATGTAAGTATAGAGTAAGTAATATTTTATATTTTCTATAATAATTATCAAATTTTTAACCCCTTTTCAACCCTTGAAAACTTCCCGTTGCAAAAAAATTTTAATTTTTTTTTGATAAAATGAAAAGGATTTAAATATTATTCCACACTCTCGAAAATGATTATCATATTCTTAAGCTTTTCTACCCTTAATTAAAACAGTTAATCAATATGATTACATATTTAAAAATAATTTAATTTAGAGTAAAAAATTGCCATTTATTGAATAAAAATTTTACAAATTATATAAAATTGTACTATTATTATTAAAATACAATATTATTATATATATACATATTAAAATAGTTGTGGGTCTCTATTATACTGCGTACTTTCACATTGCTCCAAATATTCACACTCCGAAATTTTCAGTTACTAAGTAAAAAAAAAAGATAAGTTTTTGGACCATAACTCCTTCAATTTTCATGCTATCACAATTTATAAAAAAGCATTGTAAAGGTAATTAAGAGAGCTACAACATCCTTTATTGCAATATATAGTATAAAACCTGTTTCTAAAACGGTGAAGGGTTAAAGGACTTAAGAGAGGCTGTGATTGCGCTGCCACGCGCTCTTTAAACAATCATATCTCCGTCAATTTTTGTTTGACAGAAAAAACAAAAAAACCAAATTGTTTGTCAGAAAAATACCGAAAGGTTTTATCCGTACACTTTTATACGTATCGCACGTAATTTTTGAGATATTATGAAAAAAAAGTGGGATTTTAAAAAAATTTAAATTTTGTTTTTTTTTGTAATCGTGACTTTTTTTTAAATATGTGTTCTGAAGCAGCCAAACTGATACTATCTATCAAACTCTTCATAATAAAGTTAATTCTAGACGGAATACGATTAATTTTAGTTTTGGTGGGAATTGCACTTATGAAACCCATTGATTTAAAAGAAAAAACATTAGATGCTCCCCTTATTTGCAATGCAGCTCACTTATTTTACGAGCAAAAGACTTTTAATAGTACTCATTTTAAAGCTTATTTCAAGCACAACAAAACCCTTTTGTATTAGAATGCATACAATGCAACTGCTTGCCGCTAGATGGCATTAACCACATCGATTAAATTTCAGACAAAATAAAAAACGGCTTTGATCTTTAATATCTAGCTTAATATTGCACTTAGAATACTTCATAAAAAACCAAATTGTTCATTGTTTTACCTGCTACAATTTTGTTCTTTATAAAATTTTCAATAAAACTTATATTTTTGGAGATATTTGCAAAAAACCGATGAAAAACGTGAAAAAATTGCGAATTTTCAATTGCCAATAACTTGAAAAGTATTGGATTTTTTGAAAAACTTTATAGTTGATTTTTCCCTTAAAATTAGGCCTTCTATCGATATCCGAGGTTATTTTGAAAATAAAACAATTCACCCCCGAGAAGGGGTGGCAACCACCCCCAGGGTGGTTGCGGAGTACAAATCATTTTCACTTTTGAAGTTAAGGGTAAGATGACCCTAATTCCAAAATTGTATGCAATTCGATTCACAGTACCTACAAAAAATCGGAGCAATAATGCTTCAATGACTGCACTAGGTAGCAACTGTCATAATTGTCCGGCAGTTCGTGACGAGTTTTCTAAAGTTATCCCCAAGAAATTATAAAAAACCCGGCCAAGTGCGAGTCGAACTCGCGCACGACGGGTTCTGTACCATTATCTATAAAAACAAGCAAAAAATCACGTTTGTTGTATGGGAGCCCCCTTAAATATATATTTTACTTTGTTTTTTAGTATTTGTTGTTATACCGGCAACAGAAATACATCGTCTGTGAAAATTCCAAAATTTCAACCGCCTAACTATCACGGTTCATGAGGTGCAGCCTGGTGACAGACGGAAAGACAGCTAAGTCTTAGTAATAGGGTCCCGTTTTACCGTTTGGGTAAGGAACCCTATTACTAAATGGAGTTTTATAGGTACTTTAACGAATTTCACGTAGTATTGTATATACCTTTACTAGGTAGGTACCTGTGGAATTATTCATTAGGTAGGACTTTACTTAGTCGTGATGTAGTGAAGCACATATCTATGAGACATTAGTGAATTGGGCGTTGGAGAACGATATCACTGACAACAATGAATTAATATGAGAAATATTTATTTATTATTTATAAAATATAAAGTTAAAATAATACAATAGGTACCTAGCTGAAAGTCACAACTTAACACGTATCACAACAAACTTAATACGCAATCTAAAAATATAACCTAAGTAACTGATAATAAATGATGTTATTCCCAAGCATTATAACTGTCAAAACAAAGTGATCAAAAGCTACTTATTGTTTAATGTCTTCCTTTTATTATTTGTTTAATACCTACCCAAAAGTCAAGAATTATTAAGAACAGTCTTACTACTTATCAACGCAATCCTAAGCTCAATAAGTAAGTAATGTTCTACATTTTATTAAATGAGCAATCCTTTTTTTTATAAATCTCTCTAAGTTCAGGGGAGACGTTAAACAAACGCATTAGAGACAAAGTTCTGTCTCTTACGAACGAACTTGGTCGCTTTGTTAAGTATGAAGAAGTCGAGGTAAAGTCTATCATTCGCGAAGAACGGTCGGCAGACATTACATGAAATAGTTTACATTTATCCGATAGATCCTTAAGAAAACGCATTGTTTCCTCGTCAGAGAAACATGTGCACAGTAACTCATGTTCTGGATCTATATATTGAGTAGCTGCATCTTTGTATTTTGTGGCTAGTGTATCCAGCGAAGGCCGGGAAGTAATCGTACCCTTTGCCTGTTTTACCAAGCTTTTAAGAGCCGTTAGTGAACATATTTCGTAATTAAGTAGTTCAGGAGCTTCAAACCGAGACATTCTCCTCATATACGGTGGTAAGTGGTAACCCAAATGTTCCTTCACTGTTTTAACACATAGACACTTTTTGGACTTGACGTAATGCAAGTAACTTTCCCATTTAGGCTCTCTGCCAAATTTTAACGCCACCTCTTTGTCTAATTCCTTACTACTAAGTGTAGACTGAGACGCATTTGGGCTAACGACATTGCTATTCACAGAAATTTCGGTGTCATGCGATTCTTCAAGACGAGAGAAGATGCAGTAACAGTTAGGCATATTACAAAATTCGCAATTAACGGACCCGTTGGTTATGTTTGCTATTTCTTGTTGCAACAATTTCAATAAAGATCCTTCTAATTTACGTTCCAACTGTTGTGCAGACGAAGAAAATTTTACGGGCTGGGTGTAATCATAGTCGTAATCGTCTACGAAATCGGCATCATCTCCTCGTTTTCGATAGATAAACTGCGTAATTTTGTCGGTAAACTGGTCGACGTTGTCACACGCTGCGTAAATGAAACGTTTGTTGATTATTATGACTGGTAACTGTGATGCACTTGAAGTACAGTGTTTTGGACAGAGATCTTGCTCGATACGAGGTTTGTACCCTTTGTCACCTAAAAGATAGAAAGGATGTGGCCGGGGCACAGGGGTAGACATTTCCGCGTCCTCTTTCACAAAGATGCTTTCAACTGAAGGATTTTCCAATGTTTCGCTTATCTGTAACAGCAGTAACTGCTCCGCATTTATAAAGAAATCTGCTTGCTCCGGCAACTCTTTTATAGTATATAATACAAACATTTCGAGCTTTTTCAGAACATGGCAAACTTTTTTCTTCCACAGCCTTAAGTAATCTTGTGTCACATTTTCTTTCTCTTTAGCCAAATGAAGATCGTAATCAAGCACTCTCAATTCCTCAGTTAAAGTCTTCATTTCTGTTTCATGCTCGCGCTTTTTTTTATTAATTTTTTTTGCACATTCTTCGCGCTCTTTCATCGCTACATAAACTTGACATGCAAGATTTTGGCATTCAAGAAACTTACGTAACTTATCTACAGCCACATATTTTTCTACTTTAAGGTCATGTATCTTTGTGGCTGTTTCATCACGGTTTATTTCTAAGTTCTCAATAAACTTAGCTTTTAGGTACGCTTTCTCTTTCATTAGTTTTTCAGTGTAGCGGTCGTATAACATGGTCGCTTGCTGCTGTAAAAATGTTTCGTAGCGGTCCTGCATTTCCTTAAAAGCGTTATTTCGA
This sequence comes from Pseudoips prasinana, assembly GCA_951640165.1. Lineage (NCBI taxonomy): Eukaryota > Metazoa > Arthropoda > Insecta > Lepidoptera > Nolidae > Pseudoips > Pseudoips prasinana. The sequence goes on along the minus strand of OX621251.1, from coordinate 26,406,211 downwards.
GTTTCTTCAATTTGTTTTACGGCATCGGCATAAATTGTGTTTTCTATCTTAATTGTATTAGAGCTATACAAAGTGTAAAATTGTCGCACTGCATCTTTTATCTTTATGGTATTCTGTTCTGATTCAGCTTTGCTGCACTCTTTCCACAGCTGTTGCATGGCCTCTTGTACTGTCTGTTGCCAATTTTCGTCGTTTCGTTGAAGAAATATTTCTCTCTCGGCTGTTGTTCTTTTCAAATGTCGCTGGTAAACGTTCATACCCATTTCGTCGATACCCAGATAGGTTAATTTGGACAAATGCTCCTTTTCAATAGGTTTAAGAACAGCTCTGCCACTAAGCACATCATTGGGAGGCATGTACCAGTTATTTCCGCCTCCTCTTAGAGGTGGATCGAGTCCTGCAATGACTCGAAGCTTAGGACTCATCGATTTAAAGTACACCTCCGCTAAGGGGGGCTGCATCGCCTTTTTCATTACACTCTGAGTAGGAACTTGGTCGCTTTTTAGATAACACTGCCGCGCATAATAGTTTTCGCTTAGTCGGTTCATTTTGGGTATTTAATTCATTTATTTCTTTTATTTTTATTCTACTCTTGGAATGCTTTACCACTACGTAGCTACTATCCAAATAAAACTATCAAAAATACGCTATTAAAATCATTAAAGATTACCTTTAAAAAATATTAGTGCTATGGTCTGTACATTGAAGATCAATGACAGTTCAATAAATTTCGTCAAAACGTCAGTATATTCCTCACAACAAAATAAGGTATATTCATACATCCATAGATAGTATAAGCAAACTTTATATTATAAACTTTTAGGGCACCCTAAAGGAAAGGCTTTTGTTGGTCTGTATGTTCGCGCATTGGACAAAAACTACTGACATGAATCGGTTAATATCTCAAATCAAGTCGCCTTCAAACGTAAGTAAATTGAGGGGGGAGGGGTGTAGGGGGGAGGGGGCTACCCTCCTGTACCATCCCCAACCCGCGGAACCCCATGGTTATGGAGATATCCATGGTTAATGTTTTTCTAGCGCTCGGCGGCCGCTGCCGCGGCACGCTCGCTGCGATCGCTCGCCTTCGCGCGCCAAATGGTCACCGTTCTAACCTAACCTAACCCAAATTATTTCATAAAAGTGCATTTTTACAAAAATATCGTGATAGTGACAATGAACAATTCAGTTTTGGGTATTTTTCGGATAATTATAAAAAAAATGAATATAACTTCTAAACACGAAAGCAATGTTTTTACATTGTTTTACAACGCTATAGGTATCGAAATCGCTACGCAATGTTCAAAATTGCGTTCTGTTTTGTGCATTTGTATGAAGTCCTATGATTTTAAAAAAATCATAAAAAATAATTGGCGCGTCTCCGGCAGAAAAAAATGCGTTTTATCACTAAGTATGAACCCCCTTAACCCCCCCATATACACACTTATCTCAAATTCAGGCGACTCGATTTGAGATCCAACCCCATGAATCAACTCACTTGCTGGTTTTACAATTGTAGGTATAACTTAAAATCCGGTGCATGTTACACCTTAATGGCGTAGTTATTGATAATATAGCCGCTGACTCGCGCGCTGCGCACTCTCAACACGGTGGCGGTTGCAAACGACATATTCACCAAGGTATAGTAAGTAAAAAAAAAAATTAAGTTACTTTGTCGCATTAAATTTATTATCTGTTATGGTAAAGGAAACATGTGTGTTATATATAAATAAATAAATAGCATCAAGAGTAGGATTAAAAAGTCAAGGTGCACGCGAATGTAACAGCGCGTGGAAGTTAGTTATTAATTTTTAAATAATCGACGTTTATATTTCACTTCTGTGCACGACAGTATTCATAGCATGATTTAAATTAATTTTAAATCGTATTACAGTGTGATAAAGTCTAATATTGCACGACAGCGCTAAATAAGATTAACTTTTAGAATGTATGGCAGAAGTTTATGCTCAGTTTTCAGGAATTACCAAAGAATAAATACTTTCTTATACAATTACTATTTCAAACACAATTTGACGGGCCTGATGGCGTGGTTGGCAATTGCTTGCTTTTCAGGTTGTGGGTTCGATTCCCACCCAGGACAGATATTTGTGTGCATGAACATGACTGTTTGTCCTGAGTCTGGGTGTAATTATATATATAAGTATGTATTTACAAAAGAAAAATAGTATATCAGTTATCTGGTTTCCATAGTACAAGCTCTGCTTAGTTTGGGATCAGATGACTGTGTGTAAATAATGTCCCAGGATATTATTAATTCTTTTACTTGTTATTACTTGGAAAATAGTGCCAGTTTCACCGTTGCTATAACTGATTACGCGGAGTCAGGTCCGCCTAATCAATTATAGCAACGAGATTTCCTGGGGCAATCAGTGTTCCTATCAATTTATGGCGGATTATAATTGTATCGAGTATGGCTTATTAAGTTTTGATGAGATCTTATTACAAGCCCGACTGAACGTGACTATACTGTATGGCTTATTTACCTACTCTTTTTTTTTATCGGGAGTAGTCCCTCCCTCTTACCCACCACTGCAACTCCTGTAAGCCAGGATCAACAGTGGCACACAATGAAATGACACTGAGCGGTGAGGCTCGGGCATGCTCCGGGGAATCGCTTTAACTGTCTTGGATCCCGCAACGTATTTCATCAGAAAGAAAAAAGGAGGAGTTATAAATGAATATACTTAATCTAAATAACTTATCGACTGTTGTCCGACGCCCACAACCGGGACCGACGTCGTAACTTGCCATTCGAAGAACGGAGACGCTCAGATATTAATCACCTTCGGCGGTCACCCATCTATAAACCGACTGCGTGCCCGGTTGAGAGAAACTGGCTATGAGCGCCTCGTGGACAACTCTATTAAACTGATAAAAGTCGCACAAATATTTAAAACAATAGTGTATCAAAATAAAGGTGTCGCTCATAGCTAGATGCTCTCACCGGTCCGTAAGCGATCGGCGAGGGAAAGCAACTAGGCTCGCGGTCAGTCCATAGATGGGTGACCGCCAAAGTGGTTTAATTTCTGAGCGTCTCCGTGCTTCGAAGGGCACGTTAAGCTGTCGGTCCCGGTTGTAGTCATTAGACAACAGTCGTTAAGCCATGTCAGAGGCCTACAGGGTGGCTTGAGCAACTCTGACACTAGGGTTACCACTACCCATACGATAAGTAAGTAAGGTGTCTGCAGTATTTTAACAATTTATCTGACAAAGGGATAAAGAAACCAATCAGTATAAGTCAAAAATATTTTTTTTATTTTTACAAAAATTATAAATACTATTTATTTATTTCCACTTAATTATTAAATTCAGTTCTTCTTACAACTAAGTAACTTCACTGACAGCCATCTGTTGTAACAATGTCATGACGTGGCAGAACCGCTCCTTGATTTCCGTAGCAGACCGGTGGGGTAACAACTCGCGAATCCGGCCAAACACCAGCTCCGAGCCAGCTTCGCCTTTCAGTACTTGTAACATAGTTTTATCCTCGTCCCGAGTCCAGCTGCTGTTCTTTTCGACTTTTTTTACTTCTATACTGACAGGCGCGTCAATCTTTGGCTGCTTAGTCTTCGAGCCGTCTACATCTTTAGCCTCTTTCTTTTGTACTGCAGTCTTACTGTCTTTTCTTTCTCTTTTTACAATATCACTCTTACTCTCAGGTTCTTTCTTACACACTTTACTTTTGGTATTCGTCTGCGACTTCTTGCTGGTCTTAGGGCTCAGTAATATACTGCAATCTTTATGCTTAGTGTTGTCGTTAACATCTTTGACGCTTTTTGTTGGAGATTTGAGTTGTTTTTTAGATTTTTTGGGTGGGATTTTGGGGTTGTTCTTGGCGTTCCGTTTGGGGGAAGTTCGTTCGTCGTCGTAGGTGGGCAGGTGGCAGTGGGCGGGCGCCAGGCGGCGGCTGTGCACCCGGTAGGGCTCCTTGCTGTACGGGAACGACACGCGCGCCGACCGCAGCAGGCGCCCGTGCTGGAGGAACACTCGCCCGTGGAGATACTGCAACAATGGATAGAATACTGAGATAACTTTAAGACTTTTTTGACAACCAAATTTATTCTGTTATTTTAGCTGTGTATGGTAAGATTTCTTTCTGTCAAAAATAAACACTTTTTCATTTCATTTCAATACAGATAATTGTTTGTCCCTGTTTATAATTGAGAAATGTTTGAAATGAATGAATGTAATTTATTTCATTTTATTGCGTGGGCAGGCCCCCTACAAGATGAACCGATGATCTTGTCGCTGGAAATCGCTAGATGCGAAAAGCGCAAGACCGGCGCCACAATCGCCGGTCTTGCGCTTTTCGCATCTTCCAGATTCCTCTTCCAGATCTTTAGGGGAGGCCTTTGTTCAGCAGTGGACGTGTTTCGGCTGATATGATGATGATGCTGAAGATTGGTTCAAAACCCGACGGACAAATAAATTTACGATATTCCAGTTTTGTGATTGAATACGCTGTGCATTGGAAATAATCCTAAAATTTCAATTTAATAGTTTGGAAGGTGTTCTCTATATGGATATCTTTCTCAAACAACTGCGAACATATCAGGCGGCCACGTTTATAGAAAACAAAGCTCATGGATAACATCTATATCCTCCGAAAAGGTGTTAAAAAAGGGAATCCTGAATTTGATCTGCCATTGCCAATCCATAACTAAATTAGATTACAAACATTCGGTCATAACCTCAATTCTTTATATCGGATTTCGGTGACTTAGCCGGTAGAGCCCCACCGGGTAGCTCCATTTTTACATCGATTGTATCAAGGCGCAACGCTAAGGCCAATCGCGCACTACGATTTTACTTCTTGCGACACGCTTCTTTTAGAATCATGCTGTAAAATATTGCAGAAAGTACAGTGCACGCACTGCGATAAAAAAAATCGGTGGTCATTGCTCAGTTCCATGATAGATTCGGTACAAGTTGCTTATCTCTATTTACTACTTCGGAGGCAAAGAAGAAAGAAGAAAAATAATCGTCAATATTGGACTCATGCTTAGCGGATAGATTTATTAAGGGTTTCTTTTATCAGAAGCACAATGATCTTCGGCCACATCCTAAAAATACTAGATGGCGAAATGCATTCTCAGCTGAAGTAAGGCTGTCAGTCAATCTCAGCTAAGTAATACAAAATAAATAAGAAATAGTCTGCAATTTTCTGTAGCAGTGCGCGCAAGACCATACAATTCCATAAGTTGCATCCCTGCGTCAAAATTATCGCGCGACAAAAATCGTAGTGCGCGCTGGCTTAACGCTGCGTAATCCTGCGTTGCTCAACGCCGCGTCGAAGTTATTACAGGGATCGAAGTCGAAAGACGCTAGTAAAGGGATCCCTTAAACGTACAAAAGGTGCATACACCCTCTCCCGCATGCCCCTGTGGACTATAAAAACCATAGAAGGAAGATGGGAATGTAGTTCACTTACCACAGTATCTAACCTCTCTTTAGCGTCGAGTTTCCTCTTATTGTCGCTCTCGTCTTCAAACTCCCACACGTCGTAGCCTTTGTCGCCCGACAAGAAGCTCTCGTTGATGACATCTGTACCAGTCTCGTACGCACTGTATAATAATAATTGAATTACATTTAAGGAAAGAATCAACTATTCTCTCCTAACCGATTTAGGGTACGGCGATTAAAGGTCTAAGCGCTCATAGCCAGATGCTCTCATCGGTCCGTATGTGATTGGCGAGGTTAAGCAACTAGGCTCGCGATCAGTCCATAGATGGGTGACCGCTATAGTAGTTAGGCCAGGATAGGAGTTCAATTACCAAATTTCGCATTTAGTTTTGTATATATGGCTAGTTTTTTTAGGCCTATTTACCATCGCTTTTCGGCAGCGGCGGCAAAGATGCCGACAAATATTTTCCTAAGCAGCCCTGGATAGCAACCAAAAGGCACGTCTACCGGCCGAGTAGCTTACAAGCAGTTGATCTCTTGCTGGACCTCACAACATCGTTTTGCGTTGACTATCTTAATAACCTCAAACCCTAGTCTAAGCCTCGTATGCTGCTCTCCGCTGCAAGGCTAACCGCTGCAATTTGAGCCCTGCAGTAACCACTAGCCTGTTGACAATGAAATTTTCTATCCCCAACAGAATGCTTTCAGTTACTACAGTTGTGCAAGAATCAATATCGTCTGAGGTAATGTTGAGCTGCTACCACGGGTACTTGAATGCAGTGCTAGCTGCAAGGTGGACCCTGACTATGACAATCTTTTTGACATAGCATTGGCCACCATAATTTCTTATCCTTGAACTTTTCGGGGCCGCGCTTCCTAGTAATATAAAACTACAAACTAATTTAATAATTTTGCTCAACTTATTATCCCACCGATGCTGCAGCGTCACGCTAATACGTCCGTGCAGCTCGCTGTCAGAGAGCGTTTTCATCGGTGTGTAGAATTGGAAGGCTCTAATTATTCTGTTCTTCCCACTAAACAACTCACGCAAATTCTCCGGGAGCATCTATCGGTTGGAGAAGTCGCTGGAACCTCGCGGGAACTATGGTTCACTTGAATTACATGAATGTCAGTGAGTCTGCACTGCGTGTTTGTTCGGTGACCGCTAAGATTGATGGGATCGCATCCTGATGTACAGGTGAGGACTTGCGTCAAGCCTTTTCCAGTCAGAGACCATCATTGGCGGGGTACGCTCTTCAAGGTCGGATGGACCACTGCTAGGGGAGGTGGAGAATGACTGCTCCGTGATCAGAGATTAACTCATGGAGCACTACCAGTGAAGCCAAATGTGAGATGTGGTGGCCAAGGCCGATTGGGCTGGCGCCTTCGGAACTGCTTTAGCAGGTAAGGGCGCATTATGCCGACTTCACAGACGTCTTCTACGCCGTGTGGAGGCGAACCAGTTGGCTAGGTCTGGGCTTACGATCCATACAATATACTAGTCTGTCCTCGCCATTCTCAAGGATGCCTATTTGATATCGCCAGATTTGGCGGGACAAACAAGCAAGCAGGTCACCTGATGGTGAGTAATCACCGCCGCCCATGGACACCTGCAACACCAGAGTGTCTGCAAGTACGTTGCCGGCCTTTCAGAAAGGCGAGCGTTTTCCCACGCGCCCTAAGGCATCCGCGGTAGATCGCTGGATGAACCAGTGTCTGGAAGTTGGCGCAGCCGCAAGCACTGCGAGCACTCGATGCGGTCTGTGAGGCATTCCGTCATACGGTGGCCATGTGGTAAACATGGCAGTTCCGCGAGAAATGAAAGTCAAGCTGGCAATTGTGCACTGCGGTGCCTATACGCGGCTTTTCAACCCGAACCGACCCGTGCTACCCACGGTTTTGACGTCACAAAAGATCGGCCCTCATATCTGCCGGGCGGCCTATTATTTCGGCGGGAATTGACGCAGAACTTAGCCACGAGTAAGATTCCGGCTATGGCATAACAGTCATAGCCGACAACGCAATCGACACCGTCTAATATGAGCATCTTTTAAAATAAGTAGTATAAATTTAAATTCGGGTGGGACTCGAACCAGCGAATCTCAGATATTACTGCCCCAACTGCGTTATCCGCTCGTGTTGTTTAGCCTCAAATTAATAGAATATTGAACCATTACCATCAAGATAGCATACCTTCAATATTCTCTTGAATCATTGCTTTTGTTTAGTAACGACGATATTGTTACTTTATGGATTTTAAACATGCTACGCACATATCGACTATCAGACCTTTTTTTTCTGACCTGATCTTGCCTGTTAGAGAGAACTATCTTACATACAGGAACAGCAACTTGAACGCAGTTATGGGAAGCTGAAACGAGCACTAGCTCATCTAATTGCAAATGACGCAGTTTGTGCTATCTTACCTGTCAGGGGGCCTCTCATCAGGAAACAGTGATTTGAACATGGTGGTGAGCCGCGGGTTCGACCTCAAATGTGGTAGAACGCGCGAGCGCATCTCATCGCAGCTGCCACTGTTGATACCCGTCGTTATAGCACGCAGCACTTTACGTAGCACTGTCGGCTTGCGCGAGAATGTGTTCTGACAATCAAAAAATATTATTATGACTTTATATTTTTACTAATTAACTTGAATAAACGGACTAAAGATAGCAAAGTACATAATTACAAAAATAATATCATGGGACATAATTCACACAGGCTATCTGATCCTAAACTGAGCAGAGATTGTAATATGGAATCCAGATAACTTATACATACTGCATATTATTATACTAATTTTTGTTTTTCTAAATACAAAGACTTATAATTATAATTGTCAGCTTCAGGACAAGCAGAAATGTTGCATGCACACAAATATCTGTCCAGTGGGGCTACCGGCTAAGTCGCCGAATATCGGGATAATGATCGGCGTTCAAATAAATAAAGGTTAAAAATTACTTAAATAAGCCGTGTGTAAATAAAGTATCCGGTCCCAAACTAAGCAGAGCATGTACTAAGGAAACCAGATAACTGATATATTACATATACTATTTATCTTTTGTAAATACGTACTTATATTGAGGAAAGAAGCAACTTCCCAGGAGATTTTCTTTTTTACAGACAACGCCCGCATTAGAGAATTTAATCCCTGTGTCGCGGGATACTTTACAAACATAATAGACGGACACAAATTACATCCAGACTCAGAACAACTATTTATGGGTCACACAAATAGTGTTCCAGCGCGCGACTCAAACCCGAGACACGAACGGCAAGGTTACTGTCTTAGCCGCTGCGCCACACGTGCAGTCAAAATATAGATAATTACACACAGACTCAGGGCAAACAGACATGTTCAGTCCTGGCATGACAAGCAAGCATTTGCCAACCACGCCAACAGGCCCGTACATTAGAATTAGACATGGCTGTTGTTAATAATAGCTATGTACTAGGTTTTGAGGATTATGTACATCTATGCTGTCATGAATATTAGTGCCATAGTCAACATTTGCTAAATATCTACAGAAATACCATCCAGAATATTAGTTCTCATTTGTTATAGGCTAAATTATGCATGGATAGTGTGAATTGCCCTAGCATAAATCTGTTAGTTAGCTAATCTGTTTTGTTATTTAGTAACCTTATTAAAAACCTCTGAGGATAAAAAGGATTTTTATAACTTATGATCAGATATATATATAGATCAGATAATAAATTATTCTTATTCTTATAAATTCCAATTATATACAAGATTGAATAAAAACATACTGTTGTATGAAGAAATTGTACATTGCGAATATTTTATATAGACGTTTGGTCCACCGGCCTATACCAGGTTTATGTATGACAATCGTTATACATAATGAACTTTGATCACACCTACCTAAACTTTAGTGTTGGGAGAAACATGTAATACTTATAATTATTATATAAGAATTCTTTAGATTATTTAAATTTTGACATATACACAATTGGATAAGAACAATATTGCATGCTATCATTAATCTTGAATATTAGTGACTTATTTCTTGGTGAGTACTGGTTTGTTATCCAAATATAACATTTAACATGCAAATATACTCCTCTTAATTGATATTCGCAAGATTATATGTGAATAGCTTGACTTGCACTTAAATATATCAGAATTAGATTTATGATTAACTAGCTGTGCCCCACTGTTTTACCTGACTTAAACTTAAAAAATTATAGCGTATGTGTTAATCCAGGGTGTCAACTAACTCCATACCCAATTTTATTAAAATCGCCCCAGTCGTTTAGACATGAAGAAGTAACAAACATACGCACTCACAAAGTTTCGCCTTTTTAATATTAGTGTGATATGAATAAGAATTAAAATATGTATTTCATAAACAAAGAACAGTACAAGCTGATTAAGAGAAAAACCACTTATATCATATTACATATTCGCAGGGCAATTGACTTCAAATACTTACCTGTAATAACTCTATAAAGCTGGTCATCTGGGTCAGCATGAATCGGTCCATGAAACGCCCAACCTCGGCTGCTTGCCCAGGTTTCAGGAACAGCAGGAACTCCTCAACAATATCCTTATGTTCTTCACCAAATAACTTCTCTATTTTTTTATATAAATCTACAGGAGTCTCTTTTGTAGGATCAAAAGATTTCAATATACTTTGAAACTGTACAAATTTGTTCGTAGGCACCGATGTGTTGGAGGAAAACCGTGATTGTACTTTTGTATAATAGGATCTAACTAAAGCTAAAACAAAGAAATGGATTATGATAGCATATTTTAGTTAATGCAACACTACAATATAGCTTATATTTTGCTAATAAACATACATAAAATCTTATAGGCCAATACTTTGAATTGTTGTGGTATGATGTACTGGCAAAGCAAGCCCAATATGATAATAGGACCCTACCAATTTTTTAATGATTAAATATATAGTGTGCAAGTATAGGCTATTTTAATAGCACCAAGTTAAGCGTCAAGCACATAATCAATTCAATTAACTTATCTTTGGTTATCCAAGAAGCCACATCACATGATTATTTGAAGTCCAAATGAAAGTCTATTACATAGAAAAGAATTTATATAGGCTGTGACTGTACTTAATTGGTATCTTAAATTTCTAGCATTGTATTATATAGTATTGTATAGGTTTATTGTTAATATATAAATAAATTGACTATTATAAACTGTTAAAAGGAAATATATGAAAATGGTAATTTTAACACCTCGAGACACAGTTGTAGAGGTTTAAAATGATAGCAAATAATAATTGTGTTCAATGAACCCTTTGCCACAAGTTGCTAGTAGTCAATATTACAGTATTACATTTTAGTAATCAAAGTTTGATAACTAACTGAAAGCTGTAAATAAATTTGAAGAAGTAGGTCAAGGAGATTTTTTTATCTAAATGAACCAGTTAAGAAGTCTTATAAAACATTGACATTGTTAGTGTCTTTTAAATTAATAGAATTATCAAATATATTAATAGTAAATGAAAAGTATTATGTCTGACACAATTAAAAAATTTGCTTACATCACAACAGCCCTGTCTATTAAATTATATAAGAAAATATGGTGCAAATAGATTTGTCATACATGTTGTTTACCTGTCTCTAAAACATTGTTGTCAAATTTAGGCGGATCAACCTTTTTCTTCCCATTTGCTTTGCTCTTGGGCTCTTTCTGGACTACCTTAGGAACCTCCTGCGCAACTGGGAGTGGCGGTGGCTGCAACAAAACCAACATGCATGAACATGTAAATAGATCACTACATAGTAAACATGGCGACAGATTTCCATGCAGACATACACGTAAATAATACCGCGAATCGTATACAGTTCTTGGATTATTGAACAAAAACATGTTCTACGGACTATTATCATCATTTCATTGCAATTATTTCACTGTTTCATTAAATAATCACACAGCAAATTACATAAATTCATAAGCTACGTTCAATGACTTACCGCCCGTTCAACCAGAATTTTCGGAAGTGTATTTGGATTGAAAAAGCTTGTGCTTGCCTCAATTTTGTTCCCAAAAGCATCCTGACTATCCCTCGTAAACAGGATAGGCATAGAAGGCAGCATCAGGAAATTCTACGACTCAAACGCGCAACGAAATCTCAACACCTAGGATCACACATATCAGCGTGGAACTTTACATGATCTTCGCTTACAAACTACACACAATGAATACACTATAACAACGTCCATGTAAACCAAAATAATTTAAAATTAACTCATTTATGAAACATTATTGTTTTGAATTTATCCAAACAACACAAGCCATCGAAAGAATGGAAACATTTTTGACAGATAGAAGAGGACGCGAAATCGGGCGGGCCGAGCGCGCGACGTTTCATTTTATGAAAGTGTTTAAGAAGTTTTAGAAATATTTTACTACCATATTTCATGTGTTTAAATGTATCTTACTAATTAATATTCGGTATTCTTATTATATGTTTTGAAATAAACTAGGAAACATTAAAATTACACAAGAGAAAGTTCTATGGGAGTGGTAAATTGGAAACCTCGTAAAATGATGTGGCGCAATTTCAAAGTTCACATTACAAACTTTCCATCCTTTGTAATTAATTCATTCTGAAAAGGAGGAAATACCTACTTTTAAGTATGTTACTCTCTTCTATTCTTCACTATATAAACGTGGATTTATTAGGGCAGAGTGCATGCAGAATACTTTCTAATAACTTAATGTTCGACCGCGCTGATAATATGGCTAGTATGCCCAGAGAGTATATAAGAACTACATTTACATAAGATGGTGTCCAAAGATCTTTGGCCCAAGTCCAGGGTATATTAGCCAGTCTACTTAACAACGACAATAGATATAAATTACTAGCTTGCAACCGCAGTTTGCCCGCGTAAGTACCTACAATGATTCACAAAGTCTGCTTTAGCGTCTCATAACTTAGAACTACGAGAGTGACTTCAATTAAGAATTTAATTTAAAAACTCATAGTTAAAAACATGCATTCTTCCAAATTTGACTATATTTTTCTGATGCTGTCGACTGTTGGCCGATTTGCGGTGTTATGTGAGACGCAGTGTTTGTATAAAAGTAAGATACTTTAACTGCTAACCCGAATGATCAGGGAAGTTAACTCTTCACGAACCTACTGGTGAATGCCACGTCAAAGTGACCCGTCGTATTATCGAACCAACGTAATGAAAACGGATGTTATAGTTACAGGACGTGGCGTCAACTAAGAAAGCCGCGAGGTGAAGCGGTAAGACAAATTATAAAATTGCATAAAGTTATATAATTCTGTCCTCTTATCACGCTCCTGGTTTTTTATTCTAATATAGATGAGCAGTCAATCTGACTGTAAAGAGACTTTTAAAACACATTTAAATGTTCATCCTCCCTATCAAATCCGCCATTAATGTTATAAGTAAGTAGTGTAATTAAAGCAATATAAAATAAATACCTACATGCAGTGAATTTGATATCACTCGTAGATTTAGAAATATACCTACGGTTAACTTAAAATAATATTCGATTTTGAAATTCACTGAATACATGCCCCTAGCCGTCATTAATTTAGCAATTCAGAACTTAATAAGATTACAAATTCAAATTTGGAAATGTACGAAGTACCTACGCGTAAAATAGCTATAAGTGTAGGTAGTTTGTATTCTTTTATATTTTATAAATCCATGTATAATTTGAAACTTTCCTGCATCAATTATTCAATAGGTATTTAAAAATAAATGGAAAGCATTATGGTATTCTTATACTTTCAAGTCATAACTTTTGTAATATCGAGATGGTTCATAGTGCGATGTGAAGACAAGCATGTCGCAAAGGAGTGGACTGGGAATTTGACATGTCTTTTTGATAGCAAGCTTATTCCACGTCATTTGCAATAAATTACAATCCACATAAAATAATTGTTATGCCAGGTCTCAAGAAGCTGTTATTAATAATGTAAACACAGATTAACTATACACTCACAAGTAGCTTCGATTGACTCATTCTGCGCTTGGAACATGATTTATCTATATACTTTATGTCCGACCAATGCGACGGCTATTTTCGAGTGCCATACGGTATCCACTTCTTATCACAAGTCACATTCCAATTTAGAATTCCCTCATTTGTGTCTTTATTCAATAAATTAAGGGTTTTAACGGGTATTTGTTCAGTGTTTTATACAGAGTTCTTATGTTTCCAATCTTGACATACCTACAGTTAGTATAATTATGTCACTTCACATGAGGCTGGTATCGTACACTGCTGGGTGGCCATGTTATCCTTCCTGGGCCCTCATTATTAGATCATATTAAAAGTTCACCCGCAGATAACAAGGTCCTGGGTTCAAATCCCGGGTTGCGCCAAAAAGTGACATTGGGATTTTTCTGTAAAAAGAATAATTTCTCAGTGTCAGCCGAGGCATGGGAGTTGGCGTTATAATACCCCGTGCTTAGAAGAGCACGTAAAGCCGTCATTCTTGTACCTGACCTCATTCCGATCTTGTCGCTAGTCGTCCCATCGGATCATGAGAGTGATGGAATAGAAAGTGCCCCTGTGTTTGTGCACACACTTGTGCACTATATCTACTTTGTCCCGCGCAGATATTTAGTCCCCATTGAGACTGACCGCCGCCGCGCCGTGGCCGAAATTAGGCTAGGAGTACACTAAATTAAATAGTTGTACTGTAATTAATTCCAACGTGGTTTGCGAGCAATGACTGCACGTGTGGCGCTGCGGCTAAGACAGTCGCTTCGCCGCTTCGTGTCGCGGGTTCGAATCCGGCGCCGGACAACTATTTGTTTGCCCCATAAATAGTTGTGCTGAGTCTGGATGTAATTTGTGTACCTACGTCTCATAAATGTTTGTAAAGTACCTACGCCGCGACACAGGGATTAGATTCCCTGATGCGGGTGTGGTAAAAGAAAATAAATATGGTATGCCCGGTGAAACATATACAAAGCCTCATCTGCTAACTGTAAACGTCATGTAAAAAATGGGTTGATATTATAGTTTGCCTATGAAATTGCAATAATGACTATAGTATAGTTAAAATCTGGCTACAGACTCGGTCATAAATTATTCGAGTGTTTCGCTCTCTTTCCCACTCACGGGCCTTATTGGCAGGCCACGCCCACACGTAGTCCTGTGGAAACAAAATTAACAAAAAAAACGTTTCAATTGGTTTTGACTCTACAGGGTTGATATGAGAATAATTTCCGTAGTTTTAATTATTTTTGAATAAAAAATTACCTATATTAAAAATGATATACCTAAATCGATTCAGTAAAGGATTCTGAACAACCTTTTTTCAGGTAGTGCGTTAATTACGTTACATGTTGTATATGTCGGACCAATTCAGATATTGTCGAGTGGGTTAAGGGCCCCTTCCTACTAAGATCAGTTTTGTCAGCAAGTTACGACATTAGTTTATAGAATGCTTGGTGACAAGCTCAGCAATTATTATTACATACAGGTTAAGACATACAGGTTGTATGAAATTTTCCGAGGAAATAAAGATTTACCATACATTCACAAGTAGCTTCCTTCGACAAATTTCTGCGCTTGGAACATGAACCTAATCTATATATTTTAACGGGTACGTACCAAAATCCCGAATTTTAATAGACCGAATTTTAAAATACCGATAGACGAAATCCCGATAATTGAAACGCTGAATGGTTGTTTGGTCGAAACTTTTAAATTCCGAAAGTTTATTTGCCCGAAATTTTAAAATCCCGAAGTACAATTTTGTGACAGAAACGAATCGCCGCAAAACCGACTTCACGTAGTCTTGTCTGCCCTACCCTAGAGTGTAATTTAAACCCGCGTAGGCGCGGAGGGGTGGGGCGGCCCGCGAGCTGAGGAGCAGGTGGTTTTGAACGCCCGCCTCCGCGGCTGAGGCTGGCCGGCTAAGCCGGCCAGCAAGCCGAAGCTGCGGTGGTGGGCGTTAAAACCATCTGCGACGATAAGCTCGCGTGGGACCGCCCAAACCCCGCAGCACCGGAGCCGTGACAGAAACAATGCTTGCTGCATGTTGCATGCCTGCTTGCATGTTGCATGCCTTCTTGCTTGCTGCATTCCTTATTGTATGCTGCACGCCTGCTTGCATGCTGCATGCTTGCTTGCATGCTGCATGCTGCATGCTTGCTTGCTTGCTGCACGCTTGCTTGCATACTGTATGCTTGCTTGCATGCTGCATGCCTGCTTATTTATTCTTGATTTCATCCATCGGTATTTCGTCCATTCGGGATTTCGTCCTTTCGGGCATTTGAACATCGGTATTTTGTGTTTCGATATAACGACTATCGGCATTTAAAACTTTCGGTATTTTGAATTTCGGTGTTTTGGACGTCGGTATTTCAATCATAGGTATTATGAACTTTCGGGATTTTGATACGTACCCATTTTAACATATGTTAATAATATTATAAAGGTGAAAGTTTGTGAGTGTGTGACAATGTGAGTGTGTATGTTTGATACTTCTTCACGCAAAAACTACCGAACGGATTTTGATAAAATTGTGTAGTAATTTAGCGTACCTATACAACATGTAACTTAATTAACGCACATCCTGAAAATAGTGTGTTCAGAATCGATTACTGAATCGATTTATATCATTTTTAATAGAGGTAATTTATTATTCCAAAATAATTCAAACTACGGAAATTATTGTCATATTAACCATGTACAGTGAAAACAAATTTAATGTACCGTAAGTCAAAGTAATAAGACTTTTAAAATCGCAGTTTTATTTGTATTCATACAAATTCCATCATTCAATACAAAATGAAGAAAAATAAACTTTATTCCAAGAAACTAATTTAGTGAATAATATGTTAAATTAAAAATTCAGTGTATGTATTATGATTACAACATAATATTCTGATTGGGGTGTTTGAGGGTGTGCGTTAATTACGTTACACATGGATAATTTATAAATTTTAACGCGGGTAAAACCGCGGGGCACAGCTAGTAATACCTATATACATTTCGGACCAATGCGACGGATATTGTCGAGTGAGTTAAGGACCCCCAACCTACTAATATCAGCTTTGCCAGCAAGTTACGACTTAAGTTTCTAGAATGCTTGGTGACCAGCTCAGCAATTATTATTTAGGACACTCGTCATATGTTAAATAATGTCGAGTTAGCATTTACGATAGTAGGTACAGACGCCGGCACATCCAGCTACCCCAATCTGTCAAATTTCTTTTATCGATTTTCAACTTTATCATGTAAGCATAAGGTTCAATTTACATTTGGGAAATTTTAAAGATTGGGGTAACTTGATGTGCTGGCGTCTGTATAATATAAGGTTGTCCTATATAAGGTTAATAGATTGTCAAATTAAGTTAATTACTGTATTAGCTGTAACGCTGTTTAAATAAAGTTATTAGGGTTCCGTACCCAAAGGGTAAAACGGGACCCTATTACTAAGACTTCGCTGTCTGTCTGTCCGTCTGTCACCAGGCTGTATCTCATGAACCGTGATAATTAACCGTTGAAATTTTCACAGATGATGTATTTCTGTTGCCACTATAACAACAAATAAAAATCAAAATAAAATAAATATTTAAGGGGGCTCCCTTACAACAAACGTGGATGTTTGCTCGTTTTTATAGATAATGGTACGGAACCCTTCGTGCGCGAGTCCAACTCGTACTTGGCTGGTTTTTTTTTTAACTTTTTTCATTGTGAGTATCTTAATTAGTGCTATAAAGCATCAACTACACTCGCGAGCAACCAAATCGACTCAAGCCTAGACGGCGCACATATACATTGATTTTCCTAAAACGATAAATGGTAATTACAAAAGTGATATGTCATTCGAAAGCTGAAGAATTAGGCTTTCAATTAACATCAATACCTTAAAAAAAACTAAGCGCTGATTTATTGACACATTTTAATTGGCCGTCAGCGTAAATTACCTCTTTAGGAATCCACGACTTGCGCTACCTGCTCCCGCTATAAAACCCCCCACTTCCGGTTTATCTTATCAGTTGCTTGTTACAGGTTGACCGGTACACATCTCCGTAAATTGCATTCCTTGTTTTCGCTAACCCATGGATACCACACCAGAAGAAGCCGCTCAAGTTGTTGCCTTGTTGCAACAAGGGTTAAGTCAGCGAGCAATCGCTGCCCAGCTCCACTTGAGCCAGTCTTCTGTATCCCGAGTATACAGACGGTTCCAAGAGACTGGTGCCTTCAATCGGAGACCAAGAACGAGCCGCCACCGGTGCACTTCAGAGAGAGACGACCGCTTCATTGTCTCAACCTCGCTGCGCAATCGACACCTTACGGGCGTTGATGTGCAGCAAGAACTGAGACGTGTACGACAAGTGGCTGTCAGCGAGTGGACAGTGAGAAGACGCTTGAAGGAAGCCAACTTGACGCCAAAAAGACCTGCGACGGGCCCTAAGTTGACTGCAGGCCACCGACAAGCGCGCCTTCAATTTGCTCGAGAGCATCTCAATTGGAGCGTTGCGCAATGGCGATCGGTCCTGTTTACTGATGAGTGCAGAATGTGTCTGCATGGCAGTGACAGGAGAGGCCGAGTCTACAGGCGTCCGGGAGAACGATTTGCCCAATGTTGTTTCGCTGAAACAGTGGCATATGGCGGCGGTTCCTGCATGATGTGGGCTGGTATCTCTTTAGAGGGAAAAACCGAACTTGTTTTCGTGCCTGGGGGCGGCCGAGGAGGCGGGCTAACAGCTGATCGGTACATCACCGACATTCTACTGGATCATGTTGTGCCCTACGCAGGGTTTGTCGGTGAAGACTTCGTGTTAATGCACGACAATGCCCGCTGCCACACGGCACGAGTCACTCGACAGTTTCTGCAAGAGGTCGAATTACGCACGATGGACTGGCCTGCGCTCAGTCCTGACATGAATCCCATCGAGCACTTATGGGACGAGCTTAAAAGAAGAGTTCGGGCCAGAAATCCAGTCCCTTCAAGCGTAGACGAGCTAAAGACAGCATTATTAGAGGAGTGGGACGGCATTCCTCAAGAAAATGTCAAAAAATTGATAAGGTCCATGAAAAACAGACTGCGGGATGTAATTAGGGCTAGAGGGGGCAATACGAAATACTGATTTAAATAAAATAATTTTATTTTTAATTTTTTTTGTTTAATTTGTCAAATACGAGACACATACCCTTTTTCCTAAATTCCCGTTTTTCCTACTCTTGCATTCAGACATCATTTATTTCAAAAATGATGGATGGATTTCAATGATAATGATATCAAATTAAAGCTGACATCTTAAGCTTTCGAATGACATATCATTTTAATAATTTCCATTCATGATTTTAGTTGTATCAATGTATGTGTGCGCCGACAAGGCTTGAGTCGATTTGGTTGCTCGCGAGTGTACTTATCACATTGTCACATTCCGATTAAGAATCCCCTCATTTGTGTCTTTATTCAACAAGATGAGGGTTTTGATGGGTTTGATTATTTATTATTTTGGACAACTAACACACTGCCGTCTGATCCCAAATTAGGCAAAGCCTGTACTCTAACAGCATTCTGGCTATGATCGCAGGCAGATTTGACTGCCTATACATGAATCACTGCTGCGCTCTTTCACACGGAATGGGGCATCAGTGATTAATGTATTCTACTAAACAAAATCTTAGCTATATTTTTACAAACATTAAATAAGTCTTATGTATTACTAACAATTTCGAGCCTTTGGTTACTTTAATAAATAACTTTATTATTATTATACATTTGAGTTAATTAAACTATGGCAGCCAGACAACTGATAAACTTATTTTAATAATTTTAATTCAAACAAATGTTGGCATAATAACAATTCTACTTAAAAAGAAAACAATTTACAAATAGAAAATAGCATTTAAGTCACAATCTGGGGGTAGTGTGCTCAAAAAGCTGGCAACGTTGCCTCGTTGTATAGCCAAGCTGATACGCTGGCCGAGGTACACTCACGCCCTTGGGTCACCGGAGGTTTCGACAAGGCGTCTGGACAAGCTTTTCACAAATTTCCGCGTGTCTGATCCCCATGGGTCCATGGTTTCAAACTAAACGGAACAAAAATATACCCGTCACCAATGGAAGCGTACTATCTCCGCTTGAGGCCCTCTGCTAGATCTATAAATATCGGAGACGTTCTCAAGGAAGGCCAGGTCAGAAGTACCCTAAACCGGCGAGCATGTATAAAGAATATAATGTCAGTGAATGAGGCGAAGGAGGTGTGCAAGGATCGTGACAAATGGAAGTCCGTTGCCTACCCTTCTGGGAAACAAGCGTAATTTTTTTTAAAAGAAAACGCCCTAACTTGGGAATCTAATCCCTGTGTTGCGAGTAGTTTGTCGTGGTTTCGATTCCCACCCAAGACACATATTTGTGTGCATGAACATGTATGTTTGTCCTGAGTCTGGGTGTAATTATTATATAAGTATATATTTATTAAAGAAAAGTATTATATTACGTAGTATATCAGTTATCTAGTTTCCATAATACAAGCTCTGCTTAGTTTGGGATCAGATGGCCGTGTGTTGATAATGTCCCAGAATATTATTATTATTATATTATAGACGGACACAAATTACACTCAGAACAAATATTTATGGGTCACACAAATAGTTGTCCAGCGCGGGACTCGAACCCGCGACACGAAGATGCGAGGCGACTGTGTTAGCCACTGCGCCACACGTGCAGTCATGTATCTATGTCTATGTATGTATGTATTTAAATATTTTAGTAGATAATAACTAATCTTTCTTAGGCGAATATTTAATGTGGTCTTCTTAAAATAATAACAAATATTCCCACTAGTTAATAATAAGTAAAGTAAGTCAGTAAGTAACATGATAACATTCGGAAAGTCCGTGATAAGTATAGAGGTGATTATTTGACCAGCTGGATTAATAAACAAATAAATGTAAGAAACTGAGGTTTATTTTTTAATCGTATCGTACTTATAATGACGACTGCTGGGCCGGACTAAGAGGAATTATAATTGACTAAATTCAAACCATAATTATTCATAACTAGTTGTGCCCCACGGTATTACCCGCGTTAATCTTTGTAAATTACTTACTGGATTAACACATAGGCTATAATTTATAAAGTTTGACGCGGGTAAAACCGTGGGGCACCCCCACGGTTTTACCCGCGTCAAACTTTATAAATTATAGCCTATGTGTTAATCCAGGGTATCAGCTAACTCCATACCAAATTTTATTAAAATCGCTGCCGTGAAGAAGTAACAATGTTTGTTACTTCACACAATTAGTGTGATAGCCTATGTGTTATTCGGATATATAAGTTATATTACTACAAAATTTAATCAAAATCCGTTCGGTAGTTTTTACGTGATTGAATAACAAACATCCATATATCCATACTCACAAACTTTCGCATTTATAATATTATTTATTTATTTATTTAAATAAGGCTTACCAACTAAATACATGTTTAACATTATTACACGACATTATATTAAGGTGATCAGACATGCATCTAAATTAAAGGTAGGCACAACATTAACAGAATAATAATAATTAACAGCTAGGTACACGTCGCATTAAACATAAAAAAGAAACTTACAGCTTATTACATAAGTATGTGTTGTTGTACACAGACAACAGTGTGCTTTACTTACATGTTTTTGAAAATGGCTTTTTTAAACATAATTATTTTGCCCCCCAAAACATCTAGATCGCAATTATAAAATATTTCATTACATTTTCTGAGGATGTAAGTATAAGGGGCATTATAACCATATCTATTTCTATTAAAGTCTATCGTGAAAGGTTTATAATTATGGATTCTGGCAGACGGTCTAGGCACGTTTAAGCTCAACTCAACTTACTAAATCTTGACAGTCTACGGATTGGTTTATAACTTTGAATAGGAAAGTCAAACCCAAGAAGTCCCTACGCCAACGTAATGATTTCATCTTGAAGTGGTTCAGTCTGTCATCGTAATGCTTAATACTACGTTTGATACCGGCTATTGCAGAGATTCTTCTTACAAACCTTTTCTGTACATTTTCTAACCGTTGAATACTATTTTCATAATTGGGATACCAAACAAAAGAACAGTATTCAAGGTGGCTGCGCACTAATGAGAAGTAGAGGGTCTTTAAAGCAGGAAGAGACTTAAATTGCTTAGTGTTGCGATTAATAAATGACAACATGCGTAGACATTTACTGACAGTGTTATCTACGTGTTTATTAAATCGCATCTCAGAGTCTACCAGAATACCCAAGTCTCTAACCTCGGTAACTACATCTAACACCTGATCTTTCATAGTATAGGAAGTAAGAAATTTATTTCTTTTTCGGGAGAACTTGATGTGATGGCATTTGTTAACGTTGGCATTAGTAGGATAATATTCCATGGTTAGGTCTATAATGTTAGTGTTGAGTAGATATATAAGAATAATCATTTTATTACTAAGATTATAACAAAAAAAAACAATAACTACTAAAATCTAGTAACTAGTATTAGATAGTAGTCTCTGCGCTTACACAGGTGAAATTATAATATAATAATAATATTTATATTGCAGAAAAGAGACATTAACACCATTGGTCCGCGAGTGTCTTTAAAAGAAAAGTTTAAAAGAGATTAATATCCTGATTGTAGATTTCAGTAAGTATATATATATATATATATGTATATCTGAAAATCTACTTGATGACCATAAAATAAAGATGATTTCTGTAAAAGGAGCGATACTCATAATATAAATACTAGATATAAGAATAACCTCGTGTTATACACAACAAAATAAGTAAAACTTTTGTGGGGCATCGTCCATGTTTAGGGTTCCGTAGCCAAATGGCAAAAAACAGAACCCTTAAAAATTCGTCATGTCTGTCCGTCCGTATTTCACAGCCACTTTTTCCGAAATTATAAAACCTGTACTGTTGAAACTTTGTAAGTAAATGAACGAGTATTCTGTGAACCGCATTAAGATTTTCCCACAAAAATATAAAAATAATAATGAATTTTATATATATTCATACATAGAACTGAGCCTCAAAATTATTTTTTGTCAAACTCATAGATGTGAGTTATCTATGGATAGGTCTTCAAAAATTATATTGAGGTTTCTAATATATTTTTTCTAAACTGAATAGTTTGCGCGATAGACACTTCTAAAGTGGTAAAATATGCCCCTCCCCCCTCTGCAACTTCTAAAATAAGAGAATGATAAAACTAAAAAACTATATAATGTACATTACCATGCAAACTTCCACCGAAAATTGGTTTGAACTAGATCTAGTAAGTAAGTAGTTTTGTTTTAATGAATTTTGAATACGTCATAAATCGTAAACCGCAATTTACCTTTCATTCAATCAACTCAAATATAATAATAAATAAAAAAACATAATATTATGTGACTTGCTGCTACGGAACCCTTCATGGGTGTGTCCGACTCGCACTTGGCCGCTTTTTTACTACGCTACCCTGCAGTGCATGACGTGGCAGCTACTGAGAAACTGCCAGAAATTCTCTGTAGGGATGTAGGAATCCTTCCTTAAGTTGCGTACTTGCTTATCGTGTGGGCAGTGGTTACCCTAGTGTCAGAATTGTTCAAGCCGCTCAGTAGGCCTCTGACATGGCTTAACGACTCATCATCATCATCATAGCAGCCGAAAGACGTCCACTGCTGGATAAAGGCCTGCCCCAAAGATCTCCACAATTGCCGGTCTTGTGCTATTCGCATCCAGTAGTTTCCAGCGACCCGCACAAGATCATCGGTCCATCTTGTAGGGGGCCTGCCCACGCTGCGTCTTCCGGTTCGTGGTCGCCACTCGAGAACCTTTCTGCCCCAACGGCCGTCGGATCTACGAGCTATGTGCCCCGCCCACTGCCACTTTAGTTTTGCAATTCTTCGGGCTATGTCGGTGACTTTGGTTCGCCTGCGGATTTCGACATTTCTGATTCGATCCCGCAGGGAAACTCCGAGCATAGCCCTCTCCATTGCTCTTTGGGTGACCTTGAGCCTTCTAATAAGGCCCATAGTGAGCGACCACGTCTCTGTTCCGTATGTCATCACTGGCAACACACACTGGTCGAAGACTTTCGACTTGAGACCCTGCGGTATTTTGGACGAGAAGATGTTACGTAGCTTACCGAACGCTGCCCAGCCGAGTTGGATTCTACGATTGACATCCTTCTCGAAGTTGGACCTACCTAGTTGGATGGTCTGTCCTAGGTAAATATAGTTCTCTACAACTTCGAGTGCGGAGTCACCAACTTTCAATTGAGTGGGTGCAACATGGACGTTTGACATAATTTTCGTCTTATCCATGTTCATTTTCAGACCCACTTGTTGAGAGACTCTGCTGAGGTCATCGAGCATTGTGCCGAGGTCTTCCATGGTCTCAGCCATGACTACTATATCATCGGCAAATCGAAGGTGAGTGATGTACTCGCCATTGACATTGATGCCAAAGCCTTTCCAGTCCAGAAGCTTGAAGATGTCTTCCAATGCAGCGGTGAACAGTTTCGGAGATATAACATCACCCTGTCTCACGCCTCGCTGCAAGTGGATAGGTTTCGAGATCTGGTCCTGGAGTCGCACTGACATAGTGGCGTTTTCATACAAACACTTTATCTTAACGACTGTTGTCAACTAATGACTACAACCGGGACCAACAGCTTCACGTGCCCTCCGAAGCACGGAGACGCTCAGAAATTAAACCACTTTGGCGGTCTATGGACTGACCGCGAGCCTAATTGCTTAACCTCATCGATCGCTTATGGATCGGTTTAATTGCGTATTGTTTTATACGTATTAACTTAGTTCGACAATTTGTAATACTTACGTGCTACGCAACTTGGCTTTTATAGTTCTTTTAAACTTATTTGTAGGCAATTATCTGATATCATTGAGAAGTTTATTGTAGAATCTTATACGTTCATTGCCCTATAAAATATTTTATATGTATTCATGTTACATATTTGGTTTGTTCCTTTTACAGAAGGAATCTTTATTTTTATGCACATAAATTAGATTCTCATACATATACTGAAATGCTACTGTTAAAATGTTGACATCTTTATTTTTTTCTTTTAGTAACTCTTGGACCAATTTGTTATGTAGCTCTTACAGCTCTTTTTCCTCCAATATTAATTATCAATGTTCGTAGTGCTACCCCAGAAGGAAATTCCATTGGACATTGCACTTTGAAAATAACTAAAATTAATTATTTCAGCTGTGTCAACATCAGTTAGCCGTCTAATATATTTACATAAGCCGCAAAACAAATATTACATTTGCCAAAAGTAATTTTTTTATTGAATATTCCTATTTTTCAAATTATCACACAGCCAGCACATCCAGCTACCCCAATCTGTCAAATTTCTTTTATAGATTTTCAACTTCATCACATAAATAGGTTCACTTTCAATTGAATAAATTTTACAGATTGGATTAGCTTGATGTGCTGGCGTTTGTACCATCGCACTTTTCGCCATAGATAGGTAGGGAGTTTATCCTCACATCCTCGAACCTTTTCGATCTCCTACGGTTTGTTTTCAGGGAAGTTGCCTCCCATGTACGGCTGTGGAATGAACTCCCTGTTACGGTTTTCCCAAGAGACTACAGCATAGAGCCCTTCAAAAAAGGAGTTATAAGGTTTCTAAAGGGTCGGCAACGCGCTAATGATGCCCCTGGTGTTGCAAACGTTCATACGCTACGATGACCACTTACCATCAGGTGGGCCTTAGCCAAAGATTGTTGTAGGTACACTACCTACTGAAAATTCAACGCTCTTCAGAAAATTCTCGATATTGATTTAAATATTAACGTGAAACCGCCGCCGTCGGGATACCAACACTCACGAGGTTTTATTAATTGATTATAACGGCCCCGGGGAATTAATGTAGGGACCTACCACAGTTTTTGTATGTATCTAATATTATAAAGGCAAAAGTTCATGTGTGAGTGTGTATGTTTGTTACTACTTCACGGCTAAAGTTAACGCGGGTAAAACCGCGGGGCACAGCTAGTGAAAAATATCGAGGAAACGATAACTCCATTGCCTGTCTGAAGGCTGAGACTTACCTACATGTAGAATTAGTAGTGGCGGAATACGCTGTGCCAGTGGGCGGCCTCGCGGACCATAGTCCGATATATAAAATATAAAATTATGGTTCTAGCATAAACTATAAACATAATTTTATATTTTTGCCTTTCAAAGAATTAATGAACAAACATACAAATTGGTTACATAACTCTGTACCTATGTATAAAGATATATTGAAAAGGACTACGATATCTTCGGGGGAGACTAAAAACCAATTTGTTGGGCATAAATTTATAACGTAACTGATTTTTATTAAAATTTATATTACATGCCTACCTTACACTTATTCTTTATATTTTACCATTATTGAATTAAACCGTACCGTGTGAAATCGTAAATTTTCTTGTACCTATGACTAACCCTTAAACAATAGTCTTTTAGTTCGCACTCTTTCTCTGGAAGTAAGATATATATTTTAAACGAATCACGTTACGTAACTGTTTGATACTTTACTAAATTAATTAATCATTATTATTTCTTGGATAACATTAATTAAATTATAATAACAATTCTACTTAAAAAGAAAACAATTTACAAATGGAAAAAAGCATTTAAGTCACAATCTGCGGGTAGTGTGCCCAAAAAGCTGGCAACGTTGCATCGTTGCATAGCCAAGCTGATACGCTGGCCGAGGTACACTCCCGCCCTAGCTAGATATCTAATTTGGTAAATAGGATTTCAACTTAATTCTGAATTATTTCATCCGATCCCGAATCTGTGGCAAGTACATCGATGTTTATCGACGTACCAGAACGTTTCTTTGAGCCATGCACGCTTTGAGTAAAGCATCTTCTACTCGGTTGCAAACCAACGTCCCAATCTGTTGGGAAAATGGTTTGCGACTGTACGACTGCAGTCTAGATGGATGGCAACCACCAGGGTGACCTCTGTAGGGACGATGGTTTGCAACCGTGTAGAAGATGCTTAAGGTAAGATCCACCCATTATTGTATCTCTGGTTTCAATCCTGGTTTGCTATTGATTTGTTATCCACGTAGGTACGGTTTTGCTCAAGGCAAGTCAGAATTTATGTTCTGGACGATATTTTGAAAGATATTTCAAGTAATAGTTAAGTAAAGTAAATTTATTGTACACTATAACTTAAAGTTAAAATTAACATACATTCATTACGTACAAAGTCTTATCGTTACTGCGATTTCTTGCAGACATCCAATTATGGAGTGGATAGACGAAGGAAAGGGGAAACAGGGTAGATAGGTGTAACAATAGGTCAACTTAATGTAATAAATGTAGGTGAAATAAACTATTGAGCGTAATCGATGTGTTTGGTTAGTATAATAAATATTTTTTTTTTTGATTAAAATAGAACACCAACGGCCTATACATTATGCATAAACTAATTACAGGTAAGGTATACATAACAATTACAAAGTAAAATTTGTATTTATTAGATTTAAGAAAATCATAATAATATGAAGTACAAGTATAGTTTTTATATTATTATATGATATAAATATGTGTCGAATGTATCTCTAAATGGAGGCAAAATTATACAAATAGTGCCTACAACCACAGAGCCACAGATCATAAAAAAATATCATTTTCAGCGTCTTTATTAGTGCCCGTAATTACTAGGTTCAGATCTAATGCATCATCATCATCATATTAGCCGGAAGACGTCCACTGCTGGACAAAAGCCTCCCCCAAATATTCCCACAATTGCCGATGGAGTTATCGTTTGTTGCGCTATTCGCACCCAACAGTTTCCAGCGCCCCGCACAAGATCATCGGTCCATCTCGTAGTATGTCGGTGACTTTGGTTCGCCTGCGGATTTCGATATTTCGCCAGGACTCTCACCCTCGACACAGCGTGGATGGTAGAGCGCCCATGCCGAAAGCCGAACTGGCTCTCGTCCAGGTCCGGCCCCTCTCCGCACAAGTGGCCAACGAGGCGGACTGCAATTATCCGCTCGAGCAGCTTGCCCACCTCGTCCAGAAGCACTATGGGCTGGTACTTGGACGGCGAGTCTGCAGGGCGCCCCGCCTTTCTGAGCAGGACCAGACGACCATGTTTCCACAAAGTGGGAAACTGGCCCCGCTCAAGGCACGCTGTGTAGAGTCCCGTCAGTTGGGGACCTGGCTCTTTCAGAGCGAGGGCGAACGCACAGCCGTGAATCCCGTCGGGCCCCGGAGCCACGTTTTTGGCCCGGAGCCGCATCACGGCCGCCCTCAACTCTTCCTGTGTCACCCCTGGGACGCTGATGGCGTTCTCCTCTGTAGGCTCTGCGGCTGTGTGTGTGATAAAGTTGAAAATCAGAAGATTTTCAACTTTATCACATAATCATAAGGTTCACTTTCAATTGGGGAAATTTCACAGATTGGGGTAGCTTGATGTGCTGGCGTCTGTACATAAATAATATTAAAGTATAGAAACATTGACTTGCTTTAGAAAACGTATTTTAAGTCTTGAGTGTGGGTTCAGTTTGCGGGTAGCATAAGCTTAGCTTTGGCTTGTCAGTTGTCTTTATAGTAAGGAGCAAGTAAAGTGTCTATAATAATAAGCGACAGCTAAAATATTGGATATAACTCGGACATTGCTTTGTGTAGCATAACTCTGTCTGTGTACAGTCCAAAATAGAGCTAATGTTATCCATAATCGGACAGCGTGAGCTCTGTTATAGGCGGTGTTTTCCCTTATTAGGTACAGACGCCAGCACCTCCAGCTACCCCAATCTGTTAAATTTCTTTTATAGATTTTTATCACATAAGCATAAGGTTCACTGTCAATTAGGGACGGAGCGATAAGAAATTTTTGGCCCGTCGAATGGTTAAGCTTTGTCAAATGTGCTTTCTTCAAACCGGAGCCTATAAAAAATCTTCCGCTAAATAAGTTCAAACAAAAACTTAAAATATGGCTTTTAGAAAAAACATATCGCACCTTGAAAACAAAAGTGGCGTTATACAAAAACAGTAACTTTTCAGTATGGCCATTAGAAGTTTAGGCCCAATACTTTAATCAATATTTAATGCAAAAAACTGAAATACAACACGGTAATTAGTTTCACCTAACAGTTTGACTATCTGGCTTTTCATCAATTATGGAAAACATGTGAGTATTAAGGTAGTTATTTAGAAAAAACTGTTTTAAAAAACGATCCGGATAGTGTCACTTATGATATTTTTATTTGTTTCAATTTTAGAATAATAATCCAAGTTATAGCTTATCTTATGATAATAGTTACATAAGAAAAACTTAAATAAAACAAAATTATGTGATAGTAATAAGAAAAAATATTTATTTGGCAAAAATAAAGTAAGATGCAATCAGTACAATCGGAAATAAATCAATACTAAGGATGTATGAGTTATATAAAACTTCTTCTTCTCTGTCATTAGTCGGATTTCACTTTATCAGTCCAGCGCATACGTAACCTGCAATGAAATCTAGTTCCCTCCACTTTTCCTTGCACAACCAGTCATTCTATAGAGTCGTTATCCCGTCTGGAGACATGTCCGAAGTACTGCAGTTTGCGCGACCGTACTATAGCTGACAGACGCTGCATGATGCCGAGCTTTTGAAGCATGTTTTTGTTAGTGTGGAACTCTGTCCACGATATCCCATGCATCATCCTCCAGCACCACATCTACAGAGCATCTATCTTCTTCTGCCGCGTAAAGAAAAATGGGGAATACAAGTGTACCCACGAGACTGATTTGTGGGTCAGAAAGTTCATTTGTAGTTATCATCTCCATATTGTTAATAACAAATTCGGAATTATTTTCACTTATATTAGCACTTTCAGTGGTGGCTAGACGGATATTTGGTGAATCAGGTGCAAAAACAGTTGTAGGTGTAACAATGATTTGGTTGAAGACGAAGAAGATGAAGAGTAGCTCGAAAATGAGCTTGAAGATGAAGATGAACTTGAGCTTGAAATACAGCTTGTTTTCTTTCCGGGTGCGTATGTTGTATAAGTATCAGAAGCAGCTGAAAAGTCACCATCACCAACATTGAAGTAGTTTTCGTTGTCATGTGAATCTGAATAGTTGTTAGTCATTGGCAATTCACTTAAACTGGATGATGAAGGTTTGGGTGATAAACTGTTGTCTTTATTTGGAATAACCATCTGTAATATTCTTCTTTCTCCACTTCTTGACAGATCCATGACGATTACCAAAAAAAAGGAAATAATAACCTATTATATAAAAAACAGGTGAAGCGAGAATAAAATTATCCTAAAAATTAAAATAATATTTAGGTAAACTCTATTATTAAAAGAAGACAATCGAAGTTATCAATAGCCACAGAACTGGCATTAGATAAAACTGCATAATCGGTTACAAAACAGTATCTACAGTATTATAATTTTAAATTATTTAACAGAATAAAACATAATTTTTCTTATATTTTTATTGTATAACTGGCACTTAAAGCAAAATGAGACTTATCGAATACTATAAAACATCAATATTTCAATTAACTTGTTAAAAAACCGGCACTAAACATAAAATGCCATTTTTCAATTTATTAATTAAATTATTTCTGCAATACTTAAACTACATAAATGGTACTATACTTAAAATGCCAATTATGTATTGATTCATGAAGAGAATCATTTACGTAAATTATATTTAAAACTAGCTGTGCCCGCGACTTCGTCCGCGTGTTAATTAGTTTATTTTGGTTTTTTTTGTGTTTAGTAAAATAAATGACTTTTTCTAAAATAAAAGTAGCCTAAGTTACTCCTTATTACATCAGCTACCTGCCAATAAAAGTCTTGTCAAAATCGGTCCAGCCGTTTCAGAGATTAGCCGGAACAAACAGACAGACAGACAGACAAAAATTGTAAAAAATGTTATTTTGGTGTATGCACCGTATATATATTCATATTTATGTAGTAAAAACCGGTTATTTCAATATTACAAACAGACACTCCAATTTTATTTATTTGTATAGATGTCACTAAAAATGAAATGTCACTTTTTTACTCACCGCAGCGTGCGTTCCCTCTAGATGCTTGGCTCGAACTGACATAGTGCCATGTTTTCAATTACGACGTTGTCACTTGACCTAAAAGTAAAAACTGACTCTACCGACATCTAGGCAAAACTATCTGAACTATTTGAACGTATATCTTTGCATTAGAAGTGTTTCTTTTTAAATAATCTAGATGTCTCTTTATCTCAAAATTGACGATTTTGGCATAATGCCACTTTTGTTTTCAAGGTGCGATATTATAAAATAAAGGATTTTTTATGGATAAAGAAAGAAAAAATAACATTTAACTATATTTTATTTATTATATCTCTTGACATTAGTTTAGTTTTAATTTTATATCTTCATAATTATTGTATTTTATGTCTTTATTTTTATTGTAGTAGTTGTTGTTAAGTTTTATTGTACCTATTTGTGTGTTTTGTTCAGTAATATTGAAATTAAAAATGTAAGTATTCTACCATAGACGAGATAGGCAGCATGGATGGCTAAATTATTATAAAATTATTGTCTATGTATAAAAGGACACCTGTCTAAGTGGGTACTTCGGCATTACGTACCTTCAAGAAGTTATACTTCAAAGTTCCAAGTCTACAGGCCCCATCTCGCGCCAGCGCATTTACCCGCAGCATAATTAGGCTTGTGTCCAGAGCGCAGGAATCATAGGGGTTATAGGTATTAACGTTTTTTTTTGTTAAACGGGACTGTTTTAGACGATGCTTTCCCTTGTCAGGTATATTAACAATAAAATAAATGAAGAACGATCCGAGGCCTTCATTTTACTAATGTATTTCAGATTGTCTTAAGTAGGTACATATTATTATGTATTTCAACCGGAAACAGATTCACGATCGTAAACTCATAGTACGTACACCTAACAGACCTTCAACCTCACCCAAGATTACGCTTTCGCGTCATCGTCATTGATATACTCATACAATACATTCAATTGTTGTGTTATCCGTTGTCAAGTAACGGCATCGATTTAACCATTATATTCCAAAACACCAAACCATGCACTGGTTGTGACAATAATTCTAATTCTGACTATGTTTTCGAGTTGATAAAGATTTCGATAAAAGTTTCCTTTTATAAAATGGCAGCGATTTTGCCGACGGGTCTGCGAAATGGAGTGAGTGGTTGTTATGCTATTATTTTGCTATGTTGTGTACGGATTTGATTAGACAATGTAATTATGGCAGAAAAACCTAGTGCACATGAAATTAGTGACGTGTGATACAAGTTTCTGTAAGAGTTCTCAGGATCATGTCAGTCAAATTACGTTCACAGCTGGATAAAACCCTCCCCAAAGAATGGGGGGATATTCCATAATCGCCACGAATGGCAGACGGGTTGGTGATCATTCACAAAAATAAACTGCTGCCAACGGTACGTTCTTTGGTAGGTACTCCCTCGGGACGATCTCTACGCCCCCCACGATATGAGATGGTGTGCTGATATTCTTTGCCGTCACCACACAGCAAAGAGTTCTCAGGATAGTATTAGAAATTGTCTTTCGAAATTACCCCGAGTACCCCATCTCATCCCAGGGGTGGCGCAGTAGTCGTCCCAAAGGAATATCTACCATGCTATTAAGTTTCAAGGCTAATGTGTATGTCGGTTTATCAAATCAAATCAAATCAAATATTTATTTGCTCAAATATGGTACCTACATACGATCTTAATGAATGGCATCATATGTCGTAAAGAAATGGATCGATATTAATGCTGTTACATATATGATAGTTGGTATTGTTGAGATCATTCTTAGGAATTTTTCAAAGATCGCCAATCTCCCAGTTAGTAGATGAGTAGGTTATTAGCTACCTAATGTGTTCAGGGGCCGGGCTCTTATTACTAATATTGGCGTAGTTTTAAGCTCACTTAAACCTTTAAAAAATGTTTGTTCTGTTGTTATAAAGTAGGTTCAGAAGTACAGACGTCAGCACATCAAACTATCCCAATCTCTCAAATTTCCCTAATTGAAAGTGAACCTTATGCTTAGGTGATAAAGTTAAAAATCTATAAAAGAAAGGTCATTGGCCGAAATCTGACCCCGTTAACGATAGTTTTCCTACAAAAACCAAATTAGTTTTAAATTGTTAAGTATTAACCTACATTAAAATTTAGATAGTTATTTTTTCTTAAACCATGGGAATAACATGTTAAAGATAAATAAAAAATAGGTAGTAAATGTATTGATAAAACAATTCCAGTGAACAATATACAGACCAAATGGTCTGTATATTGTTGAACTATACCGGCACCATGAATTGGTTAACCACAAAATATTAATACGGGGAAAAATACAGTCGCGACATGTCAGGAGCAAAACATACTATACTTACATATTGGTGAATCCAACAAGACAGGGCAGAGATAGTATCGAAGATTACTACTGCTCTTGTATCCACGGTTGCCGCGCTATTGGATGCTGCGCGCATAGTATATTTTTTGTCTTGGGCCCGACATCAAAATCAAATTGATGCGCCTGCGGCGTTTTTAGACGATCCAATTATTCCTGTAGACATTGATCATGTCGAATAAAACTTAAAAACTCTTCTATACTTGTTTTATTTAACTTATTTTATTTTTAAAATCATGTTTACTATCAAAAAACCAATAAAAATGTACTAAGCCTTGTTATAATAAATCTTATTATTGTATTTTTATTGATTAGATTTATGTTTTTTTCCCGTTGTCTGCGTTAATGCGACATATATATTTGTAAACTAGAGACGTTTATCTAAACATACTACCTATTTTTTTTCTGTAGGCCGTGGGTGGAACCTATACCCACGGCCTACAGAAAAAATATAATACTTAGTTGCCCAATGACCTTTGACTGATTTGGTTCGCTGTATGTGCTGGCGTCTGTACGAAAATTCCAAGGATACCTATTAATTTATTTAACTTTAACAGCTGGTGGTATTTTCTCAGATTTACATTGTTCAGGGTTAAACACTTAGTAGGTAATAGGTTCTTAGTAGGTTTTCTCATAGTATTAGTCGAAAAGCTTGTAATGATTAATAAATAAAAAAATAAATAAAAAAGGTTTTTATTCACGTAGACTTTAAAAAAGCGCTTGTAAATAGTCAGAACATGTTTGTAGTATTATAGTTGTATACATTATTATTTCTAGTAACAAAGACATTTAGGCACACATTGTATTGATTGTATTAAAACATTTATTTTATAACAGCAATGATATTTAGCCAGCTCGTATCAAGCTATTGTCAAGAGATTATGTTTAAGTTTAATTATCTAGTTTAAGTCTAATATTTTTAATACATATTGTCAATGGTTCTGTCTATATTAAGGTGTTATTATTATGACGGACCTTGTGTTAATAACGACGGTCGCGCTTTAATGCTACCACCGGATCCAATGCGCCCTAACTGAGAAGACCCAGCGAAACAAACTCAGCGGGTGTCTCTACTACCGGTTTCAAAATTAAAAATGTAAATGCATAAAGCGATTTAAAAACATTCTATTTAATTTATATTATTTACGGTACCTACATACCCATTTTAGATAATTTCTTAGAAAAATCCTTAAACATAAAAAAATCTTTAACTTAAAAAATATCTTGTACTTACTTAAAAATTACATTTAGAGTCAAATTGGTAAATTAAATTACTTAAGTCTTTATATTGTAATAAACAGTCTTTTTTATTATTATTATATTAGGTATAATATTTTGGGATGCACCTATATTGGTAGCGTGAGCAGTGCCTGATTTAGATTACTGACAGCCCTTAGGCTTACTCAATTTGCGCCTTCCTATCTGTCCTGCTTATGGCTAACCAACCCACTAATATCCTAACTATCCTATATATCCTACTAATATTATAAATGAAAAGTTTGTGAGTATGGATGTTTGGACGTTTGTTACTCAGAAAGTACGGATCCGAATAACACATAGGCTATTATAATTTATATACTTTAACACGGGTGAAACCGCGTTAAAGTATATAAATTATACACCACAGCTAGTGATTTTATAATATTTTACTAACTTTCTTTCCCTCCCTGTTACGCCCATATCAAATATTTTTACCCGTGGCAAAAGGTTATTCCTCAGGATGCATACAGTCAAACTATATACTTACCTTATTGAGATCTGTTCAGCCGGCATAAAAAGGTAACAGATAGACTGACTACTTCTTCATTTAAATATGTATAACTAGCTGGGCCCCGCGGTTTTACCCGCGTTAAACTTTATAAATTATAGCCTATGTGTTAATTCAGGATGTCAGCTAACTCCATACCAAATTATATTAAAATCGCTCTAGCCGTAAACGGCTAGAGCGATTTTAATTTTAATTCGGTCTAAAGACCGAAGAAGTAACAAACATACACACTCACACACTCACAAATGTCGCCTTTATAATATTAGTGTGATTAGATATCTTTATGATTATTATTTATATTAATCAAATTAATTCACTTTATGACTGAATTACTTGTCAATTATATATTTAACCAATAATTCAGTCATGAAAGAACCGTAGTAAATAATTGAATTAGAGGTAGATAAGAAAAGTAAAGAGTTATCCAAATTAAATAATTTGAATTGCAGCCAGTCAGGCAACAAAAGAAGAAAGGCGCGAATTAATTCAATCTCTTATTATTAAAATCCTATTATTTATGAAGTACCAAATATAAAGTAGGAGAAAAAGGCTCGTGAAACTTCCTCCACGATTCCTACGCCCTAGACTCATTGAGCCTAATTAGGTTGGGGGTAAATCAGGCTCTGACCGTGAAATGGGCTCTGTAGACATGGGAATTTGACGTGTGTAACTCGTTGTAGGTATGTACCTAATGCCTGAGTAATTGAATTCTTTAAAATTATAAGTTGGTACAAAGCCAGCACATCCAGCTACCCCAAATGTCTTTTATAGATTTTCAACTTTGTCACAAAAACATAAGGTTCACTCTCAATTGGGGAAGTTTGTCAGATTGGGGTAGCTTGATGTGCTGGCGTCTGTACATAAGAAAAATAAGTAATACAAATAATTCGTTTATTTTTATGTACCTAGTTACCTAATTTGTTACTTTGGTGATTATGTATGTATATATTTTACTTTGTTTTAATTAGCTTAATAATTATAATACCTACCTGCATACATAGTATGAATTAACTACATGCATAGCTAGTAGGTATCATTTTAAAACCCGGCATGTGCAAATCGGAATCACATTGAGTGGGTTCCGTACTTTATAGAACGAAGGTTTACTATGTTAGTTCGAATCATAAATGAACATCTATCAACTGTAACTGGCATATAGCTTGGCTTAGTGATGTTCCACTCACAGTACAATAAGTAATATACCGAAGAAATTGAAATATGGAATTATTGTTTTCTGTTATATACAACGGACGGTCTCATTTTAATGGTTTTCCTCGGAAATTGTCACTAATATTGTTTAGGATTCCATTCCATTAGCCCCCCTCCCCCCACATCGACTTTGAAGGAGATTGGTCAATTACTGCAAATGCTCAAAATGGCAGAATATTTTTTAATTCTGACTCATTGATATCAATGTTCTAACTACAAAAACACGACCAGAAATAATCATGTATCGATTTTGATAATATCGGTCTAGTAAATGTTTAGATATTATTAAATAATTGTTAGGCAATGTGTTTAAGGTCTATAGTCAATTTAAGTTCCACATACTTAATAAGTGCTACTTAGATATTGTTGTCGCATCTAGTTTCCTATCGGCGTCTATTATAAAGATTATTTGCGATACTACCAAATCGTTAAACTAGTAAACTTAGTTTACTAGTTTAACGAGGTCTCAAGCGTCAAGTATGTATGACGGTCGTGTGTAATACACGTACACAACACGAAAGCGTTCCCAACTCTTTCCCTTTACAATTAACTACTTTACTATTAACTTTACTATTATTTCCGTTACAATTACCTCGTTATACCAATGCATTATGACGTCATCGCTAACGCGCAGTAGCACTACGTCAGAGAAATGATGCAATAACTAACAGTGTATTAAGAGATTATTAAATTTCTGAGAAGCTTGAGAGAAGTAAAGCTACCCATAAAGCTACTCAATACTCAATTCTTTATTGCATTCCACAATGTATGTATAGGTGGTAGGTACAGGTGAAAAGTTCATTATGGACCCTGTCGGGCACAGCAAAGTAGGACAGAGGAGGATTTATTTCAGCCATCTAATATTAATTTGTATTAAACTCAGTAACTTTAATATATAATATAGTATAATTATAATAATAATATATAACTGATCAATGGATCAGTTATTTTATTAAGTATATAATTTATATATTTCATTTATTGTGTGTGTTACAATTTATCATATTCATATTTATATTTATAGATAGGTAATGCTGTAACATTTGCATAGATTTCATGCTTCAGTTTAATTTAATTGAATAGGTATAGTTATTTTTAGCATAAATATTATTATTATCAATTATATTTAAAAATATTAAGAAACAATGATCTTATCTTAATACATATATATTCATTATTTACCTATACATTATTATTATTTAGATCATGTCACTTAAATATTCACTGATACTGTACTAGCATTTAGATAATAGTAGATTCTTTAGATTAGCGGAGAATAGATGAAATAGCTAATATTAAAGACTCACTTCCTCACTGTATTCTCACTTCCCAAGATTGTTAAAGCATTTGGGTTTTTTATTAGTGACGTTTTTATGATTAGTTATCTAATTTTAAGATGTAAAATAGGTTATTTTTTACTCCGACGCCATTTTTAGCTTACGTATAGCTAAAAATAGTAGGTACTGTACAATATAATAAATACTCAGAAGTTTAGAAGGGACTTACCAACATTTTACATTTGTTAAGACAAAATAATTGCAATAATAAAAAATATCTTGGAGTTAACACACTGCCAGCTGATCCGAAACTAGGCAGAGCCTGTACTATGCCAACCAGCCAAATACACATTTGTGAATATATATACATATATATCTCTATACAAGTTGGATATACTTATACATTTTTTTAGATTCGTTTTCTTTTTTATATTGTTTAGCTTTTTTATTTTTTGGCGTCTGCTATTATTGCGCAAACATATATTATATACTAGCTGTGCCCCGCGGTTTTACCCGCGTCAAATTTTATAAATTATCACAGTTCCTTCCACGTAGGTGGTAGCGTGATAATATGTAGCCTATATGTTGACCCGACCTCTTGGTAATATTCATGCAAAATTTTAAGTAAATCCATGCAGTACTTTTTGAGCTTAGCCCGGACATACATACAGACAAACAGACACACAGACAAAAATTCTAAAAACTATATTTTTGGCTTCGATATCGATTGTAGATCACGCCCCAAGTATCCTTAAAAAAAATTCAATGTACAGTTTTGACTTTCCTACGATTTTATTATATGTATAGATTGAATTCAATATTTTTAAGAGTGCGTGTATATGCTACCTTAACCAATTCCTTCATCTTTTTCACTAAGATATACAAATAAATAATTGTATCTTTGATGCCCAAGATATAGTCTTGACCTGGTTTGAGACGGTAGGTAATTTGTCAATAAACGATTTAATTATGTCCGGGTAGGCTATACCTACTATCGGCTCACAATAAGCGTCTAGGCAGGAAAATAAATTTAATTTTTATCTGTTATTCTAAATTTCTAATCGGTAGTAAAACCGACTGAGTCATCTTATGGTGCCATTTGCTTTCTGTTACCATTTAGATACGGAACTACAAATAACTTCAAATAAGTACCAAACGCATATTAAAACACACATCATCTACCTAAATGTGTTGAATAGCCTTGTATAAAGGATGCAAGCTAATCATTGTTTCCTCTTCAATTAGTTTTCCGTTGACCTGGTTCTGTTTCAACACCTTCAATTATTTCGTCCCTTAATAATTAATAATATATCATTTTTGAATATTAATACATAGGCTGTGGATAGCTACTCAAGTACCACTAAGTTATATGTTTTTGAATTATGCTGGAAACCAAGAAACAAAGTAATCGCCAATAAAATAGTTAGTTCTTAAATTGCCGACAAAATTAGTGAGAAACAAATTACTATATTTTACCTAATTCAGGAAGCAGCTGATTTAAATGAATAATTTTACACATTTTATAGTTCTGTTTTACAATCCATATCGTTGCGTGATTGAATATAATATATGTATGTGACTACTCTACGTGAATTTTATTTATGTTTTTTTAGACAACGCACTAGGGAATCTAATCTCTGTGTCGCGAGCTACTTTACAAACATATAATAGACGGACACAAATTACATCCAGACACCGAACGACAAATTATGAGTCACACAAATAGTTGTCCGGCGCGGGACTCGAACTCGCGACACGAAGAAGCGAGGCGACTGTCTTAGCCGCTGCGCCACACGTCACGCCACAGTCAATTCAAATTCATTCAATTCAAAATTAATATCTCTGAAATCAAAATTTCACATATCATTGATCAATGATCATGCTTCGTGGCCTTGTTGAAAGGAAATACTAAATCCTTGGTTTCATCGTCTTACATTCGTTCGTGTATCAGTGGTTTTCCGCACGCGAGCTAACAAACACACCAAAATTGAACGTTTCGTGCTTTTTTATTACTACGTGATAAAAATGAAACAGGAGAGTAATGAAAATTATGAGAAAGAAGAAATTGAAGAGGCTAATACGGATGAAATTAGGACCAAGGAACAAGATGCGTCAACGGACATAATTAGTGATGAAAAAGTTTGTAGTTTTGTTATTTAACGTAAGGTTGTTGTTAATACCGCGGTTATTATTTCAAGCTTGTTCGTTGTTGTGTTTCTAAGATAAAGTACATTGCTGTGCTTGTAAAAGCCGTGCCATTCGGTTTTACCCGCGTGAATCTTTATAAATTATAGCCTATGTGTTATTCTGATGTATAAGCTATATTATTGTAAAGTTTCATTAAAATCCATTCAGTAGTTTTTACGTGAACTAGTGAAAAACAATACCAGACTTAAACTGTGATGTGTACCTATAAGATTCTGGAAACAAAATAGAAAATAGGTTACTTAATTTTAAGATTTAAACATTGACTTTTTCAATCAGTATATCTAATACATGCATTCTTAATGGTGCGATTAAGATGACTTTAGGATTTTTCTTTGTTATACAGCCAGATCCGAGACGAATTACTTTCGTTTACACTAATAATATTAACGCAGTAAAATGTAGTTTTAAACATACGACAGAATAATTTTGTAACTTTACGGGCCGAACGTAGTAGGGAGACTCAAGTATAGAAAGAGTGAGAGATGTTGTGAGACTAACAAACGGACAAAGAGAAAGAGCTCGTCTGCAAAAATACAATGGACTCTTATGAAATTGAAACTTTTTCGAAATTTCAGATCAAGGGGTTGGATGCAAACCGCTATGCGACAAAGAAGACCGTGGCTCAGGGCATGTTGGACATCGCCCTGCTGACGTCCAACGCATCCCAGCTCAAGTACGTCCTCCAAGTGGGGCCTAAGCATGAATTCTATACACTGCTAGTGGTGCTAATTTCTATCTCTATTGTGCTGCAGGTAAGAATATCTAACATTCTATTATACATCCTCAATCAGTGTATTATAGTGGTATCGTTTTTAAGATTTGATAACTCTGGCTCTGACCCCAAAAAGTTACCTCTGAGTGTACTTAAGCTACAAAGTAAAACAAAATTCAATAAACTTTTTTATCTTGCCAAAATTGAGCAACGCTGATTGCTTTAGCTGAAGCGTCATACAAGTCCTGAAGGGAACAAGAGACTGGACAAGAAGGACAATCAGATAAATGAGCCATACTTTGGGGTGACACGCCGCACTCGCAGATGTTTTGTGATGTGGGAATGTAACCCCATTTGCACATGTTTTCCTTGGATCAACCAACCTGGGTACGTAGTCTATTAAGAGTCCTCCAGGTTGGCCATGGCAAATTATATCCCGGAGGTAATTTTTGTACTGTGTACTTAAGATGGACGACTGGACTCTATTTAAAGTACCTATGTAAGCGTGCAGGTTTTGTTATTGGTGGTGAGGGCTATGTCCAGCAATGGACTTGTACTGTCTGTAGGTGGCGC
Organism: Pseudoips prasinana; assembly: GCA_951640165.1. Lineage (NCBI taxonomy): Eukaryota > Metazoa > Arthropoda > Insecta > Lepidoptera > Nolidae > Pseudoips > Pseudoips prasinana. Next base: position 26,365,648 of record OX621251.1, on the reverse strand, counting down.
TGGGGTTCGCGCTTCTGTCACTCAACCTGCTACGGGACTGCTGGTTCCATCGCCCGCGCTATGCTGTGTCAGCTCTACGAATCAACTATGTGACAACTGCGTGTGCTTTCATTGTTACTGTCCTTAATATTATTGTCTCAGCTTTTGATTCCTCGCTTTCTAGATATTATGACCTGAGCTAAGTCACCATTAGTTGGTGAAAAAATCATTTACTTATAGGTATTTATAATCCTAATTTCTTAACTGTAAGTAGGTACAGTCGACGCGACGATATACCTACTTGCATTACGAAAGTCGCTCTTATTGCCTACGTAATAAAAGCATTGTCAAGGTCATTGATGTGGCGTCCGTTGCATATAATTTACAATCAACGACTGTTTATGAATTCACTTATTTACTTAAGATAAGTTACCTATGATATGTATTTGTAATATTTTCTACATATTCGCACATGCAATGTTATTATTATATGCGTTGTTTTGTTCAAATATGTAAATTCTAATATTCGATTGCGGCATAAATTATATTTTTGAATTGCGTTCACTGTTTGAAAGGGAAAATCAAAAACAAGCAACTTTTTATTCTGTGGTTTTGCAAACACAGAATAAAAAGTTACTGTAAAACCCGTAGACAGAGTTTCTCTGTCTACGGTAAAACCTTTGTTTTTGATTTTGCCAGGAAATAAGTAATAGAGTATAAATATAGAGACAGGCAGTTATCGTTTAATGTTGGTAATCGACTAAAACCGTTTTTATTTGGCCATAAACTTACTAAACGTTTTGTTTTAGCTTCTTATTGGATTACTGTTTGTGGTAATCGGAGGTTTGGACTTGAATGACCATCAGGACCAGCCGTCGGCCGTAATACTGAATGACGTCATAGTCATATTTATATTCGTCATATCCGTGATTAATATCGTCATTTCTGCTTTTGGCATTGAATATTCAAATAACCCTTTAGTGCTAGAACGTTTCAATTATGAGTATATAAATAGACAATATGTCAGTAAAGCTAACCTTACCGGTGCGTAGATACCACAAAAATTACGAATTTTGATTCAAATAACATAGTACGCTAAGTTAAATGGAATTTAGGTACTATATGCCAAATAATTGAACATCAATTGATGGATCACTATAGATCGAATGTTTAAACACTCGAACGTTCATAATATCTAATGGTTAATAAATCGAACATTCAATCGATTGATTTGTTCCTGTCACTCGCCGGCCGCTGACCGGGTCATTGCTCGGCTCAAAAGAAAAGTAGGTTAGGTTATAACTAACACCATACAACGCAACACATTATATGGCATCGGTTCTAACCTAACCTAACATATTCTTTTATTAGCCAATGTTCCAGTGTGGGCAGGCCCCCTACAAGATGGACGGATAATCTAGTGAGGGTCACTGGAAGTTGCTGGGTGCGGTAGCGCAAGACCACCAATTGTGGAGATTATTGGGGAGGCCTTTGTCCAGCAGTGGGTGTCTTCGGCTTATATAATTATGATGAAATGTTCGATTTATTAACTATTCGATATTACAGACGTTAGTGTATTTAAATATTTCATTTATAGTGGTCAATTGTTATACGATTATTTTGCTTTCTATTTAGCACAGTACACCGGTTAAATGATAGGTTTTTCAGAACAAAAATAATGAGCCCGCATTCTGAAGATTTCACAAGAATTTCCCAACAACATCATTGGCTCATTAATGTTGTTGTTAATTAATTTGACAACCTTCAAGCTTGTACGTAGTCATGTCAATGTCAAAATCTAGCTATTAAGACTCCCTACATTATAAAGTAAAGGGTGTGAAATGGAATACAGAGCCAAATAATTATTAGCGACTAATAAAATAAATACATTTACGTACCTGGCAAGCATATTGTAAACCTTGATGAAAAATATATTCGACAAGACTTGCATAAAATACGTATTATAGTATTTCATGCAAGTCTTGTAAAAATAATTTCAATACATTGAAAACAATTAATCCCAATACAATTCCGGAGATTGTCAGGTGTGACCTTGTTAATTGTTTCAAACCCAATTTCAAAAAGAATAGGAATATTATTTCCTATTCACTTCAGTATAACATTACTTTAACTGAAACTTTTGCTTTCTTCAGGCGAGTGCGGGAGTCTTGGCATTGATAATACCATTATTCTACGGTGAAGGTAATGATAAGAAGGGTAAAAAAATAGCAGACGGGCTCTATCACATATCTGTTGGTTTTATGACTGTGGTAGTCTTTTGTGACGTCATTAAAATGACATTTGGACTTGATCCCGCACTTTCTCTGGATGACTACGTCAGAAATACGAGCTTTTATTAAACCTTTCTTAGATTAAATAATGGAACTAACTAGAGCACAATATACATACTGGATGATTGTACGTGCCATTAAATGTTATTATGATTAATATAATATTATTTAATAATAGGAAATAAAATTTTTATGATTAATAAAAATATGGTAAGGCAAAGTTCCTTTAAAAAAAAAGCTGCCAATCAGGGAGTCCTTAACAGTACTAAGCGGTAGTGGACGTCAGCTCATCGCCGCCGCTGGGGCCAATCCCCACTGCTTTATTGTTATCCTCTCGTTAAATTATATAACACTAGAAATAGAGGAAACGGCTACGATACGTTCAGAAGCTCTTACTCTAAGTACAAAATTACACACATGAGATTTTAAGTGACATGTAACATCAAGCTAGAGAACATAATACATAATATTCCGATTCTGATTCCGATTTATCGCCACCAATTATATAAAGCGTATATACAGCTCATATGAACTAGTGCTGCCACCTTTGGACCAGGCACTAAAGTATTAACTTTATCTTTTTGATCGCATTCAACGTTACGCTGTTCGAATTGTTATCTACGCTTAGGGTCTTATTGATCGACTTGATCTTGTTGCCCTGCAGAGAGACGCGTAGACGTGGCGTATCTATGTGTCCTTTACTACTGTAATCACGGGCAGTGTTCTGAGGAACTAATACGCGCCACCACGTTTCGCCAGAGTTATAAATCTCATCCATATCACTTGGATAAATAATATGAGAAGTAATTTATTACAGTAGAATATGATATTTTGTCATTTGTGACAAATATCTAACATGTAGGATTATGTTCTTCTTTTTTAATTTTGTGGCTCTATATCTACTCTTTATATTCATATATTTTTTTATTTTACGCTTCCTTTTGGTTTAAGTACTTTGTTTCTTACTATATTTTCGTGGTTATGTTATCTTATTTTTAGTACAGTTTTTTTTTATTTTTTACTTATTTATTTTTATTTTTCTCTATAGATGTTGTCAGCGGTAGTAGCAGTAGTATTGAGCACTCTTTTCAACATTAATCATCAGCATGATCATCGCAAATGTGAAATATTGAATAATATAAGTTTGCTGTTTAAAATTTTTAGCATTACTGTTAATATTATTATTAGTATATTTTATTCAATGCAAATAGATAGAGATTCAGGATTGTTATCAGTATGAGGATGGTATGGTATTTAAATACTTTATCATATCATTTACTATATTGTTATTTGACGTGCATGGGTTTTAGGCGAATAATGGCCATTATTCGAATAGGTTTTTCTTAATCGTAGAAAAACCGTATCGTATATAATTATGAAACACTTTGTATGGTATTCCGAGCTTCTGCGTCATTATCGCTTTTATATTTTCCTACTTAGTTTTAAAGTGGTTTGTATGGGTATAGATATCTAACTAGAAACTTACTTTTTTTTAAATTTGACGTTGAAAATACCTGCCTATGCTTTCAGGGATTTGCTGGACAATAAACTTTAAACTTTATGGACCATAAATAGTAAGCGAAGAAAGAAATCACAAGCGTTATATTAAATTTTAATTTCTCCTTATAATTGCAGTTATTCATAATAATTTGTAGGCTGCGTGACTGGCCTGTTAAGTTTTGTTTAGCTACACATAAGAAAGGGCGCGTATATAATTAAACCGTTTAAAGTTGATCTCTTGCGATTCAAATAATATAATTAATAATTCTGTAAGAAAAGCTCTGTCCTCAATTAGTGATCAGTCTAGAAAAGCTATATTTTAAGAGAGCCTCGGAACCATTTTTCTGTTTGGAAAATATTATTCACACTAATATAGAAGATTAGACATTAATTACCGAAAACCCTGTATTATTATAAGTAATTAAAGTTTGGCGAAGGGAATCTAAAGCAATGGCCAAGTATATATTTATCCATATAATGTCTCCTTTATCGAAATTAATAAATGTTGTACTACGCAAGTTGTTTCGTGTTACTTAAAATTTAATGTGTTATTAAATTTTAAGTTACACGTAACAACTTGCGAGGTAGCTATCTGCAACATAATTTATTTCTTCATAAAATATGCTAATCGGTAAAGTTATGGTGCACAAACTAGTCACAAATTTATCAAGAGTTATTGTTTGTTGAAAGCTCTTTAAGTAACCTGTACTGCTTATGTTATACATTGTATAATGTCAACTGGAAGCTACAATAAAAAAAAATGTTATTGCTCCAGTTGACATTTAATGAAAATATCAACAAACATTGTGGATATTTCTTAAAATGTTTTATCTCTATAATTGATATTTCGGATACTCCCCTCAACTCCAATTTTCAGATTCTTTCATAGACAGGTGTGAGTCTTCAAATTTCCATATGTACATATCTACATTATATTATGCCTGGTGTAGGTCATTTTAAAGTTATTTAAATAAGCTGCAAGCGTAAGTTAAAATTAGACATTAAGACCAACATTGAAACAGTGAGTCAGTTAAGTGATAGGACAAGTTTACTGAGTATTATAACTATTATGATTATTAAGCACTTATATTTGAAATATAACAAAATGTAAATCAGGCTTTGCAATGCTGTTTGGTAAATCGCTTAACAAATATCTCAGTTATGCAAAACACTTCGATTGTTCCGATATAAGTAATTTTGTCAAAACCCAATGTATGTGTTATGTGCGCTGCTTGATGTATTAAGAACAAAAACCAATTTGTACATAATCTAAAGAAGTCCATGTTTCTACAGTTAATACATATACGTGGGATGCACATAAAATTTAAATAAAATACAACGACTGGCAATAATCATTTTATTGTTTCGCAAATTATTCTCCAAGAAATTCAATGCACTTTTGTTCCTCCGTGGTAAACTCGGAAACAGCCTTTTTTGATGAAAAAGTAAGTAATTTTTGAAAATAGGAAGATTTTGTAGAGTGTCTGGTTATGAATGTATTTAGGATAACCCATAATATATACCGCTTTCTTTTCCTTTTTGAAAACTCATTTAAATTTTCATGCATGCTGCAAAATTAATCGGTGTTTATGGTTATTTTCACGAAGTTCTTCAATAACTTCCCGTAAACAAGTAGCCGTGTACCAATTGCTATTTACTGTATTACTGTTTAGCTATATAATGATTTGTTTTGGGATCGTAGTTGTAAATCCATATTTTGTCATCTTCCACAAAGTCCACACCAAATTTGACGTGCGTTTATTGAACCTGGTAAGCATATCATTGCGTTAAGCGACGCGGTCCGTATGATGGATAATTCTGTTGGACTATTTACACCTAAGGATGCCCGAATGTCATGATAGGTCAAATGCCCATCATTTCTTTCAGACATTAGGTACACAACATCGCTATCTTCGTTGTTCATAGCGGAGGACCGACATTCATCTCGAAATTTGTCATTGAGATTGATACGAAATTTTCCCTAGTTAAATCCATAATGACGTAGAGACGCAATATTTGAAAACAAATGACAAATAGAGAAACGTACTGCATTTGAAAGCCATGTGTTCCACCTGTAAATGTTGAAATAAGTATATAAAAATTGTTAATACAAGTGACCAGATACGGAATTTTTTGTGCATCCTATGTATATACTATTAGGTCGTCAGAGTTGTTGAATATAAAATTATTATCACATTATTTTACAACAACGCATGCAATTCTTGCAAATAATGCTGTCACAAGATATTGTCCCCAAAATGTTCGTGTTAAAATGCCAATGTTATTACCATAAATATAAACTAAACAAACGGTAGGTACGTAAATTTGAATTTCCTTTGTAATATTATTAATTTATTATTTACAACCCGTTACCTACTTTGATAATAATGCCCGGTTAGAATCTCAGTTTGCAATGCTCCTGTTTGATTCGGAAAATGTATTTTTCTAAAACTTATATATAATTTCATGATATAAGACGTTGATATTAAGGATAAGTTATAGATGCAAAACGATCGAGATATTATGAAAGTTTGAGTTTCACAATACTAGCGTCTAATGGTCTAACTAAGATATTTTTTAAATAAATAAACTAAGTAATAAAGATTGTTGAAAAGATAAAGGTGTTTTATTTAAATATCTTATTGAAATCATATTAGGTACTAACTATTCTTTAATTAAATAAAAAAATAAATAAAATAAAATAAAATATAATTTATTAGCAGTCCAGTTTTTACAAGTAGTTTATACAGTGATAGTCTCACTAGGCAATGCCTGTATCGAGGCTATCGATGTGATTCGATACGATTACAAGCTAGGACTTTAATTAAATGGAAAAGACATCAAATTTTATTTATAACAATAGTAATTAAATTCAACTAAATAGGTAGGTACAATGGATTAAATAATAACTTAAATAAATTCATTTAGAAATAACCGAAGTGTGAGGATATGTTACTGTATGTGTGTATCTGTGTGTGTATGTGTGTGTTGAAGTATGTGTGAATATTATGCCATGGTCGAATAGACTGACGGAAAGGGTGTTAAATTAATGTTCTAAGGAGGTGCTCAGTCTCATTATAGTTTAGGTTTGCGATGTAGTTTTTTACCTTTATTTGAGCTTCTCGCAGTGTACTTAATTTTATGTCACATTTAGCAACAAGTTTATTGTATAGGTAATAGAACATGTGCTTTTGAAATCGTTTCGCAAACAAGTCTTAGTTTTGAATGCAGTTACTTTAAAAACTCTGAGTTTGAGCATATTTTGGTAATCTGTTGAAGTTATTGTAGTGCTGTGTGTGCACATAATTGCATTCAGAATATATATCTTACGGATGCTCAGGACATCGGCTTGTTTATATAGTTCAGATGTGGGGAATCTAATTGGTTTCTTAAGCATAACCTTTAGAATAGATCTCTGTGCTCTTTCCAGAGTTATCAGATGAGAGGTGTAAGCACCTCCCCATACGTTAATGCAGTAAGTGAGGATCGACTGACAGAGTGAGATGTAGATTGATTTCAGTAAATCTTTACCTGCTACATCTCTCAGCCCTCTTATGACGTATATGAGCTTCCTGGCTCTCGCAGACACTGCAACGATATGATCTCGGAAGGTAAGTTTCTCATCAAGTATAATGCCGAGATATTTTATCGACTTCGTTCTATGAATCATATTACAACCACAAGTGTTGTCCACGTTGTCACAGGTGTGAATTTGTATAACTGGACTGCAAGATGGTGATGAAGCACTGGTTTTATGAAAACATATGAATTTAGTTTTACTTGCGTTGAGTGTCAGCAGGTTGTCACTGAGCCATTTAGCTATTATACCCATGCTTCGAGTAGCATTAGCGTAGTGCTAATGCTACTCGAAGCAGCTCCAAGAAGAATCATGAAATATCACTGCAGTGTCGTCAGCATAACAGATGAGTTTCGCATTCTGAAGTGGTAGTAATGAAAGCTCATTAATGTAGAGCAGGAATAACGTCGGGCCCAAGACGCTGCCCTGCGGCACGCCAAACGATGTTTCTTGAGAGGTGCTGAGCCAGGAATCGACTTTGACACACACACATAATAATTGTATTTTATTTTGAGATTCTCAAAATAATGAAATGAAATATCTTTAATATATACCTATCTTCTAATTCTCAATTTGAGAATTAGAAAATATGTAACAGAGGTATTTCAGCAAGTTCATTTCTGCAAGAATAGCAAGGGTTTGCTAAGGTTCAAACAAGCTGATACTTTGAACTAATTGGTTAGGTAATCATTTCCTTCAATTTAACATAAATACGGCCGCGCTATGAGTTTTATATACACTTAAGTACGGGCCTAGTTTAATTAGGTATCCGTCCTATATACTTTTAAACAAAGCAATACTGAGAAGAATTTAAATTCACAGCCGTGCTCCGCTTCATATGTCAGCTGGAGCCTATAAAAATAATCACGATTTAGAAGTAAGTAAGTAGTTCAAGTTTAAAGCACTTCACCTCATAAAACTTTATTTTATTTGACGATTATCGTTACTTTATTTGAAAAATATAATATTATTATAGTAGTAGTTAGATTTGAAAATTGAACCTTACACCTGCGAGTTTTTTAATTCGGATTTACAGCATTGCCTACTTCGGTCTTATGAGCCATCATCAGTAGTATATACATGTAGGTATATATATATTTTCATATTTTAATTTCGTTGTTTTCGTTATTAAGTTAATGTCAAGTTAAGTCTGTTACAGTCAAGTCATAGTCCTTGTCCTACTCCAGTAAAGCAGTCGATGCTTGACTAGAGGTTTCTATGGACTTTTAGATTCAACACAGGAAATCGCAATTCACGGCAATATGACACTTTCCTCCACTGATGCACGTTGTCGAAGATGTGATGACTAAAATTCACCATATTCACACATAAAAATTCGAATTTACACTAGTATTTGAAAATGAAACAATGCCTCCAAAGACTACTATAGTCATTGAGTTAAATAACTAGAGAAGCGAACCTCATTATAGCAAGTCGCAAAAACTGTAACCACTAGTTAACAGTGACGACGTAGCTTTGAAACCACTAGACAGTTTAAGGTAAACATATATCTATCTTACTTACACCGGCCGCAATGACAATACAGTCGCTTAGATTAGACAAAGACAAAAGCAAAATATGCATCGGCCGGTTGAGGTTGCTTACTATATGAAAATTCCCCAAAATATATATTTTAAATCAAGTTTATTTTAAAGATAATTCGTAATAAAATAAATTATTTAAAGTAAGTATTTCTTATTAAATGAAGTAAGCATGACTAAATAATAAAATACAGGTTTTGTTTCATAATTTTTTAAACCTATAAATGGAATGTTGGATTATAATTACAAATAAAGTTTCCAAAATGGTGAAAAGAATGGAATGGAAACAAAAGTAGATTTAAATGTGGAAACTGATGAAGAAATGCATTATATATTATTTATTATATAGAATACATAGCAATATAGAATTAAGAATATAACAAATTTGAAATCATTACAAGAAAATGGAATAATTACATCAAACACTTGCTACCCAATTTAGTTTGAGTTGTATTAAAGCAGTTTGCGGCTGTGGGAATTTTATAAGAAGTATTTTTAGACCAATATTACTTATGTTCTGACAATATTTATTACCGCATTAAACCTTTAATTACTACGTACACTACTTAAACTTTATTGCTACGTTAGACAAATAAACACGGCTACAATCACTTTTTGGTCCTAGTTTGTCTTGATCCCGGAAGTGCTTTGAACAAATAACCGGTTTAATCGGTTGCCAATCAGTCTGCTTTCTCAGCAATCGAATAACTTCCACCCACTTCTCACGGCTTGATGCATTTTATGGCATACTACAATTAATATAAAAGTGGTTATAAAAATACTAGACAATTCATTATTACCCATTTAAATTAATTATTTTTATTTAATAAAAAAACAGAGGTAACAACGTTACGTATTCCATAAATTACAAATTACCCCAATATTATGGGAAAACTAACCAATGTTTTAGTGGTTACACTGAACCTTAAATAGAATATTAAATGTTTTAATTCAATTTTGGCGTCATTTACGTTAATATGAATACATAAACAATTAACCTACGTGTGGAAAGTAATTCCGCTTGATTTGTGATGTTTTTGCGACCTTGAATCGCATTCTTTGACTACACATTTACCCATTTTTCTCTTGGTTGAACACGGTTGGCGTCTCACTAAGCACTGAACTGACATTAGCTGCGCCTGCACATAAGGCTGTGGCCTGGAGTGGTTACGCATTGGCGCGGTTATTACTAATCTAGTAGTTCATATCAATGACTATAGTATAGAATGCCTCGATGCGTCCTTTTCGCGTTGGTGCCAAAACTCATGCGAAAATGGGACAGTCCCAGTGTTTCCACATGTAAATTATTATAGGGAGATATATTTTAGTCGATTTTACACGATTATGTTAAGATATTTCTGTGACCAGATATGTTTTCGCGGTGGCAAGACTATCTAATGTCAATGTCATAATCATGAACTCAGAAGAACTGACACTGACAAGAATAAAATATACATGAATCTAATTGGGAAAATAATTACTTTATTGTTGAATGTCTTCTATAAGTATTTAAAGCATACCATATCAATTAAACTTTAGTTGCACGCAACACAGCTGAATTTTGCTTGATTATTATCCAGTATATTTTGTCCTTCATTGTTTCTTGGATATCCGAACAGCAAAAAGTGAGAGTCGAGGTTAGCGTTGCGCGTACCGCAACTATCTGTTATAGGTAGCGTTACTTTTACCCACTCAGGTCAGTGTCAGTTAGTTGGTTCTGAACTGTGACAGCGGTAACACGTTATTATGGCTGGAAAGATCATTGTGTACGGAGGGCGCGGTGCTCTTGGAGCAGCCTGTGTCAACCATTTCAAAGCGGCCAACTTCTGGGTAGCTAATATCGACTTAAACCCTAATGATAGCGCGGATTTCAACATCACAGTGCCTAAAGACGCCTCGTGGGTGCAACAGGAGGAACACGTTGTCAAGGAACTCGCCGGCGCGCTCCACGGTGAGAAAGTAAGCGCTGTTATCTGTGTCGCCGGCGGTTGGGCTGGCGGAAACGCCGCGAAGGACCTTAGCAAGCAAGCTGACCTCATGTGGCGGCAGTCCGTGTGGAGTTCCACTATTGCAGCCACTGTAGCATCAAAATACTTGTCTCCTGGAGGTCTGGTTGCTCTAACCGGCGCTAAAGCAGCTGTGGAAGGTACAGCTGGTATGATTGGCTATGGCATGGCAAAGGCTGCTGTACATCAACTCACAAAATCCCTTGGTGCCAAAGATTCTGGTCTCCCAGAAAACTCACTTGCTGTTGCAATTCTTCCTGTGACTTTGGACACTGAAATGAATAGAAAATGGATGCCTAAAGCTGACTTTGGGACATGGACACCCTTGACCTTCGTGGCTCAGTTGTTTGACAAGTGGATCAAGGGTGAGGAGCGCCCCGCCAGTGGCAGTCTTGTTGCCCTCGTTACAAAGGACAATGTTACTGAACTGATCATCCAATAAAATAACAAGTATAGTTGTTAGAAAATCTTGCCAATATCATGACACCAAGTACTGATGTCTCAAAAACTATTTAATAATATCTAAGTGTAACATAAATGTTAATACACCATGGATATATAATAATAAATGCATTTTGCCGTACTTAAAAGGTTATTGAAATAATTTTTTACTGTTTTTGTTTTACAATCAGATGTATTGTTATTTTTTTAGAGATAAGTATAGTATAAAATGTATTTAATATGTCCAAGATTTAGTGTATGTTTGTATTGGACAATAAGGGAGCAATCTCAGTATGTATGTGTCATATACAATGTTGAACATATATCAGTAGTATAAATGTGATATTTAAAAGATATTAAAAGTATATTCGAGTATTGAACTTGTTCTTTCATTGTGTTGTAACCTTGGTGTTAGTTGACTGATTAAGGAGGTCAACAAGTTATCAACTTGTAACTTAAAATATTATAAAACTATGATAAACAAGTTATATTGTTTTATGTGAGGAATTACTTATAATTGTTCATAAACATAATTACATGATTTGAAGACAGGACAGGTTTTTCCAGTTTTAGCTAGCCATTGCAAGATACCAGGTAATTCAAAACTTTATTAATTTAGAATCATTTGAATGCTGCCATGTCCATTTGGTTTCAGCTATAGTGGCCCTACCTCACACAGTGTATTATTTAGATTTCTGACAGTCCTAGGCTATGTGAGCTTGGCCGGTCCTGATTATGCTTGCCTGATCCACTAAATACAACATTTTTGGTAACAACTACAATCTGTTACTGAATAGATGCAGCTATCCCTTCCCAAAGACTACACTAGTAATTTTTGTTTAGTTGGTTGTTATGTTAGTCATGCATCATGCAACTTTTGGTGTGTGGTGAAGGTGAAGAATATCATCACCTCATCCTTTGGTGTGCATAGAAATCATCTGGAGGGTATTCCCTCCAGATGATTTCTATGCACACATCCTACCAGAGGATGAGAAGCAGCGTTTTTCTGTGATTGATAACCTGCATGGCGGTTATGACATATCCTTGGGGATATGCCATAATTGCCAGATAAAGATGAAGAATTTCTAAAGGGAGACTTTTGTCCTGGAGTGGACATAAATTGGCTGACAAGTTGATACCTTACTTTAATATTGCCATAAAGTATGCAGGTAAATAAGTAACAGGTGGACCGACGATGCTGCAACGGTCGCGGGAAGCCGCTGGATGCGGGCAGCGCTGGACCGGCTGTTGTGGAGATCCTTGGGGGAGGCCTTTATCCAGCAGTGGATGTCTTTCAGCTGATATGATGATGATGATGGTGCAGGTAAATGATACTAATTATAATTCTGAGAATCGATATAACCAATACGTTCATCATCATGCTGGAGATAGACCCTCCCCAAAGGTTTCTACAGTGTTGCCATTTGGAGAGGTTTGCCTTAGTCACCGCGCTTGGCATGCGAGTTGGAGACCGCAATTAGGTGGTAGCTAGAAAATAGGTGACACTACTGCTCGACTACATGGTGTATCTCTTAGTCGCCTTTTACGACATCCACGGGATGGTATAGGGTGACCCTGTTATTCTTTCTAGGCCGGATCTACACGGTTACCAACCACGTTTCCATGAAACCTACATGCTACACCAGGGGCTCTACCGGCTAAGTCGCGGAACTTCGATTTCTTAAATGGCGTTCAAATAAATAAAGGTTAAAAATTACTTAATCAATCGTTAAATCGGCTTCAACGTTGACAATCGATTCCGGACCATTTATGACGTCACATGTGCTCATCGAAGCCGATTAAACGATTGATTAAGTCATTTTTAACCTTTATTTATTTGAACGCCATCAAAGAAGAATGTAAGAAATCGATGTTCAACGACTTAGCCGGTAGAGCCCCAGGTTAAGTTAATTAGTAGGTATCTAAAAATAAATATTGGTCAACCATAATTTCGATGAATCATTCTATCTGGTTTGGTAAATCCCCTTGTTAGTAAATTTATTTTTCTAAATACTTTTCCTGGTAACACACTACGGACTCATCATAACGCTCTCAGGTTAATTTGCTTTTTTTTCTCTTAACAAGCAAACAAGAATGTACTTCGCGTTATATTGTCTATTTGTCGTATGGGAAGTGGTTACCCTAGTGTCAAGACTTGTTCAAGTCTTCCAGTAGGCATCTGACATGGCTTAGTGACTGTTGCATTAATGCCACCGGGATCGACAGCTTAACATCCTCCGATGCACCGATACAATCAGAAATGAAACTACTTTGGTGGTCAGCCAACTATGAACAGTGCCTCTAGCACGAGTTCCTGCAGTTTACTTACTCGATCACACGTATAGTTTCGTCCCATACATTGTGCACCAGAGTTTTAGTTCTTAATAGTTTCCGCGAGAGGCGCTGGTGCGCAATGTATGGGAGGAAACTGTACGTGTGATCGAGTAAGTAAACTGCAGGAACTCGTGCTAGAGGCTCTGACCGCCGCCGTTCACTTACGGACCGGTGAGAGCATCTAGCTATGAGCGCCTTTGCTCCACGTGATCATAATCGGTTACCACAGCCTATGGCGCTTGCAACACATCTAGCGTCACTGACATGCGGCCGACTCTACCGCCACCCCGCTAAGCTCTATCGACCTCATTTACGTCCAGGACCATAACATTAAAATAATAAACAGTATAATAATGCTATTATTTGGAATGTATTCTGTTAGACTGTATCGTAGGTCTAGTGGTAGCGTGTTCAACCACAGCTAATTAGGTCTATATAGGATTCTAATCCCCAGTTGAGCCAAAAAGTTAACCGTGTAGCACTTGCAAGAATGAGTGGGAATGTAAGTGCTACACGGCCAGCTGATGCGAGCCATGGGCGCCGCCATATTGGCCGTAGCTAGCTGTAATGCGACATGCGATAGATGGACGAAGAAATGTGAGATGCTGAAAAAAGTTTCACTTTAATAAGTATGCTGTAAGTATATAATAGGTCTTTACCTATGAAATTGCCGTTTTGTATGAAAAAATTTAAACGAATTTTTTTCATGAATTTTTTTATTTGTATTAATCGAAGTAATCACCCATGCAATCAATGCATCTTTGCCATCGCAGTGGCAGTTTATTGATGCCCTTCTTAAAGAAATCAGCTGGACGGGAGGCAACAAATTCTTCAAAGGCATTTTGTACTGCCTCTCGGGTATTGAATTTTTTTCCCGCCAAGAAGTTATCCAAATTCTGGAAAAAGTAGTAGTCTGTAGGCGCAAGGTCTGGTGAGTAGGGCGGATGACGGAGAGCTTCCAACCCCAGTTCTTGCAACTTGGAGACCGTCTGCTGTGCAGTATGAGGTCGCGCGTTGTCGTGCAGGAGCAGCGGAGACGAGCGATTGACCAATGCTGGTTGGAGATGCGCCAGCTTCTCCATCATTGTGCTCAGTTCTTCACAGTACACATCTGCAGTAATGCTCACCCCGTTTGGTAAGAAGCTGTGATGAATCACACCGGCGCTAGACCACCAAACAGTGACCATCACTTTTCTAGGGGTAAGTTTTCGTTTAGGGCATTGTTTAGGTGCTGAACCAGGATCCAACCAACTTGCTGAGCGCTTGCGGTTATCAAACAGAATCCATTTTTCATCGCAGGTAACAATGCGGTTCAAAATTCCTTCATTTGTGTGTCTGTTGAGCAGTGCAAGGCACGTCTCGACGCGTACTTCGCGCTGGCGATCATTGAGTTCGTGGGGCACCCATTTGTCAAGCTTTTTTACCTTGCCAATTTGACGCAAATGGACCAATATTGTTTTGACGCTAACGTCGAAAGCTGCTGCTAATTCAGCCGTAGATTGTGTATCATCAGCTTCCACAACCGCCTTTAATTCGTCATTGTCGACCAAAGTCTTCGGACGACCGCGAGGTTCATTTTTCAGGTCGAAATTTCCAGAACGGAAGCGAGCAAACCAATAACAGGTGGTGCGTTGGTTTGTAGTGTTAGCTCCGTAAACGTCGTTGATGTTGCGTGCCGCTTGTGCCGCGTTGCTGCCACGACGGTACTCATATTCCATAATTACTCGAATTTTTAACGTATCCATGATGACGAAAAAGATTGAAATTCGATGAAAATGTAACACTAATCAATAAAGAAATGACTACTTTTGGAAAAAAGAATCCATGTTTTTAAAATAAAATTAATTTGAAATTAGAATTCTTAGCCAAACAAAAATTATTTTGATTTGAAATGGCCAGTACTGCAGAACGGCAATTTCATAGGTAAAGACCTAATATTATAAGTATTCGTCGTATATTAAATATTTAAAGTGGCAGTATTTGTTCTAGTTCTTTTTCCGTGACTTGTAGACCTGCTACTAGGAAGTCCTTCCGGGAAGTGACGTAGGGGCAAGAAAGGCATTGGCATCAAGATATGTATCGTGATCTAACAATGATTTTGGACTATCTGCCCCCTGATCATATAAAGCCAAGGCTATCAATTTCACAAAACTCGCTTTGCTGTTGTCTAGTCTTGGAAGCAATGTTTTTAACGAAATCCAACGGTAATTAGTAGTGTAGATACCTAGCTAATTTGTTAAAATAATATTAATTTTATACATAGGTATGTGCTAATGACCACACGATAGAATTAGAAACTTCTAACTTGTGGTCAGACGTCTGACCACGATTGAGTATGTTTCGCCGGAGCGTCTCAACTGGGCTAAGTTCGTTTCGATGGATCTTCTTAGTTGAGGGTTGGGGCGCATTGGATCCGGTGCAGTGCAGTGTAGCGTAGCATTAAAGCGCGACCGTCATTATAAACACAAGGTCCGCCATAAGAATTTAATAAATATTATAAACCAATCAGACAAGATGTAGTAAAATATAATAGAACTATAAGTTTCGATAATGATATATAATTTCTTTCACAATAAATCATAACTACACTACAAATGTTCTGACTATTACAAGAGCTTTTTTAAAGTATAGGTAGATACGCGAATAAAACCAAATATATTTTTCTTTAACGGCAAGTACTGTGTCATCCTTTGAATTCGGCGGTTAGTGTGGGGTAACTTCCCTTGCCTATTTACTGTGCAAATGTTGTTAGATTTTTTGGTAGTATCCGCACTGAAACAACCAACAAAAGTCTCAATCTCTGAAAGTTTACTCCGAGCTATGTCGGTTATCATAACTTTAGGTATACTATAGCATGACGTTGTGGGTTTAAGTTACAGATAACTCGAAATAAGAGCAGCAAATAAGTACTTACAACCACTTTCACTTTTAGTAACTGTTGGGAAAGTGTCCATAACAATTTATCTGATTCGTGGTAAGTTATGTAATAGATAATTATTTTATTAGGCTTATTGGAACGAAGTACCTTATCGCGCGTTGTGAAAGGGTGATAGACGGAAAAAATTCTTACGAAAAGTTGTCACGACACTTTTTGCAGCTGTGCGGCGTGCGCATGTTTCTCTGTCTGTCTCTCTCTCTCTCTTATAGAAAGCAAGCCAGATATTTTAATTTCTATTTCGCATTGAACAGTGTGGTGTCGCTACTATTACAGTACAGTGTATACAGGTTTTTTGTACATACCTAATAAATAATAAGAAATAACTTCGTTCCATCCGGGTGTCCCTTGACACCTCTCAGGTATTTATATCGGGCTCGTATTTAGAAATAAAACTTCATGGAGAGACGTCCTTAAGTTGGCATTTCTCCTCATATGATGACGGGATAAAAATAATCCTACCTCCGGGCACTATAGTGTAAAGTCGCCTAAACTTGGGTAGCTATCATCCCTATATCTAAGTACGCCAGCACATCAAGCTACCCCAATCTGTCAAATTTCCCCAATAGAAAGTGAACCTTATGCTTAAGTGATAAAGTTGAAAATCTATAAAAGATATTTGACAGATTGGGGTAGCTGGATGTGCTGGCGTCTGTACAACGTCAGGCAATTATACCATGTTCTGTCGAAATGTATAAAGTGTACTATACGTGAGCGACTCATTATGTTTTTTCTTGAATTTGTGTATAAATTAAACAATGCATTGGTCTGTTGGTTTAGTGGTCAGTGATCATGACTACTAAGGCACAGGTCAATTCCCACCCGAGACAGAACCTTGTGTGATGTATAGGCTCTGCCTGGTTAGGGATCAGGGGCTATACCGGCTAAGTCACCGAACATCGGTTTCTTAAATGGCGTTCAAATAAATAAAGGTTATAAGTGACTTAATAAGTCGGTAAATCGGCTTCCATGAGCACATATGCCGTCATAAATGTTCCGGAACCGATTGTCAACGTTGAAGCCGAGTATATTTATTTGAACGCCATTTAAGAAATCGATGTTCGGCGACTTAGCCGTTAGAGCCCCAGATGGCAGTGAATAAGTTGTCCTAAGATATTTATTTATTATTATTAAAATCATGGTACCAAATGAAGTAGTTGCCTGTAAGTAGTATACGCTCATCAGTATTGGTTTTAAACCGCTGGCAAACTAATATTTTCGTTAATGTTAATGTCAGATATCGCTACTACTGTCAAATCGTGCTTTTTTTAAGTCACTGCGCTATGACATCTTGTCACATTACGTTTAAAAACCTAGGCAGCTTTCACCGGTACAATAGACGTGACGTCTCAAGCTGTCAATAAAGACTACAAGCTAAGTACCTACCCGCTCGAACCTCGACTCTGGTCGGTTACTGACATGGAGATGCAAGAAAGGGTCGGTTGTTTTTGACTATTCCAGATAAAAAAAAAAAGGACAAACAGATAATGTTCATGCACATAAATTTCTGTACTGGGTAGAAATCGAACTTACGACTTGTGGCGTGAAAGGCAAGTATCTACCTACCACGCCAACCGATCCGACGAGCATATCTATAAGTTTAAGTGACTCTATATAAAAAAGGCGTACCTATGGAAGCGCCTGTGAAAATCATACGGCAATGAGTACGATGTATGTGTAACTGTTAGTATGCGTCGTCGACCATCTTATGTAGGTGACATGGGAAGTTAGGCTGAAACTGCTGGATCAGTAGCTTAATATAAAATATCGTCGACCATCTTATGTAGGTGACATGGGAAGTTAGGCTGAAACTGCTGGATCAGTAGCTTAATATAAAATATCGTCGACCATCTTATGTAGGTGACATGGGAAGTTAGGCTGAAACTGCTGGATCAGTAGCTTAATATAAAATTAGGCTGAAACTGCTGGATCAGTAGCTTAATATAAAAAATGGATGTATTTTTAGAAACTAAATTGTATTGATGTATATTGCTCATTGCTAAACATAAATTGTAAATTAAAATGTATAAAATATGGCACACCTCATTGGTATGTTACAGAGATCTTTAATATAAGATACAATACCACATTTTCCTGTAATAAGCAATAAATAAATTTGACTTTGTAAATAAACTTGGGTATTCGTCGCAACTGGGCCGTGTTGAAACCGGTAGTAGCTGAACCCGCTGAGTTTGTTTTGCTGAGTCTTTTCAGTTGGGGCGCATTGGACCCCGTGGCAAGAGCGACCGTCGTAACACAAGGTAAATCATATGAATAATATTGAATTCTCACATTTATATTGACATAACCATTTAAAAACGCTGTAGTAAAATAAATCTAAAACCATTTATAAATTAAAATTATATATACACTTCTACTAAAGTTATAACAAACCATTTTGGCAATATCTTAAAAGTAACTTAACATTAAATGTTAGTTAATTGTTACAATATGTCTTGATACAAACCGCAAATTAAAATATGTACTTGTCCACCTAGAAATAAGTTCTGAAGATTTACATTATTTTAAAGTCTACGGGAATAAAAACCATTTTTTTATTACTGGGCAGTTAACAGCAATATCCATGAAATAAGTTTCATTTCCTGCATGTCCGTGTGTACCTACTGTTGGAAATCTAATAAACGAAGTAATGGCCAATAAAGATTGTTTTCTGCAATGGCATAGTATATCGGTTAGTATTTCATCTACATTTGTTTTTTTTTATGAATTTCATTAATTTATCGCGTGTATTCTTTACGTGAATTAATATCTCTTAAATCGGAATTACAAATAAATCACTCCATCATTCTATGTGGCCTTGTTGAAAGGAAATAGTCCTAATATCCTAGGCTATATTTTTTTTTATTTTATCGTCTTACGTTCGTTCTTGTATCAGTGGCTTACCGCACGTACATATAGAAACACACAAAGATCGATCGTTTCGTGTTTGACATGATGAAATTTGACGAGGAAAGTAATGAAAATTATAAGAAAAACGAATGTGAAGAGGCCAATATAAATGAATTTAAGATCAGGGAACAGGATGCGTCGACGGAGATTCTTAGTGTGGGATATGTAAGTGATTATTCGTTTCATATTTACATTAATGTGTATTTATAAAATAGGAGTTGCATCTAAAAAACCACTTAGGTTTAACCCAGGGCTACAATGAGTTCTCATCTACAAATAATAATTTTACATACATAAATACATTACATACAAATAATAATTAAACAATTATTATGTTCTTTTAATATTGGTCGCTAAGATTTTAATTGGTTGAGGTTTAAGTTTATGATTGTATTGCTTTATATGATCAACTTAGATCAATACCAGACATAAATCGTGAAATAACTTATTTTATCATCCAAATATCGACTTTTTAAATCAAACTATGATCAATACATTATGTATTTATATTATGTATTTTCGTTGGTTATACAGACCTGAAACGAATCTCTCTTGTTTACACATCGATCGTTTAACGCCGTAATATATCTGACAGTATTTGTTAAGTCCCTTATTTCAAATAACTGAAAAAAACTTTCAGGGTGTCTCACTTTAGTATACCCCAAAAACAATCTATGGCATTTATGGAGTTGCTTTATGATGTAAAGATTAGAAGATTGTCAATCATTCCAATAGACAAAGACGAAAAGAAACAGGCAGCAGCAAATCCCGCTGCAAAATTACTCTTTTGAATGTTTCTCGGATATTTAGATGAGGTTGGATCCAAACCGCTATGCGACGAAGAAGACCGTGGCTCAGGGCATGTTGGACATCGCCCTGCTGACGTCCAACGCATCCCAGCTCAAGTACGTCCTCCAAGTGGGGCACAAGTTTGAATTCTTTACTCTGCTAGTCGTGCTTTTATCCTTCTCCATTGTACTGCAGGTAAGGATTTGCAAAGTTCTACTTGTTCTTCTTCCTGACGTCTAAAATTTCCATTAAATATCCAATTAACAAATAATTAAACAGTAGTACTGTTGTTTGCCACTTGGTTAGACTAGGGGTGATTGAGACAGACAAATATGGAACCTTTTAAGGCCCCGTGAAGATATTCAAGTTTGTTTTTGAACTTTGTGCCTAATATGGAAGATTAAACTCTGAAGTGTTCAGCTGTGGGAGTCATTGCAACTGGTACTTGAGGGTGATATCCAGCAATGCTAATACTGTATGTAGGTGTTAATGGGTACGGCTGTCGTTGAATCTGCCTCGGGACTCCGTGTTTCACCGCCTTGTTACGCTGTCTTAGTTCTGTGAATAAATTATGCAACGTTTCGTCGGTACTGTCTTTAACGTTTGTCCATGTTTTGTATGTTGCCTTGTTATTTATTTATTTATTTTTATCTGTAGGTGTTGTCAGCAGCAGTAGCAGTAGTATTGAGTACTCATTGCAATATTAATCGTCTACCTGATCATCGCAAATCTGATATATTAAATAACATAAATTTGATGTTTAAAATTTTCTCCATTACCATTAATATAATTATTAGCATCTTTTATTCAATGCAAATAGACAGAGATTCATGTTTGTCGTCAGTTTAAAATTCTGGTATTTTATGTATCATATCATTTATTATTGTTATTTGACCTGCATGGCTTTAGGGGGAATGGTATTCATTGTTCGAAGTAGTTTTAAGATTAATATATATAAAACGGTTAAGTTCTTGTCGTATCTCGGACTATGTAAGATTCTTAGCCATTATGTCGTTTCTATGCAGTTGTGAAGGTGGTTTCTAGGGGTAAAGCTCTCTAAGATTACTTTATTTATGAGTCTTGCTCATGTTAACCAATAATATAATAATACCAATCTATGTGATCGGTACCCAAGATCGGCACAATGCCTAGTTTGAGACTTATAAGACAATAATAAATTCTTATATCTTATAAACCATTACCTACTATAGTAAGTAAGCTATTGAAAGAGTTTCATTTTAATTGTAATCTCAATTTATAATAAGCTGCCAATCTTAGTACTCTCACGATGTTATACTTTGTTTGGTTTTAATTTTATTTGATTAAAAACCCCAATCCTTTTCATTCCAAGTGTTATAAAACTAAGCAGACCATACTTTGATGTCCGCGTTGGTATTCACGCAGGAAATTATTATATCTTGTAGCTTTATCCAGAACTAATTATAACAAAACTACTGTTATTAGATCTTGTAACTTATATAACATTCTTTTGGCACATAAGGAGAATATAACTCCTTAATACAGGTTAGCTTATAACCTAGCTAAGAGATCAGCACGTCACCCACCTAATCGTAGTTATAAGAGACTAGGTTATTATTAATGCATTATGTATTACGATCTACCTTTTGTAATTAAGATTTATTATTTATTTATTTATAAATAATAAATCTACGAACATACTACGATGGATTTCACCTTATGCTTCCAAAATTTAGAAATTATTTAAAAATGTGCTAACTGCCAAATTTCATTATTTTTATTTTATTGTTCATAGGCACTCATTTATATTTAAAGCCGTGTTCTTTTCTCATTTATCTTGTTTGTCTTCATGTGTAATTAAAGACCATTTCTTAGGAAGATTTTCTACTAGAAACCAACATGGCTTTACATAAAATATATGGTACCTCCATTCTTATCAATATAATTTTAATAAAATAAACGTACCTCGTCACAAAGTCATTAATTTTTACCTTTAAAAATGCAACGCCAAAAACCAGACAATGAACCGTATTCAAAAAGTCTGGATATTAATTCTCCTGTATATAATATTATCTGTGATTAAAAGGGGTGAACATAAAAAATATCGAAGTGGGGAAAGAAAGTAATCTGAGTATAAATAAAAGCGTTTATTAAGTCTTATACTGACTTACAATACAAAATCTTAAACTGTAGATACCTAAATACATTTAATTTTAGATATGGATAAAATCACAATAATCATGATGGTTCACTTACTTATTATAACTTAAACATAAATTGTTGCTAAAATATAAATAATTTAACACTTAATATTAATGACGAATTTAGGTATTTAATCCTAAGTACCTATTAATGTTAACCAACATCATTTTACTTAAAATCTATTTATAATCTCTCAGTAAAAGGGCTGTTTTGACTTTTTAGTTTTTCTTTTTTTTTCTGAAAAACATCGCAGTCGGTGTATTTATCCCACTAGGATTTGACCGCCAGATATCACAACGAAAGCATTATTTGTTTTTTTTATCACTGGCGTATTGATACTTATGTTAACCGTTTATTCAAATTATTTGACCATAAACAACAATAAAAGGCACTGGTAAATATTCTTATTAATTATAAAATGCTATGCTATAAGTCAGATGTCAGATGTTTTGCTTCTGCATTCATATCTCTGACTGTTACTTAACTGGTGTAAATGATTATTTAAAATATATTACGTAGGTACGAGTATTTTTGAAGCATTGGCGGCAATTTCAAATTAAATTCGAATTCATCTTCTCATAAGCCGGCCAAAAACAATAAAACTAGACACTTATTTTTTTTCTGTTTGTCTACCGGCCAACGACTGCTCTTACTGTGTTCCTCAACAGATCAGTGACAAGTTCTGTGGTTCGTATGATCTTGTAACCAATCTGATCGATAAGAGTGATTGCTGTGGAAAATGGCGGCGACAGCTCTGATACAGGTCGTAGGGGAAATCGTGTCGGCTGCGTGTTGGAGGCAGCTCCTGCCCACGTCATCATTGTTGGCCTGCAAAGAAAAGAGAAACAATATATATAATAATTAACAATAATAATGTCCTGGGTCACACGGCCATCTGAGCTTGGACAGACGCCAGCCTATCAAGCTACCTCAGTTTGTAAAATTTCCCCAATTGAAAGTGAACGTTATGCTTATGTGATAAAGTTGAAAATCTATAAATGAAATTTGACAGCTTGAGGTAGCTGGATATGCTGGCGTCTGTACTATAAATAGCAGTCAAGTGATATACTACATATACTATTTTTATTTTATAAATACATATTTATATAGATAATTACACCCAGACTCAGCACAAACAAACATGTTTATACAAACAAATATCTGTCCTGGGTGGGCATCGAACCCACGACCTGCACTGCGAAAGGTAAGTATTTTTCAAGTACGCCAATCTGGCCGAAATAAAAAAACTCGAGTATGTTTGTTCGGACCGTCTCCCTTAGAGGAACTCGCTGAGTTTATTCAGCTCGGTCTTTTCAGTTGGAGCGTATTGGACCCGGTGTTTGTATTAAAATAAGACCGTCGTTATACACGCAAAGTCCGCCATAATAATAATATAGAATTCTTACGTTAAAGTATATTTGCAGAAGCTTTCGGACACGACTTGGTAAAATATATCTTAATTTAATAATATCAAAATTCATCGCTGGAAGCCGCTGGGCACGGGTATCGCAACACCGGAAATCTTTGAGGTAAACCTATGCCCAGGTCTGGGGATCTACCGTCTAAGTCGCCGAACATCGATTTCTTAAATGGCGTTCAAATAAATAAAGGTTCAAAATGACTTAATCAATCGTTAAATCTGCTTCAACGTTAACAATCAACTCCGGACCATTTATGACGTCAGATGTGCTCATGGAAGTCGATTTAACGATTGATGAAGTAATTTTTAACCTTTATTTATTTCAACGCCATTTAAGAAATCGACATTCCGTGACTTAGCCGGGAGAGCCCCTGGACACCTTTTGGCTGATATGATGATGAAGAGTATTATATTTAAAAAAATTAATAAAAATTAAATTTTTAGTCACGTAGACTTTAAAAAAGAGCTTGTAAATAGTCAGAGCATGTTTGTAGTAATATAGTTATGTTTACATAATTATTTCTAGGTACACATAGGAATTTAGGTACATGGCAATTTATGACAATATATACAGTCAGTTGAGACGGTCCGGCGAAATATACTCAAGCAGGCATGAACACGGGAATTGGTCCATTTAAAACAATTATTAAGTAGGCAAACACAATATCTGCTCGATCGGTTGTCCTAATGTGTATTATTTTGGATTATATTTAGGAAGACAAAGAAAAAGAAACAATAACAGTATTTATTTTGAGACACAGTAAATAATTTATTTTTAAAAAATTACTATATTTATGTATTAAAATTAACCATTTTGACAATAACTTAAATAAGCTGGATAAGTCACTTAATAATTACGTTGTTAAATTTAATTTCAGATTCTCTAGGTATATTATTACAACTATGTTTTTACTATTTACAAGCGCTTTTATACGCAGGTAAAAACAGTTTATTTATTTAAATTGAATTGACTCGAAGCACTCCAAGACTATTTTATTATGTTTTTGCTAGTCTTAGCACTCAAATTGTATAGGGCATATAAAAAATCATGCAATATACATTCTATGGAATTCATCTCTTGGCACTTACAAGTAAAATCTATGTATAACCTGCTTTTTAAGGCAATAATAATTACATGAACAGACTGTAGTTAGGTACAGAAAAATAAAACTTTAGAATTATATAGGTATCATTAAGAACGCTATTAAGGCGTTAATTAATATGTTCCTATTTTGGAGTTTGATTGGTTCCTTTAATAACAGCAATTATTATTTTTATCAGTCATTAAGTTATATATATTTTGGCCTGTCTAACTTGGTTCTCAGAAAAGTCTAGACTGGGATCCACAACCAGTTTAACCTATAGTGTTTGGTAAAACCACTAACCATTTCTTTGGATAGAGTAAAAATGATGATGAGGGTGTTCTCCCACCCCCTGAGTGTGAATCAGCACTTTTATTCTAGCCAAAGGACTGGCGTCCTTAGTGTGCGTAGCGGCAACAAATTTAAATTGTACTGTGCAGTTGCCTCGCTTCTTTCTCGTTCCACATGGTTTTGATTTTTCGTCCGAGGCTACGCTTTATATTTGATAAATCAATCTCATCAGAGTTGTGCATTACTCCAGACTTAAGGTGCTGATTAACTGATCCCTATGAGCTATGATGGTTCGTTTACTGTACGCGCAGTGCGCCTTTGGAACTCTACCACATTTCATACGTGATAGCTCGTCATTAAGTATATTTAAGAACAGAACTAAGAATCACTTCTTATCTCTTTAATTTATGTATATAATAGATATGTAGGTTTTATGTCGTTTATTCTTTATATATATATATAAAATAAAATAAAAATAAATAAAATAAAAAATGTTTTTATTCACGTAGACTTTAAAAAAGCGCTTGTAAATAGTCAGAACATGTTTGTAGTAATATAGTTGTATACATTAGATATTATTTCTAATAACATAGATATTTAGGTACATCTTGTATGAAAACATTTATAAAATTTATTTTATTACAGAAATGATATTTAGCTAGCTCGTATCAAGTTATTGTCAAGAGATTATGTTTAATTATCTAGTTTAAGTCTAATATTTTTACTACATATTGTCAATGGTTCTGTCTATATTAAAGGTATTATTGTTATGACGGACCTTGTGTTAATAACGACGGTCGCGCTTTAATGCTACCACCGGATCCAATGCGCCCCAACTGAGAAGACCCAGCGAAACAAACTCAGTGGGTTCATCTACTACCGGTTTCAACACGACCCAGTTGAGACGGTCCGGCGAAACATACTCAAGCGGGCATGAACACGGGATTTGGTCCAATTAGAGTAATTATTTAGTAGGCAAACACAATATATGCTCGATCGGTTGTCTGAATGCTTATTATTTTAGATTATATTTAGGTATACAAAAGAAAAACTTCGAAACAATAACATTATTCATTTTGAGACAGAGTCAATAATTTTAAATTAAGTATATGATAGCAATCATTTACAGATAGTTCACGTAACACAGCAGATCAGTCATGTCTATATGGCTACAAGATCTCCAGCGAGCAATGTGCAGGTAGGAAGTGAGAGCCAGACGTCTTTGTCATCGATGTACTCTTTAGTGGTGCAATAGCCCCTAGACATAAGTACACGTTTAATATGTGTTTTAAAACTTGTGTCAGGCAGATCAGTAATTTGAGTAGGAAGCTTGTTATAAAACCTAATACAATTTCCTAAAAATGATTTATTAGTTTTGCTTACTCTAAAGCCTGGCATGGCTAGTTTGTTTTTATTCCTAGTATTTATATTATGCAGTTCACTTTTCTTTTTATAATTATGAATATTTTTTCTAACAAACATTATATTCTGATATATATATTCCGATGGCACAGTAAGTATATTTATTTCTTTAAACAATTTTCGCAAAGAATCGCGACTGCCTAAACCATAAATGGCTCTGACTGCTCTTTTCTGCAATACAAAAATAGTACCTATGTCAGCCGCCGAACCCCACAGCAGAATGCCATACGACATAATGCCTATGAAAGTACGCGAAATACACTAATCTAGCAGTTTGTTCATCTGACAATTGCCTTATTTTCCAGACAGCATAGGAAGCCGAACTTAATTTACCTGCTAACTTTTCATATATATATATATATATATATATATATATATGTATATATGTAGGTATAGACGAGATTAGAGGAAGAACATCCAAATACTGACGAGCATTCAAAATTAAACGGTTGGTTGAAGTAGATTTAATTTTGAACATAACTTAGTTTTTATTATGAATCAGAAGGATTATCTCATATACACGTGTTTCAAGAAACTGATACTTATTGATGAAATATATTTTACACATGTTTATTTGTCGCAATATATTTAGCAAGGGAAAACCCAGAAGATTTTTTGCACTCAGCTAAGTAAGAATTAACAAAAAATGGCTAAAAACTTGCGTCATTGATTACAATATTTATTTTAGATAATTAAGGAGCATGAATTGGTTGACCTCAGTGGATTTTTCACAATTAAATACGATGGCGTAAAAACCTGTTACACGTGGATTATTAAGAATATTACATCTGTGTAAATCGTAGCCAGTTCTACTGATAATACTGGGTTAAAATCGTAGCCGAAATGTATTAATGGTCCCCATGAAATTTCGATGAGATAATAAATAGGTCATCACATTATAAATAAATAACACATTGTTTCAATTATATCTAATGAGATGTTTTTATACTAACTTTTTAATTCTTACGGCTATATCGGTTAATTTGGTTCGCCTGCGGATCGCAGCATTTTTGATTTGATCTCGCAGGAAAACTCCAAGCATAGCCCTTTCCATTGCTCTTTGGGTGCCTTGAGTCGCCTGATAAGGCCCATAGTGATGATGATGATACTAACTTGTTTTTCTTGAATTTTAGGAATGTTAAAAGTATAAAAATTTCTATTGAATAGAAAATTAAAACGATTACATATTAACTACGGATTTTAGAGGTGTCAAAACACAATGTACCAAGGCAAGAGGGATAAATGGAACTAATTCGAGCAAGTTCAGTAGGTATTCATTGAAAGCTCTGTAATTCGTAAAAAGTAATTTTATTTGAAGTGGCCTCGTTTGGCTTTGACGTCTTCTATCGTTCAGACTATCTTTTTACATAGTTTCTATAGAAAATTTACGCAGTTTGTAAAAAACAAATAAATGCATTTCGGCTTTCTTAAAAAAAAAACACAATTGAAGAATAAGCTCGAAATAAAACTCTTTGGGCAGGCTAATATCATAGATCATACCGCCTCGTCTACGGTTGTGATAAATAATTCATGTTTTTCGTTATTTAGTCAAAGTCCAGTCAAGTCCGTCACAGTCAAGTCATAATACTTTTCTTACCCCAGTAAAGCAGTGGAGACTTTACTAGAGGCTTCTATGGAGTTTTCGTTTCAACACGGAAAATAACAAATCACGGCAATATCTCGCTTTCCTCCACTTGTGTACATTGGTGAAGATCCACCATATTTAAACATAAAAACTCGAATTTACATCAGTTTTTGAAAATGAAACAGAGCCTCGATGCGTCTTTTTTCGCGTTGGCGCCAAAACTCCAATGGCAGGAAATCGATTGAAATTTCTGACATTATAAACGCATTGCAGATTTGAATTCAGAAAAAATAATTATATGATATTAATTTATACAGACTGTGTTTATGACTATAGCCAAGTTGATTGCAGAGAATCTGTTGATAAATTATTTTAATTGGCAAGGCAATAATGCTGATGGATAATTATTATTATGATCCTAGAACTTATACAGAAGTCATAGGAGATGCAGATAATTAAGGCAATAAAGATCGTATTGCAAAATGTAAGATAGTCATTGCCATTTATTTATGTCTTATGATGATTTGTAATTGTACTGAATATGTCACAATATATAGAGAACAACAACAAGGAGATACATCGGTAAGTTAAACAATATTTCCATTAATTATATGTGCTTAGTTTATACCCCTGTTAAGAACTTGTTCATTCGCTTATATTTCTTGACACTATGATCTAGTTTCGACAGATAGGCAAGCACAATTTTAAGCAATTTTTTTAAATAAAATAAAATGTTTCCTTTTCTTCTATTTTTTTCAATCTTTTTGGTCTATAATATTATCTCTTTTAAAAACTCCATCTCATAAAACGCATTTCTACTTACTTCAGCCTTCTCACTTTGAAGTGTTTCAGCTGTGGTCTTTTTAAAAGAAATAAAACTAAAAAGTGCCATACATCGACAATCATGCCTTTCAAAAAAATAGTAAAAAATTTGACAGAAATGGCAAGGCACTTTGTATTGGCTTTTCAGGTGATCGACATCATTTATGAAGTAAATAGTCCTTTGATGTTGCCGTTTTACCACGATATAAGTACTTAAAAATACTTGAGGACATTTATAAATGCCAGGTTTGCCAGGAATGCCAGGTTGATGACAGGAGTATCGTTCAATCGAGTTGTCTCACTCCTGTCATCAACCATGGTATCCATAATCTATAGTAACATACCTTGTGTTTAAATAAATTATTGCAATTATGATTCTTATAAATTACATTAATTAAACAACTATAGGGATCTATGTGATTAGTTTCATGCTTCACTTTGGTTGTTTATAATCGTTACACACAATATGGAATCAGATGTACGGAATAAGGAATTCTGAACAACTGATTCCATATTGGTTAAGTCATGTAAAAATCAGGGAAGTGCAAATGGGTTGTGCCCTCTTTAGACGCATTAAATGTTGCTTTTAAATAACTTTTAAACCTTGCTAAACCTTGCTAACTATTTATTTATTATTATTATTATTGTTGTGTAATACCCTTCCACTGTGATTTTGGAAAAGGGACGGAAGTATGTTACAGGAAACGGGGAAACGCACTTGCGCGCGCTATTTGATTTGACCGATAAGCACGTGCGGAGCGGTGGTTAAGAGATGGTGCCCACCCATTTTGCGTAAGGTTGGTACTCGACCAACTCGACATTATGCATAAATAGACTTCACATATATTTAATCTCAAATTAATTACACAAAATGATAACATGTCAGATGTTACACATCATAAGCAATTACTTTAAGACTCGCTCGTTTTTTTTGGAAGGGACTGGAGATAGGATTGGGAACATCGCCCTATTCTATATTTAAAATATCTATGAAATGTTATTATAAAAAAATGGTGTGCAAACTTCTGACCTAAGGAGCGAAGGTTGTATTAACATGACAGTATAAACTGAGATAATGCACTGCTATGATAGATGAGGGGATTGATTGAGTTCCACCATACCATTTTGATAAGGTACCTTAAAATTATACAAAATTAAATGTTCATAAAGGAATCTGGTTTAATTGCTGACACCCTTCCGCGTACCGATAAAACTTAATTGAGCAATAATTTGACACTTCTTCTATAGACAATCGGACGACATTTTTTTTTGAGTTTATCCCAATTTTAAATTACAATACTAATTTGAAGCATTGACACCAATATTTTGTCTATGGCTGTACATAAGGTCATAAAGAGTTAGAACCCAGGACATTACGTTAAACCCTGCTTGCGGTAAACGTATATAGGTAATTGCAATATGTACATGTATTAAAAATCTATAAATTATGGATTATATGTAACTGACAGGACTATTGCACCACTGATAATTTTATAGAATTTATGTATGTTATTCAACAGCGCAGCGTTTATATTACATTCAAGTCCAGATAACGTGGCAGTATAAACACAAGTCACTCCACTGCGTTCTTCGTGTTGCTTGATCAAAAAGACTTTAATCAATAGAGAACTGTTTTCTAGTATTCCCGACCATCTGGGACATGGCGCAAAAGGGGGTCACCGGAACAGCATACCCGCGTTCCCGGGGCTCCTCCCATTTTGGGCGCCAAGAGAATTCCACGGCAGGTTAGGTTTAGTCGGTGCGAGTCCGACATACCCACCCGCAGACACTTTTTACGGGTGGCATGCGTAGGCATTCCCACTGCCTTATAAAAAGAAGGTATTGGCTTACCACACGGCGTTACACATTTACAGCTTCTTGGCGCCGGGCTTACGAGAGAAAGCTAGTTAGTTAGCCTCTCTCTCGCATTAATAGATCTTAAGTATCATTTCAATTTAAAAGGAAACTTATGAGATGTAGTGTTTCCTTTTTTAGAGATACCATAGCTCACAGTCTAGAAACCTGTATCCAAGCTCCATAGCCACATTTAACTTCTTACTTGAGCAGTATGTGCTCTTTGAGCCACCACCATTCAAACAATATGTAGTAAAATATATCTAATACTATAACGCAAAATATAAACAACCATTTTGCAGATAATTTCTAGCAATATTTAACTAAAATAATATGTGCTATCATAATTATTTATAATAATTCTATATGATTAAAATTTAATATAAGTTACGATTTAATAATCTAATAGAACCAATTATACAATCTATTAGAACTAATTATATATATGTAGTTAATTTGTTACCAATACTACAATTCTTACTATTTACAAGTACTTTTTAAAGTCTATGTGAATAAAACCGTTTTTCATTAGAAAAAAATATGGTAATACCGTAGTGTTATGTGTAGTTAAAACTCTTTTGTATGACTTATGCGTTTTATATAGTACTACATGTTCTATTGTCATGATTAATTAATATGATGAATGGCCCATCAACTATGTCGTGGCTCATTTAATAGACGTTACGTAAATAATCAATTTTAATGATGGAAATATGCGTCAGTAGCAATTAACAAACATACCATCATGGCGGAATCTTATGCGTTTGCAATTTGTTATTGCGTATTTTAAATTAATTACAGAATGTTATAAAGGTATAGAAGTTTTAATTATTATTATCATAATTATAGTAGGGCCAATTTAATATATCACATTTGACATCTGTCAGTTACCAGTAAAGAGAATTCTATAATGACCTTATTTGGTTGTGTTTTCCTAACTTTTGACATTGGCAGAATCATCGTTGTCGCCGCGATGGAGCCATGACGACAAATTGGAATTGGATCTTATTTGGTAATAAGGTAATTATTACAAACAGATAAATCAAATGTGCAGTTCTAACTACGAAAAAATAAATAATTTTCTATGCCCGCCGGTTAAGGTTACGTTGTTAGATTTTGATGAAGTGTCAAATGTGATCTATTAAATTGGCTCTAGTTTAGTGGTTGATTATATAACAATATTATGATTTGCGTTACGTTTTTTTATTAGTATGATGATGATTTAAATGCATTTGGCCGCAAACGGTCTTGCTTGCATGGCAAAAAAGCCTCATGTCTATAGTGATCAATTAATTAAACACACAAAACAGAGGAAAACACGCAAGTTTTTCTGTCAATTAAAAATAATTTTGTGTGTTATGATAGGCTGACAGTAGGAGAGGCTGGGGCTTTAATTAACAGAGGTGAGTATTAACAGGCGAATTTCTAAGAAACTATAAATAGCACGTCACTAGTGATTCCTAAAATTCACCCCTGTAACAGCGGTCTACAGATTGAGACACGTCAGTTGAGCTCAGTTTGCCGAGGGAGTGTGTTTGTGATGTGAGTCTATTTTGGCCAGGTAACGAACTTTTTTCACTTTACGATTTTTTTATTTACGTGGTGAATATTTGATTTCACCACTTTATTTTTTTTTCGTAATAGTTTGTTTTATTCTTAATAATGTTACATAACTTTACTAGCGCCAATGCACACTAATTCATAATTATATTTTTTTATTGAAATTGTAACCCAGGGGGCTAAAATTAACAAAACATACGGGGCTAGTATTAACAGTATATACCATTGAGTTCTCCATTACTAAGCCTGCGCGGTCCGTCCGTCTGTCCGTCCATCTGTCCTAACTTTAAAGAGCTGTAAATTCACCAGGGTACATAATTATTTATTTATCTTAAATGTTACAGCATTACAAATTATAAGCGGAAAACTACTCGAGGTATGACTTTGCTGGCGACCTACGAGTCAGTTGCTTTAGAAATAGTAGATAAAAGAAGGAACTACAGAGAAGTAGCAACTGAATATCAAATTTGTCGCGTTTCGCTGTTCAACCGTTGTATAATACCTATGAAAGTGGTTGGTGGTCCTTCACGTGCTCTAATAGATAAATGTTTTATAATAGTATCTGTACGACCGCCACCATATCCTTTGATATTGGAATAAGGCAGCGACAGTTCAGAAGATGAATATTTATGTATAACTTGTAGTGTCCCATACAATGAAGACACATCTGGTGTAGACTGGGTGCAATGCATGTTGTGCAATCAGTGGGCTCAGTCCGGATGTATTAGAGACAACACTATTTTGGCAAATGTATGAAACATTTGCCAAAATTGTGATTCAGAAGATGATTATGATTAAAAATTAAACATATTGTCGTTATATGAAATTGATTTCTAGTAGATTATATTTTTAAGATGTTGATTTTATAATGAAACTAAACTTCATTGAGACTGATTTAGACTATATAGGTAAGTTGTGTAAAGACTGCTACGTTTAAGAATAAGCTGTTTACTACTTCATTTAAGGTGATAATATTGTTATTCGATAACACACATAAGTCTGATAAAATTACTTAAAAGGCTGCTAAATTTATAATAACAGTAAATTAGTTTTTATTAGAAATTATTAAAAGATTTGTTACTTTTTGTTCTTCTACGAAGAGGTTTTCGTTGAGTTTTTGTTTCTATTCATTGATATAGCTGAAATATTGTTGTTTAACGGAGTGCGACAACTTTTATACATAATTTTAGTTATTTTACCACTTACTAAACATTGTCATTAGTGAAAACTAACGTTTCCTTTAATATTATCAATAAAACTGTCTGGTAGTTATAAATCATTCAGATATTCGTTGATTTTTGTTATTATACTAGCGGCTCGGTACGGGCTTCGCTAAGCTTTTAAGTATTAGTACAAATTGTTTGTATATGGGAGTATAGAAAGATGTTAATTTTACACTTGTTCAAGATTTTTTTTTATTTTCTCTACGTACAAATCTTCCCTGGACTTCCACGAATAATTCAAGACCAAAATTAGCCAAATCGGTAAAGGCGTTGTTGAGTTATAACATTACATCGAAAAGTGGCATTCATTTTTATATATATAGATAGAGAGGTTTTGTTTGGGTTTCTTTCCCTACCTACTTCTATCGCAGGAGCAGGGACAAAGTGCTAAATTCAATAAAACTAATGTTAATTGTATTCCTTAATGAAAATATGTTATTGTAATTTTGCGTTTTCTTTATTTATTGAGGAAAATACTTCCAATGTCAATTGTTGCCCCTTTTGTTAATATTTACTTCGGAACCGTTAATTGTTGCCCCGATTCCGGGGTAAGTATTAATTTATGACTTTTCGAGTAAAAGTGACTTTTTGAAAAGGTATCAAGTTTTTGGTGATTTTAAACCAACGATATGGTTATTGAATAGCTTGGACATCGTTTGACACAAAAATGTTTTGAGGTTTTCAAGCTACAACTGAAAATATAAATTTTGTTAATTCGCGCCCCGGTCTCCCCTATATTGGACTCATTCGGTACTGTCAATGCGATCCTACGAGTAGGTAGGTCTATGTAATCCATTTTACTTCGAAAGTGAACACTACTGTTTCAAAAATAGATAATCGATTTTATTTTATTTTACAGCCACAGATTCAACATTTTTTTTTAAATTAGTCCTTTGAATAACAAAAGAACGTTAAAATTGGTTAACAAACAATGTTAACAACGATAAAACCCTTTTTTTTTGGTTTGTATCAAAGTCAGAAAGATAGAGCTGATCAATTTGGCATTTGTATGGTTACGTCATTTCTCCGTTCTGGTTACCGATTTTGGTAATGCTATTCATATTCGATAGTGAAACCTTCGAAGATGTTCCCTTTTCTACATAAATTAATATTCGAATTTTTTGTAATTCAAAAACTGTTTGCATATTTTATTAGACTGTATAGTTTTTTTTTTATATATTAAAGTGCGACAAACGAACAAGTGGGTCACCTGATGGTAAGTGATCACCGCCGCCCTTGGACACTCGCGACACCAGTGGAGTCGCGGGTGCGTTGCCGGCCTTTAAGAATCAGCAAACAAGTGTTGCTGACCCTTACCCCCACCCCAATGAGCCTACTATACAGTCTAAAAAATATACATATAGTACATTAGGCGAATGTATAGCACAGACGCCAGCATATCAAGCTACTCCAAACTGTCAAATTTCCCCAATTGAAAGTGAACCTTATGCTTTTGTGATAAAGTTGAAAATCAATAAAAGAAATTTGACAGATTGGGGTAGTTGGATGTGCTGGCGTTTGTACATTAGGCGATACAATCCTAATATTGTAGATGTCAAAAAGAAATGAAAAATTACAAAGGAATTTGATAGTTACCTTGTAGGTATAGGTCTAGTAATAGTGGCCTTCGTCGTTGTCGTGGGCCGTATGGTGGTGCCTTGCGTCATCGGCCGTGGAGTTACGCCTGCCGACGACGGACTGACCATCATCAGTTCTCCATCATCTCCAAACCTGGAATATTTGAGGGTTATTATTATTTCATCAAATTCATTAAAATCATACTAGCAGTGCCCCGCGGCTTTACCCGCGTTTATCTTTATAAATTTTAGCCTATGTGTTAATCCAGGGTCAGCTATCTCCATACCAAATTTTATTAAAATCGCATCAGCTGTTGAGACGTGAAGAAGTAACAAACATACATCCTTACACACTCACAAACTTTCGCCTTTATAATATTAGTGTGAAGTGTGATTCGTATTCATTATTTAATAAAATAACATTTATGAGGAATCGTATTTTTTTCCTCCCTTCCGTGCAGTGCATTAGGTACTACACTACACAGATACAGCTACTGAAAAACACTGCCAGAATCATATCAGCCAAAGTACGTCCACTGCTGGACAAAAGCTTTCCCAAGAATCATCTTCTTGGGGGATATGCCTTAATTTTAACTAGTTACGTTAAATTTGATGTTCTTATATCATACGACTATATATATCTCCCGCATAGGCTTAACAATTTAACACCCGTCCCGTAATTGAGAGAAAATGATTCAGAAGAAATGGGTCCAAGTAATTGGCTCTGTTGCAAACATTAGCTAGTTATTCATAGGAAGCTTATAAATACATTAAGACAGAGCCAAGAAAAGTGGTATGAACCGTCTAATTTCATCTAGATTTTAAGTCATACTACTACGACTTAAGACAAGTAATCAAATGAAAAAGAAGTACCTATGCCTTTTTCATTAAATCCTGTTGCTATGCGTACCATTACTGCAGGACATAACTACTACCCTGGGATCGTTGGCGTTTGGAGGAGGGGAACTTAACTCGTCCTGTATAAGCGGTCCCGAGAAAAGGTAACCTGCTGTAGCTCAGGTTGCCTAAACGCGCTTGTACGTTCTGGGGACGGGGGAGGCATTCGGGCCACTTCCTCTCCCCAGATGAGAGTCTCGCAGAGGCTGCAGTGTACAGCGTGGATACTGGCGCGATTGTCCACGAGTATCGAGCCTCCGCTGCAAGCACTGTGAGGCTAGCTTCCGTGGTGGTTTTAGTGGGTAGGCCCTAAATGACATGCGATTTGAGCATTTCCGCCACGTAAAAAAAGGACATAACTACTAGTGTATTAGATTAATTAAAACATTCTTTCCTATTACTGAGAATATAATTATTTCCAAATTAAAGATGACATCTTTGCGTCAGCTATAAATTCTTTCAGGCTATTGTCGTCAGTTTTAATGATGTGAAGAGAAGAACGAATTATTTATCGATTGTTTTTCTTTCGCGTAATGATCTGTTTGTATTAATAACCGACTACACATGAAGGAGATCATCAAGTCCAACAATATTTTTGATGTGAAACATCTATAGCCGCACGTAAAACAGATTTCTGGCGTGGCGACGCATGCCGTGGCGCATGCGCAATCGACTTTTTATTTTATCATTATGACATATTTAGTTCCTATCACAATATGTTCTTTTGTGCATATTACTTTTACAAAATAATGTCGATGTTTCACATCTGCCAGGCGTCCCGTGACGGCTCACATTTTTTTTGTTATTACACAGTTTTTCCGTTTGTTTCGAATCCATTCTGCTAATTCTATTTATTATTCCATAGGGAATGCATTCGCAATGCTTACATATAATTTTGTTTCAAATCGATCGTTGCTAAGAAATATTTAAGTTGTTTGTATGTTTATTAGGGCGTCACATTCAAAAACATAATAAATAATAATTTTAATATATTGGGACATCGTTTATCCACGGTCACCTGATCCCAAACTAAACAGAGCTTGTACTATGAAAACCGGATACAGCTGATATACTACATATTATACTACTTCTCTTTTGTTAATACATACTTATATAGATAGTAACACCCAGACCCAGGACAAACAGACCAGTTCATGCACACAAATGTATGTCCTGGGTGGGAATCGTATCCACGACCTCCTATGGTTGGCTAAAACAAGCATTTGCCAACCACGCCCAGCGTACTTAGATAAATCTAATTAAATACCGCCATACGAGCCTGTTGGCGTGGTTGGCAAATGCTTGCTTTTCACGCCGGAGGACGTGGGTTCTATCGCCACCCAGGACAGATATTCGTGTGCATGAACATGTCTGTTTGTCCTGAGTCTGGGTGTAATTATCTATATAAGTATGTATTTACAAAAGAAAAGTAGTATATGTAGTATATCAGTTATCTGGTGTCCATAGTACAAGGTATACTTAGTTCGGGATCAGATGGCCGTGTGTAAAATACTAATGTAATGTTATATTATTATATGTCAGTTACTATACTAGTTAGACCATTAATGTTCAACTGAGCGACAAGCGAATCATTATATTTTTTTTCTTACCTACCCCATTTTGTTCAATATTTTTCTATAGACATAATTTGTGTATTGTTCATTTACTTATACGTATAACTAGACACGCTGTTTTGAATAAAAACTCTGCCCCAGTCCGGCTGTGCGGCTGTGCTTTCTGAATTTGCTCACCGAGTTGCAGCGCCCGCGAAGCAACTCGCTGCAAATTCTCAATATGGGATTGCGCGTCTAGTAGAATACATCTATATGTGTACAATTCACTTATATGAGAAACATATTTATGAATTAAACAAAACATGAACATGTTTGTTTGTCCTGAGTCTGGGTGTTATTATCTATATAAGCATGTATTTACAAAAGAAAAGTAGTATATGTAGTATATCAGTTATCTGGTTTCCATAGTATAAGCCCTGCTTATTTTGGGATCAGGTGGTCGTGTTTGAATATATCGTCCCAGGATATATAATAAACACTCATCTGAATAAAAATTCTTACACCTGTAGAAAGCTTTATTATCAGCGAATAACATAGGCTGTATATCATTTAAAAATATGCATTCGAAAAGTATAAAAACATTGCCACCACATTAATTATTTAGTGTGACGCGACTAATGCGAAATCGGCTCGGATCGGTAGTTATTAGCTGTGCCCCGCGGTTTTACTAACGTTAAAATTTATAAATTATATGTGTTATTCGGATATAATTATAAGCTATATTACTACAAAGAGTCATCAAAAACAGTTCGGTAGTTTTTGCGTGAAGAAGTAACAAACATACATGCTCACAGACTCACAAACTTTCGCCTTTATAATGGTAGCTGTGCCCCACGGTTTTACCCGCGTTAAACTATTTAAATTGTAGCCTATGTGTTAATCTAGGGTATCAGCTAAATCCATACCAAATTTTAAGAAAATCGCACCAGCCGTTTAGGCGTGAAGAAGTAACAAACATACACACTCACAAACTTTCGCCTTTATAATATTAGTATGATTAGTGTCATTATACGTGGCCTGACTGTCATGGTTTAGAATTTTCGTGACAGTACTTATAAACTACACGTGACCTACATAGTAAACTAGCAAAGAACAATTTTTTTTATTCCGTGGCTGTAGTGCAAACTTCCGGCTCTACTTAAATGGATAGTTATCACAATATGTTCTTTTCTGTATATTACTTTTACAAAATAATGTCGATGTTTCACATCTGCCAGGCGTCCCGTGACGGCTCACATTTTTTATTATAATACATTGGAGCTTATAAATTTCTTTGTCGTTTTGTTGGGTCGTCTCACTACATTAGTATTTAGTCTTACCGGTATATCTATGGCCACGTGCATTTGCTGTCACTTTGCCGCACTGACAGAAACCGACACATGAGATATTTTTTTAAATTTCTCTTGTTCCTCCGACAAAATCGGAGATCTTTTACATCCATGGTTTAACTTAAATTACTTATTTCTATTTTATAACACTAATTGTCAATATTATTTTTCAACCAATCAATTTAATTAATCTATGTACATTATATGTTGCATATGTGTAGTTCTACAAAATTTATTACGACAATTTTTTAAGATTCGAACAACAAAACTTGCGGAGTTGGAATCGGAGTAATAATAATAATAATAAATGGTTTATTTATTTCCATAGAAAAGGTTATAAAGCTTATGATAAAAAAAAACAATTTAGTGCTAATAATAATAAAATTGGATTTTCATAAAAAGGGTTATCAAGCTTATGTTAAAAAAGTGCCAAGTTGTAACCCAACATTGTGAGAGAATGGTGCCTGATGTAGGTTTAAAAAGCCGGTATTACTGTTCACCAGGGCTTCCCACGAATTCCAGAAATATTTGTTGCGTTTAATAATAATAATTACTTATTTATTTCTTATCTATCAACACAAAACCTCCATTAAAAAGTAACGTATACTATCAAAGCTATGCAAAAATTATGATTTGTGGATCACACTGGTGCCTGTGGCAAGAAGTAGAAACCTGTGCTGTGTTAGGAAGACATGAAACACGTATGCATGTCAATCACTGAAACTGCAATATTGAAATATATAGCAATACTAGCTGTGCCCTGCGGTTTTACCCGCGTTAAACTTTTTCAATTATAGCTTGATTAACTCCATAATAACGCCATACCAAATTTATTAAAATCGCTCTAGCCATTTAGACGTAAAGCAGTCACATATTCACACACTCACATACTCACACACTCACAAACTTTCGCCTTTATAATATTGGTAGGATATCATTTATTAATAAAATAATAAATATAATAAAAGTTAGCTTTATAATATAAGTGAGGTAGGTATGTAGGTACTTCCGTAAGTGATTGGCGAGGTTAAGCAACTAGGATCGCGATCAGTCCATAGATGGGTGACCACCAAAGTGGTTTAATGTCTCCGTGCTTCGGAGGGCACGTTAAGCTGCCGGTTCCGGCATTAGACAACAGTTGTTAAGCCATGTCAGAGGCCTACTGGGCGGCTTCATCAACTCTGACACTACGGTTACCGCACTGCCCATACTATAAGTAAGTAATAATATGTGTTACAAAACTTTTTTGTGAAATAATAAATAAATAAATAATATATTATTTCACCTATAACAATATCCGACGGTGAATTATATTTACACCGTAACCGGCAAAGTTTTACATGCATCATGGTTTCATAAAATCACACAACTCTGTTTTGTTATGTTATTGGATGCTTGTAGGATAATTTAATAGCCCAAACGTACTATGTTCAAATTACTACGTCAAAAGCAAAAAAATAAAATTCATTTATTCCGTAAAAATGTTACATTTATGTGGATTCGTAATTTTTTTTACCCTACCGTGCAGTCCATGACGTGCCAGCTACTGAGAAATCCTTTTTAAAAATAAAATATACTTAAGATTAATTCCAATCATGTGTGTTGACTCAGAACAACTCAATCCCAAGCACTTTTGTCACTTAAATAATCAGAAATTTTGTAATATGCTACACAATTTGGCTGTAATAATTCTTTTAAACTTATTCGTACACAATTCTCTAATGTCATTGGGAAGTTTGTTATAGAATCTTATACATTGCCCCATAAAAAAGTTACTTATTTTGTAGAGACGGGTAGTATGCAAGATGATGCATACTGTTTGTCCGTCTATCTTTCCTTCTGGAGTCTTCTGTTATCTGCCTTTGCGTATTTTGTATATGACCTCATCGGATACGATAAGATAAGATACACCATTGAACACTAAGAAAAAAAATCAAAGAAACAAGGATGCATCACATAATTGTACAATTGGTGGCCTTATCACTAAATATGATCACTTGCAGACAACATAGGTAGGGATTGGAGTATGGAATAACATAGTTGGGATAGTTGTCAGTGTACACAAATGATGAAATGGTAGGCACTGGTAACCCAACTAAGCAGAGCATGTACTATGGAAACCAGATAACTGATATACTACTTTTTGTAAATACATACTTATATAGATAATTACACCCAGACACAGGACAAACAGGCATGTTCATACACATATATATATCTTTCTTGGGGTACTACCGGCTAAGTCGCCGAACATCGATTTCTTAAATGGTGTTCAAATAAATAAAGGTTAAAAATGACTTAATCAATCTTTAAATCGGCTTCAACGTTGACAATCGATTCCGGACTATTTATGACGTCACATGTGCTCATGGAAGCCGATTTAACAATTGATTAAGTCATTTTTAACCTTTATTTATTTGAACTCCATTTAAGAAATCAATGTTCGGCGACTTAGCCGGTAGAGACCCTGGGTGGGAATCGAACCCACGGCCTCCGGCGTGCAAATCAAGCATTTGCCAACTACGCCAACAGGCACGTCAGTGGGGGCAGACATGCAGTTACCTATTTCAACTAGAGACAGAACTGGCAACTTCTTGTGTTTAAAATGTCCTTACCACTATACCTAAGGCCTCCTACGCACTATGCGGTTAGCCGGAATGCGGTCAGCCGTAAGCCATCAATTTTGCTGACCGGCTGCCGCATTATAGTGTGAATAAAAACTACCTTCTCGTACAAATATCTGAGTACGGTCAGCCGCACGGCTGGCGGCATCGCGGCTAGCCGCATAGTTCTTAGGAGGCCTAAGATAAAAGCTAATACTGGTTAAATAAATGTATACATGTAATCGTCCGGTGGTGATCGATCCAGCCACCTAGCGCCTCTAGGGCACGAAGAACGCTGGAAGATCAAGTTCATGATTCTCTTGCTAACACCATTACAGGGATTTAAGTGCTATCCATCGATTTTGTTGCTAGAAACATGGCCGAATGTTTATATTAGTATCAAATTTTGATATTGCTTTAGTCCTCATATAGGTATACTTCCTGGTTTCCCCATTTCTTATTTTTTATTACACCAGTGTATTGTAGATCGATTACCATAAGTTACAACACATGTTAGGTAGTGTTACCAGCCAATTAAAGCTGAAATCGGGTGTTAGTAAACCAGTCTATCGGAAACCGTGTTGTGGACAACGAAATAACGATTATATTATTTGTGCAAACACGCAAACTACGAGATAGACTTGTGAAATTTAGGTAGAATAATCTGTTGTCTATGCTCCAGAAATTCAGACTTAGAAGAGTTCATATTCAGTATAGATTTGGTAGCAGTAGTTAAGATCTAATTCTTAGCATTCCATGGACTTACTGTGCGGAAACCGGGTTCATCTCGTGGTAGAGGAGGGAACACTCGAAAGGGTCTGAGACTTGCGACTCAGATGTAGGTTTAAGGGGGCCTCCTGTGATGCATCAACACTCACCTTCTCTGTCTCTCAGTTTTACCCTCTCTTCTTTTATATCACTATTATAAGACCGTCATTAAATAACAAGCTATAGCTTTTACTTTCTATGCTGGCCCGTCAACTAGTACGATAGCTAGCTGACAGTGGGACGAGGACAGGTAAAGTATCGACAGCTTTGCGTACTCCCCCAGAAACGGGGGTGTAACACCGCTAACTTACCTACTCCGAGCTGATACTGGGAAATTACTTATTAAAATAAAACCCATCACTCTTTCTTGGCACTACCCGGATTTTGGACCTAGGAGCTCATTATTTATGGTTAAACACGCACCCTAGACCACGAACACGCTAGACCAACACCTATATTTAGCAGATCTAGCAATAAACACATTGAAATCGTTTAACAACAAAAACAAACATTGCGTGAGTGTCTATTATGTAATTATGATATAAATAACTGACCGTTATTAATGCCTATTGTATCGTAACAGAATTTAACTTGAAATAAAATCATACATAACAGAGATAGACACGCGAGAATTCTCCATCGCTTCTGTGCGAGAACTCGTTTGAGGTTGCAATTAACTAATTATTATTTTAGAATTAAGGTTTTTCAAATTGCAAATTGTAAAACTTTGAAATATCTGCCAGGCAACATCCTGAGAAGTGTACTCTGTCGCTATTAGAAACAAGGATGAATATGAGGTGTAATAATATGATGATGAGCTATAACTCCGCATGCGTATACAACCTTAGATTGTGTCGTCATTCTTAAATATTTTCAGGCTTGTAATTAATTATGCGTAACCCTAATACTTCGGATTGCTAATGGAAGGCCTGCTCCAATCCTCATCGAAATATCAAAGTGAATTGAAATTGAGTGACGACAGCCGCCGGCTATACTATTGAATGTGGTACATGCCGCCATTGATGTATGGCTGCGACGATTGGACAAATGTGTAATGCTTAAAAAAGGTATTTTGAATATGACTAATATTTTAATTTAAATACCATATATAAGATGTTCTTTTTTAATTCTCATTTTGAAAAACAAAAGCAACGCAAAGACAAGCAGTAACATTGTCAACGTTATTTAACCAAAGAGCAAACAATGAAAGGGATGGTATACCTGTTAAGTATAATAGGTCTAGGTGGCTCGGTTGGTTGTGGCTGCAGCGCCGGGAGTATCCGAGGAGGAATAGTTGACGTCGGGATGTCGATTCCTGAAAAAAAAACAAGTTATAAATTTATGCTTCACGGTGTTTCCGGAAATGCATGTACAGACGCACATCCAGCTGTCAAATTTCTTTTATAGATTTTCAACTTCATCACTTAGGTAGCTTGATGTGCTGGTGTCTGTATGTACAGATGCCAGCACATCAAGCTACTCCAATCTGTCAAATTTCCCCAATTGAAAGTGAACCTTATGCTTTTGTGATAAAGTTGGAAATCTATAAAAGAAATTCGATAGATTGGGGCAGCTCGAGGTGCTGGCGTCTGTACATATCTCAGACGATAAAATATATTTTTACTGTTAAATAAATCTTGGCATATGAGAGTTGCAATAGCGTTCGTCGGATGGTATTAGCCGCTATCAATAGCGTTTTGATTTCACTCTACAATACGCTTAATGGAACTTTGAGTAATGTAAATACAGTTCCCACTGTACCTACACCTTAATGTGACAATAGCATAGAGCTTATGGGAAAAGTGGACATCGCGTCCAATAATTTTGTGTTTGTACACACGGCTACTTATCAAGCTATACATTTCCAATATAAGCTGACCTCTCATTGTATAAAAGTCCTATACAACGCGGGATCAGCTTATACTGGAGATTTATAGCTTGATAATTAGTTGACGGTCACCATAGCCTAGTTGGTAGTGCTCCTGCCTACGAAGCTGGTGGTCCTGGGTTCGAATCCCGGTAAGTGCAAATATTTGTGTGATGAGCACGAATATTTGTTTCTGAGTCATGCATGTTTTCTATGTATATAAGTATTTATCTATCTATATAAGTATGTATATCG
Source organism: Pseudoips prasinana (assembly GCA_951640165.1). Lineage (NCBI taxonomy): Eukaryota > Metazoa > Arthropoda > Insecta > Lepidoptera > Nolidae > Pseudoips > Pseudoips prasinana. Next base: position 26,321,036 of record OX621251.1, on the reverse strand, counting down.
TCGCCTGGTACCCATAGTACAAGCTTTGCTTAGTTTGGGGCTAGGATGATCTGTGTGACATTGTCCCCAGATATTATTATATATTATTATTATATATGCAGCCGTGTGTACTTATTATATATAGGTACTTAAATATACCTACTTGTTTTTTGATATTATAATTGTGTTTCTGTATACTCACTGAAATACCATTGTAAAAACACCCATAAAGGCATGAAATATAAATGAAGAAATGAATAGATTTATGTATGTGGTTACGTAAAATCCATACGTGGAAATCTTAATCGGAATTTAGTATACTATATATATGGAGTACTTGCCTTGGCAATAAATGACTGCAGCCAAATGCTAAAGAACATAATTTATATGTCATTTTTACTCAACAAAGATTATAACAGTGCTGCCTTAAAACCTCGGGAGCATCAGGTGGACTATCACTAACTCAACCACAATGTCTAAATATTTGTTAGATTGAATTAATAATAATTAAATAAATCTTGAAGGTATGTATGTATCATCGTTACTTTTATTAATGAGCGCTGTTGCAAAGTGATCAGCCGATATACCTCCTAATTGTTATTTGAATTGATATATGCCCTTCAAAATAATTAATGCTCCATGGTTGATGATTGATTTTACATGGTTGTCATTATTAATTGTACTACGATCAACTATGAACATATATCTAGGATCAAAATTAGTCGCATTGTTAATGCTTCTTTTGTAACCACATCACACAATTTCTGACTATTGGGGCATAAAAAAATGTCAATCACTCATTCTTTTGAGAAATGTCAGTCTGTATGTATTGATGGTCACACACTTTAATTCAAGGGTAATGTTCTATACAAAAAGGTAGAGACAAGTTCATTGTCAAATCCGAATGAAACATAATTGCAGTCCATTGAAATAAAATTATCGGTGATTAAGGGTCGTGTTTGAACATTAAACCGTCTGTGTTTTATATAGAGTATTTTTATATTACCAATTCGGCAACAACAGGACGGTGCATAAAGCGTTTACTGTAGCTCTTTCCTTTATATTTCGTTGTTGTAGAACATTAATAAAAAAGAAGGTAAAGCCAAAGAAAGAATCACATAAATCATAACCAAAACCGCAAAGCAAAAGGACAAAAAGCTCGCGAATGTGAGGCACAAATCCACCTTTGGTAGTCTCGTGTTCCTGAGGAACCAAAGGTATAAATAAGAGTACATAATTAACAGCATCCTGGAGCAATTTCATAATAATAATAGAAAACTATGCTCTTCTTTGATACTGCAGTAGGTACCTACCCGAGAGTCACGTGTAGGTTTGTACAAGATTATATTATTATTGTCCAATAAACAGCATTATATTCTCTATTCTAATTGTTGTAGCAAAATCCTACGTACGTGTTACTATTCGACCGTCAAAGTCTTCATATTATAATTTTTTTAAGGTTAATTTAGTGAAATCACGAGCCTTTGATTCGTTTTTCAGAGTCATTGGAGATAACTAACATACTAATATCGGACTCTAAGCTAGACAGAACCTGTACTATGGCGACTAGATAACTGAAAAACATCCTTCTATATTTCTAAATACATATACATATTATAGATAAATTACACCCAGACACAGATCAATTAATCGTGCTCATGACACAAAGATAGGTCCTGTGTGGGGATCGAACACACGACCTCTACCAACTGGCCGGTCAAACCCAGTTAAAATATACATACATACTGTAGATAAATTACTCACACCATAACAAATAATAATAAAATCGTAGGAAAGTCAAAACTGTACATTTAATATTTTCTTAAAAGGCTACTTGGGGCGTGATTTACAATCGATATCGAAGCCAAAAATATAGTTTTAAGATTTTTTATCTGTTTGTCTGTATGTATGTCCGGGCTAGACTCAAAAATAACTGCGTGGATTTACTTCAAATTTTGCATGAATATTACTAAGAGGTCGGGTCAACATATAGGCTACATATTATCACGCTATCACCTACGGGGGAGGACTGCCGTGATAATTTATAAAGTTTAACGCGGGTAATATCGCGGGGCACAGCTAGTAACAAATAATCATGTTCATCACACAAAGATTTGTCCTGTATGGGGATCTAAACCGCAACCTCTGGGTTAACAGTCTGGATTACTAACTACTACACTGCCCTACCAGTACAATAGTCAACCTAGTTTAAAAATCCAATCCAGTAGATCCTAGTATTAATTCTTTGATTACTCAAAGCTTTGCGTATTCAGCGTCGAAAACTCAATTTGGAGCTGATTTCAAATTAAAACTATTGCTGTTATTAACATGCTTAATTTTGAACTTATTTATAGTCGACTCCAAGCTTAGTTTCCAGATCTATCAAATAAATACACGTTTATTTAAAGTCGGTTTTATTACGGACAAAAACTTTAGATCAAAATATTAGAGATATCTCAAGCAGTATCGTAATCATTTTGGTGTTTATAAATGTTTTTGCAGATCTTTATGAGTTTTATGATTGTTATCAGGGCGTCACGGACGAATGTTTTCGTGTCGACGCTAAAAACATTACGACCAGCTTTTGCTTTTTGTCATCTTTATCATCATCATATCAACCGAAAGACGCCCACTGCTGGACAAAGGCCTCCCTCAAACATCTCCGCAATTGCCGGTCTTGTGCTACCCGTAACTTCCAGCGACCCTCACAAGATCAACGGTCTATCTTGTAGGGGACCTTCCCAACCTGCGTCTTCCTATTCGTGGTCGCCACTCGAGAATCTTTCTGCCCCAGCGGCCGTCGGTTCTATGAGGTATGTGCCCTGCCCACTGCCACTTCAGCTTGGCAATTCTTTGGGCTATGTCAGTTACTTTAGTTCGCCTGCGGATTATGCAAAAAGCTACATAGCCTTCTTCATTGCTCTTTGGGACCTTGAGCCGGCGGATACAGGCCGAAGTAACTGACAACGTCGCTGTTCCTTAAGTCGTCACTGGCAACACACACTAGTTGAAGACTTTTCTTTTTGTATGGGGAGCCAAAACAATATTTTTCGTATTTCGTTAACTAGTTTTCTTCAATGTTGTGTTTTTAAACACCCATGAAGTTTTCTTCAATAGTTATGTTACACCTTCTATAATCATGTAAACAATTGTAATTAACTTTAAAATACACCTATACAGTTTAATCTGTCAATGGTATAATAGTTCCTGCCCCATTTGAAACTCTTTTATATTGCAATAAAAACGAACTAATTATGAACGTGCGCTTTGACCCCGCAACACCGGCGACACAGGAAACAATATCTTCAGTACGGGTATAGACTATAAAAATATTTTTTTTCTTAAATTTGAGCATCGTCGCAAAGTAAAGCAGTATTTTCGAGGCAAGTCCTTCATACTCAGAATTAAGATAAGATACATTCCAATAATACTTGTTGACCTGATTCGAAAATTGCTAGCACTACAATAAAGAGGCATTCGCGGATCTAGAACGTAACCATAACTATATAAATGTAGAAACAGGTCACGTTTGAGCTCGCATCACGTCCCTTCTAAACTTCCGTGTGCATCATACCTTCACGTCTAAAACAAAAGGCCGCCGCTTACATATACAGAAACTTTGTTTTTTACCGGGTTAAAATTTTGGACTAACAAGGCTGTGATTGCACGTATCAGTATAATTAGTAAGTATTATATTTACTTTGGTATAACGACTGTTTGGGATGGTTGGTAGATTCTTGCTTTTTACGCCGCAGGGCGTTTGGGAACCCACAATCCCACCCAAGACAGATATTTGTGTGAATGAACATGTCTGATTGTCCTAAGTCTGGATGTAGATATCTATACTAATATATATTTACAGTAATATATGTAGTATATCTGTTATCTCGTTAGTTTGGGACCAAATGGCCGTGTGTGAATTGATAACAAAATAATTAAAAAATTCCAAAATAAATTAAAAATTGAATAGAATAACTATTCTATGAATTTATTAACCGGCTTCTAAAGAACTCCTTCTTTAGAAGATGGTTAATAAATTCATAGAAAAGTTATTCTTGTATCTCCATAAACCCAAAACTGTGGAGAGCACCTAAAGCCGTCGCTGTAGGCAATGCTCCAGACCACTGTTATGATAATGACTCCATATTTAAAATCTGATAAGGTTCTGGGCTAGTAAACGTTCAATCTACGTTTACTAGCCCAGAACCTTTTTCAAGAATTCAGTGTAGACGCAATATGTTGATTTTTGTGTACCGTAATAATGGCTCATTTCTGTTGAAAATGCTGTCATAAGGATTTTTTTATTGGGACTAAATTGGGGCAAAGATGGAGTGATGAAGATACTACTTCGAAACTAAAAAAAAACACTTTTTAAATTGCCGCTCATAAGGATGCTCATTATGTATTCATGTCCTGTAATTGCTGTTATGATACGTTCGTTCGGTTTAATCACATCAATTATTCCAGGAGAATTTCGATTCACCAAATGAGTGTTTTCAACCTGATGGGAAGAAACAATGTTGCTGCAATAAAATAGCAGCAATGAGTCGTCAGAAGCTAATTAGCCAGTCAAAAAAAACCTGACGGGTATGAGGTTAGTAGGTAGGTAGTATTAAAAACTACTGACTTGCCGAGTATCGATCTATAGTATTAGTGTCAGTAAGTATCCCATAATGTTGATGAAAGGGCAAGTTCAAGGTGAAAGTCAAGGTTAGAAATGAAGCTTTGTGTAGGTGTCTATTATGGACATTCATAAATCAATGTCCGATGTATGATTGCATGCGCCATCTTCTTTGGAAATCCTTTATTTAGAACGGTAATTATTTTATAAATATGGACCATTTTAAAGGGATATGATTTTAGTTAAATATATAACGGTAATTTTTTTATATGTTTACCCATAAAATATATCCTTGATGCTTTTGAATCTGGATTTTCTAGTTGCAATTCTTTCATTTCCGTGGCTCTGGCCAAGTTATATCTTTCTGCCTCCTAATTAGCTCTGGACGGAAGTGAAACTCCTTTTTTCCAACTTCTTATTGTTTTTACCAAGACTTAATAATACCAAGAGTTAATGCGATTCCCCGGGACATACATACGTGAGCCGCTCAGTGTCAATTCATTGTGTGCCACTGTTGTTTATATGTATATAAACATTTATCGGTCGCACAATCGCCTCGCGGTCGTGTTAACGTTGATATAATATTTAATAAACAAGTGCACCGTTAAGCGATCAAAGTAGTAGGCAGAAGCTATTAAAGTAATAATGATAAGTATCTTTAACTTTTAGTGTTTTGAATTTGTTAGATAAAAATAACATGATCGGTTTGAAAAAAATATAACACTATATTATATACATGAAAATGAATGTTTGTCTGTATGTCCTTTATAGAATCGTTAATTATGCGTTTGATCATATGATGATCATCAGCAAAGTGTTGTGCATGAAACCAAGAAGGTTTCTGAGTTGATACGACCAATCTTCGACAGATGGCATCACGTCATTCCAATGAATTACATTTCATTAAATTTTATTATCGTAGCAACGCGCGCAGAGTTGATAAATAAAATTTGAAATCAAATAAGATTCAACCTTTTTTTTTTATTTTTTTATTTTTTGATAAGGCAGTGGGAATGCCTACGCATGCCACCCGCAAAAAGTGTCTGCGGGTGGGTATGTCGGACTTGCACCGACTAAACCTACCTGCCGTGGACTTCTCTTGGCGCCTGATGGGGGAGTCCCGGGAACGCGGGTATGCTGCTCCGGTAAATAAGATTCAACCTACATAGCATAGTGGTCGAATGGCGATTCGCACACTACCCCGCGCTACGCTCCGGGGTGCGTTCCGACAGAGAGACGCGTGCGGGTGCGGGAATGAAGATCTTGCACCGGACCCACGCGCGCGGATACGTGTTTCTCCGCTTGAAGGCGCGCGATCAGCGTGAATGCGTTTTCTATACAAACATAGATACTTGCAAAAGCGAAAGAAAATAAAATATACTCCCGCGCTACGCTGCGTAATGTGGTGCAGTGTGCGAATCGCCTTAAGATCTAGACAGCTAATAAGTAAATTATTTTTTACCCGCTCGTTGTTAGAGTTCTTTACAAATGAAGATGTGATGAAGATGTGTTAAATTAAATATTTTGGACAACCTAACTCACTGTCGTCTGATTCTAAATTAGGCACACCCAACTTAACCACCCAACAAATGACGACAAAATTAGGTAACCAGACAATTGATAAACATACTTGTATATTTTAAGGGTGTCACCACACTAACTGCGTTGGGATCGAACCTACGGTTCACAACTATACCAACAGATTATTCAGATAAGGTAATAAGCGGTTATAATAATAAACCTCCTGTTACTTTATTACAAACTCATCGAACTCACCTGATCCGGGAATAGTGTTGAAGCTTTCCTTGGCAAGGAACTCCTCAAAGTATCTGGTGAAGTCACCGGTAGGGTCCCACTTCGAGGAGAGCTTGGCCCATTCGTCGGGGTATTCGTTCTTGAGCCGTTTGATAATCTTCACTGCTGTTCTCTTCTGACGCTCCGTACACCGGACGCACTTCGTCCGTAACGCCTCTGGAAGTAACCCTGGAAGAAACAAAAACATTCAATTATATAGTTTTTCACTACATCTATTTGAATGGGAATGAACATAGACAACGTAAGGTAAGTTTAATATTATTGCTTTATCTATACTAGTATAAATATTCCAAACTTAAGGCTCTCAGTTCTGGCTATCTTGTTTGTGCATTAAGATGTTTCATAAGATGTAAAACTTAATAAGAAAGTTTTCACTCTCAGAAGAAGATTTCACTTGTATACGTTTTTTATACACCATAAGACGAACGAAAAAGCATTTAACCAAACCTAACCTGCCGTGGACTTCTCCTTGAGCCTGATGGGGGAAACCCCGGGAACGCGGGCATACTGCTCCGGTGCCCCCCTTTGCGCCATGTCCCAGACGTGACACGTATCCTGGGAGGGCTTTGGATTGCCCTCCCCTATTGCCAACTCCTGCCAGTTCGGCACAGCGACAGCTCCACTAACAAATCGCTGTCTTCCCGGAGCGGCTAGCGGCAGTAGAGGACACTTCTCATACGGCCACTGCAGTCCCGACGTCTGCTCCGTCTGCGAGTGGGATCTACTCGGTACACAGGCTTCAACCTAACGTAAGCACGTGTGCTAAGCGGATCAGCAACTCCGATACATCGAATCTGCTACGGCTAGGCGACACCTCGGCGACGGCTAGGGGACTTCGCGGTTACGGTGAGCTTGTCCCAAGGCGAGTCGTTTACGTTACGGTTCCGATTAGTGTGCTTGAAAGTAGATAGTTTCATACAAAGAACACTGAGCGATTCGAGTTGATACGGTTACGATCCGTTTCCGAGTCGATATGTGTGCTATGACCTTAAGGCGAAAGTTAACCTTTGGTGGAGGCCTGTGTGAGCAGTGGACGATTTTAGGCTGATGGCGATGAGCCCATATTTTATATATCCGACAATATTGATTGATTAATAATGATCGTAACGTGTAGAAAATAAGATAAAGGTAAATCTCAATAATGGCAGAAAACCACCGATTTAATGATCCCGTGAGCACAATCAATGCGACCTGATCTAATCGCTGGGAAGATATATTAAAGAGTTGTCACATTGATAGTTTTGCCTCGTTGGTCTAGCGGTAGTGTTCAACCGCAGATAACGAGGTCCTCGAGGATTCAAATCCCGGGTTTAGCTAAAAAGCGATTTTGGGATTTTTATATAAAAAGAGAAATTTCTCAGTATCACCCCGAAGTCTGGGTGTTGACGATATAATAAGAGAGCACGTGAAGCCTTCGGTCCTGAACCTGAACCTTTTCCGGTCGTGGCGCTAGATGTCCCTTCGGATCATGAGAGTTTAGGAATAGAAATTGCGCATATATTTGCGCATACACTTGTGCACTATTAATATGTTCTGCGCAGATTGTGACTGGCTGCCGTGTTATATTATTATAATTTGCCATTAATGTCAACTCATCGAGCTAGTCATCCCGAGCACACACTTGGTCGTAACGTTGAGAAAAAAAATAATAAAGGTGAATTGCTTGCAATAAAGAAGTCATCGACCAGGTATGCAATTACTTAATGTTATTATTTAAAAGTCGCCTTCTTGAACGTTTTCAATATCTTTTTATGGCTTCGATATGATCGAGAGATTTGTTTTGCGGAATCACTTTGCATAACGAGTTGATTTATTATGATAGCTATCTTTCCGAATACACCTTTTTAAGATCACATACCCGGGCTTGTATTTAAGACGCTCGAGATCATGACATTGTTAAAAACCTACACTTTTAGTATTTTGTTATACAACGAGTACCAAGTGGGAAAATAACTATACAGCCCATAATAATAAGCGGTTAGTGTACCCAATAACGTTTGCGATTCACAGGTCCCCCTTATTGGAACCTAAGACTTGAATAATACAATAAAATGGTATTCATCATGTCAGCCGAATGACGTCCACTGCTGGACAAAGGTCGCCCCGAAACATTTCCACAACGGAGTTGTATCCATTATTTGGAGGGATATGCCAGAATCGTCGCTTTGTCAGACGGGTTGGCGATCATAGAAAAGTGGTAAAAGCACACGGAGAGACGCTGCTAGACGCTCAGGACTAGTCCCTCCCTCTTACCCACCACTGCAACTCCTGTAAGCCAGGATCAACAGTGGCACACAATATGGCATGAGGCCCAGGCATGTCACGGGGAATCGCTTTAAATGTCTTGGATCCCGCGACGAATTTAATCAGAAAGAAAAAAGGAGGAGTTACAAAATGAATAGTTCCACTTCCCTCCAGAGCAAAGCGGGAGACAGAATGATGTAATGAGGCTATAGCCTCATAAAACAAGAGAATTGCAACTAGAGAAGCCAGCTGCAAAAGCACCGAGGATCAATTTAAGGGTCCTAAGTGAGCGGTTATATTTGATTCCAATAATAGATAATGGTATGTAGAGGAACTGCAGCATATTTGGCATACTGCAGGTAACTTGGAATACTTCAATATCTAAATAAATATTAACGCCATCTGTGTTTTTTCACCGTAAACATAACGTCATACGACACACGAACGTATCGATTATTAAAAACAGGACGCCATCTTGACATTTCGGTTGCCAGCCTCAAGGAAGCGAGACGCGTACTTTTTGAACTTTTTCGGTAAGAATGCAATTAGTGATACATTTATTGTAAAACTTTGCATCTTTATTGTAATTACTAAAACTGTTAAGTGACCTTATTAGCTTATGATGTTACTATGATTTTGTGAATATTACTAGAATTAAAATTTTTACATCGAATTTTAGTTTAGGATGGTATGTTGTTAATTTGGTATACCGATAGTGAACACAATTTGGAATATTCCAAATTTGATGATGATTGATTTAATGATTTGATTTAATGTTATTGAGCTATTTGGAAAAGCCTACATCGAGTGCTAAACTGGAGAAATTGCTGCTAATGGTTTCAAAGTTGGTGGCATATATCCGTTTAATCGAAATATATTTACTCAAGCCTATTACATGGCCGCTGCTTCAGATTTTGAAGAGGATTTAAACTCTCAAACTAATTTAATGACACTCCACTTCCCCACGGTTGCTTCTTTGCCAGTGGAGAATTTAGAAGACACAGAGCCAGAGCCGTCTGGTAGTAGGACGTAAATTAACTCCCTTATTACTTCCTCTAATATTTCTCCCGTGCCCACAGTAAAAAAGAGAACTAGCAATAGAGGTCGTAAGCCAGCAAGCTCGGCAATAATCTCAAGGTTTCCTTATAAAAAATACCTTGCGAATGCTCAAATTAAAAATACACATAAAGAAAACAGAACACAGAAAAAAATATTAAGGGAAAGGGCAAAAACAAAATAACAAAAAAATCAAAGAACAGAACTATGACAGACAGTGACTCATCAGATTCAAATCCTGGGGCTATTCTGGAAATAATACAGACTCTTCCGACGAGGTAGCAACGATGAGACTGCAGTCCCTACTGATGAAGATGCCGGATGTTATTCTGTAACGGAGAATATAGAGAGGGTAAAGGGGGTAAAGAATGGATACAGTGCTTAATGTGCGAATTGTGGGTTCACGGTGCTTGTAGTGGTTATGAATCCGGTGTATATTTGTGAATACTGCAAGATTTAGTAACTAAGACTAGTAAACTATAAGTTTAAACTAAATACTTATCTGTAATTATTGTGACTGATTCATCTTCATCATATCAGCCGAAAGATTGATTACTTAATAATTAAATGTTATTTTAGTCTATTTTTTAAAATGAGTGATTAGCTAGATAAGCAAAAATTATAAAGCTATTAGATATTATTATTTAAGAAATCTATTAGTTTATGAGCAAAACTGTTAGCTATTGGCAAAGAAAAATGTGTATATAATTTGGAATACTATATTCAAAATTACCTGCACCCCATGTTGGATCTCGTTTTTGGAGTTTTTTAGTTTGATAGGCATTTTGATAAAGTTTTTGGTTTTTGTTATATTTGATTATTTTTGTTATTAAAGTTTAATAAATCGCCAATAATTTCGTTTATTTTTTATTGTGCTATCCCTATTATCCTTAAATTTATTATCATAAAACAAACTGGTATTCCAAATATGCTGCAGTTCCTCTATTACTTGAAGAGTATTCTACAAGATGGAGGGTCTTCCCTAGTAAAGTTACTCTATGCTCTACCTCTCTTAAGTGTTGCTACTTCCAAGGGTAATTTTAAAGTAAAAATTTGCGAAAACAAATGAAATTCAATCTCCTACGTCTATTGTTAATTTCTTTTAAATCAATAGATCCACGACGTATCTAAGATTATTCATAATACACTGAAAAAAATAAAAGTATAAAAATAAATATTTGCTTCCATTAAAAATACAAGAATACTTGTATTTTTGAATAATGAATTTAATTTAGGTTTTTTCCGTTTCTCTAAAAACAGGAACCGGATGACATCAGTAACTGTAAGTAAGATGAAATATTAAAGGAATGTAAAGAATCAAGAGAGGTTACTGTACTCAATCATAAGTTCACCTGGATTTGATAGACAAAGCTGCAAGGACGGGAAAGGGGTGAAAATTCGTAGGAATAATATAGCTGATATATCCGAATAACACATAGGCTATAATTTACAAAGTTTAACGATCGTAATGTGTGGTTACATACGGCTAAAACCGCGGGGCACAGCTAGTACAGGTATATTTTATTAAAAATTCTTTTTTTTTTCTTGTTGCTTTCCAAATACAGATAACTTATAACTGCAGTAAATAAATTGGAATATTAATCGAATCGGATCAAAAGAGGTTATTGCACTCAAACATGACGTATATTTGAGTACATTAACCTCTTTTGATCCACCTTTCTTAATTCTATAGTCAAAATTTTTATAACGTAGTATCTAGTTTGGAATGCAGCTGTATTTCAAATTCACCTTACTCGTTCAATAATCGTGACACAATGCCGTGAAACACAAAAAATATCTTAATACTTAAGGGCCTAGGGACAACTAAAATGTCAATTAGTTATTTTATAGAAAATAACAATAAGTACGAGAAAGTGAAATCAGAATCTCGTACTTACCTATTCTAACTTTCTTTGTAATTGTAACTCTACGTGAAATTGTCTGACCATATTATAATTGTCGTAAATAATTATAATTGTGTGTTACCTTTTTACGTTTAAGCACTTTTGTCATACTTACAATTGGAATCAAACCTTGCTTTTTAGCATCTGACTTCAGTGAACGCAAATAAACATGGAAGCATTACTTCAAGGAAACTAAGCGCAAATTTTGACCCAATATCCCAATCAAACTGACACAACGGAATACCGTCTCTGATTGGCCAAAATATTACCGCTCAGATACACCTTTTAAAAGTAGACTTTATGACGTCATGTTTGGGTCTAAATTACCATGTTCATGACATTCGCCGAGGGATGTTTTATGTTATAAAGTGCAACGAAGATAATTCACCGAGACATTGATATTATTAAAATAATAAAAAATTATGATAAAATATACAGTATCTTGAACTTTAAGGCAAGACTTTTTCTAAGGTCTTTAAATAGAGCAGTATTTGGCGAGTAATGGGTTTATTTGCTATGATAATAGGTAAATAAAACAAATTTGTGACCAATTATTCACTAATTATTATTTACAATTTCCGTAGGTATACATAACACTTAAGTACTACTTTTCAGGGCCCCCTTCACTTCTTTATCCATCCATCCGTCTGTCTGTCAATACCCTTTATCTTGAAAACGCGTGGACGAATCGACTTGAAATTATAGGTGATCAAGATATGCAGGGTTACTTGTAAAATACCAACAATCTCGCAGGACTAGGAAGCTAACACCATAAGCAACAACTTACTCTACGGGCATCGCAAAGATTACTCAAGCCGCCTGTTTACTTAATTACATATTATTTACGATGCACGTAGAGTTATAAACATTCAAGTGGTAAACTAATTAATATAGACTTTTTACAAAAAAAAATACAAATTATCAAAAGTTGTAAAAAAAATGTTGTTGCTTATGGTTTTAGCTATCTAGTCCTGTGAGGTAATTGGTGCTTTACAAGTTACCCTGTAAATATATAAATAAAATTGAATTGAATTCATTTCCAAACGAACCGTTTTCGTCCATAGTTCTCTTCGCTTTAGATCGGGAGGAAATTTGAAGAAACCAAGCTGTTTTAATACCACCATTACCATTCTTTGTGCATACCCTAAAGATGCTGAGTATTTTATCTGAGATTAAAATAATTGTAATAAATAAAAAAAAATTCGTCATAATTTTTGTGTAGATAAATAAATTGATTCGTTTGCATAACCACATCACCATTTATTTTGTGTCAATTTGATTGACTTCATATTTAATAAAATTAAAATATATAGCGATGTACTTACTCGTAATAACTAATTCCAACACTCTTGTTATGCAAATGAGATTTATTAATACAACACTTCACTGCACAGGAAGGCATTTTTGGAAATTAAACACGCTTAAACTAATAACTGACAGACGACCGCCATTGATGCCTGTAGTGCGCAAACTCGGTCCCACTCGGTCCGCGGCACAATTTTTAAGCCCCGCCTACCGCGGCACAATCTGCGTTGGGTCATTTTCGCGAGCTAGGAATGCTTCCATGTTTATTTGCGTTCACTGTCTGACTTCATAAAACGAGAAAATTGCAATTAGATACAGTTACAATTTTTGTCGTTTTATGCGGCTCTAGCATTACTTATTATACACTTGAAATACCCTGGAGGGAAATGGAATAACTTTTTCTCAACTTATCCTTGTTTATTTTTGATTATATCAGTTGCGGGATCCAAGACAGCCGTAGCAATTTACGGTCTGCCTGGGCCATACAGCTCAGTGTCATTTCATTTTTATCGTCAATTTTTTTTTTGTAAATTTTTGTCAGCATCAATCTTGCATACTTACCTTTTCTTATGTAAATTATTAAAACTTTAAGACTTTTAACTAACTATTAAGATTTTAATTAAATTGTTAGTAGGTTCATCGCTTAATTTTAAGTTTTGGAAGAGCGAAGTGCCCTAACACAGGCAATTTTTGCCTAAAAGGTCACTTCAAACACTAGTTGTAGTACTAATTTTGTAAATGGAAAATAGATTATTTGAATTTGAATTGTGTGCCACAAGCACTGGTTAATCTTCGCTTACAGTGTGTTGTAGTGGCGTGTAAGAGGGAGGGTCTATACCCATAAAAGTATTGTAAAATGACACCAAATTTTAAATTTGACGAACGTTTATTTTAAATTAACATTATATGACATTTTAACTCATTCTCGTTTTTGAATTCCAAATTTCATCTCGTACTATTATTTGCCACCCAGCTTTTACAACCTCGACCTAACCGACCACCTAAGACGATTCTAAACTGTTGTTCTACTGGTTAAAAAGTCATAACAATTAGATCTTCTATTCTTACGAAGAACGTGCTCGTAGTAGACTCTGAATGTAGCGATAAATTGATTCGTGTTTGAGAAGCCACTTTTATTGCAGATTTACTTAAACAAAAACGTAGTTAATATTAATCCGTGCTGTATTAAGGCTATGATTACAATATTAAACTTGTCTTTACATACACGCAACGAAGAAAAATTTAGAAAACATAATATGCTGAGTGTAAACGAAGCTCTTTCTTAGTCGACTCATGCAGTACAGACGCTAGCGCATCCAGCTATCCCAATCTGTCAAATTTCTTTTATAGATTTTCAACTTTATCATCTAAGCATAAGGTTCACTTACAATTGGGGAAATTTGACAGATTGGGTTAGTTTGATATGCTGGTGTTATTTTTACGGTTTTTGCGGTGGTTTTATACGTTCAGATCGTCGATCGATTTTATTCTAATTTGACACAGTGATAGTGATAGAGTGATACTCGTGAGTGCATATACACGCATATATACATAAATAAATTAATAAATAGCAGGAATTTTTTTGGGATACTTACAGCTGTAAGTATCCCAAAAAATTGTAAAATAAAATCAATTAATTGTAGTTGTCGTTGTAAATGCTGCTTGTATTCTTGGAATATTACCCACCGGCGCGGATAAAGAGCAATATTTTTTTGAGGTTAGTAATTAGTTTTAATGATCATTTATAGAATACGTTACAAATAATTAAGTTGCGCTTATCAACTGTTTATGACGCTTTTGTTTACTGTAAACAAGGAAATTATTAGAACAAAGAGTCATCGGGCCGCGGACGTGATCGAACGACTTCGTTTCTTGAATACTAATATATTATTTATTACATATATTACTTAGATAAGAATTCTTTAAATTCTGCCACAATAATATGCGTATATTTTATGTATAACCGTAACCAAAATAACGTTTAAGTGTTATTTTAAACTATATTGGCTATTAAACGAGTTATAAGTATAAACGTTTCAGTTGCCGGATTCTGCAAAATGACTCCAAATATTAATGATAGAATTGGAGTTTAGGGGTACAAATTGGCAAACGATGGGTTCCATACCATCGCACAAGATTACTACTGACTATAATAGGTATAATATAATATCCTGGGACATTATTCACACACGGCCATCTGATCCCAAATCAAGCAGAGCTTGTACTATGGAAATCAGTTAATATATACCTACTATACTACTATATACTACTTTTATTTTGTAAATAGATACTTATATAGATAACTACACTCAGACACAGGACAAACAGACATGTTCATGCTCACAAATATCTGTCCTGGGCCTCTACCGGCTAAGTTCTAGTTCTAGCCTCTACCGCCGAACATCGATTTCTTAAATGGCGTTCAAATAAATAAAGGTTAAAAATTACTTAATCAATCGTTAAATCGGCTTCAACGTTGACAGTCGATTCCGGACCATTTATGGCGTCACATGTCCTCATGGAAGCCGATTTAACGATTGATTAAGTAATTTTTAACCTTTATTTAGTTGAACGCAATTTAATAAATCGATGTTCGGCGACTTAGCCGGTAGAGCCCCTGGGTGGGATTGCAACACTCGACCTGCAGCGTGAATCTACCAATCACGCCAACTGGCCCGTCAAGTGAAGTGAATCAGTTTAGTCCTGTCTTTAGATTTTCCATTACAAAATGATATTTTTCCTTTGTAATATATACATACAATCTAAACGACAATTAAATAATTAACAAAGCTATAAACACCAGAATAAATCCTAACTTATCATAGTTGCTAGTTTTTGCTTCTTGTCCATACATAGCATGGAGCAAGGAGCAAAAACTAGCAGCTATGCGGAAACAATGATGTTCTAAGTTACACCATTTGTATCCTACGGCTACATGACAATTAGCATATATTACTATTAATGGAGATACATGAAATTTTGATGTGATTCCATTCAATATCATATCACACATCTTGACATCGTCCGCTGCTGGACATATTCCTCCCCCAAAGGTTTTAGTCACCGCGAGTTGGCAACCCCAGTTAAGTGGTAGCTACTACACAGGTGGCGCTGCTGCCCGACTTCCAGGTGTATCCCTCAGTCACCTTTTACGACACCCACGGGATGGATGGTTCTTTAAATTTGTGGATTACGAACGCGATTAACAAATCACGTAACAGGTTTTCTATTAAGGAAACGCGAACTTTAACAGCGCATAGGGACTATTTTGGTAAAGCGATAGTTTGGCAGGAATACTCATCTAGTCATGACATTTTGTCATGGTACGCTACACGTTTATGGAATTGTTAATTTTTTTTCATCTAAATCAGTGCCGCTCGTTGCACGGAGCCGCGCTCACTGTTAATGGCGACCGATATCGGACAATAATAATTATATTAAAGCTGAGTTTAAAAAATGTCCGACATACTATAAATCTAACAAATATGATTCCAATAAGACGACTACGCCACTAGCCATACAGCACAGGAATCATTACATTTATTAATTATAAGTTCGATAGCTTCATTATCTCGCGTTCAACATCAACTGGCCACAGATCATATTTTTAATTTTTCACTTTCATGGGTAGATATCGGTCTTTAAATTGCCTCCACTATTTATGTTACACCTTGTATATGGCGCTATTATTCCCGACCGTACTGTAACCAAAATCGTACTTTGTTCACAAGATGTCGCGAAAACAAAATTTCACCGAGATTAACTCTCAAATTCCTGGCGCCGCGCCGTCACCACTTGCATCGCAACATTTAATTTAATACATTTTTTTATTGTTAATGGGTAATATAACTTATATAACATAACATAACTTTGGTATATCGCTTGTTGTACACCTACTGCAATTATTTTATGATCAGCTCCTAACCATCCGAAGGTTCAACACTTCAGGTATCATGACCACTTTATGCAATGAGACCACTCTTTGTACATCTTGTCTATGTAATTATATTTAACGTCATATGTATTCTTATGGTGTACAATAAAGAGTATTATATTCTGTCGATTGTCAGTCCCGGAAAAATATTATAATAGCTGTATATTAAAGACTTAGAGATTTTATAAATCTCAAAACTTGTAAACAATTTAAATTATTGCATAATTTGTAGATATAATAATACAATTGACGCAGATTAAAACTCGTTTACAGTTTTAAAATTCATTTCTGGATCCATTTTAATCGTTTTATTTTTTAAACCGTAGACAATAATAAAAACAAGAAACGAATTACGATTCTCTTTTTAAATGTCCTTGTATCTTTGAAAGTTAGCATATTCTCATAATTACTTAAGTAGATTTTATGACTTTTAATATTTAAGGAAGTCTGTTTTTAGTCGAGGTTTCATTCCTGACCATGTCTCGACATGTTAAGCTCGGGCTTGGTTTGGTGTCGTCAGACAATAATCGTTAAGCCATGTCAGGAACTACAGGGCGGCTTGAACATCTCTGGCAACAGGAGAATCACTAATCTCTATATTGGAAAATCATAAATTTAAAATATTATTATTAGATACTAGCCGTGCCCCGCGGTTTTACCCGCGTTAAACTTTATAAATTATCACAGCTACTCCCCCGTAGGTGATAGCGTGATAATATGTAGCCTATATATTGACCCAATCTCTTAGTAATATTCATACAAAATTTGAAGTAAATCCATACAGTACTTTTTGTATTTAGCCCGGACATACATACAGATAAACAGAGAAACCGATAAAAATTCTAAAAACTATATTTTTGGTTCGTAGTTATTGATCGTAGATTACCTACGCCCGACGTATCCTTTTAAAAAAATATTCAATGTATAGTTTTGACTTTCCTACGATTTTATTATATGTAGGTATAGATTTTAATATTAGGTTCTATCTCCAGGACCCAGGACACATCTTTGTGCGACGATGAACTTTATTATTTGTTCTGTGTCTGGGTGTAATTTATGTATAATATGTATGTGTTTAGTAATATATAAGTATGTTTATCAGATGTCTGGTTGCTACAATAGAAGCACTGCCTGGTTAGGGATCAGATGGCAGTGCGATGTCCCGAGCTATTTATTTATTTTATTTATATACCTACTTACCAGAAAGGGCTTCTTATTGAAGATATGTACTTGTTTCGACTGATATAGATACAACTTTGTTTACTGTCTCTGATTAGATTTAGACGCTCGTAGATAAAGATCTACGAACATCTAAATCAAATCACATAGGCGCTAATAGCCAGATCCTTTCATCGAACCGTAAGTGATTGGCAAGGTTGGGCACTTAGGATAGTAGTCAGTCCATATATGGGTGACCGCCAAAGTGGATTAATTTCTGAGCGTCACGAGTCACGATGCTTCGGAGGGCACGTTAAACTGTCGGTCCCGGTTGTAGCCATTAGTCAACAGTCGTTAAACCATGTCTAATGGGCGGCTTGAACAACTCTGACACTAGGCTAACCACTACCTTTACGATAAGTAAGTAAGTATTCAAATCACATATAATTAATAATCTTTGCTATAAATAATGAGACCACAGCACGCGCTTGTAAAACCGCTAAACCGGAACCGTAATATGAGTACGTAACACTAACCAATAACGTAGGAACCGCAACATAATTGAAATTTATTCATGCGATAATTCTTCATGTTAACTGTTCATAATTGAATCATAATTGTGTCCTGAAGAAGGTTTTTTTTTTAAACTTGAGTGAGTTAATGTAGACTACACATGTCATATTAGTATGTCTTCAGACAAAACATAGCGCACTATTTTGTATGTATGACCTCTTTATATACCTATGTTTCACAAATAAAACTTCTGATTCTAATTATGTCTATCATCATCATCATCATATCAGCCGAAAGACGTCCATTGCTGGATAAAGGCCTCCCCCAAAGATCTCCACAATTGCCGGTCTTGCGCTATCCGCATCCAGCGATTTCCAGCGACCCGCACAAGTTCATCGGTCCATCTTGTAGGGGGCCTGCCCACGCTGCGTCTTCCGGTTCGTGGTCGCCACTCGAGAACCTTTCTGCCCCAGCGGTCGTCGGTTCTACGATTATGTCTATAGTGAACGATAACCCATCAATATCATATCAGCCTGAAGACGTCAACTGCCTAACGGCCTCCCCCAATGATCGCAGTAAGACGGTCATATTACTCATTGAAACGCTGCTGCCCGTTCTGTGGCATATAGCCTCGGGACGATTTTTACCGCCCCCATGGGATGAGATGGGGTGATGATATTCTGATATTCACCGCCGTCACCACTCTATCTATAATACTTAATACATTAAAGAATGAAGTACGGTAATCTTATTACACAGTCTCAATGTTATCAAATTAAGTAATCTCGGTAACTGTACATTTGCATAACTATTTCGCGTTCACAACACAGAGGTCAACTTTTTACTTGATATGGTTTGTTGGACATAACTTGTTTTAGTTTTAAACATAATAGTAAGATTTGCCATGCTGTATCATGACTGGTATCCGCAGGCGAACCAATGTAGCTGACATAGCCGAATTGCCAAGCTGATGTCGCAGTAGGCAGGGCACATAGCTCATATGAACGACGGCTGCTGGGCCAGAAAGGTACTCGACCGCTGGATGCGAGTAGCGAAAGACCAGCAATTGTGCAGATCTTTGGGGGAGGCCTTTGTCCAGCAGCGGTCGTCTCTTGGCTGATATAATGATGATGATGATCATGACCGGTTAGTTGAACTATTTCAAATCAATTTAGATCAAACCTATATATATAAAAATCAATGCCACTTTTCGTTGTAATGTTATAACTCAACAACGCCTTTACCGATTTGGTTAATTTTGGTCTTGAATTATTCGTGGAAGTCCAGGGAAGGTTTGTATGTAGAGAAAATTTAAAAATTGTCTTGAAAAAATGTAAAATCAATATCTTTTAGCAATTTAAAATATTTTGTTTGTTTGAATAAATGAACTTAATAATATTTTTTTTATTACTATGCCTTATACGTAGCGAAGCACGTACCGGGCCGCTAGTTATTTATAAACAAGAGCTATGTTCTCTTGGGTGTCTTTCTCTATTCCTCACTATTATTTTTAATCGTTATGACTTCTTGATACGATCTTACTTTATCTTTCTCTAATTATCTATGTAAGTAATCCTTGGGTTGCTCGAGTTCACCTTCTCTTTACTTTTCCTTCCATGATGTTTCTTTTGAAAGTGTAATTTTAAGTGAAACTTCTCAACATTTTCCTCTTCTAGTCTCTATGGTCTTCAACAAAACTCTTATGTGTACCAATTCCAGTATTTCTCCATTTGTTCTAAATTGATAACCTTTAAAGTTATCATTGCAGATCCTTTCATTGTTGATGAATGTAAAAGTTTTATCTTTATGTATCTCTACCAAAATTGTCATTTATTTCGACAACGTACTCTATTAAA
Source organism: Pseudoips prasinana (assembly GCA_951640165.1). Taxonomy (NCBI): domain Eukaryota; kingdom Metazoa; phylum Arthropoda; class Insecta; order Lepidoptera; family Nolidae; genus Pseudoips; species Pseudoips prasinana. Next base: position 26,300,651 of record OX621251.1, on the reverse strand, counting down.
TTCTGATAAAGTAGAAAGATTATAATGATGTCCTCCCGACCGAATTTCAGCCACGGCGGCCAGTCTTAATGGAGACTAGCCAATTGCGCAGGACATATTATAGTGCACAAGTGTGTGCGCAAACACAGGGGCACTTTGTATTCCATCACTCTCACGATCCGATGGGACACCTAGCGACACGACCGGAAAGAGTTCAGGTACAGGACCGACGGCTTTACGTGCTCTCCACGGGCACGGGGGTGTAATACCGCCAATTTCCAGACTTCGGGCTTATACTGAGAAATTTATTTTTACGGAAAAATCCCAAAAATCACTTTTTGGCCCGACTCGGGATTTGAACCCAGGACCTCATTATCTGCGGTTGAACACGCTACCGCTAGACCAATGAGGCAGTATTATAATAGTAGCCATTGAAATCACCATTCTTTTGTTAACAAAAACAAATTGAATGAAGCCTATGAGAATATACTTTATGTAACTATGTTCACAGAATGACTCATTTTAGCAGAACCAACGGAAGTGAGTAACCGCTAAATAACCATTGTATTTACAATAAAATATCTACTTTGTCAAGCCTTAGGTACCAGTGGCCACAAGTGAGGTGAGGTCAATAAAGCTGATACGAAGCGATTTTGACACCGAAAAAACATATTCAAACTTTTTTAAATTCGCAAATAAGCTAGACCAATAGCATACTGATATGATCCCAAAAATGTGAAATCATAAATTGAATCGTCCGTCCGGTGGGTCCCGATTTGAACCAATACGGGGTAGGCGCGAACGATACCCACTGGCTGGTCAAACTTAGGATTCCCTTGCTAAGGCCCCTTGGGGTCTTCCATCGACTTTGTTTTCTTGAAACATGGGCGACTGACATGTTCACAGTTGCCTGTAAAACGTCATATCATATTGAGAACTCCTTACAAATTATTAAATTTTTGTTCTCAAAAATGAGTAATCATAAATTTTGTCGTCACTTTTGAGATTAAAACGCTTTGCATGCTATAAACGTCGTCGATCGTTCTATGAGGCTCTGAACTGGATTCATCATTCAAGTACCCACTTCGATCTGGAGGAAAGTAGAACTACTACTTTTTTATCCTTATCTTTTCTTAAGGGGCTGGTCTTTTACCCACTAATGCAACTCTTTCAAGGCAGGATACATAGGACAATAAATATATAGATAGTATCGATTAGGTATTGTGCTGTGGATCCAATGCAAAAGTTTGGAATCATCATATAAGCCGAAAGACGTCCATGACAAGACAAAGACCTGCTCCAAAGGACCTGACAATGCTGCAAAAAATTGGACGAAAATATTGCTGTGCGCAGTATCTTTGTTATTGTCAATAAAAGCCGAGATGAATCGTATTATATGAACCACTCGCCACTGCTAAGTAGGCATAGGTAGGTACAAAAGAAGAATATAATGACAATCTGAGTAATGTTATCAAAAATACTTTTAATTTGTATTTAAAGATTGTTATGTTTTTCTACGAGGTTTTTTAGTCGCAGACGAATCCGCATTACTTATAAATGGTCCATTAAACTTTGAAAAATAATTTATATATGGCTAATAATAGACATCTATTAAAATGTTGATGACGTATCTACAGAATTCAATTTGCAACTTTATTTAAGTACTAAAAATAACTTGTTTTTGGAAAACAAAGTTGTAAACTACACAACTTATTTTGCGTACCGTTGTTTTTGTACATATTTAACACAATTTATATAGTGTTTCTTAACCGATATCGATATTTTTATCCGGTATGCTTCCGAGATGGTCGCATTTAGAAAAATATAAATTTTAATAAAATTATGTAAATAAATAAATAAATGTAACCTTTTCTAACTGATTCGACCTAATTTAGTCCATAGAGATTTTTCTCAATTACGTTGGCGATTTCGCATTAAAGACTCTCGCTCCCGCGAAAATGCCAGATGCGGTACAGTAGCGGCAGCCCCACCAGCATCCTCAAAGCGTCATTATAAAGAAATCTGAGACCATCGAGTGTATGACTCCTGTGGGCTGCACGCGTAAAAAGATGTACAATACGTTCTGAATATAAATATTCTACAGTACTTAAGTGTATGCGCAAACGCAGGTGCAGTCTGGCTTAACTGCGGAGAATTGTAGGATGTTAACGTTGTGTTATACCGACCAAATTCCAGACTTCAGGCCGGTATTGAATATTTTTCTTGTCAGAAAGGCCCAATTACGCTTTTTGAGCTCACACTTTAACCTACCCCAATGTTTAATACCTGCTTTGGTTCCAATCTTGTGAATAGGTAAAACAAAGCTCTTTTGCATATAAATTATATGTTAACTATTTATCTTTAAAACATTACAATATTGAGATCCGATAACTGATAACTGATTATTATGCATGTGTGGTTTCTAATACCACCATTTAAGGCACCTATAAGATAACATGAATAAAGATAATATTACACCATAGGTAACCATTATAAGCTTTAATTACACAAGGTTTTAAATAATTAATTACATGTGTATTCTACAAATCAATAACAGATTACAGATTGGTCGCATTGGACCCGGTGGTAGCATTAAATAAAACCCGACTGTCATCCTACTAATCACACTAATATTATAAAGGCGAAAGTTAGTGAGTGTGTGAGTGTGTATGTTTGTTAGTCCTTCACGCACAAACTACCGAACGGATATTGATGAAACTTTGTAATAATATAGCTTATATATCTAAATAACACATAGGCTACAATTTATAAAGTTTAACGCGGGTAAAACCGCGGGGCACAGCTAGTATTATAAATGCGAAAGTTTGTACGTGTGGATATTTGTTACTCTTTCATGCATTTTTTTTTATTTTTGTAATGTCAAAAATATGTTTAATTTTATTTGTTTTATGTAGTATATTTTATTTCATTTATTTTAATTTTTCTTTATGTGTCACTATTATGAAATTTATGCGCATGCTGTGACACCTTAAAATGTTGTGCATTTAATCATAATTATGTACTTAATAATCTAGAGACGCAAGAAACAATGTAACAACAACTGGTTGTCCAAATAAATAAATAAACTAAGGAACGGATTTAGATGAAACTTTGTAGTTATATAGCTTATATATCCGAATAACACATGGGTTATTTATACAGTTTAATGCGGGTGAAGTCTATCATATCCTTCAAAATTTGAAATATCCTTACTTCACTTTATTTAAAAAATGATATGAAATGTAGAGGACCTGCTTGTCGGGAGCGCATTATTATTAGTCCTTGATTATTTGAACCCAGTACGTCATTTTCTGCCGTTCAAGGTTAACAGTAGACCAATGAGGCGGTCAGACTTACATACATATATGTATGTCAGAACAGATGTAGGTGTATATGTGTCTGGCGTGAAGATTTCTACAAAACACACAACTAGTAAAACAATATTGATGGAACTATAATATTGTATTGAGTTGTTGACGTGTATGACTGCACGCGTGGCGCAGCGGCTAAGACAGTCGCGCTTTGTGTCGCGGGTTCGAGTCCCGCGCTGGTCAACTATTTGTGTGACCCACAAATAGTTGTTCTGAGTGTGGATGTAATTTGTGTCCGTCTATTATATGTTTGTAAAGTACCCCGCGACACAGGGATTAGATTTCCAAGTGCGGGCGTTGTCTATACAGAAAAAAAAAAAAAAGAAATTATCACTGGGTTTGTCGTATTCAACATTTTACCCGAATCCTAATTTTTAATTACTCGAAATTAGAGTCAGGCTGATTAAATAGCGCTTACTCTATATTACATTGTGTGATAGTCTTCCGTTTACACAAGGTTAGAACAGTTACATTGCATGATATATCCTGTTTTAAAATTGAAGCAAATTTAGTATTCTGGTAGGCGCTACTTTTGAGTGGTTGCTTCGTAAGTATTGTTCATCTGATTTAAATATCTATGACCAATTGAATTGTGGTTAGATGACTTATGCCACATAGTATGCCACATTGCATGTGGTGTTAGCCTGTAAGTAATGGTTGCACTTAAAATTTTATTATTATTAAGGAAGAATGTTTAATTGTAATGTGTAAACAATTGTAGGCTGACAAAATAAATAATAAATAGTTACTGCCTGTCTAATACATAACATTGTAATGAGGTGTTGGCTAATTTTGAACATACCTTTTTATTCGATTTGTTAAAATATGTGGCTATAAAAAAGCTACTGTCAGTTCTGTTTTATCAACCAGTAGTGAAGAATTCAAATTATAAAGCATGTTATTTACAAAAACAATTATGAATTTGGTTTAAAGTAACACCATCCAAATTCAATACATCCATATTGCATAAAATCTTCAATAATTTACAATTATTATTAAAATAACTATTATATATGTATATTGTTAGGATTTTTTATTTATGTTTATATTTTTTTAATTATGTTTCTTTAGTTAATAATATATATTAACTAAAGAAACATAATTAAAAAATATAAACATAAATAAAAAATCCTAACAATAAGCTTATGCGTCAAAAAATCGTCGAGTCGCTTTCAATCGGGAACTTACCCAGAAGGCAGCATTCAACTTTTATTTATAAATCCTAAATTTGTAACTTATTTTAACAAAATATTTATAGAATCATCTAGAAAACCTTCCTTATCGTTTAAAAACAATTTTCAAAATAGGTTTAGTCGCATTTTTAACTTACTAGACTAGTCTTTTTATATCAACTATATCTTTCTTAACTTATTACACCTCCATCATTCGATTTTTTATTCAATAACAAGTTGATCTTGTCCATCCTAAGGTTGTAGATCTCATCAGAGATAAGACCGCCCTTTGTACGATATTTAATGTTATGTTACTTTCACATGTAAATCTTGGTGTACAATAAAGATGTTGTATTGTATATATTTAGAAACAACGGAAATATCACGTAATATAATTATTTAAAAAAACACTTGGTTAATTGATAAATCGTGAATATATATATATATATATATATATATATATATATATATATATATATATATATATATATATATATATATATATATATATATATATATATATATATATATATATATATATATATATATAATAACATAAATATTTGCTGTGTGGTGACGGCCTAAGAATATCACCACCCCCTCTCATCCCGTGGGGGGACGTAAAAGTCGTCCCGAGGGAAATATATACACCAGAGAATGGGCAGCAGCGTACTCCTGAGTACCATGTTCACCTTACTGCGATCGCCAACCCATCTGCCAAGCGTGGCGATTATGGCAAATCCCCTCAAATGATGGACACAACTAAACCGCGGCCCCCAGTCCCCGGCAGCCCTGCTATTCCCAGCCGTGGTAACAGCCGTGGTTACGGCAGGGCAGGGGGTGCTAAGAATCCCCGGCAGATTCCACGTTACCAAAAACGACGACCTCTGGCCCTGGCAACGTTTAACACACGAACACTGCGGTCCGACGAGAAGATAACCGAACTGGAGGAAGAACTGAGCAGGTTACATTGGGATATTGTAGGATTATCTGAAGTCCGAAGAGAGGGGGAGGACTCGATAATACTGAAATCCGGAAACCTGCTCTATTACCGGGAGGGTGACCAACTATCCCAAGGTGGTGTCGGGTTCATAGTCCACAAGTCCCTCGTGAACAACGTAGTGAAAATCGAGAGTGTGTCGACGAGGGTTGCGTACCTTATACTCAGAATCACCAGGCGGTATTCGCTGAAGGTTATACAGGTATACGCACCTACTTCGACATACTCCGATGATGCAGTCGAGGTCATGTATGAGGACATTTCCAGAGCCATACATACCTCGAACTCTTATTTCACCGTGGTCATGGGGGACTTCAACGCGAAGCTGGGCAAACGAATCGGTGATGAGCTGAAAGTGGGGCAATTTGGAACCGGGGATCGGAACCACCGAGGCCAGATGTTGGCTGACTTCATGGAGAAGGAGGGTCTCTTTATGATGAATTCCTTCTTCAGGAAGCCGGCACATCGTAAATGGACCTGGGTGAGCCCCGATGGGAAAACTAGAAACGAGATAGACTTCATCCTGTCGACGAGGAGACAAGTATTCAATGATGTCTCTGTGATCAATGCGGTTAAGACCGGGAGCGATCACAGACTGGTCAGAGGCTCATTGAACCTAAATGTCAAACTCGAGAGGTCCCGACTGATGAAGTCTACGCTCCGTCCCATACCGTTCCACCTCCAAAACCCCGAACCCTTTCAACTCGAACTTCAGAACCGATTCGAATGCCTAGCAGACTGTGAAGAAGTGGATACATACCACGACAGGTTCGTGGAAGCTGTCCATACGGCCGGGTCTAAATTCTACAAAACCCGCCGTACAAATGGAACCAAAAAGATCTCCGACCATACCCTACAGCTTATGGAAGAAAGGCGGAAAATGATTCTAACATCCTCATGTGATGCTGCCAGATACAGGCAGCTCAACAGACAAATCTCAAAGTCTCTGACTCGCGACACACGCCAATTTAATACTATTAGTATTAAAGAGGCCATCGAGCGGAATAGAGGCTCTAAAGTGTTCGCAAGAGATTTGTCTATTGGGCAAAGCCAACTGACGAAGCTGAAGACTGAGGATGGTAGAATCGTCACGTCAAAACCAGAGTTGCTAGGTGAGATCGAGAAGTTCTACGGACAGTTATACACGACAACGCGACTACCTGTCAATAGTCATGCCGATCCAAGAGCAAGACTAACCCGACACTACACCCAAGATATCCCGGACGTCAGCCTGTACGAGATTAGAATGGCTCTCAAACAACTAAAAAACAACAAGGCGCCGGGTGATGATGGAGTTACAGCTGAGCTTCTGAAGGCGGGTGGTACACCGATCCTACGGGCCCTTCAGAAGTTATTCAACTCCGTCATACTCGAAGGTCAAACGCCAAAAGCATGGCACAGGAGTGTGGTGGTGCTTTTCTTCAAAAAGGGCGATAAAACCCTATTGAAGAATTACAGACCCATCTCACTGCTGAGCCATGTTTACAAGTTGTTTTCGAGAGTCATTACGAATCGTCTCGCACGAACGAAGGTTTGACGACTTCCAGCCTCCCGAACAAGCCGGATTCCGAAAAGGCTACAGTACCATAGACCACATACATACGCTGCGGCAAGTTATACAGAAGACAGAGGAGTATAACCAGCCATTATGCTTAGCGTTTGTGGACTATGAGAAAGCCTTTGATTCTATCGAAACATGGGCCGTGCTGAGGTCTCTTCAAAGGTGCCAAATTGACTATCGGTATGTCCAGGTGTTAAAGTGTTTGTACGAAAACGCCACCATGTCAATCCGACTTCAGGACCAGAACTCGAAACCTATCCAATTGCAGCGAGGCGTGAGACAGGGAGACGTCATATCTCCGAAACTGTTCACCGCTGCATTGGAAGATGTTTTCAAGCTTCTGGACTGGGAAGGCTTTGGCATCAATGTCAATGGCGAGTACATCACCCACCTTAGATTTGCCGACGACATAGTAGTCATGGCTGAGACCCTTGACGACCTCGGTACAATGCTCGATGGCCTCAGTAGAGTCTCTCAACAAGTGGGTCTGAAAATGAACATGGATAAGACGAAAATCATGTCGAACATCCATGTTGCACCCACTCTAGTTAAGGTTGGAGACTCTGCACTCGAAGTTGTTGAGAACTATATTTACCTAGGACATACCATCCAACTAGGTAGGTCCAACTTCGAGAAGGAGGTCAATCGTAGAATCCAACTCGGCTGGGCAGCGTTCGGGAAGCTACGTAATATCTTCTCGTCCCAAATACCGCAGTGTCTCAAGTCGAAAGTCTTCGACCAGTGTGTGTTGCCAGTGATGACTTATGGAGCAGAGACGTGGTCGCTCACTATGGGCCTTATCAGGCGGCTCAAGGTCACACTAAGGGCAATGGAAAGGGCTATGCTTGGAGTTTCCCTGCGAGATCGAATAAGAAATGCTGAGATCCGCAGGCGAACTAAAGTAGCCGACATAGCCCAAAGAATTGCCAAACTGAAGTGGCAGTGGGCGGGGCACATAGCTCGTAGAACTGACGGCCGATGGGGCAGAAAGGTTCTCGAGTGGCGACCACGAACCGGAAGACGCAGCGTGGGCAGGCCTCCTACACGGTGGACCGACGATCTTGTGCGGGTCGCGGGAAGCCGCTGGATGCGGGCAGCGCAGGACCGGCTATTGTGGAGATCCTTGGGGGAGGCCTTTGTCCAGCAGTGGACGTCTTTCGGCTGATATGATGAATAACATAAATATATTATATATATATTTATGTTATTTACAAATAGGAACATATATTTTTTATTTATAAATTTTTACTTTGACTGGTCCTCGAATTTGCTTCTATAAAGTACAACTTCCTCTACACAACATGATTTATTTTGATCAGAGTAACAAAGGCTACCTACCTAATTTGTTTAATCATCATGATAGCCAAAGTACGTCCACTGCTGAACAAAAGCCTCCCCAAAGAATGGCGGAGTCTATACCATAGTCACCACGCTTGGCCGACGGGTTGGCGATCGCAGTTTGATGGTCATGGTTCACAGAAAACGCTGCTGCCCGGTTTCTGGTACGTATTCCCTCGGTCGATTTCTACGCCCCTATGAGATGGGGTGATGATATTCTATGCCGCCACCACACAGTAAAATTGTATAATGTAGCTACATACTTCATAGATATTTTTCCGACTAGTGAAGGTCTATGAATGCGCGAACAGAACATTCATAATCATTCCTATCTAAAAGTGACTGTAAAACTCTTTATCTACATAGTCTTGAACAAACGTTTTTTTGTTGTTCTTCGTGGTCGTCGGCCATTCACTAATAGATAGGATATTGTGTAATAATACTTTATTCAATGTAAACACTAGTTATTATGCTTAGCCTCGGCGAAAAATTATAAAAAGAGTATCGGCCACATCTTGACCCAGGTTTAGATTTATGTTTTGGAAAGTAAATATTTAAAGCCACGATTTAAATGTAACACAAAATGTTCTGTTTAATGTATAGCATTTCAATAAATGAGATACAAGATGGCTTAATAAGCTGAACATAATTAAGTAAATTATATTTATTGACTATCTTTACTGTATTTTGTTAACCGATTTAAAAAATCATATTTTTTAAATTATTTAATAAAGTTCCAAGTATAGTACGTTATATGTATTACAATCTAGTCTAGAGACTAATAAGTAATTTTATATTAACCTAAACTTCTACATAAACATCTAAGAATTTATATACACTCGGTGGACTGATTCTTGTATTTTATAAATCTTATTATTTAGAAAGAACTGTAAACAGTAGTATCTAAAGTCCACCACTGGACATAGGACTCCCCCAATTATTTATACAATTGCCTGACTAACGCTATACGCATGCAGTGGATTCCAGCTTCTTATTCCGGTTCGTCGAACTAAACATATACCAATCTACAATACATACAACTAAACATATATCCAAAAAATAGCAACGAACTTCCTTTTATATTCCATTAAAATACTTAGGAGGCGTGTGTAGACGCAAATTTTAATGATCTATGTTATGACTCCTAGTAAGCCATCTTTTTACTAATTCTCACCTCTTGTTTCTTTTTGTTTAAGTACTAGTTATCTGGCTATTCTCCGCTGAGACTGTCCATTATCATCAATATTACATAAAGACTTAAGTACAAAGTTCGACCACAAAAGTATGATAATGAACTTTCTCTGTTATGTATGAAAACGTCATTAAATTCTATTCAATCATATTATCTATGGTAAGAACCAAAATAGTTTTTGATCTTCGAAGACATTAATATTGGCAGCCATAATGTCATATTCATTGAGATATATTTATTCTTAGTAGAAAGTGAGAGTGTAAGATCATAAAACCCGTGATGAGATGTACAGACGCCAGCACATCAAGCTACCACAATCTGTCAAATTTCCCCAATTGAAAGTGTACCTTATGCTTTTGTGATAAAGTTGAAAATCTTTAAAAGAAATTTGACAGATTCGGGTAGCTGGATGTTCTGGCGCCTGTACGTAGAAGAGAAAACAATGATAAATGTCAGTTGTCAGTTAGATATGTATAGTAACCTTTACTAATGTTTACCTCTCACTATCTATAACTATTATTTGAAATAACTCAAAATCAAATCAAAATGTCATTTATTCCGTTAAAATATTACATAATATTACATTGTATTTTAATCACTCAATCCCAAGCTGTTTTGTCATTTAAATAATCAGAAGTTTTGTAGTAAGCCCTGCTACACAATTTCGCTTTTATAATTCTTTTAAACTTATTCATAGATATTTCTCGGATATCACTGGGAAGTTTGTTATACAATCACCATCCTAAATCGACCCGTGGGGGGTGTAGAAGTCATCCTGAGGGAATATCTACCAGAAAACGGGTAGCAGTGTCTCTCTGTGTACTATGACGATCATACTGCGTTCGCCAACCCATCTGCCAAGCATGCCGATTATGGCAAAACTCCTCCAAACCCACGACATACCCCCCCGCAGACACTCTTTGTGGTGGCATGCGTAGGCATTCCTTCAGCCTTATAAAAAAATGGGGGTGACATATTCCTTTTGTCCAGCAGTGGACGTAACGTTTGACGGTCACCATAGCCTAGTTGGTAGTGCTCCTGCCTACGAAGCTGGTGGTCCTGGGTTCGAATCCCGGTAAGTGCAAATATTTGTGTGATGAGCACGAATATTTGTTTCTGAGTCATGGATGTTTTCTATGTATATAAGTATTTATCTATCTATATAAGTATGTATATCGTCGCCTGGTACCCATAGTACAAGCTTTGCTTAGTTTGGGGCTAGGATGATCTGTGTGACATTGTCCCCAGATATTATATTATATATATTAATTTGGCCGACACGATGAAATATAATAAGTCTGAAATCGTACAAAAGGTAATCGTGACAATAATATGGACGAGTTGCTTCTGCAATTACTGCATCATCTTTTAAGTGAGCATAATTAATAGTTTACGTTAAAAAATGCATTAGCAAGCGGATGTTACTGTTATCCTTATATTTTAAGTGCTTTAAGGGTTCTTAGCTGCCATTTTCCTATTTCCTATTTGTTCTCAACTGCCAACGCAGGGGACGGTTAGGAAGAAATGTAAAATTTTGTCACAATGGTGTAGCAGTTTTATTAATGGACGTTGGGTATAAGGTTCGAAGCGGAATAGTTAATATATTTCACTCTACGTTAATACGCGTCGTTGCATTTTAACGTAGTTTGTAGTCTTCTTTGCTAGATGCCTTGACTATAGAGGCGTGCGGGGCTTGCACGCCTCTATAGTCCGGAGAAGAAGGGAAAACCTCCGAGGCTAACAATACACGGCAAGTTAGTTCCTAGGTCTTTATTTTTTTTTATCGGGAGTAGACCCTCCCTCTTACACACCACTGCAACCCCTGTAAGCCAGGATCAACAGTGGCACACAATGAAATGACACTGAGCGGTGAAGCTCAGGCATGTCCCGGGGAATCGCTTTAACTGTCTTGGATCCCGGAACGAATTTAATCAGAAAGAGAAAAAAGGAGGAGTTAGAAAATGAATAGTTCCAATGTGTCTTTATTCTCTACTAGCTGTGCCACGCGGTTTTACCCGCGTTATAACTTTATAAATTATAGCCTATGTGTTAATCCAGGGTGACAGCTAACTCCATACCAAATTTTATTAAAATCGCTCCAGGCGTTTAGACGTGAAGAAGTAACAAACATACACACTAACAAACTTTCAGCTTTATAATATTAGTGTGATCACTCTTAACTACTTTAAACTGGTTTTTTTCATCTACTGCTCATAACCAAATCACAAGTGCCCTTTAAAATCATGCCCGATCAATTTATTTACGCATTCATTCGTTTTTTGCCATCATCGCTTGATTTAATAATTGTATTCAAACCATCTACTCCATTGATCCAATCAATCTATTTCAATTATCTATTTATAAATACTGGTGTAAAAAGTATAAGTACCTATAAGCTGTTGATTAAAGTTTTTTCGCGTATTTATACAAAAATTGATAAATAATGGCGTGAGGTTTCCGGTTTAAAAAAACATACCGTAACACTATTCACACACGGTCACCTGGGGTACACTACATTAATACGAAAAACTTTATTCTGATAGTCACAAATAAGAATTTCAAAATACCGACTTTTATAATTCCGAATGCTAGAAAATTCCGAATATTTCAACTCCGACTTATCATTACTCCTAGTTTTATAAATATTAAATTTCAATAGTCCTAACGTTTATAATTACTATTCTCAAAATACCTTTCTTGTTGATAATTCGAAACATCAACAATACGAATAAAAATATTTTGTTTCCCTGGTCACAGTTCTAACCTAACCTAACCCAAATGATTCACCAACAAAAGAGGGGATCTGGCATTCAGCGGCTGCAATCAACATGCAAGCAGGCAGGAATGCAACATGCAAGCAGGCATGCAACATGCAAGCAGGCATGCATCATGCAAGCAGGCATGCATCATGCAAGCAGGCATGCAGCATGCAGCAAGCATTGTTTTTGTCACGGCTCCGGCGCTGCGGGATTTGGGTGGCCCCACACGAACTTATCGTCGCAGATGGTTTTAACGCTCACCACCTGCTCCTCAGCTCACGGGCTACCCCACCCCTCCGAGCCTACGCGGGCTTAAATTACACTCTAGGGTATGGCAGACAAGACTACGTGAAGTCGGTTTTGCAGCGATTCGTTTCTGTCACAAAATTTTGTAGCACAAAATGTTGACTTTTAGTTTATTCGAAGTATTAAAATTCGGACATTCGTTTTTCGGACCGAGAACCCTTCAAGAATTTGGCTCTTAAAACGTATGAAAATCGGAAAACTAACGATTTGTTAGTTTACGACTTTCGGTACCTTAAATTTCGTGATATTTAATAATAGACATTACAATTCTGAGGTATTATGAAATTCGGAATTTAGAAAATCGGAATATCAAAATTCGGAATAAAATATTTTGGAGAATTTGGGTGTTCCCGGTTATCTGTTCCGAAACTAAGCAGAGCTTGTTCTATGGAAACCAGATAACTGATATACTACATATACTACTTTTCTTTTGTAAATACATACCTATATAGATAAATACACCCGGACTCCGGACAAACAGACATGTTCATGCACACAAATATTTGTGTTGGGTGGGAATCGAACCCACGTCCTGCGGCGTGCCAAGCAAGCATTTACCAACCACGCCACAGGCCCTTCAAGAATAACATGGCCACCCCATACTATCCCGTGGCTTTCGTAAAAGGCGACCGAGGTGTACACCAGGTATTCAGGCAGCAGCGTCACCTGTGTTCTAGCTACCACCTAAATGTAGGCACCAACTCGCATGCCAAGAGCGGTGACTAAGGCAAACCCCTCCAAATGGCAACGTTATAGAAACCTTAGGGGGAGGCCTATGTCCAGCAGTGGACGATATCAGGACGATGATGATAGAAAAATAATAGACGGCTTATCATCTTTAAGTCTATGTATGTGTGTCTGTGAGATCGTAGCTTTGTAAAAAAGAACCAAATGAAACTTGGTCCATTCATAATTAATGGATCAAGTTTAATTTGGTTATTTTTGTATGAATGGTACTTAGGACGTTGTGAATGAATGAAGATTTTTTTTGCTAAATACATACAATTTATTGATAAATTACACCCCAGACATATCGTGCTTATCACACAAAGATTTTTCCCGGGTGGGAATTGAACCCAGGACCTCTGGCTTAGCAGTCAAGAGTCACTAACCGCTAAACCAACAGGCCGGTCACCTTAAGCTTAAGCTTATTCAAACTGCAATTCAAACTGACGAACTCTATGTTAATGGGTCTAGTCTTGTAATATATTCCAGAACGAGATCTAAAAATTTCAATTTCACACTATAAACAAAGTTGAGATTACTCGATAATTATTACTTTTATTAGGCACTCTTAATTATACTTTCAAAGCCGTTTTATAAACAGCGAAAACGACTTTGAAAGCAACATTAAGTGTCTCTATTAATAAAAAGATGATCGTTAAAGATGCATCCAGTAGGTACGTACAAAAGCTTAACAAAATACCTTGCCGATACTCTAAATAGCTTTAAATGTATTCCTTTCACAGTATCACAATGTCAACTCGCTAAAACATATTTGGTCGACCTCGGTTCATTATATTCGTACCTCTGCTCACGAACAAGTTTGTCATTTATGTTCAATAGTATAGCAACAAAGCAGAGTGCACACTGCACTTCATCTCTGTCATTAGGAGTTCCTTCTTACCTTCTTTTGATATCTGACAATAATATGCACGAGTTGCTTCTGCAATTACTGCATCAACTCCTAAGCGTAATAAATAATGGTTTACGTTAAAAAAATCTATTGGAAGTGGATGTGATTGTTATCCTTATCTGTTATCTGCTTTGCAATGTTTCCATTCGAGCAGTTATTTATACTATTTAAAAACATAAAACCAACTTTTATTTTCTATTAGTAATAGAGGTAGGGCACAGCGTTCATTTGCTCAAAGAGCAAGCTGACTGGGCTAGTACCTCCACTTTACAGAATACATTTCGTTACTTCTTTGTTTTCCATATAACCTTATCGAAAAGCTGCTAATTCCATATTGACCGAGGGCGTCGTCCTGCAGACTTAAATGAGTCATTTGTCGTTTCAACTAACCGTTATAGATATATTGACCTAGTGAATTTATTACTATTCACTAGGCTGACATTATTGTCATAGGTTAGTGGGGTGTATCGTGATAAATTTTAGCGACAAAACTTCAATTGTTTCATATAAAACTATATAAACAATAATTATGGCGTAAATATGTGTATCATACCTATGTATACAATTGTTTCTTATTATTATTTGGATTTTATTATTACTACTCTACGTACTACTCATCTTCCTGATCTTTACTTTCTTGTTCAACTGTCCGCAATCTCACAGTGTCGTTGAGTTTCCGATTAAATTAAGATATTTATTATTCTGAACTAGAGAATTAAGTGAAAAAGAGTATTTTTTAGTTTTATATGTTAAATTTTTTTAGTTCCGTTTTATATTTTACAATTGTCATCTATACATATAATAAAATCGTAAGAAGGTCAAAACTGTACATTGAATATTTTTTTTAAAGGATACTTGGGGCGTGATCTACAATCAATATCGAAGTTAAAAATATAGTACTTAGCATTTTAGTCGGTGTGACTGTTTGTCTGTATGTATGTCCGGGCTAAACTCATAAAGTACTACATGGACATAATTAAAATTTTGCATGAATATTACTGAGAGGTCGGGTCAACATATAGGCTACATATTATCACGCTATCACCTACGAGAGAGGAGCTGTGATAATTTATAAAATATAACGCGGATAAAACCGCGGTGTTCAGCTAGTAATAATATACAATAGTGTAGTATAAAAATAGTGTTAATATTAATATGGACCTGGCCTGGTCCAGTGGTTAAAGACTCTGACAGCTAGCCAGAGGTCGTGGGTTCCATCCCGACCCAGGTCAAATCTTTGTGTGATGAGCACGATAATTCGTTTTATGACTGAGTGTAATTTATGTCATATATTTAGGTATTAAGAAATAAGTATGTTTCTCAGTTGTCTGGTTACCATAGTTCGTATCCAGACAACTGAGCTAGCATACCCAAAATTGGTAGAGCCAGTAGGCTCTACCAATTTTGGGATCAGATGATAGTGTGTTAGATAGTCCGAAAATATTTTGTTTTAAAAGACAACTCCCGCATTTGGGAATTTAATCCCTGTGTCGCGGGGTACTTTACAAACATATAATAAACGGACACAAGTTACATCCAGACTCAGAACTACCATTATGGGTCACACTAATTATTGTCCGGCGCGGGACTCGAACCTGCGACACGAAGCGGCGAGGCGACTGTCTAAGCCGCTGCGCCACACGTGCAGTCAAAAAAAAATAATTACTCATTTATGTAATATTATGAATTGAAATAAATAGTGATTCAATGTCATTCGACTCATCATCATCATCATCATCATCATATCAGCCGAAAGACGTCCACTGCTGGACAAAGGCCTCCCCCAAAGATCTCCACAATTGCCGGTATTGCGCTATTCGCATCCAGCAGTTTCCAGCGACCCGCACAAGATCATCGGTCCATCTTGTAGGGGGCCTGCCCACGCTGCGTCTTCCGTTTCGTGGTTGCCACTCAAGAACCTTTCTGCCCCAACGGCCATCGGTCATTCGACTATATTAATTTAATGCATATATTCGAAGCTTGAGAAGATCCTCATATCTGTTCGTCACTAGCCTTTATTTGATTGAAATATGCAGCATATTGCGGTCACTTTATGCAATGCAATTTGATCGGAACATTGCAAATATAAAACTAAGGTTAGAAAGTATCTCATCTTAATTCTAAAGCGATAATTTCATGAGCACACGTGACGTCATAAATGGTCCGGAATCGATTTGCAACGTTGAAACCGATTGAACGAATGATTTAGTAATTTTTAGCCTTCATCCATTTGATATCTGGGGGGCGTTCAAATAAATTAAGGTTAAAAATGACTTAATCAATCGTTAAATCGGGTTCCATGAGCACATGTGACGTCATAAATGGTCCGGAATCGATTTTCAACGTTGAAACCGATTGAACGAATGATTTAGTAATTTTTAGCCTTTATCCATTTGATATCTGGGGGGCGTTCAAATAAATAAAGGTTAAAAATGACTTAATCAATCGTTAAATCGGGTTCTATGAGCACATGTGACGTCATAAATGGTCCGGAATCGATTGTCAACGTCGGCTTCAACGTTGACAATCGATTCCGGACCATTTAACTATTGATTAAGTAATTTTTAACCTTTATGTATTTGAACGCTATTCACGAAAACGATGTTCGGCGACTTAGTCGGTAGAGCCCCTGATAACGATTACGATGACCGGCAACTTAGGCGGTGGCTTCCCTAGTTAGTAGAAGTAGTTGTGGTTCTATTTGTTAGATACCTTGAGCCTCTGGCCTGTCTTCCGGTGCAGTGAAAGCCGCCTAGGCTAATAGTAAACGATAAGTGAAAACCGACCAAGTGCGAGTCGGACCCGCCCATGAAGGGTTCCGTAGCAGCAAGTATTTTAGTTGATTAAATAAAAGGTAAATTGCGGTTTACGGTTTATGACGTATTAAAAATCAACTACTTACTAGATCACGTTCAAAACAATTTTCGGTGGAGGTTTGCATGGTAATGTACATCATATATTTTTTTTAGTTTTATCATTCTCTTATTTTAGAAGTTACAGAGGGGGGGGGGGGGGCACTCATTTTACCACTTTGGAAGTGTCTCGCGCAAACTATTCAGTTTAGAAAAACAATAATATTGGAAACCTCAATATCATTTTTGAAGACCTATCCATATATACTGCACATGTATGGGTACGATGAAAAAAAAGATATTAGTTTCAGTTCTATGTATGGGGAGCCCCCAAAATTATTCTTCTTATTCTATTTATGTGTGAAAATTTTAATGCGGTTAACATAATACATCTCCTTACGAAGTTTCAACAGTCCAGCTCTTATAGTTTCGGAAAAAGTGACTGTAACATACGGACGGACAGACAGACAGGCATGACGAATCTATAAGGGTTCCGTCTTTTTCCATTTGGCTACGGAACCCTAAAAATGAGTAAAAGTAGTCACTTGTTTGTATAGTGAGTTTATAGCCTGGTAGTGGTATGTTTTCCAAACAGGATCCACTTTCCTTCGCGGTGTCAACATTAAATATTTACTCCGTTCTGAATTTTTTGAGACAACTTTTACTTTCCATTTAAGTATCGTCTGATACTAATAATTTTATTAGCAGGACTTTCTTAAGTTTTATGGAAGAGACATTGAGGTAAAACTCGTTGTCTTTAATACGTGAGATTAATTAATGTTATAAACAATATTTATTCATTAACAAAAATATAAGCTCATATAAGCTCTCACTCTGACAAAGGTTTGCTGGAAGAGAACACATAGTTGAGTTAAGCTCGCCTGTGTACATGCTAAGTCTAATGTCCTATCTAATAATGTATTTCTGTGTGCAATAAAGAATAAATAATAATAATATCAACAAGAGATACAAAATCAGATTCTAATATTGAGAGCTGTGTGTGTATGTGTGTGCGTGTGTGCACGTGTGTTTGTTTAGATTATCCAACTGTACATTGTATTTATTACATTTAGAACTTTCTTACAATGATGGGTGTGCTTCGGGATAAACCTTCTAACATCTTATTGGAGTGTAAATGCCACTAGACTAGTCCCTCTCTCTTACCCACCACTGCAATTCCTGTAAGCCAGGATCAATAGTGGCACACAAGGAAATGACACTGTGCGGTGGGGCTCCGGGATATCGTTTTATCTGTCTTAGATAGATCCCGCAACGAATTTTCAGAAAGAAACCAGAACGAGTTAGAAAAAGGCAGAAGCCTAGTAAGTATACCTGTTTCAGCGCGTCACCGAGCCAAACGCGCTTGAAGTCAAGTAGAACCGAGTGAACCCAATTCAGCGTTATCGAACCTTTTTTTTTTTTCTAGGGAGGAAAATCCTGCATGGATGTCCTCCGCCTTGGGGGAGGCGGAGGGGTCTGTCAGACTCCTACTGACTAAAAACCACCCCGGTGTTCCATCTCACACCTGCGCCGGGGGTCGCGGGCACAAACGATACTTCCGCAACCCCCGGCTGGTGCTGGCCCATGTTTGCGGGCCTCCTCGCAAGCCTTACCGACCCTAACGTAACGCTTACGTTCACTCCTTTGCAAATTGAATCTTAACAAATATTACTTAAAAACGTCACAGGGCAGTTATAGTTTACTGCGATAAAAAATAACCTATTTATTGTTCTTACTAACTATTCGAACATATATAGTAGACTAGCTGTGCCCCGCAATTTTATCGGCGTTAAACTTTATAAATTATAGCCTCGTGTTAATCCAGAGTGTCAGCTAACTCCATACCAAATTTTATTGAAATCGCTCCAGCCGTTTAGACGTGAAGTCACTCACAAACTTTCGCCTTTATAATATTAGTGTGATTAAACACGGGTTAAGGTCTGGCTTTCAAACATAAAATACCCCTCCTAGTCTCTTGAGAGTAAAAATAAAACTACTATTATTTGCAAAGTTCTTACAAAAATGGCTACGGCTCATTGGTAGTTGTATTTATTTAAACAAACCATTTCCAGCTGCTCTTGAGCACCTACATACATCTATTCAATGTTAGTTTTTCAGTCATTAGAAATGACAAATAGCGTTATTGACCGAGTAAAGAGAGGATTTTGTATAATAATATGAATGGCTTGTTGGACTAGGCCAAGACTAGTGACCTCAGTAAGCCAGTGTTCGTGGGTTTGATTCGATTCTACAGAGGAGAAATCTTTGTGTGATGGGGATATTAATTGTTCTATGTCTGGGTGAAATTTATCTATAGGTAAAAATATATATAAGTAGGTAGGTATGATTATTAGTTGTATGATTGCCATAGTACAATACCTATGCTATGTCCTATGTCCAGCATTGCTCTCAGAGGCAAGTCATAAAGTGTGGGATAAAGGCGTAATTTCAATCTTTCTAAATATAGCGTTATTTAATCTAATTATATGTACAAATATTTATTAATCAATCAGTATCGTGCGTGTTATTATTTTTTTTATTATGTTATTTCTAATTATTAATTTGTTTTTGTATTTTATTATGTTTGTATTTTCTGCCTATGGGTCGCAATTAGTTACCCGAAATAAACATATTTTATTTTATTTATTATTTATGTGGCGCCCGGCTGGCTTCTCCCCGATTGGGTTCCGCCTCTGGGACCGTTGGCGTCTGGGGGAGGGAATGAGTGTAGTTCTTTACCTCCGAGCGCTAGCGGTCCCGGGAAGGGTAACCTGCTGTAGCTCAGGTAACAAGCTTGTGTGTACTGCGGAGGGGGGGAGGCATTCAAGCCCCTCCCTTCCCCGGGTGCGAGTCTCGCGGACGCTCAGTATACAGCGGAGGTACTGGCGAGATCGTTCACGAGTACCCAGAGCCCCCGCTACAGGCATTGTGAGGCTGGCAACCGTGGTAGTTTTAGTGGCTTGAACCCCACACCACGTGCGAATAGAGCATTTCCACCTAGTAAAAAAAAAAACAAAAAGTCTATGCCTAGTTTGGGTTCAAATGTTACTTGTTCCAAGATATTTACGTATTCGATTTATTTATTATCATGTTATATTTAGAACCGATTTTTATTTGTGTGTCATTAGCACATCAATATTTCTAGATTTTATTGCGCTTAATTCACACCTATAATAATAGCTGATCATACTAGCAATAAACTAAAAGGTTAAGAACAAATTACCATACAATACCTATTCATACTTATGAACGTACTTATACTCCCACGCATGCGCATGTGCAGAAAAAATTAAGCACTTTTAAAACTGTGAGAATATTATTTATGAATTGAAAATAGCCGCACCTCTTTTATTGTAGGTTAGGAGATAAATCTTATTTACCTTGCAAAATTGAGTCTTGAAATCATAATACTTATTAAAACTCTTTTGAGTCGGTCCTCTCAAAGAGCTCTTTCCAAAATTCTTCGGTCTGTATTAATTATATTATTAGGCATATAATATTATTTAATCTCGCAAGTTTTTTGAGTGCGATCTTATAAATTGAAATAAACCGGCCAAGTGCGAGTCGGACTCGCCCATGAAGGGTTCCATAGTATTTCAGTTGATTAAATGTAAACAAATTGCGGTTTACGATTTATGACGTATTAAAAAAAACTACTTGCTAGATCTCGTTCAAACCAATTTTCGTTGTTAGTTTTCATGGTAATGTATGTACAACATATTTTTTTTAGTTTTATCAATCTCTTATTTTAAAAGTTACAGGGGGGGGGGGGCACTCATTTTACCATTTTGGAAGTGTCTCTCGCGCAAACTATTCAGTTTAGAAAAAAAAAATATTAGAAACCTCAATATCATTTTTGAAGACCTTTCCATAGACAATCCACATGTATGGGAACCCCCCAAAATTATTGTTATTTTTCTATTTTTGTTTAAAAATCTTAATGCGGTTCATCGAATACATCTACTTACCAAGTTTCAACAGTACAGCTCTTATAGTTTCGGAAAAAAGTGGCTGTGACATACAGACGGACAGACAGACATGACGAATCTATAAGGTTTCCGTTTTTTGCCATTTGGCTACGGAACCCTAAAAACACCATTATTATATTGCGCTACCACTGGTGACGGGGCCAAACATAACAAAAACTAATCGAAGTAACTACTTGTAAAACCAAGCACCTATTACTTGCATTGTGACATCTCACTGTCTCCAAAAATAATAAATTTGAATTTTATATATTTGGATAGCAGTTTCTCTCTCTTGATCTATCTCCCATTTTTCGTTCATCATAGGTACTATGCAGATACTATTTAACTAGTCGAAAAATTTTAAGTAGGTAAGTATAAAGTACTTCAAATATAGAGTTTAAACGCTCTGCAGAAAATCATGTCCATATTAACAAACATGTTCTTTTAAATTGCCGTAACACACAATTACTATAGTTTACACAACCGTACATCCTCACCCTAGTATAATGGATCGATTCTGCGCGTGCGATCATCGAAACGATCACGATCCGTGACGCGCATGCGTAATGCCACCGACCTTACGCACTAACTGTGTCATACAACCGTTGGTGTAAGGTGCTAACAGATCGTTTTGTGAATCTATAACCAATATTTTTGAGGTAATTGAAACGATAAATAGATGTCAACGCTTCACAGATCTCTTGTTTGAACTATCTAAAATTATATTGATAAAGAGCAGTGCCCGCGGACTTCGTTCCGCGTTATAAATGTTTTTGTCCCTGCCCGTTTGTCCCGCGTAGTAATTCGGGTTGAAAGTTCGATCCTATGACACTTCACAATAACTTCTAACACAATAATTTCTATTGGTGAAATTATTTTGAAAATCGGTTCAGTAGATCCAGAGATTTCCCCTTACTACATCACAAACTCACAAACGTTACCTCTTTATAATATTAGTATAGATAAATACACTTTAATCCACAGCATTTTAGAGAATAGTTTATTTTATTTATATAAGGAACCTACTGGATGGTAACTATTCTTTACCTATGAAATTGCCGTTCTGCAGTACTGGCCATTTCAAATCAAAATAATTTTTGTTTGGCTAAGAATTCTAATTTCAAATTAATTTTATTTTAAAAACATGGATTCTTTTTTCCAAAAGTAGTCATTTCTTTATTGATTAGTGTTACATTTTCATCGCATTTCAATCTTTTTCGTCATCATGGATACGTTAAAAATTCGAGTAATTATGGAATATGAGTACCGTCGTGGCAGCAACGCGGCACAAGCGGCACGCAACATCAACGACGTTTACGGAGCTAACACTACAAACCAACGCACCACCTGTTATTGGTTTGCTCGCTTCCGTTCTGGAAATTTCGACCTGAAAAATGAACCTCGCGGTCGTCCGAAGACTTTGGTCGACAATGACGAATTAAAGGCGGTTGTGGAAGATGATGATACACAATCTACGGCTGAATTAGCAGCAGCTTTCGACGTTAGCGTCAAAACAATATTGGTCCATTTGCGTCAAATTGGCAAGGTAAAAAAGCTTGACAAATGGGTGCCCCACGAACTCAATGATCGCCAGCGCGAAGTACGCGTCGAGACGTGCCTTGCACTGCTCAACAGACACACAAATGAAGGAATTTTGAACCGCATTGTTACCTGCGATGAAAAATGGATTCTGTTTGATAACCGCAAGCGCTCAGCAAGTTGGTTGGATCCTGGTTCAGCACCTAAACAATGCCCTAAACGAAAACTTACCCCTAGAAAAGTGATGGTCACTGTTTGGTGGTCTAGCGCCGGTGTGATTCATCACAGCTTCTTACCAAACGGGGTGAGCATTACTGCAGATGTGTACTGTGAAGAACTGAGCACAATGATGGAGAAGCTGGCGCATCTCCAACCAGCATTGGTCAATCGCTCGTCTCCGCTGCTCCTGCACGACAACGCGCGACCTCATACTGCACAACAGACGGTCTCCAAGTTGCAAGAACTGGGGTTGGAAGCTCTCCGTCATCCGCCCTACTCACCAGACCTTGCGCCTACAGACTACTACTTTTTCCAGAATTTGGATAACTTCTTGGCGGGAAAAAAATTCAATACCCGAGAGGCAGTACAAAATGCCTTTGAAGAATTTGTTGCCTCCCGTCCAGCTGATTTCTTTAAGAAGGGCATCAATAAACTGCCACTGCGATGGCAAAGATGCATTGATTGCATGGGTGATTACTTCGATTAATACAAATAAAAAAATTCATGAAAAAAATTCGTTTAAATTTTTTCATACAAAACGGCAATTTCATAGGTAAAGACCTATTATTACACCTTCTTAAAGTAAAATTTTTAAAACAATAATATAATATAATCTAAATGTACAGCTAACAGTAACACTGATAAAAAAACAAGCCATAGGCTAGTCGGTATATATAGCAATAGCAACAATATAAAAATAATATTAAAAAAATATACAATAGGCGGTCTTTTTGCTTATAGCGATCTCTTCCAGATAACCTTCAGTTGGACTATATTGTATAGAATTATGAGTAGGGGCAGTGGTGTAGCAAACATGGGATATGATTACTTACGACTAATAGTGGTATCTACTTAATATATGCCCCATTGAGTATGTTTCGCCGGAGCGTCTCAACTGGGCCGTGTTGAAACCGGTAGTAGAGACACCCTCTGAGTTTGTTTCGCTGTGTCTTCTCAGTTGGGGCGCATTGGATCCGGTGGTAGCATTAAAGCGCAACCATCGTTATAAACACAAGGTCCGCCATAAGACAATATTTGGTAAAAATATAGCTAAAATTTAAAATTTCGATAATTAAACCTACACATGATCCTTGACAATAACTTAATTTAAGCTAGCTAAATATCGTTACTATTATAAAATAAATCTTATTGTATTTTTTTTCTATAATCCGTGTACCTAAATATCTATATGTACCTAGAAATAATTATAGATTAATTAAAACATTTTCTGACTATTTACAAGCGCTTTTTTAAAGTCTACGTGAATAAAACCTTTTTTATTTTTATTATATTTTAGTAGAAAAAATAATAAATTATTGCTACATTTATACTCTTTAAAAAAACCGAGGGTATATAAATTCGGTTTACGTATGAGTATATCCATGTCACGTTTGTATGGTATTTTAAAGGAAGAAGTGTTAAGACGTGACTCGCGAAAAGCGGGTCTTGTATGATGAACTGATTTCACTTTGCGGAAATCGTACGTGAGGTTGGTAGGTAATTGAGCGATGCCAGAATATTTTAAACGCACTATTTCACTTGTAAATAAGTTGTTTTCTCCTTCAACTTCTTTCATATTTAAGCTATTAAATACTTATAAAAATATAAGTAATTAATATCAGCAAAACAAAATGAACGCTATTTTGTGTTACTAAAAAAAATGGTAAACGGTTACGGTAGCCTTTAAAACTTCCGGCACACATAGCATCACTCACGCGTTATCACCCCTTACCCTTACCGACGAGCTTTAGCAACCTTGTCACATTCAGATCTAAGTATAACTTAGCACGTGTACCTACCCTAAAATATGGTGTACCTACCTGTGTGTGTGTTTATGAACATAAATACTTATGAGGCTGTACACCTTATAAGTATTTCGGTCTTAGATAATGTCACTTATCTGTCATTATATTACCTCTTTCCTGCGATTTACGTACAGAAGCCAGCACATCAAGATACCCCAATCTGTCAAATTTCCCCAATTGAAAGTGAACCTTATATTTTTGTGATAAAGTTGAAAATCTATAAAAGAAATATGACAGATTAGGGTAGCTGGATGTGCTGGCGTCTCTACTACTGTGCTTAGACGTGACTGCAATATATCAAGCATAATCTGTACGGTGCCGCAGTGTTTGCATTTCCGTTGTACATTTTTTGGTTACTATTCTGATGAAGATGCTTAATTTCTATGCGCTTTAATCATATTTATGATATAACTAACTATTACTTAGTAATGACGAACGATATAATAAATCATATCAGGCACTTTGCGGTATAAAGATGCCATGCTTTACACCGCAGAATGCCATTAAACATTTTATAGGTATCTATGCAATAATAATTTAATGTTTATAAGGATTTCCTTTATGTAACCCATCCAGTATAAAAAATAATACTATTCAATAACTTTACTGCAGTAATAAATATAAATATCTAAACATTGCCATCTGATCACAAACTAGGTAGATCTTACTATTACAACCAGACAACTGATAAACGTAGTAATATTTCTACATATTAGAAATAAATGTGCTCATTATTCAAAGATTTGCCCTGGGGGGGCTACCGGCTAAGTGGCCGAACATCGGGATAGTAATCGGCGTTCAAATAAATAAAGGTTAAAAATTACTTAATCAATCGTTAAATCGGCTTCCGTGAGCACATATTATTATGACGTAATAAATGGTCCGGAATTGATTTTCAACGTCGAAGCCGATTTAACGATCGATTAAGTCATCTTGAACCTTTATTTATTTGAACGCCGATCACTATCCCGATGTTCGGCGACTTAGCCGGTAGCCCCCCCTGGGTGGGGATTCAATCCACGATCTCTGTCTGGCTTGCAGTCAGGATCATTGCTTATGTTACTGCCCTGTTAGTTAACCTTAATCGCGGTCAGTCTCAATGGAGAACTGCCATCTGCGCGAGATATACAAATATAGGTGTACTCTCAGTCCCCCGCACTCAGTAGGCCCGAAATGTATTGTGGAGGACTGTATTTGTGGAGCATCGGTCCAATCAATGACCCATATAACATCGTGCCCAGCCAGCCCTGCCACATGTTCATGGCAGGATCTTAGAAATGCCACAAGCAGGGCAATCAGTGTGGTCACGTTCTGAGCCACAAACATTTAATGTTGAGTTTGCTATCGAAACGCTAAGAGGATGATACGATGGGATGAACTGGATGACACAACCGGCAATACGGTATACGAAGTCTCCCAGGCACAGGGCCTCTTACGACCGACTTTCAAACTCCAGACTGAAATTGACAGATATAAACCCAGGAGTTCATAGTTATTTGCATCGCTGTCACGGCCAACGAAGATTTACCGAAGCTAAAACATAAATGCCAAATCATAATTTTATTGCACTGGTTCCGAATATAGTAACATCTATTTATAACTTGTTCAACTATTAAATTATTGACGTCTACGGAAAGTTTTGAAGCCAAATAATAAGGAAACAATTCACCATTTAAATGCTGTTATATTCATATCATCCTACACGGGAATAATAGTCCATAGTAGATTATATCTTTTCTTACTTCATGTGTCGTTTGAAGCGCAGTAGTGTATACACTTTCATCATTACAGTCGAAAGAAGTCCACTACTGGACAAGTCTCCCCAAGAATCATCTTGGGGATATGCCATAATCGCCACGCTTGGCAGACGGGTTGCCGATGCATGAGCATCTTGGTCATTGTACGAGTAGGTACAGACGCCAGCACATCAAGCTACTCCAAACTGTAAATTTACCCAATTGGAAGTGAACCTTATGCTTTTGTGATTAAGTTAAAAATCTATAAAACAAATTTGACAGATTAGGGTAGCTGGATGTGCTGGCGTCTGTACACAGAAAGAAGCCGCTGCCCGTCTTCTGGTTGATATTCCCACGGGTCGACTTCTACGCCCCCTACGAGTGTATGTACACTTTACAAATAAATAAAAACCGAAGGAAGTGAGTACACTTTGTTACGTCAAATAATTCACAATCAAGAAAGTAAAACTAACAACAATAATGTTAATACGGTGGGCGGCCTTGTCATCATCTTCATCATCCCGGCAACCAGTGTGATGGATGAAGCAAAATTTATATGAAGAACAAAAGTAAGATAGTCTACACAATATATAGAAAAAAGAAGATTATTGAGAAGGTTATATAATCCTAATATCCTACTAATATTATAAACGCTAAAGCTTGTAAGTATGGATGGATGGATGTTTGTTACTCATTCACGTAAAAACTACTGAATGGATTTTAATGAAACTTTACAATAATATAGCTTATACATCAGAATAACACAAAGGCTACAATTTATAAAGATATTTTGTGAATTGTCCAAAATATGACGATGAGTGTCAACTAAGTAGGAAAAATCTACCATCTGCGAGCTTTCCGGCGTGCACTGCCTAAACCGCTAGACATCCGATTAATATTATAAATGCGAAAGTTTGTGCGTATAGATGTATGTTTGTTACTCTTTTACGCCAAAACTACTTTAACGCGGGTGAAGCCGCGAGACATAACTAGCTAGTATTATATCGATGTTTGTTACTCTTTCACGCAAACATTACGTAACAGAATTTGATATAACTTTGTAGTAATATAGCTTATGTATAATAACACATCAGTCTATAATTTAATAAGTTTAACGAGGGTGTGTCGAGTGGCGACCATGAACTGGAAAACGGAACATGGGCAGGCTCCCTAAAAGATGGACCGATGATCTTGTGAGGGTTGCTGGAAGTCTTTGGATGCGGATAGCGCAAGACCGGCAAATGTAGAGATCTTGGTCGTCGGCGTCTTTCTGCTGATATGCAACGCGGGTGAAACCACGGGGTATAGCTAGTAAGTAGTCATTTTTAACTTTTATTTATTTATTTGAAGAGCGAGATTGATGGAGCTGACTATTATATACTTGTCAGATTTTGCTGTTTTAAAGTACTAATTTAAAATAGTAATAACACTTGCGAAGTTGGGGCGACTCACTAGTCTATACATATAATAAAATCGTAGGAAAGTCAAAGCTGTACATTGAATATTTTTTTAAAGCATTCTTTGGGCGCGATCTACAATCGATATCGAGGCCAAAAACATAGTATTTAGAATTTTTGTCGGTTTATCTGTTTGTCTGTATGTATGCGAGTTATTCCGGTGTCCAGTGTCAAAACCGCTAGAGTTACACATCCTACTACCTATATTATAAATGCGAAAGGTTGGAAGTATAGATGTATGGATGTATGTTTGTTACTCTTTTTCGCCAAAACCGCGGGCCAAACCGTGGGGCATAGCTAGTGTTATATAATGTTAAGAATATTATATTAATGTAAAAGGCATGATAAGTACAGATAAATAACTTCTGAAGCCTCTTCAAACATGATTTTGAATCAGAATAAAAATCAATACGATTAATGAAGTTCACCCTAAATTTTCTGTACAAAATAACGACAGATACAATGTTACCAATTGTAAAATATAAAAAAAACCATTGGACACTATTATACATAATTATGAAATCAGGGAATTTAATGCCATACAATAACCTTACTATAGATAAGCGGTTTGGTGAATTAACGTAGAGCGACAGTTGCACAAAACGTCCCTGAAAACACACCTGTAAGAGTAACTCTAATCACCGAGGCCAGGGTTGATGGTTTCCATGCAATTATACGGAAAAGGTGCGCTTCTTTTCTCGGTGGAATACGTGCTAGCTCCCACAGCATCCTGAGTGTATTGTGTGATAGATGGGACAGCCCCATGCTGGCTCACTGGATACGGCTGCACATGTAGAGTCAGTCGTTTCAAGTTTTGTATAAGAGTGTCTTTTACTAACAATAGGTTAAGACTTTTACTAACAATAAATGGATCTTGTAATTTGATCTGAAATAAATGATTAATAAATAATCAGAAAGGGGTGTCCTTTTGGGATTAGAATTACACTTACAAGTGTGTGTTTTAGGGACAATACTCGCGGCTTAGAATAAAAAACTGCAATAGGGATATTGCAGTTTTTTATTCTAAGCGGTTTGAATCTCGGCCCACCTCTATTGTCCGGTGCAGCAATGAACGTCGTCTCAAGATAGCAACCCCTTTCCTAACGGCGCGTGTACCACAACACTATATGGGATCGATATACATTATTTTGTAATTATGACTTTTACAAATGTTCTCATTATTAATTTTACAAAGTCAATCCCCGTTATAAAACTCTCACTTGTTTTGATTATATTCAAGTCCTGTTTTATGGAATGTTTACATTGTATATATAGAATACAATTAGAGGTCTGGTCACGAAAGTTTACCCAGTGCCACAGAAAACGTAGGCTCGTATCGATCACATACGTATGTATGTATAGACGCCAGCACATCAAGCTACCCCAATCTGTCAAATTTCCCCAATTGAAAGTGAACCTTATGCTTTTGTGATAAAGTTGAAAATCAATGAAATGACACAAATGACAGATTGGGTTAGCTGGATGTGCAGGCGTCTGTACAAAGAATAATATATATTATCTTATTATCCTACCAAGCCGACATCCACCCAAACAGCCTATCTGGTTACCTGTTTATTTTATTTGACGGTTTTGAGTCTCATTTGAGCACTCGAAGAGTTAGCAGCCCTTGAGAATGGTCCGTGGAAGACTGAAACACGTGTTGGGTATCGTACTGGCGCATGTAATTTGCTTTTTATATTGTCCTTCTTGCATGT
The DNA here is from genome assembly GCA_951640165.1 of Pseudoips prasinana. Taxonomy (NCBI): domain Eukaryota; kingdom Metazoa; phylum Arthropoda; class Insecta; order Lepidoptera; family Nolidae; genus Pseudoips; species Pseudoips prasinana. Next base: position 26,271,046 of record OX621251.1, on the reverse strand, counting down.
GCATTTTTTTGCGAGCGGAGGGCGGTGCAAATTACATCCCGGCATGATTAATCTGACAATTAGCGGAATTAATACTACATTTTGATTTTGTATTTTGATTGTTATGGATTTCCGTAAAGTAACGCCTGATTCCATTACTTGACGTTTACAGTTAACCTAGACAGTTCCCAGGCTAACTCATCCAGTTCGCCTCAATTTTTCATAAGTGTTGCCAATTGTTGTAGGTATAAAAAGAAAAATGTATTTTGCACACAACCAAGATTATACTAATACAACAACGGCCTCAAGATTGTTTGTAACTATAAATAGAAAATAGTACACCATTTAGTATTCGTTGTTCATAGAACAATCGTGTATACTATTATTAGACATTTATGTTTACGATTTTATTTTAATAGTTACGGAGTCTAGTTAGTGAATTGGATTTATTTTTAGATCGTAGATTTAATCGCACATCGTTATCCAAGGTTAATTACTAAAGAGTTACAAAAACAATAATTATTGTCCATCGAATACAAGGCGTAATAAAAATTAAAATATTCGCTCTTATAAAAAAAAAACAAAAGCGCGCGTCTATTATAAATGCGCTTAACTTCTCACCGCGAAAACATGTATACATTTAGTATGTATTATTATATTATATACTATACGAATCTAAATAAATAGGAAAATTTGGACTGTACTTATACGGCAGTGGCTAAGGTGGTCACCTCGTTAGTACAGACGCCAGCACATCCAGCTACTCCAGTCTGTCAGATTTCTTTTATAGATTTTCAACTTTATCACATAAGCATTAGGTTCACTTTCAATTGGGGAAATTTAACAGATTGGGGTAGCTAGATGTGCCGGCGTCTGTACCTCACCGATTTCGTGTTCCGGGTTTTAGTTGTACTTGTTCCGAGTTTGGGTTTGTTTTATGTCCGTAAAATCCATGTTTGTAAATTCTCCCGGGATAAAAAGATTCATTTGTGTAGTACAGGCGTTATTTAAAAAAAGCGGCCAAGAGCGAGTCAGACTCGCCGATGAAGGGTTCCGTACAGCAAGTATTTGAGTTGATTGAATGATAGGCAAATTGCAGTTTACGATTTAAGACCCCAAAAGGGTGCCCTCAGGTATTAGTCGCTTAAATTAAGCTACTGGTTGAGAGCCTTTTGCGCTAGCCAACTGCTCGTTGTTTTCAATTCATTAATATTATTTTAATATACAATTGCTAAATGTAACAATAATAGCTTAGTAACTTGCTATTTATTATTTATTTAAGGATATTAAAAATATATGTGACGAAACAGGCCGCACGGACGGACTAATTCAAAATATTTTGTTGCTTTAATTACTGTGTGGCTGCGTACCCGTTGGACCTACAAGATTAGACCCTCTATCGCAAAAGTACCCGTCCGACCTCATTTTAAGTCCCTTTGGACCTTCTTTAAAATATAATAATCAATGTGCCCATTGGACCTCTTTTTAAGTACCCTTTGGACCTTCAAAATTAAAACTACTAAAGATGAACCTGTTGGACCTCAATTCTAATACCTTTTGGACCTTAATAAAATATGTTTTTATTTAGTATTCGCCCGGCGTTATTTTAGTAAAAAAGGTACAGTTGTGTTGAAAATGTTTTACCAGAATTCTAATAATTAGGCGAAATAGCATAAGCGAATACAAGCACACTAACAACAAACAGCAATCCGTGGTCAGTAGAAGAAACACAAAAAATTATAGTGTAAACTATATTTCTTTCAAATTTACAGGTGTGTAATGGATAAATATTTTAAAAAACACCATGTACAAATATCAATAATACTTAGGTAAACCGCATATTGTAATGTTTTATATGTAAAAAAACTTCTTAACTTAAATAAAAACTCTGTGATTTATATACTTTATTTTACTTATATACATTATTTTAAATTTACAAAAAATCTACGAGAATAAGACTGTGATTACTTGAAAAGTTATTTACAAATATGTAAAATACATAGATATCTTATATTTACAAATTTAATTAAGTTGCTGCCTGTAAAACCAATCTTCACAAATTCAGTTGCTACGGCATGCAATTTAGATTTAGATATACTTACATTATTATATCAGTGTTTCTTTCTTTTAAAATGTGATATAAACATTCAAAATTAATATATAGTATGCATTTTTATGTATACCTACGGTCTTGAAGATTTGTCAAATTAGAAAAATGTAACTGGAATATGTGTTTTTATTTGTTACATAACGTTGTGATCTTTTATATTTTTGATTAATAACATTGATTTATATTGTAGTGTTTTATTTTTAATAAGGTGTGTCACTTTTGTGCACGAGTGTATTTTAACTTTTTATACGAAGACATGTGAATGAGGTCCAACAGAACTCGTTTCTTAATAGAGGGTCTAATAGGTAATCAAGTATAGTCAACATCCAAGTTTGAAGGTCCAAACGGTACAAAAGGGGTCCAAAGGGTCATCTTTTTAGACGAGGTCCAAACTAGGAGGTCCTACGGGTACGTAGCCTACTGTGTTTATGTAGTGCATTGTGAGCTTGACAAGTACAAGTGTATGTAAATACCCAAGTGCTGAATAAATTTCATTATTTCATCATCATTATTTCATTTCATTTCATTATGACGTATTAATAAAAACTACTTACTAGATCTCGTTCAAACCAATTTTCTTTGGAAGTTTGCATAGTAATAAACATAAAGATATTAAGTCACTAACGGTACATAACACAATTAGTTAACTATAATGAACAATTTTTGTATACCTACCATAGTCCATAGTTTCTGCATCACCCAAAGGTTGACTGTTCGACTATACTTATGGCATAAACGAAAACAGTCTGGGACAAAAGCCACCACCAAAAATATCCATAATCCCTTCGCTTGGCGGACGATTCGGCGAGCGTAGATCAGTGCCTCTAGCCAATGATAAATTCTATTTTCAATGACTAAAGCAACACTATACCTACCAGATATACCGAATATCTTCCAGAGAAAATGGGCTGCAGCGTCTGTGTGAACTTTGACCGATCAGTGCCTCTAGCACGAGTTCCTGTAGTTTACTTACTCAATCACACGTACAGTTTTGTCCCATACATTGAGCACCAGCGCCTCTCGCGGAAACTATTAAGAACTAAAACTCTGGTGCTCAATGTATGGGACGAAACTGTACGTGTGATCGAGTAAGTAAACTGCAGGAACTCGTGCTAGAGGCACTGATCGGTCAAAGTTCACACAGACGCTGCAGCCCATTTTCTCTGGAAGATATTCGGTATATCTGGTAGGTATAGTGTTGCTTTAGTCATTGAAAATAGAATTTATCATTGGCTTCGACCAGAATAAGCATTTATTTAAACAATGAGGAAGAAGGGTGTGAATCCATTCATAGATACGAGTTGCATTTGCATTGCAATTGCTTTTATGCAAAAGGTTAGGTTTACTATACAAAATCGAATGTCAAATAATCGAATATCAATTGATTGACCACTTTAAATCGAATGTCTAAATACTCGAACGCTCTTATGAACGAATGGTAAATAAATAATAATGCTTATTGGTTCTAGAAAAAGAAAATACAATTATACTTATGCTTAAATTACAGTCTAGTTTTTACTTTAAATCAGCTTGTATAAAAGAAAATGTTTTAAAAATGGCATGGTAAATATGGAGATTTTCTCCATATACACAGTGAGTGATTGAGACAGAGGACAGTATCTCGAAATCTTCATAAGTAGGTATTGACAGATTGACGTTTCGCTTTTTAACATTATATTATCTGTAACATCCGAAAAAAATATTATAAAACAAGTGACATTCAAAATAAAATAAAATAAAAACAAAACCTAATAATATAGTGAAACAGGGATAGAAATAGTTTCAAAGACTAAGTATTAGTCTTTGAAACTATTTCTATCCCTGTTTTTAATTTCGAGCATTCAATCGAAAATCTCCTTCAAATGTTGTACTTAATACATAAATCTACAAATGAATATGAAAAGTAATAATTCTAGATGTGGTTTGTATAACGTTTTAATTTACAATGAATATAATGTGCACTTCTGAAGCGTACGTAATCGTTAATTCGCTTAATTTATTATGATGAGTTTATAATATTCTTGTACTAATAATTTTGTGGTTTTCATTATTAACCTTTTTATTTTCAGTGTTTATAATCCCTGAGTCATTGCAATGTTAGTATACGAAAAATCGGTTTAGTACGGGTCGGGTCTCCTCTATTGTAGTGTTCCGTAGTGGTCCGTTTCAAGGGGATCGGTTGAATGTGTGTAAAAGATTATTTTTACCAAATACAGTAACACATATTAAAAATATAAACAATTTTACTATAGGTTTCCTGTAAGTAAATTGTTTAGTTTCAAATTAGTACCTTCACCTCCGCCCACTGCATACTTTGGGAGTGTGATCTCTGGCATAAAGAACGCGATATTATGTTCAATATCTTACAGTCAATATCTGGAGTAATTTGTTATACAGATCTTGTAGCAACGAGGAACAACTTCCGTGCGTGGAATTGTGTTGGAATTAAGCATAACAGCTCACTTGATAATGGACCCTTAAAGTGTACTCTTGGTGCTTTTCAAGCTGGCCTCTCTAGTTACAATTCTCTCGTTTTATGAGGCTCTAGCCTCGTTATATTATTTTGTACCCTCTCCAGTTTCCTCTGGAGGGCAATGGAACTACATTTCGAACTCCTCCTTATTTCTCTCTGATTAAATTTGTTGCGGAATCCAAGATAGTCGACGCAATTCCCCGGTATATATCTGGACCTCACCATTCAGTGTCATTTCATTGTGTTGCACTGTTGATTCTTGCTTACAGGAGATGTAGTGGAGGGTAGGACTAGTTCCATAGGTTTGCAGTCCTTTGTACAAACTAACGGATTGGGCCACAATCTACTAATAAAATAATATACTTGTTAGCAAATTCTATCTGTGTGTTTATCGCTTAGTCTATTTTCATTCATATTTATATGCCTATTAAAAGTAGTATTCATTTTTTACGAGTTAACGAGTTATAGTCAATCAAATTATGAATTTTTCTCTTAAACGTAAGGAAAGCCTAACAATTTTAATTTTTAGTTTTCTCTTACTAATGGCACCCATATATATATATATATATATATATATTTAATATCGATTGATTGACCGGTTCCGAGCGTCTAACAACCTGTATCGATCGATATAAGACCAATCTAACAGAGACGTATAAAGTAAAAAAAAAAACTAAAGTTACAGAAAAACTATAGGGTTTGCACTACGGAACCCTGAAATCGGGTTGACAGGCAATTACGATTAATTGCTCGCCGATAAGAAACAGAGTTATTTATTGTGTGTGTGTATTTATTAAAGCATAAATAAGTACTTAAGTAAGTATAAAATATATCTAATTTACTAAAAGGCCACATCATAATAAAAGGACAAATTAATTATTGATTAATAATAAATCGAAAAATTGTACCAGCTTCATCTACATGAGACATGAATAAATTGTTCTTTCTATAATCTTTGTGGCAAATCTCCGAAACGGGTATACAGATTTCGATGGAACTTAAAAGGACAGATAGCTGGTGATGTAAGCATCACCTATGTTACTCCTTGGAGTAATAAGAATATAATCTATACATATAATAAAATCGTAGGAAAGTCAAAACTGTACATTGAATATTTTTTTAAAAGGATTCTTGGGGTGTGATCTACAATCGATATATCAAAGCCAACAATATAGTTTTTAGAATTTTTCTCTGTTTATCTGTATGTATGTCCGGGCTAAACTCAAAAAGTACTGCAGGGATTTACTTAAAATTTTACATGAATATTACTAAGAGGTCGGGTCAACATAAAGGCCCCATATTATTATATAATAAAATCGTAGGAAAGTCAAAACTGTACATTGAATATTTCTTTAAAAGGATACTTGGGGCGTGATCTACAATCGATATCGAAGCCAAAAATAAAGTTGTTAGAATTTTTGTCTGTTTATCTGTTTGTCTGTATGTATGTCCGGGCTTAACTCAAAAAGTACTGCATGGATTTACTAAAAATTTTACATGAATATTACTAAGAGGTTGGGTAAACATATAGTCTACATATTATCACGCTATCTCCTACGGGAGAGGAGCTGTCATAATTTATAAAGTTTAATACGGGTAAAACCGCGGAGCATAGCTAGTTCTAATTAAATTTATTATTATTAAAACTCATTGATCACTAATTTTAATCTTATTCGATCAACTGTTTTATTCTAATTTTCAAATTCGCTGGCCTGTCCGTGTAGTCGAAAAATGTTTAATGCCATATATTGGCGGAACTATAAGAATCCCTATGATATTATCTTCGGAATATAACTTAGACGAGTACAGGGAAAACTAACGCTAATAATTTTCTTGAGGCGTGCAATCCATAATAGTACTCGCAGTTAATATTTATTGCGAGTTACCACTAACATGTAGATGTGATATCAAACAAATTACCATACGCCATGCGCCATAGGAAGTCTATCATTAACTTGTCAAGAATTGTGAGGAATGCATCGTAGGTTTTGATATCTAATCTAATTTAGGCTCTAATCTATTCTTGGGTCAGAGGATCAGCGTGGCAATGCGGCCAGCCTTCTGGGCACTTTTCCCATAAGCGATTCGGGGGGATTATTGGACGCCTTTTAGGGTAAATAGTGTATTTGTAGTTTATCTAATTTTTAGTTTATAATTTAATTTAATTATTTACTATTATATTGGGACAATGGGACACTATTGGGACAATGGGACAATGTCACACAGATCATCCTAGCCCCAAACTAAGCAAAGCTTGTACTATGGGTACCAGGCGACGATATAAATACTTATATACATAGAAAACATCCATGACTCAGAAACAAATATTCGTGCTCATCACACAAATATTTGCACTTACCGGGATTCGAACCCAGGACCACCAGCTTCGTAGGCAGGAGCACTACCAATTAGGCTACGGTAATAAATTTAGGCTCGCGGTAAATCCATAGATTGGTTACGGCCTAAGTGGTTGAATTTCTGAGCGTCTCCATGTTTCGCAGGGCACGTTAAAGTGTCGGTCCCGGTTGTACCCATTAGGAAACAGTCGTTAAGCCATGGCAGAGGTCTACTGCGCGGCTTGAACAACTCTTACACTAGGGTCACTAGGCACACAGTTAGGGTTGCCAAATTTTTTTACTAGTAATAAAGTATATTCAGGTCTATGAAGAATATTAAACAGTATTTTATTTATGTATTGTTTAAAACAATACATAAATAAAATACTGTTCACTGCTCTGTGCAGCGCAGGCAGAAAGATTGTAAATCAGTAAGTTGTGCGAGAAGCTCTAAAAATATGTATTTAAAATACATATTTTTAGAGCTTCTCGCACAACTTACTCATTTACATTCTTTGTGCCTGCGCTGCACAGAGCAGTGAATGCCCTTTGACTAAATAAATGTGAACAGTATTTTGTATACTTTATTTTTCTTCAACAGTAAAAAGTATAATTTAGTGAAAAACAGTATAATACTGTTCAAAACAGTATAGTTGGCAACATTTTCACAGTATCCACTCCCAATACGATAAGTAAGTAATGAATTGTATAAATTTAAATGCCGGTAAGAATCGAACCCACTATCTACGGTGTTCGTAGGCCCCATGTACGTTAACCGTTTCCACCCCTGAACTGTGGTTTTCGGTTTCGATTTATTTACAATACAATACATACCACAAGGAAGTCTATCATTAACTTGTCATTAATTATGAGTAATACATCGTAGGCCCAGATGTCTAATCTAATTCTCAGACATCTTTCAAATGACTTTTGTAAAATTAAGTGCATGTGGTAATCGAACCAATGAACCACGTAGTTCGGGGGCCCCATGTGCATTAACCGCTCCGCCACTGCATCGTGGTGTTCGGTCTCGAATTAAAACTATACAATACAAGCCAAAGTCTCCGTCCTCAGTCCCGGGTACATAATTTGCAGTTACATTTGGCTACACGAGTTCAGCCCACAATCGCTTCTATTGCCTTGTGAAGCAGTGTAAACATAACTAAAAGCATCATGTTAAAAAAACATTCAAAGCTCGTCATAAAGTACTGCGCAGTGTCGCCGCACAGGCGCCAGAACAAGACTCCAAGCATTTATATTTCAACATTTTACACGCGGTTTGCTCTTCTACGAGTATATAAATATACTAAAACATTCACTTGAATTAATAATATAATAAAAATAATATCATGGGACATTATTCACAGTAAAATAAATGCACTGCAAATAAATGCAAATGTACATAAATGCAGAGAGCTCTGAGAAGTATGACGTGTGGTGTGACTTTGAGAGACAGAATTCGAAATACTGATGTAAGTGGTGTGAAAGAGGATGTAGTCACAAAGATTGCAAAAGGAATGCTGAGATGGTTTGGCCATTTAGAAAGGATGAATGAAAGAAGATTTACCAAAGAAGTATATCTGGCCTGTGTCAATGGAACAACGGGAAGGGGAAGACCTCGTCGAACATTCTGTGACCAAATCGGAGACGTTATCAAGAAAAGGCAGGTCAGAAGTACCCTAAACCGGCGAGCATGGATGAAGAATATAATGACAGTAATCGAGGCAAAAGACGTGTGCAAAGATCGTGACAAATGGAAATCCGTTGTCTCTGCCTACCCCTCTGGGAAACAGGCGTGAGTCTATGTGTGTATGTATTATTCACAGACGGCCATCTGATCCCAAATTAAGCAGATTTTGTACTATGGAATCAGATAACTGATATACTACTTTTCTTGTGTAAATACATACTTATATAGATAATTTACACCCACACGGGGAAAACAGACATGTTCATGCACATAAATATCTGCCTCTGGAGGGAATCGAACCCACGAACTGTACGTGAAAGGCAAGCATCTACCAAACACGCCAACAGGCCCGACAAGTGATTACTTATTTACAAAAAATCCTTCTGTAATTCTGTTATGATTGAACGCCACATTTTATAACTAGGTAGGCATTTACAAAATATATGGAACCTTTTTTATGTAATACCATTAACCGCTGGGTCGATTAGAGAGTAGAAATTATCGAAAAAGAAAGGCGGAACTAGGGTACTGATTACCTAACTAGCTAATATGACTAGATACCATGTTGCGTATAGCGTTGAAGCTTAAAAAAGTTTAATATAATAAAGTCGGCTGTAGGTTATAAATCAGATGTTTTGTGATTTGAAAAATGCTGTCATCATTAAGTTTAGAAACTCAATAAATAAAAAACATGCGGGGCAGTCTTTGGGGACTATCGATAGAAGTGAAAATTAGTTTTTCATTCCTGTTACTCGGAAAGTAGTCTTTATTTGATCCGAGTAGCGCGTGGAAGATGCTATACTTAAAACCTTTGGGCGGTAAAGACTCATAGTAAATACTTTCTTCTCTATCATCATCATCATATCAGCCGAAAGACGTCCACTGCTGGACAAAGGCCTCCCCCAAAGATCTCCACAATTGGCGGTCTTGCGCTATCCGCATCCAGCGATTTATCTATTTTGGGAATTAATTTTAAAAATAGAACTACATTATATTGATAAAATTTGACTGCACGTGTGGCGTAGCGGCTAAGACATCCGCCTCGCCGCTTCGTGTCGCGGGATCGAGTTCCGCGCCGGACAACTATTTGTGTGACCAATAAATAGTTGTTCTGAGTCTGGATGTAATTTGTGTCCGTCTCTTATATGTTTGTAAAGTACCCCGCGACACAGGGACTAAACACTCTAATGCGGGCGTTGTCTTTAAAAAAAAAAGACGTGTGGCACTCGGATACTGCCGCGGTAAAGCTATTGCATAGCGTTTTTTTATCAACTTATGCAATTATAATTATTTATTTATTTTATAATACTGCATTTGTGATAATAATAATAAAATGAATGTATATAGAGTACTAACTCATTTTCTTTCACTATTTTTTTCGTGATTTTCTTCATTAATAAATGCACTTTGTTTATTCATATTTAGAACACTTTGTACACAAATTATACGAGTACAGATATTCACTGTTGTACGTAGATGATAAATACCTATACACCTATATACTTTCTCACAAACAGCTGATTACGGTAGTTTTCCAATACAACCAATGCCACCTAAAGGTGGGTTGCTGAACTAAAGAGACAAGCGTGATATTTCAAAAAGTCATTAAAAGTTCTGGTATTTATCGATAGATGGCGGTCGGAGTGGGGGGTGTTAGGTTTTTTCGTTACGGAATTTCTGGATTCGGTCCCCACGTTCAAGGCCCGCGATAGAAGCTATGCAATAGCTTAAAATTGGCTAGGCATTCGGGCGTAAACATCTAACACAGTTAAGAAAAAAACTGCACAACGCCTTTAGAGAAGTTTTCACTTCAAAAATGCTACGTTCATGTGAATGTATAAACGGCCAGTGTGAATTACAAAAAAAGACCCTCCGTCTTCCGAATATTAGATCAGGTCACGGGTCCTGACGCGAATTAAACATTTTTACCCATCCCAAAAAAAGCACAATGCCGCCAAAGAAGTTTTCTCTTCAATAAAGTCTTTAAAGTAAATAGTTTGATCCGATATTTTTTAAACTACATAACTACTTTACTTTTTGTGGGTTTATCTACAAATATTGAGTTTTCTGTTGCGTCATGGTACTCTTTTTAGTTGATCAGAAAACCCAGTTTAATTGGATGATAATTATTGGGTTTTGTTCAAAAGATATATAACATTTTTTTACTATTCAACTAAATACATGGACTTTCCTATAACACTGTTACAAATACAAGAAAAGGATTTTTTGTGCAGCTAGCCAAGGTATATTACAAGATGTTCCGGGAACCGATAATTTAAACTTTATAATAATAATATCTTGTGACATTATTCCCATACGACCGTCTGATCCCAAAAGACGCGCAGACTAGCTGTAGAAGAGCTTATGCTATGCGTAATATCTTGGTTGTGTAACATCATCATATCAGGCGAACGACGTCCACTGTTTGGCCACCTTTGGGGGAAGCCTTTTCCTCCCCCAAAGATCTCCATAATTGCCCGTCTTGCGCTATTCGCATTCAGCAGTTTCCAGCGACCCGCAAAAGAACATCAGTCCATCTTGTGGGGGGGCTGCCCACGCTGCGTCTTCCGGTTCGTGGTCGCCACTCGAGAACCTTTCTGTCCCAACGGCCGTCAGTTCTACGAGCTATGTGCCCCGCGCACTGCCACTTCAGTTTTGCAATTCTTCGGGCTATGTCGTTGACTTTGATTCACCTGCGAATTTAGACATTTCTGATTCGATCTCACAGGGAAACTCCGAGCATTGCTCTCTCCATTGCTCTTTTGGTGACGTTGAGCCTTCTAATAAGGTTATGGACCTTATTAGAAGGCTCAACGTGAGCGACCACGTCTCTGTTCCCTAAGATCACGGCAACACACACTGCGGTATTTTGGACGAGCAGATGTTACGTAGCTTCCCGAACGCTGCCAAGCCGAATTGGATTATACGATTGACCTCCTTCTTGAGGTTGGACCTACCTAGTTGGATGGTCTGTCCTAGGTAAAATTAAAAACAGGGATACAAATAGTTTCAAAGATTATATATTAGTTTTTGTTTTTTTTTTTTTTATTTGGAAAGTCACTTGTTTTATAATATTTTTTTCGGATGTAACAGATAATATAATGTTAAAAATCTAAACGTCAGTCTGTCAATACCTACTTATGAAGATTTCGAGATACTGTCCTCTGTCTCAATCACTCACTATGTATATGGAGAAAATCTCCATATTTACCATGTCATTTTTCAAACATTTTCTTTTATACAAGCTGATTTAAACTGAAAACTAGACTGTATTTTAAGTATAAGTATAATTGTATTTTCTTTTTCTAGAACCAATAAACATTATTATTATTATTATTAAACATATAAACAGTTCTCTACAACTCAGAGTGTAGAGTCTCCAACCTTCATAGTGTAATGGCCAGCTAAATATGAGGACAGTTGAGGAGAGGTCACTCATATTATAGCTCCATCTCTCATTTACTAGAGTAGTTGATAAGGGACAGCAAACTTGCTGAAACACTGATTATGTTAGAAAATATCTGGGTGTAACCTTAGTAGTCTCTTACAACCTGTACATAATCCTTTATTGATAAATTAAACACACCTGTTTAGCCATTCAATAACCTTATACAGAAAGCGTATACAGTAATATAATACAAGTGAAGGGAGTTGAGGTAAACAGGTCTCGGACAACGAGCTTAAGTCCTTTGATATGCTAGCACTTAGATTTATAGCTACTGCGTTATAGGCCTTTGAATTTGATATGTCTATTAACTGAATATGGTAAATAACTCCTATTTAGGTACATTGGCAATAGTAGGCTTGAGATTTGACATACTACTACGCAGAAGATAATATAATGCTAGATGCTCTCACCTGTCCGTAAGCGATCGGCTAGGTTAAGTATCTGGGCTCGCGGTCAGTCCATGGATGGGTGACCGCCAAAGTGGTTTTAATTTCGGAGCGTCTCCGTGCTTCGGAGGGCACGTTAAGCTGTGGGTCCCGGTTGTAGTCATTAAACAACAGTCGTTAAGCCATGTCAGAGACCTACTGGGCGGCTTGAACAACTCTAACACAAGGGTAACCACTTCCCATACAATATGTAAGTAAGTATATAATGCTGGTGCGTGTGCGCAAGTACACTTTCTAAAGGCCAAGAAGTGATATTTTTCTGAATCTGAAAGTTGGTGGTTTGCACCTCTTTGCCTCGGATAGAGACCCTCGGTCCTGAACCTGATCCCTATCCGGTCGTTAACAATGCCGTCGGATCATGAGAGAGAGGGAATAGAAAGTGCACTAGTACGCAAATACACAACTCACTTTTGCATTATAATATGTTTCACTTTAGGTGGATAGTCCCCACTTAGACGGCCACCATGGTTTTCGTCCAGGAGCACAATATATAAAGTTTCACCCGCGCTAAACTTTATAAATTATACCCCATGTGTTATTCGTATATATAAACTATATTACTACTAAGTTTAATTAAAATCTGTTTTAGATTTTGCGTGAAAGACTAACATACATCCTTACTCACAAACTTTCGCGCTCATAATATTAGTAGGAACTGACGCCATGTCTCTTGGATACACTTTTTTTTTTACTTCTATTATGGAGCAATGACTCGCACGTTCAGTTGGCTACACTTTGATATTGATAGTGTTTTTTTTTTTTTTTTTTTATTTATTGATAGTGTTATGGATCTAATCCTAAATTTTCGTACGTCACTTGTCAATGTCAAAACCCAACTGTCATTACATTTTATTTTCCCACCGGTACGGAACCGACAGTCTTTATTGTGTAGGTAGTAAGGGCGGTTTCCCCAGGGCACGTGTTAACCTCCACGTTGCGTCATATGTGGAATCATTAAAATTGTAATTGGTTTCAAATCCAGTAATATGGATGCGACGTGCATACGCTTTACATCACGGACACCTGCATATATAGTTAATTAATATGCAGTTATTTGTTTCTTGTTCAGTGCAAGCCGATTGTACAACAACAATAATAATAGCTGAATAAGAATTAATATTATTGTACGTAGGACAGAATTGTAATATACTTATTCCGATTTTCCTGCACAATTACCTCTGATATATGTATATGTTGTTTAATCTGCACCAAAGCAAAGAATTGAAAAGGTTTTTTTATTTACAACATATATATATATTACAATAATCAATCTTAATAAATCAATTCTACGGTAAAAGACCACGTTCTTTACTTATAGTTTTTAGCTAAATATAATTTATAAATAACTAGCTGTGCCCCGCGGTGTTACCCGCGTTAAATGTTCCTCACGGAGCCCGAGACCTTTCCAACGAATGCAAGACCGTGGAAATCGGTTCGTGCGTTCTGGAGTTATAGCGTCAGGAAGGAAAACCCGATTTATTTTTATATAGTAGACTAGCTGTGCCCCGCGGTGTTACCCGCGTTAAATTTTATAAATTTTCTTTGCTATAACCCTCACGGAGCCCGAGACCTTTCCTACGAATGCAAAACCGTGGAAATCGGTTCGTGCGTTCTGGAGTTATAGCGTCAGGAAGGAAAACCCGACTTATTTTTATATAGTAGATTATCGTATATATATATTGCGAATATATTGTAAGAGGAGCGATAAGTAAATATTAGATATAGGAATAATCTCATATTGCATACTACCCGACAAAATAAGTAACTCTTTTATGGGACAATGTATAAGATTCTATAACAAACTTCCCAGTGATATTAGATAATTGTCTACGAATAAGTTTAAAAGAATTATTAAAGCCAAATTGTGTAGCAGGGCATATTACAAAATTTCTGATTATTTAAATGACAAACACAAAAGTGCTTGGAATTGAGTTGTTCTGAGTCAACACACATGATTGTAATTAATCTTAAGTATATTTTATTTTGTAAAAGGATTCCTACTGAGTTTTCTGGCAGTGTTTCTCAGTAGCTGCCACGTCATGCACTGCACGGTAGGGTAAAAAAAATATGACGATTGCACATAAATGTAAATTTTATACGGAATAAATGATTTTCGACTTTGACTTTGAATACATTCTAACAATATTGTAAAGGAGTTAAAAATATATTGGTGACGTTTTCCTGTAATTATTTAACGTTTAATAATAGGCATGCATATTAATTATCATATTGCCATTAAAATAAGAATGTAGTTTGTGTAGCGGTCTTACTAGACCTTGACATTTTGGTGTTTTTTTTTATAAAAACAGGTTATTTAAAAATACCTTCATCTTTGTATTGGCGCAGGGTTGATATTTTATTTTGGTACAAAGTGAGCGTACTTTAAAGCGCTAATTAGATGCTGATAAGATATTTGAAGACAACGCTAGTAATTGCCCAAATGTGGTTAATATCTTTAAAAATAATTGAAGTAATCCGCAGGCAGAAAGGTTCTCGAGTGGCGACCACGAACCGGAAGACGCAGCGTGGGCAGGCCCCCTACAAGATGGACCGATGATCTTGTGCGGGTCGCTGGAAATCACTGGATGCGGATAGCGCAAGACCGGCAATTGTGGAGATCTTTGGGGGAGGCTTTTGTCCAGCAGTGGACATCTTTCGGCTGATATGATGATGAATCCGCAGGCGAACTAAAGTAACCGACATCTATGGACAATGTCACAAGCCCCAAAGAGCCCCCTATCTTCCTAGCCCCAAACTGCAAAGCTTAAAAAAGCCCGAACAATTTGCAAAGCTGAAGTGGCAGTGGGCTGGGCACATAGCTCGTCGAACCAACGGCCGTTGGGGCAGAAAGGTTCTCGACTGTTGACTTAAAACCGGCATCCAGAGCATGTGCAAGCCGCAAGACCGGCAATTGTGGAAATATTTGGGGGAACCTTTTGTTCTGCAGTGGATATCTTTCGGCTGATATGATGATGATGGATCCGTGTCTTCATCCACTTTACAAACAAACAATTCACGGATATAAAAATATCAATATAATATAAATAAATATCTTGGGGAAACTAACACACTGCCATCTTATCCCAACCAGGGGCTCTACGGGCTAAGTCGCCGAACATCGATTTCTTAAATGGCGTTCATATAAATAAAGGTTAAAGAGACCTAATCAATCGTTAAATCGGCTTCAACGATGACAATCGATTCCGGACCATTTATGACGTCACATGTGCTAATGGAAGCCGATTTAACGATTGATTAAGTTAATTTTAACCTTTATTTATTTGAACGCCATTTAAGAAATCGATGTTCGGCGACTTAGCCGGTAGTGCCACTGGCAGAGCCTGTACTATGCCAACCAGAAAACTGATAAATACAGTCTCTACTGTGACAGCTACACATAAATCTTAAAAAGCGACATCCTCACACATTTAGCGGCGAGGATCGCTATGGCCCATTAACGCGTAATCGGTGATCCCGTGCATGTGATCACACCCTCATTTAGAATTTCGTCTTTTTGCTTTAGTCTTCCATTCTTTAATTTTAATATAGTAGAACTAAATTTCAAAATAATATATTAGTAACTTGTTATTTATTTAAGGATTGAAGAAAATATATGCGATAAAACAAACCGCACCGACGGACTAATTAATTTTTTTTTGTAACTTTTATACTATCCACTGTTTTTATATACTGCATTGTGAGCTTGACAAGTACAAGTGTATGTTAATACCCAAGTGCTGAATAAATTTCATTTCATTATTAGTCAGTGGCGTGTACTATCGCTCGCCTCTAGTGTAGCAATGAAACACCCCTAGGGTAACTATAAAAACCGGCTAAGTGCGAGTCGGACTCGCGCACGAAGGGTTCCGTACCATTATCTATAAAAACGAGCAAAAAACTCACGTTCATTGTATGGGAGCCCCTTTAAATATTTATTTTATTTTTTAGTAATTGTTGTTATAGCTGCAACAGAAATACATCATCTGTGATAATTTCAACTGTCTTACTGTCACGCTCAACATGAGATACAGTCTGGTGGCAAACAGACAGACAGCGAAGTCTTAGTAATACTAATATACTACTGTCATTTAATTATCTGTGTTATTATAACGCTTGTGAAGTGCACAAGTCCAGATATTTCCCAATCCGTCCTTTAATGTGGGCCTATTTAGATCAAGAATGTATTAAGATATTTCCCACGCGGTTGCGAAAGCTATAGAAATACGATTACACACAGACGATGAACTATTTGCCCGACTTGTAAGTAATAGTGTTGTCATTCATAAGCCGCTGTTGTGCCAAGGTAACTCATACAGTCAAACACAGGAATTTGCGACGCTCAAGTTGGCGTGATTGGTAGTTGCCTGCCTTTCACGGCGCAGGTCGTGGGTTCGAATCCCGGACAGGAGATATTTGTGTGCATAAGCATGCCTGTTTGTCCTGTGTCTGGGTGTTATTTTAGTTATTTATTTAGGACAACCAGTAACTGTTACATTATCGTTAGTCTAAATACAATACTTAAAAGATTAAAAGCCTAAAGATTTCACAACCTGCACCGATTCATGATACTCGTTAAATCAATAAAAGACAAAAAATATATAACAACTAAAACTAAATATTAATTTAAAATACTATAAGCTAAATTAAAATTAAGGAAACAAAATTAACATACAAACGAATACCTAATAAAATATAAAACAAAGAGGTAAAAAGTGAATAATAATAATAAAAAGCAATTAAAATTACTTAACTATATATGTATTTACAAAAGAATACTCAGTTATTTGATTTTCATATACAGGCTCTGCTTAATTTGGGATCAGATGGCTGTGTGTGAATAATGTTCCAGGATATTATTTGCGATGGCATCTGGCTAGCACATAATAAATATCTTGGGTCAACTAACACTCTGCCATTTGATGCATCGAGGCAGAGGCGGCAGCCGGTAGCCCAGCTCGCCTCGGTTCTGCGGTGGTAGTAAGAGAAGTGTCCTCTACTGCCGCCACGCACAAGCGGCTCCGGGAAGGCAGCGGTCTGTTTGTAGCACAGTCGCTATGCCGGACTAGCAGGAGTCGCCAACTCGGGAGGGCTAACTAGAGCCCTCCCAGAATACGCGTCCCGACCACCTAGGACATGCGGGGAGGGGGTTGCTATGGAGCAGTATATCTGCATTCCCGGGGCTCGCCCCATCAGGCGCTACAAGAAATCCACGGCAGGTTAAATTTAGGAAACCCGCAGACACTTTTTGCAGGTGGCATACGTAGGCATTCCCTTTTTGCAGGTGGCATACGTAGGCATTCCCTTTTTGCAGGTGGCATACGTTGTTATTTAACCTGCTGTGGACTTCTTGTAGCACCTGATGGGGGGA
Source organism: Pseudoips prasinana (assembly GCA_951640165.1). Classification (NCBI taxonomy): domain Eukaryota; kingdom Metazoa; phylum Arthropoda; class Insecta; order Lepidoptera; family Nolidae; genus Pseudoips; species Pseudoips prasinana. Next base: position 26,253,196 of record OX621251.1, on the reverse strand, counting down.
GCCCCGGGAATGCAGATATACTGCTCCGTTGCTCCCCCTCCCCGCATGTCCTAGGTGGTCGGGACGCGTATTCTGCGAGGGCTCTTTCCTCTCTTTTTTTATCAAAAATAAAAACAAGACTTGTGATAACCATCATCATCATCATCATATCAGCCGAAAGACGTCCACTGCTGGACAAAGGCCTCCCCCAAAGATCTCCACAATTGCCGGTCTTGCGCTATCCGCATCCAGCGATTTCCAGCAACAAGATCGTCGGTCCATCTTGTAGGGGGCCTGCCCAAGTATAAACATACTTGTATGTATATATCTAAATACAAACACATTATAGATGTATAACAGCCAGGCACAGAACAAAGAATCATGGTCATCGCGCAAATATTTCTCCAGCGAGGAGTTGAACAAACGACCTCTGGCTTAGACGTCATATTCATTAACAGCTAGTCCAGCCCAGTCATGGATGCTGCTCTAAGTTTATTGTTTATGCTTTTACTTAACTGGTTTCTTGTATGATGATTATACAACAACTTCCGATAGTAATGAAAGCGAGTGGTTTTTTATCTCTTAACTGCCGCTTTGATGCCATCTGATTATTTATGTAATACTGTTTAGGCTGTCACGCTTCCTTCGTTGAAGGTCAAGCTGCGCGAAATAGTTAAAATGTGACCGATTAGAATCTGAGTGAAGTTTATGGCAAACTAGCTGTACCCCGCGGTTAGACTCGCGTTAAACATTATAAATGATAGCCTATGTATTAATCTAGGGTATCAGCTAACTCCATACCAAATTTTATTAAAATCACCCCAGCCGTTTAGACGTGAAGAAGTAACAAACATACACACTCACACACTCACAAACTTTCGCCTTTATGAGATTAGTGTGACTAGCTGTGCCCCGCGGTTTTACTCACGTCAAACTTTATAAATTATAGCCTAAGTGTTAATCCATGGTATCAGCTAACTCCATACCGAAGTTTATTAAAATCGCTTCAGCCGTTTGGACGTGAAGAAGTAACAAACATATACACTTACAAACTTTCGCCTTTATAATATTAGTGTGGTTAGCAGGATGAGTCCCATCATGTGAGCCGAAATACGTCTACTGCTGAACTTGCTCTCCCTAAGAATGGGAGGTTATCCTATAATCGCCACGTTTGGAAGATGGATTGGAGATGATAACAACGATGCCGATTCCAAGTTTATTAGTATTCAATAAAGGAACTCTACCGGCTAAGTCACCGAACATCGATTTCTTAAATAGCGTTCAAATAAATAAAAGTTAAAAATGACTTAATCAATCGTTAAATCGGCTTTAACGTTGACAATCGATTCCGGACCATTTATGACGTGACATGTGGCCATGGAGACCGTTTTGACGATTGATTAAGTTATTTTTTAAATGGATTTCTTAAATAATTTTTAATAATTATTTAAGAAATCCATTTAAGAAATCGATGTTCGGCGACTTAGCCGGTAGAGCCCCAGAATTGCGGTCATACAAGCAAATTTATCATCATTTTCATTACATTACTTATTATTTATACAATGTAGTTTAATTGTAGTGGTCGATTTCACCTACTTCGAATATCGTCTTGCATTTTAACCTTGTACGTGTATGTACTATACTGTGTCCTGTATTGGATAATAAAGGATACCATGAAACTGACCTGATGAGGAAGCCAGGGGGTAATTAGTGACACTCTTCATAGGCTTCTCGTGTACCCGTTGAGTCTGGGCTTACTCGAGTCATCTTAAGGTGACGTCGTAATACCAAAAAACGACGTACATAATTAATTATATCTGATCGAATTTATAAACTCGTCGGACGAGAGTACGACCGCGAACGCGTCGCGACCACCAACGCCCTCCATGACCCTTAGTTTGCATATCGTATCGATAAAAAGCCCCCCTCAACGCGGACGGGGGGCCGCGTCATGTCATTAACGTAGAGCGAAAGTTGCACAAAACTCCCTAAAATGATGATCTCTGCCCTCTCCCCGCCAGTAATCGCCCAGTGTCGAGGTTCGAACCCCACAGGGGGTGCCCTCTGGCGCGGGTTACTTAATTTCTAGACGGCTCGAGCCCTCTGCTCGCCTCTATAGTCCGGTGAAGCAGTGAAAGCCTCCTAAGCGAACTAGCACAAGTGTGTGCTCAAATGCAGGTGCAATATTATTCTGGGACGACTAGAAACTCGAGGAATGGGAATGTCTCAGTGTTCCCAGACTTCGGGTTGATACTGAGTTTGTGTAACATAAAAATCCTATAATCACTTTTAGTCTGACCCGGGATTTGAACTCAAGACTTCATTATCTGAACCGCTAGACCAACGAGATTTTCAACGTATGTATTAGTTTTAACTACATGTACTGCTTTTACTTCTCTTTATAGTTTAAAGCAACTTATATTTATAGCAATTTATTGTATATTAGGTTTTTGCATGTCAGCAGGTTAGGTATGGCTGGACTTTTATTTTTATTCAATAACATGCACCATGTACACACGGCTACATATCAACCTATACATTTCCAGTATATGCTGATCTCGCGTTGTATAGGATTTCCATACAATGAGAGGTCAGGTTATACTGGAAATATATAGCTTGATGTGTAGCCTTGTGTACGCACTTGTCAAATAAATAATAAAATACATTCCCAGTATATGCTGATCTCGCGTTGTATAGGATTTCCATACAATGAGAGGTCAGCTTATACTGGAAATATATATCTTGATATGTATCCTTGTGTACGCACTTGTGAAAAAAAATATCTTTATCTCTTAAACTGTACTGCTTTTTGCATAGCAGTTATATATAGGTAAACACTTCTCTATATTTCAGGAAACAGGCAGCAATAACAACTTATAGGAACTGTTATTGTAAACATTTTTTTAATTACTACGTAGGTGATTGTAAATTACGTCAGTTTCTCTATAACAAACAAATAGGGAAAGGTCAACTTTTATAGTTATTTAAGATAAAGTAGAGTAAATATTTTTATACTTGAAAGTTGAAATAATAATCTTGTTTAACGTATTCAGAGGTTCAATTAACAAGCTATGAACTAGTTTGTTTAAGGATTTCCTGACTCCGAGCAACAATTTATGTGTCACACAAATATTTGTACTGTGCGCGACTAAAAACCGCAACACAACGGCACCCACCTTAACCACTTCGCCACTAGTGCTTCAGCTGTCTTGGGGACCTATAATAATCCTAGCCCCAAACTAAGCAAAGCTTGTACTATGGGTAACGGGCGACGATATACATACTTATATAGATAGATAAATACTTATATACATAGAAAACATCCATGACTTAGAAACAAATATTCGTGCTCATCACACAAATATTTGCACTTACCGGGATTCGAACCCAGGACTACCAGCTTCGTAGGCAGGAGCACTACCAACTAGGCTACGGTGTCTAACAATCAGATCCTCACGTCTCAGTACAGATAATCTTTTTTTTACGATGACATTCACAGTTAAGAAGGCTTTAACTGCTTCACCAGACAATAGAGGCATGAGACGGTTACGACTACTACTCTTTAGGGTTCTAACCTCAGGGTTATCTACGTGGATATGGATGAGAGGTTTCAGTGTCTTAAGTCTCATATCTTAAATTCGGCTTGATCTGTTATTCATCTCAAAATATAAGCCTGTATCTCACATGTCAATTAAATAATGTAGGTAATGTCCATACGGATGTATTTCAGCTATGCTTGCTCCCTTGCTACATAAATATTTTGTTATTGGAGTACGTACGCTTGAATTGGGGAGTAAACTGAAGAATGCGTGACGAGAACGTTACGAAAAGTGTGAGAACGGCAGTTGAGAGGGAGATATAAGTTAGTGAAGATAGAAAGAGAGATAGTTACGTTTCGTATATTACTGTAGGGGAAAGAGGGGGAGGTGTGAGCACACATTTTCTGTAACTCTTTCTGTCATAATCAGTTACCTTATATCTAAGTTTTACCTTATTCGTCTGGTCTAAAGCACACTCGTTTTTTTACTTAAATATTTTTTATTTTATTTTATAACTAACACACTTGGTAATTGGCAATTTTAACTTGGCAGTTTCAACGATAGATTCATAGTATTTATGCATATTCGTAGAATTCATTATTTAAATTCATATGGTAGATCTTTTTGTATAAATAAATACATTGTTTTCCTTCGATACCGCGTAGACATCTCACAATTAAGTCCATATACCTAGTCATTATCCCGCTTAGATATTACGACTGATGTTTTTATTTCGGTATATTTAAGTTATACGAGGCCAGTCAATGATGAAAAAGAATCAGACTTAATACACCAACTTGTTCTTAACTAATTGTCAATTAAATAAGTTAAGTACACGGCGGTGATAACATTATTTTTAAAAGGTCTTAATCTATACATATAATAAATCTGTAGAAAAATATTTTTTGTACATCAAAAGAAAATCCAAAAAGAATAGCCAGGGTATTAAAGAACAACCAATAGAACCCATTTACAGCATTTTTAGAATTTTTGTCTGTTTGTCTGTGTGTCTGTTTGTCTGTTTATATGTTCGGGTATCACGTAAAATATACGAAAGCAATGTAAATAACTTTTATACACAACGATTGAGCGTAACTTGAGGTAACATTTAGTTTTTATTTTATTGCAATCGGTTCAGTCTATCAAAAGATATTAGATTTTAAAGTAATCATGAAGAAAAATAACACACATTTCGTCAAGATGAACTAATGTTTATAGTTGAACTACCTAACTGTCCGATAGATGTCATTGTGCATATTATGACATCTCTTTACTGAATGAACTACGTTGATAGTTGATTTTTATTTTGATAGATGTCGTTGTGCATTTCTTTTGACTCGCGGTGTTAAGATTTGCCCGTGTTTGCTGATTGCATGAGTTACGTAGGGTTTTGAATGTTCCGAATTGTTTCGAAATAAGGTCTTGGTTGGCTAGAAGTATGTCGTTGTCCAAAATTGGTTATTAAAATATTCTGTTTTCTTTGGGCAAATTGAATTATGTACAAGGTTGGATTTGTTATAATTTAATTTTAAATTATAATATCAGTCGATCGAAAGTTTGTGCTGTCGATTCGTTTGTAACGGGAATGTACAGACGATTCAAATTTTATTGAACCTGTCCGATTGAATGTATTATGAATGTAGTAAATAAACCCTTTCTCTCATAATTTTCTCAGCACAAATCTATATACCTACCTATGTAAAAGAGGAAACTGACGCACAGCCTGAACGGCTGGGGTTAGAGACTTGAAATTTTGCCGGTAGTTACTTTTTATGACGTATGCATTCACTAAGGAAGAGTTTTTGGAAATACTAACCCTAAGGGGGTAAAATAGAGAATGAAAGATTGTATGAAAATCCGTCATTTTTGAAGTTAAAGGCATTGAAACTTATATTTAGTAGTTCAGCTAAAAATAAAAATAAATATTTAAGAATTTCTGAAAATCCCACCCCAAGGGCGTAAAATAGGGGATGTAATATGAAAGTGTGTAATTTTTTAAGTGAAAAGCATGAAAATTGGTATTTGGCCTTTCCGTTAAAAATAAAAATAAGTATTTCAGGATTTTAAGAATTTCCACCTCTAAGGGCGTATAATAGGGGATGTATGTTGCGTGTGGGTAGACCTATAATGGTTCTGAGGAATTTGAAGCCACCTAAACTTTGCAACGGCACTAGGCTTCAAGTGAAAACTTTGCATCGTGTTTATAGAGGCTACTATTATGCCTGGATCCGCCCAGGGAGAAACAGTGTTCGTCTCACGTATTCCGTTAGTGCCAAATGATCTCCCTTTTCAGTTTAAAATACTGTAGTTCCCTATAAAAGTGTGTGTCGCGATAACCATCAACAAATCGCAAAGTCCAACAAAGTTAGCTGGAATTGACTTAAGGAAGGCGGGCAGGTCACGTGGCGTGCTCACATGTGAGTTCATCCCACAGTCTGGTCCATGTAGTGCGAGGACCTACGTCTTTTGCTGAGCTCCGTAAAGTTGATGATATTGAACATCCCACATACCAGGCCGCTTGCCGAGCACGCCATTTATTAGATGGAGGTCAGCATTGGGATGACGCCCTAGCGGCAGCATGCGTTAGCGATAGTCCACATCGCTTGCGACATTTGTTTGCCATCTTATTGACCTTTTGTGCGTTATCGGGTGCTAACCAGTTATGGCAAAAGTACCATGACAAGTTTGCTGAAGATTTTATGAGACATGTACAACTAAATACTGATGGAGAGAAATTCCTGACAGGGTACGTGAAATTTGTCACAACAGGTCCTTATTGGCTATCCAAGAGATAGTTATAAGTATAGGAGGGAACCCGATCAGTCAGAGGCTGCGAAAATGCACAGGAGTATGGCAATTTTTTGTAAAAAGTCGGCGATGGCACATACCATAAGTTATTTTGATTGGTAATCTCTGCTCTTACGTTACATCACAGCAGGAGCTAATTTCTTCTATGTACGGAGATACCACAAACATGGGAAATCAAGCTGGTTCTTGGCTATGTCAGCGAGCTATTTTGACTCCACGCAATGACCAAGCTGCGGCAATTAGTTTCAAAATATTGACTCATGCGTCCGGGAATAGTAAAGAATATAGCTCAATAAATACAGTTATGGAAGAAGATGACGCCACGCACTACCTGGTAGAATTTTTGGATTCCCTCAGCACACCCGGACTTCCAACCCACAAAATAGTTTTAAAAATCGGTGTACCAATAATTCTCCTCAGAAATTTATGTCCTCCCAAACTTTGTAACGGCACTCGGCTCAAAGTCACAAATCTGCAGCAAAACATTATCGAAGCTGAAATATTAACAGGTTGCGGCGCCGGTGATACTGTTTTTAGTCCAAGGATACCTATAATTCCTAAAAACTTTCCTTTCGCTTTCAAACCAGTGCAATTCCCAGTCAGTCCCTGTTATGCCGTGACGATTAATAAAGCTCAGCGCCAGACATTATCCGTTGCGGGGGTGGACCTAAGTATTGGATGCTTTTCCCATGGTCAACTATACGTAGCTCTTTCACGCGTAAACAACCCCAATAACGTTTTTGTGTACGCTCCAGATGGTTCCACAGGTAAAATAAAGAAGCACTAAATTAAATTTAAAAAAAATTGTATCGGTATCCTCCCACAGCATTATACACAAAAAAATACATTGTTAAGTTCCGACATCCACGCGAACGAAGTCGCGGGCACAGCTAGTAATAATAATAATATCTAGGGACAATGTCACACAGATCATCCTAGCCCCGAACTAAGCAAAGCTTGTACTATGGGTACCAGGCGACGATATACATACTTATATAAATAAATTTAAAAAAAAAAAATGTCTAGTAGCACTAATAGTTTACCGGCACCTATCACATAAGCAATTCATAGACAGCTCAGTTCAAAGTACTCAATTTTTTTTCTATTAGAGTTAAATATTTAACTCAAATTCAATACACATAAAAGATCCAATGTTGCCACTACTTAGACTTTCACAAGAGCTGGCCGCCTTGCTCGCTTATATTGTCCGAGAGGTTTTGGCGCCAACGCGGAAAAAGACGCATCGGGGCATAGTTTCATTTTCAAAAACTGGTGTAAATTCGAGTTTTTAAGTGTTAATATGGTGGATTTTTATACATAACATCTTCGACAAAGTTCCCAAGTGGAGGAAAGTGCCATAGGTACTGCCGTGAATTGCGATATTCTGTGTTGAATCTAAAACTCCATAGGAGTCTCTAGTAAAATCTCCACTGCTTTACTGGGGCAAGACAAGGACTAAGACTTGACTAAGACAGTCTTTACTTGACATTGACTTGACGAAAATAAATGATATAAAAATATATTTTACGGAAGGCTCATAAGGCCGAAGAAGACAGAGCCGTAAAATTACATTCAAAAGAGAAAAAAAATTGTCCGATGAAGCAGTGAAACACAAATAGTCTCAGGTTTACTGTAAACGTCATATTTGAATATAACATTTCATGACAATGCGTGCGATTCTGTCTTTGTTAAATAAAATAAATAAAAACAGTTTTATTCACATAGACAGTATTCGGGGTTAGGTAAATCCTGTACTAGCAGGATGAAACAGATTGTGAAGGATTGTCTTATTACTCTATCATACGAGGATACTCTATCATAATTTAGCTGATTATCTTATCACACAACACACACACCTGCTCCCACACACACACGGATACATTACCACAGACAAACACCCACCCCAAGAACATGCACACACATTTTATTAATTTTTTTTCCTCCTATTATGGAGCTATGGCTCGCACGTTCAGTGCATCCGCCAGTTTCGAGTGCACACACATTTATTACAAAATACATTCTTATTTCGTTTAATTTTATTTTCAAGTATAGTTTTGTTGTCTGCTATTTCAATTTACTTTTGTTTTTTTTTTGTCCTAAGTTTACCTGGTTCCTGCGATAAAAGTCTAGAATTTTGTGTATACCAATCTCAATTATTACGTGTAATAAATGATATTTTGTTTAATATATAATTAAAAAAAGCTCTTGCTTGCACACACAAAAAAAAATAAAAAGTACTATAAAATAACTGTATATTATTAGAAATAGATTATTAGATATAGCCCAAGTGCGACCTTAATCAGTAGTATCTAAATAGTTATAAATTGAGGAATAAATTCCTATGAGGTCAATAATTATTAGTCGGCATTTTAGTGGTAATCAAGATATTTTATAGTTTCAACAAAGGTCATACTCATTGTTCAATGTTAATTGTGTGATATTTAATGGTATTAACAGTCAACCAGTTTCATTATATCACGTTAAAAATAATCAACATCAACATTTACTTAAAATAAAAAAGCAAAACCGGTTCAATAACTAGTAACTACATACCTATATAAGTCTGTTTCGACCATTTAAGTCTGTCTGACTTTTTAAAGTCACCGGGCGCACTCTTACCAAAACTAAATAATAAAATATTGAAGATCTATTTATTTCCTCTTATCTTAAAGAAAAGCATATCAACATATATATTTGACGGACCGATTGGCCTTTCACGCCGCAGCTCGTGAGCTCCATTCCCACCCAGGACAGATATTTGTATGTATGAACATATCTGTTTTTCCTATAATTATCGTTATAATTATGTTTTTACAATAGAAAAGTAGTATATGTAGTTAGTAGTATATTTAGTTATATGGTTTCTATTGCAGAAGCTCTGCTTACATTAGGTATATATTTTAAATTATAAGTTAGAATATATACGTATTACTATATCTATATATTTACATTAGTTAGTAATTTTAAATGTAATTTTCCTTTTTACTTGAAACTTTTTACCTTGATACTTTTACGAACAGTTTAAATATTTCTTTATGTTTAAAACATGGTACCTAAATAATCATATCATTGTTTAATTTATAAGTATTTTTATAAATACTGGTAAAGTACTGGCTTTCGTTGCTTTGTGCATAAGCACGATATATGAGTCGACGTCGTTGAAAAAAATAATCATAATATTATCTCGCTCAGAACATTCAGAACACATGCGGGGACATGCCCATAAATTTGGCGCCTAAAAAGGCTGGTTTGGAGTTATGGTGTGTCAAGTACAGTTCAATATCACAGCGGAGGGCCAGAGGAGTCTTAATTGTAGAATGTCCTGCATTTACTGGGTATGATTAAAGTGGCCATGACTAAAACAGTAAAATAATAGGTCAAATAGTTAAAGTCTTAGCTTATTTTCGTCAGAACAAAAATATGTTCAAATTTCACACTAACTCATGTGAAACTAGGTCAACTTATTCCATACAGTTGTCTAAAGAAATTTATTTAATTTTAAAAACAGCACCTAGTCTATATTCTAAAATATAGGGTACTAGCTTCTGCCCGCGACTTAAAACGAACCCATTCTTCTCATAGCTAACACAGAGTAACTAGGGTAGAACTTCCGAAACGTAAAAATACTTCCCCATGCCCATTGTATACTTTTAAGGTATAAATTGAAATGCTTTAAATTTTTTATATTGTTATTTCTTTGGTGTACAATAAATAGTTTATCTATCTATTTCGTTTAATTTTTACATATGATCAAGTTTCTTACAAACTTTCAACCCCTACCTTAACCCCTTACGGGGTGAAACTTAGTAATCAAACATATCAAAATTCAATGTTAATAATCGATTGCATTAAGAAGTTTTAATTCAGATTTCTAAATATATCCGATGAAAAATATTTTGCAACCCCCTTTTATCATCTTACGGGTTGATTATTAAAATGCAAAGAAACATGTGTTTAATTAAATCTTTCAAAGAGTATAAATTCCAAGTTTGAAGTTGATCAAACCAAGAAAACACGTTTGTAACCCCTTTTCACCCCCATAGGCGTTGAATTTAAAAAAAAAAATCCAAAAATCCTTAGTGTATATTCACTTTGTCCTTTCCCGGGCAGTGGAGATATAGTTATCACCACATTTTGAACTCTATTAGCCTATAATAAAGTCCAAAACCAATAAATTAGAAATATACCTACTGCCTTGTAAAGGGTTATGGGATATTTGCGCAAACTTTTATGGTTCTAGACCCAGCGGTTTTAGCAGTGCGTTGATCGATCAGTATAGTCAGTATTTTCTGCTTTTATACATATATAGATAACGAATGACGCTCAGGCTCCCAATCGCCGTAGCATCGTGAAGATTATAATTGGTGCCATTGATAAACGTCACGTAATAGATAATTACTCGATTATTTAATGCTAATTAAACGCACAGAACTGGTTATATATGTTTTAATAATCAAAGCGGTAATGTTCACCAACCATTAAAACTGCGAATAAACCTTGTAATAAAATGTATAATTCCGACTTAACAACTGAATTTGATGGCCTTCGTTTTGAGTTGCATAATTTTTGATGAATAATTTAATTTATTGTATTACCTATGTTTTGGATTAATTAAGTATTACACGTATATGCAAATTTTTTATTGGTGCTTTACTGTTTACTTACTTTTCAAAGCTTTTCCTTCAGGTGTGCATCTGCTGGCATTGATCAAACAATCCACATAATTCCTGACTAGTCTTTTATTTGTAAAAATGGCATCAACGTCCAGATAATCGTACCTCTGATCATATTTTGGCATATTCACCATATCATTAACATCTTGTGCAACTGAAGTGTACACAAAAACACATAAAAACAACACTGCACGCATTTTTAATGAGTTCTTTAGTACGACTAAATTTAAAAAGAACAATCACATAATATTTCGCGTACGTTCGCGCGTAAATTGCGGCGTCAATCGTGCGCGCGCGCCGGCGGTATGTATTGTTGTGATCCGCGCGTGAGAAACGCTGTAGTTATAAAGTAAACCTGCACAAGCGACTCTGAGACGCTTTCTTTAGCTTCACTCTGTATCTAAACGGGTTCATTCGAGGATATTAAATATGATTAGGGGAAACTTCGAAAAGTAAATTGATCAATTGGATAATCCTGCTCTTGGGATTTTCCGAAGAAAACACGGGGTTTCTTTTCTTACCTTTTTGCTGCCCACTAAAGGAAGGAAATTTGGCATGGATAAATGAATATTAAGTTATTAATACTTAAGCCGAAGACTGAGTATTACTTAGTCTTTCTCTTAAACTTAGCTGTCAATTGTCATTCAAAAAAACGATCCTTGTCTAAACGAAACTGACCCCTGAGCCATGTTGCGACGTTGTTGAGTTGAAGATCGTAGAACGGTATACCATAGTTTGTATACCACAAGTCATCGCCGAACTTCGAAAATCTAACTCAAAGCGACGCATCATCCTGCACCACGACAACGCAAGCTCACAGCGCTCTTCAAACGAGTAGAAATTCTTGACCATCCTTCATACAGTCCCCAGTCACCAAAGCCCTAACGATTTCTTCACATTTCCTTAATTTAAGAAAAGTCTTCGTGGTCAAAGGTTCCTGTCCGATGAAGAAGCAGTCGACGCTTTCAAGTCAGCCATTTTGAACACCCCCACTTTAGAGTGGAATAAATGTTATAATAACTGGTTTGAGCGAATGGAAAAGTATATTAAGCTACGTGGTGAATATTTTGAAAAACATTAAAAGGTTCTATAAGGTTCTAGTTGTTTTTTTTCTTCATCAGACAAAACTTAAAAGTCATGCCTCGTATTATTTAAATAAGGTAACTTTTGTCCTCAATAAGGGAAAAACAGTGAGTAGTTTGCTAGAATTAATATTGTTTGAAGTACTCATTTCTCATTATGTGACGGCTATCCGGCACGATTGAGGCGAGGTCAGGCGCAATACCGCAATACGAGTCTTACGTGCTCTCTGAGGCACGGGACTATTTGCAGATTCCAGGCTGCTGAGCCTTTTTTCCCTATTAATACTTTCTGACTCGTATCTGAACCCCAAACCTCATTGCTCTAAACCAAGGAGCCTGTCAAAGTCTTTTTAATTTTCATCCAAGTCGACAAATAAGCATATAATCTGGCGCCAAAATTAAATTCCATGATAACAAGTACCTACCTACTCATTATATTATTCAAAAAAATAAAAACTACCTTTTTAATTATTGAATACATACTATGCAAAAATGCGCTTCCCCGGAAATGACATTTAAATACGATATACAATCACAGCTTTTGATATGATTTTTACCCCAAATAAGTTCCGTTTTATCTCCGCGAAGAACTTTTGTGTAACTTTAGTCTTTATTCAGCTCATTATCATTTATTCATTCAATAAATTGTGTACCTTATGATAATGTTGACCTTAACACTAACAGTTATACAAAAGTCGATGTAGGAAATACAATCAAGAGATTGTGTTTATACGTAATATAAAATAAACAATTTATTAGATACACGCCATTTTTTTAAGAGAACGCCTTTGATACGGATTATATCCTTGTATCGCCTAGGATTTCACAAATATGAAATTCATAGACACCTAGTTTGTGTACAACTATAGTCAAAACATGTTATCTCAACGTTAAAATTGAAAGATGGTAATTAGCAGTTTCCAGACCACAAGACCATAATTTTTTTTTTTATATTTGTGGGCGACAAACTAGCTTGTGGGTCACCTTATGGTAAGTGATCACCGCCGCCCATGGACATTCGCAACACCAGAGGTGTCGCGGGTGCGTTGCCGGCCTTTAAAAGTCAGCAAATAAGTGTTGCTGACCCTTCCCCCCACCCCAACGAGCGGTTAATAGTGGACAACTTTGGGGGAGGCCTTTGTCTAGCAGTGGACGTCTTTCGGCTGATATGATGATGATAAATTAGAAGATAAAATTTTAAGTATCGCATTGATAAATGCTGAGGAGAGAAGTTGCCACCTGAATATCAATTTAATCATTAAATAAACGTTTTAGGCAACACCATTCATATATATACATATATAGATAACTTTAGGTATGGCATTTATAAAATGCAAATACCGAGGGGTGGAGAGAAGAGCGTATGCCACCTGAAGATTAATTTATAGATACACATTTTTTGTTGAAGATATTAGCCAAGCCACCGCCGCCACTAATAGGGATCTTGGTAACATTAGCTTCTAGTCTAAAAGATTACATTTTGTGGTTCTCTAGTTCTCAAGTATTCGTTTCAAGTATATGCTTAATATGATAGCACATATTTCTCCTTTTCCAGTTATTTTCGACGATGTTTCCATAACAGATCACTCTAAGTATAGGTGCTAAAAACCTTGGAATATTGATAGACTTCAACATCTGGGGAAGAACATTACCGTATATTAACTGTGCGATAATTGGTGTAAGAGCACCAGATTTCATCAGGGTGGAGAAAGGATTCTGCAATATGTGAGTGCAGCCGTCTCTGTCCCAAGCTACAATAATTACTTGAATAATATGCTTTTTTGCATATTTTATCTTTTCGGCTTGTCTTTAAGGAATGCAATGTACTCACCGTCAGACAAACATTAATCTTGTATTAAAGACAAGCGACGAAAAGATAAAATATGTCCCTCTAAATCCTTCCATTCAGCTCTGTCTCAGAAATCCTTTTGCTTCCTTGGAAATTATTTATATAATAAATTAAACGCAACTCTTAACATATATTGTCAAACTAAATCTAAGTGTAAAAACACAGTCACATCGTACCTAAAAAACCTGGACTATGAGTAAACCGAAAAATTATTAACCCCTCCTCAGTAAACCACCATTCTTGTGATCCACGCCATTAACTGAAACAAGCCTCGCTCCACATCATATCCACACTTCCTCATACACTAATTCTTATCTACAGACCTCACACATACCTATTCATTCATACATACATACTATATATTCTACCTAGCTCCTAAGTTATTCTCTTAAGTTATTCTCTTGTGTTTTATTCTTTGTAACTAAATTTTAATTGCTTGTACTTAACTAAACCGCGTGGGGGGCACTGGTGACCTGTAATACAGGTTTGCTGCAAACCTACAACAGGCACCAGTCTCTCACAAATTCGGGTTTAATCATAGCATAAGTGAAATTGTTACTTAGCATAAGTCTACCAAACTGTAGCTACTGAACCCTTTTGTGTAGAGCAATAAAGAGATTTTATTTATTATTATTATTTTGCCGACTTAGTAGTACAAAACGGATGCTGGGAGTACCTCCAAGATTTCATAAGTTGTATTCTATTGAAACATCTCGTTAACAAACGTCTAACGACACTACTTCAGATTCAATCTCGATCATTCATCGCTAAATGGCAGTTGCTTTGAAAACACTTACCTAGATAAGGAACACCCATTGTTGCCGCGCAGCCGTTCGTAACTTTACATATATTAACTTCTGCGTTTCGAAATATGATACAATTGCTATTTTTACATTATGTTGTCGTACTTGTGGACCCCCATGTCCCATGTCCTAACTAGCCAGCTAACAATACGAACACTGAACTACTACAATTTTCAGATGTTGACATCTGAACATTACAAAAATCTTAACATTATGGTATCAATTTTACAATATTAATAATATCCCGGTACTAGGAGACTATCTATGTCGTGTACAGTCATATCCAGCGCTCCAGCTGCAAACACAAATACTTAAACCGAATACTTAAAATATATCATCATCATCATATCAGCCGAAAGACGTCCACTGCTAGACAAAGGCCTCCCCCAAAGATCTCCACAATTGCCGGTCTTGCGCTATCCGCATCCAGCGATTTCCAGCGACCCGCACAAGATCATCGGTCCATCTTGTAGGGGGCCTGCCCACGCCGCGTCTTCCGGTTCGTGGTCGCCACTCGAGAAACTTTCTGCCCCAGCGGCCGTCGGCTCTACGAGCTACTGCCCACTGCCACTACAGCTTGGCAATTCTTACGGCTATGTCGGTTACTTTGGTTCGCTGGCGGATCTCAACATTTCTGATTCGATCTCGCAGGGAAACTCCAAGCATAGCCCGTTCCATTGCTCTTTGGGTGACCTTGAGCCGCCTGATAAGACCCATAGTGAGCGACCACGTCTCTGTTCCGTAAGTCATCACTGGCAACACACACTGGTCGAAGACTTTCGACTTGACACACTGCGGTACTTGGGACGAGAAAATATTACGTAGCTTCCCGAACGCTGCCCAGCCAAGTTGGATTCTACGATTGACCTCTTTCTCGAAGTTGGACCTACCTAGTTGGATGGTCTGTCCTAGGTAAATATAGTTCTCTACAACTTCGAGTGCAGAGTCTCCAACCTTAACTAGAGTGGGTGCAACATGTATGTTCGACATGGTTTTCGTCTTATCCATGTTCATCTTCAGACCCACTTAAAATATATACTGCATAGTTATTATTTGTATAACACAGTAAGCTAAATATTTATGATAATATTCGCTTAGATTTAATATGTTTCTCACATTTAATTTAACTGACTATTGTAAGATAACTCTTACAATAGTCAGTTAAATTAAATTAAATTAATAACTTACGTGGTCATTGTTTTGACGTATAGGTACTTGCTTACCCCTTAATACCGAATTAATTGATGTGTTATCATAGTTTTATGGAACTATGTGTAAGGCGTAACGCCGCGCAACTAAATAGTAATAGACATGGTTTTCTGATTTGGCTTATACATATATATAATATCTCGGGACAATGTCACACAGATCATCCTAGCCCCAAACTAAGCAAAGCTTGTACTATGGGTACCAGGAGACGATATACATACTTATATAGATAGATAAATACTTATATACATAGAAAACATCTATGAATATTCGTGCTCATCACACAAATATTTGCACTTGCCGGGATTCGAACCCAGGACCACCAGCTTCGGAGGCAGGAGCACTACCAACTAGGCTACGGTGACCGTCATATATATTGAATAATTACGATTATAGCGGCCTTCTGTCCTTCACCGGACAGAGAGGCAATCGAGAGCTCAAGCCTTTTACAAACTAAGTACCTAATCCGTGCCAATGGGTTCGAACCTCGGCTCAGGAAGGTTAATGACGTGAAAATTCATGGAAGAGCCGTTAATAAAAATAATTATTATTATTTATTTATTTCAAGTAACATGACTCACATTTGTTAGTAACAATAATTCTTACACCTATATTAGTATTCCTATAACAACACACGCACACAATCACTGCCACCATCCCAACACTGAGGTGGACAGCTTGCAGCAGCGACTCACATAAAGACAATCGATTCTGCTGGCCACACAGCTCATGATAATGTTGGGGCTGACCCGTACGCGGCGCACCAGGGAAGCGCATCGTTTTCTCATAGTTGTTTAAAAACAATCGACTCGAGCATCCGCAAACTGCGCAAACATCCCTGATGCATTAACATGGGCCCTTTGTGCCAATGGCAACTGCCGCTCTACGTTTATAGGCAAAGATATGGGCCATTGGTTCCATTCAGGATAGGAGTAGATATCCTATTTTTTCTCCTTTAATGTGACAAGAGATGGGTGGTGTTCCAGCAAGGTTTTGAATCCTTAAGTAGATCTTTTTGTATTTTTGGTTTGTTCTTTTTATGTTTGTTTTGCTAACTATTATTATGGAGTTGGAAATTGATAAGAGTTGCAATATTTTTTTTATCGTATTGTTATTGCTAATTGTTTGTGTTCAGATAATCAACTGTGCATCTGTTTCTAAATCTTTTAAGTTAGCAATCGATTCAGTTATATTTATATAATTCTTTTCTGTTGTAATTGTTATTTTTGTTTACCTGTTTCAGCATAATTCAATTTATTTGATTATTTATGTGATTATTGATTATTATATTAAAATTGTGTTAAATATACACAAGTAAAATAAACACTGTATATAATTAAAAGTGTTTATTTTACATAATTACTTCACATATACTATTGCTCCGGAAATCTACCCTTTTTGCAATACTCAATAGTTTATTGCCATCCATAATGAATCGCAGGTTATAATAAATGTAACAATTATGGATCCTGTCAGATACAGCATCATTTTTATATATTATGCATAATATATATTCTTACATGAGTATGCTTGTGTCGAAAAAGGCCAAGAACTAATTTTCTCTTACACCAAATTTATTTAAATGCATGATGCTTATAGGATGAAATAGACGCTAAGTTGATATCGGACCAACGATGTGTTTCCCGGATGTTACAAATTATTTAGAACACAGTTACCCATTGGTTCATTCGTCAGCCAGACTATATAGAATTTAGAAACATAGTTTGAGTTTCTTACCTTCACAAGCCATACTATTGTGTTTGATGGTATTTCGCCATAGCAATAGAAATGATTTGGAGTCTATGGCATTATATGCCAATCTAAAGATGATGTGAAGATAAAAAAAAACAATGTCAATTATAATTACGATAACGATCTACATACGGGCATCAGAAAGATATTTTTATATTATTATACAAGATGAAGTTAAACTAGTTAGAATATCAAATAATTATTACATAAAGCCCAATATATAGGTATTACGCTAGCGACCTTGCCAGGCTTCCCGCCGGATAGAAATATAAACGTCAAATAATGGCATTTCAAAGCGAAGTTATAATAATAAACCTATATAACCTATATTGAGATCCGCACGAAAATGACAATACCTAACCCAAAGTATCAAACTTTGGGTTAGGTATTGTCATTTTCGTGCGGATCTCAATTTTTTTTGTTAATATAGGTTTATTATTATAAGTTTTTTATCAGGACCATTATATTACTTGATTACTATAATGTACGTTCACCTCGGAAAGTTCTATAACAAGCAAGCAATTACAATTACGAAGTAAGCATTTTTTTATTCAATCTGCGGAATTTGGCACTGGTGACCTGTAATACAGGTTTTCCCAAACCTAACTCAGGCACCAGTCTCTCACAAAACTGGTTTCATTTCTAACCAAAGCAAAAGAAGACGAAAAAAGCAACCCCGGACTTTCTTTGTGGCTTTCTTCTCCGGGTCGTCCACCTAGGTAGCTAGAGAAAGCTGCAGGCTAACTAGGGTAGGATCCTCAGCGGCGAGAATCGCGTTGCCCCCTTAACACGGGAATGGTAATCCCGAGCAAGTGATCTGACCATTTCGAATTCCATCTTTTTACTTCAGCGGCCGCCTGTGGCCCGAACCCCATAAGGGTGCCCTCAGGTATTAGTCGCTTAAATTAAGCTACTGGTTGAGAGCCTTTTGCGCTAGCCAACTGCTCGTTGTTTTCAATTCTTTAATTTGATATACTATTGCAAAATGTAACAATAATAGCTTAGTAACTTGCTATTTATTATTTATTTAAGGATATTAAAAATATATGTGACGAAACAGACCGCACGGACGGACTAATTCAAAAAAATTGTTGCTTTAATGACTGTTTTTAAACTGTGTTTATGTAATACACTAGCTGGTGCCCGCGACTTCGTCCGCGACAATTTTGAATGATAACCAATATTATTTCTAGCTAAATCTAAAAAATATAACTTTCAAAAGAAATAAGCAATATAAATTAAAGAAAACCTAACCTATAAATAACCTAGCTATGAACTAAACTAAAGACTACTTTGCTTCTGTTATTAAAAAAAATTACCCGATGTCATCAATTGTCCTTAAGTAAAGTCAGTAAGTCAACTAAAGTAAAATAATAATCAACGATGCATTAATCACAAAGGTAACTCCCATTAGATTAGGTTGACCCGACCTCTAAGTAATATTAATGCACGATATTAATTACTGCATGGATGCAGTAGTTTTTGAGTTTAGCCCGGACATACATACAGACAAACAGACAAACAGACAAAAATTCTAAAAAGTATATTTTTGGTTTCGATATCGAACGTAGATCACGCCCCAAGTATCCTTTTAAAAAAATATTCAATGTACAGTTTTGACTTTCCTTAGATTTTATTATATGTATAGAAGATATATGTATACATAAGATCACAGCTCCTCCCCCGTAGGTGATAGCGTGATAATATATAGCCTATATGTTGACCCGACCTCTTAGTAATATTAATGCAAAATTTGAAGTTGATCCATGCAGTAGTTTTTGAGTTTAGCCCGGACATACATACAGACAAACAGACAAACAGACAAAAATTCTAAAAAGTATATTTTTGGTTTCGATATCGAATGTAGATCACGCCCCAAGTATCCTTTTAAAAAAATATTCAATGTACAGTTTTGACTTTCCTACGATTTTATTATATGTATAGATAAGATCACAGCTCCTCCCCCGTAGGTGATAGTGTGATAATATGTAGCCTATATGTTGACCCGACCTCTTAGTAATATTAATGCAAAATTTGAAGTTAATCCATGCAGTAGATTTTGAGTTTAGCCCGGACATACATACAGACAAACAGACAAAAATTCTAAAAAGTATATTTTTGGTTTCGATATCGAATGTAGATCACGCCCCAAGTATCCTTTCAAAAAAATATTTAATGTACAGTTTTGACTTTCCTACGATTTTATTATATGTATAGATTGTGAGCTTGACAAGTACAAGTGTATGTAAATACCCAAGTGCTGAATAAATTTAATTATTACATTATTTATTTCATTATTTCAACCGCTAAAATGTACAATGCTAAATTTCATCTTATTTTAAGCAAATGTAAACTACTTTTATGATGAGAGAAATAAATACATTTTCTATTCTATTTGTAAAAATTAAATAGGTACAGCCAATTTTTCTAGTTGAGTATACAGCTAAAGTTAAATATACGTGAAATTGTTATTAAAATTAGTTAGTTAAGTAGTTTTGAGGAAACTAATATAATTAACATAACCACTTAAAATAAAATTAAAATCAGAATTCGAGGGTAGCATCGCAAGCGGTAAGTACAGCATTGGGTTACAAGTGGAGGATATTAAGATAATAATAATTATTATTATTTATACTTAATCATATTAATATAGGATCTTTACTTTTTGATTACGTTATATTTTGGAATATAACGACCAACCAGTGAAGCGCTCAAAAGAGATCCCACTCTCAAACCATGCGAAAGGTTGTAAAGAATATAGGTATGTGCATTACAGTGCCTAACTTAAACTAGGTCTGCAAGGCATTTTGCTGCTTGCAAATATTGAGTTGAGTGTAGTTAAGTAAATATCTATACTTTTACATTGATTTCAATGGGACATTTGTTTATTTTGGTGTTTATTGTGTATTAGTTATTAGTAATTTATTGGGTATAGTGTCCTCCGTGGCTTTCCCAATTTTTTATGAATTTCATATCGAAATTCATAAAAAATTGGGACGTTACTCACAACTATATGTGGGCACCACTGTATCGAATTTGAAGAAGATTGGTTGAGCCGTTCAGGCAGAGTACGATCAAGAATTAACTATATGAGTCCCCTATGAAACGTTTACAATCAGTTAATAAATCTGTAAATGCATATAATGGATTTTTATTAAATATTTTGCACAGTTTTTATTTAGTTGTATATCAATGAATATGAATTAATAGCAAAAACAAGATGCTACCTACTCACGTTTTAGGTTTATAAAAATGAAAATAATATTTTGTTTCGACTGATTTAGATGCACTTAATTGAATCAATTATCGATGCCTCGAACTTTTTGTAGGTTCGCACAATAAATTGATTGATCCCAGTGTTTACCAATACAATATCATCATCATCATCATTACAGCTGAAAGAAGTCCACTGCTAGACAAGCCTCCCCAAGAATCATCTTGGGGAGGATATGCCATAATCGCCACGCTTGGCAGACGGGTTGGCGATCACAGTAAGATGGTCACAGACGAGTCGGTTAGCGAATGCTTGCTTTCATTGATATACATGCTTTTCACGCCGGAGGTCATGGGTTCGATTCTCACCCAGGACAGATATTTGTGTGCAATAACATGTCTGTCTGTCCTGAGTCTGGGTGAAATTATCTATATAAGTATGTATTTTACAAAAGAAAAGTAGTATATCAATTATCTGGTTTCAATAGTACAAGCTTTGCTTAGTTTGGGATCAGATGGCCGTGTGTAAATAATGTCCCAGGATATTATTATTATTATAGTACTCATAAGGAAGCTGCTATACCTCCTGTGGTAGATATGGATGAGATGGAGTGATCATATTCTAATATTTGCCGCCGTTATCACAACTGCACTGCAATATCTATAGACTTTGTCAAATAGTGGTTATTCAACCTAACATAACATAAGCCGTTAAACGTAATTTAAAAACGGTAAATGAGCGTATTATTAAATAGATAAATCAAATTAGTCATGTTTATAAGCTCAAAATCATTAATATAGCTGTTCCTGATTAATATATCTCGTACGATGTACTGTTGTTGTTGTAAAATAATAATATGGTAAAAAATATTGCGATCATTTTTTTACGGTACATAGGGCAGCAAAGAAAACTCACCCCCTAGAAATGTATAAAAAGCGCCATCTATTTTAAAGCATGCCATACTACGATGTTTACTTGGGCGCCATCTCTGGGACACCAATGAAGTTAGTGTTCTGTAGTTATGACATCGATGCCACAAGTGATCGTGCAAGATAGCCATTTAACAAAGGCCACGATTCTAACCAACACCAATTTTAATAGTTTGACAGCGAAACGTGTGTATGGTCCTTTTCATACGAGCTGTGATAGAAAGAGATGTAATGACATTTTGGCTAAGTTTAGTCGTGTAAAATTGAGAATTGCGGCTAATAATTGTTTAAGTAACACTAGCATTATTCTTACTATTAAAATAAATAAGAACATTAGCATAATAAATTATTTTTATATACGGCGATAACGGGGTTTTGCGGGTTGATCAGGGAAGTAGGTGCTTATAAGGCAATCTTTCGGAATAAAGGAGATTCACTTCTATACGTATTATTTATTTATATGTTATTAAATATACCAAACCAATTTAGAAGGTTTCTCTATTAACGTATAATATTCACTTTTTTCAACAAACATTTCTCACAAATGTATGTCTTTATTCATCGAATTCTGTTTTTTTACATTTATATACAATATAACTTATAACTATTATTTTGTTTTAAAGAATAAAAAGTCATTAGCTTTATATATATTCACATATTTTATTACATTCCTAAATAATATTTTATATACTTATGTCTTTTTGGAAAAAATAATATATATATACCGGGTGTCCCAAAACTCAACGTCAAGCCGAAACGGGGTGACAGGATTGATCATAACCATCACGAGAAAAATCTGAAAAAAAATCTATCCCATGCAGTTTGAAAATTATGGGCATTTTAAGAAAAACCTAGAAATTTGATCAAACTGTACCATTTTTCGGTTATTGTGGTTATTATTTTTTATTTTTGTTCATTTGAACTTTAGAAACGTAATCCTAAATAACATTTCTAGAATCCCAATAAAAAATAATGACACAATTGCCTTAAGTTCCCGAGAATTGAGACTATTTGTTAAACTACGAATTTAAAATTTTCAAGATTCGTCGACTTTGACAGGCCCTCCTATAAAAAAAATGTACTAGAGTGCCTTGGCAAGTAGCATTAAAAGTTGGCGCATTTAATCAGAATTCTAAAATGGTACAATACTTGTTAGTTCCATACAATAGAAAAGAGTAAAAAAATTAAAACCTCAAGTAACCCGATTTTTGCTATCAGATTTTACTCAGTTAAAATGTTTTTAATTCGCACAAGCTCTAGGTAGGTTCTTAATTTTAAGGCAAAATGATGAGAGAGATGGATAATGGGTATGTTTGCCATGAGTGGACGTACCACTAGCAGATCTTCGCGACATGTGGTTTCAACAAGATGGCTGCCCAGCGCATTTCGCAGTGCAAGTAAGAGATTTCCTTGACCAGGAATATCCGGGAAGGTGGATTGGACGTTCGGGCACTATCTCGTGGCCCGCCCGTTCACCAGATTTAAATCCCCTGGATTTTTTCTATTGGGGAGTTCTCAAAGAAAAAGTTTACTCAAAGCCCATTGAGAACGTAGCCGACCTGCGTGAACGCATTTCTCAAGCAGCTGAGGCGATCAACTCTCGAAGATATGCCCGACTAATAAGTAGATCTTTTTTAAGAAGATGTAGGGCTTGTATTGAGGCTGATGGTAAACAATTTGAACATTTATTTTAATAAAAAACGTTATTTCTCTATCATCTGACTTTTATTCCAACAAACCTAATTATTTTACTAATTTTACTAACTTTTTTTCACTTTGGTAAAAGTGGCGTCACTATCTGTCTCGCTCACTCATGGCGAACATACCCATTATCCATCTCTCTCATCATTTTGTCTTAAAATTAAGAACCTACCTAGAGCTTGTGTGAATTAAAAACATTTTAACTGAGTAAAATGAGATAGCAAAAATCGGGTTACTTGAGGTTTTAATTTTTTTACTCTTTTCTATTGTATGGAACTAACAAGTATTGTACCATTTTAGAATTCTGATTAAATGCGCCAACTTTTAATGCCACTTGCCAAGGCACTCTAGTACATTTTTTTTATAGGAGGGCCTGTCAAAGTCGACGAATCTTGAAAATTTTAAATTCGTAGTTTAACAAATAGTCTCAATTCTCGGAAACTTGAGGCAATTGTGTCATTATTTTTTATTGGGATTCTAGAAATGTTATTTAGAATTACGTTTCCAAAGTTCAAATGAACAAAAATAAAAAAGAATAACCACAATAACCGAAAAATGGTACAGTTTGATCAAATTTCTAGGTTTTTCTTAAAATGCCCATAATTTTTAAACTGCATGGGATAGATTTTTTTTCAGATTTTTCTCGTGATGGTTATGATCAATCCTGTCACCCCGTTTCGGCTTGACGTTGAGTTTTGGGACACCCTGTATATATATATAATTTTTTAAAATATTATATATTTTTATATATATCTAATATATAAAATTCTCGTGTCACAGTTTTCGTTGCCATACTCCTCCGAAACGGCTTAACCGATTTTGATGAAATTTTTTGTGCTTATCCCGGTATCTATGAGAATCGGCCAACATCTATTTTTCATCCCCCTAAATGTTAGGGGTAGTCCACCCCTAAATTTTTTAGGGTAGGGGTAGGGTAGGTGTAGGGTAGGGGTAGGGTAGGGGTAGGGTAGGGGTAGGGTAGGGGTAGGGGTAGGGTATGGGTAGGGTAGGGGTAGGGAAGGGGTAGGGTAGGGGTAGGGTAGGGGTAGGGTAGGGGTAGGGTAGGGGTAGGGTAGGGGTAGGGTAGGGGTAGGGTAGGGGTAGGGTAGGGGTAGGGTAGGGGTAGGGTAGGGGTAGGGGTAGGGTAGGGTAAGGGTGGGGTAGGGTAGGGGTAGGGTACGGGTGGGGTAAGGGTAGGGTAGGGGTAGGGTAGGGGTAGGGTAGGGGTAGGGTAGGGGTAGGGTAGGGGTAGGGTAGGGGTAGGGTAGGGGTAGGGTAGGGGTAGGGTAGGGGTAGGGTAGGGGTAGGGTAGGGGTAGGGTAGGGGTAGAGTAGGGGTAGGGTAGGGGTAGAGTAGGGGTAGGGTAGGGTAGGAGTAGGGTAGGGTAGAGGTAGGGTAGGGGTAGGGTCGGGGTAAGGTAGGGGTAGGGTACTGGTAGGGTAGGGGTAGGATTCCTCTCGAACGAAGTCGTGACGGGTCAGCTAGGAAATTATTTATATGGCAAAACAACGTTTGCCGGGTCACCTAGTATTTATATATAATATTGCGGGTTGAGCTGGGAAGTAGGTGCTTATAATCTTTCGAAATAAAGGAGATTCACTTCTATACGTATTATTTATTTATATTTTATTAAATATACGAGAAACGTTTATCTATTAACATAAAATATTTATGTCTTTATTCATTGAATTCTCGTTTTTTTACATTTGTATACAATATAACATATAACCGTCTTTAATATATTTTATAAATAAGTATAATATCAAATCAATTAATATATTTAGGTATGTAAAAAGTAATGTAAAAATAATTATATATATATATATATATATATATATATATATATATATATATATATATATATATATATTATTATTATTAATTAGGAATGTATTTATTTTATAAAATGTGTAAATATATAAAACTAATGATTTAAAGTTTTGAAGATTACTCAAGAGAACCAACATGTTACTCACGTTTGATATAAACAGAACAACAATTTACATCTCTCGAGATTTTCAAAACTGTTTACAAAAAACCAATTTACTACAAAAACTTGAAAACTTGTGGGGTCAAACCTATACTAATAACGAAGTGGGTAACCTTCACTTTCTATAACTTCTTCTAATCTTGATCTCATTCCATTTACCATATTGAAACAAATGTTACTTAATCGCATTAATTCTCAAGTTCTCATAACCTCTTCATCTAAATTTTGTTAGTTTTGACTTTACTTGAGTCCCAATTAAGCACCATTTGACCCCACAAATTTTCAATCAGGTTTAAGTCAGGGCTTTTAGATGGCCAATCAATCAAGGTTATCTCTCTTTGTGTGGAAAACCACTCCATAACCGGTCTTGACCGATGCACCGAACTATTGTCTTGGATAAAATAAATATGTCCATCAGGGTATACGTTGCGCACTGTTGGAATCATCACGTCTCTTAAGATCTCCAAGTAACGTTCGCCATTCATTCGAGCGCCGACTTCGACAAGCTCTCCAGGACCCATTGAAGACATCTACCCCCAATATCCTGAAAAATATTTTATAATTATATCCTATTAAGAATACAATGTTATTGTCTTGTCATGTCATCTAGGTTCTTTATCAGTTTCGATTTGCAGAGCCTAATATTAAATAATATATTGTATGCTTATAGTATCTAAGATATTATGATTCATAATAACAATAGCAAATAAAAAGTATAAATTTATTATTTTAATCAAGTGAGTAGGTAAATGTTAATATTTAATTAAATTAACTACTGCTTACCTAGCGTTAACCTGCCACTAGTAAGGTGAAACATTTTTAACATTGTAGCGTTCGCCAGGTCTTCTCCACAGTATTTTACGTCCTACTTTATCGGATTTAAAAGTCTTTTCATCGGTAAAAATGACTATTTCATTTTCCCAATCAAAATTCAAATACTGGGTTGCAAATCTTATCCTGGCTTGACGATGAGCTTCAGTTAGTTCGATTTTTTTGGCAGGTTTATAATTATGGATCCCAGCTGCATGTAAATGTCTTCGGACAGTGGTAAGCGAAATACCATGTCTTATAGCACTTGAACGGATGGTGGTGAAAGGTTCCGTGGTATGCCTACTAACAATATCACGATGGCGGTTGGATTGATTTGTGTAAGCAATCGGACGTGGCCCTTGGCGCTTACACTTCACTTCACCAGTTTCTTGATACCGTCGCACCCATAAACGAACTGTGTTTCTCTATAAGAAAGCAAATTAAAGAGTAAGATTCCTAATTGAAAAAATATATTAAACGGATTTTAATTTAGATTACACTTACATCGATATTTAATTCTCGAGCAATACTTTTTAAACTTTGATTTTGTTCCCAAAGGACGATGATTTTCGCTTTTAAAAAGTTATTCATTCGAGGCATGATGTTATCGTAATTTAGAAGTAGTTATTCGAACAGCACAAGCAGACGAGTAATTATAATGATATGATGAGACGTCATTTTTTACTTAACAAAATTATAGCTTACCCTCATTCTTCATATCTATTTATAATATAAAAGAAACGGCTGACATGACTAATATGATGGATGGTTCATAAACATATCGACAAATTTTACGTTCGAGCAATGTGACTCATTGGCGCAGTGGTGTAACAACATAGCTTATGAATTGCAAAGTCCAGGTTCGAATCTCGACTTAATATTTATTTTTAGTTTTGAAATTTAATTGAGACTTTTTAGAAATATCTAAAGAAATGTATTGTTTTGTGGAGCTCGATTAGAACGTTTTTTTTGTTTTTTTTTTTATTTATTTATTCAATATATTATTTCAATACACATCACATTTAAC
The DNA here is from genome assembly GCA_951640165.1 of Pseudoips prasinana. Taxonomy (NCBI): domain Eukaryota; kingdom Metazoa; phylum Arthropoda; class Insecta; order Lepidoptera; family Nolidae; genus Pseudoips; species Pseudoips prasinana. Next base: position 26,225,831 of record OX621251.1, on the reverse strand, counting down.
AGGCCGAACCACATAAACCTCTACGGGTTTATGTGGGTAGCGGCGAATCGTTCACATATTTACCATTATTTATGAACTTATTATATAATATTATTAAAATGGTATCGTTAGTGATAGAATTTCAATACAATATATTTTTTTAAGGTAGTAACCTTTTAGCTTGAAATTAAAACCTTTCGCCCCCTCTGTAAGTAAGTAAGTATTTTTGTAGTTCTTCGGGAATGTTATTTATAAACTTCGGAATTAAGTATTCTGCAACTCTCGTGCCGTACAAGTAAAAATATCAATAGGTAGGATCCGATGGATATTACTTAACGGTCGCTTGTATGCGCGCCGCAGTCATTTTGTTAGTAGTTGGAATATCCTAGCAGTTTCGCTAATTTCACAGAGATGGCGCTCTTTTATAGGGTAAGGGGTGAGTTTTCTCTGCTCGCCTGTGTACTATTCACAAGGTTATTTAAAATTCAAATTGTAATGTGATAGTGAATGATTTGAAGCCTTAAGTAGAATGAAGTCTATAGATACTACTAGCCAGCTCCGAAAGTAACATAAATAAATTTTCTGTTATTATCGACCGTCATCCCGACACAACTTATCCCGGGTTCCATTTCTGCCTAAGACCAATCAAATCAAAATCAATCAATCATAGTCCGGATCTCTCTTACTTGTTGGTATACTCGTAACTAGAACTCCGCGGTTATTTAATAATAATAATTAAGCCATTTTTATTTCCAAATCTTTCTTAGGTATAAGTTACGGGAACACCCAAATACTCCGAAATATTTTATTCCGAATTTTGATGTTCCGATTTTCAAAAGTCCGAATTTCATAATACCTATGAATTGTATTGTCTATTATAAATATCACGAAATTTATCTTACCGAAAGTCGTAAATGCGATTTGTTAGTTTTCCGATTTTCATACGTTCTAAGAGCTAAATGCTCGAAGGGTTCTCGGTCCGAAAAACGACATTCCGAATTTCAATACTTCGAATAAACTAAAAGTCAACATGTTGTGCTACAAAATTTTGTGACAGAAACGAATCGCTGCAAAACCGACTTCACGTAGTCTTGTCTGCCATACCCTAGAGTGTAATTTAAGCCCGCGTAGGCGCGGAGGGGTGGGGCGGCCCGCGAGCTGAGGAGCAACTGGTTTGAAGACCCGCCGCCGCGGCTGAGGCTGCGCCGGCCAGCAAGCCGAAGCTACGCTGGTGAGCGTTAAAACCATCTGCGACGATAAGCTCGCGTGGGGCCACCCAAACCCCGCAGCGCCGGAGCCGTGACAGAAACAATGATTGCTGCATGTTGCATGCCTGCTTGCATGTTGCATGCCTGCTTGCATGTTGCATGCCTGCTTGCATGTTGCATGCTTGCTTGCTTGCTGCATTCTTGCGTGCATGCTGCATGCCTGCTTGCATGCTGCATGCCTGCTTGCATGCTGCATGCCTGCTTGCATGCTGCATGCCTGCTTGCATGTTGCATGCCTGCTTGTATGTTGCATGTCTGCTTGCATGTTGGATGCAGCCGCTGAGTGCCAGATCCCCTCTATGGTTGTTGAATCATTTGGGTTAGGTTAAGTTAGAATTGTGACCGGGGAAACAAAATATTTTTATTCGTATTGTTGATGTTTCGAATTATCATCAAGTCGGATTTTTGTTATTCGATCTATTGACGCTCGGTATTTTGAGAATAGTAATTATAAACGATAGGAATATTGAAAATTAGGAATGATTAAACTGGGAGTAATGATAAGACGGAGTTGTAATATTCGGAATTTTCTACCTTTCGGAATTATGAAAGTCGGTATTTTGAAATTCGTATTTGTTACTGTCGGAATAAAGTTTTTCGTATTAATGTAGTGTACCCATAAGTTACATGTAATAGTAATAGAAGTGTTAGTATTAATGTTTACAAGTTATATCATCTAATTGTTAGTATTTTCTTAATTATGAGAAATGGATCCCTTTTTGGGTAAAGGCCTCCTCCATCCTTTTCCACAAATCTCTGTCTGATCTTGAGGTCATCCAGTATTTCCCAGCGATTTGGATAATATCATCAGACCACCGGCTGTGCGGTCTACCAACATTCCTTTTGCCAAGTGGTCCTTTCCATCGAGTGGTGTGGAGGGTCCATCTACTGTCGTTACTGCGACAAATGTGACCCGCCCATTTCCATTTTAGCTTGAGTAAGAGCATCAGTAAGCTTAGTTTTCTCTCTAATTAAGTCGCTTCGCACTTTATTAGCTTTTCTTATTTTTAGTAGGCTCCTTTCCATAGCTCGTTGAGTGGATCTGATTTTTTTTTTGGCTTTGTTTGTGTATGTCCATGTTTGACATCCATACAGTAGACACGGTAAGATGCATGTGTCGATCACGACTTTTTTTAAGTTTAAACTACCAAAAAAAAAATTGAAGTACTCCATGTCAAAATATAGATTGTAAACCTCCTCCACAATCTCTGGTCGTCCAGATTATTTTTTTTTATTGATTATTATTATCGAACTTCTACAATGACTGTTGATGATTAATGAAAAGACTATTGCAAAAAGAGGAATTATAAAACGATCGAATTCAAAAAAACTTAGCGACTGATGATGAGATACTGTTTTAATAACGTGAGCGGCATGCATTTGACGAATATTGATTAATAATAAAATCCAGAAGGAGCTTACAAAACGTGGGTTATAATTACTCCATTTCAAATTCTAGCCGGGTGACTAAATTACTAAGTGAGCGACTAGAAATACAGAGAGGGCAACTTCCATATCAAGATAGAGAGAATTTTTCCGGAAATTATTTGGTTTAGGTTAGGTTAGAACTGTGACCATCTAGCCAGATAGTCTATTGTTGGTGAAGATTGGTGGAGAGTTTTCAAAATTACCATCTTTTTTGGTGCTTTGTGAATTTTTCACTTGAAGTCCGCCGCACGAGCCTCTGATCTCTCTGCTAGGTCAAAGCGAAGAAATATTAGGTCGCTCAAATATTATGAAGCTTCTCATCTCGTATTTTAAGTAACTCAAATTAATATTTGTTAGATGCTGTTCTGTTGATTTCTCGTCATTCGCAGTCAGTCGCTCACTTAGTAATAATGAAACGTAAATTCATTATTTTTGTCACTTAAAACTTTAATTTACAGTCACTCGTTTAAATGAGAGCCTTCTTTCAAAAATTACATACGGCTATTAAAAGAATATTCGGTTAACGACTTATTTATATGTATAGTCATCATCTCATAAATCTTATTGTAAATTATTTCCTATAATCCGTGTACCTAAATATGCACCTATATGTACCTAGAAATAATTATAAATTAATTATATATTACTACCAATATGTTCTGACTATTTACAAGCGCTTTTTTTAAATCTACGTGAATAAAAACCTTTTTTATTTATTTTATTTATATATTTATCATCATATTTTAAGAGCCATGCTTTTGTCGGTGGAGCTTCTTCCAATCGTCTCGGTTTTCGGCGAGCGCTTTATCTTCTTGATACAACTGTGACTGCGACTGTGTATAGTAGAGTATCATAAATAAGTGTATAAAGGTACGTGAAAAAAATCGACCAGTAAGTGTAAACGAATTTAAAAGTTGATTTTTAGTGACGTTACAAAAAACATTATCCTTGAGAAAAAAAAACATCTATTTTATTTTTAGTATTGCGGATACTTTAAATGAAATATTGAATACTGACAAATTATTGCTACCTTGAATTTATAACAAATATATTTTTTTTGAATCTTTGGATAATATTAACTGTAATAAAACTTAAACATGAAACTTTTACCACGCACTACCGTTCTGTGGGATCAATTAACTGCCGAAATATTTCAGATCCCGTATGACATGGCAACCTTCAAGAAGTGAACCTATTCCTTTCTCATACTTGTAGCCCTTCTGGTGTTGCAGGTGACATTGGACGGTGGTGAATACTTACTCCCATTGCCTTGCTATTAAATTAAAAAAAAATGTTTACCTTTTAGTGTATTTGGTATATCACATTAGATTATACTGTTATGGGCATTATTATATTTAGTTCGTACACAAAGGTTGTCTAGAAGACATCGCTTTATATTTCTCATAGTATATTATATTCATTTTGTGAATGCTAATTGTCGCCTGTTTGTGCACAAAAATGAAAATTAATTCGATTTATCACTAAATCTTATTTCCCAATATCTTCCGGTCGTTAGCCCCGTAATTCTTTTTTGTTTGGCATTAATACAATGGCTCGAAAAAGAAAATTGAAGACGTGTTTTAAGGTTGTCGGTGATGATTGACGACTGTTTTTGACATACAGTGAGATAAACTTATAAAATATTTTGAAGTTAAAAAGAAGGAAAGGATATAACCCAAATCGGAATTTAAAATTTTAATATAAACATCATATAAACGTTTATTTTATTAAAATTTATCATATTAAGGTAATGCAGTTTTTAGCAAAATTCAAATGTTCGAGAACCTGGAATAAAAATTTAAAAAAAATACATAAAATTGCGTAAAGCAACATTTAATACGAATTTGCAATTGATAAGTAAACATTTATTGTACAAATAGATTCTGCAATGTACAGACGCCAGCACATCCAGTTTGTCGGTGGAGCTTCTTCCAATCGTCTCGGTTTTCGGCGAGCGCTTTATGTTCTTGATACAACTGTGACTGCGACTGTGTATAGTAGAGTATCATAAATAAGTGTATAAAGGTACGTGAAAAAAATCGACCAGTAAGTGTAAACGAATTTAAAAGTTGATTTTTAGTGACGTTACAAAAAACATTATCCTTGAGAAAAAAAAACATCTATTTTATTTTTAGTATTGCGGATACTTTAAATGAAATATTGAATACTGACAAATTATTGCTACCTTGAATTTATAACAAATATATTTTTTTTGAATCTTTGGATAATATTAACTGTAATAAAACTTAAACATGAAACTTTTACCACGCACTACCGTTCTGTGGGATCAATTAACTGCCGAAATATTTCAGATCCCGTATGACATGGCAACCTTCAAGAAGTGAACCTATTCCTTTCTCATACTTGTAGCTCTTCTGGTGTTGCAGGTGACATTGGACGGTGGTGAATACTTACTCCCATTGCCTTGCTATTAAATTAAAAAAAAATGTTTACCTTTTAGTGTATTTGGTATATCACATTAGATTATACTGTTATGGGCATTATTATATTTAGTTCGTACACAAAGGTTGTCTAGAAGACATCGCTTTATATTTCTCATAGTATATTATATTCATTTTGTGAATGCTAATTGTCGCCTGTTTGTGCACAAAAATGAAAATTAATTCGATTTATCACTAAATCTTATTTCCCAATATCTTCCGGTCGTTAGCCCCGTAATTCTTTTTTGTTTGGCATTAATACAATGGCTCGAAAAAGAAAATTGAAGACGTGTTTTAAGGTTGTCGGTGATGATTGACGACTGTTTTTGACATACAGTGAGATAAACTTATAAAATATTTTGAAGTTAAAAAGAAGGAAAGGATATAACCCAAATCGGAATTTAAAATTTTAATATAAACATCATATAAACGTTTATTTTATTAAAATTTATCATATTAAGGTAATGCAGTTTTTAGCAAAATTCAAATGTTCGAGAACCTGGAATAAAAATTTAAAAAAAATACATAAAATTGCGTAAAGCAACATTTAATACGAATTTGCAATTGATAAGTAAACATTTATTGTACAAATAGATTCTGCAATGTACAGACGCCAGCACATCCAGCTACCCGAAACTGTCAAATTTCTTTTATAGATTTTCAACTTTATCACTTAAGAGTTCAATGTCAATTGGGGTAGCTTGATGTGCTGGCGTCTGTACACCATAAAAGTGCGGAGATAATCTTTTATTTAATTTTTTTAGGTTCGTCATGTCAGTCCATCTGCCTGTCGGCAGCTTAGCACAGACTCTTAGTGCTAGAAAGCTATAATTAGTCACGTCGACAACGTGGTAAAACAAACGTAGAAATAAAAAATATAGAGGTCACATAAAGTATTTTTTCTATTATAACTAAGTGACTTTTTCATTCATACACATATTTCGCGAAGAATGGGCCTCTTAATTTAAATTACTTTAGGGCACATTCTTCGCAAAACGTGCATCGTTATTAACTGTAGCTGAGTGATTAAAATGTGTTACATTAAAAACGGTTGCTTAGAATAAATCTATACAAAGTAATAAGAGCGCCGATTGTACACACGGCTACATATAAAGCTATACATTTCCACTATAAGCTGATCTCTCATTGTATGGAAACCAAAGGGTTTCCATACAATGAGAGATCACTGATCCCGCATTGTAAAGACAATGCGGGATCAGCGTATACTGGAAATATATAGCTTGATGTGTAGAAGTGTGTACATATGTATGTACCTGTGTTTGATAATATTAAGTTATTTTCTATATATTTTAAAAGAGATTAGACCCATCGTCTTAGCCTCCACTGCGACTCCTGTTAGCCAGGTTCAACAGAGGCACACAATGAAAACACTGAGCGGCACGTCCTGCGTAATTGTGTCAACCATCTTGGATCCCGGAAAAAAAATTAATACAATGAAACTAGGAGGAGTTAGAAAAATATGTCCCACATCCCTTCAGACCAAAATATAAGGTAGAATTGTATTAAGTTAATACATTTGCTTTTATGGTGCTGTTTTAATTGTACCTTACGACTGATAGCTTACGAACTGGTTATGAGATACATATAGATTTTTTTTTCGGACCAGTTATATTCCTACTGTCAGCGGTCATATCCTACTTTGCGGCGTTATTTTCTCTATGCAGTTTGTACACAAAACACTTTTAATCTCCTTTATATTTACCTCCTTGCGTTATTAGTACACATTTTATATATGCAAAGGTATATCTCAATGTGAATCGTCACCAATAACATTGTAGATTATTTAGATTAGAAGTATAAAAACTGGTCTTCATTTCTATCGGCAGTCCCCAAAGACTGCTCCGCATTTTTTTTAATAGCATTTTTTCTTTCATTTCTAACACTTATCTTTTAGTTTTTATTTAAATTATTTATAAACAAAAAACTAACATAAATCTGCCAAACTGCATAACAGTTAGTCGGCACTGTAAATCTAGGTCACTCTTGAAAAAATATTTTTTATTCGTAATCCTATCAAGCTGAGTGAACATTTTTACAAATTGACATAATAGATATTAGTCGGATTATAAATCGATCAATAGTCGAGTGTTACATTTAATATGAACCACGGAAACGTGTCAGTCGTGTCGGTCTCAATCGTTCATCTTATGACATTCGCCAAGTCGTAAAACTTTCACTTGAGGCGTTTACGATTTTTTGGGGTCCGTACTTAAAGTTAACTTACTTTGGCTTTATGTTTCATTGAATTGCAACATTAGATATAATTCTTACATGCTGCAATTATTTTTAATATGTCACGTGTTTATAGTAAGTAAGGTTAAGAAGCTTACACTAAGAACAATAAAAACCCTTCTAAAATAAGCACTTTATAAGTTAATAATATTTAATATTAAAAATAAGAGATTTAATCTACAATATTGATACAATGAAACCTGTTGATAAGCATACATACGATATATATTTTTTATTATGGCATAGGGCGAGAAACGACCAAGCGGGTCTCCTGATGGTGAGTGATCACCGCCGACCATGTACACTCGCAACACCAGAGGTGTCACGGGTGCGTTGCCGTCCTTCAAGAGTCAGCAAACAAGTGTTGCTGACCCTTCCCCCCATCCCAATGAGCTCTGGCGACCTTACTCACACCGAGAAACACAACATTAAAGTTATTAATGTTATTACTAAAGAATGTCTTATGTAAGGTGGAGGTACTTCCCCAGTCGGGCTACTCTTTGAGCGAATGGACGCTGTGCCCGACCCCTCTAAAAACATACATACAAGTAATATGGTTATAAAAGAATAAAGGGTAGTTCTTTTTAAAAGCTTTAACGTAACCTCCCAAGTATATATTTTATTTTGCAAATCGGAGAAATATAATTTTGTAAAACAATACCTATGACACATAATACTTCAATGATCTAAAAATATGGCAAATAATGCATATAGCAAAAAATATGTCGGTTAATAGTTATCGATGAAAGAAGTACAAACAAAAAAATCGGAAAACCATCCACCATATCAGTTCTCCTGGTAGAATTCCTAACGTAGCCAGTCTTTACTCGATGTTTAGATTCCGAATATTAAATGAAAACTCAAAGTCATATAAGCCCCGACACATTCAGCCTGCGGTTTCTCTTTTGTTCTCGTTGTTCTAAGGAACATTACCCAAGTATCTCGAACACTACATACGAGTTTGGAATCTGTGAATCGGAAAACGAGCATGGTTATACGCCTGTTTTCACGGTTTAAATCCAACAGCGATTGATAATCTTTGTATGTCGCTGCTCTACTACGTAATTGTCTTTGGCAGGCTTGGCATCTTGACACGGGAAGTAAACGATTTAAATAGAATACTTAAGATAAAATCTATAGAACGTGCTTTCACTTTGCTTTATTTTTAATTCTGGGTTAAGACGAAAACAGTATTCATAATGAAATATTTAAAATGAAAGATTAACAAAGTACATTTATCTGTATAAAGACAACGTCGCACTAGAGAAATCACTGTTTTGCAGGAACTTTACAGACAAGAACTACATATTTGTTCAAGTTTTCAAGAAAGTGTTGGGGCGAAAACTGTAACTACTGCGCCACTCGAGCATTTGTATTGTAAAAATGGTTAAACCAAAGTGGATAGATGCACTAACCAAGAATTAAAAATGAAAGAAAAACAAATCTACTACCAAACCTGTCAACCCATGCTTCGAAGCTGACAGTTCACAGATAATACACGCATGTCGTCATGTTTTGCTCATCATTGTTTATTTAGTTCTAAAACCATATTTTTCGTTAAGTTATTCCATGAAACTGTATAGCTTTGAGAAATAGAAACTGCTATCAATCAGACGTATAATAATTTACACTCAGTCGTGTCACTTAAGTGTGTCAAACATTTCCTGATATAGTCCACTGATACTGATTATAGGAAACATGTCAAAATAATAATATCTATAATAATAATAATATCTAGGGACAATGTCACACAGATCATCCTAGCCCCAACTAAGTAAAGGTTGTACTATGGGTACCAGGCGACGATAAACATACTTATATAGATAGATAAATACTTATATACATAGAAAACATCCATGACTCAGAATAAAATATTCGTGCTCATCACACAAATATTTGCACTTACCGGGATTCGAACCCAGGACCACCAGCTTCGTAGGCAGGAGCACTACCAACTAGGCTACGGTGACCGTCAAAAGGAAAGTTAATAATAATACTGGTTGCAAATAAAAAAATAGATTGTTCGACAGATATTGCAATGTTTGTATTTGCATGTTGAAATAAGATAATGTCCCTTTGATGTGTGCTCTCAGTTGCTTGATATTTTTTGTGGGAGTGATAAAGGGACGCACAGCGCGCTTGGTGACCGAGAGGTCTCGGTCACCACGCGCCCATGGTCAACATAGTGTATACCATGAAAATCACACTATTATTATAGAGGCAAAAGTTTGTGAGTGTGTATGTTTTTAACTTCTTGACGTCTAAACACTACCTTAAGTACCTAAGTACCTTAAGTACCTAAACACTGGATCAACACATAGGCATTAATTTATAAAGTTCAACGCGGGTAAAACCGTGGGGCACAGCTGGTTATATATAATTATTATTATGTATTTTCATAGCCATATCTTATATGGCTATGAAAATACATTTATTAGGTACTAGCTGTGCCTCGCGGTTTTACCCGAGTTAACCTTTATAAATCATAGCCTATGTGTTTATTCAGGTGTCAGCTAACTCCGTACTAAATTTTATTAAAATCGCTCCAGCCGTTTAGACGTGAAGAAGTCACAAACATACACACTCACAAACTTTCGCCTTTATAATATTAGTGTGATAATACAATAAAAATAAAAATATACTGATATATATGACTTCAAATATGTTTAATATTAGATATCCTTTTCAAAAAGGTACGTACCTATATAAGCTTTTGGTAAAGTTAATTAAATTAAATTAATTATATTGGCCAACCGTTTACAGATACATTCTTTGGGTTATTTTTCATTAAGTTTTTGTTTTATATATACACGTAAGCACCTTAGTCTCAGATTTTTTTTCGGACGATGGGATTAAATCTTACACAGTCAAGGTTATTAGACACTCTCGTGACACTATATACAATTCGATATATCGTACTCACAGGCTAAAAGAAATACCATGAACGTAGCCCGACCACCGTCGTCCTCTTCATGTATTAACGTTTTGCACAAAATGTTCCTAAAACCAACTCTTTCATGCATCTTCACATCAGTAACCACTCGCAGACAGGGTTTAAACCCCAAAAACATAATTGCTCTCCTATGTTGAAGAATTAGTTAAGAGCATAAGAATGGGGCAGAACCATAACTTGCTCTACTATTGAGTTGAAACATAAAATGCGGTTCTAAAAAAACTTCGCTAGGACCCATACTAGTGCAAGGTTTTGTAGAACCCAGTAGAACAATAGCTTAGGTACTTAAGTATGAGGTAGAATCCTTTTGAGGTAAGGCATCATGATTTCACTTACCCGCCTTCGCGGGGCTCCCCCATCAGGCGCCAAGAGAAGTCCACGGTAGGTAGGTTTAGTCGGTTAGTCGGTGCAAGTCCGACATACCCACCCGCAGACACTATTTGCGGATAGCATGCGTAGGCATTCCCACCGTCTTCACAAAAAACAATGCATGATGTCACTAACCACTGACCAACAGGCAAGTCTAATAGTAAATAAATACGTATTTTTTTTAATACGCTCCAAGAGGCCCATTGCCTGACACTACGTTTCGCGCTTGGCTGCTACTTTTTATTGTTTAACGTGACAGAAATGCACAAAAGTATTTAGCACTTGGTCGCAAATGAAAAATTCCGTTTATTCCGCTCTTTAGAAAGTCGTGTCAGGCGAGGCTGTTTGCCAAAATATTTATAGTAAACTTGATATATTTTGCATATTGTCAAAACATTATAAAATTCTTATGGAGATAAAATGGTATTATAAAGTTAAATATAGACACACATTATCATTGATGATATTAGATAGTATAATGTATTTTTTGTCATAAACTTTCTCCTACATTCTATCAAATTAATACCGCCATGATTTATTTTCCTTTTATTTTTAACGCGGAAAAATGGGTGTAGGTATTGTTTGAATGATATTGCATTTTATCGCAATTTCAGGGTTTTATTAACTGAAAAGTAGTTTAATTGAAAATGTTATATAAGCTATGTTTCATATGTTAATGACCGGATTACTGCTACTGCGGCGAATCTCAACGGAGATTAGTTTAATAAATAATAATAATAAATATCTAGGGACAATGTCACACAGACCATCCTAGCCCCAAACTAAGCAAGGCTTGTACTATGGTTACCAGGAGACGATATACATACTTATATAGATAGATAAATACTTAAATACATAGAAAACATCCATGACTCAGAAACAAATGTCCGTGCTCATCACACAATAAATAAATAAAATAGTTTATTTCATTAACATTTCGCATATAACATAGTGTGGCTAGAACCACCCAGGAAGCATGTAGTAATGCTTGTGTTGGGTGACTCTGCTCCTCCCTAGGATTAATACATTATATTAGTTAATTAAACTATTTTAGTTTTAATTACAATCTAAATCAAGATCAATACAATAGAAGTGATTGGAAAAAAAACCACGAACTACTGGTTAACTAGTATAACTATGGTGTGTGGTGTACGCGCACACTCACACACACACACACACACACACACAATACACAAATATTTGCACTTACCGGGATTCGAACCCAGGACCACCAGCTTCGTAGGCAGGAGCACTACCAACTAGGCTACGGTGACCGTTTACTATACACGACATTTTAGACTGCAGTGTGAGAGAATGTTATAATCCAATTGATGGTTACCCGATACGACTACGAGAGATAATACGTAGCATCAACTTATCGTGCTCTCCGAGCCCTCCAAGTCTAGGGTTTCCAACACCACCAGACGCCGGTTGGCGTGGATTCGATTCCCACCCTGACAGTTATTTGTTTTTCACGCACACATATATCTGTGTCATGTCTGTTTGTCCTAAGTCTGGGTGTAATTATAAATAATATTTATAATAATATTTAGGGACAGTGTCACACAGATCATCCTAGCCCCAAACTAAGCAAAGCTTGTACTATGGATACCAGGCGACGATATACATACTTATTTAGATAGATAAATACTTATATACATAGAAAACATCCTTGACTCAGAAACAAATATTCGTGCTCATCACACAAATATATGCACTTACCGGGATTCGAACCCAGGACCACCAGCTTTGTAGGCAGGAGCACTACCAACTAGGCTACGGTGACAATATAAGTATGTATTTACAAAAGAAAAGTAGTATATGTAATAGCGGCCATTTCAAGCAAGTAACGGTATATATCTGCCTAATAAGTTGTTGCTACTTAGCTATCTATGCTATTAATAAAACTTAGTACTTAGCTTCTAATCTATACATATAATAAAATCGTAGGAAAGTGAAAACTATACAATGAATATTTTTTTAAAGGATACTTGGGGCGTGATCTACCATTAATATCGAAGCCAAAAATATAGTTTTTAGAATTTTTGTCTGTTTGTCTGTATGTATGTCCGGGCTGAACTCAAAAAGTACTGCATGAATATTACTAAGAGGTCGGGTCAACATAAAGCCTACATATTATCACGCTATCACCTACGTGGGAGGAGCTGTGATAATTTATAAAATTTAACGCAGGTAAAACCGCGGGGTACAGCTAGTCTGTTCTAAAAAGAGAAATCGGTAAAGATTACGGTAAGCATTATAATTTTTGGCTTGGTAACATTTAACATTATTTATATCATCATTGTCATCATATCAGCCGGAAGGCGCCCACTGCTGGACAAAATACTACCTCAAAGATCTCCACAATTGCCACCCGCATCCAGCGGCTTTCAGCGATCCTCACAAGATCATCGGTCCATCTTGTTAGTCTACCCACACTGCGTGTTCCGGTTCATAGTCGCCAATCGATTTTTTTTCTGCCCCAGCGGTTGTCGCGATCGCCACGGTTCCACGAGCTATGTGCCCTGCCCGCTGCCACTTCTATTTAAATTAAACATTATTTAATAATTAAATTCAAATTAAATTACAATGTAATATATCAATGAGATTTATATAAAAGCAATCTTTGGGGAACTAATTTGGAATTTGATATGTTTTCTCGTTGGTTACTTATCTAACCCGTAATAATGCCTAACGTTATGACAATTAATTAGCCTTTTAACAAAAATAGTCCATTATACTTTTAAAACAATCTTGTATTTTTAAACTTACTAAAAAAGATGTTAATGAAATGTTTATTTTGTATATGTATAAAATGGAATAATTATTGTATTCTAAAAATAAGGCAGAGACTATTATTTTCATATTTATAAAGGCAAATTAAGTTATTCTAATATTGTTGACTATAATTAAGGATTTAATGAATTTTGAATACTCACAAATATTCAAAATTATTTCTCAAATAAGTATAGTCAAGATTTAAAATCATTAAAACAAGTTTACGTCTGTTTATATACTGAGCTGTTATTTACAACTTTACCGTTATTTTTACATCTTGAAATAAACTTTGTTGAGAAAGAATTTTGCTTATATTTCTTTTTGTGTCATTTCTTATACGAGTACTACAACTTGGGCTATAAATTGCTTTTTGTTGGCTTCGTTTTAAGTTTATAGGACAACTAGTCGTACCCCGCGGTTTTACCCGCGTTAAAATTTATAAAAATTATCACAACTTTTCCCCGTAGGTGATAGCGTGATAATATGTTGACCCGACCTCTTAGAATGCAAAATTTGGAGTAAATCCATGCAGTACTTGTTGAGTTTAGCCCGGACATACATACAGACAAACAGACGAAAATTCGAAAAACTATATTTTTGGCTTCGAAATCGATTGTAAATCACGCCCCAAGTATCCTTTAAAAAAGTATTCAATGTACAGTTTTCACCTTCTACGATTTTATTATACCTATGTATAGATTTATGGCTTACACAGAGGTTATGATAATCAGCCAGCAGGTAGCTGCTCTTGCTGGCTGTACATATTATTCATTAGATATCTGCAATGTGATTGTATCAACTTCATCTGTAAAATATGAGCATCATAAATCATCTCATAACGCAGCAAAACTACGCAGAGACTTTTACCTTTTTACTGCGCACAAACACTGTATAATCAGTTAACTGCGGAGATGTTTCCAATCCGGTATGACATGGCAATCTTCAAGAAACGAACCTATTCCTTTTTTAAAGGCTGAGAAATGTACTTAAGGTCCTGCTGTTTTTGCGAGTGTCCATGGGCGGCGGTGATCACTTACCATATGTATTACGCCAAAGGAAAAAGAACGAACACGCAAGTCCACATTTTTCTTCTATAATTAACTCATATTTGTATTAAACTTACCATAATTTACAGATTAAAATGGTAATCAGAATCTTGATCCGATGAGCTATTAATAAAATTACATAAACATACAATAGTACTCCAAATAAATATACATATATGTCATTGACCTATGGCGCCATTGAGAAGTTAATGGTGCCATTCACGCGTAAAAACATAAAAGTGATAAGTAAACAACTTATTTGAAAATACAAAGAGAAATGGCAAAACGGGTTAAATGCAGTGGTGCTAAAATACTTGAACAAATACCAAACCACTGACGCCTTTGTTCCTTATGTTTTTGAGTTTAGTGTGTACAACACCTTATAAAGGTTTTAAAAATAAAAAGTAAGTAAGTGTTACATTCAGTGTACCTTTTTAAGTGACAGGCTCATTGGCCCAGTGGTAGCTTGCTTAACCACGAATAATGAGGCATTTGGTTCAAATCCCGGTTTGAGCCAAAATGGTGTCATAGTAATTTTCCTAATATACCTGTTACTGTGTAACTTGACTCAGGAAATGTGTGGTCTACATCAGAAAATACGTAAGGTGGGTTCCGCAGCTTTTATTTTATTCACGTGAACTTTAAAAAATCGCTTGTAAATAGTCAGAACATGTTTGTGGTAATATAGTTAAGTATACATAATTATTTTTAGTAACAGTTTCTAGTTCCCCAGTTGATTATATATTGGATATAGTATACGTATTTTTACGCAGACAAGGGAGAATTATACTGCTTGAGTTTCAATAACAGTTATTTTTTTTATGACAACTCCTGCATTTCTTAATCTAATCCTTGTGTCGCGGGGTACTTTACAAATATATAATAGATGGACAAATATTACATCTAGACCCCGTAGAACTATTTATGGGTCACATAAATAGTTGTCCGGCGAGGGAATCGAACCCGGGACGAGGCAAGGCGACTGTCTTAGCTAGTGCACCACACGTGCAGTCAATAATTCATTTCATTCATCTCACCATGAATACCTACACTCCGTTGTAACGTGATACCCACCAAAACTAACTACAATCAACGGTTTTCGGAAACTCAAGTCAAACTATTTTTTTATTAAACCCTTTGACAACAAATGCTTTAAAATTTATAGCATTTTCCTCAGTAAAAAGTATAATTCTAAACTCAAAATCTAGAACTCATAAACTTAGTCTTACAGCAGTAGTCGAACAGGCACCCTCTATATATTAGGTCTTTACCTATGAAATTGCCGTTCTGCAGTACTGGCCATTTCAAATCAAAATAATTTTTGTTTGGCTAAGAATTCTAATTTCAAATTAATTTTATTTTAAAAACATGGATTCTTTTTTCCAAAAGTAGTCATTTCTTTATTGATTAGTGTTACATTTTCATCGCATTTCAATCTTTTTCGTCATCATGGATACGTTAAAAATTCGAGTAATTATGGAATATGAGTACCGTCGTGGCAGCAACGCGGCACAAGCGGCACGCAACATCAACGACGTTTACGGAGCTAACACTACAAACCAACGCACCACCTGTTATTGGTTTGCTCGCTTCCGTTCTGGAAATTTGACCTGAAAAATGAACCTCGCGGTCGTCCGAAGACTTTGGTCGACAATGACGAATTAAAGGCGGTTGTGGAAGCTGATGATACACAATCTACGGCTGAATTAGCAGCAGCTTTCGACGTTAGCGTCAAAACAATATTGGTCCATTTGCGTCAAATTGGCAAGGTAAAAAAGCTTGACAAATGGGTGCCCCACGAACTCAATGATCGCCAGCGCGAAGTACGCGTCGAGACGTGCCTTGCACTGCTCAACAGACACACAAATGAAGGAATTTTGAACCGCATTGTTACCTGCGATGAAAAATGGATTCTGTTTGATAACCGCAAGCGCTCAGCAAGTTGGTTGGATCCTGGTTCAGCACCTAAACAATGCCCTAAACGAAAACTTACCCCTAGAAAAGTGATGGTCACTGTTTGGTGGTCTAGCGCCGGTGTGATTCATCACAGCTTCTTACCAAACGGGGTGAGCATTACTGCAGATGTGTACTGTGAAGAACTGAGCACAATGATGGAGAAGCTGGCGCATCTCCAACCAGCATTGGTCAATCGCTCGTCTCCGCTGCTCCTGCACGACAACGCGCGACCTCATACTGCACAGCAGACGGTCTCCAAGTTGCAAGAACTGGGGTTGGAAGCTCTCCGTCATCCGCCCTACTCACCAGACCTTGCGCCTACAGACTACTACTTTTTCCAGAATTTGGATAACTTCTTGGCGGGAAAAAAATTCAATACCCGAGAGGCAGTACAAAATGCCTTTGAAGAATTTGTTGCCTCCCGTCCAGCTGATTTCTTTAAGAAGGGCATCAATAAACTGCCACTGCGATGGCAAAGATGCATTGATTGCATGGGTGATTACTTCGATTAATACAAATAAAAAAATTCATGAAAAAAATTCGTTTAAATTTTTTCATACAAAACGGCAATTTCATAGGTAAAGATCTATTATAATATCAAACCTGGTTTTTGTAAATTCTGTATGTTGTATATTTTTGTGAAATAAATATTATTATTATTATATATTGGTTGATGGTGCAGGTTTGAATCTCGCGGGAAGAAACAAAACAAATTATCTACGTCGGCAAAACAAATAGTTACACGGGTAAAAACCCGAAGAGGTTAATTTCTAGGTATAAAAAATAGGTATCTTTATATGAGTTTTCAGAGTAATGTAGCGCGTTGAAGTCTTTTAAATAAGTTTTCCAACCCATGCAGCCCATAATATTTTTTTCAATGAGTTTTCCAACTCATGCAGCGCGTTGAATTCTTTTATATAGAGAGCTAAATGTATCCAGCGGGACCAGTATTTAGACACATGTAGATATTTTTTTATTTCAAAAATATTATGCACAGAGTTCTACAGAGGTGGACTTAATGCCATAGGCATTTTCTCCCAGTCGACCTTGAGGAGGATTAAAAGTAGGTAGGTGAACTAAGTACAACTTTTTTTTTCTGATTAGGCAGGGGGAATGCCTACGCATGCCACCCGCAAAAAGTGCCTGCGGGTGGGTATGTCGGACTCGCACCGACTAAACCTACCTGCCGTGGACTTCTCTTGACGCCTGATGGGAGGAGCCCCGGGAACGCGGGTATGCTGCTCCTCTGCCCCTCTTTTGCGCCATGTCTCAGATGGTCGGGACACGTACCCTGGGAGGGCTTAGGATTGCCCTCCCCTATTGCCGACTCCTGCCAGTCCGGCACAGCGACTGCGCCACAAACAGATCGCTGTCTTCCCGGAGCTGATTGTAAGTGGCCGCAGTAGAGGACACTTCTCACAACTAAGTACAACTACACACTAAGTAGAGATTAGTTTATTATAGGTTTACAGTGTATTGAAAATACAACCTCATAGCCGATATAGAAGCTGCGTCCAGGCCGTACCCTATATGTTTCGAGGTCAGATGGCAGTCTCTTGATTAATGCCCAATTAGTAAGATATCCGCAAAGAGTTCGACTGGATACCTATCAAAATAAAAAAAAATATATAAGCAAGTAAAAAAAGGACAGATAGATTACAGGAAATACTAGTCCATTATTATATTTAATTATCCCACTGCGAAGAATACATAAATACAAAGAATTTTTTTAATTTTTTTTGTTGTATTATGGACAACAAAAAAAATACTATGATTATTGATGAAAGAAAAATTCTTTGTATTTATCGCTTCTCTTAATATTCATCTATAAAATTAGCGTTAAGTGTAGGGACTAGACTAGACTTAAAAATAATTTTATAGATACTAATAACAGTCCTATTCGGTGTCAAAATTACATGACTACTGGTTTTTTCAATACATGGCCACGGAATAATAATTGAAATAATGACTATTTTTGTATCCAATCATTATTTATTCATACCGATACTAATTCCACAAAAATTAAAACAAAATGAATACTTATTCTACGAAATTAAAACAAAATCAAAATACGGAAATGTTTCGGGTTCTACGAGTATATGCTAGACAGAAAAAAACAAAAACGCTTATAACGAAAAGGCCAGGAGCATTATTAATATTTTATTGCAGTGGAAATGATTTAAAATTCGAACTGGTTACGAAACCTCTTCAACGTTAATCGTATTTATTAACGGGCCGTAGGTTGGCGTGGTTGGCACTTGCCATTCATGCCGCAGGTCGTGGGTTCCATTCCCACCCAGGACAGATATTTGTGTGAATGAACATGTCTGTTTGTCCTGAGTCCGGTGTAATTATCGATATATGTAGATATGTATTTACAAAACAGTATATCAGTTATCTCGATTCTAAAGTACACGCTCTGCTTAGTTTGGGATCAGATGGCCGTGTGTGAATAATGTCCCAGAATATTACTTAAAAAATCTGATTGATTAAAACGGGCCTATCGGCATGGTTGGCAAATGCTTGCTTTTCACGCCGGATGTCGTGAGTTCGATTCCCACCTAGAGGCTCTACCAGCTAAGTCGTCGAACATCGATTTCTTAAATGGTGTTCAAATGAATAAAGGTTTAAAATGACTTAATCAATCGTTTAATCGGGTTCAATGTTGACAATCGATTCCGGACCATTTATGACGTCACATGTGCCGATTTAACGATCGATTTTTAACATTTATTTTTAACCTTTTTAACCTTTATTTATTTGAACGCCATTTAAGAAATCGATGTTCGGCGACTTAGTCGGTAGAGCCCCAGGACAGATATTAGTGTGCATTGAACATGTCTGTTTATCCTTGGGTGTTAATTATCTATATAAGTATGTATTTACAAAAGAAAAGTAGTATATGTAGTATATCAGTTATCTGGTTTCCATAGTACAAGCTCTGCTTAGTATGGGATAAATAATGTCCCAGGATATATATGTACATATACTACGAACTTAGGTATTTCTATTCAAGTCAAATTTTATCACTTACTGTACGCAGGACGAGTCGTGTGAAGACAAGGTATAATATAATAATATGGCGAGCGATGTGTCAGGGGATTGGAAAAGAAACCAGGAACTTTTATTGTCGTCGACAGTGACAGTTGGTTCACCACTAAGATCATGGAACACTCGCTCAGAGTCACGATGACTGGGCTCTCTTCTAGTGTCCACCCGCAGCGCACTTCAGAGTTCCCGTGACTAGCATTGCCAATGCCAAAGTACCAACGTACACGGCCCACTCCTCACTTTGTAGAGAACTCTTGACACTGTTTACTGTCACTGATCATTTGCACTTTTTCAGTTTTCCACTTTAGTTCTTCTTCTTAATTCGCCATGAATTGAAATTATACAATACAACATGTAACTTAATTAACGCACATCCTGAAAATAGTTTCTTCAGAATCGTTTACTGAATGGATTTATATCATTTTTAATATAGGTCATTTTTTATTCCAAACTAATTAAAACTACGGAAATTATTGTCATATTGACCCTGTACAGTCAAAATAAATTGAAATGGACGCTAAATCAATGTAATAAGATTTTGGTATCGCAGTTTTATTTGTACTCATACAAATTCCATCATTCAATACAAGATAAAGAAAAATAAACTTTATTCTTAGAAACTAATTAAGTAAATAACAATGCATATATATACATGTTAAATTATAAATTCAGTGTATGTATTATGATAACAACATAATATTCTAATTGAGGTTTTTGAGGGTGTGCGTTAATTACATTACATGTTGAATATCCTAACGTGTTCCAATTTAAAAAAAATCGTAAGCCATTGTTTGTTTCGAGAACACATATCTGAGAAATCAATTGTAATGCTTCTGTACTTGCCTTCGCCTATCCCTTTATTTTCATTCGTAAACTCGTACCATCTATTATTCTGGAAACATCTAATGTCAATTTTTGCATTAAGAATTTAGTATGTATTTAGTTTCGTCAGCTATCCTTTTTCTGGTATTATCTAGAACATTCCAAAAACAAGTCTAACAAGTACTGGTAGTAGGGTTCAAAGTCCGAACGTAACAATAACAGTTAATCGCGATCTAGACTAAAGTGCGTATCATTTAAATTAACATAACGCTCATTCAAATTAATAAATACTAATGAACATATACTGTTTTAAATTAAATAACTTTCATACAAGCGACAGTTAATCGTAAATAAAAATATTAATTTTTTTTACGGTTAAAGATTCTTTTTAGACAAGTATATGAGTTTAATAAATTTATATTACAAAACAATTTCTTGTCGAAAAAAACAGAATTATCAAAATTTATTCACAATCACCGGAGATATAAAGCCATTTATTAAAAAAAAAACACTTTAATGTTAAAATAAATCACGACATAGGTTACATTTGACGTTTCTTATATATTCGAGCATAAAATTTAAGCAACCTATATTTAAACTAGTCTAGATATCCATTCTGGTAGAATAGAACACAGATTCATAAAACTACCACATTTTAACAACGCATTGTATATGATGTTAATAATATTGGAATATTAAAATGACGGTAAATGTCCGTCATTTTACTTTTAACCATTTCATTTCAAGCAGTAATCAATTTGCCGACATTTTGTTTTTATTAAAACATTCTTACCAGTTTACTCCTTTGCTTTTCTTTTTAAACTCACAATGCATATTTTTATATGCCAAGGAGAGTAATTGATACAGGTTCTTCCAGACATTCTGCTAGACTTGTTATTCTGTCAGCCGTTTCATATGCATTCCTACGTGCTCGGGTATGTTTACAATTCTGAGCTTCATATTAAAAAACAAAACGCTTATATGAATAATCCCGTACATCTTCTATGAATGTTGATTCTCCAAATCTACTAGACGTTTATAGGGATGTACGGTTAAAAGATTTGTGTCTGAAAATAATATAAGGTAATGCGGCCAGTGTTCTGGGTACGTTTTCTTTGGTCTTCGTTTTGGAGGAATACTACGACGCAATATGTAGTTAATTATCTTTTATATAGTTGATAAAATTTTTCTTCTTTTTTAGTTTTTCTTTCCAATTTAGTTAGTTATGCATGTTCATAAGTTAATATAGATCTCTTAGTTATTTTGTTAACATTTAATTAGACTAATATTTTACTAATAATAATCTTCGTCCTTCGTCTTTCCTAATTAATAAACTATAAAAGGCATATCATCCTCATCATCATCATATAAGCCGAAAGACGTCCACTGCTGGACAAAGGCCTCCCCCAAAGATCTCCACAATTGCCGGTCTTGCGCTATTTGCATCCAGCAGTTTCCAGCGACCCGCACAAGATCATCGGTCCATCTTATAGGGGGCCTGCCCACGCTGCGTCTTCCGGTCCGTGGTCGCCACTCGAGAACCTTTCTGCCCCGACGGCCGTCGGATCTACGAGCTATGTGCCCCGCCCACTGCCACTTCAGTTTTGCAATTCTTCGGGCTATGTCGGTGACTTTAGTTCGCCTGCGGAATTCGACATTTCTGATTCGATCCCGCAGGGAAACTCCGAGCATAGCCCTCTCCATTGCTCTTTGGGTGACCTTGAGCCTTCTAATAGGGCCCATAGTGAGCGACCACGTCTCTGTTCCATATGTCATCACTGGCACCACACACTGGTCGAAGACTTTTGACTTGAGACACTGCGGTACTTTGGACGAGAAGATGTTACGTAGCTTCCCGAACGCTGCCCAGCCGAGTTGGATTCTACCATTGACCTCCTTCTCGAAGTTAGACCTACCTAGTTGGATGGTCTGTCCTAGGTAAATATAGTTCTCTACAACTTCGAGTGCAGAGTCACCAACTTTCAATTGAGTGGGTGCAACTTGGACGTTTGACATCATTTTCGTCTTATCTATGTTCATTTTCAGACCCACTTGTTGAGGGACTCTGCTGAGGTCATCGAGCATTGTATCGAGGTCTTCCAGGGTCTCAGCCATGACTACTATATCATCGGCAAATCGAAGGTGAGTGATGTACTTGCCATTGACATTGATGCCAAAGCCTTTCCAGTCCAGAAGCTTGAAGACGTCTTCCAATGCAGCGGTGAACAGTTTCGGAGATATAACATCTCCCTGTCTCACACCTCTCTACAAGTGGATAGGTTTCGAGTTCTGGTCCTGAAGTCGCACTGACATAGTGACGTTTTCATACAAACACTTTATCACCTCGATATACCGGTAGTCGATTTGGCACCTTATGGGAGACCTCAGCACGGCCCATGTTTCGATAAAATCAAAGGCTTCCTCATAGTCCACAAAGCTAAGCACAGTGGCTTGTTATACTCTTCAGTCTTCTGTATAACTTGCCGCAGCGTATGTATGTGGTCTATGGTGCTAAAACCTTTTCGGAAACCGGCTTGTTCGGGAGGCTGGAAGTCGTCAAACCTGCGCGCGAGGCGGTTGGTAACGACCCTCGAAAACAACTTGTAAACATGGCTCAGCAGTGTGATGGGTCTATAATTCTTCAATAGGGTTTTATCGCCCTTTTTGAAGAAGAGCACCACCACACTTCTGTGCCATACTTGTGGCGGTGGACTATCTAGTATGACGGAGTTAAATAACCGCTGAAGGGCCCGTCTTCAGAAGCTCTGCTGTAACTCCATCATTACCAGGCGCCTTGTTGTTCTTGAGTTGTCTGAGAGCCATTCTAATCTCGTACAGGCTGACGTCCGGGATGTTTTCGGTGTAATGTCGGATTAGTCGTGTTCTGGGATCTGAGACATGACTTTTGATAGGTGGTTGTGTTGTCGTATATAACTGTCCGTAGAACTTCTCGATCTCTCCCAGCAACTCAGGTTTAGACGTGATGATTCTACCATACTCAGTCTTCAGCTTCGTCAGTTGGCTCTGTCCAACAGACAGGTCTCTTGCGAACACTTTAGAGCCTTTGTTTCGCTCGATGGCGTGTCGCGAGTCAAAGACTTTGAGATCTGTCTGTTTAGCTGCCAATATCTGGTAGCATCATCGGAGGATGTCAGAACCATTTTCCATCTTTTTTCCATAAGTTGCAGGGTAAAGTCAGAGATCTTTTTGGTTCTGTTTGTACGACGGGTCTTAAAGACCTTAGACCTAGTCGTATGGACAGCTTCTACGAGCCTGTCATAGTATGATTCCTCGCAGTCTGCTTGGCATTCGAAACGGTTTTGCAGTTCGAGCTCAAATGGTTCGGGGTTTTGGACGTGGATAGGTAAATGTCGGAGCGTAGACTTTATCAGTCGGGACCTCTGGAGTTTGACATTAAGGTTCATTGAGCCTCTGACCAGTCTGTGATCGCTCCCGGTTTTAACCGCATTGATCACGGAGACATCATTGAACATCTGTCGTCTCGTAGACAAGATAAAGTCTATCTCATTTTAATGATACCATCGGGGCTCACCCAGGACCATTTGCGGTGATTCGGCTTCCTGAAGAAGGAATTCATCATAAAGAGTCCCTCCTTCTCCATGAAGTCGGCCAATATTTGGCCTCGGAGGCTCCGGTCTCCAGTTCCAAATTGCTCCACTCTCAGCTCATTACCGAATCGTTTGCCCAGCTTCGCGTTAATGACCCCCATGACCACAGTGAAATAGGTGTTAGAGGTATGTATGGGTCTTGGGATGTCCTCATACATAATCTCGACTTCATCTTCGGAGTGCGTCGAAGTGGGTGCGTATACCTGTACCTTCAACGAATACCGCTTGGTGATTCTGAGTATAAGGTACGCAACCCTCGTCGACTCACTCTCGTATTTCACTAGGTTGTTCACGAGGGACTTGTGGACAATGAACCCGACACCACCTTGTGATAGTTGGTAAACCTCCCGGTAATAGAGCAGGTTTCCGGATTTTAGTATTACCGAGTCGTCCCCCTCTCTCCGGACTTCAGATATTCCTACAATAACCCAATGTAACCTGCTCAATTCTTCCTCCAGTTTGGTTATCTTCTCGTCGGACCGCAGTGGCAGTATAAGGCATATAGTTCACTTAAATATGAGAAAATTTAATATATTCATTACGTATTAAGGAAAACATAAGAATGTAGTTCTATGATATATAATAAAAAAAACTTGTGTGTACTTATGTACACGCGTTAGAAGTTATACTTCTTAATATACAACTTGAACATAGTTATCAATTTTCATACCACCTATAACTAACGTGATGCTGTAAAATTTTTTGGTGTCGGTGTGCGCGCGCATCGTAAAAATTCACTCTCATCATTTTTCTCCATCGCGCCAAAAGAAGTATAACTTCAACAATATAGCATATGTAACATTACTTCTCTAGTAGAAAAAGCTTGCATTTATGTTAAAGAGATTGTTTTCCATGCTAAAAAAATTTATTAAATAATAGAGATTAATTAAAATGAAGTTATGTTTTAAGATGTTACCGTTTGGTTAGCTCTAATTGTTTTAAAAACAATGACTTAACGCACTTAAGACGCTTTTAACGCCATCTAACCGAAAACCTACACGGCTAACAACGGCTGGAATGTCAATACTTAGAACGGACCATTCCAACAGATGGAGCTTTAAATTTTTTTAATACTTCTTACATCATAGTTTTTATTATTAAATTTGATCTCATTCCACTACTTTTAGCAGCTTAACCTAAAACACGCGCAGTCTAATAAATCAGGTATGAAAATAATATTGCTAGAAGAGCTTGTGCCCCTAAAATAGACCAGAGAAAAGAACTGATTAAAGACTCGGAATGTACTAAGGTATGCTGAGAAGGCTTCCTATTTTCTATTCAAACTATTGTTTAAACTGTGTCACGGTAATTAAAGGTATCCTAAATAACTTAGATAGTGTCCCCGATTTTATGCAATGTCAATTCAACAAATTTTAATATTATGTCATCTCTTTGTAACATAGTTCTTAGGAAAAGATATTTGTGTCATGTCTGTTTGTCCTGAGTGGGAGTGTAATTATCTATAAAAGAATATATATACAAAAGAAAAGTTGTATAATATGTAGTAAAATAAAATAAGAAAGGTTTTTATTCACGTAGACTTTAAAAAAGCGCTTGTAAATAGTCAGAAAGAACATGTTTGTAGTAATACAGTTGTTAGTATATCAGTTACCTGGTTTTCATAGTACAAGTCTGCTTAGTTTGGGATCAGATGACGGTGTATGAATAATGTCCCAAGATATTATTCAGGGACATAATTAGTTATGTCAACCTAGTTTCGGCGCGTTAAACTGAAGGAAAATGAGCGATACGCTAGAACCTATCGATCAATAATTCGCTCGGTTCGTATAAAGTGAGCTGTTAAAACATTTACTATATTGATATTTTTATGTGCTGTTTTTTTCATCCCTGTTATATTAGAGAGACTTTGACTGCCACGTTGGTCTAGCGGTAGCGTGTTCACCCGCAGAGAACGAGGTCCTGGGTTCAAATCCCGGGTCAGCCCAAAGGTAATTTTAGGACTTTTATGTAAAAAGCAAAAAATTCTCAGCATCAGCCTGAAGTCTGGGAGTTGGCGGTATTATATCCCCGTGCCTCGGAGAGCACGTAAAGCCGTCGGTCCTGTACCTGACCTCTTTCCGGTCGTGGCGCTAGGCGTCCCATCGGATCATAAGAGTGATGGAATAGAAAGTACTCCTGTGTCTGCGCACACACTTGTGCACTTTAGTATGTCCCGCGCAGATGGCTAATTTCTGATATGGCTGGCCGCCAGGACATTATTAGAGAGAGATGTAATGACATTCAAATAAGTTTAGTAGTGTTAATGACAGAATTGACAACCATGTCTTAGTAAACTGTTATAAGTAAATTTTGTGACTTCCGGTAACAGAATATGTTTAATTTAAAATTTTGACAATGAAGGAAAAGTATTCCCCATTAATTAAGCTAAATAACGGTAATACTTAGGGCCTATGGACACCACGTTTCTTGCGTCGACAGCGCGCTTTTATCCTACAGAGCAGTTTGTTGTTCTTTGTATCGATCATCATCATGTCAGCCGAAAGACGTCCACTGCTGGACAAAGGCTTCCCCCAAGGATCTCCACAATAGCCGGTCCTGCGCTGCCCGCATCCAGCGGCTTCCCGCGACCCGCGAGCGGCGAGGCTACATGTTACTACACTATTATGCTACACTTCTTGTAGCCTGTTTAATGAGATGTCAGAGCAGACTGCAACGAAGATGTTAAAAACAGAGCGGAACATATTTTTTTTTAGTTCCTGCAATTAAAAAAAATAATGTTAGTAAATTACTAATCACCCATTATAAACACTTTAAGATACTGTTGCTATGATTTAGGTGGACGCAACGCTCTGCCGGCATTATAGTAATCTTAACTATTTATACTACTCTGTCAAGAAAGTACCGGGAAAAGATCAATAATATACAAAATGTTTGTTATTCATCCAAATTTATTTTATCACCTTCAAAGTATGCTCCTTCAGAAACGATACACTAACGCTAACGAATAATCCATTCATCAAAACATTTTTTAAACGCTGCTTTCGGAATTGAGTTCAGTTCTCGCCGCGAATTCTCCTTTATGTTTTCTACCGATTGAAAATGGGTACCACGAAGTGGTAATTTGAGTTTAGGAAAAAGAAAAAAGTCAGCTGGAGCCATATCTGGTGAATATGGTGGTTGCTGGGTGGTATTTGTTGAGTGTTTGGTCAAAAATTCGTTCACAATGATGGCCTTGTGCGAAGGCGCATTATCGTGGTGCAAAATCCAAGAATTTTCTTTCCACAAATTTGGCCTTTTTCGTCGAATTTGCTCTCTTAAACGCCGCATAACGCTCAAATAATATTTTTTATTTACCGTTCGACCTTCTATATAGATATTCAAAGAAAACAGTCAACATGACTTTGACTTTTGATCGACTTTGGCGTGGCTTATTCGGTTTCGGTTCAGTTGGAAGGCGTTACTCCGAAGCTTGTTGACTAGTTTGCATGTCAAACTCGTAAACCCACGTCTCGTCACCAGTAACAATGCGTTTCATGAATGTTGGGTCGGAATTGACTCGTTCTACCATGTCCTCAGCGACTTTCATGCGATTGAGTTTTTGGAGAAAATTCAGATCTTTTGGGACTAGCCGAGCGGCAACATGTTTCATACCCAAATGATTAGTTAAAATGGTTCGAATCGACTCGTGAGTTCGGCGGCTATCTCTCTCAGAGTTGAATGAGGATTTTCAGTCACTATTTCCTTCACTTTTGTGATGTTAACTTCAGTTGCAGACGGTGATGGCCTACCAGAGCGAGGCAAATCTTTCATCACATCTCGACCGCTTTTAAACGCTTTGACCACTCATAAGCACGAGTTTTTATAAAGTCGATTCACCGTAAGCCTTCTGTAACATTTTCAGTGACTCCGAACACGAAATTCCATTAGCGATGCAAAATTTAAGACAAACTCTTTGTTCGATATTTTTGTCCATTATGAAATTCGCAATACACACTATACCTATATGATATTACTAAAACCAGCACTGTATTTAATATAAATAACAGATGCAACTCAAACTCCGCGCCAAAATGGAAAACAGTTGTGCCAATCTAACAACATCAAAAAAATACCAAAAATTTGAATTTGGAACCATAAACAAATCATCCATTCCCGATACTTTTTTGACTGAATGTATTGTTATAAATTTAGTCATCAGATCATAATAACATCATAATTCAGATTAAAAAATATTGTGAAATCAAGATCATGATGCCGTTTGAGAAACTTCATTGCATTAAATTTTTGTCGTTTCATTGTTATATTTGGAATAAAATATTATTTTCGTAAAAATTTTGACTGCACGTGTGGCACAGCGGCTAAGACAGTCGCCTCGCCGCTTAGTGTCGCGGGTTCGAGTTCCGCGCCGGACAACTATTTGTGTACCCACAAATATTATTATTTCTTCTGAGACTGGATGTAATTTGTGTCCGTCTATTATATGTTTGTAAAGTACCCCGCGACACAGGGATTAAATTCCTTATTAAAGACAACGCCCGCAGCGTTGTCTTTAATAAAATATATATCTTGGGGCATTATTTACACACGGCCATCTGATCCCAAACTAAGCTAGCTGTACTATGGAAACCAGATAAGTGATATACTACAAATCCTACTTTTATTTTGTAAATACATACTTATATAATACACTAGCTGGTGCCCACGACTTCGTCCGCGACAATTTCGAATGATGGCCAATGTAACTACTTACTTCTAGCTTAATCTAAAAAAAATAACATTAAAAACAAATCAGCAATATAAATTTAAGAAAACCTAACCTATAAATAACCTAACTAAGAAATAAACTAAAAACTACTTTGCTACTGTTATGTAAAAAAAACGACCCGATATCATCAACCAAAGAAATCAAAGAATACATATCAATTGTCCTAAAGTAGGTACAGCCAGTAAGTCAAATAAAGTAAAATAATAATCAACGATGAATTAATTACAAAGGTAACTCCCATTAGATTAGGTTGCGACCACGGCATAGATAGGTCTTATATAAAATTTTGTTAACGAAACCATAGCACGATCTAAAACGATGATTACGCAATCTATTACAAAAATATAAACTTGTAAAGCGGTAAAATTAAGATGTGTGCATAGTTTTTGGGTGAGATTTAGGTGATCATCTATTAATTCAGTTTTGGACTACCTTTTATTTCAAGCCTTTATTTATTTTAACCGATATACCAAATAAGTTCCATGATCTGAAACGATATTACCGCCATCTAGATACAAAATTGTGAACTTGTAGATCAGTAAAATTAAGATGATATTTTTTGGGTGCGATCATCTCCACACGAACAATTTATGCTACGCTAACTCGAATATAAAATATAAAATGTAGCTTTTTTGGTTTGTTATAAAAATTACCAAAAAAAAAGAAGTTACAAATCTTATAAAACCCTAAATCTTTACTTAGACAACAACGACCACGACATTTTAAGCAACTTGGCAAAGAAAAGAATTTCTCTAAAATTTGAGTTTGCGTAAATTGTTGGTGTCGATTTGTTGAATCAGTTTTGGATTACCTTTTTTTTATCAACAAATTATTCCCTGAATTGCTTTATTTTTAACTAAAAGACCAAATACATTACATGCGTTTACTCAAAAAAAAAAACAGATTTTCATACAAACTTACATCCCCTATTTTAGTTGTCCTTAGGGGTGGAATTTCCAAAAAACCTGGAACACATATTTTTATTTTTAACTGAAAGGCCAAATACCAATTTTCATAGGTTTAACTTCAAAAAAGTCGCATTTATATACAAACTTACATACCCTATTTTACGCCCTAAGGGGTGGAATTCCCAAAAATCCTGAAATATATATATTTAATTTTTAACTGAAATGCCTAATACCAATTTTCATGCGTTTAATTAAAAAATTGACACAATTTGCATACAAACTTACACCCCCTATTTTACGCTCTTGGGGCTGGAATTTCCAAAAATGCTGAAATTCATATTTTTTATTTTTAACTAAAATGCCAGATACCAATTTTCATGCGTTTAACTTAAAAATTTACACTTTTTCCATACAAACTTACATCCCCTATTTTTCGCCCTTGGGAGTAGAATTTCAAAAACGTGATTTTTATTTTTAACTGGAAGGCCAAATACCAATTTTTATGCCTTAAACTTCAAAAACGGCAAAGTTTCATACTAACTTAGCGCCCCTGTTTTACCCCCTTAGGGATTGAATTTCGAAAAATCCTTCCTTATTCCTTGTCTACATTATAAAGCAAACATTTGTGCAAAATTTCAGCATTCTAGGTCCAAGGGTTTGGGCTGGGCGTTGATGAGTCAGTCAGTCAGTCAGGACTTGTCTTTTTATTTATATAGATAATTATCATATATTAGTCTGGACTCAGGACAAACAGACATGTTCATGCACACAAATTTCTGTCCTGGCTGGGAATCGAACCTACGAACTCCGGCGTGAAAAGCAAGCATTTGCCAACCACGCCAACAGGCCCGTCAACAAGATGTAAAAATAACATAATTACACCAGTCATGTAGTTTAATAGGCAGCTTCTTGGAACCGGTACTTAACACAAGACGTGTCTAAAATTAGTTCAATAATATTTGACCAAAAAACTAATGACAGGTGATCATTTTAAAAATAACATTATAAAAACTAATGATTTGACATATCATTTCGTAAACGTATTTTAATCTATACATATAATAAAATCGTAGGAAAGTCAAAATTGTACATTGAATATTTTTTAAATGGATACTTGGGGCGTGATCTACAATCAAAATCCAAGCCAAAAATATAGTTTTTAGAATGTTCGTCTGTATGTCTGTATGTATGTCCGGGCTAAACTCAAAAAGTACGTCATAGATTTACTTCAAATGTTGCATGAATTTTACTAAGAGATCGGGTCAACATATAGGCTACATATTATCACGCTATCACTTACGGGGGAGAAGCTGTGATTATTTATAAAATTTAACGCGGGTGAAACCGCGGAGCACAGCTAGTAAATTAATAATTATCACAACAGGGAGAGCCTGGCAACCAGACAACTAATAAGGATACTTATATATTTCTAAATACATATATATTATTAACTTATTACACCTAGATACAGTGCTAATAATCGTCACACAAACTAATTTCATCCCACGACCTCGCTTAGCAGTGAGGGACACTAACTATTAGAGTAACAGTTGGTAAACTTAGTTACTTCTTCTTCTTATCGTGTCGATGGTAAGAATTAATAATGATATAATAATAATAATAATATCTGGGGACAATGTCACACAGATCATCCTAGCCCCAAATTAAGCAAAGCTTGTACTATGGGTACCAGGCGACGATATACATACTTATATAGATAGATAAATACTTATATATAAATAGAAAACATCCATGACGCAGAAACAAATATTCGTGCTCATCACACAAATATTTTCCGGGATTAGAACCCAGGACCACCAGCTTCGTAGGCAGGATCACTACCAACTAAGCTACGGTGACCGTCAAATTTTATCTTATCTTCCCAAAATTGAGCAACGCTGATTGCTTTGGCTGAAGCGTCATACAAGTCCTGAATGGAACAAAAGGACAATCAGATAAATGAGCCATACTTTGGGTCGACACGCCACACTCGCAGATGTTTTGTGATGTGGGAATGTAACCCCATTTGCACATATTTTCCTTGGATCTACCAACCTGGGTACGTAGTCTATTAAAAGTCCTCCAGGGAGTTTACTTAGTTACTAAGTAAACTCCCGCAAAGGCGCGGGGTACTTCACAAACATACAATTGGCGGTCACAAAGTACACCCAGACTCAACACTACTTCTACACGCTAACGATAGGTTCGGTTGAAACAGTCGCCTCGTCACTTCGTGCCCTGGGATCGATTAGTGCACAGGACAACTGTTTGTGTGCTTCATATCATTATAATATAGTTGTTCTGAGTCTAGGTGTAGATGAAGAGCCTGCGATGTTTTTTTTTTTATAATGCGATATCTCTTTAGTTTGTGAAAGAATTGAAGAAAAAACATTATGATTATCATTACTACCAACAAGGGCCCACAATCCTTAACTTAACTTAGTTTATATAGATGTTCATTTGGAATCTCATCCGTACAAGCGAGGACAGGCGCCTGCCTCAGCAAATACTACAGTAAATATTAGATACTGTAACGCTGATTGTATTCCGATAGCGCCAAAATAATGTCTTTGATACGGTTTGTCAACCGATTTCCATAGATACTTTTTTTTATTCGAGATGAAATGTTTTGGAAATTTTCCCATGTACATCATTATCATATCAGCTGACTGCAGCCCACTGCAGCGCAAAATACTCCCCTAACAATCTCCACTATTGCCCTTCCTGTTCGATGTCGCCACTCGAGAACCTTTCTGCCCCAGCGGCCGTTGGTTCTACGAGCTATGTGCCCTGCCCACTGCCACTTCAGCTTGGCAATTCTTCGGGCTATGACGGTTCCATGAACATTTTGTTCAAATCGGATACTTTCATCGGATCGGATCGGATCTTTCACTTAGATTTATTACACACTTGCATTGTACATTTGAAGTTTAAATTGGTCGTATGTTATTAAAACTGTGATTCTATTATTCATAAGATTATTTACTGTTTTGCCGTAGACTTCTTCTGGCACCTGATAGGGGGGGGGGACGCGGGTATGCTGCGGCAGACCTACTTGAACCAGATCGTCATCGTCGTCGATTTTACAATTACCTATATAAAATGTTCGTTGAAGTACAGACGCCAGCACATCAAGCTACCCCAATCTGTCAAAATTCCCCAATTGAAAGTGAACCTTATGCTTATGTGATACAGTTGAAAATCTATAAAAGAAATTTGACAGATTGGAGTAGTTGGATGTGCTAGCGTCTGTCCATAGTGGCTAACGGCAAAGAATATCACCACTCCATTTCATCCCGTAGGGGACATAGAAGTCGTTCTGAGGGAATATCTCCCAAAACGGGCAGCATCGTCTCTCTGAGCACTATGACCATCATACTGCGATCAACAACCCGTCTGACAAGCGTGTCGATTATGGCATATCCCTCCGAATGATGGACACAACACAGTTGTGGAGATTGTTTGGGGAGGCCTGAAGCCTGCTGACTTGGCACCATCAGAATTACCCGCGCTAGAACAATAAAATGTTCTAGCTAATGCTGAGATGGTGCCATTTCAGGCTTGCACGGACAACTAGTGTCTGTTTTTATTTTATTTTTCGTTATGTTATTTTATATTCTTGTTGTCTGTGCAATTTTCTGAATAAATCTTTTTCTTTCTTTCTTTCTTTTCTTTCTTTCTGTACAGCATTCGGCTGACATGATGATAAGAAGTACACGTTTAAAGCGATAAACGATAAGAAGATACACTTTAAAAAATCCATAAAAATGTCCCGTGTTAACCTTATTCGAAAACATGTCGCAATCTCCGAGCATTTAGACGTCGCAATAGACTAGTTAATTATTCGTGAAGTATTCAAAAATTAAACTAATTGGTGGATGCTATTTTGGTGCTCAGAATAGCCACAAATTGCTAATTGTTAGATTTTATTATTCATAATGTCTAGGTTCAAAAAACTACTAAAATTGTATATAAACAATATGTAAATATATATGCGCATATATATGTGAATACAAACCTTAACTCTAAATATTTTTATGCAATAGTATTTTATCTACCTGATACCATAGATGCCGCATCCACTTTGATATTTGTAAGTGAATCCGTGTTTGGCCAGCTATGATGTTGTTGTTTTGAACGAGTTATATTAATTATTTTTTAAGTATTTAAGCACCTACTTCTAAATTTATTTGATTGTTGTATTGTATAAATTAAGTAATAGCTTGTATGCTCATAATTTTAATGTTTAGTTATGTATATTTTCTCAGTAAGTGAATTTATTGTAATTCTTATGAGAAATAAAGTACTTCTTAATCTAATAATAGAAGAGAGTATCCTTGGAACAATATGGCTTGTGATTAGTGACCCTGACTGCTAAGCCAGAGGTCGTAGATTCGTTCCCCACCTAGGAATAAATTGTATGACGTGCACGATTATCTGTACCGTGTCTGGGTGTAAGTTATCTACTTAACTAACTATTTAAAAATGATAAGTATTTTTATCAGTTGTCTGGTTGCCCTAGTATAGGCTTTGCCTAGTTTGTGATCAGATGGCAGTGCGTTAGTCGCATAAGATAATTATTTTATCCTTTTTCCCAGAATAATTGGCTGACTAGAATAATCTAGTATTTCATTCGACGCACCAACTCGCTAAGATTATTATCAGTATTTTTATCAGTTGTCTGGTTGCCATAGTAGGTACAGGCTTTGCCTAGTTTGTGATCAGATGGCAGTGCGTTAGTCGCATAAGATAATTATTTTATCCTTTTTCCCAGAATAATTGGCTGACTAGAATAATCTAGTATTTCATTCGACGCACCAACTCGCTAAGATTATTATCAGTATTTTTATCAGTTGTCTGGTTGCCATAGTAGGTATAGGCTTTGCCTAGTTTGTGATCAGATGGCAGTGCGTTAGTCGCATAAGATAATTATTTAATGCTTTTTCCCAGAATAATTGGCTGACTAGAATAATCTAGTATTTCATTCGACGCACCAACTCGCTAAGATTATTATCAGTATTTTTATCAGTTGTCTGGTTGCCCTAGTATAGGTTTTGCCTAGTTTGTGATCAGATGGCAGTGCGTTAGTCGCATAAGATAATTATTTTATCCTTTTTCCCAACTTCAAACGAAAGAGGTTATCAGTTCAATGGTATGTTGTTATTCTTTATTTGTATATGTAAGATACGCAATATCTCCTTTATTTGTAACTAGCTGTGCCCCGCGGTTTTACCCGCGTTCAATTTTATGATTTATCGCAGCTCCCCTCGCGAAGGTGTTAGCGTGATAATATGTAGCCTATATGTTGACCCGACCTCTTAGTGATATTCATGCAAAATTTGAAGTAAATCCATTCAATACTTTTTGAGTTTAGCCCGGACATACAAACAGACACACAGACAAAAATTCTAAAAAAACTATATTTTTGGCTTCGATGTGGGTTGTAGATCATGCCCCAAGTATCCTTTTAAAAAAATATTCAATGTACAGTTTTGACTTTCGTACGATTATATTATATGTATAGATGACAAAAAAAGCAAAATGAACAGCTGTGTGTATAAAAATCGCCGAAGATTTTGAGCTATTTACGCTTCATTATTATCAAGTCAGTCGGACGACGACCATTGCTGGACAAAAACTGATACTTTTCTGCTGCACACGCTGCTGCTTGCTACTTTTGTGCTGCACACGCCGCGTCTTTCGTTTCGAGGTGAACACACATGAACCTTTCTTACATTTTCTAATGGGACTTACTTAAGTATTTTTATTGTTATGTATAAAGTCGTGTGGTTTCCGGCTCAGAAAGAATAAAAAGTGGTCCTGGTATTCCCCATATCAACCCGTGGGTAAGGCGACTAAGAGATACACCAAGTAGTCAGGCAGCAGCGCCTCTTATGTACTAACTGCCACTGCGGTCGCCAACTCACATGCCAAGCGCGGTGACTATGGAAAACCGTCGGAATTGCAATGTTATAAAACCTTTGAGGGATGGCCTATGACCAGCATGGTCGATATCAGGCTGATGATGTGATGCTGTGTTTTGAAGGAATGGACTTAGAGTCAATTCATTCAAAACACAATGCCAACTAACGCCTCTATGTTAATTGGACCCTTAGTTTGCATTTGTATCGACGAAATGCTCTACGCGTATTAATTTATACAAACAGTTGGATGAAATGTCCATAGAACTGACCCTTTTCTTATGTTTTCGTCAGTAACCAGCCAGAGCTGAGGTTTGAGCCCCCAAAAGCCTTCTGGCGCGGGTTACTCATTTAGCAACACCGACAAATCGACCGAAAATGACTTAATAAAACATAATAATTGCTGAAAACGATGGTAAAAAATTCGTATGTATTGTCGATACCATGTCGGTGGATCCACTTTTATCTTGACAAAGACTTTATCACGAAAGCCGTAAGGGCCTTTTTAGTATGTGTATTTATCCACAGACATGACGTCGACTGTATGCAAGGTTAACGCAACCCGCGGCAATTACGTTCAATCAACGTCAGGCTAGCATTCAAGAACCACCCTTAATAGTCTCGTAATAAAGATGATGTCAAAGTTAAGTGTTTTCGCCTATGTGAGGTGGACTCTAGATAAGTAGTGTAAAATTATTTAACCGTAATATAACGCGGATACATATTACATACATAATTAATGTGTGCACATCAAATATAATACGCATTTAATTTGAGTATGAGGCAATGACCGGAACATTTTAAAATAAGGAATTAATCTATAGCCGAAAATAGAGTTACAAGTTCAAAACTGGTTCCCAAGTATTTTGT
This sequence comes from Pseudoips prasinana, assembly GCA_951640165.1. Classification (NCBI taxonomy): domain Eukaryota; kingdom Metazoa; phylum Arthropoda; class Insecta; order Lepidoptera; family Nolidae; genus Pseudoips; species Pseudoips prasinana. Next base: position 26,189,433 of record OX621251.1, on the reverse strand, counting down.
AAGTGGCGAATATGAAGTATAGTTTTTATGATCTAAAATTAAAACATTTTGTCTTTTTGCGGTTATCATTATCACTCAAGCATGTTCTGTGGAACCGGAGAAGAATCTAGATTATAAAACGTACGTACATATACATGTATATCTTTAAGGAAACTAAACGTCTATATTTATAATATATTTATTTTGTAAGCATATATTTGTAAGACTGTTTGTTTCTAAATAATTAATAAATAAATATATATATAACAACAATTTGTATGACCCATATACATAATATATTGTTCTGAATCTGAGTGTACTTCTTAAATTATGTATATTTGTAAAGTCCCCGCGATACAATTCTTTTTTTTAATACAATGAAAAAACAATTAAACAAGATCTCTGATCTGATTTTGAAAGAAAGAAAATACATTTATTCAATAAACAAGCACAGATGATAATAATAATATATATAAACAGGTACACATACAGAAGTCCTTAATGGTTATCTGTGCGAGTCTGAATTGGTCCCGTCTCAGCACTAGCTGCAACATTCACTGTTCCAGCGCTGGTTTTATGATGGACCCATGTAAAATAGAACTTTTGGAATGTATAAATTCCAGTATCAGCCTGGAGTTCGGACGATGGCGGTGTTGTATCCCCTTGCCTTAACGAATATTGCATGCTCTTTATTGCACACCATAGGTATATGATACATGGGAAAAGAATTACAATACACACACGTATAATAGGTGATCTTATTGCAGTCAGCGATCTCTTCTAGGCAACCTTAGGATGGCCTAAAAAAGTTGAGTATATTAAAAGGATGGGGTAATGAAACACGTGTTAGACAATAATAGTAGGTAGCCCTCCTTAAGTTTCCTCCAGTATTTACTTTTCACCTTGTATGAATATAATTGGCACATTAGGCTTCGTGCTTACGTATCTGCAAGTGACCGCAATTGGAGTCTATTCAGTATCACACATTCTTTGTGATGCAATTGCTTATAAAAGCAAAGTATGAAAAAACTTGTTTTCGTCTGGTCAATCTCCTTCTTTTTGCTGAAATTAAACTTGTTCCTGTAATGTATGATTTGCGCTCAGACTTTAAAGACGTTCAATTCACGACACAGAAGACGCCCGAAGTACAATAATTATAAAAAACCGGCCAAGTGCGAGTCGGACTCGCCCATGAAGGGTTCCATAGCAGCAAGTATTTCAGTTGATTAAATGAAGGTAAATTGCGGTTTACGATTCATGACGTATTAATTTTTTTTTTCTATATTTGTGTGAAAATCTTAATGTGGTTCACAGAATACATCTACTTACCAAGTTTCAACAGTACAGCTCTAATAGTTTCGGAAAAAAGTGGATGTGACATACGGCGGAACAGACAGACATGACGAATCTATAAAGTTTCCGTTTTTTGCCATTTGGCTACGGAACCCTAAAAATGGTTTATTGGTTAGAATTTGAAAACAAACCTCGTTCCAAATGACTAGATATCTAAAATGATTAACGCTATGATTAGCACTTTAAAACAACATATTTATTATAAGATTTATATAATAAATCTTATAATAAATATGTGCGTTAATAGTCATCGTTAAGACAGGGCAAGGTCTGTCGGGTCAGCTAGTATTATAATACTAGCTGACCCGACAGACCTTGTCCTGTCTTAACGATGACTATTAACGCACGCTATCTGTCAATACTATGTCAAATAAAAAAAAGTTACATTAAAAAAGGTTATATTGTCGAAAGCGCTAAGGTTAGATTAGAAATAATATTTGGTTGTGAAGTATTCTTAAATTTTCTTATTTTCCGCGCAATTTTAAATTCTTTTTTTTACATAAGAACCTTCTCCTGACAATAACAAACACAATAAAAAAAGAAATAGTGAAATCGGTCCAGCCGTTCACGCGTGATGTCGTGACAACGGAAAACGGGTTTCATTTTTATATATATAGATTAAAAGTGATCCGACTGCAAAGGGTGTCATTACCATATGTCTCACTTCCTACCCTGTCTTATTGATAGTTGATAACTTAAATACAAGTTTCGAGCAAGATTTTAACCATATTAAGACGGGCCTGTTGGCGGGTTTGGTAGATACACTGCCTTTCACGCCGCAGGTCATGGGTTCGATTCCCACCCGGGACAAATATTTGTGTGCATGAACATGTCTGTTAGTCCTGAGTCTGGGTGTTAATTATCTTTATAAGTATGTATGTACAAAAGAAAAATGGTATATGTAATATATCAGTTATCTGGTTTCCATAGTACAAGCTCTGCTTAGTTTGGGATCAGATGGCCGTGTGTGAATAATGTATGTATAATGTATATATATTCCGCCACAAGCGTAATATATAATAGAGAAACTTTATGATACATACATACATACATAGACTCACGCCTGTTTCCCAGAGGGGTAGGCAGAGACAACGGATTTCCATTTGTCACGATCTTTGCATACTTGTTTTGCCTCGATTACTGTCATTATATTCTTCATACATGCTCGCCAGTTTAGGGTACTTCTGACCTGCCCTTTCTTGAGAATATCTCCAATTTGGTCAGAGAATGTTCGACGTGGTCTTCCCCTTCCGGTTGCCCCATTCACACAGGCCAGGTATACTTCTTTTGTCAATCTTCTTTCATTCATCCTTTCTAAATGGCCAAACCATCTCAGCATGCCTTTTTCAATCTTTGTGACTACATCCTCTTTCACACCACAACGCTCTCTTACACCAGTATTTCGAATTCTGTCTCTCAAAGTCACACCACACATACTTCTCAGAATTCCAATTTCCACTGAATTTATTTTACTTTCATTCTTTTTCTGCCATACCCAACTTTCACTTCCATACATTAAAGTTGGCACTAACACTCCATCGTGCACGGCTATTCGAGCCTTCTTTGGTACTTGCCGGCTACTCATAAAGGCGTGTAGTGCCCCATTCACTCTGTCCCCGCATTTACTCTTCTAACAATATCTTTTTCATATTTCCCATCTCTCGTAAACAAAGTTCCCAAATATACAAACTCATTCACCTGTTCGACTTTCTCTCCTCCAATCACAATATCACACGTTGTCGTGTATTCATCCCTCTCAAATACCATTACTTTCGTCTTACCTACATTCATTTTCATCCCTTTCCTTTCAAAAGATTCATGCATACTTGTTACCATCACCTGCAACTCGTCCGCCGATGATGCAAGTAAAACTTGATCATCAGCGTAAAGCAGACATTTGATGAGTAACTCATTCATCCTTACACCGCATTCACTTTCTTTCAAATCTTTTAAACAGCTATCCATGAATAGGTTAAACAACCACGGTGACGCTACACATCCCTGTCTAACACCCTTTTGGATGCTAAACCACTCGGTGTATGACCGTTAATCGTTAATCCTCACGCAAGCTCTGGAATCCCTATAAAGAGATTTCAGTGCTTGAACAAGGTTATCGTTCAACCCATACATGGACAGTACCGACCATAGTTCACTCCTCAACACTCTATCGTAGGCCTTTTCTAAGTCTACGAAGGCACAGTAAACCTTTTGGTTTTTGCCCAAAAACTTCTCTACTATGCTTCGCAGAGAAAAGACCTGATCCGTGCATCCCATTCCTTTCCGAAAACCTGCCTGTGCATCCCATATTTTCGCATCGGTTTCTTTCACAACTCTTTCAACCAATACTTTTGCATACAACTTACCAACGACGCTGAGCAGACTAATGCCCCTATAGTTTTTACAGTCTTGCCGTGAGCCTTTCCCTTTGTAAAGAGGTACGATGACAGCCTTGCACCAATCACTTGGCACTTGGCCGGTGGTATAGCATAAATTGAAAAGGCTGCACAGCTGACTCGCTATGACGCCATGTCCAGCCTTCAGCATCTCGGAAGTTATCCTGTCATACCCTGGTGACTTACCTGATTTCATACCCTTAATAGCTTTCACAATCTCATCCATACCAATGTCATCTTTACATTTGTTCTTGCCTATACTTAGTGAACTACGTTCACTCTCTGTTACACCTCTTTCATACAAACTTTCAAAATACTCCTTCCAACGTTTTAACACGCATTCTTCCCCTTTCACTATATTTCCATCTTGGTCTCGTATGGATTTCAGTTCTGAGGTTTGAGTTATGCCTCTTACTGATCTAACAGATTTCCAGAAAAACTTAATGTTCGTCTGAAAATCCTTAGACAACCTTCTATCAAAATTATCCTTTTGTTCATTTTTCTTTTCGTTCACCACATCCTTTACAATTTCTTTCATTTTCCTATAATCATTCCAGGCCCTTTCTATATCCTCATTTGTCGCCTTATGCATTCGTTCGTTTGCTCTGGTGGCTAGCCAGTCTAACCACGCTTTCTTCTTTTCACATACAACTTTTTGTACACTTTTATCCCACCAAATATTCTTCATCTTTCTTCCTCTTCATCTCTTTATTACACCACATACTTCACCAGCTACACTCACCACACCTTCTTTGACTACCTTCCATAGCTCTTCTACTTCTCTTATGTCTTCAGATCCCTCAAACTTCTCAACCAACTTACTTTTGTACTCATCTGCCACTTCTTCCTCTTGCAGTTCCTCTACTTTTATTCTCTCTAGTACACTTTTAGTCTCAGGGATTCGGTGGCGCCATCCTTTGAATAGACCACTTATTCGGCTCATTACCAGAAAGTGGTCTGTATGGATTGCGGTCCCACGATAGACTCTTGTGTCTAGAACATTCTTTCTCAGTCTTTCATCTACAATCACGAAGTCAATCATACTCTTTCTCACATTTTTCCTCTCTCGTGGAAACGTATGGATTCTTTTATGTTCAAACATAGTATTTGTAACACAAAGACCCCATTCCAAGCATATCTCAAGCAGACTGTACCCATTCTCATTCTCACTCTCGTCACCGAATTGACCTAGTACTCTTTCAAAACCATCACGTTTTACCCCAACCCATCCATTAAAATCACCTAACATTATTACTCTTTCATTATACTGACTTAACCGCAACACATCTCTCAGGGTCTCCCAGAATGCCTTTCTTTCCTCTTGTTCTCGCTGTATTACAACTGCACCCATATCTACAGGAGCGTACACTCCTACTAGGAAGATACGGGTCATACCAACTTTCATTCTCAACCACATTACTCTTGCATTCACGCATTCGAACTCAGTCACACACTCAGACATACTTGTGGAAAGAATGAGACCCACACCTTGGCAACCTCTGGTGGTGTTCGGTACTCCAGACCAATACGCCGTGTATTGTCCATGTGTTGTAGTATCACACCCTTTCCGCTTCGTCTCATTCACACACAACACATCGATCCGCTTTTCACTCATCAGCTGACATACTTCGTCCATCTTACCTTCTATTCCTCCTCCCACATTCAACGTAGCAAAACGGCTCTCCGTTGGCCACTTTTCGCCTCTCTGGGAAACGAAACGTGACGGGTGGCGGACCACGTCGCCGCCATTTGAAGGATTAAAATGAATTATATCCATTGCGTTCCCACGAGTATTAGGGACTAAACGGTCCACCCTCGCAGAGCCCTATACGGGAGTAAGGCGGATCCATGCTGTGTCCTATGACCGCCAATATAGACACCCTCCGTTATCGACCAGAATACCCTCTGGCCAAGGATCCCTCAGCACGGGTCGGATAACACTTTGGATCGGGGTTTTGTTTCAGGTATGCTCCCTCGGACTAAATAGCTCACTTGTGCTCGTCCCCTGCGTCTCGGTGAGCGTACAGTAAGCCAGCTGACTCGGCCTGTGAGCGCCGCCGTTGGTATGCATAATTATGCCTACTCTTCCGCCGCCGCTCTAAGTTACTATCCTGTACTGATAGTAACTATGCTATCGTAGGCCTCTGATGAATCCTAAGATTCTAGAGCCCCCGATAGAGGCAGTTTAAGGTCATACCCGATGGTATCTTAGTTAATTAGTCAGAGTATTATAAAGTTAGCTAAATTGTACATAATAACTTTCTCTTATTTCCGTTAGTAAGATATATATACATGACTAATGATATAATAATTAACCTTTCTACGGTTCATTATATTCAACATGTCAGCCGTAAAACGTTATCGGACAAAAGCTTTCCACAATGTAATTGTCTCCAGCAGTTGAGGGGATGCCACGCTTGGTGGATGGGTTGGTGTTCGCAGCATAATAGTCTTATTACAGATATCAGCACATCCAGCTACCCCAATCTGTCATTTTTTTTATAGATTTTCAACTTTATCACATAATCGTAAGGTTCACTTTCAATTGGGGAAATTTGACAGATTGGTGTTGCTTGATGTGCTGGCATCTGTAATAAGACTAACATACTGCGATCACCAACGCGTCCACAAAGCGTCTGTACCTACTGATATGTTATTCTGTAGAGCCTGCTTTAGCTATATTAAGCCCACATCTGAACCCTGAGTAGCGTTAAATAATGCTATAATTTAAAGTTTTCATATTTGGATTGCATTACTGGTGTGTCGCAGCAGCTAAGACAGTCGCCTCGCCGCTTCGTGTCGCGGGTTCGAGTCCCGCGCCGGACAACTATTTGTGTGACCCATAAATAGTTGTTCTGAGTCTGGATGTAATTTGTGTCCGTCTATTATATGTTTATAAAGGTTGTCTGGAAGAGATCGCAGTTAGCGGTAACACCGCCCATTGTACTAGATTTATTACAACTGTATACTTTATATGTAAATCTTGGTGTACAATAAAGAGTAGTATTTGTATTGTGTACTGAACTGAACTGAACTTTTTTTTTTTAAAAGGCTACACCCGCATTAGGGAATGTAATCCATGTCGCGGTGTACTTTATACAATACAATACATGTATTGTATAAAGTCCGTGTGTACTTTATACAATACATGTATTGTATTTTATAAAGTACACCGCGACACAGGGATTAGATTCCCTAACGCGGGTGTAGTCTTCACAAAAAAAAAGTTTTCATTTGTGTAGAGATGGGTTGGCGATATTTTATACCGTCAGCCATACAGCAAGATAATAAATCCAATTTAACAATTTTAAGTGAGTGCAACAAAAATAAAAAACGACTGTTCGTAATTATACTAATGTAGGTATATTTTTTGTCGGTTTTGATTCCGGTGTTTTATTTTACAAACTTGATTTTTTACTGAAAATATTAATTATAATTTAATACCGACAATTCCTACGGTATTTTTCTTACTACTTTATTTTTCCAGAATAATTAGCTGACTAGAATAATCTAGTATTTCATTCGACGCACCAACTCGCTAAGATGTTTTAATTTCGTTTGCAAAGAACCTGATACTGTAATCCTATATCCACTTATAAAAACGTGACTAAACCAAAGATACGGCGATTAACTGTCATTAAGACAAGATTGCTAGATAAATAGGTATACTGATATGTATGTATATACACGTCATTTTGGTTGTTGACGCACATCTATAATAATCATATCCTAGGACATTATTTACACACGGCCATCTGATCCCAAACTTGTACTATGGAAACCAGATAACTGATAAACTACATATACTACTTTTCTTTTGTAAATACATAGGACAAACAGACAGTCATGTTCATGCAGACAAATATCTGTCTTGGGTGGGAATCGTACCCACGACGTCGTCCGCCGTGAAAAGCAAGCATTTGCCAACCACGCCAATGAAATAGAAATACCAAACGCCAAAGAATATTTTTTTACTACTTTTTAGGATAATAGGATACTTCATCCGAACAGGGGCAAATATTAATTACGATAGCAAAAATTTAAGAGACTACATATCTAGTTGCAATTCTCTCGTTTTATGAGGCTATAGCCTCTTTACATAACTCTGTCTCCCGCTTTGTTTTGGAGGGAAGTGGAACTCATTTTCTAACTCCTTTTTTTTCTGATTAAATTCATTGCGAGATCCGAGACAGTCAAAGCGATCCCTCGGGAAATGCCTGAGCCTCACCGCTCAGTGTCATTTCATTGTGTGAAACTGTTGATCCTGGCTTATAGGAGTTGCAGTGGTGGGTAAGAGGGAGGGACCAGTCCCCCCATCTTACCAATAATTCTTAAAAAAAAAGACTACACATCACTTTTTAAAATTTCGGTACACTCTCCCACTATTACCATTCGTTCACCAGTGTACAGTGTGAAGCAGTACCTTAGTACTCGTAGATATTAATAATTACAGTAACTTAATGTAGATATTAACGTAATGAGGAACACTCAAATGTTAATTATACATTAAAAAATCGTTGATAAGTCAATCTTTTTTAAAGTACTGTTTTGGACATTCATAGCAAGTTTAATTGTATACTTATATATTATAATTGTAACTGGCCTACTGATTAGTGCCCCGGACTGCTAAGCCAGAAGGCGAGGGTTCGATTCCCACCCGGGAAAAATCTTTGTGCGATGAACACGATTTAGTGTCTGGATGTGATTTATCTACAATCTGTATTTATTTAGAAGTATATGTATAAGTATATTTATCAGTTATCTGCTTGCCCATAGTATAAGTTTTGCCTAGATTGCGATCAGATGGCAGTGTGTTAGTTGTCCCTAGATATTTATTTAATATTTGTATTTATAATAAAACTAATTGTTCGATAAATTACGGATAGACACCGCATGCTTAGATAATGATCAGATTTTAACCAAGTTATTAAGTGACACCAGGCAAGCTATATAATAGAGACCTTGTAGTCGCCGCTATATCTGGGATGTGTTACATAAGTCATCTCAAAGTGGGGATAGGTTGTCGTTTATTACAAACATGTACATAGATGACATGTTTTATTATTATTAACTCGTAGATTACTGGAGTACTTTATAACAGAATACAGGTAGTCTAGTTAAATGGTATATGAATAAATTATTATTCATGTTTGATTTGCAAAAAAGAAAACAAAGAAATGCTTTTATTCATAATATACAACAATACCAATTATAGTAGGTGCTTGAGAACAAAACACGTTGCGGTATACCGTAAATGGGGGCAAGTTCAGCATTAGCCACAGCAAGAATTGCTGTAGCGCTGGTATTTTAGTTAGAGCTTGACGCCATACATACCTATAATTCCTGTATAGGTATTAAAAAACATAATAAATTAAATACACAACGCATAATAACTGGTCGAACTGCTGTTGGGGTACTCATAATATTTTATTTTTACATACAGTCGTCGCCTCTGGTAGACTTTGTGTGACTTGTTAATTTTGTAAATGTATGCGGATGTACCCACCGTTTCCTCATCTAGCAAGAGGTTATTCTAATTGCTTGAGTGAAATTTAATGTTATTGTTTATTATCTCACAATTTTTTGATTCATTAGTTGACAACGGTTCTGTGCGTGCATTAGCCTACATAACGCCCATCACAATGTAAGAAAATATATGATATAAAAAAAAACGAAAACAAAAAGCAAAAGAAGACGAAAAAAGCAATCCCGGAGTTTCTTTGTGGCTTTCTTCTCCGGGTCGTCCACCTAGGTAGCTAAAGAAAGCCGCAGGTTAGCTAGGGTAGGCTCCTGAGCGGCGAGGATCGCTTTGGCCCCTTAACGCGTCATCGATGATCCCATGCAACTGATCACACCCTCTCTTAGAATTCTGTCCTTTTGCTTCAGCGGCCCCCTGAGCTGTGGCCCAAAAGGGTGGCCTCGGGTATTAGTCGTTTAATTTAAGCTACTAGTTAAGAGCCTTCTGCGCTAGCCAAATGCTCATTGCCTTCAATTCTTTAATTTTAATATTGTACAACTAAATTTCAAAATAATAGATTAGTAACTTGTTAGAGGCGCTCATAGCTAGATGCTCTCACCGGTCTGTAAGCGATCGGCGAGGGAAAGCAACTAGGCTCGCGGTCAGTCCATAGATGGGTGACCGCCATAGTGGTTTAATTTCTGAGCGTCTCCGTGCTTCGGAGGGCACGTTAAGCTGTCGGTCCCGGTTGTAGTCATTAGACAACAGTCGTTAAGCCATGTCGGAGGCCTACTGGGCGGCTTGAACAACTCTGACACTAGGGTTACCACTACCCATACGATAAGCAAGCAAGTAACTTGTTATTTATTTTAGGATTTAAGAAAATATATGTGATAAAGCAGACCGCACGGACGGACTAATTTTTTTTTTGTAATTTTTATACTGTATTCGACTATGTTTATGTACTGCATTCTGAGCTTGAAAAGTAAAGTGTATGTTAATACCCGAGTGCTGAATAAATTTCATTATATCATTTCATTTCATTACAAAGACAAAACAAGTTATAATATAATAATCAGAAGTGGACAGCTAACATACAATAAAATCGAAATTGGGTAAATTTTTCAGTAACAAAATGTTACCTAATAGAAAAGGATAATGAAAAGTATTAGGATTGAATAAAAGTATAATTTAAAAATAAAAAGTCAAAGTAGTTCGCAAATGATATTATTTAGTAAGCCTTTTCGATTTTATTAGACGCATCCATACTTATGAGCTCCGCTTAAGCAGTAACATTATGTGTTATATACTCTTTGGTTAACTCCGCGGAGCATTAAGACGTAGGTATACGCGGCGGGATACTTAAATTGTCATGACTGTAATTATTGAGGTAATTTTACCATTTATTAGAATCAATAATTCTGTAGTTTGTGCTTTGTGTGTAAAAAACTTATCAGACTTAAAAATGCCAAATTACGGATGTAATTCAAAAGTTGCAAAACCGAGGACTCAGTACTTCTTGTGGATAAAACCCCGATAAAACTAAAAACCTAGGTACATAATTATTTTTTGCTATACGTCTTTCTAAATTTTCCATATATCATAAGGTTGGTCGCATAGCTCAGTTTTTAAACGAATACTTGGTATTAAACTTAACATAATAAATAATGTCTAAAAATAAAAAAAATTTATAGCCAGGAAGTAATTCCTGTTAGCTTTAAGGCCGCGAATTGCATTGTAATCTTATTTTCCCTATTTGTAATAGTATTTTTTATTTGCAATAACGATTAATTGCATTTCTTCTTCTAATAGATAGAATAAGTACATGTGCTTCGATAAGATCGCGTGTTCAAAGACATTGCTTATTTATTATAGGTAGGTATTCGATGTAACATAACTATATATATATATAAGTACTAAACGCTTGACAGTTGAACGGAATACAGTAGCCTTAATCAGAATCAGAAATATTTATTGCACTTAGGAACACATGGTACACTTATGCACGTCAATAATTAAAATTATCTATACATATAATAAAATCGTAGGAAAGTCAAAACTGTACATTTAATATTTTTAAAAAGGATACTTTGGGCGTGATCTACAATAGATATCTAAGCCAAAAATATAACTTTTAGAATTTTTGTCTCTGTGTCTGTATGTATGTCCGGGCTAAACTCAACAAGTACTGCATGGACTTACTTCAAATTTTTCATGAATATTACTAAGAGGTCGGGTCAACATATAGGCTACATATTATCACGCTATCACCTACGGGGGAGGAGCTATGATAATATATAAAATTTAACGCGGGTAAAACCGCGGGGTACACAATACAGAAAATAAATTAAAACTTAAAATAGAAGATAGGTAGGTAGATAACATAATATATATTCACAATATCACAAATGCAAAAAAATAAAATTTACTATACTTCTTCTTATCGTGTCTATGGTAAGAATTAGATAATATTAATATTAAATGTTACAAAATGTCAATATTATAATTTGTTATATTCGGCTTGGTAAACACCAAGCGTCGTCGTTATCATTCAATTAATCATTAATGGAGTAGTAAGCCTTTTTTGTTAAAATATGTATGTTTGATAGTCAATTTAAATTTGTCATATGGCAAGTTAAGCAAGTCGATGGGTATTTTATTATAAAAGCGTACACCTAGCCCCACAAAGGATCCGTGTACCCTGTGTAGACGGTACGAATTTTAACATCTCCAAAGATAAATAAAAAATAACAATTGTTTTATGAAAATTGATCATGTATCTTTATTATGTATTCAAGCCGAATATTTTAGATACAATATTGTTGTAACGAACGCATTATTATGTTTATAATGAAAAGGTCTTTATATGAGGATCGATCAAAAGTCTTTATATTAGGATCAGTAATTGAGAATTAAAAAGTAATAAGTACTCATTTTTGTTATTGATTTGATAATAGTGAGCTAAAGCATAATCGTTAAGGTGCAAAAGGTATCCCAGTAAACTTTGAGTTAAAAAAAGTGCAAAAATTTGAGGTAAAAATAATGATTTATTGGTTTATTTTGTAAATAATGATTTATTGGTATATCTTAAAGGCACAAACAATTTTATATGGCTTTTTTTAAATACAACGCCCGCACCGGCTCAATTATTCCGTGTCGCTGGTTACTTTGCAAACATGTTATAGACGGACACAAAGTACATCCCGACTCATGGAGAACAACTATTTATGGTTCGCACAAATTGCTGTGCTGTATAGGAATCGAACCCGGGACACGGAATTGCAAGGCGGCTGTCTTGTTTTAGCATTTATTAAGAAACTTTCGGAGTGCTGAGCCTCTAGCATGAGTTCCTGCAGTTTACTTACTCGATCACACGTAAAGTTTCGCCCCATACATTGAGCACCAGCGCCTCTCGCGGAAACTATTAAGAACTAAAACTCTGGTGCTCAATGTATGGGACGAAACTGTACGTGTGATCGAGTAAGTAAACTGCAGGAACTCGTGCTAGAGGCACTGGAGTTATTACTCTCAATACCATAAGGTCTCCTTCAAGTGACCTGTAAAAGTATTTTCAGCTTATTTTGATATACTTAATAACATACCTTATAATTGGCTTAATTAGTCGCTCAACTATTTGTAGTTATTTTGTAAAAGCGATATGAGAGCAGGAAGTTTATTTGTAAGTACTTGTCTGGTTTGACAAACTTGTTCTTACCCAGCTACAGGAATAATGGCAGGTATATTATATTTTTATTTTAAGCCGTTTATTTAAAAATAACCGACCAAGTGCGAGACGGACTCGCGCTCGAAGGGTTCAGCACCATTATTTTTGTTTTTTAGGATTTGTTGTTATAGCGGCAACAGAAATACATCATCTGTGAAAATTTCAACAGTCTAACTATCTCGGTTCATGAGATACAGCCTGGTGACAGACGGACAGGCGGAAAGACAGTGAAGTATTAGTAACAGGGTCCCGTTTTACCCTTTGGGTATGGAACCCTAAAAATAACATCATAACCGAAACCCGTCCACCGTCAGCCTGATATTGGACACTACTGGACATAGGCCTCTCACTGTATTCCTTAGTCGCCTTTTACGCGACACCCACGGGATGGTATGGGTGGACCTTTAAACCATTTCACTGGTGGACAATTATTTGGGTAACATAAATTAGTTGTTCTTAGTAAACATTTTTACGTAATATTTACGTAAAAATTACGCAAAATTTACGTAATATTTACGTAAAAATTACGTAATTTTTACGTAAAAATTCACTCTCATACCACCTAGAACTAACTTCATGCTGTTAAATTTTTTGGTGTCGGTGTGCGCGCGCATCGTAAAAATTCACTCTCATCATTTTTTTCCATCGCGCCAAAAGAAGTATAACTTCAAAAAAATGTTGCATATATGGTAGCACTTACATATTATTTAAGATGACACTGGAACCCGCACTTGGATACCCTGTGTTGACATATATATGTGTGCATGTATAGGTGAAGCCATGTGCAAGTTAGTTATTAGTTATGATTTTTTCGGTTTCTATATAATTTAGTCGTAAGAGCCAATCACTAACTAGTTTTTTACATGCGAACTTGGTTAGTTGCAGTATGCAGTACCAGTTACCTACTTATTTACTAAAAGCAATTGGCCTTAAACTTGATACAAACATATCTTTAATTAATGAATATGAGACGGAAGAAGAAAAGCTGATGAGAGAGGGATTAAGGAGGAAGGATCTACCATCAAAAAATGTGCCTCATCTTGATATTGTCAAAAATTGTGCCTACCATCAATCGATTTAAATATTTAATTAAATGTTAAAATAGATTAAGAGCTTAGTCTATACCAAGGTCTTTCAAACAAACTCAAAAAGTTCTTGTTCAATACACTTTTACATTGTATTTTGACATTTCCATGTAATGATATTTTGACTCTCAATTAATTGTTAAATAATCTTGAAATTTACACTGTTACCGATATTAGCATTTAGAAGATTGACTAATTATTTCTTTGACTGTTATTTAAATTTAACTATACCTCTAACTCATACAATAAAACAGACATAATATGTAACTAGGTTTATAATATTCTGACACAATGTAAAACTTGTTATTGTTTGTATAAATTGAAATTGAGAAACAGATTCGTAAACCGTATAATACCTAAAGACGTTATATGGAAAATGTTATATCTATATGACCTACATATAGATATAACATTTTCCATATAATATCTTTGATCTCGAAATTTTTGACCCTTTTCTCAATTTCATGGATACACATTTATGATTTTGAACTAACAGAAAATCCTAATTTGGCTTGTAGCTAATTACGGACATTAACAGGTACATAGGTTATCTACTGAACAGAAACATTTATTTTCAGTAACATGTGATTACAAACTGTGGTGCATTGCATGTAGGATAGTATACGTTTTTATGTTCAGACATGTTTGCCTTGCAAATGGTGGCGTGAAAATGTTACAATTATTTAAATCAAAATGATGACATGTAGTTTTATATAATTATTAATGTATTATATAGTTATGTAGTTTTCTATAATTATTAATGTATTATATAGTTTTCTATAATTATTAATGTATTATATATTACATTAATTTGTGTATCATATCAACTGGTGAAGTACGAACATATGGCAGACACTATTGTTTTACTATTGTGTCTAAGATTAATCTAGTCTAAATTAGTCGTCAGTCTTTCAGAATGGTATCCACTGCTGGACAAAGGCACCCAAAGATTTGGACAATTGCCGGTTTTGTACTACCTGCATCCAGTGGCATCTGGCAAATCGTGTAACATCATCTGTCTTGTGGGCAACCTGCCCACGCTGCTCGTGGTTCGTGGACGCTACCTTCTGCCCCAGCGTCCGTCACTTCTACTGAAGTGGAAACCAAGCTCAAATCAGCGCCAAATTGCGGTTTAGTATGCTGTAAGTAAACTTGTTTTTCTCAGGCCTTGTAAACAAATTAGTGATGTAAAGCAAACATTAGAGTGAAAGTACCGCAGAGGCACTCAACCGGGACTCGGTGGTTCCGGTTGGCGTCAGGCGCCCGTAATCTCAATGCATATCGTAAGCTCATTGATTATTTGGACGATTTGTTTGTTTCCTTGGAGTAATGTCACTTTTCTGGTTTTAAGTGGGTAAAAAGAGCAGTTTTTGAAGTTATACTTCTTTTGGCGCGATGGAGAAAAATGATGAGAGTGAATTTTTACGATGCGCGCGCACACCGACACCAAAAAATTTAACAGCATGAAGTTAGTTCTAGGTGGTATGACAGTGAATTTTTGCATCGTAAAAATAACAGCATGAAGTTAATTCCAGGTGGTATGAAAATTGATAACTATGTTCAAGTTGTATATTAAGAACTTTTCAAATTTTCAATTATGTAATATTTATAGTTTAATTATGTATCTTGTTTCTCCTCGAAGTGATTGTAAATCTTTGAGAAATAAAGAAATTCCAACCGTTATTAAGAAGTATAACTTCTAACGCGTGTACATAAGTACACACAAGTTTTTTTTCTACATTTATCATCGCTGTCATCTTGTTGCTTTATTTCTCGAATGGTCAGTGGTTCAATAGTTCAATAACTTCAAAACGCTCATGAGGCCTCTAACGACTGTTGCCGGGACCAACTTCAAACTAATATAATAAAGGCGAAAGTTGGTGAGTCTGTGAGTGTGTATGTTTGTTACTTCTTCACGTCTAAATGGTTGGAGCTATTTTAATAAAATTTAGTATGGAGTTAGCTGACACCTTGGATTAACACATAGGCTATAATTTGTAATTTAAAACCGAGGGGCACAGCTAGTATGTTATGAATAAAATGTAACTAAGAAAAAAACATCTTGACATAGCCAGGGAAGTCGTTAAAAATTTAATTAGGTGGGCGACTGCACGTGTGGCGTAGCAGTTAAGACAGTTGCCTCGCTGCTTCCTGTCTTGTGTCAATTCTCGTGCAGGACAACTATTTGTGTGACCCACAAATAATTGTCCCGAATCCTTAGAGCGGGCGTTGTCTTTTTATAAATATAAAAAAAAAGAAATTAAAAAACCCATCTACTAACCCTACCACGCACCTAGATGCCTTACCTAATCAATTACTTACAGAAAACTGACTAGTTAGTGTTAAGGTTTTTAGTCAGGTGTCTTAAGATCTAGTTTTACTTCGGATATACCGCACCTTTAAGGGCATTGGATGGGCTGAATGCGTGCAAAGCACATTTGTACGAATTAATTTCTAATTAATAAAAAATTAATGAAAAATGTAAACTATATAAAAGTCTGGCAATAGATTTGCATTAATTTTGATAATTTTAGTATATATTTGTTGGAATGATCATTAGTACGAAATATCGGCTTACTACGAAAAGTAAGGGAGAAGTTTGCGCACTTCGATAGAGTCTGTACGAGTTAAACCATCTGCAGTTATTCTGCAGTCATAATTTTTCATAATTCTAAACTTATCAAAAGTCTACTGCACAACTTTTCTTTTGTTTACATCTTTAATTAATGTTGCCAAGGTACAAAAAGTAAATATGTTTTTGCGCAGACTATCCAAAGCCATTAAAACATATTTATGCATTATAAAATAATATATTCTTCGCCATTATCGCTATATGTGCGAGAAATATGCTCCTACCGCACTACAATCGTAAATATGAATGTTTTTACGCCACTATTTGCATTGTAAACGCAATTTAATTTTGCAGTAGGAATGTTGTCTGAGCTACACTCAGTGTTTAATGATAGCTATCCTTTTTCGATGCGACATTTACACCTGCCTGGTAACTCCTATGTAAAAGGTTGGACCTTTTACAAAACAACTAGAGCAAAAGAAAAGTTAATTAAATGTTTAAAATGTCGTGCAGACAGGTAAAATGGGAAATGCAGTCAAGTAACCTAACCTGTTATATGAACTCTCTACAATTTTGTAATTGGATGCTAAAGGGAGACGCCGCCGAATGCGGAAGAGAGACATTTAGAATTTAGCCTTGAAAGGTTTTCATTATTCATTATTGACGGGCCTGTTGGCGTGGTTGGCAAATGCTTGCTTTTCACACCGGAGGTCGTGGTTTCGATTCCCACCTAGGGCAGATAGTTGTGTGCATGAACATGTCTGTTTGCCCTGAGTCTGGGTGTAATTATCTATATAAGAATCTATATTTACAAAAAAATTGTATATGTAGTATATCAGTTATCTGGTTTCAGTACAAGCTCTGCTCAGTTTGGGATCAGATGGCCGTGTGTAAATAATGTCCCGGGATATTTATTATTATAATTATTATATTCTAGCTGCGCCCCATGGTTTTACCCGCATTATTCGGGTATATATATATATATGTATAAGCAATATAACTACAAAGTTTCATCAAAGTCTGTTCGGTAGTTCTTGAGTGAAAGAGTAACAAAGATCCATACACCCATACTCACAGACTTCCGCATTTATAATATTAGTACAGTAGTAGGAAGTACTCCAACCTTTTTTTAAACATTACGTATACAGTTTGCTCAGGTTTCTTTCGCTGCTTCACCAGACAATAGAGGCGAGCGTGTACTCAAGCCGCCTAGCAAATAAAACTAGAATCCAAGAACCCGCGCCGCCTTAGGGGTTGTAGCCTCCATGCTTTACGGTAACTGACAGGGTATGAGGACATTGTTTTAGGGACGTATAAGTGAGGTAGTAAAAAATAACATATTTACTAACTTTCTTTTTAACTACATCTCTTATAAAAATCTGGTGATCGACATTTTGGAACACTAATTTATAAAGGAAAACTTTCCTTTATAAATGAATCTTCCAAAATGACGATCAGCTGATTTTTTTATACAACTTAGTTGGCAAACAAGCATACGGCCCACCTGATAGCAAGTGGTCACCGTAGCCTATGAACGCTTGCAACACCAGGGGCATCATTAGCGCGTTGCCGACCTTTTAGAAACCTTACATCTCCCTTTTTGAAGGGCCCCATGCTGTAGCATTTTGGAAAAACCGTAACAGGGAGTTCATTCCACAACCTCAACGTAAGTGGGAGGAAGTTTCGCTGAAAGCGAACCGTACGTGATCCAAAAGGTTCGAGGATGTGAGGATCCCTGTCTGTGGCGAGAGGTGCGTTGTTAAAAGGTGGCCGTAGGCATCAAATCAAATAATTCTTCCGAACACATCCATGATGCATTCTGTATAGATATTCATCAATATTATTCGCTTATCATAAACTGGTTTTCTTTCATGTTCTGTATCAATTTCCTTCAGTATTTACATCAAACCTTTTATATATTACACTTTGTATATGTTACACCTTTTATAAGAGACAGGAAACAACGTTGGTACTTTCTGTGGCACAGGTTTTAAGTATGTCATAGGACGACAAATGAGCAAGCGGGTTACCTGGATGGTAAGTGATCAACGCCGCCCATGTACACACGCAAAACCAGAGGAGTCACGGGTGCGTAGCCAGCCTTTAAAAGAGTCAGCAAACAAGTGTTACTGACCCTTCCCCCCATACCGATGAGCTCTGGCGAGCTTACTCACACGCAGAAACACAAGATTAAAGTTATTATTAAGGAATGTCTTCTGTAAGCACAGGTAAAATACAAATATCATAACTCTGATCTACTGTATATATCTTCTTAGAAAGCATCTATATAGTAACAGAATCCCACCAGCGAATTTATATGTGCACTTAAACAGGATACCATCGAGCTAAAAATAAATAACATACTTTTCAAGGAGGCATACGGTAAAAAAAGAAAGCCTCTTGGCCCTTAGCCAAGATTTCTCTCCTTATATTTAATGTTTGTGTACACAAAGGTCTTGTGTTTACCAGATTGAAGATAAGTCACAAGCATGCTTGACATACAAAGTTATATTAAAAAGCTTGCTCATGGCTGGTTTGCTTTATTGTTTGATGTATAAAAAAACATGCGAGGTAGTCTTTGAGAACTGGTCATAGAAGTGAAAACTATTTTTTACACTTCTAATCTATATTATATAATCTACAATAAATATAGGTCATGGGAAGCATGACGATGACGCGAGTTCCATGATTTTAGTTCAACCAAAAAGCTCTCAGCCAGAGAGTACAAAAAGGCAAAGCCGCATTAATACCCACCATTTAATAAAAACGTGTTCGGTGTTTATGCTTGACGGCTGAGATCTATAGAGCGTACTTAGACTTTACTCAAACTTTACCTACGTAAAACTTTGCTAAGTATATGCTAAGCTTATAATTTGATTTGGTATTTATAGACTTTTTGACGTTAAGATTATGCTCAGCATAAGCTAAGACAGACAAAGTCAAAACATTTCGTTTGATGCATTAACTTCTTACTTACTCTTTGGAAAACATTTAAACACAGTAATCATTATAAATAAAACATGGTGCGAATCGTTCCTCTGTGTATTATTATTATTGAACTATCTAAAAAATGACAAGTGACACACAAAACGACGACTTAGTTAAAACTTACACTTTTACTAAGTCGTCGATTTTGTGGACTTAGCGTTTGCTAAGCATGCACTCAAAGGGATTCGAACATTACTTTATAAATACCGACTTTGATTTAAGTCGTAAGTAAAGTCTGAGCAAAGTCTAAGTAGGCTCTATAGATCTCAGCCTAAGTACCATAAACTATGCTTTAAGCTTAGGTCTGCCATGTGGCTGAGAAACCCGGGAAGGTTGATAGATACTTGCCTTTTACGCCATAGGTCGTGGGTTCGATTCCCACCCAGGACAGATATTTGTGTGCATGAACATGTCTGTTTGTCCTGAGTCTGCGTGTAATTATCTATATAGGTATGTTTTTAAAAAAGAAAAGTAGCATATCTAGTATAGTATATCAGTTATCTGGATCAGATAGCCCTTTCTGAATAATGTCCCAGGATATCACTATATAAGTATATTATAGTTGTATATGTCAAAATATTGTCTGTAATCATGTGCTGAATGGAAATAAATTATTCTTTTTATACCAAGAATTATACTTTACAGTTCCCGATTACTTTATACTCCAGTAGTAAGTATTTTTAATCACGTTTCTGGAAACATATATTTTCTTAATTTTTTATCGCGGCTAGTCCCTCCCTCTTACCCACCACTGCAACTCCTGTAAGCCAGGATCAACAGTGGCACACAATGAAATGACACTGAGCGGTGAGGCTCAGGCATATCCCGGGGGATCGCTTTAACTGGCTTGGATCCCGCAACGAATTTAATTAGAAAGATAAAAAGGAGGATTTAAGAAATGAATAGTTCCACTTCCCTCCAGAGCAAAGCGGGAGACAGAATTATGTAAAGAGGCTATAGCCTCATAAAATGGGAGAATTGCAACCAGAGAAGCCAGTTGTAAAAGCTGGTACCTAACTTATATGCATTACATGTGTACCGGCTGCCTACTTGTCTCCTTTCTCCCGCTGAACCGCCGCACGCGCCCGCCCGATTTTTTTTAACTCAAGAGTAGGCGCGTACATTTACAAAATACTCATAAAGTGATGAAAATGTAGGTACATAAGTGGGTTAGTTTCTGTATGTTTATAAATATGTATGTTATGTATGTTTATAAATATTGCAAATAAAGCGATTTACAAAAAAATATTTACTCTCGTAAATAATGAAATAATGATATTTATTCAGCACCTGGGTATTTTCATACACTTGTACTTGTCAAGCTCACGATGTATTACATAAACACAGTTTAAAAACAGTAATTAAAACAACAAAATATTTTGAATTAGTCTGTCCGTGCGGTCTGTTTTGTGTATATTTTCTTACCGAATAATAAACCCTTAAATTATCCCAGAAATGAAATGCATGTATCTGGCAACCCTATTCACGCCAATAATTAAACGTCCGACATGACTTGAACGTGCATCTTATAATTTGCTATAACATGTATACACGGCTACACATCAAGCTATACATTTCCAGTATAAGCTCTCGTGTTGTATAGGATTTCCATACAATGAGAGGTCAGTTTATATTGGAAATGTATAGCTTGATATGTAGCCTTTTTTTTTTAATTCCGTTTTACGGCTCTGGCTTCTTTGGCCTTATGAGCCTTCAGTAAATATATTTATATATCATTTATTTCCGTCACAGTCAAGTCATACATATTCCTTGTCCAACCCCAGTAAAGCAGTGGAGACTTTACTAGAGGCTTTTGTGGAGTTTTGGTTACAACACGGAAAATCACAATTCACGGCAATATCGCACTTTCCTCCACTTGTGTACGTTGTCGAAGATGTTATGTCTAAAAACCCACAATATTTACACATAAAAACTCGAATTTACACCAGTTTTTGAAAATAAAACATAGCCTCGATGCGTCTTTTTCCGCGTTGTCGCCAAAAACCTGATATGTAGCCGTGCGTACGGTATTGACAGTGCAAATACAAGCGTTAAATGCCGGAGTCTACACATTTGCAGATCAAATTAAGGACTTCCCTATACCACTTATACGAGAAGAGGCTAGATAAGCGTTTTATAAGAAAAATTAGGTTTAGGTTTAAAGACATTTATTCCCATTACGACATACGTCACTTACATGACAACTTAAATAACAAATAATATTAACATATCCGTTGTCATCGAGGATATATAGACAAAGTTAACAATAACTATCAAAATTATCAAATACAACACAAATTAATATGAACTAAATAACAAACCAACACGTACAATTTATATAATAACAGTACAATTTATATAAACGAAGCAAGATAGTATTATGCTAGATATTTGGAAATTGTTATTTTTGTCTTTATATGATTTACTAGTCTCTTTTTAAATACGTTAAGCATTTAATATTTTTAATGTCCGAGGGTATCCTATTATAAAACCGCGCGCCATCGCATGTTATAGTTGAAGCACCACACTTGGTGCGCGTCTTAGGTAAAACGATAAAGCTTGCGCGTCGACTGCAGGTGCGCCGCACCGACTGACAATGCCATGACAATGAGGGCTACCGCGTATCAATTTGCCGCTAGAGGCGCTAGCATCGCGGCAGGTCTACGAAACGTCAAAATACACTGTTTTTGTTCGGGTTACGCTGTTTATTAATAAAAACTGCAATTATAACTAAACAAATTGGTTTAAAACTAAATAAATTACAAAATGCGTAACAGCTCGATGACTGTAACAAATATTTAAAAAAATATTTAAAGTCCTGTTAAAGCGTTTCATAAATAGCATGCCGCAGTGTTGTGCGGGGACTGCACCACACTGCGGCATGCTATTTATGAAACACTTTAACAGGATTTTAAATATTTTTCGTAAAAACATTCGTCGCGTCACAATAACAATGATTTTGATCAGCTATAGTGGACCTTCCGCGACAGTGGCGCCGACTGGTGAGCACAAAAACGGTAGCCCTCATTGCCGACTGACACGTACACAAAAAGAGTGCCAGGCGCTTTTTTCTTCCGCAAAAAATGATTAAATAAAACACGAGTTTCCTTACATATTATTTAATAAAAACAATCCACACGGAAATCCATAATCAATCAATATGGACTACAATCGACTTATAATCGTTACATTATACATATTCATGGAAAACATAATTAGCAAACTTGACAGTTGTGTAGATATATTGCGTCTTGTTAAACAATTACCTACTTTTTTTAAACATACAACTGACTTTTCTGTGCAAATACTGATTTCAACAATATATATAGTAGATATGAATTAAATAAATAAAATATCATTTATTAGCAGTCCAGTTGTAGAAAGTGACCTACAGTGATAGCCTCAAGAGTCAATATCGAGTATTTAAAAAAAAAATATTTCAAAACCATTCTCTATAAAATATAAAAAGTGGCCAAGTGCGAGTCGGACTCGCCCATGAAGGATTCCGTAGCAGCAGGTAACAATATAAAAGTAATAACAATATAAAAGTTTTTGTAGTAGTTGATTGAATGGAAGAGAAATTGCGGTTTATTATTTATGAAGTATTAAAAAAAAACTACTTACTAACTCGCTCGCGCAAACTGTTCAGTTAAGAAAAAAATTATATGAGGAACCTCAATATCATTTTGTAGACCTATCCATAGATAGTCCACATGTATGAGTTTGATGAAAAAGAAATTTGAGTTTCAGTTATAAGTATCCCCATACTTAGAACTGAAACTTACATTTTTTTTATCCCTCCGAATGAAATGATTTTTTCTATTTTTGTGTGAAAATCTTAATGCGGTTTACAGAATACATCTACTTACCAACATTCAACTGTGACATACGGACGGAGAGACAGACAGACATGACGAGTCTATAAGGGTTCCGTATTTTATTACGGAACCCTAAAAAAGATTAAAAAACCGGCATCAAATAACTGAGAAATCATCGTTCGTATTCATGAAATGTCCTCTTCGATCCTCAATGGGACATGGGGACGGGTCTTCGCACAAAACTACAGTTGCACAATACGGCCATTAATAGTTGTGCCCTTCACATGCCTCTCTCCTTCGGTAACCGCCCAGAGTCAAGGTTCGAACCCCAAATGGGGTGCACTTCAGTGCGGAACTTATATTGTAATTTTATTTGCTTGACGGCTGGAGGCCACGCCTGCCTCTATTTTCCATTGAAGCAGTGAAAGCCTCTTTGGCTAACTATGAATCTAATGTTAAAAATTAGAAATTGCTTATAACCATACAAAATAACCACAAATAGTAAAAAGTTAATAACCTTTTTGAAGGTGGTTACAAATTAACCAGCTTATTAAATGTTCCTTTCAATGCATATAATAATAATAATAATTTTATTTCGGATTACTCCATTAAGTGTTAGTTATAAAAGTCTTATCCTATGTTAGTAATAATTTTAATTCAAATTCAAGCAAATGATCTAGTACGTAAACAATCATAAAATTAAAATCTAACATTAAAATTGATTAGGGAATGTCAGGTCATATGTCAAATAATAAATAAGACAATAACAGCAATATTCAGCTATTCAGCCCAAAAGTACCTTTAAGCTGAACAACAAAACACTAGTGCTGCTGCCCAGTTACCATTTTGTTTGGATAGGACAATCTTGACGCGATGCTATCATCCTCAGGATGCCATTGCTGCTATCCCTGACCCGTGCAAAAAGAGAGGCAACTTTTTTTCTCATGACGGCATAGAAGCCATCCGTGCGGGCCTCCGCAAACATACTTGATGCACTGCAGTCTCTAGGAAGTTTCAACAGCAACCCTAAGATATTATTATACTGAACTCGCAGGACATTGGCGGCCCGGCACTCAAAGTAAAAAGATTGGCAATATGCCTTAAAAAGTGTGATTTTCACATCACTGGTGCACCGAGATGGCCGCCAATGCCCTACGTTCGCGTTCTAGATCGGCATCGTCCTTCAGATCGACCGTAACAATATGCCCTAAGTAAGGTAAAAGCTCCTAATACGGCGGTAGTCAAAATCGCTTCCTATTACGGTGGTATTTCTATTTTCGAATTGTATTCCTGTTTTATTCAGTTTAAGTACACCAAAATGTAAACTATTTATTCCAAATTTATTACTTCTTGATTTAACTGACGTTTGCAAGTATAGCACATAGACAACACAACAAAATCAATCAATCTGTGTAACGGCATCGACGTGAGAGGCGTTTCCATACAAACGCGGAACAACAAATGTAAGTACACTAATATTTATAAACTAAGTTTTTTTGTATTAATAAGCGTTCAAGTTTGTTTATATATTACTTATAGCACTTTCCTACTATTACACCCACTATTTAAATAGCTCGTTTCATATTAGTAACTCAATTTTTGCCAAAAAATAAGAAATAAAATACCGCCGTAATACGATACGAATTTTATAGATTAATCTTAAAACGGTGGTATAACTCCGAAATAGGAAAAATACTGGGCATGTTTAATTGTCTATAACTCTCAATTTATTAACTTATTGAATTAGTTCCAAGTTTAGTTGAAATAATTATTAATCTCATAAATTAGAAACCATATTCTGCGGTATGTGTTCTTAATTAGAAATCTAGTTAAATATGAAAACTGTTGAGTACAAAATGTTGGTTTCTTAGAAGGGGTAAAAATAGGAAGGTGTATTTTAATTTATCACAAATCATTTATTTTGTATAACTGTTGACTTGAGTTTTACACATCTGAGCCAAAAAACTGTTATCGTTTGATTAAGCATTTACACTCTTTTGTTTATCAAAATTTTGATGGGTCAGAATTAGGATTATTAAAAACAAGAGTATTTTTCCTATTACGGTGGTAGTTATTTCCAGGTAACTCTGTATTAGGTTATATGATCTCCTATTACGGCCCTATTCATAGAACATAAAATTACAAGATTTAGGGTTGCGTAAATAAAATGAGTTTTGTGTCTTTTTTGTGGATTCTTATTTGATATGCATGTTTTTTTTTATAAAACCTGCCTACATTCATTTTACTGAACGTAAAAAGAAAAATCAACCTTATTTCAATAAACCAAAACGCTTTTTAAAACGTGGTTATGAATGCACGGTTATGCTATATGTGTAATATAATATATTGTGTAATTTCATTAACAGTGAATCAATGTAATCAAATCAATGGTTAATGAATGAAAAACTTACAATTTACTTTACTAACATTAATTAATAAATATTATTTGTACGGAACTTCAATGAATATAATTTCTGACCCTCCGTATTAGGATCAGTCTACCGCAGTAATAGGCTCTGACCAAAATCATATGTATTAGGGAAAATCGATCCGACTATTTAAATATTTTTTTTAAATAAGAAATATCATGAAAAGAAACATAGACTCAACAGCAATACAATATGCAAGTTCAACTTTTGACAATAAAGTTGTTTGGTACCTTTAAAAATATTTACAAATGCTTATTTTTGTTTCTTACTTTCAAATGTTGCGAAATACCTCCGTAATAAGTGCTTTTACCTTACCTGAAGCTGGTCACCACTCTCAAACTTTCACCGTTTAGCTTAATGGGAGGAACATGTACAAGTGAGTAACTTTTGCCTTTAAAAATAAGGATCTCACTTTTTGAGGAGTTGTATTTCAATCCATGTTCCACCGCATAAGCCTCACAGACTGCCACCAGTTTACGAACTGACCCCACAGACGGGCCGAGCAGCACGCCATCATCAGCGTACCATATGTTATTAACACACACACCATCTACAAAACAACCCGTGTACGTACTGCTGAGCTCACCTATGAGGTCGTTTATGTAAAGATTGAACAGCAGAGGAGAGGTCAACCCCCCCCTGCCTCACACCACACTTCATGCCATATGCATCTGACAATGTGCCGGCCCACCTCACCATATTCCGCTGACCAGTGTACCACGACTGTAATATTGTTAATACTTCCCCAGGTACACCCGCACTATCCAATTTTGCCCACAATTTGTTATATAGAACAGTATGTGTATAGTACTTGACAGCATGCTTAAGACAAACCATAGCACTCTCTGTGGAAAGCCCAGCTCGAAATCCGAACTGACCATCGTGCAGGTGAATATGTTGCAAAAGAATATCATTAAGCATGCTATCAAGCTCCTTTACAATAATCGTGGCTAGTGAGATAGGCCTATAATTGCTCATATCAGATGCGTCGCTGACCCTATTCTTCAAAATGGGAACAACAATTGTCTTTGTGAGATCATTAGGTAAAAACCCATGACATAGACACAAATTGAGTATCATACACAATACTCGTGGCAAATGTACCCCTGCATATTTCAGGTGTTCAATGCTCAGGCCGTCATGCCCAGGGGATTTACCTTTCCTCATACTATTGATGACTTTTTGCACATTTTTAACAGTAAAAGTTATAGCTCGCTCCTGAGAGACGGCCAAAGCACGGAACACCTGATCTGCTTCTGTGCGTAAAGGATTTATTTGAAAATGCTGACTAAAGCAATTGGTAATTCGATAATGATCACTCATTCCGGCCACAGAAGTATGTAAGCTAAATTTGCAATTCATTTTTTAGTAAGTTTCCAAAAGAGCTTAAAATCATTGGCAGTGTGACGTGAAGCTAATATATTCATCTTTATTTGATCTTGCCTATCCTGGCACCATTTTAATTTTTCTTTAAATGTTTTTCTGCTTTGACACATTTGCTCATATATAACCCCTTCCCTAGGCTTCCCAGAATGGACCCACATTAAAAATTTAAATCTGGCTTCCCCGTGAAATTGAGAAACATACTTATTCCAACCTGCAATATAACCCCCTCTTCTCCGCCGCACAATCCCCACATGTGAAGCTTTTGCAGCAGTTGATAAAATGGAGACCAACCTCAGGTACATATTTTCTACAATCGTTCTGTGTTCTAAGTTATCACACAAGCCATCAGAACAATGAGATAACTGAGATTGACTGAGATGAGATAAAAGCTTGGATATAACATTTAGAGAAATAAAATCACAATTTGTTATGATAGCTGTTCAGTGTTCACCTTTAAATTACTGACTCGTAACATATTTATGACCCTAAATTGATTAGTTTTATATATCAAATTCCAAAAGAGTCCAAATAGATTCTTAATTTGACTATATTGAAATTATAAAGTCCAGTCGACGCCATGTCATGATATACTTTAACCTTGACATCGGCTTTATTTTGTGGGCAATAAGGGTGGTTTTCATAGTTTTCCACAGACGACGTGGCACTGACTGTACTAGGAACTAAATTTACAATAATTTATGTAAGCAAGCTTTATAAGTAATAATGTTTTACGCATAAGAATATATTATATTTATAAAAATAGCCCGTTAATATACCGGTAGTTTATTCAACTGCATATAATGAGGTTCCGGCTTCGATCCCGGGGTCAAAGCAAAAAAAAAATTATAGGAATGTTCGTTGGCAATAAAGCTCTCAGTATCCGTGAGGTTTCAGGCCTAGAAAGAATAACAGGACCACCCCATATCATTCCGTGGATGTTGTAAAATGCGACTGCGAAGGTATACACCAGGTAGGCGGCAGAAGGGTCTTCTGTATACTAGCTAACACCTAACTGCGGTTACCAACTCGCATGCCAAGTGCAGTGACTACGGCAAACCTCTACAAAGGCAATTTTATAGAAGCCTTTGGGGAGGCCTATGTCCAGCAGTGGACGATATCAGGCTGATGATGTAGAAGCCCAGAGTGTTCCTTGTTAGTTGTAGCCCTCAAATACTCCCTGTCCTACCTTTTCAGCAAATACCCACGTGCCAGCAACAAGCTAAACGACCCAGAAAACACCATCAAGGGGCAAAGCCAGATGTTCTCAGCAATCTGTAAGTGATTGGCGAGGTTAAGAAACAAGGCTCGCGGTCAGTTCATAGATGGGTGACCGCCAAATTGGTGAAATTTTGAGCGTCTCCGTGCTTCGGAGGGCACGTTAAGCTCTTAGTCCCGGCTGTAGCCGGTAGGTAATAGTCGTCAAGCCATGTGAGAGACCTAATGGGCGGCTTGAACAACTCGGAACCTAGGATAACCACTGTCCATACAATAAATAACAACATTAAAGCTTATGTTTTTGACAAGGTTATTAGAAACTCTTGTTAAACTGTCCTTAATTCCAATATCATTATTGCGGGCCGAGAGTACGACCTTCTTTTTTAATTAATCGTTGAATGTGCCAGATTTAAATTTATTGTCTTATTGTTAGGTTTTTGATAAACATTGCTATTTAACGAAAGGACGTACCTGCTTGATGTTTAAAAAGTTCAAGACTTTTGTTCAATATGTTAACAATAAAAATAAAACATAAGTATAAACACATAAATAAGTACACACAGACTAATCGGCTCACTTTTATTTAAGGAATCTCTTTTATAATATAAAATCAAATGGGGCGCAGTGGTTAAGATAGTCGCTGCGCCACTTCTTGTTACGGGTTCGATTTCCGCGCAGGACAACTATGTGTGTGTCAAACAAATGGTTTCTTCTGAGTATGTAGGTACATTGTTAAATTCCCTTGTGCGGGTATTGTCTCAACGATAAAAATTATAAAAAAGTAAAGAAAAAGAAGTCGATAATGGAATACTTTTAATGTGTATAGCATAACATTTAGAAAATAATTAACCATTTTGTAAATTCCACGCGGATGACGTCACGGGTACAGCAGTTTTCAATAAAAATCAATAAAAATATAACATAATTTGGAATAAGTAAAATAAAATCAAATTAAATAGGTATCAGAATAATAATTAAAGTAAACAATAAATTAAACAATCGACTGTTAGGGCCAGCGCAGACAGAGAGGAGTGCAGCGGAGAGGATTTTATTAAGGCACTAGAAAATCAACTTTAAATTATTGAAATAAAGTGCATGTATGCTTGAACATTATAATGCGCGAGACTGCGCGAGCATTTTGTCAGGTTCAAGCATATATGCACTTTATTCCTATAGCTCTAAAGTTGATTTTCTAGTGCCTTAATAAAATCCTCTCCGCTGCGCTCCTCTCTGTCTACGCTGACCCTTAGGCGGAACGAAGTTCGCCGGGTCAGCTAGTATTTCATAAAGTATACTTAAAGATAATGAGATAATGCTGCCAGTCTTCTTGGCACTCTACATTTTGATGGCAATGAGGAGCGTGAGCTTGATGCAGGTTTAGACAAAATTTCACATTATTTTATATTTGGTTTACAATATTTAAACCTAAAATCTTAAAATATGTGTGTATATATGTATATTGTTTACTAAACCATAAAATAGTTAATAGTTTGGAAATAAACCTGTATCTATTTAAAACAGTTCTGAAATTGGGTTAATTTACGTTACAGTTCTACATCATCTGCGTTAAGGGTATTCCTTGTTTCTTATAATGGATAACGTTATGATTTTCCCTCGTCTACCATATCATAATACGAAACATAAACATAATTGTATGCCATGAAGGCCTCATAGATCGACCATCATGGCGTATCTAGATAATATTTCCTACTAACATAGAATAGAAGTTGCAAAGTACAAGTAGTATATCTGGCTGTTATGCAAACATCAAATGGGTGGATCGTTGCGCGTTGCCTTGTCTATCGCACAGGTGTTGTTTGTTATCGAGAAGCTCATTATAATATTGTTACAAGGTAAACGTAACGACCATTTTTATTCGAGATTATTATTGGCACAAATACATCTACCTACATACATTCATAATAATTATATTTTTAAGAACGATAAATCAATGAATTACACCAGAGATTATTAGCTCTGCGCGTCCAATACCATAACCCGTTTGCTGATGGGACTGCCAAGACGTACGAGTGCTTCAACAATGTGTGCCGAAGCAAGCACGGGCGGATTTCACGTCTTCAGCGTAAGCGATGCGTTTCTATTATGAGCAGGGTACGAGCCAGCCCCAACCCATAAAATATGATTGTGAACCGATGGGACAGCCCGATACTGGTAATTTGGATGCGCAAACATACCCCAATGGCATGTTTATTGTGTTTAAGTTTATAATTGATGTAGTAACTAAAATGGATTTTAAGTATCTGAAATTTTTGCTTCAAGTTTCTAAAATTATTGCCAAGTTGTTTCTTTACATAAATCAACAACTCCAAGCAAATAATAGAAAGTTTGCTGCTTAAAGATATTAACTGCCCGCTATCCAAGCTTATGGTTCTACTGGGAACTTACTTGAAAAAAATCCAATGATTAGAGACGAATAAAATTTGTAGTAGAATTCCTCCCAAGTGAATATCTACCAGAGAACCGGCAGCAGCGCCTCTCTGAGTACTAATGACGACCAAACTGCAATCACCATCTTGTCTTCTAGGCGCGGTGTTTATGGTATATCCCTCCAAATAATGTCTTGGGCGAGGCTACTATCTAGCAATAGAATAGAATATGTATTTATTTCACTCATCACAAAAGTAGTTTCATTACATCGTAATCAACTCAAAATAATCATGTGATGGTTTATTAACTAATTTTAGGACAATCAAATTATTAATAATAATTATTCTCGACGAACTGTTGTAGTTGCGCCGATATATATATTAGATATATATTAGATACATTAGCAAAAATATACCTAAGTAATAATATAATTAATTATGTCTAACTAAAGCCCTCTTCCTCTCTTCTACATTTGCTGTGCCCGACAGGGTCCATAATGATACCATATATAATTGTAACACCTTATCAACATTGTGGAATGTAAATAAAACATTGAGTATTGAGTTTACATTTGCTTAAAATAAGATGACATTTAGCATCGTACATTTTAGCGGTTATGAAAGTGTTTTAACTAATATGATGATAAATATTGATGTTGATATCTGATGATCAGGTAAAAATTAAAAGAAAGCTCGTAAAGAACTGCTAGGAAATGGTCTGTGTTATGTAAAGAGATGGTGCAAAATTCCCAATAGAAAAGTTAGAGATAGGTGAAGACAAGGATATAAATATTTAAATTAAAACTGAATATTCGTGAAGGTTGTAAAAAGAAATGGATTACTTTCGGAATGTTTACAATTTGGAACAATTTATATACACCAGATATCGAAAAAGGACGTTTAGTGTTAATTCAAGTGACATTTAAGGCGAATTAAGGGTGAGAAGTAAAAGTGCTCAGTGAAATTAAACAGTGCCAAGTGTTCAGTGCAATTAGGATGTGTACTATGTACGTCTGGAGTCTCGCACATTATACTGCGTATTTGATATATATATAGTCGCGGGGACTCAGTAAGTACGTCTCGATTGCACCCTCACGCAGTGCTTTGCGCCGGAACTCTAAGTCTGTGTTTCGTGTGTTCCGTGATCTTAGTGTTGCACCAACTGTTACTGTCAACGTCAATAAAGGCTCCGTTTGCAAACATTAGTTTGGTTTCCAATCCCCACTTGCAACAATTAAGTATTGTTGCAAGTGGGGATTGGAAACGAAACTTACAATACAAAATTTACAGTCAATTATTATAATCATTTTAAAATATCATATTTAATTGTGATGCGGTAATAGCCAGTTGAGCACGCCTCCGAAAGAGATCGGTGAGGTGATCACCAAACTCGTATAATGTCGGAGCGTCTGTAGTCATTGTCCAATGACTACAGGTACGCACACACACACACAGACTACAGACCTCAGAAAGTCGTAAAGCCATGTCATGGACCTCCTGAGCGGATAGAATTACGTACTCAGTTACTTGATTAACTACTGCCCATACGATAAAATAATAAAAAGGATGAGTTTCAAATTTAAAAATAAACTGACATAGTGATAAGAACACAATATTTTAAATTTTTCTTTTCGACTGCACGTGTGGCGCAGCGGCTACGACAGTCGCCACGCACTTCGTGTCGCGGGTTTGATTCCCGCGCCGGACAACTATTTATGTTACCCATACATAGTTGTTCTGAGTCTGGATGTAGTTTGTGTTCGTCTATTATATGTTTGTAAAGTACCCCGCGACACAGGGATTAGATTCACTAGTGCGGGCGTTGTCATTAAAAAAATATATCTCCATGCATTGTTTATGCTAATACACACATTATGACGAGTCTATCGCTACTCCTTGTCCTTGGCCAACTGCATTGCAAGAGCGTAAAAAACTAATTGGTGTGAAATCTAGCCAGTCTAGTCTCCATCAAAACAAGAATACTGGTTCCATTATAAACATTTAGGTACTTGTATGTCCTTAAAATTATATAAATGCATTGCTAGGTGTACCAACTGGCTTATTCACAAATAATATAGGATTCAGCTTTAGTGACAGTTTGGAATGGGTAGCCTACACTCTCTTTAATATATAATTTAATACCTAAAGATACTGCAGTCATAGCTTTTGCGCAGCCATACTCAACCTTTTTTTATAGAGGGCACAAACACGCTATGTGGTCAAGGGTCGTAAGCAAAAATTAATTAAATTGTAGTTGTTTTATGTCATAGGACGACAAACGAGCAAGCGGGTCACCTGATGGTAAGTGATCACCGCCGCCCTTGGACACTCGCTACATCTGAGGAGTCATGGGTGCGTTGCCAACCTTTAAAAGAGTCCGATGAGCTCTGACATCCTTACTCACACGCAGAAACACAACATTAATGTTATTATTTTAAGGAATGTCTTCTGTAAAGAGGAATTACTTCCCAGTCGGAATGCTCTTTGAGCGAATGAACGCTGTGCCCTACCTCTCTTAATTTTAAGTTAACCATGTAGTTACTTCAGATGGGCCAATAACAAAGGCCCGGCTGGCCACAGGTTGCGTATTTCGATATATTATGTATGTCATTCCGTATGTAACTGGTATGTATCTCATAAACGAAGTAAGTTGTATAGATGAAATTGTATTTATGTCGATTCTGATTCTAGATAAAATATTTAATTAGATATATAATCAAATTATTATTGTATCCCATAATTATGCAAAACTCAGTTTTAAGACCCTGTTTAAAAAGTTACGGTCATCATAATCAGCTGCCCTGATGCGACGATCTTTCGGTGTACAGCCATTGTGTGTGTACATAGTCCGTATATAAAATGTACTCTATGGTACATAGCCTATTAGCCAGGTTAACTGGGCTAGAGTCCTCGCCGGGCAGAATCGCGTTGGCCTATTCTACGTACAGTATATAGTGATCATACCCTCTTTTTAGAATTCTTTATTTTTACCACTGGAGCTGTGTTGAAACCACTATTCAAGTGGTAAAAAAAGAATAAAGCTATTAGCCGCTTAAGTTAAACTACTCGTTGAGATCTTTCTGTGTTCGCCGGCTGCTCAACGTCTTAAATTTTTAATATGGTTATACTTCATTTAAAAATTGCAGCTATTATATAAAATAGTAGTACATTTGACGGTCACCGTAGCCTAGTTGGTAGTGCCCCTGCCTACGAAGCTGGTGGTCCTGGGTTCGAATCCCGGTAAGTGCAAATATTTGTGTGATGAGCACGAATATTTGTTTCTGAGTCATGGATGTTTTCTATGTATATAAGTATTTATCTATCTATATAAGTATGTATATCGTCGCCTGGTACCCATAGTACAAGCTTTGCTTGGTTTGAGGCTAGGATGCCTAGATATTATTATTATAGTATTTAAGGATTTCTCAAGATTTGTGTGTTTATAATTTTTTTTATTTCTTATATCCTCCATTGGCCAATCATAATGGAGACTAGACATCTCCGCAGAGCATATTAAGGTCCACAAGTGTGTGCGTAATCACAGCATTCACTATTTTGTCATTCTCATGAGCTGATAAGACGGGCTAACCAGAAAATTCCTATAATACTTAATTGTACTTGGATTTATCTGCACAGAGCCGTGGGTTGGCTCATCCTATCAACCAGTTTGCGAGGACTAAAAACAACGAACAAGTCAAAGATAGAAGCGTGGGCGCTTATATTCTGACGAGCTTTATTTCGCTAAGGGTCTGTTTCACAATGTATGAATAAAGTGTCGCATAGCTAACTGACAAATAAACCTTCCTTCCACCTTCCCGGTAAAAAAATTGGCAACGTCGCATTTTGTCGTTCCGTCTTACGTAACAGACAGACGCAAGAAATGTATTTATAAGTTGTCTGTTTTACGAAACATCTTACGAGACGGAACGACAAAATGCGACGTTGCCAAACCTACCAATTAGTAACTGCCGAATAGCTATCTGGCAAATAAATTTACCGGGAAGGTGATGGCGAAACGCAATGTGTTTTATCCAGAACTTATATCTGTCAGTTTATTTATTTGTTAGTTAGCTATCCGACACTTTATTCGTACATTGTGAAACAGACCCTAAACAAACAAAACTACACGTTAATTCTTTATGCAAGTCTTTCATTGGAGTTCCATGTGTTCAATATCAGTTAGGGCCAACCGGTTCCGTTCAATAACCTAAGGACCCCTCTGGTTGATATGTTAAAAAGATTGAGGATATAAGAAATGAAGCTATGTAATACTACGTATAGTACCTATAATATCCACTTTGCGTGCAATATTGCCTGCGGACATTTATAGACGTTTTTCCTTGACTACAAAATAACCCATCAATATAATATAGGTATGTAAAAATACTAGGTAGGCAAATGTTAGGAAGTTCCCGTTGCAAAATTACTTAGCAGTATACCTACATGTGCTTTTTATTAATAAACTACAGTTTCCAACAGCTGTTTTAACTCTAAAAACCGTAAAACCTGAGGCCCCTTACAAGATGGACCAATGAAGCACAGCTATGTCCCAGAGAGCCGTAAAAACTGTTTCAGATCCAGTAGCAAGATTCTAAATTAGAACAAATAATTAATAAAAATTACAGGCGTAATCACAACACAACAGGCATAAATTCACAGTCGGGTATAAAATATAATTAAATTTAAAAATGCTTATATCATATAATTACTTATAAAGATAAAGTATAATCTTCTGAATTGATTGAATCCCTATACGAGTATTACCGTCTTGCAGATCATCGAATTTAAACAATAAATAAAAATAACATCTGCTTGGAATCAAAACAAGTTTAAATATAAAATACATTTGCTACAGTAGTAGGTAATCTTTATAAAAACTTAAGACACTTGTACCTAACCCATTAATTTTCAAATTATTCGTTATTAATAGTAACTTCTGAGTAATAAGGATTCCCCGTTATTAGTGGTAAATATAAAACAACGTGTTGTAATAATAGATAGTCATACTCGTGTCACATCCCTCAATATCAGATCAAGTATTTTTTTTATATTATGTAGTATATCAACGAGGCTTCATAAAAAAAAATCTATATGAATTGGCATTCCCGTTGAAACGTAGGTACATACCGTAAAGTATCTGATATACGTTTTACAAAGTCATCGCAGAATTGGTGGAATTGGGTAGGATAGTTAGGAATCGTTGTGTACGGCACAAGCAACGGTGTGAATTGAAATATGGTATACATAAGAAACATTTTGTTTCCGTCTCTGTTCAACACGGGATTTCAATTTTTTACGGCTCGTAATCGTAGCCCTCGATGAACGCGTGAGCCTATACTCTCAATGGGATAGGGGTACAAGGAAAACTGACCTGATTTCGTCCATTCCGGGCTGACGAGACGCGGTGACTTGTGATTCCTTTGCACACTTTACACCATTAATAAATTCCGGCCGCTTGATGATACACAACACTTGTACAGTCTGTTTGCTAAAACTTCTGTTCAAGGGTGTTGTTCTGTGTGTACTCTAGGACAGGCCCTGCGCTGGCCGCAAGCAATTAGCCATCAATAGCTATAGTTCTAGTTGCATTTAAAGCTTTCTTCATTCGTTGGTAATATCAAGCTGGATTGGTAATATCAAGATGGTTTCCAGAACGATAATGTCAAAGAATCGCCTTTCGAATAGCTACGATGTGAATTTTAAATTATAATTACATTTCAAGCTTTCTGCACTGTTAAATAATAAGAGATATTAATGTTTCTAGGTGGTTTCCAGAACTATACTATTAAAGAATACGGAAAGCTGAATATTTTAAGGGGTAGAATAAGCTTCATAGTTAATATCCAGGGACATTATTTACACACGACTATCTGATCCTAAACTAAACAGAGCATGTACTATGGAAACCAGATAACTGATATAGTGCATATACTACTTTTCTTTTGTAAATACATACTTATATTGATAATTACACCCAGACTCAGGACAAACAGACATGTCATGCACACAAATATCTGTTCTGGGTGGGAATCGAACCCACGGCCTGCGTCGTCAAAGGATAGTATTAACCAACCACGCTAGCCGGCTCGTCTAAATTGACTACCTATTTTCGTTACGAGTTGTAAAATACCTATGTAAGTATTAAATTATTAAGATGTACATTTAATAGGCAGGTAGCTGTTACAAATCAGAACCGGATAAAGTACTTACCTGAACGAAATACTCAACCTTTAAATAAAGTTTGTTTTTGTTAGGTACTGGAGATACCAATAATAAGTTAGCAATCATGGTGGGGAACCAATCACATTTTTTGTATCATTTGATATGGACTCACTCGAATAGAGAATTTGCCAGTATCAAATAATTTGATAAATCAAGTTATTTACATATAAATTCGTTATTTACATTAAAAAGCTTTCGTCATTTAGTCACAGTTAAGTAAAGTCCAACATAGTCAAGCTACTACCCCAGTAAAGTACCTAGTGGAGACTTTATTAGAGGCCTCTATGGAGTCTTGGAATGAACACGGAATATCACAACTCCCCGTAATATGTAATTTTCTAGGAACAATGTCACACAGATCATCCTAGCCCCAAACTAAGCAAAGCTTGTACTATGGGTACCAGGCGACGATATACATACTTACTTATATAGATAGATAAATACTTAAATACATAGAAAACATCCATGACTCAGAAACAAATATTCGTGCTCATCACACAAATATTTGCACTTACCGGGATTCGAACCCAGGACCACCAGCTTCGTAGGCAGGAGCACTACCAACTAGGCTACGGTGACCGTCAATTTTCCTGCAGTTATGTACATAACTACGCTGTCGAATATTTTATAATCATAATCATTTATTTTTATCAGTGTTTCTCACTTTCTGCGGGCATCACCTGCCTACACGACAAGTTCCCTTTTAAATTACAGACTCATCTCGTTGTGGTTGCTGTTCAGACCGGCAATCATCTAATTTATTTTAAGCCCTTTATCGAATTACAATTTGAACACAAGTAAATGATCGCTAAATGCATTTTGTATCAAGCACAAGCAATTCATTTTGCAAAAACAAATGCCAATGTTACCGCCGTCAATCAATATAACGGGTTTTGACAGTGGGACCTTCCCATGAGTACTTTCCTGAGTTAGGTGCCTTTTCCTCGCCTGTACAGATGATGTTACATGCTTCCATATTAATAATAATAATATCCTGTGACACTATTCACACTCACCCAACCCCAAACTATATTCAATCCCAAACTAAGCAGAGCTGGTACTATGGAAACCAGATAACTGATATACTACTTATTCTACTTTTCTTTTGTAAATAGATACTTATATAGATAATTACACTCAGACTCAGGGAAAACAGTCATATTTATGCATACAAATATCTGTCCTGGGTGGGAATCGAACCCACAACCTGCGGCGTGAAAGGCAAGCATTAACCAACCACGCCAACCCGCCGTCAAATTGACACCTAGGTAAGTCAACTAAGTAAGTTAAGGATTGTCTGTTTTTGTTGGGAAAAAAATCGAAAGTTGAAGTCATCCCGAGGGAATACCTACCAGAGAACGGACAGTCGAAATCATCCCGAGGGAATACCTACCAGAGAACGGACAGCAGCGTTTCTCTGTGAACCGAAATCATCCCGAGGGAATACCTACCAGAGAACGGACAGCAGCGTTTCTCTGTGAACCGAAATCATCCCGAGGGAATACCTACCAGAGAACGGACAGCAGCGTTTCTCTGTGAACCGAAATCATCCCGAGGGAATACCTACCAGAGAACGGACAGCAGCGTTTCTCTGTGAACCGAAATCATCCCGAGGGAATACCTACCAGAGAACGGACAGCAGCGTTTCTCTGTGAACCGAAATCATCCCGAGGGAATACCTACCAGAGAACGGACAGCAGCGTTTCTCTGTGAACTATGACCATCAAACTGCAATCGCAAACCCGTCTGCCAAGCGTGGCGATTATGGCATATACTTTGGGTTGCTTTTGTCCAGCAGTAGACGTAATGACATGATGATGATGATGAATAACATACGGAACAACCTACGTATAACTAAAGGCTCGAAAAAAGAACACCCGTGACTTTAAAAGTACTCATTTTATTTATGTAAGCAATTTATAAAGGAACACTAACTCCTAAATCCGATAGGTCCATATATCACTTTCGAATATAATGCTTTACGAATACCGCAAAGCATCTGACACACGCGGGGAGATTGGAGTCGAAAAAAAACCCAAATGCTTTATTTGCCATTGCTGGCTTTCCTTGTTTAGTTCCGTAAGGTTTGAATTTTGATTTGTGTCTTGAGAATGAAGCGCTATCTATAGCTGCTAGTCAGAAAAGTTCGTTAGAATTTATTTATATTGGTAGATCATTACTTAATTCGTTGCGGGAACCAAGACAGTTAAAGCGATTCCCTGAGCTTCACCGCTCTGTGTCATTTCATTGCGTGCCACTGTTGATCCTGGCTTACAGGAGTTTTTTTTCGAGACTAGTCCCTCCCTCTTAACCACCACTGTTAAGAGGGAGGGACTAGTCCCGAAAAAAAAAGATCATTACTTACTACTATATTCTTACTACACTACTATAACTATCTACTTATTGATAATTCATTAGCCGTGTGGTTTCGTGTAGAATATAAAAGGCGACTAGGCGAAGGGAGTCGGGCAGCAGCTTCACCAGTGTACTAGCTACCACCTAAATGCCCAGGAGTGGACGATATCAGGCTAATGATGATGCTCAACAGCACGAAAACTAAAACAAAATAAAATCATAAGAAGCAGCCATATGTCACAAATGTGGAAAAACAATTTAATGTTTTCTTTACCACGTGTTGCATATACCATTGTTTATATTTTCATTCATTTGTTAAAATTAAAAGCACGCATTCTATTTTTTATACCTGGTAGAATTAGAAATATCCATTCGCCGTGTTTCAAGAAAATCCTTAAAGCTATTCAATAGTTTCATTCAGTAGTGATTAGTTGCTAAAGAAAGTAACACGGTACTACTGAACTTATTGTCCATCAGCCACTCTAGTTGTATTAAATGTCACACAAACTCAGTAGTTTACACCATTTTGACACATCTCACCATTAATCTCCCTGACTTTATGTACAGACGCCAGCACATCCAGCTGCCCCAATCTGTCAAATTTCTTTTATAGATTTTCAACTTTATCACAAAGGCATAAGGTTTACTTTCAATGAGGGAAGTTTGACAGATTGGGGAAGTGTAGTGCCTTTGTATTGAAAAATGTATTTACTTATCGACTTCAGTTTTATTCTTATTTTTAAGATCTGCATGATCAATACAGTATATATATGGTTTACGCGTATAGTGATAAATATCCCTGTGAGTTTATATTCGGAATTCAGATTTATGATTGCTTTAAAAATACATTTAATTTTAAGGTCCCTAAAGAATGTTATGAAGTCATATATTACAATCTTTTACTGTTAGACGAGCAATATTTGTATACTACGTAGGTATATGTATTTGTAATCAAGTTTTGAAGAGGCTGCATCGACTTCGACAATACCTATACCAGACAAGCGGCGCATTCCCTTTTCTTTCATACTCACTTAAGGATTCAATTTTGAAAAACTACAAAAGATGTATTGTTGTCTTCGTTTTTTATTTCATTATTACAACTCACTAATTTTCCATATCATTTTTAATCCTTATACATATCTACATTATAGAAAAAAATCGCTACTAGATCGTAGATGTAAATCGATGTTTCATCACATGTCACTCTAGCACACCACATATGACGACCCTTTCGTTGAATCTGTTAAGCATGCACCATGTAACCAAATGATCCCAGCTTTTTTTATAGGTTGCACGAGTAAACAGTCGTACAGACTGTTTACTCGTGTCTATGGTTACTTGCTTGTCTCGATAATACTGTGTACAGCATCGATCTTTCCAATGGTCATAGTGGAAGATAGGTTTGAATTCTGCTATATGTCATAAATATTCTTCTTGCTGCTGTGCTAAAAAGTACGTTAAGTTGGGTCAGGGAAAAATCCGATGTATTTACACAAACAATCCACTTTAAAATAAATAGCAATGCGTCATCAACTTAAATTGCTGTTAAGATATTTTGAGAAAACTATTTTCGTGTGAAATCAGTCTTTTTGCTTAAGATATGGATTTAATTATAATATTAAACTAAGATATTTGTTATGTTTAGAATCAAGTCACTTAAATGACTTTTTAGCGCTTAGTTTTAATTTTAAATCTGAAAATGTCAATATTGGCGGCAAAAATTTACTATAAAAATTTAATAAAATGTGGAAATAACATAAAAATTACACGCATATTTTATAACAAATTATATTTACAACAGTATATTCAATACTGGCTCTTGAAGTAATTCTACAATAGTTTTTTTGTTATTAATTTATGGTACGTGATCCGATGACAATATTAATGACATCATAGTTTCTTAAGAGTTGAAAAGAGGTTGTCGACTCTTTGATAAAAGTGGGATTAGGTATATATCTTTTTACATTTTTTATTTTACATTTAATACAACTAGACAAAACAAAATAATTTTATCTTTTGGTTGGAAGCCTTCCTTCGCCTGATACTCTTACTTAACTTACTATTTCAAATAATGTTAGATCATACTAAAGTTGCTAAGATAGCTAGACGGCTTGAGGCCAATCGCCTCTTTTGTCTGGTGATCTCATGTCTCGTACTATGAAAATTCTTCCATTTACGCAGTTTGCATAGGCTTAACTCCGATTCTCTTGGCCATGGCTGCCATTGTGTCTAATTGCTTCTGAGGGTAGTTGACGGTGCCTTTCGCTTTAGTCTTCACGCTGATATTGTGTTCTTTGT
This sequence comes from Pseudoips prasinana, assembly GCA_951640165.1. NCBI lineage: Eukaryota > Metazoa > Arthropoda > Insecta > Lepidoptera > Nolidae > Pseudoips > Pseudoips prasinana. Next base: position 26,147,771 of record OX621251.1, on the reverse strand, counting down.
CTCCGGGAGCTAACACTGGCAATGATGGATCCACCTGAAGACATAAAACAGTGACTTTTAAACACCAACCCAGGGAGTAAAAAGACCTTTTAAAAGTGTTAAGTATTACTCTTGGAAAAATTCACTTCAAAAAGCGTTTTGACAAATTAATTATGCTACGATGTTCGTATTTAGTATTCGCAATTACGGAGATGTTTGGGGGAGGCCTTTGTCCAGCAATTGACCTCTTTCAGCTGATATGGTACTGAATGCTATTGGAACTCATTGTTCTTTAATGCGTCCATCATGCTTGCACAGGCGGAAACTGATAGCTTTCAAGTAATCATCTGATTCATCAAGGAGTTCTCTTACGGATATCGGATAAGTGGATGCTTGTATGTGAGCACCCGTTCCTGGGTCACTGGACAGTAAATAGTGCGACTCGCGTTGCGGACGTAGATTTATAAACTAGTATAGTTTTTATTAATAAATAAAAACTGTCATCTACACTTTCTATCCCGCACTCTCGTGACCCATTGGGACGGCTAGTAAACATGACCAAAGGGAGGTCGGATTTACGACGCACTCTCGTTGATTTGTTACATCGCTAACTTAAGGACTAGGTACTGATATGTTTCTTCACAGAAAAATCCCAAAATCACTTTTGGGCACCCCATATTTTAACCCAGATGACATACAAATGATTACTTGCAGTGGAAAATGTTACCGCTGGACAAGGCAGTAAAAAGTCAAAGTATTACCGGCTCCAAACTCCTATATGTTTTGAGGCAGTCAGCGACGCGCTCTTCGAATCCTGGAGCGAAGCAAGCTGGGTCTACCGCGACAAAGCACTGCGACAGATCTGGTGGACCCTGTTCGCTGTAGAGTTCCCAATTGCGGATGTTGTGTGCTGATTTCGAACCTGTAAATATGATTGAATTAGCTGTATTCTTGCATTTCTCATAGTAAGTTTCATCATCTCCTTTTTGAAACCTCTTAGAGATAAATGTTTAAAAAAATAGCTTGTCTTTATCGCCTCATCATCATCATCATCATTATAGCTGAAATAAGTCCACTGCTGGCCAAGCCTCCCCCAAGAATCATCTTGTATATGCCATAATCGCCACGCTTGGCAGACGGGTTGGCGGTCGCAGTAAAATGGTCATGGTACTCAGAAAGAAGCTGCTCCCCGTCTTCTGGTATCTGTTCCCTCGGTGCTCTGCCTATAGAAATCGGTATGGTGATTAAGGCGAGAAATACGACCAGACAGACAGACATTCACATTTATAATATTGTTATGAAGTATGAATTTCAATTAATTTATTCAAATGAATTTAACTTTGAAGAAGAATCTAATTACTAAGATTTTTATAATCTGTCCATGTTAGGATAATCTTGAAAAGTAATAATTATGAAAGATAACATGAGAAAAGGACTATTTTAAAATTTCTAGTGGCTCATTTATTTATTATGAAATATTATATATTTATTTATTAATAATTTCTACTAAACATCAATCAAAGAAAATAATAGACATAGCTCCTCATCACCGTCTAGTACACTCATTTTCAGATCATATTTTCAGAGATATTCATGAACCATCATCTTATATAGGATTTCAATTAAACTGCAATTAAATGATACAACTTGTATCAACTAATTAAACAGGTAAGAACAACAGTCGATTACGCGACTGTTTGAAAACAAAAATATTGCAATGTACCGATTAATTATAAGATTGTTTTATTAGTATTAATAAAAATATGTATCTAATGTTGCAGGCTGTGCCCTTACAAGATATCATTTTAAAACATAAATTATATAATTGTAAGAACATTATATACTCATGGTTTGCAATAAATAAGTTGAGTTGAAATGAGAATTTACATATAAGTATGATTGAACATCAAATGAATACTGACAGCAAAATTATCTGTATCAATAGCTAACCTGATAATCCACTACAGAAGGTCTCGACCATGGCACTTAGAGCGTAGCCCTTGTAGCCGCTGGACTTCTCCTCGCCACCCAAAGGCATCAGATAGCCAGTCTCGAACGCCTATAAAAACACAAAGTGTAAACTCTTCTGTAAGTAAAAAATGTTTCGTTTCTGCAAGCTGCAAATAACCTTGATCAAAATCAACAAAAGAACTAGTGAATAGACGGAATATACTTCTAACCCAAAACTCTCGTTTCCAGCTTTTCTTATGCCCTTCTCCAATGACATTTTTTCAGGGTCATCATTGCGTAAGTTCTCATTAGAGATATAGAGCCCTATTAATGGTTGTAGGTATGTCTCATTATCATCATATCAGCCGAAAGTCGACCACCGCTGGAGCCTCCCCGAAAGATGGCAACAATTAAGCAAATTAAATTAAGCAAAAATACCAAGTAAGAAAAAATTTTCCACTTGAGTCGTACATTTTAACAATAGATGGTCGATGTTGATACTGACATACGTTAGTGGTGATGATTATTAACATAATGGTATGGTATGGTAATTGGTTGATTTGTATAAATATTTGTATTAATATTTTATGGGCGAAATATTGCAAGATTTTTTGTCATATATTACATAATAATGATAAAAAAAATAGTTAATTCTGTTAGGTGTCTAGCACCTAGCGTGGAAAAATAAATAATACCATTGTCTTTTTGGTTTTATTCTCAAGTACACTATTATTATTAAAAAAGCTGCTTTTTCTTCATACAATTTATCGATAATATTATATCATACTTGAAAAGTGGCTACTTGATAGTAACTGTTAACTATGCATGAATAACAGATTTAATACAAAATGTGATGTTTAATAGTATTGTACAAATTGGTAGCCTTAGTTCTAAGAGATTATCTTCTAGGCAACCATGGAACGAACCAAATATTTGATGATTCATCTAATAAAACATGCATGTTTTGTTTTTAAATAAGATGCAAAGCTTCACAAAATTGCTACATTATTTTATAAGGCAATGCTTACGCCTGCCACCCGTGTGCAGATGGTATGTCGGACTCGCACCGACAAAATATCTAAACCTAAACTATTGATACTATATAACAATAAATTTCTGAACGAAACGGGCATGTAAACCAAGCGATACCGTGTTCAAATCGTTGTAATGTCTTCGAAATAGTGATGAGCAACTCACTTATAGATATCTCTGCTCAAGCATAAATATAGGCACAGAGCATAGCAGTGGCGGTTTATATAATTATTATGCTCTGTGTAGGGAAAGGGGAGGCAGCTTTTGTTCTGTGAACTTTATTTTCCTACGATACTGTAAATAAAATATATTAACTTCCCTTCCTACAAAAATAACGATATGCCAACGAAACTTAAAACAACACAAACATTCATCACTAACTCCTTATGTTTAATTGGTCCATATTCACAAAGAGACTAGCTTCTTTAAGTTTTATCTACTATTTATGTAACACCTTGAATTGTGTTGTGGGTGAATTTCCCAAATGACTGAATTTTTTGTCTTCGATGAAATTAGTATTTAAAAAAAGGAATATTGTTCTGAAATATTTTTTTAGTATTCAATAGGTAGTTATTGGGTTGCGGCAAAAATATGATTTGCCTAGGACTATATGAACCTATAAAAATAAATACATAAACCTTTATTTTTTTCAAATCGATGCTGTTTCTCAACTATTATTCAAACAAAAAACCTTATACACTAATAAAAATAAGCAACTTAAGTTTATAACTTAATCCATTTTATAGAACATTAGTTTTATTATTCATATGTAACATATTTTATGACATATAACGCGCGCGGCACGCGCCGGAGGCCAGCGCGTCTCAACAGCGGCGCGCGTGCACTGCGTGACTATGAAACGCAACTACTATCAAGTGTAATTGTAAGCGCGCGCGTTTGGCCGGCGCCGCTCGCGCGCGCGACTCTGAAATCAGCCTTACATCGACGAGTTCGACAGTGGTCCCATCCCAATTTTATTTCCCTCATGAGTGTATGCTAGTGCGCAGTCAGGGCGGAGGTGTCTTAAATCTCGACATATTATATAATACCCCGCGACACAGGGTCTAGATTCCCTAGTGCGGGCGTTGTGAAAAAAAAATCCCGCAATAACGTAAAGTACGCCATTTTAGTTGCTCCCGGATAATTATTTTATATTACGTATATACGTGGTTGCATTTTTCTAGTCTTATGAGTAGTTTTATAATTGTTGTTTGGTTCTAACAGAGGTAGTAAGTGAATTAGCTTAATTGACTGTTATTGAATTCATCCTAAATAGTAGGCATTTTTTTTTTAATTTTCTAAAATCTGTGTCATTTCTTACGTCGCTGTTATCGCTGAGCTTTATTACAACCGATGTGATAATTCACACCGAAATGATAAGAAAAATTCAATTGGTGTCTTACATCTAATATCGGTTTTTGATTCATGATCAACGCGTAGTTTTGTCAATATTTCATCATATCGGTAGATCCCGTGGCATTTCGTTAACTATACAAAGGAATAATGGAACATACAAACATACATTGTATACTTACCTACATAGACTGCCAAATTTAATTTAATCATTACCACGATACCACTGGGTAGTAGATAATATAAATGTATCATTAGGGGAGGTCTGTATTCGGTTATGTATGTAGTCTATAGGCTAAAAAAATATAAATGAAAAAGTTCACCGATATGATAACAATATGGCATATTGTTGAAATTCACCCTTGTACTTTTGTTCAAAATTATGACATCCTATTAATTTAACTTACCGTCTTGGCATCTGTAGTAACTTTTCCATCAGGTCCTAAAGCCCAACCTTCTGGAATCGGCTCCTCTTTGTGGATTTGTACTTCTATCTGAAACAACACAGGATTCATTATGAATTTACAGGACAATAAGCAGCTTTATCCTCTCACACCAATCCCACCCATACATTCAAACAAATACGGGTCAAAATATAACAAAAATGACACCATTCACATGAGTTAAAAGAAAAAAGTCAGTTAAAAATATCTTAAATTGCGGGCAAAGTATAATCTTGACAACAAATCTCTCCCAGATTTGTTGTCAAGATATACTTTTAAAGATTTTTTTTAACAGAATTGCTTGAAGATTGTTTAGCTTTTTTTGAAAATTGTTGTCTGTTAAAAATGCACCATATATGAATTAACAGTTGAAATAGATTTGCAACATATCGAGGTTAATTTATTTAACGCATTTTTTTAAAGTAACATATTGTTTTTATCCTATCAATCAAAAGTAGCTGAATTTTTATCCTGTCAATCAAAAGTAGCTGAATTTTGAAATCAATAACGATCTTTAAAATATTTTTATTTTGACTCAACTTAACATGGTGAACCTATTCCCTAAAAGCAGCTCTTGTGCCTGTATAATAAGCGCCGGTTATCATGAAACCATGTAACACCGGGTCTAATATCTTATTTGATTATAAAGGTACGGCTTCAAGGTCTAATGGCAGGTGTTTGATTGATTCATTAATGAATGGTTTTGCTAGCATGTGTGGCACTGTGGAATTATCTCGCTATTTCTGCAGCACCCTCATGCAACGGGTTCAATCCTCGTACCGACAACTATTTGTATGACCCAAGTATAATTAGATCTTAGTTTTATAGCGTTAATTGCAATCGTAAGTAGATCGCGAGAGAAGAATTAGGATCCTGCCATAAATTAGGTGGAACATACTCTACCTTTCCCAGAGCGACGGTGGTGGTCGCCATGTCGACCACGAGCTTATCACCGCCGGTTGCCGGAGCCGCCATTCCGATTGGATTCGTTCCTAAAGCTCTCTGTAATCATATCAAACGTAATAGTTAACATTATATTCCAATGGAAACATTGAACTCATCCCCCCCAACCCATTTACTGAAGGACAGCGAAAATTCATTAACGGGGCACCGTAAGTACCCTTTAAGTACGGAACCCTATTAAATTCGATTTAGATATATGTAAAGCATTCATTAGTAACTACAGTACTAATTACGAGTGGGGAATTCCCTCATGGAGACCCATCGCCCGGAGAAAATGATGGGTGTAGTCTTACTCGTACCAACTGAAACACTATGGTAGCCATGGCGTATGGTGGCTTATAGTAATAAAGAAGGGCAGTGGTAAGTTACGTGGTACATGCCGGTGTCTCTCCTACAAAACACTGCATAATTGCTCTGCAGCATATGACAACAATACACTGCCGTCCCTCTTGAGATCACCTAATGGACTTGATAATTTCCGTCCCGCCCCTCCCATGTCACTAAAAACAGCCTATTACGACAGGCAGGGTCTACCGTACCCCAATTTGTCGTCCGAAAAACCATATTTAAGTTCCAACTCACTTGCTTAGATCTAGTAGGGACCAAGATAGGTGAAGAATTTGTTAAAGACATCCCTATGAGGCCTTCGCGTTCTGCCTTCAGAGCCCAGTATCCCGCCATGCCGTAGTGGTTGCTTCCTGAAACATACATAATAAATATAGTGCCATTTACATTTGTTGTATGTTTGTTTGTATAATTGACGGTTTTAGTTATCCAATATCCTGCGCGATAGAATTAGAAATATTGAAAATTGCCAAAATATCCAACCACAAAAAATGGGGCACATAGCTTCATTCATTCATTCTTGAATTAACGAATCTAAATAAATAAATAAAGGTTTTTATTCACGTAGACTTAAAAAAAGCGCTAGTAAATAGTCAGAGCATGTTTGTAGTAACACAGTTAAGTTTCCATAATATTTCTAGTTACTTATTATAGATATTAAGTACTAGATAAGGGAGATCATTAATATATACTAGAAATAAAAATGGGCCCAAGATAAATCCCTGGGGCACCCCCATTTTCACAGCATGACGTGCTGAAATGATACCGTCTATCAAAACCATCAGTTCTCGACCCGATAAATAGGACACTACAAGATCAAGAGACGTACCAGATATTCCATAGTACTGCAGTTTTACAACGAGTGTACGGTGATCAACGCAATCGAAAGCCTTGGAGTGATCACAGAAAACTCCCAGTGCATCCTGTGACCCCTCTTTAGTCTCCAATACAGACTTCATTAGGGTACACCCCGCATCTTGAGTCGAGCGGTCCCTTGTAAAACCAAACTACTTGTTATGCAATATCCCATTCAAGTTAATGTGTGACAATATTTGGCTAAGCATGAGCTTTTCAAATATTTTACTTAAAGCTGGAAGGATTAAGATAGGTCTATAATTTGTGGCATTCTCAGTACAACCGGCCTAGAAAACGGGTACTATCTTACTAATCTTCATTAAATCAGTAAAGACACCATCACTTATACAGCCATTGAAGATGGCTGCAAGGACTGTATCAATGTTTTGAATGACTGATTAAATTGCTTTAACATTCAGTCCCCATAAATCTGCTGTACCCTTCTTTTTGATACTATTGAAAGCTTTTATAATGTCTTCACTCGTTACAAATTTAAAACTAAATTTAGGCACATCTTGTTTTAAACTTTGATTTAAAAACAGTTCAGCTACATCTGGTGACGATAACAGGCACTTAGTTGTATCCACAGGTATATTTGTAAAAAAATCTGCGAAGAAATTGGCAATCGTAAGCTTGTTTTTATTGATATTATATTATTATTTGTTTGAATTGAATATTCATCACCCACTGTCACATGTCCACTGCTGGACAAAGGCTTCCGCCAAGGATGTCCACAATAGCCGGTCCTACGGTGCCCGCATCCAGCGGCTTTATACTTGCAGGATATGAATATGAATATTCCATATAATTATATCCTGCAAGTATTATTTTCTTTATTCTGTGGTAAATTGTTTTCTTACTTTGACTACCTCCGTGACTCAATTCGTAATGAACCTGCCATGAGATCCAAAAGTTGGGGGTTCAATCCTCGCACAAGATTAATATTAATTAGTGTTCATGAACATTTCTATTTGTCTTGGTGAATAAACCCTCAGGTATATGTTGGTTAAGTTACGCTACTGGTTGAAAGCCTTCTGCGTTCGCCAATCGTTCGGTGCCTTCGATTTTTAATATAGAGGTAATAGTACTAAATTTCAAAATATAGGAGGACACGTGTTATTTATTTAAGGATTTCTCAAAATTTTATGTGCCCAAAAAGACCGTAGGGACGGACTAATTAATAATAATAATATCCTGGAAAATTATTCACACACGGCCATCTGATCCCAAACTAAGCAGAGCTTTACTATGGAAACCAGATAATTGATATATAACATAGCTATACTACCTTTCTTTTGTGAATACATACTCAGGTCAAACAGACATGTTCGTGCACACAAATATTTGTCCTCAGTAGGAATCGAACCCACGACCTGCGGCGGAAACGGCGAGCATTTATCAACGACGCCAATCGGCCCGTCAAAACTTTATTTAATTTAATATTGTATAGTATATGACTATAGTCATGTAATACATTGTGAGCTTGATAAGTACAAGACAAGTAGTAAGTGTATGTTAATACCTAAGTCAGTAAGTACTTGGGTATTAACATACACTTATTACTTGTCTTGTCTTTTCATTTCATTATTTCATTACTCACTTTTAGCAGTCACCCATCCGATACCATTCTCCTTAGCCTTCTTAATAGCAAGATCCATGCAGAAGTTCCCCACAGTGGCTCCCAAAGCATTGCCTCCGTCCACCCATGCTGTTCCACCGGACTCTTTGAGTATCACTGGCTTCGCTGCAGGGAAACATGCATCAGTTTTGCAGTCGTTTATGTAGAATTCTGGAAAGATTGCTATGAGTTAGCTATGCCATAAAACATGACGATAAAAAAAGCGATCACAAATCTAGACTCCGAGTATAAAAGCACCATGCAAATATTTAAAATTCTAAACATTTTACGACAAAGTCATCATCATCATCATATCAGCCGAAAGACGTCCCCTGCTGGACAAGGGCTCCCCCCAAGGATCTCCACAATAGCCGGTCCTGCGCTGCCCGCATCCAGCGGCTTCCCGCGACCCGCACAAGATCGTCGGTCCACCGTGTAGGGAGCCTGCCCACGCTGCGTCTTCCGGTTCGTGGTCGCCACTGGAGAACTTTTCTGCCCCATCGGCCGTCAGTTCTACGAGCTATGTGCCCTGCCCACTGACACTTCAGTTTGGCAATTCTTTGGGTTATTCAATTCTTGGGTTGGTTGGGTACTTTGGTTCGTTCGTAAGTTCTTATATCGACTGCACATTAGTAGTTACAGATTGGAATAAAATCCAAAGCAGAAGTCCCTGTTTTGGTGATTTTCACACGATGCCACTTAGGTTATGTGTTATTCCCGTTTAGAGCCTGTGCACATCACGTTTTTTAAACGTGCCGTCGCGTCGACGCGCTTTTTAGAAACGCGAGTCGACGGCGCGCTTTTATCTTTAAAAAAAGCATTAAATACTAGAGAGAGGATAAACTAACGCATATTAGGTGTCTACAGTATGCACAGCGGGCATACACCTTTCTCTCTCTTTCGCGGCCGAGTGAATACGTCTGTGCTTCTGACACAAATATAGTGTTTTATCCGAAATGCCGTCCTGTGCAATCGTTACATGTAAACATCGTAGTGAAAGTACTAATTTACACACCGATGGGATCACTTTTCACGGGTAAATACAGTTTGTTTTTATAAAAACATCATATTTAATGTAGTATTCCGACTTTTACCTCAAAAATGCAAGTGATGAATTGAAATTTAATTGTTCAAATTGTGCTGTATACATTGCTGCTTTTCATAGCTAAATGTGTCAATGTATAGTTCTTACGCTGCAATGAATAATGCATTAAACGATATGATCGCCTACGTATTTTTGCGCAGTACGGCCGCTGCTCATGTTCTTGGTGCGAGCCTCAGAGCATTAAATACTAGAGAGAGGACAAACTAACGCGTATTAGCCGCCTACAGTGTGCTCAGATGGGCTTACACCGCCAAATGCCGCCAATAACCGCCATCAGTCCGCTCTGTTACGCGCCCAAATGAATACGTCTGTGCTTCTGACACAAATATTGAGTTTTATCCGAAATGGCGTCCTGTGCTATCGTTACATGTAAACATCATAGTGACACTACTAATTTACATACCAATGGGATCACATTTCACAGGTAAATACAGTTTATTTTTATAAAAACATCATATTTAATTAAGTATTCCGACTTTTACTGCAAAAATGCAAGTGGTGAATTTAAATTTATTAGTTCGAATTGTGATGTATACATTGCTGCTTTTCATACCTAAATGTGTCAATGTATAGTTCTTACACTGCAATGAATAATGCAGAGAACGATATGATCGCCAATATGTTTTTGCGCAGTACGGCCGCTGCTCATGTTCTTGGTCCGAGCCATGCTGTCTGAGACGTAGTGATTGCCTTCGTCACTGTACTCGAACACGTATATCGATGGCTCTCACGGTTTTACCAATATGACCAATCACCCATGGACAATCACCTTATTATGCTTATCAAAGCTGTAATGGAGAAATATATTAATAAAAGGATGCATTATTTGTCAAAGAATGCTGTACCCAAACTTTCGAAACGACAGGTGCTGAATAAATATTTACATTTTACTGGACAGTGATCAAGAAGTTATTTGATTCGTTTTATTGTGTGCAAATAAAAACCAATTAATAAGTATTTTTGACTTGTGATTTCGCGTCATCGAATACTTAAATTGCCACATATCGATAACATTCTATTAACTACCCGTTGAACTCACTAAGCCTGTACTGCCTTTGTGTGAGTGCATGCTGACGCGTGTATGTATTAACAAACATATAAATCCTTTTTGAATGTGTTACCCAATGGGAGCGACGATCTCCAAGAGTGCGTAAATGCAATGTGTGCGTGTCTTTGTATTTATTGAGTGAGTCATTGTGTGCGTGAATTCATTTGGCGACACTTGGACTGCATAGGATATTAGTGGGACGGCCTATCTCCTATTTTTAGATATTTGTGGTGCGAGCCATGCTGTTTGAGACGTAGTGATTGCCTTCGTCACTGTACTCGAACTCGTATATCGATTGCTCTCATGGTTTTGTCAGATTATTAATATATAAAGTATAGATTAGATAATGTTGTAAATGGAAAATATTTGAAATATCAAAAGCAAACATAATAACTAACTTAAAAATAGTTTGTATTCTACGAATGTTTTAAAATTATACGGATTTTTGATAGTAAGTACATAGTTTTGGTATATAACTTTAAGAGAGAATATAATAAATAAGATTTATTAAATTTACCTCTCATACTCTAAATTAAAATAAAATTGACAAATCAAATATTTCTTTACAATTCGCCAAGGTTTAGGTAAGCCTTAGGTAACCACCACGCGCACTCGCAGTAAGGTTCATCCGTATCACCTGGAAGCGATCTCGTCAAGCACGGTTCGCTTTCAGCGTTCATACATCCCACGTACGTGCCGGCTCTGGAATGAATTACCTGCTGCGGTGTTTCCCCAGCGCTACGACATGTCCTTCTTCAAACGAGGTTTAAAAAGAGTACTAATATCACGGTAGGCAGCGGTTTGCTGTGCCCCCTGGCACTGCGAATGTCCATGAGCAGCGGTTACCCATAAGTTCGATTTACGATTACGATTTACGAAGTTTGATTTACATGAGTTCTACTGTAATACAAATTTAATCATTTTTAGGTTTCCATCCAATCCAAATGGCAATGATTTCACGTAATCGAATACTTAAATTACCATATATCGATAACATTCTATCGACTACCCGTTGAACTCACTATAGCCTATACTGCCTTTGTGTGAGTGCATGCTGACGCACGATTTGCACACTGTATGTATTAACAAACACATAAATCCTTTATGAATGTGTTACCCAATGGGAGCGAAGATCTCCAAGAGTGCGTAAATGCAATGTGTGCGTGTCTTTGTATTTATTCAGTGAGTCATTGTATGCGTAAATTTATTTGGCGACACTTGGACTGCATAGGATATTAGTGGGACGGTCTATCTCCTATTTTAGATATCTGTGTACGGAACAGTTTGGTTTTTGTTTGTATCGATACAAACGCGATGCTAACGCGCATCTGTATCGCTACAAACATGCGTCAACGGCGCGCTTAAAAAAGCCCATTAGGGCTTAGTTGCACTAGCAACTAAAAAATAACAATAAAGAGGAGGTGAGGAGATGCCTCTCTGAAGCTTTAACCATCCGCAGTATGTAAGCTGTTCCCATTGCCGATTAATAAATGAATAATTCCGGGTGAGAATCGAACCCTCAACCTCTGGGTTTGCAGTCAGGGTCACTAACCACTAAACCAGTCGAAACAATGTTTGATATAATGAATAGAAGTATAAGTGGTGTTTTTACTAAAATTGAAATGTTTATGCTTGTGTGAAATTTAATAAAGAAGGGTAACCATTTCAGGGTCGCAGCCAGCTCGATTTACAGAAGCCAGCACATCCAGCTACCCCAATCTGTCAAATTTCTTTTATATAGATTTTCAACTTTATCACAAAAGTATAAGGCTCACTTTCATTTGGGGAAATTTGACAGATTGGGGTAGCTTGATGTGCTGGCGTCTGAACCATTAGAGCCGTAAGCGTGCTGGCTTATCATGTATTTTGTATGTCAAAGCTTTCGCTCACCGAGTCTGTTCAATCCGTGGCTATAATGTCCCACCGTGTCAGCATGCACCAGCAGATCTGCATGCGCCTGCGCCTCCGACTCCGGAGCTCCAACGGCCTTCAGACTGTCTTCCATAAACCGACGCACCTCTTCTAGTTTCACTTCAGGCATTTTGATCGCTGAATTAAAATATTTTTTCTCTAAATAATACTTATTAAACAATCCTATATTCTAAACTTTTTCTCATCACCCGCACTTGGGAATTTAATCCCTGTGTCGCGGGGTACTTTGCAAACATATAATAGATGGACACAAATTACATCCAGACTCAGCACAAATTTATGGGTCACACCCACTGAGGCGAGGAGAATGTCTTAGCCGCTTCGCCACACGTGCAGTCGAAAACTGGACGCTTATGTGTAGTAATGGCAGTGGTGAATAGTATTGAATAACACATAGTATTGAAGAACATATAGATTCAATTCGGATACATGTTATTTATATATCTAGACCCGGAAGCCACAAGCACTTAAGTCAATTCTTTTTGCATGCAAAAATTTTACAGGAGACGGTTTAATTCGATTGGTATGAAAAAAATGTACTACGGTTATTGTTTTTATTATTTATTATTACACAATTATAAACTAGTTACATATCAGAACAATTACTGAAATATCTGACTTAAGTTTCTTTGAACATCAAGAAATTGTGACTCAAGTGTTTATTAACGTACTATAATTACTAGGGTTATTTGTTTTATTTTATGATTTTAAAACGAACTATGAATAATTATGATTATTAATTAAAAATTTATAATATAATGCATGCAATAAAGTCAAAAATTAACAGTCACTCTCTTCTGAATCTCGTATATCTGGATCAACATCCTTGGTATCGTCAGTGGTTACTAAATTCTGGTAAAAATTATGGAAACATTCTGGTATTAAGGACAAAAGTGATATTATATCACGTTTTTTTTCGATACTTATTGGTACTGGCTTGTCAGTAATCTGCATCAAATTAAATTCCTTATCTCGTCGCGTGTTCCGTTTGTAATTAATACTTTTCAATGATTCTTCTCTAGAAAGAGATGTTTTGTATTTTATGACGCCGTACTCAGAGTCGTAACTCAGCCACTTCACATCATGCCACTTGAAAACATTTCCGTCATCGTCTTTTTTTCGGGCTACTAAAGGACCTTTCAATAAACTAGCGAAATCAAAGAAATCATTTTGTCGCATTTCTCTAACGGTAAATTTTTTGCTACTCGATCTTACTAACTGCATCCAATCGTGGGGGTGATAAATTTGTATTTCGGTTTTTTTCTTTTTTTTTTCAATAATTGCATGGTCTAAGTCAACCTCCATATGTGTATGACCAGGTATCATAAACTTGTGATGTATTAACTTCATGGAAGGTTTTACAGTCAACAAGTACGTGAACATTGCAGCCACGTGAGTGTTCTTGTTTTGACCTCCACAAGTGTCAGAGTACAAAATCACTTCTGAGATTTCTTCCGGTTGTTCTCGTAAATATGCAAACAAACAAGAGGCTATTTGATTAGCACCGCGACCCGAAATACCCTCATGCCACATGTGGTGCGTGGACATTCCAGTTGCGTTGTCATGAATTGTGAGGTTGAAGGTCCAAAGTTGTCTTTTATAAAAGGCTACAGATGATTGTAAAGCTGGGGTTGGCAAGCATTGCTGTAGGTCAAAAGTCAGGCATTTGATTCTATTATTTGTAATTGCGATATTTTTATCACACTGCTTCTCTTTGTACGCCATATCAGCGGCTAGCAGATGAGAGTCACGTTCTTTTTCGAGGGCTAATTTTGTGATCTCGTCCGTAGCAATATTTAATTTCATTTTAAACAGGTCGCATGTGTGACAAGTGTCCACTTTTGGTTTTTTGAAACTTAAGTTTAATTTATGAAATTCTTTGCGGTATATCTTATCACTCACAGGATTTTCATGTGATTCTGAATAAAGAGAATACATTTTCGATATAGTCAAATGCGATGGTAAATATTTGCGGGTGCTTCTACGTCTAGTGTAATGACTTTCATATAGCGGAAACGAATTGATATGATAATCACCTCTTGAATTTTTTGTTCGGAATGTTTGTTTGCTGGTGTATTCTTTCCACGTTTGTCTGTTGGTATAATTCCACTCGAGGAGCCACGTTTCTTCAAACCAATTAATTTTACAAAATTATCACTTATTGAAAGGGTTTTTAGAAAGCAGCCTTGACAAACGGATATTTTTTCACTATTGACGTTAAAATGATACGTATAAGTCCACTGTCTATTTTTTTGTAAACTAGGATCTTCGACCCGACGACGCTCGGTTTTTTTCTCTCGAATGGTAATCAAAGATGAAATAAACGCTGCCCTTAAATCATAAGACCCAAGATTCCAAACCTCTTTGTGAATTATAGCTCGTTGCTCATTACTTATTTTTTGACGACAGTTATTTCGACAATTAGGTAGTTCCTTCATTTGACGGTTGCCGATAATTTTTCCAGAAGCTGCCAAATAGGATTGCCCTAAATTTCTTTTTATTTTGTTATCTTTCTTCCTTCTTCTACAGGGCACAGGTTGGTTTTGTTGTTGTAATGACGTATCTTCAATACTTTCAGGTATTTCATTTTGTGGTGCTATCTGTACATCTACTGAAGCATCATAAACAGTGGTGTCCATCTCATCTTCATGTTGTGTAAGCAAACTAGGACTATCTGGAGAGTAGGTAGGATCAGCAACAGAATCGTCACTAGAATAGTCAATAGCAGCTTCATCAGGACTAACTTGTTTTTGAGTTCCAGATGTACTTGGTTGCGGATTAGTGAATGGGTCTTCATCGCCTGTAAAAAAGTGAAATGTAATTTTTGTTGTTGTTATGGGTTGGAATTGTGTCAACATACATTTGTTATGCAAAACAAATGTATGTTGGCACAATTACAATTGCATAAAAATGAAAGGAAAATATTCAAAACTTACCTTTATCTTTATTCTCATTATTTAAGGCGAGATTTACTAACTTTCTGGCTCTCGAATCCATTATAAATACAGTTAACCTCTCAACCGCAAAACGAGACACAATAGTAAAACAATAACAGCGCGAACCTATGAGTCCGGTCGGGGATTGATGAATTAATGCACAACACACTACGACCGTCACACCAAAACACTAATGAGGGAATACGTATTTAATTTTACTTCACCCACAACGTTCGTCAACTTTTTATCAAGCACTTCAAAAAAGAGAGTAAAGTGAGGGTAGATACTTGAAAATATTATTGTCACCAAAAACGGATCACTTAAGTCAGCCGGTATAAGAGTTGTCATGCCGCATGCCGGGAAAAAAAACTTAAGTCAACTTAAGTGGTTTATGTCGCCGCTTGATTTGTTGATACGACTTAAGTTTTATGGTACAGTCGAATATTACGACTGAATAGAGTGACGGTGACTTACGTGCTTATTCCAGTCAACGGATAATACAAAAACATGGGTGCTGTGACTTTTTACAATTTTGAGCTAAGATTGACTTAAGTGCTTTTGGCCGCCGCGTCTAGATATATACTATTATTCATATTTGTATGGTGTATCCGAACGTGAGTTTGCCTTGTACACACGACTACATATCAAACTATATATTTCAAATATAAGCTGACCTCTCATTGTATGGAAATCCTATACAACGCGAGATCAGCTTATACTGGAAAATTATAGCTCAATATGTAGCCGTGTGTACACGTGGATTACATACAAGTTGGTAAATTCATTCTTGAAGTTTCATCTAAGTTAAAACGGGATATAAAAATGGAAAACGCCCCTAGGAAGTTAATATATTCCAATATAGTGATACAGGAATATATAATTCCTGTATCGCATTACAAGATATGTATAAATTCTGTTTCACTTTACAGGATATGTATAATTTCTATATTTTATTCCTGAAATGTGCTTTTATAAACGGGATATAAAAAAAATAATAGGATATAAAAAATACCAGCAAGAAGTGAATATTACTATATAGCGATACAGGAATATATTTACCTACTTTCTGGGGGAAAATCTTATTATTATTTACTCTGAGACTGTGGCAGAAACCAGAAGCTAAATATTGTTGAAAATCTTACGTTGGAAGTGATATAGAAAAAAAAGAGATATTGAAAACTAAATACCTTGAAAAAGATCAGGCTCCAGTCACACTAAATTATCTGATTAGTGAAGACAACTTTAAAAATGTTGGAAAGTTGAAACATCCCATCAGATACTCATAGAGTAACAATGTTTATGATCTTTAAAAAGAACTAGACAATATTTAATCTGACGCCATGAAACTTATTGGCTACATGCCGCTACACGCACGTTAGATATTGAATCTATAGAAAGTCCACACATGGCTTTATAGATTACTAGCTGGTGCCCGCGACTTCGTCCGCGACAATTTTAAATGATGATAATGAACTACTTACTTCTAGCTTAATCTAAAAAATATAACTTTTAATGCAAATATGAAACAAAAATTTAAGAAATCTAACCTATAAATAAAGACTAACTAAGAAATAAAATAAAGATTACTTTGCTACTGTTATTAAAAAAAAGGACTTGATATCATCAACCAAAAAAATCAAAGAATACATATCAATTGTCCTTAAGTATAGTCAGTAAGTCAAATAAAGTAAAATAATAATCAACGATGCATTAATCCCAAAGGTAACTCCCATTAGATTAGGTTGCGACCACGGCATTGATAGGTCTAATATCACATTTTGTGAACGAATAGCACGATCTAAAACGATGATTACGCCATCTCCTAACAAAAATTAAACTTGTAAAGCGGTATAATTAAAATGTGTGCATATATTTTGGGTGAGGTTTAGGCGATTATCTGTTGATTCAGTTTTGTACTACCTTTTATTTCAAGCATTGATTTATTTAAAAGTTCCGCGATCTGAAACGATATTAACGCCATCTAGTAACAAAATTGTGAACTTGTAGATCAGTAAAATTAAGATGATACTTTTTGGGTGCGATCATCCCGACACCAACAAATTTATACTACGCTAACTGGAACTTAAGGTAAATTCGTTATTTATCCCAATTTGATTAAAATGGCGTAAATTCTTGGTGGCTATCTATTGAATCAGTTTTGGTTTACCTTTTTTTTAACAACAAATTATTCACTGGATTGCTTTATTTTTAACTGAAAGACCAAATACCGATTTACATGCGTTTAACTCAAAAATTAAAAAACAAAACAGATTTTCATACAAACTTACATCCCCTATTTTAGTCGTCCTTAGGGATAAAATTCCCAAAATCCTGAAACATATATTTATTATTTTTAAAGGAAAGGCAAAATATCAATTGTCATGCGTTTAACTTTAAATCCCAGTTTACATAGAAACTTACATCCCCTATTTTACGACCGGGTCGGAAATCTCAAAAATTCTGAAATGTATATTTTTAATTTTTAACTGAAATGCCAAATAGCAATTATCATGCGTTTAACTTAAAAATTGTCACATTTTTCATACAAACTTACACCCTCTATTTTACGTTCTTGGGGCTGGAATATCCAAAAATCCTGAAATATATATTTTTTATTTTTAACTGGAAGGCCAAATACCAATTTTCATGCCTTTAACTTCAAAAACGGCAAAGTTTCATACTAACTTTACACCCCCGTTTTACCCCTTGAGGGGTTGAATTTCGTAAAATTCTTCCTTATTCCTTGTCTACAGTATAAAGAAAACATCTGTGCAAAATTTCAGCTTTCTAGGTCCAACGGTTTGGGCTGGGCGTTGATGAGTCAGTCAGTCAGTCAGGACTTCTCTTTTTATTTATATAGATATAGAAATTGATACTGCAGTAGGGTATGAGTGGTAAGTATACAAAGTTTTGTTTGCCATCATCATATTAGCTGAAAGACGTCCACTGCTGGGTAAAGGCCTCCCCCAAAGATCTCCACAATTGCCAGTCTTGCGCTATCCGCATCCAAAGATTTCCAGCGACCCGCGCAAGATTATCGGTCCATCCTGTAGGGGGCCTGCCCACGCTGCGTCTTCCAGTTCGTGGTCGCCACTCGAGAACCTTTCTGCCCCAGCGTCCTTCGGCTCTACGTGCCCTACCCACTGCTACTTCAGCGTGGCAATTCTTACGGCTATGTCGGTTACTTTGGTTCGCCTGCGGATCTCAACATTTCTGATTCTATCTCGCAGGGAGACTCCAAGCCCTTTCCATTGTTCTTTGGCTGACCTTGAGCTACCTGATAAGGCCCATAGTGAGCGACCACGTCTCTGTTCCGTAAGTCATCACTGGTAACACACACTGTTCGAAGACCTTCGACTTGAGACACTGCGGTATTTGGGACGAGAAGATATTACGTAGCTTCCCTAACGCTGCCCAGACGAGTTTGATTCTACAATTGACCTCCTTCTTGAAGTTGGACCTAGGTAAATAAATTTCTCTACAACTTCAGAGTCTCCAACCTTAACTAGCGTGGGTGCAACATTAATGTTCGACATGATTTTCGTCTTACCCATGTTCATTTTCAGACCCACTTGTTGAGAGACTGTGCTGAGGCTATCGAGCATTATACCGACGTATTTTAGAGTCTCAGCCATGACTACTATATCGTCGGCAAATCGAAGGTGGGTGATGTACTTTCCATTGACATTGATGACAAAGCCTCTCCAGTCCAGAAGCTTGAAGTTATCTTCCAATGCAGCGGTGAGCATTTTCGGAGATATAACATCTCCCTATCTCACACCACGCTGCAAGTGGATAGGTTTCGAGTTCTGGTCCTGGAGTCGCCTTGACATAGTGGCGTTTTCATACTAAAACTTTAAAACCTCGATATACTGGATCTGAGGCACAACTATCGACAGGTGACTGGGTTTTCGTATACAGCTGTCCGTAGAACCTCTCGATCTCTCCCAGCAACTCAGGTTTAGACGTGACGATTATGCCATCCTCAGTCTTCAGCTTCGTCAGTTCTCTTGCAAACACTTTAGAGCCTTTGTTCCGCTCAATGTCTTCTTTAATACAATTTGTATTAAATTCGCGAGTGACTTTGAGATCTGTCTGTTGAGCTGCCGGTATCTGGTAGCATCATCAGAGGATCTCAGAACCATTTTCCGTCTTTCGTCCATAAGCTGCAGGGTATAGTCAGAGATCTTTTTGGTTTTGTTTGTACGGTGGGCCTTGAAGACCTTAGACCCACCCGTATGGACAGTTTCTACGAGCCGAGCTTCCTCCTCCTTCCCCGTTCATTTCATGCTATTTCTGCTAGGCATTCGAAACGGTTTTGCAGTTCGATCTGAAAGGGTCGGGGTTTTGGATGTGGATGGGTAAAGGTCGGTGCGTAGACTTTATCAGTCGGGACCTCTGGAGCTTGACATTTAGGTTCAATGAGCCTCTCACCAGTCTATGATCGCTCCCGCTTTTAACTGTATTGATCACTGAGACGTCATTGAACATCTGTCTACTCGTCGACAAGTTTAAGTCTATCTCGTTTTTTGTTTTACCATCGGGGCTTACCCAGGCCCATTTGTGGTTATAAGACGTCTTGAAAAAGGAGTTCATCATAAAGAGTCCCTCCTTCTCCATGAAATCCGGTCCGTTGGCCGCAACATTTGGCCCCGGGGATTCCGGTCTCCAGTTGCAAATTGCCCCACTCTCAGCTCATTCCCGAATCGTTTACCCAGCTTCGCCTTAAAGTCCCCCATGACCACAGTGAAATAGGTGTTAGAGGTATATATGGCTCTGGAGATGTCCTCATACATAACCTCGACTACATCGTCGGAGTGTGTCGGAGTGGGTGCGTATACCTGTATAACCTTCAACGAATACCGCTTGGTGATTCTGAGTATAAGGTACGCAACCCTCGTCGACACACTCTCGATTTTCACTAGGTTGTTCACGAAGGACTTGTGTACTATGAACCCGACACCACCTTGGGATAGTTGGTCACCCTCACGGTAATAGAGCAGGTTTACGGATTTCAGTATTATCGAGTCCTCCCCCTCTCTTCGGACTTCAGATAATCCTACAATATCCCAATGTCTCGTCGAACCGCAGTGTACGTATGTTATACGTTTCCAGGGCCAGAGGTCGTCGGTTTTAGTAACGCGGAATCTGCCGGGGATTCTTAGCACCCCCTGCCCTGCCGAAACCACGGCTGTTACCACGGCTGGGAATAGCAGGGCTGCCGGGGACTGGGGGCCGCGGTTTTTTTTTTTTTTTTTTTAATTAAGTCTTACCAACTAAATACATGTTTAACATTATTACACGACATTGTATTAAGGTGATCAGACATGCATCTAAATTAAAGGTAGGCACAACATTAACAGAATAATAATAATTAACAGCTAGGTACACGCATTAAACATAAAAAAGAAACTTACAGCTTATTACATAAGTATGTGTTGTTGTACACAGACAACAGTGTGCTTTACTTACATGTTTTAGAAAATGGCTTTTTTAAACATAATTATTTTGCCCCCCAAAACATCTAGATCGCAATTATAATTAATTTTGTCCTGCATTTGAGGGGATCTGCCATAATCGTCACGCTTGGCAAACGGGTTGGCGATCGCAGTAAGGTAGTCATTGGTACTCAGGAGAACGCTGCTGCCCGTTCTCTGGTATATATTCCCTCGGGACGACTTCTACGTCCCCCCACGGGATGAGAGGGGGTGGCGATATTTTTTAGGCCGTCACCACACAGCAGTGAGCAATACGAGTTCGATTTCCGTATTCGAAACCCACACCCTGTATTTACAGGGTGAGGTTTTCTCATTTGTCATGGGATAATCTTAAGGAATCGTTATAAATAAGAGGCCTTATTGAATATGCAGCCTGGCCTAGCCATGTTGCTACCACACCACCTGATTCTGAATTCTAACTAAAACGATTAGAAGTGGGAAAAGGCCATAAAAAGCAAGATATGGTTCAAAAAGATATAGCTGAATAACTAAACTACAGTTTCCCCTAGAACATAAAAGTATTGCTTTTATGCCAAGCTTATACAGATTACTTCAGGTATATTGCATCAAGGCAAGCAGAGCAAATAAAAAAAGCATCTATAATGTAGTTAAACGATATAATTGAAGATATTATTTTGATAACATCGCTCTTCTTCTCTTATGAGATGAATTGTTATGATAAAAATATTTACAAGTTATAAACCCTTGAACGTAAGGCCCAGGGATTTCTAGCTCAGCTAAAGAACATCATGACCAGAAAATGTTGTAAGCGGTCAATTCAATAAGTTTGGCAACTTGTCTGATTGACATTTAGTAATGAGGGAATACATCTATATATCAAGATATATAGATGTATTCCCTCATGTATCCCTCAGGAATTTAAACCTAAGGTATTAAGTATTCAAGTGGTATACAAACACGAGTACAATTACATAAGCAGTATATAATTAGTTAAACAGTTGTATCGGAACCTAAATAAGTATAACAGACAAGTTTACACACAGAGCATTGTCATTAGTAACTACCTCCTACGCTTTCAATTGATAACTTTAACCTTGGGTAGCTGATTGGGTATAAAGATAATCGTAGAAATTTAGGCAAATAGAAGGACAGAGGAACAATAATAACTTTAGCTAGAACGGCATCTAGAATACAATAACATCACATCATCAGCCTGATATCATCCACTGCGGGACATAGGCCTCCATCATTGGGGTTTATCTAATTTGGTGGTGTTTGCCTTATTCACCACACTTAGCATGCCATCGCCTTTAACGACACCCACAGGATTGTATGGGGTGGCCCTGTTTCTAGGCCGTAAACCACACGGCATCACACCTAACCTCTTACAACATATCCCAAACAATTTCTCCGATCAGTTGGCGCACAACACAAATATTTAATACAACCTAATGTTCTAAATATTTGAGCAAAACTTAATCCAATACCTAAAAATATTTTTACACGTAGATGAATTCCTGAAGTATACAAATAATAATTAATTTTCTAATGACATTAAATAAAAGCAATACTAATTTAAAATAATTGCATACAGTATTTATGAATGAATTTCCTCTTGTTAAAAATAGTAACTACCATATACAATGTATGTATATGTTTATATCCTACATGTAAATGTTTGTCTATCGGAAACGGTTAAATATGAGCACTTAAATTTTATTTTGTAAGAATTAACGCAAATAAAAATATTATCTTATCTTATCAATTAAACAACAAATATAAAGTGCGAACCTGACGAACTCCAAGTTTTTGCAGTCTCACGTGCAGACAGAACTTCAAAAGTTATATTCCTTTGTTTAAATATGCAACTAGTAAAAATAATATATAATTAAGAACTTACCTTATTTGTAGAGTACAGAAATTAAGTGTGCAATCCGATCAGCTGACGAACAACACCATACCTACGAACAATTACATAACACATATAAATCGCCACAATTATGTTTTTGTACTGCACAATCTGACTTCCTCCAAGTTGTTGCTGTTTCATGAACAGAGACAACTTCTTAAGTGTGCCACATTATACAGGTCATCCTAAAATTCTATAACTAGGTAGTTTTAAAAAGTTACCTTATTTGTAGAGACCAAAACTAAAGTGATAAAGTTGAGACACACATTGTAAGTCTGTCATACTTATCTCTCCAGTATCTCGGTGCTATTTGTTGTTACAATATTTACATTATTATATAACTTAAATTCGGATGCAATGTAAAAGATCCATTCATTTTTTGCCATCTTTTTTCGTGTCATTTTTTTTATTATTTATCTTTAAGTGGAGTGCTTCCGACTCACACAACCTTACTCACACCTGGGTTCTCGACATTGTAAATAAATAAATAAATAAAATATTTTGGAACAACTAACACGCTGGCATCTGATCCCAAATTAGTCAAAGCCTGTGCTATACAGACTACCAAGTTTGGAATAATATTTTATTTCCATGACATAAAAGAGTACATTTAAAACATATATATATATATATAAAAGAATATGAAAAAAGTATGTTGAATAAGTAGGTATTCCAAAACGTTATATATGAGGCCCCTTTCGGGTATAGGCCTCCTCCATTTGCTTCCATTTTCCCCTGTCATTAACTGTTTTCATCCAGTCTCTTCCTGACAATTGATGTATATCGTATATCCATCGATCTTTTGGTCTGCCTCTTTGTCTTTTCCCTTCTGGACCTATCCATTTTGTTACTTGTTTTGGCCATCTTTCTTCAGAGGAACGGGCGATGTGTCCTGCCCATTTCCACTTCAGACGCTCTGTCCGTATTGTAATGCGTCTCACTTTGGTTCAAATTTCTACGCTATTGACTTAGTCAATGGTTTTGATGCCGAGGATGCTTCTCTCCATAGCCCGCTGGCAGGTACGTATTTTAGACAAGGTGTTTTTGTTAAAGATCCAGGTTTGGGCACCGTACGATAAACAGGGCAATATACTGGAATCCATCACTTTTTTCTTTAGTTTAATTGAAAGTTTTGATTTTAATATTTCTTTGTAGCTCCAGTATTTTTTCCAGGTTATGTTGATTCTCCTGTCTATTTCGTCTAGGTGTCTTGGGTTTTTAAAATATATTTGTTTGCGAGAGGCAAACAAATATATATTGCCCAGTATCAATATAAGAGTGTAATTCCATCAAAAATATCTTAATTACCGTGGCAAATAATACCACAATTAAGGAGAAGAAGGAAGTGAAAAATCTAATGAAAACTAAACATAATTTGCCTTATTCTGGGAAAAATAATAAAGTAACTGTACCATTAACTTGAAATTACGTTTTAATTATAACCTAACAAAATTTTGGTTGCAGTCCTCAAATACCTGACTGTAACAGGTTTGTGGCCCATATAAAATAGGTTGAGTATGGCTGGTCTAGAGTAATAGCTGGTGCGTCATCTTGACTTGATGGGAAAAGCATGCTATATGCCTGTGGTAAACTAGAAGGTCACCAGTCGAGCGACCGTGGCGAAAACAATTTGACGTTCACAGTTTAAGGTCATGCTCTCATCTTAGGAGGTTGTTAATATATACTTTGTGGAGAATGTTTGATAAGTGAGAAGTTATAAAGCATGCCATTCTTCGCCAACAAACATACCTTATTTATAACTAACCGCGCGTAAATAATGTTTAAAAAAATGTTTGTATTAGGGCTGTTTCTTTCAGTTATTGTTTTTTCATTTGTTATATTATTTTATTTTGTTTCTGTATTATAGTTATTGTAATTTTGGGTCTTTGTAATCTTTTGATAAATGAATTCTTTAAGCGACAGTGTAACCTACGTATAACTAAAGGCTCGAAAATAATTACCAGTGACTTTCAAAGTACTCATTTTATTTATGTAAGCAATTTATAAAGGAACACTAACTCCTAAATCCGATAGGTACATATATCACTTTCGAATATAATGCTTTACGAACACCGTAAAGCATCTGACACACGCGTGGAGATTGGAGTCAAAAAAAATCCCCAAATGCTATGTCATGATTTGCCATCGCTGGCTTTCCTTGTTTAGTTACATAGGGTTTGAATTTAGATTAGTGTTTTAAGAATAATAATAATAATTTGCGCAAATATGGAGAACCGAAAGAATTGCGATCATACCTTTTGTTATATCCACAAATGGAGTTATTCATAAATCCCTGAAAATCAACCTTGCAAGTTTAGGGCTTGATATCTGGCTGGAGAGTTACATCCAGAAGGCGGTTTTGCTGGCGAATGCCAGGATGGTGCGGAAATTTCTCTCCATATTGGCCATATTTGACGGTCACCGTAGCCTAGTTGGTAGTGATCCTGCCTACGAAGCTGGTGGTCCTGGGTTCGAATCCCGGTTAGTGCAAATATTTGTGTGATGAGCACGAATATTTGTTTCTGAGTAATGGATGTTTTCTATGTATATAAGTATTTATCTATCTATATAAGTACGTATATCGTCACCTGGTACCCATAGTACAAGCTTTGCTTAGTTTGGGATTAGGATGATCTGTGTGACATTGTCCCCAGATATTATTATTATTATATATATTTTATGAGTTGCATTCGTATAAAAATACCCTTATATAATATATTGTAAATAAACATGTGATATCATAATAATTACAAGGAATTTACAAATATAAAATCTAGTTAACAAATTTCGTTACTATAAATCGGTCCTTGTGAGAGTCTGGAGTCTGAACTAGATCGAGACCTCCAGAACTCCAGAACTACAGAACTCCAGGCTCTCTCCGGAGATTCTAAACAGTTTATTCTATGATATAAAACTAATATTGGTTATTGTGTGTGTGTGTGTGCGCGTGTGTGTATGAGTAAGACCACGTAATCCTGTATATTTAATAAGTTTTGGCACTAATTTATTTTTGAGACTTTTTAATAATATTTATTAGGTTTTCGGTGAATGAAGCGCTATAATTGCTAGCCAGAAAAGACTTACTACTAATTACTATCTACTTAATATTATTTACTACTATTACTATCTACTTATTGATCATTCATTAGCCGTGTGGTTTTGTGTAGAATATAAAAGGCGACTAAGAGATACGCGAGGTAGTCGAGCATCAGCGTCACCTGTGTAGATAGTAGCTACCACCTAAATGCGGTCACCAACCTGGCGAACTTCTAGTTCGCCAGGTTGGTGGAGCCCTATGTCCAGCAGTGGGCGATATCAGGGTGATGATTATGATCAACAGCACAAAAACTAAAACAATAAGAAAATCGTAAGATGCAGCTATATATTACAAATGTGGACAATAAATGTCTTCTGTACCATGTGTTGCATACCATTGTTTATTTATTCTCGTTATTTTTTTAAATAAAGGCACATATATTCTTATCGGACTAAATTATAAGTTGGTACTTCACCATGTTTCAAGAAAATCCTTTAACCTCATTCACTGGCGTTGGGGTAATTACTTGCTAAAGAACGAGACACTATACCTACTACTGATCTTATTTTCCATGAACCACTCTAGTTGTGTTAAATGACACACAAACTCAGTAGTTTACACCATTTTGACACATCTCACCATTAATCGCCCTAACTTTATGTAGGTACATAGATGTGTAGTTCCTTTCCATTGAAAAATGTATTTTCTTATCGACTTCAGTTTTATTCTTATTTTAAAGATCTCTGCTCTGCATGATCAATACAAGAAATATACTGAATGATGGAATTTGTATGAATAAAACTGCGATTTGAAGTCTTATTACTTTTACTTACGGTCCATTTCAATTTGTTTTGACTGTACAGGGTTGATATGACAATAATTTCCGTAGTTTTAATTATTTTTGAGATAAAAAATTACCTATATTTAAAATTATGTAAATCGATTCAGTAATCGATTCTGAACAAACTATTTTCAGGGTGTGCGTTAATTAAGTTACATGTTGTATATGTATGTACATGGTTTACGCGTATCGTGATTTACATCCCTGGGTCTTATATTCTGTATTCAGATTTATGATTGCTTAAAAATACATTTAATTTTAAGGCCTCTAAAGAATGTTATGAAGTAATATATTATAATCTTTTACTGTTTGTATACTACGCATATGTAATTGTAATCAAGTTTTGAAAAGACTGCATCGATCTCGAGAATACCTATACCAGACAAGTGACGCATTCCCTTTTCGTTCATTTCATATTTAACTCACTTAGGGATTGAATTTTGAAAAACGACAACAGATGTATTGTTGTCTTCGTTTTATAAGGTTCTGTACCCAAAGGGTAAAACGGGACCCTATTACTAAGACTTCGTTGTCTGTCTGTCCGTCTGTCACCAGGCTGTATCTCACGAACCGTGATAGTTAGACAGTTGAAATTTTTACAGATGATGTATTTTTGTTGCCGCTATAACAACAAATACTAATTTTCCATAATATTTTATTACAGAAAAAAATCGGTATTAGATCGTAAATGTTAATCGATGTTTCGTCGCCTGTCACTCTCGCACACTACATATGACGACCCCTTCGTCTAGTCTGTTAAGCGTGGCGTTGCACCATGTAACCAAGTGATCCCAGCTTCTTTTGTAGGTTGATTGTATGACTGTTTACTCGTGCCTATGCCTATGGATACCCGAATCTTATGGCAGGTTAGATGCTTGTTTCGATAATACGGTGTACAGCATCGATGTTTCCAATGTTCACAGTCGAAGATGGACAAACATCGCGTAAATCGTCACCGGGTTTGAATTCTGCTGTATGTCGTAAATACTCTACTTGCTTAGTGCTAAAAAGTAGGTTAAGTTAGGTTAGGCAAAAATCCAATTTATAAAATAAAATAAAAAAGGTTTTTATTCACGTAGACTTTAAAAAAGCGCTTGTAAATAGTCAGAACATGTTTGTAGTAATATAGTTGTATACATTATTATTTCTAGTAACATAGATATTTAGGTACATATTGTATGAAAACATTTATAAAATTTATTTTAATAGCGATGATATTTAGCTAGCTCGTACAAGTTATTGTCAAGAAATTATGTTTAATTATCTAGTTTAAGTCTAATATTTTTACTACATATTGTCAATGGTTCTGTCTATATTAGTGTATTATTATTATGACGGTCCTTGTGTTAATAACGACGGTCGCGCTTTAATGCTACCACCGGATCCAATGCGCCCCAACTGAGAAGACCCAGCGAAACAAACTCAGTGGGTTCATCTACTACCGGTTTCAACACGACCCAGCTGAGACGGTCCGGCGAAACATACTCAAGCGGGCATGAACACGGGATTTGGTCCAATTAGAGTAATTATTTAGTAGGCAAACACAATATATGCTCGATCGGTTGTCTGAATGCTTATTATTTTAGATTATATTTAGGTATACAAAAGAAAAACTTCGAAACAATAACATTATTCATTTTGAGACAGAGTCAATAATTTTAAATTAAGTATATGATAGCAATCATTTACAGATAGTTCACGTAACACAGCAGATCAGTCATGTCTATATGGCTACAAGATCTCCAGCGAGCAATGTGCAGGTAGGAAGTGAGAGCCAGACGTCTTTGTCATCGATGTACTCTTTAGTGGTGTAATAACCCCTAGCCATAAGTATACGTTTAATATGTGTTTTAAAACTTGTGTCAGGCAGATCAGTAATTTGAGTAGGAAGCTTGTTATAAAACCTAATACAATTTCCTAAAAATGATTTATTAGTTTTGCTAACTCTAAAGCCTGGCATGGCTAGTTTGTTTTTATTCCTAGTATTTATATTATGCAGTTCACTTTTCTTTTTATAATTATGAATATTTTTTCTAACAAACATTATATTCTGATATATATATTCGGATGGCACAGTAAGTATATTTATTTCTTTAAACATATTTCGCAAAGAATCGCGACTGCCTAAACCATAAATGGCTCTGACTGCTCTTTTCTGCACTACAAAAATAGTACCTATGTCAGCCGCCGAACCCCACAGCAGAATGCCATACGACATAATGCTATGAAAGTACGCGAAATACACTAATCTAGCAGTTTGTTCATCTGACAATTGCCTTATTTTCCAGACAGCATAGGAAGCCGAACTTAATTTACCTGCTAACTTTTCAATCTGAGGACCCCATTGCAATTTTGAATCAAGTGTCAATCCTAAAAATACGGTCGATGGGACTAAATCTAATATTTTCGCATTAAGTGCAACTGTTGGTACAATTTGAGTCACATTCGGCAATGAGAACCTGATGCATTTAGTTTTCCCTGCATTTAACAAGAGATTATTTGCCGAAAACCATTCTGATATAAAGCTGAGTGTTTTATTATGCTCAATAAGATCTTTATCCTTTCTATTTACTTTAAATATGAGCGACGTATCATCAGCGAACAAAACTAGGTATGTCTGATACTTTCTCTACCAGATAAGGGAGCTCATTTATATAAACTAGAAATAAAAATGGGCCCAATATAGATCCTTGGGGCACCCCCATTTTCCCAGGATGACGTGCCGAAGTGACACCGCCTATCGAAACCATCTGTTGTCGCCCCGATAAATAGGACATCACAAGATCAAAAGATGTGCCAGATATTCCATAGTACTTCAGTTTAACAACGAGCGTACGATGATCAACGCAATCGAAAGCCTTAGAGAGATCACAGAAAACTCCCAGCGCATCCTGTGATCCCTCCCAAGCCTCCAATATTGACCTAATTAATGTGCAACCTGCATCCTGAGTGGAGCGGCCCCTTGTAAAACCGAACTGCTTGTTATGCAATATCTCATTCACGTTAAAGTGCGACAACATTTGGCTGAGCATAAGCTTTTCAAATATTTTACTTAAAGCTGGCAGTATTGAGATAGGCCTATAATTCGTGGCATTTTTTGAACAACCTGCCTTGAAAATGGGTATTATCTTACTTATTTTCAATCGGGAAAGACACCATCACTTATACAGCCATTGAAGATGGCTGCAAGGATTGTAGCAATGTTTAGTATGATTGATTCAATTGCTTTAACAGACAGTCCCCACCAATCTTTTGTGCCTTTCCTTTTAATACTCTTAAAAGCTTTTATAATATCATCACTTGTTACGGATTTAAAACTAAAGTTAGGTACAGTTTGTTTTACGCTTTGATTTAAAAAGAGTTCAGCCACATCTGGTGATGATGCGAGACACTTAGTAATATCCACGGGTATATTTGCAAAAAAAAAGCAGCTAAAAAATTGGCAATGGTAAGCTTGTCTGAAACCAGTTCATCACCAATATTCAATACTAATGTTAAGTAATGTTTGATCTCTTGATCTACTTTTACCAGTTTCAGTATTCATTATTTGCCAAGCTGATTTTATTTTATTATCAGACTTTTTAATTTTATCTCTTATATATAAAGATTTAGCTTGAATGCAAACCTTTTTAAAAATTTTTGAATAATTTCTAACATAATTAATAAAATTGACATCAGGGTTATAGGACCTTCTGTCATACAACTCATATAAAAAATCTCTACTCAGTCTAATGCCTTGAGTTGCCCAAGAACTAAATTTTATCTTATTACTGTCAACCGTTATGTTTTTTTATTTTACAAGCTTTATTAAATTCTTTGCAAATACAGTGGAATAATGTAGTGTACATATCGTTAGGGTTACTTTTGTTTGGCAATAGATGGCACAAACTATTCTCCAGGTTGTTACTGAACTTTCCCAAGTTAGATTTTGTTAAAGGTCTAAAACTAATTTTTTGTTTATTTATATTTATATCATTTTTTATCTTTACTATTTGGCATTTATGGTCAGAGCGAACACCAGCCACCAAACACTTCTCAGAGACATCTAAGTTGGTAATTATGTTATCAATGCAAGTAGCAGATGTGGGTGTGACTCTCGTGGCCTCAGAGAACAAGCATTTAAGGTTAAAGGACCGAAATACAGATAGAAATATGTTTATTTCAGGTGAATTTGCTAAAATGTTCATATTAAAATCACCACATACAAGGATTTTTTTTTACTTTTAATTTTCCTAAGAATGTCTTCTATTGTTGCTGTAAAAAGCTTTAAATCGGATGCTGGTGGTCTATACACACATATTATACAATAAAACTGCGTCTCTACACATGCCACCTCACACACACGCTCAATAGATAGTTGGCATATATCTTTACGTTCTTTAAATTTAATTTGGTCTCGAAGTAGTATCAGTACTCCACCACCCTCTGCCGAAACCCTATTATAAAAGCTGGCGACCCTATAGCCACAGACACTAAAAGCCATCTTGTGTGCCTTCAGCCATGTTTCTGTAAAACAAAGGATATCTATTTCATATTTTTCATTAAAAAGTTCTATGTCTAGAATTTTGCCAGAGAAGCGGTTTATATTTTGATGTGATAGAATTAGAAAGTTATCACACTTCTCTATTGTCATGCTTACATGTTTAAACTACTAACTAAATTGATTTTAATAACATTACTAAAAGATGGTATAAAAAGTGACTTCATCATACTACTTATGACTTAGTTAATATGTGCCGCTACTAAACTTGCAAGTATGTTCAAAAATTTTCTTGAGACAGTAACTGTACTCATGGTTACCCTACAAGAATCTATAAAACTATTTGTGTCCAAAAATATAAATTTATCACTATAATGGCTAACCAAAAACTGTAGGCGCATATTTAGCTTGTGGATATAATTATTTGTACTATCAGGCACATTGGACACATAGGGGAAGGCACACAATATTATCTTATTACAGTCTAATTCTAACATCTCAGTAAAACTATCTGTAATGTCTTTTTTCTTTAAGTTTTTACAATTTCCTACCATTAGAGTTATACATGATTTGGCACTGTGTTTATTCTGAATTAATTTATGTATTATATCTTTATAATGTAATCCTGGCATACAATAGTTGACAAAGGAACAACTCAGCTTATTACAAAGCAAGGTACCAAGGCCCTTACCCATTTCATCGGAATACAGTATGGAGCTATGTTTAGTAATGTCATTTTGTGGAGATACTGGTGACTCTGATCCCAGCTGTGTGTATGACTCCACTACTGCACTACTGGTGTTAATCGGTTCCAATGTCCTATTGCTTTCAGTATTACACTTTCCAGCTAGCAATTGCATTTCATTCTTGTATGACTGGAAACTGTGATATGAGATTGCTAGGGACTTCTCAAGAGTTTTTATCTCAGAAAGCAAATACTGAGTATCTTTTTCATAAATTAGTTTTTTTACACAAAAATCTATTTTTAAATAAATAGCAGTGCGACATGTACTTAAATTGATGCTCAGATATTTTAAGATAATAATTTTGATGTGGATTCAGTGTTTTTGCTTAGGATACGGATTTTTTTATAAAACAAAAGGAAACTTTTTTATTTGCCCAATAAATATTTAGTACTAACTAATAGAACTTACTTAAATGACTTATTTAGCGCTCAGTTTTAAGTCAAACCCTGAAAATGTCCACGGCAAAATTTAAACACGGAAATAACATGTGAAAATAAAATAATAACGAACCGTGATATTTAGAGAGTTGAAATTTTTACAGATGATGTATTTCTGTTGCCGCTACAACAAAACAACAAATACTAATTGTCTATAATATTTTATTATAGAAAAAAATCGGTATTAGATCGTAGGTGTAAATCGATGTTTCGTCACCTGTCACTATCGCACACCACATATGACGACCCCTTCGTCTAATCTGTTAAGCGTGGCGTTGCACCATGTAACCAAGTGATCCCAGCTTCTTTAGTAGGTTGATTGTATGACTGTTTACCCGTGCCTATGCCTAAGGATACCCAAATCTTATGGCAGGTTACACGTTTGTTGTTGTTGTCTGTACACCGGTACAGCATCGATGTTTCCAATGTTCACAGTGGAAGATGGACAAACATCGCGCAAATTGTCACCGGGTTTGAATTCTGCTTTATGTCGTAAATAGTCAACTTGCATAGTGCTAAAAAGCAGGTTCAGTTAGGTTAAGCAAAAATCCAATTTATTTACACAAAAATCTATTTTCAAATAAATAGCAATGTGACATGTACTTAAATTGATGCTCAGATATTTTAAGATAATTATTTTGATGTGAATTCAGTGTTTTTGCTTAGGATACGGATTTTTTTATAAAACAAAAGGAAGCTTTTTTATTTGCCCAATAAATATTTAATACTAACATACAGAACTTACTTAAATGACTTATTTAGCGCTCAGTTTTAAGTCAAACCCTGAAAATGTCAATCTCCACGGCAAAATTTAAACACGGAAATAAAATATGAAAATAAAATAATGACATTAATATAATACGCACATTTTATAACAAATTATATTTACAACAGTATATTCAATACAAGCTCTCAATACAAGTAATTCTACAAAAGTATTTTTTTTTATTAATTTATGGTACGTGATCCGATGACATTATGTCAAAAATATTTTTTAAGAGTTGAGAAGATTTTGGTGGCTTTTTCTGCGTCGAATAAAATCAATAGCCTACGTATATCTTCTGCTAAAATAAAGTCGCTGGTCCAGCGGCTTAGCATATTCAGAGATAAAAGTGGGATTAGGTATATAACTTTTTATATTTAACATTGAATACAGCTAGACAAAACTTAAAATAAATCTTTTGGAATGAAGCCTTCCTTTACCTTTTATTCTTAACTACTTAAAAATATTAACAGACAAAGAAAATAAAAGTATTTTAATAATGTCAGATCATACTAAATTCGCTAAGATATTTGGTACGGAACCCTCAACAGAGATCTAGCTAGACGGCTTGAAGCCGCGCTCGCCTCTTTTGTCTGGTGATCTCATACGAGATATGAGATATATATATATATATATATATATATATGAATATTTTTTAATTTATGCAGTTTGCATAGGCTTAACTCCGATTCTCTTGGCCATGGCTGCCATTGTGTCTAATTGCTTCTGAGGGTAGTTGATGGTGCCTTTCGCTTTAGTCTTCACGCCGATGTTGTGTTCTTTGTCTCCGGGAGCTAACACGGGCAATGAAGGATCCACCTGAAGATATAAACAATGACTTTTAAACACCGACCCAGGGAGTAAAAAGAGCTTACAAAAGTGAGCTAGCGGCCCACCTGATGGTAAGTGGTAAACGCTACTCATGGACATTCGCAGTGCAGCAAACCGCTGCTTACCGTGAGATAAATACTCTTTTTAAACCTCGTAAGTATCAAATAAATAGCGTTTTGACAAAATAATTATGCTACGACGTTTGTTTTTAGTAAAATAACGCATTGGGAATGCTATCGGATGCCGCTGGATGCGGGCAGGGATCTTTGGGGGACGCGTTTGTCCAGCAATGATCGACTGATATGATACTGGGACTCATTGTTCTTCAATACGTCCATCATGCTTGGAGAGACGGAAACAGTTAGCTTTCCAGCAATCATTCATAGGGGGACCAATTCATCAAGGACGCGGTCCTCTTACGAATATCCTCGTATTAAATATAATATATGTACAAAAATAAATGAAAGCTTGTGTATCAGCATTCGTTCTTGGGGCACTAAACAGTACGTACCTACTGCGACTCGCGTGGCGGACGTAGACTAATAAACGAGTATTATAGTTTATTAATAAATAAAAACTGTCTATCTACACTTTCTAACCCTCACTCTCATGATCCTATGAGACGGTTAGTAAACATGACCAAAAAGAGGTCAGGTTCATTTGTTACATCGCCAACATTAAGACTCCAGATATGTGCTGTACTGTTCCTTAACAGAAAAACTCCCTTATCACTTTTGACTGACCCGACATTTGAACCCAGAATCTGATTATTTGCAGTGCAACATGTTACCGCTGGACAAGGCTGTAAAAAGTGAAGAAATTACCGGCTCCAAACTCCTATATGTTTTGAGGCAGTCAGCGACGCGCTCTTCGAACCCTGGAGCGAAGCACCCGGGGTCTACCGCGACAAAGCACTGCGACAGATCTGGTGGACCCTGTTCGCTGTACAGGTCCCAATTGCGGATGTTGTGAGTTGATGTCGAACCTGCAATTTTTATTTAATTAGCTGGATACTTGACGTTTCGCATTTCCTAAAGTGAATTTCCCCTTATATTTAATTTGATTTTTCTTTGCAGAATCTCCTCTTTTGTAACCCTTTAGAGATAAATATTTCAAAAAGAAACCTATCTTTGTCCCGTAGTGCCATATCAAATTCGGTATGCTGTTTTAGGCGTGAAAGCCGACCAGACACACATGAGTATTTAAAAAAAAAAATGTCGGTATGAAGCATGAACTTTAATTTATTTATTCAGATGAATTTAACTTTGAAGAGGATATTAATTCACATGATTTGCAATAAATAAGCTGAAATGTTATTGAGAATTATAATATGAGTATATCAAAGGTCAGAGAAATACTGACAGCAAAATTATCTGTATCACTAGCTTACCTGATAATCCACTACAGAAGGTCTCGACCATGGCACTGAGAGCGTACCCCTTGTAGCCGCTGGATTTCTCCTCTCCACCCAAAGGCATCAGAAAGCCAGTGTCGTACGCCTATAAAGCATAAAGTGTACATTCTTCTGTAAGTATAAATTGAGAATTTCTGCATGCTGTTACAAACCTGATGAAAAAGTCAACAATGGAACAAGCAAATTGACGGAATATACTTGTAAACCAAAACTCTAGTCTTTACTAATCGCCCTTCTCCAATGACATGTTTTCAGGGTCGTCTTAAGCAAATGCGTCGAAGCTAAGAAAACATGTCTAGGTGGTGACTGTCGAGCAGCCCCAAAATGGACTGTATTTGAGCATCGGTACAATCCATGGCCCATCTAACAGCTTGCCCAGCCTGCCCTGTTCATGTCAGGATCTTAGAAATGCCACAAGCAGGGCAAACAGTGTGGCCATGTTCTGAGCCACAAAAATTTAACGAGTTAGCCATCGAAACGCTAAGAAGAAGAAGGGTCGTCATTGAGTAAGTTCTCATTAGTGAATACCGATATGATGGTGAGACATACAGCCCTGTTAATGGCTGTATGTCATCATCATATCAGCTGAAAGTTGACCACCGCTGGAGCCTCCCCAAAGATGTCCACAATTGCCAATCTCGCATTTCTTATGACCAAGTAAGCAATAAGTTACCACTTCTGACGTACATTTTAACAATAGATGGTCGATGTTGATACTGACATACGTTAGTGGTGATGATTATTAACATAATGGTGATTTGTTTGATTTAAATATAAATTTAAGAAAATTTACGTTAGTGGTGAAGAATATTAACATAATGGTAATTCGTCGATTTATATAAATATTTGCTAATGTGGGCAAAACTGCGCTAGATTTTTTGTAATCCATTTAATAATAATGATATAAAAATACTTAATTCTGTTACTTGCCTGTCATCTAGCGTGGAAAAATAAATAATATTATCTTTTTAGTTTTATTCTCCAGTAAACTATTATTATTGAAAAACTGCTTTTGCTTCATACAATTAATTATCAATATTATATCGCACTTGTAAAGTGG
Organism: Pseudoips prasinana; assembly: GCA_951640165.1. Lineage (NCBI taxonomy): Eukaryota > Metazoa > Arthropoda > Insecta > Lepidoptera > Nolidae > Pseudoips > Pseudoips prasinana. The sequence continues at coordinate 26,111,235 of OX621251.1, read as the reverse complement.
TCACTTGATAGTTACTGATAATTATGCGTGAATAACAGATTAAATACAAAAGTGACGTTTAATAAATATTGTACAAATTTGCCAGCCTAAGAGCGACTATCTTCCAGACAACCATGGAACGAACCAAGTATTTGATGATTCATCTATAGGACATGAAAGTTTCACAATATTGCTACCTATTTCTAACTAGCTGTGCCCCGCGGTTTTACCCGCGTTTAATTTTATAAATTATCATAGCTCCTCTCCCGTAGGTGATAGCATAATAATATGTAGCCTATATGTTGACCCGACCTCTTAGTAATATTCATGCAAAATTTGAAGTAAATCCATGCAGTACTTTTTGAGTTTAGCCCGGACATACATACAGACAAACAGACACACAGACAAAAATTCTAAAAACTATATTTCTGGCTTCGATATGGATTGTAGATCACGCCCCAAGTATCCTTTTTAAAAAATATTCAATGTACAGTTTTGACTTTCCTACGATTTTATTATATGTATAGATAAGGTACTGCAGGTCTGCGGGTGGGTATGTCGGACTCGCACCGACTAAACCAAAACTATTGTTAACATATTATACTAAATTTCTGAACGAAACGGGCATGTAAACCAAGCGATACCAATGTTAAAATCGTAGTAATGCCTACGACATAGTGACGAGCAACTCACATATAAATATCTCTGCTCAAGCGTAAACATAGGCACAGAGAATAGCAGAGGCGGTTTATATAATTATCTGTTCTGTGTAGGGAAGTGTATACAAGGTATTTAGATAAATAGTGAACTTAATTTTCCTATGATACTGTAAATAAAATATATTAACTTCTCTTCCTACAAAAATAATGATAAGCCAACGAAACTTAAAACAAATAAAATCATTTATCGCTAACTCCTTTTGTTTAATTGATTCATATTCACGAAGAGACCACCTTCTTTAAGTTTCATCTATTATTTATGTTGATCTATGAATATGTGTTTGTACGTTTGTTCAAAATTATGACATCCTATTAATTTAACTTACCGTCTTGGCATCTGTAGTAACTTTTCCATCAGGTCCTAAAGCCCAACCTTCTGGGATCGGTTCCTCTTTGTGGATTTGTACTTCTATCTGAAAGAACAAGGATTCATTATGAATTTACAGGACAATACGCAATTTTATCCTATCACGCCAATTCCACCCGTAGACACAAACAAATATAGGTCAAAATACAATGAAGATTTACATGAGTTAAAAGAAAAACAGGGTTCAATTTCAAAAATCCTTAATTGCGGGCAAAATATAACCTTGATGACAAAACTGGGACACACATAGAAGATCGTGAGAGAACGATTAGGATTCTGTCGTAAATTAGATGGAACATACGCTACCTTTCCCATAGCGACTGTAGTGGTCGCCATGTCGACCACGAGTTTATCACCCCCGGTCGCCGGAGCCGCCATTCCGATGGGATTCGTTCCTAAAGCTCTCTGAAATCATATTAAACGGAATACTAAACATATTATCCAACAGGAATATTAAACTAAGTCCACCCCTTTAAAAATTTCATCTGTCTACCTTCTGACAGACAGACCTACGGCCTGAGGAGGCTTACAAACAGTGCAACGTTAGTACCCTTTGAGTACGGAACCCTCAAAACGTTGTTTCTCCTACACAAGTTACTCTGCAGCAACTGCAACTGCAGCATATGACCACAAGGCCCTGCCGTCTTGAGGTCTGCAAAAGTGACAATTCTCCTGTCGCCTCGGCCATGACCGATATAACCGCCTCTTACGACAGGCAGGGCCTACCATTGCCCAACTTTTCGTCCCGTAAAACCTTATTGATTCCTACTTACTTGCTTAGATCTAGTAGGGACCATGATAGGTGAAGAATTTGTGAAAGACATCCCTATGAGGCCTTCGCGTTCTGCCTTCAGAGCCCAGTATCCCGCCATGCCGTAGTGATTGCTTCCTGAAACATAAATAATAAATAGAGAGTCATTTAAATTTGATTATACATGACGGTTTTACATATCAAATATCAATTAGAAATATTGAAAATTGCCATAATGTCCAACCACGCAAAAATGGGGCATATATGTAGCTTCATTCATTCATTTTCTGTAGTAAATTATGTTTTGTTATTTTGACGACCCCCGCAACTCAGTTCGTAATGAACCTACCTTCTGATCCAAATGTTGGGGTGTTTCATTTTCATCAATTCAGACAATATGTAGTAAAATATTGCTTAAACTATAAATTTCGATAATTAAACCTAAACATAATCTCCTTGACAATCAATTATTACAAGCTAGCTTAATATCATTACTATTATAAAAAAAAATATAATGTCTTTTCAATCCGTGTACCTAAATAATAATAATAATGTTTTATTCTCTCACCACAATATTACAGAATAAATTGTATAAGGTGTATTAGTTAAAGGTAACAATTATAATATTGTGGGAGACTGGTGCCTAAACTAGGCTCAAGGCCTGTATTTCAGGACACCAGGTCTCCACGCTTAATGAAGAGGTACATTTATTATACATTCTTAGGAAAATAGGATCACATGCATATGTAAATAATTTGGTTTAAAAGAGAATAATTAAGTTAACAAAGTAAAGAGTAAGAAAGAATACAAGTGTGTGTGTGTGTGTGTGTGTGTGTGTGTGTGCGCGTGTGTGAGTGTATGTGTGTGCGTGTGTTTGTGTATTTGTGTAAGAATTCATATATCAATATAGTTACAACATAATTGCAAGCAATTTCTCAGTATCCTCATAATTGTGTTCATGAAGGAAAGCAGTAACTTTCTTTTTGCACACGTTTTTTGTAAGTTTAGCTACATGTAATTTTCTGTTAATTTTGTTATATAGAAAGCCACCTAGGTGACAAAAGAAACGATTCGAGAATTGAGTAGAAAAGTTTACTGTACGATCTACGGGGTTGTACCGACGTTTTCCATGTGAGGCGGAGGGATCATATGAAAGTAATGAGTGCTGTCTTAGGATGATACTTAGAATAAAGAGTTGACGCACTGTCATTACTTTAGCCTCCTTGTATAGAAGTTCCGTGGGGTAACGATACGGAAGGAAAGAGGACACTTTCAGAATTACTCTCTGGGCTCTCTCCAAGTCAATAATGGTAGTTTTTGGTGCACCACCCCAAACAGAGATGCAATAAGTTAGCAGTGATTGAACTAGAGCATAATAAACAAATTTTTTTAATTTATCGTCAGCTTGCCTCAAGGTTTTAAAGATATATATTAGCTTACGTAACCTGGTTTTCAGCGTATCAATATGTTTATGGAATCTAAGGGTTTCATCAATTATTACTCCAAGGTACTTGACATCTTTTGCATTACGTAGTTGGCAACATGAGGCATTATCACCCTTTTGTTTTGTGTAATGTTATTGTGTTAGGAGGTGAGGCATTAGGAACTTTATTAGTGGATCTTAGAGAAAAGGTCATATAATTGGTCTTATCAACGTTTAGCGTTAAGAAATTACTACGTAGCCATTTTGAAACAGTATTAAAACCGGATTGTGCATATGAGAAGACCTGGTCCCAATTGTCAGCGCTAAATAGGAGAGCAGTGTCATCTGCAAATGTTATGATTTTACCTCGAGGAAGTGTAAGCATGCCCAAGTCGTTAATATAGATGAGGAATAAAGTAGGGCCCAACACGCTTCCTTGGGGCACGCCGTATAAGACGGTCTGCTCGTCGCTAATGTATTCATCTATCTTAACGCATTGGATACGCTCACATAGGTAATCTTTAAAAAGTTCAAGTGGGATCCCCCTGATTCCTATGTTTTCCATTTTTTGCGAGAGAATGGGCACAGAAACCGTGTCGAAGGCTTTAGCAAGGTCTAAGAATATGCCTACTACTTTTTTCCTTTGGTCTAGATTGGTAACGACATAATTTGTCAAATCGTGAACTGCATCGGAAGTAGATTTACCAGTCCGAAAACCGTATTGTGATGGGGATAAAAATTTGTGCTTTTCTAGGTAATCTACTAACCTAATGTTCATTATCCTCTCTAGAACTTTTGACAAAGTTGGTAGTACAGATATTGGTCTATAGTTGTTGACACGGTTTCTATCCCCACTCTTGAATATCGGGTGAATAATAGACTTTTTAAAAACTTTTGGGAATTTACCAGTTGACAGAGCCAAATTGCATATATAAATATCTAATGTAACTAGAAATAATTATGTAAACTTAACTATATCACTACAAACATGTTCTGACTATTTCCAAGCGTTTTTTAAAGTCTACGTGAATAAAAACCGTTTTATTTTTATAAGGATTTCTCAAGTTTTTATGTAATCAAACAAATTGCATGGACTAACTAGTTCAAAAATTGATTTACTTTAATATTTTATAAATGACTATATTCATGAAATGCACTGCGAGCTTGACAAGTACAAGTGTATATTAATACCTAAGTAATGAATAAATTTAATAATTCTTTACTCACTTTTAGTAGTCACCCATCCGACACCATTCTCCTTAGCCTTCTTAATAGCAAGATCCATGCAGAAGTTCCCCACAGTCGCTCCCAAAGCATTGACTCCGTCCACCCATGCTGTTCCACCGGACTCTTTGAGTATCACTGGCTTGGCTGCAGGGAAGCATGCACCTGTTTTGCAGTCGTTTATGTAGAATTCTGGAAAGATTGCTATGAGTTAGCTATGGCATAAAACGTGACGATAAAAAACGATCACAAATCGAGACTCCGAATAGAAACATAAAAACCTACATTTTTTTTTAAATCTAAAACGTTTTACAATTCCTAAAAAGCAAATTTGAAGTAAAATTTTCTTAACTGACGGGGGCGCCGTAAAATGATTGTTTTAAAGGCCGCAAATTAGTAGTAACAGATTGGAATAAAACCTACAGCTGTGTATCCTTTGTTTTTGTGATTTTCACACGATGCCTTTCGGGCGTAAACGGGAATAACAAATATTCCCGTTTATGCAACAAAATAATAATAAGGAGGATATGCTTCTCTGGAGCATTGACCATCGGTAGCATGGAGCCTGTTCTCATCGCCGATTAATACATGAATATTTCTGGGTTTGAATGGAACCCACAACCTCTGGGTTATCAGTCAGGGTCACTAACCACTAAACCAGTCGAAACAATATTTGCTATAATGAACAGCAGTATTAGTGATGTTTTTATTAAAATGCAAATGTGATATATTGTTTATGCTTGTGTGAAATTTAATAAGGAAGGGCAACCATTTCAGCGTGGCAGCCGGCTCGATGTACACACGGCTACATATCAAGCTATACATTTACAATATAAGCTGACCTGCCATTGTATGGATATCCTATACAACGCGAGATCAGCTTATACTGGAAATGTATAGCTTGATGTGTAGCCGTGTGTGCCATGAGAGCCGTAAGAGTGCTGGCTTATCATGTATTTTGTATGTTCACTCACCGAGCCTGTTCAATCCGTGGCTATAATGTCCCACCGTGTCAGCATGCACCAGCAGATCTGCATGCGCCTGCGCCTCCGACTCCGGAGCTCCAACAGCCTTCAGACTGTCTTCCATAAACCGACGCACCTCTTCTAGTTTCACTTCAGGCATTTTGATCGCTGATAAAGAAAAAGATTCTCTAAACAGTACTTATTAACCAATCCTATATTCTAAACTGGACGCTTATGTGTAGTAGTGGCAGTGGTTAATATAATACCTCGGCGCTCCTTTGTTTTGGATTCGATTCGGACACAGCATTAGTCATTAGAGATATAGTGAGGCTTACGCATATGATATTTAGTGTATGTACGAATGAATTTTGCACTAAGTTGAAACGGCATATCCAAATACAAAATACCTCCAGAAAGTAAATATATTCCTGAGTAATGATCACTTTACTGGATATGTATAATTTCTCAGGATGCTTTTTATTTATATATAAACGGAATATAATTTAAAAATACCTGCCAGAAAGTAAATATTACTCTTTAGTATTACTGTAAAGCGATACAGAAATATATTTACTTTCTGGGAGCATTTTTATTTTTTATATACTCTGACACTGGCAAAAACCATAATCCACATCCTAAATATACTTGAAATTCTTGTGATGGACGTAGGAGAGTATTGAAAACTAAACACCTTGAAAAAGTTCAGGATCCAGTAACACCAAATTGATTAACTGATTCGTGAAGCCAACTTTTATAATTTTGGAAAGTTGAAGCATCACATCAGATACTCTTAGCGTAACTATGTTTATGATATTTAAAGAGAACTGGACAATATTTAATCTGACGCCATGAAACTTATTGGTAACATGCCGCTACACGCGCGTAAGATATTGAATCTATAGAAAGTCCACACATGGCTTTATAGATTATATAGAAATTGATAGTACAGTAGGGGTATGAGTGGTAAGTATACACAGTTATGTTTGTGGTAACTAGTGAGCAATACGAGTTTGATTTCCGTATTTACAGGGTGTGGGTTTCTTACTTGTCATATCTTCAGCGATCGTTACATGTAAGCTTACAACACATTAAGGTGATATTTTGATAACATCGCTTTTCTACTCTTATCAGGTGAGATGTTATCATAAAAAGATTTACAAGTTATAAACCGTTGGACGAAAGGAACCGTTGGAAAACATACATGAGCACAATCATGTAACTGATAAGTTGTTAACTGCTTATGACTCTGTAGCAGAAACGTGTCTAACCGTCAATACTAAGGTCCTGGGTTCAAATACCGTGTCGCGCCAAAAAAATATTTTCGATTCAAACGAATATTTTTTTGGCGCGACACGGTATTTGAACCCAGGACCTTAGTATCGACGGTTAAACACGTTTCTGCTACAGAATCACAAGCAGTTAACAACTTATCAGTTATGTGATTGTGCTCATGCTGTATGTTTTAGTATTGGGTTTGAATGAATCTGATACGAAAAAAATCAGTATCAACAGTCTGGAAGTCGACGGAGTTACACCAGAGAGCACGTATAGCTGTCTGACCCGAACCTGTCCTCATTCTCTCTTCTTTACAAGAGTGAGGTAATAGGAAGTGCACTGTGGACAAAGCTAGTCTATTTTGAAACTGATCGCCAAGGCCGACGTTTGACTACGCGAACATTATTATAACACATACATTTTTCAACACAATAAAAACATTAACAAAAATCCTAACCACCTTTATAAGATTATTTAAGATCAAACGAACAGCAGCACTGATCAAATTGCAACCACCACGGAAAGTAATACGAGATTTGAAACTGAGCTGGCAACAAGAGAACCAACTCTTATATGGTTGTTTGAAATACGGGAAGAGAAAACGTTGATCAACCGGCAAAATTGATTTGTAAAAACGCAACGAAAAAAAGTAATCATTGTATTAAAAAACACATAGAACATTGTCATTAGTAACTACCTCCTACGTTTTCAATTGATAACCTTAACCTTGGGAAGCCGATTAGGTATATTTAGATAGTTGTAGAAATTCAGGCAAATATAGACAGAACCATTGACAATATGTAGTAAAAATATTAGACTTAAACTAGATAATTAAACATAAGCTCTTGACAATAACTTGATACGAGCTAGCTAAATATCATTTCTGTAATAAAATAAATTGTATAAATGTTTTCATACAAGATGTACCTAAATATCTATGTTACTAGAAATAATATCTCATGTATACAACTATATTACTACAAACATGTTCTGACTATTTACAAGCGCTTTTTTAAAGTCTACGTGAATAAAAACCTTTTTTATTTTTATTTATTTATTTATTTTATTAGAAGGACAGAGGAACAATAATAACTTTTACTAAAACAGCCTCATGTCATCCACTGGGGTACATATCATATCCTTTGGGAATATTGTATATCGTTGCGTTAGTCACCGCGACCGCAGTTAGGCAGTAGCATTGATATATGCAACTAAATCAATGGATAGTAGCTAGTACACAGGTGGTGCTACCTGACTACCTGGTGTATCACTTAGTCGCCCTTTACGATACCTACGGGATGGTATGAGGTGGCCCTGTTATTGTTTCTAGGTCGGGAACCACACGGCGCCTCACCAAAACACTTACAACATATTTCAAACAAAAGTTTCAAAGACTTAAAACAGCCCAGTGTCGTAAGGGCTACACTAAATCTATACATATAATAAATAAAGACTGCCTCGTTGGTCTAGCGGTAGCGTGTTCACCCGCAGAGAACGAGGTCCTGGGTTCAAATCCCGGGTCGGGCCAAAAAGTGATTTTGGGACTTTTCTGTAAAAAGAAAAAAAATCTCAGCATCAGCCCAAAGTCTGGAAGTTGGCGGTATTATACCCCCGTGCCTCGGAGAGCACGTAAAGCCGTCGGTCCTGTACCTGAACTCTTTCCGGTCGTGTCGCATAGGCGTCCCATCGGATCATGAGAGTGATGGAATAGAAAGTGCTCCTGTGTTTGCGCACACACTTGAGCACTATAATATGTCCCGCGCAGATGGCTAATCTCTGTTGAGACTGGCCGCCGTGGCCGAAATTCGGCTAGGAGGACATTACATATAATAAAATCGTAGGAAAGTCAAAACTGTACATTGAATATTTTTTTTAAAGGATACTTCGGGCATAATCTACAATAGATATCGAAGCCAAAAATTTTTTTTTTTAATTTTTGTCTGTGTGTCTGTTTGTCTGTATGTATGTCCGGGCTAAACTCAAAAAGTACTGTATGCATTTACTTACAATTTTGCATGGGTATTATTACTAAGAGGTCGGGTCAACATATAGGCTACACATTATCACGCTATCACCTACGGGGGAGGAACTATAAAATTTAAGGCGGGTAAAACCGCGGGGCACAGCTAGTCCAATATAAAATTGTGTAACTTTCGAGTCGAAAAATTATTTTACGCGCCTATGAATTCTTGAAGTAAACACATAAATTTTAATGTTCTTGTCGTTGTTGTGACATTAAAATAAAAGCAATATTAATTTTAAGTAATTGTAGATTATCTTTAATATTTTCATAGTTTATTAATTAGGTACAGCTGTGTGTAAATAGAGCATAAGGTACAACGGGGTTGACGTATCCGTGTGGTTAAAAACCCCTTATAAATAAAGATAAAAAAAGTAATTGTAATATAATTATGAATGTATTTCACATACTAAAAATAATACCATAAATAATGTTTGGTCTGTATCCTAAATTTAAATGTATGTACGTAAATCGGAAACGGTTAAATGTGAGAACTAAACTTTTATTCTGTAAGAATTTACACAAATAAAAATGTTATCAATTAAACAACAAATATAAAGTGCCACTTTTATGTCACAACCTGACGATCTCCAAGTTTTTGCAGTCTCACTAGCAGACAGAACTTCAGAAGTTAAAATACAAAACTAGTAAAAATAATATACATTTAAGAACTTACCTTATTTGTAGAGTACAGAAGTAAAGTGTGTAATCCGATCAGCTGACCAACATCACCATACCTACGAACAATTACATAACACATATAAATCGCCAAATATACATATATTTTTGTACTTCACAAACTGACGTCCTGTATTGTTACTTATTCACGAGCAGAGAGAACTTCTTAAGTGTGCCACATTGTACTGGTCAGCTGTTTCTTAAGCTAAAATTCTACAACTAGGTAGTTTTAAAAAGTTACCTTATTTGTAGAGACTAAAACTAAAGTGATCAAGATGAGACACAAATTGTATAATGTCAGTCATACTTATCTCTCCATTATCTCGCTGTTATTTGTTGTAACAATATTTACATCATTATATAGCTTACACTCAGATGTAATATTAATGACCCATTATTTTTTGCCATCATTTTCATGTCCTTTTTATATTCTTTTTTATAACTGGAGTATTTAATATATCAGAAATTGTAGAGCCAATACTTTTTTACCAAAAAATTACAGATTGTTTTTTATTCGATCAAGTAGTGAAACTAGTATAGGGCTGATGCTGATGATTAACAACACTTTGGACAACATGACCATACTCACATCTCGGATCACAAAATTGTAAATAAATTTAAACATTTATTTTTGGGATCATATGACAACTTGTCATATGATCCCAAACTAAGCTAAGTTAGGTTAAATTAGAATTGGGACCATACTCAAATTAATCGTTTATCGTTGAAGGATACATTCGAATGTCCCACAAACATGAATTCGAAATATGGAGAATCGCAGGACAGTTTTGCCGAACATGTGTCAATCGCACAATCATTTGTTGAGTTCACGACGTTGATGGAATCACTCGTGCAATGAAGGAGTCTCTAGGGAAAAATTGTAGCAGGAATCTTATTTACCCGTTTCATCGGACGTGAGAGGAAGTTTACTGAAAAATCTGTTGGTGCCAAAAAGTGTGGCAGCAAAAACTGGCTTGAGCCTTCAAATCAAACAGTTCTTTGGACACAGCCATGTCTGTATTTCATTTTCATTTTATCTTTAACAGAACTGAATGTTCCTGGATATTTCCACCAAATCTATCATTATACCACTTTCAAAGATATTCAGTGCAGAAATCTGGAAGTGCAGCCGCAACGAAAGGAGGAAGAGAGCGTTTAAATTAGACTTAATTTAGGGTTCTCTAGTCGGAGACCTTCATTTTATTGTTCTGGAAAGTCGTAAAAATTGTGTCCCATCATTTTGCATGATTTTCCTTAACAATTTATTAACACGGTCGCGGCAACTGTCTTCAATGTCCTCGTCACGCACAGCAATTAATCTTTTCATTGGACAACATATCGTTAACGTGCTGCGCAATTAGTACTGTGGGGGCCATCATAAATGTCCATGCTATTGGAGGAGTGGCTTTAACGTGGTGGAGACAGTATGGCTTTAACGCTGCTTATTAATAAAACGTCAGAATGTCGGCATGCCCGCCGACCTTTGTTATTGGCCCGTCTGAAATTACAATCTTTTTCTTGAAATTAGGTTTTAATTAATGTTTGCTTGCGGCCCTCGACTACATGTGTACTGTGATGTGACACTGTAACATATCTGTGGCCGTATAAAAATGGTTGAGTATGGCTGGTCTTGACTAATAGCTAGTGCGTCACCTTGACTCGAAGGGCCACACATGCGATGTTCCTGTAGTATACTAGAAGGTCAACAGTCGAGCGACCGTGGCGAAAACAACTTGACGTTGACTGATAAGGTCATGCTCTCATCTTAGGAGGTTGTTAATTGTTGGTGGAGAATCACACTTCACACTAATATTATAAAGGCGAAAGTTTGTGACTGTGTATGTTTGTTACTTCTTCACGTCTAAACGGCTGAAGCGATTTTAATAAAATTTGGTACGTAATTAGCTGATACCCTGGATTAGCACGTAGGCTAAAATTTATAAAGTTTAACGCGGGTATACCCGGGGCACAGCTAGTGTTTGATAAGTGAGAAGTTATAAAGCATGGAATTCTTCGCAAACAAACAGACCTTATTCATAACCGCGCGTAAACAATTCTTAATATAGACGTCTGAGTGGCGTATTATGAATGATAAATTAGCCACGCTTTAATTACTGCACTGCATTAGTTACTGTTTTAAAAAATACACAACCGAATCCTGTTCTCTTTTTAACAACTGATTCGAACAATATTTGAATTCCACCGGAATGGTCCAATTTAATATTTTAATGAAATCCTTCTCTATCCAATAAAATGGAAATAACATGCAGTCAAATCAATCCTTCTTTTGAAGTCGGTGGGTGTAATTAAATCACTTATATATACCCTTACAATCCCGTGGGTGTCGTAAAAGGTGACTAAGGGGTACACCAGCTAGTAGGGCAGGAGCGCCACCTGTGTACTACCTACCACCAAAATGCGGTTGTCAACTTGCATGCCAAGCGCGATGACTATAGCAAACCCCTCCAAATGGCAACGTTATAGTGTCGAGCAGTGGAGGTGTTGGGGCGGTGGCTGTAGCCAGTAGCCCAACTCCCCTGGAGGCTGCGGTGGCAGTTAGAGAAGTGTCCTCTACCACCACGTGCATGCAGCGGGAAGACAGCGATCTGTTTGTGGCACAGTCCTTGTAGCAGACTATCAGGTGTTGGCAATTGGGGAGGGCAATTCAAAGCCCCTCCGTGTCCCAGCGTGTCCTTACGGTGACCATCTGGGACACTGTGCAAAAGAGGGGCACCGAAGCAAAATACCCACGATCCCGGGGCTCCCCCATCAGGCGCCAGAGGAAGTCCACGGCAGGTTAGGTTTAGTCGGTACAAGTCCGACATACCCACCCGCAAACACTTTTTGCGGGTGGGATGCGTAAAATGAATCTGCCTTATCAAAAAGAAAAAAGGTTACGTAAACCTTTTGGGAGAACGAGTTGGGCGGTGCTCAATTTGCTCATGAAACTGAACAATAGAAAATTAGTTTTATAATCTATTGGCTATTCATACAAAATTTACCAGATGTCTGACGTACTTATAGGAAAAGTGAGGCAGTACGTTCAGGTAGTTTAGTATAACGTTAATATTATAATTATCTTCAGTAATTACTGTTGTTTTCCAAGTTGTACATTGTAAATTGTAAGTTGTACAAAGTACAGCACAGCAGCTTAGCAAAAGCGTTTCATTGACACCTTTTGGGTACGTAACCAATACAAACACTAAATTTTTAACCCTGAAGTGTTGAAATAACTACTCCATATAGAAAAAAAAATTACATACAAATATAATTCTACTTTTCCACACTTTCTTACATTTCGTTTTAAATAAAGAAATAAATATCTTGGGAGAACTTACACACTGCTATCTAATCCCAAACCAGGCAGAGCCTTTTTGTGGTAACTAGACATGAGACAACTGCTAAACATACTTTTATATTTCTAAATATAACCTACATATTATAGAACAAATATACCCACACACAGAACAAATAACTTTGCTCATCATACAAAGATTTGGCTTTATCAAACCCATTGGTCCAACCCACGACTTCTGGCTTACCAAAAAAATTATAAACTACGTAAATATGTAAAAAATTAATATTGCTACTAAGATTCCAAACATTTGTTTCAGTGCTACGCAAGCATCGCCATCGCAAGTATGCACGCGCTACAATAACACAAGCGCTGTTGCCTAACCGCTGACGCCGCGCAACGTGCCGAAGACGACACCGGCATGCGGCATCGTGGTTCCCAGCATTATGTGAGAACGGCTCACTTCTTGGTCGATCGCCGACATAGCTAGGTTATTGTTAGTAATAAGTACTTTTACATTGTAACTTTTATTTACTTTATATTAAATTTAATTCAAACATAATTGTTGTTTTTGGAACTCCTGTGGCCAGGGTTCGTAAGTTCAGTACCTCAATTATACATTTTTGTTGCTGTCTACTTTATCTACATGGTTCACATATAAATTTACACCAAAAGAAAAAACAGGCATGCCATAAATAATCGTCAAATTAAAAATACGGCATATTCATTAACGCCATATAGAGCTCAGAGTCTGTGTTAATTTATGGGTAACAGGAAATGTATAAAAATTGATCACATTATCCTCATCTTACTGTGAAGAACCATTATGGCATGGATGTAATAAGCCTCGTGTACGTATCATACCCATCATCCCCCACAAAAAGCAAACTGGAAAATGCCTGTAATTTTTTTCATGATGATTCTAATTGTAAGGCTATCCTTATGGACCTCCTCCTATGAGGAGGTCCATAAATAAATAATCCTCAAGAAATTTCCTTATGTGGTGTAGTGTGTCTCCGTCTCTATCAGTCTCCTACGTGAGAAATACCCACATTGGGGTGGGCTAGGCAAGGCGCATTAATCTCATTAATCTTAACACAGAATTGGACAATTATATTGAGCCCGAAGTGTACCTATTATGTCACATTATAATAATAATCCTACTTCATATATGTAGCTATAGACCATCAAATATGATGACCCGAAATCATCAACAACGATAATAAACATTTTATCTCTGGTTTTATTCCGATTGTGATAACCCCATGGTAAAAAACGACATTAGTATCTGATATAACTTCGCGACAATTCGTTTAGATGCAAATCTTTTAGTTGTTGAGTATTTAATTATAATTTCCTTAATCGTTTAAGCCTTATATCATTAACATTAATATGTATGTATGTATGTTAATATGTATGTAACCTAATCCACAGAATAAAAAGTATTTACGCCTAATTTGTGTTATAATAAGTTTATATATTATTTTTGTAAATTGTCAGAACATATTTATGGGTATTTGTTTATGTAACAGATGTACCCATATTTGGAAGTGTCACGGGCATACCCAAAAGGTATAAGTTGCACTATATTTCAATAAGGTTTTCTGAAATTGTATACGTCTAAGGTAAATAACAAATAAAAAGTACAGTATTTTATACCCATGGGGTTACTCTAGACTACTACTAGTCTGACTTCTTCAAGCTGCACAGTAGGCTTCTCATACTGATTATGATTAACGACTATTGTCTTATTATACTGGAGCGACAGCTAAACGTGCACTCCAAAGCATGATCTTTAGACAGACCGCGTGCCGAGGTGCTGAACCCTGCTGACACTTACGGACCGGTGAGAGCAATTGTCTATGCCTACATAGAGTCGGAGCAATTATACATTCCTAAAATTAAAATGATAGGAAATTAAAATATAACATACAAAGGTATTAATATTTTTCATTTCGGTAAATGACATACACATATATCTTAATTGACATTCAAAACAACGATGAAATGTAAAGCTTTTTTCCACCACTAAACTAAACTGTAAGCTATCTATTAAACGCTCCGCATCGCCATCAACAGGTGTGCCAAAAGACTGGTAGGATTATTAGCCCACATAACAACCAAATCACATTATAAAATACAAGCAGATATAAAATCAGGGTTTCTTTCTGGCTTTCTTCTCCAGGTTAGACGACCCGATAGCTAAAGAAACCCGCAGGTCTTCTTATTTGCTTCGCTAGACTAGAATCGAGCATCACATGTGCCCCCTAAATCTTGATCTGTGATCCCATCCTGTAATTCGTGCCAGTTATCACACCTTCCTTGTAGACTTCCGTCTTTTTACTTCAGCCGCCCACTGAACTTTGGCCTGTACCCCTGTCAAAATAATGAACTATAGGTTGAAAGCCAAGTGCTCGGTGTCTGCAATTTAGTAATATAGAATTAAAAATAACTTTTTATTTATTTAAGGATTAAAACGACTTATTAATTGAAGACCTAGTCCGTCCGTGCGGACGTACTACGTCATCAATCTAGTGTATTAATATTGTATTTGACTTTAAAAATAAATAATTAACATAAAAATTAGCTATTTAATAAAATTTGTTTAAAATAACAAGTGAAACATCAAATTTTAATACACACGTCAATTTTAATAATCTTGTCGCTTTCGATAAAAAAGAAAAATGCGTTTTGCTCACATTGAACGTATCCAACACCTTTCAGTTAACAGTTGGAAAAGAGACCTATAACAGCTAGCAAAATAGACACGCAAAACAGAGACGCAGTGGGAATATAGTTACCATCACATTTTGAACTCTATTAGCTTACCATAAGGCCCAAAACCAATAAGTTGGAAATATACCTACTGCCTTGTAAAGGGTTAAAAGAGAATAAGACTCACAAAATAATGAAAAGTCACAGGAAGTAAGAAAAATTGTGGCGTATTGATTAAGGTAGTCGCCTAACTACGAGGTGAAGCTTACCTAGGAGAGTTTGAGTTTGATCTCCGCACAAGACAACTATTTTTGTGACCCGTAATTGGTTGTACTGAGTCTTGGTATGCTTTCGCGTTACTTTCCGTCGTTAATCCTCTAATAAAAATATAATTTAAAGTCTACTCCTGCTCTTATAAAGACATAAATTAACATTAAGTAAATGATTGGGATTTAAACGTTGTATTTCTTGCTAATCGTGTTATTATAAATAGCCTTGACTTAATAGGTTGAAGACAATATTGGTAGAGTAAGGACAGTTACTCATACTCAGATTATAAGATGAACATCATCGTCGAGATAGCTTAGATCATTTTCATAATCCTGCCTACTCAAATTTTTCCGCCACTTCCATTGTTTTGTTAGAAATTTCAGTTAAGGTTTTTGACGTAAAAGTAGAAGGAAAACCAATTGGGATTATTTTATAAATTAAACATCTATACATATAATAAAATCGTAGGAAAGTCAAAACAGTACATTTTTTTTTTTTTATTAATACTTGAGGCGTGATCTACAATCGATATCGAATCCAAAAATATAGTTTTTAGAATTTTTGTCTGTTTGTCTGTATGTATGTCCGGGCTAAACTGAAAAAGTACTGAATTGATTTACTTCAAATTTTGCATGAATATTACTAAGAGGTCGGGTCAACATATAGGCTACATATTATCACGCTATCACTTACTGGGGAGAAGCTGAGATAATTTATAAAGTTTAACGCGGGTAAAACCGCGGGGGCACAGCTAGTTACTAATCAATCATATTACATTATTAGATATTTTAGAGTTCTTATTCTTATATGTTGGAAGGTAACATCAAATTGTTTTTTGTAGTATAGGTTACATATATTGTCAAAAGACGTGGTGATGTCTAGAATGTCTAAAATCATTTTTGTATAAAATATTTTATACCTAAGTAGTAAGCACTATAAATTTAAAATTAACTGTGTGGTGACGGTGGCGATCTCCAGGACATCATCACCCCATCTCATCCCGTGGGGGGCGTAGAAGTTGACCCGAGTGAATATCCAAAGGACGGGAAGGAGCGTCTCTCTGTGTACTATGATCGTCATACTGCGATTGCCAACCCGTCTGCCAAGCGTGGCGATTATGGCATATCCCCCAAGATAATTGGGGGAGGCTTTATCCAGCAGTGGACTTCTTACAGCTATTATGATGATCATGATAAGGTACTATTCAACAGAATAAGTAGAAATCCTAAGATGAATAAGGAGGAACAAAATGTTATATTATAATATTTAATAAAAAAAAAAATTCCCATCTCTACTTCCTGGGATTTCTATTTGACCCATTTTAACGTTATTTAATAATTGCAAGAAAAATTGCAAACAAGAAAACGATCTGGATGTTATGAAGATCTTCATCATGTTGTAAATGGTTAATGACCTACGATCTTTCGTAAATACAAAATAAATAAATACGCAATATGCAAAAAACTAAAAAAAATAACAATTCCTACGTATACCACAAAGTAATTGCGAACATATGGTTTGCTAAATTTGCCTCAAAGGGCATTGACTTCATTTATGGCGGTCATGACACAAGGAGCACATACAAATAAAATGCGAATGAAGAAAATTAAGACAAATTTTGCGGGTTATGCAGAAAACCATTGCCTTCTATATTAACCAATACCACATTGTTAGTATTCGAATCGGCAACATGCCAGTAAAACATACAGAAAACCTATCCAAATTGGATTCGAATTAGTGGTAAATATACATAATCACACTAATATTATAAAGGCGAAAGTTTGTGAGTGTGAATGTTTATTTCTTCTTCACGTCAAAATTGCTGGAGCGATTTTAATAAAATTTGGTATGGAATTAGCTGACACCTTGGATTAACACATAGGCTATAATTAATCAAGTTTAACGCGGGTAAACCGCGCGGCACAGCTAGTTGCGTATAAATTCGTATTCAAAACAGGCAAAATTATTTTACATCTGTTACTAAATGCACAGATTATTCATTTTAGTCCAAAATAAAATAATTCATAGGAAAATATATAGGATTTAATTTTACTAAAGAAATTTGATGAATATATATAATATATATATTAATAATTAGATACTAAACTAGCTGTAACTGTTTAAAATACATACGTAATTGGTCAGTCGGTAAACAGTACTAGATAACGAAATCAATAAAGAGTCCTATTTCTGAACCATAGAGATTATCGGTCATTGAACGACATGTTATGCACGTACGACTTCTATACTGGGTTCTATATAATTAGCGAACAAAACTGTGCAGGTATACTACATAGAATCGATAGTAACCTACCTAGTAAGTTACCTATATTAAAATATTAAACAAAAGAATATTATTACCGCAAGACGTCTTACGAGACGTGGTCAAACATAAAAAAGGTGTCTTTGGATCAGCTTGACTAAAGAAGTAACTCCTTAATAAAGGACTTTTTAGCACTTAGATTAAAGTCAATAGCAGAACAAGTGAAGCTGATTAAAACATTTATAATGGTTAGCCAATCCAATGGTAAACCATCTAAAAATCAACTTACTAACAATACAAGCGTTAATTAGATGACAATAGTCTTGTACGACCTTTAACTTCAACACAATTTTAATTATCATAATGACAACGACGCGACGGCGACTCGTAATAGGTTCCACTAAAAGCAGTTTTTATCGAAACCTGTCCTGTCTTCGTTAAGCCAGACAAAAAAATATTTTATCACCACCTTCGCCCATACCTCGCCAATGGTATTCAACAATATAATATTGTTTCAAAACATTCAACTGACTTTAACTTTATTTTATAAATATACCCTTTGTTTTTATTCGAATGGGATTAAATTTATTAGGGCGAACACCAAAGCATTACCTATCAAATAAAAAGAATTCTAAATCGGTTCTTAAAAATAAGGAAAATTTGCGTGACATACATATTAATAAACACACACACAGTGGAACTGATAACGATATGATATTTATTTATAATATCGGTTAAAACACACAACCGAGTTCAAATATTACTTGTTGATTATCCGTAATACGTAAACTAAATTCTTACTGACTATATCAAAAGCATATACTATTGAAAAAATATATCAAAATTGTTTCACAAAACAAGAAAAAATCACGTAAGATATACCTATATAAAAACAATGAAACTGTAAATTCGATCTCCTATTTGTTATAGTCATAATTTACTTGATACTGTCATGCAAATTCTAAGAAAAATCCTGTATGTGCTTAGACACATGTAGACACGAGACTAATTTTATATTTAGTGCCATAAATTCCACTTTGCAAACATTATATCATTCAGTTAGCCGGCCGGTAAACGAATCTAAATTCAGTTTAATACCGAGCGTGACCGCGACCGCACGCCTTATCATATATTTATTTTTACAACGTTAAATATTTCCGATATTAATAACGTGTTTTAAAACATTAGAGAATCAGTAACAGTAAACATATTGATATCGAAACTTGGAACCTGTTTTGTTATGTAAGTCTCTAGTTTTACGATTTTCTATATGGTTTGACAACAATTAGTTAATTGACATTGTGCAATGGCGTAGCAAGCTTCTTGTGTTTTATATCAATGAAATTGTTTACATTTATGTTATCATATAGATAGTCTCGTAGTATTGCTAATATCTACCTAAACTCTACCTATATAGTTTGAAGCCCTATAGTACCTACGATACAATTATGTATTTACCTACTTGTAAACATAACTGAACTTTTAGGTAAATGTGTATTGTTAGCATCCAAATTAGTTTACATTTCATTTCCATTGGGCCTCTACATAGAGTATTTATTAAATCTTATAATTAAGTAAATTTACAACACTCGCTAACTATTTACAAATAAATATCCCATTTGATACCGATAGTGAGGATATAAAAAATATATATATAATGAAATGGTATGACACATGAACATAATAATATAAAATTGATAATAATGTAATTAATGGTTAATAATAATTATAAAATTGATAATAGTGTAATGTAATTAATTTTAATTTGTAAATTTAGCTTTAAAATTTTCAACACAAATGTATTTGTTATGAAAAATAAATGACTTATGACTTGTGCAGTATAAAATGTCTGCGTAGCTGGTCACTTTTCGTTGAGAGTAGCCGCAATCCGGCCAACATCATAACTTATGGCTAAATAATAATAAACTAAAACATCAACTTGACTCTAACTTGTTTCTTTCTAGTTTGAAGCACCAATAAATATGTAAACATAGTTGACCTTGTATATAAATGTATATTGTTTGCATCTAAATTGATTAGTACCTATTTTGGTTCAATTTTTTTCTACATTTAGTTTTCGTTATGACTCTTTATTTATTGATGCTCAGCATTTATTTTATAAATTATATTTATTCAGCATTTGGTGATCAGTATACACTTGTACTTGTCGGTATCACAATATAGACGTTTGATTTAAGCAATACCAATAAATAGTTAGCTAACATAATTAAACTATTAGATTTGACGGATAATCAATTTACAAACAACTAACGGACGTACTGGGTAGTACGTCCGTTCGTTTTGTAACACAAATATTATTGATTATTAATTTAAATATCATTCAATAATCGGTGAGCTAAAATACTGTTTTAACCCAGTTTAGCAACGGAAGTTGTTCCTTTTTTTTCAGCTTTGGATTGAAACGTATTGTAAGCATATTATTTTTTAAGGTTTACTTGCCATAGGATCGTATAAGGGAGCCTTTTATACGATCCCATTCACAACTAGTCATTTTACAAATTCAGACGATTAATTATTTTTTCCTAGAGTTATCCTCAATGTGTGCTAAGGGCATACTTATTGAGGATAACTCTAGGAAAAAGTATAAATAAAATCGCATGTCATTTTGTTAAAGTACGTTGTTCATAATTATCTTCGTTTTGTTATTTATTAAACATATTTTGCTAGCATAATATAATGAAATGAAATAATGACATGTATTCAGTACCTACTTGGGTATTTACATACTCTTGTACTTGTAAAGCTCACAACGCAGTAGGTACAGACGCCAGCACATCCAGCTACCCCAATCTGTCAAATTTATTTTATAGATTTTGAACTTTATCACTTAAGCATAAGGTTCACTTTCAATTGGGGAAATTTGACAGATTGGGGTAGCTTGATGTGCTGGCGTCTGTACATAAACATAGTAGAAACAGTATAAAAGTAACAAAAAAAAATATTAGTCCGTCCGTGCGGTCTGTTATCACATGTTTTTTTAAATCACTCTATAAATAACAAGTTTCTAAGCTATTATTTTTAAATTTAGTACTACGATATTAAAATTAAAGAATTGAAGACAATGAGCAGTTGGCTAGCGCAGAAGGCTCTCAACCAGTAGTTTAATTTAAGCGACGATGTAAATGATAGCAGCTTTTAAGTCCTTTGTTGGTCGCGTCAGCCGAATACTCCTCGATCGTCCTCTACCGTAAGCACGTCCTGAGAATCTAGACGATGAGATCACGGCTCACTTAGACCAAGTCAAGGTTATTTGAATCTATCGATTCATTGTACACCATCCGTCATATAGTACTCGCCGGTCGAGAGTATGTATGTAAAATCGCTGCAACCACCGCGGCACGATCGTCACCCATCAAGACCCTTAGTTTGTATTCATATTGAAAAAAAATAAAATCAAAATGTTTAATTTCATTATTACACGTGGTTCATCATACAGTTGGTAAAAATAAATTCTCAATCCTCATTGAGATGAACATTGAATGTCATCGCATATTAACGTACATAGTAAATAATAATCACTTTCCTACATATAGTACGCCAGCTAATCGAAAAGTTTCTACGGAGACAACATTTTTATTCAGTCTTTTGTAAAGTGATGGTCTTATAATTGTATAGTTACACGTGTCAATTACCCCGCACTATTAATTGAAATAATATAATTGTAACTTAATTAACGCAAATCCTGAAAATAGTTTGTTCAGAATCGTGTACTGAATCGATTTATATAATTTTTAATATAGGTATTTTTTTTACGAAATAATTAAAACTACGGAAAGTCAAAGTAATAAGACTTTTAAAATCGCAGTTTTATTTGTATACACACAATTTCCATCATTATTTAATGATGGAATTTGTATGTAGGTATACAACAGTTTTTTTTAATATGTATACATACAAAATAAAGAAAAAAAAACTTCATTCCAAGAAACCAATTTAGTAAATATTAATGCATATACATGTTAAATAAAAAATTCAGTGTATGTATTATGATTACAACTGCAACATAATATTCTAATTGGGGTGTATGAGGGTGTGCGTTAATTACGTTACATGTTGTATATACTTATAAGGAAATACGTACTAACTAACTTGACTTTCAATTTTCAAATTATTTCACTTAACTTGACTGGTAGCGAACCGGAAAATATCTCTTACATATGTGCCAGCCACAATAATAATGAAATATTACCTCATTATTTCAAACGAGCAATACTTATATGCATACTTAGGTTTGATTGGTTCGTTGGAGCTATAGTCAGTGTATTCATGACCTCATCCTTAAACCAATTTCGTTTCTGTGGCTATTCTTTATACCTAAAAGGTGTAATTGTACTTGCACTAATATATAATATATATATAGTAATATATAATATATATATATATATATATATATATATATATATATATATATATATATATATATATATATATATATATATATATATATATATATATATATATATATATATATATATATAGGATTAAATGCAATTTGAAAACATTGTATAATACACGATTATTCTTCGATATATATTTATATTTCATTTAATCCTATATAGGTATATATATTACAGATATTAGTGCAAGTGCAATTACACCTTTAGGTTAGAATTGTTATGAAGAGTCTTTAAACTCTAACTTTATCACGTTAAAGCGTGAAGATCTCAGTAACCTTTTAAATTAAACAGAAAAGATAAAGTTGACCTCGCCATGAATATGTGAACAATATATTACGTATCTCTACGGAGATTAATAAATTAACACACAAGCGAAACAGTTGGACTCGGCTTTTCATTTACACCTAGAGACTGGCCCCGAATTGTCCGGTCTTAACAATTGCACATATACACCATGTTTACATTATTCCAGAAGAATCTAGCCTGTGTCCATCTTGTATAATGTACCTTTCAATGATTCAAACTTCCCCTGTTTATAATACCTGTGTAGCTTTTAGAAATCTGTACCAAAATAGTAAAGAGGGAATCTTATTTATATATATAAATGACTAGCTGTAGCCCTCGGTTTTACCCATGAAGACTTTTTAAATTGTAGCCTATGTGTTAATGGATATTATAAGCTAAAAGTAAAAAGTTTCATCAAAGTCTGTTCGGTAGATTTTGCGTGAAAGGGTAACAAACATCCATACATGTAGGTACATGGTTGGTACCATCTGCTTACCATACTCACAAACTTTTGCATTTATAGATAATGTTAGTAGGATTCACACACCGAAATTATACGCAGTAGGTATCCGGCTAAATAATTTAAATACTTCAAACATTTATATATTTGAGCAATGATATGTTCTTTGCTAAATTAGCCGAAAAAGAATGCTATTTAGTAATACTGATTTATTTTTATTATAGTCTTATTCATTTCAATAATTATATACATATAAACGAGTATATAACTTTGGAATCCTTTTTTTTTTTTATAAGGCAGGGGGAATGCCTACGCATGCCACCCGCAAAAAGTGTCTGCGGGTGGGTATGTCGGACTCGCACCGACTAAACCTAACCTGCCGTGGACTTCTTCTGGCGCCTGATAGGGAGAGCCCCGGGAACGCGGGTATGCTGCTCGAGTGCCCCCCTTTTGCGCCGTGTCCCAGATGGTCGGGATACGCACCCGGGGAGGACTGTGGGTTGCCCTCCCCATTTGCCGACTCCTGCCAGTACGGCACAGCGACTGCGCCACAAACAGTTCGCTGTCTTCTCGGGGCTGCTTGCACGTGGCGGCAGTTGAGGACACTTCTCATACTGCCACTGCAGCCCCGAGGGAACTTTGGAACCCTACAAATAACCGCGCTGTTACATGCTACGGGTAAATTAATGGGTTGAGATAGTTATTCTGGACATCACTAAGATGGCTAGAGCTCTACAGGGTGGGAGAAAAGTAGGATGGGTATTCTAATCCTCATTGGCTTCTTTAACTGTTTACTATCTATTGGGCCGTATGCGAATTTGGTAGTAAACTTAATACATATCTATCAATAAATGTAACACAAAACATTCTACAAGTTATTTTACTTTATCGGATTCCGAAACGTACCTACAAATTGCAACGTATAGAACCTTGACCTCTCATGGAACTCAAATTTCTTTCCACCTTTCATTAATTTGTTCCCTTTTCCTACCTCCATTATATTATTGAGCTGTGCGGTGACGGAGGTGAATATCAGAATATCAGCACCCCATCTAATCCCGTGGGGGGCGTAGAAGTCTACCCGAGGGAATATGTACCAGAGGACGGGCAGCAGCTTCCTTCTGAGTACTATGACCATCTTACTGCGGTCATCAATCTGCCAAGCGTGGCTATTATGACATATCCCCCCAAGATTCTTGGGGGAGGCTTGAACAGCAGTGGACTTCTTTTAGCTGTATGATGATTCATTAATGCAGCTATTTGCTAATTTGATATTATGTTTTATTTACAGATACAATCATGGGGAAAGTAGTGACGGCAGAAGCTCTGAGGTTTATGACCGACTGCCTCAAAGCTGTCGGAACCAACTCCAAGGCAGCTCTACAACAAGCTGAACTGCTCATCCAGGCAGACCGATTTGGACACCCTAGTCATGGACTTAATAGATTAGGTGAGTAACAACCCATCATTAAACCACGAACAGAGGTTAGGATATTTTGGAGTCAACACATCTATCCCTCTCAAATCCATAAAAAGTCAACTTCCCACTCTAAGAAGATAGTGTCAAATTAGTACCGAAAACATATGTTGATGACGGGCCTGTTGGCGTGGTTGGCAAATGATTGCTTTTCACGCCGGAGCTGCGGAGGTCGTGGGTTCCATTCCCACCCAGGACAGATATTTGTGTGCATGAACATCTCTATTTGTCTGGATGTAATTATCTTTATAAGTATGTATTTACAAAAGAAAAGTATTTTAAATCAGTTATCTGGTTTCCATAGTTCAAGCTTTGCTAAGTATGAGATCAAATGGCCTTGTGTAAATAATGTTCCAGGATATGATTGTATACATAGTAGTAAGTAGATGTAAATATTGACAGTGAAGTAAATATTTTTTGCGTAAAAAATTCTTAGGCCTTTATAAAAAATGCGTCTCTTGATAGCCATATAAGTATGGAAAGTGCAATTTCTTTTCGCATATTATGCAAACTGGCTCTGCAAGTTTTTCGAGTTTATAGGTAGACACACCAATGCACGTGCCCTCTGAACACGTAGACAGCCAACTGGAAACGTTTTAGGTTAAACAACTACTGCCTGCATGTGTAGCGTTGTGGTTAAGACAGTCACCATGCAACTTCGTGTCCTGGGATCTTTTCCCGCACATTTGTGTAACCCATAAGTATTTGTTCTGCGTCTGTATTGTTTGTAATGTACCCCGTGACACAGGGATATTTAGCACGGGATAAAAAAAATGAAAAGAAACTTAACAAGGTCGACTCACTCACAGGTAAAACTTAGATTCGATAGCCCCTATTTTACCGACCCTGATAGCACCTACATAAAAAAAACTAGCTAAGTAAACATTTATTTAATAAAAGGCGCTAAGCGCGTAATCCAACTATTCAAGTAATTAACTAGGAGAGGAAATCCATGCAATGGTTTGTGCATGGATTTCCTCTGCAAAGGTCTTAAGAAGCAAAGAGAACTGATAGATTTAATTAAATCCCTTATTTACCAACTTCCAGAAATGTACGTCAACGATATTGTAAGTGGTGCCTGCCAGCCTAACAACGAGCCGTGCATCCTGAAGGAGACTCAGTCCACTGCCTGGGTTGATGGTAACAACGTGCTAGGCGCCACTGTCAGCCACTTCGCTATGGACATCGCCATCAAGAAGGCTAAGGAAACTGGGGTCAGCTGGGTCACAGTTAAAGGTACAGTTGTGTTGTTTATTTAAGCATGGGACATCACTTGTACGTTGCCGAGCCACCAGATAGTTTTTTGAAGGGCCGATAAAAGTATGGGCCCCTCTCTCTCCCTCGAGATAGCGTATGATTACAGAATCGAGAAATGGAGTTAAAACGAATGATTACAATTAATATCGTACTTGGAAGAAAGTTTCTCTGAAACCTGATACTATACTATTCTTAAATCTGATTGGTTAGAATCATAAAAGCAAGTTGCCTCTAAAGCAAGGGTTGAAACAGTAATTGCAAACCAACGTTATAATACTATATAACTCGCATGTGAAGTGCGGTGACTACGGCAAATCCCTCCAAACAACAACTTTGTGAAAACCTTTCGGGGAAGCCTATGTTTAGTAGTGATCATGAAAGGCTGATGACGAAAGTAGTGTAAAGAGATACAATCAGGTTTTAACGTATAAATAACTACAATTAATTTGATTGGCTTATGATCTGATTCCAAATTCAAATTATGTCTTTGAATTTTATAAGATTGCAAAGCGTAAGTAAACCCAACATTAGGAAAGCATACATTTATCGACCGGTGGTCTACCTAGAACAAAACCGATTGTTAACATTCTACAACAACGGGGGTAGCGGTCATCTAGGTGCAATTTTTCACTTGAGTTCCTTTGACTCCACCGCAAGAGTCAAACGAAGTGTTTCTCAAGAAACTTCTTACCGCGCATGATCACTCTGTGTAATCAATTAACTGTGGAAGTATTTGACGGTCACCGTAGCCTAGTTGGTAGTGCTCCTGCCTACGAAGCTGGTGGTCCTGGGTTCGAATCCCGGTAAGTGCAAATATTTGTGTGATGAGCACGAATATTTGTTTCTGAGTCATGGATGTTTTCTATGTAATTTAAGTATTTATCTATCTATATAAGAATGTATATCGTCATCTGGCACACATAGTACAAGCTTTGCTTAGTTTGGGGTTAGGATGATTATATTATTTCCGATCCTATTTCTTTCTTAAAGGCCGGCAACTCATTTGCGGCCGCTCTGGTGTTGCGTGTGTCCATGGGTGGTAGTATTCACATATCATTAGGTGACCTACCTACTTAATCAATTTTGCCTCGGTATAGGTATGTAACATCATCGTAAATATGATCTGGTGGTATATTCGATTCCCAACGGAAGATTAAATTAATAATATATATCCCAATTTTGAGTTTGAAGATTTTTTTAAATAACAATCATCTCTTTCCTTTCAGGATCTAATCACAATGGCATCGCAGGCTTTTGGGCGCAAAAAGCAGCAGACAAGGGAATGATTGGCATGGCTTTCACTAACACCTCACCACTTCTAGCGCCTACTAGAAGTAAACAAGTATGTATATTTATTCAGCAATTTGAGATGTCTGGGTCATCTTGGACCAAATACCTTTTTTTTTATATTTTTAGTTGTTACTCTGTTGTCATGGAATTTAAAAGGTAGATAGATAATGACATATTACCACCGTATTTGTGTTGTATAATAAACAATGTCAGCCAAGACATACCTCCGTGTTTCGTATATGCCGTACGACTAGAATTCAAAACGAATGAGGGATATGAAAAAAATATCGCTACTAAAAACTATGGAAACCAGATAACTGATATATTATATATACTACTTTTGTTTTGTAAATATATACATAATTACACCCAGGCTCAGGACGAACAGACATGTTCATGCACACAAATGTCTGTTCTGGGTGGGAATCGAACCCACGACCTCCGGCGTGAAAAGCAATCATTTGCCAACCACGCCATCAGACCCAGGTGTTTTAACACTTTCATGATAAGCTTGATCAGAGTATCCTAACATAATATTTCTTTATTAACTAATTAGTATCTAAATTCTAAATCTAAAAGTTCCGCAACTGTGCTTTAAATTCTCCACAAATATCTCAATGAATGATTGTTTAAGCATTTAAAAAAAATAATTACTATTCAATTTCGTTTTATCGAATAGGAATTAATGTGTTCTGCAATCACGAAAAATTAATATTATTGCAAAATCTCGAAGTATTGCCGTGTTATCATTTCTTAATCTTCTTTGATAAGCAATACATCGTAAATATATACTTTGGTCGATAAGGTAACAATTTACTTCGAGTCCCTTGGCTTTAGCCTCAGAACTTTTATGGTTTCCTAAAACGTTAATTATCATTATATGTTTTCAGTCAGCATTAGGCACAAATCCTATAGCAGTGGTGGCCCCGGCGTCGAAAGGAGAATCTTTCTACCTCGACATGGCTACAACTTCAGTTGCTGTGGGCAAGGTACATAATACTTTTTATTCTCGTATTAATTTTTTTTTATACTCGTATTTAAAGATAAAATTGTAATAATAGCTGAAAGTTCATGAGCAAATTTCGCGGGGCGCATGTCCAAGATACTCCACAACTTCAGAACACAGCATCACCTCTGAAAGCTTCTGAATCCTTGTTAACGAAATCTCCAACAATGTCCAATTTCACCATGCCCTTAATCACAAAGTAAAACTGGCTGCTAAGAAGCTGGTATCAGATGGCACATCACTTGGTGAAATAGCACTTTACTCCGAGGAAAAAGTATTACTAAATAAAGTACAAGTGTCTGGCGACACATGGAATACTGTTCTCACCTTTAAGTGGTAGCATCTGCTTACCAGCTTAGGCCCCTTGAATCCATAAAATCCAAAGATGAGCTATAAGGATTGTCTACGATCCTTTTAGCTATAAACTTTAGTAACGTAGACAGATTACAAATTTACCCCACATTTATTTGAAAAAAATATTATAAAGTAAGTCATTCCTTCCATTCCATTCCCATCAATCTAGAAGTTTATTAAAGCTACAGGATTAGTAGTGAACTGTAACAACCTAAGGAGCTCTGCTACAATAGATCAGAAATGGTCGAGGTAGCAAGATGCCAACAAGGCATCAAGCCCCAAATAGCAATAATAATAATAAAATCATTCCTTATTATTCCTATATTTCAGATAGAGATGCAGCGCCGCAAAGGCGAACCTATCCCTAACGGTTGGGCTCAAGACCCAGATGGAAATGAAACCAATGATGCAGAACTGGTTGGTCAAAATATTAAATGTTATTCCGGTTTAAGTTCCACATCTCCTAAAGTCCCACTGTCTGAATATCAGTCCAGCCAACTAACCTCAATTAAGATTAGCATGGGACATATTATAGTGAACAAGTGAGTTGTACATACAAAGGGTCACTCTATTTTCTTGCTCCTTTAATCGAAGAAAAGGATGAAGCTAAATGTTCGATATGTTGTACGAAAATACGGATTTTTACGCCTTAAACCTACTCGCCGCGCGCCGTAGACTAGAAATGACCGTAGACTTAAAATAAGAGATAAGCAGAACTTGTTCAATGGAAACTAGATAACTGAAATCCTTATATACTACTTTTCTTTTGTAAATAGATACTTATATAAATGATTATACAGACATATTCATGCACAAAATCTTTCTGTCGCTGTCTGTGTGGTGGTAATCGAACCCACAACTCGCGGCGTTCGAGGCCATCCACGCCAACCGGTACCACTTTATCTGAAGCTGAACTCACCACTCCAAGATATATGTATATAAGTCTTACTACCTCATAACGAATAATTGAAAAGCATGCGTTTGAAGAAGGTTTTTGCTGATTATATTTCACTAGTTGACACTTTTGTCCACTTTAGATCAATAACTATTTCATTATAATATTGTAACATTCTAGGCTTTCAAAACGTGTTGTCTGATGCCCTTGGGAGGTGGAGAACAGACTTCAGGTTACAAAGGATTTGGATTATCAGCCATGGTGGACTTGTTCACAGGAATGTTATCAGGTTTGTGAAATGCGTATTAAGAAGGGTTATATAGAAGATTATTTTAGACAACTCTAACCTTAATAAAATATGAGACAGTTTATAATGGGTTACTATATTGTAGTATTTTTTGTATTTGCTATATAATATCTTACGATATCATTCGTCTAGTGAGGGAGCTTCATGGAATGATAAAAATTGAGATGATCATAGAAAACATTAGATATAGAACATTTTTGCATGGATTTAATTTGAATAAAATGCGCCCTAGATCGTACTAACTTATCCCGTAAAGAGTTTAGAATAAGTATTAACAAATCTGATCTGTAAGCTTGGCACGAAATCTATTACCATAACCTAACTGCTAAATATCATGATTGCTTGGCACACGTACAAATTTGGAAAACATATATTTGTTGCATTAGATTTGTTGGTTATCGCTGGAAACTTCACCATCGGACATTGTAGCGAGCGTGTTTACTTTGTAAAATTAAAGTCTTAGATCAATTTGCGAATTTATTTAGGTTATACACTTTGACATAATAAATCAAACACAACGAAACGTGATGAATCGGATCGGTAATAATTTTCAATCACTAAGTAGATAGGTACAAATATACACGGTTATAGCTAGGAACGCGCGTCGGTTTCAATATTCGACCGCACTGGCCGGCTGCTGCTCCAAAAGCGTCGAGCGCGCCGCTCAGCCGGTGAATCGTTGACTCCGTCGAGTGCCGACAAATGGCGCATTTATAATATTAGTAGGATAGGATGGTGTCATTCAGAGTCATGACCAGAGATACGATAGGTTTACGCGTTATTTAATTCTTCCAGGAGCAAATTATGGACACCACGTCCGTTCATGGTCACACCAAGGAGATGGCGGCCCAGCCAACCTCGGCCACTGCTTCGTTGCCATCAACCCTGAGTGCTTTGCTCCAGGTTTCGGAGACCGCCTCGCTGAAAGCATACAGCATTGGAGACAGCTTGAGCCTGTAAGTTTTTTTAAGAAATTGAATAACATCATCAAAATACACTTCTGGCACTAGAATAGTGTCAGAAACATGCCTTTGGAAGCACGTAACCGCTCAGAAATAAAAAATCAACCCACATTCGCAGTCACCCATCAATGGACAGATTTGCTTAACCGAAGTGGTCACTAACAGCGGGGTGAGAGCAAGTGGCTATGACCGCTGCTGGTAAAAATACGAGGTAAAAATCGTAGTAGATGAAGAAATTAGAAAAGCATAATAAATAGAGGAAAAATCGCAATGAAGTTACGTTACGTTAAGTTAGTAGAAATCGATAAGGGCGGCTGCGCTGGCGTGGCTGCTACCTAATCTTGGGGGACCGGACGCTTCTTTTCGGAGACTCTACATGGGGGTCGTGCGGTCGATGGCCCTTTTTGGGGCCCCAATATGGGGGGAAAGCCTGACGGCAAAAAATATCGCACTGCTGCGTCGGCCACAGCGAGCGATGGCTGTCAGAGCTATTAGGGGAGTCTCCTAGCCGGATCGCCACCGTGGGAACTCGAAGCGAGAACCCTCGCGCTGCAATACAGGTGGCGTGGGGAGACGCTCGAGCGGGGTTTCGACCTGCGTTGCGAGAAATCGAAGCGCGACGGTCGCAGCTCCACCATAACACGGTGGCAGAGTGGAGACAGCGACTTGCGCAACCAAATGCGGGGCACGCCACGATAGTGGCGGTAAGACCCGTCATGGAGGAATGGCTGCAGAGGAGGCACGGCGCCCTCACTTATCGGCTTACGCAGGTACTCTCGGATCATGGATGCTTCGCCACCTTTTGCGAGGAGGTGATGATCGTAAAAGAGCTGGCGGATCGAGAACGGGAGACATCATCCTCCCTGCCAAGCCGTGCCAGGAGAACCGGGCGTCGGAGGGCGCACATCGCTAATCTCCGGCCTCCATGAGGAGTGGCCTGCGGGCGGTGGACCTGGGGCAGTCCTCCGTCCGACCAGAATAGGCCTGAGACGGTGGCGCGCCGTGTTCCGCGCGCGCCTCTCTTGAGGAGGGGGGCAAGGGTGCCCCCAACGGAAGTGGGGCTCACTGAAAAGTGGGCCAGCGCCTGTCCAGACTGCGGTGAATGCGCGAGCGAATCCCGTGGTCTGGGCTATAGCCGGCTGAGGAACACCGTGGGGTTTTAGTCGGTAAACCCAGCACTACCATCTGGCTGGGAGTCCGACATACCCCGTCGCTTCCCCAGCGGCGGGACGATCCATAAAGGATTTCCCCACAAAAAAAAAAAAAAAAAGTAGAAATCGATAATAAGCACGATTTTTCCTTTATTCTTAGAGCAAGTACTTAGTTCATTTAATTGCTTACGTATTTATCCCACGAATGGAAAAACATGTAGGTGTAATGGAACCCAACAAAACCCAGCATAATATTTTCCTCAATTTCTGTTCTAGATTGTTTAATCGCAAAAGAATTGCTTTTGAAATTATTTTTCAAGAGACCGAGTATTGATATACTGGATGGTATATCCATAGGTATTTGAGATAATAAATAATTATAAAATATCCTTCTATCACTACGACACGCCGACATGAACTTAGACTTTCATATATATACATAGTACTCTGTGGCTTAGACGAAGTGTCTGTCAAATTTGACATCCAATTTAGACGTAATAGTGTTAGTGAAGTATATAGTTTGCACCCATCAAACCTAGACAAACTTTTACGCACGTTACTCTTTATCTCTCTCGATCCCCTTGAATGACATTTTCGTATATTTAATAGAGATGGCTATACCAGTCCTCAATCGGACGAGCGAGCCGCGTCTTCACATACTACCGTATAGTGACAGTTGCACAAAACGTACCAGGTTTTTAATTCATATCTATGAAGTTAACTGCCCTGGGCAAAAATTTTAAACTCAGATGGGCTACCCTCTAGCGGGGCTTACTTAGTTATTAGTTTCATTTTCTAAATGGCTTGAGCTCCTGCTCATGTGTTGTAAGGCAACGAAAGCATTCTAGGCTAAATGTAAAGGTCAGCTTAAACTTAAATTTTAAAAATGCTTATTATTAAATTTAATGTAATTTTCTCCAGACTGACCCGAAGCTTCCGGTTCTTGCTCCTGGTGATAAAGAGAAGAAATCAGCAATAGAGACCGACAAGAGAGGAACCGTGTCGTACGTCAAACAGCAGATTGAGTCCAGTGCAGCGCTTGCTGAAAGACTTAAGGTCAAACCGATGGAAGTCCAAGCTGAAGAATATTAAGAACAGAGCATTTACCAATGGAAACAAAACTTTGTCATTAAAACCCATCCTTGACGTAATATAACTCGATAGATCAGGGGCTCTACCGGCTAAGTCGCCGTACATCGATTTCTTAAATGGCGTTCAAATAAATAAAGATTAAAAATGACCTAATCAATCGTTAAATCGGCTTCAACGTTGACAATCAATTCCGGACCGTGTCGTCACATGTGCTCATTGAAGCCGATTTAACGATTGATGAAGTCATTTTAACATTTATTAATTTGAAGGCCATTTAAGGAATCGATGTTCGGTGACTTAGCCGGTAGAGCCCCAGTTATGCCTATTGGTGATTTGACCGACACTATGACTACCTTTTTGAACATACATTACGTAAAAAATAAGTTACTAGTCAAGTGAACTTGGGTCCAATGAAAATACAGTGCTGTGATTTCACTTAGGTGTCGTATCAAATAAATATATGGAAATGTCTAAGGTTTTCTTTGGATTAAAGATTATGACTATGATTATGTAATATTGTTAAAAATAAAAATTTTGAAATTATACAAGTGTTGTGTTTTATTCTAAACTAATAGGTATTATAAAGGAAAAGATTACATTTTTAAGATGTTTGTTTGAATGAATAAACTAAAATAAAAAAAATAAGATTAAAAAAGTTCACGGGCCTGTTGGTATGGTTTGTAAATGCTTGCTTTTCCTTTGCTTTCATTTTTAGGAATTCCACCCCTAAAGCCGTAAAATAGGCGATGTAAGTTTGAATAAATGCGATATTTTTGATTTTAGTACTTGGCGTTTCTGTTAAAAAATATAAGATATTTATTTCAGGATTTTTGTAAATTCTACCCCCAAGGGTATAAAATAGGGGATGTAAGTTTATACTGACTGACATATTAACGCACAGCCTAAACGGCTGGGGTTAGAAATTTGAAATTTTGACAGAAGGTACCTTTTAAGACGTAGGCATCCGCTAAAGAAGGGTTTTTGAAAATACCACCCCTAAAGGAGTAAAATAAAGGACGAAAGATTTATGAAAATCTGCCATTTTTGATGTTAAAGGCATGGACTTTGGGATTTGACCGTGCTGTTAATAATAAAAATATATATTTCAGGATTTTTGTAAATTCCCCCCAAGGGCGTAAAACTGGGGATGTAAGTTTGTATGAAAAATGTGTCAATTTTTAAGTTAAACGCATGAAAATTAGTATTTGGCATTTCAATTCAAAAATAAAATTTATATTTCAGGATTTTCGAGAATTCCACCCCCAAAGACTTAAAATAGGGGATGTAAGTTTGTATGAAAATCTGATTTTTCTTGGAGTTAAACGCATGAAAATTGGTATTTGGTCTTTCAGTTAAAAATAAAGCAATACATGTTTTTAAATCAAAATTCAGGGAATAGTTTCTTGTTAAAAAAAGGTAATCCAAAACTGATTCAATAGATCGACAGCAACAATTTACGCCAACTCGAATTTTAGATAAATTCGTTTTTATTGCCAAGTTGCTTAAAATGTCGTAGTCGTCGTCGACTAAGTAAAGATTTAGCGTTTTATAAGATTTTTAACTTCTTTTTTTTGTGTAATTTTTATAACTAACTTGGGATATATGTATCTGCTTGCGTGAAAAGTAGGTATGGGACTAGTCTCTCCCAATCACCCACCATTGCAACTCCTATAAGCCAGGATCGGCAGTCATCAGCACACAATGGAATTTATTCGACTGTCCCGCAACAAAATTAATAAGAAAAACAAGGAGGAGTTGGAAAAAGAAGCTCCACTTCCCTCCAGAGCAAAGTAGCCTTATAAAAAGAGAGAATTGCAACTATACAGGCTAGCTGCAAAGGCACCAAGAGAATGGTTTAAGTGTCCTATCAAGTGACCTGTTATACTTGATTCTAATAGTAGGTATGGCAAAAACGCTTAACCTCACGGAAGCTGTTTCTTTCTGCTACAAGATCTGAATACCTACTAAACTACTCCAGACATTACTATAAGCTATTTAACATAATAACACGCTCTTTATGCCAGAGATCACACTCCCAAAGTATGTGGTGGTTTGTTCATTATCGAAATAGGAAGTTAAGCAAAGACATATTGGTGAAGGTACTGATTTGAAAATATAAAAAATACTTTTAACAAACAATTGTGCCACGCAATTGATCTATGATTAGCCAAGTCTTATTGAACCGTTTGCGAACGTCCGGAAAGAATTGATGTAAGTGGCGACTCTGTTCCATGTTCCATCTATGTTGTGTTGAGTTTACTGTTTCCCTTACTAATATAGCGGCGTCAACTGTCTATTTACGTATGGTAAAACCTCATCGATTTTCGTGAAATTTTGGTCCTCCTGCCTTGCCTAAGGAAAGCAGTAACGTTATTAGTCGATATGATTTAAGGTCTTCAGGTAGCTTATACTACCTATATATTAGTTTATACGTGTGGCGCAGCGGCAAGGATAGTCGCCTCGCCGCTTCGTGTCGTGGGTTCGAATTCCGCGCCGGACAACTATTTGTGTGACCCATAAATAGTTGTTCTGAGTCTGGATGTAATTTGTGTCCGTCTAGTATATGTGTGTCAAGTACCCCATGACAAAGAAAATAGATTCTCTAGTGCGGTCGTAGTAAAAAATAAAACGAAAATGTTCGTACGTTTAATTATCTATCTTAATGACAGCTAAAAGTTGGCTTATAGTTGTTCCAAATGTCAATAAAGACATATAACAACACCAGGAGGTCTACCTCTCATAAAACACATTTTAATTGAGCCTAAATGAATAAAATATTTTCCAACATAAATATTATTGATAATGTGATTATGATAAGAATCGTTCCAGTTTCATTTGCTTTTGATTGTATTGAATTTTTGTTTCGGGGTCACTAGATAATTGAGAGCGGCGTAAATAACTTGGCGTTAACTTTCGACCGATCACTGAGAACTTTTGATAGAAGGTTGGGAGCTATAGGTGATATCTACAGAGTGTTCTCCACCGTAGTAACCGACATTGAATTTTACGGTTAAAGTTTCTTTATTTCTCTTAAGAATACATCACTTGCAGAGAAATTAAAATACTTAATATAGGACGCCAAGCGTGGCTACTTACCAATACTAAACTATACAATACAAATAACAACTAAACAATTTTACAAATAACACAATTAACAAATACACAAATTCGATCAATTTTTTTTGTGTTGCGGTGGGTAGATATAAACGAAGTGCACACGGCGCTTCGCATTGTATCTAGTATGTATAAAACAATTATATTTTTAAGGCCCATACCATAGTGCGCAGCAACATGAACTATTCGGTACAAAGTCAATGGGAATATATATGTCTAGGTATATATTTTTAATATTAATAGTATTAACATAATTTTTTTTGATGCAACCTGAGAAAGCGCTAACCGTATTTAATTTTTTTTTTGTTTTTTTTTCATGTTTTTTGTCTAGTAGATAAGTATTATAGGATTTTTAGGTCATTATGCATGTGAGTAGGTTTTTTTTGTAAACAATTTTATAATAATAGTTATAATATTTCGTGGTTTCATTTTCGATATAAATTAACAGGTAGTCCTTTGACCTACAAAGCAACACTCGCACGCTTTTATTATTTAAATTTTAAGATTTAATCGACTGAAAAACTCGTTTAATATTAAATCGATAACCTCTTCCTTCACTCACTACTCGTCCGACATGACAGCTCATTCTTTTTCCGTGCGAGGCGACGAGTGCACGCGCTCTTCCACTCGAAAAAATTAAACTTTAGTGTTCCTACGATTTTGTCTCACGATGCCCAAAAGGTCTTTGGAAGATAAGATTGAACACTATATGAATAATATGGAAAAATTAAAAGAAAAACATTGCCGCAAGCGACTACGATTGGTATATTCCTCTTGTTCCGATCAAGAGGTAGTTATTTCCAACAATAAAGGTTAGTACCTAATCTTTAATATGTTAATATATCTACCTACTGTACAAGTTCTGTTCTAAATGAAAGTCTTGTTACGGTAATTTGCCATAGATTCAAAATAGAACGCGGCAAATATTAATATACCCGCCATAGATTCCAAAGCGAACAAGGCGTTTACAATTAATGTACCCCCATACATTAATTTATATAAACTTGTCTTTTAGGAGACGATACGGACGTGTGCGATGTACTGGAGCCACAGCCCGAAGTTATCGTAACTGAGCCGGAATACGGTCAGAACGGTGATCCGCCGCCAACTCTTCCGGCGCCGCAGGAATCGGCAGAGACCTCTGACCCACCATTGGATCCCGAAATCTTGTCTGCCCTCGGGGAGGCAACCGACCAGGGACCGATTTGGGGCCCTCCTATACATCAAAATTTATCATCTTTGTGGCAGCCGTTGCTTAAAAAAGGCATGGATAGGGAATCACGAGAAATATTAAATAAAAAATATCTGTGTCCAAGTAACTGCTCTCTACTCCAGGCGCCTAAGTTAAATGTAGAAATTTCTGCGGCTGTCGCGGAGATGGTAAGATTGCGTGACAAGAAGGTCGAAACTAGCCAACAGCAGCTTGGTATAGGTGTTACCGCAATAAGTAGGGCGATGACCATCCTATTAACTACCGACAACAAAGTTGAGGCAGTAAAAATACTAAGCGATGGGTGCGCAAATATTGTGCGACCTGCATAATAGGGAAACACAAGCTCGTATGAAGATGATAACACCCGGGTTGGCTAAACCTTTTTTGAACGTAATTCAAGATAGTGAGCGTGATGAAACCTTATTTGGTGCTAGTTTGCCAGAAAAGATAAAGGCATCTAAAACTATTGAGAAGCAGGGCTTACAAATTAAAAAGCTTGTACAATCGTTACAGCCCAGGCCGACTACGGCCCAACAAAATACAACATCCCGTCAGTCATTTCAGGGAAACTGGTCGGGACCTCCTCGTTACCCGACAAACAGGGGGGGCGAGGGGGCCAGAGAAGGTCAACGATGCGGCGACCATTAATGTCATTGCCACCAACAACGACCCAACCACGAGCGAACCAGGGCCGAACTCGTGCCCCTACACGCCAGTAGCACAGGTACATGCTGGCCGAGTTCAGTATTTTTATAATTATTGGACTAATATCACAAATAATAAGAGTATCCTTGACGGAGTTCCTATTCCATTTATTATTACGAAGCCATTTCAGTATTTCGTCCCTAAAACCACATTGTCTATAAGTAAACAGTATGACATGTCATTAGCTGTTGACAACCTGCAGAAGTTAGGTGCAATTATACAGGTTAAACCAAGTTTAGACCAGTTTGTTTCAAGTACGTTCTTAGCTGCAAAACCGAACGGTGGTAAACGATTCATTTTAAACTTAAAATGTTTAAATCGTTTTATACCTAAAATACATTTTAAAATGGAAGATAGTAGAACTGCTAGTAAATTATTACAGCCTAATTGGTTTATGGCAACTATAGATTTAAAAGAAGCGTACTTACTTATACCTGTACATAAAGACTTTAGAAAATATCTCCGGTTTCAATATATAACCCCAAATTCTCACGAACTTATATATTTCGAATTCACCTCGTTACCTTACGGACTCGGCATCGCTCCTAGGGTGTTTACTAAGATTGTAAGGGAAGTGGTTGCGTTTTTACGTGGTCGGGGATTCGAATCCGTTTGTTACTTAGATGATATATTATGTTTAGGGAGTAGTTATGACAAATGTCTACAAAATGTGAAGGAAACAATAGCATTGTTAGAATGTTTGGGTTTCGTAATCAATAACGAAAAAAGTAAAATGCAGCCACAAAAATGTTGTATGTTTTTGGGGTTTATCTATGACACTTCAGTAATGACCTTATCGTTACCATTAGATAAACGAAATAAAATAGCTAGTTTGGTTCAAAAGTTTTCAAAACTACCGACAGTTACAATAATGGAATTTTCTCAATTAATAGGAGTTCTGGTATCTGCTTGTCCAGCGGTGCGATATGGTTGGTTATTCACCAAACTATTGGAAAGAGAAAAATATTTATTTTTACAGCAGTATCAATCATTTGATGCGAAGGTTAAGCTCCCTCAAACTATTTTAAATGATTTAAATTGGTGGAGTGAAAACATTTACCAAGTACACAATTCGATTAAACTCCTAAGTTATGACTTAGATATCTTTACGGCTGCCAGTCTAACAGGATGGGGTGGATCATGTCGTGATTTAAGAGTCAATGGTGCTTGGAAAGTATGTGAACTCAAATATCACATAAATTATTTAGAATTATTAGCTGTATTTTTCGCGCTAAAATGCTTTATACGTGAAAAGTCTGGGTGCACCATATTGCTTCGTGTCGACAACACCACGGCTATTAGTTATATTAACCGCATGGGTGGAGTTCAGTTTCCACATTTGAATGCATTAGCTCGTGAAATTTGGCAATGGTGTGAGAGAAGAAACCTGTGGCTATTCGCTTCATATATTAACACGAAGGACAATATTGAAGTTGATAAGGAGTCCCGTAGAATTAACCCAGACATAGAATGGGAATTGTCCACGTCAGCGTTTAATTTTATTGTCAAGAAGTTAGGCCAGCCAGAGATTGATTTATTTGCCTCTCGAACCAATGCCAAATGCCGCGAATATGTCTCTTGGAAACAAGATCCAGACGCCATACTTGTTGATGCTTTTACAATAAGCTGGCACTCAAAATTCTTTTATGCCTTCCCACCTTTTTCTCTGATATTAAATTGTGTACAAAAAATTATACGTGATCAAGCTACGGGTATTCTAGTATTCCCCATGTGGTCTGCTCAGCCGTGGTACCCACGACTTATGGAGTTGTTAGTTAAGGATATAGTTATTTTGAAACCACCTCCCAAGTTAGTATTATCCCATTTCAGACAACAACATCCACTCCACAAGACGCTTACGCTGGGAGCAGCGCTGCTCTCAGGAGCGCGTTCTCCCGCCGCGGCACACCACCCGCCGCGCTACGTCTGATACTTGCTTCGTTATCAAATAGCACTTTACAACAATACGGTGTTTGTTACAAGTTATAGTGGCAGTATTGTTCTGATAACAATTATTGTGTTTTTGAATTTTCTAGTGTCAATATTGTATCGTTTTTGACTGAGAAATTTGAAAAGGGTGCTTCCTACGGCACACTTAATAGTCATCGCTCAGCCTTATCTTTGCTTCTAGGAAAGAAATTATCTTCAGAGGATGCTATAAGCCGTCTACTCAAGGGAGTATGTAAATTAAGACCCGCTTTGCCGAAATATTCTAGCACCTGGGATCCCCAGATAGTCTTAAACCATATTACAGTTTGGGTACCTAATACTCAATTAAGTCTGGAAAAATTAACGAAAAAACTAGTCGTTTTACTGGAATTATGTACTGCTCATAGGGTACAGACCTTTTCTTTAATCAAAATTAACAATATCGTGATCAATACTAATGGTATCGAAATTTTGATTACAGATATAATCAAAACTTCAGGTATTGGACGGGATCAGCCAGTATTGCATTTACCGTACTTTCGTGATAACCTATCTATTTGTCCAGCCACTACTTTGGAAGATTACATGTCGGTAACGAAGGACTTGAGACCTTCCAATATAGATCACCTCTTAATCTCTGTGAAGCGTCCTCACAAGAACGCGACAGCACAGACTATAAGTAGGTGGATTAAACAAACATTGCAAGAGAGCGGCGTCGACGTGTCAGTATACGGTGCACACAGCGCCCGTCATGCTGCCACCTCGGCGGCGTACTCAGCTGGGCTCAGCATTGATGTTATCCGTAAAACTGCTGGCTGGTCCGCGTCCTCCCAAAATTTTGCGAAATACTATAAGCGGCCTATCATAGACAAAACGAATTTTGCTAAATCAGTTTGTTTACATGTTTGTGATTGTTAAACATATCAATTACTGTAATGATTTTTCTGATTGATTCATTAAAATAAAACTAAATGATAAAAGTTATACTACGCTCGTGTTTTACTTTAGTGTATCTAGATGTAGGATACCCAAAAAATACAAAACTTAATACTCTGAACATCTACCTGTTAATTTATATCGAAAATGAAACCACGAAATATTATATATGATCAAACGAACTTCAAAAGTGAAGTTCGATCAATATAATATGAGTGGTTTCATTTGAAGATATAAATCACCCTACCCACCCATAACCCAGTTTTGTAAAAACACGAGGTATCTAGGTAAACCTACCTAATTACTCTAAAAAGAATGAGCTGTCATGTCGGACGAGTAGTGAGTGAAGGAAGAGGTTATCGATTTAATATTAATCGAGTTTTTCAGTCGATTAAATCTTAAAATTTAAATAATAAAAGCGTGCGAGTGTTGCTTTGTAGGTCAAAGGACTACCTGTTAATTTATATCTTCAAATGAAACCACTCATATTATATTGATCGAACTTCACTTTTGAAGTTCGTTTGATCATATATAATATTTCGTGGTTTCATTTTCGATATAAATTAACAGGTAGATGTTCAGAGTATTAAGTTTTGTATTTTTTGGGTATCCTACATCTAGATACACTAAAGTAAAACACGAGCGTAGTATAACTTTTATCATTTAGTTTTATTTTAATGAATCAATCAGAAAAATCATTACAGTAATTGATATGTTTAACAATCACAAACATGTAAACAAACTGATTTAGCAAAATTCGTTTTGTCTATGATAGGCCGCTTATAGTATTTCGCAAAATTTTGGGAGGACGCGGACCAGCCAGCAGTTTTACGGATAACATCAATGCTGAGCCCAGCTGAGTACGCCGCCGAGGTGGCAGCATGACGGGCGCTGTGTGCACCGTATACTGACACGTCGACGCCGCTCTCTTGCAATGTTTGTTTAATCCACCTACTTATAGTCTGTGCTGTCGCGTTCTTGTGAGGACGCTTCACAGAGATTAAGAGGTGATCTATATTGGAAGGTCTCAAGTCCTTCGTTACCGACATGTAATCTTCCAAAGTAGTGGCTGGACAAATAGATAGGTTATCACGAAAGTACGGTAAATGCAATACTGGCTGATCCCGTCCAATACCTGAAGTTTTGATTATATCTGTAATCAAAATTTCGATACCATTAGTATTGATCACGATATTGTTAATTTTGATTAAAGAAAAGGTCTGTACCCTATGAGCAGTACATAATTCCAGTAAAACGACT
The DNA here is from genome assembly GCA_951640165.1 of Pseudoips prasinana. Classification (NCBI taxonomy): domain Eukaryota; kingdom Metazoa; phylum Arthropoda; class Insecta; order Lepidoptera; family Nolidae; genus Pseudoips; species Pseudoips prasinana. The sequence goes on along the minus strand of OX621251.1, from coordinate 26,069,180 downwards.
AGTTTTTTCGTTAATTTTTCCAGACTTAATTGAGTATTAGGTACCCAAACTGTAATATGGTTTAAGACTATCTGGGGATCCCAGGTGCTAGAATATTTCGGAAAAGCGGGTCTTAATTTACATACTCCCTTGAGTAGACGGCTTATAGCATCCTCTGAAGATAATTTCTTTCCTAGAAGCAAAGATAAGGCTGAGCGATGACTATTAAGTGTGCCGTAGGAAGCACCCTTTTCAAATTTCTCAGTCAAAAACGATACAATATTGACACTAGAAAATTCAAAAACACAATAATTGTTATCAGAACAATACTGCCACTATAACTTGTAACAAACACCGTATTGTTGTAAAGTGCTATTTGATAACGAAGCAAGTATCAGACGTAGCGCGGCGGGTGGTGTGCCGCGGCGGGAGAACGCGCTCCTGAGAGCAGCGCTGCTCCCAGCGTAAGCGTCTTGTGGAGTGGATGTTGTTGTCTGAAATGGGATAATACTAACTTGGGAGGTGGTTTCAAAATAACTATATCCTTAACTAACAACTCCATAAGTCGTGGGTACCACGGCTGAGCAGACCACATGGGGAATACTAGAATACCCGTAGCTTGATCACGTATAATTTTTTGTACACAATTTAATATCAGAGAAAAAGGTGGGAAGGCATAAAAGAATTTTGTTTCGTTTGATCATATATAAAAAAAAAAATAAGTTTAAGTTTCTTTTAGGCTTTTTTTTGGTATTTTTATTTTTTGTTTAGGTTTTTGTTTTATACTATATAATTTTTGTTATAATATCGCTTTATTTTGCTTAAGTTAATTATATTGTTACATTTTTTTTGTTATATTTATTACGATAGAAGGGAGAAGTCCTTTAATATATGGTCTTTTAATAATTTTTTGAACATTTTGAGGGTTTAATTTCTTTGATATCTTTAGGCAGTTTGTTATAGAACCTCACTCCTTCATACATAATATTTTTTTCCATGATTACTTTTAGGGGTTATCAGAGTGATATTATTCGCCTGTCTTGTTAATATTTTCCGGATTAGAATACATGTGTTATATTTGTACAACTGAGTGAGGTTCATAAGTTTTGTTTCTTTATAAATTTTTGTGGTTGAGGTAAGGTAATGATACTGAAAAGTGTTTTTATTATTTTGTTTTGGGCTCTTTGTAATACTTGTATGTGCGACTTAGCGGCCGAGCCCCACACCTCGATTAGATAATCAATATTGGATTTGACCAAAGAGTTATATATAGTGTATCGGACTTTTCTGGGAAGACATCGTACTATACTACGTAAAGCTCCCGTAAGAGACGCAAGTTTTTTACGGATATTTTCTATATGTGGTCGCCATGACAACTGGTCATCCACTGTTAGACCAAGATATTTTTCTTTGCTAACTTTATTTAGTTTTTGTCCATTGATAGTCAAATGTTTATGTATATCGATTTTTTTTGTTTTTAGCTGCAAATATAACATAGTTTGTTTTACTTATATTTATAGTTAATAAATTAGTTTGTAACCAAATATGTAGAAGGTCTAACTGTTGATACTCAAAATTGTATACCATCTACAACCATTTACACAGTTTTAGCAATAAAGAAATCTTTATCGTTATCTTTAAGCTATGAATCAATCGGCAGAGGGTGAGCCGAAGCTACATACCAGAGTATTCTCTAACGAACATAGCAGCTGCATGTTAGGACACCGTTTATATGAGTAATTATAGAGTTTGGCAAAGTAATTTCTTTTTTTTTATGTCATAGAGCGGCAAACGAGCAAGTCGGTCACCTGATGGTAAGTGATCACCGCAGCCCATGGACACTCCCAACACCAGAGGAGTCGCGGGTGCGAGAGTTCCCATTGAGGGACCACATATGAATCTTGAGCTTTAGAAAGCGTCAGCCGTTAGTAAAAGTTCTCAAACAATTGTAAATTTAGCCACTAGTTTGTAAAAGTAGCCACTCCAAAGTTACAATCGGTCAAAGGCTGACGGACCAGACGTGACTGAGAGGCATCCATAACTCATAACATAGTTACAATTTACAACTGCTATGAATGACTACGCTTAGTAAAACATTTGCAAAACTAATCATATTAAATATCGACCTTTACCGTTTGCTGTATAAAAAGAACTAGCATGCAGAAGATGGTCCCTCAAGCGATCACCACAAGTTCACTTTGTGTGGAAACCATAATGGACTTTGGAATTTTTGGATGGTTTTAGCGTTAGTAAAGAGTATTTGAACGATTGTAAATTCAACCCTTAGTTTGTAACAGAAGCTATACAAAAGTTACAATATATCAAAGGTGGTCCCACAATTGAAACGCTTATCACAGGAAAACTACAATTTACTTAGCATACGGAAGTTAAATTTACCAATGATGCAGTCTATCCTTGCGTAGTTGATTTTTACTAATGATTATATTACTAAACAGTATCAAAATACATACAGTTTGGTTTCAAATAGTACTCTAATTCCTGTGAAGAATGATTGAGATTGAGGTGACTAACGCTAAAACTATCCAAAAATTCCAAATTCCATTATGGTTTCCACACAAAGTGAACTTGTGGTGATCGCTTGAGGGACCATCTTCTGCATGCTAGTTCTTTTTATACAGCAAACGGGAAAGGTCGATATTTAATATGATTAGTTTTGCAAATGTTTTACTAAGCGTAGTCATTCATAGCAGTTGTAAATTGTAACTATGTTATGAGTTATGGATGCCTCTCAGTCACGTCTGACGGACCACCTTTGACCGATTGTAACTTTGGAGTCGCTACTTTTACAAAGTAGTGGCTAAATTTACAATTGTTTGAGAACTTTTACTAACGGCTGACGCTTTCTAAAGTTCATATGTGGTCCCTCAATGGGAGCGCTTGCGTCGCGGGTGCGTTGCCGGCCTTTAAGAGTCAGCAAACAAGTGTTACTGACTCTTCCCCCCACCCACATGAGAATTAGTAATTATAGAGTTTGGCAAAGTTGGTTTGGTTGGTTGGTAGAGATTGAAGTCGCTATGGCCGAAATCGGTGACTGTCCCAAGATCCCGGCGCTTGCTCCTGGTAATAAGTAACACAGACGTACCGTTATATTTCAAACCACTCTCTGAAGTCTTCGCAGCACTCGAAGACAAACCTCTAAAAGTACAAAACCACACCTAACATTTCAAAATCATGGCCCCTATTTATTCGTGAACATTAGCAGGCAATTGGTTTTCAAACTGACTGCCAAAGGAACAGAGCAAATTTTATGAGTACCTAGGACTGTTTAAAGTCTTCCAGGCGCTTAACACATACAAATATATTGGACAGTTATGATTATGTTCTTATACAGCGTAATTGTCTAATTTCGATTGAGATAACCTTAGCAGAAATTCGTTCAGATAGATTTGAAAATTGAGCTTGATTTTATGTACTGCTCTATATAAAAATTAAGTTCCATTTTCAAATCTATCCGTCTTCTGTCACTAAGTCCCACACACATTTCAACGCCCCTCCGTTGAATCTGATAAGCATAGCATTGGCCCAAGTGACGCGATCCGTTTATTGAGCCTCAGTTAAATTATTCGGCAACTCGGATCATCTATTTGCCAGAGAAGCCTCAGTGAAATGGGTTCCCGACAGTAGCCGGAACAAATAAAATAAAAACCGTTTTATTCACGTAGACTTTAAAAAAAACTCTTGTAAATAGTCAGAAGATGTTTGTAGTAAACATAATTGTTTCTAGTTACATAGATATTTAGGTACACGGATTGTATGAAAACATTTATAAAATTTATTTTATAATAGTACCTAATGATATTTAGTTAACTTGTATTAAGTTATTGTCAAAGAGATTATGTTTAAGTTCAATTATCGAAATATATAGTTTTAGCTATATTTTACTACATATTTTCTGAATGGTTCTATCTATATTAAGGTACAAATTCAATATTACTATTAAGGCGGACCTTGTGTCATGATGTGACAAACATCAACGCATACAAAATAAGTATATAAAATGTTTATTATTACTACCGCATCTACATTTATAGGCAAAGCATTAGTTAAAAGCTTTAGTTTTGGCATTTAAAACAGACACTTTAATTTTATTTATTTGTATAGCTTCAATATGGCGCGTAGAAACAATAGTATTTAAATTCTTAATTTATCCATTAAAACAGGTATAAACATAGCGGTTGGGTAATATTTACTTTCTTTTAGCTATTAGGCGCTGTCACGGCAATTACTTTGATAGTTTTTGAGTTTTGTTAATTACCTACTGCCTAGTTTTAACAATGGTTGTTACTGGTGATGACGTAGAATGTACATCGCCAGACCATTTGTAAATAGTTATGTAAACCAATAGATATTTTAACAATCGACGCAAAAAAGAGGGGTTTTATAAGTTTGACGTCGCTATCTCTCTGCCTGTGTGTGTGTGTGAGTGTGTGTCGTGAGTGTGTGTGGTGTGTGTGTGTGTGTCTATGTCTGTCTGTGATATCGTAGCTCTCAAACGGATGAACCGATTTATATTTGTTTTTTTTTTGTATGAAAGTGAATTCGTCGAGAATGTTTTTAGTTATGTTTGATGAAAACCAGTCCAAGATGGCCGCTGCCACAAAATGTCGGATAACATATTTTTACACAACTTCCCCAATATGGGTATTAAATGAAAGGGATGGACTCGTAGAATTCTATACACTATGATAAATTTCAAAGCCAAGATGGCCGAACACAAATAAAATCACAAAATGGCGAATTGACGAAAAAAGCTCCCATTGCCATACCTCCTCAATTTCAGGGCACTCCTCTGGATATCAAGCGGAAAGTAGGGATTCTCGGCGTCGACATCGTGAGTGACGTCAAATTTCGCGGTCATCTGGAAGACAAGGCCAAATTGGCCTCCAAAAAGCTGGGTGTCCTTCGCAGAGCTAGGCGATATTTCACATGGGTCCATCGCCTCCAATTATATAAAGCGGAAGTTCGGCCGCATATGGAATACTGCTGCCATCTTTGGGCCGGGGCATCAACTTCTTCCTTTTGATCGCATACAACATCGTGCAGCTCGAATGGTCGTTGACGACGGGAGTCCCACTATTTGGCTTGATACTCTTACCCTGCGGAGAGACGTGGCGTCTCTATGTGTCCTTTACCGTATTTACCACGGGGAGTGTTCAGAGGAATTGTTCGAGCTTATACCTGCCGCCACATTCCGCCACAGACCCTCTCGCCAAAAGTGGAAATTTCATCCTTATCACCTGGATGAATGGTCCATCTACCACTGTGCGTTTCTCAAGAAACTTTTTGCCACGCACTACCGCTCTGTGGAATCAATTAGCTGCGGAGGTATTTCCGATCCGGTATGACATGGCAACCTTCAAGAAGCGAGCCTATTCTTTTTGAAGTTATACTTGTTTTGGCGCGATGGAGAAAAATGATGAGAGTGAATTTTTACGATGCGCGCGCACACCGACACCAAAAAATTTAACAGCATGACGTTAGTTCTAGGTGGTATGAAAATTGATAACTATGTTCAAGTTGTATATTTAGAAGTATAACACGTATATTATTTTATTAAATGGGACAAAAATCTAAAGAAGAAGAATTAAAAAAAATGATGTCTTATGTACGTTTTTTTATGTTATTTTACGTCGATTGCTTTCTGCAACCACAGTTGCAAAATTTCAAATGCCTACCGTGCTCGCTGCAACCGTGGTTGCATTTTGACATTTTTTTTTTTAAATCATTATGATCCTTATTACAATGGCTTAGAGCTCTATTTAAACGTATCCAAAACAATTCTAATACTAAGAGCATAGACAAAACGTATTATTACCAACTTCACGGAACAAAAATATTCTAATATTGGTAGTTGAATCTCAGTGAGCGACTTTTAAAATTTGTGTATTCTTTTCGTTCCGTGTTTTTTTGTCATTCTTCCACATTAACAATATTCAAATGTGCATGATCATATCAAGTAATTCATCTAGTTTATGGATATATTAAATATTTATGGACTTTTTAATTTAAATTTTCTGTAATTTTGATTTAGAACTCGCACCTCTAGTTTTAACGCTAATGGAATATTATTTATTTGAGCTTAAATAACCTAATATATACACTTTTGTACCTTATTTTACTGGCTATACAGAACAGTCAAAACCTTCAATATAGATATCGCCATCTATATATTCAAAATGCGCTATTTAGGAAAACCATAAATCAAGTTTTAGTTGAGGCGGGTTGAACGCTCGCCGTGCACCGAGAGCAGCTAGCACTCGAGGGCAAAAAAAACATATTTTGAAGCAATTGAGCGGATAGCTTCTATCGCGGGCCTTGAGCGTGGGGACCGAATCCAGAAATTCCGAAACGAAAAAAACCTAACACCCCCCACTCCGACCGCCATCTATCGATAAATACCAGAACTTTTAATGACTTTGAAATATCACGCTTGTCTCTTTAGTTTAGCAACCCGCCTTTAGGTGGCATTGGTTGTATTGGAAAACTACCGTGATCAGCTGTTTGTGAGAAAGTATATTTATCAACTACGTACAACAGTGAATATCTGTACTCGTATAATTTGTGCACAAAGTGTTTTAAATATGAATAAACAAAGTGCATTTATTAATGAAGAAAGTCACGAAAAAATAGTCAAAGAAAATGAGTTAGTACTCTATATACATTCATTTTATTATTATTATCACAAATGCAGTATTATAAAATAAATAAATAATTATAATTGCATAAGTTGATAAAAAATGCTATGCAATAGCTTTACCGCGGCAGTCTCCGAGTGCCACACGTCTTTTTTTTTTACTCTTGTACTTAAAATTGTTCGCACCTCATTTTAGACTCTATTGTGAGGTAATAAGGGCTAAGTTATGAACTAGGTACTTACTGAACCATATGCCTAAGGCGTTGACGGAAGTCTGACGATGGTATTCAGACTGAAGCCAGAGTAATATAAAGCAGTGTTGTCTGCGAAGTGAGCCGATAAAGAAATGGGCTTTCTTTTTATTTGCTTAATTGTCGCGTGCCCATTAGCCGTGTGGTACTTTAACAGAAACATGTAGCTGCATCCATCTCCTCATCATAGGGGACTCCCACCTACCCACAAACACGCTTAGGATAGTGTTGGTGCTGCCACGGATACGTGCCATCAAGGAAGCGCACCTTTTTCGCATGATAGCTGCCAACCCGTCAATACGCGTCTCGATGAACATCCCTGACGCACTGCACCGCCACGGCAGCCCCAGCAGTACCCTAAGCGCGTTGTTATATTGGACACGCAGGTCGCTGTATGCCCTCTGACTATATCTGGTCCGCAGTTAGCTACACGTGTAGAATGACAGGCAGTATGCTTTAAATAGCGTTATTTTGACTGAGTTTGTACAACATGCAAACCTGCGGGCCAGCATGTTACAGCGACCTATATAATAGGGCTACCCCATTACATTCCGTGGGTGACGTAAAAGGCGACTAAAGGATACATCTGGTAGTGTAGTCAGGCAGCAGCGTCACCTTTGTACTATCACCTAACTCGCATCCCATGCGGCGACTACGGCAAACACCTCCAAATGGCAACATCGGGGAAACCTTTGGGGGAGGCCTATGTCAGTACGATATAGCGAACAGTGGACGATATTAGGCTGATGATTATGATAATGCCGAATTGTCACGTGGACGTATTAACTTGGAATTTACCGTAAAACCGTACAACTTTGCCCAGATTTCATGCGATTTTTGATACCACTTTAAATATATTTTTTAATAATGTTCTTTTCAATTTGTGATCGTCCTACATTATTGATAAATACCATGTTCTTTGCATATAATATACTAAAATATCAAAATAATAAAATACAACGTGCTAAAACCAATATTTATACAGCGGGCCAAATACATAGTGCTTTTTACAAGTTTGCCCATTTTGCAGAAATCTCCGTAACTTCAGTATTTTCTACTTTAAGAACATAAGATTTACGGATCATTTTAGGAAAATAGTCAATCTATCATAGGACCTACATACTAACCGTTTAAATCTTCATATTACCTGTCAAATTAGAGTGGGCAAAGTCGCAACACTTTTTTTGTAACATTCATACAAATTATACTATGAATTAGGGTTGTCACTTTTTATTGTTAATCAGTACGGTGTACGTAAGTACCTACGTTACAATCATTTATTTATAAATATTTGAACAATAAAAAACTATCAATACTTTAAAGCAAATGCACATGAGCTTTAAAACAAATCTTAATATACATACATAATAGGAACATTGACTACAAATACCTATTCATACAAGTAAAAATAATCTAAATTCAAGACAAAGCTTTCAAAAACAAACATAAACTTATGAATATCACCAATAATTATCGTGGTACTTCTTGAGGTTATTTATTATTATTCTGAAACAAAAATGGAATATACTATTTTCTGAGATCAAATAATTGTAGTTAGATTCGCTTCGCGTGTTGGCGATTCCTTTAGATAAATTCAATATAAAGTCCTCCCGACTTGACATCCTCTTATTTTCTACCACATCCAGAGCTAACTCCAACATTTCCTCTGAATAATTTCTGTATGCCTAGAGCATACATCCTAATATTCTTCAATTTTTTCTGATGTTTTTAGGCTTAGTATTATTCATCCCAAAATAAATACGAAAAAAATTACCTTGTTTAATAAATTTAAGCAAAATAAAGTTCTTGAGCTCCTAAGAAACCACGCAAAAAATGTATATATGAATTTTTTTACGTTATATAGCATCAAAAATAAATATCGATACGAGGTCTTAATACAACTCAGTACCTTTAAGATTTACTAATTGAAGATGTTTCTTAGTAAGACTAAAACCAGTTTCAAAATATAAGGACGAAAAACATAGAAATAAACAATCTAAAAATATATAGAATCTAACTTTGTTGTTCATTTTTAGTCACTTTAAACTGTTTTGCAAATACATGAAATGTACTTTTTGCGACAAAGTTAAATATTAAATAATCCTATTATTATTTAACATTACTTAGGTAGTTCTGCAACTACTGTAAAGTGTGTAACTTCTGCAACTAGTGCAAAGTACTTACTAGATCTAATTAACATCGAAGTCACAACCTTATTGGTTATATTTTGGTGGGCAAAGTTGTTACAACTGCTCTAAGAAATCAAATTTGACATTGCCCACCATCATGTTTTCGAAATTAAGAGAGATTTAGCGTGGGATATTCGATCTTTCTTGTGTATTTATTACGTAGTAATAGGGGTAAAATTCTTACTTACCTGTTGTTATTACAAATCGAGTTTTTAAAAAAGTTTTTAACACAAATTTTGGCCCGCAAAATACACCACCAACTTCGACACATTTTTACAGCAAATTCAGGGGACATTGAGCAAAATCAGCTACACAGTGTCGTCAGAGATGTAATCAAATTTACATCATAGATTGAATAATAAACGGAACTAAAAATGTTGCCGTTTTTTCAAACATTTTGTGAAACGTACCCTGCTGGGCAAAGTTAGATTAGTTGGGCAATCTTGTAAGGTTTTACGGTATATCATACTAGCTGTGCCCCGCGGTTTGAAACTTTATAAATTATCACAGCTCCTCCTCTGTAGGTGACAGCGTGAAAATATGTAGCCTATATGTTGACCTCTTAGTAACATTCATGCAAAATTTGAAGTAAATCCATGCAGTTCTTTTTAAGTTTAGCCCGGACATACGTACAGACAAACAGATAAACGGACAAAAATTCTAAAAAAGTATATTTTTGGCTACGATATCGATTGTAGATCACGCCCCAAGTATCCTTTTTAAAACATATTTAAAGTACAGTTTTGACTTTCCTACGATTTTATTATCTGTATATATATCATATAGATATGTATATTTAGGTCAAGAATCCTTTTAAGCTGCGAAAAATCAGACTTCTAAGTAAATAAATAAATACATATCTTGGGACCACTAACACATCTATGATCTATTGAGAATCTCACTACGGTGTAACGCCATCTAATGACGTTACAGTGAACTAACATTTACAAACAACGTGAACAACATCCTGATCCCATACTAGGTAGAGCTTGTACTATGGCAATCAGATGACTGATTATAAACATATTTGAATATTTCTAAATACATCCAGATACAGTACAAATAATAATATGATCACCACACAAATATTGGCCCTGGGTCAGATCCAACCCACGACACGAACAGAGGACTACTACTACAAGGGACTGAAATACTACTATTAAGAAAACACGTTTTTCAGCAGCAATAGACGTATATAACAACACACACTTTTCAGACGACACGACAATTTTCAGGATTGCACCATTATAACACTTAACTAAATTAATTCACACCATACAACACTTGTTAACAATCCTTCGGCTCGAGCGCTCGGTAACTGCTACTCTGTGATAACTGCCCAAAGAGTATAATAACATGATAATAACTGACCTATACAGGAGTAACTGCCCTGAGTGCCCAACAAGGCGGCGGCCATTCCGAACGGCGTGAACGAGAATGAACCGAATACATTGACCAATCCGGTCATTCACGTGTTTTAGTCACATTGTATCCTTATTAATATTAAATGCAAATCAAAATCATACTCTTTGAGTACAATCAACAAAAATGTTACCAACAATTTGAAAATCATAACACTACTTATAGAGTTCTAATGTTTCGCTGTTTTAAAACACAAGTAAAAGGTAATACCTCGCCAAATGGTACAGCTGGTTTACCGACTAAAACCCCCACGGTTTTCCAGGCAGGTACTGTCCCACTTATAAGTAAGCCCCAGTTCTGTTAGGGCCATCCTCGCCCCCCGAGTAGCGCGCGCGCGCAACACGACACGCCTTCGTCTCAGGCTTATTCTTGTCAGACGGTGTCTAGTCAGACGGTAAGTCATAAACTTGTAACTGCAATATTCTGTAATTTCACAAAAACAATATATAATAATATATTACCCATATTAAAGTCTGCATCGTTTGTCTAGCGATAGCGTGTTCAACCGCAGAAAGCAAGGTCATGGGTTCAAATCCTGGGTCGGACTAAATAGAGATATTGAGTTTTATTCGTGTTAAGAAAATTTGTCAGTATAGGTAAGCCCGAAGTCGGTGAGTTGACGGTATTACAAGAACGTGCCTCGGAAAGCAACTAAAGCGAAACACGACCGGAAAGAGGTCAGGTACAGGACCGACTCGTTCTGTAATACCTTCAACTCACAGACTTCGGGCTTATACTGACAAATTTTCTTAACAGGCATAATTCTCAATATTACAAGAACGTGCAAGTAAAGCGACTTAAAGCGAAACACGACCGGAAAGAGGTCAGGTACAGGACCGACTGGTTCTGTACCTGACCTCTTTCCGATCGTGTCGTTAGCCGTTCCGTCGGATACCGAGAGAGATGGAATAGAAAGTGCCCCTGTGTTTAAGCACACACTTGTGCACTATAATGTGGCCCGCGCAGATGGCTAGTCTCCATTGAAACTGGCCGCCATGGAATGTTATGGATAAATTTTAACCTTGACAGCGTGGTCTCAATGTAGCCTCAACTTTATTATCAATAACACATCCGGTAAACCACTGAGATGCTGTGTAGCCTAAACGACTGGATGGATTTAAAAAATAAAGTTCCGTTATTATGCCTGCAAATCCAATCCAATTCTAATAACACCTTTTTTATTAAAATCCGTCCAGCTGGGGATGTTCCCGACTTAACCGACTTCAACTTTTCTTTAAAATAACCGATTTAAACAAAATTTACATCGGACTATACAAACCATTCGCGAGAAATCGAGAGAAATGTAATTATCGACATCGGTTCACATACAACGGAGAAATCGCGTTACATACATATACTTACATACATATCGCCAAAAAGGACATTCAGCCGAATTAATGACCTCCTTTTTTAAAGACGGTAATAAAATAACATCAATAGGTAGAAGTACCATAAATATATTGACTGTTCATTCATAAAATTATATCAATTATAGGTCCTATTTTGTAGAATATCAATAATTTTATTACGTTTATTATTGTTTAAACCACCCGAAACAATGCGTCATCGTCAGTTCCGTGGCTGGTCATCTGGCAGAATCGCGAGGTGTCGTTGCTCCGTGTCGTCTGTCTCGCTCGTCCACACCGAAAAAAAATTAGCACAAAGCGCTCGCGTGCAGACTTGCGTGCGCGAGGTGTCTGTTTGAGTTTAATCATTTTAAAAATTGTTTTTATTTATAATAACGTGAATTTTATTTAATATACTCCCACAAATTTATTGATCTACATAAAATTGAAAAAATTAAAGATTAAATCGTGTTACTTTTACTTCTCTGACGATTTGTGATTATAACCAGAGTTGAATCGTTCCTGTCAAGTGTCAAAAGCGTATTTTTGTTGTTTTGATTAGATCAGCAGTGACTATAAAATAATTTTGATTATAGAATTAAGGTAAAACAAGTGAATTACACATTAACAGGTCAAAAGACAATCGAAACAAGTGAATTTTGTGCAAATTATTATTGAGGGAATGTGAGGTTGTTTGGTGTTAAATTTTTATAATAAAATCAGACGTAAGTACGTCTCTATTTGATTTGAATTGTTTTGTGTAGCAGTTGAACTCGGAAGTGTTTGCCATACTCGCAATATAATAAAGCATTCAATGTAACGGATTTGGCCATAATAATCTGGTAAGTTTCAGTTTTTTCCTGTCCTCTGAACTAGAACTATTGTATTATTATATATATATATATATTTAAAAGGTTCTTGGAATCTTAGAATTAAGTTTCTAGGTAACAGTTAATCTTCGTCTAATTAGTGTGATATCTTCACTCTGTGACTGTTCTCTTTTGAATAGAGTTATATTTATCTTGTCTTGATAAACGTGGGTATGTATATAGTACCCTATTAGTACATAACAGTCATATTATAAGCATTGCCTTTAAATAAGGAATGAAGAAAAAACAACCGCCCCTAAGATTACCCACTGACCAAATATCCACATCATTTCCATGTAAATTCTTCTAGTAACTTTATTGCTATTATACAATATTCTCATGTATCTTTTTGCATAAGAAGAAAACATCTACTTATCTCCTGTGCTGCTACTGCTACACTCCGATTAGATGTTTTCTATAAACATTTAAGAACTTTGAAAATAATATTATATAGGTTTGCCTTCTTAAGAATTTGGCACTGCCATTAACCACAGATGTTAATTAGCCATGAATATTTAACACATGACATATAAAAAAAGATATATAACATGATTCTCCAAAAGCTTTAATCTATATCTGCTCTACTATATAGTATTCCCCATTCTCAGAAGAATCAAAAGAATCAAATAGTTGTAAACATTCATCAATTAATCATGGTACTACTATTATTATCAGTATATTCCTCAGTTCCATAACATGCAAATATGCATTAGGTACTAAACTATGTCACTAAGTACATATTTCAAATAGGTATAGTCAGCAAGACAAGTAGCTACAAAAAACTAAGCCATTCTGGAGTGATAATCGTTTACATAGATTTATAGAATGCCCTTAATTGTACAGACTCAAACAGTAATAATAAAAAATACCTACATATAAAGAACAAAATGGTCAATGGGCGATCTTATATCCTTCAGTATTGCATCTAGGCAATCTCATCAATGTCTGGTTGGTTTAGTCACAGCATAGCTATTAATTTAGAATTTACAATATTACAATTACCTAAAATATTATAATGGATAGATAGACCTAGCCCTCCTAACATTCTATTTTAACTACCAAATTAAGAGACTGACAATATTTACTCTTTGTTTATTACATCGATTTCTAATACAGCTTGTATTAATAACACAGGCATTGATAAAACACTTGGCTGGAGTGTATAAATAAATATCTTGAGACTACTATCACACTTCTATCTCAGTTAGCTAAATATTGTTACTGTTATAAAATAAATCTTATTGTAAATTATTTCCTACAAACGGTGTACCTAAATATTGATATGTACCTAGAAATAATTATAAATTAATTATATATTACTAGGAACATGTTCTATTAACAAGCGCTTTTTTAAAGTCTACATGAATAAAAACCTATTTTATTTTATTTTTATTTCATCCCAAACTAGGCGGCTCCTGTACTATGGCAACCAGGCGACTGATAACTCATAAATATATATATAGCAGTCATTAACCAGTAGACCAAAAGGCAATTGTCTAATTAGTCAATTAGTAAACAGGTCCATCAAGTTAAACTAAATTGACTGAACTAAAATGCCCTGCCATTTCATAATGACTGCAATGATCTTAAAGTTAGATTACATTGTATTCCATAGAATATGGAATACAATTATTCCATAGCATATGGACCAATAATAGGTCGTCTCTGTAATGCTACCATACAAATGAACAGATCTTAGTAAATAGGGTTAAGTAGAGTCAATTACAAAAGTATACATACATTTTCAAGGGTACACATGCCTGAATTTTACATATTTTACAGACATAAAGTATATCCCAAAGTAATATGAGGTTATAGGTTGTTGACAGTGAAGTCATAAATGCAACCACATGGTTCTTGTATGCAGTGTAGTCTTCTTTATATATACCATTACACAGTTACACAGTACTTTCACAATTGTAATAGCAAATTACTTTTGTACCGAGAGTATGCATGTAAATCTAAATCTGCGAGAGAGACGCTTTTGAATCATAGTCTTTTGTTCCTGGTTAGAATAGACAACCTTTTCTCTTCCGTAGACCACAAACCGAAATACATCAGCAGACCGTGTATGTGTCTCTTCGCCACAAGGTTTTATGAATATTAAAGTAGTTGCCCTACAGAATAGGCAATATTTACATGCAACAAGAACAATGGATGCCAAGATCAAGGTTAAGATGACATACTAATATATAACATTGTTACATGTTTAAATTGTCAATTACATCTCAGCTGGTACAGTCACTAACTGCTGTAGATTAATACTCAGAGTGAAAAAATAGTCTCTACTATTATTTCAATGCTATTGTTATTATACTGACTGTTATAGTATAAGTTAATAATATAGTCAGTATATTATTTTGAGACATACAACAAACCATCAGCAAAATGATAATGGGCTGGGCCAAAATGCCTTCTTTTGAACAATATTCACCTGTGTGTGGACCTGCGTAAACTATAAAAATATTGTCTTTGTTGAGATTGCTCAAGAGAGCCATTGTTAGGAGTCAAAGTTGAAGTTAAGAAACCCTGAATACAGAGGGAGCTGCTAGTATTAGGTATGTATTTGTTATATTACTTTTGTTATCCATGCCTAACAATTTTATGTACAGATGCCAGCACATCAAGCTACCCCAATCTGTAAAATTTCCCCAATTGAAAGTGAACCTTATGCTTATGTGATAAAGTTGAAGATCTATAAAATAAATTTGAAAGATTGGGGCAGCTGGATGTGCTGGTGTCTGTACTTTACATGTACCTACTTTACATATTATGTTTATATTATAATAATAATAATAATAATAGAACAATTATGAATCAGTGTTATTCATTTTGCCTTCTAATTATTCTTAATTGGATGTTACAAGCTTCTATTTAGATATGATAGGACTAATCTACCCTGGGACAAATATTTGTGAGATGTACATGATTATTTATCATGTGTGCGTGAAATTTATCATAAATATTGAGAAATATTTAAGTGGGCTTATCAGTTGTCTGGTTGCCATAGTACTGGCTCTGCCTAGTTTGGGATCAAGACATTAAGCCTCACATTAACAAAAATCTTAAAATACTTACAATTACCTGTCCTGAAGGATTGGCACTTTTTGGACATGAAACTCACTCACATGTGCTGAAATTATAATAAAGAGAAATTCGGTGTCATGAAATATGTTTTAATGTAAATTTTATAAAAGTCATGCACAAACCAAGATAATTCAGTAGGTTATTGCAGGGGTCTAAAATTCACTTAGTGTAAATAAAAATCAGGGAGAGAAAGTTAAAATATTTGTGTACTTCTTACTGTCATATAGAAATAGGAGTTAATTAAAAAGAATTAGTCTTGATACTAACATAATTATGACTTGTAATGAAATCATAGAAGCTGAATACTAGCAGTCATTTAGCGTAAAAAGAAACGGGGTATCTGCACTTAATCCCTGCCAGTAACCTACATAAAAAAAATCTTAAACTTTATCAGTTGTATTTAAATATTTCTTCCGTATTATTTGAAATGCAATCCAGAGGTGCTCCTAACGATTGGCAAGGTTAAGCAATTAGCCTCACGGTCAGTCCATAGATGAGTAACTGCCAAAGTGGTTTGATTGCTGAGTGTCTCTGTGCTTCCGAGGGCATGTTAAGCTGTTGGTCCAGTTTGTAGCCATTAGGCAACAGTCTTTAAGCCATGTCAGAGGCATGATAGTAGACTTGAACAACTCTGATATGAGGGTAACCATTGTCCATATAATAAGTAACTACTTTAGATATTATTTTTATGCCTATTCCTTATTAAGTTTTAAATTCAATATCAGTCTGATCCCCTATTATACAGTGCGACTTATCATATATCAGGAATAATGAAAATTCTTAATGTTGAAATCACACTTATAAAGGCGAAAGTTTGTGAGTGTGTATGTTTGTTACTTCTTCACATCTAAACGGCTAGCTGACACCCTGGATTAACACATAGTCTATAATTAATTTGTAAGTTTAACATGGGCAAAACCGCGAGGCACAGCTAGTATCCTATATGTATCATAAATCCTAGTTAAGTTCAGGAAAGATATTTCCTTGTCGTTACGAAATTGTAATTTCAGTATTATTTGTTAAATTTGTTAAGGAATATGTAAATAATTTTGGTGAATAAACCTTTGTCTTATAAATAGTACAGGAAAATTAGGATAGGAATTTTTTATTTTTGTTTCTTCATACAAGGTAATTATTTCAGATTTGATTGTATTGCTGATTTTGGGGATAAGAGAGAATGGTAGTTGTACTGTGTACAGAACCATAATGTCTATGTAAAAGAGTCTAGATTTGTTAATCAAGCTGTTGAATGTGTTTTGTTGGTTCCCAATATTTGAGATATTTATAGTACTTAAATAATTTGTTTCAGTTATTTTGAATTAAGTATGACAAATTTGATATGTTCTCATTAAGATTGGTTATTGTAATTAGTGCAAAATTGCAAGTTATTTGCAGATAGTTCTACTTAATATTAGTTGCCTTGGTTATAGCTTATGTTGAGGTTTTGTGTTTAAAAAGTGATGTGTTTCTATCAAGCGGGGCCCCCTTAGCTAGAGCGATGAAAGTGATGAGAGCGGTTAGCTTGTTCAATGTACCTACCAAATATAATGAAGTGGTCCAATGTACCTCCGTTGTATCCACAGAAATGACCTCTGAAGTCGATTTCCATCCAGCGGGGCCCTCCGTCGATATCACGCCGAGATACCTAAAAATGGTGTCAGACGAAACTTGGCCCAATGTACCTTCCTATTCATGTATTTGTTCTTAAAAATGTTTGATGCTATACCAGAAATTAAGTATCAAAGTTTTGTGTAGCCAGCGGGGCCCTTTGTTATTTGAATTTACACGTGCGGAAAATGCAGACCATTCTTATGTTTTCCCAATGTACCTCACAGTTATTCCCTATCTACTAAATTTTTCGCGGTTTTTGTACCTAAACAAAAAAAATCTTTTCATACAAATCCCAATCCAATACCAATCGTGTACTACCTTACCAGGTTATTTTTAGCTCGCCTTTTCCCTCTTAAGGGATGATTCTATTCATAAATGTGCACAACGTTTACTATTAGACCAACTTCGAAATCCGTATTAACAAAATAAAAATTTGTAAAACCGCGAAAAAATTGATAAATAGTGAATAACTGTGAGGTACATTAGTAAAACATACGAATGGTCTGCATTTTCCGCATGTGTAAATTCAAATAACAAAGGGCCCCGCTGGCTAGACAAAACTTTGATACTTAATTTCTGGTATACCATCAAACATTTTTAAGAACAAATACATGAATAGGAAGGTACATTGGGCCAAGTTTCGTCTGACAGCATTTTTAGGTATCTCGGCGTGATATCGACGGAGGGCCCCGCTGGATGGAAATCGACTTCAGAGGTCATTTCTGTGGATACAACGGAGGTACATTGGACCACTTCATTATATTTGGTAGGTACATTGAACAAGCTAACCGCTCTCATCACTTTCATCGCTCTAGCTAAGGGGGCCCCGCTTGATAGAAACACATTAATTTCTGGTATACCATCAAACATTTTTAAGAACAAATACATGAATAGGAAGGTACATTGGGCCAAGTTTCGTCTGACACCATTTGTAGGTATCTCGGCGTGATATCGACGGAGGCCCCGCTGGATGGAAATCGACTTCAGAGGTCATTTCTGTGGATACAACGGAGGTACATTGGACCACTTCATTATATTTGGTAGGTACATTGAACAAGCTAACCGTTCTCATCACTTTCATCGCTCTAGCTAAGGGGGCCCCGCTAGATAGAAACACATTAAAAAGTGGGCTAAGTCATCAATTGTAATAGACTTTTTATGAATGTTTCCCAGTAGGAGCCTGGAATCCCAAATGTTAAGAATTATACCTCTGTAATCTCTCTGGCAATTGGTTTCTTCTTGATCATATTAAGAGCCAATAAAAACCCTTTATATGAATTACACTTAATTAAAACATTCTAATTACTTCTAATTGCCATAGTATTTTGCTCCCCAAAAAATTGCTGGCTACGTCACTCACAGATGTCAAATGATAAATAAATAATAATAATGTCTCAATGAAGACTAACCTTCTACATGACACATATCATAGTGCACAAGTGCTTGCGCCAACACTCTATTCCCTGACTCTTATGATCTGCTGTGCCCCAACATGAATCCAACGGGGCAGTCAAATAGCTACCGACAAATAGTACCAACTGCGTTGTTTTACAAGTTTTTTATAGTTTTGAATCTGTCATCATTAGCATTGACGTAATCGGCAATGTGTAGTGCTGCGTAACGGTGTATCAAGGCGGTTTTAAGCGCCATGATGTTTCACACAAATTTTTTTGACCAGGTTCAATTCGATATTTGACAATTTTTTTTTTGTACAATAGAAAAATAAAACGAATGAGTTTAAAACAACTACAAAAGCCTTGGATCTTACTATAAAATTTTTTATTAAAAGGCTTGGAATTGAATCGCTCTAAGTTTACAAAAACAAGTGTTTAGAAATAATATGACGAATAAATTTCAAAACCATAAAATCCAAACTTTCTGATTAAAAGAGTTGGGATAGAGTCACTCTAACTTTAAACTTATATTTAAAGAAAAGAAATCAGCATAATTTCGTTACAAATAATTCCTATTTGTAGTGTTTTTTCGAGCTGTCACGTCATGCGCAGCACGGGGGGAATGCTACTAATCACACTTCGCACAAATATTATAAAATTATAAAGCCGAAAGTTTGTGAGTGTGTGTTTGTTACTTCTTCACGTTTAAACGGCTGGAGCGATTTTAATAAAATTTGGTATGGAGTTAGCTGACACCCTGGATTAACACATAGTCTATAATTTATAAAGTTTAACGCGGGTAAAACCGTGGGGCACAGATAGTATTGTAAATGCGAAAGTTTGTGAGTATAGTTGTAGGGGTGTTTGTTACACTTCTACGCAAAAAGTACCGAACGGATTTTGGTGAAACTTTCTAGTAATATAATTTATATATCCGAATAACACATAGGCTATAATTTATAAAGTTAAACACGTGTAAAACCGCGGGGCACAGCTAGTTATAGATAAAAATGTAGAAATTTCTAGATTTATGATTAATACCACAAATACCTAAAAACATTTGATGTTCAACCTTGCAAATTGCAAGAACTTTATTATTTTTTAATTGGAGCTATAGCGAATACCGTAATAGGAATTTAGGGTTATATACGAAAATGTTTAAAAACTTATGGTGAGAGGATGTCATTGAAGACTAGCCCAAAATTTTAGAGAATAGGAACGATGATCTTGTTAGAGTATCTGGAAGCCTCTGGATGCGGGTAGCGCGAGACCGGCAATCAAATCTTTGAGGGAAGCCTTTGACCAGCAAGCAGTAGACGTGTTCTTTCTTTTGGTAGCGTGTTCAACCGCAGATTATGAGGTAGCTTTTTGTGATTTTTCTGACAAAGATGTCAGTAGCACCGCGAAATCAAAAAGATGGCGTTGTCAAAGAACAAATAGTAAGAACTCAGTTTCATGTTGTAGTGAAAACTATTAACTGTAATAACTAAAGCCAACATTAATTTTAGTTATTACAGTTAATAATAAATAGGGTGCATTGAAAATTTCTGAAACTTGCCACTTTCATTTACAATATTTAAAAACAAATTATGAGATTTAAAAATGGAACTCTTTGGCTTAAAAATGCAGTTCGTTTCGCCTATTTGTCACATTTAAGTGCCATTTAATATTAATGCATTGCATGTCTACTTAGACATGTTAGACTTAACTTGGAATTGTTTAGTATGATTTACTACGATTTTAAGTGTAATAAATCAGACGTGGACGCCTCAATAGAGTGTCCTTCGCCTTAAAACTGCTTTAGGCGATCAAGCACCATACAAGTCGACTAGCTAGTTTGCAGAATCCAAACGCGGTAGTAGCAATCTTAGTGACAAATATCGTGATAGTCGTACTTCTACCGCTGTAAACAATGAAAACAACGATCCTATGTACCGATTGAAAGAGAGATTCCATCCTTTGGCATAGGTATGGGTCATGCAATCAATCCTATAAAACATTTGGGTGTGAACAAAATGTTTTCTCCGATAAATATAAAAAAATGCCATGTCATTCTTTACCATGACAATGCCAGTTCTAACACAGCCATACAAATATACGAATTTTTGGAGAAGAGAAATGCTTTCCGTAGGGACTTCACATCGCATGGTTGCTCGCTTGTTCTTGCTTAGAAAAAGATTTATACGCGCATTGATTTACATCACCAGAACAGAAGATTAATTGAAGAATAAAAAAGTATGTTTTCAAACTTTGTTCTATTTCTATGAAAAAGTGTATTAAAGGTAAGGGAAAATGTTTTGAGAAATCTCAAAGAAATTGTATCGTATTTATACAAGTAATATAATAATAAATTAGTGTTGTAATTTAGATCACCGTTCTTGATTTACAGGTAAACAAGTGTACAGGGAGTAGGTACCTTATTTCCTTGATACCTTTTCGACTTTATTCGTAGTTCAATCAAAGACATCTGGTCATTAGACGACACATGCTCTATGTAAACCGAACACCACCACCATAAACCGCCTAGCCGTGCCATGGGATTGTAAGAGTGAGGTAGAATGTGTACCTGTGTTTACCCAGACAGTATGCCCTGGGCAATTAGCTAGTCTCCCAATGGAGAATAGTCATCCAGGAAATGCATTTCTGTGTCAAATATATCTTAATTTGTATAAAAGTGATTGTATATCTATCTACTAATAACACATGGCAGTTCATACAGCTATTTTTGACAAAATCTTGTGCGTGAAGTTCTGTGATCTTTACTGTACACACAATAAATACACTGTCAAATGTGAGTCCACCGATGTGATGTCGACTGGAGGAAAATCACGTAACTCTACTTCCCTATTTACCGCTACAACATTATCCTTTCCAACCAAAGGTACAACGTATTAATAACTGTAAGTTGTAAATTATAAATTTAGTCATCCATGTGGTTCAAACGTACAATTTTAATCTCACCAGGGTCTGTACTTGCACCCACCCGGCCCTATACGGATCACACTGGCTAATAGAATAGTCGATGATTTGTTTGTGGACCGTTTTCTTTTATTAACCTTACACTAGACACCTACCATCAACTAAAATCCAGAGCCATGTATTTTTATGTCGGGTACATCAAAATTTCGTCAGTCAGGCTTTTCATCACCCGCGTAGCTGATGACATTAGCCTGGCCATTAGCAACCTTGTTGTTACCCATACTGTAAAGAGAACCGCTAGCTAGCTAACTCAGAACAATTTTGTTTCGAAAAGACAGCTCCCGCGCAGTAGCTAAGCACAAGCCTAAAGGATCACCTACAACTCGTAGGTGCCACAGGCTGTACTTTACGTCTTGGGAAAAAATTACCTTACGAACAAGGCGAGTTGAATCCATTTTTAAAGCTAGTGATAGAGTACCTACTATAATTGAATATATATGAAAGTATTTATATTATATTTAGTACATCCTTAATATCTGGGTTATTAAAACATGAACGAGCTCAATTAAGGATAGGTTGTGGTGTCTATGAAAAAACGTAGTTTAGCCTGCTTGATACTCAAGTACTTTACAAGGAACAGCTGACTAACTCAAGCTGAGCTCAGCTTTAGTTACTCAGCTACTTCGTAATATGTGGAATAATATCTTGGGTCATGTCCAAGATATTATGAACATGTAGGTATTTGTTGTAATAGTTGGTAGTGCTCCTGCCTACGAAGCTGGTGGTCCTGGGTTCGAATCCCGGTAAGTGTGACATTGTCCCTAGATATTATTATATTATTATTATCTGAACCAATAAGTTCGGCCTGCACGCAGCTAAGCACGTAACATTCTTCTTCTTCTCTTTTCAACTATCAGTGTGGTTAGCATGAGGACGAAAACACATGTCTCTCTACAGTGTCGACCAATAAATCGCAAAACACATGATTGATGACCGGGAGGAATCACCATGTGATTAGTCGAACACTCACTCACAGTTCGGTACCCACTTCCCTTTACTTACCGCATGGCTGTAGATAATTATTGCAAGAACAGGGCCGAGTTACAATACTGTTTATAAGATTACTGTGGCGGTAGAGAGATTTTTGTCTTTGTCGCCATACTAGGCCGCTGTAAAATTCATGGCTTTTTTGTGAGTTTAACTAAAGTTTCTGAGCATGGTGCCATATGACAGGAATTAATACTTAACTCAAAATCGTCAATGAATTACTCACTCGGTATATTGTGACTCAACTTATCAAGCAGATGTCATGCAGCTAATTGCTTTCAATAGGTCTTCTTTATAAATTTGTTTCAGAAATTTAGAATATCAGAAACGGTACCGTTCAAAGAACGCAAAATGGAAAGATTATGCTCTCGTCCAATTAGTAAGGACAGATTAATTTATTTTTAAAGTAACCTTTACCTTTTGTGTATTATACTCCTCTTTACTTCACAAATAAAGTGAAGTCCAGTTTTCGTTGCTCTACCTGTAGCTTAGGGCTTAATCATGTAATAAGTAAGCTTTTAGAGCGAATTTTGCACGTGACGTGAACTGTATCGTGTTGTCAATAGTATTTATACTGCAAAGGGGCTTACACGCCAACATCCGTGCTCCACCATCCAATCCATGGCATGCAGGAAGCGGCGTGATATCGGCCCGCGTGCATCAAATATCGGCCGCAGATACGAGAAGTGGCGCGCTTCCTGCTTCACATGCTAACCTATATGTTTGGCTTATTGTGGCAGAGCACGCCATTCACATTCCCCATTTATTACACAAATTTAATGTAGCCAATATATTTCTCATTAAGATATTATTAACGTACTTAATAAAAAAACTTACATTTGAGGCAAATGAGGGCTCTAGCTATGAAGCAAAATCAACATAAAAGTTAAGTAACCCATGGCATCCCCTTTGGGGTTCAAAACTCTACTTAGGGTTGATGCAGAAGAGGTACAGTTTTAGGGACGTTCTGTGCAACTGTCGCATTACGTTAATACGCGAAACGATTAAGTATCGGAGAGGACATATTATGTAATATGTATAGGAATGCAAAACTAAGTGAGATTCAAAATGGCGGGTGTACCATAGCGAATTAAATTATAATAATTACCAAACAAATGTAGCTAAAATATACTATTTTGTACCTAGCTCAAAAAAATCTGTACCTTCTCCAGAACGAAATTATTTCTAAATTAAGGTACACCCGCCATATTGACATCAAAATGGCGGGTGTTCTATAATATTTTATTATTTAACCAGTATTCATAAAATGTAATTACACTTAAAAAAATGTACCTAAAACGTACCTCAAGTAGACATAAACACACTTGAGCAGTGGGATAGTTCCTGAGAAATAATACAACCGTGTCTTGTGTATAAGAAAACACGATAATTGTCATGATATGTATATTGATATAGTAGACTGTTTTTGGGTAGTGAAAAATCGCGTTTTGCGGTAGGGCTCAATGTAACGTACTCAAAACATTGTGCTGGTGGATGGATTGAATGGTATGTGTTTCTATTTACTTGAGGTACTTTTTAGGTACATTTTTAGTGTAATTACATTTTATGAATAATTATTGAATAATAAAATATTACACCACCCGCCATTTTGATGTCAATATGGCGGGTGTACCTTAATTTAGAAATAATTTCGTTCTGAAGGAGGTACAGATTTTTTTGAGCTAGGTACAAAATAGTATATTTTAGCTACATTTGTTTGGTAATTGGTATAATTTAATTCGCTATGGTACACCCGCCATTTTGACTCTCAGCGTCAAGGAGGGCGATGCATCGTCAGAGTCGTCACATCACTATCACTGACGCCTAATTCCGTGAAAAATAGTGCAGTTTTGATTTATGTTAAGACAGTAAGAGGTGCCTGCAATCATGGCCATAATTCTGATGAGCTCCTTTAAAATAAAATAAAAAAGATTTTTATTCACGTAGACTTTAATAAAGCGCTTGTAAATAGTCAGAACATGTTTGTAGTAATATATTTAAGTATACATCATTATTTCTAGTTACATACAGATATTTAGGTACACGGATTGTTAAAACATTTATAAAATTTATTTTATAATAGTTATGAAATTTAGCTAGCTTATATTAATATTTAATCATGTCTAATATAAATAATAAATATCTTGGGACATCTAACACACTCTCAAACTAGGCAGAGCATGTACTATGACAACCAGGCAACTGATGAACATATTTATGATATATATTTCTAAATATAAACATATTATACGGATAGATAAACTACACCCAGACACAACAAATCGCGTTCATCACACAAAGATTTGTCCTTGGTGGAAATCGAACCGACGACCTCTAAGTAAGCTAAGTAGTCAGGGTCACTTACCACCACCCACTGGCCCACTGGCCAGTCAATATCCTACGTACCAGGGACTCACACCGTTCGCGCATTGCGCTTCGGCATTCAAGCTTGGTGGGCCACAAACACGTTCCAACCCAAATTATTTGCGGGATGAATCCGTCCGTAAGATCTTGTCAGTCCACACGTGGTACCAGGGTAACGCTGAACAATATTTAAGTGAGTTTTTTATATCGTATGGGTAGTGGTAACCCTAGTGTCAGAGTTGCTCAAGCCGCCCAGTAGGCCTCTGACATGGCTTAACGACTGTTGTCTAATGACTACAACTGGGACCGACAGCTTAACGTGCCCCCCGAAACACGGAGACGCTCAGAAATTAAATCACTTTGGCGGTCACCCATCTATGGACTGACCGCGAGCGTAGTTGCTTAACCTCGCCGAACGCTTACGGACCGGTGAGAGCATCTAGCTATGAGCGCCTCCTATATAATATTTAAGTGAGTTAGGGCATAACTTTAATTGCAGTCGACGCGACGGCATAACTCTATGAGCAGTTCGACTAGGGAAGTACCTCCACCTTACAAAATGTAGTTTATACATATTATAGTATTATCATGTTATGTCGACGCGGTTTAATTCTAATACCGCATTGATTTATTACCTGACGGTCGATGGAAGTCGCTGGATGCGGATAGCGCAAGATCGGGAATGGTGGGGATCTTTTTGGGTGGCCTTTGTCCAGAAGTAGGCGCCTTTCGGCTGATATGATGATAATGAAATTACCAATGGGATTATTATATATTTCCAGGTGTTCCCACTAGTTAAATAAAAATACGTTAACTTAGATAAGTAAGTAATTTCGTCAATATGATGCTTGCAATGATCAATTTTCCTTGTAAATATTGATTTACAGTTCTGTTTAATTTAAAACATGTGACTTTTATCGTATTTTTATTTAATTTGTGGGGATAAAACCGTCAACGCGTGATTGATACCATATTTGTTGCATTTTTCATAGGGTTTTCCGTTTAAATCAGATTGGTTGTATGCTTTCATGCATAAAAAAAGTTCTGTGGCCCCACGGCGCTCTTAACTCGTTGTTACATTGGATACGAATAACGTTGAAAGTATCGACCTCAGGTTATACAGGCTTGTGGTGTCCATAATTTAGAAGGGTTTTGCCATAATCGCCACGCTTCGCAGACGGGTTAATGATCACAGTATGATGGTCATAGTACTCGGAGAAACGCTGCTGTCCCTCGAGCCAACTTCTACGCCCGTCAGGGAAGAGATGGGGTGGCAATATTCTTTTTTTAGCCGTCAGCCATACAGGTTATACAGGCTATAGCCTAATAAGAGAAGCATAACGTAGGAGATATACTGAACTCTAGCCGTTGCCTGGCATCGACATTTCTCTATCAACTATCATCTCAGGCATTTATTATTTCAGAATAAATCTACAGTATTACTTAATTATCGTATGGTCAGTGGTTACCCTAGTGTCGAGAGTTGTTCAATTAGCCCATTAGGCCTCTGACGGGGTTTAACAAATTTTGCCTAATGGCTACAACCGGGACCGACAGCTTAACGTGCCTTCCGAAACACGGACACGTTCAGAAATTAAACCACTTTGGTGGTAACTTATCTATGAACTGACCGCGAGCCTAGTCGCTTAGCCTCAAACACTCAACCGACCTGAGAGGCATCTTGCTATGAGCGTCTACAGTAATTAGTAGTCAAGTTTTGACCTTGTTTATATATTTATTAGGTCGATTTTGGATGTCCAAATTTATTCACAAACATGCCGTCGACTTTACCTCCAACAGGCCAATTATTTTAATAGCTCATAACGGCTTTATTCCTGCCTGAATACCATTTGCAGTTCCATAATTTGTTTGTGTTCTTGACACTAGACTTTGGCTACAGTTTCCTCTGTTCAAATTATTAAATCATTTACGTCATGATCTTATGCAAGTTCTCGGAATTTTAAATACAAGATTGAATCAGTGTTACTCTTCGACTTATTCAATGAATCAGCAGAAATAATACTAACTAATATTTTCTAGAGGTCATATTGATTTTTGTTTTGTTGTACACACACCTTGTCAGTATACCCGGGGAAAACTTTTATCCAGAAAAAAATTTGGGTTCCCCATAAAGGAAGCACATCCGCGTCTACTAAATATGATTGTGTTATTTATTAACACAATTATAATAATATCACTGATATATTACATACACTACTTTTTTTTAGCAAATACATACTTAAATAGATAATTACACCCAGACTCAGGACAAACAGACATTTTCATGCACACAAATATCTGTCCTGGGTGCAACCTGGACCTGCAGCGTGAAACGCAAGAATTTACCAACCACGCCAACCGGCCCGTCAAAATTCATTGTGTCACTAAAATGCGTTCTCCGATCTCCATCTAACGAGAGACCGCTAGTAACGTAGAGCGACAGTTGCATAAAACTTCCCAAATTCAACTGACCCCTATGCATACCAGAAACGGCCGGGATTCGAAGTTCGAACCGTGACCGACAACTTAACGTCCCTTTTAAGTTGTCTGTAATCTTTAGATAAGAGTTATAAAACTATGTATACAAGTTTAAAAATATAATTTAAAAAAAACTATGTCAGAGTCCTACTGGGCGCCTTGAACAACTCCTGATGCTACAGTAATTACTGCCCATACAGAAACGTAAGTAATTATAATTACCATAACCATGCCAGTAATGATGATTGTAGACATTCCTCGGTATGTAATTATTGTTGCTTACATTTTTGATATAATAACAATATTTTGAGGAAACAATGGAGTCGAAGTTGCAGTGATATCTTTTTAAAGCTGTGGTAATATCGTTACATGATTATACGGACCCCTTGTACTATAATATTTTTTGATTACCATGGTTACCATACCATCAAAGTGATTCTATTTTATGATTATCTCCCTAAAGAAAAAAGGTCTGTCTGTCTTGAGTATCGTACCTCCAAATTGAGTAATCAAATTTCTAAGCAGATTTTATGTATTTGTATGTATTGAATAGCAAGTTTAATCGCGTTGGATTGGTTCTAAGCTACTGGTAAGAAGTTCTCACACTATTGCCACTTTATTTCAAATCAATAGTTTTTGGCTATTAGGTTTGTAAACCATGAAATATGTGGTTACAAGTAAATAAAACCAAAAGCTAAATCAAGAAGTTATATAGTGCCAGTTTTCAAATACCTTCTCTAAATTAAACTGTCTGAACATTAAATGTTTTTGTGTTCCACTTTACGCTGTCGATACCATTTGGAGACTTTGTAAACAATGGAATTTTCTTCCGCATTGCTTCATGTGTATCACAAAATGTCAGATATGTGGAGCACATATTGTTAAAGTATAACACTCTAATATATAATGAAACAAATATATTTATGCTGAATCTGTATCTATATATTTTATATATATATATACTATATAAAATATATATATATATATATATATATATATATATATATATATATATATATATATATATATATATATATATATATATATATATATATATATATATGTTACTGTGTTACACGATGTTCAGTTTCTCAGCTCCTGAGGTTACTTCAAAAAAAAGTTTAAAGTTTTTACTACAAAGTTCATTAGGTAAAAAATCCATAATCCGTTAAGAAATGTGTAAAGGAGGCCTAGGGTAGGGGTCCAGAATACCTTAGATTATACATATTATTATAATTTTAGGAGATTTCTCTATTTCTATTTTTTAATAAGATACATCCCATGTTACTCCATGTACGTAGCTTACCATAGTAATATAGTTTTAAAACTTAGTTAAATTATTGGATGTATTCATTGCATTATATTTACTTTAGAAAAATGGATGGAAACTTATAAAAGTAAAGAACGCTTTTTATAAAAGAGCTCTAACTTTTAAAAATTACTAAACAAACGGTTAAACGTTCCTCATTTAAAATTTAAATATAATATAATATAGATAACAGTTACGTAAGTCGACGTTTAGATTAAAGTAAGAAGTTCTCATTCGAATTACATCTTGTGTACATTACCGATTTAGCCACACAATTAATGAATAGTTTATCATCGGCCATCTGACACTAAGGTCCGCTGAAGTTCCACGGATGATAATTATCAGCAATTGAGCCCACGAACATGAGTTAATTGCCTCATGACGATCATTAAGCGACATTTGAGTGTCTCTCCAGATATCTATCTTCATATCTAAACGTCGTTTTAATCACTTGAGCACGCTTGCGCAGCGGTGTGGAAGTGGTTTTTCATCTCTATTAGCTACAGTAATATTATGCGAACTACTGTAGTGAAAAACCTATTTTAATTAGGAGACATATTAAGGTTTCTTTTAAATTTTCAAGAATATAGGTATATTAATTTTATAGATACAATAATATTTGTGTTTTGTGAGAAGTAATAAATAACTGTTGATTAATGTAAAATAACGAATAGCAAAAATATGAGTAAGAAATGGGTGTACAGTGTATGCCAAATAATCGAACATCAATTGATGTATGTACGATCCGATATTATAATGTCCTGAGTATTTGGTTATTCGATTTATAGTAGTTGTTGTTCAATTAATATTTGATTATTTGACATAGTACACCGGTAAGAAATGTTTTACAACAATAAAATTAAATTTAAATATATTGGTACCTTTGTCGCGTATACATTCAAAGAACAACTTATTTAATTATTTGCCAAGTAGGTTTCTGAGGGTTTTAGGAAGTTTATTATATTGTGAGCCTTACATTAACAACATTTATCATAAATGTTAAGTCTGTAATATGGACTACTAGTGGTTATCAGACGATTCTATATTAAATTCAGTACTTTAGTCTGTTTCAAACGACCAGATATTATAAATTGGCTCAATTCAAATGTGCGCAGTTATGAAAATATGAGTTACTGCAATGAAGCACAGACCAGGTTGGCAGGACTTCAAATTGCCATAATATGAACCGAATTTTATTTTTTGTACTATAAATCTGACAGAAGGCAATAAATAAAGATAATTTTAAGGATATTCTCATTATGTCAACAGAAAGCTCAACTCATGTTTACCCGTAATGCATTATTATTATTATGCATTACGGTTTCTACTGATTCCTTCGAAGAATACTGTATTATTACAGCGTTCGACCAATGAATACACAAGAGTCAACGAATCCGAGCTCGGGGATTGGTCAAACACTTACTTAATTATCGTATGGTATAGTGGTTACCCTAGTCTCAGAGTAGTTAAAGCCGCCCAGTAGGCCTCTGACATGGCTTAATGACTGTTGTCTAATGACTACAATCGGGACCGACAGCTTAACGTGCTCTCCGAAGCATGGAGACGCTCGGAAATTAATCCATTTTGCCGGTCACCCATCTATGGACTGACCGCGAGCTTAGTTACTTAACCTTTACGGACTTCTAACTATGAGCGCATGGAACGCTGTAACGTTAGTCGCCATGCTTGCTCAGCTTATTTGCTACTAATTGTAAAAGGTACCTAATTGACGCAGTGCAAGCTACGATTATCGGTCGCCTTGACTGTCTTCTGAGAAAAAGATAAGATAAATAAAATTACATCGTTGAATTTATAGCCTAAAGGTTGGCGACCAAGATGGCGGTCTTTTCAAGATCAGTAATGTCTACCCGATAACGTACATGTACGATACGTAGAAGAACATGGATTGATGCATTGATAGAACTCTGTATTGCACACACAAATTATAATAGTACAATTGGCGGCCCTAGCACAGTGTGATCACTTTCAAGCAACCTAGATAGTGATGGTGGAAAGGAGTACCTATTAGAAATTACTATCCCATCAATAACCTATTTTGAAACCAAGGCGGTTATTTTAGTCAGGACCAGGGGGCCAAAAGGTGTCCATAGACCTCCATCCACTAACTTAATTGCCTATTTTATAACTGTAGAGGAACACATATTACAGTTATCAATACAGACTAAGCTAATTAGCTCCAGATTACCAAGCGGATTAGGTTCCATGCTCCACCACTTCCATGGGAACACTTGTCTAGCAATTTTGTAGATAATTAAAAGAATAGTTAACATGTAGTTAACTATTTTTTTAATTATCTACAAAATTGCCTGTGTATGAATCAATAAAATATACATCTTTATTTTATAGTATATAACTAATGACTAAACTTACGCTGTAAACTGGAGAAATATAATTTTGCAATATTTAATATTACAACTGCGTCATTAATATTAACAAGACTTATTGTATATTTAGTTCTCCACAGCTATGCACGAATATCTTATAGCAAAAATGAGAATACTTGAAAACTGCCTTAAAAAACAAAATTTGCATGATCATTGAAATTGTAACATTTGAATGATCATGAAAATTCATTTGAGGGGGTGGATATTATTATATACTATCTCTTCATCAGTATCCATATTTGAAGGTTCTGTACGAAAATGCAACTATTGCGCCATCTAGGTATCTCTGCAACACTTTCGGGAATACGTATGACCGGGGTGTTGTAGGGCGGGTTGAAGCTTCCAAGCTGGATACTCGTAAGCTACGAACTTGCCTATTACGTCACTAGGTGGCGCCACTAGAAACAAACGTATATTTCATAAAATATAATATTATTTACGTCTTTTAAGAGAACTTTCAAGAGAAGACAATAGAGTGTCAGATAGAGAAAGCAGCATCAATTCCGTTGCTGTTTTAGTGGATATGTATTCTACATACCTACGTTTTTAAATAGGAAACAAGCAGCATCGCTCTCATTTGTTTATCTAAGTATGTTAGTCACAGATAACAGATAAAGCGAGACATTTTCAAAAAAAAACAATTGTTGTAATACTTAGTTGGAATGTAAATAAATACCGCCTTCATATCGTAATTGGTTTGTGATAGGAATAAAATAAGTCGAGAGTCTACTGGTTAGCCCGTTGGACTGTCAGAGGTCTCTAGTTCAAACTCAAGGCGCACCAATTACTATTCGAAATCAAGTCACTATAAAAAAATTATTAACTGGTATGGTGAAGGAAAATATCGTGAGGAAACCTGCTTACCTGTAAATTCGCCAAAAATGTTTTTGATGGCTTGTGAAGTCTACTAACACGCGCCAGGTTAGCGTGGTGAACTATGGCACTCATTGTGGGAGGAGGCCCTTTCCCTGCAGTGGGACAGCCATAATATAAACAAACGTGATATGCCGCCCTGGCCTTTTGTCGAATAGGACTGAGTAAGCTGGCGATCCTGTAGTTTACATGAATAAAAGTAAATGTCGTAGTATTTCATTTATTTAAAGCTAATCTGAAAGGACAGGACGCTCATAGTACAGTTAAATTAAAAAAAACACGTTTATATCACAGCCAGGTTAAGGATGGCTGTTGCTTCACCCGATAGTTGATACCCACCCAGGGAATTATTCCCTAACATTTTTATAATATTGAAGTACCTTTGAGCTTCCGCCATTAACGATGCTTATTATCATGTCTTGCGTGCCCTGACATCTTCATCCTGAAAAAAATTATGGACGCTACTGGTAATGCGACACTCAAAGCTAATTTCTGGGCTGACATAAACGTCCATATTTCGCTTCGCCACTTAGTATCCCGGTTTCGATTTCTCCAAAGGACAACTATTAGTGTGACCGATAAGTCGTTTTGCTAAGCCAAGATGTAGTTTGTATCCGTCAATTATGTTTGTAAAGTAACCCGCGACACAGGGATTCTTTCAAAGGGCGGGCGTTCTCTTCAAAAATAAAACAACGTGTCCAGAGCGTATAATTTGGTCAACACGTTTTAAGGCGTCACTAATTTTGCTCAATATTGTGCGTCACACTAAATAGGCACAACTAATGATGACCCGTCCTAAAATAACGTTTTATGCATCGCAACTCTTCTACCTCGTTGCTCTAGAGTAAGTATGTTCCACTCATATGGTTCCACTACAAATGATGAGGTCCTGGGTTTAAATCCCAGGTCCGGCCAAAATGTGTTATTGGGATTTTTCTAGGATGAAAAACACACGATAGCGCTCGGAGTCTGGAACTTGGCTATGTTCTATGTTTCATCGAAATCCTCGGAAAACTAGGTCCCGCGCCTAATGTCTCCCTGATCGTGTCCAATAGGTGCCACTTGTGCACTATAATAATATTATGTCCCGCGCAAATGGTTAGTCTCGATTATGATGATGGATGTTTTCTATGTATTTAAGTATGTATCTATCTATATAAGTATGTATATCGTCGCCTAGTACCCATGGTACAAGCTTTGCTTAGTTTGGGGCTAGGATGATCTGTGTGACATTCTCCCTAGATATTATTATTATTATATATATCGCTTGACCGTATTCATATTGAATTGTATTAGAAATACCACCCTTTAAACATAATTTTTAATAACAATTTTAGATTCTAGAATTGTATATATAATTATTAATACTTTTAGATCTGCTATAATTATAGTTATCACGGACTGATACTGCATCAAAGTGCAAGACGATTATTAAATAAATATTTAACCAAGTATGCAAACTTTTTAATTACCATTTGGAAGTTTAAATAATAGTTTAAAATATTTATTTAGAAATATATGTCTGTTGATAAGTTGACTGGTTGCCATAGTACAGGTTCAGACAGAACCTGTACCTCCATGACCTGTACTATGCTTACTACTATATGGTCTATATGGTTTGGGATCATACTGCAGTTTGTTAGTTGTCCCACGATATTTATTTATTTAAAGTTTATTTTCAATCTGCACATTTAAAAACTAGGTATGCGAAATATTTTGTATGTATACATACTGTCGCTACCTGTCCTTTTACTAAGCAGTGGAAATTTCCACCTAACTCATTAATGGTATCAACAAAACTTAACATTTATTCCAGATATTGAAGAAGAACGTTAATCCGATGATATCTCTCGTCATGTTATTTCAGCCAGTTTTTTTACTTGTCGTTTACAGTTAGCTTAGCAGGTTTTTACTGCTTCAACAGACAATAGAGGCGTGGCTACAGTGCCTGCTGGCAATGACATCATGCATATTTTTGGAGAACTCTTAGGCATGCAGGTCATCGAATTGATTTTCTTCGCTGTTATAAGTACAAAATATTTAATTTCTAATAAGCATATGGACTCTAAAGTCAGTGGTGCGTGTGGTGGGCATTGGGTTTAAAGTCTAAACCACTGACTTCACAATCCAACAGGCAAACCACTATGTTATCTCGTCTTTCACCATGGCTTACCGGATCAGAAATTCTTCGGCAGTTAATTGATTCCACAGAGAGGTCGCGGGAAAAGTTTCTTGTGAAACCACGCCGAAACTGCCCATTCGATAAAATGAAAATAATGATAATAGTAGCAAGATATTATCCGCTGTATGATTGACCGGCAAATCTTGTCCTGCTATGAATAAATATATCTTGGGAGAACACACTGCCAACTGATCCCAAACTAGGCAACCAGACGACTGATAAACATACTTATATATTCCTAATACATACAAATTATAGACTAACTAGCTAGGCCCCGCGGTTTCACCTGCGTTAAAGTAGTTTTGGCGTAAAAGAGTAACAAATATACATCTATTCTCACTAACTTTCGCATTAATAATATTAGTAGGATGTGTACCTCTAGCGGTTTTGGCAGTGCACGCCGGAATAGTTCGCAGATGGTAGACTTTTTCCTACTTACTTAACACTTATCGTCATATTTTGGACATTTCACACAATATCTTTAGAAAGCCTAATTTTAGCCTATGTGTTATTCTGAAGTATAAGCTATATTATTGTAAATTTTCATTAATATCCATTCAGTAGATTTTAAATGAAAGAGTAACAAACATCCATCCATACTTACAAACTTTCACGTTTATAATATTAGTAGGATTACACCCAATCACAAAACAAATAATCGTGTTCATCACAAAAATATTTGTGCCGGATGGTAATCGAACCTACGACCTCCGAATTAGCAGCCAGGGAAGACCATCAGGTCAATCACATTCAGTGTTTCTGTATTAGAAATATATGCCTACAGGAACATTCTGTGATTAGTTATATATTTATCCAGTGAGCAGAATTCCTATTACAAGTTGTAATTTAACTTTAACAGAATTGCCTATGTTGTTGTTCTGTTTAATGAGAATTGCGGACAGGCGCCATCTAGCGCTGAGCTAAAACCAGTGCCGCGATGCGACCGCAAATTATAAAACTTGTATTGAGCACTTTCGAAAATCCTCTGCGGTTCATTGACACCAAAAGTGACCATTGTTACGTACGGCATTGAATTTTAATATGAACTGCCCTCTTTCTTATCGTGAACTTCCTAAGTGCTAGGACACGTCACTAATCGAGCTATAGATTACCCCTCCGATACTTAATAGTACTAACGACCCCGTTTTCACATATTAAAGTAGAGCGATTGTTTCAAAACACGTCCTAAATCTACCTGCCGAGGTTCGAACTGTAAAGAGGGTGGTGCCTTCTGGCGCGGGTTAGTTAGATAGCAGTTGTACTTGCTAGACGGCTTGAGCCCCCGCACGCCACTATTGTCCTGTGAAGCCGTGAAAGTGGCCGTGATCGTCTAGTGGTTAGAATCCTACGTTGTATGCACCTTTATAAGGGTAAAACTACGTAAAACGTTGTATGCAGTATCTATAGATAAGCGTGACCGTGACTGCTAAGCTAGAGTTCGTGGGTTGGACCCCCCGTCCAGGACAAATTTTATTTGCCCTTTTATTTTACAAGCTGTGTGCTACGAAGGGCAAGTAACCTAGCGGAAATCTTCAAAAATGACAATTAGAATGACTTTGTCATTTGTTTTATATAATTTTGCAATTTACCCGCTCTAACGCATGTTCGTCCGCCCGCCTGCGTTTCACTGTGGTCAATCAAGCCCTAAGTCTATGGTATAACCATAAAAGTCGGGCACGTTTCCTTGGTTGAGGGAAAAAATGTTACTGTGGTTATTTGGCAACATCATTTTGGAAACGAGTAAAATATCTATTTAAGAACCATCAAAGTTTAATTATCAAAGGTTGCTTTGACCTCGAAATTACCCAGACGCAGCAAAAAATTATAAGTACTTCCTTCGTGATACTACTAGCCTTATTTGATATCTGGTAAATAAAAAATGGGAACTACCGTGTTACGGTATGACTTTTCAATATAAGCTGTGTGGTACTTGGACCACATGGCGTAGTCACAAAATGTAACCGGAAAATTATCCATTTTCGTAATGCAATATTCCCGAGGAGATCTATTCTATATCAGTTTTAACACATAAACACGATGAAGGCAACACCCCGGTATGACATAGGTGCGGCAAACAACTTAAGGAAATGTGACCTCTTTTGCTTATTAAACCGTTTGCGAACACTTTTATGCTTTGTACGCCTCCTAATTTTCATTTTCCTGTAAGCCACAACCTATATTATTATTAAAATCGTTGTACAGTCAAGAACAGCAGCATTCCTGATCCTTAACATTTTGGGACTTAAGATAGAGAACCGGCAAAAATTGAAAGCGTTTTTTCTACTTCTTTATATTGTTTCGATTGCAAGTTCCTTAAATTGAAATTGTTGTGGCCCAGGTAGTGCAGGTGCTTGCGCATGCTAGAGTGACATGGTTTGTGTTATACGTCACAGACAACCATGACAGATATTATTTATAGTCCCGTCTATGAATCTCTACCTGAACATGATATCAGCCGGCAAGAGTTCGACATCTATTAAATAGATTATGACAAGTTGCCCAAGTTAATTATGTCAAGGTGAAAGATTCTCATCCGACAAGATTTGGAAGGGGCACTTTCTACTCAATCATTCAGTTTTAATCTCTTTAATCAATTCTAATTTGTTGATACTAGAACAAAAAAGATAGTCAAGATAAATGTAAACTTCCAATTCCTGATCAATGAATGAAAAGAAATGTGGCGAAAGTTAAACCCACATTTTTAATAATATTCCCTTAAACAGAAACATGCTTTCCCCTACCAAGACGTACAACGATGTACTAGTATGACGTGTTTCTCAGTAGTGTTACTGAGAAATTTAGCCAAGGAACCAGATTTCTTCCATGTCCTTAAAAATTTGCTAAAACTTGAATCTATTATCTAGTATTGTACGCCTAAAATTCCTGCGTGCTTATCAGTCATGGTTATAGTCATTAATTTGTTACAAATAGAATAAAATTAGCCATCGAAACTGTTAAGAAATTTTGACAGAAATATTATAGAAAGACACTAATATTGTAAGTCTCTGTAATGTGTTCTGTCGCTGACTGTACCACAGTTCACGTCATGATTATTCAAATACTTGGCCCACGCTTAGAGCAAAGGCGATTAACTCATTTACATAATGTAAGTACATATATTTCGTCTTGCTTAATTTTCTTACTTTGTGTGTCTTGTTCAGTTCACGCCACGTTGCTAAGTGTATCAGAGTAACGTGGCGCCGACAGGTATAGTTTGACTATCTGTATAGACTCTATCAAGTGAGCAATAAGCGCGGTTTTCGAAGTACGAAGTATCCACTGACGTAGTGTCGACTATACTGACCAAGCAGAAAGCTTCGAATAATTTTATGTTCAATGACTGTAAATTAAATTTCAAAAAAGCAAACTCAAATCCGGTTTCGATGAATCACCGGTGGATGCTGCGTCCACAATCGCTGCAGTAAAAAAATCTTACAAATACCTCTATATATATTATATGGCACTCATAACAGACACTATAGTAAATATGCCATATTTTGGCACCTAGCACGTAATATAAAAAATATATTATAATTGGGTCGAAATAACTTACTTTGTATATCTGAAGATTCGCTCGCTTATTTAATTTAGAACAGTGAAGGTGTACAAATACGGAAATAACACAACGTTATGTCCTCCAGTATAGCCCAGCATTACGACGAAGAATCATGTATCGGCTATCGACCAATGAAATCACAGAAAACACTAGACTATGACAGCTATGACACTAGACAAGACACTAGTCTATTACAACGATCGTGGGGATTGGTCGATCTCTGTAGAGAGACAAAACTGCATCGTCATGCTAGCTAAACAACCTTATCTCATTGTTCGAAGTGGCTCGTTATAATCTTATTCGACTTCAAGAACCATCTAAACTCAAACTTAGCTTTACTGGCATAAGGTTAGTTATGAACGTTAAAAACCTTAGACTGATATTAAAACAATATCACTAAAGCAGCTAGTGGTAAACCTCTGACCTCTATATCTCAGTTCACGCTTTATTTAGAGATATGTGGAGAATTGACATTTTGATTTTACCTACATCCTTCCTTCATGTATAGGCAATGGTTACCCTAATTTCAGAATAATTCAAGCCGCCAAAAAGGTGATGGAGTACCGTCTGTGGTTAAACGACTATAACCGGGATCGGTCCCGGTTATAGTCGTTTAACCACAGACGTTTCAACGTGCCTTCCGAATCACGAACTCGCTCAGAAATGAAACCAGTTTGGGGGTCACCCATCTGACTACAATAAACTGACCACGCGCCTAGGTGGCTAACTTTGCCGATCACTTTAGGACCGGTGAGAGCGGTGAGACATGCTGTGAGCGACCGAACAAGAAAATACCACCCATTTCTAGGCCTTTCAAGTTTCTAGCCCACTTAGAAGCTACAGTTGTAAAGTGTTTATACTCCTCATAAAGATGTCCATGTTAGAAAACATACAGCACATACATATATTTCGACGGATAGGTTACCTACCAATGGCGTAGGAGCTATATAATAAGATTCCTTTCGGCTACTAGTAATAATTATACAATAACCGCTTAGATTGGAAAATATAAATACATAAAGCACAAACATTAATGGTTACCTACCAATGGCATACAATGCGATTTATTTTTACTTCTAGTAATATTTTTACACTAGGTGCTTAGTTAAAAAACGTACAGGTCTAAAATTTCGACAGATACGTACCCTACCAATGGCGTTAGGAGCCATGTAATGCGATTCCTTTGGGCAGTGGGTGAGTATTCAAACGTTGTTTAGTAGAAAATATTTATTATCAAGATCATATTATATTAAAATGTATATTATGGATTAATTAAAATGTTTATTCGCTTGTGAGTAGTCAAAAAATTGTAAACATAATTAATTCTATTATGGGTAGATATTTAGTTCTATGACTTGCATTTTATCATTTAATTTATGATAGTTCAGTAAGTTAATAGCAATTGCGATTTTATACTGTTAGATATATGTATGTTAATACTTTGTGTCTGAATAGTTCTGGTTCTCTTTTATTTTATTTATTTATTATGTAGAGATTTTCTTTGTATGTAAGTAACTAAATATAACATGACTAAAACTGGATCTGGAATTGATTGAAGTTACAGAAGAGTTAACAATATTTTGGGGTTATTTAAACTAAACTAGATACACCTATTTTTATGCCGTGTAGATCCCAGAGAAGAATTTGGCTACGCCTGCCTGTCGTAGGCCGCGACTAAAAGGGTTGAAGTAGTTATTTAGAGTCATGGGGGGGCGAGAGGGGATGTCATGTTGATGCATAGCAGAGGCACCTGCATGTTCCACAGGAATTACCGGTGCCCTTCCAAATGTGATATAGACGCCGCCCTCTACAAATCCGACAACAAATTTGGCCACGATGAAAAAAGTTACACTGATATCTATAAAATTTGGTACCTAATGATCTATCTCTCTCTCTCTCTCGCTACATTGTATCTATTATCTTATCTTATTTTGAAGAAATCTAGATAAGTCTAGCGTACATAGTCTGTATGAATGAGCACGATAAAGGGCTCTCATAATAAATTCTGATTTTGTTTCTCTACAGAGCGAGTCGCCGTAATTCTGTATTAAGTATATTAAACTACCTCGTGATATCACTGCGTCGGTTTACTTTACAGTTAAATAAAATATACTTTACACTTACATGATACTTTAAACTTATATATATCTTGATCTATTTTCTTCTTCTTCTTAGCGTTTCGATGGCAATTGCATTAAATTTTAGTGGCCCAGAACGCGGCCGCTCTGATTGCCCTGCTTGTGGCATTCCCAAGATCCTGCCATGAACATGTGACAGAGCAGACAGGGTACGATGTTAGATGGGCCATGGATTGGATCGGTGCTCCACAAATACAGTCCATTTTGGGGTTCCTCGACAGTCCCCACCTAGACATGTTTTCTTTGCTTCGGCCCACCTGAGTCCGGAGTCTATTTAGATACATCCAGATTGGTCACGGTAATTGATGTCCAGGCTTATTTATTTTATTTATACGGTATACCAAACCAATAGCATAAATCAAAGTTTATAATAAGTACAAACATAAACTAATAACAACTATTAAATACTATTATTATCAAATTGCCGATTGTATTAAACGAATAAATTGCAGTCCGGATTCTTATCCAAGCGCTTATTTAGTTATTTGCCCCCCATAAATGGTCCCCATACTTATAATTAATTCATTTACTTTACACGTTTCTGTTACACGACCCCGTTTTGGTCACCAACTTTACATTTGTTCACCTAATTTTAAGCTCTATACTTAAAATAGGTCATCAACTAATATGCCTTGTATCTTCGTTAATGGCCCTTTAAGATATTAAAGGGCGTAGACTGCTTACGTACATTCATCATAAAAATAGAATACATGAGTCATAAGGCTGGGCAAAACAGTCATGTTCTTAGAAATCTAAATGGATCAGGAGACTATTATCGGCATTAGTGCAAAGAAGTGGTCTGGGATTATTACGATATTCTAGTCTAGTACTTCTACTCTAAACTGTCACGATCCTCACTGCATTTTTTGAATAAACTGCAACGAAGGGACATGCCAATTTAGAGAAGAAAACTCCAGTATTCAGTACTGCATCACTAAGCAATATTTTAGCCTTCGTTGTCGAGTTGGAATTAAAAATAAATGGATCACGAAGTTTGCACTTACTGCTACGTTATAAAGAAACTTCCTGGACGTAAAAAGGCAGCTATCTACATTTTAGGACTACATACTCAAAGTCAAAACGGATTTCGGATCCGTCTATGTATCAACAGACCTAATATTTGAAGATTTTGTGCAGAACAATGCTTCCAAATCAAACATTAAATTACACTAATATCATAAAGGCGACAGTTTGTGAGTGTGTGTTTGTTACTTCTTCACGTCTAAAAGGCTGGAGCGACTTTAATAAAATTTGGTATGGAGTTAGCTGATACCCTGGACTAACACATAGGCTATAATTTATAAAGTTTAACGCGGGTTAAACGGCATAGCGCGGCGTACGATGTAAATAGCGGTACCAAGGTATTGTAGCTTAGAATTATTTTCGCTTCTAAGAGCAACTGATGTAACGATAATGTTGTGATTATACGCCTTAAGGTCACCAAAACTGCTACAAGAAGGGTACCGTAACCGCATCCCATCACGTAGGCCGTAATAATATAAAATATCAGCCATCCATTTGGAAACTACGATGCCATACGATGTAATATATAATAACCCACGTCGGGAGTTAAAAAGTGAAAGGGAATATGATTGAAACGTCAGTAACGTAGCCATGAAGACATAAAAGTATTAATTTCTCAGTTTTATTACTGCTCTTAATATCCTGAAGCTCCGGATATCAAATACGGACGGCTCTTCAAATATAATAAGGTATACCACATGCGCAATGTTATCGTTCGCCCCGAAATTATATCGCTTTAACAGCTTGGTCATCTATGAAATGTCTTTATTGCTGAACCTTATTTTCATTGGCTGAGCTAATCCATAGATAAATAATATCAATATAAATAATCTACCTATTCAAGAACCTCTACTTCGACCAGAGATTTAATCTCTGTGGATTTCCACAAAACATGGCTTTAAGGCGATTGGCACACTGCCCCGCATGATGCAGCGTAGTGCGTGAATGCGTGTTCTAACGTTGCTTATAAGTATCTCCTTTTGTATAGAAAACACGCACAGTCAGACACAGAACATGCATCTGCATGAACCCGCGTGGATGCATTTTTAATGTGCTGGACTGTGCATGTTTTCTATACAAACGGAGATACTTACAAGCAACGTTAGAACACGCACTCACGGACTACGCTGCGTCATGCGGGGTAGTGTACCAATCGCCTTAGAGTATGAATAGGTCCAATGTTTACAAAACACACTGACTGACCTGATGGTCTAATGGTTAATGGCCGTGACTGCTAAGCCAGAGGTCCTAGGCTCGATCTAGCGTCGAGCCTAGGATCTAGTTTAGTAATTTTTAACCTTCATCTGTTTAAACGCCGATCATGATAACGATGACCGGCGAATTAGGCGGTAGCCCCCAGGATATATATGCATATATATATTACATACATATTCCTAAATGCATACATATGTATATGGTTAGAAATATATAAGTATGTTTATCAGTTGCCTGCTGGCCAGAGTTCAGGCTCTGCTTAGTTTGGGATCAGATGGCAGTGTTTTAGTTGTCCCAATATAAAGGAATACTTACGCTCACAGCTAGATGCTCTCACCGGTCCGTAAGTGATTGGCGAGGTCTACCAACTAGGCTTGCGGTCAGTCCATTGATGGGTGACCGCCATAGTGGTTTAATTTCTGAGCGTAAGGGGGCACGTTAAGCTGTTGGTCCCGGTTGTAGCCATTAGGAAACAGTTGTTAAGCCATGTCAGAAGCCTTGAGCAACTCTGACACAAGGGTAACCACCCACACGATAAGTAAGTAGTAAGGAATACTTACATGTATAGATGAATTTACGGGCAGCTGCACTAGCATACATATCCTGTAACTATAAGTATTTTTTTATTAATAAGCACACCAACAGTACAATACCATAGACTTATACAATACTAGCTGTGCCCCGCGGTTTTATCCGCGTTAAATTTTATAAATTATCACAACTCCTCCCCCGTATGTGATAGCGTGATATTATATAGCCTATATGTTGACCCGACCTCTTAGTAATATTCATGCAAAATATGAAGTAAATTGAGTTTGTGTTAAGCCCGGACACATACAGACAAACAGACACACAGACAAAAATTCTAAAAACTATATTTTTGGCTTTAACTTTTACTTTCCTACGATTTTATTATATGTATAGTAGTAGTTAACTTATTTTATGTTTTAGTAATCATATAAATAACAGGTATGTATGTTCATTGCCTGATGTGTTCAGTATTTTAACCCCGTATCAATAAAAATCCTTGTTAGAGTCATAAAAAGGCTGCAAGTAACTAATCAAATCGTTAACGACGACTTTATCGAATGTAATTTTATTACTTGCGAACAATTAAAGCTGCTTCCACTTTAACACACGTGCCAGGTACGTTTTGGACGGAATGTCTAAAACATACCGGGGTTGGTGATATCACTACCTTAAATAAGCGAAGATTATGTGAAACTGCTCTGCGCTGCTATGTGACTGAACGCAATCCGATATATCGTACTGGCCAGCCGCTATACGATCACACACTATAATCTATAGAGACCACCACCATTCCCCTTTCCGCCTCCGTAAACCCTTAATTTGTATTCGTATCAATGAAATCCCTCCAACTGTTGATCTACGTCGATCGTCGACGTAAAGCAACCGTTGCACGAAACGATCCCTAAAACAGACCCTAGGATGCATCACTATGTCAGTTCCCGCTCTAAACCGAGGCTCGAACCCCAAAAACTCTTACCTAATTGATAGTCTTACTTGTTGGACGGTGATCCTCGCGTCTGTTGTCTGGTGAAGCAATGAAAGCGCACTAAGCATAATAAAACGATAAGTTAAAATCAAATCACAGGTTTTTGGCCAATGTTCAGCTTGACTGGGGTAGCACCTCAAGCATACAGAATACACTCAAGGTTGCATTATTGGGTCCTAGGTATAAGTACAAAGAGAACGCGTTATAAGCTGCACGTATGGAGCATGGTTTTAAGTGTTTCGGGTTTGATATCCGCACAGACTACTATGTGTGACCCATATATAATTATTGTGTGCTTTGTGTCCATGCGTTACATGTTTGTAAAGTTAATCTATTGCGGGAATCGTCTTTATTATAAAAAAAAAGCCACGGTTATTTGCCGACTTAGCAGTGGAAAAATATACAGTGTTTGACTTACTTTGTGGCAAATAGACGGCTTAGAAGTATAAAAAGAATATTTAGTAGTTTGTTTTATTAAAAAACCGCTATCAGCTTTCTTGTCATTTGACTTATATGTGAAAAAAGTAGGAATTCACCATAGATTTCCCCAAACAACTATCATTCTTCGTTTCATATCTCAATATTTTAGTGTGGAGGAATATTAAAAGAAAGAATTCCAGATAAAACACATTTTTTTTTTCAAGATTAATATTTCAATTTGCACGGTAATAAATAGATCAGCCAAAATCCCCAATGAATAAAAAAATATGTATAGAGTCAAAAGTCTTCCTGTATAAGCGTGTAGGTTTGTTGAGTTTAGGTGAATATCGAAATCCTTGCCTAAAAACATTTAAAAATATTTTTATTAAAAAAATTATGAGGATTTTTATGCCTCTTGCCCCGACAAAGATCACGTTAAAGTGTCATATTTTAAGGTTTTAACGGAAGTCATATATATGTATATGCCTTATATAACGGCAGGTAAATTCCCAGCGTCGTTACATTGCGACGAAAACCGTTGTCTCATTTCAACTTTCCACCGATCTCCAAGCTTGCGGTCATGGACTCGTGGGTTTCCTCGTAATTTCATTGGTCGAACGCTGTAGAGAGACATTGGTCTCATCGCTATCTAGCGTTAACGGTGATCTGAGTTTTCTGTTTGT
Organism: Pseudoips prasinana; assembly: GCA_951640165.1. Classification (NCBI taxonomy): domain Eukaryota; kingdom Metazoa; phylum Arthropoda; class Insecta; order Lepidoptera; family Nolidae; genus Pseudoips; species Pseudoips prasinana. The sequence goes on along the minus strand of OX621251.1, from coordinate 26,024,249 downwards.
ATTCGTAGTCGCAGCGATGGAACTAAGTATCTAAGACAATTTGCGGTTGTTCCTTTTGGAATAACCAGTTTTTAACCATATTCGATCTGACTATATCCATGATTATTAAGCTGCAGTTGTTGAGTCAACTGTGTCTTGTAAGCGTGAACGTGTAAATGTTGTAATTTCGAAAACATTTGAAGCGTGCTGCGATAGTAACGAAGTGGAATATTACATTGTCATTCATAGCTATTATGGTTTCACCTTGCTTTCATCTTAACTTGAATCTTCACATGAATATTTCCAAGTTTTGTCAGTTCGACTTTTATGAAACTTTATTTAAAGTTTCATACCTACCTTTAACTTAAATGTCTATAATCTAATTAAACACATGCCAAATATGACTGACCAAACAATTGACGATCAAAACAGGCGCGGCATTCGAAATTCAAGTTCTTGTTGCGCCACCTTTTATATCTCGAATTTTATTTTGAACTAGCTGTGCCCGCGACTTCGTTCGCGTGGATGTCGGAACTTAACAATGTATTTTTTTAGGGTAAAGCGCTGTGGGACGGTACCGAAAAATTTTTTTTGATTTAGTTTAGTGCTTCTTTATTTTACCTGATGAACCATCTGGAGCGTACACAAAAACGTTATTGGGGTTGTTTACGCGTGAAAGAACTACGTATAGTTGACCATGGGAAAAGCATCCAATACTTAGGTCCACCCCCGCAACGGATAATGTCTGGACCTGAGCTTTACTAATCGTCATGGCATAACAGAGACTGACTGGGAATTGCACTCGTTTGAAAGAGAAAGGAAAGTTTTTAGGAATTATAGGTATCCTTGGAATCAAAACAATATCACCGGCGCCGCAACCTGTTAATATTTCAGCTTCGATAATGTTGCAGATTTGTGACTTTGAGCCGAGTGCCGTTACAAAGTTTGGGAGGACATAAATTTCTGAGGAGAATTATTGGTACAGCAGCTTGGTCATTGTGGGGAGTCAAAATAGCTCGCTGACATAGCCAAGAACCGGCTTGATTTCCCATGTTTGTGGTATCTCCGTACACAGAAAAAATTAGCTCCTGCTGTGATGTAACGTAAGAACAGAGATTACCAATCGAAATAACTTTTCCATCTTCTTGTACGGGGTATGTGCCATCGTCTATTTTTAATAATAAATTTTGAAAACTCCTGTGCATTTTCGCAGCCTCTGACTGATCGGGTTCCCTCCTATACTTATAACTATCATTTGAATAGCCAATAAGGACGTGTTGTGACAATTTTCACATACCCTGTCAGTAATTTGTCCATCAGTATTTAGTTGTACATGTCTCATAAAATCTTCAGCAAACTTGTCATGGTACTTTTGCCATAACTGTTTAGCGTCCGATAACGCACAAAAGGTCAATAAGATGGCAAACAAATGTCGCAAGCGATGTGGACTATCGCTCACGCATGCTTCCGCTAGAGCGTCATCCCAATGCTGACCTCCAACTAATAAATGGCGTGCTCGGCAAGCGGCCTGGTATTTGGGATGTTCAATATCATCCACTTTACGGCGCTCAGCAAAAGACGTAGGACCTCGCTCTACATGGATCAGACTGTGGGATGAACTCACACGTGAGCACGCCACGTGAAGCTGCCCGCCTTCCTCAAGTCAATTCCAGCTAACTTGAGAGTTTGACTTTGCGATTTGTTGATGGTTATCGCGACACACACTTTATAGGGAACTACAGTATTTTAAACTGAAAAGGGAGATCATTTGGCACTAACGGAATACGTGACACGAACACTGTTTCTCCCTGGGCGCATCCAGGCATAATAGTAGACTCTATAACACGATACAAAGTTTTGACTTGAAGCCTCGTGCCGTTGCAAAGTTTAGGTGGTTTCAAATTCCTCAGAACCATTATAGGTATACCCACACGCAACATACATCCCCTATTATGCGCCCTTAGGGGTGGAAATTCCTAAAATCCTGAAATACATATTTTTTATTTTTAACGGAAAGGCCAAATACCAATTTTCATGCTTTTCACTTAAAAAATTACACACTTTTCATACAAACTTACATCCCCTATTTTACGCCCATGGGGTGGAATTTCCAAAAATTCTAAAATATTTATTTTTATTTTTAGCTGAACTACTAAATAATAGGTCTTTACCTATGAAATTGCCGTTTTGTATGAAAAAATTTAAACGAATTTTTTTCATGAATTTTTTTATTTGTATTAATCGAAGTAATCACCCATGCAATCAATGCATCTTTGCCATCGCAGTGGCAGTTTATTGATGCCCTTCTTAAAGAAATCAGCTGGACGGGAGGCAACAAATTCTTCAAAGGCATTTTGTACTGCCTCTCGGGTATTGAATTTTTTTCCCGCCAAGAAGTTATCCAAATTCTGGAAAAAGTAGTAGTCTGTAGGCGCAAGGTCTGGTGAGTAGGGCGGATGACGGAGAGCTTCCAACCCCAGTTCTTGCAACTTGGAGACCGTCTGCTGTGCAGTATGAGGTCGCGCGTTGTCGTGCAGGAGCAGCGGAGACGAGCGATTGACCAATGCTGGTTGGAGATGCGCCAGCTTCTCCATCATTGTGCTCAGTTCTTCACAGTACACATCTGCAGTAATGCTCACCCCGTTTGGTAAGAAGCTGTGATGAATCACACCGGCGCTAGACCACCAAACAGTGACCATCACTTTTCTAGGGGTAAGTTTTCGTTTAGGGCATTGTTTAGGTGCTGAACCAGGATCCAACCAACTTGCTGAGCGCTTGCGGTTATCAAACAGAATCCATTTTTCATCGCAGGTAACAATGCGGTTCAAAATTCCTTCATTTGTGTGTCTGTTGAGCAGTGCAAGGCACGTCTCGACGCGTACTTCGCGCTGGCGATCATTGAGTTCGTGGGGCACCCATTTGTCAAGCTTTTTTACCTTGCCAATTTGACGCAAATGGACCAATATTGTTTTGACGCTAACGTCGAAAGCTGCTGCTAATTCAGCCGTAGATTGTGTATCATCAGCTTCCACAACCGCCTTTAATTCGTCATTGTCGACCAAAGTCTTCGGACGACCGCGAGGTTCATTTTTCAGGTCGAAATTTCCAGAACGGAAGCGAGCAAACCAATAACAGGTGGTGCGTTGGTTTGTAGTGTTAGCTCCGTAAACGTCGTTGATGTTGCGTGCCGCTTGTGCCGCGTTGCTGCCACGACGGTACTCATATTCCATAATTACTCGAATTTTTAACGTATCCATGATGACGAAAAAGATTGAAATGCGATGAAAATGTAACACTAATCAATAAAGAAATGACTACTTTTGGAAAAAAGAATCCATGTTTTTAAAATAAAATTAATTTGAAATTAGAATTCTTAGCCAAACAAAAATTATTTTGATTTGAAATGGCCAGTACTGCAGAACGGCAATTTCATAGGTAAAGACCTAATATAAGTTTCAATGCATTTAACTTCAAAAAATGACGGATTTTCATATAATCTTTCATTCTCTGTTTTACCCCCTTAGGGTTAGTATTTCCAAAAACCCCTTCCTTAGTGAATGCATACGTCATGAAAAGTACCTACCGGCAAAATTTCAAGTCTCTAACCCCAGCCGTTCAGGCTGTGCGTTGATATGTCAGTCAGTCAATTTCCTCTTTTACATAGGTAGGTATATAGATTTGTGCTGAGAAAATTATGAGAGACCGGGTTACTTTACTACATTCAAATCGGACAGGCTCAATAAAATTCGAATCGTCGTACATTCGCGTTACAAACGAATCGACAGCACAAACTTTCGATCGATTGACATTATAATTTAAAATTAAATTATAACAAATCCAACCTTGTACATAATTCAATTTGCCCAAAGAAAACAGAATATTTTAATAACCAATTTTGGACAACGACATACTTCTAGCCAACCAAGACCTTATTTCGAAACAATTCGGAATATTCAAAGCCCTATGTAACTCATGCAATTAGCAAACACGGGCAAACCCGCGGTGCACAACGACATCTATCGAAATAAAAATCAACTATCAAGCACAACGACATGTATCGGAATAAAAATCAACTATCAATAATTTAACATTAAATTATAACAAATCCAACCTTCTTCATAATTCAATTTGCCCAAAGAAAACAGATTTTTTTAATAACCAATTTTGGACAACGACATACTTCTAGGCAACCAAGACCATATTTCGAAACAATTCAGAACATTCAAAACCCTACGTAACTCATGCAATCAGCAAACACGGGCAAATTTTAACACCGCGAGTCAAAAGAAATGCACAACGACATCTATCGAAACAAAAATCAACTATCAACCTAGTTCATTCAGAAAAGAGATGTCATAATATGCACAATGACATCTATCGGACAGTTTAGTTCAACTATAAACATTAGTTCATCCTGAAGTACCGAAATCTGTGTTATTTTTCTCCATGATTACTTTAAAATCTAATATCTTTTGATAGACTGAACCGATTGCAATAAAACAAAAACTAAATGTTACCTCAAGTTACGCTCAATCGTTGTGTATAAAAGTTATCTACATTGCTTTCGTATATTTTACGTGATACCCGAACATATAAACAGACAAACAGACAAAAATGCTGGAAATGGGTTCTATTGGTTGTCCTTTAATACTCTGGCTATTTTTTTTGGATTTTCTTTTGATGTACAAAAATGATTTTTCTACAGATTTATTATATGTATAGATAAAAAACACAGTTTACGTAACTCACAATTTCTTTTTTTGCCCGGTAGGTTCCGTGTACTTCGCATTTCCACTTTGCTTGAAATACTTTCGAAGACCGCTCACATAAAGAGACTTAAAATAAACCTCTAACTTAATGTTTCCGACTTAGCTTAGTAAAATTATATGGGCCCGAGTTGAAGCTAAACAGAAAACGGATAGTATTTCATATTTCACGTACATTTCTTTTGTTTGTAATCTTAAACATACAGAATAAAATGTATGCAACGTGTTACTTAAACACCACTATTTAAGAACTAACTATCAATGAAACTGGATAAATTAAAGAAAACTAGTTTAGTGAGATACCAAAAATATTTGGTTTTCTATTATGAAATACATAGATCTGAATATTTCATATAGATATAGTTATCCTTGTATGAGAACGTAATCTTTTTTGTCTATTTTGCATGTTAATATACTACACGGTGTTTAGTTCCATTCACAATTTAAACCTCTTGAATTACCTCTACTATTTATGTTGCCGACGGCCGTTGCGGCAGAAAAGTTCTCGAGTGGCGACCACGAACCGGAAGACGCAGCGTGGGCAGGCCCCCTACAAGATGGACCGATGATCTCGTGTGGGTCGCTAGAAACCGCTGGATGCAAATAGCGCAAGACCGGCAATTGTGGAGATCTTTGGGTGCGGCCTTTGTCCAGCAGTGGACGTCTTTCGGCTGATATGATGATGATGATGATTTATGTCACACATTGTATAACTGACGAGTAGATAGTTGGTTATTCATTGTATTTTGCTCTTAATTATGTATCTTATTCATTTACCAAATGTGTGAACAGGTTGGAGAGATTCAACAGTACACTTAATTAGCTGCGATGGCGTCGGCAGAAATGTGCCAACGCCGCCAGCACGACGACGCCGCGACGTTTTAAACTTTTAATGGCTAATTAACTGGATAACTAACCGGTTATCAGCGCAGGACGAACTGTCTCGGTCTCATTTCCTATTTTTAACTAAATTTCAGTGCTAAATGATTTACTGAGACAGCATAGTAGATCTTCAAAGTTGGACTGAAAAAGTTTCGTTGGAAGAGTTCTGTAACAGACCATTACTATAGGTTAATCTTTAACCTACTTAAAAAAGTAGGAGGTTCTCAATTCGTCTGTATGACTAATTTATGTTACGAAATAAATAAGTTCTTTGAGAAATGATTATAATAATTCTTTATTTATTTGTGAAGGAAATGCTTTCAAAAAGGCAGATATAGATTTAATTTCGTTCGGTTGATATATAGAACGTATGAAATTTGTTAAATGTTTTACACAGTTACATAGATAGACTAGCTGTGCCCCGCGGTGTTACCCGCGTAAAATTTTATAAATTTTCTTTGCTATAAACCTCACGGAGCCCGAGACCTTTCCAACGAATGCAAAACCGTGGAAATCGGTTCGTGCGTTCTGGAGTTATAGGAAAGAAAACCCGACTTATTTTTATATAGTAAAAAAGATAGAGTATATTATCGCACCAAAAGAAACAATACACGACTTACAAATAAGCAAATACGCGGCGGTCTTATCGCTTTGTAGCAATCTCTTCCAGACAACCGTTGTTAGTTATTTATTGAAAAAAATACGCGTTACATGTTGCTTTTGGGCGTACTGAGTGGACCTATTATATCTTTGCATATTATGAATATACGCACGTATCAATTAGATATAACGATGGACAGGCCGGTTGGCGTGGTTGGTAGATCCTTGCCTTTCACGCCATAGGTTGTGGGTTCGATTCCCACCCAGGACAGATATTTGTTTCCATGACACGCCTGTCTGTCCGAGTCTGCTTCTAAATATCTATATTAGTATGTATTTACAAAAAAAGTTGTATATGTAGTATCAGTCTGGTTACCATAGTACAAGCTCTGCTTACTTTAGGATCAGATGGCCGTGGTGAATAATGTCCCAATTTTTGTTTTCTGTAAACGTTTTCGGCACAACTTAATTTAAGGTATATATCGAAATCCCTGTAGATATAGAACACCCCGAACAGGCCGAGAAACGTAACTTTTCAATGTAGTACCTTATCTGATGAAAAACCTTCTGAAGCACTTTGAAATTGCGGGGATATTTGCTTAATTAACAATTTACCTCAGTTCCGCTTGCCTAAGAGAGCCACTTCAAATGAATATAATACTTGTTTTTTTTAAACTCGTAGCTATGGTCCTTCAACGTTTTGCCGCTTGATTTACGAATAGGCTATGAAGAGCAGCTCGAGACTGCTCTATAACTATTTATTCATGGACGCTCCTCATTTATTTACAACCGCCCATTCGTAAACCATGCCGTAGAGGCAAACCACACATGATGAACATCCATTTCTATTTAATGGTTGGCGTTCATAATATGACGCTTATAGTTATCCTAGTAGGCTCTCATTGCTTCACCGGACAAGAGGCGAGCGGGAGTTCGTGCCGTCTAGGAAATAAGACTTAACTATAAAGACATGCCAGAACACTCCCTTAACATAAAAAAAAATGTGCACGTGTGGCACTGTGTATAAGACAGTCGCCAAACCACTTCGATTCCCGCGCAGGACTATTTATGTGCCCCATAAATAATTTTTCCGTGTCTGGATGTAATTTGTGCCCTTCACTTATGTTTGTAAAGTACCCCGCAAAAGAGAAACTCATGTACATAATGCGGGCTTTGTATCTAAAAAAATTGGTGCGTAGATAAATTGACACATACGCACATTTCTCCATTGACGTAGATTTGTGACGGAATTGTGACGAACTATACATTGATTATTCTATTTAGGTATTTTTTTAATAGATTAATTATTAAGAAATGTAACCTTCCTTATAAACGGAACAACTAAAAAATGTTTGGTCTGATGCTCCCGAATGTTATGGCGTTCCCATAGAAGGTATTGGCGCTACTTAATTTATATTAGTAGCGGTAGGTACCTATTTGTGTTTTAATTCTCAGGTTATTGACATACGTTTGATTATGACTTTAGGTGACTGTTACGTAGCGCTTCGTGTCGTGGGTTAGAGTCCCGCGCCGGACAAATATTTGTGTGACCCATATATAGTTGACCTATATATAATCTGGATGTATTGTGTCCGTCTCTTATTTGTTTGTACCCGGTGACGTAAGGTTAAGATTCCCAAGTGCGGGCACTGTCTTTAAAAAAAAATCAAAACCTATATCTGAACCTATATCATACAGAGAAACGGTTCGATTTTAGTTCGATAGTTTGTAATTAATAAACTCAAAAATGACTTACTTAACATACATTTTAATAACTATTCCACCATATTAATTGCTGTTGTGTAATAGTTACATCGACTGTGTTTTATTTTCATCATAATCGAGTGATCTCCACAAAAATTACAATTACGTATCCCAAGGTAGCAACGAATCCCCTATGAAAGTTATTAATTGGCGAAAAGTGATCATTTCAAATAGTAATAAACTTTTACATGCGAAGCCGAAGCGAGTCGCCACTTTAACGATACACGTTAACGTTTTATGCAAAAAATATATATTTATTTAATAAATATCTTGGAATAACTAACACACTGCTGTCTGGGTAATTCTAAATATCTATATAATTATGTATTTACAAAATAAAACTAGTATATCAGTTATCTGGTTTCCATAGCACAAGCTCTGCTTAGTTTCGGATCAGATGGCCGTGTTTGAATAATGTCCCAGGATATAATATAATAATAATAATAATATCTAGGGACAATGTCACACAGATCATCCTAGCCCCAAACTAAGCAAAGCTTGTACTGTGGGTACCAGGCGACGATATACATACTTATATAGATAGATAAATACTTAAACACATAGAAAACATCCATGACTCAGAAACAAATATTCGTGCTCATCACACAAATATTTGCACTTACCGGGATTCGAACCCAGGACAACCAGCATCGTAGGCAGGAGCACTAACAACTAGGCTACGGTGACCGGTATATTAAATAATTGTGAGCATCACAACGATTCATACTGGGTATGGATCGAACCTATGACCTTTGGCTTAGTAGTCAAGGTCACTAACCACTAAACCAACAAGCCAACCATAATTATCTCCTCCTAGCCGAATTTAGGCCCCGGCAGCCAGTATTAATGGGGACTAGCCATCTGCGCGGGATATAGATGTTATAGTGCTCAAGTGTGTGCGCAAACACAGGGACAATTTCTATTCCACCTCTCTCACCTCTCACCGAAGGGACGCCTAGGGACAGGCCCCGGAAGAGCTCAGGTACAGGACCGACGCATTTACGTGCTCTCCGGGGGTACTCCTTACTCTAACTCTAACCCCCAGCAGCGACATATCCCAGCCGAAGTATAAAAGAACAACCTAGGTAGCTAGAGAAATCCTCAGATAAGCTAGGGTAGGGTCCTCGCCAGCTATGATCGCGTTGGCCTCTTATCCCCTGATCGGCAATCCCGTGGCTGTAGTCCGTGTCAGTGATCATACCCTTTTTTAGAAATCCGTCTTTTAACTTAATGGTCCCCTTGAGCTGTGGCCCGAATCCCATAAAGGTGCCCACAGGTATTTGTCGTTTAAGCTACTGGTTGAGAGCCTACGGCACCTTCATCATCATGATTCTGATAAGAGCCTTCAATTTTTATTTTTTACGTAAACGTTTTAAATTTTTAGTATAATAGTACAAAAATTTAAAAATAGTAGCTAAGTTATTTCTTATTTATGACCGTACTGACGGACTAGTTCAAACATTTTTGTTACATCTATATTGTGTGTGACCATATTTATCTCCGTTATTATTTAAAGAACAATCAGAATTCAACGTACCTACTTAAATTCCTTGTCCGAAGCGCATACTTAATCGGTAGACCGTTTCTAATGTGTCGCCGCTAAACTAAATAATCAGAACTAAAGATGTCCTATCCTTTTCACAAGAAATGCGATGGAAAGAAAGTCAAAGTCAAAAATCATTTATTTCATAAAAATTTTACATTTATTTGGAATCGTCATATTGTTTCACCCTACCGTGCAGTGCATGACAAGGTAATAATATTAAAATTATTTCACTTGAATTACTTAGAACCGGGACCATTATCAATTGTTAACAAAAGTCATTGGATTTAATTAGCATAACAAGGAACATACAATATTTAGCGCTCTATCTCTCCTCCGTTATGATTGTTATGAGTAGTGTATCGTGCAAAATGTGAACAGCGATAATACTTTGTGGCCTCAGTTTCTAGATAACAGTTTTGACCGTGGCGTTGTAAACAATTAAATGTTCACTAAGCGCTATTGGTTCCTGTCCACAGTCGCTATGGTCGCCACTACCTAATATAGAGTTCAACAGATACGCAAACTTACGAGGTTCTCTTCGATTATGAAATAGTTCTATAACATTCAACAACAATCGCCGACTTAATAATTCATTTATCTGACTACCAATCGTCCAATACCAATCTTCTGTAAGAGTTTTGGTCGGCAAAATATTTCGATTACAATTCGCTAATTAATCTAGAGTAACCGCTCTGACAAATCCCAAAAGGGGTACCGTCAGGCGTGATTTACTTAGTTGGTAGTTATATTTTTGCGAGACGTCTTGAGTCCTCAGCGTAGAAGTCAAAATCTTCACATGCTAACTGTTAACATGCTTCGGCAGTCTTTTGGGACTGTCGATAGAAGTAAAACAATTTTTTAATTTCTCATACTCGGAAAGTAATGTTTATTTGATCCAAGTAGCGAGTGACCGTGTACCTTTGAGCGGTAAAGACTCATTGTAATTGCTTCCCTCCTTATAGTGGGAATAAATTTTCAAAATAGAAATATAGGCACTTGGCTAAGCAGTGGGCTGTAAAAAACATAATTAAGAAAAAAAAGTGTACAACGCCGCTAAAGAAGATTTCACTTCAAAAATGCGGCGGCCATGTGAGTGTATAAACAGCCAGTGTGAATTAAATAATAATAATAAATAAAAATAATAATTTAATAAATATTTTAAAAAAGGATTCCTGGTACTGAGTTTTCTGGCAGTGTTTCTCAGGAGCTACCACGTCATGCACTGCACGGTAGGGTAAAAAAAATTGACGATTCCACACAAATGTAATATTTTAACGGAATAAATGACTTTTTGAATTTTGAATTTTAATTTTGAATTTTAAAAAAAGGCTCACCGCTGCACCGTCGAACGAATATTCTTCGAGTCTAAATGCTCGAATATTCGATCAGATCACGTGTCCTGACGCAAATTTAACATTTTTCCCATCACAAAAAAAAGCAAAACGCCGTAGAGGAAATACCACTTCAAAAAAAAATTGTTAAGTGTGTCGTGTAAAAGCCGTTACCACGCTGGTACTGCTACTGATTTAGAGACATAGAGAAGATAGTCATTATTATTAATTCGATTTTCTCCCATTATTTTAAGACACGTACGCGAGGGCATGCATCCTCACTAATTGATTATATCCGCACGGCGTAGTGGTACTAAGTGCAATAAAATACTTTAATGAGAAAAATCGACAGATCAGGAGACTGTTTAAAATGTCTCACCATTTGTGGCTCATTTAGAACGAACAGTAAATAAGTGAAATCATTTAAGGTGAAAGATTGCTTTTATAAAAAAAAAGTTATAGCTCAGCTAGCAGTATTTTTTTAATTAGTGTATATTTATTACTTCAATACGATATTAGAACAGTTGAAAAGGAAACTAATATAAACATGCGTCATGTTTTATCAGTATTTATACAGCTGTACGAAGATCCTTAGAAATAGAGATCTGCATTAATAGCCTAGCTGAAGTCCACGCGTGAGCGGGACGATGCTATTAGTTATTAAAGCGTGTTGTGAGATGGATATATTGCACGCGTTTGCGCATTTTTAACGAAAACAACATTTTTATTCTTAATTCATTATACTTAGCTCACTGTGGAGTGTGATGTCTAATGTTATATGATATTAATTTAACGCTAAATTACTAGATATGGCAGGTAAGTTCCTTATCTCATTTGTTTTACTTAACTGTCTCGTCGGTAGCGTAATGGATTTTTTTGGCAAGAAACCACGAAGTAGTAGCACCTGGTATCTGGAAGTTGGAGGTGTTATACGCCTGTGCGTCGAAGCATGTCAAACTTTCGGTCTTGCGCCTAAACCCTACCCGGTCGTGTGGGATAGCCGTCCCATCGGATTATGAGAGTGACTAGAAGGAGAGGGTACCTACTTGTGTTTGCGCACACACCACTTATAGTAGTCCTGGGGAGTAAGCTATAGCTGTTTAGATTCGCTGCCGTAGCTGAAATTCGGCGAGGTGAATTATTATTTGGCACACTATAATCCCGTTAAAGCGCCAAGAAAATATGTTTAAATTCCTCGCTATTGTCCAATAGCAAAGAAATTAGAGGAAAAATTTGCGGGCATTGCAAGCGCATACCAAATCTATTGTTGTGTATTATGTTTGCAGCGAAGGTCGTGCTAGTTTTTAGAATAACTACTGAGTGCCGTCTCAAAGATATTTTTTGTCCTCGCTTGCACATGCTAGAGTAATATTCTCAGTATAAAAACATACGCTTCTCTCAGTTCCCAGAATTGTTACCGTTTGTTTTGGTGTTTAATTACCTCGACGTCAAATCGTCATGGTTTGGTGAGGTTAACGCAATTTAATGTTGACTCAACGCATTTGCTGCTAATTGTTTCCAATTATATTTTATTTAAGTATAACCGAGTTGAGAGGGTATCAGCAGCTAAATTTGTGTTATTTTATCATTTTGACTTGGATTATGTGCGTTGAACTCCTTGATAATCTCACACAAAATAAATAAAATATATTAATTCAAAATTCATATATAAACGTTGCATTTATAGCTAATTCGTTCTGTAAGGGGTTCCTATTATAGCTTACCTGCATTTTTAATCAGCTATCTACATATCCGAGAAGAAAACCAAAAATAAGCTCCACTTTCTTGGTATGTTCTTTTTTTATGTTCATGTACCAAATAGTAAAATGATAAAAGTAGTACATCCACGTCTATTTACTAACTAACATGATGCTTAACCAGAAGCCGCAACAATAGATATTGCCAAAGTAAATTTTACCAAATAGCGCTCACCACAATTCAACCAGTTACCGCAAGCAGTTGTCAACTCATATTTTATCGTAAGACGTGCGAAAACTATGTTTAATACACATATATGTTTATTTCCAACGAACAAGTCAACTATGGATTCAGCTTTAATTTATCGTTAAAATAAGCTTCATTGCTTTTATGTAGTACAATAGCTACCACATGTAAAACACCCAGCTGGCTTAGTAACCTCAAATGTGTTATGATAACCACAGCCTTACACTTTGTGTATTATAATATCCAATGTAGCAAACTCTTTATTCTTTGGATAACTTGGACATTGTTGTATTCTGAATACTCAACAATGGTAGGGAATATCGGTTAAGGTCATGTCGGCCATCTACGCCTTCCGTAAACATTCGTGACAATATTCCATAGGCCGGTGACTTATGATTGGTTTATTCGTGTTCCTTGATAAAAAATCATGTGAAACTGCGATAGAAAATACTATTTCTTCACCACAGACATTCAAATTGCTGATAATACGGGCGACAAGTTCTAATGTGACGCGTATTTTCCCACGGTATATCGCGTCAAAAATAAATTGACACAATAAAAATGCTGTCAGAGTTGTGCATTCAAATAAGGCACATTATACTAAGGTTGGAGCCTACCTGGCTTTGAGATCGAATTTCCACATTGACCGAGTAACACGACATTGTCGAGATAAAAAGTGTCACATTATTATTATTAACAGTTTATACGAATATTGTTGCACTGTTTGGAACCTGGGATATCCGGTACATTCAGACCGAATCGAACAAATTTAAAGGAGGTTTATGTATCATATTGCATACACTGACCACAAGTGCCGCACTCTACCATCGTATAAAAATAGGCTTAAGGCCTCATTTACGGAGACGCGGGGCGTCTCGCGTGAAGCGGCACGCATCATCGCACGCGTAAACACAAACTTATAGCAATATACGACCATGTTCATAGAGAAGCGAGACGGGAAGCGTGGCGGTGCCCGCCGTGGCGCCCGCGGCGAATCCTCTAGCGTGTAGCGAAGCACGCAGCGGACATAGCTTCATCGAGAATTGCCGCTGCGTGGGACGCGTCGGTGCCATCCGCGGGCTCGGCCGCAAAAATCGCCCTAATTCAAACAAACGCGTCTAAAATCGCTTCTCCGTAAACGCACTCATACAACGCCATATGTTTGAATTCAGTGCGGGCCGCGCCGCTCAACGCAACGCGCGAGCCCCGCGTTTCCGTAAATGAGGCCAAAGCACTACAAAGTTACTTCCCTACACTCGCGCAGGTGAGCCTCTGATGTAACAATTATATCTAAAGTCATTAATGGTTTAATTGACACCCCAAGCATTCTTGAACGCATATGTGTTTCGATTCCTCGTCAGGGGAGCAGGTTGTGCAACAGAAAAACATGCTGCTTACCACTTTCCAAAACCAATATTGGTACACATTCACCAATATACCGCATGGCCAAAATATGTAATGTACTATAAAATGAATTTAATATATTCAATTGTTCTATCGCCTCACTAAAGAAAAAAAATTAAAATATAGTTAAACCAAAAACATTTAGTAAATATAAGTTAATTAGTGATTTATTTTAATAATTTATAAAAGTATTTAAGGTAGTTTTAATTCAGAATTTTAGTTTTGTTTAAGTACGTTTATTTATTTTATGCTGTGTCTGCTGCATCTAGTAGGGTATAGACTCTGTAATACTGTTTGTTTTATTCTTTTATATGTAACATGTCTGTATCCAGGTTTATAGACTAAGAAACGAAAAAAAGCAAAACAAAAACAGTCCTATCGCTACTACCTCGACGCCTTCGTATTTCGGGTTCAATTCCGCACATGACAACTACATATTTGTGTGGTCCATATAAGCTGATGAACTTTGTACGGTCTTTTCAAACGTGTTTCTCAAACTGATTTTGTTCATTTTTATGGATAGAGTCATTGTCTAAATTCCTTATGTGAGTTTATAGAATCTCTATCGGTTTAAATCTCGGTTGGAATCCAATCCTTGTAGCCCAGCAATTCGCTTTGCATACAGAGATAAAATATGGCCACAATAAGACGAAATTGAAACTATGCAGAAATACTGCAATATTAAGTACAACATGTACCAACCTACATTTAGTAAACCTTGCAATTCAGTGGTTTTCTAGCTTTATGAGAGGAAATATATTGTTTTTAAAATATAACGCGGATATCAAATAATTTAAATGATGAAATAATGAAATTTATTCAGCACTTGGGTATACACTTGTACATGTCAAGCTCACAATTACATCCACTTGTACTTGTCAAGCTCACAATGTATTACATAAACACTGTTTAAAAACAGTAATTAAAGTAACAAAATATTTTAAATTAGTCCGTCCGTGCGGTCTGTTTCGTCACATGTATTTTTAATATTCTTAAATAAATAATAAATAGCAAGTTACTAAGCTATTATTGTTACATTTAGCAATAGTATATCAAATTAAAGAATTGAAAACAACGAGCAGTTGGCTAGCGCAAAAGGCTCTCAACCAGTAGCTTAATTTAAACGACTAATACCTGAGGGCACCCTTATGGGCCACATCTCAGGCGGCCGCTGAAGTAAAAAGATGGAATTCGAAATGGGGGTCTGATGGTCAAATGGGTAAAATTGTTTACTTTCAGCTATACTGATTCATACTATAGTGATTCAGTTAACACAAATTTCTGTTCCCCTTAGGTATAGTTTTACTAACACGGAATAAGTCTTATGTATTACTAAAATTTTTGAGTCATTGATTACTTGAATAAAGAACTTTATTTATTATAAAATTACTTGATACTGAATAAAGTACTTAATTTTTTATAAAATTAATGATACAATTTGAAGTACCTAAATGCTAATAAGAGTTGGAAATGAATAAACGTCATTATAGATGCCAATTTAAAAGTGATCATTTTGTCTGTGCAATTACTTCACACATTTCAGTTAGTTCTGAGATTTAATGGAGAAAACATTTTTTTTATTCTTAATTATAAATTTCTTAAAAAGCGTTGGATGTCATCTGATTTTTTCAATTGTAAATTGTCAAGTCTCGTAATTATTATACGATTTCAAAAATATTTGTAGGATTGTATACCCTTGGTGCTTAAAAGATCGATTAACATACTCCGTATGCTTATCTTTCAATATGTGCAAAACAGAAATCAACAATGTCCGATTACTAAAATGTAAGATTTAAACCCTGATTCCTACTGCCAATGTTTACCTTCATGCTCGGCAAATGAACCATTGTCTTGTGTAACACATACTCCCTCTAATGCAATGAATTCACTTCATTCCCCCTTTGGCATAACTCTCCACATGTTAGCGCTCCACCGAAGTCCATGAATTTACTAGCTTCTAGAGCTCGAACGACGTCTTGCATACATAGATAATTCAAATCTTATTTCGACGGAGAATGCTCAGAAAACGATCCAATGCATTCTATTATAATCCTTGCTCCTTCCTTCGTCTTTTGTTATATTGACTTTTTCAATCCTCTATGATACTTTTCTTTAGTCCCATTATTGAATGAAAGCAACGAAAAGCGGATTTCTCTACGAAAGCCACTCACCATGATACTTCTTGAAAATCAATACCTAGTAGCATATTTAATTGGTGCATTTATTTATTTCATTAATACATTAAAAAAAGCATCATGTTGTAACATCTAACTAGTCTGTTGTTCTTTACAAAAATGCTATAGTAGCAAGCGGTTTAACCTAAGCGTCTAAAATGAGCGACGACCCATCCTCATGTTGTGATCAGTTGATCCTATATAATCTAGATATAACTGGCATCTGGATGTAACCTCTAACTAGTTTTATTAATAAAGCAAAGAACACCGAAAGGTTATTACCATAAAAAGAATTAGTAATTACTTTGACTGAAACAGAAAGAAGAACACATTACATGTTGCACTTCGAGTGGCTTCAGTAGTTTTTTGCTGTAAACAAGGAAATGTTTAAATCACACAATATTCGAGCATGGCCCGAGGCAAACTCCGGGAATCATCCAACTAAAGACAGATTGCGTAATGGAATTCCGAAATTCCGAACACATTTGGTGCCTCAGATATTCGCGTTCAAATTTTTCATCGATGAATTTTAAAATTTTCTTTTGTAGAATTCCTCGGTAAAGATTGATGGGTTGGTCATGCTGTGTCAATTACTTTTCCACTTGAATCCGTCCAACGGAACACTTTTTTCTGAAGAACAATAAGCTACCATTATTTCTATTGTGCATTGTACCTCATTCAACATAATTTGCTATTGTTCTAAACAAAAATTTCAATCAATTAGTTAAGCACCGTTATTTGATTTTCAGAAAGTTTTTATTTTTTAAATTTATTCGCCATTCAATCTGTATGCACCAGTCTCGTAGTGACGCTTATTGGCAATTTTCTATACCGATGCACTAGAGATACCAGGGAGCGGACATCGGACAGAAAATTGGGAACGGCTTTTATATTGTGTAAACAAAACTTGATTACACTCGGCCGTTGAGTGATGTTATGGCCAGACAGAGTTATCTGCGTTAGCCAGAAATTATAATAGCCTGTATCTCTGGCGTTACGGCATTACCTCAACAGTATATTTTACCAGCGTTAGAAAACGTAGAATTTTTTTTTTAATTTTACAGGGTTTTCCAATAAAAGGTGTTATGAATAGCCCGCTATTTCGGTAGATGTCACTTTTGAAGTTGTTATTTTTTTACCTTTGACAAGTAGAAACTACGCCATTAATAAAAATGGAACGACACACGCTTAAACAACGCATTGAAATTATTAAAATTCACTATAAAAATGGTGAAAATTTGGGAGAGACGCTTCGTAAAACTCGAAAATTTTTGGGTCGTTCGTAGAATTTTTCAACCTATAAGGGTAGTTTATGATCTGAGGGACATTAGAATTTGTTTTTTTGCGCAAGTATTATCGGCGAGGTTAAGCAACTAGGCTCGCGGTCAGTCCATAGATGGGTGACCACCAAAGTGGTCTAATTTGTGAGTGTCTCCGTGCTTTCGAGGGCACGTTAAGCTGTCGATCCCGGTTGTAACCACTGCCCCTTACGATGAGTAAGTAAACCACGAGCATTAATGGCTGGTACATTTATTTTCGCATGTTATCATGAGCTTTATTTCTAGAACAGTTTCTTGCGCAAGTTACCATGAGCAGTATGATTGCGGCATTTATTTTTGCAAGTTATCAGGACCATTAATGATCTCTTGGACATATTTTTTCGCAAGTTACCATGAGAATTATGTCTAGGACATTTGTTTTCGGAAGTTACCATGTGAATTATGTCTGCTACATGTGTTTTCGCCAATTATAAGGAGCATTATTTGGGGACATTTTGTCGTAGCAAGTTATGGCGAACGAAATCTTCCTAGTCAAGGAACACTTATCTATTTGTACTTCGCATTCTATACGTTGCACGATGGCATCATTTCAGTATTTTAACTAACCAATTTCCTATGGACCAATCGCGTTTCGATAAGTTATTTCCTAATCATCTAAGTGCAATTTCTAATCGATATGATTACTTGGATATCGCTAATGAGAGCGGTATATCGCGATGAGAACGATTATTTGTTCTGTCTGGTCGTAATTTGTCTATAATATGAATGTATTTAGAAATATATACGTATATTTATATAATAAAAAAGGGAGATAATCCAAACATAGTTTACCACGCTGGCCACTAGGCCACATTGAAGTAAACCCACACAGCACCATCTAGCCCAAACTAAGGAAAGCTTGTACTATCCATATTAGACAACGGATAAAAATACTTATATACTTTTCTTTTGTAAATATATACTAACAATTCGTACAAAACACCCAGACCAAGACAAACAGAATCATGAACACTAATAATTTTCTTTCCCAAGGATCAAACCCGCACGCTTTGAATCAGAAGGCAATTCCCTATAAACTGTGTCACGGCAAATATGTCAAAGACCTGATATAAACAATACATAAATATCGATTCCCTTAAAATTGAATTCCTAATACCGCCAATGTCTTCATTAGGTACCTTATTGCGTGCTACAACTATGTTCTTGTAGACTTATCATTCGCGCCTTGCTGACTCCTACTTCTTCTCCGTTGTGCTCTGGCGACATTACTCACACCCATTTCCACAACATTAACGTTAAAATGTTCAAAGGAACTGTTTGAGCTGATTGCCACGGCCACTTTCGACAGGTACGTACGTTTATGTCAGGTACGCTGAGGCTGTGGAATGAACTACCTGCCACAGTTAAATACTACAGCATGGAGCCTTTCAAAAAAGGACTAAGGTTTCTAAAAGGTCGGCAACATGTGAGTGATGCATAAAATGTGAAATGAAATAATGAAAATGAATAAATAAATAAACAAAACCGAAATTTTAAACAATCACACTAGACTTGTACTGGTCCATTCAGTACTGGCATTTATAGCATTACATCATCTAGATAATTTCTGTTGACCTTCTAATGTGGCGATGCTTGTTCAGATATGAGAAATTACTGTAATTCACTGATAAACATCTCGAAACATTGGGTTTAGGTTTACAATTTAATTCATATAACGTAGGATATTCTTGTTTTATACGTTGGGATGAAGCTCGTTAGCGTATTGCGTTAGCGATAAAGCGTTACGACTCTCAATACGGCTTTCGCTCTCTCATTCTCACTTGAGCGAGTAAGAGTATCAAGACTTGTGCAAATGAGCATTTTGCGTAGCTTGTAGTACGTAGGTACATAGATGTGATTAGACAGTTGCACTACAGAACGACAAAAATAAATGTTCAATGTGCAACCATAGCTATATCTAATTATGTAATCAGCCAGCCCACTAGTTATGAAATTAATCACATTTATCTCATTGGTTCCTAAACGGTTTTTTACACTTTCAATAAATAAATGAACGTTTTCTACTTGGTCGTAGACCATTCCGGTCTTCCCTGCCAACTGAACCATACATTACTAAAATATCTAATTTAAAGTAAAATACATATGACGGTATACCAATACATTTATATTTAATCCTGTGGATATTGGATTTCGTCGAGTTTACGTATATTTGATAAAGTTACAAATTGCTCATATCCTCCCGCATCCGGCCTAGAATGGCTTTCTGAAGTTTGTGGAAATGTTATTTAACTTGTCTCCTAAAATAAAATAAGTCGAATAAATATTTTTGCCTTGTTTCCACAAATCTGATATCCGTAGTTTTGGTTCCGCGACCACGCTCCAGTAGAGACCTGTTACCAAGCCTATACATCGTCGCCTGTCACACTTTACTGTTTCTCTATAGGTAGTAATAGGTAGTTTAATACCACTTTGGGGCGATCTTAGGTTATGTAGGAGAGTTAGGGGGCTACCGCCTAAGTCACCGATCATCGTGATAGTGATCCGCGTTCAAATAGATGAAGATGACTAAATCAATAGAGAGTTGCCGATGCCCGTTCTCTGGTAGGTATTCACGGCACGACTTCTAAAACATATTATATAGAGTTGTTATTATGTTAAAATGCGGAATCATTCAAATATTGATTCAAATTAAATAAACTTAATTAATGTCAAATTAGGCGAAATTTTACCTAAGTTAAAAAAGTTCTTTTATAGTCAATAGCTACATGACTTGTTGACACGTTCCCGAACTGCTGGCATATATTTTGCCCAACAATTAAGTATTGCACTACAGCGCAGCATGGCAAAGCTGCTGGTATTCTGGGATCATAACCAACAACAGAAAATTTATAACACATTTAATTTTATTTAAAGTTTCAGTTATTTTCGATATATAATATCGGTCCGATAAATAAAACAAACAAAGAAAATGATAATTACCATATAAGTACCATATCTTTAAGATACCAAGTCTTTGAATTTTAATAAATTTATTATCGACCACAGTATTTTACCCATTATCTGTTTTGCTAAACAATATAAAATATGATTTTTGAAACTTTTCCTAGTGCTAAAATATTGAAAAATTACATCTCACAGTTACCTAATTACTATAGAATACCTAGCAAAATTGGAAGGAGGTAAATAAGAATTCCCCTATATTTATTTCAAGTCCTTTACTACCATTATTTTCATAATATGTAATCTACCAATATTCGACATTCGATTAGCCTAAAATTGTCTTTAATACGCGAAGACGCAGACCGGTCGTCCGATTGAGAATCAGAAGCAGCATTTTGACAATCACTGCGCCATATACTAAAAAGAAGACTTAATTATCTCAATTTTTTGTAGCATTACGTAATATCGAAAAGGAAGAAAATAAATTAAATATTTAACAATTTCATATATTTTTGGAATTAATTATCATCCTCCTTAGTAATTTTGTGAAGTAAAATTTTTTAATATTCACGTATGATGCAGTGGTTAAGGTAGTCGCCTCGATATTTGTTTCGTGTTCGATCCCCACATAGGACAAGGATTTGTATGACCCATATATTACCCTGTTGTTCTGAGTCTGGGTGTGGTTTGTGATCGTAAATTGCATGTTTATAAAAGTCCCCACGATGATACAGGAATTTAATTAGCACGAGCGGGTGTAAAAACTAAATATAATTTACGTTACTGTTCTGAAGTTCTGAGTGATAATAAAAGTACTTAATAATTTATACTTATACCAAAAATTATATTTTAAATATTTTAATAAATGACGTGTTTATTCTTTTAGGATCAAACTTATCTATTGTTTCCATAAGATATTTTAATTTGGCATGTAACTAAAAAGCAACCCGTATAAAACCGTTTCCTCATAAATCATATTAATTGGTATAATAACGCGAGTTCGTACTGTAGTATATATACATAACCTATATTTATATGTTGAAAAGTCAACATTCGCAACGAAATCTATGCATAAAGGTATGTTTGAAGATGTTACTTGAACCCCAGTAGGAATATTGTTTTAGTCTCTCAAAATATAGCTCCATTCCGCTTTCAATCGACCTTTCCATTTCGTCCACCAGCTTGTTAAGCAGTGTTTGTATCCAGTTTAAACTGGTTATTTCGCTCCCTGAGACTTTGATGCTAAACAAATTCTTGAAGCAACAACGCTAAACTTCCGGAAAGGTATGTTTCAGACGAGTTGCGAAATAGCAAGCTGCTGAAGACTTTATAGGAACAATAAAAAAATGGGTTTATAAAATTCGTACTATGTTTTACGCAATGTATTTGAAGGTATTTTATCGACTACCTCGTTGGTTAGTGGTAGCGTGTCATGCCGTAGTTAATGATGCACTCGGGCCTTTGTTTAGGGGATATTTCTGGCAAGAATAAACACTCAGTAGTATCCCGAAGTCTGGAAGTTTGTGATAGACGCCTGGGCCTTGGAGAGCAGGTAAAACTCACGGTCAGGTAGAGCATACCGATAAACTAAGATGGGTTTTTTATACTATATACGAGTTGAGTATAGGTTGTTCTGAGGTTACAAATACATAAAATGTATTAAATTAGATCTCTTTCTGAAGAGCAATTGTTGCACGAATTTCGCTATCGCTTGGTTTCTGCAATATACATGATAAGAAAACCAGTCTTCGAAAACAATATAAAAAGGAAAATAAAGAGATATTGTTTTAACATTGTTTTCAAAGATATTTATATACACACATATATAGTGGAAGAAATTGACACAATCCACCCATGAATTTGAATAAATCAAAGAAAACCAATTTGTTTATGTTATGTTGAATAAATCTCTCCTCTCTTCGTAATCTCTCTCCCTTCGTAATGACTAATTGCTGTGCTGTAACAGCGATGGACATCACGGCCCTATCTTATCCGTGGGGGATGTCCTGAGGACATACATACATATCAGAGGAACAGCGATAGGATTTGTCTGTGAGCTATAATCGCTAACCATTCCAATGTGGAGATCCTTGGGCCTCCCCAAGGATCTCCAGCAGTAGCCAGCTGTCGGCTGATATTAATACGGTGAATAACTATTTAAATGATTGAGATCTATTTACATATCAAGGTAGTTGATTTTACATTGCACTACAAAATTATAAAGGCTCTTGAACATCTTATGATGAAATATTTATATAATTTATCAAGATTCCAACAATGATTTCACCATAGATAGCTTTACGTATACCTTCTCCATTTTTTTACTGAAAGCCCCTTCGCAAAGTCTCCCTTTGTGAACATTGTTAAGAATATAAATTGACGCTTTATTTTTGTACAAAAACCTCTTAAATATAATACAATAAAGCATACAATGGAATGGTTTTCACGGCGCGGTGTTTTTGAAGCGAGCCTATAAAAATATGGTTAGTGACAAATATTCGATTTCGTTTTTCATCCATTGGTATTTTAACCGACCGATCTCTATGCAATATATATATTTTTTTATATTTGCAAGAAATGTTTAACGGATTCATGACTTCAACGTAGTCTTAGACTTCTATGAAGTACAATGTCCGGATTAGCGCCAACAGAAACCTTTTCTAAAGTCCTTACTGGTTCCATTTTATTAGCTTTCTGTCAGTGTCACACTCATATGATGACCCGATGGGTGTAAATGTTTACTATTTGCACATATAGTAAACACTCTGTTTATTGTGTACTGTATGCGTAACTGTTCTACTTTGCCTTGTTTGATACTTATGGGTGATTTACCTACATCGATGTGAGCTACTTTGCCCGTTTGACACTTATGGGTATTTAGCACTGACAATCCGTTACAGTTTGGACTGTTGGTCTATTGGTTACTGACACTGACTGCTAAGGTTCGATTCCCAGTTTCTGGATGTAATTTTCTTCAATTTGAATGAATTTATAAATATATAAATATGTTTATAACTTGTCTGGTTGCCATAGTACAGGCTCAGCCTAGTGTGAGATTAGATGGTAGAGTGTTAGTTGTTCCACGATATTTATTATTATTATAGGTAAATTAAGAAGCTTATTTTTACCAAATTATAATTACCGGCAAGTACGATTCGGACTCGCAAATCCGAGAGTTCGTGCCTTCCTACACGTTTTTTTATACAACTTAGTTGGCAAACAAGCATCCGGCCCACCTGATGGTAAGTGGTCACCGTAGCCTATGAACGCGTGCAACACCAGGGGCATCATTAGCGCGTTGCCGACTCTTTAGAAACATTACAACCTCATCGTACGTGGGAGGAAGTTTCGCTGAAAGCGAACCGTACGTGATCAAAAAGGTCCGAAGATGTGAGGATGAACTCGCTGTCTGTGGCGAGAGGTGCGATGGTAGAAGGTGACCGTAGGCATCAAATCAAATAATTCCTCTGAACACATCCCATTATATAGACCGTAGAACACACAAAGAGAGGCAAAGTCTCTCCTTAGACTTAAGGGTTCAATGTGTCTATATAGCTTAGGATCGTCGATAATCCTCACAGCGCGTCTTTGGACTTTGTCAAGAGGCCCAAGCGGGTAGGCTGGTGGCCCCGCCCACAGGTGACAACAGTACTCCTTATGGGGCCGAACTTGTGCTTTATACAGCCAGGATTAATAGCCTTTGCCTCGGAGTGAAATACTGTTTCGCCCTGTTAAGCACACCAAGCTTCTTTCCTGCCAGTTTGGCCTTGTTTGCGAAGGTGGCCACGTAGAAACAGATGTTAAGCTAGTCATATTCCACTAAAACCTGAACCGCATAGCTAAGTTTGTTGTGACAATTTTGAAACGTGCTATTTAGGTAGGCAATGGTATCAATCATTTTTTTTTTCAAAATGAATGCATCACAAACTTCGGCATTTAACAGGTACATTTTAATCATAACTTAAAAACGATGCGGCATATAAGAAAAAAAATTTGAATGTGAAAATAAGGCCCTTCCATAATATGACAACTGACAACCCAATTGACTTGCTTTCTTTTTGCTACCATTAGACTTCTAATATGAAATGTTCTTTGGTTTCAGATTCTTGAGATGCTCTACAAAATAACTAGTTCCTAGAACTGTTAATATAGTAAGTATAAATTTATCCTGATATGTATTTTTCCCTCTGTAAGTATTATGTAATCAACTGATAAGTTACCTTTGCCTTTTACCTCCCAATAGTCAAAAATGTAATCGTTAGCAATTTCAAATGCTCCAAATTCTAAGTAGTTTGTTGCTTCTGAAAAGGAAGCTGTGGGCGGTAATCCGGCAACAAAACTGTGTTATAAAAGAGGAAGCCACCACACTATCAGGTGGAAGTAGGGTCGTTTCAAGAATTCAAAGTGCTTGCCTTAGATAGAGAGGAATGGAGGTTTCACCGCTGACTCGACCATATCTCTCAATTTGGATAGGCCAGACACAACATCACCAATGCTAATTTAATCATTTTAATGTATCAAATCTTAATTTCGTAATTTAACCATGTTGTTTGGTTTCGTAGTTGTATTCGTTTTTATTTTTGTTGGATGTTTCGAAACATATCAGTAGTATTGATTATACATCGACGAAAACCGAACTGCTCCTTTCTGTTCCTTACCTTCGCTTCAAGCCAAATTTATATCAGTGCTTTGAAACTAACTAACCTTCATTATTGTTCTGCAACTGCTATAACAGTTTTGTATGTTACAAAGCTATGCCACTTACTATCTCTATAATATCTTAATTTAATCTGTAATTTACTGTAAATTGCTTGATATTTTCAATGAAGTATTAATAGGTTTAAAACAAAGCTCCGGCGAGACAAGGCGCGGTTTTATCTAAATGAAAGACGAAAATGGCCGAAAATCGATCACTTAAGAAATGAATATTTATAAAAGTCATTTGCGGCGTCGTTATCCTTAGTGTGGCTAATTAAAACGGACAGAAAGTACTTGGAATGCTCAAAATGCGAACTACAGTACCATAATTAAGTATAATTCATACTATTACAAGTACACCGCTGTCTGCCGTTCCGGCTGCCGAGTTTTTGTAGGATTTGTTAGTGGAAATGAACGTGATGAAGAAAAGGTTTCAATGTATAATTTTATATTAAGCTAGCTTATGCCCGCAGCTTTGCTTGGGTAGAAACTTCGGCCGTGTGGAATATGAATATCACAGGATGACTGAATACCTGTTTTTCGAAAAGTCAATACAATAATTATACCCTTTGAAACATCTAAATAGCGAGAACAAGCGAGATAGCCGCGCTGAATGCTGAGAAATCCACTTCTGCTGCAGAGATTTGAGAGCTACTATTGTCTTAATCACTACGACTTGATCTTATCTTATTATCTTGCTAACTTTATCTGATATTGCAAATTAAGCGTAAAACATCCATCTTTTACGATATTGCCTAGGCAGTACCTAAGGTTGGAGGTCAAATTCGGCCACATCCGTAGACTTTAGCTCTAGTACCTTACACGTGACCCCTTGGTATCGCTAAACATTTGTAACATTTAAGTGAGATATAAATAAATGGAACCTAGCGATTATTGGTTCTATTAGCGACTCTACTGACGAACCTTCACATTTCTGTAACTGTAACGTCAGTAGAGTCGCTATTAGATTCGCGGCAGATAATAATAGCATTACTACGTGTATTGCTGTGGTGCCGAGTGAGTAATGGCGCCGGAGTTTATCAGTGATGGGGAAGGAACATAGGCTACGATAACTACTTACTATGAGCTGGGTAGTATGCTTGTTCGCTGACTTGCAAGCATTCAATTAAAGTGGTACTATTTATTCATTCAATATCGACTACTGCCTAGATGCACGACATGATTCGTGTAGAGTTTACTTTACGATATCTGGCAAAGTAATGACTTCTTTGCAACATATGGGTAAATACGAAGATATTATGATTACGATGTTATAAAAAATAGAAGTGACTTTATAGAGATATTCACCTTAAATGAATTACGACTTTGCTTTCCATGACATAAAAATGTGCTTTTGTGTCTGTCTATTTGTTTATTAAATCATCAGAAAAACGTTGAGATTGATAATAATGAATAACTTTAAACGTTATAGAGTAGCGACCACGAACTGAAAGACGCAGCGTGGACAGGCCCCCTATAAGATCCACCCATATTTAATCATATTTGACAAACAATATGTGATTTCAAAATCTGAGACTCATTAAAATTGTTATCCAACACGACTTCATTCTCCGTTCCAATTCACATTATAGAACGTTGGCCGTTGGCGGTATTATCCTCGATTGAGGCAAGAATCTGACCGATCAGTTCCGTTGTAGTGTTCTGTAGCATGTTTGCTATCTAACTGCAATGCAAGCTTCCATTTCGGATTACGACCAAATACCCGCATCCATATCTTCCAAGCAATGAGGCTGAAGACTTTTTACAGTTTATTTTTCTACGACATCGTACGTTTTATACATATAAAAAGTATAATGTAATGAATCAAACATCTAGTTGAATGGCGCGTCGGCGTATATTGGGATGGCTGGCATTATAGTTAAAACCAAAGTAGCCGACATAGCCCAAAGAATTGCCAAACTGAAGTGGCAGTGGGCGGGGCACACAGCTCGTAGAACCGACGTCCGATGGGGCAGAAAGCTTCTTGATAGGCCACCACGAAACGGAAGACGCAACGTGGGCAGGCCCCCTACAAGGTGGACCGACGACCTTGAAAGGGTCGCGGGAAACCGCTTGATGCGAGCAGCACCGGACCGGTTATTATGGAGATCCTTGGGGGAGGCCTTCAGCAGTAGACGTCTTTCGGCTGATATGATGATGATGATGATTTATGGGTTAAATTTCAACTATCTAAAAGCCAGCCTATTTCAAACGACTTAGTAATCATCGTCTTAACTTAAAGTTTTGATTTTCTGTTAAGTTTCTTTCTTATAGTAGCCGTGGGTAAAAAGTCAACAAACGCTGACCTTGGTCAATTCTGTATATCAATTGTTTCCCCATTGTCGTCTAGTTAATAATAATACCTATCATATGGCCAGTTGTTACCCTGTCAGAGTTGTTCAAGCCGCCCATTAGGCCTCTTACATGGCTTAACGACTGGTGCCTAATGGCTACTGACGGGACCGACAGCTTAACGTGTCCTCCGAAGCACGGAGACGCTCCGAAATTATACCACTTTTGTGGTCACCCATCTATGGACTGACTGCGAGCCTAATAATATCCTGGGATAATAATAATATCCGGAGACATTATTCGCACACGGCCATCTGATCCCAAACTAATAATAATGTCCTCCTAGCCGAATTTCGGCCACGGCGGCCAGTCTCAACAGAGATTAGCCATCTGCGCGGGACATATTATATTGCTCAAGTGTGTGCGCAAACACAGGAGCACTTTCTATTCCATCACTCTCATGATCCGATGGGACGCCTTAGCGACACGACCGGAAAGAGGTCAGGCACAGGACCGACGGCTTTACGTGCTCTCCGAGGCACGGGGGTATAAAACCGCCAACTCCCAGACTTCGGGCTGATGCTGAGAAATTTTTCTTTCTACAGAAAAGTCCCAAAATGACTTTCGGCCCGACCCGGGATTTGAACCTAGGACCTCGTTATCTGCGGGTGAACACGCTACCGCTAGACAAACGAGGCAGTCGATCCCAAACTAAGCAGTATACGTCATAAGGGGAACCACTACGCAAGTCGTCATCTATGTAGGTCGAAGGGTTTGGTCTGGGCCTTTGTAAGTCGGTCAGTGGGTGACGCAGGACTTGTCTTTTCAAATAACATACTTATTTATAGACTTGAATGGACATTCAGTATTCTTTGCCAGTTATGTAAGAATACCGGTAAGATAAAGTTAATGGTCTATTGGGAAAGTGGTTAGAGACCCTGACTGCAAGCCAGAAGTCGTGGGTTCGATCCCCAGGAGACAAATCTTTGTGTGATGAGCACGATTATTTGTTCTGTGTCTGAATGTAACTCGAAATATAAACTGGGTGTAACTAGAGATACATACATATAAAAGGATGTTTATCAATTGTCTGGTTGCTATATTACAGGTATATAATATTTAATTATATACATGTAATAAAGCTATATAATTATATATATATATTATTATTATAATGTCCCAGGATATTATATTACAGGTAAGTAGCTGTGTGTTGGTTGTCCCAAGATATTTATTTATCTGCAGTGTTATTTAAACTGGCCAAGTCCGAACCCGATTCTGTAACATCGAGAGGTAATTTTTATTATCTTTATTTAAATATTAGTATATTTTTTATATTTTTAGTATTTGTCGTTAAACCGGCAAAGGCAATACACACTGTCAAAATTTCAACTGCCTAGCTTTTATGGTTTATGAGATATAAGCCGCTGCTAGACAGACAGCCGAACAGATGTTGGAGGTTTAGCAATTTTGTTGTATTGGTACACGCCAGCAAATCAAGTTGCAGCAACCCGTCTGTCTGTAAAATTTACCCAATTGAAAGTGAGCCTTATGCTTATGTGATAAAGTTGAAAATCTATAAAAGAAACTTGACAGATTGGGGTAGCTGGATGTGCTGGCGTCTGTACCTACTTTTTGGGTACGGATACCTAAAAACTAATAAAATAAAGATCATTGAAACGCTATACGATAGTTTAATAACCAGTATGGTCCATTTTAGCGTCCTGACAAAACTTAAAGAAGCATTAACGTCTGGAAATAAAACTATTGCGAAAGTTACGCACGTTCCGATCCCAGTTAAATGGACCACTTTCCGATTCACTGCGAATACAAAACAGCTGTTGTCGTCTACCAGTGTCGTAATTGTGGGAGAAATGCGCTAACGAACTGTTTTCTTGTTAATGCCTTGCAGCATTTTATTCATCAATCTCGTCTACATGCCAGCTGTCAGTTCGGTTTATTTAACGTCGTCTTATGTCGGTCTATCGTGACAATTGGCATAAGGATCACCAAATTGTGCGAAAAATATAAGCGATAAGAGACGACTCGTACTTGGCCGATTTTTATACCTTTTTTATAGATAGCTGTAAATCATTTCGATTACCGGTGCTTATGTAAATTCAAACGTCATGCATCCATATATAAAAAAAAATACCTATAGTAACTTTAATAACATAAAAGTAATAATAATGTACCTATATATAATAATACTCATGTGATTTGAAATTAAATATTGTAAAACTAATTTGTAAATGCATGGAATCTGAAAAATTATATAGATTTCAAAAACCGCATTGTTTTCGATATATCGGTTTATGATCTTTTAGTATAGGTACACAGATATAGGATTCAAACTATATATTGAGCTTAAAAGCGTTTTAAATACGTTAAGAAATATCCAATGGATTGTAGAAATTCGAGCCTGAGAACCACAGTGCGGAGGCAGGGCAGTTAACGTTATACCCCGTGGTCGTGGGTTTGATTCCCACATTTATACAATTCATTTTAAACATGTTTGAAATATATGATAAATGTGGAGCACTGGTTGAGGCAGATCCTAGTTCGCATTGATCGATCGATCGTGTGATGGATCTGCTTCAACCAGTGCTCCACACGGCAACGTTGAGGCAGATCGATCGTTCGATGGATCTGCTTCAACCAGTGCAACAACACGGCAACTGTAATTTTTGGGATCCAAATGTAGTTTCTGTGTATATGTTTGTATCCGGGAATGGCATGTTTCTGAAGTATCCCAGGATAAAAGGATATCACACTTGTGCGGGCGTTGTCTTGTATGGAAAATAAAAATAATGCCCCTGTTTGTTTGTTGGAGGCTAAAATATGCTATGATATGCATATATATCTAGTCCAGTTAATGTAGGCTATCTGCATACGAGATATTACGGTCATACAAGGTACCATAGTTGCCACAAAACATTAACTCCAAAAAAACATTTTAATTATTATTCTTTTCATTGTAAAATAACAACACGGAAGTTACGTGTAGGACATAAGATGCGACGAATACCCGCCTTGGCTTGGCAAACGTTCATGACATTGTTCATCACATTTTGACATAAGTCTGCATAAATTTCGACAATATCTCCTATTCCCAAATTTCCGTTATGAACTCCGATATTGTCCGTGAACAATTTGCAAGAGAAAAAGGCGAGAGGTGGCCGATCACTCAATTTTGATATCCCGTTAACTTGTCCCCACCGCAAGATAACTCGTCCTGCAAATGTCGTCTGCATACTTCCATTAGTTTTAACGCAGTATGGTTGCATTATCTCATTGAATTGCAACGTCATCAACATCAATTTTATCCAACGTAGGCCGCAAAAAGTTAGTTGACGTTTCGGGTTAATGAACACCATTCACTGCAACGGCAGAATATCCACACCTCACGTTCACGCGAGTTGAGTGCAAAGAAAGAAAGATAATGAGATTCATCCCAACAAGAACACATAGGTAGTATAAGTCATTAAACTAAACTTAGTTTATACATGCTTCATTAAGCAACATTTTCGTACAAACAAGGAAAAAGCACTTACCTCCGCAAATGCTACAGAAAATATGTAATTACTGTAACGCTCGTTTTTTGATAGCGCCACAAAGAAATAAGATATAGCAATAATTAAATTGCCAAAAAGCGAGTAGGAAAAAACATTAATATAGCTACTAATAGTTTTTCCCTACTCGCTTCTTGGCAACTTATTTATGTATTTAAAATTGCTACTAAAACTAGAGCTAATGCATATTGACTGCCGCAAAATAATTTCATTACTTTTGAAATATCTTTGTGAATTAACTTTACAGTCAATTAATGTGCAAATTTGCCTGATTTCATATGAGTAACATATTATTCAAAGTTCAAGTAGATTTTTGTTGAGAAGCCACAAACGAAAGGTCACTTTTACCCTCGCTTGCTAAACAGGAAATCTCAAAACGACCTGACTTATGAAGCGGAAATTCGACAGGTAGGTAGTTTATGTACGAGACGTCAGCTAAGAACGGATTTTGAGAGCACAAGTACACGAAGCATAAAGCGTTATAGAATTCCCTATGCCTTATTGTATATCTTTGGCTTCCATCATCGGAAAATATATAACTAAATACCTGTATAAGCATTATCATGAATCTTTTAACATAAAAACAGCTATTAAAATTGACTAAACTACTATTTTCGAATGACTACAGCCTTAAAGCGCTTTCCGAATGATCTAGACGTACAAAAATTATACCCCTTTTGTTGTTGATGGGCATTCAGAGCGTCTGGCTGGTCTGAAGTTATCCTGTGCGGGTATGAAATCAACACTTCAAACACAAAACAGAACAATGAGAATACTTTAACCACTGCAACATACGCAAATCTTAGGTAAATCAATTATATATAAATAACTGGGTTTGAAATATTCGTGATCTTAAAACATTCCACTCCTACTAAGTAATTTAGAAAGCCTTCCTATCATATTCTGTAAGCGATGCAATAGTAGCCGTGTAGAGCTGCGATCCCTCTCAAACCACTCGAACCCTCTCCAGAGCGTCGAGGGCATGCCGACAATGTGGAGCATCCGTGATACACTTTCTTTGCACTTCTTCTTAGCATATCTATATACCTATCTATGTATGATGTCATAAAAAAATATACATAGTTAATCAAAGCCTAGGGTTTGATTACCTATGTATATTTTTTTATGACATCCCGACTCAAAACGAGAAATATGCTTTTGCTTCATTTCACGTCAAAAACCTAGCACGATATGATCCAATTTTACTACACATATTGGCTATGACGAGCTCATTGCTAGATGCTTTAAGTGGTCGGCGAGGTTAGGCAACTAGGTTTGTGGTCAGTCCATAGATGGGTGACTGCCAAATTGGTTTCTGATCGAGGCACGTTAAGCCGTCGGTTCCGGTTGTAGCCTTTAAGCAACAGTCGATAAACCAAATCAGAGGCCTACTGGGCGGCTTGAACAACTCTGACAATAGGGTAACCACTGCCCATAGGATAAGCAAGTAAGTATTGGCTATCCAACTCATATCCAAATGTGATTGCACGTACGGCGCAGTGGTTAAGATGGTCACCTTTATACGGCGTCCTCGTGTTTCGGGTTCGTGTCCTGCTCAGGAAATATAGCCTGCACAGGAGTCTTGGTGTGCTTTGTGTCCATCCTTGCATGTTTATGTAGTTTCCAGCAATATAAGTATTTTTCCGTAGTGAGGGAGAAGTACATAAAATAATTGGGACAAAATTATTTGGTTACTTCTCCTCCGTATTTCAGATGGTATCAGAAAAATATATAAGTAGGCAGCAGTGTAAACATGATCATAAACCTTAAAACATAAAAACAATAATTCAAATTGTTAGTTGTTATTGCATTATGTTCGAACAAAATCGAAGTGGAATCGGTAATTTTAACACAGCTATACTCTGACCTTTATTTTGTAAACTGAAGAATGTACCTACGTTCCTATTCTGATCCTATTCGGCAAATATGTCCTAGTAAAGTAAAGTAGGTAAAGGTCATATGACTAAATGCTTCTAGTTCGTCGTGAGGTCATATTATGGAATACTCAGTGAACAAACAGCCTATGGAATGCCTTGCCTATCTCGATTAGACTTCATTTAAATAGCCATAGAACACTATTTGTCTTTATAATTGTATGTGTATTTATAATAATTATGTTGTACAGAGTGTAGAGCCTGTGCTTTGTCAACAAGAAATACATATAACAACACATAAATACATTCATATTGTAGATACATCACACCTTAGACTCAGAACAAACAATCGTGCTGATCAAACAAAGATTTGTCTTGGGTGGGGATCGTACCCACGACCTCTTGCTTAGCAGTCAAGGTCATTAACCACTAGATCGTTATTGTTCTTTTATTAAACAGCTTCAACCTTCAAAAATAAATATAAAAATAAAACCGTCATCAACTTTTCTTCTATACAACCGATGGGAACAAAATTTGTATGGACCATGCCGAAAGCATTCCCTATCGATTAACTGAAGCAGGTTCTTGTTGCTGATGCTTAAGGTTATCAATTCCTGTATGTTAATTTTTTTATATATGTATGTAGATTGTAGGTATGTTGCGCGAATTCTGCGTTGTCAGTGACTCGGATCTGATTAATCGATATAGAATACTTTTATAAACGTCCCATATCAATTTTGTTCCTATAGATTGCCTAAAAAAAAGTTGAAGTCTCGATTTTACATATAAACAGTTAAAACATGTTGAATAGGTAAACGATCTAGCTATGTATCATGTATGGAAAATCTCAGTTTCTGAAAATACCCCAGCAACGTATTTGCGGCCCCTCTGGTGTTGCGAGTGTTCATGAGCGGCGGTAAT
The DNA here is from genome assembly GCA_951640165.1 of Pseudoips prasinana. NCBI lineage: Eukaryota > Metazoa > Arthropoda > Insecta > Lepidoptera > Nolidae > Pseudoips > Pseudoips prasinana. Next base: position 25,990,282 of record OX621251.1, on the reverse strand, counting down.
CAGTTACCATCAGGTGACACCCACTTGCTGGTTTACCTTGCTATTAAATAAAAAGAAGAGAACCGAGTTATTTCAAGTCGCAATATGCATGCATACAAAGGGAATTTTATTAGCCGAATCGAAGGATATGAGCAGAAGCATCAAATATGTTTCCGTCAGTCATATTTGTACATGTTCAATATTTAAATAATATTCAAGTTGAAATAGCGGGTTGAAATATTCATCCACATATTTGTACAGCGCAACGTCATAATAATAGTGGGAAAGTTTAAACAAGAAAAGTTAAGAGCCGTTTAAAAAAAAAATTGTGACGATGACGTTATTTGGAAAAGAAATATAGTCAAGAGTGAAGTAAGATTATTGAGAACGATAAACTACTAGTACTTAAAAAAAAGAGAAAAAAAAAACAATAGAAAATAAAAAGAAAATATTATTTATTTTAGCTCAGAACATCGGCGCTTATTAATATTAAACACAGCGTAGGTACAATTTGTGATGAACTTATTACTAATTACTTTTACTTCTTACAACTGTACTAACAAATATAATATGACTATTCATAATATGTCATCGATAATAAGCGCATCTTACATAGTGCGCCGCATCGATACAAAAATAGGGTGCAGTTCAGTTTGGGTACCGTGGCATTGCATAAAGCACCAGCGGAAAACTGATTTTCAACCACAACCTAAGAGTGACAACTTTAACGTCACTTCTGTGGAAGACCTATTAATTCCGTAACAAAAAATAAAGGATTTACTTGTAATAATAATAAGCCTAAGGGTAGAAAATATTACTAAAATATTAATTGCAAAACTAAAACATAAATAGAAAGTGCATCAAAAATATAATAATTTGTATTTGATAACGTAGAGTTATATCAATAATATATAATAATATACAAAAACAAAGCTAAGGTTTAAGTTTATTATAATTTAGTATCATTAAATATGTTGGAGGTATAGATACTAATACATGAAGTAGGTACTTTACGCTGTATTTAAATTCTTTTTACATAAATAAAAAAATTGCCTCATTTATTAATATCGTCTGTGAGGTACTAATTTTATACTGGGACTACTCACGGAGTTGAGCACTCATAAAAACCGTTTAAAATGCAGTCTAACATTTATTTCTGCACTAACTTGACAAGATACGCTTGTTATAAGACAATCTTCTAACATGCATATCAAGATCAACAAAGGTCTTTGGATGGTTGTGACAAGCACATGTGGAATTGTATTCATTTGTGTTTTTCAGTCTTTTTATTGCATTTTGGTGTTATTTTTGGTGTTCCCTTACTGTTTGTGCTTGTCTAATTTGTTGTATTTGTGTTTGTGGGTTCTTACACTAGGTAAGTACATATATTAAGTGGTTTTAGTTATCGGATGCCGATCGACCATGGAGGTGGATGACCGGCCTCCTGGGCGACCGCCTGATCCTATTCCTTCTCAATCTCAGGACTTGTTCACGCACTCTCCAACAATAACTGTCCCACAAATACAAGTTTCGAGTCGGTGGAGGCCGATCAAAACCGCAAACGCGGTATTTCAGTACCTAACTCAATTCATGGTGATGATGATGATAATGCAGTAGCTTCTAAACGCGATAGAGTGTCTGCCCCTTCCCTTGTTGCTCGGTCCAGGTACTCTGCCACAGATATTGCTCCATTCTTGGTCCATGCTTCTTTGCAAGAGGTTGAGCCCAACTCAGGAACAACAATCCATCCCATAAAGTTTGGACAGTTGTTAATTCGTTTAAATATAAAAAATGTTTTACAGGAAGGAATTAAATGAATAGGTAGGAACCGGATCTCCATTGAATTTAAAGCACCTGAAGATGCAAACTCTTTTCTTGTGAATGAAGAATTTGTTAAAAAAGGGTATAGTCTATCTATACCAACATACAATATCACACGTATGGGAGTTGTAAGGGGCGTACCAAATGAATGGACTGACATTGAAGTTATGGATAATTTAAAAACTCCATCCGGATGTGGAAAAATTTTAAAAGTCAGGCGTATGAATAGAAAGGTTGTTACTGATGGCACCACAGAATGGAAACCAACCCCTACCGTTGTCCTAACCTTTGATGGCCGTATTCTTCCGGATAAGGTGTTCTGCTGTTATAACTCATTACCTGTCAATCTATACCTTTTCCCCACTATCCAGTGCTTTAAATGCTGTAGGTATGGACACACCAAAGCACAGTGTAGATCAAATCCACGGTGCTATCGCTGTGGAGGTCCGCATTCTGGAGAGGTATGTAATTCAGAAGAAGCCCAATGCATTTACTGCTCAGGTAATCATCCTGCTAATAGCAAGATATGCCCTGAATTTAACAGGCAAAAAAATATTAAGACAGTCATGGCACAAAATAGTATATCCTACGCAGAAGCAGCACGTAAATTCCCAGCAGTAACCAAATCCTACTCTGAAGTTACAGCCTCCATCCATAACCCCTCCCCGTCTCTTCATCCACCTATATCTCTGAAACATGTTCCACAGCAACGAGTTCAGACCAGAACACACCGCCAAGTAATAACCAGAAGACCAAGATCTCCTCCTAATCACTCTCCAGGTTATGACCGGAGTGCTCATCAGGAGTTAATTAATAGTTATTCTTTTCCATCCTCTCCAAATGGCTCTGTCCTAAACCATACTTCTAATCATCCAGAAAATACCCAGTCTCTAGAGACTGTAGAGTCCGTTATTTCATTCCTGTCTTCCCTATTAAATAATTATAATATACCTGACCACGTTGCACTTAACATTATCAGAGACATGCAAAAACGTCACATTCCATCTCTTGCAGTGGAATGCCAGGAGTATGCTTCCAAAAAAACATGAAATTATACATTTAATTAATAGTTATAAACCTGTAATTTTTTCAATTTCTGAGACGTGGTTAATGCCTCGTCTTCAGATAAATATTCAGGGGTATAGCATATTCCGCGATGACCGTTCCGATGGTTATGGCGGGGCTGCTATGCTGGTGAATAATACTGTCCCATCCTCTCCCCTCTCCTTGCCCAACCATGGAGATGAAATTAATGCAGTTGGAGTGAATCTCCTTGGCATTAATTTTATCTCTATTTACATTCCATCCCCCAATTCTGTGTGTTTCCAATTTATTAAAGCAATTTGTAATTTATATAGTCCCATAGTTATCTTTGGGGATTTTAATTGTCATAATCAATTGTGGGGCTCTGATCATTGTGATTACTCTGGTTTTTATTTGGCCGACTTGATGGATGAGGTGGGACTATGTGTTATTAATGATGGTTCTGTAACTAGAATTCCTAGGCCAGGTCGGGGAAAGAGCTGTGTGGATCTTACTCTGTGTTCTGCCAGTTTGACAGCTCAGTTAGAGTGGACTCGCCTGAAGTTAACATATGGTAGTGATCACTATCCTATCTGCACTTCCCTCATAAATAGATCCCTGCCTATTGTAGATAAAACTCCATTGCTAAAATATAGACTTTCAGAAGCCAAGTGGGATCAGTATCAACAAGCTGTGGAGGTCAAAATTCTTTCCATGCCAGCAATTTCCTTTTCCAATCTAGATGCCTGTCTTACCCAATTTTCCGGTTCTATTTCATCAGCGGCTGAAGAGGCCATTCCTTTAAAAAATTCTGCTTCAGGGAAGATATCTTCCCCTCCCTGGTGGGACAGTCAATGCACAGATATAATTAAATCCCGAAATGAAGCTGAATTTAGGTATGTTAACAATATGTCTTATGAAAACCTAATGGAATATAACCGGATTGTTGCAAAATTCAGGCGACTGTTTCGGAAAAAGAAGTATGAGGGTTGGAAAAGGTTTTGTACCTCTCTATCCCCCTCATCCCCATCAAGTTTGGTTTGGCAAAATTTAAAAAAATTTAAGCGTGGTTGTTCTCCTCGAAATTTCCATCCTGTATCTTCAGATATAATGATTTCTTTTTTAAATAAGTTAGCTCCTGCCTATGTCCCTTCCTTAGAGGAAAGTCAGTCTCCTTTTGGTGATGCCATTATCTCCAATCACCCCTTAGATGTTCCCTTTTCCATTACAGAATTGGAAACAGTATTAAGTCATGTGCGTGACTCGGCTCCGGGATATGATGGCTTTCCTTATTCCTTTTATAAAAAAATTGGGCCACTTGGCCACCAATACCTTTTACATTTAATTAATATCTGCTTTTCTCATAGTTACATCCCTGCCAGCTGGAAATCACAGCTTATTATTCCAATTTTAAAACCAGGTAAATCCCCAGATAACCCAGATCATTACCGACCTATTGCCCTATCCCCTGTCATTTCCAAAATCCTGGAACATATGTTAAAAAATCGAATAGAGTGGTTTATGGAAAGCAGGGGCCTATTAGCAGAATCCCAGTTCGGATTTCGCAAAGGCTTCAGCACCATGGACAGTGTGGGCACACTAATTACGGACACTCGTATTGCATTCAGCAAGAATGAGTCAATAGTTGCAGTATTTCTCGACATATCTTCTGCATATGACAGTGTAAATCTTTCCATACTCAGGAGTAAACTACGAAAGCTGAGTATTCCAGTAAGACTCCTACACTGTGTCTGTAATCTTTTGTCTGACCGCTCTGTGAAGCTGCATGTTCCGGGAGAGTCATATGATCCCAGAACAGTCTGGCGAGGACTTCCACAGGGCTCTGTGCTTAGTCCACTGCTGTATAGCATCTATACGTCAGATTTACATTTATCGCTTAACAGAAACTGCCAAATTTTACAATATGCTGACGACTTGTGCTTGTATGTCCCTGATTTGCATATAGCAGCCGCGGCGGAATCAATGCAGGTGTCCCTTGACTCTCTAAACCAATGGCTTGCCTCACATGGACTTTCACTGTCAGCGCCTAAAAGCTCCGCATTGGTTTTCACTCGAAAGAGATCATACCCAGATGTTTATCTAGAGATTGAAGGATCCCCAATCAAGACAGAGGAAAAAGTTAAATTTCTTGGTATCATCTTGGACTCGAAATTGTCTGGTGTCGCCCATATTGACTTTATAGCTAATAAGTGCGACAAAAATGTTAATATGTTACGAGCTCTTGCAGGTGTTTGGTGGGGGGCCCACCCATTTAGCTTAAAACTCATATACAATGCTACTATAAGGAGTATTTTAGATTATGGTTCCTTCTTACTCGAGCCCTGTAGTAAAGTTGCTATGAAAAAATTGGACACCATACAATCAAAGTCCCTACGAATTGTATTAGGTTGCATGAGATCTACCCCAACAAACGCATTGCAGGTAGAGAGTGGTGACCCGCCTCTCCTTATCCGCAGGCAATATCTGTCAGATAGATTTGTCTATAAGGCATACTTTTTTAAAAACCACAAATTATTGTCTAAGCTTGCCAATCTGGGTAGTTTATTAAATCAAAGTCATTACTGGAGACATAAGGATGCCCCTTTATACATAAATTCTTTTAAAAAAATAGGTAAGGTTTTAGAAAATGCTCAGATTTCCCAGTGTGGTAAACTCATACAGAGGGATGATGCTCCATATGAAGTGTTACATTTTAACCCGAAATTTATACCGCACATTGGCATCAGTAAAGCTTCAATTCAAGCCAATAATATATTCTCTTCTATTGTCGATGGGAAATGGAGAGAATACCATAAATTCTTCACTGATGCTTCAAAATTATCCAATGACAGTAAAACTGGTATTTCAGTTTACTACGCAAATTCTCAGATTTATCTTCAGTTCCAATGCCCACCAGAGTCATCAGTGTTCACAGGAGAGTGCATCGGTATACTTGAGGCATGCCTCTTTATATTAGCTCACAATGTTATAAAAAAGGCAGTTATTTTCTCTGACTCCCGAAGTGCTTTACAAGCTGTTATTAAAAATCCTTTTAAGGATCCTCTACATAGCCCCATCATTCTGGAAATTAAAAGATGTCTATATTTATGTGCCATTAAGGAGATAGAGATTATACTGGTTTGGATACCTGGACATGCAGGTATTAGTGGCAATGAGTTAGCGGATGCATCGGCCAAGGATGCTGTTTCCAGTGACTTGGCTGACCTTAAACACTCCTTCATCCAAGTTTATGATTTGCTCCACTCTTCCAAAATCAGCATGTTCAAGTCTTGGCAGAGTTCTTGGGCTCATTCAAGCAGGGCAAAAGGCTGTCTATATGCCTCAATACAACCCTTAATACCTGTTAAACCATGGTTCTACAAATTTAAAAAGGTACCCAAACCTGTTACTTCTGTTATTTGTAGAATCCGCATAGGACACTGCTGCACCCCAGTCTTCCTACATAAAATCAGAGTACGAGATAACTCACTGTGTGAATGTGGGCTGGATGATGGCTCCCTGGACCACATTTTTCTTAATTGCCATCTTAATAAACCTTTCCCGTATGATCAGATTATCACAAAATTAAACATTCAGCATCCAGTTAATGTTCGTCACCTCCTTTCTTTCTTCCCCAATCCCTTTATGATTAGGGCATTTATTATATTCATATCCACTAACAAAATAAAGCTATAATAATAAGTAGGATATAATTGTGTTTGTTATATACATTTATATTATAATATATTCTACTAACACTTATTTGTGAATGTCTTTTGTTCCAGGCACCAAACTGAATCCATAATGTCAAATATTGCATAGTTTAATTGGCTGTTAATATATACCCATGTGTAGTCAACACCTGACACTGGCAGAAATTGTTGAAATACACAACAGGGTGCCATAAACAAAAAAAAAAAAAAAAAAAACATGCATATCTTATGCGTCGACTTGGTGTAGAAAATAAATGTTGTTTCTTTCAGTATTACTGAAATTCATAAATTAGATTTAAGATGTAAACTTAAGTGCACAGCGCTCTTCATCGACCATTTTCATGTTTTAAAAGCTATAAAATAATTGTCTGCACATTCCAAAATTGCGCTCGGTAGGCTTGTGTCTCAACTCAATAGTCTATTCTGTTATGTATTATAGCAGTTATCAGGTTTATAAGAAATATAAGAATTATGAACCCTGTGGGGCACAGCGACATTAATAAATGGTAATGATAAATATTGGAAAAACGTTCCTTTTCTTTTGGTGGGCAAAGCATCGATCGGTGAGACTTGTTCCGTATATTCTAGATTATTGTTCTCACAAAATGGTGGTAATAATTCTATATCGTATAAAACAACTAATTGCGCGAAATATAATTATAACTATGCGCTGAATTATGGGCATTAAGGCAATTACAGATTTTCTTCTAATAAAATAGCTAAACATACTATAAAATACATGGCATATATTTATCTACATCACGATCGATATTATAAATTACTGCAAATGAAACTTTGTGATCACCATAAAAACAATGGCTAATTTTTTAATTCCACTCACATATTAGTCTCTCAAGAACAAGGTTGTCGTAGACATTTCATACCTTGTCAAATAAATTTACTGTCTACATTAATCACGAGGTAATAGAAAACCTAAACTTAAATTTATACATTTAACCTTGTCTAGTAATACTTGTTTCTGTACTTAGAGATCTAGAAAGTAAGTGGCGTCGAGTGCGGTGTCGGCAGGACAATTACCTTTATTAAAAACTAGCGGTGCCCCGCGGTTTTACCCGCGTTAAAGTTTATAAATTATAACCTATGTGTTAATCCAGCGTGTCAGCTAACTCCATACCATAATTTTGTTTAAATTGCTCTAGCCGTTTAGACGTGAAGAAGTAACAAACATACGCACACACACTCACAAACTTTCGCCTTTATAATATTAGTGTGATTGAATCGTTTTATAGCGCGAAAATGATACTGAAATAAGAATCCCCGGTGAGGTATATAAATCCTGACGTGAAACTTGACTCTCTAATCCTGTAAATTATGTGGGGAATCATTCACCTAACCAATCAAGGACCTTTAGGTAAAGGTATCGTAATGATTTTATCGTATCCTGGATTCCAAAAATACGGACGAATTACAGAACGTTGTGGAGAACCAGTAGTTAACAATTATGATGCTTCCAATACCCAAGTTTTTAATTGAACTTTGTGTTATATAGAAATAAATGAATGACTATATATCGCTATTGCAACCTGAATCATTCTGGAGTGAATGATAATGCTATTAAGTAGCAATAATGCTGCTGAAATATCCAAGTATATTAATGTGTTGATACGTTAACATCAAACTTGGTATACCGTTGCATTACTAGCTGCCCTTTTCCCATACATTGAATTATTATTCATTTTCCACCCAAGATTTTAAGAGGAAAGCAATATTTTTAAGGATAATTTGAATTCACCCGTTGAATGAAATATAATAATGTACATTGTAAAATTGACTTTGTATAGTTTGAATGTATTTGATATTTATAAAAATTTATAGCATGAAACATTTATGATACAATTGCGTGCTTACTGAAAAAAAAACATTAAATTGATATAGACTTGGAGGAAGATACGAATCTCCATATTGTTGATTTTCTTACTGTTTTCTATATCACGAAGTAAGTGTATCACAAAGTAGCCGACATAACCCTAAAAATAGCCAAACTGAAGTGCAGTGGGCAGGGCACATAGCTCGCAGAACCGACGTCCGCTGGAGCAGAAAGATTCTCGAGAGGCGACCGCGAACCGGAAGACTCAGTGTGGGCCCCCTGCAAGGTAGACCAACGATCTTGCAAGGATAGCGGTAAGCCGCTGGATGCGGTCAGCATAACACTGGCTTATATAAAGCAGTGGACATCTAGCGGCTGATATGATTATGATGATGATATCACATGTTTACACGGAGAACTTGAGGGAGATTAATATTAGTACATATCTAGGTGATTACATTAGCCGGGTACCTGTTCAAGGAAATGTAACCATGTGTGTTTTGTGAACAAATGCTAACCGCATGTGGAAGAGCGCTTCCGCACACCGCATTAGTAAATTAAACGCAGCCTTTTTATTCCAATCCAATATTGTGCTGATATTGATAAATACAGTAGGTTGAACTCGCTGCATTTAGTAATATGTTATTAGAAAGTCCGCAAGTTTACATTCTAACAACCCTATGTGTGCCCTCTGGGTTTATCTCTGATGTTCTATTGGCTATATACGTTTTCCAATGTCTACAACATTAAAAGGTTTCCAATAGCATTAAAAGGTAGCAACATTAAAGAGCCAGACCATAGCGTTTTACAGCTATATCACCAACTCGACTGGACCTTGGAGCATACACACCTAGTCCGGAGTTTGGGTAAGGTCACCAGAGCTCAACGGGAAAAGAGTAAGGCTCGGCAATGTGCCACTGTTGCTATGTATGCTGCAAACTTTACGTTTACTTTACACTTTCTGTACTATCGCTGTCATCCGATAGCACCATTGGCGACACGACCCGAGAGATCTGTATGACAGACGACGGCTCTACACGTTGTCCGAGGACGGGGGTGCAAATACTGGAAACTTCCTTACTTTGGGCTGAAACTTTGTTTTTATGGAAAAATTTCAAAGTCACACACACAGTAATTAACAACTATCATCTAATGACTACAACTGGGACCGGCAGTGCAATGTGCAATCTGAAGCATAGAGACGGTCTCCCCTCTTTATACAGACCGTGTGCGTTCGAGCGTAACTTTGCCGATCCAGACTCAGGATAAACAGACATGTTCATGTACACAAATATCTGTCCTGGGTGTTAATCGAACCCACGACCTGCGGCGTGGAAGGCAATTATTTAACAACCACGCCAACCGGCCCGTTATCGTTAATTAATGCATAGTAAAATAAATCTACTACAATTTAATTTTCTTATTCTATTACAATCCTGTATAATTTCCGGATAGTAATTTAAATTTAAACAATAATTTAAGTAAATTGGCTGTGTTTTACTTCAATAAGTAATTAAAATTTGCTGTGTGGCTGACGGCAAAAAATCACCACCCCTTCTTATCCCTTGGGGCTTAGAAATCGCACCGAGGGAATTCTCTCCGAGTACAGGCAACAGCGTCTCACTGTGTACTATGACTATCATACTGCGATCGCCATCCCGTCTGCCATGCGTGACGATTATGGCTCCAATTGATGGACAAAATGTAGAGATCTTTAGACAAGGGCTTTGTCCAGCTGTGCACTGTATTCGGCTTACATGATGATGAATTTAAAAGCATAGTTAAAATGCCTGCGTAATTTCAATTGTTTATAAAATGCAATTGGAAATTAAATTTAAAATATCTACAAATCTAGGTACTTGGAAATACTAGAAATTCTAGTGCATTACTCTGTTTAGGTATTCCACAAGCCACAACTGCTGGTGTGAAAGTGGTAGCAACATGTTTTTGCTCATCCATATGTGAAAGTATGTTTTCGTATAATAATAGTTTCGGACTTTTTTGTTGATATTGGTTTTTGTAGGAGCAGAATTTTTTGCACAGCTATGGAACATGCTGGTCAAAACGAAGTTAGACTACTTAATAGCAGTAGTAATAAAAAGACGTTTTTAGGAAGATGACTGCTGTCACACGGCACGACACGACACGGCTGTTTGTGTATAAAATAATCTATATTTTAAATACAGTTTCAATTTGAAGTAGTGACGTCAAGTGGCACAGTGAATATGACAGTTGGACATAAAATAATAATTTCAACTTCATCCACAATTACAATTGTACGCCAACTTGATGCTTGTAATGCTCTATGGTTTCATAAACGAATACGATACCACATATACAGACGCTTTTTGTTTAACATTCTTAATCCTTCGTAAATATCTTCCGAATACTGGTTAAAGGCCCTTTGATAAAATCCTTAGCATACCGGTTTGGGTAAGCGACCTGATTAAAAAAATCCGAATTCGAAATACAAACAGCCTTAGCGGTACATTGGCTTTCATGGCATTATTATATGACACGTGTATTTTTGAAATGTAAGGGACTTGTAACAACAATTATTACCATTGGAAATAATAATATCAGTTTAAAAAATGTAGACACGACGAACTATTAATTACAACAACCGTCTTAAAAAAAATTGATATGGGGATTTGTATATGTATTTTGTTTTTATGATTGCTGTGTTAGTTTCACTTAGGGAATAATAAATAGGTCGGTTTACACAACCATGGACAACTTCCATACATAAAAAACATACAACAGACTTGTTTAACCTTCTTCTTATTAAAAAAGCCGAACATTATAATGTTAGCGAGTGTGCACCGTTAGTTTACACAGTTTTAATAATCATACACTTCTTAGCAAAATATTCGAAACTTTTTGTTTGGTTTTGTATGAGTTTTAAATATTTTATTTACATTTAACATAACATAAATAGTGTCAGTTAATTGCGGATATTATACGGTCATCGTTTAACGAATATTAATTAAAATTAATTTTCTTTAGCGATCGTGATTTGTTCAAGAGTGTTTGTATATATACTTTTTGTTTTACGAATTCTTCTTTATGGGTTTAAAGAAGAATTCGTAACACATAAAGTTGATTAAGTCAAATTTCCTCCCAGGCATAACTGCCGTACATGATTGAACGGAGCAGTATCACAATTTTGTGTTGTAGGATGCTATCCCACTTTTAGGTACAACATTATTTTAGAATCGCCAAACTTGCAGCGTACCTAGAAACATGGGGATGAAGACTTGTGTCTCTCTGCAGCGTTCGACCAATGATATAACATAAACACACGAGTCTATGACTGCTAGCATAAGGATTGGTTGAACCCTTTAGTGAGGCATGCGTCTTCGTCGTCATGCTAGCATGGCCTTTGGTTGCATTGTTACTTATATCTAGACTGCTACACTAGCTCTCTAGTAGGTCACTAAACTATTCTCGAAATATTAGAATATCATCACCCCATCTCATCCCGTGGGGAGCATAGAAGTACACGAGAGTATATCTTCTAGAGGACGGGCAGCAGCTTCCTTCTGAGTACTATGATCATCTTACTGCAATCGCCAAGCGTGGCGATTATGGTATATCTCCTCAAGATGATTCTTTGGGGAGACTTGTTCAGCAGTGGATTTCTTTCGGCTGTAATGATGCAATATACAAAATATCCGGTTCTAGATCCGTCTAAAAAGATTTTGATTAAATAAACAGCGTACCTAAAATCATTCAAGCTAGTTCTGATTACCGGGAAATCTCAGTCTCGGTCGCCCAGTTACTTATTATAATGTGATATTCAACAATAATATTACGTGGGAGTAAAACTCCGATATAATCTGATTAATTACCCAGCCATGCGCTAGTAATTGAATACCATCGAGTAATGTGATGTTAAATGCCCACAGTACTATATTGTGCCATATAAACAGACATATAGACCGTATATACGGAAAATGTTTGTACTATTCAATGAAACACAATTTTTCAGTACGAAAGAAAGAGGGTAAAGAAGAAAATATATATTTGTTTCAGCATAACATAATCGTAAGAAAACTCACGACCCCGACTATGATAACATCATTTTGGAAAAGAGCTGATCCTTCTGGAATTATATTAACCAAACATAGCTATGATCCATCGCAAGAAAACTAGCTTAGAAATTTAAAAAAAAACAGCATCTTAATCGGTTCATCCGTTTGAGAGCTACGATGCCACAGACAGACATTGATATATACGTTTTGGGTTTTATTATGACACCATAAGTTCAATAATAATATCTTGTTGTTGATTTACACACGTATGACGTAATGACAAACAACGTACGCATATTTTTTAAAAATAATGCATTTCTTAATTTTAGGTACATAAATATCTTCATATTAATTAATTTGTATTTTCCCTGGCTGTCTACTACATCCATAGTGGATCATTCTAATGGGTTTCTAAAAAGCTATGCGATCCATCTATTGAAAGCTAAACTATTCTTATTCTTTATTGCGCACAGAAACATACATATACATAGGTTAGAAGTTACAAAAAGAAAATGCATGCACATAGGCAGGCTTATTTCATGATTGAATTTTCTTCCGGCAAATTGTCAGGACAGTGGGATTATTTTTGTGAAATTATGAGTATAGGCAGTATACAACAAAGTATTATAATTATGTACCTTGTCGGGTAAAAATATTGATAAAATACGCAATAAACCTACATACCTGAAATATACGTAAGTTACGGATACAAGAACTATGATAATTATCTTGAATAAAACACTTTAATAATATTGTAGCACACTTTATTATTATTATCTTACAACTAATTCTAACTATAAATATTATTACTTAAATAAGAAAGCAAACATTAAATGAAATGCATAAAAATATGTTTGTAGAAATATAAAAATAAAAGCACTCACATTATGTTCCCGTTTAGTTTATTACAACGCCGGTTTTCAGCTGATATTAAAATACGTTTCGTGTTATTCTTACAATACATACAATATAATATGTTATCCATATCGTTCTATCGAAATCATGGATATAGATGAACATATGGATCGACTGACAGTTCAAATTCGACCAAACCATAATCAAACTTTTTTGCGATATTGCGTAACTTAGAATTAGTACATATGTGTGTATTACTACTACAACCAAAAGGTATTAGTAGGAATCGTAAATAAATTGTAACTTTGCAGTATCGACAAGACTCCCCGTTGTATCTGAACAATAATTGAAACTCAACAATAAAATAAATAACAATCAAATACTTAAGTTGTCGTGTTATGTCGTAATATCGTGCCTGTATTATCTATAGTTATCCTTGAGGCTCCACAGTTTCATATATAGTTTTAACCTGTGATATCTAAGTTGCGTTGAACGCAACGTTATATACATAGGCTTTCTAATGTTAATCATCAGAAAGCCTATGTGTCGTATAAAGCAATAACGTCTTTAAAATAAATATAAATTTTACAAAATAAACTCTACATTCAGTTTTATTTTAATAATTAAAACCCACTGAATGATTTTATAATGTATAACTTACTATACTGGCTGCGAAAAATTAAAACATAACCGATCTACGAGGCACTTGTAACCGAATGCTAAATCTATGATCGAAATGTTCATCATGTGGAATAGGGTTTTAATTTATTCTTCTATGCTGTAAGTAGTGTATTTATTTGTTTGTGAGCGTTAACCTAGACAACTAGTTGTTTCTCCGATAAGTATTTATTGAAACCGAACCTTACTCCCACAGGAAAACCACATGCGACAGCTGTTAATCACATATATAATTCCTCGTTACACATTGAACTATACACAATCAAGTTACACTTACATAAGTGTATACATATTATTATATCAAGCCAACAAAAATTAACTACTTATTATATTATTACACTATCACAGCAATGTTAGATACTATTTCTATTAATTTATGTTTCTTTGTTAGAAACCTTCAGTATCTAAGTTTACAAACCCAACAATTTATTTTTTATTACCAATGGAATAAATAAACTTTAGCATTAGTAGTAAAATAAACAGATAATGTAGAAATTGTACCGTAATCATTTGATGCTTTTTGCAAGTTGAGCAATTTTGAGCACTAAAAACCCTTGAAAGTAATCTATCTGGTAACACTACTTGGTTCGCTGACTAGTACACACGGCTACATATCAAGCCATACATTTCTAGTAGGGATGTTGCGGATGCAATTTTTTTCACATCCGCGGATGCGAATGAGGATGCGGATTTTTTGGCGTTCACATCTGCAGATGCGGATGCGGATATGGACGGTTTTTTACAAAAATATATAGGTGCCGAAATAAAGAAGCAATTATAGAATGGTTTTTCATATTTTTATAAATTAGTAGCAGAAATTGAAAATCGGAGCATTATCTATACATATAATAAAATCGTAGGAAAGTCAAAACTGTACTTACATTGAATATTTTTTAAAAAGAATACTTGGGGTGTGATCTACAATGGATATCGAATACAAAAAAATATTTTTTAGAATTTTTGTCTGTATGTATGTCCGGGATAAACTCAAAAAGTACTGCATGGATTTACTTCAAATTTTGCATAAATATTACTAAGAGGACGGGTCAACATATAGGCTACATATTATCACGCTATCACCTACGGGGGAGGAGCTGTGATAAATTATAAAGTTTACGCGGGTAAAACCGCGGGCCACAGCTAGTATTCAATAAAAAGCAATATTACCGCTTTCTCAGGGTCAAGTCTGTTACGCAGGGATTCGTAAATCAAATTTGCACTATTGAACAATTCTTCACTTGGAATACTGCCTGGTGGTGTCGACAAAAATCTGCGAGCTATTTGTAATAGTTTTAACTCTTCTCGGTGGACGCTCCACTATTTTAGAGGATTTTCATCCACATTGACCCTTTTTTTCTGGCGCTAAGATAGCAATGTCCTTTTAATCACAGTTTCAGCGCTGACATATTCCACTATTTGCTCACTCTCATCTTCATTTGATGAATCCAACATCATAGCTTTTCTGTTCTTTAGCTAGAATAAAATTAGATTTTCTGACCAAACTCTCCTGGTCCGAATAATTTTCTAAGGAAACTGTCATTCTCACTCTTTTCACCTCTTTGAAATTAAAATAATCAGAACCATCAAACTTAGTATTTGTAGCAATAAACAAAATGTCCTCTAATTTTTTCCTCGGTCACTGGTGTTAAAAATGTATGCCTATAGCGAGGGTTTAAGTAGGTGGCCATGCCATACAAATTTTTCTCTGATAAGATAGAAAACTTTGTAGTAAGTTCAGTTTTTAGAGTCCTGACGGCCTGTCGAATTGGTTCGAACGAAAGTTCGCTCCTATTGGTCAATGAGCACGCGCCGATCGCCTGCCCCACCAATTTCTTTCTTGTAGCAACTTGTGTGACATCCGCATCCGCATGCAACTCCGCATCGATTATTGCGGATGCGGAAGTGGTTGCGGATGTATAAATTGATGCGGAAGTTCCGCATTTGCGGATGCAGATGCGAATATCATCGCAATATCCCTAATTTCTAGTATAAGCTGATCTCGCGTTGTATAGGATTTCCATGCAATGAGCGGTCAGCTTATATTGGAAATATTATAGCTTGATATGTAGCCGTGCGTAAGTCAATGTGTTTAACGAACAATTAAATATAAGGTGTAACATTAATTGTAACTTAAGGGAGCTAATTTTCCTCTGAAACTGAACATTAGCATTCAAAATACACAAAAAATTACCTTCCCAAACAAGAATAACGATCAGCATATATATTTCGTATAGGAAGACAAAAAAAAACATATTTCATAAACTGGTTTTCTTCTTAATTAGTTCAGTTTCATGGCTAGATAGCGATCCTCAAGGTTCCTTCGTTATTTATTTTACACCTTGTAAAAAGGTTTTAAATAAAAACAAAACCGTATTTTTAATAACTATTCTTGTGTTTTATTAAATACGTATTTTAATATAAATTTTAAGTACCTACTTAATTTTCCAGAAAACTGAAATAATAATACAGTATTTATGAATGTTTTACAATCAGTATACCTAAATATCTATATGTAACTAGAAATAATTATGCATACTTAACTATATTACTACAAACATGTTCTGACTATTTACAAGCGCTTTTTTAAAGTCTACGTGAATAAAACCATTTTATTTTATTTATAATTATTATATCAGTTTTATGGAGATTTGCCATACTAAACAATACGTGAGCATTCTGTGTGCCTAGCTTACATTTATTATTCAGTTATAGTGTGCCAAGCTTACATGTCTATATCAGATATTTTGTACCTACCTTACATGTTAATTCAGTTATTATATGCCTAGCTTACATGTCATTTCCAATATTATGTGTCTAGCTTACATGTCCATTTCAGTTATTGTATACAATGCTTACATGACCATTTCAGTTATTGCGTGCCTAGCTCACATGTCTATTTCAGTTATATATTAATTGATAAAATTAATGATCTAAAAAGTGAATAAACAATCTGAAAATTAAAATAATACAAATCCATATTATAATAGAGCTATTTAAATTCTAAGTATTGTATTCTATTAAGTGCCGCTTAACGTATTATAATTAGATATATTTCTTAATCTATTCATAAGATTTCGTATGAACTTGACATTAGTCCCGATTCCGATCAGTTTAGTCGTAACCAAACTAATTTTAATATAATTGCATTGCCCTCTAACACAGTATTACGAAAAGGAAACGCCCTTTTTTATTACTATTAAATAGATAATATTAAAATTTATATTTTAAATAGAAAATAGATTAAATTTGTTGAATCGCATAACGTTGAGAGAAATATACATGGTGGTAGAATCCTTAATAATACGATATACCAATTATACGCTCAGACTCAAGTACTAAAAGGAAAATTTACGTAGTTTAACTGTACTCAAATGCCCTATCCTTTTTATACTAACGAGTAATAGGAAAAAATACAACATTAAGATTAGGTTATGCATGTTAGCCGTCAAGGTCAGATACAGTGATAAATTGAATAATTTAATCTAAACCTTTATTGGTCAAACATTCGGCGTTCAGATCTGACCCCTGAGAGAGCAAAATTTTACAAATTTCCTGTGCCGCTTTCAGATGGAACTATTAGCTAGCGTACGAAGATATTATGGCTTGCACCCGACTTCAGAAGAAAATATTATGAGAAAAATGCGTAGGTAATTAACCGAGCAGTACCTCTGTAGAAAGAGGTTTTATGTGCACAAACATATCCGTGTAATTTCATTGCCTCATGCCCATAACATGATTGGACTTTGGGTTAAGACTAAAAATATTATGCCAGAAAAATGTTAATAGTAGGTACCTTATGGGATCCAAATTTGCTATGAATATTGTCTTCAAGCCTATGTAATGTAATGTTGTTTTGATGGGTTTATCCTACAGGTTGCAACTGCCTTCCCCAATTAACTGTGAAGGCTTCATGGCGCTTGGGGGTTTTAAGATGTCTTTATAATTTTCTTCTTTATCATTTCTGATGGAAAGAAATGTTGAATCCCTCTAATACTTTCGACGAATGAAGTCACGGAATTGTTTCGTAACAAATCGTATTTTTTGCGATTGCAATTGGGTAATGGTAGTATAATACTGCCAACTTAATAGAGTTGTTGACTCAATTTATATTTTCAAACAGAATGTATACAATAAATATATCCTGTGGCTACTTCAATGTGATAAAAGAAATCAGACGACTGATTCTTTTGTCGTACTATAACGAAATTATTTCTTCCTTCGACATAGCGTCTATCCAATGAGGGGTGAAACAGCAAAATACGAGCCGGCGGGTATAATTGACGGCCTACATCTTTTGCACTAGTGGTAGCTCTCCCACGGTTAGAGCCTTCTCCCGCCTCTATCGAATTTCGGTGAAAACTTTCTAGGTCTACCTACTGGAAACGTCATTTTAAATGAAAAATATGCTTGGTGTCCTCACATTTGGCCCCCTCCTTTTTAACGTCCGGATCATTTGCCTGCTCAACTATACATTTAAATAGTATTCACTCTAAATGAACTTATGACAAGATATATTATTATTCTGCAAGTTTTCCGAAAATTTCAAATGGTTTTTATGGAATACGTCGAATCTCTAGCCATCACAGTAATATTATAAAGGCAAAAGTTTGTGAGTGTGTATGTTTGTTATTTCTTGACGGCTAAACGGCTGGAGCAATTTTAATAAAACTTGGTATGGCGTTAGCTAAAACCCTGTATTAACAAGTAGGCTATAATTTATAAAGTTTAACGCGGGTAAAACCACGGGGCACAGCTAGTCATATATAAAGACAAAGGTGAAACCTATAAATCCGGCTGCCAATAACGCAACCACTTTCAAAATCCTCCGTTAACTTTCCGTTTCCTTAATAAATCACCCAAAACAAGCCTACAATAATATATCTCAGAAAAACATCCCGATTTACGATTCATTTCTCAAATAAACACGATTAGTAGTCGAATCACGTGTTTCAACTTCTTTCTCCCAGTGGAGGTGGCCTACACACATTCACTTGGTAACTCGTCACAGTGACAGGGAAGGATGTGAGATGACAATGCGGAGTAGCTTTACAAAGCAAGTGAACTGTGTGCGACGTAGACTGTTCTTTGAGCTAGGGAACCTTTCATCACACTCCGTTACTATGGCTACCATTACATACGTCAGTGGCGAAGATTAATGTGCTTATATTTGGACACAATTGGACTGGTTCAGAGTTCCGTACCAAAATGTTAATGAGGAACTCTTACGTTCCGATTCAGACTGTCCGTCCGGCCGTCCGTCAATGCCGTATATTTTATTTTACCGCAACACACGCACACGCGATACTCCGACTCAAAAAAGGACATATGTGGGTCACACAAATTGTTGTGCGAATCTCGAATCCGAAACACTGCAGTCAAACTACTGCAACTATAGAACAGAAGATCGGATTTTCATGACACTACTGCTAACCGTTTCGTTTAACTATCTTTCCGATAACAGCTGCATTGATATTGGGTTAGCCACTTTGAAGGTACAGGTATGACACACATACACAAGCTTAAAATGTGTAACATCCCTATTTTTCTATTGAAGGCAGACTAATCAGCTTTATCGTCTAATAAAATTTAATGCATCCAACACTAATCTTGTCTGATGGCAAGCAGGGACATGGTATATGATGGAGCACGCTAATTAAACTAATCCGGCAGACCATGCTCGGTTAATTTTCTAAATAACTTTAATGTGTTCATTTGTGAACCTGTATCTGCTCTCTATTACGAGAATCAACAGCACTCAAGAAACAAATGACTGGCGAAATCTTATAATATTGTAGCAACCTTACTTAATTAACAAAGCGTATCCACTATTTTGCTTTGAGTGCAAAAAGTAAAAATCCATTTCTGATAAGGTTCCAAACAATTGTTTTCTTATCTTAATAATTCTAGAAATATTAACAAAGCGTATCAAAACAAATTGATTTTCTTGCGTTTGAAGTCCTCCGTAGACGTCTGATTTCAACTCGTATAAATACCAAATTAAACATTGTCAATAATGTCCTCCTGATCGAATTTCAGCCATGGCAGCCAGTCTCGATGGAGACTTACCATTTGTGCGCCAAATATTGTAGTGCACAGGGGTGTGCATAAACAGTTGCATTATCTATTACCTCACTTTCATGATCCGATGTGACAGAGTACAGGTATAGGACCGACCGCTTTGCTCGCTTGCCAATATAGTGGGCATCACATCTCGATGAGCTCTGGCGACCTTGTTTTGTTATTGTGACTACATGCACTCATAAGTAAGATCGACTCTTGCTAACCAGATAGATTTTTCTCGGCAATATATCTAAGAGAAAGATAGAAGATTCTTAAAATCAGTACGTATGCTTCAGGTTTTCATAAAATTGGTTGCTTATTCGCTGACTAAAGTCAGGCGTTTTTGCTCAAATTGATGTCGGATTGAAATCAGTCGCGTCCGTAAAGCCCTAGTTGGACTTTAATAAGAAAACAACTTTCAATCAATTTAAAATAAATCTCGTCATATTTAAATCAAAGCTCATTTGCTGGAAACAAATCTCGTCATATTTAAATCAATGCTCATTTTCTGGAAACAAATCTTGTCATATCAACGCTCATTTGTCCCATACAAATCTCGTTGTATTTAAAAATGAACGCTCATTTATCGCATATGAAATACTTCTATCTGCTGCCAATTAAACATTAACGTCGGATATAATTCAGTTATATAAATAGTTCTAAATTCATATTTTAAAGAATTTCCGCTTAGTGTAGCAGTGTTTTATCTTAATAAAACACTGCTACACTAGGCAGAATTGATTATTATGATGTCTGTACATTTCGATTCTTGCCTTTGTTACTTATTCGGATTCCATAATACTCTGAATATGCTTTATAATGGGTTGGAGCCGTAAGAGCCGGCGTTCCCAGGATTCTCATGTTTTTATAGTAAGTGCTACGCATGTGCATAATATCGGCTTTGTTCTTTCGTTGTGGAAATACAACCATTAGCAGAGCATTTGGCTAAATGTTCTGCAGATATTTGTATTTGCTAATCCCATCTAATGTAGATGTTCCCTTGTTTCATTCTATAACGGGTAACATAGGTAATAATTATGGTTTGGCCAACGTTTCGTTGTCTTTAGGAAATCATCTGTAGGACGAATGCGGCCGCATGTAGTCGCGTCCCGTTCGGACAACATAACCTAAATCATTTGCCTGGGTTGCCTTGTACAGTTTTCATAATGTTTACTAATTCCACGTTCATTTTTAGATTATACGAACCGTACTTAGTTGGTCAATAATATTACATAGTAAGTAATGAGGAAAACGTCCTTTTAAAACAGATTTACGTTATTTCACTGTAGGTTAAGGAAAATAATTAAAAACACAATTAATAATTGTTAAGTAAATTAATTTTACATCGAATCAGATTGAATTTTATTAGTCCATTTACCTTCCTTATATATATCACGGACGTAGGGAATACCATAACGAAAACGAATGATGGATTCAGTATTTATTTGGTTTTGACTTATGTAATTATATTTTATTACCTAAGCTCTCTAGGTAATTAGCATAACTTCCAATGTCTGTCTTCGGGAAAGGCACCGAGACGAGAGCTTTTATACCATACACATTATACCCTAGTATATAAAATAATTGCAATAATTAAACACATTATTCGGCTCACCAGTTGTTGTGAAGAATATATAGGTAAGACTAAATAAGTCGACATCAAAATTATAAATATTGACATTATATCGTTCACAATTTAGTTTTCGCTAATTCTTTCACGGCCTCATATTTTTTTAATATTTGAAAATATATACTGTTTTAACCCTTAAACAGGTCGTGAAATAGACGAGAAACATCAATTCCAACCTTATAAACTCTAGAATAAAGTCCAAAAACAATGAAAAAAATATATAGCAATGTCTGGTTAAGGGTTAAAACATAGAAACCAATTTCAACTTTTCTGCATTGGAAATTTCCTAACGTAAATACTAAAAAAAACAGTCTAAAAACGTCCTTTTGATGTCGCTTAGTAACAATAAGTTTCATCAACAATAAGTGACCTCTGAAGCGTAGTGGTGTAACCTATTCGGTCTGTTATAGTTATGCCCGTGACAAATTCGGTCACCGTAGCCTAGTTGGTAGTGCTCCTGCCTACGAAGCTGGTGGTCCTGGGTTCGAATCCCGGTAAGTGCAAATATTTGTGTGATGAGCACGAATATTTGTTTCTGAGTCATGGATGTTTTTTATGTATTTAAGTATTTATCTATCTGTATAAGTATGTATATCGTCGCCTGGTACCCATAGTACAAGCTTTGCTTAGTTTGGGGCTAGGATGATCTGTGTAAAAAAAAAAAAAATAGATAGAAAAAAATATATATACGCTGCTATACTAATCGGACAGGCCTATCAATCATTACTATTTCTCTAAAGCATTCACGTTCTTATGCATATTGATCCGCAACAGGAGATTTACAAATACGAATTCAGAGCCGTTAAATAAAACCGAGATGGAACTTTAGTTGTTCAGTAATATTATGAAAACCAAAATTAATCTGACATTAATTAGCAGATATACTTATCTAACGTTTACGATCGAGTTCATAGTTTCTTAATCAACGGCCAAGTTACTCTGAAAACCGTCTCCAAGATAAATTGTACAGACGCCAGCACATCAAGCTACCCCAATCTGTCAAATTTCCCGAATTGAAAGTGAACCTTATGATTATATGATAAAGTTGAAAAATTATAAAATAAATTTGACAGTTAAGGGTAGCTGGATGTGTTGGCGTCTGTACAAGGTCAACGGAAATGTTGCAGTCAAATTAAATCATATTGTTTACTCTACGGTGCCGCCAGCTACCAGGCTAGCATAATGGTAAAGGCATTATAATTTAGTATCTCTTAGCAGGACAGCGGCTTCGTATGAAGGCAGGCCGCTGTCGCGCGCGGCACCGGCGTGACACCGAGGACATGGCTCCGTCACCACTTCCTGAAAATAGAAATATCATGTTCAAATGTGTGATCGCTTTATAGAGACGTTTTTTGCAACTGTCTCTCTACGTTAATATGCGAAGGCGCTGACCGCTCGACTATTTGAGGATTGGAGAAAGCACTAAGCTCCATGTAAAGCAATGATGATGCGTTTGTACTCTTGGCTGGCGTGTACGATTTACTGGAATATGTTCAATGTCACGAGAGTTTCTAATAAGCTTTACTTGTTCTAGGTAATCAATACTTTTTGAACCCAGGATATGTGCAGTTAAATACGTTACCGCTATAAAAACCGGCGAACAAAAATCGCCTTGAATTAAGAATCATAGTTTCAAATTCTAAATTTATACTACCCGCAGTTTGAATGAAGACAATTTAATATAGTGCCAAGATGGCGTGACATCAACTAAAACTTATTCGATTGCGCCCGCTCCCCGATATAGGTCACAGTAACTCAATCGCTTCGTTTGGTAACTTATAAATAGATACAACAAAAATATTTTGATATGCCGAACTAAAATTGGAACTTGCGTTCTTAAAGAAAGTGTTTTTACGGGATATACATATGGTTATGCTGCATTTGGCTAATGAAATCGCAGAAAATAGTACTTAGTGTGATGAGCACGATTATTTTTTCTTTGTCTGGCTGTAATTTACCTATAATATGTATGCATTTATAAATGTTTGTCTTATTAACACTTTGGCATAAACGCGTAGTATGTAGGGCGCCATTGATCTGTAATAAAATACCTAAGAATACATTTAAAAATAATCTAATTGAAAAATGCTATTACAACGTTAATGATTTCCGAATGGTCAACATTGTTATAATTGTAATTAAAAAGAAATCTCTAATCTGATTTCACCATATTAAGTAGTTTGTTGGGTTCGATTTCCATGGGATCCATGATACCGATTTAATTAAAACACTAAAGAAAATATCTTTATCACGCTATCATAATGTAAAATTCAATATGATTGGAGTGAAATGAGAAACAAAACCGAAGCACGACGCTTCGACTTCGACTACCTTAAAATAATTCCTCTTGGCCTAGCCAGAGAATCAAACAGACACGCGTGTTTGAACTCACTGTAACTAATACGAACTCTCAAGAGGCTAGATAGAATAAAAGTCAAGATAGATGCAACTTAATATAATTAATTTTCCGACTTGTGGCTCCACACAAATTGGTTTAGATATGACCTTTTGCTAACATTTTTGACCTTCGACATATAAAAATGGAGTGATGCTATAGATTAGAAGGTTAAAAGCCTATTAGTATGTCTATAACATCGTCACTCTCTTAATAATAAACATATTTTACTGCATTTTGATATTAAATATATCGTCTAGAAAACAAAGCCAATAGGTAACAAACACCTACATCCTCCAAAAGGAGATGAGCAAGGCGATCTAGCCAGTTCGTAGCTTAACTCAGAGTGCCTGTAGGTATCTTCTGGTTATCCTGATGTCAGAGTTGTACATGCCGCCCAGTAGGCCGAAGCACGGAGACGCTCATAAATTTGGCGGTCACCCATCTATGGACTGACCGCGAGCCTAGTTGCTTAACCTCGTCGATTGTTTACGGACCGGTGAGAGCATCTGGCTAATTCATCTAATCTTTTTTTTTTTTGATAAATCAGGGTGAATGCTAATGCATGACACCCGCAAAAAGTGTCTGCGGGTGGGTATGTCGGACTCGCACCGACTAAACCTAACCTGCCGTGGACTTCTTCTGGCGCCTGATACGGGGAGCCCCGGGAACGCGGGTATGCTGCTCCGGTGCCCCCCTTTTGCGCCGTGTCCCAGATGGTCGGGGCACCCGGGGAGAGCTGTGGGTTGCCCTCTCCATTTGCCGACTCCTGCCAGTACGGCACAGCGACTGCTCCACAAACAGTTCGCTGTCTTCCCGGGGCTGCTTGCACGTGGCGGCAGTAGAGGACACTTCTCATACTGCCACCGCAACCCCGAGGGGAGTAGGGCTAACGGCTGCCGCCGCCGCCCCGACGCCTCCTCCGTCTACGAGCGGGGTCGGCTCGTTCCCGATCCCGCTCGGCGGCCTCCTTCTGGAGCATGACTGCTTCGCAGAAGGAGACCACGGCGTCCCATTTGGTGGAGTCGCCAGCCAGCATTGCATACACGACTGCTGGCGGCGAAAGATCCCGTCCGATCTCAGCGACCAGGACTCGTCTCTCGGCCTCCCAGGCCGGGCAGTCCTCCAGCGTATGCTGGGCAGAGTCCAGGTCGCTCCCGCAATGGTGACAATGTGTCGTCACTTCTTGGCTGATCCGGCACAGATACTCACCGAAACACCCGTGTCCGGTGAGTATCTGAGTCAGTCTGTAGGTGACGTAACCACACTTCCTTCCCACCCAGGCCTCGAGGTGAGGCAGGATAGCACCGACGGCACGTTGGCGCGCGTTCAGGCGCAACTCAAGCAAACCGGTGTAAACCGTCGCGTCGACTGCCGCCAGGAGATCAAACGGCGGGAGGCGCGCCAGGAGTGTCGCCGCCTCAAAGGATACCGTCCGGTATCCTCGTGCGATCCGTATGGCCACCACACGCTGCAGGCTATTCAAAATAGCTCTGCAGCGGGAGGCGCCCGTCAGGCGTTCAGACCAGACGGGCCTAAAGGACCATGTATCGCACAATTCATCTAATCTAATAGAAAGAATTAATGGGATATTATATTCTTTAACTTTTCTCTTCGAATTAATTGTAATAACACTTTCTGGCGCAACACGGGTATAAACCCAGGAAAGGTGCAATTGAAAACGCTACCACTAAATCAACGAGATAGTCCAAAAATAGACCAATTATAACAAATGCGATAATTTGTGATATAGCTAATTATTTACTAACTTAGTGAGATTTAATAGAATCTAAAATAGTTGGCCACGTTTTCCCCAATTCCGGATTCAGGAAAACGCCTCGAGCCTTTGGGCGAAAGTTCTTACAAGCTGCAAACTCTCGCAATGTTGTACTCAACTTTTGGTACAAAATAGCATTTCTAAATATATAGTAATATTTCTTGGAATAAAAATGAAACTTGCTATGAACTGCAACTAAACCTTTAAGTTTTTATCACCATGTGAATCTTCTTTTTCTTTTATACTACCAAGTAAACGGTCCACCTGATGATGATGATTTTGATGGTGAGCAGTTACGGTAATATATATGTTGCTACACACATGCAGGCTTAGCTCACGCGTTACCGGCATTATATTTTTCCTCGATGGGTCGGGTGATCTTACTTACACCCAGAACCACAACTTTACACTATGATATACGTAATATTACGTGGAGTGTTTTGTATGATTTGTAGGAATTTTGTCGGTCCAGCTGCTTCACGGTGCAAGTGTCATAGGCTAAGGTCACCGCATAACGGTTGGACAGAACATTAGTTACCGAAATTATCGTATTGATAAACGTGATTGAATAAATTTCCACCCCAGCAGGTTTTCCTGGACCAAATTTCCGTCCTGTTACCGTCTGTTTTGAGATTGAAGAGAAAGACTTGGACAGGAACGAAATACAGAGGAAAAAATGAAGGAGTCTTTTGCTAACTAAAGGTGGTATAACAATAAATATCAGGATTGGGGCTTATTATACAGATCAGCAAATAGAAACCCATTCCGTACGTTTAAGGCGTCTGCAATACCTACTAATCAATCAATTATAACAGCTCACTTGATAAGACATATAACCCTCGGTCCTTTTGCAGCTGGCTTTTCTAGTTTTAATTCTCTTATTTTATGAGGCTCCAACGTTGTTAAATCATTCTGCCTTCCGCTTTGCTCTGTAGGGAAACGGATCGACTTTTTTCAATTCTTTGTTTTCTTTTTTCTTATTAAACTTAACGATTGCTCGGGAGTTGCAATGTTGTCTACTGTACTAAGAGTCCCACTAAAATAACTAGAGTTATCAATATCAAGGCTTGCTAGTTTAAATTAGATAATACCTACCACACTATTGTAAAACAACAAACTATCCCAATCTATAATACTTTACTATTCAATCCCGACATTTGACCACAATCGACATTCCCTATAAATTATATTCATTGCATATCTAGTTATTAAAACCACAGAAACAATCATGTATTTATAAATTAGCCAACTGAAAATCCGGCTTGTAATTTATTAATTTTAAAATAAAATGTTATACTAATGTATAAATCATATAATCTATATGAAATAATATTTAAGGTTAACCGAACAGTTACATTATATGCAAATAATTAATGGATTCGATATGTACAAACAATAGTTATGTTGCATGGATGGGGATTTGATCGACTTACAATTAACTATGAAGAATCTCGAATTACACGCTTAAATAGACTAGCTAGAATAAATCAGTTCTTATAAAAAAAGTAATAGAAGTCTATAATAACCGATATACAGGATAAAAGTGTTTATGGAACTTCTAACATCGTGTCGGACCGTAAACGTTGTTGATGACGACTAGGACTGGAGCCGAGTCAGTGCGTCACTGAACCGAGCCCGCATGGTGTCTAGTGGACACAAAGCTATCCGATTCCGCGTCACCGACCAGAACTTCATGGTGCAGTGCAGTAAAGCGTACTACCACCTGATGATAGGTGGTTCCGTAACCAACGACGTTTGGAAAACATATGGCGTGCCTTACGCGTTGACAACTCTTCCCACTCTTCCCAATGAGGTACCTAGAATATACCTAGAGTGTATTCTACAAGGTGAAGCTCTATCTTCAGTTAACATGCTCATAAATCGAATGAGTGCAGTGTTCTACCGCATTTTAATATTCTACCGATTATAGCGTACCCCATGTTTTCTGCACTGTTAAAATAGGTTGTTTATATAGGTCTAAGATTACAGTACATTTAAGATTTTTGCACGACGTTATATTTACGTAACATGCGCGCCTTCTAAACATAGTTAGCTCTACAAAAAAACGATGTAACCTTAGGCTATTAGCAATATATTTTTCGTAATAAAGGCCACTTTATTACTAAAAATATATTGCATTTTTTATACATGCATGCATGCCCAATGTTCATAGTAGTCACACTATGAACATTGGACATAATAGGAATAAACTCAATAATAGGTATAAAAATGTTAGAATAAACTCGAAAATTGATTTGAACCAAGCTTATAGGCATTTATGAAGACTATCTTGTGTCATTCTCAATATTAATGGGAGTATTGCTTTTCTTAATTCTGGAGTTCATCGTACAAGGCTTCGGATTAATAAAAGTATTTGTAGTTGAGTATACCGTACGTGTTTTTTTCGATGCGTCGAATTGGCAAGAATTTGGGGCTGGGAAACTATCACCTGGAAGCCTATATTTAATCGTGCAATATCATTCTATATTTGCCAAAAGATAGGTAGGTAGCTATACCATTAGCTTAATTAACTTCAGAGGTTTCAAAATTCAAGAGATCCCAAATTTACTTATTTTCCTTAAAGAGGCATTGTACCCAGATAAGGTGTGTTCAAATCCTTGTCCTTATCGGTCTAAATTCAAAGAATTCTTAAGGAGACAGTTCTGAAGTAGTGAAGGAGTTTTGTTTCTCTTACCTGCAACGTATGACAGTCCTTGTGATTGTCAGAATCATCGACAACAGAGTCGTAGGCAGGCGGCGGTCCGGCCATCTCCACTTGCTCCTGGGAACAAATCAAAGGGTTTTTGATCATTTGATGTTGTTAACTAACCCTCAACCTATCCATCATGTATCATAACGTTACATATTCCTACAACCAATTTGTACGGAATGTTTTTAGCAGTTCCCTTGAGAATGTAATTTATAAGAGAGCATAATATATCGAGCAATCGAGGCTCTACGCGAGCGACTCTGATCTATCTTACATCATTTTCGTGTTTTTTGGTAAACACAGACTAAAATATCTCATTCATTTCATATCTAGTACAAGGCTTTCAATTAGTAGCAGGTACTCGTTCTGATCAAAACAAATTAAGTGCTATTTTTATCCGAAATATTGTAGCCACGATTCGAATGGATACAAACACTAAATATATATAATACTATCACGTTTCTATCGAATGTATTGCAATGTATTGTATGTAAGAATGCAAGCCATCCGACATGCCTATAGACAGCGATTACGACACACATTATATCATCCCGATGAACTCTGGGCGACCTTATTCACACCCAAGCCTGCAATTAACAGTATAATGTTGAAATAGGCACCCCTCTACTTGGAGTCCCGGGTTCGATTCCCGCACAGGACAACTTGTGTGCCCCATTAGTACTTGTTCAGAGCTGGGGTGTACTGTGTCCGTCAATTTTATGTTTGTAAGTAACCCGGGATACAGGCATTCATTCCTATGGCGCGAGTGTTGTCTTTTTAAAATAACACAAATTACCTGGATTGTTCTGTAAGCCCGCACTGGGGAAATGATTCCCTGTGTCGCGGGTACTTTACAAACTTGACTGACAGGCCAGTCAAACTGCTCACATTGCGAATGAAAGCTATGTTCTATCTCTCTTACCTAAATGTTGCAACCGTTTAGTGCTACCAGCGAGCGTACATTTTTAGATCGAAAGTCTAGGGACGTATTAGCATTAAACCCCTAATATACTTGAGAATATATATAATTTACAGTTTATTTTAGTGTCCTTTTACTAAAGAGATGTTTGTTAAAACCTGCGTCATCAGTAAATTACGCACTCCGGGCGGGCAATTTTTATAGCGGGCAGTTGGATAACAAGAAATGCGTTGTCCTTTCCATATCATGTATGATAGAAAGAGATGTAGTGAGTGACATTTAAATTAGAATATGGATCAATGTAAACTCAACGACAATTAAAAAATTGATGAGATTAAGTTTTGATTTATTATTTTATATAAATGTTCATCGCCAAGTGTTTATTTATTAAATCTTGTTTCAATTTATCGTTTTCTAAACCACTGATTAGAAGACCCAACTCACGCATTATTTGAATGGAGGTGTTCTTAGCCAGTTCTTTCACCGGTCTGTAAGAGATCGCCGAGGTAAAGCACCTAGGCACGCTGTCAGTCTATAGATGTGGGAACCGTCAAAGTGGATAATTTTTTTGAGCGTCTCCGTTAAGCGGTCGGTCTCGATTAAGTCCTTAGAAAATGGTCATTAAGCCCCGTCAGTGGCCTTTTGAGTGGTGTGCCCATACGATAATGAATTACCTGAAACCTGTATAGTTATAATAATAATAATCGTTTATTTTATATTATTAATCAATCAATATAATCTAATATTAAATAAATGTAAAAACTACTGTTCACTACCGATGTCAGCGTGCTATTCAGGGAGTTTGGGCCTAGCATCTTTATTACAAGTTATTTTAAAAATAACTTAGCGAAGATGCTAGTCTCCACACAAATCTATGTGACCTAACATCGTAATGAACCTCTATATTTTTATTGTACCAGTATGCTACAGATACTGTATTTTTAAGCACACTTAGTATACCTAAATGTACTCAATAAAATAAAGAATTGCTGGCTGCCAGGTATATGCCGATAGATATAAATACACCAATGTCATCACATTTCATAATTAATTGATTCAACCGTGTTATGTATCAGCCACTCTATGAAACCACGTATAAAATTTATTACTTAATGGAATGGAAGCCATTTCAATAAAAACCAAATTATATAATATTTTATGACGTTCCCAATTTGTGTACTGATCCGTATATTTGTTGGTCTATTCAATTGGCTAATTTGGGTAAATATACTTCTTTAAATCTCTATGTTTTAGAAACTCATTACATGTAATGCCTGAGCAGTAAAATATTAGTGCTGTAATTCATCATCATAATGTCTGTCAAAATACGTCCACTGCTGGACAAAAGCCTCCCTAAAGAATGGGGGATGGATATGCCATAATCGCCACGCTTGGCAGACGGGTTGCCGATCGCAGTTTGATGGTCATAGTTCAGAGAAAAACGCTGCTGCCCGTTGTCTGGTAGGTAGGTATTCCCACGGACGATTTCGACGCCCCCCACGGGATGAGATGGGATGATGATATTCTATGTCATCACCACACAACAAATACATTTTAAAATTACTATTTGAAATATATACAACAGCTTCAACTTTTCTTTAAATCAACCAATTTAATCAAAATTATATGAGACCATCTCAAAATTGGTTCACAAACAATGAAGTGTTCGAACGAATCATCGTAGGTACCTCCGTCTTCTGAACTCGGTTAAAATTGGTCGGTCACGCAAGCCATTGGTGAGCATACCATCGAGCTGAACGACCCTGAACTGAACCCTATAACTGGAGTAAAGTAGGCCATTGCAGGCAAATGCGGCCTTGAAGTAGTCTTATGCAATTACTTTATAACCAACCGTAGGTATTCATGTCTGAAGATTGCATGGATTCTTTACTGTAGTTAATTATTTCGCGGAGGTAGTTTTGGAATCTAGCGATTCATTGAATTACATGTCACACACTTTCTCATACAACACACCCACGCACACACACACTGGCGGACACACACGGTCGCATCCACAATCCTATTACTTTTTAAATTTAATTTAGTTTTTTTCCATATGAGACTTTAATGTAACATTAACTGTGAGGTAACACTGCCTTGATGAGCTACCATCCACATGCTCATTACCAGGCATAGAGAGATCCACGACCAAATTCACTTGTCTTAGTTCAGATAGCCAACGTTTCACCAATGCATTTTGTGGAGAGGAAATAATAATTTTATTTCTTACTATCCTGCCTATAAGATAACACCAAAATTATGATGGAATCTACGATACTAAACGAAATTTGGCCATTATACCTCTACATGTACATACATAGTTTAGTTATATCTGTTGCTGGGCATACAAACGATCATATTGTTGCAATTTCCTTCAAAGTTACTCACATGGAAATCTATGTCTATTACTAACATTCAAGGTTTGAAGCCCTACAATAATAGTGGGGTTTAAACTAACCTACAACTTAGTAGAAATATTTTTCGGATATTTAAATTAATGCACGCTTCATTCGAACTATGGTCAGTCGCAGAACACGAAAAACAGCTGTAGCTAGTTTAACCCCTGACTAGCACTTGACTACGGTTTTCAAGATATATTTTTTAGTAGTTTACCGATCGTTTACTCATCCAATCCTTTAGTGAGTTCCCGCTTCTCGAATAGTCTTCATGATTGTACCAAAATCAATTTTGTTTTGGCCTATGTGGCCATTTGGTATAATCCTTTTGTAAGTGCCCGAGAAGTAGTCGGATCGATCCTTGTGCAGGACCATTCGGAATGAAAAATCAGATCCGCGTCTGATTGATTGAGGGTCTCGTGTCGTGCCTCAAGGAGCACGTTAAGTTGTCATCGGTCCCAGTTGCCAAACCTACAAGAGTCTGTTACTTTGTCAAACCCGTGCTATGGCAAAAATTTGCACAGCAATATTGGCATGATAATGTAGACATATGTAAGTGCCAAGTTTTAACATTGGCATGATAATGGACCAATGAAATGGAGAAAAAAGTTTCTTTCGCCACATGACGGATGGTTTTATTTTTCTATCCATTCATATAGTAACGATGCAATGATCCTTATTATCCCAATTAGACGAGCGGCACGCATTTTCGCGTTTTAACGTCGCAAAATTTTCACCAAACTTCCTAAAACTAACCTAAACTGCCTTGGGCCACGATTCGAACCCAGAAAGAAGCCCTCGGACATGATAGACTTAGCTCGTAAGACGGCTTCATCTTCCGCATGCCTCTAATGTCTGGTAAAGCAATGAACCCAAATAAAATAATATAATTGGTCATTAGAGATTCGAACTGCACTGCTATAATAACAGTGCAGCAGATCTTTTAGAAATCATACCTTTTATAAATAATATTTGTTTTATTCTTTTCAGATGCTCAAACATTTATGAAGACTGTTTCGCAGCCTGGTTGCAGAACTAGTACGGTAAATGTAATGGTGAGTTATATGCCTACTGAGTATGCTCTTTATTAACAGCTCTTAATGGTTAAGGTGCTCCAGAATGGCACAGTAGCATGCAGATTGGTAACAAAATATGGTAAGACGAACAATAACTTAATGTAAGGCTACCGGTATTATGCTTCTTTGTATTTCTTCAACTACCCACGGGTTTGAATATGTCTTGTACCCCGCCACGAGGCCCCGTCGGGTCGTATGAAGGAATACCATGGCTCTCATCATTAACCTAATAAAAAAACTATGACTGCAACTAGAAATAATTGCTACAACTTCAAATTCACTTCATATTTATTTATTGCCTTCGTACCAAACTAGTAATAAATACTTTCAGATAAAATAACTTGCCTTCAAATCGTTACATGTTACGGCTTTTTTCCTAGTTGCGGACGAGAGATTTTCACTATTAGGTCAGTTTTCATGTTTAAGTCGTCGCCAACTTTCTTATTACGAAGTCCAATTGTAGTCAGTGCCACAGCAGTACTACAAAAGCTGCTCTTGCTGCGATGAAGATGTAACCTAGGTCAAAGTGACATGACGTCGATTGCGCTGCGGGCAGTTGAACCATAAAATTTATACCATTACTTCCTTGTTGAATTATGAATCAATCAAATAACCCCTTTGGTTAGTTTTTGATTAAAACGAGGAACGGCTGAAGACAAACTTTAAACTTCATCTAGAGTTTAATTAAACAGTTTCTGTAACTCGGGTCTATAGTATAATTTTTAAATCATATTCTAGTTCTTAGTTACTACCAGTTTCAGCATTTTCAGCCATCATATTACTAAAACTGGACAGAAAGATAAGAAATATTTAATACACTTAAAAATACTATCCTATATATGTCTAGTTTATCCGTTTGGGAACTACGATATTGCTGAGAAACAACCGTACGCACACCTTCTTATGAGTCCTTATCCGGCATAATTCAATTTTAAACCTAATCTACCCCGCAACCCGCAACCTCGTAGATGGCGAATGAATTCAAATGGCACAAACAAACTACAGAAATTCACCTCTATATAAATAAAAATCAATCAACGAAACGACAGCACCAAATTGGATAAATCTTTCTTGTATATGTTCGATATTGTCAGGAGAATTACATAGTATGTTGTAAAATTGCAAATATTTAAAAATATAATAAAAGTTGGCGGTATGGAGTTCACCGGGACAGCTAGCATTTAATAAATAATCATCATCTTATCAACCAAATGACGTCCACTGCTGGACATAGGCCTCCCCCAAAGATCTCCACAACTGCCGGTCTTACGAAATGAATGGGAAGAAAAAGAAAATATTTCCTACTTCATTAAATTAATCGAAGAAGAAATATCAAAAGCATTTTTTTTATGACATTTACAGTAGTAGAAGCATACACTGGCACTGTTTCACCGACTACTACAGATCAATGAAATATATAATAGCTATGTAAAATACACAGGGCTGTAGCTAATATTATTCACACATCAACGTCACAGAACCATTTCATCACGTAATCAAATAGACATTGTTCTGCGATTTCATTGGTCAATCAATGGTGGAAAATAACTACCCTGCCATGCCAAAAGACAATTTGAAATGTATAGTTATCTTCATGGATTTCGACTTGATCTTTTTTTTTGCTTGACCTAGTTATGATACTCTCCGAATACGTTTAACTTTAACGGATGTTTTTATCAATTTAAAATACCATACCATAATTTAACGGTTGGTTTTTTTTAGAAATACGATTCGAACACCTCAGGTTCCTGCAAATAACATAGGTGACAGGTCCAACTGATAGACGTTACCAGTTTTGTATTTAAAACCCATCGATATTGTTGAAGAATTAATAGAAAAACATTGGATATTGTTACGTATTATGACTGTTTGTAGCCATGGATGCACCGAATGTACAGACGCCAGCACATCAAGGTACCCCAATATGTCACATTTCCCCAATTGAAAGTGAACCTTATGCTTATGTGATAAAGTTGGAAATCTATAAAAGAAATTTGACAGATTGGAGAAGCTTGATGTGCTGGCGTCTGTACTATGTCGTGTAAAACCCATAGTAGGTTCTTGGCCGAGATGTAGAAAAATGCGAGCGGACGTTGAAGCGGGTAGATCGCAAAACTAGTATGAAGCGTGCTAAACGTGCCTCTATCAACATGTTCTGTCTATTTACAAACACTTTTCGAAGTCGATGTAAATAAAGCTTTTATTTACATAGACTTCGCTTTGTTTGTTTTTCTTATGACGATTTTAGATGAGATAATGAAGGCCAAGTACACACAAACAGGTATTCACAACATCTATACACAAGTTTAGAATAAATGTAGAGGAGAAAAGAAGAATGCCGATGGTAAGAGACCAAAATAAAACAGCTAATTAAATAGATGCCGTTGAAAACTCATATTATAATAAACAGGATAGCTCATAGCTAGATGCTCTCCAGTCTGTTAGTGATCGGCTCGGTCAAGCAACTAGGCTGGTGGCCGGTCCATAGCTGGGAGACGACCAAAGTGGTTAAATTTCTGAGCATCTGCGTGCTTCGGAGGGCACGTTAAGGTGTCGGTCCCGGTTGTAGTTTAGACAACAGTCGTTAAGTCATGCCAGAGGCCTACTGGGTGGCTTGAACAACTCTGACACTAGGATAACCACCGCCCATACGATTCTTCTTCTTATCGTGTCGTTGGTAAGAATTAAACTTTATCTTCCCAAAATTGAGCAACGCCGACCGCTTTGGCATATGTGATATATTGTCATACAATTCCTGAAGGGAACAGGAGACTGGACTCAATACTCAATTCTTTATTGCATTCCACAATGTATGTCTAGGTGATAGGTACAAGTGAAAAGCTCATCATGGACCCTGTCGGGCACAGCAAAGTAGGAGAGAGGAGGATTTATTTCAGCCATTTAATTGAAATTTATATTACACTTCGTTACTTTAGTATATAATATAGTATAATTATAATGAATTGATCAGTTATTAAGTTAATATATTAAATTATAATGTATTGACCAGTTATTTTATTAAGTATATAATTTATATATTTCATGGACAGGAGGGACAAGCAGATAAATATGCCATACTTGGGTGACACGCTGCACTCGCAGATGTTTTGTGATGTGGGAATGTAACCCCTTTGCACATGTTTTATTATATATAAAGTCATCTCTATCTCTCTCATTGAAAGCTACAGTCTATATTACTCTATTAAAAATAAATCTATTTTATAATTGTTTTCACTCTGTCTGTTTGTCCCGGCTAATCTCGTACACGGCTAGATTGTTTTGGAGGGGATTGACTGGCAGATAGTTGGTGTTTTAAGAAGTAATATAGTATTTTCGAATGTCTAAAGTTAATTTTCTATCACTTTAGACCAGTACTGTTTTTGCTAACGACGTGTGTGCACAATTTCATGACGATCCGTTGAGTACCTGAGACGTAAAACAAACAAACTCACATTCGCATTTAGGCGGATGATGTCGCGGGTGACAGCTAGTCGGATCTAAATGATCAAGTATGACTCATATTAGCAATCCTTTGAAATCGGATCTGCTTACTGACAGAGTTATTCGCGTAGAAGTGTACACAGTTAATGTGCGTTCTACCGACAAATATACCTAATTTTATGGCTCGACCTTTTCAATAATGGAATGCTCTGTTTGTGACAGTTATGGATTGGTATTGATTTTTGATGTACAGTCAGTAAAATATATCTATACCGGTCCCCTTGTCACGTATCTAGCAGAAGTTAAGATAGAGAAATCGGTGAGTTGTCCTTAAGGCCCAGAATTTAGCGTACAGTTATTTTACTGAGTACTCAGGTATATTATTTGATATTTTTATTTATACAAATAAATGAAAATGAAGTCTGTAATGTCAAAATAACTAGGTTTTACTCATTGCTTATAATGTTTATACGTTACTTAAGAAAACTTTTTTTGACTGTTTGTTCCGGCTTATCTCTGAGATGTTTCGCTGATTCTGATGGGCCTTTTACTGGAAAACTGCTGATATTATAAGGAGCGTAAAAGAAAATGTTTAGCCGGCCAAATTAAACACGTGGGTGGAAGCTAATACTTTATATAACTATCACATCTTTCCACTAAAACACTGTTCATAAATAAGTACATTCAGTCGAACCTTGACAGCGCAACGTTTTAATTATATGATCGATAAAATCCATTTAAGTAGTGTATGTGACGTGGCGTTGACTGTACCTACCTATTGTTTAATGCAATCAGCCGCATAATACTTCGTATTATGCGACTAACAATAAATGTGAGAACCTTTTTACATATGACAATTGTTTTCAATTATTCCCAATAAGCATAACAAAATGAGGACTTACGTAATTTTCTGTAATTGCTTCCAACTAACATTCAATTACAAGAAATTTTTCTTTAAAGTTACTAATATAATTATCCTATACCTGGCCTGTGTGAATGGTACAACCGGAAGGGGAAGACCTCGTAGAACATTCTCTGACCAAATCGGAGACATTCTCAAGAAAGGCCAGGTCAGAAGTACCCTAAACCAGCGAGCATGTAATAAAAATATAATGTCAGTAAGCGAGGCGAAAGAGGTGTGCAAGGATCGTGACAAATGGAAAACTGTTGTCTCTGCCTACCCTCTGGGAAACAGGCGTGAGTCTATCTATGTATGTATAATTAGCCGCAAGTATTAGAAGCACGAAGGTGTAAATATTGATATGCGGAAAATCACAATCCATGAACCCAACTCGAGCCTCGAGACGAGTCTAATCGAACGTAACCCGGAATACGTGAAACTAGATTGAGTCTCTCTGATGCATGAAAGTTGTAGGCACTAATGATTCCCGCTACGATAGTCACCGCCGGAAGATCTCGACTACTTTATGGCAATTAAACTTTGAATCTTAAAGTCGAATGCAGCGCTATAATATTCGGGATCGATGAGGAACGGAACTAGCGGTTCCAATAAATACCTACAATCTATAGAATTGGATACGAAAATGGGCAAATCACCTAGCCAGGTGTAACGACCTTAGGATTCGTAAAATGGGCTGGATCCAGAGTCACCATAGCTAGAGGCCGGCCATGTGTCAGATGGGCAAAGTTTACCTATAAATGCCTGTTGGCGTGGTTGGCAAATGCTTGCTTTTCACGCCGCAGGTCGTGGGTTCGATTCCCACCCAGGACAGATATTTGTGTGCGTGAATATGTCTGTTTGTCCTCAGTCTAGGTGTAATTATCTATATAAGTATGTATTTACAAAAGAAAAGTAGTTATATGTAGTATATCAGTTACCTGGTTTCCATAGTATAAGCTCTGCTTAGTTTGGGATCAAGTGGCCGTGTGTGAATAATGTCAAAGGATATTATATTATTATAATTCTTCGAGTAGCTTTTTACCCAAAGAGGATCTATACAAAACAATATATCTTGGGACAACTACCAAACTGTCATCTGATTACAAACTAGGTAGAACCTGTACTATGGCAATTAGAAAACTGATCACCTGGGTGAAATTTATCTACAATATGTATTACGATAATATATAAGTATGGTACTTATGTATATAAGTACCATACTTACGATAGTATTATCGTAATATATCATCATCATATTAGCCGAAAGACGTCCACTGCTGTACAAAGGCCTCCCCCAAAGATCTCCACAATTGCCGGTCTTGCGCTATCCGCATCCAGCGATTTCCAGCGACCCGCACAGGATCATCGGTCCATCTTGTAGGGGCGCCTGCCCACGCTATATTCGTAATATATTGTAGATAAATTTCACCCAGGCACAGAACAATAATGTTGCTCATCACAAGGTCACTAACCACCAGACAAACAAACAACTTAGTTGTTATTTTTTAATGACTTCATAAGGAGGTTATCCAGTTGACTGTTTGTTTTTTTTTATGTATATTATTCGATATATTATGTCCGTTGTTTGTGACCCGATTTTGATAATTCTTTTTTTAATCGGTGCGGAATGCTTTCGGAATTTTCCAATCGGCTGCCTAGAAAGTCGGTTTTATGTTTTTTTTTAATCGTAATTATTATTATATGCATTTGTAATTTAAAATTATGTTATCGTATGTATCATCTATTCTGTTAGCCTGAATATTATACTTGATGTTCTAAAAGGTAATTATGCTGTGCCCGCGACTTCGTCCACACATTTTTTAACGACTCCGTAAATGGTACATCAGAATATCAAAAATATTTTATCTCTTGTTGCAAACTTATAAAACATTCACACAAACCTTAAATATTTCGATACAATTATTCATCCCATATTCCCCGTTGTTATTTTGCACCCTTGAGGGTAGAACGATTATCAACTTTGAATGTCATATTTATTTATATCGAATCAACAGCTTCAAGCGCCTAGCTTTAAAAATGACTATACTTCCATACAACTTTTCATGCCCCTTTCAACCTCTTTCAACCCTTTTTACGCATTAAAAAGTAGCGTCTATGTCCTTTCTCAGGCTCTAGACTTTTTGTGTAAAAACTTTCACGTAAACCGGTTCAGTAGTTTTGGCGAGCGTCGCATTTATAATAATAATAAGGATTGCATTTGTCATTTACCTAATATTATATTGTTTATTTTAGTTTAGTTTGTAGCATTATAGTTAAAATTTCTTATTAAATAAATTTCTTCTTATTAGAAAATTAGGTACTATAATTAAATTTTAAATTGTTATTTTACATGTAGTCGAAATTTGTTATTGTCTTAGATTTATAAGAAAGTTTTTTAAAAATTATTACTTGCGAATTGTATTTTCCCCATATTATATTGTTACATAAAAATTGCAAAATGATAATTCATTGACAACTACCTGTTAACTAGGTAATTCTAAACTGAAAACAATAAACGTGTAATAAACTAGCCTAGGATTTAGAAAATCATATTCAACGGTTGACGAGCTAGTGGAGCATGTAAAACCGCGCCAGGCCCGAAGCGGCGCGCGGCGGCCCGAAACCAATTATCGCAAATGCGATTTTTATTTCTAGCCAGTCGACAGCGGCCGTTAAATCCGGTGAGAACGAAGTTCTAGTCCCAAGGGTCTGACTGACGGTCAGAATTGTGATGAGAACAAAATAAGATACAACGGTAACATGTGAGTTTAGCCGTGTTACTGCGATGGATGAGGATTATATGAAATCAGTTCTGATGTCATAAGTATTCCTATCAACCTATTTACTAATATGATATTAGTTTTTTAACATGACGATTAATTAACGAAAATTAAAGTATTAAAGTCAAGAGTACCTAAGTAGGTGCCAATCGAAAGAGTAGTAGTCTCCTCGATTTGGGCTCTACACAGACGGACCGCATTTCAACTGCAATTCAACCGCAAATTGCAGTTGAAGTGCAGTTTGAATGCAGTTGACACGGCTGCAATGGAACAAACGGGCAGTCCGATTGCAGTTCAATTGCAGTCGGCGTGCAGTTGCAGTTGAAATGCGGTCCGTCTGTCTAGAGCCTTAAGTTACTACTTTTTCGGTTGGCACCAACTTAAGCTTGATTGTAGCTAAGTGACGTAACTGACATTAAAACTTCAATTATGTCACCTAGTGTGGAGACCGAAGCTACGATATCCGTCATTCGTATGGATGAAACCTTCAATTTCTAGCTCCACGTAACGGAATACCATAGCACTTTAGACGCCATTGCATACAAGTTATAGGTATAAAGTTTCCCTGTTCCAATAGAATCAAACGTATGTACACTAGATAAATAGCTCGCTACCAACGTAAATCTTGAACGGTAAACGCGAACTTAAATTCCAGTCAAATGCCAAAAAGTTAAAACGGTTTCGATGCACCAGAGCAAACGCACTCGTGATGTATTCGGATTCGCTGTGTATATGTATTAGACTAGTATCACCACACCCGAAACGGGTTTAATTAGTCATAAGATTCTGGGAAATCATTCAGCACATGTTTTAAAACGACTGCTTCGGAAACTAATTAACTTTCTGAGCAAGCAATTGTAAGTTATCTTCAACAAACGTGGAAAATGAGTACACAAATTAATTAAATCAAACAGTTGTACAGTCGGCGTTACGTCAGTGGATACACTTCTTCATCATCATATCAGCCGAAAGACGTCCTCTGCTCGACAAAGGCCTCCCGCAAAGATCTCCACGGTTGCCGGTCTTGCGCTATCTGCAACCAGCGATGTCGCTGGATACACTTACTCAATAAAAATAGTCTTTTGTTACTTCTTAATAAAAATACTTTTAAAGTCTGTCTCACCGAATTACTTTGGCATCCGTGGAAACGGAAATAGTCCTATTAATGTCATGATGTCAGTCTTACCTAAAGAAAAAGGGAACGTTTATTAGTCTTATCATTCCACCATTAACGACCGCTTGTCTACTAAAATTTATTTTTGTAAATATTTGTTTAGAAAACGATAGCATAGGGCATACCTACATTTTTAAAATATTATATGTCCATCTAATATAAAATTTCGTGTTACTAATTCCACATCAATAGTTTGTGCGGCGTTTGTGCACCAAACGCGATAACTATTGACGACACGTTACTACCGTCTCTATATATTTTTTTTATATTTTTGTTTATATTCCTTTGACATTATTTACACTCGGCCGCCTGATCCCAAATCAAGCAGAGCTTGTCCTATGGAAATCAGATAACTGATATACTACATATACTATTTTTCTTTTGTAAATACGTAGGTAGTTATATACATAATAACATCCGGACAGGACAAACAGACATGCACACAAATATCTGCCCTGGGTGAGAATAAAACCCACGACCTGCGGCGTAAAAGTCAAGCATCTACCGACCATGCCAACTGGCCCATCAATACGATAGTCGTTATCATTGTTATGACTTACAAACTAT
Organism: Pseudoips prasinana; assembly: GCA_951640165.1. Taxonomy (NCBI): domain Eukaryota; kingdom Metazoa; phylum Arthropoda; class Insecta; order Lepidoptera; family Nolidae; genus Pseudoips; species Pseudoips prasinana. Next base: position 25,948,525 of record OX621251.1, on the reverse strand, counting down.
TCTTAAAACAAACATGTCGTTTCCTTTTTGTCGTTATCAGTCGTCGTTCGTTGTACAAACTACGCGAAAAGTAGTTTATGGTATATGAATAGAAGATACCGGACTCTTATTTAAAATATTGTCTAAACAGCTCTGAACATCTTTTTCTATCTATCTACTAATAGATAGACTCATAGAACATAATTTTAAGCCCTGGAGCCGCACGAATCGTATGAAATCGTTACCATTTCTACACGCGATAGAGAAGGCTCATAATTTGACCATTTTGATTAACAAAAAATTTTTAAATATTTTTGGTTTTATGGCATTATTTGTAATGCAAAGCGTAAATTTTAGCTCAAAAATTTACATGGGCATGGGTGTTAGCTAGGAAATCCTAAATTTGATCTACCGGTGTGTACCATCTCTGGTTGTTTAACGGCAGAGTGCCTACCCTGGAGACCCGCCAGAGGATTGAATGTATGATTTCCAATTATTGAGTTAGAAAATATATCGATTCCCAGTTACTTTTCATCTCATTTGATATGTTTAAATCAATAATCCAATTAATCCAAACGATTCCAGGGTTAAAGAGACCTCTAGAAAAACTAATGGCCTCACATAACTATTCCCAACATAGTGATCCGTCAAACAATTATATCCGTAACCAAGCTCTTTGCAAGTGCGGTCCAACTCCAGGCGAGAGGCCAACTTGCAATCTGAACAATGACGTAAATAGGTGAATGGATTAATAGTGCCAGAATTTCTACCGTTCTGATAGAGTTGTGAGTTTATGAGCCTTGTGGATTTAACTTTAAAGTTATATTTGACAAAGTTAAACAATACGTTTACTGGAATCGAGTCACATTATCAACGGACAATTTTGTCGTGTGTAAGGCTCTACACAGACGGACCGCATTTCAACTGCAATTCAACCGCAAATTGCAGTTCAAGTGCAGTTTGAATGCAGTTGACACGACTGCAATGGAACAAACGCGCATTCCGATTGCAGTTCAATTGCAGTCGGCGTGCAGTTGCAGTTGAAATGCGGTACGTCTGTCTAGAGCCTAAGGTGAAGTGTATATCTATACATAGCATGTTCATATCCGGCTCGAAAGACCATTATGTTGGGGTTATGTACGATTTAAGAATGAAGTCAACTGAATTAACTATAAACGTGTAATGGCTTTCAAATGACTGCTTTATGAAGCAATTTTATTAGGGGTAACAGAACGTTTGATAGGTTGGATAGGTTTCTATCACTTATACAAGGTAACATAAATAGTGGACGTAATTTAAGGAGCTTAATTTTCGTTTGAAAATTAACAATAAGTAGCACATCGATGTGCAAAATATACAAAAAAAATGTACTTCACAAACAAAAGAAACAGTCTACTGATGGATTTATCTGGGGTGCCAAAAAAGATTGCTCTTTTTACACATACTGATTCCCTTTAATTTGTCTAGTTTCGTAGGTAGGTAACGTTTCTAAAGATACGTTCACTATTTATGTTACACCTTGTATACACAAACAGTAAAAACAAACAATTCAACTGTGCTGAAAATTATACTTTTTTAACACCGACTTCAACTTGTCTGTGTATCAAACGATTTCCCTAATTTTCAAAGGCAGTTCAGAACTAACATAGATAGCATAAATTTAAAAAAACTATATAAACGTACTGACAGTTTGATAACATCGTCTGTATGTTTGTAGTCGTTAATACGCTTCATATAAATAATAATAATATTATCTAGGGATACTGTCACACAGACCATCCTAGCCCCAAACTAAGCAAAGTTTGTACTATGGGTACCAGGCGACGATATACATACTTATATACATATAAAACATCCATGACTCAGAAACAAATATTCGTGCTCATCATACAAATATTTGCACTTACCGGGATTCGAACCCAGGACCACCAGCTTCGTAGGCAGGAGCACTACCAACTAGGCTACGGTGACCGTCTATCGTCCGTCTATAATATCTCTAAGAACTAGAAATACAAGTGTAAAGTTAAAAATCCATCTCTGGAGTCTATTGTATCGATTTTTATACAAAGCAAGAGCTATTCTGCTTCCTATTCCATATTACGAAAGAATTGTGCAGTGCTATAAACTGTTGCCTACTATATTGTGCTCAGCTATATAAGCTGAGTAGTGCAAACGGCTGTCGTTCAACAGATACGATGTGAAAGCAAAATTCCCGTTTGAGCGTGTTATTTTCATTATCACAGGCTAAAACGAGGATCCTGCCCTCGTCGTATGCTACAATCGTTACAAATTACAAGCGGAATTCGATTTCTTCCTGATGTAACACAATTACTGTAGTAATTGTTAAATTCCTTTTGGAACGAGCGACCAGTAGACAGCTGACAGTGAACAGAAATGTATTTGCATAATTGCACTCATGGGTATTTGGGGTGGCAAGAGCTCTGGCGCGGAACAAAGGTCCCGACCACTACTGAGATGAAGACGTTTTAAATTCACCCATTATGCATAATTTTATTGCTGAGTTTTTTGTTTGTGGACGACATTTTTAAGCTCTGTCCATTAATTAGTAAGTGAAAAAAGATGTCTTGTGTATTTTTAGACATAGAAAAGAAGACTATTAGTATATATTACAATGTGCTAATGCTAATGGATTTCAAAACAAAAGTATTAAGTATCATCATAATTAATTCAATTAACATTGTGGTGCCTTTTGGATTGCATTGACACAGAATAATTATACACCAATATAAATCTCTGGATTCTCGACGTACCAGTCAGTTGCGAGGTAACTAACGTCACGATTGACAGGTACGCCGCATGCGGTATTACATTAGTCGCGTATATCAACCTCTCTTGACGCTTTGGTATATATATAATTAAGGATTCATTATTTATTAATTCTACTTCAATTCAATGTCTTATTTGTCCTGTACTTTTGGTGTTTAGATTGTTTATGATATATGTCTACGTATGGTTAGACAAAAATAATTATCAACAATTATGTCTTCATGCTATAATATCACAATTTACAAACCTGTCTTTGATTACTACTTAGGCACAATTATTATGATGACATAATGATACCATAAAATATTATATTCACACAGGTAAAGCACTAAATGGTTTTAATGGACTGTTAATTCAAACTTTGACAAGGTAATTGAATACAGATGGGAATTTACACCATGTACCCCAAGTGGAAATAAAACTTGAGATACGAGGTTTGATGAGAAGTGTATCGTTATCCGGCTAGTTTATTTTATTAACATGTCTGGCAAGTACGATTACTATCTGTGTATTAATTACTCTGTGATTGTCAAGACGATGCCCAGAAATTGTCAGTGAGGCGGTATTCTATCCAAATCTGCGAGAGTTGGTGTTTGTTATGACAACAAACACCAACGCAGACGTAAGAGATTCATATCTAATATTATAGTACAGTCGAAGCCGCAACTACATTGTCAGCGTCCTTATTACGTAGATATTAAGCCCGTTATCGGAATGCAAATGTATCCACTGAATTGCGTCGACTGTATCTACTAATAATATAAGGTAGTTTATTGGCTATAATATAAATCTGAAGCTACGCTTTATAACCTGCTCTACAAGCGGAGCACGTAGCTACAAAATAGATCGTCTGTGAAAATTATGTCATCCCAAAACGCTCGTAATACAGGTAAGAACTCATCTTAAATATAAAAGAATTACTGAATGTCAACTACTTAAATTTATACACTCGCCTGGCGTATAATTTGCAATGATCACTACATAGATAGTAAAGGTAGAGTGAACATTAAACTTTCCCGACGAGGATCATTTTCTAATATAATGTTTTTTTATGGTATCCGATCGAAACAAAACATATTTCAGACCATTTAGAAAGCATCCCCTATCATCATCATCATCATATCAGCCGAAAGACGTCCACTGCTGGACAAAGGCCACCCCCAAGGATCTCCACAATAGCCGGTCCTGCGCTGCCCGCATCCAGCAATTTCCCGCGACCCGCACAAGATCTTCGGTCCCCTATATATCGAGTAAACTACTACTACTTACTATTTACCACTTATATCGTATAGGCAGTAGTACACTAGTGTCAAAGTTGTCTGACTGTTGTCTAATGATTACAACCGGGACCGACAACGTTGACGTGCCCTCCGAAGCACGGAGACACTCAGAAATTAATTCGGTGGTCAACCTTCTATGGACTCACCGCGAGCCTAGTTGCTTAACCTAGCCTAGTTAAAAAGTGTAAACTGTTTATATTGCTGATACCGTGAATATATAATTTTTTTAATTGACCGCCTCGTTGGAGTAGTGGTAGCTTGTTTAAGCTCAACCCGCAAGAAATCCGATGAATAGAAAATTTGCAGCTTTCCTAAATCAAGTTAAATCACTTCCTAAAATAAAAATCTTACTAATCTGTTGGAGATTTTTTTACGTATATTTCTTTAAATGTGAGTACTATATTTATTTATAATACGAATAAACAAGAAGTCAATAATTAATAATGATTTAGAAAGGGGATCAATGTCGAATTATATGTATGTTATGATCACATATTATTAGTCATTTTAGTTATACAAGCTAATTTCATCAATTATTTGAAGTTGTGTCAAAATGTTCAAGATATAGTTGTAGGTAGATATTATTTCATTAATAAGATCTTTATTACTTATATTTGTTTTTTTTTTCAGCTTTTCTATGACCAAGGAACCATTTACAAGAATTTTCTGTCATTATATGCTCTATGGCAACTGTCACAGTTAATAAGAAGCCAGTACGATACTTAGCCTGTGTTGGCGAAATACATAAGTATATAGTACGTACTTATGTATTTCGGGATATTAAAGCAAAATGTTTATAGTTCTTATTGCTCAGTATTTCTGTTCACAAATGGAGCAAAAAATAACAGAGAAAACATGTTTCCAAAAATAAAGTTATAAGCATATTTTGTTACAAAGAGAACTTACTTTACCACAGTAAATATAATAGTACTACGTATAGAAGATTTTCTCCGCATTTTCTTAGCATCTTTCATTGCTACACAATAAAGATTTTTAAATATATGATCAAGGGCATACCCCTTGACAAACCGTGGATCTAGATATCTACGTATATAAATAATTATGTATAGTAACTAAAACATGTTCGGACTGTTCACAATCACATCTACGTTAATATAACATTATTTATTGGTTTACAAATTGTTATAGCTAATGTTTGTATCTGCATTTAATGCAAATAAATATATTCTATCATACAAATGTTTCAATTTATTATTGCTATCAAATTCCCATTTTCGTCATACAATAATTCCGAAACTGATTCTGACTGCCTCGTTCGTCTAGCGGTAGCGTGTAACTGCAGAAAATGAGGTCCTGGGTTCAAATCCCGGGTCAGGCCAAAAATTGATTTCTGGGATTTTTCCGGAAAATGAAATTTCTCAGTATCAGCCCGAAGTCTGGAAGCTAGCGGTATTACACCCCCGTGCCCCGGAGAGCACGTAAAACCGTCGGTCCTGTACTTAACCTCTTTCCAGTCGTGTCGCTAGTCGTCCCATCGGCTCATGAGAGTGATGGAATAGAAAGTGCCCCTGTGTTTGCGCACACCCTTGTGCACTATAATAAGTCCTGCGCAATTGGCTAATCTCCATTGAGAATGGCCACCGTTGCCGAAATTCGGCCGGGAATACATCATCAATTCCGAAACAACAAGCCATTTCACGTGTTATATCAATAAAACAATTTGCGGATTCTGATTTCATATAACAGCTGAAGCAACCACCACGCAAGATTTCCCCAGCTAAACGGTGGACAGTCCCGCGGGGAACATCGCAGAATCACTGATAAAAATCGCATTAGCCTTAATTGGCCTTGTTGCGATTAGTGTGCGGCCGTCCGTCCGCCGCCGGTGCGTGGTTTGCGAACTTTATGATCGCGTTTTATTGGATGGCAAACACAATAAAAGTACGAACACGAATATAATCAACTTTTACAACGAGGTTGACCAACAGGTTGAATTGTGACTGTGGAAATATAAATTAGCCAGATAAAAAATCGCCAATCACGAAGGGGCCAATTTGATCATTCATCGGTTTTCAGTTAGCTATTCAAAAAACAAGTTTATATCGTTACGAGGGCTATTTAAAATTAGCCTAGAAGGCTGTCACATCTCCTTCGGACGATAGAGACGACTGAGGGCCTAAGCCATCTAGAAATACTAAAACTGAGTAAACCCCGTCGAGCGTACATACATTCTTGCTGGTTCGAACCTCGGCTCGGATCAATTACTGAAGAGAAACATCGTCCCTAAAAACCGACTCTCCTATGCACCAATTTTGCAAACGGGGTGTCGCTAGCACCAATTGACTTGAATGGTGCATAGCTGAGACCAGTCGAAATAAAGCAAGTTTTTGTTCAAAATGAAGCTAATGTATATCGCTTCTGATTCTATATTGAAATAATATATATGATAATTACTCATACAAAAATAATTTTACCTTCTTCCAATTCCAATTTTCTAAGCTTATTTACTAAACGAAAGCTAATATCAACTTTTATTATTCATATTGATGTACTAATTGCGAACAAATCATTTTTGTTCGCTTAAACAACGCTGTGACTTGGGGCAGGATATTGTGAACAATCTTGAAAATAGTGGTTACCGAACTTGTATTACCTAAAGCTCCGATTATGTTAGTATAGCTTAATGAATATATTTCTTTTATGAGTTAGTTCTCATTCCTCAAAGTGGTCAATACACTATCGTTTCATTGTGAGAAAGTACGTAATATTTTATTCAGGGCCACTCGAGGGCAGTGAATAAAGTAGCAGGTACTCCCAACAAAATGACCAAAATAAATTGCATCACGTATTACGTGACCTTCCGTCACATTGGTGGCTAGTGCACGCAACTTGTGAGTCGAGACTGACGGCCTGGTGACACGCCACATATACCCATCGTGTAACACATTTACAGAACATGTTTTAATAGGCCAATTCAGAAGTGGGATTGAAGTATGTGCATGGGTCGGCAACAATTTTATTCCTCAATTTTTATCGGTTAATATATAAGAGAATGACGAATAAAACACTGTATGTGAACCAACTCGTAATAAAGGTTAAAGGTTATTATCAGGAACTCGCTTCTGCTGTCCTTTATACAGTTCTGTTATAACAAGCAATTATGACGTCCGCGCGTCCTAATGTTCGAAATAGGGGTATTTCGAGCATCAGGACGTCATATCTCACTAGTCTGCTGTCTTCTATAAAGCGGGTTTACTTGGCTTTTTAGCTTGATTTCGTCGATGTTTAGGTATAATTATTACTCCCCACATCCCGCATACAAGCATCGGTAACTTACCGGTTAATTGCGGTATATCTAATGTTCTTATACCATTCCGCGATCTAAACTACAAGGTCATGTGTAAATTATGTTCTCGGTGCAAATTGGTTTAATAATAAAATAATGACTATCTTGATCAACTAAATGACATCGACGACATTGGACAGCTAATTACCTTAAAATCTTGAATAATAGAATAATGACCCAAACAAACCGGTTTGTACCAGTTAATTATTGACCGGCTACATAATTTTCAACGTTAGTCTAGTGGCGATGGTGACTGTCCCTGACTGCTAAAGAGGTCGAGGGTCCGATCCCCACCCAGAGCAAATATTTGTGTGATGAACACGATTTTTTTTTTCTGCGTCTGGCTTTATCACTGATATTTGTCATAGAACAGGTTCTGCCTAGTTTGGGATCAGATGGCAGCGTGAAGTTGTCCCAAGATACTTATTTTTAGCTTTTTCTCTATGTGAGCTTTGTTACTGGAAGCTCACATAGAGAATATTGATATATTATTTTGTTTCAGAAATTATGTTATGCGATAGGTGTAAGATATGGGTCAGCCATCGGTCTCAATTAATAAATTGCGTCGACCAGTCAGTAAATTTTGATTACTCGACTTCACAAAACAAGCTCCGGCCTTCATTAGCAGCGTCTGGCTAGGCTGACTGCTCTCCAAACAACCGGCCATTAGGATCAACCTAATGAATCACACCAGCAGGATCGAACGCCGAATTTTCTAATAACCTAAAAGCAACGTTGCACAAATCACACTACATACTACATTTCTGTTATTAAATCTCACTTCTGAATTTAATAACTACTAGCACAATGTAATCAATACAACTTTAGATTGTACATACTGTTCAATATTTTAAGAGGTAACTTGCCTGCAGTAAATTACCTCTTAAAATATTGAACAGTATGTACCCGATGGCTGACCCATATCTTACACCTATCGCATAACATAATTTCTGAAACAAAATAATATATCAATATTCTCTATGTGAGCTTCCAGTAACAAAGCTCACATAGAGGTAATTTACTCCAGGCATGTTACCTCTTAAAATATTGACAGTTAATTTTTTACACGGTGTAATTTTACAAGTATGGGACGAAGGTACTCTAAGGACCATGCCTTTGTGCAAAGCTCTTCATACAACATGGATCTTTCACAAATGAGCTCGTTTCATTGTAGCGTAGTTTTGCGATGCGCAATATACCATTTTCTATGGAGATTTTTCAGCTGTATACTCGTATGTATATTATCATACCGCATCAACTAGCTGACAATATATAGAAAAAAAAAATACGACGATATTATAAATGCGAAAGTTTGTTAGCACGGGTGGGTAAATGTTTGAATGTCTGTTACTCTTTCACGCAAAAACTACTGAATGGATTTTCATGAAACTTTGTAGTAATAGCTTATATATTATACTAGCTGTGCCCCGCGGTTTTATGCCTATGTGTTAATTCAGGGTGTCAGCTAACTCCATACAAAATTTTATTAAAATCACTCCTGCCGTTTAGAAGTGAAGAAGTAACCAACATACACAGTCACAAACTTTTGTCTGAATAATATTAGTGTGGTAAGCTACATTACTATAAAGTTTACGGATATTTAAATCCGAATAACACATAATCTATATTTATAAAGTTTGACGCAGGTAAAACCACGGGGCACAACAATCAATTATAATGATCTACTTAGATATTAAAGGGGCAAATATAACCTGCTCTTCTCATCGGTCTGTAAGTGATCGGTAAGGTTTCTGACCCAGGCACGTGGTCAGTCTAAAGATGGGTGATCGCCAAAGTGTTTCGGAGTGCACCTTACACTTTTATTTATTTATTTATTTAAAAACTTCTTGCACAGAATTGTACAGAGGCGGACTTAATGCCAAAGGCATTCTCTTCCAGTCAACCTTGGGGTGATGCAGAGAAAACATGGTAGGTGCACTAAAGTATCAAAATATTGTAGATGAGAAGATATATTTTACTCTAGGTTGTAGAGTCATTGGACAATAAGATAATCAATTTCAAAAACCCTACTGGGCGGTTTGAACAACTCTGACACTAGGATAGCCGTGGCAATAGTTAAGTTTAATAAATACATATATCTTGTATAATATATTATTGTACATACCCAAAAAGAGGTCAAACATTGGGCATAAAACCTAGCCTGGTCGTCTAGCTAGTAGTTAGTGACCCTGACTGCTAAGCCTGAGGTCGTGAGTTCGATTCTCATTCATCCATTGTGTGATGAACACGATTATTTGTAAATTTAAGAAGGCTATTCTAGATTTTACTGAAACCTGGCAGAACAATACATATTCGCTTTAAGGAATAAAGAGGAAACAAATGTCAATCCGGATGAAGCCGCTGGCAAAATACAATAATAATAATAATATCTGGGGACAATGTCACATAGATCATCCTAGCCCCAAACTAAGCAAAGCTTGTACTATGGGTACCAGGCGACGATATACATACTTATATAAATAGATAAATACTTATATACATAAAAAACATCCATGACTCAGAAACAAATATCCGTGCTCATCACACAAATATTTGCACTTACCGGGATTCGAACCCAGGACCACCAGCTTCGTGGGCACGAGCACTACCAACTAGGCTACGGTGACCGTCAATAATAAATTATTTCCTCGCCAGTATGGGCCGTAATTATGTGTAAATAGATAGGCTTATTGTATAAAGTGTGATATGTTTGAACTATGTCAAACTTAATACCCGCACAAACATAAGCTCCTGTGGGTTCTGTTTGTTGACACAGTAAATAGTGGCCCCCACTCTGAACTAACACGAACTAAACTTATTGTAATATCACAACATTTATTTCTACCAAAAAGCAACTAGTAAATAGTATGCTTTTTAAAACTGGGCAGTAGTGACTATGTACTCTAAAGGTGCCCCCCGAAGCGGTTAGCGGTTACCCATATATAAATTTCTTCGAACACCAGGTATTTAACCTTCACCTGACAATGCTATGATAGTTACCACGACATTTTAAACCCTATAGTGTTGTAATAAGAGCTAAAACCAATGAATCATGAACATACGCTATGACCGATTAATGTTCAGCACAGACAGAGAGCGCAGCGGAGAGGATTTTAATAAGGCAGTAGAAAAGCAACTTGAAAATTATGTAAATAATGTGCATATATGCTTGAACCTGACAAAAAATGTTCTTCGAGGACGCGCGAGCATTTTTGTCATGTTCAAGCATATATGCACTTTATTCAAATAATGCCTAAATAAAATCCTTTCCGCTGCCCTCCTCACTGTCTGCGCTGACCCTAAGGGTTTACCTCTCCGCTTGCTTACAGACAGGGGAAGCCATCTGCTTATGTGTCCCTCGAGCAGGCAAGTTCTTTCTTATGCATTGTTTTTGTGTTGTAATCATGACGCTTGGTTACTTTCTAATTATAACGCTTATTTTATTGGCTAGAAAACTAATTATTAAATTAATTGTAACAATATTAAAATTTATTTGTTGCTTCATAGAACAAATTTAAAAGAACGAAGAGAGCGTGGTGATCTGATCGAAACCTATAAAATCCTAAATGGACACTATGACCTTCACCAGTTCCAAGATATGTTCAATCGAGACAATAATGCCCGTCTGAGAGGTCACACCTTTAAACTTCAGACTCGCTTCTCACATAATATACCCCACAAGAATTTCCTTTCGAACAGAGTTGTTAAAGAATGGAACAAACTACAACAAGACGTAGTGTCAGCACCAAACACCAACATATTTCAGAACAGACTAGACAAGCACATACAACTCAATGTACTAGATACAGGCAATTATCAATTGTTTCAACTGCCTGCCTGATTAAAATTAATAATAATAAATTTAAAAATCATTTCGTATAATAATAATATTTACATAGGGTCACGTCTTGGCATGTTCCTATCAAAATTATTTCTTGGGAGTGTCATGATTCCTTAGACCTAGACCGGAAAGGTAGCTCTAACCTAACCTAACGTTTTTATACCTAGTAGAAACACGGACATATTTAATACCAGCTGTGCCCGCGGCTTCGCCCGCACATTTTGTAATGACTCTGTAAATATTACAACAGAATATCTCTAATATTTTGTCTCTTGTATAAAATTCACGTATACCTAACTTTTCTAGTTATTTTACACCCTTGATGGTAAAACTTTTACAAACTTTGACAGTCATATTTATTAATAGAAGAATCAACAACTTAAAAAATAAGTAACAAGCTTTTACCTCTAAAAATAACGATACTTCCATACAACTTTTCATCCCCCTTTTTACCCCTTACAATACACACTTTTCATACAAATAGGTATAAAAAAATAAACATATACCTTTGCTAATTTTATTCTATGGAGGCGTAATTATTAAACCGTATAGTGGCACCAAAAAAGTTCTATGAAATACACAAATATGTTGTTTAACTTGGCAACTCGGGTATTATTTATGTGTTGTCAACATCTTAAACAGATTCAGTAACACACACGTAAGTAATTAACAAACATTTATCAACTACGTCAGATTAATAAAACAGTTATCGGGTCCTTTAAGCTATGTTTAGTGCCAATAAAATCTTAAATCAACGCTATCAAGGAAAGTTATTGCCTGTGCCATGTACCTACTTCGCGATAGTTCCGCCAAATATTAACTAGACTCGCTGGCTTCACTTCAAGGTTAATAGACGATAGCGGCCTAACAAGCAGAAACCGCAAAACCTGTTGTTGTTTGCAAGTTCAGCGGTTGAGTTCAGATTTTTTCAGAAAATATACTTAGGAACTGATCTGATCCCCCATTGTCCTTCCACCGCATTGCGAAAAGACCACCAAATGCACCAAGCATTCGGGCATGCCTCTAGATAGATACAAAATGGTTTTCTTAAAAGCCAAAGTGGACAGCGAAAGTGAACATCTTATGCGTGCACGCTATTCATCCTATATAGATCACACATTCGACTAGCCACTGAATGCTTGATACTGCCAATTAAGCACAATAAACTAACATTTAGAACAAACAGTTACCGAGCCATTCAATTAAATGCTTAGATGCATATACTCGTTAGACAAAAAGGCAATATATTACCAATAAAAAAGAAAGGCTACAATTTAGATCACTCATTAACCCAGCAGCTCATTGATCTATACTAATAAATGCTTGGAAGCACATCCTCATGAAACAGAGGAAAATGAAAATTACAGACAATACCAACTGAGAGAAGTACATTAGGGGCAATTTGCATTCACCGGATCTTAAGAGGTGGCGAGGTAAAGCACATTAGCACGTGGCTAGCCTATAGATGGGAGACCATCCAAGGAGTTTGGTTTCTTAGCGTCTCCGTGCTACAAAGGTCTTCCAGGTATTTACAGTCGTTAAGAACATGGCTTAGGCATGGAAGAGCTGCTGTGATTATTGAGAACATAGCTGCGATGATATTGTTTTACTTGCATACGTGCTATACCGTGCTAGGCGGCGGTTTATTTCAAAGACTTCGTTGGCTTTAGAATACTCGTCGCGCGAATAAGCAAGGCACTTTACCACCACATCGTTTAAAAAATACAGCGTTCGTTTCAATTTTCTTTATGACAACATATTTGAATAAAATATGGGACATACAAAAAGCATTTCCCATAAAAAATTAAAAAATGATTTCCATTGGTTTGATTTGATGCTCAATCAAATTTGCTCTGTTATGACGGCATAGAATATCATCACCCCATATCATCCCGTGGGGGGCGTAGAAATTGACCGAGGGAATACCTATCAACGGGCAGCAGTGTTATTCTGTGAACTATGACCATTCTTTGTGGAGGCTTTTTTCCACCAATGGACGTACTTTGGCTTTGATTAAATCGCGCTCATGAACTAGTTTTTTTTTATTATGACTGTTCATCCCTGTACAGTTTCGCTTCTTGTCTCGTATAACAGTCCCTTGCGCCCTGAGAGGTCGCCCATGGACGACGCCTTTTTTAAAAGCTAAAGATGTTATAAGTGGTCTGAATTAGTTTACTAACTGAAAGTAGTTTACAAAGCGAAACATACAACATACAGCTCAAAATGGAGGTTATAAACGTTTTATTTTCCCCGCCTTGGTGATAAAAAACTACATTTAATGACATTCGCCACGCTATTGACAGTGCGGCGTCGGGTCGGAAACGGTGCCGGAACAACAATCCCGTGCAGGAAGGCGCGGGACTAAACGCATTGCTGCCTCGTCTTGCCTATTCACCATATTACATTTGCTTAAGGCTAAAGTATATACATATAAATATAAATTATATACTTAATAAAATAACTGATCAATGCATTATAATTATTCCTACTATATTATATTAAAGTTACTAAATTTAATACAAATTAATATTAGATGGCTGAAATAAATCCTCCTCTCTCCTACTTTGCTGTGCCCGACAGGGTCCACGATGAACTTTTCACCTGTACCTACCACCTAGATATACATTGTGGAATGCAATAAAGAATTGAGTATTGAAAAAAAAAAAATAAAAAATAAAAAAAGTACTTACTCGGAACAGTATTACAACATAAATGTACTTAATAAAATCAAAACGGTTTTTATTTACATAGATTTTAATAAGCGCTTGTAAACAGTCGGAACATGAATAGTATTACAATTAAACTATAGAAAATGCATGCTAGGTTCAAGTAGATTATTCGATCGGGACTAATATTTGATCAAGCAGAATATAATTTAATTTAAGATAATAATGCTTTAGTTATATAGGTATTTCTGGAAGATAATATCAAATTGGTTATTTAAGGTTTTAAAATTCTCTTATAGTTTTAGATATATTTAACTATATCTTGTCTAAATGGTACCGTCTATATTAAATTCAAACCCCTCATAAAACTGAGAATATTTGCGGAAATTGAAATTCAGGCCTCTTGGAATGGGGGGCACCGGAGCAGTATACCCGCGTTACTGTTACGTCCACGGCAGGTAGGTTTAGTCGGTGCGAGTCCGACATACCCATCTGTAGACACTTTTACGGGTGGCATGCGTAGGCATTCCTCTGCCTGACTTTTCGTTTCGTGCTGCTCTCCATCCTTACTCACAAGAGTTACAGAGGTGGACATGTGGGAAGGATAACTCGTATACTGAAATCTACATACCTACTAATGTTCCTTATTCAATAAACAGATTTGAATAATTGTATGTACCGTAAGGGAAAATATAGTGTAGTTAACCGCGAGTTGTGGGTTATTTAATACGTAAAAGGGTTCGTATGTTATTGATATAAATCAAACTATTTTTATTTCATAATTAAAATGACAACAAATAGGTGTATTCGTTATCACTAAAATCCACCATCGTTCATTTTAATGGTTATGGTTATTATGAGGTGCAGCAGGGTAGCTACGCGTTATGATAGCTTTTTAACCGGATACTAAAAAGTTCGTCCGTACGACTACTACACTCTTTAGTAGATTTTGCACAAATACAAGTCGAAAATAAAAATAGTTGAAAATGTTGACTGAAATCTACATTCGGTAGAAATATCATGGACAAAGGACAGCGCTGGACAAAGGCCTCCCCCAAAGATCTCTACAATTGCCGGTCTTGCGCTATCCGCATGCAGCGGGATTTAGGAATAAGTGTATGCATATACTATTGTTGCCTTGACCTACCACCTTCTAAAAACTTAACACTATCAAACGTAGTTTGCAAAAGCCGCAAACGTTTTTGAACTGTTATGTTGTCAGCTAACAATATTTTTTTATAACCTGACGTCACGTAGTGTGTGACACTTCTCACACCTTGATGGATACTCTATATTTAACATCAAGTATCACATCCTACAAAGTTAAGGAATTTCTTGAGCATAACTATCTTCGAACTTAGACGAATAAAGTTCTAAGACTGTTGTCGCTTGAGATGTGCACACACCGAGTAGTCAGGTTGCATTGCTGTTCACCTCTGGCCTTTTTTTTGATAAGGCAGGGGGAATGCTAATGCATGCCACCCGCAAGAAGTGTCTGCGGGTGGGTATGTCGGACTCGCACCAACTAAACCTAACCTGCCGTGGACTTCTTCTGGCGCCTGATACGGGGAGCCCCGGGAACGCGGGTATGCTGGTCCGGTGCCCCCCTTTTGCGCCGTGTCCCAGATGGTCGGGACACGCACCCGGGGGTTCACCTCTGGCCTGCATTCAGTATTGGCTTCAGACCTCAATCTATGCTCCGGACTTCACCACCAAGGAATTGAAAGGCAGTTCAGCGTTATAATAGAACCAGCACCTTTGTGTCGATATTAAAATGGGGGATATGTGTATTTACTTATTTATTTGTATAAAAAAATAAACAATCCCTAGAGTATCCATAGTAATACTGCCAATAATGAGTAAATCCTCCAGGTGCATATTTATACGGATAGTAATTTAACCTACTATATTATTACAGCTATGTAATTTAAGAGCCTCAAATAAAGTATGAAAATAGACCTAAAATTAGAGGACCGACAATTTTTACTGGACTTAAATAACTGTCTGAATCTTGGTAGATTTATAACCTTTGTAGGTCTTAAGAATAATCTTTACTGGGGTACATAAATAACAGCTTAGCCCTCAGTCCCCAGTAAATCCTACACCGCTTTAAACACCAAAACGGGGAAACAAACCTCTTGTAAAGTCCTTCAAAATAAGTTTTAGCACCTTAAAGCCTCGAAGTTAGTTAACTAGCAAGTTTGGCGACTGTAGTTCGGTAAATATTCACTTAGCTTGTTTTTGAGGATTTCATGATCATCATTATCATCATATCAGTCGAATGAAGCATGAAGACGAACTGCTGAACAAAGGCCTCCCTTTTGAGGATTTAATTACTCGAAATTCAAGAAAACTTGTAACTCATGTGAATGGATATTAAAAATTTCGATTATTTTTTCGTACCTAACAGAATTGCTTATCCTTCCGAAGATAAGTAGCCATTTTAATGTATAAAGCTATAATCGTCCATGTGTATTGTAACAAAACGCGGCATAGTTGTGAATAACATAGGTACAAGTGCGTCACTGCGTTAGAAATGGCACCCAACAGGGGGTTTTGGAAATCATTATAACGCATGCCACCATAATGGCGCCCGAACAGGGACGCATGTAAATGTCTCGTTTTGTGTGCAAACTTCAGAGAAAGTTATATTTGATCTATTTTGCAAATTTACTAGAAACTTGAGGATGAGAATTTTATAATTAATATTTGGATAGAAACCACATAGTTAACAAACTTTCAACTTTTCGGAATTCTGTTTGTCTCATGGTAACGAAAACATAGCGGTGCAGGCATAGTGAATCATTAAATCTATTATTATATACACTTATAATATTGCGGTTGGCTTGTCAATGACTTTATACATAGATAAGACAGTATTTTTACTAATGTTTACAAACGTCACAGTCGTAACGCGGTTCATTATTGCATAGAAGTGGCGTAAAAATATTACAGCGGGTAGGTATGTTACTATTATTTATATACTTCATAAAATCAGGTTACATGTCACTATAAACTATGATGATGATGTTATCGAGGTCCATTGCATCGACTTAAATCGTTATATAGGTATGTTGAATTTTTCACAGCACTTATGTAGATCCGTGAATACGACGGGAGGGCGCGTAGTCTTATATTAGAAGAGCCAGATATATCCATGATTGTATCACGGTGAAGTAGGTACTAACCTGTTGCAGCCTGGAATCTCCGCTGACAGTGTAGACTCCATGGCACTCTGTGACATCTTCAGGTTTGTCCGAGGAGGGTGATCGCTTCCAACAAGCGGCACACACCGCCACCAGCACCCCGCATAGCGTTACACTGCCAAATAAATAACACTTATTAACAATATTAAAGCATCTCAACATTTAAGCGTAAAAGATAACCCCAAATAACAAAAGCTTATTAAAAGAATATGAGGGAAACTTGAGAGCTCTATAAACTTCCAGTTGCTAAGACTTTTCACAAGATGGAAAGTACACGTAGCGTAGCGGTTAAGACAGTCGCCTCGCCACTCCCAGGACTAGAACTATTTGTGCGACCCATAAATAGTTGTTCTGAGTCTGGATTTACTTTGTGTTCGTCAATTATATGTTTGTAAAGTACCCCGCGACCCAGGGATTCAACTTTAAGGTCCGGGAGTTGTCTTAAAAAAAACGTTGGACACAAATCGTTTTGGATGCATTCCTTTTGAACCAAATAAATTATTTTTAAATAAAAAAGCAAAGGGCGGATAATAAAATGTTTATTTCGACATGACTTTTACAGCTAGCCTAGCTTTCTTTACTTCACCGGATAAGTACCGTTATCCTATCAATAATTTGAGTTATTCTGTAGGGTTTTAAGCAATTACTGTCCTCCCTCCAAATTTTGTCATAGAAGAAATGTTAGTTCTTTTTGCAAAATAAGCCACATGTGATATTAAACAAATCATACACAAAGTCGATGAAGGGGTCATAACGCTTTTTCTTTACGAGAAGATTTCTATCAGTCTATTCCTATAGCACGTGTTAAGGAACTTCGTTCTACTTAGATGCGTAACCACCGCCTCACGATATCTGATATCATATAATCATAAAACGTCACATAAAAAATTATAACACGTATCATCTCCAAATGAAGATCATTACATTTTACAAGTATTAAGATGTGCATGTATTAAGCTATCACTGTTTATCGCGTTATACGTGCCTCATAAACCGGGAGTGTGAGCACAAAGCACAAAATATTAATCTGTGACCCACTTTAGACAATACCTTCAAGTTCGCGGAAGGCATTCGGCTTCAAGTCACGATAACTTTTACGGAAATAAAGCTGACACATATTTTATTCTTCCGAAATGTCTTTAGTATTGTGTCTTACCTTATATCTATTTCAGAGTTCAGCATTTTAGAATAGGTAAAGACGGCAAGACAAGTAATATAACATCCCCATACTAATAAAAATGTTAAGACGTGCTTAACTGTCTCAAAATTTCAAAAGAAAGTTTTATATTTATTTATATATTAAAATAGGTTTTCTTATTTTACGAAAGGACTGCTTTTCTTTGGCATACAAGCCTATGGCACATAATGTGGTAAGTGGTCATCGGAACCTATGACGCTTCCCACACAAGGCATTCCTGGCGCTGGACGCATTGTTGACCCTGCTCCACTACTTTATAATAATAAGCTAGTTTACATATCCAAAGAAGCACAACATTTAAAAGTTATTAACATAAATGTCTACGCTGGTCTCTCAATGTAATACTGTTGAAGTTGCGATCACAATAATAACTCTTTGTTTCTTAAACATGCTTTATTAATAATTTACTGACAAGTTCGTATTTCGACTTTCTGTACCGGCAAATGTTGTCCTGCCCAGAAAACAGAAAAAGAATCTGGCATCTGATCGCAGCTTACTTTGTGTCCGTCAATTACATGTTTATATATAATGGATATTTGGATATAAATCCTTGGTTAGCTTAACAAAAAACTAACAATAATTAGCCCCACGTCCTAGTAGGACACGTCGAAGTTTGGCAATGGCGGCTCGATTCAACATAGTTCTTTGAGCGTAAATACAGAAGCACTCTGTATTTCCCACAAACTCTTTATCATCCTGACACGACCAGGAAAGGAACATCGACAGTTTTACGTGACATCCATGACAAGGAGGTGTAAATGCACTTAGTAACTCCACAAGTTTTCTAAGAATTCGTTTTCCCAGGAACTCTTTTCCGTTCGATCAAGATATCAAACCCTAACCCTCAAATCAAACCAAAGAGGCAAGAGAGTTAGTCAACTCACTGAAACTTAGTTATCGACCGCCGTCTTCAGAACCCTACTTCACTAGTATCGTAATTACGATTTAATTAATTTCCTGCCGTCACATAATTATAAACGTGAAATGAAATTTTTCACCATATCGCCGTCCGTAAATTAATTCCGACACGGCGGAGATTACAGCCGAGATAAATCCGACGCGATCAGCTCTCGATAGCTTAATTAACACTATCTAAACTATGTGCCGATGTGTGCAGTATCTACGTCAAATTATGTTGATTTAGCATTTGAGCACTTCGTCTGCTGTTTTACATTGCCTCATTGGTTTACTGGTAGCGTGTTCAGCCTAATATATAAAATGTTCTAGCAAATGTTGGTTCCATTTCGGTCTTGCATGGACAACAAGTGTCTTTGTTTTTATTTTATTTCTCTTTTTATTGTTATTTTATAGTTTTGTTGTCTGTGCAATTTTTGAATAAATCTTTCGTCTTCTTCTAATATTAATAATGCAAATTAAGTTCAGGGCAAATTTAGACTACAGTGACTACTGAAATGGCAAGAGAGATACTCGTAGGTGCGGGCACAGATTTTCTTTCTCTCTCTTTCTCTCATAGCTCAGTCGTTTGGTCTAAACATACTCGTTTTTTTTTGTTTTGTTGGTTGTCTGTGGTCGTTGATCAATATAATATCCAACTTGAAAAAAATAGTTTTAATATTTAAAGTAGCCAGCAGGTAGCCTTAGGATTTGGAATAATTATTCTAAGCTCAAGCCTAATTAGACTGTGTTTATATCCGATCCTGCACCGATAAACTTTACTTCATCTTGCATCTTATGTTAACTCAGTGTAAGTGAAATTGTTTGTTAGCAAAATTCAACGTAAAAATTACTTCGCCAAGCGTGGCGTTTATGGCATATCCCCCTATTCTTGGGGGAGGCTCTTGTCCAGCAGTGGACGTCCTTCGGCTGACATGATGATGTTACGCGAGTTCTCCGTTGTTAATGAACCGTTTTGTTTTTTTTTATGTCTCCCATGCAAATTGTCATTAAATCGGTTTGTTAATAAAGAAAACGTAGAAGTTGATTGTATGTATTTTAAAACAGAAATAATTTGATTATAGAGTATACACAGGTATTTATGGCTCCGAACCTACCGTCGCTTTATCCACTCTGTATGCACTCAAATGTTGTTAGCGTCAATGTTGTGAACTCGTAATGTACCTAATTGCTATTCCATTAACGTATGTGCTAGTCGAGCTAAATATTAGATTCCCATTCAACTCAATAGCGCTGCACAGGGTACCTGTCTGCATCAAGTCAGTACCATGGTTTATATATCCAATTAGAATTTGTCAACGCTAGTCTGCATGCGGGTATTGTGACTTAAATATAATACTATAATACAATACTATAATATAATACTATTTATTTAATAGTTAGAAACTTAACCTCCCGGTTTATGCGTTAGGGCAACTAACACACTGCCATTTTATCTCAAAACAGGCAGAGCTAGTGCTATGGCAGCCAGACAACTGATAAACATACCTATAGATTTCAAAATACATACATATTATTGATAACTTACACCCAGACACAGGGTAACACACCCAACAAATAATTGTTCTCATTGCACAATGATTTGTTCTGGGTCGGGATCGAACCCTCGACCACTGGCTCAGCAGCTAGGGTCACTAACCACTAGACTAACACAGACATACAGTACATCATTTTGTATTATGATGTTAGTGTTATTATGTGGTTATTTCCATAATCTCCAAGTTTTTATTTTATTAATTTTTATTATGAAAATGACAGGGTTGAACTTCGCTCATGGTAGCCCAGTCCATTTGCTTGGGACATAATTATAATCATTAATTAAAAGAAATATGAGATATTAAGTTTGAAATATAAATACTAAATTGTTTAAACAATATGTATCGCATAATTTTTGAGAATATATTTAGCACATAAAATCGAGGTAGTCCACGAAGGGCACCCATCTGACTGGCACCTGCGTGAATGGCACCTAGCCTAGTCCACGAAAGGCACCTATCAATATTTTTGGCAGGTGCTCTTGGTGGATTCAATTTATTTTTTACATTCTTGTACACGAAAGGCACCTACGTTAAGTAGAGCAGTAAGACGTTAGTATTTTCTTATGTTTAAGCGAATGTTACACATTGAAATTAAACTACTTTTTAACGGATAGATGGTAGTTTAATTTCAATGCGTAACATTCGCTTAAACATAAGAAAATACTAACGTCTTAACGTGCTTAATATTAGTCATTTTAATAAACGTTCTAGTGATTTTTATCGAAATCTTTCATTTAATAACCTAGGTTACTGTAATGGTTAACGTAGGTGCCTTTCGTGGACAAGAATGTAAAAAACAAATTGAATCCACGAAGAGCACCTGCCAAAAATATTGATAGGTGCCTTTCGTGGACTAGGCTAGGTGCCATTCACGCAGGTGCCATTCAGATGGGTGCCCTTCGTGGACTACCTCATAAAATCTTACTCTTCACTACTGTACTTAAGTATATGTGACTTATGTGACCCTTAGTCTCTAAGTTTTATACCTACACATTACAACTTAGTTTAAGCAGATATGTAACAGCATTTGTATAGTGAAGCGACCGTATTTCTAGTTAAATAACATTCAGCAAATAACAGTAATTTAGGTTACACATCGTATAAAAGGGAGGGTAACCAAAAAAATCGAAAAGACTGTTGCAGTCAGTGATCTCTGACAATTACAGTCGTGCACACGTATATTTGAGTAAAGTTTGTAATCAGCTGTTCTTTCAACTATTCGCTATAGTTGAAGAACAGCTTCAACTTCAGTAAAAACTCAACAAAATTTAAACTATTTATTTAATATGATTTTTACATCTACAATACATTTTGAGTCGCATTCACTTTTCATTCAGGCCAATACCGTTTCATATTTAAAAATTTCTATAGCAGTACATTCCATTTTTAATTTTTTTGGACGAATGCATTTACTCGTATATAGAAATCGAATTGACCTCTCAGCTTAAAAAATAAAACCCAAATTTAAATGTAATGAAAAAACTAGGTTGTAATGGACTTAAACACTGTTTTTGTGAATGTGTTGTATAAGAGCAAAAATAAAAGTACTGCTTATATTTTACTTGAATATTTATTAAAGCTGTGCCCCGCGGTTTCACCCGCGTTACATTTTATAAATTATCACAGCTCCTCCCCCGTAGGTGATAGCGTGATAATATGTAGCTTATATGTTGACCCGACCTCTTAGTAATATTCATGCAAAATTTGAAGTAAATCCATGCTATACTTTTTGAGTTTAGCCCGGACATACATACAGACAAACCGACAAAAATTCTAAATACTATATTTTTGGCTTCGACGTCGGTTGTAGATCACGCCCCAAGTATACTTAAAAAAAAATATTCAATGTACAGTTTTGACTTTCCTACGATTTTATTATATGTATAGATATTACTTTATAGTTTATTTATTTACTGTTGTTCCCTCAATACTGACAATATCCTCGATTCTATGCAAAACCAACTAAAATAAATTTAAAATTAAATTTAATATCATTTTATTTTTCACTAACATACTTCTTATGATAACAAACAACACAACAACTTCCTATGTTACATTTTGATTTGCTTTTCAGTTTTTGGCGTGAAAAAATGAGAGAAACCAATCGTCAAGTCGACCAATTATGCGCCCGGTGCGCATATTATAAGCATTTTTTGTCATTTCAGTTAAGTGGTGTAAAAGTCAAAATCGCCCGCAATGTTAACTTAATATTTACAGAATCTAATTGGAAGTCGGCGAAGTACGCAAATTTAGTTATATACGGTTAAAGATATTTTATTTTTCTCAAAAAGATTACAGTAATCGCTTACAGAGAAAAATACACTTAAATACTAAATAATAGGTATTTACCTATGAAATTGCCGTTTTGTATGAAAAAATTTAAACGAATTTTTTTCATGAATTTTTTTATTTGTATTAATCGAAGTAATCACCCATGCAATCAATGCATCTTTGCCATCGCAGTGGCAGTTTATTGATGCCCTTCTTAAAGAAATCAGCTGGACGGGAGGCAACAAATTCTTCAAAGGCATTTTGTACTGCCTCTCGGGTATTGAATTTTTTTCCCGCCAAGAAGTTATCCAAATTCTGGAAAAAGTAGTAGTCTGTAGGCGCAAGGTCTGGTGAGTAGGGCGGATGACGGAGAGCTTCCAACCCCAGTTCTTGCAACTTGGAGACCGTCTGCTGTGCAGTATGAGGTCGCGCGTTGTCGTGCAGGAGCAGCGGAGACGAGCGATTGACCAATGCTGGTTGGAGATGCGCCAGCTTCTCCATCATTGTGCTCAGTTCTTCACAGTACACATCTGCAGTAATGCTCACCCCGTTTGGTAAGAAGCTGTGATGAATCACACCGGCGCTAGACCACCAAACAGTGACCATCACTTTTCTAGGGGTAAGTTTTCGTTAAGGGCATTGTTTAGGTGCTGAACCAGGATCCAACCAACTTGCTGAGCGCTTGCGGTTATCAAACAGAATCCATTTTTCATCGCAGGTAACAATGCGGTTCAAAATTCCTTCATTTGTGTGTCTGTTGAGCAGTGCAAGGCACGTCTCGACGCGTACTTCGCGCTGGCGATCATTGAGTTCGTGGGGCACCCATTTGTCAAGCTTTTTTACCTTACCAATTTGACGCAAATGGACCAATATTGTTTTGACGCTAACGTCGAAAGCTGCTGCTAATTCAGCCGTAGATTGTGTATCATCAGCTTCCACAACCGCCTTTAATTCGTCATTGTCGACCAAAGTCTTCGGACGACCGCGAGGTTCATTTTTCAGGTCGAAATTTCCAGAACGGAAGCGAGCAAACCAATAACAGGTGGTGCGTTGG
Source organism: Pseudoips prasinana (assembly GCA_951640165.1). Classification (NCBI taxonomy): domain Eukaryota; kingdom Metazoa; phylum Arthropoda; class Insecta; order Lepidoptera; family Nolidae; genus Pseudoips; species Pseudoips prasinana. The sequence continues at coordinate 25,924,483 of OX621251.1, read as the reverse complement.
TTTGTAGTGTTAGCTCCGTAAACGTCGTTGATGTTGCGTGCCGCTTGTGCCGCGTTGCTGCCACGACGGTACTCATATTCCATAATTACTCGAATTTTTAACGTATCCATGATGACGAAAAAGATTGAAATGCGATGAAAATGTAACACTAATCAATAAAGAAATGACTACTTTTGGAAAAAAGAATCCATGTTTTTAAAATAAAATTAATTTGAAATTAGAATTCTTAGCCAAACAAAAATTATTTTGATTTGAAATGGCCAGTACTGCAGAACGGCAATTTCATAGGTAAAGACCTAATATTAACCAATTAGCGTATCTAGTTGTAGGGTAGTTTGAAAAAATATTAAAAATGTATCAGTACAATGACATTCCATGTTGCGCTAAAACAGTCCAGTTGGCGTAGAAACAATACAAGTTTATTAAGGCCTATGGCTTAGTGATGTGTCGCAGTTAAAATGTAGTTAAAATGTCGAACTTTATGTCAATTTATATACAATTTGATATGGCGATTTAAAGAAGTAACATAATTAATATATATATATATATATATATATATATATATATATATATATATATATATATATATATATATATATATATATATACATATATGTTTGGTGGTTATGCTTTTGTAATAATTAAATATATTATGTGTTTAGTCGTTATGTCATATTTATAATAGTAAAGTGTATTTAGTAATAAATAGGTAGGTCATCATATATATTTTATTACTTAGTTTTTACTAGCTTTTAGTGTATTTTACAGTAGGTATGTAATATGTATTTAGTACGTGTATAGTATGTATATAGTGTTGGTTTGTTTTACAATGCTTTTATTTATATTTTGCAATACTTTCAGTTATTTATTTTTTTTTTTTTAATTTAATTTAATAATGAAAAATCCTTTAAAATGTGTCCTTTTAAAAGTTTTTTAAATGATAACAAAGTTTTAGCTTCTTTTATATTTTTTGGCAGCTTATTGTATATTTGAGCTCCTTCGTATAGAATGCTCTTTTTTCCATAATTTGTCCTCGGTGGTCTAAGACATATATTATTAGCCTGCCTAGTCAGACGTTTGTAGCAGTCTATTCTTTTAGTGAATGTGAGTTGTGAATGAACATCTTTTGTCAGTTCAATTGTTATATATACCGATACCGATATCCTTAAATACGATTTATAGCGGGCCTCTTGGGGTAGTTGGCAAACGCTTGCTTTTCACGCCAGAGGTCGTGGGTTTGATTCCTACCCACGACAGATATTTGTGTGCATGAACATGTCCGTGTGTCCTGAGATTCGCTGTAATTATCTATATAAGTATGTATTTAAAAAAGAAAAGTATGATATGTAGTAGGTATATCAGTTACATGGTTTCCATAATACAAGCTCTGCTTAATTTGGGATCAGATGGCCGTATGTAAATAATGTCCCAGGATATTATTATTATTTATTATTACCCGTCACGTTGCATAATTTAATATTTTTGACTTAAATATAATGGCAATATAATCTCCTAAACACATAATCATCTTTATTCTGTGTACTCAATAAGGCGATTCAACCCGTTCGTTATACTTGGTGCTCCGAAATAATCCAAATGCTAGGTTATGTAACCAATTTAACCTATTGCCTCAAATCTGCTCAATTCATAGAGATAATCGCATCGGAAATAATACGGCGTTCATTTGCCTTTCATTATATTAAATGAGACAAATTAATTGTTAAAAGTACCCACTTAACGGTCGTCTCGCGCTAATAAATTTGAGTATTTCGCGCTTAAACAAAACTGCGAATAGCTTTAAGCGTACAACGTACATACGTAGTTCCTCTGCTTAAATAAAAAGTCCACTTTATTTTTCTTTATGATACGTATTAGTGACCAGCGTAATACAAGGTGAGTGACCGAGTGTACGACTAAACGCCGACAGACATTACGCCGACAGACATTACGCCGACAGACTGTACACCGACAAGTCTTTACTTCGACTGTACTTTTCGCCGACATACAGAACACTTCACTTCATACTCAGAGTGAAGCATTTTCCATGTGTAATATAGGACCAGATCGGTCACGTTGTGGTCACAGTTCTAACCCAACCTAAACCAATAATTATGAATACTATCGGAAGTGTTCTGTCGGCGAATAGTACAGTTGAATTAAAGTCTTGTCGGTGTACAGTCTATCGGCGTAATGTCTGTCGGCGTTTAGTCGTACAATGGTTCTTAATCATGTAAAAGCCGTGAAACATATAGTGTACTACTAATAGATTTCGCCTATCATTATCAATTCGTTGTATTTAGCACCTATTTAGTTCTACTGTGGTCTCTATTAGTTGAACACCGAATTATACTGAAGTGTCCAACATACAGAGCGTCACGCGTCAAATTAGAGGCTAACATTAGATTCCTAATTGAGGCCAAGTTAGCGGCGGTCGTTCCTCCAGAGCATTGAGAATATTATGCTAAGGAGAGGACTTATGTATCGAAACTTGAGATTATAGAATGCAAACTATAACAGACCAGAGACATGACCGTAGATTGATAATCCGCAGGACCAACAACGGCGATGGGCTTTGGGCTACGGGATTATAACGCCGCTATCTTACAGGCGTCTAATGGTGCACCCATTTTTTTGTCTAATACCTGTAAATAATATTTTTTTACCTACTTTTGAACTCCGGAATATTTATAGAGTTTAAAAACGCTCCTTTTAATTACAAACGAGACAGTGAACATACGTTTTACGGCATACTAAATGGCAGAACATTTTGTTTGTACAATGCCTTAGCTATAACAACATGTAGGTATCACTTCAAAATTATGTTGATTTTATTTGTTAAAGTTATATCTTTGGGTTCCAGTTTTAGTACCTATCACTGAGTCACTGCTATTTCCCAAACCTTGTTAAAAAGGATAATTGGGGATGTTAACAGAATTCCAGAAGCAAGTAATATTTCAATGGTTTGAATGTGTTCATATACGATTTAAAGTTGAATATGAAGGTACGTGTGAATATTTCTAAATAATTATTTAGCTAATAAGTAAATTGATAGTTCTGTCCTTTCGCCGAGCTAGCATGGCAGCGAAGACTTGTTACTGAATAACATTTAACCAATCCCATGGCTCGCCGTCATAGACTCGTGTATTTTCTGTGATTTCATTGGTCGGGCTATGTAGAGACGTGAGTATTCATAGCCATGATAGCTACGCTGATCGAATTTCAACCATGACCAGTTGCAACATGTGTACTCGTACCAAATTCTAACTATACGTGCCCCAAAATTGCGCACTATAATAAGCCTACCCGCTGGAAGAGAATAGTTGATTGTTGCAACAAGAAGTCACTTTGAGCGCGGTTCATAATCTGATTTTCTTTGAACTACAGCGAAAACTTTAGCCAAAACAAATGAACTTTACATCTACGACACAATTTTCGGTCGCATCTGTTTTTAAGTTGTAGTAAATTCCGGCGCTGTCACGTTTAAAATTTCGTTATGGACAGTGCATGCTATTTGTGATTTTAAATCGATTTTGTGCGAATGCCTTAACATAGAAACCTGTTTATGTTTATGGTGAAAATAACTATGAATAAAGGTAACTATGGAAAGAAATATATTTGAGGCCACTTAAAATAAGCCCTTTCATTCGCACGGAACAGTTTACATTCTCATATTATTTACCCCGTGTGGAAACCCCTATATTTCAAATCCATTTATGTTAGACGCTCGTATTTGGTTCCCACAATTCATACTTTGGTTCAGTGGATTCCGAGTAGATTAACTGAGGATCTGCCGCAGTTAAACTGGACATGTGAAATCCACTGGACCAAAACTAAAAACAGACAGACGAGTGATCCTATGAGGATTCTGTTATTTCTACCATCTTGGTTATTGTGTTCCGAACAACAACAATCACTCGATTAATTTTGGATGTAGTTTGTGTCCGTCTATTATATGTTTGTAAAGTACCCCGCGATCCAGGGATTAGATTCTCTAGTGCGTGCGTTGTTATTAAAAAACTGAACGCATAGCCGCATCGCTGTCAAGCTGTCCCTAAGAATAAATGTAAGTGTTGTTGTTTTGTTACTTACTTACAATTGTATGTTTAAATTCCCATCAAGAAGAGCGGAAATACTTATTGTACTTAATCCAAAAAATCCAGCGATATTTTTCATTAAGAGGATAAGTTTGAAAGGTCGAGCGCTGCACCTGTGGTAACTGTAACGGCAAAATAATGCCGAATCATCCCCACTTACCCTTTGGCTCAACCCTTCATAACCCTTAAGATACTTACAGCTCGGAAACTTTGCTTAACTTTAATTATGAATTCCTATTTACATTTTTGTATAAGTACCTAGAGAATTGTATGCTTTATAAATACATTTTCGGTCTTATAAATGTTATTGAATAGATGCTCTTTGAGTACAAGCGGTAGAAGTAGTACACCAAATTATTCAACCTATCTGTAAAATAAAGTTACTTCTGCATAATAGTTACTTAAGAGGAGAGTTACAATTATTTATGGAAAGTAATCAAATTGCTAGAAAATTTATGTAAAACTAACTGTGCTCCGTTGTTTTACCCGCGTTAAACTTTATAAATTATCACAGCTCCTCCCCCGTAGGTGATAGCGTGATAATATGTAGCCTATATGTTGACCCGACCTCCTAGTAATATTCATGCAAAATTTTAAGTAAATCCTGTACTTTTTGAGTTTAGCCCGGACATACATACAGACAAACAGACAAAAATTCTTAAAATATATTTTTGGCTTCGATATTGATTGTAGATCACGCCCAAAATATCCTTTAAAAAATATTCTATGTACATTTTTGAGTTTCCTACGATTTAATTATATGTATAGATGTTATAGCTGATGTTGTACTAGACAAATTTCAAATCGCTCTCCTCTAAAGTAACAATTATGCAGAAATAATTTTATTCTACGGATAGGTCGTATTGTTTATGTAATAATTTCGGTTTAAAAAACACATACATTCAATTATGAGAACTAATCTGTCATAATCATAATTTATCCAGGGTCATGTAATTGTATATGCTGATAATATTATTGAATTACACCAGATTTATTTAATAGTTCAATTAATTGATAAGGATAATATGATTACTATCAATCAGCGATAGATTTGAAGTTATAATCGAGCGCAGCTGTATCGCTTGATCATTTAGATGTTTTACAGATTATGTTAATTTCTATTCACAATAACATAAACAAATTTAGTACTTTGAACATATTATGAGACAATTTTTCCTAAATATCCAGAACCCGTTTCTTTTTTTATATTTTTTGTAATGTGTATAAAGAATAGTATAAGGCTTTTTTTCTTATTTATTTCGGTCAGTACAAAATAAAAGTGACCCTCTTACCCACCACTGCAACTCCTGTAAGCCAGGATCGACAGTGGCACACAATGGAATGACAATGAGCGGTGAGGCTCAGGCATGTCCCGGGGAATGGCTTTAACTGTCTTGGATCCCGCAATGAATTTAATCAGAAAGAAAAAAAGGAGGAGTTAGAAAATGAATAGTTCCACTTCCCTCGTAAAGAGGCTATAGCCTCATAAAACTAGAGAAGCCAGCTGCAAAAGCACCGAGATCAATTTAAGGGTCCTAAGTGAGCTGTTATATTTGAGTCCAATAGTGTGTATGGCAAAAGCGCTTAAACGCACGGAAGTTATTCCTTGTTGCTACAGGATCCGTATAATAAACTACTCCAGATTTACTACGCAAGCTTTTACCATAATATCTCGCTGATTTTGCCAGAGATCACACTCCCAAAGGATGTGGTGAGCAGTTTGTTCATATTCGTTACTGGAAGTTGAGCACAGACAGATTGGTGAAGATACTAATTTGAAACTAAACAATTTACTTTTAAAATTGCCGTGGCCTGTAAGAAATTGTGCAACACAATGGTCTATGATTAGCCAAGTTTTATTTAACCGTTCGCGTACGTCCGGAAAGAACTGGTGCAGATGGCGACCCTTGGTTGAGCTATTCCATCTACATTACTATTCATTTAGTAGTTCGTTATAAAGTAGCCTGGTTCGTACGGTAATGGTAATGTAATAGTCGGCCATGTTTCTTAAAACAAGCCGATGGATGTGACTTACATCCTCCATAAGAGTGTTACCAAGGGAATCCTAAATTATATCTGCTGGTGTATATCGTTAGTATCTGTAGATGGTGCAGGTTCGATCTCTGCCGGCTGATAAAATTATTATTTGACAGTTTAAGTTGATTATAGGACTGGCTTGTACAATTTTATGAATATTCGGATGGGCCTGTTAGGGTGTTTGGCAAATGCTTGCTTTTCACGCTGGAGTTCGTGGGTTCGATTCCCACCCAGGACAGATATTTGTGTGCATGAACATGTCTGTTTGTCCTAAGTCTGGATGTAATTTATCTAGATAAGTACGTTTTTACAAAAGAAAAGTAGTATATGTTGTATATCAGTTATATCTGGTTTCCATAATACAAGCTCCGCTTAGTCAAATTCTCCAGTGCGGTCGTTGTCTTTAAAAAAATATTTTTTTTAGAAAACATGTTTTTGGAAAAAGAAACAACAGTCCAGAAATTTAACATCCATTAATTTAATTCAAGGCGCAACTATCTCCGCCTTGAATTCTGGGGATTAAATTGAAATTTAATGGAAAGCAAAATTTATAGATTAAGAGTAGAGTCCTAAAGTTGTAAAACCGGTCGTATATGAAAGGCTCAAACCAGCATGCTCCATAAAAGATTTAAGAGTGTCCAGTCGTTACTCAAAATTGAAAATATGGCTGCAGTGTCTTTATCAGCAAAGCTTAGTTACGAGGTACTCACAACCCAGGCTTTGCGAACTCATATACACGTTATAGTTTCAATTACGACTCAATCATTACATACTTCGAAGCTCCAGCTCATGAGTTCAGAATGGTTGGAAAAATTAGTACCAAGGTTTAGAATAAACAGGTGTCCCATTTTGGCGGGACGATGTAGGAAACTTTGAAGCTATTTGATTGGTAATTTTATTCATACGAACCATAACGCACACAACACATTACAACACACTACACACAATGACTGCACTGACTGCGACTGACACGGATGCAGATCCTTTATCACATATAGGTATATTTATATATAGGGGTTACGAGGTAGATCCAATCCCGGCTTTTTTAAGTCATCACGTTTTATAGTTTATATTGACTGGTTGTTGTGTAGTAGAATGTAAAATTATGTAAGGTTTTTTTGTACACCCTAAAATATACAAATGAGTTTTTTGCTCCTGACAATTTTGTTCATAATCATGACACCGATTTTAGAGCAAATGATGTATTAAAAAGATTTTGAATTTAACGAAACTCTATTTGAATCTCTTAAAAAAAATCCGCTGTGTGTGTGTGTGAGTTAGTTTTTTTGTTACTACTTTACGCTGTAAAGGCAAAAATGTCATAGTTTATCATATTCTGTGAGTAACGAGACGGGATTTTTATGTTTGGCGTTGATGTTAAAATAGCCTTCTGCGTTTTGTTGACTTTTACGACACGTGTATGATGAGTGTGATTTGAGAGTGAGATGCGGAAGTATTCTATCCTTCACACGGGTTGGAACCAAAATGGAATGGAATGAAATGGAACACTTTGTATATCTTTAGAAGCCCGATTCTGGCGTCTCGCCTCGCCTAATTAAGGAGCGCACACAAACATTGTTTGCATAAATGTTGTTAGCACGTAACGTGTTAAATTTCTATTCTACGGGGTTTTCTTCTATGCACCCACTGTTCTATTACAAAGGTATTTATGTGGATTTTAGGACGATGTTAAAGGTTTTATAAAATTTTATTTATTTATTATGGTATGGAGACTAACCATCTGCGAGGAACATATTATAGTGCGTGGCACGCACTTGTGGACTGTAATATGTCCCGCGTAAACACAGTTGCACTTTCTATTCGCGCACTCTCATGATTGTATGGAACAGCTAGCTGACACAATCGGAGTTCAGGTACAAGGCTGACGACTCTACGTGCTCTACGAAGCATGAAAGTGTAGCAGCGCTAACTTCCCGACTAAGGGCTGACACTGACGTCGTAACAAAAAACGAAATTGACGTTTTTTGGTCAGAACCGGGATTGGAATATATGATCTCATTATGTGTGGTTGAACACGCTACCGGTAGGCTTACCTAGTATTTTGTATGCCCATTTACATTATTATTATACCTTATTTATTCCACTTCTTCATTTGCTCCATAAGAAATATAATGCGATAAGACCACTTGTTGCACAAGAGTGTATTATTTTTCGCCAATGTCTTTATCTAGTATCAGTGTGTATAGAACATAGCGGTATTTAATTCTATTAAACTATGATCTTTATGTATTCTAAGTATTCAATTAGGTTATATATTATGTCGTTGTCGTACAGTGCTTTTTTTAATTAAGTGCCTCAACTGATTCAGATCGCTTTGTCATTAAACCTACCTGACGAAGAAATAAGTGCCTTAACTAATTCAGATCGCTTTTAAACCTACCTGACGAAGAAAATATTGACATTGTAATGGGTCCCTTCTGTTGGCAATACATCGTTTTGTGTGCGGTTGTAGTAATGTTTTGCATGTGAAACTGCCGCCACTGCGGCTAGTCGCTGCGAGCTGCCCATGGCCCAGCCGAGCGGGCTGCGCTGTGCACCGACAGCGCTAGCTCCCGCCACCAGCCAAAAGTGGCGCCAGCGAGCCACAACCGCTCCGCGCGGCGCCGCCTGCGCGACTGCCGCGACTTTTCCTTCCTCTTTCCTCTCTATATTCCTATATTTTTCGGGCCTTTTATTCAGTAGCTGTTTTCATGTCTTTTTCAGCCAGTCTTCATTGAAATTCACACTAGTTCATCAGCTCGGCATCTTTCGAAGTAACGAACTGAAGCGGCGCATCTGAAACAATATTTTGTAAGATGAATTTTCTATTTCTTTTCTATCTAATACACACGAACTGAATATGGGTATCTGACTGACTGAATATGGGTTTCTAACTGACTGAATATGGGTTTCTAACTGACTGCATATATATATGAGTAGGTACGTACGTACTTAGGTAAACTGGATTAATTTTTATGAATCCAGTTTATCTAAGTGTTCATTATCATTAAATCTTATTACGATAACATAAACAACATAGACATACGAATAAGTTACATTCATATCGATAATATGCCCACCCCGATCCTCAATCGGATTAGTGTATTCTCGTAACGTAAAGCGACAGTTGCACAAAACGATTTGCACCCGTCAGTAACCGCCTGTCGAAATTAAAACTCCAAGTACTCTTTGGGGCGGGTTACCTAGTTTATAGTTGGATTTTACTAATGAACACGAAAAAAAAAATGCTATAGTTATTTGAATTCTTCTTATTTTGATATATATAAATATTCTGCAGTCATTTAAAGTCTAATTGTATTGATTTATAGTAAAATTATGTAGTTATTTCAATTCTTATTTTACCGGTATAATAGGTCTTTACCTATGAAATTGCCGTTTTGTATGAAAAAATTTAAACGAATTTTTTTCATGAATTTTTTTATTTGTATTAATCGAAGTAATCACCCATGCAATCAATGCATCTTTGCCATCGCAGTGGCAGTTTATTGATGCCCTTCTTAAAGAAATCAGCTGGACGGGAGGCAACAAATTCTTCAAAGGCATTTTGTACTGCCTCTCGGGTATTGAATTTTTTTCCCGCCAATAAGTTATCCAAATTCTGGAAAAAGTAGTAGTCTGTAGGCGCAAGGTCTGGTGAGTAGGGCGGATGACGGAGAGCTTCCAACCCCAGTTCTTGCAACTTGGAGACCGTCTGCTGTGCAGTATGAGGTCGCGCGTTGTCGTGCAGGAGCAGCGGAGACGAGCGATTGACCAATGCTGGTTGGAGATGCGCCAGCTTCTCCATCATTGTGCTCAGTTCTTCACAGTACACATCTCCAGTAATGCTCACCCCGTTTGGTAAGAAGCTGTGATGAATCACACCGGCGCTAGACCACCAAACAGTGACCATCACTTTTCTAGGGGTAAGTTTTCGTTTAGGGCATTGTTTAGGTGCTGAACCAGGATCCAACCAACTTGCTGAGCGCTTGCGGTTATCAAACAGAATCCATTTTTCATCGCAGGTAACAATGCGGTTCAAAATTCCTTCATTTGTGTGTCTGTTGAGCAGTGCAAGGCACGTCTCGACGCGTACTTCGCGCTGGCGATCATTGAGTTCGTGGGGCACCCATTTGTCAAGCTTTTTTACCTTGCCAATTTGACGCAAATGGACCAATATTGTTTTGACGCTAACGTCGAAAGCTGCTGCTAATTCAGCCGTAGATTGTGTATCATCAGCTTCCACAACCGCCTTTAATTCGTCATTGTCGACCAAAGTCTTCGGACGACCGCGAGGTTCATTTTTCAGGTCGAAATTTCCAGAACGGAAGCGAGCAAACCAATAACAGGTGGTGCGTTGGTTTGTAGTGTTAGCTCCGTAAACGTCGTTGATGTTGCGTGCCGCTTGTGCCGCGTTGCTGCCACGACGGTACTCATATTCCATAATTACTCGAATTTTTAACGTATCCATGATGACGAAAAAGATTGAAATGCGATGAAAATGTAACACTAATCAATAAAGAAATGACTACTTTTGGAAAAAAGAATCCATGTTTTTAAAATAAAATTAATTTGAAATTAGAATTCTTAGCCAAACAAAAATTATTTTGATTTGAAATGGCCAGTACTGCAGAACGGCAATTTCATAGGTAAAGACCTAATATATAAATATTCCGCAGTTATTAGAATTCTACTTGTATTAGTTTATAAATCAATTCCAAAGCGCCTATATTTTTCAGTTGAGTTGTTTGAATAGAAAATGATTGAGCTCAGGTATACAATTTTAGGTAGTTAATTAATGTCAACAAAAATTAATATGTGTGAGTATATAAAAGACATTGACACGATTTTTTATTATTGGTTCGTATCGTCCATGAACGTAACTTTGCGTACCCGACTTATCTATACTTATGTAAACCTTTCTTGTATGAGTCCATTCGTAATTCCTTTACATGTATACCTAAATCCTAGTATATTTAAATTTCACGTATAAATGCACGTCTGGCGCTGGTGTTAAAATAGTCGCCTCACTAACTGTTCGATGTCCATTAACTATTTGTGTGATCCATATTTGATTCTGCCAAGTTGGTTAAGTCCTCGCGATACGAGGATTCCGTTACAGCGAGTGTCGTCTTTTTATAAAGTAAATAGTAAATAAAGCGGTTGTTAAGGAAGTACAAATTTTCGTTACAAATGTTAAGTGATTAAATTAAAAAAATCTTCTGTAATAAAATATTTTACATCAGTTAATTTTATAAAATATGTATTTCTAGTAAAGTTTGAGAAAGTTGTCACGAATCTGTCTTTATTCGGCATTATTTCTAATCTATTTTAAAAACTCGGTTATTAATTACTACTTTAATCAAATTTATTCGTGCATGTTAAGTGGCACACTTAAACGTGTGTACAACATTATTATTCGACGTAAAAATACATCAAAATGTTAAGTAAGTAATAAATAGCATGTTACAGCGCTATGATTGGTTATTAAAGATTGTATTTATGACATATCCCACAAAGGTCTAGTAGTAGTCTCCAGCTAGTAAAAGAACTGTAACTTTTGAACGGCAGAAGGGACTTTTATAAAACATATCTGAAATCCACCTCGATTAAACTGGCTTTCAGATGAAAAACATCGTATTAAAATGAGTTCATCCGCTTGAGAGTAATAATACTACAGACTGACATACATTCAGATACATCACATACAGTTTTAAACTTAAAAGGCTTACTTTTCTCTCTCTCATTTTGATAGTCGAGTAGAATAAATCTGACGTTCCGCTCACTAATTAGATTTAACCCAGTTAGGGTTTTATTAAATTAGCTGGCCAGACTTGGCAGGATTGCTAAATAACGATAACAGATTATTTTAAAATTTACCGATACAATACAATTACATAAAAGTATTTTAGCTGCCTACTTTCAAATATTTTTATTGTATTTTTGCTTTGTAAACAATCGTTCTCGAAACTTAGCTTTGTTACGTACTTACACTCACCAATCATTTCAATTTAATCGTTTCAAGATAGATAGATGGTGTGTGATGATAAAATATTCTGCCTTTAATCTTATTGGACTGAATTCTGTAATAAAACTTATGTGATTTGGTTGCTTAGTGCGTTTGCTGACTCTTTCGTTCTATTCAGAATACCAGCTATCTCCAGGTATCACTTTTTATCCGTTTAGTCATGTTATTTTTATTCTCTTTCAACCTATTTACCTATTTCAATTCATTGTTAACTAATTCAAACTTTAATATTGTAAACTAATTTAAGACAATCGAAATGGTTAAATAATATAATTATAAATTCTTTAAAACTGCCAGTGTTAAAATTAACGTGACTATCAGTCTTTTGTTTTGTTTAAAATTCAACTAAGTAGAACATTGGTGATAATTAACCAGTCTAACAACTAAAAACAATCGGCATACCTCACAAAGTTCGTTAAACTTCCTCCTGGCATCAATATGAAGAAATTCAAATATCGAACGTCAGTTTTTTAACATTTTCACTGCATAAGGAATCAATTTAATATAGAACACGGTTAGTAAAAGTACATCGGAGTACTTTGCGGGAAAGTTTGTGCCGGGGAAAGACGACGCGACGCGAACCCCCGACGATCCGACTTCGAATGAAGGGAGGTTTACCGCCCGCCCTAACGATATTGTTCCAATGTTGGCGATGCTACGACCAACATCACCTCTGACATATCCTTTCTTGTTTTCCAACTTCGTCCGTGCTGTGTTAAAGTAGTAGACGTTTTTAAGACATAGATAAGGATTTATTTTCCTGGTGTTATTCTTTTAATGAACTCTTGTTATTTTGGATGGATTTTGAACAAAATTATGACGGTGTAAGATTTTGAACTTTTATGGTCATTTCTATTATTCTTTATTGTATTCTATAAAATCTGCGGTATCCCAGCAAAGCTTAAAGTGATATTTCTGCATTTAAATTAAAACTAATTGTATGCGTGCAGTTTGCACTTCTAATAATACAGATATAAATACAAACTTAATAAATATTTGGTTCTTAATAACCTTCAAGTAAAAAAAACTTAGGAACAGGTAGATTAAACAGGTATATCATTCGTTAGATATACATATAAAAGACACGTCAGTCTTTTGTTAAATACTCGCGCGTCAATTTACACTAGAAAGCGATCCACTCCAAATGCCACCCACGACCAATATTGGAGCCAAAACAAATGAATGACATTACTGGACCAATATTGGGTGTTTCCCGTCACTCCCTCAGCCGTGTTCGTCCCGTCACGCCGCCACAGGTTCGTCCTTTACCATTTATTGTTATTTGCCACGTGAATTTATACCTTATGTCGTAGCCCTAATTTTTAGCATGTCGTTGACATTTATTTCATGTTTTTATCTGTGCTATCCGAAATGTCAAAACTCTAAGATACTTGAACATTTATTGATTTATTCCGGTTCACCTTAATTGCATTGTTTACTAATGTAAAGTTGTATGATCTGTCCTAATAATTAAAATTGCAGATTTATTAATAGATTAATAATGCGTACAATATGTATTTGTTGTTGTTTGATCAAAACAAAATTGCTATCAAAAAAGTAATTATATTATTCTTGAAATATTCGCGGGTTAATATATTAAATATGGAATATTTTCAATTTTAATTTATTAAAAAAAATGTATATCCAACTTCAAGCTCAAAATGTACTTCTAAGATTGTATACTGCATTTCCGCTCCCTTTGCAATTAAAATATTCTACCTTTGCAATTAGGTTGCGGAAGCATTAACTATTTTGTAAATTTTAAATCGATAACCTTACCGTAATATACTGTTGTGACTGACAGATGGACAAAGTTTATTTTTAAACCCAATGAGGCTACATTTACATGTTCATTTTCTAAATAAATACACACTTTTAACAATTATTGAGGTAATTTTATCTATGTCTAATCCTGTACCTAATAAATCATTTTGACTCAAGCATTTTTATTAAATTGAGAGCTTTTGGTTCTAACATTTAAAATTTAGTATTATCTTTCCAATACCTGCTTATTTCTTTTTTCATAACTTAAGATTTGCCTATATTTCTTAACTCGATAGCTACAGTCTCTTCATCTCCTTCTAAAGGTGTCTTTTCTTGAGAAATCCACTTCATTATGACCTTAGGCTTTTTGTTCACTTTCATATGAATAAATGTCTTCGTATGTATAATAAAATGACAATCCGGTTTTCCAAGTATAAACTTGATATAATCTAATTAATTAGTAAATGCAGGCAAGAAAAGAAAATGGGATTCCCTATCACCATATTTAAATTAAAACCCTGAATGTCTTGATTTTATGTTCTGGTATCTAGTATATGAGAAAATAATAACTTGATATGGCCTCAATTTTAACTGTAATAAGCTCTTATTGTTACCTTTTTTATCATTACAATATTGTTATGAAATAGTTGAAATAATTATGTTGAAACGGTACAAGATGAGAATTACAAATTTAAAAAAAATACGCGGCGTAGGGACACACGCGTTTCATTTACGAGGTAGGAGTTTTATATTAAAATATGTAAATGTTTATTTTTTGTAATAGTCTATTAATAATAAATAATAGCCTGTTGTTTAATGGGCCACCATAAAACAAAAGGAAGGCGTAACGGGGTGTGGTTTGGGATGTTTAACTACGGAAAAATGGTAGCTAAATCATTTAGATCGCTTCTGAAAGCCATCCCTCAATCGCAAGTAAAATTTAATTGATTTGTAAACGTTAACTGGTAAATATAAACTTGTTATCATTGGTTTGTTTTTTAATTGTTTATATACAATTTAAAAGACATATTTTATTATTATCATTTATACAATTCAACATACATAGATCTTGGATTGGTTGGATTCGTCGCCTGTATGAACGTAGGCTCAGTCAGTCAGAACAAAATACTCCGAGAGCCGATATATGCCGATATATCACTCTCGGCATCAGACATCGTTTATACGTCCATGAATTGGCATTTGGCATGATGTCCCTTCGCATTCATTGAATCTCAACATTTAAAGCCCAATAGCAGTTATTAACATTAGTATTAATCACACTATAATATTATAAAGGCGAAAGTTTTTTGAGTGTGTGACTGTGTGAGTGTGTATGTATACCCTGGATTATCACATAGGCTATACAGTTTGACGCGGGTAAAACCGCGGGGCACAGCTAGTATTCTATAATCTAGATAAGGTTCTGTTTTCTTGTTGCAAGTAATCGTATTACCAGTAGCTTTTATAATCCATTAATACCTCTTTTTAGCCGACCGCTTTCTACGTCCGTACGATCGTGGGCTAAGTTAGTGTTGAAGTGACACAAATCCTCCGGGAGCTGACAATACCGATATAATCAAGGCGCGCGCCGTCTGGACGTTACTACGTCTATAAATATCTCCACACTAGTTGCATCTAGGTACTATGAACTTTATAGCAGTTTGTAACTGTATTATTACTATTAGATTATGTAACTTTAGTACTTGTTCACTGGTGTCAATTCTGTATACTCCACAAGATCTTATGAAAATAGAATCACTTGTCTGAATAATTCAAGATGCGTCCGGATAATTCATCTTAACAGAGTTATTATTAAACTTCATTTACTGTTGTTACATAATGATATTATCATTAGTATATTTGGTGGAAGAAAGTATGGCGCTCCCTGTCAAGCATATACTTTTACACGCGTAATGCCTAATATAAGCTAACACAATTATGTGGAGTCAAGACCGCACAGATGTAGTCCGCATAATACAAAACACAAAAGTAAAAGTTATTAATATTATCCTTGGACCATTGTAAATAAAATTTAAACAATATATATATTTCATCTTGCTCTAATCATATTTTAATGATTGTCCACCTGAACATTAATAGAACAAAAGGTACTATTTAAAATATTATACTACGAAACTATATTTATAAAAGCTTTGGATTTTTTTTAATCTTGGGACAACTAACACACTGCCATCTGAACCAGGCCTGTACTACCTGGTAACCATACAATGGATAAACATACTTACACGTATTATAGATAAATTAAACCCAGACCCATAACAAATAATCATGCTCATCATACGAAGATTTGGCCTGGGCGGGAATCGAACCCACGACCTCTGGCTTAGCAATCAGCGTCACTAACCTCCTGAGCAACAGGCGAGTAATATATTAATGCATTTCAATTAAATTTAATAGTGCAATAATGTTTTATGTGAGTTTATGGAAATTATACCTATTTGGTTCATACTCGTTTATTGTATTGAAATACACAATAATCTATATACACACATCAACAAAGTCTAGGGATACGTTATTTTGAAATCAAACATGGCTTTATTGTTTAAAACCTATTTAGTTTCCTTAAAAAGTTTATTTACAGATTTAAACCTTGTCTATTCTTTATTCAAAATTTAAAAATTAAAATGAGAAACAAATGAAAACACGCAAAGCACAGCGCAATCTTGAGTTGTATCTAATTTCAAGAAGTTGCATTAAAATTTTTTTTGCGTGTTAATTGAAGAAAACCTGATAAATTGTTTTATTTTCTTTTCTCAATTGGTTGTGTAAGCTTTTTAGCGTCATGCCACGCCATCATTTGAGTCGAGATGAAATGTTACGGGCAGTTGGCATGTTACAAAACGGTGCTATTCAACGCGTCGTTGCTGAGTCTCTGGGCACAAGCCAAAATGTGGTATCCAGGCTGTGGTCACGTTATCGCGCTACTGGAGATGTGGCAGAACGGCACACAGGTAGATATCGTGTTACCACTCAGAGACAGGATCGATTTCTCCAAATGACCGCCAGAAGACTACCCAATATCACAGCGATGCAACTAGTGCAAAGGCTCCAGGAGGGTCAGCAGCTGCTGGTGAGCGACCAAACCGTGCGAAGGAGGCTGCATGAAGTTGGTCTTCATGCTCGCAGACCGCTACGAGTCCCAGCGCTGCGACGTGGCAATCGCGGTAGGCGACTTTTATGGGCTCAAGAACATTTGACATGGAGTGATCAACAATGGTCATTGGTGCTGTTCACTGATGAGTCCCGCTATGGATTTCATCCAGATTCGAGACGAACACGCGTTTGGAGAACTCCAGGCAGGGTCAGCCGTCTCCGACATCCACAGGAGGTCCACTCTTACCAAGGCGGGACAATTATGGTGTGGGCAGGAATACGAATCGGCGGACGAACCCAACTCATTTGGATTCAGGGCAGCATGACTGCCCATAGATACCGTGAGGAGGTAGTAGAACGTGTCATTGTCCCGCTCAGGGCCCTAACGGGGCAAGAATTTCAGCTCATGCATGACAATGCACCTTCCCATACAGCGCGGCTGGTGAGGGCCGCCCTTCGAGAACACGATGTTCAGGTATTAGATTGGCCTCCACAGTCGCCAGACTTAAACCCAATTGAACACGCCTGGGACATGTTACAGCGAAGAGCATTGAGGGATTTTCCGCCCAACTTGACAACAGAAGAACAACTTTTCGAACATTTAAAAAGAACTTGGGACTGCATACCCCAGCAAGACATTGACACCTTAATTTTAAGTATGGAAAATCGTTGCCGCTGTGTGATTAATGTTAGAGGAGGAAATACCGATTACTGATTATCAGATTTGGTAAGATTTTTATTCATTTAATTCGATTGAATAATTTTATAAGAATAAAATGTTTTTGTTCACTCAGTAATTTTCTATGGCTTAATTAATTTAAGACTTTTATTAATTAGAAAAACAAAATCGCATCGTGTTGTTAATGTTTAAATATCGGCCATGAAATTATCTTTAATTCTTCCATTTACAGTCATAACAAAATGTTTATAGTTTTCTAGATAATCAATGAAATGTTCAATATCCCTAGATTGTGTTGATGTGTGTATATAAAAATGAAACCCGTTTTCCGTTGTCACGACATCACGCGTGAACGGCTGGATCGATTTCACTATTTCTTTTTTTATTGTGTTTGTTTTGTCAGGAGAAGGTTCTTATGTAAAAAAAAAAAAATAAATTGCGCGGAAAATAAGAAAATTTAAGAATACTTCACAACCAAATATTATTTTCAATCTAACCTTAGCGCTTTGGACAATATAACCTTTTTTAATGTAACTTTTTTTATTTGACATAGTATTGACAGATAGCGTGCGTTAATAGTCATCGTTAAGACAGGACAAGGTCTGTCGGGTCAGCTAGTACATAATATTTAATTAATGCACTTATGTCCACTACCCACTTAATTAACAAAAAGTTGAAATCCTGACATATTATCTAATTCTCATAAATATTAATACCTACAGACGCCAGAACATCCAGCTACCCTAATCTGACAAATTTCTTTTATAAATTTTTAACTTTATCATAGAAGCATAAGGTTAACTTTCTATTGACGGTCACCGTAGCCTAGTTGGTAGTGCTCCTGCCTTCGAAGCTGGTGGTCCTGGGTTCAAATCCCGGTAAGTGCAAATATTTGTGTGATGAGCACGAATATTTGTTTCTGAGTCATGGATGTTTTCTATGTATATAAGTATTTATCTATCTATATAAGTATGTATATCTTCGCCTGGTACCCATAGTACAAACTTTGCTTAGTTTGGGGCTAGGATGATCTGTGTGACACTGTCCCCAGATATTATATTATTGGGGAAACTTGACAGATGGGGTAGCTTGATGTGCTGACGTCTGTACAATAAGAAGCTATACATTCGTACGCGTATTTTAGCTCTACCAAGGGTTATTATTAATTAATAATTATCAATATATGTATAATTTACATTGTTAAATATGTCTACCAGTTTGGTAAAAGATTTGAAGAAACCCAATCCCTGCTACGCAATGAAGCTTTTAAAGCATGGGGTGGTATGGGGTAGAAACCGTTACATAATAATCATCATGAGATAAAATTTTTAAAAAATTGTATTTCTTATTTATCTTCACTTCTCAGCTGAATATTAAACGCTAAACATTATTCTATACGACTAGTGACTACCATTTTTAGGGTGCCGTAGCCAAATGGCAAAAAACGGAACCCTTATAGATTCGTCATGTCTGTCTGTCTGTCCGTCTGTCTGTCTGTCCGTCTGTCTGTCTGTCTGTCTGTCTGTCTGTCTGTCTGTCCATCCGTCCGTATGTCACAGCCACTTTTTTCCGAAACTATAAGAGCTGTACCTACTGTTGCACCTTGGTAAGTAGATGTACTCTGTGAACCGCATCAAGATTTTTACACAAAAATAGAAAAAGAACAATAATTTAGGGGGGTCGCCATACATAGATCCGAAACTCAAAATAAATTTTTTCATCGTACCCATACATGTGGATAGGTCTTCAAAAATGATGTTGAGGTTTCTAATATCATTTTTTTCTAAACTGAATAGTTTGCGCGAGAGCCACTTCCAAAGTGGTAAAATGAGTGTCCCCCCCCCCTGTAACTTCTAAAATAAGAGAATGATAAAACTAAAAAATATTTATGATGTACATTACCATAAAAACTAACAACGAAAATTGGTTTGAACGAGATCTAGCAAGTAGTTTTTTTTAATACGTCATAAACCGCAATTTGCTTTCATTTCATCAACTGAAATACTTGCTGCTACGGAACCCTTCATGTGCGAGTCCGACTCGCACTTAGCCGGTTTTTTTAATAATAAAATCTTTGTAAATCCCAATCGCTGCTGCATAACGACGAAGCTACCAAAGTGTAACAGCCTTCTATTATTCACGATCCAGAAAGTAATTACCGTTGGTCAGTTCAGTATTATGTTAATTGAAACATGAAACCCTACCAGTGTTCAGAGCATTCATTAAAACACAAAAGCTAACTGCGTTATACCCTCGCCTTCGCAAATAATGATGACTCATGGCAAATTTCGAATGTTGTAAATGTAATAATAATAATGTCCTCCTAGCCGAATTCGGCGCGGCAGCCAGTCTCAACAGAGATTGGCCGTCTGCGCGGGACATATTATAGTGCTCAAGTGTGTGCGCAAACACAGGAGCACTTTTTATTCACTCACATGATCCGATGGGACGCCTTAGCGAGACGACCGGAAAGAGGTCAGGCACAGGACCGACGGCTTTACGTGCTCTCCGAGGCACGGGGGTATAATACCGCCAACTCCCAGACTTCGGGCTGATGCTGAGAAATTTTCTTTTTACAGAAAAGTCCCAACATCACTTTTGGCCCGACCCAGGATTTGAACCCAGGACCTCATTAACTGCGGGTGAACACGCTACCGCCAGACCAACGAGGCAGTCAGTCAGTAGATGTACACTGTATCTGTTAGCCCTACAGTTCAGTTCGAATAATAATTAAAAATAAGACACGCTATTTCTTTTGTTGTCTGGAAGAGGTAACATAAAACTTTGGGGACTTAGACCAATTATCTGCGAAACACCTAAATAAATAACGAGTTTCAGCCTTAGAGCAAAATAGGAAATGCGAGAATACGAATAGGAGGATGCGAATCTTCAATGGTTTTCATGCGTTGATAAGATTTTGTCGTATAATAGATGCGCTCGCAGCTAGTTGAGCTTACCGATTCGAAAATGATTGCTGAGGGTAAGTAACTCGGCGTTCGATGAGTTTATGAGTGACTGCAAATTTAGTATAATTGCCAAATTATACTAAATGTGCTTGCCAAATTATGGTCAGCTGCGAGCGCATAACTTAACGTGCCAACGTTAAGCTGTTGGTCCTGACTGTAGTCATTAGACAACATTACGACGACAAGACTACATTAGTCAATAAGCCATGCCAGAAGCATATTGGGTAGCTAGGACAACTCTAACATTAGAATAAACGAAACAAAATGTAGGAGCTCACATGTTTAATTTTTTATTTTTGGTAAAACGGTGAAGGTGAGGTGGTGAGGAAACCTGCATGCCTGACAGTTCTTCAAAAATGTTCTTAAAGACATGTGAAGTCTGCCAACCCGCGTTAGGCTAGCGTGGCGGACTATAGCCTATACCCACTTATTGTGAAAGAAGAAGCTTGCCCTGCAGTCCTGGGGCTGCATCATCTTAGTTAAGTAGACTCCGTCAATACAGTATAAATTGACATTCCTCCATGCCATAACTATTTACATCCCACTGCTACACTCACAGTACCAATCTTCTATAACAAATTTGGTCAGAAGAAAACGAATCAACGTCTTTCATTTCTAATTCAAACTTTAAGTCTCCACAACACAAAATATTCAATATAAGAGGCAATCCAACTTTTTCTTACTTTTCATAACGAAACTTTGTACAACGCTTTATACAATGGGCGAGTCTATTTATCAACTCTGTCCCTTTTATAGTCGTATTGTAACCAAAATACCAACTAAACTCACGTGCGGAAATGTGCGTTCATCTTTCACAGGCATGGGAAATAGGGTTGCCAGACTATCTTCCAATTTTACGTTAAGCTAGTTGTTATTGAAAACCGGCATAAGAAAAATATACATATATATAATATCCGAAACAAAAAAAATATTATCGTTTTTTGTACTTAGTTTCAACATTGAGATATCATATTTCAATATTGTAGTATCTAGTGATACTAAATACTAAGATACAATCTTTAAAAAATAATAATTGCGTGAATGAATGAACTCTTTATTTGCGAGAATACAGGTATAACAATTTGATGGTATTATATTTTGGTCTCACTACATGCGAAAGAATACGTCGTCGTGCAAATATTTAAAGTAATACATTAAAATCTATATACACACATCAACAAAGTCTAGGGATACGTTATTTTGAAATCAAACATGGCTTTATTGTTTAAAACCTATTTAGTTTCCTTAAAAAGTTTATTTACAGATTTAAACCTTGTCTATTCTTTATTCAAAATTTAAAAATTAAAATGAGAAACAAATGAAAACACGCAAAGCACAGCGCAATCTTGAGTTGTATCTAATTTCAAGAAGTTGCATTAAAATTTTTTTTGCGTGTTAATTGAAGAAAACCTGATAAATTGTTTTATTTTCTTTTCTCAATTGGTTGTGTAAGCTTTTTAGCGTCATGCCACGCCATCATTTGAGTCGAGATGAAATGTTACGGGCAGTTGGCATGTTACAAAACGGTGCTATTCAACGCGTCGTTGCTGAGTCTCTGGGCACAAGCCAAAATGTGGTATCCAGGCTGTGGTCACGTTATCGCGCTACTGGAGATGTGGCAGAACGGCACACAGGTAGATATCGTGTTACCACTCAGAGACAGGATCGATTTCTCCAAATGACCGCCAGAAGACTACCCAATATCACAGCGATGCAACTAGTGCAAAGGCTCCAGGAGGGTCAGCAGCTGCTGGTGAGCGACCAAACCGTGCGAAGGAGGCTGCATGAAGTTGGTCTTCATGCTCGCAGACCGCTACGAGTCCCAGCGCTGCGACGTGGCAATCGCGGTAGGCGACTTTTATGGGCTCAAGAACATTTGACATGGAGTGATCAACAATGGTCATTGGTGCTGTTCACTGATGAGTCCCGCTATGGATTTCATCCAGATTCGAGACGAACACGCGTTTGGAGAACTCCAGGCAGGGTCAGCCGTCTCCGACATCCACAGGAGGTCCACTCTTACCAAGGCGGGACAATTATGGTGTGGGCAGGAATACGAATCGGCGGACGAACCCAACTCATTTGGATTCAGGGCAGCATGACTGCCCATAGATACCGTGAGGAGGTAGTAGAACGTGTCATTGTCCCGCTCAGGGCCCTAACGGGGCAAGAATTTCAGCTCATGCATGACAATGCACCTTCCCATACAGCGCGGCTGGTGAGGGCCGCCCTTCGAGAACACGATGTTCAGGTATTAGATTGGCCTACACAGTCGCCAGACTTAAACCCAATTGAACACGCCTGGGACATGTTACAGCGAAGAGCATTGAGGGATTTTCCGCCCAACTTGACAACAGAAGAACAACTTTTCGAACATTTAAAAAGAACTTGGGACTGCATACCCCAGCAAGACATTGACACCTTAATTTTAAGTATGGAAAATCGTTGCCGCTGTGTGATTAATGTTAGAGGAGGAAATACCGATTACTGATTATCAGATTTGGTAAGATTTTTATTCATTTAATTCGATTGAATAATTTTATAAGAATAAAATGTTTTTGTTCACTCAGTAATTTTCTATGGCTTAATTAATTTAAGACTTTTATTAATTAGAAAAACAAAATCGCATCGTGTTGTTAATGTTTAAATATCGGCCATGAAATTATCTTTAATTCTTCCATTTACAGTCATAACAAAATGTTTATAGTTTTCTAGATAATCAATGAAATGTTCAATATCCCTAGATTGTGTTGATGTGTGTATTATTAATTCGAATTATAGATTGTTCACATTTAAATTGCTAATAATTAATAATAGTAAATACATGATTGCATCCAAACAATAAGTAAAAATAAGAAATGTTTAAATAATTTGACTGGCCTGTTGATAAGTGAACCCGACTGCTTCTATGAAGCCAGAGTTCGTGGGCTGGATCTCCACTCAGGAGAAATCATGTGCGATAAGCACAATTATTTGTTCTGTGTCTGGTTGCAATTTATCCATAATATGTATGTGTGAAATATATAAGTATGTTGATTTTACTATAAGACTCAGCTCAAGTTTAGTAAGCTGAGTTGATGCTAGTTGTTTACGTCCATTTGCGTGGAAACCAACAAGATTTTTAATGTTTCATCTTAACTATGGTACTTATTATGTCGTTGTTTACAGTGTACTCTGTGGCGACCCTAGTCTCTACCCTTATAATGTTTTATGTAACGACATTGTGAACGCGATTTTATGTGAATACATAAATCTGACATTGGCTCAATCTGCTAGATAATATAATGACAGCTTTAAAGTGTTGGCGGTTTGTTGAATTAACTGTAAACTTTGGTACAAGCTTATGTTTTTATTGGCACAATACTGTTGACAGAATCTATAGAAAATAGTTACAATTTAACATTCAAAATAGTCCTTAACGTTATGAATGTAGGTCGTAACTGTGCCACGTAATCTATATCGATTCATAGCAATCACACGAAGTAATTTTATTTGAATTGGAATACATACAAAATAAACATGACAATAGATCGATTAAAGTGTCAAAGATTCCAGACGAAGCGTCGACTACGACACTCACTTTTAGCTACACCATCGCATCGGCATCGATCGCTGAGTTTGGAAAATAACGAGACCGATAAAGTTAATTATTTTGGATGCTTGCTTGCTTATTGTATGGGCAGTGGTTACCCTGGTGTCAGAGTTGTTCAAGCCGCCCAGTAGGCCTCTGACATGGCTTAACGTCTGTTGCCTAAAGGCTAAAATCGGGACCGACGGCTTAACGTACCCTCCGAAGCACGGAGACGCTCACAAATTAAACCACTTTGGCGGTCACCCATCTATGGACTGACCGCGAGCCTAGTTCCTTAACCTCGCCAATCACTTATGGTGAGAGTATCTGGCTATGACATTGGGATTACATATATATTTTTATATTTGGTATCTCCTGGTTTCAATACCGATATGTTTCTCTTGTCTTAAAACTGTACTTACCGCCCAGCGCTGTTTGATTTTTAGGCTTATACGGACGATATGTACAAAATTTACAAAGCTTAAATCTATACTTAAATAGATTATTAATTTCATTCAATCAGCTATCTTCTCATTATAGATTCACAGTATATCAGTAACACGGTTTGTCTATCAGATCACGCCGCCGTTAATTTACGCGCGGAAAATATTGATAAGTGGATGGGATTGTTATGTTTGTGTCACGGGTAATTTGCTTCGACTTATCGAGAGGTACATGGCATATTGATTTATTTGTCATTCAGTGGAAAAGATTACTTTAAGGAATGCCATTTTCAATCAATTACGATGGAAGAGTACTCTTATTGCTATAGACTAGCTCAGTTTTGCCAGGCGAGATTTTGCCCATACATATTTTAAAAGTTGGTAAATTGGTATTTGTGTACCATTTATTCTGATCTGATGATGACATCTCCTTTTGATGATTTTCCTCAGATTGTGACAGCATAGAGGCCTGATATAATTTGACATACATTAGAAGCTTCTAAAGTGTGTGAAAAATTATCTAGACATCACGCTACCCAAGGAATTTTTAGAACCTATGAGTCGCAGTGCAGTATGCCTCCGGAATTATACTTTGGAGGACATTAGCAGCCATTGGCACTTCGAAAGGTAAAGCTTGTAAATACCCAATGCGTAGATATCAATGCGATCAAATAAGAAAACCCTAATATTCAAATCTATATGTCTGTTGCAATTCGTGAAAACCTGTTATTGGCTCACTGTTGCTAAGTTTATATTTAATAGCTGTTGGTTTTTCATTAAGTACGAATGTCATGAATGATGATGAATGGTAACAGGCGTGGTTACGGCAGGGCAGGGGGTGCTAAGAATCCCCGGCAGATTCCGCGTTACCAACACCGACGACCTCTGACCCTGGCAACATATAACACACGTACACTGCGGTCCGACGAGAAGATAACCGAACTGGAGGAAGAATTGAGCAGGTTACATTGGGATATTGTAGGATTATCTGAAGTCCGAAGAGAGGGGGAGGACTCGATAATACTGAAATCTGGAAACCTGCTCTATTACCGGGAGGGTGACCAAATATCCCAAGGTGGTGTCGGGTTCATAGTCCACAAGTCCCTCGTGAACAACCTAGTGAAAATCGAGAGTGTGTCGACGAGGGTTGCGTACCTTATACTCAGAATCACCAAGCGGTATTCGTTGAAGGTTATACAGGTATACGCACCCACTTCGACACACTCCGACGATGAGGTCGAGGTTATGTATGAGGACATATCCAGAGCCATACATAACTCTAACTCCTATTTCACTGTGGTCATGGGGGACTTTAACGCGAAGCTGGGCAAACGATTCGGTAATGAGCTGAGAGTGGGGCAATTTGGAACTGGTGACCGGAACCCCCGGGGCCAAATGTTGGCCGACTTCATGGAGAAGGAGGAACTCTTTATGATGAATTCCTTCTTCAGGAAGCCGGATCACCGCAAATGGACCTGGGTGAGCCCGGATGGTAAAACTAAAATGAGATAGACTTTATCTTGTCGACGAGACGACAGATGTTCAATGATGTCTCCGTGATCAATGCGGTTAAAACCGGGAGCGATCACAGACTGGTCAGAGGCTCATTGAACCTTAATGTCAAACTCCAGAGGTCCCGACTGATAAAGTCTACGCTCCGACCTTTACCTATCCACGTCCAAAACCCCGAACCATTTCAGCTCGAACTGCAAAACCGTTTGGAATGCCTAGCAGACTGCGAGGAAGTGGACTCATACTATGACAGGCTCGTAGAAGCTGTCCATACGGCTGGGTCTAAGGTCTTCAAGGCCCGCCGTACAAACAGAACTAAAAAGATCTCTGACTTTACCCTGCAACTTATGGAAGATAGACGGAAAATGGTTCTGACATCCTCAGATGATGCTACCAGATATCGGCAGCTCAACAGACAGATCTCAAAGTCTTTGACTCGCGACACGCGGCAATTTAATACAATTAGTATTAAAGAGGCCATCGAGCGAAACAAAGGCTCTAAAGTGTTCGCAAGAGCTCTGTCTGTTGGACAGAGCCAACTGACGAAGCTGAAGACTGAGGATGGTAGAATCGTCACGTCTAAGCCTGAGTTGCTGGGAGAGATCGAGAAGTTCTACGGACAGTTATATACGACAACACAGCCACCTGTCAAAAGTCATGCCTCAGATCCCAGAGCACGACTAACCCGACATTACACCGAAGACATCCCGGACGTCAGCCTGTACGAGATTAGAATGGCTCTCAAACAACTCAAGAACAACAAGGCGCCTGGTGATGATGGAGTTACAGCAGAGCTTCTGAAGGCGGGTGGTACACCAATCCTACGGGCCCTTCAGAAATTATTTAACTCCGTCATACTAGATGGTCAAACGCCACAAGCATGGCACAGAAGTGTGGTGGTGCTCTTCTTCAAAAAGGGCGACAAAACCCTATTGAAGAATCATAGACCCATCACACTGCTGAGCCATGTTTACAAGTTGTTTTCGAGGGTCGTTACGAACCGTCTCGCGCGCAGGTTTGACGACTTCCAGCCTCCCGAACAAGCCGGTTTCCGAAAAGGCTTTAGCACCATAGACCACATACATACGCTGCGGCAAGTTATACAGAAGACCGAAGAGTATAACAAGCCACTGTGCTTAGCGTTTGTGGACTATGAGAAAGCCTTTGATTCTATCGAAACATGGGCCGTGCTGAGGTCTCTCATAAGGTGCCAAATTGACTACCGGTATATCGAGGTGATAAAGTGTTTGTATGAAAACGCCACTATGTCAGTGCGACTCCAGGACCAGATCTCGAAACCTATCCACTTGCAGCGAGGCGTGAGACAGGGAGATGTTATATCCCCGAAACTGTTCACCGCTGCATTGGAAGACGTCTTCAAGCTTCTGGACTGGAAAGGCTTTGGCATCAATGTCAATGGCGAGTACATCACTCACCTTCGATTTGCCGATGATATCGTAGTCATGGCTGAGACCATGGAAGACCTCGGTACAATGCTCGATGACCTCAGCAGAGTCTCTCAACAAGTGGGTCTGAAAATGAACATGGATAAGACGAAAATCATGTCAAACGTCCATGTTACACCCACTCAATTGAAAGTTGGTGACTCTGCACTCGAAGTTGTAGAGAACTATATTTACCTAGGACAGACCATCCAACTAGGTAGGTCCAACTTCGAGAAGGAGGTCAATCGTAGAATCCAACTCGGATGGGCAGCGTTCGGGAAGCTACGTAACATCTTCTCGTCCAAAATACCGCAGTGTCTCAAGTCGAAAGTCTTCGACCAGTGTGTGTTGCCAGTGATGACATACGGAACAGAGACGTGGTCGCTCACTATGGGCCTTATTAGAAGGCTCAAGGTCACCCAAAGAGCAATGGAGAGGGCTATGCTCGGAGTTTCCCTGCGGGATCGCATCAGAAATGTTGAAATCCGCAGGCGAACCAAAGACACCGACATAGCCCGAAGAATTGCCAAGCTGAAGTGGCAGTGGGCAGGGCACATAGCTCGTAGAGCCGACGGCCGTTGGGGCAGAAAGGTTCTCGAGTGGCGACCACGAACCGGAAGACGCAGCGTGGGCAGGCCCCCTACAAGATGGACCGATGATCTTGTGCGGGTCGCTGGAAATCGCTGGATGCGGATAGCGCAAGACCGGCAATTGTGGAGATCTTTGGGGGAGGCCTTTGTCCAGCAGTGGACGTCTTTCGGCTGATATGATGATGATGATGATGATGATGACGAATGTCTTGGCGTAGCATTTTGCAACTTCTTCTATTTAAGCCATCTCTTTAACCTCTCTTTTCGATTCATGCTTCAATTTCTCCTTTAATTTATCCGTAATTCTTCTCAGTCTTCCATGAAGTACCTACATAATGTGACTTTTGGTGCAACGGTGTTGCTGAATATTTAAAACCTTAAATATTTTGGTGCCAGAAGTGGAATGCATCACTTCCACATTTTCATCTGCTGTTCATTTTACAACCAGTAATGCTCGTTCTGTATGGTGACGGCATAGAGTATCATCACCGTCCGAGAGAAACCTACCAGAGAAAGAGCAGCAGCGTTTTTCTGTGAACTATGGCTATCAAACTGCGATCGCCAACCGTGGCGATTAGAGCATATTCCCCCCGATTCTTTGGGGAGGCTTTTGTCCAGCAGCGGACGTACTTTGGCTGGCATGATGATGATGATGATGAATGTTGGTTAGGAATTATCCTGTCGGAATTAATACCCCTGAATGTGCAAAGGTATTAAACAGCATATACATTTCATGAATTCAACGACCTATATAAATACATACCTATGTAGCTCACAAAAAAACTTTTTTACCAAACTAATTCACCTCACACCGTATTAATCTATCCAGTGAATAATATCTACTGAAACCACAAACGGGAGTATGTAGGAGTATACTGACGATAGAATATTTTATTTAACTTACAGTCCTTTATGCCTAAAATAACTCGGATACCGGAAGAACTGTAATAGGGGCCTAACGAGAGACGATAAAAAGAGGGTAGGATATATGACATTCAAAACTTACTTTGACTAATCCGTGGGGAGGTAACGTGATTCGTGAATTTAGATAAAGTGAACCTTTGGGGTTATGTTTACTTGGGTACATTGCCAACCTACTTATCGCAATGGCTCGATTTAACTGTTTTGTGCTTGGCGTGTTTGGTTACGATTTGTACACTAACATTATCAATCAACACATGACAGTTTGTAGACGATATTAATAAGACAAATTAGTGACTTTCGTTGTTATTAACAGATTAGGTACAGACGCCAGCACATCCAGCTACACCAATCTGTCAAATTTATTTTATAGATTTTCAACTTTATCACAAAAGTGTTAGGTTTAGTTATTATTATACTAATTATTTGACAATTATCTTGTAATTTGCTTTTGTTATTTGATTTATTTGTAACCGATTATAGTGACAATCGATTTGTTGTGCTTGCAACACCGAAGTGGGCTGTCAAGTATCAATTTTGACGTTTGACAGAACGTCATAACCGGGAACGAGACACATGTCTTGAGGCACTTTTCCGTTGGCGCTCGTCGAGGTTGCACACTCAAGAAGTCGGATCAAAGTTATTTACTGTTTCAATATTACCCTTTGCTGTATGTGTGTTCAGTGTTATTTGGTGAAAATACAGAACATAGAAGAGTAATAAGGTGTTTTATTATACTTCAGAGGTGGTAAGTACATACACGCCTATTATGATATTCTTTTCCTTTTAATAACCATAGTGAGACACTAATTTGAAAGCTTGGTAGTTTGGTGTACCATGGTAAAACAATTATCAAGCCACGTGTTTTCCTGAAAGTAATACTAAAATATTTCTTATATATCAAGCCACGTGTTTTTCTAAAAGTAATACTAAAATATTACTTATATATCAAGCCACGTGTTTTCCTAAAAGTAATACTAAAATATTATTTATATTTTTATTGAATTAATTTGAGGGTAGTCTGATATTGTGACCTTTACAAAAAAAAAAAAATTCTCATAATTTGGAATCCTCATATTATTTACTCTCGGGTTTCTAAAAGGGGGCAAAAATTTTGTCCTTTTTGAGCTCCGACCTACCGTTTCTGAGATACTGGTAGTTTTACCTTTCTTTGTCTAGTTAGTTGGATTGCCGAAGCTAATTAATTTTGTTTTGTTTTCAATCATCGACCATGCCACGCGATCACGAGGCTCCCTTGCGGCGTTTAACAACGCCCGTGAGTGGCCAATCGCGCCACGTAGAAGAAGAAGAAAGAACAAAGGCGCGCAGTGTAGGTGGTACTAGACCGAGCAGCCGTCGTCGTAGCCGGAGCCGTCGTCGAAGCTGCAGCCGTCATCGCAGCTGCAGCCGTCGTCGCAGCCGTCATCGCAGCTGCAGCCGTCGTCGCAGCCGCAGCCGCATTCGCAGCCGCAGTCGCTACGCGAGCCAGGTACTTCGCAAGCAAGAAATGAAACTGGAGCGGGAGCGGGAGCGTCTCAAAGCCATGGAACTCGAGGTACGCAGAGCACGTAGTCATTTATCGTCAAAGCGGCGGAATAGTCCGCGCAAGAATTCCGCTGATTCTGTTAATAATCGTAGGAATATTCATAGCGGGAGTCATAATGAAATAGGACAAAGACAAAGATCAAGTAGCGTATCTTTTAGTACAAAGGATGTAGCTAATTTATTAACAACGATTAAACAACTAGCGTCCCAGCCATCGACAGCAGCACCATCAATTAACCGTAGTAACGATTCCAAAAATATGATACCAGAGTTTAACCCCTCTTTGAAAAATCAACGCATCGATAGATGGATAAAGAAAGTTAATGAGTGTGCTTCTGTGTATGGATGGGACGAGAGGTTAACGATTCATTACGCAATGCAAAAACTGCAGGGTTTGGCAAAATCCTGGTATGAAATTTTGAGTTCTATTTTATTTACTTGGCCAGAGTGGCAAGAAAAATTATTACGTGCATTTCCCTTTGAACAAAATTATGGCCAAACCCTGGAGGATATGCTTAAGCGGAAAAGTAGGTACAATGAACCCATAGAAAATTACTTTTATGATAAACTAGCCCTTTTAAATCAGTGCGATATCTATGAAAAACGCGCCGTTGAGTGTATTATACACGGAATTAGTGACAGAACTATCAAATCAGCAGCTTTAGCTCTTCGGTGTAATTACCCTGAACAGTTGCTACAGTATCTAATGAGCAGTAAGGAAAATCATGCATTTTCAGACCGAGTAACCATTCCACGATTTAATAGGTCAGGGAATGACTTAAATGCTGCCAACGTCAAATTGCCAAACAAAACCAACGGTACTTTTATTTATCAATGTTTTAACTGCAAGGAAAGGGGACATACATTCGCTAGGTGCCCAAAGCCTCTCAAAAAGTGTGCAAAATGCAATAGGGTGGGCCATAGTGCTGAAAGTTGTAATTTTAGTTTAGATAATAGTAAGCCTAACGGAGAATCTAGTAAAACCATGCTTATTTCGGCCTCAAATCCGAATTCTAAATTCATTAAAATAATCAGAATTAATGATAAATCTGTACAGGCTTTTATAGACTTTGGTAGTGAAGTATCACTGGTCACAGAGACTCTTGTACAAGAATTAGGACTTCGGCACAATGGTGTAGAAACGGTTTTGAAGGGTTTTGGCAACGAATTCGTGAGATCCATAGGTGAAGTATACGTTGAACTTTCCGTAGATGACGTACCAGCAAATGTTTACTGTCGCGTGATTAATGATAAATATCTAGATATACCGGTTTTGGTCGGACAAACTTTCACCGAGCAGCCTCATGTTGTAGTGCACAAGACTGCCACAAATTTGTTGTTCCTAAACATTAATAGAGAAATGCCATTTTCTCAATCACATACTGACAATGTAAATGTAGTTAAAGTGGTTGTGCCTTCAAGTATGAGTCTGAGCGGACCAGCCTCGGTGAAGCTTTACGTAGAATCCTTGAGTGAAGGAAACATTTTGTTAAATGGCAAATTGATTGGTAAACCAAATCAACAGTGCATGGTGACGGGTGGACTATATACGGTAGAACGTGGCAGGGCTTATGTCGAGTTGACACCCCTCGACTCGATAGCCTTGTTGCCTCTAGGGTTAACTCTGGGCCGGGCAGTTGTAGTCAAGGTGGTAAACAGAATTTTTGAGCCAAGCTCCCAAGCCTTGAATTACCGAAACGATTTTGACACAAGTCAGATTCGCGTTGGAGAGGGAGTAAGCGAGTTAGACAAGTCTAAACTGTTCAACCTACTGCAGAAATACAGTCATTGCTTCGCTACCTCGTTCAAGGAACTAGGCTGCACCGATGTTGTGGAGATGAGCATTGAATTGAATAGCAAAACACCGGTCGTATACCGTCCATACCGATTATCTCATACCGAGCGCCAAAAGGTGCGTGATATGGTTGACGAGATGCTAGATGCAGGAATCATTAGAGAATCCGCATCCGAGTTTGCGAGTCCCATCATATTGGTTCGCAAAAAGGACGGTAGCCTCCGTTTATGCGTAGATTACAGAATGCTCAACTCCGTAACAGTAAAAGAACGGTACCCCATGCCTGTAATAGACGACGAGATATCTAGGTTGTCTGGACAAGCTTGCTTTACCACACTAGATTTGGCATCCGGTTATTACCAGGTACCAATTTCCGAAAATTCAAAGCCTCTCACTTCTTTTGTAACACCGGACGGCCAATACGAATTTAATCGCATGCCGTTCGGTTTAGCTAATGCCCCAGCGGTTTTTCAGCGCATGATGAATAAAGTGCTGGGTTCCGCGCGATTTACTGAAGCTACCGCTTACCTAGATGATCTGCTTATCTACGGAACGAGCGTAAACGACTCTTTAGTTAAGTTGGAGCATGTATTAAAGTTGCTCGAAAAAGCGAACTTAACCTTAAACCTGAGCAAATGTGAATTCCTAAAAGATAAGCTAGATTATCTAGGTTATGAAATAAGCTCAGCTGGCGTCAGACCTGGCAACAAAAAGATACAGTCAGTGCTAGATTTTCCCCGTCCCATAAATCAGCATGGTGTACGACAGTTTATGGGATTAGCGAGTTATTTTCGCAAATTTCTGCAAGGGTTTGCCCAGATCGCACATCCTTTGAGTAAATTATTAAAAAAGGACGTTACTTGGGAGTGGTCTCATGACCAAGAAGAAGCATTTAATACACTTAAGGAAAAACTGGTCGCGAGACCGGTTCTTGCAATTTATGACCCATCTGCTGAAACCGAGTTGCACACCGACGCCAGCAGAGTTGGGATCGGTGGTATCTTAATGCAGCGCCCTAATAATTCAGAGCCCTTCAGACCCGTAGCGTTTTACAGCCGCCAAACTTCCCCGGAAGAGAAAAATTTCCATTCTTACGAATTGGAAACCTTGGCGGTCGTCTGTTCTCTTAAAAAATTCAGGGTTTACCTCTTAGGACTAAAATTCAGAATTGTTTCGGACTGTGCGGCACTTCGAACCACTTTTTCTAAGCGCGATTTGATACCTCGAATCGCAAGATGGTGGTTGATGATGCAGGAGTTCGAAAGCACTATTGAATACCGTCCAGGTGCCAGTATGGCACATGTTGATGCCCTATCTAGGAACCCTACATATGAAAAAGAGCCTATCGAAGTTGACCAATATCCTATGGTCATGTCGATCAGTAATCACGATTGGTTACTTACTCTTCAGTTAGGTGACTCTGAATTGAATCGGATTCGTGATATCTTAAATACTAAATTAGATCCGGAAGGACTAAAATACATAAAGGAAAACTATGTTATCCGAGAAAATGGACTCTATAGGTGTGTTAATGGAGATTCTGCCAATATTCGTTGGGTGGTACCAAAGGGAGCGAGGTGGCAGCTATGTCGTCTTAATCATGATGACATAGGTCATTTTGGTGTAGAAAAGACTTTGGAGCGTATTAAGAAAACTTATTGGTTTCCCCGTATGGCTAAATTTGTAAAAAAATATGTAAGCGCATGTCTCGAGTGTGCTTATTCGAAAAGGACCTGCAATAGATCAGAAGGCCTTTTACTTCCTATTCCTAAAATAGAAATTCCCTTCCATACGCTTCACATAGACCATCTCGGCCCCTTTGTTAAATCGAAGAAAGGAAATTCCTATTTGCTAGTGGTTGTTGATGCCTTCACAAAATTCGTTTTTATAAAACCAGCTAGAAATACCAAAACTTCAACCGCTATAACCATATTGGAGGGCATCTTTGACATTTTTAGGGCACCCGATCGCATAATTAGTGACCGGGGAACATGTTTCACCTCTCATGCGTTCAGGAGGTTTTGTTCCGAAAAGGGTATTAAGCATGTATTAAATGCGGTTGCAAGCCCACAGTCTAATGGGCAAGTGGAACGATACAATCGCACTATACTTGACTCTTTAACGGCACAGAATCTAGGGGACGATGAGAAGGTTTGGGATACCAAAGTTGGTAAGGTCCAATGGGGTCTAAATAACACCATACAAAAAACGACGGGAAAGACCCCGTCGGAGGTGATGTTTGGTACCCAAATGAATAGTGAAATAGATCCTCGCTTAAATGAAATTCGTCAATCAACTAGGGACGAGATTAACCTTGTCACTATACGCGAGCAAGTGAAAGACAAAATTGACGAAGAACAGGTTAAACAAAAAATTCGCTACGATAAGAATAGACGTCCAGCTCGTACGTACAGGGTAGGCGAACTCGTAAGAATTACGAAAACTACATTTGACAATGACGGAAAAAGTAAGAAGCTTCTTCCGACTTATGTAGGCCCATATCGCGTAATCGCGTCACTCGGTAATGATAGATATGAGCTAGCCCCTATTCCTGGATTAAGTAGTACAAAGAACAAACGTAAGACTGTAGTAGCTGCTAACCGAATGTCACCGTGGATTCATGTGGCTGCTTTAGAGTTAAATGAAAATAGTTCTGATACTGATTCGAATGGCAATGAAATTGATAACGATGAAATGTATGAAGAGAATTAAAAACTAATAAATTACTATGTATGTATTTTTGTAAGTTGTAGAAATCCATAGATTTGATAGATTTCCTTTTGATTTGTTTATTATTTAATGCATTGATTTCGATATGTGAATTATCAGATATATTTAATATATTGAATGATTACTAGCATGTTATGATTTTAAGCGTATATGTTATGAATATTCCTGCTATAGTTTTTAATATACACCACGTGTCAATTACACTTGCTATATTATGGTAAGTTGTACTGTATTATAGTAAAGTGTAAAGTTTAAGATACTCCAAAAGTTGGAGTAGTTAAGAATTTCCAAAAGTTGGAGATTTTAAGGAACTCCAAAAGTTGGAGGAATTTATGTCACTCCGAAAGTCGGAGAACTTAAAGGAACTCCAAAAGTTGGAGCAATTC
Source organism: Pseudoips prasinana (assembly GCA_951640165.1). NCBI lineage: Eukaryota > Metazoa > Arthropoda > Insecta > Lepidoptera > Nolidae > Pseudoips > Pseudoips prasinana. The sequence goes on along the minus strand of OX621251.1, from coordinate 25,888,866 downwards.
AGGTAACTCCGAAAGTCGGAGAATTTAGGTGAACTCCAAAAGTTGGAGGGATTTAGTTAACTCCGAAAGTCGGAGAACTCCAAAAGTTGGAGCAATTCGGGCAACTCCGAAAGTCGGAGAACTTAAGTGAACTCCAAAAGTTGGAGGGATTTAGCTAACTCCGAAAGTCGGAGAACTCCAAAAGTTGGAGGAAATTAGGTAACTCCGAAAGTCGGAGCACTTCCAAAAGTTGGAGGAATTTACGTAACTCCGAAAGTCGGAGAACTTAAGAGAACTCCAAAAGTTGGAGAAATTTAGATAACTCCGAAAGTCGGAGAACTCCAAAAGTTGGAGTAATTTAGGTCACTCCGAAAGTCGGAGAACTCCAAAAGTTGGAGAAGTTTAGGGATATCTATAAGTTGATAACTTTGTAAAATAAAAATTTTGGCCAAGTGTTAGGTTAATAGTTGTCACTGGACACGTGTATGAGGACATACACGTCGCCAGGATGGTCGAGTGTTAGGTTTAGTTATTATTATACTAATTATTTGACAATTATCTTGTAATTTGCTTTTGTTATTTGATTTATTTGTAACCGATTATAGTGACAATCGATTTGTTGTGCTTGCAACACCGAAGTGGGCTGTCAAGTATCAATTTTGACGTTTGACAGAACGTCATAACCGGGAACGAGACACATGTCTTGAGGCACTTTTCCGTTGGCGCTCGTCGAGGTTGCACACTCAAGAAGTCTGATCAAAGTTATTTACTGTTTCAATATTACCCTTTGCTGTATGTGTGTTCAGTGTTATTTGGTGAAAATACAGAACATAGAAGAGTAATAAGGTGTTTTATTATAAAAGCAATAGGTTCACTTTCAATTGGGGAAATTTGACAGATTTAGGTAGCTTGATGTGCTGGCGTCTGTACATTAGGTTATACTCGTATACAACTACAACTACTTCTTCCAATTTGTGAATCAGTTTTGATAATTATTTTGGTAGTATTTGGTGGCAGCTGTGTGGTGACGGCGGTGAATATCATCACCCCATCTCACCCCGTGGGGTTCGTAGAAGTCGACTGGAGGAAATATCTACCTGAGGACGGGTAGAAGCGTCTCTCTGAGTAATATGACCATCATACTGCGTTTTCCAACCCGTCTGCCAAGCGTGGCGATTATAGCATTTTCCCCAAGATGATTCTTGAGGGAGGCTTTTGTCCAGCCGTGGACTTTATACAGTTAATGTGATGATGATGATTTGGTAACCCTATATTGCACTGTACAAGGTGTAACATAAATAGTGGACGTAACTTAAGGAGCTTAATTCAAGTCAATGAAATTGAATTACGTCTGGAACATCAACATGCAAAATTTATATTTAGCATGTTGATTGTTGATGAACTCATTATAGTATAACGGTCAGCTGATACATTTTCTATGGCAAGCCAAAAAAATATTTTGTGTGTTTAGAAACAGGTTCTCTTTAATTTCTTTAGTTTCATGTGCAAATGGCGCCCCTTAGGTAACGTACACTATTTATGGTACACCTTTTATACAAAATGAGAATTTGAATTGAGTTGTAATTCTACGAGATTCTTTTGTTACAAACATTTTTAGACGACATTCCGTGTTTTTTTAGAAATCTTACGTTATCGTCGTATTCTGCTGGTCTAGTTTTTCTAGAATCTGTTTGTATTTAGAATTATGTTGCCATAGTTACAGGCTCTGCGTAGTTTGGGATGGGATGGCAGTGTCTTTTTAGATATTTAATCGTAGTGCAAATGTATCCAGTGAAATGTTTCCGACTGTACTAGTAATAACCAGTTACTATATATAGAACAGCAATGAAATATGATTATAGGTAATTGGAACAGCTTGTATTAATAAAAGCCAGTGGTAGATCAATTTCATTGAATAATGTAGTAGTTAGTTCGTTGGACCACGTTTGTTATGACGCGGAAGTCCACTTCGATGTCATTGGTTCACCGTATCTAGGCTTTTTATGTAATTGGAAACCTATTTAAGCGTATCATAAAGATATTAAAATCGAACAAAGCGACCAATTGCCACACATACAAACTTAGGTGCACGTAAATCCATTCAAAGATCATTCCCAAGACCTAGGTGAAATTACCGGCAATTTAGAATGAAATATTTATAAATCTTAAAATAGAATAATAATAATATTCTGGGACATGATTTACACACGGCCATCTGATCCCAAACTAAGCAGAGCTTGTACTAAGGAAACCAGATAACTGATATACTACATATACTACTTTTCTTTTGTAAATACATACGTACTTATATAGATAATTACAAACAGACTCGGGACAAACAGACATGTGCATGCACACAAATATCGGTCCTGCTTTTTTATACATACAAATAAAGTATACTATTATTGACACCATCATATCAGCTGAAAGACGTCGACTTCTGGAGAAAGGCCTCCCCCAAAGATCTCCACCGCATCACCACTACATTAACATTATAATGATATTACCTGGAAATTTTAAAACTAACTTGTTAGCTAAATGGCCTCATCTTTCAGCTTGCGATCTACGATGGCATTTAGTTTACCTTCGACTATATATTGATGGACCCCGAATTTCGTTATCAACATCTGACAAGTTAACAAGTCCTGTGGAATTGCTTAGCAGGTTAGGTGATGATTCCCACCCAAGGGAGCTTAAACTTTAACTTAAACATTGAAGGAAAGAGTTCATTTACATTAATGGTTCAATTAAATGTTCACTTTCTTAACTAGGTATTTGAAACGTCCATATAAACGTAAATTGTAAGCCAATTGTTGGCTTAAATGGCCTTTTGTTTAGACTGCCATCTACGAGGGCATTTACCCTCCGCGTGTAACGATGGAGCTGGAATTTCACTATAAACGATTTGACAAGAAATATTCGCTTCTCGTCGGTTTAATACATGTACCATAAATATATTGACGGGTGCACCAGGTGGCCATTCCGAAGGGCATTTTAACTTGGAAGTTTATATGCATCTTTTAATCGCTACAGAAACAGAGGAGGAATTATACGAGTTGATATTCTTGTCAGTTTTCCAATTTATATAAGAATTTGAACAAGTTAATAAACTACTTTTTTAGGGTACCCTAAGGGTAAAACAAGACCCTGTTAGTAAAACTCCGCTGTTTCTCTGACTGTCACCAGGCTGTATCGCATGGACCGGCGTCATAGTTAGACAGTTGAAATTTTCTGTTGACGCTATAACAAAATTAAGATGAGATAAGATAATTGTTTCACAATAACATAAATCAATAACAATAATAGGTGGGTACAGTTAAATGAAACACATTTTTACTTAAGTAATAAAATTATTCACTTGTTACAATATATAATTTGCAATCATTTTTGGTAGCTAGCACCTTAGCTAAGTTATTCAGAGATAACTTGTATTAAAGGCGTTAGGCCCAACTTTGTTTGTATAGTTCCATCATTATAATTGTTTATAAGTTATAGGGTGAAAGTTAACATAAAAAGAGAAAACAAAATAAAAAACTAATATTAGATAATAGCTGTTAATAAAAAGCCCTTATATTGCTGTATGTTAAAAAAGCTAGAAATAGCTTTTATATTAGTGTGTGTACAGACACACACTAATATAAGAGCTTTATATTATAGTGCGTGTCACGTGTGTGTGTGTGTGTGTGTGTGTGTGTGTGTGTGCGCGCGCCTGTGTGTGTTGTGTGTGTGTGTACGTATGTGAGTGGGTGTGTGCGCGGTATTAGGAAACCTGCTGTAATAATTGTTATGTTTCTTGATGCTTCTTTGTTAGCAGCAGTTTTGTGATGGCTTCTTAGAGACAGTAAATGTTCAGTTTCTTGTTTAGTTCATTATAAAGATTGGGTCCTAAATAACAGAAAACCGTTGCGTAAAAAAGAAGTTGCTTTGAAATGTGTCACACACAAAGTCCTTGCGGCGCTTGGTAATTTCATGAAAAGGCGTGTTTTTATGTTGTAGGAGTACTATATTAATCAGAAAAAGTTGCCTTACTGTACGACTTGTACAGTTATTCCGTTGGAAAACGAAATGGTCGGAAAGTGAAAGCAATGATGAAACTAGAAAGAGCCCAAAGAGCCATCTTAATAGTGATATTAAGATGGCTCTTTGGGCTCTTTCTAGTTTCATCAATGCTGTCCTTTGTGCCACTCCCCAAACTGATATGCAATAAGTTAAAATGGATTGAGAAAGTGATAGGTAGACTCTTAACAAGGCGTGCCTCAGCGATATGACGAAGGGTAAATATAACAATAAATATAAAAAAACATAATAAAATAAATATTTAAGGGCACCCATACAACCAAGTTTATTTTTTGTCGTTTTAATAGATCGCACTTGGCCGGTTTATCTCTTAGAATAACTCAGAAAGTACTTTAATATTAAAACATGACAATAAAATAGATACTAAGGTGAATGGTAAATATCTCGTAAAACATATTGAATTTATGTTTATATTCATACTATCAAATTAATCTATTAGACTTCTTCAACATAGATTAAAAACCACAAAATAACCAAACAAAAAATCCCCACTAAGTTAATCTATAAATTACCATATAAACATATAAGTAAAGATTTATTTATATTCAACTTTAAATAGAATATTCTTCTAATTACATCAAACTACGTGAAAACATAAAAGTGCATCCACGACTACCGGTAACGACCACAGCGAAGCAACTAGTATCTACCACAAGCGAAGTGAGCATTCGAGTGGCAACATCCGAACCACAAGCAGCAGTCAGTCCATACTTGTGGCCGCGTTTTAACACGCTTTTATTAGCTTCATGTCGGTAGACCTCTGCTTCGCTTTAAAGACTGCACCAAAGAGATATGGCCGCTTTTAAAATTGACCACTGTAGCTGGGAAAAGCTCCCTGAAAATAGAGTTGAATGGCTCAAACGTGTAATGGAGGGTCGTAAGATATGTGATGAGGCCTGGTTCGGAGTACTTGCTGATAAGAGACAGAAGCGAGATGAAAGCGGCTCGGCACCAACCACCGCAAACTTCTCTTGTCAGGCCTGCGGCTGGCTATGTCGCTCTCGCATCGGTTTGTTTAGCCACCAAAAGAAATGTCTCTCAGACAATGCGCCGTAAATCGTCTGTAACAGACGCAAATGCCATATATATATGTGTTTTAGTATGTAACGGAAACTTGGAACATGATTTTCACCCCCTATAAAATTTGGCATACTTATCAAGGACCGATGGCAATTCAATATTTAAAACAAATAAACCCGTTATCCTTACTAGGATGGATAATCAGGGTTAGCGATTGTTTTCGTTAAACTGGTAGTGTAGTTGTGTCAAGCAAGTGTGTTGAGAAAAATTAAATAATAGTTAAAAAATACATACTTTTATAACAAATACAATAAAAAATTAAAAAAAAGTAAAAACCAAAAAAAAGTATTTTATTGTAAAAAACGGTTGGATGCGTTGTGTCTATAGTTATAAAGTACCCCACGCTTTTATAACATTAATTTTTATTTATTTTTTGTGTGGTTATCTATAAACGCGTGTTTTTTAGTTTTATTAAATTATTATTTATTTAACTCGGCTCCTGCGCAAACTGCAACTTGTTTTGTACATCCGATTGATTCATTAATCGCGATTAGTCAGTATTGGATAAACCCGATAGTGACGACGGATCTAAAATTTTCGACGCCTTATTATAAGAGCGCTTCGAAATCAGACACTTGATTCTGGTCACCGCACCAGTGGCAACATGTAGTGGCTGAACATGACCACAAGTTGTCGCATTTAGTGGCCCAGTGGGTGGCAGCTTTTGTTAATCAATGGCTCATTGTTTAGCCTGCAATACTTGAGGGTATTTACCCCAACATCTATCAATACATCCTCCGTCAAGTAGTATTCCCTACTCGTCAGTTTATAACAAGTGCCGTGAATATATTGACTTGTAGGCCAGGTGGCGGTTCCCAAGGGACCTTCCAGGCCCTCCGTACGTCACTAGTAGAGACACATAAAATAGTCATAGCCTTCGCCGCGTCGAACGAATTGCATTTATACCGCCGTCTGAGTTACATGTAGAAAATGTTTAATTTTCTCTTTTTTAACCCCTTAGGATAAAAAAGGCGTCATGCAAGTTTGAGGTCTATGGCTGTGTGTCTGTCTCTCAGAATATAAATATTATCTTCTAGTTAAGGACTGTGGCTAGATTTAATGTGTGAGAAACACATATGTAGTTCTTTGCGTGCCACTAATGGAAACATTAAAACAATAAAAAAGTTGTGTCCTCCATAAGCACGACTTTTGGTTTGTTTGAATAAAAAAAAAATACTAAAGAATTGTTCTACAATTTTCTATAAAACAATCTACGTGTTAGCAAATTTGAATTTAAATATTTTGTTAAAAATAAATCTATAATCATCAAAAGTTGTGTAGATGTATTGCAAATATTTTCTATGGTTTAGATTCTAATTTAATGATGCTAAATATGCTAGAAATCTAACAGAGCAACTTATCCACTGCTCTTATATGATGTTTTTGATAATTATTATCCGCGGAATCATAAATACAACCTCATTATTGTTGGAGTCTGGGGTTGAAATAAAAACCAATAAGGTTTTTATTCACGGTGACTTTAAAAAAGCGCTTGTAAATAGTCAGAACATGTTTGTAGTAATATAATTAAGTATACATAATTATTTCTAGTTACATAGATATGTAGGTACACGGATTGTATGGAAACATTCATGAAATTTATTTAATAATAGCAATAGTAATGATGTTTAGCTAGCTTGTATTAAGTTACTGTCACATAGATTATGTTTAAGGTTAATTATCGAAATTTATAGATTTAGCTATATTTTACTACCTATGTAGTATGTAGTAGACAATATTGTCTGAAGTGCGTTAAATTCACCACACCTAATGTGAGTAATGTTGGTCCAGATCTGGTAATGAACAATGAAGTGTTGGAATCTGTTCAATCTACTACATTTCTGGGCATAACTTTAGACAGAAAACTTCAATGGGGTACTCACATATCCGGCTTGGCTGGAAAATTAAGCTCTGCTGCTTATGCTGTTAGAAAAGTTAGACAACTTACTTACATAGATACTGCGCGCCTGGTTTATTTTAGCTACTTCCACAGTATTATGTCTTACGGTATACTACTGTGGGGTAAGGCGGCTGACATCCACAGTATCTTTATTCTACAAAAACGTGCAGTACGAGCTATTTATCAGCTAGGTGCGAGATTCTCCTTAAAAGAGTTTTTCAAGGAGATAAATATATTAACGGTATCTTCGCAATATATTTATGCTAATATAATTTATGTGCGGCAAAATTTGAATTTGTTTCAAAAGAGAAGTGACACACACACACGATAAACACTAGAAATAAACACAAATTGTGTGCAGAATCCCATCTTTACGAAAGGTTCATTGTTCTTTTGTCGGACTGAGTATCCGAATTTATAACAAAATACCCACAAATCTTCAGGAACTGTCCTATGCTAAATTTAAATCTAGATCAAGAATATTTTAATGAAAAAGGCCTATTACACTCTAAATGATTATTTAAGTGACAAAAACGCTTGGTCGCTTGGTTAAACAAGAGCAACATCTTAGGTTATGTTAAGGATATACATTTATATGTTTCTCAGTCGACTATAGAAATAATGCTGTAATAATTTAACTTTATAGATTTGTAGACCTATTATTAAAACAAATGTGTATTATCTTGAACATGTTAAACGCTGTTCGGCCGAAGGCTGTTAACGACTTCAATATGAACTCCCCTTTGTAAGCTCGTCATGCTCCCATTGTCTGTTAATGCTTGCGGTGGCGTTGTGGGTCGGGTCGTTTCCTTCCCTCTAATATGGCGAGGGAGGCGATGGCTGGCCCACACGTCATACTCGTGAACGAGTGCTGCTTGCGGTAACTGGTCGAACTGCTGTTGGGGTACTCATTTTTTTTTTTTCGCCTCTGGTAGACTTAAACACAATATCTGTTCCATCGGTTATCTGAATTCTTATTATTATTGATTATATTTAGGAATATAAAAGATAAGCATCGAAACAATAACATTATTCATTTTGAGACAGAGTCAATAATTTTAAATTAAGTATATGATAGCAATCATGTTTCAATGTAAGTCACCGTTTTCGTAATCTAATAACGATTCTAAACTGTAAATTTAGACGCTAAACACTGAACAAGTGGGATGCGATGGTTAGCCGATAGGACCGGAAAGAGGTCAGGTACAGGACCGATAGCTTTTAGAGGGTGTAAAACCGCCGATTTCCAGACTCCGGGTTGATATTGGGCTAATTGTCCTTAACAGAAAATACCAATATCAGTTTTTGGCATAACCCGGGATATGAACCTCATTAACTGCGGTGGGACCAGCCGTTACAACAAAGAGGCATTAATTTGTGTATACTTGTAACATAAATAATTTGGAATACTCAAGTAGCTCATTCTACTCACTGAACTGAACAACTTGCAGAGTAATCGCTTTGCGAAATATAGGCATACCTTTTTGTTTGTTTTCTTTCAAATTAGGTTGAAAACTCTTCGCGTATTCTTAACCGACTTTAAAATCAGGAGGTTGTCAATACGACTATTTTGTACGCAATTTATAAGATTTCTCGTACGTTGTTTATTTGATGGGAAATGCTTTCTATATGACCCCATATCAATTTTATTCAAATCGTTTGTTATACAAAAAAGTTGAAGTCCTGTTGGCGATTTATTATAATTTGGTGTGGTCGGCCTCTTAAAGAATTGAATTAAGATTCCTTATGCTTTTGAACACAATATTTACAACATTCGAATTAAGTGTTGTAAATATTGTGAGATGACCTGATGTTCTGACGGATAACGTGTTACAGTTTGCTGTGTGACACACAGGAATGTTACAATATTCTACTGAAATATATGTTTGATAAGCGATAACGTAACCGTATCACATAATTACTGTTCTTTTTTGTAATCATACAGATTTATGTTCAAAATTTATGTTACGCTAATACCCGTTCTATTCTATCTAGATATATAGAAGTGAAAACTATTTTTTTATTTCTCATACTCGGTAAGTAGTGTTTATTTGATCCGAGTAGCGAGTGGAAGATGCGACTTCCCACCGTTGGGCGGTAAAGACTCATAGTAATCCCTCCCTATGGCGGTATAATTTTAAAAAAGAACTAAAGGTTAGGCAGTCGGCTGTAAAAAATCTTATATTATAATTAAGAAAAAAGTTCACAACGCCGCTAAAGACGTTTTCACTTCAAAAATGCTGCGGTCATGTGAGTGTATAAACGGCCAGTGTGAAATAAAAAAAGACCCGCCGACATAAAAATATTCTTCGAGCATTTAGACAAAAATGCTCTTTAAAATTTTTTACCCATACCAAAAAGTGCACAACGCGGCTAAAGAAGCTTTCACTTGAAAAACTATAAAACAACCTATATATATCTTTTGTATCGGTTAAAAACTGTTGTGTACGAATAAACGATGAAATGAAATTGTTCAAGACCTTTCAAGAATTTCTGTTTAGTCCTTGTATTGTAACCACAAAGCACCCTTAAGGGACTGTAGCCGATGTGTTTACCTTTCCTTCGGTATTACGGCTGAGAAAAATAAAGGCATTTCTAAACGAAAAGTTCTTGGTTTTTGCCAAGAATAGACACTAATACTTTGTAGTTCTCGTTTCAATTGCTAACTCATGAAGACATGCATATAAATGAATAAATTCAATTTTTTAACCGTTTCAATGTAGGCGTATATTAGCCAGTGCCTAGCTTTCGCTATCAGAACGATATGAACATATTTTGTAGAAAATTATGTCTCGTACCATAAGGTTTTTACATTTCTTAGTGCTATTGTTTCTAAAGCGTAAAAATGCATGAGTTCTTGCGAAGAAGTCATCAAAATATGGGATTTACTGTCACCGATGCGTTAAAGAACTCCTTCAAGAGGTCAATCTATAGATGAGTGACGGTTTAATTTTTGGGCGTCTCCTTATTTTGAACGGCACTCTGAGCTATTGCCATTAAAGAAGAGTATAAGAGAAAAGTCTATCGTGAGTTGAGCCTAATTCATCAGGCGCTATTAATCGACGTTGTGTATTCTATTTCCTTCTCCTAAAGTGAACCAATTTGATTGTGTTTTTGGCAATGAAATTTAAATGTCAATAATTTTATTGAAATTATAATTTTATAAGGCTTGTCCTGATTGTTATAATATATTGTTTGTTTCAAGTCACCAAACTTGTTTATCATACTTTTAATTTCGGCAGTTTGAAATATATTTATTAATTTTAAAAAACTTCTAGAAAAACTAAATGGTGGTTGACTTTTTCTTTTATCATAATTATTAATGTATGTGGTGATTCTATTTTGCTAGTTATGTTTTTAAGGAGAAATAAAGATATTTGGTATTTGGATAGTCGAAGTAGATATCTACATACATATATTACAAAAAATAAATTTTGGTATGTTTAAAATGAGAAACTACGGTTGTATGGGAAAATTTTAGCTCGGAATAAATACTTAGTCATCGTATAAATATTCGTAGACATGTCAGAAGACAACTCTAACACGAAGTCATCGTTCAGAGAGAAGGAAGTATATAAAATGTATTACAGTGAGTAGAAATAACGTGTTCCTTAGTTTCGTGACTTATTCAGCGTCCCGTGTTGCTTCTTACCATGTAAATATTATAGTCAACCTACATCCGTACTAAGTGAAACTTCTAACCGCTGCATACTTTATGCTCGCCTAGTAACTTCCTTACAAAAATCTATGAATACCCCATTATATTGTAGAAGAGTTGAAAGGGTTGATGTATTCATGGGAACCTTGCATAAGTTAAAAGTGTCGACAGTCCTGCAGTTACCAAAAGAATACAAAAAAAACTTGAGAAAGTCTCAGAGACATTACGTTTTCAAAGACAAGAAAATATGCAGTACGTTTTTTTTATTCTTAACTGTTCTGGACGAACTCTTTTCTTCCTAGAGGCTTCCATCCATGGTGTTTATTTCTTTATATATAAGCCTTATGAGCACACTTGCCGGGTAACGTAAAAGACAGAAGGATCTTTTTTTATTGCTGAAGCTCTAAAACGGTGGTGTTTATATAGTTTTATCTTCAAGTTGTAACATAAGTAATGGGCGTAAGTTAAGAATCTTAATTAATCTATGAAACTGAACAACGAGTGACACATCAATATTCAAAATACACAAATTAATACATGAATAACAATTAGCTGATAAATTTGAACAAGTTTGTTTTATAATTTTATATACCTACTGGTGGTTTTGTTTAAGTACTTAAGTTTTATATAGTCCACTATTTATGCTACACATTGTATAGTGTAAGGTTCTCTAAACAAATTCCGCTTACTAATCCGTCATGGATCCGAGAGGTGAAGCACCTAGGCACGCGGTGACCACTGAATTGGTTTGATTTATAAGCGCCTCCGTGGTCTGCCTATTCGCCTATTTACGTAGAGCAACAGTTACACAAAACATTCAAAAAGCAAGCGACCCTCTCATGCTTCACCACGCTGCGCGCTGGTAACCGCCCCGAGGTTTGGACTCTAAACGGGGTGATGCGCTCCGACGCGGGTACTTACTCTCCTTTATTATCCGGTGAAGTAGTGAAAGCCTAGGCTAATTATAAACGGCAAATAACAACAATAAAATCATATACATTTTTTAAGACAACGCCCACACTACTTTTACATCCTTCACAAATAATATTTATTATGTAATACGCGGATACTAAGTACAGACGCCAGCACATCAAGCTAGCCTAATCTGTCAAATTTATTTTATAGATTTTCAACATTATCAAAAATGCATAAGGTTCACTTTAATGTGTTGGCGTCTGTACAACGATATGGGTAGCCAACCATGAACATATGGGTAAAATAAATAGTTGTCCTATATCCATAGGATGTATGAGAATCGAAGCTGAAATACTTGGGCGCCGAAATAGTAGCAAGGGTACTGTAACCACTACACCACCAGTGCAGTGAAATATATAATCACATACGTATCATTTCCCTATTACCGGAAATTGAATTAAGCTCAGTAGGTAGACATGAGAGGGGCTTACAGCTTACTGCAGGTCGTATTACCGTCTAACAAGGCTGGAGTTCGTGTAGTAGCGGGCCTAAGCTGGCACGACGCCGCGGCTCAGGGGTCAGCCAGTTCCAATATTAAATATGCAACTCCGGCCGTAGACTCTCGCAAACCACTTACACCAATTGCAAATGTTGAAATTTGAAATCGTCCCGAGTCTACATTATGATGTCTATTTAAAAGTTATACTCCGAATGTCCGAAAGCACCAATTTAGTTTATACAATAATTTAATATGGATTTATATATTACTAGCTGTGCCCTCGGTTTTACCCGCGTTAAGCTTTATAAATTATAGCTTATGTGTTAATTCAGGGTGTCATCTAACTCCATAACAAATTTTATTAAAATCACTCCAGCTGTTTAGACGTGAAGGAGTAACAAACATACACATCATACACGTATTTAAACAGTCACTCGGTACCTCGCAATTACTAGCGCTGCAACCGTAAACTCAGAAAGGTTCTCGGTGGCGACCACGAACCGGAAGACGCAGCGTGGGCAGGCCCCCTACAAGATGTACCGATGATCTTGTGAGGGTTGCTGGAAGCCGCTGGATGGGTAGCGCAAGACCAGCAATTGTTCAGATCTTTGGCGGAGGATATTCCAGCAGTGGACGACTTTCGGCTGATGTGACAATTATGATGATGGAACCATATTAGAAACCATAAGATCAACCATGTACCGTGTAAAGGTAACTATCCTATTATTATTGCAAGTCTGCGGCAAACGGATTTCGTGCAGCTTGATGATTCGTACCTTATCACTTAACACTTAAATATTTAATTTGTAATATGTTTTTTATATACGTGATGTGTTTTGTCAAAATTATTATGATATTTCTCCTTAAAAAATTTTATTCATAGTGTAAAAATGAATTTAATAAATGAAGAATTCATAATTTGGAAAATTGTTTTTGCTGTGCCCTTACAGGACCCTTAAAGTGTATACTTATTACCCAACGAATAAATATGTTATTTCCCAGTTTTGAGGTTAAGTAATAAACATACATAAAGTCGGTTAATACAATAAGTAATTTATATTTTCAAAATATTTCAACTATTACTTACAGCCGATTGGAACAAAATGTATATTGAACAATCAAACTCTGTTCACCAACTACGGTGAATTCGCGAAACATATATTATATGCAAAAGAAACATAGTGATGATATGGAATTGATGAATATTTCGAGATTATTTTTCGTGAATAATGCTATAAAAGTAACATTTAATAGTTTGGTTGGTCTTCTCAATATGATATGACCTTTCATATTCAACTGTGAACATATCAGTTGGCCATGTTTCTAGAAAACTACGCCAATGTTTTCTAGAAACATGGCCAACTGATATGGCCAACACCTACCAACACAGTCTATAGCAAAACTAAGACATAGGAACTAATTATCACATGGCATGGTTATGACTGCTGTAATTGCAATGCACTTATTAACCTCTATTATGTAATTAGTACACAGTGTTAAATGATTTATGAACAGTGATATTTATTAATAATTATTGCAAATATACCAGGTGTACACTTTGTTTTGTAAGAAAAATCATTTATACATGCACGTATATTTTGTGGTACAAAACATTATACATTTAAAAAAATACTTAAAAGAGACAATTATATTTTTTAGTAGTATTACTTTTGCATATTGAGACTGACTTTCGCATTTCGTTACATGAGAGAGAAGAAAGATATGACGTAAAGGAAAAGGACGCTGTATATTGTGACACCACGGAAGTGGAGCAAAAAAGATCTACGTTTACTATGCGCGCTTTTACGCCAGTACATCAAGCTACCCAATCTGACAAATTTCCCCAATTGAAAGTGAACCATATGCTTCTGTGATAAAGTTGAAAATCTATAAAAGAAATTTGACAGATTGTGGTAGCCATAAGAACAGCATATGTTTAATCATATTAAGAAGTTTAATGACATGTACTGTGTTTTGCTTTATTCTGTGTCATTAGACAGTAAACACTAATAAGGTGAATCCCTGTATATCAGTAGCTTTCCAGTCAAGGAAATAACACTATGTAGAATACACACTTTCTTATCTTTATTAATTACAAAGAGACAAAGAGCAAGTACTGATTGGAAATAGGACTTCTAGAGGTATAAATCAATCAAAACTCTGATGTACATATATTTACATTTTGTTGCGTCATGTTCGAAGGAGTGCATTTGACCTCTGTTTCGTTTTGTTCCTGTTGAGGGCACGAAGGTTGGGTGAGGGGCCACCCTCTGTCTTTTTGGACGCAGTTATGTATGCACTACCTAAATTTCTTAGTGGTTCTGACAGTCACACATCTTGTCCGTCCTCAACCGCAAGTACCGTCGTCCCAGGAAAGTCCCGGACGAACTACGATGAAAACTTAGCTTATTTCAAGAAAGCCGAGGCTTATCGAAACTCTCGTGACACTATACAATCTGAAGCATCATACTCGCTAGTCGATAGTATACCGCGAAGCCGCTCCACTGTTCTCCATGCCCCGTCGTCTTCGCGTCTTCTCGAAGGTTCACACTTTCATTCAACGTCCATAAAGCGACAGATGCATAAAATACCCTTAAAAGTAATCCGCTCTAAGTCGAGGTTCGATCATTAAAGTGGAGGCTCGCTGGTGTGCGGTACTTGTTATTCGTTTTATTTTGCTAGACGCTTGCCGCTAAAGTACCCTGACTTCAGGGGAAGCAGTTCTAGATTATCTTTTGTTAACAGAAATAATCTAATTGAAACTACTTTTTAATGGACTTCAAACATAATAGGGGGTTTAATTCGACTGTACTTTATATTTTTGTATACGTGATATCTTCGTGAACCGATTTAAATCATATTTTTTTTATTCGATAGGGAATGGAATATTCCCGATAGAATTAAACCATATACATTTTGTTCAATTCGATTGTCATAAACAATAGTTGAAGTTGGTGGTATTTTTACAAAATCTTTTACTTAGATTTAGATTGACCTTCATTACGGGATATTTTTGAGAGGGACTTCATCTGTTAAATTAACAAGTTTGGGAGTGTAGATACAGGTTTATAGACGTTATACGTCTCCAAATAAATAAAAAATAATTATCTCTCTCAACTGATCATCTTCTGTAAAATCTCTCGCATCGATCATCTTCTGTAAAACGAGACAACGTTGCATCTAAAATCCACATTTTTCATCCGAACTCATTAAACAAATTAAATGAGTTCGGATGAAAAGTTCGGATATGGAGTTCCAGTTCGAGAATGAAGTGTCGCTCCCAAAAAAAAACGCCGCGTGATTTCAGCTATAAACTTTTTTATAGTTTTCAAATCAGATTGAAAATGTTACATTTCATTAAACTTTCTGCTAGTAGTGGAACTGTTGACTAGAAACCATTTAATATGAAGTCTTGAACGCAGGGGTTAATTAGCCGCAGCCAGGTCTATAATTACTATTAATTACACGTCTTGGCTGCTCGCACTTTCGCAGTGAAACGTTACAATTTTCTACTAAGTACTAGCAGAATTAATAAGTCAGCGACAAACTAGGAAAAGAATAGTGAGGTAAAAAGGTTGTTTTTATAATCGACTTCATAAAAGAGTCTACATAAAAAATAATTAATCGTAATTTGACAGGTTTTCATTACACATATTATGTTACGTGATTTCGTCATTGTTGAAGGGAACCAATTCTTATAGAATATTATACTAAAAAGTTGAGGTCGATTGTATGTTTTATAATCAGATTTTGTCTTAATCTAAACTAAATATATCTTTTTGTTTGTATGTTTGTTTGTAACTCAAAAACTATAAACTTAAGAAAATAATATAATAATAAATTTCCCCTCTAGAAATCTATATTGCACCGAAAAAGACGGGCTGTATTTTATTTTCCAAAATATTATTATCTAAAATTTGTCTATAACGGTAACTATTTGGAGAAAAGTAGTGATGGTACATGGAATAATATACTACATGTTTTAAGTAGGTACTCATCATTACCCCCAAAAAATCTGAGTAGAGATTATACATATGACTAACTAAATTAGTTAAGCACAATAACCGTTATTTGATCGAAGGAGTCAATCAATAGTTGGGTTAAATATTTGAATACGAATTTACCTTTCTATTTTACCTTGCGAAGCGGCTCGTAAACAGTCATATCAGGAAATTAACATACGGAGCCATCTATGGTAGGCGGTTAACTTAGCCTAAAGATGCTTGCAATGATATACGGTAGGTATATATATTACAAATTTACAATTGCAGAACTATTATTGCAGAGATTTAATTATCGCTTATATTTTTCAAATTGAGCCAGCGGGGCATTACTCACACAAACATTCTGATATGATGCGTATCTAATTTAGATGAATAGATTCCAACACCCAACGTTACTGCGTTTTTGATGACTTTCCGAACCCGGGATTTTATAAGGGAGTATTGTATTGCATCCCGTCCTCATATGGGGAAAGCTTGCCTCGGAAGTTTTACATTTATCGAAGAACCCGCCGAAAATATAACGTAAAAGACATTCCAATCTCTAATCTCGTTTCCCTAACACATATTGTGCAAATGGTGATGTGCTATAAATGTTACACTTCTCGCAATATCTACAAAGATTGGTGTAACAATCTCGACGATTGAGGAAGTTCTACATATTGAACGGATGTGTGCATCCCACTATGAATTCCAATAAAAATGAAAATAACCCCGAGTTTTTATTTGGCGTTGTTCATAGCAAAGTAGACAAGCATGCCCGTTACGGCAATAAAGGGCAACGGCCTTTAAATGTTTGTGCCAAGCCTGACGTCACGGAAGGTGATGTCAAAATAAAGACTTCAAGATAAAGACGATGATTATGAGTGTGATTAAGATATCAATACAAAAAACAGCCGTATTCAGCATAACATAATTCAAAATGCAGCTATTTCACTCACTAAGATGATTTAAAGGACATCAAAATTTGATATATAGAATAATTATCCCAATTTAACATGCATTATGTTAAATTGTGATAATTATTCTATAAATTTTGGAAAGTCTTTACATTAACTTGATGTCCTTTAAATCATCTTAGTGAGTGAAATAGCTGCATGCTGAATACGGCTGTTTTTTGTATTGATATCTTACTCACACTCATAATCATTTACTGCAATTATGCTAAGGTCGTTCGATCTGTTCATAATAATCTTAAAAAGCAACCAACTTTGGACGTTATTCGGCTGGTATGATGATGATGATTATGAAATCAACGGCTGGAGCACCTTGGTAGAAAGTGCATGTTTGGTTCCCGTCGCACGATAAAATTTTCAAATTTTTATTTACTACAATATGTGGCTAAACTAAATCAAAATATATCTTAAAAATATGCCAGTAGGTAACATTCCCACGAAACTGGCTACTTTAGCACCTTGGTTGGCGATGCTTACTGGCAGACCAAAATATCTGCCAGATTTCCGGAAACGTGTTATATCGACACTGACGTGGATATGACATTTGACAAAGATTACAGGTAAGGCTAGGTGTGAGATCAGTCCTATATCTTATTGACAGACTATTCTTCTTTGGCTACGGCATCGTTGAGTCTGTTGACTACCGCATACCGCTTCTATTTTACTATTGTGTTAAGATGAGGTAGAGGAACGTGAATAATTTTCTATACAGATTGTTATTCAATGAATAGTAACATTATCATGCGTGGTTATTGTTTGTTAGTATGTTTTTGTTGTTGAGCTATAGAAGCGGGCTCGGTAAGAAGTCGTGTGTTATTTAAAACAATGCGTAATACATGATAAATATAGTCATAAGACCTGTGTGACATCACTGAAAGTGTTATGGTAAAATAAAAGTACGTGTTGTGATTAATCGGCGTAGTAGGTACCTACTATAATTCTTTAGAAATATTCTATATATAATTATAAAGAATTATAGTAGATGCCTATTTAGCCAGGTAATACATATATTTATTGAAAGTAAGCTTAGATAGAACATTCATTTATGTAAGTTTATTTTTTTTCTACTACTGGACAAAATACCGCAGTGTGTTAAGCCGAAAATCTTCGACCAGTGTGTGTTGCCAGTGCTGACTTAGGGAACAGAGACGTGGTCGCTCACTATGGGCCTTATCAGGCGGCTCAAGGTCACCCAAAGAGCAATGGTAAGGGCTATGCTTGGAGTTTCCCTGCAAGATCGAATCAGAAATGCTGAGATCCGCAGGCGAACCAAAGTAACCGACATAGCCCGAAGAATTGCCAAGCTGAAGTGGCAGTGGGTAAGGCACATAGCTTGTAGAGCCGACGGCCGCTG
Organism: Pseudoips prasinana; assembly: GCA_951640165.1. Lineage (NCBI taxonomy): Eukaryota > Metazoa > Arthropoda > Insecta > Lepidoptera > Nolidae > Pseudoips > Pseudoips prasinana. The sequence goes on along the minus strand of OX621251.1, from coordinate 25,870,447 downwards.
GGGCAGAAAAGTTCTCGCGTGCCGACCACGAATTGAAAGACGTACGTGGGCAGAGGCCCGCTGGAAGTCGCTGGATGCAGATAGCGCAAGATCGGTAATTGTGGAGATCTTAAGAGAAAAAATAAACTAATTTTGGACTTACATTATAAAAATCTAATCCAGAAGCGAGGTTAAATTGTTATAAAATTTATTTAACAAAATATTCCGCCTTAAAGTGGTCGTTTCAGTCAATAATCAATACCCTGGCTAAATTTGAATAGAAATTAAATTTGAATAATATTACTTTATAAACATTTTGAATATAAGCATATCGGTTCTTTAATGGCTTCAACAGATTACGACGTGCACTTAGCCATGTTATTAATACATAGAGTTATATCCAAAATAATTTAAATCATTTGAATAACCGAAATCCGGTTTGAAGGACCACTAAACTACCCATTATTGTCCCTGTACTGTAGTGGAGTAATTTTTGTCTAGTCTCAAAAGCATGCCTACTTAATTATTTTTTATTTCATAACTTTATGCACAAAGTAGTAGGTACAGGGTGAACTTAATACAGAATAGAGAACCAGCTGCAGGGTATAATAAATATTGAGCACACCATAAAATAAATAGTGGACGAAACTTAATTTGCGAATGAAAAACAACGATGTGTAGAACATCAACTTTCAAAATACTCATGAAAAATAATAAATCATTATATTTTTATAGAACTCCAATTATGTGACACCTTGTATTTTAGATCCCATCGGCCCCTTATTAAGATTATAAGTATAAGTAATTATTTATGTATATAATATGCTTGTTTATTCTTTGTATAGTTAAAATTTTTAATTCTGACGTTGTTAGTTCAGTTGTTACAAAATGAGATATTTATGTTATGATTGCTGTCTATAAGTTTAAAGGAATGTTTGTTTTAGCCGGTTGTACGGGTCTCGAGGTGGTGTGTAGATAAACGAGTTGAGTTGACTTAAAACCACGTTTATTACTCAAGTATACAATATAAGTTATTTGGATGTTAATCTGTTCGTTGTTATTGTTATTTGTCAACTAACTATATTAATGTCGAAAGTATGTATAAGTAATGCGCCGAAACTAGGTTAAGGCGGCGTAAGCAAAATAAGCCTGTACGTGAACCGTACATGCTCCCGAGAAAAGAGAAACAAGATGAGCATCCAGTACAAAGCAAAGAATAAGATAATCAAAATAGAAAAAATGTAAATATGTATAAGTATAAAATATGTAATAAGTATGTAAATATTAATTAGTTGTGTCCTCAAATTCAAATCGTTTCTTCGGTTCTGGTTTGCTGTAAATGGGCTCCCGTCCGACCGAGCCATGAATTTCTTGCATCTCTATTTCCATTCCAAGGTTATTTTCTTCTCTAGGTTTAGATCGCTTAGTGCTCTTTGAAGTTGTTTTTCTACACCAACGTTTTATGCCAAAGTAAAGAGCAAATGCGGCAAATCCTCCCAACAGCACAGAAGTAACAGAATATAGGTAAACATCATGACTGGATATCGTCGACGATTCCGGAAGAATTTCATGCGTTTTCTGGTAGCTTAGTTGTTCCTCAATATTTGAAAACATAGATCGATTGTAATTTGGTGTACCGAGCTCAGTAATATTTAACTGTGCACTTTTCCAACCTAACTCAAAGACGTTGTTAATTGTTGAGTTAATCGTAGGAACATCCGTATCCACACCCATATAATAACTATTTCCTAAATGATTATACGTAAATATAGTAGCGTCTTGTTTCTGTAGTATACATTTTGCTTGTAAGGATATTACTCCGGTCCCGTCAATGATCGCCGGCGTAACCTGATCACTACAAATAATACGCATCAGCTGTTTGTGACATACGGTAAACAACCATAAGTTAGGTTTATGCAATTTTACCCAGACTTCTTTGCAAATTACGTCATTCAGTAAGCACGAAATTGAAGTTTGTTGACTGAAGACCTTGGCCTCACACGGTGCATTTTTATCGTGTAAGTTGTAGACAGGCTGTCTGGATATGCAGGAGAATTCATCTTGTCCATACGACGTACATTGATGTATATCTTGTTCATCTAAGGTTATATATGAATTTTTGACAAAGTTGATGGCGATAAATTTTGAGCTTGGCTGTACCAGTTTCAACCGTCCCTGTCTAAGGAAAGGTATTGGTATGACACGGTAAATCTTATAGTCTTCGTCGCTTAACAACGGAATGTGTAACTCTAAAAGAAGAAAGTTATTAGTTATCCTGGCCTTTACATGCATTAATTCATATATATTTTGAAAATCTGACTGAGTATCCTTTATAGGTAAGGATAATCCCTGCGGCAATTTTCCTGATATTATATTTAGTTGTTCAATTAATTGCGAGGCGGAGAACAAATGTGTGTCTAAATGACCACGGTAGATATTAGTGATCGCATTCATTAGTAGATCCAAAATCCGATTCAAGTCACCTAAGATTAGAGTCGATGTTACCGCGGCAGAGTTTATGTCATTTATTGTATACAATACTTGGGCTCTATTTTCAATCTTTGTGATTACGCTGCCAGTCTGATTCATATAACTTTGTATAGCTGTGAATTGCTTATCCATAAATATCGTATTGTTTTTGATCGAGTTATTTTCCGCTTCTATAATTAATGTCTGATTCTTCATAAGTTTTAACAAATAATTATCGTTTGTTTGTAAATTTTGGATGTCCTTCTCATATTTTTCTGCAAAATCAGCGTCTAAAATACCAAAAAGTGTTCGTGTTAATTTTCCAACTCCGTCAAAGTATCCTCGTTTTTGACGCAAGTGTTGAGACAGTAGTATAGAGTTGTATTCTTCGAGATGTTGCAATTCGTGACGTAGGTGATCTACCATTGATTCACACGGCTCATAGAGATGTACAACTCTCTCGCAAAGTTGGTCAATTTGATTAATATATAATTGGATCTTACTTGTCGCTTGCCAATAAGAAGTTAAATTGTAGTAGATTAATAGTGTCCATTCATCGTGTATCAGTTGTAGTTTTCCAGCTTCATCAAAATAAATTGGGTGATTGGTAGGTATGGAAGATATTTTATAGCTTCTTGTAATCGGAGAGGCTTTTGTTATACCTGTGATTGCTAAAATAGTTATAAGAACTATGGACAATTTGTTCAGAGTAGTTGTTGTAATTTTTCGTTTTTCAGTTTTTGATTTGGTTGTAGTTGAGTTTGCTTCCGGTATCCTGTCTGTCATCAAGTCATTTGAAATTGGCAGAGGGGAAAGTTTAGTTATAGGTCGTTTGATTTGCCCCTTTTTTGTTTTAAGGGTAACTACCCTGACTCTCTCATCTGTGCCAGGGTGAATATTTGTCACTCTTCCTAGCGCCCATCGCCCAGGATGTAAATGTTCATCTTTTACAAGTACGAGGTTACCCTCCTTGAGATTATTCTTAGGTTGTTGCCATTTGCTTCTTACTTGTAACTGCTGTAGATATTCTTTCGACCAACGGTTCCAAATATGTACGTTCATTTGTTCTATCAATCGCCATTTATGTTTCAAATCGTATCCGCTAGGTTCTTCTTGTTGGGGTAAGGATAATAATGGTCCACCTATAAGGAAATGACCTGGACTCAAATATTCAAGATCATTTATATGATCGTGAGTTCAAGCATGCTTCAATTTTAGTTAGTAGGGTAGTGAATTGCTCGAACGTAAGCTTCTGTTCTCCAAGGACACGGTGTAGGTGATACTTCATTGATTTTACCCCGGCTTCACATAAACCATTTCCGCTCGGCCAGAGTGGGCAATTAAAATGCCACTGAATACCTAAGTTACTCATTTCATCAAAGAACTCTGAGTTTGTAAAGGTATTGCATCTCTTAAGTTCTTCACGTAGTTGTCTTGCGGCTCCAACGAAGTTTGTACCATTGTCCGAATACACATGTTTTGGTGTTCCTCTGCGTGCACACATCCTACTAAAAGCAGCAAGAAAGGTTGTTGTTGATAAACCAGAAACCAATTCTAGGTGTATGGCTTTTGTCACCATGCAAACAAACACAGCTATGTAAGCTTTACATGTTTTGACTCCTCTTCCCTTGTTTATTTTTACGTCTACATGGCCCGTAAAGTCAACCCCGGTATTGCTGAATGGTCTTGCGGGAGTAACGCGTTCTTTCGGCAAGTCTCCCATCAGCTGCTCACTTTTTACGCTTTTGAACCGATGACATCTGACACATTGGCGTAGCTTATTCTTCACCGTGCGGCTTCCCCCAACGATCCAGTATTCAAGACGTAAATGCGCCAATGTAAGCCGTGCCCCACCATGTAACGTGTCACGATGAGCTTCTTCTATTATAAGTTCTGTTAACCTTCCGTTCGCCGGAAGTATGATTGGATGTTTAGATTCAGGAGGTAGAGTAGAATGTATCAAACGCCCTTTTACCCTTAATAATCCGTATTCGTCAAGGAAGGGTGTCAATTTCAAAATGTTGCTTCTTGTTGATATTTGTTTATTTTTCGATAAACAATCTATTTCTTCTCCAAAATACTCTAGTTGAGTTGTCTTGAGTAATAACCGCTTCGCTTCCATTATTTCGTTTGATGACAAACACAAACCTTCTTTTTTGTAGTCGGTTAAACAAGTTTTAATACCGCTATTTTTGTTACATCGTAATATATAGCTGATACGTCGAATCCATGCGAGTACTCGTATTGCGCGATTGTAATTGCTGTATTTATTTACTAAGCAGTCTATGAGTTCATTGCGCTTGTAAATCGCAACGTAGCATTTCGTTTGCTTAAGGCCTTCTTTTGTTATGTAGGTCAGGATTCGTTTTTCTTCATCGAAAACTATGTTTGTTTTTAGCCATTCGGGGCCCTCCCACCAAAGTTTAAAAGTAATAAGTTGTGAAGGGGAGAGTCCTCTTGTTGCGCAGTCTGCGGCATTTTCTTCCGATTTCACATAACCCCACTGTTGCGGCGGAATAATGTTCCTTATTTGTTCGACTCGGTTAGCAATATATTTCTCCCACCGGTTTATATCACCCTTGATCCAAGCTAAAACAACTTGTGAATCACTCCAACTGTATATTAATAATTTGTTACCGGAAAGAGTATCCTTTACCTTTGCCATGAGTTTGGCGAGAAGGACCGCCGCGCACAGTTCCATTTTAGGTAAGGATATCTTTTTTGTTAGCGGTGCAACTTTAGTTTTGGCTGTTATAAGTGTAGTTGTATAGTGGCCATGACTATTCTTTACTCGGCTGTAAATAGCACATGCCATCGCTTTCTCACTCGAATCGCAGTATCCATGAATTTCTATCTCGTTTTCAGTACTTTGCAGCCACCTTGGTATGGAAATATTACTAATAAGGGGTAGATTAGATCGCAATGCCTCCCATTCATTACACAATTCCATAGATAGTTGCTCATCCCACTCGGTTTTGTTGAGCCAAACCTTTTGAAATAATAATTTTGCCTTTATAGTTACAGGCGACAGTAATCCCAAGGGATCGTACAGCTTGCTGATTTCCCCTAATATGATACGTTTGGTAAGGTTTTTCTTTTCCGGCAGATCCCAACGATAGGTAAATGTATCGCTCTCCTGATTCCATCTCATTCCTAACATCTTTGAGTTACAAGTTTGTTCCGAGTTGAAATCATGGCTCGTTGTGTTATTACACCTTTGTTCTTCTTGTAAATGCTCCAAAATAGAAGGATCGTTACTCTTCCATTTTCTTAAGCTAAACCCGCCAAATTTCAATAGATCTATTAGTTGAGATACCAATAATTTTGCTGATTCGATAGACTTTTGACCATAAACTAAATCGTCCATATACATATAGTTCTGAAGGACCTTTGCTGCTTCAGGATATCGTTTACTCTCATCTTTCGCGAGTTGATGTAAAGTTCTCATTGCGAGGTAGGGAGCACAGTTCATCCCATAACTTAGGGTACACAATTTCCACTCTTGCAGTTTGTCCCGTGGGGAAAATCTCCAAAATACAGTTTGTATGTTACACTGTTGTTCGTCAAGCCATATTTGCCGATACATTTTTTCTATATCAGCCGTGAAAACATATCTATAGGTCCGCCAGTTAATTAATAAAGTTAACATGTCTTTTTGTAAGTTTGGACCCGTATACATGCAGTCATTAAGGCTATGGCTGTTGTTAGCTCGGTAGGATGCGTTGAATACAACTCTTAGTTTAGTTGTAGTTGATTCTTCCCGCCACACACCGTGATGGGGTAGATAAACGCGACCCTCAGCCTCTGACGTCATAGGTTTCATATGATCCATGGATATGTACTCGTTTATGAAACGTTGGTATTCCTTGCTAAGTTCCCGGTTCTTAAGCAATTTCTTCTCAAGTTGTAGAAACTGAGCGAGTACGGGTTGCTTGTTAACCGGTAGACGGGATACAGCATTCGGTTTGATAGGCAGCTTTACCACATATCTTCCATCTGTCCGTCTAGTAGTTGTCGCACGATAATATTCTTCGCAATGTTGTTCTTCTGTATTTAACGAAGAAGGGTCCGAAATCTCTTCAGTTTCCCAGAATCGTGATATGTTTTCTATGTCGTTAAGTGTGACACAACAATTAAAAGTTTTCACGTTGCCGCTTAAAATCCAACCGAGTCTAGTTTGTTGAGCCACCGGATATGTACTATTACATCTTATAATTCCATCTAAAATTATTTCCGAATATACTTGCGCACTCAAAAGCATATCGATTGGCCCGGACGTATTAAAGTTAGGATCGGCTAAATTTATATTTTGTAGATAAGTCCAGCTTTCTACTGAAAATGATGTCGATGGTAAATTGTTAACCAGTTTCTTCATAATGAGTGGTTGTAAGTTAAATGTATAATCCGAATGTATTGACTTACATTCTAGGTTCAACGAGCCTTTACAACTTCCGCTTAGTGATCCGACACCCGACACTATGGCACTCACTTGTTGTCGCGGTAACCTCAAGCGCTGGGCGGCATTTTCAGTTATAAGACTTACTTGTGAGCCTTGATCTAGCAAACCTCTTAAGTAGATATACTCGCCATCGATTGTTTTTACCTTGAGCAGTACAGTTGTTAACAAAACTTCCATGCCCTCGTTAGTAATGTTGTTCACCCCTCGCGCAGAGGTACTTGTCGATGGGGTAGATTGCGAATTACCAGGTTGTTCCATTGTTTCATGCAGCAAAGTATGATGAAGCTTATGACATATCCTACATGTTTTCATTGACGTACATTGTTTTTCGCCGTGACTGTACAAACAATTTTTGCAAACACGCAAATTCCGAACGCAGTCTCGGCGCCCCTTTTCTGTCATAGCCAAGAACTTTTCGCATTTCATCAAAACATGGTCAGTTTTGCAAATCGGGCAATTTTTTGCTGTTGTCAAGAAGGTTTTGTGTGATTTGTATGAGTTGTTAAAGTACGATGACCTTTGTGCATTATATTTATTATAGTTATTGTTACTGCGATTTTCGTAACTATTTTGTTATGTTTTTCTAACATGTTATTCTTCTCCGGATTGAAAGATTTTGGACTACCTTTTTGTGTAGCCTCCAGTGCCATGAACTTGGATTCCAGAAACTTTGAAAATTCTTGTAGGTCGGGAAAACCTCTCGCCTCTTTAAGATCTTTTATATATTCGTTATACGTAACGCTATCCAGTTTCTGTGACAAAAGATGTACTACCAGCGGATCCCATTGTGTAATATCTAATCCGATGTTTGTCAATCCGTTCAGACACTCTAGCATGACGTCATGAAGTTTTCGTATACTGGCGGCATTTGCTTGTTGAATGTTAGATTGGTTTAGTAGAGTATTTACATAAGATGTAAATAAAAGTCTTTTGTTGTCGTAACGGTGAGTAATTATGTCCCAACAGGAAGTATAATTCTCGGCACTGATGCTAAGATGCTGGATTAGCTTCTCTGCTTCGCCCTTTAATTTGGACTTCAAATGCTGCATTTTTTGGACCTTAGAAAGTATAGGGTTGTTATGTACGCTTTCCGTATAGAGGTCCCGAAAACTTAACCATTGATTATAGTTGCCATAAAAATCCGGTATTATGATTTTCGGCGTAGACTTTTCATAATGAGCATTGTTCCATATGGTGTGTTGTATTTTCTTACGTATGTTGTCATAAATATTTTCTAATATATCATACTTTTGTCTATACTTAGGGTCTTCTTCCTGTAGCCAATAATCTAGCTGCCAGTTTGCTTTCTCCACTTGTTGCCATTTAGATTTTATGATAGTTAGATTATCTTCCAATTCCCATTTTTCCAAAGATGTTGACAAATCCATCTTTTCCACGGCTCTTTCAAAAGCTCTAAAGTTACAGTACTGCACTCGCAAAAGATCCTGTTCCTTTTCCGACGATTCGTCCGTTTTTCGAGGCGGTACGTGGAAGTCCCCTTCATCGAAACTAAATCTCGTAGTAAGTTTAGCGTCGCTCGTAACTGAAGAAGTTCCTGTCTTACTTGTACTCTGAGGGGGTAGCTCCTCCTTACTAGCTGTTATTGTTGCTTTAGTCGGTGTCGCCGATGTAAGCTCCGACTTACGTTGTAGTATGTCTTGTAAAACACTCTCATACATACGTTTTGTGTTGTTAAAAACGTCGTCTATAAAGTATTGGCTTTCCGTTGTTCCGGTCGATTCCAATAGTTGGTGGTTATGAACGAATTGTTCCCAACAGTTGTTTAGTCTCGTAAGACGCTCTTCTAGATATTCTAAGGTCTTCCTAGTAGGGCTGTCTTTCTTGTAGTTAGCACATATTTGTTTTAACGTGCAAAAAGTAGCCTCTTGTTGGCTCATAACCTCCTCGAAATTTTGACCCATCATTGTTAATTAGTTACTTAGTTAAAGTAATAGTTATAGCAAGCCTTCAGTAGTTGTTTCACCGTAGGCACTAGATCAGTTTTTTTTTTGCAATATGTTCGCAGATTGTAGTTAGTATTGGTACTTACTGTGTTTAGTTCCTCGTCCGATATGTGCGTCTTTGTCTCAATCCAACTGGGGCGACCCGCTTCTGGGAGACCAGTTCGACCGATTCGCTATCGGCACTAAGAACACTGCCACACGTAGTACCAGCACTTTTCACTTCTCGAAGGACCAAAACGGATGTACGGGTCTCGAGGTGGTGTGTAGATAAACGAGTTGAGTTGACTTAAAACCACGTTTATTACTCAAGTATACAATATAAGTTATTTGGATGCTAATCTGTTCGTTGTTATTGTTATTTGTCAACTAACTATATTAATGTCGAAAGTATGTATAAGTAATGCGCCGAAACTAGGTTAAGGCGGCGTAAGCAAAATAAGCCTGTACGTGAACCGTACACCGGTCACCACTATAAACCTAATAGTTTACACTATTGTTTTTAAAATTGCCACGCAGGTGTTTGAAAGTTTTTCATCTCTAGAATAGTGGAACGTTCCTGTCATCATTAAATAAATGTAGAAACAACAGACCTGTATAAGGGAAGTGAAGTGACCTAAAAGCTCAAACGCCTCGCGTTTTATACTCGTCTTACTTTAGAAATAGACGCCTCGCTTCGTAAAACGAATACCGACGCTGGGAGCTCCGTTTCAGTAGCATTATCATGTGCTGCCATCGAATCTGTAGGATAATTTAAGCGGGACTTCTTCTGTACAAAATCGCTTAGTAATAGCCGAGCAAAATGCGGTTGTTCTATTGTGGTCCCTTACGCCTTTTTAAAGCGCGACAGATTTTGCGCCTATTTGTTAGGTCCAATGTAAAATAAGTTTAAGGAAAATTAGATAAACTCTTTGCTAAATATTTCAAAAAGGATCTCATTACGATATAACATTTGTATCTTTCTGCACAAAAGTAAATCGCATCCTGTAAATGATAGGAAAATAGATGATTCATCAAATACCTTCGTAAATTGACCGACGTTCTGTAGGCGTCTGTAGATTTTCCTATTTCTATATAAGTCCACTCAAATGAACCCTATGCAGTTAGCTAATAGAATTACTTGGAGCAACTGCCACTTCGAAACCTATATACAATATAGCAAATAGCTTCGCACTACTTCAACCAAATGATCGCTGATTTTACCCCTGCACGTATTTGCCAGCCTTCGCAGACGATGCGACGGTCATACTCAACTTCATCTTCTTGTTTTTGTTACCTTTGAAACATAGTCACCATTAATACATTATTAATAGGGTAGGCGCCCATATGTGACTGACCTGTTGGTGTAGTGGTTCTCAGTTGTCTGGTTACCATAGTATAGGCTCTGCCTAGTTTGGGATCAGATGCAATGTGTTAGTATTCCCAACATAGTGTTGAATAAAATGTAAATTTCGAATTTACGTTGACAAAGATCCGCGTTCCACAACTCATGGTGGGCGCCTATCTTGTGTGCCATTCGGTTCGTTATCTCTTATTAAACATACATTGTTGATGTCAGTAGAATATTGTAGCATCCTTGTATGTTACACAGCAAACTGTTACACGTTATTCTTTCAGCACGTTGGCTCATCTCACAATATTTACATAAAAATACTGTATTGTTGACAGATAAGTAAATAATACTGCATAAAGAATGTTCTCTTCGTTAAGAGGCTGACGACACCCAATTTTATTGCATCACGCCTATCCCGCCCGTATAAAGATAATTACACAACAGAACTGACATCAAATTTTCTTTATAAATATCGATTCGATCAAAATGTAATACCATACTATAGTGAGGTACTTTTCCATAAAGAAAAAAAGAAGTATCAAAACCGGTTATGACAATACCGAGGAAATTGCGCACATTCAATAAGGGGGTTATTAATTACCCCCCCCCCCCCCCCTTCTTTTCGTGTAATAAATTAGAGTGAACTATTAAAATGTTTTTGACACAATATAATACTTTTTTTCATTTCACTCTAATTTATGGATTTAAAGGATGGGATTGAACAAATCATTAATTGCTAACTATATAACTTAATGGCAAATCTAACAAAGATTTTCCTTATCCTAAAATACACCATACGTGCATATAAAATAACACTTGAAATTGGTTTGTAAATTTACGAGATTATTTACTTGACGTTTTAAAATTGAGATGTGTGAGGATTAGACAGAGCCCTTAAGAAAAATGGCACCAAAAGAAAAATAATCAGATAGACATTAAAAGTAAAGAAACGATCTGGAACTTGTTTTTTTTTAATGTAGTATATATTTTCAAATTAACTGTACTTACTGTACTTTTTGGTTTTCGACACAGTAGCATTAAACTTTAAAAAAATCTAATTTGATCAAGCACATTCCGAGCGTGTAAAATATACATTTGACAGTTAAGTATAACGAAATCCTGAATCCAACAAGATTGCACGAAAGACCAAAAAAACTAAATTATAAATTTAACACCAACTTTTAATGGAATTGCTTAGTCTTTTATATACACAACTAAGTTATATCATGATGTATACATTTATATACCATACTGCAGGTTTATTTGCATAAAGGCAGTAGCAGGCCCTTTCATCCCTCATCTCCGTTTGTATTTTCGTACCCTTAAACGCGGAACAAAAGCGCAACATTCCCGAGCTTGATGTCCAAAGTAATTTAGTAGTTTGAATAAGCAAGTTTTTTTACTCGTTATATCTGTTTCATTTTTATAGTTTTAACTTTTAAGTCGCCCTAATAACTTACATATAGCCCATCCAATGGTAAGTGATTACCGATTATGACGCTTACGCCCGACTGCTCTGGCGACATTATAAAATAAACCATAAACCTGGAATGTACACTGTAAGGTAACAATATGCCCTACCTACCGCTTAGCGCTACCCAGGAATCCTCCTGGGTAAATATAGCTGAAATCAGTGAAGACTGGATCAATAGTGTAAGAACTATATTGTTGGGTTTATCACAAGAGTTTTCGTAGACTGGTATGTGGAACTAACATTCAGGGCAAGGCTCGTTCGTGCTTAAGCCCAACATCGTCTCGTTTCGGGCACATTCCAAGAGCCATATGAGCCTTCAACAAATGCCGTCGGTCTCCCAGTTTCGAGAAGAATACAACGTATTGCTTTTGCCACGATGACGAATTTGATTATTTCTCGTTACAGTTGTGAATGCGATGTGCAGCATGAAGTGGTGCAGCGAGGCGCTAAGCGCGGCGTCGCGCAGTGCGGGTGGAGGATGGGCGCGCGTGGGGAGGCTGCGGCGTGCACTGCTGCTGCTGGCCGCCGCAGCCTGCACTGCCGCCGCGCTGCTGTACTGGCGCCAGCAAACCGATGACCGCGCTCTACGCCCGCTGCACTCCCTATACACGTAAATATTCAATATTATATGCATAACAGTCTACAGTCCTATATGTGGCAGCTTTAACATAATCATTTTCTTTGCAGGGGCATCGAGCCGCAATGGTCTTGGGTGTGTCGCAACTACCGCTGTGAGCGTCAGTTAGCGTCCGAATCATCAACCTTGCAGTCCTTACAAACATGCAATATGCTATGCGACTCGACGCAACTGTGGCCGCAACCCACTGGTCCCGTCAGCCTCGCCACCGCGGTCGCGCCCGTTCGTGCCGACCGGTTTAAGCTTGAAATCGTCTCCTCACCCTCCCCAGACGTAAGCGATCATCTCGCTGAAGCATTCGAACTCATGAAGGAGGATATGCGCGCGCTCGAACGCAACGTTGGCGGTGATCCACGCCCGCACGATTTGGGCTCACCGCGCGACGTCATCGTGCGCGTTGCAATCAACGGCAGTGGCGACCCGCGCATGCGCCTCGACACCGACGAGAGCTACAAGCTCGCGTTGCGCCCCGCCAAGAAGTCGCTCGTTGTCGACATTACAGCGCACTCATTCTGCGGCGCGCGCCACGGTTTCGAGACACTCTCGCAAATAGTATGGCTAGATCCATACGCCGGCTCGCTGCTAATCCTGGAGGCAGCTACAGTGACAGACGCACCTCGCTTCTCCTTCCGAGGTTTATTGCTCGACACCGCGCGAAACTTTTTCCCGCTTGCTGAGATTATGCGGACTATAGACGCTATGGCAGCTTGCAAACTGAACACTTTCCATTGGCACGTGAGCGACTCACAATCGTTCCCGCTGAGACTGGAAAGTGCACCGCAGCTAGCGCAACACGGCGCCTACGGGCCCGGTGCCATCTACACTACAGATGATGTGCGCGCCGTCGTGCGCCATGCCCGGTTGCGCGGCATCCGCGTACTCCTGGAGGTAGACGCGCCCGCGCACGTCGGCCGAGCGTGGAGCTGGGGCCCGGCCGCGGGGCTCGGCCACCTGGCGCACTGCGTTGAGGTGGAGCCCTGGAGCGCATGGTGCGGCGAACCGCCTTGCGGACAGCTGAATCCACGCAACCCGCATGTGTACGACCTATTGCAGAAGATCTACGCTGAAATCATTCAGTTGACGCAGGTCGATGATTTGTTCCACCTGGGCGGCGACGAGGTGTCGGAACGGTGTTGGACGCAACATTTCAACGACTCGGACCCCATGGACCTATGGTTGGAGTTCACGCAGCGTGCAATGCACGCTCTCGAGCGCGCCAACGGCGGGCACGCGCCGGCGCTCACCCTGCTGTGGTCGTCGCGTCTCACCCGCTCGCCTTACTTGGAGCGGCTCGATTCGTCGCGCATCGGGGTGCAAGTGTGGGGCTCGTCCCGCTGGCCGGAGTCGCGTGCCGTACTCGACGCCGGCTTCCGCTCGGTGATGTCGCACGTGGACGCATGGTACCTGGACTGCGGGTTCGGGTCCTGGCGCGACAGCTCGGACGGGCACTGCGGGCCGTACCGCTCGTGGCAGCAGGTGTACGAGCACCGGCCGTGGGCCGAGGAGCCGCCGCCGCCCGCGCTTGGCGCGCCGGGCGCGGGCGCGTGGCGCGTGGAGGGCGGCGCGGCGTGCCAGTGGACGGAGCAGCTGGGCCCGGGCGGGCTGGACGCGCGCGTGTGGCCGCGCGCGGCGGCGCTGGCGGAGCGCCTGTGGGCGGACCGCGCGGAGGGCGCGGGCGCGGACGTGTACCTGCGGCTCGACACGCAGCGCGCGCGGCTGGTGGCGCGCGGCGTGCGCGCGGCGCCGCTGTGGCCGCGCTGGTGCTCGCACAACCCGCACGCGTGCCTCTAGCCGCCGGACGCAGACTTATCGCCACAAGGTGATGGATGAAATTCTCACAAATCGCTCCCCGAGGCCCCGGCTCCGAGCGGGAGGTACTTCTGTTGTACATAGGTAGTAGGATTTTATCGTGTAGGCGTAGGGGAATAGATAGTAATTGTACAGCGCTTTTTGTTATAGAACCGGCTGACTTGAGAGTCGGCTTCTAGCTACGACGAAATGAAACTGCCATTGAGTCATAGTTTAAGATTCGAGACACTATTTCTACGTACTTCTGTTCATTTAATACTCATTTCTTTTTGTAGTGTTTACCAAATAATTATTATTACGTTGGTACTCTTCATCTAGACAAAATGGCTTTTAAATAAAAAGAACGTGGGTACAGTAAGAATGTCACGGATTCCGTTTTCATGAGTACTCTTCATGTCCATATTTATTAATTGTAAGTAGAACCATACGTAATAAGCCGCATTACATAACGAAGCTGATGCTATCTAAACCAGGAGAGTTTGTAACTTAAACAATTGTGATTAATCAACAAAGAAGACTGTTTACTTTTCTCAGCAAAGTGGTATGTTATTATTTATTACAATCAGTCTGTGACATGGATAGATGGAGCACACTTTAACACTTACTAATATTAAGCATTAGTAAGTCGCCTTTCTTCTTATTTCCAATCTTGAACCGTAAAGAATATTCTAGAAGCCCCTCGTAGTCGAAACTTACTGTGTGCTAGAGCTGTGGTTCTAGCCATTGATAAGGGATGGCGTTAGTAATTGGTTTAGTTTCTCTTACGTGATACTAGATGGCGTAACAATATTATGGTTTTTGTATTATATATTATTATGTATGTGTTGTTAAGCCATTTCAGAGGTCTACTAACTACCTAATTAAATTATGTTATCATTGAAAATTGGAAATGTTTTATAAAAATATGTTGTAGAAGTTGCTTAGTTTTATGGGCAGATGGAGCTCCTTCAATGTGTCGACTCTTTAATATATTACTTAACAGCTTCATTGGTCTAGCGGAAGCGTGTTCGCGATAATGAGGTACTGGGTTCAAATCTCCGGTCGGTCTATAATGTTTTGTTCGGACTTTTCTGGGAAGTAAATCCCGGAGTCTAGAGGTTGGTGGTTTTAATGGCCATGCACAAGAACACGTAAAGCGATCGGACCTGCGCTATCTGCAATGACCGTCCCGCCAGATTATCAGGGAGTAGAGAGTGCATCTGTGTTTAAGCACACGCTCCCGCACTTTAATATATCCTGTGTAGTGGGTTATTGTTATTATTACAAATTGCATGTATCAATCATTTGAATTAAATCACTTATGTATTAAAGGTTGAGCTTTCTGTATCTATTAATGAAAAATATATTTTAAAGATGCTTCGCTTCTGTAATCAGTTGTATTCTAATAAAATTAAATTTTATACATAATTATGTAAAATAATATTAGTGGTAAGAATAGATCTAGGTATAGTTGTTAGATAAGTATACTAAGATATAAATTAAAACGTTTTGATAACATGATTTACTTTGAGTACGATTTTGAGTTGTTTTTAGAAATTACACAGTAGTTATATTAGTTTCTGTAACTTAAAAGACACGATATATGAATATAAAGTAAATTGTATGTCTTTACTCGGGTCTGTTTTGGTAAAAATCTACAGCACAATATAGCGCAAGGAGCTTTTTTCTATTTATTTAAATAGGCACATTGACAACGTCATTTTATGCCAATTTGTCAAGTTTCTCTGGACTATATCAAATAATCATTTTGTCAAATTGTTAAATTCCTACCAAAATATGCTAAGGTTCTTGAATGGGTGAAGATTAACAGAAAACATAATGTGCATTGAGATTTTAAATCCCATTAAAATTGTGGAAAATTGATATTACTAATATTTAGTAAATGTTAAAAAAAAATTAAACAGATTAATAATTTTATTATAATCACTTGATATTCCCTTACGAACTTACTCAGAATCCCTGTCAAGTATAATGTACATGGGACAGTAATTAAAATTGTCAATATATCTTCTGAAACGTTGCGAATTCAATAATTTGGTAAAAATATTTAGGTATTTTGGTCATTTGCATCAATCCTTGTCATTTTGTAAAAGATCATCTTAAATTAAGCGTCTTTAAGTACTGCCTATGTAGCGACCATCATACTGCAAATGGATTGAGGACCACCATCCGTTTTATTTCATTCAGAAATATCATGATTATTTTAATATAATATAAAATATACTTATATACTTTTCTTTGACTTCCGAAATATTAATAAAATCAGATTTCCATTTTTAACGTTACTCTGAATCTTGACGCACAATTATAATATACCTATGTATCCAAAACGTTCGTATAAGGTTATTGTTTTAAGTAATCATAGAATCAAGAAGCATAGATAAAAACATTGAACTCATTTGTAAAAAAATATTATAATAATTACCTAACGAAGAATAATTCTTTAGTTATATGCACGTCATTGGCATAATAGTTATTATTGATATTAACTTTTTTAAAAAGTGCCAAGAGTTAGAATAAGAATACATCACGACGCCAGAACTAATATAAAAAAATATAAAACGTGTTACAATCTTCATGTTAAATATTTTCAAGTACAGACGCCAGCACATCAAGTTACCCCCATATGTCAAATTACCCCAATTGAAAGTTAACCTTATGGTTTTGTGATAAAGTTGACAATCTATAAAAGAAATTTGACATATTGGGGTAGCTGGATGTGCTGGCGTCTATACCTATAGTTTATTAGGCCATGGTGATTATGAAAAAAATACAATAATTACTTTACTCTATATTGTAATACAAATAAAACATTACGATATTTTCCAAGCAATTCATCAGCACCTAAATATTTTTATTTGCTACAGGCGATAGAATAAAAAATATATCAATATGGCCTAATTTATTAATGCTTAAAATATGTAATTGTAACACGTTTTAACCCTGTCTACAAAGTCGATTATTTTGATGCAGTACCTGTAAAATAGCAACTCAGAACATTACACAATTAATGCAACGTGTGTGTACGTTTAGAGTAATACGTACGTTAACGTTAAATACGGCAAAACACTACTCGAATTCTGTCATTATATATTTATACTTATGTATTTAAGGTTAGATTAAATTAGTAATCGAACTTTGTCAGGATTACTAGGTATCGATAATAGATTATGTATATAAAGATCGTAAAAATTAAATAGCACGTGCTTCACCGCACACAAGGTAAAAGTATATGAGATATTTAGTTTGCGACATAGAGAAAGAAAGGGGGGCACCTCAATTGAAATATAACTATACAATATTTGCAACAATAACACAACGCAAGCGTAGTATCATCTCATTCTCTGTCTCTTTTGATTCATTACCGAAACGTTGGTTTTTTTTAATACTTACGAGAGAGTCACGGTGACGCACTGAATCGTATATACCTACTTAGTTCCAGACATCGTCAGGCATGATTACTGCCCTACAAGAATTAGAGGTTTCACGTCACAAGCATGGTATACCCATTTTTGGAGAAATGTTAGCTGAGATAGGGCAATTTTATATGCCAGGATTCAATTTAAAAATCTATAAAAATATTTACTAAAATTGTTATACATTTTCCGTACGTGATTAAAAATAAAATTATTTATTTTCTTTCTGTTTAGTGTTATCTATTATCGAAACCTACCATTCCTGCAATGCTGTGCTATTTTAATGTAACCTGATAAATACCCTTTGCTGAGCCTTCGTCTGTCACAGCAATGCACTAAAATACTAAATAACGTAATACCCGGTTCCTATATTCAAGTAGCGGGTCGTTTACCAATAGATAAGTTCCTTTTGGAACTAACCGTAAACCTGCGTAGCTAGCACGACGACGAAATTCGTGTCACTACAGCTTTCGACAAAACACAAGCCTCTGTGTGCAAGCAAGGCGATTGGATATAGAGAAACATTCCGACCTATCCGTAGAATAATATTACTTCTGCATAGTCTTTACTTTAGAGGAGAGCGATTTGAAATTTGTCTAGTAGGTACAGACTCCAGCCCATCCAACTACCCCAATATGTTCCAATTTCATTTATAGATTTTCAACTTTATCACATAAGCGTAAGGTTCACTTTCAATTGGGGAATTTTGACATATTGGGGTAGCTTGATGTGCTGGCGTCTGTACAACAACAAGTAATAATTATCTAGCACATAATTATCTAGCAATTTGAATATTTATAGAAAAATAATCAAATTGCTAGAGAATTATGTAAATTTTTATAGCTGAATCCTGGACAGATTATGCAGAAGTAACTTTATTCTACGGATAAGTCGAATAGTCTTCGTCGCCATGCTAGCTCGACTTGAATTCAGGATTAGCAGTGGCACACAATGAAACGGCTCGTAATTGTGAGGCTCATGCAGGTTCCGTGCCACTTCATTTCCTTTGATGTAGTTTTAAAGTTCTAAGAGTTGTAAAATTATATTTCTCTCCTCCACCATGGAGTGGGGTGATTTTGATTCAGTGACTTTAAGACTAAATCGCACCTTTTCTTTACTCGGGAAACGGGTTGATCCCATTTTGCAACAAACATTGCGTTGTAATTTAAAACAGTTCGCCTTTATTTTATAGCAGGTACATTTTTTACACTTGTAAATATATTGTTATAACCTTTACAAACTAATTGTTACAATGTTTTACTAAGAAATTACCTGCAATTTGAATATATAGGACCGGAACATTTATTTTAATTTATAGCATTTATTTTTATAACATTGTTGAAATATCAGCATAATTCTTATTTTAGATTACTTATTTCTTTGTTGAGATTTTTTGTAAATAAAATAATTATTTTGTATAATACGTTGATTTTTTTCTATTATGCTTATTTATTTTGCTAGTTAAGGATATACCTAATTGTCATTAATTATATGCTGTGGCCCGACTGCACCAACCATGGATAACTAATTGGTCATTACTAATTGGTATCAACGAGATTTAAATATACTCAATTATATACAGCTAACCCATAGACGCTATTTAACATTAGGGTGTGGAAATTAAATTTGCTTTGTCGATTTCAGCCAAGATATATTGGATTCTACTTCAACCACAAAAAGTATGGAATTGAATAACGACTACCTTTTTTCCGTACGGTTATAAAATAATAGAAATAGAGACATGAACAACTCCCATACTTAATTTAAATTCTGTTTACGTCTCTATTCACCCCGTTTTACGTTCTACGTTAAAATGCGTCCGTACAAAAGTCGGTTAGACATGACCATGGAATCTGTCTGGGTAGCCGTAATTAATTTACAAATACGAATAATAATTTATTTATTGCGAACACAGGTAGATAATGTACATTTAAGGGTGGTAGTAAAATGTTAGTTCGCTATGTCCAGCCTGTTAGAGCATGCAACTGGATTTTAGTTTGTTACAATTTTAGAAGCAATGCGATTACAAATTTAATAAAAGTAAAAATGTCACACAATTTATTTTGAAAATATACACATGTCAATAATACCATATTTAAAGAAAGTGACGTTTTACTTAAGATTATATACAAAAATACTTTGTACAAATTGGCGGGTAACTATAAGACACATTTCACGTTGATGGAATGGGGTACATATATGAGCCGTGTACTCAAATGCCTCAGTCACAATAAGTACTGATCGTACCTACTAATATAACATGTCTCACCCACCGTTGTACTAACCTCGTTCTACGTAACTACACTGCGAATATGGTTAATAAATAGAGTAATTTTAATTGTTTCTACAAGTTTATCTTTGAAACTTACACACTAATAAGTATTTATTTTGAGTTATAATTTATTTTAATAAATCGTTCCGTAAAGTCGAAAGGCTAAGAAATAAGATATGCATGATTGCAATCATTGGGTGATTCCAAATCACATCAATATTTTATGAGTGTAAAAATTACAGGACTTGTGTTGCATTACACATCTGAAGCAAAATTTGTGAGCGTCGCTAGCGCCTCGTTCCTATTGTGAAGATCATAGAGCTAAAATTTACTCAATAGTGTTTTTCACGATTGCTCCGCTACGTTATCCACACAGAAAAAGAAATCGCTATAATTTTTGTCAAAATTAGTCAAAATCGCAAGGAACAAACCAAAACTTTGTCAAAGCAGAAATAAAGAAGTTACAGGGGTTTTAAGTTGGCCGCGCGAACGTAACGTGGAGGATTGCGCGGCGATGGAGATCTCAGCAACTACTTGGGATAGAGATCTAATTCTTTTTGTTAATTGAACCTTTCATTTGTCAATAGTTCGCGCGGCCAACTTAAAACCCCTGTAACTTCTTTATTTCTGTTTTGACAAAGTTTTGGTTTGTTCCTTTCGATTTTGACTAATTTTGAGAAAAATTATAGCGATTTCTTTTTCTGTTTGGATAACGTGTCGGAGCAATCGTGACGCACACAAATCAATATACATACTAAGGACAGCTATGTTTAGACCATACTTGGCCATTAGGCTCTAAATACTTGTGTAAGTATCAGTTTTATTAACTTCATTATAATCAGAGATTATAAAATTGCAACATAATAATTTAAATATAATTTATTATGTAACACCAGCGAGCGCCAATGCTTAAGATAACAGTAATTTTGTATAAGCATTGCATTTCACGAGTGCTTGTCTTGTTGCGTGCAACATGTGCGTATTCGCTCATGTGCGGTACACCCTACGACGCATATAACATTTTAGCCATATGCAAAGTCTTTCATTTTGCTGTGATAGATGTAGGTAGAGATTGGCTTGCGGACGAAGTTATATCCGCATAATATCATTAGTGTCACCATGCCTGATCAATATAGATATGTTTTCTACTCTAGTCTTATGAATTCACGTACTCAAAGCTTTTGTAAATCAACCTAGTTTTCAATCGCCGCATACATAGGGTTGCCATTATTGTTAAGAACTGATAAGGGACTTATCAGTTGCAAATAAATAAATAAATAATAAAAACTACAAATAAGGGTAGTAATGGTTTATTATAATAAAAAATCAATGGAAAACCTATGTACAGAGCTAGCAGTAACGGTGACGTAGGCTTGTGTCTCTCGGAAGAGAAAACTATCGAGATTTGATACAATTGTCTGGTTCGTATTTATAACAGTGTCATAATCTAAGGACCCGATTGAAATATAATTTTTTTTGAAGTTTGCAATATCACCTACTGTTATATAACTTGTCGAGCATATGAAAGTCTAACAGAAACTTTAGCATAAGTGAAAGAAAATCTCGAAAATTTAAATTATTAATATATAAATAATATTAATGCGATGATTTTAAAGCAATATGTAATAGTCTCCAATTCTGCAACAATACCAACAATACTATTTTTAATATTCTTTCATCTTTTTCAATGTTCGTAAGGGCATTTGAGATAACTTTTTAACGGACTTTAGTGCTCCATAATGACTTTGGAACTTTTAAAACTAGTCTGTTTGGCGTGAGTGCTTATATACTTGTTTAGATTGATAAAAATACTGTATATATTAAAGTTTCTCCAAAAAATGTTACAAAGAAATGCAATTATATTAATATAGTTAAGTTGGTGCAAGTCAGAATCAGGATCGTTAGCTAGATTTTTCATTCCCCCAATAAATGTGATGAGTAAACAGGCACAATTTTGTACATTTTGTATGTAATGTTTGGTGCTATAGTGATTTTCGTGGTGTACTTCTATAAATTAAAGAAAATTATGAAAATAATGAAGTTTTTTATTTAATTGTCACACCTACTCATAACATTAAATCCCACGCTATCATGGTCGTGTCAAAGATTTACTGACAATTATGTATCATAAATATATACAATTACTTTTAAAAGACCAATTGTTGTACTTTATTAGGAATAATGTTAGGTAAAGAGCAGTTCCTCATTAAAAAAAATTAAAAAAAGGTTTTTAATCACGTAGACTTTAAAAAAGCTCTTGTAAATAGTCAGAACATGTTTGTAGTAATACAGTTATTATTTCTAGTTACTGATTACAGATATTTAGGTACACGGAATGTTAAAACATTTATACAATTTATTTTATAATGGTAGTGATATTTAGCTAAGGAGATTATGTTTAGGTTTAATTATTGAAATTTATATTTTACTACATATTGTCTGAATGGTTCTGTCTATATTAAGGTAATTCAGTATTATTTTTATAACGGAGCTTGTGTTTAAAACGACGGTCGCGCGTTAATGCTACCACCGGATCCAATGCGCCCCAACTGAGAAGACCCAGCGAAACAAACTCAGCAGGTTCATATACTACCGGTTTCAACACGGCCCAGTTGAGACGGTCCGGCGAAACATACTCAACCGGGCATGAACACGGGATTTGGTCCACTTAAAGTAATTATTTAGTAGGCAAACACAATATCTGCTCGATCGATTGTCTGAATGAATATTAATTTATATTATATTTAGGAAACAAAAGAAAAACATCGAAACAATAACATTATTCATTTTGAGACAGAGTCAATAAATTTAAATTTAGTTTATTTATTTATTTAAACACACATAAACTATCATTACAGGAACTTAATACCTAATTCAATAGCCTATATACTTATAAATTAAAAACAAAAATGGTAACTCAATAATAAAAACTGAAACTATACAAATTTCACAATAAGCGGCCTGTGTGAATTCGTTCAGTGTGCACGAAAAGATATCAATGCTGTGAGCCAACGTATTGAGCGCCCGCAGCGCACGCGTGAGCGGTGCGCGCTGCAGCAGGCACGTGCGCGCGCGCGGCACGGCCAGCAGCTCCGGCCGCCGCCGCCGCCTCCAACACGTTCGGAGTATGGATTTTGCCGCGCATCACTTTAAATATGTAAACGCTGAGAGCGACCTCCCTTCTCACTTCAAGCCTGTAATACCCCACCATACCCAGAACGAATAGAGTGGGGTAAAGGAGCGGATAGCCCGGGTATATCCCATATTGCTTCAAATACACGAACCTAACAAACTTGTTCTGGATACTCTTCACGATTGCCTCGTAGAGTGCTTTTAAAGCGCCTATGTTTGTGAAATTTTTTGCTTGGCGTAATATTAACCCCAGATTCCGATCAGCTTTCTTGCATACATCAGTGATATGCTGTCGAAACTGTAAATCAGCAGTGAAGCATACGCCTAAGTCCCGCATCTCTGTCACCCGCTGTAGCGGCGCCCTGTCCATAAGGTATTGGTAATGGCGCGGGGTTCGTGCGCGACTGAAGGACAGCACGGAACACTTACTCACATAAAAATAAAGCCTATTTTGAATGCTCCAATTGACTACGCTATTAATATCCCGCTGTAGTGTGGCGTGATCTGCATTATGCTCAATTTTATGGGCCAGTTTAAGGTCATCCGAGAAAAGTAAAGGCGTAGACTTGCTGGCTACCTTCGGCAAGTCGTTGACTGTCAAAATGAACAAAAGAGGCCCTAAATTGCTCCCCTGACTTACCCCAGATCTTGTCGGGTAGGGATCCGAAAGATGTCCGCCACAGTCGACATATTGACATCTGTCCCGGAAGTAACAGGCGTAGAATGTTAACGTGTGTGGGGTGCACCCCATGCCGGCCAGCTTGACCAGTAAGATGTCAAGATCGACTGTGACGAACGCCTTTCGGATATGAAAGTAAGCTACGTCCACCTGCAGTCCAGCGTCTACTATGGGTACCAGATGTGTCATCAAATCCAGTAAGTTCCCAGTCGTCCCCCGCCCAGGGCGGAACCCGTGCTGAGCGTCGGACAACTGGGCGCTCACCTGCGGATAAAGGCAACCATGGATGGCCGCCTCAAATACCTTCGCCGGAGTACACAAGATCGCCACAGGTCTGTAGTCAGTGGGCGCCGATCCTCCACTGCCTTTCGGTACTGGCACCACACGAGTAAGTTTCCAGTGTTGGGAACGTCGCAGTCTCAATATAGATGTTAAAAAATGAAGCAACGGTTCGACTAATACTGCCCTACAGTCCCTAAACGAAAACGATGGTATCCCGTCGGGCCCCGCCGAGCGCTTGGACGGACAACGCGCGAGCGCGCGGCGCACGTCGTCGGCGCAAAGGCGCTCGAGATGAACGCGTATACCCGGCGCCTCCAACGCGCACCCCGCGTCGGCGCTGGCCGCTTCCACGCTCAGCGGGCCGGCTCTCGGTTATACATTTAGTATATGTTAGCAATCATATTACAAATAGTCACGGATAGTTCACGTAACTCAACAAATTAGTCATGTCTATATGGCTACAAGATCTCCAGCGAGCAATGTGCAGGTAGGTGGTTTTGATATAAGGCCGAGTGTTTTATTCTATTCAATAACATCTTTGTCCTTCCTATTTACTTTAATATAAGCGACGTATCGTCAGCGAACAAAACTATGTCTGATACTTTCTCCACCAGATAAGGGAGACCATTAATATATACTAGAAATAAGTGCCCAGTATAGATCCCTGGGGGACCCCTATTTTCACAGGATGACGTGCCGAAATGATACAGTCTATCGAAACCATCTATTCTCGACCCGATGAATAGGACACTACAAGATCAAGAGACGTACCAGATGCAGTTTTACAACGAGTGTACGGTGATCAACGCAATCGAAAGCATTGGAGAGATGACAGAAAACTCCCAGCGCTTCCTGTGACCCCTCCCAATCCTCCAATATAGACTTCATTAGGGTACACCCCGCATCCTGAGTCGAGCGGCCCCTTGTAAAACCAAACTGCTTGTTATGCAATATCCCATTCAAGTTAAAGTGTGACAACATTTGGCTAAGCAGGAGCTTTTCAAATATTTTACTTAAAGCTGGAAGGATTGAGATAAGTCTGTAATTTGTGGCATTCTCAGTACAACCTGCCTTGAAAACGGGTACTATCTTACTAATCTTCATTAAATCAGGAAAGATACCATCACTTACACAGCCATTGAAGATGGTTGCAAGGACTGTAGCAATGTTTTGAATGATTGATTGAATTGCTTTAACAGACAGTTCCCATAAATCATCTGTGCCCTTCTTTTTAATACTATTGAAAGCTTTTATAATGTCTTCACTCGTAACAAATTGAAAACGAAATTTAGTCACAACTTTGATTTAAAAACAGTTCAGCTATATCTGGTGACGATAACAGGCACTTAGTTGTATCCACAGGTATATATGTAAAAAAATCTGCGAAAAAATTGGCAATCGTAAGCTTGTCTGAAACCAGTTCGTCACTAATATTTAATGTTACCGTTTGATTTCTTAATCTACTTTTACCAGTTTCAGTATTAATTATTTGCCACGCTGATTTTATTTTGTTATCAGATTTTTTAATTTTGTCTCTAATCTATAAAGCTTTATCAAACCTTTTAAAAAAAAATTGAATAGCTTCTAACATAATTAATAAAATTGACTTCGGGTGTATAGAGAGACATAGGACTTTATGTCATACAACTCGTATAAAAAATCTCTAATCAGTCTAATACCTTGAGATGCCCAAGGACTAAATTTAATCTTATTACTATTCATCTCCATGTTTTTTATTTTACAAGCTTTATTAAATTCTCTGGAAATACAGTGGAATAATGTTGTGTACATATCATTAGGTTTACTCGAGTTTATTCGATCGAGCAATTAGATGGCACAAACTTTTCCCCAGGTTGTTACTGAACTGTCCCAAATTAGATTTTGTAAGAGGTCTAAAAGATATTTTTTGTTTATTTATAGTTATCTATTAAATTATAATTTATGGATTTTGGTACAAATTTGAATGATACATTTTTGGTAAAAATTTTAAATGAGTGGTGATTTTTTGTATAAAACTAAATAATCAAAGACCATCGATACTGATTGTGGCAAAGGAAATTAAATGAAAAAGAAGGTTTAAAGCAATAAATTAATATATTTATTAACAATTTTGTTGAAAATGAAACATCACAATAATACTTGCTTGGAAAGACTACTTTTTCCTAAAGATGTTACTTAGCCTTTTGCGAGGCGTTCCCTGAAACAAAGTAAATAATACATACTATAATTAAGGTAAATAAAGGGAGCCCTAAAAATCGAGGTGCCAAATTGTTTAATTGAATCTGTAAAAACTGAAAAAATTTGGACATGAGTTTTGGAAAACAGTCGTCTGTACCACGTCTTTTATATTATGTACTTGAAAAGCGTAGGTGCAATAGCTGTATCCCTACTATAGGTGACTTCTAAAACTAACTTCAGATTTCAGAGTCCCGGGTTAGATTCCCGGGTTATATTCCCGCAAATGACAAATATTTGTGTGATCCATAAGTAGTTGTTTTGAGTCTGGGTGTGATTTGTGTCTGTCAATCATATGTTACTAAAGCACACATCGATACAGGGATTCATTTAATGAAGTTATCTTTAAAACAAGTGTAGGCTTACTTCGGTGGTGTCGTTCCTGGAGCGGAACAGTGAGCGGATCCGCGACGGAGTGCTAGTCTTGCGCGGCTGCGGGTCCGCCTCCACGCGCAGCGACTCGCGCAACTCCGAGTCCTGAATAATACAAAGAATTTAAATAAAGTCGAAACAATTGTCATTGACAGATGACAATTCATTGGACTATCAACTGTCAATTGTGCATCTTTTCCACATTTTCCGCCCTAGATTTTACGAATGAATCATTTTTTTAAGGAATCTATGCGATCGTTTGTTTTTGTAAATTAATTTATTTTTTAACGAAATTATAAACTTTCAAAAATAAATAATACAAGCCTTCTTCAAACTGTCGAGCAAAATGTCTTTTGCTTCATGTATTAAAATTATGATTTAGAGATAATAATCGTCTAAGCGAACAATATTGTATGAGATTGATATTACAACACTGAATGGAGGTATGTTCATGCTTAGCCAGAGAACACTGATGGAACAATCTACCAGCGTAGTCACCGTATAAATATCGACCGTAACTAATTTAAAAACTTTATAAAATAACTTTATAACGACCGATTTGAACAAAATATTTATGGGACCATTCCCTATCACACTAATATTATACAGGCGAAAGTTTGTGTGTATGTTTGTTGCTTAAATGCGTTCTTCACGTCTTAATGGCTGGAGCGATTTTAATGAAATTTGGTATGGAGTTAGCAGCCACCCTGGATTAACATGTAGGCTATAATTTATAAAGTTTAACGCGGGTAAAACTGCGGGGCACAGCTAGTTTAATATAAAAATATCGCGTTATATACACACGAACTGATCTTGAACTTCTTCTTTTTAAAGACTTAACACACACTACACGACTCGTATTTAAATAAATGAATAACTCACAGTAGCTGAGAGTCGTCCAGCTTGCTTGCTGGGAGTGGGCGGGCCAGGCTTCTTGTATGCAATGATGCCAACCTCCTTGCGTTGCTGTTTGCCAGCAACCGGCCCCGGGGCACCAACACTCTGAAGCATAACATTATTATGATAAAACCTACTAAACGTGCTTTTGATTTATGAATACATTCTTAGATTTAGAACTACATTTGCTTCAGTCTGTCTATATATAGCTAATCAACCAGTGCATATAATATATAAAAATATGCATGAACACCAAGATTAGATTTGTATGCAAAATACCAATTTGCAAGACAGACAAAATATACCAACAACTCAATCAATAACATTAATTAAAAGAATACGAAATGTAAAAAATTAAATTAAAATTGCTTCATCATATCAGCCGAAAGACGTCCACTGCTGGACAAAGGCCTCTCTCAAAGATTTCCACAATTGCCGGTCTTGGGCTATTCGCATCCAGCAGTTTCCAGTGACCCGCACAAGATCATCGGTCCATCTTGTAGGGGGCATGCCCACGCTGCGTCTTCCGGTTCTTGGTCGCAACTCGAGAACCTTTCTGCCCCAACGGCCGTCGTTTCTACGAGCTATGTGCCCCGCCCACTGCACTTCAGTTTTGCAATACTTTTGCTTAGCTCAGAATAAATTACTTATATGATTTTTTTAAATATGTAGTAATTTCAATAGTTTGAAGCATCTGATTACACCTTTTAAATTGTCCACCTGGGTCACATTTATTACAAGAAGCCCTTATGCATTTTAACACTGAATCTGTTCATAGTTTCATTTTGTCGCCACAAAAGCCCTGGCTTTAGCATACCTTAATATCTTCTTCGTCAAGCGCCTGCGTGAACTGTGTCTCAGCTGGGTACGAGCTTTTAAGATGCGGCGGACACAGCGAGTTCCTCCAGCGGAGCTCGGACAGCCTCTGTCCGGGCGCCACGGCCGACTCTCGCCGCGGAGTGGCCGACAGCTCCTTGAGCCAGCGGTTGTCAAATACTTCGCCTTCCTCGTCGGACATGTGGAGGCCTCGTCCCTCTGAGAAATTGATTGGTTGTTGTCATGATTCCTTTATTTATATATCTGCAAATAGATATGTACAATTGTATTATATATATATATATATATATAATACAATTGTACATATCTATTTGCAATTCTCTCGTTTTATGAGGCTATAGCCTCTTTACATCATTCTGTCTCCCGCTTTGCTATGGAGGGAAGTGGACCAATTCACTTTCTAACTCCTCCTTTTATTTCTTTCTCATTAAATTCGTTGCGGGATCCAAAACAGTTAAAGCGATTCCCCGGGACATGCCTGAGCCTCACCGCTCAGTGTCATTTCATTGTGTGCCACTGTTGATCCTGGCTTACAGGAGTTGCAGTGGTGGGTAAGAGGGAGGGACTAGTCCCGATAAAAAAAAATTGTTCATATCTAAACAACTTACCTCTTTTATTACTATCATTGTTGCAGACAGGTAAGGATCGTAGGGAATGACTGTCTGACGGACGAAACGGCTCTTCTGGTGGTGGCACCAAGCCAGACTGAAAAAACAATCAATCATAATTAATCTTTTAACGTAAGGATGGACGAATGTTACATAAGTTACTGTTTTAATAAAATAAATTAAAAAACCTAAACATATATTTTTTATTTTTTTTATGTCATAGGACGACAAACGAGCAAGCGGGTCACCTGATGGTAAGTGATCACCGCCGCCCATGGACACTCGCAACAGGGGTCACGGGTGCGTTGCCGGCCTTTAAGAGTCAGTAAAAAATGTTGCCGACCCTTCCCCCTACCCCAATGAGCTCTGGCAACCTTACTCACACGCAGAAACACAACATTAAAGTTATTATTAAAGAATGTCTTCTGTAAGGTCGAGGTACTTCTCCAGTCGGACTGCTCTTTGAGCGAATGAACGCTGTGTCCTACATTCTACTAGTCAAGCCCTTTTATTAGATACCCATATTGAGGAAGTTGTGTAAAAATATGTTATACATCATTTTGTGGTGGCAGCCATATTGGACAGATTTTCATCAAACATTCACCTTTGAAAAAAAAACCAATCAAAATCAATTAATTCGTTCGAGTAACGATGCCACAGAGAGACACACAGACACGTCAAACTAGGACATTTAAGAAAATCCAAAACGCTTTGTGGTTTGATCAATTGAGCTAGTCTGATAACTATCTCTTTACATTCTTGATGTGCCAGCCCCTAAAAGCAAATTTATTAGAATTTCTGCGCTATATCTTAACCTATATTTGCGATAAGAATTACGAATGACAACAATTTAAAACAAAAATAACTAAATCTTCAGAAATAATAATAATAATATCGAGGGACAATGTCACACAGATCATCCCAGCCCCAAACTAAGCAAAGCTTGTACTATGGGTACAAGGCGACGATAAACATACTTATATAGGTAGAAAAAAAAGGGTTATGCGGGTCCATGGTGAACGAATCCAACACTTCATCTTCAATGTATTCTAGAAGGTGATATTACAATTTTTAGAAATAATAACATTGGCAATGATAACAACAATGCTTTTCCGATTTGCAGGTTTTTGTGATTGGTAACGGTTCCAGTATAGTAAGTTATAAAAAAAATACGTACAGAATGTACATGTTGCAGCGACATAAGTGATCCGGATCTCTGGTGTCGCCTGAGCCACTCCGCTTCATCTTTCTTCACTAGTAACTTCTCGCCTACTTTCCATAACTCTGACGTCAAATGTCGGATGTGCTCTTCATACTTCTTACTCTTCGCTTCCCAGTTATCTCTTGCGCGAGTCAGTTCTCTTTCCAACGTGGTGAGCTCTTCCTTTTGTTTGTCTTTAAATACTGCGATTTGTTCTGTGTATAGTTGTTTCTGAAATTATAAAACCTTTGTAATTGCTCAGATATGTAAATAAACCATGCATCAAATCACAAAGCGTGCACGCCATGCAAATATATACTTAAAATAATAATAAAATTACCTTCAAATTACTGCTACTACTAGTCAAACATCTACTTATGCCTTAATGAACACTCACTCAAAATAAATAAAACAAAAGCATCCATTTAACAGTTTATTGATTAACAGTATAAATAATGACTTCACAAGTCAGATAAATAAAGACTTCATAAGTCAGAAATGTAGTGACTTCAATTCTTAGAGAATAGTGATTCCTTATATTCAATAACAAAGCACTCAGTGATCCATATGTAGATAGCACCACCACACCACCTGATACAGCAATATCAATAACACTATGGGGAGGATACTGACCATTTTAGCCTTCATTCTGCTGAGTTTGTCTTCGTATTCGGCGCGTACTTCCATAACTGTAACAGCATGAGGATCTGCCGCCCCGTCTCCCTTCGGTGCTCTAGTAACGTCTTCTAAAAGCTTTTGGAATGACTTTTCTAACTCTTCTAATTGGACTTCCAATCCGGCGTTCTGGAAAGTGGTCGTAGCAAGAGAAGACCGCTCGTTATCACTCATGAAGGCTTGCTTCAGCTTCTCAGCCGAAATCGTTCGGCCGATGCATCTCTCAACCCATCGCTCCAAGTTCATCGCACACTCTGCTAAGTCCTGCATTACCGCGGCATATCCACGTTCGAGCTTCCCCATACACTTGTCAGTTATATGACCATCTAAGTTTAATATCTCACGACGGACTGTCCTCTGCACTGAAATAACTCTACTCAATTTCTGAGCATATAAATCTTTCACTGAACTGAAAGTTTGGAAGCTAACAGACAATTCAGTTAAAAATTTCTTCAGATTAATGATTTCCGATTCATGTATTCTATTCACTTCAGTTAATCTGTCTCGTTCTTTCTGTAGAACTGATTGTTTTTCAGAGCATTTTCTGATATGTCTCTCAGTAGTTTCAAGGAAGTTTTCTAGATCTTCCATAGTAATTGAGCTCGCGTTGAGACTACGTCTCAATTCGTTGTCACAGTTGTTTGAGTTGCCGAAGTTCGTTAGTTCTTTGAGTACAGGGTTAGATTTCTCATATCTCAATTCGGCTATTCTCTTTAGTATCATTGCCCGGTATTTGGCAGACACTTTAATTATTTGTGTAGCTCTGTTTTCGTTAGCAGTCATTTTGGAGACTTGTTTCTTTAAATCTGCAAGCTCTTCGTTCTTTTGGTGTACAATTTTCTTGAGCTGGCAGGATAGTTGGTGACAGTTTTCCTTACTAACCTCTAACTCTTTTGTAACGTCCAGCAGTTTCGTTTCTGATTCTGCCATGATAGTCTTGAGATAAGTGACGTCACTCTGTAATGTAGTAATCGTTCGGTTTTTGTCTTGGATGATCTTTTCTAAGTCAGTGATGGTCTTTAGACTCTCAATGGATGTATGAGTGATGTCAGAAGTGTTAGATACCTGATGCTCGCGAAGGTCCTTCTCTGCTTGTGCTGAGTATTTGTAGCTTAATTTCTCTTCACTTTGTACTGCAACTGCGAATAATAAATAAAAATTTAATTTTAAGTACATTTTGTGTTTGTTTCCAGTGTTGCAGATAAAAAGCACAAAAATTACGCCCCTCTGCTGCGTCACTGGGTATGGATCAAAACCAGTTCTAATGTAGGTAGCTTTATTACCAACACGATTTATTATTTTTTCTGTTTCTAGTAACACTATGGACTCATGTCTGTAATAAAGTATTTAAATTTGAAATTATCTGAGATGGAGCACTTAACTCTATAAACTTCCGTTGAGAAGTGTCTCTTTATCTTTATTATCTGTAGATAAATTAATATAGGAACCAGTAGTAATTTGTTGTATAAAATATCCGTGTAATAATGCAATTAAAAAAAATTGTATAGTATTTTCGTAGGTAGGTATTATTATATAGGTTTAACAAGAGATAATAAAACTCCTAGTGGACAGTTAAACAAAACGCGATGGGTTTTGTGGACTTTTGAAACTTCAGTTTTTTGTGCCACCCCCTCCCATCTTATTAGAGTGACCTTTACACATCCTCAAATCGTCTGGTTCTAGCTAGAAGCACAATATAATATCTCTTAACAAGCCTTTTCTATCATTATACACAATCTTCTACTAAACAAAAGTATTCAAATGAATACCATACTTACATGTCTCTCTCTGTCCGATAGCTTTGATCAATTCCTCATTCTCCTTTCTCAGAATCTGTAAAGCTTCCCTTTCATTATTAATTTCATTATAATTCTTCCTCAGTTGCCTCATCTCTACCATTTTCTCTTCTAACTCTTTAAAGTACTTATCTTTTAGAGCTTTTTCTTGAAGTAAATCTTTGTTTACACTAGCAATAACTGCATCTTTTTCTTTGCTCATCTTCGATATAAAGCCGTCCTTGGCTTTCGAGTCGTCTTCTGCTTGATTAACTTGCAATTGTAAGGTTTTAATTGTTTCTTCTTTCGTTTTAATACTAGTTTCGGCCTCATGAATTTTTAATTGTAACGTTTTTATTAAGTCATCTTTAGCAACAGATTCGGATTCATTTTCATCAATTTTAGATTGTAAAGTTTTTATCTCCTTCTCTAATAGGACAATCTCTTTTTGCCTTTCTTCCAACTCCTTTTCTGCTTTAGTATGGTAGTCTTGTAAGATAGCGCATTTGTTGGCGAGGGTCAGGTTGTGATTATTAAGGTCTTCGCGGAGTTGTTCTGCCTGATTTTTCTCATCTTTGAGGGATTGCTCTAGTTTTGCGATCACTAGAAGAGAAATATTGTTATGTATTATAAAATTATGTCGTCGTTTTTTAAATGATCACTTAGATAAAAAGAATATACATTTGTATCTTTAAAACGATGAACAATTGAATATTCATATATCACTTTTAATGAATTTGTGAATTGCTTAAGTGTGCAGTTGATTTGTGTTGGTTATTTTCGAAGTACATAAAATAAAAAAGTTTGCTTACCGGTATAATTCTCTTGAATGACTTTGAGTAACTCTTCTTTTTCGTTCCTCAATGCAGCCATTTGCTCATTATCTTTTGTCATATTAGATTCGACGGTGGCGAGAATAGCACCAAGCTTAGTAACATTCTCATCTTTTTCTACTATCAAATCACCTTTCTCTTTTTCCAAAATATTTATCTTGTCTTGGAGCTCTTTAAGATTTTCATCCATGTGCTTAATATTTTCTACTTTTTCTTTCAGTAAAGTATTTAAATTATTGTTAGTAATACTTTGTTTTTCTACTTCTTTAGTTAAAATATCTACTTTATTCTTTAGCTCCGATTCAGCAGCATCCAGTTTGATTTTTGATTCGTCGTTTTCTTTTTCTTTTGCTTCAATATCTGAAATAGAGATTAAGGTACAGGTTCTATAGCAATTTGGTGGGTATAGTCTTACTTATAACTCGAGACTATTTAGGAGACAAAGTTCTTCCTACTTTCACACTAATATATTGTTAGGAGTACAAAACAAAACACGAGGTATTTAAAAAGTAAATAAATTAGTATTGATAAAATAAATAATATATATGTGGTTTGATAATGACTAACACATCAAAAACAAATAAAAATATGTAAAGTTCTAACGAGTAGGCAAAGATCATAGTAGTAGTGCGGCTGCCCCGTTTCTTTAGTGCGTCAGAGATGTTCACAGATGCGTATGTAGATTGATTTTGCACTTTCATGGTGTCTTAAGCATGGTTGCGAGTCACCTGTACTGTAAACTTGAGTCATTATTGTGACATCTTCCATGGAATGTCGCAATGGTGTCACGACCGTTAATTTTGTATTATTTTCTATGTTTTTGTTTAGCGCCTGTGTGTACTAACATAGCCGTAAGTTTAACTAACAATTTTGTTGAGTCTTGGTCTTCTAAATAAGATAAATCTTTCTCATAAAGAATAATTATACTCTACATACCTAATATAATATTATAAATGTGAAACTTTGTAAGTATAGATGTATGGATGTTTGTTACGCAAAAACTCCTGAACGGATTTTGATGAAACTTTGTAGTAATATTGCTTATATATCCGAATTTATAAGATTGAACGCGGGTAAAACCGTGGGGCATAGCTAGTTCTATATAAAGATGTTTATACTAGTAAGACCACAGAATAATCAGAATTCAAATATACTTACGAATTTTAAATGTCGTTAAATCTGTTTCCAATATCTGAATGTTCCTTATAAGTTGTTCACTTTCGACTGTCTTCTTCTGTAATTCTTTTTTCAAAACCGTAATTTCTGTGCGCAGGTTTTGTTCTTTTGACTCCAATTTTTTATTTTCAAGTCGAATTTCAGCTAAATCTTTGAATAAAGATTCCATTGCAACTTCTTTTTCACGTAATTTAACCTCATAGTTCCTCCTTTCCGCTTCTATCTTTTCTTTAGTAGATTTCACTTCTTGTTGCAATGTTTCGTTAACTTTAACATGTTCAGATATAATAGTATTCAAGTTAGTTTTTTGGTCTTCCATTACAGACTCTGTGACTGAAACCATATTTTTGAGGACTTGTCTTTCCGATTCGAAGTCGTTGATAAGTTTCTCTTGATTTTGTTTCTCAATTTTGACTTCTTCTAACAATTTGATTGCTGAAATGGTCATTAATATAACTACTGACACGAGTTTTAATTTCATTGTTTTTGCTTACTAACTTTTCCTATGGGCAGTGGTTAACCTAGTGTCAGAGTTATTCAAGCCGCCTATTAGGCCTCTGTCGTGGTTTAACGACTGTTGCCTAATGGCTACAACCGGGAACGCCAGATTAAGTTACCCTCCGAACACCACACATCTATTGACTGACCGCGAGTCTAGTTGCTTAACCTCGTCAATCACTGATAAACCGGCTATTAGCGCATACTATTGTATATTAAGCAATTTTTAATTTTATTTGGAAAGGTTTACATCACATACAATTGGTTACAAATTTTGATAAATAAATGCCAATAACAAGCTTCCACAACTAGTAAATCGGTGAGGTTAAGCACATAGTCAGTGTAAGCGTGCTACCTCCACGCGCTACGGAAGGCACGTTAAGCACACAGTCTATGCGTGCTCCTCCGTGCTACAGAAGGCACATTAAAATCCATAAGTCAGTCTATGGGGGACTACTACGTACTACGGAAGACACGTTAAGCACACAATGCGTGCTACTCCGTGCTACAGAAGACACATTAAGCCCACAAGTCAGTCTATGCGTGCTACCACGTACTATGGAAGGCACGTTAACCACACAAGTCAGTCTATACGTGCTACCACGTGCTACGAAAGGCACGTTAAGCGTACGGTCGCGGGTGTTCTCATTAGACAACAGTCATTAAGCTATGTTAAAGGGGAACACCCAAATACTCCGAAATATTTTATTCCGAATTTTGATGTTCCGATTTTCAAACGTCCGAATTTCATAATACCTAAGAATTGTAATGTCTATTATTAAATATCACAAAATGTATCTTTCCGAAAGTCGTAAATGCGATTTGTTAGTATTCCAATTTTCATACGTTCTAAGAGCCAAATGATCGAAGGGTTCTCGATCCGAAAAACGACATTACAAATTTCAATACTTCGAATAAACTAGAAATTAACACGTTGTGCTACAAAATTTTGTGACAGAAACGAATCGCTGCAAAACCGACTTCACGTAGTCTTGTTTGCCCTACTCTAGAGTGTAATTTAAGCCCGCTTAGGCGCGTGGGGCTGCCCAAGCCCCGCAGTGCCGGAGCCGTGACAGAAACAATGCTTGCTGCATGTTGCATGCCTGCTTGCATGTTGCATGCCTTCTTGCTTGCTGCATTCCTGCTTGCATGTCTGCTTGCATGCTGCATGCTTGCTTCCATGCTGCATGCTTGTTTGCATGCTGCATACCTGCCTGCTTGCATGTTGCATGCAGCCGCCTAGTGCCAGATCCCCTCTATTGTTGGTGAATCATTTGGGTTAGGTTAGGTTAGAACTGTGACCGGGAAGACAAAAAAAAAAGCAAGTCGAAGCTGCAGTGGTGAACGTTTAAACCTGCGATGATAAGCTCGCGTGGGGCCGCCCAAACCCCGCAGCGCCGGAGTCGTGACAGAAACAATGCTTGCTACATGTTGCATGCCTGCTTGCTTGCATGCTGCATTCCTGCTTGCATGTTGCATGCCTGCTTGCATGTTCAATCAATCAATCAATCAAATTATTTATTTGCCAGAATATGGTACAAAAGATTTTACATTATAAGATTCCGCATATCCTGCCACTAATGGCGTGCAAATACATTATTCAGATTTTTTTTTTTATAATATAAATTGTTTACAATGTCAAATAGGTAATATAAATATGTCAATGATGTACAATAGAATAATAATAATGATAAAAAATAGTAATAATAAAAATACGTCCATTTGTAATAAATGTCAAGTTTCTATTCTATCGTCAAAGAAGTTTCTGATATTATAATAACATTTATTTAATAGTAGCCGATATATATTTTTTGAATAATAGCATTGGTAAATTAATTAGATTATCAGGTAGTTTATTATATATTCTTATGCACATACAATTGACATTTCGTTTAAATAGCTCTAGTTTAATTTGAGGTAGGCGTAGTCTATTTTTGTGTCTGGAGCGGCTGTTTGCATGGTCGCAGAACTTTTCAAACAAATGGGGGTGTTTTTTTACAAATATACAAATTTCATAAATATATAAACAAGGTAAAGGAAGTACATTGAGTTTTTTAAAAAGAGGTTTGCAGCTGTCTAGTGGAGAAACACCGCATATAGCTCGTATACATGCTTTTTGGGTTTTAAATACTCTTTCAAAATCTACGGAGTTGCCCCATATTATAATACCGTATCGTAGTATTGACGACACGTAAGCATGATAAGTAGTCATTGCCGCGTCCAGACTGACAGTCAATCGTATTCGTTTTAAAGCATATACAAAGCGGTCTAATTTACTGACAATATTTTGTATATGTGATTTCCAACTACAGTACTTATCCACCGTTATACCCAAAAATACACATTCATCGGCAGGAGACAGATGGTAATCATTAAATGAATGTCTAGATTTACGCTATTTGATTTAAATGTTTTAAACTGTAGTATATTCACAAATTTATCCTTAAATTGTTGTTGCATGCCTGCCTGCTTGCATGTTGCATGCCTGCCTGCTAACATATTGCATCCAGCCGCCGAGTGCCAGATCCCCTCTATTGTTGGTGAATCATTTGGGTTAGGTTAGGTTAGAACTACGACCTTTTTATTCGTATTGTTGATGTTTCGAATTATCATTAAGTCGGATTTTTTGTTATTCGATCTATTGAAGCTCGGTATTTTGAGAATAGTAATTATAAACGTTAGGAATATTGAAATTTAGGAATAATAAAACTAGGAGTAATGATAAGTCGGAGTTGTAAGGTTCGGAATTTTATACCATTCGGAATTATGAAATTCGGTATTTTGGAATTCGTATTTGTGACTATCGGAATAAAGTTTTTCGTATTAATGTAGTGTACCTATGTTAAAGACCTAATGTGCGGCTGACAGAACTCCAAACAGACACTTACAGTAAGTACTGCCACGCGAAATTAAATAAATGCCTGTGACATTGAGTAAAGTGAAGAAGGTATGGTCAACATTACATATAGCTCATAGCCAGATGCTGATCACAATAGTTAGACATTGGTATATGTCTGCAGTTCGCATGATAGCACTTTTAGGGTTGAGCCCATTAAGTGTATAACTGATCACTGACATGTGACCCTGAATCCATTCATCCATTCTTTGTGCCAACCACCAATTTCCGCCACAGAAACTTTGGAATGTAGAGTATCACAAATTGAATCAGAAAAAAGATCTAGGGCGGACGAATTGGAAAATAAACATTATATTTTAGAGTCAACAGCTTTCTGCCTAGAGTATTCAATGAATTTAACAAGTTAAATGGTGACAGTCGTTTTGATTTTATTGATCTGTTTACTACTAGCAAAAATTCTACCAGATCCAAATTAACTAGATATTTCATTGATAATGTATAAATCTTTGTATAGCACTATTGGCTCAATCTTTTAAAACCATTTGTAGAATTAAAATTACTGTAATTAATTCAGTAGACTGGAGATGCATCCATTTAGTTAACTAGTTGTGGAAGCTTGTTATTTGCATTTACTTACCAAAATTTGTAACCAATTGTATGTAGCTGTTAGCTTCCCTAATAAAATAAAATAAAAATAAAATTATATATATATTTCTAGGGAGAGTTGGAAAATAAACATTACGCTTCTTTCCTCCACTGGAAGACAGTAGTCGTAGGGCTGTCACAGCATGTTATTGAATGTTTACATGATTACCACGATCTGTGCGAACCAGACGCCAGTTATAACGAGTTCTAGCGAAGCAATTTATTACTGTCACCAACAAAGTCAGCAGTCCTAATCTGTCGACTTACTAGAAAAATAAAAAGCTTACCTTGATTGTTTTCCTCAATAGTCTGCTGTAGCTTATCCTTTTCTTTCCGGACAGCTTCTAACTCTGCAGTCTTATCCTTCAAATAATTTGTCAATTTCGTGATCATGACATTCAAGTTATCAATCTGACATTCATACGTCTTCTTCAGTTTGTCCGTCAAATGTTCATTATCAATGAGTTTTTCTTTCAAAGAGTGTACTTTGATTTCTAATTGTAGTTTTACGTCATTCAAATCGTTACTTAGCGATTGTTTTTCTTGTTGTACCACTTGCATCTCTCTTAATTGCGTTTCTAAGGCAGTGTTGTACGCTTCACTCCTTTTTGATAGTTCTACAATTAAAGGCTAATGTTGTAGCTACTAGTTTAATACTGATAACGTGTTAAAGTTTGTTATTTACAAGAATTGAAGTTAGTAGTGTTATACGAGAATGTGTAAATGTTTAAGAATATTGCAGCGCTCATGCGTATCCCCCATAAATATGACCGCTGCAAATTCACAAAAAGGTATATATAAAAGAAGTTTGCATTTGATGTTTATTAAGAAACTAGTGGGCTGGTTCTTAACAAAGTTAGCTTTAAGAAAATGTTAATCGTAATTTAAGATTATTTCAAAGTTTCAACAAAGTTACTGTTTTAAAAATCATATCTCTAACTAAACTAACTAATATTATAATGAGGAATAGGCTCCGAAAGTACTTGACCGATTTGAAAATATCTTTCACTGTTGGGAAGCTACACTATTTCCGGTGAACATGGGCTATATTAGCAAAAAACTTAGGGATCCATACTAAAACTCCAATAATGTAATAAAAGGTGTGAAAAAAAAATACCAAATAACTTTCTTACATCGCGTGCGCTGCGAAGACTATTAATTATAGAACAAAATAATGTACTAAGTCTTTCAGGACATATAATTATCTAAAAATATATCACGACAACATATGTCTAACTATTATAGTTATGTCACAATAAGTGTATTTTTTTTCATTTAAAGTATGGCAGAGCGTGTGTAAAAAATTATAACGTTTGTAATGTTTGTTTAACACCCGTTCGAAGCTGGGGCGAGCTGTAAAGTCACTAACTACGACTACTATAAAATTGTTGAAAGAACGATCGATTTAAACGAAATCGAATCGCAATCCAGTTAAAAATTAATTATCAAAATTGGTTACTAAGAACAGTTAAATCGCGTAACATACGTAGATAACTTCCTTCTTTTGAAGTTAATTAAAGCTGATATTGATAGATGCCTGAACATATCTGGCCCGAAAAATAACAATAATTAAAATCGAATCCAATTTTTCTTTTATATATATTATTATAATAGCTGACATCGAACAAAGGGGTATCAACACCTGCGACACCAGAGGGGCTACAAGTAGGAAATACCTCCGTAGGTAATGGATTCTAAAAAGTGGTAGTGCGCGGTAAAACTTTCCTAAATAACCTGCATGGAATTGGGAACCTTTATTATTTTAGAATTACTTAACAAGTATTTGTGTCTGTATGTTACAAAACTTTAACACCACTAAATCAATTGGGTTACATACACTGGAGAAATTGCATAGCATATACGAGGTGTAACAGAAATAGTGGACTTGAATAAGGCTATATAGTGATCTTATTGTCATTCTGTTTGCATGCTGGCTGCTTATTTATTTTACTTCACAGAATTTCACAAAAAACTGAGATTATCAATTCAACTTTCTTTGCATTGATTTATGTTAATCGATTTCTCCCTTGTTTGTCAATCTATAACCATTCTTTTCCATTTGATGGAAAATGATTTATGTATAGTCTCAGACAAATTTCATATCAATATTCATAAAAAGCTATGAAAACGGTAGAACCAAACTCAACTGACAATAAAATTATTATAAAGTAGTCGACAAACGGTTGAATGCTACCGCGTTCGTACACTTTAGCTCTAGAAACCCTATATAATGGCCTCTAGATAACACAACTGACAAACAGCATTATGTTGTGGTTCCCGGTGTGAGTAGTTATCTGAGCTTATTGGGGGGAGGGGGAAGGTCAGTAACACGTTGATATCTACCACATGTCATCTGGTGGTAAGTATGCTTGTTGCAGACCTTTAAATATGAAAAGCAACTTACCTATTTTATTCTCATTTACAGCCTGCTGTAACTTCTTGATTTCTGTTTGTAACTCAAACACCTGCATCTCCTTTTG
Source organism: Pseudoips prasinana (assembly GCA_951640165.1). Taxonomy (NCBI): domain Eukaryota; kingdom Metazoa; phylum Arthropoda; class Insecta; order Lepidoptera; family Nolidae; genus Pseudoips; species Pseudoips prasinana. The sequence goes on along the minus strand of OX621251.1, from coordinate 25,829,456 downwards.
GCTCAGAACATCTTTCATCTCGCCTAAAGCCATGTTTTCATGTTCAAGAGCTCTTTCCAAATTTTTCCGCATCACAATTTCCGTACTCAATGTGTTAGCGATGTGCAATAAAAGATCACATTTGTCATTTACTTTTAAATCATTGTTGTCTTCCTCAATTAGTTTTTGTAGGACTTCATTAGTAATACCCTCCTTTTTGAGGCTTTCAACCAATTTCGTTATGCCATCAGACAAGTTTATACAAAGTTGGTTATTCAATTCTTCTTTACCTGAAATTGAGCAAAACTAAGAATAAGATAAAACTTGAACAAACGTAATGTCGGACATTTAAGCTATCTTTTTTATAGTCAATGCGCTTGCGCTATATTCTACCTGATGATAAACGAAAGTGTAGTCGATGGTGCCTGTATTGAATAAACTCATGTTAAATGTGTTTGTAAACACATTGATCGGGAGGCCATTTCACAGCCTGGCCGAGAGTATTATGAAATATAAAACAAGGCGCTTCGTACGGAAAGTTGGATTGTCAAAACAAACCGGTGGTGATCCTTCCGACCTCTTATAGGACTACTTACTCTTACGGAACAATGGACTCTTATGGAACAATGGAAGGAGGGACAAGATAATTGACTTTTGGAGTGTATTCTCCTTGAAACAGACTGTAGAAAAAGGCATATTTGTAACCTGACAACAACGATCCAGGTTTTATAGCTTTCTATTTCTTAGGGGAATCTTCAATTATCCTGAGAGCGCGTGGCTATCCAATTAAAAGAGTCAAGATGATACTTGGCAGAGGCTTTCCAGAGATAAAAACTAAAACAATTGTCTGGCTGGCAGGCTGGCAGTTTTTTATTATATTAAACTATAAAATAAGCATATACTACAATTTATACTACCCATAAGATCCATCAACAAGAATTATCGTGACAACTTTATGAATAACATGCCAAACGCAACGAAATATTTTTTAATTTTATACACGATATACATTATATACTATTTGTCTATAGATATGTATGGTTAGTAACCACAAAAGGAAGGAAATGAGTAAATATACATTCAATGAAACATTACAACTTATAGATAAAAAATAAATAAGGGAAACTTACTTTGGGAAGACTTTTGTAGTACTTTTATTTCTTCATTAACTTTGTCTAATTCCATCTTACGGTTTTTAAGTTCTGAAGAGAATGATTCATTTAATTCTTTTAGTTTGACACTTATTTGTTCTTTCTCTGTTAGTATTTCATCATGTGCCACCTTTTCAAGTTCCAATGACTTTAAAAGCCCTTCTTTTTCAACCACTAACAACTCTTTGTCGTTCATTAATATTTCTTGAATCATATTTTTCTCAAGTAAATCTTGCTTTAGAGATTCATAGTCGTGGGACAGACTTTGTTTCTGTTGAATAACTAGTTCTTTAGATTTCTTTTCTTCAGATAATTCTTGGACCAAGTTATGTTTTTCATCTTTTAAAACTTCAATCATAGCAGTCTCTTTCATACATTGCTGTTCCAATGTACTATGATTTACTCTCATTTCATTTAATTGTTGAATCATATTTTTTTCTTTGTACTCAGCTCCCATTTCTTTTTCTTTTAGCAAATCTTTCAGGAATTCTTTTTCCTTTTCACTTAAAATGTTTGCCGATTTTTCCTCAACTAATTGCTGTGAGAGATTTTCTTTGTCTTTAGATAGTGAGTCTGTCAGTTTTGCGAGTGTTTCTTTCTGTTTTGAGAGTGTTTCTTTCTCTTGTGTGAGTATTTCTGTTAACTTTGAAAATGTTTCTAGTTGATTTCTAAGTGTTTCTATATCTTCCTTTTGTTTTACTGTCAGTTTGGTAAGTGTTTCTTTATCATGCGTAAGTATTTTGGTCTCTTTTGTAATTGATTCAATCTCTTTTGATAGAATTTCTGTCTGTTTTACAAGTGCGTCTTTATCTTCTGTAAGAGTGTCAGCTAGCTTAGAAATTGTTTCTAATTGAATATTAAGATTCTCTTTCTCTTCCTTTAGTTCTTCCGTTAGTTTTGCGAGTGTTTCTTTGTCTTGCCTAAGTATTTCGGTCTCTTTCGTAATTGATTCTATCTCTTTTGAAAGAGATTCTGTGTGTTTAACAAGTGCTTCTTTTTCTTCTTTAAATTTTTCTGACAGATTTTCAAGTTCTTCCGATTGTTTTGAAAGTGTGTCTTTGTCTTTTCTGAGTATTTCTGTTTCTTTTGTAAAAGACTCTATCTGTTTTAAAACTTTTTCAGTCTGTTTTGCAAGTACTGCAGACCTAGCCATTTCTTCCTCTAATTGTTGCTCTACCAAAACTTTTTGGGCGTATACTTCATTCTTTTCCATATCAATGATATCTCTAACAGATTTTTCTTCAGCTAGCTGTTGAGCTAATATCATTTTTGCGTTCAGTAGTTCATTTTTTTCATCTACAATGTGCTTTATATCTTCTATTTGCTGTTTTTTTTCAGTTTCAAATGTATTCTTAGCTGCTTTTTCTAGTGCTAGTTCATATTGAAGAGTTTCTTTCTCTTGCTCTAGAAGGAGACACTTGTTCTTTTCAGAATCCACAAGTTCGAGTAGTCTTGATATTTCAGATTCATATTTGCTTTCATTACCTTCCATCTTTTTAGTTATCGTGTCAATTTTATGGGTTAACTCATCCCTCATACTTTTTAATTCTGCAATATGTCTGTTCAATAGTTTTAGTTCATTATTTAATTGACTAATTTGTCTGTCTTTCACTTCCATTGATTCTTTAACTTCATATTTGTATTTCTCATAATTTAATGTGACATCTTCATAGTCTGTTCTAAGAGATTCCAGCTGCATAGATTCATTTTTCAGTTGTTGTTCCAATCGTTCAATTATACAATCTTTTTCTTTCAGGAAGACTTCATGACTACTGTTATCTTCCTCAATAGTAAACTGTAGTTGCTCATTTTCTTTTTGCATAACTTCTATTGCTTGTTGTTTGCTATCATTCAAGTTTTTAATGTTTTGTTCTAATTTACAAATTATTAATTCTGAGCTACTAAGTTTTTTCAAGAGATCATCAATTTCATTGTTTTTCTTATTTTTAAATTCAGTGAAATTATTTTCCTTTTGGACGATATTTTCTTCTAAAGCACCAATTTCTAGAAAAATATTTATCAATTATTGTTTTTATAGCATATATTAGAATATCCTAGCATTTTATATAGTATATTTCATGAACTGACAAACCGCCTAGCCTAGAAACATAAGTAATGATGATTCACTCGAGTCATTGTCTTTCGAATTTCATTAAATATACGAACTAGTGTGACCATTACATATCCTACTACATCATTATAATATGTTTCTAGGTACTGAAGTAAGGCATGCACAACATAGTAAGCTATAAAACACCTACCTTTACATTTCTCTTCAAAAGTTTTAACAACCTGTTCAAGTTCAACTCTTATTATATTTATTTCACTATTCTTAGTAGCAATCTCGTTTAGCAATTGTGAAGTAATATCCCTTAATTGCACACACTGATTTTGATATTCCTGTTCGATTTTATTTCTATAAGATACTTCTTCTTGTAACTTTTGAATCAAAGTGTCTTTTTCTTTTCTCATGAGTGTGATGTTTTCGACCTTTTGTTCTAAGTTAAGTTTAAGAACTTCTATCTCTTTGTTTAGAGCTTGAATCTGAAGATCCTTACTGTTGATAGCTTTTTTAGAATTACTACTCAGATCTTTGATAGTCTTTTCAGTATCATTTAACTTTGTAATCATTTTATTAATTTCGGCATTAAAGCTTTGTGAATATTTCTGTTTCTCATCTTTTAACTGCGTTTGAAGTTTGTTTATTATATTTTTCTTTTCGTCTAAGTCAAATTTGAGCTTTTCTTTCTCTTCACTTAGAGTATTTTTAATATTTTCCATGTCTTTATGAAGATCCTCGTGTGTCTGAATTCGTTTAATAATTTCAGCTTCCAATTGGAGTTTATTTTGCTCTAGTTCCAAGCATCTTTGTGTAAGATTAGCCACTGTTAATTTGTAATCGTCGTTTTCTTTAATTTTTGTTGCAATATTTTTTTCAAGGGTTTGTAGCATTGTATTTAGTTCTTGCATTTTCTTGCTCCAATTGTTGCTTTGCGTATTCTTTTCTTCTTTTAGTTCTAGGAGGTCAGTTTGGTATTTGTTAGAGAGAGCCTTCTCTTTTCTAAGTTCTAACTGTAACATTTCAATCTTTTCACCTTTCTCAAAAATAGTGTCTTGTAGTTCCACTAACTCGTTGTTTCTATTGAGCACTTTCTCGTTCATTTTCATCATTTGGTTCTCGTAACTCTCTCTCATCTTCATTTTAGATTGTTTCTCAGATTCTATTTGTTGTTTCAAATCGCTGATTAGATTTTGAAGCTTTGTGGATTCATCAGAGAAACTTTGTAGTAAAGATATTTTCTCTTCTTGTAATGTTTTGATTTCATGCATCTTGCTGTTGACCATTTGTTGAGATTGCTCATTGTTCTCTTTTATTCTTTGTTCCAACTCATTCATCTCGTTGCTCAATCTAATAATTTCGTTGTAGTAATTACTGTCCTGAGTATTCTTTGCTTCAATCTCCTCATTTACACGATGTTTGAGTGCGAAAATTTCGTTTTCCCGCTCCAAAATTATCTTTTCATAGGACTGTTTATCGTTTTTAGATTGTTGTTCAAGTTTATTTAACTCGGTCTAGAAAAATTATTTGATAAAACATAATCAAAAATGTACCAGAAAGCTATCACATAGCTGTGTAAAATAAAGGGTTATAAGCAGAGGTCGGGTAATCGGATGCATATTTACTTAAAGTTCAGAAGCACCTTTATCGAAAAAATCCTGCGATCCCAAGAAATTCGAAGTAATAAACCCAATTTGACACAACAAACAGTTTCCCTGTTACAAAATAATGGTCAGTGATTTTTTGACGAATTAAAAATACCCTAAAAAGTCGCTTCCATAAACCCTAAAAAATTAACTTTAGGTGAATAGTCATCCGCTTAATCGATCTCTAGTACCTTTTAAATTGGTGGTTCAGAATCGTTAATTCGCTAATGGTGAACTTAATTTGAAAATTATAAATATTACATTAATTTTGTATATTCGGTGATTTTACGAAATTAATGTAATTTTCGAATAATTTAATGATTTCCGAGTATCTGTTTCTTTTTTATAGTTTTAAACTTATTTGTGCATACAAACGGACACTCCTTTTTTCATAATTTCTACAGAACTCTAAAAAAATTTTTTAGAATATTTACAAAAAAGACCTGGGTTCTAAGTCAATGTGAACCCTGTGTACAAGACAATTCATTAAAAAAATGTTCACAACTATGCAAGTTGTATTATGACTAATATTTTTACATTGAATTCTGATACTTAATAGGGAATTTCAAATGAGTTCAAGTAGAGATACCGTTTTCAACGAAATAAGAGTGCGGTTTAGTCATTTACCTGTAGAAATTGCAGTTGTTGTTTGAGCGCGTCAACCTTAGCTCTTTCTTCACCTAGTTGTACTTCTACGACGTTAGCGCAAGCTTCACTGCACACAGCTATAATACAAACAAAACATATTTAATAATGGTCTATCTCCCAACAAGCCTGGTTTGACAATAGAATCTCTTTTGATTGCTGAGAGCAAGCAATAAAAAGAGATTTTATTGAGTGCAGCTGGCCCAACATTGGATAATTTAAACTGTTATTTTACATAGAAGTCGCAGACAGAAACTAGGTAAAATAATGATGATATCGATAATATAAAACCTCTCCTACAGCGCTAAAAGGGTTCTATCTTCGTGGTAGCCAACGTCCACCCTATTCCAAAAAAGGGGTGACCAGTCGGACCCTACGAACTACAGGCCTATAGCGGTAACATCCTTGCTGTCCATGGTCATGGAGAGAGTCATAAACTCTAATTTCCTACAATACCTAGAGAAGCACCAGCTGATAAGCGATGGTCAGTATGGCTTCCATCACGGTCGTTCAGCTGGTGGTCTTCTAGTGTATTTGACACACCGTTGGGCACAAACCTTGGAAAGCAAGGGTGAGGCTCTAGCCTGTAGCCTTGACATCGCCAAGGCTTTCGATAGGGTCTGGCATAAGGCTCTTCTATCGAAGCTACCATGATACGGAATCGCGAGGGACTCTGCAGTTGGATCACCAGCTTGTTGGACGGTCGGAGCATTGTCTTAGCAGACGGTTCTTGCTCCGACACCAAAACCATTAACGCTGGCGTACGACAAGGCTCGGTGCTCTCCCCTACGCTATTCATTCTGCATATCAATGACATGTTATCTATAGAAAACATGCATTGCTATGCGGATGACAGCACGGGTGATGCGCGGTACAGCGGCCACCAGAATATCTCTCGGAGCTCGGTACAAGAGAAACGGTTGAAACTTGTGTCAGAAGTCGAGGGTTCTCTCGGGCGGGCCGATGAATGGGGTGTAGAGAACTTGGTCAAGTTTAACCCCAATAAGACACAAGTGTGCGCGTTCACTGCGAAGAAGGACTCATTTGTCGTAGCGCCCCGATTCCTAGGGGTCGATCTCCGTGTATCCGAGAGCATTGCGATCCTTGGAATCGAAATTTCGAGCACCTGCCGATTTAGGGGTCATTTGGAGGATAAAGCCAAACTGTCAAGCAAGAAGTTGGGCGTCCTGAATAGAGCTAGGCGGTACTTCACTCCAAGACAGCAGCTTGCGCTATATAAAGTACAAGTCCGCACATGGAGTATTGCTCATATATCTGGGCAGGAGCATCTAAATACCAGCTCAACCAACTTGACTCCCTCCAAAGGCGAGCTATTAGAATCGTTGGGGATTCCAATCTTACGGTCAGATTGGGAGTCGTTAGATCAGCGGAGATACTTTGGATCACTCTGCGTGTTCTAAAATCTCTTTCGCGGGGAATGCTCTGAGGAACTGTTTGAGCCGGTGCCATAGTCCCCTTTTTATCATCCCACCACGCGCACTCGCAGTAAGATTCATCCGTACCACCTGGAAGCGATCTCGTCAAGCATGGTTTGCTTTCAGCGTTCATACATCCCACGTACGTGCAGGCTCTGGAATGAATTACCTGCTGCGGTGTTGCCCCAGTGCTACCACATGTCCTTCTTCTAACGTGGTTTAAAAAGAGTTATAATTTCACGGTAGGCAGCGGTTTACTGTGCCCCTGGTACTGGGAATGTGAATGAGCAGCGGTTACCACTTACCATCAGGTGGGCCGCTAGCTCGGCTGCTACCAAAAACAATAACTTACAATCAAAATACAAAATCAATTTGTAGTGTTAATTCCGCTAATTGTCAGTTTAATCATGCCGGGATGCAATTTGCACCGCCCTCCCGCCCGCAAAAATGTGCACATGCAAGAAGACAATATAAAAAAGCAAATTACATGCGCCAGTACGATACCCAACACGTGTTTCAGTCCTCCACGGACCATTCTCAAGGGCCGCTAACTCATCGAGTGCTCGAAGGACACTAAAAGTCAACGAAGCGAGCGCTCTTTTATATACTACCAACCGCATGGACAATTATTTCTAACTACCCCCAAATATTCGTAATATAGGAGATTAAACTAAATTTGTTTGGCCATTCAACAATGCAAAACTATTATTGCTATGTTTTAATATTTCTAATTGTTCCAACACACATAACCAGAAACTTTTATCACAACTATGTAAAATATTATATGTATTATTGTCGCCCAAGGAATGACAATTTTCGATTAAATGTTTGGCGTAATGAGATTTATCAGGATGGCCATTCCTATAAGCAGCTACATGCTCTTTATACCGTATTTCAAAAGTTCGGCCTGTCTGACCTATATATACCGCGTCACAATCATCGCAGACCAACCTATACACGCCGGATTTCTTGCAATTTTCCAAATTATCAAAAACGTCGTATATTTTGTCCGTTCGAAATGCAACGTGAATATAATGTTTACGGAGTAAATTGGCAATTCTATCTGAAATTGGGCCCATATAGGTCAGACTACCAACATATTTGTTAATACGGTCAGGGGGGCATGCATACAGTATAGAGCGAACCCTACATCTCTGATTATTTTTAATCAAATTATCAATAATATATTTTGGATAACCGTTTGATAACGCGATTTCATAAAGAATATTAAGTTCTTTTATGTAACTATCATTAGACAAGGGGACCGACATTAACCTGTGAACATAGCTGCGGAAGGCAGCTAGTTTATAAGATAAGATAAGATAAGATAACTCTTTATTGTACACCAAAACATTACAGGATAAAAGAATACAATAACATACATTTAAAAAATGGTACAATTGGCGGCCTTATCACTAAATGTGATCTCTTCCAGGCAACCTAGGCAGGGATTGGAGTATGGAGTAACAGAGATAGGGTAGTTGTCAGTGTACATAAGTATAGAAATGATACGCACTGGTATCATTACAAAAACAGATAGTTTTCTACGTCATATAAGATAAATTACATATATATTAACCTACATACTACATTATATACACGCATATATACTTAAATTTCATAAATACATACATAAAATTCCTATCATAAAGCAAAATTAAAGTAGGAGCTGTTGCTGAAGTTCCATAAACTAGTCGAGAGTAAATTATGTCGTACCTTTTTGTAGCGACAAGTAGTGATCTTTTACTAGACTCTGAAAGTTGCGTAGAGATTGAGTTTGGCGTACTGACAATGGCAATGCATTCCACAGGCGAGCTCCTTGCACAGCAAACGATTTGTCCAGAAAGATTGTGGAATGTGCTGGCATTGTTAATTTTAAATTATTCGATGATCTCAGAAGTTTCGAATGTGATTCATAAAGGAATGAAAAGCGTTCTTTGAGGTAAGAGGGAGTTGAAGGAGTAAACAAAACATTGTATAGAAGTGAGAGAATATGGGCATTCCGGCGAAAACGAATAGGTAGCCACTTGAGCTTGTTACGAAATTCAGTGATATGATCATATTTGCGTAGACCAAATATGAATCTTATGCAGACGTTCTGGAGACGCTCAAGTTTTTCAAGTTGGGCCTCTGTAAGATCAAGATAGCTGACATCTGCGTAATCTAGTATTGGGAGAAGAAGGGATTGAGCAAGCGCAATTTTGGTGGTAGTTGGGAGGAAGTTACGAAGTCTTCTCAAGGATCCAAGTGATGCAAAAATTTTCCGACTGACATTTTGTAGCTGAGGGCCCCAGGAAAGACAGCTGTCAAAGAATATGCCTAGGTTTTTAACTTCACGACTTATTTGTAAAACATTACCTCCAAAACGAAGTTGTGGAAGTTGAGACAAGGATGCCTTAGCCAACATCCTCGAGCTACCAACAATAATCACTTGGGTCTTCAGTGGGTTAACGTGTAGTCCGTGAGCACGACTCCACTCACTGATGTTATCTAAATCGGTATTCAAATTAGTCACAGCTTCTGCCAATTTATTTAGCGGAGCCTGATTATAAATCTGAAGATCGTCTGCATAAAGGTGGTAGGAAGAATTAATGCGTTTAGAAATAGAATTTATAAAAATTGCGAATAATAGTGGAGACAAAACGCCACCCTGAGGCACGCCTGCAATAGTATTGCACCAAGAAGAAAAGGAATTATCAATACGAATACATTGCCGGCGGCCAGACAGGTAACTACGAAACCAGTCAATAACTGTTGGAGATACGTTAAGAGTGCGCAATATCCCCAGCAACACATCAAAATTCACGGTATTGAACGCATTGCTGAAATCTAACAGGGCAAGCACTGTTAGATGACCACGTTCCAATCCAGCTCTAATGTCATCTGTAATATGGACCAAGGCTGAGGTAGTGCTGTGGCCAGGACGAAAACCAGACTGGAAGGGATTAAGGAGGTTATTTATTGTGAGAAAAGTACTTAATTGGTTGTGGGCAAGGCGTTCAAGTACTTTGGACAGGAACGGAAGGATTGAAATAGGACGGTAGTCGGAAAAGGATGCTGGGTTGGCTTTTTTTGGAAGGGGAATTATTTGGGCATCTTTCCATATCATTGGGAAGATACCGGAACTTATAGAGGAATTTAAGATGTGAGTAATAGTAGGAAGAATTTCGTTGAGGATAGGAAGGACCATATTACGGGTGACATTGTCATTGCCTACTGCGTTAGAAGTGATGGATAAAACACTCTTCCTAACGTCACAATCAGAAACTTGACTAAAAGAAAAGGGAGAATAGCTGGGAGAGGGAACTAATGATAGATCTCTTAAAGTGTTTAATTTTGTTGCCCTGTCAAAAATGGACGAAGTAGAGAAGTGCAAATTGAGCGAATTAATGTCTAAATTGTTAGGAGTAGTTTCATTTCGAGCTTTCCCAACTCCCAATGAACGCAGAAATTTCCATATTTTAGCTGGATCACCACTCCCAACCGAGTTGTGGATGTGTTGGCGTTGTGAATACCTACACACCTTATTGCAGCGATTGCGAAGAGAAATATATTTATGACGGTTTATATCGTTAGGCCTACTCGCGAAACGCGACTTAGCTGCTGCTTTCTTAGCTAGGAGACTTTTTATTTCAGACGTTAACCACGGTGCGGGGAGATGTTTTACCCTAATTTTTCGAAGTGGGGCATGCACGTCGTATAAACTAATAATGTTTTAATTGAAAATTTTAATTTTCTCATCAACAGAATCAGCAGCTATAAGAGGAGACCAGTCAATTCTGCTAGCATCCGCTCGAAGAGAATCCAAATTAATACCACCAAAATTACGTTGAAGAATAATTTTTGATTTTGCCTTAGGTAGGCGAATTTTATAAGATAGGAAAAGGAGATCGTGATAAGAGAACGCATCGGCTACGCACTGTCCGTGCTTAGCGACGTGGTCTTTCGAAGAAACAAGAATAAGATCTAGGAGAGAAGGAGTAGAATGAGGAAAATGATGAGTGGCATTAAGAGGAAGTATAGATAGATTACTAGATTCCGCAACATAAATAAGGGTTGAAGAACGAGAATCATTTTTCAACAAACAGGTGTTGAAGTCACCCATTACAATCGTGTGGCTGTAAGAAGGCAAGAAAGTTTCAAGTAATAGTTCAAAAGAGGAGAAAAAATTTATTCTAAGAGATGGACAGTAATACACACCGAGTAAAACTTTAGTGTGGTTAAGCTCAACTTCGATAAGGAGGAGTTTATGTTGATTGGGGTGACATATTAGATTAACACTACATATTAATTTTGTATTTTGATCGTTATGAATTTCTGCAAAGTGACGCCCATTACTTAAAATAACTAACATATTACTTACACGTATTATGTTGTAAAGACTGTATACTAGTGTCAGGGTCATCACACTCTAGCAAACTAGAGTCAAATCTGTTTAGTCGGTTGTGTTGGCGGAGCTCGTTAACCAGCTCCCTGAGGGACGCCATGTTCCGTCGCTCCGACTCCAACTCTTCAGCCAGCTGGCCCGCACGAGCGCTCTCGTTTTGATATTCCGCCAACCATTTGTCACGGACTTGCTTGAGCTCGTCAACCTGAAATAAAATTATAGACAATTCTAAGTTAGGTCCCATAATCTCCTTCCCTTCAAAATGATGCACACTATCTCCTTCCCTTCAAAATTGTGAAAGAGAAGTAATCAAAAAAAGGAAAGAGATTGAAGGAAATCAGCTTAAAGTCATCATATCAGCCGAAAGACGTCCACTGCTGGACAAAGCCCTCCCCCAAAGATCTCCACAATTGCCGGTCTTGCGCTATTCGCATCCAACAGTTTCCAGCGACCCGCGGAAGATCATCGGTCCATCTTGTAGGGGGCCTGCCCACGCTGCGTCTTCCGGTTCGTGGTCGCCACTCGAGAACCTTTCTGCCCCAACGGCCGTAGGTTCTACGAGCTATGTGCCCCGCCCACTGCCACTTCAGTTTTGAAATTCTTCGGGCTATATCGGTGACTTTGGATCGCCTGCTAATATAGCTTTAAGTATATAATCGCAAAGTGAATGATAACAGACCTAGTTTAATTGCTGTAAGGTTTTGACTGCAGAATTGTTGCATTGAAATATCACAATAGACAATACCTTAGCTTTATATGTATCTCTCTCATATACAGTTTCTTCAAGTTGCTCCAATGTTTTCACCAGTCGTTCCTCCATATCTTCTAGTTGCTGGTTGAGGCGGACTGAACTCTGAGTGCCTGCATCTGTCCCTTTCGAGTCTTGCTCCTGACCACAGCACATAGAGATCTTGGCTTTGAGGTTCACAATGTCAAGCTTATATTGCTCTTTGTCTTTTACTGTGCAAAAAACGAAAGATAGTTTAAACTAAAGAACTGGAAAACATACATAATCAAATTACAGTGGCAAATTAACTTTTCGGCTGGTGTTATTATTTATTATTATATCGATAGAATACTTGATATAAGCCATGATGAACTGCTATTTGTGTAACTCAAATTAGAAAATACAAACTAATACACTGTAAAAAAAATGTGTGTAGGTTTTGTATTCATACATTACAAAAAGTTATGTATGAATACAAAAGCTACTAAGGTAATTTCTACATCCTTATACCTATAGAAAGCTTAATTATCAGTAGGTATCATGGGCACAAAAATCATTATTTGGCGTGCGCTGGAAAAACTATTGACGATACATAAAATAATGTACCTACTACATGTTTATAGTACTTATCACAACCAACCATGTATATATATGCAAGGTTATATAGAACTACTAGCGGCCCGGTACGTGCATCGCTACGTATAAGACATAGTAATAAAAAAAAATATTATGAAGTTCATTTATTCAAACAAAAAAGAAATTAAATTGCTAAAAGATGTTGATTTTACACTTTTTCAAGACTTTTTTTAAATTTTCTCTACGTACAAACCTTCCGTGGACTTCCACAGATAATTCAAGACCAAAATTAGCCAAATCGGTAAAGGCGTTGTTGAGTTATAACATTACAACGAAAAGTGGCATTGATTTTTATATATATAGATTAGACGGGCCAGTTGGCGTGCTTGGTAAATACTTGCTTTTCACGCCACAAGTCGTGGGTTCGAGTCCCACCTAGGACAGATACGTGAGCATGAACATGTTTATATGTCCTGAGTCTGGGTGTAATTATCTATATAAGAATGTATTTACAAACGGAAAGTCGTATATGTACTGTATCAGTTATCTGGTTCCCATAGTACAAGCTTCTCTTAGTTTCTCTAGCTCTCTACGCTGCTTAGTTTGAGATAAGATGGCCGACCCTAATCTATTATATAGATTCGATTTTGGCCATTTTTGCCATTGTGTTGGTCACACCAACTCAACAAACGACATTTAAAGCATAGCTATCAGATTTTCTATGTCCAACGTGTGTGGAACCTTTTCACTTACTGAACATCAATTGTAATTTCCATTAGGGTTAAGGTGAATAAGAATTCTCAATGTATGCCAGCATCATGATTAAGAAGTGTAAGGACATCAATCCTTGGTTATTATAATACTTTTATAAAGACAACGCCCGCACTAGGAAATTTAATCTATATATCGTGGGGTACTTTGCAGACATAATTGTCGGACATAAAGCACATCCAGACTCAGAACAACTATTTATAGGTTACACAAATAGCTGTCCTGCGCGGGATTCGCACCCGCGCTAAATCTATTATTATTATTATTATCCTTCTACCCTTTAATACGCGTTTGCAATGCAAGCAACCCTCACGACCTCGGCCGCTTGGCGGTCCTAGAACTATGATTACCTATAACTATATTATATATGTAATGTAGGTAACATTACATATATCACCAAAATTATTAGTGGTTTGAAGTTTTAAAAAGAAACTTACATAATTTGTCCAACCGTAAATTAGTCCTATTTAATTCCTCCTGCAAGTAGTTGCGGTCGAATCTCTCTGCGTCCAGGGCTGCTTGCAGTCGTCTCACTTCGCCATGCAACGATCTGAGCGCCGGCGGAGTCTCCGCTACCGTTACATGTGGTGCCTCCATTGTTACTAAGTCCACACCGCATGCATCTGTAAATGGGTATCTAATTAAATATATAATTTCTAAGTTAAAAGAAAGAAAACTTTTAACTTCCTCCACATTAAATACTCCATAATACTTATAAATACTTGTTCAGTATATTATTAATAAGCGGGTTTAGAGGCTTATACTGTTATCGTTTCACGCTAATCCTGCCTGAATAACACATTACGGATCAAAATAAGTAATCAGAAAATTTGTAAGAAATTAATCAGAAAACTTGTTAGAAAAACATGTTTAAAATGGACAAAACCATTAAATGACAAAATATAAACTATATGACAAATCCAAAAGTACATAGTAATTCGTTATCATACAAAATATAAAGTAATCATTAAAATTGCCTGGAAGAAATCACACCTAGCTATGAGGCCGCCATTCGTACTATCTTGTTAAACATGTTTATATTTTAATTTACCAATTGTACAATCTTTTTAAACATTTTTATTTTTCATTTTACCATTCCTACAAACTTGTTAAATATGTTTATATTTCATTTAATGTTAGAGTTACTTACTTAAAATTGTATGATAATTTTACTTACTTTTTCATTGTTGTATATCAAAATAAAAAATCAACGCAAATAAAAAAACGATTTGGATGGTGTCAACCCCTTAAGAAGCCCGTAAAACAAACAGCCCAAAGTAGCAAACTGATGTTCCTTATGTATTTGTCAACTCCAATTGTTATATGATAATGGGTGGTATTTAAACGCAAATCAAATAAAATACTTTTTTTATGAAATAATAATCCAAATTTCCATCAAAATTACTGATTGCACAGCAGAATACTCAACTCTAAAGTATTAGAAAACACACTACAATTTATTTTCGTAACGTACGGCTGTTTAACTTAATGCAAAGCAATTTTATTAATGCACTGCTTATAATGACTAATGCACATTATACCTGGTAACTCTTTTTTTTTTGTAATATAGCTCCTATTTATATATTACTTACAGCAGTTTTTCTAAATGAAACAACAATTTATTGGTCATAATCATCTTATTATTTATTAAGTACAACATAATGAGATCAGCAAAAAATGATAAAATTGGCAGCATGCAAGCAGGAATGCAGCAAGCAAGCAGGCATGCAATGCAACATGGAAGCAGGCATGCAACATGCAGCAAGCATTGTTTCTGTCACGGCTCCGGCGCTGCGGGGTTTGGCTCTATTCCACTTTAACCCACTAAACAAATCCATTCATGTTTTTTATATACTGTAGACACGGGTCTCATCGCGATAAATATTTAGGTATATCATTACCTTGTTTACCCGACGTTTCGGCATGGATTGCACCAGCCGTGGTCACGGGTCGACTGGTGTGGCTCGGCAGCGTCGTCTGCGTGAAGCTCGGGTATCGGTATCTACCCTCGCATGGTCTTGATATTTTTTATTTTCCTTTACGAAACTGTCGGTACACACGACACTAATGACATCAGCGCCCGGGCGCACTACGTTGGTTACGCGACGATGGCACTTCGTTATTACAGGATTCCAAGATGGTGAGAGGCGGTATCCGTCTTCCCGGTTGAAATTGATATGTTTCTTTATTTCAACCGCTTCACGTACTATTCTGGAGTAATAGTGACGATCGGTGGAGAGGACCTGTGGCTTGTGTAAATTTGTAATCCAGTGTTGGGATCCTGTGTCGACTACATGCTCAGCTATTGCTGATTTATTAACCTGTCGGTTCCTGACAGCTGCGATATGTTCTTTAGCCCTTTCAGCAATGGATCTTTTAGTTTGCTGAAAGGGCTAAAGAACATATCGCAGCTGTCAGGAACCGACAGGTTAATAAATCAGCAATAGCTGAGCATGTAGTCGACACAGGATCCCAACACTGGATTACAAATTTACACAAGCCACAGGTCCTCTCCACCGATCGTCACTATTACTCCAGAATAGTACGTGAAGCGGTTGAAATAAAGAAACATATCAATTTCAACCGGGAAGACGGATACCGCCTCTCACCATCTTGGAATCCTGTAATAACGAAGTGCCATCGTCGCGTAACCAACGTAGTGCGCCCGGGCGCTGATGTCATTAGTGTCGTGTGTACCGACAGTTTCGTAAAGGAAAATAAAAAAAATATCAAGACCATGCGAGGGTAGATACCGATACCCGAGCTTCACGGAGACGACGCTGCCGAGCCACACCAGTCGACCCGTGACCACGGCTGGTGCAATCCATGCCGAAACGTCGGGTAAACAAGGTAATGATTTACCTAAATATTTATCGCGATGAGACCCGTGTCTACAGTATATAAAAAATGTGTACAAATCGCGAAAGTTTAAAAACATTAAAATCCATTCATGGATTTGTTTCCACTTTTTGTTCCACTATAATCCATCGCCTTCTGACAGGGTCACCGTTCTAACCTAACCTAACCTACTTTTCTATTAGCAAGTCGTTTCTGACAGGGTCACCGTTCTAACCTAACCTACTTTTCTATTAGCAAGTCGTTTCTGACAGGGTCACCGTTCTAACCTAACCTAACCTACTTTTCTATTAGCAAGTCGTTTCTGACAGGGTCACCGTTCTAACCTAACCTAACCTACTTTTCTATTAGAAAGTCGTTTCTGACAGGGTCACCGTTCTAACCTAACCTAACCTACTTTTCTATTAGCAAGTCGTTTCTGACAGGGTCACAGTTCTAACCTAACCTAACCTACTTTTCTATTAGCAAGTCGTTTCTGACAGGGTCACCGTTCTAACCTAACCTAACCTACTTTTCTATTAGCAAGTCGTTTCTGACAGGGTCACCGTTCTAACCTAACCTAACCTACTTTTCTATTAGCAAGTCGTTTCTGACAGGGTCACCGTTCTAACCTAACCTACTTTTCTATTAGCAAGTCGTTTCTGACAGGGTCACCGTTCTAACCTAACCTAACCTACTTTTCTATTAGCAAGTCGTTTCTGACAGGGTCACCGTTCTAACCTAACCTAACCTACTTTTCTATTAGCAAGTCGTTTCTGACAGGGTCACCGTTCTAACCTAACCTACTTTTCTATTAGCAAGTCGTTTCTGACAGGGTCACCGTTCTAACCTAACCTAACCTACTTTTCTATTAGCAAGTAGACTTTCGGTAAGATAAATTTCGTGATATTTAATAATAGACATTACAATTCTTAGGTTTTATCAAATTCGGACTTTTAAAAATCGGAACATAAAAATTCGGAATAAAATATTTCGAAGTATTTGGGTGTTCCCACGCAAGAGTCCATTCTTTCAGTTCAATCGGGGGTAGAGTCGAAAAAGTCTCTGGTTTATGGTTTTCCGACCATTCCTTAACCATGTTTGTTGCGTATGACATAATTATGTAAGCCCATTTTCAGTTAATTTGCTGTGCTTTTAGAAATAATGCAATGAAAAAAGGTATTGTTACTACAAAATTTGCCTTGCATGTCTTCTTCAAAATTAAGACAAATATGATGAGCAAGTTTTGTGGTGCCTATTAGTATACATGCTACTCGGATAGATATTTTGCTTTGACAATGAGTATCTTCTACATGCGCACTAGTTAATTTGCTGTGCAGTTAGTATTTTTGATAAACATTTAGAATTTTTGTACTTAAATAAATTTATTTGTATCGCATTATGAGGATAAAAGTAATGTCATGCTGATGTATATTTTATTTTTTTCTGCCGTACTAGTTTTGTTAAACATTCAGTTTATTTGTAGTAAAGTAATTTATTTGATTTAAAAAAGCATATAAATGATGATAATATATTGATATGTGATTATTTATTTGATGTGCCATTAATAATATTCCTATGATAATTAATAATTAAAGTATTGGAAAAAGTTAAAACATTATTTGAACTATTAAAACTATTTATACAAAACTGTGAGAGCCTCTAAATATGTTGGTCGAGGCTCTTTGCTATGAGACCGTTTACGGAGACGACTATTGGGACAATTATTGTTGAGTTCACATCCCACATGGCGCATGGCGGTAACCTCGTGAGCCAAATCTAAATATTTTGACAACTTGTCACTTTCAGATTTTACGAGGTTATCGTCAAATGGGACAGTGATTATTATTATTATTATTGTGACTGGTTTTTTCCTGTCAGTATTACGGTGGACATGCAGGAAGATATAATTAGGGTGAATCTTGTTAGTATGAAGGCTGTCGCGCTTTAATTCTACTACCATATCCAATTTGGGCCAGGTGGGTTCATTACCACTGATTTAAACATGACCCAGGAGAAATGACCCAGCTTACCATACTCGAGAGGGCATGTAAGTCCTGTTAGAGTAATTATTTAGCAAGGATACACTATATTTTATAGAATAGTTGTCTACGTTTTATTTTATATCTTAGAAAGTATATCTGTTCTAAAACACATGCAATTCTGTTAGATACTTCTAGTTCTATGTTAATTATACAGGATTTTTTTTAACCACGGCGCAATTTTTTTGGTGGATCTGTATCAATAATAGAACACTTTTTATTTCTTTATCCGACTTGTAATCAATAAAATATTATAATCGTAATATTCACGCGACGCGATTACAACGGGGACGTAACCCCCGCCCGGAGGGGAGGGTGTATAGTGTGGCGCCCGAGGCGTAACGGTTTAGGTACCAACCAACACTCGGCAGTATGACTCATCATACGAACGCTCTATAACGAAGTAATGTCGAGAATTTTCCCGCGAAAACAACGCCTGCGCCGCGCGATGTTCCGTACTAATTTTTGATCACGATAACAGACTACACTAACCGTGAATATTACGAGATGGTGCGAAAGCTTACGATCAGCTCCAAGAATGTATGTGTTGGGCGTAACAAATAATAATAAAATATGATGGTATAGAAAATACACTGGTATATTAAACTGGTAAAAATGGTAATGGTTAAATGGTAATGGTGAAATGGTAGTGGTAAAAATGGTAATGTAATGTAATGAGAGTTAACGCGGCTCTGTTGGCTGTTCGTCAACTAACATTATAACAATTTAAATTAATATTTGGGTTTAATATTTAATTTATTTATTTAATATTTGGCTAAAGATTTGGGTCAGTGCGCAGCGTGGAATTGCTGACTGCGCGCGCGTTTATGTCAATGAACTGTACTTTGTACAGTATGCGATGGAGAGCATACCTACTTTGCATGCGAGCCAGTGGGATCTGTAACCTGCCAATCCCTAACGAAAGGACAATCTTAGCAGGCAAGCATAGGCTGCTTAATCCCAGGCAACTCAGTACCCCGAATCACGCACAGTGATTGGCAGACCTCGGCTGCCAGTCGAAGTCGTCTAAATCTGCTACATACAGCCGAAAATCCGTGCCACTTTCAGCCGGTACAGCACCACCATGATACAGACACAAAACCTTGACTTGGTTTTGTGTCTGTATGCGAGTGACTTCTAAATCACCGGGAAGCCAATATCTTGTGGACGGATGAGGCGTTATTTACACGTGTTTGACTGAACGACGTCCATAACGAATATTAATTCAACAACTTCTCAGTTGGGGCGCATTGGATCCGGTGGTAGCATTGAAGCGCGCCCGTCGTTATAAACACATGGTCCGTCATAATAATAATATTCGTACCTTAATACAGAACCATTCAGATGATATGTAGTGAAATATAACTTAAATTTATTAATTTTAAATTTCGATAATTAAACCTAAATATAATCTCCTTGACAATAACTTAATACAAGCTGGCTAAATACCATTACTATTATAAAATAAATATGTATACTTAGCTATATTTACTATACAAACTTAAAGTCTAAGTGAATGAAAACCTTTTTTATTTTATTGGCGGTCATTTAATAATGCTCATTTGAGACATGCATCACCAAGTTCGTCGCCAATGTAGGGCGGAGATTAATAAAAATAATAATAATAGGGCCCATTTTTATCACATTAAGCATTGTCTATTTTAATTTTATTATTTTCCTAATAAGTTTATTATTAAAAATCTATGCTAGTATTTCATTTTCTGCATTTTGATGATCCTCACCATATGAAAGTATGAAAGAAAAATTGGAACAACTCCTACAAATAACTTAAGTGATGTCATCTAAACATAAATAGATCGTACATATCTATTAAATTTGGAGGCATGAACACGTCAACGCATAGAGCCCACGGACAGCTGATACTACATGGGGGCGCGGTTTGTTTGACCATACCATAAACAATAGTAAACATATTTCGTTAGCGATTGTACTAAATCACTTCAAAATTATAAATACATGTTTATAAAGTTTTTATTTATATTCCGAAAGATAGATTATTTCCCAAAATTGCAATTGAACATACATCAGGCTAGGTGCCTATGATAGATTAATGGTGCCTTTGGATTAAGAAAGGCATGGGTATAGTGAGTGCACCTGGGCTGTGCATGGTTGTGATTCCCTCTGTTGAGGTTGGCCACCATAGCCAAAATTCAGCCAGAAACATTATTATTAAAATATAGTGTTAGGTATTGAATATACCTTTTAAATACTGTATTTATATAATTTTTCTCATGCAATTACCAAAACGCACAAGGCACTATAATAAGACAGTTGTTTCAACTGATGTAACAATCTTATAAAGCGATTTAGTTGCCTGAGAATGTATATAAGTTTAAATAAAAAATATTTGACTGTTAACTTATATGCCAAGACACAAAGACAAGAAACTCATATGGTGCTTTAGTTATCTGTGAAGTGTATAAGCTTATAATGAAATATCTATATGTACCTAGAAATAATTATATATTACTACGAACATGTTCTGACTATTTACAAGTGCTTTTTTAAAGTCTACTTGAATAAAAATCTTTTTTGTATTTTATTTATTTATTTTATGCATTATTAAAGCCCTATTAAATATAAATATTTAAATAAAAAATTACTTATCTACTTTAGCAGTTAAATACAATACTTTTGATCAATTTGGCAGAAGGCACAGAGCAGTATAATAAGTCAGGTGTAGCAATCTAATACAGTGCTTTAGTTGCCTAAGAGGATAAATTAAGTTCTATTATAGTTACATGTATTTAAATTAAAATAGACAAGATTTGTAATTCAATTAATCAGTTAAAAAGAAAAAAGGTTGAAATCTAGAAAAAAAAGGAAGTGTAATGAACCCAATAAAAGTGCATGCAACAGCTAAATGTGAACAGCTGTCCCTAAAGGGTAACAACCCTACATCATGTATACTATTATTATTTTTATGGACAGGCCATGAGAATAATAATAGTTTCAAGTAATACTTGATAACTTTTATTTTTCTATTATCAAAAAGCAAGTAATGCCTTTACTTAAATTTTATTTATTTTTTTCGAGCCCGCCGGACAATTAAATTTATGATTTCCCATTTTTGCAATTATGCCTTTACTTGCTTGTTAACTATTATATAATGGCTATAATAATATACAGTTAATGCCTTTGTTTTTTTAAACCCACTACTACAAGAAAACCTACTTTATTATTTTTATAGAGAATAATAAATAAAATAAAAATGGTTTTTGTTCACATAGGCTTTAAAAAGGTGCTTGTAAATAGTCAAAACATGTTTGTAGTATTACAGCCAGGTAAACATAATTATTTCTAGATTCATATACTATAATGGTTTGAAATGAAATATTTATTTGATTTAAATTTAAAGTTAATGCACTCACTCCAAAAAGATTTTTACAATGGTTTAACTAAATTCCAATGGATTGGAGAATATTTTTTTGTAATAGAGTACATCATTAATTTCACATTTTCACACCAAGAGGCCTATATGAAAATTAGCAACTTTTTGAAGTTATACTTCTTTTGGCGCGATGGAGAAAAATGATGAGAGTGAATTTTTACGATGCGCGCGCACAGCGACACCAAAAAATTTAACAGCATGAAGTTAGTTCTAGGTGGTATGACAGTGAATTTTTACGATGCGCGCGCATCGTAAAAATAACAGCATGAAGTTTGTTCTAGGTGGTATGAAAATTGATAACTATGTTCAAGTTGTATATTAAGAAGTATAACTTCTAACACGTGTACATAAGTACACACAAGTTTTTTTTTTATTATTATTGTTTTTATTAGTATTGTTTGAACAACAAACCGTTAGACTGAAGTAGTATGATAGCAGTGAGAATCATTATGCTATATTAAATAACACAGCACATAAGAGTGAAAAAGAGGCATAACAGCATCAACAAAGATCAATACTGGAGTTGGTTTTCAACTAAGCTAAGACCATGTTCCTGATCACTAAGTGCACATGAGTGTAACAGATTTTGAGGTATTTGTATTTTACTAATGATGTTAGTTGGTGAAAAGAAGATTTTTAATTCTTAGGTATTTCTATGTTACTTTAGTGGTAATTGTAGTTACTTTTTACTAAATTAATGAATTTATATTGGACATACTCAATTACTATTAGTGAAAGCCTGTAATTAGTTTTCTGTTTCTGTTTCTGTTTTCTAAAATGTGAAAATTTTCTGTTGAATTTCCGATAAATAAATAAATAGATTAAGATCTGATGTAAATGGTATCAACATGTAAAGATCGCCAAAGACGGACTTTCTTACCTATAATAAAACTGTTAAGTGACATGTCATCCCCAAGGAGAGACAGGGGCTTGTGGGCCCAGAAATTTAATTACATTAAATAAAATATGGAAATTACCTGTAATAGCTGTGTGAACATCTCTACAAGTGATTGGAGAACACTCCATAAGGCTTTTACTGAACTTCAAAATAATCTCCTGGTCAGCTGCGCTCAGCTTACTACACATAGCACTCTTTAAGTCAACATCCTTAGAATTCACGCAAACAAAGAAAAGCAGCAGTGACGCCACAAGGTATTCTTCATCCTCACTCCTCGCTTCTACTGTTCCATTTTCAAATTTAAATTCTGGATATTTCTCCAAAACAAACTCTTGCACCGTGTGCGCCTCGAATCTAGACGATTTTGACTCATCCAGATTGAGATTATCACGCAAATGTGATATTATATCCAAAAGAGATTCTATGCTCACATGATGCTCAGTTTTGGTGCTTTCATTGAAATAACAGTTAATCTATAATAAAGAACAAAATTATGTGAGTTCTTGAAAAATAAATGATCTGGACATTCATTGAAATTAAGTATGTTTCAAGAACATCTGCTACTTACCCAGTTGTTGATTATAATCTTCCATTTTTGTAACATGGTTCACGGTTTTTGTTCTCACACCACTGTAAAACTTTTATTATAATACTTAGTGTATAGTTATAATCCATGTGTTAATATCGTAAAATATTAATAAACAAACAATTTCATAACAGGCCGGCAAGTCAATGAAATGTTGTTATTCACCGTTGCGGTTTGAATTTGTTTTAATGCCGACGGTTGGTAGTTCCTAAATGTCAATGCCAAAATGCAGTGAAAATAAAGTTAACCCCTCAACGCCTCAACTAGATACACTATGAACCAGTATTAATAAAGTACGGTCATATAGTTACGGTTTAGTGTTATCATGCTTTTTTTTGGAGTTTCATATCATATTATACTGTATACATTTAACCTTACTACACTTATTATAAGTAAATGGGTTCTACTAGGAACAGCAGTAAAATATATCGAGATCAATTTATAATAAAAGTATGGACCTTACTGCTTATATAATACAGTTATACATTTTATTTATTTAACATTGCTATATGTGTATAAATATTACAGGAGTTTCAGAACGTATCGACATAAGTCATAGATATTAGCTAGATACCTACCGACTTTTATTTTTATTATGACTTCTACTGATATGTGTAACCTCACTGTTATCTGTGTATTTACGAATGAACTGTAATTAAATTAGAACTACTAAACAATTTACAGCATAAAATGTCTCCTACACGGGCTGCTGGATTGGTCATCTTTAGAAATGTGAATCAAGTCGTACAGTTTTTAATGCTACAGACATCGTATGGGGAACATCATTGGACTCCTCCAAAAGGTAACATTTCCTTTTTATCCTTTTCGATATTTCTTTTTACTTCAACATTCACCTATAATATTTATTTGAAAAAATAATCAATCAAAATAACATTAAGTTTCTTAAATTCTTATTAGTTTATTGTTCTTTGTTGGAAAAAGTTCGCAGACGTTTATTATATCTTAAGAGAAAAAACGTACTTAATGGTAAACTAGCACTGCATCAGTGTGACTCAATAAGTTTACTTACAAAATCTTATTTTGCAGGTCATGTTGATCCTGGGGAATCTGATTGGGTAACTGCTTTAAGAGAAACCAGAGAAGAGGCTGGCTTGACAGAAAATGAGTTAGAAGTTAGTTGCATATTGAACTATATAATAAGTAATATAAGGATAAAAAAGAATAACTAATGTAAATTGTAGATATAAATCAATTTTAATGGCCGCACAACTACAATTTACATTAATTGTTAAGATGTGATGATATGATATGATGTGAAGACGAGAGGAGGCATTAAATAGATACAAATGCAAACTATAAGGAAGATGGTGATTGTAGTGTGTTCACACTCAAATTCTCAGGAAACTTGTGTCTTGTTGACTTATATTGTATAAGTCATGTACACAAAGCAAAAGAGATATGGCTAATAGCTTTGCTTATCGTACAATGGTTCACATCGGGTACTAGGTTTGGAAAGCATACCCACTAGTATATTATTGGTTCTCCCTCCATCCAATGCTTCTATCCATCCATTTGAAACAGCATGAAGATTTTTATTGACAATGTACCACACAGCATGAGCCGATTTGGAAACTTTTGAAGTGTATAGAAACCAAAAGTAGGGATACATGTGAACACAGGATTGGCATAAGTCATAAATTGTAATCTTGTCTATGTAGATATGTGCTCACTGAAGTATTAGTATTAGTCATGGGTCAGACCAAATTAAAAAAAAAACATAGGTTTTAAATAAATAATTTGTGTTTCAGATTTACAAAGATATATCAAAGACATTGAATTATGAAGTGAAGGGTAAACCTAAAGTAGTTATATACTGGTTGGCAAAGTTAAAAGATCCTAATACAGAAGTTACATTATCTCATGAGCATCAGGATTTGAAATGGCTCTCTGTATCACAGGCTCAGGATATTGCAGGATATGATGATATGAAACAACTACTTGAAGAATTTCAGAAGAAAGCAGAATCATTGCTATAGAATTTAATATTGTTGTTTACTTTGGTAATAAGTGTTAAATAAATTGTAGAATTGATTAAAGGCAACAATCTTTTGATGATAAATCAACCTCCAGCAAAGAAACTACCCCTTTTCCCAATTAATAAAACCATGATAAACAGACTCCAAAAATAATTACTGGCCACTGACTTGGACCAATTCCTTCTTAAATCAAATCTGTTTAACATCTGACCGTCAAAATCTTGTCTATTCGCATTTCCAATTTAGATGATTTGTGCCGGATTGCTGCAGTCCGGATACCGTACTGCACACGACTGGTTTTATAATATTGCATACAAAGGACTCTCAGAAAAGTCGTGCAAGATCAGTGCGACACAACTGCAAAAAGAATGTAACGAACTATGTTTACATGTATTCTACCTATCTCAGTAGTTTACACGTATTGTACAGACGCCAGCACATCCAGAAATCCCCAATCTGACAAATTTCTTTTATAAATTTTCAACTTTATTACATAAGCAGAAGGTTCACTTTCAATTAGGGAAATTAGACAGATTGAGGTAGCTTGGTGTGCTGGCGTCTGTACCTAGTTTGTTATATTTATTTTGGGTCGTTGTTCGCTGTTGCGTGAGTACGGTAAACGCATCATGTTTCATCGTGACGTTAATAAGGGCGTTTTGAATTATGTTTTTGACTTTGATCTACATTTTTAACTAAATCATATAGTTAACGGAAACGCTATCTAGTAACATTCTAAAATAGTCAAAAAAATTAGCTTTTTTAATATTTGGTAAAGTGTATAAAAATCACTAGCTTTATATGTTAAAGAATATATTGGCAACGCTCTAGTACGGCATCGTTCATTTTTCTTCCGTATCAAGATACCAATAATAACGCTTCCTCGACAGAGTCGATGGCACGACTAAAGTCGGATATTGATGGAAATCACTACAAAACAATCTGTCTGCAGCCGCCTACCTAGTACCTCGTCAAATTAGACGGTTCGCGACGTGTAGCACTCCGGCTCACAGGCGTAAACACACCCTCGACGACATCAACCGTGTAAATTGAAAGCGCCCTCAGGAGTAAAGTTGGTATTCTAACACAATGGGATAATGGTTAAGGCCTCTCTTCTACTTCGTATTGTATTATATTTGTTATCTTTTTATTAGGAAAAAATTAAAGAATGCAGATTTTTCCGTTACTGTATGGTTTGTCATCTAATTTCTTTGCTTGAGAAGCCATAGTTATTTAGGGTTGGAGATTGTTTATGTGTAGTAGTGTGTATAGTAGTGTTATCATTTGCTCCCTAGACTGAACCGATCATAATGTGTTTTTTAGGGTCCCGTAAAAAAACGGAACCCTCTATAGATGTCATGTCTGTCTGTATGCCTTTCTGTCTGTCCATCCGTATGTCACAGGCACTTTTTTCCGCAACTATAAGGACTATACTGTTGAAACTTGGTAAGTAGATGTGTTCTGTGAACCGCGTCAAGATTTGCGCGACAAAAATAGATACCCTAAATTTTGGGGGTTCCCCATACATAGAACATGTGCGATATCTATGGATAGGTCTTCAAAAATGATATTGAGGTTTCTCATATCATTTTTTCTAAATTTTATAGCGAGAGACACTTCCAAAGTGGTAAAATGTGTGTCCCTCCCCCCCTGTAACTTCTAAAATAAGAGAGGGATAAAACTAAAAAAACATATATGATGTCCACCGCAAATTGATTTGAACGAGATCTAGTAAGTAGTTTTTTAATACGTCATAGGTACCTAAATCATAAACCGCAATTTCCCTTTCATTCAATTAATTACTACAAGAACTTTTGTATTATTACTTGCTGCTACGGAACCCTTCATGGGCAAGTCCAACTCGCACTTGGCCGCTTTTTTTTTAGTTTACTCACTTATGTAGATTGCTAGCTCTGCTAAACATAGAATTAAATACTGCACGTGGGGCGCAGCGGCTAAGACAGTCGCCTCGCCAGTTTCTGTCACGGGTTCGAATCCCGCTCCGAGCTACTATTTGTGTGATCCATAAATAGCTGTTCTGAGCCTGGATGTCATTTGTGTCCGTCTATTATATGTTTGTAAAGTACCCCGCGACACAGGGATTATAGTGCGTTTCATCGAATAGTTCCTATGCCGTCATGTTGGCAGTAGAGCAAATAAGTGTTGTCATTATTACCCATTCTTTGCTTCCATAAAATCAGGGAAATCAAGATGTATCTGAGTAGTACCCGTGACATGGTACGCGCCTTATGTACTCCTCTTTTAGAAACATTGCATTTCATTTCTTTAAATTGTATTAATCTAAATTATAACCCTGTCTGCTTAAAATTTCGTCCACATTACAACTTATTACCTGTGTTATACGAATAGGATACCATTAATAGCCATAACCGTCATAAAAGTCGACTATATGAAAGTCCTATTACAAGACTCATATGAAGTCGCAGGAACAGCTAGTTTGTACATTAGTATTTTAGAGAGATAGTAGGGAAATTAAAAATACAGAATCAATGAGTAAAAATAAACAAATTTTTATTTATATTATTTTCGGCAGTAACTATGTTCATCTAAAATGTCTACATCTGACATTTCCTCATCTTCGAAGTCGTCATCAGAAGTATCACTGTCAACCCCTACTTCGATAATGAACCTATCTATTTCACTATCTATAGATGAGACATCGGCGTAGTATTTTTCTTCAATTTTTTGTACGTGCTCACATTCTTTCCTCCATTCCTCTTCAGTAATTGTTGCCAATGCTTGTTCAGTAATTTGTACTATTTTATTGGTTTCCTGACCCACGTTTTTTTCTGCAATTCTTTTTTTTAATATACTCCATATGAGCTCAATGGGGTTCAAATCACAATGATAAGGTGGAAGCCTTACCACTTTATGGCCATGCTCTTTCAGCATCACATCTGCTTCGTATACAGGTGGCTGTTTGTGCTCTTTAATAATTTCATACAGCTGTGCCTTTATCATCGTAGGCAAATAAGAAAGACCTTTATTTGTGATCCAAGATTGCATTTCTGACTTAGTACTGGTCATTGTAGGTGGCTTATCGATCTGCACAGTATGGTAGGATGCATTATCCATGACAACAATTGACTGTGGAGGTAGATTTGGTATTAATTTTTCTTTAATCCACTTATTAAAATTAACTTTATTCATGTCATCATGATAATCACCTGGTTTTGATTGTGATCTAAAAATCAGCTGAGCATTGGGTATGAAGCCCATGGCGCCACCTGCGTGAACGATAATCCACCGTTGGTCCTTTGGAATCTGAGTATAAAACGCCTTCTTCAGTTTCACTTTGCCAACATTTTCCAGCACAATATGTAGCGTGTATGTATGTCTCGTCTAAATACACAACTGGCCGCTGAGCTCCAAGACGATTTATTCTCAATTCTTCCAAGTATCGATGACGCCAGGCGACGATGTCATATCTCTCCATCAAAACCTTTCTTTTGGATTTACATTTTTTGGAAATAAAATCCCATATTTTTTATAACTCTCCACAAAGTGGTGCGACTCCCTTTATAAGCTATGTCATTTCGCATTTCATTTAATAGTTTTGTCAGTGTAGGCAATTCCTTTTTTACGGCATAAAATTCATGAATTTTATGCCTTATAGCACACTGTTTAAAGTCGTCTAGTTTGTGAGTTTTTGGTCGAGGACCACTTTTGCGCGGTCTTGAATTTTTTTTTGAAGTTGATTTTTGATACAGTTTTTTCAGATATTCCTAAAACAAAATTCGATGTTTATTAACTACTTATTTTTTTCGTTTGTTTGACATTATAAATTCGTTTCAGTAGTGACGGACATTATAATCAAACTCTTGATTTTTATATCATTAGTATATAGGAAAACGCACCAGAAAACCACTTTAAAATATATGAAACTGAAGTAAATACAGTGTTTCTATTTTATAACTCTAAAGAACGCTGTATATGTATAATCTATATGGGTATTCATACTACTCATGACTATTGTCATTATTTTTACTGACCTTTTTTAAAAGGTCGGGAGGAGACAATATAACAGCAAATACAAATAAAAAGTGTTTAGTATAAATGATAATAGGTATATGATTAAGGGCCTAATCAAACTGATGCTGGTAACCCTATTTTACTAACCTGTAATGGCGGCAACCCGAGCTTGTACACATCTTATTGGAATAAGTGGGGCCTCGTTACGTTTTTCTCTTTCACAAAAGTCCTTCACCTTCAACACCATCACTCTTTCACCACTTTTTAATGTTTTAGGCATGATTTTCTTAAGATATTCCAATAAAACCTTGAATAACCTGCAGATACGTCTAAGCGTGTTGACACTGTTGACAGGCAGGGGTGCCAACATGACGGCATAGGGAGTATTTGATGAAACGCACTATAGATTCCTTAGTGCGGTGGTAGTCTTTTAAAAAAAATAGATTTTGGGGAGGATGGTGGTTCACAACATGCGCAGAGAACGTTTTTGTTTCTATATGTACAGACGCCAGCACATCAAGCTACCCCAATCTGTCAAATTTCTCCAATTGAAAGTGAACCGCATACTTTGGTGATAAAGTTGAAAATCTATAAAAGGAATTTTACAGATTGGGGTAACTGGATGTGCTGGCGTCTTTACTTATTTTACAGGCTTTTTTAGTTTGTAGAGGCTTATTACACAATTTATACACATAAGGCACGCCAATGGAAGTAAATCTCTATTTGTTTGTTGTTGGTTGGATTTGTATCGACATAAAGTCGCGGGAAAACATCCGTTGCGTGACGAAGGGGCAAGTATGAATGGAGATTCATATTTTAGTCTTGCAATACTAAATAATAAATATTCAGTCATAGATAATCATAACTTTACCATGCTACTGACAGGACTAACTAGTACTGACTTTAGTTGGATGGACTTAACAGAATACGTTGGATTGTTTATAAACATTGTTTGTTTTATTTAACTTTTTTTCTTCATTTTTGTGGTTTTGTTAGAAAATGAGTAAAAACGAAGATACCAGCAAACCCGTGTCACAGGACGACGTTATTCCAAGCAAGGAAAGTACTTTAAAGAATAAACCTAAAACACGGGGGAGAAAACGTAAACGGTAGGTACATGTTTTTAATAAATTTAACGTTGTAATGACAAAAACAAAAAAGAACTTGCTCTTCAAGTCTTTTTTTGTTTCTTGTAATTACATCGGTATTATAGAAATTCATATTACATTCAATTTATATTTATAGAAAATAATTAATATAATATTAAGATTAATATTGCTTATATAGGACCTAAAATATTTGTTTATTTATTACTGTTCACCTGGAGTGCCCTAACGGAGTTAATTGCATTACCTAGTTGTAAGCAGATTGCTATAATAACATATCTCTTATTTGTATAATCTCATAAGTAGTGGACACTGGTTAAGAGGAAAAAAATACACAGTCAAAATTTAACTCCCCTTACAAGAATAACGATCTGCTGGTGCATTTTGTACAAAGCACCTAAAATTATTGTTTCGCAAACTGGTTTTGTATAATAAGTTCACTTTCAGAGGGTCACCTGATGGTCAGTGATCACCACCAACCATGGACACTCAACACCAAGGAGTTGTGAGTGCATTGCTGGCCTTGAAAAGAGTCCGCAAGCAATTGTTGTTGGCCTGAAGAATATTAATAAGGGAGCTATCTTAACACATTCCCTGTCCCAGAACAAAAATATATTCATACATCTATTGATCATATTTTTATAAGTGAACAATAATTATATAA
Source organism: Pseudoips prasinana (assembly GCA_951640165.1). Taxonomy (NCBI): domain Eukaryota; kingdom Metazoa; phylum Arthropoda; class Insecta; order Lepidoptera; family Nolidae; genus Pseudoips; species Pseudoips prasinana. The sequence continues at coordinate 25,798,549 of OX621251.1, read as the reverse complement.
GGGTTGACAGGTATACTAATATCAGTTAAAAAGCTATATATTTCATAGACATAAACTGAAAAATAAATTTATGACTCCATAAGGAGGATGTGTGAACTAAAATCTCTGTGACATCCTATGGATATAATCATATTATATGATATATGATATACATCACATTTATCTTTGGAGTATGACTCCAACTAGAGTCATAGATGTTTGAGTTTGGCACAAATGTGACTCTTTTGGAGTCGTTGGACAGGGAATGTGTTAAAATCATATCAGATGAATCCCAGCAGCCAATACTGCATCATACAGCATGTGGTACCACTCAAGAGCCTTCCTGCCCTAGAGCTCATCAGTTCTTAAATGTATATGCCCTGCCCACTGCCACTCTAGGTCTGCAATTCTTCAGGTTATGTTGGTTACTTTGGTTCACCTGCAGAGTTCAACATTTCTGATTCAATCTCACAGTACTGGGCAAAGTAATCTTCATTAGACTTTAGGCCATGAGTAATCTTGTGAGGGTCATAGGAAGTGACCCTGTCTTTGTTTCATAAGTCATCATTAGAAAAACTAGTTGATGACTTTTTATTTGAGATACACTTAAAATAATAATATTTAAACTAGGAAGACAGAGGATTGTTAAGCAATCTGGCTCTAAGAAAAAATTGTTAAAGAGAAATCCTAAATTAAGAGTCTAACTCTCACTAACCTGCTGTCCCTTATAAAGGGCTGTAATACCAATAGGATTAACCTAACTCTTTATGATGAGAGATGATCCAACCTCATCATCATCATCAACATATCAGCGGAAAGACGTCCACTACCGGACAAAGGTTTCCGCCAAAGATCTCCACAATAGCCGCTCCTGCACTACCTGCATCCAGCGGCTACCCGCAGACCGCACAAGATCATCGATCCAACCTCATATTGAGATAACTCTATCCTACATAACAAGCTTGTATGAGCATCAGGTGTATCCTGATGCTCATCATCCTCTCACTAGTTTGCTGTCCCTTATGAAGTTCTTTAGTACCAATCAGAATGATATGTTCCAACAATCATTATTTAAAAAAAAATCTTTGAGCAATTTGATGGTTCTCCTCACAACCTCCTCGGTTTTCATCAGCAATTAATTTGCTTTTACATGCATTTACACTCACTTTTGCTCATCCATCTGTACATACAGACTTTGAAAGTCTTGCTATACAATATTAAAATTTATCTCTTTGTCCCTAGCTATTATAGCTTATATAAGCTATATTAGCTTTTATTAATTTTGTTTTCAGTTTTCATACTCTTAAAGATCCGGGTGGCTCATAATACAGGTTTCTTGCTAAAATCCTAAACCAGGAACCAGTCTACTACAAAGTTACATCTTATGAATCCTGTAACTAATTATCTTAGTGGTGAGATAATAAATTTCAAAGTTATATCTTATGAATTCTGTAACTAATTCTCTTCTAAATCTTAGTGGTGAGGTAATAAATTTCAAAGTTATATCTTATGAATCCTGTAACTAATTACCTTAGTGGTGAGATAATAAATTTATTTGTTATTTATTTATTTTGGAGACCTAGTAATGTGCAGAAATTTTAAAAAAAGATGTTTTTTCTTTATTTCCTTAGACAATCCAGCGACAGCAGTGAGTATGAAGATGTACTTCCAGACAACACTATGGAGATGGAGAAGAATCTCCATGCATCAGCCTTAAAAAATAACCTGGATGACATTAGTGTCAGAAAAATTCTCAAAGTATGTATTTAGTTTAATAAAGCCGTAATGAGTACCTTATTATTAATAATATACATATTTACACATATTTCAATCACTTCGGAAGATCTTTAGGGCGATTGGAACCCGCACTTAGTACTTCTTATTCTGTGCCCGCACAAGCGTCGCATCTTATCTGGCACTAAATTAGTATGTTTCTCTCTTTGAACTGAGTAAGACATTAATTACACCAGTTACACATTACCATATTTTCTCCATTTTAACATTTACCCCCCTGGGTTTTATTTAAGTGTTTAATATTAATTTTATAAAATCGTCATCCTTTGCAATTGGTGTTTCAATATTATGTTAGTTTATAAAGCGTTTGAGCTTAGTTTAAGGATAATAAGCACCAACCAGGTCTGGATGGAGTTTGCATATTTTAGTAAATGCTAATTCGGGCGGTAGTTCTCTAGGGATCGTATCACATTTCAAATGTTTTTAAAGCCCCCTGGCTAGTATAAATAATAGGTCTTTACCTATGAAATTGCCGTTTTGTATGAAAAAATTTAAACGAATTTTTTTCATGAATTTTTTTATTTGTATTAATCGAAGTAATCACCCATGCAATCAATGCATCTTTGCCATCGCAGTGGCAGTTTATTGATGCCCTTCTTAAAGAAATCAGCTGGACGGGAGGCAACAAATTCTTCAAAGGCATTTTGTACTGCCTCTCGGGTATTGAATTTTTTTCCCGCCAAGAAGTTATCCAAATTCTGGAAAAAGTAGTAGTCTGTAGGCGCAAGGTCTGGTGAGTAGGGCGGATGACGGAGAGCTTCCAACCCCAGTTCTTGCAACTTGGAGACCGTCTGCTGTGCAGTATGAGGTCGCGCGTTGTCGTGCAGGAGCAGCGGAGACGAGCGATTGACCAATGCTGGTTGGAGATGCGCCGGCTTCTCCATCATTGTGCTCAGTTCTTCACAGTACACATCTGCAGTAATGCTCACCCCGTTTGGTAAGAAGCTGTGATGAATCACACCGGCGCTAGACCACCAAACAGTGACCATCACTTTTCTAGGGGTAAGTTTTCGTTTAGGGCATTGTTTAGGTGCTGAACCAGGATCCAACCAACTTGCTGAGCGCTTGCGGTTATCAAACAGAATCCATTTTTCATCGCAGGTAACAATGCGGTTCAAAATTCCTTCATTTGTGTGTCTGTTGAGCAGTGCAAGGCACGTCTCGACGCGTACTTCGCGCTGGCGATCATTGAGTTCGTGGGGCACCCATTTGTCAAGCTTTTTTACCTTGCCAATTTGACGCAAATGGACCAATATTGTTTTGACGCTAACGTCGAAAGCTGCTGCTAATTCAGCCGTAGATTGTGTATCATCAGCTTCCACAACCGCCTTTAATTCGTCATTGTCGACCAAAGTCTTCGGACGACCGCGAGGTTCATTTTTCAGGTCGAAATTTCCAGAACGGAAGCGAGCAAACCAATAACAGGTGGTGCGTTGGTTTGTAGTGTTAGCTCCGTAAACGTCGTTGATGTTGCGTGCCGCTTGTGCCGCGTTGCTGCCACGACGGTACTCATATTCCATAATTACTCGAATTTTTAACTTATCCATGATGACGAAAAAGATTGAAATGCGATGAAAATGTAACACTAATCAATAAAGAAATGACTACTTTTGGAAAAAAGAATCCATGTTTTTAAAATAAAATTAATTTGAAATTAGAATTCTTAGCCAAACAAAAATTATTTTGATTTGAAATGGCCAGTACTGCAGAACGGCAATTTCATAGGTAAAGACCTAATATAAATTTAAGTAAATGCTTAAGTATACATTTGGGGTGACCTGGCAGGCTACCCTCTTATTCGCCGATTATCGTGATAGCGTTCAAATAGATAAAGGTTAAAGATTCCGGACAATTTATGACGTCACATGTGCTCATGGAAGCCGATTGAATGAATGATTTGGTCATTATTAACCTTCATCTATTTGAACGCTGATCACGAACACGATATTAATACTGAAAGTTTACGGATCGATCGGGGAGACTGGCTATATGTACAGACGCCAGCACATCAAGGTACCCCAATTTGTCAAATTTCCCCAATTTAAAGTAAACCTTATACTTTTGTGATAAAGTTGAAAATCTATAAAAGAAATTTGACAGATTGGGGTAGCCGGATGTGCTGGCGTTTGTAACTATATAGGCAAATTTGACTTAATGTTGGTTAAATAACTACTCAATTTTCTGTCTGTCCTGTAAAACAGTTGGTTAGTTTCTCTTAACCCTTTCGCCAGCAGTGGGGATATAGTTTCCAGCATATTTTAAACTCTATTAGCTTGTAATAAAGTTCACAGTGTATAAATTAAAAATCTACCTAATACCTTCTGCTTTGCTACAGGGTTTTTATTCAGCACTTGGGTATTAACATACACTTGTACTTGTCAACCTCACAATGCAGTACATAAACATAGTATAAAAGTTATAAAAAAAAATTAATCAGTCCGTCCGTGCGATTTGTTTTATCGCATATATTTTCTGAAATCCTTAAATAAATAACAAGTTACTAATCTAATATTTTGAAATTTAGTTCTACTATATTAAAATTAATGAATGGAAGACTAAAGCAAAAAGACGAAATTCGAAATGAGGGTGTGATCACATGCACGGGATCACCGATCACGCGTTAATGGGCCAAAGCGATCCTCGCCGCTGAGGAACCAACCCTAGCTAGCCTGCGCGGTTATCGATACAATTAATTATTAATTTATTGTTTTACAATTGACACAAAGGTACTAAGTATTTCTGACACAGGTCTACAGCGTTCACCCAATACATTTAGTATGTGTTAAGGTAGTATGTATGTACAGATTAAGTTAAGCATGTTTAAATATTTTACAGAAAGTGGTCACAAATGACCATGTTCTAGCTCTAGTGAAGTTACGGGAAGAAGAAGAGGATTCAGGTCCCGAGGAGAGTAGTCTCAGGCCTAAACTTACAAGAGCCAAAGTTAAGTAAGTAAATATTCTTTAAAAATAGACCTACGCCATATTTGGGGTTCCTTAAAATGAACATTTATAACCCTTATGGAATAACTATCATACCCGTTGGCCCATAGGATTTCCTCAATGCAAAAAGAAAAGAATAAAGTTAGGTGTCTATAATGTGAAAATAACAGCCTTTTCGTAATGCTTATGAAGGTATATACTTATGAAAAATAAAAAAACACTAGCTAGGCTAGACTCTAAAACGGCTGCATCGATTGACGGAACTTTCACTGTCACACAGCTGATGTTATAAGGAGGAATATAGCGTATTAACATATTATAATATTCGGCAATCTAAAATATACTTTTTTCTGAAAGAAAGCTAAATACCTAAGTCTAAGACTTCGCTGCCTGTCAGTCCGTCTGTCACCAGGCTGTATCTCATGAACCGTGATAGTAAGACAGTTAAAATTTTCACAGATGATGTATTTCTGTTGCCGCTATAACAACTAAAAATAAATATTTAAGGGGGCTCCCATACAACAAATGTGAATTTTTTGCTCGTTGGTACGTAACTCATACGCTCACGCGTCCGACTCGCACTTGGCCGGTTTTTATTTAAATTGTGTGATCATCGCTGGAATAGTAGAGATAAAATATACAAACTCACATTCGCATTTACGCGGACGAGGTCCCGGGTGACAACTAGATTGCCTACGGCGTGCTCTGGCTGTCGTCAGATGAGACTAAAAAGGTCCGAGTAGTTACGTGTCGGTGTGTGGAACATTTCAGCTACACAACCTACAATACAAAGTTAAATATTAGTTTTATAGCATTACTAGCTGTGCCCCGCAGTTTAACCCACGTTAAATTTTTTTAATTATAGCCTATGTGTTAATACAGGGTATCAGCTAACTCCATACCAAATTTTATTTAAATCTCTCCAGCCGTTAAGACGTGAAGAAGTTACAAACATACACACTCACAAACTTTCAGCTTTATAATATTAGTGTGATTCGCAATGCAAAGCATAAATGTAAGCTCAGAAATGGAAAGTCATAAATTTAATCGTCCAGCGGGTCTCGAACCAGCACCCTCTCACCGGAGGTAGGCGCTCTCCGTTAAGCTACGAATGCTACACACTGATAGATCCTATTTAAGATTGCCTTAGTAACACCCGTTTGGAGAATTTTTTATTCGTTTTCTATCTTGTTTTCTAGAAACACCGACTGATATGTTCACAGTTGCATGTGTAAGATCATATCATATTGAGAACACCTTCAAAGCTATAACAGCTTGGTTTTACAGCATTATTCGCAATGGAAATCGTAAATCTTATCATTCTTTTAAGACAACAAATTACTTCCTGACACAGAACAACGATTTATTAGTCTCACAATTAGTTGTCCGGTGCGGGGCTCGAACCCGCGACACGAAGCGGCGAGATGACTGTCTTACCATTGTCTTAGAGCAGTTCAAAATTGGAAAATCATAAATGTAATCGTCAGGCGGGTCTCTAACCAGCACACTTTACCGATCTGGAGTAGGTGCTCTGGGTTAAGCTACATCTTCGGAAAGGATGTTAACAAGAAAAAAAAATGATTTATTCCCAACAAGCGCAGATACTCCTTAACTTAGTTTACGTAAAAGACAATATAACTAATTCACAATATACTAATTATATAATATTTGATCTGCCAGTGTGTATCATTTGTAGCTTAACACCTAGCGCCTACCCCGGATTTAAAAAGCCCCTGGATATCATAAATGTAATCGTCCGGCAGCTTTCCTCAAAAGTACGACATTTTCTAATCACCAGGGAGTTAATGAAAGTATCTCCAAAAACTGCAACATGGAACTTAGAGCTGACTCCTATCAAGCATATCCCAGTGAAGACCCGGCCGGAGGTGAAGGCTCTGATCGCGCAGGAGCTGCCGGAAGATGAGGACGATGAGGAGTACGAGCCCACGAATGATGATGTGCCGGTTAGTTACCTTTTAAAACTTGACTAGCACTTGACTAGGCGATTAAGCGATAGTTCGATCGCATGACCACAACTCGCCTCTTGAGTCGTGTCTTTACAAGGCTATAGAAGACTCTATGGCATGCCCAGGGGGGTTAGTGGCTAAGTCGCCGAACATCGGTATAATTTATTTATTTATCACTTTATGCACATAAAATTTTACAAAGCAGGACTTAATGCCCTAGGCATTTTCTGCCAGTCAACTTTAGGGTGGTGTAGAGAGAGCATGGTAGGTGCACAGATCGTAAAGATTAATAGTAAAAAATGGATTATACAATACTATAAAATACTATACAATGCAATACATACTATATTATACGATACTATATATATATCTAAATATATAATACTATACTATACTATTCAATCCGATCATGTAAATACATACATACATTTATAATCAAGGGGTTTCGGCTATGAATTTCCGAAGGATATGCTCTCGAACTTTCTTTTTAAATGAGAAGCGACTTTTGGCCATCTTGATTTCGAGAGGTAATGCATTCCACTGAGGAATAGATAATTAAAGAAGAGTGAAGGAAGTCAGTGAGATGGACATTGAAGGAGACGATTGTGAGAAGAGCGAAGATTTTTACTGTGGTTAGTAAAGAGATCGGCGTTCAAATAAATAAAGGTTAAAAATGATTTAATCAAATCGTTATATAATATCAATATATCAATATCGTTAAAATGGGCTTCCATGAGCACATGTGACGTCACAAATGGTCCGGAATCGATTTTCAACGTCAAAGCCTTTATTTATTTGAACGCCAATCACTATCCCGATGTTCGGCGACTTAGCCAGTAGCCACCCAGCACCCGATTATCGGGTTCAAGGCGTGGCTGTGAAAAAGTTAATCTTAATCAAGTGAAATGTCGACCCTTCACTCACATTATCTGTGCTGTACTTTTACATGAAGACTGTACGTGTGGTGCAGTGGTTAATGTATTCGCCTAGCTACTACTCTGGTGCACTTGTGTTGGATTTACGGGCTGGTTGGCGGGGTTGATAGATGCTTGCCTTCCACGCCGCCTGGTCGTGGGTTCGATTCCCATCCAGGACAGATATTTGAATGCATGAACATACCGTTTGTCCTGAGTCTTGGCGTAATTATCTATATTAAGTATGTTTTTACAAAAGAATAGTAGTATATGTAAAGCTCTACTTAGTTTGGGATCAGATGGTCGTATGTGAATAATTATTATTAATCCGATACAGTACAACTATATAATATGGAATTGTTCACTGTATTAGATTTGTCATAAAGTTAATATTTAACTCGTAATTCATGATTTTGTTACTTTTCAAATTGTTTTACCCTGTTTGAAAGTTTTCTGTTCACTCTATTTTAACCCGCACTTGTTAAAACAGGGTGTTGCCAGAATCTTAAATGATGTATATAATTTTGGAATTGTATTATGATTTAATTATGATTTAATTCAATAAATAATATACGTGTGTTATTTAGAGTGACGATGACCAAGGATTAGAATCTTGCAGCGACCTGGACTCACAACCTCGAACCCCCGCTACGCCACGGAGTCAACATACCGCGAGCCCCCAAGTTGTTAAAGATGGACCTTTCAAAGTGCCACTGGTATGTTTAGTTTCTTTATTTTTAACTTTCACTGCTACACCGGACAAAAGAGGAAAGCGGGGCTCAAGCCGTTTAGCATATAAGACTACAAACTAAGCAACCGATGCCTGATCGCACCCACTTTGTGGAGATCACAATGCTGCTAAGGGAGGTTACTGTAGAGGGTTATTTGTAGAGATATTGCGTGCAACTGTCGCTCTACGTTAATACGCGATAAAGTGGGACATGATCGAGCTATGCTTTGTTTATTATTAACATAACTTTGTATTTGTGTGAATTACACTCAGCTACTATTCTACTGAGAATAGATGTTCTAACTGAAAATACTCAACATCATCATCATCGACCTGATATCATCCACTATTGGACATATGCCTCCCCCAAAGGTTTCTAAAGTTGCCATTTGGAGGGGTCTGCCGTAGTTAGGTGGCTGTTAGTACACAGGATACGCTGCTACCCGACTACCGGGTGGATGGATCCCTTAGTCGCCTTTTACGACACCCACGGGATGTAACGGGGAAACCCTGTTATACTTTCTGGGCGGGAAGCACACGGCCACCAAAATACTACTTTTACTCATACACCTAGATAAAGTTGTTGCCCTTTTTCCATATCTCTCCTAGTTAACCGATTCAATGCGGATGGCGCCCGAGAGGCGCCATGGAAATATTTTACCTGTGGCGTTTGGTTTACATTCAATATCGAGTCGCAACTACACTTAAAAGACAATGATGACAAATGAAAAAACGCAGCAATTTCCAATTCATGGTGAATGGCACTTTAATAGCGCCATCGCATTCCCTGGCGCTTGGATCCTCAAAGGCGCCACGAACTTCATATTTGGTAGTTTACCGTACTGAACCGGTTAACCCATCACAAGTAGCAAATTATTTATTTATTTAACAACTGTTTTCTTATTACTGCACTGGTACATGCTGATAATATTTACAAGAATTACCCAGTTACTTCACAGCTGAAATAATGAAATTTACTCAACACTTTGGTATTAACATACACTAGTACTTGTCAAGCTCACAATACAGTAAATAAACATAGTCAAATACAGTAACAAAAAAAATTGAATTGGTCCGTCCGTGCGGTCTGTGTTATCACATATATATTATTTTTTATTTTAGTCCTTAAATAAATAACAAGTTACTAAGATATTATCTTGAAATTTAGAACTATAATATGAAAATTTAAATGCTCAAGAAGGCTCTCAACTAGCAGCCTAATTTAAGCGACTAAGGGCACCTTTATGGGGTTTTGCCACAGCTCAGGGGGTCGCTGTAGTAAAAAGATGGAATTCTAAATGGGGGTGTGATTACTTGCACGGGATCACCGATCACGTGTTAAGGGGCCAACGCGATCCTCGCTGCCAAGGAACCTACCCTAGCTAGCCTGCGGCTTTCTCTAGCTACCTAGGTGGACGACCCGGAGAAGAAGAAGCCACTAAGAAACTCCGGGCTTGCTTTTTCGTCTTCTTTTGATTATTGTTTTATATTATTTCCTATCCTTTCTGCAGGATGTGTCGACACCAACCCGCCGCAAATTGGACTTGGAGGAGGAAGCGACGATCGCTCTCCGGACTCGATCGAAGTTGAGCCTCTCGGCGACTTCGATCGAACACATCGAAAGCACTTTCATACCTCCCGATGACCTACCGATGCCTGTGGTCGATAACCTCTGGAACGAGTTCTTGAACGAGTGTCTCAACCCGGCGTCAGTGTCGAGGCATGAAGATGATGATGAGGCGGATCCGGAATATAATGTTGCTGCTGATCCCGATGCGCGTGAGTTGTTTTTTTACATGATTAATTCGAAAAATATTATTGTGGTAAAATGCAATTATTTATTTCAAATTTATGGGTATATACATATATCTATGTCGCAGATTCAGATGGATTAGAATCAACGTCCACGAGGTCCGTGTCCGCCATGTTGTATTTTTAAAATCGATCAGTGCGCACACCCGGCGCAGGCGACGGTACTAGAACAAGTGTCAAGTCCAATCGCACTACTGACAGATATTAGTGCATTGACAACGTCAAATGTCAACCCTTCAAATCACGATGACACGTACAACAGTGTTGCCACTCCATTATTATGATATCCACGATTTACTAGTGTTGCCACTTCATTCTTATAGAATCGTGCATAGATTATTTATTATTCTCCGACACGGCCATTCTGATAATCAACGCGCATTTGCGTTGTCACTTACTAAGCACACGGTACTTAGGTTTCTTAACTTTAAACCAAGCGTCAATTCGCTCATCGTCTATACGGTTCCAACAAGGCACCACCACTTCCAACATGAACTCAAACTTTCAGCAAAGCGTTGAAGCTTTCAGCATAAAATGCAACACATAGCAAAGCGTTGAAACTTTCAGCATAAACTGCAACACACAGCAAAGCGTTGAAGCTTTCATCATAAACTTCAATACACAGCAAAGCGTTGAAGCTTTCAGCATAAACTGCATCACACAGCAAAGAGTTGCAGCTTTCAGCATAAACGGCAATACACAGCAAAGCGTTGAAGCTTTCAGCATAAACTGCAACCCACAGCAAAGCGTTACAGCTTTCAGCAAAAGTTCAATTACTCGGCAAAGCGTTACAGCTTTCAGCATTGCACAGAGGCAGCACTTAAAAAACGCTGCAAAACGTTGCAGCTTTCAGCATCATCCTTGGGTCACGACTAATGAGCCCAACCTTACTGCAAAGCCTGATGGCTTTCAGCAGGACATCAGGACAAAGCGATAAGGCTTTCAATCCACCCTTCAATAAAGCGTAGTAGCTTTCAGTTTAAATAAAACATTTTATCAATCAGCAATGAACATAAGTCTTTTATCAACACAGGTTTACGTTCAACAAAACAATGTAATTATCGTTCAACTCAAACAATGATCATGATTCAATACAGTAATTCCATCCAAATTACTAATTACACCAAATTAGGATACCAAATTAATCAATACAATTTTTTCCATTATTAAATAAAACTATTCAATTATGGGTTCTACAGGATCAAGATATTCTGACAATTCAGGAAAACTAGCTGGATATTTACGTAGTCGTTCATGGCACACATATTGGGCCCGTCCCCCAGATACTGGTTCCACCGTATAACGCTCATTGGAACACACTTTAGCTACCCTGTAAGGGGCTTTTCTCTATACTCTTACTTACAGTACAATTCAAAACGAGTTTTACTTCGCCTAAGACAGACTTCCAGGATTCATTTTTATAATTTTCGGCCACTGTAAAACAATTTGTCAAGGTGGACATCATTCGCTCCACCCGACCATTAGCTCGGCTAACACTATCTCGTGGAACTCAATGGCCCAACCTCGGCATAAATCCTGAAAGTCTTGACCAGTAAAAGATGTACCTTGATCAGAGATAATTCGTTTCGGGGTTCTAAATATGTGGACAAAGCTACGTAGTGCCTCGCAAGCAGATCGTGATGTTAAATCTTTGACACACATTCATTGACAAAATTTAGTAAAAGCGTCTACGATGACTATCACATACTCCTTAGAGGTCTTACTACAAGTTCGATATTGTTGTTTTCCACCCTGGAACATTATAGGTAAGTGCGCAATGCAGCGTCACGAACTCAAAGCACGAAGATTGCGATAGTCAACAATAGTGTCACAAGCACGAAACGCGGAGCTTTCAATACTCAATCGTAACAAGCATAAAGCGCGGAGCTTTCAATGCTCAACCACCACAAGCACAAAGCGCGGAGCTGCTTTCAATGCTCAACTGCTACAAGCACAAAGCGTGGAGCTTTCAATGCTCAACTGCTACGAGCACAAAGCGCGGAGCTTTCAATACTCAAGTTTCAGGAACTCGAAGTAGGGTATTTCCCTTGTCACACAATTTATTTCAAATCAACCAGCTTTATTACTCATAATGTTACACATAAATGTGTCTTACAATGAACTCCAATAATCATTTTAAACTTAGAATTTAACTCAACCATCGGCATTAACTACACTGTTATTTCTGACTGCAACTGTCAAATTCAAGTTTTTCGTAACATACGTAGGTACTTAACGCGTCCACCAGCTATTGGCTGTTCCTTGTATCTATCGTTGTCATAGACCTTTATTATCTTACAAGGATTTGAAAACTTTTCACTTCATTTGTTTATTGTTAGAATAGAATAGAATACTCCCCATTGTACACACTCAAACAGGACAATTACATAGAAGACAAAATAAATAACACATTTTGTTAGGGTTCTTTCCGACAAAAACAATGTCTCCTATTTTAAATGGATTTTAACTTTGCTCTTGCCATAACGCACCTTATCAGCATGAGCTAGCTCGTCCATCCTGCATTATGCCTCACATCTAAGTTCGTAGAGGTTAATCTTACCATATTTTTGGACAAGGGCATTCATTTTGGAGGGGAACTTTTATTACAACCAGTCAACAATTGAAGCGGACTTCTAACTACGATACAATTTAGCGCGATTTGGATTACACCTGAAGCTGCCTTCCAGAACCTACGCTCGTGGTTCTCGGTTATAGTGAAGCTATTAATTAGAATAGTTCGGGAAGCTACGCAACATCTTCCCATCACAAATAACGCAGTGTTTCAAGTCTAAAGTCTTTCACGTGGTCGCTTACTATTGGTCTCATAAGAAGGCTCAAGGCAACCCAAAGAGCAACGGAGAGGGCCACGCCCGGAGCATCCCCGCGCGACCGAACAAAAACGTCGCAATCCGCATGCGAAACAAAGCAGCCGACATAAAAATTGTGTCACAAATCAGTAAGTTAGTATTTTGAGTTCAATATACCTAGTTTGTAAGTAAGTACAACATTTGTTTACCATGTACAATATGGCAAATGTGTGAAACTTAAATGATGTAAACAATAACACCTGTATTCACCACATTTACACAAATAAAGATATTATGATTATAACCAAAGAATTGCCAAACCGAAACGGCAGCGGGCGGGGCACACAGCTCCCAACACCGACGGCCACTGGATCAGACAGGCTCCCGACCGGGGACCACGCACCGGAAGACGCAGCGCGGGCAGGCTCCCCACAAGGAGGGCCGACCACTGCGGAGATTTCCGGGGGAGGCCTCCGTCCAGTAGACGTCTTTCGGCTAACAGAATGATGATGAATTATTACTTGAACAGACACGAATCTCTCCACTTGTCAGTAATTGAGAAACGTCTTTACAGTCGATCAAATCAATACGCCATAGCTTGTACAAGCGTCAAGATTCTGTAATAAACAAACTTCAGCATGGACCTCGCGAGTGATGCGGATGACTTTGTTACTAATAGTCAAGCTCAATCCCGGTTAAGTAAAAACATCTCTACCTATCATAACATCATGAGGCAAAATATGTGAATCTACAATTACAAAAGTCACTTCTCACACACGAGTACTTCGTTGACCTTGACAGGCAGATAAGTAATGGAATCAGGCGTTACTTTGCGGAAATCCATAACAATCAAAATACAAAATCAATATGTAGTGTTAATTCCGCTAATTGTCACCAGTACGATACCCAACACGTGTTTCAGTCCTCCACGGACCATTCTCAAGGGCTGCTAACTCGTCGAGTGCTCAAAGGAGACTCCTATTTTGATTGACAGGCAGACTAATACGGGAAAAAGAAAATGTAATGTTCGACCCAATACCTGTCAGGCGCGTGGATATAAAATCTCAAGTACCTGTATGGTTATCAACAAATCATTTACGAATTAGGGAACAATCTGTCTGTTACCAACCACTGTCCACAAGAGCGTGTATGTGACCTAACTTGCCCCTACATCCATAGACTTCGAAATAAACCGTTCAAACTATTTAACCTTCAAAACGCGCATATTGTCACCATAAAAATTAAATATAACAAACGTTGGGCGTATTTTCAACATCTAAAAGTATAAACCACACAAAACAACACGTGTTATGAATTTCACAGATATCAAAAATTCTTCAGTGCAGCATAAGGTCATCAAGTGCCTTTTTAAACAATATAATAAAAGTACTTACATGTTTCTTCTCATAAAATAAAGATTCACCACTCACACTCGACACGAGTCACTTTTACTTTAGAGGTTACTTTAAATTTACTCTAATACAAACTGGTGAATTCTCCCCAATCGCCCATGCCGTCGCCTTACTTGCAAAAAGACAGCACGATCAACTTCGCCTCGAAAAGAACAAACCAATTATTTTAACTCCAAGACTCGACCGACAGAAAGGCAGCCTAACTATCAGAGCCCGTAGTCTCTTCACTGTTAAATAAAAACTTCTTCCACGTTCACTGATGCACCAAAAACTATTCTTGCCGAGAGACTCCGCTTATCGCGAGTAACCACATCGAAACATGAAATCAGTAGGCGTGTTTTAAACAAGTCTGAACATACCTGAGTATCCGAGATACCTGCGATAACAACTTCGATTTTGTTACCTTCGCTCCAAGCAGGCTTCAACCAGTTAATCAAGGCAAGCTTATAAGTCGAGTACTCCACGTATGTAAGTTCTCGCACGGTCACTGCACCATACGGCACCATATCTTGAAAAAGGTCATCAATCTCTCGGTCGCCGCAAACTGTTTTGATACACGCTCCTTTGCTTCGTCTAACGTTTTGCACAACGGGTACGACTTCGAAGTCCATTTGCGAGCTCGACATCGAAGATGTGTCAATGTAACGTATCGAGTTTCGTAATCGGTTCACGAGTTTGCGATACAGCCGTAAATTCACGATCAGCGGGGTTGTATTTTCATCGTAATTTTTCAAATTTGTAATGACACTATTTTCGCTATGTGGTGGAACCGAATCACGAAAATATTCTTGATTTTGAGTAGCAGGCATTGCGGTAGACACGTAGGATGATTTTGGAATCAATCCCACCGCTGCTGTCGCAGATTCAGATGGATTAGAATCAACGTCCACGAGGTCCGTGTCCGCCATGTTGTATTTTTAAAATCGATCAGTGCGCACACCCGGCGCAGGCGACGGTACTATTTTTTTTTTTTTTATTTATTGGCAATCTGCCGTTAATTTCAGCAATTTTGCCAGTGTCATGTAATGGCTACACATGGGATAATGCAGGATTATGTTTTATATTTATAATAGATACTAAATTGTGGTACGATTTTGATACCTGGAACAGAAACAAACATAAATCATTGTTAGTTATTTATATATATTTACATAAATTAAACACAGAAATACATATATATACATACATGTCCTATAATTTTATTTTGTTAGTTGATATAAATTTAATAAACGCACTAATCATTTGAGGATCAGGAAAAAATGATAGGAGGTGTCGAACATTCACTGGTTGCTGAATTTTTAATTTTGAAATTATTTGTTTTAATGGTAAGGAGTTATATAACTGGCAACCTAAGAAAATGTGATCAAGAGTGCCGTCATCCAAGCCACACTCGCATAGGGAATTGTCACGCACCCTGATCTTGTGCAAGAACACTGGAGTGCAACAAAATCCAAGCCTGATTCTACATATTACAGAAGTGACGGTTTTGCAAACTTTTTTAAATTTATAAAACCAAGGCTTAATTGGAATGATGGGTTGAATAGATGCGTATTTGCACCCCTTAGTTTTACTGGTCACAATCCAAGAAGACTGCCAGGAGTCAAAAAGATCGGTCTTCGCACTATGCAGCATATCATAAATTTGGACAGAATAATGCTTCATATCTGCAGAACTAGAATTTATGGCCGCTTTAGCAGCCTCATCCGCATATTCGTTTCCGCTAATACCTACATGAGCCGGAATCCATACAAGCAGCACTTCAACCTCTTTAAGAGAGCACAAATATAAGATTCTTCTTATTTCAAAGATAGCTGGGCTGCGGAGGTTATCTTTAAAAGGATTTTTAACTATTGCGTCTAGGGCGCTTTTAGAGTCCGAAAAAATTATTGCCTTGGATATAATCGTATGACTGAAAATAAACTGACAAGCTTCGAGAATACCTATACACTCTCCAGTAAAAACTGAAGCTTCAGTAGGGCACTGGAATTGAAGAGTAATACGAGAATTGGAGTAGAATACAGAGATACCAGTTTTACTGTTTGGAGTCAATTTAGAGGCATCCGTGTAAAATCTGTGATAATCTTGCCACTTATCATGAATTAAAGAGGATAGAAGGGCATCAGCTTGAACAGTGTCCTTATTCAAACCTATATATGGGATATAATTTGGGCAAAAATGCAAAATTTCATAAGGAGACCTATAAAGGGGGAATTTAGTACCTTGGATTAAAGGAGCACTTTCCTCAACCCTACGCATTTTCCTAAACGAATGCAACATCAAAGGAGGGTCTTTGGATCTCCAATAATATGCTTGTCTGCACAAATTATCCAAATGGGATAGTTTGTTAATAATTTTATGATTTTGAAGGAAAGATGCCCTGTAAACAAACCTATCCGCGAGATATTGTCGGCGAAATAGAAGGGGAGGTTCACCGCCTTCTACCCTCATGGCATTGATCGCAGTTGATCTCATACAACCTAATATAATACGTAAAGACTTTGATTGGATAGATTCAAACTTAGCCAAGGCAACTTTACTACATGGCTCAAGCAGGAAAGAGCCATAATCAAGTAAACTTCTTATCGTCGCATTATATATAAGTTTCAAGGTGAATGGATGGGCTCCCCACCAAACACCAGCGAGTGCACGCAGCATATTTATATTTTTTTCGCATTTACCTGTAATATAATTAACGTGAGGAGAACCTGATAGTTTTGAGTCCAAGATGACACCAAGAAATTTCACCTTGTCTTCCACTTTTATGGGCGACCCTTCAATCTCAAGGTGTACATCCGGAATGGCCCTTTTACGGGAGAAGACTACTACCGAGCTTTTAGAAGCTGACAGCTGGAGACCATGAGAACAGAGCCAATGATTTAGAGAATTTAATGATACTTGCATGGATTCCGTAGCTGCACTAATAGATGAACTAGAAACATACAAACACAAATCATCTGCGTACTGCAAAACCTGACAATCAATATTGAGCGACTTGTGCAGATCAGACGTATAAATATTGTAAAGCAGGGGACTAAGGACCGAGCCCTGCGGGAGACCCCGCCAAACCAATCTTGGATCAAACTTGTACCCTGGGACATGTAGATTAATGGAGCGATCAGACAGAAGGTTACATATACAATTGAGCATCCTTACCGGAATACTCAGCTGGCGTAGTTTAACTCTGAGTACGGAAAGAAGAACACTGTCATATGCTGCTGAAATGTCCAGAAATACTCCAATAACCGATTCATTAATACTAAAAGCTATGCGGGTATCCGCCATAAAGATGCCAATGCTATCCATGGTGCTAAACCCCTTTCTAAAGCCAAATTGGGTTTCCGCTATCAAACCCCTGCTTTCTAGATACCATTCTAATCTATTTTTAATTAAATGTTCAAATATCTTGCAAATTACTGGGGACAGAGCAATAGGCCGATAGTGATCAGGGCAATTAGGTGATTTACCCGGCTTCAATATTGGAATGACAATTTGTGACTTCCATTGGGTAGGTATGAAACTTTGCATGAAACATGTATTTATCACACTTAAAAGAAAGTTACGACCATGGGAGCCAGTCTTCTTAAAAAAGGAGTAAGGAAACCCATCAACCCCAGGAGCTGTATCCCGGAGATTTTTCAGAACTGCATCTAATTCCTTTGGTGAAAAAAGATCATCCAGTGGATCATTGGAAATTATAACTCCGGGAATGGATGAGCATTCCTCCTCAAGAGGCACAAAAGATGGGGCTAATTTATTTAGAAATAAAACTGCCATGTCTCCAGAAATAGAAGAATATTTTTTGTGGGAGCAACCACGCCTAAAATTTTTCCCATACTAATGAAGAGGAAGATGAAGGAGATAGAGAAAAACAAAATCTTTTCCAACTCTCATACTTCTTTCTTTTAAAAAGACGTTTTGATTTAGCTACTATCCTATTGTAATTAACTAAATTTTCATTGGACATGTTACTAATGTAATTAAGTTCAGCTTCATTTCTGGATTTAACAATTGAGGTACATTCTCCATCCCACCAGGGAGGAGAAGACACTTTCCCTGAAGCTGAATTTTTCACAGGAATGCTCTCATCTGCCGCTAAAGAAATAGCTTCAGAGAAAAGAGACAGACACAAGGCTAAGTTATCTTTGGTAATTTGGGGGAAGGAAAGAATTTGGTTATCTAAAATTTGTTCATACAAGGCCCAATTAGCATCCTTAAGTCTATATTTTAATAATGGTGTATTATCTCTTTGCGGGAAATGTCTACCAATGAAAGTGGAACAAATGGGGTAGTGGTCGCTACCATATGTTAAACTTAACCGTTTCCACTCTATCTGGGCTGCTAAACTAGGTGAACAAAAGGTTAGGTCCACACAGCTTTTGCTCTGACCTAATCGAGGGAGTCTGGTATGGGAACCGTCATTTAGAACACATAGTCCAACTTCATCCATAAGTTCCACTAAATCTACCCCTGCACTATCATTCTGAATTGAACCCCATAGTGTATTGTGGCAATTAAAATCTCCTAAGAGAATAATAGGAGATATGGACATACAAACATTTTTTAAAAATTGAAAACATTGTGGACTGGGGGAGGAGATGTACACAGAAATAAAACCAATGCCTAGGACTCTCACCCCAACGGCATTAATCCCATTACCATGGCTGGGAAGGGAAATAGGAAAAGAGGGAAGGGAGTTCTTAACTAGAATAGCAGCACCACCATAACCATCAGGACGGTCATCGCGATACGTGCTATATCCAGAAATATTAAACTGAAGACGTGGAGAAAGCCACGTCTCTGAGATGGCAAAAACAATAGGCTGGAAATTATTAATTAAGGTAATTATTTCATTTATTTTTGGATGTGCACTTCTGGCGTTCCACTGTAGAAGCTGCAGATCCATTTTGTCTTAGCTGAAGTCTATTAATTAAGTAATTGGCAACGTGGTCAGGAACTTGGTGTTTAGATGTGAAGGATTCTAATAAATTTACTATAGAATCTAATTCCTTTGAGAAATTTTCATCTATAGGATCTTTGCTGAGGGCACAACCATTAGATGCAGGTGAAAAGGAGTATGAATTTAAAGTCTCTTGATGAGCTCTTACATCATAACCCGCAGTAAGAGGAACATGATTTTTTTGTCTCTTAGGAACTGATTTGTGATATGAGGTGGAAGCTGAAGGACGCAAGTTGGATGAAATAATATTAGAAGGAACAGAGATTGAAGAATTGGATGGAGTAGGACGGGGAGAAGATGCAGAAACATCAGCATATGATCTATAAGCAGAAGGAATTTTTTTAGCTGCTTCATCATAGGAAATACTACACTCTGCCATGGCTATCTTTATTCTTTTCTGCCTATCAAATTCTGGACAGCTTTTACTGTTAGCACAGTGTGCTCCGGAGCAGTAAAAACATTTGGCTTCATCAACCGTACAGCTATCACCAAAGTGCTCCCCACCACAGCGAAAACACTTTGCCTTTGACCTGCATTGATTTTTTGTATGCCCATATTTACAACAAGCATAACACTGAATTGTAGGAAACAGATATAGTTCTACAGGTAAAGAATTGTAGCAACAGAAAACTCGTTTTGGTAAAGTCTGGCCATCAAAAGTGAGAACCACCATGGGTGTTGGCCTCCACTCGGAGACTCCATCCACCACAAACTTGCGATTCATCCTTCTAACCTTCAAAATTTGACCACATCCACTTTCTGGTTTTAAATTTTGAATTATCTCAAGATCAGTCCAATCTACTGGAACATCTCTTACTACTCCCATTCTTGTAATGTTATATGTAGGAATGGAAGTAATATACCCCTTATTAATAATTTCTGAGCTAGCAAGGAAGGCATTGGCATCTTCAGGGGACTTGAATTCTACTGAGATTCGATTTCTACCTACCCTTTTGATACCATCAGCAAGAATATTTTTAATGTTTAATTTCATTAACAGTTGGCCGAATTTAATGGGATGTAATGAAGTGCTTGCTGCAGGGTTATCTGATTTAAAGGCAACATGGACTAAAAACGGTCTGATATCTCTGTTAGAGTATCTAGAACGGCCTAGTGAAGATGAGTTTGACTGTAAATTGTTGGTTTGCGGAGAAAGTTGAGAAATTGGTTGTGACAATGGAGTATTATTAGTCTGAGATGGATAGATTTCATCAGACTGGGGAATCTGACGTTCAATGGATTGAGATAGGCGATCCGTATGCGGCTTTTTAGGGGGAGGAGGACCGTCTCCGCTAGTTCCACGTTTGTGGATCGAGCGTTCAACAGCCTCAAAATTAGCCAAGGGGGCAATTAAACCTGAACCGTAGGAAAAATTTTCTGCTTTATTACTGTCGCCAGAGTCGTCGTTGAGGACTTCTCGCGACTCGCCAGGATCCGGCGGACGGCCATGGAGAGTTTCATCAACTTCCATGGTCGCCCGGCATCAATCTTATACGAAACAAAATATAACTCACCCAAATGGAATATGAGGACAAACACAGATATAATTAAAATACACAAATCACAGACACATATAGGCTTTCAAAAGCAACACCAAAATCAATTATAACAACGAAAATATTAAATTAAAAACGCTCCACATGTGTTCACCAAAAACACTTACCAGCGAATCGCGACGGTACTAGAACAAGTGTCAAGTCCAATCGCACTACTGACAGATATTAGTGCATTGACAACGTCAAATGTCAACCCTTCAAATCACGATGACACGTACAACAGTGTTGCCACTCCATTATTATGATATCCACGATTTACTAGTGTTGCCACTTCATTCTTATAGAATCGTGCATAGATTATTTATTATTCTCCGACATCTATATCAGGTCTACAGGCATGATTAAACTTCGGCCGCAAATAAAATGGGCCCCAGATGTCTGTTAGTTGGTGATGTTTTCTTAATTGGTATATATTTAACATTCGATTAAGTGATAAATAATAATATTAGTTTTCAGTTTATTTATTTATTTATTATAGACACACCAACAGTATACATACACAACATTTAAATCTTAGGTCGCTATATAATTCAGTTCTTATATGTACACCTATTAAAGGCATGCACAACACACACTAAACATAGACAACGTTGACATACAATACAAGTTATTTTAAATTAAATACAAACAAAAATACTATAACTAACACAGACTAAAATGCATTAAAAACAATTAAAAAAGTTCTTATTGGCCTATTTAGTTGATATAATAATATAGTTACTAAAATGTATATTATTGTTTGTTGGCAGAACATAGGAAATAATATTATTTTAATCGTAAATCAACGCTAATTCAAGGGTACGTCGTCTGTTACATCACTATCAGGAATTCATTTTGCGGCTGAGCTTTAAATCTGTTCTTATCTTGCGTTGTCTCGCTAAGTGCAATCGAACGTCACTGTGTGCTATAATTCTGGTTAATTCTTACTAAGAGATGGCATTTGTTATTTAGTTACTCTTTACGTGGCGAGGTGGCTCTGAGTGGTACTACATGTCCTATACACTACTTATAGACGCAGACTGTAAAAATATCTTCAAGGCCTTTTGCTTACCTTGTTCTCTATCCTTATTACTGCACTGGTACATGCTGATACAATTTTCAAGAATTACACAATTACTTCACAGCTGAAATAATGAAATTTACTCAACCCTTGGGTATAAACATACACTCGTATGTACTTGTCACGTTCACAATGCAGTACATAAACATAGTTAAATACAGTAACAAAAAAAAATGAATTGGTCCGTCCGTGCGGTCTGTGTAGATATTATATATTATTTTTTATTTTAGTCCTTAAATATATAACAAGTTACTAAGATATTATTTTGAAATTAAGAACCATAATATGAAAATTTAAGCAACGAGCAAATGCTCGAGAAGGATCTCAACCAGCAGCCTAATTGAAGCGACTAATACCTAAGGGCACCCTTATGGGGTTTTGGTCACAGCTCAGGGGGTCGCTGAAGTAAAAAGATGTAAAAATATCTTTACGGCATTTTCTTACCTTGTCCTCTATCCTCAACAGAAGATGAAGACGAAGAAGCTCTAGGCAACAGCCTTATCAAGATATCTAAAAAGGAACTGAATGACCTGGTGACGGAACTGTTCAACATCATGCCGGAACCCTCCACTGAAGAGCTTCTGAGTAACAGCGTCCTCACCGATACTAGTCACACCGAGGTTAGTGCAGTTGGTGACACCCCAGTAGATATAGTTGCACTAACTATATCTGTCTTTGTCTACCGTCCTATAGCGAATATGAACAAACCGCCTACAGCATACTTTGGAAGACTGATCTAGACCAAAATGAGCGTGATTTTATGTTGCTTACAACCAATATTTGTAGTACTTTATTGTATGGATCTTGTAGCAACAAGGAACAACTTCCATGTTTTAAGCTCTTTTGGCAGACCTACTATTGGAATCAAATATAACAGCTCACTTCATCATCATCATCATCATATCAACCGAAAGACGTCCACTGCTGGACAAAGGCCTCCCCCAGAGTTCTCCACAATTGCCGGTCTTGCGATATCCGCATCCAGGGATTTCCAGCGCCCCGCACAAGATCATCAGTCCATCTTGTAGGGGGCTGCCCACGCTGCGTCTTCCGGTTCGTGGTCGCCACTCGAGAACCTTTCTGCCCCAGCGGCCGTCGGCTCTACGAGCTATGTGCCCTGCCCACTGCCACTTCAGCTTGGTATGTCGATTACTTTGGTTCGCCTGCGGATCTCAACATTTCTGATTCGATCTCGCCGGGAAACTCCAAGCATAGCCCTTTCCATTGCTCTTTGGGTGACCTTGAGCCGCTTGATAAGGCCCATAGTGAGCGACCACGTCTCTGTTCCGTAAGTCATCAGCTCACTTAGGACCCTTAAAAATGATTCTCGGTGCTTATCTGGCTTATCTAGTTGCGTTTCTGTGGTTTTATGAACAGCTCTTCCGCTTTGCCCTGGAGGGAAGTGGAACTTTTAATTTTCTAACTCCTTGTTTCCTTCGCATTAAATTCGTTGCGGGATCCAAAACAGTTACAGCGATTCTCCTGGAAAAGCCTGAGCCTCACTACTCAGTGTCATTTCATTGTGTGCCACTGTTGAGCCTGGCTTACAGGAGTTGCAGTGGTGGGTAAGAGGGAGGGACTAGGATATAGTTGCAGTACGAAAACCACCCTTATTGTCTATGTAAAAAGGCAATTATATAAGCCTAGAATATCTATTTCCTTAGTCACTTAACAGTTGCAGGTAAATACAGATTGAGTGAAACCTACGGACCCGGTTGAATTCGACCCTTTACCCCCTCCCTAATTTATAGGTTAAGTGAAAATATAAGAGTTTTTTGTTCTTTAAGAATTAAATTTCTAAAATAGCTTCATCTTAAGGAAAATACAGTGGTCTGCTATAGTCCGGCGTGTCAATAAAAGGTTCAAGGTCAAATAAAGGTCGGCTATGGTCGAGTGAGATCATGTCATTGTGTGTTCCGACCGTCATATATAGGTACAGTAGTTGCTTTATGCTTGTGGCCCGTACGCTGGTTTGCAGATTAAAAATACCTGCCTGTATTACAGAAATCAGTGTCCCTACTTATTCCCACATCAAAATCAATTCAAATAAAATACTTCAATGTTTTTTTGTGTGACATTTAACCTTCAACTCGAAATATTCTATATACAGGTATCGACCCGCTGGGAAGGTAAACAAGAGCCGTTGTCCGACGACGAAACGAGGGTGAAGCTGTCTGATAGAATAACGTTTGAGAAAAAGAATTACACCAGGATGTCGATAGGCAAGACTGAGCCCGCGGACGCGTCACCGGAAGTGCAAAAGATTGCGCCGCGCCCTGTACAGAAAAAAACTGACTCTAAGAGGAAAATTAAGCAAAAGTAAGTTGGGAAATCCATAATAAAGCCGTCTAAGGAATAGTGTTAGTTGTAAGCGATAAGAATAATAATATCTGGGGACAATGTCACACAGATCATCCTAGCCCCAAACTAAGCAAAGCTAGTACTATGGGTACCAGGCGACGATATACTAGATGACATAGATAGATGAATACTTATCAGCTATAATAACAATGTCCTCCTAGCCGAATTTCGGCCACGGCGGCCAGTCTTAATGAAGATTAGCCAACTGCGCGGGATATATTAAAGTGCACATGTGTCTGTGCAAACACAGGAGTACTTTTTATTCCATCACTCTCATGATCCGATGGGACGCCTAGCGACACAACCAGAACGAGATCAGGTACATAACCGACGACTTTCGTGCTCTCTGAGGCACGGGGGTATAATACCGCCAACTCCCAGAGTTGGAGCTGATGCTGCGAAATTTTTCTTTTTACAGAAAAGTCCCAAACTCACTTTGGGCCCAACCCGGGGTTTGAACCCAGGAGTTCTCTGCGGCACTACCGCTAGACCAACGAGGCAGTTATCCTGTACTATTAAACTAACACTAAACATGTGTCGTCTAAGCGGTGGCCATGCGGAAGTAAAGCAACAGGATGTCTATGTTATTTACGGTGTTAGAGCTAAAACAGAGGGAAGACGAATACCACAAAACCTCTGCAGATTTCCGATGAGCTAAGAAACATTTGGTTCTTGTAATAAAGCTCTTAAACTTACATGGTTTCAATGAGTTCCTAAAGTCAGTCTCTGTAACAATATGTTGAATTCACGTTTCCGCTCGGCGCGTCACTGCAGTGAGACGTATAACTCCATTTTGTGTCGTCGTATGGAGCTACCAGTACCTGAACCTTGGGTTATTTTGGTATGGGATAATATACAATTGAAATTAGAGTTTCTTTTTTATGATTATCGTGTTCTAGGATTGATTGTTGTTGATGTTAACTAAAACAGAGTCTATAGTGACACAATGGATGCTTTCTCTTAATTTGTGTACCTAAATATCTATGTAACTAGAAATAATAATGTATACAACTATATTACTACAAACATGTTCTGACTATTTACAAACGCTTTTTTAAAGTCTACGTACCTTTTTTATTTATTATTTATTTGATATTAGGAGACCACCGTTGTCAGTGAGCCTGGCGATATCGGAGGAGGCGGCCAGTGGCGGGCCGCGCGCGCCGCCGCTGCTGCAGCTGCGCCTGCGCCCGCAGCGCGAGACCGTCACCATACAGATACAGGACACTGCTTGTGTCAGTAATGTTATATAGTTATTATACTAACTGCACTCCGTTTATCTCGTGATTTAGCTATTTATTGTGTTGTGATAAATGCCTTTTTTTTTATTAATTACCAAAAACACATTACTTTTCAGAAAAACTTATTTAAATACCTATAGTGCCACTTAAACCTGTTGGGTTTGAGCGTGACACTTCCCAATATGGGTTAATCTAAACTATAAACAAATACTTACTTAAACGAGTACACAATTTTTTGACAATTTACTAAAAGAAAATACACTTAATTAACAGCTACATACAGATTAAGTTCTTTTACATATTACATACAGTATGTAATACCTACAGTGACTTAAAATATTGTATTAATATAATGTTCACATTGTTCATATTACAATTGTGGATAACAGAGGTAAGTAATTCATTAATTAGGCGTTCACTCTTTAGTGTAGTTTAGTTGTGTGCCCCTGGTGGACAGACAATGAAAACCCACTCCTGGCTAACAGTATTTGAAGTGGTGGTTAAGAAGATGGGATAGGTAAAAGCGATTTATATAAAGTAGAGGTAGTTCTGCAGTCGATCTGAACATAGCAAGGGACTCTACCGACTAAGTCGCCGAATATAAATAATAAAATATAATAATAATAAAATCACACACATTACTCACACACGGTTATCTGATCCCAAACTAAGCAGAGCTTGTGCTATGGAATATCGATTTCTTAAATGGCGTTCAAATAAATAAAGGTTAAAAATGACTTAATTAATCGTTTAAACGGCTTCCATGAGCACATGTGACGTCTTTAATGGTCCGGAATCGACTGATTAAGTCATTTATAACCTTTATTTATTCGAACGCCATTTAAGAAATCGATTTTCGGTTACTTAGCCGTGAGAGCCCCTGTACCTGAATAGTAATAAGTTCTATTCATATTTATATTGTTCCAGATTTTACCAGAACAGATACTGATCCTGCAGCAGCAACTACGCCAACATATCCAGTTAGCAACCTCCAACTTCATGCAGCTGTACGTGCATCCAATACATTGGAGAGTGGCGCCCTTCTATAAGGAGTGCTTGGTAAAATACTGCAATATTCTTGTATACAAAAATCTCTCTTCCTTATAGATCTAGCGGCAGCGTGTTCAACTGCAGAGAACCAGGTCTTGGGTTCAAATCTAGGGTCGGGCCATAAGTGATTTTGGGACTTTTCGGTAAAAAGAAAATTTTCTCAGCTTCAGCCGTCTGGGAGTTGGCGGTATTATACCCCCGTGAACAATTGTGGAGACCTTTGGGGGAGGCCTTTGTCCAGCAGTCGACAACTTTCGGCTGATATGATGAAGTGTTAATCTGGCAGATTGACGCGTTTTCACAAATCATTTCAAGGAAATAAAGACATCAATGACAGTAATTTCAAATCATAGATAATAAAGCCGTAGAAAAATGTTACAAGTCGTGATAGTTAGAATTCATTCTGATTTATAGTTAGATTGATTCTTAATAAATTCGTGGATATTTGCAGTAGTACGCTCGGATAGCTTTCAAGCCATAATTCGTAAAAAAAATCACATCTTTCCTTAGTCGAGTGAGTAACAGTCCAAACAGCATTGTGAAAACAAAAAGTTTCACCCCTTCTATTTTAGAGAAGTTCACGGGGAGAGTGATTATTTGAAAGATGTCGATCTCCCATGACGTATTAGACTCCTTGGATTTTATTAAGCTTTGTTGCTAACCCAATAATGGATCAATTTTGTCCGAAATAAAAACATTTAAATTTTATTGAATAACAAATGTAGTTAAGTAAGAGATAATAACAATGGAGTGGACGTCTTTCGTTTGATATGATGAAGAGATAATAATAATATCCTGGAATATTATTTACACACAGCCATCTGATCCCAAACTAAGCAGAGCTTGTGAGCTGGAAATGGAAACCAGATAACTGATATACTACTTTTTCTTTTGTATTTATATTATTATATTTTTTATTATTATCTAAATATTATATTTAGATAATTACACCCAGACTCGAGCCAAACAGACATGTTCATGCACACAAATATCTGTCCTGGCTGGGAATCGAACCCACGACCTCCGGTGTTAAAGCAAGCATTTGCCAACCACACCAACAGGCACGTCAATCAGTTGAATACTTATTACAAATAAAATCTTGCCTCCTTGTGTGTTCTACCATTCCCGTTTAGTTACGAAATGTTTAGGCTACTTTGTAACCTCCCTGTGCACGATATTATAAAGCTTGTACAATTACTTTTAATTTATAATATGATTAATAAAAATTGTAATATATTTCCGTTACCCACAACAGTATGTAAAAAGAAAGTCTATAACTAGCTTCAGACTTTGAACTATGAGGAGACGGAAAAATTTATAAGAGTAAATGTATTATAATATGACACGATCTACCCTATACGTAAAATGCTCCCATAGCTCACTTCTTTTCTTCACAAATGTATATGACTTACTCACTCATACTCTTGTTCACTTACCCACTCACACAACCATACCATACACTCTTTTATTTTTCTTATAGTTTAAAATCCTTCCATAGGATATTAAATGTGCAAAATTGTGAGCGCACTGGTACCCAACTCAAGTTAAATCTTACCGTGGGTACCAGAGTTCAACTAGTCTACTTACTTTTTGCTTATGTACATCATAAAAATCCGGCCAAGTGCGAGTCGGGCTCGCACATGAAGGGTTCCGTAGCAGCAAGTATTTCAGTTGATTAAATGAAAGCAAATTGCGGTTTATGACGTATTAAAAAAAACTACTTGCTAGATCTCGTTCAAACCAATTTTCGTTGTTAGTTTCCATGGTAATATACATCATATATTTTTTTAAGTTTTATCATTCTCTTATTTTAGAAGTTACAGGGGGGGGGGGGGGGACAATCTTTTTACCACTTTGGAAGTGTCTCTCGCGCAAACTATTCAGTTTAGAAAAAAATGATATTAGAAACCTCAATATCATTTTTAAAGACCTATCCATAGACACCCCACATGTATGGGTGCGATGAATTTTTTTATTTGAGTTTCAGTTCTATGTATGGCGACCCCCCAAAATTATTGTTCTTTTTTTATTTTTGTGTAAAAATCTTAATGCGGTTTACAGAATACATCTAATTACCAAGTTTCAACAGTACAGCTTTTATAGTTTCGGTAAAAACTGGCTGCGATCTGGCTACGGAACCCTAAAAAGGATTTATTGTAAGTGGTTATTGTACAATTATCTGGGAAATAAACTTATTATTATCTATTATTCAAATATCTTTCTTATTAAATACATTTTGAAATATATAAAAAACAGAAATATACATTTTAAAATATAAAAAAATAGAATTCGCAACCGGCAGCAGGAACAGGGTCTATGCTACCGGAGGTTAAGACTCTAGAGACAGGAACCTCCTGACAATGCGAGCCGTGTCCAAAAGCACCGCTTTTTGGATCTTGTTCTTGACCCAACCGCCTAGCGTCAGCCAACCGTTATTATTATGACTGTGTCTCCACAGGAGTCCCTGCACCGGCTGGCGGCTACCCAGCCCAAGTCGGTGGTGGACGTGTGCAACCTGCGGCCCGCCGTGGAGCTGCTGCGCTCGTGGGAGAGCACGCTGGCGGCCGACACGCCCGACAACACGCGCATGCTCGAGTAACTGAACCTTCTTCTAGTTCAACTTCTTTATATATGCTTTATTAGCGGAGTAAGCTGGGGAATGCGTGACGAGAGCGTTACGAAAAGTGTGATAGGGCGAGATATAAGTTAGTGAAGATAGAAAGAGTTAGAGAATTACGTTTCGTATATTACTGTAAAGGAGAGCACATATTTTCTTTCCGTCCTCCCCGTTTCCTATATCTTAGTTTTACTTCAGGCTTGTGGTCTAAAGCACATACGTTTTTGAAGTAAAACTTTTTAACACAAGCTTTACGCGTGGAGTAAGCTAATTAATGCGTTACGAGAGCGTTACGAAAACTGAGATCGGGCAAGGCGAACGGAAGTTGAGAAGGAGATATTTATTAATAAAGATAGAAAGACTGAGAGAGTTTAGATTTGTATATTACTGTTGGAGCAAAAGAGAGAAGTCCGAGCACACATTTTATTTCTTTCTTTCTCTCATAGCCAGTAACGTTTCGTATGTCTAAGTTTTACTTCAGTCTTGTGGTCTAAACCACCCATTTCTATTTAAAAATGGGTGGTTTTTATTTAAAAAACCCATTTTTATTTAAAAAACCCATTTTTATTTAAAAAACAATAGTTCAAAAATAATTTTATATGAAATTAAATTTAATGACACACCACACCCACTCGACACCACACCCACTCGAATAAAGTTCAACATATTCAATAAATACTACCGAACACGTATAAATTGTGTAGCGCTACTTACGTGCTTTCCGAACAGTTCTTTAAGTAAACATACTCCAAACAAATCTTATATCAACACAAAGTTATTAATATAACAATACTAAACAATAAAGTATATACAATAATATTTATTTCAATAATGTAAGTGTCGGGAAGAGGGTCACCATCATTATAATAAAATATAGAAATAGCTCTTCAGTACTTGATTTTATTTAATTAACAACTTTATGACTTATTTCCACAATCACTAATTAATTTTATTAATAGCACCATAGCAACACTATATAAGACAGGCACGGTACAGCATGTGTATAGGGCGACTGTCGACGAACGAATCCCCTCTGTCCGGCGTGCATCGCCTTTTATATAGGAAATACAGCGAACGTCGGCTAGCGACAGGAGCAGCTGCAACAGCTGCTCATTAGCGGTTGCACCTGTTGTTTACCAATGTAGTTGCGATGCCGTCATAAGCAATTTTTTAATAATATTTACTTGTTTTACAGATTCGTCCAGAAGGAAATAGAGCGATCGTAAGTTATTATTAATTTTTGCCTCAAATCCACAACATAGATTAACAATTTACTCAGTATACATATGAACAGTACGGAAACTACTTTACAAACGCTCGAAACGGCACACTCACACACATGCGCATCGACAAGACCCCTAAGCAGTTGTCGCGGTGCTTTCAGTAGTGAGTGCCGCGTCGAGACGAGTGGTCGCGTATACGTTTTCTCCGGGATCTTTTTAAAAATTCCACGAGCGCATTCCGTAGTACATATCACAATATCAAAAGCATTAAAAGATACAACGTTCTTGTTTTTATGGAGCGTAGGTAATTTTTTATCAACAAGGCTGTCAATGGAGACTAACCAATTGCGTAGGACACTTTATAGTGCACAAGTTTGCGCAAACACAGCACTTTTCTATACCATCAGTCTCACGATTCGATGGGATGACTAGCGACGCGACCGGAAAGAGGTCAGATACAGGACCGACGGTTTCACTTGCTCCCCGAGGCATGGGCGTGTATTACCGCCAACTCCCAGCCTTCGAGTTGATACTGATAACTTTACTTTTAGAGAAAAATCCTAAAATCATTTTCTAGCCCGGCCCGGGATTTGAACCCAGTACATCATTATCTGCGGTTAAACATGCTATCACTAGAGCTAGGCTTACGAGTCTCGAGAACACATAAAGAACAAACGAATTCAAGAGAGGAAATTCGTCGCGGGATCTAAGATAGTTAAAGCGATTCCCCGGGACATGGGCGAGGCTCACCGCTCAGTGTCATTTCATTGTGTGCCGCTGTTGATCCTGGCTTTCAGGGGTTGCAGTGGTGGGTAAAAAGGAGGGTCTTGTCCCTAAAAAAGAACGAATTCAAGCGCCAAATTTAAATAAGGCGTTGTGATTGACGAAACATGTAACGTAATTAACGCACACCCTCGAAACACCCCAATTAGAATATTATGTTGTAATCATATACCCACAAATTTTTAATTTAACATGTATTAGCATTGTTATTTACTAAATTCGTTTCTTGGAACAAAAGTTCATTTTTCTTTATTTTGTATTGAATGATGGAATTTGTATGAATACAAATAAAACTGCGTTTTTAAAAGCCTTATTACTTTGACTTACGGTCCATTTCAATTTGTTTTGATCGTACAGGGTTAATATGACAATAATTTCCGTAGTAATTTCCGTCTAATTATTTTTGGAATAAAAAATTACCTTTATTAAAAATGATATATATCGATTCAGTAAACGATTCTGAACAAACTATATTCAGAATGTGAGTTAATTAAGTTACATGTTGTATAAGGCGACGAAACATTTAACAACTGAAGAGGCCTGTTAACATTTCCAACTGTCACGCTTTTAATTAGGTATTCTCTCCACAGTCGCCGGTGCATTGCGAACAAGAACTCGTCCTTGGGCGAGTTCCCCGAAATGTTCAAGAATGTAATAGCCAACAGTCCAGTGTTCCTGTACCCGTACTTACTGCCGTCAATGCCCTACCGGCCCGATCCCTTGCGTCGGTTCTCCTACCACACTTCGGAGGATCGGTGAGTATATTGAGGCTAACTTTATTCAAAAATATTTACTATCCACCACGCCAGTCCCGTACTGGACATCGAAATTCAACTGGTCGATTAAAATTCGACGTTTTTGATTTGATCGCGCGGGGATACTCCGAGCATAGCGTAATGAGCATAGTGAGCGTAAACAACCACTTATTACTTTGTATTATTATGAGTCACTTCCCTTATAGGTTAATAGCTATGGGCTTGGACCAGTTCTGGGACTACATAGAGAAGAATCCTGGGATATACAAGCCGCCGCGCAACACGCACCCGCGCCACCGCTGGGGGCTCGGCTTGTCCATCCAGCTCGTGTGTAAGCACATGTTCCCCTGGATCACGCCGAAGGTCATGCTCGCACATGTACAGAATATGAGGAAATTGGCCAGTGAGGATAACCCGATTAAGGTAATCATCGCCTGCTGTGTGGTGACGGCGGTGAATATCAGAATATCTTCACCCCATCTTATCCCGTGGGGGCGTAGAAGTCGACCCGAGGGAATATCCAATGACTGGCAACAGCTTCCTTATGTGTATTATGACCATCTTCCTGCGATCGCCAACCCGTCTCCCAAGCGTGGCGATTATGGCATATCTCCCTAAGATAATAATAATATAATAATATCTCGGGACAATGTCACACAGATCATACTAGCCCCAAAAGCTTGTACCATGGAGAGTTCCACATGTGATTTTCATTTACTACTAGGTATGGGAAATTAGAAACGCAGTAACAAAAGTATTTGTTTTTGCACCTGCAACCCTTACCCTTTTTTATATGGATGCAAGGAGTTACAAAAAACTTTCAAGGCATATGCTCCGTTAAATACCTAAAGTAACACTTTATATGGACATATTAACCTTTAAACAATAAACAGACAAACATGAATAAGTACATCTTCAATATTAATTATTACAGAAATTCTTCAAGAACCGTGAAATAGTTCCTGTGAAGCACAAGTTGCTGCCGTTCAACCCGAAAATGACGTTATACGAGCAACCAGAACATGAGGTCCCGCGAGTGTGGGTCCGCTACCTCGCCAAGAACAGCACTAGGTTTAAAGTAAGTTAATATCCTACTAATATTATAAATACGAAAGTCTGTGAGTATGGACTGATGCGATATTTGTTACTCTTTCACGCAAAAACTACGGAACGGATTTTGATGAAACTTTGTAGTAATATAGTTTATATATCCGAATAACACATATGCTATGATTTATAAAGTTTGATGCGGGTGAAACTGCGGGGCACAGCTAGTGTCTTCATCAAATACAAGGCGATATTTTTACATAATTTAGTATGTGGCTTCTTAATTTTGTTTTGAATAGGGATATTGTTTTATGGTTTTTATATCTACTGGCAATCTATACAAATAAAAATGAATCACCCAAATGGTACGCTCATAACTTCCAAATGACTGTACCAAACTGGATAAATTTTTCTTTTATATGTTTGCTATTGTTAGGAGAATGTTTGTATGTAAAAAATATAGTAAATATTTATAAATCTCCACAAAGAGAGTGTGCGAATGATACAGAATACTGTGAGACGTTGTTTTTTTTTTATTTTAATATTAATAATATTTAATATGTTTTTTAGAATAATTATTAAAATCTTTAGACAGTATTGACGACAAAAAAATATGTGGTACGAAGGTCGTCGGGACTGCTAGTTTATTATAAATTAATGCTCTTGAATAAATCACTCAGATGTTTATCCAATTTCATTGGTGTTGTTAATGTGTATAAGCCACAGTAGTGAGCCTAAAATTGAGCCCTATGGGATTCCGCAGGTGAAGAGTTTTGGACTAGTTTCACTGTCATACATTGTTACTACTCGTGAGATTTATATATATAAAGGTCGGTACGGGGAACTGTAGCTAGAGGGCAAGTGTAGATGCCTTCGGAAACATGAAAACTATTCGAGTTGTGATGCTAATGCCATCTATTTCCGTCAGTAAATCAAATATCAATTAACGGTTTTCAATCTAGATGGCGTTGTACATGCCCTTTTGGAGCTGTCGCCATTTTAAAATCAGTCACAGTTTTTAATACGAGTAGCAGTGCATACGTGGTGTTCAAATCAATAAAAATCTTCGTAATTTTGATGATATTGTGTATTTTGCATCGGTAAGTTCTTTTTACATGAATTATTCTAATTATTGCTCTAACTATTTTGTTGTAATTCTCGAATATTAGAGAATTAAATTCATTTAAAAAATCTAACCTAAAAAATAAGGGGCTGGGGAACTGTGCCTACTTTGCAATGGGGCAATTGTGTCTATATGTCACACTTGCCCCAAGTCAGGGATTACAAACATTTTAATGTATTAATATTGATTAGTAATTAAGTAATGATTCTTGATAACTTATATTTTAGTAAGTATAGTTTTGGATAAGCACCTAATATTCATAATTATATTTCGACATTTAGCTTTTGATATTTAGACCTATTTTATTCGTTTGCACCTATTTTAGTTGTTTTACTAAAATAGGTCTAAAAGTCTATTCTCTAATATTATTGATTTTCCTTTGTAAATATTTATAAGAATTGTAGTTGTGGAAATCCTTGGGGAGCCTTTTATCCACCAGTAGACGTCTTTTGCCTGATATAATAAATTTCGCCGGTGCCAATGTGATTGCGGGTAGTAGGTGAATGTGTTTAAATATTTCTTTTTTTTTGCAGTGGAATAAATGGTCCGTAACTATATTCGCAAAAGAAAAGGCCCCGAATGGAGTAAATTAACACTAGACAAGGCTATCGAAGAAGTAAAAAGTGGCCGATTATCAGGGTACCAAGCTTCTACTCGTTTTAAAGTGCCACGTACTACAATTATGAGTCACGTCAATGGCATACGAGGACAAAAGTCCGATACCATGGGTAGACCAACAGCTTTAAGTGCTGAAAACGAGCGAACGCTAGAGACATGCTTGCATATTATGGAGAGGAATGGGTTTGGGCTAAGTCGAAAAGAAATATTTGAACTTGTCCAATCTTTTGTAAAGGAGAACAAACTTGTTACCCCTTTTACAAATGATAAACCAGGCCAAGAATGGTTTAAAAATTTTTGCAACCGACATAAGTTGTTTATTAAAAAACACCAATCAGTGGAGCTATCACTAAAAAAAGCAACAGATCCGTTTATTATTCAAAAATACTTTGATATCCTATTTACATCAATTCACGAATTGGACTTGGAAAATAAACCCCACAGAATTTGGAATATAGATCAGATGAGACGAGTTTCATAAATGACCCCAAGAAAAACAAAGTTGTCGGACTAAGGGGATTCGCCTCAACCAGAACCACCGCTACTGCAGGAAAAGCTAATACTACAGTTCTTTTCTCATCATATATTATAAGCATTTATTATAAGATTACAAAATATTTTTTAATATTTCTAGGCATTGTTATTTCGTTTTGTAATGCAAGGTGTTATGATAGTTGGTCTTAAGATTTTGGTTTTTTCTTCAATAAAAAAATGAATATAATTAGAACTTTTTTTATTTTAAAATTTTCAATTCTAATCGTTAATAAAAGTTAATAACTTTAGTTACGATTTTTATTTAACAATGTTTTTAACCCCTGACTCGGTACAATATGACACACTTACCTCATAACTTTTACCATCTTAAACTAATAAAAAACAAAGTATTATGTAATTTATTCTACAAATAATTGATCATAATAATTAGATAGCATGGATTTTGCAATGTCCATTTAAAAATATCTTGTCTATTGAGCATTAATGATATAGTCACACTTGCCTCATGTTGTTGGGGAAGTGTGTCTAACGTAGTACTTTCATTATCGAGCCACACCAGTCGACCCGTGACCACGGCTGGTGCAATCCATGCCGAAACGTCGGGTAAACAAGGTAATGATTTACCTAAATATTTATCGCGATGAGACCCGTGTCTACAGTATATAAAAAATGTGTACAAATCGCGAAAGTTTAAAAACATTTCATTATCGACCTTAAAAACAAACCACTTATGAATTAAATTGAATAAAACATATTGTTTTCAGTCAATTATGAACCCTATTGTATTTTGTTTTAGCAGATACTTGAAAAATCCACCTTAAAATACTTAATTTTTGCGTTCAAAATCAACTTTGCGAAAAGTATGACACACTTCCCCATATTGACCTAATATGATTTGATTCTGATTAAACACGCTATCACTAGACCAAATATGTTAGGTTTTTGTTTCTCTTCACAAACAACAAATAAAATAGAAACAAAGTGTTTGTGAGCTGGAGTGTGAACTACAGATCATTAGGTCCTCTCCTTGCAGTATCTATGTTTTTAAGGTTATAATATTTTAGTTATAAGTAATAATGTGACCTATAGAGGGACACGTTATTAATTGGATAGTTAGAGGTTTGGCCGCTGGTAGTCTTTCAGTACAGTTGAATATTTTTATATACTTTCTAGCACTTCCTGTACCGTCGCCACACTGAATCAGGCGTGACCCCGAGCGGAGGTGTGGACGTACACATCGGGCAGGTCGTCCAGGAGCCGACCAAGAATCCCCTCCCCATCAACTTCACCAAAGAGATCGTCAGCAACAGACAAAATCTACATCACAGAGAACCCCCACCAAAAATACCCGATAAATACGACCTACAAGTTCAACAAACTATACCCAGTGATACGACAACACCACTAGAAGCCAATATAATAATCAATACACCTCAAATAAACTCACAATATATGTATAAATTAGTCGAAACCAGCACAGGAGCTTTCCTAATGCCTATACAAAGTAACACAATTAGTGTAAATTGTAATACAACACCAATATCTTCCACTACAGAAACAGTTATCAATGATACTAAAATAATAACCAATAATACTAAAACAGTAACCAATGATACTAAAACAATAACCGATGATGTTAAAACAATAACCGATGATGTTAAAACAATAACAGATGATGTTAAAACAATAACCATTGAAGTTCCAAAAGATAACAGAACAAATAAAGAAAAAGATACTAATTCCGATCATTGTACTTGCTGCATTTTACTCAGAAAGATATGTAAAATAAGACAAACTTCTATACTAGATTACTTTGGTAAGAAAAGTAAATTCGTGTGCGAATGTAGGCAGAGGAGTTACCCGAAGGTATCGAATAGACTAAAATTGTTAGTTAGGAATTATAAAAATAATTATAAGTGTACTTTAGAAACGCTGAAAGCGAAGTTGACACCAAAAAATACCAAGAGTAATGATGAAAGTAATAAAGAAGATGTCCCGGGGAATGTGGACTACAATCAAGATGATATAGGTAAGTTAAAGCATGTGACTTCAGATGCTCAATCTTCCAGTAAGGTTGGTTAATATTGTAGATAAATTACACGCAGAACAAATATTCGTGCACATCCCACAAAGATATATCATCTCTTTATTGCACACATAAAAAAAAACAATATAAAGCGACAACATACAAATTATAATAGTACAATTGGCTGCCCCATCACAAAGTGTGATCTCTTCCAGGTAACCTAGGTAGTGAAAGGAGAAAGGAGTTACAGAGATAGGGTAGTTGCTAGTTTATAAATTACAATATTATAAGGTACTATTATGGTACAAATAGTACCTTATAATATTGTATACCTATAACTGTACACACCTACTTATTAATTATATTTATAAAGATTTATCGTGGCTGGGGGTCGAACCCACGACCATTATGGATGTGGATTAGCAACCAGGGTCACTAACAATTAGATCAACAGGCTAGCCAGAATCAGAATAAGGGTGCATACAACATTTTTATTTCTGAGTATAAAGACTGACCATACATAAAAATAGACCAAAGAATATAGAAATTACCATAAACTAACAAAGTGGTAATTAGCATTATGATAATATTAGATTAAGAACACCTTGTACTTACATAAATATGTGGTTAACGCATAACTGTAGTCATAACTGCTCTACAATTTGTTCAATCTCAGGGCTAGATTAAATCACGATTACATGACACACATCTCCTATTAAAGGTGTGTATAACTGAGATTAATATCACTAGATATTATAATTATATACTAAATTCTTGAAACGCTATAAACATTATCTTGTTGCTCCAATCACCTACATATTTAACCTTTGTTTGAGTAAGGGGTGTTTTCCCTTATATCTCAAAAAAGCAGTAATACACCCTATTTACAAGAGTGGAGATAGACACTGTGTTGGTAACTATCGCCCAATA
Source organism: Pseudoips prasinana (assembly GCA_951640165.1). NCBI lineage: Eukaryota > Metazoa > Arthropoda > Insecta > Lepidoptera > Nolidae > Pseudoips > Pseudoips prasinana. The sequence goes on along the minus strand of OX621251.1, from coordinate 25,760,350 downwards.
GCTGTACTTCCATCAATCTCTAAATTATTTGAACGATTAATTAATAAAAGGCTTACAAGATATCTCGAAAACAAAAATCTACTATCTAAAAATCAATTTGGATTCAGAATTAATAAGTCGACAAATACAGCGATCGTAGAATTAACAAATCATATAGTAAATCAAATTGATAAAAAGCGGAAAGTACTATCAATATTTTTAGACTTAAAGAAAGCCTTTGACACAGTGTCTATTCCCATCCTTGTATCAAAGCTAGAAGAACTTGGCATCCGTGGGCATCCTCTCAAAATATTTAGGGATTATCTTAGCGATAGAACACAAATTGTTAGAATACAAAATCATGAAAGCATTGAACTTCCAATCTCATTTGGCGTACCTCAAGGTAGCGTTATCGGGCCTACATTATTTTTAGTTTATATCAATCAGCTATGCAATCTTAATCTGGAGCAGGGTAAGATCACTGTATTTGCAGATGATACTGTACTTACGTTCACAGGTGACACGTGGGAAAATACATATAAAGCTGCGCAAAGGGGGTTGAATATTGTTATGAACTGGCTCGCTAAACATTCGCTCACATAAATGCGGAAAAAACCAAAATTATAACATTTAGGTTGCGACAGACCGTTCAACCACAAGAATCACTCCTAATAATCTCACACTTGTGCAGTGCAGAAGATAGTTCTAGTTGTAGCTGCCCTCGGCTTCAGCGCACCCAAACGGTAAAATACTTAGGCATTACTCTCGATGAGAACTTGACCTTTACTACACACATTGATCGCTTACCACCCGACTAAGGAAAATGATCTACGTTTTTAAGACTCTTCGACATATTGCTGAAGCTCAGACTGTCAAGAGAGTTTACCTAGCCTTATGCCAGTCTCTTCTCGTATATTGTGTATCGGTCTGGGGTGGCGCTTCTAAATCCATAATGCTTAAACTGGAAAGAGCCCAGAGAGCCGTACTGAAAGTAAGCACGTTTCGACCAATTCTCTTCTCAACGGAAGCCCTCTATAAATCATGTGAAGTGTTCTCAGTTCGACAACTTTTCGTAATGAGCACCGTCCTATCACAACACATAAACACCCCATTCAAAACATTTAACCAACGGCGAAGAGATAAACCCTGCAACCCACACAGATGCACTCTTGCCTTCACTCAGAGATTTCAATGTTTTTTAGGACCTCATCTATATAATATGATAAATCGTAGTCTAACAATTTTTCCAATGTCCACACACTCATGCAAAGACACAGTCACAAAGTGGCTGCTGACTAAAAACTACGATGAAACGGAACTTCTTCTACGAAGGCCTCAATAATTTAAAAACTTGGCTTCAATGCACAATTAATCCTTCCTACCTAAACCTGCACACACTCACACACACACGCACACACACACACACACACACACACACACACACACACACACACACACACACACACACACACATACATACATAGATACGTGGAACACCAAACATGCATGATTGATTAATAGTTTAATAATTTAAAATTACATTGTCTTATTTTAATTAATTTTTTAATATTAATTTTTACTGTATTTCATGTTCAGTTTCTTGTTCTATAATGTTTTGCTTGTCATGATGTTAACAGCGTATTTAGGAAGTTTGGGCCTAGCACTTTTATTACAAGTTATGGTATAATAGCTTAGTTAAGGTGCTAGTCACCACACCTGTAAGACAATAACATCAATATATTTCTTTTGTACTTAGTTTGTTTGATCTTAGAAAAAATGTTGAACCATTTTGTGTACTATCTATATAAGTATCTTAATCTAATGTACAAACTCTGATGTGTTGTGGTGAAAAATAAATTTTATTATTATTATTATTAATTACACAGAAAACGAGAGATAAGAATTTTGAGATTTTAATTGACTTTAAAAGGAAGAAGGTTATCATTCATTTCATCATCGGCCGCATATCGTCCACTGCTGGACATAGACCTGCTCCAAAGGTTTCTATAACTTTGTAGGCGAGTTGGCGACCGCAGTTAGGTGGTATCTAGTACATAGATAGGGCTGCTGCCAGACTACCTGGTGTATCCCTTAGTCGCCTTTTACGACACCCTCAGCGCTACGATATGTTCTTCTTTAAACGAGATATAAAAAGAGTATTAATCTCACGGTAGGCAGCGGTTTGCTGTGCATTTTTTTTTCATGCAAATGTCCGTGAGCAGCGGTTACCACTTACCATCAGGTAGGCCGCAGGCACGTCTGCCTCCAAAAGCAATTAAAAAAAACCCACGGGATGGTATGGGGTTCTTTTTTCAATGATTGTGAACTTATTTTGAAATTTTAACAATAGGGAATGCTTTTGTTATGGCCGTAACTGAATTCATGTCATAAAGTAAAAATTAAGTTGGTTGTAGACTTTAAAGCGGTGTTTTTAATCTTTCAGATTACGTCAACTTATTCCACGTCCGTCTCCTCACCCGTCTGGCTATACACCGCGATACACGTATTAAAAATAAAGTCAACACTGTACTATTCAGATACAACCCCCACTCGCAGGATCCTATCGAGCTGATGAACAAGCTGTATGAAGCCTGTGGGATCGAACTCGTCGATGTGTACAAGGAGTTCCTTGGCTTTCTAACGCCGGAACAAGCGGACAAGATGAATGTGTTCCGAGATCATTTCCTAAGGAATGGGGTACCCGATATTGTTAAGAAAATTGAGGTCAGTAGAGCTGTTTAAAGAAATTGTGGTGTTCCTGGCCGAATAATAATATCCAGGGGCATTATTCAGACACGGCCATCTGATCCCAAACTAAGCAGAGCTTGTTCAATGGAAAACAGATAACTGATATATTATATCATGGGGATTGAACCCTCCAGCTTAGCAGACAGTTTCACTAACCCCTTGACCATAAGACCAGTTTAAAAACTGTGTATTTGATAAAATTTTAAAGTACAACGCCCGTATTGACTCAAATTTCCAGTTACAATTAATAATGGACCAATAGGGACGTTTTATTAACTGAACGTTGTTGTACAGACAACATCAAGCGGGGTACTGATCTGTCAAATTTCCCCAATTGAAAGTGAACCTTATGCTTTTGTAATAAAGTTGAAAATCTATAAAATAAATTTGACTGATTGGGATAGCTGGATGTGCTGGCATCTGTACGGTGTCCGATATTTTTGTCCGTTGACAGTTTTCACGACTCGTTTGAATTCAGCAAACGATATTACCGTATATTTCCTTAATTCTTAATTACTGTTCCGTTAACAAACAATGCAAAAGACAACTAATTTTTCAGGAGCAAATCCAAAATACAACAGATCAGAAAAAAATGTTTAAGAAATTGCACGCCGTGTTTTACTCGACCAAGGCGACTGCGTGTGAGATCTGCACGGACATTCTTTCGGCTATGGAAGGCTACCCGAATTTGGCGCGTTACGTGTTCTCTTTATTCCCACATAGAAAGGTCACTAGGTAAGTTGACACGTGTTTTATATAATAAGAGGTGACAAAAATGACTATCCATAAATTAATCAAACTAAATCATTTATTAGGTTTAAAGATTCTTTATTCTCAATAAAAACAAATAAGTCACTTACTTGAGAACAATAAATAATAACTTATGATAAATTACATAAGGTCGAGTTCGTAGTTTCCCTAAGTACATACATTATTCTTATGATAAGGTGTAGTACTCATCTAATGTACCCACTTTCCCGAGGTTAATATATTAAGAGGCCTATTACAAAATTGCATTCTGAAATATTAGGTATATTGAAGCACGGCGACGACTAGCTCGGGGTCACGAGTTCACTACACTGCTTCCGTAACGACCAAATCACTTTGATACTTGTTCTATTAATCAGTAAATTGTTATTATTGTTTGTTATTGATTACTTCTATAGATAAATTACTTAAAATATTTTTAATAATGCGAACTAATTATATAAATATGAGTTATATTGAATACTGAATACTAAAATTGAAAAGTATCTAAAAAAATCAATAGGTTTAAAAATGTAATTATTCTTTTTCATTGCGGTGTTTAGGTGCGCTTTCTCTCGCCTAGACTGTGGTATTCGTATTATTATTTTTTTAAGTATCGTTATTTTATAAATTCGTAATTGTCCGTTGACGTTTTGTAAGTCAAGGAAGTAGGAAGTATTCCCTTAGAAATACGATTAAATAAAATAGAAATTATATTTATAATACATATTTATTGTCTTTGTTTGGCCGTTTTTCCTCTTTATTATAAGAATACACAAGTAAGAATACATATGACATGACATATTAAATAGATCAGTTGTACAAAGGACGGTCTTATCGCATCAAATGATCTCTTCCAGACGACCTTAGGATGGATAGGAGTTGAACATTACTTAAATTAATTAATATTAAATTAAGATTCGGTAACAGAAGTTTTACGTAACATTTTAATAAATATTTGTTTGAAACAGAAGTTTATTTAGTGTTTGTCAATAATTATATAAAAAATTATTGGAGAAAAAACATATTATTATTACAGTAGACCCTCGACACCTAGTCGAATCAATGAAACTTTCAGACTCAATCCTAAATATTTATGTGCTAGTAAAAATATTTCTTCATATTTTATTTTATGCGATGCGATGTTTTTTTAGTACGATTACATAGTCGATGGTAGAAGGATAATTAAACGTAAAATGAAACGTATATTAGTCCATTTTGTTATTCTTTCACTATTTTAATATTACTAAGATTGCAACCGAATTTTTCCTCATGTTTCTCAATATCAAACAGTTGATTTAAGACAAACTGGAACTCAATTATCCTTGAACTACGTAATCTGCGACCTGAAACAATGATTGTTTCTTTAATAAAAGAAGACATGAAATTTTACTGTTACCTCTTTAAAATTCGGATTCCATTTCTATCGTCAGCGTCGTATCTATCTCGTCATGAACTGGCGGCTTGACTATTTTTAAGGTTCCGTAGCCAAATGGCAAAAAGCGGAGCCCTTATAGATTCGTCATGTCTGTCTGTCCGTCCGTATGTCACAGCCACTTTTTTCCGAAACTATTAGAGCTGTACTGTTGAAACTTGGTAAGTAGATGAATTCTGTGCACCGCATTAAAATTTTCACACAAAAATAGAAAAAGAACAATAATCGGTAACAGTAAATACGAATATTGTAAAAAAAAAATAGGTATCTACCTCACTTCTGACGCTTTTTTTAAAGCTCCTTTTTTACGCAACGGTATACAAATTCCTTGCGCCCCATAGCTAGTAATGAAACAAAAATATATAATTATTCTACAAAAAACTAAAATCTTACATACATACATAATTTATAATAAATAAAACCGTACCTTATGAAAAAATTCAAAACGAATCAAAACTATGTGGTCGCAGTATATGAATTACTTCACTATACGAGCGCTCGAAAGTCGGGACGCGGAAAAAATAGCACAGGTCCTACCTTGATGGGCGCTCGCGCCGTACTAATCGGTGCCCATTTTTTTTATTTATTTATTTTTTTTTTTTTTTTTTTAATGTGACGCGTGCAGTTAGCCTCTCGGCTTTTACTGCTTCACCGGACAGTAGGGGTGAGCGTGGGCTCTAACCGGCCTAGCAAATATAAACTACAAACTAAGTACCCGCGCCGGAGGGCGCCCCCTGTGGGGCTCGAACCTCGGCTCTGGGCGGATACTGACGTGGAGAGGGCAAGATGTCGTGGTTTTAGGGGATTTTGTGCAACTGTCGCTCTACGTTAATGCGCGATGCGGGCCTCGCTACCGGTTTAGGTCCGGGGCGGGCATTCATCGGATCGAATGCAAACTAAGGGTCATGGAGGACGCTGGTGGTCGCGACGCGTTCGCGGTCGTACTCGCGTCCGGCGAGTACGAAATATCGGTTGTGCAGTGTTGCGAGAGTCTCTAATCGATTTGATGTGCTCAAGGTAAACGGTGGTCTCGTCGTCCGGTTCGTCTAGGACGTGCTTCGGACGACGGTGCTTAATTGTGAGTCGGAGGGGAGTGTAATTGACCGCCTGTACCACCAATTTACTTGGATGGTGAGTGGCAGAGTCAAAATACCTTTTGGACGTTTGCTTCATCCATTGCCTGATGTAGGTAGGCAATTGGAGATCGGCATGGAGGCTTTTGTTACGGACGAACCATGGTGCGCCCACGGCTCGTCGCATAAACTTGTTCTGGACTACCTGTAGGAGGTGGATGAGATGTTCCTTAGCGTGCGCGAAGACCGGGCTCGCATAGGTCATCATGGGTCGAATGCACGTCTTGTAAATTCTCACCTTGTTTTCAAGGGACATTTTACTGCGTGCATTCAGGAGGCTGTGTAATCGATAAAGGGCAAATGAGGCACGGTTGCGAGCGTATCTCAGATGGTCCTTGAAGTTTAACTTCTGATCGAGGATCACTCCCAAGTATTTGGTTTTCCTCTCCCAGGGGATCGGTTTACCAAACATTCGGACGGGATCTGTGGTGGGCGCGGGGTTTACCCTAGAGAAGAGCACGGCTGCGCTCTTGGTCGGGTTGACTTCGATCCTCCATTTCCTGAACCATTTGCCGAGGGCATCGGCTGAGGATTGGAGTTCTCGGTGGATGACTGACGGGTCCCTACTGGAGTAGTAGAGAGCCGTGTCGTCAGCGAAGAGGGCTAGATGAGCCTTCTTGGGTCTGGGGATGTCGCTGGTGTACAGCGAGAACAGGAGCGGGGCAAGGACTGAGCCTTGGGGAACTCCTGCACGTATCGGTCGGAGGGAGGAGTAATTTCCCTCGACGCGGTAGCGAAACGTTCGGTCCGTAAGGAAGTCTCGTAGGATGTGCACGAGACGGTCAGGCACTTTTAGTTTAATCAGCTTTTATAATAAGCCGTTGTGCCAGACCTTGTCGAACGCTTTGGCCACGTCGAAGAAGATTGCTCCAGTATGACTACGGGTTCGGGCGGCTTTTACCAGGATGTGTTCAACGATGCGATGCACCTGATGGACACTGGAGTGTCTGGCTCGAAAGCCAAACTGCTCGTCTGGGAGAATATCCTTTGCGTGGATGTATGACGATAAACGGGCGTGGATGATGCGCTCATAGAGTTTCCCCATGGCGCAGAGAAGGCTAATGGGGCGGTAATTCGCCGGGTTGGATTTGGATTTAAACGGCTTCGGGATACCAATCACGTTCGCCTGTTTCCACTGGTGTGGAAAGATGTTGTTGGAAAAGGCCGCGTTGAAAATCGCGACCATCAGGCTAAGTAGAAGCAATGGGAGTTGCTTGAAAACGCGATTGGTGAGTCCGTCATAACCGGGGGCTTTACGAGGGTGGAGTTTCATGATCAGAGTTTTAACCTCTTCGATGGTCACTGGCCTCAGGGGATCGTCGTCGTCGTCGACGTCTGCATCCTCCCGGGAGGGGGCAGTTGGGGTCGGAGGGAGAGGGATGGCGAGCCTACGTTCTACCTCGGAGTCAACCTCATTGAGGTGCTCCGGGTCTACTGGTAGGTTGCTGGGAGAACATTGGGACTCTAGATTGTCGGCCATGCATTCGGCTTTTTCGTCGTCATCGAACGCGGGGCGTTGATTCGGACGCGTCAGCGGGGGGATGGTCCAGTCGGTGTCTGTCTTGAGTCGCTTGCAGAGATTCCAAAAGGCCTTCCGCGAGGGTTGAATCTCGGCTAACGGTCCTATCCCACCCGGATTCCCGCCTCTCGGTCATGCGTTCACGTACAGTACGCTGTAGTTCACGCATTCGAGTGCGGTTTTCCAAGGTGTTATAGGAGTCGAAGGCTCTGATGGCCGCGTTCTTCTCAGTCACTAACTCACGCAAATCCTCCGGGAGCTTCCACCGTCTGAACGCGTCAGCCGCTGGGACCTCCCGGGAACATTCGTTCACTTGGATTTGGACGTGAGTCGTGAAAGAGCCGATAGCTGCGAGCGTTTGCTCGGGGGTCTCTATGAGGGACTGTATCGAATCTAAGTGCTCCGACGTGGCTGACTTGAGTTTACCCTCAAGTTTCTGCTAGTCGGTAACATATCTGGGTGGGAGGTTGCTATCCGCGCCAGAGTGGCTTGTGCGGGAGGCAAGACTAAGGATGACCGGTCTATGGTCAGAGTCTAACTCGTGTAGCACTTCTACAGAAGCCAAACGTAGGTTTGTATTCTTAAGGAGCGCTATGTCGAGTATGTCGGGTCGGTGACTGTCAATTCTGGGGAAGTGGGTCGGTTCGAGAGGGACTATAGGGTCGAACGGTATGATTGCCAAGTGATTAGCAAGTGCGCGGCCGTTCGAGTTGCTCGTACGGCAGCTCCATTGCTCATGCTTGGAGTTTAGATCGCCTGCCACTATGACAGAGCCATCTAAGTCATACAGTGCTTGGAGATCGCTAAGTAGCATCTCCTTGTCTGGGGGGAGGTAGGCCGAGACTATCGTGATTGGCTGATGGCCTGTCATGCCTATTCGACAGACAGAGACCTCAATGTTCTTCAGCAGGAGGGTCCAAAGGTACGCAATGCAGTGATTTCTTAAAGTAAATCAGCGTGCCCCCTTTGACGGAGTGAGTCCTATCGTTGCGAACTATACGATAGTTGGCAACTGTAGGACTCCTCCGTTTGCTCGGTTTGAGGAATGTCTCTTGATCGAGGAAAAGATCAATTTGATGATCGCAGAGGAATTCTGCGACTTCATCGCGTTGTCTCGCTAATCCGTCTGCATTGTAAAACCCGATCTTTAGAGACCTGGGTTTTAGCCTGCAAGTGAATTGGGGAGTCATTAGCGGGTGTACAGCCATTACGGTTGTAGGGATTTGATAAAGCGGCGGTAGACGTGAGCCGCGTCGATGGCCAGTTGGATGTTGGTCGGATCAGCTTCGGCCCTCTGGGAGAGGTCCTCAAACTGGTCGAGCAACTCCCAACCTTGAGTCTTGATGCGCTCAGCAAAACCTGAGGCGCGCCCTTTGCTGTTCGCTTGGGGTGCCCGGGTTTTGGGCGCTGAGGCCGATGACTTTGAAGTCTGGGCTCCTTTGGCCGGGGCCTTTGGAACCTGTGACTTCTTAGTCAGCGGGTTGTAAGCCCAGCCCGATTGGACTGGGCGGGAGGGGACGCGCTGGTTGAGGGTTTGGGGGACACCTCTTTAGCTGGGACTGGCACAGCCTTAGGGGCGACCACCTCACCCGCAGCCTTGGGTGCGGTCGAGGGGACGTAATCTGGCAGAGGCCAGTGTGGTCTTGCTGGTCGCAGGGATGTCTTTTGGACATCCAAGGACATTAGCGGGGGAGGGCTTTCTTGGGGCTTGGCGGAGCTAGTCTGCGCCTGAGGCTTACGAGCGTTGCGCTTACTGCGAGGCCTCCTGGCGGGTCTCCTCGCCGGTGCCTTGGGACAGCCGCGATAGTTCGCAGGGTGTCCCAGGGACTGGCAGTTAACACAACCAGGTGGCTCGGAGCATTCGCTACGGTCTTTCGGTCTGGGGCATTCGGAGGTGTGGTGGCCTGGGGTCAGGCATTTGACACACCTCGGGGCGACGTGGCAGTTCTTAGACGAGTGCCCGTACAGTTGGCAGTTGTGGCACTGCCCCTGTACAGTCCCTCGCCGCGGCGGCTCGACGACAATGCCGCCGACGCCGCAAACTGTTTTTAGGACAGTGAGGATTTTTTGTCCTTCCTTCGAGTGATCTAGGTGGACCAGCACCATATCGAAGGGCTCGCCACCGTTTGATCGGCGCATCCGATGCACCTCTCTCACGGGGTACCCTTGGGTGATTAGGTCCTCGTTGATGGAGTCGATAGGAAGGTGACGGCAGACTCGGCGGATAACCACGCGGAGTGTTTTGTCCTCAGCGGTGCCGTAAGTGTAGTAGTCTACCTTACGAGCATCAAAGAGGGCCGTCGTAGTCCTGTACTCGGTGGGGGTCTGCAGCTGTATTTTATACATCTGCTCTTTGAGGATGTATGTAGTGCTAAGTGCAACTACTCCTTTTGACTTAAGTGCGGTAGACAGGTCTTCCCACTTATCGATGCTGAGTAGCATGATAGGAGGGGGCTTAGTGATCTTGGCCGTGAAGCCAGAGGGTTTGGCCTTTGCCTGAGACGCGGGGGCGCTAGTAGTGGGGGAAGAGGGGACAGAGCTTGTGACGGAGGGTCTCTCCGTGCGCAACTTCTTCGTCTTGGCGCTCTTCTTGCTCTTCTCCTGAGTTGAAGCCTCAGAATCAGAGCCCGAAGAGCTGCCAGACGAAGACGATGACGACTTGTCGGCGCGGGTCCGCTTGTCAGCTTTCCCGCGCCTGACAGTTGTCCACTCGTTGTGGGCATCGTCATCGCTGTCAATTTGAGTGACGTCCATCTCTTCCTCTGTGGCTAGAGGCTGAGATGGAGAGGGGGTACGGTTACGGGGGAGTGGTGACTGCCTGTCCGTCTGGGTGAACGGGGCAGAAGAGGAGGGGATGGAGAGACTGAGGTTCTCCTGCGCTGTTGCGCCGGAGCAAGGGGGGTCATCTAACATGATCCTAGTCTTCACGGTCTCCATCAAGTTTGCCCAGCCAACTGGGTCGGACTTGAGGAGCTTGAAGACCGCCTCAACGAAGCGGGGATCTTTGGTAATGTCTACCATGGAGGCGGGGACGGGCGCGGCCATCTTGTGATGGTTTTAAGTGCCTAACAGCTACCGAATTTTATGTTGGTTCGCTCCCGGAGCGTTCCGAGAAGAAGAACCAACAAGAAACTTCTCGGCGGTCGCTCTAACAATTGAATGTCCCTAACACCTATCGCCTCGGGTTGGACGGGCCCGAGGGTGTATTGGTGTGTGTATCACCCTCCTCGCCGGGTTAGACGAGGGGGTATGTGTACCTATGGTGAGCCCTAAGCTTGTATCCCTCTCGCCAGTCTTGTTGTGCGAAAGGGTTCCTAGCAGCTCTAATGCAGAGGGCGTTATGGGCCGAAGCCGTCAGCACCCAAACAACAAGAGAGAATGGGAAGGTAGGGTAAGGAGGTGGGATTCCGATTTGGAGTTGACTAGGGTAGCCCCCAAGGCCAATGATTCCAAACCGCTTCCAATTAACTGGCGTTGCTCTGACGGAGCAAGGCCTAGTGCTTGGGTCTACACTAACTTGGCTTAGTTGGCACGGTTACGTTTCCACCAAGTACCACTAGAAAAGTGGATTTTCCCTGAAGGGGCACGAAAGTACTAAGAAACACACACTATATTGGGGTAGCGCTGTCTTGAAAAAGACGCCACTACCACAGAATAAAGAGTACTTACGTACAGAAGCGGCTCTTTGCGCAACAATTTATAGAAATAGCGACTCCTGCTGCTAAGCAACTAAGTGCAATTCAGCTTGCATACGCGCTCAGTGCCTACCGCGATATTCACCTAAACGTTGCAGCTCTCTTCTAACGCATTACACTGTCTCTGTATGACACGGAGTGTACTGGCGTAGGGTTGCCGGCTTGCCGCTGTTACTATGATACCTATTAATCGTCTATCTACTTACTTAACCACATAATCTATCTACTGTTTTTTGCGTATGATTAAATAGTAATTTTTGTTGTTGAAATTTTCACAGAAAATACCCAAAATCACTTTTTGGCCCGACCCGGGTTTGAACCCAAGATTTCATTTTCTGCGGTTGAACACGCTACCGCCAGACCAACAAAAAGTGAGTTCATATAAAAATATGAACTCAGGTTAGGAAAAGTGCATCTAATTTTTGGATATTTTTTGTAGTCTGTACCATTTTGTAACAAACTTTTGTGTGAAGTGAACCCAACTAAATTCTATTTATCATCTACACCTTACAATTTTTGGCTTTTATAATGGGGTAAATATCATAATATATTCACATTTTGCAGTAAGTACTTAAAAGTTCGTAGACGAGAAAAAGCAAAAATTCTGGTTGTTTACATTTTCACTATACTAATTCATAAATATCTCCTAAACGCGTAGACCGATTGACAAGACTCAAACGGATAAAATGGTTTTAGGCCTAGATCTTTCATTTGACACCAAAATAGTTAAGATATCACGACAAACAAAAAAACACATTTTCAAGTTGCTCTCGTAATTATTTTACATGTATGAAACCCGTACCAATTCCTTTATAAACTATCTTGGTCAACAAAAATGTTAAAACTAGAGTATATACGACTTAAAACACTTTATTTGGATTCTAATTAGAAATAGTCAACACCTACAAAGCTACTTTGGTAGGTATTTAAAAGAATAATTTGAACTAACCTTTCCGCATCTTTAGGTAATGTAAAAAATGATAAACCCTTGTCTCCTTATTTCGACATACATCCGTCAAATGAACAATATCTAGCACCAGATTTGTGATGAGACATTTTTTCTGCTCAATATTTATAGTATTAAGTAGAGAGTCTTTTAATCTGTGCGCGCGAGCGGTGACAACCGACTGGGCCACGCCACTTTGGAGGCGCGCGAAAGTGTAGGTACTTATCACCGTAGGTATGGCCGAGTGAAAGGGCCCTGCCACTACACCAATTAATAGTGTGAAGGTTTGCCGAGATTCAACCAATCTAACGATCGATTTATCTCGACTGACGAACGTACACGAGCACGTATGGTCGGAAATAGTCGGGTAAAGCCAGGAGCGCACGAACGTGTCCGTGCGCGTCGACTGTCAAAACGAGACTGCCATCAAAACGAGACTGCCATCGGTGCCCACCCGTGTATCGTAATTTATTGTAATTTAAACTGATGTTCACATCGATATTATAACAAATTAATTGCAAGTATTTAAAAAAATATTTTAGAATTAGATTCTCCAACGAACATAGTTTATTTTGGTATAATTTTATTTTAGTAGGTAATTACGCTTGATTTAAACCAAAAATCACTATGAAATTCCGAAGTAAATCTTAAAAAATGGTGTAAGGATTTATTTTTTTACTAATTAATGGTAACAAATTTCAAGAATCTGTTAAATTAAACGACGAATAAAATATATACCTCATACTGAATGTATTTTATTAGCTTAATTTATAAGTATTATTGCTAGATACAGGACTCAGAAATTGACTCTGCGGCGATTTTTCATTAAAATGGTTATGGGAGATGAGTCACTACAGAGCAAGCAAATTTTTTTTGGTAAATGGGATACATTAAACGTCAACATAAACGATTTTTCCATATTTAACATGTATTCAATAATTTTCGGGTATTACTTAAGATTGTAATAGAGGAGCCCAAAATCTTAAAAATTCGCGCAAAAACGTGAAATGGCTCTTAAGTAAGATTCTTGTACATATTGAAATAATCGGGTTTTGAATACATTAGATGAGTTTACATGTTTAATGTCTGGTGGTAGTTTGTTGTACATCTGTGCCCCTTGATAAGGCAGCATCTTCTTGCCATAATTTGTCCTAATCTTAGGTAAGACCAAAAAACTGATTGACATGGGTGCAATAATAGACTTGAGAAAACATAACTAAATTGAAGTATTGGCCCACACGTCATATGGGTGCTGCTTGCGGTAACTGGTCGACAAGCTAATGAAATGAAATAATGAAATTTATTCAGCACTTGGGTATTTATTTACACACACTTGTACTTGTCAAGCTCACAATGTATTACATAAACACAGTAATTAAAGCAAAAAAATATTATGAATTAGTCCGTCCGTGCGGTCTGTTTCGTCACATAGATTTTTAATATCCTTAAATAAATAATAAATAGCAAGTTACTAAGCTATTATTGTTACATTTAGCAATTGTATATTAAAATTAAAGAATTGAAAACAACGAGCAGTTGGCTAGCGCAAAAGGCTCTCAACCAGTAGCTTAATTTAAGCGACTAATACCTGAGGGCACCCTTATGGGGTACTTAATTTTTTGTCATACAGCTGTCGCCTCCGGTTGTTAATTTTATAAATGTGCTCGGTTGGATTCTATTGTGGTCCGAGCCCAACAGCTTATGTGATCTCCAAAGCACGGACGTATAAACACTGACAAGTTCCAGACTGACAAGCAAAGAAGCACCCAGTAAGGAACACACTTGGTGCTTTTCTTGTCACAAAACTCTCAATAATACTTTTTGGCTCGACCCGTCTACCCCCGGGACTATCGAAGCTGGTGTTGTATAAATATAATAATTTATTTGTAATAAAATAATATTTGATTTTAGCAAACCACCACCTGTCCAAAAAATACCAACAGAAGAACCACCAATGGTGAATGGTTCAGCAGAATTGGAAAAACAGAGTGGCGCAAGTGGACAAAGTGAAAATATAGCTCAAGTAGAGAAAACCGTATGCGACGACACAAATAAAGATCTTCAAATGGATGAAAGCACGCATTGCGATGACTTGCACCTGACCATGGATTGTGAGGTCGACCAATCCAGGTATGTTACAATATTCACAGCATAAATTTGGGGAAGCTTAAATTTTCAATTACAAGGGCTATTTTCTGAACAAAGATGTTTTTCTATCAAGTTATAAAATGATATTAAGTATGGAATACTTGAATGAAATGAAAATGAAAAAATGTTTATTCACAATTAATAAATCTTCTTTACAGATATTATACTTCTGCCAAACTGCATAACAGTTTGTTGGCAGATGAAGCTCCCTTTTTCCAATTTTCTTATATAACTATAATACAATACATAGGTACTATTTACTAATATCTCAGATTCAGCTTTAAGAGAAACTTTTTAATTTTAGTCTTGAACATATTTTTACTCATGTTTACATTATTAGTTAAGGTTAGGGGAAAATTATTATAAAGTTTAGGCACTATGTAACTTCTATGTCTTTTACCAAAATAGTTGTTATATGTGGGGATTTTGAAAAGAGGTACACTATTTGCTCTACTGGGCCTTGTACGTCTTACCCGGATATTAAATTCTTCGCTACTGAACTGTTCAACAGCTATCAGTAGCTGGACTTTCTCATGGACTGGAAGCATTTTACATTTTATAAATAAAAGTTCATAATCTGTATTTCTACAACGGCGTTTTGTATTTTTGTCAACTAAAAATTTCATAAATCTGATCTGTAACGATTTCAATTTATCCAAATATGTATTGAATGTACGACCATAACTCGTCAGTCCATAAGAAAGCAGCGAGTCTACTAGTGCATAGTAGACGAAATACAAGGTCGCCCTGTCCAGTATGCTACTAAGGTGATGGAATTTTACAAGTACTGACCTTAGTTTATTGCATAAAACTGTGATATGTGATTTCCACGAGAAACTACTGTCTATGACTAGGCCGAGATACTTGTACTCCCCCACCACCTCAATCCTTTAGCACAGTGTTTTTCAACCTTTTTCATGACGCGGCCCCTTTAGTTTGAAGAAATTCTTCGGGACCCCCCTACCCGATTTTACCCGCTTTTTTCCATGTATTTACGCTTCGTGCTCATAGAGCTTACCGTACCGTGGGAAACCAACATCCCTAAAGATCACGCGTTCAAGACAAACAGTTATTACGACTTATCAAAGGAATTAACCAGAAACGGCTTTATGGTTAATTTATATGCCGTGGAAGTGTGTGCGAGGGGTATACCAGCAAAATCCCTCAATAACCTATTAAAAGACCTAGGATTATCAAGAACTTCCGTAAGTTCTATATTAGAACGAGTATCCAAAGTGGCATTGTTAAGATCTTACCAAATTTGGCTAGGAAGAGGGGGGAACACTGAGAGACAGAGAAGGTGAGCGTTGATGCATCACAGGGAGCCCCCTTAAACCTACATGTGAGTCGCAAGTCTCAGACTCTGTCGAAAGTCCCTCCTCTACCACGCAATGGACCCGGTTTCCGCACGGTGAATCCATAGAATACATGGAAGAATTAAGTCTTCTTTTGTGACAAATATTGAATCCAACATATTTATTCATTTTCATAACTAGGGTTTGGATAAATACATAATTAAATTGGGAGTTGAGGGAATGAGTAAGTGAAACGCAATGAGCGTTACGGGGTTGAAGATTTCTATGCAGTGGCGGCATGCGCGATCGCGACTTGCATGCTTTACGACTAGTTGAGACCGTCAGCCGGTTACTGTTTGTCGAGCGCCAGCCATTGTTTTTAATTGTATCTGACAGTGGTTTTAATTTATTGAAAATAGATTAATGTCTGAATTGACCAACAGAACCGTCAACTTCTAGCGGGAGTGATGAGACTATAATAAGGAAGAACTTTTTCATAACGTCAGTATTTTGAATTCGGCTTTACTGTGATTGGGAATAAATCACAGTGTGTTATTTCCTTCGAAGTTTTCTCTTGATAATTTTTTTTTCGATATTTTATTCAATCGAGGAAAAGCGATATGACAACTGATGTTTTGAAAACTACTTGTAATTTGAGGAATCTATCCATACTGCGGAACTGCACTTTCTAGCTTTTGTGCGTTGAATTCAATGAAAATGTAATGAAAGAAAAAACTTTTTGTATAGCGCTTCCCACGAATACTACAGCACTACGCTAGAGAAGCTTCGCGACCCCCCTATAGAGGCTTCGCGACCCCCCAGGGGGTCGCGACCCACAGGTTGAAAAACACTGCTTAGCAGGTACATGAAACAGAACCTCTGTGCAAACATTCATAGCAGTGACCAATCATGCACGGTTTACGAGTTCTAACTTTAAGATATGGAGAGTGAATATGCATACATTTAGTTTTATTTAAATTGATAACAATACCGTTATCGTTTTATGATATTTGTAAGATCTTCCTGAATGTTGTTTTCTATTACATTTAAATCCTTACCCATATACAATAAACAAGTGTCGTCCGCATACATGTAGATACGACTTAATATCATTTTAACTTGAACTTTACACACACTAGGCTGGCGTCTGAAAATTTGCATTAAAATATTTAGTTTTAATATATTATTAGTATTAAAATATGTAGTAGCAAAATACACAACAATTATGTAAATAGACAGACTGCCCAGATAGAATGGGCTATAGGCTTAAATCTAATTTCTACAACAAAATGAGGCTAATCATTTTGTTGTAGAATGGCAGTGCTACTGCTTAATGCTGAGAGTGACAAGTGTATGTGCTGAATAAATTCTTTATTTAACTTTTAAAATGTGCTCAGCTTACGTTTCAGCCATTTTAAACCTGTTTAGTTCTTTTCGCTGACGACTTTTTAATACAAGGAGTTTAATAAGCGCTTGAAAAAGGTCAAAACATGAATTGTAGGAATACAAATTAACTATATATTTAATTTCTTTTACATTTTTAGTTTTTGTGAATTATATTCGATATAGAATTATATTAGCAATAGCTATTCTCTAAATGGCTATTTCAGGATTTTTTAAATACTAGTTGTCAATACCAATAGTTTTAGGATGTGTATTAAGTTTAATTAAAATAGATGAAGTTCCATGTTTGACTTATATACTATACTAAGTAATAAATTTTGGGTGTATTTAATATAAAATGCTTTGCTGCGTCAACACTCTTTGACTATACTGACCGACTATCAAGGCAGTCAGTATAGTCAAAGCAGAATGAATTTATACTGATTTATAGTTTTATATCACTTTTCAGTGATGAAGACGGCTTAAAGGATACAGATAATAGTAAACAAACTGCAAAGAAAGAAATAAAAACTGTAAGTATATTTTGTTTTTATGGTATTTAAGATGTTTCCCCGCGTACCCAACGTCTCACTGTGGTCTGGGTACGCGATGATTCCCTGAAGTAATCTATGTATGTATGGCACACGCGATGCGGGGTAAGCAATGATGCACGTTCTTCTATTTTTTTTAATGAAAACATCTAATCATCAACGGACATCTGCACTTTTTAACGTTCGAATGAATGCTCCAATTGTAATAGTTTTTGTGTCTAGTTCGAATTTCGAATCGTATTGTAATACTGCAAATGAGGAGTACATAGTAGTATCGCCGTACTTTAGAGGGCACTTTAAGCTGTCGGTCCTGGCTGAGTTTATTTGACTACAGTTGATTAGCCATGTCAAAGGGCTTAGGGGCGGCTTGAACAAGTCCTACACTAGGGTAAGCACTGTCGATACGGATAAATAAAAAGTGTAAATTAAACTGTTTTTTTAAATCACTAAACTGACAATCTCGATTGGTCATATAATTTTCTTCTGATAAAATTTGAATTTTATAGCAATGCAAAGCGTTATTCTAATCTCAAAAATGGGAAATAAATTTAATCGTCCGGCGGGTCTCGAACCTGCACCATCTACCAATCCGGGGTAGGCGCTCTAAGCTACGAACGATACACTGGCAGATCAAATTTAGGATTCCCTTGCTAACACCCTTCCGGAGGATGTAGGAATTATCTAACGGATTTGTTTTTCTAGAAACATGGCCGACTGATATATTCACAGTTGCATGTGAAAGATCATATCATATTGATAATACCTTCCAAATGATTAAATTTGAATTTTATAGAATTATTCGCAATGCAAAGCGTTATTCGAATCTAAAAAAGGGGAAATCATAAATTTAATCGTCCGGCGGGTCTCGAACCTGCACCATCTACCAATCCGGGGTAGGCGCTCTGCGTTAAGCTAGAATGAGACCCGCCGGATGATTAAATTTATGATTTCCCATTTTTGAGATTAGAATTTCCTTCTGGTCGAATTTCGGGCATGGTCGCGAGTCTCAATGGAGACCCAACTGCGCGGGATATATTATAGTGCAAAAGTATGTATGTGCGCAAACACTGCACTTTCTATTACTTATACTATCTATTTAATGAGCCGATGGATGATGATGATATGTTCGCTGATACGGCCAGAAAGAGGTGAAATGCAGAACCGACAGCTTTACGTGCCCTTCGAATCACGGTGCCACCAGTTTCTAGACTTTGGCCTCATATAGAGAATTACATTAGCATACGTTACGGTTGATGGGCCTGTTGGCGTGGTTGCCAAATGCTTGCTTTTCACGCCGGAGGTCGTGGGTTCGATTCCCACCCAGGACAGATATTCTTGTGCATATAAGTATGTATTTACAAAAGAAAAGTAGTATATCAGTTATCTGGTTTCCGTAGTACAAGCACTGCTTAGTTTGGGATCAGATGGCCGTGTGTAAATAATGTCCCTGGATATTATAATTATAATAATTTTATTTGAAAAAAAGTAAATAAAACAATACATAATTCCAGGAAAACAAATCAGAACCCGTAACGTCCATGTCTGTCAACTTCAACCCAATAATCACAGTGAGCAAGACAGAAGTGTTAGACCGGGACGAATGTTCCAACTCCTCAATGGTATTGATATTCGAAGATGACTCCGTCAAAGCGGAGCCTCCCGACTGGAAACGAGAAGAAGATAAAGTCATTCTACAGCTGCTGAAGGAACATGTAACCCCGGAAGAACGACAAGATAAACCTATAGTAGAAATTATACAGGAAAAGGGTCTCATAGATTTAATAGGTCAAAGTTTAATACACAAGTCATTAGATGACGTAGCAAAACGTGTGATGTATTTATTAGAACTGTTAGTTTTAAGTGAGATTTAGAATTTTATAGGTTTGCTTTTTAGCTGTAAGAGTTTTATTATTTTACATTGTATATATTGTTGAACATTGAATTTATATAAATAAAAGTGATACACTGAAATTTTGTATGCTCATAACTTCCAAATGACTGCACCAAATTAGATAAATATTTCTGTTGTGTTCATTACTATCGTGACTAGATGCTCTCACCGGTCCGTAAGTGATCGGCGAGGTGAAGCAACTAGGCTCGCGGTCAGACCATAGATGGGTTACTGCCAATGTGGTTTAATTTCTGAGCGTCTCCGTGCTTCGGATTTTTTTTATATGTATAAAGAGAACTTAAAATAATTACATAATATTTGATGCAATGATAAACTCATTAGAGTTTGTTCGTGCATCAGAGTCTTGGTCGATGACCAGTCTTGTTATGACGTTAACATAGAAATTCAATATACCCAATTTTTCAGACATCTTTAAATTAATTGTATACATTTAAGTGCGGGAGGGAATCGATCAACGGAATGGTATGCCAATACTTAGATCGGACAATTCCAGCCGTTGTTAGCCGTGTAGGTTTCGGTCAGATGGCGTTAAAAGCGTCATAAATGCGTTGAGAAATATCGAATGGATTGTATAAATTCGAAGTATCAGTACCACGGTGCGGTGGCGGACCGGACGCACATGAGGTCGGATACCCCGTGGTCGTGCGTTCGATCCCCACACGCACTTATACAATTAATTTCAAAGGTGACTGAAAAATTGGTTTCTCTATAGCTCATCAGGGTGGGGGGGAGGGTCAGCGACCCTTTTTTGCTGACTCTTAGGGCCAGCGCAGACAGAGAGGAGCGCAGCGGAGAGGATTTTATTAAAGCATCTAGTGCTTTAATAAAATCCTCTCCGTCAATCCTAAATCAACTTTAAAATTATAGAAATAAAGTGCATATATGCTTCAACATTATACGCCCGGGACCGCGCGAGGGTTTTATGTTAGGTTCAAGCATATATGCACTTTATTTCAATAATATTAACTCATATAGTAGTAATTAATAACTCATATAGTATGGAAGCGGCTGCGGGGCGGAGCGAACGCGCAGCGAATTCGTTACGGACGCGCAACGGGATTCAAATTCGTCGATGCTTTCGTTTTCGTCTTCGAAGTAATAAAGCCAGCAACAGTGTTTCCTCGTCGGAATCCATTTTGTTACTGAGTGTATTGTAAGTCGATAATTTGCTACAAACACGCGACGGAAACGTAACGTATTTGACACACGTCCGCAACGAATTCGCTGCGCATGCGCGGTGTGTTCGTTGTGTGTCCGTAACGAATTCGCTGCGCGTCCGCTCCGCCCCGCAGCCGCTTCTATACCGCTAGTATGATAACGCTCTAAACCGTCAAACTGCTAAAACTTTTTATAAGTATTAAATTAAATAATTGATTGACAGTTAACGTGTCGCTTTTATTCCCTTTCCTCTCCTGGGGGCCTACTCTCTTTCTCCAAATTTCGTTCGTTCGTCACGCTGTTCTTTTTAGAAGATCTAGAAGGTAGAGATAAATTTAATGATATTAAAATTAGTTTAATTGGTATTGATGTTATTAGTGTTGTGTGTAGACATCGATAGTTCCGTAAAATATAAGATACCATACCATGTGAGGATAGGTAGTACCTACCGAAATCCGCGCTTCTCGGAGACGACCACAGATTATATTATGAGACGAGGCTTTCGAGCCAAATAAGTCGAGTCGACCACAGAGTACTTGAGTCGATCCGTGACTATGGCTGGTACAATTCATGCCGAGAAACGTCGACCTAAACAAAAGTGAATGATTTGCCTTAAATTAGTATCGCGATTGAGACCCGTGCCCGTAGTTAGTTGGTACCTATTGCATAGATACACCAGGATTAATGCATAAGATACGCAGCACCGCGGAAAGGAAGAACATGAATTAACGAAAGTTTAGGCACGCTCGTGACACTGTACACAATAGTACGATATATCGCTGGCAAAGAGTAGGTACCTAGTTCGCATTCGTAACGATGAAATGACCCTCCGATCTTCAATCGGACGAACGGCCAACGTCTTCGCATACTAACGTAGGTATATGACGCTGTAATGCATCTCCACATGCGTAACCGCCTTGAGTCGCGGTTATAATACCAGAGGGAGTTCCCTCAAGCGCGGGGTACTCAGTTTGTGACTACAAACTATGTATCCCGCGCTTGAGGGTCTTATTTGCAAGATGGCTTAAGCTTGACATCTAGGTAACTGTCATAAAAAACAGAATATACCTATTCACCGTGCCGTTCTATCGGTTCTGCCTTAGGTACCTAACCCATATCCTAATCTAAGTCTTAGCCGTAGTTATTAAACAAGTCATATAAGTGGCCTTCTGATCGGTTGTTGATATTATGCCCTGCAGGTATTACGTAAACAAAAACAAGACTGCACGTGTGGCGCAGCGGCTAAGACAGTCGCCTCGCTACTTGGTGTCGCGGGTTTGAGTCCCGCGCTGGACAACGTTTGTGACCCATATATAGTTGTGCTGAGTCTGGATGTAATTTGTGTCCGCCTACTATATGTTTGTAAAGTTCCCCGCGACACAGGGATTATATTACCTAATGCGGGCGTTGCTTGTCTTAAAAAATAAATTAAAAAAAGGTCAGTAGAAATGGAATAATACAGAGCAAAATATATTTTGATACATAATAAGTACAAAAGCTTATTGTAGTTGCTTAATTGCCTTATTGAAGAAACAGCAAAGAACGTTTCTTGCTGGCTAATATAAATTTTATATTTTAGTTATAATTTCCGAACGAGGCTATAAATGTCACCATGACAAATGAAGTTCCAGTTGGAGGTTTTGTACTTTGTATAATTTTAAGCATACCGTTATTTCTTTATACGTCTTTACTCACTCGAATTCGTCGGAAAAGAGGGAGGTAGCGAAGTATAACTAATGCTTAATATACCTATAGCCTGGGATACCAATTCAGGCGGGTCAATTTTTGGAACAACCTATATTACTTAGTGTGATTGTAAATATTTTGGTAAAATAATTCTAGATTTACATAAATAGAAGTCATGGCTCGTAATAGTAATGAAAATGATGACGACAATATTGATCCTGCAACAGTAACTTCCAATGTAAAGAACAGCATAAAACAAGTAAGTTCAAGGCAATTATGTTAATTTTGATATACCACTATATAATTGATATATTTGCGGTAAATAAGTAGCTACGTACTAAGTTACGATTACATTGAATAGAAACTACATGTTTATAAAAATATGCTCTGTTTATAACTGGTTATCTAAATTAAGATACATTTATTATTATATGCAACTAAACATTTTTACCGAGATCTGTACGCCATTAAATATTTTATTATTATCACTTAACTTGAAGGAGTTCCTAAAGGAAATTATACCTGGCAAGTAGTATTCAATGAATGATGTAATAATTACCAATAAAAATATTATTAATTCTTATTAGCCCTTCCAAAAAGAAATAACATTTGAAAACTTACTGGGAATATTAATACCCTAAGAATACCCACTGACCATAAATTTCTCTAAATTTTATATGAAAATACAAGTGTTACATAAATAGTGGACAAAACTTAAGGAGACATATCTGCCCACAATACTGAACTAATCAAACAGGAGCTCAAATCAAAATGTATTATATACTATACTTGTATCTGTTCTTTTTTTAAATAACGAGCTTATTTTCCTATAGCATAAAATACAGTAATGTTTAGTGGAATATTTTTCTTTTTGTTCTTTCAGGATGTAATAAAAGAGCTGCTCAATGGTTCATTCCAAGACAATAAGACTAAGTTAGGCAATGATGCATTGTCTCTTGTTGTAGAGGTGGCAAAGTGCCTGGTGACAGAGACATGTCTACGAGCTTCCAGTCATGCACTCAGAGAGAGCTGCGACAAGGTTGATATTGAACATATTGAGAAGTGCCTACCACAACTTGTAAGCATGCAATTTATCGTGATATTATAAAAGTTCGCACATTCAAATCCCACTTGATCATGACAGTCTTTATTATGTAGGCACTAAAAGCAGCTATCTCAGTCCAAGTCTATCCACCTGAGTGGTGCTGGTGGAAAAATTGTCACCAAAAACCTGTAATTACCTAATGAATTCAGACCATGAAATAAATAATTACAATATGCTGCTATAGATGCCATATAAGCAAATGAGCTTGCTCAGAGGGTACCTGGGCTGGCAAATAGAATTAGAATGGATCGGATCCCATTAAAAGAGTGTGACTCATATTTCTAATGCACATTTAAAACATCTGTTATAAACCAAATAATAATGTCCTCCTGCTTGCTGCCACAACCGGATAGGGGTCAGGTACAAGCCAAGCACAGGGGTGCAATATAGCCAACTCCCAGATTGGGCAGATACTGAGAGATTTTCTTCACAGAAGTTCCTAAATAACACATCCAGATTAGGTCCATGACTAGTTAGAATGCTGAGCTGAGCATTTTTGAAATTATTAGATTTTCTAAGAAACTAACTGTTACTACAATTATACTGTATTATGAATTTCATTTCAGATGCTGGACTTCCCATAGGAACTTAGCTACAGAGATATGGATCTGAACTAATTTGTACCTTGTCTTACATAATAATATTTATTTATTTATTTATTTATTTATTTATTCATTCATACGTACAGCTACCATTACAGGTTAAACCCAATTCGATAGTGACGGATTAAAAAAAAGAACAATCTTATATGACTAAAAATATACATAACATTATCAAAATTATTAAAACAATCAACATTATTACACTTATCAACATTATTAAAAACGAAATTTTCTTTTAAATTATTAGAATAGCCTTAACAAGCTAGTAACATAATGTATACAAAGTTACTCTTGCGAACTGGCTCAGTGAACAAGAAAATAGATCAATTTGACCCGCTACAGAATTAAGAACCACCATAGTTCGAGTGAGAGGAGTGTTCTCCAGTAATTTGGTCCTACTTCTGGGTATCGCGAATAAGGCTGGTTTGCGACGCCGTTGTAAATACCCATCAGGTACACTTAATCCAATCCATTTTAGCAATTCTGGATTACTTATTTTTCCCCTTAAAACTTTAAACATATATTCTGCCAACGATAAATGCCTCCTCGTCTCCAACTTATTGTATCCAACCATGCCTAGTACAAACAGGGTTGGATACATCAAAGGATACAGGGGGTACACACCATAAAGTCGCAGGTATATATACCGTGTATATTTGTTTTGTATGCGCTCCAACATAATATTGTATTTCGCCTCATGCGGAGCCCATACCATGGCATTAAACTCCAACTGGCTTCGTATTAGAGCATCGTAAAGTGCCGAGATAGCTTTAATATTTGTGAACGTTACAGCTCTCCGAAGCACAAATCCAAGCTTTTTATAAGCTGCCTTGCAGACATTCACTATATGCTCACGAAATGTTAACTGAGCGTCCATATGGATGCCCAAATCTCGCGTTGATTCGACCCTTTTCATATTTGTTCTGCCCACTTTGTAACCATAGTGTAGAGGCATCCTTGCCCGACTGAATGTTAACATAGCACATTTAGACAAATTGAATTGCAACCCATTATTTTGACTCCACTGAACTACACGATCCACGTCTTGTTGAAGAAAGTAACAATCGTTCTCATCCTTAATGGCCATCAGCAACTTGAGATCATCAGCAAACAATAAACACCTAGCATCTCTTATTACTTCAGGCAGGTCATTTATCATTATTATGAACTGTAACGGTCCCAAGTTGCTACCCTGACTCACGCCGGATCTGGTGAAATATGCTTTCGACCGGCATCCACAGTACTCCACATACTGTTGTCTGTCTCTCATATAGCTTTTGAAAAAATGGAGCAATTTGGGTGTACAGCCAGCTTTTGCCAGCTTTGATAGTAAGATATCGTTATCGACCAAGTCAAATGCTTTCTTAAAATCAAAGTAGGCAACGTCTACCTGCAGCCCTGCATCAACATGAGGAACTAAGTACGCTATGGAGTTCAACATATTGCTGGTCGTACTGCGGTTGGGCCGAAAACCATGTTGAGCGTCGGATAGTTGCGGTTCAACTTGCTTCTGGATATTACTATGCAAAGCCGCCTCAAACACTTTTGCTGGTGTGGACAGAACTGCTACAGGTCTGAATGACTCAACTCCTGTTCCTCCTCCGCCTTTAGGTATAGGAATCACGCGGGTGACCTTCCAACATTCTGGAAAATAAGAGGCATCTAGGCACAAGTTAAATATATGGAGCAACGGTTCTGCTAGCACCCCCCGACAATCTCTCATTACAAACGCAGGAATGCCATCCGGGCCGGCTGAGCGTTTAGGTTTGATCTTAGCAAGAGCAGCGCGCACCTCGCCAAGTGTCAGTTGCTGTACGGAAATGCGCGCGCTGGTCGCACCGCCCGCCGCCACCGCTTCGTCCACGTCGAGTTTTGCTGGCTCACTTTTATACACCGAATAGAAATAATCAGCTAATTGCTCCACGCATTGCGAGTCGGATAAGACTGTACCATTTTTCATAATTTTGTTCCGATTATTTGACCCTTGCTTTGCTCTGATATAGGCCCAGAAGGATTTCGGATCCGTTATGAGATTATTTTCTACGCGCCTTTCAAAAATTTGGAACTCCCGGTCAATAGTTTCTTTTATTCGCGCCCGACACGCCGAAAAAGCCTCGTAATCCCTTCGTGATTTAGTGCTTTTATATTTCTTATGCAAAGTAGCCTTTAATTGTATATCTCTAATTAACTGTTTCGTATACCACTCTGGATAAATATACCTACGATCAACCAGTTTGGGTTGTTTTTTAGGTACATAATTATTTACAATATTATTAAAAATTTTATAAAAGAATTCGACCGCTTCCTCCGGACGCCGAAATTTATAAATTTGACTCCAATTGACAGCTGCTAATGACGAGTATAATAGGCTATAATTAGTTTTATACACATTCCACTGCTGTTCACAGTGGTTAACTGATAATACCCCGCTTTGTGGCGCGGGGGCAGAAGGTGGCGGCGCGGGCGGCGGAAGCCCTGCGCCTGCAGCGCCAAGCCGCAGCGTTATCGTGAGTGGCGGGTGGTACGCGTCTACTGGCACTAGTTGCCTGTCTGCCTCATACACTTCTACCTCGTCACACAAACCTAACGAACACAACACTAAGTCCAACTGTCTCCCACCGCAATTAGGTACTTTATTCAACTGAGCTAATTCGCAAAAAGATACGAAATAATCGAAATAATTTGTAATATTTTGATTACATGAATATAAATTAAAATCCCCTATTAAGATTATTCGCTTATATTTAACACTTAATTGTTCTATAATTCTAAAAAATATCATATATTCCTGTTCACTAGTATTTGGTGGTATATAAACAACGCAACATAGAAATAGATATCTACACCTTATATGTATAGTCGCACAAACTAGTTCAAATGAGCAGTTATCGACGTTGACGTCACCCGGTGCATTCACTTGTCGTAGCTGTAGTTTTTGTGTGGCCACTAAAATCGCGCCGCCTTGCTTACGTCCGTCGGAACGATCGCAACGTAGAATTTGATGACCCGGTGGTACGATCTCCGCATCGGATATAGAACCGTTACATCCTGATTCCGTAATTGCAATTATATCGGCACTTAACGACTCAATATTGTTATAAAAACTATTTAACTTCGTTCGAAGGCCTCTAACATTTTGATAATAAAATTCAAAACTAGTATTCTTTGGCTGATTTTCTTGTTGTTTTTCGAAACCAAAGCCATTCGCTAAATTCAGTATTTACAGGCCACACTTCAGGTCGACATAACTTTTCGTACATTGACTCCGTAGCCGTAATTCTAAAAGATGTGTAGTCTCTTTCCGTCTTATGTTTAATTTGCGTGATTTTAACATAAGGGTCTGAACCACAAACTGCATTAATATGGGATGTGATTTTATCAACTGTAGTTTCAGGAATCAAACGCCAAACATGCAAGTGCTTTTTCCTTTCAGTGGCTTGTAGTTCTACCAAATCTGTATTTTCTCCTCTTTTCACTCCTTTTGATTTTCTTATATCCTTCTTCCGGACAGTCGTCCACTCATTCTTGTCCTCAATATCCTTTTCTTTGTCTTCCGTCAATTCCACCATACGTGGCTGAATGAAAGTAGAAGACGACGCCGTCGCAGTTTTCGTGGCCACACGCAAATTTTGTTCGCGATGTTGGTGGGTAGTGTTTGGTTTGTTTACGTTCACGCACCTTTTGCTCACTGTTTCGGCAAATGTAGCTGGAATATTGCTTTCTTTTCTAGGCTCGACGCCGTTTTTCAAGTTTTGAGGTGAACTATTAACACTTTCCTGACACTGGTTGTGAGGAATGATAACATTTTTATCGGCGCACTCGTTTCGACGTACCTTCATTTCTGCTTTTAGTTCTTCCAATTCATTTTTTGTAGAAAAACATACTTCTTGCAGAGTTTTAATAATCCTTGTTTGCATGTCCAGTCGGTTCAAGACTTTCAAACTAAATTCCCTAAACTCTGCAAGCAAAATGCCATCATAATCACACTTGGCGATTGACTCATCTGATGCTGCTGGTTTAATGCCTCGGGTTCCGCGCTGAGTATTAACATTGGTACTAGCGAGGCTGCTCCGGACAGACGTTTCAGAGTCCAGTCGCTTAGGCTTGGGAGTGGAGCCATCGCACTCAGGACATATCCACTGTTGCTTGTGTTTTTCCGAAAAAGCAGTAAACTTTTCATGTGACAATCCGAGACACTTTAAGTCGTACACTTGCTCACACTGTTTTTTAGAACATTTCAAATACAGTCCATCAGGCACTTTGATACAACAAGCTCGACAATCTAATGACATTGTACTAAGTTCGTAATTAATTAATTATGCACCATGCGCAACAAACACGTCCGTTCGCTCCATTACTCAGAACCATTGCTTGCCATAATAAGAAGCAGCTTTCCTTGCGCCTACCATGTAGTCATAGGAGTTCTTTGTAATGTAACCTGTCTAATCCCATCTTGCTGATAATATTTGGAACTTGCATATAAACAAAAAGTTTATTAAGCAGTTCATACCTATCTACCGGTGCGGTGGGGGTGTACACAAGTGAATATGTAACCAAGAATGGGCAGCAGCATTTTGAGTACTAATCACCACCATACTGTAATCGCAAAACTGTCTACCAAGTGTGCCAAGAGCAAAAGCAAGTGCGGCCTTTGTCCAGCTGTGCGTCTTTTTTGCCTGACATTGTGAAGCATTAATAACCATAATAATTTAACCTGTTGACCGACACAGTCATGTATTGATTGATTTCTCATTCGATTGGCTGATGGTTAAAAACCATCCTGACTCCCAATCACTTTAGCCTTTGATCAGTATCTAGTTTTACTGCAAATCTCTATAGTATGAACCATGTTTATTAATGTTGGTGTGGAGGAATCATTTGTGGTACATCGTGATGATAATTATGTTTGTTGAACTTTTAAATTGCATTTTTAATTAATTGTATTCATAAATATGATATCCACAATGAAGCACAATAAATGAATCTTTACCAAACTTTTTTTTTTCTTTATTAAAGAAATGAAAGTTGTCTATTATTGATCATTCTGTATATTGAGAGAGTCGATGTAATAATAAATTGTCAGTTTAGAATAATCAAATAACTGAGGCATTTATTAGGATGGTTACCAATGGGCCGCAAGACAGGACCCAGGATGTATATTGTATTTAGGCATTATGAAAAGAATGTAAATAAGAAATTATCAGAAGTGCTTAAAAAATATTGTTGTTTAAATAAATCCTTTTTGGGAACAAAAGAAAAGATTCTGATGTTCATAAAATTTTGTTGTTATGGAATTATGAAAGCAATAAAATTATTTTAAAGTAACTTTTATTTGATTTAATTTACCCAATTCCTAATGCTTAACGTTTAAAAATATCCATATTCACAAAAATATCTCGACATGATCTTCTTCTTCTTCTTTTTCCAAATGGCAAGTTATGCCCATGTCGACAATTCTGCCAATGTCAGATGTGAAATGGAAAAACGTGCGATTTAACCAATTTTTTTTATATATTTTAAAACTATTGTGTATCTTGTCGATGGGGTTAAAACACTGAAACAAACAGACACAATTATATACATATAATAATAAAAATAATTGTTAAAAATATATATAACGTATGCCATACCAACATTCAGACTTAAAATCATAATTTGATGCCGTTGCATCTTATAAGGTAGGTACATTAATACTTCGTAAAGTTGTGGGTACGGGAATGAAGCAGAGAAGAAAAGTTGATGGGAATGGGAATCTTGAAATTTGGAAGATGACCATATAAATTATAGGCAGGATTATTATTGATGCATTCAAAGAATATGTGGTCCAGGGTACCTACCCTCGTCCAGCCCACACTCACAAAGGGATGAATCCCGACTCCGTATTTTGTGCAGGAAAACAGGTGAGCAACAGAAACCTAAGCGCAGTCTACAAACAGTTGATATCACGCCTTTAGAAACCTTTTTATACTTATGGTGTTAGATGGTAGGGTTTATTGGTCCTACCAATATAAACTCAAATGTAAACACGAGTGATCTTTTACATTTATATTATTTTATAATATTTATTACACAGAAAAATACATCAACTCTCAGCTCATTTCCACTGCATTTATTTTACTTTCATTCTTTTTCTGCCATACCCAACTTTCACTTCCATACATTAAAGTTGGCACTAACACTCCATCGTGCACGGCTAGTCGAGCCTTCTTTGATACTTGCCGGCTACTCATAAAGGCGTGTAGTGCCCCATTCACTCTGTTCCCCGCATTTACTCTTCTAACAATATCTTTTTCATATTTCCCATCTCTCGTAAATAAAAGTTCCCAAATATACAAACTCATTCACCTGTTCGACTTTCTCTCCTCCAATCACAATATCACACGCTGTCGTGTATTCATCCCTCTCAAATACCATTACTTTCGTCTTACCTACATTCATTTTCATCCCTTTCCTTTCAAAAGATTCATACATATTTGTTACCATCACCTGCAACTCCTCCGCCGATGATGCAAGTAAAACTTGATCATCAGCGTAAAGCAGACATTTGATGAGTAACTCATTCATCCTTACACCGCATTCACTTTCTTTCAAATCTTTTAAACAGCTATCCATGAATAGGTTAAACAACCACGGTGACGCTACACATTCCTGTCTAACACCCTTTTGGATGCTAAACCACTCGGTGTATGACCCGTTAATCCTCACGCAAGCTCTGGAATCCCTATAAAGAGATTTCAGTGCTTGAACAAGGTTGTCGTTCAACCCATACATGGACAGTACCGACCATAGTTCATTCCTCAACACTCTATCGTAGGCCTTTTCTAAGTCTACGAAGGCACAGTAGACCTTTTGGTTTTTGCCCAAAAACTTCTCTACTATGCTTCGCAGAGAAAAGACCTGATCCTTGCATCCCATTCCTTTCCGAAAACCCGCCTGTGCATCCCATATTTTCGCATCGGTTTCTTTCACAACTCTTTCAACCAATACTTTTGCATACAACTTACCAACGACGCTGAGCAGACTAATGCCCCTATAGTTTTTACAGTCTTGCCGTGAGCCTTTCCCTTTGTAAAGAGGTACAATGACAGCCTTGCACCAATCACTTGGCACTTGGCCGGTGGTATAGCATAGATTGAAAATATTAAATACTTTTAAAATTTTCTCTATATACCGTTCTTGATCCAACTTAATTCCTTTGTCGTCTTGAGTTATGCGTATTCCTAGCATTAGCTCAGCTCTACCTAGGTCTTTCATCTCAAACTTCTCTGTAAGATCTTTCTTCACCTTGTGCAGAACTTCCGCATCATTCCAAAATATTAAAATATCATCAACATCACCGCTATGATGATGATTTTTCCACCGTTAAATCTCGTATAAACACACGGCTCATTTTCAGATCTCTTAAACTGAAGTTTTGTCAATTCATCATGAAGTCTTGTATTCCACGCTCGTGGAGCTTGCTTAAGTCCGTATAGCGACCTTTGCAACCGACATACATGACTCACTTTACCTTTTTCTTCAAAACCTTCTGGCTGTTTCATATAAACAACTTCCGTTAAACTTCCATTGAGAAAAGCTGTTTTTACATCCATCTGATCAATCTTCAGATTCATATGAACTGCTAGCGCCATCAGTGTCCTCAGTGAGCTATGCCTCACAACGGGCCAGAAAGTCTCAAAATAATCGATGCCTCGTCTTTGACTAAAACCTCTTGCAACTAGGCGTGCCTTGTATCGCTTTTTTCTCCCGGCCTCTTCTTTAATTCTAAAAATCCATTTAGAATCTACGATGTTGCAAGACTGTGGTGGGTCTACCAATTTCCACGTTTGGTTTTTCTTAAGCGCGTCCAGCTCCTCCTTAATAGCAGCTCTCCACATTTCTTTGTCTCTACGAGATAATGCCTCTTCTACAGTTAGTGGATCATTCTCTTCCGTAACAGCTTCATAGGTAATATGATCAGGAAATTCCATAGGCTTCCTGTTTCTAAGCGGATATCTCCGTTCTTCCACTACAGGATCTGCTTCGATTTCACTGAGAACTCCTTCATCTGGTCTCTCTTCAAAGGATGCCCCCTGTTAATCTTGTTCATCATATTCAACTACTGTGCTATCTCTATCGCTTTGTAAATTGACTATGGACTCTTCTCTGGGAACAGTTTGACTAGCATCATTGTTTTCCAGGTGAATAATTCCAGATTTCCTTAATTCTACAGGATTCTTAGTGTGATGCATCTGGTTTTCGAAAAACACCACATTTCGCGCTCTATGCATTTCTCCATTCATAGGATCAATTAATCTGTATCCTTTGGATTCGTTACAGTATCCTACAAACACAAGTTCTTTACTTTTCGCATCCCATTTTGACCGTTTCTCATCAACAATGTGCATAAACGCTTTGCAGCCAAATACTCGAAGATTGGATAAATCTGTCTTTTGACCACTCCAGACCTCTTCGGGTGTCCTGTTTCTAACAGCAACAGTCGGGCTTCTATTCTTTAAATACACTGCTGTATTTACTGCTTCTGCCCAGTACTGAATAGGAAGTCCCGCTTCTTGAAGCATTGTTGGTGCTTTCTCTGCAATAGTACGGTTTGCCCTCTCGGCTACACCATTCTGCTCAGGTGTATATGCGATTGTAAGTTGATGCTTGACACCATGCTCGTTTAGAAACGCATTAACTCTTTTATTGACGTATTCACCTCCATTGTCTGTCCTCAAAACCTTTAGTTTCTTTCCGGTTTGAGTCTCAGCAAAACTCTTGAACTCCCTTATTTTATCAAAAGCTTCACTCTTCTGCTTAATAAAATATACAAAAGTATTACGTGAAAAATCGTCAATAAAAGTAATATAAAATTTAGCACCTCCAAAAAAATTCTCCGACATTGGTCCACTGATATCAGAGTGTACCAATTCCAATAACTCTAGCTCGCGTAGCCTTATTTTTCTCAAAAGGCTGCCTTGTTTGTTTACCTTTAAGGCAAGCTACACATTCTAGTTTACTAGTAGTATGTTTAAAACTCACGCCAGTTGCCATCTTATCTCGCAATAAGGTTAAGTTTCGTACGCCCAGGTGTGCCAGTCTCTTATGCCATAGCTCCATATTTTCACTCTCGCTAGTTGCTAGTGCACGTGCCTGTGAGGATAAAATTATTTTATATACACCCTTCTCAAGCACACCAGTCACACAAGGTTGTCCTTTCGTGGAATATTCGCTTTCACTAAATATCTCGCACCCCTTATTTGAAAAAATTACAACCTAGCTTTTTTTAACAATACTACTTACACTTAGTAAGTTAGATGTAAGTTTTGGTATATACATGACATCATACACCAAAATATTCTCGCTTGATACAGTGCCATACCCCTCTCCATAAACTTTACCTCCATTCGCACAAGTAACTTCAATCTTACGATCTGCCTCTACATAATCACTCATCCAGTCATATCTAGTACTCATATGTCCCGGCGCTCCTGAATCTAATATCCATCTTCATTGTGATTCTCTTGATTCTGTGTAGCGAGTGCTGTTGCCGTCGTGACCACATGAGGTCCTTTTTTAAACTTCCTTGGATTATCTGGACAGTCGTAGGCTTTATGTGATCCCTCACAAATGAAGCATTTCATATTCTTTTTAGTTACTTTAGTTTTGTTCCTCTGAACAGGCTTATACGGATTTCTTGTTTTTCTTGTGAATGCACCTCTCTCTGGGTAAGCACTACTTGAACTTGCATATTCTATGCAACCACCTGTCTGCAACAACTTATTCTTTACATAATCAGTTGTTAGACTAATATTAACGTTCTCCAACGCTAATCTCATTGGGATATACTCAACTGGTAAGCCTTGTAACATCAGTGCCGCCAAGAGTTCATCATCAATCTCTTTTCCTAGATCGGCTAGCTGCCTTGATACTCTCATAAGCTCTGTTACGTAGTCGGTCATCGAACTGAACATGGTTAGCCTAATCCTCAGCAACTTAGATAGTAGCCTACACTTATTGTTTATGCCTTTATCTTCATAGGCTGCTACTAAATACTTCCACGCCTCATGAGCTGACTTAGCTTTCCTCACGTGTACTTTGCAATGGTTCTCTATCAATAAGCACATTTTTGCTGGCGCTTTTTGATCACCTCTAACTATCTCTTTGTCCTCATTGTTCTGGGTTATGTCACTCTCTACATATTGCCACAGGTCATCGTGAACAAATATGCATTTAAGGTCAAATTTCCAGGTATCGAAATTGCAATTCCCTCTGAGCTTTTCGATTTGGAGACCTGACCCTGTTGTTGTACTCATATTTATATACTGTGTAACTACTTACGCAGGAGAGGATGCTCTCATCAACGCACTCTGATGCAAAGATCAATACACATTTCTCGGTGTAACACTCAGATGCTCGTGTCTACGCATCAGTGCCGGTCCATAATCTGTTAGATGGTAGGGTTTATTGGTCCTACCAAATAATTTGGTAGGACCAATAATAATCTAGACCCGGAAGCCACAAGCACTTAAGTCAATTCTTTTTGCATGCAAAAATTTTACAGGAGACGGTTTAATTCGATTGGTATGAAAAAAATGTACTACGGTTATTGTTTTTATTATTTATTATTACACAATTATAAACTAGTTACATATCAGAACATGGCTATTTAGGCTTTATTTATTAATTACTGAAATATCTGACTTAAGTTTCTTTGAACATCAAGAAATTGTGACTCAAGTGTTTATTAACGTACTATAATTACTAGGGTTATTTGTTTTATTTTATGATTTTAAAACGAACTATGAATAATTATGATTATTAATTAAAAATTTATAATATAATGCATGCAATAAAGTCAAAAATTAACAGTCACTCTCTTCTGAATCTCGTATATCTGGATCAACATCCTTGGTATCGTCAGTGGTTACTAAATTCTGGTAAAAATTATGGAAACATTCTGGTATTAAGGACAAAAGTGATATTATATCACGTTTTTTTTCGATACTTATTGGTACTGGCTTGTCAGTAATCTGCATCAAATTAAATTCCTTATCTCGTCGCGTGTTCCGTTTGTAATTAATACTTTTCAATGATTCTTCTCTAGAAAGAGATGTTTTGTATTTTATGACGCCGTACTCAGAGTCGTAACTCAGCCACTTCACATCATGCCACTTGAAAACATTTCCGTCATCGTCTTTTTTTCGGGCTACTAAAGGACCTTTCAATAAACTAGCGAAATCAAAGAAATCATTTTGTCGCATTTCTCTAACGGTAAATTTTTTGCTACTCGATCTTACTAACTGCATCCAATCGTGGGGGTGATAAATTTGTATTTCGGTTTTTTTCTTTTTTTTTTCAATAATTGCATGGTCTAAGTCAACCTCCATATGTGTATGACCAGGTATCATAAACTTGTGATGTATTAACTTCATGGAAGGTTTTACAGTCAACAAGTACGTGAACATTGCAGCCACGTGAGTGTTCTTGTTTTGACCTCCACAAGTGTCAGAGTACAAAATCACTTCTGAGATTTCTTCCGGTTGTTCTCGTAAATATGCAAACAAACAAGAGGCAAGAGGCTGATTAGCACCGCGACCCGAAATACCCTCATGCCACATGTGGTGCGTGGACATTCCAGTTGCGTTGTCATGAATTGTGAGGTTGAAGGTCCAAAGTTGTCTTTTATAAAAGGCTACAGATGATTGTAAAGCTGGGGTTGGCAAGCATTGCTGTAGGTCAAAAGTCAGGCATTTGATTCTATTATTTGTAATTGCGATATTTTTATCACACTGCTTCTCTTTGTACGCCATATCAGCGGCTAGCAGATGAGAGTCACGTTCTTTTTCGAGGGCTAATTTTGTGATCTCGTCCGTAGCAATATTTAATTTCATTTTAAACAGGTCGCATGTGTGACAAGTGTCCACTTTTGGTTTTTTGAAACTTAAGTTTAATTTATGAAATTCTTTGCGGTATATCTTATCACTCACAGGATTTTCATGTGATCCTGAATAAAGAGAATACATTTTCGATATAGTCAAATGCGATGGTAAATATTTGCGGGTGCTTCTACGTCTAGTGTAATGACTTTCATATAGCGGAAACGAATTGATATGATTAATCACCTCTTGAATTTTTTGTTCGGAATGTTTGTTTGCTGGTGTATTCTTTCCACGTTTGTCTGTTGGTATAATTCCACTCGAGGAGCCACGTTTCTTCAAACCAATTAATTTTACAAAATTATCACTTATTGAAAGGGTTTTTAGAAAGCAGCCTTGACAAACGGATATTTTTTCACTATTGACGTTAAAATGATACGTATAAGTCCACTGTCTATTTTTTTGTAAACTAGGATCTTCGACCCGACGACGCTCGGTTTTTTTCTCTCGAATGGTAATCAAAGATGAAATAAACGCTGCCCTTAAATCATAAGACCCAAGATTCCAAACCTCTTTGTGAATTATAGCTCGTTGCTCATTACTTATTTTTTGACGACACTTATTTCGACAATTAGGTAGTTCCTTCATTTGACGGTTGCCGATAATTTTTCCAGAAGCTGCCAAATAGGATTGCCCTAAATTTCTTTTTATTTTGTTATCTTTCTTCCTTCTTCTACAGGGCACAGGTTGGTTTTGTTGTTGTAATGACGTATCTTCAATACTTTCAGGTATTTCATTTTGTGGTGCTATCTGTACATCTACTGAAGCATCATAAACAGTGGTGTCCATCTCATCTTCATGTTGTGTAAGCAAACTAGGACTATCTGGAGAGTAGGTAGGATCAGCAACAGAATCGTCACTAGAATAGTCAATAGCAGCTTCATCAGGACTAACTTGTTTTTGAGTTCCAGATGTACTTGGTTGCGGATTAGTGAATGGGTCTTCATCGCCTGTAAAAAAGTGAAATGTAATTTTTGTTGTTGTTATGGGTTGGAATTGTGTCAACATACATTTGTTATGCAAAACAAATGTATGTTGGCACAATTACAATTGCATAAAAATGAAAGGAAAATATTCAAAACTTACCTTTATCTTTATTCTCATTATTTAAGGCGAGATTTACTAACTTTCTGGCTCTCGAATCCATTATAAATACAGTTAACCTCTCAACCGCAAAACGAGACACAATAGTAAAACAATAACAGCGCGAACCTATGAGTCCGGTCGGGGATTGATGAATTAATGCACAACACACTACGACCGTCACACCAAAACACTAATGAGGGAATACGTATTTAATTTTACTTCACCCACAACGTTCGTCAACTTTTTATCAAGCACTTCAAAAAAGAGAGTAAAGTGAGGTTAGATACTTGAAAATATTATTGTCACTTAAGTCAGCCGGTATAAGAGTTGTCATGCCGGGGAAAAAAACTTAAGTCAACTTAAGTGGTTTATGTCGCCGCTTGATTTGTTGATACGACTTAAGTTTTATGGTACAGTTGAATATTACGACTGAATAGAGTGACGGTGACTTACGTGCTTATTCCAGTCAACGGATAATACAAAAACATGGGTGCTGTGACTTTTTACAATTTTGAGCTAAGATTGACTTAAGTGCTTTTGGCCGCCGCGTCTAGCAATATAAACTCAAATGTAAACACGAGTGATCTTTTACATTTATATTATTTTATAATATTACACAGAAAAATACATCAACAGCTTGACATAGAAAAGAGAACATTTTTTTTGTTGCATATTATTTTTATATATTGACACATTGTCAAAACTCATATAAAAAATAACTAAATGAGATTACAAACTCATTACTTCAACATATGGAACCAAGGCTTTATCACAATATCCGGTTGTACACCATAATAAAAGCCACCTTTCCTCTTGCTAGAAATATCCCAATAATTTTGCCATGCTTGTTTTAAGTTTCCTTTGGGGAGGTTTTGCAGGTCGTATCCATAAAAACAGTAAAATCTGTTATCTACAGTTTGGGATGTAACGGCTTCCTTAGCCAATAAATCAGCAAATTCATTCCCCTTAATACCACAATGACTGGGGATCCACACAAGTTGAACAACTTTTTCGTTAGCGGTACAAGTCAAAAGAGATTTTTTTATTTCTAAAATAATAGGACTATGTATCTTTGATCGATGAGGGCTTTGATCTAAGGTTTTTAGGGCACTTAAAGAATCTGAGAAAATTACTGCTCTATTTATGTTGTGACACTCTATAAAGCGACATGCTTCCAATATAGCCACACATTCTCCAGTGAATACTGAAGACTCCTTAGGACACCTATATTTTAAAATGATGCTAGATGTTGGTAATACACTGCAACTCCAACAGGCTTAGTGTCCGACAATTTTGAAGCATCAGTGTAAAATCTTTCAAAACCACTTCACCTTTCCCTAATCATCTCATTGAAGATCATGTCCGCAACGGGGGAAGTTTTTGAGATACCAATATCGAAGTAAATTTCTGGTTTAAAACATAAAACTTCAAAATCAATACTATAAAGTGGTAGTCTTGGAAACTTAACGATAGGAATCACAAAATTTTAATACTCTTAAAAGGGAACCAGAACTAATGGAATATCTTTATTGCGCCAATCTTGCCTCTCTAAAACTTAAATCAAATAACATGTTAATTAAAGGGTGAGAGGACTGAGTTACAATTTTGGATACAAACCGCGCACTCAACCTGTAACGCATTGATGGGAGAAGACTTCATGCAACCAGATATGATGCGGAGGCACATAGATTGAATCTTATCTAACCTAGATAGGGCCCCTTTATTACAAGGAACCATAAGAAAACTCCCATAGTCCATTATACTGCGTACTAAAGCATTATACACCAACTACATAGTATATGGGTGAGCACCACCCCACCAAACTCCTGCAAGAGCTTTCAATATTGGTACAACTCTCTCACATCTTTGAACTAAGTAGTTTATATGGTGTAAACCAGTTAGTTTGGAGTCCAAAAAGACACCTAAATATTTTACTTTGGGGACAATTGGAATTTTTTCACTATTGATACTAATAGTTACTTGTGGGATATTTCTTTTTCGGGAAAAAATAACTGCTGAGCAGTTGGTAACAGACAAACTAAGGCCATGCTTTACTAACCACTGATTAGGGAGTCCAGGGAGATACAAATGGAAGACGCTGCACTCTCGATAGAGGCGTTAATCACATATAGGGCCATGTCATCGGCATATTGTAAAATACGACAGTTTGTATTTAGACATGACTCTACATCAGCCGTGTAGAGATTAAACAACAAAGGGCTTAGAACTGAGCCTTGCGGTAAGCCTCTCCAAGTCTTTCTAATATCAAAATCCTCACCCTGGACTCTCAATACCAGGGAACGAGACATAAGTAAATTGAAAATGCAATGGATCATCTTAACCGGAACTTTCAGCTGTAGCAACTTTTGCCTGAGGGTGGGAAGATGAACACTATCATAAGCTGAGGATATGTCCAAGAAAGCTGCAACTAAAGATTAATTCTTGGAAAAGGCTAAACGAATGTCTGTCATCAAAACCCCATCACTATCATAAGTACCAAGACCTTTCCTAAACCCAAATTGGGAACTTGGTATTAAATTTCTAGATTCCACAAACCATTCCAACCGAGTCTTTATTAGATGCTCCAAAAGTTTTGCCATCACTGAGGATAAAGCAATTGGTCGAAGACCATTTGGATCATCAGCATGTTTGCCAGGCTTAAGGAATGATTATTTGTGTCTTCCACTGATCAGGAACCCAGCCAAAATTAAAACAGAAATTAATAATATTTAAAAGGTATTGCTTGGTTTTTTTGTGTAGAATTAACCATGAAAGAATAAGGTAAGCCATCTATGCCTGGAGCTGAGTCACGGACATGTCTCGAAATATCAGTGAACTCACTCATAGAGAATGGCAAGTCTAAAGGATCTGTAGACACATTTTCTATAGGCAAGTAGGTGACCTCTGTTTCTGTTGGAACATATGGAGGGGCAATCTTATTAAAAAATTGTTCTGCAACTTCCCCAGTAATAGGTGTGGTATTAGATAGAGCACAGCCACACCTAAATCTATTAATATGTTTCCATACAAAAGATGCAGGCGTAGCAGGGGACAATGAAGAGCAAAACTTAACCCAACCAGCCCGTTTTTTTCTACGAAGTAATCTGTTTGATTTTGCTAGTGCATGTTTATATAATGTCAGGTTGTCATTGTTCATCTCTGAGTTGTATAACAATTCAATCTCCTTCCTTTCCCTAACAATAGTAGTGCACTCATGATCCCACCATGGAGGGGACGGTATTTTATTGCAGGCACTATTTTTAATTGGGAAGCAAGAATCAGCTGTTTCAGAGATGGAAGAGACTAACAAATCATAGCAGTTTTTAACATGGCAGTGATCATTATTATTTAAAACTTGAGAGTTTAAATTTGGAAGTGTCCATTTTAACATCCAATAGTGAAGAATACTTACTCCAATCTGGTTTACATAAATTATACTTCAGAAGTGGAGGTGGAACTTTCTCTAAATAGGTTTTGCCAGCCAAAGAAATTACAATAGGATAATGATCACTGCCATGTGTTAAACTAGTGCATTGCCAATGAGCCGAAGCTGCAATATCAATTGAGCAAAAAGTCTGCGAGTTGAAAAACCATTGTTTAAAACACAGAGATTTAAACTGTCTAAGATCTCAACTAAACCCTCACCAAAGGAATCACAGCGCTCAGATCCCCATCTAAAATGATGACAATTAAAATCACCCATCACTAGTATTGAACCACTAACACTTTGAAAGAGGTTTCTTAATATATTTAAGTAATTCCTATGAGGATGGGCAATATAAATTGAAAAATACATTGATGCCCTCAACACAACCTGCAGCAATACTCACATCCTGATCAACTGCTGAAGATGGGATTGGGATGGACATAAATGGGACACGGTTATTAATGAATAGAGCCGACCCTCCATAGCCATCAAATCGATCACATCTGAGAATGTTGAAGTGGGGCATACGAAAGCTGAGACTTGGCGTTAACCAAGTCTCTGCTAAAGAACAAGCTATAGGCTTGTACTTGTTTAAAAGGAAAATGAGGTCATGCTTTTTATGAAAGACACTCCTCACGTTCCACTGGACAAATACCAGTTTCTGAGCCATTTTTGTATTGCAATAAAATAGGGATAAGTGTATTGGCAACGTGGGACGGTGATGAGTTAGAAGAAAGAATCTGTATTACTAAATTAAGTAGAAAAGAATTGATAGTCATCTAAAGAAGGATTGCTATTATTTAATGCAGGATTGTTAGTATTTAATGAGCAGCCATTAGGCTGTGAAGGTGGAGGAGTAGAAGTTAACAGGTTTTGAGTATATTTATCATAAGACGGTGAAAGGGGGGCATGGGTCTTTGGCTTTAGAAAATAGGTTCTGCGGTGTGACACTGTCCGCTGCTGTGCAAGAGTGGATTTCACAGCATTGGCATAACTCCGAGAAACTGCTGGTATGGCTTTACTAGCTTCTACATAGGATATAGCTTTTTCTGCCATGGTGGTCTTTATTTTCTTCTGTCTATTGTACTCAGGACAATCCTTGCTATCAGCAAAATGATTGCCTTCGCACAATGCACAGAAGGCTTCCTCTATTGTGATGTTGCAGGTAGCAACGGTGTGCTCATGTCCACATTTATAACAGCGTGGTTTGGATCTGCATACAGACTCCACATGACCAAACCTACAACATTTGCGGCACTGGATGGTAGGATATATGTATTATTGCACCTGGAGAGCTGTGTAACAACAAACTACCCTTTGAGGGAGAATCTGACCAACAAAAGTGATAACGCAGGTTCCTGTGGGCTTCCATTCTTGTATGCCTTCTTTCACTACTTTTCTATTAATCCGCCTAACTTTTAAAATTTGTCCACATCCTGAAGGAACTTTGAGGTAAGATTTAGCTTCGTCCTCCGACATATCTGCGGGGACTCCTGATACAACACCCATGCGCGTAATGTTAAAGGATGGGAGAATAGTGACAAATTTATGGCTGGAGAGCATTGGGTTAAATAAAAAGGTGTTCGCATCTTCTGCAGATGCAAAGTCCACAGACACCCGGTTTCTTCCAACTCTCTTAACTCCACCTGGCACTCTATTCCTAATAGACTGGTTTAAAAGAAATAAGCCGAAAGAAACAGGATGTAGAGTAGTACCTGAGTTGGGTTGAGGCTCTATACGAGATACGTGAACTATAAAGGCCGTTTATCGGTATTGGAATATGTATCACGACCTATCGGGCTTTTTGCGAGTTTAGTGGGGACACTGGACGGAGCATTACTAGACCGTTTGAGTGATGCTGAGGTCGCTGCCATTGGTTGTGATTCTAATGAGCATGCAACATTAGCAAGCTGGGATAGGGGGTTAAGAGAAAGAATAGAGGTGTTATTTGGGTAAGG
The DNA here is from genome assembly GCA_951640165.1 of Pseudoips prasinana. NCBI lineage: Eukaryota > Metazoa > Arthropoda > Insecta > Lepidoptera > Nolidae > Pseudoips > Pseudoips prasinana. Next base: position 25,717,919 of record OX621251.1, on the reverse strand, counting down.
GTTATAAGGAGGAGTACATGGACGATCCGGAGGGTCCCCCGGGTCAGGGGGTTTATCCGTATCCATCACTACGTGATGAATTCGGATTTCAATAAACACGTATTACAGTTAAAGGTACGTACCACACGTATAGACACTCACAGACAATAACAATTCACAAAAAAACACAAATAGTGACAATAACTTGTCAAAATACCACGAAAAACCCAAAAAAACTCCCAGACACACGTGTTTACCAATAGCACACTGTGGCGAGAATCCCGGGCATATTCATCTCGACATCATATGATGAGTCTAAACAAATTGTCAGAATATCTTATGTGGAAGGTAATCTACAGGAGTAAGAACTGCCAGGTTTTGATTATTGGATATTTCTCTGCATATGCTTTAAGTGGTTCTCTTAGACTTAGAAACGAGTCAAAATTCATAGACAATTTAGGTGTCTCGAAAAATCTGATACCAACTAGAACTTTACTTAGCTATAACGAAATCGATATACAAGCATAGGTTACTGTAGGTTTAAATACTCTTTGGTACCTATATTTAAAGGTAAGCAACTAAGCAATGTACCTAGAGTGTCGACGCTGCGTGAGTTGTTAAACAATCATTATTAAATTATTCAAACTGATGATAGTTTGGATTGTGGAGATCCTTGGGGGGAGGCCTTTGTTCAGCAGTGGACGTCTTTCGGCTGATATGATAATGATGATTTATTGACCTTTAAGTTCAATGAAAAGTTTATGTATAGCTAGAAATAACTGGGCGTTTTAAAATGATACAAGAAGCTTTCATTTTATAAATTTTATTATACAAATTATTTTTGATAGTCCGTATCTATAACATTCAGATAACTGTACATTTTCCTTCACAACACGTCAAAAGCTTCTCAGAGTAAAAAAGACATTTCAGCACTTTCAAATTTCAAAGCACAGACCTACTTAATTATTATTTGGCGATACATACATGATATTATAATACAATATTAATTTTAAGGTTTGTATGACAGTAAGACCAACCAGCGGAAACATTTTTCTCATTTAACCACCCATCGCTGTGAACTTGTGATGTTGTTTAACTGGCACGCAACGAACACTGCCTTCGAATAAATATCTGTGTGTAAACTTATTTAAGTACATTCTTCTGGTTTGGAGCATGTTTTACAAAAGTATTTATTCAAAATAATAGATCACTACGTATTCACAGAGCGTCAGCTTTGAGGCTAGCAGTTAGCTCACTAAATTTATACAATACTCCTTATTGTACACCATATGGATTACAAAAATAGAACAAAAATAGTTGCATAATAATGTACAATGGGCGGTCTTATCGTTTGCTGCGATTCCTTACAGACAACCTTAGGATGGACAAGAGTTGTATATGAAATGAAAACGGGTAAAAGGTGTAATAATTTATAATTAGCTCAAATGCTCCAAATTGGTCCGTCAGTATCGCTTTACGACCCGGTTATAAAAAAGAAAGGCCAACAAGAGAATCTCTTCACTTTTGTAAAGTAAGCATGAAACACAGCCTCGATTTTAGGTACTTGTGTTTTGATTCTCAACAAACCATTTGGAGTTCGTAATTACCTAAAACCCTGTTTAATCTAAGCACATTTGTATATTCATGAGCAGTCCTGTTGCATGCCATCCATAGTCCTCTAAACTCAATCGATCTAAAATAACTTAGGTATACATGTGGTTATCCTTAACACACGTACCTGCAATGTCATTGCCTACAGTACTAATTTTGAGGCAAAGAATTTATTCCGTAGAAGTATGTCAGTACCCACAATTGAAATAGGAAATGAAAATTTAACACTGGAGTACTGCCATATTTTTGGAATTCCCGCCATATAGAGTAAGCTATTTATTGTCTAACTCTACAGCTTTATCAGACCGGCCTATACCTACACATATTCTATGTCTATGACCTTAGAACTTTGATTTTATTTTCTATACAAAATGCTTTTGAATATTGTCGGTAATTCATTTCTGAACAAAATATAATAAGAGTAATTGGTAACTTATTGTATACCAATAATAAAGATTATGTAGATTACGGGGTCACAAAATTAAAGCATTTTTATTTCATCGATATTCTAGATGTACATACCTAAATCCTGCAGTGCAGTACCTAGACTGCACTACAGGATTTACATCTAGTGTTTGAAGATTATTTTTATACAATAACTATATTCAGTATGGTTTTACGTTATCGTTTCTCTTATATTTAAATGATCACAATAAAAAAATTAAAGATGAAAACCCAACATTAATACATGCTAGCGTAAGAAAGGTTGACATCGACAAATTTAAGAATTTTTTGATTTTGTTGGTGGCAATAACCTGGTAATTAATAACCTTTAAATTAGGGCTAAAGAATAAATATTAGATCACGGTAATCATTAAAATAAGTTAATGATTTTATTTTCACGCTTGTTTGTTAAACTGATGCTAATGCGAGCACGGTTCTTGTAGCTTCTTTCTATGTATATTTTTAATGTTCATCGTAATCTAGTAACAATTCCGAACAACTGGATTGGATTCTCGAAATAAATTACCTAAAATCATGTATAGTACCTAGTAGTCTACGACTTAAATGTGAATGAGTACCTACACTTGCTCTACAAAAACCGCCCTTACTAACAAAGTAATAAAGACGCTGTAAATGTGAAAGTGTATCGACGTGGTACCGATCGTACCTACACATGCTAAGTTTACACCTTACATAATGTAATCTGGTTTTATTAAAGAAATCAAGAACAACATTTTATATACAAAAAAATCTTAAAGTTCAAGCTCCTAGACAATTCGTTTAGGTCTCTATTAGGCCACTTAATGAACCACAGACAATGGGTTTTAGTAACAAAAATAATTTTATAGGCGGATATGAACACCATAATGCCCAGGTTTTACTTTTATATAAAATGTATACATCTTAATATTACCGAATCGTTTACTTTACTACGTTAAATGTTATATTCTTATAAAGAGTTATAAGATAACTGTTATAAAATAACGACAAACCTTTCAAATTTAGTGTCTTGGAAATTATATTAAAGGTATTGATTTACTTCTTTTTACGCAAATGCGCGCGCGTCTTCGATTTTGCATATCAAGTAAATTGTTTCATAGGTAAATGTTTTCCATATATTATATATATAGTTTATATGACTCTGCACGAGTAATTAAAGGTTATACGTTATTTTAATAACATTATAGCAAAAACCAATTCCTCCACAGTTTTGTTTGTAATCATACTAACAAATTTTGTGAAAGGAAAAGCAAAAAGTACACCTATTCACGCAATATATTCACGGTAATGCATACATTTTATGACAGTAGTATTAAGAGATTAGCCTCAAATGTAACCGCCCTTGACTATAACAATAATAATTGCATATAAATTGAATAGTTAAGAAATGTCTATAATAATGAAGGGAAAATTAAGGCATTCTTTTCATAAAGTCGCGGTTGTTAGTTATAAAATAATTATTTTTGTGTTTAGGCTACACGTATTAGAAATACATCTTTTTACCATTAACCTTTATACCATTTTTTTTTACAATTTTTGAAACGGAACGTGGCTCAAGTAAGTATAATTTATATTTATATACGAGTGGGAAAAGCTATTAAATGACAAAACGACAGGAAGGCCTTGCAGGGGGACAATATGGGCATGTAATAGTATACAACGGCCCTTCTAATCCTGTAGCGAGATGCGGAAGGGGCGTATGCACCCATTACAACTATTTATTTATCTACCATGTTTGACTGAACATGCGTATTATAATGTACCTGTGTATATCCGTCCTTTAATCAACCAATTTGTGTGCCGAATCAGACGGTGGCTTAATGAGACAGGCTCCAGCCTGACTCACTCAACAATTTCGATGTAGACCTACGAATAGGTACACAAAGTTTAACATTCTTGCTGCTCAGCTCCATATTTGTTACGCTAAATCAGTGCCGTTACTCTCGCTGTTCTTGTTTCAGCTAATTCACAACGGCTTGTGTGGAAACACTGCACTGCACTGGGCCCCTCACGTGGCTCGCTGTAGTTGTAAATTCTATATAATAAGAGGCAGCGAGTGTTAATAACTTCTGTAAAGTATGGGCTAGGCACAAAATATTCTAAAGGCATTCATTATATATAGGTGCACTAAATATAAATTACTTTTGTCTATAATTTAATCGTGATTCTAATAAAATAACTACACATTTTTATTGTGTTTGCTTGTTCATCATCTCTTTTAATAATCTTCGGGTCAATAATTTCTTTGTTTGTTTCTGGATTAGACAGCCGTAATAGGGGTTCGGGACTAACTCGTTTTTTATTTATTGTTATTAAGACTGACCATAAACAAAGCCTTACAGTAAAATAAAATTGATTACTTTGGAACAAACAAGAAGTTGTAAGCATTTAAATATCATCTTAAATAAATAACGAGCTATACTAACATATGACGTCACTTGTAGTGGAGCCATATAAGTTACATACTAACAGTCGTTTTGGGCGGAAAGGGACAGAGCATCCCCACTCTTTCCCCGACAAGAACTTAAAGCGCTAATATCTAAAGAGTTTATTAGCGGATTTTATATCAACTATTTTTTTATTATTTATCAGTCCGATCCCCTATCGAAGTGCTCATTAACACACCTGTGTCAAGTCAGGCGGTCAATTGCCTAATCAGTCATGGTATAAACAGTGAAATTTATTATAGTTGTAACATTAAATTAATACATCGTAATATAAACAAAAGGGCCAACTATACCTACGAGATAACACGTTATAAGATTAGGGGTATGGTTGGTTTCGAATTAGCACCATAATTAGTACCGTAACATACAATAAACCACCTTTTATGATCAAACTGAATATAACATCAATGTACTCTAGAGAATCGCTAGACCTAGCTAGAACAACGTTTCGTAATAGAACGGAGAGTGCCATGTGCAGAGGTGAATGTTTGAGCACTTACCCTGGTCGGTTCCGATAACCGTACCATGGGACTTTGAGGCCTTAAACTACGTTACGCTTGCGCAAGCGCGGGTCCATACAAAAGTGCCCCGTTGCGGGACCCCGTGCGGGCACCCCGGACGGGCTTGATGCGCGGGCGCGGGGTCCGTCGCCCCGCGACGGGAGCACGCACGGAGAAAGTATGTCTTAAGTCTTGAGACAGAAAGAGTGATTATAGAAGTACAGTGTCGCCCTACGATATGGGATCAATCAAACGTAACGTACTAGCAACACCGCATAAGCCGGGTTTGTGACGGATGACTTCCGCGCGGGTAAACCCGTACCGGGTATCCGTCCGGGCGCCCGCGTAACGTAGTTTAAGGCCTGAGAGTGCTGGCTAGAGATTGGCCGTTAGAATATTTTTATAAGGTAAGTAGTGTTCACCAAATAATATTTGACTATTTTATTCATAATTCTGCCATAACTAAATCCAATATGTAGGTAGTATTTATCAATATGAATGATTAATACTTGTACGTTCATATCAAGATTAAGTTAGCCGTGTTGTTCCCGCCCTAGAAATAATAACAACACTACCCTATACCTTCCCATGGATGCAGTAAGAGGTGACTAAGGGATACACCAGGTAGCCGGGCAGCGGTGCTACCTGTGTACAACCTACTGCGGTCACCAACTTTCATGCCAAACGCGGTAACTACGACAAGTCCTTCCTTCCCTCCGACGTTTTTGACCTTTGGAGCAGCCAATGTCCAGCAGTGGACATTGGCCTGCTAACACTATATCTGATCGCCACCTGGGCCTCTACCGGCTAAGTCACCGGACATCGATTTCTTAAATGGGATTCAAATAAATAAAGATTAAAACTGACTTAATCAATCGTTAAATCGGCTTCAACGTTGACAATCGATTCCGGACCATTTATGACGTCACATGTGAGTTTGTTTATATTTATTATAGTTGTATATGTCAAATTGTGTCTGTAATTATGTACTATGTGTGTTGAATTGAAATAAATTATTCTAAAAAAAAAAAAAAATCTAAAAAAATGTGCTCATGGAAGCCGATTTAATGACTGATTAAGTCATTTTTAATCTTTATTTATTTGAACGCCATTCAAGAAATCGATGTTCGGTGACTTAGCCGGTAGAGCCCCTGTTACCGTCTTGAGACGGATTAAGAATCCCCGAAGGGCGATCCAGTATGACATAGCTTCTGCTTTTATTTGCTCGATTGCTTGCTATGCTTGAGGTCCCACTCGCTTCAATTGTCTGGTGGAGAAGTAAAATCCTACAATGTTCACCGAAAAAGTCATGTTAGTAAAAACTAAATTAACGGATGAAAATTCATTTTGGACAATATAACACGCGTAGTAACACCGTGTAGAGTTTACATTCCAGTTCCAAAAGTAAAGTAAGGAAAGATGTAGCACTATATTCCTCTTATCCACATTACTGCATTAAGCTTATTAATTGACTTCAAGGTGTTACCCGATTTCTCCATTTTTTGGGAACCGAGCTTGACTATCGTATAGGTAATGTTCCCATATATATTTCGTTCTAATGGGTTGTCAAATATAGAAGTTGACGTTGCGTCGGTTTTATGTTTATTAAACTGTAGGTAATTATTTTTAACGTCATTTTGTACAACGACCCATTTCGCCGTCCTAAGTATAATAAAAAATTGAAATAACGTAAATTTTGCAATCGAATGTTTTTTTTTTTTTATAGACAGATCATCCTAGCCCCAAACTAAGCAAAGCTTGTACTATGGGTACCAGGCGACGATATACATACTTATATAGATAGATAAATACTTATATACATAGAAAACATCCATGACTCAGAAACAAATATTCGTGCTCATCACACAAATATTTGCACATACCGGGATTCGAACCCAGGACCAGCAGCTTCGTAGGCAGGAGCACTACCAACTAGGCTACGGTGACCGTCGTTATATAATAATACAATATGATTGGCAGTAGGTATGTTCCCTCGGGGTCTCAGTTTTAATCTCACTAAAGCATTCCAATAAATAACTTATCGTAAATTCGTACGATCGTCGATTCGTACTGGAATAGGGGGCAGATAAAACAAAATATATGAATATCCGTTCCTAACAATACATTAGCAAATACCCACAGTTAATATTAAATGTATATAACTGGTACTATCTGTATTTTCCGTCCAAGTTTTTGGCCACTACGTGATGATTTTCATCCTACATTCTAGTAAACATAAGTTTCCGTTTACTGGCATTTCTCTTTTTAAGGGCCTATATCGATATAATTATTTTATGAACGCATATATGAGAAGGCGACTATTATGCGGAGGCGCAAATTCTTAAAAACGTGACAATTGCTTATATAAATAAACTACGTCACGAATCAAATACAATCAATAACTACGGCCAACTTTAGTTTATTTTTACCCGATTGTGATTTTACTTTTTGCCAATTATAGACCATATAGTCAAGATACCCGTAACAATTAATTTAATCTATACGTAATAAAAATATGTTAAATGGAACCAGCACAAAATTTTGGGATGTATCCGTCTTCTCTTTCTAACTCATGGTGTTAGTAGTACGTAATGAAAGACATGGCATCGACTCACCTTAGTATTACATGCCATATAAAATAGCGCTTCTGTTTACTCCTACAGGGATGGATTTAACCTGCATTATTATTATTAGTGGTAAGATCTTCACGCTAACACAATATTCATATAATATTTAACTTCAATTAATAAATAGAAATAATCACCAGCACGTTGATTGGCAAACACTGCATTATTCGGGCTTAGCTTAGCTTTAACACGCTATGTGTTAAAGTACATCAGAGAGAACGTTTTCACCCAAGTTATTTAAAATGATATCATAGACTCAACTATTTAAACATAAAAAATAAATAAAAGTCAATACAAAATATATGCAATAAAAAATCAACAGACGTACTTGGGTGTATAAATTAACGTTTTTATTATTCGAAAATAGTACAAGAAACAAAGTTAAACTACAAAAAAATCAATTAAGGCGACGCATTGATAAACAATAATAAGCTGAGAGCGGCGCTAAACTACGTACAGACCCCAGCACATCCAGCTACCACAATCTATCAATTTCTTTTATAGATTTACAACTTTATCACATAAGCATAAGGTTCACTTTCAATTGGGGCAATTTGACAGATTGGGATAGCTTGATGTGCTGGCGTTTGTTCATCCGCGCGCGGTCTAGGTTCGAAGGGACATTCGCGGCAAAAGCTTTACTCTTACTTTAAGTTTTTGAATCCTATAAACAGAGTTAAGGATGTAGAATTATTTGTTCCGAAAATTTGAGGACTTAATTCCGTTTTGTTACCAAATAAATTTCCGGACGCTCATTGAGTATAGACGGCATGCACACCGGTGCGTACTCACTCAGTAGCGCGCGTGGCTTGAATTGCGCCTGAACGCGCGCCAACGTGCCGTCGGTGCTATCCTGCCTCACCTAGAGGCCTGGGTGGGAAGGAAGGAGGGTTACGTCACCTAAAAGCTGACTCAGATACTCACTGGACACGGGTGTTTCCGCGAGTATCTGTGCCGGATAGGCCGAGAAGCGACGACACACTGTCACCATTGCGGAAGCGACCTGGAATCCGCCCAGCACACATTTGCTGAGTGCCCAGTCTGGGAGGCGAGACCTGGTCGCAGAGATCAGACGGGATCTGTCCCCACCAGCAATAGTAGACGCGATGCTGGCGGGTGACTCCACCAAATGGGTCGGCGTAGTGTTCTGTGAGGCAGTTATACTCCAGAAGGAGGAGGCCGCCGAGTGGGATCGGGAGCGAGCCGGCCCCACTCGTAGACGGGGGTGGCGTCTGGGCGGCAGCGGCAGCCGTTAGCCCAACTCCCCTCGGAGCTGCGGTGGCAGTATGAAAAGTGTCCTCTACTGCCAACAAGTGCAAGCAGCTCCGGAAAATAGCGAAGTGTTTGTGGCACAGTCGCTGTGCCGGACTGGCGGGAGTCGGCAATTGAGGAGGGCTACTCAGTCTTCTTTATGTACGGCACAAAAGGTGGGCACCGGAGCTACACGCGTTCCCGGGGCTCTGCCCATCAGGTGCCATGAGAAGTCCACGGGAGGTAGGTTTAGTCGGTGCGAGTCCGACATACCCCCGCAGACACTTTTGCCGTATGGCTTACGTAGGCACCCTGTCATATAAAAAAAAACTCGGTGATTTTAATAAATCTGTTTTCAAGAACAGGTTTTATATTTTAGTTTGTTTCTCTATTATAAAAGTGAAGCGATCCTGTTTATTTACAGAAATATGTTAAAGAACTGATAATTAAAATACAAAAATATCAATTCCAATTATTTTATAATTGCTGGGAAAAAGTAATTTAAGTACCACTAATATCTTTAATGCGTCGCCTTAAGCACATAAACATAATAATGTTTAAAGAAATAATGCGTTTACACACCTAACTACTTAACCATCGGCAACGATTTTCATCATATAATTTCGGCACAACTTTTAAGACATTTTTTAATATTTCGATGTATTCTGAGCCCAGATGCATTTTTCAAGATTCTAGGTCGCCTACAACCAGTTACACAGTGAATACATTACAAAAAGTTTCTTAAAAATGGTTTAATTTTATTAAGAGTGTTTCAAAACCTAATTGCTTGAAATTTTATATAGAATCATTTCCGTGGTGTGAAAGATAAGGCTAATCTGAAAAAAAATTCGTCAGAAAAAAAATGCAATATTATCAAAATTTGCGATGCGATGTTTGCGAGAATCGGGGCCATTTATTGCCATAATCATATTATTTTAGTTAAGAGTAGCTAGTAGTACTTTTACAGTTGAAATTTCAATCTCTTGTAAAAGTCGATACTGTAATACTTTGGTGGGTTTTATATTTATGTGTACACATAAATTACACACAATAGGGAAGTTGACAAACTGAAGGATTTTTCTTAAGCCCTTTTAAAACAGTTAGAAAATATTTATTCAAAAAAAGAATAGTCACAAAAGCACCATCTATCGGTAATTGTCCAATTTAAGTATTGGCATACCAGTCGTCTCTATGTTTCGGTAAGATGGCGTTAAGTGTCTTCATTGCATTAACATAATGGAACACCAAATGGATTTAATAAATTCCGATTCCGAACACCACGGTGAGGTGGCGGAGCGGTTAATGGGGCCGGATGCCCCGTGGTTCATGGGTTTAATTCCACATTTAAATTTATACAACTCATTTTGAAGATGGCCGAAACTTAGCAAGCATATTCATAGTTACAACGATACTTTGAACTATATTAACGATACTTTATACCTTGTGATAAAGTTTATAATAACCAATGAATTAAAAACATATCTACTATGTTATACAGGAGTAATACCTGTAGATTAGTGCAATGGTTTTATCTTACTGCTATGCATTGGTGTAGCTAGATTTTTCCTAAGGTTCAGCCAGCTAGCTCTCAGAGATCAACGAACTTGTAATAATAAAAAGTACTGTTTAATATTATATGGTAGAAAATTGGAAATGTTATGCTCATTTGGCATCATCGTATATATTGGCTATACATATATTCACAAATAGTAGAAATTAATAACACAGGCCTTTCGCCAATACCAAATAGAAAAAGACATTGCTATATTGTTTGCAGTTACAGTAAGGGTGTAACGACATTAATCGACGCGGAATCGGCTAAAGCCGGTCAAAAAAGGCTTTATGCCGACGGAATAAGAGTGTTACTAATAGCTTTCGCATCGGCTCGGCACGGCCGACGCGACGCGACACCGGCCGACGGCGAAACGAGCCGTTTGTCGATTAGCTGATCGCATCCGTACGGCGCTCAATCCAGCGGAACGTTTCCGACTGCTGCCGTACAGCGCTGGGGACGGTCGAATGGCGTAGGGTAGCCGTCGAATAATCCGCTCGCATGCCTTCATCTCCGACGTCAGCAACTGCCGAACGTAAGGGAACAGCCGCTAGCCGTCGTGACGGTCAATCGCATGTCAACAGCCGTCGCAACAGCTAATCGGCGATAAGCCAAGTAGTGTGGTGATACGCACTCGGCTTAAGCCGATTCCGCGTCGATTAATGTGGTTACACCCTAAGACTATGTACTCATGCCGCAAAATCAGCGTCATTCTAGACGCTGCTGGTGCCTAGTGCCTATGGCGCTCGCAATACACACGGCATGTCCCGCGCTCTCTGAGCTCTGGTGGCCTTAGTCATGCGCAGGAACACAGTATTATAAAATCACTGACGTAATTATACGCTGGCTGATAACAATCAACCAGCGGGGTAAAACGCTCTTAGAGTCAAAAAGCGCCATTTATCTCTGTTTACATATTTGACTAATATTAAATTATTTCAAGGAAGATATACAAGTTATGTCACGAAATATTGGAGTTCAAGAAATTTCATAAACTGATGATTTCTCATAGTATTGTCCACGTTTCGGCACCCGAAACCACATCCAATCCCCGATGTCCACAATATAATCGTTAGGTGAGCCTAATCGGTAATCAATAATAAAAAAAAATATTTCTTTTGGTTGATGCATTATTTAAGCAGGTTACACAGATATTAACATAAAATAACGCCAAGCACCATCCAGGTTTATTTTGTAAGACTGTTGCATTAGAACAAACCATCCAGTTAAGCTGTTCTATTTTAACATGACATTTACAGTTAACTTAGAAGGGTTTTACTACTTCACCAGACAATAGCTAAAATGTTGCATCCAAACACAACCCATCCAACTAAACTGTTACGTCCGAGCAATCTATGAATTTCAACTGTTGCGTTTGAGCAAACCATTCTCTTCCGTTAATGCATTCGAGCAATCCATCCACTTCAATTCTTGTTTTAACAACATCAATAATTTTTCCACAACAACTGTTGCGTTCAAGCAATGCAGCAACTTGACTGTTGCGTTCGAACAATCCATCCACTTAAACTGCAACATTTAAGCAAACTGTCTAGTTTGACAGTTGCATATCAGCAAACCAACTACTTGTTTAAAATTGACTTTTTGTTTGAGACTGTAGCTTATGAGCAAATTGTCCTGACAGATTGCTTTTAAGAAAACTTTCCTCATGCGCTCGAGGAAACGTAGACAGAACACTAGTACCGAATAGCACTTATTGGCCTTTGGATTACCGCGACTTAACCTAGTGAAGACCTAGTCTTTACCACTATATACTAGATTACAGCACTAGTCCATCCTTCCTTGCAACTTTAACGTCACTACAGGAGTATAGCCAACACTTGGAAACTTCTTGGGCAGTAACACTTGAACTACACAGATGATGTAACAGGTTGCAAATCATGCTCCCGCGCCTCAATTCTCTCTGTCAGTCAGCTTGCTTGAGAAAAGAGAGTCCACTTTTGTTTATTTCTTTGTTTAGTCTGTCTAGATGTATGTCGTCATATTGTAGTGAACATGCAGGTATAATATTCTCAATGGGCCCAGCACACTATCACTGCGCATTCCACACTGCCATCAAGTCAGCTGCGGCTAACAATATTTGATTGAAATGTTGCACCCACACAATATGTGCTGGCTACGTTTAAAGATGGCTCACTGTTCTTTTCACTGTCTTTACCTTCCGAGCTCACTGGCCGGATAGCTTAGAACAAGTCCATATCATCATTACACATGACTTCGAGGAAATCATCGTCTTCATAGTCTTGCAGGCGGCGGGAGTCGGTCCGCGACGGGAGCGGGGAGGCGGGCGCCGCGTCCGTGTGCGAGTGCGCGTCCGTGTCGCTGGAGCCGTCGCGCGCGTCCGTGGCGGGCGACGGCGGCGGGTTGGAGCCGTGCTCCGACTGCGCCGTGGCCTCGCCGCGGGACAGGAGCGACGGTAATTCTGAGTCTGGAACAACTTGTTCATTTTAATCACACAGTTTGCAAGTTGTGAATGTTTAAAGAAACAGCAGCACTAATTTAAATTTAAAGTTTGTAACAGTTTAGTGTCTACATTGATGAATCAGTTAGTCAGGGTAAGTAATTATTGTATACACATATGTAGTGGCAACAAGTACAGTATAAAACCTACTTTCTACAAATTCTCTATGATAGTGAGTGACGTAAAAAAAAAGATATATAACTTCAAATTTAACATATTAACTCTCTTCTGATTTTCTACTAATTTATTAGTCTCACTAAATTGGTGACTCCTACTAAATTGGTGACCCTGAAGAACACAAGAATGAGCGAGAACCAGGCACTCAATAACTCAGCGAGCGCTCCAGAACAGCCAATGCCGGATAACTATAAAGCGCACGAGACATTTCGTGTTTTTATAATAATTACTTTCCCTGGCCAACTTGGCACTCATTAAGTATTTCTACCATAAGAGGGCCAAATAAGGAATGAATGGCTTGTACGAAAGTCCATCAATTACAAAAGAAGCTTGAAATTTCATATACCTGCTTCTGGTCCGAAATAAATGAACAAGTTTACTGTAATTTTAAAAACATTTCATAAGTGGGTGAATAACAAGTTGAATAGTTTAGAAGACGTCTAAAATAAAAACTAAGACTGATTAAAATCAAACATAAATTCGTATTACGATTTCTACAATTTTACCCCTATGTGTGTTAAATAGGAGTTGAAAGATACGCGAACGAAGACGAGCGATATGTGCAATCCTACTAATATTATAAACGCGAAAGTTCGCAAGTATGGATGGATGGATGGATGTTTGTTAGTCTTTCACGTAAAAACTACTGAATGGATTTTAATGAAACTTTACAATAATATAGCTAATACATCAGAATAACACATAAGCTACAATGACGATAAGTGTCAAGTAACTAGGAAATAAAATACCATCTGCGAGCTATTCCGGCTTACACACATCCTACTAATATAAAAAAAATAATATTATAATGTGAAAGTTTGTAAGTATAGATTTATGTTTGTTACTCTTTTACGCAAAAACTACTTTAACGCGGGTTAAATCGCGGGGTATAGCTAGTATATACATAATTGTTCTACCCAGACGAAGTCGGATCGGGCCGCTAGTAAAACATAGTGGTACAATAGCTGTAGTAGCTGTGTATAACGTAGCTTATGGGCGCAAGTGGGTGGGAATTGAGCTCGAACCGGAGATTAGAAAACATTTAGTCAACACTAAAGAAAAACTTTTCATCGACTAGGCTACATGCCGCTTTATTGATGATTTAGAGGTAGTTCGGTGTTTAAACTGCCAGCAATATGGGCATGTTTTCAAGTACTGTAATAATAAATTACCTACCTGTGCCTTATGCGCAGAAGCACATCCCACAAAATCATGTAAGCACCACAATGACCCAGAATTTAAACCAGTTTGTGCATCGTGTAAAGCATATAAAAAACCTCACGACCACAAATGCGGCTCGGACAACTGCCCCACATTTAAGCATAAACTTGAGCAGTTAGTGCTAAATACCAAATACTAATATGGCTTACTTAAAAATAGGGCAGCTAAATCTTCACAACGATAGGGTTGCGACATCAGAGTTGGAAACTTTAGTCAATGAATACAACTTAGATATAGTGCTTGTACAAGAACAATATCAATATGCGCGTTTAAAAAATAAATTGGTGCAGCTAGACAACAAATCACGGGCTGCTATTTACGTAACGCGTACTAATTTTACGGTAAGCGCTATACGAAACCTCATGACGTCACACTGTGCTGTCGCTGAAATATCATCCCCATCCCGGAAAGTTTACGTAGTGAGCTGTTATTTTCAGTATTCAGATCCTGTCGGTCCCCATTTACACTTGCGCCATGTTTTGATGTCCCTCAAAGGACACAAAATTATTATTGGCGCAGATGTTAACGCATCCTCTACGTTATGGTATGGCAAATACCGTTCAAGCGATACAGAACGGCGGAACGCCGTCGAAGATTTCGTCGCTGAGATGAATCTATCAATACATAACACTCCTGATGCACCGCCTACTTATTGTAGCCCTACTGGCGAATCTTTTATTGACGTCACTTTTTCAAGCTCAGACGTCCGAATAGATGGATGGCGTGTTTTGCCTGACGCTTCATCCAGTGATCACCGCTTAATCGTGTACGAGTTTGTTCCTCGGTTGGCACAAAGACCTACGGCTATTTACGGTAACTATAGATATCGGCTCAAAGGGGCCGATTGGGATCTTTTCAGAGCTCTTTTTGCCGCGCATGCCAGGGATTTCACCCGGGATGAACTAACAACAGAGGAATGTGCTGCAATGATGTCGGACACTTTTACCTACTGTGCCGATATTGCCATAGGCCGCGTCCCTATCACTAATATTCGAAGATGCGATTGGTGGAATAACTACTTAATTAAAGTTCGATGTGAATTTCGGAGAACACGTAAAAAATATAATAAACGTAAAATTGTAGGCGATGTTTTAAATAATGCATATATAAATCTCAAAATAGCTCGTTCACGTTACCGCTCGTCAATAGAGAAATCCAAAGGCAATCTTATTAGAAAAATAGTCGATAAATTAGATAAAGAAGGCCCGTGGTCGCCCCTATACCATGAGTTTAAAGCAAATAGGTCTATAGATTTAGCTTATATTCAAAACATAAAAATCAATAATACCTACACCAGTGGCATAGAGGAGACCACGGAATCCTTACTTAATTCGCTCATACCTGATGATAGTTCCTTGAACGATAATGACTACCATAAGCAGATTAGACAGTGGGCAAACAATCCACCCGCTACGTATATGTCTAGTCTTCCTACAATTAATGAGTTTATGAATACTGTGAAATCGCTACCTGTTAACAAAGCTTCAGGTGAAGATAAAATATCCAACAAAATGATAATAGAAGCCACAAAACAATCCGGTGATTCAATACTAAAAGTTTTTAATCGTTGCATATCTGAAGGGACTTTTCCGCGTTCTTGGCGCAGCGGTTTTATTCGTATTATACCAAAAAATGGCGATAAACTGCCTGAAGACCCTAAGTCATACCGACCAATAACGTTACTGCCTTCCTTAGGCAAGCTTCTAGAACGACTTATTGTACCGCGATTGCTGCCGGGAGGACCAAAATTTCACGGAAATCAATTTGGTTTTACTGCGGGTAAATCGACAGTGGACGCAGCTATCTCAGTGAGGAAAGCTGTAAACTCGTAAATACGTTTTGGCCATATTCCTAGATATTTCAGGGGCGTTTGATAATACTTGGTGGCCAATTTTGTTACAAAAACTTAAGTTACGCGGTTGTTACAGTAATATATATTCGATAATCACATCTTATTTCGGCTCTGCAACTCTTAAGCTTGGTCACTACAGAGTCACTAAATCGTTAACCATGGGTTGCCCCCAGGGCTCAGTGCTCGCGCCGTATCTCTGGAACTTGGGTTTTGATGACATTACCCTTGCCATCACGCTGCTCTCTAACGGCATATGCCGACGATGGCCTCTTACTTATACAGGGTAACTCCAGGAGAGAGTTGGAAAATCTGGCTCAAACTTGCTTAAGTATGATAAGTGAATGGGGTAAAAGAAATCGCCTTACATTTGCTCCTCATAAAACCTACCAACTCCTTCTTAAAGCTGAACGCAAAATCAGCGTGATATTATGTTAAACAGCTTGCAACCAATATCTGGAGTAGCTTATTATACGGATCTTGTAGCAACAAGGAACAACTTCCGTGCGTTTAAGCGTTTTTGCCATACCTACTATTGGAATCAAATATAACAGCTCACTTAGGACCCTTAAATTGATCCTCGGTGCTTTTGCAGCTGGCTTCTCTAGTTGCAAATCTCTCATTTTATGAGGCTATAGCCTCTTTACATCATTCTGTCTCCCGCTTTGCTCTGGAGGGAAGTGGAACTATTCATTTTCTAACTTCTCCTTTTTTCTGTTTCTGATTAAATTCGTTGCGGGATCCAAGACAGTTAAAGCGATTCCCCGGGACATGCCTGAGCTTCACCGCTCAGTGTCATTTCATTGTGTGCCACTGTTGATCCTGGCTTACAGGAGTTGCAGTGGTGGGTAAGAGGGAGGGACTAGTCCCGAATAAAAAAAATAAATAAAAAATAGCTGTAGCAATCATTCGAAAGATTATTTTTATTTAAACGCCAATTGTGTGGCCAGTTCAGTTGTGTGACAAGTTACTGAACACTTTTATCTCAGTGAGTATTGCTTATTAAATAGTTACTCCATATACCTGTAAGACTCTGTTTCAGTTGTTCCATGACCGTCTGCCGACTCTTAGCGCGTGCCCGCTTCACTTTACGCGCAGTATCGCGTCGGTCTTCGTTAAAGATCTGAGAAATCATCTCCTGCGAAACATCATCATCCCGTTTGAGAAGCAAGAAGTAGACGCCGCCTGGTGTTCGCCTACGTGTGCCATTCTGATGGAAAACAAGGATATTATTAGTTAAACGTACTTCTATATTAACTACCCACATATTACAGACACCACAAGAGATGCTCTAGCTTGAGTACTATCAGTCATTGTAGTAAATATTTTTGACGGGCCTCTTGGCGTGATTGGCAAATGCTTGATTTTCACGTACGACGTCGTGGGTTCGATTTCCACCCAGGACAGATATTTGTGTGCATGAACATGTTTGTTTGTCCTGAGTCTGGATGTTAATTAGAAAAGTAGTATATGTAGTATATCAGTTATCTGGTTTTCATAGTACAAGCTCTACTTAGTTTGGGAGCAGAGGCTGAGTGTAAATAAAAAGAAAATCCCAGAATATTATTAACTAGGGTACGCTAAGTGTTTAAAGCAAACTGCACATTTCCTCATATTCGACTCATTTATCTGGCACATATCAAACAATGCCATTTAGCCCAAACTACGCAAAGCTTGTACTATGGATACCAGACAACAGATAGAAATACCTATATACTTTTTTTGTAAATATATACATAAAAAGTCCAATACAAATAGATGTTCATGAACAATTGGACTGAATAGAACTACAATTAGCAAAATGTCTGTTAGTATAGAGCTCCTATAGCTCAACTACAATACTACCTTTATATAACACATTAGTCCACACCACTATTCTCCTTTTCTTCTTATCAATGCTGACCGCTTTGGCTAAAGTGTCATACAACTCCTGAAGGGAACAGGAGAGTGGACAGGAGGGATAAGGATATAAATGTGGCATACTTTGGGGTGACACGCCGCACACGCAGCTGTTTTGTGATGTGAGAATGCAACTCCATTTGCACATGTTTTCTTTGGATCTCCCAACCAGGGTACATAGTCTATTAACCACTACTTTTGATAATATTCAAGAAAATCTATCTCTAGTACCTATATGAAACTTGTCAAATCTCATGGAGTAGTCAAGGTAGAGTCAAGGTAGCCTTAAACATAATAAATAAATAAATAATATTTTTTTTTATTAAAAGTAATAAATTATTATTTATTTAAAGATATAAAAAATATATGTGACGAAACAGACAGCACCGCATGGACGGACTAATTCAAAATATTTTGTTGCCTTAATTACTGTTTTTAAACTGTGTTTATGTAATACATTGTGAACTTGACAAGTACAAGTGTATGTAGATACCCAAGTGCTGAATAAATTTCATTATTTCATTATCAACTTACCACCACAAGCATGCCTCCATCAGCCTCTATCCTCTGGGTTTCTTTATATATCTCTATAGCTTTAGATGCACCTAATACTCCCACAATACGCGCTGAAAAAACAATACATTACAATAAAAACAAGTCCTCAACATCAGCCACATTCAGATAACATTGGATCCATGAAACTCTACTTTAATTTTCTTTCTTAAATTAAAGATGATTTTGACAAATTACATTATTCAATCTAATGTCTTCCTAGCCGAAAGAAGTCAGGTACAAGACTGATGGCTTTACATGCTCTCTAAGGCATGGGGGTGTAATACCGCCAACTCCCAGTCTTCGGGCTGATACTGAGATTCTTTTTACCAGAAAAATCCCATATCACTCTTTGGCCTGACCCGGGATTTGAACCCAGGACCTCATTATTTACGGTTTAAAACTCTACCGTACACCAACGACGAGGCAAAAGATAACACCACATTAGGGAAACAAAGCCATTGCCACCTGACCTCAAAACCCATAAGAAACCATCATTAGACTGGGGCTCACTCTAAATTATTTTGGCACCAGTCTAAATAATCTACAACTATCTGCAGACTTTCACCAAAGCCAGAAAATTGTTCAGAAAGTGGAGATCAAGGAAGAACAAATTTTAAAAAAGGACCCTAAAGGACCCTTCTCATGCATCTCTGTATAGATAACCACCCTAACCCTAAAGACGCCATCACCCCAAAGGCGCTCTCGGACATGGTTTACCTATTACAACTTATTTGCTAGAGATCTTGCCACTATTCTCCAATGAGGAAGTGAAAGCCTACCAAAATAACTGGAAATGACATGTTAAAAAATTAATTGGGAATAATTTTATCAGGCTTTCAATATATATTGACAGTCACCATAGCTTAGTTGGTAGGTCTCCTGCCTACGAAGCTGGTGGTCCTGAGTTCGAATCTCGGTAAGTGCAAATATTTGTGTGATGAGCATGAATATTTGTTTCTGAGTCATGGATGTTTTCTATGTATTTAAGTATTTATCTATATAAGTATGTATATCGTCGCCTGGTACCCATAGTACAAGCTTAGCTTAGTTTGGGGCTAGGATGATCTGTGTGACATTGTCCCGAGATATTATTATTAGAGATATTATATTATTACAATCACATGCACAACACTGACTACTATCATAGATATGCTCAAGACAGCTGGGAAAATTTTAGTGGTTTACTGAGATATGGAGGATGGTTCCCCAATCAATGTAGGAACAACAGATCCCTTAAGAACAAGTCTAGATTTTTACCACCCATAAAATTAAGGTTGGGGAATTCAATCTAATACCTCCCTAGAGCAAATGCTCAACTGGATAGCATTTACTATTTGTTCACAGTGTCATGTTACAAAAGATTATTAATAAATAACCACTTACCTAATAAATCCTTCTTCTCTTCCGATAGTTTCTCTGTAATATCAGCAGCTATATTATCAACTGTATCATCTGCAGTGACTGACAAATCTGTGAGGTACCTTGGCTTCTGCTTGTAATTATTGCAACTACTAGCTCGTTTCCCTAATCTTAACTTAACATTTGATTGATCTGAATGTCTCCTTTTATTTGACAATCGTTCACTGTCATCATAATCATCATTACTGTTAAAACCCTTCTTAGATATATAGTCATCATCTAACCTATACTTAATAGTATAATCATAAGATTCAACGCCATATCTACTCTTCTTTGACACATCACAGCTGACCATGTCCTCTGTTAATAAGTCTTCCTGAAAATATAAAAAGTTAAATTGCTGTAAACATATTGATTACATAGACACAAAATATATTGACTGCATGTGTGGTGCAGCAGCTAAGACAGTTGCATCGTCGCTACGTGTCACATGTTCGAGTCCTGCACCCGACAACTATTTGTGTGACCCATAAATAGTTGTATGGAGTCTGAATGTAATTGGTCTGTCTTCTATATGTTTGTAAAATACCCTATGAAACACATCTGTCTTAATTTAAAAAAAATAGAATCTAAAAAGTAACCAATTGCCTGGCTTTAACAATCCTGTATATTGTAAGAAAGGCTTTCATGTAAACAAACAACAAGGCCTTGCTTTTTAAAAATTTATAAGACTTATCTATCGGGCCATTATAAGAATATGCTTTTCAGATATGGAAACCTTATTTTTGAGAAAGAAATGGAACTACTGGAAAGGGTTCACCATAGAGCCAATAAAATGGTAGTATGTTTAAAGAACTGCTCTTATGAAGATGCCCTCAATAACCTAGGGCTAACAATTCTGGAACAACGGAGGATACTAGACAACTTAATTAGACAGAGGAACCATCCTAGTTCATGTATCAACCCACCATAGTATATATTGTTGTGATAAAAAATGTATGTGCACCTTCTCCAAACTGTATTGTACTATGGTAAGAAATAAACGATTTGTTATTATTATTATTAATTAAGACCTACAAAGTACTCACTAATCATTACAACTGACATGACTTGCCCAACATTTATATTAAAAATCAAAATAGGCAGTTGAGAGGACACTCGCTTAAACTTCAAGGTCTTCCAGCAACAAGCAATCCATGCAATAACTTTTTGCCAAACCATGTAGTAGATGATTGGAATAAACTATCACAAAGTGTGATATGTGCACCCTCAGTGAACACACTTAAAAACAGTCTGGACCATATATTTAACATGAATAAATAACAATAAAAAACTTGAACTGTACTTGAATAAAATAAAATACACACATCAGCTTCAGCTGCTAGTGTATCAACTAAAATAATAAAACCTTATGAACTCCCTACGGCACAGAGACAATACAATCTCAAAAGTTACAAATAAACTGTTACTGCTTAGTTGATAAAAAGAATATGTTTCTTATGTACACTAATGGGATCTAATTTACACACACTCACATTCACACACAAGGCAATTTTATGGCACCATAATTATATTATCATTCTGTTTATTTAATGTCAATCCATGCTATCCATGCATAATTTTGTCAGTGTCAAGTGGAAATATTTATTCTAGACAGTAATTTTCATCATCATATTAAGCCCTTAGAGAAGTTTTAGTCTTTAACACTATGCATTACTTCACATACCTGTAAAGCTTTGCACCAGACATTATATTTGTCTTTTTTGCCAGATTGTGACTGTGCTGGTGGTCTGTGTGGTCTCAGTTTGGTACGCTTGGGACGTCGACGCAGCTCGTCGTCCGATTCGGAACCTGAAGACTCCAGCGAAGCCTCGTCACTTAACTCATCTTGAATCTGCATGTTAACCAGCGACGGGGGATTAAAAGTCTCCGGCCGCGCCAGGGGAATATAAGTCCCTTCCTCTACATCGGAGTCCTCCAACTGTAAACCAAAAAAGCAATTGAGAAGGCCGCGTAATAACATTTGTACGCCCTTAGACGTCATGTCATTTTACAGTATTTTCACGTCACTATTCACAGTAATGATGGTGCATAAATTCTCAAAACGATTCTTTTACGTGGGAAATAGTTCTGCGCTACGTTTTATAGGTGTATATCTCGAAATTACGGTCCTAGAAATAAGAAAGTCGACAAAGTTAAAACTCATTCTAACCTCCCCATCTTCCCTTTCGTTGGGGACTTCAACGTCCAGCTCTCCTTCTGTTGTTGACATCATTATGTAAACTTGTGATTAAAGACGCAAAATAAAAGACCAAACAATATAACGAAATAAAGTAATTCCGCCTTTTATCTGTCTTCACTTGCTGTCATTTTAGATTTTTATAGACAAGGTAAAGCAGCAGCTGTCAATACCTTATGCATTTGCAAAGTAAGTTTTATATTACAAATCTATGGATGCTAAAAAAGGGCAACATCTGCAAGTTTTAAAGTTATACATGAAGTTTCTTGGCGCTAACCACCCATGCTGACCACCAAACCATTGGGACTGTTTCTTTATTCATTATGACAATAAATTGTTTATTTTTAACTTGTAATCCGTGTTCTGAACAATTACTAGGTAGTGCTTTTTATAGTCTCTGGGACTAAAAACCGTTTCTTTTAATTTCTCAGTTCTGTAAAAACTACGGAATCTTTGAGCATTGTCTAAATGCTCGAAGTAAATTATTTGATGAATTGTGGATTATGATGACTTAGAAGATTACACCAGATATAGTAATGGTTTTGTATAAATAAAGATTTGCATTTTTAATACGTATCACAGAATAAGGTCAAAATCTTTGCTTGGTAAATTTATTTTGCAATGTAAAATTTGAAAACTTACAGCTAATGAAACAGTAATAAGGTTGTATGGTTAAGTTAAGGCCAATTATTAAAGAAAACTGAGAATTTATTGCAATTCTACACACAAACCGCTTAGTTTTAGACTCAATGTGCGGCCACTGTAGGAATTCTTTTAGGACAGGTTGGGACAGGGTACAGTGTACTATAAGTACTGAATTGACAGGTGTCAATTCAGTACCTACTTATAGTAATTCGTACTTACTGTAGGTGCTCATCTCTAGGTGCTCATCTCTAGGTGGTGTATTATTATTAATGGGCACTCAATTTGAATAGGTTGGCCATCGCCATTCAACGTGGAAATGCGGCGAGTGTTATGAGGACCTTTCGGATACCTTTAGCGGTAAGTTATTCGATTAGCATTTTTATCTTGTTTTAGTTATGAGAAATGTATGAAATAAATGTAGTAAATAAAAGAAAATTAAATACTATCGTCATCAAAAACATACACGTCTCTATTTAGTTAGCAGTAAGGGTGGTTTTTCTAGTGAACGTATATCATCCACTGACATGGCGTCAACTGTAGATATAAATTCCAAAAGTTTTGAGACCTTTTTGGACATTTTTATATTGTTCTTGATAAGTTTCGACTACTGATATAGGTATAGCTGTCAGGGACATAATATACTCTGGATAGCAAGATGATAGATGTGAATACAAAAAGAGGAAATGACTTTTGTTAAATATTATTGAAGAAAAATAAACGAAAATTAAGAAGTAATGTGGCCTATTATTAATAAAATTGTTCACAATATACTACTTGTTCTATCTATCGTGGCTTATAAAACAATAAATGTTTGTCAGTCTTCGAGAGTTACTCAGTAAGCTACTCTTATTGCTTTGTGGTTATTATTGGCTTCATTAAATAACCCAAAACTAACAGGAATCCTTTTTTATTCAGCAACCAGTTACCTTTATGGCATTGGGAATGCATAAACGAAAAATGTGTACCAATGAAACCTGCAGAAATACAGAAAATACAGTCACTAGAAACATGCAATATGTTATGTTCCACAATGCAGATCTGGCCACAACCAACCGGCTTAGTCAGCCTGTCCACCACCGCCGTACCAGTTCGCGCTCATCTGTTCCAGCTGCAACTGGTCTCAGCCCCGTCCAGAGTAGTTCATGAACATATTCAAGACGCTTTTGAAATATTCCGTGAGGACTTGCGTCGGTTGGATAACAATGCGCGGGGGTTTGAAGAATGGCGCAGTGTAAATCTCCGTATAATTGTGAACACCAGCGGTGATCCACGAATGCGTGTCGGTACCGACGAAAGCTATAGTCTAACAGTAAATTCAGTGTCGGGTGCAAACTTTGCACTGATGGCAGATATAGCAGCAAGCACGTTTTGCGGGGCCCGGCACGCGCTGGAAACTCTCTTGCAACTAGTTTGGTTGGATCCTAGCAAGGGGACACTTATGATGCTCGAAGCAGTAAAAGTGGAAGATGCTCCACGTTTTGCATATCGAGGGTTACTCATAGACACTGCCCGAACTTTCATTCCAGTTGACGAATTGATACTGAATATTGATGCTATGGCAGCTTCGAAATTAAATACATTCCATTGGCATATAAGTGATTCACAAGCATTTTCATTACAATCCACTACGGTGCCAGAGTTGTCGGTATGGGGAGCGCATACACCTAATGATGCCTATTCAGCCGATGATGTAGGAATTGTGGTACGGCGAGCCAGATTACGGGGAATACGCGTCTTAATAGAAATAGATTCACCGGCCCATGTTGGCCGCGCCTGGAATTTTGGACCTTCATCAGGTTATGGCAAGCTGGTGTTCTGTGTTGATGCTGAACCTTGGCATATATATTGCCATGAACCACCTTGTGGGCAAATCAATCCGCGCAATCAACACGTTTATGAGATATTTGAACGTCTAATGGCAGAAATTATGCAATTAACTGGAGTTGACGATATCGTTCACATCGGAGGTAGTCAAATATCTGAACTTTGTTGGCTGGAACACTTCAACAAGACAGACCCAATGGACCTGTGGTTGGAACACACTCGCTCCCTTCTGGAACATCTTCAATATGAAAGTAAAACATTACCAAACCTTACCATATTATGGTGGTCGCCAATAAGTGAACGATTCAAAACTCAACTTGATGAATACATTCACCATATAGGTCTTCAAATCCGTAACGTACCATGGACTCAAAAATTTGTTTGTGGCATCCGGACTATAATGTCGAATGAGGATGCTTGGGACTTGAATACTGGATTTGGAGCATGGCATGAAGAAAACTGCGGTGCAGCATACAATTCATGGCAAAAAGTCTATGAACATCGGCCTTGGGTTAAACTAGCAGGTGGGGCGATAGAAGGGGGAGAGGCCACCGTGTGGTCGTCTGTACTAAGTAAAGGTGGGCTGATCCCGCGCGTATGGCCACGTGCCGCAGCGCTAGCTGAGCGATTGTGGACGGATCGGCCGGAAGGTGCCACGAGAGTCATTCATGCACGGCTTGACGCGCACCGCTCTAGACTAGTGGCGCGTGGCATACAGGCTAGTCCGATATGGTCTATGTGGTGTACACACAACCCTTATTCCTGTGGTTAGTTATTAATAATGCTGATTTTGTAACTTTACCTTCTATGTCATACACTTTCTTTTAGCAAAACAAAATTAAAATAAATGATTTGTTTTAATTGAGCTTTCCAACTACGACGAATATGATAGCCATCACAATAATTGAATTGAGTTGTTGTCTATCAGATCAGGTTTGTTGGTAAGAGTTTTTAGAGGTAAGCTGTCGGAAACCTGATTTGAAACCAACCCCTTCCTTATGAAAATATTTAAACATTGCTTAGCTTGATAAATTGTCTACATGGCAGACAAAACGTTTCTCATATTAGGTATTCAGTGTCTGAAGTCATACTCGCGAATGAACTGTGTCCATCATCGCCCTGTATGACCCTTAATTTGCATTCTTATCCATATGTTCTCCTGATTCTTAATATGATATATCGCTTCGCAAAAAAAGCTGCAGTTGCACAAAAACTGACCCTCATAAAATACCAAAATGTAACATCTGCTTTGGTGATTCGCATTTTGTTTCATTTTAGTAAAAATATTCAATGTACAGTTTTGACTTTCCTACGATTTTATTATATGGATAGATAATGGGCCATCTTTACAAAGTAAGTATAAAATCAATCCTGCCATCTGCGCACTCGAGAGGCAATTTTTTTGTGTGTGTTCCTCGGCAAACATACCTGAAGCGCTGAGGTAGGGGGGCATCCCCAAATCAATCTAAATGCGTTGGCTCTTTTTGCTTTGCTTTTTGTGCTTTATTGACTCTGTCTCAAAATGAATAATGTTATTGTTTCGATGTTTTTCTTTTGTTTCCTAAATCTTCTATATATATAAAAATCAATGCCACTTTTCGTTGTAATGTTATAACTCAACAGCGCCTTTGCCGATTTGGCTAATTTTGGTCTTGAATTATTCGTGGAAGTCCAGCGAAGGTTTGTACGTAGAGAAAATTTTAAAAATGTCTTGAAAAAGTGTAAAATCAACATCTTTTAGCATTTTAAAATATTTTTTTGTTTGAATAAATGAACTTAATAATCATTTTTTTATTATTATGCCTTATACGTAGCAAAGCACGTACCGGGCCGCTAGTATAATCTAAATTAATATTCGTTCAAACAACCGATCGAGCAGATATTATGTTTGCCTACTAAATTATTATTTTAAGTGGACCAAATCCCGTGTTCATGCCCGCTTGAGTATGTTTCACCGGACCGGCTGAACTGGGCCGTGTTGAAACCGGTAGTAGATAAACCTGCTGAGTTTGTTTCGCTGGGTCTTCTCAATTGGGGCGCATTTGATCCGGTGGTAGCATTAAAGCGCGACCGTCGTTTTAAACACAAGGTCCGTCATAATAATAATACTGAATTCGTACCTTAATATAGACAGAACCATTCAGACAAAATATAAATTTCAATAATTAAACCTAAACATAATCTCCTTGACAATAACTTAATACAAGCTAGCTAAATACCACTACTATTGTAAAATACATTTTATAAATGTTTTAACATTCCGTGTACCTAAATATCTATAATAAGTAACTAGAAATAATAACTGTATTACTACAAATATGTACTGACTATTTACAAGCGCTTTTTAAAGTCTACGTGAATAAAAACCTTTTTTTATTTTTTTTTATTTGGTATATTGCAATCTGAATAAAATAAACAAATATTCAACATATTTTTAACAGCAATCATTAATAAATATAATTATATACAACCGGCATAGACTTTACTGTTTATCAACAGATTATATTTTATTATAGTATACTAGTCGCCCGATACGTGCATCGCTAGGTATAAAGTGATATAATAAAAAAAAATTGGAACATGAAATTAATTTATTCATACAAAAAAAATATTCAATTAATTGCTAGTTATTTTAAAATTTAACTGTTTAAAGTTTCAAATTGACAGCAAAATCCCCATTAACAAAATAATCCACTATTTATTGAATACATTTGTTACAAAAAATGTGAGAAATGAAGAACCGCTCGACCGATTTTGTGCAAACTTCACATAAACCATCTTCTAAATAGCCCAAACAAAGCCGTTTGGATTGTACCAAACATTTGGTTTGGATAGGTGAGCCCGTTCTTGAGTTATACAATTACAACGAAAAGTGGCATTGATTTTATATAATAATAAAGATATATAAAAATAAGTCGGGTTTTCCTTCCTGACGCTATAACTCCAGAACGCACGAACCGATTTCCACGGGTTTGCATTCGTTGGAAAGGTCTCGGGCTCCGTGAGGTTTATAGCTAAGAAAATTTATAAAATTTAACGCGGGTAACACCGCGGGGCACAGCTAGTAAAGATATAGATTATTTTATAAGAAAACTACCATCCAAATTTATTAGTAACTAGTCTAGCGGTAGCCACTACAAACCCCGGGTCGAGCCAAAAAAATAATTTTCCGTTTTGTAACTTCCCCAGTCTCAGCCCGGACTGGCCAGAGTCAGCAAATTGGGTGTTACGCCCCTACGCCCCTCGGAGAGAACGTAAATAAGTTGGTTTAATACCTGACCTCTTTACAAACGCGTCAGCTAGTTGTGCCGTCGCGACGGATCATAGGAGTGTGGGAATTTACAGTGCACTTGTATTTGTGCACATACTTGTGCACTATAATATGTTCCGCGTCGATAGCTAGCCCCATTGAGATTGGCCGCCATAGCCGTAATCATCATATCATCTTGGTACAGCTGGCCATCATCATCATCAGTTACCAACTGAACCATCGCAATCATAACATCATCTCACCCAATGTGACTTCACCCTCACTGTTTAACCTAATAAAACTCTATATGTTGCCCGTGTGATGACGGGTTCAAATATAATAGTTGCTTACCATTTCAATTATTTGTTATGTTAACGTATTAATGTATAGAACATGTATACATGGGTATAGTTACACTCAGCTGCCTTCGTATGTATTATTCGTCCATAAGCAAGTGCCAGACACCTTTGTGTAGCATTCTAATACGTAAACAGTAAAAACCCTATCAAAAGTACAATACGAGCTCAGCGGTTAAGCCGTTGCAGTTGGACTGTGAAGTCACGGGCTTCGGGTCCAAACGCAATGCAAACCACTGTATGAATACATGTACTTAAACCGGTGAAGGAAAATCGCAAAATCAAAGTTGTCAAATATGCCTTATTTTTTTTTGACTGTAGAGTATATAACAAAACTAAGTCAACATTTTATGGGATATAGCTTGAGTCTAAAATGAATATATATATATTCATTTTAGACTCAAGCTGGGAATGTAAGTATTAGTTTCTGAATGAATAGTATAATGAATGTTAAGACGGATGTATAGTTTCTAAACGGAGAGTGAAAGTTATTAATTAGCTAATTAGACGATGACGAGTGAACGATGAGTGAATGAGACTGATATGAAGGACAGAGGATTACGGAAGCAACGTGTGGACTTTGAAAGTGACGCTTGCCAAGGACATACGTGCAAAGAGTTCGATGTGTGACGTGAGTGAAGACGAGAAATAAAGTACAGAAAATATATCCAGTTTTATTGCTGTCATCTTCTCACATTATCCCCACATATATACCTAAGCATGTTTCATTTGCAACCTTATGTCGAATGATGCAAAACTGATGTTTATGTATGTAATGTCATACTCATAACTCTCATAAGTAAAACGGCACACTGGCTCTTCGTAACGCATTGTTAAACGAACGGTGTCGTTAAAATCTTTCTGTGAAACATGTAACCTTATTGATTTATTTTGTTCTTGATCTGTCAACCCAAACAAGGCCCCCAGCCAGCGTGGTAAAATCCGGCCTATCCACTCTCCTTGTGTGAGGAGGCCTCTGTCCTGCAGTGGGGCGGTCATAGGCTGTGCCTCTAGCACGAGTTCCTGCAGTTTACTTACTCGATCGATCACACGTACAGTTTCGTCCCATACATTGAGCACCAGCGCCTCTCGCGGAAACTATTAAGAACTAAAACTCTGGTGTTCAATGTATGGGACGAAACTGTACGTGTGATCGAGTAAGTAAACTGCAGGAACTCGTGCTAGAGGCACTGCATTATTAATGACTGTTAAAAATACATATCCAACGTCAACATCTTTTTCTAAAACTAAGTCCATCATTTTGTTAGTATTTTGGTGTTTGTAACCATGGTGCTTATGTAAATATGCTAGTATTGTTAGTTTTCACACAATAATTATTAACTAAGATCTAGGACTTTGTCCCCCCAGTATTCCTGAAAGGGAGAGTCCCTTCTGGCAGCGTACATTTATATAACATATAACAACCGAATTCAACTAGATTTATATATATAATAGTAGAAGGTCTCACGCAGTAGATGTCGAAACTATCATCTATGGAATAAATAAAACATAATCAAAACCGGTTCAGTTAAAACCTGTTCACTCAAAAATCTATCAGATATTATACGTGTGTACCATCGTGTTCATACATACGAGTATATGTTAGAGCTGGGGCTCTACCAGCTAAGTCACTGAACATCGATTTCTTAAATGAAGTTAAAATAAATAAAGGTTAAAAATGACTTAACCAATCGTTAAATCGGCCTCCATGAGCACATGTGACGTCATAAATGGTCCGGAACCGATTGTCGACGTTGAAGCCGAATTAACGATTGATCAAGTCATTGTTAAACTTTATTTATTTGAACGCCATTTAAGAAATCGATGTTCGGCGACTTAGCCGGTGGAGTCCCAGGGTACGTGTCCCAAACATCTGGGACACGGCGCAAAAGGCACCGGAGCAGCATACCCGCGTTCCCGAGGCTCCCCCATCAGGCGCCAAGAGAAGTCCACAGCGGGTCGGTTTAGTCCGTGCGAGTCCGACATACCCACCTGTAGACACGGGGATTTTTACGGGTGGCATGCGTAGGAATTCCCCCTACCTTACAGAAAAAAAGATATTATAAGTGTGTTCCATCGTGTATATGTGAGACCTGGGGCTCTTCCGGCTAAGTCGCCGAACAACGATTTCTTAAATGGTGTTCAAATAAATAAAGGTTAAAAATGACTTAATCAATCGATAAATCGGCTGCAACGTTGACAATCGATTCCGGACCATTTATGACGTCACATGTGCTCATGGAAGCCGATTTATCGATTGATTAAGTTATTTTTAACCTTTATTGATTTGAACGCCATTTAAGAAATCGATGTTCGGCGACTTAGCCGGTAGAGCCCCTGGTGCCTGAATCAGAGATAGTGTATAGCTTTATTTTGCTGGTTACCTTACAAATACATGCACTGGTAATTTGACTAAACAGTTGGTCTAGTGGTTGGTGACCCTGACTGCTAAGCCGAAGGTCGTGGGTTCAATCCCCACACACGACAAATCTTTGTGGAAGGAGCACGATTATTTGTTCTGAATCTGGGTTCAATTTATCTGTAACATGTATGATAAATAAATAAAAAAGGTTTTTATTCACGTAGACTTTATAAAAGCGCTTGTAAATAGTCAGAACATATTCGTAGTAATATATAATTAATTTATAATTATTTCTAGGTACATATAGATATTTAGGTACACGGATTGTAGGAAATAAATTACAATAAGATTTATTTTATAACAGTAACGATATTGAACTAACTTAAATTAAGTTATTGTCAAGGATCATGTGTAGGTTTAGTTATCAAAATTTTCTTTTTAGCTATATTTTTACTACATATTGTCGAATGGTTCTGTCTATATTAAGGTACGAATTAAATGTTATTATTGTGGCGGACCTTGTGTTAATAACGACGGTCGCGCTTTAATGCTACCACCGGATCCAATGCGCCCCAACTGAGAAGACCCAGCGAAACAAACTCAGCGGTATGCATTTAGAAATATAAGTAGTCATAATATGCTATAGTACAGACTGCCTATTTTGGCCTAAATGACAGTATGTTAACCCAAGACATTTATTATTATTTTATTGTTTTAAGAAATAGTTGGTAAATATAAGCCAGGAAGCCAGACCATATTAAAAAGGGAGATGGATCAATAAAATTAGTGACGTTATCAGTATTCCAATCATCTATTGGCTACGGTAACCTGCTCCAATAAGGCGAGCCGTATGCTCTTTTGTTGACCTAGGAGTTATTATTAACTAGCTGTGCGCCGCGGTTTTGCTCGCGTTAAACTTTATAAATATGTGTTACATATTTATAAAGTTCCAGGGTGTCAGCTAACTCCATACATTATTTTAGACGTTTAGACGTGAAGAAGTAACAAACATTTGTACACTCACAAACTTTCGCCTTTATTAGGTACTAGCTGTGCCCCGCGGTTTTACCCGCGTTAAATTTTATAAATTACGACAGCTTCTCCCCCATATGTGATAGCGTGATAATATGTAGCCTATATGTTGACTCGACCTCTTAGTAATATTCATGCAAAATTTGAAGTAAATCCATGCAGTACTTTTTGAGTTCAGCCCGGACATACATACAGACAAACAGACACACAGACCGAAAATCTAAAAACTATATTTTTGGCTTTGATATCGATTGTAAATCACGTCCCAAGTATGCTTTAAAAATAATATTCAATGTACAGTTTTGAGTTTCCTACGATTTTATTATATGTATAGATATGAGTGTGATGTGATGATACAATGAAATTGATCACTGCTTGGGTATTAACTTATACACTTGTACTCGGGCCTCACAATACAGCAGTTAAGTCTATTAAAATATCAAAGAAACTCAATTATAGGCCCAATCCGTCCGTGCGGCCAGTCTTGTCATATTCTCAGGGGCTGGTTGGCGTGGTTGGTAGATACATAATTACCTTTCGCGCCTCGTTGGTCTAGCGGTAGCGTGTCCAACCGCAGATAATGAGGTCCTGGGTTCAAATCCCGGGTTGGCCCAAAAATTGGATTTTGGGATATTCCGGTAAAAAGAAATTTCTCAGTATCAGACCGAAGTCTGGATGTTGGCGGTATTACACCCCCGTGCCTCGGAGAGCACGTAAAGCCGTCGGTCCTGTAGGCTGTACCTGAACTCTTTCCGGTCGTGTTGCTAGTCGTCCCATCGGATCATGAGAGTGATGGAATAGAAAGTTCCCCTGTGTTTGCGCACATACTTGTGCACTATAATATGTCCTGCGCAATTGGCTAGTCTCCATTGAGACTGGCCGCCGTGGCCGAAATTCGGTCGGGAGGACATCAACCTTTCGCGCCGCTGGTCGTGGGTTTGACTCCCACCCAGGGCAGATATTTGTGTACATAAACATGTATGTTTGTCCAGAGTCTGTATGTAACTATCTATATAAGTATGTATTTATAAAAGAAAGTAGTATATGTAGTAAATATATTAGTTATCTGGTTTTCATAGTCCATACAAGCTCTGCTTAGATTGGGTCTGCGACATTATTCACACACGGCTATCCGATGGCCGTGTGTGAATAATGTCCCAGGATATAATTATATTAATGTTAAAATTTATGAGAAATCCTAATAAATAACATGTTATGTTGCTACTATATTTATATTTTAAAATTTTGTACAATATTATGGTATTGAACTATTTTCATGCAACTGATTCATCATTATGATCATACAACATTTTATTAAAATCGCTCCAGCCGTTTAGACGTGAAGAAGTAACAAACATAAACACTCACACCCTCGCAAACTTTCGCCTTTATATTATTAGTGTGATATTTTTTGTCGATTAGTATTGTCCTGCAGGTTACACACCCACCGTGCGCTCGCGCTGGAAAGAAACAATGTTGTAAAAATCAAACAAAACCCAGCACACTTGGTAGGAGAATCTATTCGTTTTCTCACAAACATTTCTAAGAACGAATTGTAGGAAACAATAATTATTACAACGAGACAACGTCACGTTTTTTTGGTCACACTACTCGCAGATGGTGACATGAATGCTATTTTTTATTTGTACTAAATTGTTTTTGTTTTAAGTAGACAATACATATAACAAAATTAAGTTAAGTTTTTATGAGGTAGGTATATAGTTCTTGAATAAATTTAGAGTTTAAAATGGTGTGATCCTCTGTGGCCGGACCACAGTTTAGTACTCAGATGCTATAGTTCGAAATAATACCTACCTATGGTCTACGCCATGAAAAGTTTACATAGTGCATATGAGCACAGCCGTTTACACACACTGTCAGTATGTGATTTCTATGACGTATCTCTATCAAGTACAAGTCCTAACAATTTTGTGGTTCTGGTTTCAGAAATATTTTTGTTTATATTTGATTGTTAAAATGTATATTTGTTTTTCGTATAACTACTTATTGTTTATTTTAAACCAAAATTTTCACTTACTTCGTCAAATTAACTACCTATTCTTAGGTAGATAGGTAAACAAAAACCAAAAAGTGCACCTTTTACAAAATCATTGTCGGTAATAAAAGTAAAAGTTTATAGATGAAATCCTGGGCCTCTAGCATGAGTTCCTGCAGTTTACTTACTCGATCACACGTACAGTTTCGTCCCATACATTGATTCCGCGAGAGGCGCTGGTGATCAATGTATGGGAGAAACTGTACGTGTGATCGAGTAAGTAAACTGCAGTAACTCGTGCTAGAGGCCCAGATCTTTTTATAAAGTACTTATGACTCAGTCTTCGTTGGCATATAGAAATAAAGCATATTTCGTTATATTTGCTGAAAATAATCCTCCCTAACCGCGCCACATTCTTTAAACATTAATTATTCAAAATGAATAGTTCCTTGAACGAAGAGTAGACAACAGGTAGGTACTTTTATATAAATTGATTTATGGATAGTTAATATTAAATATTGCAAAATTGAGTTGCTGCAGAGTATACCTTCCAGCCGGACCACACCCTACGCCCAATAACTCCTCAACTAAAGAGCTTTGGACCATATTTGTCGTATGCAAGGTACTCTTTAGTTAGTTTTTTTTGGGATAATGATTTATTAATAGTTCATTATACTCTATTTAATTTGAGGTGGCGCGGCCAGAGAGTACTGCCTGGCGGCCGGACCACATACATTGTTAATTAAAAAGATACCTCTTGAGGAACTAAAAATATACATATATTCCGGTGAAAGTAGACTTTAGGTAGGTATTATTTCGAACGATAGCATCTGAGTTCTAAACTGTGGTCCGGCCACAGAGGATCACACTTTAAAATGAAATAAAATATATAGGTATGTTCCATGACCTAAAATGTCAAATGATAATGTTGTACCATCGAGGGTATACGGTACCATACCGTACTAATATAGTTATCTAATATGGTCATACCTACTCATAAGGGTCAGCGCAGACCGAGAGGAGCGCAGCGGAGAGGATTTTATTAAGGCACTAGAAAATCAACTGTAGAGCTATAGGAATAAAGTGCATATATGCTTGAACCTGACAAAATACTCGCGCAGTCTCGCGCATTATAATGTTCAAGCATACATGCACTTTATTTAAATAATTTTAAAGTTGATTTTCTAGTGCCTTAATAAAATCCTCTCCGCTGCGCTCCTCTCTGTCTGCGCTGGCCCCAAAGATATTATCTATAATATAACAAAGATGTTATACTATAATATCTTTGGCTGGACTCAAACGGCGGCGCACCGGCTTTTTGTAACGTACCTACCTATTGATGGATCATAAATAATCGTAATAAACGAACGGTGCCGTTAAAATCCATCTGTGAAATGAAATCTTATTTATTTAATTGATAAAGGAGAGTGCCCTGATTCCAAACATACATTTTACTTAGTTTGGGAATCAAGAATTTGACGGGTCTGTTGGCGTAGTTGGCAAATGCTTGCTTTTCACGCCGGAGGTGGTGGGTGGGTTCGCTTCCCACCCGGGACAGATATCTGTGTGCATGAACATATCTGTTTGTCCTGGGTGTAATTTATCTATACAAGTATGTATTTACAAAAGAAAAGTAGTAGGTACATGTGGTATATCAGTTATCTGGTTTCCATGGTATAAGCTTTGCTTAGTTTGGGATCAATGGCAAATATGGGATCAATGGTAAATAATGTCCCAGGATATTACTACAGAATTTCAATTTTTGAAATTAATAGTATTGTGTGAAAATTAACAATTTTATTTTTGAATGATAAATCGCTCAACGCACCCGGCGTTGGTGCACCGTAGGTATATTATTATATCTTTTCGCTAAAGACCACTTGTCATAATATCGTCGGAACCCAGTAGCTGGTACTACCCACTATTCCAACCTTCTCAACGCTCTCCTGATTGTCAATCGTATATGTGATGTAGGTATTTGCAAGGTATTTGCAAAACATGAGTTCTTCTGCGATGATAAGTTTGCAAGGGAGTCCAGAGTGTTAGTTTTTATCTATATCTATACTTACATATAATAAAATCGTAGGAAAGTCAAAACTGTACATTGAATTTTTTTTTAAAGATACCTGGGGCGTGATCTACAATCGCTATCGAAACCAAAAATATAGTTTTTAGAATTTTTGTCTGTTTATCTGTTAGTCTGTATATGTCCGGGCTATACTCAAAAAGTACTGCATGGATTTACTTCAAATTTTGCATTAATATTACTAAGAGGTTGGGTCAACACTTAGGCTACATATTATCACGCTATCACCTACGGGGGAGGAGCTGTGATAATTTATAAAGTTTAACGCGAATAAAACCGCGGGGCACAGCTAGTTTTTAATAATTAGTGTATCAACTGCACGTGTAGCGTAACGATTAAGACAGTCGCCTCACCAATTCGTGTCCCAGGCTCGATTCCAGCGCAGGACAAATATTTGTGTAATCCATAAATAGTTACTAAATACTTAATAACAAAACGGACATGGATGCAAAATATTTGATACCAAAATAATAAAATGTAAGCTACTTTTTACCCGACCATATCCGTTCCGTATATCGGGAGCAATTTAAGTTTTAAACTTTGTATTCATAAGTGTAAATGGTGAGTGGCTGATACGGTCAAGAAGTAGGGCAAGAGGAATTTAAATTTTAGATAATATAATAATATCTTATATCTTGGACAATGTCACACAGATCATCCTAGCCCCAAACTAAGCAAAGCTTGTACTATGGGTACCAGGCGACGATATACATCCATGACTCAGAAACAAATATTCGTGCTCATCACACAAATATTTGCACTTACCGGGATTCGAACCCAGGACCACCATCTTCGAAGGCAGGAGCACTACCAACTAAGCTACGGTGACCGTCGAAAAACTTACAGAATTCAATATCATTCATTTACAAATTTCAAGTTAATAAAAAGGATTCAACGCCCCTTCTGCATATTTACTTAGCTTGTAGGTACATAACTGCACAGGGGGACATCGGAGCAGCATACCCGCGTTTACGGGGCTCCCCTACTAGACGCCAGAGGAGGTCCACGTATGACTAGGTTTAGTCGGTGCGAGTCCGACATACCCACCCGCAGATACTTTTTGCTAGTGGCATGAGTAGGCATTCCCCCTGCTATATCATAAGAAAAGTTACATAAATGCACAGGGGGACATCGG
Organism: Pseudoips prasinana; assembly: GCA_951640165.1. NCBI lineage: Eukaryota > Metazoa > Arthropoda > Insecta > Lepidoptera > Nolidae > Pseudoips > Pseudoips prasinana. The sequence goes on along the minus strand of OX621251.1, from coordinate 25,681,044 downwards.
AGCAGCATACGATCCCGGGGCTCCCCCACCAGGCGCCAGAGGAGGGCCACGTCTGGTTAGGTTTAGTCGGTGCGAGTCCGACATACCCAACTGCAGACCTCTGTTGCCTACCAAAACAACAAAAAAACATTTGATTAGACAGATACTTGAACGGAAAGATTAATCAATCGGCTGTGATGTAAGTTTACAAGACAGTCCATAGATGGCTGACTGGCACTCAGGCAGCTTAATTTCCAAGTTAAGCGGCGGTCCTGGCTGCAGTCATAAGCACAGAGTATACGTACAGACGCCAGCACATCAAGCTACCCCAATCTGTCAAATTTCCCCAATTGAAAGTGAACCTTATGCTTTTGTGATAAAGTTGAAAATCTATAAAAGAAATTTGACAGATTTGGGTAGCTGGATGTGCTAGCGTCTCTGTACAACTAATGAAGATATTATAAACCACTGCTATAAAACCATTTAAAAATCAATTATGCGATTGGACCAACTCTTAAATAAAAGCAACTTTCATTTTAATAATTTACTAAATCCGATGTAACTACTTACAAACTTAATATAAAAACGGATTTTTAGTTTCTTGAAGATACCAAGTTAAAAAGTAGGTTTAATAGGTTTAAAGATTCTTTATTCTCAATAAAAACAAATAAGTCACTTACTTGAAAACAATAAATAATAACTTATAATAAATTACATATGGTCGAGTTCGTAGTTTCCCGTACATACATACATTATTCTTATTAAGTATAAGGTGTGGTACTCATCTATAATGTACCCACTTTCCCGAGGTTAAGATATTAAGTAAGATTGTTGTACCTACATATTGAAATAATCGTGTTTTGAATACATTAGATGAGTGTAAATGTTTAATGTCTGGTGGTAGTTTGTTGTACATCTGTGCCCCTTGATAAGTCAGCATCTTCTTGCCATAATTTGTCCTAATCTAAGGTAAGACCAAAAAACTCGCCCGGCGAGTACTACGTTGAGTTGTGTGCTTGAATTTGATGAAAGATAAACTAGATTTAATATTTTTGTTAAGAACTTTCCGAATAAAAATGCAGGTGTTGTACGTAAATAATTGTGTTAAATTCATAAACTTAGTTTCTTCGTAGATTTTACTTGTTGGAGTAAGGCGTGGATAGTTAAATATTAATTTTATAAGTTTATTTTGCATGATTTGTAGCTCTCCTAATTTTGTCTTAACTGTATTACCCCAGATTTCTATTAGATAATGTAAGTGAGGTTTAACTAAAGCATTGTAAATAAGTATGAACTTTATATTCGTTGAATCTTCAGTATTTGAAAAGTCTTTAGTGTAATAAGGCCCACAGAAGTTTTGTTAGCTATCAAAGTGTTAGCGATTTTGTTGTTGTTTTTTGAATAACTTTAATTTAGTAAGATTATACTTACCTAATGTTCAATTTTGTGTTTAGCAACATATTCTAAAGGAACGTAGGACATTTTTAATACCTATAGTTTAATAAGGCCCAAGGTCTTTTATTTCTAATAATTAAGAAAATACTCATGTTTGAAAAGGACCAAATGTTGTTTTATGTTTACTGTTATAGTTTAATATCGTTTAAACTTGTTAATTTTCTTAGAATGTTAATTTCTATTTAGGACCTTTTTATACTCATAGTGTTCAATAAGGCCCGAAGTGATGGTTTTAAAAAACACTTCATATTTCAAAAATAACGTTATAATTTTGTTTTTTTATTTCATGACGGAACTTAAATACATTTATAATTAATATGGAGAGACTTTTGTTTATTACCTCATCAATGGTTAAAAATATTTTAATTTTAATAAAGGTGGGCCTTATATGCCTTACCTACCTTAGGTACCTACTATGGCGCAATTTGTTTGGAAGGCATTTAACTATGTTCCGAAGTGATCCCAGTAGTGACGATAGTTTAGTTTTTATGTGATCCAAGTGAGCATGCCATGATAAATTACTGTCAATTCTTAATCCGGAGATATCTTTCACATGATTTTTGCTGCAAGGGTTCGTTATTTATTAATAATGATGTGTGTGGAGGTATAATTTTATTCTTTGCTTTAAATATTATGTAACAGGTTTTAGAAATATTAATAGTTAGTAAATTATGTTAAAACCATAAGTGCAAAGCGTTTAAGTCTGCTTGTGCTTGAGAAATTATTGAATGAATAGAGGAGCCAAAATAAACAGACAGGTATCATCGGCGTATAGCGTGAGATGGCCATGTAATTTTAATTTCTTAAATGTTATTCATGTAGATTAGAAAAAGCAAGGGCCCTAATATAGATCCCTGCGGAACCCCACTAGTGATAGGCATTGCGTCACTCTGATAACGATTATTATCTACTTGGGTTCGGTTTTCCAGATATGATTGCAATATTTTAAAAGCGTTTCCGGTAATATTGGCCAATTCTGAAAGTACGGTCTATACTACGCGGATGTAGTCGTGGGTAGTTGGTAGTGGTTACTAGGTAATAAATAGGTCATGCTGTATGTATGATTCATCATTTTCATGGCCGCTTGCCTTTTTATCGATATCGATAAAATGGTACAAGTACCGCACCTACTACTAGGAAACGGATGCACCATTTTAAAAGTTATGTGTTTCCGTTTCCGAGAAGATGCAATTAAGGAACGTTCTGAATATAGTAAGTTAATTAAATCTTTAAAGTTAATATTGATTACTATGCAGATTTAATAGCAAATAGTGATTCAATAGTGAAAATGTATGGCAACATGCGTAACTGTTGCAAATTAACAGAAAAATATACAACGACATCCTTAGATGTCTTTTAATTATTTGAACAAACCGTACTACCCATAAATTAACAAGTGGTTTTCGAACAGGCCCAGATCGGATACACCGAATTCGACAAGAGGTGCAAGATGACATCAACGCTTGAAATGCAAGTGAAAGTTATAACAAAACGTCAACCTTTCTTAATACATGTAATTAAAGGCTTTGAATTGCACACTCAGACCATTACGAAAATAACAACCGTCAATTGCAATCAGAATGAAAGCGCTTCCAAATTTTCAAACTTTTTATTCTCAAAAATAAGATTCAACAATTTTGAACTGAGTATCATTAATATAGTCAATCACAAACTGTTCACTACATAGGTACTGAGTATGTACTCGTATGCACACTGCCTATGAATGATAAGATTAGGTTTATAGATTTATGCTCACCGAACGCCACATGACAGAAATTCATTACCATAAAGGTTAAGTGGACCAAATTCCGTGTTCATGCCCGCATAAGTATGGTTCGCCGACCCTCTCAACTGGGCCGTGTTGAAACTGGTAGTAGATGAACCCGCTGAGTTTGTTACGCTGGGTCTTCTCAGTTATGGCGCATTGGATCCGGTGGTATTAAGGCGTGACCGTCGTTAGAAACACAAGGTCCGCTATATTATTAATATTTAGTTCGTACTTCGTACCTTAATATAGACAGAACCATTCAGTCAATATGTAGTAAAATATAGCTTAAACTATAAATTTGGTTTCTTTCTTTTTTTTTAATCATAATAATTTTATTTGCCAAAAAAAGAAGTACAGTGAATCTCGAACAATATTTTTGTTAGGATTTGTATACGTAATTACATTTAATGTCCGCTTTAATATCGAAACTCCTCGCACTAGGCTAGGCCTGTCCTGCAAGAAGTTTCTTTTCCCTGTTATTAATTTTAATAATTGTACGTATAAACTTAAAATAACAATGAACTAAAAATAAAGTAATATACGAATGGCACAATGAACAATAACAAAAGAAGTAAAATACGAATGGTTTAAACTTTGAATCAGACAGTAACAGCAGTATAAGGATATTCGCTAAGTTATTATTTTCAGTAGGGATTCGGTATCTCCGTAGGTCCAAGTAATAAGTTCTTTATTTAAAACAATTCTAGCATCACAGAAGCTCAAGGTGTGTAGTTTGATGGATTTATTAACTTTGTTATAAATGAACGGTTTTAGGTAGGTGCAGTATCTTCTTGCGAACGTTGTTTTGACCGGGATATTTGGGAGGCTAAACACACGTTTCCTGACCATCTCCTCATATTTGTCGGTTGCAAGTAATTCTTTATGACACAATAGAGTTATTTTTCGTATAAACAGCCGTCTGACGCTGAGAACACTGGATTCTCTATACAATTTGGTGGTTGGGTACCTAAAGGGCTTCCTTAGCATCGTTTTTAATACGGCGCGTTGAGCTCGTTCCAACACGATCATATGGGTCGAACAATTAAACCTAAACATAAGTCTCTTTGACAACAACTTAATACAAGCTGACTAAATATATAATATTATAGCTATGCAATAAATTTTATAAATGTTTCAACAATGCGTGTACCTAAATATCTATATGTAACCAGAAGGAATTATATATACTTAACTATATTACTACAAACATGTTCGGACTATTTACAAGCACTTTTATAAAGTCTACGTGATTAAAAACTTTTTTATTTTAATATTATTAATAGGTTTAATAAGGGCATAAGTACAGCCACCGTCATGCTTTAATGCTACCTCCAGGTCTAATGTGCTACAAATAAGAAAACATGCGAAAGAAATTCAACGGGGTCTTCTACGACCATTTTCAACAAGGTGCAATTGGGTTTTGGTACTCCAACAATTGTCTACTTTGTTTCTTACACTATTCAATTTAAATTTTGAATTTACAAAATTCCGCGAGTTAGTGAATTTAATTTCAGTGGCGCTGCTATAACTAATGAATGAGCATGCTGTTCATTCGTATGGCTATTAGGGATGTGTTTTTTTATTAACCATAATATTTGAAGATAGCAAAGTTTACTGCATTTTTGTACTAACTGATAATAGATTTTCCTGAAAACAAGACGTTCGAGATGCTTGTGCAATTAGTTCGGGACCAGTTGAAACCGAAGCGGCGTACAGGCGGTGAATACACTGTTAATAGAGCTGGGTGCATCCCGGCAGTAAAAAGGAGTCACTTTAACATCAAAATACTTAGTGAGTTTGACCTTGTTAGATTGATTCTTATAACCTGAGGTGTTAAGAACCTGAGGACTACTCACCTGTGATTAGGTGGCTTCGGCCAATTAGAAACTAAGGGCACTGAATTTGTTGCGAGATGGGCAACTTATGAACCGTATCGTTTGGTATGTGCCAAAGTAAGTGCCAGTGGGCTGAGTTCCAGAATCAGCCCACTGGCACTAACTTTGAGCTTAAGATACCTTAGCAAGGGCCAGCAAACCTCGCTGTCATCGAGAAAATCTTTCGGATATATAAAGGCATAATCGGAGCTGTCTCGGGTTGGGGTTGGGTATGTTGAGTAGCTTATGAGGCCATAAGCTACGCAACTTACCCACCCCATAGTAAATATAGGCATTCGCATTTGCTCCAGGTTTGCCGGAGCCTTTTTTTTACGGTAATTCACTGAATGTTCAAGAACCTATTAACTAACGCATCCGGGAGGCTGGCAGCACTCACTCCAGTTACTCAGTATGGTACAGTCAGAGATGTGATAGCCAAATGTCAAGCACTTGACGCAACTGAGTGCCAGGAGTGCCCACAAAGTAGGCAATTACATTAATTATGTATTTGGCATTCGATGCCAAATACATAATAACGCAATACTCGAGGGGCTATTTTCGTGCCACTTTTGGCCAGTACCCCCTGTTCTCACGGAGTCTCTTCTTCGCCGAAGAAATTCTGATGAGGGTGAGTCTCCACTATAAGGCACTATGGAAGAGGCAGGTGTTTTGTACAAAATGTGTGTTGCGTTCATGTTTTTTTGCTACATGATTATACCATAATTAAGCCAAGGAAAGGCAAAGCTATTATAGGTGGTAAGAGCTGTCTTTAAATCCGTCGTTTTCTATATATCTTGGTGAGCATAAGCAAAATTTGAGATTTCTGTGATCCTTTTCTGAATGTGCTTTTTCCAACCTAAATGATTCCTGATTTAATGAAATTCCAACTTAAAAAATGATTTTATTGTAATAGATTAACGCTCTTGGCCTTGGACATATCAAAGAAGATGGCATGTACACTTGTAGTTTTCATCTCCTTGATCGTTGACACAACAATTATAACATCAATTTATTTAGTTGTCTATGTTGTATATATTGTTTATTAAAACCTCATTACACTTGTTCGACATCTGTTAAAATCAAATAATCACACATATAAACTTTGACTTATAAGTGTAGATCCGTTCTCTTATCCGGTCCCTTATTCGCGCACTTGATTCTACCTCTAATTCCCAATTCAGCGCGTTTATGCTCCCTCGTCTAAAACTGTAAATAATATTTCTCGAAGAGCAATAGACTGTCTGTGTAAGCTAGCATTGTGGAGAAAACTATTGATGATAGAAAAATAGTTTCCTAATATTTATATTGTTCTACATTACCCACAAAAATCCCTGGAGTCTAACCATTATAACTAAGTGGAAAGGCTTTTTGTTCAAATTAGTCAAACAAAACATGGTAAAATCGATAGATGTACTTAGATTTTTAGTTGAGTGAATTATTTTTATCTCCTATTTATCCACATTAATATCTTCCATATAGTAACTTCCTTGTACTAAGTAATATCTTCCATAAAATTACATTAACACTCTTACAACCCGAAGTTCAAAAACCGGCTAAAGCGGAAAGACAATCAGGCCATACAAATATAAAATAAGATCTACCGAACGTACAAGAATATGGAGATGATGTTCTCTCACTCACTAGTGGCCTCTCTCGCTCATGGCCAATGCAGCTTGTAGATTACATACAAACCGACATAAACAACCAATTTGCCGAATGGACATTCTATATGAAAACTTTGCCTGTGAACTCATTTTTCATTCAAAAGTTAGAAGTCAAAATGAAACTTACTCAGAACTTACACGTACTCTCATGTATTTATATTGTGTTGTGTAAACAACATAAACTATGGTATATCCGAACAGCGATAATGGTACAGCACACGACATTAGGAAAAGGAAATAAGCATTTTAATGGTTTCTACTAATGTATCATCACCTTTATAATTATGGTTTTGATAATTTAGAGAAAAGATGTTTTTTAAACCAAAAAATACTGAAAATCAACTGAAAATATGTTTTAATCCGTATTTATGTTTATTTTTCTTGAACTTAATATGTATGATTTTTGAAATAGACGTTCGATGAGTTCTTATTAAATTTATAAGGGTACGTACACATGTTATTAAACTATATTTAGTTAGTCTATGGCCAACGTGGCGGCCGTTTAGCAAGCGTCAAGTTATGGCGTTTTGTGAAAAACACGAAAATTAATTTTATAGTACCTAAATAAATGTCTGTGCACCTTTTATAAATTAGAATTAATATGAGTAGATATTACGATTACGGTAGCGCGATATCATGGTGAGTACAATTTGATTTCTAGTGGTGACAACCATATTGTTTAAAATGTTGTGTACGTTTTCTTTTAGAATTTTAAATTGAAGATATTCAACCAAATGGAATAATTCAGTAAAATTATGGTAGAGCAATAAAAAGCAAAGGTCGCTAGAGCTTACGATTTATTTTAGTAAAAGCCGGGACATTTAATTTTGATGTTTTTCCAACCTACGTCAGTAACGTGGTTTTTTAACAGGAATCTTAATTCTAAAATAATAGTCGCTTCTAAGTTGGTTATATACCTTCAGTTTTGTCGTTGTTATTGTTCCTATTCACTTCAATTCATATTTTATTTGATTTAAAGACCTGTACGTTGAATATTATCGATTTTTACCCTGTACACAAAAATGGGGATGCCAAAATATTTTGGACATATTAAATATTGCAGTCTTGTTATTATTACGATTAAATTTATATTGGTTTCATTGCTTGCCTTTGTTTTTGTTTGTAAACACTGGTCACTTCCCAAACTTTCCAAGTTTAACCAGTAGGCAAACTATAATATCAATAAGATTGTCCCTTAGGCTACATACTGAGTGTATTTTGCTCCTTAACTGGTCACAATTTCTTTCATTATATGTATAGTAGCATTGCATATTGATGGTAGTGTTTATTGTAGCAATGTATTTACATACATTTCGGTTTTGTTCATGTTATAGTACCTTTTTAAGTATTATACAGACTCATGTAGTGCTTTTAGCATCATGTTATATGTAGCCTTAACAGTTCTTTTATTTATTATGATACATATATATTATGTAATCACTAATCATATATTTTTGAGTGAAAATGTCCTGTTTCTTCTGTTTATAATATATTTATTATTCTGGAAAATTTCATAGACAGGATACCTCTTATTTCTCTTACAAATTGATTCTTGATCTCCCGTTATTCAGGGCTCCCATGTTAATATAATTTTCTCTCCCTAGCGATTCTTCTTCACAGCTGCAGTGGAATAATTTTCAAATTTATAAACTAAAGGATCAACAAGATTTTTTACACATATTTTAGTTTAAGTATTTATGGTTTGTCTAGATTTAAAATTAAAGCTGTAAGACATGTTTTAACCATTGATGACTCAAATGGATAATTATTCAATTGCAGATGTAGTTATTGCCCCTTTCCCTGTCTTTCCAGTTGCTTACATAAGAGAAATAAGGAGTGCCTGTGGTGCTGTTCCATTTGCAATGTGAAGAAATTTTCCAGAAATCTTGTTGACATGTTGTATGATAGTTTGTCCATTTTTGGACTCATGAATTTCAGTTGACATGAGATGGTCGTTCGTCAACAATGGTTAAAACAAGGTCTTCAGCGCGGGTAGGAAATGCGGCCCCCAATGCACCTGTCGAAAATTCCGAGCTTAGAACACGACTCAAAACAACTGAAAATGGTCACCGCTCACAAAAGACCTACAATCATTATAGGCAAGTGTCTAATTTGTCATGTTTGCCTCACGAATAACTGTCAGCATGACATTCTAATTTTGATGAAGGGTTACCATTTATTTCTGTATGCTACTGCTGCTGTGTATAGATGTGCTGTGGACAACCAACAGCATGAGTCTTGGAGCTTAGATGGTGATGGGTATGATGACAGAATTTATGAGGAGTTTCATTTCAAGCTAATTGTTGAGTCCATGTTTGCATGTTAAAACCCGAGTGTCTAGTCCCCTACATTATATATGAGGTTACACATGTACAAAGTTTTAAAGTTGGATGTTTTTGTAGGAACAATCAAACTATGTCATCGGGCGGTGTGGGCCCGGGCGGTGGGTCCCAGGGCAAAGACCCGTTGGCTCCAGCACTGCCTGGCTCACGAAATATGTACCAGCACCCAGCAGTTAGTGGGTATAACCCACAGGATGCTCGTGGACAGGCTATGCCTGTTACGGTAATAGTAACACTTCAACTCAGTTTAGATTGCAAATGAAATCTGTACTGCTTGAGGGCTGAGTTTGTATATGATGAACTTATTCTCAGCACTGTGGACATGATTTCTACTGCAATCTTTGGCATCTTGTTTTGAAAATATTTTGCAACTTCTATATTCAGTTTTTTTATGTTTAGTGTAAAAGTTTTAAGAATTCCTGCATGTGTAAAGAAATCAATGATTTCATTTTAGACTGGCCTTACTTTAGTACTAAGAATTTTGCAATGATCTTTAAGCTAGTTTGCACACAAGGTGCATGACAGTATATGTGTTAAGGCCAGGTATCTTTGTTTCTTTTTGCTGGGGAAGGTAGATTGAGGATGTATAAGAAATCCAAATAAAACATTTTAAACTGGTAGAACCAAAATTATTAATAATGCAGCATATCAATAGCTTTGGTTCTACCAGTATAATATTATTTATTTGGATGATCTATAGATTCAAAATTTGTTTGTTTTCTGTGGCTGCCTCTTAGGGCTTCAACATATTGTGTCCACTATACAAGGTAAAAAGGAGCAACATCTATAGCTTTCCATTTTTGTATACATGCTATAAGCCACTGCCTCTCCAACCGATTGGGAACAGTTTCTATATTCATTAGAAATTCCAGTTTTGGATTGGAACGGAACTTATTTGATTCCTAACAATCAAAGGATCAGTACATTTATACATTTTTATTAAGTGTTGGTGCTATTTGTAAAATAATATATGAATGATAATGATAAAAAGGAATGTTGACCCTTCTTATACTGTTCATAGTGTGAATACCAATTAACTTTAAATTGTGGATTTTGATGTAATTATGTTTTCACAAGACCGTCATAGTCCATAATGCGAAGGAAGATTGATGTTAAGCTCCTGCGATTGTGATGAGCCTGTCTGATAAATGCACATTTACGAGTAGCTTGCATGGTGTTGTTTATAGTAGTTGCACAATATAGTTACATCTGTACTATAAAGTACAATGTAAGTAAAAAGCAAAATAGGACAGAATCACATTGACAGGCGCGGCAGAGCCCAATGTACGGGAGCGGGATGTACCACGGGTACGGCGGGTCGGGGGGCGCCACTCTCGCGCCCATGCCGTCGCCCTCGCCCACTACGCCACTCCCACCCTTCCCCGTACACCCTGACGTTAAGTTTAAAAAGTAAGTACAACAACTATCAGTATTACTATTGAATGTCTTAGTTCCCCTTTTCATGGATTCACTTTTGTGTCAAGAATAAATTCTCAGTAGGATCCTTGGGAGTTTGGTTCCGTACTTTGGACAGAGTACAGGTGTCACATTAATAGTGGGAAAAGCTTAAAGAGTAGTATCTACACAGGATACAGAAGAAATTAAAGGAAACCAGTTTCGGAAATACAAAGAAAATTCTTTGGGTCAATATCCAGTCTGGAAGAGATCGCTTAAGGCAATAAGACCACCCGTTGTACATTATGTTCTTTATTATCCAATGTATTTTCTTTCCGTTGAGTGTGTAGAATAAAGAGTATTCTATTTATCTATCCAGTATGTATCAGCAGATCATTATTGACTCTATCCATTGATCCAACTGATTTTTATTTTAGTATTTTATTCTAGTTTCGTGTGCTACACTTTGCGGGCGAACAATTGCAGTCCCCTATTTATGTTTCTGCTTGTATACCCTTACGTATAAGTACATTCTTCCAGCGTATATATGTTCCTCCGCTAGATCTAGCATAAAAAGTGAGCAGAACTTAATAAAGTATGATAAATTATCAGGATTTCACGTCATCATTAATATTAATTTTCGTCAAAGCTCTTATTTTATTTTTTTATTTATAAATAATACTATGAGGGTATCATTATGAGATATTCAATGATGAAAATGTAACTGCTAAGAAGCTTATATATATATATATATATATATATATATATATATATATATATATATATATATTATCATATGTAATAAAGCATCGGCATGGTGTGGACGGCTCTCTGCGAGTTATAATTTACTAAAATTAATATACATACATAGACTTACGCTTGTTTCCCAGAGGGGTAAACAGAGACTTCCATTTGTCACGATCCTTGCACACCTCTTTAGCCTTGTTTACTGTCATAATAATCTTCATACATGCTCGCCGGTTTAGGGTTGTTCTGACCTGGCCTTTCTTGAGAACGTCTCCGATTTGGTCAGAGAATGTTCTACGAGGTTTTCCCCTTCTAATATTAATAAACATGTGCATATAGTGACATCTCGCCTAGCAGGTTGGCGGCGCAACCTATCTATCGCCGCTACACAACAGTAAACACAACGCATGCGCATAATTATTTATTGTATGCGAATACATGTTATTAGTCTCAAAGACAGTGGGCCGTGATTACTTCCAGTCGCAGTCCGACCCCTGCTGTCCCGTCACCGCAATGAATATGTGTGAAAAAGAAAACAATACCTAACTTGAGGTTTTCTCTCCTTCCCTCCTCTACAACTAAACAGGTTCCAATATTTTTTTCAATAACCAACCGACAATGAAATTAGCTATGAGAAGTACTCACGCTTTCCATTCATACGCGTTTTGGTTTTATAACGTGTATGTAATTGTATGGAGGACTTTTAGAGCTAGAAGCTTGAATCGTATTTTTCGGCTATTTATGCGATATAAAGCGCGGCGCGGTACGATGCAGTGTAGGTGGGGAAATATGCATAAGTTTTCTAACCCGAACAGGCAGACGACTGTGCCTCACGCATGCGAATACTGATTTTCGAATACGACCCAAAGACATTCCACGCGGATGCAGTCGCGGACACAACTAGTATTACTATAATATGTCTGTATAGATAAACAATCAACTGGGTTAACTTTTTAGAGTTGTTTTTGCTACAGGCTCCCCTTCTACGATGTGCTAGCAGAACTAATGAAGCCCTCCACAATGATGCCGATGCAGCCGGGCCGGATGCAAGAGGGCACGTACATCTTCCACCTCACCCCACAGCAAGCCACGGAGATCGCCTCGGGGAAAGACATTGTAGGAGCCAGTAATAAACTCGACTATGTTACACAGGTGATTAATGCGGTCTTTGGAAGCCTTTAGATATGTCTACTAACATGCTTTTAACTACTAATTCATTTTCTAATTCATCCTTGTTTCTTTCTGATGAAATACGTTGCGGAATCCAAGACAGGTACTGTATTCCCTGGTGCATGCTGGGTGGGCCTCACCACTCAGTGTCATTTAATTGTGTGCCACTGTTGATCCAGGCTTACAGGAGATGCAGTGGTGTGTAAGAGGGAAGGAATAGTCCCGATTAACATGCTTTTAATGTCAATAGCATGAAATTGATTGTTTTGTGTTATGAGATCTTTAAAGGCGCGGTATTATGCAAATAATGCTAAATATTTGGATGTGACGTTTGACCCAAAGTTAAAATAACGCCACATTTGCTCTTAGTCTACTTCCTTGCTACCTGAATTCGCGCTGTTAAATGTTAATTGCCAAGAAAGTAAACATTTATACGACTTTATAATCAAAGGGAATCGTTAGTTCGGCGATTGGTTTCCGCACTTAGCCTCTTGACTGAGCCATTGTACACACGGCTACATATCAAGCTATACATTTCCAGTATAAGCTGATCCCGCGTTGTATAAGATTTCCAGACAATGCGAGGTCAGCTTATATTGGAAATATTTATAAATTATAAAATAAAATTCAGTTCGATCCAAAAGTTCAAGAGGCCGCGAAAGCTTGTCATTAGTGCTCCCTGCAGTGTCTTCGGTTTGTTTAGGAACTTTGCCCGTTGGCTGGCAAAGCTATTTATCGCAGTGTAGCAGTACGTGTGCCGGTGTTTCTTCAGATTCAATGCATCCTCTGAGGTGTTTGTTTACTGTGCAGTGTCTGGTGATTGTGCCACCATGCGTAGATCCTTTCTGTTCAGATGTAGTAGACTGCAAGATAGGCATTTGATCAGGTACCGGAGCAGCATACCCGCGTTCCCGGGACTCCCCCATCAGGCGCCAAGAGAAGTCCACGGCAGGTAGGTTTAGTCGGTGCAAGTCCGACATACCCACCCGCAGACACTTTTTGCGGGTGGCATGCGAAGGCATTCCCCCTGCCTTATAAAAAAAAAACAAAAAAAAAAGGCATTTGATCAGAGGTAGGTCCTATATCCACTTCAAACGCTGTGGTACTTTTGCAATGTTAACTTTCACGCCGATGCACAATTGGCTACCATCTAGTAGTGAATTGTGTAAGCGGGAAAACACTTTCGACTCTGGATGTTGTAAGTTCCTTGGTGATTGCGGCAGTCGAATACACCCCGGTTAACATCTCCCCTAACCGCCGTCGTCCCAGGAATATCTTAGACGATCCGGATGACGAGATCACGACTTAACTAGAACAAGTAAAGATTATTAGAAACTCTCGTGGCACTTTACAAAATTCGATATTTCAGCGTAAGATCATGGGTCTACCGCCTATGCGTTGGTTATCGTGATCGGAGTTCGAATAGATGAAGGTTAAAATGACTAAATTATTAGTTCAATTGGCTTCCATGAGCCCATGTGACGTCATAAATGGTCCGGAATCGATTTTCAACGTTAATGACGATCGAACGAATGATTTAGTAATTGAAACCATCTATTCGAACGCCGATCACGATAACCAGCGCATTAGGCGGTAGCCCCCCAGATATCGGTATCCTTAATTTTATCAAGTATCATTCACCAAATTAATCAAACGGTAGTTTAGTATCTATACATATAGGTAATAAAATCGTAGGAAAGTCAAAACTGTATATTGAATATTTTTTAAAAAGTGGCGTGATCTACAATCGATATCGAAGCCAAAAATATACTTTTTAGAATTTTTGTCTGTCTGTATGAATGTCCGGGCTAAACTCAAAAAGTACTGCATGGATTTACTTCAAATTTTGAATGAATATTACTAAGAGGTCGGGTCAACATATAGGGTACATATTATCAGGCTATCACCTACGGGGGAGGAGCTACGATAATTTATAAAATTTAACGCTGGTAAAACCGCGGGTCACAGCTAGTCAATATTTTTCTATCGGGACTAGTCCCTTCCTCTTACCCACCACTGCAACTCCTGTAAGCCAGGATCAACAGTGGCATCAACAACAAGTCATTAGATGAAAACACCTACCTGCCTTCATATTTATTTGATTTTTTTTTTCATATTAATTTACTGGGAATGCCAATAGTGTTGTGATGTTCCTAGAATTACATACACCCATATCGGAAAAGCTAATGAATCTTACTACAATACTACACTTATTTGTCAACAGGCACAGCTCCGGTTTTGCCTCCTAGAAACATCATGTGAACAAGAAGATCACTTCCCACCTAGCGTTAATGTCAAAGTTAATAACAAAATGTGTCCACTGCCTGTAAGTATACTTTGTTATCTAAACTACATGCTAATGAAGTATTATTATGTTTAGAGCTTGAAATATATCAATAAAACTCCCATGACGATCTGGTTAGCGTGGTTGGTAAACGCTTTTCGCCTTTCACGCCACTGGTCGTGGTTCATTTTCCACCTAGGACAGATATGTGTGTGCATGAACATGTGTGTTTGTCCTGGGTACGGCTGTTATTATCTCTAGAAGAATGTATTCAAACACAAAAGAAAAGTAGTATATCATTTATCTGATTTCCACAGGTACAACTTTTGCTTGGTTTGGGATCAGATGGCCTTGTGTGAATAATGTCCCAGGATATTATTATACATAAACAACCTTATGTAAACCAAAACGCTTAAGCATTTATGCGAATGTAAATCATTTTTATCTGTCACAATTAATTCATAATTCGTCCAATTCTTTGTTCCATTCAGAATCCAATACCTACAAACAAACCAACACCTGAACCAAAGCGGCCACCCAGACCTGTGAACATCTCCTCCCTCGTGAAGTTATCTCCCACAGTGGCCAACACAATCCATGTAACTTGGGCTGCAGATTTCACGAGAGCGTACGTGCTGAGCGTGTTCATGGTCCGCAAGCTAACCTCCGCTGAGTTATTGCAGAGGCTCAAGAATAAAGGCACCAAGAACCCGGATTATACCAGATCTTTGAGTAAGTTTACTTTGCATGCTGAGCGTGTTTATGGTCCGCAAGCTAACCTCGGCTGAGTTGTTGCAGAGGCTCAAGAATAAAGGCACCAAGAATCCAGATTATACCAGATCTTTGAGTAAGTTTACTTTGCATGCTGAGCGTGTTTATGATCCGCAAGCTAACCTCGGCTAAGTTATTGCAGAGGCTCAAGAATAAAGGCACCAAGAACCCGGATTATACCAGATCTTTGAGTAAGTTTACTTTGCATGCTGAGCGTGTTTATGGTCCGCAAGCTAACCTCCGCTGAGTTATTGCAGAGGCTTAAGAATAAAGGCACCAAGAACCCGGATTATACCAGATCTTTGAGTAAGTTTACTTTGCATGCTGAGCGTGTTTATGGTCCGCAAGCTAACCTCGGCTGAGTTGTTGCAGAGGCTCAAGAATAAAGGCACCAAGAATCCAGATTATACCAGATCTTTGAGTAAGTTTACTTTGCGTGCTGAGCGTGTTTATGATCCACAAGCTAACCTCGGCTAAGTTATTGCAGAGGCTCAAGAATAAAGGCACCAAGAACCCGGATTATACCAGATCTTTGAGTAAGTTTACTTTGCATGCTGAGCGTGTTTATGGTCCGCAAGCTAACCTCCGCTGAGTTATTGCAGAGGCTTAAGAATAAAGGCACCAAGAACCCGGATTATACCAGATCTTTGAGTAAGTTTACTTTGCATGCTGAGCGTGTTTATGATCCGCAAGCTAACCTCGGCTAAGTTATTGCAGAAGCTCAAGAATAAAGGCACCAGGAACCCGGATTATACCAGATCTTTGAGTAAGTTTACTTTGCATGCTGAGCGTGTTTATGGTCCGCAAGCTAACCTCCGCTGAGTTATTGCAGAGGCTCAAGAATAAAGGCCCAAGAACCTATATTATACCAGATCTTTGCGTAAGTTTACTTTGCATGATAAGCGTGTTTATGGTCCGCAATCTAACCTCCGCGGAGTTATTGCAGAAGCTCAAGAATAAAGGCACCAAGAACCCGGATTATACCAGATCTTTGAGTAAGTTTACTTTGCATGCTGAGCGTGTTTATGGTCCGCAAGCTAACCTCCGCTGAGTTATTGCAGAGGCTCAAGAATAAAGGCCCAAGAACCTATATTATACCAGATCTTTGCGTAAGTTTACTTTGCATGATAAGCGTGTTTATGGTCCGCAATCTAACCTCCGCGGAGTTATTGCAGAAGCTCAAGAATAAAGGCACCAAGAACCCGGATTATACCAGATCTTTGAGTAAGTTTACTTTGCATGCTGAGCGTGTTTATGGTCCGCAAGCTAACCTCGGCTGAGTTGTTGCAGAGGCTCAAGAATAAACGCACCAAGTACCCAGATTATACCAGGTCTTTGAGTAAGTTTACTTTGCATGCTGAGCGTGTTTATGGTCCGCAAGCTAACCTCGGCTGAGTTGTTGCAGAGGCTCAAGAATAAACGCACCAAGTACCCAGATTATACCAGATCTTTGAGTAAGTTTACTTTGCTTGCTGCGCGTGTTTATGGTCCGCAAGCTAACCTCGGCTGAGTTGTTGCAGAGGCTCAAGAATAAACGCACCAAGTACCCAGATTATACCAGATGTTTGAGTAAGTTTACTTTGCTTGCTGCGCGTGTTTATGGTCCGCAAGCTAACCTCGGCTGAGTTGTTGCAGAGGCTCAAGAATAAACGCACCAAGTACCCAGATTATACCAGATCTTTGAGTAAGTTTACTTTGCTTGCTGCGCGTGTTTATGGTCCGCAAGCTAACCTCGGCTGAGTTGTTGCAGAGGCTCAAGAATAAACGCACCAAGTACCCAGATTATACCAGATCTTTGAGTAAGTTTACTTTGCATGCTGAGCGTGTTTATGGTCCGCAAGCCAACCTCAGATAAGTTACTGCGGGACTGTTGGCGTGGTTGGTAAATGCTTGCCACGTAATCCACTTAAAATTTTCCTAATGTTCTGGTCGGTATTTTTAAAGATATTCGACAGAGTGAACATGGATTTAATACACATTGATTACTACACAACACTGCAGAATAGCTAAAATCACGAATAGCTTTCTAATATCGCAATCATTCCACAGTCAAAGAGAAGCTGTCAGAAGACTACGACAATGAGATCGCGACGACGTCCCTGCGCGTGTCGCTCATGTGCCCGCTGGGCAAGATGCGCATGTCGTGCCCGTGCCGCCCGGCCGCGTGTCCGCACCTGCAGTGCTTCGACGCCTCCTTGTTCCTGCAGATGAACGAGAGGAAACCCACGTGGCTATGTCCAGTCTGCGACCGGCCCGCGTCTTATGATTCCCTAGTAGTTGATGGGTAAGTTTAGTCTTGTATAGACACAGAATCTATTAAATACTATCTTGGGCATAGATCATCACGAAGAGAAAACTTAAATAATGATATTTGTCTGCATTAGGTACTATACGCTTGAACTTTTCAAGCTCGCAATTGAAATTTTAAAAATTGTCAAGCTTTACATCATAAAAAAAACGAGTGTGCGACTGAAATGAACGACAGAATTTAAGATTTAAATACGAAACGTAATTGGGTATGAGAAAAAGAAAATGTGTGCTCGCACCTCTCTCTCTAGCCACTACAGTCATATTAGTCATATACGATATGTAACACTCTCTCTTTCCATCTTTACTAATTTATATCTCCTTTTCACCTACCGTTTGCCTCGCCAATCATACTTTTTCTAACGCTCTCGTCACGCATTTCACAGCTTACTTCCTAAGTCAAGCGGTATGAAATTTTACTTCAAAGAGTTGTGTAAGTGGATGGTATGTGGACTTATAGTGCAACCATAGGACCGTACTCATCTAGTTAAAATAAAATAATTGTGAAGTGATAATAACAAAGAAACTAAAAAAAAAATAAGAAATTCAATTCATTTTAAGGAATTAGGAAAACTTTCTGAACGAATTAACAAGTCATACTTAGGCAACCAGGTCCTCATAATTTATTATAGATATTTTAAAAGGGTCATTAAAAACAAATCTAATATCCTGGAAACAGAAATATTGTCCCTTTTGCTGTGCTATTTACTCTAAAATAATATCGCACATGATAAGAACTCCGCCATGACATCAGTTGTGTCACATTCTAATACCTGGCGTTATTTTGTTTGCAGGTACTTCCAAGAGGTGTTAACGTCTTCCCGCCTGTCGAGTGACTGTAACGAGATCCAGCTGCACGCCGACGGCAACTGGTCCGCGCACGCCGTGCCGGCCCGCGCCGCGCCTCAGGCGCAGCCCGCCGCCGAGCCCGTCACGCTCATCTCCGATGATCTCGGTCAGTTGTAGCTATGCACTTGTAGTCATTAGTACTCTACAACGAGATCCAGCTGCACGCCGACGGCAACTGGTCCGCGCACGCCGTGCCGGCCCGCGCCGCGCCTCAGGCGCAGCCCGCCGCCGAGCCCGTCACGCTCATCTCCGATGATCTCGGTCAGTTGTAGCTATGCACTTGTAGTCATTAGTACTCTACAACGAGATCCAGCTGCACGCCGACGGCAACTGGTCCGCGCACGCCGTGCCGGCCCGCGCCGCGCCTCAGGCGCAGCCCGCCGCCGAGCCCGTCACGCTCATCTCCGATGATCTCGGTCAGTTGAAGCTATATACTTGCAGTGGTTAGATCAACGAGATAAAGCTGCATGCCGAGGGCTGCTGGTCCATGCAAGCTGTGCTTGTGACCTATACATACTGCTCACATGAATAAGTCAATAAATAAAAACTACTGGGCGGCATGAACAACTCCCGACACTAGGGTAACCACTGCCCATACGATAAGTAAGTATTAAAAATATTATTGGACATGTACCTTTACCAATGAAGAAAATATGAGTCTTCATTGGTAAAGGTACGTGTCCAATAGTATTTTTGTATCTAATTGAATAAAAATTTTGCATTTGCATTATGCACCGCCCTCCGGCCCGAGAAAAATATGCACATGCAAAGACAATATAAACGTGCAAATTACATGCGCCGGTATCATATCCAACACGTATTTCAGTCCTCCACGGACCATTCTCAATGGATGCTAAATCGAGTGCTCGAATGCGACATCCACAAAGTAACCCCTCATTCCATTACTTAGCGAAAAACTGAGTAAAAATACGTGTGTAATAATTATTTGCCCGCGGCGCGTTTAAGCGCGCAGTTTTAGCGGGTTGACATACTCTATTCTGTTTATAGGAGGTTTATCGATATTTAAATTAGTTAAGAAGTAAATCGTCGGCATAATATAGTGTACAACTAAAAGGCGGGATCAGATATGTGTAATTGGTCCGATCCAATCACCGTATCCGTATCAGCGTATCACGTAGCGAAGTATCCAATTTCGTATCAAGTTGTGGACGCCTCGATGTGTGATGATATGGATATGGAGCAACCATCTTTCCAATAGTCTTGATCGCGTATCATCACCCGTACACATATGCGATCATGATACGCGTCGTCGGTGACACGGATACGGTGATTGGATCGGAAAAATGACATAATACTTCACCTTAATTATCTGGTCCATAAGTTACATCTTTTGTATTGTTTATGCCGAAACTTACCGCAATAATAAATAACCAGGTTTTTGGTTATTTCTGTGTAATATATTCGTGTCATATTTTGAAGACCCAACAAGATGCACCGAAGACCTTGTCAAGGTCGCTGGAAACTGCTGGATGCAGATAGCGCAAAACCGACGATTCTGCAGATATTTGAGATGAGAGAGAGACCTTTGTCCAGCCGTGGACGTCTTTAGGTTTATGATGGTGGTGATGATAAGACTGCTGGCTCCACAGAAGTGATCCCGGTGGAGGGCGGCGGCAAGCGCGCGGCGGTGGGCGAGGCGCGCGCGCCCAAGGCGGCCGACGTGTGCGTGGACCTCACGTCGGACTCGGACGACGAGCTGCCGCTCAAGCGCAAGGTGTCCGCGCCCAAGGCCACGCCGCCCGCCTCCGAGTGCAGCATCAAGAGCGACGACAACTACTCCTCGTCCAGCGGTCAGTTGCGTTAGTCATCCCACTTCTATATATTTTTATCACACTTCATACTAATATTATAAAGGCGCAAGTTTGTGAGGGTGTATGTTTGTTACTTCTTCACGTCTTAACGGCTGGAGCGATTTTCATAAAATTGGGTATGAAGTTAGCTAAAACCCTGGATTACCACATAGGCTACTATTATACTACTATTTATTAAGATTAACGCAGGTAAAACCGGGGTGCACATGTAGTATTGCATATATTCCACAATAATATTTTGGCTTAAAACATCAGAGACTATAGGTTGCAACAGAAACTTAATAATACAATATAAAAAAGTACTTCTACCCATATCTTACAATTCATACCTGAATGAATGGTCGTCTATCATCGTGCATTTCACCAGAATTTTTTTACCACGCACGGCCACTTCATTAGATAAAACCAACATTGTGCCCTGCAGCTGCTGAAGCGGTGTCCTCGAGTGGCTACCGCTCCCCCGGCGGTGCTGTGATCTCGCTGGACAGCCCCTCGCCCCCCGCGGCGCGCTCCCCGCCCGCGCCCGAGAGCACGGAGCTCCCGCACGTGTCCATCACGCCCGTCCCGCCGCAGGGACACACCGGTGAGTGTGTAGTACAGCCCCTGCAGCAGTGTCATTATCATCATGGAACTCTAGGTTACTGAACGGAAATAAACTCGGAAGAAGAAGTGGCGAGGCCACTGGCTTAACCCCTCAGCCGCACATGCAGTTATCCGGAGACCATCTCAAAAGCATCCCTATCTAATAAAAAAATATTTACTACGCATATTAACGCCGAAGAACAGGCGTAAAATACTTAGAAAAATACATTTAGCTAATTTGATCTTTTGAAATCGGTTAAAATTGCATTTGCACACGCCAAACGTAACTTATAATGTATTTTGGCGAGCGAGCAGTGGATTTGGAATGGATGGATTGGAAAAAATATAGTGATAGTAAAGGAACTTTTATTGTCGTCGATAGTGACAGTTGGTTCTCTAAGATCACGGAACACACTACTTAGAGTCTAGCTCTCTGTTAAGAGTCCACACGTGGCGAACTTCGAGTTCCCGTGACGAGCGCTCCCAAAACTAAAGTCCCGACGTACACGGCACACTTCTCACCGTCTAGGGAACATTTGGCACTGTTTATTTTCACTGATCTCTTGCACTTGTTAAGGTTTCCACTTTTATTTCGCCTTTTGATTTCACTTGAATTAAAACTTACTGTTCTGCTTTAACATTCCGCTTATATACCCCTAAATTTTACCAAATATTTAATATTTGAAAATCATTTTTTTCATTCGAGACATAAACTGTATGTCAGATTAATCATAATGCTTCTGTCCTTGTCTTCACCTACATATCTCATTCTTTTTGTTAATGTAATGGAACGCATATTTTCTATATACTCTTTGGAGTCTGTCCTTTGTTACCGAGTACGTATTCTCACTCAAGTATTGAATAAACTAATGTGTTATCATCAAACCATCTTTAATTACCACAACCACGCAACATAGAATATTCTTTCAATTTTAAATCAATAAATTGGCACCATCTTTTTCTGTTTATTCTTGAGCCATCTGATGTAAATGATTGCAATAAGAACTTTGTATGTCCTTTTTATCAGTTAATTTTTTTCTTTTGTTCTGGTGTTAACTAGACCATTCTGACGACGTTACAAAAGCCACCAAAAACCCTTACTGGTATTAGGGTTCGAAGCCCGAACGTGAGAGTATTAATAACACTAAATTCATACCAACTATCCTTAATACTCCATGGCTTTATGTATGTATCCTAATTATAGATATGAAAGTTTGTATATTTGTTACTCAATCAAGTAAAATGGCTGAATGTATTTGGTGCAAATTGGAATGGAGATAATCTGGGAGGTATTACGATCTTGTATGACATAGCAACCTTCAAGAAGCGAGCCATTTCTTGCACTTGGTCCTCTGGTGTTGCAAGTGTCCATGGATGTTGGTGATCACTTACCATCAGGTGACCCACTTGCTTGTTTGCCATCCTATTTTATTAACCCATAAGCTACATATTACATGTATTGCATGTTAGCTAAGTAACTAAATCATTACTGTTATAAATTAAATATTTTCATACAATGAGCATATCTGTGTGTCTATATATAACTAGAAATTATTATCTATAATAATTATATGACTATTCAAACATGTTTTAACTATTTAAAAGCACTTTTTGTCTGCTTGAAAAAGAAACCTTTTTTGAAATATTTTTATTGCCTCATTGGGATCCACCTTGTGTAGCTATTATAAAATCTAATGTTTATAACAAAAATTCTAACTGCTGGGTCCTCTATTAGAAAGCAGTACCAATTACTATTTTATTTGAATAAGTATATGAATTTGGTTAATTCAATTAAATGTTATGTTCAATGTTCAGGCACAAGCAACAACGGCGAGCGGGATGAAGGTGAAGCAGCCGCAGCGCCCTGGGCGCCCTACGCAGACTCCGAAAGAGATGATAACTTTAGGAAGTGAGTATGTATGCTGCGTTCTAGCTTTAGGGAGGAGTTGGTTGTCCCAATAGACTACTGCAATGCTCCCTTCATAAAGATTGCTAAAAAGTCAGCAACACACGAGTGGATTCCATTGGTGGTGTGAGCCTCGAAAAGCTTGGGTAACGCCTTACCACTATTTCCAGGCAGACATTAGGCTTGTATATACTGTCGTAGATAATTAGGTCTTGGATTCAAATCCCCTGTTGGGTCAGTGTTTTTTCTGTTTAGAAAAGTTCTCCGTATCAGCCCAGACCCCCAGGGTGCTAGGGAGCACATAAAGCCATCAGTCCTGTACCTGACCCCTGCCATCCCGTCGGGTGATGAGACAGAGAATAGATTGTCACCCGTGTATTCGAGCACACACTTGGGAACTATATTAAGCCCCTTGCAGATGGCTAGTATCCATTGGGTGGAAATTCTTCCAGGAGTACATTATTATTGTAAGACAAGACACATGCTACTACATTCTACAGATGATTTTTTTCAGTTAAGCGCTCAAATGTTTCTCTATAAGTGTCACTAAAGACACCCAACAACCAACCTAGAGGGAATGGTTACTTATTCATTGTAAACTTTCGGCTACTCATCATTACTTAGGATTATCAAGAACTTCCCTAAGTTACGCGACTATATTAGAACGAGTATCCAAAGCAGCGTTATTAGGATCGTGCCAAATTTGGCTAGGAAGAGGGGGAACGCTGAGAGACAGAAAAAGTGAGCGTTGATGCATCACAGGGGCCCCTTCCCACGTCTGAGTCTCAAGTATCAGACTCTGTCGAGTGTTCCCTCCTCTATCACGCGATGTACCCAGTTTCCGCACGGTGATTCCATGGAATACAAAAAATTAGGTATTTCAAATATGTAGTGGACACCCTTTTGTCAGAATTATTCGAGCCACCCAAGAGAGCTCTGACATGAGTATTAATCATTGTTTCGAACCAAACTTGGAATTTATTCCAGCCAATGAAGAATATCCTAGTAACAGAAGTTCAAAGGAGATGGGGATTTCTGGGCCTGACTGTAATAAGTTGAGATATGGTTTAAAAAAGCGTTATATTTTTCTATTTCAAACTGAAAAAAATTGACCCAATTTACAATCTGCCCATTGGCGTTCACGATTTCTTTTTCTTTTTAGCTGTTTATGCTTTTCTTCTCTATAAAAAAAGAAAATATCTAGGTATAAATAATTAGGTATTAATAGTGTAATTACACACCAAAATAATTATTCATTCAAAAAATTTTAACAAAAATAACGATATTAAGAGTTTGAACATCGAATTTCGCGCAATGTACATTTATATAGATATAATAATATCATATATACTTTCTCTGCGCGACATTAATGTGTATTACCTATACATAAAAAAAAACCAAAATCACCTAAAGGCGGGTTGCTGAACTAAAGAGACAAGCGTGATATTTCAAAAAGTCATTAAAAGTTCTGGTATTTATCGATAGATGGAAAAACTAAAAAGTATCACCGCTGTGTCGGTCGGAGTGGGGGGTGTTAGGTTTTTTTCGTTACGGAATTTCTGGATTCGGTCCCCACGCTCAAGGCACGCGAATGAAGCTATGCAATAGCTTAATAATTATTAAATACATTAACATAATGTCAACAGTAAAAAATAAAATATCAATAAAATAAATAGAAATCTTAATATCGGTTATCGTTCAAATCGATTTATTCGTTATTGGCTAATTAACTATATTTTAATCTATGCTGACAGTGACTGGTGACAGATTTTGAATCCTAATCTATGATCGGTCACTCGTTTCTCATATCGTTTAGTGCGTGTGTGATTTCAGTTTTTTTTTATTGTTCTGTTAATATATCCCTCGACAACTGCTTTCTCTCTACGGACTTCTGATATTGCTTAAGGTGTACGACTTTTGCTAACATACTGGACACGAATAACTATAAAATAGCAATCGCCCTTAAAAATCAGCTGTTTAGTATAGGTTGGTACATAACCTCTCTATTAAGTATCTTTTATAACTCTGCTCACAGATTGAAAAAATCCTTGCAATTTTTTGTGATTGGCTGATAATTTATAGACCTATTAATTGACACGACTTTTATCTTTTTACATTCGGGCCCTATATTGTATGAAGACGTATCCGTCTCCTTTGTTTTTTTGTTTTCATACCTAATCTAGCTGTCCCGGTGAACTTTGTACCGCCACATTTTTCTGCAGTCGTTAGTAAGTTATGAGGTTTGTCTAATAAACAAAAACCTCTCAGTCTTTTGTCTCATTCGCACATTCACTTCTCGGATATTTTAAAGTAATTTTTTAAGCTATTGCATAGCTTCTATCGCGGGCCTTGAGCGTGGGGACCGAATCCAGAAATTCCGTAACGAAAAAAACCTAACACCCCCCACTCCGACCGGCACAGCGGTGATACTTTTTAGTTTTTCCATCTATCGATAAATACCAGAACATTTAATGACTTTTTGAAATATCACGCTTGTCTCTTTAGTTCAGCAACCCGCCTTTAGGTGGCATTCGTTTTTTTTTTATGTATAGGTAATACATATTAATGTCGCGCAGAGAAAGTATATATGATATTATTATATCAATATAAATGTACATTGCGCGAAATTCGATGACCAAACTCTTAATATCGTTATTTTTGTTCAAATTTTTTAAATGAATAATTATTTTGGTGTGTAATTACACTACATATTAATACCTAATTATTTATACCTAGATATGTTCTTTTTTTATAGAGAAGAAAAGCATAAAGAGCTAAAAAGAAAAAGAAATCGTGAACGCCAATGGGCATATTATCAGCATCAGAAAAATTTGAAGAAAAATGAAGAAAAAAAAAATAGTAAAAACAATTGCTAAACTTCAAAGGGAATTTCGTCAACGTAAAGCAGAAAAATTCTACGTGGATATGTAATTTGATTTAATAATATTTAAAAACAAATTGTAATATATGCCTCAAGTTTATTTAACTCCCTCATTTTTCACAGAAAAAGACGAAAATTGTGATAATAATAATAATGATTACATTAATAAATAATAATTATATAATGATTATTTTATTATATATATAATATTATATTAATGATATATACAGAGGCAAAAGTTTTGAAAGAGAAATTATGAAAGCTGTATGAACAGTTGTACCATCAATAGCCACGGCAGCTTTATCGGTTGATTAATTTAATAAAATTAATATTAATTAATAAATAATTAAAATTGCATAAGTTGATAAAAAATGCTATGCAATAGCTTTACCGCGGCAGTCTCCGAGTGCCACACGTCTTTTTTTTGTTTCCCGGTAACAACGAACACAAAACAAAAATCATCCAATTTGGTGCAGTCAATTGAAGGGTTTTTTACAAAAACAACACAAATTTTTAGTAACAATTTTACAGGAAATTAAAAATACGATCTCCAATCCATATTTTTCATTGAATAAGTTAGAACTTTCGATCATTTATTCATGTTAATTTATTGTATTGAATATATAACATTTTTTTATTATTTATACCTACTGTTATGGAATAAAATGGTAAAATGTAGTTTGTACTAGTTTTCTTTTTGTAAAAAAAATGCATTTATGTTATTTTTGTAAAAATAAAAGTAAAAGTTTTGCAATGAAGGACATTAATTAATCATAATTAAGTAGTTTATTGCCATTCAAAACATTATATAGTATAATTAACTTATTATTAATTCTTCTCCTCCACTTACATCTTCATTATCAATAACAATATCTTCTCCTTCCTTAGCCACAATTTCACATATTTTATCATAAATAATCATCTTGTGGGGTTCACTCAAAAAATGTTTTAATCTCCAACACTCTACAATGGACTAAAATTCAGTTCCAAAGGCAGTGGACGCTTTGTCCGTACATGGAGTCTTGTCCATTGTCCAGTAAAGTTATACTTAACTAAGAGAAATGGTGATTTTTGGTATATTTTAATCATTTTGCAGCTTTAATTTTCATTGCTAGTTTACAGCTTTTTAAAAAATCGGCCATGTGCGAGTTGGACTCGTACACGAAGGGTTCCGTACCATTATTTATAAAAACGAGCAAAAAATTCACCATTGTTGTATGGGAGCCCCATTAAATATGTTTTTTTTAGTATTTGTTGTTATAGCAGCAACAGAAATACATCATCTGTGAAAATTTCAACTGTCTAACTAAGTATCAAATTTCATGAGGTACAGCCTGGTGACAGACGGACAGACAGACAGACAGCGAAGTCTTATTAATAGGGTCGTTGTACCCTTTGGGTACGGTACCCTAAAAATAAGGCTCTAGTGCCTTTTTCAGATCAAAAAACTTGCCATGAGTGATAATCGTTTTTAATAATCGCTCCCTTCTTTTATTTGCGTTTTCTTTAAAAAATTGAATTAGAAAATTCCTCGCTTTGCGCGTAGTCCGACAATTTTGACAGCTGTGACTGACGTTTTATTTTTTCACAAAAACTACTTAACTGCGTTCACCTACGTCGTTTTATTAAAATTTGTACGCAGTTGTGTAGTTTTTGTAAAATATGTGTTTTTTTACAGTGATTCTGTGCTAATTATTCTGTTTTTGTAAAATCTAATTAAACTGTCAAGGGTAACTTTTTCCATAGATCATATTGCCATCAATAAATAAAATCGTTAAATTTGTTAGTTACGTAGTTTTTGTAAAAAAACCCTTCAATTGGTAGTTATGCGTGTACATTTCAGTGATTCATTTTTATTTATGTAGATTGAGATAATCGTAACTGTCTCGTTGGTATAGCGGTAGCGTCCTCAACCACAATAATTATGTTCATCATTATTGTATTGGATATTTTCTGTTAAAAAATAAATCATCAATATCATCCCGGAGTCTGGAAGTTGATGGTATTATGCGCTCGTGCTTCGGAGAGCATGTAAAGCTGTGCTGGATATTTTCCGGCATTGTATATTTTTTTATTTCGGAAAAATTAATCCATTTGGTGTTAGTAAAATAAAATTAATCAATAACTTCTGATCTAGTGTTAGTACCAATCACTCTCGCCACAAAATGTTTTAATATTGGAGAGTAAGTTCTACGCTACATACAGTTTTCAAAATACTATTTTGACTGCCTCTCACTCTCCTCAGTAATGATGCATTTATTTTTGCGTATTACCGCATGAAACTCGTCGGTATAAGCATTCGCAAACATTTCTGACGCACTGCAGTAACGAGGCAGTCTCAATAGGATTCTGAGAGCATTATTATATTGTATGCGTAGGACATTTTTTTTTTATAATAATAACTAGCTGTGCCCCGCGGTGTTACCCGCGTTAAATTTAATAAATTTTCTTTGCTATAAACCTCACGGAGCCCGAGACCTTTCCAACGAATGCAAAACCGTGGAAATCGGTTCGTGCGTTCTGGAGTTATAGCGTCAGGAAGGAAAACCCGACTAATTTATATATAGTAGATATCTAGGGACAATTACACACAGATCTTCCTAGACCCTAACTAAGCAAAGCTTGTACTATGGGTACCAGGCGACGATAAACATACTTATATAGATAGATAAAATACTTAAATACATAGATGTTCCATGACTCAGAAACAACTATTCGTGCTCATCACACAAATATATGCACTTACCGGAATTCGAACCCAGGACCACCAGCTTCGTAGGCAGGAGCACTACCAACTAGGCTACGGTGACCTTTAGCGATCCTTTGGAATAATTGACCCATAGATTGCCCGTGTTATGAGAGTGATAGAATAGAGAATCCGTGTTTGCGCGCACACTCGTTGTGCATTATAATACGTCTTGCGTAGTTGGCGAGTCTCCCTCTTGGCCGTCGTAGTCGAAATTCGACCAAGAACTCTATAAGTAGGTAAACGTCCATCTATGAAAAACGATCTTAGAGCCTTCCTCTCGTATTAGCAGATCGACGGGCGACAGCTCTTAAAAAGTTCCTAAAAACCGGCATTCTCATGTGTCTCGGAATCATTACCCGCCCTGGGGCTCTACCGGCTAAGTCGCCGAACATCGATTTCTTAAATGGCGTTCAAATAAATAAAGGATAAAAATGACTTAATCAATCGTTAAATCGGCTTTAACGTTGACAATCGATTCCGGACCATTTATGACGTCACATGTGCTCATGGAAGCCGATTTAACGATTGATTAAGTAATTTCTAACCTTTATTTATTTGAACGCCATTTAAGAAATCGATGTTCAGCGACTTAGCCGGTAGAGCCCTGCACTGAGGTTAGAATCCCAAACAGGGTGCCTTCTCAAAATGTAGTCTTATTTGCTGAGTGACTTGAACGGTTAATGTCTAGTGAAACAGTAAAAGCCTTCTAGGAACTTAAACCTTTAAGCGTCATGTCAAACAAACATTGATATATTTTCACTGATATTGATCGACTTGGCAATTCAACAACAATTTTTGCGCATTTATTTCTATACGCAATAATGTACGGGCCGTATATTTGTGTTAAACATTTTAATTATTTGGGCGGTTAATGTGGATGTGATGTCGCTTTCTTTAGTCTTATTACCGTTCTAGAGTTGCTACTCTAGAACGGTAATAAGACTAAACATTGTCGAAGAAAGGTCACATACCTAAATGCGGACTCGTGATCGCATTCCAATCATGTACGCTTGAGTAACATTATATATAGCCGTTTTTCTTATGATAGATGTATACAGACTGTTTGGCGTCGGCAATCGGCGCGTCAAAATAGTCACAAATGCAGACTTGTTTCTAATTAGTATCACGGAGGTATAAAACGTAAGACAATCTATAAGTAGATCGCACCCAGACTATTCGACCTATATGTTTAAATTCGGTATTTGGGCTTTGGTGCGATCATAAATAATAAAAAAAACAAGTGCGCTTTAATAAAACACACGACTGAAGAAAAACTTAGATACACGAAACGAACTGGCTGTGAGAGAAAGAAAGAGGAAAAAATGTGTACCCTTCTTTCTTACCCCTACAGTAATATACGAAATTCAACTCCCTCTCTTTCTAACTGCGCCTACTTATATCTCCCTCTCAACTTCGTAACGCTCTCGTCACGCATTCATCAGCTTACTCCCCAAGTCACTCGTGCCTAAATAAGTTTTACTTTAAAAATACTTAGGACTGAATTCTAAAAACCATAATGTGAAGCTAAACTAGACAGAACATCTGTTTGTCATTAATACATTTATAAAATAAATAAATAATAAAAATCGTTTATTTTCAGGCATCGACGGCCCATAGCATGTTAGTAATCAGTACAAACTTAAAAACTATGTTAGTATGTAACACTTAGACACACATAGGTACAAAAATAACAACACAAATACACAATAAAATGATAAACAGCCAAGATTAGAGGAAGATTTATCAAGTCCCATGTCTGACATGAAGCTTGATAAATCTATCCATTGTAGGCCCTTCAATCCTTTCTGCAAACACCTTCAGAATGCTATTGCTGCTTCCCCTCAATCTGCGTATCACTGATGCCACTTTTTTGCGCATGATCGCGAAATAACTAATAATTTATGGAGAACTAAGTTTTAGTATGTATTTTTTTTTATAAAAGGTACTCTACGTCCTTTTCTGTGACCCTACGACATGTTTGTAACTGGTTAAGGCATAAAAGCATAACAAACAAACAGTCTCTTTTTTATGTTAGTCACATTTAGGAAAGTTAAAAATGCAGACGTGTGTAAAAATATTTAGGTCATATATCTTAATATAGAAAGAATACTTTTAATGTATGCACAACACTCAAACAAGCGATCTCACTTCATGTCCAGAATTCTGAGCACTCTATTTTGATGTATTATATTCTATAAAATCATTATAAACATTAAAATAAAACGTATCGCACACACCCTTTGATATTAATATTCGATATCGAATATGTATAATACGTTTCTTTTTCCAAGATCAAAATATTTAGAATTATTGTAATGTCTCAAACTTGGAATTGTACTGTTTTGTGCGGCCAATTACAAAAAAATAGAAGTATATTTTGAAATATTAACCTTTAAAGATGATCGAATTGCATAAAATTTGATATGCTTTTCAAACAGCTACAATATGCTGCGCTCTGAATTCTGGATCTCATGATTACCTGAAAAGCGCGTGCGGCCAAAAATATCCAAAACCATTACATTGCTTGTCTCGACTTTGTTCGCAGTAAGACGGGTTCTCTTACACACGGCAACACATCAAGCTATACATTTGCAGTATAAGCTGATCTTGCCTTATATAGGAGTTCCATACAATGAAAGATCAGCTTATATTGGAAATGTGTAGCTTGATATGTAGCCGTGTGTACAAGATAAATTTTATTAACAAAAAGCAAGACAATACCTAAGTATTATATATCCGTTCTCTAGTATTCTATGTATTGCTTTGCTTAGTTTGGCGTAGATGGATATTTACATATTTATAGGAGTCACCATTTTTCCTATTACTTATGTTAGGTGAATAAAAGCAAAAACTTGTACTGAATTTTAATCTCACAAAATAAACTCATTACCTTAATTAAGGATAATGATAATTTTACATCAAATGTGCGAGCAGGATAGCAGCAGCTGTTTTCTCGACTATAAGTGCGATGTCTTATAGTTTTACTGTGTTTCAACATCAAGTGCATGCAAAAATTAGACTCAGTCTGGGCTTAACGGATTGATTTAAAAATAAATTAATTGAAGTGACTCACACTGCAATTCAAAACGACAGATTGATTGCAACTAGAATTGATTACACGTGCCAATAAGAAAGTAATTAATTACTATGTCAAATGATAAATTCGTGCCTTTAATAAGTAAGGCTCATTCGGACCGGAATAATACCTTGCCTTTTATTGGGATGATCACAGCTTAAGAAGCTGACGACACCCAATTTTGTTACTACACTCCAATTCCGCTCATATGAGGTAACAAGTACGGATCAAATACAGCAATACAAAACTATCAGAGCAAGATAACAATCGCGTAACAATATCATGGATTCCGGGTAAAAGATAAACTAAATGATATGACGTTAATTTTTCTGTATCGTAAAATACGCTAAATGTTGCCACTACACACTAAGCCACAAGTCCTGAATAAACGATGCTCCGATTTATAACTATAATAGAAGATCCAGCTATCATCTGAAAGGCCCTAATTTCACAACAAGATTGACTGTTTAAATACTGGTCAGTTGGTACTGTAATATTATAAGGACATGCTGCCAATTCTAGCAGAGATCCCAGCCCTAAGTGTGGCATTACAATGCAGCAGTGTCAAGTAGTGAAACGGGCCGATGTCGATGTCCGATTTTGTGAAGAAAATAACATCAAAATACGCAAATTTCTGCCGTTTTAAAAACCCTTGAATATATCAATGCCTAGTAACCGTAAAACAGACATATTGTGATTAAGAGTCCTGCAAAAATGGCCGAATACAGATTTCTCAACTGAATAGACCATCGGCTCAATAGACTACCGGAGCGTCTGGTGTTATTAATTTCAGTTTATGTATAAAATTAGCTATAACTATTTATACTTATTAGCGTTTGAATATTGTACTGTGTGTAAGTGGAGATCAATAAATTACCTTCGATTTTTCGCTGCGAATATTAATAACCCTATAAATTTTTGGGCTAGGAAGAGGGGTAACACTGAGAGTCAGGGAAGGTGAGCGTTAATGCATCACACCTTAAACCCACGTCTGCGTCGCAAGTCTCAGACTCTGTTGAGTGTTCCCTCCTCTACCACGCGATGGACCCGGTTTCCGCACGGTGAATCCATGGAATGCTAAGAATTAGGTATTGTAATAAAATTACCTGGCACTTCTTTTGGGTGCAGTCATCAAATTGGAATCTACATAAAAGTGGATATGGACTAATCTTCTTCTCAGCGAGTCGATAACTATCTAAATGGTGTCAGCCCAGAATTTAGCTATGAAAATAGCATTGTCATTGCCGTTGTTAGGTCACGCAAAATAAAATAGGGTGCGCCATGGTTTATGGGATTAATTATATTCTAAGCAATACTGACAAATTATTTTAGAAATAATTTAATTGAAACGAACATTTGGTGTGCAAATGTAATTTATATATAATTTAAATTGGATATCATAACTTAAAATTATTAGGCTTATTATTAGTCATAATTACATTTATTAGAGTAGTAGAAACACCCGCTGAGTTTGTTTCCCTGGGTCTTCTCAGTTGGGGCGCATTGGATCCGATGGTAGCATTAAAATACGCACGTCGTTATAAACACAAGATCCGCCATATTAATAATATTGAATTTGTACCTTAATGTATACAGAACCATTCGGACAATAGGTAGTAAAATATATCTAAAACTATAAATTTCGACCATTAAACCTATACATGATCTCTTTGACAATAACTTAATATACGGTAGCTAAACATCATTACTATTATCACGGGCCCGTTGGAGTGGTTGGAAATAATTATGTATACTAAACTATATTACTACAAACATGTTCTGACTATTTACAAGCGCTTGTTTAAAGTCTACGCGAATAAAAACCTTTTTTTTATTAGTGTTATATGATAAAACTTATTTGTAACCTTGTTTCATTGACATACAAATCGTGCTTTATGGAATACGTGAGCGCTTTATGTATTCTCGATTTGCGATTGATACTGCAATATGGCACCCACAATTAGACTAGTTCTTAACCAGTTTTAAGCTAACGGTTTGATCACGAACTTGTCAGTAATTATGTCCTTAGTCTACGCACGGCATGCTGGCAATATTTAGGTTAGCATTATATATACATACTCTTTTCTTTTCACCAAAGACATGCATCGATCGTAGAAATCTACAAATAATTATGTTCCTCTAAATTAATTATTACTATTGTAATTTTTACTGTAACTTATAGCGCCGTTGGGCGATCGATCCTCGCACAAGACAATTTGTCTTCACTACTATGATCGACGTCTGCCAAGCGCGCCGATTATTTTTTATGTATTTCCTTATTCCTTCCAAATGATGGACAGAAATCGATCGATTTCAACTTTACATTCGTACTATCTTTTCCAGGTCAGGGAAAATTTCTTCTAGGCTAGGGATGTCTTCGCTCTCCTCCTTGTGTACTAAGGTGCATGCAAACTAAATTCAGGAATGTTCTTATCTGGTATGATTGTGTAAATATGTCCGTTATAACACTTAGCAGTACAAACTGGCCCTATGGGAAGATCAGCACTGCAGAAATGTAGTAATAGCTGAGATAGGGCCATTTTTCATGCCAGTACAGAGACAACTTATACATCTATAAAAATGTGTACTAAAACTGTTATATATTTTCCGTACGTTTCGAAAATATAATTATTTATTTTCTTTTTAAACTGCGTTATTAACTGCTCGAGTGGAGATCAACCTTCCAGAATACGCTAAGGAAGTAGTAGGTATTATGTTGATGTTGTGGCCATGAGAGTAAGATCGCCAGAGCTGATTGGGTAGGAGTGAAGGTTTACCAAAGCGTAAGCGACCGCTATGATAACCGCTTTTCAGGTTTCCGCCATGCTAGTATAAAAAATAGTATGTGTTTCTACTCCGTCAGGAACTCTATTATTATTGCTAGAAAGCTAGAGCTAATTTAATAAAAGTTTTTAAATACTACCTAGCACTTTCTCTGTCTTCTGAATCAGTCTTAATAGACTTTTTATGTATTTAAAAATAGTATGAGACAAGGCTAAGGTCAAACAATTCCAAGTCGCCATAAAAATTTACCTTATTGATGTTGTAATAAGTTAAATACTTAAAATCATCCTCATTTATTGTTTATTATGGTATTGTGTTCGTCTCTCCGATCACATTGCCGGTAGCCTGTTACATCTCAGTGAGGTCAGCATCCATATTACGTATCTTGCAGGACCAAAGCATAACTTTGTGCAATGATTGCTATTTAGAAGAAAATATTACACGAATTTTGTTATTACTAGGGTTTTGATAAACGGGACAAGGTTTCGATCTATGAGCAACTCGAATGAGGACGAACTCCCATCCTCAAGCATGCACTGCATTATTGTGAGTAAAATAATAGTCTTGTCGTAAGTATAGTCGCCAGATTCCATCAGGTTGGGGAAAGGGCCGGCAACGTATGAGTATTTAAAACGATTATAAGGGCTTATGTACAGTGGGGGCCGTATGTTCAATTGTCGATTTGGTTTCTTTTTATAGGGCATTAGGCTTTGCTCTTAACCACCATCCCAACTGATGGTAAGCAGATAATTATGAAGTCTAAGGTGGACCGGGCTTAACTATAAGATACCTGTTTATTCCGACGTATAAACCCATGTTGTATGTGTCTGGAAACACGTAGGCCGGCAGAGCATTCCACATTTTGCCGTATCCATCTATATTGATCCAATCTGCATAAAACTTGACTAATATGCAACCTGACGTCAATGATCCAGTTTTTGCAGATGAGCCAGGTAGTATAAAGAAAGGGGAATATTTCTTAGTAATTTGTGGCTATTTTAAAGTACAGTATAAACTGTCGGTCCTGCCCTAATATCTCCCGGATACTGAAAGCGAGCCCGTTTGATCCAAGTTTAGGCTGAAGGAATAATGGGTTTACCGTGGTTTCACAAACATCATCGTTTGCAACAGACGTAAATGTATTGATAACCAATGAATAATTTCAATTGTCCGTAGATACTGACTGTCGGAGAAGAGTGGCCGCGCTTCCTACACTAGCGGCCATTCTTCGGATGAAGACACAGAGCCCAGCTACCCCGAGGTACCGCTGCTGCCGCCCTAAGGCAGTCCTGCGGAAGCCTCTGCTGCAACGTGCCGCAAGGACAACAAGGATTTTCCAGCCCATAAGTGTGGGCGCGAACTGAACTTACTAGCAACTTCCCCATAGAAAACCACTCCAGATTCTTATACGATTTCTGAAATCCATAATATATGTTTTACTAGGTTTTCAAGGTATTAATAAATGGTTCTAGATTCAGTTATGGCGACGCATTGATAAACACGAAACGCTGAAAAATAGTGGTAACTCACGTAATTAATTTATGTTGGATTCGGCCGACAGTTTCGCCCTATTCAGGGCGAATGGGACCTGCACGACGTCTCGTCCCGTTATTGTTTTTCACTATGCTAGCTCCTCACGGCAGTTTTTAATTATACCAATAAGCTGGCTGAGAAGCAGTTAGTGGCGCTAGACTGGTTCAAAATCTGCTCGCGACTCAGCGTGCGCTTACAATAATGTAGTTACACGTTTATAAAGTAAACACTTACAAATAAATGAAATCCTAAAAATATATTTAAGTATTTTATAATTTCTATAATTATGAAATATAATTAATTCTTTGTATAATAAATAAATTGCCTTTTGGAAGACCGAGGTTTTGATATTTATTTTACTTTTATAAATTTAATTCACTACCGCCAATATTTTCGATGTGTCGCCATAACCATTATGGACGTTCGCATGACGGCACAAACATAAGAATCGTTTTCTATTGCTGAATGAGTCTATTATCAACATTTTATATATAATATCGACCACTCAAGGTTTACTTGACGATGTTATAATGAAAATGTTGACTCTCTGCTCAAAACTAAGAAATTCTGTCTGACAAACTTGTGAGATCTTATACAAAATACGATTGACATTTTGATATCGTTAACTGGAAGTTATGTCACTAAATTAAGTATAAAATGAGTATAAAAATATATATTTACTATGGCGGCATACTTTATACCGACGTTTACAGATCTGTATTGATTCAATGATTTGAATAGACTGTCCGACTGCAATTGTCATTGAGATGCAAATATCTATTTATTGGTCAATAAATTATTGCTAATAAAGTATAATTCAGGCATTTAGGCCGATCATTTAATCCAAACAAACAGTCAATGTCGGTAATTCTGTTTTTAATACCATGAACAGATACAATTTCATGTGAACAGGATGGGGTTGTATGTCTATGAGTTTTTATAACTTGTGGCCGTTTGTTTTCCCTATTAAACACAAAATTCTAATAATCTACAAGTGTTATGAAAGCATTATTACAGCAGCCGCGTGTTAAATTGATATTATTAAAAACGTCGGCCGTTTTTCTCTATTTTATAAAATTCTATATTTTGTTGGTATAAAGGAAAAAAAATATAATGAAATGAATGGATTGTAATCGGGGCTTCAATTTTTGTACAGACGCCAGCACATCCAGCTAGCCCAATCTGTCAAATTTATTTTATAGACTTTCAACTTTATCACAAAAGCATAAGGTTAACTTTCAATTGGAGAAATTTGACAGATTGGGGTAGCTTGATGTACTGGCGTCTGTACATACAAAATGCGTAAATTAAAAGGATATTCTAATGTTGCGTATTTAACTGATATAATTTAAGCATTTAAAGTCGGTACGCCCGGTCTAGATGTTTTATGGCAACTACAATGACGTCATCATAATGTCCATCGTCTTTTCACGGGCAAAATGCATTTCATTTACCAAATATAGGTTTGTGAGGTTCAAACCTTAACTGTGAGATCAAACATATTAGCCACTAAGTTTCATTGTCACTTAACCAATGACATTTGAAAATGCAATATTTGTTTAATAAATTGCATTGAAGAAATATTGTATTGCATGTCTCTTAGATTAGTTTAGTGTATAATAGTATGTTTGTATGGGATAGATTATTGTTTTAATACGTGTAAGGCTCGTATACTATATTCAAACAACAGATTTTGATATTTTATGTAGTAATTGACTGAACGGGATTTGCTATTGGTCCTCAATAAAATTATACAGTGGTGTCATAAATAAACAGTTTGTTGAACTCTCAAATGTAGAATTGTCTCCAAATTTAACAGCTGAATACCTTTTCGACTATTACACCTACACTTGGTAAGATTTACTAGCTCTGAATTAATGATTAAAAGGTTTGCCCGATTTGGATAGGTTGATGTTTTAAAAGTGTGATGTACCACGAGTAGCCTAATTTGTTTGGTGATTTTGGATACTTTATAATTTATAACTGAGAAGGTACCGAATATTTTGGGGTGGTTGGTATACCCAGACGTAATTCGTATGTAAAGCATAGGGCATTTGTATTGTTTGGAACCGCGAAATACAGAGGGGAGAATAAGTTAACACCTATTGTTTTATTTTTCGTCATAAGTTTATTAGCTTTTTCTATTCAAACTATCTGTATTAGAAAGGTGTAATAACATTTAAAATATTTTAGGCCGGTAAAATATATATATTTTTCAACATTGTTTGGTATCTTTGTATGTGTGATAGAAAATTGCAAAATACAAACCTAACTTTCGTATCATAAATTAATGTGTAATAGATCGAAGACCTGCCTTTATTTTTTTTAGCTAAGTTAATAATGATGTCATATATATTTCTGAGCTATCCGATAATTGACGCCACAAAATTCTATTATTTGAATATAGATACCGAGTTTATTGGGTGCATGATCTGTATGTTATCCTGTGTCTCATAAAACGTGCGGCAGTGGGAAAGGAGTGATTCTTATGAGATTGGTTCAATGTAAAATGTTATAAAGAAATTAGAATGTCTCAAAAGACGCATTGAAAAGCGATTTTCTATTAGGTGATTTAATAAGATACGTGTTACAATTTAAGAGTTCTTGTTAGACTCTAATGCTGCCTAGTATTACTATATAACGTTACGAGCACTGTACAAACCTTTCATTTTGTACATTTTTACTAAACTGCTTTACTACATGAATTGTCATTGAATTACAGTTCAAATTGTACGAAAAAATGGATTAGTTTTTTTTTTAATGATGGCTGTAGAATAATATCTAAGATAGTTTACATGTTTTGTGTGGATTAACTACATTGCGACTTAAAATAAGAGGCACTGAGCTGCCGCGTAATTTATAAACGCAGTAAAGAACATGTGAACATCACGTTCTTTACTGCATTTATAAATTGCGCGGCAGCTCAATGCTTTGTTCTTCTTATACAAATGTACATTTTAGATTGAAGCGAATGAGGCAAACAATTTCTCATGCTGATCAAGGTATATTGATATAGGAAGTTGTAACATAAATAGTGGAACAAATGGGGTAATCTATCCATGTACCAGACTCAATGAAAGAAACACAGAGAAAATGTTTACCCATACTTAATGCGTCAGCTGATCGACATATTTGTATGGAAAGTTATCTCTTCAGTTAAAGCTATGTCTTCAGATTCATAGACAATGTAAACTTTTTAAATTTCGTCCAATATCTATGTACCTTATTTGGTGTACCATACAAGGTGTACAGTGATCGTGGATGAAATTGAAGGAGTTATCCGAAGTAATTATTAGGTAAGTTCTCTTCTCTCTCTGTGTCCAGTTACGTGACTCGTAAAATTATAGTATTTATCCCACCATTTAAGACAAAACGGGATATATTTTGTGTCACTATCTAATATCTTCAAATAAAGAATAATGTTTAGAAGCACTTCAAACCATGGATTGGATTAATTTATTTAACCCTAAGTACCTGGGAGACCAAAATCCACTCATTTATTCGTATCTTATCAAATCATACAAATTATTAACTAGCTTAGATGTTAATCTATGGTCCATTTACGTTTTCTTTATTTACCGATGAAATTTACTCTTAAGTTGAAATTCAAATTTAGGTACCACTACGATAGCAGTTTAATCTTCAAATATGTTAGTCCTATTTCAATATAAATATTTCTGTGAGAATCAGTTTATTTTTTGATTACCAAATTTAAATAACGTAGGTTATAATAAAAACAAATATTTGCTACCATTAACATGTATATAAATAACACCAAATTTTATATTTAGGAAACTAAGGGAAATTTTGTTGCCAGCTTTTATTTGGCTGTACAGCAAAATTATTTAATTTTCATGTCTCCTATCCTTGTTATGATTAAATGTTAGTGATAATATTTTTGCTACAAGATTCGCTATAAACTTGTCTTTAGATTGATAAAATAATAGGATAATTCCGTAGTACGATTTAGTTTAAACGAAATACCAACCCTCTTATTTGTAAAAACATTAAGACATGTTTTATCCCATTCACTCTGCTGTAAAATTACATTATGAAAATGAAACAAGAACGTCTGTCGAGCGCGCAGTCTTAATATTTTTATAAATAAGGAAGAGTATGTCTCTGTGAATAGGTATTATGTAATTTAATGTTATTTGCCTTGGCAACGGTGATGTCTCAGTATAAAATCAACGCTAGTAATATTGTGAAGGCATAAATCAAAATCAATTAGATTGCTTCCATCTACCCGTGATTAATGTATTCCATGTCTAAAATAACGGTCCAATCACCTTGCCGAGACGTTACTACTACCGAATATTATATTTTTTCTTGCTTCGTTCGGAGAATGTTCTAATTTATTTATTACTAAGTAGTCTGTGTAATTGTATTATATTGAGGTGTATGTCGGTGTGGACATGATTGACTTCAATGCGATACAATGGATGTTGTTTAGAATAAGATACTGTCATTCAATAATAAATGTAAATATTGACATACTGCATTTTAATCTTGTTGTAATGTAACCACCTGCATGAATGTATTAACATCCTCCACCTGACGCCGTGAGTAGTCGTGTAGTACAATTGTTTTTAACCATAATCACAACCCTAATAGTCATAAAGTTATAAACTTAAAGCAGGAAGCGGGTAATAAAACAATAGAAAAACCATTAAGTCGGTCAACTAGTTTATATTCCAGCGTCCGCGGTGAACCAAGGAACGGTAACAGCGATCCAAACGCCAACGACCTCCAACGCAATGTTTAATTGTCGGATAATTATTGTAATGAATGGGCGGCTGTGTCGATGCCGATGCCGCTCAAACGCTACAACAATCATTACCTATTCACTCGGTGGATCAATCCGAGATAGCCGTAGTCTGTGGCGACGCCAAAGTCCGCCAAACGTACTCTGTATATGTACGCGCCCTTCTCACATTTTTATGGCGGCCGCCTCATCGTACTGAAATTATATCCCGCTCGCTCCTGTGCGGCAGCTCGCCGCGTCTCGCTCGCACTCGCTGCTCGCGCCGGGGGGACACGTAGCGTCGCGAGCCCAAGCCGAGTTCCGCGGTCGTCCGCCGACTCGACGCGGCGCTGACGTGCGTTACGCTCTACGATAATTTTCGTGTTTCTACTGTGAAATCACCAGTGTTATTTGTTTATATTCTATAACATTGCCTAAGGATTGAGCCCATCGCTGGTTGGATCTGTCGTCGACGGTGTAGTGTACTGTACGTGGTTGTGTGAGACCCGAAGCGAATACTATTGTGAAACGGGTTGGCCGTGTTCGTTTATGTGCTGAATGGTGATTAAAAGTAATTTACTTTGCTTTTACGGTGTTGAGGGTCGGTGCATATCGATCGTATTTTGAAAGACAAAGTGTTGGATTGTTCTGGCGGAGAGGTAGCCGGTGCAGCGAGAGGTGAGTGCTCCGTGTTTTTAATACGATATGTGAGATGTTCAGTCGGTCCATAGATGTAAACGTGCACGGGCCACGGGCGGTGAGACGCGGGGATGCGGCGTTACGACCACTGACACTACTAAACCACAGACTAACAAAAGCCAGTATACCAACTCCGGTTACAAATTACATTTTCTCGCTTAATTTTACTGACATTCACGTTATTTCATCGTTAATTTATTGAATGCAACTGTTCGGTTAGACAAGAACATGAACTGTGGTATAATTCCTTTTGATAAATGAGCACGTGCTTGGCTAAACAGGTTTATTATAATAAGGTTGATACAATGCCTAACTGTAGAGTATAACAAGTGGTCATGTTTAGTCTTATCTTATCGAAATTCAATGAATCTTTTAAGTGATCAGAACTTGTCACATTAGCACAGCTGAAATGCACGAGATTCAGTCAAGCCGGATAATTTGGAACCCATTTATGTGTGCCAAACTTATACTACTATTATTAAACGTAATCACAGTAAAAATATCATAAATATTTGACTATTTTGCTGGAATTCATCTTAAACATTAATTACCAAATTAAGATTTATGTTAGTAATGCTTTCTTCTTATTAATACACTTGAAGGAAATTTAGATTCTGTTGTCTCACTCTTTCGAATATATAATGACATTTGATAGACTAAGACGCAACATTTCATATGCTATTCAGTTATGAAATATTTTTTTATTGCGGTAGAGGTATGTATTTGTACGTCGTTATCAAATAGATAAATAAGTAGTTACGTATCAACTATATTAGTAATCTGTTCTGAAAGCAATGTTTCCCTTACGTTTTTCGCTTAGCTGTAGATGAGGTAAACGCCGGCATTTGTTGTTACGCGAGCCTTCGCGAACTGAGTAGGTACAGAAGCACAGCACATCCAGCTGCCCCAATCTGTTAAATTTCTTTTATAGATTTTCAACTTTATCACATAAGCATAAGGTTCACTAATTGGGGAAATTGGACAGATTGGGATAGCTTGATGTGCTGGCGTCTGTACCTACTCGTCTGTGAGATGGAACAATTAAATTAGCAAGCACACTTAACACCATATCATATATTGATACCGTCACTTCATTACTTATATCTTCCTTATTTTGCTCTTCGTGTCGGACAGGATACTTAGGTCCTTCTTACGCCTATGTCTTCTTGTGTATAATAATACGATAAAAATATATACCTATCAGGTTATTCACTACCTGCCTTACTTCTTGCAATCAAATGCTGTTTTACATTAGAATGAATAATACTGTGTTTAAGTATTTCTCATGTAATCTGTTTTATATGTAAGTATTTCTCATGTAACGTCATGTTTCTAACTGTAAACATGTTAGGAGTCTTCTTTCACTGTTTCACCGGACAATAGAGACGACATAAAATAACAGTCGACAAGTTGGTTTCACTTAGAGATTACATCCAAGTTAATACCTAGTAGCAAATTTGCATAGTTAGATAAGTATAGAAAATATTATAATAAAATAAAAAAAAAATTAATGCTTGTAGCCACTACAACTTGTAAATTTCATAAATGATTATAATTAAAAATGGATTAAAAATTATATTTGGGAACTTTTTGTTCAACTGACAAGCAAGTGGCAACACTCCATCATAATATGACGAGATTCAAATGAAAGGTTTTATTTTCTTTATTCAAATTAAAATTGCGAAGCGAAACTACAATTACTCTTATATGCTTACAAAAACCTTTATAATATTTGATAAGATTTTTTAATCTTAATCATCAAATGAGATTTTCTACATTCAAAATTGCCTCAAAATGCATACAGGCAATTTACAAATGCTCGAAGATGCAATATACCTATGTATATGGTGCAACCCTAACGTACAAATAGACGTAACTAAACCAAAATCCGTAATCCGTGAACCAATTTGGCATGTATTGATTTAGCAATGGCAGTGAAATACGCTTCCGTTTCGAACAACACCAATGTCGAATTTGTTCGAATATATGGGTTTTCGTAGGTATTATATAAGTGTAATATGAGCTACGATTTACGACACAACATCAAACACACAAACCTTTCAATTTGTCCAAAAATAAATATTTGATGTCAATACGGGGTTTCGTTATCGTTGAAAGACGTCGTCGGATTGTCGAGAATCGCGTCGCGTATACCCGACGCCGACAGCTAATAGCTCCACATTCTTACTGAGTAATGCCTTTCCCTAATGGGATAATGGCAGGCTGCTGCTCGCTGCTCGAAATATTTATAAAGCGGTCGAATCGCGCCGTGTCAACAGACACCCGAATGTTTGCTTTTTCATTTAGACGCAGCGGTCGACAAGGGTGCCGATAAGGCGAGCCTCTATCCACTCTCACAAGCTTACTTACAGTTGTAGTGAAAAATTGATACATGACTACAAACGTGTTCATTCACTCCAATACATAACGATAGAGCTATTACTTTTTTTAAACGCCGTCACTAAGCAACAGACATCGATTCCTAACGTCCAATTTAGCTGTTTGTAAACTTACTAAACAACAAAGCGTCAAAGATTTATTTTGTTTCGAATATCTTATTAAGTAATAAGATATATGAAAATCGTATTAAAAGCATATTTAAAAAAAGCTAAACATGTGTAATACATATTTACTATACCAATAACCCAGGTACTAATATCGATGTAATGTTTAGGAGTAGAAAAAGGGTTCGTATTTTTTGGTGTTGTCCAGTACTATTAAGACTACCGTTTAAGTTTTTTCCTTTGTTTGTGTTATATTAATACGATACACACTTCCCCTTCAGCCACTCGAATTATCGGGAATTGTAAAATTCTTTAATACATAACTAGCGGCCCGGTACGTGCTTCGCTACGCTTTTAAGTATTAGTACAAATTGTTTGTATATTGGAGTATAGAAAGATGTTGATTTTACACTTATTCAAGACTTTTTTAAATTTT
The DNA here is from genome assembly GCA_951640165.1 of Pseudoips prasinana. Taxonomy (NCBI): domain Eukaryota; kingdom Metazoa; phylum Arthropoda; class Insecta; order Lepidoptera; family Nolidae; genus Pseudoips; species Pseudoips prasinana. The sequence continues at coordinate 25,636,713 of OX621251.1, read as the reverse complement.
CTTTACGTACAAACCTTCCCTGGACTTCCACGAATAATTCAAGACCAAAATTAGCCAAATCGGTAAAGGCGTTGTTGGTTTATAACATTACAACGAAAAGTGGCATTGATTTTTATATATATAGATTTACGCGCCATTGGATCAACTGAAAAACTGCACACTAGTTTTTTTTGCAAACTAGTGTGCAGTTTTTCAGTTGATCCAATGGCTTCAAAACTCACAATGCTTTTCATAAGCTAGCTAATTAACTTAATCATTATGATAATTACTTGAATGTTACTTCTAAACTATTTTATATATTATAAACCGCAGATATATCTTACCTATTTACAAGCGTTTTAAAGTCTACGTTAATAAAATTAATTTCTACTTTATTTAAAATATTCAACTACCTACGATATTACCCACCTCTACCCGTGTGGGTAGTGAGTTGTGGTAATTAATATTCGAGCCAAGTAAAAGAAGTAAAGAACGTTAATGAGCGTACTAAAGAAAATTTGAAAGCACACATTCACAATGTATTCAGACTTCGCCAACCGAAGTCTCGCTTGTTATAATAAATTATGAATGTACTTCATATTTCTTTGGTGAGGTAGTACCTACTTACTCGTAGATATTCGTAAAAGAAATTCTTAATTACCATAATGAAACTTTACAAAGTGTAATATCCTAGTAGGAAACGACAACAATAAATTTGCGTTGAAGCATTTATTCTTGTGGTTTCGTAGTATACGAATTAAAATGAGAACATGTTTTATGTTCGGGTAATAACGCGACTAACCTTTAGTATTATTTTCATGTTTCGATGAAGTGGCATTGATCGTGGTCACGGGTTGACTGGCTCGGCCGCGTTACTCCGCCAATGGGAGCGTCAAATTTTTAATTTTAATTTACCTTCACTTTAGCTTTTATCACATTCACATAAGGCCGTTAACACACTACGCCTTATCAGTCCATAGTTATGATTATGACCGACTGCACATAACTGCGGTGTTGTTAAGTTGAAAACTTAAAGTTGCTGATACCAAAGCAATAACCTCTTTTACAACAACCCAGCAATCCATCCACTAACCGGTGTAAATTTTCAGTCTTTGTTATTGATAAAAAAAAATTCAAGAAATTCTCAAAGCACTTCTTAAGCTGTTATGTGTTAGTTAAAATGTAATTGCAGAATTTATCATCATCATGGGACATCATTCACACACGATCACCTGATCCCAAACTAAGCAGAGCTTGTACTAATGAAACCAGATAACTGATATGCTACATATACTACTTTTGTTTTGTAAATACATACTTATAAAGTAGATAATTACAGCCAGACTTAGTTAGTACAAACAGACATGTTCATGCACACAAATATCTATTCTGGGTGGGAATCGAACCCACGACCTGCGACGCGATAGGCAATCATCTACCAACCTAGTACATACGAGTCATTAGAGAACAGCTAGCGATACTGCGATCACTAAAATGCAGTAAAAAAGACATATATGTATTTATGTAAATGTCACTTCATTACTATTCAAAATTTCACTTTTCTTAGCCCCTTATAATTATTATGCTAAAGGTACCTACAGTAATATTAAACGAACATTTCCAAAAAGATGGCGGCAGGTAAAGCCTCGGTTAAGCTGAGTTAACACAGCTATACAGTATTAGTTATGTACATGTAATTAGTAAATAAGTAGTTCCCTACGTAGTTACTAATTACATGTATTCAGCACTCATGTATAAAATAAGTCTTAGTATCTTGCGGTAATTAATTATATCACATAATATTGTGATCCACCGATTAATTAATCAACTGATTATCCTATTACGTCTATAACTTCTGTAACGCAAATGGAATCAAATCAATTTTGTAGATTATTATTACCTAGCTGTTCCCCGCGGTTTTACCCGCGTTAAACTTCATAAATTATAGCCTATGTGTTAATCCAGGGCGTCAGCTAACTCCATGCCCAATTTGATTAAAATCGCTCCAACCGTTTAGATGTGAAGAAGTAACAAACATACACACTCACACACTTTCATTTTTTCTCAAGTTTTTATTACAGACCATGCCATTTACATTGTCGGTCTTTATTAAATTTAAGTTTTTATCAGCAGTTTTATGTTTAATTCAAGAGATACCTGCATAGCTAGCAAGGCTACGGAGAGAGGTAGGGCATTCATTCGCTTAAAGAGCAGCCTGACTGTGGAAGTACCTCCACCTTACAGAAGAGATTCCTTACCAATAATATTAATGACTTAATGTTGTGTTCTGCGTGTGAATAAGGTCGTCACAGCTCATCGGGGAGGAGGAAAAGGTCAGCAACACTTGTTTGCTGTCTTTTAATAGCCGGCGACGCACCAGCGTCACCTCAGGTGCTGCGAGTTACATGGGCGGCGTGAGTGTGTGTGAGTGTGATCATCAAGTTATTACTTACCATTAGGTGACCCACTAGCTCGTTGGTCTCCCTCATACATAAAAAAAATACTCATGGTTCTCTACGGCGTTCAACCAATGAAATCGCAGTAAAACATACGATGTAGCGACCCCGTAGAACCCTGTAGAGTAGAGTAGAGAGATATGGGTCTTCCACGCGAAGCTAGGTACATTGAGGACATACGGAAAAAAGACGTCGCATTTCTTAAAATCCTAATAGGTACTCTTTATTCTTTACCATAGTAGAACACCGTAGAAATCCAAATTGTGTATGTCTGATTATATAAGTGGCAAACTTTTCAACCATTTAAAAAATATGTTATTAATCTTGAATAATAAATATTTTTAAAAGCATTCCTCCTGAGTTATCTGGCAGTGTTTCTCAGAAGCTGCCACGTCATGGACTGCACTATAGGGTAAAAATATTCATATATGTAACATATTAACTGAATAAATGAGTTTCTTTAACAAGACCAACTCAGTAGCTTTAGTTAAAAAAAACTTGCTGAAAACGCCCACTATTTCTGTCGTCGAAATACGGGGTGTATTTTACTTACAATAAGAAGCAGGATGTGTTTCTCTGTGCTAATGTATCATTTAATTATTTTTTTATTAATAAACAATGCCCGCTATAGGGAATTTAATCCGTGTGTCGCGGGGTACTTACAAACATAATTTACGGAAACAAAGTACATCCAGACTCAGAACAAGTACTTATGGTTCGCACAAATAGCTTTCCTGTGCGGAAATGGAACCCGGGACACGTAGTAGCAAGGTGAATGTCTTGTCTGTCAAATCGATGCCTAAAGCTCGGATAGAACAATTACTTACGGGCTAAGACTAGACCCGCATAGAATAATCCTTCATAAAACATTGTAAGTAAAAGCTCAAATTCACAAAGGGATAATTGACTGGCTCGGGCTTGAGGACCCTAAACCCTAAACTACGTCGTTGAGCTCAATGGCTCTTTGATAGATAAGTAAACACCCACCGCCTACGTGCGTTCTCCAAAGATGTAACAAAACACAAGCTGAGCAAAACAAAACAAAAGTACAAATAACTGTTTGTACATTTGTTTTGTTTTGCTTTTTTGGACTGACTCGAGAGTATCTGCAAGTGTCAAGTAATTTGTTAAGTAAATCAAGTTATTTGCATATGAATTGAGCATTATGCAGCTTTATCCTCATTTAGTCAAAACCGAGTAGTTTTTCTTAGTCAGGTCTAAATTCAACCCCTGTAATGTAGCGAAAACTTTTCATAGATTATTCGGTGTTGGGTTGCCATTATAGTTGAAAACTGATACGGGAATAATTAGTGCCAAATAAGTAACAACTAAAACTAAGTGTGGTAACGGTTTATTATAATAGAAAATCAATGGAAAACAATGACAGCAAAAACAATTCACTCCAATCATGATATATTAATCGAAAACCAGTTCAATTACTGTTGAGAAGAACCACCAGTAAGAGGTTCCTGTTTCTTCGCCCAGTCATATTTTGACGTACCTAGATTTTACTTATTATTGAAATATTTATAAACAATACGGGACGTAGACGTGATACTTAAATACGGTGACAGTCCCGAATATACGGGACATATGGCAACCCTAATTCTAGGGTGTTTTATTAGTCAGTAGGTAGGTAGTGTAGGTGGTACGGAAAGTCACAATTCATGGTAAGATGCCATTTTCATAAACTTGCGTACGCAAGTCGAAGACTTTTTGTCTGAAAATCCACTTTTTTTATAAATAAAAACCCGAATTCACACCAGTTTTAGAAAATGGAACAATGTGTCTTTTTCCGCGTTGACGCCAAAACTTCTGTTTGTACTTCGTAGTACGTTTGTACCGCCTTGATAGGATTGGCATAGCGTGTTTGTACCATGGGGTAGCTAGTTAGGCACCTAGGCGAGCGGTCTATCTATAGGTAGCTAAAAAAAATAACAATTTATGAGCGTACCGAATTAAACAGAAACCATTATTTTTACTGAGTTGTTTTAAACTCGCGGGACATTTGTTTCAGAGCGTGGCTTGGGTATTTAAAGGATTTTACGTAAATATTATTTAAGGAAAATCCTTTTAATCCAGGATGTTATGTACATTTTATGTGTTTAACATTAAATAAGCATATTATTATTACATCCTTGACCTGAAATGACCTCATTAGAGTATAGTCAATCATAAGAGCTGCGATTTATATATTTTTTTTCTTTAATAACAAAAAGCAGTAAGTAAGCTTTTTTGAAGTAAACCTAACAAAATGCCAGGCATTTGGGGAGATAACTATCCCATTACCATTTATATTTTTTATTTATTACTCTCTCTCTCTCTCTCTCTTTCTCTACGACATATATTTCTTCTCTCTCTAATGAAAGGTGCTTAAACGTAACGCATCTTTAAATTTTTACTATCAATCCTCGTTCAATTATATAACACTACCTGGCGCCTAAGAAATTACAGTTCCAAATTCAAAATGTACAGCTTATTTCTTTGAGCATAGCCAATTTTCAGCCGTGTTTAAAACTGGTGTAGCGAACATTATTCCAATAAGTATCAGTTACCTCCTATCGAAACTGTGTTGACAAATTGGTTCTAAAAAGCGTGTTTTAATAATACCCGCGCGTGCTCACTAATACTAATAGAAAACCGGATTTATTACGAACATAGGTACCGATATCTGGCTTATTCCGGTTTTCCCCCTTGCAAGAATCCCCCTCAGGGGGGAAAACTGGACACTAATGAAAAAAGTGTCCAGAAAGTCCCCTTGTAATTTTGTCATAGTCCAGTTTTCCCCCTTGAGAGAATTGTTTCAGGGGGGAAAACTGGACACTAATGTAAAAGTGTCCAGAAAGTCCCCTTGTCATTTCGCCATAGTCCAGTTTTCCCCCTTGAGAGAATTACTTCAGGGGGGAAAACTGGACACTAATGTAATAGAAGGTTCAGAAAGTCCCATTTTCATTTTCCACCATATCCTCCCAATTAATGTCTATAAAAATTGTTTGTTTTGGTGTCGATTTTTTTAGAGACAATACCCACCTTTTGTAATAAACTCATGTATATTGGAATACTATACAAACAAGTAATTTACGGACACAAAGTGCACCCAGACTCAGACCAGATTTTTTTTGTATATATAATTTGGCGCTGGTATATCATGAGAGGTGGAAGCCATCATTTTAAATATTTCTATCAAGACTGGGTGCTACGATGTAGGTACTCACTGGCAGATTGGTACATAACTAACTTAAAATGACTCTTCATTTACCTGAATTATTTGTAAACAATAAGGTAATAAAAATATATAGTGTAAGTGACCCACAAGGAATAAGTGGGAGTGCATAAGTTTTATGATCTTGAAAAGCTAAAGTTGCGGTTTCGTTTCCAGGAACAGATCCACGAGAAATTATACCCGAATCGGTATGCATACCTACTGTTTATAGTTTAAAGATACGATGTAAGGTAAATTTTAATTTTCTAAAAATAATTAATGTTTTTACCTGTGACTCCATCCATGTGGGGTTTATGCTATTTTTGATGGTTAAAACCAAGTAATATGATGTTGTTGCCGCAGCGTGAGGAGTATCACATTTAATCAATAAAATAAATAAACAACATGTCTGTTTAATCACAAAAATTAAAAATCATAAATTAATCGCCCGGCGGCGGGTCTTTAAATAAAATAAAAAAGGTTTTTATTCACGTAGACTTTAAAAAAGCGCTTGTAAATAGTCAGAACATGTTTGTATTAATATAGTTGTATACATTATTATTTTTAGTTACATTTATATAAATTTTATTTTATTTATAATATAATAAAATTTATTTTATAATAGCAATGATATTTAGCTAGCTTGTATTAAGTTATTGTCAAAGAGATTATGTTAAGTTTAATTATCAAAATTTATAGTTTTAGCTATATTGTTACTACATATTGACTGCTGTGTGGTGACGGCGACAAATATCAGAATCAGAATATCATCACCCCATCTCATCCCGTGGGGGGCGTAGAAGTCGACCCGAGGGAATATCTACCAGAGGACGGGAAGCAGCTTCCTTCTGAGTACTACGACCATCATACTGCGATCGCCAACCCGCCTGCCAAGCGTGGCGATTATGGCATATCCCCTCAAGATGATTCTTGAGGGAGGCTTGTCCAGCAGTGGACTTATTTAAGCTGTAATGATGATGATGATGATTGACTGAATGGTTCTGTCTATATTAAGGTATTATTATTATGGCGGACCTTGTGCTAATAACGACAGTCGCGCTTTAATGCTACCACCGAATCCAATGCGGGGCGCCCCAACTGAGAAGACCCAGCGAAACAAACTCAGTGGGTTCATCTACTACCGGTTTCAACACGACCCAGTGAAGACGGTCCGGCGTAACATACTCAAGCGGACATGAACACGGGATTTGGTCCACTTAGAGTAATTATTTATATATATTATAGTAGGCAAACACAATATATGCTCGATCGGTTGTCTGAATGCTTATTATTTTAGATTATATTTAGGCATAGAAAAGAAAAACTTCATCAAACAATAACATTATTAATTTTGAGACATAGTCAATAACTTTAAATTAAGTATATGATAGCAATTATATTACAGATAGTTCACGTAACACAGTCAGGTCTCGATCCAGTACCGTCTAACAAACCGGGGTAGGCGATCTGCCATTGAGATAGGTTCGATACACACTGCTAGATCAAAGAATTTTGAGATTAGATTTATTCATTACGTATAATGCTATAAAACTAAAATTTAAATGTCTGTTTAAACTTTAATAACACCAAATAATTTTAGTACAAACTTTATTATACCTGAGGGGGGATTTCAGGAAATATTTTTTTTCTATTCCGGTTTTCCCCCTTAAGGGGGATTCTCAGGGGGGAAATCTGGACTTGTTTTTATTTATTCCGATTTTCCCCCCTAAGGGGGCATTTCAGGGGGGAAAACCGGAATAAGCCCGATATCTGTGTTGTCGACTGCAAGCACCGATATCTAAATTACTCGATAGTAGGGAATCGAGTTTCTAAAGTCTGGCCGCTGTAAGAATGCGTTCCTGACGTCAGTTTTGTTGATCATAACTAGTGATTAAAATAAATATAAATTTATTTTGAGTTGTTGTCGGTTGACATAATAATATTGAATATTTATTGTCAATTGATATAATAATAAATTTACTTTATTATTATATCCATCGACAGTTTTATGTTTATTTTGACCGGAATGCATTGTTTCAGCGACCGGACCTTAACAAGCAATTTCTCTTTAAATATGTAGGTAGCAGCGTAGGGTCCATATAACATTATTATTACTCTGGGAATCTTTTCTATAAAACATGGTAAATACATTCAGTCAAAAAAGTATCGGGAATGGATGATTTGTTTATGGTTCCAAATTCAAATTTTATGTTTATTTTTGTTGTTGTTAGACTGGCACAACTGTTTTCCATTTTGGCGCGGAGTTTGCGTTGCATCTGTTATTTATACACTCAAGGGCACATTTAACCGGCCACCTATATTTTGTAGATTTCTTCAAAATTCTATGGTAATTTAATTAATTTTGTTATAATGTCACATTGGGTGAACCTCCACGAAAATAAATGAAACATGTGTATGTTGTGAAATGGTTTAATTAAGACAAAATTTAAAAAAAATTGAATATGCACTTTTCTTACAAAAAATAAAAATTAGCAAAATGTCAATTTAAAAAAAAAGTGTGCTCTAAATTACCGGATTAATAATGTGTATTTCCTCCTCTGGCCCTAATGACCTCCTGCAATCGATTAGAAAGCCCGTCAATTATGTCTTGGATGTCGCTTTGGGGAATGTTCTGCCACTCCTCAACAGCTGCAGTTTTTAGCTCACTGATGGTGGTAGGAGCTGGTGTACGACCCCGAATTCGTCTTTTTAGGTTGTCCCATACATGCTCTATTGGGTTCAGGTCAGGACTGCGAGCTGGCCATGGTAATCGCTGAATATCGACGGCGTCCAAGTAATCGCTGACAATTCTCGCGGTGTGTGCACGAGCATTATCGTGCATTAAAACAAAATTATCGCCAATGAATGGCGCAAAAGGCATCACGTGTGGTTCTAAAACTTCTGTCACGTACCTGTGAGCATTAACGCTGCCTCTATCGAAGATGACCAATTCTGTACGGGCGTCATAACAAATGCCACCCCACACCATTATAGAGCCTCCCTCGTAGCCTACTGTTTCAACCACAGCACATTCAGCAAACCTTTCACCACGGCGTCTATACACGCGCTGACGTCCATCAGGACCTCGTAAAGCTATTCTTGATACATCCGAGAAGAGAACTGCCTTCCATTGTTCCGAAGTCCAATTTAAATGTTCTCGAGCAAATGCAAGTCTCGCTCTTCTGAGAGTTGCGGTCAGCGCTGGGACTCGAACTGGTCGAAATGCTCTCAGATCCCTCTCAGCTAACCTTCTTCTTATTGTTCTTAGGCTCACACTTACATTTCGTACCTCAAACAAGCGGTTACGAGCCTCAGGAGCAGTTGTAAACCGATTCCGAAGAACGTTCGAGACGATGTAACGATCATCTCTCTCTGATGTACACCTTCTACGACCTTGCCCTGGCCTTCTTGTGTAGGAACCAGTCTCTCTGTAACGCCGGATAGCATCTTGAATTGTGGATCGTGGATATCCAAGCATCCGTCCAATCCGACGCTGGCTAAACCCAGCGTCTGCAAGTGCTACAGCCCTAGCTGCCCCAGCTGCGTCCAGTGGCATTTTTTTGGTGTAAATGAAATCACGGCAGGCCAATACCTAGGTTTTATTCGAAGAAATGGTATCACAACGTTTTAAATCAAATGTATCCGTCACATAAAACATGGGGCGAGACTGTCAAATTACGATTAAACTGATTATTGTTGAATAAAAACCACAAAAGTAAACAAAACGCGGGTATGATTGATTTATTTATTTCAGATATACCCACTTAAGAAGTAACGCCTAGTACGCAAAGCGTAAGTTAACATAAACAAACGTTAAGCAGTTCGAGATGAGTGGACGGTTAAATGTGCCCCTGAGTGTATTAAATACAGTGCTGGTTTCAGTAATATCATTATAGTGTGTATTGCGAATTTCATAATGGACAAAAATACCGAACAAAGAGTTTGTCTTAAATTTTGCATCGCTAATGGAATTTCGTGTTCTAAGTCACTGATAATGTTACAGAAGGTTTACGGTGAATCGACTTTATCAAAAAACTGCGTGCTTATGAGTGGTTCAAAGCGTTCAAAAGCGGTCGAGATGTGATGAAAGATTTGCCTCGCTCTGGTAGGCCATCAACGTCTGCAACTGAAGTTAACATCGCAAAAGTGAAGGAAATAGTGACTGAAAATCCTCATTCAACTCTGAGAGAGATAGCCGCCGAAGTTTCTGTATCTCACGAGTCGATTCGTACCATTTTAACTAATCATTTGGGTATGAAACATGTTGCCGCTCGGCTAGTCCCAAAAGATCTGAATTTTCTCCAAAAACTCAATCGCATGAAAGTCGCTGAGGACATGGTAGAACGAGTCAATTCCGACCCAACATTTATGAAACGCATTGTCACTGGTGACGATACGTGGGTTTACGAGTTTGACATGCAAACTAGTCAACAAGCTTCGCTTTGATTTTCCTCGCTCTGGTAGGCCATCAACGTCTGCAACTGAAGTTAACATCGCTAAAGTGAAGGAAATAGTGACTAAAAATCCTCATTGAACTCTGAGAGAAATAGCCACCGAAGTTTCTGTATCTCACTAGTCGATTCGTACTATTTTAACTAATCATTTGGGTATGAAACATGTTGCCGCTCGGCTAGTCCCAAAAGATCTGAATTTTCTCCAAAAACTCAATCGCATGAAAGTCGCTGAGGACATGGTAGAACGAGTCAATTCCGACCCAACATTCATGAAACGCATTGTTACTGGTGACGATACGTGGGTTTACGAGTTTGACATGCAAACTAGTCAACAAGCTTCGGAGTGGCGCCTTCCAAATGAACCGAAACCGAAAAAAACCACGCCAAAGTCGATCAAAAGTCAAAGTCATGTTGACTGTTTTCTTTGACTATCGCGGTGTTGTGCACTCTGAATTCTTACCGGAAGGTCGAACGGTAAATAAAGAAAATTATTTGAGCGTTATGTGGCGTTTAAGAGGGCAAATTCGACGAAAAAGGCCAGATTTGTGGAAAGAAAATTCTTGGATTTTGCACCACGATAATGCGCCTTCGCACAAGGCCATCATTGTGAACGAATTTTGACACTCAACAAATACCATCCAGCAACCACCATATTCACCAGATATGGCTCCAGCTGACTTCTTTCTTTTTCCTAAACTCAAATTACCACTTCGTGGTACCCGTTTTCAATCGGTAGAAGACATAAAGGAGAATTCGCGGCGAGAACTGAACTCAATTCCGAAAGCAGCGTTTAAAAAATGTTTTGATGAATGGATTATTTGTTGGCGTAAGTGTATCGTTTCTGAAGGAGCGTACTTTGAAGGTGATAAAATAAATTTGGATGAATAACAAACATTTTGTATATTATTGATCTTTTCCGGTACTTCACTTTACTTGACAGAGTTGTACTTGTGCCTTCGTGGGTACAGACGGCCGCACATCCAGCTAACCCAATCTGTCAAATTTTTTTAATAGATTTTCGATTTTATCACAAAAGCATAAGGTTAACTTTCAATTGGGGAAATTTAACAGATTGGGCTAGCTTGATGCGTCTGTACAAGTATTTATGTTGTATGTTAGAAATGAGACAGGAATTCTCTCTCATTCCGTTTAGGAGCTAACGTTCAGACATATGACAGGGTGTAAGAAACTGGGACTTTACTGTCATTGCTTAATAGCGGCATTATTTAACGCTCACTTTACGCTTGGAACAACCAAAAGTCAATATTTGCTTTGCTCATACAAAATAAGTTCTTGAATGTAGGAAAATTCACAGTAATGTCACTAAAAGAACGGTTTCTAGGTATAGGTACACACGGCTACATATCAAGCTATACATTTCCAATATAAGCTGACTTCTCATTATATGTAAATCCTATACAAGGCGAGATCAGCTTATACTGGAAATGTATAGCTTGATATGTAGCCGTGTGTACGCGAGAAAATATTTATCCCTAGAAATGTCTTTTATGTGATTATAATAGAAATAAACTATAATGATCGAATGAACTGATCGGAAGTGAAGTTCTATCACTATTAGTCGTGTTGTTTCCTTCGGAGATAATTACCTAATTAATTACCTCCTTTTTAAGGTTACGTCCATACCGACAAAGGTAAATAAGGTGTGGTACGACTCAAACCGTCACGGCATTCTATCTCGCAAGCAATGTGTAATAAAAAAAATATGGTTTACAAATTGCTTACCATATTCTAATGTAAATAGAAACTATGAGTAAACATCCGACTCGCACTTTGCCAGTTATTCTTCATTGAAACCACCGTCTTTATAGATTAATACATAAACAAGCCAAAGGCAGCAATATTGAGAATTATCGCAAGGCGGGGCATATCCATAGTACCTACCTAACTAAGAGAGTAGCTGTTTCAAAGAGCATAGAACGGATGTCAAATTTAATTAATAACAACCGATATGAACATAATTCATACGGACCAAACAAAAACAATTCAGTTGTGATTGATAACCTCCTTTTTGAAGTCGTTTAAAAACTAACCTAACTCAACCCGGAAACCAATACAGATTTAACCAAACAGCGCTACTATAAAACGTGGGTGCTCTATTCGTGCTGCATTCACAATAACTTAAAAATTCGAACAGAAATAAATAGAAATTGATTAGAAACTTTTCTTCAAGATTATCAATAGTAAGTCGAACGAATATTAAAACGTGGCTCGTTATAGTTGTTAGTAGGTACTGATCAAGGCTCAAGGCATGTTCTTCGCATCCAATTTGTAAGTTTTTTGGGCCCTAGCAGCGCCGCGGGAGTCACTGCGGGCGGCCCGCGAAACACTGCTCGCTTTGTGCACGAACTACGTTGTTCCCTTTCATGGCATCGGTTATTGTACACCGTACTTATTGCCTTGCTCTTTGTGGCACGAATGTTGTTCAGGGATAGAATTGTGTGTACCCGGAGGCTATTTCAACTTACCTACAAGTTTTTATTTATTACTATTCTAATTTATTTGTATATTTTTTGCCAGATATAAGCCACTTACTTAATAGCAAACATAACTTTTTCGTTAAGTACCTACATACAAATTAAACAAATACAAAATTATCTATAGCATTTATCAGCGTTAACGGTGCTCAAAGAGATTCGATAATGATATCGACCACTGCAGACTGTGTAGGTATTAATTTAATAAATTGTTAACTGAAACCGTTATCTATTCTCTTGTCAATCGCGGTGGGCGCGCTGCTGGTTGTTCGATCAGAGCAGCACTCTATTAAAATCACACTTGATTAGATCTGAGCGCGGTTTAATTGAACACTCCACTCGAAGTATGTGAGCCTGGTACGCCCAGCACAACACAACCGCGCCGCCGCCGACACAAACACCCGACGCGACGTCTTTCTTATTTCTTTTTATATTTACTTCTTTCATCTCTCGTCCAATTCGTTTTCGTATTTTTTCCTTTGTCCCTTTTGTTGGATTTTTCATATCCTTCTGTTTTCCGGATGGATTAATTTTAATTTGAATTCAAAGACTTTCAATATTAATGCTTTTTATTTCTTCTCCATTTTTCTTTCTTGGGATTTATTAAACATGATGTTGAAGTTGATATATTCTTTTTTTGTGGTGGTAGGCATACGATCTTACACGATAGATAGAATATTTATCGGTTGGGGTCGCGGGATCACGGCACGCCGCCGCCCACTGGCAATTTGCCGTCCGCCTGCGGCGCGCCGGCTCACCGCTCGCTGTAAGACATGTTCTCAAACTAAACGCTATGCTAATGTAATGGGGCTCCATTTGATCACAGCCCACGGCTAATTTCAAATTTTCAATGAGACGTCTGTGGCAGCAACTTTATTAGGTGATTAGCTATCTTATAACTCCAAGATAAGTACTTACACCGTTAATACGATAGTTATGGGTGAGGAATAAATATTATTATTAGAGTTAGGTAATAATAGTTTCAATACAGTAATCTTTTAAAACTAGTATTAGATTACTATTTCTCGTTTAACTTCAACAGTCATCATTATTTGTTACAGCAAAATCTAATAACACATAAACTCTACTTATAACTATATAATAATGTAAGTAGATATTAATTTATCTCCCCTTTCAAAGTTTACTATAGCAATATTATTGTATTCTGCATTCTCCTAATACTTATGCATCGTAACTTTATTATGAATACTAATAAATATCTTTGAAGTGACTATTGGAGGTTATGACTCAGAGAATTTCTATTTGCTCCTATAAACGAGTTATACCGCTACCTGCAGAAATTGTAACGCTCTTCTCAGAAGGGCCGTCCTGCCATTGACAAAGTCATTATAAATGTGACGTAGTTCAGTGCTCTTGTTTGTTGCAATAGGATATTTTGCTAGTGCCTTTAAATATTCAACACTGGTCCCTATTTATACTGATTTATCATGTTTACACAACATAGTTGGCTTGCGATTGGAAATCTTCTATTATTAACTTTTGCGACATTATAAAACCGTGGAGCTGCTATATTATAATAATGATAGCTTGCTCTTTTGTATGACAGCCGACCAACTGACAATCTTTCCTCTGTTTAACCATTTAAGCAACATCTCAACTGGCATGTTTAACACTCAATTCACGTCTATTTCTCAACCAGGTTATGTCTTTTCGCTCAGCAAAACCGGTATAATGTAAGTCGGAGTGAGACTCGCATGTGAGGTAGGCAGTCGGATCGTAAATCACTACGCGGCGGTAATGCGTAGATAAGAGCTCTCTCATTTGTTTTCCCATTTCCCCGGAGAAATTTCTTAGCGACATTACCGTGGTGTATGACGCAACGACCAATTACCCTGGCTTCGCGTGAATTCTTGCATTTTCATAATGTTGCGTTGCCATGACATTTTGCAAAAGCACACCAAGTAGTTAGAGATTTGTCATTATTTTTGATGAACCTATTCTACCTTTACGCTACAAGTTTTTGTAGAAAATGTCATTGACTTGACGCAGCTTATAAAGTCAGTTCTCGTTTACTACGCTCACGACGCGCGACGTGACTTCGATTTTGACAATCTAATTTCATAAAAGATTCAAACAGATTACCTATTATATAGGTAAACAATCGAGTAATTATTGAAACTTATGTGTAATCATAAAAATTACAACATAACTTAGAACTAATAGGGGCGCAGTCATCTCAGTTGATTAAGCCAATTATAGTCTTCACGCGATTATACTGTCGCGATTTACGGATAACTCTGCCATTTAGAGAGAAACGCCTCTTTCATTAGCAAGCCATGAATTGCCATGCCATTTCCATGTTTGAGAGCTTAATGACCACGGGCGTGGATGAATTTAACCGTCAACTCGCACGATGAGAACTCGCTTCGCCAAAATACGAATTAATAATTACTTAAAAATACTCGCGGCTATCGAGATGTGGTTACGATAAAACCTTGTAAATTAAAACCAGTACATAAACATGTCTTTATTAATTAAGACATGTTTATGTAGGTACTGGTTTTAATTTTACCACCGATTACTTCATAACTTTGTTTCCAAAGCACACATGTTTTTCGAATGCCTACATTTTCTTAATTTCACGAAAAATGTTCATCTGGAAATCTAAGATTGGCTTGAAATTTTGGCATTGTCATCACTAAATAATCAATTAACTAAATAAATTCTCTGGTTTTGTATATCCAGCCTTTTGCTTACCTTCTTCTAATAGAGGTTACATGTATTTTCAATGAAATCTCATTTATGTCGCGGTCTAGCATATCAATTTACATCTGTATTAACTATGTATATGCATATCAATTACATCCATCTCGAATGTAATTTGCCTTTCGAAATAAAATTAAAAAAACGCTCACATAAACTACCGATCAGTTTACAATCGATTTGTAATGAAATTCTAGTCAAAATCAATCGAGTATAGCTATCGGCGGTACCAGGGTAGCAGTAACCGTGCAGAGTGAGACAACACGAAGGTCGGCGGAACCAGTTTAGCTGGACGCCGCAAGGTGCCGCAGGCCAGGTTAAGTGCACTGTATTAGCATCAGCGCCCGCCCTTTCATGTCTCCTTATCTCCTAGTCTAGGCGATCTAAATGGGCCTATTGAATTGTATCGCGAGCCTGCAGCGGTTGGATATAAAATATATTGCCCTATTTATAAGACCCTCATTAAATTGGATGAAAGTTGTTAATAATGAACAAAGAACTCGTGTTTATATTTATTTGTTTTATTAATAAAATGTTACAGATTATCAATAAGTATGTTCAGTTACGGGGAGATCAACCATTTACATGTTATATAGGTAAGTAGTTATTTGCGTTTGTATGTATGTACAAAGAAGTGCTTTATTTTCGTTCACATTAATACGTTGCAACAAATACCTACTTCAATTGTATCATTGCACTCGTCCCACTTTAGATCTTCATCGAGTATTTCTTGTCCGCGGAAACTAGAGCTTTTAATATAAAAAAGTGCACAACGGAAGTGACATGTTTGAATAGCGTTTTAAATTTGTAACAGATTTAAGTGAAATTCAGTTCAAAGCTATTTTTTATTAAATAAACTACGAATGTTGCACCCAGGACTTCATTATCTGCCGTTAAATAGGCTACCGCTAGACCAAAGAGGCATCAATACAAAACAAATACTTCCATAGTTCATTACAATTACCGAACCATTCTCAGGTAGTTATAGCAAGAAAGCCACGTGGTAATTTACATTAAAGGAATTCATTACGGTTGAAAACTTAGTCAATACATCAAACTTCTTGTTATTATTAAGTAACTTATACATTGTAGTATCAACATATGAATATTCATTGACTTAAAGTTAATACAAGGAAGTAGAATACTCTATACTAATGTGGTGAAGAGGCATGAAAATATGGATTGGAACAATCTCGCCTCATATGTATTACTTTTATAAAATGCTGTTTTATTATATGTAAAATGTGAACTAAGTACGTACGTATGTCGTCTCCATGGCTTATTTATTTCGTCTTACATAACGCAAAGACCTTCAGTACTTATGTACTCGTATTACATGATATTAACGTTGTTCAGTATACATACATACCTATGTACGTTATCTAGATGTACTTGTTAAGAACTGCACGAACATTAAAATTCTTTACGCACCCATAACCATTTTTATGACTGTGCCGTACGCCGTGGTACAAGCCAATGATAAAAACTATAATTTCCTCTTCAGATACAATAATTATTATCGAAGCCAAGGCACGTTATAAATGCGTGTAAGTAATACATTTTTGTACATAAATCGGATCCATTAAAATACCGAGAGAGCCTGAAAATAATATCGGTGATCTCCTTTGTTTAATTTACCGGTACAACCGACGAAATCTGGAGGCGCGAGGGTAGATACGGTTTCCATAACAACACGCGGCTGGTGGTTGCGCGCCCCTCCCGAGCTCGGCGCGCCCCTGCTCCCGCCCTCCCCCACCTCGCAGTATCGATCCACCCCCGCCCCGCGCCACTCCAAATCAAATTACAGGAGCACGAGCTAGCGAGCTCCGGAGTGTTCGAGCAGTCTGCGAGCCATGCCGAACCGCTCGCAGATCGCTGAAGCGCGTGCCTTCCCACTCTACAAGCCACACTGAATCAACTTTGTATGGCCGTAATAGTATTTTAATTCTATTGGCGCGCTTTTGTCTGCGGCCCCTGTAATAGCTTGTTTGCAAATTGGTACCTACACGTATCCACTTTAGCGACGGCCGATTTAGCACGACTTGATCTAGTGATATGTTCGGAGAATTGACTATCCTTTGTGTCCCCCTAATTAATATAGCGGCTTGTTGGATTACCAATAACCGAACATACAATTTTAAGACCATATACCTAACTAATATAATACAATCAATGAAATGTCGTCGTTAGAACTTTACAAATCACGTAATTATTAATTTATATCGCTAATCGGAAAAAGATGTCAATTGTAAATAATAATTCATGGTTTTCTTGGAAGGAGTTTCATTTTATACAAATTACGATTGTATTACCTATGGGTACGGGAAAAAAGGAGCAACAACCTTTTGAACATAAACAAAATTCTATTTCAATCGAATGGCAGCAATACGGTCGACGTCGATTGGTTCCGCTTTACACAACAATCGCACACTGATTCTACAAGTTCTCGCCCGTACTGCCAACAAATTAGAGCTGTTATTCACTTCACTGTTGGCAATGAATAACTCACTGTTTAAATAGTACAGTGATTGATTCGCGACGTGGAATGTGTGACAACTAAAACAAATAGCAACGGTGAGAAATTTTATAGCGATCGCTAATAAAATCGATTATCGTATCGAATCACTCGCGACCGAGGGGACCGCAATCGCTCGGGGACATTTTAATGAGGGGAATGCCGTGATACCGAGTAAACCGACGGGGCATTTGTCTTCCACCGAATAATGGAAAAGCGCTGAAAGCATATTTATCAAAACCAACGAAGCTCGTCGTCAGCTTATTTTATTTGCGCAATTTCGTCAATTGTTCACGAATTGTCATTGTACAATAAAGTTATATGCTGTGGAGGTAAAGTGTAAGTACATAAATACACTTTTTTAAGTACACTTTTATATTTTCACACCATTTATAGAAAATAGTTAAGTACAAGATTAAAATAAAATTAAAAAAGGTACACAGCGATATCTTACAGACAACCTTCATTTGGACTATACCGTATAGAATTAGTAGTAGGGGTAGTGTATGGTGTCAGAAGTGTAGGATATGATTACTTAAGATATAATATGGCGCTTGCTACCAACTATAGTACTTTTTAACGGACAAAAGATTAGTAAGAGGTGCTGTAGTGATGCTTGTTACATCTGGGCAATATGAGGATGTGTGGTCTCTCACTATTATCGATAATTCCCTCCTGGTCTAATACCGGCCAGTGCCAATGGAGATTAGCCATCTGCGCGGAACATAATATCATTGCGCAAACATTGTGCATCTTCATAATCCGATGGGATGAGGTAACTCACACGACCGGAAACAGGTATGGTGCAGAATCGACGGCTTTACGTGCTTCCCGAGGCACGAGTATAACACCATCAAAAGGCAGACTCCGAGATCATATTGACATTTTTTTCTTAACATCCCATATCAGCCGAAAGACGTCAAAGGCCTCCCCCAAGGATCTCCACAATGACCGGTCTTATGCTGCCCGCCTCCAGCGGTTTCCCGCGACCCTTGCAAAATTGTCGGTCGTCGGGGCTTGCCCACGTTGCATCATCCGGTTCGTGGTCGCCACTCGAGAATCTTTCTGCCCCAGCGGCCATCGGTTTATGTTTTTTCTTAACATTTGAACCCTGGAACTCATCTTCGGTTAAATACTCTTACCGGTAGACCAACCAGGCTCACTAATTATACACACTTACTAGACTCCGCTTCTTACTATAGCACCTTATAGACGGAGAGCAGACTAGCAAGAGGTGCATTAAAATCGCGTGCAAACAGAATTTAGGGAATTATTACTGTAGATGTGCCATAGCAAGATGTCTTGCGGAAAATTGTAATACGTGTACAATGTAACGGGTAATTTTAAACAGTATAGACAGGTGTAACCCATGTAACTAAATTAATTAAAGAAAACCAGTTTGGGAATTACGAAAATAAATTATTTGCCTCTTCATTCAGAAGGGTTTAGGTCCAGTAACTACTTCATGATTTTTTTGGCGTCTTTTACGCCTATGGCTTTTGGCCACAGTTGGTTGTGTCATTTAGTAGATGTTTTTTGAAGGGCATCCCTATAAGTAGTTTGCGTAGGGGAGTTGCGGAGCCTTATCTAGGCAGTGCATCCAATTTTTCATTTCATCCTCGACTCCAAACTAAAAGTCAAAAATTATTTATTCCGTAAAAATATTACATTTATGTGGAATCGTCATATTGTTTTTACCCTACCGTGCTGTGCATGACGTGGCAGCTACTGAGAAACACTGCCAGAAAACTCAGTAGGAATCCTTTTTTAAAATAAAAAACTCCTGTACAGCTTAATATCTATAAGAGTTTCACCGTATTATTATAGCATAGTCAAATTCGGTAACGGCTCACTCACGTAATTAATTTTATGTTGGATTCGGCCAACATATTCTATCTCTTCAGGGATAATCTTTAGGGCAAATGCGTGAGTTTAGCTTTGTTTTGTTTATCAAGTTTGTAGGCAACCCTAGTTGCTTTCAGTGACACAGTAAATTTGTCGTTAAATGATGTTGCATAGCATACTTGTGTATGGCTTAATACCTATAAGAGTTTCACTATTATAACATAGTCAAAATCTGTAACGGCTCACTCACGTAATTAATTTTATGTTGGATTTGGCGAACAGATTCATACTCTTCAGGGGATCATCTTTAGGGCTTTCGCTTTGTTTTGTTTATCAGTTTGTAGGCAACCCTAGTCGTGGTGCTTTCAGTGACACAGTAAATTTGTCGTTAAATGATGTTGCGTGATTGTGATGAGCGTGTTCTTGGATCGTCGCCAGTTATGTTAGATATACTTCCACAAACATTCTGAACAAAACGTTTTTACGCGACACGAGGTGACTCACTCTTATTTCATTACATTGTACCGTTGTCATACAAACACCTTACTTACTTTTATTTTAAAGAGGCTGACAATACCCATTTTTACCTGGCCAAACTGACCATGGGCGGATCAAAATTGAATGAACAAGAAACTATCAAAACCCTTTAAAAACAGGGACCAATGATAGAAAATCATTAATTTCATACTTAATATAAACTTACGACAAATCTTAGACAACAAAGTTACTCCTAATCACAAAAAGCCGCATATATACATATAAGTAGTTACAACATACGTTGAGTCGTAAATTTTCGAGATTCTTTTAAGTGATTTAATTGAGAAAGATATAATTTCTAGAGTTGATTTTTTTCTTTCAAGCTTTAGTAGTTAAACGGGATCGGGCTCAATGATGTTCTTTTATTATTATATATTGTTCTATTATTATACAAGGCGTAACATAAAAAATTGACGTAACTTCAGGAGCTGAATTTGAAAAATATCAGACAAATGTCTAAGAATAAGTTAAAATGATCTATAAAAGCCTAATTGTGTGGTACAGCTTACTATAAAACTTCTGTAAAAAAATATTTAAGTGACAAAACAGCTTGGGATTGAGTCGCTCTAAATTAACGCATTTAACTTCAAGCAAGCATTTAAGCAAAATGTAATTTTATGTTTCTCAGTAGCTGCCAAAAATTTACGATTCCACACAAATGTAATATTTGAACGGAATAAATAAATTTTGAATTTTATCAGGATGCGCATGCTACCCGCAAAAACTTTCGACGGGTGGGTATGCCGGAATCACACCGACTAAACCTAACCTGCCGTGGACTTTTTCTGGCGACTAGACCTACAAAATGGAACTAAATCATAGCACACATTAGACGTCCTATTAAAAATATGTCCCATTCGTCCTCGATTTTTCACACATTTGACCCCCCTTTTTATTGAACATACAATCACACTAATATTATAAAGGTGAAAGTTTATGAGTGTGTATGTTTGTTACTCTTTCACAAAAACTACCGAACTGATTTTGATGGGATTTTTTAGTAATATAGCTTATATATACGAATAACATATAGGCTATAATTTATACAGTTAAACGCGGGTAAAGCCGCGGGGCACAGCTAGTTGTGCATAAAATTAATTCAAATATACAAGGCGGGTCAAAAAAGAGCTCCAAAAGTTATTTTAATATAATATTTTTAAGGTCGAATGGGATCTCTGAATTGATCTAGTAGATACTTCTTAGATCTTACTATTGGGTCTTATCTTGATGGTCATGGTCCAGTGGGTACAAGACCGGCCTTTCAAAAATCATTAGGTACAAACAAAAAATTAACCTATTCATCCATGATTTATTTTTCCACATAATTACCGACACATTAATAAAATGCCTCGCTCGCAACCGCACAACTTTGTAAAGCATTTTAAATTGTTCATGCAGTACACTAAATCAGAATTGTAAATGACCTTGGATTTCCGCCAATGTTACTTTGTTCCAACTATCCAAGTATTCGTAACTGCCATAATCGAAATACTATGACTGTGTCGTCGGTCTAGCTGTAGCGTGTTCAAGATCTGCAGATAATGAAATCTTTTTTTTTATTACCGATTCGTTGCGAGGGATGCGGCGCCCATTTTGGAACACTTCTATCTGTGGCGGCGAACAAATATTTCGTGATACGACTGTCGAGTCAAACGCCATAGAAAAGTCCAAAATAATTTAATACGTAAAAAAAATACATTTATGTGGAATCGTCATTTTTTTACCCTACCGTGCAGTGCATGACGTGGCAGAAATGCAGCTACTGAGAAACACTGCCAGAAAACTCAGTAGGAATCCTTTTTTAAAATAAAATATACTTAAGTTTAATTACAATCACGTGTGTTGACTCAGAACAACTCAATCCCAAGCACTTTTATCACTTAAATAATCAGAAATTTAATAATTCTTAAACTTATTCGTAGACAATTCTATAATATCATTGGGAAGTTTGTTATAGTATCTTATAAATTTCCCCATAAAAGAGTTATTTATTTTGTGGAGACGGGTAGTATGCAATATGAGAAGTTGATGACACGCCTAATGTATCATCAGACATGGAAAAAAAAAAAATATATATTAGAATTATACGACACTCGTTTCACACACCATATACGAATAAAACGAATGGCACGCCTATCAGGTCATCCGCAAGCAATCTGTAAGGCAGGGGGAATACTTACAACTACCACCTGGTGGGTATGTAGGACTCGCATCAACTAAACCTAACCTGCCGTGGACTCCTTCTGGCGCCTGATGGGGGGAGCCCCGGAGACGCGGGTATGCTGCTGCGGTGCCCCCCTTTTGCGCCCTGTCCCTGGTAGTCGGGACACGTACCCCGGGAGGGTTCTGGAGATAATGAGATCCTGCGTTCAATTCCCGGGTCGAGTCAAAATGTGATGTTACCGTTTAGAATAATTCTGAGTACATATATAAATGATAGCCAATGTGTTATTCGGATATATAATAAAGCTACAAAGTTTTATCAAAATGCGTTCTGTAGTTTTAGCATGACAGAGTACTAAACATTATGGATGTTTTTTTTTATAATAATATCTAGGGACAATGTCACACAGATCATCCTAGCCCCAAACTAAGCAAAGCTTGTACTATGGGTACCAGGCGACGGTATACATCTATATATATAAAAATCAATGCCACTTTTCGTTGTAATGTTATAACTCAACAACGTCTTTACCGATTTGGCTAATTTTGGTCTTGAATTATTCGTGAAAGTCCAGGGAAGGTTTGTACGTAGAGAAAATTTAAAAAAAGTCTTGAAAAAGTGTAAAATCAAGAACATTGACTTTAACATAATAATATTTTTTTTTATTACTATGCCTTATACGTAGCGAAGCACGTACCGGGCAGCTAGTACTTATATAGATTATAGATAGATAAATACTTATATACATAGAAAACATCCATGACTCAGAAACAAATATTCGTGCTCATCACACAAATTTTTGCACTTACCGGGATTCGAACCCAGAACCACCAGCTTCGTAGGCAGGAGCACTACCAACTAGGCTACGGTGACCGTTTGTTACTCTTTCACGCTAAAACTCACATACTATCGCATTTATAATATTAGTAGGATAGATTAGGAAATTTTAATAGTTATAAAGGTAATTAATTGCTAATTGGCACGTAATTGTACTAGTCCGGTATTTGAGCACGTGTTGGCGGGAATTCGTGATCAGTGAAACGATATCAAATGACCTCAGGGTCGCGGGGTGAACCAGCCCAGCCCATGGTACACGATACTGTACAGACGCCAGCACATCTAGCTACCCAAATCTGTCAAATTTCTTTTATAAATTTTCAACTTTATCACATAAGCATAAGGTTCACTTTCAATTGGGGAAGTTTGACAGTTTGGGTAGCTTGATGTGCTGGCATCTGTACACACGGCTACACATCAAGCTATACTATTCCAATATAAGTTGACATGCCATTGTATGGAAATCTTATACGACGCGAGATCAGTTTATACTGGAAATGTGTAGCTTAATGTGTAGCCGTGTGTACAAGTATACATTAACATAGCTAGAGGGCGCTAATAAACACCTACGACGCTACGCACGTACAAAGCCACTTCGTGCGGACACAAATTGCTTTTGTTCGGCGAGGAACGTGCTGCGATGGAAGCAGCTGGAATTATAGCCCTCTTATTGCGGCTGACGGCTGATGGACTTACAATGAACAACTCCTCTCTCAGTTAATTACTTGTAACTTTTACCTTTTCTAATGGCATTAAGTCGTTGCGGTGACGTGCTTGTACTAACATCCTAATCGTAAGACACGACTTGAAAGCGGCACTCAAATAATTCGAGGTACCTACAGCTATATCGTTCATGGATTTAGATGTTCTACTACCTCTTGTTTTTAATATTCTTTAACTCCAGGATATGAATGAGACCATATGAAAGAATCAACAGGCATATGAACTATTTTTCAATTATCATTTTATTTTTAAATTTTCCTATAAGATAGTTCCACAAACTCACCATCATCATCGTCATATCATGCGAAAGACGTCCAATGCTGGACAAAAGCCTACTCCAAAGATCTCCACAATTGTCCGTCTTGAGCTACACGCAACCAGCTGATTTCAGCCACCCTCACAAGATCATCGGTCCATCTTGGAGCCTGGTCGTCCTGCGTCTTCCGGTTCGTGGTTGCCACTCAAGAACCTTTCTACCCTAGCGTCCATCGGTTCTACGAGCTATGTGCCCTGCCCACTGCCACATCAGGTTGGCAATTCAGTGGACTATGTACCATTACTAATGTTAAACATCCTTAAGTGGAATAAGACAATCCTGCACTTTCTGAACTTTAAATCTAAATTGAATTATTCGTATTTATTAATGAAATTAAAAACGTGTATGTTTACAAGTAGAGCGCCAGTACCTACATGACAATGAAATGAAAAGGTCACAAAAGTAAAGATTCGTTATATAGATGATAATTTTTGACCTAAATTAATTATAATTGATGATAATATCTTCGAGACTGCATTTTTGAACTACTATTATAGGACTTTCTTTTACTTTTACGAATTAAATTCATAAATATTCTTTAACGCTGCATTGTCAGCGACTAACTCACGTGAGCTACATTTTTCTATCAAAAGTATAGATATCCCTACGAAAATTACAATAATGCATACCAATGCAATAATAAAAAATGGCCGTTAAACGTCATATTTGGCGTAAAGTAACAATTTCAACCAGTAATTTGAGTTTCTATCTAACTGTGCGAAGCCGAAACGGGTCACTACTCACTGATTACTAGTATCTTTATATAATTCTAATTTTATTTAATGGCATTTTACGTTATACCTTCGCAATTTTGCTAATTTGAAGTGGATACTTGGAGAATGAAGTGATATTCTTGAGTTGTTTTAATGTTATGTTTTAGGGTTACATAAGGATGGATTACAATTTCACGGCAATATTACTTAATAAATCCATGATTGTTGAATCTAACTGTTCATAAGTAGGTTCTGTAATGATATTACCTATATAGAATAAAACCTCTGTTGAGAAGATAGCAAACTCTGGTCATATTTGTAAAATAGCTGGACATAGGTTTTACAGTTTTAGAATAGAATTCGAATGAATAAAAAATTATAATTTAACGTTTGAGTGAAGATTGTCAAGAGTTACCAGAATGAAGTGCTAAAGAATACATTGCGAAAACGAATTTATTATTATTAAATAAAATACGTGATTGGTAATTCATACGTGTGTTATCATTGTGAATATTTTCCCCTAGATCTCAGTTAGAGCACCATTGCTGCTGCGAGTCTTACAGTACTTAATTATCTTCAATGGGTAATTTCAAACAAGCTAGGTCTCCTTATTACCGCGCAGACGGTGACGTAACGCACAGATTTAGGTTTATATACTAAATTAAGCTCATGGTATTGTGATTCGTATTGAACCTATCGGGTATTGTTAGGATTATAAATATCCACATACTTATTATAAGTGGTATGTATGCCATAAATGTATTGGATGACAAATAAATTATCATACAATGTTACTTGAAGTGATGTTTGATTATGTTAAGAGATAAATGATAATTGATAGTACATGGTTGTACTACATGCCATATAATTATTTAGTAGAATCAATTATGATTGTACGACTGCCCAAAGATAGTAATCTAACCCAAGTTCTTTGATTATATAATGTTAAATATATGACATTATATAATCAAAGCCCAAGTTGTCAGAAATTTGACTAAAAACGTCAGAATTTGGCGTAAGGTACTAATTTAAAAATATATTATGCATATTTTTTGAATGCTCGAAACTTAATCCTGCTTTTAATTTGTACAGTTGCCTCCCTAATTTAAAAATCCCTATCCCCATTAACTTTTCATCATTATTGACATTTTCATCCCTAGAAATTTTCAAAGTTTTAATCTATATATATAAAAATCAATGCCACTTTTCGTTGTAATGTTATAACTCAACAACGCCTTTACCGATTTGGCTAATTTTGGTCTTGAATTATTCGTGGAAGTCCAGGGAAGGTTTGTACGTAGAGAAAATTTAAAAAAAGTCTTGATAAAGTGTAAAATCAACATCTTTTAGCAATTTAAAATATTTTTTGTTTGAATAAATTAACTTAATAATATTTTTTTTTATTACTATGCCTTATACGTAGCGATGCACGTACCGGGCAGCTAGTCTATATATATAAAAATCAATGCCACTTTTCGTTGTAATGTTATAACTCAACAACGCCTTTACCGATTTGGCTAATTTTGGTCTTGAATTATTCGTGGAAGTCCAGGGAAGGTTTGTACGTAGAGAAAATTTAAAATAAGTCTTGAAAAAGTGTAAAATCAACATCTTTTAGCTATTTAAAATATTTTTTTGTTTGAATAAATTAACTTAATAATATTTTTTTTATTACTATGCCTTATACGTAGCGAAGCACGTACCGGGCAGCTAGTGCATTATAATATCCAAGGCAATCGCATCAAATTGTAGGTAATCTAGGCTATCTGTGAAAGTTGTGGTGGCATATTTCTAATATTTTAACAATTTATTCATGTTCATATTTATTATTTATTTATATTATGTATTATCATTATTATATCTGTTTCAGTGTTATAACACACTCTGCAAGATACACAATTAGTGATATAAATGTAGTGTCGTTAAAATTGAATTAAATTATTTCACGTTTTCCCATTTCACAATCTGACATTGGCACAATTGTCGACATCGGCACTAATTGCCATTTATAAAAAGAAGAAGAATTTAAAAACATTATTTTATTCTTCAATGTATCTACACCAGTGTTTTCGTGATTTCTATTTGTATGGTAAAGTAAATATCGAGTCAAAGAGCTTAAGTAATTTATTCAAAGGCTGCATGTGTGCAAAACACATGTTTTATGTACATAAATTGGAATCATTAATTCAATATGTAAACAATAGTAATGTTGTGCAATAGATTTACACCAGTTTAATAAATCAGTTTAGGTATTTTTTTAACTAAAGGTTCGAGCTACAGTTTTCAATCTATAAAATAAACTAATTGTAAGCCAAGTGTAGCCTAATTCATTAGGTTAAAAACAATATTTAGCCAAGGCCATGCAAAACTATTGTTCAACTTGTCTGTTGATAGCGTTTTTAATTAACGTTGCCGATTCTGGTAGAAATAGCAAAATGTGTTTTGAACACATTTAGCCCATCCATGGCCTTTAAATCAAACCATTCTAATTTAAACCGATTAAAAACAATGAGGTTATTAATTCGACTGTACCTATGTATTTTCGACTATACTTGTTTAATTTTTTAATATGTAACGGGATGACTCCGTTGTTAATGCTCTGATTTTGATCATTCTTTCTATTCCAAAGAGAACGCTTTCGAAATAGTCACTAATATGTTTTTTATAAAAATGTATCGTCCGTAGCTTAGCGACAGAGCACCTACCCAATTCACACACATTCCAATTCAATGTTAAGCTTAAATCGAGTTCAGATTTAAGCTTAACATTACCAATAATGCTATATAACTAAAGCTAAATTTTATATAAACGAAATAGTTATAAGTATCTAAGTACCAACCTACTTCCATAAAATATTTGCAATTATATTCATTTATTGGGTGCCATAAACCTCGCAATATTAGAAAAAAATGCTTAAAAAGGCGTATCCTAATCTTATTGAAATAGAAAAGAAACAAGGTTATATAAAACTTGCGTGCTTGATTTCTTATTTTATTTTATCAGTCGAGCGAGACGGATAATATTTGTGTTATTCCGTTATTAGGGTAACACGAAATTGCCTGATTTCACGTTTATCTAGCGGCCGTATAACCAAACTAATACAGCTCAGAATACAATGAATATAAAAACATCAACATTAGTTAGAAACAAAGTGATATTGATTAAAATCATGAACTTCGGGAGAAACATAAACTCACAACATGACTATTTCAAAGTTTTCCTAATAACTAAGTGCATTAGGTACAAGAAATGCCAGGAAATGCATGTATGAAGAATATAATGACAGCAATCGAGGCAAAAGAGGTGTGCAAATATCGTGACAAATGGAAATCTGTTGTCTCTGCCTAGCGTGAGTCTATATATGTATTAGGTACATAATTTAACCTAACCGTTAGGAAACCCGCGACTCTAACTATAATTACATCATTTTGAAAAAGAGCTGATACTCTTACACTACTAGATCGAATGAACTAAATCATGCTAAGAACCACCGCAAGGAAACTGGCTTTCAAATTTAAAAAAACGACATCGAAATCGGAACATCTGTTTGAGGGTTGCCACAGAGAGACACCCACAGGCAGAAATCAACGTCAAACTTATACCACCCCCTTTTTGCGTCGGGGGTTAAAATATAAATATAGTCAAATTTCATTGATTGATTGTATTTTTGAAAGAAGATAACCTGTATAATAGATAAAAAGTAGTGAAAAAATGAATTCGGCTGTTATCTTACATATTACTACAATCGGCACCACCATTAATTGTACACTTGCACTACTATAACCAATGTCTCTGCCTACACAATAAAGACGCTGTCAACGGTACTTAAAAATTATCGTCCATCCATAATAACGTCTGAAACTGCCACGATAATCAGTTACGATTCACTGTATATTGACGATTACGTCAATACCAATGACAGGTGTCAAATGTCAAATAGGTATCAACTGCGTTGTTATTTAATGAGTACTTTATATTTGACATTTGTCGTTAATAATGACCAGTGAATGGAGTAGGTAGATTGAAATGGGGTCATTGATCCAGAACGTATATATTAATATGGACATTCCTCCGGAATTGGTGGATTATTAAAAAAAAACCGGAACTTATGTAGGAATTTTATTCTGCCAGAGTGGAAGGAGTCATTTGATGATTTGCCATCCTCAAAAAAAGGTAGGAATTGTAATAAAATGAGCAATATTATTCGTTATTATTCTTCATATTTTATTTAACGGCACACAGTCACGATTTGACAAAACCCAACGACCAATCAGAACAAAGGATCATGGGTGGTACAATAACCGGTTATCAGAACAATGCGTACGCCCGCCGACGAGATGCCAGGTAGCTCACTCGTTTACTTCGGTTCGTAGAGTGCGCATCTTTGTTTGTTACTGTGTTGTGAAAACGTTACTTGACCCTGGCTTGTGTACATACTGACTTCTGGAATCTGCTCTAAACCACGATTTGGCTCGAATATACGGACTCAGATTTTTCACTATTGAATTGGATCTACATATTTAAACCAAACTTTGGTAAGTAATATTTTACTAGTTACAAGGAGTATAAAGCATGTTTGGATGTACTATAAGAATATTTTTAGTATTGTGTTTGTTCGCTTAACCTGCTGAACATACCATGAGTCTTAATATTGTTAAATCTTTAATAGAGTATGAACCAGTGAGCTTAGTGCGAAACAAAATTATGATATTCTAGTAATGTAGTCGCAATTCAGCTAACTCCACTATTAACCGACATTTTACTGGAATCCGTATATAATTTGAATGCCCTGTGTCCTCTTGCAATGTATTGGTAAAATAAATTACTATAGGCCTTATCTACTTCTCTACAAAATATTCTACGTAACAAGCCCTTTCATTTGATACCCATATTGACGGAATTGAAAAAAAAAATAAGTTGTCTGCCATCTTGTAGCGGCAGCCATTTTGGATTGACAATAATATTGAATATACATAATTGTATTGTCACCAGAATCAAAGGTGAATACCAAATTTTAGATCAATCGGTTGATAGGAAGAGGGTGAAATTTCAATGACTAAATTTGATCCACGAAAAATAAAACAAACGGAGTAAGCTAAATAAACTAAATAAAATGTAATTTTTTCATGTCTTTGTTTTAGGTGATACGAGGTTCCATCTCTAAAACAAAGTTCAGATATGGCAAACGTCAAGGCTGAAACTGTAGAAAAATGGATATCCGGTCATCCCGAACTACTTTACGATCACGCTAGTGGTACAATATACTGTTCAAAATGTGAAAGCCATTTGAAAACCATAAATAAAGGAAACGTTAAAAGACATATCGAAGGAGCAGTACACCAGGGAAAGTTTAAGCGGCCCGAAGAGGAATTTTATTTCGATCTTATAAAATTTCTCATTTTGTGCAATATTCCGTGGTCTCAGATGAAAATACTACTTTTCAAGGTTTCTTTAAAAAATATATGTGTTGTTGTACGTGTACTAATCGTACTCTGCCAGATGAATCACAGTTACGGAAAGTTTACTTGGACAAGTTTTTTAAGAATAAAATCAATTCGATTCGGCAAAATTATAAAAATGAGAAACTATGGATATCATTAGATGAAACGACAGACTTTTTAGGTCGCTATATGGTCCATTTTTTAATAAAACCATTACATCCTAGCAAT
This sequence comes from Pseudoips prasinana, assembly GCA_951640165.1. NCBI lineage: Eukaryota > Metazoa > Arthropoda > Insecta > Lepidoptera > Nolidae > Pseudoips > Pseudoips prasinana. The sequence goes on along the minus strand of OX621251.1, from coordinate 25,606,084 downwards.
TTGACTAGACCTTATTTGGTAGCATGTAAAATGCTAACTGTAGTTAATGGACAAACAATCACGCAATTTGTGTTAGAATGTTTGGAAAACTTTTGGGAAGATTCTTTTGAATCGAAGGTAGGTAACATTCTTGTCCTCTGCACTGATAGCGTTGCATATATGCTGTCTGCAGGACGAAATTTAAAACAATACTTACCTGAAATGAAGCACGTAACATGTTTGGCGCACTCTCTTCATCGCGTATCTGAGCAAATTAGGTTAGAATATCACGATGTTAACATTTTAATAGCAAATGTTAAAAAGGTATTTTTGAAAGCCCCAAGTAGAGTCAAAATTTTAAAAGAAAAATATCCAGATTTGCCGCTACCTCCCCAACCAGTTGTTACAAGATGGGGCACTTGGTTAGTGGCAACATTTTATTACGCTCAAAACTTTGAAAAAATAAAAGAAGTATTATCTTGTTTAAGCAGCTCTGATGCGGTATCTATTCGAGAGGCAAAAAATATTATAGAAAAAGAAAATTTAAAAGAAGATTTAAATTACATTAAAGACAATTATTTTATAATTCATTTGTCTTTAAAAGAATTGCAAAAGCATAATTTATCGTTGACAGATTCACTTTTAGCATTTGACAACGTCAGAGATGCTATAAATCAGTGCAATTCAGAAAATATAAAAAATAAAATAGAACGCGTTATGGAACGAAACTCAGATTTAGACACACTTAGAGAATATAGTGAGGCCATTGGAAAAATGAAGCACATAATTTAATACCTTTTTTAAAATTTGCTCCTTTGACATCGTCAGATGTAGAACGGTCTTTTTCCATTTATAAATGGACTTTAGATGTTAAAAGAAATAGGTTGAAAATAGAAAATATAGAGAAACTCATAGTTATATCTTTTAATTGTAAAGATCAGGATTACCAGGATGCTGACATTGTAATCGATGAAGATTAAAATGTGAATAAATGTAAAATGTACATATTTAACAATAAACAATGTTGATTTTTATCTTTTTTCTTTATTCTACCCCTTTTTTTTGGTCCTAAAATCTGACTAAAATCAACCTGTTCCTTCGTATGCCCTTTACGTTTCAGAGTCGTGGTGCATCCTTAGAACAGTCTCACGACCCCAGCAGGCATTGGCCCTCTATGGGGCCCCGTCATTTATTCTACCCTTAATGCAAATTACCATGACCCCTATGAAAATATTTAAATTTAAGTGCAACAATTTATGTCTATCTATAAAAGTTCTAGCCATAAAAGGCTAAAAATAAAAATTAAAGCTTCGATCGGAATTCGATTGTTTTTATTATTCAACAGATAAATAATGAATTAATTTAGTTTTGATACCTTCCTTTAAATTTTGAATTGAGTAGGAATAATATCACTACCAACATTAACAATATTTAATTGAATCCGGAAATACCGGAATTACTTTCCGGGAAAATGGCTTATCCATGTTATTCTTTCTGTGTGCATTTATGATACAAGTACCAAAAATCAATCTACCTACTCCGATCACTGATAATGACGTAACCTCCAATGTGTAGCGTCGCGTAGCGGAATACTATGGCAATTTCAGACGTCATTATAGCATAAGTCTTTTTTTATAGTCACAGGCAGTGTCTCTATCTTTATACACCATGATACAATCATAATGTCGATATATTGTGTTAGATCAGGCAATCACATGTTACGAAGTAGCTCTTGATCACTTTTCATAATTCGTTGTATATAATAACAGTGACAAGCAACGTTTTGAATTAGCTTTTAAAGTCATCGGCTACTACCCTTCGACACTGATGACTAGCAAAGATAGATCATAATACGAAATAGCATTTTAATATGCAGATGTAAGGAGCTCTTCAACATTCTTACATCAGCAATGGTAAGTGGTTAGCTCATACAGGGGTTACATAAAGCTAGGGTTGCCAACTCTAAAATCTGTTAACCAAAGAAGCGTGATCAAATTTTCCGATTATTAAGCTTAACGCCCGGATATTTTAAGAGTGTTTTTTTGTGTTCCCTGAAAAAATATTATTTGATACTTTAGAACCCCGAATTAAACCCCAGACCTTCTACGGACTCCCTATAAACTAGAAATTTTTTGGGAAAACGTGCATGGATGCCAGCCATACAAGAAAATTCAAATAAATTCCAGTCACTGAGGGAATTGTTAGTAATTCTATAAAATATATATGAGGCATAAATGGCCGTACTTACCTATTCACATTGGTTATGTTCACTTAAAAGCTTAAATTTTGTTCGCCTCGAAGTAAACATAGATATTATCTAGTTCGTTAACGACAGCCAATGACATTATAGAATATCATTGACGACAGCCAATGACAACTAGTATAAAATATTAGATCTTCGTGCTGGACGATCGGTATGTAAAAGTTGTTTGTTTGTTGATCGTTAGTTGGACAAAGTAATATTATCATACCACCAATTGTGCTAGGTTTTGTTGTCTTCTATTATGAACATGTTCTTGTTGCGTTCATTGAGGACGCATTTTGAATATTATAATTCCCGCGTTCTGCGCTCACGTAGTTTTTCTAGTATAGAGTTGTGTAATCTGTCTATAGAGTACTAGGCGAGCATAAAGCTGAAGAGAACAATTTGGCTCAATAATATCGTATAGAACTTTGTGGCTCGCATGACTCGCGTGGGTGCATCGTACATCAACGTCACAACAATAGTAACTTATTTCTTGGAAAATAGCCCTTAATGCTCACATGTTAAGGTTCCCAACTGTTGCCACATATGTGAGGCTCATTGTACATCTGTAGTAGGTATACGTATTACTGTCGAATGATCGCTTTCTTTGTCAATATTAGAGTGGGAACGTGTTTGCTATGTTGTTTAATGCTTTCAACAAGAAAACTGCTTATGATACCATGTTATTTTGGTAACTTTGTCGGCAAGCTAAAGGAAATAAACTTTTATGTTTATTTATATCTGTTTTATATGCATTGTTTATCAACATTATGCACAAAGCAGTAGGTATAGTGCGATAAGTTTGAAGTGGCATTTTATCATTTGAATATCTGTCTTCGAAGTCTTATTACCAATTATTAACTGTCCACAAAAAAGGAGGAGGTTATCAATTTGTCTGTGTTTTTCTTTTGAAGTTATACTTCTTTTGGCGGGATGGAGAAAAATGATGAGAGTGAATTTTTACGATGCGCGCGCACACCGACACCAAAAAATTTAACAGCATGAAGTTAGTTCTAGATGGTATGACAGTGAATTTTTACGATGCGCGCGCATCGTAAAAATAACAGCATGAAGTTAGTTCTAGGTGGTATGAAAATTGATAACTATGTTCAAGTTGTATATTAAGAAGTATAGCTTCTAACGCGTGTACATAAGTACACACAAGTTTTTTCGTAGGTATGTATGTTATGCGATATTTCAGAACAGATTTTAATAAAAAAAAGTTTATTCGATAGGAAAGGCTTTTCAGATGGCCCATTCTAAATGTAATTCAAATCGGATATCAATCTTAGGATTTAAAACAAAATTGTTTTTTTTTTTTAACTTTATAAATTATCACAGCTCCTCCCCCGTAGGTGACAGCGTGATAATATGTAGCCTATATGTGGATAATTTTGCGTGAATATTACTAAGAGGTCGGGCTCTTAGTAATATTCATGCAATATTTGAAATAAATCCATGCAGTACTTTTGAGTTTAGCCCGGACATACATACAGACAAAAATTCTAAAAACTATATTTTTGGCTTCGATATCGATTGTAGATCACGCCCCAAGTATCCTTTTAAAAAAAAAATCAATGTACAGTTTTGACTTTCCTACGATTTTATTATATTTTTATTAAAACATAAAACAGTAATTTTAAAAACAATCACAATAGCCAAATAAATCAATGCACTCTAAATAAATCATATAACATGACATGACTGACATTGCATGGTACGAAACACTTTATGTACGAGTCCGACTCGCACATGGCCGGTTTTGATATTTTATAATCAAGCCAACTTGTTATATCTTCAATATGTCACGTATGTATTCAGGAACTTAAGTCTTATTTGGCACAAGCTTAGCAGATACATTGTTGTGGAGTAATGTACGCCTCGCACTGTGCGGCTTTTCTGTACTATACCTAGGGTTGCCATATACATATATGGTGGTTTATTCTTGTATTCAAGACCATTTATGTAAACAAAAAGGTTTGACATTTCAAAGAACTGATTTTGTAGTTTTAACCGACTTCAAAATAAAGATCTTAATTATGTTGTCAATTCGTCTGTAGGGCTTTTTCTCGATAACTCCATTATTTTTCGTTACATGAATTTGCGTGCAGGTTTATAGGGATATTTTATAGATAGTATATGAATCGATTTTAAGTATTCTTTATAATTTTTCTTTTAATATTAAGTATCTTAGGACGACCTATATACTGCTAGATGATCCCGAAATAGACAGAGGTATGGCAACCAGATAACCTATAAACATAGTTATATAATTTTTTATATACTGTAGACACGGGTCTCATCGCGATAAATATTTAGGTAAATCATTACCTTGTTTACCCGACGTTTCGGCATGGATTGCACCAGCCGTGGTCACGGGTAGAGTCGACCCGTGACCACGGCTGGTGCAATCCATGCCGAAACGTCGGGTAAACAAGGTAATGATTTACCTAAATATTTATCGCGATGAGACCCGTGTCTACAGTACATAAAAAATGTGTACAAATCGCGAAAGTTTAAAAACATTAGTTATATAATATTTCTAAATCTATAATATTATAGATAAATTTTGATTGGCCTGTTAGTCTAGTGATTAGAGGCCAGAGGTAGTGGGTTCGAGTTAGGACTAAGACTAATAATCGTGCACATCATTGTGTGATGAGCACTTTTCTTGGTTCTGTGTCTGATTTAACAATTTTACTACCCACTTTTACAATTATAAATATTAACAAAATAATTAATGGTAGTAACACTGACCACAGCGTCTTTATTACATACGCAGTAAGAGCGGTTTTCGTAGTGCACATCGCACTGACATAGGATAGACAGTGGAATAAACAAAATGTGAGCTTCGTCATAGCTTTCCCACGCGTCGTATAATCATTGCTTATGAAAGCAACCATCAAGTATCATAATAATATGAACGATTTGATAACGTGCGCGCTATAAAATACTTAAGAGCCAATCACATTAGACTGCACGTGTAAAAAAAAAACGCAGCGCTGTCTTAAAGATGGTCACCTTCGGACTATCTCCGCGCACTCGTGTTTCGGGATCGAGTCCGCTACAGGACCATTTGTGTGACCTATAAATTGTAGTTTTGAGTCTGGGTGTAGGTACTGTGTCCGTGATTTGTGTGTTTGTAAAGACCCCCGCGATGAAGGGATTTAAATCCCTAATGCGGACGATATCTTACCAAAAAGAAATAAGGTCAAAGTGTAACATAAATAAGGAAGGAAAAAAATACCGTCGTTTTAGTGTACTGTCGATGTAGCGTACCGTCGATGTAGTGTACCGTCGATACATTAGCCCCTCGATGGAACGTTTTCGATACAGTGACCATCGATGTAGTGACTGTCGATATTATGAACTAGACCCTACTCTATGAAACTGTGGCTATGAAACTAATTAAAATGTGAAATATACAAAGAGAATGTTAACTCCTCATAGAGGAATAACGAGCTGATGCATTGCAGTCCCATGGGTAGATATAATAGTATAATAATAACGGCCATTGGGGCAGAAAGGTTCTCGAGTGGCGACCACGAACCGGAAGACGCAGCGTGGGCAAGCCCCCTGCAAGGTGGACGATTTGGTGCGGGTCGCTGGAAACGAATAGCGCAAGACTGGAGATCTTTGCGTGAACCAGCAGTGGACGTCTTTCGGCTGATATGATGATGATGATGATAATATCCTGGGGCATTATCCACACACCGCCATCTGATACCAAACTAAGTAGAGCTTGTACTATGGAAACCAGATAACTGATATACTACATACATATACTACTTTTCCTTAAGTTATAACCACTATTCATAGTACACCTTGTGTATCTTCCTATACCTATCGTTAAATAAGCTGTTTATACAATAATAATCGAACTTCTAATGTTTAAGTTTGTTTGATCACTCATTCACTGTAGCGTGACATACCTACACATAACACAAACACTTACGCTTCTCCTCTCCCACCGATTAACCCTGTTCCCCCTTACTCACAATATTAATATATGTATTATCAAATTTTAATTTTACTGTATTAATCGTAACGCCAATGGCCGCTGGGGCAGAAAGGTTCACGAGTGGTGGTGGTCAACCTTCTACAAAATGGACCGATGATCTTCTGAGGATCGCTGGAAGGCGCTGGATGCGGATAGCGCAAGACCGCCAATTGTGGAGATCTTTGGGGAAGTCTTTGTCCAGCTGGGGGCGTCTTCCGGCTGATATAATGATGATGATTCGTAATGCAAAGCGTTAAACTAAACTCATAACTGGGAAATCACAAGTACATTCTCCATAAGCGGTGTTATCCAGGGAACTCTTAAATTGATCAGCCAGTGTGTACCGCTTGTAGCTTAGCGGCAGAGCGTCTACCCCAGATTGGTAGAACGTGCTGGTTCGATAGACACCGGACGACTTGTGATTTCCTAGTTATACTAGTTAATATATAAATATATGATTATAATACATTTATATAATAACCTGGAGTGTATTCTGTAAGGTGGAGGGAGGTACTTCCCTTGTTGAGCTGCTCATAGATTGCAAGTAGGTACTCTCGTAACCGAGGGGTTAGGAGCTAAAGCTTACGTACGTGGTATCATTTCCCCTTATTCGACTAACCATAAAAAATTCCTACTCCAACAAGAGAAAACCGGTCAAGAGCATGCCTGGTCCCAGAAAAAAAAATCACACATCTTGCGCTTCACTGTGGCCGTGATAATTTTGCATTTATAATAATACGTTAAAGCTTTCCCACGCTTTAGAGTCTAAGAAAATAACCAGCATATGAATGATTCGTGCCATAAAAACTAAAGAGCCACTCACATAAATAAAGGGAGATTAAGTTGAAGCGAATCCGAGATTATTCAAGTTTGGTTGCCGAGTCGGGACCACCGACCGTCTCCACTCGGATAAAAGGGGCTTCTAACGCGCTCTCGTATTTCATTTCACTCAAAATGGATTCAACCTCACAGGCAAAAAATATTTATATTATATCAAAAGAAAGATCAAAAGTGTTCGCGTATATGAGAGAACAACCACGAGCGACTCGGAGGGGTGAGAAGGGGGGAGCGGACCTGTGAGGGATTTTTATCGAATCCCCGCATTGATGTTATGAGTTGACTTGTACGTAATATTACCATGCGTCCCACCTGCGGTGAGACAGGCCGTGTTTTCCATCATAAAAACTGTGCAAATTGATAAATTAAATAAAGATTCATAAGTAGAAGTACTAGAAGTATTTAGATACTACTGATTACTACACATAAGGTACAACTAACCATATTTTTTTCGTATATTAACTCAGCAGTTTCCAAGACAGGCAATTGTGGAGATCTTTGGGGGAGGCCTTTGACCAGCAGTGGACGTCTTTCGGCTGATATAATGATGATGAAATAACTCGACTTTAATAAAATATTTATGCTCCCATTGAACAGTATAGTAACAGTGACTGTTATAACTGTAATCTGTTGTATTCATCTGATTCATTCAGATGACAACGTTACTATACTGTTCAATGCGAGAATAAATATTTTATTAAAGTCGAGTTATTTCATCATTTGTTCTGTAATAAATGAAAAAAAATGAGCGAGTTACACGCAATGTGCATGCGCGCCACTCGAAGCCACTTTAACGATACCAGGGTAGCATTAGCGTGGTGCAGGTGACATTTTGCAGGTATTAATTATTTTTGCTGATGTTCGCTTTTTAATACATTTCTAACGAAGGGGTTCCTTTCAGTTATATTTTACGGAAAGGTTTTGCTATCGGTTTGTTTTGTTTATGGTTGCAGGTACTCTCTGTTGAGATAAGTGTTCGTTTTATAAATACAAGTTGAATTATATCACAAACAAAGAATTACACGGATGTTAATATTTTTTTTAGAGTACCTATATATTACTGTTCAAAAAAGACTTACTAAATGTATATTTTTTTAACCTTAGTTTATAATACAATTCAAAGAACATTATATGGGGCCATAATGAAAGTATACACAATGGAAATAAAGAAAAATGGTGAAAGACGGACCATAAATAAAAACTAAATTAAGTTTACCTTAAAACTAACGAAGCATTGAGGTGAAGTCATAGAAGTTCCATAGTAACAATCTTCTTGCGTAAAATGGACGACATCCCCACTTTACTCACAACAAGAATTTAAAACGAGAAACATACAATATTATCTTTCTGTATTATATTTGTGCATTTTTCTCATTAAGTTTGCTATCTTTTATAAATTCAATATAAGTCTGTATTCTATTCCCCTATTCTGAATCCTATTCTTATTAAGAATACACATTTTTAAAGTATAACATGTTCATGTCAATATAAGACGATTTAAAATTACTATCTATTTTTATTCAGCAGCCAAATTAATTCAATATTATTTCCTGTACGTAAATAGTTAGAAACCAAAAGGAACTTAAGTTACCCATAATCAATACAAACAACTAGATTAACTTCTCACACAAAAATGTTAGTCAGAATGGAGAAGGAACCAGAAAAAATTTTTCTTTAATTTGTTTAGCTTCAGAGATACATTCCGCTTCTTAATTTTCCTGTACCATTTACGTGACACGTCGTATATTAATTCGAATAAATCGCGCTACATTATATAAATCACAATAAGTCAAATACGATCCTAATCAGAGTGTAGCTTTTGTTTACTGAATCGATTATCCCACGCGCTTCGATTATTTCTTGTAGCCTACTTATCGCTCCGATCTTATCAAATATAAATATCGATTCACCGATACTAATGGTTTATTTATAAATGTCTAATAATGAGATAAAAACACACAGATAATATATTAACAAAGCACGCCAGAATAATAAACAGTTACAGTGATAAATAACGAAAACAAAGACATTAAATTCAAAGAAGTTTCAACATTTTACAGTGAACAAAAGAATTGAGAGAAACGAGTAATTCTGATACCGGGCGGCTCGCAGTGTAATGTTAGTACGAGTTATTAACTAAAGCTGTAGTGTTATCTCCTGTGTAAATTTATGCAACAATCACATCGAAACAGCCGCGGGTCCGGGGTGTCAGCGATAACATGAAATTGACACCGCATCATCAATCACTTTGGACTGAGTGGGCTGGTCGAGAGTATAGGTGTCGCGTTGCAGTTGTGGTTATCGGTTACAACCTGCTGTCGCGCCACTGATTAATAATGTACTCACATACACGATTCAATAAAAATGTCGAAATATATTTTAACAATCCCACAAACGTTCGACTTGAATTACCCTCGCGTATCACAACTTAATTATCCTTATAACAAAATAACAAGAACGTACCAGTAAAAGTATTTCTAATCGTGAAATAGAATCGAATCGCACAATTGAACCCGTAACCAATCACAGGAGTGGAACTGGTATAGTTGTCGATAATGATATTGCCCTCTTGGGGAGCTAAGCTAGCATGACGAAGAATACTCCTATTTCTCTACAGTCCGTGTTTGACCTATCGATAAAATTACAGAAAAACAAACAGCATGGGGTTGAGATATGAATTTTACTGGCGATTCTGGCTGATCGATTTTGTGATCGAGTTTTTTTTTCAATAACTTTTATTGATAAAATGGAAATTAAACCTTAAAACTTAGTGTTTGAGTGTGCCATTTACACAGCTGCACTTTTTATTCCCTCACTCTAGTGAGCCGATTGGACGGTTAGCGACACGACCGGAAATAGGTTAGGTACAGGAAAGATCACTGCGTGCTTGGGGTTGTAAAACGCCACCTTCCAGACTCCGGGCTAATATTGATGAATTTTTCTTAACGGAATCATCCTAATATTACTTTGTGTCGCATCCTGGCATATACTATTACTTTGTTGCACAAACTAGCATTCAATTTAAAAAAAAATTAAAGCCAGGTTAAACACGTCAGCGCTATAACAACGAGGCAGTCAGCAGAATTGTTGATTATTAATAATATCCTGGGACATCATTTACACACGGCCTATGTACACAGAGCGTATACTATGAAAACCAGATAACTGATACTACATAATAGTACTTTTCTTTAGTAAATACATACCTATATAGATAATGACATTAGTGTTATGTGCACAGATTCACAAGTGACGTAAAGGATGTGACAGTCCCGCGTTTAAAAGTAAGCTCATGTCGATTATAGTTTCCGGTATCTCTTACGTTCCATTGTGTGTATTGTTGTCGACCGGGACTGTGAAAGCTCGGTTTCATCCGTTGGCTATAAGGTTTGTTCTCAGAAAGCCAGCTGTCCGTCCCCAACGTAGGGAACGTCTCGCCGGGTTAGGATTACAATGTCAATAGGCGGTTCGGTTATTGAATGCCTTGCTTGGTTGGGAACTTTCCGTCTTTTTAAACGTTGTTATCAATACCCGTTGTCAACAACCACCAGACCTGTTAACGATTTAACCATCTTTGTTTTCTTTTTCTTCTTCTTCTTAGCGTTTCGATGGCAAACTCGTCAAATTTTTGTGGCCCAGAACGTGGCCACACTGATTGCCCTGCTTGTGGCACTTTTAAGATCGTGCCATGAACATGTGGCAGGGCAGGCTGGGCAAGCTGTTAGATGGGCCATGGATTGGACCGATGCTCCACAAATACAGTCCATTTTGGGGTTGTTCGACAGTCCCCACCTAGACATGTTTTCTTTGCTTCGGCCCACCTGAGTCCGGAGTCTGTTTAGGGACTTCCAGATCGGCCACGGTAATTGATGTCCAGGTGGGAGGCTTTCGGAAAGCGTGACAAACTGATCCATGAATCCTTTTTGTGCACGCCAGATGCTGCATCTCGCTGTTGAGGGATCGGTCGTTAGTGGCGTGGTGCATTTGGCAAAACTATTTCGGCTTTTAAGCCTTTGCGGCGGTAGCCTATGCCCATAGAGGGGGTGCCGGGGATCACCATCCATTTTGGCCCTTTCTAGGGAGCTTGCTACAGTCCTGCGAACGTCTGGTGGCGCTATGCCAGCCAGTGGATACAGCAAATTTACCGGGGTCGGCTTCAAACACCCAGTGATTATCCGGCACGATTCGTTTAAGGCTGTATCCACTCGCCTTGCGTGCGTGGAGCGGGCCCAAACTGAGCAAGCGTATTCGCCGGCAGAAAATGTTTTCTTTTTAACCGACGACGTCATAAAAGGAATTTAAATGTCATTTATTCCGTGAAAATTTTACATTAAAGTGGAATCGTAATGTTTTTAAGCAGGATTTCAATGCGGTTTGGTATATTTGTATTTTATTTTTTATTCGATAGAGTTTGATTTCGGCATAGTAATGGTTGTTGAAATAATATTCAAATCGGTGGTTGCTATAAAAAGTAGAAGTCGGTTTTATGTTTTGAATCAACTTCAAAAGTAGAAAGGAGGCTATCAATTAGACTGTATGTTGTGTATTTATGTTACGCGATTTATTCATTGTTTGGGAAACAATTCCAATACTTCTTAAAGGGGAGGTTTAGGAATAGTCCCATATAATTTGAAGTAAAATGTTAAGTCGGTATGTTATTAAAACAGTAGTCAAATTCTATGAAATGTACTTATAATCACACTAATATTATAAAGGCAATATTTTGTGAGTTTATGTTTGTTACTTCTTCACGTCTAAATGGCTGGAGCGATTTTAATAAAATTTGGTATGGAGTTAGCCTGCATTAACACATCGGCTATAATTTATAAACTTTAAAGCGGGTAAAACCGCGGGCACAGCTAGTTTTATATAAACTCTGTAAAATTATAGGATTGTCTTCGCAATCTCCAAGCTATCTGATCTCATAACGGTTCAAAGTTCCGTAGTTAAAGATCTCCAAGTATTCCGTTTGTGAGAGCGACTTTTGAATAATGCTTCAGTTTTTCTTATTCAGTAAGTCTTCCTATAACTCAAACAACAAAGAGCCGGCTGGAGTGATCCTAACAAAAGAATATGAGAAATATCTGCGCTTCTAGAATCCGAACCGCATCGCTACTTCGGTTATATTGGAAAATATTTCTACTTCTCCGATGTATATGAATGCTTAGTTAAATTTTGTATCGTATCAAAGAAAATTCTATTTTAGCTGTCGTTTTTCGTGTCTCAAATTTTACAAAAACTTTTATGTAATCTGATAGTTTTTCAAGAGTTTAGTTTGAATATAGATGGCGCTCATTTATAATTTAAGTCTCTGATGTTCTGATTAAATTTCTTCCGCTCGAGAAGTCTCTTTGTTGTCAGTAAGTTCTATTGCGACACAAAAGCACTCGTCTACGGCAGGATAATTTATTTTAAAGAGTCCTCTGTTTTACAAAGACTTTTTCGACTTATTACGCAGAATTGTACTTTAAAGATTGTATTTGTCGTGGAATGTGCTTCGTTATATTTTCTTTTATAATAACCTCGGCTATAATCTTGCGAGTGGCTTTAAAAGTTTTATTGAAATTTTGTTGAATTAAGTAGGTATCGTATTTGTATCAGCATTTTTGAATGCCGTTATTATCATATGCATCAGTGACCATTGTTATACAATTTCTGTGTGAATTGTTATAGTATATGATAGGACTGAACTCAATAACTAAATTAATAAATGTTTCATAGTTATAGGGACAAAATGTAACAGAAATAGTGGACGAAACATATAATAATATAGCTTAATTTGACGATGAAATTAAAGAATGTTAAACATCTGTTTTTGTATGAGAAGATTTTGACGTGTATTTTACACATTAGAAATATTCACATTCAAAAAGGTCTAATAGCTAAAAATATATTTTTCTTACTTATATCACAAACTGGTCAATTAATTATTCAGTATACGCTTTTTAAATTTTATGCTATTTATGTTTACACCTCTCATAAGTAGAATTGTTTTTCAAAAGAGTGAAAACGGTGTAGTCGCCAAAATTGAGCACTGTATCTCGCCATAAAATGCTTTGTAATTATCCGTTTGTTTAAAGAATGTATTACACAAATAAACTTCACGAGTCTAACGTTTAAACATAACATTTTATTATCTCACATGTTTTCTTCAACACACACTAGAAAAAATGTTTTATCGCCACCTACCGCGCGCCCGTGAACAAGCACGCGGTCTCATTATACGCTGCAGATACGAACAATATAACAATAATTTGTCCATTAAATCAACCAGTGTTCGTGAATATTCGTTATACATCATTATATTTAATATTGTAGGTACGTATAAACCCTATAAAGTATTTTGGACTTATATTACGGGATACCGTCATGCATAAATGTTTTTGTAATAATAAATTGATGGTGGTGTTGCCACATGTCCCCTCGCCCCACCTCCCAGCCACGATGCATTACATTACACGATTTCATAAGTATTTCTCTTTCTAACTTTTGTGAATATGGCGCGATGCGTCTGACGATGCCATGCGAGCCGGTTCGTCAAATTCTTTATATGGAAACTTTACGAGCGTCTTCCTTGCACTTAAAAAAATTCAATGCCTTTTGCGATCGTAAGGCAAGGCATGTGTTGATGAAGAACATTACTGTATGAAATATGAATTGTAAGTAGGCTATTTATTATAGAGAACAACTAACCTTTCTGTTCTCTTTGGAATCAAAAACCAACCAGAGTTTTTCAGAGAGTTATTACCTATATACTCTTTGAAAAAAAGACTGGTTGGTTTTTGTCGTTCGTTTTATAACTTGAGGGCGAGTTCGCTTTTATGTAAGGTGCTGTAAATTGTAAATTATAATACTAGGTAGGTATCTATGTTAGTATTTGCGTGTGATTTAACACTTTATCCTTCTACTTAGTGAGGTGTGAAATGATGGTCGGTGCGTCGTTTTGAAATTCGAACGAATTCATTTCATATCGCACGGGGCTAGCTGGGCCGCTCGCTACAAAGGCTCGCTAGGCCATGCGGTGATACCGGCGACTGAGCCGCGGCGAGAGCGTCGCGACTCGCGAGCGAGCGAGTCAGTGTACGTGTAGCGTGCTGTTGCGTCGCTCGTCTATTTGCGCCGCGCGATCGTGTTGAACACACGTAGGGTGACTACAAAATCCATGTTTTGGTGCACAGTGCTGATAGCTTCCTTTGTCTCTTCCTAGGTGTGCGGCAGCCAGACTCGGGCAAGGATCACACAGGGATGCCGGAGTGTCTAGTGATGGTGCGAGAGCGTGCTAACCTAGCGTAGTGTTAGTGTTACTGTAAAGTGCATTAAAGTGCTGAATGGATTGTGTCTTTTGGATTGCGATCGAGAGTCATCGGTAGATCTACTTGGGAACGGTAAGATTTACATTGGTTTACTTATTAATTATTCTTTTAAAACTTGCAATTGCTTATATGCGTACTAACCGACCTATTAAATATGCTTACAAGTATGTATTTGAAGCTAGGTTCCTTTTTTAAATATATCTACATAAAGTAACTTACTATAGCAGGTATTTAGTCTTGGCGCTTAGGAAGTTTTTATTTTAATTATTAGTACTTACTTAACTCTTATGTAGTTGTGGGTGGAAGATACTAACATTAATAATTAATTATGATATCTTCTATCTTTGTTCTTATTTGGCATGGCTATTAGTTAGTTAGATAGGTATGTAGTACAGAGTGTTGGCGGCGGGTGATTTACTTTTAAACTAGAATATTATGAATGTAATATTCTGGCAGGAATTGAACCTGGACCTTCTATCAATACAGGGACACAGGTTCGATTCCCGCCAGATTGTAAATTTATAATAACGCGGTTATGCGTTACGATTTACAATTTGCTTTGCTGAAATGGTTTATACCAAACTAAAATATTATCTATAACCATTTCATAAGGTTCAATAATTCGATTATACGATGCAAAACGGGTTGGCTATTTCATAAAATCCAATGTTATATGTGTATGTATGTATGTGTGACTAGTGAATTAGATATTTAAAGTCAACGTGACATCAGTGGATACATTTATACTACGAAAACCGTACTTACTGCATACAAAATAAAGACGCTGTCATGATGTGGCGTTAATTGGACCTACTATTACCGCGTGCTGTGGGTTTGTATGAGAAAGAATGCGTGTACGGCTGCTCTGTATAAACGTATAAACCTCTATAGTATTATTTATTTAATGTCCGATAGAGCTCGTGTTATAATCAAAGTTCATCCCAGATATTTAAGCCACATATAGATGTATCGGTAACAAAGATTATATCACATTTAGTAATGGTGTCCCAAAACTTAATAGGTACTAATACCGATAATTATTCCAAAAACACAATATAGAATTTTGAATTTGGAATAATTATCTATGTGTTGACTTTGGAATGTGGGTGTTCTGCACCTGTCATCAGAGAGTATGTAAGCACAAAAAAAAGTTTATGTTAAGTTATGGTGCTTTTTTCAGTAGAATAACATATAAACGTCGTAATAATTGACCACCGAACTTTAGAGACGGACACAATGTGTGGCATATTTTTATGTTTGTTAATATACACCAACTCCGTGCCTCTGTGGAGAATTTAATTAATCAATTTGAAACTGTTGACTCAGTTCATGATGTGGCCGTTCACGTACGAGTGGTACGAGTCAATCGCTTGATAGCTTTGCAGCAATTAGAAGAAGTGTACACAAAGTCCCATTGAACTCCAATCGACATATTTACAGTTAAAGATCTCCAGCAGCTCTTACCAAACGTAGACATTTTTCTTTAATGTCTTCGAAAGGAAAAAATGTATGCAAATAATCCATAGACTACTCAGGAGCTCTGAACTTCATCTAGTTTTCATGGCCTCTTAAACATCCAGAATATTATTAATACGCGCTGCACATAATATAATAATGAACACCTTAGGACATTATTCACACACGTTCATCTGATCCCAAACTAAGCAGAGCTTGTACTATGGAAACCAGATAACTGCTATACTACATATACTACTTTTCTTTTGCACATACATACTTATAGATACCACCCAGACTCAGGACAAACAGACATGTTCATGCACACAAACATCTGTCCTGTATGGGAATCGAATCCACGACCGGCGCCGTGCAAAGTAAGCATTTACCAACTACGCCACATCGACGGCGTTTATATCAGTATTAATGACAGATAGGTATCATATGTAAAATAATCGGAAGATTGCGATGTATTTGACACTTGACACCTGACATTGAAGTAACCTGTATTGTATACGGACGCTTACCGGAAAAAAATACGGTTTGAGACGGCATGCGATATTAAGTGTATCAAAATGTAATTGTGTTACTTGAAGCGCTTAGACATTTGATCACTCACGTATTTACTATCTTGCATAAGGTACAAATATATTAAAGAACATAAATTTACAAAATGCCAGCAAGCATCCAGTGCGACGCTCAAGCTTTGCTGGAAAATCACAATACCTACACCGCACTGTATAAATTTCTTGATATCGCAGAATGCTCAATTTAACCGATACAATCCATATCTAGGTTTACTACACGAAATAAGATACAAAGATATGACGTTTATCGATTAATCGAACTTGACGTATACATTGATTTTTATTACTGGCTTCGAAGTTTTTTATTTTTATTGCATTAGAATTATCAAAGACGACGCTTTGACCTTACCAGAGATGGATAAGACGGCAGATGCGAACCATGGGCGCCGCCATGCAACATGCGATAGATGGGCGAAAAAAATGGAGGCGAGGAGAAATTGGTTGTCTAAAAACTGACAATATACAAAAATATATACAAAATTGCAGTTGTATATATACAAAAAAAAAATGTGAGCCGTCACGGGACGCCTGGCAGATGTGAAACATCGACATTATTTTCTAAAAGTAATATGCAGAAAAGAACATATTGTGATAGGAACTAAATATGTCATAATGATAAAATAAAAAGTCGATTGCGCATGGCGACGCGTCGCCACACCGTACACACTACTATCGTATAGCGTGGCGATGCGTCGCCACGCCAGAAATCTGTTTTACGTGCGGCTATAGATGTTTCACATTAACATACAGTCGAATTGAGAATCACCTTTATTTAAATTCGTTTAAAACATCCCAAAGTATCTAAACGGGGTGATGCCTTTTACTTTGGGGCTTATAATGCCCCAGTACCTGCTCTGGGGTAAGGTTCGAACACCTAAGACACATGGATTCTCTATTACCTAATAGAGTTAACATGTGTTTGGGCGGTTTAATATGTCCTGCGCAGATGGCTTGTCTCCATTAAGATTAGCCGTCGTAGCCGAAAATCGACCACGTGGTCATTACAAGAATAAATAATAATAATAAATCTTTATTTCAGACCAAAAGTCCATACTACAAGGTTTACATAAAATATGAATAAAATAGAATAAGGCATTATCTAATTTGAGCGCGAATATACGCTTTTAGGATATTGGAATCCTGTTTATCTGCAATGACTTTTAGGATGCTGTTAGAGCTGCCTCGTATCCTGGTTATCATTGACGTCAGTCTCTTGCGTATGATGGCATGAAATCCATCTATTCTTGCTTCAGCAAACATACCAGAGGCACTACAAAATCGAGGCAGCCCCATCAACATCCTAAATCCATTATTATATTGGACACGCAGAACATTAAACGATCTCAAAGTATAACCGAACCACAGGCTGCACGTATAGAACGACTGACAATAAGCTCTAAATAAGGTAAGTTTGACTTGTGAACTACAGCGTGCAAACCTGCGGGCCAACATATTACTTCTGATCGCCAATGCCCTGCGCTCCCTCTCTATATCATGTTTGTCATCAAGGCACTCGGTAACGAAATGCTCGAGGCCACGTGGTCGAATTTCGCGTAATAAATCTATTTTACTCGTAGGTATGAATCGACATCGTAACATTTGTAACTGATAGATAAGAGACAGGATATTTACTTTAGACAGCTAGGTAAATGGTAAATCGGTCCCCTGAGTAGAATTTAATTTACCTTTCAATAGGTTTGATAAAAGTATATTGGAATTGTAAACCTTATAAATGATGAAAATCTCACTAATATTATAAAGGCGAAAGTTTGCCATGTGATTATTTTACGCATATCATTTATATCTGTGCTTTTTATTTATTAATAGCATCCTCTTTAAATAACATTTACTCTTTGAATACACAATAACATTGGTCATTATTTCATTATAGTGCCGAAAGCAATGCCAAAGCAAGTTCAATTTTTTTAAACCAATCCTATAGTCAAGGAGTTTTTGCAAATTGTATAAAATAACGTGTTTTACTAGTATCGATAGTTTCAGTTAGTATCCTATCTCTATTCGAAAGTTAATCATAGGGGCGCTTTGAGGAAATAAAACTTAATATTTTTAATTGCTATCGGGAGCGCTACTAAAAGTAGCGCTCCGAGGAATAAAACAGGAGCGCCTCTTTAGTAGCGCCTCAAAATGGTAGCGCTTCGAGGAATACCTCATGTTTCGTACTTAATAAGTATTTCGTAACTGGCTAAGAGAGAAAGAAAATGTTGCACGCACCTCGCTGCTATAGTAATATTATTGTAAAAGTAACTCAATCTCTTTCTATCTTCACTAACTTATATACATCTCCCTCTCAACGTCCGTTCGCCTCTCCCGATTTTTTTCATAACTTTTCTCCCGTCAAGCGTGTGAATAAGATTTACTTCAAACACATGTTTTTTTTAATTACGTTCCATTCGATTTGGAACTAAGTATACCAATAAATGTGGATTTTATGTTATTAACTTTTCGAGGTCGACGATAATGAAGCCATAAAATCATATTCATAAGCTGTACATCGCAACGGTACGTTGGCATATCGTTGAGAAAAACAAACATTATAACTTAAAATACATGTAGGCGGACCAAGGTACGAGTAACTAGGTAACTAGTTTTACCACCATATTGGATATAACTGTGCACCGCAGTTTTACCCGCGTTATATAGCAAAAATGATCACAGCTCCCCCGTAGGTGATATTGCGTGGTAATAATATGTAGCCTATATGTTGACCCGACCTTTTAGTAATATTCATGCAAAATTTGTAGTAAATCCGTGCATGACAAAAATTCTAAAAACTATATTTTTGGCTTCGATATCTATAGCAGATCACGTCCCAAGTATTATTTAAAAAAAATATGCAATGTACTTACCTGCGAATTAACTCATCTTTATCACAATGTTCGTACATACGGTCCATTTTTTCTTACTTGTCTTATTTGGTACACAAACACTACTCGGCACGAAAATCACTAGTTTCGTCATCAATCTCGCACTTTTAGTTAGGTATGAACATCTTGATTGTTGGAAGAAACACATACTATATAAATAACACCAAAAACTGCTTCAAATTAACCATCCAAACACATTAATTTTCATAAAATCAAAATAATATCAGAATCCATTTTCACAGATTAATAATTATATTGGCAATTTGACATTTCAAAATGCTAGTTTGTCTTCGGAACTTAGAGAAGGGAAAAGTGAATGAATGATTCTGACCAGTGTGAACTGTATAATTTTAATGTAAAAAACTGAATAATAAAGCAGAATGTTTATATATATATATATCTCAAGTTATATGTGTGTATGGTAATGTAAGGCCTTATTTTTAAAAACTAAAGTTTTTGTTGTAACTGGTCGTAGACTAAAAGTATTATTTGAAAAGTGAAATTTTTTGACTTGACGGGATACGTCCTGTCATTCGTCTCGTCGCCTCGCTTTATGTTGAACGTTACGGGTGCTCTCTGTGTGTGTTTGAAGTGTAACGCTTTGGCTTTCTACTGGACTCTGCTGATTCTTTCTGTGATTTGGACGGTTTTATTCTTTAGACTGACGACCTTTGGCTATTCTTCAAGCACATCGATATTGCATACGACTGTGATTTTAGTGCAATTGTTTTGTTTAAACCTACCCAGGTTTTCATTATACACCTGTCAGAATCGGAAGACTCCAGAAGTGAAGATACATGTAGTCAATCAAATGAATAAATAAATTAAAAATAGTTTTGTTTTATTTTTTATATAGGCCAACGATATATTTCAGGAATTATTTCTGTGATTAATGTGTGATATTCTGGCAGCTTACTACAAAATTATCAACGCTAATTTATTCCCAGGGCCATAACTAAAATTTTATTTGTCAGGAAATCCTACATTACTAATATCATTCGGTTACAGTTGTATGAATTCGTTCAGTCCTTCCTTCGATAATTTCCCAACTCTATCAATTGTCTTTGGTTACCAGTACGCCATATTTGTGTACTAAATAAGACAAGTAAGGAAAAATAGACTGTACACACGTCCCTGCTATCGACAGATATAATCAAAACAAATATTTGATTAGCTAATCTACCCCTTATCATTTTAAGATTTATATGTTTTCTGCCCAAAATTGAACAAACGCTGATAGCATTGTTTGAAGTCGCGTACAACTATTGAAGAAGGCAAAATACTAATACTACCATCTGATGCCAAAAAGCGCCATTTCAAAACAATAGACAACTTGTTCTTTTATTTCTCTTTGGTACCAAGAAATAGACTACACTCTAATAATTACTTAACAAAAGAAGCCTTATAGTTTTATCTTGGTTAAAAGGTAAGAATATCTACCTGTTTCAAAGAAAATAGAATCGTGTTCAACAACCTAAATTAAAGAACATTCATAACCATTCAGACAATATGTAGTAAAATATAAATTTCAATAATTAAACCTAAACATAATCTCTTTGTCAATAACTTAATACAAGCTAGCTAAATATCACTATTATAAAATAAATTGTATAAATTTTTTAACATTCCGTGTACCTAAATATCTGTAATAAGTAACTAGAAATAATAACTGTATTACTACAAACATGTTCTGACTATTTACAAGCGCTTTTTTAAAGTCTACGTGAATAAAAACTCTTTTTATTTTTTATAAAGCAAAACTGATTTGCGACATTCCGAAATTAATTGATAATGGATTTTTTTTGTAGTTTAGTAACAACGTACGTTTTCGTATCGAAAAAATACACTCTGATAGATAAACTCCTTCTTTTAAAAATAATAATAATCAATTTTACCCTAAATTGTCAAGAAGCCTAGCAATTCCAAAACAAGTATTGAACCAAAATTATCATTAATAGGATTTAAAAGTCTATAATCATAAACCGATATGGTATTGATAAATACGGTTTGTATATATTCAGTATGTTCAAATTATCTTTTAGTTGTTGTTTTAATTGTTGGAAACTGTATATTTATTAATTTTATTTACAGTAGCTTCAAGTGACGCTGGCGAAGCTTGCGCACTAGCACTGTCTTACTCATTACGTTATTATATGTATTTCATAAATCCGTTCAACTGCCTGGTCCTGGTCTTTTAAATATTAAAATGAGAATGTTGATTGTTGGAACTCTGTAAAGAGACATGTGAGTTGTTTTCAGCATACCTGCTTCATAGTATGAAAAAGGTATGCTGAAATGGTTTGGGCATTAAGAAAGGATAAATGATAGGAGATTGACAAACAACCGGAAGAGGAAAACCTCGTATGTTCTACGAGGTTTTTCGGGGTTCTCTAACCAAATCGGAGACATTCTCAAGAAAAACCAGGTCAAAAGTACCCTACGGCGAGCATGTATGAAGAATATAATGACATCAAACGAGGCAAAGAGGTGTACAAGGATCGTGACAAATGGAAATCCGTTGTTTCTGCCTACCGCTCTGGGTGGGAGTCTATGTATGTATAATACGAGTAGATTTACAAAATATCAATTTTCTCAAAACTTACTCTTGGTTTTTTGGTTTATGTCGGGAGAATAGTATCCCATAGGTGTTACCAAATCGGGACCTAATAAAACTTGTTCATAAAAAGGTTACAAAAACTTTTCGTCGTCGAACGTCAACAACGCAGGACCCTTTTGTTTATTTTAAGACACCAAGGAGGGTCGGAACCCATTATGGTTAGGTGTATGGCGTCGTCAAAGGCCGGCATGGCTTATTGAGAAGAAAAGTACCACGACGGAATGGAAACATCTAAATTGATCTTAACAAGATTTTGGGGAGTACGATAACGTTTTTTATTTGATCTAAAGATCAATAGTTCTTTGTTATTTCAATACAAAGATTGAGAATAATTCTCTGTTTTTTTTTATATATTATGTGTTAGAACAGTTCTGAAATAAATAATACTTTGGTATTAACAAATAAAATGCGTTATAGGGAATTTTCTATTAACTTTTTTTTTGTTACTGATACATTAGCATATGAAGCTTTCACTGCTTCACCGGACATTTCAGGAGAGTGGAGTTCATCCCATCTCTAATGATTCTGGTTACTAACCTCGATTCAGGGAGGTTCATGAGAGGTTGATTATTAGGGACCTTTCGTGCAACCGTCGCTCTACGGTAATAATCAGGACGCTCGTCCGATTGTGGATCGGATGGGACATTTCTTAGGAACGTATGTAGAATAAGAGCCATCGAGCTATGGCGGTAATTCGGTGGTATGAAGCGCACTCGATAAATAAATAAATAAAAAAGGTTTTTATTCACGTAGACTTTAAAAAAGCGCTTGTAAATAGTCAGAACATGTTTGTAGTAATATAGTTGTATACATTAGATATTATTTCTAGTTACATAGATATTTAGGTACATCTTGTATGAAAACATTTATAAAATTTATTTTATTACAGAAATGATATTTAGCTAGCTCGTATCAAGTTATTGTCAAGAGATTATGTTTAATTATCTAGTTTAAGTCTAATATTTTTACTACATATTGTCAATGGTTCTGTCTATATTAAAGGTTATTATGACGGACCTTGTGTTAATAACGACGGTCGCGCTTTAATGCTACCACCGGATCCAATGCGCCCCAACTGAGAAGACCCAGCGAAACAAACTCAGTGGGTTCATCTACTACCGGTTTCAACACGACCCAGTTGAGACGGTCCGGCGAAACATACTCAAGCGGGCATGAACACGGGATTTGGTCCAATTAGAGTAATTATTTAGTAGGCAAACACAATATATGCTCGATCGGTTGTCTGAATGCTTATTATTTTAGATTATATTTAGGTATACAAAAGAAAAACTTCGAAACAATAACATTATTCATTTTGAGACAGAGTCAATAATTTTAAATTAAGTATATGATAGCAATCATTTACAGATAGTTCACGTAACACAGCAGATCAGTCATGTCTATATGGCTACAAGATCTCCAGCGAACAATGTGCAGGTAGGAAGTGAGAGCCAGACGTCTTTGTCATCGATGTACTCTTTAGTGGTGTAATAACCCCTAGCCATAAGTATACGTTTAATATGTGTTTTAAAACTTGTGTCAGGCAGATCAGTAATTTGAGTAGGAAGCTTGTTATAAAACCTAATACAATTTCCTAAAAATGATTTATTAGTTTTGCTTACTCTAAAGCCTGGCATGGCTAGTTTGTTTTTATTCCTAGTATTTATATTATGCAGTTCACTTTTCTTTTTATAATTATGAATATTTTTTCTAACAAACATTATATTCTGATATATATATTCCGATGGCACAGTAAGTATAATTATTTCTTTAAACAAATTTCGCAAAGAATCGCGACTGCCTAAACCATAAATGGCTCTGACTGCTCTTTTCTGCAATACAAAAATAGTACCTATGTCAGCCGCCGAACCCCACAGCAGAATGCCATACGACATAATGCTATGAAAGTACGCGAAATACACTAATCTAGCAGTTTGTTCATCTGACAATTGCCTTATTTTCCAGACAGAATGCGATTTTTTAATTATTAAAAAAGGTCGTTCCAAACGAGCGCATTCCGTAGAATAAGCAGAAATAAAATTACCTGCGTATTTTTTTATCTCAGAAATAATACGAGCAATTACGTTGTTGACATAAGGGTGACTTTTGTATTCAAGTTTTAGAGTAGGTAACGCTTGGATGCGCTAGCATGAATTGACCCACTTGAAAATAGCGCCATACCATTTTATTCAAAGACCATAGTTTTCATAACAAAATGTCTTTATCATGTGAACATAACATAAATATGGGAACAGTTTTGGAAGTACGTAATAATATAAAAAAGAACTGTTTGGTTTCATGGCTATAGGAATGCCAGCGTAATGTGCGTTTAACACGCATTCGGTCGATTCTTTACAAAACTATGTAGCGAGCGTGCGTCTGACATACCGATGGCAAAATAATGTTATATTCATGTTATTACGTGTGTATATGGAGCACGCCAATGTTGTAAATCAAAAATGTATATTTATTGAGTGGATAGATAAATAATATTGTCAAAATACTTATTTATTGGATGTCATGGACATTACTCATACATGTTTGTGAAAGCGACATGAACCTACAAAATAATTTACTTGATCATCGTCATCATCATATCAGCCGAAAGACACCCACTGCGCATCCAGCGGTTTCCAGACCCCCACAAGGTATATATATTTGACGGTCACCGTAGCCTAGTTGGTAGTGCTCCTGCCTACGAAGCTAGTGGTCCTGGGTTCGAATCCCGGTAAGTGCAAATATTTGTGTGATGAGCACGAATATTTGTTTCTGAGTCATGGATATTTTCTATCTATATAAGTATTTATCTATCTATATAAGTATGTAAATCGTCGCCTGGTAACCATAGTACAAGTTTTGCTTAGTTTGGGGCTAGGATGATCTGTGTGACATTTACCCGAGATATTATTATTATTATATATAATATTTATACCATGCAGTGCGTGACCTGTCAGCTACTGAAAAACACTGTTAAAAAACACTTTTAAAATAAAATT
This sequence comes from Pseudoips prasinana, assembly GCA_951640165.1. NCBI lineage: Eukaryota > Metazoa > Arthropoda > Insecta > Lepidoptera > Nolidae > Pseudoips > Pseudoips prasinana. The sequence goes on along the minus strand of OX621251.1, from coordinate 25,581,170 downwards.
TACTCAAGATTAATTATTATTTTTTATATGTTTTGACATAGAAAAACTCAACCCCAGCACTTTTGTCACTTAAATAATCAAAAATGTTGTAATATGCTACACAATTTGGCTTTAATAATTCTCTTAAAGCTATTCGTAGACAATTTTCTAATATCGTTGTAAGTTGACGTTTCCAGCCTAGCATGAGTTGTATCTGGGGCTCTACCGGCTAAGTCGCCGAACATCGTTTTCGTGAATGGCGTTCAAATAAATAAAGACTAAAAATGGCTTAATCAATCGTTAAACCGGCTTCCATGACCACATGTGACGTCATAAATGGTCCGGAATCGATTGTCAACGTTGAAGCCGATTTAACGATTGATTAAGTCATTTTTAACCATTTTTTTGTCGTACGCCATTTAAGAAATCGATGTACGGCGACTTAGCCGGTAGAGCCCCTGTTGTATTTAATAGGTAGTGTATCAAACGCCTATGCTATCAACATTCCTAATATACGCTTGTTTCATTTCCCCAATCCCTATAGTAAATTAATTATTAAAACAATTAATTAGTAACATTATGTAGGTACTGCATAGTAACAATTTGAGTACGCGTAAAATTAAATTACCACCGTTAATGATAATTTGTAATATAGTGACGGTTATATGTATTGGTAACTATTAATATATACCAAATGTTGTATGTGAAAATGTGGTAACGTTAAGAGGTTGACAATACCTAATTTTATAGTATCACACTAGTCTCGCCCGCATAAGCTAAAAACAATAGAATGAAGCGGGGTGAAATATAAAAAATAGTAGGTATTCATTGTGAGAAAAATAATATATTCTTTTTGTCAAATATATTACAACGAAGGTTTTATTAATTATAAAGTTTACTACATATTTTATTAACATTTAAAATATAGTTTTAATTTTTCAAGATTATTTTGTTTAAAGTATTTTAGAGGAGACTTTGTGATCTTCTTTTTTCGATCTAAAGTATCGTTGTTTCGAGATTCCCACACTCGGAATCATAACTTAATAATAATATTGCCTGGAGTAAACTTTAATGGCGGTGGGAAAATATTATTAAAAAAAACATTTTCATATTATACCACATATTACTTATTAATTATTTTTCAATATTCTGTGGTCTTCGATTCGACGCACAAACGTCCAATAAAGACGCACCAAACAAAGACAGAATACGATAAAAGTGACGTCAAGTCAGTAGTACACACGGCTACATATCAAGCTATACATTTCCAGTATAAGCTGATCTCGCGTTGTATACGATTTCCATACAATGAGAGGTCAGCTTATATTGGAAATGTCTAGCTACTAGCTTGATATGTAGCTGTGTGTACCATAATATATCAGTGGTTAGTTTGTAGTTCTATTTGCTAGACGTGAGCCCTTGCTGGTTTCTAAAGACCGGTGAAGCGGTGATAACTGTAAACGTCATGTTAGAAAAAAAGAAAAATTGTACTACAATAATTAAGATTTGTTGTATTGTAAGTAAGTCCTATGTGAAATCGACAACAGTCGTAGGGTCGAGACATTATCGTTGAGAATTGATACGGGACTGAAAATAAAAATAAGGGAAAACAGAAAATAAGGAGAGTAACTGTTTATTTAAAATATAAAATCAATGGCAAAACAACGACAACAAGAATAATTCACTCTAATCATGATAAATTAATGAAAAACCAGTTCAATTACTGTTGAGAAGAACCACCAGGAAGATGTTCCTGTTTCTTCGCCCAGTCATATTTTAACATAGATTTGACTTTACCTCTATATTGAAATATTTAATAAGGGGGATAAAAACGGTACAAGTAACAATACGGGACGTGTTACGACTACGGGACGTATGGCTGCCCTAGTCTTAGTATGTAGCAACGTTCATATATTGCATAAACGTTGGTTGGTGTACAAACGCTGCTAATTGTCTTCCCTAAACATGACATAAGCTAGTTTGTCAAAAGTTATTTGTAGTCTTCCCTCGAGTGTCCCGCTGTACACAGTAAAATCTGGTCACTCCAGTTATTATCTTGGTTTTATTAACATGCATTATGCAGCGTCGTCGGTTTGCAAAGCTTCTCGGATTACTGTCAATTCTATATGAACATAATTATGTTATGCGAATATTTCTGGCTTATCATACACAAAGGGATACTTCGCAAGGAAATCCGCATGATGATGCCTTGATTTATGAATATTAAGAGTTATTAAGTATTACTTCTATTAAAATTTATCATGAGGGCATTGGTTACTTTAATGTCAGGATTGTTCAAGCCACTCAATTTCCTTTTGGGATGGCCTATAGTAATAGGGCCAATTTAATAGATCACATTTTGACATCTGTCAGTTACTAGTAAAATGACCTTATTTGGTAATTATTACAATAAACATAAATTTTAATTTAAAAAATTATATAAAGTAACTAGTTAATTATTAAATTAAAAAATTAAGCAAATGTGCAGTTCTGACTACGAAAAAATAGATAATATTCTATGCCTGCCGGTAAAGGTTACGTTGTAGAATTTTGATGAAGTGTCAAATGTGATCTATTAAATTGAACCTACTTTAGTGGCTGTTATCTATTGTCTCCAACCGGGACAGTCAGCGTTACTTACCCTTCGCACGGGGACGCTAAAAAGGAGACGGAAACATGTTCATACAATATTGGGCTCGGATGTAAAAAGATAAAAGCGGTGTCAATTAATTGGTCTATAAATTATCAGCCAATCACTAAAAATTCCATGGATTTTTTCAATCTGTGAGCAGAGTTATAAAAGATTTAGTACTTAATAGAGAGGTTATGTACCAACCTACACTAAACAGCTGATTTTTAAGGGCGATTGCTATTTAATAGTAATCCGTGTGTTAGCAAAAGTCGTACACGTTAACCAATATCAGAAGTCCATAGAGAGAATGCAGTTGTCGAGGCATATATAAACAAAACAATAAAAAATACTCAAATCACACACGCACTAAACGATACGAGAAACGAGTGACAGATCATAGATTAGGATTCAAAATCTGTCACCAGTCACTGTCAGCATAGATTAAAAATATAGTTGCCAATAACTAATAAATCGATTTGGACGATAACCGATATTATGATTTCTATTTATTTTGTTGATATTTTATTTTTTACTGTTGACATTATGTTAATGTATTTAATAATTATTATGATTAAATCGGTTATCTGGTGTCTGGTGCAAGAGTTTTTACATTACATTGTTAGAACTCATTAACGTTAATCGATTATAGTAATCAACAACCAATTTAATTCGTGACTTAAACTTATTTTTAGATTTCTCGTTTTCTAGATTGTAAATTGGGTCAAATTTTTACAGTTCGAAATAGAAAAATATAACGCTTTTTTTAAACCATATCTCAACTTATTACAGTTTGGCCCAGAAGTCCCCGTCTCCTTTAAACCACTTTGGTCCTCACCGATCTTTAAACTGACCGGAGATTACTTAGTTTGTTGTTTTACTTGCTAGCCCGCTCGCTTCTATTGTCTATTGTTCTATTGTCCGGTGTAGCAGTGACACCTAAGCAAACGATATATAACGAACGTATAGGAAACTCACGACTCTTACTATAATTACATCATTTAGGAAAAGAGCTGTTACTCTAATACTGCTGGACCGATATTAACTAAACATAGCTAAGAACCACCGCAAGGAAACTAGCTATATAATGAAAAAAACCGCACCGAATTCGATCCCTCGTTTGAGAGCTACGATGCCACAGGCAGACGCAAAAACACAGATGAACATCGACGTCAAAGTTATACACCCCTTATTTGCGTCTGGGGTTAATAAAAGGAAAATAAAAATGTAAAAGTCTATATCCAGTAACTTTGTAGTTGTACACTCTTGCTAAATGTACAGACGCCAGCACATCCAGCTATCCCAATCTGTCAAATTTCTTTTATAGATTTTCAACTTTATGACAAAAGTATAAGGTTCACTTTCAATTGGGGCAATTTGACAGATTGGGGTAGCTTGATGTGCTGGCGTCTGTATCTACTACGGACATTTAAGTACTCTCAACCGCGTCATATGTCATGAATAAGGTCTGTTCTCGTTGTGAAAGTGTAGCCAATTTCATGACGTCGACTGTACTACACTAAATTTATGTATTATTCATATAATTTCGTGTGTAATATGAAGCTTGTCTAACTGTTTGACATTCCCACGACAGTGTAGCTTATCTACGGATAAATTACATATTTATGTACAGGTATTTGTCTGACTCAGGTCTTAAACTAAGTACTTAAAGTTCTAATTCTCTATATTATTCATGGAGAATTTAGTTAATAAACTTCTCCAGTCTAATAATTTAGCACTCGGGGGAAACGGCCGCATAAAAGATTTTTTTTTGTAATTGTAACAAGATAAACTTGAGATCACCTCTGTCTGTACATCGCCAGCACATCCACCTATCCCAATCTGTCAAATTTCCTTCATAGATTTTCAACTTTATCACATGAGCATAAGGTTCACTTTCAATTGGGGAAATTTGACAGATTGGGGTAACTTGATGTGCGGGCGTCTGTACATACGCCTTTAGTCGAAGCTTATATTCGATTGAGGAGCATTCGTGATCAACCACTCGAATAATCTTATCGAGTGGGGTAAAAATGTATTTTACATTTTCATGCTGTTTTGGCACGCCGCGCTACGACGAATCTCTTATTGGAGAAGAACGACTAATATGGAATTCTTAATTTAATATAGACTGAACCATTCAGACAATGTGTAGTAAAATATATATTTGACGGTCACCGTAGCCTAGTTGGTAGTGCTCCTGCCTACGAAGCTGGTGGTCCTGGGTTCGAATCCCGGTAAGTGCAAATATTTGTGTGATGAGCACGAATATTTGTTTCTGACTCATGGATGTTTTCTATGTATATAAGTATTTATCTATCTATATAAGTATGCATATCGTCGCCTGGTACCCATAGTACAAGCTTTGCTTAGTTTGGGGCTAGGATGATCTGTGTGACATTGTCCCCAGATATTATTATTATTATATCTAAAACTTTTAATTTCGGTAATGACAATAACTTAATATAAGCTAGCAAATAACTTAATCATAACTTTTTGAAAGTAACTTAAATAAGATACCTACCTATTAAATATTTTCGGCCTTTAATCTAAATGAAGGCATTCCTCTGTAATTGTATTATTTTCAGAATAAAGTGTAGACACGATTCAACAACATTAGTATGATAAGAGTGACAGACGGACCAGGTCATCTGCTTAAATAAAGATTTGCATTATGTAAGAAATTGTGACTTTGACAAGCACTAGTGTATGTTAATACCCAAGTGCTGAATAAATTATATTTAATTATTAGCAACATATCAACATTATCTATAAAAACATGCAAAAAATTCACGTTTGTTCTATGGGAGCCCCCTCAAAAATATTTTATTTGTTGTTTAGTATTTGTTGTTATAGAGGCAACAGAAATACATCATCTGTGAAAATTTCAACTGTCTAACTATCCCGGTTCATGAGATATAGCCTGGTGACAGACGGACAGACAGACAGCGAAGTCTTAGTAATAGGGTCCCGTTTTACCCTTTGGTTACGGATTCCTAAAAAACGAAGCGAGCCTATTCCTTTCTCAAGGGCCGGCAACGTACTTGCAGCCCTTTGGTGTTGCAGGTGTGCATGGACGGCGGGTACTTACCATCAGGTGACCCGTTTGCTTTGCTATTATATATATAAAAAAAGGACTATTAAGTGCTCACGAACTCTGCAGTCGACCCGCACTTTCAGCTATAATGGGGACCGTCGGTTTAAGAGTTCAGACGGGAGTTGCTTGTATAATTCAGGTAGCTAGGCTCTATCTAGCTACCTGAATTATACAATACTACTAGTACGTAGAATACGTATGGGTACTGGTTAATCTAGTGTCAGAGTTTTTCAAACCGCCTTATTGGCCTTATTGTAGCATATTGATTGTTGTCTAATAAAATCAGCATAACGTGTCCTCCGAAGCACGAGAGACGAAATAAAACGACTTTTGCATTTGCCTATTTGTCCGTGTGCATAGTTTCTTAACATGTGGCTGTTAACGAAACGCACAGTTTCAAATTAAAACGTTGAAACTTCCTATAATAACTAAACTCAAACGTCAAATAAAAAAAAAATACTCTATAAAATTAATTACATTTTATTGCTCTATACAATGACATTTTATAAACAATGTCATTGCCTCTATAGAATTCTAGTTTTATGAGTCAATTATAACTAATTTGTTTATTATCTGAGTTTGCGGCCTTCAGAACAACATATTTTCTCATGGCAATTGATTTTATATTGATTAATAATTAGATGTGCGCTTAGTTTGTGTTCTGATTTAAAAAATATGATGTTGGTGTTTAATCTGTGGTCCATAATAGAGCTTCGTTAATATAAAAGATTGAAGATGATTTTAAAAAAATAATGTTCAATGTATAATATTAAGGTCTGATGGACCGTGAAAGTAGAAAAATGATTGCTTTGAAGTCTCGCTCGCTAGAAAAGATAAGCTATAACTTAAAATTAATAAAAAAATGAAGATCTATAATATCATATGAACAAAATGGCATCTATACTAATTCGTTTAATTTAAATATATAAAGTGGCTGTTTGAAATGGCTATTACTTTAATTTTATTTTCCCGTAACCGCAGATTAATAAATCGTTTTGGACGCAGTCAAATTTTATTTTAACATAAATAAAATATTTGGTTGGCATTAAAAATGTCATAAATATAAAGATTACAAGCTACCTAATATTGACGTTAAGACGATATAATGTATTATTGCGTTGAGGCCATTTATTTTATATTTTAACGCTTGACTTATTATTTGTATCGGCTTACAAGGTGACGAAGCCAATTCATCCAAATCAATTTTACATTCACCTTTTGAAATAAAAGTCTGTTCGGTTTATCTCAAGTTTATACAGCTGTCTCTCTTTTATGCAAATGAAAATGTCTTTGAGGGAGAAAAGGATGGGGAGGTATAATTTATTACGTCTTTTGAATTCAAATTGGGATTCCAATCCGAATTCGAAGGTGTGTAGGAAAGGTAAGAAGGTAGAAGTAGATATATAGATACACTCTTTATTGTACACCTAAAGAAATAATACAAAGCGACAACATACAAATTATAATAGTAGAATTGGCGGCCTTATCACAATGTGTGATCTCATCCAGGCAGCCTAGGTAGTGAAAGGAGAAAGGTGTTACAGAGATGGGACAGTTGCAAGTGTACAAATTGTACTATTTGCAGCATACCTAAAACTATACATACCTACTTACCCATTATATGTGTGAACTATGCAGTTTTCAAGTAGTAATCCTGGACAAGTCTTTGGAATAAACTTAGTGATCGTGTCATTAACAATGGCAACGCATTCCACAAACAAGCACCTTTTACAACGTATCGTGCGTTATTAAGAAAATTTGTGGAATGCGTCGGTATATTTAATCGCTGATTAATAAGGAATTATAATAAGGAGGAAGTGGTGGGAGATTTTAATATGTTTTGCGATAATCCTACCGTGCTTATGTTGGGATTAGCGTCCATCTGTCATTATGTATCTTGTTCCTGTCAGTCTGTTTGATATCTTACATTGAGTAAATAATATAGCGATAACAGTTACTAAGATAAGAAATATAGCGGAACTAAGCTATATTAATAAGTAGATAGCGTATTGTTTTCATTAGTCATTGTTACTCATAATTTGAGGGTAGATTTTGCAAATTTTCGATGTGGGTACTTAGAGACAACTAATCAATATTAGTTTAAAAGTGATGAAATCAGAAGATGAAGAAACAGGCCGAACGGAAATTAAATACCATTATTTAATTTTGTATCATGTGTATTAATTATCCTATGGGCAGTGACATGGCTTAACGACTGTTGTCTAATGACTACAACCGGGACCAACAGCTTAACGTGCCCCCCGGAGCACAGACATGCTCAGAATTTAAACCAATTTGGTGTAATGACCGCGAGCCTAGTTGCTTAACCTCGTCGATCACTTACGGCACGGTGAGAGCATCTACCTATGAGCGCCTGGAATCGGGGATAATTTTTTTTTATATTTTTAGAGTGGCACCAACCACATAAAAACTTTTATCTGAATACCTTGGTTCCCATATATTTTGGTAACTACATGGAATATACCCAATACATACATACATAGACTCACGCTTGTTTCCCAGAGGGGTAGGTAGAGACAACGGAATTCCCTGTGTCACGATCTTTGCACACCTCTTGCCTCGTTTACAGTCATTATATTCTTCATACATGCTCGCTGGTTTAGGGTACTTCTGACCTGGTCTTTCTTGAGAACGTCTCCGATTTGGTCCGAGAATGTTCTACGAGGTCTTCCCCTTCCGGTTGTCCCATTCACACAGGCCGGGTATACTTCTTTCGTCAATCTTCTTTCATTCATCCTTTCTAAATGCCCAAACCATCTCAGCAAACCTTTTTCTATCTTTGTGACTACACCTTCTTTCACACCATAACGCTCTCTTACATCAGTATTTCGTATTCTGCCCCTCAAAGTTATGCTCAATACTCTACTTAAATTACAAAATGATTTTACTCTTAATTATTTATCTGCGGTTTCTCACGCACGTTTTAGCGTTCCCATTTTGTTTTAGTGTCGATAAATAACTTCAGTTCTACCTAATAGCTATTCCTCGATTTTATATTCGATACTTGAGCAACAGGCTGAAGGTAGTTTAGACGAAAATAGCAAGCCGTTAATTACTCACCAGCTATTGTTGTTCAATCAATTAACTGAGCTATAAAACCGCCCGTGCAAAAATACCTGCCGGTTTTATAAAGTATTATAAACACATTAATGCCACAAAAACGAATAAATATTAATAATAGCTCATTTTATTGGTTGTGTTTCTTATCTTGATGCTTAATTTGAACATGTTTTAAAGTCAGGCACGAAGGTAGGTAAGTAAATAAATTTAGTACTTATCTCGTTATTATTAATAAATGGGAGTCATTATTTAAGTCGAATTATTATATAAAGGCTAGCCTAGGAGTTGACGTTCAAACGCGAAATTTAGGTAATTTATGATGAGGAGTACCTGAATCACCCCCATGTATGTTCTACAATTTTGCGTAGTTTTCGAGATAGATTTTTTAATGACTTTTTTCGTAAATTTCACCTAACATCAGTTTTCGCTTTTTTTCTCGTTCTGTTGAACATTTCTGGTTCTGTTTTTTGTGATAACTACTTAGCAATTTTAACCTAACACCCTAAAAAGTATGGTTGATCTAATCATTGCAGAACTGACTTAGAATTTATACGAAAATTCAAAATTAGGGTGTGAGCTCAGGACTCATACATTTTTAAAGTATAAAAATAGCAAAATCGTTGAACACACATGGGGGTGAATCGGATACTCCTCATCATAAAGTATCTAAATTTTGCGTTTGAACGTCAACTCCTCGGCCACCCTATATAAGGAAACCAATTGTAACTTGAATTTTTATACTAGCTGTCCCGGCAAACGTTGCCCTGCCACACAAATAGAAAAATAACTAGGTATCTCTTGCAGTGCCACTTACCAGGTCTATCTTAATGTACTACAAAATTTGTCAGGGTTCAAACACAAAAAAAAAATAACCAAAATCGGTCGGCTTGATTAGAAGGAGTTCAGTCATCTGTCCTGTATCAGAGATGATGTTGTGATGATTTAATTATTTTGGGATTTTCTAACTTTTCCAATACTTTAAACGTTCTTCTTCAGTGGATGATTGGTGTGAGTAATTCGTAATGTTACTTTTATAAAATAATGTAATATCGAATCCATTTATTGATGAATTAATTTTTCAACGTCAAACATGTCACATATTCTGTTTCAGTGAAAATAGTTTTTAAATGAAGAATGTACATCACTTGCATATAAAAAATTGGCTTCTTCATTCATTCAATCGGCTTCCATGAGCACATGTGACGTCATAAATGGTCCGGAATCGATTTTTAACGTTGAAGCCGATTGAATGAATGATTTAGTAATTAGTAACCATCATCTATTTTAACGATTACGATCACGATGACAGGTGAATTAGACGGTAGCTTCCATGATCTGCCTAACTTTAATAGTTCCTTTAGCTTTTTTTCTTTCATTTATGCTATACCTTGTATATCCGACACCATTTTTATTCCACGTGTGTCTAAATGAATCCTTTTTAAACTGACATAGTTTCTCCCAAAGATTCTTAGAAAAACCGTTGAATAAGTTGACCGTGTCAGAGTGAAATATAGTATGACGCCCAGATAATCCTGTCTCGACGAAAGAAGGGATGATTTTAAGTGACAGCTAATTTATCTTTTTTTTATACCGAATAGAAAACGTTCATTGTGATTGGCAAGCGTAATATACTGGCATTTATATATCGTGATTGCAAAAAATATCTTTTAAGAAGTCTTTGGATACGCTTAAGTGGTTTAATATCTGAGCGTCTTCATGCTTCGAAGGGTTTTTACGTTAAGGAGATTTATCGGAAATTTCCATTCACAATATTTGTCTTAATTTATAGGGAAAGGAAAATGATTTGGGAATATATTTATTCATAATTTAAGATAGAAATGTTTGTTAAGTAGGCTCTAATTATTGTATGTTATTATTATTGCTGATAAGAGACAGAAGCGACATGAAAGCGGCTCGGCACCAACCACGGCAAACTTCTCTTGTCAGGCCTGCGGCAGGCTATGTCGCTCTCGCATCGGTTTGTTTAGCCACAATAAGAAATGTCTCTCAGACAATGCGCCGTAAATCGTCTGTAACAGACGCAAAGGCCATATATATATTATTGTATGTATTTGTGGAAGTGATTATGTTAAAAGTATAGTAAATAAGCATAATAACCAAAGTAGCCGACATAGCCCAAAGAATCACCATACTGAAGTCGCAGTGGGCGGGGCACATAGCTCGAAGAACAGACGGCCGCTGTGGTAGAAAGGTTCTCGAGTGGCGACCACGAACCGGAAGGCGCAGTTGGCAGGCCCCCTACAAGGTGGACCGAAGATCTTGCAAGGGTCGCGGGAAGCGAAGACCGACCATTGTGGAGATCCTTGAGGGCCTTTGTCCAGCAGAGGACGTCTTTCGGCTGATATTATGATGAAATCAGCATAATTACTTACAGTGTTAGAGTTGTTCAACGACTTAACGACTATTGTTTAAAGACAACATGTTATAGATAACAAATACTCGTGCTCATAACACCTAGATTGTCCTGGGTGTGGATCGAACGTACGACCTCTAAATAACTGACAATATTCAATTTTTATGAAGTATTGTTAGTTCGATACGACCTTATCGAATGACTAGCGACATTACGCTTCACGTCTTGGGTGGCGGCTAATTTTATTATTATTCTCATAATGGTGTACAGTAAGACCTAGTCATAATATAAGGCTGGCATTTAATAACGCCGGAAGTCGGAGATATAAATAGCATTATGTACACACGGCTACATATCAAGCTATACATTTCCAATATAAGCTGACCTCTCATTGTATGGAAATCCTATATGAAATGAAATGAAATTTATTTCAGCACTTGGGTATTAACATACACTTGTACTTGTCAAGGTCACAATGCAGTACATAAACATAGTGGATAGTAAAAAGTTACAAAAAAAATGAATTAGTCAGTCCGTGCGGTTTGTTTTATCGCATATATTTTCTGAAATACTTAAATAAATAACAATTTACTAATCTATTATTTTGAAATTTAGTTCTACTATATTAAAATTAAAGAATGGAAGACTAAAGCAAAAAGACGAAATTCTAAATGAGGGTGTGATCACATGCACGGGATCACCGATCACGCGTTAATGGGCCAAAGCGATCCTCGCCGCTGAGAAACCTACCTTAGCTATCCTCTTGCTAGACGAAAAAACGGTGGGTGCATCCGCGTACATTTACAAAATTAACAAGTCACATGAAATCTACCAGAGGCGAAAAAAAAAAATATGAGTACCCCAACAGCAGTTCGACCAGTAACCGCAAGCAGCACCCGTTCACGAGTATGACGTGTGGGCCAGCCATCGCCTATACAATGCGAGATCACGTTATACTAGAAATGTATAGCTTCATATGTAGCCGTGTGTACATTTTTATTTATTTAAATTTGGTTGTGTTCAATTAAGGGCCGTACATAGGTCGGTGTTTGAGTTCAGTTAAGGGTACTGGATTGGCTGAATGTGTGCTAAATATATTTTACTTTTTGTACCAAAATTACCAACATTAATTCAAAATGTAAACTGGACACACTGTAACCATATGCCATGATCACCACGTTTGGCAGACGGGTTGGCAGTATGATGGCCATAGTAGACAGGGTGCTGCTGCCCGTTCTCTGGTTGATATTCCCTCGGGAAGACTTCTACGCCCCCCACGGGATGAGATGGGGTGACGGTACTCTATGCCGTCAGCCACACAGCAATATATGTATAAGCGAAAGTGTGTGAGTATGGATGTTTGTTACTCTTTCACGCAAAAAACTACGAAACAGATTTTGATGCAACTTTGTTGTAATATCTAAATGTACATATAATAAAATCGTAGGAAAGTCAAAACTGTACATTGAATATTTTTTAGAAAGGATACTTGGGGCGTGATCTACACTCAATATCGAAGCCAAAAATATAGTTTTAATAATTGTTGTCTGTTTGTCTGTATGTATGTCCGGGCTAAACTCAAAAAGTAGGTACTGCCTGGATTTACTTGAAATTTTGCATCAATATTACTAAGAGGTCGGGGCAACATATAGGCTACTCTCACTTTATCACCTACGGGGGAGGAGCTGTGATAATTTATAAAGTTTAACGCGGGTAAAACCGCGGGGCACAGCTAGTAGCTTATATATCCGAACGTTTAAGCAGGTGAAACCGCGGGACACCTTATATACATGATAGGTTAGTAGCTAAGAAATCTGTAAAAATAAATCATATACACTTATTGCCTACCTATGAATATTTAAAACATAATGTTGATGTAACAGGAAAACGTAATTAGCGCAAATCTAATTAAGCGTTACGTTAATTAAATGTTTGTTTTGCCAATATCGTAAGCTTGTCGTAATAAAACTTGGAGTACCTACGAGTATGTATATAGGCAATACCTACCGCCTTTTATCATAACTGACGATAACTTTGATAACCTTGTGTGAACACTCGAGATATTAGCGTTTTAATATTATTGGTATTATAATTGGTACATAAATAACCTCGTTATTAAAAGCCATTTCGATCTTAGAGCAAGAACTTGGATGAATGATCGTCTATCATCGTAAGTTTCACAAGAAACATGTGCACGACCACTCTGTGGAATCACTTAACTGATTATATTACATAAATAAATAAAATAAATAAAAAAGGTTTTTATTCACGTAGACTTTAAAAAAGCGCTTGTAAATATTCAGAACATGTTTGTAGTAATACAGTTATTATTTCTAGTAACTTATTACAGATATTTAGGTACACGGAATGTCAAAACATTTATACAATTTATTTTATAATGGTAGTGACATTTAGCTAGCTTGTATTAAGTTATTGTCAAGGAGATTATGTTTAGTTGAAGTTTTTAATATTATGTATTTAAATTAAAATTTTACTACATATTGTCTGGACGGTTCTGTCTATATTAAGGTATGAATTCAGTATTATTATTATAACGGACATTGTGAGATCCGGTATAACGTGGCAACCTCCAAGATTCCCTTCCTTAAAGCGGCCATTCTCAACGGAGACTAACTATTGCGCAGGACATATTATAGTACTACTCTCATGATCTATGAACCAGGATAGCCGAGATGACCGCAAAGAGGTCAAAGGCAGGACTGACTGCTTTGTGCTCCTCGAGGTATGCGTGTGTACTTAGCAGAATAATAATAATAAATAAATATTCTGGGACATTATTTACACCCGGCCATCTAATTCCGAACTGAGCAGAGCTTGTACTATGGAAACCAGATAACTTTTTTTTTTTATGCAGAATGGGTTTTAGCTTGACCACGATCTCACCTGATGGTAAGTGAAGATGTGGTCGAAGATGGACCGCGCGTACCCATAAGATGCCTGTTCACTCTAGCCTTGAATAAACCCATGTTGTATGAGTCTGGAAACACGTCGTTCGGGAGGGTGTTCCACTGCTTAGCCGTGCGTATGATAAAGGAGGAAGCAAAGCGCTTTGTACGGCAGAATGGGATGTCAACAACAAAGCGGTGAAAGCCCTCCCGACGCCTAGTAGTCCGATGAAAAAAGGGGGAAGGAGGGATAAGTTCATGGAGGTCTTGAACTGATATTCTATATAATATATTACTTTTGTTTTGTAAATACATACTTATATAGATAATTACTCTCAGACTCAGGATAAACAGACATGTTCATGTACACAAATATCTGTCCTGTCTGTAACAATTGCCAATCACGCCAACAATCCGTCAAATCGAGAAGAAATCAGAAGAATCAAAATATCACTCTTTTATCAGACCCGGGATCTGAGCCCAGGCAGTCCTTATCTACAGTTGTATCCGCTTCTAACGACGCAGATTTCGATTACACCCAGAAACAGAAAAATAACCGTGCTCATTACATAAATATTTTCCTGGGGCTCTACCGTCTAAGTCGCCGAATATCGTTGTCGTGAATGGCGTTCAAATAAATAAAGGTAAAAAATCTAATCTCTTAATCGATCGTTAAATCGGCTTCCATGATCAGTGATCACACGTGACGTCATAAATCGTCCGCAATCGATTGTTAACGTTGAAGCCGATTTAATGCTTGATTAAGTCATTTTCAACCTTTATTTATTTGAACGCCATTCACGAAAACGATGTTCGGCGACATAGCCGGTAACCCCCGTGGATGGATATTGAACCCACGACATCAGTCGTCAGTCAGGGTCAACCAACCTCTAGACCAACAGACCAGTCAAATACAAATAAAGCAAAATAGAGAACGTTTGCAATGCCTTCATCTAGCTCAAGTTCGTTTAACTAATAAATTTATATTAACGTATTAACTTTTTATGAGTTTTTATTATAAGTAAGTAGGTACTTACTCAGTTAACATTTACGACTTCAATGCTCTATAGCAGAGGTATAATATTTTATCGACGAAATATACCCAAGGCAGTATCGCAAACAAATTGAAGCTAAAGGCTGACTATCTCAATCGGAGTTGACTAATGGATGGACTCCAATATTTATTAATCCGTCGAATCGTATCTTGAGATTTTGGATTCAATTTGTGTTAAATTACTTAACGGTATTTTTAGGGTTCCGTACCCAAATGGTAAAACCAGACCCTATTACTAAGACATCGCTATCTGTCTGTCCGTCTGTCACCAGGCTGTATCTCATGAACCACCGTAGCCTAGTTGGTAGTGATCCTGCCTACGAAGCTGGTGGTCCTGGGTTCGAATCCCGGTAAGTGCAAATATTTGTGTGATGAGCACGAATATTTGTTTCTGAGTCATGGATGTTTTCTATGTATATAAGTATTTATCTATCTATATAAGTATGTATATCGTCGCCTGGTACCCATAGTACAAGCTTTGCTTAGTTTGGGGCTAGGATGATCTGTGTGACATTGTCCCGAGATATTATTATTATTAGTAAGACAGTTGAAATTTTCACAGATGATGTATTTTTGTTGCCGCTTAAAAACTAAATAAAATAAATATTTAAGGGGGCTCCCATACAACAAACGTTTTTATAGATAATAGTACGGAACCCTTTGTGCGGGAATCTTCTTTTTCTTCGTGGTCTTGTCGCTCGCTAGTGTTTCTTTCGGATCAAGAGAGTGTTGGAAAAGAGAGTACCCCTTTTGTTTGCGCATACACTAGATCACTATAATGTGTCCCGGGGCTAGTCTTAATGGAGAGGAGCCATTTGGCTAGTCTCCATTAAGACTGCCCGCCGGGCCTAAATTAACCGAATTATAAATACAGGCTCATGTTGCCCTTATTTAACACACGAAAACGAAGTTTTCTCGGATGTTATACCTGGCAACATTTGCTTTTTACTCACCTCTTTTTCTTTTCATAATTTGTAACTGTTTTATAAGAAAAACGTTGGAAATGTAATACTGGAAAATAAATTAAACCCTTCAGTAAAATTCACAGGAAAGATAATTATAATTTTCTGAAGTTTGTGTGACTGATTTTTGAATTATGACAGATTATCGAGCCAATCTGTCAAAATCTACTAGAAGATGGAAATTTGCTCTTGTACTAAGTAATTAATTCCACGATTTAGGCCCAAGTAATTAATTCTACGAACACGAGCGCTTCCATGACATTTTGATCTTTTAATTTTCTACGCTGAATGGTACGTCCGCTAATGGCGTTGTGAGAAAAAAGATCTTTGTTTGGATCTATTCGGTCAATATAAAGTCAGTTTGTCGCCCCAAGGAAATCATACTTACCTACATTCGCACAGACGCAAAGGGCGCACGACAAAAATTGTTGCATTGTAAACCTTCTGTGGTAGAAATAGAGTCTAATCGCCGCAAGGAATGTACGCTTGCAGCGGTGCCGCGGCCTGTCAAAGAAACGCACGCACGCGATCGTGATCAAGCAACGTAAAGTTGTAACTTTAATAATATCATTACAGCTGAAAATGTTTAGCACGATGAACCATTACCTCTCAGCTTCGTACCACCATAATTTAGTATCGCAACCATTTCACTTGTACGAATAGTTGCGCGTTACGTCATTAGGTCGTGAGATTATCTTGCTGCCCTAAGGCTGTGAGAAACTGTGGAAGATTGTCTTTATAGCTTCCGCAGCTTCTTGGCAATTGATATAGCTCTTTAAGAACAATCAAACAAAGTAAACTGGAACATACTTAGGTCATTATTAGTTTACGAGTATAGTCATTAGTGTTGTTAGGTGGTAGCTGGTACACAACTATGTGTGTATAGTTGAGGGTTACGTCATTAAGTCGTCAGATTATCTTTAGGGTTGTGAGAGACTATGAGACATATTTACGACTTCCAAAACTTACTAGCAATTATAGCGTTTTAATAACAATCTAACAAAGTAAACTGGAACATACTTAGGTCATTATTAGTTTACGAGTATAGTCATTAGTGTTGTTAGGTGGTAGTTGGTACACAACTATGTGGGTATAGTTGAGGGTTACGTCATTAAGTCGTCAGATTATCTTTAGGGTTGTGAGAGACTATGAGACATATTTACGACTTTCATAACTTACTAGAAATTATAGCGTTTTAATAATAATCAAACAAAGTAAACTGGAACATACTTAGGTCATTATTAGTTTACGAGTATAGTCATTAGTGTTGTTAGGTGGTAGTTGGTACACAAATATGTAGGTGGGGGTTACGTCATTAAGTCGTTAGATTATCTCTAGGGTTGTGAGAGACTGAGACATTATAGTTACGGCTTCCATAACTTATTGCAATTGATATTGCCTTTTAAGAACAATCAAACAAAGTAATCTGGAAGGTATTTAGTTCATTATTTACTTGTGTATTCATTAGTGTTGTTAGGTGGTACACAACTATGTAGGTACAGTTGAGGGTTACGTCATTAAGTCGTTAGATTTTCTCTAGGGTTGTGAGAGATTGAGACATTATATATATATTATATAGCTTCCGTGACATATATTAACCTTTACATTTTTTTGTAATCCCCGTCATGAAAATAGGGTGTTATGTTTCGCGTCTATTATATGCGAGAAAGACTCTCCTGACGCCATTAAAACGCGCTGCGGCACGTAGTTTTTTTCAAATACAGAAATTTTCAAATACAGGAGCGAAGAGATTGTGCGTTGCCTAAAAGTGCCGTGCAATAACTAAATCCCCGTAATAGAAAAATTTATATCGAGGTAAATGCCACTTTATAACGGTAGTATAGAGTAGCATTTACCAAGATATTTCAACTTTATTACGACCGTTTAGCGTTTGGACGGCAGAAAAACCACCGTGTGCATTGGCTCTAACGTTGGCATCCCGTCGTTGCCACGTGATTGTGTATTTTGTTGAACTTACGCGGTTTATTCGACTGAAACAAATTTTACGGATTAAAGTTTTTGCAGCTGATGTTACATTCAGTGATCACAAGCGATAAAAAGTCTCTACAAAATATACAGTGTGTTTGGTGATTTTTTTGTCTTATTTAAAGACTACGCCCGCATCGTATGTTGCTTAAAGAAAGTAATTTTTAATGGCAGGTAAGTAAGGGTCTACTTCTAGTTTTCATCCCTACTTATTTATTTATAGGGCAGTGGTTCCGCTTATCCTAGTGTCAGAAATATTTAAGCCATCCAGTAGGCCTCTGACATGGCTTAACGACTGTTACTGGAACGGTTACATGAAGGATGCAGAATAAACATCTGCACTAAAAGGTTTATGACAATTTTAAGGCGAGATATCCTGAAATAAAAAAATACTATTATACACGTAGATAAAAGATAGTAAATACCACCTAATACTCTAAAATAACCTAACAGTCAAAATCCCCCGACTCCAAACAAAAAGAGCTAAAACACCGTCTATACTTTAATCTTCAAACAAATTTAGACCATGATTTTAATTTAAAAACGGCTATAAAAATAATGTTGGCTAAAGTTTTTTCAAATTGTTAACTCAAAAGGAAAATCTCAGCTGCAGTGGAATCCGCAACGAATTTTATGTAAAATAAATACTTCAAATGAACAAATGCGACTCACCGTATAAATAAAACGACAAACATTCGTTGATTTATTTGCAGCTGGCTTTTTGGCCGCATCGATGGTCTAGGAATAGTTCCACCGCTAGTTATAAGGTCCAGTGTTCAATTCCCTGGAAAAAAGTATTATTGGGAATTACTTTGAAAAGAAAACTTATCATTGTCAGTCTTAAAATTGCCTTTGCGAGTATGCCATCGGCACTGCTCCTGTCTCCTGTCGGAATAAATCATTGTTTGATCTCTAGGAGATCATTTCCGCTGACAACCCTAATAGACATTATTATTACATGCTACATGTCGGATTATCTGAAGTTCTGTTATATTAGATTACATGTCGGTGTGACAACACTAAAATATAGTGTCTATTAGATGTTGTTACCATTCACGTCGCAAAGATTTATAGCTCGAACTCTGAATGACGAACATTGTTGCTTAGCCAACAAATAAATGACTAATGTATAAAAGCGTAAGAGTACAACACTACTTCTGTATATTGAACTTTACATAAAACGCATAACGCACAAAATGGCACTTACGCGTTTTTACAGACGCTAAATTAGCTCCGCTGCGTCAATATATTTTTTAAATTTGGAGTTTATTTAAAAAAAACACATTTAGAATGTTAACAAATTCAAGTGATTAATGTTGAAAATATTTATCTAAATATAATAAATCATAGCATATAACTGTTTTTTGCACAAGCGCTTTGCCAAACGGTTTGAAGATTAGCCGTTTATTTGTACCATGCCAATGAGTATAATTAATTTTGATAGTTGCTTAGTGTAAACTGCTAATGTTTTACTGTTATTCTCGTATGTAGTAGAGACAAAGATAACAATCACTATTTGCCTAATAAGCAGAGTCTTTTAGCTTTACGACCAATATGTACAGAACAATAGCAAAATGCTGCAAACCGTTAACTAGATGTGAGGCTGTTATCTAAATCATATATTATTGTTATTCCTTGTGACAGCCACTATTACCTAGGTACTACTTTTAGAACGGCGATTAGTATGTATATATATAGAAAATGGTTTGAGTAATCATACCTACGCCATTCTCTTAATTTGAAAGTTTTTATATTAATATCACGTAGTAGTAGCAGTGTTCACATGTCATTGAAATAATGACTGTTTAAAAAATATTTCATGTGTTCGACTTCAACTTTTGTTTTTATAAACAGATTGGAACAATACTGGTCGCAAATAAAGTTAGTTCCAATCTGTTCCGATAGCATTCCCTATTGATATAGAAAACGAAGAAACATACAGTCAAGTTGATAACCTCCTTCGTCGGAAGTCGGTTAATAATAACATACAATTTGGTTTATATTTAAAGCTGAATTTCTAAACTTAAGTAAGTATATATTTATCCATAATAAATGAATGCTAAATAAGTTCCCAAATAACTTGATACTCATCTGAGTTTCCTCATTTCTAATTCATTCTAAATATAGGTATAAATATTTAATATATAGAAGTTTCAAAAAGGCATGCTGTATAACTACCAAAAAACGTTTCACAAAATTATTTTTCATCCAATTTCAATGTGACAAAATCTGCACTGATGATGTTCATATCTGTTTTCTAGGCACTTATATGTATGACGAAACAGTTGATACCGACCATAATTGTGTAAGTGACCAAATTCCAAACTGTATTCCTATACCTATCATATAGTTAAATTGACAGAAAATTATACAAAACTATTTCTTTATTTATTGCCAAATTTATAATTCCTGTACATATACATTGTGTGGCATTCTAAACACAAAACTAAAATATTTGCGTCGGCCATATATCATATGCTCTGCTACCCTTGTTACAAAAATTATCCGGTAAAATTCTCCATACATGCGCTACCTACACCCAATAACCGATCAATGAAGAACTGTTTCTTTATTCATTGGAAACCTCCGTCTATTTTATCCTTGTTTCATACCAGACTTGGTATTTATTCCAGCCAATGTAAAAACATTCACTGCAATTCTATTCAAGATGACAGTGACATCTGAAGCATATGTTTTTATACTTTATCAGCTGTGCCCCGCGGTTTTCCCCGCGTTAAACTTTATAAATTATGTGCCATGTGTTAATCCAGGTTGTCAGCTAACTCCATACCAAATTTTATTAAAATCGCTTCAGCCGTATAAACGTGAAGAAGTAACAAACATACACATTCACAAACTTTCGCCTTTATAATATTAGTGTGATTTGAACTAAACGCCAATAGAAGTTGTTAGTCTATCTTATAGTGTTCATAGAAAGTAGTTTTCCGTGACAGATGGAGACGTGAGTCATACGTTCAAGATTTCTACTTTTGTCACTCTGATACAGGACATTTAATATTTAGACATGAACCCATATGAAACGAAGTTGCTGTACGATAACCATCTTAACTTCGTTATGAAGACCCTATGAAGGTCAAAGTGGTGTGAACTGTACTAAGATGATATATTAAGCAATAGGTCATAGCCACTTTAGAGCCAATCATATTATACCAGTAGCGAATTTACATGTTTAATCTACGAGCTAAAAGGTAATTATGTTCAAGCGGTGTGTTATTTATTTCTTATTATTCATGAATGTAGATTAAATTCAAACTACAAATTACTTATTTGCATGTTAGATTAATGTGGTAAGGAACTCTACAGTTACGTACTTAACTTATTATTATACTTAATTAATTTGATACTAATTGACAAACAAAAACAATATAATACCTAGATACGTGCAGTTACGCGGTTTTATACGAACCTTTGACAAACAATTTCCCTCCTCTTTTTATAACGATGGATGTAGTTATATTTTACAAAAGAAATCTTGTGACAAAAGCAGAATGTGCCATTGTTTGTACAACTTGAATGTTTGAAGCAAAATGGCGAATAACGATGAAATACTAACTTTGCATTTTGACACAGACACTTTTATAGCTTTTGACGTAACTGCACTTTATTTCAAAGCGAATTTCTTTGTTATGCATATTTCATTAATTTTACTTTGACTTAAATAATGTGTATATTTTATCATAATAAATTTTCGGTCGTAGTCAAATAGAAAGTAACAATTCTACTTTAGCTTTTATAACTTGAACACAAATATAACTAAATGTCAAGTATATTCCAAGCGTATTTCCGGCCAACAAGCAATTTTTCTCTGGGTAAAGTGCACCTCTGGTCCGGGTTCGATGCTCGGGCAGCGTGCCAAGTAGCGCGGCGGGTCGGTAAATCACCCGCACGTACCAGGCTAGCAGCGAGTCGAGGAGCTCTCCCAATCAGCCGCCCTATTGACAAACATACGGCTGGAGTATAATGGAATCCGTCGCGATTTATCTGCCGCTGAGCATTGAGCAATTCATCTTTTCTCTTTGAAAACATTCATACATTCTTTCAGTTGACGTCTATAATTTAATTAGGTATTAAAACTGGTAAATGGTTTATTTATATTTGTAATGGTTTTATTCTTATTTTAAATTATAGTCCAGTGAAAATAACGTAATTATTTGATGTAAAATGTGTTGAATTGATAGCGTATGTAAATGACTGTCTATTGGATCAATTAATACTTACTCATCGTATGAGCAGTGGTTACCCTGGTGTCAGAGTTGTTCAAGCCGCCCAGTAGGCCTCTGACAAGGTTTAACGACTGTTGCCTAATAGCCAAAACCGGGACCGACACCTAAACGTGCCCTTTAAAGCACGGAGACGCTCAGAATTTAAACGACTTTGGCGGTCACCCATCTATGGATTATCCGTGAGCCTAGTTGCTTAACTTCGTCGATAACTTACGGCTCGGTGAGATTACTTCAATGGGATCAATAAATATAATAGTAAGATAAAACGACTAGAATTGCTACGCTCGAATAACCTTTTTATTATGGTACACGAACGAAGAATAATGGCCACATATTGGCACTTCGCCAGTTAAATGGTTAAGTATATTGACTAATTACCCACACCACAGAACAATTAACTACACCCATACCCTTATAATAGTATTGAATCCGTCAGATAGCATATTTAGTTACATGTCAAATTCTATTCAGAACCCAAAATACTGAAATAGAAATTTATTCATACCCATTCGAATTTAAATATTCATTTCTGTTGTTTGTAGGAATTATGACATTGATGTTAAGCGGCTCTTGGCGTAATGGCGTTTGGCTTCTTGTTATATTGTGTTCAGTAATTTTTGTAACTTTCACGGAACTTTTATTCTACAGTTAACTCATTATGTAACTAACGGTAATTTGTATTTTCGTAATTATGTACGAATAATTTATATTATTGAAATCTTCTTGAAATGATGTATGACCGTGTAGCCTTCAAATGCAATAAACATTTTTTAAAAGTATATTTCTAAATTACTAGAGTCGTTTAGAATGTACCAGATACTTTGAAACTTAACTTGTCGTTTGGATATAACAGAAAGTACTACTAACTAAACTACTAAAAATGTTTACCTACATAAGGACGAGCAAAACTGTTTGTAAGTCGTCCAACGACCAGTAGACACGTGATCGTCATAATAATAGCGAACATTAGCGTCGGTATATATTGACAAATACCGCAATATGATAGCGACACAGCAACTCCTTGTGTTAATTCGTGCAAACATGTAACATTAGAAGGCGCACTTTACTCTTCGTACCTTATGTTATCCTGGTAGTTTCATCGGCATCGACTATCAGAAATAATACATTACTTTGAATGGGTTTATTTAATAATGCTTAAATGATAAGATAGGTATTATTCGAATAATAATATTATAGTAATTGCTAATAAATTGCTAAATTGCTTTAACATTCCGTCAAAACAACCGATTTTAACATAATTTATTTAAATATATCAGCATCATATAACAGCTAATACATGAATTAACAGATATAACAAACAGTAAGCTAATTATAGGTTGTCACGACTAACTAGAGTCGCTAGAGATGACTATGTTGCACTCAATCCATAATTAAATAAGTACTTATATGATAAAGGGTACAAATAACATTGTCTATGAAATAAAACATGTAACGTCGAATTGATAATTTCATCATTTCTTCATTTCTTCTTGAGTTCCGTTAAAATAACCTTTCCCGCTTGAATCTTCATTTTATTACTTTGTTTTCACTTTACAATTATGTAGCTGTTTTGATCTATTAAAAAGTAATCAAACTTAATTTTAATTCTAACCAACCAAGAAACTGTTTCTTTCATTAATTCATCGCAAATTTCCATTAAATATGATTGTTTTGTTTCAAACCTAAGTTAGAATTTATTCCAGCTAATGAGAAACGTGCTTTCGAATTTATAACCTGAGACCGCACGCGTGGTACAATAGTTAAGATAGTGAGCGTTGAAGTCCCTAGATTTACGTCGGAATTAATATACGTAGATGATTAGATTGATGTAATTTATTTAAAGGCTTACCAACTAAATACATACACAACATTAAACAACAATCTTTGATACAATTTTAAATCTTGCATGCATCTAAATTAAAGGAAAGCACGGCATCTTAAGTTTACGAAAGTACATCATTAAAACTAAGTAGGTGTTTTAAGATTTATCATCCAAGATAACAAATTGTAAAAAAAAAAAAAATGTTTTATATGTTTGTTTTGTTTTGGAATATAATATTTGCAGTTACGTGATTTGAGAAGATTAACTTCGCCGTCGTGACCAAACCGCGTAACTTCGAGAAGCAAGTTATTTTGCAGTAATACAAGAATATACTGCATTTTTCTAAACGATTATTACTCTTTGAAACTCGTTAATCCTAGTGAACGTATAGCGAGTTGAAAGAATAAATTTGTATTCCATTAATTTGAGCTTTCATATATTTCACGAATAAATGTTTTATGGAAACTTTACCTCGTACTTACTGGAATCAGAATGTTGGTGACGCATAAAACATGTACCCTAACAATATATTTTTATAACCATTGCAATTTTTCCCGCGTACTCGAGATGCGGGAGGCTGCAGGCGCCGAGGCGTACACTGAAATGCACCCTATTGAATTGAAACGTATATCGGGGAGTTTTTAAAATACTTTTATAATACGATAGGGACGAATTTTGTTTATTCTTTAGTTCGGTGCTCTGAATTGATTGTATTTTATGGTGGCTGAAGCTTACGGTTAGTTTTGCTGTGAGTAAGAATAATAAATACTTATTTCATTATATATCTTGGTTTTTAATACTAAGCAGAATAGTATAGTGTTAGTTGAATGTATTATTATCTTGGATTCTCATGTTCATGTAAGATAATATACAACTGGGACATGTTCCGATTCGGTAGCTAGTTGTGGTAGAAACGCGAGAATAACAGAAATGAGAAAAAGGACAAAATTCACAGGCAATTGATTATTGGTGAATATATAATATATTGCCTTTTTATAGTTTTGTAACGATACAGAAGGGCTCCTATTATTTCTGAAACAAATTAATACATAAACATATAAAAAAAAGGAAAGCTACTGTCCTTTTTTTTATATGTTTATGTATTAATTCGTTTCAGAAATAATAGGAGCCCTTCTGTATCGTTACAAAACTATAAAAACGCAATACAATAAACTATAAAAAGGCAACTATAAAGGCAATACATGCGATATTTATTTTAGGATAAAATTTTTACTACTTAGTTATCTGTATAAGTAATTTACAAAAGAAAAGTAGTATATTTAGTATATCAGTTATCTGATATCCATAGTACAAGCGCTGCTGCTTAGTTCGGGATATGATGGCCCTTTGTGAATAATGTCCCAGGATATTATTATTATAATTTACCTCACAGACTTCCCATCAACCGTTCTCATGTCCAAATCTTACAGAACTGTTAAAGTTTCCCCAGTTACTGTTCCGTATCGATCAACCCGAACCAGGTTGAAGCTATGACAATAAAACTATTGCAGTCTGAGTCTAGACAAGTTTATGTGGACATATCGGTTCAACTTTGGTGGATTGAGTCCAAGGAAGGCAATCCAACCATATTGGTTGAACTAAATCGCAGCTTTGGCAGTGGCCAAATTGTCAACAATTTACTGTGAGGAAAAATGTAGGTTTTATTTTAATTCTGTTGTTTACAATACAGTATTGTACTGATACACATGCCATGTAGTGTATATAAATAAATATCTTGGGATGTCGGATGTTGGGATTTGAAAGTTTATCACAAATTCCTGTAGTTTATTTCCTAGATGCTATTAATAGTTTTTCCAGTACATAAACTAGCACTGTCCCTAGCGGAAACTTCTGATGAATAAACCTAAATTGTTTATCTATACTAAGAAATGGTACGTTTCATAGAGTTAGTAAACTATATGGAGTCGTGGTAGAGGTACTGATCCCAAACTAGGCAGAGACTGTACTATGGCAACCGGCCACTCAAAAACATGCTTATATTTCTAAAAACATACATATTATAGATAAATTACACACACCACATAATCGTGCTCGAGATTTGTCCTGGGTGGAGATCGAACCCACAACCTCTGGTTAAGCAGTCAGGGTCACTAACTACTAGACCAATATACCAGTCACTATTGAGAGTTGAAGGATGTTAACTGGTCGGAGAGAATTAATATTTAGCCTAAAGTCATTAGCTACTAACAGTGCCCGCGGACTTCGTTCCGCGTTATAAATATTTTTATCCCTGTCCGTTTTTCATAGCCTATGACACTCCACAATAACGTAGCTTTCTAATGGTGAAATAATTTTGAAAATCGGTTCAGTAGATCCAGAGATTACCCCTTACAACGTCACAAACTCACAAACGTTACCTCTTTATAATATTAGTATAGATATAGACTAATAAAAAAAACTTGTGTGTACTTATGTACACGCGTTAGAAGTTATACTTCTTAATATACAACTTGAACATAGTTATCAATTTTCATATCACCTAGAACTAACTTCATGCTGTTAAATTTTTTGGTGTCGGTGTGCGCGCGCATCGTAAAAATTCACTCTCATCATTTTTCTCCATCGCACAGTGGAACGAATGTATGGGAGCGGTTGGACGTAGACATGTCCGAAAAAAAAGAGTAAAATTATGCCAAACTAATGATGCCATCTTATTCGATTACTTAATGCCTTCATAACTTGTGGTGATGAATTTCTTCATAACTCCCATATTTCGGGAGTAATTTGAGAAAATGTGTAATTTTACTATGAAAATGAGTGTATCGAGCTCTCTCCCTCCTGATTCCGGGCTTGTTTCAAGTAGCGGTCTCTAATATCATAATGCTAATACTAAGAGCTATATTTAATACTAAGACACATAGTGCGCCAAATGTGCACTTTCTGGGATAAAGAGTGATGTTTATTTTATAACACAATTTTTTTATTTTTTGTTTATTTTGTTGATTAAAACCGTTTTTCTAAAGGTTTACCTTATTACAATAACATTTCTGAGCAGCCAATTAGAGAAGATATAAGCTAATTAGGATATATAATTAGGGACTTAAGGTTTACATATAAAACTGATGCACTAATGATTACTGATAAGAACATTGCTATTATTTAATTACTAAATGGCTCTTAATACACTAATTTAGCATGCATCATTTACTAATTATCACAATAACTAATTACCTTGCAATATTTAACAAAGGATACCTGGGATACCTGGATTTTATATAAATAGGTCACTATTAGTAACTTTAAAATCAGTGTTGATTTACACCTCGTTGTATCCAAGCTAATCTCGCAATGTATTTTCCAAATTTTAATACAAATCTTGATATTCACGTTGCTTTATGCGCACGCGCACATAAAGATTTACGCGACTTTAACTATTTGTTCAGTGTTTTAAAAGATAACAGTTGTGTTCAGTTATGTGAAAGTGCTGAAACAAGTTTAAAAGACTGGTGTCGTCGATTTTGCTACCGCATTTATGCAAAATGGACAAAGTCTGGAAGAAGCACAGATAAGTTTCGGAAGAAACATGAGATTTGGCTACAGGCTGCAATTCAATGGCCGGAATTACAGAATGAAAATATGGAACCTTCTACAGAAAATATAAGTGACGTCATCGAGCCCATAATTTCTCCTGCTAAATCTGATGCTTCAACTTGTACACATCCTAGTCCTCGTAAATCTTCAACTTACTTAAAAGTCATACTCTCATCAGTTCTTGTGAATATTTTTGTTAATATATATTTCTGTATATATATAATATATTTATAGACCTCTTAATAAGTCTGTCTGCGGTTTAAAGTAAATACAAATGGGGAAAAAACGTTTTTTTTTTTTAATTTTCATTTCCTTTTATCCCAGAAAGTGCACATTTGGCGCACTATGTGTCTTAGTATTAAATATAGCTCTTAGTAATAGCATTACGATATTAGAGACCGCTACTTGAAACAAGCCCGGAATCAGGAGGGAGAGAGCTCGATACACTCATTTTCATAGTAAAATTTCACATTTTCTCAAATTACTCCCGAAATATGGGAGTTATGAAGAAATTCATCACCACAATTTATGAAGGCATTAAGTAATCGAATAAGATGGCATCATTAGTTTGTCATAATTTTACTCTTATTTTTCGGACATGTCTACGTCCAACCGCTCCCATACATTCGTTCCACTGTGCATCGCGCCAAAAGAAGTATAACTTCAAAAAAAATAGAAGCTTACATGAGATACCAGTTAAATAGTTCAGCTACACGTTGACCCGTACTTTAGGTGTCTAGTCTGGGATTTCTACTTTATCACACACTCCGATAGATTCTTCACACAAAATAATTTACGGAACCACTCTCGTCCTAACCATACTATCATCTGTCAATCCCTTTGACAGGCCGGGCTTTCAGTTTTTTGATTAATATTGGACTTAGTATTATAGTGATAAAGTTGAAATTGGTGTAGTCTTGTTTCGTTCACAAGCTGGTTAAGCGTTAGAGGGAGCTCTAAGGAATAATGAAATATTGTTTTTCACAGCTGGGGACGTGATAGTATACATCACTTCTACAATACATGCAATTAATATTGATATTCTTTGAAAGCAGTCTAATAATTAGAATGTCCTCCCGACCGAATTTCGGCCATGGCGGCCAGTCTCAATGGAGACTAGCCAATCGCGCAGGATATATTATAGTGCCCAAGTGGCTGCGCAAACACAGAGGCACTTTCTATTCCATCACTCTTATGATCGGATGGGACGACTAGCGACACGACCGGAAAGAGGTTAGTTACAGGACCAACGGATTTACTGGCTCTCAGCGGCACGGGGGTGTAATACCGCCAACTCCCAGACTTCAGGCTGATACTGAGAAATTTCTTTTTACGGAAAAATCCCAAAATCACTTTTTGCCCCGACCCGGGATTTGAACCAAGGACCTCATTATCTGCGGTGGAACACGCGACCGCTAGACCAACGAAGCAGTCAAAAGTCTACTAATACAATGAAACATAATCTTATATGTTAGATCCCTTACCTGACAGGACACTAACTTTAATTCGGAAGTTCGCCTACCATTGGACAAAACTATAGTCAAACTCATTCAAATCTTCATTACAGTAGTTCAGGATTAAAATTCACATAGATACACAAAGGTAATAAGCATTCACTGTTTATGCGTTTACCTGCACAGTCTATTACCGAGAATATCTCGTATTTCCTTTTCGGACTAACTGTGCAGCATTGTGTTAATGCAACGGATAGTAAACTATTCAGTTTGTGTGCCTTAATGAGGATATAAAGAATTATAAAAGCTTACTTTATAGTTTAAGCGACAGCATTTGCTTGCTTTTAAGATTCTTAACTTATATCTTAATAGATTAGGTACTTTCGCAGAGTTAAGTGTAGTCCGTAATATCTGGGATGTGGCCTATACGAAGTCTGAATGAGAATAGCTTGTCGCTTATTTTCAACACATACTTTATAAGGAACAACACGCTAGATCGAGGTCGAGCTTGTGCTCTCCACAATATTGCACACTTGCTATTTATTATTTATTTAAGGATATTAAAAATATATGTGACGAAACAGACCGCACGGACGGACAATTCTAAATATTTTGTTGCTTTAATTACTGTTTTTAAACTGTGTTTATATAATACATTGTGAGCTTGACAAGATCAAGTCTATTTAAATACCCAAGTGCTGAATAAATTTCATTATTTCATTTAATTATCTCGGATGATTCATGACTTATTTCAATAATTATTTTATTAACAAAAAGTCTTAATGATTCGGATATGTTGTGTCTGTTAAACAATCATGAGTTTGTTACAGTGTTAAGTTCATGAAAATCTACGTAGTGAAATCAGTCTTGCATTTATTTAGTGAAAGTCTATTAAAAGAAGAAAAATAAAAGAACTAAATGTTGACTATTTACTACGTTCACTAAATAGAAAACATTGAAAGTCTTTCTTCCTACCTCGACTGTACAATAATATAGAACAAATTGTGATGTAAAAACCTACAAAAAATAACTCTAATTTAACAGGTACCATTACTACTTTAACTTTAATAAAATATAGAGCTCTATTTCAATTTGCCTACCTTTCACTCAGAATTTTATTTATATTTAATTCAATAGTTCTCAAATTAATCCTATTGCGAATTTCAATATCATTCGCTTTGATTAATTATCCAATTTCGTGAGATGGTACCTCGATAGAATTTCTGTTAGCCATTTTGAAATTGCCTCCAACAGGTTTTTATCTAGAGGATGGAGTTGACGTTTAAATCGGTAAACTTTATGGGGAAATAACGTTTTAAAACAGGTTTCACGGATTAGTTCATGGTTCATTAGGAGCAATGCTTTTAGTCGTTGTTTTAGGTATCAGTATAAATGGCTTGCCAGCCAATCGTGAACCCAGTTTAGTACAAAAAAGGTTATATGAAGATCAACCAATTCGTTCTTAATAACAACCGTTTATTTTTCAACGTTTTTTTTTGTCGTAGATATTGCGCAGGTTAAAGCAGCTTACGTGTCATTCGCACAAAGTTACTATTACTATTAAAATGTATGTAATAAAATTCGATGGACTTCTTAATAGCTGTTAATAATGAAGTGTTGATATTCGTATAATGTAACCATACCATCAATGCCAATATAAGGTTGTTTTAATATACAGAGTATTTTTAAATTAACGTACGAAGTCGAACAGATGCTTTTTAATTCTGAGAAGAAGAGATATTTTATTAAAAGTTCACATCAACTAATTAAGTACCTACCAGTATAATTGGTCCGGACGTTAAGCAAATTACAAGTGTTGCTTGTGCCATATATTGCTCGTAGCTACGCGGTTTGGTCATATGCGTACCCTTTAAAACGTGTTTTATTCGTGTTTGGAGTTACGATGATTTACTGTAAGGATTTTTAAGACTTCGAGTCACACTGAGTTTTTTTGCTAAACGTCTACCTACCTGTTAGGTTGCCGCAACGAGTCTTATGTTTATGGTTATATTATTTATATTTGTAAGCTGATGAATAATTCATTATAATGATTAAAATGGACTTAGATGATTTGTATTGGGATTTCGAACATGATCAGTATTCTGTATAATTTTAGTAAGTGTTATCTAAGAATATTTGCATAGATATTTGCTTTTATAATTTTTGGACAGCTAATATTTATAGCTAAATAAACCTATACATTTAAAACACACTTTTTACATTCCATTTGTCTGATATATAAGGTAAGTTAACGGGCTGTTGTTGCAAATAAGTGGCATAATCGCGTAATTTGTCTGTAAGTACAGTAAGTACCACCGTAGTTTGTTATATACTCTTTGGTGCAGTACAATTATACGCGGCGTTAGGTAACCTCAGCGTATCACCTCTGTATCAATGGCAGGTGTCAAATAATTAAAAAATGTGGGAATGAGAATACGGTCGATACCTATTTAGGATTTCGCTCAGCTATTCTCCCGTAAATAGTTATTTCGTAATCCACGTTCATCTTACCCATATTTACAAGACCAAAAATCGTTAGATATACTGTCCAGAATATAAATTCGCACTTGACATTAGCAAAATCGTGCGTGGATTACGGGAATTAGAATTTGACACTCCAATTCTGACAAAGATTTCGTTATTAGATGTTCTATACTTCAAAGCGCCTCGTACGTACACATACATACCTTTGCGAATTTCATGCCAGTTCAATTTGAATTTTATACGTCCCAAGGTTTACCAGACATATGGCAACGTTATAAAATTTGCCACAGTGTAAGTAAAATGGATCATCAACTTGAAGTATGTTTCGAAATGAATAAGTTGATCAACTACATATTTCCAAGCATGTTTTTCATATAGAACATGGTACTTTTCAAATAAATACTGAAGCGTTTGTACCAGGATCGTATAAGCACGCGCGTCATAAAAAAGTTACGAGGAGTTATCAAAAGGGCGCAGTAAAGCCAAAGTCGTCGTCGACGCTATAAACTGCCCGCTATACGTAGGGTTGCCATATACAAAGTTTTCTACACTACTTAGAACTTTAGAAAAGAGCTTGGAGACACGAAGATATCGTGTGGAGAAAAAGTGTTGGGGAAATTATGGTGTTTACTATATTTTTCCATAGTTCTACTTATTTGATGTTTGTTTTATCTGTAGAAGTTTTTTATGTGGTTTTTATACACATCAGCCTTCTATAAAGATTCTGAGTAAACAAAGGAATTTTATATAGCTAGATCGTATTTACTAGAACTTTTATCCCGACTTAAACAACAGGTTATATATTCCTACCCTTAACAATATTAGTATCAAATTTTCAGGGATAGTAAATTTTAGGACAAATAAAAATATCAACGTAATTTCGGATTCACAAACAAGGAAGTCGGTCATTGCATTAAAAAAAGTATTGTCCAATTCCTTTGAACACGAACTCAGTTCAAAAGAAACTTCGGTATTGATGCACTAAAAGATTTACAACAACATATTATACTCGTACTCTAAATCAAAAGGGCCTATCAGCCCTGTATATAAAGCCTTGTTGTATTATTTCGCTATTAAGTTGAAACTGTCCGGGCATAAAGCGGGCTTATTTAGGATCATTTCAATTATTTGCCTCGTTTTAATGCGCAGCTGTTAATCAAATACGTTGTTTATGAAGACATCTTTATTTATTGGATTTGTCGTAAGCGCCTTGTGGCACTGAAGAAATGAATAATTGTCGATAAACTAATGAGAATTAATTAATGCTTTATTCAGTAAACGTAACTGTTATATTATAAACTAGCTATGTCCCGCGGTTTTACCCGCATTAACATTTATAAATTATAGCCTGTGTTATTTGGCCATATAAGCTACAATTACTTCAAAGTTTCATCAGAATTTGTTCAGTAGTTTTGGCGTAAAAGAGTAACAAACATACATCCATACATCTATACTCACAAACTTTCGCATTTATACGCGCTGTGCTCCGCGGTTTTAACCGCGTTAAACCTTATAAAAGATAAGAAGCCTATGTGTTAGTCCAGGGTGTCAGCTAACTCCATACCAAATTTTATTAAAATCGCTCCTGCCATTTATAAATGAAGAAGTAACAAACGTACACACTCACACACACACAAACTTTCGCCCTTATAAAATTAGTGCGATACATTAGTAGGATGTGTAGCTAGCGGTTTTGGCAGTGTAAGCTATATTGTTGTAAAGTTTCATTAAAATCTATTCAGTAGTTTTTACGTAAAAGAGTAACAAATATCCTTCCATAATTACAAACTTTCGCGTTTATAGTAGGATGTTAATTTGTATGATGAACTTTATATGGCATATTGGTTTATCCCACTTTCATAATAGATGATCTTTTATGAATGTTAAACGTATTTATTGCTTTATATTAATGGAACATCAAATGGATTGTATAATTGTTTTTCTGTACTATAATGATATGATATACGTATATATGAGAAATCTACTTTCCCACACGCCACAGAAACATTTCAATGGATAGTTTACAATTTGATTGCCAACTAGCGGCCACGGCTTCACACGATAGAAAATATAAATATCTTTTTAACAAGAAACGCTTATTGTGAAAATACTATGATAGACAATGCTGTAAAAGTAAAAAGGTGTAGATAGGTTAAAAGCGCTCCGGGAGCGGCACGTTGAAATGTGGCTAATTAGCCAGAATTTACTTTAGTCAGTATCGCTACGCGCTATACTACCTGAGACGACGCACTATCGCAAACCTTATTATTTATATTAGAGTATGTTTGTTCAGCACATTTGTCAAGGTAAACCATAAAAATTTAAATTCGTCGGAAGGGTGTGTGATAAAATAAAAACAGTCCCAGTCCTATAGATAACACGATAATGGATTTTGAAATGGCATGTTGGCACGGAACGTAATATTTCGTTTCGCTTTTAAAATTCTTTTCATAAACCTGCCGGTTTGAACGATGCTTTGCGTACAATTAAATTCACTGCCTCTTGGGTTTAGCGGTGGCATGTTCAACCGTAGAAGTTAAGGTTCTGGGCTCAAAACGAGTGAATAATATTTATAGAGTGCTTATTAAGCTGACGTCTATTTAATAGCATTATTCTCCTTTAAAAAGAAATTGTCCTCTAAATTAAATAAACATCTTTTGGGACAAGCAACACACTGCCATCTGATCCCAAAATAGGCAGAGACTGTACTAGGGTAACCAGACAACTGATAAACATACTTGTATATTTCTAAATACTTACATATTATAGATAAATTACACCCACACAAATAATCGTGTTCATCAAACAACGATTTGGGGTTGGAATCGAACCTAGACCTAGACCAACAGGCCAGTCAAGTCAAGTTAGTAAATATATCACCAATGTAGGCTACTATAAATATCTTTTGGGGCATGGCAGTTATAGCATATACATTTGTAAGATATTTTCAAGAAGTATTTCTCTAAGATATTTATATATGACACCATACAGTAATTTGTTTCTGGCACTAAACAGCCGCTGCCGCGGCACTCACATCATTAGTCGCTAACTTATCAATTCAGAAGTAAATATATTTATCTGTATATCTATCTAAATATGTGTCAGTAACTAACCTGAATCCAGGAGCCTGTGGAGGCCCCTGACGTGGATGCCCCCTCTCACTACAATTATCCGTTGAAGCAGTGACAGCCTCACACGCTGCCTGTAAACCTTGTTAAAACATCCTTTGAATTCGTTCGAGTTGACCATTCACTAGTAACAGAACATCGACCCTTCGCCGTTCTTACGAACGGAGCCAAGAGAGCCAAGCAGAGTTGACGAGCTACCATAGCTACGAAGATTTTAACGATCATTCTATCGAACGCTCTAGCCAATTCTCGACAGAAATATTCTTAACGGCAGCGTGGCGGAACAATGACAAAATAACTCTGCTTCAGAATTAAATACTGTCCGTTTGCTAAAACTGTTAAGGAAGGTAGGGCACCGCGTTCATTCGCTCAAAAAGCAGCCCGACTGGGGAAGTACCTCCACCTTACAGAAGACATTCCTTAATAATAACGTTAATGTCGCGTATCTGCGTGTGAATAAGGTCGCTAGAACTCATCGGGGTCAGCAACACTGGTTTGCTGACTCTTAAAGCCCGGCAACCCGCGACTCCTCCGGTGTTGCGAGTGTCCATGGGCGGACGCTCCTGCTCTTTTGTCAGTATAACATCCGCTTGGATGCTGATTACAAGTGAACGCTCAAGTCTATCAGCACCTTTAAATTATTGTTTCTTATAACGCCACTACGCAGTTTCCATCCTTTAATTTAGAATGCTTAAAGCAGTACTTATTGCAATAAATATACGCGTTGGTCTGGCACTAAGTACGCACGTAGCCTGGGTTTATGTTACGGCTTATAAGAGTAACCGGGCTTATCTATGCTGTTTTATGACTATTTTACGATTATTGCCCCTTTGAATTGGTTATAACTTGGTACGATATGAAATTTCTATAAAGGAATAATTTTAAATGAACATGTTCATTTAAGTGGTTTTTACGGCCGCGGTATTAATTTTTATGGGATTGGATCCCGTGAGATCGGCGGTGTTGTTATTTAAATTGATTTTTCTATCGCTATACTGCGATGGAATCCTGAACTTTATTTTAATTAGTCAGAGCGTTAATCAATCGTTCGATTAAAACAAGAGCATGTTGAAATTTAATATTTCATAAAAGTTGAAGCAACTGATGTAGGTGTTCTATTTTAGCAATACTAAACCAAAACCGTTTAAATGTAAAAAAAAATTGCTTCTCGTACTAAATGCGTCAGCTGATCGACATTTTGGTATGGCAAGTAAATCTTTTGTTGTGTGTATGTGTCAAATGATGTTATACACTTTGTTAAATTGGTCTTTAGTTCAGTCAACTATTTATCTTTTTACGAAAAACGCCCGTTTAGACGAATGAATGTCTGTATCATTATGGACTTATTAACACACATTGAGTTCACACAAATAGCACACCCAGAATAAGAACAAATCAGTCAAACACAAATAGTTGTCCTGTGATGGGATCGAACCCGGACCACGAGGGCGCTGAAGTAGTAGTGAGGTGACGCTGGTCATCTACTGCGATCCTAATTTTCGAGGTTTTAAACTAGTTTGAAATCTTTTTAATATACATACAGATCGATAATGACAGAGTGATCAAGTTTAATTACTGAGGATGTACCTAACTACGATACGTGATGATAAGTTCAACCTCCTCCCATGCTGGGAGCAACCGACTTTGCGGTTATATGGACCGAATGTCGGGAGTGCTACTTGTTCTGGGCAGTATGATGCGCGCAAAATATTGCCTTCCTAGTAGTTGATGATGTGTCTGGTTGTTGCAGGGCTACAATGGTGTGTGCGTGTGCGGGGCAGCGGGGGGCGGGCGCGGCGAGCCGGCGCGCATGGCGGCGCCAATGAGGGAGGGCGCGCCGGCCGGCGGAGCTCGCCCCGCGCCCCACGCGCACCCCGCCAACTTCGAGTACGATGACAACGAGTGGGACATCGGCATCGGCGACCTCATCATAGACCTCGATGCCGACATAGAGAAGACCGACGAGGCGGGCGGCATGGCGGCGCGCGCCGAACCGGACGCGCAGCGCACCGCGCTAAAGATGAAGATCAAGCGCACCAAGCCCGGCACCAAGAGCTCCGAGGCCAAGCACGAGATCGTTAAGTCGAACGAAATGAACGGCGAGCCCAAGCCGCCACCGGGCGCGGCCGCCGCGCCGCCCGCCGCCGCCAAGCGTGGCTCGGGCGGACACCGGCGGGACAAGGCGCGCGACAAGCACCACCACCCGCACCCGCCCCACGACGTCAATGGCGTGGCGCGAGTGCCGCCGCCGCCAAACGCGCCCGGCCCACCTGCGCCGCCGCCCGCGCCCGTCGCTGCGCCCGCGCCTGCTAAGCCTGAACCGCGACCGGCGGCCGCGCCGCGCCTTGACGCCAAGCCGCCACCGCCTGCGGCTCCCGCGCCTGTTCCTGCGCCGCCCCCCGCGCCTGCGCCTGCGCCCGCGCCACCGCCGCACACGCCGCACGCGTCCCCTATGCCTTCCAAACCTGAACCAGACGACTCCCGGCAAGAGTCTCATAGTACACAACCCCCTGCCAAGAAACAAAAAACAGAAACTAAGGTAAATTCTCATTCATATTCATTTAATATAGTAGCCAAACATCGGGCCTACACGGAGTAAGTACATTTATAACCTACTCCGAGATCATATTAATTAATCGCGTCCAAATGATTCAATCTGTTACGTCATAACTCATCTGCTTTATGTTTGACACCAACATAAGGTCGACGAAAACAAACGATATTCGTTTGTTATCTAATGTTGGTAGCAAACGTTTTCATCACGATTAAATATAGGTTGATGCAGGTAATTGATAAACGTGAGAATACAATGAACTAGACAAAAGATGTATAAGTATAAAATAAATAACCCCAATCAAACATAATTTAAACACTGGTTGAAGTCTGTTTGTCTATCCTCTTACTTAGCTGAATAATTAACATTGAAAACTGACGTGAATTAAACAAGCGTGTAAGCGGTTTATTGTGGTAATAACTCGGAGAGCGGTGGACACTGTAGGAAAAGGTATCATAAAATAAGTCCGTTGTAATCTAAACATGAGCAATTGATGCTGATAGCAGCAATAGTGGGATTGCTCTTATCGCGCGTGTATCCGATTGTTTCGGAACAGTGTATTTAATTGTCCGGGCTTAGGGGTGTTTGCGAGCTTGATTGAGTGCAAACGGTCGTGGGGTGTAATCCGCGCCTGTCGCCTGCCGCATTGGTCCATTAAATCACCCCGGCCACCCCTCCCCCTACGCCTCGTACCCGCTGCACTCCACAAATTAATGCGATTGTGGCCTCCGTGGCAAATAAGGCTGTGTATCTCCGATGCAGATTTGCAGAGGCCAAATTGTACCGTACATAGCTAACAGAGCTTAAAATCGCAATCAAGAATGTTTCTATAATATTATCTGCAATTAAGAGGTGTATTTTTGAATTGATCATGATTCAAAAGATTATTCGTTTTCTTTATATTATGAGCATTACCCTGGTGACGACTTGTTCAAATTCCCAACGAAAACAAACGGGACCAACTACTTTATGTACCCTCCGTGGCGGAGATGCTCTGATATTAAACTTTAACGATCAACAAACTGACCGTGTCCTTTTCCAAAGTTCATTGGAGATAAATGTGAGGGATGACTGGTACGATTGTTTTATCGACAAGATTAAAATGCGCTATTTCTACGGTCCTGTTTTCTTCTAATTACTACCAAATTGGAAATCAAACTCCGCTTATGACAAATTCTCATTTACATTCGTGCGGCGAGACGTGAAATTTTATAACGGTTTCCGGACCCTAGACTACATCTCGCTTATCATCTGGTGGGATAGTGGTCAAGAGTTATCCCATTATCCATAAAAAAGAACATAGTATTACCCAGGCCCTGTAGATGGCGATACTTCCATAATGAAGCTGCTCTTTTCTTCAGACCTGTTCCTGTTTTCACCACGATGATTTCCTGTAAATGTTATTTTATTTTGATAACCCAAAGCTTACCTATCGCGCCCAGAAGCTAGTATATTTAATAAACATTATTCTCAAGAGGTTTCATATGACATATCATATAGCGATAATTGAGCCACATGCTGTCATATTTCACATGGCGTCATAAGTCACATGCCGTCATAAATCACATGCTGCCAGAAGACACATGCCGTTTGGATAAAACTATAAAAATATCTAATAACAATTATGTAGGCAAAATGAATAATAATCAAATCTCATCTTATCTCACATTAACCGCTAAAGACAAGAAAAGATTTATTTCATCGTTATCATTTTCCCCGGCTTCTATAAAATAGAGAAAATAATCATTAGTGCGGCTGTAACGAAGAATCCTGTGCATGCAATGAACATCTTTCACAATGGACAAGCAAATGCTAGACACGCATCATTAATCATGTGGACGTGACTCCGTGCTATTGGCAAAGGTTTATGCAAACCGCTGCTCTCGTATGAACTCATCACGTTTAACCACATCAAATTATGGTTAGTTTGTTACATTATAGTTTTATCATCGACGACAGCTGGTTGAGCAACGCGATCTTTTATACCGAGCAAAATTATTGCGTAAACGTTGGGGTGAATCGCTGAGACGGTAATGTGAATCTTTGGGGCTATCTCCCCCTTGTTATTCGGCCGAGGGTTTGAATACATCGCAGCCTCTGAAATTCCATTCATTAATCACTGTCGAGAGCTCTAAAAATGTCTAAAGTGTCTGTGGAATCAATTTAACGTTCACCCCCCGAACGCGGGAAAGTTTGCGAGCGTGATAATTAAAGACGAGATATCAATTTAGAGTTCTTACTTTACAATGTTCGGATTTAATGTTGTTACGCAATTTGTTATTGAATATGGTGCCAGCGAGAAACAAAGATTCAACTTGGTGTAGATATGTAGATACCCTTGCTTATCTACTAATTAGATTCTCTTACTTCAACATAAATAGATAGATACACTTAGTTACACACCGTATAAAAACAATTCTCTCAGAAAAATTGTTTATGTAAAACAATGTTTGACTGGAATGTTGGTCTAAAGGTTAGTGACCATGACTGCTTTGAATAGAGCGAAATAAAAAAAATGCTATCAATATAACACTATTGATATAAGTCCATCTATACAGAAACATGTTTGTAACTTATAACAATACTATTCAGGTTAAAAACTAACAATATCAAGTGTCTTCCTCACAGCGCAGCGTTTATTCAGTAACTAGGCTTATAACTTATAAGCACTTTGATCTAATGTAACATCAAGATATTATTGATGCTACTACAACACAAAGCCGAGAGCGTCTATCTCTGTATTTGTTCAGCAACTCTGCCCATTGTCTGATCGCCTGGTACTTAAACTCGTATAATATACTATTATTACAACCGAGTTCCATATAAGGGGTGATACCCTCTACAATATTTAATCATTCGTTCGTTTTATATCTCGTTGGATCTTTAATGTCCCTATTTATTCTGACAAATAAATTGCGATGCCAAATTTTCGATGTTCATGGTGAAAACTTGATGTTCAGACAACAGAAGTAGAAATGTATTTAGTTAACAAAACTATTGGCAGAAAACTGTATAAAGTGAATTAAATGTGAAAGGCTTTTCAGCTAGTCAAAGAAAATCGAAATATTTAACATTAGGTATGTATGGTTTCCTATTTCTTTAATAGGCAGTAATTAATACTATACGAAAATGGAGTCTAGTCTGGAGCTAGAGTCAATTATCAATGAAAGTAGTCGAATCGTATAATGGAATTAACGAAGTTTTTACAACATAGTTAAATTTGTCAATTTGTAAGATAGTTATTTTAACTAGGTTAATTTGGTAGTATTAAAAAATTACGGAAATTTACCAATTTGGCTGTGGTTAGCATTCAATTAAGGCTATCTATTCATTACGAGCTTTGAATCATCTTACATATAAAATATATCAAATATTTATTATGATCTAAAGAAATAAACCGAAGTGATGTTTGAAAACTGTAATAATTATTATTTCCCTTGCTTTATTCTTGAAGTTTTGACGTGGTTATCGTAGTATTATATGTATGTAGTAGTAGACAATGCCCCATCAACAACTTCCCAACATAAACAATGCAAGCGAACGTTTTAATAATATGTATAATTTAAATCGTATCTAATTTTTTATAGACTTATTAAATTTAAATAATCTAATAAGATTAAAAATATAATAATAATAACAATAGTTTAAAATAATTAAATGCAACACTGAGCGTGTCATAATTATTGACATTTAATTATATATTTTTAATCTATTTCCTTGATGGCATTTGTAAAATATAAAAATACATTATCTCTGTTTGCGTATTTTCTTTAATAGATCTAGAATTATAAATATTTCTTAAAATTTCATATCTTAGAATAGATTGAAGATCAGAACAATGACTAAAGAAATTGGGACCAATTATAAATAATTTAATGTTTGTAATGGTTTTCGCAGTCGGTATTTTGTTTTCTAAATTTGTTTCTATCATCTTTTTTTGACATGCTGACGTAAGGTGAACCTATAAAAAGTAAGTAAGTTTAATAGATTCATAATGGTCATATATTCTTAAAATTATACCACAGAGACCAGATTAGAAATAGGTATTAATTATCCAGCGGTCGCCGCTGTGATAAATTAATATAATTTCTATTAAAGTGACCAAGAGAACATGATATCCAACATGTATATGTCGTCTCAAATGAGGTTAATAGCACCGCAGCGCTCGATTATAGCGATCGCTCTGAATAAATTTACATGTTGATTGCCCACTGATCAGTGTTCTCACTAAACTAACTGCTAACTGGCTGCCAAGCTCGCTGCTTACATTAAATAAATATGTTAGCTTGTGCCACAAGTCACGCCAATTCTACCATTTTTTTATGCCACTGATTGCTTTAAAGAGTTTATCATACTAATGATACTACCTCTAAGTACCGCTTTTACAACTGGTATATTTATCTGAACGTTTCGGTTAAGAGGAATCCGTAATTCAGAGTTTATTTCTCTCCACACATTCGTGTGAAATATAAAACAACATACTAAGATAAAGTTCCCGATTATATAAGTTACAATTGCCAGTAAAAAATTAAAATTAATTTGAAAGCCAAATTGCATAGCAAGGTTTATTATAAATTTTCATAGTAAATGCTTGGGATTGAGTCACACTTAGCAGACGCAATTAAGTATAAAATTAATTACATTTCAGTTTCTACGTAAAAAGAACTCCTATTGAATATTTCTTAGTAGCTAAAAAACAAAAGCTAATATCTAAATTGCGTCATAAATATTATCCTAGTGCTAAAATCTAGGGAGAAAACTGACAACAAGGCATGGTCTCATGGTCAAGTCTTAATAAAAACCGGAGTGAATGTTCTTTAGTCTGTAGTTACCTATATAAATAGTGAAAAGTTCCAAAGGGCATCGGCTCTGCTGCCGTTAGCGAATAATGTATCGAGTGGACTGTGCAAAATTGAACCATTTCAGTCGTGAATGATAAATTCCGATGAATTTTACGCTTCAACGACTTTATTTATACGTCGGTAGGCTTGTTACACGTTACATGCCCCAAGCATTTTACCATTCAATTAAAGCGCTTTATTGCTCCACCCAAAACTCCATGGCTTCATACCGAGATATTAAAATTTAATAACCTGTACACGAAGCAATTGATTGATGAGATTAAATAAATTACCTACCAGATACCCTGCCACGATTCCCTCGCAGGGCAACGGAACGAATCGCAATAATTACGATACTGGTACCTTGAAAGGTAATTTACCGTCTAATTGATTGTCAATGCATACTTTTTTCATCATGATGTGTACAGTTTGAGAGGAGGCTATTACTGTAATAGCGGAAAAACCTGAGCGCGGGCGA
The DNA here is from genome assembly GCA_951640165.1 of Pseudoips prasinana. Lineage (NCBI taxonomy): Eukaryota > Metazoa > Arthropoda > Insecta > Lepidoptera > Nolidae > Pseudoips > Pseudoips prasinana. The sequence goes on along the minus strand of OX621251.1, from coordinate 25,538,545 downwards.
AACTCGTCTAGCAAATAAAATTAGTTAGAGTTTTATTTGCTAGCGCCGCTTAATTGTCTAGCAAATAAAAGTTAGGTTGCTAAGTATTCCGCGCGATGGGACACACCTTTGGAGTTCAAACCTCGCTTAAGGACTGTTAGTAAATAAGTAACATTCATGAGAGAGTCCGTTTTAAGGGACGTGTTCTGTAACTGTTGCTCTAAGACGCAGGCCGCTCTTCTAATAGTGAGTTGGAAAGGGCATTTCTATCCCACAGTCAAACCGTAAACACGGTTTTGTGGGACAAAAATGTATTATTGTCAATGAATTTTCGTGTAATAATAAATAAAATAATAATCATAAGTGATCACCGACGCAAATGGACATTCGCAACACCAGAGGGACCACAAGTGTGTTGCCTGCCTCCAAGAAATAATTTCAAATTTATTGCTCGTGTTTTTCTGTGATTGGTTAAATGCTTTAGAGAGACATCTCTCACTAAGAAATCGTTGTACGTATATGTCGGAAAGTGTGGTTAGAGTGTTTAGGTAGAAGTGTGGTTGCATAAAGCTTGATATTAAGATTATACTCTACAACATATTAAAAGACTACACATTACAAAGAACTTCCGTAAGTTCTCTATTGGAACTAGTATCCAAACCGGCATTATTAGGATCATATCAAATTTGGCTAAGAAGAGAGGAGAACACTGAGAGACAGAGAATGTGAGCGTCGATATAATAATAATATCCAGGGACATTATTCTAAGCAGAGCTAGTACTATGGAAACCAAATAACTGATTTACTTACATATACTATTATTTTTTTGTAAATTCATAATTATATAGATAATTTCACCCCGACTTAGGACAAACAGACATTTTCATGCACATAAATATCTGTCCTGGGTGGGAATCGAACCCGACGGCGTGAAAAGCAAGCATTTGCCAACCACGCCAGCAGGCCTGTCGATATATCACACTAATATTATAAAGGTGAAAGGTTATGACTGTGTAAGCGTGTATGTTTGTTACTTCTTCACGTCCGTTTGGCTGGAGCGATTTTAATAAAATTTGGTATGGAGGTAGCTGACACCGTGGATTGACACATAGGCTATAATTTATAAAGTTTAACGGGGGTAAAACCGCGGGGCACAGGAAGTACATACATAGGATTAGAAGATGTAGAGCTGTAGATCTATTGCTCAGTTACGAATGCTGTAATACAATTTACCATGCTAATGATTGTGCTTGAAGTTATAATTAATATGAGACAAGAGTATAATAGAGGAAGGTGATTACTTTTTGCTATTGAATGTTCATTAAGGTATTGACTAAGACGGCAGAAGGCGCGAGCCGGTAGTTTGCCAGCAGATGCCGGCGGCTACTGTGTAATTATTATTGGCGTAATTAGGATGTGAGCTCGGGCAGAGCCCGCGGCGCCGACAGCTCCACTCCAACAAATGCCATTATTATTTCCGCTTCGCATTATACTCGGCTGCGGTTTGTTACGTTCTCGTTTATTATGTCATGAACAATTGTAATGATAATAAATATTCGCTACCGCGGAGCAAATTGATTCCACATTAATTGCAGTGAGCTATAGACTTTTAGTTTTTTTTTATCATTTTGCCAATAGTAATGATCAAAGTGACAACGTAATTTATGGGAGGTCTTGTCTGAACTGACCTTAAGTCTAGGTACTTTAGAAAAACAGGCCATTCTTAATTTGGTGTACATATGTATGTATATAGATATATAATACTCCTGGTCGATTTCGGCGCAGATGGCTAGTTCCCATTGAAACTCGCCAGTTTTAATGGAGGCTAGTGATCTGCGCAAACACAGAGGCACTTTCTATTCCATCACTCTCATGATGCGTTGGGATGAATAGCGACACGCCCAGAAAGAGATCAGGCATATGACGGATGGCTTTACGTGCTTTACGAGACACGGGGGTGTGATATCGCCAACTCTCAGACTGCTGATATTAAGGAAATTTCTAAAAATCACTTTTTAGCCCGACCCGGGATTTTAACCCAAGACTTCATTATCTGCGGTTGAACACGCTACCGCTATACCAACGAGGCAGTTCATATAATTATTTCTTTTGTCTGTATATGGGTATGTTAACTAGAGGAAATATCCCATCTCCATTCTAAATATCAACCAAATCCGTTTGACCGTTTATAACTGTGATTGAGTAACAACCATACAGACATACAACCTTTCACATTTGTAATATTAGTAGAGTTATAATAATGTAGGCTTAATACTTAATAGCCATTTATCTGTAAGTAATGTTCCCGCACCACGTTTCACTCTGACGATCTCGCCGTGCACTTGCTGTGTTTACAGTTACTTATTTAACGGTTTTGCAATTTGGCTGAGTAACTGAATATTATTTCGCATGAAATGTTTGCTGTCCAAATGGCGGCAGGTTGGCTATACTGAAAATGAAATAAGTTTTTACTAGCCATTAAAAGCGCATGTAAATTGTTAAAGCGTTATTTGTACTATCCTCAATTATTTATTAACGGTCGTAGATTTTATTTACATTCCATGTTATATTATACGGTAAGCTTTTTGGCTTCACGGCTGGGAACATATGAATACACAAAAAATGAGTGTGGTTTAGACCACAGAAGTAAAATTTAGATACGAAACGTAACTTGCTGTGAGAGAAAGAAAATGTTCGCTCGCACCTCTCCCTCTTGTCCCTATAGAAATATACGAAACGTAACTCTCTTTCTATAATCACTAACTTATATTTCCCTCTCAACTTCTGTTCGCCTCGCCCTCTCTTGTCACACTTTTCGTAACGCTCTCAAGCATTCACCAACTTACTCTCAAAGTCAAGAAAGTAAAAAAGTTAAGAAGTTTTACTTCAAAAACAACAATAAAATAAAGTAGGTACCTACAATTCTATCATTCCATTGCCATAAAATTTATCCTTTATTCTTTTGTTTTTTTTTTTTTAATTTCTTATACCAAATTGCATGTACATAATTTGGTACCTGTACAAAATTGTTTAAATGCAATATTGTGTTGCCACCTGGGAGTTCCTCATTAGTTAAACTCAAAATGTTTATTAATTATATAATGTTTGTATTAACTTTGTTTCAAAAGAAGGAGGTTATCAATCCGCCTTTATATTTTATTTATATATTTTTATATGTTACGCATTTGCTTCTCAGTTTTTTGATACATACATACAAATACAAATATAATAATAATACAAAGCGATTTTGATAGTTTTATGCTACTATTCCATTCCAACTAACCTTCCATTCCATCTATTTTATATAAACTGGCAATTACTATTTTAAAAAATATGTTATCACATTGAACTTTCCGTTATAAAGCCATTTTAAACATAAATCTATGGGATCATTCTAAAAGCATTCCGCAATTGTTTTGAAATTCACGTTGTAATTGTCATAGTTTCTTATTCATTGTTCTATTCTTTTGGAAGGTGTTATCAATATGATATGGTCTTTGGCATGCAACTGTGAACATTTCAGTCTGCTATGTTTCTAGAGAGAAACTTCGATGGATAACATCCACATTCGTAAGTGTTTTAGTGCGAGAATCCTAGATTTGATCCATCAGTATGTATCGTTCGTAGCTTGGTAAAGGTTGCTGGTTAAACCCCCTGGACACTTAAATATATGATTACCTATTTTTGAGTTTATTCAGCAATTTATTAACAAAGCGGACATTTTGACATTTCCCCTGAGTTCTCCATTAACACTAAAATATACTACTTTAGAGACGCTTTCTTTCTCTCCCTAATAAACTCTCCATGTCACTTGTCACAAACCTATTTAAGTTAGTTATACGGTGTTCCTTCTAGGAGCGTGTTGAGTCGTCTGTAGAGTCATTTCATATTTAGTCGACCGGATCCGGGATCGAGTCGGGTGTTTAGTCGGTCACGGCAGTAATCCGCAGCTGGCGTTTACCTGAGCGTCTAGCGTCTCTTTGTTCAGTGGAAAGTTTCGCAGCAATAGAACGCCGAACAGATTTGTCGCTTTACGTATCGTAGTCAGATAATATATATTATACAGAGACTATACAAACTTTATGTTTGTAACATGGCATGTGCAATGTTACCGTTATCTCTGCGAATCTCTTTAGAATTACAATGACAAGGCGGAGTAAAAAAAAAAAACTTGTGTGTACTTATGTACACGCGTTAGAAGTTATACTTCTTAATATACAACTTGAACATAGTTATCAATTTTCATACCACCTAGAACTAACGTCATGCTGTTATTTTTACGATGCGCGCGCATCGTAAAAATTCACTCTCATACATTTTCATACCACCTAGAACTAACTTCATGCTGTTATTTTTATTTATAAAAATTCACTCTCATACCACCTAGAACTAACTTCATGCTGTTAAATTTTTTGGTGTCGGTGTGCGCGCGCATCGTAAAAATTCACTCTCATCATTTTTCTCCATCGCGCCAAAAGAAGTATAACTTCAAAAAGAGAAATAGGTTTTACATTATTATTGTAAATGGCAAATAATGTCAGCATCTACAGAATAAAACTCAACAAAACTACTAAATCAAGGTTTTATATACAAATAGGATTACTCGACTAGTTCGTCGACTAATAAAACCTTCACAAACAAAATATAGGGGAACCGGGGATCAAAAGCCGATTTTTTGTTGCTTTTTTATAAGCCGCTATTTTGCCCTCTTTTGTGCCCGTGTTGTTTACTAATGGTTTCGTTGGGTTCGACTTGAGATAATAACTCGGGTTTTTTCTCGCCCATGTGTCGTGGTGAACGCGTTTTTGCCGCCGGAAATGCGAGAATGCTGTTGGGTCGGATTAAAATATATTTGTTGATCTTTCAGCTTAATCTGTAAACAGCCGCACGGCGTGCATGCGTGCCGTGTTTTTGTTTTATTTTCCTTCAAAGCTCCGGCGGCGATTACAGGGTTTCCAGTTTACTTTTGATGATGGCGATTTATTTAATCCGAATTTGTTTATCGAATCACACACGATTCACGAAGTGACCTTTCTCTCTCATCATTTTTCATTTGGCATCGGTCTCGGCAATATGCGTAATCGTTATCGGCTGCTCTCATTTGATTCCCCAATATCGTGTGCTATCCAACTAACGATCAAATGTGGGGTGTGTATCGCGGACGGACAGCCGCTCGGTGCCAATAACATAAATTGTCGCGGGTGGTCGGAAGTGGCCCAGCGCCCCTCTGTCGCCGCGCGTCTTCGAGAGCTCGAGATTGCTGTCGACTCGACAATCGATATTCAATCTCTTTTGACGTTTTATACGCTCCCTACTTTCTTACTTTGAGTTGGCGTTTAGGGCAAATGATTGGGATTGAAGCGAGCATTTCCCTTTTCTTTAATCGATGTCTGAGACCCTTCCCATTGTGTCATCTCAGTTGTACGTTATATTGTATTTTTATAGGTAAATTTGAATAAATTCTCTTTAGATGATGCAATAAATTAACGACTTCGTATTCATTGCTATTATGTTTATTTGTAAGTATTAAATGTTACGAAATAATGTCATAATGTGTAAATTAAAATTACTTTTTAACGTAGTAAGCTCAATCAACCCGTGAAATGGAGCAAGTAGAAAAGAATTGTTAAAGAAAAATCTATGGCATTTAATTTAAAGCGGTTTAGCTGATACTTTATAGTTTTGTCACTAGTTAAGTAAATCCCTGTACCGGGATACCTTACAAACATGAAATTCACGGACATCAACCCACCCAACAGATTCAAAACAACTAGATATGGGTTGCATAAATAGTTGTCTTGGGCGAGGATTGAGCTCGAAACACATGGGTTGAATTAGCTAGTTGCGAAGCGACTACTTCAAACTGCGCCATATGAATCAATTTGCGTTTTTTGCGAAATAACGTTCCCCAAGTTGAGCTTTAGATTTCCCACTAACCACGGCACATGTAAATATACAACGTGTATCAATTATCAATGCTATCATCCATCTATCTATCCAAAGGTTGTCTGCAAGAAATTGCCTAATACTTTAAGGGCACACATTCCGCCTATCCAATGCCCAAATTAATAGCGCCAATTGAATGATATACTGATGAAACAATGAAGAAATAGAATGATAGGCTGTAAAAATTCCTTTTTATGTAAAATACAACGTATTTTATTTATGTATCAATGTCCTGATTGGAGATGTTGTCCATTAACTGTTAGCACCTAGTCAGTGTTATAGCTAAGATTTATTCCATAACCGAGCCGTCTAATCCTTGAAGCGAAGATATATAACTGCGCCGATAAATCACTCCACACTCATTAAGAAAAGCCAACAATATACGGTCGGTGTTGACTGAGTGAGCTAAAAGCTTTTAATTCCGTTTACGATTGCACAGAGCTCGTAATTACGAGATACTTCAACTAATTAGTGAATTCCTCGTGCGGCAGCACCATCGGTCGGAGGTAATTACAAATCCTACCCGCGTCGCTTATCCTACAAGTTATAATTGAAAGCTCGGTGGCCCAGAAGGCGAGCCTCGTGTATCGCGTTATTAGGTGCGCATACGTAATTTGTTTGTTAAAGACGGCACGCAGTTATACCCGCTGTGAATAATTTAAATCCATCCCCTCGATGGGACGCGGGGTGGTGCCTGTGCCCTCCCGTATCGATTCTGTGCTTTGTTCCCGAGAGCGTGTGTGTGTGTGTTGATGTGCAGTGTACTGACTGTATACTTTCGGGTGTGCTCTGCTCCCCTAGTATTAGTGAGCACGGATTCTCGGCTCGTTCGCCTCGTTCGGTCGGTGTGCCGCAAAGCCCGGCTATCAGTTGACAGCGAGACTAGGGTTGCAGAAAGTAATCTGCCCGTCAGATGCGCAATTTTATGGCCGCAGGGGAAAACTTTAAATATACAGTGACCCTCGGTCCTTTTCAACACGTAAGCGCTATAAAAATTAAAACTTTTTATGCGTTACGTTGTAAATTATTCATGAGTGTCGTGTGATGCTAATGTTATTCTCATTCTAATTATTATATTCAAAACATGTACTTATAATTTAATGACAAAGGTTGTATTATTTAGTTGGAAGGCAACCCTAGTAAGGATTTATTCGATGCCTACTGTGCTAGTTGTGGTTTAGTACCGTGGGTAAATATTTGAGTGTATCAATTTACGTTCTTGAATATATTGTTTCAATAGAAATAATATTGTTATATTTAAAGTTTGGATATGTTTAAAGTATCATAAATTAAACTATATATTGGTAGTTCGCATAACTAGACTCCGGTACGGCTGTTGAAAGAATGCCTTACTGACGTCTTTCATTATTTACAAGACATTAAATGTATCGAATACATTTATATTGTAAAATTCACGTTAATGCAAAGTTTCGTTGTCCATTCCCTACCTATCAGAAGCGCATTCTTTTAGAGGCTAATCTTTAAGCCATATAACTTAGCATTAGGTCTATAACATCGTAACAGAGCAACATCTGTCAAGGTAAATTACACTTTATTATGTAACAGTATTGATCAGTATTAACCATGACAAATTTCACATATGCATATTAGAGTTTTTTTTGCATTGAAGGCAGAAATAACTTCACATTCACTGAGGGCGTAGATACATATTTTTTTGTCTTAGTGAGTTATGGTTCTGGAGTGAACATCAGTCGTCAGTATTTTTTAATAGAATACTAACTGTCGGCTTTACCCGCGCCAAACTTTATTTAAGCCTATGTGTTATTCGGATATATAAGCTATATTGCTACAAAGTTTCATCAAAATCCATTCGTTAGGTTTTGCGTGAAAGAGTAACATACATCCATACCGACAAACTTTCACATTTATCATATTAGTAGGATGTATTTAGTAGAAAAGTGTGCAACCGGGCTCCTGATGGCAAGTGATCACCGCCGCCCATGGACCCTAGCACCACTAGTGGGCCGCTTTGGAGGTTGCTGACACCGTATCGGAATTACTTAGATACTTCCGCAGTTAATTGATTGTTAACTGCATGTTGCAAGCGGAATTGGTGAGCCCTTAAGTTAAATATATTAAAATTCCCATTACTCTTAATCTCCATGACTAATTTGGTACGTTCGTATCCATAATATTTAGATGTGATGCGCGCCCACACAAATACGCGAGCTATTTCGACATAAGATTTCTCTGAAGCTAAAATACGATGCTGTTTGTTATTTACATCGTAATAAGAACGTCTTCAGATATTATTAGTTCATTGTTGACACGAAAAACGATGGCTCTGAAATATACGATCCATTTAGATTTTTCAGAGATCGTTAGTGAGTTCGACACATGATTGGGTGTCTATAATTATCTGCTTTTGACGTCCGTCCCAGTTGTTGACACTCGAAATAAATGACATTGGTGTTAAATTTATTCAGACTAATGAGAAAACACGATATGGCTGTAGATATCTAAATGTCACACAATATTCTACCGGGTAATTCATAATTTATACAAGGCGTATTGTAAATGAATAAAAGTTTGATTGTTTTGTTTAATTATAAAAACCGGCCAAGTGCGAGTCGGACTCGCACGAAGGGTTCCGTACCATTATCCATAAATACGAGCAAAAAAATCACGTTTGTTGTATGGGAAATTAAATATGTATTTTATTTAGTTTTTTTAGTATTTGTTGTTATAGCGCCAACAGAAATACATTATCTGTGAAAATTTCAACTGACTAACTATAACGGTTCATGAGATACAGCCTGGTGACAGAAGGACAGACCGACAGCGAAGTCTTAGTAATAGGGTCCCGTTTACCCTTTGGGCATGGACGCAACCCTAAAAACGATATGATTTAAGAAGCTTTTGGCTAGACCAAATATTTGAACCTAGCGGCGTATTATCTGGTTGGCAGTCGGTCTCATTCACAATATAACATAGACTTATTATTACAATATTTATTTTCTACTCCAAGACGTTCGTGAAAACCAACTTTCACATGTATATAAAAGAGTATAACATAGCGTTATTGCAGTATTTATACTCCAAGACGCTCACAGCTCGCCGTAGCGTTAAATCGGTAAACCTTTGAAACTACAAGTGTACTACTTGTTTTACACGAATGCTTACACGAGTACACGTAATGCGTACTCGTTGTATAAAACAAATACAAACCAGTCCCCATTTTCCACTGTAGAGAACGATAATTTTGCCAACATCAAATCAATTACATTCGAAATGTAGACACAATTGCACCTAGGGTAAACTTATCTCAATTCCAGATTACAACCTAATCAGTCTAGCCGTTTTGCGTGATTGACTGCAAATGTTCACATTAATATAGGATATAGCAAAGCTATATTGAAGAATTAATAAGTTAAACCATTCAAACTACAAGTTTTGTTTTTTTTCTTTTAATTATAAAAGACAACGCCCGCACTAGGGAATCTAATCCCTGTGTCGCGGGATCTTTGCAAACATATAATAGACGGACACAAATTATATCCAGACTCCGTACAACTATTTATGGGTCACACAAATAGTTGTCCGGCGCGGGACTCGAAACCGCCACACGAAGCACGACTATCTTAGCCGCTGCGTCACACGTGCAGTCGACCACTTGTCGGAATTACTTTCTCAGAAACGCGTTGATCAAGTTGAAATTATCGCCACATATCGTATAGACGATCTATTTAGTTAAGTACCTAGGCGCGCGGACCACGTATGGTTATACGACCGCTAAAGTAGTTTTTAAGAATGTAATAATCTGGTGTCGCTGTGCATTGGAAAATAGTTTACACGGCACCACCTAGCTGCAGTCATAAGACTAAAGTCAATGAGTTAACTCTGATAAGTCATAAGTCAACACAGTCTAAAGATATTCTTCATGTCAGCTGTATGACTTCCACCCCTCCAAACAAAGGCCTCTCCACAATCGAACTGTGGACATCATTTGGAGTGTTATGCCATAATCGCCACGCTTGGCAGACGGGTTCGCGATCGCAGTATACTAGGCATAACATAGTTAGTTTAGTTAGTTGGTAAGTATTTCCTTTGGGATGACTTGCCCCCCACGGGTTGATCATCAAAAGATCAGCACTTACTTTCCGTTGTCACACATTCATGAAATTTGACAAGTAATGTCTTACACAGTTACGCTACAACAAAAGTTACGTCTAAAAAAAAATATTTTGTACGGAACCCTCGGGAGTACGAGTGCGATTCGCACTGGTATTTTTTTAAGTAAATGCATTGCCAACGATACCCATCTGTAAGATACGAACATAACTGTTTCGTATTACGTTCACGGATGAAAATAAACTGGCATTTTATTTTTATCAAGCGTGCAACGCGAATGTGACGGGATCTGATAAACACATGAAATATAACAGCTTGCTTGGCTCGACGTAAACTGACTTAATTATGTATTTATGTGTGTTAGCGACGAGAGCTGTATTTTATGACTTCGTAAAATAAGCTTATCAATTAGGTGTGCGGATTAACTTATTTTTAATTGACAATATTAAGACAGATAGTAAGTAAAACCTAGCAGTAAAAGCAAATTTCAAATACCTTTAAACTAATGAAGTTATGATATAAAAAAATATGTTAGATAAGGATCGCACTATACTAAAATATGGCGTCACTTTTAGTGGAGCCAAACAAGTTCCAAACCAACAGTTATTTTGCGTGAAAGGGATTGTCATATTTCTTTTATTCCATCTGCTAACTTACAATAAAATATTTAAAAACTTAATCAGCCATTTTTAATATATTATATCTTGCTTCCTGTATAATCATCATCAGAGTAGTTCTTCTTTTTTAAAACAATTATGAAATACAAAAAAACATGGAATTTGGAGTAAGTTCAATAAGTTGTAAAGAATGCAGACTATCGCAACTTTATTCAACTAGCCTGCAATGTCAGATAACATCATAGACAATTTATATGAGAACCAAAATTGTTGTTTAACTTTTAAAGGCGAATTTGTACAAATCAACTCGTGTAAAGATTAGAAAACTTCGCCCCAGGAAATTTATTCGATTCGATAGATATCGAATCGAAAAGCGTCTTAACTTCGTAGAAAAGAACAAATTGCTTATATTAAAATATAATAAAATAGACTGTATCAACAAAGAAAATGTGAAGTTCTTTCTTGAGTCTAACAGGAGGATGTTTTGATAAAGGGTGTAATAATGAAGAGGAAATAATGTGATTGCAATTTATTTATCAATTTACAAATTGAATCATCTTTTGGTTGGCCAATTTCCTGTTTATCAATTCGATTGATTAATTTCAGTGTGACTAGTTTGTACCTATCGTCAATTGATCATTTTTAGCGAAATAAATTGATAATAGGCTTTGAATAATAACTCAATTGGTATAATTATGTAGTCATGCAACGTTAAATTGTGTATAAATATTCTTAGGTTTGTAAGAGATATACGTTTGCTTGTTTTATACTTCTATGTAAGCAAACGGGCTATGATCACCTTATGGTAAGCGTACGGTACGGTAAACGTATGGTAGCATAGCCAATGAGCGTTGCCGACCCTTACCCCCTCCCCGATGATCTCTGACGACCTCACTCTATACTAGGACCACAACTTCAATGTTTTATAGCACCTAGAGACCTTTCTGTAAGGTGGAGGTGTCTCCCCAGTCGAGATGCTCTTATTGCGACATAACGTTAAGCTCTGCCTCACTTAAATGTTGCTACCAAAAGTCACGTGGATGGTACCGGTACTAAACCACCAATATTAGAAAATTGTTTCTTATGTTAGCGGTTAAAGGTGATGGAGTTTGGCCAAAACCAACGTCCTCCGTTTGGAGTTTTGCACAATGAAAAACATAATTGATTAATGAATTGAATATAGCAATAAAAAATCAATAAGATTGAAAGAGGTGGGCAGCGTAATAAGTACTAGGAATGCAGTTAGCCGAGAAGCTAGTCAAATGGCTCACAATCACAATACGCGGTGGAGAATAATTTCCAAAGCCATCACGGTTCGCGCGTAGCGCCAACTGAATAAAGTTTTGTACCGCGTTAATTGCCACCAGGGGCTCAGACCGAACGGCACGTCTTTAATGAGACTGGGACGGCTTCTATAATGAAAATACCGAGCGAACAGGGCTGTCACCTCAATTATTTACGAGAATCTAGCTTTGTAAACGCGCAAATTGAAATAGCTAAAGTTCTATCGTCTTATTTGTACTTATACTTTATAATTGACCGCATTTGTCCAGTTTATGGTTTGTTATTTAATTTATATCAAAATGATACAGTTAACATAAATTTAAAACTCAAATGTGTATACTGTGTATGTGTATATGTATACTGTGGGGTTACTTTGGTAATAGCAGAATACGAACCCTCGATTTTGCTGACTATATTTTTTCCGAGAGCGAGAAGAATTCTTCTAAAGTACCTCCAGTGAAATGAACATGGTTGATAAAGTATAACTGATTCGAATTCGATTCGAATTTATATGGAACAATCTAGATATCATTCATTACGGAATAGATAAGCAGTATCAAAATCAGTTAACAGACAACTGACATATGCATAACATTGGCATAGCATATGTTCATAATTCATTGGTTTTAGCTCTTGTTACTACACAATAGAGTTTAAAATGAGGCGGTAACTGTTATACTTAACATTATTCGAAATTTAAAAATATTTGACACATCTCTAGAGCTGTAGGGAGACAGGAGTCTACATCCCCATGGTCTATGGTGTTCTTATTTTTTTATATAATAGCAAGGCAATTCATGGATCACCTGATGTAAGTGATCATCGCCGCCTAGAGGGGCATGTGTTGCCGGCCTTTAAGAAACGAATACCTCCATTGCTGAAGGTTGCCATTTCATACCGGATCGGAAATACCTCCGCAGTTAATTAATCCCGCAGTTAAAAGTTTATTGTGAAATATACGGTGGTAGACGTCCATTCCAGGTGATATGGATAAAATTTCCAGTACAATAATATTAATGTGTACGTAAATTTTATTGTAATAATACGTTAAAATATTGTGTACATTTATAATTTCCAACGAATATATCTCATAGTAAATGTGTTAGATTAAACAATCCGCTCGTGTCTAACAGTGGTTTGTCACGAAATCCTTTGCTTTTGTTTGATTTCGGTATAATAATTCATCGCTAATCCCACGTCGACGTCACGCGACTACGGTTTAAAATATACAAATTACACAAAGGGCAGCCAACCCTATTCAACCAAAGAGCATTATTGTTAAGCACCAGACAGTAGGTACTAATGACACGGCGAACATAAAATTATCCATTATATTTTTAACATAAAGTTTACAGTTACCTTTCACTGATTCACCGGGATATAGAGACGTTTTCATAGCTAGATGCTCTCACCGGTCCGTAAGCGGTCGGCGAGGTTAAGTAACCAGGATCGCGGTCAGTCTATAGATGGGTGACCAACAAAGTGGTTTCATAGACAACAGTCGTTAAGCCAGTTCAGAAACATACTCGGACAGTAGGGTAACCACTGCCCATACGATAAGTAAGTACCGCACAATAGATTCGAGTGTGTGCTTAAGCTATCTATACAAATAATACTACGGGTATATATATTCATTTATTCATTACCAAAGATGTTCGTGTATTATGCCATTTGATATCCTTCATGCTGTTCAGTTTCATAGTTAATTTAAGCTCGCCATCTACTATTTATGTTACACCTTATATTGCTGTATTTCTACGTCATAATGTCTTTCTTCTCGCTACCATACATACACTCAACTTTTCTCTATAACAACCGCGTCGAACCAAATTTATATAAGAATATATTTTATCAGTTCCTATCAAATAAAAAAAAAGACTTCAAAATATAAAATTCATAATCCCCCGACATTTTAATTTGTTACCCACATTGAGGGAGTTGTGTAAAAATATTTTATCCGCCATCTTGTGGCGGCGGCCATCTTGGACCGATTTCTACCAAACATAGCTAAAACACTCCCGATTAATCATCACACAGACAGACATCCACGTCAAACTTCTAACACCCGCCTTTTACGTCGGGAGTTAAAAACTGCGTTGAAATAAAGCTATAGTAAATTTTCCTTACTAACATTAGTTCATAAGTCACTTTATTAACAAAATATGGATCTGTATTGTTGTCCGAAATAAAAGTCATTTATTTATTATTTATTTATAGTCGAATTGATACTCCTTCTTTTTGAACTCGGTAAAGAAATAAATTAATCGTCCCACAAAAGTAACTCTGCGAGTGTTACAAATGTTCCGTTATTTCATTTTAAGTCAAACAAAAAGAAATTGCCATTATGAAACCAAACTGCTTCGCTTGCTATTAGTCATCATAAATTATTTTCCTATTTAAGACTTGGACAGCTAAAAGTTCCAGCAGTTGCCAAATGGTATGTTAGAGGTTACTAGTTTCCGAATATAAATCGACATCCATTATTTTTGACTCATGATTTAATATTAAAGTTAATTATATTGTTAAGTAGATACCTACATCAAGTGACATTTTTGTTTTTTTTAAACATTACGCCAGCAACAATTAAACGAATATATGTAAACCACACCCACATAGGGTTCACATAAATATTTGCGATGTACGGGGTACGAACCCTAAACATGAGAGTTCTGAGGTAGTAATGATGTGACCACCTTAACCACTGCGCCACTCTTGCATTTATTTGTTATGTATGACACAGCTTTTTGTGTCGTCATTGTAGTTAATAGGATATTTGATTTCAATGTTCTCCTATGTAATGTATTTAATAATTTTATCCCGGCCAAGAACTAGAAACGCTTTTTTTTTTTTAATTTCGTACAGCCATATTTTTTAATTTCTGTATTATTTATCTACTTCTTATAGAGTTTATTTAATCTTTAACAAATTCAATATCAATCCGGCCTTCTATTCTGGAGTTTTAAAATGAGTCAAGTTTAAATGGACCTGAGTAACCGGCTACCTTGTTTTATTCTACACTCAAGATGCTGCGATTGCCAAATGCTAGACGAAAATAAAAGAGTCGCAAAGTTCGATGTTATCGCTAAAAAAAAAAATTGAATGAAGAACAGATTAAGACGGATCTTTATTGCGGTTTTTATAGCGTGTTACAAAAAAACTAATCAATAAAAAAGAAACATCAAAACAAGATCTTCGGTGTGCTTAAGGCTTCTTAAGTTCAACAATCGATTTCGTGTCGATATAAACTAAAAAAAAAAGAATATTCGTAGCCGCTAATTAGTCGATGAGTGAATTTTTATTAGACTAATAAAATTTCGTCCAAGCGCGAGTCCGACTTGGACGTCCCGTACAATTGAACGATTTTTGTGCTTTGTGAACACTGCGAAAACTTACAGTATTTACTATTACAGTACAAGTATTTACTATTTCTGTACAAAATATATAGTCATTATTAAGATCGAGGAAAGATAAGGTCATGGTATGAGGACGCCCTTTAATTATTAACTTGATTATGTTTTTGTTTTTTGTGAAACAAACTACAGCATGACTCACTTTTGTCTACCTGTTACGATTCAAGATATATAGCGTAGATAAGTTCAAGCAAAATATAGAAAAAAAAAACACACAATCAACCTTAAACATTAGGGCCCTGGCCGCCGATTGAATTTTTTTTAAATATTTGTTAAATTTAAATTTTGATATTCCTCCGGAAGGGTGATAGCAAGGGAATCCTAAATTTGATCTGCCAGTGTGTATCGTTTGTAGCTTAACGCAGAGCGCCTACCCCTGATTGGTAGATGGTGCAGGTTCGAGACCCACCTGACGATTAAATTTATGATTTCCCATTTATGAGATTAATATTTGATATTCGGCTATAGAAATACACACTCTTTAGAAATTTTAACTGTCTACATACTTACCTATGACTGACCTGTTGGTGACCCCAAACTTGACACCAAGATTTGTCCCACTGATCGAACCCACGACCTCTGGCTTAAAGGTCGTGGGTTCGATCATTGGGACCAATCTTAATGAGATGAGTACAAATATTTGTTCTATGTCTGGGTGTAAATTTCTACTATATGTATGTATTTTGAAATATATATATTAATATGTTTTTAAGTTGGCTGGCTGCCATAGCATAGCCTCTGCCTAGTTCGGGATGTTAGTTAGTTGTCCCAAAATATTTATTTGTTATTTATTACAGTTTAAGAGATACAGCCCGCTGACAGATAGCGGGTGGCTTAGTAAAGGGGTTCCGTTGATATCTTTTACGTAGGGAACTCTAAAAAGAATACTTCTAGTCGTAAATTAGTCGGTTAGTGTATTTTATTAAATGCTGTCATTAAACTAATAAAAACCCAACCAACCTAAGTTAACACTTTTAGTTTTATAGTGATCCTAACCGGTTTATTAGCCGACTTCAAATGTAGGAGGTTGTCGTTAACATTTCGAGTGTTTGTGTAATAATTATTCACACACAGCCATCTGATCTCAAACTAAGCAGAGCTTGTGCTATGGAAACCAGATAACTGATATACTACTTATACAACTTTTCTTTTGAAAATACATACTGATAAATACAATTAAACACAAACTCTAGAAAGTTCATGTCTTTTCTATGTTTTTAAGACAGTCTTTTTTTCAATTAAAAAGCTAATATGCTAAACCAATTTTATTATTTTGTGTATCTTATTTACGATATTCTTTAACCGATTATAAATTAATTAACATTCAAGGATATTAACATGTTAAATTATTCACACATTAACATATAAATCATCGCTTTGAATTTTATTATAGTTTAATATTGTGCGAATGTTTATTGTTAAACTTCTTACATTTTGCTAACTTTTTTATTTGTCATGAAGTTCTCATGTAGCTTTTTAAGCTTTCACTGCTTCACCGGACTATAGAGGCGAGTGGAGGATCAAGCCGTTTAGAAAATTACTGTTTTAAAACAACACCAAACCGACTTTACCTTTACTGTACCAGACTAATCCGAAAACGAAAGAATTTTCGAAATTGGTTCAGGAAAACCATTGGAAACACGCACAGTCCAACACACAGAACATGCATTTGCATGTTCGCACGTGGATGCATGTTCTGTGTGTTGGATTGTGCGTGATTTCTATACAAATGGATATATGTACTTACAAGCAACGTTAGAACACGCACTCACGCACTACGATGCATCATTCGGAGCAGTGTGCCAATCGCCTAACATATATACAAAAAAACATACACTCGTGTTAATAACCTCTTTTGTAGGCGGTTAGAAAGACTACAAATTAAATAACCCGCGCTAGAAGACTTTGAGTTCGAACCTCGCCCTCTACCACGACTGAATATAGTTTACTTACCCGATGAAACTTATCGTTTCAGTTGTTAATTACATAGGTATTTTTAATAGAAATATTTATTATTATATATTATAGAGAAATTAGTATATTTATTTATTTATGTATGTATTTTTATATCTTGACTTTTGTTAGTCTAAGTTAGTTTATTTTTGGATTCTTGGATTATATTCCATTTAAGGTTGTCTGGTAGAAATCGCAGCATCGATAATTGTACTTTAATAACTATATGTTTTATTATGTTATGTATTGGTGTACAATAAAGAGCATTTTACTTTACTTACTTTTTTAGTACGGACATTTTAAGTTCATTGAAGTTTCCGCTAGGGGCGGTAGTGCGGTACTAGTTAATGTACTGAAAAAAAACTGCAAATATCATCGAGGTAGCCATGCTGGTGTGGTTACTTGGGCGGAATACAACACAAAGTCGCACTTTAGGAAACATTCGTGTAATTTTGCTCTACGTTATACTCGAAGACATAAGTCTTCGTCCAATTGAGGATATGAGGGACATAGCCAACAACAGTTTTAATCTGTATTTAATTGGTATGATAAATTTTCGTGATATCTTATCGCCACTTCGCAGTGAATGATAAAGCCGTATTGGATTCGATAAAATCTGTAAAGTTGACAAGACCCCGACGTTGGCGCCTATTTCATTAGCAAGACTAATTGTGCTGTCGCGTTTAAGCGTTGTATAAAATCTACATTTGTTTTAAATACATTATTTATGTTATTTCCAATGTAAACACCCATTTTAGTGTACATAGTTGTGATGGTATTTTTTAAAATAGGACTTTTATAGTTCCTGATATAGAGCCTCTAAACGAGGGAGTACTATGTTAGACAATAGATACTACACCTTGTTTTATACATCATATTCTTGTTTACTATTTCCTAATGACTTTTGTATAGTTACTGTAAATAAGTAAAACAGGTTAATAGAGATTTTTATGACAACCGTGGTAAGTTCACACGTATTCAAAAAAATAACGGCGGCCATAGTTGCTAGCGGACAAAATAAGCGGTCCGAGGTGCGAATAGCAGAGGCATATCATGATGCGTTAACATTTGTTACTCTTTCACGCAAAATGTACGGAATGGATTTTGATGAAACTTTGTACTAATATAGGTTATATATCCGAATAGGCTATACTTTAATAATGTATGACGGCGGCAAAACCGCTGGACACAGCTAGTAGGAAATAAATATCTTGGGACAACTAACACACTGCCATCTGTTCCCAAAATAATAAAATAAAAATAAAATAAAAAAGGTTTTTATTCACGTAGACTTTAAAAAAGCGCTTGTAAATAGTCAGAACATGTTTGTAGTAATATAGTTGTATACATTAGATATTATTTCTAGTAACATAGATATTTAGGTACATCTTGTATGAAAACATTTATAAAATTTATTTTATTACAGAAATGATATTTAGCTAGCTCGTATCAAGTTATTGTCAAGAGATTATGTTTAATTATCTAGTTTAAGTCTAATATTTTTACTACATATTGTCAATGGTTCTGTCTATATTAAAGGTATTATTATTATGACTAGGGCAGATTAAACTAAGGCAGAGCTATGGCAACTGATAAACATACATTATATTACTATTTACTAGTGCTCATTACAAAAAGATCGGATCGTACCCACGATCTCCGGCTCAGCACTAGCCACTAACCACTATACCAACAGGCCAGTCATTTCAATCAAAGTAATTTATACGATGTTCTTATAATTTACAGCTACCCACAATAATGACTACGTTCACTTGTCTTCGTGTATATTTATTTCCCGTGGAGAGTCCCTCCGTTCGGTTTCGTAACCTGTTTGCTCTGTCCATTTATAAATTGAACACTTAATTATTTCTAATTGGTCATTTACGCTCGGATATAGAACTAATAGCCGGTAGATGTTTAAATAATTATTTTGTTTAAATTATATTTATAACTAGCTGTGCCCGCGACTTCGTTCGCGTGTTAATTAGTTAATTTTGATTAATTCTAAAATAAATGTTTTTTTCTAAAATAAAAGTAGCCTAAGTTACTCCTTATTACATCAGCTATCTGCCAATAAAAGTCCCGTCAAAATCGGTCCAGCCATTTCAGAGATTAGCCGGAACAAACAGACAGACAGACAGACAAAAATTGTAAAAAAAAATATTTTGGTGTAGGTACCGTATATATATTCATATTTATGTAGAAAAAAACGGTTATTTCAATATTACAAACAGACACTCCAATTTTATTTATTTGTATAGATGTATAGATAATAGGTGCTTTTTTTGAATTTTGACTGTGGCGGCTAATCTTAACAGAGACTAGCCACTTGGCTACTTTCGAACGATTTATAATAATTATAATAATATCTTTATTGACTTAAAATTATGAAAAATACATAAAACCACTTAACAGACATAAACTAAAACTATGAGTATCTGCAGCGTTGGGCAACTCTTGCCCCTCCCATCCTCGTGCTAGGAGTGAACCTGTGTTACAGGTAGGTCTAGGATACTTACTTACTTATCGTATGGGCAGTGGTTACCCTGGTGTCAGAGTTGTTCAAGCCGCCTAGTAGGCCTCTGACATGGCTTAACGACTGTTGCCTAATGGCTACAACCGGGACCGACAACTTAACGTGCCCTCCGAAGCACGGAGACGCTCAGAAATTAAACCACTTTGGCGGTCACCCATCTATGGACTGACCGCGAGCCTAGTTGCTTAACCTCGCCAATCACTAACGGACCGGTGAGTGCATCTGGCTATGAGCGCCTAGGATAGACTCAACCAAACTCTTGCAGGTGACACAATTATGAGCTCATAAAGTACGTAATATATGTTCAGCAGACACATTTGCACTCTCTAATTCCTCTCACAATCCAATAGCACGGCTATCCGACGTGACTGGGGAAAAATCATACGCAGACCGTTAGTATTACGTAGCAGTTTTCCGTACCAGAAAAATCCCAATCACACGTATTGGCCCGACCCGTGATTTGAATACAGGTCTTCATTATCTGCTGTTAAGATTACCATACGCAGTCTTTGGAAATTATAGTATAATTCTTCCGACAGTCGTATTTGATTCCCCATATGCATCTACCAGCTAGTAACCACCCTGAGTCGAACTTCGAACCCCAAATCGTTGTACTATTTGATGTGCATAAAATTATATATACTTTTTTTTTTTAATCGTCGAATCCGAAACCTCTTTTGCCTCCATTGTCCGGTAAAGCAGTGAAACCCTGGCATCCGCATCTTCGAAAAGCTACTTTCGATCCCCAATTGGACAAGCGGCTTGCGTCCTCGTGTATTAAGGTAGAGCGAATGTCATATTAAACGTCCCTAAAACCCGACCCTCTCGTGCATCTCCACGTCAGGAATCGGCTTTAGCCGTGGGACGAATTTAAAAAAACCGGCCATGTGCGACTCGGTCTCGCCCACGAAGGGTTCCGTACCATTATCTATAAAAACGAGCAAAACAAATTCATACAGTTCTTGAGTTCTACATTCAACAGTATGGGAGCCCCCTTAAATATTAATTTTATTATGTTATTATTGTATTTGTTGCTGTTTTAATATTATTATAATTGTTTTTTTTTCTGCTAATAAGCCTCTTACTACTGCCTGCTGCTATCAATTGCAGCACCTGTAGTATTTGTTGTTATAGCGGCAGCAGAAATACGTCTGTGAAAATTTCAACTGTCTAACTATCACGGTTCATGAGATACAGCCTGGTGACAGACGGACAACGAACAGACTGACAGACAGCGAAGTCTTAGTAATAGGATCCCGTTATACCCTTTGGCTACGGAACCCTAAAAAGGTGGCTGGCTGGCTTTACAAAGTTCTTAGTATTTTTTGCTTTATAGGCTTAAACCCTCGCGCCTTTTCGGGTGAAGCAGTAAAAACATCGGCAAAACACATGACGTGTTTTATTTATACTATTGATATACCTAATGCTTACTACACATTGTACCTACTAATGTGATCGCACGTTACCAAAAACATTTTTATCGGACATTCTAGATATTAAAAATGTGACGTGAAAAGAATTACGTAACTGAATAATAAAGTATCTAATGTCAGATTTAATATCCATAATGCCGCTATTGATTGATGAATATAAACAACTCTAATGCCTTCGGAATATTGAGACATCAACATATTACATAATTTATAACTAGCTGGTTTAATAACTAAATGTTTGAGAAATATCATACACAAGTACAACAAAACAGATCAAAAACGGACTTTTTTTTAAATTTAGTATCTGTTACGCGGTTTTTCGAATGGTTGAGAACCAATTTTCATAATTCTATTTTAGAGTTTCGATAAAAGTGAAAACTATGTTGTACACTTCTAATCTAAATGCAACAATAGCAAATAAATGCAATATAATAGTTGACTTGACTACATACATAGAGTACATAGACAATTGCTCAATGAAATACTCTTTGTATATATAAATATTATACTAATACATATATTATAGTTGTATATGTGAAAATATTGTCTGTAATAATGTACTATGTCTGTTGAATTGAAATAAATTATTCTTATTCTAATAACTAATAAGTACACGTTATACATATGTATAGCTCATGGAAAGCGTTCAGTTACGATGACGCAAGTTCTATGAGTTTTGTTCACCGAAAAAGTGCTCAGAGCGCAAAAAGAAGTGTTCACTTCAAAAATAAAATTACTATATACACTTGGCAAGGTTTTATACAAGGGGAAATGCTTTCTATAAGCCCACGTATAAATTTTAGTTCAAATCGGTATCATGAAGAATAGATGATTTAATTTTTTAAAACGGTAATCGTTTTAGCTATTTATATTTTTATAGGGGCGCTTAATATAATAGTCATTAGTCACTGAACATCAAACCGTGCCGGGTATTTAAACAATGTATGCGTCGAGTCCGCGATTGGCCATTATATCGTAAATCAGTGTTGACGCGCCGCAGTAATTGGCTCGGTGACCGCGGCCCGCCGCGTCGGCCCGGTGGCGTAGATTGCCTCTCCGTTGATGGACCCCTGGTACTGCAATGTTGCGACACAAATAATGGCTATGCTGTTCTGTTACTAGTTTACTACTGGATTGATGGATTGGAAAGTATCATTGCTAGCGATTCACTAAACCAATTTAAATGTCATCATATCTCTCTCTAATATAGCTCATATGAATAGAACAGTGGATATATGGAACTGTCAAACTGCTTATAGTACGCATGATTAGTCGATAGTTCTAACGAATGGCTTATTTTCCTACAATATTTCCAAAACACACAAGACTCTACTAATGATGTCCTGTCCCTTACAAAAGAACCATGTTAGAAAGAAATGCAATGATATTAACATTACTACGTATTGCATAAATCGGGAGCCTTGTTAAGTTATTAACCAAAGAATATAATAGGAATTTGGAAGGCCTTTGTCCTTCTATGGACGTCTTTCGGCTGATATGTTGATGATGACGATGATGAAATAAATCGTACTATTATTATAAATACGAAAGGTTGTGAATATGGGATGAATGGATGTTTGTTACTCTATGACCAAACTAGTTTCGATGAAACTATACTATAGCTTATATATCCGAATATAATAATAATATCCTGGGACATTATTTACATACGGCCATCTATCTGATCCCAAACAATGCAGAGCTTGTACTATGGAAACCAGATAACTGAAATATCATGTTTATTTGGTAAATACATACACCCAGACTCCCGACAAATTTATTAAGTTTGCGGGTAAAACCGCAGGGCATAGCCAGTTGTTAATATTATTACTCTAAAATGAAATTAGAAGATAGATTATTCACAATAATGTAGTGCACCAAAATATGAATATTCAGACTATGAATCATTCTCGAAACCATAAACGGAGCAAAACTGTATACACTGAATATTAGTACTCGGTTCAACGTAAGTAAATGGGTACATATATGTATGTGTGTTTATTAGCGACTCGTCGCATTATTATTTATTTACCTCGCATCGTTTGGTCGTCGCGGTGAGTCTACATGCGAACTCGCCAAGCAAAACACAAAAGTATGTAAAGACTTTATCTGCTGATATTACTGTGCATTATTTGATAGAATACCATAGTTTTTGTATGTTTGTTACGCGATTTCTCCGTCGTTTGTGAAACTAAGGTGATAATTCGTTTATTATTCGGTACGTAATACGTAATGCTTTCGGACTGATTCCATATGATTGTCATCACTCATCCTACTAATATTATAAGTGCGAAAGCTTGTGAATAAGGATGTATGGATGTTAGTTACTCTTTCACGCAAAATATACCGAACGGATTTTGATGAAACTTTGTAGTAATATAGCTTATATATTCGAATAACACAGCCTATAATTAATAAAATATAACGCGTGTAAAACCGCAGGGCACAGTTAGTAAAAAAAGTTCAAGTCGGTTCTGTTTTTAAAACAATACTTATTTATTATTATAGATAATTTTTGAATATTATCGCCCAAGAACGTACGTACGAACCTGTGCACTTGTGGCTAACGCACCACGTCAGTAGAAACACTTGCTCTACGAAAACCAACGTTAATGTGTATGTAATAAAGTCGCTGTTAAGTTAAATGAGGATGAGGCGTTGACTGTACCTACTCACTGATATCCTGAACGCTATATCCATTAGTACTATTATAAATAATTATCTTTTAACGACTTTATCGATATCCAGGAACTATGAGTAACTCTACTACTCTAAATATTTATGGCTCATATCCTGTTAGCCTTTGTTTGAAGACGTTTCATTTATGTCACGTCTGCCTCGTAAACTGCGAGGCTAATATATGGAACCCAAACGTAAAACGAACATAACGCGTCTGGCACAAGTACCTATAAATCTTCCGTTTTCTGATTTTCGTACTGACAGTTTCTAACTCTTAATACTTAGTTAGGCAACACTATCTTTGTTATTTGTTTATGGCCTACACTTCGCTAAATAAAACCAGGCAATTGTGAGTCCCAACTCGCACACGAATTGCTATCGAGAGACTGTAGTAATTTATTATATTCTATGTTTACCTTCTTTTATTTGTTATTATAGCGTTAGAAATTAGAGTACCGTAAGAAAACTAAATTGATGTTATCAAAGTATCAAACATTTGGCTATAAATTGTCATTCTATCTATCTACCCATGCGCATACGGAGTGGGTCGCTCATAGCCTTAGTGATTGGTAATATTAATCATGCGTGGTTAGACTAAATATGAGTTATGGCGAAGTGGGTAAATTTCTGAACGTCTCCGGGCTTCGTAGGGCACTTTAACAAAATATTTAAATCAAACTAACAACAAATATTATTAGCATTTATTTTAATGGCTTGTAAAATCAAAACAGTTGATATAATGTCCTCCTGGTCGATTTTCGGCTATGCTGGCCCTTTTTCAATGGAGTCTAGCCATCTGTGCGAGACGTATTATAGTGCCCCAATGTCTGCCTAAGCACTCTTTATTCCCCTACTTTGATGATTCGATGGGACAGCTAGCGGAAACGACCCGAAAGAAGTCAGGTACACGACCGACGGATATACGAGTTCTTTAAGAATGTAGCAACACCAACTTCCAGACAGGCTGTCACTAAGAACTTAATCAACTTTACGAAAAAAAAACCCAATATCTATTTCCGTAATTTCTATATTAGATGAAGTATCCAAAAGCGGCTTTATTAGGATCATACCAAATTTGGCTAGGAAGGGGGCACACTGGGAGACAGAGAAGGTGAGGGGAGTTTTGGCGCCAAAGCGGAAAAAGACGCATCAGGGCATTGTTTCATTTTCAAAAACTGGTGTAAATTCAAGTTTTTATGTGTAAATGTGGTGAATTTTTAAACATAACATCATGGACAACGTACACAAGTGGAGGAAAGTACCATATTGCCGTGAATTGCGATTTTCTGTGTTGAATCTAAAACCCCATATAAGCCTCTAGTAAGGTCTCCACTGCTTTACTGGGGTACGACAAGGACTACGTATGACTTGACTGTGACGGACTTAACTTGACATGACGAAAATAAATGAAATAATAATATATTTTACGGAAGGCTCATAAGGCCGAAGAAGCCAGAGCCGTAAAACTTAATAATAAAAAAAAAAGAGAAGGTGAGCGTTGATGCATCACAGGAGGCCCCCTTAAACCTACGTCTGAGTCGCAAGTCTCAGACTCTGTCGAGTGTTCCCTCCTCTACCACGCGATGGGTGGTCTCCGCACGGTGAATCCAAGGAATGCTAAGAATTAGGTCTTGTTGAACTCAGGACCACATAATCTGCTGTTGAACACTCTGCCGCTATACCAACAAGGCAGCAATAATATTTATCAGTTATATAAATAGCACGTCTAATGTATTAAAGTCAGAAGTGGGGAAAAACGACGATATTACGTTAAGTAGGTAATTTTAATGCGGAATAACTAAACAGAAATTAAATAGCTCTGCATAAAAAAGGTTATGGAATCATAATATAAAGCTGGCGATCCTGACTTTTACACCGCAACTAATTTAAATATCATTACATCTCTCTCTCTCTACTAAACCTCGTATGAAAAGAACAGTGCATACATAGAGCTGTCAAACTACTTATACTGCTTATAATACGCAATTAAGCGTAAAGAGAGGGTCGGACTGATATTCAGTTTATTAAAGTTATAAAACCTACTATAAACCAGATAACCAGGATAAATATTAAAAATCGGCTTATAATGTTTTCTACGTCTAAATATAAGCGTTTTAACTTCTTGCGGGTATAATGTGGGGATGGTTTATTTTTTTATAATATTTCATGAAAACCGTTCTTTTAATTAGTTTTCAGAAAAAAGTCTGTATCATATCACTGTACGTACACAAATATTAACAATAAAATTTAATTAACAAAAGTTCGAATATTCTTACAACATTTTATTCAAAATCATATATATCATATAGCTCCTGCACTAGCAAGCCTTTATAAACCAGATAACCAGGATAAATATTAAAAATCGGCTTATAATGTTTTCTACGTCTAAATATAAGCGTTTTAACTTCTTAGCGGGTATAATGTGGGGATAGTTTATTTTTTTATAATATTTCATGAAAACCGTTCTTTTAATTAGTTTTCAGAAAAAAGTCTGTATCATATCACTGTACGTACACAAATATTAACAATAAAATTTAATTAACAAAAGTTCGAATATTCTTACAACATTTTATTCAAAATCATATATATCATATAGCTCCTGCACTAGCAAGCATACAATAAACTTATGATTACATGCATTATTACATTTCAACTAAAAAAAAAACAATCGCATACTAACAAGAGGTAAATAACTGCTAACATAGCTAGGTACATTATTCAGTTACAACGACTCCAACGGTTGCTGTCAAACTTAATGTCGCCACGACACCATATCGAAATCTTCAATGGAATGAGAAAATTGATTTTGTTTGGATTTTGTTTTTAGATTATAAATAATCTAAAACCGGGGTCAGGATTGTCTATCTAATTTTAAGAGTTGTTCCATTAGAGTCGACGCGGCGTCGGTTTGCCATTCTTTTCCTACGTTGTGTTTCTTCTAAATAGCTCCCAGATCACAAAGTAGGAAGAGCTGAGCAACCAGACAACTGATAAACTTATATATTTCTATACATACAAATTAGTTAGTTAATTTCTGACTTAGCAGTCAGGGTCACTAAACTCTAGACCAACAAGCCAGTCAGATTAGTAGTAGTTTCTAAATACTTTTACCTAAAACTAATCTCACGAATTTAAAGAATTGTTTTCTTGAGTCGACGGTTTGCAAGTCATTTTGCGAAAGATGTTTAATAGCATGGGTCGTTCCGCTTGACAAAAGCACTGCACTAACGTTCGTTCATTTGTCGGCAAGCGCGGAAGGCGCCGCCGCATCTCCTTTATTTCTGCAGCACGAGCACTGGCGGTGGCCGAGCCCGAACGTAATATCCTGGATGGCATGCAAATGGCGGCACAACTAACTACGGCGTGCTCCTCGTTTTTATGTTCGCCTGGTACAAACGCCTTTTGTTTTCAATTCTTATTTGATTTTTTATAGTTAACCTTTTTTCTTTTAAGTAACAAAGATTATCATGAAAATATTTTTAATTCTTTACTATTAAAACTGTTTCGTTGGTACAGCGGCAGCGTGTTCCACAGATAATGAATTCCAGTGACAAAATCGGGCAATCGTGTCGCTTAAAAATGTATTTGTGAATTTACCTTCTCAGCAACATGCCTCGTAGAGCATGTAAAGCCGTCGGGCCTGCGCCTGACCTGTTTTTAATCCTGTCCGCTAGCATATCTCAACGGATTATGAGAGTGAGGGTATAGAGAGTGCACCACGCTGTTGTACAATATAATATTCATCGTCCAATCGAGACTGGCTGTCGATAGCCGAAATTCGTTTATTATTATTAAAACATCGAGTATTTTACCAAAGTAATTTGTTATTGTGTGCGCAATGTTTCGGGTCGGTCCTATTTTCACTGCCGTATTTTCTCGGTTTTACAACATTCGTTTTAAAATGTTATGCTTAAAGTGCAAAATCGACTAACTGTAGTGTATGTTTATCTTTTGCAGGTAAGACAGAACTGGCTGGGCAGGTGAGAGTTTTATTCTCTTTGCGGTCCGCGAGCGACATGTGTGAACTTTATTATGGCCGTTTTTATTGTCCCGGACAAACGACGCGCCTCACCGACTGCATTCCGTCACCCTCGCAATAAAACATCATGAATATTACTACTTATTGTACGAAATTAAGCATTCTTGTTTTCCGGGAAAAGACACTTAGGAGCATGGCAACATCCAGTTTTACCGTTTTACCGCCAATCGTATAAGCTAAGTTTGGGTAAAAAATAGGTTGGCGAGTAAACTATTTGGCAATGAAACAAGAATTTGAATAAAATCATTAATTGTGGGCTAAATATAAACTTAATGACAAATCTAATTACATGTTTTTATCATACAACGTATTTAAAACATTATATTCGACTTCAACTTTTGTGTATAACAACCAAGTAAAAAACATTTATATAGGAGAACTAAAGCATTGAATAAAAAAAATCATTACACAAATAACGGAGAAAACATGTAATACAGACAAAGAAAATACAAAAAAATCATACAGATGAATTGATAACCTCCTTTTCGAAGTCTGTTAAATTGTAAGATTTCTAGGTTCATTTGTTTTAATTTTTTTTTGGAGGTGACTGCCTTTTTTCTCTGGAAAAAAATTTGACACGTTTTGAGTTTTGTCACTCCGTAATCTAGAGTGTAATATAGACTGGAACAAAATTTTACTTTTCTTTTAATTCTTTTAATTCCGTTTTACGGCTCTGGCTTCTTTGGCCTTATGAGCCTTCAGTAAATATATTTTTATATCATTTATTTCCGTTATTGTCAAGTAAAGTCCGTCACAGTCAAGTCATACATAGTCCTTGTCCAACCCCTGTATAGCAGTGGAGACTTTACTAAAGGCTTTTATGGAGTTTTGGTTACAACACGGAAAATCACAATTCACGGCAATATCGCACTTTCCTCCACTTGTGTACGTTGTCGAAGATGTTATGTCTAAAAATCCACCATAATCACACATAAAAACTCCAATTTACACCAGTTTTTGAAAATAAAACATAGCCTCGATTCGTCTTTTTCCGCGTTGGCGCTAAAACTCCCAAAATGTTACTCATGCATGAATATTGCCACTATCCGCTACATTTTACCTTTTATTTTATTAGCACGATAAACAAATAGATGTCGAGTAAACATTTGCGGGAATACATCAGCAGCGCCTTAAGTACAACTTTAAAATACTACAATATACTGTTTTCATGAGTAAGTGACAAGCGACACACTTATTTACTTACACTAGTGAGTACTTTGTGTTATCGTAAAGCAAATTTATTTTACACGCCTAGCGCCTGAGTAACGGTTCCGCGGCTGTAAATTTATAATAAATTACGCGGTGTGATGTAAAAAAAATCGTCTCATTGTTTGCGGAGCCGACGATGCGTGTGAACTTAAATGTTGGTAGTATTGTCATGGCTTCGCGCTAAACGACTCGCATCATCCTCTATTCAACGTCTCAGACTCGCATTAGAACAGTATTAGAGTTGGCTTAGCGCATTAGCACTCATAACAATAATGGCCGAGTGAGGCGAATTACTATTTATTGCTGCTATTTTGAAACGACATTAAATTACAGCGACGTGAGATACATCTTGATCTTAGATATTGCCGCTGTGACCTATAAGTAGGGTTGCCATTACATGGATTATTGACTCCGGACAAAAACTTTGAAAATCCCGGATATTTGGCGGAGATTGCTTTTTTCGCACATCGTAAACTGTTTTGTAGCGCCGCTGCCGGAGCCATGCAGTTTACGCTTCCGAAGAAACTTTTAACTGCGTTTCATTTTAACTAATATTATAAACTATTTGAATTTTATTTCTAATTAATAAACTTATAAACTACGTAACTGATTATAAAAATATATAAGTATTCCCTACAAAAAGCTAAAATCACTATTTTATCAGTGAGTAACATGAGCTAGATTTTATTATCATACAAATAAAAGATCTCCACGAAACAAATATGTAATCCAAGATATCAAAATGTCATTATTTGCCTAAAGTATTAATTTAATATACTCATCCATTCTTCTACCTATCTATCTATATGCCATGCCGGTTCTCTTAATTAAATTAATGCTTTATCGTTTGACAGTTGACACCCCTGCCACAAGAAGTGTCCAGGTTTCTGCTGGACGAGGCCCGGACGCCCTCTAAACCAAGACAAATTCAGGGAATCCCGGACGGATGGCAACCCTACCTATAAGTCGCAGCTAATAGCCAAAGAGATTTGTTTGTAGCTCCAAATAAATATCAGGGTAATGTCGGATCTAATAACGATCTTGGAAAGAGAATCTGCGATTTTATCTCTCCAATATGAACGCAAGGCGATAAACCGAAGGTGAAATCGTTGATGGCTGATTGATTCATTTTAGTGTAGATAAAGTCACGTTGGGAGACGACAAGCTTTATAGCTCAAGATTTTATTGTCTCGCCGAAGATATAAAGAGGTCGGTCGCTGCTAGCCGCCGACGTATATTCGCCTAATGGCTTTGCAATATTTACTGTCTTAATTCAAAGTAAATTGTATTATTTCGGTTGTAGATATATCGCTTTATATCTCAGTGATAAAACTTTAATTTATGGTTATTTGAAATGCGGTTATTATTTTATGTTTAAAGTGTAAATATTTTTTATTATTCCAATGAACGTCTTGCGGTGCTGTAGGATTAAACGAGGTACTAAAATAAATACAAGACGGTAATTTGGTTGGAGAAGTCGGCCATTTGCATCGGAGCCAGGAAATAGCTATTGGAGACGCGTAGGTACTCGGTACGTTGGCGGGATATTAAGTACTCTCTGGTTATCAGACACCGTGACGCTAACTGCCGACTTCCATCCTACCAGGACATTAGTTAACGTCGGAGTTGTTGAAATTTATCATATTATTTATACTGTTACAAACTAAAGAACACCAAACGAACTTGTAACTTATTGCATAATACTGTCAGCATAGTCATACTCCACTGTCAAAATGTTGTATCTGTAAAATTGATAAAATCTGATAATGTTTTGAATGAAAACGCAATTAGTTAAATCAGAATAGATAAAATCGATCTGATGTATTAGCGTGTAAAGTAATGAAACTATCGGGTCGCCTTCAACGGTGAATGGATTTAATTCTAAAATAATAGTCTTATACCTACTTTATCTTAGCGGAGCGGAGGTCAGAAACACAATTATAAATCATTACAAATATTGGCTAAATGCCTAACATTTTTGTGTGTTCCTAATAAGACTTAATGAATTGGGAACCAGGTGCAAAGATTGATTTTATTTAATTGAATTATAAGTCAACGACTAGATTACTACTGACTAGACTAAAGTAATTTACAGGGTACACTATCAACAGCTTAATTATCATACTTCGAACAAGCAGACTTCCTTAGTCTTGGGCTGCATCTACGAATAATCAGGGTCAGTATTATACCAATGGCATTTTTGCTTATCCCAAGTATCAATCTGGTACATGGTTAGTTGCGGTTGAACACGCAGTCGGTATTCGTCCAATTAGGCATCATCATCGTCCTCATTATGGAAATCGATAAATGATGTTAGCAATATTCAAGGTGTAACACAGATAGGGGAAGAAATTTAAGAAGCTTATTGCCTATGTAACGGAATAACTTTCCGTATTTTACAGACAGGTTATTTTTCTTTGTTTAGCTCCATGGGTAGATAGAGCTCCTTAAGTTTCCTGTACTATTTATGCTACTTTATATGGTATAGTATACCTTAAAAGTATTTCTTCGCAAGACATTGATAAAACAAATTACTCCAATCAAATAATATTTCTTTCATGGTTAAGTTGTTTTGACTTTGTTGAAAATAATTAGAGCTCGTATGAATCAAAAGGTTAGCTGGAAGCAATCGCTTAATGCGATACGGCCACCCATTGTACAAGATTGTGTCATTTGTGTCCAATGTATTTATCTTGCTATTCTATTCTATGTACATTGCGTAATTCTATGTGTAACTAATTATTCAATCGACACATGTATATCCCCAGTTTATCATAACAATTTCGTCACAATTTTGTTTTACTAATTACGTAATTAATTCATCTGATTTTGCTTAGTGTGAAATAATATTATTGGCGTGATTGTGTGTTTTAATCGGCTTCGTCTCAATTTGCATATTAATCCATTGATTTATATTGTGAATTGGGCCATGTATAGGTACGTAATACAGATAATATATTTAATTTTATTAATATAAAATGGCTATGCAAATGGCTTTACTCACGCGTCTACACTTACGACATTTTGTTTTAGTTCTATGATGATTTATTTATAATGTAATTTTACTTTTCACTGAAATCAATTACACGTGTCAAATGCAAATATAAATGAATATCATTAAAAGCATGTTTGCAATAACATTTTATAGTTGCATCTGACACGTGCAATTGACAACTTTTAATTTTTGTGATATAAGTTCAATCAATGGGAATATTTTGAAATGTAAATATTTATTATATCATACTAGCCGAAAGATATCAACTTGGCAGACGCCTTATCTCCACAAATTTCGGTTTAGCGCAATCCTCATCCAGCAAAATAAAAATAATATGTAAATAATATTACCAATTCATTACTAATGTCGATCCATCCCCTTCGAGCTCTGGTGAGTTTACCCACACCCTGGACTACACCTTTAAATGAATAATGCTTGTATCTGAAGTGATATCTATATAGTGGACGTACTGCCCCTGTAGAGCTGGTAATAAAGGAAAAAATACCATGACCTACCTCTTTAAAAAAAACACGCCACATGATGACTTAAGTTTTTTCATTCTAAAATGTAGATATCAGTATGTTTTACGAGAGTCGCTCGTTTGCATTCCTATACTAAAAAGAATATAGTTTGTATTTTGCAAATGAAATATAAAATTCTTTTACATTAGGCTATCACCATAACGTTTTAGTTCCATAAAGTTTCAGACGTAACGTGCACTTTTTTACAGTCGGTAGGTATATAGAGTGGAGAGCGCGCATAGTCAATGTTTTATGGTCCGTCCGGCCAGCACTAAAACAACAATGTTCGTACAAAGCTAAAGCATTTATAATAGTAGTTCTAAATTTTTAATACGGTAATTCTCGAGCTGCGAAACGTTCGCAGTCCTGGTATTGTAACACGGTCGGTTGTTCTGATGTAATTCACTTTATGCCGCTACCCACGCCAGGTGTTTGTTTTCTATGACTTTTTCCTCGGTAAAACGGCTATTAGCGTGAGTGCACATGAATAGTACGTTTTAATTATTTAATGAACGCAGCGCTGTAGCCTGTCGGGGCAGACACATGGCTCGCCCGCGGCCCCGCCAATGTGCTTCTAATTACACAGCCCTACTTTTAACTAATAACTCGATGGTGAGTACAAATCGCTCGCTCTATTTCCAGTCGCCATATACATTGCGGCTAATGGTTATACTCGGACTTAATTTACCGCTGTCATATAAATTTTAACGTAAATTACGTTTAAATTATAAAATTTATTTTAACCCAACACCATTACTCTCTGTCTGTTTACTAAGTGGATTAAAACTGAATCTTTTGTTTTTTCGAGTATTCTCCTCTGAATACTCTGAATCGGGTTTTGGGGCAGGCCGACTTTGAAGTTTTATCTCTGTATAAATTGTATTAGTTAAATTTTCTTAACTTTGGCAACGTAACCATTTCTACGAATTGAAGTTTCTTCGAAGATTCTTTGTGGAATTAATAAAGTTTTAATTGAATTCTGTTGAAAAGCAATTTTCCGTTGATGTCAACTCAGATCTGTCTCTTTGTGAATTTAAGAAGGCATTTATCATTTTAAATGATAACATAGCTTTGTTTGACAGAAATTGTTGTTTTCTAATCACGTGTGCAAGCAATTCTTTATATTTTTGCACGTGTTATTTTTTTAACTTAATAGTGTAAGAAACCAGACCTGAACAAATTAAACAAAACCAGTTTGTAAAATAATAAAATATTAGTTGGTATCCCATGAAAAATCATCATCATATAGTTATTTTTGCATTGGAAGTTATTCTTTAATTAGTGTATTTTGCACATTGGTAAGCTACGTCCAATATTTATGTTAGGTACAGACGCCAGCACATCAAGCTACCCCAATCTGTCAAATTTCCTCAATTGAAAGTAAACCTTATGCGTATGTGATAAAGTTAAAATCTATAAAAGAAATTTGACAGATTGGGGTAGCTGGATGTGCTGGCGTCTGTACATCTTATTTAATAATTTAATCTAAAGAACAATTTTTATTCTATCCACTTTCTAGCGTTACGTTCTAGGAAGGTAGTATTGATTCCTTATTCAAATAATATCGTTCACATGATATCGTGTTTTATTAACGCGTAGGTAATAAAGCAACTTAGCAGCGTATTCAATCCCGTCACGACTGACGCGAATGTCGGTAAATCAGAGTTAACGCTTTCTTTACTCCGTTGGATTTATGGCGGAAGGCTCGACACCTCGCTCGTGTATCTTCCCGGCTTTATGCTCCCCTGGTACCTACTAGCCGCATCTGCGAACTATTGTGTAGCTCCATCGTTCTAGCGACTCCACGATCAACTGTTTGCCTTGCATTTTATTTCAATAAACTTGCATTCTGCCTGGGAGATAAAATAAACAGTACTCGTGTTTATACTACCTCACGTCCGCTTATAAAAACATACGTATCTTTTATCGCATTGAATTCCTCCGGCAAAATAAAAACGCTCAGAATATGACAGGAATAAATGAGACGTCTTGTACTTGAAATAGTGCGACGATAGTCAGAGCAATCGATCACAGGAACTCGCACGAATTGCAACATTTATATAGATCCGTCCCGAGCTTTCCCACTTTTATCCCGACGGGAGATTTATATTCACGCGCGACACCTCTACGCCCTTTGAAGTTGTTAGATGGGGGGAATAAATTCTTACCGCGCTCCGTCCGTGTTTTTAATTAAAACGCCATAAAGTTGAATACTTTATTATATTTCGAACATAAATGATAATTACGAAAGAATAATGTTTAGCTAACAAACTGCTACTGCTCTTAATAAATCATAAGGTTAAACGCATAAAAGATGGTGTAAATGTTAAAAGCCGTTACCGGAAGCCATTGTCCGAGTGGTGAGTCAGGGCTCAAGTGTGATCTTCACTTAATCCGGTGTACGCGGATAACAACGCTAACAATGTGATAAAGCGGCTCCGGACACGTCGCACTCGCTCGCAATAACTATAAACTATCAACCGCAAACGTCTGCCATCTTGTAGCCGGAGTCGATGAAATATCCACCTCTCCCTCAAACCCCAGGGGCGGTGGGAGTGCTTTCTCCCTTGCCCACCCTATAGGGCTAGTGCACACGAGCGATATAAACGCAGCATCGTCATCGTGCCACTTGAAAATTCACGACGTGCGCACAGATTTTAGATTGGAATAATAGAGCAAATGAATGGATTTACTTTTCTACTCGTGCCAAAAATAAATGTTTTAATTAGATATAGCAAGTACATATCTTGTTACCCAATCTACCTTTTGCAGCATGTTTCATATTTCACTCGTTCGTATCAGCGCGGCGCGGCGGCGGCGGTTTCGGCGAACCACTCAGTTTCGTATTCTCCTGGTATTACACGAATTAATCCAGTCCAGTACTTCGCTTTCCCGAGAGATACATGTGCTTACGGAGCCTATCTCGTGTGGTATTATTCTTATGAGTTCTTGCCGAGCCACTGGTTTTTATTTACAATGCATTTAATCTCTATTCAACAAAAAATAAATATTTGCTGTTAAGGTGTTTTGCTGTTGCCGCCATATTGGCGTAATGTGATTGATGTACATCAACATCCGATAGATTTACCAAACAATGAAAATGTTTACATTGTTGGTTAACACACGTATTTACTTATTCAGGCACCGACTTTAATGTATTGTTTCATTAACTATAGTTTACACTTTGTCGATGTCCACAATGTGTTACATAACATAGGTAATTCATACATAAAGAAATCAAGAAGCCTAACGAAGTCGATAATCTGTACTACTGACGGGTCGGTTGGCGTAGTTTGTAAATTATTATAACCTTTCACGCCACAGGTCGTGGTGGGTTCAAGTCTCAACCAGTGCCTCTAGCACGAGTTCCTGCAGTTTACTTACTCGATCACACGTACAGTTTCCTCCCATACATTGAGCACCAGCGCCTCTCGCTGAAACTATTAAGAACTAAAACTCTGGTGCTCGATGTATGGGACGAAACTGTACGTGTGATCGAGTAAGTAAACTGCAGGAACTCGTGCTAGAGGCACTGCAGGAACTCGTGCTAGAGGCACAGGACAGATATTTGTGTGCATGAACCTGATTGTTTGCCCTGCCTGAGTGTGTTCACATAAAACGTTCCAGGATATTATTATTAACTTGCAGATTATTAGTTGGGGAAAATGCTGGCGATTCTGTATTTTATTACACTAGAACCAAATTTAAATTAAATGGCATCTCTTCATATTTGGTATGAAAAGAACAGGGTCATACATAAATTATGTAAAACTACTAAAACTATTTCCCAGGAGCACATAAATTGGTTAACAGGTTCTAACGCGTTGTTTTTCTTTTTCTATTATCTCTCAGTATTACGCGGCAAACAAATATGGCCAGTACTAGTTATAGAATCGGAGCCTTGAATGTCATTAGATTGGTATATTTATATGACAACTGATAATTATTTCCGCTAGTAACTTTACAAGCTTCTCAGTTTCATGGGTGGTTAGGCTACTGAAGTATTAATTATATTTATATTCTATGCTGATGCTTAGTTGAACATGGCTAATTATCAATTTTCGAAATAATATTTAAAAACCACACTGACACTGACTTCAATTTCATAACAATCGATTTAAACAACATTTATTATCACCTTCACACTCGTCACAGAATTCAAATAACAAAAATCGTTAAAAAAAAAACTTGTGTGTACTTATGTACACGCGTTAGAAGTTATACTTCTTAATATACAACTTGAACATAGTTATCAATTTTCATACCACCTAGAACTAACGTCATGCTGTTATTTTTACGATGCGTCGTAAAAATTCACTCTCATACATTTTCATACCACCTAGAACTAACTTCATGCTGTTAAATTTTTTGGTGTCGGTGTGCGCGCGCATCGTAAAAATTCACTCTCATCATTTTTCTCCATCGCGCCAAAAGAAGTATAACTTCAAAAAACAATATTACGATCGGTTCCCACACAAACTTGCTCCTTTGTTTTTTATATAAAAAAATGAAGAAATCGCGTTTTCTTTTTTCTTCAGATGTACACTTTTCTAGTTAAATTACTTACCTATTCAGGTATCGAGTCCTGTCATAGTTTTATTGATAAGTACCAAAATCCTGACAATGAATGCATTGTCTGTCATTATATTGAATTGAGTATCATAAAGAAATGTTTTAGTGATTCAATGGTTGAATTAGTATGGCGGTCACAGAGCACTTTCTCAATGGCGCGATGTCGCATGAATTATTGATGTAGGGTGGAGCAGACGCGGCCGAAGCGAACGCGACATCTCCGCACACCATTTTATTGTTATAAATTATTCTTTTTCTTCCTACCACTTTTATTACTACATCATACAATTCGCTGACTTTATTACTCTCGACACATTTCATAGGCACCTAGAAATTGTTATGTGTTTGTATTTTAATAATAATTTTATGAGGCCTTATAGCCAGTGTCCTAACCGGTTCATAAATGATCGGCGAAGCTAAGCACCTCAGTCTACGGTCAGTTGTTAGATGAGTTGCCGCAATCGTGGTTTAATTGCCGAGCGACTCTTCTTTCTTCGGAGAAGCTTCGGATTCTGCCCATACGAATAAAAAATATTAAAATTCAAACTGTGCGAGTTTTAGGTGTTCTTTTAAACGTTCTGCATGTTACAATAACGTACTACTATCATACCTACTACTTAACTTACTTACTTAAACTTCGCATTAACGACTTGGCAGTAAAAAATAATACTTGGTTCTTTAAAACCAAGCCAAGGAAAACATTAAATGTTTATTAAAATGGCCCCAAAGTCGTTTCGATTGAACAATAAAAACGTTCAAAACATTCAATAAAAGTGTAATTAAATCCTATTACGGAATAACTGTTATTGCAAGGGTAATTTGAGAGAGGTCGCTCCGCATCGTTTATTACAGCTCGAAGCTAAGCGACATGCATTTATTAAGATTTTAAAGCGATCAACGAGCCATTTCTGTGGGGGTGGTTGGCGACGCAGCCATCATTACTCGTCAACAGGTTCTCAAACTGTTAATCAATTACACACACCGTTGCCTCCCGCGCTTTTTCCACAGCGTAATGGATACCGCAGTGTCCGCAACACACGTACCGGTAATAAGTACGTAGCCGTGTATGTACACAGCGAGACGGTTGGGTTTACGCACGAATGCTTCCACGAGTGCGAGGGTAAGCTGAGCTCTCGCTAGCTACATGCTGTGTTATGCCCGTGTACGGTTCTGTTTTTTATTCGTGCATGTGTGGCAGCTGTGTAGTGTTGTGGGGCGAGGATGGCATCGCCGCGTCTCGCGTGTGTGCTGCTATTTTTCGAGAGCCCCGATTGCGTGTACGGTGTCGTTTTTGCGCTCTCTTTGTTTTATTGTTTTCCTTTGCGACTACAAAAATGAGCGGTGCCATCGTTATTGTTCATTCCGCTCTTGTCTTGTAAT
This sequence comes from Pseudoips prasinana, assembly GCA_951640165.1. Classification (NCBI taxonomy): domain Eukaryota; kingdom Metazoa; phylum Arthropoda; class Insecta; order Lepidoptera; family Nolidae; genus Pseudoips; species Pseudoips prasinana. Next base: position 25,499,900 of record OX621251.1, on the reverse strand, counting down.
GCCTTCGTCTTTCCGAACGATTTCTTGGAGCCGGTTCGGTTGCATTATAATGGCATTATTAAACACTGTAATAGACTATGGTTTTTGCCTTGTTAACGCTCTATTCATGTCTACTTTTTGTCCGGCTCACTCGTGAACATAAAAGATAATTGTTCTGAGTAAGGCGTTGATAAAAAAGAATTCCGTAACTGATTTAAAGGGTTTTGAACAACAAAAGTTTTAAGATACTTACGGCAATTGGGAAAGCTAGGCCCTCACATTTACATAAGGACGTAGAGTTAACGTCCGCGGCCCAAATAAAGACGGAACGTAATTTGCATATGCAAATATCTTGTCGTTTTCATGCAAATACTTACTTGGTGTATTACAGACGGCTTAATGGTACTTACACAGCCTCTAAGATCCTCCAGCCGCTTGGGATGTATGAAGATTTGTATATTTGTCTTCCTGTTACTATCAAAATTAAACTGACATTCGTATAGACTTGTTTGAAAACTATCTTTTGATATTAATATTTATCTGTCAACTTTTATGGAGGAAAGAGTGAAACAAATAGAATAAATTGTATAATTTTAATTAATTCTATCAAGCGGCAACGTAAGTAGGATGTCTGGTCAACATTGTGTGTGCATTGTACCGCAATCAAAAGCTTTAGAAGCTGCAAACAGGTTTCTGTCTGGGGCAACAGAAATGTCAATCATCCTATTGAACCAAGAGCTGTTTTTTGTTTCGTGGAGCTCGTCTCGTTTGAGCGATGGTAATAACACTTCTTAAGTACAATATTGTATGTCATTACCTTTTAAGCAACTTGTTATATTAGCATAAACGCTTCTTTTCATATATCAACATGATTTTGATTTTTAAGAATAATGGTCAACCCTGGTGTCAAGTAAGTAGAATTCAACAAGACTTTTAGACGACTTAACTTATCGCGGAGGATCACGTCTTAATAAGTATTAACCGGTGTAGTATTACATACTGCTGCATTTGTAGTAATGCTTTTAGCCAATTAATTTGCTTGTAATGTTTCCTCGAGGATATTTACGGCACATATTTTCATGTAACTGTTTATTGAACTTGATGGATGTCGGTTAGATCTCGAAACATGTAAACAAGTTATAAAGCTTGTTTCATTTACGCGCGGCTATATTGTGTCCGCTCTAAATACTAATGGCTTCATGAATAATTCATGGAGATGCGATTTGTCGTTACTTTTGTTATATGAAGTTAGTGTATTGCAGTACAATCTGCAATAAATGTGGGTGGATAGGGACTGAAATTATATCGCCACTATACTATACAATAGAACATTTATTAGTTTTCAACTCTAAAATAATCCTTTTAAATGAACGTCCGCCGATAGTATAGTTCCAAATCAATAGAGGGTGATAAGAGTGGAATGATTTCTGTTTTTAATTATACAGCTAGATTGACATTTTATATATACATTTTAATATTGTAATTCACATACCCATCTCTAAAATTATTTTCTATAGTCACTACTTAGGTTGCCTGGCAGAGAAATCTTGTGGTAATGCCGCCAATTGTAATGTTTAAATTGTATTTTCTGCTTTAGTATTCTTGCGTTGTTTACTAAAGAGTTTATCTATTATATTGATACATAAACTCATTAGTGTTAATCATTTGTTCTGTTTTTTTTTTCCATTAAAAAAGCTTCCGACACTCGTAACCAATCTATTCAATAATAATAAATGTTTTTTACGTGATGTTTTGCGTGATGTTATTATTACTGTCCGATGAAACGATGAAATCCTCCTAGGGTTACCTAGGAGGATTTCATCTGACAAAAAGTATGTACATTATGTTTATAACAAGATACGCAATAAATCTAAAATCCCCTGCATCCCCCCGCAGTTACCAAATAGCTAGTTGAACTAACAAAGACATTTCGATTGGAAAGATTAATTTAATATAATTTTTATTCATTTCCGAATGCGGGAGATATCTGTAAAAACCAGATACAAAATACTATACAAAAGAACACAACGCATTACAAATTTTATTGTAAACAGTTTAAATACGGAACAAATCAAATCGATGATAAATCCTTAATGCATATTCAAATCGTTTAGTCGTTCAGGAATTATCCGACGTCGAATTGTCGATGTAGACAATAAAATGTTCGTGTCGGTCTCGCAGCCTCCGGCCGATAACATCTCCGCTCGCTATACAAATAGCGCCATTAACCTTAACACCACTAAACGCGACATGTTGAGAAACGTTGACTCTCCCTTCCCTCTCGCGCGCTAATAGAAATGCTCCGTCCCTCTCTGATGTATGCATTAGGAGCATCGCGTGTTTTAAAATAAGGGCGAGATGAATTAAACTGATAAGTCGAGTATACGTCGTACGCGGCCATGACGTGACATAATGTGTTGTAATTGATAAAATAAACATTAACCCGCGGTCGAGCCACTCGTTTTAAATGGACGAAGAGAATTACGTGTTTAAGAATTCGTGTGAAAATCAATATGGGCATAAGTTTTTGTTCACTAACTTATTACAGCACTTGTAAATACTCAACCATATGTTTTACTAACAAGCAAAACCTGCGATTTAGTTAGTAGACGAGAATGGGTAGATATGCCATAACCGCCGTACTTGGTAGACGGGTTGGGTATGTCCAAACGAGTCTTTGACTCTGCCACTTACCATCCAAGCCATTCCATAGTAAAGGCAGTCAAAAAGACGCCTTTTATAAAAGACAGAGAGCAAACCAGCCACAGTAGTTAAACAACGGCGTCTGCTAGTTATCAGCACAACAATAGACAGATAAAAAAATCTTAGTAACGGATGCGTAATTTCGTCCAAAAATTGTTTTAAACAGAGTATTTTATAATATGTGAATGCCAATTCATAATATTCCACTAACTCTTCTCAGTTTTGGGTTTTAGGTTTTATTAGTTATCTATGGTTTAAATGGTTGATTTTTAAACTGTGACTGACTTTTGAACTCAACGAACTGGTGAGCAAGAGCATCGGAATTACGAATAATCTACGTGGTGATAATATAAAATCGATGCCTAAAATAAACCAAAAGACCGTCCTATAATATTAGTCCTCAGTTCTTAAAATTATTTTCGATCCTATTCTGGTTTTTTTTTCTCTTAGTAACTTTTATGTTATTTAATGTCCTAATACCAAACGTTTATTTAATGTCCATTTACTGACCATAACGCGTATGTGCGTTTTCATACATTTTTCGTTTACCGACCTTCTGTGCCCGACGATTTGGGTAAGTCTATTGTTATTTTTTCAATATGATATTTTTATACGGTTAGAACTCGGCTAAACGCACGGGTGAATCGACAAGCACTAAAGATGGGCAAAATATCCATCCATACGGTGTATCGATACGAATACCCAGGAACCGTGGATTAGACAAAGCAGAATATAGGTATGTAGATGCAGGTTCTCGGGTGATGTACCGAAGTCTCGAGCATCAACTTGCCCCCCGATGTGCACGTGGCAACATCGGAGGGTAAGTTGATGCTCAAAACTTCGGCACAACACCCGAGAACCTGCATCTACATACCTAAAACAATACCTGCTACTAACTACCTTACGAATACACGGTATCAATACAAATCCCAACACGATGTATCGAAACATCGATATGTAGTTACGTCTTATATCGATTAAAGATGGGCAAAATATCCATTCGTATTCGTATCATAGAAAAGTCGACTTGTTTGGGGCATGCAGATATTGCTGCGTTCTGCTAAGACTATGGGTTCCCAGGTCTGCCTGATAGGTGTGCTAACAAGCTTTGCTTAAAAAAAAACAGGTTTATATAGGTATATCATGTTTCTGAAGCAGTCATTATTATTATGACATTTTCGAATCCAATTTGCTGAGACAAGTTCCATTGTATAACTTATTGTTTTCTTTGTCATCAATAAAGATGTTTTGCACTCGGAGCGATTGTAATGGTGATGTATATTACTAGGTCAATTAGAGGTTGATGCGTTGACAGATGTTTTGTAATATATATATATACCTAACCTTTGGAGAAGTACTACGTAACGTTAATTAAGTAGAATGGTGGTTCTATGAACGCGCTATTGTTTTGTTTCTCGTCATAAGTAGACATTACATACTCAAGGAACCTTATTAAGATTAATGTGGTTTTTTTGAATTAGTAAAATTATGGATAGAAATTCAATCCGGGTAAGTTTTATTGATCATTAATTTTATTATGCTTAACAAAGTGTCGTAAAAGGCGACTTAGGGCAAAATTCAAATTCAAAATTCAAAAGTCATTTATTCCGTTAAAATATTACATTTGTGTGGAATCGTCAATTTTTTTACCCTACCGTGCAGTGCATGACGTGGCAGCTACTGAGAAACACTGCCAGAAAACTCAGTAGGGATCCTTTTTTAAAATATATATTTCTTAAATAAATTTACATTGTATTTAACTGTGTTAATTTAGAGCGACTCAATCCCAAGCTGTTTTGGCACTTAAATAATCAGAAGTTTTGTAATAAGCCCTGCTACACAATTTGGCTTTTATAATTCTTTTAAACTTATTCATAGACATTTCTCGGATATCACTGGGAAGTTTGTTATAGAATCTTATACATTGCCCCATAAAAGAGTTACTTACTTTGTGGAGACGGGTGGTATGTAACACAAAGTTATGCTTATATCGAGTATTTTATTATGAGTATCACTCCTTTTACAGAAGGAGTCTTTATATTTATGCATATAAATTAGATTCTCGAAATCATATATATATACTGACATGCTACAGTCAGAATGTTAATCTCTTTAAACTTCTCTCTCAAAGATTCTCGCGGACCAAGTTTATATATTGCTCTTACAGCTCTTTTTTGCAATACAAATATGGTGTTAATGTCCGCAGCGCTACCCCAGAGAAGATGTATGAAATAAATGACCCAGATAAGGCCATTCATTATTTTTATGACACCATGAATGGCATTATCGATAGTTCCGTTCCAAGAAAAAGGAAAAAGAATGTTAATTCTAGGTACAGGTACCCTGAATGGTATACGGGTGAAATTATCCATTTTATTAAAAAAAAGGCGTTACTGCATAAACGTTACAAAAATAGTGGGGTAAGCAGTGATTACGAAATGTTTGCTCGGTGTAGGGCTAAGGTAAAAACTATGATAAGGCGTGCTCATAACCATCACCGGGAGAGGGTTCAGCAAGGTTTTGCAAAAGATCCGAGATCTTTTTGGGACTATGTGAGGGCTAAAAAGGGAACAGACAACCGGAAAAGCATTCTCAAAAACGGTAAAGTTGTTCCCGAGTCGGAGTGTGCTGGTGAGTTTGCGCAATATTTTTATTCTGTTTACAACAATCAGGAACCACGCCTCGATGTGAACGCCGCAGTTGCCTCAAGCGGCGGTAGCAGCTCGCGTGTACATATAGGTCACCTACAACTGTGCCAAGTAACGAAAGCACTAGATCGACTTAAGGCGAAGCGGTCGGCGGGGCCAGACGGTATTCCTGCTTTTGTTGTAAGGGACTGCCGCACTGTACTAGCGAAGCCGCTCTTACATTTATATAATCTGTGCATTGAGTCGTCGTATTTTCCTGAATGCTGGAAAATCACACGTGTGATCCCAGTACCTAAGGGTGGGGTGGATTCGGACGTGAGTGGCTATAGACCGGTGGCAATTCTGTCAGCACCAGCAAAGGTCTTTGAGTCGACCGTGCAAACATGCATTTTGGACCAAGTATCTTGTTTAATATCGGATGCCCAGCACGGATTTAGACCGGGTTGCAGCACGACCAGTAATTTACTTAACTTTATGACGTACGTGGTTCCAAATGTGGATGCGGGAGTACAAGTCGACGCTGCCTATTTTGACTTTAAAAAAGCTTTCGATTTGGTGGATAACGACATATTATTAGAGAAGCTGGCAGCAGTCGGCTGTACTCCCAAATTACTGCAGTTCTTTGCTAGCTACTTGAGAGATCGACGGCAGTTTGTAGAATATGCTGGTTATAAATCCGAGCCTTATTACACGAGGTCAGGAGTAAGCCAGGGAAGCAATTTGGGTCCCTTGAATTTTAATATTATGATAAATGACTTACCTGAGGTTGTCAGGGTTGCCACTTGTCTATTATTCGCGGATGATCTAAAGTTGATTATGGCAATTAAAGATTTGAGTGACTGTGCACGGTTGCAGTGTGATATAGATAGTGTGGCAGAGTGGAGCAGGAAGAATAAACTGCAATTTAATGTTGAAAAATGCTCGGTTATAACCTTCAGCAGAATGAGAGTGCCACATCATCACGGGTATGCGTTAGATGACACGCCAATTGAACGGGTAGAAAAGGTACGCGATCTGGGGGTGCGCCTGAACACAGAGTTAACATTTCGTGAACATATTTTAAATGTTTGTAAAAAATCATATAGAAGCCTGGGTTTCATACTCCGTCGGGCATCGGGTTTTACAAATATTACAGCGGTAACAGCATTGTATAATGCTCTAATAAGAACTCAACTTGAGTGTAATGCTATAATATGGGCTCCACATGAGATTAAATATACTCTTATGTTGGAACGCATACAGAACAAATTTATCAGGTATTTGTATATGAAACTATACGGGGTCTACCCCCTCTATCCGTTGATGTACCCAACCTTGTTCGTAATCGGCATGGTTGGATACAACAAACTGGAGACAAGAAGGGACCTCGCTATTATCACGTATATTTTTAAGCTGTTGCGTGGAAAAACGTTTAATGCTGGTGTTTTGAAGGAGATATGTTTGAATGTGCCTGATAAGTACGCATTGCGACGCCGACGGCCACGGTTGTTAGCGGTGCCACGCGCGCGAACTAACCTGGTCAGTAAAGCGCCCCTGACGCGAGCCTTGCATACACTGAATGACGCTGCTGATAGGATAGATTTATTTAATTGCTCTCTGAATGACTTCACAAAGATAACATTGTTTGTATTATGTTATGGTAATATATGAATACGAATATTGTAATATTGTAATTTAGAATGTCAATATTAATTTAATAATAATTTATTTTTAATTTAATATTGTTTTTGGATTTCTATTGTTATTTTATGTAATTTAATGAGATTTTTGTGCTTTGTTTATTTTAATTTGAAATTTATATTGTAATATAATTGGATGTCTGTAGAACTTAAATAATATATAAGAAGTTTATTACTTAATTAAAAAAATATATATATATATAATGTAACTAAAGACCACACTACCGCATTAGGACTATTGCCTGTAATGATAGTTGTGTTTGTGATAAATAAATAAATAAATAAAATAAAATAATAATTCCATCGGACATTATACTATGAAAATAACTGAAATAAACCATTCTAGCTGTATCCACATCAGTAAGCCGTCTTATAGTTTTAACAGCATATGCAGCAGAACTTAATTTGCCTGATAGTTTTTCTATTTGTGGGCCCCATTGTAGTTTTGAATCAGTTGTGATACCCAAAAACACAGTTGACTTAACAGGGGTCAATCCAGCTCCATTAAGCTGTACATTGGTAGCCACCTGTTTCACATTAGGTGTAGAGAATTTGATGACTTTAGTTTTCATGTCATTTAGCAAAAGATTATTAGCATTAAACCAATGAACAACTTTAGAGATTGCGTCATTTACTTCGTCAAAATTGCGTAATTGTCGATTTATTTTAAACGTCAATGAAGTATCATCCGCAAACAAAACAATCTCATGTTTATCCCTTACATAGTAGGGTAAGTCATTTATATAGATTAAAAATAAGAATGGGCCGAGAATTTTATTTTATTATTAAATTAGATTTTTTACCATTTATATCGACCTTCTGAATTCTATTGCCCAAGTAAGAAGTCAAAAGTTCGAGAGCCTTGTTCCTGATACCGTAGTTGTGTAGTTTCCTGACAAGAGTGTCATGATGAACACAATCAAATGCTTTGGACAAATCGCAAAAGATACCTAATGCATCCTGCGAGTCCTCCCAAGCCGCGAATATACTTTTTAACAGATTGACTCCTGCATCTATAGTTGAACAACCCTTCGTGAATCCAAACTGTTTCCGATGAAGTAAATTATGTATATTAAAGTGACTGAGCAACTGGCTAAGCATTAGCTTTTCAAATATTTTACTTGAGTGGGCAATACGGAAATAGGTCGGAAATTTGAAGGATCTGAAGTATCACCAGCTTTAAACAATGGAATAATTTTACTATACTTCATCAAGTCAGGAAATCGTCAGATGCGACACAGCAATTGAACACAGCAGCTAGATGTGGGGCGATTATAGTTATAATTGATGAAATAGTCTTAACAGATAAACCCCACAAATCCCTAGTGGTTTTCATATTAATACTTTTGAAAGCATTCAAAATATCTTTAGGGTTAACCACCGAGAATTCAAAATCTGTGTCACACTTCTCTACGCTTTGCTGGAGTATTAGCTCAGCAGATACAGAAGAAGACGCGAGAGATTTGGTAACATCGATTGGAACATTAGAAAAATATTTTTCAAACTCAAAACACCAACAGCAGGTAGTCGGTACGCAGCGCCATCTTTGTAAACACGGCTACATATAAGCTATACATTTCCAATATAAGCTGACCTGTCATTGTATCGAAATCCTATACAACGCGAGATCAGCTTATTCTGGAAAAATATAGCTTATGTGTGTACTAGCTACCACCTAACTGAGGTCGCCAACTCGCATGCCAAGCGTGGTTACTAAGGCAAACCCCTCCAAATGGCAACATCAGAGAAACCTTTGGAGGGGGGCATATGTTCAGCAGTGGACGATATCAGTCTGATGATGTATAATAATATCTGGGGACAATGTCACACAGATCATCCTAGCCCCAAACTAAGCAAAGCTTGTACTATGGGTGCCAGGCGACGATATACATACTTATATAGATAGATAAATACTTAAATACATAGAAAACATCCATGACTCAGAAACTGAAATATTAGTGCTCATTACACAAATATTTGCACTTACCGGGATTCGAACCCAGGACCACCAGCTTCGTAGGCAGGATCACTACCAACTAAGCTACGGTGACCGTCATATGTAATTATGCTCAAATGTTAAATGAATGGATTAGGTAGGGACCTGTGGACATACTGGTGATTCTGTCTTTAATACTATTACTAATAGAAATGTCTTTACGTCTCTCTCTAATACACCTTGTATGAAAAGAACAGGGCATACATAGATTCGTTAAACAACTAAAACTGCAATTATACGTACACTGGCCATATAACTAATCGCCAGGTCTTAGGCTGAGATCTATAGAGCGTACTTAGACTTTGCTCAAACTTTACTTACGTAAAACTTTGCTAAATGTATGCTAAGCTTATACTTTGATTTGGTATTTATAGACTTTTTGAAGTTAAGATTATGCTTAGCATAAGCTAAGACAGACAAAGTCAAACACCAATTGTAATTTCGTTACATGCATTAACTTCTGTCTAAGTAAAGTCTGAGCAAAGTCTAAGTACGCTCTATAGATCTCAGCCTTAATGTGTCCCATGACGGTCGCCGTAGCCTAGTTGGTAGTGCTCCTGCCTACGAAGCTGGTGGTCCTGGGTTCGAATCCCGGTAAGTGCAAATATTTGTGTGATGAGCACGAATATTTGTTTCTGAGTCATGGATGTTTTCTATGAATATAAGTATTTATCTATCTATATAAGTATGTATATCGTCGCCTGGTACCCATAGTACAAGCTTTGCTTAGTTTGGGGCTAGGATGATCTGTGTGACATTGTCCCTAGATTGTCCCTAGATATTATTAATGGCCTAATGATTTTGAACACTCACAATTACATTTAACTATAACTTAACACAAGCTAGCTAAATATCATTGCTATTATAAAATAAATTTTATAAATGTTTTCATACAATCCGTGTACCTAAATATCTATGTAACTAGAAATAATAATGTATACAACTATATTACTACAAACATGTTCTGACTATTTACAAGCGCTTTTTTAAAGTCTACGTGAATAAAAACCTTTTTTTATTTTATTTTCTTGTCTGCTATTGAAAATCGTATAAAAATCCATTCAGTTCAGCGAACAGTGAACGGACGCGGCGTGAAACTTTGTTTTATAATATTTAATAATATTAGTACTAAAATGTCACGTACACTTTCATACTTTTAACGCTAAGGTTATATGGAAATCATGTTTGTTCAACTCACTTAACCCGATACGACCTGTGTAACAACTCCAATACCTTTAAAGTCGCAAGTCACAATAAACATCAAAATGTTTACCTTGCGAATATTACTTTAACAAGTAGGCCCAAGTAAAGACCCGGTACTAAAAAAAAAAAAACAAGCTAGAGTACCTACTATGAACGTATTTTTTTACCAGCCTTATAATCTGTTTTCTTATCATCTATGTATCTATTCATTCCATCTGAAACGTATGAGCAAAACGATTTGGTTTTTTGTTTTGGTAATGGATAAAATCAAAAACGACTTAAACAATTTTTTAAATTCTTAATAGAAAGGTACCACAAATTTGCCTATAAAATCATTACTTGGGTAAGCTACCAAAACTAATGATAATAGATGAAATACGTGTTTATAGTACCTACCATAAAAACTTAAACTTACTTATCGTATGGACAGCGGTTATCCTAGTTTCTGAGTTATTCAAGCCGCCCAGTAGGCCTCTGACATGGCTTAAATACTTTCACTTAATTGCTATAAATTGCACCGATAGCTTAACATGCCCTCCGAAGCACGGAGACGCTCAGAAATTAAGCCACTTTGTCTGTCACTCATCTATGGACTGACCGTAGTTGCTTAACGTCGCCAATCACTTACGGACCGGCGAGGGCATGAGCGTAATGTATAAACATACACGTATATCGTCAATTTTGAAAATTTTACCCCTTAAAGTGTTAAATAGCGGATAAAAAAAAATTAATATGAATATGAAAGAAATCCACGCATACGAAGTAGCGGGATGAGTGCCATGTATGTAGTATAAGCATAATTGTTCGACCCGTACGAGGTCGGGGCGGGCAGTTAATATCAATATAAGTACGCTCAAAGAATCCGTAAGTAGAGTTTTTATTTGGTCGTATAATCGCTCTATAAACTTGCTAACGTTCAAAGACTTCCCCACTGAGTTTATCGATGTTCACGGCTTTTATTTAATTACCAACTTTTTGTACATACTATTTCTTATCGATAATATTATATTCCCATTAAGCTATACCTAATTGGTACTTTTTACATCTAAGAAACTTGCGTACCTACTTTATGTACAGCTAACTAATTATAATGGCTAGTTGCTCTCACAGGGCCATAAGTGGTCGGCGGGTTAAGCGCTTAAGCACGCGGTCATTCCATAGATAGCTGATTGACTGTTTAAACACCTGGGCACGCGGTCATTCAATGTCCTTAAATACTCGCGCCGGAGATACAGGGAGGGTTGATTGTTTTGGGACGTTTTCGTGCAACTGTCGCTCTACGTTAATACGCGAAAAGGCAAGCCTCTCGTCCGATTGGAATTCGGAGACAAAGACTAACGGTCGTGAAGTACGGATGCTCGCCGCGACGCGTACGTGGCCGTACTCTCGACCAGCGAGTACATTAGATAGGATTGGTTATAGAGTCAAGAGTGCTTCTAAAACTCTTGAATTTCTGGTCGCCTAAGACGATTGTATATGAATTTGAGCAGTCAATAGATCGTCCTTGCTCCAATGCTCACATCGAAGGCCTCACTCAATTTAACCTCCTGACTACAGAAAGTTGGATTTATGGAATTTGATTCTATTTTTTTTACCGTTTGCTACTTAGGGTTTAAGAATACATGGAAAATTGGAGAAAAAAAAATTTATCGTGGAAATTTGGATTTTCACTACGTCCTTTGTATAGGACAAATTCATTATAATTAGGTTGTACTATACATAGAACATAAAAGAATATTTATTTATTTATTTGCATTATTGAATTGAAACTTATTTAATTTTCAAGAGAAAAATAAAACATTTTGATTACTATAATATCAGTCTCATTTATTTCTATAAAATCTTCTAAAAGTACAAAACTGTCTTACAAACTTACATTTTGAATTAAAAAACAACAGACATATACTTTGTACATGCTAGAGTTAAAATTTTCAGTCAAAACAAACAAAAAAATCTTACCAACCTCTTACTATGATATCAATAGAGATCAACATTAGTACAAAAATATCTATATTCTCTTACAAATCTAAATTTGGTACCAAAATCAACACACAAAAAGTAACTTATCATTGACTTTTTAGTAATTTCTATTCTAAACAAAAATAAATTCTAAAAACTTACTATTAGATTCAATAGAGATCAACGTTTATCTATACAGTTATAAGAAACTAGTAAAAAAAATATAGTAATCATAAGCAAATCTAGTCATCTAACCAGTCTCATGAAAATGGGTAAAACAGTTCCTGTTTGGTATGAAACATAAAAAAATATTCCATCTGGAGTAGCTAGTACAAACACTTTTAACCCTAGCGGGTTAGGTTTATTAGGGCAGTACTGCCGCATATGACATTGTCCAGAAAATGGAATAATCATTTCATCTACGCACATATCTTGAGGACGATCTTGTTCTAAGCAACCTTGTAAAATGCGTTCAAAAAGTGGACGAAATTCCAAATTTTATCTTTCTTTCTGTCTTCTTCACTTATGTCTTCATCGTAAACACATTTTATTCGAGTTCTTATTGCATAAAAGCGTGATCGGCTCATAGCGTCCGCTATAACCGGGACTCTCCATCTTTGCATCCAATACATATCAATTATTGGATATTGTAGGGCCGACATTATCATTACTATCCCTAAATATACTTTTAGCTCCTTCCTAGTAAGACCAAATGTTTTTCCTGTGCGTCCAACTTCCGTTCTATTTGTAGATACAACAATAATGTCTAAAATCTGGTCATCAATATACTGTTCGACATACGTCAAATTCTGCCATCCTTCGCAGTTTTTTGGTATATACGTGGGTTGTTGAAGGTCCCTTATTTCTGGATCAAAAGTAGTACCTGTCCATTGATTTCGTATTTCATCGCGTGAATTTAGTGTCCTTGCTTGTATCCCTGTCCCACGTCTGACTCGCCTGCCAGTTCGACCTCTTCGAACACGCGATGTAGCTCTCATGGAGCTCGCTGACAAAACAGGCGAAGGAGCAACTTCAGGCGAAGAAGGAACATCATCGGATGAGCTGTCTGAAGATCTTTCTCTGTGAAGTGTTCTGGTGCGATTGTCAACCTGAGGCTGATAATTTGGGTCATTATCAGATTGATCAGAATCATAGTCAATGTCAGAGTTTTGCAGGGCGTCCAATATATTTTCATCACCTATTTCTGAAAATCATATTCTACCATTGATATCTGACAATGTTCTACATATGGGACGTTAAATTGCTGACCTTATCTCAGTAGCCTGAATATGTTCTACCCAGAGGACATAAAAGAAAGACGTGTCACGACAGGCACGATTTTGCTCTATTTCAAAAAATAAAACTGTAATTTGTATTTTACTTCATTTATCTAGCAATTAGTGCAATAATTTTGGTAAAATTGATTAAAAATACGTAAATTAAACAGGATTTAAACTTACCTCTGCCCGAGCGCATGTTGACACCTCTGCTGCTCGACGCCATTTTGAAAAATAATACAGCTGTCAACGTGTCAAAAGAATTATGTTTACTTTCCTAACAAACCAATAGATGTCGCTACGTGTTACTTTTTAAATCAAAAACTCATTTGAAACGTACAGAATTTTTCTTTTTTTACGTTCTATGTGTAGTACGCAGGCGGTCACGAGGTTAATTACAATTTGATTACAATGGAATTGATATTTAATGAGCGCTGTGTTCGCGTAGAACCTAATTATCGTGTGTAATACTCATATTCAATAATGTCGCACTCCCTTCGTTATGTTGGTAGTGAACCTGCCTTCTTATCCACAGGTTGCGGGTTCGATCCTCGCAGAAAACAAATATTTGTGTTCATGAACATGTCTATTTGTCTTGGTATGGGTATTTTTTCTTTGTCTGGTGTATTGTATGTATATCATGATGTCAGCCAAATTCGTCCACTGCTGGACAAAAAGCCTCCCCAAATGGGGGGATATGCCATAATCGCCACGCTTGGCAGACGGGTTGGCGATCGCAGTTGAAGGGCATAATAGTTCACAGAAAAACGCTGCTGCCCGTTCTCTGGTAGGTATTCCCTCGGACGATTTCTACGCCCCCCACGTGATGAGATGGGGTGATGATTTTCTATGCCGTCAGATGCCATGTCACGTGTATATTTACAAAAAAAGTAAATAAGTATTTCTATCCATTGTCTAGTATCCATAGTACAAGATTTTGCTTTGGGCTAGATTGAGCTGTGTGTTGATATTTATTTAGACCGCGGTTTCACCCGCGTTAAAATTTATCAATTATAGACTATGTGTTATTCGGATGTATAAGCTATAATACTGTAAAGTTTCATCCAAATCCGTTCCGTAGTTTTTGCCTGAAATTGATTGATTGAAATTGAGTATGGGAGATTGCTACGAAAATTACAATAATGTAATTAAAAGTTTGCGTTTAAGTCACTTTTTGGCGTAAACTTTTAAATTATCTTTTTATAAATAGTGTAATAAGTATGATCTTGCTTTTTATTTCATAAATATATTTTAAATTCCTTAACTTCAGTTAGCAATCTCGTTCGTACGTAAATCTAAAAGAAAAAAAATTGAAGTTTCACGTCATGCCTCTTTCTTTGCGCGTCTACCGTCATAATTTCATTTTCTTCGTCGGTGTAACATGAGGCAACGGAGCTCATTTCATAACCCATAATGCGCTGCTGCGGGGTGCTTCGTCCTCTTCACTCGCATTACGAACGAGCAGGAGCGATGTAGTTATAAAACTGTTCCTCATCGAAGTTTGAGCTCTACTACGCTCTAAATAGACACAGTTTTCGGTTAGATAAGTTGGCGGGTGATGGCTTCCGCCCTCGACAAACAGCACACTACATAAGTAGAAGTTTTCTGCTTCATTTATTAGCAGGCGAATGTCGACGTCGAGCCAATAAACCGACGTTCTCGCCACCCTCTCTAGACGATTTATGAGTAAAAGTCGTACTAATTCCACTAACAGCGCTCCCCCAATTTGAATGTTAATTTTTAACAATTTAAGACTGTTTAGTGACTTTGTTATGAGTTGAGGCGCGTCTGGTGAATGCGTAATATCCGCCTGTAGCTCATTCATTTCAGATTTACGCTCCAAATGGCAGCTGTAAAGGTTGTCGTTGTAATGCAATTTTACGATCACTGTACTCTGTGAGCGCTCGTGTCCTGTGAATTAAAGCGGCTCTAACAAATCCAGTTCCGTCGGTTTGCTATTCAAAACTATTCTAAATAGGCATTGTCGAATAAATATGAATGAGAATTCGCAGAATGTAATTGAAACTTGTATCAATAAAACCGTTATAAATTCAAAACTATGTTGTATCTATGGTATACGAATTATGTTTGATTTCTTTTTTTTCTTTTCAGGTAAGTTTGACGTTGCGAGGTTCATCATTTAATTATCGAAGCTTGTTTAAATAATGAGTACGTGCGGTCGCAGCAGGTAAGTATTTAATAATAAGGCTAAAATGGGATCTTGAAATATTAGAAAATACAATACATTACAATTAATATGTACCCAAGACAAGGAGGTGTTCTTAATTAGTAGATTTAATTAAGATAATGTTAAAAGATGGATTATGGTATTACGCCATCCGGCGACATTAAGAATGTGGAATTAAATGTGTTATAACTTCTTCGCTCTTTAGATTATATTATGCTGATTAAATTACTTAATTTATATCGAGATAATATTAAGATCTATCTTAATTTTATTTGTAAGTATATAAAACCAGTTTCAACGACAAATCTTGAGCTTAATGTCTTTATTTAAATTTCTATTTACACAAAAAGCTATTTGGCCGCCGAGAGCAAATAAAATGGTACAAAGGAGTCGTACGTTTTACAGGCGACAATCTGAACGGTAGTGACTCCCTGGAGCTTGTTCGGGGTTATATTACCCCATAATTGTCGCTATTACCCCGTGTTCCTCCGGCACTAGTTCCGTTCATTAAATAATTAATTTGGATTGAGGTAAACCATGTCAATACCGAGCCAACAGGTATATTGTAAGCTTAGCAAATACCCAAATCCGGCGCGTGGCTGCTATATTATTTACCCGAAGGTAAATTCCGTGCTTTGATCTCTCCGCCTCCCGACATTTTCTTACCCTCCTCTTTAATTATTTCGCCTTTGAGCCTCCCTCGAAGCTCGTGGAGTGAATTTTAAGAGGCTGTCACAAAATGGACTCTTAATTACGAGCCGACTAACTTTTATTTGTAATAATTAATTGGTTTTCTTTAATGCAACATTATTAATGTTATTACGTTGAGTAATTAATAATGTGCTTTTTATTGAAAAACATTTTTTATCGCATTCGTTAATTAAGAACAATTATACGTTTGACACAGCTGTAAAGAGTGTACGAGTTGACTCAATTATGTTGTCTTTTGCGGCTAACCATTGTCAGAGTGAGACTTATATGCGAGAATAAAAGTAAATATTAAATGATAATGTTATAAAAACACCCAATAAAGATTCCGCGAATAATAAATTCGTATTGATATTTATAACACCCTATGCCACAACAAAGCTAAACATTACATTTGATGAAATGCCAAATATAAAAAGAGTTGCGTTTTAAATTAAACAATAAAAAGCTTTTCGATTTACATTTACAAAGCGAATTTAAATAACTGCAAGGCAAATCTTCAAAGCTGAAGCAAAAAGCTGTTATACCCGTCATTACAATAAAAAGCTATATTTAAATTGAACAAGTACCTACTTAGTTTATGTTCCAAGCTTTGCCAGTCGCCACCTCATGTTTCATTATCTTCCAAAAGATTATAATGTACAAAGAGCTTTTTGTCGACACATAGTAGGCGGCATATAACGATATTTATTTTATACCCAAAACATTCTCGAATAACTTGATCTCCAAATATGAGAAAGAAAATAGGATTGTACCCTATTTTCGTTATGTTTGCTCTCCGTATTCTGTTCTTCATTTGATACAAGTATGATTGTGTACGTAGCAGCGTTTCGATATTCATGAGTTAAAGATAGATAGGTACTAGGGTATCATAAGTTCATAACTACTACATTACTATTATATATAGTGGCATTGGGTACATTGGGCGACTGCCATCAACTCTAGTTCGTGGAAAAACAAAATTACGATCCACATTCGACCAGATGCCACTCCGGATGCATAATTTATTTATTGTTTTTGTTTATTTTTTGTTTCTTACATTCCATTCAGACAGAACTAAATTATTGAATCAAATATTAATGCTACTGAAACGGAACGATAAGCTAATATTTGGCACAGAAATAAAAATGCGAGATTAACTTTGAAATTATTATTGCACTTACTAAAATATGAGTCACAGAATAAATGATAAAAGAAACTCACATGCTTGTAAAGTTCAATATGTTTTTTTAAATTAAATTTCGTATATGATATGATTACGTTTTAATGTGTAGATACTCGGATAACATGCTCGTGAAGATATAGGAGATGACAAACAATAATTTTATTGAGGAAGTTGCTCGGGCCCGGGCCGATCGTTAAACGTCGAATGTGGCGATCAAGTTAATCCATTACGATTTTATACACCCATAAAGGTTTCATGACTCCGTCAACTGTTAAAAGTTTATTTGACATAATTATAAAATTAAAATTCTCAATTGCGTCGGAAGTTTTGAAGATAAACGACCGGTTGAGATATAAAATCTACCGGCCAACACTATTCATGTTGCTCTCTCTGAAATTTTCAATTAATTTTGATTTAATAAAATGAAAAGCAATTTCGATTGAGCAAGTATTTAAGTCCAGTTTCGAATTACAGTCTGCCGCTGGTACTTAGAAATGTAACTAGTTTATGCGAATGGAGTTGTAAAATAAATATAGCAGGAGATTGGAAGAAAATGTTTTGTATTCCAATTTTATGTTTTAGTATCGATACTTTTGACTTTCAGTGAATTTAGCTCGAGGACAAGATTATGAGCAATCTTGTTTTAGTTGGCGTGATATATATGGTTGAATTTAGAATTATTATAAACTACTAATCAACTAGAAATCAAGTTTAATTTATTTGTAGGTATTGATTTTTTTGAGAATTCAATATTTTAAAGGTTTGTCCATTGTATTAAGGTCATCTGTTTAAACGAAGCACTTATTAAACTGTAGGCCTTCACTCATATTTCAAAGGAGTATGTTTCTTCCAATAGAAGACATTACCTACCTTCCTACATAATATTTCCCCCGAATAGAACCATATATTTGGTTAGTTACCATGTATACGGCGTAGATATGTAGATGTGTACTAATTTTATTGATATTACAATCCCGCCGTAATCCGGTGAACATACAAAGCAATCACGCTGTGCCCACATACGAACGAGCGCTGCCTATTATCATAATAATGCGTAATTAATTAATTCCCATTTCATAAACCAATGTGAATATTGGCTTTATTCGTACGTAATATAACATATTAATATATTAAAATAGAGTTTTCCAAGTTTCAACGCTGTGAAAGTATTAAGTGAATATCAAGGAAAGTACCAGGGGAACATTATCGTGTCGGAGTAGCGTGTGGGAAGTTTGCGTGCGAATTAGCCGGTAACAACACGGGAGGGCGCGTTAATCCTGTTATCGGCTAGATATCCGTAACTTAGACGGGGTCCGTAGGCGCAATGTAGTACAACTTTTACCAGCCACAGCTTCTTATCCCCCCGTACAATATACTTGATTGTTCTTCTTTGTAGTTGGCAACTAAAAGTAATTTTCAATTAGAATACACTTGTAGGCTGAGTTAAAACGCTTACAGCTTCAGTAATCCTTCATTAGAATCGTTGGCACGTTCCACAATTCCTGTCCGTGCCGTACATTTATAATAAAGCAATGAAGTAACCGCGCTAAATCAAATTTTTCACTGAATTCCAGTGGAAGCAATTTATTTTTCGTACAGTAAGCAGCGGAACAAAGGAAAGCTCGGAAAACCTTGTTAACTTTTTAAAGCACTCGTTGGCTCCTCATGCATTATTCAGAGCAGCCGGTGGGTCTACACACGCATCCGTATGATGTTGTGTGTTTGTCACGCCGCGTACATGTGTCTGCATCGCGCCACTACCGGGATAACATCGGCTACCCTCCTCACAATTGACATTTCGCAAAGAG
The DNA here is from genome assembly GCA_951640165.1 of Pseudoips prasinana. Lineage (NCBI taxonomy): Eukaryota > Metazoa > Arthropoda > Insecta > Lepidoptera > Nolidae > Pseudoips > Pseudoips prasinana. The sequence continues at coordinate 25,480,587 of OX621251.1, read as the reverse complement.
CCCAACCCTTTTGTAGCTCGGATGAAATGTGAATTTCAATGAAAACGAGGTTAAAATTGCTCGGCCCCGGCATAGCCGTGAGCCGTAAAAAAGAGATTTCATTACGGTCCATTGTTGCGTTATGATTTTCACGTTCCATTTTAAAGAATCGCTAAAGCACAAACGCTTTTTCATGCAGTTTAACGTTTGTATTACAGTGTAGCGTCTCGAAAAGCTTTTAGTACGCTTTGTCGGGAGGCAATTAACTCGGAGGGTTGTTATTGTGTTTTTCGCTTGCTTTTACTCAATTAAAAATAATTTGAAATAATAGCAACGGCACAAAGACAAGCCTGAGACGCCGCTGGAATAATTTAAGCTCGACGAGAGCCCCACGGAGTTAGCGTCTTGTTCCATTATCGTGCTGAGCTCGACTAATATTTATATGAGTCTTATAATTCATGAATATTTAAAGTGCGGCCGGGGTTTTAAAACGAGCAATTTTAACAGCAGTTCTTTCTTTGTTCATAATCAAAAAGAATATTGAGATTATGTTGGCACCTCGTGCCCTATTCCTGCGTGACCTTAACGATATTCAATTTAATGATTTTATTTTGTTGTATGCGAGATATACGGAGACAAATATTGAATGTTAAGCTTCTTTTAGTTGTTCCGGAGGCGGGGGGAGAGAAGATCCCTCGATATTATAGAGTGGGCTGTTGTGCGAGATAAATAATACGCCGCACATGTCCCCAGGCGGGATACAATGAAAAAAATAATCTAACTTAAACTAAAAAGAGTTCTGTAGAAAGGCCCTGCCAGTTTTGCAGAATCTTTCTGTAACAGTCTATTGCGGGTATGTTTATTTGATTTGCACTTTTTCCTAACTTATATAATTATGATATTGTATGACACATTGGGCTGCTGTTCTAACCCCTCTACCAATTTTGATACTGGAAATGTATTTGTAATATTTACAAATTTACAATGTAGAATGCATTGTAACTTTACGAGGGCAAAAGGGGAAATGATTGAATTGTGAACATTTTATAATCCATTTCTTTTCGAAAATAGTGCAATGTACAAGAAATGGCAAATGATACTTAATTTTTAGAAAAATGGGAATTGAGGTCGAAAATTCTTCTTGTCTGAGTGTACTCTATTTTTAATTCTATGGTGTAGACAAGTAGAATATTGAACGCACTATTTATTTACGTACGATTGATTATGATCTTAAAAAGTGCTAATATAATTTATTCTTTAAATTAACTCTTCAACTTCTCATCAATTTAGCTGTAAAACTGATGAGTCCCCAAAGTCTTGAATCCGCCCTATTTCTCCCGACAAATATTGTCGTTTGGTCACCCTACTGGGACGCCGTTCGTTGCGATCGTTACGATGCACCTTGTGCACGATTTTGTAGCCTCAAGCGTGTTCCTAATTACTTTGTTTGTTCTTTTACATACCACTTATATGTATAAATACACTGAGTAGTGAGTGAGTACCTATTGTGACATTCGTTCCACGCTATGTAGTTAAGGACTCCTCAAATGATTTTCTCTTAACGTTTTATTTTCATGCCAGCTTTCGCTGTTTGCTATGGGTATCACTTCCAATAGAACTATTTCTCTTGATGAACCTGTACCCATCTGTGCTCATAACAACGTGTGTGCAAAATTTCATGATGATCGGTTCCGTACTTATATCGTGATAGCATAACAAAAAAGCGTTAAATATTAGTTGTTTATTATGTCTTCGAGTTATTTATATACGTATTATTATTTAAAATTTATGTACAAAATACAAATAAAATACACATAATCGCGTTCAAATATTAGTTGCAATTTTATATGTGTCCGAGTTATTTTTATTTCAAATTTAGTCGCACGCAATTAAACATTATAAATTATTTACATTTTAAATATAAAATATATTTATCTGTATTATACTGATGATGAATATAAAATTATCAAAATGTAAAAAAATCAGGACTTTTCAATGAAGATAAACCCATTTCAATTGAATTTTTCATCTCGAAACCTATATGCATGTTTAAATTGCAAGAGCAAATCGATTTTAGTCGTTGGCAGGTTTGCTTACTTAGCCAACATGACGTGAATATTCACCGAATACCTACCCTTTGTCTCCATGCTACATAACCGCATGGTTGACTTTGTAACCAACTGTCTATAGCTGTTGTTAGCGCTGCAATGACAAAGCAGATTTATTTAATTCTCTGCGTGTCATCATAACGAAACCTAATAATTAAATACGAAAAATTGTGTGAGTAGGTACGCAAAGATACCTATCTATATTTTTTATCGAATAGAATTTTAAATATTGATAAGAAATCGAAACGTACTCTTAAACACGCTTTAGCATTCGAAAACGTCTTATAGTATAATTCTAATTTCAAACATATTTTTTTTCTTTTCAATCTAAATGTCTTTCCTGTTACATTTTAATTAATTAGGTTGTTCTATATTTTTATATTTGACACGTTATAGGATACGATATATCCTTAAAAGATTTAAGTCACATGTCCAATGTTTGTATAAATGATATTTTTACATATTATACATACTATTTGACCAGAACTAAATAAAATTAACACACATTTCTGCCGTCGCGTCGCCATCTTGAAGCGTTCTGAGATCAATTCGTGTGATAGATTTATTAACTATGTTAACATAAGACTATGATTTATATGTTTAGTAATAATAAATAACATAGTATTTTAAACCTTTAAAATTAATTAACATTGTCAACTATTTCATGGTAAATATAACCTTACAAAAACTCCTGAACTTACCTTTATATGGTGTAAACACACAGGAACCAGTTTAAAATTGTTGGAACCCTCCCAAGAAGATTAAGCTACGTTATATCACCGAGGAGAAACAACTATGTAACATATAAATATTCTTAAATATCGTATATTCTTCTCCCCGAGTCTATGGGGTAAAGAATCAACATTTGCACAGAGGGCATGGGTACACTTCACAACGAAAGCAGCTCTTACGGTTTTCCTAATAAAGTCGCTGTTTATTTCAAAGTGTTTATACCGATGTGTGTTGACTGTACCAAGTAACACAATTACTTAATCCGTTTTTTCACTTACCACGCAGAACAATAGACATATGTAATAGTGCTCATGGCTGAATATAGTCTACAGTGGCCAATTTGAATGGAGAAGAGACAATTACCCAGGTCATGTTTTTTCAACATGATAATCTGATGGAATCGCTGTCCAACACGACTGGGAATGGGTCAGGCGCAGTATTGACAGTTTTACGTGCTCACCGAGGGAGGGGCGTGTGACGCAGACTATTTCCACTGGGTGCTTTCCTCTGCCAAAAAAATCAATAACAGTTTTTGGCCCCGACCCGCTATTTGAACCCGGGACCTCTTTACGTGTACCAATGCCGCAGTCAAATATGTAACAAGGTAATATCTAACCCCGAATATATTCATGTTTACACATTTTATTAAGTCAGCTATGAAAATAAAATATCGCAATACATTATCATAATTTATTTCGGCATCGCGAGCTTTTAAGAACTCATAATGAATGTAAAAATTCACCTCGTTGACCGCAATAAACTTTATAAATAAACATCAACAAAATATAAAGTATATGAATCGTAAAATAGAAAGAAACACTTAACTGAATCTGCGTGTTTTTAACAGATTACGGGTTGCTAGTGTGAAATAGCGAATAAAGAAGAAATACGGCCTGGAGATATAAATCCGATTATTTGCACCCGCTGTACTTAAATTAAATAGCTTTCGAAGAATACGGTGTTTTCTCTAACGCTTTTATTTAGAGGATTCCGTACAAGAAGGTTACAAGGGAACCCTTAGGATGAGTCAATCCGTTCGTTTGTTAGGTCTCAGCAATAAATTTCTCAAGATACAAACGAGGATTTCTTATTTAGCCTTATTGTAATCTTGTTGTGCCCCGCGGGTATTTCCCGTGATAAACTTTATAAATTATAGCGTATCTATTTTTCGAATAGTAGGTATATTTAAAAAAAAGTTTCATCAAAATCCGTTTGTTAGTTTTTGCGTGCAATAGTTACAAACATCCACAATCTATCACATTTATAATATTCGTAGTATTACTTAGCCTTATTGTAATCTAGCTGTGCCCCGCGGTTTTTACCCGTGATAAACTTTATAAATTATAGCGTATCTATTATTCGAATAGTTGGTATATTTAAAAAAAGTTTCATCAAAATCTGTTTGGTAGTTTTTGCGTGCAATAGTTACAAACATCCACAATCTATCGCATTTATAATATTCGTAGTATTACTTAGCCTTATTGTAATCTAGCTGTGCCCCGCGGTTTTTACCCGTGATAAACTTTATAAATTATAGCGTATCTATTATTCGAATAGTTGGTATATTATAAACAAAGTTTCATCAAAATCTGTTTGGTAGTTTTTGCGTGCAATAGTTACAAACATCCACAATCTATCGCATTTATAATATTCGTAGTATGAAGAGCTCAAGATTATATTATGTAGGTACTTCAATATTAAAGAGTGTGTGGATGGGTCCACAAAATTTCCAAGTACCAAGCAGTCAGTCTAATTGTGGTTTTATATGGAAGTGGTTCATTAATACATTATTCAGTATTTCTTATATGTTTAGTTTTTAAATATAAGTACAGTGTTACTCAAGGTTTGACTTAAATAGTAGACGTAATTTATGGAGCTCTATCTACTTAAACTAAATTAATTAAACATAAGCAATTTGTGAAATACGAAATATTTATTTGGCGCCCCATACAATATGCATCAGCTAATCGTTATTCTTGTATGGAGAGTTAACATATAATTTTGATCGATAAAAAGCCTCCTCAACGCGGACGGGGGCCGCGTCATGTCATTAACGTAGAGCGAAAGTTGCACAAAACTCCCTAAAATGGTGATCTTGCCCTCTCTCCGCCAGTAATCGCCCAGAGTCGAGGTTCGAACCCCACAGGGGGTGCCCTCCGGCGCGGGTTACTTAATTGCTAGACGGCTTTAGCCCTCTGCTCGCCTCTATAGTCCGGTGAAGCAGTGAAAGCCTCCTAGGCTAACTGTAGCGACATGTCAAAAAAAAAAAGATTTTTGGTCTGCTATACGTTGTGCAGTTTCATAGGCAAATTAAGCTCCTTCTTTATGCTAGCAACTAAATGTTTCTTTAAATCTCTAAGGAAACTACAGAACCTTCGGTGCACTAATCGGACTCGCACTTGGGCGATTTTTGTTCGTTTGTTAGTCGAACTGTTGGTAGTTAGTGAGTATTTTAATGCGACATTATGTGGGTGAATTTTGGGTGATGCAAAGATACAACAGAAAGAAAACATCGAGGTTGCTGTTCCGGAAAATTGAGCATAACATTTTCCGCAATGTGAATGACTCAGTTTGTTTGTGTAGGAGATCTGTTTAACGTTTATCACTCGGGGTCACAAGTTTAGTAGTGGTCACCAATTTAGTGAGACTAATAAATTAGTAGGAGTAGAAAATCAGAAGCGAGTTAACATGTAAAATTATTTAATTTCTTGACTTAATATTGAAGTTATATATTTTTTTTAAACGTCACTCCACTATCATAGAGAAATTGTAGAAAGTAGGTTTTATACTGTAGTTGTTGCCACTACACAAGTTTTATGTCTTATAAGTATGGCGCCCGCAGCCAGATGCTCTCAGCGGTCTGTAAGTGATTGGACTTTAACTTCTGAGCGTCTCCGTGCTTCGGAGGGCACTTTAAGCTGTCGGCGAAGCAACGAGGCTTTCATTGCTTCACCGGAAAATAGCTGTAAAAAGCTCGGCTAACTGTAAAAGAAAATAAGACTAATTGGTACGGCTTAAAATGAAGTGTACTGAAAACTATCAAATTTAGTTGAAAATCGGAATGAAATTGAACAAACAACAAATTACAACAAATTATTATCACACTTATATTATAAACGCGAAAGTTTGCGAGTGTCTGAGTGTGTATGTTTGTTACTTCTTCACGACTAAACGACTGGAGCGATTTAAATAAAATTTGGTATGGAGTTAGCTGACAACCTGGATTAATACTTAGGCTATAATTTATAAAGTTTAACGAGGGTAAAACCGTGGGGCACGGCTAGTAGTATAAAATAATAATATTAATTGAGTTGTAATTGTTCAAGATTATTTTGTTTATTTCTTATTTAAATGAGACTTGTGTTTTTTTCTATCGTGCCAAAGAATATGGATAGTATTTTGTTATCAATGATCTTCCAAATAGAGTTAACGACTGTTGTCTTACGACGACAGCCGGTATAGCTAAACATGCCCTCCGAAGCAAGGAGAAGCTCAGAAATTCAATTTACGGTCACCTATCTATAAGACTGACCGCGTGGAAAATTGCTTTACCTCGCTGATCACTTACGGACGGGGAGTGCTATGAGCGACTCAAATAGCGGTTAGTTTTATTTCAACGTTCTAAATATTAAGATAATTAAAGCTTTACATTGACATTTTGATGTTAGTAATTGGTAAATCCATCAATCAAAATCAACTCATCAGTCTCGAGGTCGATTGAAATAAAAACTTGTTTACGTATAAAAATATTCGCGGCCATTTTATCAAACCACTGAACCAGACGGCTTCGATTTACAAGTTCAAATTGTTATTCTTTTTGAACATGACGTTGGCACTTGGTCTATGAGACGTTCACACTTCGTCTACTAGACGTTCACAGTTGGTCTAGTAGACGTTCACACTTGGTTTAGCAGACGTTCACTGTTTCATCGGGCAATAACATCAAGTGAGGGCTTATCCAATGTCCAAGTTACACGTATTCCTTCTAACTTTATTTATAGTTACAAAAATGTTATGGTAATCATTCGTAGTACGGACAGTTGTAGTCCATATAAAGATTTTTGCTTTTATTATTTTGCAAAATTCTGTAAAGTATAGTTAGCATATCGACGAGCACTCCTGTGTCTCTTGAGCATTCCGCCAATCCTCATATTCGTAGTCATAGACTAGTGTGTTTTTCTGTGATCTCATTGGTCGAACGCTGTCACCATTGTTTTTACGGCTCATTGTCTGTCGTTGAACACGCTTCTTTTCCCTCTCATTCATATAACTAGGCCTCACTTATAATATAACAAAATGTGAGCTATCTTCTGCTTATCCCCGCGTTAAAAGCAATCCAACAACAAAACAAGATGAAGGCCTCCCCAAAGGATCTCCACACTGGCCGGTCCTGCGCTGCCCGCATACATCGGCTTCCCGTGACTCTTCTAAGATTGTTGGTTCACCTTGTATGGGGCCTGCCCACGCTTCGTCTTATTTGTATACTAAATTTAAATAACAATTACAAATAAATAACTTTGGGCACATTGCCATCTGATCTCAAACTAAGCAGAGCCTGTATTATGGCAATCACACTAGAGATAAACATACTTATATATTTTTTATATTATATAAGACTTACATCTAGACACAAAACAAATAAACTTAATCATCAATCACACAAATAGTGGTCCTAGCTGAGGTTCAAACCCATGACCTCTGGTTTAGCAGTCAATTTTCACTAATTACTAGACTAACAGGCCAGTCGATACATGCAAGCGTAGCAAACTTACAACTTGTTTGCAATTTAATTTAGATACAATATCAGTAGGCGCAATATTGAATTTAGGTACAATATCCGTAGGCGGTATGTAGAATTTAGGTACAATATTACTAGGCCATATTCACATTGTAGGCTCTCCATTCGACCCAACTCCACTTTAGAATGTTAATTCAAAGATTGAAACGAATCTTCTATTTATTTAATATCTAACACAGTTATTCTGCAATTTCTGCCAGTCATTTACTGTTTGTAGTTATTAGTATAATTGTATTCATCCAACTATCAAAGCCGCGGTTATACCACGAATAGGGTTACCACTCGTAATTTATTATTGTACTCTATTTTCTCATTATAGTACAACACTGAACTTTAATTTACCACTCACAATTTTAAGATTGATTATAAACTTTAATAAAAATATCAACCTGAAAGTAATGAATTTAGTTCCATTCTTAAAATAAGGAATTTTGTTCACTCTTAGTCAATGTAATCGTTTTGTTATTAATACGTTGTTTAAGATTGAAGATCACGAGATAAAAACATTTCTGAATATGATAAATGTTTATTAATAAATATATTTATTCAGGTAACCATACAGGTATTTTACATACATTCATACGTGAATCACGCCTGTTTCCCAGAGGGGTAGGCAGAGACAACGCATTCGCATGGTCACGTTATTTGCACATCTCTTGTGCCTTATTTACTCTCAATAATAACGCAAACCGCCCATGTCAGACATGTCAGAGGCATACTTGTCTAATGACTGCAACCGGGACCGACAACTAAACGTGCTCTCCGAAGCACCGAGATGCTCAGATATTAAACCACTTTACATGTCACCCATCTATAGTCTGATTGCTTAACCTCGCCGATTACTTTCGGAGCGGTAAGAGCATCTGGCTATGAGCGTCTCATTACAATTACGTCATACGGCATTAATTCTTTTTTAACCGAATTAAATACGCTTAACGTTCAAACCGTTGATCGGTTTAAAAAAACGTGGAAAAGGAGCCGTTTTTTTGCACGTATTAAATATTGTTTCTTTTTTTAATGGCGTTTCCAGTTAGATTCATCGGATAATCTTCATGTGTTGCATTAAATATGCATGCTTTGAATCACACGCAGATATAAACAAAGAAAAGATGCAATATATCTTATTCTTAAAATACTTTATAACATTCTGTTATTGAATTTGTAATTTGCATGCTCCAAAATGGTGGTAGCCCTAAACACGATCCCTTCGTTTTTATTGCTTAATTTCTCATATTTTATTTGATTGCTTTTTAAGAACTGGTTGATATTATTCACAAAGCTCCGATTTAATATTTATGTATGTAGATAGCCAATGACCCCGATTCCGACTTTACCAATTTTAAAATTATTGCGTCTCTATCTAACAATTTTGTTACAAAAATGAATGGCACTACCTAATTTAGTTTATTCGGTCATGTATTGGTCTGAAGTCAATTATATGAGTATATTTATGTCATAATAATTATCCACAATTACAATAATAATATTATTAGCCACAAAATTCCTTCTATTAGGAAATAAAAAATAGTTCCTAATAGAAGGAAGACTAATTAAGCGTATCGGTCAAACAATTTAAGTAATTTGTGTGAGGTCAATATGAGGATGGGTTGCCGTTCATCATAGACACTTAGGAAAACGTGCTTGCTAATACTGCATGCTATAAAGGACTTTCAGTGACAAGTTACATTCTGATGATCGTAGGATCTGGGTTAAATGCCCAGTTGTTTTCAAACGATCTATAGTTGTTAAATACAGAATTGCCACCAATCCAGGTATTTGTAATGACTTTATGACAGTTGCTGTATGGTGAATATCAGAATATCATCACCCCATCTTATCCTGTGGGAGGCGTAGAAGTCGACCTGGGGAATTTCTAAAAGAGGACGGGCAGCAACTTATTTCTACGTACTTTGACCATCTTACTGCAATCGACAACCCGTCTGCCTAGCGTGGCGATTATGGCATATCCTCTCAAGATGACTCTTGAGGAGGCTTTTAGTTTGTGACTTCTTGCAGCTGTAATGATGATAATGAATGAAATTTAAATTAGTTCAGTTGAGTAAAATACAGAATTGACACCAATCTAGGTATGTATATCTATCAATGTTTAAATGTTAATTCCTCTGGCGTTAAACGATTAGGTATATTCCGCGGCTATAATATATTGTTATTAATGTTTCAACTTTTATGAACTCATTAGGCACTTCCGTTACATGTAAATTATTTTAAAATAAATCTATTTTTAACAAATATGTTAACACCGTGTTTTATTTGGCATGTGAGTTATTTATGCGGTCACGGATTTTAAAGAGCCATTGTGGTGGCATATTTATGCTTATGTTTGGCAGACGTGAAGCCTCCATATAGCAATTTCTCTCTTTTATCTGATCTGATTCCCTGATCTGACCCGACCAGAATTCGCACAGGTTAGGTAGAAAGATAAATTAGTGTTTTAAATTACTCATCATCATTATAATGTCAGTTGACGTCCACTGCTCGACAATGATAGATAGATAGAATACACTTTATTGCACCAGTAAACACAATATCTGAATATAAGCAAATACAGGTACAGACGCCAGCACATCAAGCTACCCTAATCTGCCAAATTTCCCCAATTGAAAGTGAACCTTATGCTTATGTGATAAAGTTGAAAATCTATTAAAGAAAATTGACAGATTGGGGTAGCTGGATGTGCTGGCGTCTGTACAATCGTCGGTCTTATCGCTTTGTAGCGATGTCATCCAGACAACCGTTGGAACGAGGAAAAGTAAGTCCTTCGAAATGGCCTCCCCAAGAGAAAGATTGAAAGATTTCCTCCAAAAGATTTCTACATTGGATTTGTGTCCATCTTTTGGAGGGATATGCAATAATCGCCACGCTTGGAAGACTGGTTGGCGATCTCAGTATGATGGTCATTGTACGCAAAGAGACGATACTGAATGGGAAACTCCGAGAATACCTATCTCTATGCCTGCACCTGCAACACACAGTGGTCTTCAAATTTTCGACTTGAGATACCGCGCTATTTGAATCGAGAAGATGTTATGTAGCTTCTCAAAAGAGTATCTGCTAGTATAGAGTATTATCATGTTTAAATATTGGCCCTAGAGCTCGAAAAATACCTTTTATCTATCACAAGGATTACATATCATAATATATGACTAAATATCATGTGACATTATTCACATACGGGCATCTGATCCCAAACAAAGTAGAGCTTGTAACTACGGTAACTACTTTTCTTGTGTAAATACATTCTTATATAGATAAGTACACCCAGACTCAGGACAAACAGACATGTTCATGCACACAAATATCTGTCCTGGATGATATCGAACCCACGACCTGCGTCGTTAAAGGCAGTTATTTACCAACCGCGTCAACTAACCAACCAAGTGCACATATTTCCACATGTTTTGAGAATCCTTCCGCGTGCAGGTAGAATATAAAAGTTTCTCCGCCAACGATAAAGGCGTTCCAGATTCAATGCAATTTCGCCGTACGTCGCAGTCGGGATTCCGTGTCACATCGCGCTTCCGCTCGCCGAGCCAGCCTTTACGCGTCTCGCTTCTCATTTACAAAGGCCGCCTACGTACAAAGTTGCATTCTTTTACTGCCAGTTCAGACAAGAATCGGTGCGCAACCCTACTTAGGTTTTGCTGGCTCTTTTGTGATGAATAAACTCTTTGTTTTGGAAGCGAGCTCCGATCTCGATTAGCATTTCATTTTCATTCCACTTAAAATCTCATAAAAGGTTACTTATGTAAATCGTTTGCTTGTCGATGGTAATACGTTTTGTACTGGCTGCAATGGAATTAGTGAGTGAAATTGCATGGAATTCTAGTAGTTACGGAATTTTGCTCGCTAATTTAATGTAGCCTAGTACCTACATATGTATCTTTAATAAACACAGTTTTAAAATTTTTACTTACACTTTGGCTGTCACCTATCTTTGGACTGACCGCGAACTTGCTTTCTTAACCTCGCCAATCACTTACGGACCGGTGAGGGCATCTGGCTATGAGCTTTTTGCCTCTTCATAGTCCCCTACAGTATATCGACTGTAATCCATAGTATTTCATAGCAGCCTCAAAAAATTGTCAATTATCCTCCTATCTAATAGGAGAACATCTTTATTACTGCGATGTACAGGTAACTTGCCCAGTACAAGCACTCGACTGTACCTATCTATATAATATTTATATGTGTCTCGAGTTATTCCTGCAGCTCTGGACCGGTTCTGTAAATGGTTTATTTACGGTCGGATGTCGGTGCGACTGGCTTCCTTATTTCATAAAATCTATGAGTCCTTTTTTATTCCCATTTATGTAGGAAGTTGCCTCTTGAATATAAGAGAGCGTTTCGAAGCGGCCGTCTGTTATATTAAAAAATATTTTTCTTCTTGCACTTTTCTTTGCTCGAAGCTTATTTATTTACGAGCGCAGTGTAAGTGCACATTTGTTGTGTAATTTCTCATTGTGATAGCAGTTGTTGTTTGTAAAACAAGTCATCTATTTCATAACAAAACGAATTGATTGAACATTATAGTAATACAAACAAGATCATCATACAAATACATTCAATTATAAACTGGAGAAGGTAGTTATCTAATGAATTAATTTTGATTCTTATTACGAAACAAGAGAGTTTAAAATATGGTGCCAACTATACTAGTTGGCACCATATTTTAAACTCTCTTGTTTCGTAATAAGAATCAAAATTAATTCATTAGATAACTACCTTCTACCAGTTAAAGGGTTAAAAAATTTAATAAATTTGATTTTTGGTAATCAAATTATCTGATCCTAAACTAAGCAGAGCTTGTACTATGGAAACCAGATTACTAATAAACTACACTCACCGGCACGGAAACTTGGCCACCAATAACTTGCCGATAATTTCTATTTAAATATTTAATTTTCACTATATTATGGGTTTATGCACTAAATTAGGGTTTTTTTATGGTTTTGTAACTCAGTTATTGAAAAAATGATGCACCAGCAGTAATCTTTAAAAAAATAAGCAGTTTCACAAAAATATTGGTTTTAACACTGTCAATTTAAAAAGAACACAAGATGAAAAATAACCAAAAAGTCTTCGTTGTGTTTGCATTTTAATATCGGGTGTTTCCTCCCCTAGCCCCGATAACAGCTTGCATTCGTTCTGGCATACTTTGGATGATGTTTCTGATCTCAACTTGTGGTATGCTTTCCCAAGCGGTCAGTGCTGCATTTTGAAGCTGATTCAGAGTTTCAGGCGGGTTGGAGGAGGACTTTATTTTTCTTTTAAGCTTGTCCCAGATATGCTCTATTGGATTTAAGTCTGGACTACGAGCTGGCCACTGCAATTTTTGAATACCAACCTCTGTAAGGTATTCCTCCACGCAATGTGCAACGTGTGGGCGCGCGTTATCGTGCATTAGGAGGAATTCGTCAAATCCAATAAACCCTGAATATGGTAACACGTGTTCCTGAAGAATCTCCTCGATGTATCGTGTTGCCGTTAATCGGTTATCGACGATAACTAACTCCGTACGTGCATCGGAACTTATTCCTCCCCAAACCATTATAGAGCCTCCATGAAAACTAACAGTTTGTGTGGTGGTAATGGGTAAAAACCGCTCTCCTCTTCTTCTCCACACTCGCTCCCGACCATCTGGAGCTCGTAAAGCGATTCGACACTCATCTGTGAACAGTACTCGAGCCCACTGCTCATGGGTCCAGTTGGCGTGTTCTCGTGCGAATCGAAGTCGAGCTACTCGGTGACTTCTGAGAAGTTCTGGGCCGCGTGCTGGTCTACGAGCTTGTAAATTCACTTCCTCCATTCGTCTTCTCACTGTACGTTCACTAACATTGACACCTCTTGTGAACTGGAGTCGCTGGCGTATCTCAACAGCGGTGAGGTAGCGGTTTCTCAAAATTTCCAGGACAATAAAGCGGTCATCCCGGGCTGATGTGCATCTGACGCCTCCGCTGCCTGGTCTGCGGGAGTAGCGGCCTGTCTCCTGGTATCGTTTCAGCGCATACTGCATCGATGAACGTGGTACATTCAGTATAACAGCAACTTCTCGCTGTGTCAGCCCTTGTTCGATCAATGCTACAGCTTGTGCAACCTGTGATGGTGTTAATGGCATTTTTATTGGAATTAAATCACCTTTAGTTATTGAAGTAACAGTACGATATCACAATAATTGAACAACCTAACAATAAACTTTCACAAAACACAAATTTAAAACAGCAACTTAGTCGCTCAGATGTCCGGGTTCAACTAAAACTTAAAAATAACGTCATATTGCACTCAAACATGATAAATTACCCTCTTGAACTAAAGGTAAACATTTTTTAGACCAACCTTCATAATAAATACTCATAGGAAACACTTAAAGCTCTTGTTATCGCGAAATACGCGTTTGGCCAAGATTCCGTGCCGGTGAGTGTATCTTGGGACATTATTCACACGGTAATCTGATCCCAAACTAAGCAGAGCATTTACTATGAAATCTGTCGGATACCTGATATACTATATTATAATAATAATATCCTGGGACATTATTTACACACGGCCACGTGATCCCAAACTAAACAGATCTTGTACTATGGAAACCAGATAACTGATATACTACATATACTTATTTTCTTTTGTACATACATACTTATTAGATAATTACACCCAGACTGAGGACAAACAGACATATTCATACACACAAATAACTGTCCTGGGTAGGAATCAATCATGACAGCCGAAATATGTACAGACGCCAGCACTTCTACTACCCCAATCTGTCAAATTTCCCCAATTGAAAGTTAACCTTATGCTTAAGTTATAAAGTTGAAAATCTATAAAAGAAATTTGACAGATTGGGATAGCTTGATGTGCTGGCGTCAGTACGTCCACTGCGGGTCAAAAGCCATCCCAAAAATGAGTGATGTGCCATAATCGCCACGCTTGACATACAGGTTGGCGATCGCAGTATGATGGTCATAATTCACAGGTATTCATATGCCCTTGGCACAAGTTCTACGTCCCCCACGGGATGAGATGGGGTGGTGTTATTCGCGTATTTAACTTTTAAGTAGCAGGAACTAATTACTTGTCACTTATGTATATTGGTATATATATAATTTATTGTGACGTTTAGCTGTGAGCAGCAACATTGTCGAGACTATCTCGGGCCATTAGTCAAAGGTGAAAAAGTTCATGTTCTATGATAAAAATAAAAATACTAAATTACTTATTTATCATTGAAATTGTACTGCTGATTATAAAGAAAAACATTTGCGTATTAATCTTTTGGAGAACACAAAGTATGTGGTTAGGTAGGTTAGGATTCTGGCGGATAGAATTTAGATGAATAACCTAACCTAATCTCAAGGTAGGTTAGAATTCATCTAAATCCTATCCTTTTATGTTATCCTATTTTATTAGGATTCGTCTAAAGAACTAAGGGTTAAAAAGTATACAATCCCCCGTATAAGGGAAATTAATCCCTGTTTCGGAGGGAACTTTCCAGACATGAAATTTACTTCAACCACTGCGCCACACGTGCAGTCTACTTTGCTTACTCTTGTCAGTTCACTGTACGCTTAACTTTCTAAATTCAATACATGAACTGCACGAAGTTGTGCGTACTTCGAATCGTTGAGTAGATGGTGGTGTATGTTGAGATTTAATGTTAGTTTTTCCTTGCCATCACAATATTCTAACAAATTCGTTTTACTTCGTACATAGTTTCTTATTTCTAAAGAAAAGCGTCATTAAGTAAATTGGAGCTATCTTACACCTTACTCTGATGACATGCGGAGACATGAGTCTTTATATTCGAGGTAAGGTTGTGAATAGCCAGATTGGGATCACATCTTGCAAAAAAAAGGAAAACTCATAGATACGATATATATTTTTTTAATTCTATAGAAGAACAGGGTGAAGTAAAACCTTAAAATGAAATCTTGTCCTGGAAGTGAAAGAACATGAATGAAATGTCAATAAAAAATGTTATGATTAATATTGCTTTCATACATATAATTAAAAATTAAAAAGATATCGATCTAGCACAACAAATCCGCATCCATTTGTAGCAAAATATGGGTTATTGGTGTAAGTGTCACAATACGCATTATTTATTATGCAATTATGCGAAAATTATTTGAATAATAAGTCTAATGATTACAATTGTCTATGAATAAAGTTAGCCTATATCGAACTCGCTCGCTCAGGTTCCTAATTCAAAAGGCAATTAGAGAACATCTTACGAAAAGGGAACGGTGCTCGGATAAAGAAGTTGTCAAAACTTAAATACGGAGATTAAAACACATTAAAACCCATCTTTCACCCTTAATTGTAATTGAAAGTTGAATTTCGTTTTCATTTATTTCTGTTTTAATACTTTTAATTACCAGTGAGGGTGACGGCGAGATTTTATTTTTAATTAATCCCGTTTGAGTTTCCGAGCGAGAGCACGGTTACATGGAATGCGGTCGATTGTTTCCTTTGCCGTTTTTATTTTTTAAATTCGTGTAATGCTCAACGAGTAGTGCTTGAGGATTGCTGTTATTATATTGATATTGAAAATTTTGTATGCGGTACGAATACTTCAAAGATTGGCTATGCTTTTGTTATTTTGACTTTTTGTAGACATAACAGTTTTAGAACATGTTTTCGTCTCTATTGCCAACTAAAGTCGTGTTAAATGTTATCGTTGCATTTTGTATGTCTGGCCACTAGTGGCCTTAGATTACCTATAGGTACAGACGCCAGCACATCCAGCTACCCCAATCTGTCAAATTTATTTTATAGATTTCCAACTTTATATAACATAAGATTCACTTTCAATTGCGAAAATTTGACAGATTGGGGTAGGTTGATGTGCTGGCGTCTGTACATATGTTTGGATATATTCTGTGTGTTAGGCAATCTGTACACCTGTAAAAGAAAATGTCTAGTACACTTGTAGTACCTATTGGTTAAATGGCATAGAAAAATCTTTTTGGTTAAAAATATCTACCTATAGCTAAGTACCTATTAGCGATACATTTTTATCTCAAAAAGATTTTTTAATGTAGTTCTAACGATAGTATGCTTATTTGATCTATAAATAAGTAATTATGACCTCATTTTTATACACATGTTTCCTTACATGAATTAAGTATTGTATTTAAACCTGTTATTAGTACCAGAATCGAGCGATTAATTTTATCTGATACAAAAATCTTACGATGCGTTACTTTTTTTTATTTTTTATTCTAAGCTATGTTGATGAGAGGGAATACCGTATATGTTCGTATAAAACATCATCATTTCAGTTAGGTTATTTTAACCCTTAACTAGGCTTTGCTATATTATTTTTCATGGTTTTTGGATCTTATTTCAAAGCCATAAGGTTGAAATTGAAATGGTCTCGTATAGTCCACCGCCTGAATTAAAAATCTGTACACTAGAACCATTTTTAGCTGCCAGTTTTCCTTACAAACTTATTCATGTTATCCTCATTTTTGTTAATCTTTAAATCCACAGACAAAAATTAAGAATAAGTTTATATGCAAAAATGAAAGCTGGGAATGCTGTAATTTTTCTATAAGACAAACTTATTCTTCATTTTTGTCCGTAGATTAAATACTTAGGCCTATATTTGTCACGGCGATGACTTTTCCCCTTTGTCGATAAACCTATTTTTAACCAACTTCGAAACAAGGTGGTCTTTTCTGTATGCTTCTGACGCGATTTCTCTGCCGTTTGTATACTGATTTTCTTAATTCTTTCTTTATTCGATAGATAATGCATTCTGAGTGGTCCCGTACAAATTATGTTGAAATCGGTTCGGTTCTAAAAAAAGAAAAAGTCTTCAATTTTGGAGTACGTGTTTTATATAATCGACGGGGAATGTTTTTGGAATGGCCACATATAAATTCTGTTCCAATCAATTGTCTAAAAGTAAAGTTGTCATTATTATTTAAGATTGTATGACCCTTCAAAATCAAGGAAGTAAAAAATAAAAATATCGGGTAGGAAAATTTTAAAAAAATTACACTTTTATTTGGCTCATAGGATCTCGGACTCCTACTTATTAAAATATCACTCTTTCCGGTCTTGAGAATCTGTTACCTATTCTGAGGGCACGCAAGTAATTATTTTTAGACTTTCTTTTAATGTGACATTAACCTAATAAGTATATTATTATTTTTATGTAAATTAAAAGTAAAATGTGCGTGTATCATGGTAGCGTGACCCGCAGATTACGATTCGTTTTAATGGGTTTGTACACGTGTTTTTTCCACAAGTAATGTGTTTCTTATGCTTATTTTTATGGCTTTCTAATCGATTATGCTAATACATCATACGATTTTAGATGAAAATCCTTGCTTATTATCAATAATCAAATTTTAAAATTTAGAATATAAATTAAGTTATGATTAGGTATTATTAATAGAAGGTTATTATTAATAGATTCTAGTATCCAAATATACAAACTGATGGACTTATAATATTTCTGGGACTACCTCCTAAAGGCGTAAAATTGAACCTCTTTCTGTCTGTGCATCCACCGTCTGTCACAACGGTGTACAAACTCTGGCAGCAAATATTAATGCTATCGATTCTGTATTTAGAATATTGCTTTTCCTACCTAAATTCAGCCGATCAAAAACAAAAGAAAAAACATTGTATGACTGCTCAGAAGACAACGCCAATTGTGATGCCATCATAGCCAGTGGTACTCACGGGTCTGTAAGTTAACGGTGAGGTAGAGCACCTAGGCTTATGGTCAGAAACAGATGGGTGATCGTCAAAGTGGTTTAATTTCTGAACGCCACCTCCTTGTTCCGGAGGGTACTTTAAGCTGCCGGTCCCAATGGTACCATGCTACCCACTGCCCATGCGATAAAGAAAGCAAGACGGCTAACAAACCAGCCTTTGGTCTCTTTATTAACGAATTAGAATACCTGTCCTTTGCATGTTAATAATTACAGGACAAGTTAAAATGACAACAAACAACTTTGACTATCAAAAATATAACGACACATATCCAAAAAGTTTATCGTCCCAGGTCGACCAAATCGATTGGTACAGTCGACATCAGGTCACTTGAACTACAAAAACCGGTCTTAAAGACTCTGAAATACAGGCGCTGCGCTGTCACGGTCGAGAGTCACCGCAGCCTAGTTGGTAGTGCTCCTGCCTACGAAGCTGGTGGTCCTGGGTTCGAATCCCGGTAAGTGCAAATATTTGTGTGATGAGCATGAATATTTGTTTCTGAGTCATGGATGTTTTCTATGTAGATATATAAGTATTTATCTATCTATATAAGTATGTATATCGTCGCCTGGTACCCATAGTACAAGCTTTGCTTAGTTTGGGGCTAGGATGATCTGTGTGACATTGTAAAAAAAAAAAAAAAAAAAGTATCCGCCGTTACGAGACGTCGACTGTACCAAGCTAATTATGTAATGTCAGCAATGACAGGGGTGTCCACGAACCTCTGTCATATGCGGACAGTCGTTACAGGCTCCTACCGTTTTTAATTATTTATATCTCGGAATCTACGGTTCCTATTAATGAATCAAACTCTACTCTGAGCTGAGCTTAAGTTCACCTTACCCTAACTCACCAATATTCGATTTAAATTTTGAAGCAGTACTCGCCTCGTAATTACCACGGTACCCTCGTTTTTCAAGGTTCAAGTACTGCACAGGACAAATATTTGTGTAACCTATAAATTGTTGGGTCTGACTTTGTAAAATGTCTCGCGAGTCGCGATACAAGGATTTAATTCCCAACTGCAACGTTGTTCAATAAAGCACTTACGTTTATGATCCTCTCATGTGTGTAATTAAGCATGGCTGAGGTGATCTTGATTTAAAATTTATATTTCATTATCATCAGATCAGCCAAAGAATGACTGGGAGCCCTTTGTCTACTGCAGGACCAAGGGCTCCCAAAAATTCGCCACGATTGAGTACGGCTTGGCAATCGTAGTATGATGGTCTTAATTCACAGAGACTGTCACCTTCTCTCGGGTATATATTCCCTCGGGAGACTCCTACTCCCGCATAATATATAGATAATAAGATATTACTTAAATCTTAAGACCTAATTCTTAGCATTCCATGGATTAACCGTGCGGAAACCGGGTCCATCGCGTGATAGAGGAGGGACAATAAACACTCGACAGATAATCTCTTTAACAATACGAAATTCTACTTGATATTTATCTTTGTCACGATATGTTTGTTAAATGGCTAAGTCAACTCATCAGCATTAGCATCCAGCGTGGCAAATCTGCCTCGCTTTTTTATATTGAATTAGTTACGTATTCATAACTTGATTAATAACTAAGTAGATATTATGAGTTCAATAAAAACGTGACTCATTGCTCGCCCGCAGAAACTCCATCAATTTATTATGAAAACGCGCTAAAAACAGATATCTGATAATTCATTTCCCGTGTTTGTCAAGCGCTTTCTTGAAAAGTTCATTTAAATGTTAATTTCTCCCCTACTAAGGCAGTTAGGGCGCGGCAAGTTTCTTCCTAGTTAGTTACTTCTTAGTACAATTAGCCGTATCCGTAATTTCGCTCCTTGGCAACGTGCTTATAAGTCGTAACACTGATGTGTTCTAGCCCATTAGCTGACACGAACACTCTTTGTCGCCACTTATTCCACATAACAGAAAATTAATGTTCCGTCTCGGGTAGGTGGTGTATAAACAAGATGGTGGGTGGCACCGCCCCGGTATTTATTGCTTCTGGCACGCCGCGAGCGGACCATCCAGGCTGCCATAAACGTGAACACTAAAGCGTACCATTTCCCTAAATTATTTTAATGATGTATGTTCCTCCGGTTAAAAGGATTGTAATTTGCTTACACTGTTGTGAATCGTTTCCCTTGCTCTAGTGGACGTATTTGCTGCCAAATATTCAGCGATTTGTCACGGTCGACCGCGCGGAAACTAAATTGTTACAACTTTTAGAAATGATACTGTTATGAGTCAGTGTGCGGGCAGAGGGGACATTGTTTCAAGTCATTAGACATGTAGGATGGCGGTGTCGTCGAAACGCTTTCCTTTTGCGGCATGAAACGGCGACGCGACTACAAATTAGGCCGTGCGATGCCGCAACGGAAAATCTTCAAACGACTCCCTTCGGTGTCTTAATCGTACCGGGCATGCCGACGCGCTCATTAAATCCTCGCTCGGCACGCTCTTTTGTTCCTGTCGGTTGTGAATTGATTTACTCGCCATTGTATAGAACTGCCGCACCAGCACCGCTAGCGTTAAACGCCGTCTGTTACACCACCTACATCACCGTCTGTTGTTTGCGCTTGTATGCCCTTCGGCGTGCGCTTTACAATGCTTTTATTCAAATGTAAATTCAACTCGCGGCAATAATGTTTTTCTAAAAGAAAATGTAGAGCATAATTATGTAACACCAATATTACCATTTTCTAGCAAATAAATAATTCTGATTCTGATTCTGATTCTGATAAGTTTCTGTGAGAGAGACGAGTTCGTTTGTCGAGATAAAACGGCAGCTGGCCGAGACCGACCCTCTTGTTTGCAGTCAAATAGCGGGAGAGCATTGAGCCGAAGCTCATATCGTTCGAAGCGACCCCTCGGAGTTGCGCACAATGCTTTCCTTTCTACTGACTCGACTCGTAAACGTTCACGCTGTCACCCATAAAGGATTTAATAGCAATACGGCGTGTCGAAATATTAATTTGTTTGTGGCATTATCGCTCTAAACTAGTATTGTCTCTGGCATGTGTATCAAGCGCGCGCCGCACTCGAGTGCCGACTGCTGCCGAAGCGTAGTGGGCGTAAGACTATCGCACATTTGTCATTCGCCTAACAATAAAGCGTTTAATCTTATTTATAGGCGTCGCGTGGGTATGATTTAATCGATTATTTGCTGTTATCGCAGTTGAGATATTCAGTTATATGACTTCATCTTGGAAGATAGGTTTGAATTAGTTTGAATTAACTGCAGCTTCTAGTCATTGAATACTTATTTGTAATGGAATAAACGTTTCCTTTTTTTTATTTAAATATAGAGATATTGAGTCAATTCCTCAGACAATAAACGTTTATCGTATTGTGCCGTATTGATAAAATCTTCCCTCATTGTTAGAAACTGAAATGTGAAAAGATTATTGCTCGAGTATAATATCTGTCGATTCACATAAAATTTTGTTATTTTTCCAAAGTACTCTTAGGAACTACGTCTCTCGGATTCAACGCCGGAGTGCTTTAGTTCGCAATTTGTGATGCCATTAACCATGTGCGTGAGAGAGATAGAAGATGTTGTCGCGCTATTCTCATATCGGGCGCTGAATGTAAATGGCTTCATTTGATTATGTTCTACGCCGTAAACGTTCTTTGAATTTATACAATCCCAGCAACTTGGTATCGCGGTCGAGACTGACTACCGTAACAATTGGTCCGTAACAACTCGTACTGATTGTTGCTGACAATAAAAACAATATACGAAGTTTAAGTTTTCTGAATTTATGATAACATTTTCGACTTCCAGTTGTATTAAAAATGTACACTTTTATGGGTAATAATAACATTTAGAGGTGTTGCGATAATGATTTTAGCCGACTAGCCGATTAGTCGATTGTAAAGAGGACGACTAGTCAGCTAGGCCGATTTCGGGTTAACGGACGTTTACGGAGCATATGTACTTATATGTATAGATACACACAGACTCAGGACAAACATACATTTTCATGCACAAGAATATCTGTCCTGGGTGGGAATCGAACCCACGACCTGCGGCGTTAAAGGCAAGTATTTACCAACCAAACCAACTGGGCTGTCATATTAAAGTAATAAAAAAAGATTAACTTTTAGTTAACTGTACTATTATTGTGGCAATACTTCTTATCAAATTATTATTATTATTGTCCAAAGAAAATAAAAGTACTTAGATACTCTTTAATACGTTATTTATTATGTACATAATCTTTAATATGTAATATAATTTAATTAATTATGGCAATAATTATTATGGATAACAAGAATAATTACTTGAAAAGAAGTAGTTGTTATGATATTACGAGTAGGTATTATAGTAATTGTTAAGTGCCAATGAGTTGATTTGGTTGGAATTACGTTATAATATGCACATGTGAGTTTATGTAATATGAATAATTATTTATTCCTTTTACCTATTCGAATAACCAACAAACAACATTTAATTACATATTGTATATTTACATTAATTACGTCTGTTCAAGCAAATTCGACATGATTTGCGAACTGTATCACATTAATATTATGGTGCAACAATATGTTTTAATTAATAATGCTCCGAGCTGTAAAATTGATTGAGGCCGAGCGATGATAAAGACTATATATTAATTTTATGAATAATGAATACTCGGTTAAATTAAATTAGTGTACGTAACTTGACAGGAATAATAGTTATGTTATTCTGTTTTAACCTTTGTCCTTAAATAGATAGATCAGATATAATAATAAGATAAATACTCTTTAGTGCACACCAATTAGGTACAGAGAGAAAAAAACAAGCGATGGTAAAGACTATTATATTAATTTAATGAATAATAAATACTCGGTTAAATTAAATTAGTGTACGTAACTTGACAGGAATAATAGTTATGTTATTCTGTTTTAACCTTTGTCCTTAAATAGATAGATCAGATATAATAATAAGATAAATAAATACTCTTTAGTGCACACCAATTAGGTACAGAGAGAAAAAAACAAGCGATGGTAAAGACTATTTTATTAATTTAATGAATAATGAATACTCGGTTAAATTAAATTAGTGTACGTAACTTGACAGGAATAATAGTTATGTTATTCTGTTTTAACCTTTGTCCTTAAATAGATAGATCAGATATAATAATAAGATAAATACTCTTTAGTGCACACCAATTAGGTACAGAGAGAAAAAAACAAGCGATGGTAAAGACTATTATATTAATTTAATGAATAATGAATACTCGGTTAAATTAAATTAGTGTACGTAACTTGACAGGAATAATAGTTATGTTATTCTGTTTTAACCTTTGTCCTTAAATAGATAGATCAGATATAATAATAAGATAAATACTCTTTAGTGCACACCAATTACAGAGAGAAAAAACAAGCGATGGTAAAGACTATTATATTAATTTAATGAATAATGAATACTCGGTTAAATTAAATTAGTGTACGTAACTTGTCAGGAATAATAGTTATGTTATTCTGTTTTACCCTTTGTCCTTAAATAGATAGGTCAGATATAATAATAAGATAAATTCTTTAGTGCACACCAATTACAGAGGAAAAAACAAGCGATGGTAAAGACTATTATATTAATTTAATGAATAATGAATACACGGTCAAATGAAATTAGTGTACGAAACTTGACATAAATTATAGGTATTTTATAAAATGTACCTATAACTCCTGTCATTCTGTTTTAACCTAGTGCAGGCATTGTTTATAAATAAATAAAGGTTCTTATTACGTTACGTAAATGTATTTAACGTTTCTAGTAATTTTTAAGTAATATTACTAAAAAAAATATCTGGCCTGTTGGCGTGGTTGGCAAATGCTTGCCTTTCAAGCTGCAGGTCGTTCGATTCCCATCCAGGACAGATATTTGTGTCTATAGCAATTTTTTTAGCTACATATTTGTATTCATGTCTGTTTGGTCTGGGTGTAATTATCTATATAAGTTTGTATTTACAAAAGAAAAGTAGTATATGTAGTATATCAGTTATCTGGTTTTCACAGTACAAGCTCTGCTTAGTTTGGGATCAGTAAATAATGTCCCAGGAAGTTATTATATTATTATTATTATTGATATTAAAGGCAATGCGTGTACTATGTTATCAAATACCTGTATATGACTGGCCTGTTTAGTTTAGTGTGACCCTGGTTGCTAAGTGAGGTAAGGTAAGGTCGTGGATTCAATCTTCACTGAGGAAAAATATTTGTGTGATGAGCACGATTATTTGTTCTGGGTGTAATTTATATATAAATTATTTTATTTTTTATTTTATGTCAGAGGGCGCCAAACGAGCAAGTGGGTCACCTGATTGTAAGTGATCACCGCCGCCCATGTACACTCGCGACACCAGAGGAGTCGCGAGAGCGTTGCCGGCCTTTTAGAGTCAGCAAACAAGTGTTGCTGACCCTTCCCCCCACCCCAATGAGCTCTGGCGACCTTACTCACACTCGGAAACACAACATTAAAATTATTAATGTTGTTATTAAGGAATGTCTTCTGTAAGGTGGAGGTACTTCCCCAGTCGGGCTGCTCTTTGAACGAATGAACGCTATGCCCTACCTCTCTTAATTGTATGGATTTAGAAATATATAAGTATATTTATCAGTTGCCTGGTTGCCATAGTACACGTTCTGCCTAGTTTTAGTAGTATCTACATACAAAATTTTATTAAAATCGGTAGCGCTGTTTGGGAGGTCGTTCTGCGCGACAGACTATCAGAATTTCCCGTTTATAACTCGAGTATGACTTGGTAAGAAACCGGACCGGTCTCGACAAAATCCGCAATTATATACATTTATACTTATTATCAAGTAATCACTGACTTTACAGCAGTACCACGGGATAATGTCTGAATATGACATTAAATAGCATGTTATTAATGTCGATAAGACAACAGTAACTGCTATGTAATTATGGCTGTGAAACTTGACACTACCTGGTTATGGCGCGAACTTATTACAACTGGTACCAGGTACCCAGCAAGTCAAGGCTATTAGAAACTCACGTAACACTGTATACAATCCGCTATATCGAACTCGCCGTCCGAGAGTATGGCAGCGACCACCAGCGCCATCTATCTACCCATAGTTTGTATTGCACTCACTGTCAAAAGACCGGAAATAATGCTGATTTCTACTGAAAATCTTTTTACTTTTACAGTTTTCAATGTTTTCTCAAACTTAACTTAACAATTTAAAAAGTCTTTATTTTATCGTTTTTTCGCAAAGTTTTTTCATACCAGTATTGCACATTGCTTTTTCACAACGTATTTTCACTCAAAGTGGGGGGTGAGGGCAGTGGCTGAATTTTATTGTATCTAAAAATCTTGAGATTTCATGAGCTTACCGAAATCCAGCCGCAATTCTGATAGAGTTCAAAAATCCTGAAATCTCAGGACAAGTCCTTATATGGTAATCCTACTCACTCCTGACCTATTTCCGGTCATATAGGTCATGAGTCCTATCAGAGAGCGAAGCAATCCGGACTATACCTATATGTGCACGCACTTGTGAAGTATAAGAGAAATCAGATTAAAATATTAAATGCTATGAGCAAAATAATAGGTCTTTACCTATGAAATTGCCGTTTTGTATGAAAAAATTTAAACGAATTTTTTTCATGAATTTTTTTATTTGTATTAATCGAAGTAATCACCCATGCAATCAATGCATCTTTGCCATCGCAGTGGCAGTTTATTGATGCCCTTCTTAAAGAAATCAGCTGGACGGGAGGCAACAAATTCTTCAAAGGCATTTTGTACTGCCTCTCGGGTATTGAATTTTTTTCCCGCCAAGAAGTTATCCAAATTCTGGAAAAAGTAGTAGTCTGTAGGCGCAAGGTCTGGTGAGTAGGGCGGATGACGGAGAGCTTCCAACCCCAGTTCTTGCAACTTGGAGACCGTCTGCTGTGCAGTATGAGGTCGCGCGTTGTCGTGCAGGAGCAGCGGAGACGAGCGATTGACCAATGCTGGTTGGAGATGCGCCAGCTTCTCCATCATTGTGCTCAGTTCTTCACAGTACACATCTGCAGTAATGCTCACCCCGTTTGGTAAGAAGCTGTGATGAATCACACCGGCGCTAGACCACCAAACAGTGACCATCACTTTTCTAGGGGTAAGTTTTCGTTTAGGGCATTGTTTAGGTGCTGAACCAGGATCCAACCAACTTGCTGAGCGCTTGCGGCTATCAAACAGAATCCATTTTTCATCGCAGGTAACAATGCGGTTCAAAATTCCTTCATTTGTGTGTCTGTTGAGCAGTGCAAGGCACGTCTCGACGCGTACTTCGCGCTGGCGATCATTGAGTTCGTGGGGCACCCATTTGTCAAGCTTTTTTACCTTGCCAATTTGACGCAAATGGACCAATATTGTTTTGACGCTAACGTCGAAAGCTGCTGCTAATTCAGCCGTAGATTGTGTATCATCAGCTTCCACAACCGCCTTTAATTCGTCATTGTCGACCAAAGTCTTCGGACGACCGCGAGGTTCATTTTTCAGGTCGAAATTTCCAGAACGGAAGCGAGCAAACCAATAACAGGTGGTGCGTTGGTTTGTAGTGTTAGCTCCGTAAACGTCGTTGATGTTGCGTGCCGCTTGTGCCGCGTTGCTGCCACGACGGTACTCATATTCCATAATTACTCGAATTTTTAACGTATCCATGATGACGAAAAAGATTGAAATGCGATGAAAATGTAACACTAATCAATAAAGAAATGACTACTTTTGGAAAAAAGAAT
Organism: Pseudoips prasinana; assembly: GCA_951640165.1. Classification (NCBI taxonomy): domain Eukaryota; kingdom Metazoa; phylum Arthropoda; class Insecta; order Lepidoptera; family Nolidae; genus Pseudoips; species Pseudoips prasinana. The sequence goes on along the minus strand of OX621251.1, from coordinate 25,453,499 downwards.
CCATGTTTTTAAAATAAAATTAATTTGAAATTAGAATTCTTAGCCAAACAAAAATTATTTTGATTTGAAATGGCCAGTACTGCAGAACGGCAATTTCATAGGTAAAGACCTAATACTACCAGTCTTATTGACTATGGCATGTCTATGGTGACGAAAAGTGCGATCCGGTTCGTTCAAACAATGATATTCTCGAATCAAGCGAACGTATATATACAAAATTCTGTGGCAATTTTATCAAACACTAAAGAGAGACATATTTATATTTCCACTGTGTAGCTTGCTAGCGATGCAGTGTTGACTTTTTGTGGTTCTCTTTAGCGACCAATACTCATGTCTACGCTCGAGGACATAATAGGTATTAAGTATGATTTGTTACAAAATAAACGAGGTAAACATGTAAGCACATTATTATGTAGCAAGTGTTAAAACAAACTAGCTAAAACTGTTCATGACTGCGGTTTGTGTAATGGATGTTTGTTAGACAAACGTGCGCTGTGGTTTCAAGACAAATGAATTAGTGGAATGTATTGACTAAATATTTACCTATACAAGTATCCGAAATAATATAAAATAAATAAATGCAAACTTTCTTCACATTTCCCCACTAAAAAGGGATTGTCTAAAATCTCTTCTTACTAAGTATCGAAAAATATCAGTACCCATCCTTATGATATAATATCAATAGCACTTTGAAATGTTTGAACACCGTGAACCATTTAAGCGTGCTTTAAAAAATGTTGTTTAGCCATTGTTTCGATAGCGAGAAAATTTCATTACGTGTTTGTAATCGGAGCACTGACCTACGCCTTCCATTACAACCGCCATTTTCTATAGCACTATAGTTATTATGAGTACTTAAACCAAATAATAATTAACAAAACAATCATTTCGAAATTTATAGCTAATATACAGTTAAACTGCCTCTCTCTCGTTCCGTACCCAATGTAATTATCTCTGGCTTTCATATTTTACGGCGGTATTTATTAAATTTTATCAACCAATTAATTGATCTGGATTGATATTGCAGCGGAAACAAGCCGATCATGAAACATGGGGTGAATAAATTACTAGAGGCTTATTATAATTGTTGTGTGGTGATCGCGACGAATATGATCTCATGTCATCCCGTGGGGGGAGTAGATAGATAGATTGATTAACTCTTTATTGTACACCACCAATAGTAGTTAAAATCATACAGTACAGGAGCATATAATTAAAAAGTATTCAATTTGCGGTCTTATCACTAACATGTGATAATATGTAGAATTTTTATATGTCATTACTTATTGTTTGTTTTGTATATTATTAGTTAGACTTAGTTTAATCTATTTGGTTTTAATTTAATTTTATTACTATTTCACAATCACAATTTTTGAAATAAGAGTTTAAATTTATTTTATAATTAATTTCATCATCATCATTTTATCAGCCGAAAGACGTCCACTGCTGGGCAAAGGCCTCCCCCAAAGATCTCCACAATTGCCAGTCTTGCGCTATACTTAATTTAATTATATATAAACGGTAAATGTGGAAATTATTATGTACGCTGTTATTGTTATATGCATCAGTGACCATTGTTATAAAATTTCTGTGAGAATTCTTAATGTTTATTATGTAGCTGTACTAAATAGATGAATGACGTTGAACCGCCCTCGAGGTTTAAATAAACCTTTAAGTTTCTAATTCTTCCATATGGGGCGCATTAACCTTCGTCAGCAACTTCCTTGAGCCGAAGTTCGAACTCCAAGGGAGGTGCCCTGAGCCTAACTTTGAGCTGAAGAAGATGTGAAGAAGCCCCAAAGTGGATGCCCTCTGGCGTGGGTTTCTTGACTTATTTGTTAGTCAGCTTGACCCGCCAGTCATTTATCGGGGAAGCAGTGAAAACCGACTAAGATAACGCTAAACGTTATCTATATATATATTATATAAAAAAAATATCTGTTTAGTTTGTCTGTATGTCCTGTATAGAAACGTAAACTATGCATTTGTTCATGTGATGATCTTTAAGCAAAGTGTTATGCATGAGCTTGCGAAGGTCTCTGAGTTGGTACGACCAATCTTCGACAGATGGCGCCTCTGTCATTCCATTTTTTTTTTTATTAGTGGCGTAGCAGCGCGCGCAATGTACAGTTCGTATTATATAAAAGGTGCCTTAACTGTAACACAAAACACAACGCCGTATATTATTATTGTATCCAATCGTTTCAACAAACATAATGTCTGGTCCTATACTAAATTAATATAGGATTTTGACTGTGGGGGCCTTGTTTCCCCCTCGTGAAGTAACAAAGGGTAGGCTACACGTAATCGCCTGCTTTACAGTTACCATTGATCGCAGTAAGCAGATACAATATGCCACCCTTTTATTGACACTTTATTAAACGATAATTCATTCGTTCAAACACTGTTTAAATTGTATAGGGCTTCTTGTTGTAACGGAATTAGGGTTGCATACTTAAATTGCATATAGATTAACAATTCAAATACAAAATACAAATACAAAATTTATTTATTTCTCTTCACAAACAGTGGTAATTACATGGTGTTGCAATATAAACATGTGGGTACATTTGTTTGCGAGAGACTGGTGTCTGAACTAGGCAAGCCTGTACTACAGATCACCAGGATCTCCCCTGACGGCGTTGACACATATATGTAAAAGTTAATTTAGCTTAATGTTTTGAAAGAGAACGGTCAAATTAGTAAAGTTGTATTGTCTGGAAAGAGTTGTGTTGAGTGTGAGTGTTGTGTTGTGTTGTGATTGGGTGTACTGTGAGTAGGTGTGTTGTGCGTATTTGCGTGTGTGATTGTGAGTGTGAATGAAAAGGCTTGTAAGAACGGAATAGGCGATAGTAAACGTAATTTATACTTAATCTAAACTGGATGAGATAGGAGTGTTTCCGTGGAATGATAGTTTAGGCTTAGTAGCCATTTTTTTAGTATGAGGGTGCAGGTTTTTTTAGTGAGATGATAAATCCTTACTTCTTTATTAATTTTATTGTATAGATGGTTACCAAGATATGTGTAGAATCTTTGCGCAAAGGTTGTATTAACTCGCGTAGGTGGGCAAACTGAGTAGGTTCTCCGTTTATTTTTGGTGACAGAAGGGTCATAGGAAAGTTGAGTATGTTTTTTAGTAATAGTGTGTAGGATAAATAATTGCCTGACAGTTAGCACTTTACACAGATTATATAGGTCAACAGTTGGATAGCGGAAGGGAAGAAATGACAGCACTTTCAATACAGCACGTTGGGCTCTCTCTAGAATGAGCAAGGACGTCTTTGCTGCACCTCCCCATGTTGTGATGCAGTAAGTAAGAATGGACTGACACATGGAGTAATAAACTATTTTTAGCACATCAGTATCCGCTACATGTCTAAGATTTTTAAATAGGTAAATAAGTTTACGAGTTCTAGAAGTTAGTAGGTTTATATGAGGTTGGAACGAGAGTTTACTATCAATTATAATTCCAAGATATTTTATGGTCGGTGTATTTAGGATAATTGGACAAGCGCATTCATCTTTGTTTAGATTTAGGCAGGAGTGAGCCTTAATTATGTAGTTAGACATTTGATTGAAGCCATTGTGAGAATTTGTAAAGGTCATCACTTTCGTTTTTTCTGTGTTTAACGTTAGTATATTGTTTCTGAGCCAAGTTAAAACAGTATTAAAACCAGATTGCGCATAACCATACACCTCATCCCAAGATTTTCCCGAAAACAGTAGCGCAGTGTCATCCGCAAAGGATATTATTTTACCTTTTGGCAATTTCAAATCACAAAGATCGTTGATGTAAGTTAAAAACAATGTTGGTCCTATCACACTTCCTTGAGGAACGCCATAAGTAATTGAAGTATCATCACTAGTATAGTCTGCTATTTTAACACGCTGGGTGCGATCGGATAGGTAGTCTGATAGAATCTTATGTGGTAAACCTCTAACTCCCAATCGTTTTAATTTATTTAAAAGGAGTGGAATGGAAACCGTGTCAAATGCCTTGGCTAGATCTATAAATATAACCACTGTTTTATTTTTAGAGTCAATTTGGTTAACCAAATAGTCAGTAAGTTCATGGACAGCATCCGCACACGATTTTCCAGACCTAAAACCATATTGAGCTTGAGAAAGAAGGTTGCAATGTTCCAGATAATTTATAAGCCTATTGTTCAAAATGCGTTCTAAAAGCTTAGAAAACACTGGTAAGATTGAGATAGGACGATAATTATTTATATTTTTTTTGCATCCATTTTTAAAAATAGGTAAAATTAGTGATTTTTTCAGTGATTTTGGAAATATGCCCGTTGAAAGAGATAAATTAAAGATGTATGTCAATGGAGTGATAAGATAACTTTTGTATTGCTTCAGAAATTTTGAAGATACCTGGTCAGTGCTAGTCGTATTAGAATTTTTTAAGTTATTAATGAGCATTTCTACTTCATTTTCATCAGTAGGTAGGAGTCGCATTGAATGTAATTGTGTAGAGCCTAAGGTATTACTTATTGGCAAATGTTGACTTAAAAGTTTTTCTGCGAGTATTTTACCAGTATTGGCCAATTTAACATTTACTTCATTAACGGATAAAAGTGGATTCATGGTATCTAATAGTTCAGTAGAATAAGATTTAGGTTTACTAGGATTACTATTTGTTATTTTTTTTAGTACTTCCCACAATTTTTTGTTGTTAGTTTTAGCATGCCGGATCTCCTCCTTTTCATATTCTTGCTTTACTCTTTTTAATAGGTCATTGCAAAAGTTACGATACCGCCTGTATGTTATTAAAAGTGTGTCATTATTTGGATATTTTTTTATTTTAATGTGCAGTTGGTCTCTGTTGTTCATACATTTTAAAAGACCTGGCGTTATCCAGGGTTTAATAATTGTTGACCGTTTGCTAATTCGTACATATTTTGTGTTCTTCGTGATGGCACGGTCTAGTTCCGTAAGCAGGTAATCCGTTGCTATGTTTGGATCGTTTAGTGTGTATATGGGAGACAGATCAAGAGTCCTAATAGTCTCATCCAGAGTATTGCTATCTACACGTTTATAAAATTTGGGTTGGTTTCTTGAGAGTTTAGATGAATTCAAAAATAAAGTTGTGCTATCATGATCCGTGATCGAAGAATGTAGTACATAGCAAGATGCTGGTAGCTTTGTTCTCAGCAAAACATGATCCAAGCATGTACGTCCGTGAGTTGGGTAGTTGTGAGCTGGTAACAGACCATGTGATGCAGTAAGATTGAGGTAAGCAGCAGATCGCGTATCAGTTGACTGTTCTGTGATGTCAAGGTTGATATCGCCTATAATCAATATATTTTTAAAGTGAGAATACTTAAGAAGCACTTCGTTCAATGAGTTTAAAAATTCGTCAACATTTTTCTGACTCGGAGGGCGATAAATTGCAAGTATGAGCGTATTGTTATTAATTTTCGCTATAATACAATTTGCACCTTTAAAAGGAAATTCTTCAAAGTCAATCCTTAATGAATTTTGATAGTAAAGTACCACACCTTCATTTTGGGTTTTGTTGTCTGTTGTAGCGAATGAGGAGTAATTCTCAAGGCCGGGCAAACTGCTTGTACAGTTTAACCAGCACTCGCTTAATATAATAATATCCCAATCAAAGTTTAATCTCGCAAGTAGTGTCTGGAAGCTGGGCATATTACATTTAATGCTACGGATGTTTTGGTGTATCAAAGAAAAATGTTTTTTATAGTTTGTAATGGTATTAGACATCTCATAAATACCGCATATTTTAGAGTCTGCACTAAAAATCGAGTCTAGCTCAGTGCCAATTTCATTTAAACTGTCGAATTTAACTTAGGTTTTGAATAAAAAATGACTCTATCTCGTGATGTATCTCTGGGTATAACTAAAGAACGACTTTTATAGTACTTAAAATTCTCTACACGGCAGATTATATGGAGCATGGAAGGGAAATTGGAGTATAAGCACAATTGTAAGCAGGCTGAAACTATTGTTTCTTGTAATTTGAAATAAGGCAAATTATAATATGCCCATAAAACAAAATAGAATGACAAGCAGAATCTCATAAATATACAAGAACTGTTTTGTGATCGATATTTTTCACAGTTACGAATATATATCAGCCCAAGCCTTATAGAAGCAATGTTAGCGTGTGTTGTTTTGTGTATATATTGAGTTTGTGAACTTAAATGTATGTTAGTACAACTTATTTCGATGTAGATATAGTGAAATATTAAATTCTTCAATACATTATTCATATAATCAAGTGGCAAATAATCTATGGCTCTAAACAATAGAAAAACGGAAAGAATGCACAAGTTAATAACTAGTCATATTTTAGTTTTCAAGTTAAGAAGATCAGATTCATTGGTTATTCTTATGGAACCCATTCCTTCTTTCTTTTTCATATACACTTTGCCATATGATGTCCAGCAATACAGATAATTATTAGTTTTAGCAAAATCACGTGCCTGGTAGTATAGCTTTTTGGCTTTTGAGGTTAGGTTTTCGGATATGTATATAGGAAAGTTGCCGTCCAGTTTTATATTAGAGCTATTCAACATATTTGACTTATTCTCCCTGTTATACCTCTTTGTACTGAGAAGAAACTCATTCCTTTTCAAAACAGATGCAAAAATTGCTGTTATTGATCCAATTGATTCGGGGGTTTTGGTATTAGCTCGGTAAATATCAACAATATCGGATTGATCCAGGTGAGAACTAATTGTACTGCCAATGTCCTTTAAAATAGTTATTAAGTCTTCTTTTTTTTCTCCTGGCTTTTTAGGCAAATTTCTAATTTCAATACTTGTGAGTTTCGAAGTGGTTTCTAGGTGGTCAATCTTATTTTCCAGTGTACGTATGTATTCCGAATTGTCCTTCCTTTGCTGCTCAAAATCAGCGACCTTTTTAAGAAGTAGATCATATTTTGCGCTAATAAAGTCAACAGTTTCTTTTAGCTCGGTGTTTTGTGTTTGCAGTTGACAGATCCTAGATTCCAAAGCGTTAAATCTTAAATCTTGGTTTAGTTTAAACGATTCAAACATTGACGTCAGGTCATTTCGGAGTTTTTTAATTTCTAATGTATATTCGTAATCGTGTGGCCGTTTACAACGGCTTACTTCTCTGTCGGTTATCGATTCTTTTTTAGTAGGAGAGGATAAGTTCGGTTCCGAATTAAACTGGACGAGTTTGCCTGTCTTTGGAGGAGTACGATGAGTAGTGGCCATTTCAAAAATATGATTATATAATTATATCACATAAATAAATTAAAATAGTGTTTTAAATGTCTTGTGTAATTCGCGCGCCGTAGCAGTAAAGGTGACTCACCCGCAGCACTGCGTCGCACGTCAAGCTCGTTGGTCGAGACACGGGTACCAGGAGGCCAGATACTTAGCGGAGCTTACGCGTGCGGTCGGTAAAACAGCAATGAGCCTTGACTGCTTTGCACGTTTCTTCGCCTAATGCAGTGTGCGTACTCTTCGCATGCGCTGTATTCCTGGTAGCTCGCACTTATTTATTTGGTTATATTTTATTAAAATGTATACTAATATTAAAAATAATTTACTTTAAATTAGAGCTAACACACGTCTGATCGACTCAGAGGTCCGGGGAGAGAGGAATTATAAAGAGCATTATGGAAGGACACGAACCGATTCATCGTTTTTGCGGCCGAGATTGTGACAGGATGCGGCGCGATCTCGAGGGTCCTCTGTGACCTTTGGTTTCCATTCGAATGTTCTCTTCGATCCTCAATAGCATGAAAGGCCTGCGTCTTCGTGATAGTACAGACGCCAGCACATCCAGCTACCCCAATCGTCTAATTTTATTTTATAGATTTTCTACTTTATCATATAAGCATAAGGTTCACTTTCAAATGAGGAAATTTGACAGATTGGGGTAGCTTCATGTGTAGCATCTGTACCATAGTTGCACAAAATGTCGCTTCAGTAACCGCGCCCAGAGTTGTGGAACCCCAAAGGACAGGTATATAGTTGGTTGTCTTGATGGTAGACGGTTTAATTCTACGCTCTTTTGTCCGGAAGCCGCCTTAGACTAATTATGAACGTTAGTTTGTAGTTAGTAGTAGTAGAATCGGGCACATTGTCCGGTATTTTATTTTATTGAATTAGCTGGTCGATATATTAACCTCTATTATAATACATTATATTATATTTTTAATTACCACACAACTGTAACCATGGAATTCCAGCATTAAAAATTAAAACGTTTGTACATTCATGTTAACAAGTTTGTGGTTGGAGTACTTAGTAATATTTATTATTTCGAGTGGGACGGTAATGAGTTTTTAATGTATAAAATATGTATATTTTATGGTATATGTATTTTGTGCCAGTTACAATGATATTGTTCCACTCATTGTCTGTTGTTTTCACAGTGACAAAAGAGGTTGAATACAATTGTTAGTTGTTAGCAAACAGAATGGCACCCAGAGACAAATTATATTAACAGCTGTAATAATATGAATTTCGTTACATTTTAGCACCAAATTTACATTGAACTGGGTATTTTAATATCCATAAATGAATTATTTTTGTGAATATAGGTACTATTTCGATATTCCTTTCTATTCATAGATTTATTGTGCGTGATCAAATCACAAATCTCGGGCGGACAGACTACGAAATGAGAAGAGTGCAAGCGATTTCAATCGAATTGTTATTACTAATCTTTGATATCGTTTGAGCCAATCAGAATAGTCATACATAATTCTATCGGTAAGCCACCCGATTCATATTGTTTGGCTATCTCATTCAGGCACAGAATAAATAGTCTCAGGCCTCTGTGTGAGCAATAAGTTTCAAGAAATATAAAAATAATGAAAAAGACTTATTATGTCTCTAAATCGAAAAGACCCTGACTCATTTCCTTATTCAAATGTTTAATTTAAGCTTATATTTTTAACAGGAAACTGCAGAAGTATGCGTCGGTACCTCAGTGGGAACAATCACCGAGCCCGACTGCTTGGGTCCCTGCGAGCCTGGTACATCGGTCACGCTGGAGGGCATCGTGTGGCACGAGACGGAAGGTGGTGAGTTGTTACTAGCGCACGAACGCACCGCACCGTAGCGCGCTCGCATTCACCTCCGCACGCTTCTGCACGCCTAGTATACGTTCCGAGCTTTGCGATACCTCCATTGCATTAAAACCACTTCATCTAATCAATCATATTACTAAAATATTTAAATACTACCAATTACTTATTACTTTAATATAATATGGCAATACCATTATACATACATAATGTATTTGTATACAATAACTATTTTATTTCTCTTTTCAATACAAATTGTCTGAAAGATGCTTATATTAAATAAGTACCTAAGTATCAAGCTTATCTTCGCAGCCCACCTAGCTAGCATACCTTGTTGCCGATAAACGCAACAATATCTCCGTGCCCCAAACGCGTATATGATATGAACTTTAGATAGTCTTTGGGCCCCTTAATTCGACGCTGTTGCATTATCTTAAGCATATAGCTGACGTCACCTATACACTAGATACCTAACTCTCAAACTTCAGACTCGTAGGTCAAGTAGTTAACAAGTTTTGTGTTTAGTCTGTGGGTGAATAAATGACCTTGTATGTTAAATGCAGCTTAACAGATACTTAGCTATTAAATTAGGTTCCTACCTGATACATATATAAAGATGAAGAATACATTTCTTCATATTTTATATGTTTTTGTGATCTGTCGCTTTTGTATTTTAATATTATATAATTGTATAAATCTTTCTCATATACACATCTCATATAAAAGAGCAGGGCATACAACGAACTGTCAAACAGTCAAACTACTGACAATGCCTATAATACGCCCACCAAGTACCTATGCGCACCGGATGCATAATTGCTTATAATGTGTCGATTATTTTCCTTCAGTGTTTCGCGCCAAACCTTAATTGACACAACTAAAGATGCCCTGTCATTTTTATAAGAATTTTATTAGAAAGGGATGCAATTATAATAAAATTAGTTGTGTTGATGATCTATATCGGCAATGCTGATGCAAACTAATAGAAACCGAGCCCATAATTAGTCGGCAACTTCTAACGTGTCACTTGTTTTCACTCAGTATTTCGCGCCAAAACTAAAATGTCATGATGACTCAAGGTACCCAGGTCCTTTTCTTAAGGACTGTGTCAGAAAGGAATGCAATTATAATATATTCTAACTAAACTAACTTTATAGTTGGTGTTGCAAAGAATCACACAGACTAAAAATTACTTACGGCATTTGGATATTATTATTAGTATTGAACCGATGTTCAACTATGGTATCCTAAATTTCTTCATCTTTTATATACTTTACTTACCAGATAAAACGAACCAAATAATTTCCCAATTGTTTTTTTAGAGTGGAGAGTAGGTAGACCTAAATACACAAAAACGTTACCATTTCCACCTTTATCGGTTTTGGCTCCAACATCGGGGTTTTATCGTGTCATTGAACAAAGGACGGTTCTGAGAAGCTTCTAACCTTCCTGTTAGCCGTTTAACTAAATTGATTTGCGGATCAAATTATATTTTAATATTCACTCTTGTGTAGGAGTAAGTCGACTGCACGTGTCGCGTTGTGGTAGTCGCCTCGATACTACCTCGACGCCCTCGTGATTCGAGTTCGATCCCAGAATAGGACAACTATTTGTGTGGCCTATATATTACTATTAAAGACAAATAGTTATGATTTTATATTCAATGCTCGTATTAGGGAATTAATCCGTGGCGCGTCATTTCTTATACGGGCATCTATTAAAAAATCGTAACTCTGTGTGTGACCCATAAGTAGTTGATCTGAGTGTTGGTGTACTTTGTGTCCGTCAATAGTATAAAGTACTCCATGTCACAGGGAAACATTAATTTAGTGCGGGCGTTTTCGTTGTCTTTAATAATAATTTAGTAATTTATAGCTCACACATAATAGTTGTACACTAATGAAGGACACAAAATGCACCCAGACTCAGACTCACAATTACTTATGGGTCACACAAATAGTGGTGAGGTGGCTGTCTTAACCGCTGTGTCACACGTGCAGTCTCACGATTATGTGTCTGGTTGTGTTTTTTGTGTTTGTAAAGTTCACCACGAAACAGAGGTATTTTCCTAGTGTGTGTTACATACTAATTCAGAATAAATACACGGATTTGAACCTGATGTGTTTTAAAGTAAAATTAAATATTAGAATTTTGTTATCTGTATAATAAATATGCAAATTATTTTTTTTGTATAAAAATGTTCTCGCGTATAATAAGTCCGGTTTTGCCGGAAACAACAATTTAATTTACGAATTAATTAAGTAATCGAATGAATGAAATAACCATTCCAGTTTACACTAAATCAAAGCATATAAGTTACACCGTCAACGTCAAGCTTTTTTAGAGTTCTTTGACAGAATTGGCTGTGACAGAGGGACAGACAGATTCGCAAGGATTCCGTTTAGAGGCAAACGGAATCCTTGCGAATCTGTCTGTCCCTCTGTCACAGCTAATTTGCTCCGATACTACTGACTGATGGATTTAAAATTTGGAAAACATACGACTAACCATCGACTAACTATGATTTTGGGGGGTAAGTTAAATTTTTAAATAGTTTTGCAAATTATATCTTATCGGCTAAAAAAGGGCTTATTGGGATAATTGCAAATATACTTTTTTGTAATTTTCAGATAAATGAACTTAAACAAAAACTTTTGTTTTGTTAGTTAAAATAAAACCGTTACTTAAGAAGCTGACAAATTAAATTCCTCACTTTATCTCCAAAACTTCAGGTCCTTGTATATTTGAAAAAAGAATACCTCAAATATTTCTTTACCTATAGATTACTGGAAACGCTATCAGATGTCTATGATATTTGTAGTAAATTGTGCGTATGAACTGCATTTGCAATTAACGTTCGGAACCCTCTAGATGCGAGTTTAACTATGATATGATGGTTGGACAATGATAGAATAGTTCCCATTTAATTTTAAACTCTATTATGGCGTAATAAGAGCTAAAATCAATGATGACCAAGATGATGATCGATTAAGGGTGAACTCACACTTTTATCCGGTTCTTTTTTAAATTACTATTTATCTATTATAGCTTATGCTATAATATATGTGAATTATACACATGACATCATAGATACACATTTCTATCTACCTCCGTTTATAGAAACAGCAATTTTTTTCGTTAGATAGCTATTTGTTTATATTTAGATAGGTTATAGAGACCGTCCGTTAAAGAAGTTCCACAAAATGTATGAATTTCGTTATAATGTTACACCATTTTCAACCTTGTTTCAATGAGATAAACACTTTTGTTTATTCACAGCGCGTAAACAAATAAAAACCTAACTATTACTATCTAACGTTTTATATTTTAACATTAAGTTTTGTTTAATTGCTTTTTAATGGGCGCTGTAAAGTGAATGGACTATATTGTAATTCGTTGGTGCTATACATTAGAAACGCGCTGGCCGTGGTGGTATAATTCAAATATCGAATTATATAGTTTTCAAACTATAAACATAATCTAACCAGCCATGTATTATCAACTAGGTACCTATGTAGGAAGGTACATAGGAGTTGTTATATAAACTTATTTTTTTAAATCGTGATAAAGGTCCTATTATCTTGTGGCATTAGTCTGTAAAAAGTACAGACTGGAAGTTTGAAATATTAATCGTTAAAAAATATATAACATCATTTTTTTTATTTATTTAAGGTAATTGTGGCCACCTCTTTCCTCCCGGGATATCTGTTTTACCGTTGCTTAAGATTTTCGTCAAGGAAACTTCAACGAGTACAGATAATTTTTTATTATTTGATGAAGTACCAAGTATAGTATTATAATAATATGTATTACAGTGTAGTCTAGAGACTAATAAGTAATTTTATATTAACCTAAACTTCTACATAAACATAATTAATTCTAAGAATCAGTGCACCGACTTTCGTTAGTCATATTTGTTAAGGGGAAGACACTTTGTTCATGTGTTCTCGATAATTACATTATGACTATCACTAATCACTAAATTCACTAATCACGACACTAGTTCATAGGGATTTGTTTTCTTTAATCGTCAAAAATATTTAAAAAGTACTATTTATTATTTTCTTTATTACCTTCACATGACATCGAACTAAATAAATCTAGTTATTATTTTATTAGTATTTTTATAAAAACTCTTATCGATAAGTAAAATGTTTGTGAAGTTTCTCTTATTGATTAAATTTAACACGGTAGTAGCAAAAACTTTTAATTGAATATAATAATTAAAATTGCCAATAATTTTGATAGGTGCATCTAATTTATTGGCGATTTTAATTATAATATTATTACATTAAAAGTTTTTGCTACTACCGCAACGTGTTAAATTTAATCAATAAGCGATACTTCACACAAATTTTACGTAAGAACAATTTTTTTTGGGAACAATCTGGGAAAAATAATTAAATACGTACTAAATATAAATTTTGACCACAACACCTTCGCCTATGACTATGACCGATTTCACTTCGATTTTGTAGACGTAAGTAGCGGGCTACCAGTTCTCCCAACCGACAAAAACCAGCCAGGTTAGCCAGATTTATAGAAATATAATATAACGTAGCGGGAGAGATAGCACCTTCATCCTGTCTCCTTCCTGCATAGTCTAAGCCTAAGGCAAGGCGGAAACCAATAAATATATGACAAATGTAAAAATAAACGGTCAAATATAAAAAACCTTATAAAGGCCGGGCAGGCCGGACACGCAACTAAATAAAGCCTGGTTGTCTCCGTCCTGACGCATGACGGGCCTGTTGGCGTCGTTGGCAAATGTTTTCACGTCAGAAGTCGTGGGTTCGATTCCCACCCAGGCCAGATATTTATGTGCATGAACATGTCTGTTTGTCCTGAGTCTGGGTGTAATTATCTATATAAGTATGTAAGTAAGTAACTCTTTATTGTACACCAAAAAATAATACATAAAAAGAACTTTGAGCATGTTAAGATTGTACAAATGGCGGCCTTATCGCTAAGTGCGATCTCTTCCAGGCAACCGTTGAATGGACCAGGAGTAAAGAAAAGGCATTTGGGTATTTTTGGCATAATTAGCAGAAAGGATTTTTTGATTTTATGTATTTACTAGAAGAAAATAGTATATGTAGTAATCAATTATTTGGTTTCCATACTAAAAGCTCTGCTTAGTTTGGGATCAGATGGCAGTATGTAAAATAAAATCAAGGATATTATTATTATCTTTATGTGTGGCATGAATGGGTGGCAATCGTAGTAGGTAGGCATACTGGAGTGATAGTCTTCCCAACTTTTGGCTGCCGTCGACAGTTAACTCAATACCAAGAATTCGACCGGTGAAGCTACCAGGGTATCATAAAACGTAGTAGTTATCAGAAATAGCGCTTCGCTTGGTATTTGATTAATAAATATTATGTTACAAATTCAGGCCAGTCATAAATATTAACCGTTTCCTCTCTTTGAATGTATTTTTAATAAAGATAAACGTATAATTAATTTAACCAGAGTGTCGAGGAAAATATATTCAAAAGTGAGTAGGCCTGACTCTAGATTAGCATTAGGTTTGATGATATAAAAAAAAATATATATAGTAGGTAAATATAAAATGAACATAACTAAAACCATTGACTAAAACAGCTAGCATCGTACCTACTTATTTAAGTATGTATAGGTTTGTTTTTAATCAAATTAATTCACTTAAAATTGGAACATAATTCAAAATCTATGCATGTGGAAATTTATATATATATATAAATTTTGAATTATATTCCAATTATAAAAATAAGCTTTGTCTATGCGAAACGTTCAAATTAAGAATTCTTCTTTATTTTACTGTATTTTAAATTGTTATTTTTAACACAGGCTGGCATGTGAGTTTAGAACACTGCTAAAGTAGTGAGCCTAGGGCGTACTATCCGGATATCCGCGAAATACAATATCCGGATATCAATTGCATTATTATTCGGATAATACGAATAAAACGGATAATTTTCGACAAATAAGCCAACAGCTAGTAGAATCTTTAAAAGCAATATTCAACGCCGACAAATGGAAGTTGTTGTACCTACATTAAAATTTATCCGGATAATGTAATCCAAATATCCAATTTATCCGAATACTAAAATTAGCAGATAATTGCATGCCCTAATTGAGCCGTAAACGTCATTAAAAAAAAAAAGAATTACTCTAGTGTCTCTAGTGCGTTCAACCAATGAATTCAAAGGATCATTACATCACGTAATCAATTAGGTACCCAAGTAGACAATTTCAACTCTTTTTGAAGTAAGTCGATTGATTGCCATAATAGCTTTTCGGCGCCCTGTCCCATACTCCTTTATGAATAAATTCCCCGTACTTATACATCACATGATAATATTTTACTGTTAGGCATCATAAAATAAGGCCAGTAAGTAATTCCAACTCATTCTAGTCACATTATGATACGAAGCGTATAATTTAGTACCATCATAGAAACATTCATATAATTAAAGCCAGTAGGTACAGGAATTAATAAAAGCCCTCGTAAACCATGCAATTAAGGAGTCCCCCGTATAGAGCAGAAGTTAAGTTATTTCATTTGAAAACACCTGGCTCTTGGCGAGTACCTTATTCCTTGTCAATAGACACATTTTTTTTCTCAGTGTATTTATTGCATAGGTTCTTTCTTCTTTATCGTATCGGACAGTGGTTACCCTGGTGTCAGAGTCGTTTAAGCCACCCTGTAGGTCCCTGACATCGCTTAACAGCTCATGTCTGTCGACAACAACCGGGACCGATATTATACGCTCATTTATATATTATACGATTATTAGACGCTCAGATATTAAACTTGGCGGGCACTAATCTATAGACTAACTGCGTGCCGATAT
The DNA here is from genome assembly GCA_951640165.1 of Pseudoips prasinana. Classification (NCBI taxonomy): domain Eukaryota; kingdom Metazoa; phylum Arthropoda; class Insecta; order Lepidoptera; family Nolidae; genus Pseudoips; species Pseudoips prasinana. The sequence goes on along the minus strand of OX621251.1, from coordinate 25,437,623 downwards.
GCTTTACTTCGTGGATCACCTTGCTTTTGGAATAAACTTGTTTCCACTGATGTAGTGTCGATTGTACAGTCCACTACAACAGCTACGCCACTGAGAGCTATTCAGTGCGAGCTATCACTTGGAGTCATAGTTTCGTGATTTAATTGGTAGAAAGTTATAGTGAGATATAAGTCTTCGTCACCATGATGGCTCCGCTGATCCACAATTGATATAATAATGTAATTAAGAAGTCCCCCCGTAAATAACGGAAGCTATATTATTTAAAACACCTGGCTCTTGACACATTATAAAAAAATCTTATTTTATTATAAAAAATCTAAGCATGTTTAAAAAAAATCAGATGTCATGAAATCCTTAATAAAATGTCTAATGCTCGAAAATCACACTGGGAAAGGAAAATCTAAGTGGGGAAACGCTTAACTGATGATGTATCTACGGAACCCTATTAGAACGAGAAAGGGCTCGTTTTTACAACACAAGTTTACATACAGCTCACGATCCCGAACTCAGTATTAATATTAAAATATTCATGGGCCATATAAAACAGTGGAGTCAATGAGACTCCCCTCATAATTACTCGGCGCTTATTAGCCCGAGATACCATCGCAGAATATTTAATAAACCGTCCGACCGATACGAGCCTTTACACCTTTTATGTTCGCCTGGTAATAAAATCCTCCGCAACTCTTTAGGGCAAAGTAAATAAATTCCAAAATGGTTGGTAATCTCATTTACATAAATTATTATCATGTTTGCGATGAAATCAATTCTCATTGCGAATAATGTTATTATATTTTCATAACTTATTTTATTTTCGGCATCGACTATTGGACTTTTAATTTAAACTGAACGTATTCCGATGAATTCGAATATTTTTTAAGCAGTGTTACCAGATATCTAAATGAAAATACTGATAGATATCACCAAAACTTGGTTATTAAAGAAAAGTGTTGCAATTATCAACGTCAAAAGTCTTTAGATTATATTCTATTAGAACCAGCCTTTATTAATTTGCCCTATCAGCGTGACAATTTACGTGTTGTTTTACTAATAACCTTTATAGATACACTTCGAACATAAGTTTGAAACTAACGCAATGTTCTAATTAAGTAACGTAGAATTTTTCCCGTGGATATCTTTTTATTATGTCATTTTGAAAGTACTCTTGACGGGACATAACTTGATAGGATTGAAATCCTGGCGTCTCAATAACCTTGGTAAAGATTTTGTGATCGTTTTTGCAATTCGGTTCTGTGATTTCTGTAATTTAATTTTCACCATTGCAATATGACAATGTTGCCGTTGCGGCAGCAATTTAATCGTTATCCATAAGATGTGGTCGTCCATCATCAAGATGGAAATAAAACAGAACAATGTAATACGAGCGCACACGTCCCGAACGCTATTAGAGGGCCACGCGCTACACAATGCCGCTCCCCGCTCGTAATTATTATAAAACACGATAATAAATCACCATCTGCTCGCTTCTGTTGCCACTTTCCAAATTTATCCGGCCGGTGGTCGCGGGGTCCCGGGAAGAAGGGGGGGGGGGGGGGGGGGCAATTCACGCCTTTCCTCTTCAAGCTTATTTATTTTCGGCTAATGGCGCCGAGGAGCTTACGGAAATTAAATATTGTGGAACTCCGACCGCTTTATTATATTAATATTTATTATCATGAGCTCATGTTTTACTTGCGGCGTAGATAGTTCAGAATAATTATCTCCAAGAGACAAGTCTGTGGACTATTATAGTTCGGCATCCGCTTAAAAAATACTTTCCGAGAGACAGGTTTACGAAGTTCTCTTGCACGTTCTACGTGCTAACAATTAAACCGAGCTTCCCGGTACACACCGCATTGCATTCCATTCCACTAATTAGTGAACATATTTTAATATTTATACATCGCTTTCAAGTTTCGGTTTATGTCTCATTTATGATGCTCATTATCGAGCGTTTTGTCCGGCACGTAATAAACAGTAAAGTTTTTGGTGCTCTCAGAACTTGTTCAACGTATTTAATTATTCCACATTTGTATCGTGCGTTCGTGTTCTGCCTTATAAAGACAGGTTGGTTTATTTAACAGGGTCGATAACTGGATACTTCGGCAGCATTGAATAGATGTAAATGAAATCGCCGGAACTTTGTTTGTCTTGGTGTGGGAAACAATGGGCACGTCTGATTAGTACCAGACCAGTTGGACCAACGCGTCGCTCCCGCTTCGCCGCCCACTCGCCTATTTTGTTTTATTAACTCAATCGATTTCGTCAACAAAAGAACAACGAAGGAGAAAAAATAAAACAATCAAGCTTGGGTTTTTACACTCAGTGAACTAACAAAAAGATGTGCCACGTATAATATCAGTTATACAAATATTTGCGTAGCTACTACAGATTTCTGAGTGAGGAAGTGAGCGTGGGGTGGAACAAAGGGAGTCGAGGGGTGAGGGCACAACTATTAAGACTGTTGATTAAGGCGGCCGAGGTGTAATTAGCACCCACCTAAATGAACCTATTTCACTCCGCCGGCTTCCCGGTAAAGCGATCGCCGACTTAATCAAATATGGACAGATAATCTGATGTTATTTCGGGATAAGTATTTCAGTTTAACTTCTGCTATTATTATGGTTCCGAGATTTTAAACAATATTCAATACAAGGCATTAGTTAACGGTTCATTTTTCGTTTTATCCTGTTTTTTGTATTATTTCTTAGAAAAGGTCTTCTAAAGTTAATGCCTGATTAGGTACTGTCTAGTACCTAACATCCTTCCGGTCGAGTCGCTAGCGGTCCCTTCGGATCATGAGAGTGATAGAATGGAGAGTACCCCTTTGTTAACACCCACACTTGTAGACTATATAGTCGAAAACCATCCAATGAGATTGCTTGATCCATAGTTCAACTGCAGTTTAACTTCAGACTTCGTTTTTAAATAAGGGTGTAACATGTCTGCGCAGATGGCTAGTCTCCATTAAGTCTGGCAGCTGCGCCGTGGCCGAAATTCGACCAGGCGTATATTATTATACATGGTTAGCCCATTTCTTTTCCGTCCCATTACTGCAATTCTCATAAAGAAGCGAAGAGTTTTATTGCGAACGCGATACGTTCCTTTGATACCAAATATGCCGCGTTATATTGCTATTTCGACAATCCTTAATCTTAAATTTCTGTTGTTACGTCAGTACGTTTAAACAGCATATCTTAAGAATGCCCTTCTTCATATCTCGACGGCTGATTCAGGTATGAATGGACACGTTTAGGGATTTTCGAAACGTATATAATGTCCTTTTCCTCGTCTAGCAGTATCTTCCACGTCTACTCAACTGTAAATATTGCCAACAAAATATCAACATTATATCGGCATATTATAGCAGCACTAACAAGTATTTTATCATGTTAGAAATCCCCTCGTGCTTAACGAGTGCATATGGCGGACGTGCCATTAGTGACAGCCGAACAAATCGAACCGATTACACGCAAGCAAACAGTGGACGAGACTAATTTAACTTTTCCGTGACCACCCGCCCGTATTAACAATTTACAAAGGGATTTCGCCCCTAAATAATAAAAGTGCGGAGCTGTACGCCCAACGAATTCCTTTGGCAAGTCGGACGGGGCAACGGGCACCATCTGTTCAAAGTGGTTCCAAGATACTTTTTAAATAATAGGTCTTTACCTATGAAATTGCCGTTTTGTATGAAAAAATTTAAACGAATTTTTTTCATGAATTTTTTTATTTGTATTAATCGAAGTAATCACCCATGCAATCAATGCATCTTTGCCATCGCAGTGGCAGTTTATTGATGCCCTTCTTAAAGAAATCAGCTGGACGGGAGGCAACAAATTCTTCAAAGGCATTTTGTACTGCCTCTCGGGTATTGAATTTTTTTCCCGCCAAGAAGTTATCCAAATTCTGGAAAAGGAGTAGTCTGTAGGCGCAAGGTCTGGTGAGTAGGGCGGATGACGGAGAGCTTCCAACCCCAGTTCTTGCAACTTGGAGACCGTCTGCTGTGCAGTATGAGGTCGCGCGTTGTCGTGCAGGAGCAGCGGAGACGAGCGATTGACCAATGCTGGTTGGAGATGCGCCAGCTTCTCCATCATTGTGCTCAGTTCTTCACAGTACACATCTGCAGTAATGCTCACCCCGTTTGGTAAGAAGCTGTGATGAATCACACCGGCGCTAGACCACCAAACAGTGACCATCACTTTTCTAGGGGTAAGTTTTCGTTTAGGGCATTGTTTAGGTGCTGAACCAGGATCCAACCAACTTGCTGAGCGCTTGCGGTTATCAAACAGAATCCATTTTTCATCGCAGGTAACAATGCGGTTCAAAATTCCTTCATTTGTGTGTCTGTTGAGCAGTGCAAGGCACGTCTCGACGCGTACTTCGCGCTGGCGATCATTGAGTTCGTGGGGCACCCATTTGTCAAGCTTTTTTACCTTGCCAATTTGACGCAAATGGACCAATATTGTTTTGACGCTAACGTCGAAAGCTGCTGCTAATTCAGCCGTAGATTGTGTATCATCAGCTTCCACAACCGCCTTTAATTCGTCATTGTCGACCAAAGTCTTCGGACGACCGCGAGGTTCATTTTTCAGGTCGAAATTTCCAGAACGGAAGCGAGCAAACCAATAACAGGTGGTGCGTTGGTTTGTAGTGTTAGCTCCGTAAACGTCGTTGATGTTGCGTGCCGCTTGTGCCGCGTTGCTGCCACGACGGTACTCATATTCCATAATTACTCGAATTTTTAACGTATCCATGATGACGAAAAAGATTGAAATGCGATGAAAATGTAACACTAATCAATAAAGAAATGACTACTTTTGGAAAAAAGAATCCATGTTTTTAAAATAAAATTAATTTGAAATTAGAATTCTTAGCCAAACAAAAATTATTTTGATTTGAAATGGCCAGTACTGCAGAACGGCAATTTCATAGGTAAAGACCTAATATTTCTGACAGCCTGGTATTTCGTTTTATAATTTAGCTTTGGTTTTCTTTCCTTCTTTATTACTAGCCTAGTAAAAGTGGGTGAATTGGAATTCAGGGTTGGATAGAATTTGTATGTATAAAAGTTGGAATTGGTTTAGGAAATCTGTCTTCAAGAGGCGTATTCAAAGAGAAAAATGAGCTTGACGTTTCTTAAAAATATGTCAGCTGTCAATAAGAATTTCTTAATATTTGCATATATTGAAAGTCTCCAAGATCAAAGCCGTTGTGTTGAAAAATTGCTTCTACCATCTTTATTATATGGGCAGTTAGATGAGACGATATTTGTTCTGGAAGTGTTTGCACTGATGTCGCGTTGACTATTCTATAACTACTCTAACCATTACCGAGTCCAGTTGAAAGGTGCTGTGAGATTTGCTCAGCGATTGAAAAGAGACAGCACCTTCCAGCTGGAATTGGTCATGGTTAAGCTTTGCTGATTAAAGTAGATTTAAGCTGGTACGAACGATGAAACAGACACACATACAAAGGTTTAAAACTTTATAACAACCCTATATAAAGGTGTTAAATAAAGATTGCAGGACATTTAAGGGGCGCAACTACACATACAAACATGAATCATTTTACGTGTAGTTTGCTTGATGTTCTACAAGTTCTTTTATTTCATGGGCCCAAGTTTTGTCCACTATTTATGTTATACGTTGTATATATGTACATATATATTTAAATATGACTTACAGTTTGCCTTTAACTGCTTCACCAAAATCCGTATATTTGTGTCGAGGATTAAACGCTATAGAATACTTTTAAGTCTTCTCCTTTTCTTTTACCATAGTGTAGAGGAGAATGATGACATCATCATCATTGCAACATTGGTTTTAATGTTAACAAGTTATATACAATTTTTTCATTGGATTATTATTCAAAGCTTGACAACTAGTTCATAACTTCTAGTCTAACAATAAAAACTTGCGCGAATTAAATATCAAAACATATACCGTACGAAGTTTCCAATTGATTTAATAACAAACTAATCATCATTGTCTCATTTGTAACATCTCAGTTCGCATCTGATTTCCATGTATCCAACGTCACGTCAATGGATAAAGTATTATTGCGAAACCGACCTTAATGCCTACGTAATAAAAATGCTGTCAATTATAAACTATATCCACCGACGTCGCGTCTAATGAGCAATATCCATACGCTAACGGCTTATAGTGAAATGCTTTATGCGTCATTGTTTCATGGAACAATAAATTATTAAGTGTATTTTATTCGCTTCATTCTTAAAAATATAATAATGCTTCGCTTAGTTTACTCCCCGTATTTATATAACCATAGCAAAGAAGACAAGCATTCTCATTATAGATATAAAGGTCAATGGCCTTCCAAGTAATGTCTAGGCAGTAACATGTTGACGTCATCGAGGAGGAAAAGTAGATGTCAAATTAAGTCTATGATTAACTTTTTTAATTTAAAGACATAAACAAATATATGAATCGTGCGCGAAGTAAGTTTTAATTAGTACTAATCAAATCATTATAATATAATCAAGAATGTGCTGTGTCACTCAGCAGCACTTTTGAAGTTTTGACGCACCCGTAGAGTACGTGAAATGGCCGATCATTATTATTTGACGAGCGAAAGAGGGACAAACCGATGGTCAGAGTAAAAGCGTAATATTTCCGTATACACGTTAAGGCTAAATAAAATCTTAATCACCCGCCAAGCTCTACCTACTTAACTGGGTTATACCAAAGGTAGGTATTAATTTAAGGCGACGCATTGATAACCAAAATTAATGAACGGCGACGCTAGACTTTTGTCGAAGGGTCGTTCACGACCAAACCAAACGCTAATAAATTTAATGAAATCCTATAAAGAGAGGTAATAATGCATATTATTGCATATTTAGCCCGAAAATTTGCAGACTTAATTAATTCTCATTAACTTGTATCTTGTAATCTGTTTTAAACAACAGTTTATTTTGATGTTATAGTCTCTATTATTAAAGTTAAACGATCGAGTAATATTACCAAAAATATTAATCCTTTGTAATAAAATATGGCAACATCAGATCCAATGTTTTATAATTTCTATTCTACCACCAATATATTTAATGCCTCGCCTTAAGTATCATCATAAAAAAGTATTTAGATATTTAGTTAATCTTATTAGGTATTCCGAACATTAATTGTTACGTAATGGAATGGAAATTCCCGTTTTTCTTTTACTAGTAACAAATGTTTGTTTTCGTATAATCAATTTAACTTATAAACATAATTGAAAAGCAAACGGTAATATAATTATCAAAAATGAATAAGCGTTATCAAACACGCTATATTTTTTTAAATTTCGTTCTACCGATCTATAGATACGCTTCAAGAAAACTATATTATATTTCTTCATCTAATAGGTGTATTACATACCTCTAGGCAAAGGATGGGAGGAACCATATCTCTAATGGACAAGCTATTCTTCTTTTGCTATGATTATAACATTTATTGAGAATACCACGTTCCGATTTACGCTTTACTTATTGATCTTGTTGTTGTGTTCTTACCTTTATTTTTCCATGAGACTATTAGAATGTAATTAAGATTCTTTGTTGGTAATTTATACAGTAGCGTTTGAATATTTAATGGAGTATAAAGAGTATTAATAAGTAGTAGATCAAAGAAGTATTTTGGCATTAGTTTAGTAGTAGTAATTTTTTTTTGTAGTTGTTTTTATAATCATGTCACATGGTTTTTTAGGGTTCCGTAGCCAAATGGCAAAAAACGGAACCCTTATAGATTCGTCATGTCTGTCTGTCTGTCTGTCTGTCCGTCCGTATGTCACAGCCACTTTTTTCCGAAACTTTAAGAGCTATACAGTTGAATTTTGAAGATTTTTACACAAAAATAAAAAAAGGACAATAATTTTGGGAGTTCCCCATACATAGAACTGAAAATCAAAAATTTTTTTCATCGTACCCATACATGTGGGGTATCTATGGATAGGTCTTCAAAAATGATATTGAGGTTCTTAATATAGGTAATTTTTTTCTAAACTGAATAGTTTTCGCGAGAGACACTTCCAAAGTGCTAGAATGAGTGTCCCCCCCCCCCCTGTAACTTCTAAAATAGGAGAACGATAAAGCTAAAAAAAATATATGATGTACATTACCATGAAAACTAACAACGAAAATTGGTTTGGACGAGATGTAGTAAGTAGTTTTTTTTAATACGTCATAAATCGTAAACCGCAATTTACCTTTCATTTAATCAACTGAAATACTTGCTGCTACGGAACCCTTCATGTGCGAGTCCGACTCGCACTTTGACAGTTTTTTTTTATTGAAAACGCCCGTACTTGGGAAATACAAATATATAGGGCAACACGGAACTTAAGGTAGTAACGCGGCGCCTATACTTTACCTACTTATTGCGTCAAACGTACAGACGCCAGCACATCCAGCTACCCGGATCTGTCAAATTTCTTTAATAGATTTTCAACTTTATTACATAAGCATAAGGTTCACTTTCAATTGGGGAAATTTGACAGATTGGGATAGCTTGATGTGCTGGCGTCTGTACTAATGGAAATGTGCAAGACGGCTAGAGCCTTTGCTCGTCTCTATAGCCCGGCGAAGCAGTGAAAATCTCCTAGGCTAACTGTAAACGTCAAGAAAAAAAAAAAAAAATAAACCCATGTAAATATATAATTCATATGAATGAATTATATATTTACATGGGTTTTTTTTATTTTAAAACGTTTTTGTTAACGGTTTTTGTTATTATAAAACGTAACAAAAAAATTTTGCTGTGATGCAAAATTTTTTTGTTACGTTTTATAATAATTGTTGCAGTATATGGTAAAATATTATTAATGTGTTTTGCACACTTAAAACAATGCCTACTTTAAGTTGCGTCTACTATTTTCGTTACACCATGTAAAAGTAGCGTACTTATCTGTTTATCTTGTGTAGGAGTGATGTTAACTTCTCCAACTTCATACATAAATTCGCGTCGAGCGAAACGGTGGAGCTATAAAGAAGTATTAATATGTTGCCAACAATGTTGCCAGTGTGTTAGACCTAACTTGTAGGACGAGTTGTGGAAACTACGAAAATGTATATCAACACTTTAATACTTAGTCGGATGTTTAGCTGGCTACTATATATCCACCGTAAAAAATATGTACAGGAGATTCTCTTCGCAAGAGTTTCATAGCGACTGTTTATTGTACATAATAAAAGTTCTACATCGAATTTCTCACGGTTTGTTTGATTTTTATGCGCTAAAGTTCTCAATATTATTATTCTTTTATATAAGGTTACATTCTTTTTTATTAAGTTTATTCGTAAAATCTTCGATAGTAACTTTTTAAACCCATGAAACTTGATTTTTTGAAGTTATACTTCTTTTGGCGCGATGGAGAAAAATGATGAGAGTGAATTTTTACGATGCGCGCGCACACCGACACCAAAAAATTTAACAGCATGAAGTTAGTTCTAGGTGGTATGAGAGTGAATTTTTACGATGCGCGCGCACGATGCGCAAAAATAACAGCATGACGTTAGTTCTAGGTGGTATGAAAATTGATAACTATGTTCAAGTTGTATATTAAGAAGTATAACTTCTAACGCGTGTACATAAGTAGGTACACACAAGTTTTTTTTTCATTTTGATGTCTTTAATTGAGCGTTCGTTTGCTCAATGAGCAGCTCGATTGGGGAGGTAGATCAACACTTTAATACTTAGTCGGATGTTTAGCTGACTACTATGTAACCACCCAATAAAAATATGTACAGGAGATTCTCTTCGCAAGAGTTTCATAGCGACTGTTTATTCGACATAATAAAAGATTCTACATTGAATTTCTCACGGTTTGTTTGTTTTTTTTTACCAAATTACGCGTAAGTTTTCAAGTAATATAACAGGGTTTGGTATTTATCGTATAAAGTTTTCGATAAGAATCAGTATTATATAAGGTAACATAATTTTTTATTAAGATTATTCGTAAAATCTTTGATAGACACTTTTTTAAACCGATGGAACTTGTTTTTTTTTCATTTTGATGTCTTTTAAGTGAGCGTTCATTCGCGCTATGATCAGCTCGATTGGGGAAGTACCTTCAGAACATTACCTTACGGCATGTGCCGAGTGTAGGAATATTATATTAATGCTATAAGGTCAGGGAAGCGTCGGCAACGCGTCAGTGATGCCATGTTGCACGCGTCACAGACTACGTCCAGTAACTGTTTCCTATTGGGTAGGCCATATGGTAGATCCTAAATAATAGTACAAACTAAAAAAAAATTAACGAACCATTGGGGACGGTGGAGATAAATTAATTTAGTTAATCGCTCTTTCCACATACATACTCGTATATGTATTTGGATAGCCTACATATACATATGTAGGCTTCAAACTTATAAAACCTCTCTTTTTGTCCGAAGGTAAAACATACCTACCAGGCTTAATGACGGCTCAATTAATCAAGTCGCATTATGAATACTGTTTTGGCGTCGTTAAAAATATGACTCTTATTTACAATTCAACGAGACCGCCACAAAATTAAGTCAACGAGAAAGCTCGCCGGGATTAAAATGGGATTGTCCGAAGCCCCCATTTTTATCTCAATTTGTTACTTTGTTTACAAAAAACATTTGAGAACAAAGAAAAGATTAAAACGCTCTGAATTACAATGAGCTTCTAAAACACGTTACTTGACATTATCAATTCAGAATGACCCGTCTTTGAGTACAGGGAGCGAGTGAGCGACACATAAGTAGTAACAGCGTGGAACTTTATTCCTTCAGTTATAAGAACCATTTTTCTGCAAAAAAAAAAATAATTGTGTTTCTATTCAAATATTGCGATAGCGGAATGTCCTTTAATGTTGGCAAGGATGACAATTTTGGTTCTAATACGACTACTCGTAATCTAAATTAAATACCATTGCAACTCTGTCTTTAGTAGTCTGTGTGAAAATTTATAGGTCATATTCAGGTCCAAATTAGTTAAATTGCTCGTCCGGCTCGGGGCGTAACTCGTTATGAGTAAGCAGATTCGGTCTTGACCCTTATTTTTCTTCAGTGTGATTTATTCAACACAAATTAAAATATGGCATTTTTTACTCTGTATTACAGTTTGTGTGAAAAGAACCGGGCATTTTTGTAACTTTCAATCTAATAATAATTAGTTGTAATTTATCTAGGTATATGTATAATATGTATATATTTTGTTCAGATAATATTCGTGATATTATGAGAATCGGGGCCAATATGTCGCGAATATTGCAATTCAATAATTAAATTAGCATAAGTTAGCACGCTGGTGCGAAAAAGCGGGCGCAGCGTGACACGGGTGTGAAACGGAGCCTCCTTAATACGCGGCGGAGTCACGTCCGCTGCCTGCGGTCTCTGCATCTTCCCCAAATATGCAAATGAGCGTTTCCGCCTGACAAATTGGATCCGACGCTCCCTGCCGCTGATAAGCCGACTGCACCAATTTCGTTAACGCCGTATTTTCTTACACAGTTGAAAACTAATCCTATTACACGTTCGACATAACAACAAGGGAAGCCATAAATTGACAGATAGGTCGTATTGTTACAGGTGTGCTGGTGGTGAACGTGACGTGGCGGGGGAAGACTTATGTGGGGACGTTGCTCGACTGCACGCGACACGACTGGGCTCCACCGCGGTGAGTATTAATACACATCTCTACTATTCTACTCCCACTTCAAATCTTATATGGCAGGGAATACTAATGTCGACAACCCCTTTAGAAATCACAAGAAGTGGCTCAATCTGTACAACACGCCGTAATGGACGCCTCGGTGACGTGTTATCAAAATTTATCAAACAGAAAGAAAATAAACATATTATTAAATTCAAATTTTATAGCATTATTCGCAATGCAAAGCGTTTATCTAATCTCAAAAATGGGAAATCACAATCTACATCCTCCGGAAGGGTGTTAGCAAGGGAATCCTAAATTTGATCTGCCAGCGTGTATCGTTCGTTTTGAGATTAAAATAAATATATATTCATTACCAAGACGGACATAACAACCAAATGATATAATAACAGAGAAGCACACAATGAAAATCTTATAATATAAATCGTCCGGTCTAGGTGAAAAGGCATCTATTTCCACATTGGCCGTCGCAATATTGCGACAGCGCTGATATTCTCATAGCGTCCACGGATAGTTAACCCCCATTCCCTATGATAATAAAATAGAATAACAGATAACGTGAACAGAAATTTCCTGGATACGACAGCGGTGTGACATCGTTCCTCGGTTTTACTATGACTTGATCGAAACTGGTTTTCTCTTTAGGTTTTGCGACTCGCCGACCGAGGAGCTTGATGCTCGAACGCCTAAGGGTCGAGCGAAGCGCGGGCGCGGCGCCGCACCCACTGACATGACCAACTTCACCGAGACGCGGTCCTCCGTGCACAGCAAGCTGCGCAACGGCGGGGCCAAGGGTCGCCGCGCGCTGCCCTCACCCACGCCCTTCACGCCGCCGCGCCCCGATTCCAAGCGCAAGCGTACCTCTGAGGCGGAGGAGCGTCCGCCCACGCCCAAGGCTAAGAGGCCACCGCCGACGCCTTCCTCGCCGCCGCCCGACCCCGTCCTGCTCGAGTGCCCCGAGCCCAATTGTTCCAAAAAGTACAAACACGCCAACGGGCTGAAGTATCACCGGTCGCACGCGCACGGTTCGCCCGACGACGACGATAAGGACTCCAGCTCAGAGCAGGAGGAGCCGGCGCCTGACCCAGCGTCGCCGCGTCCGCCCTCAGCGCCGGCCACGCCAGCTACGCCTGTCAAGTCGCCCGCGCCTGTTAAGTCGCCCGACGCGAAGGTCGATAAGTCACCGGAGAAGTCGCCCGAGAAGCCCGAGCCGGAAGCTCCGTCGCCGTCTCCTTCAGCTCCGCGCTTCGACGAGCCCTTCGGTGCCACACCCGAGGTCCCACCTGAGCGCGCTGCCACACCGCCACCCGCCACTCCACCCGACGCCGCTGCTGCGTTACAACCGCAACAGTTCAAGGTACAGGTAACGTCCAAAATGTCTTCCAATGTTTTTCGACTAATTTCTAGGTATTTCTCTCTGTATTCCACGATGTTTACTCTCATGTTGCCATTCGACAGGTAAAACCACGGTCAGCACTTATGGGAACAGACGAGCGGAAGTCGACGGAATCACCAGCGGAAGAGTCCCCGGGCAAGAGACGGGCGCGGCGGTCACCGACGCCGGGCGTGCGCTCCCCAGCTTACTCTGACATATCGGACGACGCGGCCCCACCGGACGTGCCGCCTGACACCGACCCGGCACATAGGCCGTTCCCCGTTTACCATCATCAGGTAAGACATGTTTCCCAACATTTTCCCAAGCACTTGACTAAATTCTCGCGTTTTTTAAATAGAAATCTATTTGCGAATATTATAATAGAAATTTCTTCTTCATACAAGGAATGTAACTTAAGGAGCTTTATTTGCCTGTTAAACCGAACATCGTGAAGCATATCAAAATACAAATACTAAAATATCAACTTCCCATACAAGGATTACGATCAGTCGGTCGGGAGCCAAAAAGTATTTTCGGATTTACTAAGTTTCATGGGTAGATCATCATTGTAATGAGAACTGAAAGACGTCCAGTGGTGGACAAAGACCTCCCCAAAAGATTTCCACAATGGAATTGTGTCCATTATTTGTAAGGATATGCCATAATGCTGACTTGCTTGACAGACGGGTTAGCGATCGCAGTATGAGTACACAGAGAGACGCTGCTGCGCGTTCTCAGGGAGATATTCCCTCGGGTCGACCTCTACGCCCCCAATGGGATGGAATGGGGTGGTGATATTCTTTGACCACACAGCATGGGTAGATAGCGCTCCTTTTGTTATGTTTATGTTTCAGCCCAAGTGCAATGCATTTTCTTGGGCACAAAAAAATTGATTAATACAGATTTTGTCTCGTTTATTTACCATAAAGCTCTCATAAAATATGTATGATCCATGTATAAATCACTTTAAATTCAACTAAGAGTGTTTTTTTTTTTAAATTCACTAAGTAACCTAATCAAACAAGACCTGAAACATATTGTCTACTGGAGAATGTTATTTGTACATTAACATGGTTAATGTTTATTCCAGTACTACGGCCAACCGTCATACATGCCGCCCACACATCCGCCTAGCGCACCTCCTCAGTCCGGAGACAAGGGCAAGGAAGACCTCAACAAAGGAGACCCTAAGGCTGACCTAAAAGTGAGTACCTGGTGCATAGTTTTACTTCAAATAAAGGTGGCAAAGAGTATACTGCCAGAGGTTTAGTACCTACAATACTGCTCACACCTAGACGCTCTCACCGGTCTGTAAGTCAACTAGGCTCGCAGTCAGTCCATAGATGGGTGAACGCCAAAGTGGTTTAATTTCTGCGCGTCCCCGTGCTTCGGAGGGCACGTTAAGCTGTCGGTCCCGGTTGTCGCCATTAGGCTACAATCGTTAAGCCATGTCAGAGGCTAATGGGCGGCTTGAACAACTCTGACACACACGATAAGTAGGGAGGTTCAATACTTATATCGAAGTGTAAATAATTACATACTACTCTTTCGTAGATTCATAAAAATATGTCAGTATTGATAATTTCATATTTCCTTTTTTAGGATGGCAAACCTGACAATGGTCCTCAAAAAGTGTTACCTCAGCATTTCTACCCTTACAACTACGTTCCTAACTTTCCTTACAACGTGGATGCCGGGGGGCCGCCCCCAGGGGCCCCGCTAGACGATAAAAGCAAAGACAATGATAGGTCTAAGACCACACCGAGTCCTTTGGATAAGTCGAAGCAGCGACCTCCCGATGGGAAGGAAAATCCAGCGAGGCCGAATGATAATCATCAAATATTGAAAGAGAGTATTGAAATGAAGGCGCAGATGGGAAATTACGGGTTCCAACGACCGCCCCACGCGAGGGAAGAGGATTTGAGAAGGTATGTGCATACTCTTTGACAATAACTTAAATAAGCAACCTGAGTAACTAAATCATTACGCTTATAAATCAAATATTATTTCTAAACTAGCTGTGCCCCACGGTTTTATTCGCGTTAAGCTTAATAAATTATAGTCTATGTGTTATTCGGATATATAACCTGTTTTACTACAAAGCTTGATCAAAATCCCTTCAGTAGTTTTTGCGTGAAAGAGTAACAAACATCCATACATCCATCCATACTCACAAACTTTTGCATTTATAATATTAGTAGGATATCAAACCTGTCTAACCGACGAATCTATTTGCAAAACTTTAAAACAAACCTTTACTAAAGATGTTGATGTCTCTGGATTTCCAGGTATTACATGAGCTTAGATGCGAGAAGAAAAGAAGGGGGCGGCGAGAAGCCCCCCGGGGGAGCGGCGGGGGCCAGTGGAGGGGCGGGGGGCCGGCCGCCGCCGCACGCACACAAGCAGCCCCCCAAGGACAAGGACGATAAGCCCAAGGATGAAGTCAAGGTAAACAAAAACCATAATCTTATTCTACCGCTTTTTCTTACCCGTCTGCAACTGAAGGAGGATCATGTTTTGTGATAGTAGCAGTCTCTTCTTAATCTCCTGCCATCTAGCAAGTAGAACTTAAGGCTTTAAAGCAGTAAACGTCTCCAACCTGTATTTCTGAAACCATTACCTTTAAAGTTTGTTTGGCGTAATAAAATAATGACATTTATTCAGCACTCAAGTGCTGAATAGAACATTAATATACACTTGTACTTGTCAAGTTCATAATGCAGTACTTAAATATAGTCGTATACAATATTAAAGTAACTTTATTTTCGAACTAATCTGTCTCTGCGGTCTGTTTTTATCACATAAAATGTTGAGAAATTTTAAATAAATGACAATTTACTTAGCTACTATTTTTGAAAATTGATGTCTCCGAGCTTTTTGCCCAGATCCAGGGTGAGTCTTAACCAGTAACTTAAATTTAGCGACAAATGCCTGAGAGTACCTTTCCAGGGCCGCTGAAGTAAAGACCGAATTTTAAAAAGAGGATATGATCACTGGCACAGTCTACAGGCACGGGTTCAGGGTCACACACACAGATCAGGGGTTCAGGGGCTAAGGCGATCCTCGCCAGCTAGCAAGGACTCTATCCTTAGCTGCCTAGGTGGACGACATAGCATTCAAGGCTGCATCTGAAACTTAGTAGTAATAATCTTATTC
Organism: Pseudoips prasinana; assembly: GCA_951640165.1. Classification (NCBI taxonomy): domain Eukaryota; kingdom Metazoa; phylum Arthropoda; class Insecta; order Lepidoptera; family Nolidae; genus Pseudoips; species Pseudoips prasinana. The sequence goes on along the minus strand of OX621251.1, from coordinate 25,421,453 downwards.
AACAAGCCATGTCTGGCAGTAAATATTAATAACTAGCTGTGCCCCGCGGTTTTACCCGCGATAAATTTTATAAATTATCACAGCTCATCCTCCGTAGGTGAAAGCGTGATAATATGTAGGATATATTTTGACCCGACCTCTTAGTAATATTCATGCAAAATTTTAAGTAAATCCATGCAGTACCTACTTTTTGTGATTAGCCCGGACATACATACCGACAAACAGACACACAGACAAAAAATCTAAAAACTATATTTTTGGCTTTGATATCGATTGTAGATCACGCCCCAAGTAACCTTTTAAAAAAATATTCAATGTACAGTTTTTACTTTCCTCCGATTTGATATTATATGTTGTGTTTTTTGCAGGTGAAGCAAGAAGGCCAAAAGCCGACAACAGAAACGCAAGGACCTCCGCCGCCCCCCACGTCTCAGTACTACCTCCCGCCCTACATGCAGGCGGGGCACTACGGCGCCCTGCCCTTCGACCCCGTGTACCGGGCGCCCCTCAGCCCCATGCTGGTGCCCGCGGGCTTCGGGGGCGGCTGGGGCGCCGTGCGCTACCACGCGCCCGAGGATCTGTCGCGACCGCACCCGCCGAAGCTGGAACTACTGCCTCCACAGGTACTGTACACTGTATTTTTAATATAAGGTGCTTTTCGATATCTATTACAATCATTGAAATCATAATGAAATGAGGATTGATATAATGTGGCGCAGCGGCTACGGCAGTAGCCTCGCCGCTTCGTGTCGCGGGTTCGAGTCCCACTATTTGTGTGACCCATTTATATAAATAGTAGTTCTGAGTCTGGATGTAATTTGAGTCCGTCTATTGTATGTTTGTAAAGTACCCCGCGACACAGGGAATAAATTAAGTAGTGCGGGCGTAGTTTTAAAAAAAAAAAAGTATTAAAAGGAAATGAGGATTGCGATAGGAAATAAAAAGAATATTTGCGGCTGCGACTATGTGTTTCATTCCGTGGGAACGAAGAAGTCGACCTGAGGAGAATATCACTCAGACTATCATACTGCGATCACCATGTCCCGACCGAAAGCGTGGCGATTATGGCATAGGTACTCATTCAAATGATGGTGTCAAACAAATTTAACAATCTAATTAATCCGAAGTTCGTATTCTATTTTATTATAGTAATTATCCTAGGACTTAATTTACATACGACCAACTTACTACTATAGAAACCAGATAAAATGATGCCGTCGCCCGTGGTTTACTAGCAAGGTTGTCGACTGAAAATCAGTGTTGGGTGTTTCCTACCCAGCTAATGCTAAGACGGCGACCCTTCAGCAGGATATGCAGGGAAAGACTTATTTGATATGTTATGGGTCTATTAATTTTAAATACTGCACCTTAATTATTATCAATATCTATTTATCTACCTATTACTAACTATACTCTATCTCTATTTATTGTGTTTTGCTGTTTGTAATCTATACCTACTCTATTGTTTTCTTTGATTTCCTGTATGTCTCTAATGCTGATTAAATGTATTCTATTCTATAACTGATACAATACATTAATGATGCAAATACCATACTGCATTACATTAGAAACAATGCATGTTGTACCGCAGGGCCCGCAGTACTTCCCGGCGCCGCACAAGATCCACGAGCTGCAGGAGCACGCCAAGTCGCCGGCGCCCAAGCCCGCGCCCAAGGAGCCGCCGCCGCGCTCGCCGCCGCCGCAGCGCCACGTGCACACGCACCACCACACGCACGTGGGGCTCGGCTACCCGCTCTACCCGCCGCCCTACCCCGGTACGCACACAACAAATACTGGCTTTTGTACACTTATACTATACGCGTCGTAATTTTTTAAGTATATGAACATCAGAGAAAGTAATCACAGTCTATAATATAGTATTCTACTAGTCAAGCCCTTTCATTTGATATCCATAGTGAGGAAGTTACGGAAAAAATATGTTACCCGCCATTTTGTGGCGGCGGCCATCTTGAACCGATTTTCATCAAACATAGAACTAAAACAACAAAATCAAAATTGGTTCATCAGTTTGAGAGCTACGATGCCACAGTCACAGACAGACAGACATCGACGACAAATTTTTAACATTCCTCTTTTTGCGTCGGAGGTTAGCAGTATTTACATAGTTACTCGTGGTCTTATAACACAAGGACAAAAGTAAGGACAGGATGGCCGTGTCGTAGACAGTCCTTGATTTAGAATTCGGTTAGCCCTAGAGTAACTATCGGAATACGGCCGGCCTGTCCTGCTTGAGCCTGCCCGTCTATATACTAACTACATTTTTATATTTGATTAGCTTTTTACCTGAATCAGTGCTATCCCTTCCCCCAAAGACTACTCTAGTATTTTTCTGTTTAGCTGGTTATCTGTGGTCATAGATTAGAGAATATTTAATATAGCCATATTTTAAAATCTACATTAATTTTTAGTGCCCCCACAGGGTTATTGTGTCATACATAATCTCAAGCTTAGTTAACCCGTGGGTAAATGACGCCCTAGTTGTAGAAACCTCATGAATTTCCATTAAACAATTCCTAGCAATTAGCGTAGAGATATAAAAGATCTTTAATTTTTTTACAATGCTTTTACTTTCCTCTAGTTGTCTGTGATAAGCTGATCATTTAGATATTATATTATGTTATCTTCTCATATTGAGAGCGTCCCTCTTGCTCCCGCGACCATATCATACGACCTTCCTTGGTCAATTCTTGGGTCCGTTTTTATAAACAGATCTCATCTTAATTGCTCTTGAATCCACATTTTGACGGATAAATTGTGTATTATCTGTGAAAATCTACTCAAGAGCGTCTTAGGCTCGTATTAATAGATCAAACTCAATTCAGAGTCGTGTTTAAAGAAGCTTAATCAGCCTCTTCAGTTTAAACTGAACGCGACTTCTTATCTGAGTTTGATTTATAATTACGATCCGTGGATTTGAGGTCAGTTAATAATGATGGTCCTTAATTTGTTGTGCTTGGTTGCAGGGGCCCGATAGCATACGGAGGAGCGGGCCAGCCCCGCCCGCCCATAGCTATCGAGGGACGCTCTCGAAATGACTACTGACCAAGGTTGTAGATGAAGTTGAGTAAATTCCCGACTATTGCTCTCTTTGCCTTATACGTGTCCACTTCTTGTATTTAATATTAACATTGAAATAAATATACGAAATTCAGGAGAGGGAGCAATAGTTGGGAATTCGCTTCAATTTTTGTACTTAAGTACAAAGTATTTTAATTTATGCCTGTTTCCTACGACTCAATTTGTTGCTAACTTTCTTATATCGTCTGTTCATATAAAACGTCTAAAATGAGTAGTGTGGCATATACATATAATGCTCTCACTCTATCTATGGAAATTAAGAATGATTTGTAGACTAAATGTCTAGAATTAAAAGAATGTTTTTTACACGCATTACAGTTTTGAGGAATGATTTGACTCTTCAATGTATAATTATGTTACTGTAATTCGGTCAGATATTGTTCGCAATTGTGTGAAAGTCTTCGTCATATTATCGTCGACATACAATTTCCAACTAATCCTATAAAATTGTTAGTCTTTGATTGTGCAAGTGCAACATTTCTTGGGCTGGGTCTTCTAATATTTTGGTTTTGGCAAAGATTGGAAGTGAAGATCCAGCCCTGCATTCATTGTTCAGTATGGAAGACCAACGCTTGACTGAGATTGGTTGGACATTGTTTCTGGACGAAATTTGACGTTGGTTTGAAAAATAGATTAAAGACTTAAAAATTGAGCCGTATGTATAACAGGTCTGATATGTATGTGGGAGTATGAATTTTAACTTTAGTTTTTTTGTTGCAGCGGCCGCTGTGCTGGCCAGCACGCAGGCCGTGGTGAATTCGTTCCCCACGCCGCCCAAGTGAAGGGCCCGACGGACTGTGTCGGTACATTCTGTCAACACTGTGATCTCGCGAACCCACGAATAGTGTATGTGAAGTGCGCTTTGGATGTTTAGTGTGTGTGACGATAGTTACTGTTGCGAGTGTGGTGTGGAGTGCGGGAGCGCTCGGAGCACAAACTAGTTCTGTACATATTAGTGTTATGTGTAAAGTACCCGACGGTCGTTAGTGTTATGGGTTATGTAATATAAACATCGAATTTTCCGATTCTCCCTCTGGGCGTTGTACTGATGTTTGAAGCCCCCGTGTCTAAAGTTAATATCCCTGCGAATACAGCCTAGTAAGATCTTTATTTATGATATCTGCATTCCACGAGACGAAAGCGAACGTATCTAGTTTTAAAGTATAATATTAATTAATATTTAAGTACTGTAGCGTAAGTTTAAATGCGTCAATGTGATCATTACAATATGAGTCGTAGCGTGCACAAATCGTACTCTTGTCTCGATACTAGTGAACGATGACTTTATTATATAATGTAGAGAGCATCCTATAGATTTGTGGAGTGTTTGGACATCGCTGTGCGTGTATGTTTGTCTGGCTTTTAATCATAAATATTAAAATCTCATAGTCCGATACAAGGGATTAGGGTTTCTGTACTGCACAATAGGTAAGAGATACATTCTACTTTCATCATTCTTGGACTGTATTATTTCCTATGCATTTAATATCGATGGAATCCTATTAGCGAAACGGGAATGTAATATATACTTTCATACAAATGTAGTCTTCCAATTGGTTCGTTTGAGGAACTTGTGTTGATGTATCTATTTTGTACTTTATACTAGCTGACGATACTGTTATTTAATTTGTACCTAACTGTAACGCGTAGAACGAGATTGTCGATGTGCGGAGTGAACGAACGACCATGGCGATTGCATTTCAAGTTTAGTAGAAAAAAAAAACATTTATAAACACATTTTAGAGAATTACATAAATATTAGTAGTGATATGGTATTATTTTGATGACATTTTAGTCAATGTACGCGCGTACCTGTTTCGTAAATTACAAAAATAAAAATCAATATTTTGTAGAAAATGCGGGGCCTAATCTAAGTTTATATGAGACAATGATCCGAGTCTGATATAGTTTTAACAACCAGTGACTTTAATTCTGTCGCAACTCTTTACAAAATACTATTGCTTAAAAGCATAAAGTCTACTTAAATTATAAGTATCTACTTACAAAATTATATATTGATGGGCGATGGGAGTTGATTGTGGTTTATTAATATTTTATCCATTTGTAAGACATAAAAATTGTATAGAATAGAAAGGAAATCTTTATTATTTTTAATCACAATCAACTACATCAGGCCTCATTACAATAATAAGAAACGATTTGCTTTACAGAGCCATTTTGTTGTTAAGAATATTGTTGATTTCAGTGAAATTATGTGATTTTGGCAGTTTTATGGCCTGTTGAGGAGAAAAAACAACAATAATGTGCGAATGTAGACGCTGCACAGGTACTGTGCACAAGCGTATGTCATAAGTGAGGGCCTGCACAGAAACTACAACCCTCAAAGCCACACACAATTTACAGAGACCTCAAACAACAAGTCTCTGTGCTACATTTGACCAATGAATTCCCATAAGATCATCAATACGATCACGTGATACAATGATTTCGCGCTTTCTTTAGTCGAACGTAGTAGAGAAACATAATATGTCGAACCTATTTGGCTTGCTCCAATTCTGATTTACGACAGCTAATTTGAATATCATCGCATTTCTTTCCCAAACTAGTTATACTCGTAAAAAGGACACCGCTTAAAATCGTCTTTGATCTTTTTTGAGCTTACTTTCGTAGGGAAAATAAGCAATGATAGAACTACAAATAAGTGTTTCGAACTGGACACATTAAGAGTTTGACAGTATTCAAAATGCTCTGTCATCTTCATACAATATGTAACAGGAAGGAGATGTATTAGATTTAAATTAGTCAAGTTTAATACAGAATTGTCACCATTTTTAAAATTACATTTGGTAGAACTTCTACAATGGCGATTGTTGCCGTAAACGTATGATTATTAATTTAAAGGTTTAAAAGTTAAATTTTGACGTTCACACGGAAAGAACAGGCTTTTGTAAACTTTATACTGGTATTTATTGTAAAGCAGATTATGTAACTTTTATTATTTAATTTTGTATTTTCGGTCAGTGAATTATTTTAGAACATTTAATCATTTATAAAAATTATAAAAAATCGCAGCTGGACTTATGAAAATAATTTAATTTAAGCATCGATCACCTATTAGTCTGTTCATACCCTAGACGCATGTATCTTCTCTGTTTCGTCGTGGGTAAAAATTATATCTGAACAGAAACATAGGTAAGTTATTTTTTCAATTTCGGTATTATTAATCTTTTGTGAATGCAAAGTTTTATCGTGATGATCAATTAAGTATCATCATCATATCAGTCAAAAGACGTACACTGCTGGGCAAAGGCCTCCCCCAAAAATCTCCCCCCACGCGCTACGCGCATCCAATACAATGGAACTTCCAGATCTATGACTAAAGGAGATTAAAGTAATCAAAGGTCTAAATAATAATATGATGTCGCATTTTAAAGGACCAGTGACGGGAAAACAGCAACTTTTCTAGTTGAAGTTGCCATATTTTTTTGCCAGAAAACATTATATTTTAAATCCTGCATTATAGTAGTGATTGATTTACGAGTTATTAATATGAAAAAAAAGTGAAGTCATACAGTTTACCCAATTTTGGAGCACGTGTATTAAGTACTGACCGATTTGATTATTGTAAAAGAAAATACTTAAATACACTCTTTATGTGAGGAATGGTCAGGTTGTATACTGTTAAAATTGTCCTAAAAGTGGAAAAATATCTTCTTATATTATTGATTGCTAAATACATATATAAAAATAAAAGAAGTCAAACTAGTATGTTTTACATAATTTGACATATCTGTTTCCTATTAACAGCATTAATTATTGTTGTTTTATTTAGTTCAAGATCAGGGGATTCAATTCCTTGTTAGGTACATAGTTAAAATAAATATTAGTAAAAATAAATAATGTACTTTTTCTTTTTATCTTTTCTCTAAATTCAATGCCATGGGTGCTATCAAAAATATCTATTTCCATGGGCATTGTCTAGCCAATCAAGAATCTATCAGTGTGTAGTCTATGAGACAAAAGCAAAGTTTACACGATCGTGATAGCCAGCTGTGATTAATACATATACCTAATTGTACCAGGCGTTATTCGAAATGTAAGGCTCTGCATGTAGAGTCACTCATACAGCTTCTTGTGTAAGCCGTAACGCTTAGAGCAATATCTTGCGGTAAACATTGTGGATTTCGAAGTGCGGTGTAGCGAGTAAAGAATAACAATAATTATTAAAACATCACCGCATTTGACATCATTCATTTAAAAAAAGTATTATTGACCTGCGAATGTAGCCGCTTCACAGGTACCGTGCACATGAAAATGTGTCGTAAGTGACAGCGTGCACGTAAACTGGATTGTAGTTTAATTATGTGCAGGTTCTTACTAAGCACACGTGGATATTAAATATTACTGAACAGTATGGTGAATGGTTACTATGTATTATTGTTCGGATGTTATAAAGAGACTGGAGTCTACTAGACCGAAATGGCAATGGCAAAAAGGCAAATTCATCTTAAATGTTCAAACATGTGACGTCAAAAATTTGGCAAATATCAATGGTGTTAAAGAGTAATCAATTTAACTAATAAAAGATGATGATGGTATCGTTACGTGTGGACATCAAATTAGTGAACAACAGTGGCGAATATTCAAGTTTGCTTTCTTCATTAGATTTCTATAAAATATCGACATGCTCTTTTGTGTATGGCTTTCCGTATATCTCGCCACTGCCGTGTAATTCTGCCCTACCATGGAAGGGAGCCGCAAAATGATTTTGACGTATTCATTATTGTCGATGCACACGCAACTCCTTAGCCGATTTGCCAGCGGCAATCAGTCCTTGTTGATGGGGTACATCAGCAAGAGTCCAGAGACGTGATGTTGACTTATCGATAGCTGAAATCGACAATAAAGAAGCCGCCAATTCCTCCAGACGGCATTTATCTATATCAGGACTGACATCTAAGACATTAATATTTTTCACTGATTTGATGGAACGCACTATAGCTGTTAAGTGAAGCTCGTCGCACCGCCTTTGCAAGGCCGTGTGTTTAGTGTTGCAATCTTTTTGCACTAAAGGTGGGTATACTAATGTGATCGTTTCCACTTTAAGTGAAATATTTATATCGTGTAGTGTTCGTCTAATCTAAAAGTGAACGCATTATCAATTATGGATTATATTAATAATTTATTGAGTAGAATTATACTCTGAGCGAGTAATTTCAATGTGGATACATATTGTGAATTTGATTATTTATAGATATCCATAACTAAAATATTTTGTAATATAACATCTTAAGGTGTAGATCTAAACACATGGCTGAATAATCCTAAATATAAACTACATCCGAAGGATAACGTGGAATTGGGTACCTAAATCTAAGATCGTCTGCTGTTTAAAGCATTTGCCCTATATTGTTCCAAATTTATTTAATGTTTTCCCAATTTTTATGCGTAGGTTTATCGTTTTAATGACTTTCTTATCTGGAATTAAATCGTCTATTTTATTTTCTCGACGTTTCGCATCCTGTGACTATGTGATCAATGAAACTTGATCGAAACGGCGGGAAAATAAAATAAATTAGGACCAATGACGTTTATCCATAATCAAATTTATATGCAACAGATTTGCGTTCATTTTTTGATCAGACGGACGATACTAGGATAGCATGGGCAGGCTGGAGTAAAAATGATCTCATAGGCGAGCGCTCGGTGCATTGTTGGATGCATAGACTGATCGTATTTTTGTTTCAACCCCCATTCGACCAGTTACACTACGCTTTCTATTTAATTTTATACCAGAATGTAGCTGGTATCAAAACATGATCATTGTAATTATAATGTATCTATATATGAACATTTGTGTATTTTTTTGATGTAACTAAAGCCAAGTTTGATTTTACTTAGAAAAGAATTCGAGAAGTTGAAAAAAGGAATAATAAAGATAAATTATTTCTTAAAAAAATGTGTTTAATTTCGTCTGTAACATCTAAAGCCTGCTGCACAACCCAGCGGTTAAGACACTCGCCTCTCTAGTTCGTATTCCGGGTTTGATTACTGCACAGGACAACTATTCGTGTGAACTATATAGTAGGTATTTGCCAGTTATATGTTCGGAATGAATTCCGCGACACAGGAATTACTAGGAAAAAAAAGTTATGTGCGACGTTTATTGTTATGATTGATACTTAAATTATGCGTTAAAATTAATGTATTACCCCCTTATAAATATATTTAATCATAGAATAAACCATATTCCAAATATATAGTTATTTGAGTTTGCCAAATTTATTACTCCAGAATGAAAATATGACGGTACGTAAGGATTGAGGATTAAGTCTTTGAATAATGAGGAGACGTATGTATGGTCTGAGGAGCCACATGTAATGGTAGCTTTTGTAATTTTAATACAACTGAGCTCTGATTTTATTTACTATATATTCACAAATGCATATAAAATTATGATAAATATTCATCTTTGATGTTCCTAGTTCTGTCGTGGCTCCTCAATCCAAACATTTATACTGAGGTACTATTTTTATTATATAGGTACATATAATTTTTGAATACCATAATAGATATAAGATATAAATATAATACATAATAGAAGATCAGTCCTACAAAATTTTCAAACAGAATAAGATTATTCATTTCATAATGATACGAAAAGTAGGTCCTCAATCTTTACGGGCACAAATTTTCTATACCACTTAAGTGTTCTAAACAGTCAGAATCAGTGAACCAAACGAGCTACTGTTGCTGGCTAAGAATCATTTTGTACTATCCTAAATCTGTACACCGGAGGTATCCTAAGTCATAATAAGCAAAATACCCCTTTTCAAATCTACTCAATGCACTATCTATTAAAAAAACATGTACAGACGCCAGCACATCCACTTATCCCAATCTGTCATATTTCTTTTATAGATTTTCAACTTTATCACATAAGCATAAGGTTCACTTTCAATTGGGGAAATTTGACAGATTGGGGAAGCTTGATGTCCTGGCGTCTGTACATACGTAAGGACACTAACATGTGCACAGTCAGTATACATTAAACTCAAAAAGTACTGCATGGATTTACATAAAATTTTGCATGAATATTAAGAGGTCGGGTCAACATATAGGCTACATATTATCACGCTCTCTCCTACGGGGGAGGAGCTGTGATAATTTATGAAATTTAATGCGGGTAAAACCGCGGGGCACAGCTAGTAAAATAAATTAGCAATACCATTCAATTTCACTCAAGCACTTAGAATATCCTCTTGCTAACACGTGCAGTTGAATAAGTAATATGTTCTCTTTTTGAACCTAAATATGACATATGCTAAAGCCCATGAGTAAATACCTACACCTTTAAAAAAGTTTTTATATTTATGTTAGAAGACATTTCTTTTTTAAAGATTACAAGCTTGTGTAGATATTTATCTTATAACTTATAACTAGCAAGCTATGTCCGAATCAAATCCGTGAAAATATAGATGGACAAAACTTAGACTCTATTACCCTATAAATAGTTCTACGACTACTTTCGGACCGCATTTTATGGATTCGGATCGGACGTAGTTCGTAACCGCCCTGTGTCTTGTGTTTGTGTCTATGCTCCTAACTCCAAAAGGTTTTTTTATAATCGATATAGTAGAATCACGCATTGTATTACTTTGCGGAAATCGACGCACCACAAAATTGTCAGTGAAAACTGGAAATCTAGAAATCAGTTTAATGAGACTGGAATAAAATTTCCTAAAATGAAAGTTTGTGAGTGTGTATGTTTCTTACTGATTCACTTACGTATGTACATGTTCTTTTAATGGATAGTCCATTGAGTAGATTTGAAAAAGGGGTATTTTTAATGAAATTGCAAAGTAAATTAAAATAAAATGGTCTTAGGATAGTATGCCCCCGATATACAGAAATATATTAAGTCATGTTGGACTACATACTGAGTCGTGACCGAAGCGTGTTAGGCATATTTTGGTTCGTCTTTAGTGTGAATGTGGTGGTCAAAAGGGTGAAGGAATAATTTAGGTACCAGATTGGCTAAACATTTTTATTATCTCATGGGTTTGTCTAGTGACGTTATTAATACCATTATTTTCTTGCTATACTTATTATATATTACCTACTTCATGCAGGATTTTGTAGCAATTTCGCTTAAACTGGCAGTGAATAGCGGCCATCGAGGTCTACAGCTCGCTTGGAAAGACTCCCTGAAATTGTTAAATCAGCGCATATTTCCCTTAACCTTCCTTGCACTAAATTCCGCTGTAAGAAGCGGAGCCACGGCGGCAATTCGATCAAAATAATATTCAATGGATGATATCATCAAATTTATATCAAAATAAATCGCTCACTGAAACTGCTTGTTTTATTTAAAATGAAGTTCGAGACGCATGTATCTTCTCTGTTTCGTCGTGGGTAAACGTAATATCTGGACAGGAAAGAACAAACATATGTAAGTTGTCATGTTTCGGAATTCTTAATCTATTGTGAATGCGAAGTTCTATCGTGATGATCAATTAAGTATCATCATTATATCAGTGCAAAGACGTCCACAACTGGACAAAGACCTCCCCCAAAAATCTACACAATTTCCGGTCCTGCGCCACGCGCATCCAATACAATGAAACTTCCTCATCTCTGACTAATGTTGGAAGCTGAGTTTCACAAGAGATTCAAGTAATCAAATCTACACAAAAATAATACGATGTCGCATTTTGAAGGACCACTGACGGGAAGAAACTTCAACTAGGCAAGTTGCACTTTCCTAGTTGAAGTTTCTTCTCGGTTGCCACAATTTTTTGGCAGAAAAAAAGATTAAGCTAAATCTTGCATTATAGTACTGATTGATTTTTACTAATATGAGAGAGATCACTGAAAAAATAATGAAGTTTTTCTACCCAGTTTTAGAGCAAGTGTATTAGTACTGTCCGATTTGATTTATGTGAAAGAAAATATTTAAATACACTCTTTATGTGAAGAATGGTCAGGTTCAATACTACTAAATTGTCTTAAAAGTGGAAAAATATTTTCTTATACAATTAATTGCTAAATACATATATAAAAATAAAAGAAGTCAAACTAGTATGTTTTCAAGAATTTGACATATCTGTTTCCTATTAACAGCATTAATTATTGTTGTTTTATTTAGTTCAAGATTAGGGGATTCAATTCCTTGTTAGGTACAAGTCGATAAAGTAAAAATAAATAATGTACTTTTCTTTTTATCTTTTCTTAAAATTCAGTGCCATGAGTGCTATCAAAAATATATATTTATGGAAATATGCCCCATGGGGGCATTGTCTAACCAATCAAGAATCTATCAGTGTGTAGTCTATGAGACAAAAGCAACGTTTACACGATCGTGATAGCCAGCTTTGATTAATACATATAATTGTACCAGGCGTTATTCGAAATGTAAGGCTCTGCGTGTAGAGTCACCTCTTACAGCTCCTTGTGTAAGCCCTAAGGCTTAGAGCAATATCTTGCGGTAAACACTGTGGATTTCAAAGTGCGGTGTAGTGAGTAAAGAATAACCATAATTAATAAGACTTCTCCGCATCGGACATAATTTATTTAAAAAAAGTATTATTATTGACCTGCGAATTTAGCCGCTGCACAGGTACCGTACACATGAAAATGTGTCGTAAGTGACAGCGTGCACATACTACTCTGTCAAGAAAGTACCGGGAAAAGATCAATAATATACAAAATGTTTGTTATTCATCCAAATTTATTTTATCACCTTGAAAGTATGCTCCTTCAGAAACGATACACTTACGCCAACGAATAATCCATTCATCAAAACATTTTTTAAACGCTGCTTTCGGCATTGAGTTCAGTTCTCGCCGCGAATTCTCCTTTATGTCTTCTACCGATTGAAAACGGGTACCACGAAGTGGTAATTTGAGTTTAGGAAAAAGAAAGAAGTCAGCTGGAGCCATATCTGGTGAATATGGTTGTTGCTGGATGGTAATTGTTGAGTGTTTGGTCAAAAATTCGTTCACAATGATGGCTTTGTGCGAAGGCGCATTATCGTGGTGCAAAATCCAAGAATTTTCTTTCCACAAATCGGACCTTTTTCGTCGAATTTGCTCTCTTAAACGCCGCATAACGCTCAAATAATATTCTTTATTTACCGTTCGACCTTCCGGTAAGAATTCAGAGTGCACAACACCGCGATAGTCAAAGAAAACAAGACTTTAACTTTTGATCGACTTTGGCGTGGTTTTTTCGGTTTCGGTTCAGTTGGAAGGCGCCACTCCGAAGCTTGTTGACTAGTTTGCATGTCAAACTCGTAAACCCACGTCTCGTCACCAGTAACAATTCGTTTCATGAATGTTGGGTCGGAATTGACTCGTTCTACCATGTCCTCAGCGACTTTCATAAGATTGAGTTTTTGGAGAAAATTCAGATCTTTTGGGACTAGCCGAGCGGCAACATGTTTCATACCCAAATGATTAGTTAAAATGCTACGAATCGAGTCGAGTTTCGTGAGATACAGAAAGTTCGGCGGCTATCTCTCTCAGAGTTGAATGAGGATTTTCAGTCACAATTTCCTTCACTTTTGCGATGTTAACTTCAGTTGCAGACGTTGATGGCCTACCAGAGCGGGGCAAATCTTTCATCACATCTCGACCGCTTTGAACCACTCATAAGCACGAGATTTTTATAAAGTCGATTCACCGTAAGCCTTCTGTAACATTTTCAGTGACTCCGAACACGAAATTCCATTAGCGATGCAAAATTTAAGACAAACTCTTTGTTCGATATTTTTGTCCATTATGAAATTCGCTATACACACTATATATGATATTACTAAAACCAGCACTGTATTTAATATAAATAACAGATGCAACTCAAACTCCGCGCCAAAATGGAAAACAGTTGTGCCAATCTAACAACAACAAAAAAAACAAAAATTTGAATTTGGAACCATAAACAAATCATCCATTCCCGATACTTTTTTGACTGAATGTAAACTGGATTGTAGTTTAATTATGTGCAGGTTCTTACTAACGAATCTTGCACATTAAATATTACTGAACAGTGACGCGATTGAATGGTTAGGGGAAACCTAGGAGATTAGTGACAGAGGTGAGTTGTGACAGACGCGATTTCTCCCTACCTATGAAAGTGAGCGTGCTGGTAAAAACGCTAGATTGACGCTTTAGAGACGCGCTATTTCACTCAATACCCACCGGCGGTGCACGCGAAGCGGTTGCGAAGTTATGACGTCAAAGTGCAAATAAATGCGAAAAGTAAGTATTTCGTCAAAACTTTGATTGAATTTATATCCATATCTTATTACGTGTGCGTTGTTGTGTTATTTTTTCTTAAGTTGTGTGGTTATTTAAGTTTCAAAACGTATAATTAATTCTTTGTGTTTCCATCGTGTTTAGAAAATTTGAATTATTATTCGGACCAAGTCGTAATTTTGAGCACCTAGGAGAGTTGTGACAGCCTGTCACAACTCTCCTATTTGACTTCATTTTCTGCTGGGTTATTGTAACTAGGTTATTTTTATTCATTTGCCATGTCTGTATGTGTGTTTGTACATTAATATATTAAAGGCAAATCTTGCAAGTACATTCCACAATAAAGCTTGTATCGAAAAAGTAATTTTCGAAAAAATTAAACTCGGTTGGTGGTGTGATGTTACATGCTGGATGGCTACTTTTTTGTTTCAGAATGCCTAATAACTACATACGAAAAACTAATATTGGAGATATATTATATTTGGAGACACCGATTTCCTACCAAGTCATGTGACTGATCGTCCTAAGTCCCAAGCCAGAACTTGAGCAATCCGTTTCAGAAATTGTGGACAATCCAGCAGAAATAACCATAACTCCAAATCACAACACCGGCACAGTTGATAACGTTGAAGCAAGAGTCTAGGTTCATCTATTGAATATACCATGTCATCTAGAAACTCATAAGTTGTGAACAATAATGCCAATGAACCTGTTGCCTTCACGTCTACAGCTCATACCCTGGTTCAGAATAATAATGCCATATAACCTGTTCTTACTGATACACCTAATAAGGACGAAATAGCTGCTATAGAGCCAATAGGAAGGCGAAGAATGTGAAAAAGCGTCTCTTAAGCGAAGATAAGAAGAAACTTAAAAAGCCAAGAAGTCTAATAAGAAGAAGAGAACAGGTGATGACGAATGAGAGACAGAAAATAATTGTTTTTGCTTGGTTTGCCCTGAAACCTATTCAAACAGCAGATCGAATGAGGAGTGGGTGCAGTGCCTAGAATGGAGAGGCTGGTCACACGCAGATTGTAGTGGAGGCAAGCTGCAATACGTTTGCTATTATTGCCTATCAGATTAGATTTAAATTTTTGACTAATTATAATATGATTGATCTCTAAACGATCCCATAATCACTTGTCACAATGTTATGGAAAGGTTAAACGCTGTGTTTATTGGAAATCGAAGTGCTAAAAGATGATTAAACTACTTTTTGCAAAAAAGAAACATATTTCATGTATTTATAATATGTGTAATGGTATTTTTTAATACTCAAACAGTCTAAATACATAGCTGTCACAACTTTCCTCGGTACCTGTCACATCTTACCTCGGTGGTAGGGGAGTTATGACAAATGGAGTAGTCTTTCTTTTTGTTGATTTTTTCGGAAACCGTATTATTTTACTTAATTTTGATGATTGTTTTGGAAAGGGAAGGAATGGTGCTAGATTTATTCACATAGGTCGTAACCGAGGAATGTTTCTGGAGCGAGATATTCCCCCAAAATCAAAAATTGTCACAACTATCCTAGGTCTCCCCTACTCTGTATCATTGTTGGGATGGTGTAGAGAGACTGAAGTCTACTAGCCCGAGATGGCAAAACAGATTCATCTTAAATGTTCAAACAAGTGACGTCAAGATTTTGGCAAAAAATCAATGGTGTTAAACAGAAATCAATGTAACTAATATGATGATGGTATCGTTAGGCGCGGACATCTACTTAATTAGTGAATAACAGTGGCGAATATTCAAGTTTGCTTTTATGAAACTTAAAATTGATAATGTCTAAAATTACATTAGGTTTCTATAAAAAAAATCGACATGCTCGTTTGTGTATGGTTTTCCGTATATCTCGCCACTGCCGTGTAATTTCTGCGCTACCATGGAAGGGAGTCGCGGCGGCAATCAGTCTATGTTATTGGGTACATTAGCAAAAAAGTTCGAGACGTGATGATGGCTTGTCGATAGCTGAAGCCGACAATAAAGAAGCCGCCAAGTCCTCCAGACGGCTTTTATCTAGATCAGGACTTACATCTAAGACATTAATATTTTTCACTGATTTGATGGAACGCACGATAGCTGTTAAGTGAAGCTCGTCGCACCGCCTTTGCAAGGCCGTGTGTTTAGTGTTGCGATCTTTTTGCACTAAAGCTGGGTATACTAATGTGATCGTTTCCACTTTAAGTGAAATATTTATATCGTGTAGAGTTCGTCTAATCTAAAAGTGAACGCGGTATCAATTATGGATTATATTAATAATTTATTGAGTAGAATTATACTCTGAGCGTGTAATTTCAATGTGGATACATATTGTGAATTTGATTATTTAATATAGATATCCATAATTAAAAAATATTTTGTAATATAACAACTTAAGGTGTAGATCTAAACACATGGCTGAATAATCCTAAATATAAACTACATCCGAAGGATAACGTGAATTGGGTACCTAAATCTAAGATCATCTGCTGTTTAAAGCATTTGCCCTATATTGTTCCAAATTTATTTAATGTTTTCCCAATTTTTATGCGTACTTAGGTTTATCGTTTTAATGACTTTCTTATCTGGAATTATATCGACTATTTTATTTTCTCGACGTTTCTCATCCTGTGACTATGTGATCAATGAAACTTGATCGAAACGTCGGGAAAATAAAATAAATTAGGACCAATGACGTTTATCCATAATCAAATTTATATGCAACAGATTTGCGTTCATTTTTGATCAGACGGACGATACTAGGATAGCATGGGCAGGCTGGAGTAAAAATGATCTCATAGGCGAGCGCTCGGTGCATTGTTGGATGCATAGACTGATCGTATTTTTGTTTCAACCCCCATTCGACCAGTTACACTACACTTTCTATTTAATTTTATACCAGAATGTAGCTGGTATCAAAACATGATCATTGTAATTATAATGTATCTATATATGAACATTTGTGTATTTTTTTGATGTAGGTAACTAAAGCCAAGTTTGATTTTACTTAGAAAAGAATTCGAGAAATTGAAAAAGGAATAATAAAGATAAATTATTTCTTAAAAAAATGTGTTTTATTTCGTGTTTTACATCTAAAAGCTGCTAGCTACTTCGTATTCCGGGTTTGATCCCGCGCAGGACAACTATTCGTGTGACCCATAAGTAGTTGTTCTGTTTGCCAATTATGTTTTTTTTTTTTCGGGATTAGTCCCTCCCTCTTACCCACCACTGCAACTCCTGTAAGCCAGGATCAACAGTGGCACATAATGAAATGACACTGAGCGGTGAAGCTCAGGCATGTCCCGGGGAATCGTTTTAACTGTCTTGGAACCCGCAACGAGTTTAATCAGAAAGAGAAAAAGGAGGAGTTAGAAAATGAATAGTTCCACTTCCCTCCAGAGCAAAGCGGGAGACAGAATGATGTAAAGAGGCTATAGCCTCATAAAATGAGAGATTTGCAACTAGAGAAGCCAGCTGCAAAAGCACCGCGGATCAATTTAAGTGTCCTAAGTGAGCTGTTATATTTGATTCCAATAGTAGGTATGGCAAAAGCGCTTAAACGCACCGAAGTTGTTCCTTGTTGCCACAAGATCCGTATAATAAACTACTCCAGATATTGGTTGCAAGCTGTTTAACATAATATCTCGCTGATTTTGCCAGAGATCACACTCCCAAAGGATGTGGTGAGCAGTTTGTTCATATTCGTTACTGGAAGTTGAGCACAGACAGATTGGTGAAGATACTAATTTGAAACTAAACAATTAAAGAAGAAATTGTGCAACACAATGGTCTATGATAAGCCAAGTTTTATTTAACCGTTCGCGTACGTCCGGAAAGAACTGGTGCAGATGGCGACCCTTGGTTGAGCTATTCCATCTACATTGCCATTCATTTAGTTGTTCGTAATTTAAGTCAGTTATTGGCATAAATAGCCTGGTTATTTTCGTACGGTCGCGTAATGATAAGAAATCATTTTCTAAATTTTCGCGCGTAGAATAATACATTGCTGCTAGTCTTTGAACTTCAAGATCAACCGGAAGTACACCCGCTAGGACAGGTAGGGCCTCTGTGCTCACCGTTCTATTGGCTTTACACAGAAATATCAACGCCAACCTCTGGCTTTGTAGTAATTTCCGGCAAGCAGCTCCGATGGTGGCCCTATCAGCCCACACAGGCGAGCCGTAGCATATACACCCAAGATAGGTTGCCCCGTAAATGATTTTAAGAGTATTAAAAGAGAGGCCCCAGGTTGCCGTCGATATCCTTGCAAGTGCAAAAAAGTTCCGCTTAGCTTTTTCCCCGACTGATTTAATATGTTCTATAAACGAGAAATTCTTTTCTAAAACTAAACCCAAATAACACGTTGATATCTTGCGTTTTACAGTAACATTATTCAGTTTTACGCTAGGGGGAGATTTTAGTTCACCTTTAAGAAGGAGTTGGTAGGTTTTATGAGGAGCAAAAGTAAGGCGATTTCTTTTACCCCATTCACTTATCATACTTAAGCAAGTTTGAGCCAGATTTTCCAACTCTCTCCTGGAGTTACCCTGTATAAGTAAGAGGCCGTCGTCGGCATATGCCGTTAGAGAGCAGCGTGATGGCAAGGGTGATATCAAGAAGTCATCAAAACCCAAGTTCCAGAGATACGGCGCGAGCACAGAGCCCTGGGGGCAGCCCATGGTTAACGATTTAGTGACTCTGTAGTGACCAAGCTTAAGAGTTGCAGAGCCATGTACAAAATAAGATGTGATTATCGAATATATATTACTGTAACAACCGCGTAACTTAAGTTTCTGTAACAAAATTGGCCACCAAGTATTATCAAACGCCCCTGAAATATCTAGGAATATGGCCAAAACGTATTTACATTCGGACGAGTTTACAGTTTTCCTCACTGAGATAGCTGCGTCCACTGTCGATTTACCCGCAGTAAAACCAAATTGATTTCCGTGAAATTTTGGTCCTCCCGGTAGCAATCGCGGTACGATAAGTCGTTCTAGAAGCTTGCCTAAGGAAGGCAGTAACGTTATTGGTCGATATGACTTAGGTCTTTAGGCAGTTTATCGCCATTTTTTGGTATAATACGAATAAAACCGCTGCGCCGAGTACGCGGAAAAGTCCCTTCAGATATGCAACGATTAAAAACTTTTAGTATCACCGGATTGTTTTGTGGCTTCTATTATCATTGTGTTGGATATTTTATCTTCACCTAAGGCTTTGTTAACACAGATTTCACAGTATTCATAAACTCATTAATAGTAGGAAGACTAGACATATACGTAGTGGGTGGATTGTTTAACCCACTGTCTAATCTGCTTGTGGTTGTCATTGTCGTCTAAGGTATCATCAGGTATGAGCGAATTAAGTAGGGATTCCGTGGTCTCCTCTATGCCACTGGTGTAAGTATTATTGATTTTTATGTTTTGAATGTATGCTAAATCTATAGACCACGGGCCTTCTTTATCTAATTTATCGACTATTTTTCTACTAAGATTGCCCTTGGATTTTTCTATTGACGAGCGGTAACGTGAACGAGCTATTTTGAGATTAATATATGCATTATTTAAAACATCGCCTACAATTTTACGTTTTTTTAGTTTATTATATTTTTTACGTGTTCTCCGAAATTCACAGCGAATTTTAATTAAGTAGTTATTCCACCAATCGCATCTTCGAATATTAGTGATAGGGACGCGGCCTTTGGCAATATCGGCACAGTAGGTAAAAGTGTCCGACATCATTACAGCACATTCCTCTGTTGTTAGTTCATCCCGGGTGAAATCCCTGGAATGCGCGGCAAAAAGTGCTCTGAAAAAATCCCAATCGGCCCCTTTGAGCCGATATCTATAGTTACCGTAAATAGCCGTAGGTCTTTGTGCCAACCGAGGAACAAACTCGTACACGATTAAGCGGTGATCACTGGATGAAGCGTCAGGCAAAACACGCCAAACATCTACTCGGACGTCTGAGGTTGAAAAAGTGACGTCAATAAAAGATTCGCCAGTAGGGCTACAATAAGTAGGCGGTGCGTCAGGAGTGTTATGTATTGATAGATTCATCTCGGCGACGAAATCTTCGACGGCGGTCCGCCGTTCTGTATCACTTGAACGGTATTTGCCATACCATAACGTAGAGGATGCGTTAACATCTGCACCTATAATGATTTTGTGTCCTTTGAGGGACATCAAAACATGGCGCAAGTGATGTAAATGGGGACCGACAGGATCTGAATACTGAAAATAACAGCTCACTACGTAAACTTTCCACGATGGGTATGATATTTCAGCGACAGCACAGTGTGACGTCATGAGGTTTCGCATAGCGCTTACCGTAAAATTAGTACGCGTGACGTAAATAGCAGCCCGTCATTTGCTGTCTAGCTGTACCAATTTATTTTTTAAACGCGCATATTGATATTGTTCTTGTACGAGCACTATATCTAAGTTGTATTCATTGACTAAAGTTTCCAACTCTGATGTCGCAACCCTATCGTTGTGAAGATTTAGCTGCCCTATTTTTAAGTAAGCCATATTAATATTTGGTATTTAGGACTAACTGCTCAAGTTTATGCTTAAATTTGGGGCAGTTGTCCGAGCCGCATTTGTGGTCGTGAGGTTTTTTGTATGCTTTACACGATGCACAAACTGGTTTAAATTCTGGGTCATCGTGGTGACTACAGGATTTTGTGGGATGTGCTTCAGCGCATAAGGCACAGGTAGGTAATTTATTACTACAGTACTTGAAAACATGCCCATATTGCTGGCAGTTCAAACACCGAACTACCTTTAAATCATTAATGAAGCGGCATGTAGCCCAGCCGATGAAAAGTTTTTCTTTAGTGTTGACTAAATGTTTTTTAATCTCCGGTTCGAGCTCAATTCCCACCCACTTACGCCCATCAGCTACGTTACGCTTTCGCATAATTTTAGTCTTAGATGTAAAATCGTCTTCGCTGACTTTAAGATCACTATCTTTGATATTTTGCCTGTATAGCGCCGTTAAAAAGACCTGATCGTCCATTGACGACGGTATATCTTTAATAAGTAAGCGTGGTCAGCGCCCGGATGGAGTTTGAAGTTTTAAGCCCGCCGAACGAATGACCTCGTCAGATCGAATTTTATTGAGTTGGCTTTCATTTGCCACTCGGAGTACAACGCCAGAATTGTAAGTTTTATTAACGCCTACTATTTGAAAACCGTCGTCCGCGGGTTATATGGCCTTCAGAAGCGCTTCCTTGGTCGCCGACGAAGTCGCGTACTCCGCTGATCGCTCAGTGGTGGGATACGCAATAATTGAAGGAACCGGTTTTCGCGTCTGTACGCGTCTGTACTGTGTCACAAGATCGCAATAATTGTAGTCCGCACTGTTTGTATCGCTAATGTTTAATGTAGACTAATCGGATTGAGATCCCCGAAAACGTTTTAAGTCCGATTCCAGTTGACCATCGGGAGTACAAAACGTCGGTGACGCATCGCCTAACACACGTTTGTTGAAGCCTGAAGGGGGCGTCGTGGGGGTACGTTTAGTTCTACTAAAAACTTCTCGGCCCCGGTCGGGAGGGACATCATTTATTTTTGACATATTATTCACAAAAAAATAGCAAGCTCTTTAATGTAAACACAGATATTTAGCACGATAAACAAGTGACTGTTACTATGACGCGGTACCCTCACAAGAATAAAAGTTAAACTTACTCACCGGACGATAATTTGATAAAAAATCCAGATATTACTTATCAAAACACTTACTTACAGATTGTAGTATTTAACACTAACACAAAGCTAGAAACAAAACACAGGTCACAAAACAATCACGAAATAGCAGAAAAATAATATTATTTCACAGCGAACCTCCGGCACACTGAGCCGTAGCGTAGCGGGAAGGGAAGACAGGAATTAATGGGGAAAAATAAATAAAATAAAAGCTATGTGCTACGTTTATTGTCATGATTGATACTTAAATTATGCGTTAAAATTAATGTATTACCCCCTTATAAATATATTTAATCATAGAATAAACCATATTCCAAATATATAGTTTTTTGAATTTACCAAATTTATAACTCCAGAATGAAAATTTGACCGTAAGGATAGAGCAGTGTTTTTCAACCTTTTTCATCACGCGACCCCCCTACCCGTTTTTTACCCACTTTTTTTCCATGTTTCTGTTATTTTGTACACATATCGAACATTTTTATTCATTTTCATAGGGTTCGGATAAATACATCATTAAAATGTGTGTGTTGTCTAATCATTTTACTCCAACTTAATTTGCGACTAGCTTTCCCAGCGCTTTGTAACTTCCCTATAGAAGTTTCGCGACCCCCTATCGAGGCTTCGCGACCCCCCAGGGGGTCGCGACCCACAGGTTGAAAAACACTGGGATAGAGGATTAAGTCTTTGAATAATGAGGAGACGTATGTATGGTCTGAGGAGCCACATGTAATGGTAACTTTTGCAATTTTAATACAACTGAGCTCTGATTTTATTTACTATATATTCACAAATGCATACAAAATTATGATAAATAATATTCATCTATGATGTTCCTAGTGCCGTCGTGGCTCGTCAATCCAAACATACTGAGGTACCATTTTTATTATATGCATATAATTTTTGAAGTGTAAGTACATAATAGAGGATTAATCCTACAAAATATTCAAACAGAATAAGATTATTGATTTCATTATGATACGAAAAGTGGCTCCTCAATCTTAACGGGCATAACCTTTATATAACACTCGTTAAGTGTTCTAAACAGTCAAAATCTGCGAACCAAAGGAACTACTGTCGCTAGTAAAAAAAATGTAGTTATTTACTACCATTACTATTATAAATCTGTACGCCGGATACTATCATAAGTCCCAACAAGCAAACTATTCAGTATATATGATAAAGTCTCAGTTTAATAATTATACACGTATGTCCCTGGACTAAATAGTTGTGCGTCTTTATCTAATATTATAGAGTAAAATGTCCTTTTAATAGATAGTGCAATGAATAGTTTTTAATGACATTGCAAAGTAAATAAAAAGAATATGTATGGACTTAGGATATTATGCCTCTGGTATGCAGAAATATATTAAGCCACGGTTTGACTAAGTACATACTTAGTCGTGACCGTGGCTTGCTGGGTACATCTATTACACATGAATATCGTGGTCAAAAGGTTGAAGGAATAATTTAGGTATCAGTTGGCTAAAATTTTTAATTATCTCATGATTTTGCATAGTTACGTCATTAATACCATTATTTTCTTGCTTTATTATATATTAGCTACTTCATGCAGCATTTTTTAGCAATTTTGCTTAAACTGGCAGTGAATAGCGGCCATAGTGATAAAACTACAGCATGCTTGGAAAGACTAAATTGGAAATTGCTAATATACATATATTATCGAATAAGTGCTTAATTTCCATAACCTTCCTTGCATTAAAATATGCTATAAGAAGCGGAGCCGCAGAGGCCAAAATCGATCAAAATAATATTCTATGCATGATATCAACAAATTCATATCAAAATAAAAATGCACACTGAAACTAATTGTTTTAATTAAAATGAAATTTTAAGCGACTTTATCGGAAACCCCTTCACATTACAAAATTTATATCCAAATATCTTATGGCAATAGGTACAAAATTAATAGAAATAGTTTCGTAGCTCATTTGGTCCAGCCATTCTGACGGTTACTGTATTGCGAGATCCTAACATAATAATTATTACGAATTTGGGTTTCGAACTGCATTACATCAAATATTCTTGAACGAACAATTCCAGATTGGTACAAAAATATATACATTTAAAAGTTTCGAACAAGCATTCTTTGATATTTTGGTCACATTGTTTAAATTTCCTGAACACGATTTGTAAAAGGGAATTGGCAAGAATGCATTATGTTCTATAACATAGGGGGCTAATGACTAGCAACATAGAAGACAAAGCTATAAAATAGGTACACCATAGTTATATTCAAGGTATTCTTAGGATACATTTCATTTGTGAGCGAATTTACACAATTCATGGCCGAGACCACACCAGTCACTACTAACTTCCTACTTTAAAATATTTTATCCATTTGATCTTTTATATTTACAAAATCGGTAGGGTAGCATACGGCTCACTCAAGCAGTACCCGAAGAGCAAATGTTAAGCCTATAGAAGCATTTAAATAGCTTTCATGTAATTTGGAAGACATTAGTAAAATTACAAGTTTTCTGTTTATGGCTTGGCTTCCAAAGTGTAAACTACGCATAATTCGTCTGCGATAAATAATAATATCCTGGGACATTATTTACACACGGCCATCTGATCCCTAAATTAAGCAGAGCTTGTATTAAGGAAACCAGATAACTGATATACTACATATACTACTTTTCTTTTGTAAATACATACTTATATAGATAATTACACCCAGACTCAGGACAAACATGTCCATGCACACAAATATCTGTCCTGGGTGGGAATCGAACCCACGACCTCCGGCGTTAAAAGCAAGCATTTTCCAACCACGCCAACCGGCCCGTCATAATACATACCAAAACTATTAATGTTCCATCACAAAATTCATGTACCTTAATACAAAAAATAAATACAAAATAAACAGTGCATTGTGCTGGTAGTAACTTAAATAACGCACATATTATAAATAGTATTAATACAAAACTAAAAATCTATACTAATGAATAAATTATTCAAAATACTGATTACTTATGTAAAGCTAAAATTATGCGAATAACTTAAAAATGATTTATGTGCGAGCTTAATGAGTATGCAGGTGTTGTGATGAGATATGATTAATTGGTTATGTGCTGCGGCGGAGTCACTAGTTATGTGTCATGTAAAATACGCGCTTAGTTAAAAATAAGACAGGTACAAAAATAACTAAAACAAGCTAATAAATAATTCACACAGGTACAAAATTATTAGCGCTATCCCTACTGGCTCATGGTCTTTGATCGGGCTGAAACTTTCCAGAAAGTTCGAACCAAAAAATACGACTTATAAATAGTCAGAACATGTTTGTAGTAATATAGTTATGTATACATAATTATTTCTAGAATGTACATATCATTAACGAGATCCGCGACTTCCTTCATTAAAAATAAAATTTAGTATACGATAGTAATTATTAAGTTTATGTTAAGGTATGTATTTATAGGCTTTAATGCTTTTAATTGCCAGAATGTGTAGTTTTAAAAATATTTTACTGCATATGTATGGTTCTGTTTATATTAGGGTAAGAACTGACTGTAGACTGACCAATAAGTTGTCGACTTTATGGACATTAAAACTTACTTACTTATCGTATGGGCAGTGGTAACCCTATTGTCAGAGTTTTTAAAGCCGCCCAGTACGCCTCTGACATGGCTTAACGACTGTTGTCTGATGACTACAACCGGGACCGACAGCTTAACGTACCCTCCGAAGCACCGAAATGCTCCAAAATTAAACCACTTTGACGGTTACCCATCTATGGACGGCCGCGAGCCTAGTTTATGGACATAGCTTTCATGTATATATTTTGGAACGTATGGAACACTAAGATTCTAGAAAGTTTCAGTAAAATCGAAGACCATGAACGGGCTGTGCGCTAATGAAAAATCAACGTATTTGGACTTTTAAATAAGCACTTTGGTAACATCAGTCAATTTTCATATCCTGTCTATGAAGGATATATAGGAATAAGAAGAAAAATCTGTAAATGAATGAGTTCAGTAGAATGTTATCTACGCTGATTAACTAAACCATCGGACCTAGACAACTGATCGAACGACAATTGGTCGACATGACAATTAGTCGACAATCATTTGGTCGACAGTAAATCCATCGACATTGATATTTAGTCGATGCACGTTAGTGCGAAAAGTATTCCACATCGTTTGGGTTAGGTTAGGTTAGAACGGTGACCATTTGGCGCGCGAAGGCGAGCGAGCGTAGCGAGCGTGCCGCGGCAGCGGCCGCCGAGCGCTAGAAAAACATTAACCATTGTCGTCCAATTGATATGTCGACGAATTATGAATTTCGACCAAAATAAATGTCGACTAAACATTTGACGACTAATTGTCATGTCGATCAAATATCTGTCGACCAATTGTCGTGGACCCCAAAACCATTAGTCAACTAGTACTACTTTTATTTTCTAGAAATATTACCCTAATTTTTCGTTGGTTTAATTTTTCCGTTTTTACCACCGAAAACGGAAACATTCAGCATTTTTACATAAGTTTCGTAATTTCTCAGTGAAACTACTGTTTCTACTTTTATGAAATTTACACATGAATTATTGTAGGTAACCACTACATGTGTTTCCATAACCAATCACTCCACCTTTTTAATGAATCATGAATATGTCTTTGGTGCATATTTTGTTATTAAACTTACAAAACTACAATATAAGGCAATAGATTAAAGCTACGAGATACTTAAAAGACCACATTTACATTATTAAGATAATTTCCAAAATAAATACTGTCACAATTCATTTAATTTAGCGCAAGAATTTTCACAACCAATTGTATAAAAATGTAAGCATATACGTTTTATAAAAATTGTACAACTTCTTCTCTAAAATAAACTTTCTCCTGATTTTTTTTCTAGTAGTGATATTTACATGCCCATTTTAAACAGATGGTGTAAGAACTATCCGGCAAATTTGACAACTCAGCACTTAATGAGCTGGCAAACTTTAATACAGCCTCAAAATATATTTAAATACAGTGATTTTCCGAATAAATTTGACAAACAAACTCCTTCGTTTGTTTGCCAAATATCAACTATAAAACTCCTTAGTTTTATGTGAATATATATGTATCAGTCTAAAGTAGTACTTACAAAATTGAGTAATCTTAAAATTGAGATCAGGGGCCTTAGCACCATCTATTGAGCTAAAGACGCTATACATGGATAATAAAATACATTTATGGATTCTCAATTATGAACTTCTCCAAAAAATTTTTAGCCTAACTTATGTACTATATATTTTAAATTGAATTTTGTCAAAGAATCTCCGGAAAGTCACAGAAAAATAAACAACTGTTACATAAAAAACGGTTCTGCCTTAATTTTTTTGTGCGAAGTACTATATTTTATCCATGATTCAACTAGTAAGTGAGCCGAACTACACAGGCGTGTCTATATAAAGTTGGGCCGCTGAAAAATAATGCCTTCATGAGGTTTGTTTTTTAGGGAAAATCATCTTTATTACCAGTTGACAGAAGATGTGTTTTTATATGATAATTATTTGTCAGTAGGCGCATTCTTACAGCGGCCGGACCTTAATACACAAAATAAACTTATTTGATTACTTTACGTAACCTGAATCGATTAGCGTGGCGCCTATTAAATACGTTCTTAAGCCTCCTACGCACTATGCGGCTAGCCGTGATGCGGCCAGCCGTACGGCTGACCGTTCTCAGATATTTGTACGATAAAGTTTTTAATCGCACTGTGTTGCGGCAGCCGGTCAGCAATATTGATTGCTGACGGGTAAACGCATTCCGGCTAACCACATAGTGCGTAGAAGGCCTTAGTAGGCGCCACGCTAAAGACTTAAAATCTGGAACTCACAGTTATTGAGACGCGTACACAAAAAATATACACAGTGTTACAGATAATAAATTCATCCGTTCGGAAAATGTCTTATCATCATAAATAGTCTCGAATACAAAAATAGTAATCTAATTAAACCAATATTAATTTAGTCAGGTAAATAAAATCGATACATCGGAAGAGTATCGTTTTTAGTTTCAACAAATATGGTACAATTGATATGTATCCTATCAAACGTCAGTCTAAATCGTCAGGTCGCAGTTGCCTTTCGCCTTCCGAAAGGAATATCAACATTGCTTTGTATAACAGATACAAACCTAGCATTCGCCGTTCTTTCAACGGCCAAGACGCAACAACACCATAATAATTCCCTACCTTTAAATTCTTCAAGCAATTTAATCCTAACGCGTCTATCATGGCCGCTTCGTTAGTGTAAGCTTCGGCTGGTATAACGTTTTGGAATATATGGAGACATACAACGCCTACCTTCTCGGACCATATGTCGAGGATGTGTTGGACTTTTTTGTCTTTGGAGGTTTTGAAGTCTTTCTTCCATAAGGTCAGCGCTTGGTATAAATGTGAGTACGGTCGGGAACGCTTACCTGTAAACCAAAACCAAATATTAATCAATTGTTACAATAACAAAACGAGATCTACACTACACCTTTAAGTATCTTAAAACGGGGTGATTAGAAACACTGGGGGTGAATTCAATTTAATTTATGTATAAATACAGTTCCTATTGCTATTCAACCCCGGTGTTTCTATTCACCCCATTTTACTGTAGCAGTTTGGTCCAATAATAATTGATCAATCCCTTGATTTTTTTTAATAGATAGTTAGGCAAACTCGTTCCAAAATCTTCCAATGCACAATTTGTGTTTTCTCGTCATTTTATCTATCGAATATCTAATAGGCATATTAAAACTATTGAAGTATTAAAGAATTTGTAGTACATTATTTTTATTATATAAAATAAACCAGTGTTTATTTTGTACTGTAACAGTACATTATGGATACAGTACAGTACCTCAACTGTACTGTATCCATTATACAGTATGAGGTGTGGTCACACAGCCATCGCCTACCTCACCATATTATAGAGAAGTAGACGACAGCTATATGTATTTCCTTATGTTAACTTTGTAAAGGAACGATGAGTAGAGATTCAACACACGATAGCCGTTTACGTAGAATAATGGCCTGATTATTATCTAAAATTACCGTTCTAGTTCTAAAATCTATCTATATATTAATGATGCTATTAACAAAAAGTGATAAGTGATGGTTTCGGATTGCTTTTTATAAAATTTCGAACGCCTTTTCCACTAAGATAGCTAATTATCGTCTACACTTTAAATAAATCATAAATGACATAAACCCAGTTTCGAGAAATAATACTTTTTGAAGTCCCATTCAAAATGCATCATCATCATCATCATTTCAGCCGAAAGACGCCCACTGTTGGACAAAGGCCTCCCCTAAGATTCGGTCTTGCGCTAAAAAATGCATCAACTAAGCGTAATTCTTGTTAAGGGAAATTAATACTCCTTTTGTTTATTTGTATTTATATGTGGATGACAAATTAAGCTCCTTAAGCAGGCTTTCCTATACGTTTTTTTTTATTGTTTTTGGACCTTATAGCAAAGTGATAAAGTTGAAATTAATGTGGTATCGTATAGTCCATAGCCCGTTTAAAAGTTTCTGTAAAGATTCTGTTACACCTTGTGTATATGTAAAAGTGTGTCACATACCTTTGCCAACATAAAATATGGAATTGACGAAAGTGATCCAGGATATATGCTTGTCCTGCTTCCCTGCTCTGGCTGGCAAGTTCCCCGTCAGTCGAGGGTCTAACAAGAGATATGTAAATGATGTCTTAGCAGTTCCTTCCCTCCATTTTCTGTTGCTATCAGCGAAATCCAGTCGCGCTCTGCTTTCTAGATCTATGTATAAAGTGAGGTCTTTCATCCAGTCAGAATTGCGCAGGGATTTCTCTATTTCTATGCTGTAAGCTGTAAAAAATATGTCCGTCAGTTATCGCTACAGAGAACTAAGTAGGTATGCCGCAGCTGGGTTATGTTTGTAAACGGTAATCTTTAGTAGTACAGAAAGGATTTGAATTTGCTTATATACTTAGATCTTTATAGCTTTTTTTTCTTTTTATATTTAGCTACAGAAAAACCAATCTCTATGTCAAACTAAAGCTAGGGCCATTTATGCTAACCATAATTTAAAATCTCTCTCCTTTCAGCGTGTTATGCTAGAATCATGAAATTTTACAAGCAGCAATAATGTATTATAGGGCAAGGAAAAGCAAATATTTGGAAACTGTAAATCAGTAGGTAAATAAAAAATTGGGACCAATCTTTGATACTCAATACCCATAATAGACGATCTATTTACATATGTTTATACGGAACCCATCGTACACTCGCACTTGGCCGCGTTTTTATGATCTGGTGGATTGGTTGGTTGGTTGGATAACGAATTTGGACTGTGAAACGAAGTATGAATTTACAACAAGCTTTCCATGCTCCTGTATATTCTACTATACTATAAATAAACATAATTATTTAATTACCAGGTTTTTTCATAAATGTTATAACACGCGGGAATTTAACTATAACCATAATTAATAAATCTTAAATAAAAATAATATAAATTTAATAAAAAAATGTAAACATTGGACCATAAACTAAGATTTCATGTCAATCAAACTGACAACAAAATATTTGTCATTGACAACATATTTATGAAAAAGTTAATCAAAATAAGGCTGGAGTATGCTCACTGACGAAAATAATTGTATCATGGTCAATGGACACTAGTCTTTTGCGCGGGACATATTATAGTGCACAAGTGCGTGAGCAAACATAGGGGCACTTTCTATTCCATCTCTCTAATGATGTAATAGGATGATATGAGACACGACCGGAAAGAGATCAGGTACACGACCGACGGTTTTATGTGCTCTCTAGCGCGGGGTGTAAGGTCGCAAACACGCAGACATTGGTAAGGAAGTTCGATCGAAGAAAGATCTCAAAATTACTTTTTGGTCTGACCCAGGATTTGAACCCAGAACCTCATTATCTGCGGTGGAATACGCTACCACTAGACCACCGAGGTCAAAGTAGTGAATAAATAAGATAATAATAAGACTTTATTTTCAGACCAAATTAGTGTCCAATAAGTTAGTAACAATTTTCTTATAAACTAATTAATTAAATTAATTGTTCTGGACTTATAAATAATAATAATAATATCTGGGGACAATGTACTATGGGTACCAAGCGACGATATACATACTTACATAGATAGATACATACTTATATACATAGAAAACATCCATGACTCAGAAACAAATGTTCATGGTCATCACACAAATATTTGCACTTACCGGGATTCGAACCCAGGACCACCAGCTTCGTAGGCAGGATCACTACCAACTAAGCTACGGTGACCGTCGAACTAGTGTTAGTAAATTTACCATTCATTGCTGCGTCATTCCATGCGAAATGGCGCAGCAATGATTGACGTAAATACAGTCTAGCCGACTAGCGATCATGCGAAGGATGCTGTTGGTGCTGCCACGTACTCTGCGCACCAGAGATGCGTATCTCTTACGTATCGTAGCGTAGAAACAATCTACGCGATGCTCAGCAAACATCCCTGATGCACTACAGAATCGCCCCATCAGCATCCTGAACGCATTATTAAATTGAGATAAGGAAAGGATCTACTCACTTTTACTCGGTTTGTTGTTCGTGATTGTTGTTCCTTGGAACTTTGCACTCAACTCATCGACATCATCTTTGGGTCTAGTTTTCTTTAAAGCTTGTAGTTTCTTCAGATATAAGTTCCTCGTCGTATCCTGTATAGGTCCTGGGGTGAACCCAAGTCGCAGTAGCTCTGCTCTTAATGTTTTATCATCGAATTGAACAGATGCTGGTAGTGATGATGCCACAGAAATGATTGTCTGGTCAGGGCTCACGAGATCTGCTCCATCGTCAATGGGAAGCCTATAAGAATATTGATGACAAGTTGAATAGAATAGAATACTGTTTATTGTACACCATAAAAATAGATATGGCATACGATATTACATATTTATTTAAAACTTTAGCACAAATAATATTGTACATAGGCGGACTTAATCCCACCAGTCAACCTTTGGGTGGTGCAGAAAGGCTAAGGTAGATGCACTAAACTTGTCAAATATAAATTGAATAGATTCTTATTATGGTTTAATTATATACATTAACACTAGATATAATATAATAATACATACTTACATAATACATACATAAATTTATTTGTATACATATATACATAATATACAATATACATACGGACACATTGGTTTAACTATTCATTAGCTGATACTGGCAAGTTGTACAAAGGGCGGTCTTATGGCATAACAGCACTCATATCAAATCGTAAAACGGATCGTAACCGTATCAACTGAAGTCGCTCAGTATTCTTTGTATCAAACTCCCTTCTGCAAAGCACTAATCGGAATCGTAACGTAAACGAGATGAGTCGGGACGCTCACCGTCGCCGTCACGCGCGTCGCCTAGCCGTAGCCGAGTCGTCGCCTAGCCGTAGCCGAGTCGTCGCCTAGCCGTAGCCGAGTCGTCGCCTAGCCGTAGCCGAGTCGTCGCCTAGCCGTAGCCGAGTCGTCGCCTAGCCGTAGCCGAGTCGTCGCCTAGCCGGTGCCGAGTTGTCGCCTAGCCGTAACCGAGGCGTCGCTAGCCGTAGCCGAGAAGTCCCCTAGCCGTAGCAGATTCAATGTATCGGAGTTGCTGATCCGCTTTGGTTGCGTGCTTACGTTAGGTTGACGCCTGTTTCCCTGGGACCGCTGGCGTTTGGAGGAGGGGCACTCCACTCGTCATACATAAGCGGTCCCGGGAAGAGGTAACCTGCTGTAGCTCAGGTTGCCTAAACGCGCTTGTGCGTGCTGGGGAGGAGAGGAGGCATTTGGCCCCCTCCCGTCCCCGGAGGAGAGTCTCAGACGCTCAGTGTACAGCGGGGGTACTGGCGGGATCGTTCACGAGTACCCAGACCTCCCGCTACAGGCATTGTGAGGCTGGCTACCATGGTGGTTTAAGTGCGTATCCCGGGACTAGCCCGGCGAGTCCCACATAACCCGTCGCCTCCCCAAGCGGCGGGTATGCGTAAGTTTAATGCATTTCCACCATGTAAAAAAAAAAAAAGGTTGACGCCTGTTTGAAGGCGAGGCGAAAGGCGATACGGTGACTATCCCTTTCCGATTTGATATGTGTGCTGATTCGTTAAAGCGATCTCTTCCAGACAACTTTAGGATGGATAGGTGTTGAACATTAGCTAATAGCAGTAGATGTGCAACAAGAGATATACCAAAATGGTGCTTTATCATAATCAAATATTTTTAATAAATTTACTGTTCAAAAAATAAAAAAATTCATGAACATAATTAAAGAAACAAATAGGAATAAATACTTTACTTAAGGAACTATAAATTATACACTCAAATAGTGTTCTCTGACTAGCTTTTTGAATGCTGATATTATCTGAACACGTTTTATTACGATAAGCAAGGCATTCCATAATTGAATACATTATTTAGTTATCAAAGTTGCTACTGTAATGTTTAGGTAAGTATATTTTTATATATTTGCAAATGTAGTACTGATAACGAATGCCTGATTAAATTATTAATTGTCGACACACAAGGAACTTTGTTCTAACTAGTTCAATTCATGAGCTTTGTTAATGTTTTTTGTTTCTCGTTTAAAATAAGCCTGTCGTTCTAATTATGTCTTAAGCAGTTATATAGTATATGTCATAAGTTTCTACTATTATATGACTGGTAATTAATAAAAAGTACAGGAAATATATATTTACCTATTTATGTAAGTCTACATAAAAAAAATACAATTACAATAGCGCTCATAGCTTTACTGATCTCACCAGTCCGTAAGTGATTGGCGACGTTAAGCAACTAGGCTCGCTGTCAATCCGTAGATGGGTGCCCGCCAAAGTGGCTTAAATTCTGAGCGTCTCCGTGCTTCGGAGGGCATGTTAAGCCGTCGGTCCCAGTTGTAGCCATTAGGCAACAATCGATAAGGCATGTCAGAGACCTACTGGGCAGCTTGTACAACTATGACAATAGGGTAACCACTGCTAATACGATAAGTAAGTATGGATAAAAATCTCCCGTATTACGAAGGACTTTACACACATGCAATCAAAGGACACTAATCACAACCCTATCGAAGCCGAAATACGAACTAGACGAAGTACCTTAACCACTGCGACGCACGTATGGGCATTTTTTTATATTCTTCACTTATCGATATTCTCTTTTCGGATCCCGAAAATGCGCAAAATTAGTAGTCCAAGAAGAAAAACACAATTTGTACGTATTCTTCACAACTGACCCGTGTTTTCGCGTCACAATGCGTTTGCAGCGCAACAGAATGTAATTTAAAGATTATATTAAAATGGATTGTAACACACTTCTATTAAAATGATAGTCTTAATTATACCAAGTCTGATACTTCAATGAGTAAAATTTTCAGATGTATTAAAAATATATATTGTTGTATTAGTGAATTATCAAGCGGGAATACCTCTCTTATCATATACATAGTCAGTAAAAAGTCCGACGTAAACTTTACAATTCCAATAGCTGTTATCAAAGTGTAGATTATATACGTATTTCGTTGGAACGTAGACGTACCTATATATTTTTTATTTTGATCTATATACATCTAAAAAAAAAGATAAGGACTCAGGAATCCCCGAACCTTTTTGTATATGCTTGGGGTGATTCCACCGTTAACATAGTATATAGAGAAGCGTTATCATAAGCGTCTCATTGAATAGTTATTTGTCCTTTTTTATTTAGTTTGACTGTAAGGGCTTCGTGTCGCGGATTCGAGTCCCGCGCCAGACAACTATCTGTGTGACCCATAAATAATTGTTCTGAGTCTGGATGTAATTTGTGACCGTCGTATGTTTGTGAAGTATCCCGCAACACAGGGATAAGATTCCGATGCATTGCATTAAAAAAAAATCTTTATTAGTCCGTAGTCCGTAAATGAGGTTAAGTTATCGACAACAACCCGAACGAACTCGCGGGCACACCTAGTAATAGATATTTTTTTTATCAAACAGCCTTTGATATGGCTTATCGACTTTTGTCTAACGACTACAAACTACAACTTAACGTGCCTCAATGAGCACGGAGACGCTTAGAAATTAAACTAATTTGGCGGTCACCTATCCATGGACTAACGTGCTAGATTCTTAATCCCCTCGATCACTTACCGGTGCGAGCGGTGACTACACGTATGGCGCAGCGGTTAAGATAATCACCTCGCCACTTCGTGTACCGGGTTCAATTCCCGTTCAGGACAACTTATTTTGTAACCCATAAATAGTTGTTCTGAGTTTGTATGTAATTTGTGTCCGTCAATTATTATGTTTGAAAAGTACCCCGCGACACAGGGATTAACTTCACTACTTCGGGAGTAGTCTTAAAAAAATTAAATGAAAACTGGCTAAGAGCGCCTCTCACAGCTGCTCAGCTCATAAATTATAGCCTCCAGTATGTCAGCTAACTCCATACCAAATTTTATTAAAATCGCTCCAGCCGTTTATACGTGAGGAAGTAACAAACATACAAGCTCATACGCTCACACACTTTCGCCTTTATTATAGTAGTGTGATGTACAGAACCAAAATCTATGTTTGTCAAGTCCTTCGTAAGTCATAACTTCTGTTATACGTCGTTTATACTTTTTGCGTTGTAGCATGGTGTGGGTCACAGTTGCTTATTTGACGTTGACATCTATAAGTACCACATTACTAGGGATGTGCAATACATTTTTATTGCTAACGACACTCGCAGCATAAATCTAATAAGTTCTCTATGATATTGTTATGAAAATTTGTGTGTATTCAGTTGTGCAGTGTAACTAGGTACGTGTACAATACAATATTACATTTTAACAATAAAAATTTACCTATGCACGAAATACGTTTTTTATTATACAAAAATATCGACTACCCATCGTAGCAGTCCATCCCATCACTAAATACGTCTATGACGTTACGTTATACGCACAACGCTTTGCTCATTTTTTTATTCAATTTAATTTAATTTGTAGAGATGAACATTCTGGTTGCATTTAATTCAATTTAGTACAGTTATTAATGATTTACTATGTAACAAATGTGGTGCAGCTGAGATCCTAAGACATAATTTGTAAATCGCTGCTCCTTTCAAGAGTGAAACGAAATGTTACTGAAACTGACACCCGCACCATGTTATAACGCAAATAGTATAAGTGTTCTGGTAAAATATCAAAGTACTTACACAACAGGTGAAACCAGTAGTCTCTTCTCTATCAAAACAACATCCTCCTCTTTGTCTTCATACTTATATTCTTCATGCACATTCGCCAGCACAATACTTCCTCCCGAATAGGTGCTGCTGACGCCACTACTCGCTGATGATCTTCTAGTATTGCCATCTCCCTTACTCGTACATAACCACTCATTTGTCTTATTCTGAACACATGCCAACACTTTATCTAATTCTTCAGATGCATCGCTTGAGATCAAACTACTGGTATTTACAGGTATTTTCTTTAAACTACTTTTGGTATTGTAGTTTTTGTGAGTAATTGTGTTTGGAGAACCAGGTAGTGAAAAGTTCTCATATACACTGATCCTTTGATTTAAAACATGAGAATTGTTTGTTTGTCCACTGAATTGTCGTTTTACGTTTGATTGTTCACTGGATTGTCGTTTTTCGTTGGATGGTATAATGGATTGTCGTGTTTCGTTGGACTGTACACTGGATTGTCGTGTTTCATCAAGTGTATACTCCAAACGTTGTATACCACTTATATGTACATCAGATATTTTATTTGATATGCATGATTTAAAGCTTGTTTCATTGGATATTCTGTCTTTAGTGAGATCTAAGGTAATATTCTCTGAAAAATCTAAACAGGTACTTTTCCAAGGGGCGGATTCATTGTCTAGTAAATATGTTTCGCTGATGATGGTTGGGTATAGTTTGTTGATGGCTAAACTGTTCTTTTCGCACCATTCGTTGATGAGTTCTGATTTTCTGATAGAAGGAGCGGCCTCTTGAGGGTTGTCGTCTACTATGGGTCCGTATTCAGCGACTATTTGGTCTGTTGTCAATAATACTCTCTCTGAAACATAATATTCAATCAAAAACTATTATTACTATTATAAATTATGTTTTATTTGCGTCAGAACGCTTTGACGGTGTGTACGACGACTTCAAGTAGTTGATATTATTATGGCGTACGAATAGTAAAATAAAAATGTGTTAAGTCTACTTAGAGAGGAAGTCAAATAGTTCACACATAGGCAAGGGGGTAGAAACTCAATATCTCTCGCTCTCTATTAGAAATGAAAAAACTGGAACGAAAATAGCATCTCACGAAGTATTTCTTATAATAATCCTGGGATGTTATTCACACACGGCCATCTGATCCCAAACTAAACAGAGCTTATACTATGGAGACCAGATAACTGATATATTACATACAGTACTTTTCATATAAATACACCCGCGAAATGAACTAAAATAAGAGGATTTCTAAAACTTACCTAAATCTATGGTATAAGCACACTTAGGCGTAAGCGAATCTTCGACTTGGTCAATAACATTATGCAGATAGTCAAACACATCCCACTGTTCCTCTCGGGCCGCATAGTCGAAGGCGGAATGATCGTCCAAATCCCTCCGCGCCGGATCTCCCCCACACCCTATCAGGAGCTTCAAGTTTTCCACTCGACCCCATATTGCAGCTATATGGACTGGGGTTACTCCATCGTCATTGCTGAAAAATAAAGTCCAAATGTGATGGCTTTTCGATAGAATTTTAGGACAGGGTCCAAGGGTGTAGCGTACGAGTGTGGGCAAACACAGGTGCACTATAACAATTTGTGGGAAGCGGTAAGCTATTAGGCGATTGCGACACACTGCCCCGCATGATGCAGCGTAGTGCGTGAGTGCGTGTTCTAACGTTCCTTGTAACAGCTGGTTCACATTAGGTCGGACCGACAGTTTTACCGGCCCGACAAACGTGTCGTTTCCATATTGGCGTATGTATCTCAATAGTGCCGTTCACATTAGGGCGACCCGACCAAACTGTTGGAGCCGACACTTTTACCGTACGTCCAGCCACGATTTCTGCCGGAACGGACATAATATTGGCGTACTGGCAAGTATGGCGCCGTTCACATTTGTCGGCGCGAAGCGGCGGCGACACCCGCCTGCCACCCTCCCACCCGCCCTTACCCCGCTCTCGGCACTCGCGCAAGCAGTTTCGTCGACGTATGCAGAGAAGACACGTTTCAATATGGAGGGCGAAATTAATGTATAAGTTTTGATTTCTCTTGTGGAAGACAGGAGTTTACTGTGGGATAAAACGTGTGAACAGTACAAAAATAAAAGTTTAAAACTAACGGCATGGTGAAATTTGTTGCATATTTTATGGAATTAAATGAGAGACAATTTTTTTAAATTCTTAAGTTATTATAAAACTTTAGCTCGTCACTTCTTAATTCGCTTATTAAAGTTTGAAAAGTTCCAACTTCATTTCGCTCGGCAATTATTGGATGCACCCAATATTTCCTTTTTCTTTTTTTTTTTGCCTTTTATTTAAATACCACTTTACAATAAAAACGTCGTCGTCGTCCATCCTATACGAAAGCAAACAACTGTTTTGTGACGAACCAGGCCGGGCAGTAAAACGACCGTACCGACAGTTATATTCACATTAAGTCGGGTCGGCGGCGTCTAGTGTGAACAGCAACACCCGGCAGTCGGTGAACGGCAAACTGTCGGTCCGACCTAATGTGAACCAGCTCTAAGTATCTCCGTTTGTATAGAAAACACGCAGAGTCCAACACACTGAACATGCATCCACGTGCGTTCATGCAGATGCACTTACGCACTACGCTGCATCATGCGTGGCAGTGTGCCAATCGCCTTAGGATCAGTGAGGTCTCTATCGGTGATCTGTGAAATACGTAAATAATAATAATAATGTCATCTCGGCCGAATTTCGGCCACGACGGCCAATTTCATTGGAGACTAGCCAACTGCGCAGGACATATTACAGTGCACAAGTGTGTGCGCAAACACAGGGTCACTTTCTATTCCCTCAATCTCATGATCCGATGGGACGTCTCGCGTCAGGAGACACACCAACTCCCAGAATTCGGGCTGATACTGAGAAATTATCTTTACGGAAAAATTCCAAAATCACTTTTTGCCCGACCCGGGATTTGAACCCAGGACCTAATTATCTGCGAGTGAAAAGGCTACGCTAGACCAACGAGGCAGTCAAATACGTAAATAATAGGTCTTTACCTATGAAATTGCCGTTTTGTATGAAAAAATTTAAACGAATTTTTTTCATGAATTTTTTTATTTGTATTAATCGAAGTAATCACCCATGCAATCAATGCATCTTTGCCATCGCAGTGGCAGTTTATTGATGCCCTTCTTAAAGAAATCAGCTGGACGGGAGGCAACAAATTCTTCAAAGGCATTTTGTACTGCCTCTCGGGTATTGAATTTTTTTCCCGCCAAGAAGTTATCC
Organism: Pseudoips prasinana; assembly: GCA_951640165.1. Classification (NCBI taxonomy): domain Eukaryota; kingdom Metazoa; phylum Arthropoda; class Insecta; order Lepidoptera; family Nolidae; genus Pseudoips; species Pseudoips prasinana. The sequence goes on along the minus strand of OX621251.1, from coordinate 25,381,967 downwards.
AAATTCTGGAAAAAGTAGTAGTCTGTAGGCGCAAGGTCTGGTGAGTAGGGCGGATGACGGAGAGCTTCCAACCCCAGTTCTTGCAACTTGGAGACCGTCTGCTGTGCAGTATGAGGTCGCGCGTTGTCGTGCAGGAGCAGCGGAGACGAGCGATTGACCAATGCTGGTTGGAGATGCGCCAGCTTCTCCATCATTGTGCTCAGTTCTTCACAGTACACATCTGCAGTAATGCTCACCCCGTTTGGTAAGAAGCTGTGATGAATCACACCGGCGCTAGACCACCAAACAGTGACCATCACTTTTCTAGGGGTAAGTTTTCGTTTAGGGCATTGTTTAGGTGCTGAACCAGGATCCAACCAACTTGCTGAGCGCTTGCGGTTATCAAACAGAATCCATTTTTCATCGCAGGTAACAATGCGGTTCAAAATTCCTTCATTTGTGTGTCTGTTGAGCAGTGCAAGGCACGTCTCGACGCGTACTTCGCGCTGGCGATCATTGAGTTCGTGGGGCACCCATTTGTCAAGCTTTTTTACCTTGCCAATTTGACGCAAATGGACCAATATTGTTTTGACGCTAACGTCGAAAGCTGCTGCTAATTCAGCCGTAGATTGTGTATCATCAGCTTCCACAACCGCCTTTAATTCGTCATTGTCGACCAAAGTCTTCGGACGACCGCGAGGTTCATTTTTCAGGTCGAAATTTCCAGAACGGAAGCGAGCAAACCAATAACAGGTGGTGCGTTGGTTTGTAGTGTTAGCTCCGTAAACGTCGTTGATGTTGCGTGCCGCTTGTGCCGCGTTGCTGCCACGACGGTACTCATATTCCATAATTACTCGAATTTTTAACGTATCCATGATGACGAAAAAGATTGAAATGCGATGAAAATGTAACACTAATCAATAAAGAAATGACTACTTTTGGAAAAAAGAATCCATGTTTTTAAAATAAAATTAATTTGAAATTAGAATTCTTAGCCAAACAAAAATTATTTTGATTTGAAATGGCCAGTACTGCAGAACGGCAATTTCATAGGTAAAGACCTAATATAACAACAGCAAATATCCTGACCATAGGTCAGTCTGCTTGCTACTTCTGGCACTTCCGTCTTTTACACTACTTTCATTTAAATGTCATTATATCTCTCTCTAATATAGCGCGTATGAAAAGAACAGGATGTACATAGATCTGTTAAACTCCTAAAACTGCTAATAATTATGCGCATCCGGGAACATAATTGGCCGAAATTCTTTTAATGCGAGGTATATTAGCGTGTCAAAGACGGAAGCCAGCATTATTACGAAAATGACCTATTTATCTACCTTAATTAACAATGTGTTCACTATTGCTTAACATTAATAAAAATAAAGACTGATGTCTTCCTAGCCGAATTTCGGCCACGGCGGCCAGTCTTAATAGAGATTATCCATTTGCGCGGGACATATTATAGTGCACAAGTGTGTGGGCAAACACAGGAGCACTTTCTATTCTATCACTCTCATGACCCGATGGGACGCCTAGCGACACGACCGGAAAGAGGTCAGGCACAGGAACGACGGCTTTACATGCTCTCCGAGGCACGGGAGTATAATACCGCCAACTCTCAGACTTCGAGTTGATTCTGAGAAATTTTTCTTTTTACAGAAAAGTCCGAAAATCACTCTTGGCTCGACCCATTACACATATGTATACCAGTTTATAACTTCGAATGTTTTCTTACCAAAGATTAGGATCACAGCCATTCTTCAACAGAATTTCAGTGCATTTTGTAGATTTTTCATCAGGTTCTATACCGACAGCTAAATGTAGAACCCCAACACCTTTGCATGGTACAATTTGGTTTAGATTTATTGTTGTTTCTCTTAGGAAACATTCTAATGACCTGAAAACAAGTTTATTGTTAAAGATTTTTATACTTCACCAGGAGAAAAATTGGCACCAACATTTGCAGAAGACTAAATGTTAATGGTGAACATACTTTTCTTTTCTTTTTTTTTTTAAAGATAACGCCCGCACTATTGCATCTAATTACTGTGTCGTGGGGTACTTTACAAACATATAATAGATGGACACTAATTACATCCAGACTCTAAATAACTATTTATGGGTCACACTAATAGTTGTCCAGCACGGGACTCGAACCCGCGACACGAAACGGCGAGGCAACTGTCTTAGCTGCTGCACCACCTGCAAATGCAGAACCATCTCTGTGTCCCTGATTGTGTGGGATCCCCATCATATTGGAATGATCTGATGGAATAGGGATCTTATCTTATACAGGAGGATTGATATCATTTTGTATGGAGATAGGTGTTAAAATTGATGTGAAACAATTAAAATTACATATGTATGATGTGCAATATATTATTATGACGTAATTTCATATGGACAGTTCAGTGAATGTGTAAAATTAATGAATTTATTTCAGTAACATAATGGATACTTAGTTAGGTGTTACAAAACTAATACTAGACTTAATCATGGACCCTTTAGGCCTAGGATAGACCTGTCTGAGAAACATATAGTTACACCACCCACAGCAACACCAATTAACTTTTGGAAAGTACCAGATGTGTTTCTAAATTGGTTCATTCGTGTTTCAAGTGGCAGGTGGTAACCTTTGACATTAGTAATATTAATTTATGTGGTTTGTAACTAGTTGTTTTATTTTGAAAAAGGACTACCTCTATGTTCAAGTATGAAGAAGTTTTAACTATAAATCAAGCTAAAAAGACATGGCGTGGGCGCTCTTTTCCTCTATTGGTAAAATAAAAAAAAGGTTCCTACCATAAATCTAGTTAAAAGGAATACATCCTAAAATGGACTTAGCTTGAGCCCTAAATCGCCTCTAATGTCCATGAAGCAGGAAGAGCATCTTAGGCTAACTGTAATTGTCATGTAGTAGAATGGAACAGTGGACAGATAGTTTATAAGGTAAAAGTTGCAGTAGATGAACAAAGTTTGAACTGGCACCACAGAAAATGTTGCCTTATGCTATAAAAATATGTAGATGTTACGTTATGTGGCATTTATTCCAGACACTATAGCAAAACAAAGGCAAGGTGACATATATTGAGGAGGTGAAATATATTAGCATGTCGCCAGTTGATCAAATATTGTATACTAGCTGTGCCCCACGGTTTTACCCGCGTTTAATTTTATAAATGATCACAGCTCTTTCCCCGTAGGTGATAGCGTGATAATATGTAGCCTATATGTTGACCCGAACTCTAAGTAATATTCATGCAAAATTTGAAGTAAATCCATGCAGTACTTTTTGAGTTTAGTCCGGACATACATACAGACAAACCGACAAAAAATCTAAAACCTTTATTTTTGGCTTCGATATTGATTGTAGATCACGCTCCAAGTATCCTTTTAAAAAAAATATTCAATGTACAGTTTTGACTTTCCTACGCTTTTATTATATGTATAGATTTGACAAAATCTTTTCTAATGAGAAAAATTTAGTAATTGCCCAAGGTGCGGAATTTACGCAAATAAAAACCATAATTTTTGCATTTTATGGTTCCGTAGCCAAATGGCAAAAAACTGAACCCTTATAGATTCGTCATGTCTGTCTGTCTATCCGTCCGTATGTCACAGCCACTTTTTCCCAAAACTATAAGAGCTGTATGGTTGAAACTTGGTAAGTAGATGATTCTGTGAACCACATTAAAATTTTCACACGAAAATAGAAACCAAAATAATAATTTTGGGGGGTCCCCATAAATAGAACTGAAACTCAAAAAAATTTTTTTCATCGTACTCATACATGTGGGGTGTCTATGGATAGGTCTTCAAAAATGATATTGAGGTTCCTAATATATATTTTTTCTAAACTCAATAGTTTGCGCGAAGAGACACTTCCAAAGTGGAAAAATGAGTGTCCCCCCCTGTAACTTCTAAAATAAGAGAATGATAAAACTAAAAAAAATATATGATGTACATTACCATGTAATCTAACAACGAAAATTGGTTTGAGCGAGATCTAGTAAGTAGTTTTTATTTTAATACGTCATAAATCATAAACCACAATTTACCTTTCATTTAATCAACTGAAATACTTGCTGCTGCGGAACCCTTCATCTTAGAGTCCGACTCGCACTTAGCCGGTTTTTTTTAAAGATAAGGAAATTTTGCAGCAATTTTGCTTTTATTTATTAATTACCTATAGTATACTAAAGTATACTAATAAAATAAAGTATATTTTTGGAACACAATATTAATTTGGTCTTTCTAGCATGCACTGAAGAGTAGCAAAACAAAGCACAAAGTAGCTTAATAGGTTTTTGTGCTTCTGTTTGTGAGTAAGATTGCTTGTTTTTGAAGAGGTTTTCACAACACAAGAGTCATGCTGTGTGTTGCAAGTGTCATAGGCTGCGGTAACCAAATATTGGTCAGTGGGTATTCTTAGGATTTTAGATGGGCCATATACTTGTCGGGACATGTTAGTTGAGAAAAAACTACATACTTCCAGTTCTACAGTACCTATTTTTAAAATAGATACAGTAGCAGGGTTTGGTGGTGGACTAAAATGTATGGGTAGACTAATAGGTTCTACCCACAACAAATCTTATGTAACATTTTATTTTCATTGGATACACGAATATTTGCGATATATGAATTGAAGTTTTCTAAATGATAATTAATTAAATATATACATACTGTAATATTTTTATCTCTGTGGGGGGTAACATAAAGTTTCACCACAAATGAAGCATATAACATGTTCTTTTCGTTTTAAACTCAAACCGGGCAGGTGCGGTAAAATAATCACTTTCAAATCTTGTTTTTGCGGTCGGCAGGTGTTTCACACAATTATAAAAACAGTATAATTTTGCACTGGGGTTTGATAAAAGTCTTACATACCTTACGGTTCCATTCTGGATCACGTCATATAATTTAAAAAGCTCTTTGTATGTTGTACCCATGGTTTATGAAAGTGAACTGTATTAGTCATCTACTTCCAAACTTGTAGTCATTTCCTGAGGAGTTTCCTGTTGCCGCAATATCACGCAATGAACATATTGGCATTGAAAAGTTTTATCAAAACTTTATGATAATTATTATCGTTATACTTGAACGCCGAGGCAAAGTTACATCACTTAACACCCACTATCATTTGTTTTGGGATACGACATTTCTTTGTTTTTGTAGTGATTTAAATTAACGTCAAGAACTTGAAATATTTTGTTTACGTTTGGTGAATGGACGTTCCTTTTTACGAAATATAAATTGCGGTACGTTGCGTTCCGTTACTGAATTCAAGAGTGAACGCCTCGAAACCTTTATCGCGACAGAGTTGATGAGAAGTAGGAGAAGAAAAATATGTACCTAATGTACTTTTTTCATTACAATAAAATGTGGAAAATTCTAAAAAAGGTGTATATTTTTTTTATAAAATACTTCGTGAACGGTCAATCTTACCATAGAATGAATACGTAATGAAGTATGAATTGTGCGGAAAGAATCACTAATTTTTTTTGTGATTTTTAGCACCTGGTCCTGGTCCTAGCCCGCTTTCGTTTGATATTGCTATGGCACTACTTTCAAGAAAACAGGAACTTGCAACTTTATTGCTTGCCAGATCTGGCTATCTCCATGCCTATGCCGATTATTGACGAAAGACATTCGAAACTAAATTAAAATAGTATTAAATTTAAATATATTTGTTTATTAAAATTGAGGTATCTAACTATAACAAAATCAAAAAAGAGTAGCGTATTTATTATTCTTTCTGACTTTGTCCAGGATCAAAGTATTTGGCGATGTCGGTTGAGGGTATCTTGGAATCGTATGATGCCAATTTGACTGCAATAACGCTGGATCATGTTGCCACCAGCCAACCTGCAAAAGATAGTGTACGAGGTTGTTACTCTATTATCAAAAATAGTTTATCACTGTGTCAATTAAAGGACATTTTTATGTTGCAGCAACTTAATGAATAAGTACTGCAATATGAAGGGTTTAAAAAGTAAAGAATATGATTCCAAAGGTTACCATAACAGCAGTAGTAGCTGATGGGTTCTTAGTCACTTTCGTATGCCAATTTAATTTATGCCAAGGTCACTAAGGGTTGTTTTTATATCTTTACATTTGAGTAAGCATTTTACCTCCAGTGATGTTGTAGGTGGATGTCTGTACATATCGCAAGGGTATGGCGGTTTTATAACGCCTTTCTTTTTCATCCTACTGAATCTCTGCTTGGATCCGTAGGCGAATCCATTAACTCTTCCGATATACACATCAAGAACCCGGATGACGTCGATGTCTGGCCGTTGTATCTATAGAGGAATGAAGACAATTTGTTTTCAATTTTGTCATACCGTGATCTATTTGCAAAGCAAGCCCGGTATTAGAATACGATCTTTTCTATTCCTTAGAGACAATACACACTACGAATGTTCAAATTTTTTGATTTTTTGATCAATAGTCAGCAATTTGAACAAAATAAAGGACTGATAACACACGTGTTATATATATCAGTGTTATTTGGAGAGCTATATTAAATTCTGTAACTATATAATTAATATAAATATGTTTAATCCATCCGTACTAGTCCAGATGCTGATGATAAAATTAGGATTTAATATACCAAGGTAGGTACCGTTTTTGGTAGGGTAGATCTGTTTTCAATAGATTTCATCAACGGAGGAACATCTTCTTTGGTTCTTGGTTCTTTGTATTCATCTCGCATCACATCTTTTATGTAATTTTGAGGTCCGTATAAAGTTAATCCAAAAAACTCCATGAGTAGGTACACCTATACAACAAAAAATAGAATTAAGGGAATTAAAATATCACGTAAACATAAAAAATGGCGAAAGTTTGTAATACGCGTACATTAAAAACATAATATCATCCATGCCTCAAATTAGTGCCATCATAGATTTTACCAGAGAGTATGTAATTACTTCATTTAGATTTGACATTAAAAACTGCCAAGAAAAGTCTTAAAATAAGCGGAAGTTTGGCGCCAACGCGGAAAAAGATGCATCGAGGCTATGTTTTATTTTCAAAAACTGGTGTAAATTCGAGTTTTTATGTGTAAATATGGTGGATTTTTAGACATAACATCTTCGACAACGTACACAAGTGGAGGAAAGTGCGATATTGCCGTGAATTGTGATTTTCCGTGTTGTAACCAAAACTCAATAAAAGCTCTAGTAAAGTCTCCACTGCTTTACTGGGGTTGGACAAGGACTATGTATGACTTGACTGTGACGGACCTTACTTTACTTGACAATGACGGAAATAAAAGATATAAAAATATTTACTGAAGGCTCATAAGGCCAAAGAAGCCAGAGCCGTGAAACGGAATTTAAAAACAAAAAAACTTAAAATAAGCAGACTGTTTAATCTAGGGACTTTTATAAAAAAAACAATCCAGAATATTTCGTTATGAGAGTACAGCAAACCGCAAACTTATCTGGCCCGCTGGCAGCGTCGCTGTTATCGCATTTAGTGTTGCTAGTAACTATTTTTTGCAATAAAGTGGGTAAAAATAATATGCACATTGTAACGTAAATATTACTTCACTAAAAAGCAAACAAATACTACATATCATTACAAATTATTTTTATACAATAATTATGATCATTTAGGTACATAAAATGTATGCTAAGTGTCCTCTAACGGGGATACTCCAGGTATTATTATGTCACCGCAATTGTTTAATTAAGAAATCATTACATCATCGTATTAATCACTGCTTTCACTTTCACCATCACTACCTAATTGATTGATGAAAGGCTCGTCTAAGTATCCATCCCTTTTTTCGATACTCATTTTCAATATTTTTTACATGACCGCAATGCTTTTGCCATTCATTGACTGTTATTTTATAAAAATCTTCTGCAATCAATGTAGGCATTTCAGAATTCGATCTACCAATATTCTGATCTGCTATAAATATTTGCATCTGCTTGCTCTTTTTCTTTCACAAGTTTTCTTACAAATCACTCCCCGGTACCTACAATGGAAATAGCAAAAATTAAATAAATAATTAATATTTTAAAATAAATAAATTCAAAGTGCGAGGGGGGAGTTTCGTATTTTTTCAGAAGCTGACAACACTAACCTGTAGCAGCAGCTACGCGTTCATACAACTTATTGAAGGGTATAATTGGTGCCTGGAAGTGTTTTTCTTCATTCATATAATTCAATACTTGTAATATAACGTTCCTCGCATCACTTTTTAAAACTTTCGGCATTTTACACAATAAAAAACCACAAAAAGAAAAATAAATACGCGCAACAAACAATCAATGGCAGAAATGTCAGGGAATAACAGCCGTGAGCCGATTGACATTTCCAACTGGGGTCGTTAGTTCTACTCTTGGCCACCGGGCCAGATAAGTTTGTAGCACATGTGTTCCACGAATTGTTCGTGTAATTGATTTTAGGGACAAGCTTATTTAAATCTAAAATAAGAGTTCAAAGAATTTTAAGCACTTGAGCAAATTTGATGCAAAATATTCTGAACTGACAGGTGTCATAAAAACTCTTACGGTGGTCGCAAAAGGTACTAAAACATTTTACGCTTCGCTATATTTTACAAACCGTATTTATTTAGACACACATACATATATTTATAGTTGGATCTGGCGACCTGTATTTGGTTTTACAGAATAATAATTATGAGGACCAAATATCTGTGTACATACAACAAAGACCTTATACTCTACTAAGTATAAGGTCTTTGACAAACATTCACAGCCGTTTCAAGAGAGAGCCATAAAGAGAAAGTCAATAAACATGGTGCTTACATAGTCTCGGGCATACTTGTTACATTCTCTTTGAACGTCATCTGTGCAACTCTGCAGCCAGTAGGTATTGTGCTACAAACTTATCTGGCCCGGTGGCCAAAAGTAGAACTAACGACGCCAGTTTGAAATGTCAATCCATGACATTCCTGCCATTGATTGTTTGTTGCGCGTATTTATTTTTCTTTTTGTGGTTTTTAATTGTGAAAAATGCCGAAGGCTTTAAAAATTGATGCGGGGAACGTTATATTACAAGTATTGAATTATATGAAGGAAGAATAACGCCTTCATACATACATACATACATAGACTCACGCCTCACAGTGGAACGAATGTATGGGAGCGGTTGGACGTAGACATGTCCGAAAAAAAAGAGTAAAATTATGCCAAACTAATGATGCCATCTTATTCGATTACTTAATGCCTTCATAACTTGTGGTGATGAATTTCTTCATAGTTCCCATATTTCGGGAGTAATTTGAGAAAATGTGAAATTTTACTATGAAAATGAGTGTATCGAGCTCTCTCCCTCCTGATTCCGGGCTTGTTTCAAGTAGCGGTCTCTAATATCATAATGCTAATACTAAGAGCTATATTTAATACTAAGACACATAGTGCGCCAAATGTGCACTTTCTGGGATAAAGAGTGATGTTTATTTTATAACACAATTTTTTTATTTTTTGTTTACTTTGTTGATTAAAACCGTTTTTCTAAAGGTTTACCTTATTACAATAACATTTCTGAGCAGCCAATTAGAGAAGATATAAGCTAATTAGGATATATAATTAGGGACTTAAGGTTTACATATAAAACTGATGCACTAATGATTACTGAATTTGTTAACATAAATGATTTAGCGGACATCGATTCTGAATTTGAATTAATTGATGATGATGATGATGACGAAGATAATTAAATGATGTTATTGTTTTAAAATGTGTAACTTAGTAAATTAGAGCTTACATCTTAATTATTTATTGTACTTTTAATGAAACTAGGTAATTTATTATCAACTTACTTAAAAGTCATACTCTCATCAGTTCTTGTGAATATTTTTGTTAATATATATTTCTGTATATATATAATATATTTATAGACCTCTTAATAAGTCTGTCTGCGGTTTAAAGTAAATACAAATGGGGAAAAAACGTTTTTTTTTTTTTAATTTTCATTTCCTTTTATCCCAGAAAGTGCACATTTGGCGCACTATGTGTCTTAGTATTAAATATAGCTCTTAGTAATAGCATTACGATATTAGAGACCGCTACTTGAAACAAGCCCGGAATCAGGAGGGAGAGAGCTCGATACACTCATTTTCATAGTAAAATTTCACATTTTCTCAAATTACTCCCGAAATATGGGAGTTATGAAGAAATTCATCACCACAATTTATGAAGGCATTAAGTAATCGAATAAGATGGCATCATTAGTTTGTCATAATTTTACTCTTATTTTTCGGACATGTCTACGTCCAACCGCTCCCATACATTCGTTCCACTGTGCGCCTGTTTCCCAGAGGGGTAGGCAGAGACAACGGATTTCCATTTGTCACGATCTTTGCATACTTCTTTTGCCTCGATTACTGACATTATATTCTTGATACATGCTCGCCGGTTTAGGGTACTTCTGACCTGCCCTTTCTTGAGAACATCTCCAATTTGGTCAGAGAATGTTCGACGTGGTCTTCCCCTTCCGGTTGTCCCATTCACACAGGCCAGGTATACTTCTTTTGTCAATCTTCTTTCATTCATCCTTTCTAAATGGCCAAACCATCTCAGCATGCCTTTTTCAATCTTTGTGACTACATCCTCTTTCACACCACAACGCTCTCTTACATCAGTATTTCGAATTCTGTCTCTCAAAGTCACACCACACATACTTCTCAGAGCTCTCATTTCCACTGCATTTATTTTACTTTCATTCTTTTTCTTAACGCCTTCAGGCACCAATTATACCCTTCACTAAGTTGTATGAATGCGTAGCTGTTGCTACAGGTTAGTGTTGTCAGCTTCTGAAAAAATACGAAACTCCCCCTCGCTCTTTAAATTAAAATACATATTTTAAAATATTCATTATTTAATTATTTTTTGCTATTTCCTTTGTAGGTGTCCGCGAGCGATTTGTAAGAAAACTTGTGAAAGAAAAAGAGCAAGCAAATGCAAAAATTTATAGCAGATCAGAATATTGATAGATCGAATTCTGAAATCCTATCATTGATTGCAGAAGCTGGCAAATGCATTGCGATCATGTAAAAAATATTGAAAATGTGTGGCGAAAAAGGGATGGATACTTAGACGAGCCTTTCATCATTCATTTAGGTAGTGATAGTGAAACTGAAAGCAGTGATTCCGATAATGATGATGATGAAATGACTTCTGAATTAAACCATTCCGGTGACATAATAATACCTGGAGTATCTCCGTTAGAGAACACTTAGCATACGTTTTATGTAAATGATCATAATTATTGTATAAATATATAAAGATTAGTAATGACAGTATTTGTTTGCTTTTTAGTGAAGTAATATTTACGTTACAATGTGCATATTATTTTTACCCACTTTATTGCAAAAAATAGTTACTAGCAACACTAAATGCGATAACAGCGACGCTGCCACCGGGTCAGAAAAGTTTGTGGGACTGTACAGACATATCTTTGGTACAGACACCAGCACATCCAGTTACACCAATGTGTCAAATTTCTTTTATATAGATTTTCAACTTTATGACAAATGCATAAGGTTAACTTTCAATTGGGGAAATTTGACAGTTTGGCGTAGCTTGATGTGCTGGCGTCGGTACCTAGTAGCTAATTACTTTCGTCTTACCAACATTCATTTTCATCCCTCTCCTTTCAAAAGCTTCATGCATATTTGTTACCATCACCTGCAACTCTTCCGCCGATGATGCAAGTAGAACTTGATCATCAGCGTAAAGCAGACATTTGATGAGTAACTCATTCATCCTTTCACCGCATTCACTTTCTTTCAAATCTTTTAAACAGCTATCCATGAATAGGTTAAACAACCACGGTGACGCTACACATCCCTGTCTAACACCCTTTTGGATGCTAAACCACTCAGTGTATGACCCGTTAATTCTCACGCAAGCTCTGGAATCCCTATAAAGAGATTTCAGTGCTTGAACAAGGTTGTCGTCCCATCCCATACATGGACAGTACCGACCATAGCTCATTCCTCAACACTCTATCGTAGGCCTTTTCTAAGTCTACGAAGGCACAGTAGACCTTTTGGCTTTTGCCCAAAAACTTCTCTACTATGCTTCGTAGAGAAAAGACCTGATCCGTGCATCCCATTCCTTTCCGAAAACCCGCCTGTGCATCCCATATTTTCGTATCGGTTTCTTTCACAACTCTTTCAACCAATACTTTTGCATACAACTTACCAACGACGCTGAGCAGACTAATGCCCCTATAGTTTTTACAGTCTTGCCGTGAGCCTTTCCCTTTGTAAAGAGGTACGATGTCAGCCTTGCACCAATCACTTGGCACTTGGCCGGTGTTATAGAATAAATTGAAAAGGCTGCATTCACGCATTCGAACTCAGTCACACACTCAGACATACTTGTGGAAAGAATGAGACCCACACCTTGGCAAGCTCGGGTGGTGTTCGGTACTCCAGACCAATACACCGTGTGTTGTGGTATCACACCCTTTCCGCTTCGTCTCATTCACACACAACACATCGATCCGCTTTTCACTCATCAGCTGACATACTTCGTCCATCTTACCTTCTATTCCTCCTCCCACATTCAACGTAGCAAAACGGCTCTCCGTTGGCCACTTTTCGCCTCTCCGGGAAACGAGACGTGACGGGTGGCGGACCACGTCGCCGCCATTTGAAGGATTAAAATTAATTGTATCCATTGCGTTCCCACGAGTATTAGGGACTAAACGGTCCACCCTCGCAGAGCCCTATACGGGGGTAAGACGGATCCATGCTGCGTCCTATGACCGCCAACATAGACACCCTCCGTTAGCGATCAGACTGCCCTCTGGCCATGGATCCCTCAGCACGGGTCGGATTACACCTTGGATCGGGGTTTTATTTCAGGTATGCTCCCTGGTTTGGACTAATAGCTCACGGGTAGGTACTCGTCCCCTGCGTCTCGGTGAGCGTACAGTAAGCCAGCTAACTCGGCCTGTGAGCGCCGCCGTTGGTATGCATAATTATGCCTACTCTTCTGCCGCCGCTCTAAGTTACTATTCTGTACTGATAGTAACTATGCTATCGTAGGCCTCTGATGAATCTTTCGATTCCAGAGGCCCCGATAGAGGCAGTTTAAGGTCATACCTGGGACCAAAAGGTATCAAAATAACTGCATTATTAAGTGTCAATTACAATATAAGTTAAAGGTGTACCAGAATTAGTACTTCCAGTTATTTTAGTACAGTTATTGTCGTAGCAAAAAAATGTCTCCTTTACTAAATGATGAGCTTTGTAATGCGTGTAATGAATGACCTATAACAGTTGAATTTAAAGGTGCTAAAAATTCAACTGCACCGATGATATTGTATATTTTATTATTTATAGACAAGGTACGAGGCACTTTATTTAGTGATACTGCATTGGTGCCACATAAATCAAAAGAGATCAAAGGAGATACCCCATTTCAGGCCTAACCGTTACATCAATCAGATATGTATGTACCAAAAAATCCGTCTATTTTTCGTAAATCATCCACCGAAATCTTAGCCTTATTTACAATGGCCAATGTAGAAAATAGGCAATTTAATATTTTTTGTTTTAAACAGCTTATGTAAACCGCTACACCACTTATTTTATTCTATGTCACTAACTTCACAAACGCTAGTAATCCATCTATAGAGCGCACCATAAAAATATGATCGATTAAATGGAAATCGATACTTTTCCAAATAATTAAATAAGCCTTCATTGTTTTAGTCTTATTATTTATTTAGGAATTACAATAAATGTGTAATAAAAAATGTGTCGAATCAAGTATTATAAATGTAAGCTGAATTAAAAACATTAAAAGCAATAAATAATCGATGAAATCGATTGCATCACGGATTACACTTATAAACGTCAAATGTCAGTCTGTCAATTGTCATGTAGTCGTATTTTTGCGTATGTTTTTCTTGTATTTCTCGAGATTTATTAATATTATATCATTTGACCTCTACTCGAATATTGGACTCCGAAATTGATTGCCTCCTGATTGACCCTTGCTTGAACATTGGATATCGTACTCTGCCACCCTGCTGACCTTTGCTAAAAATCCGGATATGGACTGGTTGATTCATAACGACATCATGAACATGAGCCTGTGGCGCCTGTGCATTCATTGTGGAATAGCAACGGATCGCTGCAATACAAGAGGAAGGCGTAGATTGGAAAATGAAGTTATACTTTCAATTGTACAGGAATGGCTCGCGCCTCGAAACGGTTAGTATCCGATATTTATGTAAACAGTGTAATCGCCTATGTTCAGTTGTGTGTTGATGGTTGTATTTTAAATATGAAACCAAAAATGTGCATATTCATATTCGAAGATATATGACATCACTAATACAGACAGAACCTGCCAATTACAGCCTTTCCTGCACTACACTAATATACAGACAGAACCTGTTACTTACAACCTATCAATTCAATCTCTCAGTGAGGAGGATGGTGTCCCTGCAGTGGAATCAGAATAAAGCTACTTATATTTAACCAATTGTGCCTCTTAGGTAATAGTAATAGTCAAATAATAAATGTTTGCTTCTTCAGGTTAATGAAAATGGCTTTATCTGCCAAGCCTGCTGGAATAATGCCAATGCTGTATCTCGTGATAGAAATATACCACAAAAGAGTGAACAGACATAAAAATGACACAAAGGAGTGTGTATTCATTGTGGACATTTGCTTCTGAGAAGAGATTGTTGCCACCAACTTAGGACTGGTACAGTGTAAGAATGCAGAATACACAAAGTTATAAAAGAATGGATTCTACCACACACGGTTAGTATATTAATCTTAATTATGGTTTTTAATAACATACTTTAGTTTTGACTGCCATCATGGTCTAGTGTTTAGGCCATAGTTTTATTGGATTTGTCCATTCATAATCTCAGTAGCAGGAGAATCTAGAAATGTGCCTGGTAAGTGGCAATAGGCCCACCCTTATTACATAGAACTTAAACATAGATGGCAAGATGTGGGTGTAATGTTACACCTGTGCCTTCAGGGACATAATCTTGTGTCTATGTTAGTATAACAATACTTTAGCTTTGTTTTGATAATAAGGGCATAAAATGTTTTTTGGTATGTATAATCATTTAAGTGAATAAGAAAGATGGTTTGATAATTATCAAGCTCCTACATCAGGATTACTCATTCACAAGATTTCTTTAGATCAATCTTTCAAATTGGGCAATAACACATCACATATCTGGTGCCACTAGTTAATGTAGATAAATTATTTCCAGGTGGGTGCTTCAAGTGCTGTCTATCATTCTTGTTGGGTGCGAGCAAATAGAGCATCTCAGCATTTAAGTACAGGGCCGTCAACATCTTGTGCATGTTCATCAGCTGTTGATGAGCCAGATAGTGAGGACATTCCTCATGTAGAAGAACCTTCAACAAGACTAGAAACTAATTCTGCACCAAGGGCACCAACTGTTGGAACTCTTATTGTTTTACCTGACTATTTTAGAGCTGTGGCAATTGAAAGTAGATGTTTTGTGGAAGGATGTCGCAGACATAAAAGAAACACAGTAATACTTAAAATTATAATTCCAAGCAATTGATACAAATAATGTTGGCGAGTTTCCTGAACTAACACAGAAGCACATACCAGATTAAACAGACCCATTCTTACCATGGGGAGCATGTGAGAGAAAATGGCTTATATATCATAGAAGTGTGTAGAGAGGTGGACGGTAACCTACA
Organism: Pseudoips prasinana; assembly: GCA_951640165.1. NCBI lineage: Eukaryota > Metazoa > Arthropoda > Insecta > Lepidoptera > Nolidae > Pseudoips > Pseudoips prasinana. The sequence continues at coordinate 25,366,285 of OX621251.1, read as the reverse complement.
GCAAGAGCTGTCGACATCAGGCTCAACCTGGATGTAATTGTATTTAAGTTAATTATAAGTTGATTAGTAGTTGAATGTATTTCATTTACATCCTAGTCGACACTTCACTTCGTGGAAGGAATGCTAATATTCAAAATTATTGCACATGTATCATTGGAAAAAGAACGATTGGTTGCTGTGCCCACACTATGAGCATAATATGGTATCTTGGTTGGGCATAGCACAATGGTAGTCAATTGTCTCCTGCACAATTTTTCGATACAGTGTTATTAAATTATGATAAGTCTAGTGAAGAAGTGGATTAATAAGACCATTACTCACAATTATGTGTTTTTATTTTAAAATATTATTATTGCCATTTCAGATTACTGTAATCTGAGATTTTATAAAATACTAAACAAATAAATAATAAATGAATTAATATTTATGTCCCAATTAAATAAAATAAAGAATTTTGGAACAACAAACCCAATGCCATCTGAACCCAAACTAGGTAGAGCATGTACTATGGCAACCAGCTAACTGATAAAGATACCTGTTTATGTTTCTAAATGCAAATATAAATAAATAACACTCAGATACTGAACAAATAACCTACCTAGCTTATTACACGAAACATTTGTCCTGGTTGTGGACCTACAAGACCAACAGTAACAGTAGTTACAATAATAACAAATGCAAGCCAGTAGTGTTTTAAGCGGGCCTTGTCTAATAAATGTAGTTATCAGTAAGATCAATCATATAAATCTGAAGTCACACTGTAAGCGCTTTTTTATGTAGAAACGTAGTTACTTATGTAGGGCATGTGCGTTCCAGATTTATAAATATAGCTAACAATGTCTCAAAAATATCATTTGGGTAATTAAATAACACTGTCGAGTTATTTAAATACAAAAATATAATAGAGAAATGTCCAAACCGGTAAAAGCAGGCATTTACTTTTACGTTAAACATAACCTAAAAATTAACAGTAAACGTCTGTTTTTAGCAATTTGGCCATTGCTGGGAGACTTGAAAATTGGGCTCGTGAAATCTTTCAAGATGCTTTAATTTATGGCCACATTCCAGCTCTGTAACGCCAGGCCTGAGTTTCTATGGAGTTTGGGTTTCTCCTTTGATATTGCATAATTACTGGTTTCTATACCTTCACATGATGCACATTTTGATTGACCTTCCACTATCGAAATAGATACTTCTAACATACTAAATTCAAAAATATTAATCATATCGATATTTAAGGACAAGAAGACATTAGGGGAGTAGTTAGTAGTCGTTTTTGTACTTAATTATCTATTTATTCTGGTAATTTTAGGTAGGTCTAGATTCTAAGCGGGGAAAATGTCGTTAGGATATACCCGTAGTATACGTACCTCACCTTACCTATACTAGGTATATCATTCGTATCATCATCTACATATATCTTTTTATTGTTTGAAAAACTATTTTTATATACTTACTAGGTACTAATTTTTTGTTGTTTTACTTAAACAAGTATAGGTAGGTATTGCGCGGATAATACATTTTAAATTGCATTTCACCTACTTAAATAATTATATTATTTCATTGCATTTCACATAATTAAATTTATATATTAATTTAATATGCGTAGCGAAGCCCTCTACAGGATAGGATGGTGTCGTGATATTCTTGAAATGAAAATGAAATGAAAAAACATTTAATTCACCACAACACACAAGAAAATGAGGAGTACAAATATATAACACACAGTTCTGCACGACATTACATACATACTCGAAGATTTGAAAAAAATCGCACAAATTGCATATTCTACCGGTGGTAGCGTCACCACCTCAGCACTAGCTAGGTGGGTTACACCTCTATATATATATATTGTGAGGAATTTTCAAGATGGGTGATGAGTGACGTCGGACTTTGCCTATATAAGACCCAGTCAACCGGTGCGTCTCTGAAAAACCTACACGCCGATCTCCAACTGCCTACCATCAAGCAGTGGATGAAGCAAGCGTCTAAATCATACTTTGATTCGGCCACTCACCATCCAAACCATTTGGTGGTAAAGGCGGTCAAGTACACCCCATTCAAGGGCTTCTCGCGTAAGCACCGTCGTCCCAGGTCCGTCTTGGACGAACCGGACGACGAGATCACTACTTACCTAGCTCAGATTAAAACCATTAGAGACTCCCGTGACACTCCACACAGACCGATAATTCGTACTCGTCGGACGAGAGTACGACCGCGATCGCGCCGCGACCTCCAACGCCCTCCATGACCCTTAGTTTGCATATCGTACCGATAAAAAGCCCCCCTCAACGCGGACGGGGGGCCGCGTCATGTCATTAACGTAGAGCGAAAGTTGCACTAAACTCCCTAAAATGATGATCTCTGCCCTCTCCCCGCCAGTAATCGCCCAGAGTCGAGGTTCGAACCCCACAGGGGGTGCCCTCCGGCGCGGGTTACTTAATTTCTAGACGGCTCGAGCCCTCTGCTCGCCTCTATAGTCCGGTGAAGCAGTGAAAGCCTCCTAGGCTAACTGTAGCGTCATACAAAAAAAAAAAAAAAAAAAAAAAAAAAAAAAAAAAAAAAAAAGTGCGTCTCTGAGAGTCCGTTTTTGGCAGCGCTTGCGTACGGTCGCGCGCGCCCGTTCACTCGTTCCCGCCAAATTCGTGTCCGTTAGCGTCGGTTACTAACCGCTCCGCTAAGTGCCGCGCCCATTTCGTTTTTTCGCGTCATACGATCGTTCGGTGTTCGTATCGCGTTCTCATTCGACACTATTGCTGGCAAAGCGGCGTCTTTTTCAAGACAGCGCCTAGCCAGTAGGTGTTTCTGTGTTTCGCAGTTTTGTGCCCCTTCAGGGAAAAACCACTTTCGGTGGTACCTGGTTGAAACATACTGTGCTAACCAAGCCAGGTGAGTGCGCCCCAAGTTCTCGGTTTTGCCCCTTCAGGGCAACGCCAAAGTTGGAAGCGGTTGGGGCCGTCGGCCTTGGGGGATCTCCTAGTCGATCCCAACCGATCTACATCCTTTACCCCATTTCCTATTCCTTAGTGTGGTTTGGGCGCTGACGGCTTCGGCCCATATCGCCCTCAGCACTAGGGCAGCTAGGAACCCTTCGCACATTGAGATTGGCGAAGGGAAACACTCTTAGGGCACACCTAGTTATAAGTACACACGCCTCCTCGCCTATACCCGGCGGGGAGGATTCGCACACCTTCACACACCCTCGGGCCCGTCCAACCCGAGGTGATAGGGAAAGGCCATAAGCCACTTAGCTAGAAGTGATCGCCGGGGAGTTTCTTGGCCGCTCTTCTCCCCGGAAAACACTACGCGTTTGAACGGCCGTAGTTTACCGGCAGCGTAGGGCGAATGCACCAGTTCCCGGCCGTATAAATATACGTATATTTTTTAAGTATACGTATATTTGTATCGCTTGGTCGGTCGCTTCCGTTGTAGGGTGAATGCACCTATTCCCGGTCGTGTAAATATACGTATATTTTAGTATACGTATATTTATATCGCTTGTTTGTTTGTTTCTGTGTATACACTTAGGTGTATACATAGAAGGGAATAAATTAAGTTACCGCCCCCCCCTCTGTGCCGCGATGTCACTAGACAACGCGCCGCCCGGCTTCTTAGAAGCCATCGCCCGCCTCCTGGCCGAGGTCGACCCATGTTTATGGGATCGACTCTGCCAGTTGGTGAGCGAAAAATCCCAACCGGCTGGACGGGTCCCCAACCTGGGCCAGCCGAGCTCCCCGTCCCCCTCGCCTGACAAGATAGTCAGGCGTAACCAACGCGACCGCGACCGAGCTCCGGTCCCCCGTCGCTCCCCGTCCCCGTGCCCCTTACCTGCCGTGCAGGTCAGGCGCCCCATTAACACCTACGACCGGGACTTGTCGCCAGCCCGGCGTAGCCCGTCCCCCTCACCTGTCCCCTCTTACGGCGGGCGCACTCTGCGTACCCCGTCCCCCTCACCGGCCCCCTCTTACGGGGTACGCACTCTGCGTACCCCGCCGCCCTCTCCGACCAAGCAGGTCAGGCGCCGCCGTCGCGGTGGCGATCGCGATAGCGAAAGCGACCGCGACGGTGCCCGAGACCGCTCCCCGGTCCCCACGCTCCGGACCCCGTCCCCCTCGTCCAGGAGGAAGGAGTCCGAGCGCTTCCGAGACCGCGATCTCACCCCCGCTCACCGCAACCTCTCCCCATCGCCGTCCGCGAACTCCGACATGGAGTGCGGAGGCGACTTGGCCCCAGTGGAGCCCTGGCAGAAGGTGGAGCGGAAGCGGGCCCGCAAGTCCCCCACCCCAAACTTCTCTTCGGACTCGGACGCCGAGTCCCGCCCCGCCGTCCTGAGCTTGAAAAAGCTCAAGACGGACCCCCCTAAGGCCAAGCGCCTGACCCCTTCCGCGGTGAGGGCCACCCCAAAGCCCTCCGACGCCTCTTCCAAGAGCGTCAAACCGCCCCCCATAATGCTACTGTCCACCGACAAGTGGAATAACTTGTCGATGACATTGAAGGAGCGCGGAGTTATCGCCCTCCGCAACACATATATCCAGAAAGATAATACGATGAAGCTGCAGGTGCAAACCTCGGCCGAATATCGTACTATGACCTCTTTATTCGACTCCTTAAGAGTCGATTATTATACCTACGGAACCGCGGAGGACAAGTCCCTCCGCGTAGTCATCCGTCGCGTCTGTCGACACTTGTCGATAGACCTCATCAAGGAGGACATGTTATCCCAGGGGTTCCCCGTCCGCGAGGTGCATCGCATGCGCCGCTCGAACGGAGGGGAGCCCTACGACATGCTCCTCGTCCATCTGGACCCTACGCCGGAGGGTCAGAAGATCTTTGCTAACTTAAAAACCCTGTGTGGTGTCGGCGGCCTTAAGGTCGAAGAGCCACACAAGGGGACCGTACAGGGGCAGTGCCATAACTGCCAACTGTACGGCCATTCATCAAAACATTGCCGAGTTGCCCCCCGGTGCGTGAAATGCCTCACGCCCGGCCACCACACCTCGGAGTGCCCTCGTCCCAAGGAGCGGAGCGAAAACTCCGCCCCCCCAGGCTGTGTCAACTGCCAAACCCTGGGCCACCCCGCCAACTATCGCGGATGCCCCAAAGCCCCAGTGAGGGCACCCCGCCCCGTAAAACAGCGCAGTAAGCGCAACGGCCGCAAAGCCGAAGCGCAGCCTGCCCCCCCTCAGCCCCAGTCTCCGAAACCGGTCCCACTGATGTCCCTCGACCTTCGAGGGGTCTCACTGAGACCCATGAGACCATCCTGGCCAATGCCAGAGTATAACGGCCCGGCCAAGGTGGCGACTGTGGGGGACGCCCCGAAGGTGGCGCCGGCGCCACCCAAGGAGGCGTCTCCCAGACCCGCCACTAGCGCGGCCCCCCCCACCCCCTGGGCTTATAACCCTCTAACTAAGAGGGCGAACGCCCCGAAGGCTTCTAAGCCTAACACCGCCGCCCCCAAATCCCGAGCGCCCCCAGCGAATAGCAAGGGGCGCGCCTCGGGTTTTGCGGAGCGCATTAAATCCAAAGGTTGGGAGTTACTCGACGAGTTCGAGGAACTCTCTGCGAGGGCCGAGGCCGACCCCGGCAACCTCCAACTGGCGATCGACGCGGCACACGTGTACCGCCGCTTCATCAAATCTATACGCCCATAAATGGCGGTCCCGGTGATTACAACGTGTGTCGCAAATAGGACCAAACCTAGATCCCTAAGGATCGGTTTTTTCAACGCCGACGGACTTGATAAACAACGCGATGAGATCGGAGCTTTTCTCTGTGACCATCAACTTGATTTCTTTCTTGTCCAAGAAACCTTCCTCAAACCGTCCAAAAGGAGAAATCCCAACATTGCCAACTACCGTGTGGTTCGCAATGACAGGATCCACTCCCCAAAAGGGGGCACGCTGATTTACTACAAGAAATCACTGCATTGCATACCCTTGGACCCGCCCGCACTAACGAACATCGAGACCTCTGTCTGTCGGATAGGCATGACAGGACATCAACCCATCACCCTAGTCTCGGCCTACCTCCCCCCAGACAAGGAGTTGCTCCGGAGCGACCTCCAGACCCTTTACGACCTAGATGGCTCTGTCATAGTGGCAGGCGATCTCAACGCCAAGCACGTGCAGTGGAGCTGCGTCGCGAGCAACTCGCGGGGCGTCTCCCTTGCGCGAAGCCTGGAGGTCATCCCCTTCGACCTTATAGTCCCCCTCGAACCGACCCACTATCCCATCCAAGTGGGCAACAGACCTGACATTCTCGATGTTGCACTTCTGAAGAACATAAACTTACGTTTGGCTTCTATAGATGTGCAACACGAGTTAGACTCTGACCATAGACCGGTCACCCTATGTCTCGCCTCTCGCACCGGTCCGTCCGACCGCGGCGAGAACGACCCCCCCAGATATGCGACCGATTGGAGGAAACTTGAGGAAAAACTCAAGTCAACATCATCGGTCCATCTAGACGCGATCCCCTCTCTCATAGAGACCCCTGAGCAAACGCACGCAGCGATCGGCTCACTCACGACTCACGTTCAAATCCAAGTGAACGAATGTTCCCGGGAGATTCCAGCGACTGATGAGTTCAGCCGATGGAGACTCCCGGCTGATTTGCGTGAGCTGATGACTGAGAGGAATGCAGCCATCAGAGCCTACGACTCCTATCACACTGAGGAAAACCGCAGACGCATGCGTTCCCTTCGGCGAGCCGTAAGGGAATGTATAGCCGAGTTGCGGGATAACCAGTGGGATAGGAAGTTAAGCGAGATAGATCCTTCGCACTTGGCCTTTTGGGAGCTCTGCAAGCGGCTCAAATCCGACACCCAAGCGACCATGCCTCCGCTGCACCGACCGAATCAACGCCCAGCGTTCGATGACGTCGAGAAGGCGGAGTGCCTGGCCGACAGTCTAGAGGCCCAATGTTCGCCCAGCACTCTACCAGTAAACCCGGATCACCTTACTAAGGTCGACTCTGAGGTAGAACGTAGACTCGCTGCCTCACTCCCCCCGACCGCGATAGCACCCAGGGCAGAGTCCTCCCGGGAGGACGATGCCGTCGTAATAGACGACGACGACGACCCCCTGAGGCCAGTCACAATCGACGAGGTGAGGACCCTGATCGGGGGTCTCCGCCCACGTAAAGCCCCCGGCGCCGACGGTATCACCAATCGTGTGTTCAAGCACTTCTCTGTGCCCCTACTTAACCTGCTGGCCGCGATCTTCAACGCGGCCTTTTCCAATAACATCTTTCCACAACAGTGGAAGCAGGCCACAGTGATTGGTATACCGAAACCCGGCAAAGTCAAAACCGACCCGGCTAGTTATCGCCCGATAAGTCTCCTCAGCACGATGGGGAAACTTTACGAGCGCATAATCTACGCCCGCCTCTTGGCATACACCAATGCCAACAAACTCCTCCCTGACGTCCAATTTGGCTTTCGAGCCAGACACTCATGTGTTCACCAGGTGCACCGCATCGTTGAACACGTCCTCGTAAAATCAGCCCGGCAAGGTTTCCACACCGGAGCACTCTTCTTCGACGTGGCTAAAGCCTTCGACAGAGTCTGGCACAACGGCTTATTATACAAGCTGTTGGAGCACGAAGTACCAGACCGTCTCGTACACATCATACGAGACTTCCTGTCGGATCGTACCTTTAGATACCGCGTCGAGGGAGCCTTCTCCACCCCTCGCCCGATCCGAGCAGGAGTTCCCCAGGGGTCAGTCCTCTCCCCCCTCCTGTTCTCGCTGTACACCAGCGACATTCCCACCCCCAAGGCGGCCCATCTGGCCCTCTTCGCAGACGACACCGCTCTGTATTACTCGGGCAGGAGCCCGAGTGTCATTCACTCTCGACTCCAATCCGCAGCCGACGCCTTAGGCGACTGGTTCAGGAAATGGAGGATCGAGATAAACCCCTCCAAGAGCACTGCCGTGCTCTTCTCTAGGGCAAGAGCCCCCCCGATCCTACCACCCGTCCGAATGTTCGGCGAGCCTATCCCTTGGGATGGGAAAGCCAAATATTTAGGGGTGATCCTCGATCACAGGCTAAACTTCAGGGAGCACCTGCGGACCGTTCGCAATCGGGCCGCATTTGCTCTTGGTCGATTACACTGCCTCTTGAATGCACGCAGTAAAATGTCCCTTGTTAACAAGGTGAGAATTTACAAGACGTGCATTCGACCGATAATGACGTACGCCAGCCCGGTGTTCGCGTACGCCAGTCACAGATCCCTATACCGACTCCAAACGCTGCAGAATCGGTTTATGCGGCGCGCCGTGGGCGCACCATGGTACGTCCGCAATAAAAACCTACACGCCGATCTCCAACTGCCTACCATCAAGCAGTGGATGAAGCAAGCGTCCAAAACATACTTTGATTCGGCCACTCACCATCCAAACCATTTGGTGGTAAAGGCGGTCAAGTACACCCCATTCAAGGGCTTCTCACGTAAGCACCGTCGTCCCAGGTCCGTCTTGGACGAACCGGACGACGAGATCACTACTTACCTAGCTCAGATTAAAACCATTAGAGACTCCCGTGACACTCCACACAGACCGATAATTCGTACTCGTCGGACGAGAGTACGACCGCGATCGCGCCGCGACCTCCAACGCCCTCCATGACCCTTAGTTTGCATATCGTACCGATAAAAAGCCCCCCTCAACGCGGACGGGGGGCCGCGTCATGTCATTAACGTAGAGCGAAAGTTGCACTAAACTCCCTAAAATGATGATCTCTGCCCTCTCCCCGCCAGTAATCGCCCAGAGTCGAAGTTCGAACCCCACAGGGGGTGCCCTCCGGCGCGGGTTACTTAATTTCTAGACGGCTCGAGCCCTCTGCTCGCCTCTATAGTCCGGTGAAGCAGTGAAAGCCTCCTAGGCTAACTGTAGCGTCATACAAAAAAAAAAAAAAAAAAAAAAAAAAAAAGTGCGTCTCTGAGTCTCGATCTGACAGTCGACGCGCACGGACACGGTGCGCGTGTTGCTTCTTTCGGAGCAACGCCAGTTAATTGGAAGCGGTTTGGAATCACTGGCCTAGGGGGCTACCCTAGTCAACTCCAAACCGAAATCCCACTCCTTACCCTACCTTCCCATTCTCTCTTGTTGTTTGGGTGCTGACGGCTTCGGCCCATATCACCCTCTGCATTAGAGCTGCTAGGAACCCTTTCGCACAATAAGACTGGCGAAAGGGATACAAGCTTAGGGCTCACCTCAGGTACACATACCTCCTCGTCGAACCCGGCGAGGAGGGTGATACACACACGAACACACCCTCGGGCCCGTCCAACCCGAGGCGATAGGTGTTAGGGACCAAACTCTGTTAGAGCGACTGCTGAGAAGTTTCTTGTTGGTTCTTCTTCTCGGAACGCTCCGGGAGCGAACCAACGTAAATTTCGTTAGCTGTTAGGCCACTACGACCATCACAAAATGGCCGCCTCCGTCGCTGACGTCACTAAGGACCCCCGCTTCTTAGAAGCCATTATCAAACATCTGAAGTCCGACCCAGTATAATAATAATAATATATAATATACTGGGCTAACTTGGTCGAGACCATTAAGGTCAAAACCATGTTAGAGGACCCCCCATCTCTCCCTTGCTCAGACGTATCAGCGCAGGAGCAACTCACTCTTACCATCCCCTCCTCGTCTGCCTCGTTCACTCCGACGGACAGGCAGACACCACTCCCCCGCAACCGCACCCCCTCTCCATCTCAGCCGCTGCTAACCGCAGAGGAAGAGATGGATGTCGTCCAACTCGACAGCGACGACGAAGCCCACAACAAGTGGGTAACTGTCAAGCGCAATGGGAAAGCTGACAAGCGGACCCGTGCCGACAAATCGTCGTCGTCGTCATCTTCTGACAGCTCTTCGGGCTCCGACTCTGAGGCCTCATCTCAGGAAAAGAGCAAGAAAAGCGCCAAGTCAAAGAAACTTAGGACTGAGAGACCCTCTGGGTCAAACTCAGCTCCTTCCCCCCACACCCCCTCCGCCCCAGCCTCTCAGGCTAAGGCCAAACCCTCTGGCCTCACGGCCAAGATCATCAAGCCCCCTCCCATCATGCTACTCAATATTGATAAGTGGCAAGAAATGTCCACAGTATTGAAGTCCAAAGGGGTAGTTGTGCTAAGCACTACCTACATACAAAATGAGCAGATGTACAAGGTACAACTGCAGATCCCGTCAGAATACAGAATTACCACCGTCTTCTTCGATGCCCGTAAGGTAGATTACTACACTTACGGCACCGCAGAGGACAAGTCCCTCCGAGTGGTAATTCGGCGCGTTTGCCGCCACCTCCCAGTCGATTTGATCAAGGAGGACCTAATCACCCAGGGGTACCCCGTGAGAGAAGGGCATCGGATGCGCCGATCAAACGGTGGCGAGCCCTTTGACATGGTGCTGGTCCACCTTGATCACTCCAAAGAAGGACAGAAGATCCTCACTGTCCTCAAAACAGTTTGCGGCGTCGGCGGCATTCACGTCGAGCCGCCACGGCGAGGGACCGTTCAGGGGCAGTGTCACAACTGCCAACTGTCACGTCGCCCCGAGGCGTGTTAAATGCCTGACCCCAGGTCACCACACCTACGACTGCCCCAGACCAAAGGATCGTAGCGAATGCACTGAGCCACCTGGCTGCGTGAACTGCCAGTCCCTGGGACACACTGCGAACTATCGCGGCTGTCCCAAGGCACCGGCGAGGAAACCCGCCAAGAGGCCCCGCAGCAAGCGCAACGCTCGCAAACCTCAGGCGCAGACTAGCTCTGCCGAGCCCCAAGCAAGCCCTTCCCCGCTAATGTCCTTGGATGTCCAAAAGACATCCCTGCGACCAGCAAGACCCCACTGGCCCCTGCCAGACTACGTCCCCTCGACCGCACCCATGGCTGCGGGTGAGGCGGTCGCCCCTAAGGCTGTGCCAGTCCCAGCCAAAGACCGACCCACTTCCCCAGAATTGACAATCACTGACCCGACATACTTGATATAGCACTCCTCAAGAATACAAACTTACGTTTGGCTTCTGTGGAAGTGCTGCACGAGTTAGACTCTGACCATAGACCGGTCGTCCTTAACCTTGCCTCCCGCACTAGCCACTCTGGCGCGAACAGCAACCTCCCACCCAGATACGTAACCGACTGGCAGAAACTTGAGGGCAAACTCAAGACAGCCACGTCGGAGCACTTAGACTCAATCCCGTCTAGGGGTCGCAATACCGGAGCTTTTCTCCAATACCGGTATTACCCGTATTAGGTCTAGGAGAATACCGGGAATATAATAATAAAAAAAAACTCTAAATGTCGAAAATACCGGAAATACCGGGTTCCGGTATTTTCGACATTTAGAGTTTTTTTTCCGTGATAGTCATTAATTGATTATAATGGGTGTTTTTTTAGAGGTATAGAACTTTAAGTTGGCATTACTGTTCAAGATGGCGACCGATTTAACAGCTGTCAAGTGATTTATTCCCAGTTTGGTTTGGCAATTCATTATGAATAGACTCACGCCTGAACAACGCTTGCAAATAGTGCAATTTTATTTCGAAAATAATGGTTCTGTGCGGAATACGTATCGCGCACTACGTCCATTTTATCGTCGACAAAATCGTCCATCAGAGCAGTTAATTCGATTAAACATGCAACGTTTTCGCACCACGTTTACTCTTATGTATAACTCGCATCCCCCCAGAGACGCCGTACGGTGCGTACAGAAGAAGCTATTGCTGCTGTATAGCGTAGCATTAAGGAAGACCCGAATGAGTCTATCCACCATCGAGCACAGGAATTGGATCTGTGTCCATCCACTTTATGGAAGATTTTGCGGAAGGATCTTGGTTTACGTGCTTACAAAATCCAACCCGTGGAAGAATTGAAGCCAAACGATCATCAAGTAAGGCGTAGATTCGTCGAATGGGCCCAAAAAGAGATTGCCGTTGTTCCCGATTTTCATAAGCGAATTTTGTTTAGCGATGAAGCGCACTTCCGGTTGAATGGCTACGTCAACAAACAAAACTGCCGCATTTAGTGTGAAGCTAATCCTTAAGTGTCTGTCAAAACACCATTACATTAAGAAAAACTGACTGTTTGGTGCGCTTTATGGGCTGGTGGAATCATTGGTCCGTACTTCTTCAAAAACGATGATGGCCAGAACGTTACAGTCAATGGTGATCGGTATAGAGCCATGATTACTAACTTTTTCATTCCGAATTGAACAGCCATGATGTCCAGGAGCTGTGGTTCCAACAAGATGGCGCAACATGTCACACAGCTCGTGCCACAATCGATTTATTGAAAGACACGTTTGGTGACCGCCTAATTTCACGTTTTGGACCTGTGAATTGGCCTCCAAGATCTTGTGATTTAACACCGCTAGACTACTTTCTGTGGGGCTTTTTTTTTTTTTATAGGGACTAGTCCCTCCCTCTTACCCACCACTGCAACTTCTGTAAGCCAGGATCAACAGTGGCACACAATGAAATGACACTGAGCGGTGAATCTCAGGCATGTCCCGGGGAATGGCTTTAACTGTCTTGGATCCCGCAACGAATTTAATCAGAAAGAAAAAAAGGAGGAGTTAGAAATAAATAGGTCCACTTGCCTCCAGAGCAAAGCGGGAGACAGAATGATATAAAGAGGCTATAGCCTCATTAAACGAGAGAATTGCAACTAGAGAAGCCAGCTGCAAGAGCACCAAGGATTAATTTAAGGGTCCTAAGTGAGCTGTTATATTTGATTCCAATAGTAGGTATGGCAAAAGCGCTTAAACGCACGGAAGTTGTTCCTTGTTGCTACAAGATCCGTATAATAAACTACTCCAGATATTGGTTGCAAGCTATTTAACATAATATCACGCTGATTTTGCCAGAGATCACATTCCCAAAGTATGTGGTGAGCGGTTTGTTCATATTCGTTACAGGAAGTTGACCACAGACAGATTGGTGAAGATACTAATTTGAAACTAAACAATTTACTTTTAAAATTGCCGTGTCCGGTAAGAAATTGTGCAACACAATGGTCTATGATTAGCCAAGTGTTATTTAACCGTTCGCGTATGTCCGGAAAGAACTGGTGTAGATGGCGACCCTTGGTTGAGGTATTCCATCTACATTGCCATTCATTTAGCAGTTCGTCATTTAAGTTAGCAATTGGCATAAATAGCCTGGATATTTTAGCACGGTCGCGTAATGATAAGAAATCATTATTTAAACTTTTTCGCGTATTATAATACATCGCTGCTCGTCTTTGAACCTCAAGATCAACCGGAAGTACACCCGCTAGGACAGGTAGGGCCTCTGTGCTTACTGTTCTATAGGCTTTACACAAAAATATCAACGCCAACCTTTGGCTTTGTAGTAATTTACGGCGAGCAGCTCCGATGGTAGCCCTATCAGCCCACACAGGCGAGCCGTAGCATATACATCCAAGATAAGTAGCTCCGTAAATGATTCTAAGAGTATTGAAAGAGAGGCCCCAGGTTGCCGTTGATATCCTTGTAAGTGCAAAAAAGTTTCGCTTAGCCTTTTCTCCAACTGATTTAATATGTTCTATAAACGAGAAGTTCTTTTCTAAAACTAAACCCAAATAACACGTGGATATCTTACGTTTAACAGTAACATTATTCAGTTTTACGCTCGTGGGAGATTTTAGTTCACCCTTCAGAAGGAGTTGGTAGGTTTTATGGGGAGCAAAAGTAAGGCGATTTCTTTTACCCCATTCACTTATCATACTTAAACAAGTTTGAGCCAGATTTTCCAACTCTCTCCTGGAGTCACCCTGTATAAGTAAGAGGCCATCGTCGGCATATGCCGTTAGAGAGCAGCGTGATGGCAAGGGCAATGTCAAGAAATCTTCAAAACGCAAGTTCCAAAGATACGGCGCGAGCACGGAGCCCTGGGGGCAACCCATGGTTAACGATTTAGTGACTCTGTAGTGACCAAGCTTAAGAGTTGCAGAGCCATGTACAAAATAAGATGTTATTATCGAATATATATTACTGTAGCAACCGCGTAACTTCAGTTTTTGTAACAAAATTGGCCACCACGTGTTATCAAACGCCCCTGAAATATCTAGGAATATGGCCAAAACGTATTTACATTCGGACGAGTTTACAGTTTTCCTCACCGAGATAGCTGCGTCTACTGTCGATTTACCCGCAGTAAAACCAATTGATTACCATGAAATTTTGGCCCTCCTGGTAGCAATCGCGGTACGATAAGTCGTTCTAGAAGCTTGCCTAAGGAAGGCAGTAACGTTATTGGTCGATATGACTTAGGGTCCTCAGGCAGTTTATCACCATTTTTCGGTATAATACGAATAAAACCGTTCCGCCAGGTACGCGGAAAAGTCCCTTCAGATATGCAACGATTAAAAAGTTTTAAGATTAATTGACCGGATTGTTTCGTGGCTTCTATTATCATTTTGTTGGATATTTTATCTTCACCTGACGCTTTGTTAACAGGTAGCGATTTCACAGTATTTATAAACTCATTAATAGTAGGAAGACTCGACATATACGTAGCGGGTGAATCATTTGCGCACTGCCTAATCTGCTTGTGGTAGTCATTATCGATCAAGGAACTATCATCAGGTATGAGCGAATTAAGTAGGGATTCCGTGGTCTCCTCTATGCCACTGGTGTAGGTATTATTAATTTTTAAGTTTTGAATATAAGCTAGATCTATAGACCTATTTGCTTTGAACTCATGGTATAGGGGTGACCACGGGCCTTCTTTTTCTAATTTATCGACTATTTTTCTAATAAGATTGCCTTTGGATTTCTCTATTGACGAGCGGTAACGTGAACAAGCAATTTTCAGATTAATATATGCACTATTTAAAACATCGCCTACGATTTTACGTTTTTTTAGTGTATTATATTTTTTACGTGCTCTCCGAAATTCACAGCGAACTTTAATTAAGTAGGTATTCCACCAATCGCATCTTCGAATATTAGTGACAGGGACGCGGCCTATTGCAATATCGGCACAGTAGGTAAAAGTATCCGACATAATTACGGCACATTCTTCTGTTGTTATTTCATCCCGGGTGAAATCCCTGGCATGCGCGGCAAAAAGAGCTCTGAAAAAATCCCAATCGGCCCCTTTGAGCCGATATCCATAATTACCGTAAGTAGCCGTAGGTCTTTGTACCAACCGAGGAACAAACTCGTACACGATTAAGCGGTGATCACTGGATGAAGCGTCAGGCAAAACACGCCATCCATCTTTTCGGACGTCTGAGCTTGAAAAAGTGACGTCAATAAAAGATTCGCCAGTAGGGCTACAATAAGTAGGCGGTGCATCAGGGGTGTTATGTATTGATAGATTCATCTCAGCGACGAAATCTTCTACGGCATTACGCCGTTCTGTATCGCTTGAACGGTATTTGCCATACCATAACGTAGAGGATGCGTTAACATCTGCACCAATAATGATTTTGTGTCCATTGAGAGACATCAAAACAGTGCGCAAGTGATGTAAATGGGGACCAACAGGATCTGAATACTGAAAATAACAGCTCACTACGTAAACTTTCCAGGATGGGGATGATATTTCAGCGACAGCACAGTGTGACGTCATGAGGTTTATATATAGGGTATTTATATGGCGCTTACCGTAAAATTAGTACGCGTGACGTAAATAGCAGCCCGTGATCTGTTGTCTAGCTGCACCAATTTATTTTTTAAACGCGCATATTGATATTGTTCTTGTACGAGCACTATATCTAAGTTGTATTCATTGACTAAAGTTTCCAACTCTGATGTCGCAACCCTATCATTGTGAAGGTTTAGCTGCCCTATTTTTAAGTTAGCCATATTAATATTTGGTATTTAGGACTAACTGCTCAAGTTTATGATTAAATGTGGGGCAGTTTTCCGAGCCGCATTTGTGGTCATGAGGTTTTTTATATGCTTTACACGATGCACAAACTGGTTTAAATTCTGGGTCATCATGATGACTATAGGATTTTGTTGGATGTGCTTCTGCGCATAAGGCACAGGTAGGTGATTTATTATTGCAGTACTTGAAAACATGCCCATATTGCTGGCAGTTTAAACACCGAACTACCTCTAAATCATCAATGAAGCGGCATCTAGCCCGGTCGATGAAAAGTTTTTCTTTAGTGTTGACTAAATGTTTTCGTATTTCCGGTTCGAGCTCAATTCCCACCCACTTGCGCCCATTAGCTACGTTACGCTTTCGCACAATTTTGGTCTTAGATGTAAAATCGTCTTCGCTGACCTTAATATTTTTCTCATCTTTGATATTTTGCCTATATAAAGCCGTTAAGAAGACCTGGTCGTCCATTGATGATGGTACATCTTTAATAAGTATTCGCGGTCGTCGCCCGGAGGGAGTTTGAAGTTTTAAGCCCGCCGAACGAATGGCCTCGACAGATCGTATTTTATTAAGTTGGCTTTTATTTGCCACTCGAAGTACAACGCCAGAATTGGAAGTTTTTTTAACGCCTACTATTTGAAAACCGTCGTCGGCGGGTTTTATGGCCTTCATAAGCGCTTCCTTAGTCGCCGACGAAGTCGCGTACTCCGCCGATCGCTCAGCGGTGGGATATGCAATAATTGAGGGAACCGGTTTTCGCGTTTGTACTATGGGGGCGGTGGTTTTTTTTGGTAAACGCAGTTTTAACTGTTCCGCGTACGTAGGAGTCTCAAAATTAGTTTTATTTACGCAAAGGTCTAACTGTCGTTCTGCGTTCGACAATTTCGTTTCATTACATGAAGATCTAAGCGCAAGTAATGAGATAAAACTTGTAAGGCGCTGCGTACAATCCATCACCGATAACTTATTCGCTATATTCATACCCGAGTTGGAATCACTGACTAACTCGTTAATCTTTGACAAATAAACTGAAGCTTGTGTCACAAGATCGCAATAGTTTTATCGCAATTTTTTAAAGTAGACGGGTATTCGGATTGAGATCCCCGAAAACGTTTTATATCCGATTCCGGTTGATGGTCGGGAGTATAAAACGTCGGTGACGCATCGCCTATCACGCGTTTGTTTAAGCCTGAAGCGGCGTTCTCGGTGTTCGTTTACTTTTGGAAAAACCTTCTCGACCTCTATCGGGTGGGACATCATTTATTTTTGACATAGTTATTTACAAAAATAAGCAAGCGCTTTAATGTAAACACAGATATTAAGCGCGATAAAAAGCGACTGTTACTTTGTACGCGGTACCCTCACAAGAATAAAAGTTAAACTTACTCACCGAACGATAATTTGGTAAAAAATCCAGATATTACTTATCAAAACACTTACAGATTGTAGTATTCAACACTAACACAAAGCTAGAAACAGAGCACAGGTCACAAAACAATCACGAAATAGCAAAACAAATAATATAATTGCACAGCGAACCTCCGACACACTGATCCGTGGCAGAGCGGGGAGGGAAGTTTCTGTAGGGCTATGTAAAGTCATTGATCTATGCGGATAAGCCACAAACGCTTATTGCCGATATACGGCCACAAATGTTGGAAAAAGTCATCGAAAATTGAACGTCCAGATTGGACTACATCCGAGTCAGCCATGGCGGTTATATGCCAGAAATCATATTTAAAATGTAATGCTACAAGATTATCTTTCGGATAAATAAAATTCATGTCAATCGAATAATCCATCGTTGTTTTATTGCAATTTAAAGTTCTATACCTCTAAAAAATAAACCCTTTAGTATAGTGAAATCTCTAATTTAAAAGAAAGAAAGAAAGAAAAAATCATTTATTCATTACCAGGACGGACATAACAATGAAATATACAATAATAGAAAAACAAACAATGAAAATCTTATACTTAATATTAAAAGGTATTATAATTTGAAGTATCACAACAATAAAAGAGTGTTTTAGAGAAAATCTAATTTTAATCAAATAAAACGAGTATCTCCCTCAGTTCCACTTATCGAACTTGCAACATTAGAAAGGTTAGGTACAATCTGGGGATATGGCAGTGCCCCCGCCAAGTCGAGCGCAAAGCAACGCTGCCGTATCAGTTCCTTTTCTGGAACCATTTCGCCGCATTTTCAGGCCCCGGTTTTAAGAACCTCTGGATGGGACTAGAACACTGAAACTTCCCTCATCTTGTAAGCTATAATCACACACTTGAAATCCAAAATTTTGAGTCATTAGATCTTTTAATTCCAAAGCTAAGTGAAAGCAAAGTTACGCATTTTCGACACTGACATATGATCATCAAAATAGAACTGGTACTTCCCATTGACCTAGAGGAGCCTAGAGCGCAGAAATTTGGTACAGAGTTAGAGTTTAACGCCCACATAGAGGAAAGACTATCAAAACTGGGATCATGGAAAATCAGGGCTACCTAGCGACCCTGATGAGAAACCGTAAAAGCACGGTTTCGACCGACTGCCTTTGCAAAATTTATTCTGCGTAGTGGGACTCGGTTTCTAATATGAACATAAAATGAAAATGTCCATATCCCTACTATCTATCAGTAAAAATAATTAGCTTTGTGCAAAAATAGGTGAAGTTCCACCAAAAACATTCTGTAAAAAAATAGCCAAACTGCTTGTTTATCTCTAAAAAGTCATGAAATCTCTAGACAAAGTTGAGCCAAGTCTAAGGTTCCATACTGCAATTTCTTTATTATTATATTTTATGTTATGTTAGGTTAGTTAGTATCCTTTCATTTTATAAATAAGAGACTCTTAAATAAAAACGTGTTAAAAAAAGGGACGGGACAACCCCGCTTCTGAGTTAAGCCGTTTGATAGGGTAACCCGTTCATTGGGTAACTCGTATCGCAGTGTTACCCTTTGATTGACTTACAGCCTCGAAACCCAGTGAAAGGGTTAACACTTTTTTTATGGTAACCACAGGAAGGGGTTAACCCCTTCAATGACTTAATAATAATAATAATTTATTTAACTCAAGTAACATGACTCATATTTGTTAGTAACAATAATTCTTACACCTATATTAGTATTCCTATAACAACACACACACACACACACACACACACACACACACACAATCACTGCCACTCTCCCAACACTGAGGTGGACAGCTTGCAGCAGCGACTCACATAAACACAATCGAGTCTGCTGGCCACACAGCTCATGATAATGTTGGGGCTGACCCGTACGCGGCGCACCAGGGAAGCGCATCGTTTTCTCATAGTTGTATAAAAACAATCAACTCGAGCATCCGCAAACATCCCTGATGCACTACAAAAGCGGGGCAACCCCATCAATATCCTGAACGCATTATTATATTGTACGCGAAGGGCGCTGTACGATTTCTGCGTATAATGAGCCCACACACTGCACGTGTAAAACGAAGTGCAGTATGCACGAAACAGGGTTTTTTTAACACCCGGTGAACAACGTGCAAATCTGCGAGCTATCATATTTGCCCTAACCGACAGCGCCCTTCGCTCACGCTCAATATCCTCATCGTCTTTCATGCCAGCGGTCAAGACGTGTCCAAGGTATTTTATCTTATATACCCGTGTGAGCGGAGTTCCATTAAGACTGACTGGTGGTATAGTTTTTGGACCTAGTCCACCGCCGGAACCAAAGACCATGAGCTCACTCTTACACGCATTGTATACCAATCCATGAAGTTTGGCATAGGCTTCACAAATGCTCACTAACCTCCTAAGGCCACAAACAGAGGCGCTCAATAGAGTCATATCATCAGCGTAGGTAATGTTGTTCATACACACCCCATCTATGTAACAACCAGCGCGCTCTCTACTGAGCGCCTCGATCAGTTCATTGACGTAAACATTGAAGAGCGTAGGTGAGGTCAACCCCCCCTGCCTCACCCCGCACTCCGATCCATACGGCTCCGACAAGGCCCCAGCCCATCGAACCTGATTGATCTGGCCTCCATACCAGCACTTGAAAGTGCTTATAATTTCAGAAGGAACTCCGGCTTTCTGAAGCTTACCCCAAAGAGTACTGTAGGAGACCAGATCAAAGGCTTTGGAAAGATCGAGGAAGCACGCATACACAGGTGTTTTCCGGTCAGTGTAGTACTTGACAGCCCACTTTAGACATAGAATGGCACTCTCAGTAGACAGCCCAGCTCGGAACCCGAACTGGTTGTCGTGCAGTTTAATATGATTGCTAAGCTGTCTATTAAGCAGGCTGTCAAGCACTTTCGATATCACCGTCGCCAGGGAAATAGGCCTATAGTTTTTTATATCCGCGATATCACCTGTTTTGTTTTTTACTATAGGCACTACAATCGTCCTAGTCATCTGACTGGGTAAGTACTCATGACTTATACAAAAGTTGAATAACATTGCCAACACTCTTGGTAAATGAGGACCCGCGTACCTTAGGTGTTCAATGCTCAGACCATCATGACCTGGAGACTTTCCTCTCGAAATAGCGGTGATGACACCCTTGATGTCCTTGGCTGTAAACCTAGTTTCAAGATCATGATGGTCCGGCGCATCAGGCATAAACACGCTGGATCCCAATGGTGACTTTACTTTGAACTGTTCTTTAAAGAGGTTAGCAATGTCTACAGGATCCAGAAGCCCTTGAATAGCTTACCTTCTTGAAAAGGTTTTATTCGAGTTAACCTGAATTAGCAGCGTGTAGATGGGAGTAGGTACACTCGCACCCGTGCGGTGCCTCATTGCCTAACTACTTTTAGGTAGGTACAACAAATTTGACGAACGAACGACTTTTTATATTTTAAATTTGAAAGTTTAGTGATGACAAATAGTCGAGCTAATAATTAACGTGTTATTTAAAGAACTGACTTACTTTAATCTTAATATTGTGACAATCTGTATGATGTGATTATATTTTGTTAAATAATTATTATAATATTTTGCTGTGTGGTGATGGCATAGGATATCATCACCCCATTTTATCACGTAGGGGGCGCAGAAATCGACCGAGGGCATACCTACCAGAGAACCGGCAGCAGCGTTTATCTATGAACTATGACCATCAAACTTTCTTTCGCCAACCCGTCTGCCAAGCTATGGGGCTCTGGGGGTCTGCCAAGCTCCCATTCTTTGGGGAGGCTTTTGTCAAGCTGTTGACGTACTTTGGCTGACATGAGGACGATGAAATAATTAACGGGCGTGTTGGCATGGTTGGCAAATGCTTGCTTTTCACGCCGGAGCTCGTGGGTTCGATTCCATCTAGGAAAGATATTGGTGTGCATGAACATGTCTGTTTGTCCTGAGTCTGGGTGTAATTATCTACATAAGTATGTATTCACAAAAGAAAAGTAGTATATGTAATATATTAGTTATCTGGTTTCCATGGTACAAGCTCTGCTTAGTTTGGGTTCAGATGACCGTGTGTGAATAATGTCCCAGGATATTATTATTATTATTGTACTGTTGAAACTTGGTAGATGTATTCTGTGAACCGCATTAAGATTTTCTCACAAAAATAGAAAAAGAACAATAATTTTGGGGGTTCCCCATACATAGAACTGATGCTAATTTTTTTTTCATCGTACCTTTACATGTGGGGGATCTATGGATAGGTCTTCAAAAATGATATTGAGGTTTCTAATATCATATTTTTCTTAACTGAATAGTTTGAGCAAGAGACACTTCCAAAGTAGTAAAATGTGTGCCCCCTTGTAACTTCTAAAATAGGACAATGACAAAACTGAAAAAAATATATGATGTACATTACCATGCAAACTTCCACTGAAAATTGGTTTGATCGAAATCTAGTAAGTAGATTTTTTTAATACGTCATAAATCGTATACCGCAATTTACCGTTCATTTAATCAACTGAGATACTTGCTGCTATGGAACCCTTCATGAGCGAGTCCGACTCGCACTTGGCCTGTTTTTTTAAATATTGAGATGTTATAACGTTTTTCGAAAAAAGAAGGTTACCGCCGCTCTTGCAAGTAAATTGCAAGCTATTAGCTTTAACAGCGTTTTCATTTCTGATTACATTAATAAAGATATGGACGTTTGTATTAATAGTTATACATATCTCTCAGTCACCAACATTTTAGTCGTCGATCATACCAATTCAATCAATATCTTCTATTATTCTAGAGCAATGAGCTGCCAATAATCTTGTCATTTTTTTATGATAACTGCCATTGTCACTAGTGATTGAAAAATAATTCAACATCTCTCAAACTTAATCTTTTAGGAAGTGGTAGTGCTTTCTTCAATAAGGGCGATAAAAACCCTTTGAAAAAATAACAGACCCATCACGTTACTGAGCCATGTTTACAAGTTGTTTTCGAGAGTCATTACGAATCGTCTCACGCACAGGTTTGACGTCAACTACACTTCTGAACAAGCCGGTCGCCGAAAATGCTTTAGTACCATATACCACATACATACGCAGCGGCAAGTTATTCAGAAGACCGAGGATTTATCCAGCCATTATGCTTAGCGTTTGATTGAATCGAAACCTGGATGTACTGTGATATTTCCAAAATTCCAAATTAACTACCGGTATGTCGAGGTGTTAAAGTGTTTGTATGAGAACTCGCAACCTATACGATTGCAGCGAGGCGTGAGACAGGGGGATATAACATCTCCATCTCCAGAACTATTCATCACTGCATTGGAAGATGTCTTTAAGCTCCTGGACTGAAAGGCTTTGGCATCAATCTCAATGGCGAATACATCCCTCACCTTCGTAATCATGGGTGAAACATTGAACTACCTCGGTACAATGCTCGAAGACTTCAGCAGTGTCTCTCTACTAGTGGGTCTCAAAATGAACATGGATAAGACAAATATCATGTTGAACATTCAGGTTGCACCCATTCCAGTTAAGGTAAGGGACTCTGCACTCGAGGTTGTGGAGAGCTATAACTATACCTAGGACAGACCACCCCACTAGGGAGGCGGTCCAACGCGGTGGTTTTCACCGAAATCTGCGTGCGCCAAGAGAACGGGAGGGCGCCAGAAGAAACGTTCATTGAGTACCGTCGGGATGACTACCGGCACGTATTAGTGCACTGGCGCGCACGGCTAGAATTACGCCTAAATGTGCGCCAGCGTGCCGTCGGTGCCATCCTACCTCACCTCAAGGCCTGGGTGGAAAGGAGTCTGCCCAACGCACTCTCGCTGAGTGCCCGGCCCGGGTGGCCAAAATGCCACTCAAGATCGTAGGGGCAATGCTGGTGGGTGACTCTTCTAAATGGCACGCCGTGGTCTCCTTTTATGAGGCAGTCATGTTCCAAAAGGAGGCCGCCGAGCGCGAACGGGAGAGATCGCAGACGGAGGAGGCGTCGGGGTGGCGGCTGCAACCGGTAGCCCAACTCCCCCTCGGAGCCGCGGCGGCAGTAAGAGAAGTCAATGTTACCAGCTAAAAGAAGACAGCGATCTGTTTATGGCGCAGTCGCTGTGCCGGACTGGCAGAAGTCGGCAAATAGCGAGGACAATCCAGAGCCCTCTCAGGGTACGTGTGGGACCATCATACCATCTGGAACTTTTCGCATAAGTGGTGCACCGGAGCAACATAGCCGCGTTCCCGGGGCTCCCCCATCAGGCGCCAAGAGAAGCCCACGGCAGGTAGGTTTAGTCGGTGCGAGTCTGACGAATCCATCCGTAAACATTTTTGCGGGTGGCATACGTAGGCATTCGACCTGGCTTATCAAAAAAAAGGTAAGAGGTCCACTTCGAGTAGGAGATCAATTGTAGAATCCAGGGCCAGGGCAGCGTTCGGAAAGCTAAGCTTCTGGTCCCAAATACCAATCAAAAGTCTTCGATTAGTATGTGTTGCCTCTGATGAATTAGGGAACTAAGACGTAGTCGCTCACTACGGGACTAATAAAACGGCTCATGGTCACCCAAAGAGCAATGGAGTACGCCATGTTCGGAGTTTCCCTCCGAGATCAAATCACAAATCTCAAGATCCAACCAAGAGAGGCAAATGAAAAAAACCGACATAGCTTGAATAATTGCCAAGCAAATGTGGCGGTGGGCAGGGTACATAGCTTGCAGAATCTACGGCCGCTGGGGCAGAAAGTTTCTCAAGTGACGACCAAGAACCGAAAAACGCAGCGTGGGCCTCCAACAAGATGGACCGATGATCTTGCGAGGGCCGATGACAGCCGCTAGATGCGGGCAAGGCAGGATCTGCAGTTGTGGAGTATCTTTGGGAAGCAATGCACTTTGCCCAGCAGTACCTTCGGCTGATATGATGATATTGATGATGGTTATGATGATGATGCATCTATTCAATAACGGTGTACGCCACCACGCCCTCGCGGTTTAACTTTAACAGAATGAAAATCAAATTCTTTGTTATAATATAATTATGTCCTCCTAGCCGAATTTCGGCCCCAGCGGCCAGTCTCAATGGGGACTGGCCATGTGAGCGGGACATACCACAAGTGTGTGTGCAAATACAGGGGCACTATCTATTCCATCACTCTCATTATCCGATGGGACGATTAGCGGAACGACCGGAAGGTCAGGTACAGGATCGACGGCTTTACGTGCTCTCCGAGGCATGAGGCTATAATACCGCCAACTCCCAGACTTCGGGCTGACACTAAGAAATTTTTTTTTTACGTAAAAATCCCATAGACACTTTTGGCCCAACCCGGGATTTGAACCCAGGACCTCGTTATCTACGTTTGAAGATGCTATCACTAGACCAACGAAGCGTAGCACATACTTTAAAAAAAGAACTGCTAAATTGCTTTTACTTAATTCTGTAGTACCTACCGAGTTCCTAATTAAAAGAAATTATTAAACAAGAACAGACACGAAAAATTTAATATTACAGTGTTTAGCGACAAGCAAAATTGAACTTTAAAATAATAAATTCCAAATTATTACGACTAGATGTCACGTGCGGTGGTGTTTATGCAATTACCAAACCAATTTCGATGCGAAAGAGTGCATATTACAATGTCTTGGCTGGAATGGCTTACCCTGTTACAGTGTTACAGGGTATGAAAGGGTAACCCTTTCGGAAGCGGTTCATTACACCCGTTCGAAGGTGTAACTCGTATCATAGGGTTTATTTTTTAAGCGCTTAAAAATACCCGTTCAAAAACCCGTTCAACGAGTATCCGGACGGTCCCTGGTTAAAAACCATTACATTGAAAATTAATGTTGTGTTTGAACGTGTTTCGGAACGGCGTAGTGATAGTGAACCCAGTTGGCTGTAGTAATATAATAATTCAATGAAACAATTTGGAGTACTTACTCGTTCGTTCGTTGTGTAATGAATACCGTAAATCCCGGTATTCAAAAATTAAATACCGGTATTGTAATGGCTTCTTTTCGGTCCGGGATCCCGGTATTTTCGGTATCCGGGATCCCGGTTTGCGACCCCTAATCCCGTCCCTTATTATTATTCCGTCGAGACCCTGAGCAAACGCTCGCAGCTATCGGCTCATTCACGACTCACGTCCAAATCCAAGTGAACGAATGTTCCCGGGAGGTCCCAGCGGCTGACGAGTTCAGACGGTGGAAGCTCCCGGACGATTTGCGTGAGTTAGTGACTGAGAAGAACGCAGCCATCAGAGCCTACGACTCCTATAACACCTTGGAAAACCGCACTCGAATGCGAGACCTACAGCGCACTGTACGGGAACGCATGACCGAGACGCAGGATTCCCGGTGGGAATCGGTGGGATAGGACGTTAGCCGAGATTCAACCCTCGCGGAAGGCGTTTTGGAACCTCTGCAAGCGACTCAAGACAGTCACCGACTGGACCATCCCCCCGCTGACGCGTCCGAATCAACGCCCCGCGTTTGACGACGACGAAAAAGCCGAATGCATGGCCGACAATCTAGAGACCCAATGTTCTCCCAGCAACCTACCAGTAGACCCGGATTACCTCAATGAGGTCGACTCTGAGGTAGAACGTAGGCTTGCCATCCCACTCCCTCCCGGGAGGATGACGACGTCGATGACGACGACGATCCCCTGAGGCCAGTGACCATCGAAGAGGTTAAAACCCTGATCAGGAAACTCCACCATCGCAAAGCCCCCGGATATGACGGACTCACCAATCGCGTTTTCAAGCAATTCCCATTGCTTCTACTTAGCCTGCTGGTCGCTATTTTCAACGCGGCCTTTTCTATCAACATCTTTCCACACCAGTGGAAACAGGCGAACGATCCGGCGAATTACCGCCCCATTAGCCTTCTCTGCGCCATGGGGAAACTCTATGAGCGCATCATCCACGCCCGTTTGTCGTGGTATATCCACGCAAACAATATTCTCCCAGACGAGCAGTTCGGCTTTCGAGCCAGACACTCCAGTGTTCACCAGGTGCATCGCATCGTCGAACACATCCTGGTAAAAGCCGCCCGAACCCGAAGCCATACTGGAGCACTCTTCTTCGACGTGGCCAAGCGTTCGACAAGGTCTGGCACAACGGCTTATTATATAAGCTGATTAAACTCAAAGTGCCTGACCGTCTCGTGCACATCCTACTAGACTTCCTTACAGATCGAACGTTTCGCTACCACGTCGAGGGAAATTACTCCTCCCTCAGACCGATCCGCGCAGGAGTTCCCCAAGGCTCAGTCCTTGCCCCACTCCTTTTCTTGCTGTATACCAGCGACATCCCCAAACCTAAAAAGGCTCATTTAGCCCTCTTCGCTGACGACACAGCTCTCTACTACTCTAGTAAGAGCCCGTCCGCCAATCACCGAGAACTCCAATCCTCAGCCAATGCCCTCGGCAAATGGTTCAGGAAAGGAGGATCGAAGTCCACGCCCACCACAGATCCCGTCCGAATGTTTGGTGAACCGATCCCCTGGGAGAGGAAAACCAAATATTTGGGAGTGATTCTCGATCAGAAGTTAAACTTCAAGGACCATCTGAGATACGCTCGTAACCGTGCCTCATTTGCCCTTTATCGATTGCACAGCCTCCTGAATGCACGCAGTAAAATGTCCCTTGAAAACAAGGTGAGAATTTACAAGACGTGCATTCGACCCATGATGACCGATGCGAGCCCGGTCTTCGTGCACGCTAAGGATCACCTTATCCACCTCCTCCAGGTAGTCCAGAACAAGTTCATGCGACGAGCCGTGGGCGCACCATGGTTCGTCCGTAACAAAAGCCTCCATGCCGATCTCCAATTGCCTACCATCAGACATTGGATGAAGCAAACGTCCAAAAGGTATTTTGAATCTGCCACTCACCATCCAAGTAAATTGGTGGTACAGGCGGTCAATTACACTCCCCTCCGACACTCAATTAAGCACCGTCGTCCGAAGCACGTCTTAGACGATCCGGACGACGAGACCACCGTTTACCTTGACCACATTAAATCGATTAGAGACTCTCGCAACACTGCACAACCGATATTTCGTACTCGCCGGTCGAGAGTACGACCGCGAACGCGTCGCGACCACCAGCGTCCTCCATGACCCTTAGTTTGCATTCGATCTGATGAAATGCCCGCTCCGGACCTAAACCGGAAGCGAGGCCCGCGTCGCGTATTAACGTAGAGCGACAGTTGCACAAAAATCCCTTAAATCACGATCTCTCGCCCTCTCCCCGCCAGTATCCGCCCAGAGCCGAGGTTCGAACCCCATAGGGGGTGCCCTCCGGTGCGGGCACTTAGTTTGTATTGTATTTTATTTCGTTTTTGTATTGTATTTAATTTTATTTTTTGTATTGTATTTTAATTTTTACTGTATTTAATTTTATTTTTTGTATTGAATTTTAATTTTTACTGTATTTTATTTTATTTTTTGTATTGTATTTTATTTTTATTTTTTGTATTGTATTTTATTTTTATATTGTGTTTTATTTTTGTATTGTATTTTATTTTATTTTGTGTATTGTATTTTTTTTGTTTTGTATTGTACTTAATTTATTGTATTGTGTAGCGACTGTATATCGCACATAATATCACGTATTTAGATAAGGCACATTTATTGATTAAGCTTAGCGATAAAATAAGACAGTATTTTACACGTACAACATTAGTATTTAAACCCTTTTTATATCTTAAATAAATCAGACTAAAATACCATCTTGTTGTCTCATTATTACTCTTGCCAAATCATATGGCAAATTGGTGACCCCGTGAAGAAAAACACGCAACATGACTCAACCAACGTGCAAATCAAGCAGCAACCAACATGAAACACTCGAAATAGCAGCTGGCACCGGCATTCTGTCCCGCATTCCGGAGTTTTGGAGGGACCAACCCAGATTATGGTTTACACAACTCGAAGCCATATTAGCACCACAGAAACAAGGCGACGATTACAAGTATTATACGGTGGTGGCGAAGCTATCCAAGGAAGAAATACTACAGGTTAGTGACCTTATTACCTGCCCGCCATCTACAGAAAAGTATAAGACCATCAAGGAACGTCTAATCGACTGCTATGAAGAATCAGAACAGCGTCAACTTCAAAAATTATTGTCTGAAATGGACCTCGGCGATCAAAAACCATCACAACTTCTACGCAAGATGCAAGTTTTGGGTAAAGGAAAAATCGGCGATGAAACCATCAAACTACTATGGTTGAGACTTTTACCACCATCAGTTACTACAGTTCTAGCTGTCACAGAGGACATGGACGTCAATAAGATGAGCCAGATTGCCGACAAAATATTATTAAATTCAAAACTTACTGAGGTATCAGCCGTAAACGAAAATATAAATAAAACAGACGACGGTGCAATGAACTGCATATTAGCCCAATTAGCAAAAATGCAATTGGAACTAAATACAATTCAGCGCAATCATAGAGACTATCGACGCAGCACTCCAAGTTACTATAAGCGTCAACATTCTCCATCGAGGTCAAGAGCAAGCAGTCGGGAAAGAAGACACCTTTGTTTCTACCACGATAAATTTAGAAAACACGCTAAAAAATGTGTTAAGCCGTGTGATTGGAACAAGAAAGTAACTCAAGGAAACAGGGAAACTAACTAAAGCACAGACTACGGCGGATCT
The DNA here is from genome assembly GCA_951640165.1 of Pseudoips prasinana. Classification (NCBI taxonomy): domain Eukaryota; kingdom Metazoa; phylum Arthropoda; class Insecta; order Lepidoptera; family Nolidae; genus Pseudoips; species Pseudoips prasinana. The sequence continues at coordinate 25,337,399 of OX621251.1, read as the reverse complement.
CTGTGCTATTCACCCGTCCAACCGCCTCACTATTACCAACCGAAAAAGTGGTATGAGATTTTTGATTGACACGGGAGCAAACATTTCAGTTATTAGCAAGCCACAGAGACCTTCATCTATACAAAGTGAACAATACACACTTTATGCCGCTAATGGTACAAAAATCAAGACATATGGTGAAAAAACACTCACTTTAAACTTGGGGCTACGTAGACGTTTTACGTGGAGCTTCGTCATCGCCGATGTAACGCAACCAATTATCGGCGCGGATTTTTTAGAGCATTACAAGTTATTAGTCGACATAGCTGGTCGGAAACTTATTGACAGGGTAGCTGAGCTGACGACGCCTGCAACCCTGACCAAATCGACGCAGCAATCAATTTGGACTATTTACGTTGGAAACAATCGGCGCAATACTCAACTTTTAAAAAAATATGAGGATATTACGAAAATTTCTTCCCTCCACACTACTCCAAAACACAAGATTAAGCATCACATTATCACTAAAGGACCGCCTGTATCAGCACGTGCAAGACCATTACCTCCTGATAAATATCATACAGCCAAAAAGGAATTTCGGAATATGATGGAGCTTGGCATTTGTCGCCCTTCGGACAGCCCATGGGCCAGTCCTTTACACATGGTTAAGAAAAAGAATGGCGAATGGAGACCATGTGGAGATTATCGAATGCTCAATAACGTGACTGTACCTGATAAATACCCACTTCCACGATTGACAGATTTCACTTATATATTAGAGAAGAAAAAAATCTTTAGCAAAATCGATATTCGGAAGGCCTACCACTGTATTCCTGTGCAAGATGTGGAAAAAACTGCCATTATCACTCTTTTTGGACTTTTTGAATATTTAAAAATGCCTTTTGGTCTATGCAATGCAGCGCAAACATTCCAACGATTCATGGACTCTCTATTCAGAGATTTAGACTTCGTATTCGTCTTTGTTGACGATTGCCTTATAGCTTCAGACAATGAGCTTTTGCATTATCAGCATTTGGACACGGTTTTCAAACGCTTACAGGAGAATGGGGTAACTATTAATCTCGAAAAATGTGACTTTCTCAAGAGCGAAATAGATTTCTGAGGAAAAGTACAAGGCAATTATGGAATTCCCTAAGCCAAAGACAGTCAAAGAATTAAGGAGATTTTTAGGCATGATTTATTTTTATAGAAATAACCTTCCACACGCCGCTGACTATCAAAACATTCTAAACGACTATCTGCACGACTCTAAAAAGATCGATAATTCTCCTATTCCTTGGACAACAGAGGCCGAAAAAGCTTTTGATAAATGCAAAGAAAACATTTTGAACGCAGTATCGACAGTTCATCCCTCCCGCACCGCCCCACTCACTGGCCCTTATGACGGATGCCAGTTCTACCTGTGTTGGCGCGGTTCTACAACAGAAGTCTGGACGTAATTGGGAACCATTAGGATTTTTCTCTAAAAAGTTAAGTGTAACTCAACAAAAATACTCAACATTCGATAGAGAGTTGCTCGGAGTATATATGGCAGTCAAGCATTTTCAAAGGTTAATTGAAGGAAGAGAGTTTACAATTTTCACTGATCACCGACCTTTGACTTACGCATTTTCTCAAAAACCATCATCGAATGATACGCCACGGCGAGTACGTCAATTAGATTTCATTTCGCAATATTGCACTAATATTCAACACATTAGCGGACGTGATAATATTGTTGCAGACGCACTATCACGTATACCTAGAACAAATTGATATGCCATCACCATTTAATTATGCTGACTTAGCGCGATGCCAACTGAATGACCAAGAATTAATTAGACTTCGTGACAATAAGAATTTGAAATTTAATAACATCATGCTTCCGGGTTCTACACAAAGCATCAGCTGCGACACATCTACTGGAAAAACCAGAAAAATTTCGAAGACAAGTTTTTGACGTCATTCATGGACTGAGTCATCCTGGGAATAAAACTACTAGAAAATTGATAACTCAAAGATATTTATGGTCATGTATGAACAAAGATATCAATAACTGGTGTAAATCGTGCATAGCTTGCCAGAAATCAAAAATACAACGCCACACAATATCACCTGTTGGCAACTTCATGCCATCGCAACGGTTCGAACATTTGCACATGGATATTGTGGGTCCTCTCCCTATTTCGGAAGGAAAACGATATTTAATTACAATCATAGATCGTTGTACTTCATGGCCGGAAGTAATTCCGGTTGAAGATATCACCGCCGAAAGGATAGCCCACGCACTATATGAAACATGGATATCAAGGTTCGGATGCCCATTACGCATTACGACGGGTCAAGGTCGACAATTTGAATCAAGTATATTTGAGTCACTTTCACAATTTTTAGGAGTACACAAAATTAGGACAACGCCTTATCACCCACAAGCAAATGGAATGATAGAGAGATTTCATAGAACCTTAAAAGCAGCGCTCATGACAAAGGGATCTAACGCTAATTGGATGAAAGAAATTCCTACGGTTCTACTTGGTTTGCGAAGTTGTGTACGCGAAGATACAGGATATAGCGCAGTAGAGATGACATACGGCGCGTCTATAAGACTCCCTGGGGATTTTTTCGAATCATCACACCAACCTTCTACATACGAAGAATTAGTTAAAAATATTCAAAAGGACATCAGTCATATGATATCAGTACCAAAACGTAAGAAGCAAAGCCGAGCAATTTTCATTCATCCCGAGCTCAAGGAATGCTCACACGTATTTGTGCGATGCGACAGAATAAAAAAAAGTCTAACACCCCCCTATGAAGGACCTTTCCCAGTGACAAAAAGAATGAACAAAGCATATGCCATTAAGATTGGAGATAAGGAAACAATAATATCAATAGACAGATTAAAACCAGCATTTGTTATCAACAGTGAAACGTGCCTACCTCAGAAATTAAATCAAACAATCCGAACACGTACATCACGAAGTCAGGACGGACAGTTAAACCCGTAGTACGATTCGGTATTCGCTGACGCAAGTATTCTGCCCATTTAAATACCCACGGTGTTTTAACAAACGCCATCATTCATCGCCAGCATCTCCGAAAGAACAATGGGCAACCAAAGCTCCAAAGACCAAATCGTCTACAACTCCGACAGCTGCTTAAACCAAAATGAAGGCGACCAACTAAGAAGCCTTATCCTGGAAGAGCTACGGTGGACAAGAAACATCGCAATAGGCCAAATTATAATCACCCTGGGCATCCTCCTACTCTACGGAGTTCTCAAGGCCGTGGACAGGAGAGTGAAAACGCTTGCGGGAAATAATCAACACAAATGCCACGGTTAACCTAGGTCATGGCGCATATGCTTGCACAAACCAAGTGCATCGACCAAGGCAGAGTAAAGTGTCAAAACAACATCAGCAATTTTTATTATATTCTGCATCAGCAAGGTTACGGTCACTAGTTACATATTATGTTATTATTACTAATTTAAAACATTACTGTATATTTTTAATCAACGATAGGAATTATAAATATATATTTTTTTAAAGGGGGTGTATATGTAGCGACTGTATATCGCACATAATATCACGTATTTAGATAAGGCACATTTATTGATTAAGCTTAGCGATAAAATAAGACAGTATTTTACACGTACAACATTAGTATTTAAACCCTTTTTATATCTTAAATAAATCAGACTAAAATACCATCTTGTTGTCTCATTATTACTCTTGCCAAATCATATGGCAAATATTGTATTTTATTTAATTTTTTGTATTGTGGTTTATTTTATTTTTTGTTTTGTATTTTATTTTGTTTTTGTATTGTATTATATTTTGCCACGCTGATTTTATTTTGTTATCAGATTTTTTAATTTTGCCTCTAATGTATAAAGCTTTAGCTTGTTGCATACAACCTTTTTAAAAAAATTTGAATATTTTCTAACATAATTATTAAAATTGACTTCGGGTGTATAGGACTTTATGCCATACAACTCGTATAAAAATCACTACTCAGTCTAATAATACCTTGAGTTGCCCAAGAACTAAATTTAATCTTATTACTATCCATCTCAATGTTTTTTAGTTTACAAGCTTTATTAAATTCTCTGGAAATACAGTGGAATAATGTTGTGTATCATTAGGTTTACTCGAGTTTGGCAATAGATGGCACATACTAACTTTTCCTCAGGTTGTTACTGAACTGTCCCAAATTTGATTTTGTAAGAGGTCTAAAAGATATTTTTTGTTTATTTATAGTTATCTCATTAATAATTTTTACTATTTGGCATTTATGGTCAGAGCGAACATATTTTATTCTTAATCAGTCATGCGCAAAAAGCGATAGGTTCGTAAATAGTAATCTTTAGAATCACAGGTCAATAAGTAGTATACTCGTAGTATTCAATTTGCTATTGGGTCAAATAATAATTTATACAAAAATAGGCATGTATTGATCAATACTTATATACACACAATAACATTCCTAGTTTTGCGGCGTGGTGGCGGCGGCTATTATCAGAATATCATCACCCCATCTAATCCCGTGGGGGCGTGGAAGTTGACCCGACGGACGGGCAGCAGCTTCTTTCTGAGTACCTTCATACTTCTGTGACCTACATTCTGCGATCGCCAACTTGTCTGCTAAGCGTGGCGATTATGGCATATCCCTCCAAGATTATTCTTGAGGTTTTTGAGGCTTGCTTGCTTTGCTTGGGAGGCTTTTGTCCAGCTGTGGACTTTATACTGCTGTTATGATGATGATGGATCAAAATCTTAATAATCGTACATGTGGGTACTTAAATGACTATTATATTTTAAAAACTGATGTTCATGGATATTTGACGGAACACGTGAATGTCTACTAATTTTCATATCTAATTTGAGTTAAGGTTGCACATGTTACTAAAACAGGTGGATAATATGTTTCAATAGTTTTGCAGCCATTTTATTATGCGTTTCTATTACAAATCTTTCAAAGATTTTGTATTTTTTCTTTTAGTTTATGGGGTCATCTTCGCTTCTTTTTATTAGTTTTATGTATAAAATCTGTGTCAGAGTTAATATTTTTTCTACACCTCACATGTGGGGAGGTTATATTCGTCTGTCATTATACAGCAAATTCTTCCCTACTGCCTATATAATAAAGACCCTGTTAAAATCAAGAATTTATTCACCGACTGTAAACTGTATTGTAGAAGAGCGTCTGAACGATAACACAGGACCAGTAAGTCGCTAGTAGCTCACAGCTAGATGCTCTCAACGGTCCGTAAGTGATCGGCGCGGTTAAGCAACTAGGCTCGCGGTCAGTCCATAGATGGGTGACCGCCAAAGTGCTTTAATATCTGAGCGTCTCCGTGCTTCGAAGGGCACGTTAAGCTGTCGGTCCTGGTTGTAGTCATTAAGCCATGTCAGAGACCTACTGGGAGGCTTGGACAACTCTGACACTAGGTAGGGTAACCACTGCCCATATGATAAGTAAGTAAGTAGCTATAGATAGGCAATTGCAATTCGGTTAACTGCCTCAATACTGCGTACGCAATCCTTATCATGTTATGTCTTCTTATCGTTTCTTTTGTTTTTGGATGGTTCTAAAATACTCTGATGACAAGAAATGGGTGTGTGCATATGACCACTTGGTGATGTAGACCATTACTGTTCTATCGCAGGGTAAGAGACTCCTCTTACAACACAACACTACACTGGTTTAGTGCCTGTTGGCATAGAGAACAATTTGGAGAGCTCCAGGCATGCAGGCTTCCTAACAGATAGATAGATTAACTCTTTATTGTACACCAATAGTAAAATCATACAGTACAGGAGCATATAATTAAAAAGTATACAATTGGCGCTTGTCAGTAACATGTGATCTCTTCCAGACAAACAAGGAATGGACAATAATAGGGATTATTTAAGAGGAGGAGGCTTCCTCACTATATTTTCCTTCACAGTTTTACGGACAAGTTAATAATCTCTAATACCCACATGAACTGAAAAAAGTTACTGAATTGGGGTCAAGACACTTGCGATGATAATACTCTCTTCAAGTACGATAATTTTGACATAAATGCTGATACTGTTGATTTGACGATTATCGTTTCATGTGACACATATTTCCCGTACAACGCGAGGTGTACATATAGTACTGGGAGGCCTGCGACCAAGGCAACGGTGGCGTCGTCAGTATTTCTCTGGAATTAACTGCTTCAAACATGGGAACTTTAAAAACACGGTCAAAAGTATATGCATATAATATTTAATAATTATATTAACATGCCAGTAAGTCGTCTAAAAGAATACTTATTTCGGGCTACGAAGGTTAAAACAATAAGATCTCCTTTCAAGGCTCCACTTAGCTAGTTTAAACAGACAGGAAACCTGTTTGCATCGCGAATTAATTATAAGTCAAATCTAATTATTAATAAATTGCGTTTAATATGTACCTGTGGTATTAAACGGGAGACTATAATATAAATGCCGCAATTTTTTTTTGCGAGCTTATTTAGTTACTTAACTCATAGCCTATGTACATAGTCTATGAGTTAATAGAATTTATATCTTACTAGCGGCCCGGTTCGTGCTTCGCTACGCTTTTAAGTATTAGTACAAATTGCTTGTATATGGGAGTATAGAAAGATGTTGATTTTACACTTTTTCAAGACTTTTTTACAAAAACAACTTTTGTACAAACCTTCCCTGGACTTCCACGAATAATTCAAGACCAAAATTAGCCAAATCGGTAAAGCCGTTGTTGAGTTACATATAACATTACAACGAAAAGTGGCATTGATTTTTATATATATAGATATTCATTCATCATCTTTACTATTCCAACATAATATCAAAAACCAGCGTCAATATAGAAGGTAAATTAAAATGACTCAGATCGGAGCTACTGCTATTTGCTAATTTATAAAATTTAACAGAATAATATACCAGTAACGCGTGACGCGGCAGAGCAGCGGCCGGAGAGTGACAGAAACAAATTATTTTATTGGTGTCGTAAATATTTTAGAAACTCAAACTCATTTATTCGTGTGATTTTTGGTAATACAGGGTCTTAAAATAAACATAGTTCCTCAAAAATCTGCCAAAAAAGGCGTACACGTTTGCTTTGATATTATACAATCTATACAATAATTTGTTATACATTTTATTTTAAATTACATAAATTTGTACTCTGGAATTACATTATTATCAAATCTATCTATCATTCAATATATTAAAATATCATATTTAGTGGCACCAAGTTTAATGTCATATTATGGTTAAAAAAAGTAATATGTCAAAGAGAAGTAACTATACTGCTAAAAACCATTAAATATTGTTAAGATGTTATACTTACATTGTTAGTTGCTATGTTTTTATATTAGTAATTATTAATTTGTATATTAGGTACGCCTTATTAAATGATTAGACAAAAATTATGTTAATAAATTAATATTGTTTTAAGCATAAGTCGGTACATACAATTGACTTCACTTTTCTTGACCACGGTCTATTTGAATAAAATTGTTATGGCACCAATCGACGAGCATTCCTTATCGACATAAGAAATAATGATCACAATCTATTCACAAACAATGCAGAAACTGTCTTATATTAAAAAAAAACATACTGCCGAATTGATAATCTCTTTCTTTTGAAGTCTGAAAAGAAACGGAAGAAAGTACTCAGATGTGATTATTACTAGCCCCAAAGCGCCTTGCGCTAATTGCATGCAATCTGTGCATGGCCAGCAATCAGCTAGTCACATCTGTTTTCAAGTAACTGCGAAATAAATAGTTTGTACTTTTTGTTTAATTAACTATAAGAAGGTTGCTTGGTCACACAATTGGTCTCAGTCTAATTAAATAAATATATTGTTATGATAGTTTATACATTATTATTTCTCGGTTTATACATACCTACAGGTGTTTTAGGGGAGACATGTGTTAAAGCCAAGTGTTGAACTATCTAACTATTGTATGAAGTACGTACATCTTTTCAAACTGTGAACCTTATTGTGTGTATGTTTTTACTGGCCCCAAAGCGCCTTGCGCTAATTGCATGCAATTGGTGCATGGCCAGCTGGTTCACATCTGTTTACATGTAAGTGCGATATAAATAGTTTGCACTTTTTGTTTGTAGTGTACATTGTACACGAATGATTAATAATTATTGTAAACAATAAGAAGGTGCATTGGTCACAGTCTAATTAAATAAATATATTGTTATGATGGTTTTTGCATATCTTTTTCTCGGTTTATCACGACTGAAGTAAAACTGAGATATACGAAACGTAACTGAGTATGAGAGAAAGAAAATATGTGCTCGCCCCTACAATAATATACGAAACATAAATCTCCCTCTCTTTCTATCTCTACTGACTTATATCTCCCTCTTAATTTCTGTTCCAATCACAATTTTCGTAACGCATTCACTAGCTTACACCAAAGTCAATCGTGCCTAAAGAAGTTTTTTATTAACAAATCCAAATTAAGACTTACTCTAGAAATCGTCACTTTACCCGACAGAATGGCCTAAAACTTGCATGACTTGTGATTAAAGTACCGTAACATATCTACAAGGGGGAATGCCATTCTTTTATTATTGTGAATACTGCCGACCAATCTCAATTTTAGGACAAACTAAAGGGGTCTGGAAATTGTCGCACTCGGGCGTCCTAATACTAGTTAATTAACTTACTTACCTAATTTGAGTGTCAGGATTCTAGTTGTAGACATAACTTTTCAGAGAAACCTACAATAAAATATTAAGCATGATTTTCCAGATTATGTGATTGAAATAGAAACTAATCCAAAAAATGATGTTGGATTTCAACCAATTGAAACTGTAGGTATATAGGTACAAGTCAAAAATCCACAGTAAATGAAAACTTCATACGTAAACCTTCATTCTAAATACTTCAAACGTTCTTAGAATGGAGGCTAACGTATGAAGTTTTCATTGGCTGGGGCTTTTGTAAAAGGAACGAATGCAATTAATTAAATTGCTCCATATAACAGTGGAAAAAACAAAATTAAGTTTTTTTTGTATGAATACGTCAAAATATAGCATTTTCCCATTACCACGATATTCTTAATACAAAACTGAAGTTATGACTGTCGCGAGATGAATTTCTCACCGTGCCTACTGTTAGTTAAGGACATTCGTTTTAGGAAAGGTGTTTGCTTTGGGCTTACTTCCCCTATATTTGCATTTGTGCTGAACTAAATGTGAACAGGTTGTTAATAATACAGACAGACCAATATGTAAAACAAGCGTAGCTTATCATTGGGTTGTCGCGGCGGCACCCCACGCCGAGGCCGCGTCGCGTCGCCGTGTCGCGTCGTGCTTGTACAATCACCTGCGTGCTTTTGTTACGCTCAGACGTAACGACAGTGATTTTATATTAGTTTATTTATTTTTAAAGTGTATTCACATCTTAAGATAGCGTAAAATAATAGAAATGGTAAGTTTTGGATTAATTTGACTGGTTATTGTTTGCTTCTTTTTATAGCATTGCAATGTAATTATTGACTTATTAACGGTTATATAGGATAAATAAATAAAGAATAAGGTAGCAAGAACGCCGATTTGTTAATTATATCTATAAAATATTTAGTTAATTAATGTTTATTAAAATACATACGTAGGTAGATACTTACGTATTTTAAATGGGACCATTTTTAACTATGAAAAATATAGAACAGAAGTTCTTAAATAACATAGTTATGTATAAAATTGAAGTAGAAACTGAACGTGAAAAATATAAACAAGTGTTTTAAGTTTATTTAACATTAAAATTAGCAACAATATATATATTTACTTATTGTCAGTAGACATATTAATATGGCTATAAAATAAAAATTATTTGTAACTACGGCAAATACCTAATAAAAATAGTTTCGTCAAAGTTGTGTTGTCCATTCGATTATTGCCTGCCAGGGATGCATTCTTTTATGAACATTTCAACCGCGCCAACTCGTAAAATTTGATGAAACATTGTCAGTAATTTGTTATTACACATAAATTTTCGTTTCCTGAATTAGTTACAAAACAACCAAGAAACTATGAACAAAAATAGTTAGCCGTTAACAACGCATATAACCGTATTGATCGCATGTCGCGCATTCATTCGCCTATCGGCTATCTGCATTATTTTGTTACTGTTTAATCATTAAACAGAACCAAAATAATGCAGATAGGCGAATGATGCATGAACAGAAAGGTCTTAATTTGTTACAAAAATAAAAAAATCAACTCGTTAATAAACAAATGTTACGTCATATTTAGTTTCCACATTATTTTAGATAGGTAAGTGTTAAAATATCGGAAGGGAATTAAATATATACCACAATATATACGCTGGTAATAGAAGAAACTATGGTTTATTAACTGAGAAAAACTGTGTAGGTACCTACTGACATTGACGAATATAAAGTGTTCCAAAAAAGGTTCGATTCGTAACAGTAGGTATCTCACCATTAATATCTAATTAATATAGGCTATTGAATTAATATAAGCCTACCTATTAGTTGCTAATTTGTGGCCAAAATCTATAAAAATAATAAATAACAGGTTAATTAATTTGTTACAGTCCATCTTAGTTGGCCACCGGACGGCAATATGCCTAAAATATGGCATTTATCTCCTTATTAAAAGATGGTTTAAGCTTAGTATTTTTGAGAAAATCTCCTAAAATATGAATCAAATCAAAAAATCAAATTTCTTTAATAGATTTTCAACTTTATCTCAAAAGCATAAGGTTCACTTTCAATTGGGGAAATTTGACAGATTGGGGTACCTTGATGTGCTGGCGTCTGTACATTCGTCACAAAGTAAATGCGCCACAGAAAAAAGTATATTAAAATTCATCTAAGTTCTAGTTTTATGATGATAAGTCATCATATATTAATTTGGACTTGTAATTCGTCACAATGTTTATCTCCGCGCCGACAGCAGAAAAATCAAATAATAAGTAGAATTAAAACGTAATTTATTTAGTATTAAAGATCGTGACAAATGGAAATCCGTTGTCTCTGCCTACCCCTCTGGGAAACAGGCGTGAGTCTATGTATGTATGTATGTAATAATTATTATTACAGTCATTTTAAGAACTTAACCTTACTTCTACCTAAAAATCACAGTTCAACTCACAACTAAAATATTCACATACATATGTGTATATAATTAATCGCACTTTTATAAATGTTCATATTCGCACTCGCCGGCCTTTTTCACATTTCATAAATGTGTTCAGAAAAGGTCATACATATATAGAGGTATATTCACGTTTTAATGAAAGTGAGAAAAAATATTAAGTACCATAATATGGAATGATTATAGGAAAATGAAAGTAATTGTAAAGGATGTGGTGAACGAAAAGAAAAATGAACAAAAGGATAATTTTGATAGAAGGTTGTCTAAGGATTTTCAGACGAACATTAAGTTTTTCTGGAAATCCGTTAGATCAGTAAGAGGCATAACTCAAACCTCAGAACTGAAATCCATACGAGACCAAGATGGAAATATAGTGAAAGGGGAAGAATGCGTGTTAAAACGTTGGAAGGAGTATTTTGAAAGTTTGTATGAAAGAGGTGTAACAGAGAGTGAACGTAGTTCACTAAGTACAGACGAGAACAAATGTAAAGATGAAATTGGTATGGATGAGATTGTGAAAGCTATTAAGGGTATGAAATCAGGTAAGTCACCAGGGTATGACAGGATAACTTCCGAGATGCTGAAGGCTGGACATGGCGTCATAGCGAGTCAGCTGTACAGCCTTTTCAATCTATGCTATACCACCGGCCAAGTGCCAAGTGATTGGTGCAAGGCTGTCATTGTACCTCTTTACAAAGGGAAAGGCTCACGGCAAGACTGTAAAAACTATAGGGGCATTAGTCTGCTCAGCGTCGTTGGTAAGTTGTATGCAAAAGTATTGGTTGAAAGAGTTGTGAAAGAAACCGATGCGAAAATATGGGATGCACAGGCGGGTTTTCGGAAAGGAATGGGATGCACGGATCAGGTCTTTTCTCTGCGAAGTATAGTAGAGAAGTTTTTGGGCAAAAACCAAAAGGTCTACTGTGCCTTCGTAGACTTAGAAAAGGCCTACGATAGAGTGTTGAGGAATGAACTATGGTCGGTACTGTCCATGTATGGGTTGAACGACAACCTTGTTCAAGCACTGAAATCTCTTTATAGGGATTCCAGAGCTTGCGTGAGGATTAACGGGTCATACACCGAGTGGTTTAGCATCCAAAAGGGTGTTAGACAGGGATGTGTAGCGTCACCGTGGTTGTTTAACCTATTCATGGATAGCTGTTTAAAAGATTTGAAAGAAAGTGAATGCGGTGTAAGGATGAATGAGTTACTCATCAAATGTCTGCTTTACGCTGATGATCAAGTTTTACTTGCATCATCGGCGGACGAGTTGCAGGTGATGGTAACAAATATGTATGAATCCTTTGAAAGGAAAGGGATGAAAATGAATGTAGGTAAGACGAAAGTAATGGTATTTGAGAGGGATGAATACACGACAGCGTGTGATATTGTGATTGGAGGAGAGAAAGTCGAACAGGTGAATGAGTTTGTATATTTGGGAACTTTGTTTACGAGAGATGGGAAATATGAAAAAGATATTGTTAGAAGAGTAAATGCGGGGAACAGAGTGAATGGGGCACTACACGCCTTTATGAGTAGCCGGCAAGTATCAAAGAAGGCCCGACTAGCCGTGCACGATGGAGTGTTAGTGCCAACTTTAATGTATGGAAGTGAAAGTTGGGTATGGCAGAAAAAGAATGAAAGTAAAATAAATGCAGTGGAAATGAGAGCTCTGAGAAGTATGTGTGGTGTGACTTTGAGAGACAGAATTCGAAATACTGATGTAAGAGAGCGTTGTGGTGTGAAAGAGGATGTAGTCACAAAGATTGAAAAAGGCATGCTGAGATGGTTTGGCCATTTAGAAAGGATGAATGAAAGAAGATTGACAAAAGAAGTATACCTGGCCTGGGTGAATGGGACAACCGGAAGGGGAAGACCACGTCGAACATTCTCTGACCAAATTGGAGATGTTCTCAAGAAAGGGCAGGTCAGAAGTACCCTAAACCGGCGAGCATGTATGAAGAATATAATGACAGTAATCGAGGCAAAAGAAGTATGCAAAGATCGTGACAAATGGAAATCCGTTGTCTCTGCCTACCCCTCTGGGAAACAGGCGTGAGTCTATGTATGTATATTAATACTACTATACGTGAATCTAATCAAAATATAGTTACAGTTTATATGAAGAAGGAGCTTCCTGCAGAAGCTAATATATTTATTATAACATGCATTAGAAAGAAATTAAATTATTTAGCGCGCTACAACCAATAACTACGTTTGGTACCAGTACTTTGTGCTTAAATGATGGATAATGAAGACTTGTGGCGAATTAACATATGATATAATTCATATATTTTAGTGCATGTGACGAATTTACTTTCAATGTATGGAGTGTATAAAAATGAGACAAATTTACCGACTTTGTGACGAATGTACAACAATCCGAAAAGTCGATGCAACGAACGAACTATCTGTAAAGAATTTAAAGTATTACGAACAATCTCATTCAATAAGGCCGCCAACAAACCGTGTCATTTTTCAGACAGAGTACAACAGTAATACATATAATAAGCAAACAAAGATACAAAAATTAGGTTGATAAATTGATTAGTATTGCTAGTATGAACTAACATACCTTATGTAAATAGGTAACCTCACTATTTTAAAAAAATTGGAAATAAAACTTTTTAAGTTAAACGGTTTTATGTTAAACATACATTGTAATGTTTAAGATATGTACTAAAAGCTAAAAAATAATAAAATAGATACAGTCGTGGGCATTATAAACATATGCATAGACTAGACTAAAATAAAACCGTGGGGCACGTCAATTGTCTACAATCGTTGAAAAAGTTCGTTTTGTAGTGTCACGCGTTGTTCAACCGACAACGATGGACGAGTGGCAAGTAGGGCTAGAATGTGGAATTAAGCTAGCGAGCTCGACTATAAGCGAGATTTAAGGTTTCATAGTGTTGAGCGAGTGTTTACTTTAATCATAAGTTTTCTCGATTAAAGACAAACTACGAGTAGTGAAGCGAGTCCTCGCCAGCCAGCAGTGTGAACGTTGAACGATAAACTATTTAAAACAACTCTTTTGTTTACATGGAATGTATAACTATCGGACGAAATATATATATATAATATATAAAATGAGCAAGAAAATAGAAAGTAATTTTCTCACCGTCGGTGGGCCAACTGCCTAGTGACGAATTAATCGATTTATCGCACATTTTAATCGATAATTGTAGACAATTGACGTGCCCCACGGTTTTATTTTAGTCTAGTCTATGCATATGTTTATAATGCCCACGACTGTATCTATTTTATTATTTTTTAGCTTTTAGTACATATCTTAAACATTACAATGTATGTTTAACATAAAACCGTTTAACTTAAAAAGTTTTTTTACCAATTTTTATTTTCTAGTTTTTAGTTTTTATTTCGCAAAGGAAAGTGGTCAATGTAAAGCGTAAATAATATGATCATATCTATACCTACATATAATAAAATCGTAGGAAAGTTAAAACTGTACATAGAATATTTTTTTAATGATACTAAGGGCGTGATCTACTATCGAAATCGAAGCCAAAAATATAGTTTTTAGAATTTTGTCTGTTTGTCTGTATGTATGTCTGGGCTAAACTCTAAATGTACTCCATGGATTTACTTCAATTTATTACTGCATGAATATTACTAAGAGGTCGGGTCAACATATACCTAGGTTACATATTATCACACTATCACTTACGGGAGAGGAGCTGTGATAATTTATAAAGTTTAACGCGGGTAAAACCGCGGGGCACAGCTATATCATGAATAATGATACGACCTAGCTAAATATCAATGCTATAATAAAATAAATTTTATAAATGTTTTCATACAATGTGTACCTAAATATCTATGTTACTAGAAATAATAATGTATACAACTATTATTACTACAAACATGTTCTGACTATTTACAAGCGCTTTTTTAAAGTCTACGGGAATAAAAATCGTGAATAAAATGGGAAATTGTATCAATCCGATTCAAACCCTCTATCAATCCGGGGTAAGCGCTCTGCGTTAAGCTACGAACGATGCACACTGACAGGTCAAATCTAGGATTCCCTTGCTAACTCTTTCGGAGGATGTAGGTGCTTTCCAATCGGCTTTAGAATCATGGCACATTGATATCTTCACAGTTGCATGTGAAAACCACCGGACAATTAAATTTACGATTACCCATTTTGTGGATTTAATATTTATGATCATAGAGTAACAAGTATATATGGTAAAAAATTACTGTATATCTATACATATAATAAAATCGTAGGAAAGTCAAAACTGTACATTGAGTATTTTTTTAAAAGATTGCTTGGGGCGTGATCTACAATAGATACTGAAGAAAAAATATAGTTATTAGAATTTTTGTCTGTGTGTCTGTTTGTCTGTATGTATGTCCGGGCTAAACTCAAAAAGTAGGTACTGCATGGATTTACTTTAAATTTTACATGAATATTACTAAGAGGTCGGGTCAACATATAGGCTACATATTATTACGCTATTACCTACGGGGGAGGAGCTGTGATAATTTATAAAATTTGACGCGGGTAAAACCGCGGGGCACAGCTAGTACCTCATATTATTAAGTTTTAAATTCGCAATTCGCAAGATGGTTTCCACTATTTCTGTTACACGTTGTATAGATTTGAATCAAGCTTTATCTAAGTAGGTATTTAGGTATGTGTGTTATCTACTTATAAACATGATCGAAGTTAAAGTGTACTTGAACATAACAGGATAAAAAGAGCAATGCCAATTTTCAACTATTACTGTTTTTTTTAAACCTTCATCTCACATATTTGCAGTTGCTATAAATTATCACACAAATATTATCTATACATATAATAAAATCGTAGGGAAGTCAAGACTGTATATTGAATATTTTTTTAAAAGGATACCTGTGGCGTGATCTACGGTCGAATTCGAAGCCAAAAATATAGTTATTAAAAAAAAAATGTCTGTTTATCTGTTTGTCTGTATGTATGTCCGGGCTAAACTCAAAAAGTACTGCATGGATTTACTTCAAATTTTGCATGAATATTACTAATATTCATGCAAAATTCTATATAATCAACATATAGGCTACATATTATCACTCTATCACCTACGTGGGAGGAGCTGTGATAATTTATAAAGTTTATCGCGGGTAAAACCGCGGGGCACAACTAGTAAAGGCTAAAGTTTGTGAGTGTGTATGTTTGTTACTTCTTCGCGTCTAAACGGCTGGAGCGATTTTAATAAATTTGGTAAATTTGGTTTGGAGTTTGCTGACAAGATAACTCCATACCAATTTTTTTTTCTCATTTTTTGCCCGCTGGATTAACACAGGCTATAATTTATAAAGTTTAATGCGGGCAAAACCGCGGGGCGCAGCTAGTAGATAATAAATATCTTATCGCAGGACAACTAACACACTGCCATCTGATCCTAAACCAGCCAGAACGTGTACTATCGCCACCAGACCACTGATACACATACCTACTTATATATTTTAATACATATACATAATAGATAAAGCTATATAGTAGTAGACTTTAGGATTGGCAACACTGCCGATCGGTTGTCAAAAATTGTACTAGTGAATTAAAATTAATAATTATTTATAAATAAATGTTTTTACGTTGTAAAATATAAAATATTGCTATTAGCAATCTAAATTGTAAGGTAAATAATTGAATGTGATTAGTTTTCTGAAGAAATAAACCCGAAACAACTGATATCTGTCGACGCATCAGCTGTCTGTCACTGCGCTGCTCGTGTCCAACGATTATGTTTCAACTTTTGTGTGAAATCCCGGGGAGTATATTACTTATTCTTTATTTTACACATACATACTAACCTAACCAAACATTTATTCGACTCATTGGTGTGAGTCACGTCCAATTTCACACTGCCATATTCTGTCTCCATTTGCTTGACGTACATTGTGGAAGCAAATTCGACGACTTAATTAGCTGGCTACAGACTTCAATTACTCCTTAACTATACTGATATAAGATTGGCATTCGATAAATTTATTCCTATCTACACATACTAAGTTAACTTGACTAGACCCTAGTAATGAACTCTGATTAGGTGTCATATAGATAAAGTTAAAAGTGCCCCACTACAGTTTGTAACTAAATGTTTAAGTGTTGCTTTATTATAAATTTATTATAAAGTTAATTGCCCATCTGTCTTGTATATACTTACTTATATTATTTCTACCTATAGATCTCTGTAGTTTATTTTTCATATCTTACTCCTTTGACTTCAAATACATCTTAACCTCTTGTTTCTGTCTAGTTTTCTGTTCACCCTCTCTTTGTTTTCAGCCCATCCTCATTCACCTCACATCATGCAGACCCGAAGCATGGCTGCAACTCAAGTAGCTGAACATAAGTTGAAATCAGCTCTCAAGGACTTACAGACATACCAAGATCAGTGTCATAAACTTGAACAGGAGCGTGAGGAGAATGAGATAGAGATAAAAAGGGTCATTGATAGTAACACATCACTGAAAAGAGAACTTGTGAAACTCAACCACCAACTAGAGTCTACTATTGAAGAGCGAGACAGACTGCATGCGGAGACAGAGTCTTTTGATAAGTGTAGAGTGTTATATGAAGAAGCACTGTTCAAAATTAGAGATCTTGAATTAGAATTAATTAATTGTAATGAGAAGTTGTCAAATTATGTAAAAAACACAACTTGTCCAGTAGCCTCCATTAATCAGAGCTTGTATGACGAGTTGGCCAGTTGTAGTCCGGTGGGTCTCCCTATTAATACAACGGTGACCATTGATTTGACTAGCGATGACTGTGTAGACTGCCAGCCAAGCATTAATTCCTTATGTAGTGACAAGCTAAAACAATACATACTTAAACTAAGTAAAGAACGTAGGACATTATTAAACAAATTAGAAAATTATAAAATTAAATTAGAGGATAGCAAACTAATTTATGAAAAAGACACTCAGTCGTTGCTTTCTGAGATAAAAACTCTTGAGAAGTCCCTAGCAATCTCATATCACAGTTTCCAGTCATACAAAAATGAAATGCAATTGCTAGCTGGAAAGTGTAATCCTGAAAGCAATAGGACATTGGAACCGATTAACACCAGTAGTGCAGTAGTGGAGTCATACACACAGCTGGGATCAGAGTCACCAGTATCTCCACAAAATGACATTACTAAACATAGCTCCATACTGTATTCCGATGAAATGGGTAAGGGCCTTGGTACCTTGCTTTGTAATAAGCTGAGTTGTTCCTTTGTCAACTATTGTATGCCAGGATTACATTATAAAGATATAATACATAAATTAATTCAGAATAAACACAGTGCCAAATCATGTATAACTCTAATGGTAGGAAATTGTAAAAACTTAAAGAAAAAAGACATTACAGATAGTTTCACTGAGATGTTAGAATTAGACTGTAATAAGATAATATTGTGTGCCTTCCCCTATGTGTCCAATGTGCCTGATAGTACAAATAATTATATCCACAAGCTAAATATGCACCTACAGTTTTTGGTTAGCCATTATAGTGATAAATTTATATTTTTGGACACAAATAGTTTTATAGATTCTTGTAGGGTAACCATGAGTACAGTTACTGTTTCAAGAAAATTTTTGAACATACTTGTAAGTTTAGTAGCGGCACATATTAACTCAGTCATAAGTAGTATGATGAAGTCACTTTTTATACCATCTTTTAGTAATGTTATTAAAATCAATTTAGTTAGTAGTTTAAACATGTAAGCATGACAATAGAGAAGTGTGATAACTTTCTAATTCTATCACATCAAAATATAAACCGCTTCTCTGGCAAAATTCTAGACATAGAACTTTTTAATGAAAAATATGAAATAGATATCCTTTGTTTTACAGAAACATGGCTGAAGGCACACAAGATGGCTTTTAGTGTCTGTGGCTATAGGGTCGCCAGCTTTTATAATAGGGTTTCGGCAGAGGGTGGTGGAGTACTGATACTACTTCGAGACCAAATTAAATTTAAAGAACGTAAAGATATATCACAACTATCTATTGAGCGTGTGTGTGAGGTGGCATGTGTAGAGACGCAGTTTTATTGTATAATATGTGTGTATAGACCACCAGCATCCGATTTAAAGCTTTTTACAGCAACAATAGAAGACATTCTTAGGAAAATTAAAAGTAAAAATAAATCCTTGTATGTGGTGATTTTAATATGAACATTTTAGCAGATTCACCTGAAATAAACATATTTCTATCTGTATTTCGGTCCTTTAACCTTAAATGCTTGTTCTCTGAGGCCACGAGAGTCACACCCACATCTGCTACTTGCATTGATAACATAATTACCAACTTTGATGTCTCTGAGAAGTGTTTGGTGGCTGGTGTTCGCTCTGACCATAAATGCCAAATAGTAAAGATAAAAAATGAGATAAATATAAATAAACAAAAAATTAGTTTTAGACCTTTAACAAAATCTAATTTGGGAAAGTTCAGTAACAACCTGGAGAATAGTTTGTGCCATCTATTGCCAAACAAAAGTAAGCCTAACGATATGTACACTACATTATTCCACTGTATTTGCAAAGAATTTAATAAAGCTTGTAAAATAAAAAACATAACGGTTGACAGTAATAAGATAAAATTTAGGGCAACTCAAGGCATTAGACTGAGTAGAGATTTTTTATATGAGTTGTATGACAGAAGGTCCTATAACCCTGATGTCAATTTCATTAATTATGTTAGAAATTATTCAAAAAATTTTAAAAAGGTTTGCATTCAAGCTAAATCTTTATATATAAGAGATAAAATTAAAAAATCTGATAATAAAATAAATTCAGCTTGGCAAATAATTAATACTGAAACTGGTAAAAGTAGATCAAGATATCAAACATTAGTATTGAATATTGGTGATGAACTGGTTTCAGACAAGCTTACCATTGCCAATTTTTTAGCTGCTTTTTTTGCAAATATACCCGTGGATATTACTAAGTGTCTCGCATCATCACCAGATGTGGCTGAACTCTTTTTAAATCAAAGCGTAAAACAAACTGTACCTAACTTTAGTTTTAAATCCGTAACAAGTGATGATATTATAAAAGCTTTTAAGAGTATTAAAAGGAAAGGCACAGAAGATTTGTGGGGACTGTCTGTTAAAGCAATTGAATCAATCATACTAAACATTGCTACAATCCTTGCAGCCATCTTCAATGGCTGTATAAGTGATGGTGTCTTTCCCGATTTAATGAAAATAAGTAAGATAATACCCATTTTCAAGGCAGGTTGTTCAAAAAATGCCACGAATTATAGGCCTATCTCAATACTACCAGCTTTAAGTAAAATATTTGAAAAGCTGATGCTCAGCCAAATGTTGTCGCACTTTAACGTGAATGAGATATTGCATAACAAGCAGTTCGGGTTTACAAGGGGCCGCTCTACTCAGGATGCAGGTTGCACATTAATTAGGTCAATATTGGAGGCTTGGGAGGGATCACAGGATGCGCTGGGAGTTTTCTGTGATCTCTCTAAGGCTTTCGATTGCGTTGATCATCGTACGCTCGTTGTTAAACTGAAGTACTATGGAATATCTGGCACATCTCTTGATCTTGTGATGTCCTATTTATCGGGGCGACAACAGATGGTTTCGATAGGCGGTGCCACTTCGGCACGTCATCCTGTGAAAATGGGGGTGCCCCAAGGATCTATATTGGGCCCATTTTTATTTCTAGTTTATATAAATGATCTCCCTTATCTGGTAGAGAAAGAATCAGACATAGTTTTGTTCGCTGATGATACTTCGCTCATATTTAAAGTAAATAGAAAGGATAAAGATCTTATTGAGCATAATAAAACACTCAGCTTTATATCAGAATGGTTTTCGGCAAATAATCTCTTGTTAAATGCAGGGAAAACTAAATGCATCAGGTTCTCATTGCCGAATGTGACTCAAATTGTACCAACAGTTGCACTTAATGCGAAAATATTAGATCTAGTCCCATCGACCGTATTTTTAGGATTGACACTTGATTCAAAATTGCAATGGGGTCCTCAGATTGAAAAGTTAGCAGGTAAATTAAGTTCGGCTTCCTATGCTGTCTGGAAAATAAGGCAATTGTCAGATGAACAAACTGCTAGATTAGTGTATTTCGCGTACTTTCATAGCATTATGTCGTATGGCATTCTGCTGTGGGGTTCGGCGGCTGACATAGGTGCTATTTTTGTATTGCAGAAAAGAGCAGTCAGAGCCATTTATGGTTTAGGCAGTCGCGATTCTTTGCGAAATTTGTTTAAAGAAATAAATATACTTACTGTGCCATCGGAATATATATATCAGAATATAATGTTTGTTAGAAAAAATATTCATAATTATAAAAAGAAAAGTGAACTGCATAATATAAATACTAGGAATAAAAACAAACTAGCCATGCCAGGCTTTAGAGTAAGCAAAACTAATAAATCATTTTTAGGAAATTGTATTAGGTTTTATAACAAGCTTCCTACTCAAATTACTGATCTGCCTGACACAAGTTTTAAAACACATATTAAACGTATACTTATGGCTAGGGGTTATTACACCACTAAAGAGTACATCGATGACAAAGACGTCTGGCTCTCACTTCCTACCTGCACATTGCTCGCTGGAGATCTTGTAGCCATATAGACATGACTGATCTGCTGTGTTACGTGAACTATCTGTAAATGATTGCTATCATATACTTAATTTAAAATTATTGACTCTGTCTCAAAATGAATAATGTTATTGTTTCGAAGTTTTTCTTTTGTATACCTAAATATAATCTAAAATAATAAGCATTCAGACAACCGATCGAGCATATATTGTGTTTGCCTACTAAATAATTACTCTAATTGGACCAAATCCCGTGTTCATGCCCGCTTGAGTATGTTTCGCCGGACCGTCTCAACTGGGTCGTGTTGAAACCGGTAGTAGATGAACCCACTGAGTTTGTTTCGCTGGGTCTTCTCAGTTGGGGCGCATTGGATCCGGTGGTAGCATTAAAGCGCGACCGTCGTTATTAACACAAGGTCCGTCATAATAATAATACCTTTAATATAGACAGAACCATTGACAATATGTAGTAAAAATATTAGACTTAAACTAGATAATTAAACATAATCTCTTGACAATAACTTGATACGAGCTAGCTAAATATCATTTCTGTAATAAAATAAATTTTATAAATGTTTTCATACAAGATGTACCTAAATATCTATGTTACTAGAAATAATATCTAATGTATACAACTATATTACTACAAACATGTTCTGACTATTTACAAGCGCTTTTTTAAAGTCTACGTGAATAAAAACCTTTTTTATTTTATTTTATTTATTTAGTACAAGCTTTGCTTAGTTTGGGGCTACGATGATCTGTGCGACATTGTCCCAAGATATTATTATTATTATTATAGATAAATGACACCAAGATATACATAGAACAAATAATCATGCTCATCACCCAAAGGTTTGACCTTGGTGGGGATTGAACCCACGACCCCGGCTTAGCAGTCAGGATCACTAACCAACGACTAGACCATTAGGACAGTTATAATGGCTGTGGTCGCTCACTAATTACAATACAATGCAATGTCTTGTGCGCAGAAATATTACTTCATACTCAAACTTTTTAGGATTCCGTAGCAAAGTGGCATAAAACTGGACGCTTATAGATTCGACATGTCTGCCTGTTTGTCCAACCGTATGTTACAGCCACTTTTTATATAATAATAAACTGAAATCACATTAAGAAACTAATTTTAGACTCTTACAATTATTTACATCCATGCATACATATACTCACGCCTGTTTCCTAGAGGGGTAGGCAGAGACAACGGATTTCCATTTGTCACGATCTTTGTGTACCTCACATTGCCTCTTTTACTGTCATTATATTCTTCATACATGCTCGCCGGTTTAGGGTACTTCTGACCTGGCCTTTCTGTCCTTCAGAACATCTCCGATTTGTCCAGAGAATTTTCTACGAGGTTTTCCCTTTCCGGTTGTACAACAATTACAATACAATTATTTCAGACGTCTTTTTATAGATAATTAATATTTACATAAATATTATGGACATACTACAGTTTCTTACATTCTTCAAGGCCTAATAAAATTGTAAATACAATATACCGCAGTTGATTTGTATCCCTCTGCTATACACATTTTGGTGATTTAACTAATCCGGCCTATAAGTGGGTATACCCAACTCATAACTTAGCATTTTTTGGCACTTCTGAATTTAGTGATAGAGTAACTTGAAGTATCTAAATTCAGAGGAATTAAATACAGTGACAATATACACAATAAATAATATAATAAATAATAATAATAAATAAATAATCGTTTTTCAAACCCCATGCTCCCCATATGCTCCATATATTTAAAACAATAGATTGGAACCAAAACAGATATTTTTCCTAGTGTCGTTACCGCCATAAAACACCTTAGAAAAATCGGGTTGTTGTACATTTACATACCTAAAGAGCTGTAACTAAGTGAAATTTGTCATGATAAATTCTACTCTATACATATGTAATGTAGTGACATTTCCCGTGATAAATGCTTTCCTGTTATGACCCTTTAGTGTTGGTACGGCAGTATACATGAATCTAATCAAAAGATAGTTTTAAGTTTATATGAAGAAGGAACCAGAAGCTACTATGTTTATTATAAAATGCATTAGAAAGAAATTAAATTATTTAGCGCGCTAAAACCAATAACTATGTTTGCTACCAGTACTTTGTGCTTAAATGAAGACTTGTGGCGAATTTACATATGATATAATTCATATATTTTGTGATCATGTGACGAATTTACTTTGTATATAAATGAGACAAATTTACCTACTTTGTAACGAATGTACAACAACCCGAAAAGTCGATGCAACGAACTATCTGTTAATAATTTAAAGAATTACGAACAATGTCATTCAATAAGGCCGCCAACAAACCGTGTCATTTTTCAGACAGAGTACAATAGTAATACATATACCTAATATGCAAACAAAGATACAAAAATTAGGTTGATAAATTGATTAGCATAGATGTAAGTATTGCTAGTATGAACTAACATACCTTATGTAAATAGGTAACCTCACTATTTTAAAAACATGCTATCGTACTTAAAATGGCTTTTTTTTAAATGGGCAATGACTTTTGGTGGTTGACTATTATACTTTAAATATGGCGAGTGTATACCTATGGATTACTTTTGTTTTTTGGTAGTTTATAGATAACCCAACATCATGTGCCCATTTGCATAACTGGTTAAAGTCTGTTTGTAACATATTTTGTGCAATTCCTACATCTTTATTGGCAGCGATAAGACACGTGTCGTCAGCAAACTGCTAGACGGAGCAGTGTCGGAATATATTGCACATATCGTTCACATATAATAAGTATTCAGTTGGACCCAAAATTGAGCCTTGTGCCGTACCGTATAGGGTTGGTATTGGGTGACTGTGCTCACTATTTATGCTAACCATATTGTATCTGTTAGTATGGTAGTTTTTAAACCATTCCAGCACCGGACCCTGAATGCCATTCTGCTGGAGCTTCTTAAACAAGGTTTCGTAATTTAAGGTGTCAAATTCTTTGCTGAAGTCTATCATTACTACTATTACATTGTTTTTGTTAATTAAGTAATCATTTATCTCATCAATAAATTGTGACAATAATTGCGAAGTACTTTTATCTCTTTGAAAACCAAACTGTTTTTTATGTATGACGCTGTTACTAACTAAAAAATCACATATTAAATGTTGTCTTGTAAATGACTCCTAAAATATGAATGCTGCAGTTATTACTACTAGTATAACTAAGTTTCGATTACTGCTATAAGCCTCTAAAGTCAACTGTAACAAATTATTTAACCTATTATGTAAAGCAGTATTTTTTCTATTTATGGCTGCAACAAATTAGCAACTAATAAGCATTAATTTGATATTAATGATGTGGTAACCCTGCCTAACCAAAACCTGGAAACTAAATATACCGTATCTTTTTGTTTATTTACGTTGGGTTTTTATTTTTGCAATAAATTCAACAAATTAAGACATTTCTCTTCATACATAACTGAATTGGCCAATCTGCATTACTTAGTTTCTGTGTATAGTCGATCAGTACGTAAGTGGAAAGTGGTCAATGTAAAGCGTAAATAATATGATCATATCTATACCTACATATAATAAAATCGTAGGAAAGTTAAAACTGTACATAGAATATTTTTTTAATGATACTAAGGGCGTGATCTACTATCGAAATCGAAGCCAAAAATATAGTTTTTAGAATTTTTGTCTGTTTGTCTGTATGTATGTCCGGGCTAAATTCAAAAAGTACTGCATGGATTTACTTCAATTTATTACTGCATGAATATTACTAAGAGGTCGGGTCAACATATAGGTTACATATTATCACACTATCACTTACGGGAGAGGAGCTGTGATAATTTATAAAGTTTAACGCGGGTAAAACCGCGGGGCACAGCTATATCATGAATAATGATACGAGCTAGCTAAATATCAATGCTACATATAATAAAATAATTTTTATAAATGTTTTCATACAAAGTGTACCTAAATATCTATGTTACTAGAAATAATAATGTATACAACTATTATTACTACAATCATGTTCTGACTATTTACTAGCGCTTTTTTAAAGTCTACGTGAATAAAAATCGTGAATAAAATGGGAAATTGTATCAATCCGATTCAAACCCTCTATCAATCCGGGGTAAGCGCTCTGCGTTAAGCTACGAACGATGCACACTGACAGGTCAAATCTAGGATTCCCGTGCTTACTCTTTCGGAGGATGTAGGTGCTTTCCAATCGGCTTTAGAATCATGGCACATTGATATCTTCACAGTTGCATGTGAAAACCACCGGACGATTAAATTTACGATTACCCATTTTGTGGATTTAATATTTATGGTCATAGAGTAACAAGTATATATGGTAAAAAAATACTGTATATACCTCATATTATTAAGTTTTAAATTCGTAATTCGCATGATGGTTTCCACTATTTCTGTTACACGTTGTATAGATTTGAATCCAGCTTTATCTAAGTAGGTATTTAGGTATGTGTGTTATCTACTTATAAACATGATCGATGTTAAAGTGTACTTGAACATAACAGGATAAATAGAGCAATGCCAATTTTCAACTATTACAGTTTTTTTAACCTTTTTTTAAACCCTGCAAATATTATCTAAGTATACATATAATAAAATCGTAGGGAAGTCAAAACTGTATATTGAATATTTTTTTAAAAGGATACCTGTGGCGTGATCTACAGTCGAATTTGAAGCCAAAAATATAGTTTTTAGAATTTTTATCTGTTTGTCTGTATGTATGGCCGGGCTAAACTCAAAAGTACTACATGAATTTACTTCAAATTTTGCATGAATATTACTAAGAGGTTGGGTCAACATATAGGCTACATATTATCACGCTATCACCTACGTGGGAGGAGCTGTGATAATTTATAAAGTTTATCGCGGGTAAAACCGCGGGGCACAGCTAGCAAAGGCTAAAGTTTGTGACTGTGTATGTTTGTTACTTCTTCGCGTCTAAACGGCTGGAGCGATTTTAATAAAAAAAAAATCCCTTTTTTTTCCGCTGGATTAACACAGGCTATAATTTATAAAGATTAATGCGGGCAAAACCGCGGGGCGCAGCCAGTAGATAATAAATATCTTATCGCAGGACAACTAACACACCGCCATCTGATCCTAAACCAGCCAGAACCTGTACTATCGCAACCAGACAACTGATACACATATCTACTTATATATTTTAATACATATACATTATAGATAAAGCTATATAGTACAAGCTTTGCTTAGTTTGGGGCTAGGATGATCTGTGCGACATTGTCCCAAGATATTATTATTATAGATAAATGACACCGAGATACAGGTATATAGAACGAATAATCATGCTCATCACACAAGATTTGTCCTTAGTGGGGATTGAACCCACGACCCCGGCTTAGCAGTCAGGATCACTAACCAACGACTAGACCATTAGGACAGTTATAATGGCTGAGGTCGGTCACTAAATACAATACAATGCAATGTCTTGTGCGCAGAAATATTACTTCATACTTAAACTTTCTAGGATTCCGTAGCCAAGTGGCATAAAACTGAACCCTTATAGACTCGTCATGCCTGTCTGTCTGTCCATCCGTATATCACAGCAACTTTAATTCCGAAATTATAAGGACTATATTGTTTAAACTTGGTAAGTAGATGTATTCTGTGAACCGCATTAAGATTTTCACAGAAAAATAGCAATCATTTTGGGGGTTCCCCGTACATAAACTGAAAATGAGTGTCCCCGCCCTGTAACTTATAAAATAAGAGAATGATAAAACTAAAAAAAATATATGATGTACATTATCATGTAAACTTCCACCGAAAATTGGTGTGAACGAGATCTACTAAGTAGTTTTTTTAATACGTAATAAATGGTAAATCGCAATTTACCTTTCATTCAATCAACTCAAATACTTGCTGCTACGGAACCCTTCATGGGGGAGTCCGATTCGCACTTGGCCGCTTTTCGAAATATCTCTCTTCGGCCGTGGCCGAAATGAGTCCAGATAGACATTATTATTATATTAATTAATAACTAGATTCGCCAAATTGATCAGTCTCCTAAGGTCAGACACGTTCGAATACTTATTGTCCGCGTTACTACGTGATAAGATCACTCAAGGTACCGTACGTCACCGCGTCTGTTTATAACTGATCACCACCTCTACCGCAACATAGTTACCTTACTCCTATAGTTTACTAACTCGACTAAACTTGCGGTTTTCTAGTACAGACATTTTAAGTTCATTGAAGTTTCCGCTAGGGGCGGTGCTAGTCAATGTACAGACGCAGGTCAGACGCCAGCACATCAAGTTACCCCAAGCTGTCATCGTCATTGTCCGCGTTACTACGTGATAAGCTCACTCAAGGTACCGTACGTCACCGCGTCTACGCGTCTGTTTAAAACTGATCACCACCTCTACCACGACATAGTTTCCTTACTCCTATAGCTAACTTTGTTTTTTTCGTTTTTAGGGGTTTTTGTCCAATAAGGATATGCCAACCCCATCATACCTTATAACATAGTAAATACATAATAATATAAATAACACACAAAAAAGCTTAAATTAGAGGTACTAAAAGAACAAACGCTGCTGCTCACTGCTGAACGACTAATACTAAGCTACATAACTTTTTTGCTGCGATTTAGGGTTTGCTAAAATGCTTTGTATCAGACCTACATCCAGCCTATTTAACTTTAATTCGTTCAGAAGCGAGTCACGTTCATCTTTATTCCGAACACATTCCATCAGCAAATGTTGCACATTCTCACTTTTTAAATGATTAATTGGACCTTTTCCTATAGTTTACTTACTCGACTAAACTTGCTGTTTTCTAGTACGGACATTCTAAGTTCATTGAAGTTTCCGCTAGGGGCGGTGCTAGTCAATGTACAGACGCAGACTCCAGCACATCAAGTTACCCCAAGCTGTCAAGTTTCCCCAATTGAAAGTGAACCTTATGCTTTTGTGATAAAGTTGCAAATCTATAAAAGAAATTTGACAGATTGGGGTAGCTAGATGTGCTGGCGTCTGTACTGGAAAAAACTGCAAGTATCATCGAGGAAGTAAACTACACGAACTTGTGGTAGCCATGCTGTACCTATCTAACACTTCTAACTAAATTCGTTGCGGGATCCATGATTCCCCGGGACATGCCTGAGCCTCACCGCTCAGTGTCATTTCATTGTATGCCATAACATTTTTTTTTAATTATTTTTTTTTCTGTACACCCGGCAGCCTAACCTAATTTAGTTCTATTTTTAAAATGTATTCCCGCCATAGGAAGGGAAGCAATTACTATGAATCAAAGAAACACCACTTTCCGAGTATGAGAAATGAAATAACAGTTTTGACTTCTATCAGCAGTCCCCAAAGACTGCTCCGCATGTTTTTTATTTATTAAATTCATGGGTATATAGCGCTCTTTAAGTTACGTCCACTATTCATGTTACACCTTCCTGAAAGTCCATCTCAAATCTCAATACAGGAGAGGACATTGGGTGTCCGTTATGCTAGCGTACACCAGAACTGCAACGAGTTAGTTTCTATGCCAAAAAACTCTGTGTAAATACTGCCTAATTACTGTAAAAATAAAAAAAAATCTTCCTCTTTAGTTTAGGAAATAAACACCATTTTCACTATGTACGCTAGCGTCACGATCAAGCTAGCGTACACATGGCCGTACTCGAAAACGGCTAATTGTAAAGCAACAGATTTGGACACAAAAATACTGTTCTAATACTTCTCCCGCTATGCAAAATTTCATAACGATTGCTCTTGTAGGAACAGAGATATTGAACAAGACTTTTCAATGACATTCGGAGCTGGCGTCATGGCAGCGTACACATAGTAGTTCTTATAGAAAGGGAACTTTTCTTGTAATGAATGCTATATATATAAATAGTGCGTGAAATTCTGCCTCTATTAGTGTAAATACTTTATGCGAATTCGCAGGGGAATAAGTAAAAAACCCTGTTAATTTCTGTTCATAGTACAGGTACAGATATGCTCAAACGGACGCGACAAAGCACCTTTGAGCATATCTGTACCTGTACTATACATATATTACATATATACATATATTACAAGAAAAGTTCCCTTTCTATAAGAACTACTATGTGTACGCTGCCATGACGCCAGCTCCGAATGTCATTGAAAAGTCTTGTTCAATATCTCTGTTCCTACAAGAGCAATCGTTATGAAATTTTGCATAGCGGGAGAAGTATTAGAACAGTATTTTTGTGTCCAAATCTGTTGCTTTACAATTAGCCGTTTTCGAGTACGGCCATGTGTACGCTAGCTTGATCGTGACGCTAGCGTACATAGTGAAAATGGTGTTTATTTCCTAAACTAAAGAGGAAGATTTTTTTTTATTTTTACAGTAATTAGGCAGTATTTACACAGAGTTTTTTGGCATAGAAACTAACTCGTTGCAGTTCTGGTGTACGCTAGCATAACGGACACGACATTGGCGTGTTGGGCAAATGATTGCTTTTCACGCCGGAGGTCGTGGGTTCGATTCCCACACAGGATAGATATTTGTGTGCATGAACATGTCTGTTTGTTCTGAGTCTCGGTGTAATTATCTATATAAGTATATACTTATTTACAAAAGAAAAGTAGGTAGTATATGTAGTATATCAGTTATATGGTTTCCATAGTACAAGCTCTGCTTACCCGTGTGTAAATAATGCCCCAGGATATTATTATTAGAATTACTGTTTTAAAAAAACGGATATCTGACTTCTACTATTATAGACCATAACCAACTAATAGAAACAAAAAAAAAAGAAAAGAAAATATGTGTAGGTATACAAAAAAAATTATACTCAAATAAAAAAATACATGACATAAATATGCAGAACAAAAAAGAAAAAAATAATAAAAACATCGTTACACGTTACTTCACAAACGATTAACATAAAATTCAGGTCCATTTTAGCATTCGTACCAAAAATAATAATTGTTTGTGAGTAAGTGTTAATAATATCAATTATTAAATTAGCAATATCGCATACAATCTCTAAGTCGAGGTTGATCGCTATTCGTATGAATTAGTATTAATAATAACTATAAATAACATTGAGATTAAACGTAGTACAGACGCCAGCACATCAAGCTACCCCAATCTGTCAAGTTTCCCCAATTGGAAGTGAACGTTATGCTTATGTGATATAGTTGAAAATCTATAAAAGAAATTTGACAGATTGGGGTAGCTGGATGTGCTGGCATCTGTACATTATAATATAACGCAATGAATAATAACAATAAATAATAACATAAGCAATATTGCATATAATCTATTAGTCGAGGTTGAACGCCATTTATGTAAATTATAATGTTCCTACTTATCTCGTTTTCAGAAATGAATAGTATCTATTTTTTATTACTATACTAGCAACTGTGCCCCGCAGTTAAACTGTATAAATTATCACAGCTCCTCCCCCGTAGGTGATAGCGTGATAATATGTAGCCTATATTATTATGTTGACCCGACCTCTTAGTAATATTCATGCAAAATTTGAAGTAAATCCATGCAGTACTTTTTGAGTTTAGCCCGGACATACATACAGACAAACAGACACACAAACAAAAATTCTAAAAACTATATTTTGGCTTCGATTATGATTGTGGACCACGCACCACCACCACCACCTTTTAAAAAATATTCAATGTACAGTTTTGACTTTCCTACGATTTTATTATATGTATAGATTACAGGTTTAACTATTACACGGACAATGGTATAACAGTTACCACCTCATTTGACCATCTACTGCGTTGTAGTAAGACCTAAAACCATTGAATTAGGAAAGTAGGTCTATGGTCGGTTACGGATTAATCAAAAAATTTTATGTAAACAATTATGTACAAATAGTTTAAATATTACAAACAATGTTCAGTTTTAGTTACAAGGACTCTGTGAATAAAAACTG
Organism: Pseudoips prasinana; assembly: GCA_951640165.1. Classification (NCBI taxonomy): domain Eukaryota; kingdom Metazoa; phylum Arthropoda; class Insecta; order Lepidoptera; family Nolidae; genus Pseudoips; species Pseudoips prasinana. The sequence continues at coordinate 25,305,760 of OX621251.1, read as the reverse complement.
GTTTATGTACATAGGTACAGACGCCAGCACATCAAGCTACCTCAATCTGTCAAATTTCTCCAATAGAAAGTGAACCTTACACTTATGTGATAAAGTTGAAAATCTATAAAAGAAATTTGACAGATTGGGGTAGCTGGATGTGCTGGCGTCTGTACCTACTAATAAAAGACGGATGGACAGGTGTGAACAATAAAATTAAATCAAAAAGAGACGAATAAAAGACACATATTAGGTCCACCGGCCCCACATACCTATATTTAGTCTTTTAAAGCACTAAACTAATTTAAATGTCCTACATCTCTTTCTCTGATGAAAAGAACAAGAGCATACATAGTACTGTCAAACTTATACGAGTAATACTGCTTTTAATACACACACCAGGCGCATAATTGGTTGACATTATTAGGTAATACTTAATTATATCCTTGGACATTATTTACACACGGCCATCTGATCCCAAAATTAGCAATGCATCTAGCATGAGTTCCTGCAGTTTACTTACTCGATCACACGTACAGTTTCCTCCCATACATTGAGCACCAGCGCCTCTCGCGGAAACTATTAAGAACTAAAACTCTGGTGCTCAATGTATGGGACGAAACTGTACGTGTGATCGAGTAAGTAAACTGCAGGAACTCGTGCTAGAGGCACAGAGCTTGTACTAAGGAAACCAGATACCTATGTATATTACATATAGGTACTACTTTTGTTTTTTAAATACATAACAATGATACCTTTAATGGACAATTCTGATTTTTTATAATATAATTATAACGTCATCACGGAATGTACAGTTACAATGAGACATAAAAATTAAATGGTTATTTCAAACAACATGCAACATTTTATGATCTATTTTTAAACTTTATTTAAAGATTTTATTGATATTCTCATGACATTAATTCTTACTTAGTTTACACTAGCTGTGCCCCGCGGTTTTACATTTTTTTTTAAATTATAGCTTATGTGTTAATCCAGGGTGTTAGCTTATTCCCAACCAAATTTTATTAAAATCGCTTCAGCCGTTTAGTCGTGAAGTGCCTCTAGCACGAGTTCCTGCAGTTTACTTACTCGATCACACGTACAGTTTCGTCCCATACATTGAGCACCAGCGCCTCTCGCGGAAACTATTAAGAACTAAAACTCTGGTGCTCAATGTATGGGAGGAAACTGTACGTGTGATCGAGTGAGTAAACTGCAGGAACTCGTGCTAGAGGCAAAGGAGTAACAAACATACACAAACTTCCGCCTTTATAATATTAGTGTGATAACGGTAGTGGCGTTCATCTCCTTCTAACTACTTTGACCAAAGTAGATTAGATTAGAGAGAGAATAGAGAGTATTCTTACCTTAGGTGATTTACTTGGAATTTATTTTGTTACATATCTATCCTAAAGGTCGCATGCATGACATCTCAAGTATTAAATAGCTTGCACCATCATTGTTGGGTCGGTTGGATTGGAGCATCGGGCTCCTGGCTTCGATTCCCACCAAAGACAGATATTTGTGTCCATGAACATGTCTGTTTGTCCTCAGTCTGGACGTAATTATCTATATAAGTATGTATTTACAAAAGAAAAGTAAAGTATTATATCAGTTTCCTGGTTTCCACAGTACACACGGCTACATATCAAGCTACATATTTCCAGTATAAGCTGATCTCGCGTTGTATAGGATTTCGATACAATGATAGGTCAGCTTATATTGGAATTGTATAGCTTGATATGTAGCCGTGTGTATTAGCTCTGCTTAGTTTGGTATCATATGACCGTGAGTGAAAAATGTACCAGGATATTATTGTTGTTTTTTTCGGTTGTCTGAACATTGGCAGATATAATAAGTTATGTAAATATCTTAGCCTTGTATGTGGCTAGTTATACATTCATAAAAGATAGGTAATTAATATGTTTCTAGTGTCTAGTAGCGCTCATAGTCAATTCGTTTCACCGGTGCGTGCGAGGTTAAGTAATTCAAGAAATTCTAAGATTGACGGCGTGACTAAGTGCCCAAGTCTCTATGCTTCGAAGGGCACCTTAACTGTCCCGGTTATAGTCGTGAAACAACCGTAATTAAGACATGTTAGAGAATTAGTTGACGGCTTGAATATCACCGACATTAGGGTACCTAAATACATCTCATACGATAAATTTAAGTAGGTACGTAATACGTACGTAGTAGAGGCGCTCATAGCCAGATGTTCTTACCGGTCCGTAAATGATCGACGAGCTTAAGCAACTAGGCTCGCGGTCAGACCTTAGATGGATGACCGCCAGTGTGGTTTAATTTCTGAGCGTCTCCGTGCTTCGGAGGGCACGTTACGCTGTCGGTCCCGGTGGCAGCCATTAGGCAACAGTCGTTAAGCCATGTCAGAGGCCTACTGGGCGGTTTGAAAAACTCTGACACAAGGGTAACCACTGCCCATACGATAAAGTTAAGTAGGTGACTAGCGTTGCCGAAAACGGCTTTAAGTGCTCCGAGTGTACCCGAGGCACGGGTGTGTGATACCGCCAACTCTCAGACTTCGAGTTGCCAAAATCACTTTTTAACCCGTCCCGGGATTTGAACCCAGGACCTGAATATATCATCATATGCTACGTGACTTCTCTGATGTTTTTGTACAGGCTTTGATTTAATACAACTCGTCTCCACACAACACTAATGACATCAGCATCCGAGGTTTTGGTTACGCGACGAAGGCACTTAATGATTACCGAATTCTAAGATGTTTCGGAAAGAAGAATTCCTGATCTCGATATCTTCGATGATGACATATCACAGTTCAGTAATAGAATAACTGATTACTTTAATAATAATATTATGTAATATATATGCCGTTCACATTACCATTTGTTTTATATTTGTTTGTTTAGCTCCTAATTCATGCAATTCAATTTAGATTTACATTTAAAATATCGTTAGTTACAAAATTAGTGCAAATGCTATGCCGTTATTGTGATGCATATCAGAACATGTATTATAGATTTTATTTAACTGTGTTATTAGCCGTTTTAATTTTTAAATAAATACTGAATACAAGATGGATTCTTATCACAAACTTCAAAATCCACTGAAGATAATCAATAGTCCTTGAAAATGCGCTGTTACGCTCATAAATCTATCATTCCATGTCTGCCATAGAGGAAAAATCATAAAGTTTTGATCCATAATCCGATTTAGTCGATTAATTTTGGTCAAGCTCTATACCAGTCCCAGAAATGTTGACAGAGTAAAATAAAATGACGTTACTTAGCTGAGAAACCGTTAAGTAGGGTTTTTAAATAAAGAAATAGTTGAGCGGGGTTTAAGTGGTTGAGCAGGGTTTAGCTGAGACATGGTTAAGCGGCGGATCACGGAATGATTTTAAATAAGAGTGTTAATGTTTTAGATACATATTATTATTTATTATTAAAACATATTTGTTTTTGACGGTTAAAATTCGAAAGCTCTCATTTTGATGAAGCCGAGGTCAAACAGCCGTATACTAAGCAGTACGCTAGTGGCATTTTTAAAAAGAACGCGGAGTTAAACTTAATCGTGTCTACTCAACTTGACGCGACTCTCACTACAGACAGCACCGCGACAACCGCTTAGGGGTCTTGTCAATGCGTATGTTTGTGTGAGTGTGCCGTTTCAAACGTTTTGAGGTAGTTTACGTGCTGTCTATATGTTTTATTGCGCATTAGTCGACCTAGTGATAACACTCTCCGAGTCGACCCGTGACCACGGCTGGTGCAATACAAGCCAAAACGTCGGGTAAACCGAAAGGTAATGAATTGCGTTAAAAAGTTAAAATATTACCGCGATCGAGACCCGCCACATCCACAATATATATGATAGTGTGTACAAATCACAAAATTCCAAAAACATTCTTGAATTTGTAATAAAATAAAAGTTGAAACCAGTTGGAAAAAGTTGAAATCAGTATTATATATTATGTATGTTTTTGAAACAATAATTTATTAGTATATTGAACTATGTATTTACATAATGTTGCAGTAATTTTGTCAATAGAAGCTACAATGTAAGCTAAATAATATTATACTACTCAGTATGTTTTGCCGGGAGAAATAGGTTTGACCATTTATCACAAAAGGGGATTCAATTTTTCAGAAACCATTGGAATCAACCGTAGTCCATAATAAATGTACATATTATTATGTGTACCCAGGAAAGATAAAAAAAATCTACTAAAAAATATTTTTTTAGGATTGAGTCAACACACATGATTGTAAAAAAATATGATTCCACATAAATGTAAAGTTTTTACGGAATAAATGATTTTTGATTTTGACTTTATTTAAATCTTGTTATGTACTTACCTAAAATTAGGTGAAAAAAACTAAAAAGAATCTAATGAAAAAAGTTCGTCGCGATTCAATCAAAATTGATACGTATTGAAAATTATTTATATTGTAATAAGTCTCAAAAGCAAATACAATATCAATATTATTTAAACAAATTAGGTAGTCATAGACATATTGGGTTGTCTAAAAAAAATACTAGGTCATTGCTTAGGTCCGTTGCTCTAACCGCACCGCACGGGTCCGAAAACAATTTGCGAGGTTATTTAACCTCGCAAATCGCTTTCTGACCGGTGCGCCGCGCGATCAGCTCATATACATATAATAAGCAATAGCCTATGTGGTTTATTTCGTTATTGTTGTGGTTTAGCTTGTTAGCTTGTCCGTTGTTGGAAGGCTCGTTAATCTTCGATCTCATTCATGTCAAAGGCCTATCTGAGTCTAGCCGCTGCTAATTATACTTACTAACAAAAAAAATTATTAATAATATAATATAATGGTTTGAGCATTTAGAAAAGATGAATGCAAGAAGATTGACAAAAGTACCTTGCCTGTATGAATGGGACAACCGGAAGGGGAAGACCTCGTAGAACATTCTCTGACCAAATCGGAGACGTTCTCAAGAAAGGCCAGATTAGAAGTACCCTTCCTCTTGAAGATAGGTGTTAAGTTTATTTTTAAACATATCTGCTCTATTAATGGATCTGATTTGTGACGGTAATTTATTATAGATTTAGTTTTACCCACGTTAAATTTTAAAATTATCACAGCTCCTCCCCCGTAGGTGATAGCCTAAACTATCATTCCACGGAAACACTCCTAACTCATCCAATTTATATTAAGTATAAATCGTATACTATCACCTATTCGGTTCTTACATGCCTGATCATTCACACTCACAATCACATACGCAAATACACACAACACACCCACTCACAACACACCCAAACACAACACAACATTCACACACAACACAACTCTTTCCAGACAATACAACTTTACTAATTTGACCGTTCTTTTCAAAACATTTATCTAAATAATTTTTTTAGATATATGTGTCAACGCCGTCAGGGGAGATCCTGGTGATCTGTAGTACAGGCTTGCCTAGTTCAGACACCAGTCTCTCGCAAACAAAATGTATCCACATGTTTAATTTGTAACTCCATGTAATAATCACTGTTTGTGAAGAGAAATAAATAATTTTTGTATTTGTATTTGTATTAGATAGCGTGATAATATGTCTACTCAGCCTATATGTTGACCCGGCCTCTTAGTAATATTCATGCAAAATTTGAAGTAAATCCACCCAGTACTTTGGGTTTAGCCCGGACATACATACAGACAAACAGACAAAAATCTAAAGACTATATTTTTGGCTTCGATATCGATTATAGATCACGCCCCAAGTATTCTTTAAAAAAATATTCAATGTGCAGTTTTGACTTTCCTACAATTTTATTTTATGTATAGATATTTGCGTTTCAAATGGTTTTGAGTGGTGAACCTGTTTTTCCTAATACCTGATTAGTAGTTGTCCTGTTACTAGTGTCTGTGACAAGCTTCTTAACAACAGTTCAACGACCAAATATCTCATGGATGTTTCGTCTAAATCGTCCAATGAATATAAAATAGAAGCTGTTGTGAGCCGTTAGACTTATAAATAATGCTATTTATTATCCCAGTACTGGTTTCGAGGTGGTTGACACTATTGAAGAGTCATTGACACTAGGGTTAAGATAGTAGATATTGCACATGTAAAACGGAGATTAGATTAGAGGACAGGCCAATTGTATCTTAATTGCAAACTGTTCTACTAATATTCTGATGTAAAATTTAGTAATTATTACAAGGAATGTTCTTAAAATTTGAAAAAGAGGTTACATCCTGAATTAATGTATAGGGGGTAATAAATTGCTTAATGCTGAGATGGCACAGTTGGGTGCAGCTAGTAATTAAATAAAAATTCTATATTATGATTTTATTTATTTATTAGGTCAACCAACGATCGCTTACACAATTCATAACATATGGTACAGACATATTTAGATATTTTCTTTGTGCAGCAACCAATTATAGGCTAACACCACATGCAATAATATAAGTAATTATGTGAACAAAAACCAAAGAGATAGCGAACAAACTACTGTTACAATACATTAAAATTAAATTCTAGAGATACAATTATAAAAATTAATAATAATGTTTTACAATAAAGCAATTCTTATTATAAGTGAAACAGATACAGGATTATATTAAGCTTATGTTAATTAATTAATATATAATTAGTATTAAATCAATTTTGAGAATAACACTGTGAAATTTCAAATAAATGCAGACATACAAAAATAACTGACGAGTAAACTATGGCTATTTACTATCTAGAAAAACGAAAACAAAATTTTTGAGTATTATTAAGCAGCTTTGTCCAACAGTGGACGTCTTTCGGCTGATATGATGATGATGATTATTACTTTTATTAAGCAGCTATTATTAATGCAACTAGTTATAAAATGAAAATAAATGATTATTATTAAGCAGATAGTTATAAAATATATGTTTATGATTATTATTAGGCAGCTATTATTATTGCAGCTAGTTACTATAAAAAATGTATGATAATTATTAATCAGCTATATTAGTGCAGCTAGTTAAATAAACAAAACTGTATGAATATGATTCTTATTATTGCAGCTATAGATTAGATAGATAGATAACTCTTTATTGTGCACCAAGTAAAGTAAATTATTATTAAGCAGGTATTAGTACTCCAGCTAGTATTCAAATAAAAGTGTATGATTTTTAAATTTCTTTAAAGACTTTAAATAAATAGAGAAGGTTTTTATTCACGTAGACTTGAAAAAGCCGGCCAAGTGCGAGTCGGACTCGCCCATGAAGGGTTCCGTAGCAGCAAGTATTTCAGTTGATTAAATGAAAGGTAAATTGCGCTTTACGATTTATGACGTATTAAAAAAAACTACTTACTAGATCTCGTTCAAACCAATTTTCGGTGGAAGTTTGCGTAGTAATGTGCAACATATATTTTTTTAGTTTAATAATTCTCTTATTTTAGAAGTTACACTCATTTTACCACTTTGGAAGTGTATCTCGCTCAAACTATTCAGATAAGAAAAAAATTATATTAGAAACCTCAATATCATTTTTGAAGACCTATCCATAGATAACCCACATTTATGACTATAATGAAAAAAAAAATTGAGTTTCAGTTCTATGTATGGGGAACCCCCAAAATTATTGTTATTTTTCTATTTTTGTGTGAAAATCTTAATGCGGTTCACAGAATACATCTACTTACCAAGTCTCAACAGTACAGCTCTTATAGTTTCGGAAAAAAGTGGCTGTGATGTACGGACGGACAGACAGACATGACGAATCTATATGGGTTCCGTATTTTGCCAAAATCACGTGTCAGAACATATTTGTAATAAGCGCTGGTAGTTTACACTCCGGACATAGAGGCGAAAGAAGACGCAAGCTGTTTCATCATCATCATGTAAGCCGAATAACAGCGTTTGGTGGAAAAAAGCCTGCCCCAAGAATATATAACATGCCATAATCGCCAAGTTTGTCAGACGGCTTGCGATCGCAGCTTGATGGTCGTAGTATTCAGAATGACGTTGCTTCTCTTTCTCTGGTAGATACTTTTCTCGCGACGACATCTACTCCCTCCACGGGATGAGATGGGGTGGTGAAATTACACCGTTACAGCAAAGCAAGATGTTTACCAAATTATACTACAACGAATTAGGTTACCCACGGGTAGATGAGTGAGATAGAAATGGTAAAGTCCTGCACTTGACCTCTCTCCGGTCATCATCAGCTAGCCCGTCCCTGTGGATTATAGGAGTGAGGTACCGGGAGACCGAACACCTAAATTCAGTCGTTTCACACCAATCCCCAATTTCACCAAAAACATCGTTTTACGCCAATTACTTTCGTATAAGCTAAACCTAGCCCGGTCGTTTGAGATTCCTATACCATCGGATCATTCAGCTGAGGGGCAAGAAATAGGGTTCTGATTTGATTATATGTTCACCATTAATATTTAGTTTTCTACTGCAGATGTTGGTGCCAATTTTGCTCCTGGTCGGAGTGTCAACAACTCTGGCGCTGGACAACGGTCTCGCGTTGACTCCACCTATGGGTTGGCTAACGTGGGAACGCTTCCGTTGCATCACAGACTGCAAGAAGTACCCTAATGAATGCATCAGGTAATGTGGATAGCAAAGCATATTATTGCATATTCAAATATGTCAGTTATAAAGCAATTGGAAACACAAGGGTTCAGAGTAGCTTTAAAACTTTTTAAAGTTTAGGTTAGATTTAGTTCATATAGTTTTAGATCGAAATCTACAAGCATTATTTACTGAATCACAGAAGAAATAGGCCGAACTAAATTATCGATGTTGTAATATATTAATATATTAATTGATTTCCCAGTTATCTAAAGTACAAACACACAATATGTATCTATTTTATCTTTAGTCTCCGCAAATACGGCCATATCTCTTAATTTCGCAAATACCTCAAGTGGCTCCCAATCTGTCTTTTCAAGAATTGCTGAATGTTGGGATCTCTCAATTTCGCAAATACTTCAAGTGGCTCCCTATCTGCCTTCTCAAAACTTGCTGAATATTCTTATCTCTCAATTTTGCAAATACCTCAAGTGACACCGAATCTGACTTCTTAAGAAATGAATATTATTATCTATCCTTTTGGCAAATACCTCAAGTGGCTCCCAATCTGCATTCACCGGATTGCTGAATATTATTTATTTCTCAATTTTGCAAATACTTTACTTCAACTTGCCCCTAATCTGATTCAGAATATTAAAGAATATAATATTCACCAATTCCTGGTGAATATTATATCTCCTCTTTAATATTCTCCATATTCCTAAATCTCTTTTTTAAGTACTAGGGCGATTCACTTTTAGATACTCACCTGATGCCCCTCATAAGTTGCACCTTAAATCCCTCCTGAGTTTTCCTTCTAAGCATCAAACCGATTTCTATTCCTATTCTTACACTGTTCATGTTGTAGGGTTGTCACAATAATAATGTCCTCCTAGCCGAATTTCTCAGTCTCAATGGAGACGAGCCATCTGCGCGGGAAGAGCACAAGTGTGTTCCCAAAATCAGGGACACTTTCTATTCCTTCACTCTCATGATCCCATGACAAGCGGCACAGACGGCACTACAGGACCGACGGTATATCGTGCTCTCCGAGGCACGGGGGTATAACACCGCCAACTCCCAGACTTCGGGCTGATACTGCGAATTTTTTCTTTTTACTGAAAAGTCCCAAAATCACTTTTGGCCCGACCCGGGATTGAACCCAGGACCTCGTTCTCAGCGGGTAAACACGCTGCCGCTAGACCAACGAGGCAGGGTAGGGTTGTAGAACTCAGTTGGATAGTCAGTGATCATCTTTTGTGCTTTATTATATCGGCGTTATTATTTCTATGCCTTAAAATATGTTCCAGTGAGAATTTAATAAAAAGGACAGCAGATGTGATGGTGAGCGAGGGCTACTTGGACGCGGGCTACGAGTATGTGGGTATCGATGACTGCTGGCTGGAGAAGACGAGGGGCCCAGACGGCAGAATGGTTCCTGATAAAGAGCGGTTTCCTAGCGGAATGAAAGCGCTTGCTGATTACGTAAGTTACATACTAATATATATTAAATAATAATGTCTTTATAGCCGAATTTTTGTCACGGCGGCCAGTCTCAATGGAGACTAGCCATCTGCGTTGGACGTATAGTGCACAAGTGTGTGCGCAAAACAGGGGCACTTTCTATTCCATCGCTCTCATGATCCGATGCGACGACTAGCGACACGACCGGAAAGAGGTTAAGTACAGAACCGATAGCTTTACGTGCTCTCCGAGGCATGGGGGAATACCGCGAACTCTCAGAATTCGGGCTGATACTGAAAATTTGTCTTTTTACAGAAAAATCCTTAAATCACTTTTAGCCCGACACGGGATTTAAACTCAGGACCTCGTTATTTGCGGTGGAACACGCTCCCGCTAGACCAAGTAGAATTACGTTTTCTCCTGGAAATCAATACCGGTATGATACATATATGATCGAAAAAAATTGTTGATAGTTTAATTTCTTTCTTGTTGATTCTTAAACCGCAAATTTGCTTCGCCCTTTTGTAATATTTAATTGGTATGCTAGAATATGGCGAAACTTGCATATGAGAATATAGGACCGTTATCCTGTATTCTGATATGCACGTTTCGAAAATATAAATTAATTCCTATATGTTACTCCAGCTTGAAATATAGCTTCCTTCCGTACAAGTTACACACAAACCAATATCTACAAGGAAATGTCCCCGAATATGGCATTGTTTCCTCTGTAATGCTAAAATTTATTAGAGGGTATTGTGTTAAAATTGCGCTTGTGTGGCGCGTTATAGTTTACTTAGAGTTGTGTGGTCTGTCGGTATGAAATACGCCATATGCGTAGTATCTTGTTTTGTGCAAGCCAATTACTGGACCAAAATGTACCTAATGAAAAATTCTTTTTAGAGAGCCCAATCCTACCGTTTAGATAACAAATTAAATATATGTTAAGATAAAGGATGTGTTTACAGAGGTATATTGTTCTTTCGCTCAAAAAACAGCTCCACTTAGACGATACTTTACTTACAGAATACAGATAATGGCGTCGGAAAGCGCCATATATTCCACTACACGCCGCTACGCTTAAGAGCAGGGTTTTTTTTTTATTTTTTCAGTCATGGACCACTTTCACAATATAAACATGTCGACGGACCCCTGTCAAAGAATAATTTAAGTAGAGAAAACGCCTTAGACGTTTAGTCTTTGTTCAATTTACTCATGTTTTATGATTGACGATACGTTGTCGTCGCGGTGAGTTCTTGGCCTAACCTAGACGAGATTATTACATTATTTCCTAGTAAATAGGTTAAGAGTTAACTGACTTACTACGGACCCCTGATGCAGATACCGATATACATACCAGCTGCGTTCTAATTTTAAGATTGTGGTGCCATCTTTACAAAAGCCATTAAATCAAAAATTTAATTAAATTGTAATTTTACCATAATTTCACATTTGTCATCTGAAATGTTTAGGGCTACTTAGCGGAACACTATGGAAGTTTTAAATGCCAATTAACTTCATGATGCTTTTCTGTGTGAGAGTAAAGCATCATCTACACGGTTGCCAATCCCTATATCCAGGGTGTTCTAGCTTCAGGGTGTGGTTGCCATCCATCTAGACTGCAGTTGTGCAGTCTAGATGGATGGCAACCACCAGGGTGACCTCTGTTGGGATGTTGGTTTACAACCGTGTAGAAGATGCTTTAGATTTCTAGAACACCCTGAAGAGGGGGGTTGGATATCACTAGGTATCCTTAATTTAAGTTATGTTCAAAAGTCTTGAACATTTTTCTTAACTATAGTAATATGTAAGTTTTAAGATTTCAATTAACGCACAATCTCATTCAGATCCACAGCAAAGGGCTTAAGTTCGGCATGTACGAAGACTACGGGAACCTGACCTGCGCTGGTTACCCCGGAGTGCTGGGCAACGAGAGGATTGACATTGACACGTTCATTGCTTGGGAAATCGATTACCTGAAGCTGGACGGCTGTTACATTGACCCGGCGGAGATGGATGAGGGTGAGCAAAGTTTTTAACAGCTTCACTTCATGCCTACACGTGTTAAGTATCGTGAGACTTATAATCATTTTGAAGTAGTGCGGTTCGGTCTTGTAAAAAAACTGTCAGATAAATTAGTGAAGTAGTTATTGAACTCTTAACAAACATAAACCTAAAAGGTAATTTACTGTTTGGTTACAACAACTAGACTGCCAAAAGACCCTTTGTCTTTTGGCAGTCCTACTTCATTCTAAAGAGCCTCTGCTTGTAATTTAATATGCGGTATACCATCGGCAGAAATGCAATATATCTACTCTCCAAAGAGAATATAACAAACTACGTTTGATACTCTCTGTAAATAATGACATTGTCATGGTGTTGCCAGTAATAACCCAAAAATAAAACATATAGTCAATGATGTAATATAGACAAATAATAAAAATAAGTCGGGTTTTCCTTCCTGACGCTATAACTCCAGAACGCACGAACCGATTTCCACGGTTTTGCATTCGTTGGAAAGGTCTCGGGCTCCGTGAGGTTTATAGCAAAGAAAATTTATAAAATTTAACGCGGGTAACACCGCGGGGCAAAGCTAGTAGACAAATAAAAATCGATCACATTCTAACACGTGGAAATGTACATGTATCCTTTGTAATTACAAAATGAACAAACAAAACCAACAAAGTAACAGAGAAGCAACATTGAGCAAACAATTCACTCAGCCAGCCCCCTCATTTCCAGTAAACCCCCCTCATGTAACCGCGAATCATTGTCCATAACTCTAAATAATCACATTTGGGTAAAATTTGTACAAAATTAATAACAAAGTAAATGGCAAGTAGGACTGCCAAAAGACAAAGGGTCTTTTGGCAGTCCTACTTCCTTCTAAAGACCCTCTGCTTGTAATTACTGACACACTCCTCACGCGATATAATACGCACACAAACACACACTGATAATGACTGATATTCAAAATTCATTGTTATATGCAACGTTAATATATCTAGTATACGGAATCGTTGCAAATCTCACTGAACGTGCACGTGTAAACAGTAAGAGTGTTAGTGCACCGAACGACGAACGATCGAACGACGACGAAAAATCGGAGACGATATAATAATAATTTATAGGGACAATGTCACACAGATCATCCTAGCCCCAAAGTAAGCAAAGCTTGTACTATGGGTACCAGGCGACGATATACATACTTATATAGATAGATAAATACTTAAATACATAGAAAACATCCATGACTCAGAAACAAATATTCGTGCTCAACACACAAATATTTGCACTTACCGGGATTCGAAACCAGGACCAGGAGCACTACCAACTAGGCTACGGTGATATCTACTAATTTTAAGAAGAATCGTTCTAAATCTTATTGTGGTTTTGTGCACAGACGACATGCAGAATTGGTTGTCACTACATTGCCTTTTCGGGGCAATAATATAGTTAGGAGCGTTCCCATTTTCATGGTATCCCTATGGATTTTCTAACGAGGTGGGCTAAGAGATTAAGAGGAAACGGAAAATTTGCTGCACGAATATAAAAAAAAAAAAACTTCAGAGGTGTCAAGGGACACCCGGATGGAACGAAGTTATTTCTTATTATTTATTATGTACAAAAAACCTGTATACACTCAACAAAAATAATCGTCGCGACACTACACTGTTCAATGCGAAATAGAAATGAAAATATCTGGCTTGCTTTCTATAAGAGAGAGAGAGAGAGAGAGGGGGAGAGAGAGAGAGAGAGGGAGACAGACTTTTTCCGTTTAGACCCCTTTCACAACGCGCGACAAAAACACTTTCACACTAATATTATAAAGGCGAAAGTTTGTGACTGTGTGGGTGTGAGTGTGTATGTTTGTTACTTCTTCACGTCAAAACGGCTAGAGCAATTTTAATAAAATTTGGTATGGAGTTAGTTGACAACCTGGATATAGGACAACCTAACACATAGGCTATAATTTATAAAGATTAACGCGGCTAAATACGCGGGGCACAGCTAGTATATTATAAAGGCGAAAGTGTGTGAGTGTGTATGTTTGTTCCTCTTTCACGCAAAAATACCGAACGGATTTTGATAAAACTTTTTTATCTAGTAATATAACTTATATGTCCATATAACACATAGGCTATAATTTATGAAGTTTAACACGGGTAAAACCGCGGGGCACAGCTAGTATGCCATAATTGCCACACTTGGCAGACTGGTTGGCGATCGCAGTAAGATGGTCATAGTACTCAGAAAGAAGCTGCTGCCCATCCTCTGGTAGATATTCTCTCGGGTCGAATTCTACTCCCCCCCAGGGGATGAGATGTTTTTATATTATAACTTAACATAATGTAAATAACTGCATCCGAACTATAATAATATCTTGGGACATCACACGGCCATCTGATCCCAAAGTAGTTAAGCAAAGCTGTACATTGCATTGTAATATACGACATTTTTCGTTTTTCCTTCCGGAGAGAACGAAAACAAAAACAACGTCTCAGTCTTCTGTCTCATTCAAATATTTGCTGTTTTTTCTTATTTTCCTTTTTATATAAACCTGCCAATAAAGAACACAGAATTCAATTTGGTGCCAGTTGTTTGAAAGTTATGAGCGTACACACGGCTACATATCAACATCAATGAAGGGGCTCTACCGGCTAAGTCACCGAACATCGATTTCTTAAACGGCGTTCAAATAAATAAAGGTTAAAAATTACTTAATCAATCGTTAAATCGGCTTCCATGAGCATGTGACGTCATAAATGCCCCGGAATCGATTGTCAACATTGAAGCCATTTAACGATTGATCCAGTCATTTTAAACCTTTATTTATTTGAACGCCATTTAATAAATCGATTTTCGGCGACTTAGCCGGTAGTGCCCCAGGTGTCAAAGCTCATATACTCGTACATACCGCCTGCGTTCTAATTATAAGACTGTTATGGGTGTGGTAGCATCTTTACAAAAGCCATTAATCAAGATTTAATTAAATTGTAATTTTACCATATACATAGCTATACATTTCCAATATAAGCTGACCTGTCATTGTATGGAAATCCTATACAACACGAGATTAGCTTATACTGAAAAAATATAGCTTGATATGTAGCCGTGTGTACAAATATTTCGGTGATACAATAATACCTATATAATTTTGTCAGTTTAAAATTGATACAACTAGATCTACTTTTAGACATCATTCAAATGTGACGTTTGGTTTGTTATTTTAATAAAGTAAACCAGCAATTGTGCGATATACTTAAGTATGTAAATTAATAATTACTAGCTGTTCCCCGCGGTTTTACCCGCGTTAAACTTTATAAATTATAGCCTATGTGTTAATCCAGGGTGTCAGCTAACTCCATACCAAATTTTAATAAAATTGCTCCAGCAGTTTAGACATGAAGAAGTATCAAACATACACACTCACGCACTCTCAAACTTTTAGTGTGATTACAAATTTTTAATATGGACAACGCTGTGACTTAGTTGGTTGTGAACCTGTGTTCTGATCCAAAGGTTGCGGGTTCGATCCTTTCGCAAGATAAATATTTGTGCTCATGAACATGTCTATTAGTCTTGGTGTGGGTGTGTTTTGTGTATTGTACCTACGTATATATCTATAAAAAAAAGTAACAATGAATATTTCTATCGGTTGTCTAGTATCCATAGTACAAGCTTAGTTTGGGTTAGATGGTATGTTATGTGCCGGATCTGTATTTATACCTGTGCCCCGCGGTTTCACCCGCGTTAATCTTAATAAGTTATATCATATGTGTTATTTGGATATATGTATGAGCTATATTACAACAAACTTTCAACGGAATCCGTTCCGTAGTTTTTGCTTGAAAGAGTAACAAACATCCATACTCACAAACTTGCGCATTAATAATATTAGTAGGATTAGTTGAATATGTTATTCGGATACATAATCTTAATTTAGGTTATATGTATAATTATCAGAATAATACAAAGTTCCTTCGACATCTGTTCCGTAATTTTTGTGTGAAAAAGTAACAAACATCCATACTCACAAACTTTGGCATTTATATTTGTATTTGGTCGATTCCAGGTTATCCATCATTTGGCGAAATGTTGAACAAAACGGGACGACCTATCCTCTACTCCTGCAGTTGGCCAGCGTATCAGGAGGACGCCAAAATGCTTGTTAGTACCTACAGTCAATACGTTTAAATTTCATTGTTAAACGTTCCCGAGAGTTCATGTTTCTACCTCAGACAATGAATTCAGTAAATTTAATTTGCAGGCATTGTCTATTTAAAAAAGAAAGAGACAATACATTCATTAGACTAACCATTATTGTTATTACTACTCGTATGGGCAGTGGTAACCCTAGTGTCAGAGTTGTGCATATCTCTGTGTTGAATTATAATGACTACCCTCCGAAGCACGACAAAGCTTAGAAATGAAACCACTTTGGAGGTAACCATCTATGGTCTGACAGCGAGACTAGTTGCTTAACTTACGGACCGGTGAGAGCATCTGGGTATGAGCGCCTCAATTTTTTTTTCGATGTTCCAACCCAGTTGCATTGATCGTGGCTTCTTTATTTTCTTCTTCTTCATATTTTCATTTGCAGTATACCCGAATATATGCATATTTTTTTCGATTTTTTGACAGTATATTATCAGCTGACGTACTTATAATAACATGTTGTGTTATTATAAGTACGTCAGTACGTCAGTAGATGGCCTGTAGGAGAGCCAAACTGTCTAGCTAATTTGTTGTACAGATGCCAGCACATCCAGCTAACCCAATCTGTCAAATTTCTCTTATAGATTTTCAACTTCATCACATAAGCATAAGGTTCACTTTCAATTGGGGAAATTTGACAGATTGGGGTAGTTTGATGTGCTGGCGTCTGTACAAGTTCGTCAGGTTTATTGATGTGGGCTTTCTTAGTATCCCACAATGTATGGTCTATCTGTTGTCATAGTTAAACTTTTTGTCTCACAGCCGAACTACGCATCGATAGCGCAACACTGCAACATGTGGCGTAACTGGGATGACATAGAGGACTCATGGGCCTCACTCACCAAGATCATGAACTGGTTCGGGGACAACCAGGATAGGCTCGCGGCACACGCCGGACCTGGGAATTGGAATGACCCTGACATGGTAAGACAACCTCAATGAGAAGGCGTAGACGGCTCTTGCATTTGCGTATCAACTTATCACTCTTATCAGTGGAGCTTTCTGCATTCCTTTCTATCTTTGGCAAGCGCTTTGTGGTCTTAATACGAACACTTTTTCTTCGATTTGATTCATGTAGATATTCTAGGTCTGCCTTGACTTCTCCATCCGAAAATTTAGCAGTGATGTTTCTAATGACGGTCACCGTAGCCTAGTTCGTAGTGCTCCTGCCTACGAAGCTGGTGGTCCTGGGTTCGAATCCCGGTAAGTGCAAATATTTTTTTCTGAGTCATGGATGTTTTCTATGTATATAAGTATTTATCTTAGGCCGGCAACGCATTTGCGGCTCGTCTGGTGTTGCGAGTGTTCATGGGCGGCGGTGATTACTTACCATCAGCTGACCCACTTGCTCGTTTGCGTTGATATTATACAAAAAAGAAAGTCAGAAATTTCGATGGGTAATGAAGGGTTTAGTATATGCAAAACTACTAATATAGCAGTCAATGCCCGTGGATACACTTGAAATACGGGATGCCTTAGGTCAAGCCGCCCATAGAGACATATCTACTGGGTGTCCGGTGGCAGAATTTAGATTTAAATTGTAAATAACAAAAAAACTACAAAATATATACATTTATATTTTTAATCATTTTAAAATAGACAAATGCGGGTTTTATTTCTTAAAAATTATGTCGTCTAAATGTTGGCCGTTACGTCGGCCACATTCTTGGAATCTGGCTTCAGTATTCCTTGCCACTCGCTGGAGAAGTGCGGCCGGGATGCCATGAACTTCGCGAACGATATTTTCTTTTAATGCTGAGATAGTCTCCGGGCTTGTTTCATACACTTTACTTTTAAGATACCCCCACAGAAAAAAGTCCATGGGGGTAAGATCCGGAGACCTGGGTGGCCAGGGGATGTCACCGAAACGGCTTATCATTTTGTTAGGGAAGAAATCACGAAGTAGCGCCATGGTCTCCCTAGCAGTGTGAGGCGTAGCACCATCTTGCTGAAACCATGTCTGCGAAGTGAAGGCAGGATGTTCTTTCAATGTTGGAAAAAAATATTCGTTCAGCATTCGCCGATAAGCAATACCGCCCAAAGAAATTGCTTGCCCTTGACGATTTTCAAAAAAATAGGGTCCAATTATTCCCCTGCTTGACAATGCACACCAAACCGTCACTTTGGGACTGTGAAGTGGCTTTTGATGTTTTAAGCTGGGGTTTTGTCCTTTAGGGGACCAATAACGACAATTTTGTTTATTTACACTTCCATTTAAATGAAAATGGGCTTCATCACTCCAGAAAATAATATTCACTGTGCGAAATCGCTCCAACATTGTCTCACATAAATTTTTGCGCATATTGAAATCATTAGGCTTAAGCGCTTGCACTATTTGAATTTTAAATGGATGAAATTTAAGATCTTTCTTCAATATCTCGTGCACTATAGTTTTCGGAAGCCCCAAGGCAGCCGCTCTCTTGCGAACGGACTGACGCGGATTATCGCGCAAACTGGACGCGACGAGTTCAATATTTTCATTTGTTCTCGACGTCCGGCTGGGCCCCGGTCGTGGGCTGTTTTCTGCTGAACTTGTTGCCCGAAACCTTCGCACCCATAATCGAATTAAATTTTCACTTGGGGCGTCACGTAACCGTCGAATATCGTAACGTGAACAAAATCTTCGACGAGCAATTGCACACGAATCATTGGCTTTGAAAAACGCTCCGATTGCGATCGCACGTTGTTCACCCGTCCACTGCGACATCGCGACTAAATAACCCGCATGAATGACGAAGCTGACGACACCCCCTCCCCGCTTCTCCGCTTAACGGTTACGGAGAAATTTTGAAATTTAAATCCTAATTCTGCCACCGGACACCCTGTACATAATAAATACGCTGACCAGGTTAAAGTGATAGTGCACATGCAGCAATATAATTTAGCAGATCTGCATATGCAGTGGTGAAGGTAAGGTGAAGTAACCTTGGTACTAAGTGTTGGTACCAGTGCCCAAGTATTACAGGTTCGATTCTGTCGCACAGGACAATTATTTGTGGGACCCAAACAGTGCTATTTTTAGTCACCATAATCATTCTATTTTAGCCATGTGGTTTCCAGGTGATCCTGTTGTATTGTATCATTTTACGTTTAGAAGGTCTCACGGAAAACATGGATTTATATGAAAAGTGCTGGTGTAAACTTAAAAATCTGTCTATTTTTTATTGCAGTTGCTGATAGGAAACTGTGGCTTAACTGTAGACCAGGCCCGTGTCCAGATGGCTGTCTGGTCAATTCTTGCTGCCCCTCTTCTTATGAGTGTGGATTTGGCAACCATTAAACCGGAGTTTAAGGAGATCTTGCTGAACAAAGACATTATTGCGGTGAACCAGGATCCCCTAGGGAAGCAGGGGTTAAGGGTTTGGAAGAAGGAGGGGCGTGGTTATGTAAGTATTTTTATTCATTAGCTCTATTTACAGTATTAAACTTTGGAATCCGTTATACAGGCTGGCCGAGGAGTTAACGTTTAAACGCAAAATTTCGATACTTTATGATGAGGACTATCCGAATCAACCCCATGTATGTTTTACGATTTTGCGTAGTTGTCGAGATAGGTTTTTTTAATGACTTTTCGTAAATTTCACCTTTTTTTTTTTTTTTTTTTTTGATAAGGCAGGGGGATAGCCTACGCGTGCCACCCGCAAAATGTGTCTACGGGTGGGTATGTCGGACTCGCACCGAATAAACCTACCTGCCGTGGACTTCTCTTGGCGCCTAATGGGGGAGCCCCGGGAACGCGGGTATGCTGCTCCGGTGCTCCCTTTTGCGCCATGTCCCAGATGTTCGGGACACGTTCGTAAATTTCACCTAACATCAGTTTTCGTTTTTTTTCTCGTTCTTTTGAACATTTCTGGTTCAGTTTTTTTTGTGGAAACGAATAAGCATAGTTTAACCGAACATCCTAAAAAGTATGGTTTTTCTAGTCATTGCAGAACTGACTTATAATTTATTCGAAAGTTCAAAATTAGGGTTTGAGCTCAGGATCTTAAAATCAAAAACTACGCAGAATCGTAGAACATACATGGGGGGGATTCGGATGCTCCTCATCATAAAGTATCTAAATTTTGCGTTTGAACGTCAACTCCTCGGCCACCCTGTATTTATCCGTTTTATTTTGTCACATTTAACTTAAGGTTAGAATTTTACCGGGCTCCTCCCATCAGGCGCCAAGTCCACGCTATGTTAGATTTAGTCGACGCGAGTCCGACATACCCACCCGCAGATACTTTTTGCGGGCGGCATGCGTAGGGATCATGGTGCCTTATTCCCCTTATTAACCTCAGGGCTGCCTTACTATAAAAAAAAGGTACGCTTGACTTAAGCCTTTTGTTTTATCCAATTTGGTTTTGGTTTCTGATTCGTGGGAATGAAATCAACTTCAATAGGTATTCTATTTAAATCGGTGGGTCCCATATCATTGGGAATCTATATAAATTATCGTTGATATTTTCAGTAGGTTGTGAATGGCTTTTTAATGGTGACCAGATACCTAAAACAACAAATCTTTTTTTTAAATAGTGTTTTGTTTCCAGAGAGCACGTATGGAGATCTGGTCACGCGAGTTGCAAGATGGCTCCAACGCGATTGCATTCGTGAGTCAGCGCGACGACGGTATTCCTTACCCCGCCAACTTCACATACTACGATATGCGGCTACCTGAACACCAGAAATATGAAATTCATGTGAGTATTCTAAACTACGATTACCTTAAGGTATACTAACTTTATGGATTACCTACATCATCTCCCTTTTCCCATTTGGTATATACTTAGCATATTTGCCATGTTAAGGAAAGTGTTTAAATCTAACATTATCTAATAGAATAGTTTTTATAATATCCTTAGTATTAATGGGAGCTAGTGGGTTATGAGATGAAAATAATACCACTTGTTCAAATTCTAAGGAGCTTTATTTAAAGAAACACAAATACCCTAATTAAAAACTTACTAGAATCGATCACCTCTTACAAACACTTATTAGTCGCTATATTTGTCTTATTATTTAAAACACACTGTGGTGTTTGTGTTGTTCAAGCAACGGTCGATATTAACTTAGAACTTCAGTTTTTGATTTGTTACTTACTTACAGACCAGGTGTCCAGAACATGCTTGTTATTATAGAATAAAATAGAATGTAGGTATTTGTTTGTACAAAACATGTTTTATAAAATAGTTCATTTAAGTACAAAATGTTTTCACATGTTTTGCCAGCAAAACACGTGCTCAAAGATTATTATTTGTACATGCCAGGAAAATAAACAACTATTGCTTAAGTAATACAAATAATAGAATAATTATTATAAAGAAACAATAGTAATATCTCTTACATTATAATTTCTAACGCAGAGAGATCTAAAGCAATTAATGCGAGCAAACATTCGTTGCGCGATCCAAGACAGTTAAAGCGATTCCCCGGGACATGCCTGAGCCTCACCGCTCAGTGTCATTTCATTGTGTGCCACTGTTGATCCTGGCTTAGGCACAGTTGCATTGGTGGGTAAAAGGGAGGGACTAGACGCGATGAATGCAAACATTTCATTAAATTTATAAAAATACTTTAAAGTAAAGTAAAAGTAAAGTAAAATACTCTTTATTGTACACCATAAATTAAAATGAGCATACATAAATTAAGTTTAAAGGGCGGTCTTATCGCTACTGCGATTTCTTCCAGACAACCAATTATGGAGTGGATAGACTAAGGAAAGGGAAAACAGGGTAGGTAGGTGTAACAATAGGTCAACTTAATGTAAACTTAAACTAATACAAAATAATAATAAAAAGTAAAAAAAAGAAATTCATAGAATAATTTTAAAAAGTCTAGTAAAGCAGGAATGCGCGAAAAAAACCAAAGGCGACACCGGTAAATAAATATCTAGGTAGATAAATACATTTTTTAAACATTTTTTTTAAATGTTTTTGATTGCGCTTGTCTTATTTTGCCAGGACTTATACAAAGAGGAAGCCGTGCGTCAATGGAAATCGGGTGATGACTTCGAAGTTCGCGTCAATCCATCAGGTAAGTTAAATTATTTTGGGACAGTACCTACCTATCTGCTGTACTCGTGGCGGTAATCGAAGCGCCTCATAGTAACGATTCTGTTACTTATGACAATCCAAAAGAAAAGTCTTATCACTGGTAATCCTATAGAGTACACTATAGAAATGACTCAAGGTATCGCGGTTCACTTAACAAGCATGAAATTCACGACACAAAGCTCAGAACAGCACAATTAGTTGTTCTGTACGGGGATTAAACGGAAAAATGCTGAGGTAGTGGCCAGGCAAACCACCTTAACCACTTTGTAACACATACAGGCGCTCATAGCTAAATGCTTTAACTGGTCCATAATGATACCCAGTAGGACTCTGATATGGCTTAACGACTGTTGCCTAAAGGCTATAGCCGGGACCAAAAGCTTAACATTCCCCCCGAAGCATGGAGACGCTCAGATATTAAACCACTTTAACGGCCCATCTATGGGCTGACCGCGAGCCTTCTTACTTGACCTCGGCATTCTCTTACTGGCTATGAGAGCCTCTACGTTACCAATGTCAAGGTGGTTAATAAACGTTGCAAATACGTGGGCGTTAATAAATGTTACGTATAACAAAGTAGTAAATAAAAACAGCCGTGTGGTCTCCGGCCCAGAAATAATGTAAGGGCCACCCCATACCATCCTGTGGATGTCGTAAAAGGCGACTAAGGCATACATCAGGTAGTCGGGCAGCAGCGCTACCTGTGTACTTACTTACTTATCGTATCGGCAGTGGTTACCCTGGTGACAGAGTTGTTCAAACCGCCCAGTAGGTCTCTGACATGGCTTAACGACTGTTGCTTAGTGACTACAACCGGGACCGACAGCTTAACGTGCCCTCCGAAGCACGGAGACGCTCACGAATTAAACCACTTTGGCGGTCACCCATCTATGGAATAACCGCGAGCCTAGTTGCTTAACCTCGCCAGTCACTTACGTACCGGTGAGAGCTACTGGCTATGAGTGCCTGTGTGTGTACTAGTTACCATCTAATTGGGTCCCCAAATGGTATGCTAAGTGCGGTGACTGGGAAATCCTTATGGTAACGTTATAATAACCTTACCTTACCGTTATAAAACCCCCGGCTCCAAAACTTCCATTAATTATAGTTTAATTACATCATTTTGGAAAAGAGCTGATACTCTTACACTATTAGACCGATATTAACGAAACATAGCTAAGAACCACTGCAAGGAAACTGGCTGTCAAATGAAATAAACTGCATCAAAATAGGATCATTCGTTTTGGAGGTACGATGCCTTAGAGATCCTCTGGACACAGACAGATAGACATCGACGTCAAACACCCCTCTTTTTGCGTCAGGCGTTAAAAACTTCCGGGGAGGCCTATATCCAACAGTTGACGATATCAGTCTGATAATGTGATGTGAAATAAAAGTTATCAATAACTAGGTGGTTTTTTTTTAATTTTTATTTTTATTCTTTTTTTTTTAAGTTGTTTTATCACTTAGTGAACTAGGTGGTTATTGAACGTTAACAATACCAAAGTAGTTAATCAAAATTTCTGTTTCAGGAGTAAAATTCTACAAGTTTATACCAAAGGATAGCAGTGAGGACGCCCAAAAGACTGATGACAATTCGCTACAAAAGACTACCGAACCAAAGGTCATTCCTTTATAAGAGTCTAGTTTTAAGTTGGTATAAGTATGTCGTTAGAATATTAAGTACAATGTTTAGGATTTAAGTCTAAATAAACTTTTACTTCTTCCCTATTTGTTTTATTTTTGCTATTATAAAATAGGTTTAGTAGAACTAGGGCATAGCGTTCATTCGCTCAAAGAGCAGCCCGACTGGGGAAGTATGTTATTATTAAGGAGTTTCTTCTGTAAGGTGGAGGACCTTACAGAAGAAACTCCTTAATAATAACTAATAATTTTAATACTGCGCCAGAGCTCGTTGGGGAGGAGGAAGGGTCAGCAACATTTGCTTGCTGACTTTTAAAGGCCGGCAACGCACCCGCGACACCGCTGGTGTTACGAGTGTCCATGGGCGGCGATGAGTACCCCGCGGTTTTACCCGCGTTAAACTTTATAAAATTATCCAAGGTGTCAGCTAACTCGATACCAAATTTTATTTAAATCTCTCCAGCCGTTTAGACGTGAATAAGTATCAAACATACACACTCACAAACTTTCGCCTTTATAATATTGGTGTGATTATTCTTCCTTTGTATGTTCTTTATCTATTTTTGTGTTTCTTTCTGTAATGTGGAGTTTTCCATTGACCGTTCTAATTTTTTTTGATTAAACGGTTTATAAGTTTTTAACTATCGTTTTTAGCCTTGTGTAAGTAGTACTTCCAGAACCCACCAATTGGGTAGCTAGAGATATGCGTTGTTAGTTTTTAGTTAGTTAGGTATCGTCAGGGACGTCAACAATATCAATGAGATACAGTACGGGCCTTATAATGTTCCTTGAGGCACCCCATGAATTGATTTTTAACAAGTCCGACGTAGCAATGTTGTGTTAAACCTCAAAGTTATCTCTTGACAATAACTTGATACGAGCTAGCTAAATATCATTTCTGTAATAAAATAAATTTTATAAATGTTTTCATACAAGATGTACCTAAATATCTATGTTACTAGAAATAATATCTAATGTATACAACTATATTACTACAAACATGTTCTGACTATTTACAAGCGCTTTTTTAAAGTCTACGTGAATAAAAACCTTTTTTATTTTATTTTTATTTTATTTTCTAAGTGAGTAGTACACCATGGTGCCAAAATTCGTCGATACTTGACTTATATTAGAGAAGACATCCGAACAATTTCATGCTTATGTCTGAATTCAAATTGGTGCCTAGGAAGAAATAGTATTTAATTAGAAAAAGACTTATTCAAACAGTTCACCAACCAAAGGAGAGAAAGACAATTTACTTACAAGTCTCTATCAACTACTCTGTAGTTCGTGTGCAATAAAGAGCCGCCACAAGCAACCAAGACTTAGGTTGCTTGTGGTGGCTGAGACCTTGTAAGACAATGTAGGTACAATGCTGGGCCATCTCAGTAGATATGCTCTAAAAGTGGGTCTGAAAATGAACATGGATAAGACGAACATCATGTTGAACGTTCATGTTGCACTCACTCAAGTGAAGCTTGGAGACTCTGCTGTCGAAGTTGCAGAGGATTAGGTATATTTACCTAGGACAGACCATCCTACTACGTAGGTTCAATTTCGATTAGGAGGTCAATCATATAGTCCAATTCTGCTGGGCAGCGTTCGGGAAGCTTCGTAACATCTCATCCCAAATACCGTAGTCTCTCAAGTCGAAAGTCTTCAACCAGTGTGTGTTGCTAGTGATGACGCACGGAACAGAGACGTAGTTGCTCACTACGGGCCTCATAAGAAGGCTCTAAGAAATGCAAGAGCTATAGAGAGGGCTCTGCTTGGAGTTTCCGTACAAGATCGAATAAGAAACGTCGAAATTGGCAGGCGAAGCAAAATAACCCACTTTGCCAGAAAAATTGCCAAGCTAAAGTGGTAGTGGCCGAGGCACATAGCACGTAGAACGGACGGCCGTCGGAGCAGAAAGGTTCACGAGTGGCGAACACGTACCGGAAGACGCAGTGTGGGCTGGCCCCTACAAGATGTACCGACGAGCTCATGACGGTCGCTGAAAGCCGCTGGTTACCGTGTGTGGGTGGTGCTGGGCCGGAAATTGTGGAAATCTTTCGGCTGATATGATAATGATGATAATTATTGATATTTTTTTAAATATAATTTATGATAAACATAGATTAGAGAATAAAATTAAATAATTTAAAGTGGAATTATAAAAATAATTCCAGGATACGTGGACGTGAATACCAAAGTCAAAGTATCCCTAATAAAATATCATAGTCATAATAAACGAAAAAGAAAATAGCAACTATTCGCTTTAAATCTTGCGCATCCGATTCGTTTCCATGCCTGTTGAGTTGAATGATAAATCTACTTCAATATCATGATATAATCAAATCAATAATAGTAGCCTTTAATCCGATAACTTGACGGTATAACTATCTGCTTATTTATTATCTCAACTACTACGTCAGCGAAGAAGTATGATGTCTGTTATAATTATTATTTGATTTACGATAACACATAATACCTATTCTATTGACCACTTACCTACTTAATTAGACGACTTATATAATTAAAAAGGTTTTTATTCCTGTAAACTAAAAATAAACCGCTTGTATGTACAGTCAGTCTTGTCTATGGTAATATAGTTAACTTCTTGACAATAACTTGATACGAGCTAGCTAAATATCATTTCTGTAATAAAATAAATTTTATAAATGTTTTCATACAAGATGTACCTAAATATCTATGTTACTAGAAATAATATCTAATGTATACAACTATATTACTACAAACATGTTCTGACTATTTACAAGCGCTTTTTTAAAGTCTACGTGAATAAAAACCTTTTTTATTTATTTATTTATATTAGGTCTTTACCTATGAAATTGCCGTTCTGCAGTACTGGCCATTTCAAATCAAAATAATTTTTGTTTGGCTAAGAATTCTAATTTCAAATTAATTTTATTTTAAAAACATGGATTCTTTTTTCCAAAAGTAGTCATTTCTTTATTGATTAGTGTTACATTTTCATCGCATTTCAATCTTTTTCGTCATCATGGATACGTTAAAAATTCGAGTAATTATGGAATATGAGTACCGTCGTGGCAGCAACGCGGCACAAGCGGCACGCAACATCAACGACGTTTACGGAGCTAACACTACAAACCAACGCACCACCTGTTATTGGTTTGCTCGCTTCCGTTCTGGAAATTTCGACCTGAAAAATGAACCTCGCGGTCGTCCGAAGACTTTGGTCGACAATGACGAATTAAAGGCGGTTGTGGAAGCTGATGATACACAATCTACGGCTGAATTAGCAGCAGCTTTCGACGTTAGCGTCAAAACAATATTGGTCCATTTGCGTCAAATTGGCAAGGTAAAAAAGCTTGACAAATGGGTGCCCCACGAACTCAATGATCGCCAGCGCGAAGTACGCGTCGAGACGTGCCTTGCACTGCTCAACAGACATACAAATGAAGGAATTTTGAACCGCATTGTTACCTGCGATGAAAAATGGATTCTGTTTGATAGCCGCAAGCGCTCAGCAAGTTGGTTGGATCCTGGTTCAGCACCTAAACAATGCCCTAAACGAAAACTTACCCCTAGAAAAGTGATGGTCACTGTTTGGTGGTCTAGCGCCGGTGTGATTCATCACAGCTTCTTACCAAACGGGGTGAGCATTACTGCAGATGTGTACTGTGAAGAACTGAGCACAATGATGGAGAAGCTGGCGCATCTCCAACCAGCATTGGTCAATCGCTCGTCTCCGCTGCTCCTGCACGACAACGCGCGACCTCATACTGCACAGCAGACGGTCTCCAAGTTGCAAGAACTGGGGTTGGAAGCTCTCCGTCATCCGCCCTACTCACCAGACCTTGCGCCTACAGACTACTACTTTTTCCAGAATTTGGATAACTTCTTGGCGGGAAAAAAATTCAATACCCGAGAGGCAGTACAAAATGCCTTTGAAGAATTTGTTGCCTCCCGTCCAGCTGATTTCTTTAAGAAGGGCATCAATAAACTGCCACTGCGATGGCAAAGATGCATTGATTGCATGGGTGATTACTTCGATTAATACAAATAAAAAAATTCATAAAAAAAATTCGTTTAAATTTTTTCATACAAAACGGCAATTTCATAGGTAAAGACCTATTATATAACGGGGAATCGGCCCGATGTACTGAATATACCACATTTATAAAATAGACTCATAATTTAAAAACATCGGCTGCGTGGCTAACGGCATAGAATATCACCAACGCCAACCCGTTTGCAAACCGTGGCGTTTATGGAATATCTCTCCAAATGGCGGACTTCATTGTAAATCTTTTGCAGAGGCCTTTGTCCAGCTGTGGACGGCATTTGAATGACATGATGATAAAAAATAGCTCAACTTTTTTTTTCTCTATCCCGTTCTCGAAATACCACTTATAAAGATTCTATGGATTCTATTATTGACGTCATGTTATTATAACGTGTTCTTCATCTTGCATGATTTTTAAATACTTGAGGCTTCGTAATTTGAATTTTGTTTTACAGTTAGACTTTATTTATGGCCAGTATAAATAACAATACCTCTATTATTTTTAGGTAGGTACATTTATAAATTTAGATCTGCAGTTAGTATTGATTAATTTCTAAGTAACATTAAATTTATGACGACAATAATTAAGATACTTAGCTTCTTAAAGTTATTGTTGAGGTGGTCATTATAAGTTTTAATTATACCTTTAATTGTCTATATTTATCGTTTAATGTATATTTTACAACATCGTGCCGGTATGGTTCTGGCTATATTATTATTTTGTATTTTACAAACTGCGTAGTTAAGTGTCATCCACTATTTATGTTACACTTTGTTTATTGTCTCATTCGTAGAGATAATATCAAAATAGTTCTAAGATCAGATGTGGTACCCCTGCAGGTTTATTATCGTTTAATTGTATCTTTATGGTACCCTCTATAGACCTGCATATTCTTTTTATTATACTTTTATATTTGTTTTGTTTATTATTAGTTAGTCTTAGGTTAATCTCGTTAGTTAAATATATCATTTGTTTAATTTAATTTAGCTACTATATAACAGTCAGAATTTTACTATGTTCCTAATATACTTTGGAAATGTGATATACTTCAATTTTTTTTCGTAATTTAATTATATATAACTTTTAAATGTGGAAACTTGTACGCCGTTATTGTCATATGCATCAGTGAATATTGTTATAAAATTTTCTATGTAAATTGTAAATGTCTATTGGATGTACTCAATAAATAAATAAATATGTTCATTGGTACCACAACTTGACGTCACTGCTGTTTTATCTCGGAGAAAAGGCAACAGTAACATTATGCCACAGATAACTGAAGGAATCAACTGAAGCCAAAGGTGACACATATATCTAGATGCGACATAACTAATAGATCTGTGATAAACTACACCTTTACTCCAGATTAAATCTTGAGTCGACGTTACAAATGGCTAACAGGGAAGAAAAATAATAACGATCCGCTGATACAGTTTGTATGAGGTTTTTTTTACAAACTGGTTTGCTATAATTTGTTAAGTTTCATGGTTAGAAGTTCCTGAAGTTTCATCCATTATTTATGTTTCACTCGGTATATTTTCCCATTCGTAGAGATCATATCAAAATAGGCCAAAGATTAGATGTGGTATCCATGCAGGTTTATTATCGTTGAATAATATATTTATGGTACCCTCTATAGAGCTGCATAATGTTTATTGCTACCACAACTTGACTTTTATGTTATCTCGGAGAAAAGTCACTCAGGACATACAAATATTGGCCCGGATGGGAATCGAACCCACGACCAGCGGTGTGAAAGGCAAGCATTTACCAACCACGCTAACTGCCCCATCAAAGATAATATCAAAATAGGCCAAAGATCAAATGTGGTACCTATGCAAGTTTATTATAGCTTAATAATATGTTTATGGTACCTTCTATAGAGCCGCATATGTTTATTTGTACCACAACTTGACGTCACTGCTGTCTTATCTCGGAGAAAAGGCAACAGTAACATTATGCCACATATAACTGTGGCACGGGTTATCAACTGCAGCCAAAGGTGACATATATATCTAGATTTAACTAATAGATGTCTGCCCTATCTAAATACTTGCTCCAGATAATCTTCAATCGACGCTATGAATGGCTAACAGGGAAGGAAAACCTCATGTATTGAGAAAAACATGACTCGAGTTTCCTCAGCAGTGGTTTTCCATGGGATTCATGTGTAACGGGAAGACATAAAATGTTATCAATATTGTACTAACATTTCCGTGTGGGAATAATAAGTTTTATGCACTATGTTCTTTGTTTGCTAGTAGACAATTCCCCATAAAATAGGAAAGAAAAAAATAAACGTTATTTATTACGTAAAGTTATAAAGATCACTTGTTGGCAACCTCATACGTAGGATCTAATAATACATATCCAATTGAGATTATATTAATTTTCAAATTTGAAATTTGTGTTTTTTTGAGGTTGGAAATCATCAGTTTTCATGTCAGCCGGTAAATATTATTGTGGTTTTTCTGAAAAGAATATCAGTGAGTAGTAGGCTGGATTCAGGTTTTTACGGTGTTAGATACTTCTCCATGCCTCGGCGAGAGCTTGCCTTGTGCGAACGTAAAGCCGTCACGTATTGTACTATATATTTTGGCCGTTCTTCAGTCAGATAACTGTGGATCCTTCCGCCTCGGTCTAAAGTTCTGCCTCGAAATCGATAATTAATTTGAAAACTGTTAGGTAATTAATATCCTTATAACTCATTCCATTTAAACAAAAAATATATTATGTTTCAACCAGTCGTCGTAGCGAGTTGTGATGTCTAATAATTATCGCTACATCCTCTGCAGTTATCTCGTTGTGTTCATTTCTGTTTACAAAGGTATCACAGATAACCATTGGAACTTCGTCGTAACTGCTGATTGAGATCCTACTAAGTAATTTAGCCTTCCCAACAGTCGTGTTTTCTTTACGTTTATCAAAAAGCTGATTGAAGAAAAAGTCTATTCCTGTGGTCAAATAGCTTTTTTATTCTACTAATTGGTGTTGGGTTCTATCAACACAGTGTCCCCAAATAGGCAGCAAAGAAGCGGTGAAACGACTACCCCTTGTGGGCATCCCTTGGTAGTCACAGCATGCATAATGGCACTAATTAGTGTTTATTCTAAAAGTCGTCCTATCAGCATAGTGTCGCCAAGAAGTGTTGATTGTAGAAGTAGTCCTTTCAGTATATTGTTATCAAGCAGTAACTAGTCGTGTGGTTTCCGGCTTAGAAATAATAGCAGGGCCAACTTCCAGTGGGTATCCTAAAAGCCAACAACGGGATACAGCAAGTAGTAGGGCAGCAGCGCCTCCTGTGTACACACGGCTACATATCAAGCTATACATTTCCAGTATAAGCTGATCCCGGGTTGTATAGGATTCCAATACAATGAGAGGTCAGCTTATACTGGAAAGGTATAGCTTGATATGTAGCCGTGCGTACTAGCTATCACCTAACTGCGGACGCCAACTCGCCAAACGTGGTGACTAGAGATGTAAAATGACTGAATATGACTAGTCACAATTGTCATAAACCTTAAATGACCGGTCATTTACTGTCAAATTCAGTCAATTTGACTCAAATATTATTGTCTATTCTCGACTACCACCCAATTATTTATTTATTTAGGTACCCAATTTATATGGAAGTTTGAATGAAGCAACGTTTTATTTTCTATTATATCATGAGACGACATCGAAGTCGATGCGCGAGGTGATGCGACGTTGCCATTTTGTCTTAAATGTAAGCATGATTAGAAATGTAAAATGATTAACACTATATAATAATACTATAAGTCAATATAGTTTAATTTAGTTCAATTTAGAAATCGTAGACTTTTATCAACGACAAAAACTTAAAAGGTACTAAAATATTACTGAAATCAAATTGAATGAAAATTACCATTTTTGACCAGTTTGACCGTAAATGACAGTCAGTCTAATTCAGTCACTTTAGTCATTTTCAACACTAGTGGTGATTACCACAAACCCCTCCAAATGGCGACGTTATAGAAACATTTGGGGAGGCCTTCGTCCGGCAGGGGACGATATCAGGGCGATATGATAATTCTTTCCCTATTTGATAGGAAATGATTTCGAAATGTTCTCATATTAAAGTTTAAGTAGGTTGTATTGCCTATTTATACTTTATACTTGAAATCAGTCAATCATTTTTTTATTTATCACTAGCTGTGCCCCGCGGTTTTACCCGCGTTAAAAAATATAATAATATAAATAATCACAGCTCCTTCCCCGTAGGTGATATCGTGATAATATGTAGCCTATATGTTGACCCGACTACTCTTAGTAATATTCATGCAAAATTTGAAGTAAATCCATGCCGTACTTTTTGAGTTTAACCCGGACATACATACAGACAAACAGACACACAGACAAAAATTCTAAAGGCTATATTTTTGGCTTCGATATTGATTACAAATCACGCCACAAGTATCCTTTTAAAAAAATATTCAATGTATAGTTTTGACTTTCCTACGATTTTATTATATGTATCTATAGATTGTCTGGATGCGATAAGTACCACTGTTATCACCTACGTCACTTTATGTTGATACACTTACAAGCAAGTATATTATTTTACTGAAGGGGCCATGTTGGACCTCACAACCCAGAGACAGCAGCACGCTTAGTTGAGGCAACGCATTTCGGGAATGCTGGTTGGCGTACTTATATTTAAGTTAACTCTAGCACGAGTTCCTGCAGTTTACTTACTCGATCACACGTACAGTTTCGTCCCATGCATTGAGCACCAGAGTTTTAGTTCTTAATAGTTTCCGCGAGAGGCGCTGGTGCTCAATGTATGGGACGAAACTGTACGTGTGATCGAGTAAGTAAACTGCAGGAACTCGTGCTAGAGGCACAGCTAAGCATTGCCATCTAGCGTGGCAATGATGGTGGCATTTTCGTAACAGTATCCACTGGATAACGAATATATAATGTGCTCTGTTTCCACTGGAACAGTATTAGAATAAGCTTTATATTTAGAGGGTACTTTTTAGTTATTGATAATTTACATATTTATGTAGATTTCTCATTTTAATCAAAAAAATAATATTATTATTTAAATTGCAATAAAATTTTACAATGATTTCATCATAACATCTTTAAAAAGTCCGCTGCTGGATAAAAGCATCCCCAAGAATCATCTTGGGGGATATGCCATAATTGCCACGCTTGACAGCCTGGTTGACAATTGTAGTAAGATGCTCACAGTACACTAATGACATTTGTCATTGTAGTACACAGACGAAAGGAAGTCGACGAAAGGGTGTTGATATCCTAATATTCGCCGCAGTTACTACAAAGCAACTTACAATTATTTATAACAATGTTATTGTCTATTATACAAACTCTACCATAGTTATTATCACATGATAGGAAATAACTTTAACAGGAAAATACCTAAACTATTCTAAGAACTTGTAGGCAGCTAAGTACATCAATTGCAACCGGTGAATTATTGCAATAGCGTATGGTTAATGATGCTGAATGGCAATATGGGAATATCCATAAGATTATATAAATAAGGTAAGGAAAGAGCAAAACATATTTCTCATTGGTTTGTCCCTATGACAATTAAGAGCAGATTCCTTCCGCTTTCCTAGATTTATTAAAGAAACTGAACAACTAAACATAATAATTGTTTTTAATTTTGAGGTTTTATGTTTATTTACTGCATTTTTTCCGCGTAGATGGCTATTAATGTCTCCATTGGAACTGGTGGCCATGGCTGAAGTTCGATTAGGAGTATGTTATAATTACATACTTACTAACTATAATAATATCCTGGGACATTATTTACACACGGCCGTTTGATCCCAAACTAAGCAGAGCCTGTGCTATGGAAACCAGATAACTGATATACTACATATAGATATATAGATAGAGTAGGTAAGTACACTTTATTGCACCAGAAAACACAATATCTTAATAAAGGTACAATCGGCGGTCTTATCGCTTTGTAGCGATCTCTTCCAGACAACCGTTGGGTGGACGTTTATATTTGTATAAATACTAATAATACTATACTTTAATAATATACTATACACACATAATATTATACATCTTTTTAACTAAGGAGTTATGCAGGAAGAGGTTACTAAAAGAAGTTAAGTCACAAACGAAACCGTTGCTTAAGGTAAATGGGAGCTGTCGGATTAAACAAAATATTGTAAAGGAGACAAAGTATGTGAGAATTACGGCGAAGGCGGATCGGTAACCACTCGAGTTTCTTCCGGAATTCAGAGACATGATCGTATTTGCGAAGTCCAAATACAAATCTAGTACAGAAATTTTGGATACGCTCGAGTTTATCAAGTTTGTCTTCTGTAAGGTCAAGTTAACTGGCAGCAGCATAGTCAAGGATGGGGAAAAGAGATTTTGCTAAACCTAGCTATATCTACATATTCTAATCTCAGCCCGAAAGGATGGCATGCGACTTTCTAACACGATCCGAGAACGAGCAGGCGTAGGACTGACTGTTGCGTGCTCCCCGGCCCATGGCATCATGCTTAATAGCACTTTGAGATTTAGCTAGTGCTGAGAATTTTAACTGGGTCAAAATCCTGGCCACCAGTATTATCCCACACTGGCCAGGACTGCATTCAAACAAAGTAGTAAGGGTCAGCAACACTTGTATTCTAACTCTTAAAGGCCGGCAACGCACCCGCCACTCCTCTGGTGTAGCGAGTGTCCATGGGCGCGGTGACCAGGAGACCCACTTGCTCGTTTATCGCCCTCTGATATAAAAAATAAAAGAAGTATGTAACTAAACCAACACGTTTCAATAGACGTTGGCTTGGTCAAGGTATTATTTATAAATATTAAATTAGGTCGTAATTAAAATTGCGTAAGTTTTGTACGTAAATTCTAAGTAACAAAATAGGCAACTATAGTAAAAATAATAATGTCACAATCACAGATATCTGAACATGATATCTGTGGTCACAATGGTGACTAGCCATCTGCGCGGACATAGGGGAAAAAGGGGCAATGGGAGTCAGCGGGTAATGGTGGTCAGTGTAACCACACCCAAACGAAAGAAATTAAACAAGCGAATGTCGACTTAAACGACGCGTCACGTGACACCTAGCGGCCGCCCGATCGCCCGTTCAGTGCGCATCGGTCGTTTGCGGAGGCAGGCTGTTACACGTTTTGGCGCGCTTTCGATGTAATTTTACGAGTGCACAAAATAACCGGTGAGTACATTATTACGACAAATCTGACTATTTAATTTAGCATATTGAGTAACTGTAATCTTAAATTATATATTTTGAAATCGTTGAAGGTGTTCTAACGTCAGGTTATTTTTTTACGATTCGTTTTTTCGCAGTAGGTAAAATCGGGCAATGAGAGTCACTGCGATTCGGGTAATGATAGTTGACTCCCATTGTCCGCAAATTTCATGATAGAGTCGATTACTTACGAATTGCATTTTTATTACAGAGATGCCAAAAATACGACCCAGAAACACCAATAAGGCGCAATGGACGTCTGAAACTTTAGAAAAAGCCAAAGAACTGGTGAACCAAAACCAGTCTATTAGGTCTGCGGCTAAAGCCATGGGTATTCCTTTTTCCACCCTCCAAAATCGGCTAAAGCAACAAAATCAATCAGAACCACGTCTCGGAAGACTTCCTGTTTTTACACAGGATGCAGAAAAGATCTTGGCAGACCGCATTAAATACTTATCTTCAATTTTTTATGGAGTCACAGCTATACAAGTAAGAAAGGCAGCATACCGATATGCAGAAGAGCTTCAAATCCAACACACATTTGACCAGAGTGCCCAAATGGCTGGACGTGATTGGCTGGAAGGATTTCTGAAAAGAAATAATATATCTATTCGCAAACCAGAAGCCACAAGTATCAACAGAATAACTGCTTTTAATAAGGAAGAAGTCCAACTTTTCTATAAACTATTGGGATATCTAATGGACAAACATAAATTCACCCCAAAAAATATCTATAACTGCGACGAAACCGGCATATCTACAGTACAAGATCCTGGTAAGATATTAGCTCCCAAAGGCATGAAAAGGATCGGTTCCATAACAAGTTGGGAAAGAGGTAAAAATATTACACTTTTATGTGCCATGAATGCTGTTGGTGGTTTTGTTCCTCCTATGTTCATCTTCCCTCGGAAGAGGATGATTCCGCAGCTCGAAAAAGATGGTCCAGCAGGAGCTATATATAAATGCTCAGTCCTCATGGGCGGACAATTGTGGTCAAAGCTGATTTTTTTTAAAAGTTTTATTGCTAGTAATTTATCATTCCAAAGGTAATGAAACTAATTGAGACTGATAGTTTAATAATAATGCTATCTTAAGTGTTGATTTTCATAAAGTTTATACAAAAAAATTGTGTTTTATTTAATTTCTTGCTTAAGTGACTCCCATTACCCCTTTTTCCCCTATTATAGTGCACAAGTAGGTATGTGCGCAAACGCAGGCAGGGAACTTTCTATTACATTACTCTCATGATTCGATGGGCCGACACGACCGGAAAGAGTTCAGGGAAAGGACCGACGGGTTTTTTGTATTCTCCGATGCATAGGGTGTACCTAATACAACCAACTTCCAGATTTCGGGCTCATTAAGAGAAATTTTCCTAACTAAACAACAAAAATCTCTAAATATTTTTTTGAACCGACCCAGATATGAACCCAAAATCTCAATGTCTGCGGTTGAACACGCTACCGGTAGACCAACGAGGCAGCTATAATAATTTAATATCCACCTAATCGAAGAGTAAGGCAAAGTTCAATGCACGATTTTAGGTCAAACTAATTATTGATATTTTGATAAGCAAAGAAAGTCAACAATGTTGTATTGGGACCAAACAAGTTTTACTGGTTTGCCACCTTTGCGTGTCCAAGCAGAGTCAAGTTTACTGTTAACTGAGAGAAAGTGCGTAATTTATATGAAATTTATAATTTTTAGGGGTCCGTACCACAAAGAGAAAGAGGAACCCACGGGGCCCCATATGGGATCTTGTAGGATCTCTTCATTTTCCGTCTGACTATCGATCTCTATTTATATAATACTAGCTGTGCCCCGCGGTTGTACCCGCGTTTAACTTTATAAATTATAGCCTATGTGTTAATCCAGGGTGTTACTAGCTAGCTAACTCCATACAAAATTTTATAATCGCTCCGGCCGTTTAGACGTGAAGAAGTAACAAACATACACAATCACAAACTTTCGCCTTTATAATTATCAAATAGGTACTTAGGTTTACGGTTCCTTTGCAATAAAACTCAGTTTCTAAGTCAATGCAATAAAAAATAGGAACGTTTGTGTCACATATTGAAATCTCCTAGAACCTTTAGGGTACCTACCGTCCATTGAACTGTAAAAATGACCTCTTATAACCAAAATTTGTAACGTTGTAGTCTAAGTAGGTATACATTTTTGTCCAACAAACATTTGCAGTTAATTGACGGTGACGTATTTTGATGTATAGGAGAACATTTTTTTAACGACAGAGTTAAGCATGTCTTACTATCCAACTTTAAATTAAAAAACTGGCAAGAAATCATTGGGACTCGATTACCGTAATTTTCAAACGATTTCCTTACATTTATACGGAACCTTCGATTGAAGGGTTAGGCTCGGACAGGTCCGGTACCTATTTATTAACTATTTTGTAAGCGATTGTATAAAGTTAAATTATCATATTGAACTACCTATCTCTAAACGTTTTTGCACGTTTTTTTAACGTGCCAATTCCCGAACGATAATCATTTTGACAACCATCTGATTGCTGTCAAATTTATTTTATGTCAAAATTTACCAATTCCGGATTTCTAGCGGTACTTCTATTTAAAATTCATATTAGACTATTTACGTTAAATTCATGTGAATATTAGAATCCAAACGCCCGAGACGATCATGACATTGCAATAAATACAATAACAATTTCCGCCCGGCGTAAATACCTAGTGATATCATTCATTCGAACGCATAAGAGTGAAGAAAGCTACTTAGTGGTTAAATATCGCTATTAGGTCAATGGTGCGTTAGTATTCGTGCCGGTAACGTGAGGTTGAGAGCTGACGTCGCGTCGCGGTCGAGCAAACAACAGTCTGTGCCGGTAACATCGCTCGGTAACACGTTTCCACATCACAATAAACTCGATCGTGAAACTTACACTACTAACATGGGCGGAAGAGTCGAAAACGTTGGCATCGTCGCCATGGAACTTTACTTTCCATCCCAATATGTCGACCAGACCGAACTAGAGAAATTCGACGAAGTGTCCACGGGCAAGTATACGATCGGGCTTGGACAGCTGAAAATGGGCTTCTGCTCTGACCGCGAAGACATAAACTCCATCTGTATGACTGCACTGCATAGACTCATAGATAAGAATAACATCAATCTCCATGACATTGGCCGCCTAGAGGTTGGAACTGAAACCATTATTGATAAAAGTAAAAGTGTTAAGACTTATCTCATGACCTTATTTGCTAAGGAAGGTGCCACAGACATTGAAGGAATAGACACTACAAATGCTTGTTATGGTGGAACTGCTGCTTTGTTGAATGCTGTGAACTGGGTGGAATCATCATCATGGGACGGTCGGATGGCAATTGTTGTTGCTGGAGATATTGCTGTGTATGGCAAGGGTGCTGCTCGGCCTACAGGTGGTGCAGGTGCAGTTGCCATGTTAATAGGACCTGATGCTCCTTTAGTCTTGGACTGTGGTGTGCGTGCTTCATACATGACCCATGCATATGACTTTTATAAACCAGATTTGGCCTCCGAATTCCCTTTTGTTGATGGTAAGCTATCTATAAAATGCTACCTTAGTGCTTTAGATAATTGTTACAATTTGTATTGTAAGAAGATGAGAAAGGTGGATCCTAGTTTTAAGGGGCTGTTGAGTTTAGATGGCATGCTGTTCCATTGCCCTTATAGTAAACTAGTCCAGAAGTCTCTAGCTAGAGTTTGTTTCAATGACTTCCTAAATGCATCACCAGAAGAAAGAGACAAACAATTTCCTGGATTAACCAATTTTACTTGTCACAAATTGGAGGAAACTTACTTTGATAGAGATGTAGAAAAAGCATTTATGACATATAGCCAAGAGCTATTCGATGAGAAGACAAAACCATCATTGTACATAGCAAAGAATGTGGGGAATATGTATACTCCATCATTGTATGGAGGTCTCGCTTCATACCTCATCAGCAAATCTCCAGAGCAGCTGATTGGGAAGAAGTTTGGATTGTTTTCATATGGATCAGGATTGGCCTCAACAATGTATTCCATTAATATTAGTAACAATATGAGTGTTGGCTCCAAATTGGAGAAATTAATAACACACTTAAATGACACGGTATCTTTATTAGATAGAAGAGAGAATGTTGAGCCTGGTAGATTTTCTGAATTGATGGATGTAAGAACACAGAACTACCACACGGCTCCTTACCAACCCTCAGGTTCTATAGAAGTATTATTCCCTGGTACATACTACCTCGTATGCATTGATGAACAAAGAAGACGTTATTATGATAGGAAAAATTAAAGCTTTATTTTGTTTATTAGATAAACTTTGTGTATTGGTGTAGGTTCTAAATTATTGGTGTCATTGGTTTCTAAAATAAATATATGTTGTATAGAAATGTTAGAAATTTGTGACTGTTATCTGGTTAGTATTTTGCCATAATGTTTGATGACCTACTTTGTTTTGATAGGTATTTATGTCTGTTTATATTAACATAACCTACTCACCTCTCAATGTGAACTGTATATAAGGAAATGATGTACTTTGACCGATGTCTGTACACTTAAATGTGATCAATCAATCTATCTTAATTTATAAATTATTTATTCATACATATGACATTTGCCAGTTAGAATAATAAATTTCTGTCTAACATAATTTGACAGCTTGCATAATAAAGTATTGTATAAAATATGATGTGGTAAATGCAAATAACTTAAGGAGCTTAATATTTCTATGAAACTGTACTATGTGTAGGAAAATAATATGCAAAATAAACAAAAAGAGATTGGCTTCCCATTAAAAAATAATGATCAGCTGAAATATTGTGTATTCAGAGAAAAATATTTTTTGTTTTGCGGGATACTTAACAAATATATAATTGTTGGACACAAAGTCCATCTAGACTGAGAACAACTATTTATGGGTCACACAATTAGTTGTCCTGTGTGGGAATCAAATTCATGACAGGAAGTAGTGAAGCAACTGTAAAACACAAATTTAGTATACTTATGTTAAAGTTACATTTCATTTAATAAATTATGTTAAAAATAATGGGCAATATGTGCACAGTAGATTAAACCTGGTCACTTAAACTACGCAGAGCCTGTATATTAATTAACTGTGTTCTTTCACTTAGATTTTATTCCATTATTTGGTAATCTGTTATAAAAGTGTACCATATTAATCGAGATGAGGTGGCTGTATGTGTGTGAGGGCTAAGTTTGGGTGTGTGTGTGTGTGTCATTACGTTGCAATAATTGAAGGAGCACTATCTATTCATGAAGCTGAACAAATTAAAGAAAGTAAGAATTTGGTTCTTATAATAAATGCATCAGTTGATCGATATTTTTGTATGGGAAGTTAATCTTATTAATTTTACTTTGTATTTTGCAAGTTGAAGTTAGATACTTAATTTTCATTGGTAAATTAAACTACTTAAGTTTGTCTACTATTAATGTTACTACTTGTGTAGTTGGTGTTCACGATATAATATTTTATGCACATAAATTGTTCAGCCACAACCTAATTTGAGTTATGTACTTCAGGTGTCAAGAACATAAAAACTACTATATTAATTATCACATAGATTTTTTCTGACTTGTCTTAAGTCACTAGTTTTACCAAATGGCATTTAAATTGATTCAATTTTAGACAATACATATGAATCTTCAATCCAGCATCAGTAATGTTTTGCAAAATTTATTTCATTTACATATTTTATTGTATAGATTCTATCGGTTTAGTGTAAACAAATTAAACCCATTTTAGCCACATTATATTACCAATTATTATTAATTTTATATCAATGTCGGGGCCCTGAATGAAAATGTTAGTTGGTCATGACAAATCATGAAAACGACACAAATATAGCAAGAAATAATAGTATTTATTGTCAGTGTACATAATTATATAGACTATATTATTATTGCAACCAGACTAATCTCTATTAATGATCTAGTTAAATAGATCAAATCAAAAAAGATCTAATTAATGACAAAAGTGAACTTTGCAGGAATGCCAGGTGTTCAATAGAAATAAATATATTATATGTACAATGGCAAGCACTAAAACATATGTGCATATTATGGATACAAAGCATCATCAAAGCATAGACTATAATAGTAACTATAAATGGATCCTACAAATTGTAGTAGACACATGTGCAGTCAAAGAATAATGTATATTTTTTTATAAATAGATTTATTTAATATATTATTGACTAACATTTCTGCAAAGCTTTTATGAGTTTAATTTAAATGTTACTTACATCGACGTATTAATAATCCTTACAAAAACATGGCATCATGAACCAATTTCCCGCCTAAACCTGTCAACATTTTCAAATTAAACATTACATAACAAAGTCACAAGATACAGGTGTAAGCAATTCAAACAATACTTTATTAAGGAGAATATAAAGCTCATTTTACCGCACCATGAATAGAGTGCTATGCGTTCCCGTATTATTCTATGAAACATTAATATTCTTGATTTACACATCATTGCTGTTGTTTCCTTTGTGGTTGAGTAGTGGTTAGACCAAAGTTGTAATTTATAAAACTGTCTTCAAATGATATATGTATAATATGTATTAATGATTGAAAATTATTCTTATAGTTAGTAATATTACTTAAATTCATATTTGTATTGGATTTTAGTGCAATTGAAATATTTACAATTATTTGTATAATCATCTTAAAGGAAATCCATGAAATGGAACATGTAATTTAATTAAGATAATAATTTATGATATAATATACGGTCAATAAATTTATTGAGAATACAATATTTACGTTTTTATTGTTATATGCAATTAAGTAAACACACGCCGCAACTATGAGGTGTGATATATTTTATAAAGGAAAAAAGTTCCTGAACGATCCGATGATGCTAAAGGAGGCGCTAAAGTTTAAAGAAAAAGTACTACACTTACTAAAACTTAATAAATTGTGAAGAAACAAAGAGATAAAATTAAATTAATAATAAATAAATATCTTGGGACAACTTTAAAACTTGGCAGAGCCTAGTAACTAAGATATCTAAGAACATACCTACATCTATTATATAAAATTCTCATGTCGTGGTGTATGTAACCAAACTCCGCCGAAACGGCTGGACCGATTTGTATGAAATTTTGTGTGCATATCGAGTAGGTCTGAGAATCGGCCAACATCTATTTTTCATACCCCTAAATGATAAGGGTGACCTACACAATTTTTTTTTATCTTTATTATGATTTATTACATTTTCACCCTCCTACTATCAACCCCTATTTTTATATTCCTATTTTATGTTTTTTGCTGAGTTTGATGAAATATATTTTTGCATTTGATTGGGTCCCTAGATTATTTAGATTTACAATTGGCAATGGAAAATACCTCCGCAGTTAAAAAAAAATATTCCACAGAGGGGTAGTGCGCGGCAAAGTTTTTATATTATTATTATTTTTCCAGGTGATAAGGATGAAATATCCACTTTTATGTGGCGACAGGTATAAGCCCGAACAATTCCTCTAAACACTAAAATAAAATATATAAAAAAAATATTTTTATTCACGTAGACTTTAAAAAAGCGCTTGTAAATAGTCAGAACATGTTTGTAGTAATTCAGTTATTATTTCTAGTTACTTATTACAGATATTTAGGTACACGGAAGGTTAAAACATTTATACAATTTATTCCATAATGGTAGTGATATTTAGCTAGCTTGTATTAAGCCATTGTCAAGGAGATTATGTTTAGGTTTAATTATTGAAATTTATATTTTACTACATATTGTCTGAATGGTTCCCCCGTGATAAATGCGCTAAAGTGATGACATTCACATAGATACGTAAATGTCACTACTT
The DNA here is from genome assembly GCA_951640165.1 of Pseudoips prasinana. Classification (NCBI taxonomy): domain Eukaryota; kingdom Metazoa; phylum Arthropoda; class Insecta; order Lepidoptera; family Nolidae; genus Pseudoips; species Pseudoips prasinana. The sequence continues at coordinate 25,262,782 of OX621251.1, read as the reverse complement.
CTACACTAGTGCCTATTACTAGAGGTCATTATTAACATCACCTCTTCTGATAGGAGGTAGTTGCCACCTCTGGTAGAGGCAGTGATTTAGTAGAGATGGCATTTACGTCTGAATATGAATGCTTCTTATACGCATAGACAGACATGTCTCGTTTTTTCCTTTATGTGATGTTTACAGTTAGTCTAGGAGGCTTTAATTGCTTCACTAGACGTTGTGATGTGCTTTTTTAAAAACAACTCCCGCATTTGGGAAAGAGTCCCTGTGTCGCGGGGTACTTTACAAACATAGTCCTTATGGCTAGGGGTTATTACACCACTAAAGAGTACATCGATGACAAAGACGTCTGGCTCTCACTGCCTACCTGCACATTGCTCGCTGGAGACCTTGTAGCCATATAGACATGACTGATCTGCTGAGTTACGTGAACTATCTGTAAATGATTGCTATCATATACTTAATTTAAAATTATTGACTCTGTCTCAAAATGAATAATGTTTCGAAGTTTTTTTTTGTATACCTAAATATAATCTAAAATAGTAAGCATTCAGACAACCGATCGAGCATATATTGTGTTTGCCTACTAAATAATTACTCTAATTGGACCAAATCCCGTGTTCATGCCCGCTTGAGTATGTTTCGCCGGACCGTCTCAACTGGGATGTGTTGAAACCGGTAGTAGATGAACCCACTGAGTTTGTTTCGCTGGGTCTTCTCAGTTGGGGCGCATTGGATCCGGTGGTAGCATTAAAGCGCGACCGTCGTTATTAACACAAGGTCCGTCATAATAATAATACCTTAATATAGACAGAACCATTGACAATATGTAGTAAAAATATTAGACTTGAACTAGATAATTAAACATAATCTCTTGGCAATAACTTGATTCGAGCTAGCTAAATATAATTGCTATAATAAAATAAATTTTGTAAATGTTTTCATACAATCAATACAATGTGTACCTAAATATCTATGTTACTAGAAATAATAATGTATACAACTATATTACTACAAACATGTTCTGACTATTTACAAGCGCTTTTTTAAAGTCTACGTGAATAAAAACCTTTTTTATTTATTTTTTTATTTTATAATAGACGGACACAAATTACATCCAGACTCTGAATAACTATTTATGGGTCACACAAATAGTTGTCCGGCGAACACGAACACGAAGCGTCGAGGCGACTATTTTAGCCGCTGCGTCACACGTGCAGTCAGGTCTCATGGGTATTCCGTTATTATTCTATGTAGGTAGGTATATAAAAGATATTAATTAATTCATCAAATTTTGTAACGTTTAGTTTCTGAAATAGAAAACTCTTTATTGTACCCAATCAAACAAGATAAATTCATAGAAGACAAATAACACAATTATGTAGGTACCTACAATGGGCGATCTTATCGCATTAAACGATTTCTTTTTTAATGACTCTATTCAAATTAAAATCTTGCCTCGTGGAATGATTGATTCACTGGTCTCTTCTAAAGAAAGAAAATATGATTTATTTTGCTCAAACATCAGCGCTTAAATATTTTAAACATAGCGTGAATACAATTGGTGATAAACTTAGTCACTATTGCTTTAAATAGTACTAACAAATTTAATAGGTAGGGCATAGCGTTCATTCGCTCTAAGAGCAGCCCGACTGGGGAAGTTCCTCCAGCTTATAGAAGAGATTCCTTAATAATAACATTAATAATTTTAATGTTTTGTTTCCGAGTGTGAGTAAGATCGCCAGAGCTCATTGGGGTGGGGGGAAGGGTCAGCAACCCTTGTTTGCTGACTCTTAAAGGCCGGCAACGCACCCGCGACTCCTCTGGTGTTGCGAGTGACCATGGGCTTCACTTACCATCAGTTAGTAGTACCATATGTTGCTCGTTTGTCGCCCTCTGACATAAAAAAATAATAATAAGACGGTTGGCGTGGTTGGTAAATACTTGCCTTTCTCGTCGCAGGTCGTGGGTTTGATTCCCACCCAGGACAGATATTTGTGTATATGAACATGTCTGTTTGTCCTGAGTCTGGGTGTAATTATCTACAAATGAAAAGTAGTAGTATATGTAATATATCTGGTTTCCATAGTACCAGCCAAAGAGGATAAAAGCACTACGTTTTAGTACAAGCTCTGCTTAGTTTGGGAGGAGATGGCCGTATGTAAACAATGTCCTAGTATATTATTATATATCAACCTACTCAATATGGAACTTGATGTCTTGGTAATCAATGTCAAAGCATACAGTTGCGTGCAAGTGCATTCATAATAAATAAGTGGGCTATTTTATTCAATATCCAGCAGATAATTTATCTGTAGGGCGGAGACTACTCATTATTTTTTTTACTCTTTTGTATGCAAAGCTAACAAACATAGTTTATAAATATTTTAATGGCTATTGTTTGATGGGCCTGGGGTTCTACCGGCTAAGTCGCCGAACATCGATTTCTTAAATGACGTTCCAATAAATAAAGGATAAAAATGACTTAATCAATCGTTAAATCCGCTTCCATGACCACATGTGACGTCATAAATGGTCCGGAATCGATTGTCAACGTTGAAGCCGATTTAACGATTGATTTAGTAATTTTTAACCTTTATTTATTTGAACGCCAGTTAAGAAATCGATGTTCGGCGACTTAGCCGGTAGAGACCCTGTTGGCGTGGTTGGCGAATGCTTGCTTTTCACGCCGCAGGTTGTAGATTCGATTCCCACCCAGGACAGATATTAGTGTGCTTTACCATGTCTATTTGTCCTGAGTCTGGGTGTAATTATTTATATATGTATTTACAAAAGAAAAGTAGTAGGTATATGTAGTATATCAGTTATCTGGTTTCCGTAGTACAAGCTCTACTTAGTTTGGTATCAGATGGTCGTGTGTAAATAATGTCCCAGGATATTATTATCATTTAATCAAACATTTTCCTTATTAAATACATTTTAAAATATATAAAAAAACAGAAATATACATTTTAAAATATAAAAAATAGGATTTGCAACCGGCAGCAGGAACAGGGTCCATGCTACCGGAGGTTACGGCTTCCTCCTGACAATGCGAGCCGTGTCCAAAAGGACCGCTTTTTGGATCTTGTTCTTGACCCAACCGCCTAACGTAAGCCTCTTTAGGTGCTTTTCGAAGCTCTTTGCTATTAATCCATTAGCAGAAACGGCTATCGGAACAATGATAGCTGAGTCAACATCCCACATGCTGTCAACCTCCCGCGCAAGATCCAAATATTTCATTTCTTATTCTTTTTCAGCCTTGATATTGTCATCATGCGGGATGGTAACATCAACCATCACCGTTCTTCGTTTTTGTCGATCTATCATTACAATATCAGGTTTGTTGGCAATCACAGTCCTGTCTGTAATGATAGATCGATCCCAGTATAACGTGATAGCTCCATTATCCAGAACTGGCGCCATGTCGCAGAGCAAGTTGTTGATGAATAATCCTGGCTACGAGGTTGTGTCTGTGCAAATATTCACCATTTGCTAGTCGAGAACAACCGGAGACAATATGTATTTATATAAGTGTGTCAGTGTATACTAACAGTTATAAGAATGGTTTTAGGTAATTGCTTACTTAAAACTATGTACCTACAGGCATGCACGCCATATCCACATGTTTGGACTATCAATTATATTATTCCAATTGCGAGAGTTCAAGGTACGAGTTTAACTTGTTGAAAACGTGTTCCGGCTACTAGTGTTTAGGTTTAGTTATGCAACGTGAGGTGGAAATAGCTCGTACCTATATATAATGAAGGAGCGACTAATGGTAATCTATTCTGTTATCTATCAGTACATAATTGGGTCGTAATTTTAAATATCATGATGATCTTTATATCATCCAAAACACGTCAACTGCTGGATAAAGGCCTGTCCCAAGGATTTCTACGATGCATCCAGGTATGCTTGCCGTGACCTTTGCAAGATTATCTCGGTACATTCCGGGTCGCGGTCGCCACTCGAGACCCTTTTAGCATCTCCAAGAACTATTTAGCTATGTTCATGTATGTATATACATATATGCACCAAATATCGGACGGTATTTCTAGGGTGTCAATTCTCATTTGACATTTAATAAATGATGCGTGCGTAGATATGAAATAATTTATAATTAGAACATCTGGTGGAAAATTACAAATATGATTATTTTGATTGATTAATGGTAGTTTGGCATCAAAGAGTTTCTACGATAAATGCAAGTAGGTACCTAGTCATTTTGTCGGCGCTACATAAACAAAATACTACGATTATCAAGATTTAACCTTTCACTAGTACGCTGTCCTTTATAAAGTGCTGAAGTAGCAAGTGAGTTAACCTGTTTAACCTTTTACTGGTAAGTACACCGCTACTTAGTAGGTGGGTTAACCTAAGTGACCATGATGACGGGACGACCCAACCTTATTTTGTCGCGGTTTTATCCTTGTAACATTTTACTAATATTAATCATTCATTCATTCATCATTATAATTTAATTATTTTACTGGTATTCACTGCTCTTTATAAAGTGCTGTTGTGGTTACTGAGTTACCCAACAGGTATCTAAAAATGCTCTGAGGAGTTACCTAACGGTCTAACCTTTCAATGGTAAGCAGTGCTGAGTAGGTGGGTTAACTTAACTGTCCATGATGAGCGACCACCCATACTCGGTCTATCCTTATAGCCTAACCTTTCACTAGTATTCACTGCTCTTTATAAAGAGGTGCCGTTATAAATGGGTTAACTTAAATGTCTACGATGGATGCCCGTCGACCCATCTTTATTTTGACGACGATGGGACACAACACAACGAGAGTACTATTCTGGCGTTTTGTGTTTGAGTATTTACATTACCATGTTGGTTATATGTAAGAATAGGTGCCCACCAATATGTGTTTCACGTTGTATTGATACCTTTTAATTACTGTTTCCCGTAGTAATTATCATTAATCAATCATGAATTAATAACAGAACAAGACGAGCAATTAGATATAAGTTTGTTTACCAAGTTGTAATTAAAACTTTTATGATTATTTGCGGATGCCCCGCATTGTCGCGACCTCTGTGTTCGAGCGGGATAAACAGTCCGGTCCGGTCGATGTGCCCAGTAGTTCTAATTAAAGGCCGTTTCATCTCAAATCATCTCAATCACGAACAATATTTGTTAAATAATAACTGTTTTTATAGAATAGACTTCACCTTTTGTCTGTATCGAGATATGGCAGATTAGTTTTAAAATGTATTTAAAAAAAAATAAAAAAATGTAAACTTATTTTGATATGGAATTGAAAGGAGACTTGAAACACTAGTATCTTAAGCAATTTGTGTTTATGTCAATAAAGTTATTTTATTATAACCCCAAAGAATTTATTTAATTAATTAATTTTACATATTTATAATTAGAAATACATATCAATCTGATATAAAAATAAAACAATAATATATAAATAAACATGTAAAAAATGAGGCGACACGTGCCCTCATGCGCACGTTTTGTAAAACGTAGTTGATAGAAGCCTTGTATCACCACTAAGTCATTTATTAAACAATTAATAAATAAACTTCATAATTAAAAAGTGGTTAATTATGTCTACGTTACGAAACTAACGGGAGGTATGTCATAATGAAATAATTAAATTTATTCAGCATTTGGGTATTAACATACACTTGTAGGTACTTACTTGGCAAGCTCAAAATGCAGTACATAAATAAAGTAATATATATATATTACGGTAACGACATTTTTGAACTAACCCGTCCGTAAGATCAGAGAAATCATTAAAAAACATGCGGATCAGTCTTTGGGGACAGAAAACCATTTTTACACTTCTAATCTAAATAATCTACAATATTATAGCTAATGGGAAGCGTGAACTGACGATGACGCGAGTTTCACGCTTTTAGTTCCTCCAAAAAGTACGTATATATACTCAGTATACATATAGCTCATGGGAAGCGTGACGTGACGATGACGCGAGTTTCACGCTTTTAGTTCCTCCAAAAAGTACGTATATATACTCAGTATACATATAGCTCATGGGAAGCGTGACGTGACGATGACGCGAGTTTCACGCTTTTAGTTCATCCAAAAAGTACGTATATATACTCAGTATACATATAGCTCATGGGAAGCGTGACGTGACGATGACGCGAGTTTTACGCTTTTAGTTCATCCAAAATGTACGTATATATACTCAGTATACATATAGCTCATGGGACGCGTGACGTGACGATGACGCGAGTTACACGCTTTTAGTTCATCCAAAACGACGGTCACCGTAGCCTAGTTGGTAGTGCTCCTGCCTACGAAGCTGGTGGTCCTGGGTTCGAATCCCGGTAAGTGCAAATATTTGTGTGATGAGCACGAATATTTGTTTCTGAGTCATGGATGTTTTCTATGTATTTAAGTATTTATCTATCTATATATATATATATATATCGTCGCCTAGTACCCATAGTACAAGCTTTGCTTAGTTTGGGGCTAGGATGATCTGTGTGACATTGTCCCTAGGTATTATATTAAATAAAATGTACGTATTATATATACACATAGCACATAGCTGGTAGAACCGACGGCCCGGCCGTTGGGGCAGAAAGGTTCTCGAATAGCGACCACGAACCGGAAGACGCTGGAAACTGCTGGATGCGGATAGAGCAAGACCGGCAATTGTGGAGATCTTTGGATGAGGACTTTGTCAAGCAGTGGCCGTCTTTCGGCTGATATGATGATATATACATATAGCTCATGGGAAGCGTAATGTAACGATGAAGCGAGCTCCATAATTTTTGTTCAACCAAAAACCGCTCAACACGGCTAAAGAAATTTTCGCTTTATTATTTTTAAATGTATTGAATTACTATTATATTAAAAATTAAAGACACCGAGCAGTTGGCGAACACAGAAGACTCTCAACTACTACTTTAACTTAAGTGACAAATACCTGTGGGTTGGGTACCCTTATGGGGTATTTACCGTTAACCGTTAAAACTTATTTTTGAAGTTATACTTATTTTGGCGCGATGGAGAAAAATGATGAGAGTGAATTTTTACGATGCGCGCGCACACCGACACCAAAAAATTTGACAGCATGAAGTTAGTTCTAGGTGGTATGGCAGTGAATTTTTAGCGCAGATGCGCGCGCATCGTAAAAATAACAGCATGAAGTTAGTTCTAGGTGGTATGAAAATTGATAACTATGTTCAAGTTGTATATTAAGAAGTATAACTTCTAACGCGTGTACATAAGTACACACAAGTTTTTTTTTTTAATAGTGGATCGGTCTGATGTTTTGCTTTTTATACACGAATCACGGCTCGAGCGGGCGAATTTATGCAACTGAAATAAATACCGATTGCTATTAAAATACTGAAAGTGCATTTTTTGCGGCCATCCAGTACAAACATTGTGTTCTCCTTAGCGCGTCGTTGGAGATCTACATTAAGTCAGCCCAGAATTCAGCTACGAGTTTAGCGTTAGTAGCGTCCATTGAACCTTGAAAGTCTAGGAAATAGCGCACGCAGGAGATGTTAGTGTGCCATAGTAAGAGCCACATAACCAAAATTGCACTGGAGTGGAACCGGATTCTGTTCAGAGACTTCCAGGGTAGCCACGGCAACTTGTGTCCGGGCGAAAGATTTTGGGCAGGAGGGATGAATGGGATGGGTAGGCGAGCATTGACTCGTCAAAGTTTGGGTCAAACTATGACGAGACAGTGCTTGACTACCCTGTTTTACACCGCACCTATTTTGAGTTCTAGCGAGCACATACGTCAATATTTAGGTCCTGGAAGTGGGATCAAATTGTGGTTTGAAGGTGCAATGCCTCATAGATAGGCTTCCATAGCAGATCTTAATTTGTATTCATATTCTTATCGTATGGGCAGTGGTTACCCCAGTGTCAGAGTTGTTCAATCCGCCCAGTAGGCCTCTGATACGGCTTAACGACTGTTGTCTAATGACTACAACCAGGACCGACAGCTTCTGAAGCACGGAGACACTCAGATATTAAACCACTTTGGCGGTCACCCTTCTATGGACTGACCGCGAGCCTAGTTGCTTAACCTCGCCGATCACTTACTGACCGGTAAGAGCACCCGGTTATGAGTGTCTGATTCTGAAAAAAATATCATACCGAATAAAAAAATAGAATTAAAAAAAGAACTTCTTTAAGCGCGTTGAACACTTTTTAGGTGCACAAAAAGCGTGAATCTCGCGTCATCGTCACTACACGCTTCCCATGATCTATATGTCTAACTATTATATTGTACACTAGCTGTGCCCGCGACTTCGTCCGCGTGTTAATTAGTTTTTTTTTTTGTAATACAAAATGACTTTTTTAAAATAAAAGTAGCCTAAGTTACTCCTTATTACATCAGCTACCTGTCAATAAAAGTCCCGTTAAAATCGGTCCAGCCGTTTCAGAGATTAGCCGGAACAAACAGACAGACAGACAGACAAAAATTGAAAAAAATAAAATATTTATGTAGTAAAAACCGGTTATTTCAATATTACAAACAGACACTCCAATTTTATTTATTTGTATAGATTTAGAATTCTTCATTTTAAATTAGAGTCTCCAAAGTCTGCCCCGCAAGTATTTATAAATCGATCTACAGTCAACGAATATATCGTGTAACTAAGGTACATAAATAAAATAAACAATTTCTATAATATTTTTTAAACTCTGTTAAAACATACTTACAGAATAGCGGCACAAATCGATTTATTTTGGATCAAATGTCTCCAAAGAAGTTCGTGTAAGAAATCATGAGCAAAGCAAGCGGAGCTCATTAACTTACATATATTAATATCACTTCGTTGTATATTAATGAAGGAAATACGTCGACACGGTACCTACTTACTATTTACAAGATGTTCTGTTCAAGAATTGTCGTTCCGATGACCGGAGCGATTAGCGGTTGAACTGACTTTATCTTCGGCTAGATAAACTTTAACAGCGCATAATAAACACAATGAAATTTATCTTTGTGATAAAAAGATTAACTATAAATTGAGCTAAATATAACCGGTAAATATACGTCATAAATATTTGAGGGCTCATAAATATTTATTAGTTACCTACTTACGTTTAAAATGTGATATATAGATAACACGGCATTGACGCCAAAAAGAGTAGCTTTGACATGAGATCTTGACAGTGTAGATTTTAAGATATCGAGGGAACTGGATAGGCTAAACGACTTCATTTGTACTAAAATGGGAACAGTTATTTAAGACTAGCTGTATCCTGTGCGCGTTTCTACGCCACTAACTAAAAAAAATAAAATTGCACTGATAGTGGCGCTATCTGTCGAAGTTTGGTCGTACTAAATCAGAAACCTTCGTGGGCTCATGCCTAACAGCAGAATTGATTAACAACAGATTTGCAGAATATCATCACATGATCAAATGCATAGTTTACGATTCTATAAAGGATAACATATAAAGACAAGCATTCATTTTAATATATATATACCTAGATGTAAAGGAACATAAGAAAAGTTGTGCCATATATTTGCAAGTTCTTTGCTATATTTAGATTAAAAAAAATAAGAAATTGTCTACTATTTGCTATAAATCAATCTACCTATTTGGTAACAAATAGTTGCTTAATTCTTTTGTTCACAAATATCTAACACCTTTAAAACTCGTGCAAACATATTGTACAACTTTTCTACTGTTTCCATTTTTATTACTATGGATTACTGATCTTGGTACAAAAAGAAAAATGTGTTTTGCACACATTCAGCCAATTCAATGCCTTTAATCGTAACATCGACAGCGTTTTTGCTCAAGGAGCAGCTCAACTGGCGAAGTAACCTTCTATAACCTCAACATTATAGATTTTTTGTCTGTTTTATTATTAAATGTTGTTAGCCAGCTCATCAGGAGAGGTGTACAGTTGGTTTCAGTAATGAAATAGATGGTAACCGCATAACATCAGACATGCACCTACTTACAATAAAGAAAATACTAGACACTATAATGCATCTAACAAATAAAATCATAAGTACAATCTAACGTGATGAAAAAGGCAAACTGTTCCTCGCGGTTTTACCCGCATTAAACTTTATTAATTATTCCTATGCGTTATTCGGATTCATAAGCTAATGACTACAAAGTTTCATAAAATTCGTTCGGTAGTTTTTGCGTGAAAGAGTAACAATTATCCTTACATCTATACATCCATCTATAGTCACAAACTTTCACATTAATAATATTAGTAGGATAAACACAATAAATACTTATTATTATTTGGAGAGGCGCTCATAGCTAGATGGTCGCACCGGTCTGTAAACGATCGGCGAGGTTAAGCAACTAGGCTCGCGGTCAGTCCATAGATCGGTGACTGCCAAAGTGGTTTAATTTCTGAGCGTCTCCGTGCTTCGGAGGACACGTTAAGCTGTCGGTCCCGGTCATTCATCATTTCAAGTCATTAGACAACGGTCGTTAAGCCATGTCAGAGGCCTACTGGGCGGCTTGAGCAACTAAGCTTACCACTACCCCTACGATAAGCAATAAGTAAGCAATTATTTTTGGACACATCTAATTCAAGAAACAAGCCTTCGGCCCACCTGGGGCTCTACCGGCTAAGTCGCCGAACATCGTTTTCGTGAATGGCGTTCAAATAAATAAAGGTTAAAATTACTTAATCAATCGTTAAATCGGCTTCAACGTTGACAATCTATTCCGGACCATTTATGACGTCACATGTGGTCATGGAAGCCGATTTAACGATTGATTTAGTAATTTTTAACCTATGTATATTTATTTGAACACCATTCACGAAAACGATATTCGGCAACTTAGCCGGTAGAGCCCCTGATGGAAAGCAGTCACTGTAGCCTATGCTTTGATACACCTGATGCATAAATCGAACCTTTTAGGAAACTTATTTTTATGTAGGGCCCCATGCTATAGTCTCTAGAGAAAAATTCTAAGCCAGCCTACTCAGTACGTTATAGGCTTTTTAGTAGCTTTGCTATTTATTCGTAGAAACGACGAAACGTACGAACGAATTGGGGCCGAATTTGCTAATTGCTGGCATTGTGATTGGCTAATTTTGAAAAACTTATCACGCTATCATCTCAGTAACCAATCATAGCCACCAGCCCGTCGAGAGCTCTAATTTGTTTTATAAAAACAAATGTGTTACGGATTTCCTGCCTGCCACTTACTTACGTCATTTAGTTTCCATATGTTTAAATAATGTAAGCATACAAACTTAGCTCTAATTTAGGAGATTATTTTATATTAAACTGTTACATTCTATTCAGTTGATTTACAAAATATTCTTCGTAATTTGATAATTGATATTATGTCGTCGGGATTGACGCCAACTTATCGACAGTAAAATAATTCGTATTTAATTATTATTTGTATTTAGAAAAGTAATTCTTATTAGTGAATACTCACGTGTTCTGTCGCCGGTCGCCGCGTCGTCAGTCTTTTAAAAAGTCTCTATACATTCATTGGTTATGAAAGAAGGAATAGACAGGTTGTCTGTACCCTTCCAGATATTTCTGAATAAATTATGGTGTTTTCTAATTCCAATGAATGGTCATGTACCACCGTGCGTTTCTCTGAACTTTTTGTCGCGCACTACCGCTCTGTAGGTAGAATCAATTAACTGCGGAAGCATTATCGAGCCGGTATTACATGGCAACATTCAAGAAGCGAGCCTATTATAGCGAGTCTATTCCTTTCTTAAATGATCATCACTCACCATCACTAGCTGGTTTTCTATCCTATTACTTACATAAAATAAATTTGAATAGTTTATAAAACTAAAAAACACGCTTTAAGCACGCAATAAGGCCGCCATGTTGGATTTAGGTTACGTGATTATTTTTTTCGTATCCCACTCAGCAAACCCTTTCATTTAATACCCATATCATAGGGGGCATTTCAAATAGCCAATCCGCCATCTTGGATTTAACTCACTTGACTATTTTTTTCGTATTCCTGACAGCAAACTTTTTCATTTGATATCCATACCATGGGGGTGGATTTCAAACAGCCAGACCACCATCTTGGGTACATAGTTAGTTACAAGTGAAGCTAATAAAAGCTTGTTAAAAAGAAATGGATTGTCCGTTATGCGGCTATCTATAGCTAATTCTTTTATGGATATTTTGAGCAGCTCTTGTTTGGAAAATTTAGTTTAATTGGTAAAAAAGTGTGTTACATGGATATACGCCTTTCTACCTGTCTGTTACCTATTTTTTGACGACAAGTCATGACGTGATCCACGTGTAAAATATGCATATTTACAGTGCTAAACCAATTGATATAGTTGGAATCATATGTGAATGATGGGGATGCTAGTGTTGGTGGTGACACATTGTTATAGGCAGTCACCTCGCAACTTTCTCGGCGCCCACATGTTACGATTTCCGCGTAATACAACATTATATGTAATCTAAATCCACGTATTGTGCGTAATCGCACGGCAGTTCGACGCCTTTACTACGGGCATTTAGGAAGCTGTAAAGTCGACTTTACTGACTCCTGTATGCGGCACTAAATTCTTCCTAAACAACATAGTTATAATTTACACGACTTGCGTTCAGTCCATTGTGCCTACGCGAGTCCGGCTTTCGGAAACGCCGCTACTAGGTTAATATCTATTCTAAATATTTGCCCTAACGTTTAACGTATGATAATAAATGAAATCATATCTAACTAAGTGCGGGCTAATCTATTGATTGCTAAATCGTCCCATGAACGCTCAGCGGAAATTGCCTTAATACTGTGTGTAATAAAATGGATTTTACCTTTGCTTGTTTTACTTATTACTACCAGTCTGTTGGTACTAGAAAATTAACATAGAGATGAAAATTGATATGACGTTTTGTCACACAACGTGGAAAGATAGCAAAACAAAACAAAGAAATACGTAAACTGAAAGCAAAGTTGGATTTCTGTCCAACTTTGCTTTTTCTAACCGACCAAATTCTAGTTAAAAGAACAGCAGTAGTTTTTTCTCTAATTTAGAAGCATATAAGTAGATTACTAGCTTTAAAAAGATTCCTTTCCCTCCCAATAAAAGTTCATCCAAAAAGTTCCAAATATTAATGAAATAAAGGATAAAAACTTATTTGGATGAAATAGGCATTTAAATTTTTTAAATAAAACTTTTATATGTTCAATCGTTAATCATATTTAGCTATATACATCCTTTTATAAATTCAAACTGCCTCTGCACTCCAGTCTATTGAAAGCGTGTCCTAACGCAGATAATGTGGTCTCGGATTCGAATATCTCAATTGAATCTAAATTAGCTGGCAACGTTCAGGAAGCTGTGTAATATTTCTGGTTCCAAATACCGTATTCTCCCAAGTTGAAAGTCTCCGAGCAGTGTGGAAGAACAGATGACCCTTCTTTTAACGGTCTGACAATGACTCGTGGCTACCTAATCGTTTCGCAGTTAAATTTAATAGCATCAATATATTGTAAATCTATTTATTTGGTATATAAAAAGATATTAATTTAACAATTCAGATATGATATCATAAAAGATTTGGTATAAATGTACAAGCCAAGTTGGCAACAGTATCATTTTGATCGCTGAAATCGAACAAGGTAAGAACATTACACCAATAAAAAACAAATAGTGGGCATTAAGCTTTTGGACGCAATTGTCACCAATATAAGCGAAAACGTACGCCTATGTCATACATATGTGACAAATAATATGATGTACCATAACACGAAATAAATACTAAATAGAAGTGTTGGAATTCCTATTTTGTCCAAGTAAAACTAAAATTTGAGCCAATCAACTTTATACTTTATTTTTGTTAGTTTGATCGAAATGCTAACTATATATTTGTTTAAATTTGCATTTTTAATTCCAGAACAAAAATGAAATTCCTAATTGCCTTCGTCGCCGTCGTCGCCGTGGCTGTGGCTAGCCCCGTGTCAAGAAACTCTGAGTTGGAAGCCATCATCGCTGCCATCCAGAGCCCCAGCACTGACCCCGCTACCGCCATCCTACTGGAGCAGCAGCTGCAGGAGATCCTCGCCGCCGCAACCAGCCCCATCTCCGTCGGCCCCGCTATCATTGAGGCTAGTCCCGAGCCCATCGCCGTTGGACCCGCTATCATTGAGGCTAGCCCCGAGCCCATCTCCGTCGGACCCGCTATCATCGACTTCCCCTTGCCCGATGGTGGTGCCACCACTCCCGTCGTTGAAGCCGCACCCGTCGCTGTTGTACCCGTCTCCCCCGTTTCCATCGAGCACGGTACTGGTGCTGAGATCTCCAACACTGCTTCCCTCGTCCAGATTATCATAAACATCAACCAGGCTTCCGCTGGAGAGACCCCTGTTGCCGTCGCCCCTGTCGTCGTAGGGCCTGCCGCCCCCGAAGCAGCTCACCCCGTGCATGTTGTGGAGACGGCTGTTGACCCCGTCCATGTTGTTGAATCCGCCCCCGTTGCCCCCGTCCAGGTCGTAGAGACCGCCCCTGTTGCCCCCGTTCAGGTTGTTGAGACCGCCCCTGTTGCACCCGTCCAGGTTGTAGAGACCGCACCTGTTGCTCCCGTCCAGGTTGTAGAGACCGCCCCCGTTGCCCCCGTCCAGGTTGTAGAGACCGCCCCCGTTGCCCCCGTCCAGGTTGTAGAGACCGCCCCTGTTTCCCCCGTCCAGGTTGTTGAGACCGCCCCCGTCGCCGTGGAGCCTGTCATCATTGGAACTCCCATCATTGTTGCTCCCGCCGTCACCCTCCCCGAAGAGCTCAACTGAATTATGTTGTACTAAGATCTAATTCATACATACAAGCTAACACCTTTGTATTGTAAATAAAACGTTTATTACGGTTTTTAAGATTATTATTTTTCAAGTATTACACAATTCACGTTTTTTCATGAGATGGTTTATAGTGATTTTTATAGCCTGGTGTCTTTTGAAATCACTTAGTAAGATCAGGTCCGTAGTTTAGAATATTTTTGATTTTGATGAGATTTAAGATATCCTAAAGTGTTCTTCTATCTCATCTGTAGAACCAATTACATAGTACTACAATGTAAATACGAGTTTATCCTACCTAGTCAAACGTGTGGATGGTTCAATTAGGTTTTGAAAGACTCAATATTTCAAAATTAGATGAAATAAAAAGAATACAACCAAACAGAATGATTAATATTCCAATCAAACATCAGTCTTATTTCCTACGACTTAATTTATTACTTATGTGCTAGATAATACCTACACCCTCCGGAAGAGTGTTAGCAAGGGAATCCTAAATTTGATCTGCCAGCGTGTATCGTTCGTAGCTTAACGCAGAGCGCCTACCCCGGATTGGTAGATGGTGCAGGTTCGAGACCCGCCAGACGATCGAATTTATGATTTCCCATTTTTGAGATACCCTATGTGCTGTTTTAAAATTGACCAAGGGAAAAGCTCGCTCAAAATAGAGTTGAATGGTGCAAACGTGTAGTGGAGGGTCGTAAGATCTGTGATGAAGCCTGGTTCGGAGTACTTGCTGATAAGAGACAGAAGCGACATAAAGCGGCTCGGCACCAACCACCGCAAACTTCTCTTGTCAGGTCTGCGGCAGGCTATGTCGCTCTCGCATCGATTTGTCTAGCCACAATAACAAATGTCTCACAGACAATGCGCCGTAAATCGTCTGTAACAGATGCAAAGGCCATATATCATAATACTGTACTGGGAACAGTACCACCTGTGATGCCACTGGCTTGTAGAATGTCCGCACTTTTAGGATGGTTTTTATACTGTAACCATCCTTTGTGGTACAGACAGCACATCAAGCTACTCCAATCTGTCAAATTTCCCCAATTGAAAGTGAACCTTATGTGATAAAGTAGGAAATTTATAAAAGAAATATGACACATTGGTGTAGCTGGATGCTCTGGCGTCTGTGCATGGTACTTAACTTCTCCTTCCCCAATTATGGTTTACAGGATTCGGATTATTTTGCAAAGACAGCTTAATTAAAAAAAATACAAAATATATCCTATAAGACACAAAGATAAAATGACGTATAGTAAAATCATATCCAGGCTCCTGCACTAAAATGTTCACTTTCCACTCTATCATTTACAAGATATTTAGTCTTTAGTATTTGCGTTAGATCTTTCACATCATCGAAATTAATTTCGTTAATATTCAGAGTATCATTTCAGGTTAAATTCAAGGAATGAAGTTTCGGGAGATCAATAATTGTAATTAATTTAATATGCCTGGAGTCGAGAAATTCCTAGGGATACTATGGTACAATTTTCTGGAATGTGTATTATGTATGACCCACGTAGAGATTGGTAAGTCACGTAGCTGCCGTAGTATAATAACGTCTCTATATAAACTATACAATCATTGTTCATGACACGTTGAACCTTCGTGCTAGCGGAATTTACTGAGATTGCTCAGAAGAGAATGGTTACTTTATCTCGGAGTTGCATTAATAGCTGCACGCAAGTTTCCTATGCATATGGTAGGATATGGTCTTCTATGCATATAATTTGGTTTTCTCCGATTTCCTCGCAGGAGGTATTTACTCCCAACCGGTAGGTACTTCAGCCCTTTCACCATCAGGGGCTCTACCGGCTAAGACGCCGAATATCGATTTCTTAAATGGCGTTCAAATAAATCGGCTTCAACGTTGACAATCGATTCCGGATCATTTATGACGTCACATTTGCTCATGGAAGCCGATTTAACGTTTGATTAAGTCATTTTTAACCTTTATTTATTTGAACGCCATTTAAGAAATTGATGTTCGGTGACTTAGCCGGTAGAACCCTGGGTATGGGAATTGGGGAATAATTGCAAGAATTGTGTGAGATGAATGTTCAAATACAGGAAATGTCAATAATATAAAGTAATTATAAATGTAAGAACCATCGGTCAGTGTAATCTCTAAAATAAATGTAATCTGGTTTTAATAATTATAGCTTGGCGAAGCACAGAATATGTACTTAGGGCAAAGCGGACTCAATAAATAAATTAAATTAATAAAATATATCATCGAACGAAAAGGAGACAGGGATTTCTGAGCCTTACTGTAATAAGTTGAGATATGGTTTAAAAAAATCATTATATTTTTCTATTTAAAACTGTAAAAAATTGACCCAAATTACAACCTGGAAAACGAGAAATCTGAAAATAAGTTTAAGCCACGAATTAAATTGGTTATTGATTACTATAATCGATTAAAGTTAATGAGTTCAAACAATCTAATATAAAATCTCTCGCACCAGACACCAGATAACCGATATAATCAAAACAATTATTATAATTGACAAAAGATATATTAGCTATTACTATATAAGTAAAAATTAAAAACTGGATTAAACCTACATAGATATAAAATAAACTAAATCTAAACAGCGTTAAAAAATTCCTCATCATTGTCGGGGAACGTACCCATAAGACTGGCAGCATTGCCACGTTGTATGGCAATACTGATTCTTTGACCTAAATAAAGGCCAACCTTCTGATCACGTGAAGTGTCAATGATCAATTTTGCAATATCCCGAAAAAGGCTGCGCGCATTTGGAACAAATGCGCGGACAAACGGCTCAAATACATAACCTCCGACGAGGTTGGTATATTTGCGCCGCTTGAGGGCCTCAGCCGATGCAGCGGCAGTACCTGCAGACTCCGACGTATAGGGAAGATGGGAAGGCGCAAGGGTGTCGACGCAGGTTGCATCCCACACCAGTGGCCTATTATTATAATTTATAGACCCGTTAATTGACACCACTTTCATCTTTTTACATCTGGCCCCGATATTGTATGAAAACGTATCGGTCTCCTTTATGCTGAAAATATCAAACATTGTCAGAATGAGCATAGAGTAAATAGAGTACACTTCCACAGTCATTATTTGCTTGACTAACTGCATGATATTACATGAAAAACTAAAATTTATTGAATTTTTTTTTCAATTAATATCTTGGTATTTACTAGTAGATAACGTGTCTGTGCTGTTCATAAAAGTATCCAATATTTTTGAAATTATATACTCTTTTTCTTTTCAGTTAACAACTGCTTGGGGTTTAATTGTGTGAATAGGGAATCATAGTTAATGGCGGCTTAATGGTCTAAATTTCCTGTTATCAATTTGATAATTGATCCAGAGGGATTAATAATGCGTCTTTTTACTCTATAATTGGGGGTCAAATGTGTTGGCAATAGCTGTCTTATCTTATCTATAGTTATACTACGTTAATATTCTACTTGTTTCCTTAAACCTAAAAAAAAGCATTAGAATTCTGATTACACTTGTCAATTAAATTACTAAACTGAATGTACTTTTTGGGGTTCCGTAGCCTAATGGCAAAAAACGGAAACCTAATGGATTCGTCATGTCTGTCTGTCTGTCTGACCGTCCTTGTGTCACAGCTACTTTTTTGCGAAACTATAAGAACTATACTGTTGAAACTTGGTAAGTAGATGTATCGTGTGAAACCGCATTAAGATTTTCACGCAAAAATAGAAAAAAAAAAACAATAAATGGGGATTCCCCATATATTTTTTTTCATCATGTATCTATCCTATTACGCGGGTATAACCGCGGGGTACAGCTAGTACGTCATAAATGGTAAACAGCAATTTACCTTTTATTCAATCAACTCAAATACTTGCTGCTACGGAACCCTTCATGGACGAGTCCGATTCGCACTTGGCCGCTTTTTTTAAAACTCTAGTGTCGTACCTATTCCGTTTAAATTATAACTTTTCATTCATTTGTCCTCTTCATATAAAACTCCTCATTATACATCGAGTGACAGTCACCCAGGACATTCAAGTAACGAAGATGGTTAGATCAGGTTTCAGATTCTATTAATAATATCCTGGGACACTATTTACATTTACCACACACCTATCTGATCCTTAACTAAGCAGAGCTTGTACTATGGAAACCAGATATAACTGATATACTACATATACTACTTTTTCTTTTGTAAATACATACTTATATAGATAATTACACCTAGACTCAGAACAAACAGACATGTTCATGCACACAAATATCTGTCACGGGTGGAAATCTAAACTACGACCTCCGACATGAAAAGTAAGCATTTGCAAATCCCGCCAACAGGCCCGTCCTAACTCTTCCGCCTAATAAAGCTATGTTTCCCTGTAAGCAAATCCAAAAACCAGCAGCATACTATATATAGAAGGATTTGTATACATATATATATATATATGCATATACCTACAGATAAATGTTATGAATGAACGAAATATCAAATATATAAAAAAATGGATTAAGATAAAGAGGAATTAAGTATATAGGTAGCTGCCTATAAAAACATTAAATCACTTCCTGTACACCTAAGATAACAAACTGCACACAAAGTACATTCACATACAGATAAACAAATACATACCACATACTTATTAATCAAATATTTGAGATTCTAGGAAAGAGCGGACTCGCTTAACACAAGCATTATTTGCTTAAAACTAAGCTTCTACTAGGTACTAGTTTAATTAAAGTAATCTGTTTATGAAAATAATATTATTGTTATTGGTATAATTGTTTTCATAAAAATTGAAACTGATGACTTAAAGTAATATACAAATCTTGTTCTTACACCAATATTGTACACACGGTTACATATCAAGCTATACATTTCCAGTATAAGCTGATCCCGCGTTGTATAGAATTTACATACAATAAGAGGTCAGCTTATATTGGAAATGTATAGCTTGATGTGTAGCCGTGTGTTCGATCAGGGAATTGCTCCTCTGGGAACAAAGAACCTACTGAATGGCCTACACCACTCGAACACAGAGCTCGTGTGATGGTTTCTGTATTGATTTTGCAAAAACTGTCAGTAGGTATGTATTTTAGAACCAGTTTCTTTTTAGTACAAAAACCACGCAATATGAATTCTTTGAAGCGAGGCTTCTTTAGCATTTTTGTGATTAAAAATTTCGATTATAGGAATAAGCGACGGTAAAATCAGGCGAACATATTCATAGACTGTGAGAAAATGAGATTTGTAACAATGCTATCACGCGTCTTTGCGCCTGCGTACACACGGCGGCACATCAAGCTACACATTTCCAATATAAGCTAACCTGTCATTGTATGGAAATCCTACAACGCGAGATCAGCTTATACTGGAAATGTATAGCTTGATGTGTAGCCGTGTGTACAAACGAAGCATTCGGGAAATTTGTCATGTCATAAATAACTTCGTGTATCATTCACTTGTTTTATTTTTTTGCGTGTTAAAATTAGTTAATTACGTTTATTCGTATAACATTAAGGCATCTGTTTTAATTTTAACGGCAATTTTATTCATATCCCTCGTGATATTTGTTCTGAGGATGTTAAAATGGAATTTCTCTCTCAGAAAAATTCTCGTGTCACAACATTAGTTACCTTACTCCTCCGAAACTGCTTTACTGATTTTTACCAAATTTTACATGCATATTCTACTGAATATGCATATAAAATTTGGTAGTAACCGATTCTCAGACCTACTGGTCTGAGAATCGGTTACTATCTATTTTTCATACCCCTAAGTGATAAGAGTTGTTCACCTTTAACATTTTTTTTGTAATTTGTTGGAAAAAAATTTTTGTGATTATTTTTCTGTAATGTGGCATAAAAATACACACAACCCTAAATTTTTACACATTTATCACCAACCCCTATTTGTTAAAATCAATTTTATTTTTATTTTTTGTGATTCCGGGTTTTATTTAGGCAGTAGGTACAACGATTACCGGGACAGCTAGTATGTATATAAATTATGTATTATATAATATAATATTAAATATAATGATGTATCTTAAATATGTAAATACTGATATGAAAAGTAATATTTTGTATTAAATTCACGATGAGCTTTTATAATTTAAGCTTGGTAAAAATATAAAATAATGATCTTTTTAATTATCCTATCACTCCGGATACACCATAGGTAAGTATCTGATTCAATTATACTACGCTATTTTTCTGAAGTTTTACACAAATACCCTTTATTTTTTAAGTAGTAATAAACGTAGTTTACGGGAATAAGATGGAAATTTCAAACTATCTGACAGTTTATTATGTATCCCAATATTTTAAATTGTGTATTGGAATAGTTGTGTAGTATGAAGTTTTGCTATACATTGTGTTACACGAGTAATGGAGAACGAATCTTTTGCAAAACCAAATATTGCTAATAGTATCTTAAGCATACTCTTGTACGGAGCAGAGACGTGGACCTCATATGCGAAACAGGAGAGCCGAATAGGTTCCTTTTACATGCGTTGTCTCCGTAAGATCTTGGGCATCACATGGCAAGATAGGGTCACTAACGAGAGAGTTCTAGAAAGAGCACAGCTACCTAGCCTGACAGCGTTTCTTAAACAGAAGCGTTTACGTTGGTTGGGGCAAGTGCACAGAATGGAACCCACTCGAATACCACGATGTGTTATGTTGAGTGCGGTAGCTAATGCGAAGCGAGATTTTAAAATTAACGACCGTAGCTGGGAAAAGCTCGCTGAAAATAGAGTTGAATGGCGCAAACGTGTAGTGGAGGGTCGTAAGATTTGTTATGAAGTCTGGTTCGGAGTACTTGCTGATAGGAGACAGAAGCGACATGAAAGCGGCTCAGCACCAACCACCGCAAACTTTTCTTGTCAGGCCTGCGGCAGGCTATGTCGCTCTCGCATCGGTTTGTTTAGCCACCATAAGAAATGTCTCTCAGACAATGCGCCGTAAATCGTCTGTAACAGACGCAAAGGCCATATTATTATATAGTTTTAAAGAATTGGATGCAAAGACTGATAAAGGGGTAGGTAGTAGTAAAATTTGATACTTTCTGAATAGCGGTTCAGAATTATCCAAGTAAACTGCTCCACTAATTGCCCTCACACACTTTTTCTGTGTAAAGTGTGTGAGGTAAATATCTCTATATATTCATATTTTATAACTAGAATAAATATGTACAAGACCGCCAATTGTGGAGATCTTTGGGGGGAGGCCTTTGTCTAGAAGTGAGCGTCTTTCGGCTGATATGACGATGATGATGAAATATATACAAATGCCATCAAAACATTAGATACGTAAAACACACAGGATAGTTTAAATCAAGACGGCAAAATTATCTGAAGAGGCAAATTTAAGTTTTAATTTTTATTGCGGCCCGTAAGAATGACTTCGTCCAAAAAGTTAGATAAAAGCTGTTGCAGCACATTTAGTAAGACGCAGCCAGTCAGAAAACATGTCTGATAAACTCAAAATATACTTAGCTAAATACTCTGACAGTGTATCGACTTGCCACCGCAAACACCACTCTAGTGGAGGAAAGGGCGATGTTGAAGTCGTCGTCGGTTGTCTATGCCATAACTTTCTGGGGTCATATCCGATTATTACAATGAAGTATATCTATTGATGTGCATTATGATAGGCGAATAACTATGAAAGACTCCGTTGGGATTCACCGACGTGGGCGAAATTCTGCTATGCGTCCATTTTTATTATAATTAATCTATAGGCAAACATGGTCCAGATTTACTATTTTGCTCCTCGCGCTCCGGAAGGTGGTTTTTTAGGCTCCTACTAAGCAATGATATACAAAGTTTACTGTTTAGCTGCTGTTTTAAGGCTAATTGCGTTGTTTAATTTAATTGCATCAATATTTTGCAAATCGATTTATTTGATCTATAAAATGATATGATTCACTTTATATGATATGATACCATAAAAAATATAGTATAAATTAAGGCCAAGTTTGGAACGGTATCATTTTGATTACCGTGGCCGAGAAAGGTAAGAACACAAAAAAAAATACATTGGGTTTTGTTATGCTTAACTTGTAACCAAAAAATACCTGTTAATATATTGAAATCTTTATTCTCTTGTTTTGATCGATTTACATCAAGATTTTTTTATTCAAATACTATGGTTTATGATTCTTAGATTATAATTCATAAAATCTATATCTATCTTTCAAGTTGGATTTGGGAAGAATTGCCGGCCAAGTATAAGGAGGCTCCTTCATTGGAATCAACCAAAACTTAATCTAACCGAAACATTTGAAATGTTCTATTATATTATTTTGTTAGTTTGAGCTAAACGTACCATATAACCTCTTTGTTTCTTTAATTTACCATTTTTATTTTCAGAACAAAAATGAAATTCCTTATTGGTTTCGTTGCCGTCGTCGCCGTGGCTGTGGCTAGCCCCGTGTCTAGAAAGACTGAATTCCCCTTCCACGATGGTGGTGCTCTTACCACTCCCGTCGTTGAAGCCGCTCCCGTCGCCGTCTTACCCGTTTCCCCCGTTTCCATCGTGCACGGTACTGGTGCTGAGATCCCCAACACTGCTTCCCTCGTCCAGATTATCATAAACATCAACCAGGCTTCCGCTGAAGAGACCCCTGTTGCCGTCGCCCCTGTCGTCGTAGGGCCTGTCGCCCCCGAAGCAGCTCACCCCGTGCATGTTGTGGAGACGGCTGTTGACCCCGTCCAGGTTGTTGAGGTTGCCCCTGTTGCCCCCGTACAGGTTATTGAGACCGCCCCTGTTGCCCCCGTACAGGTTATTGAGACCGCCCCTGTTGCCCCAGTCCAGGTAGTAGAGACCGCCCCTGTTGCCCCCGTGCAGGTTGTGGAGACCGCTCCCGAAGCCGTTCAGCCCGTCCAGGTGGTTGAGACCGCTCCCGTTGCCGTGGAGCCTGTCATCGTTGGAACTCCCATCATCGTCGCTCCCGCTGTCACCCTCCCCGAAGAACTGAACTGAATTATTTTGTACTAAGATCTAGTTCATATATAGATGCATTTGAACACCTTTCTATTGTAAATAAATGACAATGCTGATAACATTACTGATTGCTTTTTACTAACTACTATTTGAACTTCATCTCCAAATACATTTTTTTTAAAGTCGTTATTTTGAATCTTCTTTAGTCATCGTATTGAAAGTGACTTCAACTAGTTCTTTCCAACAACCGATTTAAACTAAAATATCGGCCATATATATTTATCTATATATCTACATACATACAAATAAATAAAATTGAAGTGTCTGTTTATAATATTGAAATAACCGATTTTTACTACATGTATATGAATATTTATACGGTACATACTCCAAAATATTTTTTTTTACAATTTTTGTCTGTCTGTCTGTCTGTTTGTTCCGGCTAATCTCTGAAATGGCTGGACCGATTTTAACCGATTTTATTGGCAGATAGCTGATGTAATAAGGAGTAACTTAGGCTACTTTTATTTTAGAAAAGTCTTTTATTTTTGAAAAAACAAAAATAAAACAAAATAAACTAATTAAAACGCGGACAAAGTCGCGGGCACAGCTAGTTTTAAATATAAATACCCGTTGGAGTGTAGGAGTGCTAACGGAAGACCAAACGCATTCTTTATAGAAAAAAAATCAAAATAAGCTCATAAACTACGGTGAATTTGCGTAAAATATGTACATCCTAAAATACCGAGTCGATTTGTGTGCGGGGACGAAGATAGCCGGACGGGGTTATTGTATAAACCAAATCAAGGACAATTTGTTATGAGTGTTTGATGGTAATGTTATTGACAAACTATGCATAGGTAATACCTTTGTCGACACGAATTCAAAATGCGTGGATTGCCTTTCCCAACACTCTAAGCAAATGAAATTTGGTGGATTGGACTCCAGCTTCCCAGAGACCTCTTGTATGCCGGACTATATATCGTAATATCCATTTTTATTTATTTTATTTTTATTTAATAATTTATGTACACACAGAAACAAAAATAACAATAAATTACAAAAATAGGAAAATATAGCACAAAGGTACTGCTTATTTCAATAGAAATATCTTCCAGCAGACCCGCGAGAGGAGAAACTAATCGGAAAAAGACCATGCCGTGTGTAGACAACTATACACTACTAAGTGTATTTATACACTACATACTAATAATACATAAATAGGGGAGGGGATATATATATATATATAAAGACTATATAATATACTACATATACAATGTACACAAATATTAGGATGAAGATAAGAGATAATGTTCTTTCACTCGTTTTTTAAATAAAGTGATAGTATTTATTTTACGGATGTTAGGCGGAAGAGAATTCCACAACCTCACGGCCTGCACCGTAAAGGAGTAGGAATAAAAATCGGTTTTGTGGATAGGAAATTTAAGGAGGGATCTGAGGTGTGACCTACAGGAGGCATCAGATGAGTGAATAAAGGAGAAGCGCTCCCGTAGGTAGGCGGGGTATGAGGGATTGTGAAGGACATTGAATAAGAGATACAATACGCGAGCATTCCTACGAAGACGGATAGGGAGCCACTTGAGATCCTTGCGAAAGTTGGAGACATGGTCATATTTTTTGAGACCAAATATAAAACGAATGCATAAGTTTTGCAAGCGCTCAAGTTTGTTTAGCAGCTCCTCAGTAGCATCAAGATAACAGCAGTCCGCATAGTCCAGAATGGGTTGTAAGAGTGTCTGAGCTAGCGAGATTTTCGTTTTCAGGGGTAGGAAATTTTGAAGACATTTTAATGTGTGGAAAGTAAAGTGGATCTTTCTGCTAACTTCCGATACCTGAGCTTTCCAAGACAAAGTACTATCAAAGGAAATGCCCAGATTTTTTGCTGTGTCAGTGTATGCTATTGGATGGCCATTTAAGCATATCGTAGGGAGGGATGCGAAGTCAAGGCAATTTCGCATATAAGTACTACCAATGATCATGGCCTGGGATTTGGCAGGATTTATTAGTAGACCGTGAGACCTTGCCCATCGATTAATTGAGTCCAGATCACGATTCATGGCAGTAATCGCTCCATGAGCATCTTCTCGAGTAAAGGATCTATAAAGCTGCACATCGTGTGCATAGAGATGGAAGTTTGAGGAAATAACTCGTGTGATGGAGTTAATGAAGATGGAAAAAAGTAAGGGAGAAAGAACGCCACCCTGAGGTACGCCAGCAGTGAGAGTACACCAATCTGAGTAGGTCTCATCAAGTTGCACGCACTGCGAACGTCCCCGAAGATAACAGTTAAACCACAAGACAGTATTAGAAGAGAAGTTAAGATACGCTAGAATACCGAGAAGGACGTCAAAATCTACAGAGTTAAAAGCGCAACTGAAATCTAATAGTACTAGAAGAGAAAGGGATTTGTTTTCCATGGCCCAGCGGATATCGTCGGTCACTTTGAGCAGAGCAGTGACAGTGCTGTGGCCAGTACGGAATCCAGATTGGAAGGAGCTAAGAAGGTGGTTATTAGACAGGAAAGAAGAAAGCTGACGATGAACTATATGCTCAAGGATCTTGGACAGAAAAGGCAGGATGGCAATAGGACGGAACATCCATCGACGAATGAGGTACTTTAATATATCGCAATAAATATTAAAAGGTTTGGCTCTTCCAGATATAAATCGATGTAAGGCCATAAGAAAATTAGAACATATCAAGTCTCAAAAACTACATAGTTCCACATGAATCGCTTTAGTATTAACACACACAAAAACTGCTATCAACTGTATTAGTTCACTACTTCGGCCTTGATTAGACTGGCACTCATTATTATGATTGCTAGTCTAATCAAGGCCGAAATCAAGGGCCTGCGTAATCAACGCCTAAATTTTCAAACGCAAGATTTACTCTGCCGTCACAACTACATAGGTCAACGACGGCAATCTCGTCTTTTTTTAATTTCGACCACCTATGGGCCACTGTTTAGGCTGTTGTTTCCTAATCGAGCCCAGGAGTAACTACGGATCAACATGCATTCGTTTCCGATGCTGATAATTAATTAATAATTTTGTAATCAAAATCATCACTAAGGCCTCCGGTGCGCTTAACTTTGTGCTCATCTTTATAAAATTTCATAACTCTTTTTTGGTCAGTTCTTATTGTTATATAATAATTTATATTCAGATAAGGCCTCTTTTTGGCTTAAAACAGTTAATAAATTGAGTGCCTTTCTTAAGTTAGTTTCATTCAAGAAGGGTGATACTGCAGTGCGGGCGGGTGGTACACCAATCCTACGGGCCCTTCAGAAGTTATTTAACTCCGTCATACTAGATGGTCAAACGCCACAAGCATGGCACAGAAGTGTGGTGGTGCTCTTCTTCAAAAAGGGCGACAAAACCCTATTGAAGAATTATAGACCCATCACACTGCTGAGCCATGTTTACAAGTTGTTTTCGAGGGTCGTTACGAACCGTCTCGCGCGCAGGTTTGACGACTTCCAGCCTCCCGAACAAGCCGGTTTCCGAAAAGGCTTTAGCACCATAGACCACATACATACGCTGCGGCAAGTTATACAGAAGACCGAAGAGTATAACAAGCCACTGTGCTTAGCGTTTGTGGACTATGAGAAAGCCTTTGATTCTATCGAAACATGGGCCGTGCTGAGGTCTCTCATAAGGTGCCAAATTGACTACCGGTATATCGAGGTGATAAAGTGTTTGTATGAAAACGCCACTATGTCAGTGCGACTCCAGGACCAGATCTCGAAACCTATCCACTTGCAGCGAGGCGTGAGACAGGGAGATGTTATATCTCCGAAACTGTTCACCGCTGCATTGGAAGACGTCTTCAAGCTTCTGGACTGGAAAGGCTTTGGCATCAATGTCAATGGCGAGTACATCACTCACCTTCGATTTGCCGATGATATCGTAGAATGCTCGATGACCTCAGCAGAGTCTCTCAACAAGTGGGTCTGAAAATGAACATGGATAAGACGAAAATCAAGTCAAACGTCCATGTTGCACCCACTCAATTGAAAGTTGGTGACTCTGCACTCGAAGTTGTAGAGAACTATATTTACCTAGGACAGACCATCCAACTAGGTAGGTCCAACTTCGAGAAGGAGGTCAATCGTAGAATCCAACTCGGATGGGCAGCGTTCGGGAAGCTACGTAACATCTTCTCGTCCAAAATACCGCAGTGTCTCAAGTCGAAAGTCTTCGACCAGTGTGTGTTGCCAGTGATGACATACGGAACAGAGACGTGGTCGCTCACTATGGGCCTTATTAGAAGGCTCAAGGTCACCCAAAGAGCAATGGAGAGGGCTATGCTCGGAGTTTCCCTGCGGGATCGCATCAGAAATGTCGAAATCCGCAGGCGAACCAAAGTCACCGACATAGCCCGAAGAATTGCCAAGCTGAAGTGGCAGTGGGCAGGGCACATAGCTCGTAGAGCCGACGGCCGTTGGGGCAGAAAGGTTCTCGAGTGGCGACCACGAACCGGAAGACGCAGCGTGGGCAGGCCCCCTACAAGATGGACCGATGATCTTGTGCGGGTCGCTGGAAATAGCTGGATGCGGATAGCGCAAGACCGGCAATTGTGGAGATCTTTGGGGGAGGCCTTTGTCCAGCAGTGGACGTCTTTCGGCTGATATGATGATGATGATGATGAAACTGCAGTTCGTTTTTAAAGAGCTGGGAATAATCGGAAAAGCGAATTAAACAATTTGTGGTTGTGTAGAATGCACTGTATGAGTACTTATTGAAATCGATCGCGTTTAAGGCAATGTATCAAAAGTTTAGGTGGAAAAGGCTAAAGCATAGGTTCTTGGCTCAAGAAATCGGGACCTGTCCACCATAACCTTGAAATTTGCAAAGCTCTAATGTCCATACCACGAGATATTAGATCTGCAGGGTTTAATGCAGTTGGGATGTGTCGCTGCCCCAAGTACTGCCAAGCCTGCTTTGTTAAAACTTCAGCAACGCGATTACGCACAAATGCTTGAAGGTGGGAGCATCTGCAACCATCCCATTACAATGGTGGAGTCGGTTTAAAAGGAAAACTTACTAAACTTAAGAGAGCGAACTTTAGAGGCGGGTCCCGACTAGGGTTTCGAATAATTTTAACTTTGAAATTGTCGTAGGTTTGATTAGTACCACACGATCTTTTGCGAACAGCAGACGAACTACGACATTTCAAGTATTGCTGACACTACAGACATACGCGCACACTCCGTAAGTGCGTATGTCTGTGCGTCTGTCGGTCTGTCCGTTTGTCGGTATGTAAATATGTTCAAATGTAAAATATTACATGAGTCTCCTCCAGCTAGCTTCTACGTATAAAAGCCCCACTGGAACAGAACACCCGTGTAAAGGTTCATGTATCAATTTTGAAAATATGACATCATGTGTATATACACCAGCCGATAGTGCTTCTAATTCAAAACATTTATTCGTATAAAAAGGAAATTAGCTATTCTTATTTATTTTATGTAGCATTGATATTAGAAAATATATTTAACTCCGATTCATGACTGAAGAAATCGTAGGTAATATTTATAAATGTGCGCATAAATGTCTATGATACTATATAATTTTGATTTTGACATGAAATGTCGTTATACCTACGTCGCGTCACTGCGGTGAGGTGCCGCGCCGTGGAGCAACGTAAATTCGACTCCTAAATATATTTCGTCGGAAGGTCGTCTAAATCACTCTTTGGAGCGATGTCGTCTTAATGTTGTGAAGAAATCTTTGCATGTGTAGTTTGCAGAGGTTTCAACAGGACAGTTTTAAGTAACGTATAAAATCATTTAAACGCTACCTAACAATGAAAGTATCTATCTCAATAGCTAGCATACTTAGCATGTCTTATCACAGATCCATCAAATTGGATCAGCCTGATAAATAAATTTATCATCCCATCTTTTGTGATTACGCCAAAGTATTACAGACTCCGTTGTTTTACCTATTGTGTCTGGAATGTGTGTCGGTTGATCTATAATTTGTGCTACCTATAGCAATATCTCCATTATCTGTGCTATCTCTTTAAATATTTTATCATAGTATAAGATCCAAGGGAAGATTTGGTACACTTATGTGTTCTTAGTTGAAATATATTCTCTCTAAAAGTTAGTAGAATACTTGTATGGTGCTGAGTCTTTTATTTATCCCGCTATTCACTTATCTTGGATCATCTACAGCTATGGGTACTCATAATTTTTTTTAAAGTTATTATTTTTCTCTCGTCATTTTCAAAAAAAAATTTCATGACTCCCAAAAAAGTCAACGCGTAAACATTGCTTTGCGGTCTTGGTACATTCAGTCAAAAAAGTATCGGGAATGGATGATTTGTTTATGGTTCCAAATTCAAATTTTTGTTTTTTTTTTGTTGTTGTTAGATTTGCACAACTGTTTTCCATTCTGGCGCGGAGTTTGAGTTGCATCTGTTATTTATATTAAATACAGTGCTGGTTTTAGTAATATCATATATAGTGTGTATTGCGAATTTCATAATGGACAAAAATATCGAACAAAGAGTTGGTCTTAAATTTTGCATCACTGATGGAATTTCGTGTTCGGAGTCACTGAAAATGAATCGACTTTATCAAAAACTCGTACTTATGAGTGTTTGAACCACTCATAAGTACGAGTTTTTGATAAAGTCGATTCATTTTGGTGTCGAGATGTGATGAAAGATTTGCCTCGTTCTGGTAGGCCATCAACGTCTGCAACTGAAGTTAACATCGCAAAAGTGAAGGAAATATTGACAGAAAATCCTCATTCAACTCTGACAGAGATAGCCGCCGAACTTTCTGTATCTCACGAGTCGATTCGTACCATTTTAACTAATCATTTGGGTATGAAACATATTGCCGCCCGGCTAGTCCCAAAAGATCTGAATTTTCTCCAAAAACTCAATCGCATGAAAGTCGCTGAGGACATGGTAGAACGAGTCAATTCCGACCCAACATTCATGAAATGCATTGTTACTGGTGACGAGACGTGGGTTTACAAGTTTGACATGCAAACTAGTCAACAAACTTCGGAGTGGCGCCTTCCAACTGAACCGAAACCGAAAAAACCACGCCAAAGTCGATCAAAAGTCAAAGTCATGTTGACTGTTTTCTTTGACTATCGCGGTGTTGTGCACTCTGAATTCTTACCGGAAGGTCGAATGGTAAATAAAGAATATTATTTGAGCGTTATGCGGCGTTTAAGAGAGCAAATTCGACGTTTTCGTCGAATTTGCTCTCTTAAAGCCTTTTTAGGCCTTTTTAGGCCAGATTTGTGGAAAGAAAATTGTTGGATTTTGCACCACGATAATGCGCCTTCGCACAAGGCCATCATTGTGAACGAATTTTTGACCAAACACTCAACAAATACCATCCAGCAACCACCATATTCACCAGATATAGCTCCAGCTGACTTCTTTCTTTTTCCTAAACTCAAATTACCACTTCGTGGTACCCGTTTTCAATCGGTAGAAGACATAAAGGAGAATTCGCGGCGAGAACAGAACTCAATTCCGAAAGCAGCGTTTAAAAAATGTTTTGATGAATGGATTATTCGTTGGCGTAAGTGTATCGTTTCTGAAGGAGCATACTTTGAAGGTGATAAAATAAATTTGGATGAATAACAAACATTTTTTATATTATTGATCTTTTCCCGGCACTTTCTTGACAGAGTAGTATACTAGAATTTAGCTATTCTAGCTCTTGCTCTTGCTACACAGGTCTTACGTACGTTCCTATAATACTAATTAAACAAAATAATAATTTATCGAAATACATTAACGTAGTAGTAGTGTTGCCGTGTCTCGTACTAGAATATTTATATATAATATCTTAGAATAATATCAAAATATATGATATAATCCTGTGTTTCCTGTTAAGGATGATGATAGATTGTGCATTGTATGATATATAAATATATAATGTGTGACATGTTTGACTATGTTTTTTTTTTAATTCAGGGGCTGACAACGGCCATATTCATTGTTAGTTTTCAACTTTCGTTTTGACGACTGATCGGGACTAAACTTATTAGGGACTAACCGAAAGGTTTCCATATAGATTGAAAAAAAAAATATTATTAACATCGGTTCTCAAATAACTGAGAAATCAGTTAACACTCATACAAATAAAATAACGTATTTTCGACCTCATAACTTCTTTCATTTGAAATCGCTGAAAAATATGTTGACCACTTTTTTAAGAATCATGATTTAGGGCATTTTATTACTACGAAAATAATTATTACTATATAAAAATCTTATTTAAATATATTAATATCTTGGGACAACACTGCCATCAGTGTAATAAAATCAATATTGTCAAAAGAGTTGAATTTGCTCAATTTTTTCCTCGGAAATAAATATTTGAAAGTTATTATGTTTAAGATGAATTAGAAGAATTAAGAAGAATTATATATAAAAAACAATATTTATTACGAACCATACCATTAACAATTAAAATACCATCTGCCAAACTGCACGGCAGTATTTTGGCAGAAAGATCACTTCCTTTTAACATTGCATTGTAGTATAATACTTAGGTATACATACTATATACCTACCAGGTTAGAATGGCTATAAGGTATCTCCGATAGAACGTTTTAGGTACGTAATAGTTATAAAAGATTTTTTTTATTACATGCTATTAAATTATTGTTCTTTGATTAAATGCTAAGATTTTAACTATTGGTGCCATTTGGTGCAATTAATCTAAGTCTAAGTCTATCCACTCTATATTTCATCGTGAGGAAGAAATCACAGTAGTGATAAGACCGCCCTTTGTACCTAATTTATATACTTACTTAACTAAAGTTTTATTGTAAGTTATGGTGTACAATAAAGATCTGAAGAAAGAGCTGATCTGTGAATAATGAGTACACTAAAATATAATGTAGGTACTCAATATTCACAGATCAGCACAATGTACCAAACTCTTGCGGGTTTAATCGAGGATATGAACAGTTAGGTGGTAGTTCCAGACAGTTACCAGCGTACCAGAAAGAATGTTTCGTTGTGTCTACTTGTCCTACTCACACATATTAATGGCCTTTTGGGCCATTAATATGTGTGAGTAGTAATATTTAAAAATTGTGATATATTTGTAGGTGGAAGGGACACAGACAGAGGAGGATAATTGTGAGTAAACTTTGCTAATTTAAATTAAATTGCTAAATCTAATACGTGTGTCCTAATTATCTTAATCATCAATCAATTTTGTTACAGAAACTGAAGTTATTCGGATGTTACAGTAATCGATAATCATATCTTATTTTGTACATGGGTTTGCAACACTTAAGCTTGGTCACTACAGGGTCGATAAATAGTTAACCATGGGTTGCCCCCAGGGCTCAGTCAGTGCTCGCGCCGTATCTTTGGAACTTGGGTTTTGATGATTTCTTGACATTACCCTTGCCATCGCGCTGCTCTCTAACGGCATACGCTGACGATAGCGTCTTATTTATAAGGGTAACTCTAGGAGAGAGTTGAAAAATCTGGCTCAAACTAGCTTCAGTATGATAAGTGAATGGGGTAAAAGCAATCATCTTACATTTGCCTGTGTGGGCTGATAGGGCTACCATCGGAGCTGCTCGCCGTAATCACTACAAAGCTAAAGATTGGCGTTGATATTTCTGTGTTATGCCTATAGAACAGTAAGCACAGAGAACCTACCTGTAGTAGCAGATGTACTTCCGGTTGATATCGAAGTTCAAAGACGAGCTGCAGTGTATTATTCTACGCGCGATAATTTAGAAAATTATTTCTTATCTTTACGCAACCGTGTTAAAATAACCAGGCTATTTATGCCAATAGCTAACTTAAATGATGACCTACTAAATGAATGGTAATGTAGATGGAATACCTCAACCAAAGGTCGCCATCTGCACCAGTTCTTTCCAGACGTACGCGAACGGTCACATAAAACTTGGCTAATCATAGACTATAATGTGTTGCACAACTTCTTACCGAACTACCGGCAATTTTAAGTGTAAGTGTAAAGTAAGTAAATTGTTTAGTTCCAGTTTAGTATCTTCACCAATCTGCCTGTGCTCAACTTCCTGTGACGGATATGTACTTTGGGAGATACTCACCACATACTTTGGGAGTGTGATCTATGGCAAAATAAGAGTATTATTATGTTAAATACTCGTAGCTTGCAACTAATATGTGGAGTAGTTTATTATACGGATCTTGTAGCAACAAGGAACTACTTCCGTGCGTTTAACCGCTTTTGTCATACCTACTATTGGAATCATATACAGCACACTTAGGACCTTTAAATGAATCCTCGGTGCTTTTGCAGCTGGCTTCTCTAGTTGCAATTCTCTCCTTTTATGAGGCTATAGCCTCTTTACATCATTCTGTCTCACGCTTTGCTCTGGAGGGAAGTGGAACTATTTATTTTCTAACTCCTCCTATTTTCTTTCTGATTAAATTAGTTGCGGGATCCAAGTCAGTTAAAGCGATTCCCCGGGACATGTGAGCCTCACCGCTCAGTGTCATTTCGTTGTATGTCACTCTAGATCCTGGCTTACAGGAGTTGCAGTGGTAGGTAAGAGTGAGGGACTAGTCCTGAAAAAAAAAAGTTAAGCAAAAGAAATGGGGCGCCGGATGGCGGGACAGCCTCCTGGACGGGATATACCCAGGTTTGGGTCCCCTACTGTCCGGCAGGTGGCCGACGGAACCATTCTCACCGGGTCTCCCTGAACTCCGCGTCAGCTTGCCACGTTAAACGAGCCTATCGGGTCCCTGACTCACCGCTCGCCGCGAGAGCCGCCCGAACCTCACCCCTCACAAAGGGTAGGATATGGGAGGACAGGAACGGCTATCTCTACTCTTCAGCCGGAACACATTGCTGTCATTAGACCGAAATAGATAGAGTCGTGGTACCTACCCGATCGAGTCCATCACTAGTCTGTATTCCTTGACTGCTACGTTAGCGTTCCGAAATCCAGTAGTGGACTCTACCACGAGTCGGAAGAGGTATGGAAAAGTTGGGGACACCAATGTTGCGGAAATGAGGGGATGCTGCATTGATGGCTCGAGAAGCCGGGGTCGCATACCCGTGTTACCAGGAGAGCAACCGGAACAGTTACAGTTAAGGTAACCTATATATGTAATCAAAATAGAAATTGTCAATAAGGTTGATCATCGTATTAAATGTCTTCAGAGACTTAAGTGCGAGACTTACAAAAATAGGGATGTAAATTAGTTTATTTCGTATATTTTCATAGCATTACGACTTATTGCGTATTGCTGTGAGGTTGTGCAGACTATTTATAAATAATAATAGTACCTATTGCGAAATTAGCGGAAATTAATCTGTGGCTTTAACAGCAGGTTGTGTACATTAATTATGTATATCCATAGAAGTTGAGATAATTTCAAGGAAACGTTAGGTAGGTACATTCCAATTTATTGTAATCAATCAAACAGTAGGTACGGTTTATAGAATGCTATAATACTTTAATTTCTGAGGGCCTCCATGCTTCGGAGGGCACGTTAAGTTGTCGGTCCCGGTTGTTGCCATTAGGCAACGGTCGTGAAGGCATGTCAGAGGCCTACTGGGCGGCTTGAACAACTCTGACCCTAGTAACCACTGCCCATAGTATCGTCACTAAGATCTTTGCAACTTGTACGAGACGTAGGGACAATAATAATAAAGGTTAGCCGCGTTACCCGTGATCAATTCATCAGAATGTTTTTCAAGTTAGGTAATCAGTATTATAATCTTCAGGTTTTATTTCATCATCATCATTTCAGCTGAAACTAGTCCACTGCTGGACAAGCCTGCCCAAGATTCATTTGGGGGACATAAGCCATAATTATTTATTGACGATCACCGTAGCCTAGTTGGTAGTGCTCCTGCCTACGAAGCTGGTGGTCTTGGGTTCGAATCCCGGTAAGTGCAAATATTTGTGATTATATGAATATTTGTTTCTGAGTCATGGATGTTTTCTATGTATTTATCTATCTATATAAGCATGTATATTTTCGCCTGGTACCCATAGTACAAGCTTTGCTTAGTTTGGGGCTAGGATGATCTGTGTGACATTCTCCCTAGATATTATTATTATTGCCACGATTCGCAGACAGGTTGGCGGTCGCAGTAAGATGACCATAGTACTCAGAAGGAAGCTGCTGCCCGTCCTCTCATAGATATTCTCTCAGGCCCGGATGAGATGGGGTGATGATACTTATTCTGATATTCGCGCCGTCACCACATAGCACTTCTCACAGATTTCATTTAGTTACTTTTATGCAAGTACTTTCAAATTGCCTCTTTATAGAGGAGAATTATCTTACCTCCTAATGTTTTTCTCCATCTATATTTTGTTTGAGATTATGAACATGCTGATTGGCGAGTTGAGGTTCTCGGCTACAATTTTCAGAATGCTATTTTGACTATCTCTCACTTTTCGCACAACGGATGCAG
This sequence comes from Pseudoips prasinana, assembly GCA_951640165.1. Taxonomy (NCBI): domain Eukaryota; kingdom Metazoa; phylum Arthropoda; class Insecta; order Lepidoptera; family Nolidae; genus Pseudoips; species Pseudoips prasinana. The sequence continues at coordinate 25,226,669 of OX621251.1, read as the reverse complement.
TTTTTTTTTGTATACTTGCATAAAAACCGTCAAAAGAAAAAACCGTATGATAAAATTTTAAATGTAATATTTCAATAATGTTTTATTATTTTTACTAACAAATTTGGAAGGTGACCAAAATCTAAACCTGTATAAGTATAGAACATGTAACGTTGTCGGATAGTATCAGTATAAGGCTGATTTCAGAGTCACGCGCGCGGCGCGCGCCGTAGGCTGTGCCGTAGGCACAGTAAAGTAGGCCAGCGCGTTTCAACAGCGCGCGCTTGACGCGCGGACCATCTGAAACGAGTTTTAGTATCGCGCGTTTTTTTGTAATGTACAGTTGTGTACAATCGTCATCATGGACTTGCCGGATCATCACAGGATGCCTGAAGCCCACGTCAGTTCTAAAACTGTATCCGCTGGCAGGAATCGCGCCCCCCGCTGTTAGAAGTACAGTTTTGTAATGTACAGTTGTGTACAATCGTCATCATGGACTTGCCGGATCATCACAGGATGCCTTAAGCCCACGCTAGTTCTAAAACTGTATCCGCTGGCAGGAATCGCGCCCCCCGCTGTTAGAAGGGAAGTAGCTAGTGGTGTTGAGAGGTATAAGCAAGAGACCGATGAAAAACACCCTCTTTATAACTTTACTCCAGCCCCTCAACGATTGAAAAGTCGTAAAAGCTGCGTGACTACGAAACGCAACTACTATTTAGTGTAATTGTAAACGCGCGCGTTTGGACGGCGCCGCTCGCCGGCGCGACTCTGAAATCAGCCTTAATTAACATTACAACCACATTAAAACAAACAACAAAAGTACATGATTGTAAAAGGGACTGTCTTTCCGAACAGAACTTGTATAAAGATACATTGTATAATAAATAAAATGAAATCAACACAGTCAATCTCGTCAATCTCGCATTTAAGCCGGTGGTAGAGAACCCACTTACTATGTCCCGCCAGCTTTACAGTCATCAGTTGCATAACATCCTAAAAAAATCATTAATACCTGAATATCCCCCTTAATATAGATAGTACATTATAACAATCGAAACTAGGTTAACAAAACCTTGAACACATTAAGGAGGTGGTATTTATTATAGGTAAGATACTGAACACACCTACTTATTTAAATGAATGTTCTCCTAAATTGCAGGTTTAAATTAAAATTTAATTACTAATAAGCAATTTTGTATAAGTACTTTTACTGTACAAATAATGTAATGACTATTTACAAATGCTCTTAATGTGTTTATGTGAAATAAAACTTATTAATTTTCATTTTCTGTCCAATTTATTTTAAACACAAATATGTTTTTAGATATGCAATAAGTTTAACCGACTATAACTTATAATATTTTATCAGGCGCTAAACGCAGTGTTGGCTTCATTTTAGAAGTTTTAATAATAAGTAGGTACAGACGCCAGCACATCCAGCTACCCCAATCTGTCAAATTTCTTTTATAGATTTTCAAATTTAGCACAAAAGCATAAAGTTTAGTTTCAATTGGGGAAATTTGACAGATTGGAGGAGCTTGATGTGCTGGCTTCTGTACATAATTTCTTTTAGAGATTTTCAAATTTATCACAAAAGCATAAAGTTCACTTTCAATTGGGGAAATTTGACAGATTGAAGGAGCTTGATGTGCTGGCTTCTGTACATGTAATGTGTACTGTTTTGAATATTTGCAAATATTTTTATATGCGACTGCCTCTTTACTGCTAGGGCAAAGCGGCATATAACGGTGATAACATCTATGTGTTATGTGTGTATCCGTAGATAATGTGTTCAAAACCTAAATAAATAGGGGCAGCGCGGAGTCAGGAAGTGGAAGGTGATAGACGGCTCAGAGTACATGTATACTTTGGCAAGCGACAATAACCAAGACAAACTACTTAACGTGCCCTTACAAGCACGGAGACGTACAGGTATTAAACCACTTTGGTGGTCACCCATCTATAGACTGAGCTTGCTTTACTTCACTGATCACTTACGGACCGGTGCGAGGAGAGGCTAGGGTGGCTGTGAGCGGCTTTCTGTCCGCGGTGTTTTGGACCATCCAAAGGTTGTCTGGAAGAGATATCGCCGTTTTCTATGAGACTAGACCGAATCGACCGAAAGAAAGTACCTATATTGTGAAAATGAATACTGCAAATGTATTTTACCTGATGTATTCTATTATGTATTTGTACGTACGGTATTTTGGCAATTGCCTTATTGGCCAATTACTGTTGAGACTAGTCACCTCAGCCGAAATACGGCCGTTTGCATCCCGTGCCAGTGGTAAAATTTGTCTTTATTATTATTTGTTACTATTGGAGAGATCTACCTAACCGGCTTCTACGAAGATACCTATTTGGCCCGTTCCTAAGTGCGGCTCGGTCTCGTTGCGAGGCCGTGCCGCATGGCAGAACATCAAAATTTATTATATTCAATTATATATCTCTCCTTCCCTCTCCCTATGAATGATTGCATTCAACCCACACCCTGCTCTCAAATCTAAATCCAATTTGCTTCACTTCAAATGGCGGCAGACGTATCACCCGCGTTACCCCATTTATTTCCATATAGTTTAAAAAAAAAAAAAAAAACCGGCTTCTACGTAATTAGTGATCACATAACATGACTCATAGCTAGGCCAAGCAACTAGGCTCGCAGTCACTCCACGGATGGGTGAACACTGAAGTGGTTTAATTTCTGAGCGTCTCCGTGCTTCGGAGGGCACGTGAAGCTTTCGGTCCCGGTTGTAGTCAATTTACAACAGTCGCTAAACCATATCAGAGGCCTGATTGGCGGCTTGAACAACTCTGACACTAGGGTAAACACTTCCCATACGATAAGTATTAGTAGTATCACTGACAAAATTGGATGTTTATAATTCACCCACAAAAGGACACAAAACACACAAAAGAATAAACGCTGGATGAATAATATAAAGTTATTATTATTGGTTTATCCTGGGGCATTATTCACACATAGTCCTCTGATCTGATTGTCCTATGGAAATCAGATAACCGCTAAAAGATTAATTAAAAGGTTAAACACTAAATAAAAAAAATTGGCCGATTTTATGAGCATAAGTAAGTATTTGTCTTTGGATTTTATTAATTGTTAAAGACGCTTCTAAACTAGATACTAATTTGGAGGTCGTCATTTTAATAAATATCATCTACATAGGTTACAATTGAAATGCATTAAGCTTTTCTCATGACTTTTACTATGGAAGTACAGTAGAATAGTGTGCTTCCATAATTATATATTGTGATGTATATTTTATTGTTACAGTGTTTATTGTTATATTGTTTGTTGTATATTTTTTATATAATAAATAGGGTGACGAGCCCGCAGGCTGTATGTACAGCCAAGGCCACGGCAATCACGGCAGCGATCGTAGTTAGTACAAGTTGTATTAGTAATTTAATTTGCTTTAACATAACGAGAACGGTGTTATTCTGGTACTGAAACCTATTAACTTACTTAAATATTCTAAATTACATATATGTACTGTGTATTTTTTATAAATAGACACAAATTATGGTTTCCGGTTGGAGACTTAGTTTTATCAAAAACAAAGATTTCAACCGGAAACCACAATTTGTTTGTGGCAAAAGATTATCAGGGGTAATTAAAGATTTATGAGATATATTGCTGTAGATCATAACTAGGGAAATTGTCACAAGTGATTTGAAGAATGTGCAATTTTATCTTTATTCTTTTATTACCTAGTTCGCAAGGAAAATTCATGTCACTTCTTTGTTCATCGTTTTGTTATTTAATTAATTTTTGTTAATAGTTTCCTTGTAGTTACTTTATTGATTTTGAGACTTTATTGGTGTTGTTTATTTATTAAGTAAATACGCCCGGTACTTAATTTCCATAAAAACAAGAGACAAATATGAAATGAAGATGGACAAAGACTAAGATTCCTCTCTAATAGAATGTGTTATTTCGGTGGCGGCCGGTTCGGTGTCGGTCGCGACCACGAAACGGAAGACTATCTTGTGAGTCTAACCAGTGAATGAGGATAGCGCACGACCGATAACTAATTATGTAATACCTTTTCCCAGCAGAGGATGTGTTTCGGCTGACTTGAATTGATGATTTCATTCAAACCCGTGAACGAACTTCCAATATTATTTATTAATTAAATAAATAAATATACCAGCTTCAGATCAATATTCAAATTGTTTGATCTTTTTTATCAGTTACAACCTTCTTTTATGTACCCCAATCTGTCAAATTTCCCCAATTGAAAGTGAACCTTATGATTTTGTGACAAAGTTGAAAATCTATAAAAGAAATTTGACAGATTGGGGTAGCTGGATGTGCTAGCGTCTGTATACTGACCTGAAGAGCCGACTAAGTCGCCAATCGCCGTGATCGGCGTTCAAATAGATGAAGGTTAAAAATGGTTAAATCATTCGGTCTATCAGCTTCCATGAACACATGTGACGTCATAAATAGTCCGGAATCGATTTTCAACGTTGAACCCATTGCACGAATTATTTAGCAAATTTTTCTACTAATTCGTCGTAGCTACGATAAATATTTGACGGAAGTTATTGAAGAAATCTGTCAATATACTCAAATCATGCCAGCTTTCATACGTCCAGTCAGACAAACGAAGTTATTGAAGAAATCTGTCAAAATACCCATATCATGCCAGCTTTCATACGTCCAGTCAGAAAACGAAGTTTCAAGTGGAAATAAGTAGATATTAGAGGTATACAATATAGAAAGAACGGGCCTGTTGGCGTGGTTGGCAAATGCTTGCTTTTCACGCCGGAGGTCGTGGGTTCGATTACCACCCAGGGCAAATATTAGTGTGCATGAACATGTCTGTTTGCCCTGAGTAGTATATCAGTTATCTTAACTTATCTTTTGTAAATACATACTTATATAGATAATTACACACAAACAACAAACACACATGTTCATGCACACAAATATCTATCCTGGGTGGGAATCGAACGAACGACCTGCGGCGTGAAAGGCAAGGATCCACAAACTATGCCAACCTAATCCTAATCTTGAATGTAATTTACAGCTCGTTTACTGAAAATGGTTTAGTTAGATCATACATGATTTTGATAAGCACAATCTAAATCCCAGCCGGTGCCTGCTTCTGAGGAATTAGTAATAATGTATGATAGCAAATGAGTAATATTAGGTCTTTACCTATGAAATTGCCGTTCTGCAGTACTGGCCATTTCAAATCAAAATAATTTTTGTTTGGCTAAGAATTCTAATTTCAAATTAATTTTATTTTAAAAACATGGATTCTTTTTTCCAAAAGTAGTCATTTCTTTATTGATTAGTGTTACATTTTCATCGCATTTCAATCTTTTTCGTCATCATGGATACGTTAAAAATTCGAGTAATTATGGAATATGAGTACCGTCGTGGCAGCAACGCGGCACAAGCGGCACGCAACATCAACGACGTTTACGGAGCTAACACTACAAACCAACGCACCACCTGTTATTGGTTTGCTCGCTTCCGTTCTGGAAATTTCGACCTGAAAAATGAACCTCGCGGTCGTCCGAAGACTTTGGTCGACAATGACGAATTAAAGGCGGTTGTGGAAGCTGATGATACACAATCTACGGCTGAATTAGCAGCAGCTTTCGACGTTAGCGTCAAAACAATATTGGTCCATTTGCGTCAAATTGGCAAGGTAAAAAAGCTTGACAAATGGGTGCCCCACGAACTCAATGATCGCCAGCGCGAAGTACGCGTCGAGACGTGCCTTGCACTGCTCAACAGACACACAAATGAAGGAATTTTGAACCGCATTGTTACCTGCGATGAAAAATGGATTCTGTTTGATAACCGCAAGCGCTCAGCAAGTTGGTTGGATCCTGGTTCAGCACCTAAACAATGCCCTAAACGAAAACTTACCCCTAGAAAAGTGATGGTCACTGTTTGGTGGTCTAGCGCCGGTGTGATTCATCACAGCTTCTTACCAAACGGGGTGAGCATTACTACAGATGTGTACTGTGAAGAACTGAGCACAATGATGGAGAAGCTGGCGCATCTCCAACCAGCATTGGTCAATCGCTCGTCTCCGCTGCTCCTGCACGACAACGCGCGACCTCATACTGCACAGCAGACGGTCTCCAAGTTGCAAGAACTGGGGTTGGAAGCTCTCCGTCATCCGCCCTACTCACCAGACCTTGCGCCTACAGACTACTACTTTTTCCAGAATTTGGATAACTTCTTGGCGGGAAAAAAATTCAATACCCGAGAGGCAGTACAAAATGCCTTTGAAGAATTTGTTGCCTCCCGTCCAGCTGATTTCTTTAAGAAGGGCATCAATAAACTGCCACTGCGATGGCAAAGATGCATTGATTGCATGGGTGATTACTTCGATTAATACAAATAAAAAAATTCATGAAAAAAATTCTTTTAAATTTTTTCATACAAAACGGCAATTTCATAGGTAAAGACCTATTACTTTAACTACTTAAGTCCACTGACCCGACGTGCAAAAGAACGTGTGAATTTATGAGATAATCTATACAAATAAATAAAATTGGAGTGTCTGTTTGTAATATTGAAATAACCGGTTTTTACTACATAAATATGAATATATGTACGGTACATACACCAAAATAACATTTTTTACAATTTTTGTCTGTCTGTCTGTCTGTTTGTTCCGGCTAATCTCTGAAACGGCTGAACCGATTTTGACGGGACTTTTATTGGCAGGTAGCTGATGTAATAAGGAGTAACTTAGACTACTTTTATTTTAGAAAAAGTCATTTATTTTACTAAAAACAAAAAAAAAAACAAAATAAACTAATTAACACGCGGGCGAAGTCGCGGGCACCGCTAGTAATGGAATATGATTTCACTCTATAGAACTTTAAAAACTCCCAACTGGATATAAGTATATAGATTCTGAAGAATAAAAATCCCTTAAATATTTTTGTTAAGAATCTGAATTAGATCATAATAAACCAACGAGGCCTGGTATCCAAGAGACGGGTCAAGGAGCTGAGGTTGCAAAGCGAGAAGATGGGAAGATGACCTGAAACTGAGTCTAGGTCGCTTTTGGATAAGAATTGCAACCGATAGGAAATAGTGGAAGATGTCGGAAGAAGCCTATGCCGTAAGGCACACCCAACTTAGGGACTTTATTGATTCGGGACTAGTCCCTCCCTCTTACCCACCACTGCAACTCTTGTAAGCCAGGATCAGCAGTGAGTGGCACACAATGAATTGACACTGAGTGTTGAGGCTCAGGTATGCTTTAACTGTCTGTAACCGGGGAATCGCTTTAACTGTCTTGGATCCCGCAACGATTTTAATCAGAAAGAAACAAGGAGGAGCAAGAAAATGAATAGTTCCACTTTATATATTATTATGGTTACAAAATAAAAAAGAAATGGTTTTATTCACGTAGACTTTAAAAAGGGCTTGTAAATCATTGATATTTAACTCAATGTTGTAAATAGTCAGAACATGTTTGTAGTAATATAGTTAAGTATGCATTAGTGTACTAACGACCATTTATTAGGATGAAAATTGTAATATTTCGGAATAAAAGGCTTATTATTATTAAACCAACGAAGCACACCATATATACGCTGGTGCCTAACAAATTTACAGAATGTCAAGGACATCATTCTGTAAACTTGTGAGACACCACCGGCGTTAATACCTGATAGGCGTGAGGTATTACCGTCGTTGGTGCCACACAAGTTAAGCTGGTGCTTAACATTAATTTAGAACAACCAATTTGAAGGTTTGTAACTAAATGCTACCCTGACCAACAACAGTGAGGTGACGATTAATGTCCCCGGAGCCACACAAGTTAAGCTTATGCTTAACATTTATATAAAACAACCAATTTGACGGGTTGTAACTGAATTCAACCCTGACCAACATCAGTGAGGGGACGATTAATGTCCCCGGAGCCACACAAGTTAAGCTTATGCTTAACATTGATATAAAACAACCAATTTGACGGGTTGTAACTGAATACAACCCTGTCCAACAACAGTGAGGTGACAGATAACATCGTTGGTGCCACACGAGTTAAGCTTGAGCTAAAAATTGATATAGAACAACCAATTTGACGAATTTTAGTTGAATACAACCCTGACCAACATCAGTGAGGTGACGATTAACGTCTCCGGTGCCACACAAGTTAAGCTTGAGCTAAAATTGATTTACAACAACCAATTTGAAGGGTTGTAACTAAATACAACCCTGTCCAACAACAGTGAGGTGACAATTAGCGTCGTTAGTGCCACACAAGTTAAGCTTGAGCTAAACATTGATATAGAACAACCAATTTGACGAATTGTAGTTGAATACAACCCTGACCAACATCAGTGAGGTGACGATTAACGTCTCCGGTGCCACACAAGTTAAGCTTGAGCTAAAATTGATTTACAACAACCAATTTGAAGGGTTGTAACTAAATACAACCCTGTCCAACAACAGTGAGGTGACAATTAGCGTCGTTAGTGCCACACAAGTTAAGCTTGAGCTAAACATTGATATAGAACAACCAATTTGACGAATTGTAGTTGAATACAACCCTGACCAACATCAGTGAGGTGACGATTAACGTCACCGGTGCCACACAAGTTAAGCTTGAGCTAAAATTGATTTACAACAACCAATTTGAAGGGTTGTAACTAAATAAAACCCTGTCCAACAACAGTGAGGTGACAATTAGCGTCGTTAGTGCCACACAAGTTAAGCTTGAGCTAAACATTGATATAGAACAACCAATTTGATGAATTGTAGTTGAATACAACCCTGACCAACATCAGTGAGGTGACGATTAACGTCTCCGGTGCCACACAAGTTAAGCTTGAGCTAAAATTGATTTACAATAACCAATTTGAAGGGTTGTAACTAAATACAACCCTGTCCAACAACAGTGAGGTGACAATTAGCGTCGTTAGTGCCACACAAGTTAAGCTTGAGCTAAACATTGATTTAGAACAACCAATTTGAAGGGTTGTAACTAAATACAACTATGACCGACAACAGTGAGGTGAGGATTAATGTTGTTGATACCACACAAGTTTTCAGAATGACTGATATCCAGTTACGGTTTTTCATTGTGTGACCGCAAGGCTGCGTTAATTTATTAATAACTGCATTATTAATGGCACGTTAAATGATGGTCTGCCATACTTATTACTATATAATATCCTGGGATATTATTCACATATGGCCATCTGATCCCAAAGTATACTATGGAAACGAGACAACTGATATACTACAATATACTGCGCAATTTAATCAATTCTGACACTACTAGCCTAGCCACCCTAGCCATTGCCTAAACGAAAAAATACAACAATTAACAAATAAAACCGGCCAAGTGCGAGTCGGACTCGCTCATGAAGGGTTCCGCAGCAGCAAGTATTTCAGTTAATTAAATGAAAGGTAAATTGCGGTTTACGATTTATGACGTATTAAAAAAAAACTACTTACTAGATCTCGTACTATGTTATTATCTATGGTATTTTGTGTGAAAATCTTAATGCGGTTCACAGAATACATCTACTTACCAAGTTTCAACAGTACAGCTCTTATAGTTTCGGAAAAAAGTGGCTGTGACATACGGACGGACAGACAGACATGACGAATCTATGAATGTAAGAACAACTCTTGTCTCTGTACTTACTCTACTCGTATGTATCAGCCTTCATTGTGCCATACCTAATATGGAGATATTAGGGAGAGGATATTAGCGTTATATTTTTGTTAAAGGTATACCTATATAATTTTGAGGCAAAGCTTTTTGCACCCTCAAGTGAGCTCTTGAAAGAAATTCGCAATATTTATTTTTTGTTTGACCTGACCCGAAACTAGTCTCTATGAATTTCAGTTGAAGTCTCATAAGTAGATATATCTACGAAATAATAATAATAATAAAAGCTGTGCATCATTAGGTATGCATAGTGTTTATGACATCGCATATAATTTTATAGCGTTATACAACAAATATGTAAAATGTAGTAGGTATTTAATCACTGATGTAGTAATAGATATCCTATTTTTATCATTATATGCATTCGTGCATGTACTTATCAGTTAATTGTCCCTAGGAACCAACGGAACTAATGTGGATAAAGTTAGCTATAAGCACTGGCAGGCGGCTATGGAATAGCATTTTCTTTTAAATATTTTTTAAGTACTTATATATAATTTTTTTTTCCTTAGTTACGGAGTACTAAAACATGTTGGTCTAACCACGGAATGAGTCTCTTTTTCTGTTCCTTCGTCAACTACTTAATGCATGTTTAGCAGCCATTTAGTCTAACAATAACAAAATCTAGTCTAATGTTGGTACAGACGCCAGCACATCAAGGTACCCCAATCTGTCAAATTTCCCTACTGAACTGAACCTAATGCTTATGTGATAAAGTTGAAAATTTATAGAAGAAATTTGACAGATCGGGGTAGCTGGATGTGGTGGCATCTGTGCTTTTCATAAGAAATACTGTAGCACTAGATACTTCCAATAATATAGCCAGTCAATAATAATGACAAAGTCTATAGCTAAAGTTTGGCCAATTTAATAGCATTTGACACTTTATGAAAATTCAACAACGTTATCTTAACCGGCGGGCATAGTATACTACTTATTATTTCGTAGTTAGAACTGCACATTTATAAGAAGATAATAAGTAATAATTATCAAATAAGGTAATTTTACAATTCACTTTACTAGTAACTGACAGATGTCAAATGTGATCTATTAAATTGGCCTTCCTATAGTTCCGCATATTATTTCATACAAAACAGACCACCCCGCTATCTAGCATGTCTTGTAGAAGTACTTGTTTTAATTAGCATTAATTACAGCCGTTAAAAACATGCGTTCTCATTAAATACTGGATGCTATTGCAATTTATATTTTATTTGTTTTATGCCAATCTTGTATTGCGCATACACAAGGCAAAAATGCTTAAATAACATGTTAGTAAAGAATAAACTTTGCAATCAAATTAACTTAAATTAAATAGTACAGGAATAAAAAAGAAGTTCATAATATCAGATCGTATAATTGTTCATGTTTTTGGACATAGAAGCGTTTCATGTTGTTAGTAGAAAGTCCATTATTGTTGTGTTATATTCATCATTGTATAATAAAACTTTAACCTAATTGTATTAGCGTTTAGTTGAGATCTTCAGGGAGAACAACGGCGGGGGCGGCGATGATGGGGGTACCAATGACAACGGGTTCAACAACCACGGGGAGGCTAGGGGTGCCGATGATAACGGGAGCGGTCTCAACGACCTGCACGGGGGTAGCAGGTGCGGTCTCGACGACCTGTACGGGGGCTACGGGGAGGCTAGGGGTGCCAATGATTACTGGAGAGGACTCGACGACCTGCACAGGGGCAACGGGGGCGGTCTCGACGACCTGCACGGGGGCAATAGGAGCGGTCTCAACGACTTGCACGGGCTGGGCCTCAGCTTCGGCGGCGGGGGCAACTACGACAGGGGCGACGGCGACAGGTGCGACATCAGCGGAGGCCTGGTTGATGTTCAGAATGATCTGGACGAGGGGAGCAGAGGCGGTAGCTTCGGCGACAACTGCGGGCACGGGGAAGTCAATGATAGCGGGTCCAACAGCGATGGGCTCTGAAGCATCAACGATGGCAGGTCCAACAGATATGGGCTCAAGAGCATCAACGATAGCGGGTCCAACAGAGATAGGCTCAAGAACATCAACAATAGCGGGTCCAACAGAGATAGGCTCAAGAACATCAACAATAGCGGGTCCAACAGAGATAGGCTCAAGAACATCAACGATAGCGGGTCCAACAGAGATAGGCTCAAGAACATCAACAATAGCGGGTCCAACGGCGATGGGCTCAAAAGCATCAATGATGGCGGGTCCAACGGCAACAGGTTCAAAAGAATCGATGATAGCGGGGCCAACGGCAATAGGTTCAAAGTCAACTACTGGGGCGGAGCCAGCACCACCGGGGGTGACTATCACGGGTGCGGAGCCGGCGGCATCAGGGATGACGACGGGTGCTGAGCCAGCGGCACCAGGCGTCACAAGCCCGCGGTGTGTTGGCACAGCCACGGCCACGGCAATCACGGCAGCAACAGTCAGTAGGAATTTCATTTCTGAAACCATAAAAGTCTTTATGAAATAAAGTCCAAGCAGTATGATAACGAAAGCTATTTAAATAGGTGTTTTTTTATAAAGAGAACTGTTTTTTCTACTCACTTGTGCTTATTGTATTTGCTAGTCACAAATTATGATTCAAGGAGGAAATTCAAGTAATTTTATACGATTTTTTTATCAGTGGATAACGTTTGGCAAAATGTTAGTGCTTTAGATAGATAGTAATATTTTGAATGTTGTTAATCTGAAAAGATTAAGCATTTTAAAATAATTACTATCTCGCTGTAATCTTTAAAAAGGAAAAGGCGGTATAGGGTGGAACCAGAATTCGATATCTTCTATTTCGCATTTACGTACTTCCATAGTATTATGTCCTATGGCATTCTGCTGTGGGGTTCGGCAGTTGACATAAGTACTATTTTCATTTTACAAAAAAGAGCAGTCAGAGCCATTTATGGGTTAGGTAGTCGCGAATCTTTGCGAACTTTGTTTAAAGAAGTAAATATACTAACGGTGCCATCGGAGTATATATATCAGAATATATTGTATGTTAGAAAAAATATTAATAACTATAGAAAAAAAAGTGACCTGCATAACATAAATACTAGGAATAAAGACAAACTTGCAATGCCGGGCTTTAGAGTCAGCAAAACGAATAAATAATTTTTAGGAAATTGTATTAGGTTTTATAACAAGCTTCCTACTCATATTACTGATCTGCCTGACACAAGTTTCAAGACACATATTAAACGTATACTTATGGCAAGGGGTTATTATACCACTAAAGAGTACATCGATGACAAAGACGCCTGGCGCTTACCACCTACCTGCACATTGCTGGCTGGAGATCTTGTAGCCATATAGACATGACTAATTTGTTGAGTTACGTGAACTATCTGTGATATGATTGCTAACATATTATACAAAATTTAAATTTATTGACTCTGTCTCAAAATGAATAATGTTATTGTTTCAATGTTTTTTTTTTGTTTCCTAAATATAATCTTAATTAATATTCATTCAGACAACCGATCGAGCAGATATTGTGTTTGCCTACTAAATAATTACTTTAAGTGGACCAAATCCCGTGTTCATGCCCGCTTGAGTATGTTTCGCCGGACCGTCTCAACTGGGCCGTGTTGAAACCGGTTGTAGATGAACCTGCTGAGTTTGTTTCGCTGGGGCTTCTCAGTTGGGGCGCATTGGATCCGGTGGTAGCATTAAAGCGCGACTGTCGTTTTAAACACAAGGTCCGTTATAATAATAATACTGAATACCTTAACATAGACAGAACCATTCAGACAATATGTAGTAAAATATAAATTTCAATCATTAAACCTAAACATAATCTCCTTGACAATAACTTAATACAAGCTAGCTAAATATCACTACTATTATAAAATAAATTGTATAAATGTTTTAACATTCCATGTACGTAAATATCTGTAATAAGCAACTATAAATAATAACTGTATTACTAGAAACATGTTCTGACTATTTACAAGCGCTTTTTTAAAGTCTACGTGAATAAAAACCTTTTTTATTGTGTTTTATTTTATTTTATTAGAATCGGCTCGCAATGAATGCTCCTATTGCCAGCCGATTCTAATAGAAATGCGAAATGCTCAAGACAACTGAAACTGACGGCTTAAAGAGATCTCTGTGGGACAAAGGGGTACTACCGTTTCAACCGAGATGAACCTGATGTAAATTTCAAAAGATTCTTTTCGTCACGGTAGATTATCGAACCTGCAAGTTCTCAGTTATTTTCAAGGAGTTCAACGGACATAAAAAGAAGTTATTCGATCTGTATGTAGGTATGTTCCCATACATATTCCGATACTCACAAAACGACGCGGCCATGTCAGTACCATACCAGTATAATTTGTATGCATCAGTGCTCTGAATAGTGTTGGCAATGACGGCTATAAAGAAAATTAACTTGGTTATTTGATTATAAAAAAATATATTTAAAAACCAATGTTTATATTTATAGCGTGTAAACTTTCATCGCCTGTCTTATGAGAAACGTATATATTTCAATCTGTAACACATTGTATAATATTATTTTATGTATACTTAGTTCAAATGCCAAAGTAATCGATTAGACGCCATCTTAGCTAAAGATCTTATTAGCTGAGATGGTGTCGTCATATCGATTACTTTGGCCCCATAACTAATCCCAACTAAATCCTTTAAATACATCTATAAAAGTGAACTATAAGGAAACAAAGAAAACAGATCTACATTGCGACCATTGACTTTAAACTTTTCACGATTACTTAGCAGTGTTATCAAATAATAGTATACTAAAGAGTATAATTTATGACCGTATTTAGGTGCTCGATGATAAAAATTGGTAATCGCAATCGGATTCTTGTAAGTTCAATTTATAGGAATCACTGTGACCGCATTAGAAAATTGGCATACCGAATTAGTTGATAATTTTCTTTGAAATTTTTGTGATTTGTTTTACTATAAATAAATATCATATCCATTTTCAGAGTGGTTTATATGTGTTCATTTATTTCCTTCAAGCGAGAATATCTTCTGCGTTGTCATATTTTAATTTCTTTGTGTATTTTAATTATAGTAAATAACGTGTGTTCTAAACCGTGGAATTTAGCTGCCAGTTTTAATAATATGCGGACAAGTTTCCATTATGATATATTATCACGCTACAGTTAAGCCTGGCGTACCCGTCGGCTGAGTAGGTAGTAGTAGGTAATGCGGTGTTTTAAAGTTAGACTTTTTTATTTTCTAGAGAGCTAATGTAAAATTATTGGACAAGGACAAATCTTAATGTGATTTGCCATCAACATAATTATAAGTAAATGTAATAATCCATACTAAAGTAAAATGTTTACTGTTAAGTCTAGTTGCATTAACAGCGTAGTTTTTTAAGGTGGAATTTATTTGTTTAGTAGGTATTAATGTAATTAATTATTAGGTTGCGTTAATTTATCTGTTCGGTCGTTTTACTTTGTATGGAGTGTAATTTGTGCATTCGGTCAAATCATTGTTACTGGTGCATGTGGTGAGGATTGACAGATTATCAGCGAATTGCACACATAGCTCTTTTATGATTTTAGAAGGTTAATGACATATATCAAAAACAATAAACGCCTGATAATAGAAACCAAAGAAAGGAAATTGTTATGGACAAGTAATATGAAAAAGAATATTAAAGTGATCCACATTGATATTTTTATAATTATATCAGATAATAACAATTTCTTTTGTTTGGGAATCAATATGTTTATAATTATATCCACGCATTGTTCTCTGTTCTTGAAGTGAAAACTTCTTTAGTGTTGTGCACATTTTTGGGATGGGTAAAAATTGTTAAACTCGCGTCCGGACACGTGACCTGATCGAATATTCGTAAGACTCAGGATTTTTTGAAGTTATACTTCTTTTGGCGCGATGGAGAAAAATGATGAGAGTGAATTTTTATGATGCGCGCGCACACCGACACCAAAAAATTTAACAGCATGAAGTTAGTTCTAGGTGGTATGAGAGTGAATTTTTGATATGCGCGCGCATCGTGCGCGCGCATCGTAAAAATAACAGCATGACGTTAGTTCTAGGTGGTATGAAAATTGATAACTATGTTCAAGTTGTATATTAAAAAGTATAACTTCTAACGCGTGTACATAAGTACACACAAGTTTTTTTTTTATTCACACTGGCCGTGTATACACTCACGTGATCGCAGCATTTTTTTATGAAATATGTTAGATTTTTTACAGCCAAATAACCTCCGTAAATAACGAACCAAATGTAGTTCTATTTTTAAAATTTATTCCCACCATATGCATAGCGAGGAAAGCAATTAATATGAGTCTTTACCGCCCAAAGGCGGTAAGTAGCATCTTCCACTCGCTACCCGGATCAAATAAACACTACTTTCCGAGTATGAGATTTTTTTTATTGTGTTTCTTTTATCTCTATGCCATATAACTTATCAAGTAAAGTTTTAACTGAACTTTCACATGCTTTTGTCATATCCAGTAGTAATTCAATTAATATTGTACATAAATCAAATAAAACCGCCTCATACAGTATGAATTCATTATTTATTACACAGAACGTACAAATATAAATATTTATGACTATCAGATATAAGAAATTAGGGAGTAGTTGCACTTTAAAAAGTAACAACTTTCACTACCTGCTGTCCAGTTTTTGCGTGAAAAAGTAACAAACGTCCATACATCCATACTCACAAACTTTCGCATTTATAATACCTACTAATATTATAAATGCGAAAGTAGGACAGGTACGTATTGGGCAACATACATTCAGTCAAAAAAGTATCGGGAATGGATGATTTGTTTATGGTTCCAATATCAAATTTTTGTTTTTTTTTGTTGTTGTTAGGTTGGCACAACTGTTTTCCATTCTGTGCTGGTTTTAGTAATATCATATATAGTGTGTATTGCGAATTTCATAATGGACAAAAATATCGAACAAAGAGTTTGTCTTAAGTTTTGCATCGCTAATGAAATTTCGTGTTCGGAGTCACTGAAAATGTTACAGAAGGCTTACGGCGAATCGACTTTATCAAAAACTCGTGCTTATGAGTGGTTCAAAGCGTTCAAAAGCGGTCGAGATGTGATGAAAGGCTGGCCTCGCTCTGGTAGGCCGTCAACGTCTGCAACTGAAGTTAACATCGCAAAAGTGAAGGAAATAGTTACTGAAAATCCTCATTCAACTCTGAGAGAGATAGCCGCCGAACTTTCTGTATCTCACGAGTCGATTCGTACCATTTTAACTAATCATTTTGGGTATGAAACATGTTGCCGCTCGGCTAGTCCCAAAAGATCTGAATTTTCTCCAAAAACTCAATCGCATGAAAGTCGCTGAGAACATGGGTCCTCGAGGGAGGGAGCGGAGCCAACGAGTCAATTCCGACCCAACATTAATGAAACGCATTGTTACTGGTGACGAGACGTGGGTTTACGAGTTTGACATGCAAACTAGTCAACAAGTTTCGGAGTGGCGCCTTCCAACTGAACCGAAACCGAAAAAACCACGCTAAAGTCGATCAAAAGTCAAAGTCATGTTGACTGTTTTCTTTGACTATCGCGGTGTTGTGCACTCTGAATTCTTACCGGAAGGTCGAACGGTAAATAAAGAATATTATTTGAGCGTTATGCGGCGTTTAAGAGAGCAAATTCAACGAAAAAGGCCAGATTTATGGAAAGAAAATTCTTTGGATTTGGCACCACGATAATGCGCCTTCGCACAAGGCCATCTTTGTGAACGAATTTTTGACCAAACACTTAACAAATACCATCCAGCAACCACCTTATTCACCAGATATGCTCCAGCTGACTTCTTTCTTTTTCCTAAACTCAAACCCGTTTTCAATCGGTAGAAGACATAAAGGAGAATTCGCGGCGAGAACTGAACTCAATTCCGAGCGAGCAGCGTTTAAAAAATGTTTTGATGAATGGATTATTCGTTGGCGTAAGTGTATCGTTTCTGAAGGAGCATACTTTGAAGGTGATAAAATAAATTTGGATGAATAACAAACATTTTGTGTATTATTGATCTTTTCCCGGTACTTTCTTGATAGAGTAGTAGTTAAGTAGCAGAGAGGACAACATGAATGTTAACAACATTAAGATGTATGGATGTGTATTAGATTTTCATGCAAAAACTAGCGAATGGATTATGATAAAACTTTGTAGCAATATGGCTTATATAATACATAGGTTATAATTTATAAAGTTTAAATGTGGGTACAGCTAGGCCATTACAGAATGCCATAAAATATCGAGTATATTTTTTTAAGCGGCTGGTTGAGTATAACTTTATAAAATCTATTATTGCAACGCAAAATAGGGCAACAAAACGGCAATTGATGGGATCATTTTCTTTCTTCTTTACTCTCTATGGTAGACGACCATTCGTCTAGGTGATATGGATGGAATTTCCACCGCTAGCGAAAATATTGTCCATGACATCTTTCGTACTTGATATTGGTAAAATCATACGTGGATGGCCACAAAAAGGACAAACCACCATCAAATACATAAATGTATTAGGTATTATATTAAGCCTCCTAATCGTAGTACTAAATTTCCTGATACAAGATAACTGCTAGAAGACGTCAAGTGTTGGAAAATGGCTTCCCCAATGATTTCATAATGGCCGGTCTTACTCTACCCGCATCCAGTAGCTTTTCGAAAAACTTACAAGATTATTATAAGTCTACATTGCCCACGCTGCTTCTTTCAGTTTGTGAGGGCCACTTGAGCCAGCCCAAGCGACCGTTGCGCCGATTTTACAAGTGATGTGCATTTCTCACTGCCACTTCAGTTTGGCAACTCTTTGGGCTATGTCAGTCAACGGTTATGTCAACTGCGGATTAAAATATCACTCTTGCAGGGTAATTACGACTTTCTCATTTTAAGGTCTTGAATCTTCTTATGAGGCCCATGGTAAGCCACAACGTCTCTGTTCCGTAATGCATCACTAGCAACGTACACTGATTGAATAATTTCGACTTGGTACGCGGTATTATGATGAGATGTTGCCTACTTCTCAAACGCTGTCCAACCGAGTTCGCATCTACAATTGACTTTTTTCTCGAAGCTGGACCTACCTAGCTGGTCTGCCCTAGGCATAAGGCATAGATTATGTCAAGCGCCCATGTTGCACCCACTCTAGTGAAAGACGGGAGGAGACTGCACCCAAGGTTTTAGACGACTATGTAGATATAGTCGTCTAAAACTTTGGGCGCAGATTCTCTCCTGTGTGTCATTTGAGTGGGTGCAATATGGGCGATTGACATTATCTATGCCTTATCCATGTTCATCCTTAGACCCACTTGCTGAGAGACTACTGCGGTATTCGAGCGTTGTATTTAGGGCTTTCATAGTTTCAGCCTGGACTACTATATCATCGGCGCATATAGGGTGAGTGGTGTACTCGCAATTGACATAGATACCAGAGCCTTTCCTGTCCAGAAGCTTAAAGTCATCTTCTAATGCAGCGGTGAACATTTTCGGAGATTTGAAGTCTCCATGTCTCACTCCTCGCCGCCATTGGATAGGTTTCGTTCGAGTGTTGGGTTTAGATTCTCTGACATGGTGGTGTTTTCGTACAAACACTTTGACACTTTTAAATACCGGTAGTCAATTTGGCACCTTTGAAGAGACCTCAGCAGGGCTTAGCTTTCGATCGGCCTAAAGGCCTTTTCATAGTTCACAAACGCTAAGCACTGGCTGGTTATACTCCTGCATTACTTGACGGCACGTATGTGTGTGGTCTATATTGCTTAAACTATTTCGAAAACCGGCTTGTCCGGGAAGCTAGAAGTCGTCGAACCTGCGCGTTAGACGATTCGAAATGAGTCTCGAAACCAACATGTAAACATGGGTCAGCAGTGAGATGGGTATTTAATTCTTTGAATGGGTTTTATCTCCCTTTTTGAAGTAAAATACCACCACACTCCTGTGCTATGCTTTTGGCGTTCGACCTTTGACTATGTCTGTTCAGGGGCGTAGCTAGCATGAAATAATAAATAAAAATAAAAAACAATTTAAAAAATCAGATCGTGTAATCATTCATATTTTAGGACATACAAGCGTTTCATGTTGTCAGTAGAAAGTCCATAAATGTTATTTCAAGTAATTATGCAGTACATTACTTAAGTATGACAAAACGACAAACATATTATGTTAGCGTTTAGTTAAGGTCCTCGGGAAGGACGACAGCGGGGGAGGGAAGAGTGGGCGTGCCAATGACAACGGGCTCAACAACCACAGGGAGGCTGGGGGTGCCGATGATAACGGGAGCGGTCTCAACGACTTGCACGGGGGCTACGGGGAGGCTTGGGGTGCCAATGATTACGGGAGCGGTCTCAACGACCTGCACGGGGGCTACGGGGAGGCTGGGGGTGCCGATGATAACGGGAGAGGTCTCAACAACCTGTACGGGGGTAGCAGGTGCGGACTCAACGACCTGCACGGGGGAAACGGGAGCGGTCTCAACAACCTGCACGGGCTGTGCCTCAGCTTCGATGACGGGAGCAACTACGACAGGGGCGACGGGGGCAGGTGCGACCTCAGCGGAGGCCTGGTTGATGTTCAGGATGATCTGGACAAGGGGAGCAGAGGCGGAGGTCTCGGCAACAGGGGTGGGCACTGGGAAATCAATGACAGCGGGTCCAACGGCGATGGGCTCAAAAGCATCAATGATGGCGGGTCCAACAGCGATGGGCTCAAAAGAGTCGATGATGGCGGGTCCAACGGCGATGGGCTCAAAAGAGTCGATGATGGCGGGGCCAACTTCGACGGGCTCAAAAGAGTCGATGATGGCTGGTCCAACGGCAATAGGTTCGAAGTCAACGACGGGGGCAGAGCCAGCACCGCCGGGAGCGACAACCACGGGTGCGGAGCCAGCAGCGCCGGGAGCGACGACCACGGGTGCGGAGCCAGCAGCGCCGGGAGCGACCACTACGGGTGCGGACCCAGCAGCTTCAGGAATAACGACGGGAGCGGAGCCAGCAGCACCGGGGGTGACGAGCCCGCGGTGTGTGGGCACAGCCACGGCTACGGCGATCACGGCAGCTACAGTGAGTAAGAATTTCATTCCTGAAAAAAACTAAATTGTTAAATAAACAAATTAAATTAAATGTCTCTTGATATTTTTCAACACTCTCTTAAAAAGTAAAATAATGAAATAATTCTTTTACTTACTTGTTTGTTTTATTTGCGAACTTCGGATTATGATTGTCGATCTAATTTCAAGTTATTTTATATGATTTTATTATCAGTGGATAACATTCGACAGAAATGAGCTTTAGATAAATGAGATAGACGGTCAAATATTAGTTGTAATAAATCTTAAAAGATAAAAGTTGTTAATATTATTAGTATTGCGCCGCGCCGTTATCGTTTAATTAATTAAGAGGTGGAAGACAGAAGTTTAAGGTAAATAGTAACCCTTTATTTCAGATTTGCATCCCTATTTTGTTAGTAACAATACAACCTTAAACACTAGTGTGAGTAAATTCGCATTAGAAATTTGACATAACTGGGTAAAGGCATCTGATCACTAGGGGCTGTTTAGGCACTTGACTGCATGTCATCGTATTCAGCGCTGCAGCGTTCCAGGAACGGAGAGTCCCACCGTTTAGCTAATCTCCTTAATATTCAACACCATATTAAGGACACTAGTTAGACGGTTCTTTACACTATTACATCTACTTAAAACATTGATAAACAAAATAAATTAAATGCAACTAATAATTATAGGCAAATGCAACATGTATTAGAAAGAACTAAATTAAACGTTAAAACTAAAAAACTAAACAAACAATTTGAACTAGAAAAATATGAAATAAAATTTATTGAAGTTTGATTCTGTAATACTTCAAAAGTGGGAATCGCAACTTGCAAAGAAAGTCAGTGTGGATATCAATAAGATCACTGATCTCATTTGCTAGTCTGGAGATCCTGGCAATTGGGGAGTTTGATCCAAAAACTGTTCAGTGAAGAGGTGGGTAAAAGGGAGTTATGTGGTCTCGAGGGTTGGAGCGCGGATATGAATTAATTCTATGTAGTAATTGCGGGCAGTTAAAAAGTTTTTTGTTATAGGTGTCTGTGGTCTGAAAGAGAGTACATTCTAAATTAGTCTAGTTTATCCTTGTATGGAGCTCTTCTTTTTGTTTTCTGAATGTTTTTTGATAGATGTCTCGTGAATCTTTTTTTTATGCACTCCAGGTGGACTGCAAAGTGTGGTCTTCAAACAACACTACAATATTCTAAAATATTTCTCATCAGACTGTAGCTTAACAGTATCTTAGATTGGATAGTATGAAAAATCTTGCCATTTCTTATTATATATCCTAACATTTTGGATACCCTTATGTAACATTTTCTATATGAGGAACAAATATCAACTTCATATCCATCGTTACTGGATTTTCTCATTACCTAAGTAGTAAATGTTGAGTGGGTTAGTTTTCCGAGAAAATTTTATAATTTTAGAATAAATACAATACCATCATTTAGTACGGACCATCAAATAGTACGGACAAAGAACGTGTATTCCTTACTCAAAAGAACTGCATCATGCTATATTTAACCTACATCAAAGTGTGTCATGTGAAACTTTTTTTAAAAGATGAACGTATTAACTTTGCCTTGTACATATATTTGAGGCCGCAGTATTTATTAAAAATAATATAGTGATGTTTGAATTTCGTACGCGTAGACGGCACCAAAATAAATTGCTTATGATTCCTAGTAAGACACATTTTATGCATGATTTGCTCAGCTTCACGTATATTTAATCATATTCCAGAAGCTATTCGAACTATAAGAATATATATTAGTTTAATTATAAAAACTTAAAGAAATTAATTTGAATATTGACATATAACCAAAACTTACATACTATATAATATTTAATAATACCTATAAATAAAAACCTGAATTTAAATCGTCGCCTGCGGGAAAGGTGCCCAGAAAGCTGGCTAAATTACCGCGTCAAATAGCGAGGCTAATACGTTGTATTAAGTACGAGCCAGCTCTCTGGTCGAATTGATTAGACGCCTGGACAGCTCCCTAACGAAAACATAAACAAAAACTATAAGAACAATAAAAACATTTTAGAAACGAAACACAATGAATTGCTAGTCGCTTGCTCGGTTATCAAAATTGAGCACGCAGTGAAAAGCAACTTTGCCCTCTAGTATATCAAATAACTATTACTTTACAGAATAGTAATATTCGACTATTCTTTAAGCCCGTGCTCAATTTTGATAACCGAGCAAAAGAAGGATTGAAAAATTAGAATCCTAAGCATTAGCGAGGAAATTAAAAGAGCACAATGTGAAAAATCTTTGCACTCGAGTGCAACACGTAACTATTGATCACACCTCAGCGAGGAAATGACTAAATGCAAAGAAAAATCATATTATTAATACTTTTATTTCGGTTTAGGTATTAATTATTATATTAAGAATTAGAGGACAATCTTTAAATTATAACAATAATTAATACTTAGGTATAATTAAGAAAAACTTAAAGTAACGTTGCTACAGTTACTTAAGTTGAGTGTAATAGTACAGTAAAGTTGCGTAAAACAAATTAAAAAAAAGGCCACCAAGAAAGTTCCGTTTAGTTAGTTGCTGTTAGTTTATAATAAATTTAAAAAGTTGTATGATAAATTCGGCACTATGGAGGTAAGAGTAATTAGGTTATATTACGATCCTCTAGGGGATACAAACGACTTTTGCACTCATATAATAATAGCAAAAATACTCTTTCCGAGATGTGGTGATGAAATAACTTTTTAGCAGATAAAACTGTAATTTGTAATAAACACCCACAGTCATGATGCGTTCAGTATCCTAGTAATAGTTCAGACTTATTGTATACCTAAAATCGCTTAAATGTACTAATCGTTAATGTTGCTTAGTTTAATATATTTTTGTATTATACAACATGTAACTTAATTAACGCACATACCGAAAATAGTTTGTTCAGAATCTTTTACTGAATCGATTTATATCATTTTTAATATAAGTAATTTTTTATTCCAAAATAATTAAATCCACGGAAATTATTGTCATATTAACCTTGTACAGTCAAAACAAATTAAAATGGACCGTAATTCAAAGTAATAACCACTTTGAAATCGCAGTTGTATTTGTATTAATACAAATTCCATCATTCAATACCTACAAAATAAAGAATAATAAACTTTATTCCAAGAAACTAATGTAGTAAATAACAATGCATATACATGTTAAATAAAAAAATCAGTGTATTTATTATGATTACAACATAAATATTCTAATTGGGGTGTAATTAACGCACACCCTCAAACACCCCAATTATAATATTATGTTGTATGACCAATTTTTATAAATCAAGTGAATTGAATAGTTTGTCATCTTGTTAATCCGCCGTGTTGTGCTACACATTGCTGGTTACTAAATATTAACGATAAATGTCAAATGTGAAATACTGGGAAAATTATATCGTAGGCAGACTTGACATTTATAATAATAATATCCTGGGACATTATTTACACACGGCCATCTGATCCCAAACTAAGCAGAGCTTGTACTATGGAAACCAGATAATAATTATTATTATTATTCTTTTGTAAATACATACTTATATAGATATACACCCAGACTCAGGACAAACAGACATGTTCATGCATACAAACATCTGTGCTGGGTGGCAATCGAACACACGAACTCCGGCGTGAAATGCAAGCATTTGCCAACCACGCCAAAAAGCCTGTAAAATATCAATTTGATAGGTATATGTCATTGACATTGACGTAAGCAGCTGTGTAGTGTAGTTATGCGTAATGAAATAATTTCCCAGGTTTAGGAAGTCTCAGAAAATAAAACGAAAAAAGAAAATCTCAGTAAAACTATTTGAGTTTAAACAGATTTCGTCACAAAGAAGTTGCACACATGCGTAAAATAAGTAAGTAGGTACTTTTATAATCTGTACCTAATTTATAGTTGCTGTCTACGGTTTTAGTATAATCTTTATGTGCGACCATAAACATAAATTGGAGTTATTAAATAATCTGTAATTTATCTAAGTACTTCCAAAATTATACGGAATGCTATGACTCTGTTTTATTTATCTCTAGGTACGTACTTATCAAACATTTTTACATTTCACTGGGCAGGGCAAAGACGAGAATATCTAAATTAGAATGCAGATAATAAGCGTACCTAACAAAACGTAAGGAGCAGTGTCGAGAACATATACCCGGAATTCAGTTCAAGCTTGCCTCTTAATTGCTAGTACTTAATGAAATTGTAGTTCTTTTTTGGAACGTAGTTCGTTATCGCGCGTTGTGAAAGGGGGCTAGACGGAAAAAATTCTTACGAAAAGTTGTCACGACACTTTTTGCAGCTGTGCGGCGTGCACATGTTTCTCTGTCTCTCTCTCTCTCTCTTATAGAAAGCAAGCCAGATATTTTCATTTCTATTTCGCATTGAACAGTGTGGTGTCGCGACGATTATTTTTGTTGAGTGTATACAGGGTTTTTGTACATAATAAATAATAAGAAATAACTTCGTTCCATCCGGGTGTCCCTTGAAACCTCTCAAGTTTTTTTTAATCTTTTTCAGTGTTTTTGCAAGTTCCGTCTTGACATGCCCAGCAGTTGAAAGTAGCTACATCCAGCAAAGAGAACTAAACTTTAATATATTAGAGATTTTTACTCTTGAGGTGTAGTAGAAGAAGTAGTGAGTTAGTTTTTTCCTATTTCCTAAAACTGCTAAATTCGCTCTCATATAACAAACGTACTGTTTGTGGCGACCAGGAACCGGATGACGCAGCGTGAGCAGGCCCCCTACAAGATGGACCGATGATCTGGTGAGGGTTGCTATAGCCGCTGAATGCGGGTAGCGTTTGTCCAGCAGTGGGCATCTGTTGGTTGATATGATGATGACTTATGTTTTACTTGTACTACTGTTTGATTTGACAGCTGGCAAGAAATTGCATCTTAAGCTCGCCCTGGCTCCAGCCCTCGTACTGCCCTATCTTCTCTACTTTTCATAGCTCGTCATTCCGACAGTGATGAACGAACTATAATTAAACTGCGAAACTTGGTACGTGTTTTCGACATAGTCTTATTGTGTAGTTTGTAAGACTTACTAGGAAAACTCAATTGGCTATATAACTTTTCTAGAACTTTAGTGTACATCCCTCGCTAGGCATAGGCATACTTCCTCATATTCATTTTAAATAATTGTTACACTTGCCTTTGTTATTTAGACCTTGTAAATTGAAAATTTATTGTGGAATCAATTGTTGGCTGACCTAAATTAAATAATATTGGTTCATGTAAATTTTTAATAATGGGAATATAATGCAAACAAAACTTACAATGTAAGATACATTGTGTGTTTTGTTTTAGCTTATTAAAAGTACGTAATATATTACTCTTTCACGGTACAACGGATCGGATTTTGATGAAACTTTGTAGTAATAATAGCTTATAGGTACATCCGAATAACACATAGGCTACAATTTATTAGTTTTCACCTGCGTTTACACGCAGGTGAAAACACGGGGCACAGCTAGTATTATCTACGTATATTATAAACATTTAATATTTTTACTTAGTACTTTATTAAATGTTACTTCTACTGCGTAATATTAGCCCAACGCGTTGTTAATAACATCGTATCGCTTCCAATGCTTAGAATGCGATGATATGCCTCATCTTTAACCGAAAAGCAGATTCATTATCCATAGAATTATACACATATTATTTAAATATAAAGGATTGTTTAAATAATGATTTGGAAACCAGTAATAAAAACGATATATTGTTATTTTATAAGGAATCAGTAACTTGTATCATGGTGTTTGATATATAACAAAAAGCTAACATATTTTGCAACAAATCGTAAAAAATCAGTTGAGATCTTCAGGGAGGGTGACGGCGGGGGCGGCGATGATGGGGGTGCCGATGATGACGGGCTCCACGGCGACGGGGGCAGTTTCAACAACCTGCACGGGAGAGGGCAGAGTGGGAGTGCCGATGATGACGGGCTCCACGGCGACGGGGGCGGTCTCCACAACCTGCACGGGGGCAACTTCAACAACCTGGACGGGTGCGACGGGGGCGGTCTCTACAACTTGGACAGGGGCGACGGGGGCAGTCTCTACAACTTGGACAGGGGCAACGGGAGCGGATTCCACAACCTGAACAGGCTCAATTGCGCTCTCTACAACGTGCACGGGTTCGGGCTGAGGCTCAACGGCACCAACGGGAGCAACAGCAACAGGAGTAGATTCAGCGGATGCCTGGTTGATGTTTAGGATAATCTGGACGAGGGGAGCAGTAGCGGAAGCCTCAGCAACAGCAGCGGGGACGACGACTTCGGGTGCGATGGCCACTGGGGCGGCCTCAATGACGGGAGTGAAGTCAAGGATTGCGGGTCCAATGGCAATAGGCTCCTGCACAAGTTCGTGATCTTGAGGTGTGGGTGCCATGACGGGAGCAGCGGCGGCGGGTGCCACCAGCCCATCCATCGGCATAGCGACGGCCACGGAGACCAGAGCAGCGAGCACTAAGAATTTCATTGTTGCTGAAAACAGACAAGTAAATAATTACATTAAATAAACTAAATTAAATTACAAGCTAAAAATTTTAAAAAATCTACAGAAACCCTATTTTACCCTAATAGGCGTCGAATAATCCCTCCACATCGCTTATGGGAAAAGTGCCCAGAAGGCAGGCTGCATTGCCACGCTGGATGGCAATGCTGATCCTCTGACCCAAGAATTGGCCAGCCCTCCGATAGGTAGGTGAGTGGCAGGAAGTAAACCTTCCTGCCACTCATTCAATAAAAATTAACGGAATTTCTCATAAACTTCTGAGAATATGATTAAATGAAGAGTAATAAAATACGATGCCCAAAAAGGTTTTTAATAAAATACTATTAACTAACCCGAATGTCATAATAACGTAGATAATAATTCTAATTAGAATCGAAAGTACAGGGAGAATAGTAATAATTGGTGTTCGATTTGAGGAGATTTCTAAAATAAGTTTTTCTAGTCCCATATTCGAGTAAAATCCAAACTAATATTATAAATGCGAAAGTAACTCTGTCTGTCTGTCTTTGCTTCACGCCTAAACTACTGAACCGATTTGTGTGAAATTTGGTACAGACATAGTTTGGAACTTGAGAAAGGACATAGGGTAGTTTTTATAACAAAAAATAAAATAGCGCCATCTATTGGTCAAGAGTCGGCATCAATTCAGTACTGAAAATTCATCGGAAAAATGTAAATAAATTTTTCGATAGGCAATAACGGCTTTAATGCCCTTAGTGAGTATACATATCTTCGATTCAAACGCAGAGCTCATTATGTTGATTTTTGAAGAGTTCCCTAGAATATCTTCCACATTTCATTTTTGAAGAGATCCCGCGAGATCGGGAACTATGTGGGTAAAACCAAAAATCTATCGGAAGTCACTATTCCACGCGAACGAAGTCGCGGGCAAAAGCTAGTGAGAAATAATCTTAAGATAAAAAGGTCCTTTTCTTAGTTTTACATTTTTAAAGCTATAATTTTTTAATACCTGTTTGTTGTTGATTATCCCAAAACTATACTTTTGTTCGAAAATTATGGCCGTTATATACTAAATTTTATCAATCAAGAAAGGAAGAAAGTCGTAAAATTTTATTCTTCAATAATAAATGCATAGTAGCAATCGAATATCATTGCTTGTAATATAACAATTTACAATTATATTGCAGGTGAAGATATCAGTATTACAATTCAATTCCAAAAGATGTTCCTATTACCAACCGTAGATTTGGAAAATATGGTTATGTAGGTTGGCCTACCTTATGACTATCGGCAACGTTAACAGACGCTACAGCAACCTTACTCATGGGTATATATACATTATATTGTTAATTCCATAGTAATTATATTACTTGCATCTTCTTCTATGGATTTCTGCTATATCTAATAGCAAAACAAACAAGCAAGCGGGCGTGCCAATGGTAAGTAATCACTGCGGTTCATGGACACTCGGAACTCCATAAGGGCTTCAAGTATGATGGCGGTCTTTAAGAAAGGAATAGGCTCGCTTCTTTCTTCGTCTTTTAGTCGAGCTGCTCAAGGAGTGGAATAAGGCTTTACTCTACGTCTCTGACAGTCAAACGACATCACAAGACTATCTACCAGTCCAAATTTGAATTGGAAATAAGCTATATATAATTTTTTCAGTGTCTACATAGACTAAAGTTTACTGGGACTAGCCCAGTATCACTTCAGTTTTAGCAAAATCAGAGTGTAAACGTCAGTTAGAGAATAAATTAAAGTAAAATAACTTTTGGAGTAAAATTTATATTTAATATTATCATCAGAGACGGAAGTAATGTTCGATAAGGTCCTGTTTACCTACCTTTATGTGTGTGTCTATGTAGAAATTCGCATCATGAAACTTCGAGTCTACATTTGAATTCGACTATTCAAGTGATATTTTCGGGCACTATATTTTAGAAAGCCGATAGCTTATTTTTCGCAATAAGATCAGAAATTTCAAACTCAACCCAAGGAGAATGGTTTCGACACACAAATTTTATTCCAACCATTGAGATCTCGATTCTACATAGAGCGCGAAAAAAATGGCCAGACGATGAACTTGCCACTTTGCCACATTTAAAATTTAAATCTTAATACGAAATTTGTAAAAACGATTGCTTCCACTTCAACTTCAATTTTTAATTGTGGCATTTGTGAGATACAACTACAATTTCACCAATGTCGAATTTACAATAGGCCAAATTGCTTTTGCTTAAAAATGCAGTTAGTTTCATTTATTTGTCACTTGTTTTTGTACTTGCGTGATTTTATATATTGCGTGTCTACGTCACCATGGATTTAGAACTCCGCAATTTCCATATTATGAAGATTTACTACGTTTTTTAGTGTAACTACCCCGCGGCAGAGGGATTCAATCCCAAGTGTTCCCCAGTTGTATTTACAAAAAAAATATAGGTTTAGCAATAGTAGCCTGCCAGTAGAAGATAAAAGTATTTTTTACACTCCTAAACTAAATAATCTACAGTATAATAATAGGCACACACATCCATATATCCCTGGGACACAGGGATTAGATTACATAGTGCGGACGTTCTTTAAAAAAAATACTCATGGGAAGCGGGCGGTGACGATGACGCGACGAATTTCACGCTTTTTGTTCGCCCAAAAGTGCTCAAAATGCTTAAAGAAGTTTTCACTTAAAAAAATCCTCTCCGCGGCTACCTTATAGAATTATAAATAAATCGGATTTACGTTAAAATTCTTGTGACGTCATTTATTAATACTTTATCGTAATTTTATTGTTATATTGCCCCATTGAGACTGCTGGCGACTTAGCAGCGTTTATCGATAGCAATAATAATAGATCATAAATTAAACGCGTTATCATTTAGCCATTGTATTATTATAGCCTCACTTCCTGCTCATTGAATATAAAAATACGGTGTTCAGATGTTCACAGTAATATTTAAAACCTAAAGGACGACTGGCCGATTGGCGTAGTTGGTAAATACTTGCGTTTCACGTTCTAGGTCGTGTTGGATTCCCACCCAGGGGGGCTACCGCCGGTATTATATTTATATATAATTCACCGGTTATCGTAATCGTGATCGGCGTTCAATAGATGAAGGTTAAAAATGACTTAATCAATCGTTAAATCGGCTTCGCGGTTGAAAATCGATTCCGGACCATTTATGACGTCACATGTGCTCATGGAAGCCGATTGAACGAATTAAAGAAACTTATGTACACGCGTTAGAAGTTATACTTCTTAATATACAACTTGAACATAGTTATCAATTTTCATACCACCTAGAACTAACGTCATGCTGTTAAATTTTTTGGTGTCGGTGTGCGCGCGCGTCGTAAAAATTCACTCTCATCATTTTTCTCCATCGCGCCAAAAGAAGTATAACTTCAAAAATTTTGTGATTTTTAACCTTCATCTATTTGAACGCCGAACACGATCACGATAACCGGTGAATTAGGCGGTAGACCTCAGGGTGAGGGGATAACTCAATGCTTACAGTCCAAATCGCCTGCGGCTACTTCACGATGGACCTATCTATTAATACCTATATCTAATTTTATAAGTGGTTTTGGACTAACAGAATTCCTAACTTAGCCACCTGGACTCATAATGAGAATCTACAACTGCCCTCTTAAATAATCCCTATTATTGTCCATTCTTTGGTTCTGGAAGAGATCACATTTTAGTGATAAGACCGCCAATTGTATACTTTTTAATTGCATGCTCCTGTACTGTATGATTTTAATATTGGTGTACAATAAAGAGTTAATCTATCTATCTAAATCAGTTTAGACTCTTCCGTATGATAAATTGACATACAAATAATATTGCTCATCCCGACCGCTATCGTCGACTTCCACATACCTTCTCTTACTACTCCTGTCTATGATGCCGTTGAGCACGGTACTGGTACTGAGGCTTCCAGCGTTGATTTTCTCATCCAAATCTTTATCAACGTCGGCTAGGCATCAGTTGATGCCACCCCTGTCGCCGTTGCTCCCAACGCCACCGCTGTAGCTCAGCCCGAGCCCGTACATGTTGTGGAGACCAGACCAAACCGTGCAGGTGCACGGGGGCAACGGAGGTGGTGGAGACTATGCTGTTTTTTGACTCTGCACCCGTAATCATCGGCACCCCCAGGCTCCCCGTTGTCCCCGTGCAGGTTGTGGAGACCGCTCCCGTCCTGACGGGAGCGGTCTCCCGGGACGCGTCCCGTTAAACCCATCATCATTGACACGCCCATCATCACCACCCCCGCCGTCACCCTCCCTGAAGAACTCACCAATAAATACACACTACAGCTTCTTGCATTAAAATTATGTCTTAGCAAAACCTGTTGTATTTTCTGTCTTTGATGACACAAGATTAAGAATGCATCAGAGATTACAAAAATAAATATATTATTACGATAAAAACAGGAAGTATGATCCCAGAAAATAATGATTAACTTCAAATAATGTAATTCCAAATTATATCCAGTTGCATGTGCTGATGATGATGTCTTCCGCGACGTGTCCGTCGATGGCGAACTGCTATGATTTTTTGTTGTGGGCGCGAATATGGCAGAGCGCCTACCCTGAATTGTTTGATGGTGCTAGTTCGAGACCCACCGGATGATTACATTTATGATTTCCCATTTTAGAGATACAAATAAGAGATATCAAAATCTTCAAAGATGTTTAACATGTGTGAAACAGATATTTTAAAAATGAAATCTCTGTTATGCAATTTCATCATCACAACAACAGCTGTAAAAAGTCCACAGCTGGGCAAAAGCCTCCCCCTAGAATCATCTTCTCTATGCCATAAATGTGGCGGGTTGGCGATCACAGAGCGACGCTGCTGTCCGTATTCTGGGTGATGATATTCTGTCTGATATTCACCGCAGTCACCACAGAGCTCCCAAATCTCTGTTATGCAACGTAATATTTTTTAAAAATATTAAATACTAGCTGTGTCCCGCGGTTTACCCGCGTTAAACTATTTAAATTATAGCCTATGTGTTAATCCAGGGTGTCAGCTCACTGCATACCAAATTTTATTAAAATCGCTTCAATTGTTTTGATGGGAAGAAGTAACAAACATACACACTCACAAACTTTTGCCTTTATAATATTAGTGTGATAAGGAAAAGCTGATACATAACATAAACTGACACAGCAATAAAGATTATTGCTGAGTCAGTTTAGAAGTAGTAAGATATCATTAAATAAAAAATTCAAATTAAATAGTAGCACCCATACTTTATCTCTTCATGGGTCCTATGGAACTGTCTTCGATATCCAACATCTGATCAGTCCTGTGACAAGTTTTCATCAAAACTTGAACAATGAACTCAAACTTGAGTTTCTAAACGTTTTATTGACACCTCCCGTGACCAGAGTGTTGACTTTTTCTTTGGCCAAAAAAACGCTTAGCTATTCATCGTGTTAATGTGGCCAGCCTTCTGGTCATGATATCCCATGGCCTCGATTCGGATTTCTACAAAAAGTAAATTATAAACAAAGAGAAATGTTAACTAAATAAAGAAAGCTCTGAATACTATGGCTTTATAGAATTCAGTGCTTTCTTAATTTAATAAGCAAAATAAAACCCTTAAAGGATATGACGAGATTTACTTGCAAAAGAGCGCTGGACGAGTTTCTGAGTAACTTTGATTATGAACGAACAGAAAATTTTATACGAATATGTAAGTAAATAAAATTCTTTATATATATAAAGTATCTTAAAATATTTTATCTGATATTTATGTACATATGTATGTTTACTTGAAAATATAATATATATATATATATATATATATATATATATATATATATATATATATATATATATATATATATTTAATTATTTTCAATTTTATATTTGCTTTAAATAATAAATGTTAATAGATTATCAATATTATATTATATATGCTGCAGTAGGATAGATCTATATATGTATATCAAATGTATATTTATATATGCATACACTACATTGATATACTTAATATATGCCTTAGATTCACAAGATTTATTAAAATTCTAAGATTATCGTGCACAACATCACATTCACGATTATCTGTTATTCTAAAATATACTGCTCAACTCATTAGTCCTTATCGCGATTCTTTGTTAGCTGCAATATTGCGACCAATGATCGAAAATAATTCATAAGTTAAGTGACATACAGTCGGTATTACTGGAGCGAGAATCATTACCTTACCGTAACAAGTCTTAGATTAGCAAGGATGGTAAAGATTTTTTTACGTATACCGCACGCAAAAAATTATAAAAGATCGATTTTAGGTGTGTTATGATACTTTACGGTAATTTCTTATTTTATCCTATAATGTTTTATCATTCGATCTTTTATAATATGTCATTCTTTAATTGTTTAAATTTAGTTAATAGTCTAGTTTTATCTGAATACTATATTTCCACATATTTTAAGAGTGAGAAACACATGCGTACTTTAGTATTATGACCTATAATTATACGGCTTATCTCCGTCAAGATTAGTGATTTAGCCGGCCGGGAGCATTTATAATCAGACGAATATGTAGAAAATAGTTTAAGTGAAGTATGTACATAAACTTTTACAATGTATAATTAAAAAAAAACCTAGAATCTTGTTACATTACATTGACTGTAAAAATAAAACATTATATCCATATGCTCGAAACAACAAATCTGGCGCGAGCCAGTTGTTGTCAAAAATTATGAAACAAATGTTTAAAATTAAAAACAGGGGTAGAAATAGTTTCAAAGATTATATTTTGGGTTTTGTTTTTATTTTATTTTATTTTGAATGTCACTTGTTTTATAATATTTTTTTCGGATGTTACAGATAATATAATGCTAAAAAGCTAAAAAAAAAAAAAAAAATTTAGTTATCATTTCTCTTTTTCATCTTTTTATCCAATGTAGTTAGTAAAGCATATCCATAAGTTGCTTTAGTTTGCTAAGTTATTTTGTTTTAAATATTCACAAATAAAAAAAGACTAAATAAAGATACTAGTAGGAAAATAACTGAGTGTTGTCTGATCGCTGAATTATTTTTTCTGGGTGAGATGAAAACCGAAACATTTCTGCGTAACATTTTGTTATACCTTGCATGGACCCAGAACCATTAACAGTCCGCACAACAAAACTTAATAGGCAACAAGTGAAAATAGCTAACCCAGGTTAGCGATTTATACATTGCTTTCACAACGTCCTCCAGGCCGAATTTTGGCCACGGCGGCCACTCTCAATGGAGACTAGCCAACTGCACAGGACATATTATAGTGCACAAGTGTGCGCAAACACAGGGTCACTTTTTATTCCATGACTCTCATGATCCGATGGGACGA
The DNA here is from genome assembly GCA_951640165.1 of Pseudoips prasinana. Lineage (NCBI taxonomy): Eukaryota > Metazoa > Arthropoda > Insecta > Lepidoptera > Nolidae > Pseudoips > Pseudoips prasinana. The sequence continues at coordinate 25,192,130 of OX621251.1, read as the reverse complement.
CTAGCGATAGGACCGGACAGATGTCAGGTACAAGACCGACGGTTTTACGAGGTCTGCGAGGCACGGGGTTATAATACCACCAACTCCCAGACTTCGGGCGGATATTGAGAAATTTTCTTTATGGTAAAATCATAAAAATCGCTTTTGGGCCTGAACCTAGCCTATTCAAATTAAAAAATAAGTTACTCCGCAAAAATATTACATTCGTATGGTATCGTTATTTTTTAGTGTAGTTTCCGTAGCCAAATTGCATAAAACGGAACCCTTATAGATTCGTCATGTTTGTCTGTCTGTACGTCCGTATGTCACAGCCAGTTTTTTCCGAAACTATAAGAGCTGTACCGTTGATACTTGGTAAGTAGATGTATCCTGTGAACCGCATTAAGATTTTCACACAAAAATAACAATAATTTTCAAGGTTCCCCATACATAAAACAACATGTGTGGTATCTATGGATAGGTCTTCAAAAATTATATTGAGGTTTCTTATATATTTTTTTCTCAACTGATTAGATAGACATTTCCAAAGTGGTGAAATGAGTGTCCCCCCCCTGTAACTTCTAAAATAAGAGAATGATAAAACTTGAGAGGTGTCAAGGGATACCCGGATGGAACGAAGTTATTTCTTATTATTTATTATGTACAAAAAACCTCGCGCGCGTCGCGACACCACACGGAAAATATCTGGCTTGCTTTCTATAAGAGAGCGAGAGAGAGAGACAGACTGAGAAACATGAGCTGCCGCACAGCTGCAAAAAGTGTCGTGACCACTTTTCGTAAAAAAATTTTCCGTCTAGCCCCCTTTCACAACTCGCGATAAGGAACTTCGTTCCAAAACCTAAAAAAAAATATATGATGTACATTACCATGCAAACTAACAATAATAATTGGTTTGAACGAGATCTAGTAAGTAGTTTTTTTTAATACGTCATAAATCGTAAACCGCAATTTTACCTTTTTCATTTAATCAACTAAAATACTTGCTGCTACGGAACCCTTCATGGGCGAGTCCGACTCGCTCTTGGCTGGTTTTTATTTACCCTACAGCATGAGCATCTCCTGATAAACAATGCCAGAAAACTCAGTTGCAAACCTTTTTTAAATGTTTATGTGTCTTAACAATAAATTATATTGCATTTAAATGTTTTAATTTAGAGCGACTCAATCCCAAGCTATTTGTCACTTAAATACTCAGAAGTTTTGTAGTAAGCCCTGCTACACAATTTGGCTTTTATAGTTCTTTAAACTTATTCGTAGACACTCTGATATCACTGGGAAGTTTGTCATAATATCTTATACATTGCCCCATAAAAGAGTTACTTATTTTGTGGAGAAGGGTGGTATGTAACACAAGATTATGCTTATATCTAGTATACCAAAATTTCACGGAAATCAATTTAGTTTTACTGCGGGTAAATCGACAGTGGACGCAGCTATCTCAGTGAGGAAAGCTGTAAACTCGTCCGAATGTAAATACGTTTTGGCCATATTCCTAGATATTTCAGGGGCGTTTGATAATACTTGGTGGCCAATTTTGTTACAAAAACTTAAGTTACGCGGTTGTTACAGTAATATATATTCGATAATCACATCTTATTTCGTACATGGCTCTGCAACTCTTAAGCTTGGTCACTTCAGAGTCACTAAATCGTTAACCATGGGTTGCCCCCAGGGCTCAGTGCTCGCGCCGTATCTCTGGAACTTGGGTTTTGATGACTTCTTGACATTACCCTTGCCATCACGCTGCTCTCTAACGGCATATGCTGACGATGGACTCTTACTTATACAGGGTAACTCCAGGAGAGAGTTGGAAAATCTGGCTCAAACTTGCTTAAGTATGATAAGTGAATGGGGTAAAAGAAATCGCCTTACATTTGCTCCTCATAAAACCTACCAACTCCTTCTTAAAGGTGAACTAAAATCCCCCCCGGGCGTAAAACTTAATAATGTTACTGTAAAACGCAAAATATCAACCTGTTATTTGGGTTTAGTTTTAGAAAAGAACTTCTCGTTTATAGAACATATTAAATCAGTTGGGGAAAAAGCTAAGCGAAACTTTTTTGCACTTACAAGGATATCGACGGCAACCTGGGGCCTCTCTTTTAATACTCTTAAAATCATTTACGGGGCAACCTATCTTGGGTGTATATGCTACGGCTCGCCAGTGTGGGCTGATAGGGCTACCATCGGAGCTGCTCGCCGTAAATTACTACAAAGCCAGAGGTTGGCGTTGATATTTCTGTGTAAAGCCTATAGAACAGTGAGCACAGAGGCCCTACCTGTCCTAGCGGGTGTACTACCGGTTGATCTTGAAGTACAAAGACGAGCAGCAATGTATTATTCTACGCGCGATAATTTAGAAAATGATTTCTTATCATTACGCGACCGTGCGAAAATAACCAGGCTATTTATGCCAATAGCTGACTTAAATAACGACCTACTAAATGAATGGCAATGTAGATGGAATACGTCAACCAAGGGTCGCCATCTGCACCAGTTCTTTCCGGACGTACGCGAACGGTTAAATAAAACTTGGCTAATCATAGACCATTGTGTTGCACAATTTCTTACCGGACACGGCAATTTTAAAAGTAAATTGTATAGTTTCAAATTAGTATCTTCACCAATCTGTCTGTGCTCAACATCCAGTAACGAATATGAACAAACTGCTCACCACATCCTGTGGGAGTGTGATCTCTGGCAAAATCAGCGTGATATTATGTTAAACAGCTTGCAACCAATATCTGGAGTAGTTTATTATACGGATCTTGTAGCAACAAGGAACAACTTCCGTGCGTTTAAGCGTTTTTGCCATACCTACTATTGGAATCAAATATAACAGCTCACTTAGGACCCTTAAATTGATCCTCGGTGCTTTTGCAGCTGGCTTCTCTAGTTGCAAATCTCTCATTTTATGAGGCTAAGCCTCTTTACATCATTCTGTCTCCCGCTTTGCTCTGGAGGGAAGTGGAACTATTCATTTTCTAACTCCTCCTTTTTTCTGTTTCTGATTAAATTCGTTGCGGGATCCAAGACAGTTAAAGCGATTCCCCGGGACATGCCTGAGCTTCACCGCTCAGTGTCATTTCATTGTGTGCCACTGTTGATCCTGGCTTACAGGAGTTGCAGTGGTGGGTAAGAGGGAGGGACTAGTCCCGTCTTATATCTAGTATTTACGTTATGAGTATCTCATAGTTAGATGCTCCCACCGGTCCGTAAGTGACGGGCGAGGTTAAGCAACTAGGCTCGCGGTCAGTCCATACATGGGTGACCGCCAAAGTGGTTTCATTTCTGAGCGCCTCCGTGCTTCGGAGGGCATTTTAAACTGTCAGTCGATCGACAACAGTCATTAAGCCATGTCAGAGGCCTACTGGGCGGCTTGAACAACTCTGACATTGGGGTAACTATTGCCCATACGATAAGTAAGTAAGTATTATGAGTACTAGCTGTGCCCCGCGGTTTAACCCAAGTTAAACTTTATAAATTATCACAGCTCCTCCCCCGTGGGAGATAACGTGATAATAATAGCCTAAATGTTGACCCGACCTCTAAGTAATATTCACGCAAAATATGAAGTAAATCCATGCAGTACATTTTGAGTTTAGCCCGGACATATCAGACAAACCCAAAAATTCTAGAAACTATATTTTTGGCTTCGATATCGATTGTAGATCACGCCCCAAGTATCGTTTTAAAAAAATATTCAATGTACAGTTTTGACTTTCCTACGATTTTATTATATGTATAGATTACTCCTTAAAATGGAGGAAGCCTTTACTCAGTAGAGAGGTCCTTAATAATTTTGAAATAAAAATATCAATAAATAATATAATGCATTAATAATTAAATACAATGTGATAATGTGAAAAATAATATATAAGTAATCTATAATAATGTATAAAATAATATATAAAAATCGTATCTTTAATTTATATGTACAATAAATTAACAAATTAAAAATTATATCAAAGCTAATCAATTATAATATAGTATAATATATTAAATGAAAATAAAACAAATTAAATTGTATAATTAAGTAACTTCAATATTTTAAATGAAATTGTATGCATATAAATTATATTGTGATGTATTTTATTAAGGAATAAATAAGGCTTAAATAAATAGATTACTCCTTTATACAGAAGGGTTTTTCTGCGGTTGAACGCTACCGCTACACCAGCGAGGTAGCCATATAAATAGTTAGCAAATCCTAATCAACGAAACTAGCACAATATTGTTATTCCTTGATGTTATCCGCGTTATAAAATTATACTACAGCAATGATGTCTAATCTTTTCAACTAACGATTAGATTATAATAACATTCAATATAAAAAGACTTCCAAAATTGTTTCAATCATATTCCTGTAAAACGGGTTCAATAGTAAGTTCACTTCCTTTTAATAATTATAGTAAATATATCAATATATGTATAATATAATATAACTGTCACGTTGGTCTAGTGGTTGTGTGTTTAACAGATAATGAGGTCATGGGTTCAAGTCCCGGGTCGGACCAATAAGTGATTTTTCTGTTAAGAAAATTTCTCAATATTAGCCCGAAGTCTGGGAGATGGCTTATACCCTGGCTGATTATTTATTTATTTTTATTTATTTATTATGGATATCTTATTGCTAACAGATAATTCCAAGCACAATAAGTGATACAATCATAATAAGTTATATTCATAATATACTAAGCTCAGTAATATACTAAGTCCTAACTATACTAAGCTAATTTATTAACCATGTTAAAAAAAAAAGTTAAAAGTTCTCTAAAATGATGTATATACTACATAATATTAGAAAAAGAAAATGTTATAAGAAGTTACTGTATACTCAATAGTCAATGCCTCAATGTGACGTACTGCAACGGTTAGGAATGCATTTTCCGTGCATGAGAATATATCAATAGTTGATTCATTCTCGATATCATTGATATAGCGAACTGCGCGGGACAGAGGTGCATTTCGGGTTAGATTATACCTCGTGTCTCGGAGATTACGTGCTCTCCGCGACGGTCCTTGTACCTGTCTTCTTTCCGGTCATGTCGCTAGTCGTCCCATCGGATCATGAGAGTGATGGAATAGAACGTGCCCTCGTGTAAATATGTACCGCGTAAATCGCTGGCCTCCATTGATAGTGTGGCTGAAATTCAGCTAGGACATTATTATTACACATTATAACTAGTTTAAAATAAATGATCTATTATTATGACTGAACATAGCTTTCTATTGAAGTTATTATTAATCAACAAGATTAAACAACAAGTTTTAATCTAGCTCTAAATTAAGTCTCATTCATTTCAAGGTTTTCCCTTCGATACACCTAATTTTCGATCAATATTAAGGTTCAATGACTCTAGTATTACCTACATAATTAATGTATTTTTATTATTTTCTTGAACAGTTCCATCACGATGAAATTCTTCCTGGCTATCGCCCTCATCGCTACCGTGGCTTCGGCCGCGGTCATAAAGCCCACAGCTGTAACCAGCGAGCTGGCTGAGATCCAGGAGATCATCGCCGCCATCAACAGCCCCAGCACCCACCCTGCCACCGCTGCCGCCCTCGAACAGATGTTACTCGATGTCCTCGGTGTTGCTGCCAACCCTCAGCCCATCGCTGTTGGCCCTGCTATCATTGAGGCTTCCCCCGAGCCCATCGCCGTTGGCCCCGTCATCATTGAGACTTCCCCCGAGCCCATCGCCGTTGGCCCTGCTGTCATTGAAGCTAGCCCTGAGCCCATCTCCGTCGGACCCGCTATCATCGACTTCCCCTTGCCCGATGGTGGTGCTCTTACCACTCCCGTCGTTGAAGCCGCCCCCGTAGCCGTCGCTCCCGTTGCTGCTGCTGAGGCCACCGCCTCTGCTCCTCTTGTTCAGATCATCCTGAACATCAACCAGGCTTCCGCTGACGTCACCCCTGTAGCTATCGCCCCTGTTGCTGCCGCTGAGGCCCAGCCCGAGCCCGTGCAGGTTGTTGAAGTCGCTCCCGTTCAGGTCGTCGAGACCGCCCCCGTTGCTCCCGTCCAGGTTGTGGAGTCCGCCCCTGTCTCCCCCGTCCACGTTGTGGAGGTCGCCCCCGTGCAGGTTGTTGAGACCGCCCCCGTTGCCCCCGTCCACGTTGTGGAGGTCGCCCCCGTGCAGGTTGTTGAGACCGCTCCCATCGCCGTGGAGCCCGTCATCATCGGTACTCCCATCATCGCCTCTCCCGTCCAGGTCGTGGAGACCGCTCCCATCGCCGTGGAGCCCGTCATCATCGGCACTCCCATCATCGCCGCTCCCGCCGTCACCCTCCCCGAGGAGCTCAACTAAGAAGCATTATTGATTGATTATTGTTGTTGTATCTATTAAATGTAAAAATGCATGTGTTACAATAATATAATCTTGAAATAAGCACCAAATATTATGTTTTACTTCCCAATATTTGTGAGCCAAGGTGAAAAATCTTTGCACTCGAGTGCAACACGTAACTTTTCATCACACCTCAGCGAGGAAATTACTAAAGGCGTAAAAAATGTTATTATTAATACTTTTATTTCAGTTTAGTACATGACAATCTTTAAATTATAACAAATAATGCTTAGGTATAATCAAGAAAAACTTAAAAAAACGTTGCTACAGTTTGAGTGTAATAGAACAGACACATTGCGCAAAACAACTTAAAAAAAGGTTCCGACTCTTAGTTTTTAATAGATTAAAAAAATTGTATAAATAATTCGGCACCATAGAGGTAGAAGTAAATAGGTTTAATGATATTTTGCATTCACAAACTTAGTGCACACGATGTTCTTAATTCAAATTTACTTTACCCTCAGGATAAAAACTACTTTTCCACTCAGATATCGAAGAGCAAAAGTACTCTTTCCGAGATGGGGTGATGAAAATGTTATTTGTCCTGCCTGGGTGTAAGTAATCTACAATATGTGTGTGTATTTAGAAATGTATCTATCTATACATATAATAAAATCGTAGGAAAGTCGAAACTGTACATTGAATATTTTTTTTAAACGATACATGGGGCGTGATCTACTATCGATATTGATGCTAAAAATATAGTTTTTAGAATTTTTGTCTGTGTGTCTGTTTGTCTGTATGTATGTCCGGGCTAAAATCAAAAAGTACTGCATGGATTTACTTCAATACATGAATATTACTAAGAGGTCGGGTCAACATATAGGCTATATATTATCACGCTATCACCTACGGGCCTCCTCCTTAGGTGTGATAATTTATAAAATCTAACGCGGGTAAAACCGCGGGGCACAGCAAGTATTTAATACAAATACAAAACAAAAGTATGTTTTACGGCTGTTTGGATGCCTCAGTACAGACTCAGCCTTGTTTTAGGATCAGACAGCGATGTGTTAGCTGTCCCAAGATATTTATTTATTACTGACAGTGCCCCACGGTTTTACCCGCGTTAAACTTTATAAATTATGTCCTACTTATGTGTTAATCTAAACTCCATACCAAATTTTATTAAAATCGCTCCAGCCGTTTACACGTGAAGCAGTAACAAACATACACACTCACACACTAACAAACTTTCGCCTTTATAATATTAGTGTGATTATTACTTATTTTATTTTATTATTTACTAGCTGTGCCCCGCGGTTTTACCCGCGTCAATTTTATAAAATTATCATAGCTCCTCCCCCGTAAGTGATAGTGTGATAATATGTAACCCATATGTTGACCCGACCTCTTAGTAATATTCGCGCAATATTTGAAGTAAATCTATGCAGTACTTTTTGAGTTTAGCCCGGACATACATACAGACAAACAGACAAAAATTCTAAAAACTATATTTTTGGCTTCGATATCGATTGTAGATCACGCCCCAAGTATCCTTTTAAAAAAATATTCAATGTACAGTTTTGACTTTCTTACGATTTTATTATATGTATAGATGTGCAGCAATAATACTCTATGCAACAAATACGTTGTGTTACGCTACGCTCTGTTGCTATTGTTGTCCAGGTATGCCTTAAACTTAGACGGTTATAAACGTTACATATACCTAACCTGCCTGCCTAAGAGTCCTCCAAATATGTACCTGATGGTATCTTGTGAAATTGGTCAACCCACACTATGCTGGCGTGGCTATCCCGTCCCACTGAGTGAGGAGGCCTTTTGCCCGCGGTAGTTACCTAAAAAAAAAAGAAAAATTTAAACTGTTTATTTCAAATAAATTACATAATACAGCGTACAATTATTAGGTCTACTGAAATCTTACATTTAAAGATTATATTGTAGTCCCAGAGCAGCATGAAGTAACGCTAAGGAAGGTGTCATGATTACCTATAGTGAGTGGTCCCGACATGCATCGCCTTCCAGGTACTTATCACTGATGAAGTATTTTTTTAATAAGTTTTTTACTTGTTCTATTTTATTTTTTTTATTATCTGGCTAACTAATGGTTTTGGCAGACTATTTAGTACTTGGGCCAAGGTGCACATCGTGACCCTTCTTCCGTAATCATTATTATATTTTGGTAATTTGAACATTGGTATATATGACAAATTTCGGAGATATCTTGGTCTAATGTTAAATTCTAATTTATAATAATTTTCAATGTTTTCGGATACAACAGCCATTTTTAATTTGTCGAATACATTAATCACTTTACAATATTGGAACAAGTTATCAACTAATGGGCTGCATCGATTGTTAAAATGTTCATAACGCATCGTTGATATTTTACTATGGGCGCTGACATAATACCACGAAAAGGGGGTAAGAACAGTCATATCGGCATCTCTATCATATTGGATTATGAGATTATGTCTGTATTTGCGCACAGATAACAATATTTAGGGAAACTAGCCACTACATTTTAATATTTACGTACGTACTTAAAAAGCATTTCCAGCTTAATTATAACCCTAAGCTTCAGCTTGATAAACGACGCAAGGGAAATGTTTGCCCCCCAAAATTTTTAAAAACTTCTCTCGCTCAGAAGTTCTACTGCTTCCTCGGCAGCTATTTGTACAATAAAATAAATAACAAAATCAATATATATCCGCTCCCCAAGAGTAGCTGTAAAAACGCTATCACAGCATATCTAAAGACTCTCAATTATCAAGAAACTGAAAACTTATTGATCTCATTAATATAATCCGGTGATACTCTTTCCATCATCAACAAACTCGCTTTACATATTACCACTTACCATCACTCACCCATCCTCTCTCATACGCGCTTATACAACTCTCGATTGTACTATTTTGGGTTTATGTTGTTCCTGAATTAAATAATAGAATCCCAATAAAATTCTGGCGTAGCCTATATTGTCATTAGGGCATGCAAAACCGGAAATCGGCCAAAATTTAACGATTTTTGAAAACCGGTTTTGAGAGCCAAAACCGGAGATCAGCTCCGGTTTTCCCATTATTGAGTAACAATTAACATTTTGATTTTTATCAAAATTTTTTTCGAACACTCAAAAGATAATTAATTTTGAGGCATCAAATGTACCAAAATAAGAAGTTCGCTGTCTGATCGAATGTTGGATGCACATATTCTTGAGATCACATTATCAAGAACAGCGATCTCTTGAAAACAAGTGATTTATGCTTTATTTAAATTAGTATACATAGTTGATTATTGATCTCTTTTTTAGTGCAATATGAATCATATTATAAATAGGTAATGTTATTTTGTAGTTCGTCTTCAAAGTTACAAAAATGTTGATATTTTTGGTAATTGTGGGTGGCTGTGTTTAATATTTGAAGATGCTGATTGTGTTTTCTATGTTTAAAATATATTATTTTTGATAGCAGACTTAATAGGTCCAAAAACTTACTTGTTGTTGATTTGATCTCAGTTAATTAATCTTTATACTATTTTAAATTCATTGTTATCTGTACAATTATTATGGTTTGGATTAAAAAGAAATGTATCATACAATTTGTTTTATTTTTAGACTTAGTGGGTATTTAAAAAAATCGTGTTTCTTTTTAAATTATACTACATTCGATTTTTTTGCTAAAACCGGACCTAGCTCCGGTTTTCGGTTTTGGTCCCAAAAAAACGATGTTCAAAACCGGTTTTGATGACTTTCCGGTTTTGCATGCCCTAATTGTCATATTTCTTATTATTAATCTAGCTTTGGTTTCACATAATTTTAAGTATACATGTTGAATAGAAAGGTTTGTTTACCGGTCACCAGGAAATTCTCCCGCCATTATACTAATTAATATAATGGCGGAAGAATTTCCTGGTGACCGGTAATACAGGATTTTTCTAAACCTAAATCAGGTACCAGTCTCTCACAACGTTAACCTAATAAATATCTTATGTATTATGTATTCGTTCCTAAATGTTTAGTATAATGTGTTAACTTAGTGATGAGAAAAATAAATGTTTTTATTATTATTAATATATATAATATTCATATGTATCTACTCTTTTAAAAAGAGTACAAGAGTAAAACACTTGCATTTTGTAGTTCTATGGAGCACAGATCGTTTATCTACACCAGGAAATGTTGGAGCCAAAATATTCCAAAATTTTGGCGGAACGCCAAAATTGATACTTACGTAGTCTCTGTAGTAATCTGCAGTTTGAATTCGCTGTGTACGTTCATCTAGGTAAGATCAGAACCATCCCAGGGCTATGCCTCTCACACCTAGACCTTCTGGTTTTATGTGGAACTATTAGCCTAGATACAATATTAAAGGCTTTGGCAAGATCCAAAAAGACACCAACACTCTTCTGACCTTTATCAGTTCTGTTTTTAACTAGATTAACAAGGTCAGTGGCTGCGTCTTCCATTGACCTGTCAGAGCGGAAGCCTCTACTGGTACTCAGCCAATAATCCTTACTTTCTAGGTATTTCAGAAGTCTTACATTTATAACCGATAATTTTGGATAATACACCTAACAAAGACATTAGTCCGTAATTGGATGGACCTAGTGGATCACCTGCTTTTAGTATTGGGATAACATTTGCTGTCTTTAACTTACAAGGTAGTACTCCTGATGAAATACAAATATTACATAATAATATATACGTTACTGGATTTTTTGTCTTTTTATTATATTACTTGTTAGATTGTCATGACTGCATTGCCGCGCTCTTTTTAAGCCGCTAAATTTAATAATCTCATACTCGTCAGTAGGGTTTAAGAAAAAAATATTTTATTGGATAATCAACTCGGATCAATTTTTTATTAAAATTTTATTGGATAATCAACTCGGATCGCGATTCTTTTTGATCTAGCTTATTTAATTAGATGTTTGCCAATGTTTTGTTTAATTAAGTATTATTTTCTATTCTTAAATGACTTATATTTAGGTTGTTATTTTTATTTTTCCATACCATGTTCAAAAACTTGGATTTTATTAATGTTTTTTTGCACAACAATTGCACAATTATGGTAGATTTTGTAGATTCTTTCTGGTTTGGTATACAATAGGCGTCACTAAACGTAATTTATTATATTCTCTTTGAACGTCACGCAAGTCACATGAAATTCTGCTACCAATACAATATACTAACAATATACTATATAACATAATAACTATAAATATAAACTATATAAATATATATAATAACAATATAATATACAAACGCAGGTGGACTCTCTATGCCCTTAGTGTCATAGTCCGTTGTGACAGCAATCTTACACGACCCGGAGAAAAGTCAGTTTGATGACATTACGTGCTCTGGGATATAGGACTTAAAAACCGCCAACTTCAGGCTCTGTTAGTTTTTACTATCTAGTTGTTTTTAGGGTTCCGTAGCCAAATGGCAAAAATACGGAACCCTCATAGATTCGTCATGTCTGTCTGTCTGTCTGTCCGTCCGTATGTCACAGTCACTTTTTTCCGAAACTATAAGAGCTGTATTGTTGAAACTTGGTAAGTAGATGAATTCTGTGAACCGCATTAAGATTTTCACACAAAAATAGAAAAAGAACAAATGTACCCATACATGTGGGGTATCTATGGATAGGTCTTTCAAAATGATATTGAGGTTCCTAATATAATTGTTTTCTAAACTCAATAGTTTGCGCGAGAGACACTTCCAAAGTGGTAAAATGAGTGTAACTTATAAAATAAGAGAAAGATAAAACAAAAAAATATATATGTTGTACATTACCATGCAAACTTCCACCGAAAATTGGTTTGAACGACATCTAGTAAGTAGTTTTTTTTTTAATATGTAATAAATCTTAAACCGCAATTTACCTTTCATTTAATCAACTGAAATAGTCTGCTACGGAACCCTTCATGAGCGAGTCCGACTCGCACTTGGCCGGTTTTTTATTTGTTAGAAAATCATTATAGTTAATTCGGGATGGAATGTTGAAACAGAACCGAAGCTACAATACAAGACAAAAAATTGCAAATGAAGGTTTCATTGTATTCAATTTTCTTTTGGGTTAAGCTTGGCTTTTTTTAAGCATGTTTAAAATTAAGCATTTTAAACATGCTAAGCTTTTCTCTAACACTAATTTCACTGTGGTCATGGGGGACTTTAACGAGATAGCCTCCTGGGCAGACAATATACTTAATGTTAAAAAAAATATTCCTTATTATTATTATCAATAATTATTATTATTTGATTCCTTATTATTATAATTATTTACTACAATTCCCCCCATTCTATGTAAAATCAACAGAACAAATTTTAATACAATCGCATGTCTTTCGAATATAGTTAGTTCATACTTAGTTTGGGTGCGAAATATGGAGTAAAAATGATTGCCAATGCCGACTAATTATGCCCCTTGTGCGCCTATTAGTCCACGGTTTCACTAATTAGACAGTTCTATGTATGCCCCCCGATCCTCTTAATGCGAATATATTAGACAGAGATTTATTTATTTATTGTAGTTTCATTCCACGAAACAGCACGGAGTTAAACTCGTCAATGACATTTAAATTGCATTAGGTTTGCGACGTATTAGACAGAATCGCCAGCATTAGCTAATTCTTCATTTAGGCGGCAGTGAAGCACCCAGGTAGTTATCGTGGTATGACATTATAGATGCTACCTCATTATGAAAAGATTAAATTATGTACAGTAATAAAAAAAACGAATATTTGATGTTTACATATAAAGATTGATTTATTTTATTGTATCACATGCAATTTAACATTTAATAGATACAACAAACTGTAATCTCTCTTAGTTGAGCTCCTCGGGGAGGGTGACGGCGGGAGCAGCGATGATGGGAGTGCCGATGATGACAGGCTCCACGGCGACGGGAGCGGTCTCCACAACCTGGACGGGAGAAGCGATGATGGGAGTACCGATGATCACGGGCTCCACGGCGACGGGAGCGGTCTCCACAACCTGGACGGGAGAAACGGGGAGGGTGGGGGTACCGATGATGACGGGAGAAACAGGGGCGGTCTCCACAACCTGGACGGGAGAAACGGGGAGGGTGGGGGTACCGATGATGACGGGAGAAACAGGGGCGCTCTCCACAATCTGCACGGGGGCAACGGGGGCAGACTCAACAACCTGGACGGGGTCAACAGCGGTCTCGACTACATTGACGGGGTCCACAGCGGTCTCAACAACATGGACAGGCTGAGCCTCGGCAGCGACGACGGGTGCGACGGCAACAGGGGTGGCATCAGCGGAAGCCTGGTTGATGTTTACGATGATCTGGACGAGAGAAGCAGTGTTGGGGATCTCAGCACCAGTACCGTGCTCGATGGAAACGGGGGAGACGGGTACGACGGCGACGGGAGCGGCTTCAACGACGGGAGTGGTGGCTCCACCATCGGGCAAGGGGAAGTCAATGATAGCGGGTCCAACGGAGATGGGCTCAGGGCTAGCCTCAATGACAGCGGGGCCAACGGCGATGGGCTCGGGGGAAGCCTCAATGATAGCGGGGCCAACAGCGATGGGCTGAGGGTTGGCAGCAACACCGAGGACATCGAGTAACATCTGTTCGAGGGCGGCAGCGGTGGCAGGGTGGGTGCTGGGGCTGTTGATGGCGGCGATGATCTCCTGGATCTCAGCCAGCTCGCTGGTTACAGCTGTGGGCTTTATGACCGCGGCCGAAGCCACGGTAGCGATGAGGGCGATGGCCAGGAAGAATTTCATCGTGATGGAACTGTAAATGGAATAGACAAAAAAATATATAATAACAAAAGTAAGTAGAGCGTAATTCTAAACGTTGAATGATTTAATATGGTTTGAAATAAAATCAGGATTGAGGACACAAACTCTAATGGACCCAATTTAAATGAGTAACTCTTTTCATTTTCATGCTGATTTTATGTATGACTGATTGTAATAATGGATCAATATATTTTATTAGCAAAATTTATTATTTTAAATGTAAATTTAATAATAGAAACTTATTTTCATGCTGATTTTATGTATGACTGATTGTAATAATGGATCAATATATTTTATTAGCAAAATTAATTATTTTAAATGTAAATTTAATAATTTTTATTTACTTACTTTGTCTAACCCGTTTTACAGGACTATGATTAATAACATTTTGGATGTCTTTTTATATTTGGTTTTTATCATACAATCAGTAAGCTAACAGATTAAATTTCATTGCTGCGGTATAAGTTTACAATGGCTATCGATAACATATAATAAAACAATATATTAGGACATTTACAAGCTTCTATTTTCAGGCGTCCGAAAACATTGTAATACACTAGTTTATGCCCGCGATTTCGACCGCGTGGTTGTCATAATCCATCAGACTAAGGGGTTTAAACCAATCTATTATGTGCTACGGCTATGGCTATTTTTATTTTATTTTATTAGGAAAACAAACAGTATTAACAACTTATGCTAAGTAACAGGTTATTACAACTAATTACCAATTATATGTTTTCGCAAATTAATACAAAAATAGCTTGTTTGCTTAATATAAGATACAATAAGACAACGAAAATGAGATTTAGATATTATGCTTAACTATACAATTACACTTGATAAAGCAACACAGTTATTGAACCAATTCGAACGTTTAATAAGTGTATGCTTAAATACATGTGGCTTAGTTGTGAATAAGTCAAGATCAGAAAAGTCAACCAACTTATTGTAAGATTTAGCGGATCTAATAAAAAAAGAGTTTTGTCTATAGTTTGTATTGCTGTAGGGGACGTTGAGAAAAAGAAAAGGTACCCTGACCGATCTAGTAGGGGTGCGTAATTGTATCTTAGAGAGGAGATGTGGGGAGTCAATGGAGGTGTGCTATGGCTTAGTACTTCCCCCTATTGTCCGAAACAAAAAGACACTTCTTATAATTTTTTCCATTTGATCAAGATTCTTACAAACTTTCAACCCCTACTTTACCTCCTTATCGGATGAATCTTAGTATTCAAACATATCAAAATACAATGTTAACAAATGATTGCACTGAATTCGAAATAAATCAGATGAAAAATTTTTGGGACTCACTTTTGACTCACTGGATTGAATATTAAAAAGCGATGAATAATGTGTTTAATTAATTCCTTTAAAGAGTATAAATGCCAAGTTAGAAGTTGCCAAGCCCAAGAAAACATGTTGTTCCATACAAACTTGTATGTAACCCTATAGGGGTTGAACTTTCAAAAATCGTTTCTAAGTGCACACCTACGTCACGTAAGAACTATTTATTCAAAAATTTATGGTTTTCAGCTGTGCATTGATCGATCAGTTAGTCAGTTTCTACTTTTATATATATATAGATTTTATAACAACAAACATCTGATTGTATAATCAGCTATTTAAGTGTGCGTTTAAGCTCCTTAATTGGCGCTCGGTTTTTTAATATGAATTTTAATACCCGCTAGCATTGTCTTTCACACAATTTAGTATTAGTTGTGCTTTGACCATGAACCGGACTGCTCGCGGCACCTACTGTTAATTCATATTGCACGACATAATAATTGTATTCGAAAAAAAAATTGCCAAGACAATTCCGATAAAAATTATGAATTTCAAAAGTTGAATTTGGTAAAGTTAATAATTTAATCCTTAAGTATATAGGTATTTAAATAACAATTAAGGTAAACAGCCTTAAATTATTGTAAACTTTTCTTTCCTAACTTGCCCTGAAATAAAAGCAAGAATATAACACTAAACACTCACGTATCCGTTTTAATTAGAAAAAAATAATGAAAGGAATAAGGTTATTATTTAAGTCGCTCATAGTCAGTGCTTTCACCGGTCTAAAAGCGATCACCAATATCAGTCATCTACCGGGCGGTCAGCTAATACACAACAGATGGGTGACCACCCAATTATTTAATTTCTTGAGCGTTTCTCAGTAATAATCTCTAAGCCGTGTTAGGAGGTTATTGGCCATGAAAGTGCAAGCATGGTTTCGATTCACTTTTTTATTTCAATCAAAGTTCATTGATATGAAAATCGATTAAAAATATGCTCATCATTTTAATGGATTTCAATTTACCCCAGTATTAAGTTCTTGAAATTCTTAGCAAGATGCCTCTTTTGAAGCAAGGTCTGGTGTTTAGGTAAGGAGAGTGTTGGGAAGTTTTCGGAACTCCTGTAAATTTGAGATGGTCTATTGTGCGGTGTGTGAAAGAACGTGGCATGAAATCGGGGCGGGGTGCACAAGTCTCAGTTGTTTGGCAGCGGACTTGCCCATCATTATAATGTAAATTGCCAATAATGATGAAAAATCTAGCTGCACACTTGTGCAGTAATAATTCTGCCATGTATTAAGAAACTGCTAAGACTATAAACGCCGGCTGATGAAATAATAATGAAATAATGAAATTTATTCAGCACTTGGGTATTTACATACACTTGTACTTGTCAAGCTCACAATGTATTACATAAACACAGTTTAAAACAGTAATTAAAGCAACAAATATTTGAATTAGTCCGTCCGTGCGATCTGTTTCGTCACAAATATTTTTAATATCCTTAAATAAATAATAAATAGCAAGTTACTAAGCTATTATTGTTACATTTAGAAATAGTATATCAAATTAAAGAATTGAAAACAACGAGCAGTTTCTCAAGACAGAGTCTCAACCAGTAGCTTAATTTAAGCGACTAATACCTGAGGGCACCCTTATGGGGTTCGGGCCACAGCTCAGGCGGCCGCGGAAATGATACATGAATAACGAATACAAATTGAGAACTGGGCTTTAATTAACTATTTGTACAGATATAAAAGCAAGACAATTATGGTAACAGTAGGACAGACATGTATGACAAGACTTTATTAAGTAGGTAAGTAATAATAGATGAGAGTTCTGAATATGAAATAAACCTATATGAGAAAAAATGCGTCTAATAGACATTTGGCACCACTCCCTTCTCCGATTACGATAGATGAGGATCCGTATGATGAAGTACGAGACCATTGAAAGTTCAGAAAGTCCAGGACCTAGAGACCCTGAAATTGATGAGGTCTTTGGGTCACCGCCGGAGTATACCAGTGAATGGTCAAATACCGCTGCATGATCAGAAAGTCCGAACATCAACAAGAACCAGACGCCTGCCACATCGTCTCAATCTGACACATATATGAGTACAAATAGTTAATTAAACAAAGTTCTGATTTCGAATTCGTTATTTATCTATAAATTTAATTAACTATTTGTTATTTAAAATTTGCAATACGAAATTGAACTCTATGAAACACGAAAGAGATTTTTTTTTATTTTACTTTATTGGGACATAAAATAGTTACACATTAGGTATAGTTAAATTATTACAATATTAATTTTAAGAATAGGTAAACGTGTAACCCACACCAATGTCCGCGAAGTAATGTTAAAAGTAGATAATAATAAATGCGTGCATTAATTAAGCAGAGAAGTATGTAGGTATTAGTGAGTATTATAACTATTTTAGTAATTCAATAGCCATTTTTTTGAACTTAAAGTATGAAAGTGCAAAAATTTGGCACGCGTGCCTCTCGACGCATTACAGTTCTAGGTACAACTAACATAAGTTGTTAGTGATGTCAGTGCAATCAAACCTGTTATTACAAAGACCATGAAGCATCATGACCATCAGTAAACTACGTCTGGACTGTAAGGCATATCAAGGGCTACCATAAAATCACAAGTGAAACGCAAATTGAGTTATGAAAAGTTATGATTAAACACAAAAATAAAAAAAATATCTATGATCGCTCTATGACATATATGACGCTTGACGTCAAACTTTATGTGACCTGCACAATCTAATATTTACGCTTTTTTAAACTTCTATGGGTTAATTACTTTCATGGGATTTTACCTTAATTTACCTGATAGTGTACGTCGATAATTTGACAGATGACAGGTATGGTGTTCACATTGGATTACACAATTAATAAATGTTACTTTCAAAGGGTGGAGAGAATAATTTCTGCACAATTAAAACTCCTCATGTTTCCGAAAACTCCCTTTCACCAGGTAGACATAAAAGGTGCAGAGCTCGGTAGCCTGCGCAGTATCCACTATGTAACCATTTCAGAATAATATTAGTTATTGTTCTAAGTTATTAAATATGACATCGATTTGTCTTATCACAATCTATGCGTGTCACTAAAAAGGACCGTATAAAAAAATATATAATTTGAAAATGATTAGCCGTGTACAATGGTAGGTACTTAAAAGCTAATAAAGCGTGACTTTTTGCGTATATCTTCTATACAAAGTTATAATAATTGCTCATGTTTGTTATTTATCGTCGCTGAGCTAAAATTATTGCTTGTATAATATACATATAGACATGATCTTTTTGTACGACACATAATGATATTCTAAAAACAAAATGTTCAAAATTTACCCCTTTAAGGGGAACAGGGGAAAACTGATTAAAAATCTTCGAAATCTTGTTGCGTGACTCATTGGGGCAGTTTGGAAAAATATAAAACATAACACGGTTATTTGTTGGTTGTCTTTCTATGGAATCATAATTCTTCGACCAATTAACATGAAACTGTGAACATGCTCACTCGTAACTCGCTTTACTCGTAAAATCTTTTTTAAAGTAAACATTTTCAAATATTACGCTTAATTCAAATTAAATGTATGAATAATTAATTTTGATCACCGACCGAATTTGCAGCTAGGCACAGACGCCAGCACATCAAGCTACCCCAATCTGTCAAATTTCCCTAATTGAAAGTGAACCTTATGCTTTTGTGATAATGTTGAAAATCTATAAAAGAAATTGGACAGATTGCGGTAGCTGGATGTTCTGGCGTCTGGACATCATCTCTGTATTTTTCCATTCCATTATGTTTGTTCCGTATTTTGTAGTATATGTCATTAGTTTTACATATTTCCAGAAGTAGAATTTTCCCCTTGTGTTCTGAATTACTTCCAAAGTGTTATAGTTTAAAGTGATGTTTGTAGAATTAGAATCTCGAATCTTATAAATACTGTAACACTCACAGCAGCGAGGGTTTAGTATTTAAGATCTAGGGGGAGATCTTTAAAATGATAATACACGGGTAAAACACCAATCACATATTTTATATTATAATAATAAACTATATTCTCAATATATTACTATTCTTTGCCACTTCAGTTTTGACACTGTTGACAATCATCCCTCAAACATAAGATTATACTTTTTTATTAATTCAAATTCTATTATAACTTCAAAACCTATAAATAAATAATAATATCATTACAATACTTAGTACAGAAATAAGAATTCAATTTAGGTAGTCAAGTCAGCCGCAAGACGTCGACTGCTAAACAAAGGCCTCAGAGAGGTAGGGCATAGCGTTCATTCGCTCAAAGAGCAGCCCGACAGGGGAAGTACCTCCACCTTACAGAAGACATTCCTTAATAATAATATGTCCATGGGCGGCGGTGATCACTTACCATCAGGTGACCCACTTACTCGTTTGTCGCCCTCAAATATAAAAAAAAAAACTTGTGTGTACTCATGTACACGCGTTAGAAGTTATACTTCTTAATATACAACTTGAACATAGTTATCAATTTTCATACCACCTAGAACTAACGTCATGCTGTTATTTTCACGATGCGCGCGCACACCGACACCAAAAACTTTAACAGCATGAAGTTAGTTCTAGGTGGTATGAAAATGTATGAGAGTGAATTTATACGATGCGCGCGCATCGTGCGCATCGTAAAATTTTCATACCACCTAGAACTAACTTCATGCTGTTAAATTTTTTGGTGTCGGTGTGCGCGCGCTTCGTAAAAATTCACTCTCATCATTTTTCTCCATCGCGCCAAAAGAAGTATAACTTCAAAAAGGGAGGATCTTCATAGTGGCCGATCGTTGTTATAATTCTACTATTTATGAATTTATCTTCTCGTTGTATTTTTACTTATTCCTCCCCATCTTCGGCAAGCGCTTTGATATATGCTGATTCGACTAACTTTTAATCTATTGAAAATAATACAGAAGTTGCATGCGATTTTTAACATTTAAATGACGTTGGTATGTTTTTAGCTAGAGTTAAGGAGACACATCGTAAATGCGAATATAATATCTAGATATATTGGGGAATTTACTATTGGTATCTAAGTACTAGGTACTTAATTCGTGAGTAAAGTAAAGAGTTTTTCATCACCCCATCTCGGAAAGAGTATTTTTGCTCGTCGATATCTGAGTAGAAAAGTAGTTTTTATCCTCTAAGGGGTAAAGTAAATCTGAATTTAAACATCGTGTGCACTAAGTTTGTGAATGCAAAATATCGCTAAACCTACTTACTTCTATCTCTATGGTGCCGAATTTAACATACAACTTTTTTAATTTATTAAAAACTAAGACTCGGAACCTTCTTGGTGTACCTACTTTTTTTTAATTTGTTTTGCGAAATATTGCTATTCTATTACACTCAAACTGTAGCAAAGTTACTTTAAGTTTTTCTTAATTATACCTAAGTATTATTTGTTATTATTTAAGGATAGTCCTGTAATACTTAGGTACATATATATCTTACTTATAGGTATATATAGTAATTAATACCTAAACTGAAATTAAAGTATTTATGATAAGTTTTATTTTCGCATTTAGTCATTTCCTCGCTGAGGTGTGATGAAAAGTTACTTATTGCACTCGAGTGCAAAGATTATTCACCTTGTGCTCTTTTGATTTCCTCGCTAATGCTCAGGATTCTAATTTTTTAATCACTCGCTGCGCTCGAGATTCTATTTTAAAATCCTTCACTTGCTCGGTTATCAAAATTGAGCTAGCGGTTAATAAGCAAGTTTGCACTCTTGTATAACAAAGAACTACTGTATCGTATTATATTTTTTATACCTTCGCTATATTTAAACCAAAGTCAATAATAGTTTTATATTTTCTCGCTATAAAAAATATCAAGCAGCTCACAATATTTCAGTATTGAAATAGTTGAAATAATTATAATTAATGTATTTCTATACTTCCTTTAATCATAATTATTTCACGAGCATGACTTATTCTCCGAAAGCATTGTTTTGATTCGGCATGCAGTTTATTTTTCACAAATAAACATGTATGTTGTTTTCGGTACACGCCCGCAGTTAGTGCGTTTCAAGCATTCTTTACGCAAGTATCGATTAGAACTTATTAGCACACACATACAAATCAGCACACACAGAAATGACCGAGGACTACCAGTAATAAATAAAGGAAGGACATATTCATTCAATAAAAAACATGAATACATTTGTTGTTGTATTTGGTACTTAGGTATCTGTTTTATTTATCACATCATAATAAAAATAATGAATATTTTTTTTATTTTAAGAATTCGAGTAACTTTTTAGTTGAGCTCTTCAGGGAGGGTGATGGCGGGGGCGGCGATGATTGGAGTTCCGATGATGACAGGCTCTACGGCGACGGGAGCGGTCTCCACGACCTGGACGGGAGACGCGATGATGGGAGTTCCGATGATGACAGGCTCCACAGCAACGGGAGCGGTCTCTACAACCTGAACGGGAGCAACTTCAACAACCTGCACGGGGGCAACGGGGGCGGTCTCCACAACCTGCACGGGGGCGGTCTCCACAACCTGCACGGGGGCGGTTTCAACGACCTGCACGGGGGTGACGACAGCGGCGGACTCTACAACGTGCACGGGTTCGGGCTGGGTCTCGGCAGCGGCGACGGGGGCGACGGCAACAGGGGCGGCAGCAGCTGATTCCTGGTTGATGTTCAGGATGATCTGGACGAGGGGAGAAGAGGCGGAAGCCTCGGCAACAGCAGCGGGAGCGACGACCACGGGAGCGGCTTCAACGACGGGAGTGGTAAGAGCACCACCATCGGGCAAGGGGAAGTCAATGATAGCGGGTCCGACGGAGATGGGCTCGGGGCTAGCCTCAATGACAGCGGGGCCAACGGCGATGGGCTCGGGGGAAGCCTCAATGATGACGGGGCCAACAGCGATGGGCTCAGGGTTGCCAACAACACCGAGGACATCGAGTAACATCTGTTCGAGGGCGGCAGCGGTGGCAGGGTGGGTGCTGGGGTTGTTGATGGCGGCGATGATCTCCTGGATCTCGGCAAGCTCGCTGGTCACACCAGTGGGCTTGATGTACGTGGCCGAAGCCACGGTGGCGATGAGGGCGAAGGCAAGGAAGAATTTCATTTTGATAGATCTGTAAATAAAACATAAACTGATGCTTTAAACGAGCTCTTTAAGGTTCTTATGTTGATTCGTCTGCCTGCGTGTTCAACCGCAGAAAACGAGATCCTCGGTTCCAATCCCGGGCCTAAAAAAGTAATATTACAATTTTGGTTTAGAGATATTCTTAGTATCAGCCCTGATTTTTGAAGTTGGCGGTGTTGCACCGCCGTAGCTCGGAGAACATGTGAAGCCATGGGTCCTGTACCTGAACTGATTGTGGTTGTGTCAGCTATAGCATATAGAAAGTGCAGTGTTTGTGCACTTGTACACAATAATATGTCACACGCAAGTGCCTGTGTCCATTGAAACTGATGAAAATCGACCAGGGCTACCGCCTAACTCGCTGGTCATCGTGATTGTAATCGGCGTTGAAATATATAGAGGAAGGTTATATATGACTATGAATCATTCCATCTATCGCCTTGCCTGAGCGCATGTGCTGTCATAATGACTGCACGTATGGCGCAGCGGCTAAGACAGTTGTCTCGCCGCTTCGTGTCGCGGGTTCGAGTCCCGCGCCGGACAACTATTTGTGTGACCCACAAATAGTTGTTCTGAGTCTGGATGTAATTTGTGTCCGTCAATTATACGTTTGTTAAGTACCCCGCGACACAGGGATAAAATTCCCTAGCGCGGGCGTTGTCTTATAAAAAGAAAAAAAAATGGTCGGGAATCGATTTTCAACGTTGAAGCCGTTTGAACGAATGATTTAGTAATGTTTAATCTTCATTTATTTGAACGCTAAATGTGTGGTGACGGCGGCGAATATCAGAATATCATCACCACATCTCATTCCGTGGGGGACGTAGAACTCCACCCGAGGGAATATCGACCAGAGGACGGGCCTCTTCCTACTGTAAACTATGACCGTTTTACTGCGATCGCTAACCCGTCTGCCAAGCGTGGCGATTATGGCATGTGATTCTTGGGGGAGGTTAATGTCCAGCAGTGGACTTTTTACAGCTGTCATGATGATATGAACGCCGATGGTCCCTGGAGGACATAGCTATAGTTATGATATGATGAAATTAATAATATTATAAGCAGGTCTACTCACTTTTGGCCTGTGTAAACACGACTATACTATGTCCAATTTTCGCAAAGGTTTTATATCGATTAGTATCTAAGAAATCGCAACGTCATAATGTTAAAATTTATGATGTCACGAGATTGTGCGGCTTGTAGAAGCCTATTTTATGACATGATAAAGACAAAGTACGTATCCATTTACCTACTCTAACATGTTATGGATTGTATTCCTTATTGCTATTATTTAGATAACGCAGGTCAAACAACTTGTTTGGACGTCTGCAGTTTCTTTTCTTCTGATATGGATTGATTAGAGTATTTGCCAGTGTCTAGTAATTTGACTTCTCAATTGGGGCACATTGGACCCGGTGGCAGCATTAAAGCACGACCGTCGTTATAAACACAAGTTCCTTCTTAATAATAATATGGAATTCTTACCTCAATATAGACAGAGCCATTCGGACAAGATGTAGTAAATTATATCTAAAAACTAAAAATTCGATAATTAAACATAATATATTGCTTGACAACAACTTAGTAAAAGCTAGCTAAACAACTAAATCATAAATTAAATGTTATATCTAAATGTTTTCATACAATCCGTTTACTTAAATAAATATCTATATGTTCCTAGAAATAATCATGTTTAATTATTAATTAACTATTACTATAAACATGTTCTGACTATTCACAAGGGCTTTTTTAAAGTCTTGTACGTGACTAAAACCTTTTTTATTTTATTTTATGTTTTCCTTTGATTAGAATTTTGATTATTTTCGATAGGCTGTGCGGTGTGGTGGCGAATATCAGAATAATAAATAAAAAATAAATAAAAATTATTTATTTCCTTTAACTCAAGTTAATCTAATGACAAGATTGTTGAGGCCTCCTTTTAGGCATAACATTGCCTGTGTTAGGACGCCCCGCTCTTCCACATTACTTTTTCCACAGGTAATTGTTTACAGATTAAATAGCAACAGATAGTTACAGATAAAACATTTTAGAAAAATTAAACTAATTAAATTAAATTAAGAACAAATCTAATCAAGTCCTTGTTTTGTGTGTGTGTGTGTGTGTGTGTGTGTGTGTGTGTGTGTGTGTGTGTGGGTGTGTGTGTGTGGGTGCGTGTGTGTAGGGTGAGTTTTTTCTCGCGTGAGTGCGTGTCCATATATTTACCTAGGATAATATAACAATAAGAGATTCTGTTTCATCGTAAGTTAGTTTTTTTAAATATGTTGTTATAGTTTCCTTACATTCGTATTTATTCATGGGGTAGATATGCAATATGCTGTTTATTTTATTGTAAAGATATGATGATTGAACAGAATATGATCACCTCATCTCATATTTTACGCAGTCTGCCCAAAACAAATACAAATTTAATTATTTGACTGCACACTTTCTCAATATGAGCTTTCCAATTACAATATTGGTCTATTAACACACCTAAACATTTTATTTCATTCATTTCTGAAATCTGATGTCCATTATAATTAATATAACCTAATTGGGTTACACACTTTTTCATATGTTTAAATTGTAATTAAATTATTTTAGTCAAATTAACATGCAGATTATTGTCGTTAGGCCACAATCCCATAGTTAGTAGAAATTATAATCGATATGTCATCAGCATATAAATTACATGGGTATTTTGTAATTTCAGGGAGAACATTAATGGCCCTAGAACGCTTCCCTGTGGAACACCGAATAGGGAATCTAATCCCTGGGTCGCGGGGTACTTTACAAACATATAATAGACGGTCACAAATTACATCCAGACTCAGAACAACTATTTATGGGTCACACTAATAGTAGTCCGGCGCGGGAGTCGAACCCGCGATATGGAGAGGCGAGGCGACTGTCTTAGTGCGCCACACGTGCAGTCATTGTATTGATTGATAGTTTAGGTAAGTTTCAATCCATTTTAAGGAATGACCTCTTATTCCATACTTTTCTAATTTATTTAATAATATTTCGTGAGAAACGAAGACAAATGCTTTCGACATGTCAAAAAAAACTGCAGGGCAGTGTCCATTGTCTAGATTATTTATTATTTCGTTAGTCAAGTTAAAACAGGCCAGTGAAGTCGATTTACCCGTCTGAAGCCCATATTGTGAACTTTTTAGTATGTTGTGCTTGTCTATTATAATAATATATATCTTTCAAAGTCCTTTATATAGCAATTTAAAATACCTTGCTAATGACAGAAATAAGATTTATTGGTCTGTAATTTTTAAATTTGGTATGGTCACCTTTTTTGTATACTTATGGGTTTCTGCAAATGGCAAATTTATTAAGAAGGTTATTACGTATGTAAGTTCCCTTGAGCAGTCTTTAATAACTTGCGTACCCAGACCATAGTACCCAGCAGCTCTCGTATTTTTGAAAGACATGATTCTATGTACATCTTCCTGACTATGCGGTGTTAAGAAAAAGCTGGTGCATATGTTACTCTGAAGTGTAGTACGCAGTGGTCGATTTTGCTGTGTGGTCAGATTTGTCCAGTAAGTTTTAAATGTTTCTGAAATATCCTGTGGCTTATCTATCATATCGCTACCATTATTAAGTATTTTGTCGTCTAAGAATCTTGTTCACACGATGTTTTGCCGACATTTTTAGAAATTCGGATTAATTTTCTTTACATAGTTTTTTAAAACCCTGGCATATTTTAGGTATTTATTTTGATATTTTATAAAAATTAAATTGCATCAACCATTTCTTTTTACAGCTAGCTCTCAACCCTTTTGTAATCCATTTACATCTTCCAACCATCCATTTAGTGGTTATTTTTCTAAATGCACATATATAGATAATTACACCGAGACTCAGGACAAACAGACGTTTTGTTGCACACAAATATCTGTCCTGCGTGGTAATCGAACCCAGGACCTGCGGCGCGAAAGGCAAGCATTTATCAATCACGCCAACCGGCCCATCGATATAATTGCGATATAATAAAATTATTTAAGCTGGTCTACACTTTTTGAATGTGTATGCCCAAGTTTCTATATCTTGTTGTAGGTATCGAAGATTTTTCACAGCAATAATATAAAATTTATGATGTCACAAGTTTTTGCGGCTTCTACATACATATCTATTTTATGATATCGTAATGATAAAGTACGACAATCTATTTCCCTATTCAAATGACAGATTAGTAGTAGTAATATTACTGGCTTTGGTCATAGCTGCGTAACCCCAGTCGGTAAACCCGATTACATAATGATGTTTCCATAGGGCACCAGACCCTCGTTTCACCCATTTGTAAGTATTAGATATAAACAGTAGAGTAAAAAATTACAAATTAGTATTATTAGACATGAGACATTTTATTCATTTTAAAATTGTAGGAGGAATACCTAGACATGCCACCTGCAAAAATATCTGCGACTGAGTATATCGGACTTGCGCCCGTGGGCATTTTATCGCCTGGTTGGGGGAGCTCCTTATAATTAAAAACAAAGACATATTTTTGTTACATTTCTCTTTTGTTTTTAATTATATTCAGCTGTACCAAATATATAAAGTTCTGTATATTCTGAACATCGAGGGATACAACTAGAATATCATTATTGAATACAACAAAGATAAAGCTGTGCAGGAACACTCGTATGGGCTACAAAATGGGCTAAAGATTGCTGCTATAAAACTAGTAGGTTATTAGTTAGAAAATTGTAGAATAATTAAATATTTAAAAAAAAATATTCGTTTAACATCGAGTATTCTGTGCAACAGGCAGCATTCCTATTGTTTATAATTTAAAATATAGCCAGTTTTGGTACAAAAAGAAAATTGTAGTTTCTTATACAAGAGTGCACAGTTGCTTTTTAACCGTGTGCTCAATTTCGATAACCGAGCAAAAGAACCATTCTAAAATTGAATCACGAGCGCAGCGAGTGATTCAAAATTTAGAATCCTGAGCATTAGCGAGGTAATCAAAAAG
This sequence comes from Pseudoips prasinana, assembly GCA_951640165.1. Lineage (NCBI taxonomy): Eukaryota > Metazoa > Arthropoda > Insecta > Lepidoptera > Nolidae > Pseudoips > Pseudoips prasinana. The sequence continues at coordinate 25,164,606 of OX621251.1, read as the reverse complement.
CACAAGGTAAAAAATCTTTGTGCTCGAGTGTAACACATAACTTTTCATCACACCTCAACGAGGAAATGACTAAATGCGAAAAAAAATCTTATCATAAATACTTTTATTCCACTTTAGGTATTAATTACTATATTATGATATGTAAGTATTACAGGGCAATCTTTAAATTATAACAAATAATACTATAATACATAGACTCACGCCTGTTTCCCAGAGGGGTAGGCAGAGACAACGGATTTCCATCTGTTAAGATCTTTGCACACGTCAAAAATGATACTTATATTATTATTGTCATGGTCTTTGAGGCTGGGGGTAAAAGCCCTGATACAGTACCGCCTGTCTTACTGTATGGTACACCGTTGCAGAGAGTATACAGGTTTAAGTATCTTGGTCATATATTGACTCCCGGCCTCAATGACGATGATGACATTGAACGGGAGCGGAGAGCGTTGTCGGTTAGAGCGAACATGCTGGCCCGCAGGTTTGCACGATGCTCACTACCAGTTAAAATCACGCTCTTTCGAGCCTACTGTACTTCTTTTTACTCGTGCAACTTGTGGGCTAGATATACAAAAAAAAAGTACAGCGCTCTCCGCGTCCAATATAACAATGCGTTTAGGATACTTGTGGGGCTGCCTCGTTTCTGTAGTGCGTCAGGGATGTTCGCAGATGCGCACGTAGATTGCTTTTACGCAACAATGCGCAAAAGGTGTGCTTCTCTGGTGCGCAGGGTGTGGGGCAGCCCCAACAGCGTCTTAAGCATGGTTGCCAGTCGACTGGACTGTAAATACGATGGTCACTGTTGTGCAGTCTCCCATGGAATGGCACAACAGTGACAAACCGCCATTTATTTATGTATGTGTTCCGTGTTTGTGATTAATGTGATTGTGTGATTACTAACATAGTCGTAAGTTTATACTAACAATCTTGTTGAGTCATAGTTACTTGAATAAAGAAAGTTCTATTCTATTCTATACGGTTTAATTAAGAAAAACTTAAAGTAACTTCGCTACAGTTTGAATTAGAACAGTAAAATCTCAAAACAAATTTTAAAAGTACACCAAGAAGGTTCTGAGTCTTAGTTTTTAATAAATTAAAAAAGTTGTATGATACAATTCGGTACGATAGAGTTATATAGGATATTTTGCATTCACAAACTTAGTGCACACGATGCATGTTCTTAATTCAAATTTACTTTACCCTCTAGAGGATAAAAACGATTGTCCACTCAGATATCGAAGAGCAAAAATACTCTTTCCGAGATGTGGTGATGAAAATGTGTATTGACCACTTTCACGATATGCAATACTCTTAATTGCGTTTCTGCATGTGAGAAGGTGAGATCAGCACCACGTGAGACATAATGCTTTTACTACCATTAGATTTGTCAAAATGGTGCCAAAAAGTACTCTAGGCACCCTTAGTTATTAATGGGTACTAAGCAGCAAGCAAAATGTTGTCGGCTGTCGACTATTGCGTAGAAATAAGCTAAAAATATTGAAACCCAGCCTCCAAGTTCGGAGTTAATTTAGACTGATTTAGAGAATACCTATCATAGAAAATCTTATACTCGTAGATTACGCGTGACGTTTATATCTTTTACTCATCTGCTGCAGCCATGTACTGCATATTAAGAATACAATTTCGCTAAAGATGTGTGTGAGTGGAGGCTCTGCCAGTTCGTTTAGGAAGGTAAAGACAAAGCGGAACAGATATTATTTCGAACATATTATTATGTACCTATAAAAGAAACACAGAAAAGTCTTAAGATCTGGTTTTCTTCATTCTATTCGGGGGTAGGTAATACCTGCACGCCCATGGATTTAATCAAAGGCGAATAAAGAATAATTATTAAACAAAAGAAAAGAATCCCTAATCAGTATCTTTTTTTATATAGTCAACTCTGTCACGGTATTATTAAACTTTAGGTAACCCTTTTTCCACAATGTAACTTACACTGTCTACTAACTAAAAAAACTTGTTACAACAAGTTTATATTTTGATAATTAGTTTTTCTGACTTTGTAAATAAAAATCTTTACTGGACAGGACTGTGCAAAACAGTCCGCTGTTTAACCCTTAATAGGTCATAGGAGTATCATAGTGTATGTGCGTAATTTATTGGTTTTAGCTCTTATTGCGACACAATAGGGTTTAAAATGAAGTGGGGACTATTATATCATTGTGCAATTAGGGGTTAAACCTATACAGGTTACTTTTAAAGGACCAACAACCTATAGGAATAAAAGTTATGATGTTAGCTATCTCCAGCGACGTTGTTAGTGTTTTACAGGTAACCTTGTGTATTTTATAGTAAATAGGGAGTTTTGGCGCCAATGCAAAAAAAGACGCATCAGGGCATTGTTTCATTTTCAAAAACTGGTGTAAATTCAAGTTTTTATGTGTAAATATGGTTGATTTTTAGACATAACATCATGGACAACGTACACAAGTGGAGGAAAGTGCCATATTGCCGTGAATTGCGATTTCCTGTGTTGAATCTAAATCTCCATATAAGCCTTTAGTAAAGTCTCCACTGCTTTACTGGGGTACTACAAGGACTACGTATGACTTGACTGTGACGGACTTTACTTGACATGACGAAAATAAATGAAATAATAATATATTTTACGGAAGGCTTATAAGGCCGAAGAAGCCAGAGCCGTACAACTGAATTAAAAAAAATATATAGTAAATATATAGGTAAGCATAAATATGTGGCAAAGAGACCTATGCCAAATATTTTTTCTAGGGACATCAATTACATATAGAAATAGAAATGTATTCAAAATCGTGGCATACCTATTTTTACTGAACATGTTGTTAAATGCACTCAGTCTTTAAGATTCCGACATAACAAATCAATCATATTTCAGAGTTCCATGGCATCTGTAATATGTCAACTTTACAATGAGCGTACGATGGTTAACGCAATCAAACGTCAGAGAATGATCACAGAAAATAGGGCACCCTGTGAACCCCCCCAAATCACAAATTTTAATTTGATTAGGGTACATTCTACACCTTAGGGTTTAGCGTTCCCTTGTAACATACTTGCGAGGATTAATCTGGCACTTTATTTATTTTAAAATATTTTTTTTTATTTTAAAATAAATCTACTTAGTAATAAAAATGCCATAATATGTTGTTGTAGTACACATCTATTTTCATATCACATAACAAAAGTATTGAAGTCAATTAATTTGAGAATAATAAATCTTTTTAGTTAAGCTCTTCAGGGAGGGTGACAGCGGGGGCGGCGATGATGGGAGTGCCGATGATGACAGGCTCCACGGCGACGGGAGCGGTCTCCACAACCTGGACGGGAGAAGCGATGATGGGAGTACCGATGATAACGGGCTCCACTGCGACGGGAGCGGTCTCCACAACCTGGACGGGAGCAACGGGGAGAGTGGGGGTGCCGATGATTACGGGAGAAACAGGGGCGGTCTCCACAACCTGCACGGGGGCAACGGGGGCAGACTCAACAACATTGACGGGGTCAACAGCGGTCTCGACTACATTGACGGGGTCCACAGCGGACTCCACAACGTGGACGGGTTCGGGCTGGGCCTCAGCGGCGGCAACGGGGGCGACGGCAACAGGGGCGACATCAGCTGATTCCTGGTTGATGTTCAAGATGATCTGGACGAGGGGAGCGGAGGCCTCAGCAACAGCAGCGGGAGCGACGACAACGGGAGCGGCTTCAACGACGGGAGCACCACCATCGGGCATCGGGAAGTCGACGACAGCGGGTCCGACGGAGATGGGCTCAGGGCTGGCCTCAATGATGACGGGGCCAACGGCGATGGGCTCGGGGGAAGCCTCAATGATAGCGGGGCCAACGGCGATGGGCTGAGGGTTGGCAGCAATACCGAGGACATCGAGTAACATCTGTTCGAGGGCGGCAGCTGTGGCAGGGTGGGTGCTGGGGCTGTTGATGGCGGCGATAATCTCCTGGATCTCAGCCAGCTCACTGGTGACAGCTGTGGGCTTTATGACCGCGGCCGAAGCCATGGTAGCGACGAGGGCGAAGGCCAGGAAGAATTTCATCTTGATAATTCTGCAAATAAATTATAAACTTATTGTTTAAATGAGCCTTAAATATTATAAAAAAATAACAGGAATCAGACGTCAGACATCCTGTACCATACCACCCACCCAGAAGTACCCTCAAAAGCCTCAAAAGCTTTCTAAGGTACAGGGCATCCTCCACAGCGAAGTAGGTGACGATCGGTTTGACATGTGGAAAGTAAAATTTTCTTCATCGGGGTACCGAATCCACCACCAGGCCACGACTTAGCCTGGCCAGTGTGGAAAGCCTTAAACCGACTTCGAGTGCAAGTGGGCCGCTGCAGGCTCAAACTCTTTAAGTGGGGCATGATTGGTGAGAATGAGACGCAATGTCACTGTGGAACACAGGTACAGTCGATGCCGAATGCACTTGGGTGTCCTTCATGTCGCGACACTTGCACTTTGGAAGATCATTTCTGCCTCCTCCAATGCAGTAAGTGCAGCCACTTACTCAGCCAAATTACGTGCACTGCTGGACAAAAGGCTCCCCAAAGTATGGGAGGATATGCCATAATCGTGGCACTTGGCAGACGGGTTGTCGATCGCAGTTTGATGGTCATAGTTCACAGAAAAAAAACGGTGTTGCCCGATCTCTGGTAGGTATTCCCTCGGGACGATTTCTAGGCCTCCCACGAGATCAGATGGCGTGATGGTATTCTATGCACACACAGCAACTTAATGGTCAAGTTGGCTTTAATTATGTAATAACTTAATGCTGTTGAAACATTGACACGAAAGAAGAAGAAGATAAACAATAGTTGTAATATTATTTAACCTGGGCTACTCACTTTTTGCCTGTGAAATCACGACTATGCTGTAGAAAATTTTCGCAAAGTTTTTATATCATTTGGTATCAATTATTTTACAGCGCAATAATATTAAATTTATGATGTCATAATATTGTGCGGCTTCTAATACATGCCTATTTTACTATATCATAATGATAAAGTTACTATCAATTTACCTACACAAATGACTGATACTAGTCACCAAAATCATTTGCTTTTCTCATAACTCATGAAAACAAATGGTTTTACATATACAGACATGGGACCTTCCTAGTGTTCATGCCCGCTTGAGTATGTTTCGCCGGACCGTCTCAACTGGGCCGTGTTGAAACCGGTAGTAGATGAACCTGCTGAGTTTGTTTCGCTGCGTCTTCTCAGTTGGGGCGCATTGGATCCGGTGGTAGCATTAAAGCGCGACCGTCGTTTTAAACACAAGGTCCGTTATAATAATAATACTGAATTAATTACTTAATATAGACAGAACCATCCAGACAATATGTAGTAAAATATAAATTTCAATCATTAAACCTAAACTTACTCTCCTTGACAATAACTTAATACAAGCTAGCTAAATATCACTACTATTATAAAATAAATTGTATAAATGTTTTAACATTCCGTGTACCTAAATATCTGTAATATGCAACTAGAAATAATAACTGTATTACTATAAACATGTTCTGACTATTTACAAGCGTTTTTAAAGGCTACGTGAATAAAAACCTTTTTTATTTTTTTTTATTTATTTAATCCATTGAAAATTCTAGCCATCCGAAATCCGTTTCCATAGCTTCATGTTCTATAATACCTGGGCAACAGACACAGCTTATTTTGGTCTGTGACTCACGAAAATGATTGTCCCTAGACATGAAACCTAGCCAGATTGGTCAATTTCTATATATAGACTCAAGCCTGTTTCCCAGAGGGTAGAGACAACGGATTTCCATTTGTCACGATCTTTGCACCTCATTTGCCTCGTTTACTGTCATTATGCTGCCGGTTTACGGTACCTACTTCTGATCAAGTCTTTCTTGAGAACATCTCCGATTTGGTCAGAGAATGTTCTACGAGATTAATGTATATATACCTATAGATACATTACATACATGACGAAATGAGTCACATCATTACTGTTTAACTTTTGAACCATTTCAAACCAAAATAAAATTACAAACAACATACACAAATGAGAAGTACACAACAAGTAAATATTAACTAATTTAGGAACAAAGAGATGTAAGATGTAATGGCATCTCATTCTAATATAGTATATTAATAATAACAATAATATCCTGGGACATTATTTACACACGGCCATCTGATCCCAAACTACGCAGAGCTTGTACTATGGAAACCAGATGACGTACTACATATACTACTTTTCTTTTGTAAATACATACTTATACAGATAATTACACCCAGACTCAGGACAAACAGACATGTTCATGCACACCAATATTTGTCCTGGGTGGGAATCGAACCAACGACCTCCGGTGTGAAAAGCAAGCATTTTCCAACCACGCCAACAGGCCCGTTGTATTGATTGAAAAGAAAAGGGCATAACATTGAACTCTGAAACCACTAAAGCTGAGCACTAGGTGCAAAATTAGTCGGTAAGTTCTAAAGTTTCGCTCATTTTTAGGGTTCTGTACCCAAAGGGTAAAACGGGATATTACTAAGACTTCAGTATGTCTGTCTGTCCGTCCGTCTGTCACTAGGCTGTATCTCATGAACCGTGATAGTCAGACGGTTGAAATTTTCACAGATGATGTATTTCCGTTGCCGCTATAACAACAAATATAAAAAAATTAAGGGGGCTCCCATACAATAAACGTGAATTTTTTTATAGCTAATGGTATGGAACCCTTCGGGCGCGAGTCCGACTCGCACTTGGCGGGATTACTCAGTATTTCGCGACAAAACTAAATGCCATGTCCCTTTCGTAAGAGCTATATTAGATTATGTAGTAAAATGTAAATTTCAATAATTGAACCTAAACATAATCTCCTTGACAATAACTTAATACAAGCTAGCTAAATATCATTATAAAATAAATAACTAATAATGAATAAAATAATATAAATAACATTATTAAATAAATTGTATAAATGTTTTAACATTCCGTGTACCTAAATATCTGTAATAAGTAACTAGAAATAATGACTGTATTACTACAAACATGTTCTGACTATTTACAAGCGCTTTTTTAAAGTCTACGTGAAACAAACCTTTTTTATTTTATTTATTTTAAAGAAATGCAATGATGACAAAATTTGTTTCCTTGGTATTGCATAGGATCAGAGGCATATGTAACTAATCTTAATTTATTCTTTTTAGGGATTTACTTGCGGGAAGGTCATCGTCTCAGCGCTAGTTGGGTGAATCATCAGCACAGATTTTCAGCCTACAATTTTAAGCAAAATGTACTTACTATTAACATGATGCCGCCGCTGCCCATGAATCTATACTAATATTATAAAGAGGTAACGTTTGCGAGTTTGTGACGTTGTAAGGGGTAATTTCTGGATCTACTGAAATGATTTTCAAAATTATTTCACCAATAGAAAGCTACGTTATTGTGGAGTGTCATATAGGCTATGATTCATCATCATACTAAAGTATTTATAACGCGGAACGAAGTGCGCGGACTGCTAGTTACTAATAAGGTTGTCTTATTAGTTATTCAAGGGCAGCAGGATCATATTAATAGTACAGTTTACTTAAAGTTATTGATATACAAGACGTAACATAAATAGTGAACTTAACTTAAGCTGCCCTAGCTTCTCATGAAACTGATCAAATTACACAAAACCAGTTTGTGAGATACGAAAAAAATAAATTATATCCCCATATAATGCACCAGCTGGTCGTTATTCTTGTAAGAGAGAAAATATAGTCGTTTTTCTCTTCGATATCTGAGTGGAAAAGTCGTTTTAATCCGCTAGAGGATAAAGTAAATTTGAATTTAGAACATCGTGTTCACTTAGTTTGTGAATGCAAATTTACTTCTACCTTCATGGTGCCGAATTTACCATATGATTTTTTTTTTATTTCTTAAAACCTCAGATTCGGAATCTCCTTGGTGTACTTTTTAAATTTGCTTTGCGCAATATTACAGTACCTACCTAACAAAAATATTACACTTAACTGTAGCAACGTAAAGTACTTTAAATTTTTATGAATTATACCTTTGTAGTATTTGTAATAATTTAAAGAGGATTATGTAATACTTGCCTATTACAAGATACTTTTATTTCACTTTAGGTATTAACTACTAGTTAAAACCTAAACCGAAATAAAAGGATCTTGTCATTGAAATGATTTTTTTTTGCCTTTAGTAATTTCCTCGAGTGCAAAGACTTTTCACCCCGTGCCCTTTTGATTCCCTCGCTAACGCTCAGGATTCTAATTTTTAAATCACTCGCTGCGTTCTTGATTCAATTTTAGAATCCTTCGCTTGCTCGGTAATCGAAATTGAGCACGTGGTAAAAAGTAACTTTGCACTCTTGTATAACAAGTAACTATTGTTTATTTTGTTTAATGATTATTTAAAACAGATCAGTTTCATAGGCAAATGCATTTCCTTCACCTATGTCCACTACTTACGTTATGTCTGGTATAAAAAATAAAGGATTATCTTTATCCACAAAAATTATCCGGCCTTTAAAATGTTCTTAATATAATTTATGTAAGTACAGATTTCCGCTTTACAGTTTTATTATAAGTATACCTATATTAATACAGCGATATTGCTAGATTAATGGCATAAGATATGGTATTCCTTACTGATTCACTGAGATAATAATAAATAAATAAATATCTTAGGACAAATAACACACTGCCAACCGATTCCAAACTTGGCAGACCCTGTGCTATGCCAGCCAGACAACTGATAAATTTACTTATAGGTATATTTCTAAATACTTACATATTTAGTTTTTTTTTGTATATTTTTTTATTTGGTTATAATAACAATTCTACTAAAAAAAACAATTTACAAATAGAAAATAGCATTTAAGTCAAAATGTGCGGGTAGTGTGCCCAAGAAGCTGGCAACGTTGCCTCGTTGTATAGCCAAGCTGATACGCTGGCCGAGGTACACTCCCGCCCTTGGGTTACCGGAGGTTTCGACAAGGCGTCTGGACAAGCTTTTCACAAATTTCCGCGTGTCTGATCCCCATGGGCCCATGGTTTCAAAGCCAAACGGAAGAAAAATATAGCCGTCACCGATGGAAGCGTACTTTCTCCGCTTCAGGCCCTCTGCTAGATCGGCGGCAGCACCCGCTATCCTGGAAGTAGTACATAGTATCTATAGATAAAGCCATAGAACAAATAATTGTGCTTTAATAAGCAGAAAGACTGCCAAACCAGAAGTCGTCGTGATCACAAAGATTTTTCCTGGGTGTGGATCGAGCCCACGACTTCTGGTTTAGCAGTCTTGGACACTAACCACTAGACCAATAGGCCAGTCATTAGACCTCGGAATATAGAGGTTATAATTATTGGTCATCAGACCAATATTTATATATCTGGTTTTTACATTTCGTTTTCAGATTATCACATTGTGAAGGGAACGTGAAACTGGAAAAAAGTCTACTTATATCAATTTTACGAATCGAAATATTAAAATAATTAACATTAATATGTAACATTAACTATTGTATTTCTAAGTTATTATTTTGGGAACCTTTTCAGTAACTGGTTTAGTTGTCTATGCGTCAATTTCTTCTCACCCGGTACGAGAATACCTTTTTTGCCCTGTTCTCTTAGAGTTTTACCTCTCGCTGCATTCCTTGTAATAGCCTTGAAATGCCGATACTTCTTTTAAGCATTCTTGCTGGTCGAACTCAAATTTCTTAAAGCAAGAAAACTTTAATTTAAGTTTTTGCATATTAAGTAGGTACTTGCATAGAAGCCGCTTCTTTCAGTTTATTTATATTTCAGTTATTACCTTTTCCTGAAAATGTATTCTTCTTCTTTAGTGACAACAGTTAGCGCGCTAAGTTCGTTTCGCTGGGTCTTCTCAGTTGGGCCGCATTGGATCCGGTGGTAGCATTAAAGCGCGACCGTCGCGTCGTTATAAACACAAGGTCCGTCATAGTAATAATATTGAATTCTTAATATAGAAAGAACCATTCAGACAATGATTAGTAAAATATAGCTTAAACTATAAATTTCGATAATTAAACCTAAACATAATCTCCTTGACAATAACTTAATACAAGCTAGCTAAATATCATTACTATTATAAAAATAAATTTTATAAATCTTTTAACACTCCGTGTACTTAAATATGTATATGTACCTAGAAATACAAGCGCTTTTTTAAAGTCTACTTGAATAAAAACCTTTTTAGGGTTCCGTAGCCAAATGGCAAAAACGGAACCCTTATAGATTCGTCATGTCTGTCTATCTGTCTGTCTGTCCGTCCGTATGTCACAGCCACTTTTTTCCGAAACTATAAGAGGTATACAGTTGAAACTTGGTATGTAGATATATTCTGTGAACCGCATTAAGATTTTCACACAAAAATATAAAAGAACACTAATTTGGGGGGTTCCCCATACATAGAACTGAAACTCAAAAAAATTTTATTTCGTCGTACCCATACATGTGGGGTATCTATGGATAAGTCTTCAAAAATGATATTGAGGTCTCTAATATCATTTTTTTCTAAACTGAATAGTTTGCGCGAGAGACACTTCCAAAGTGGTAAAATGAGTGTCCCCCCCCCCCCCCCTGTAACTTCTAAAATAAGAGAATGATAAAACTAAAAAAAAAATATGATGTATATTACCATAAAAACTAACAACGAAAATTGGTTTGGACGAGATCTAGTAAGTAGTTTTTTTTTAATACGTCATAAATTGTATACGACAAATTACCTTTCATTTAATCAACTGAAATACTTGCTGGTACGGAACCCTTCATGTGCGAGTCCGACTCGCACTTGGCCGGTTTTTTTATTTTATTTAACAATATGGCAAAGTAAATTTGATAACAATAAACTAATAATTCAAATGTCATCGAAGGTCTTTGTTAGTTGTTTGGGACCAGTTTGTGGAAATGAAGAAAACGCAGTCCAACACTAGTCCATTGAAAATTATAATAAATGAAAAAAAGGAAGTCTGACAATAATAAAGTCGGACGTCAACGATTCGTTTAATATCGTTGTAAAAGCTGCCAGGTTCAGATCTGCGAAGTTGCAAGTGGTTAGTTTACACGCTCGTTTGGGATCTTTCTTCACAGCTAGCTGTGAAGAAAGATCCCAAACGAGCGTGTTGCAGCTGTGTTGCAGCGTGAACATAGTTCAAAGAACTTTACCTAACTACCGCAATTCTTTGGTCGTGTACATCGTTGCTCCATCTATCTCGGTCATAATTATTATTTTATGATGACTTTTATTTACAGTCTGATTATTGCCTGATATGGTTTTATACTAGTAGGTACTAAATATATCTAATATTAACAATGATCTTTGGCCATTATCTAAATGTGGCAATAAATTGCGGGATTTATTTGGAGATACCAACTTGCTGATGTGTTTCCTTCGTAAGTAGGATAATGACTTATTGAATATAACCACATTCTGAAGTTTAATGAGCATACGCTGGAGGAGTGCCCGGCCTGGGAGGCCGAGAGACGAGTCCTGGTCGCTGAGATCGGACGGGATCTTTCGCCGCCAGCAGTCGTGTATGCGATGCTGGCTGGCGACTCCACCAAATGGGACGCCGTGGTCTCCTTCTGTGAGGCAGTTTTGCTGCAGAAGGAGGCCGCCGAACGGGATCGGGAACAAGCCGATCCCGCTCGTAGGCGGAGGAGGCGTCGGGGTGGCGGTGGCAGCCGTTAGCCCAACTCCCCTCGGGGCTGCGGTGGCAGTATGAGAAGTGTCCTCAACTGCCGCCACGTGCAAGCAGCCCCGAGAAGACAGCGAACTGTTTGTGGCGCAGTCGCTGTGCCGTACTGGCAGGAGTCGACAAATGGGGAGGGCAACCCACAGTCCTCCCCGGGTGCGTGTCCCAACCATCTGGGACACGGCGCAAAAGAGGGGCACCGGAGCAGCATACCCGCGTTCCCGGGGCTCCCCCTATAAGGCGCCAGAAGAAGTCCACGGCAGGTTAGGTTTAGTCGGTGCGAGTCCGACTTTCTCCACCCGCAGACACTTTTTGCGGGTGGCATGCATTAGCATTCCCCCTGCCTTATCAAAAAAAAAGCATAGCATCCTTAGCTTTATAGTGCGACAAGGATATTTATGAACGTGGGTGAAAGTGGAACTAACGCCGCCAGCTTTCAGTCTCTTTGACAGTTCCACAGAGCATAGTTATTTCTGCCACAGCTTGCTTTGCGGATTGTTGGCTCTAAGTTTATTATTTTGTATTATTGGCTTTAAAACACTAGCAATTTGCTAAAAGTGATAGAAAGTGGTGTCAGGGAAATAGTCCTAAAGGTTAAGGAGTTTTTCATGAAAGAAAAATACAATGTAGTCCCCATAATTCCATTTGAAAAAGTTAACGTGTGAGTTGCCGCCGCGATAGGTAAATGTTACCATGCTTGATTTTTAAGTCGACATGTTCATGCACACAAATATCTGTACTGAGTGGGATTAAAAAAACTAACTAGGCCAACTGGCCCGTCAAAGTTATACAATTGATACAAAATACAATAGATTGAAATTGAATGGATCTATTGCCATTTTTAAATTTTCCCATAATATTAGGGAATTTTCTTTAAAGCAACCCTTGCCGTCATAGTGTCGCCCTCCCACAAATATCAGTCACATTCATTAAGATCCTTGTCCCACTGTACACATACTTTTTGATACCATCTATGGATATCTAGCTATACACATCAAAGAATATAATAATAAATTCTTCGACCATCGAAGTAATAAACTATATCTTCTTTCAGCTTCGCTCCTCTGCCATAGTGCAAAAAAGATAAGACATTTATTATGTGTCCGATGCTCGATGACATATTATAAACTACTGAATATTTTGTTTTATTATTGAACGTTAAATTGCAAATTTTCTGAACCCTTAGAAAATGATATATATTATGCATGGCGTTTTTCTCTATCTCGCTCGAGTAAAAGAAAACAAATGGTTGGTATCTTTTAAGTTGATTGGTTTATGCTTTATCAATGCGTGACAGTTGACACCTGACAAAAGACTGGAACGCGTCCAAAATAACCTCTTCTGTTCAGTGTAATTTTAGAAATAAGAAAAGTAATTTTAGTTAATTGGTCTCAAATACAAAACTAAAATGAGGCTCACACCTGCTTTATTTTCTCAAGCTGGACGGAAAACTGCAAGGGCTCCTCAAGGAGAACCTGTTCCTTTCCAAATGTTGTTGCCACTGAAGTTGAAAAATACAGTTTCAGGAAAGGGTGATAAACTGAAAGAAGCGGCTTGTATGCAAGAAATGCAAGTAATGTTTGCTTGCTTTAAGAAATTTGAGTTCGACCAGCAAGAATGCTTAAAAGAAGTTTCGGCATTTCAAGGCTGTTACAAGGATTACAGCGAGAGGTTAAAAACTCAAAGGGAACAGGGCAAAAAAGGTATTCTCGTACCGGGTGAGAAGAAATTGACGCATAGACAACTAAACCAGTTACTGAAAAGGTTCCCAAAATAATAAGTTACAATGTATCAAGTAAAATAGTATTTATAATTATTATTTCTAGAAATACAATAGTTAATGTTACATATTAATGTTTATTATTTAAACCTTCCTTTTAGTACATTTTTCATAACTATAGAGACTTGAAGAACTTGCCAGTTCAATGTTCCATTCAGAATGTGATAAACTGGAAATTCATTTGCTATTATTTCACACGTAACCTTACTTCATTATGTATGGAAGCTTGAGAGGCCAGAGGTCTGAGGCTGAGATCTATAGAGCGTACTTAGACTTTGCTCAAACTTTACTTACGTAAAACTTTGCTAAATGTATGCTAAGCTTATACTTTGATTTGGTATTTATAGACTTTTTGAAGTTAAGATTATGCTTAGCATAAGCTAAGACAGACAAAGTCAAAACACCAATTGTAATTTCGTTACATGCATTAACTTATGTCTAAGTAAAGTCTGAGCAAAGTCTAAGTACGCTCTATAGATCTCAGCCTGAGGCTCAGGTGTCTTAATCATCACATTGTGATCTACACTACCCATTTTTCTTGTTCATCCTGAGGTCACCTGGAAGAAATTGCAGCTAGTAATAAAACCATACATATAATATCCTGGGACATTATTGACACATGGCCATCTGATCCCAAACTAAGCAGAGCTTGTACTATGGAAACCAGATAACTGATATACTTTACATATACTACTTTTCTTTTGTAAATTATTTATATAGATAAATACACTCGGGACAAGCTGAGCTGTTCATACTCACAATTATCTGTCCTGGGTGGGAATCAAACCCTCAACCTTCAGAGTAAAAGTTGTAGCCCTATAAATACCGAATCTCATGTACTACGCTCACAAGCAGCAATGCATTCATACACTCTTGCAGATTCGATGACAGGATATGAGGATCTATCAAAAGAATAATTATTCCCAATAGTTCTACTGAAAAGTCTTACGGTAGAACAAGTCCAACAATTTAATGTGTTACTGAATAGTAGAACTAGTGGGACTCTTCTTAGCAGCAATTTACATTCATGATGCATTGCTATTTATTTAAAACTAGACTGTTGGTGAAAATAAATTTCTTTCTGGCTTGGACTAAATAGATTGGTCCCGTTATAACCTAACCTACTTTTCCTATTATTTTGTTGCGCAATCAGTTTTTTTGATATGACAATTATTTAGTTGATGAACATTACACTTAAATTGATGGGTGATAAGTTCTTTTAGTTGTATTTAGTCATTTATCATAGCACTACTAGTAGTGGGTATAGAGTCCCACGGATTCTACTGTTCAGTAAGACATTATATTGTAAGACTAGTAAGGAAAAATACTCACAATTTCTACCATAGGACTTTTCATTACAAGTGGGAACAAACCCAAATGAATGGCTCATATAACAGATTACTATGTTATAGAAATAACGGATAAAAAATTTAAATAACCTGAATAGAGGTACCAACTCCAATAGAAAGTGCCATCTGGTTCAACCAAATGAAGTCCACAGCTGGACATAGGCCTATCCAAAAGATTTCCAGAATAGAATTGTGTGTCCATAATTATTTAGAGGTATTTATATGACATAATCGCTACGCTTTGCAAACGGGTTTGTAATCACAGTATGATGGTCATAGTATCAGCAGTTCTCTGGGAGATATTATCTCTGGACGACTTCTACGCCTCCTATGGGTAATATGGCTGGTGATATTCTTTATCAGCTTGCCGGCACAGGAGACTGGCACATACTACTTAGTTTGTAGTATTATTTTTATGTTAGTTATTTCCATGAATTTATGTTTACATTTGAACATCAATTCATGGTCATAACAAGTACTATGCTAAGACATATTTCAAGTTGCAACTGTTATTACTTAACCTCAGTCAGAGCTCATCAGGAAAGGGGGCAGGGTTGGCGACGAGTGAGTGATGGCATTGGTATTGCACGTGTCATTGGCCGCTTACCATTTGGGGCTCTACCGGCTAAGTCGCCGAACATCGATTTCTTAAATGGCGTTCAAATAAATAGAGGTTAAAAATGATTTAATCAATCGTTAAATCGGCTTCCATGAGTACATGTGACGTCATAAATGGTCCGGAATCGATTGTCAACGTTGAAGCCGATTTAACGATTGATTAAGTCATTTTTAACCTTTACTTATTTGACGCCATTTAAGAAATCGATGTTCGGCGACTTAGCCGGTAGAGCCCCTGCATATAAGTGCTTTTTTGCAGACTTGTAAGTGGCCAGTAAAAAAAAACAAATTGGAAAATTAATTAAGTCACATTTCATGTTATATTATATTAAAATATATGTCATTACATTCTTAATAAACAAGTAAGTGTATAGAGTAAAAATAGCACGGTTATCACTTTGGGGCAGTGTGGATCCATTGTGGTGAAGACACTTGAAGCTCGATGCGGCGTACAGTGATCAGTTCATCGTCAATTTCGTGCACGTTGTAAAATCTCTCTAGCTGTTCTATAGCTTTATCTTCCAGCTGAAATAATAAACCATTTTAATATACCTTCACAAAGTGAATTGATAACTTATTAATGTAAGCCATAGCTAATGTAGGAGGGAACACCACCAAGAGTTTGCCTTCCTAGTTGGTCTAGCGGTAGCCTGTACAAAGACAGTTAATTTCCCGGGTTGTGCATAAAAGAGATTTTAAAATTTTTCTACATTTCTGGCAAGTCATTGTTTGAAATTGGCTTATGTGACGTAACTTTCACCTATGCAAATTTTACCAAATGCACTGTAATTAAATTTGCCATTGTTAGAATTAATTTATGACTTGTCAGGCACCTTGTAGCCGATGTTTTAAATATCAGCATCAATGCCTGTCAGCATCAAATTTACAATTCTCATTCATTTTAAACAACAATTACGTGCGATATCAATTAGAAAACAAAACGCTGCTTAGAATTTACGGAAAGACAATACTACATTTTGACAATACAGAAACAAAGGTAAAATTATGGATAAAATATTTTTATACCTGAGTCATAAAAAGGGGTTTGGTCATGATCCTCGAAAAATCTTCCCTTTGCTTCTTCTGATCAGTGAGAATTTTGTTGAACTCAATTGTTTTTGCTTTAGGACTGCTACTTGTGACTGGAGCCTCACAGATTTTCCAAGGATTCTTCGGTTTTTCGGGCGGACTTCCCACATTTAATTTACCAAAGCAATTATCAATGCTTTGGGATGGAGATTCTCCTTGCATAGCCAACTTCTTTCTCTGCTTCTGGGATAGCTTTGGTCCTATGTGATTAATGACTAGATTTCCTTGGGGTGACCTAGCCATTTCAGCAAAAGGAGAATCTTTAGGAGACTCGGACATACGCGAACTAGTCGGTAAATTATTGTCCTGTATTGTCATGGCACTTGAAGAACTGCTCTTAATTAGTTTGGTAAAAGATTCGGTGGGTGCTTCGTTCAGAATATCCTTCGCCGAAGTTATAGCTTTAAGCCTTGCTTGGACAACTTTCTGTTGCTTTTGCTGGGTAGATGGCACTTCTATCCACTTCTCTTGTCTCTCCTTCGCTCCTTTTTCCGACTCCTTAGGTATTTTACTTAAAGATAGTGTAATATCCCCTGAGATTTCATTGGATAGATCTAAAGAAGTAATTGAGCTTACAGATTCATATCTCATGCGTTGTTTTTCACTATCAGTGTAATCAATCTTCTTTTTGCTTCTCTTTTTATTAGTTAGTTCAATAATACTATCATCTTTCTTATAATCTTCGTCGGTCAACTCCAAATTGACGGGATAGGTTTTAGCGAATTCTTCAATCGTCTCATCGCTAGGAGCATTATAGAAGGGAGTAATAACTCTGGAAGACATAATAGGGTTGAATTTGCAGTAATATTTAGTAATGTCGTCCACTAAATTCTCTTCGACTAAGTCTAAAGATCTGTTTTCTAGTACGCTGCATAGATTTAGAGAGATGAATTCCATGCAGCATTGTTTTAGTTGAGTTGCATTGTATGTATGAGCAAATTGGCAGAGCTCCGCGCAATTTTTCAAGTTGATCATGTTGGCTAAGCCGACTTCGCACATTTCTCGTAGACGTGTGATGAAGAGCTGGTCGGCGACTACGAGCAGGTTACATATAAAGTCGATGCTGTCACAGTTGTCAACTTCGGGGCATGAGTCGGTGTAGAGGAAGTTTACGACTGGGAGAAGGATGCCGTAGTTGATCGGCAGCGTCACTTTTGATAGGAGTTTACTCTGCGAAAAAAGGTTAGACTATAGAATGTTTTAAGACCATCCACTGTACAGCGACGTATCGGCGGATACACTTTAACCTTGGTTGCGAATTTAATACGGCAGCTATAACTAACTAATCGTGTGGCCAGTGGTTACCCTAGTGTCAAGAGTTGTTCAAGCCGTAAGCGTCTGACATGGCTTAACGGCTGTTGTCTAATGACTACAACCGGGAAGACAGCTTAACGTGCCCTCCGAAGCACGGAGACACTCAGAAATGAATCACTTTCGCGGTCACCTATCTATGGACTGTCCGCGAGTCTAATTGCTTCACTTTGCCAATGACTTACGGAGCGGTGAGAGTGTCTAGCTATGACCGCCTCAATTATAAGACAATAATAAAATTATGTGACATCACCACGTCGACTCCATGCAAAATGTAGATTATCACTAAGAAGTAGAGATATAATTTATTTATTTTTCATTCGAGTTCCATTTGGCCTATAAGTAAATGTACTTTCATTATACATTAACATAAATTAGTTCCACTACCTCAGTCCAAGAATGCATGAACATCCCCTGGAAGTACTCCAGCCTGGCCGCGAGTATGCATTTGTGAGCGGGTATCGGCACATTGTCTTTGGACACTACGCTGGTGTCCACCAGTTCTGGGAACGCATCTCTTTGCCACAACGGCGCCGGGTTTCGAGTGTACGTTGCACTTTCTTTGAGGCAAATATTGCCGTCTTTGTAACTGAAAGATAAAAGAAAGTAAGTTAGCAAAATCTATAGCCTTCTCATTGCGGCCTATAGTGAGACATTAATTGATTGAATTCGTGGAGGGAGCCATTAAGTGCTCCTACATGCAGGATAGAAAGAGGGACACCGTTTGGGTTACATCACATAAACTACCCAGGACCAATCCACGAAAAACGGGATGCCACCAACCGGTGGAAAGTGCAAAATCTCATTCGCAGACGAAACTAAACCTATGAATGAGATTTTGCAGTGGGATACCGTCCTGCTGTCCATTTCTCTCGCCACCGCCCTGAGGAAATCTGCAGGCGCTATGCCCGTCAGCAGATAGAGCACTCTTACTGGGGTCAGTTCAGACATCCTATGCTTATTCGACTAGTTCCATTAATTCCATTAAGCTTGCGTGGGCGCCTTGACTCCACACAGGGCTTGCGTATTCGAGTATATAGTGTTATAAAGGACCTTTATGTTTCGTGTACTGTTCAATGACCAATCTCCAAAACGTCTCTGGGTGCGATTTAAGCGGGATGCTATAATTACGTTATGCATGCTCGTTGTGTGTGAGATGGCTATACTGCGCGCAAATGCCGACGGAATACGAAATAATTTAAAATATAGAACAAATTAAAAAAAAAAAAATTAAATATAGTACATAATTATAGTATAACATGTAACATAATATGTGGAACGTATTTAAAGACGCTTAATTTATCTGTCTGTACACATTTTTTGGAATTTTTGATTTTATTTCAGTTTTTAGAAATATTTGAAGGTGTAATTTAACACCATACCCAATTTTCGCACACTCAAAATACGAAATTTAATTATGCTCTAATTTTGACTTCAAATTTAATTAAAACCAACTAGACAATAAACTTTCCTAAGCAAGAAATAATTCTCCAAATCGGCTAAAAATGACACAGTTCTGTTGCAACATGAAAAAACTACAACTGAATTGAGAAACGGTTAAAAGGTGGTTGAAAATCATGACTTACTAGAACTTATCGAGCAGTTTGTGCAGCGCCATGACTTGCAGCCGCTTGGCGGTGGCCTGCACGAGCTTGACGGGGTCGCAGTACATGTGCGTGCGGGGCGGCGTGTCCGTACTACGCCGATTGCGCCTCGCTTTGGTTTTGTCGTTCTGTTTGCTGTACACTTCGAATGCTGATATTTCCGACGAATTTTCTGTGATAATAAAGATAACATGTTAAGTCACTTATGACAAAACAATATAACCTGCACTTCTGTATTGAATAAGATCGACACGAATATTATTATCTGGGTTTTATAACGTAGTAAAGCCACCAAAACAAATGTCTCTCAGACAATGCGCCGTAAATAGTCTGTAACCGACGCAAAGGCCATATATATAACGTAAATGAACAGAACACTCCACATAAGTAGAAGCTTACCTTGTCTGTACCTACAGGACTTTGTAAGAGACTTGCCTAGTTGGACTAACAGTAACGTGTTCAACCGAAGATAGTGAGGTCCTATTCGGGCCAAAAAAGTGAGTGTGAAATTTTTCTGTTAAAAAAATCTCTGTATCAGCCAGAAGTGTGAGAGTTAGCGGTATTATACCCTCGTGCCTCGAAAAGCACGTTAGGTCGTCGGTACTATACCTGACATCTTTCCAAGTCGCGTCGCTATCTGTCCTATCGGATGTGATGGAGAGTGTGGAGTAGTGCTCAGTGCAGTGCAAATTGCTCCTATGCATTTATTTCGTAATAACAAACTATACTGTCGTATATTGAACTATAGAGCAATGGAGAGGGTTATGCTAGGAGTTAACTTCGAGATTGAATCAGAAAGGTACACATTCACAGACAACTGAAGTAACCGACATAGCCCTAAGACTTGCCAAAATGAAGTGGCAATGGGCGGGGCACGAACCGGAAGACGCGCGTGGGCAGGTCCCTTACGTCGCCGGAAGCCACTGGATGCAGGTAGCGCAAGATTGTGAAAATCTTTGGAAGAGGCCTTTGTCCAACAGTGGGCTCCTTTTGGCTGATATGATGATGATTTTGTATGAGTCCCAGTATTTTGGCAGCTGAACAATTAAAACTTCACTTAACCAGGATTTAAGCACCTTCACCTGATAGTAATAATAATAATATCTTGGACAATGTCACACAGATCATCCTAGCCCCAAACTAAGCAAACCTTGTACTATGGGTACCAGGCGACGATATACATACTTATATAGATAGATAAATACTTACATACATAGAAAACATCCATGACTCAGAAACAAATATTCGTGCTCATCACACAAATATTTGCACTTACCGGGATTCGAACCCAGGACCAGCAACTTCGTAGGCAGGAGCACTACCAACTAGGCTACGGTGCAGTTACCTATTAAGTCCGGATCTTCAATATCGTCAACTTCTTTATCCTTCTTTCCCACTAGATCTTCCTTCCGTATTTTAAGCCCACATGGGCCTAACTCCGTGACGTCACAAGTGCCCGTATACATGTACTTGAGAACTCTTTCAAAGGCCTCTGGGTGGACATTATCGAGCGTAATTAAGGGTTTCACTCCTGGTGTAAGAGACTCTTGGTAGAGTTTGTAGAGATGCTCGCTGCTAGACGCGACGATGAATATGTGAGCGGGGTAGAGCTTTGGTCCGACCTGGGAATATATCACAACATGTAGTAATATGATGCAAATCCGCACCATTAGCAATTGCCTGATGTATTCTTTCATTTTTTTTTATGGTTCCGTTTTGCATCAGGCGTAAAGGCTTATAGGGACTAGTCCCTCCCTCTTACCCACTACAGCAACTCCTCTAAGTCAGAATCAACAGAGGTAACAGAATGAAATGACACTGAGCGGTGAGGCTCAGGCATGTCCCGGGGAATCGCTTTAACTTTCTTGGATCCCGCAACGAATTTAATCAGTAAGAAACAAGGAGCAGTTTGAAAATGAATGATGAAAATAATGCCTCCAAAGCAAAGTGGGAGACAAAATGATATAATAATAATTATTATTTATTTATTTTAAGTAACATGACTCATATTTGTTAGTAACAATAATTCTTAGACCTATATTAGTATTCCTACAACAACACACACACACACACACACACACACACACACACACACACACACACACACACACACACCCACCCACCCACCCGAAACCCACATCGAAGCAAGTGATGTGATTGGTAATGGAAATAAAACAAGAAATTAATAACAGAAATTTATTAGAAATTCAAAAATTGCTAAATAAAATTGTTTTATGCAGCCATTGTCGCATCGAAATGCGATTTCCCATTATTTTAAGGGTCTCCTCTTTCGCGTACGTTTTCATTCTTATGCTTAAATATCTGTTCGCGATACATTTAATTAGTTCTAATTCATGCCTTGATTCAGTGGTGAGAGATTGTACTGGATGAGAAATATCGTTTAAGCGAGGATAAAATTAATGTATGATGACGTTCATCATACATTTTTTCGTAAAATTTTCTTCACATTGGTGGGATAAGGTAACAAATATTTTTTCAGTGAATAATTACAATATCGAACACTATTCTAGAAGCATACTTAAGACCACCTCTGTCGATGAATGTTGTAAACGATGAAAAATTACAAATGTCAAGAATGTCGTAATTATGCTCACTCACTACCAAAGCAGATTTTATTTTACACTGGCATACTTGCTAGACAAGGACGCACTACTATTTTAGTTGTCTCGCCTGGCTCGTTTTTCTACTTTTACAACTGGCAGGGAAAAAGAAACCATATTGTATTGGCTTAGAGTTCAAATTTGTAATCAAATAGTATAGAAGTACACCATCCAGTTTAACGAAGTTAATATAAATCAATGGTTGGGGCTGACCCGTACGCGGCGCACCAGGGAAGCGCATCGTTTTCTCATAGTTGTATAAAAACAATCAACTCGAGCATCCGCAATCATCCCTGATGCACTACAAAAACGGGGCAACCCCATCAATATCCTGAACGCATTATTATATTGTATGCGAAGGGCGCTGTACGATTTCTGCGTATAATGAGCCCACAGACTGCACGTGTAAAACGAAGTAGAGGCTGTAGCCTCATAAAAGGAGGAGTTAGAAAAAGAATAGTTTCACTTCCCTCCAGAGCAAAGTGGAGACAGAATGATATAACGAGGTAATAGGCTCATAAAACGAGGGAGAAAGGAGGGGTTAAAACATGAATAGTTCTACTTCCCTCCAGAGCAAAGTGGAGACAGAATGATATAACGAGGCAATAGCCTCATAAAACGAGGAGAAAGGAGGAGTTCGAAAATGAATAGTTCTACTTTCCTCCAGAGCAAAGCGGGAGACAGAATGATATAACGACGCTATAGCCTCATAAAACGAGGAGAAAAACGTCAAAGGGTTTTGTTGTAAAATAGAAATATTGTTAAGTACCTTAAAAACAACATCGTGAAGTAAGTCATCATCAGAAGCGCTTTCTCGTAGAGATTCCATGTGTTTCGATAAACTGGACGGAGATAACTCTGGCAAAGATCGCAATCCACATGTTGGTTTTATCTGTAAAAAAAAATACAATATAAGCCAAAATTGTCCTTAGATTTCGAACCATTTGGCAAGTAATTTGGTTTATAACCTGCATATTATATTATTTTGTTTTACGGGACTGACTACATCATAACATCGTATAGAAGTAAAGTGATTTATTAGTAATTAACGAGTGTAATGTAGGTGCCCGATCGCAAATTAACAAGAGTGCATTAATTACTCACTCGGGTGCGTAATCTACTTTTCATTCAATTACCAACGCTATCTATTTCCAAGTCTTTAAACTTTTTAATAGTTTTGGTACAAAATGCACACCATATTTTTTTTTTCACCCACTCTGTTTCTTTTTGTTGATTTTTATTTTCAGTCAGTATCTTTTTGGTCAATTTGGTGACATAAAACCTCTGTTGTAAATTTATATCCAAAAACAGTGCATCAATCAAAAACTGTGCATCAATCAAAAACTATGCAACAATAAGATTTCATTTCAGCACTGTTTTGTTTCTAAGCAAAAAATAGGTCTTTTGTGATCGGTTTTGTAGTGATTGGTGACAAAATTAAACCGTAGTTAAAATAAAAAGATATTCCTGTATATTCCAAATGTGTAAATAATGTCCCAGGATATTATTATTATGCAAATTGTTTTACCGGTCAACAACAACAACGACATCTGTGGTCAGAGAAACCTGGCCTCGCTATCTTGCTCACCTTGAAAATTTCACTATTAGTTACTAAAGCTAATATGATGTATAGCAATAAAAGTTTATATGTATCACACGTACCTGTAGACAAGCAAAATTATGTCCCTCGCTATCCACAGCGATAGCAACAGCTCTATACACATTCGGTATTTTACTGATCTTCACAGAAGTACAGTCGTCCTTTTCCAAAAACTTCACCAAGGCAGATCTGTTGTCTCTTTCCTTCTCTTTTTTGATTGGTTGCGGCTGAGTGGGCGTGGTCTTGCGGGATATTGTACCAGTAAACGCTTCACCGTATTTAGTCGTGAAATAGAGAGCGTCGTGAGTGAGCGCTACTTGGGTTATGATTGTCTGGTGGACGAGGCCGAAAACGCACCTGGAAATTTGTAATTTAATTTTTAGTTATTTTCTTACTAAAAGTGCGCGTATTTTATTTCATGAAATCACTATTCCGAAATATTCAGAACAAGTTATGAATCTATTTCTGTAAATGGGACAATCAGCTTATCCTATTTATCTATATTGTAAATCAAATAGGTAAATTATTGTAAATCAAATAATATATATATATATATATTATTTGATTTACAATAATTTACCAAAACACTGGAAAGAGTTAAGTAAAAATGAGCTCAAACATCATCTTAGAGTTTTTTTAATAGATAAAGCATACTATGACATTAACGAATATTTAAACGTAAGTCTCTAATTGCACTACATAAGTCAAAATATGCTATTTTCTAATTTTGTATCTAATTTATTTTATTTGTATTCTAACATAACTTTAATATTTTTTTTATTATTATATAATTTATTAATTGATTTCAATATATTATATTAGTGCAGGTCTATGAACCTAACCAAAATTTGTACGCCATGTAGCTATGGCAAACATGACTGTTATATCTTAAGTGTACTATCTTGCATGCAAACTGTGTGTATACTCATGTTGGACAAATAAATATCTTATCTTATCTTATCTTATCTTATCTTGTATTGTGCAACATATTCTGGCGTACATAAAGAGAGGTATGATAGAAAAATTGTCCTAAGGATTCTGGAATAGAAACTGACAACCAACGAAGATCGTTCACAATATGACACAAGTTCTCCTTTTTGAAAGTTGCTAGATATTCTGGCCGAAAACAGATCAATATGTATGTATGCGCATGCACTTATCGCGTGAGGTCGTAGAAGTAATTCAAAACTAATATCCGCCAAGAACAGGCAGCATCGTCTCTGTATGCTATGACTATCATACTGCGATCGGTGATCTGTCTGTCAAGCATAGCGCTCATATCAATTTATATATTAAATTATCACACGTGACTTTTCCACCTTGGGATGAAACCAATATGAGAAAAAAAGGAATTTTAACAGATCTTATTTGTATGTACAATAGTTGGAAATATATTACAATTTATAAAACATTTTATTTAAGGTCATCGTAGCCTAGTTGGTAGTTCTCCTGCCTACGAAGCTGGTGGTCCTGGGTTCGAATCCCGGTAAGTGCAAATATTTGTGTGATGAGCACGAATATTTGTTTTTGAGTCATGGATGTTTTCTATGTATATACGTATTTATCTATCTATATAAGTATGTATATCGTCACCTAGTATAGTAGTAGTGACATTGTCCCCAGATAGTATTATTATTATTTTATTTAAGGATGGACGTTATAGGCCCCTACAAGTTGGACCGATGATCGGGTGCGGGTCGCCGGCAGCATTGGGATCCGGGTAGGGTAAGAACGTCTGTTGTGGAGATGTTTGACGCCTTCGTCCAGCAGTGGACGTCTTTCAGCTGATGATACTCCTAAATAAATTGTTTTGTTTACCTTGTGAGTTTGTTGGTAGTATCTTGCCAAATGAAGAGTTGTCCAACGTTGGTCAGTAATAACACCGTGACCCGAGAATAAGCTCCTTGGTCGCTAACTTTTGCCTCCACGCATACTTGACGCAGATTTATTTGTCTGAAAACATAACAACAATTATTCTAACAATAATAATAATGTTGTTGGGCATTACTTATGTTCTAAAATATCATAAATAAAATTACGCCATTAAAATTGTATCCTACAGTGGTTATGACAAAAGATAAGTCGGTAAGATACCGTATTAAAAATGTTGTCTACTTTATTTTATTTATTTAGTTATTTATTACGAACTGGTACACACGGCTACATATCAAGCTATACATTTCCAATATAAGCTGACCTCTCATTGTATGGAAATCCTATACAACGCAGTATCAGCTTATACTTGAAATGTATAGCTTGATATGTAGCCGTGTGTACCACGGTGCAGTAGTAGCAGTAGTTTAAGGCAATATCAGACCGGTGTCACTAAGCACTTCTATGCGACCGTACGAGTACATTGAAGGACCAGATCCCCATAAAATTACCTGGTGAAAAAGGGACAAAACGATCTACGTCTGATCAGGGCAAAATATTCTTCCTTGTGTAATGATGCGGTTCTAGTGATTGCAATCCGGCGTCATTTTCAGTCCGGCCGGATACGACCGGATTCCCATCAATCCAGTCGGATCCGGCCGGATTGATTAAATCAAGATGATTTTCGCTTTTTAGTACAAAATAAGTGAGTTAATCAAGTGTCACTGCACTTATATGTAGGTAGTTTATAAAAAATAAATCACAAATATATAAAATCGACTTTATTTCCTAACCAATGTTAAGACAAATAGACAACAAGAAAACAATTAAAATTTAGTAGTGCAGGTAACTAATAATAATTTTATGACGTAACGAACGAGTAGCTCAGTCTTTCTAGATTTCACTTTCACAGATATATCAATTTATAAGTAACAATATTAATTATTAAGTAACTATAATATCTAATAGATACAATTAACCTTACGTAATTAACTGAAATGAGATCAAATTCTTTATTAAAGTATTTGAGAATGCTAACAAACAAGTCTTATAGGTATTTATGATTATGACAGATACCATCATGACTTGATGAATCTGTCGAACGAATGAATGGCAAAATTATCACAATAATGAGTTTAGATCTCTTTAGTTTAATCAACTTACGATAAATAATTATTTTAAGTAATAATTGTAAAAAAATATAAGTATTAAAAGAACATTCCCACAAACTGCTACCACCGGATCCGGTCTTCGGATCCGGTATATTGGTACCGGATCCGGTAACCATTAAATGATGCCGGATCCGCCGGATTACCGGATCCGTTTTTCCGGATTGCAATCCCTATGCGGTTCGTGTTCATCCGCTCGCGTTCTTAAGGTAAATAAAATTAAAGGCTTAAAATAAAATTAAAGGCTCAAAAGAAAATCATGACAGTTCAAGAAATATAAGAGAATCTAGCTAGCGCAGACGTTGTATGTCTGATATTTCGCTATCGGAGCGATAGAAGCTCTCGTCGTGCGTATTGATAAGTATACATATAACTCTCTCGCTCACTTTACCTGAATAAAATGAAAGGTATACAGCGTGCGCGCAAGCTAGTGTAGAAATTATTCCGTCGGTCGTAAAGAAGCCATTTCTTCAAGTGTCTTGAGTCTGTGTACAAAGTTTTAATCTTTATTCTGATACTTACTTGATAGCAATCTTCTTGCAGATGTACTTGTGTAGTAAGTACACATCACCACGACTCGTGGTTATGACTGTAGCGGCATCTGAAGCGTCCACCAACTGTATTCCTGCCTCCTCTTTATTGTTCATTGATATTGCCACCTACAATGACAGTATAGCATTATCAATCTATTGCCCATCGGGAAAGTTTCCGTTACCGGCGCGAATTCAGGACTGTGTTGCCCATGCAAAAATGGGATAATCCATGTATCTCGGGGAATAAAATTTATATTAAAAAATATTAATAGTGTCGTCTCTTAGATTAGCAAATAGCGTGAGATATCAACACAAAAAAAATTAAAGGCTTGGGTTTAATAATTTCATGGAAAATAAATATATATTATTTAAAATTGGAAGGTGTCAAAAATATCAGTAAAGTAATAATAATTATTGTGTGTTAGTTAAAACTAACTAAAGAAGAGTAGAGATAACTAAATAAAACCTCGCAAAACGCAACAATTTATATACATGATTTATTCAGTGATAGAATCAAATATCTTCGGAAATATCTTGCTTTTTACTAAAAGAGAGATATTTTGTTTACAATTTTTTTAACTAAAATATTTTTATAGAATACTAGCTGTGCCCCAGGGTTTGACCCGCGTTAAACTTTATAAATTATAGCTAAATAACAATATAAGCTATATTCCTACAATGTTTCAACAAAATCCGTTACGTAATTTTTGCGTCAATGAGTTACAATCATCCATACTCACAAACTTTCGCATTTAAAATATTAGTAGGATACTATAAAATAATTATTCGTTGACTCAATACAAAAATTCGACGATTTTGGTTAGCTGAAATATATCGCTTAGGCTACAGGTGTATATGTACTTACGCGTTTTGGGGCCTGGACCAATTTATCCTCATTGGAATGTCCCAGTTGCCCCACGTTGAGGCCCCACGTATAAACTGCGCGAGTGTTCCATACAACCGCGTGGGTCTTGGCGCCGCAAACTCCCAACGGCTCAGATAGTTTAATCAGGGGTTTTATCGAAGGGAGCTTTATGGAAGGTGGCGCTTTTGTGCTGGACTGGCTTACATTGTCTGTGTTGTTTAAGGTGTATTGTAGAACCTGAAATTATACAATAAAAATAATAAAATAAAAAAGGTTTTTATTCACGTAGACTTTAAAAAAGCGCTTGTAAATAGTCAGAACATATTCGTAGTAATATATAATTAATTTATAATTATTTCTAGGTACATATAGATATTTAGGTACACGGATTGTAGGAAATAATAAATTAAAATAATAAATTAGAGAAGAAGACCTTTTTTTGTACTACGAGTTTGTAAAAGATGATACGCCTGCCTGATGGTAAAAGATTACCGCGAGCGTTATATGGATAAGTATTTTTTTATACTACCCATTTTTCTTTTGTCAATAGTTTTGTCCATGTCCAAGGTTGTCTGGAAGAAATTGACACTAGTGATAAGACCGTCTATTGTACATAATAATAAGTTCAAGTCTTAATAAGTTATGTATAAGGTCTCATATAGCGTCTCGTCTTAGTTTTATATTACTTATTTGGTTAACCAACATTTGCATACACTAATGCCGGTGTACGTTTGAGTTGACATTAGACTTTCTTGAGTGTAACAATTACTTACTGATTAATACCACGTGTGCAAATTCAGTAAACTAGAATCACATGGATTATTGAATTATTAATAATATCCTGGGACATTTTTCTCACACAGCTATCTGATCCCACACTAAGCAGAGCTTGTACTATGGAAACCAGATAACTTATATACTTACTACATATACTAATATTCGTTTTGTAAATACATACTTATATAGATAAATACACCCAGACTCAGGACAAACAGAAATCTTCATGCACACAAATATCTGTCCTGGGTGGGAATCGAACCTACGACCTGCAGCATGAAAGCATAATTTTGTGCTTGTGCGTGTTAGTCTCAGAGCTTCACCTATTATTATAGTAGTGAAACTAGCGGATGCGAGGTTTAAATAAATACAAATACTGAACACAAGAAAACATAACTTTTTTTTGTAATTTATTGTTATTTTTGTTTCTGTGTGTACATAAATTATTAAATAAAAATAAATAAACATAATTAGCAGCCTCTTCGCTTCATTACACGTATTGTAAAGTGCCTTGAGTGCCCTAATTTACTTAACAAGTTAACCAATATACATATTACGTACCTGCCCGCTCTCCAGCAGAAACACGGTGGAGTTGAGAGTGATGGCTACAGCGGCTGCCGGCTCCGGCAGTTTGAGGGGCGTGGGTCGCAGCGCCGTGGCGTGCGGGCCTCCTGCGCGAGCCAACTGCCCGCAGCACCACGCTGAAGCTTCGCCCCCAGCAGAATTGCAGAGCCACACACTGTGGAACTTACCTAGACAAACCTGATAGAAGAAATATATTTCTTATATATAAAATCTGTATTAAATAGGAAGTTAAATGATTGGGGTGATTTTTACCACGCTGGTTTTAGCATCGTCATGACAGACAAAGTACGTCCACTCCTGGACAAAAGCCTACTCAAAGAATGGGGGGACATGCCATAATCGCCACGCTTGGCGGACGGGTTGGCGATCGCAGTTTGAACGTGATAGTTCACAAAAAAACGTTTTCTGTGGGTATTCCCTCGGTCGATTTCTGCACCTCCTGCGGGATGAGATGGGGTGATGATATTCTATGCCGTCACCACACAGCATTACTCCTAATCATTTAATATTCTAACAGCCCGACTTCATAACAGTTATCGTGTCGCCGGTGGCACAGGAAATTTAAAAATTAATACCTACAGCAAAAAAGGCTGTGCGCTTAATTTTTTCGATGTTGATATATAGATAATATAAAGTAAGATATGTATAGACATATCTTACTTTCCTTCTACACTCACACACATAAAACCTTTATTTATTAGTTCATAAGTTTTATTTTATGTTACACTAAGTAGCTGTTTATTAAGATTATGAAATAATGAAATAATGATAATGAAATCTATTCAGCACTTGGGTATTAACATACACTTGTACTTGTCAAGGTCACAATGCAGTACATAAACATAGTCGAATACAGTATAAAAATTACAAAAAATTAATTAGTCCGTCCGTGCGGTCTGTTTTATCAGATATATTTTCTTAAATCCTAAAATAAATAACAAGTTACTAATCTATTATTTTGAAATTTAGTTGTACATTATTAAAATTAAAGATTTGAAGGCAATGAGCATTTAGTTAAGCAATTTTGACTTCACTCTGATAATAAGTATTGAACTCTATTTGTATATTTTCTTTATTTATGAATCTTGTTCTCCAAAAGATGGTTAAGGTAAAACTGTTATTAAAATGGTATTGTCTAAGATGCCGCTTGCTATGTGCTTATCTGGGACCTCGACCGCAGATAAAGTGGTCCTGAATTTTAATCCCGGGTCTGGAATAAAAGTGATTATGGGATTTTGTGTTAAGAAAAAATTCTCCGTATCAACCCGAAGTCTGGGAGTTGGCGGTTTTACAACCCGAGCATGGGACTGCATGTAAAGTCCGTCAGTCCTGTATCTGAATTTTCGGATCATAAGAGTGATGGAATAGAAAGCGCCCCTGTGTTTGCACACATACTTGCGCACTATGATACGTCCTGCGCAAATGGCTGACATAATATTTATGCAAGTATACTATGCAAATGGGAATGAAAATTATATATCTACATTACGTAATATCTCTATCCCGTCGTGACTCAGACAAATCCAATCACAATCAATCTATTTACCAACGGAACAGTTAAACTGAAAAAATAAACAACAAGTAATTGTAAACACCTTTATTATCTCCTGTATCTTTGTGAATGCATACTATCGCGGCTTTTATACGAGTTCGGAGTAATCACATACGACTGGAACGGGTTGGAAGCCGACACCACCCTAACAACCTTCTGCGGCTGCTCTTCAATATACACCATACTATCCACAGGTGCACTCGGTAACGGAACATGAGCACTTTTTGGTACATGAGCACTTGGTATAGGCACATTGACAATTTTACTCTCGCCTCTCTTCGCAAAAGGTCTCGATGGCAGTAACTCCGTAAACTTCCCCGCCATGGCACCGAGTAATGGTTCCCCTCTGATAATACAGTATGCGAAAAGAGTCACAATTGAATACGTTAGTCCAATCAGTATAATGTAGAATATAATTTTCCCTTTATTCCTTATTATCGCTCTTCGTAGTGCGCCGAAGCATCCGACGTATGCATTAGATTGTACATCGATATTGAAATTTAAAGTACAGTTTTTAGATATAGGTATAAGACTGGTCTTATTGTACAGTTTACAACATTGCACTGGGTATGTTAAGTTCGGATTTTGAATCTGCCATTTTGAAGAAGAGAAATCTCTGTAATTATTCACACCACAGCATTCATGTTCAATCATCACATAATCCCAAACAGTAGAGATCAAATCGTTCTCTTTCCCATAGTAACTATTTAACGTGCGTTTCAAATATCTTCGTGTATTTTCGTTGTTTGTATATATATTGTAAACTCCAGTAATGAAGAATAACCAGAACGCGATCAGAGATGAAGTTGTCGCGAGGAAGATGTACGATTTTAGGGCACATTTCAGTTTGCAACCTGCCCCGAAAAGTCCACAACACGACGTCAGCATCGATAATACTGATAAGGGAACTAATATTGTCGTCAATGGAGTCACCCATAGTCTTAAGTTGACAAAATTGGCGATTGTATCGACCATGGGACTCTTTGTTAGAGTGAAGTTAACATCACGAAAGAATTCCGAGTTATATGTGCACCATACACAAATCACGAACATGACGAGACCAGACATGAAGAATAGAATGTTCGTGAAGCCCAAACATGTTCGTGGTAAACCAACAGTGTGCATTTCTTTATACAGATTTTATGCAAATAACTTGATTAAATTAATATTATAATACAACAGGGAATGTACAAATAAATTATAGATTACTTCCAAAATGTTTGACGATAAGTTTGTTTGGATGACAATTTGACTTGTCAGTTTTGCTGTTAGTTAAAGGCCAGCTATAAGAAGAGTTTATGATACCATGTCTATGTTTCTTAAACCTCTTTTCGCCCCGTGTGAGAACATTATAGTACCTATATTATTATACTAGCTGTGCCCGCGTCTTCATCCGTATATTTTGTAATGACTGTAAATGTTACATCAAAATATCTCTATTATTTTATATCTTGTCGCAAACCTATAAAACATTCACATAAACCTTATATATTTCTACACAAAACTTCATCACCCATTCCCTATTGTTATTTTACACCCTTGAGGGTAAAACTTTTACAAATACACGCTTAAAAAATACGTTTCAAGCATCTAGCTCTAAAAATGACGATACTTCCATTCAACTTTTCATCCCCCCTTTTCAACTGCTTAAAACCCTTTCTTGCCATTAGAAAATAGCCTATGTCCTTTCTCAGGCTCTAGAATATCTGATTCATTCATTCAGATTTCATTTAATTCGGGTCAGTAATTTTGGCGTGAAAAAGCGGCAGACAGACAGGAAGGCAGACAAGAGTTACTTTAGCATTTATAATATAAGTAACAGTGAACGCAAATAAACAATAAGTAAGGATTACTTTCTTCTCGAAAACCCTAAATTTAAAAACTATCAACATTACAAAAGATGGCTATGGGATTATTTTAAAATATTAAAAAAAATGTACTAAACTAAATGAACTCTACAAAATAGGAAGACAGATATAGTCATGTTTGACTCTATCGAAGCAAATCAAGAGCCTGCTACGCCTGCTGATGAATCCAATTGCAAGACACACCTGCTCCATGATATGATTGTTACCTTCTTTCTTTTCCTTTTCTCTGTACTGATGTTGTTTTTTTTATTTTACTGTATTTCTTGTGTGTTGTGCTGAATAAAATGTTTTTATTTTCAATTCCACTCCCAGGGTCTAGTAGGATTAGTATCGAACTTTACAACTTCCACCTCACCAGGATTCTCAGGCACTCTTTCACGTGTGAATCACACTAATATTATAAAGGCGAAACTTCTTCACGTCTAAATGGGTGGAGCGATTTTAATATAATTTGGTATGGAGTTAGGTGACACCCTGGATTAACACATAGGCTATAATTAATAAAGTTTAATGCGTGTAAAACCGCGGGGCACAGTTAATTCATAAAATGTCACTGCGTCTAACCAACATATAATGATATGTTTTTTGAGGTTTACCTAAGCCACGGTTAAGCGGCGGATCACGGCATTACTTTAAATAGGAACGCTTATGTTTTTTAACGTAACAACTTAAAAAGTAACGTAAAATTGCAAATTGTGGGAAATTAAAGTAAGAAGACAGTAATATTTGATAAATATTAATTGGATACGTTTTTATAATTTTAAATGTTCAGACGCCAGCACATCAAGCTACCCCTATCTGTAAAATTTCCCCAATTGAAAGAGAACCTTCTGCTTACGTGATAAAGTTCAAAATCTATAAAAGAAATTTCACAGATTGGGGTAGCTGGATGTGCTTCATCTGTACTTGATACCTAGACATTATTGATGTTTGTAGTTAGTTCTTTCTTTTATGCGAAAGTTTGGTTGGTGAACTTGCAGTAACAGTCAAATACAGATGGTTTTGATTGAACAGCGACAATGGCTGTATCTAAGCAGTTCAGAAGTATGGAATCATCTATCTGAACCCCGCGGTAAATATAAATAATAGCCTATGTGTTATTTGGATATATAAGCTATATTTCTACAAAGTTTCATCAAAATCCGTCACGATTTTGCGTGAACGAGTAACATACATCCATACTTTACAAGCTTTCGCATTTATAATATTAGTAAGATAGTAGGATCAAGGGACACAGCGGATCACTAGGCAATGATGCTGCTGACGAGCTTGCCAGGAAGGGTTCGAGCACGACAGCCATTGGACCTGAACCAATTGTGCCCATACCTTTCACCCAAATACGTAGATGGTTACAGAGCCACATATACACACAATCCGAGAAATGGTGGTCATCAGCATCGGGCTGCAGACAATCCAAAGAAGCAATGCCATGCTTGGATGGTAAGCTAACGAGGCGACTACTGCGGCTAAACAGGAAAAGCCTGCGCGTCGTGGTTGGGACCATCACCGGACACTGCTCACTAAATAAACACTTCCACACTATAGGAATAACTGACAGCCCTCTGTGCAGAGCGTGCATGGACGCTGAGGAAACGGTCGCGCACGTGCTACTTGAGTGCACAGGTATCACAAAAATCCGGAAGGAAACCCTGGGATCACCAGGAACTCTAACGGAAGCCCTGAGAAGTTTAGGAGACCTGACATGCTTCTGGAGGGAGGTGGGCTGGATGGAATGAAGGCTGCTCACGTACAATGGTCCACAACAGGACTAAGTGCGGAAACCAAACCCACTAGCATATTAGTGGGGACAAATGATGATGATGACGATAGTAGGATTATTTATTATGAAGGATATAGTTGAAATTTTTTCCCCGGAGATACACTTCCATATACTTCATCAAGCTTGGTATTTTCAAAGGAAAAATCAATATATTTACAGGTTATACTTATGTTTTGCTTACCCCGTTTAACCTTAACATTTTTTATATTCAAATATGATAGAAGTTCGAGGTATACTCAGGCAATCTTAGTTCTCCCCATATATACTATACCCCAGGTTGCACCATGACACGCTCGCATATCACTATAACTACATGTGTATACAAGTAATACTAATACTGATTTTACCTGTTTAACGTAAGCGTTGGCTCTATTGAAGCACGTCAGAAGTTCGGGGGTGTTCCTCTGCTGTTGAGTCCCAGTGCCGAGAGTATAGTTGGAGTTGTTTCCCCAGATGTATACTTCGCTGGGCTGCGTTCCGTCATGCTTGTACATATACTGGCGGTCCAGCATCGCATGTTCTAGTGCTCGGTAATCATCCTTGTCCACAATGTCGGTGTTGACACCTGTAGATGTATTTATATTTATAATGAATAGAAAAATAGGGTTAATATAAATAAATGGGGAAAATATCTATATAAAAATAAATTTTGCTAAGCGCATAACTCGAGAACGGCTCTTACCAATTCGGCAATTTTTTTGTATGTTCCTTAAGACCCAAGGAAGGTTTTAATAATAGTAAAAAAAGCTATATACATAAAAATTACATGGACATTAGTAAAACATTACTTTTCTTTTCACATAAAAATGCTCTTACGAGTTGTACATGGTCCCGGTAGGCCTCTGACATCGCTTTAAGACTGTAATTGTCTAACAAACGAGATCAACAGCTCAACGTTCCCTCCGAAGCACGGAGACGCACGGAAATTAAACCGCTTTGGTGTTCACCATATATGGACTAACTGTGTGCCCTTACGGCTATTTTCAGGGCAGGACGGCTAGTTCTTTAATAAATATGACGAAGTGCTTGTCATACACTAGTACATTCTTATAACAGTACAATCTCAACGGCACGGTCCTTATTTGTTTTATATATTTTTCTAATTTATATTGCTACCCCACAAGATGGACTGATGATTTTGTGATGGTCGCTGGAAGCCGCTGAGTGCGGGTAACACAAGACCAGCAATTGTGTAGACCCTGGTGGAGGTCTTTATCCAGCAGTCGACCTCTTTCGGCTCGTAAAAACCGATCATCATGTTCTCATCCACTTTTCCCCGCAAAGGATGGTAGTTCGTGTGTGTACATAGGACGCGGGTAGTAATTATCTATGCTGGAGTTGATCTCAGAGCAGAGTGACTGATTGTGACTGTAATTCGAACGGGACACTTACTCATCAGAAGGCACACTGACTAAGACAGAAGTGTAGAAAACTACTGTAATAATAATATTAATGATAATAATAATAAGTGACTCCTTCGATATCCGAACCTATAAGGATTGAGCGAGGCATATTCCAGGGTGACAGTTTGAGTCCCTTGTGGTTTTGCCTGGCCTTGAATCCTCTGAGCGCTGTGCTGAGGGATTCCGGGTTAGGCTATCGGTTGCGGAGATGGGGTGAGACCATTTCTCATCTTCTGTATCTGGATGACCTCAAATTATATGCTCCGAATAAACCAAACCTGATATCCCTACTAAACCTTACAGAAAGATTTAGCAGTGATATTGGAATGGAGTTCGGTGTAGATAAATGTGCGGTCATACATGTACAGAGGGGCAGAGTTGTAAACTCTGATAATTTACAACTCACCGAGAGTATGTCTCTCAGATCCCTCTCTGAAACCGAAACCTACAAATACCTTGGTATGTCTGAGTGTCTAAATATCCCAGATGGGGACATTAAGCAGTTGGTGAAGGAACGCTTCTTTAACCGCTTGACAAAAGTACTGAAAAGTCTATTGTCAGGTGGTAATAAAGTGCGTGCTTTCAACGGTTGGGTAATGCACTGGTTTACACCTTCGGCATACTAAGGTGGACTCAAACTGAGTTAGATGCCCTGGATCGAAAAGTCCGGAAACGCCTAACGACGTACCGTATGCACCATCCACACTCTTCAGTAATGAGATTGTATATCCCACGGAAGTGTGGGCGTCGAGGCTTCCTCAATGCCAAGAACCTACACAACCGTGAGGTGTGCAATCTCAGGGAATATTTCCTTGGTGTTGAGTGTGGGATGCATCGAGACGTCACCGCCGTTGATAACGGACTCACGCCGCTCTCCTTGGCTAAAGAAGACTGGAGAAAGCCCGTCGTACTTAGCACTCGGGATCGAATTGACGTATGGAAGAGCAAGGTGCTTCATGGTAGGTTCCACCAGGCTCTACATAGTGCTCATGTGGACTTACAAGCATCTGTGGCCTGGCTACGTTTTTGTGACCTATTTGGGGAAACTGAAGGTTTTGCTTGTGCAATTGCTAATGAAGTTGTCAAGACGAGGAACTATCGGAAGCACATCTTCAAGGACGGTACCATCGACATTTGTCGGGCTCGTCACCGTTCCGGAGAGTCCATCAGACACATTGTTTCCGGTTGTTCCTATCTTGCCAACGGCGAGTACTTGCACAGGCATAACCAAGTTGCCAGGATTATCCACCAGCAGCTTGCTCTTCGGTATGGTCTTGTAGACTCCGAAGTGCCGTATTACAAGTACGTACCGGAACCAGTTCTCGAAAGCGGTTGTGCCAAACTCTACTGGGACCGGTCTATCATTACAGACAGGACTATTGTTGCCAATAAGCCTGATATCGTTTTAGTAGACCGGTTGGAGCGCCGGGCATTTATTGTTGATATCACTGTCCCATTTGACGAGAACCTCGTAAGAGCCGAGACTGACAAGTTGTCAAAATACTAGATTTGGTTCACGTTACCGCCATGTGGGATGTGGACTCAACAATAACTGTCCCGATAGTTGTCTCCGTAAATGGTCTCATAGCGAAGAGCCTCGACCAACATCTAAAGAGGCTTTCGCTAGATCACTGGGTCAAGGGTCGGAAAAGTAATAATAATAAGTACACTTTATTGCGTTATATAATATACAGTTCAGTAAATAAAATAACAGTAATGTTCAAGCAATAGGCCGCCTTATCGCTAAAAGCGATCTCTTCCAGGCAACCATTGAGTTGGATGAACCAAAATTATAAATATAACGGTTAGAAATGCTTCTAACCGTTATATTTATAATTTTGGTTGTAAGAGATTGATGTAAACGACGATACCACTATTTGTACTTTTTCTCGTACCTATTGTGGCCCTTACAAAAAGCAACAGCTGATTGTTATGAAATGAAATGAAATTTATTCAGCACTTGGGTATTAAGATACACTTGTACTTGTCAAGCTCACAATGCATTACATAAACATAGTGGACAGTATAAAAATTACAAGAAAAAAAAATAATTAGTCCGTCCGTGCGGTCTGTTTTATTGCATATTTTTCTGAAATCTATACTAATATTATAAAGAGGTAACGTTTGTGAGTTTGCGACGTTGTAAGGGGTAATTTCTGGATCTACTGAACCGATTTTCAAAATTATTTCACCAATAGAAAGCTACGTTATTGTGGAGTGCCATAGGCTATGAAAAATTCCAAAATTATTAACGCATCTTAACTTAAACTTGAATAATGTAATCCAAGTTTTGGGACAAACGGGCAGGGACAAAAATATTAATAACGCGGAACGAAGTCCGCGGGCACTGCTAGTCCTTAAATAAATAACAAGTCACTAATCTATTATTTTGAAATTTAGTTCTACTATATTAAAATTAAAGAATTGTGCCAACATGCAGCACATTCTTAGGAGCATACCAAATTTGGCTAGGAAAAGAGGGGAACACTTGAGAAACAGAGAAGGCGAGTGTTGATGGATCACAGGGCCATGCCCCCTTAAACCTAGATCAGAGTCGCAAGTCTCATACTATGTCGAGCGTACCCTCCTCTACCACGCGATGGACCCGGTTTATCAGTTTTCCATGTTACACCTTTTATTTCTAAATACATAAACCAGTAGACCAACAGTTCAGTCGACATTTTACAAGTAAAGCGTAAAGAAAAGAAATAGTATGTAAGTATATAGGTTAAAACAACTTACCTATCTTCATTAGACCCACAGCAACATGTATTTGCCCATAAAACACGCTTCTATGCAGAGGTGTGTATCCTGACTCACGGTCACGCGCGTTTATGAAAGCTTCAGTAGAATGGCGGACCAGCCAATCTACTAGATAGATTCTTCCTCGAGAAGCGGCGGTGTGGAGGGCTGTTCGACCCTGTAGAATAATGAAGAAAATTGTATGAATATTGAAGTTTATTTATTTTTGTGCCTCTTTGGTGCAGCAGTTGTGTCCAAATAAGGTCTCAAGTTCGATTTCCAGGTCAGGGCAATGTGTTATAAAGATTTGCAGCCTGCTCTGTTGTCAGATAAAGCATCAAAGCCTCATCGGATTATGAGTGACGGAATAGAAAGTGCGTCTGTGTTTACGCATATAATATATCCTGCGCAATGTAGTCTGCATTGAATCCGGCCTCAGTGATGGACTACCTTAATCACTGTGGCTGGATTTTTAATTCATTGCCCTCATATATCGGGTTCGATCCATGCACATGACAATTATTTGTGTGACCCATTTATAGTGCTTCTGAGTCTGGGTATGCTTTTTGTTCAAGAATTTGGTTTTGATAAAGTCCTCCGCGATGGAGGGAATTATTTGCAATCTATATTTTAATAAATATTGTGGGAAAACTAACACATTGCCACCTCATCATCATCATGTCACTGAAAATACGTCCACTGCTGGACAACAGCCTCCCCAAAGAATGGGGGGATATGGCATAATCGCCACGCTTGGCAGATGGGTTGGAGATCGCAGTTTGATGGTCATAGTTTA
This sequence comes from Pseudoips prasinana, assembly GCA_951640165.1. Taxonomy (NCBI): domain Eukaryota; kingdom Metazoa; phylum Arthropoda; class Insecta; order Lepidoptera; family Nolidae; genus Pseudoips; species Pseudoips prasinana. The sequence goes on along the minus strand of OX621251.1, from coordinate 25,124,977 downwards.
CAGAAAAAGGATTTCTACGCCTACGCCTTTCTACGGATGAGATGGGGTAATAATATTCTATGCTGTCACCACACAGCAAACCCATATAATTCCCAATCTACATATTTAGAATATACATCAGCTTGGCAGTACTTCGGGCTATGTCGGTTTACTTTGGTTCTTCATTGACTTTTGGGTGATCTTCAGACGTCTTATAAGGCCCATAGTGAGCGACCATGTCACTGTTCTGTAAGTCTTGGCAACAGACTCTCACTTTGACTTTCCTAACTTATCTATAAGAGAATATTTTAGGGTAGCCACGGCTCCAGAAGCTTCTTTAGTGCCATTTCATATTTTACAAATATTTTAATATTACTCAGACCTTGACAAAAACAACATTACATATCATAGGTTAACATTATGTTGAAACCAATACCACTGTAAAACAATATGGGCTTATCAATTACAATGCAGTTTTATGTTTCAAGTAAGTAACAACTTGATTAGATATTTAAGCCCTAAGTCTAAACTGCTTACTAGTGTGTCAAACAAAAACAAGAATACATCCAAAATAAATTATAAACAAGTGTACCTATCTAAATGACGAAATAAAATACGAAATTCAAATATTCCAATGAATGACCTCATTCATACTTTTTTTTATTGAAGCACTGGTCAAGAAATTTGTTACACTAATATAAACTAATATGGATATACCAAAGTTATTTTCAATAAATTCTTAATGTAGAACAAGTTGTGGTGGTCTTATTAAATAAAGATTTTTCTTTAGCTAACCACAACATATTTATTTTACAATTTGGACTATATATAAAGAAGATCAGTAAGCAGTTCTAAGCATGCATTAATTGATTTAAGTTACTGAAGCATCAAATGGGTTGTACAAACTTGAGTGTAAACACCATTGAGGGGTAGCAAAGTGGTTAACATACATGGGGGCAAGAAACCCTATGGTTTGTGGGTTTGATTCCCACCCACAATTAAATTTATACAACAAACTATAAAAATTGTCTAAAACTTAGTACATACAAAAAATAAAATTAAAAATTAAAGGTTAAAAATTTTAGTTTTGGAAAACCCCACATTTATTTGACATATGCACCAATTTATTAACAAGCTCTCATGATAACTATGCGATTAATGCATAATCTTATTCTATTAATTTGGCCCTTATTATTCAATTTATATAAAGATAAAGTACTAACATAGGCTAATGTAATTGTAACTAACATGATTTTTATATTATTTTATTTTAATATTATTTTATTTGATTTTATGTTGATACTGACATAGAATAAGTGTATTGTTACTAACAAAATGGACCCTTTGTTGGACTTAAACAAATGATTAATAATAATAATATACAATTTACAGCATAAAATAAATTAATGAAAGCCTTACCTCAAAATCAAATGCTTTGATGAAATTGGCGCATGTTCCTTTAATAAAACTTGCAAGAGCCTCATCACTGATTGACCATTTCGTTATTGCACTTGTAAGAGACTGTCCATGACTCCGTGACCTGCACCGCGACGTACAATCCACTTCCACTTTGTGCTTACTCATTTTTGGTCCGATAGAGCACCAATGACCAGTGATCGTATTAAATATCAGTAAAACGAAACAATTGTTAAGCTAGACTAGATTCTCTATATAAATAAGATCTTCAGATATGATAGTTTATGTTGTATGAGCAGGTACAAAGTAGAGCTCAGCTCCGGTGTAGCTCCCGGAGGAGCTACGCTTCCTTCCTTCAACAACACATAATTGTTTCGGTGACAATCTGAAAACCAAAGCTTAAATAAAACAGGGTGACTAGTTGGTAGATAAGTACTTCATATATTTAATCGCTAATGTGTTGTAAAATGAAAGTCAGTTCCCCAGCAATCATAGGAATATAATAATTCAAATCCTAGTTCAAGGTCAGTAAATGTATTTAAGTATTTCGAGTTTTATTTTCTCATAGCAAATGTAACAAATGAACTACACTTCTTTTTTAAATTATAGTAGGTATCAATACTATACTTATGAGTAAAACCAATAACTGTTTATAACTAAATGTAAGCGTTTGCAATAGTGTAGTCATCCAAACATTCCTATCAAAAACGTGAAGGTCAAATGTTATGTGATACCGGCGTCCCGGTATATAATTAAGTAAAAATAACAATTAACACTAAAACGTAACAATCTATTAAAGACACCTTCAACGGTTTGGAACTGATTTATGAAAGATAATTATGATAAATGCTATCGTACCTTTACATCAAAACAGCTGTTTCTGTTCGGTAGTACTCGTAGTAAACGTTGCACAACATTATTCACCTCAAAAAATAAAGAAAACCACACATATAATCCAAACACGTAGGAAATATACGGGATTATAACATTAATAATGGAATTGGACCCGAAGTATCAGAATTTCGCGAATATCAGACTGCCCAATTTCCGAAACTGAAATCCAAAGAGAATATAACAAATTACATTCACTGAAATCTGGTAGGTACCTCTCTATGAACTTTGACAGTGACATAAATTAGACACATTGATAAAAATGTTGCGTAGGTATTGGGAAATATCTCAGTGAAATAATATTTATGAGGGCCCTTAATACGAGGGAATTATTACGTCCCTCGTAAATTAAGGGTCATGTCCCCGAATGATATCGGAGCGGGATAGATTTTTTTCGATATAAAGTGGGGATGCTTTACGCCGTTCTAGTAATACAACAATTAGTATAGAGATTCTATGGCTAATAGCTTTACTACAAGTGACGTCACATGTTAATAACATATATCTTCGAAATTAGAAATATACAAAAGTTAATTTACGCCTGTATTAATCAAAATAAGTAAACAAATAATAACGCGAGCGCGCGTCGCATGCTCGCTTGAATTCGCTCTTGAATGCGCGCCTCGCGTTTTGAATATATTCTCCTTGGTTTAGCGACCCATAGCCCATGAGTCAATCACGGACTCGATGTCGAAAAGAAAACCTTATATCATCGAACCATGGGCTTCGACCATTGTTTTACTGCTGTGTCTATATGTGTGCTGCATAACGTAATAATAACAGCGATTGTTAAATAATTTCACTTGTAATTAATAGAAGACTTATTTGCGTTGGAAACGTAAAGTAATATTATGTGATATATAAAAACATTTTATGAAAAATTATTATAAATAACTAAACTAACTATACTAAGCTATATATAACTAAACTAAGCTTTATACGTATTGCGGCACAAATTGTAGATTACTTAGTCAATGGCATCTTAGAACCTTTTGATATCATGATTGCAAGTTATGGGTTATGTAAGCATAGAATAGAATAGAATAGAAAATTTATTTTTCAAGTAGCTATGACTCATATATGTTAGTAGGACTTACAGCTATGTTAGTAACATACATTATTATTACCCTGCAACCGTCATCCCCGCGACAAGCCATGGGAGACCGCACAGCAACGACTTATGTAGGCGCAGTCCAACCTACTTGCAATCATGTTTAGGATACTGTTAGAGCTGGTCCGCACCCTATGCACCAGAGAACCGCATCTTTTACGCATTGTTGCATAAAAACAATCTACATGTGCATCTGCGAACATTCCCGACGCACTACAGAAACGGGGCAGCCCTACCAGCACCCTAAACGAATTGTTGTATTGTACGCGTAGAGCGTTGTAGGATCGTTGAGTATATCCAGCCCACAAGCTGCAGGTGTAAAAGTTTGTACAGTAGGCTCGAAAGAGCGTTATTTTGACACCAAGTGAACAGCGTGCAAACCTGCGGGCTAGCATATTCGCTCTGACCGACAACGCTCTACGCTCCCGCTCAATATCACCATTGTCTTTGAGGTCAGGGGTCAATACATGACCAAGGTATTTAAATTCACGTACTATCTGTAGAGGTGAGCTGTTAAGTATTAAAGGTGATACTTTCTCTACTGTTTTACCCCTGGCTTCAAATACCATGACGACTGACTTTTTAATGTTATACGTCAAACCATGTATTGCAGTGTACTCTTCACATTGTGCTAACAGTTTCCTAAGGCCACAAGGTGATGCACTGATTAAAACTAGATCGTCGGCGTACCAGATATTGTTAACGCAGACACCATCGATGTAACAACCGACTCTAGCACTGCTGAGCTTAGCTTACATGTTAGATCATTCACATACAGATTGAAGAGCGTTGGCGAGCTCAACCCTCCCTGTCTCACCCCGCATTCCAACCTGTATGGACATGACAATGATCCAGCCCATCGTACATTGTTGATCTGGTTTCCATACCAATATTTAAAAACGTTAATTAGTTCAGGTGGTAGAGTATTAAGTATCTTATTCCAGAGAATATCGTAGGAAACCGAATCAAACGCCCTAGATAGATCGAGGAAGCAGGCATATACAGGTGTATCGCGTTTCGTGTAGTATGAGATAGCATGCTTAAGACACAACACCGCACTCTCTGTTGACAACCCTGGACGGAACCCAAATTGGTTGTCATGTATCGGAGAGCACTTATTTAGTTGTGTGTTAAGCATGCCGTCAAAGACTTTCGAGATCACGGTAGCCAAAGAGATAGGCCTATAGTTATTGCTATGCGCAAGGTCACCTGTTTTATTTTTAGGTATCGGAATAACTATAGTCCTAATCATTTCGGCCGGCATATAGCATAGGTAGTAAAATATAATATTAATAATACATGTTACCTACCTCCGTTATACTGATAGACACAGCTTTCAATTCTTTTAATTTCCGCTAGTATAAACATCATTTGGATGGTATAAGACTTTAAAAATAAGGTACTCCTTACTCCTCCTTAATCCTAACCTCCTTAATCCCTTCCAGTCTGGTTTTCGTCCTGGCCATAGTACTACCTCAGCCTTGGTCCATATTACGGATGACATTAGAGCTGGATTGGAACGTGGTCATCTAACAGTGCTAGCCCTGTTAGATTTCAGCAATGCGTTCAATTCCGTGGATTTTGATGTGTTGCTGGAGATATTACGCACTCTTAACGTATCTCCAACAGTTATTGACTGGTTTCGTAGTTACCTGTCTGGCCGCAGGCAATGTATTCGTATTGATAATTCCTTTTCTTCTTGGTGTAATACTATTGCAGGCGTGCCTCAGGGTGGCGTTTTGTCTCCACTATTATTCGCAATTTTTATAAATTCTATTTCTAAACGTATTAATTCTTCCTACCACCTTTATGCAGACGATCTTCAGATTTATAATCAGGCCCCGTTAAATAAATTGGCAGAAGCTGTGAATAATTTGAATACCGATTTGATTTAGATAACATCAGTGAGTGGAGTCGTGCTCATGGACTACACGTTAACCCACAGAAGACTCAAGTGATTGTTGTTGGTAGCTCAAGGATGTTGGCTAAGGCATCTTTGTCACAACTACCACAACTTCGTTTTGGAGGCAATGTTTTACAAATAAGTCGTGAAGTTAAAAACCTAGGCATATTCTTTGACAGCTGCCTTTCCTGGGGCCCTCAACTACAAAACGTCAGTCGGAAAATGTTTGCATCAATTGGATCCTTGAGAAGACTTCGTAACTTCCTCCCAACTAGCACCAAAATTGCGCTTGCTCAATCCCTTCTTCTCCCAATCTAGATAGATTAGGAGAAGAAGGGAGACTAGATTACGCAGATGTCAGCTATATTGATCTTGCAGAAGCCCAACTTGATAAACTTGAGCGTCTCCAGAACGTCTGCATAAGATTCATATTCAGTCTTCGCAAATATGATCATATCACTGAATTTCGTAACAAGCTCAAGTGGCTACCCATTCGCTTTCGCCGGAATGCCCATATTCTGTCACTTCTATACAATGTTTTGTTTACTCCTTCAACGCCCTCTTACCTCAAAGCACGCTTTTCATTCCTTTATGAATCACATTCGAAGCTTCTGAGATCATCGAATAATTTAAAATTGACAATGCCAGCACATTCCACAATCTTTCTGGACAAATCGTTTGCTGTGCAAGGAGCTCGCTTGTGGAATGAATTGCCATTGTCAGTACGCCAAGCTCAATCTCTACGCAACTTTCAGAGTCTAGTGAAAGATCACTACCTGTCCCTGCAGAAAGGTACGAAATAATTTACTTTCGACGAGTTTATGAACTTCAGCAACGGTTCCTACTTTAGTTTTGTTTTATGATAAGAATTTTATGTATGTATTTATTTATTTATGAAATATAAGTATATATAATATAGTATGTAGGTTAATATATAATATATATGTAATTTATCTTAAATTACTTTTGATATTTTTTGTAATGATACCAGTGCGTATCATTTCTATACTCATGTGCACTGACAACTACCCTATCTCGGTTACTCCATACTCCAATCCCTGCCTAGGTTGCCTGGAAGAGATCACATTTAGTGATAAGGCCGCCAATTGTACCATTTTTAAATGTATGCTATTGTATTCTTATATTCTGTAATGTTTTGGTGTACAATAAAGAGTTATCTTATCTTATCTTATCTTACTTACATACATATTAACCACCCATGACTGGCCTGTTGGCCTATTGGTTAGTGACTCTGACTGCTAAGCCAGAGGTCGTGGGTTCGATTCCCACCCGGAACAAATAACATTTAATTAACCTATAATATGTATGTATTTAGAAATATATAAGTATCTCTGTTGTCTGATTGCCATAGTACAGGCTCTTCCTAGTTTGGGAACATATGGCAGTGTGTTAGTTATCCAAAGATAACTGTTAAATTATGATGAAAATATATTGTGAGTTGAGACTAATATTTTATTAAACCATGGAAAAGCACGACAAGGCAATGACAACCTAATAACAAGTTTCCATGGAAACATATTTAAGAATGTACGTGCCTTCTTACATCCAGTCCTCTTTTAAGAGCTCATACTAAGAACCCTGAATCAGGATGTTTTACTGTAGCCTTTTTATTAGTAAATAGTACAGTACACCCCAATTCTGTCGCTTTTCCGATAGATATTAGCTTTCTACATAAGCTAGGCACATAAAGCGTGTCATTTAGAGTAACTTCTCCAGTTCTACCATTATCATTTGCATTTACTGTTAGAATCACTTGGCCTTTCCCTTTAATTTCAGCTGTAGCTTCTTTAGAGGCTAGCTTAAGTGTCTGTGAATTGGATTGACCAAGTTCATTAAAATATTTTCTGTTATAGGACATGTGCAATGTACAACCACTATCAAGAATCCATTCATGTTTCTCATCTTGAAAGTGAAAATCCTTATTTTTTGAAAGCATACAGACAGCATACGAATTTCTAGGTTCTTGCTTTTATTACCTCGTCAGTTGTTTTGTTCTCTCTGTACTTTAGTTTTCTGCATTCTTTAATATTATGTCCTTTTTTCTTGCAAAATTTGCACAATTTAGTAAAATACGACTCTTCCACTATTTCTTCCTTACAGTCTTCATGACTTTTGCTGGCTAATCTTGCTTTACACTCTTCTAAAATTTTGATTTTTAAGTCATCGGGTTTTGGTAAGATGTCTCTCGACTCTATAGCAACCCGGAAATTATCGTTTTCTCTAGGAAGACTGTAGAGCATCATTACAGACAACAGATCATCATGGATTTCAATGTCCAGGTCTTTTAATTTGTCAACCGTGTCCATAAATTTATTTAAGTGATCTCTGACATAACCATCTTGCGTTTTGGAGAGTATCAGTTATTTAAGGAGAGTCGCTTTTCTAGCAGGTCCCTTACGTTATAAATCCCGTCGAGTAACGTCCAAATGTCATAAGCCGTTCCACAATTTTATATTTGTTTTAGTTCGGAAGGCGAAATTAAGAGTACTAACTCTGAGTGAGCCATAAGGTCCTTTTCTTTCATCTGTTCATCAGTATTTTTAAAGTCTAGCGGTTTTTCTACGCATGACCATAATTTATTTTTTATTAGTATGGACTCAGAGCATTAAATACGAGAGAGAGGACAAACTAACGCGTATTAGATGTCTACAGTATGCGCAGCGGGCATACACCGCCATTAGTTCGCTCACTTTCGCGGCCGAGTGAATCGTGCAATCGTAGTGAAACATCGTAGTGAAATTACTAATTTACACACCGATGGGCTCACTTTTCACAGGTAAATACAGTTTATTTGTATAAAAACATCATATTTAATGTAGTATTCCCACTTTTACTGCAAAAATGCAAGTGGTGAATTTAAATTTATTAGTTCGAATTGTGCTGTATACATTGCTGCTTTTAATGGCTAAATGTGTCAATGTATAGTTCTTACGCTGCAATGAATAATGCATAGAACGATGTGATCGCCAACGTATTTTTGCGCAGTACGGCCGCTGCTCATGTTCTTGGTGCGAGCCATGCTGTTTGAGACGTAGTGATTGCCTTCGTCACTGTACTCGAACACGTATATCGATTGCTCTCACGGTTTTGTCTGTAAATGGAAATTATTTTAAATATCAAAAGCAAACATAATAACTGACTTTAAAATAGTTTGTATTTTACGAATATTTTGGAAATTATACGGATTTTTGATAGTACAGACGCCAGCACATCAAGCTTATGCTTGTGTGATAAAGTTGAAAATCTATAAAAGAAGTTTGACAGATTGGAGTAGCTGGATGTGCTGGCGTCTGTACATAGTTTTGGTCTTTAACTTTATGAGAGAATATAATAAATAAAATTTATTAAATTAACCTCTCTTACTCGAAATTAGAATAAATTTGACAAATGAATTATTTCCTTACGGTTCGCCAAGGTTTAAGTAAGCCATAGGTAATTTTATAAATTTTTTGGGTGCATATTATGTTGGCGACGGACCCAGGCAACTTTCGGCCGGCAATTCATCATAAGGACGGGAGGTGCAGAACTACCGCAGCCAATCACGTTTGACGTAAACATCCAAAACATAACACCTAAAAATGACGATGGTACAGGTGGCGCCCTCAGTGGCAATCTTAAGTAAATTTCTCGCAACTTTAATTAACATTTATAACGAATTTAGGTCATTTCAAGTGCTTGTTTTGGATAATTATGATAGATATACTTACGAACTAATTATATTTAATAGATATTTTTGTAAAACTTCAATACTTAAGTAGATATATATAAGCAAATTAAATTTAAATTATTTTTCACAGCTCCGTTTTAGGTCTTACACAGTTAAAGCCTATGTATTTTCATTGTTTTCACCCATATGCATAACATATAAAAAAATTATTCACCTAACCCTAGGAATCTAGGTTTTCCAGGCATACCTAGGCCATCTGGGTTATCTAGGCCGTATCAAAACATTGTCATCATGTAAAGATGAGTTAGTTCTACAATGTTAAGACAAGATTGAGACCTAGAGTAATCTAGGTCATAAGATACGGACCTAGGTAGCCTAGATAGATTTTTTGCCTATATCTCTTTGATGGTTATAGCTATATATTAGGTCTTTACCTATGAAATTGCCGTTCTGCAGTACTGGCCATTTCAAATCAAAATAATTTTTGTTTGGCTAAGAATTCTAATTTCAAATTAATTTTATTTTAAAAACATGGATTCTTTTTTCCAAAAGTAGTCATTTCTTTATTGATTAGTGTTACATTTTCATCGCATTTCAATCTTTTTCGTCATCATGGATACGTTAAAAATTCGAGTAATTATGGAATATGAGTACCGTCGTGGCAGCAACGCGGCACAAGCGGCACGCAACATCAACGACGTTTACGGAGCTAACACTACAAACCAACGCACCACCTGTTATTGGTTTGCTCGCTTCCGTTCTGGAAATTTCGACCTGAAAAATGAACCTCGCGGTCGTCCGAAGACTTTGGTCGACAATGACGAATTAAAGGCGGTTGTGGAAGCTGATGATACACAATCTACGGCTGAATTAGCAGCAGCTTTCGACGTTAGCGTCAAAACAATATTGGTCCATTTGCGTCAAATTGGCAAGGTAAAAAAGCTTGACAAATGGGTGCCCCACGAACTCAATGATCGCCAGCGCGAAGTACGCGTCGAGACGTGCCTTGCACTGCTCAACAGACACACAAATGAAGGAATTTTGAACCGCATTGTTACCTGCGATGAAAAATGGATTCTGTTTGATAACCGCAAGCGCTCAGCAAGTTGGTTGGATCCTGGTTCAGCACCTAAACAATGCCCTAAACGAAAACTTACCCCTAGAAAAGTGATGGTCACTGTTTGGTGGTCTAGCGCCGGTGTGATTCATCACAGCTTCTTACCAAACGGGGTGAGCATTACTGCAGATGTGTACTGTGAAGAACTGAGCACAATGATGGAGAAGCTGGCGCATCTCCAACCAGCATTGGTCAATCGCTCGTCTCCGCTGCTCCTGCACGACAACGCGCGACCTCATACTGCACAGCAGACGGTCTCCAAGTTGCAAGAACTGGGGTTGGAAGCTCTCCGTCATCCGCCCTACTCACCAGACCTTGCGCCTACAGACTACTACTTTTTCCAGAATTTGGATAACTTCTTGGCGGGAAAAAAATTCAATACCCGAGAGGCAGTACAAAATGCCTTTGAAGAATTTGTTGCCTCCCGTCCAGCTGATTTCTTTAAGAAGGGCATCAATAAACTGCCACTGCGATGGCAAAGATGCATTGATTGCATGGGTGATTACTTCGATTAATACAAATAAAAAAATTCATGAAAAAAATTCGTTTAAATTTTTTCATACAAAACGGCAATTTCATAGGTAAAGACCTATTATAACCTGATGATTGTTACATGGGATAGCCCTCATCAAGGCCTATCAGAGCATACTAAATTTGCAAGGGTTATATGGCGGAAAGCTGAGTTATTAAGCATTTTCTTTTGGCATAACGCTATAACTCAGTTATTTCGCTATATACCTATATTTATGTATATATATTCTGGTTTGTAATTTTATTTTACACCCAAAAAAAATTAGGGTGTCATTATAAAACTAACTTTAAGGATTTTTTGTAAAATTGATAACTTTGTTCCGTGGGTATTACGATATTACTTTTTAAATGTTTTACCCACAACTGAAAGGAGGGTATTTGTGGATTCGGCGCTGATTGGTACACCCTAAAGAACAAAGAAATCAATTCTGTATATAAACTGGACGATTTTCCTGGATATTCATTCCGTATCCAGCAGTAGTACTAGAAGAAAATTGTAAATAGAAACTCTCGTGAAGAAAATAAAAGGAAGATTCTACGATTATCAACGTGTTGTTCACTGTCGAGTCGACGGTGACCTACCCTGGTGCTAACCTGTGCCAGCTTCGAACCCACCCGGCGCTGGATCTGCAGTCCGATTCCTGAGTTGGAAGGGTGCCAGCCCATTTTCTCCGCGTGTACGGTTAACTGTAAACTGGGAACCGTATACGTATGTTGGGCCCTTCAAAGGTAAAGGATTAGCAGGAATCAGTAGCACATTTTTCTACAACATTAACTGACTGTTCACTCGGTCTGTTATAACTTATAACATAGGTTCGATTAACGATTACGATTTACGAAGTTTGATGTACATGAGTTCTACTTTAGTACAAATTTGATCATTTTTAGATTTCCATCCAATCCAAACGTCATCAAATACTTAAATTACCATTTATCGATAACATTCTATCGACTACCCGTTAAACTCACTATAGCCTGTACTGCCTTTGTGTAAGTGCATGCTGATGCGATTTGCACATTGTATGTATTAACAAACACATAAATTCTGTTTGAATGTGTTACCCAATGGGAGCGAAGATCTCCAAGAGTAGGTAAATGCAATGTGTGCGTGTCTTTTTTTTTAAATATAATAATTAGTTTATTTTCCAGATAATTGTACAATAATTGAAGCTTTGTATTTATTCAGTGAATCATTGTGTGCGTAAATTCATTTGGCGACACTTGGACTGCATAGGATATTAGTAGGACGGCCTATCTCCTATTTTAGATATGTGTGAGTATGGGCTTTGCTTGAATCCGCCATGTGTCGAATTTTTATTTAATTAAATGCCTCAATTTTCCTATGTGAGCTCAACGCCATTCTCAATTATCGTAATTACTACGTTATTTACGCTCTGCTACCATGTTAAATTATGATGAAAAGATATTTTGAGTTGAGACAAATATTTAATTAAACCATCGATTTTTTTTTGTTTTCGCCCTCTTTGGGCAGGCTAAGATCTGTGACCATACCGCCTCGTCTTCAGTTGTCATATTTATATTTCACAGTCAGTCAGTCATCTCCGTCACGTCCGTCACAGTCAAGTCATAGTCCTACCCCAGTAAAGCAGTGGAGGCTTTACTAGAGGCTTCTATGGAGTTTTGGTTTCAACACGGAAAATCACAATATCGCACTTTCCTCAACTTGTGTACGTTGTCGAAGATGTTATGTCTAAAAATCCACCATATTTACGCATAAAAACTCGAATTTACACCTGTTTAAAAAAAAAAAACATAGCCTCGATGCGTCCTTTTCCGCGTTGGCGCCAAAACTCCTTAAACCATAGAAAAGTACGACAAGACTATGACAACCTAATAACAAGTTTCCATGGAAACATATTCAAGAAGGTACGTGCCTTCTTACTATAGGTAACCACAGTTTGTTACATTCTCTTTGCACATCACAGAACACGGCTCTTCGACCATTTAAACACGCTTATGTAAGGCTAAGGCCGCCTATTGCTCGAAGCCATCAGTACCAAAGAGAATATAACAAAGAACTAATCAGGACTATCAACTGTCAAAAATGACATGAGACCGAAATTATAGCTGTCAAAATACGCAATATATTTTCGTTCATTTCGTTATAGTTACAGATTGTTACGTAAAAAATAACATGTTACAAGTGATCAGCCGAACGGCAAGCCTGGCTAGGACCCAGCTATCAAGGTGCGTAATTTACGGTACTGCATAGTGGTCCCGTCTACACGTACCTCATCGGATAGTGGACTTTTCTTACCGATATACTGACGTATTTCAGGTCCTTGCCTGCTTTTTCAACGTGTTCAACCAACTTCGCAGCCAAGGATGACCCTGCGTATCGGAAAGAGGCTCCCTTAATCGACAGTGAAGCGGTGATATCTCTACCAGAAGAGTCACGCCAAAAGAGTGCCTTGGAATCCACCATTAATGTCCCAATAAAGGTACTGTGTCTTTTATGCATTAACCGTGGAATCATTTAAGATATAGGCTCAAGCAACTAATGGTATGGTAAAGACATGTATTCTGATAGGTAGCATACAGAATACATTCAGTTTTAATAAGTTCATGTTTAGTTTCTGGATTTGAGCTAGGATACCCAAGCACAATGGAAAGGGGGTATGGGTAAGCAATGCTAGGCTATGGTAGTTACTTAACACCAGGTGAATCTTTTGTTAATTGGCCTGCTTGATTGTATTTCTAATATTTTGGCATTATATAAAAATTAAATTTGACTACTTGTAAGTTGTATTCAAATGCCTTATGTAGTTAAGATCTAACTACAAGTTCATATCTTTTAGCTGTAAATTGTGTGTAAGTGTATGTATTATTTTATGTTTAACTAAACTGGTCATTTATCAACATAGTGCCATGTCAGTGAATATAAAATAACTCCTATTGCTTTCTTTTCAAAGGCTGTGCTCTCTCATAGTCAAATTGTTTCCACCCATGTGGTGTTAATTGTAGATTTGATACAGAGATAAACCTCATGTTATTGTAAAAGTATATAATATGTGGCCTTATCACAAAATGTTCCCCATAACCAAAGTAGACTAGAATACAGTCATTAAGAGAGGCAGTTCTTGGCATAAAGATATATTAGAAAGAGTGCCTAAAGGTAGGTAGTGTTACGAATAAACCTTTTTTGGAACACTTTATATTCAAAATTCTTGTGCTATTGTAAATTTTATATGTCATTGTCAGTTCACAGTTTTGCCTATTAATGAACTATTAATGAACTCCCTTTGCCAAAATATTGTTATGTTTAATTTTCTTCCAATATTTAACAGGTAGTATAGACGACTAACTCACACATAAATAGATGTATACACCTGCAACTAAATTATAAAAATGTACATAAAAAATACATGTAATATTCTATTTCATTATTTCATTCATTCATGCATTATTTACAAGTGATTTCAATATTACATAGTGCTATGTATGCTTGAATTTATTTGTTCTTGTCTTGTGTAATAAAGTGTTATTCTTCTATGTAAGGCACTCTTGATATTATATGATAAGTTGTTTTGATGCTAGGCTGGCGTTTTGCTCTACTATTCTATTGTTAATAGTTCAGTTATAGTAGGGGAGCCCAAGCGGGGATTTACTAAAGCGCGGCAGATTAATATACAGGGGGATACCTTGTACCCGGTTAACTACCTCCACCAAACATGAGCCCCATTTATAAGACTGCCCGTGAAGGATACAGGATCAGATTACTAAAAAAATTGACCATCAGAAATTCTCGTGCATGTCAGATTAAGGTAGGGTGAGTTAATTACATCCTTAAACGAGTATATTCCACTAATCTGACAATTTGAGACTGATGTAAAGAAAGGGGAGGGCAGCAAGTTGTTAAAAAAAAAAAACGTCATCTGGACATTCTCGAGGGTAGCAAATTTTTTTTTTATTTTGAAGGAAATAATTCAATGATAACGAAAAATATATAATCTGACTTTTTCAGCAAGCCGAAATTATAAAAATTCGTCGATAAAGTTAACAGTATTAGAGTCCGAGATTTAGACTTGTACATCTATAGCATTGCGAAAATCGTCAGCTTATTCTTCTATTACAATCAACCAAACTATAGTCGATGGCTAGTGTACTACATCAATTTACTGCAACATGTAGATAACACACATCCAGGTCTCCGAACTGAAATGGCTAAGGGTTTGTTTGGAATCAGAAGAACAAGCAAGCCTTTCTCACGAATTCCTATGGATTTAACGTTAGAGCGGACGATAAATGGTGATACTGCTCGTCGTCTTACTGGAATTGTTAACCTCTCAATATAATATATAGACAATGTTGGTTTAAAAATCATGGAGCGCGAACAAGAATCATATCTCATGTACTTACTAGTGCAGGGCTTGACAGAAACTACCATGATGTTACTGCTGATCTACACCCAATTCGAATGAAAAAAACAACACATCCAAATTGAAGCTTTTTCGAACAGTGTCCTGCAGACCATCAATCCATTCTCTTCTTCAATTGATAAGGATCTGTTGTTTAACATTTCAATGGGGCAAGCTGCTTCTCTAGAAATTACAAACTGTTTACTAAAGACAGTGTCTGGAGGAACATTTCGGCGAGATCAATTTATAATGGAATGTAATTTAAATTCAGACAGGTTTCATCAGCCATTAAAAAAAATAAGGTGCTAACTTTTGCAAGCCTCAAGAAGAATAAAAAAAAAATTGTCAGATCAGGCGAATCCCTCTAGATAATCGTCAGATTATGAGACAACACGTTTAGAACATAAAGATGAACCATATATATCTTAATCTGACACGCTTGAGTATTTCAAAATGGCGAATTTTTTTTGCACTTTATAAAAATGGTCGCGAGTTTGCGTCACATCGAAATCGTCAGATTAATGAATGAAAGCTTTTTTTTGGTGTACTTAACACTCCCTTAGAAAATCTGACGCGCTTGATAATTTTTTTTTTCATTTTCAACCCTTACATACAACCACCTCATGCAAACGATCAGATTAACATACGTACATTATTAAAAATACGTAGGGTATTGATGCTAACAATATCTGACGTGCTCGAGAATGTCCATGCAACAGTATTTTTATACATATTTAAAAATCTATAGCCGCTTCCCCCACCGAAAAGGTGGTCAAAAATCATATAACATTTTTTTTGTTCTTATCATCTTAGCTTTGCAACTCAATAGAGACTATGACGCTCGAGTAAATCCCCATTTAGCATCGTGGGCTCGCCTACTATTATGAGCCATTTGTATTTTTTCTATCATTATATTTTGTTGCTTCATACGAAGATATAATATCGAATACTCGTATAATGTAGATCGAACTTCACTTGTTAAGTTCCTTTGATCATATATTATTGACTCAACAAAATGATTCTGAGAAACTATAGACCAGGGTAGAGGAAGCCTTTAAAAATAATAAAAAGTGAAATAAAATAATAGTAGGATGAAACCCATTAGAAAAGGAGGGGAATATTATAAAAATGAAAGGAAAAATAATTTACGGGTGATCTGAAGTCGGGAAGGGGATGGGGGTGAGTTTTTAAGGGTAAAAGACGGTTTTTCTCGATTTCCGGCAAAACTAAAAGTCCTATCGGAAAAAGTCAAATGGTAAAGTTGTAGGTACTAAAAAGATCGAAAACTTTTGTAATCACACTTTTTTCACATAACCTCAAAATTTATGTGAAAAATTAAAAAAACCAAGTTTTTGGTTTTTATATTTATCTTTTACAATTTTTTTTCTTTTTAACGAAATTTGGTGAAAGCTTACCTTTTTATGTCCCAAATACGCAGTAATTTATTTGATTAAAAATATTTATTTTTTCACCTTATTTTGAATTAATATCGAAAAAACACCCTAATTTTCAATCGAAAACTCACCCATCAAAATATCAGCTATTTTCAAAAAGTTGGTATGTTTTCTGTTCGTTGAAATCTCTACTTTCCGATGGTGAAAAAAAAAATATGTTACTATATATAGTCAATCTTCTCAGAAAATGCAAAAAATCAAAAAAACTCGAATTCGACATTTTTTTTAATTATTATAAAAAAAATTGAGCTTTTTATTAAAATTAACACTTTAATTACTCGAAAAACGCTTGATTACATGTTACATTGATAAAAAAAATTGCAAATAAAAATATACTACTATAATTAACAAACAAATAAGTTAATAAAATTAATACTACTCTGTCAAGAAAGTACCGGGAAAAGATCAATAATATACAAAATGTTTGTTATTCGTCCAAATTTATTTTATCACCTTCAAAGTATGCTCCTTCAGAAACGATACACTTACGCCAACGAATAATCCATTCATCAAAACATTTTTAAACGCTGCTTTCGGAATTGAGTTCAGTTCTCGCCGCGAATTCTCCTTTATGTCTTCTACCGATTGAAAACTGGTACCACCAAGGTGGTAATTTGAGTTTAGGAAAAATAAAGAAGTCAGCTGGAGCCATATCTGGTGAATATGGTGGTCAAAATTCGTTCACAATGATGGCCTTGTGCGAAGGCGCATTATCGTGGTGCAAAATCCAAGAATTTTCTTTCTACAAATCTGGCCTTTTTCGTCGAATTTGCTCTCTTAAACGCCGCATAACGCTCAAATAATATTCTTTATTTACCGTTCGACCTTCCGGTAAGAATTCAGAGTGCACAACACCGCGATAGTCAAAGGAAACAGTCAACATGACTTTGACTTTTGATCAACTTTGGCGTGGTTTTTTCGGTTTCGGTTCAGTTGGAAAGTGCCACTCCGAAGCTTGTTGACTAGTTTGCATGTCAAACTCGTAAACCCACGTCTTATCACCAGTAACAATACGTTTAATGAATGTTGGGTCGGAATTGACTCGTTCTACCATGTCCTCAGCGACTTTCATGCGATTGAGTTTTTGGAGAAAATTCAGATCTTTTGGGACTAGCCGAGCGGCAACATGTTTCATACCCAAATGATTACTTAAAATGGTACGAATCGACTCGTGAGATACAGAAAGTTCGGTGGCTATCTCTCTCAGAGTTGAATGAGGATTTTCAGTCACTATTTCCGTCACTTTTGCGATGTTAACTTCAGTTGCAGACGTTGACGTCGAGATGTGATGAAAGATTTGCCTCGCTCTGGTAGACCACCAGAGCGAGGCAAATCTTTCATCACATCTCGACCGCTTTTGAACGCTTTGAACCACTCATAAGCACGAGTTTTTGATAAAGTCGATTCACCGTAAGCCTTCTGTAATATTTTCAGCGACTCTGAACACGAAATTCCATTAGCGATGCAAAATTTAAGACAAACTCTTTGTTCGATATTTTTGTCCATTATGAAATTAGCAATAAATAAAAATAAAATTAAAAAATAAGGTTTATTCCCAACAAGCACAGATAATCCTTAACTTAGTTTACATCTAAGACGATATAACTAATTGCGTTTAGTTTTTATAATACTTATGAAGCATGCAACATTATAAGTACTAGCTAGGAAAGGCGTCTACCTCAGCAAATGTTACAGTAAATGATAATGATTACTGTAACGCTGATCTTCCGATAGCGCTTAAAAAACTACTAATTAAATTACAAAATTATCATGCGTATCGACCAGTAGTAGCGTTTGGTTGCGACTCCAACCACTTTAAATGTCATCAAAGAGAATATAAACAACTAGTATTGCGTCATTGCTGTGTTTACCTATCAAAACTGTCAAAGTATAAAAATATTATGATAAATATGAATGTGAATGCGGGCAGTTTGATAAGAAAAAGATTATTGCCACGTGTTTTGTGATACACACTATATATGATATTACTAAAACCAGCACTGTATTTAATATAAATAACAGATGTAACTCAAACTCCGCGCCAAAATGGAAAACAGTTGTGCCAATCTATCAACAACAAAAAAAAACAAAAATTTGAATATGGAACCATAAACAAATCATCCATTCCCGATACTTTTTTGACGGAATGTATTTAATAAGACATCTACAATATTTGGAGAAAGTTGTCGAATTTTCTTTAAATTATATGCGTAGATGTCTATTTATAACTATTTTAAGATAAATTATATACCTGAGTGACCTACGAAAAATCAAAAGGTATTTAATGGAGAAATGGGGAAGGGGCTAGGCGGGTCTGGGTCTTACTACATACATACTAATAATAATCTCCTTAATTTTGCACAAACAAATTTAGTAACTCCCATGAAAAAAAAAAAAAATTCAAAATACATAAAAAATATATTAAAAATCTATAAAAATATATATAAAATAGGTATATATCGTAAATATATTTTTAATAACAAAACTTTTGGCCGATTTTCATATATATTTTATACATTTCAAATATATGAAATATACAAGAAAATTAGCCAAAAGTTAGTTATTAAAAATATATTTACTATACATATTTTTTATATATTTATACGTTTTAAATAGATTTTTAATATATTTATATAAAGGTGATAGTCATGAAGATTTCGAAGATCTACTAGAATCGGAGATGTTTGACGAATCTAACGATGAAGAAATGCCATCAAAAAGACAAAAACTAATGGATAAGTGATTAGAATTGAAGATCAGGTATTTATGAATGATGAGATTAATGTGTTTAAAAATATTGTAATGAATAACGTAATCAGAATAAAGTATCTACATTTAATTGTACGATTTACATTTATATTTATATATAATGAAATTTTCTATGACATAAATGTAATAAGCATTAAATAAATCAAATTATTAATTGAAACAAATTGCAGCAATCACATTTTTTAGATGAAATTTTTAATAATAATAAAAAAAATCGAATTCGAGTATTTTTCGATTTTTTGCATTTTCTGAGAAGATTTACTATAGTAACATATTTTTTTTTTCACCATCGGAAAGTAGAGATTTTAAAGAACTGAAAACATACCAACTTTTTGAAAAAAGCTGATATTTTGACGGGTGAGTTTTCGATTGAAAATTAGGGTGTTTTTTCGATATTAATTCAAAATAAGGTGAATAAATAAATATTTTTAATCAAATAAATTACAGCGTATTTGGGACATAAAAAGGTAAGTTTTCACCATTCGGCATGTGCCGAGCAGCATATGGCAAAAAATGGGGTCTAAAACCCAAAATCGTTCACTGGATATACAAAATGATGGTAAAACCGGTACTGATGTACGGTAGTATCGTCTGGTGGCCAAGAACAAAACTGGAAACTTGTAAACAAGTGCTAAACAAAATACAACGCACTGCCTGCTTAGCAATGACAGGGGCGTTTAGCACTACACCAACAGCGGCCTTGGAAGTTATTCTAGACCTAGTACCACTACACCTTGAAGTACAAGAAGAGGCAAGAAAAACACTCCTAAGGCTTACTGTCCTGGGACACATATCTAATGAACGTATGCCCACAAGGCATACACAGACAGAAAACTGGAAAAACCTTGACAATGTAATAGAGATGGGAAGTGATAAAATGCAACCCACCTACACATTTGACAAACAATATAATTTATACATCCCTAGTAGAGAGGAATGGAAATTGGGACTTTGTAAACAAAACGAACAAAGTCAAATTTGGTATACAGACGGATCAAAAATGAAATCCGGTACAGGCGCGGGCGTATATAATGAAACCTGCAGTATCAGCGAAAGCATGGGCAATTTCGCGACAGTGTTTCAGGCAGAGACATACGCGATAATTACATGCGCCCAGACGATCATAGATAGGGCGACTGAAGGTCAGACCATCTACATACTCAGTGACAGCCAGGCTACATTAAAAGCCCTGATGTCACATAAAATCGAATCAAAATTAATCCAGAACTGTATCACGGCTCTGAACAAACGTGGTACTAAAAACAAAGTCAAACTCGTATGGGTACCAGGCCATACAGGAATAGAAGGCAACGAAAAAGCAGATGCACTAGCTAGGAAGGGATCTGAAAGTCAGTTCTGTGGACCAGAACCGTGCGTAGGGATTCCTCCAAATGTAATAGGAGCAATCCTTAAAAATGAATCCACAGCTAAACACAATCAAATGTGGACCAAAATCAAGGAATTAAAACACTCAAAGCAACTCATTAAAGGAATAGACAAAAGCTGGTCCAAAAAACTTTGGAAGTACAGCAGAAACCAGCTACGACTGATAGTAGCAGTATTCACGGGCCACTATGGCACCAACTATCACCTACACAAATTGGGACTGTCGAATAGCCCGATCTGCAGGACCTGTAGGGAAGAACAGGAAACAATGCTGCATATAATATGCAAATGCGATGCATTGGCAAGACACAGAATGGCCATCCTGGGGCTGGCATATCCAGAACCAGGAGACTACAAGGATCTACCCCTAAGAAGTGTATTGGATTATGTGAAGACTTCATTCAGGGCTTTAGGGATAGAATAAAACCAGTGGGGGATAGTACAAAAGATCCTGAAGGGTCGAAGTGCTGTACGCAAGTACACCCCATCAAAGATAAGATAAGATAAAGTTTTCACCAAATTGCGTTAAAAATATTTTTTTTTTGTAAAAGGAAAATAAAAAACCAAAAACTTGTTTTTTTGAATTTTCTCATAAATTTTGAGGTTATGTGAAAAAAGTGTAAATACAAAAGTTTTAGATCTTTTTATTACCTACAACTTTGCCATTTGACTTTTTTCGATAGGACTTTTAGTTTTGCCGGAAATCGAGAAAACCCGTTTTTTACCCTTAAAAACTCACCCCCATCCCCTTCCCGACTTCAGATCGCCCGTAAATTATATATAATAATATTCCCCTCCTTTTCTAATGGGTTTCATCCTACTATTATTTTTTTTGGTTTTAAAAATTATCGACCCTGGTCTACTAACTGTGTTGAAATTTTTCACTCAATATTGTGGAAATTTAAAATCTTTTAATAAGGGCTGATTGCCATTAAATATAATGACAGTAAAGGAGGCAAAAGAGGTGTGCAAAGATCATGATAAATGGCAATCTGTTGTCTCTGCCTACCCCTCTGGGAAACAGGCGTGAGTCTATGTATGTATGCCTTTAAATAAGCTGGACTGACATATGCTAAATTAAGAATGGTAATTTTTCAGGTGGATCTCTCCCCAGTCACAGGTGTGCCGGAGGAGCATGTCAAGAACCGCCGTGTTCGTATATACCAGCCTCCCAAGAATGCAATGCAGAGTGGTACCAACAACATCCATCATTGGGAAATGGAGTTTGATACTCGCCAACGTTGGGAAAACCCCCTGATGGGCTGGACATCCACTGGTGATCCTCTTTCCAATTTGAAAGTGCAGTTCAGAAATCCTGATGAAGCAATTGAACACTGCGAGAAGAATGGTTGGAGCTGGTATCTTGATGTACCAAAAACTGAGAAGACATTGAAACCAAAGAATTATGGACTTAACTTCTCTTGGAATCGTCGCACCAGGGTCTCCACTAAGTAGATATGTTAGTATGAATTGTTGATTTTGTTAATTTAACTAGTTAATAGTAAAATTTATTTGAATAATATCTGTTTCCCAGAATACAGTAAATTTAGCAGCAATACGTTTTTATTTACTAACTTTAAATCTGTTGTCCATATTTGTCTATGATGAATTATATGTATATACTTTCCACCTATTATCATCAATAAAATTGTGTCTGTAGTAGATGGTACATATTTTATTTACAAGAAAGTTATGGTGTACCTGAATAGATTTAGGTACTTTGTCAGCATTTGGCAAGGCCTTAGTAACCTGGCATTTGCCATAATATTGCTATCAACCTGTATATGGTCTATTTAACACAAAAGATCTTGGAAAAATAGAATAATTTGAACCCCTTTTAGTATCAGTTCATTTCACCTCAATTATCAGATTACAGTTATCTGGCCATAGCAGCCAAACGTATCCAATGTCACTCTAACCCTCTTATAGAGCACAATTAATTATGATTCCTTTAAAAAATATTTATATGGCGCACCATCCCTTCCCAGTGTTCTCGAAATAGACCTTAAGGTCAATCTGCCACCAGTTCAGACAGAGAGTTTTAAAATATAAGCAATTATAAGATAAACATAAAAATCTATAGTAGTTCATTTTAATAGATTTTGCCTTTCATCATCATCATCATCATATCAGCCGAAAGACATCCACTGCGGGACAAAGGCCTCCCCTAATTATCTCCATAATTGCCGGTCTTGTGCTATTCGTATCCAGCTGTTTCCAGTGACCCACTATTTATGGCACTAAAAAACTATTGAAATGAGCATCTATCAGACGTTTTCATGTTTCAAAATGTCTGGTCGATGTTTCACTTGATCAGAGGGCTGGCCAATTCCTAGGTCAAAGAATTAGCATTGCCATCCAACGTGGTAATGCTGCCAGCCTTCTGGATAAGGTCAAAGAATTATCATTGCCATTCAATGTCTTCTGGGTAAGTTCCTAGTTTAAAGCGATGTCGACGAATTTTTTTGACCCACAAGCTCATTTTCAGGATTTTTTATTCATGTTTTTTTTATTTCATTTTATTTAGTTAATAAGTAAGGTGGTTTTAAATCCTGTAATTGTAAATCCTTTCAATATTCAATTTTGAACCAATAAATAAATAATAATATGAGTATAAAAAAATTAGGTAGGTAAGTACCTATAACAAATAATTATAAAAAATCTATAAATTGATAATTATATAATTGATTCTAAGCAATACCAACTAAACTAGTTTTAATATCGGTGCATCTCTTTGTAACATAGTGCTTGGTAATGAAAAAGAACATTGCATCTTTAGTTGTGTCAATTTGGTAGTTTGGACTGAAATAATGAGTTAAATGAGCAACCCAATTTTCTTATATTTTTTTATAATATCCTGGGACATTATTCATACACACCATCTAATAATAATTCTAAACTAAGCAGAGGTTGTTCTATGGAAACCAGATAGCTGATATATTAAATATAGGTACTACTTTTCTTTTGTACATAAAATAAAAATAAATAAATAAAAAAGGTTTTTATTCACGTAGACTTTAAAAAAGCGCTTGTAAATAGTCAGAACATGTTTGTAGTAATATAGTTGTATACATTATTATTTCTAGTAACATAAATATATAGGTACACATTGTATTGATTGTATGAAAACCTTTATAAAATTTATTGTATAATAGCAATGATATTTAGCTAGCTCGTATCAAGTTATTGTCATGTTTAAGTTTAATTATCAAAATTTATAGTTTTAGTTATGTTTTTACTACATATTGTCAATGGTTCTGTCTATATTAAAGGTATTATATGTACTTATATATAGATAATAACAACCAGATTTAGGACAAACAAACATGTGCATGCACACAAATATCTGTCCTGGGTGGGAATTGAACCCACGCCCTGCGGCGAGCATTTACCAACCACGCCATCCGGCCGTCTTAACATAACTGCAAAAATACTGGAAAATTACCATGTACACTTAGGTTAACCGATGGGATTCTGCAGTTCTTTATAAGGGACGGTCTGGTCTGATCTGAGTTCTGTAAGATAGTACTTCGTTAAAATGAGGATATAAAATTTCGCGCTTGTCATAGACAATTGGGTTGTGGAAGCATTATAACTTGGTTCATCATCAGCCTGATATCGTCCACTGCTGCCCATAGGCCTCCCCCAAAGGTTTCTATAACGTTATTTGGAGGGGTTTGTCGCTTTTATTATGTGTTGGCGATCGCATTTTGGTGGTAGCTATAGAACACAGGTGGCGCTGCTGGCCACCTACCTGTTGTATCCCTTAGTCGCCTTATGCGACAACCACTTGGTTGTTCTAACGCAAATAATTAAGACCCAAGGTAATTAGTCGTTTGTTAATTTTAAAAATTCAAATATCTATTTCTAAATACGAGATAAAGCAATTATTATTTATTATTCCAGTTTAATATAGGGGTGGACTAGGCTTCGCATTTGTTGTTTTTAAATTATTTTAGTCAAAGATTTCATTAAAGCAATCAAACGGAGCTAAATATTAGGTTTTAAATATTAGGTTGGGGGAAAAAGTCTTGCGCATTATAGTAGGTATGTATGAACTTTTCATAAAATCTCTTTGGCTTAACTATTTGTATCTGGCTGGTTTTGGTATCATTGAAAGTTTAAATTTTAAAGAACACAATTCCAAAATCAAATTAGGAAAATGTGTGATTTCATTTATTTTTCGTTCTATCAAGATGAGTGAATCTAATTAAAAAATTCGATACATTTCAAAATTTTACTACAAATAAGGCAAAAATGCAACGCAAGCCGCGAAACAAATTTGCGTTGTTTATGGACCTCTGTGAGAGTAGCACAAATTTGGTTTAAGCTGATTTAGGTTTTTAATCCGGGAATTTTGATGTCAAAGATGCACGTCGCTCTGGTCGCCCTATTACCAGTGAACGCAAATAAACATAGAAGCATTACTTCAAGGAAACTAAGCGCAAATTTTGACCCAATATCCCAATCAAACTGACACAACGGAATACCGTCTCTGATTGGCCAAAATATTACCGCTCAGATACACCTTTTAAAAGTAGACTTTATGACGTCATGTTCGGGTCTAAATTACCATGTTCATGACATTCGCCGAGGGATGTTTTATGCTATAAAGTGCAACGAAAATAATTCACCGTGACATTGATATTATTAAAATAATAAAGAATTATGATAAAATATACAATATCTTGAACTTTACAGCAAGAGTTTTTCTAAGGTCTTTAAGTATTTGGCGAGTAATGGGTTTATTTGCTATGATAATAGGTACATAAAACAAATTTGTGACCAATTATTCACTAATTATTATTTACAATTTCCGTAGGTATACATAACACTTAAGTACTACTTTTTAGGGCCCCCTTCACTTCTTTATCCACCCGTCCGTCTGTCTGTCATTACCCTTTACCTTGAAAACGCGTGGACGAATCGACTTGAAATTATAGGTGATCTAGATATGCAGGGTTACTTGTAAAATACCAACAACCTCGCAGGACTAGGAAGCTAACACCATAAGCAACAACTTACTCTACGTGCATCGCAAAGATTACGCAAGCAGCCTGGTTACATATTATTTACGATGCACGTAGAGTTATAAACATTCAAGTGGTAAATTAATTAATATAGACTTTTTACAAAAAAAATAAATACAAATTATCACAAGTTGTAAAATAAATGTTGTTGCTTATGGTTTTACGGTCACCGTAGCCTAGTTGGTAGTGCTCCTGCCTACGAAGCTGGTGGTCCTGGGTCCGAATCCCGGTAAGTGCAAATATTTGTGTGATGAGCACGAATATTTGTTTCTGAGTCATGGATGTTTTCTATGTATATAAGTATTTATCTATCTATATAAGTATGTATATCGTCGCCTGGTACCCATAGTACAAGCTTTGCTTAGTGTGGGGCTAGGATGATCTGTGTGACATTGTCCCCAGATATTATTATATTATTATTATTTTAGCTATCTAGTCCTGTGAGGTAATTGGTGCTTTACAAGTTACCCTGTAAATATATAAATAAAATTGAATTGAATTCATTTCCAAACGAACCGTTTTCGTCCATAGTTCTCTTCGCTTTAGATCGAGGAAGGAGGAAATTTGAAGAAACCAAGCTGTTTTAATACCACCATTACCATTCTTTGTGCATACCCTAAAGATGCTGAGTATTTTATCTAAGATTAAAATAATTGTAATAAATAAAAAAAAATCGTCATAATTTTTGTGTAGATAAATAAATTAATTCGTTTGCATAACAACATCACCATATATTTTGTGTCAATTTGATTGACTTCATATTTAATAAAATTAAAATATATAGCGACTTACTCGTAATAACTAATTCCAACACTCTTGTTATGCAAATGAGATTTATTAATACACCACTTCACTGCACAGGAAGGCATTTTTGGAAATTAAACACGCTGAAACTAATAACTGACAGACGACCGCCATTGATGCCTGTAGTGCGCAAACTCGGTCCCACTCGGTCCGCGGCACAATCTGTGTTGGAGACGGACCCAGGCAACTTTCGGCCGGCAACTCATCCTAACTACGGGAGGTGCAGAACTACCGCAGCCAATCACGTTTCACGTAAATATCCAAAACATTTTAGCAAAAATGACGATGGTACAGGCAGCGACATCAAGCGGCCGTTTGAGTAAACTTTTCGCAACTTTAATTAACATTTATAACGAATTTAGGTCATTGCGAGTGCTTGTTTTGGATAATTACGATAGATATACTTATAAACTAATTACGTTTAATTGATATTTTCATAAAACTTTAATATTTTGGTAGATATAAGCAAATTAAATTTAGATTATTTTTCACAGCTAGGTTTTAGGTTTTACAAAGTTAAAACCTATGTATTTGCATTATTTTCACCTATATCTATAACATATAAAAATTTCATTCACCTAACCCTAGGAATCTAGAAGTTATAACTAAATCTAGATTTCTAGGTTTTCCAGGCATACCTAGGCCATCTGGGTTACCTAGGCCGTATCAAATTATTGTTATCATATAAAGATGAGCTAGTTCT
Organism: Pseudoips prasinana; assembly: GCA_951640165.1. Lineage (NCBI taxonomy): Eukaryota > Metazoa > Arthropoda > Insecta > Lepidoptera > Nolidae > Pseudoips > Pseudoips prasinana. The sequence continues at coordinate 25,097,816 of OX621251.1, read as the reverse complement.
ACGAAGATTAGACTAGACTAAGACCTAGAATAATCTAGGTCATGAGATACGGACCTAGGTAGCCTAGATAGGTTTTTTGCCTATATCTTTTTAATGGTTATAGCTATATGTAACCTGATTGTTTTATTGGATAGCCCTAATCGAGGCCTATCAGAGCATAAGCACCAAATTTGTAAGGGTCATATGGCGGAAAGCTGAGTTATTAAGCGTTTTCTTTTGGCAGACGCTTACAGTGCGTCAAGAAAGTCGTGAAAATAAATGAGGGCGCCACCATCTGTTACATGGTAACCCCATACACTTCGGCTGAAAAGTCTTGATACTTGGATTTTTAAAAAATATTAACTTAGCTACCGTCCGCGTCAAAGGTTATGAAAACTAGGGCGTAGGAGAAACAACAAAACAATATCAACTGTTTATAATATTTATTTATTATTCGGAGTCCAAATAATTTGAGTCCAGGTATTCGACTCACGAAATGTCGCCTGAAACCCCAGAGTAATCAGACAGGTCGAATTCTGCCTCTTCAGATTCACTGGAACTATCGTCGCCTACTGAAATAACGAGTCTGTCTATATCTTGATAAAGAGTTCCTCCACGGGCGAAATACTGCTTTTCTATTGCAATGACTGTGGTCTACACAATTTTTCCATTCTTGTGGAGATATTGAATTAAATGCTTCTTCAGGTAATTTTGCAACATCTTGACTACAAACATTCTTTTCTGCGATTCTTCTTTTTGCTATTGCCCAAACTAACTCAATTGGGTTTAAATCACAGTGGTAAAGTGGCAATCTTATCACTGTGTGTCCATGTTCTCCCAAAAGTTCATCAATATGGTACACCGGTTCTGGTTTATGTTTTTTACAAGCATCAATAATGATGGTTTCCGCAATGTTTCATCAAATGATATATTATTTTCTAGTAGCCGCAATTTAATTTCATCAACTCTTGATGCAGATGTAGGAGCCTGGAAAAAAAAAACTTAATTTAGTAGTTGCCCCATTTCAGTTTCAACCTAAAAAGGATCTATCTATACATTAATATGGGAGCATCAATCATTTAAGTACCTTTTTAATAATATAATTATAAAATGTAAGGAATAATGAACTCATCAAACCCACAAAAACTGTGCCAAACATGTTCACTAAAAATCTATATCTGGATGTTGCCAATATAGCAGGTAAAATATCTATCAAATCTCAAACATCATAGCACTAACATAGTTATATTATAAAATAAAGTAGATGTAATAAAGAAATATTACAATACCTTGTTTGTTATAATAGAATGATAAGGTGCATTATCCATTACAATTATTGATGGTTCAGTTATATTCGGCACTAGCATTTCAGTGACCCATTTTGTAAAATTATGTGCATTCATCTCGGAATGGTAATCCTCTTGCTTGTTTTTACCAGTAAAAATTAACAGTGCATTAGCCACAAAACCTTTCTCACTTCCGGCGTGTACTATTATCCATCTTTTGCCTTTAGACACATCTTGCTGGACACCAGCAACATTAATAGACTGCCAACATTTTGTCACTTTGTATGACTCGTGTATATAGCTCTCATCCAAATAAATAATGTTTTTTTGGAGCTCTTCGGGCAATCTTCTGTTTTCAAGTATTGCTTTTAAATAATACTTGCGTTTTGAGGCAATTGCGGGTTTTTCAATGACGGCCGTTCTATTTGTTTGGCATTTCTTAAATTTAAAGCCAATTGAAATTAAAATTTGTCTTAGAATTTTATGGCTGCCATTAAAACCTAATTCTTCCTTCAGCACTACCAATAGTTTTCGTAGTGTAGGTACTTCTTTCTGTACTGTGTAGAAAAACTGAACTTTTTGCCGTATGGCACATATATCAAAATCATCGATCCGTTTCTTAAGTCGCCCTTTCCTATGTTTTCCAGGAGTTCCAAATTTACCTCCATTTTTCATACCTTCGTCTACTATGCGCCTCACTGTGCTTTCAGATGCACCTGAAACCAATAAAAGCATGTTAAGTAACAATTACCATATTCACATCTAAATAAATAATAAAAAAAGTATCAAAACCTTTGATGGTGTAGTATAATTAATAGGTATATTTCGTAACGTCAACTAAATGTAAACAATGCGATAAAACATATCAATTATGCTGAAAAATGAATGATTGTCAAGAGATTATAGTTTCTTTATTATAGTTTTACATTATAATATATGTACTTACCGGTCGAACAGGTGAATGAGTTTGTATATTTGGGAACTTTGTTTACGAGAGATGGGAAATATGAAAAAGATATTGTTAGAAGAGTAAATGCGGGGAATAGAGTGAATGGGGCACTACACGCCTTTATGAGTAGCCGGCAAGTATCAAAGAAGGCTCGACTAGCCGTGCACGATGGAGTGTTAGTGCCAACTTTAATGTATGGAAGTGAAAGTTGGGTATGGCAGAAAAAGAATGAAAGTAAAATAAATGCAGTGGAAATGAGAGCTCTGAGAAGTATGTGTGGTGTGACTTTGAGAGACAGAATTCGAAATACTGATGTAAGACAGCGTTGTGGTGTGAAAGAGGATGTAGTCACAAAGATTGAAAAAGGCATGCTGAGATGGTTTGGCCATTTAGAAAGGATGAATGAAAGAAGATTGACAAAAGAAGTATACCTGGCCTGTGTGAATGGGACAACCGGAAGGGGAAGACCACGTCGAACATTCTCTGACCAAATTGGAGATGTTCTCAAGAAAGGGCAGGTCAGAAGTACCCTAAACCGGCGAGCATGTATGAAGAATATAATGTCAGTAATCGAGGCAAAAGAAGTATGCAAAGATCGTGACAAATGGAAATCCGTTGTCTCTGCCTACCCCTCTGGGAAACGGGCGTGAGTCTATGTATGTATGTATGTACTTACCGGTTAATTTTGCCGTTCGACCGTAAACATCGTCCAAATAGGAAAGCAACTTTCCCGCTCGAAATTCAGCCATACACTCTTGAAAAGCCTTAAATATGACTTTTCTCCAACCACTCTTATAAACATTTTTATTCATTTTTAATCTCTAAACGATTAAACGATAGAAACAATTCGAAATATCCCAAAATATCCAAGAGCACAACAACAACAATAATACGAAATGACAGGTGAAGTACTTAGTATGACCGGTACTTCAGTGTTGCCAATACAAGCAACGAAGTAGTTCCAAAAACATTATTTTCACGACTTTCTTGACAGACTGTAGCTACCTCGAAACTGTACCGTAACGACGACAGTTTCATAAAAAGCGCTATAACTCAGTTATTTCGCTATATACCTATTTATATATATGTATATTTTGGTTCGTAATTTTATTTTACACCCCAGAAAAATAAGGGTGTCATTATAAATCCAACTTTGGGAAATTTTTTGTAAAATTGATAACTTTGTTCAGTGGGTATTACGATATTACATTTTAAAATGTTTTACCCAAATATGAAAAGAGGGTATTCTTGGTTTAGGCGCTTCGCGCTGATTGGTGAACCCTAAAGAACAAAGAAATCAATTCTGTATATAAACTGTGCGATTTTCCTGGATATTCACTGTCCGGTGAAGCAGTAAAAGCCGAGAGGCTAACTGCACGCGTCACGTTAAAAAAAAAAAAAAAAAAACCCGGATATTCAGAGTCTCGTTTTGACAGTCGACGCGCACGGACACGTTCGTGCGCTCCTGGCTTTACCCGACTATTTCCGACCATACGTGCTCGTGTACGTTCGTCAGTCGAGATAAATCGATCGTTCGATTGGTTGAATCTCGGCAAACCTTCACACTATTAATTGGTGTAGTGGCGTCTTTTTCAAGACAGCGCTACCCCAATATAGTGTGTGTTTCTTAGTACTTTCGTGCCCCTTCAGGGAAAATCCACTTTTCTAGTGGTACTTGGTGGAAACGTAACCGTGCCAACTAAGCCAAGTTAGTGTAGACCCAAGCACTAGGCCTTGCTCCTTCAGAGCAACGCCAGTTAATTGGAAGCGGTTTGGAATCATTGGCCTTGGGGGCTACCCTAGTCAACTCCAAATCGGAATCCCACCTCCTTAACCTACCTTCCCATTCTCTCTTGTTGTTTGGGTGCTGACGGCTTCGGCCCATATCGCCCTCTGCATTAGAGCTGCTAGGAACCCTTTCGCACAATAAGACTGGCGAGAGGGATACAAGCTTAGGGCTCACCAAAGGTACACATACCTCCTCGTCTAACCCGGCGAGGAGGGTGATACACACACCAACACACCCTCGGGCCCGTCCAACCCGAGGTGATAGTTGTTAGGGACATTCAACTGTTAGAGCGACTGCCGAGAAGTTTCTTGTTAGTTCTTCTTCTCAGAACGCTCCGGGAGCGAACTAACGTAAAATTTCGGTAGCTGTTAGGCATTTAAAACCATCACAAGATGGCCGCCCCAATACCCGCCTCCATGGTAGACATTACCAAGGATCCCCGCTTCGTTGAAGCGCTCTTCAAGCTCCTCAAGTCCGACCCAGTTGGCTGGGCAAACTTGATGGAGACCGTCAAGACAAGGCTCATGTTAGATGACCCCTCTTGCTCCGGCGCAACAGCGCAGGAGAACCTCAGCCTCTCCGTCCCCTCCTCTTCTGCCCCGTTCACCCAGACGGACAGGCAGTCACCACTCCCCCGTAACCGTACCCCCTCTCCATCTCAGCCTCTAGCCACAGAGGAAGAGATGGACGTCACTCACATTGACAGCGATGACGATGCCCACAACGAGTGGACAACTGTCAGGCGCGGGAAAGCTGATAAGCGGACCCGCGGCGACAAGACGTCATCGTCCTTGTCTGGCAGCTCTTCGGGCTCCGATTCTGAGTCTTCAACTCAGGAGAAGAGCAAGAAGAGCGCCAAGACAAAGAAGTTGCGCACGGAGAGACCCTCCGCCACCAACTCTGTCCCCTCTTCCCCCACTACAAGCGCCCCCGCCTCTCAGGCAAAGGCCAAACCCACTGGCTTCACGGCCAAGATCACTAAGCCCCCTCCTATCATGCTACTCAGCATCGATAAGCGGGAAGACTTATCTACCGCGCTTAAATCCAAAGGTGTAGTCGCACTTAGCACTACATACATCCTCAAGGAGCAGATGTATAAAATACAGCTGCAGACCCCCACTGAGTACAGGACAACGACGGCCCTCTTTGATGCTCGTAAGGTAGACTACTACACTTACGGCACCGCTGAGGACAAAACACTCCGCGTGGTTATCCGCCGAGTCTGCCGTCACCTTCCTATCGACTCCATCAAGGAGGACCTAATCACCCAAGGGTACCCCGTGAGAGAGGTGCATCGGATGCGCCGATCAAACGGTGGCGAGCCCTTCGATATGGTGCTGGTCCACCTAGACCACTCGAAGGAAGGACAGAAAATCCTTACTGTCCTAAAAACAGTTTGCGGCGTCGGCGGCATTGTCGTCGAGCCGCCGCGGCGAGGGACCGTACAGGGGCAGTGCCACAACTGCCAACTGTACGGGCACTCGTCAAAGAACTGCCACGTCGCCCCGAGGTGTGTCAAATGCCTGACCCCAGGCCACCACACCTCCGAATGCCCCAGACCGAAAGACCGTAGCGAATGCTCCGAGCCACCTGGTTGTGTTAACTGCCAGTCCCTGGGACACCCTGCGAACTATCGCGGCTGTCCCAAGGCACCGGCGAGGAGACCCGCCAGGAGGCCTCGCAGTAAGCGCAACGCTCGTAAGCCTCAGGCGCAGACTAGCTCCGCCAAGCCCCAAGCAAGCCCTCCCCCGCTAATGTCCTTGGATGTCCAACAGACATCCCTGCGACCATCAAGACCACACTGGCCTCTGCCAGATTACGTCCCCTCGACCGCACCCAAGGCTGCGGGTGAGGTGGTCGCCCCTAAGGCTGTGCCAGTCCCAGCTAAAGCGGTGTCCCCCAAACCCTCAACCAGCGCGTCCCCTCCCGCCCCAGTCCAATCGGGCTGGGCTTACAACCCGCTGACTAAGAAGTCACAGGTTCCAAAGGCCCCGGCCAAAGGAGCCCAGACTTCAAAGCCATCGGCCTCAGCGCCCAAAACCCGGGCACCCCAAGCGAACAGCAAAGGGCGCGCCTCAGGTTTTGCTGAGCGCATCAAGACTCAAGGTTGGGAGTTGCTCGACCAGTTTGAGGACCTCTCCCAGAGGGCCGAAGCTGATCCGACCAACATCCAACTGGCCATCGACGCGGCTCACGTCTACCGCTGCTTTATCAAATCCCTACAACCGTAATGGCTGTACACCCGCTAATGACTCCCCAATTCACTTGCAGGCTAAAACCCAGATCTCTAAAGATCGGGTTTTACAATGCAGACGGATTAGCGAGACAACGCGATGAAGTCGCAGAATTCCTCTGCGATCATCAAATTGATCTCTTCCTCGTTCAAGAGACATTCCTCAAACCGAGCAAACGGAGGAGTCCTACAGTTGCTAACTATCGTATAGTTCGCAACGATAGGACTCACTCCGTCAAAGGGGGCACGCTGATTTACTTTAAGAAATCACTGCATTGCGTACCTTTGGACCCTCCCGTGCTGAAGAACATAGAGGTCTCTGTCTGTCGAATAGGCATGACAGGTCACCAGCCAATCACGATAGTCTCGGCCTACCTCCCCCCAGACAAGGAGATGCTACTTAGCGATCTCCAAGCACTGTATGACTTAGATGGCTCTGTCATAGTGGCAGGCGATCTAAACTCCAAGCATGAGCAATGGAGCTGCCGTACGAGCAACTCGAACGGCCGCGCACTTGCTAATCACTTGGCAATCATACCGTTCGACCCTATAGTCCCTCTCGAACCGACCCACTTCCCCAGAATTGACAGTCACCGACCCGACATACTCGACATAGCACTCCTTAAGAATACAAACCTACGTTTGGCTTCTGTAGAAGTGCTACACGAGTTAGACTCTGACCATAGACCGGTCATCCTTAGTCTTGCCTCCCGCAGAATCCACTCTGGCGCGGATAGCAACCTCCCACCCAGATATGTTACCGACTGGCAGAAACTTGAGGGTAAACTCAAGTCAGCCACGTCGGAGCACTTAGATTCGATACCGTCCCTCATAGAGACCCCCGAGCAAACGCTCGCAGCTATCGGCTCTTTCACGACTCACGTCCAAATCCAAGTGAACGAATGTTCCCGGGAGGTCCCAGCGGCTGACGCGTTCAGACGGTGGAAGCTCCCGGTGGATTTGCGTGAGTTAGTGACTGAGAAGAACGCGGCCATCAGAGCCTTCGACTCCTATAACACCTTGGAAAACCGCACTCGAATGCGTGAACTACAGCGTACTGTACGTGAACGCATGACCGAGAGGCGGGAATCCGGGTGGGATAGGACGTTAGCCGAGATTCAACCCTCGCGGAAGGCCTTTTGGAATCTCTGCAAGCGACTCAAGACAGACACCGACTGGACCATCCCCCCGCTGACGCGTCCGAATCAACGCCCCGCGTTCGATGACGACGAAAAAGCCGAATGCATGGCCGACAATCTAGAGACCCAATGTTCTCCCAGCAACCTACCAGTAGACCCGGAGCACCTCAATGAGGTTGACTCCGAGGTAGAACGTAGGCTCGCCATCCCTCTCCCTCCGACCCCAACTGCCCCCTCCCGGGAGGATGCAGACGTCGACGACGACGACGATCCCCTGAGGCCAGTGACCATCGAAGAGGTTAAAACTCTGATCATGAAACTCCACCCTCGTAAAGCCCCCGGTTATGACGGACTCACCAATCGCGTTTTCAAGCAACTCCCATTGCTTTTACTTAGCCTGATGGTCGCGATTTTCAACGCGGCCTTTTCCAACAACATCTTTCCACACCAGTGGAAACAGGCGAACGTGATTGGTATCCCGAAGCCGTTTAAATCCAAATCCGACCCGGCGAATTACCGCCCCATTAGCCTTCTCTGCGCCATGGGGAAACTCTATGAGCACATCATCCACGCCCGTTTGTCGTCGTACATCCACGCAAACGATATTCTCCCAGACGAGCAGTTTGGCTTTCGAGCCAGACACTCCAGCGTTCACCAGGTGCATCGCATTGTCGAACACATCCTAGTGAAAGCTGCCCGTCAAAGATCCCACACAGGAGCAATCTTCTTCGACGTGGCCAAAGCGTTCGACAAGGTCTGGCACAACGGCTTATTATATAAGCTGATTAAACTCAAAGTGCCTGACCGTCTCGTGCACATCCTACGAGACTTCCTTACGGACCGAACGTTTCGCTACCGCGTCGAGGGAAATTACTCCTCCCTCCGACCGATACGTGCAGGAGTTCCCCAAGGCTCAGTCCCTGCCCCGCTCCTGTTCTCGCTGTACACCAGCGACATCCCCAGACCCAAGAAGGCTCATCTAGCCCTCTTCGCTGACGACACGGCTCTCTACTACTCCAGTAGGGACCCGTCAGCCATTCACCGAGAACTCCAATCCTCAGCCGATGCCCTCGGCAAATGATTCAGGAAATGGAGGATCGAAGTCAACCCGACCAAGAGCGCAGCCGTGCTCTTCTCTAGGGTACACCCCGCGCTCACCACAGATCCCGTCCGAATGTTTGGTAAACCGATCCCCTGGGAGAGGAAAACCAAATACTTGGGAGTGATCCTCGATCAGAAGTTAAACTTCAAGGACCATCTGAGATACGCTCGCAACCGTGCCTCATTTGCCCTTTATCGATTACACAGCCTCCTGAATGCACGCAGTAAAATGTCCCTTGAAAACAAGGTGAGAATTTACAAGACGTGCATTCGACCCATGATGACCTATGCGAGCCCGGTCTTCGCGCACGCTAAGGAACATCTCATCCACCTCCTACAGGTAGTCCAGAACAAGTTTATGCGACGAGCCGTGGGCGCACCATGGTTCGTCCGTAACAAAAGCCTCCATGCCGACCTCCAATTGCCTACCATCAGGCAATGGATGAAGCAAACGTCCAAAAGGTATTTTGACTCTGCCACTCACCATCCAAGTAAATTGGTGGTACAGGCGGTCAATTACACTCCCCTCCGACTCACAATTAAGCACCGTCGTCCGAAGCACGTCCTTGACGAACCGGACGACGAGACCACCGTTTACCTTGAGCACATCAAATCGATTAGAGACTCTCGCAACACTGCACAACCGATATTTCGTACTCGCCGGACGCGAGTACGACCGCGAACGCGTCGCGACCACCAGCGTCCTCCATGACCCTTAGTTTGCATATCGTACCGATAAAAAGCCCCCCTCAACGCGGACGGGGGGCCGCGTCATGTCATTAACGTAGAGCGAAAGTTGCACTAAACTCCCTAAAAATCATGATCTCTCGCCCTCTCCCCGTCAGTATCCGCCCAGAGCCGAGGTTCGAGCCCCATAGGGGGCGCCCTCCGGCGCGGGTACTTAGTTTGTAGTTTATATTTGCTAGGCCGGTTAGAGCCCACGCTCACCCCTACTGTCCGGTGAAGCAGTAAAAGCCGAGAGGCTAACTGCCCGCGTCACGTAAAAAAAAAAAAAAAAAAAAACCTGGATATTCATTCCGTATCCAGCAGTAGTACTAGAAGCAAATTGTAAATAGAAACTCTTGTGAAGTAAATAAAAGTGAAGATTCTTCGAATTAACAATCGTGTTGTTCCTGTCGAGTCGACGTTGGCCTCTCCTGGTGCTACCCTGTACCAGTTACGAACCCACCCGGCGCTGGATCTGCAGTCCGATTCCTATATTGGAAGGGTGCCAGCCCATTGTTTCTGCGTGTACGGTTAACTGTAACCTGGGAACCGTACACGTTTGTTGGGCCCTTCAGAGGAAAAGGATAAGCGGGAATCGGTAGCACATTTTTCCACAACAACATTTAGCGGACCGTTCATTCGATCCACTATAATCTGCGTTGGGTCATTTTCGCGAGCTAGGAATGCTTCCATGTTTATTTGCGTTCACTGCCTATTACGGATAAAATGGATGCCTTTTTTGAAAAAGTGGAGCATGATCGGTAGGTATATCATTAGTTACGACGTATCTAGGTGAAGAACTGGGAATTGACCACAAAACAGTTTTGGCGCATTTGAAAAAAACTAGGTACGCAAAAAAGCTCGATATTTGGGTACCTCACGAGCTCACTGAAAGAAACCTAATGAACCGTGTACTCATTTGTGATTCTTTATTACGACGTAATGAAACCGAACCATTTTTGAAAAAAGCTGAAAACTGGTGATAGAAAGTGGATCACGTAGTTACGACAAGATCGTGCGAAAAAGGTCGTGGTCAAAGGTCGGACAGGCTTCACAGACTGTGGCGAAACCCGGGTTAACTCGCGGTGATGCTGTGTGTGTGGTGGGATTGGAAGGGCATTATTCATTATGAGCTGTTACCACCAGGCAGGACCATCGACTCTGAACTCTACTGCGAACAACTGATGAGTTTAAAGCAAGAAGTTGAGAGAAAGCGGCCGGAATTAATCAACAGAAGGGGTGTGGTTTTTCATCATGATAACGCTAGACCTCGCACATCTTTAGCCACTCAGCAAAAATTAAGAGAGTTTGGCTGGGAGTTATTAACGCATCCGCCGTATAGTCCTGACCTTGCACCTTCAGATTTTCACCTGTTTCGGTCTCTTCGGAATTGCCGTGTCAGGTTACTCACGAGAGGACTGCCAAAACCACTTGTCGCGGTATTTTGATCAGAAGTCCCAAAATTTCGATAGTAAGGGGATCATGTCCCTACCTACAAGATGGCAATAAGTTATCGAACAAAATGGTACAAACATACTTTAGATAATTGTAAATAAATTATATAAAAAATGTTTTGAATTTTCTTAAAATATGCGAAGAAACTTTTTCCCCAACGTGTTGTCGTTAACGTGTTGTTTAAGAGTGACTACAACACTTCTCAGTTGTCCAGAAGCGAACGCGAAAGGCAGGTGTACAAAGCAGAAGCAATGCTACATCTTAACCACTGTACCACACGTACTTTGGATACAATTTAATTAATAGCAAATTAATTTAGTCAAAGATTCCATTCAAGCGAATTGAAACGGGGGTAGGAGTCTGGTTTTAAACATAACGCGTTGTCTTTACCTCTCAGCTGGTTCCCATAGACTATTATTAGAGCTACCAACTGAAATGAGGAGATAGGTAGGAACATAATAAAAAACATTTATTCTATATTTTCATTTAATCATAGTTTTCAACATGGTTAATTTATATTTTGTACCTCGGAAGAAAATCATATTTCGCAGGTCTCACTTCAAGATTTTTTATTTACATATCATACAATTTAAACATATTATGTTACACAAATCGAACCATGACCAACACATGCATTAAATATTGCAATTTCACTAACTACAATAGTTTTACATGTACATCGTACATATTATTATAAATTAAATTTAAAAGTAACCACTAACAACCTCTCAAGATATAACTAGATATAGATTAAATTATGAAAAATTATTGCATCCTCTTTTATGTACATAGTAGAATAATATTGAGAAATTAGTATATCTATTCTATTAGAACATTATTATTAACTTTCTCTTTTAAATTTGAAAATATTTTGATAGTGATTGTGGATCATATTGAAATATCAAAGGTTCGAATTAAAGCCAAATGTGTAAAGTTGTTCACAAAGCGAGGTGGTACAAATATCAGAGGACCTATAACAAAAATAAATGTTATGGACACCAATCCATAATTTTGAAACTTGTTATAAGAATTCAAAATATTTGTTTATGTTAAAGTTTCTTACGATTTGTTTGTGATAGGCCCTCAGAATGAGTTCGCGTCTAATTTCTAGCGTATTCTGATATAGGCCTCGAAAATTCTAAGTACAAATGAATTCAAAAGTGTTTGGTCAAGAATATCAATAGAAAATTGAGATAAAAAGTTAAAAATAAATTGATTTTGGTCCTTGCTATAATGGAAAACATTTTGGAGTTTAGAAAGTATCTGCTAACGTATACTCCTAGAGAATTATTTAAAATTTCCATTTTAATCATTCATTTAGAAAAAAAGCTAATTCTATATTTATTTAAGTATGAACTATTAAAACCCGCATCGGTTTTAATTAACGCTCTTTGTTTTATTTAATGCTTTAAAATCGTCCTAGTTAAATTTTGGTAGCAGAATCGGTTCGAAAAGTGATTGGCTTATGATAACTCATCAACAATACTAAACGAGGTGATTACTTCTCGAACCGATTTTACAATGCAGCTAAAATATAATAAAAGCACTTGGTGCGCCTAAAATTAGCAACTTGTTACTCTAATAGCAGCTAATGACGTTATAAAACAATGGAAAAAGATAATGTGTGGACGGGCTACTTATTGAAACAATCATTCTGTTTTAAAGGTCGTAGTTAACAATATAAACATTAAAAATATACGCGAATTTATAATAACAATAACAATTGATACATAGGAAATAACAAAATGTACACAGACTTCAAATAAACATGAAATTTGACATATAAATTAATTATAACCTCCGATTAAGCTATCCCGATGTTAATTGAGTTTTGTGCGAATGTCAGCAACCTTTATTTGTATAAAAATGCTATCCTGTACTACTTAAATACCTGTAATTATGTGCTAGAGAAGAGTTTATTATTCGTCGTTTGTCATGTAGGTATAATAGTGGGGAAATAATGTGTTTTAGTGAGAAGCTAATGCAAGAATTGGAAATAAGTGGTTTAGAATAATCGCTAAATTTGGGGCATGGATTTTTAAATTCCTCTGAATGTCTTCCCCAATAATCTTAAACTTTATAAGCTAGGGGCTTAAATCTAACGAGGTATTGTTTGATTGGTTATTTTAAATAAAATGTGATAACTATAAATTGGCTTATAGGACTGAATCTAAAATTACATTCGACTGAATGAAGCACGTGAATGGAAACGTTTAAAAGCAAAGAGTAAATGACAAAGGACTATATAAGAAAAACGTCTGAAAGTATATGTGAAATTTACAGGAAACAGGCTGATATGGTTATAAAATCATTACAGGGTCCTTCAAGGTGTATTGCATACTTATTATCGGTTTAATTATATTAGTGAGCAATGCGGGTAAAATCATTTCCATAATTACTTATGTATCTTCTGTAAGAGCTTCATTCAATGCATGCTGTAAAAAATTTAAAGCTCTAGACGAGATCATATTATTGACTAGTACGAAATGTATTCTTGTAAAATTTTACCCGGTTATCGGGAAATAAAATATCTACGACTAGTTAACTCTACACTATTGGTAAAATAGCACTATCTATTTAAATTGACCGTTTCAATATATCGAAGCCAGGCGTGATTTGTCGATCTATGCAAAGAAATCTATTGTTTTAGAAATGTTTTTGTTATAATCTCATGTTAATTTCCCCTATTCATAAATCTTTTGGAAAGCTTTTGGTTTAGGTAAAATGCGATCGTATAAAAGGGCTTTAAATAACCATTCTAAGATATTATCATATTTAGATTGGAGCTGTCTAAAATAGTATGAAGACATTCATTTTGGTAATAATGATATGGAACATTTTAAATGTCTAACAATGCCGTAATAATGAGGGTAGGTACCTCAACATGAGGAAAAGATGTTTGAAATTTACTAAGATCGTCTTATATACCTTATCTCCTGTATTTATATTATCATATATTTCCATTAGCTAGTCATAAACCTAGCGGCTAGCATCTGGCAATCTAGAAAAGCGTAATCGTTCGCGTAAATTCGTCCAAGATTTTTTGTGTTCATAAATTTTGTCAACCGGAAAATAACTTCAGTTTAAGAGACACTCAGGCAATCATGTATTTTTTTAAATAAATGGAGATAAATAGGGATATTTAATTACTTTTAACGTATAAAGCATTTTCTCCCAAAATTAACATGCAATCGAAAACAATTGTTATGTAGATTAACTTATAGTCTAGAGTTTAAATGACGGTTGGTACCGATTACAATTTGTAATCGTTACTTAGTATGTAACGATTACTTGTCTCGTTAGAATATTGCATTTAATAGAAAGACTACTAAACCGAGATATAACTACAAGGTTACTTGTAAAACACCAACAAACTCGCAGCACTAGATAGCTAACACCATAAACAACAACTTTAGTTCTACAACTCTTGATATTTTGTTAGATTTTACTTTCATAGTAATAGTAGCAGTAGAAGTATTACTTTAATTTCCCGCTTTACTTTATACCTAACTCTACGCGCATCGCGTAGTACATAGGTACCTACACAAAGTTGTAAAATTAAATAGATTAATATCTTGCGAAAAAGTGTTATTATTAGAATTAGCAGCATAAGCGCGCGTATGAATGAGACATGACAAATTTCTCGACTTTACAAAAACATATTGTATCTTTTCATGTATTGAGGTATGTCCGAACTCGTAGAATAATATTTGTTGCTTATAATGTACCTGCGAGGCTGTTGGTGTTTTACAAGTACCCTGTATATCATATCACAAACGACTCTTAGTAAATACAAAAACAATACGTCCGTGTCATTTAGTAATACAGACCATTGTTGATTCACTATAATCAATATCGTCAACAATGCAATGATTAACACACTGCGTTACATTGCTCATAATTTTCACTATGAGTTTTTGTGGCTGTGTGTGAGTATAATGCTACGTAGATTATGGTAAAAGCAAAATAGATAGATGACACATTCCATTTTTAATTCTGTTTTTTGACAGTTTGTATACGCCTGGTTTTTAAGGCGGTTAATTAACATTGACTATTTATTTCTATATTGAACGAATTGATTATGCGCATTACCATAACTTTATATCGATATATCGGTGATGTTCTCAGTCCTTTTCTTATAAATACTATTTACAATAACAAACTGATTTACAACCAACGTGAGACTGGTCTCGAATAGCGTATCTACTTAAATTAATAGTTTTAATTACATTAAAAAAACTGCTGTCCTGACGAACTCTGGATCGGAAAAGTTAGATGATAACATCTATTTTGCATTGCAATTAGATAATTCATAGTTTAAGTATTTATAAGAGTTCACTTATTTTATTCTAATATAAAATGTATTTCCAATTTAAGATTATTTATGTGCTGATAAGTTTAATGTAATATTGTCCAACCACACTGTTTAATATTTGTGTATGTAGTTTTAAGTAAGTTAAACGTTTTATGGTTATCAATTTATTTATTTTTCGGATCCAGAGAATCGAATCGGCAACATTATTCTAATGAAGCGTCTAAAAACGAATGTTAACTTTAATTAAGCGTGTATTGCACGTTGCGTGTCGACCGTTTCGTCGCAGTTTGAAACGCAGTTTGAAGCTTATTTAAGTAGAGATAATAAAGAAAATCTTATTGCAACGATACTGGAAGTTACCGGTTTCTGTTACTGTTATAACTATTATATCGAGACGAGATAAACGGCGCATTTCGGATACCAACTCCGAGTAACAAAATTATATTTTCAACTAACGTTCACTACTTTAATTTAGGAAAAACGAGTTCTCCTTAACGTATTTCGCAATAAAGATCGCTCAACTAATTTAATTTTAAATCACAATGGAATCGCGCGTCGAACACGTCTTTTCAACGCGCGATCGTGGATAATTTTATTTTAAAATCACAAATCGAACGCGACGTCTGTCGTCGTTCAGGAACGATAGTCATCGGTACAGTTCAGCTAATTTTACCCTAGGGTCACATTGTCGGGCTTCGCGCGATGGTCATTGACCTTGACCAGAGGAAATGGACTCAGGCATAAAGTCTCATTTGCTTTGGCCTAGTGAGGGAGCTCCGGCGGGAGCTCGTTGGTCGGAGATCAGCTAGGGCGCTCGTCGGACTCGCGGTGCACGAGCACGCGGACGACAGTTGGAGGTGCAGCGGGTGGGGCTGCGTCAGGCGAGGCTTCCGTCACAAGGATGCTGACAGCGCTGTTGTTGCCGTGAGGCGAAGGGGTGCGCGCGCGCGCCGGTGGCGTCACGCGCCGCGCTGAACTTCTCCGGGAGCTCAGGCGAAGGGAACCTGAGCGAAGCATGCATATTAGTGAATAATAATTTTTAGTTAGTTGTTTCTGCTTTTCTATATGCGAGGTGGTCAAGCAATCTAATTTTCATCTCCATATCTGGAGTCTCTGTTACTAATGTGTTCTTATTCCTTTTAGTGACTAGTGATTTTTATTGTAGTGACTGTGACATATTATTATGGTGGTGTGCTTTTGTGGTCGTCTGTCTTCTAGTAGTGCTTGAAGTAAATCTTTATTCTCCTGTACCACCAGTCTCAGCTTTCGTTATCACGCGAAAGCTATGTATTTTGTAATTATCACACCAATTAAGTTCTTTCAGTACATTTAAGAAATAAATTGATACTTACGGACTCCTGTGAATGCATTAAAAAGTGAAAGAAAGACTATAACGGGCACAATATCTACTTAAACGTACACTCTACACATGCTGACATAAACATAGCTACGGAAGCAAAAAGAGGTCTTGATAAGCATGCACAAGCACCGCATTGTCCAGAAAATGTTAAACGGGGCAGCGCGAATACCAATGGGGTTTACGCCATCTAAAATCTAAGAATAGGAAATATGGGTACATAGAATAGTAGAATTCATTTGAATTATCAATCAACCAATACGAAGGGCTTAAAACATGCTCTAAAACGCTCGACAAGGTTTAAAATTGGGACTCAAATGAATTTTTGTAGGTAAAACCTACTTGTTTCTGTAACCAAGTGGTTAATTTTAGCGATGATAGTTACAATCTCTCCAAAATCCACCGCATAAATAGAGCGATCCACTGTTTTAAAGTGTCTTTTCAATCAATACAGGTTGACCGTCAAGGATTTGCTAAATATCTTTGTAACATTCGCAATTTCTGTCAACCCTCGAATGTATTGAAAGGCAGTGAAACAAAAACATCGAAATATAAACTAACCACTTAGTTCAGATAAGTTGTTCTAAACCTACTGAGGAAGAGACACGGAAAGCAAAACATTACATATGAACCTGCTCGTTTCGGGCCGGTCTCCTCGTCCATAGCGTCTTGGTGCCTCAGGAAGATTGGTAGGCCGTACGCTGACCGCCTTCGAGCCGGTGCCGACTCTGAGCCGCTTGGCTGCGCCACAACGTTACAAAACATTCAATTAACTACTAAAGCTATACAGATTACGAGAAATTCCAAGAAAGAGTATGAATCTACATGATCAGAGATAATAACAGAAATAATCAGCCGAGATCTCTATTCGACTTTTCAAACCTAAAATCTAAAACGAAGAAAATTAGATATTAATTTACGAATTAGATATGAGAATTCTACATTGTGCTACGTTACCGGGCGTGCATCTTGATGATCATGTTCAGAACTCGAGCATTGTTGCGAAACGCTCTCATCCTGATCCACTACCACTTTCGGACCCAGAGAGTGCATCGAAATTGCGTCAGCTTCGTTTGATCGTTCATCGATCTATAAGTGGAATTAGGTTTGAACGTCTTTTCTTCCCTAAAGTTTATTGATGAGGAGATGGATGATAATAGGTTGGAGAAAGATGATGGGTCGGAAACAAGTCGGAAATGAGAGACGGAAACAGGTTGGAGAGATCTTGGGTGTAACTTTAGCAATGAGGATACCTGTTCGCCAGGTGCGGCGCCGGGCAGAAGTAGCAGCGGCAGATTGAGCCAGGCGCCGCCGAGCTCCGACATATCAGACGCATCAGACGCTCGGGACGATTTGCGAGAAGATGCGTGAGAGCCGCGTCGCACGTGCAGTAGAGCGGAAAGCCGACCTCCCCATCCACCGCCCGGAGACCATTTTGTGCTCTCTTCATCTACTGACGGGCTGCGGTTCTTTCGTCTGAGAAAATCGTTAAAGAAAATGTAACCATCGGATTGCAGTCTAGCGTTTCAGTGACTTTATGAAAAATTATGATATGTTTGTAACCTATCGAATGAGTGAAGGGCTTTTAAAAACTAAAACGTTAAGAAGTTGTATTGGTATATGACGTACTTCAAATATTCTCTCCACGTCCTTTGCACTGTCCTGGCCGCTTTGTCCTCCCTCTTCCATATTCTAGTCGAAGATACTATCTCTAGTTCCTTCCTCGTTGGGAACTGCTTCTTGAACTTAATGTCCATCTGCTCTTGGAGCTGTCTAAAGGTGTCTGTCTCTTCAACGTGGCCAAGGACATGTTTGACGAGTGCATGGAGAATGTCTAAACAGTGTATTTTGTTGCCTCTTGCGATCGGCAGGTTAAAACTGACGAGAGCCACTGTGTTTGGTTTAGAGATTCCTAGCGGAGGATCCAACGAAGCTATGAAGTCTGATAGTTGAGCGAAACTTATAAACTGAGTTGCGTGGGGATCGTATCTGAAAACAGAAAAATATGTTCGTTGGTATATACATGTTTTAAATACCTAATTCGATTATACCCCAATCTCTCTTATACATTAACAATCTCACAACAGTCGTTCACTTGAAAAGTTCATAAAACTGCAAGTTAGCTAGGATAGGATACTTGCTGGCGAGGGCCGCGTTGGGCCCCTCTTCTAATCTATGATCCCGTTCCAGCAATTACAATACCTCAATCATAATCTGTCTCTTCACTTCAGTGGCACCCTGAGTAGGTGACTCTGATGTAGTCTATGTTGCCTTCATCAGTAAAACTACTGAAGGCATCATCTTGCCAATTGATTGGCGTCTCAGTACAATTTATGTAATTTAAATAAACTTTCAGTTGTACAAGGTTATTCGTTTTAAAATATTATGTTATTTTTTTTAAAGATAACGCTCTAGTGTAGTTTGCTGGATATTTTACAAACATAATCAACGGACACAAAGCGTACCCAGCGACAGAACAACTATTTATGGGTCGCCCAAATAGTTGTTGTGTTCGGGGATACGAATCCTGGCCACGAAGTGGCGAGACGACTTTATTGTTACTTGTTAAAATTTCAAATTGCTCTTCGTAGTGGGTAGCTGATTTCCAAACACCATAATTTAGCTCAAATTGAAATTATTACAGATAATTATTCTAAAATCTTACAAATTATGTGGTCGATCCTTCTAAACACTAGAACATATCTAGCCCAATGAGCGAAACACTGTGAATATCTCGTTAACTGTAAATACTATATATATATTTATTATTGAAACCGTAGCCCAATAGAGAATACATCTGGCCGGGGCCATAAATGATAGAATACGGCTGATAGTTCCAAAGGAAATATAACCCGCACAATCTTGTTTGATTAAATCTATCAGCCTATCTACGGTGGTCACTAATGTTATATTATTTAAACAAAACAGTCATCAACCACTAAATTCGTTTACTAAACGTAATTACACTCTCAAGCGGCCACCATTTAATGTTCGGTCGCGGTCAGAAATACAAGATGTAGACAGATCGCGAGCTTTACGAGCGTTCTTTACGACGCCATTTCTGTTTAAACTGTTCACTTATAGCCGTAATGTTAAATGGAACTAATAATGCTAAGTGGCATCGGCTATTATACCGAGTTGATGTCTTAATTGTGGGAATTGAAGGAAGTTTACTAACGATTAAAGACTGGAAGCTTTTATAGTTTCAGTTGTAGTTTTTTTTGCAATATTTGTTCGATGTAACAGTTTTGTCTAGTGTCTTTGGTTACGATAACATACTGTAAAGAAGGCGGTGTAAATTCTAATTTCAATATGTCAACCGAATGAGGTTCACTCCTGGTTAAGAGCATGTCTAAGAAGGTGCTTGGGAAAGGCTACGCTTGGTAGACGGGTTGGCGATAGCAGTATGAAGGTTACAGACAGACGCTGATCCCCGTTCTATGGTAGGTATTCCGTGTGAACACCTTCTATCGCCCTCCCAATTGATAATGACATAGTGATATTTGCCGCTATGACTATATAATTTTTATTAACTAATCCAATTTTACATTCCGTGCGTTTCGTCAGTCTATCAATAGCGATTACAACTCAGAATGAAGTGGTCTCGCGTCTGGTCAAAGAGCATGATTGGGGTTTTACTGGCTGGCAATATTGTCAGTAACAGTTTCTTACATGTGAAGGCGGATTAATGAGAATGTACAAAAATCGTCTTGTACCTAACCGCCTCCAGACGTAACCCGTCTTTATTGGACTTTATTTAAGTAAGAATGAAAAGTTCATCTATGTTTACCCAAACACTTGGACCCTATAATTATGTCCCCGCAAATGAATAGTCGCAATTCAGCCCGAAGTACATTTACTCCGTGCATCTGATGATGCTGAAAATTATGATACCATTGATGCATGATAAAGGGATCTAGATTTCCTGTAACATTGTAAGTAAAAAGTTCAATATTTCTAACTTACTTCGACCACCTAATGTAGAACATTTCTAGATCATCTTCAACAATGCCAATCTCTTCCTCTTGATGTGCTTGGTTGAAGTTCTCCAGTATAATCGCGATGTACATGTTGATGACGATCATATAGCTGATAATAATGAAGGAAGTGAAGTAGGTGATAGCCAGTAGAGGACTACCACAGTTGCCGTTGTGCAGCCCATTGTCACTTAGTTCGCATTCTGGAGGCTGGATCATGAGGGATTCAAGTACGTCGTTCCAGCCGGCGGATGTCATTAAACTGCAATGGAAACATTGTAAATATTAATTTTTAATCCGTGAATTTGAATAATAATAGTCAGTTTGAGCTAACTTAAAACAATCAAACTTCAATCACATTTCCTATGAAAACCAAACAAAATAGAAAATCAATATGTAGTGTTAATTCCGCTAATTGATTGAAATTCAATTAGCGGAATTAACACTACATATTGATTTTGTATTTTGATTGTTATGGATTTCCGCAAAGTAACGCCTGATTCCATTACTTATCCTATGAAAACATTTTTATTTCTTTTCTGTTTGATCTTTGCTGTAATAGATGTAAGATTGTAGAGAAAGGTAATATTCATTTAAATGAAGAGAAACTGATATGGTGCGATTTCATAAAATATTTCTATCCGATGTCACACAGCCGACAATGTATAAAAGCTTTAGTAGATTTATTACTCCAGCAACTTACCGAAAAAGCAACTGCATACTTCTTCCAAAGGTCTGAAAGTTGACGATGTCATTTAATGCGCCTTGTTCCTTTACATTCCCGAAAACTGACATGCCGATGATAGCGTAGATGAACGTGATGAGTGCAAGAAGTGCTCCGATGTTGAACAGCGCCGGGAGAGATACTACTAGCGCAAATAGCAGCTTCCTAATGCCTTTAGCGGCCTGGGAAAGTAAATTTTCAATAAGTAAAGGTAAGTGGTTGTGAACCTGCAAATCATGCGATACTGAATGATTAATTATGGTACAGGAGAGAACACAAAAATACGTAGGTAACTAAAGAAAATTTCGAGCCGATGGAAGACAGTCAAAGAGGTTCTTGCTGCCATGAAGTAACGTTTACAAAAATATTTATGTTTATTCATAAAAGAGTAAGAGTAATAGGAAAGAAAAGAAATATGGACATAAGAGAAATTTACTTCTATTAGTATTCTAAAAATACAAATACCGAGATGTTTTGTGAAGTGTTTGTTACCTACGTACTGAATAATAACATTTGTACTAAAGTTGCTCACTTTAATCAGTCTTAAAATTCTCCCGATCCGAAACACTCGCACGACTCTCAGTAGCGTGGGCGAGATAGGTAGGTCTATCATAATGTCCTCCATCAGTATACCCAGGATTGATGCCAGCACTAACAAGAAGTCGAATACGTTCCATGGCACCGTGAAGTAGTGATACCGAAGACCTACTATTTTTACTATAGCCTCTGTAATGTTCAATATAAAGTTATTACTAATGTAAAATAATGTTATATGAACTTAGCTTCTTTCTTAGATAAAGATAGGTTAAACTGAGTCACTGAAGCACCGAAACCAGTTACTTAATTGAATAAAATGACATTGTGCTCAGTAAATAGACTGATCTGAAAGAGATAACAACACCGAAAAACGTGACAATAGAATATTAATTTCATTAAAGAAGTTCTTGTTCGTCAAATATTAAAATAAAAGAGGTCATTAATATACCGAGGTGAATAAAACTTACCTAAACCAAATACTGTAGTGAAAAAAGCATTGCTAACTTCTAGAATAAAGAAAACGGAATGCGGTTGATCATAATGCTCTATCCCCATAGTGAGCATGTTTAGAAATATTAGAACAAAAATAGCTATTTCAAACCGCCTCGAGTTTGATAGGTCGTAAAACATTGCTAAGAATTGGTTTCTTGGCCGCTTTATCACTTTTTGAGGCTTCTTTCTACCGAGCTTTTTCATAGCTGTATAGTAATGCTTTTGGCTTTCTGTCAGGAACATTTCTAATACTCCACCTTCATACTGAAAAGATAGTGTATTAACGATAATTAAAAAAAAATAGGAAAACGTATTGTCGTTTTTAAATAACCCGTTTCTTGGTGGGCATACTGGTATGTTACTTATGCAGACTAACGTAGTGTTCGAAAATCCACACACGTTATTTCTCACGCTTCAGCATTTCCATCACTCACTACACTTTCACACACGTACATTGCACACACCCTAGATTTAATTATTTTTGTAAACTTCTCGAGCCGTGGTCAGAACGAAGACCCACTGATGACTCAAAATACAGGTTTTACCTAGTTTGAGAGTCAGAGGCGACTCAAGTCTGCTACTTGTACAATCATGTACATGTTTTATAATCATAATTCAACGCTGATGTAAAGTACAACAAGCATCAGCTTAGCTGCCTATTGTATTATCACTATGATTGTTATTTAATTCAATTTTTTTGTAATTTGTAACTGTTTTGATTGAATAATAAAGAAATATAATAATAAATTCCAAAAACTTTTTAATAAAAATTTATACTAATATGGACAGTGAGAATCGCTTGTATTGGTGGTCATACTTGTCATTGTCTCTCTGAACATAATAGTTTTCTTGTCCCCTGTAGGGTACGTTTAAATTGGGTATGTATTAAAATACCGAAAACAAAATACCTAATGGTGGAAATGCGTACATTTATTATACATAAAATTTAAACACATACGGCACAGATTACTGGCTTACAGTTAAGAATCATACATTAATAAAAACAAAGGAACACAAAATGTCAGGTTCAGATGTAGAGGTTAGGTTAGGTTTGAACTGCGAGCCACCAGGCGCGAGCCGAGTGAGGGAAGCGAGCGCGCCGCGGCAGCGGCCAGCGAGCGCGTCATCAAATTATTTTATGTTCACAATTATCACAAATACAAGCGATTCTCACTGGTCATATTAGTATAATATGCTAGTATGACCACCAAGAAACGGGGAATATAAATACTTTGTTTAACTTACCTTTTTTTTGAGCATATTAAAATTGTCTATAATTACTCCTATAAATAGATTGAGAGTGAAGAATGAACCACAAACAATAAAAATAACGAAATATATATATGCGTAAAGATTTGCTTCTCTCGCTGGCTGTAGGTCAACTCCTCTAGCGTCAACAGCGTCGGCCATCACTTCCATCCATCCTTCAAATGTGGCTACTTGAAATAATGCTAAATACGCTATTCCCACATGGTCGAACGATATCTTCGAATTAACCCACGTAAAATTATTGTAATAACACTCCCATTTATCGTTTACTACCTGAAAGAAGCAGATTTACATTGTAGTATCTTAAAAATAGGACTTTAAGCCATTCATCTCACGAAACTTACCTCTAACGGTAATAACTCGCCTTCGTCGTCGACGCACTTATAGAATTTCCCACCGAAAAACTGAACCCCCATTATGGAAAATATTAACCAAAACACTAAACAGACTAATAACACATTGAATATACTAGGTATCGCGTACATTAGAGCGTTCACTACTATTCGCATGCCCTGCCACCGCGATATTGCTCGCAATGGTCTTAACGCACGTAATGTTCTCAAAGACCTTAACACTTTTAAATTTTCATTCTCTTCTATCAACAAACTGAAAACAGAAACCTGAAAGCGGAATGAAAGCGTTAAATGTAGTAGATAAAAAAGCATTAATGGTAAAGTTAAAAAGATTTTGAACTTACGAATACTATGGTAAAATCTAACAACGTCCAGAAACTAGTGAAGTATCTGAAGAAGCCCAACGCTATCCACTTGAGAAACATCTCTATCACGAAGATCAAGCAGAACCCCAAGTTAGTCCAGTAGAGTATTTTCTTCAGCGGCTTGTTTTTTTCCAAGTGGATGTCTTCGAAGCACAGCGTGATGCTTGACGCGAAGATCAGGACCAACACGAACCACTCGAAGGCGGGAGTGTCTACGTACCGCAGGACGAATGTTCGGAGGAACATCCAACGTTGACCAAGTTTGGTCTGAATGCATGCGTCCCAACAAGAACTCCTATAAAAGCACAGCGTTTTTACCATCACAATTTTTATAACAAGCTCATTCTGCTACCTACCTACAACCTGGCTTACGTTGCTGAGAAGTTAATTTCCATCGCTGGAACCTTATTGTGTTTTGTTACCTAGGTTCCGTAGACCATGTGAAATTAATCGTTAGGTTAATGTCAAGCAATGGTCGTAGCAATAAAGTTTGGATGACTCATTACTGGATGCATTACGATAGGAAGTTTGTTAAGAAGTGCAAAAGGTTCAAACATACATTAGCTCAAAAGGGCATGAAGAGTAATGTTAAAACGAGAAGAATAATGTTTTAAATTGTTCATTACCAGTTTCTGACTAACTACACCAAATTTCAGAAATGTAAGCGAATATGGCTTCGAGCATTGATCAGTTTTGAATGAATACATACGCGTCGTAACATTGGCGCGGGAAACAGTCTTGGGGTACTTTCGGCGGTTTGCTTTCCCCAAATCCAGGAAAATTTCCCATGGCATCAGTATATTGGCCCTTGGAGTTTTTTCTCCCACCTACGGTTAATTCATCTACATATGAGACTAAAGTTTGCCACGGACGTTTCATGTCTTCTTCATCAGTTCGTTTTGCTGAGTCCTTACATAAAATATTTGGAGGTTGTTCCCTGGCTTGTCTTCTGGTTTTCTCTGGCGTTGTTTTACTTGATAGTTGTGCCATTTCATAATGTTCATTCTCATCTGAAATTATAATGTTATTGTAAAGTCGTTAAAAATTAAAAAGATAACCGAACGAAAATATTTTGACAAGTGTAACCAAGTGGTATAAGCCGTCCGATCGGCCAATACTGTACTTATCGTAGGCGCAGTGGTTACACTGGTGTCAGAATTGTTCAAGCCCAGTAGTCTATAACATGTTTTAGCGACTGTTTTCTTATGAGTAAAACCGGGACCGTCAGTTTAACACTTTGGTGGTCACCCATGCATATCACTTACGGACCGGTGGGAGGAACTGTCTATGAGCGCCTTAATTACTGTGTACAACTACCGTCTTATCTCCGGGTAGGTTAATAGACTACCCTCTATTTCTCAAAGACTCTTTAAAATGCTAGTTACGGTAGTCTCGTTATAATATCATCCATGTCAATTTTAATAGGGAGTCAGAAACCTAATAAAATTTTACAACTTGTCGTTTATGGGTTTCAATTTCAGACGGCATTCGGCATATAATTCTGGTGACCTACAATTTGTCTGGGAGTCAATCTTGCGTAATAAAAATGAAAAAAAGCAAAGAAGTTGAATAATAAAAAAGGTTAAAAAAATCATATTTACCTCTCGAATCAGATTTTTGTGTATGGTACCCCGATGACATTTGGTTCAATAACTTTTGAGCAACAATTTGTTCCACGGGCGACGTGTCTTCGAGGTTTTCTTTTGAATCTTCTCTAATGCTAGTTATTTTGTGTTCGGTCGCCAAGTCACGCACATCTTTTAAAGTTTCTTGACTGCCATGGTTAAAGTTGTTGCCCGCTTGGTACAGATGCGGGTACTGGAAATCTGAACCTACCGATATTGGCCTGGAATAGTACGTAGTAGTAAGTTATGCAACTTGAACTATTTCAAAACTAGTTAGTTATTCCTCGGGATGATATTATTTTGCTTACGCTAATTGCTTATTACTAATTAGGGATAGTGGTACTATAAGTTATTCAATATCTCTTTAAAAAACTAGATCTTAGGAATTTATAAGTCGTTTGTTATATAATAGTTTACTATGTTTTGATTTTTATTTATTAGTATTTGGTTAGGTTGAGATACAAACTTACCTGTTCAATGCTTCTTGATAACTATGACTATAAATATTGTCGTGTGGGAACAGAATAGTTTCCTGTATTGATGCCGACATCCTCTGTTCACTTGGGATTGACAACTTCTTCTCCTTTATAGCCTTTTGTTGTGACATAAATTCGTTAACTAGCTCCTCTAATTTAGATTTTTTTTCAGTCTCTTTACTTCTCGATATAAGGAAACCTTTTTTTCTTACTATAGAACGTATTCTATCGAAACTTTTAGCTAATTTTGAATCTTCACCTACTTCCTGGAATGTTTAGCAAAATTATACCTTTACGAGTATTTATTATCAGAATTTTATTTATCAATTTAAATGGTTTTCTTCTATGACTAGCAAGGGTAGTTTTTATTAATTAGAAACATTTGGATATATTACTCAAGTTAAAAATTTTTGATCCTCAATACTTAATTGAAAATATGCTTATTGTTATTTGGTTGTTATGTATGTGATCCGTTGGATAAAAATGCATTCTCCTAGGGTAACGGTAAAGTATAGTAAGATACCTGTGAAACATGGACAACTTATTCGAGGTGGGAATTTCCGCCAGTAGTTTGACTACCATTCTGGGATGTTTCTAGACCGCCTCGAAAACATACTAAAATTAAATTAAATATACTCTGTTTCCTTACCTCTTTCTTATTCTTAAGTTCCTCACTATTAAAGCTGTTGAGCAGCAAGGCCAAGAAGAGGTTGAGGACCATAAAGTTGCCCATGACTAGCGCAGGCAGGAATATAAAGAAACAACTCTCCGCCCCAGTGGCCTGCTCTGCCCGCATGCAGTCCCACAGAGGTTCAATCCACTCGCCACAAAGTATCCGGAAAATCATCATGAACGAGTGGAAGAAGTCGTTGAAGTTCCACCTTTAGTTTTTGTTGAGGAATATATTGTTATAAATAGGTATTAAAAACATGCAGATGATTAGGAAAAATGTTAGGCTATTACATGCATAAATATGAAAAAGTTTATAATAAAACAAAGACACATTCAGTAAAACCAGAATAGCATGAACGCAATGACTATAACTATTATAACTGTAATAACATCAGATACTGCAGTTACAACACCTGTCTAGAAATATATTAGAGAAAATGCATATTTATAATATATATATATATATATATAGTAATTTTCTGAAATCAATAGGCTCCGGGGAGCAGTTAAGAAGACAATGGCGATGACGTAAGACAAATGCGGCACTGCCACATGTATTTTGTCCTTTTTCCCGGCAACCACTTTAATGATTAAGCGGCATTTACGTGTTTGGCTGTCTAAGGAATATTCGTTTTTCCTCTTATTCCTTAGTTTGTTTAGTTTTAAATTTGTACATCTTACCTAGGCACGGGGTCCGGTTCGAACTTGTCTGCGGTGTAAGACTTGGAGAATAGCTGCATGCCGATCACAGCGAATATGTATATAACTATCACTAACACGAACGTCAAATTACCAAGAGCACCGATTGTTGATATTATAATACTCAACAAAACTTTCATTGTAGTCCATGATTGCGCTAACTTTAACACTCGTAACTGTAACAAACATGATGAGCTTAGTTCCTGATGTTTGAAAACTTTTAGATTACTTTTATATTTATCACTTATTTTGATTGTTACACATTTTAACGTCAAGTCTACTCCTGAGTACTGTACATCAGGCTGGGATCCATAATACAACGATATTAAAAGATTCAAACCATCTATGGATGCCGTTAACACGCCTAGGAAAATATTACCCAATTAGAATTATAATAAAACTAGAATGATTTGGAGGGGCATTGTTATAAGAATTTAATAAAATCTAATTTGTTTGTATTTTTTTTTAATTTGCTTTATGCGGATTATGATATTAAACACCATAATAACGCGTCGTAACCTTGTCTTTTACATTGTATGAGATTTGCATTTTTATTAAACGTGTAACAAGTTTATGTTCTTATCTATAAATATTCAACCCATAATTTGACAATAATATAATAGTTCACTTCATTTTAAGCCATACTGTGTCTTGGATACTTCATAAGAGCTAAAACCAATAAATTATGCACATACGCTATGATACCCGTATGACCTATTAAGGGTTAAGGAACCCTCCAAATAACCATTTAACTGAGCACCATTAAATATAATTTTGCTAATTATGAGAAATCCAATCCATCTTCAAAGCAAACATGGCAGTCTCCTGACGTACTCAATATGAATATTAGTTGCTGCCCACTTTCATCGGTAGATTAAGCTCTCTCTACTTTTGTGGTAACCGCATTTTGATAATTTTGGTAATAATGTGTGTTTTGATGTTATCTTAATATTAAACTTACCAAACGAAGTCCTCGTAACACAGATAAGCCATCGACGAGCTCAAACAAGAGATCTAGCAGACTCGCCGACACTATAATCAAGTCGAATATGTTCCAGCCACATGCGAAGTAGTCTTTGCTCATCGCCATCACTTTTAACATACACTCCAACGTAAAGATCGACGTGAACACCTAGAATATAAGAACCTTTTATTTTACTTTACCTTCCGATAAATTTTTGCGTAGTTGTTAGAAAGATAGTGATAGCCAAGTCATTGGTCGTGAATGTCGATAAGCTCTTCATGCTTTTTGAAAAATATGTGTTGGAAAAAGAGTATTTCCTATTATTTGCATTGCATTAATATTGGAATTGAAATTTGCACCTTCTTATTCATGATAACGTCCGACCACAACTATGCCGTGGCGACTCGAACTTAATTTATTATTTACTTCATCGGCTACCAATGGTGAAATTAATGTTTCCATTTGAATACCAACTGACTTAACTATCGAGCAGATGTATGAAATGTCCTTAAAATATACTTTCTTAAATATATTGTTAAAAATTTCAAGTAGATATTTGTTTACCTTATTTCCTATATCTAAGGCCTGTCTAACGTTCTCACTCATACCATGATGCTCAAGAGCGAGGAAGAGTGTGTTGAGAACTATACAAGTTGTTATAAACAACTCAAACAACGGATCTTTCACGATCCCATATAGGCAGTTCTGGAAATGCAGCCACCCTTCATAGTCTATGCAGCAAGTCACGCAGCACTCACAATTCCTGTCCATGAGCTCATCTGCGAGGAAATCAAACAAGTTAAAAAGACGCACAAACAAATAAGTATCCACAAAAATACATCAATTACAGAAGAAAGAAAGAACCGAAGAAATAGATCAATTAGAATAAGCGAAAGCATAGTGAGGCGAAATCAAGTTTCTTAAGTGCAAAGCTTTTATTTTACTAATCAATCTATTACTCATCAATAAACAACTCATCATGCATTAAGCGGAGTCTGGACTAAGAAAATATGCAGGAAAATTGCATTGAAATGCAAGGAAAACCAGCATGGTATTAAATTTTGTTTTGCCAATTTTGTGTACAAACGTGCGTTACCAGTACAGTGCCACCGAACTGAGTGTCCGGCAAACAGTGATTTGAATTTTGATGTTCCCAAATAACGAATCGCATAAAAGTTATCAAAAGTGTAATGGTATGGTAATGTTCAAGTAATTTCATGTTATGAGATAAGACTTGAATGCGATTCTGAGCTATGACAAGACGACAGCTAGTCAACCAATCGCAGTCACCCTGCAGTCTTCCTGTGGGGAACAGGGGTGGACTGGGGGGTAGAAGCGTTTGCGTCTGTGTTTTACTAACCTGTGAAGTAAGTGCAATTTTGCTCGTAATTGCCCATATGAGTTTTGTGCGTGGCTGCCAATAAACTGAGCTCATTAATTTTCGTCGTCTCCGCTTGCGGGAGGTCGGGCGCGCGCTTGTATGGCCAGTCCGCCCCTGACGATATTAATGAGGGTAGAAGCGAGATTGCAACCGTGTCCGATCAAAATGCTCAACGAAGTGTTACCTCATTGAGAAGTGAAGCTACTGGTGAATGTTACCAGTCATTAGAAACTACTATTCTTTATCTTAAACAATGCTTGCGCCTGCTTTTACCGTTAATTTGTTTTTGATGTGTTATAAAAAGTCTTTAATTGTTTCGCATATGATTAAAATACGGAAAGAGTAGTCGTTTCTATGACAAATTAGCAGTACCTAAATTGTTTTGTATGCATAATGTAATTGCAGTATCTACAATACTTTGGTGTCTCTTTTAACGATAATAAGATACTTTTATTCGTATTTTTCAAGCCAAAAGAATAAAATTCTGAGCTACCAAAGTATTTTTTGTGAAACCGTCTGATTCACTGATATTTATTTGTAAAAAGGCATTGATTTTATTCTGATCAAACGGTTTACATTTAAGAAGATTGTTCAAAAATTAAAGAGGAACCTTACATAATGCTTCTGAAATCCAAAGAAAATATCATCTGTTGCAAATGCGAGTTGAAACAGAGTGAATAGTTAGAATTTTTAGAAGAAAATATATATAAAACTTAAACTCAACGATAATTCAGATTTTTTTATAAAAGTAATGAGTAAAATCATAATTTGTACATTTTAAATTTAGAAAAATAGAAAATTGCCAAGAACGCAAGCATCGAAAGTTTAGTAGATATCTTAGGAAATAATGTAGTCCTAAGTGTGGTAATTTTAAAAGATGTACCATGCATAACTTGAGCCAATAACTTACGTCGTCAACGTCTAAACTACAAATATTTGCAAGTTAGTCAGTATAAGTTATTGAAATTCCAATAGATGCATTTGTTGTAACTGTATTCTGTAGCTTTCGTGTTTGCAAAGCGTTCATTCTGATACATAGTGGCAGCATCATTTAGTTCCAGTGTTATTCTGTCTCGTGCTTTTCAGTGTTGAAGCCGTGCCAATAAATTGGATTAAATCGACTAGCGCCATCAAATCGTTCATTTATAGTAGTAGCTCTAATTGCCTGTCAACTTTCAAATTTTAAGTTCAAACAAACGAGATCATCGTATGTTCAAATATTTAGAAATTTTTGTTTTACGTGTTATTGATTTTGATGGAGCTACTCAACTTGAAAAAATTTAGAGAAGTGAAAATGTGCCATTGCGTGAAATATGTGTTTACCTAGCACTACGATCTGGTTGAGGTAGTCTGGGTTCAACGGATACTTTTCCTGGATGCTTTTCTCCGGCTTTTTTGGCTTTTCCTTTTCCACTGGCTTTTCAGGTTTAGGTAGATTTTTTGGTTTTGTTTCTTGTATTATGTGCTCTTGCGCAGTCTGAAATTTTAATTTATTGGTTGGCTTGGTAATATCATTAACAATCATTGTAACTGAATTTTGTAGCCGTGATATGTATAAATATTAAAGCTTTAAACTTTGAGATCTGGAGATATATTGATCTTGAGAGGAAAGCCGAGCAGGCCTATATATATAGAAATTTAGTGGTCATCAATATTGATCACCACTAGATATCTATATATATAGGCCTGCTCGGCTTTCATAGGAATTTTGTATACTATCTGTTGATTAATGTTCTTAACTATATATCGTCAGTAGTTTGCAGGGCTTAAGGCCACTCCATGAATATTCTTTATTGCTGTTAGATATCTTACTGGATGAATTGATGGCATTGTTGGCATAGGTGGCATGGGGGTAGGCGGATGATGGACAGGTGGCGGCGGCAACTGCGGTAGCAGTAACATATGTCTCCTGGGATGCGGGTGTGGTGCCTGGTCATCCGACGTATGCTCGCCGTCATCGTGGTCATCCACCACTCCTGAATCATCAAGCGATGATTCTCTGTTGTTACTGTGGTCACTGAGCTGCCGTCCAGCAGCACTTAACGCTCCGCGACCTGAGATTGTAATGTTAAAGAGCAAAGCTAATTTGGAATAAATTCGTCTATGCAAAAGTGGGCGAGGGTTGGATTAACGATATATATGTATATAGATCATACTTATATTCATTATTATTATTATTTACAATGCAGTGTTTACGAAATATAAGGTTGGCCTAGAAATATGATTCAATGACTTTTTACTAACTACAAAATCATCTTTTAAGACCAAAATTGTAGGCCCTGGAAAAACAGTTGAGCTATTATATTACAAATAAACAATATGAATCTAAAGCCAGCACAAATCGTGTATCATAGAAATGCTTTCAAGTGAGACACGCCAGCAGTATAAAGGGCTGGAAGTGAAGTATAAAATGATGTTCCACCTAATGCATTGTCGGGGTGCAGAGTGTGAGGCGGCGGGGGCGCTGGCGCCGGGGGCGATGCGCTCGGGGTCACGGAGTGGGACCGCGACCGCGACCGCGATCTGCGGTTTGTGTCGCTGTGGATAAACATACAAAACATGTTAGTTTCAAAATACAATGCTATTGTGTGCTCGAGTGTTGGAAAGTTTTATACTTTGTATCGACAGCTCTCAGAACTGTCTAGTTACTGTATAGCACGCGACGTATACCAAAGGTATCAATATTTTATATCAATATGTGATGTATTTAAATTATTAATAAACAATAATAATGTCCTCCTCCTAGCCGAAATCGGGCCACGACGGCCAATCTCAATAGAGATTAGCCATCTGTGCGGAAACATATTATAGTGCACAAGTGTGTGCGCAAACATAGAAGCACTTTCTATTCCATCACTCTTATGATCCGATGGGACGCCTAGCGACACGACCGGAAAGAGGTCAGGTACCGGACCGACGGCTTTACGTATTCTCCGAGGCACGGGGGTATAATGGGGGGGGGGGGGGGGGGGTATGAGTCTCGCTTGTGCAGCGTTTCGGTGCGGACGCGTTTTACGTAATCCGTGTTGATTAGCGCGGCGCGAGCTGTCGCTCGTAATTACTCGCCATGAGTACTGTACTTGTGGCAAATGAGCTGCTGGCGTTCTTGCAGCAGAAGCTGGATGTGATGGACGAGGTGTCCGCTATCCAGATCTGCGCAACGAACTTCAGCGAGGACGACATAGCTGCTGCCAAGCTGATGCTGTACGACGTGCTGAACAAGCGCGATCAGATGGTGTCCCGCCGGCGTGACGGGACTAAGAAGAGCTTGGAAGACATCATCAAGCTGTTCAAGGAGACCGACCCGGACGACGTGCCGACGTTTGTGGCGAAGGAGCTTCACAAGCTTCCCCCCGTCACTTTCGACCACGTCGATGTCACGAGCCTTTTGAAGGACATTGTCATTTTGAAGGCCAGACTCGTGGATGTGCAGGTGAAATTAGACACATCCCAGAACACCGTCGCCGATTTGCGCAAGGAAGTTGACGAGTTGCGCAAGACCGTGGCGGTAACTAGGTCACCAGTCGATGCGTCAAACGTAAACACGCGTCGCGGAGCTGCGCTCGACATGTCGTCATCGAGTTCCGCGTCAGCAGTTTCGTCGCCAGCGCACCCACCGATTGCTGAGCCTGCGAAGTGCCCCTCCCGCGCGCCCCGCAGCTCTGTGCCTGTTGCCGCGGCTCCTCCACGCACCGCCGCTCGAGCCCCTCGCCCCACCCCGCTGCCAGTACTTGCAGCCACAGCAAAACCATTCCAAAAGGATTTTGCTACTGTCACTGCGAGCGTCCCTAGCGCTGCCAGTTTGAAGCCTGGGCCATATAAGGCAACGAAGAAGGCTGATGATGATGATGGGTTCGTGACGGTGCAAAGGAGGAAGCGCCGAATGCGAACCAACAAGAACCGCTGCGGCAACGCTCCTACGGAGCCCAACACGAGTCTGCGTGCCGCCAAGCCGAATACACCGGTGTATATCTCCCGCCTGCACTACACCACGAAGGCGGAGGACATCGTGGAGTACGTGCGCCAGAAGATCAAGTACACGCCGAGGGTGCAGTTACTGGAGTCGCGCCGGAACGTCAACTTTAAGGCGTTCGTGGTGCGAGTACCGAATTGCTTTCTGCCCCGCGTCATGGATGAGGACTTTTGGCCGCAGGACGTGGTGTTCCGTCGCTTCCGCGGACAAGTGCCACAGGACAGCACAAAGACAATAAGTGCAAAGTGAAGTGTTACTAATATAGTCTTAAGCCCTATATACTAACACTTTTTGTATATATTTTATATATGTTAGTCTGTAAGGTATATATCTATGGGCCATTAGATGCCTGATAATAAATGATTATTATTATTATTATTATTATTATTATTATTATAATACCGCCAACTCCCAGACTTCGGGCTAATGCCTCAGAAATTTTCTTTTTACAGAAAAGTCCAAAAATCTCTTTTGGCCTGACCTGGGATTTGAACCCAGGACCTCGTTCTCTACGGGTGAACACGCTACCGCTAGACCAACGAGGCACACACATTATTACCTATGTTTTAAAGTTAATTAAAATGCCACAATACGTATAATATCGTTTAAAGATTAGGTTTTTTTTTTTAAAGTAAGCATGTAATACGTTTGTTTTTGGTATTTTTAAATATAACATTGTTTGGATAACAAATAAAATATTAAATGTTAAAATACCTCAACCGTAATAATCATAATAGAGCAAGAACCAAAAACGGCCAGACCTTCGTTATTTTATAAAAGCGAAAGTTGCTCTATGTATATAATACTGTAATAAGTGTCCGGCAATGGGTGACGATATTTCTAAAGTGATCCTCGAGAAAGTATAAAAACAATTGAGCCTTATACTTTGACCAATTTTAGCCACTATTTAATACACCTTTACCTGTCAAAGTAACCATAACCCAAACCCCAAATTCGCTGGTTGTTCTTACCTGCATAGGGAACATGCATAGAAAATCTTTCAGCTTTTATAAAATAACCAATGTCTGGCCGTCGCGGGCTCTTGATTTATAACAATCACTACTTCTTCGTCTCGTAGAGGTATTGCTTTATGATTTCGGATACGATCTCCTTTATTAGCTGTGTAAGCTGCCAGAATCCATTCAAATCCAGACACAACAGAAAATCTTGCGATTAATTTGGAATACTTCCCTTGCGTAGTCTGGATACATATGGGTACAATTCCACATTCCCAATCAACGTACGTTGCATGTTCAAAAATGTATAGCCTCTTGAATTCCGTTAATGTTTCTTTGCCAACGTGGAGACTTGTTATGCTAAACGCCGGGACCAACAGTATTATCATGTAAATTCACGCGTTCACTACTTCCATTCGAATCCCAGTTTTACAGAATTGGGTCAAACAGGTGAGTTTGCCAACAGAAATATGTATTGTGAGCGGGAAACACATTTGTCCTCGGCTTTCTAGATTAATAGTTTAGTTTATTGCCGTTCTAATGTCTCAAGTTTTGCGTTAAATTAAACAGAATTGTTTTAAGTGGAAAAGGCATCCAGTTGGATATAGTGGACTGTTCTTATGCAGACAATGAACTGTGGGCTGATTAAATTAAGGTCAGATATAAAAGTCAACAATTTTTCCTTACAAATATAATGTCTTGGTCAAACTACTATGGCATCGAGTCTCATGGCTACTAGCCATTTGTGCCAGTGATATTTTAGTGCAAAAATGTCAGCGTTAACGCAGGTGCACACTCTTGATCCGAAATGATGGCGAGCTGACGCGACCGAAAAGATCTCAGTACAGGACCGGCATACGGACCGGCAGTGGACGTCTTGCATGGTATGAAGATTGCCTAGAGTAGCAAGTAGAAATATCAAAATGATATAGCGATTATACAAAAATAAGCTACGATACAGGTTTCATAAAGGGCTTGCGTTTCTCCGTCGTCATTACCTTTAGAAAGACAACAGAGAGAGTCCATCAAACATTAGTCTTTTGTCTTTACAAAAGATAAAATTGTGTAATTAAGGTTTTCAAAGTTATGCTCGTCAAGGGTAATATTCAGCCATAGCTGCCCCTTGAAAAAAGGTTGAAGAAACGGTTTCTAAGTAATATAACAACAAAATCTGTTCCCTAATAGTTTTATTTGTAATAAAAAATAATTGGGGGCCAAATTCTCCATCGTGTTTACCTTTAGAAAGAGGACAGAGAGAGTCCATTAAAAATTAGTCTTTTGTCTTTCCAAAAGATCAATCCAAATTTTATTATATCGCTCATCTGTAGGGAGAATCTAGAATTTTAAGTTGCGCGGTGTCCTGTTCCTTTGATGTTTTCAAAGTTGTGCTCTTTTCTTGAACAATTGACGGTTGAATAAATGGTTTCTTATCAATATAACAACAAACACTATTAGAGAATAGTTTAATAGAAGTAGATTGTAGTTTAACACTTCTTGATTTGCCAAACTTGAAGAATTAGCGGTTTTAATAAAATTTCATAATTCCGATTTTAAATTAATATTAAATGTTCAAAATTAATTCTCTATATATGCATGTATTTACAAAATAGATAAGTGTCATATATCAGTTATCTGGTTTCCGTAGTACAAGCTCTGCTTAGTTTTGAATTAGATGGCCGTATGTAAATAATGTCCCAGGGTATATTATAAATTATTTATTGGTTGAAAACCGAAACCAAAACCAATTCGTTGATTTTATCGATATGTCTTAATACCGCTGTTTCCTTTAATCGGTCTGACACATTCACTTATCCTAAAGCACTTTACAATGTACAAACCCTCAGGAGAATTTCCCCAATGGAGTTCCACAAAGATTGGATTACGATTGGCGAAATTCGATATGAACTCGAGCTCAGTGGTTTCGTTTCAGTTACATTACGTCACAGGAAATCATATTTACAACATTCAAAGAATTCTCAGTTCTAAGCTGTGACTATCTACGAACGGCAGTAACAAATTGACATCGTTGGAAATCCGACAAATCCATACGCTGTGAATAATCAAAATACTGGAATATTTATTTTACAAAATATGTTGCGGTTGTGTGGGGCGCAGTCGCTACCTCGCTACTAATTCAGCGCCCTCGTATTCTGGGTGGGAACCCCGCTTAAGATGTTTTTTATCTGACCCATAAATGGTTGTTCTTAGTCTGGATGTGCTTTTTGTCCATTAATAGTATGTTTATAAATGTCTCCTGCGATACTAGGAATTATTTCTTTTGCGTTAAAATAGCTGTGTGGTGACGGCGGCTAATATCAAAATATCATCACCCCGTCTTATCCCGTAGAAGTTGATCGGAGAGAGTATCTACCAGAGGAAGGGCAGCAGGTTCTTTCTGAGTACTTTGACCAGCATACTGCGATCGCCAACCCGTCTGCAAGCGTGGCGATTATGGCATGTTCCTCTAAGAGCACTTTTGGGAAAGGCTTTTGTCCAACAGTAAAATTTTTATAGCTGTTATGATGTAAAAAATACAGGTATTATAGGATATTATGTTCTTATGCCAAGTTATTAATCTTCTTAAGTCTGTAGATGCCGGATTGCTAATGTCAAGTCTCAAATAAAGAGCAGTAAAATGGATCTCACAAAATTAGCTTTTTCATTATCGTCTCGGGACTTACAACCTGGCTCGGTTGACAAGGATGTTTGGATTTTATTAAATTGTGTTTGATACTTGGACTGCTGATTCGTATTTTACAACGTCAAGTTATTCGAGATTAGATTTTGAATTTGGAATTTAGTAGCTTATTGTTATAATTTAGCCTTTTGTTATATTACGGACCGAGACGTGTTCGCTTACTAAGGCCTCATACGAAGGCTCAAGGTCACGTATTGAGCAATGGAGAGGGCTATGGAATCAAATCCCAGCCAGATACCCGTCAAAGGTCGAATAAAAAATAACACATAATAAAATTCTAAAGAAAGGATATGATATTAAAATTAGTTAAGTTGTTATTGCCTAGAATCGGTAGATCCAATTGTCTCTTACTAGCACAGATTTTTAGAAGCCTACATTAAATAATTTTGGGCAGAAATGCTGAACTCATGACGAAATCTCCAGATTAGATACACACCAAACTTATTTACTGTGTAAAATTAGTTTAGTTGGTATTGCCTAGAATCGGTACAATTGTCTCTTACTGGCACAGATTTTTAGAAGCCTAAATAATTTTGGGCACAAATGCTGAACTCATGACGAAATCTCCAGATTAGATACACACCAAACTTATTTACTGTGTAAAATTAGTTTAGTTGGTATTGCCTAGAATCGGTACAATTGTCTTTTACTGGCACAGATTTTGAGAAGCCTACATTAAATAATTTTGGGCACAAATGCTGAACTCATGACGAAATCTCTAGATTAGATACACACCAAACTTATTTACTGTGTAAAATTAGTTTAGTTGGTATTGCCTAGAATCGGTACAATTGTCTCTTACTGGCACAGATTTTTAGAAGCCTACATTAAATAATTTTGGGCACAAATGCTGAACTCATGACGAAATCTCCAGATTAGATACATACCAAACTTATTTACTGTGTAAAATTAGTTTAGTTGGTATTGCCTAGAATCGGTACAATTGTCTCTTACTGGTACAGATTTTAAGAAACCTACATTAAATAATTTTGGGCACATATGCTGAACTCATGACATCTTCAGATATACACAAAGTTGTTGTGTACATTACGGCTTTCTTTTTATTTTATCATTGGAATCCTTAGTTCAAAATCTACACTGGCATTTGTTTGTTTTCTCGCGTCTCTGTATACAGATAAACTAGTTTTGCACTTAAATAAGTTTGTGCGGTTGTTTATTTAATTCTCTCGCTACCTTCCACCGTGTTACAGTAAATAAAAGAGGTTCTTGATTTCAGTGTATTTGTTATAAGTATGTTAGTATAACTACGATATAATGTTTGGTTCTTGTCGTGGCTTATTATTGATTGAAGTATAACAAATATTGTAAAGGCTCTACTACCTTTATTTATTATTGTTTTTAAAGACCACGCACGCACTAGGTTATCTAATCCCTGTGTCGCGGGGTACTTTACAAATATATAATTGACGTACACAAATTACATCCAGACTCAGAACAACTATTTATGGGTCACACAAAATATAGTTGTTCGGCGCGGGACCCGAACCCGCGACAGGAAGTGGCGAGGCGACTGTCTTAGCCGCTGCACCACACGTGGAGTCATTTATCAATTATTTATACATTATATTACTGAAAAATTAAACAAGGCATTACCACTAAAATTTGACACTATAATATAGAATTGGAGACAAAGAATAGTTGAGGCACAGAAGACCTACTAGTTATTGACACTGACTACTAATATACTCACTGATAGGTAATAGTATAAAATTATTATTTTTTAATGTCAACGCCCGCACTAGGCCAATTAATCCCTGTGTCGCGTATACAAACGTAATTGACGGACACAAAGCATACCTAGACTCGGAAACATTATGGATCACACAAATAGTTGTCCTGTGCGAGAATCGAACCCAGGACATAATTGGTTGTCTTAACCGTTATGTCATGTTTTTGGTATATTACTTACTTGTTTGTAGGTTTCAATTTGTTTTGTGATCTTTAAAGCCAACCAATCCATACAGGTAGATAGAGATAAACATTAACCATAGATAAGTAAAACTCTGTTTCCACCTTTATTCACCTCGGGATTTATTTTTACCCTATTTTAGGGAACATACATTTTTCTAAGTATTACACACTAATTTTCTGTAATTTATGCAGTTATATGGATAGTTTTTACTCCTGAACTATTCATTTTTGCGGTCAAATTGAATGCCAAATAATTGAATATCAATTGATCGAACAATATAAACAGAGTGTCTAAATATTCGAATATTCAAAATATCGAATGGTTAATAAGTATAACATTTAATATATCGTATACTCAATACATAGAGTGTTCAAAATGC
Organism: Pseudoips prasinana; assembly: GCA_951640165.1. Taxonomy (NCBI): domain Eukaryota; kingdom Metazoa; phylum Arthropoda; class Insecta; order Lepidoptera; family Nolidae; genus Pseudoips; species Pseudoips prasinana. Next base: position 25,058,014 of record OX621251.1, on the reverse strand, counting down.
GGTCGCCGAGTGCCAGAATCTATGTATTTCGCTACTAGAAAAGAGTTGAAGTTCGATATTTTGGAAACTCGATGGGTTGAGTGTAAGATATATCGAATCTTCAATTTATTGATCACTAGCTGGGCCCCGCGGTTTTACCTGCATTAAACTTTACAAATTATAGCATATATGTTAATCCAGGGCGACAGCTAACTCCATACCAAATTTTAATAAAATCGCTCCAGCCGTTTAGACGTGAAGAAGTAACAAACATACACACTCACAAACTTTCGCCTTTATAATATTAGTAAGATTCGATGTTGTGTATTAGACGCTGTGTACATATTCTGAGTACTGAATTGCAGCTCATTCGTGCATTCATTGATATTTGTGGCACACCTCACGGGACAGAGAGTCAAGGACTATTATCGAAGTTACGATAACAGTATGGCTTTCATGCGATTCCCACCCAGGACAGATATTTGTGTGCATGAACATGTCTGTTTGTCCTAAGCCTGGGTGTAGTTATCTATATCAGTTTGTAATTATAAAAGAAAAGTATTATATGTAGTATATCAGATATCTGCTTTCCACAGTAAAAACTCTGCTTAGTTCGGGATCAGATGATCGTGTGTGAATAATGTCCTAAGATTTTATAATTACAAAAACTAACTTTTTATCTCAATAAACAAAAAGCCGTGTGCAATGAATCGTGTTTAATTTTATTATGTGATTCGAGCGAATGCTTCGGGATATTTCGGATCCATCTTATTTTCCGAATAAAAACCATTATCGTCTAAAGAACAGATATTTTTTTCCGGGAAAAATAGAACCGTTCCGGCAGAAACTTTGGAGCTGTTTCTAATTGTTTCTCATTTGAGGTTAAACCTCTCATAATCCGGCCCCTGGAATCTTGTTAACTTATGAGTCTTTGACTGCATTGCTTTGTCACTTTGTTTTCTTTGTGAAATTTCTCTTGTGTTGTGAGAGTTTCATTACTTGTAATTTGTTTTGTGACGCTTCTAAGCTCAGAATGCTAAGTTATTTCACGACATGGATTTATACAAGTACCTGAACCGGTATAAAGCGGTAAGTTGAGTGCAACGAATATTAGAGTGAGTAGTGCACGGGAATAAACATCTCAATTGGAGTTTACAGGATTACAGGAAGATAACAGTAAATCTTAGTACAGACGCCAGCACATCCAGCTACCCTATCTGTCAAATTTCTTTTTTAGATTTTCTACTTTATCACCTAAGCATAAGGTTCACTTTCAATTGGGGAAATTTGACAGAAAGGGGTAGCTTGATGTGCTGGCGTCTGTACTTCATAGTTTAAGCATTACGCTCCGTTAACAAAGTTTCATTCTGATTTGAATAATAATGTCCTCTTGGTCGATTTCGGCCATGGCGGCCTGTCATTTGCGCGGAACATTTAAAGTACACAAGTGTGTGCGCAAACACAGCGACACTTTCTATTCCATCATTCTCATGATCTGATGACACGGGCGGAAAAGGCTGGGTACCCAAGAAAAGAAAGACAACCCTGCTTGTGAGGCTACCAAGGAAAACAAGTGTAGAAGATTTAGATTTTACATAACTATAACAGAATTGTAGCGCTAGGAAACAAATGTAAAACTAGAATTGATTTAACTCGCAAAAATGTTCGTTCCATCAACTAGGAATGGGAGTAAGCGGTGCAATTTTGCATACAACTGTCCCAAAACGCTGAATCTCGTTTAAAGCGAGCTCAATTTCAATAGGAATGCATCGCTTGTGCTATACTTCAGCCGGCGTTTGATGTTTGACGATATTCCCGTTTCTGGCGCATATTGTAGTGCCACCGAACTGACAATAATCACTAATTATTATTGATTTATCCGGTGTCATATAGCCTTTTTTGTGTTGTTATTACAAAAGTTTTTGGCCAATACTGCCAGAGTATATATGAGAGTATATGACCACTTCGATATTACTCGTACTTATTCATATATATGGAACATATGTAATAAAACATTCCTTGTAGTTATAGTAGTGCAGACGCCGGCACATCCAGCTACTCCAATCTGTCAAATTTCTTTAATAGATTTTCAACTTTATATCATCTAACCTTATACCTACTTATCTGATAAGCATAAGGTTCATTTTCAATTGGGGAAATTTGACAGATTAGGGTAGCTTGATGTGCTGGCGTCTGTACAGACACCAGCACATCAAGCTACCCCAATCTGTCAAATTTCCCCACATGAAAGTGAACCTCATGCTTATGTGATAAAGTCGCAAATCTATAAAAGAAATTTGACAGATTGGGGAAGCTTGATGTGCTGGCGTCTGTACATAAAGAATGTATTTTGACTATGTTTCATACATATTATAGTTATTAGTCTCGTTGCTTCAGCAGCAAATAATAAGGTCCTGTATTCAATCTCAAGGAACATGTCTGTTTGTACTGAGTCTGGATGTAGTTATCTATAAATATGTAATTGCAGAAGAAAAGTAGTAGGTATATAAAAGTCGTACCTATTGAATATCAGTTATCTGGTTTCGATATTACAAGCTCCGCTTAGTTTGGGTCCAGGGCCTCTACCGGCTAAGGTGCCGAACATCGATTTCACGATTGATAAAGTCATTAACCTTTATTTATTTATAACGCCATTTAAGAAATCGATGTTCGGCGACTTAGCTGGTAGAGCCCCAGATGGCCGTGTATGAATAATGTCCAAGGATATAAAAAAGAATATGTCTCATTCAATCTTGAAATATAGTAGATACTCTCAAGGCATTGCAATGCTAACTCAGTCTCTCCTACAGTAGGAGCCATAGTCTGGAATTTCTTAATTATTGTTCCAACAACCACAACGTACTGCACAAACTTGCAGGGTAATATTAATTCCATTGTGCTAAGAACACTCGGCGAGAGTAACCGCTACTCCAAATTATTGTTATTGTCATGGAACGTAATACATGTAACTATCTAACTACGGTAAATGGGCGACCCAGACCCGCTTGTTGATAAATCAGGAAAATAAGTTTTTACAAAGAGGAGATAATAAATAAATAAAGAATAAATTAATTCAAGAAAAAATGTGTACAAAATTTATATCTATTTATATTAAAAATATTTAATACTAAGCTATAGACAGTTTGTGCCTGTACTATACCACAGGCGTTCTAACGGCTTAAAAAGTATACATATCCTTTATAAAAAATTTAAACAATATTTAATTATACAAATTCAAAAATCAAAGATATAATGATTAAAAATTAACTTATTTTAGAATAATAAATAACCCCTCAGTCTCTTCATAGGTCAAGTTTTGTAAAAAAATACTGACTATTCTTTTACGGTTATATATAGATAGTGACTTATTTATTTTATTGTAAAGATATGGCCCGAGAAAAGGATAAAACCTGTTTGTATAAATAAACTTAGACTCTGATGCACTAGTGCAGATAATATCTTTAGATCTAAGGTAAGTTTCAAGTTCAAAGAGTCGCCCAAAGAGCAATGGAGATAGCTTGGAGTTTCCTGGCAAGATCGAATTAGAAATATCTATACATATAATAAAATCGTAAGAAAGTCAAAACTGTACATTGAATATTTTTTTAATAAGATACTTGGGGGCGTGATCCGCAATCAATATCGAAGCCAAAAATATAGTTTTTACAATTTTTGTCTGTTTATCTGTTTGTCTGTATGTATGTCCGGGCTAAAATCAAAAAGCTAAAATCAATGGATTTACTTCAAATTTTGCATGAATATTACTAAGAGGTCGGGTCAACATATAGGCTACATATTATCACGCTATCACCTACGGGGGAGGACCTGTGATAATTTATAAAGTTTAACGCGGGTAAAACTGCGGGGCACAGCTAGTTGAAAATAAAATAGGTGAACCAAAGTAACTGATACATAGTGAAAAATCCGGAAGACGCAGCGGGCTCCAAAAACACACACAAAGGAAACTGACTATTTGGCCTGTTAGTTTAGTGGTTAGTGAACCTGCTAAGCCGGTTGTGGGTTCGATCCTCACCCAGGACAAATCTATGTGTGATGAGCACGATTATTTCTTGTGTCTGTGTGTAATTTAGAAATATATAAGTATGTCTATCAGTTGTCTGGTTGCCATAGTACAGGCTCTACCTGTTTTAGAATCAGATAGCAGTTGGCGGTTTTGTTAAAAGACAACGTCGCTCGAAGGAAATTAATTCGTGTGTCGCGGGGTACTTTACAAACATATAATTGACGAACACAAAGGACATCATCCAGACTGAGGACAACCAGATTGACTGCACGTGTGGCGCATTGGCTTAGACAGTCACTTCGCCACTTCGTGTCGCGGGTTCGAGTCCCGCGCCAGACAACTATTTGGGTGACCCATAAATATTTGTTCTGAGTCTGGATATAATTAGTGTCCGTATATTATATGTTTGTTAAGTACCTCGCGACACAGGGATTAATTTTCCTAATGCGGGGGTATTCTTTAAAAAAAAAAGATCTATATCGAACCCGGGACATGAAGTGGCAAGGCTACAGTCTTAACAGCTGCGCCACACGTTTATTTTCATTTATCTTGTTAGGATTACGGGAAGTGGCATCCCGCATGAAGGCATCAAGCACTAGACCGCCTATCGAGGAGATCATTGAAGGATACCTTTGTCCAGTTGTGGATGTCTTTCGGCTGATTTGATGGGACCAAAGCTAACTTTACTCTAAAACTCAATAAACTATCTTTAGCACTTGATTTACTGTTCTGTCCGCGTTAGAGATATCAGTTATCCATGGATTGATGTATATTAGCATTGCAAAGGAACTGATTATAAAAAAAACATGCGAGGCCGTCTTTGGGGACTGCTGATAGACGTGAAAACTATTTTTTCATTTCTCATACTCGTAAAAGTAGTGCTTATTTCATCCGAGAAGCGAGTGGAAGATGCTACTTCCCACTTTTGGGCGGTAAAGACTCTAAGAAGATAGTAATTGCTGGTATAGAGTGAATAGATTTTAAAAATAGAACTAAATTTGATTAGGCTGGTTAGGTGGCTGTAAAAATCTAACAAAATTAAGAAAAAAAATGCACAACGCCGCTAAAGAAGGTTTCACTTCAAAATTGCTGCGATCATGTGAGATTATAAACGGCCAGTGTTTAAAAAAAGACCGGTCATCTTACGAATATCCGATCAGGTAACGTGTCCTGACGCGAGTTTCACATTTTTACCCATGGCAAAAAAGTGCACAACGCCACTTAAGAAGTTTTCTCTTTAAAAACATGGAACCGTATCTGACGCGTGTTGCGACGCGCAAGTCGCTATGTTTCAAACAGAATTGTATTTCAATTAATTTCCCTTATTAATTTTATTAGGTAGATACAAAGAGAAAAATACACGTTAATTAAACAATTCCTACGTGTAATTAATATTCCATTTCTATCTGCTTCATTAAGCTCGGCAGAAGTAATTGAATAAAAGCAACGCACAAAAATGAATGTCCAAATTGTTTCTCACAGAAATACAGATGTAGGAGAGTCTTGTAGTCACTTTTGTACGTCGACAAAATGACGAATATTTATACACTTATTGCACAGAAATTATATAAAGTTTTAAAGCTAAAGAATACTCCGTAATATAACACACTATCATCATTATCACACTAGCTATGCCACGTGGTTTTACCCGCGTTATATTTTATAAATTATAGCCTATGTGTTAATCCAGGGTGTCAGCTAACTCCATACCAAATTTTATTAAAATCGCTCCAGCCGTTTAGACGTAAAGAAGTAACAAACATACACACTCACAAACTTTTGCCTTTATAATATTAGTGTGATGTGATGCTGTATTACAAAACAACAGTAGCTAATAAGAATAGATTGATAACTGTGTTAAATGTACGTGTCTGTGTTTTCAGTAACTTTTGTAAAACATTTAGAAAACTGCTCATGAGATATTCAACTCTGTATTTTAGAAACTTTTAATATTACCTATCTACAATTTTAGATTCTTAATTGGAAATGTTAGTATCATCACGATATTTATATAATACGTGCAGTGCCCCGCGGTTTCCCCCGCGTTGAACTTTATAATTTTCAACCAATATGTTATTCAGATATATAAGCTATATCCGGTCCATAGTTTTTGCTTGAAAGAGTAACAAACCTCCATACATCCAGTCTCCCAAACTTTTGCATTTATAATATTAGTAGGATATATATGTATGTCACTTGTGCACTATATTATGTCCTGCGCTATTGGCTAGTCTCTATTGAGTTTGACCGCCATGGCCAAAATTCGACCATGAGGACAATATACAGTTACGCTTACGCTATACGTAATAATGATCCGTTTGTCATTTGTTTTGAAACTATTCTAACAAATGTTTGTAAGCCAATGTTGGCAAAACATATCTGCACGATCTTACCACCTACTCGTATATCTCTACCATGTTTTTACGCAACTATTTACATTATTTTATACGTCTCATTGGGATCTCTTACAGATAATCTTTGTAGTACTGTTTTATTTTCTCATGGCAGTACAATTTATAATTCCTATCTGGAATCCGTATCAATAGCCTATATACAGAAATTGCCAAGTCTATCACTGGTAATACCTTGTACGGCCAATAAAAAAGAATAGATTTTTAAATTTGTTATTAGTATTTTGCTGCTACGATGTCACATACAGTCGAATACATTTATTCATTTAGGTATGAATAAATGTATTCGACTGTATGTGGCCAGTGGTTATCTAGTAATAAAGGTGTTCAACCTGCTAGGTAGGCCTCTGACATATTGACTTTTCTCTACTGACTACAGATCAGACCGTCCGATTAACATGCACTATCTAATATGGAGACACTGAGAAATTAAACTACTTTTGGAGTCACCCAACAATAGATTCGCCACGCTCTTGGGTGAAGGCAGCTATGAGAGCTTGAAGTTGGAAGCAGACACACAGACATTCGCATTAACATAATAATATGTCTCTTTTCGCGTAGTGTGTTAAAAAATAAGAGGAATTCTAGCAATGGCTAGAAGAGGTAAGGCACAGCGTTGATTCGCTCAAAGAGCAGCCCGACGGGGGAAGTACCTCCACCTTACAGAAAACATTCCTTAATAATAACATTAATAATTTAATGTTGTGTTCCTGAGTGTGAGTAAGGTCGCCAGAGCTCATTGGGGGGGGGGGGGGGGGGGAAAGAGTCAGCTTCACTTGTTTGCTAACTCTTAAAGGCCGGCAACGCAATCGCGACTCCTTTGGTGTTGCGACTGTCCATGGGCGGCGGTGATCACTTACCAACAGGTGACCCACTTGCTCGTTTGTCGCACTCTGATATACAAATAAAAAAAAAATTGCTCTGATTACGAGCACTGTAGAACATTTATACAAGATAGAGAGTTAAATAAAGCTTTATTTAAGTTTAGATAGTTGGTAGCGTTCGCTGTAACCCTGGAGAGCAATTTTCTAGAAACGTGCTGTATAAAACATTGTTCAACTTTTAGACTGCACCAGCTTACGCGCACTGTGCAAAGTAATATTTTTTAATTTTGTTGTGCACGTAACGTTGCCTAGGTGTACATTGTTTTTAAATATGCTAAATGTGATACTTATATCTCATTACCTACGTATGTACAGAGAAGAAAGGGATTTTATATATAGTTGTTGCCTATTATACGTCCCGCGCAGATGACGCCATGGTTAAAATTCATCCAGGAGGACAACATAATCTCAGAGATCTCATGAAAGCTACGAAAGAAAAACTGATTGAAGACCTAAACCTATCTCACGTTGCTACCTGTATGTGGGGCGTGAATACAACAAGCATTGTTCCCATAAACGTTTTGTTAAATGGCCTTATAGCAAAGAGCCTCAAATGTCTACTAGGGACACTCTTACTACAAAGCTGGATCAAGGGAATGATACAGAAAGTAGTATGCTAGTCACGACTGTTAACAGACGGGCCTGTTGGCGAGGTTGGCAATTCTTGCTTTTCACGCCGGAGGTGGTGGGTTCGATTCCCACCCATGACAGACATTTGTGGGCATGAACATGTCTGGTTGTCCTGAGTCTAGGTGTAATTATCTATATAAGTATGTATTTAAAAAAGGAAAGTAGAATATCAGTTATCTGGTTTCCATAGTACAAGCTCTGCTTAGTTTGGGCTCAGATGGCCGTGTGTAAATGATGTCCCAGGATATTATTCTATGCCTACAGTGTTTTAGGTAATAAGTATTACGTCATCATCATCATGATATCAGCCGAAAGACGCCTACTGCTGGACAAAAGCCTCTCCCAAAGATCTCCACAATTGCTAGTCTTGCGTTTTCTACTTGTTAATTAAATCACAATTCAAATTCATAAAATTAAATATATGTACGTAGTTTATGTAATATATCAGCTTAACTGGTTTTCACAGTACACGCTCTGCTTAGTTTTGATGGCCGTTGTTGAATAATGTTCCAGGATATTATTGTTATTATTCGGGACTAGTCCCCCCCTCTTAACCACCACTGCAACTCCTGTAAGCCAGGATCAACAGTGGCACACAATGAAATGACCCTGAGCGGTGAGGCCCAACATGGCCCGGGGATTGGCTTTAACTGTCTTGGAGCAGAAAGAAAAAACCGGCCAAGTGCGAGTCGGACTCGCCCATGAAGGGTTCCGTAGCAGCAAGTATTACCGTTGATTAAATGAAAGGTAAATTGCGGTTTACGGTTTACTACTTACTAGATCTCGTTCAAACCAATTTTCGTTGTTAGTTTACATGGTAATGTACATCATATATTTTTTGAGTATCAGTTCTATGTATGGGGAACCCCCAAAATTATTATTCTTTTTCTATTTTATTGTAATTCTGAATGCGGTTTACAGAATACATCTATTTACCAAGTTTCGACAGTTCAGCTCTTATAGTTTCGGAAAAAAGTGACATACGGACGGACAGACAGACATTACGAATCAATAAGGGTTTTTTGCCATTTGGCTACGGAACCCTAAAGAGGACGAGTTAGAAAATGAATAATTAGAAAAGAAATATTATTATTATTATATTGTGTATGATCAATTTTTACAATAGAAAAATAAAAACTCATCACAAAAAGATCCAAATCCAGCAGTAAATCTTTCGTCTGATATGATGATGATAAATTAACAACTCTAAATCGCAATTGGAGGATAACATTTATTCCCCAAAACACTGTAGGTATAGATCACGTGTTTACAGCCGTTGTATTATTATTAAGTTAAATGTTATATTAGTATTTTAAATGACTATAGCAACCTGAATAATAGATAGATCGCACAAAGTCATGTCTGTTCGCGCCATCAAAACGTTGCGAATGAAGGAATGGGAATATTATTTTTCAAGTCTTCATTTTTCTTTATGTTTGCGTGATCTTGTCACGGTTCTCGACAAACAAATTGGACGGTGAATACTTATTATCTGAGACACTGTGTATTGCATGTTACGTTACGTCATCATCTGGCGTGCAATGTGCGAAAAACGGATTATATTTAAATTTATCAGTGGTAGATCCAACGAATGATAATATAATCAATTATGAGCAAGTAGATCATATGGATGGAATATTTTTTATCACTAAGAAACACTGCGTATGTTACACTTGATAAAAATTTAGTAGAGTTACCCCGCCGCTTCGTGTGCCGTTCTCGAATCCCGCGCCGGCCAACTATTTGTGTGGTACCCATAAATAGTTATTCTGAGTCTGGATGTAATTTGTGTCCGTCTATTATTATGGTGTTAAAGTATAGTGGGCGTTGTCAAAAATAGCAAACTCATCACTCTTTCTGATAAAATCTATTAGTCTACCTGCTTATGAGGGAAAGAGTTTGAAAGGTAATTTTCTTGGATTTGTGGGCTCCATCTTGGGCCCTATCTATGCTCACTATCATGTAAGAGAGGACTAAATCGTACTGGAGGTTTTTATATAAAAACAAAACTGTATTGTACAGATGCCAGCACATCCAGTTACCCCAATCTGTCAAAATTCTTTTATAGATTTTCTACTTTATGGGATAAAGTGGAAAATAAAGCATAAGGTTCACTTTCAATTGGGGAAATTTGACAGATTGGGATAGCTTGATGTGCTGGCGTCTGTACTAGCTGTGCCCCGAGGTTTCTCCGCATTAAACTTTATAAATTATAGTCTCTGTGTTATTCGGATATATAAGCTATATTACTACAAAGTTTCCGCTTTGTAGTTTTTGCGTGAAAATGTAACAAACATCCATACTCACAAAATTTATTTATAATATTCGTAGGATTTAGTATCGAGTAAAATAACATAAATGATTAAGTTTGCTGTGTTTGTGCAGCGCACAGTTATTGTTTTAGTGAGGCCATTTCAAATGGAAATTAATTTAATAGCCCATTTCAAATTATTCTGGTGGCCATTGAGTATATACTTTAGGAGAGGACTTTCCTAATCTATATACCTAATTCTAACTAAGATTGCCAAGAAATTTGTCGTGACTTTGTATAAATTAGTAAATGCGTGTATTAGGATTGCTATAATTAGGATGATCTGAGGTAATTTACCACGGCTGGGAATAAAAGTAAAAAGTAAAGTACAAAGTAGCCGACATAGCCCAAAGAATTGCCAAACTGAAGTGGCAGTGGGCAGGGCACATAGCTCGTAGAACTGACGGCCGATGGGGTAGAAAGGTTCTCGAGTGGCGACCACGAACCGGAAGACGCAGCGGGGGCAGGCCTCCTACACGGTGGACCGACGATCTTGTGCGGGTCGCGGGAAGCCGCTGGATGCGGGCAGCGCAGGACCGGCTATTGTGGAGATCCTTGGGGAGGCCTTTGTCCAGCAGTGGACGTCTTTCGGCTGATATGATGATGATGATGAGGTAATTTTAAGTGTATGGGTTACAAGCCGGGTTGTTAAATTATGACTAATCGGTATTATTTTTATGATGAGAACAGTGTCTCTTGGCCCACCTAAAAGAAATGCATAATATTTTTTTTAATGATTTGGCACTACATATAATAAATAATATACATATAGCCCTTAATTTGCCACCTTTTTAAACTACTCCTATTTTTAATAGCGATATTGGTACTGTATGAAGAATTTAATGACAGTAATCGAGGCAAAAGAGGTGTGCAAATATCGTGACAAATGGAAATCCGTTGACTCTGCCTACCCCTCTGGGAAACAGGCGTGAGTCTATGTATGTATGTATGTATATTAGTACTGTAATAATCTTCGACCCTCAATGGGCGATATGTGATCGTAAGTTATCCCTCAGGGCGTCTACAGGTGTCACTTCTCACCGAGCAAACCGCACGGAGTAAGCACGCGAACGAACCCGGTTTCCAGTCTTTCTTACACAATAAGCTTTCTCTCTTTGTGCAACGTTCGTAGGAGTGACGCATATATTATCTGAGTGCAACTGTCATGTATATGATTTCTAGAAAAATACAATGAATTTGGTCTTCTCAGTTGGGGCGCATTGGATCCGGTGGTAGCATTAAAGCGCGACCGTCAATAAAACACAAAATATAATAATATTGAATTCGTACCTTAATATAGACAGAACCATTCGGACAATATGTAGTAAAATATAAATTTCGGTAATTAAACCTAAACATAATCTTCTTGACAATAACTTAATACAAGCTAGCTAAATATCATATTTATATTATAAAATATTTTTTATAAATGTATTAAAAATCTGTATATCTAAATATCTATAATATGCAACTAGGAATAATTTGTATACTTAACTGTATTACTACAAACATTTACTGACTATTTACAAGCGCTTTTTTAAAGACTACTTGAATAAAAACCTTATTATTTAAAAGAAAAAGTAAAAATTAAAAAAGTAATGGTTGTTGTTTTGTTCTTTTTATAAGTTTATGTTTTGTTTTTGACTTACAGGCCGGTGATACCTTCTGGCTATAATAATATCTCGGGACAATGTCACCCAGATCATCCTAGCACCAAACTAAGCAAAGCTTGTACTATGGGTACCAGGCTATGATATACATACTTATATAGATAGATAAATAATTATATACATAGAAAACATCCATGACTCAGAAACAAATATTCGTGCTCATCACACAAATATTTGCACTTACCGGGATTCAAACCCAGGACCACCAGCTTCGTAGGTAGGATCACTACCAACTAGGCTACGGTGACCATCTGTCAGACCGTCGGTGAACGCCTCTTCTACATTGCAGTCAAACTTGCAAGTTGTTGATTCAAGTAAATTTGTTTGTTAGGTTTTAAAGAGAACAAATTTCCATACGATATTGATGTTACTAATTGGTTAAATCAATATTTGTGTGTAGGGGAACGGTTACGGCACGTGATGGCACGTGATATCTTATTTACGTAACCGAGCAGTAGAATATAATTGTTGAGTGTAAAAAACAGAGAACGAATTTGCAAAAAAAAATTAGTAAGGAGCTTGTTTCTTATTGCATGCTTCCTATTAATGAATTTCTAGAAATTTATTTATGACCATTTTGTTTCTTATTTTTTAAACAAGTACATCTAATACAATCTAAATAAACTTGAGCGTCTACAAAATCTATGCATTCGGTTTGTATATGGACTGAAAAAGTTCGACCATGTTTCCAAGTTCCGTAAAGATCTCAAGTGGCTTCCTATTCGATTTCGTAGGAACACTCGCGTATTGTGCCTCCTTTTCAATATCCTGCATAATCCTCTGTCCCCGTCCTATCTGCGTGAGCGGTTTTCTTTTAAATATCCAAATAATGCTTTGTGTAGATCTCATCTGAAATCCATCCTAAAACTTCCAATCCATAAAACAGATTTTTATTCCTATTCCTTTACTGTTCATGCAGTCAGACTGTGGAACTCTCTTCCGAAAAATACACAAAACTGTAAAACTATTCACACTTTCAAAAGACTAGTGAAAAATCACTATCTTTCAATTTCATCCTCATAGAATGTATTATTAGTATTTAGTTTATTGCTAAGTCTAAATTGGATATAATATTTATATGTATTTAAGTATATATGCAATTATTAGTATGTAAGTGTATTATAGACCTACACACATTATTAAAGCTCTTTAAAATTTTGCCTGTCGCGGGTCTGCTGGAAGAAATTTCTTGCGAAATAAGCAGCACCTTTGTACTATTCATCTCTTCGTATTTTTGTCTATTTATTGTATGTTTTGTGTGTACAAGAATTATTAAATAAAATAAATAAATAAAATAAATTGTAGGCTTCAGTATTATTTTAACTAGTTTGAAGTTTATTTATTTATTTTATTGGACCAACAGTATTTGACACCAAAATGTTTTGGACGTACAGACGCCAGCACATAAAATATCCCAATCTGTCAAATTTCCACGGGTATTATGCCAAACAGGCAATTGATATTTTTAGATATACATTATATATTATAGATAAATTCCACCCACACAGAACAAATAATCCTGCTCATTGCACAAAGATTCATGTACTTACTTACTCATCGTATGGGCCGTGGTTACGCTAGTGTCAGAGTTGTTCAAGCCGACTAGTAGGCCTCTGACATGGCTTAACGACTGATGTCGAAATACTGCAACCGGGACCGACAGCTTAACGTGCCCGCCGAAGCACGGAGACGCTCAAAAATAAAACCACTTTGATGGCCCACTATGGACTGACCGCGAGCCTAACCTTAACCTCAACGATCACTTACGAACCGGTGAGGGTATATAGCTATGTGGGCCTAGCGTCTAGTGGGGGGATCGAACCCACGATCTCTGACTTAGCAGTCAGGGTCACTAACCACTAGACCAGGCAGTCAATATGTCCAGAGAGCGCAAAAATGCACTGTATTCTACCTTTCTTAATGTAAATACTCACGTTGTTTGCTATCCGTTAACAATGATTCTCTATGAGACGATTAAAATAAAAATATTAAATAAATGCTCGAGATTGTTAGTAAAGAAGATTATTGCAGTTTGGATTCGAAAGAAGGTGAAATTTTGTTATTAAAAAGTTATTAAGAGCTTTTTCTATTATATTTTGTTCTAAGGGCTATGGCTCACAAGGTTAGATGAAAACGCTACGCTTAAGTTATTTCGCTTAATATTAAAATGTAATAAAACATTTTTGATCAAAGTACGGTGGATTGTTGTATAGTACTACTTTGGTGAGGATAGGCGATATAACCTAGGTGATTGAGTAGTTATGCCTCCTACACACTATGTGGCTAGCCGCAATGCGGCCAGCCGTGCAGCTGACCGTAGTCAGATATTTGTACGAGAAAGTAGTTTTCATTCGCACTGTGGTGCGGCAGCCGGTCAACCGCTCCGGTCGTTCTGAGCGCTGCGGCTCGACTGACGGCCAGCCGGACGATTGCTCTACACACAACGCGTATAGTATTATTTTGTGGTTGCCCGCCATTAACGGTGAACGTATTATTATTGGTGACCCAACCGCAAACCACGACGGTTTCTAACCACGCATTCCGGTTAGGATTACCCAGCCGGCTAACCGCAAGCGCAACGCGTCCTGCGGTTAGCCGGACGGCTGACCGCATTCCAGCTAACTGCATAGTGCGTAGTAAGCCTAGATTGGGCATCGACCGAAGCAGTTATTATTAGCAACAACGTACGGCTTTCACGAAATGGCCTTATAAAGAGTTTCGACTACCTTGCTAGCATTTTCAACTACAATGAGATCATTGGTTGGGATCCCAAGACTGACCAACAAGTGGTATCTTGGGATCTTTGTGTTACGTAAAATTCTCGGTAGAAACCTGAGTTTGGAGGCTGGCGGTGTTACATCTCGGCATGTAAAGCCGTCAGTCCTGTACCAAACGTCTTTTCGGTAATATCGGCATCCCCTAGTGGATCATAGGAGTCGGGGGATAGAAAATGCACCTGTGTTTGCGCAAACGCTTGTGCACTGTAATATGTCCTGCGCTGATTTCTAGTCTTCATTGAGACTTGCCATCATGGCACCATGGCATATTCGACGACTCAAACGTCCGGTTCATTTGACACATGATGTTACTATGTCCACGTGATTTCGACCTTGCAAATGCTACCTGACTATACGGATAAAACACTTCGTATTAATTTATAACCTAAAAAGAAAAATGTGCTATAAAGCTTAAAGTACATAAAACGTACTTATCCACCTGATTGTGAATCGATTTTCATTTAAAATTATGAAATTGTGGGTTAAGCATGCGACATGTAATATTTTTCCGAGTTGAACAAACTCCTACAAATTATTATATTAACGTACAGAACAAAAAACTAGATTAAATACCCTTTTAAATGATATATTAATATCTATAAATCCCATACATAATTACAAAGAAACATTCAAAAGAAATCTATAACTCTTCGCGAAATATGTCCATTTCAAAGAGCTGTCACTGGAAGACGCCACTATACGAATGTTTTTGTTCTATGACATTCCATTTTGGCGGCCCCACTTATTTTTTTTTAATTCTATACTCTACTAGTGCCGCAATTTGCCACAGGATGGCATTGATTTCAACTATTGAATGCGCGGGGACTTTAGTACCCGGGACATAGGACCGTCTACCTGCCGCGGGGACAAATGTACCCGTAGACGTGTTAGTCGAGGACATTATAATAAGTGAATTTTAGAGACGCAATGCAAGGCAGCAGGAAACAAGGATTTCTTTGATTATTGTAGGCTAAGTCCAATACTATGTCCATAGACTTGAGCTTTAAAAAGCCTGCCTGGGAACCTGAATAGCTCTAAAAGGTAGTAAAATTTTAGTGAGGCACAGCAGCGCTCTTTCGTTCAATCAGCAGCCGAACAAAACAAGTACTGCAAACCGTTCAGGATACGATACAAGTAGTTATTATGGTAATGCTGCCTCGTTGGTCTAGCGGTAGCGTGTTCACCCGCAGAGAACGAGGTCCTGGGTTCAAATCCCGGGTCGGGCCAAAAAGTGATTTTGTGACTTTTCTGAAAAAATGAAAATTTCTCAGCATCAGCCCGAAGTCTGGGAGTTGGCGGTATTATACCCCCGTGCCTCGGAGAGCACGTAAAGCCGTCGGTCCTGTACCTGGCCTCTTTCCGGTCGTGTCGCTAGGCGTCCCATCGGATCATGAGAGCGATGGAATAGAAAGTGCTCCTGTGTTTGCGAACATACTTGAGCACTATAATATGTCCCGCGCAGATGGCTAATCTCTGTAGAGACTGGCCGCCGTGGCCGAAATTCGGCTAGGAGGATTATTATGGTAATGTTGTGA
The DNA here is from genome assembly GCA_951640165.1 of Pseudoips prasinana. Lineage (NCBI taxonomy): Eukaryota > Metazoa > Arthropoda > Insecta > Lepidoptera > Nolidae > Pseudoips > Pseudoips prasinana. The sequence goes on along the minus strand of OX621251.1, from coordinate 25,041,793 downwards.
GAGCGACAGAGATTTGTCGGTAACGAGTGAATGATGACATGTGTGCCACAAGCATCGTAGGCTATGGAATTTTCGGTCGTGTCGCTAGTCATCCCATCGGATCATGAGAGAGATGGAATAGAAAGTGCCCTTGTGTTTGCGCACACACTTGTGCACTACTACACTACTATTGAGTCTATAACAAATAGTGTAATTCTAATAGTAGCACTTACTTCTCGGCGACTGCCGCAACCGCAGCTGCATGATGAATAGCACTTCTTCCCCGTTTACGTCTTCTTGTTCTTTTCCTTGAGTACGACGCGAGTAGGAGTCCTTTTCGCGCGTCTATCCGCTTTTTTGAGTCTTTAGCGAGCGTCCGGACGGCCAGCGACGTGGGGTCGAAACTGAACGTCGAGTCGTCGCGGTGCTCGTTGAGGTCCTTCTTTCTTTCCTGAATAACACATGTTTATAAATCATGCTAATGTTGGATAAACTTCGTCCCTTTTTTAGGGTTCCGTACCCAAAGGGTAAAACGGGACCCTATTACTAATACTTCCCTGTCTGTCTGCCTGTCTGTCCGTCTGTCACCAAGCTGTATATCATGAACCGTGATAGTTATACAGATAAAGATAAAGATAAAGAATTATTTATTGCGTAACTGTGTACAGTACAGTTGACATTTCACAGATGATGTATTTCTAATAATATAGTATTTATAATAAATATTTAAGGGGGCTCCCATTCAACAAACGTGAAACTTTTTGCTAGTTTTTATAGATACGGAACCCTTCGTGTGCGAGTCCGACTCGCGCTTGGCCGGTTTTTTCAATAATGAGGTAGTCTATGACAATCGGAAATTATTAGTACAACATGTTTAAATGTTAAAAATGTTTTGAAAAATAGACTTCATCGCTTCTGTATACCAACTCAAAGGACCATTTTGGAAGCATTCCCTATCGAATTAAAACATCATGTTAGAAATCGGTAAGCAATGACGGACGTGACATAGACACAAAATGAAATATATAGACAAAGAGATAAACTCCTTCTTGAAATCTGTGAATAACATCATATACCTAAAACAGAAAACGCAAAGATCGTGAGGATTGCCTGAGAGTTCTTCAAAAATGTTCTTGCTAAGTCAGTAAATTTCATATAAATTCTGCCAACCCATACATCTCAACGTGGTTACTGCTACTCGAGAGTTGTTGGTACGTGAAGCCATTAAATAAAGAAACGCAAAAATTTTAATCTGCAAGGCGGTTTCAAATTATCACCGTCATGGAATCCAATGGTTAAACATTTAACACCTCACTATGTGTAGTCGGTCAATAACGTAGACTGTTGGTGTTTATAGTATACCTATATGGTGTACATAAATAAAAGAAATTCTTGGAATTCCTATTTCGGGTACTACATGAAATGGAGCTATCAGTGCGCAAGTCTCACTCACAGATTAATTAATACAATCTGCAAAGCTAATAACATGGAATTCTTGAAACAATGAAGAGCTTAAACAATGGAAGTTTTCTATAGGCCTTGTGCGAGTTATTGTTACTAAGATCAGGGTCCTTGTTAGACTTCTCCTCTAGCTTTGTACTTAGTTGATACTTGTTATGAACTGTTACGAATCTTGACCAGATTTCAAGTTCTGACCATTAATTACTTTGTTGTTCAGCGGTGAGAGATCACATTGGTATGTATGCTGTTCTTCAGTCCTAAGTTTGTGTTCTAGTTTAGTGTAAATAGGTTTAGTTTGGATCTTGTTTCACTAATTTGTGTGATTTTAATGTAGACTAGGTACTGAATGAATTGTAGTTTGCCGCATAGGTTTGGCAGTAGTTCATCCACAGAAAATGAGGTCTCGGGAATCGGATCAATCCAAAGGTTTTATTTTTTAACTCCTCCTTGTTTCTTTATGATTAAATTTGTTAAGGGTTATCAAACCAATTCTGCTTAGTCTTAAGTAAAATGCTACCGTTACACCAAACCCAAATACGTAATAGATAGCTAGAACAACATAAGCCATGAAAGTACGCAAGTTAAGTTATATGTATATTTGGGGAGTTTTAGTCAGTAAAAACTGTTATCGCCTTCACCACGTGGAGGTGCTCCCAGCTTATGTTATATTACGTCCTACCTATGATAAAAAACAGCCTGCCATTTAATTACACATATTAATTAGATAACTTACTGAAAAAAATTGATTATAAAACAAAATTAATTAAGGTCAAGCAAAGTGACAACTCTAACGCTGTTTTTTAAAATTCAATTTCTCTCAAAGGCTGCGAAAGTGGGACGTGGATTTTTTGAAGTTATACTTCTTTTGGCGCGATGGAGAAAAATGATGAGAGTGAATTTTTACGATGCGCGCGCACACCGACACCAAAAAATTTAACAGCATGAAGTTAGTTCTAGGTGGTATGAGAGTGAATTTTTACATCGTGCGCGCGCATCGTAAAAATAACAGCATGAAGTTAGTTCTAGGTGGTATGAAAATGTATGAGAGTGAATTTTTACGATGCGCACGCATCGTGCGCGCGCATCGTAAAAATAACAGCATGACGTTAGTTCTAGGTGGTATGAAAATTGATAACTATGTTCAAGTTGTATATTAAGAAGTATAACTTCTAACGCGTGCACATAAGTACACACAAGTTTTTTTTTTTTTATTGATAGCCCTTTTTAATAGCTATCTTTCTATGCTAGTCACAAGTCCCACTTTTGAGTTTTTAAGAAGAAAAAACATAATGGCGAAATTTTGAAAATATTAATAACTAGGTATATATACAGAAGTGATTTTCCATAATTAAAAATAGAAAACCATGCGCCTAAGGATGTTTTATCAGACTATATTTATTTAAAACAATAAACTTGGATAGATACGTTTTCAGAATTAATTTTGTTTTTTATAAGTTCAAGGTCACGTAAAGAAGTTCAATCATTTTTATAAACAAAAGTATTTGTAATTGACAGGTGGGTGTTTTTGTCGTGCATTTTAAATGCATACCTTGATCGATTAAAGCTATAAACAGCGGAGGGATTCTTTTTTAGTCTCATAAAACACTGTACGTCAGTGTCAGTAAACACTTTGGTCTTGTAATTAGATATTACAGTGCCGCACAGGAAAGGATAGTACGCTCAATCCTAGAACTAGTTTCTATTGAGAGTGCAGATGCTAGGGGGGAAGGGGGGTTGGTATCATGCTTAAAGACTCACTACTTAGATATCAAACAAATGATTGGAATTGGAACTGTTACGACATGCATTAATAACGGGGTTCATGCAATCCTAAAAAGAAAATATGGTATAGAAAATTTGATTCTGATACGATGTGTCTGCCACTCGTTGCAGTTAGCAGTGACACATGCCTCCGAAAATACTCTTCCTTCATGGAAGAGTTTAGAGTTTACAATTTTTGGTTAGAGAAATTTATAAATAGTTTGTCTCCTAAGCAGCGAGACGAATACACACAAATATACGAACTTATAAACTGTGGCGATAGTCCGTTGAAAATCATCAAAGTGTGCGATACACGTTGGCTTGCAATAGAGCCGGCGATAAAAAAATTGTGACACAATGGGAAGAATTGATTGCATTTTTATTTAGCAAGAGGGAAAGCCAATTGCTACTCAGCTGAGCTTATTTACAACATGCTCAAAGACAAAAGAAATTATTTTGTGTTTCTGAGAAGCGTTTCACATAATATTCTAACAGAAATGAAAACCGCATGTGCTCGTCTTACAACAAAATATGTTATGATGTAGATATTTTCAATGTATCCATTCAATCCATAAAACGCCATTTTCTGAGCCCACAAAACATAAATTCAGTATCATAATTATTTGAATTTAGTTAAGTTAAGTTTAGATTATTTTATTTATTTTTAGTTTAATTTGTAATGTATAATATTTGCATGCTGTGTTTACTTCAAGAAGGTCGTTCACTAAGCTTTTTTCAAGAATTTATATTTATCTTTTTATTTAATATTGTGTACGGCCAGTTTAGTAAACAAAAAAAAACAAATAAAAAAAAATTGAAAGTGTTAACTCTAATCCATGAAAACGACGCTTAGTAGTACTAAGCGTCGTCTGCGCAGTATTTGTTGAGCTTGTTATATTTTGTGTAAAATATTAGTTTTCATTACACGAAAAAACTGTTCATTATGGGAATATTATAATGAAGGAAGTAGAATTAAAGGATTTACGAAGCGGTCGTAGCTACATCAGTACCAGTTCGTAGAAAGTGTGCAGGATGTTGAAATAAGTGTGTTAGCAATGCTTGTAACTAAAAAAGAACTCCTTATTGATCTATTCCGCTAGTACGATGATTTCAATAAAAAAAATATTAGCCCTGGATGAGGGAGATGAGGAAGATGTTTCCCAAATTGAAGGTAAATACTTCCACATTCTGACCATTCTAAATGACCTTATTATGAAAAAAAGTTGCCCCCTATGAACACAAATTAGTTACAAAACAAAACTGCCCAAGATAAATATCCAAATATTTACAGGTAAATATACCGAGTTTATAAGTTTTTTTTGTGCAATAATTCACAAAGGAGTATCGATAATGTCCAAAAATAACTATTCCTACTAAATATTCCTTCCAACCGGAAGAGAGCATCAAAGGGCTGAGAAAGCGAAATGTCACTAGCAACAATACTGTATGATAAAAAGAGATGCGTGATGCGTAACAGAACTGTTTTTGAAAATTGAAATCTGTTTGCCGTTTTAATGTAGACTAGGTACTGAATGAATTGTAGTTTGCCGCATAGGTTTGGCAGTAGTTCATCCACAGAAAATGAGGTCTCGGGAATCGGATCAATCCAAAAGGTTTTATTTTATAACTCCTCCTTGTTTCTTTATGTTTAAATTTGTTAAGGGTTCCAAGACAGTTGAATTAAATTAGACTCTCCACTGAGTGTCATTTAATTGGGTGCCACTGTTGATCTTGGCTTACAGGAGTTTTAGTGGGGAATAAGAGGAAGGAACTAGTTCCATGGACTTTATATCTCAATGGTCTTGAAAGCCTGCTTTCCTTATCTAAACTAAACTAACTAAACTGTACAACATTTAGACAATTTGATCCTTTTTTCTATAACAAAGGCAATGCTGAACTTATATTCAAAGAGTATAATAGGCAAATTAAGATGTGTACTCACTTCTCGTGTGATCTGCGACTCCTCTTCGTAGCTGAGTGCCACGACGGCCAACATCAGGTTAATAAGGTAGAAAGACCCGAAGAACACGACGACGGTAAAGAATGATACTGACATTGGACCGCAAGATGATAGCACCTGGACAAAGAATTTACATTTACGGATACTCAATATAATCTTCGATATAATACTATTAACAAATATGGAGCGGTAGACAACAGGAGAAAAAAATTCATCATCATCATCATCATATCAGCCGAAAGACGTCCACTGCTGGACAAAGGCCTCCCCCAAAGATCTCTACAATTGCCGGTCTTGCGCTATTCGCATCCAGCAGTTTCCAGCGACCCGCACAAGATCATCGGTCCATCTTGTAGGGGGCCTGCCCACGCTGCGTCTTCCGGTTCGTGGTCGCCACTCAAGAACCTTTCTGTCCCAACGGCCATCGGTTCTACGAGCTATGTGCCCCGCCCACTGCCACTTCAGTTTTGCAATTCTTCGGGCTATGTCGGTGACTTTGGTTCGCCTGCGGACCTGCTTCGATCCCACAGGGAAACTCCGAGCATAGCCCTCTCCATTGCTCTTTAGGTGACCTTGCGCCTTCTAATAAGGCCCATAGTGAGCGACCACGTCTCTTTTCCGTAAGTCATCACTGGCAATACACACTGGTCGACTTGAGACACTGCGGTATTTTAGACGAGAAGATGTTACGTAGCTTCCCGAACGCTGCCCAGCCGAGTTGGATTCTACGATTGACCTCGAAGAAAAATTATAATAAATTATACTTCTGTTTAATTAAGCACCGTCTATTTCTCTATTAGTTGGACAAGGCTACAATAACATCGGGCTCTAATAACGTTGTATGAGTTTAAAGCACACGAAATTGTTCATTTCTCTAAACACCATACGATACAATCAACGCCTAGTCGATTGACGTTTATCAACGGTTTTTAGATACCTGTATAGAAAATATAAATGTCGTCAATATATTTCTCACTGTCGAAGATCATAGCTAGATGTTCTCATCGGTCCGTAAGCGATCGGCGAGCTTAAGCAACTAGGCTCATATTCAGTCCATAGATGGGTGACCGCCAAAGTGGTTTAATTTCTGAGCGTCTCCGTGCTTCGGAGGGCACGTTAAACTCCCGGTTGTAGTCATTAGACAACAGTCATTAAGCCATGTCAGAGGCCTACTGGGCGATTTGAGCAACTCTGACACTAGGGTTAACACTACCCATACGATAAATAAATAATAAATACGAGGGAAGTGAAATTTTCAGTACCATGTCTATTTAACATGATTATAATATGCATAGAACATTATATTATTACTCATCTGGCTGTAACAAATTAACTACACTAAAATACTTGAAAGCCACAATAGAAATTAACCTACATTACGTCTGAACATCCATAACACTTAAACTTCTGAAGTTTCCTCTTGACATTAAAATCAGAGCGTTAGGCCTCTAAACGAGCGAATTATACATTACAAAATGTTCGTATACTCCTTGCTATTTGTGTTGTTTCGTTAAATCCGGTACAAAGTTTAGAATAAATGAAAGTTAAGGAAATCAAATCTTTTAAAGTAACATTGTGTACTGTAACTAATTGTTTAAAGTCATAATCTTCACGCTTGTGTAAAGACAAATATATTAAATTTGTTAAGAACGTATCCATTCTTATTCGGTCTATCTGATGTTAATGAGACTTCGTAGATTAGTTCCAATCCGCAAGTAGCGTAGTTGTATATACTTGCGGGAGGGTCTTTAAATTTAAACATCAGCTTATAACAGTACTGAACCACTATAACTGTTCAATAACGCTATTTTTATCATATTTGCACCATGTTTAGCAAAAGTACAAATTAGTCATAGAATGCCGGACAGGCTAACCATTTATCTGATATATGAAACTTCCTTCAGTATTCCTTATCCGCAAGTATAACACCTCTAGGTTCTTGCAGACGGTCTTTAAATTTAAACATCACCTTATCAAATGAAATTGTTTAATTTTGATATTTTTGTTGATAAAACCGAGACAGTGAGAAGGGTACTCAGCCTAGACTTTTTTTTAAATAAATTGTGTAAACGTGTTTAGTTATTATAACATCACTTTATTTGATCACACTATTGTTACATATGCAACTATCTATTCGTGAAGACCTTTTATTGGCTCTCAGGAACTATAATAATTGCATATGATTGTTTTTATTTGCTGTTGGTCTTCCTAAATAAATAAATAACAGTCTGCACTACTATAACTGTTCAATATCAAGTTCATAACACATATTTGAATAACGTTTACTAAAAGTATAAATTAGTCTAATCGTTAGGTGGTCGCACAGCTCTGAGACAAGCGGTGTCGCGTCAGTTGATTACTCCAAGATCTTTTTACGCTGGGTGTCCTGGGCCCCTGGATGATCTGTCGTCACTTAGATCTACGCTCAGTTCAAATAATAAATCACTCTAATAAATTATAAAGGCGAAATTTTGTGAGTGTGTGTCTGTGTATCTTTGTTACTTTTTCACGTCTAAACGGCTGGATTGATTTCAATTAAATTTGGTATGGAGTTAGCTGACACCCTAGATTAACACATAGGCTATAATTGATAAAGTTTAACGCGGGTAAAACAGCGGGGCATAGCTAGTACTACATAAATGAATGAAAAAAGCAAGTTTCGTGGCCTAACTATTAATGATGCCGAATTGATCATGAGATTAGGAGGCGTCGGCATTAAGTTACTGTTATTGATCATGTCTTGATTTAGTTCGCGAGCGTGCGGTTTGTTTAATTGAAGCATTATTTATTGAGGCTATATACTGCTGAACTTTGGGGATGTTCTACAAAGTGTATGGGACTGCGTGAAGGAAACTGATACTTTATATATAATAATAATATCTAATAATAATAATATGTAGGGACAATGTCACACACACAGATCATCCTAGCCCCAAACTAAGCAAAGCTTGTACTATGGGTACCAGGCGACGTTATAAAATCGTAGGAAAGTCAAAACTGTACATTGAACATTTTTTTAAAAGGATACTTGGGGCGTGATTTACAATCGATATCGAAGCCAAAAATATAATTTTTAGAATTTTTGTCTGTTTGTCTGTATGTATGTCCGGGATAAACTCAAAAAGTACTACATGGATTTACTTAAAATTTTGCATTAATATTACTAAGAGGCCGGGTCAACATATAGGCTACATATTATCACGCTATCACCTACGGGGGAGGAGCTATTGGAGAATTATGTGTGAAGCACACATAATTCTCCATTTGTTCTCTGTACAAAATTAAGGCTATACTGCGCGTCCGTGAGGCCAAGCACTTAGAAAATCGTAATGAGCATATGTAATAATGTGCAGCAATCTGCTCTCTCGCCTTTTGAATTTATCGAATAACACAACAGTTACCATTTATCTCAGTTCAGTCGAATCTTGTGCAGCATACTAAAGCAAATTTACTAAAATGTATCTCTTCAATAAGTCTAAAATTAGTAGGAACAATATCGTATGTGTGATACTCCATTTTATTTATTGTCTGACGTATGAATTACTATTGAAGTTCTATCGTACCGTGGTCTACTTAAGTGAATATATAAAATAAAAAATAAATAAAATAAAAAAGGTTTTTATTCACGTAGACTTTAAAAAAGCGCTTGTAAATAGTCAGAACATGTTTGTAGTAATACAGTTATTATTTCTAGTTGCTTAATACAGATATTTAGTTACATGGAATGTTAAAACATTTATACAATTTATTTTATAATAGTAGTGATATTTAGCTAGCTTGTATTAAGTTATTGTCAAGGAGATTTTGTTTAGGTTTAATGATTGAAATTTATATTTTACTACATATTGTCTGAATGGTTCTGTCTATGGTAAGGTATTCAGTACTATTATTATAACGGACCTTGTGTTTAAAACGACGGTCGCGCTTTAATGCTACCACCGGATCCAATGCGCCCCAACTGAGAAGACCCAGCGAAACAAACTCAGCAGGTTCATCTACTACCGGTTTCAACACGGCCCAGTTGAGACGGTCCGGCGAAACATACTCAAGCGGGCATGAACACGGGATTTGGTCCACTTAAAGTAATTATTTAGTAGGCAAACACAATATCTGCTCGATCGGTTGTCTGAATGAATATTAATTTAGATTATAATTATGAAAAAAAAAAGCATTGAAACAATAACATTATTAATTTTGAGACGGAGTCAATAAATTTAAATTTTGTATATGTTAGCAATCATATTACAGATAGTCACAGATAGTTCACGTAACTCAACAAATTAGTCATGTCTATATGGCTACAAGATCTCCAGCAAGCAATGTGCAGGTAGGTGGTAAGCGCCAGGCGTCTTTGTCATCGATGTACTCTTTAGTGGTATAATAACCCCTTGCCATAAGTACACGTTTAATATGTGTCCTGAAACTTGTGTCAGGCAGATCAGTAAGGCGTCGGAGGTTCGCTGTGAAATAATATTATTTTTCTGCTATTTCGTGATTGTTTTGTGACCTGTGTTTTGTTTCTAGCTTTAGTGTTAGTGCTAAATACTACAATCTGTAAGTTTTTTAAGTGTTTTAATAAGTAATATCTGGATTTTAGTTCAAATTATCGTTCGGTGAGTAAGTTTAACTTTTTTCTTGTGAGGGTACCGCGTCATAGTCACAGTTACTTGTTATCGTGCTAAATTAGTTATCGTGCTGTTTACATTAAAGCGCTTGCTTATTTCGTGTGAATAACATGTCAAAAATGAATGATGTCCCCCCCGATAGAGGGCGAAACGCATTTGGGAGAAGTAAACAGACTCCCAGAACGCCCCCTTCAGGCTTCAACAAACGAGTGTTAGACGATGCGTCACCGACGTTTTGTACTCCCGATGGTCAACAGGAATCGGACATAAAACGTTTTCGGGGATCTCAATCCGATTATTCGTCTTCATTAAATATTAGCGATACAAACAGTGCGGAATATAATTATTGCGATCTTGTGACACAAGCTTCCGTTTATCTGTCAAAGGTTAACGAATTAGTCAGTGATTCCAACTCGGGTATGAATATCGCGAATAAGCTATCGGTGATGGATTGTACGCAGCGCCTTACCAGTATTATTTCATTACTTGCGCTTAAATCTTCATGCAATGAAACTAAATTGTCGAACGCAGAACGTCAGTTAGATCTTTGCGTAAATAAAACCAATTCTGAGATTCCTACGTACGCGGAACAATTAAAACTGCGTTTACCGAAAAAAACCGCCGCCCCCATAGTACAGACGCGAAAACCGGTTCCTTCAATTATTGCGTATCCCACCGCTGAGCGATCAGCGGAGTACGCGACTTCGTCGGCGACCAAGGAAGCGCTTATGAAGGCTATAAAACCCGCGGACGACGGTTTTCAAATAGTAGGCGTTAAAAAAACTTCCAATTCTGGCGTTGTACTCCGAGTGGCAAATGAAACCCAACTCAATAAAATTCGCTCTGTCGAGGCCATTCGTTCGGCGGGTTTAAAACTTCAAACTCCATCCGGGCGACGACCGCGCATACTTATAAAAGATATACCGTCGTCAATGGACGACCAGGTCTTTTTAACGGCGTTATACAGGCAAAATATCAAAGATAGTGATCTTAAAGTCAGCGAAGACGATTTTACGTCTAAAACTAAAATTGTGCGCAAGCGTAACGTAGCTAATGGGCGCAAGTGGATGGGAATTGAGCTCGAACCGGAGATTAGAAAACATTTAGTCAGCACTAAAGAAAAACTTTTCATCGACTGGGCTACATGCCGCTTTATTGATGATTTAGAGGTAGTTCGGTGTTTAAACTGCCAGCAATATGGGCATGTTTTCAAGTACTGTAGTAACAAATTACCTACCTGTGCCTTATGCGCAGAAGCACATCCCACAAAATCATGTAAGCACCACAATGACCCAGAATTTAAACCAGTTTGTGCATCGTGTAAAACATATAAAAAACCTCACGACCACAAATGCGGCTCGGACAACTGCCCCACATTTAAGCATAAACTTGAGCAGTTAGTGCTAAATACCAAATATTAATATGGCTTACTTAAAAATAGGGCAGCTAAATCTTCACAACGATAGGGTTGCGACATCAGAGCTGGAAACTTTAGTCAATGAATACAACTTAGATATAGTGCTTGTACAAGAACAATATCAATCGTTTAAAAAATAAATTGGTGCAGCTAGACAACAAATCACGGGCTGCTATTTACGTAACGCGTACTAATTTTACGGTAAGCGCTATGCGAAACCTCATGACGTCACACTGTGCTGTCGCTGAAATATCATCCCCATCCTGGAAAGTTTACGTAGTGAGCTGTTATTTTCAGTATTCAGATCCTGTCGGTCCCCATTTACATCACTTGCGCCATGTTTTGATGTCCCTCAAAGGACACAAAATTATTATTGGCGCAGATGTTAACGCATCCTCTACGTTATGGTATGGCAAATACCGTTCAAGCGATACAGAACGGCGGAACGCCGTCGAAGATTTCGTCGCTGAGATGAATCTATCAATACATAACACCCCTGATGCACCGCCTACTTATTGTAGCCCTACTGGCGAATCTTTTATTGACGTCACTTTTTCAAGCTCAGACGTCCGAATAGATGGATGGCGTGTTTTGCCTGACGCTTCATCCAGTGATCACCGCTTAATCGTGTACGAGTTTGTTCCTCGGTTGGCACAAAGACCTACGGCTATTTACGGTAACTATAGATATCGGCTCAAAGGGGCCGATTGGGATTTTTTCAGAGCTCTTTTTGCCGCGCATGCCAGGGATTTCATCCGGGATGAACTAACAACAGAGGAATGTGCTGTATTGATGTCGGACACTTTTACCTACTGTGCCGATATTGCCATAGGCCGCGTCCCTATCACTAATATTCGAAGATGCGATTGGTGGAATAACTACTTAATTAAAGTTCGATGTGAATTTCGGAGAGCACGTAAAAAATATAATAAACTAAAAAAACGTAAAATTGTAGGCGATGTTTTAAATAATGCATATATAAATCTCAAAATAGCTCGTTCACGTTACCGCTCGTCAATAGAGAAATCCAAAGGCAATCTTATTAGAAAAATAGTCGATAAATTAGATAAAGAAGGCCCGTGGTCGCCCCTATACCATGAGTTTAAAGCAAATAGGTCTATAGATTTAGCTTATATTCAAAACATAAAAATCAATAATACCTACACCAGTGGCATAGAGGAGACCACAGAATCCTTACTTAATTCGCTCATACCTGATGATAGTTCCTTGAACGATAATGACTACCATAAGCAGATTAGACAGTGGGCAAACAATCCACCCGCTACGTATATGTCTAGTCTTCCTACAATTAATGAGTTAATGAATACTGTGAAATCGCTACCTGTTAACAAAGCTTCAGGTGAAGATAAAATATCCAACAAAATGATAATAGAAGCCACAAAACAATCCGGTGATTCAATACTAAAAGTTTTTAATCGTTGCATATCTGAAGGGACTTTTCCGCGTTCTTGGCGCAGCGGTTTTATTCGTATTATACCAAAAAATGGCGATAAACTGCCTGAAGACCCTAAGTCATACCGACCAATAACGTTACTGCCTTCCTTAGGCAAGCTTCTAGAACGACTTATTGTACCGCGATTGCTGCCGGGAGGACCAAAATTTCACGGAAATCAATTTGGTTTTACTGCGGGTAAATCGACAGTGGACGCAGCTATCTCAGTGAGGAAAGCTGTAAACTCGTCCGAATGTAAATACGTTTTGGCCATATTCCTAGATATTTCAGGGGCGTTTGATAATACTTGGTGGCCAATTTTGTTACAAAAACTTAAGTTACGCGGTTTTTACAGTAATATATATTCGATAATCACATCTTATTTCGTACATGGCTCGGCAACTCTTAAGCTTGGTCACTTCAGAGTCACTAAATCGTTAACCATGGGTTGCCCCCAGGGCTCAGTGCTCGCGCCGTATCTCTGGAACTTGGGTTTTGATGACTTCTTGACATTACCCTTGCCATCACGCTGCTCTCTAATGGCATATGCTGACGATGGCCTCTTACTTATACAGGGTAACTCCAGGAGAGAGTTGGAAAATCTGGCTCAAACTTGCTTAAGTATGATAAGTGAATGGGGTAAAAGAAATCGCCTTACATTTGCTCCTCATAAAACCTACCAACTCCTTCTTAAAGGTGAACTAAAATCCCCCCCGGGCGTAAAACTTAATAATGTTACTGTAAAACGCAAAATATCAACCTGTTATTTGGGCTTAGTTTTAGAAAAGAATTTCTCGTTTATAGAACATATTAAATCAGTTGGGGAAAAAGCTAAGCGAAACTTTTTTGCACTTACAAGGATATCGACGGCAGCCTGGGGCCTCTCTTTTAATACTCTTAAAATCATTTACGGGGCAACCTACCTTGGGTGTATATGCTACGGCTCGCCTGTGTGGGCTGATAGGGCTACCATCGGAGCTGCTCGCCGTAAATTACTACAAAGCCAGAGGTTGGCGTTGATATTTCTGTGTGAAGCCTATAGAACAGTGAGCACAGAGGCCCTACCTGTCCTAGCGGGTGTACTACCGGTTGATCTTGAAGTACAAAGACGAGCAGCAATGTATTATTCTACGCGCGATAATTTAGAAAATGATTTCTTATTATTACGCGACCGTGCGAAAATAACCAGGCTATTTATGCCAATAGCTGACTTAAATAACGAACTACTAAATGAATGGCAATGTAGATGGAATACGTCAACCAAGGGTCGCCATCTGCACCAGTTCTTTCCGGACGTACGCGAACGGTTAAATAAAACTTGGCTAATCATAGACCATTGTGTTGCACAATTTCTTACCGGACACGGCAATTTTAAAAGTAAATTGTATAGTTTCAAATTAGTATCTTCACCAATCTGTCTGTGCTCAACATCCAGTAACGAATATGAACAAACTGCTCACCACATCCTGTGGGAGTGTGATCTCTGGCAAAATCAGCGTGATATTATGTTAAACAGCTTGCAACCAATATCTGGAGTAGTTTATTATACGGATCTTGTAGCAACAAGGAACAACTTCCGTGCGTTTAAGCGTTTTTGCCATACCTACTATTGGAATCAAATATAACAGCTCACTTAGGACCCTTAAATTGATCCTCGGTGCTTTTGCAGCTGGCTTCTCTAGTTGCAAATCTCTCATTTTATGAGGCTATAGCCTCTTTACATCATTCTGTCTCCCGCTTTGCTCTGGAGGGAAGTGGAACTATTCATTTTCTAACTCCTCCTTTTTTCTGTTTCTGATTAAATTCGTTGCGGGATCCAAGAGAGTTAAAGCGATTCCCCGGGACATGCCTGAGCTTCACCGCTCAGTGTCATTTCATTGTGTGCCACTGTTGATCCTGGCTTACAGGAGTTGCAGTGGTGGGTAAGAGGGAGGGACTAGTGCCGTAAAAAAAAAAAAGGCAGATCAGTAATATGAGTAGGAAGCTTGTTATAAAACCTAATACAATTTCCTAAAAATGATTTATTCGTTTTGCTGACTCTAAAGCCCGGAGTGCAAGTTTGTCTTTATTCCTAGTATTTATGTTATGCAGGTCACTTTTTTTTCTATAGTTATTAATATTTTTTCTAACATACAATATATTCTGATATATATACTCAGATGGCACCGTTAGTATATTTACTTCTTTAAACAAAGTTCGCAAAGATTCGCGACTACCTAACCCATAAATGGCTCTGACTGCTCTTTTTTGTAAAATGAAAATAGTACTTATGTCAGCTGCCGAACTCCACAGCAGAATGCCATAGGACATAATACTATGGAAGTACGCGAAATATACCGATCTAGTAGTTTGTTCATCTGACAATTGTCTTATTTTACAAACGGCATTGGAAGCCGAACTTAATTTAGCTGCAAGCTTTTCAATCTGAGGAGCCCATTGCAATTTTGAGTCTAGTGTCAATCCCAGAAATACGGTCGACGGAATAACTATAACCTGTCTCACATTCGGTAATGAGAATTTGATACATTTCGTTTTCCCTGCATTTAATAAGAGGTTATTTGCTGAAAACCATTTTGATATAAGGCAGAGTGTTTTATTTTGTTCAATAAGATCTTTGTCCTTCCTATTTACTTTAAATAAAAGCGACGTATCATCAGCGAACAGAACTATGTCTGATACTTTCTCCACCAGATAAGGGAGATCATTAATATATAATAGAAATAAAAATGGGCCCAGGATAGATCCCTGGGGCACCCCCATTTTCACAGGATGACGTGCCGAGTTGATACCGTCTATCGAAACCATCTGTTCTCGACCCTATAAATAGGACACTACAAGATCAAGAGACGTACCAGATATTCCATAGTACTGCAGTTTTACCACAAGTGTACGGTGATCAACGCAATCGAAAGCCTTGGAGAGATCACAGAAAACTCCTAGCGCATCCTGTGACCCCTCCCAAGCTTCCAATATAGACTTCATTAGTGTACACCCAGCATCTTGAGTCGAGCGGCCCCTTGTAAATCCAAACTGCTTGTTGTGCAATATCCCATTCAAGTTAAAGTGCGACAACATTTGGCTAAGCATGACCTTTTCAAATATTTTACTTAAAGCTGGAAGGATTGAGATAGGTCTGTAATTTGTGGCATTCTCAGTACAACCTGCCTTGAAAACGGGTAGTATCTTACTAATCTTCATTAAATCAGGGAATACTCCATCACTTATACAGCCATTGAAGATGGCTGCAAGGACTGTAGCAATGTTTTGAATGATTGATTGAATTGCTTTAACAGACAGTCCCCATAAATCTTCTGTACCCTTCTTTTTAATACTATTGAAAGCTTTTATTATGTCTTCACTCGTTACAAATTGAAAACTAAATTTAGGCACATCTTGTTTTAAACTTTGATTTTAAAACAGTTCAGCTACATCTGGTGACGATAACAGGCACTTAGTTGTATCCACAGGTATATTTGTAAAAAAATCTGCGAAAAAATTGGCAATCGTAAGCTTGTCTGAAATCAGTTCGTCACTAATATTTAATGTTACTGTTTGATTTCTTAATCTACTTTTACCAGTTTCAGTATTAATTATTTGCCACGCTGATTTTATTTTATTATCAGAATTTTTAATTTTGCCTCTAATGTATAAAGCTTTAGCTTGAATGCAAACCTTTTTGAAAATTTTTGAATAGTTTCTAACATAATTAATAAAATTGACTTCGGGTGTATAGGACTTTATGTCATACAACTCATATAAAAAATCTCTACTCAGTCTAATACCTTGAGTTGCCCAAGCACTAAATTTTATCTTATTACCATCAGTCTCAATGTTTTTTATTTTACAAGCTTTATTAAATTCTCTGGAAATACAGTGGAATAATGTTGTGTACATATCGTTAGGTTTACTTGAGTTTGGCAATAGATGGCACAAACTTTTCCCCAGGTTGTTACTGAACTGTCCCAAATTTGATTTTGTAAGAGGTCTAAAAGAGATTTTTTTTTTATTTATAGTTATCTCATTAATTATTTTCACTATTCGGCATTTATGGTCAGAGCGACCACCAGTTACCAGACACTTCTCAGAGACTTCAAAGTTGGTAATTATGTTATCAATGCAGGTTGCAGTCGTGGGTGTGACTCGTGTGGGCTCAGTGAATAAGCATTTCAGGTTAAAGGACCGAAATGCGGATAAAAATATACTTATTTCAGGTGAATCTGCTAAAATATTTATATTAAAATCACCACATACCAGGACTTTTTTATTACTTTTAATTTTCCTAAGGATATCTTCGATTGTGGATGTAAAGAGCTTTAGGTCAGATGCTGGTGGTCGATACACACATATTATACAATACAATTGGGTTTCAACACACGCTACCTCACACACACGCTCAATAGAAAGCTGGCATATATCTTTACGTACTTTAAATTTAATGTGGTCTCGAAGCATTATCAATACTCCCCCACCGTCTGCCGAAATTCTATTATAAAAGCTGGCCACCCTATAGCCACATACGCTAAAAGCCATCTTGTGGGCCTTCAACCATGTCTCCGTAAAACAAAGGACATCTATTTTAAACTTCTGACTAAATAGTTCTATATCTAAAATTTTGCCAGAGAAGCGGTTAATATTTTGATGTGATAGAATTAAAAACTTATCACACTTCTCTGTGGTCGCACTTACATGTTTAAACTACTAACTAAGTTAATTTTAGTAGTATTACTAAAAGATGGTATAAAAAGTGACTTCGTCATACTATTTATGACTGACTGAATATGTGATGCTAGGATGCTACTAGAGTAGCAAGTATGTTTAAAAATTTTCAATTTCCTACAATTTCCTACCATTAGAGTTATACATGATTTGTCACTGTGTTTCTTCTGAATTAATTTGTCTATTATATCATTATAATGTACGCCTGGCATACAATAGTTGACAAAGGAACAACTCAGTTTATTAGAAAGCAAGATACCATCGGAATACAGTATGGAGCTATGTTTAATATTGTCATTTTGTGAAGATACTGGTGACTCTGATCCCAGTTGTGTGTATGACTGATCAATAATAATTATATCTTGGCACATTATTCACACACGGCCAGCTGATCCCAAACTAAGCAGATCTTGTACTATGGAAACCGGATAACTGACATACTACATATAATACATATCTTTTGTAATTACATATTATATACATAACTAGCTGTGCCCCGCGGTTTTACCCGCGTTAAACTTTATAAATTATCACAGCTCCTCCTTCGTAGGTGATACCGTGATAATATGTAGCCTATATGTTGACCCGACCTCTTAGTAATATACATGCAAAATTTGAAGTAAATCCATGCAGTACTTTTTGAGTTTAGCCCGGACATACATACAGACAAACAGATAAACATAAACATAGACATAATAATTCATATAATTACCATCGTAGATCTACATAAAAAAAATTAAGACAACCACCGATCTTTGTTAATGAATCTTTGTGGCACGGCATACTTTACAAACATATAATTTCCGGACACAAAATAAATCCTGACTCTAAAACAAAGAGTTGTCCTGGGCGGGAATCGAACTCGGCACACGAAGTTAATACTTTATTGCCTAATGCATCAGTTAACATCGTGGTTCAAAACTTATTCAGCAATCTAAATCATATTTTACAACATACATTTTGCTTAATTTCAAATCAAGACTCAAGCCTAAATATTAAGCAGATCAGGGGCACATCGTTTTCTCGAATGGCGTTCAAATAAATAAAAGTTAAAAATGACTTAATCTATCGTTAAATCGGCTTCAACGTTGACAATCGATTCCGGACCATTTCTGACGTCACATGTGGTCATTGAAGCCGATTTAACGATTGATTTAGTCATTTTTAACCTTTATTTATTGGAACGCCATTCACGAAAACAATGTTCGGCGACTTAGTCGGTAGAGCCCCAGTATTGTAATTCAACCAAACCATGTTCTACCGTACTACCGTACGTTTTCCAGCATACATTTTGCTTTCCTTTCAACTAAAGCATAATATTCTGTAGTGAAACTATGTGTTTGCCTCCTAGAAAACGTGTCCCAAGTAATTTATAGTGGTGCTTTACTGCGCCGAGTACCGGGCCGCAAGATAACCGTAATGTTTGCTTAGGCTGAGGTATGGTCTTCCATTATGTTGTGGTATGTAAACGTACGTACCTTCTTACACGGAACAGAAGATATCCTTGATTGTCTTTCATTACATTGGGTCTACAGTTTAGGTTAGTAATTATAATGGGTTGCGTTAAGTGTGCGGAACTTAATAGGAATGTTAAGCTACTGATACTAGATACCGTGAAGAGAAAAACGTGTGCAGTCCTGAGACCCCGTAAGGGACACAGTGCCTTTATAAAATAAATCATATATATATAAATTAGTAATTAAAAGTAAATAAATATTTTGGAACAACTAACACAGTGCCATCTGATCTCAAACTAGGCTGAGCCAGTAATTAAATTTAGGTTTAAGATATTTATTTCTCAATTACATTCACTTACATGAGAAAAACAATTCTATCTAATTAATCAAGAAGTTACGGTTAGTTACATAGTAATAAATTAAACTTATACATTATTATTGTTACGCTATCATGCTTAAACATTGTTACAAAAATACACATGGATATAGTGGAAATAGGTTTATAGGATTTTAATGTGTAACTTCCTCTAAGACGTGCATTTTCAAGGCCTTTTTGAAAGTGTAGGTACATAGATTTCTGATCTTTGACACTATTTGGTAGTCTATTGTAAATCTGCGCTCCCTCATATACAATAGTACTTTTACCATAATTGGTAAGAGGAGCTTGTAGCACCAGGTTATTTGCTAAATTAAATGAAATAGTAAAAGAACAATGGGCAAAAATGTATGGAACGTGGTACCCGCTCCAATAGTCCTCATTAATATATCATTGAATAGACATTTTGATGCAGAAAAACGTCTACCATGGCGCCTGTCCCTATTCACGTTTGGAAAGCAGTAATCTCACTATCTATACTTATTATTATAAAGCTTTAATCTCAGGAACTGCTAGTACGATTTAAAAAATTCTTTCAGTGTTAGATAGCCCATTTATTGAGGAAGGCTATAAGCTATATATCATCGCTACGCTACGACTAAAAGGAGCCGAGCAGCAGGGGTGAAACCACGGGGAACAGCTTGTGTTTTATAAATGATGAAGAATTTATTACAAACTACTTATATAAGTAAAATAAAGCTAGAATAACATGATATAACACATTTAGGATTCTATTATTAAAAGAAGTAAGAAAACAAGCATTCTTTAAATACAAAACATATATTTTATCAATAATTGAGTAGATTTAAAACATTACATATCGGTATCAACTATAACAGCATTGAGGAAAGATGCCGGAGCAGTAAATCCCGTATGCCTCGCATAGCCTAAGTACCATACGATGGACACTATATGTGCACAAGTGCCGATCGTACGTCACCCGGTTAAACATGTGCAATACTGTTGGACAATATTATTTGCACTGCTGATTAATATATAACAAAAATATGTTTTTACACGGACATGTCGCGACTGGATTCGTCCACGCAAAAGCCAGGCATCTTCGTGTATGCCATAGTCTGGCAGATCATCAAGTGCTCCCTCTCTGTACGTTTCAATTATATATAGACCATTTGATAAATGCTCGGCACAGTAAGATCTTGCCAGCTTGAGTTGGTATGTACCTAGCGCTAATAGAATTATATCCTCCTCCGTCATTGAAGGGAAGTTTTCAATCTGGCTCGCTTCCATCCTCTGAAAATATACTTTTCTGTGGTTAAGCCGTTTTCTCTCTACATACATATGCAGAAGATTCGGGGTATCTATTTTCTGCCTTATTATATGGACGAATTCGTCTGCGTGTACGCTATCCACGATGGGTTGGTGGAAGTGATTCGTGATAGCTGCGGCAATCTTAAAATCAGTGAACATATTGGGCAGTGACTTATTAAAATATTTTTGCCGCAAGAGCTTAAAATCACGTTTAAACCGGCCATTTGCCACTTCCACAACCCACCGGCATAGCGTTACCGATCGAGCTTCGTTGGATTGTTCAGTGGTCAGCTGTGTCTCTTGGCGGTTCTTTGTTGGTGGGACATAGGATTCATACCCACATTCATCAATGAGGTCCAAGCTGTCCCTAAAACCTCGATCTAATATAAAAGCATCGTTTGTTCGGAGTAACCAATGTAATGGATGTTGTCCATCATTCATAATATCGCCCATTATTTGCGCATCTGTTTTTGTTGCAGCGTATGGACCCATTACATCCAATATATATCCATCAGTACATACAAGTAGGAAAGGTTAAAATGAGGAGTGCATGGCAAAGTCTTACGTAAAAACGTTATTAATAGAAAACATGAACGGAAATGCCGAAAATATTACCTTGGTACTCATTTTCTTACATAAATAAGTGGTAACTTATATACTCGTATATGTATGTTTATCGCCGGGGCCACGAGACTGTCTAAACAGGTTACTGTGGCCCTAGAAAGCAAAGGGAAACTGAAGGAACAGGGTTTTTATTAGTTAGTAAGACTGTCGTTTATCTTCACACGCAATCAGATTTGAGAGTGGCGGCTATAGTAAAAATTGTTCCCCTTGGTAAGACCTTTTAAACGACACTACAATCATATCTATTGGAGCCGGGTACCATTTTGCTCATTCTTCTTTATGCACCACTTCGGTATTGACATACACTTGTCTTGCATTAGTCAAGTTCATAATAATGCAACAGTACATAAATATAGTCGAATACAATATTTAAGTAACAGAAAAAAATTGAAATAGTCCGTCTGTGCGGTCTGCTTTATCACATTTTTTGTTGAAATCCTTAAATAAGTAACAAATAACAAGTTACTTATAACATACTTATATGTTTCAAAATAATCAAATATTATAGATATATTATATACAAACACAGAATAAATAATCGTGCTCATTACACAAAGAATTGTCCAGGGTGGGAGTCAAACCCATCACCTCTGGATTATCTAAAACAAAGTCGGGTTAGTTTTAGTTACATTATTTTTATAACACGAGAATGGCTGGCCTTTAATTTTTGTTCATTGTTGGATTTTTCTCCGCGTACCTTTTCCCTACATTTAGTATGGAACGGATTTTTTGATCTCCTGAAAGAATTGACTGATTTTTTATTCATTTCGGCGTAGAGGATTCAGTCGCGCATTGAAAAAATTAAAATATAAAGGTCTATTTGCAGAGTCATCTTTGATTTATGGCGTTCGTGCACTTGTAAATGGTTGCACCGATTTTGGTGCAATTGGTTGTTTGTGTTTTGTCCAGTCTCTAGATAGTTTAGGATCATAATCGGCTATATGGCGCTACAAAGGGGTTCAATATTGATAATTTTTTTATGTGCATGCTTGTCTACGTAGTATCTAGTTTCAATTGGACGCGATGGGTGGCGCTGGGATCAGATTGCCGCTTCTTCTTTATAATTTTTAAGGCAGGACAACTTCTGCTGGGTCAGTTAGTGTGATTTAAAACACAAGATCTTAACAAATAAGTTTTAACGAAATTTCTACTCGTTCAATATTGAGGCTGTCCCCTCTCCTCGCATCGCGATGCTTACACTCACACATATATATGGCCTTTGCGTCTGTTACAGACGATTTACGGCGCATTGTCTGATAGACATTTCTTTTGGTGGCTAAACAAACCGATGCGAGAGCGACATAGCCTGCCGCAGGCCTGACAAGAGAAGTTTGCGGTGGTTGGTGCCGAGCCGCTTTCATGTCGTTTCTGTCTCTTTTCAGCAAGTACTCCGAACTAGACTTCATCACAGGTCTTACGACCCTCCACTACACGGTTGCGTCGTTCAACTCTATTTTCAGCGAGCTTTTCCCGGCTACAGTGTTCAATTTTAAAAGCGGCCATATCCCGCTCGGTGCAACACACGTATACACCTAATAGAAAGAGGCATATAGAAAAACGCATGAAGGGGGAAAGAAGGCTGTTTCATTACGTGACAATTTCTACCAGCCCAATTAAGGAACTTAATTGTGTCAATAAAAAAATGCTCTGTACACACGGCTACATATCAAGTCAAACATTTCCAATATAAGCTGACCTGTCATTGTATAGAAATCGTATACAACGCGAGATCAGCTTATACTGGAAATGTATAGCTTGATGTGTAGCCGTGTGTACAAGGTGCCGGCGGCCATGTAAAATGTATTTAAACATTTGATAAAATCTATTATTCTAATCTAATATTAAAAATACCAAGTCGAACAAAGAGTTCGACTGATATGATTTTTTCCAGATAAAAAGTTTTGCTATATTTAAGTCACACTACAAAGTGTGCCTAGACTGAAAAATTGCCAATTCCTGGACATTGACTCACTGGAATGAGTAGTTAAATAAGAATGAAGCTATTCTCGGAGAAGAATACCTCTTACATGTCTTCTTTATTGAAAACATCTGCACATAGTAAAGAGAGATATACAAAAAAAACAATAAGCTTAGCCTGGGGCTCTACCGGCTAAGTCGCCGAACATCGATTTCTTAAATGGTTAAAAATGACTTAATCAATTGTTAAATCGGCTTCAACGTTGTCATTTTTAACCATTATTTATTTGAACGCCATTTAAGAAATCGATGTTCGGCGACTTAGCCGGTAGAGCCCCAGACTTCAAAAAGTGGTTTAATTTTTGAGCTTTTTTAGGGACACGTTATGACGTCGGACCCGGTTGTAACGTAATTCTTTTTGTTACTGTAATTTCTTTTCTTTGATTTTTACAATTAACACATTGCCATCTGATCCCAAACAAGGCTGAGAGCGTATCCCAATCTACGCAGAACTTGTATTTGACAACAGTCGTTAGGTTATATATTTTGTTATAATAATTTCTTTTGTCCAGCAGTGGACGTCTTTCGGCTGATATGATGATGATGATGATGATGAATTTCTTATTTAATTTTTATAATTAACACACTGCCAACCGATCCCAAACAAGGACTTGTATTTGACGACAGTCGTTAAGTTATATCAGAAGCCGTGCTTCGAAGGGCACGTTAAACTGCCGGTCGCGGTTGTAGCCATTAGGCAACAGTCTTTAAGCCATGTCAGAGGCCTACTGGGCTTGAACAACTCTGACACTAGGGTAACCACTCCCTATACGATAAGTATACAATACAATAATCTTTATTTGCAAATATAGGTGGATACAAGATGTTCTAATTTGTAATATGTGCTAACTATATTCACCATTTCGGCATGCAAATCTTAAAATTGAGTCAATTATAATTTTATCATGATAGAATGAGATACAATAATTAATGTGATAGCATAATTAGTATAGACTACCTACTGAACATTATTATCGTTTAAAAACTCATTAACCGAGTAATACGCTTTCTCTTCAAGATAGGTGTTAATATTTTTAAACATTTCTGGACTATGAATGGATCTGATTTGTGATGGTAATTTATTATAGATTATAGGCGCCATACAAAATACACTGCCTCGTAGCAACTGTGTTCTTCTAGATAATTGTCGGAGGCGACTTTCACGTCGACCACCACCTGGGAATGTAGGATATAAGTGCAAGTTAGTTTTTACAAAAAATGCAACTTCGCTTATATACAAAGATGGCACGGTGTGTATTTGGAACTCTTTAAAATGTTCTCTGCAAGAATCACGCCTTAGTAAGTAAGTATCAGAAGCCTGTACGCCTGTAAGCCTGGCGACATACAAAAGAAGAAGCCTAGCTCTTTTTTACAATAATGGTAGGCCATCATATATCAAGTTTTGAACAATTCATTTATCACTTGACTGTACCTGGCGGTGTAAAGGTACCTCCCATGTACCACGTGTTTCAACTGTTTGTCTTTCAGTTAGGGGCTTTAATGAAAGTTACGAATGTAATGTGTAGTACAAATGTGAACGTTGTTTACACGGGGTGTAAGCAGGTATGTGTTTAAATGTTTTATGGAAATAAGTTGGGTATATTGTTGGTAATTTTTTGGCTATATCGTTGGTCTAGTGGTAGCGTGTTCAAACACAGATAATGACGTCCGGATTTCCAGGTAGGGCCAAAAAGAGATTATGGAAGGAAAAATTCTCAATATCAGCTCGGAGTCTGGAAGTTGTTGATATTAAGACTCCAATGCCTCGGAGAGTACGTAAAGGCATCGGTTCTGTAACTAACCTCTTTTCGGTCGTACCGCTAGTCGTCCCACCGGATCATGAGAGCGATGGAATAGAAAGTGCCCTTGTGTTTGCCTATATACTTGTGCACTATAATACCGTGTAGCGACTAGTCTCCATTGAGACTGGTTGCCGTGGCCGAAATTCAAGTAAGAGGACATAATTATTATGAATTTTCACATTATTATTCGTTATGCCACGAATAATCTTAATATACGAGGGGCGTTCAATAAAAGTGGGAAGATATAATAATCACACTAATATTATAAAGGCGAAAGTGTGTGAGTGTGTATGTTTGTTACTTCTTCACGACTAAACGGCTTGAGTGATTTTAATAAAATTTGGTATGGAGTTAGCTGACACCCTCACTCTCTGACTCTCACTCTGACACATAGGCTATAATTTATAATGTTTATGTGGGGCACCACGTGGCACAGCTAGTTATTTATAAAGTTAAAATTATATATATACTTTTGAGAATATGTACTTTAATAATTTTTAATGTACTTGTGTCGCGGTTTTGGTGAAAACCTCAGTCTTTGTGTTTTAGGTTTGATCCCCGCATACGAGAATTATTTGATCGTGTAAGAATTAATCGATAAGAATTAAATAGTCAAGTTATTGTATAGTCAAGTAGTTGATTCCGAAACCAGTTGTAATATCTAAAAGGATCATATGCCTATAATTTCTCAGAAGTTTACCATAATGTCGTTTGTAAAGTTGGAAGTGGACGACAGAATTAATTAGAGTTGCCCAGTTAACGACCCCTATATAATGAACCCACACTTGCTAAGTTCATTTTGAGTCCTTAAAGCGAAATTCATAGACCTTTTCCTTTTAGGCATAGAAATGTAAATATCCGCTTGAAGCCTAGGCGCGCGCAAAAAAAAATCCTCGAAGCCCAGCCGATAACGTCACCGGCCCGCGTGAAGTGTCGAGCTTACAAAAAAAATTTTTACGACGCAGATTGCGGCCTGCTGTTGTTGAAGTGGTGTTTTTGTTTGAGTTAAAAAGTCAAGCTTGTAAATGGTATCAGAATTTATTGCGGACGTCCTATTTGAAATATAATACTTGACTGTGAATGTAAGTAATACGTAAAAAATCATCATTTGCGACTTAAAAAATATTTATTTTGTTAAATAGAGCAATCATTCGATTACTAGGCTATTGAAATTATTCTAAAGGTATTATTAAATGGAAATAAAAATAATACTTTTACTTAATAGTAGAAAAATATTTATTTAGAGGCTTACAAAGTTTGCACAGATTTCATACAGGAAGTATTTTTTTCACCCAAACTTAAATACTTAATTAATAATAAACGCTTTTAGACAGACCAAAAATATAATTACTAATTAAAACCTAGATTCATATTGGAATTTATTTAAAAAAATCGTGGCTCTAAGTTAAATATTCCCACTAAAATATGAAAGTGATTGAAAGGTGTAGCGTTTTCAAAAAACCACACGGTAGGTTTCTCAAAAAAATTTGTTCAGCAAAATTTAGGTACATAGAATAGTATATAAATAACTAATTACGTCAAAAAAATACCTTTTCAACGATATATCACACTTACTATTTGATCCCTGTTTAAAAATATTGCAAGTAAAATTAAAATCGCAAGTGTATGTATTCATGTTATTTGTACATCGGGCGGTCGCAGCCATTTTGTTTTATTACGTATGGGCCGGCAAGTTTTGTTATGTTTAATCTTCTCATGATGTTAACTCAAATGATGTTATTTATTTAATTTTATATCGAACAATAGTTACTCTTTCCAAATAAATATTAATCATGACGTTTTACACAGAATTGTGAACACGGTAAGCAATTACATTTATGAGATGGTCAGTAGCACTAGACATGTATTGAAAAACTTACCAATAATAAAAAAGTAAACACTTTACACTGCAATCCTTTTTCACAATAGCACTTTATTAAATATTTAAATGAAAAAACACACAAACTAACCAAATAAACGTATTAAAGTAATTAAAACACGTATTCAAACGAAGTATACGGCGGGCATACGCGACGCTGACTATCGTAAACAAACACTGGACTTTAACTTTTTTTTTGTTATACTTCGCGTTCCCGTGTACAGCTTGATAAAAGTTTTTAACAAGGCCAATTCATGTAGAATGAGATAAAAATATTAGAAAAAAGGTGTGTTTGAAAGAGAAAAAGATAATAATGTTTGTTTCAACGAATATCTAACTGCGACAAAAAAAGGGACAAAACAGACGTTCGGGCTTCTACTGTTGACAGCAAAAAGGGACATTAGTCACATTTGGGCTTCAACCGGATATAAGTATGTGTGTATTGTATCCTCCATAGTGCATAATTTAGATTTCTAACAGCCCAAAGCTCTAAAAAAAACCTAAATGAGTATCCCTTCTCCAAGGACTACTCTAATAATTTTTGTATAGTTGTTTGTAATTGGCTGTGGCCATATATTAAAGAAAAACAATGTTGAATCAAACTTTATGTATTCAATCACTTATACGTGAAAACCTTTAATTGGCTGTCTATACCAATTCCTGTCCTGTATGTGTATAATTAATGTTTAAATGGAAAACCAACAGCTAAATAAACAAGGAATATAATAATATCCCTTGAAATAAATATACTTTTTTATTTATTTCACGCCGCAGGTCGTGGGTTCGATGCCCAGGACAGATATTTGTGCGCATGAATCTGGGTGTAATTCTTTTTCTTTTTTTAAAAAGACATCGCCCGCACTAAATAATTTAATCCCTGTGTCGCGGGGTACTTTACAATCATGTAATAGACGGACACAAATTACATCCAGACTCAGAACACCTATTTATGGCTCACACAAATAGTGGTCCGGCGCGGGACTCGAACCCGCGACACGAAGCGGCGAGGCGCTGCGCCTCACGTGCATTATATAAGTTTGTATTATTTATATAAGTATGTATTTACAAAAGAAAAGTAGTATATGCGGATGGTATATCAGTTATCTGGTTTCCATAGTATAAGCTCTGCTTAGTTCAGGATCAGATGGCCGTGTGTGAATAATGTCTCAGGATCTTATTATATAATGTTGACAAATATTACTCGATTATAAGTTTATTTTTTATTTATTAAATTGGTTTCATACCTTACACCCATAATAATATCATAGAAATTATAATAATTGAATATGTGTATGTTTCATTGTGTAAAGTGGAGCGAGTCGAGATGCTCATAGAACGAAATAAGTCTATGCTCTATCCTACTTAAATATTGCTACCGGGTAGTGTACCTAAGGGTCACGTGTAGGGCCACTACAGCCAAAGCCAACGGAAGTGGTAGCATGCGATCCCCAGCATGAAATGGAGATTCTCATTGGTGTTCTAGACTTTCTTATAAATGATCAATATATGTTTGAAACAACGTGTAAAATGTGACATCTAGTAATGCTACTTAAGGCCTAGAATTCAGCGCGCACCTATCTCACTAGATGTTGTCACTATTAATGAAGAATACCCGGTGGTCATATTGTGAAATTAATTTTCCTAGATATTCAGAACTGATTTATGGTTTACTAGCGGCCCGGTACATGCTTCGCTACGTATAAGGCATAATAAAAAAAAAGATTATTAAGTTCATTTATTCAAACAAAAATATTTTAAATTGCTAAAAGATGTTGATTTTACACTTTTTCAAGACTTTTTTTTAATTTTCTCTACGTACAAACCTTCCCTAGACTTCCACGAATAATTTAAGACCAAAATTAGCCAAATCGGTAAAGGAGTTGTTGAGTTATAACATTACAACGAAAAGTGGCATTGATTTTTATATATATAGATGTGAGTTTTGCTCTAAAAATGAATAACTGTTTGCTATAATAATTTGCTATTAAAATAATATCAAAATCTTACTTATTTACTGATCGCATGGGTAGTGTTAGTAGTTACCCTAGTCGCAGATTTGTTCAAGTGGGCCATCAGGCCTCTGACATGGCTCAACGACCGTTGCCTAATGGCTCCAACCGGGACCGATAGCTTAACGTGCCTTCCGAAGCACGGAGACGCTCAGAAATTAAACCACTTTGGCGGTGACCCATCTATGGACTGACCGCGAGCCTAGTTGATTAACCTCGCCGATCGCTTACGGACCGGTGAGAGCATCTAGCTATAGCGCCTCGAACAATGTTACTAGAGACGTATAACTAATAAAAGGACTGACCAGATAGAAATATTTTTTTTTTTTTATATCTGGGGACAACGTCGCACAGATCATCCTAGCCCCAAACTAAGCAAAGCTTGTACTATGGGAACCAGGCGACGATATACATACTTATATAGATAGATAAATACTTATATACATAGGAAACATCCATGACTTAGAAACAAATATTCGTGCTCATCACACAAATATTTGCACTTACCGGGATTCGAACCCAGGACCACCAGCTTCGTAGGGAGGATCATTAACAACTAGGCAACGTAAATGTAAAAAGACAGCAGATGCACCAATCTCTATTCAGTTAGTGAGAGATGAACCATCATGATGGTTCATCTCTCAGGTACCCTATAGAATGGAAAGAAAAGATAATTATCAAAATAGGTTTGCAAACACCAGTGAAAGCGACAACCATACAAACAAACAAAAACATAAATTTTAATTAAAAACCATCCTGTTTTGAAGTCTATTACAAACTCAGTGTACAATTGTGCTAACTCCTCACACGAAGAGCTAATTTGTTAACTTGATTAATCATCCAGATTTATAAACCAGCTTCTCAAGTTTGAATGGGTCTTACATCTCTAAATACAGGCATTAATTGTTGGTTGCCGGAACGACGGATGTGAATAATTATACTAGAGCTTATTGTTGTCGTCACGTGCTAGATAAAACTGCGAAGTCAAAAGTGAAGACTTGTTTTTTTTTGTTTCTCTAATTTCCATTGGCTCGGAGCCCCACGCCTTTCTTAGATTGATTGTCTTGTTTGATCTTTTGTATTCATATAGTTAAGACTTGAGTTTCTCCTTATGAGGTACTTAGGCGTTGCACGGGAAATGTTTTGAAATATTCTAATGAACGTATCCGTGCACTTCCATATATGACCGCTTAAAAATCAATGCATATATGCGTTGATTATAAAGCGGTTTCAATCGTGGTTCTATTTTAAGTGTTGGTAATTCATGAAGAAATTTTTCATAAATAGATTAATAATATATATATAGGCAAAATAATAGATATAGGCAGTAGGTTTCCAACTATCTTTACATATTTAACCTAACCATCTCAAAGACTTGGGATAGTCTTGACAAAAAGTTACACTAAAAATAGTTGTAGTTTTTGGAGCGAGTTGTAATATTTGTGGAAGGACATTTTAGAAGTGTTCCTGAAACCTTATTTATGATTGGCACTTGTTAGACTAGTCCCTCCCTCTTACCCATCACTGCAATTCCAATAAGCAGGGATCAACAGTGGCACACAATGAAATGACACTGAGCGGTGAGGCTCAGGCATATCCCGGGGAATCGCTTTAATTGTCTTGGATCGCGCAACAAATTTAATCAGAAAGAAACAAGGAGGAGTTAGAATATGAATAGTTCTTAGTAGTAATTAGTAGTTAACCCTTGTTAAACGTGCCCGTCGGTTGGAGCTCGTATATAGGTGATTCCTTCGAAGCCTGACAGGTAATTAGGATTCTCCGAGATAAAGCAAGCTTAAATCTGATAAATTGACGCCAATAGATTAGATCTAGATTAACGTTTAGGGAATCGATCAAGAAGACATTTTGCCCGTGCCCATACTACAAACGTGATTTTGTTTGCTTGCTTATAATGAGGGCAATGGGTAGACGCTTGAAATATTTACAGAATATATAACTAGATATATATTCACTTTAAAATAAATAATTAAATTAAAATAATACAAATATTTAACGGGGCGGTGTCCCAAACAAGAAACTTCTTATTCGTTATCGCGCCGAACCATTCGTGCAGGAGTCTAGGACTAGACTAGGTCGACTTATTTGTACACCTTGGTGTAAAATACTATGATGGTCAGTCAAGTAGTTTAGGCGTAAAACGTAACAAATAATCTGACACACCCATGTATAATAATATGAGATATGATTTACAGAAATAATTAAATGCATGATGTACATTTTAAGGTAATACAATGCTCCATGGATAATATGTACAGACGCCAGCACTTCCAACTACCCCAATTTGTCAAATTTCTTTATAGATTTTCAACTTTATTACATAAGCATAAGGTTCACTTTCAATTGGGGAAATTCAACAGATTGGGGTAGCTTGATGTGCTGGCGTCTTTACAAATATATGTAAAATATAACTTAGGATCATGTGGAGAGATGAACCGAGCTGATTACAGTAAAATAGAGTTAGCGTTTTCATTATGATGTAAAGTAACCAAGTATCGAATTTCTCGTTTAAATTTAAATCAGGATACCAAAGTGCACACCTTGCGGTGTTATGTTTCAGTCCCACCCGCATTTAAATTTGTATAACTTCAGTCTGAAGTTTTATATATAGGGGGCCTACTTATTCTTGGTAACCCTTAAACTAGTTGCGTTATGCGTACTATACGAGACCCATCTAATCTGACCTTATTACTATGAAATAAGGTTCAAAAACCATGAAAAAGACATTTAGAAATGCTTGCTTAAGGGTTAAACCATTAAATCGCGTGACTCAGTTGGTAGTGACCCTTCCTTGTGATTTAAAGGTTGCGGATTCGATTCTCGCACAAGACAAATATTTGTTTTCATGAACATGTCTAGTTAGCTTGGTCTTTCTGGTTCTTTTTGGTTTTCTGTGTATGGTATGTAAGTATATATTTAGAAATAAAAAGTAAATAGGTATGTCTATCCGTTATCTAGTATCAGTAGTAGTTTTCTTAGTTTAGGCTAGATGGAGCTGTGTACTGTACATGTCCCGGATATTTAATTATTGTACCACCAATAATTATTTTAATGCATTGTAATGTACAGAAGCCAGCACATCCAACTACCCCGACCTGTCAAATTTATTTTATAGATTGTCAACTTCATCACAAAAGCATAAGGTTCACTTTCAATTGGGGAAATTTGACAGATTGGGGTAGCTTGACGTGCTGGCGTCTGTACAACATTTCATTTTTTCTTTCGTCTGAAAACAAATAGTGCTAAAGATCCAACAAAAAAAAAACAACGTCTCGTATTCTACTGTCTCTCCCACACTAACTTTTCTGATATTTTTAAACAATTGCTATTTTATTTTCACACAAACCTCCACAATAACGATCACACAAAAGAAAGATTTATCAAATTTGGTGCAGCCGTTTGGAAGTTATGAGCGCACAAACATTTTTGTGATTTATTTGTATTTATATAGATGTTCTGTAGACGTAGCTTGTTAATCTAAAAAAATCTCAAAATCATTTTTTTACCATCATCAATAACCTCAATTCCCGCTGAACCAAAGAGTCATTGGTCATATTATTTTGTTATTATCACAGTGATAATAATTATAATAGTATTTAAAAGACTTAAGACTTTGTTAGTTTGATTCATACACAAATTAACCGTAATTCTTATAGGAAACTATAAAGGATGTTAAAATAGGAATGGTAGTGATAAAGATGATTAATAAAACTTACCATATTATAAACATTCTCCCAATAATCCAGGGTTATCAACTGAAAAGTGGTGAGCATAGACCATAAGAAGTTGTCGAAGTTCGTGTACCCATGGTTGGGGTTAGGGCCCACGCAGAGGCACGTGAACTGTGGAGGACAGTGCCGGGCGCCGGTGAGGTTGCCACAGATGATAGGTTGTTCTTCGCTCGTCATTATCCAGTTTGACGGCTCCTTGATCCACCTGAAGAAAATAATTCAATATCATTATCGTCATCATCATATCAGTCGAAAGACGCCCATGTCTGTACAAGGGCATCCCCCAGTCCACTGGCCCTGCACTACCCGCATTATACGAGGTACAGACGCCAGCACATCCAGCTACCCCAATCTGTCAAATTTCTTATATATATTTCCTACTTTATCACAAAGGCCAAAGATTTACTTTCAATTGGGGAAATTTGACAGATTGGGGTAGCTTGATGTGCTGGCGTTTGTACTATAACAATTGTATACTCAATGACATTCTATACACAATTCATGTTAAATGTCAATGTCAACGAGGTGATAATATTACCGCCTTCAATTTGCACTTAGTACCTAATTCTAAGCTTAGATGACATTGAGATAAAATATATATAGAATAATCGAAAATATATATCGAACAATATCAAAAGCATATCCAATCGAAAAAAATCGGTGTACAAACACCGCAGATATCACGTATGATTTATACAATAAATTTGAATTGAGACCATATTCCTTTTTTTTGAAGACGGCTAAAAATAAAGCAAGATATGTACGTCTGACAGTTTGTTTAAACAGTTTGTTTCTGTGTTGCCTTCTTTTCTATATTAGTGGTAAGGAGACAACGCACCTCCTTAATCTCCACCCGCAACGTTTAGGTTGTACACACAGCCACATATGTATCAAGCTCTATATATTCCAATATAAGTTGACCTGTCATTGTATGGATATCCTATACAACGCGAGATCAGCTTATACTGGAAATGTAAAGCCGTGTGTACTAGCAGGTTTACAGAATGATATAAAAATGTTTCTCTCGGGTACGAGACCGGCTTGCCCGTATGCATCAAATTATGACATTGACGGCATAGAGACTGCTCCTATGTTTGCTCACACTACTATTCTAAAGCTTACCTGTAAGTTATAAATATCTTGTTTAAAATTGAATATCAATGTCTTTTGTCTAGACTGCAAAAAATACAGAGTAAGTTGCTAGCACGACCAGACTTTGAATGTATATAGTTTTAAAATTGCATGCCATAACTTTCTTCTAATATTGCCTGACTTACACTTTACGAAGTTTCTAATTCAAAGTGTAATATTTAAGTTATTGATTACTGCAATATGATTTGCACTTTTGTAACGAAGTATTTAATATAAATAAATTATTATAACAAGCAATAATATCCACAAGTACCTATAGTAACTATAAAATTACAAAAGCAAAATCAACTTCTTTCATTCCATTCTAAATTTAACCAAGTTTTCTTTCATAATATTCCCTTAGTTTAGTGATTAACTGTTCATTGAATTGTTTTCATTTTTTACATGATTTTCAATATTTGACTTTATACTACATTTATATAGTTTCTTTGATCTCTTTTTCCCAATTCGGTGAATCATTAATTTATTCAAGAAACAAAACATTTTATTAAATCTTAAAATAGATCATATACGAAATTGCGTTAATGCTCCATAGACTGTCACAAAACTTATCATAAATAAGATTGATAACAGGAAAAGTAAATACACGCATTATAAGTAATTCTATTCTCCGGTCTGCTGAAAGAAATTTACTTTTAATTAAGCATTACATTTTCCCCCCGTAAAATATAAAGATCAAAAATATTTATTGCCACAAATAAACTAAGCAACTGGTCCAAACTAAGCAAAACTTAATTTATGACACGCGAACGCACTTTTATAATGAATCAAAATATAAATCAAGTATTATCATTATATTAATAGCCGAATTTCGGCCACGGCGGCCAGTCTCAATGGAGACTTTCCATCAGCGCGGGACATGTTATAGTGCACAAGTGTCTGCGCAAACACAGGGGCACTTTCTATTCCAGCACTCTTATGATCCGACGGGGCGACTAGCGACACGACCGAAAAAAGGTTAGGTACAGGACCGACAGCTTTACGTGCTACCCGAGGCACGGGGGTATAATACCGCCAACTCGCATTCTTCGAGCTGATACTGAGAATTTATTATTTTTACGGATAAAACCTAAAATCACTTTTGGCCTGACCCGTGATTTGAACCCAGGACCTCGTTCGCTGCAGTTGAACACGCTACTGTTAGACCAACGAGGCAGTATTAGTATAACAAGCAATAAGAATCGCAGGTTTAAAATTACAAAGACAAAATGAAACACATTTATTCCTTCACTAAGCTTGACTATTAGCAGTTCATTTAGTAGACATTATTTATTCAATATTTGACTTTATACTTCATCTGTACCTTCTTTGATCTCCATTTACCTTCTCGGTGATTAATTAATTTGCTAAACAAAGATACCTCTCAGTCTCAGTTGGAGCGCATTGATCCAATGGAAGCATTAAAACTCGACAGTCATTATAAACACTAGGGCCGCCATAATAGTAATATTGAATTCTTACCATAATAAAGATAGAACTTCGTTAATTTAACCTATAAATAATCTCTTTGACAATAACTTAAATTAGATAGCTAAGTAACTAAATCATTACTATCATGAATTGAATTTTACATCTAAATATTTTCATACTAGCCGCATTTATAATTAACAAGCTATGCCCCGCGGATTTTCTCGCGCTAATCTTTGTTAATTATTGCCTATGTGTTAATCCAGGGTGTCAGCTAACTCTATACCAAATTTTATTAAAATCGCTCCAACCATTTAAGCGTGAAGAAGTAACAAACATACGCACTCACAAAATTCCCCCATATAATACAAGTGTAATTGTATGTATTTAGACATGTTGTAGTAGTTGTATGTATGTATACTTAAGTATATTACTACAAACATGTTCTGATTATTTTATAAGCGCTTTTTTTAAGTCTACGTTCACGTAGACTTTAAAAAACCGTTTTTATTTTATTATTACCAACATGAATAAAACAAAACATTTTGTTAATTTTATCACAAATGAGATCTTGCCTAGTTGTCTATAAGAAAGTCTTAGATATAGTAGCACAATACTCAACATAAGTAAGATTGATGGCAGGAGAAGTAATTATTACATTATGAACCTACGCATTATTGGTCGATTTTACTCATATCGCAATTCTGTTGATAGAGAGTTCCTTTGAAATAAGCATGACAATATAAAATTTAAATAACCAATCCTTAAAAAATACAAAATAAAGTATTTATTGGCAGAAAAGAATTTACTGAACTAGTAACTAAAAACTGTATCTTGGGCACCAAGTAATCAAAATTTTAGGCGGCAGATAGATAGACATAAATATGTATGTCTACCCTTGTGTAACTAAATAAATAAATAAAAAGGTCCAATGTTTAATAGGGAGGTTTAAAGATATAAACATTTTATACGTTATGTAGTTAAAGATTTTACGTGAATCGTAAAAATGGCGGAACTTGCAGTTTAAAATCTCGTTACGAGTGGCCAATGACACTTTAAATTATAATGACGGTTAATGGAAGCAGTTTTCCAATTGAGTACCGGCATAGTTAGTAAAATAATGGAAGGGAATTAAGTATATATATAAAAAAAAAAAGATTAAATATACTGAAATATAACTGTGGTCTTGTTTTTATACAAAATGTGGCGACTAAGCCATTTTCTGCTTACTTTGTTCATAGCTTGCAGAATTCTTTATTATTTCTTTATGGTACACCGACAATTAATTTTAAATTATATACTTAATCTTTAGGTAGTAATTGTACAAAGCTAATGAGAGTTTTCTATATTCTTGACAATAACTTAATATAAGCTAGCTAAATAACTAAAGCATTATAAATAAAATGTTTTCATAAAATCCATGTGCCTAAATATCTATATTAACCTACAAATAATTATGTATATATTATAACTATATTACTACAAGCATTTGCTGACTATTTACAACGGCTTCTTTTGGTCTGCATAAATAAAAATCTTTTTATTTTATTTCGCATCAAAACATCCAAAAACCAATAAACCATAGAGTAGGCAATGTTTCTTGTCCTTCTTTCAAAGATGTGATTAATATCTGAACAAGCGCCTATAGAATGAGGAAGAGAGCTAAACTATTCAGTTAGTTATTAGAATTACTAGAAATCTTTAAGTTCTATTTATGAAAAAAACTCTTCTATATTTTTTCATAATTAACGTATTGCTTACAACGAGAATATTCATACTTTGATATCACTTTGAATACTAAGTCTTATACAGTGCAATCAGGCTACGTTGGTGCCTGTTTTGATAGACTGGTAGTTAAATGGGTTGAGGCAATTAGCTCAGCGAACAGCAACACTCAACTTTGAAAAAAAAAATACTCATTTCTTCCCTTTGCGAGACGGAACAATTGCTACTTAGCCATAATTAACTGTTGCTGTTAGATTGTAATTCTTAGTGAGGATTGTTCATTTAAATACGTGGTAATAGGGCAGGGGGATTTCAGCTGTGGTGGTAAATATTGACACACCTGAGACATATTACGCAGATGTGAATGCATAAATACAGGCTGGCCGAGGAGGTGACGTTCAAACGTATGATGATGAGAATCCGAATCACCCAATGTATGCTCTACGATTTTGTGTAGCTTTCAAGATATAATTTTTTAAATGATTTTGTACGTAAATTTCACTTAACATCAGTTTTCCATTTTTTCCTCGTTCTGTTGAACTTTTCTGGTCAGTTTTTTTGTGATAACTAATTATCATAGTTTAACCTGACACCCTAATAAGTATGGTTTATCTAAGCATTGCAGAACTGACTTAGAATTTATTCGAAAGTTTAAAATTATGGAATGAGCTTAGGATTTTGATAAATTTTCAAAGTATCAAAAAAAAAAACGCATAATCGTAGAACATACATGGGGGTGATTTGGATACTCCTCATCAGAAAGTATCTAAATGTTGCGTTTGAACGTCAACTCCTCGGCCACCCTGTATAGACGAATTCTCTCTTCGTTGACTATCTTAATTCATAGAAGAAGGCAAAATGACCCGATTAGGCAGAAAAAAATGTTACTTTCCTTTACTTTCTTTCTCAGAAAAAGAGTGAAGGAAGGGATATTTTATGCGAGTTCTTATTGCATTGTCCCAATAGTCCAACATACATAGTATACAAAGTAAATTGGGCTAAAATTGGCTTCAAATCAACCACTTGTTAGCAATTTATTATTATTGTAGCCTACATTAGTTTAAAAAATAAACTCAAACCATCAAAAGTCTTGAAAATCTTCTGCACAAAATTTCTGTTGTTTTCATTTTTAATTAAAGTTCGCAATTTTAGTAGCAAAAAGAGATGTGTTTTGTACACATACAGCGTATCCAAAGCCTTTAACAAGTGTGTGGAACCCTGAGACTGGCCATCACGGAGAAGATGCTGGTGGACATTAATTTATTACTCTTATTGCGGCAAATGTAATGGAACTTACATTAAGAGTTCTAATTTATTACTCTTGTTGCGGCAAATGTAATGGAACTAACATTAAGAGTTCTAGTTTATTACTCTTGTTGCGGCAAATGTAATGGAACTAACATTAAGAGTTCTAGTTTATTACTCTTGTTGCGGCAAATGTAATGGAACTAACATTAAGAGTTCTAATTTCACATGCTCCACAAACAATAAACGCTTTTACTTAGAAGATGATCAGTGATATTTTTTCAGACAACTCTATATATAGGTACAATGAATCCTGGTACTATTGCAACTTTTTATAACTTTCATTCTATGAATTTAAGCTACACACAATCTACACTCAACTCTCATGCAGCACACAGTACACAGTCATTTTTATATTTATATTTTTATACTTCTTCTTTTACATTTTATTTACACACTCTAGTAAATATGTACTATTATTAATTTTACTTTTGATTTTATTTTTGTTTTACCTAAATTTAAATGTCTCTTTACCCGCTATTATGTAAGAAAACGCTCGATATAACTTTGTCTTCTAGCTCCGGGAGGGCCCCAGAGACCTGTAATACAGGTTTGTTGGAAAACCTACATCAGGCTCTGATCTCTCACAATGTTATGTCTCATAGTATATGTATCAAATGTAATACCACATAATAACTATTGCGAAGAGAAAATAAAATTTATTTTGATTGTTTGATTGATATATGTATATGTTACGGCTAAAGGTGGGTGTGAAAATAAACTTAAGATTAGCCGGCTAACCTCAGGTTTATCTTCGAGAAGCAGCTAAAGTTCGATATCATGTTAGTTTGTGTCGTGATATTCCATCCTTAGCCGGCTAATGTGCACATTAACCGAAACAAAACGGCTAAAATGTAGTCGATGGACGCGCCAGACATTACGCCTCTAGACTGTACACCGACAAGACTTTAATTCGACTGTACTTTTCGCCGTCAGAACACTTTGCCGACAGTATTCATAATTATTGGTTTAGGTTAGGCTAGAACAGTGACCACAACGGACGAGCCGAGCGAGCGAAGCGAGCGTGCCGCGGCAGCGGCCGGCGAAGTGCCAGAACCGAATCGTATGGTCCTATATTACACTTGGTATGAGTGAAATGTTCTGTCGGCGAAAAGTACAGTCGAAATAAATAGTTGTCGGTGTACAGTCTGTCGGCGTAATGTCTGTCGGCCTTTAATCATATACTCTTATTTTTTAATAAAAGTTTTCGTGTCAAAATAGTAAACATTATTTCCTTTTTCATTTCCTTCTACATTTTTAGCCAAGGGCCTGCAGTTACATTTAAGTTTAGCCGGCTTAAGATAGAAGAAACTAACATTGACACTTCCTCGAAGATAAACCTAAGTTTAGCCGGCTAATCTTAAGTTTATGTTCACATACACTTTGAGCCGTAACATATGTAAAGTAATAATATAAAGTATACTTACGCTGACCACGCTTCATCCGTGAAGTTCTCTCCCGGCGCTACCACTAAGTTCTTCACACACTTGTTCCTTAGCTCCCCCATGTACACCTGGAGTGCAAACAGCGCGAACACCATGAGGCAGAAGATCGTTAGCGTCATTACTTCTGCCAGCTGCTTAAACGAGTGCAGCAATGCGTTGATGATGGTCTTCAAACCTGATGAATATACAGACAATCTATTACATATAAATAAAATTATAGTGGCTGTTTGTAATATTGAAATAACCGGTGTATATGAATATATATATACGGTACATACACCAAAATAACATTTTTTTTAAATTTTTGTCTCTCTGTTTGTTCAGGCTAATCTCTGAATTGGCTGGATTTTGACGGGATTTTTATTGTCAGGTAGCTGATGAAATAAGGAGTAACTTACGCTAGGTTTATTTAAGAAAAATTCTTTTATTAAAAAAGAAAAACTAAATTAACTAATTAACACGCGGACGAGGCGCGGGTACAGCTATTGTCAAAAAATTACTTAATTTGGAATAAGTAAAAATAAATTGAAATTAATATCATTATGGTAGGTATCATTTAAAAAAAAAACTAAAATTATATTTTAGTTTTTTTTTTCGAGTCGAGAATCGATTGTTAGGTGGTCTACCGAGGTAAATAGAGTTTTTGTGGCACAAAAAATGTGATAATAATGATAATTTAATAACAATATATTTATAATAATGTTAATATTTGCATGTCAATAAATTGGCTGAAGTTATAAGGACCTGTAATTAGTTGTAAGACCAATTGAATGTACCAACTTTACCGCAAATAAAGAATATGAATATAGTTGGAACTAAGTTCGCCGGGTCAGCTAGTTAAGAATAAAGATCTTAAAATCTCCATTTAAACATTACCACAAAAGCTGTGTATATGCAGATCGTATAAGAATGGTATACGTCAATTAAGTGAATAATTTATTGCATACAAAGATAATGTGCCCGTTTTGGTAAATTATTAATACGTGGGTCGAATACACTGAAATAATGAGTGATTGAATCATACGGATAGGGTAAAAATCAAATAAACAAAAAAATATCGTGGCATACCAATAATCTATCGACTAATTATTATTATG
This sequence comes from Pseudoips prasinana, assembly GCA_951640165.1. NCBI lineage: Eukaryota > Metazoa > Arthropoda > Insecta > Lepidoptera > Nolidae > Pseudoips > Pseudoips prasinana. Next base: position 25,001,145 of record OX621251.1, on the reverse strand, counting down.
CGCTCCAGATTAATAATAGTGTGCTCGGGAATTATTTACACACGGTCATCTGATCCCAAACTAAGCAAAGCTTGTACCTACTATAGAAACCAGATAACTGATATACTACATATAATACTTTTATTTGTAAATACATACTTATATAGAAAATTACACCCAGACTCAGGACAAACAGACTTGTTCACGCACACAAATATCTGTCCTGAGTGGGAATCGAACCCACGACCTCCGGCGTGAAAAGCAAGCATTTGCCAACCACGCCAACAGGTCCGTCACGTAAGTTTTTTGTTATTTGGTTTCATAGCGGATTCAATAGAAAGGTGGTGACATGACATTTTCTTTTATTTTGGAGTATTCCTAGCTATTTTATTATTTACTAGCTGTGCCCCGCGGTTTTACCCGCGTTTACTTTTATAAATTATCACAGCTCCTCCCCCGTGAATGATATCGTGATAATAAATGTAGCCTATATGTTGACCCGACCTCTTAGTCATATTCATGCAAAATTTGAAGGGCTAAACTCAAAAAGTACTGCATGGATTTATCCATGCAGTACTTTTTGAGTTTAGCCCGGACATACATACAGACAAACAGACAAAAATTCTAAAAACTATCTTTTTGGCTTCGATATCGATTGTAGATCACGCCCCAAGTATCCTTTTAAAAAATATTCAATGTACAGTTTTGACTTTCCTAAGATTTTATTATATGTATAGATTTTATTTTAATGACGATTTACTTAGAATGACATCGCGACAAATGTAACTGCAGTCACGTCTAGTTAGAGTGACCTGTTATTAAAATGTTTAAAAGCGAGTTAATACCAAAATATACCAATAATTATAAAAGATTTTCCTTCTTGATGATTAAATTCGTATTTACTTTATCATTCTATTTACAAGGAAGTTTCGACTTTCCTCAACTTAGAGTGCCAATTTCTCTCATTATTTTCTTGTTTGAACAATCTTCATTACAATCTTTTGTTATAGGATGATATTAATAAGATTAATCTCGGAGAAAACAGTGAGCTGCTAACTTGACTTAACTTTTTTTTACAACCAAATAGATATTTTTTGGAGATTCCTTTGTTTTAAATATCTAATCTTTGTTATCTAAAATAACTGCGATGTTTTCTTTGAATCTCGTTGTCTAGGAAGCGATGCCGATGGTTACTACGATAATTCCTTAGTCCGGCAGTTGGAGTGTCATGAAATAAACATATATACTTATGAAAAGTATCTAGAAATAAGGTATTTATACCTAAATGCTATTGCCTTACTTACTTACTTATCGTATAGGCAGTGGTTACCTAGTGTCAGAATTGTTCAAGCCGCCCAGTAGGCCTCTGTCATGGCTTAATAACGCCCGTAGCCTAATGACAACAGCCGGGAGCGACAGCTTAACGTGCCCTCCAAAGCACGGAGACGCTCAGAAATTAAAGCACTACGGCGGTCACCCATCTATGGACTGACCGCAAGCCTAGTTGCTTAACCTCGCCGATCTTTTACGGACGATGACGGAAGAGATCCCTACTGAGGTATGCACCGTAGACACATGAGACTTAGCTAAAAACGTGGCAAGAATAACCATGGTAAAAAAAATTAAGTATGATAACTACAGTGATTTAAAAGTCTCTAATATTAAAATTGTATATATTGTTCAGTATCAAGATATAATTCGAATTCTACATTTAAAAAGTGCGCACTATACAGGGTTATTGATAAGTAATATCGGCCCTGCAAATTATCTTGTTATGGAATGATTAAATTATGTAAAGTGAAAGCTGATTAAATTGTAGTGACGTTTGAGTGAACTTAAGTTTGTTTGAAGCTGCATTTTTCGTTTGTCATATTGCAAAAATAATAATATCCCGGGACATTATTTACAGACGGCCATCTGATCCCAAACTAAGCAGAGCCTGTACTATAGCAACCAGACAATTGATATATTACATATACTACTTTTCTTTTGTAAATACATATTTTTATAGATAACTAGCTGTGCCCCGCGGTTTTACCCGCGGGGCTATCGCTCCAGCTGTTTAGACGTGAAGAAGTAACAAACATACACACTCACACAGCCACACAATCACAAACTTTCACTTTTATAATACCATATTGAACAAAATTGATTGCCCAATAGTGAGCCACTGAACAGTGGCTCCAGGGCTCACATGGGTTCCAGGGCTCCAATTGTTAATGTAAGGTAGATTTATTACTCAAACTCAAACTCAAATATTTTATTCGCTTAAATGTGGCTTATAAAAGATCTTAAAAATAATTAGTGTAGTACTAACATAGTTATAAGCCATTACTAACAAATTACTATGGATCTATGAATCTGAAATAAATATATTATTATTATTATTAATGTGATTACACCCAGACTCAGGACAAGCAAAGAACGACAAAAAGGAGTAGTTAACCTGTCTCGTTCCGAGTTAACTTTAATTCGGCTACGAACAACGAAAATGATGCCAGTAACATATTGAAAACAGGTCAGTATGCTGAAGAATATACCTATATGTATACTGCCGAGTACCTGCCGAGTTTGTTTCGCTGGGTCTTCTCAGTTGGGGCGCATTGGATCCGGTGGTAGCATTAAAGCGCGACCATCGTTTTAAACACAAGGTCCGTTATAATAATAATACTGAATTCATACCTTAATATAGACAGAACCTTTCGACAATATGTAGTAAAATATAAATTTCAATAATTAAACCTAAACATAATCTCCTTGACAATAGCTAAATATCTATCACTACCATTATAAAATAAATTGTATAAATGTTTTAACATTCCGTAGACCTAAATATCTGTAATAATTAACTAGAAATAATAACTGTATTACTACAAACATGTTCTGACTATTTACAAGCGCTTTTTTAAAGTCTACGTGATTAAAAACCTTTTTATTTTATTTACTGTTTATGTACAGACGCCAGCATATCCAGCTACCCCAATCTGTCAATTTTATTTTGTAGATGTTTCATTTTATCACAAAAGCATAAGGTTCACTTTCGATTGGGGTAGCTTGATGTGCTGGCGTCTGAACATAGCTTCTCACTGCCTATGTTATACATTCACGTCTCCTAAAAGCAAGCTTAGTTTAATTAATTTCTAAAAATAGAAAGGGCATAATGAAACGCACCCACGTTTTCATTAAGAATCTCTGTTATTTGCTTTGAATTATAGATGACTGACTAACTGTACCCCCTGGTGTTACTTGCGATTTATAAATTTATCTTAACCTGTGTTTTTAATTCAGGAAACAACCGATCTCTGAATCTCGGGCCCTTGATTACAGATACTCGAGGAACACCGTGGGGTTTTAGCCGGTTTATCAAAGTCATTTACCGGGCGCTCGACATACCCCGTCGCTTGCTCAGCGGCGGGAATTCGTAATGTATTTTCCCACGTAAATAAGTAATTTGTGCAGTATAAAGGAAAAGAGCCTTTTAAACATCACCTTTTAAAGGGGTTAAAATTACAATTTTTACTTTAAATAAAATGCTTCTTTTGTAAAATAGCTACCTTAGTTATTTACATCGTGTGATTTGAGCTCGTGAAAATCACCTAGATATTTAATTATTACTCATAAAAATAAATCATAACAAGTTAAATTTTATAACCAAAAAGATTTAAGAACTGTTTATAAGGTATTTTAAGACTAAATTTAAGAAGAGGTCGATAAACATGTCAAAAGCATAATCAGGTCACTAAAATAATAATAATATCCTGGGAAATTATTCACACACGGTAATCTGGCCATACTAAGCAGAGCTTGCACTATGGAAACCAGATAACTGATATACTACTGTAGAAGCGAAAACTACAGCAGTGGGGATTTTCTATAAAAAGGCGATGCCTCGCCGGCATCGCTCTCTTTGGCGTCCCACAGTTGTCGAGGCTGTTACTCTGTCCGATTGCGGATCGATTCGTATAGTCTTTGTTTATAATTGTTAGCCTAGTGTAGTGCGGGTGATTTTACTTCTTTTGTTCGTTTTCTTTGTTTGAATTAAAATTATTTGTCTGTTAATATTTTTGTGATTATTGTTGTCGTAAGTTGTATTAAAATTTGTTTTAAAAAAAGCTACTTCTGGTCTTATTCCTTAGATCAGAAGTGGGACTCTTCTTTCGCCCACTTAATTCGTTGTGTTGTTTTGCAATTATCGGTGAGTTCAGATTTTGTTTTTGTTGTTGTTGTGCAGTTTTAATTGGTTTGATTTGTTGTTGTTTAGTGGTGTTATTTTCGTTATGTCGAATCGTGAGTCCTGAAATCCTGGACACGGTAGTCGCCACAGTAAGCATCGCGAGCAGACGAAAATTTCAGCGTACGGTCCGAAATTGGAGTGATTTTGAGTGCCTCGTTTGTGTGTTTTACTTTTTTATAGTGTCGACAGTGTATTCCTGTAAGCAAAATTTATTTGTATTTTGGTATCGGTTGCTTTTAAAAAAGTAAGTACCACGTGCTTGTTGTTTTGTTTTTGTGTGCGCCCTAAAGTATAAAACCGTTAGTTAATATCTAAATTGTGATTAGTTCAGTTTCACTGGTGACTAAAGTAAATAGAGCGCACACCACGCAATGATTCGCATAGTTGTCACGATGATAAGTGTGGAGATTATTGCCGTGATACACGAAGTAGATCTAGGCGTCGCGACAGACCGGATAGTTTTGAAAGTTCACGTAAACTTGTTCCGTAAAAACGATCCGTTTACGGTCCTTGAGCGGTAGCAGTTATAATAAGTGCGAACGTGATTGCAATGCCTTCTAAGGCACAAGAAAATCTACACCGCACGTTAGATTCTATCATGAGTAAGTTAGAAACGATCGAAAGTAATTTTAAAATCTACCACTATAAAATGAAAAATGAGGGTATTTTGGTTACTCAGGCAGTTGTTGACACGATTCAGTCGATAGTTGAGTCGTGCTAGCCACTATTATGTCCATCTCTTCCGATATACAGTTATAGTGCGACGTGGTCGATCGCCCACAAATACTGAATTATTGTGACGACAAAGAATGTGTAAAAGACTTAAAGTCTTTACTGGATGTTATAACTGTAAAAAGATTCTACCAAGTGTATACCTAAACGGAACTAATCTACCCCAGTGTAAATTTATTTTTGTAAATTTTTGTGTTGTGTTGTGTGACTTACGTAAGTACAATTTTATTGTTTTGTTTGTGAGATACCGCGATGTATTTCACGTGGCTGATCAAGACTTTTCTTGAAAGGTGAATCCCATATCAGGGCGTGAAACCATTTACTTAGTTTGTCGCACGGTAGTTTGCGATATTCCGGTGAAGCAGTGAAAGCCTCTTAGGCTAACCGATTCGTCATGTGAAAATAAAAGGTAGTTTGCGATGTGTGTTACGAATTACGAACTAAGCTCGATCAGTAGACTTCGTAGTGTTGATAGCTGTCGCCAGCGCCGCTCAGTATCGTGTGCATTGCATGATAGCCATGGTATATAGCTGTAGGTATTGACCACCGCTGAGGAATGTAACCTCAAACGGTTGACATCACGGTGTTGTATAAAATGTCATGCCGTTGTTTTGCACCTAATGGTAGTGAGAGGATTGAGTGAGGAGCTGAAAAGCCTATGCTACAAGGTATTGACAAAGCTTACTGAGTAACACTTGATAGTCTTATCATTTTTTCAATTTAATACTCAATGTGTTATTTGCATTCTACAATGTAAATGAGTTGTTATTTAAAACCTAGTAGGTGTAATAACAGTGCACGTTCTCAAGCTACTTCTTAGCAGCGGAGTTATCAACATAAGTTTGAAGTCATCCTCTGAAGTTTGACTGCACGTGTGGCGCAGTGGTTAAGATCATCGCGTTGTCATTCAATGACCCGGGTTCGATTCCCGTAAATTGCGTAAACTATTTGTGTGAACCATGAGAAGATGTTCTGAGTGTGGATGTACTTTCTGTCGGACGATTATATGTTTCGTCATATGTAATGATGTTATGTAAAAGACTTGGTCATATTAAAGGACAAAGGTTACACCAAAGTGAGATCAGTCATGTTAGCAATCTCAAATCAAGTGAGTTATTGTCAGGTGTAGCCGAGTCGGAGAAAGGCGGTATGGTACACATTTCTCCGCCACAAAAAGTCTGACGGAAATGACAAATATTTAGTCTCTGTCTCCATTATCTCATAGAAGTTATTTTGTATTGCTCTAAAATATACCGAGCGTTAATGTGATCTAATATTCGTGTTGCGCGTTAGTGCATTGTTTTCAGGATTTTGTTTTAGAAATAGGATAATGATGTCACATGCTGATGATTTTGATGTTGTACCAAATAGGGTCCATCAGATTTCTAAACCTTGTTATTGGACACTAATAACCCAGGCAGCGAACGAAGTAATTCAATCGCCTCAGAATGGTAGTTTGGATGCAATTAGCTACGTAAGACAATGATTTTTCTATTTCTTATAGAATTCGGTAAGTAAAGAACCCAGGTGGTTCTGATGTTACATGAAGGGACCTCTGTTGAGTCTTTCAGCATTTTACGTAGAAATACGTTTCGTATAATTGTTACGTCTAATGTGTATGAGTAAAATAAAACCGTCGCCTTTATTTTGAATAAGGCTAATTAAAAGAGTTCACGTTTGGTGATCGTTTGGTGATGTTCTCTTTGTAATTAAATTCTCTTAGTCCACAGGATATGCGTGGATCCTAGAAGGTGTTAAGCAAACTATGGGCGCAGACTGCGGCCAGTACATGGCTTGCGTGGCAAGGTTTGTCAAGCGAGTGGTGTTGGTGAGAAAAGGCGAGTGTGTCACTTGCTGTTTGGAGCAGGCTGTCGGCGTGACCCGGTGGCTAACTTCGGGGCTGGGGCCCTGAGGCGCCTGGTCTGGCGGGCGTGCGCCTGCGCGCGTGTCCGGCTGCTATGGGAGCTTAAACGCAGTTAATTACATGATCTCGTGGCGTGGTGAGTGGACTCCCGATGTGTGTGGAGTCACTTTCCATGGTGTGTGACTTTAATTATTTAGGCACTTTGATATTTTGCTTAAACTAATTTTGTAAAGTTTTTGTGGACATGCTTGTGTGCCGAGCATTGTGTGTTGTTTTGAGAATTATAAATTGATTTAATGATTCTCTATTTGTGCAAAGTGTTTTTCGCAAAGGGCAAACACATTAAGGGAAGTTCTATCTTGCGGTTGGGATAGTCTCTGTCTTGGAGGTCCTCGTACTCAGATATGCTATCCTGGCTGACGGATACACTTCAAGTAAGGTAGGGTTTCATGTTATTGGATGCTGTCTTGGAGTGCGCTCAGGCATGCAATCCTAGTATATGGGACATGCCTGGTGTGGTTTTGTGTCCCTTCCTTTATGCTCGGATGTGTGGTCCTGGAGCTGTGTGTTACACGTAGGGTCATGCCACGGGTTGGCCGCTGACGAGACGTGGTGCTGTGTGTTACACGTAGGGTCATGCCACGGGTTGGCCGCTGACGAGACGTGGTGTGAGATATGTTTGTGTGTTAAATATTGACTGTGTTTTATTGATTATTTGGGTTGAAATACGCTTTTATCTGGAACTGATTAACACACGCAAAGTTATGTCTCACGTAAGTGTGCGTAGATCTCTAGCGAGTCGTGAGGGGGCACTCCCCCGACGGGAACTGCCCCGAGTGAACGTACAGATATCAGTTTATTTTATACTCTTGTGGTTAGGCTGAGTTAAGTGTGCTAAGCCTACATATGTGTCGAATTGTTGTTTGATTTTGGTGCGACACAAAGATAATGTTTTGAAGCTATCTCTTATCATTTATGGACATGTTTTTGTGCTGTAGTTTTGTGTCATTACAGAGTCTGACAATGACACAGAGGAGTCGAGATGCCTGATGAAGTTGATGAGCCACAACCCAGCACGTCCGCAACACGTGCTGCTGAAAGCTTGAGGATGTCGTTGCCAAGCCTGGAGACTGATCGCCGGAGTTGAAAGATGGAGCCCGTGGACGGCCTCCTGTCAGAAAGGGCCGTGTAGAAGCGAAAACTACAGCAGTGGGGATTTTCTATAAAAAGGCGATGCCTCGCCGGCATCGCTCTCTTTGGCGTCCCACAGTTGTCGAGGCTGTTACTCTGTCCGATTGCGGATCGTATAGTCTTTGTTTATAATTGTTAGCCAGTGTAGTGCGGGTGATTTTACTTCTTTTGTTAGTTTTTTTTGTTTGAATTAAAATTATTTGTCTGTTAATATTTTTGTGATTATTGTTGTCGTAAGTTGTATTAAAATTTGTTTTTAAAAAAGCTACTTCTGGTCTTATTCCTTAGACTACATATACTATTATTCTTTTTGTAGATATGTATCTACAAAAAGAATAAGTCTGGGTGTAAATTATCTATATAAGTATGTACTTATATAGATAATTTACACCCAGACTCAGGACAAACAGACATGTTCATGCACACAAATATTTGTCCCGGGTGGGAATCGAACCCACGACCTCCGGCGTGAAAGGCAGTGTATCTACCAACCACGCCGGCAGGCCCTCTCTTTCTGTCTTCATCTCAAATATGCAGGGAGAGATGTGTTAGTTTTATAATTTACTGTGGCATTAAATCCTAGAAGCAATAGTTTAAAGCTTTGACATTGAGTTAATATATGCTGTAAGGTGGAGGGACCCGCGAGGTTGGTGCGTAGGACGTAAACATAGCAATACTCCTACTCTCCCTAAATATTTGTCATCAAACAAGTATACCGCCCACCTGACCACGTTTATAAATCATTTTATTATGGTTATTTTTTTATAATTCAGTTTTACGGCCTTTAGTAAAATATATTTTTATTTCATTTATTTCGTCATAGGTCAATGTCAAGTAAAGTCCGTCACAGTCAAGTCATACATAGTCCTTCTCCTACCCCAGTAAAGGAGTGGAGACTTTACTAGAGGCTTATATGGAGATTTAGATTCAACACAGAAAATCTCAATTTACGGCAATATTGCACTTTCCTCCACTTGTGTACGTTGTCCATTGTGTTATGTCTAAAAAATCACCTTATTTAATCATAAAAACTTGAACGTACACCAGTTTTTGAAAATGAAACAATGGCCCGACGCGTCTTTTTCCGCGTTGGCGCCAAAACTACAATACATATGGTTTTTTTTTTTAATTCCGTTTTACGGCTCTGGCTTCTTCGGCCTTATGAGCCTTTAGTAAAATATATTTTTATTTCATTTATTTCGTCATAGGTCAATGTCAAGTAAAGTCCGTCACAGTCAAGTCATACATAGTCCTTGTCCTACCCCAGTAAAGGAGTGGAGACTTTACTAGAGGCTTATATGGAGATTTAGATTCAACACAGAAAATCGCAATTTACGGCAATATTGCACTTTCCTCCACTTGTGTACGTTGTCGATGGTGTTATGTCTAAAATTCCACCATATTTACACATAAGAACTGGAATTTACACCAGTTTTTGAAAATGAAACAATGGCCCGATGCGTCTTTTTGGCGCGTTGGCGCCAGAACTCCAATACATATGGTATCACTCTTGTCTTGCCAACCTTAAAAACAAAAATATTTCCCCCTTAAATGTTTACTCACACCGGATTTGAGGAATTTAGAATTACTCCTTTTAAAGATGTCAGAAACTTGATTATAGCTTAGCATGTTTAAAATGTTAAAAGTAAAATTTTAATCATAGTTAATTATAAAACATTATTAATTAAGAATTATTTAAAAAGCGCCATCTGTTGCTAATGTTTCAATCTAAGTATTGGCATTCCAGCCGTCTTAGCAGTGTAGATTTTGGTAGATGGCGTTAAGAGTCTTCATTACGTTAAGATAGTAGATAGTATGTTGGCGGAGCGCCTTACACACGTGAGACCGTAAATCCGTGGTTCGTCTCGATTCCCACGCGCACATAAATTTAAACTTCTCGTTTTAAAGATGTCGAAACTTAACTTGGCCGTGTGGTTTCCGGCCTAGAAAGAATAACAGGGCCATCCCATACCATTCCGTGGGTGTCGTAAAACGTGACTGCGCTGCTGTCCGACCTGCTGTCCCTTACAGCGGGTAGTCGGACAGCAGCACTGCCTGTGTACTAGCTGCCACCTAACTGCGGTCACCAACTCGCATGTCAAGCGCGGTGACTACGGCAAACCCCTCCAAATGGCAACGTTATAGAAACCTTTGGGGGAGGCTATGTTTAGATATCTATGGGGGAAGCCTATGTCCAGCTGTGGACAATATCAGGCTGATAATGACGATGGAAATTAACTTAAAATGTGTTTTTTTTATTCGGGACTAGTCCCTCCCTCTTACCCACCACTGCAACTCCTGTAAGCCAGGATCAACAGTGGCACACAATGAAATGCCACTGAGCGGTGAAGCTCAGGCATGTCCCGGGGAATCGCTTTAACTGTCTTGGATCCCGCAACGAATTTAATCAGAAACAGAAAAAAGGAGGAGTTATAGGAGTTATAAAATGTGTTAATAGTTTTCTTACCAGGCATTATAGAAACCGTCTTCAACGCCCTCAGCACCCTGAACGTCCTCAGCCCCGCCAAGTTGCCCACCTCCATACCTATCGTCGCGTACCCTGACGTTATGACCACGAAGTCGAGCCAGTTCCACGGATTTCTTAGATACGTATACTTGTTCAATATGAACCCCTTAGCTATGCACTTAATTATCATCTCCGCTGAGTATATCGCAAGGAATATGTACCTGGAACAAAGAAACACTGGTTATAATAATAATGATAACCTTGCAAGTTTAGGACTGGCTGGAGAGTTACATGCAGAAAGCGGTTTTGTCGGCGAATGCCAGGATTGTGCGGAAATTTCTCTCCATGTAGCCCATATATTGTATGAGTTGTATTTGTATTAAAATACCCTTGTATGATATTTAATAAAAATAATATTGGTAATAAACATGTGAGTTAATAATAACTGTGGGAACGGCACGCATCCACAGTTCCTCACTCTGTCGCTTTCACCACCGGCGGCCTAGGTCGTAAAATGCCGCCGCTCTAGGAGTTCAATTTTTTACGTATTTATTTATATATTATTGATTTATATCTATAAATATATCAATTTTATAATAATAAATATGTAAAAATCATTTGTGATGTGTAAAATATATAACTATAAATTAATTAACGGTTGGAATTTCTTTATTTCTCAAAGATTTACAATCACTTCGAGGAGAAACAAGATATTTGTACATAATTGATCTGACGAATCTGACGGTCACCGCCGCCTAGTTGGTAGTGCTCCTGCCTACGAAGCTGGTGGTCCTGGGTTCGAATCCCGGTAAGTGCAAATATTTGTGTGATGAGCACGAATATTTGTTTCTGAGTCATGGATGTTTTCTACGTATTTAAGTATTTATCTATCTATATAAGTATGTATATCGTCGTCTGGTACCCATAGTACAAGCTTGCTTAGTTTGGGGCTCGGATGATCTGTGTGACATTGTCCCTATATATTATTATTATTATAATTAAATTAAACTATAAATATTACATAATTGAAAAGATCACACTGCGTATAATATAAAATAATTTGCTAAACAACGTAACATTAACAATTGGTAAATAATGTAGTTGTGTAGGGGGTTGTGTTTTAATACAACTCGAATAAAAACGGCTAGACAAAATTGAAATAAATTGCTATTATTAATGATCCATGAGATAAATAATAATGTCCTCGTTCAATTGTTATTGCTTCTAAAATAAAGATGCATGTCCGCTCGTGTGATTTGAGCGCGATGACGCAACTATTTGTGATCGCGTGTTTTGAGACGGCTATATTGCGCGTAACTTTTCCAAGGATCGAATCCCCCTGGATCAAAAGGCAGACTCACCACTAATTAACTATAAGACCACGCCGGTCGAAACTTCACAACCACAATCAGAAGGATTCATAATTTTATTGAAACATTAATTTTGAGTTTCCTAAGATTTCTAAACACATTTATTTTCGCAACCTTAGTAAATCTGGATAAAAGTATGCCTTATTATAATTAAGTCGACGATAAATAAAGGCTCTTCCTTCACTTACACTTATTGTGACACGTACTTTACCGAGTTAATTGTATTTTTCCGTTACTCGATATAAAACGTGCTTTTTGCACGTTGTTTTATATTAAATAAATAATGTATTCCGCCCCGCAGATGTGATAAAACATAGTGTAAATCTCATTATGTTAATGTAACATTTATAAAAATATAGTAAACATTGGCCCATGGTGACCTACTAACACAAATGGACTGTATCAAAACTGAGGCAGGATTACTGGGGTACGGAAGTTATACAGTATGGGGTAACTCCACCGCACCGGTGATTCTGCAAGGACACACCTTATTAATATTTTGGTGTAGTTCGTTTACGATAAATAAAGAATATCTTACTGCGTGTTTTTAAGTATCTTACTGCGATCGCTAACCCGTTTGCCAAGCGTGGCGAATATGGCATATCCCTCCATTTTCTTTGTACAGCAGTGGATAGCTCATAGCTAGATGTTCTCACCGATCCGTAAGTGATTGGCAAGATTAAGCAACTAGGCTCGCGGTCAGTATTTAGATGGTGACCGTTGCAGTAAGTGGTTTAATTTCTGAGTTTTTCTCCGTGCTTCGGAGGGTACGTTAAGCTGCCGGTCCCGGTTCTAGTCGTTAAGCCATGTCAGAGAACTAATGGGCGGCTCTAAACTCTGAACTACGGTAACCACTGCCCATACGCTAAGTAAATAATTGGACGTCGTTGGGCTGATATGATGATGATGCATAGTATTTTGATTGTCTCATTGGTCGAGTGTTAGAATTTTCAACGCTCAAATAATAAAGTCCTTAGTTTAAAAATTAATAATACTTGTATATTTTATAAACATAAGCTTATTTGAAAACCTTATAAATAAATAAAACATTATGTGTACTATTAAAAGTATTTATATAAACAGTATGCAATAATTTTTTAAATGAATCCGATGATTGAGTTTATCGATATTTAAACTTCGTAGGTGCATTAATATAACATTATACTCGTATATGAAGTTGTAAATATATATAATATATATATATATATATATATAGAATTATAAATTTAATTTTGTTTGTTATTCCACATTCTGAAAGTTATTACGAGAACAGCAGACCACTCGCTTGTTGTTCGGAGAAAGCGAGAGGCCCCCTGGTCCAGTGGTGCGTAACCTTTGAAACCCGGGCCAGGCTCATGAAAAATATCCAGTAGAAGTCTGGAAGTCTTAATAACCAAAATTTGGTCAGAAGCTCTTTGCAACTAACAATTCTTACATATTTTTCTCGTATTTATGTATATCGAAGTTCGAGAGTTACACAAAAATAATTACTCTGCATCAGTATTTTGATGAACGAATAAAACTAGCTTGATTAAACGTTTTGGTCCTAAATAAAAACTTCACGCGCAGGAATTAATTTAAACCAGTCATAATAACATAAACAGTGAGTTTAGACGAGTCGTATCTAAAATGAAATATGATACGAAACAATAATTCGTGAAATAAAATAAAAACATCCGGCGAAGTCCAAATCGGACCCGCGTTCTAATGGGTCCTCGCTTTCCTTAGACTTAAAAAAGTTATTTAGTTATTATACACATACCTGAATAAACTGGAGCTAAAACTAAATAAGTTTGTGAAGAAGTTTTGATTATTTTAACTTTGCTAGTTAGTAATAATGCTCTCTTTGACTGTAATATTTCAGTTAACGTCTAACAATTGTAATAATTACAGATTTATGCATCAACGACTTCTACGAAACAGACAGGAATTTCCTTTGACGTTTTATCTTTAGTTGAAAATAACGCCGTATAGGAAAACGCTTTTGTACCTTTTGTGAAGTTTAAAGTAAACCTGTGCATAGCCTTTTTAAAAAACAAAATATATAATATAAACACTAGGGCATACGTACTTAACAATAGAGATAAAACCCGTAATCTCATCGCACGCCACCTACCGGTTTTGCCGGCGAATTTTTTAATTTTAATCATCTAGGGACCCGATCCAATTAATAATAGGGGTTCGTAGCAGAAGGGCGAAAAAATTTAAAAAAAGTAGAAGGGTTGTATGTATTTCTTAACACCAAATCATCATAAAATAAAAATGTATTAACCAAAAAGAAATTAAAGTTGGGGTAAGTTACGTAGTAAGTAGTACCTTTGGTACTTAGGGGTTTCAAAATAAGTTTACAACCGATTCTCAGGCCAACCAAATATGCATAATAATTTCATTTTCAAGTCGTTTTGGAGGAGCTTGCAGACAAACACTTTGACACGAGAATTTGATATATTAGATTTTACTTATCTTTCCACTTCCAATATATCAGGTAAGAAATATCTTAACATGGACTAAGTGTCCAATCTAGAAGCTAGAATCATCACAGGTTCAACTGTTGCCATTTTAGTGGAATCCTAAAAATGCATGTAAATATCTAGGATTCAAAGTTATTTTATTTGTAGCCCTTAAACAGTTCCACTAACTTCCCCCGATTTCCATCATAAGTACAGCGCTTGGTACCTCTTGGTACCTCTGTACCATTATCTACAATAACGAGCAAAAAATTCACGTTTGTCAAAGATCAAATTATTATTTGATTTAGTTTTTTTTTAATATTTGTTGTTATAGCAGCAACAGAAATATAAAATTGTCTAAATATCACGGTCCATGAGATACAGCCTGGTGACAGACGGACAGACAGACAGCGAAGTCTTGGTAATAGGGTCCCGTTTTACCCTTTGGGTACGGAACCCTAAAAAGATATAACTGAACCTACTAAGAGCATGTTTTAAATAAACAATTTTTACGTCTAACCTTTTTACAAACATACAAATGATTCCTAAAAATACTGGCCGTTGCTGACAAAATGTTACGGGATGCCATTAGTTCTCTTTAATTTATTATACAACATTATTTACGGGTATAAACGCGACTAAACTTTATTGTTACTTTTGCGACGTTTGACCAAGTTGCATTGATCGTGGTCACGGGCCGATTGTGCACCGGTGTTACTCCGCTACTCACGGCTTTTAGTTTTTTATCTACCCTCACTGTATCGTTTATTATTCTCTAGGGCGATTACAGGATGCACCGAGGCCACATTTGTGACTGACTGCACTGATAGAGAGGGATTAAATGTTTAACCACTTAAATTTGCAGCGTCCTGGTGTTTGTAGGTTGGTTACTATTGTACTGCGGGTGTATGTATATGGCATGGCAATATTTTTTAATACTGAACCGAGCTTGTGAGCTTGATGTTTAGGTATACCGCTTATATAGTGCATGTAAGCAGGTTGTCTGGTTACGTCCGGAGGCTTGTGTCGCTCCTTTCGTTCACCACGCCAACTCATCATATATATGTATATTGTAACTGAATACCTGCTGGACATGAAACAACTCCTATTCCAGCTTTATTTGTTCAGGACGTAAGTTTCTATTTCATGTATAATCAACCAGAAAACAACGAAGAAATCGCGATGATAAAAAATATAATAATATCCTCGTGGTCGAATTTAGGTCACGGCGGTTAGTCTCAATGGATACTAGGCGTCTGTGCGGGACATATTAAAGTGAACAAGTCCACGCAAACACGTGAGCGCTCTCTATTCAATCATTCTCATGATCAACTGGGACGACTAGCGAGATGACCAGAAAGAGGTCAGGTACGGGACCGATGGCTTTATGTTCTTTCCGAGGAACGAGGGTATAATACCGCCAACTTCCAGACATAAGGTTGATACTGAGACATTTTTTTTCAGATAAAATCCAAAATTCTCTTTTTGGTTCAACCCGGAATTTACCAACCCAGAACTTTATTATCTGAGGTTGAATACGCTACCGTTAGACCAATGAGGCAGTCATATAAAAGTAGTAAGCAGTCGAATTGAGGACCTACTTTTGAAGCCGATTAATATACACCACGGCAGTCCCTTTTACGGTACGCGGAGTAATTTCTACGGAAAAAATGTAAGGTTTTTGTTTTCTCTAACTTAAAACGATACTTATCATAAAATTGAAACGAAAGCTTTCAGTTTTGCACAGCCAGTCTGTAATGAGAACAAGCTGAGAACCAAGATGTAGAGAGGTATTTTAACCACCGACGCAAACACCCCTCGTGTTATAAGTTTAACGTATATGTTTATATAAGTATGAATTTACAAAAGAAAATTAGTATATCACTTATCTCTGGCTTGTTTGGCTCTGCTTAGTTCGGGATTAGATGGCTGTGTGTGCATAATGTCCCAGGATATTATTATTTGTTTGTGGCATGCTTTTATTAGTGCTCGTTTTCAGTGCGGATAGTTTTATCTGAGAGATATTACCATCACTTCATCATTCAACGTTATAGTTTATCTGGAATCAATAAAATTATATTTATTCGGTTCTTTTTAAAGTTCCGTAGCAAAATGGCAAAAAACGGAACCCTTATAGATTCGTCATGTCTGTCTGGCTGTCCGTCCGTATGTCACAGCCACTTTTTTCCGAAACTATAAGAGCTGCACTGTTGAAACTTGGTGAGTAGATGTATTCGGTGAACCGCATTAAGATTTTTACAGGACAATAGAAAAAGAACAATAATTTTGGGGGGTCCCCATACATAGAACTGGAACTCAACTATTTTTTTTCATCGTACCTATACATGTTGTGTGTCTATGGATAGGTCTTCAAAAATGGTATTGAGGTTTCTAATCTAATCATTTTTTTATAAACTGAATAGTTTGCGCGAGAGACACTTCCAAAGTGGTAAAATGATTGTCCCCCCCCCCATGTAACTCCTAAAATAAGAGAATGATAAAACAAAAAAAAATATATAATGTACATTACCACGCAAACTCACAACGAAAATTGGTTTAAACGAGATCTAGCAAGTAGTTTTTTTTAATACGTCATAAATCGTAAACCGCATTTTGCTTTCATTTAATCAACTGAAATACTTGCTGCTACGGAACCCTTCATGGGCGAGTCCGACTCGCACTTGGCCGGTTTTTTTATTTGGGGACCGGGACTTTGAAGGTTAGGTTAGGTCAATTCATTTACGAATACCTGCAAGCTTTGAATTTTTGAGTCCTGACGGCGCGCGGCGGTCCGATAATAAAATAGCTTATGGCAATTTTGAATGGCTATTGTGTTTAAACAAATATATATGTATGAAAAGATTTCAGATGGACACATATGACGAATAATAAATAAATCAGATCCCAAACTAGGCAGATATATATACTTATATATTTCTAATTACCTACATATCATCGATAAATTACACTCAGACTCAGAACAAATAATCGTTTTCGTTGAGGCGCTCATAGCTAGATGCTCTCACCGGTCCGTAAGCGATCGGCGAGGTTAAGCAACTAGGCTCGCGGTCAGTCATAGATGGGTGACCGCCAAAGTGGTTTAATTTCTGAGCGTCTCCGTGCTTTGGAGGGCACGTTAAGCTGTCGGTCCCGGTTGTAGTCATTAGACAACAGTCGTTAAGCCATGGGCCTACTGGGCGGCTTGAGCAACTCTGACACTAGGGTTACCACTGCCCATACGATAAGCAAGCAATCGTTTTCACACAATTGGCGACTGGGCGATTGAACCCAAGACCTCTGGCTTAGCAACCAGGGTCACTTACCACTGGACCAATAGGCAGACAGATAACCAACAGGCCAGTCGAATACATGTATGTATGGACTTACTTTTTAAATATCGGAAGTGAAACGCTAATAATCCCAAAGCTTTGTACACAAATCACGTTTTCCAAAATATCGGCTCTCAAAAAAGGTACAGAACTAGACAAGCAAATAATATAGCCCTTCAGGCCCCTCGGACAAACTACGGGAAAAGTACTATACTGTATGAAGGAGCACAGCTTTACAATAAATGCTTAAACATGTAAAAGACCAGAAGTCCATGTATAGCTTTAAAAAAACACATTTTTGAGGATGTAAAATAGTAAAACTTATTCTTTCTATAATTTCGACATGAACTGTCTCGTCGCCCTAACTTAACTTATTTAGAAATATTGTTTTCTCATATAAGTGAAATGTATTTGTTTTTGAGCAAATAAAGTTCTTAAACCTAAAAAAAAATCTTGTATAACATCTGAATACTTCTTAATAAACAACACAGAAGAAAATATCGTTTATTTTGATAACTATTATTGCGTTGTAGTGTTATCGAGTGGGGACCCTAAAACGGAAGACGCAGCATGGGCAGGCCCCCTACAAGATCGACCGATGATCTTGTGCGGGTCGCTGGAAACTGCTGGATGCGGCAATTGTGGAGATCTTTAGGGGAGGCCTTTGTCGAGCAGTGGACGTCTTTCTGCTGATATGATATTGCGTGATATATAATTTAATACGACAAAAAATTATTTCCAACAAAAAGAGTTCGTAATTAATTAAATTTCTTGCACACACGAAACGAAGTTTAACCCCGTAATTCAGTGGTTAGCTAATATTTAGTCATTAAATTTCAGTAGATTAGTTTGCATAAACCGCCTTACCGTAATAAAGGTAGGCCTTAACCAAAAACTATTCAGAGAGCGTCTCATTTGCATGTTGTTTTATTAGCAAAGCCTCTATGCCACAGGAACTGTTTGAACATGTAGGTTTTCGAAACGTATCATAAAAGGTTTTCCGAAAGGGCGGTTCGATAATGATGATATAATGCCGTTTAAATTAGGTACGATATATAAAATACGGAATCACCAGCATTTTAACGATATTATATTCCATATAGCTGCATTCCATACAGCTTTTTTGGGCATTTTAATTAAAAAAGTAATCTTTAATGCCTCAAACATAGCTTATTTTTAAATTGGAAATAAAAAATAAGCGTTTTTGAGGTATTAAAGGTTATTTTTTTATTTAAAATACCCAAAAAGCTTATTATGGAATATAATTTCGTTAAAATGCTGGTACTTCCGTATTTTACACTATTAAACTAATTAAAACGGCATTACATCTCTTTCTAATATAGCTGGAACTGTCAAACTATTAACGCTGCGCACCAAATATGCGCACTGGGCGCATCATTAATCAACAGGTTCTAACGTATCGCTTATTTTAACTCGGTCATCATGTCAGCCAAAGTACGTCCACTACTGGACAAAAACTTCTCCAAAGAATGGGGTATATGCCATTATCGGCACGCTTGGCAGACGGGTTGGCGATCGCAGTTTGATGGTCATAGATCGCAGAAAAACGCTGCTGCCCGTTCTCTGGTAGGTATTCCCTCGGATGATTTTTACGCCCCCCACAAGATGAGATGGGGTGATGATATTCTATGCCGTCACCACACAGCAAACTTCAACTCGGCTTCAATTTCGCGCCAAAATTGAACACAACCAAAGATGTCAGACGCTACAAAACTAATATGGCCACCACAAGCTACCAACATCGACCTACCTTAAATGGAACACTCATATAAAAACGAAACGCCGCCGCTCTTTCATTCACGGATTGCACGGCATCTTCAAATCTACGTGACTGTACCTAAGAATTTGGCTTAATAGAGTTTAAAGGTCGAAAACGTCATCTACAAACGAATTTTGCAATAGTGTTAATTGTGGAGTAATAAAATAGATAAAAATAATGAACAAATAAAAGTGTTTAAACATTCAAACTTACTATTAATTCTTAACGACATTCATAATTAAAACATATTTTAAATTAAATGAGTGCCTACCAAAATAACTAACATTCTAAAGTAGGTAGTCAACTCAAAAGTAGGTAGGTACAGAAATAAACGAAAGTGTTAAATCTTAATAATAAATAATAAATCCCATTAAAAATAGGCTGGACATCGAAGAAGTTTGAGAAAAAGGAAGCAAAACTTAAACAGGATTGTTAAGTTTTCTTCCTTTTTCTCAAACTTCTTCGATTCACGAAACGAGTCGGGCCGATACATTAAAATGGATATTATAATGAACCTATTTTATATATTGACAAAAGAAGTATACCTGGCCTGTGTGAATGGGACAACCGGAAGGGGAAGACCACGTCGAACATTCTCTGATCAAATTGGAGATGTTCTCAAGAAAGGGCAGGTCAGAAGTACCCTAAACCGGCGAGCATGTATGAAGAATATAATGACAGTAATCGAGGCAAAAGAAGTATGCAAAGATCGTGACAAATGGAAATCCGTTGTCTCTGCCTACTCCTCTGGGAAACAGGCGTGAGTCTATGTATGTATGTATTTTATATAGCATTAAACTACTATATTTTTTAAGGGATATTTTTAAATGCACATCTGTATAGTTTTTCAGCACATTGCGTAACTCCACTATTTAACTGAATGCACACCAGAAGTATGAATGCTGTGCAAAAAAACTAATTGAATAACTAAATATGACCTACAAAAAGAATTAAAAAACCACACAAACCGAGGTGGCCTTTTTTATTGAATTCACATCAAAAATGTGATTCGTACATTGGATATACGATTTATAAAACAAAAGTTCCAAATGTTTATCAAAATTACTAACTTGCACACTAAATTGTACAATCTTACAACGGAATTTCTAAAATTGTTAACTAAAGGTGTACCACTATAAAGTAAGTTTATTTTATCAAATGAAACTCTACAAATTGACTAATAGTGCAACTAAAATACATTAAACCTAACTTTATTTATATTTTGATTCTTTATTTTACTGAAAAACTTGTTGGCGCCTGCACATCTAACGCCGCGCTCGCTCTTTAGCATCTAACGCGAGTGTGAGGGAGACCGAGCGACACGAAGTAAGCAAACGGTCTGGTACTTCTGAACGAAAAGAAGATTTTCATATGCTGTTCGAAGGTGTTCGAAACTGCGCCTTCATTTTTTGTGACTTTTTTCTTTTGTGACAGAAGCGAATCGCTGCAAAACCGACTTCACGTAGTCTTGTTTGCCCTACCCCTAGAGTGTAATGTAAGCCCACGTAGGCGCGGAGGGGTGGGGCGGCCCGCGAGCTGCAGGAGTAGGTGGTTAGAAGGCCCGCCGCCGCAGCTGAGGCTGGCCGGCAAAGCCGGCCAGCAAGCCGAAGCTGCGGTGGTGAGCGTTAAAACCATCTGCGACGATAAGCTCGCGTGGGGCCGCCCAAACCCCGCAGCGCCGGAGCCGTGACAGAAACAATGCTTGCTGCATAATAATTATCTTTATATTTAAGTTCTGTTATTGTTCCTAAACTTCTACTTATTGTTTCTACACTTAGTTACCGCTTAGTGTGCATGTGTTTAGTGCATGTTAAGTAAGCACTTGATTATTTTTTTGTGTACTTAAAAATATCTGTATATTCCCTTTTTTCTAACAAAATATTTAAAAGTTATATCAAAAATACTGACTTGCACACTAATTATGTACACTAACTAAATCAAATTAAGTATACTGTTTTGCAGAACTGTTTTACTGAATGAATAACTATTATCAAAATAGTTATCTAACAATTCTATAGTTCAACAAACTTAATAAAACTTTTTCAAGGAAAACAATCACCTAATTTACTTTTAGGAACGCCGTTTATTCTAAATAAAACCCAACTTAATCAGTAATCTTTATATAATTAAGTACACAAAAAAATAAGCAAGTGCTTACTCAACATGCACTAAACACATGCACACTGAGCGGTAACTTAGTGTAGAAACAATAAGTAGAAGTTTAGGAACAATAACACAACTTAAATATAAAGATAATTATTATGCAGCAAGTATTGTTTCTGTCACGGCTCCGGCGCTGCGGGGTTTGGGCGGCCCCACGCGAGCTTATTGTCGCAGATGGTTTTAACGCTCACCACCGCAGCTGAGGCTTGCTGGCCGGCTTTGCCGGCCAGCCTCAGCTGCGGCGGCGGGCCTTCTAACCACCTACTCCTGCAGCTCGCGGGCCGCCCCACCCCTCCGCGCCTACGCGGGCTTACATTACACTCTAGGGGTAGGGCAAACAAGACTACGTGAAGTCGGTTTTGCAGCGATTCGCTTCTGTCACAAAAGAAAAAAGTCACAAAAAAAGAAGGCGCAGTTTCGAACACCTTCGAACATCATATCAGCCGAAAGACGTCCACTGCTGGACAAAGGCCTCCCTCAAAGATCTCCACAATTGCCGGTCTTGCGCTATCCGCATCCAGCGTTTTCCAGCGACCCGCACAAGATCATCGGTCCATCTTGTAGGGCGCCTGCCCACGCTGCGTCTTCCGGTTCGTGGTCCCCACTCGAGAACCTTTCTGCCCCAGCGGCCGTCGGCTCTACGAGCTATGTGCCCTGCCCACTGCCACTTCAGCTTGGCAGTTCTTAGGGCTATGTCGGTGACTTTGGTTCGCCTGCGGATCTCATCATTTCTGATTCGATCTCGCAGGGAAACTCCAAGCATAGCCCTTTCCATTGCTCTTTGGGTGACCTTGAGCCGCCTGATAAGGCCCATAGTTAGCGACCACGTCTCTGTTCCGTAAGTCATCACTGGCAACACACACTGGTCGAAGACTTTCGACTTGAGACACTGCGGTATTTGGGACGAGAAGATATTACGTAGCTTCCCGAACGCTGCCCAGCCGAGTTGGATTCTACGATTGACCTCCTTCTCGAAGTTGGACCTACCTAGTTGGATGGTCTGTCCTAGGTAAATAAAGTTCTCTACAACTTCGAGTGCAGAGTCTCCAACCTTAAATAGAGTGGGCGCAACATGGATGTTTGACATAATTTTCGTCTTATCCATGTTCATTTTCAGACCCACTTGTTGAGAGACTCTGCTGAGGCCTTCGAACAGCATATGAAAATCTTCTTTTCTTTCAGAAGTAACAGACCGTTTGCTTATTTCGTGTCGCTCGGTCTCCCTCACACTCGCGTTAGATGCTAAAAAGCGAGCGCGGCGTTAGATGTGCAGGCGCCAACAAGTTTTTCAGTAAAATAAATAATCAAAATATAAATAAAGTTAGGTTTAATATATTTTAGTTGCACTATTAGTCAATTTGTAGAGTTTCATTTGATAAAATAAACTTACTTTATAGTGGTACACCTTTAGTTAACAATTTTAGAAATTCCGTTGTAAGATTGTACAATTTAGTGTGCAAGTTAGTAATTTTGATAAACATTTGGAACTTTTGTTTTATAAATCGTATATCCAATGTACGAATCACATTTTTGATGTGAATTCAATAAAAAAGGCCACCTCGGTTGTGTGGTTTTTTAATTCTTTTTGTAGGTCATATTTAGTTATTCAATTAGTTTTTTTGCACAGCATTCATACTTCTGGTGTGCATTCAGTTAAATAGTGGAGAAACGTAGTGTGCTGAAAAACTATACAGATGTGCATTTAAAAATATCCCTTTTTTAAAGACAACGCTCGAGTGGTAGTAAGGTGTCGCGGGGTACTTTATAATATGAGGCGCTCATAGCCGGTCCGTAAGTGATTGGTGAGGTCAAGCAACTAAGCTCGGGGTCAGTCCATAGATGGGTGACCGCTAAAGTGGTTTAATTTCTGCCGTCTCCGTGCTACGGAGGGCACGTTAATCTCTAGGTCCGGGTTGAAGCCATTTGGCATCAGTCTTTAAGCCATGTCAGAGGCCTACTGGGCGGCTTGAACAACTCTGACACGATAAGTAAGTTATAATATAAAGTTAGTTTAACTTAGTTAGTAACATATAGTTGACGGAGACAAAGTACACCCAGACTTAGAAAATCTATTTATGGGTGATCCAAATACATGTCCCGCGCGAGAACAGACGCCGGGACACTAGGTGGCGAGGTGACTGTATTAACCTCTGCGCCACACCGGCATATTTATTTATATAGTTAGATATATTTTATTCATTATCATCATTGGCCACGGCATCTGCGTAGATGCTTGTTGCAACGCTAAAGTGTATAAATTTGAGTTTAAACTACGGGTTGCCGCATCGTCGCTTATGGCCCTAGCCCTATAGTCGCGCGGCATATTTTCCGCAACGTTCGCATGTGGAAGGAGTATCCACAGGAGGTGGTAATGCACGACGTAGACGTTTCTACTTGAGATTTTGCAACTAGTTTTCATCATATTTCGTGACACCGATTTTAATATCACGACACCATACGGGTCTCTTTTCAAATATCATAGATATAACCTGATATATCTACTAACTGTAGTTTAATGTAAGAGACAAGTTCAGTTATTCTTTCCTTTAGCATTGTTGATATCTCAATATCTATTCTGGTGGTAGAGCGCGACTTTAATGTAGTTCGGAAACTAGGTTTACAAAGTTCAACAAATTTACATAAAAGCGATGGCCGGGGCGATATTTTGTAGCTTATGCTCTTCTTGTTTCATAATTGGATTTCATATTTCATCGATGCGAGTTTAAAATTAATCAAACAGATTTCGACGAAAACATTCGTAAAACCATTGCCTGGAAAAAACCAAAATATAAAAAAAAACGGGTTACTGTTATGTAATTTCCTATTTATCTATTTAAAATAGTTAAATGATATATATGATTCTTAACTTATGAATTTGGCAAAAATTATACATGAGGTGTCTTAAAGTCACAAACGACGATTTTCAGGTTGTATTTTTTAATTGACTGCAAGTGTGGCGCATCGGCTAAGACAGTCGCCTCTCCGCTTCGCGTCGCGGGTTTGAGTCCCACGCCGGACAACTATTTGTGTGACCCATAAATAGTTGGTCTGAGTCTGGATGTAGTTTGTGTCCGTCTATTAAATGGTTGTAACGTACCCCGCGACACAGGGATTATGTTCCCTAATTTTATTTGTTGGGCGTTGTCTTTTAAAAAAAAAGAAAAATAAGATTAATATTAAAATATACAATATTTTTACATACATACATAGTAGACTCACGCCTGTTTCCCAGGGGGGTAGGCAGAGACAATGGATTGCTATTTGTCTTTATTGGAGAAATTATTTAATTAGCCAAAACATAAGATTTTGAGTAAGCTTGTTTGTTTATTTGTAATGGATATACCTAAAACTACTTTACTGATTTTAAACGTTAACCTATTTATAACCTTATTATCAGCAATTAACAAGAATATTTTAATTATATAAAATACTAGCGGCCCGGTACGTGCTTCGCTACGTATGAGGCATAGTAATAAAAAATTGGTAATTAAGTTCATTTATTCAAACAATAAAATATTTTAAATTGCTAAAAGATGTTGATTTTACACTTATTCAAGACTTTTTTTTAATTTTCTCTACGTACAAACCTTCCCTGGACTTCCACGAATAATTCAAGACCAAAATTAGCCAAATCGGTAAAGGCGTTGTTGAGTTATAACATTACAACGAAAAGTGGCATTGATTTTTATATATATTTGGGATTTGGGATATCGTGAATACGACAATTACAATAATATAACCAAAATGGCTATAAAATTGATTATTTGGCATGCGCTGCAGAAGCGATTGATGATACACAAAATATTGCACTACATGTTAATACTAATAAAAAAAAACACAGAGGTTCATGAATACTTGGAAGTCCTTACTATCAAGGAACAATTTAAAAAGTCTTGTGAGGACTACATACATAGACTCAACCATCACAGAAATGCATAGCCAAGGCACTCTTAAATACAAATAATTGTACATATCGATTGAAACGGCCACGGCTAGCCACAATATGATCTTAAATCATAATTTGAATAACACATCACAGGATGTGCTAATCTCATAAAAGCTCTCAAAATAAACACAAGATCTGATTATAGTTGTGAGGCTGATCGCAGATAGAAAGAAGGAAATGAAAAGAAAAAAACATGTTCATACTACTCATCATCGCCCAGGCTTGTTAGTATAGTTACAACATAATAAGTGTTTTTTTTTTATATATTGTGGACACAAGTCTCAATCGCGATAACAATTTAAGGCAAGTTATTGTTCAGATAGGTCAATGTATCTTTGTCTAACTCACTAGTTCCGAATATTAATCTAACAAGACGATCAAAGCACGTTTTTCCACAGATCGTCCATCTATTTTATATCCTACTAGCTGTGCTCCGCGGTTTTACCCGCGTTAAACTTTATAAATTATCACAACTCCTCCCCCGTAGCCGATAGCGTGATAATATGTAGCCTATACGTTGACCCGACCTCTTAGTAATATTCATGCAAAATTTGAAGTAAATCCATGCAGTACTTTTTGAGTTAATCCCGGACATACATACAGACAAAAATTCTTAAAACTATATGTTTGGCTTCGATATCGATTGAAGATCACGCGTTAGGTATCGTTTTAAAAAAAATATTTAATGAACAGTTTTGACTTTGTATGTATAGATAAAACATGTAACTGTGCCAGCGGTAGAGCTGAGCGCTGAGGCACGAAGCATGGAGATGTTACGAAAATTAACTACATTGGTCAGCCAATGTAGGATCCCCTTGATCAAGTTGGTGTGACCGCGGTAACATGGCCACACCGTACATGGGCTGACCACGCTTTTTTTATTGATTAGAGAAAGCGGCACTGAGCGCCACAATAAAATTAAATCTATTTAAATAAAAATGAACTACCAAAATGTTTGTACCCTCATAACTTTCAAACGATTTCATTATAGTCAGGAATGGGTTAGTATGAAAAAATATACTTACATACATAGACTCACGCCTGTTTCCCAGAGGGGTAGGCAGAGACAACGGATTTCCATTTGTCACGATCTTTGCACACGTCTTTTGCCTCGATTACTGTCATTATATTCTTCATACATTCTCGCCGGTTTAGGGTACTTCTGACCAGCCCTTTCTTGAGAACGTCTCCGATTTGGTCAGAGAATGTTCGACGAGTTCCCCTTCCAGTTGTTTCATTCACACAGGCCAGGTATACTTCTTTGGTCAATCTTCTTTCATTCATCCTTTCTAAATGGCCAAACAATCTCAGCATTCCTTTTTCAATCTTTGTGACTACATCCTCTTTCACACCACAACGCTCTCTTACATCAGTATTTCGAATTCTGTCTCTCAAAGTCACACCACACATACGTCTCAGAGCTCTCATTTCCACTGCATTTATTGTACTTTCATTCTTTTTCTGCCATACCCAACTTTCACTTCCATACATTGAAGAAAAAAAATACAATAATCAAAATCTATATGTAGTGTTAATTCCGCTAATTGTCAGTTTAATCATGCCGGGATGCAATTTGCAGCGCTCTCCCGCCCGCCAAAATATGCACATGCAAGAGGGACAGTATAAAAGCAAATTACACGGACCGTTCTCAAAGGATGCTAACTCGTCGATTACTATTAATATTCAATTATTTAGTTGATACCTTAGATTAATAATAATATCTTCCTAGCATTTTTTCGGCCACGCTGGCCAGCATCAATAGAGTTTAGCCATCTGCAAGGGACATATTATAGTGCACAAATGTGTGCCTAAATATAGGAGCTCCATCACTCTCATGATCGGATGGGATGCCTAGCGACACGACCGGGAAGAGGTCAGGTACATGATCGACGAATTTATGTGCTCTCCGAGGCATAGGGGTATAATACCGTCAACTCCCAGACTTCAGGCTGATGCTGACAAATTTTTCTTTTTTACAGAATTCCCAATATCACTTTTGGCCCGACCCGGGATTTGAACCCAGGGCCTCGTTCTCTGCAGGTGAACACGCTACCGCTAGACCAACAAGGCAGTCAAACGTGAAACTAATAGAAGCATGATATAAAAGGCTGTCAGTTTTCCTCACACAATATTGTATTTTCAGTAAGTAGGTACAGTCCTATTTCGATGCTTATCCCCAGGGAGATTGTAAGGGTCGCCTCTGGAACATGTTTTGACAACCTAGTTCCACTAAATGCTTACAGTGGCTTACCCGGCTCATAGCACATGTTAGTTTAAATTGGTAGCTTGGGTGGCTTCTGGCGTCTGAAAAAGGTTTCTACTTGTACAGACGCCAGCTACCTCAATCTGTCAATTTCAATTTCAATTGGGGAAATTTGCCAGATTGGGATAGCTTGATGTGCTGGCGTCTGTACATGTTAGGCATGGAGTAAAACAAGGTTGCACACCTTGTTTTACTGGTTGCTACTTTTGCAAATCTTTACTAATGTTTCTTTCGTTTCATACGGACATAAAGCAAACCCAGACTCAGAACAACTACTTATGGGACACGCAAATAGTTGTCCTGTGCGGAAATAAACGTTTTGAATATACTGACGCCTTCGTGTTTAAGTTTCAGTCACCACACAGAACAACTACTACTAATATACGTTTTACCTTCCAGACAGTACAGTACTCGTTTACAACTATACCTGTATAGACAGCTAGTATTAGTCACGACCGCGCCGTGACTAACGTGATAGTGAACCTGCCTTTTAATTTAAAGATAGTGGGTTTGATCCTAACGTAAGGTAAGGTTTGGGTGTCTTCTGTGTATTGTGTGTTTAAATTTACAAAAAAGTAAATAAGTATATCAATCTGTTGTCTAATATTTATACCACAAGCTTTGTTTAGTTTGGGCTAGATGGCGTTGTGCGATATGTCCACAAAAAAATAGTCATCATTTTATTACAAGTACAACCACTTCACGTATAAACAGAAGTCCGTCACATCGATATTCAAATAATAAAAAAATCCATCAGCTGCTCCCCCATTTCATATTTGAGCATGGCATATTTTACTTCCCCGGGTAATTTGATAAGAAACATATTTTGTTCATTACGTGAGGGTCAACAATTTAGCCCACGCTTCATTTCTCCAAGGAATTTTAATACAGTCAAGCAATTTTAGTTCAATAATAATGATTTCTAACCGTCTTAAAAAGAATATCAATTCGAATTGCAGGGTTTTCATTTTCAACATTAATTAAAGACTTAATTTCGATTCGAACCCGTTGTTCGTGAACCAAATTCTATAATAAATTTTTAAACGTGTTGTATTCGTGATTGCTCCGGTGTTTGTGAACCGATAGATAATGCTTTTGGAATTGAAGAAGTTTGGTTTCATTTGGTTCCAAAAGACTAGTTGAAGTCGCTTCTATATTTTCTGAACAGTTATTAATTTTATCGTGTGGGCAGTGGCTGTTTTTCTGATTATGCTAAGCTCAGGATGCGCGAAATAAATACGTTTATTTCCATGCAAACGTCAGAGGATGATGAAGACTTGGTTTCTTATTTTGGATGAGATGTAATTCGTATTGGTTCATTATGTTTTATTGCTACGGATGGGTAGTTGTAGGCTAATAATAATCCTTTTTCTATAGGCTGTAAACAATAATCTTTTTCGATGTTTTATACCTTAGGTGAATTTTCATACTGAATTTCTTAGACTGTGAAATGGACCCAACGGAAACGACGCGGACGTTTTTCCAAAGGCGATTGATTAATCGTCGTGTGCGTTTATTTAAAATCGGGCTTTATTAAATTGTGCTTTATTTTAAGACATATTTCTTTATTAATTTTGAATTGAATAAAATATTGTTTAGCTATGTTACCTTTCTGTCGTCCTTATTTAAAGTGCAATAACTAGGTCCAACATACTTTCGAGAAAACCGCTGTTAAAGTTTTAATTTTTGTTTTGTTTGTATCTCCATCCCCATTTAATGTATTGGCTTGAAATTTTTACAGGTAATAGATAAAAATGTATAGAATATTACACAGTACTTCATACTTTGAACACATTTCAAAGTTGTTTAAGCTATTAAAAATCATGGTATTGTACTGATGTTTAGAACTGTTTCACATATAGACAGATTGTTTACTAGTCTTAAGCGCAATAAGTAACCTAGTTATTGCACTTATCGTTAGTAAGGTAGTTTTAAGTAGCAGATGCTTACTGTATGTTATAGTATGTTCTAACTATAAGTGCAATAAGTTTCCTACTTATTGCGGTTTTCATTAGACATACTAACCAACTAACTGACGTTATATATGTAAGGCTAGCTTAGCCTTACATGCATAACGTCAGTTAGTTGGTTAGTTACTTATAAAAATATTGAGGTCTTAATAAATAATGTATTCATAAAATGAGGAAAAAAATATTACATCTTAGTTAATCAATTTCTAACGTACAAAACGTAAAAAAACAGCCTTAGAGTAAACTTTACTCAATACATACTCGACACCCGGGAGGTTTCAGGTAAATTTAATCAGAAATATCTCCTAGTTACAGGCATTAAAGGTATCAGATCTTTGCGCTACTTGGTTATCCCTCTCGGAGAACTATTATTTGCAAAAATTTTGAATGATTTGCTTTTTTTTTTTACTTGAAGGATATCGAATATTCTCCCCTAAATATGTAATTGTGAAACCCCCTCTTTCGTCTCTGACCACCATGATGTTTTTTTGTAAATAAACCCTTAATATCAAATTTCTGATCATATACTGAGAAGGTAATCTTCGTAGTAATAAAAATTAGATGCTGTCATGATTTTTACGCTATATTTTTTTTTAATTGGACTATCTCACACAATCTATGAATTCTTCAAAGCCTTAAACTTTCTTCTTCTTCAGTGAATTTGACTTGGGGGTGAAAATGATCAACTGACATGAAAGTATACCCAGACTAAAAGTATTTAAGTTATGCGTATGTCTACGTAGCGATAGATATGTCTTAAATGATATCTTACCGTCAGGATATTTCTGTATTAAAGATTTTTGCATTATCGTTATATTTATGTCGCTGGGCAGATAAGACTATTTTAATAACTCGACTTGTTGCAGTTTGACTAGTACAAAAGCTGCATTAACGTAAAGTTATTGCCCTTATGTCTAGAAAATAAGGTCATCAAATTTGATAAATCGACTTGTTGCACTTTTGACTAGTAAAAGACCTGTAGTAACGCAAAGTTATTGCCCTTATGACTAAAAAATATGGTCATCAAATTAGGAATGTTCTTATTCAAAGTAAAATAATTCCGCTTATTGCAGTTATCACTAGTAATATTGCATAAACTTTAGCTTACCTTGCCACAACTCAAGTTATTTTACTCTTGATAAGTAAAAAAAAATATATATTCCGATATATTGCAGTTATGCCTAGTGAAAAAACAGGAATGGTGATAGATACGTAAAAACTGTCAAAGAAGAAAATATAGAGCTCGTTTTGCTGATTACGAATATGTAATTAACTCTGTTTGATAAGGACGGCAGCTTTGGTTATTTATTGCACATCAGATATCCATAGTATAATTTTCATCTAAGGTGATGAATTTATATCTCTCGTAAAAAGTATACTTTTGAAAAAGAGGCCAAGTTGGGAAAAATTAGGGGTTTATCACCAGGTATAAAAAAACATGAAATTTTAACGAATTTCTAATTTCATAGCAGTGCGTTTTATCGATTCGAATGCAATCTAAGGGTCATGGAGGACGCTGGTGGTAGCGACGCCTTCACGGTCGTACTCTTGTCCGGCGAGTGCGAAGTATCGGTTGGTGTGCAGTGTAAATGTGTGTAAACGGTGATCTCCAATCGACCGGATCTTTCAACACGTTTCTGGGACGACGGTGCATACGTGAGAGTCGGAGTGGGGCGTAATTGACGCCTGTACCACCAAATGACTTGGATGGTGAGTGGCAGAGGCAAGGATAGGCAACTGCTTACCGTAAACTATTTATAACCATAAAACAATAAGTGAGCTTCTCGGATTTTTCTTTTCCGGAAACATCAGTGTGCGATGCAGAAATGCCTTTTTTTAATTTGATATTCAGATAAAATAAGATTATTGTTTTCGTAAATAGTTTATCTTTATGTTCAGAAAGTCTGCGTGATATTTGTCCGAATTCGAAGTTTCGTAGCTTTGTTTCAAGAATTTACTTAGTATTAATTTCATATGGTAGAATACACAATACACGTGTGGTGGTGCGGTTAAAACAGTCGCCTCGCCACTCAGCCCCGGTTCAATTCCCGCGCAGGACAACTATTCGTGTGACTGATTAATACATAGTTGTTCTGAGTCTGGATGTACTTGGTGCCCGTCCATAGTACCCCGCAACACAGGGATTAATATCACAAGTGCGGGCGTAGTCTTTAAAAAATCAATGCTTTTCCACAAAATACGGTTGTTTTCCTCTGTATGATCGCTTCTATGAAATCACTCAGCTTAAAGCAGTATTTCCTACTCCATTGAATAGACATGCAATATTATCATTAACTCAGCGGTCCGAAGTCATGTTCCTGACGCAATTAGGCGTTATAATTCACTTCCCTTACCCAATAATAAGGCAAAGGAAGTAATTTGTCAGTGTTAAGGACTTATTGTATTTTTGTTCGTTGCGACTCATATTATTAATAAGTACAGACGCCAGCACATTAAGTTACGCCAATCTGTCAAATTTCCTCAATTGAAAGTGAACCTTATGCTTATGTGATGAAGTTGAAAATCAATAAAAGAAATTTGACAGATTGGGGTAGCTGGATGAGCTGGCGTCTGTACATACTTATAATCTGTTACTAGCACAAGTGTTTTGGATTTAAGGTGACACATTACGACTCCTATAGTCGTAATGTCCGACCATAAATCCATTTGCCATATTTGCCTTAAAAGAGGTTTCCCAACTGTTTTTTTCTTACATAATTTATTATGTGGGCATAAAAGTATGAACTAATATGGACTGCCTTAAATCTCTTCCAGTTCAAAATCCAAGGAATTAAAAGAAAATAGTACTCTAAAATTAGAGTACTATATTCTCTTTCAGTGAACCTGCCTTCTGATTCAAAGGTTGCACGTTCGATCCCCGCTCAAGATAAATATTTGTGTTTATGAATAAGTCTATTTGTCTTGGTTTGAGTGTTTTCTGTACATTTATGTATATATTGATATAAAAAATAACGAAAACTTAAGTTGGTTAGTATCAATGGTATAAGCTTTGCCTACTTTGGGCTAGGTGGTTATCATATGTCTCGGATATTTATTCAATTTTTATATTTCCTTAGTCATTCAATCTTTTAAAAGGACATCTCGGAATTATGGGGACATGCTGCTGATTGGGAGCGAGCATTCCGCATGCAAAAACGAGCCATTAGGTTTATTGTGATAGTCTAAGAGACGTGGAAGATCGTCCTTCACCGATCTGATAACCAGATGAGACGTATTTTTTATCAAATATTTTTTATAAACAAATATGCCTATAATTGCTTGCCTATCGAGAAGTGCTCATGGCTATTTTTAATTAAATTAACTTTTATCGATTTTTTTTCATCACCTTCATCCTTTTGATAACCAAAGAAAATTTATTCCACTGATAGTTTTTAATACACAGAATATGCCTAGGTATGCTTGCCTACTCATTTCAGTGTATAACTACCTGGCAAGCAGGTGTAAACAGGTAAGTCAAAATAGGTGACTCCATCGATCTGCTAACTTATCAAAAGTTATCTCAAATTTTAGATTATGTTATTTCAAAATTAGTCATATAAACTTGCCTGCGAAAAATCGTACTTAAAGTACTGTTGCCAGGCTAAAAACTTTTAGAGTTTTAGCCACTTGAAAGGTGCGACAGAGAAAGTAGAGCGTCCGAGGTCCGTGTGCTAGAGCAGGACACAACATAGCAGCTGCTCGCTACCAGACCGTAGAACGTATCCGAGTGCGCATGCTCGTGCACATGTGAGTGACAGAGACAGCATTTATTTACACTTGTCAGTAATTTTGAACTCCAATTTATTACAACTAATTTTGATCTCAATTTTTATATTATTTTACACTATACATACTTACAGCTATGCAATAATCGAAAATAAATAATTTGCCACGTCAGTAGACACACTTTGATATTTACAGTATCTTTATTACTTAGGCAGTAAGAGTGATTTTCGAACTGCAATGTTTCCACGGTCATGGGGTTGACCCACAGATTACCAAAAGTAACCTTAAAATAAAACTGGCTATAACTTTTATATCCCAAGTTCTAAAGATCTAAGAAATTAAAAATGCCTTTTCTATCACATTAACCACCAATTAAAACATAAAATATCCCGTAACACGAAATTTTACTAGCGGTACATTTTTTTTATTACTGTAACTTTGTTGTAACACGTGTAATGATAACCAAGAAATCCACCGATTCTTTGCTTAATTCAATATCTCCATACTTAAAGCAATGTTTTTTACGGAAAGCCAATTTTAAATAGCATGTTTTAAATGAATGTTCATAAAGTCAAGCGAGCAGCTGGTATGTTGTGTCCTGCTCTAGCACACGGACCTCGGACGCTCTACTTTCTCTGTCGCACCTATCAAGTGGCTAAAACTCTAAAAGTTTTAGCCTGGCAACAGTACTTTGATAACGATTTTTCGCAGGACTTGCCTAATTTTGAAATAAAATAATCTAAAATTTGAGATAACTTTTGATAAGTTAGCAGATCGATGGAGTCACCTATTTTGACTTACCTGTTTACACCTGCTTGCCAGGTAGTTA
Organism: Pseudoips prasinana; assembly: GCA_951640165.1. Classification (NCBI taxonomy): domain Eukaryota; kingdom Metazoa; phylum Arthropoda; class Insecta; order Lepidoptera; family Nolidae; genus Pseudoips; species Pseudoips prasinana. The sequence continues at coordinate 24,966,852 of OX621251.1, read as the reverse complement.
TACACTGAAATGAGTAGGCAAGCATACCTAGGCATATTCTGTGTATTAAAAACTATCAGTGAAATAAATTTTATTTGGTTATCAAAAGGATGAAGGTGATGAAAAAAAATCTTTAAAAGTTAATTTAATTAAAAATAGCCATGAGCACTTTTCGATAGGCAAGCAATTATAGGCATATTTTTTATAAAAAATATTTGATAAAAATTACGTCTCATCTGGTTATCAGATCGGTGAAGGACGATCTTCCACGTCTCTCCTACTATGAGGATACCACAAGATAAACCCACTAGGCCTTATTAAAAAAAATGTGAGCCGTCACGGGACGCCTGGCAGATGTGAAACATCGACATTATTTTGTAAAAGTAATATGCAGAAGTCGAAGTCGAAGTATAAGTTGCAGTCGAAGTCGAAGTAGGTATAAGTCGCAGTCGAAGTCGAAGTCGAAGTCGAAGTCGAAGTCGAAGTCGTAGTCGAAGTCGAAGTCGAAGTCGAAGTCGAAGTCGAAGTCGAAGTCGAAGTCGAAGTCGAAGTCGAAGTCGAAGTCGAAGTCGAAGTCGAAGTCGAAGTCGAAGTCGAAGTCGAAGTCGAAGTCGAAGTCGAAGTCGAAGTCGAAGTCGAAGTCGAAGTCGAAGTCGAAGTCGAAGTCGAAGTCGAAGTCGAAGTCGAAGTCGAAGTCGAATACGAAGTCGAAGTCGAAGTCGAAGTCGAAGTCGAAGTCGAAGTCGAAGTCGAAGTCGAAGTCGAAGTCGAAGTCGAAGTCGAAGTTGAAGTCGAAGTCGAAGTATAAGTCGCAGTCGAAGTCGAAGTCGAAAAGAACATATTGTGATAGGAAAATAAAAACAAAAAAAAAATAACCACGGCATGCGTCGCCGTGCCAGAAATCTGTTTTACGTGCGGCTATAGAAGTTTCACATCAAAAATGGTATTACACTCTATTGTTATTTTGAAATTTGCGTTATATAACGTGTAACTTAATTAACGCACACCATGAAAATTGTTTGTTCAGAATCGTTTACTGCATCGATTTATTATATCATTTTAATATAGGCAATTTTTTGTAAGTCAAAGTAATAAGACTTTAAAAATCGCAGTTTTATTTGTATTGATATAAATTCCATTACTCAAAACAAAATAAAGAAAAATTAACTTTATTGCAAGAAATTAAATAACAAAGCATATACAATAAAAAAATTCAGTGTATGTATTATGATAACAACATAATATTCTAATTGGGGTGTTTGAGGGTGTGCGTTAATTTATTATTACATCGCGCATAATAAGATCCGCTCATATAACACTAGAAAAAACTCAAAACCTCACGTCAGTAAAATGCATTTTAACCAAGTCATGTAAGCTGACACATGCAATGGTACCGACGGTATAAAAGGTTACCTTATAACGTTGCCGCGGCTCTGAACTTATTTTGCTTTACGTCTCGACTGAAGCGTTAGCTTTTTGAACAATCTTTCTATAGTTATGCCTTTTTTTTTGACGTACAGTTAAAAAAAGCTACAACTCTCTACAAATGTTACTGACTTCCTACATAGGATTCCGTATGACATGTGTAGTAAACTAAAATTTGTCTTAAATATAAAAAATATATATTTGTAAAATTACGTCAAAATTTTCTATTAGTTACTTATCGTATGGGTAGTGGTTACCCTAGTGACAGAGTTGATCAAGCTGCCCAGAAGGCCTGACATGGCTTAACGACTGTTGTCTAATGACTACAGCCGGGACCGAAAGCTTGACGTGCCCTTCGAAGCATGGAGTCACTCAGAAGTTAAACCACTTTGGCGGTCACTGGACATCATCTATGGACTGACCGCGAGCCTAGTTGCTTAACCCCACCGATCGCTTACGGACCGGTGAGAGCATCTAGCTATTACGTCATACCAATATGTATATTTTTAAAATTTATTAATTTAATATTTGACATCACACTAATATTATAAAGCTGAAAATTTGTGAGTGTGTGAGTATGTATGTTTGTTATTCGTTCACACAAAACTACCGAATGGATTTTGATGAAACTTTGTAGTAATGTAGCTTATGAATTCGAATAACACATAGGCTGTAATTATAAAGTTTCACGCGGTTAAAACCGCGGGGCACAGCTAGTGTAAAATAACTTAACCAAAATAAATGATAATGATATCCATGCACCCTATTTTATCTACAGTTCGCCAGCTGAATACGTGTTATAGTTATTATTTAACTCATTTACTTAGCACCGGTGGCATAATTAGATTCGGCCCTATTCGTCCGCGCCACGAGTAATTCAGTTATATCGGACCGCTTTGTGCACCCAACTACTATAATGGACGGTTCGCAGTTGTGAGATAACGTAGGATATATAGGCGGAAAGATGATGAGTGGGGTAACTTTGATAGATTGTATCTGAAGTTTGACTTGCCCTGTGGAAAGACGTGGTGCTTCTATGTGTCATTAACCGCGTTTATCACGGGGATTACGTGGGTTTATTCTGAGGAATTGTTCGAACTTATAACTGCGGCCCTTTCTGCCACTAAACCTCTCATGAGAAGAGAAAATTTCATCTAAATCACGTAGGTGAAAGAAGAAAGCTGACTGGTGACGGCGGCAAATATCGGAATATAATCACCCCATCTCAACCCGTGGAGGGCGTAGAAGTTGACTCGAAGGATTCCCTCGGGCAACTTCTTCGCCCTCGATGGGCCCTCGGGCCAAGCTGTTACCCATCCTCTGGTACATATTCATGTACCAGAGGATGGGCAGTAGCTTCTTTCTGAGTACTATACAAATAAAATAAAATAAATTTAATTTATTTCAGACTACATGGCCCATATTTGTTAGTAACAATTTGTACTTAAGAGCTATGTTCGTAAATGATAGAATAATACAATCAGCAATATATAATACAATGAATAAATAAAAGATTATATTATTTATAAGGACGGATGCCCCCACGCAGTAAGTTTACAGGACTCCTCGCGGCGTGGATTTCTGTAAACCTACTGAAAAGTACGGTATCCGTTCTGTGATAGTATGACCATCTTACTGCGTTCGCCAACATTACGATTATGGCATATTTTCCCAAGAATATGCTTTTGTCTAACAGTGGACTTCTTGGAGCAGTATTGTTGGAAAAAAAAGAATTTTCTCAGAATAAATACAGAAGTTGGACAATAAGATGGTGTTACAGAACTGGACAAAGTTGATTGCGTCAAGATAGTGAAGTAAATGATAACTAATTAAGTTCAATCTAGCACGCACCAGCGCTTTATGTCTTCAATTTGAAACACGTAAAGTGAGCAAGTCATCTAATTTCACCACGCACAAGTGCTTCATATGTCGTCCATATGAGTCCATTGCAGGATCGCTCTGTCTCTCTCTCTCGGGATAGTAATATAGACTACACCCGGTTGCTCCGACGTAATTGTAGTTTCTTCTCTTAAGTCCAGAGTGCGCCATAACTAGAACTGGGAAAAGCGTAGTCTTACTAAACGAGTCTGTCACTACATTCATAACCTAATTACTTTGCCATTTTAAACATCAATTCGCACAAGAGCGCAATTCTTATGTTCAGTCGATTGCAGGATCGTTCTGTCTCTCTCTCGGGGTAGTAATATTGATTGCACCCGGGTGCGCCGACGTAATTGTAGTTTCTTCTCTTAAGTCCAGGGTACGTCATAACTAGTACTGGGAAAAGCGTAGTCTTACTAAACGTGTCTGTCACTACATTCATCCTTCCTCTATGGTCACTTAACTGTGCAAACGTCACGAAGCGCGCTGCGCATGATTAATGCATAAAAAGTGTTAAAATCTCACCTATATTTTACATCGTGCAAGTGAATCCAAACCTAAGGATAAGAAGTGCTAAATGAACATTAAAAACTGTGCGTACGTGTGTTATATGAGGATCAAATTAATGCAAGTAATTATTGTGTATAACCTATAACCAAAAATTGACATTGACACATACAAGAAGTACCAACAACCAAATACGGAACATAACGTCTCGTTACACGCAAACTACTGAGTGAGTGTTGCCACAACTATAAAATAATATCCCTACGAAATTCCTGTACCTGTCAAAAAAAAAAAAAAAAAAAAAAAAAATCCCTGTCAATAAACAAACATACCTCTTCACTCACATTATCTCCTGGTACTTACAATGCTTGAAACGGGCAATAAGTCGCTCTCAGAGACAAATTTAAATTTATCGGAGCAAATGGCCCAAGTCACCCCCCCAAACTTCGTATCTCAACGCAACAAGAGAGCAAGAGAACCCGATTATGACAGTGACTTCCGGACCTTCAAAGAGGAAATGAAAAACATGTTTACAACTATGATGACTTCGCAACAAGAAGAACTTAAAAAACTATATACAACCACAAACAACAATATTGAGCACGCAATGGAAGCTCTTTCAGCTCAAAATGATGAGCTAAAGAAGAAGATTGAGTATCTAGAAACCCGAGCAAGGAGCGACAAAGATTATATCATAATCCTGGAGGACAAAATTGAGGACTTGCAACGAGGAACCCGAAAATCCAATTTCGAAATTAAGAACGTCCCTAAAGTCTCGCAAGAGTCTAAAGAAGACTTAGTAAAAATGGTTCTATCTTTATCCCAATCAGTAGAAAGTCCTATGGATAAAAAAGATATTACAGATATATACAGAGTGCAAAATAAGCGAAGTAATACCAAGAATAGCACAGTGGTAGTTGAACTGGGCTCAACATTACTTAAAACTGACTTTATCAAGAAGATCAAAGATTTTAAAAGAACAAACAAAGAAAAAATCTGTGCAAAACACCTTGGTTTCAAGACAGGTGAATATACTCCAATTTTTGTTTCGGAACAATTAACTTCAAAAGGAGCCCGGCTCTTTTTTCTGGCTCGCGATTTGGCGAAGTCACGTGATTACAAGTTCTGTTGGACCTCCTTCGGAAAGGTCCTTGTAAAGAAAGACGAAAATGCGTCTACAATAACCATAAACAATGAAGCGCAAGTAAATTTCCTAATGCAGCAAAAATGACTAGTCATTTTAAACTTTCCGATATGGTTATACATTATTGTTTTGATGTACTTTAACTTTACTTTAACTTTATCTAACCTTAAGTATTATTTTAATGTCAACACTTTAATTTCTAAGTCTAATTATGTATGCATCGCGCGCTTACTCACTAATGGGACACATACACATTCTATTACACTTTTATATAAATTCGTGATTACTCAAACAACATACTCCACCAAATACACATACACACTGTTCGTACACAATTATCTACCTACGTACACTAACAAAACCAATATTACCACCATCGCTAAGCACTATAGTCCATCCAAATCAACTAAAAATGTATAACACACTACAAACTTTAAACAATATCGACAATACAGAAACTGCAAAAACATTTAGTTGTTCTTCAGAAGAACTAAATAGCTTAATACAAGTGAGTACTATGGATATCACCGTCGTGTCACAAAACATACGTAGTATTTACTCCAACCATAATGACCTGCTACTAAATTTATTGAATTTAAAAACTGACATAGACCTAATATTACTAAGTGAATGCAGACTCGACCCCTCCAAACGCATACCCCAAATAAACAATTACCTGTCTTACCAAACCACTAACCATGTTAACAGGGCCGACGGAGTTGTGGCCTATATTAAAAGTACACACAAAACCAAAGTAAAAGAAGTAAACCTATCACATGCATCCTGCCTTCAAATTAATCTTGCTTCAGGATTAATCGTTTTGGCTATTTACCGGACCCCCTCAATCCCAAAGGCAGACGATTTTATAAACTCACTTAATGATCACCTTACAACTATTGCCTCGAGTAAAAACATAATAGTCACCGGTGACATAAACATTAATCTAATTTATAGTGAAACTGAACACTCTTACGATCGATCAAATAGGCTGAGCTACTTAAATATGTTGGTAATGCACGGGCTAGTCCCGGGGCATTCGCTACCTACTAGAGGCAAAAACTGCTTAGATCACTTCATCATAAAACTTGACCCGTTACATACTACAGCGACCATAGCTATAATAGACACTACCATAACAGATCACTTCATGATTTTCTTAAAAATATCGAATAAAAAATATAAACATAAACTCGCTAAAACAAAAATTACAACTGATTTTATAAAAGCACTAGAAAGCCTAAGTAATTCTGAATTATGTAACCTAATAAATGTAACTAATCCAAACATAGTTTGTGACGAACTAATACGTATAATACAAAACTGTCTCATAAATAATACCTTTATAAAAACAATCTCACATAAATATAGACTAATAAAACCTTGGATGACCATCGGATTACTTCGGTGTATCCAAAATCGAAATGATATGCAGCGTAGATTAAAGATGGAACCCTTTAACGAAATATTAACGATTACTTACAAAAGATACCGCAACTACTGCAACTGTATAATTAAAAAAGTAAAACGGAAATACGATCGTGATCAGCTAACTAAAGTTCGCAATAACCCAAAAAAACTATGGGAAACTATTAATACTATCACTCAAAGGAAACCTAAAAAAACCCCCACTACAGAACTACTAGAACTTAAGACTACCCCGCAGGAGTCCGCCTGTACAGTAAACAAATATTTCTCTAATATAGGTAATATTCTTGCAAATGAAATTATAGCTAACCCCACCAATTGGAGCAAAAATAGTCATGACACACTTAAAGATCCTCCTCTCTCGTCTTTTGTACTTTTAAATACTAACCATTGCGAGGTCCATCGCGTTTTAATGTCCCTGAAAACCGATAGTGCCCCGGGCTGGGATGGCATAACTGTCAGCTTTCTAAAGTCAGCTCAGGCTCTTGTTGTCCCTATTATAACCCACTTGACAAACCTATGCTTCGAGTCCGCTACCTACCCAAATGCCTTAAAACTATCCTTGATAACACCTGTTCACAAGAGTGGGGACAAAACTGATCCGTCGAATTACAGGCCTATTTCCGTGCTACCGTCAATATCTAAAATACTTGAAAGATTAATTAATTCACGTCTATTGTCTTATCTTAATAAAAACAACCTACTCTCGTCATCGCAGTTTGGTTTCAGACAAAACAAGTCTACAGAAGATGCAGTCCTGGCACTTGCCTCCACTGTTACCAGTCAAGTGGACAGTGGAGGCAAATGTCTGGCTGTCTTCTTAGACCTAAAAAAGGCCTTCGATACGGTATCTGTGCCCACTCTGCTTGACAAATTAGAATCAAATGGCATAAGAGGCATTCCACTTGCCCTGTTCAGAGACTATTTAAGTGAACGGAAACAGAAAACTAAGATCGGCAGTGTCGTTAGCTCTGAAGAGACCGTTAATTACGGAGTCGGTCAAGGCAGTGTCCTTGGACCGACACTTTTTCTTGTCTATATTAATAGTCTATGTAACATGCAGATAGAAGAAGGTAACGTTTTTTCCTACGCGGATGACACCGCTATAGTATTCACTGGCAAAACCTGGAATGATGTCCAGGCAAGTGCCGAACGCGGTCTGATAAGAATAGCAGCGTGGCTGGAACATAACCTTCTAACCTTAAACACCTCCAAAACCAACTTTATCTGTTTCTCAAAATATAATATAACTCAACCCTCTTCCGATTTCAAAATTAAAATCCACAAATGCCAATACTCACCTAACCTAAATTGCTCTTGCACGGAAATAACCAGAATTGAATCAATCAAATATCTAGGCATTATGATTGATAAACGGCTGTCTTGGCACACGCACACAGAACTAATTATGAAACGAGTGCGTAAACTAATCTGGACTTTTAAAACACTTCGTCACGTGACCTCTAAAAACCTTTTGCTACAGTTATACATCTCACTAGCTCAATCAGTATTGGCATATTGCCTTCCAGTTTGGGGAGGCGCAACAAAATTAAAATTTCTAGACCTTGAGAGAGCACAGAGATCATTACTGAAAGTCATGCTTTTTAAACCCTTCCGATTCTCAACAGAGAGCCTATATCAGGAATCTGATCTCCTTACCGTTAGAAAGCTTTACGTTCTTAATATCGTCCTATCTAAACATAAATCCCTACCTTATAAGCCCCTACAGATACGAGGTAGACGAAAGAACGTGGTTGCTCCCACTGTCCCAACAAGGTCGGCATTTGCAAGAATACAATACTCTAGCCAATCATCTTATTTGTACAATACTATAAACAATGAACTGGACATCTATCCACTAACCTTCCGCGAATGTAAAAACACTTTGACTAAATGGCTTAAGTTAAAGACTTATGACGAAGTAGAAAATCTAATAAAATCGATGAGAAAGTAATTATAACTTAATATATGGGTAAGGGGTGTTACGCGGTAAATGGAAAATGATGTCCTACATCATTTTCCGATCCCAAGAGCAGTCGTAGGGTTAACTCGCAACACCGAACCACGAGACTTTTCCTCTTAATACCATAACACTTAATCCGTGTACTTCTCCAAAACATGCACTTTGTTTGACATATACGCACAGATTCATATATACATACACAAACCCATACACGCACTCACACACGCACACACACTCGCACACACACACTCACACATTTCAGGCCCGACTCATCCCCAAAAACTTGCGCGCTTAATATGTTAATCTTTTACATACTACATATTTTACTTTGTTACTAAGATCATTGTAAGAATACCCTACTTGTCAAATTTCTTAAAAACTAAACACCACAATTTAATGTAACTTGGGAAGAGCGGAGCATCCTGACACAAGCAAATTAATTGCTTAATTGGAGGCTCCTCATTGTAACTAGCATAAGGTATTTAAGCTGATAATAAACATTTTTGAATTTTTTTTTTTTTTTTTTTTTTTTTTTGAATTCATAACCTAATTACTTTGCCACTTAAAATATCAATTCGCACAAGAGCTTCTTAAGTCCAGTCCATTGCAGGATCGTTCTGTCTCTCTCTCGGGATGGTAATATTGATTACACCCGGGTGCGCCGATGTAATTGTAGATTCTTCGCTTAAGTCCATAGTGCGTCATATCTAGAACTGGGGAAAGCGTAGCCTTACTAAAAGAGTCTGTCTCTACATTAATAAACCAATTACTTTGTCACTTAAAATATGAATTAGCACAAGAGCTTCATATGTCCAGTCCATTACAGGATCGTTCTGTCTCTTTGTTGGTATAATAATATTGATTGCACCCGGGTGCGCCGATGTAATTGTGGTTTTTTCTCTTAAGTCTAGAATGCGCCATATCTAGTACTATGAAAAGGGTAGCCTTACTAAACGAGTCTGTCTCTACATTCATAACCCAATTACTTATAAATGCCACTTAAAATATCAATTAGCACAAGAGCTTCATATGCCCAGTCCATTACTGGACTAGGCGTTCTGTTAGGCTAGTTCTGTCTCTCTCGCGGAATAGTAATATTGATTGCACCCGGGTGTGTCGACGTATTTGTAGTTTCTTCTCTTTAGTCCAGGGTACGTCATAACTAGTACTGGGAAAAGCGTAGCCTTACTAAACGAGTCTGTCCCAACATTGATAACCCAATTACTTTGCCACTTTTAAAATATCAATTCTTAAATGAATTACCTCAGTGGAAGCGCAGAAGTTGGAATATCTATTTAGTTCCATAGTAGCGCTCTATCCATCCAAGCTGTGTGGTGACGGCGACAAATATCTGAATCAGAATATCATCACCCCATCTCATCCCGCGGGGGGCGTAGAAGTCGACCCGAGGGAATATCTACCAGAGGATGGGCAGCAGCTTCCTTCTGATTACTATGACCATCTTACTGCGATCGCCAACCCGCCTGCCAAGCGTGGCGATTACGGCATATCCCCCCAAGACAATTCTTGAGGGAGGCTTGTCCAGCAGTGGACTTATTTAGCTGTAATGATGATGAGCGCTCTATCATATTTCAATAACTTTATCAGGCGCACCGTCGTTCTTCTAGTTTCCATTTTGTTGTTATAGATTTAACGAGACAAACTATACCGTTTGTGTTTATATCGTAACAATCTAAGACTTATTAACAATTACTTGATAAGTCCTATTACAATCATATTAAATCATTAATCACACTAATATTTTAAAGGCGAAAGTTTGTGTGTGTGTATGTTTGTTAGTTCTTCACGTCTAAACGGCTGGAGCGATTTTAATAAATTTTGGTATGGAGTTAGCTGACACCCTAGATTAACACATAGGGTATAATTTATAATCTTTAACGCGGGTATAACCGCGGAACACAGCTATTCAATAATAAAGTCGTTTATTGTCGGTAGCTGTGTGATTGATATGTAAAAAAATGCTCTCGAAAGATATTGAGTTTAGTCTAGGTTAGATTCTATAACTATTTATATAGAATATATTATTAATACTTCTTTGATTTTAAAGATATAATAATAATATCCTGGGACATTATTTACACACGGTCATCTGATGCCATACTAAGTAGAGCTTGTAGTATGCAAACCAGATAACTGATATACTACATATACCTACTACTTTTCTTTTGTAAATACATAATTAGGTATATAGATAAAAACATTAAAAAATAGCTCTTAAAATATCCGGACCTGGCCACTTTATCCTGGGTTAAATCCGTGGTTACGTGAACAATGATTCAACTCAGGAAAAAGTGACCAGTTCCGGGTATTTTTAACTCGGGAAAATTTCAATACGTTGTATTTAGTTTTCAAATATTAATTATTAAAATACCGAAATATGTATAAATATTGTTAAGGATATGGTCAACCATATCCTTAACAATATTTATACATATTTCGGTATTTTAATGTTTAGAAGAACCAAAGCCAATACGACGCAGTCTGCATTTTTATATTTATCTTTTTAATCACCTCTACCTAAAAAAATACAGCCAGAGTTTTGAAATAACTTTAGAATTACTAATGGATGAGTCAGGTCACAGGATCCATTAGGGGAGAATAAAGGGTTTCAGTGAAACATATCTATAAGTCGGACAGATACTACCACTACTAAAATTGGTTAAGCCGTTTTGTAGCTACGATGACATTGACAATCACACAGGCGGATACATTATTTATACATTCCCCCGCCACCCTACGTTTTCGGGGTTACGTTGACGGGCCTGTTGGCGTGGTTGGCAAATGCTTGCTTTTCACGCCGGAGGTCGTGGGTTCGATTCCCACCCAGGACAAATATTTGTAATATAATAAATATCTCGGGACTATGTCACACAGATCATCCTAGCCCCAAACTAAGCAAAGCTTGTACTATGGTTACCAGGCGCCTATATACATACTTATATAGATAGATAAACACTTATATACATAGAAAACATCCATGACTCAGAAAGAAATATTCGTGCTCATCACACAAATATTTGCACTTACCGGGATTCGAACCCAGGACCACCAGTTTCGTAGGCAGGAGCACTACCAAATAGGTTACGGTGAATATTTGTGTGCATGAAAATGTCTATTTGTCCTGAGTCTGGGTGTAATTATCTATATATGTATGTTATTACAAAAGAAAAGTAATATATGTAGTATATCAGTTGTCTGGTTTCCATAGTACAAGCTCTGCTTAGTTTGGGATCAGATGGCCGTGTGTAAATAATGTCCCAGGGGTAAAATGTAAATAATAGCGTATTAATGACGCGAAAAAGAGAATTAGCTGAAGTTACATTTGTGCATCATGAATCTAACTTGGGTTTTAGAAGGTAAGCTGAAAGTAATCGTGTTAATTAAACCGTTTGGCTCTGATAGGTGTATGTTATATAAAGGTTATGGTTAAATAATTGTTAAATGAATGGTTGCTGGTCTGCTAAAAATGCAATTTTGTTGCAACATAGTTTGTTCTTCCTGAAAATGCAAAAGCGATGTGTACTAAATTGATTTTTAATAACCTTTCTCGTTAGTTTTCGTATGCAGCGTGGCGCCCGTTGTTTCTGTACTCAAACTAAACTATGCATGTATTACTGAGCTATATTTCAATTGTATAAAATATGTTAGGTGTATAACGTGTATTTCCTCCCAGTACGGGCCAGATCAATTTGTTCGTACTACAACTATTACAATTAAGTGGACCAATTTAAAATTATGACTCACTAGAGCAAAACCAATTGTACAGACGCCAGCACACCAAGCTACCCCAATCTGTCAATTTCCCCAATTGAAGGTGAACCTTAGGCTTTTGTGATAAAGTTGAAAATCTATGAAAGAAATTTGACAGATTGGGGTAGCTCGATGTGGTAGTGTCTGTCATCTTATGTATTATCGTACTAATATTATAAATGCGAAAGTTTATGAGTATGATTATATATTTGATGTATGGATGTTTGTTACTCTTTTACGCATAAACAAACTTACGGATTTTGATGAAACTTGTAGTAATATAGCTTATATATTTGAATAAGAAATAGGATAATAAAATTTTATATAGTTAAGCGCGGTTTAAACGGCGCGGCACAGGAATAAAATACAATAAATATATTAAAAACGAAATGAATGTGTGGCGCAGCAGCTCAGACAGTCGCCTCGTCGCTTCGTGTCGCGGGTTTGAGTCCCGCGCCGGACAACTATTTGAGTGACCCATAAATAGTTGTTCTGAGTCTGGATGTAATTGGTGTCCGTCTGTTATATTTTTGTAAAGTACCCCGCGACACAGGGATTATGTTCCTTAATGCATGTCAGCATATATATGACAATCTAATTTATATCTGTAAAAGGAGTGATACCTACTCATAATATAAACACTAGATATAAGTATAACTTTGTGTTACATACAACCAGTCTCCACAAAGTAAGTAACTCTTTTATGGGGAAATGTATTAGATTCTATAACAAACTTCCCAGTGATATCCGAGAAATGTCTATGAATAAGTTTAAAAGAATTATAAAAGTCAAATTGTGTAGCAGGGCTTACTACAAAATTTCTGATTATTTAAGTGACAAAACAGCTTGGGATTGAGTCGCTCTCAATTAACACATTTAAATACAATGTAATTTTATGTAAGAAATAAATATTTAAAAGAAAGGATTCCTACTGAGTTTTCTGGCAGTGTTTCTCAGTAGATGCCACGACATGCACTGCACGGTAGGGTAAAAAAATTTGACGATTCCACACAAATGTAATATTTTAACGGAATAAATGACTTTTTGATTTGATTTTGAATGAGGGTAAAAAAAAGTTGTTTATTGCATCTTCCCGATGAAATTAATTTATTCCGCTGATCGACAAAACAAGAACAAAATAGGAGTAAATCCTTATTTACATACAGACATATGAACAAAGGAGTTGGTAATAAGGTTTGCATGAGCATAAATCAATGAACGAGCAAAGGAAAGAGGTCATATGTTTGAGTTAGTGTGAATTCTCCCTCGTTCTCTTCGCGTTGCAGACACGCTTCAATTTATGTGGGGAATGAAGGAGCGGTGTGAAATCAAGTATGATTGTTTATTCGTTAGAGGTAGGAGGTATAAATATAGGTAGAAGGGTAGGTAGAATATATAGAGTGGCCAAGAGTTGACGTTAAACGCAAAATTTAGATTCTTTATGATGAGGATACCAAATGAGGAGTTTTCGAGATAGAAATTGTTTAAAGATTTTATTCGTAAATTTCACCTAACATCAGTTTTCTTGTTCTGTTTAACATTTCTGGTTCAGTTTTTTGTGATTACTGATTAGCATAGTTTAACCGAACAACCTAAGTATGGTTTATCTAATCAGAACTGACTTAGAATTTATTCAAAAGTTCAAATTAGGGTTTGAGCTCTGGACTCCTACATTTTCAAAGTATCAAAAATAAAAAGCCGGCCAAGTGCGAGTCGGACTCGCCCATGAAGGGTTCCGTAGAAACAATTATTTCAGTTGATTAAATGAAAGCAAATTGCGGTTTACGATTTATGACGTATTAAAAAAAAAACTACTTGCTAGATCTCGTTCAAACCAATTTTCATTGTTAGTTTGCATGGTAATGTATATCATATATTTTTTTTAGTTTTATCATTCTCTTATTTTAGAAGTTACAGGGGACAGACAGTCATTTTACCACTTTGGAAGTGTCGATCGCGCAAGCTATACATTTTAGAAAAAAAAGATATTAGAAACCTCAATATCATTTTTGAAGACCTATCCATAGATACCCCACAAGTATGGGTACGAACAAAATTTTTTTTTGAGTTTCAGTTCTATGTATGGCGTCCCCCCAAAATAATTGTTCTTTTTCTATTTTTGTGTAAAAATCTTAATGCGGTTCACCGAATACATCTACTTACCAAGTTTCAACAGTACAGCTCTTATAGTTTCGGAAAAAAGTGGCTGAGACATGCGGACGGACAGACAGTCAGACAGAAATGACGAATCTTTAAGGGTTCCGTTTTTTGCCATTTGGCTTCGGAACCCTAAAAATGGGGAAATACATAGGGGTGATTCGGGTACTCCTCACCATAAAGTATCAAAATTTTGCGTATGTACGTCAACTCCTCGGCCACCTATATACATAGGTACACCCTAAATATGAAAAGATTGTGGTAGTTGTTGTAGTTATTTTAACCTAAAAAAGCAAACATCTATCTGCTGTTTTTTATAATTCTAAGGTATGTATTATTCCTGCGGCATTGTAGCTCTTAAACGGGGAGGAAGTAATGTCTATTGATTTTTTTAAACAATAATATCCAAGATATTATTGTTAGTATCATCGTTAATTTGACATTAGTGAGACACGGCCATCTGATACCAAACTAAGCAGAACTTGTACTTTGGAAATCAGATAACTGATATTATTATTAAAACTGACGTGAGGTGCTAACATAACAAAGATAGTAACGGGTAACTCACGTAATAAATTTTATGTTGAATAACAGATAACTAGGGACCATGTCACACAGATCATCCTAGCCCCAAACTAAGCAAAGCTTGTACTATGGGTACCAGGTGACGATATACATACTTATATATATAGATAAATACTTATATACATAGAAAACATCCATGACTCAGAAACAAATATTCATGCTCATCACACAAATATTTGCACTTACCGGGATTCGAACCCAGGACCACCAGCTTTGTAGGCAGGAGCACTACCAACTAGGCTACGGTGATACTGATAAACTACATATTATACAATTTTTTTTTGTAAATACATACTTATATAGATAATTATACCTTCATGTTTATGCACAAAAAATCTGTTCTGGGTGGGAATCGAACCAAGTACGCCAACCAGTCGTCAAATGGATAAACTAAAACCTTGATCCATTTTAAATTTTATTACTCTTCACTATTTATATTTCTTTTCCTTGATTAGTAGCCCATCGCATTGACAATACTTGTAACATAGTTCCCGCATTTTATAGATTCAAATGACAAAACTGATATCAGTTATATGACCTCTATAATAGTTTTTGGGACTGTTGGATGTTCGATGTTCGATGATACGTGACGGATGATGTGGGACGGATGATGTTTATGTTCATGATATAAAAGACCAATCGCGGATCGGACGGGAACACCAAAGTTTGCGTAGGACACGATAGCAAAGGCTAATTGATAGTAACCAGCGAGGGAGCACGCCCAGACGGAGATGGCAATATGATGTGGGTAACTATGTTAATAACCCGTGTAAGGGAGTAAGAAGACGTGCTAGCAAGATTATACTAGAAATTTCATTTAGATCCATTCAGTAGTTTTGGCGCGAAAACGCGACAGACAGACAGAGTTACTTTCGCATTTAAATTAGTAAGGATATACATAGACTCATGCCTGTTTCCCAGAGGGGTAGGCAGAGACAACGGATTTCCATTTGTCACGATCTTTGCACACGTCTTTTGCCTCGATTACTGTCATTATATTATTCATACATGCTCGCCAGGTGTACACAGGCCAGGTATACTTCTTTGGTCAATCGTTTTTTATTCATTCTTTCTAAATGGCCAAACCATCTCAGCATTCCTTTTTCGATCTTTGTGACTACATCCTCTTTCACACCACAACGCTGTCTTACATCAGTATTTCGAATTCTATCTCTCAAAGTCACACCACACATACTTCTCAGAGCTCTCATTTCCACTGCATTACAGTAAGGATATATAGATAGTTTATGTATATTCATTAACTGCTCCCAAGTTATACAGGCCAACCAAAAGACAACGCTCTTATTAACACAAATACTATAAGACATTAAGCAAAAATATATGCCTTTATTTGCAATAAGACATTTACAGACATTGACAGATATAACATTTCATCAATTATCACATTTATTCATGCTTGCTTATCGTATGGGTAGTGGTAACCCTAGTGTCAGAGTTGCTCAAGCCGCCCAGTAGGCCTCTGACATGGCTTAACGACTGTTGTCTAATGACTACAATCGGGAACGACAGCTTAACGTACCCTCCGAAGCACGGAGACGCTCAGAAATTAAACCACTTTGGCGGTCACCTATCTATGGACTGACCGCAACTCTAGTTGCTTAACCCCGTCGATCGCTTACGGACCGGTGAGAGCATCTAGCTATGAGCACAAATTTATTCATGTAATATTTCGTTTACGCTATTATTATGCAAAACCAATCAAAAGAAAGCGCCTCGATGAATGGTACTTATCTAAACATTATGTTAGAAATTACACAACATTAAGTTAAATATTATGATTACCTACATACATGCGTAGTTGTAATTGACTCTAGCAACCGAGGCTCATTTGGCATCTTCCGCCACCGTATGTATAATATTCACGCCAAATCATAAATTCCGTCCAAACGTAAGATTTCTCGAAGTCCCCTAATTGTCTGCATTGTGTGTAAGACTTAGCTCGAATTTGAACTTTAAGTCAAATCTATAATGTCTATATTATCGTAGAGCTGTGTATTAGGAAATATTAAGCAAATTCTCCGTCAACCGGGACAAGTCGCGTGGTTATGGCAGATACCGTGGTTAAAATGAAGATTTAATTCTGCGATTCAATTTATTTCAAGCATTTGATGATTTAAAAGATCTATTTCTGTTTAAATTAAGTAGTACTAAAATCTTGTAATAAGACTAGTAGATAAGAAAATAGCTAGTGATTTATCTAGATTACAATTTATTATTTACTTTACAGTCCAACCCGTTTGTGTAATGCCTTACCTATATCGATAAGTAGAACCCAATCGAAAGTTTTCAGTAGACCTCAGGGGTCTCAATGAAAGGCTAGTCTTCATTGAGATTGGCCGCTATAGCCATAAATTTCGATATTTACTACTTGTCGTATGGGCAGTGTTAACCCTGGTCTCAGAGTGGTTCAATCCGCTTACTAAGTCTCGGACATGGCTTACCGCTGTTGCCTAATGCCATCGGGACCGACAGCTTAATGTGCCCTCCGAAGCATGGATACACTCAGAAATTAATACAATTACGGTCACCCATCTATGGACTGACCTCGAGCCTAGTTGCTTAACCTCACCACCACTTATTACCGGTGAAAGCATCTGGCTATGAGCGCTTCTATAAAAGGCAAGTATTTACCATGTCAATCGGCCTGTCAAGCGAACTGAATTTAAAAACAAAATGAAACAGAATACCAATAAAAACAAAAGAGATGTGATTGGGTGTGTTAATTCTTATGGAATCCATTCCTATAAATATTATGACAGCTGTCGCACTATTTACAAGAAAATACTGAAGATGAAAATAAAATAGTCGACATTTTTGTGAGGTTGCGACTGTCAATAAAACGTTTTCGAATCCAATCCATCATTATTTTTGGACCCTTATTGACTTATGTTGTTTATTCGTTCGATCAAAGTCAAGAATAAAATCGGGTTTGAGATAAGTTAATTTTAGAAAGACTGGCGTTCAAGTCTCGAGGTAAAATAGGTTTAAAGTGCATAGCGCTGCCGTCTGCGATAAGATCTTTTCATCTCAGGTAGTATAACCCCTTGATAGTTAAAAGAGTTTATAACTTTGGAGCCAAGAATATTGAATTTATGTTATAAAATCTTAAGATACAAATAAAGATACGCTACTCTTGACTGATTACGTCTTACTAGAGTTAATATCTCAATGGTGAGTATAGTATTATAAGTACGCACAATATATATTTTAGTGTCTGCCTCGTTGGTTTAGCGGTAGCATGTTCAACCGTGGATAATGAGGTCCTGGGATCAAATCCCGGGTTGGGCCAAAAAGTGATTATGGGACTTTTCCGCAAAAATAAATTTCCCAGCACCAGCCTGAAGACTGGAAGTTGGCGGTATTACAACCCCGTTTCTCGGAGAGCACATAAAGCCGTCGGTCTTGTACCTGACCTCTTTCCGGTCGTGTCGCTAGTCATCCCATCGGATTATGAGCCTGATGGAATAGAAAGAGCCCCTGTGTTTGCGTACACACTTGTGCACTATAATATGTCCTGCGCAATTGGCTAGTCTCCGTTGAGACTGGCCGCCGTGGCCGAAACTCGGTCAGGAGGACAATATTATTATTATATATTATAGTGTATGTGCATAGAAAAGAAAAAATAATCCGAAGGTAAAGCAAACCAAATGAGATCTGAGCTAATTAATGGCTTTCCATGTTATCTGAAGCACGCGGATTTGTTTCCTCTAGATTCATAGCAACTCATAGTTAGGAATGAAATATAACATTGATTTTCACAAAAATGGCGATCCGGAACTGAAACCTCGTGATCTGCGGTTGAATACGCTATAGGTAGATTAGCGATGATGTCGATATCATTTTAATTAAATAAGGGTTTCAAAATGTGCACGTGTAGCGCAGCGGCTAAGACAGTCGCCGCGCCGCTTCGTGTCGTGGGTTCGAGCCCGCCCTGGACAACTATTTGTGTGCCCCATAAATAGTTGTTCTGAGTCTTGATGTAATTTGTGTCCGTCTATTATATGTTTGTAAAGTACCCCGCGACACAGGGATTAGATTCTCTATTGCGAGCGTTGTCTGTGCTAACAAAGAATCAACTACGTGCTCATAAACCAGCAGCCGAACAGCCTTCTCGCCGGCGCCAGCGGCCAATGGGGGCCCCATAACATAATAATAACCTAGAAGCCCTTTCGATTTAGTTCTAGGTTATTTAAATAACTCTTTCGGAGTATAATCAATACATATAAAAATAATAGTCCTAATTCACTCACTATTTGACGTATCAATGCCTGTTGAAAAAAAAAAGCTTTAAGAGGCTAGTTCAAGAGATCTCAATCAGGCTCATAAACTGTGTTCCTGACTTTAGCACAGAAGGCTTTTTAAGATGTAAGTTTTAAGTGGATCCACTAAGTACAATGCGCCGTAAGTCAGCCCACGCCGTGTTATGCTTTTAATATTTTACTAAATGATTCATTCACTTCATTCATGCTTACGAACTAAGATCGTAAAACAGCTTCTAGTTTCAAGGCGAGGTGTTAAAATGTGTTATGACGTCGCTAAGTCTTTGTTAAAAATATATTGTGTAAGAATATCTTTAAAGGAAATATAGCTTGAATGAGATTTTTTATAAACTTTTCCTGTTGCTTCTGAGAGATCTTTTTTTATATAGATACGATTTATTATTCAGAGTGGTACGTCAACTAAGGAAAATGAGCTGTTAGATAAGGAAATAAATGTGCAGTTAACGACTTAATTAATCTATAACATAACAAGCGGACGAACTATTACGGTAAACAACCGTACTCGTAGTAGCCCATCCGTTCGTTTCACTATCTACTATCACCAAATACATCGTGTGGATATTAATTACCAACAGCTTAAGAAGGAGGAATAGAACGGAAATATTTTGATCAATATCGGAAATCCTTTAGATTTGTGCAATATTTGTCACTGTTTGTACATTTATACTGTGTTAGGATAGGACTCCTTTCTACACTTAACAATGAAAGTAAATCAACAGGAACTTAAAAGCCTATAATCAACTCATTTCTGTATATATCATTATTATCATATCGGCTTAAGAAAGTCCACTTCTGTACAAAGGCCTCCCCAAAGATCTTCCAATTATCGGCCTTGCGCTAAAGTAGTCAGCGATAATAGTTTGTCCCTAACAAGGCTATTTATGTCGGATTTGAAAAAGGTACGGAGATAAATATAAAAACCTTTTTAATAGGTACCTTTAAACCATGCTAAGTCCTTTCCTACTACTTATAGATATAACATATTATAATCGAAGTTAGATGGAAAATATATGTTCAGACATTTATCAAAATAACCACCTTGAAGTACTCACCTTCGCTACATCATGTAGAACTTTAGATAGAACAGGCCCCTTATACGTACTAGTAATTGCAAAACAAGAGTAAGAATCCTTTTCCCTTGGCACGGTTCCAAGTCTCAGTTCCGAATACAAGAAACGTAGGGCATGAAAAAATAAAACCCGTAAAATAGAGCCTCAGCATACCGACTCGAAACAAATGTATCGCAGTTTTTGTTATATGAAAATGTACGTCTCGCTATGTGTATTATCAATGGGAAAGTGAATAAGATACAAGGTATAAGAGAAATTGCCTCGCTTACTTGTTACATTGAATTTGTTTTTGTGCTAAAGTGTGATAATTTGTAATGACATCTCAAAGTTTTTTTTAAAGACATACCCGCACCAATTCAATGAGTCGTACAGTACACAGGGATTAACGACTCACAAGTAGTTGTCCAACAACTCACGCAAATAGTTGCTTTGTGCGGGTATCGAACCCGGGACATGAAGTGGCGAGATGACTGTCTTAACCACTGTGCCAAAAGTCATCAATTTTAAATAATTGTTGTACTTATAACAATATTTATTGCCAAGCTGAATTTTCTGTAATCGTAAGGACATTACAAAATAAATTAATCAATTTGATCGGCTTTATGAAAAGTTTGTTTTATTGGTGTCTGGATCACTAAGATTAAATCCTCAAATGTAATTGCATAGTAAGGAGTTAATTTTCTGTCATTTAAATTAACTAGTGCCGTGTGATTTAGTAGAGAAAATAAGTAGGTAGACGTACGTTATTTTAGTAAAAACATTGGGCTCCCGTATATATTGTTGGTTAATATTCATTTTGATTGTGATCACATTAAACTTGTATAAGATAATGTCCTCCTAGCCGACTTTCTATTCCTTCACTCTCATGATACGATGGGACGACTAGCGACACGACCGGAGGTCAGGTACAGGTCCGACAGGTTTACGTACTCACCGAAGCACGGTGGTACAGTACCGCCAACAACCAGACTTCGGGCTGATACTGAGAATTTTTTTTTTCATAAAGGTCTCAGAATTTCTTTTGGCCTGACCCGGGATTTGAACCCAGGACCTTGATATCTACGGTTGTCTCATTATATAGATTCAAAGAAATTTTATCGTTTTTCTAAAGACAACAGCATTGTATCCTTCAAGAAAGTTTGGAAATGATCGGTGTCAGCAAGTCGTGAGTGCTTCATAGTCTACAGAGCTGTTTGTGATCAGATGGGTTATAAGCTTTTCATGCTGACTAAACACTAACATTATTCTAGAATGTCAAGGAAGAGTCAATTTCATAAAACTACAAATACGCATAGTGTTGGCAGGGTTATTTTGTTGAATCTATTAAAAAATAAGATAAGATAATTGTTTATCTTATCACATAACATAAAACAATAACAATAATGCACCTATTATTGTTATTGTTTTATGTACAGTTATAATAATTATTATATAATAAATTAATTTTTCATTTATTTGTAAAAAATGAGGCGCTCTTAGATGAGCTCACCGGTCTGTCAGTGCTCGGGGAGGTTAAGAAACTAGGGTCGCGGTCAGTCCATATATGGGCGAACGCCAAAGTGGTTTATTTTTTTAACTTAAGGACACTTCGGAGGACATGTTAAGATGTCGTTCCCGGTTGTAACTATTAGGAAACAGTCACTCAGCCGTAGATAGATAGATAGGTACATTTTATTGCTCATCACAGAATAAAATTTAGATGTATAGACATAGTTTCAATTTATGTACAATTGGCGGTCTTATCGCATAAGAGCGATTTCTTCCAGACAACCGTTGGATGGACTAGATTAGCGATTGAGAAAAGTGGCTAGCAATGTACTGTAAAATAACTTTAAATTTGTTTTAAATAGATACTTAAACAAGCCCGATATGGCTAAGGCCTACTGGGCGGCTTGAACATCTCTGACACTAGGGTAACCAATGCCCATACGATAAGTAAGTATTGTAAATGATGTACGGACTGATTGAAAAAATCTATTCTTTGCGTAAACATTGTAAAAATTGTACCCCAAATTATTTATATTGAGCTTGTGGTGCTTACCTATAAGAGGTAACTATACTGGAATTTGTTCTGTGTACCGATTCTGTCTTATGTTTTAGTATAAGTTACTGTTGGTAAGCCAAAAATAAATAAATAAATAAATTATCGTCGACAAATTGACGGAATATGGCTCCAATATTACAGTTTGAAGGTTTCTTGTTACTTATTTTTGGAAGTCATTGCGATAGATTTAGTCACACATAATTCGATACGTGGCACAAAGAAACGTAAGTTGTGTTTGCGCCCCTGTGGTGGAATGACTCTTAGAACAAATGACGGACGGATTAAATTCGACTGCCCTGTTGGACTAGTGGTTAGTGACCCTGACTGTTAAGCCAGAGGTCGTGGGTTTGATTCCCATCCCGCGCAAATATTTGTGTGATAAGCCGATTAAAAAATAATCGTGTTGGATATAAAATTATTGTATTATATTATAATATTGAATGTAATTTATCTATAACTAGCTGGGCCCGGCGGTTTTACCCGCGTTAAACTTTTTAAATTACCACAGCTCCTCCCCCGTAGGTGATAGCGTGATAATATGTAGCCTATATGTTGACCCGAACTCTTATTAATATTCATGCAAAATTTTAAGTTAATCCATGCAGTCCTTTTTGAGTTTAGGCCGGACATACATACAGACACACAGACAAACAGACAAAAAATCTAAAAAGTATATTTTTTGGTTTCGATATCGATTGTACATCACGCCCCAAGTATCCTTTTAAAAAAATATTCAATGTGCAGTTTTGACTTTTTTACGATTTTATTATATGTATAGATAATATTGGATGTAATTTATCTATAATATATATGTATTTGGAAGAATATAAGTATGTTTGTCAGAAGTCTGGTTGCCATAGTACGGGCTCTGCCTAGTTTGGGATCGGATGACAGTGTTATCCCAATATATTTCAGATCTGACTAGATGGTTGGTGAACTTGGTGGATGCTTACCCGTCACGCCGCATGTCGTGGGTTCGATTCCCACCCAGGACAGATATTTGTGTGCATAACATGTCTGTTTGTCCCGAGTCTGGGTGTAATTATCTATAAAGCTATGTATTTACAAAAGACAAGTAGTGTATTTTAATATATCAGTTACCTGCTTAGATTGGGATCAGATGGCCGTATGTAAATAATGTCCCAGGATATTATTATTATATTTATTTATATAATAATTTAAATGTGAATAATGTATCACTAGAAGATACTAGTTGTTGCTTGTCTTTCCCCAAATCGTTGTAAATGCTCGTATCAACTTTCCCAAACATTCTAAGTTTGCATAATCTAATTTGAAGTGGTAACAAAAAGCGTGAATTTGCTCAGTAATGCTCAGTTTGGCTCAGGTTTGTTTAATTAGGACTGTGATGTTTGTTTACCCACAACACAGGGAAACACTTTAAGGGTTCAAGTAAAAACGTGAGCGCAGTGTAGGATTGCTTTTTGTGATAGAGGTATGTTTGTCTTTATTTGGTAGTTAATAGAAGAGCATACAATAATACTGACTGCACCCTACATGAAAATTGCATTCAGGTTAGATATCTATTAAGTTCAATTAAGTTAAGTTAATGTTAAATTCTTCAAAATTCGATTAAGTGGTTTCTGTATCGTAGCGTGTTTCGTAGCTACTACACTATACATTACTACGGCGTAGCAGCTACGAGCTATTTTTAAGATCTTATGAGTAACAACGAATTTAATATAAAGTTGTACTATTATTGTGAACTTATTTTAGTATATTAAGAAATAAATATTTTTAATCTTTATATTGTCGTGCGTCTTATACAGAGTTAATGGAAAATCATATTGAATGAATTGATCGAATTCATAATGATTGAATTTGAAGAGACAGAGAATTTAGCAGAGAATCGAATACCTAATCAGAAACCAAACAGCCTTTTTGCCACATAAAATAATAATCAATAAGCCTTTTCGATTTAGTGCTAGATTCCGGTTCTGTTTTAGGTATTTACCTTACACTTCGCTTCATTTCCTAAAAATATGTGTATTTTTATTCTAAACTTTAGAATAAAAAAAAACACATATTTTCACTTTTGTAAATTTATGAGTACTGCAATTTAACCTAGCTTTTTAAATTACCTAAAACCTTATACATATATTAGCAGTAAAAGCGTAATAGATCGTAGTGTATAATGTTTGTCAGTACGAACGTAATAAAAAACGTATTAGTGTCTGCATAATGTATGTTCATGATGTTAATATATCTTACAGGTAGTTTATGTTGCCGTTAAGTGCTACTGATAAGTTTTCCTGGTATTCGAATAATATGTTTGCGCAGAGAATAGATAGAGGGTTTGTGTATAACAAGCCAAACTATAACAAACCTATTCTTACCAAAATATTGTGTTATACAAAACAAACGTATAATATACGTCACATGGATCGTCCTAGCCCCAAACTAAGCAAAGCTTGTACTATGGGTACCAGGCGACGATATACATACTTATATAGATCGATAAATATCCATCCATGACTCAGAAACAAATATTCGTGCTCATCACACAAATATTTGCACTTAAAACTTTGAACCCAGGACCACCAGCTTTGTAGGCAAAAGCACTACCAACTAGGCTATGGTGATCGTCAATATTATATGTTTGTTTTGTATATATAATACATTTACTAATTTTTCTATTGTAAATACATACTTATATACGTAATTACACCTAGCATCAGGACAAACAAATATGTTCATGCACACAAATATCTGTTCAGGTTGCGAATCGAAACCACGACCTGCAACGTGAAAGGCAAGCATTTAACAAACACGTCAACCGGCCGGTCCAACTATGTATATATAACAAATGTTATTATACTAGAGTGAAAGTGTAGTTTGAGTGTGTTTCTACCAGAGACGTGCGAGAATGCGTTGCGAGGGAAATGTTTGTTAAAAACCAATCGAAGCGTTTCATTTATTTATCCTCACTCAGCGTAGCTCCTGTGGAAACGGCTTAGAGGAGAAAGGTTATTGTACGTTCAAAATAAGAGAGGTATGGGTGCGATGGATGTGTGAGAGGGATGTGTGCCAGAGACAGAAGCGAGCGAGAAACTGCTAGCAGTCACTATACGATGTTGGTTGCATTATTATACTCATCTCACTGTTTCATAGCGTCGCTACGCATCCTCGCACCGCTCAGTGGCCTAGCACACCTCTGGTGTAAACGTAGTTTTATACTTAATATATATATATATATATATATATATATATATATATATATATATATATATATATATATATATATATATATATATATATATATATATATATATATTTCGTAGATTTTAAAAGAGCGCTTGTAAATAATCAGAACATGTTTATTTTATTCATCCAGAAAACTTACAGCTAGAACAGAAAAACATACAATAAAGGATGAAGGTCAATTACAAGTTTTCGCTACTAAAAATAAGTAGCTGATGTTCGTAGTAATATAGTTCAATATACATAATTATTTCTAGGTACAGACGCCAGCATATCCCGTGCCCTCACCGTAATGTTGCAGGTTCGTCTATTATTTTGTAGCAACTAGTAGCAACAATAAGTTGATCTCGCATTGTATAGGCTTTCCGTACAATACGAGGTCAGTTTATACTGGACAGTTTAGCTTGATAAGCAACTGTCAGTAGGCATGCCAGCACATCCAGCTACACAAATCTGTCAAATTTATTTTATAGATTTTCAACTTTATCACAATACCATAAGGTTCACTTTCAATTGGGGAAATTTGACAGATTGGGGTAGCTTGCTGGAGTCTGTACATATAGACTGCCTCCGTGTTTGTGTGTAAATAGTTTAATTAATATCCCAAACATTAGTTGCGAAACTTTCTATATAATATATAAATACAATCAATAAACTATACTGCTGAAGTCTCCTATACTGTGGTCAACACAAATAGTTCTACAAGTTCCAGTATAAAATGGAGCAAAGAAGGTATTACAATAAAATGGCCGAGTAAAGTCGACAGGGCAAGTGGTAACGTCTGATATCCTTGTTCAACAAGTTCTTTTGTGAAGATATTACTACTCACTGGGCTAGAATTTACAGAAACTACCACTATAGAGGTTTTACTAAAGTTTTATAACATTGTAGATAGGATTAATATATAGAATCATAGATAAATCATTCGGTACAAAAACCTCATAGATCCAGCATACTTTTGTTTGTCTAATACGTTTTACAGATTTTGGCAGGACAGTTTAAAAATACATACCTACGTGAACGATTTTTTAAATCGCGATCTCATTTTTTCTAACGCTAACAAGTGTTTAAAAAATTTGGTAATTAGTAAAAAGATTATGTGTATATAATGTGTGAAGGTATAAGGTATATATTGAAATTAATATCAAATGTAATACTTTCTTTCCATTGGTGCCACAGTATCAAGTTTCAAAATCAAGAAAGTAAGGAAATACAGTAACAGTTTTTGCCGCTTACATATCTTAAATTTTTCAAGAAGTAACATCTAATTTGAAATAAGTTAAGCGTTTTAACATTTTTATATACGAGGGGTCTTATTAAAAAAGCGCGCGCCGTTCTAAGTTTAACAGATCCAATTTTTCTGTATTATTTACTGTTTACTTACATATCATTCTAGCAACGATAAGCGTTTCGGGGGTTGCAAATAATGAATGAAAATGTCTAAACCTGACATTTTTAAGAAGAATGCATCACGGTTTAAAGAAATAAAAAACCGTAATGCAATATGCAGATGAAGACCTTCATATTCCAGTGAGGTTCTTATTTCAAAGTAAAGGTAGGTAACTGGCTTTGAAATGTTCAGCCTTTGCAAAGAAATTTCGTAAAATAAAATATATATTTTAAATAAAGTTGGGTTAGCTTAGGCGCTGATATTCGGTAGATATTCTAAACACTAGTAGCAGTAGTTGCTGGAATATTGCACTTTAAAGAGGGCTCGTTGATAACACGACAAGGAGACCTTTTAGTTAATTTGGTTCCGAAACCTGAATATTGTATTATATTAACTATAATGTACTAACAATAATTGTATGCAGCTAATTTGAAACGTTAACATAGCCACATAAAATCCAAGCTATCAGTGTTCATACTATCAACATATTACATAAACAACTTTAAAAAACAATTTAGCTATTACAATGTAAACTTGTAATCTGACATTTATTCAGGCAGCGCCTAATCGAGCGGCGGACATGACATGTTGTGACGTCATCGCGTCAGCCCGTCAGCTCAAGTTGCGTGTCATCGTTGAGTGTGGTTGATTGACTTTTATTATTTAGTCCGAGGCTTGTAGAGTGACTCGTCGGCAAAAGGGAGACTTATTTCTGAAATTTTATGGTTTTTATACGAACATGCTTTTGAGTGTGAATGGAACAACCGGAAGGGAAAGACCTCGTCGAACATTCTCTAATCAAATCGGAGACGTTCTCAAGAAAGGACAGGTCAGAAGTACCCTAAACTGGCGAGCATGTATGAAGAATATAATGACAGTAATCGAGGCAAAAGACGTGAGCAAAGATCGTGACAAATGGAAATCCGTTGTCTCTGCCTACCCCTCTGGGAAACAGGCGTGAGTCTATGTATGTATGCTTTTGAGACCAAATATTATGCTACATTAAAACTATTATATGTAGTGGAATGTATTGCATATCCAAATCAGAATGTCTTGGCCATTCTGATTTCGATATGCAATATCGATATGTAGCTTCTCATTTAAAAGAAAAGTTCGAGAGCATATAGAAACCCCTCGATTATATTTAAATATGTATATGATTACATGATCGGATTGAATAGTATAGTAACGTATGTTCCATTATATAGTATTGTATAGACCAGTTTTTTTTACTACTAATGTTTGGTTTATGAGCTTTATAATAATAATAATAATATATAGTTTATTTTTCACTCACAAGTTATGATTAAGTTTACAAATGTGACACTTATTTATGGGCTAACTTTGTGAGAGACTGGCGCTCGAAGTAGGTTAAAAAATAACCTGTATTACGAGTCACCAGGCCCTCCCGCAGAAGGTACAAACAAGATAACAGAGCAAGACATAATTATAGCATTGTAAAGTATGATCTTATAGACTAGAAGAATAACAAAATAAAAACATAAGAAAAACAAAAGAATAAAATCATAATAAAAACAAAAACAGCTTAAATAAAAATAAAAATAACAGCCTAAAATGGATACTAATGTGTGTGTGATTGTGTAGTGAATGGAATGTTTTGCGTTTGTGTGTGTGGGCAAGAGAGATAGAGATAGAGGGCAGTGATAACGACACAATCCGAAATTTAAAGATGTCAGTGCGAAGGTAGTTACGATAGTGGAATTAGCAGTTTTTCAGTGTCTGAGTAATTTAAAGTTTGAAGATAGTTTGATACTGATGCTTTGCAAGTTGATTTGAGAAGAGGGTATAGGTTTAGGTGAGAATTAATTTTATTGTATAAATAGGGTCCGAGAAAACAGTAAAAACTTTGAGAAAGGGCTGTCTTAGCGGGATATGGCTCGCATATTTTGCCCTTTCGACGTTTGTCTTTAACAAGATCAGGGTCATATGGGAGTTGCGAGTGTTGCTTTAGCACAACATTCAATATAAAGACTTGTCTTACTGTGAGTGTATTCCATTTTTCATATAATTCGACTGTAGGGAAGCGAAAAGGTAGAGCAGCGCCTACCTTCAGAATGGCCCGCTGGGCCCTTTCAACATAGATTAGATGAGACTTCGCAGCACCACCCCAAGAAATTATACAATAATCGATCAGAGACCGGCATAGCGCATAATATACTGTTTTTATTACATTCATGTCATTAATGTGTCTAAGGGACTTGAAAATATATATAAGTTTGCGCAGGCGTGTAACTAGAGCTTTTATATGCGGTTTGAACGTCAAGCATTGGTCCATGGTAATACCAAGATATTTGACGTTTTCAGTCCTAGAGAGTGAAGCACAATTGCATGAAGATAGTTCAAGTGAGCAGGAATGAGCATAAATGTTTAGAGTAAGAGGAGGGAGTAAGTTTCGCCTGTGAGCAAATGTTACATATTTTGTCTTGCTGATGTTCAAGGACAGCACATTGTCATGTAGCCACATGTGGACGGCATTAAAACCATTTTGCGCAGTGTGAAAAACTTCCTCCCAGGTATCGCCAAGAAAGAATAGGGCAGTATCGTCGGCAAACGTTACGATTTTGCCATTGACGAGTTGGAGTTGACATAGCTGATTGATGTATACCAAGAACAGCGTTGGGCCAAGTATACTTCCTTGTGGTACACCGTACACCACGGGTAGCTCACTACTCAACCTCTGGTCTATTTTAACTCGCTGCTTTCTGTTTGTGAGATAGCTTTCAAAGAGTTTCAGAGGGACTCCTCTGACTCCTATCTGCTCAAGCTTGTTCAGGAGGTGAGGAATGGATACCGTGTCGAAGGCCCTGGCAAGATCAAGGAACACTGTGAGGCATTTTTTCTTTTTGTCCAAGCTTGTTACTATAGCATGCATCAAGTTGTGTACCGCTTCGTTGGTAGACTTCCCTTCACGGAAGCCGAATTGTCCGGAGGAGAGAAGATTATTGCGCTCCAGGTATTTTGTCAGGCGTCTGTTTAAAAGGCGTTCCAAGACCTTCGATAGTGCAGGTAGGATCGAAATTGCTTTGCACCTACCATGCTCTCTCTGCACCATCCTAAGCTTGACTGGCAGAAAATGCCTAGGGCATTAAGTCCGCCTTTGTACAGACGTCAGCACACCAAGCCACCCAAATCTCATAAATTTCCCCAATAGAAAGTTAACCTTATGCTTATGTGTATATCTATATAAGAAATTTGACAGATTGGGGTGGCTGGATGTGCTGGCATCTGTACAATTTTATTGGCATAAAGTGATAAATAAAAAAAATTGATCCGAGGCAGTCTTTGGGGACTGCCGATAGATGTGAAAACAATTTATCATTTCTCATACTCGGAAAGTAGTATTTATTTGATCCGCGTAGCGAGTTGAAGATGCTACTTCTCACCTTTGGGTGGTAAAGATTCATAATAATTGCTTCCCTCCCTATGGTGGGAATAAATTTAAAAAGTTTAACTAAATTTGGTTAGGCAGTCGGCTATAAAAAAATTAACATAATTAAGAAAAATATGCACAACGCCGCCAAAGAAGTTTTCACTTCAACAAAAAATTTATAAATAGAAACCACTCTATATTAATAATAATATGACGGTCACCGTAGCCTAGTTGGTAGTGCTCCTGCCTACGACGCTGGTGGTCCTGGGTTCGAATCCCGGTACGTGCAAATATTTGTGTGATGAGCACGAATATTTGTTTCTGAGTCATGGATGTTTTCTATGTATATAAGTATTTATCTATCTATATAAGTATGTATATCGTCGCCTGGTACACATAGTACAAGCTTTGCTTAGTTTGGGGCTAGCATGATCTGTGTGACATTGTCCCGAGATATTATTATTATTATAATATTAATCATAATAATGTCCTGGGACATTATTTTCACACGGCCATCTGATACCCAAATAAGCAGAGCTTGTACTATGGAAACCAGATAACTGATGTAAGTACCTACTGCATATACTACTTCTTTCTTTTGTAAAAACATACTTATATTTATATTTAATAGCAAAGTTTATTATGCATCTTTGACTAGGTCAATATTCCTATTGGTTAATCGTTCGGAAAAGGTAACACCGAAGCGTAGTTAAGTAAACAAGGGGAACCCTTTCCCAATTAATTGTTACGTCGGTAACTGATAATGTAAAGTTAAGCCTTCCTATAAATACAGATTATCGGAAATTGTCTCATTTCAATTGTTTGGGTTCTAAACAATTAAAATTATAATACTGGTTTAACATTGATGAGGGTTGTGACAGCGACCTCATTGTGTGGGTACGGGTTAAAACATAATACTTCCTTGAAAGTATTGCATGCTAGAGTGGCATTAATGGGTAAAATCCAGGTTTGTATAACCTGGATTTTACCTCATCAATCCTCAAATCATATACTGAACATGTGCTCAATAGCTGTGCCCCGCGATTGCACCCGCGTTAAACTTTTTTTTCTTTTTTTTTTTTTTTATTAATTCTTGTACACACAAAACATACAGTAAATAGATAAAAGTGCGAAGAAATGATTAGTACAAAGGTGCTGCTTATTTCCAATTATTTATAAAATATTCCAATTATTATTATTCGGATATATGTAAAAGCTATATTACTACAATCTTACATCAAAATTCGTTCCGTAGTTTTTACGTCAAAGTGTAACAAACATCCACAAATCCATACATTCATACTCACAAACTTTCGCATTTATTATATTAGTAAGATTGAAAGATATATGACTGGCCTATTATTGGTCTAGTGGTCAGTTACCCTGACTGCTAAACCAGAGGTTGTGGGTTCGATTTCCACCCGGATCAAATCTTTGTGTGATGAACACGATTATTTGTCTATGTGTAATTTATTTGTAATATTGTATATGTACGTATTTAAAAATATATAAGTAAGTTTATCAGTTATCTGGTTGCCATAGTACAGGCTCTGCCTAGTTTGGGATAACAGTGGGTTAGTAGTCCTAATATATCTATTATTATTATTATTTATACATTTTATTTCATCCTACTTGCTACTCTAAAATAAGTTCAGATCTATGGACAGCCTTCTCAGAGCAATTGCTTCATTCAGAATCTTTTATATGTCGTTATATGTCATATGATGGTCTTCGATAGCTAATTGTCTCACAACAACAATGTCATGTTTAGTAAAGGCGATTGTTTGACGCAGTGCATAAAGAGTGCGTGTTAACACAAAGTAAGAAAATAGTAAATTTATATTACGAAGGATGACTCTCGCAAACTGAACCGGGCCTCTATAACGTATCGTGCAGAATCCCAGCGAGATCCAAATCAAATAATCTTTCGAGCTCCTTAATTAATCAACTGATTACTTCTATTTCAATGAGGTTAGAAGTTATATAAAAGGTAGTTAGCCCAGATTCTCGTACGTCTGATGACGTATAAGATTTACACGCTTTATTATTTGTACTACTGTTAAATATGCTCATGCCATTTGCAATAAAACGGATCGTAAGAGATTTGTGGGGTGAAACACGTAGGGACGCGTGTAACGTACGCGGTAACTTGCAACAGCAACACTTGTTTGCTGACTTTTAAAGGCCGGCAACGCACCCGCGACACATCTGGTGTTGCGAGTGTCCATGGGCGGCGGTGATCACTTACCATCAGGTGACCCACTTGCTCAAGTGTTTGTCGCCCTCTAATATAAAAAAAAATATAATAAAGAAAAGAGCCGCGATTGAAAGCCAGTTTCTATATTTGTACAATTAATCATCATTACATGTCAACGGTTAGTTATAAATAATCCGATAAATATGTATAACAATTTCAATCCCCCTGTTTAATCTTAATATAGAACCAGTGACGTCATCAGAACAACACATTATTTAAGTACAGACGCCAGCACATCCAGCTACCTCAATCTGTCAAATTTCTTTTATAGATTTTCTACTTTATCACATAAGCATAAGGTTCCCTTTCAATTGGGGAAATTTGACAGATTGGGGTAGTTTGATGTGCTGGCGTCTGTACATCAATGGCATAGCTATTAATTACTACAGTCCATTTATCACACTGTCAGAACAACTGTATGCAGATATCATATATCCGGAAATTAATGATCAAACAAGAGAGCTTAATTAAATATTAAATACGTGCGATTATCAACCGGTTCGCAGATGGGTAATATTTTAAATTTTATTTGTGGACAGTAACGTCCAAAAGAGTATTTGTTATCAGGGTGGGGGGAAGCGTCCACAACCCCTCTGGTGTTGCGAGTGTACATGGGCGGCGTTGATCACTTACCATAAGATGACCTACTTGCTCGTTTGTCGCCCTCGTATATAAAAAAATATATTAATCCAATTTAAAAATACACAAATTTTACTTATTATTAAGTAACACTTGAATAACTAATCATAACAGTATCTCAATCAAGCCGTAATTATATTCATCCCGCAAACAGATCATAACTTGTAATATCAGTTTTGAAGAAATTTAATATATCCGAAACTGATCTTGATTAAACTTGGAGTAGAGATAGATTAAACTCTAATAAACTAATTTTTAAAGCATTGCAACATGGCTGGCTGGTTGGTATGATTGCTAAATGCTTGCCTGTCACGCCACAGGTCGTGAGTTCCCATCCATGACAGATAATTGTGTCCATGAACATGCCTGTTTGTCCTGAGTCTGGGTGTAATTATATATATAAGTATGTATTTACAAAAGAAAAGTAGTATATGTAATGTATCAGTTATCTGTTTTCCATAGTACAGACGCCAGCACATCAAGCTACCCCAATCTTTCCAATTTCCCCAATTGAAAGTGAACCTAATGCATTTGTGATAAATTTGAAAATCTATAAAATAAATTTGACAGATTGGGGTAACTGTATGTGCTGGTGTCTGTACAAGCTCTGCTTAGTTTGGGGTGTAATAAATGTGAATTATGTCCCAAGATTTTATTATTATAATGGCTTAAGAGCTATGTTAAAAAAATATATATAAAAATATGTAATGACATGAAAACAAGCAACCTATACCAACACAACTAAAGATTAGTTGTCCCAATTTAATTTTATAGATAAATAATGGGGTTAATTAGGGACACGTAAGAACCTGCCCGCCAATAATGCGTCCGGTATGTATAAGCCTCTTTAGTAGTTTGATGGTTATATGCGTGCGTGCCCTATTCTTTACACACGAGAGAGAGAGTGAGAGATATAATGACGTTTAGTGGTGTAAAATTGACGTCTCTTGACCTTGGCGAAATTCTGCGTGGATGGAGGTGTACTACAATAATTGATCGACTATTATAAATCGAATGTTTAAATACTCGAACATCTATAATAGCGAATGGTTAATAAATCGAACACTATAGTACTAGAAAAGTAGGTTAGATCGGAAAAATTGCGACCATACAACTAGAAACAAATTAATCGTTGAATTTTCGATTTATGAACGTTTGAATATTTAGACATTTGATTTACAGTGGTCGATCAATTAATATTCGATTTTTGTCATTAAATTTGACATAGTACATACATTATCTACTATATAAAAATAAGTCGGGTTTTCCTTCCTGACGCTATAACTCCAGAACGTACGAACCGATTTCTACGGTTTTGCATTCGTTGGAAAGGTCTCGGGCTCCGTGAGGTTTATAGCAAAGAAAATTCAGGAAAAAATTCAATAGAAAAGCGGGAAAATCTTTAATTTATAAAATTTAACGCGGGTGAAACCGCGGGGCACAGCTAGTTAGGAAGATATTATAGAGAAATAAAAGTATTAGAAGAATTATTTATGAAGGCTATTTGTATAGCTTTCTAAACCTATGATTTTATGCGACAGTAATCCAGTACTCATTATACTCTCCTCATGATAGAATGATTACGTCAATATTCCAGCGACGCGCAGTCAACAGCGAAGTATAGTATAAACTGAGCCTAAGGAAACACCCTATATCAATATTATAATTTTCATGCTTTGTGCAACTGGCTGGGTAATAAACATCTTGGCATTTCTGAGTAGGGTAACCAAATTGGATTTTACTTGTTATGTTATACCTATATGTTAATAGTTCTTCTGGCCGAATTTCGGTGTCAAATTTCTATGGAGAAATACACAGTAAATAATATACTACATAAGTATGCGGCATAAACATGCATACCCTCTATTCCGTCACTCTCATAGATCGATGGCAATCTGACACGAGCGGAAAGAGATCAGGTGCAGTGCCGACGGCACATTATTCCACAGTGTAGATTGCTTCTCGTACTAGTGTTTTTCTAGGCAGAGAAATTTTACGAACAGTTTCGTTTCGACAAGAGCACGGTTTTCTATCTGATTGATTAGATATTTGCACTCTATCGCATTGGACCTGTAATGATAGATGTAAGAGGAAAATAAATAAATAAATATTACGCAGTATATCCTCAATCCTGTTCTATTGGCTGTTTTAATAAGAAATAAATCGATTCCAAAAAGTATACAATCCATAGATCTTTAGTGGTTAAAGCAAATTACTTCAAATAGCTAAAGTAGCGACAAATTCTTTCATATGGCGCTCCTAGAGAGTAGTTTAGAGGGCACCAAGTGGCATACGTCTTTCTTTATCTTCAATTTACTTTTGAAAGGTAATGTTACCGATAGTCTTTTTTTCATCGGACTACCAGGCGTTGGGAGGGTCTCCCCCTTGCTAGTTGACAGCCTAGCATGCCGTCCGAAGCGCTTTGCTTCCTCTTTCATCATACGCACGGCTAAGCAGCCGTAGCGGAATACGCACGGCTAAGCAGCCGTAGCCGTAGCTGGAAGCACACTGTGGCACACCTTCCCGAACGACGTGATTCCAGACTCATATAACATGGGTTCTTTCAAGGCTAGAGTTAACAGGCATCTTATGGGTACGCGCAGTCCACCTTCCACCAAATCTTCACTTACCATCAGGTGAGATCGTGGTCAAGCGAAAACCCACCGAGCATTAAAAAGCCATCAGTGCACTTTTAATGAGCGCCTTGAACGCAAGAATAGCCAGTAATATAAGTTGGGAGCTTGTTGTAAAATGTAATACTATTTCCCATAAATCACTTTTGGGTCTTAAAAACTCTAAAAGCTGGTATAGCAAGTTTGTTCCCAAGTTTATTCCAAAAACCTTTTTTCAAGGTAATTATTCGATATTCCCTACGCTAATTAAAAGTTTTTACAAAAGTATATGTTTATACAAAGTAAGAATGGGCAATCGATAGACCTGTTGATGGAAAGGCCCGATAAAGCATGCTACCTACTCACATAATATTTGGTTTTATAGAGGGTATATACCGCAGTGATATGTCGGCGAGATAAGCACTTTTATTTGGACTCGGTAAATTACCCGAAACAATGTATTTTCAGCTGAAATTAGGTAGGCATAAGCTTCAGTTAAATCGTGTTTTGATTTTGTTATTGCAAATAATAATTGTAATGAAACAACATTGATAACGGCAACTACGCAAGCCACATATTGTCTATGTAAACACAGATACACTATCTATTGTCTCTCTCTCTCTCTCTCATAACCTCTTGAGATGACCATCCTACACGACTGACTCACCCGACGACTTTACGTGACCTATGAGTCGCGGGGTTGTAACACCGTCAACTCAATTTCCACTCTACTGGCTACTGTTTTCAAGGTAGTAACTGTAACGATGAAACTGGTAACTAACATAATATCAGCTGATTTCACTTAATTTTTTTTGGATAGATGTAAATAAGTATCTTGGGACCACTAACACACTGCCATCTGATCCCAAACTAAGCAAAGCCTGTACTATGGTAACCAGACAACTGATAAACATACTTATTCTAAATTCATACAGAATCAGATCGAATCACTTCCTATGGAGGGAGTAGAATCTGTCTTTCTGAGTAATATAACCATCAAGAACCGATCACTTTTCCTATTTTCTTGTCCAAATTTCATTTTACCGAAAACTATTGACCGGCGTCATTTTTGCTATATGCATTATTTGACATATTTCAAGATCATGGAAGTCTCATGTGTCATAGCTATCATTTTACACAATTATTTTTCGCCATTTTTACAAAATAACTTTTTGATATTGGCCGAGCTTATGAACTTTTTTAGTTTGCCAAATGATATATTCGCCATACTACATTCACCACACCGAAACAACATTTTACTGAATTTTGGTCACAAATATATAGACGGTTACTTGGTAGCATTTTTATAAATAAACTTTTTGATATTGGCCGAAACCTCTTTTGAACTTTTTTAGTTTGCCAAATGATTTATTCGCCATACTACTACATTCACCACACCGAAACAACATTTTAGTGAATTTTGGTCACAAATATATAGACGGTTACTTGGCAGCATTTTCATTATTAAATGATATAGTGTCATAAAAATTCATTATGTTGTGCTATATAATTTAATGCGAGAAACGAATCGCTGCAAAACCGACTTCACACAGTCATGTTTGCCCTACCCCTAGACTGTAATTTAAGCCCGCGTAGGTGAGATCGCCAACCCGTCTAGCAATAGTTTTTTTTTAATATCAGAGGGCGCCAAACGAGCAAGTTGTTCACCTGATGGTAAGTGATCACCGCCGCCCATGGACACTCGCAACACCAGAGGTGTCGGCCTTTAAAAGTCAGCAAACAAGTGTTGCTGACCCTTCCCCCCACCCCAATGAGCTCTGGCGACGATGTGACGATTATGACATGTAAATTGAGGGCAAAATTTGGGGTAGGGCTTTGTCTAGCAGTAGATGTTTCTCGGCTGATATGATGATCGAGCTCTACACGTTTTGTGCATAAACCATAAAATAAAGTTCTCCAGAGACAAGACCAGAACAAGATAGATTTCGAGACCCGTTCTGTAATTTTAAGAACTCGATTAGAAGTGTAAACAATTCCTACACGTTTAATATTTCATTTAAACTACGCTTTCTCTCTTCGCGGGGAATTCACACAAACATTCCATTTACGGAAACAAAGCATATCTAAACTCAGAACAACTGTATATGGGTCACACACAGATTTTGCGTGGGCATTGAACCCGAAACGTCCTTCGCGTCGCTACAATTAATTGTATAGTACTAGAGGTATGCGTTTGTGTAGGGTTGCTAATAAAATATATAAGTTCTTATAAATACCGCAAATAATAAGGTTTAACGGTCGGGTCGGGCGACACAAGTAAAACCTATTGGGATTTTTCTGTAAAAATATTTGCACCCCCGTTCTCAGAGAGCACGTAAACCTAACTTTACAGACGTGTCTAGCGCAGATGGCTAGTCTCCATTGAGACTGGCCGACGTGGCCGAATGCGACCAGGAGGATGAATTATTATTATTATTTTTAGTTTTGTTATATAGCGAAAAATAATATTTTAATTTTAATTATTTTTTTGGTGTATTTCAGTAATATAGCTTCCAGTGTTAATGAAGATGAGATGATCTTGTGCATTTTGTTTCGATTTATGCGTAGATTTATTTATGTTATGTTGACTGTTTTTAATGTTTTATGATTTTATTCTATTATATGTTTGACTTGTACCTGACCTATGTAAATGTTATTCATATATTAAATTTTAATGAATGCACTTATTTTTAATCACAATTCAGATACAATGTAAATTGTTTTATGAATAAATAAATAGATAAATAGCCTCAAAGATGGGTCTAAAAGAAAAGAAAGCAAAAATGGGTCTCTGTTATTAAGAATTTTCAGTCAAGAACAGCAGCGGCCTGACCTTACAGAAGACATTCCTAAATAATAAAATTAATAATTTTAATGTTGTGTTTCTGCGTGAGTAAGGTCGCTGTCATTGTTTGCTGACTCTTAAAGGCCGGCAACGTACCCGCAATTCTTCTGGTGTTGCGAGTGTCCATGGGCGGCGGTGATCACTTACCATCAGGTGACATACTTGCTCGTTTGTCGCCTATTAATATAAAAAAAAATCTTAGTAGCAGCCTACTAAAGAGTTAAGTGGACATACTTCATCGGGAGCACAACATAAAATTATTCTACTGAGTTGACATTTAAATCAATTTATTCTAAATTTACAGGTTTCATGAAAGCATTCTTGCAGCGGCCCCACATTAATATTTTATTTGCTCGTTATTCAAATCTCTGTAATATTTAAATATTTACAGTTTAATATTCAGCGCTCCAAAAGAATAAAGTAAATCATTTTACGTTTATTGGTAACCCATAAAAGTTAATTAACCGGCAAAGTTGTTGTGGAAATGATATGGAAATTTTCCAAGAGTGCTGTCAATCACATTTTATGACATTACCTGATCATAACAAAATTCGATTGAAGATAAAATTTGGTGTATTTCAGTAATATGGCTTCCAGTGTTAATGACTATGAGCTGATCTTGTGCATTTTATGATTGAAAATGTCAGTTGAAAATGACTAGTTTCAACGTTGACTGACCTATTGGTCTAGTGGTTATTGAGCCTAACTGCTAAGCCTGAGGTCGTGGGTTCGATTCCCACCCGGGACAAATCCTTGTTTATGAGCAGGATTATTTGTTCTTTATCTGGGTGTAATCTATAATATAATATCTGGGGACAATGTCACACAGATCATCCTAGCCCCAAACTAAGCAAAGCTTGTACTATGGGTACCAGGCGACGATATACACACTTATATAGATAGATAAATACATATATACATAGAAAACATCCATGACTCAGAAACAAATATTCGTGCTCATCACACAAATATTTGCTAGGCTACGGTGACCGTGACGATGTACCTATGTATTTAGAAATATGTAAGTTAATTACTTAATCACCGTGTTTTGCAAATTGACCAAATCCGAACTAAATCCGCTTTTACCCAAAACAGGCAAAATTTATGTCACCTTATATCTACAACAAAATACTGAAATCCTGTAACATTAAAGAATGCACAATCAAAAAAGCTAAGAATATAATAAACAACTGGTTGTTAAGTTTGTCCTACAGTGATACAGAATCACTAATAAGATTAATAAAATGAAAGTTACAGATATACCCATATAACGCACACGTACACACACACACACACACACACACACGCACACACACGCACACACACGCGGACACACACACACACACACTTCCTTTATTATTACTTTTATTTTATATTTTTCGATTTTAATATATTTTTAAAACACATGTAGCTGTTCTATAATTTAGTTAAAATTTATGTACCTATCTTAAATGACAGGTATCACATTTTTCATTTTTTTTGGTTTTCACGAGACAGGCTAGCCCTAGTGTGAAAGCCATAAGCAATAATTATACTCCTTCTTGTAGTTTATTCTAGTAACTAGATTTAAGAATTTCTGTAACTTTACTTTGGATAATAAATTATTCTTATTCTTAATTAATCAGTTGTCTGGTTGTGGCTTTGCCTAGTTTGAGATCAGATGGCAGTGTGTTAATGCCCCAAGATATGATGTATACCTACACGTTTTGTTGGTCAAATCTCGGTGCTGCAATATATATCCTTAACATGTGTATTGCGTAGAATTCATAATATTCGTACTTACATGTTTTTAATTTACTTGCTTCTTTAACGTTTATCGAATCCACTAGTAGATAATAATATAATAAATTAACACGCTACTTTGAATAAGAATCATCATAATATCATATAATTCTAGTTAAGAAGCTGACATTCAATTTTACCGTTTCGTGCCAGCCCGACCCGTAAAAGTAAAGCTAAACAGTATGGTTAATATGAGTGAACCAAAAACTATTGAAAAGAAAACAGCCAAAATATAAACTTTAAGACAAATTTGAAAAAAAACAAAGAGATTTTCCATTTCATACGGTACCCAATATATGATAATGATATTTTAAATTAAGGGATCAGTATTTCTAGATACTATTGTTTTTATTATGTCAGAGAAAAGTAGTGGGATTGTTCTTTTTGCACCAATGCCTCCAATCGCAATGAATGCATTAAAATATATTAAAATTTTACATATCTTATTTTAAGCAAGACATAATGTTTCTGTACACAATCTGGCAAATAAAAATATTTTTTGGTTACTGTCATTTCCTTAACACATCCCTAAACCCTTAATAATCTCAATATATTTTCCTTTATGGCCAAGTAATAAATAAAATAACCGTAACCGTAGTCCGGATTGGACTACTAACCAATCTTGCTTATCTACCGTTTCTAGCCTTGATTTTTTATAGTAAATAAGTAATCTTATACTTATAAAAGGACCTAGATTCTCCCTAAGACATAGACAAGGAAATATGCTAGATTTTTGAAATTCTTGTGCAATAGAAAAAGAGACCTCTTCATTCATTTTAGATGACGTCATGCGGGAGCAGTTATTGTCAAAAACTAATATTTGTCACTTGACGGGCCGGTTAACGTGGTTGGTAGATACATACTTGTCTTTCACGCCGAAGGTCGTGGGTTTGATTTCCACCCAGGACGGATTTTTATGTGCACTAACATTTCTGTTTGTCCTAAGCTTGAGTGTCATATCTGTAAGTGACATATTATAACGCAAACACAGCACTCTTTATTCTTACGCTATTATGATACGTAGGACGGGCCAGCCAGATGCAGGATGTAATCTATATTTACTTGCTTTGGGCTTTCTTTAATAATCGTCACTTGACGTTGGTAAAATGTCGTCGTGGTCGTGCGAATGCCACTAATATTATAATTAGAATAAGGAAACTCAATAGCAGTTTATTTTTCTTTCATTCTTTCAGTCTACTGTATGACTACATGTGTAAATCTTGTACCTACTTACTTCGTAAACAGTTTCTAAGTACCTACATACTTTGTTTCATTTGATATGGTTAATGAAGTGAAGATTTGCACACGTTGTATATTGTATTATTATTTTAGTTAGGGTGCATGGTGGTGCATTGGTTACAATGCGTAATTGATCTTTGTAGTTTGAAATACAAATCTTGTCTTGGAAACGAGGCGTTGCCATCTGAAGATTTTTTTAAATAACATTATAGACACACAGCCATCTGATCCTAAATTAAGTAGAGCTTGCTTTCTATGGAAACCAGATAGCTGATATACTTCATATATTACTTTTCTTTCGTAAATACACCGTCGAACCCACAACCTGAGTTTGAATCACAAATCTTATCTTTCAAACAAAATGCCGTCATCTTTAAATGACAGGTGACCCCGTTTGAAGTCATTCAATATTTTTTCTAGAATTAACTTTACAGTGTTTCTCTTATGACAGAAGGAAGTGAAATATGACAATAGACACTGCGTCTGCAGTCGTTTTCAAGTTCGCTCTACACATTATGTAGTATGGCGTCATCAATACAACGCAGCTATAAATATAAGATTTTATCTTATCTGTGTGAAAACTGCGCAGTTGGTGAGGCTGATTGTAGCCTTCATATTATATCTATACTGCGAACATGACCCATGGGAAATGATGGGAAGGCTCTTAACATATTCGGGGACCAAACCCTTCATATCTCTATTACCTATCCTTTCATATTATATTAAATTTCTTGGCAACTCGTCACGGGAATGGCAATGTTTTCAATTTACCCCATTTACTGAGCACGAGTGGGGTAAATTGAAAACTTTTGCATAATTATCGTATTAAACTCACATTCATATTAATCCCGCATACATGTGATAGACAGTAACTAGAAACTCATGGATTCGGTGATGTAATTTTGAGTAGAATATTTCTAGACATTATGTGCGAGAAATATATTCCGTAAAATTGATTTTACGTTACTTATTTAGTTTCAACTGAAATTACAATTTCAAGAAAAAACATTTACTATTTTATTGACTTTTAATACTTTCCTCCTAACTTGCAAACACAAATCAGTTAAAGAAATGTATTGATTTAAAGTGGCTAACATTCAAGATCTTGGCGGTACAGAATAGTTTTTCTTAGACATTATAAAACATTCAGTATTGATAATTGTACATTTTGTGCAAAGAGCACGACCAAGCGGATCATGCTGGGTTTCAAATCGATTTGACAAATAGTTGCGTAGAAAAGGTAGGTATGGATGCTTAAATTGAAAATGTAGGTATGGATGCTTGAGACACTTTTATAAATTAAATGTTATATCTAAATGTTTTAATACAATCCTTGTACCTAAATATTTATATGTAGAAATAATTATATTTATACTTAAATATATTACTAAAAACATGTTCTGAATATTTACATGAGCTTTTTAAATTTACGTGAATAAAAACCTTTATTATTTTTATTTATTTAGACACTACTCCCAGTGACTCTACGAGCAAATTTAGTTTTCAGAAATCAGTAGAAAATCTAGGATAATCGTTAAGGCAGTTAAGTCCTTCTTTTTTATCGTACTTGCTGTAATTACCCGAGTGTTAGGGAAGTTCAAGCGGCTCATTGTTAAAACAATGGTCAT
Source organism: Pseudoips prasinana (assembly GCA_951640165.1). NCBI lineage: Eukaryota > Metazoa > Arthropoda > Insecta > Lepidoptera > Nolidae > Pseudoips > Pseudoips prasinana. The sequence continues at coordinate 24,923,598 of OX621251.1, read as the reverse complement.
CATTCTTAAAACGTTGGTCAATAGGTGGGACTCTCCGATCTTGGGAAGGTGGATACGACTGCACGCAGTCAAGTAGACATTTCCCAGAGTCGGCAGGCTCTGCCACGATGTTCACGGAGCAAGAAAAAACTTTTTACTAACACTAGTTTATAAGTTGTCATGGTAACTAACACATATGGAATTTATTCTGAAATAATTAATATTATTATTATGTGCACTGCACTTTGACAGTCACTCATCAATAAGGCGAGAGTCTACAACTATAACCTAATAAAGTTTGCCTGAAAATTGGACACTAATATTGTCATTCGTTATAAAAGTCTTCAGGTAATGAGCATATTATGACGTCAAAATTGGTTGTTCTGAATGCTTATTACAGACACTAACTCTTTGTTACATTAAATATTTATAACTTTCACAATAAAAGTGTGGTAATATTTTAGGTTGGGGTGTGTAAATATTTTACCTTACGCAAAAACTTGTGTTTCGCGGAGTAAACTCTAGGGAGTTGGAACCTACGTAGAATGTTAACAATACAAGCATTGTTAAATAAAACGTATGTGTTTCGCGATGGAATACTAACAAATACAAAAGCATATCTGTGTGGAACAATTAAGTTCTTGTTCTATTTTATTTGGAATGGGGTTAATTGTTTTTATTTTTAAAGCGTAAGGAGTGCCTACGCTTGTCAACCGCAAGAAGTGTCTGCGGGGGCTGTGTTGGAGTAAACCTAACACTTGGCACTTGGTGGAGGGAACTCCGGGAACGTGTGTATGCTACTCCGGTACTTGGAATGGGATTACCGTTGTATATTACTTTTAGAATAATTTATTAGGGTCATTTACTGCACGTGTGGCGCAGCGGCTTAGACATTTGCCTCTCCGCTTCTTGTCGCGGCGCGGGTTCAATCTTTTCGCTTCTGAGTCTGGATGTACATAATTGGTGTCCGTCTGTCTATTATATTTTATTATATTTGACGGTCACCGTAGCCTAGTTGGTAGTGCCCCCGCCTACGAAGCTGGTGGTCCTGGGTTCGAATCCCGGTAAGTGCAAATATTTGTGTGATGAGCACGAATATTTGTTTCTGAGTCATGGATGTTTTCTATGTATATAAGTATTTATCTATCTATACAAGTATGTATATCGTCGCCTGGTACCCATAGTACAAGCTTTGCTTAGTTTGGGGCTAGGATGATCTGTGTGACATTGTCCCTAGATATTATATTATATCTGTGTGGAACAATTAAGTTCATGTTATATTCTATTTGGAATGGGGTTAATTGTTTTGATTTTTAAAGCATAAGGAGTGCCTACGCTGTCAACCGCAAGAACTGTCTGCGGGGGGCTGTGAGGGACTAAACCAAACCTGACGTGGACTTGGCACTTGGTGGAGTGAACTCCGGGAACGTGTGTATGCTACTCCGGTACTTGGAATGGGATGGCCGTTGTATATTACTTTTAGAATCATTTATTAGGGCCATTTACTGCACGTGTGGCGCAGAGGCTAAGACATTCGCCTTGCCGCTTCGTGTCGCGGCGCGGGTTCAATCCCGCTTCAGAGTCTGGATGTACATAATTTGTGTCCGTTTATTATATGTTTGTAAAGTACCCCGCGACATAAGGCGTACCCCCAACAGCGTCTTAAGCATGGTTGCCAGTCTACTGGACTGTAAATACGTTGGTCACTGTTGTGCCATCCCATGGGAGACTGCACAACAGTGACAAACCTTCATTTATTTATGTACGTTTCCGTGCTTTTGATTAATGTCAGTGATTACTAACATAGTCGTAAGTTTATACTAACAATCTTGTTGAGTCTTAGTTACTCTAATAAAGAAAGTTCTATTCTATTCTATAGAGATTAGATTCCCTAGTGCGGGGTTTGTATTTTTAATAAAACAAAATTATCATCCGGATAATAGCATCATAAAACCAGCTGGACGACGTACATTGCTAAACAAAAGAATCGACGAGAATATCTATATCTATACATATAATAAAATCGTAGGAAAGTCAAAACTGTACATTGAAAATTTTTAAAAAAAAGATACTTGGGGCGTGATCTACAATCGATATCGAAGCCAAAAATATAGATTTAAGAATTTTTTCTGTTTGTCTGTATGTATGTCCGGGCTAAACTTAAAAAGTACTGCGTGGATTTATTTGAAATTTTGCATGAATATTACTAAAAGGTCGGGTCAACATATAGGCTAAATATTATCACGCTATCACCTACGGGGGAGGAGCTGTGATAATTTATAAAGTTTAACGTGGGTAAAACCGCGGGGCACAGCTAGTGTACTATAATCACCACGCTTAATAAACAGGCAACCGCAGTAAGTTGATCATAGTGCACAGAAAGACGATGCCATACAGTAATGAAAAAAACAATCCAATTCACACTAGAGACGTGAAGAGTCTACAATGGTTTTAATTGAACTTATTATCTATATATCATCGGCAAACCGAAGTATTCTAGAGTCATCGGAGGATTTAGATAAATAGTTAACTCAACATAGGTTGCCTTAAGTGGTCATTCGACCGCTTTGTGTACACACGGCTTCACATCAAGCTATACATTTCCAGTATAACTTGATCTCGCGTTGTATAGGATTTCCATACAATGACAGGTCAGCTTATTTTGGAAATGTATTATATTTAGATACTAGCTGTGCCCCGCGGTTTTACCCGCGTTAATTTATAAATTATCACAGTACCTCCTCTGTAAATGATAGCGTGATAATATGTAGCCTATATGTTGACCCGACCTCTAAGTAATATTCATGCAAAATTTAAAGTAAAGCCATGCAGTACTTTTTGAGTTTAGCCAGGGCATACATACAGACAAACAGACACACAGACAAAATATCTAAAAACTATATTTTTGGCTTCGATGTCGATGGTAGATCACGCCCCAAGTATCCTTTTTATAAAATATTCTATGTACAGTTTGGACTTTTCTATGATATTATTATACGTATAGATGTATATATAATTTTAACGGGGGTAAAACCGCGGGACACAGCTAGTAGTAAGATATGCTGGCACAACTACATCATATTACGAATTACTAATTCTCTACCTTAGCTAGGTATAGAATTTTCCTTTTCTCACCCTTCTTATTTGTTTTTGATCAATCTCCCGACAAACCAAGCCAACATTTGAGTACAGTCAATCAGAGAAGGGATAGTTGTCAGTTTACTCACGGCTATATATCAAGCTATACATTTCCACCATAAACTGACCCCTCATTGTATGGAAATATATACAATGCGGGATTAGCTTATATTGGAAATGTATAGCTTGATGTGTAGCCGTGAGTACAACTAAGACTGAAAGGTTAAAGGTTAATCAATTTTAAATGAACTACTAACTGTATCATAATGATACCCGTGTTTGCCATGTCATTACATATTGCAGTCACCTCACGCCTCGACACTTCAGGGGCATACCGTGCATAGCTGATGGCTTCAGAAGCGAATTCACGAAATTTTGTCTAAGTTATGTGTGCGTGAGTGTACTTAATTATATAAGTTAGATGCCACCATAGATTTACGAAATAAATAGATTGTCTGATATTTTGAGTTACCTACTTGTATCATACACATTTTTATATATTTATTTTGAACAATAGAGCTAATATACCGACGGCTTTAGGTGCTCTCCGAGGCACGGGGGTATAATAACGCCAACTCACAGACTTCGGGCTGATACTGAGAAATTTTACATTTTACAGAAAGTCCCAAAATCACTTTTTGGCCCGACCCGGGATTTGAACCCAGGACCTCATTCTCTGCGAGTGAACACGCTACCGCTAGACCAACGAGGCAGTCAAAATAAGTATAATAATAATAATATCCTGGGGCATTATTCGCACACGGCCATCTGATTCCAAACTAAGTAGAGCTTGTACTACGGATACTATATAAATGCTGTGATAAATGTAAACTGAAATATTACATACACTACTTTTCTTTTGTAAACACATACTTAAATAGATAGGTAACAAAACCCAGACATGTTCATGCACACAAATATCTATCCTGGGTGGAAATCGAACCCACAACCTGTGGCGTGAAAGGTAAGCATTTATCAACCGCGCCAACCGGCCCAAACTTCAACTTAACGGCGAAACGTATAAACTCATTACTATTTAAATATGGCTTGGATATATTAACTTGTTGGAATCAGGTGTACTTTATTCCATAAACTAACATAAAAGTATAATGTGTCTTTCACTTCTATAGTTTACTCTGTTTCAACAAAGGAATAATAAATAACTTACAACAGAACGTGTCTAGAAACTGTGAGTTAGTGGGTAGTTGAATTGTAAAATAAGTAAATAAAACTTTCTATTACAAATAAAGATGTAAGTAAGTGTAATATAATATTATTTAACATTATTTACGGTTATTAACGCGACTTAGCTTTATGGATATATTTATAATATTATTGGGAAAATAACAATTAAGGTCTTTAACATACACTTGTTTATGATAATACCCAAGTGATGAATAAGTCATTATTATCTAATTGCTACTCCGAGAATAGAATAAGTAATTTATTTTCCTTGTGCTCAAATTAATTCACATGCAGGAGTAAATTGATGGGTAGGTAAACCCTGAAACATATGATTATAACATCGACTGTTCAACATAAACAAACAAAATCAGAAACTAATATCTACCTACTGCTTTTCATTCATAAATGGTAAACTCTAGCTACTCCCTCACTATTTTCGCATTTTCTATGTTTTCTTTGGACGATCGCCAGGCAGTAACATAATAATAATATTATATATTTGCATTGTATGTATTTCATACATAAAAAGAGGTCTACGGAGGTGATATAAGAAGGTAATCCCGAATGGAATTAGATACATGTATGAAATACGCCGTTAGAGAGGTAATTATTGAGTATCCACGTTTTGTATGTGTGGTTTTTAGCCCTTTAAGGGCCGATAATGATCGACCGCTGGGATACATAGGCGTCTATAGAACTGATTAAACTTTGTAGTAATACTCGTATAGCATATACATATATCCGAATAACACATAGGCTAAATTTATACGGCTAAGGTGGATGAAACCGAGGGGCACAGCTAGGTTGTCATAAAGATTATATATTTACTCTTTTATTAAATGGCTTATGATAATTTTACTCGTACCTATCAATTTGAGTGTTTTTTTTAACACAACAATTAATTTCTGTTTCTGTGTGCTACAAAAAAAGGCACCAAATATTTTTATATTATGGGAATAAGTTCTATGATTTCATTGCGAAAGAATAAAACCTTTTCTTTATCTAATCTATTTGTGAATGTTACGCAACACTACGTTATTATTGATGAGTACACATATATTGTTGGCTAATTTGTTCCTAGTTCATAGACTTACGACTAAACAATAGTATCGATGATTTATAAAAAGTATTTATATTGCAACACCGAGCGTTAACGTTTGACAGGTAGACTGCATGGATTGGCACTTTTGTTCTGAAGCGCGCTACGAGACTCTGCTACGAGTTGGACGAGTAATTTAATTACGAAAACACAATCGTTCGTAGCTTGACGCAGAGCGCCTACCCTGGTGCTGGCTCAAGCCTCGCCAGACGACAATATTTTCGAATTCCCATTTTTGAGATTAAATTAAATTTGCATTGTGAATATTGTTATAAAAACTAAAATTAAAAAGTTTGTAACTTGGTCTGAATATGATTTGATCTTTTACATGTAACTGTGAACATGTCAGTAGGTCATGTTTCTAGAAAACAAAGCCGATGGATAACACCTTCATCCTCCGAAAGGATATTAACAAGGTATCCTACATTGTATACGCCAGTTTGGATTGTTCGTAGCTTAACGTAGAGCGCCTACCTCAGGTTGGTAGAGGGTGCTAGTTCAAGACCAGCCGGCGATAAAATTTTCGATTTCCCATTTTTGAAATATGTATCTAGGAATCAGCAAGCGATAAGGTGAAAAAGAAAACACAGAACAGATTTAAAGTACACTTATGGAAATTCCAATACGTAAAACCTCCGGCAATTGTGGAGATCTTCGGGGGAGGCCTTTGTCCAGCTGCGGACGTCTTTCGGCTGATATGATGATGATGAAAACCTACGGTGTGTAAAGTAAGCATCCTCTGGGCAAGCCTCTATGCGGGTAAGAGTCATAAGTTAACCAATTTTTGTTCTAGTTAGTATTTGTTTACTTTTAATCAATATAGTTCACTGTACACAGCATACGAAGACTTGTATGTAGTGTAGCTTATGTGTTAATTCAATGTATAAACTACATCTATGCCGAATTTCACTCAAATCCCTTTGGGATATTTTAAAAATGTGAAAATCCCAGATTTTTTATTCAATTAAATTACAATCGTATGTGATTTAATTGAATAAAAAATCTGGGATTTGTTAATGACAATACAAACAATTTGCAAATTTACAAACTATAACATTTGACTATAAAACAAAACTTATATGTGAACATCCCAAACCATACATTTTTGCTGAAAAAGAATATTCATAATTTGTTTACAAACATATTTTGATGTATTGAGGACTTCTTACATTTTGGAGTCTGTTAAAAAGTACGACTAGTATCATAATGATACAAAAGAATGTAATGTGTCCTTGTACTGCGATTATGCTAAAGAAAGGCAGACGGCATTTATTGTTTTAGTTTATTGCCTGTAAAGTGTGCCGCATAGGATCCGCTGCGTAAAAGCCTTATTATGTCAATATCATAATAACGTTAAAAGCTCATCAGAGTGGCACAAAGGTCAGCAACGTACGAATGTTGCCAATTGTGGTGCAAGCGTGTGCGGTGACATAATTAAATTTATTGAGCCCTTTGGTTTCAGCTAACCAAGCAACGTGTAACCAACGAGCCATACACCATATATTGTTTATAGGATACCCCCATTATTTGTAATAACTTAATATTTTGTAAAATTTGAAATAGATTTAGATAAACATATTGTTTTGTATAAGTTACATTAGCATTAGTTATATAATAGATTACTTAGATATAGAAATTGGTATTAAGCAACCGTCCGGTTTAGAACTTAAGAATCTACTTTATTTTAATACCTGTTTCTCATATAAGTGAAATAGTTGTTCTTTTGAGAAATAAACATCTTAAACCCGAAACTAAACATACATTAATTGTACTTGACATGAGTGTTTGTTGCTGTTGTAATTATTTGACGAGTTGTATATATAAAAAGCTACAAATTACGTCAATAACATCATAACGTTAAAAGCTCCTCAGAGTGGCGCAAACGTCAGCAACGTACACACGGCTACATATCAAGCTATACATTTCCAGTATAAACTGATCCCGCATTACATAGGATTTCTATACAATGAGAGGTCAGCTTATATTGGGATATATAGCTTGATATGAAGCCGTGTGTACGAATGTTGTCAAATGTGGTTCAAGCGTGTTCAGCGAAATAAATTTATAATAATAATATCCATGGACACTATTTACACACGGCCATTAGATCCCAAACTGAGCAGCGCTTGTACTATGGAAACCAGATAACTGATGTACTACATATATACTACTTTTCTTTTGTAAATACATACTTATAATATTTGTGTGCATGAACATGTCTGTTCATGCACACAAATATCCGTCCTGGGTGGGAATCGAACCTACGACCTCCAGCGTGAAAAGCAAGCATTTGTCAACCATGCCAACAGTTTATTCAGCACTTAGGTATAAAAATACATTCATTGTATTTATCAAGATTGTTTGTTGCTGTTGCAATTATTTGCAGAATTGGTTACAAAAAAGCTACAATATATAGGGTTATTTGTAAAACACCAACAACCTGGCAGGTGTAGATTACTAACATCATATAGAACACGCGTTCTAGGACTTTTTGAAATCAGGTAAAAAAACCGGCCAAGTGCGAGTCGGACTCGGCCATGAAGGGTTACGCAGCAGCAAGTATGTCAGTTGATTAAATGAAAGGTAATTTGCGGTTTACAATTTATGACGCATTAAAAAAAATACTTGCTAGATCTCGTTCAAAACAATTTTCGTTGTTAGTTTACATGGTAATGTACATCATATATATTTTTTAGTTTTAGCATTCTCTTATTTTAGAAGTTACAGGGGGGGGGGGCACTCATTTTTCCACTTTGGAAGTGTCTCTCGCGCAAACTATTCAGTTTAGAAAAAAATGATATCAGGAACCTCAATATAAGACCTATCCATAGATACCCCACATGTATGGGTACATTAAAAAAAAATGAGTTTCAGTTCTATGTATGGGGAACCCCCGAAATTATTATTCTTTTTCTAGTTTTGTGTAAAAATCTTAATGCGGTTTACAGAATACACGGACGGACAGACAGACAGACATGACGAATCTATAAGGGTTCCGTTTTTTGCCATTTGGATACGGAACCCTAAAAATAGACTTTCCTTAGAAACTCGAACATGTTTTCGGGCATAATAGGTATAAAGAGTTCAATTATTGTTTTCTGTTTTTGGAAAAATCGTAGAAAAAATGTTGTTGCTTTTTTTATGTCATAGAGCGACAAACGAGCAAGCGGGTCACCTGATGGTAAGTGATCACCGCCAGTCATGCACACTCGCAACACTAGACGAGTCACGGGTGTGTTGCTGGCTTTTAAAAGACCCAGCAAACAAGCATTACTGTCGACACTTCCCCCCACTCCGATGAGCTCTGGCGACCTTACTCACATGCAGAAACACAACATTAAAGTAATTATTAAGGAATGTCTTCTGTAAGGTGGAGGTACTCCCCAGTCGAACTGATCTTTGAGCGATTTAACCTACCTTTCTTAAAATGTTTATGATGTTAGCAGCTAAGCTTGTCCTACGAGGTTGTTTGTGTTTTACAAATAACCATGTATATATCTAAACAAGAATATCCTTCATCAAAATCAATACCTTCAAAACCTGACCCAAAAACATTTATGAAGTATCATACCATAAACATACTTACTCAACCAGCGAACATTGAAATATGTCCCCTAATTTTGATACAAACTTCGCTCAGGCAGAACGTGGTAACAAAATCAGATCGACACATTGATGGATGGATCAATCATGAAGCTTACTTGCAGTTATTCAGAAGCTCAGCCCTCGTAAATGGCCATTTACATTGAGGAAACTTGGAGTTATTTACTTACTTATGTTTAGTAAACAATATCTACATTAGCCATTTCTTTTAAAGTGTTACGAGTAATTAACGTCAACTTTCCAAATTGGCAGTACCTTCAGAATACATTATCCGATCACGAAGACAATTTTTGTTAATTAAAAAACAGTTGTATAAAACGGAGGGGGGGGGGGGGTACCTCCTAATTTCCTGGGGCTCTACCGGCTAAGTCGCCGAACATCGATTTCTTAAATGGCGTTCAAATAAATAAAGGCTAAAACGACTTAATCAATCGTTAAATCTCCTTCAACGTTGACAATCGATTCCGGATCATTTATGACGTCACATGTGGTCATTTAACGATTGTTTAAGTCATTTTTAACCTTTATATATTTGAACACCATTTAAGAAATCGATGTTCGGCGACTTAGCCGGTAGAGCCCCTGGTCATCGGCATCGTGATCGGCATGCGTCATTCGAATAAATGAAGGTTAAAAATGACAAAATCATTCGTTCAATCGGCTTCCATGAGCACATGTGACGTCATAAATGGTCGGTAATCGTTGAAGCCAATTAACCGAATGAATTAGTAATTTCTTACCTTCATCTATTTGAACGTCGATCACGATGACAATGACCGATGACTTAGACGGTAGCTCCAGCAGTTTGAATGCTAGTAAGATACCAATTAGGATTATAAGTATATTCTATAACTTATATCATTCTAAAAGGAGTTGTATTAGTAGGCACTAAATATAAAATATAATATGCGTAAATATGTTGGTATAGGATATTCTACTGATGATGATGATACTAATATTATCGTTCACCATAGCCTAGTTGGTAGTGCTCCTGCCTACGAAGCTGGTGGTCCTGGGTTCGATTCCCGGTAAGTGCAAATGTTTGTGTGAAGAGCACGAATATTTGTTTCTGAGTCATGGATGTTTTCTATGTATTTAAGTATTTATCTATCTATATACGTATGTATATCGTCGCCTGGTACCCATAGTACAAGCTTTGCTTAGTTTGGGGCTAGGATGATCTGTGTGACATTGTCCACAGATATTATAAAAAAAATAAAAAAAAGTAACATGCGTAAATATGTTGGAATAGGATATTCTACTGATGATGATACTAATATTATAAACGCAAAAGTTTGTGAGTATGGATTTATAGATGTATGGATGTTTGTTACTCTTTCATGCAAAAAGCTACGGAATGTATTTTGATGAAACTTTATACTAATATAGTTTATACATCCGAATAACAAATAACATCCTCAATGAGCAAGCAAAACTAGGTACATTTCAAAAACCCGTGTTGCTAACTATGTAATTTACTACAAGTAATTTATAACTGTTTCAGTGCTTGAAAAGTACCTGTTGTCGCTTCCTGGCCGTACTTAAGCGTGTTTTTTTATTAGGTATAAGTAATGATACTTAAGTAGATAGCTACGGAATACGGCGAGGATATCCTTTATTTAGTTTTGCAATTTATAAATGGCTTTTAAAGGTGTAGAATACGGTTATTGTAAAAGATAGGAAAGCTTGAGTTTTAATTAATGCTCTTTTTTACATATTGTGTCATTAACTCTTCTGCTATGATCATGTTAAGGAAAGGCAGTTGCAAGAATTTAACTATTATCTTTTGACCCAGTCCGATGGCCGATGGGGCAGAAAGGTTCTCGAGTGGCGACCACGAACCGGAAGACGCAGCGTGGGCCCCCTACAAGGTGGACCGACGATCTTGAAAGGGTCGTGGGAAGCCGTTGGATGCGGGCAGCGTAGGAGTGGCTATTGTGGAGATCCTTGGGGGAGGCTTTTGTTCAGCAGTGGACGTCTTTCGGCTGATATGAAGATGTAGATGATGATGACCCACGCCGATTTCGGCAACAGTGGTCGTTATAGTAGTTTTTGTCGCGGAAGGATAAGTTTCTACAGAGTAAGTACTACTAATTCCATTATTTGAATGGCAAACATGTTTCCCGTACGATTTGGTTAATGGCAGATGAGAATTGATTTTCTAGGTGGTATTTATATGTATCAAATATCGTGTGTCGCGTAACCAACGTAGTGCGCCCGGGCGCTGATGTCTTTAGTGTCGTGTGTACCAACAGTTTCGTAAAAGAAAAATATCAAGAGGCGAGGGTAGAACCGAAACCCGAGCTTCGCGGAGACGACGCTGCCGAGCCACACCAGTCGACCCGTGACCACGGCTGGTGCAATCCATGCCGAAACGTCGGGTAACCAAGGTAATGATTTACCTATATATTTATCGCGATTGAGACCAGTGTCCACAGTATATAAAAATGTGTACAGATCGCGAAAGCTTAAAAACATTAATAAACAAATACTGTTTTACTATAGGTAACTATGTTAGTTGTAACAAAATATATTAATACTTTTTATTTGTTGTGTGTTTCAAATAATTTTCTTGAAATACATATGCATCACAACACGATATATTAGATGAGTGTAATCGACGTTTATTATAATAAACCATTATTTGACATTCAATTGAGTCACAGGTGTTTAACATAAAATGTTTACTAAATTCTCAGCATTTAATTATCAACCTAAAATGTATGCTTGTTAAGGTCCATTTAGTTTACGTTAAATAAACACGTTTCGTCTGGCAGGCTTATCGTATCTTTTAGAAGATTAACTATAGCTAAATTGTCCAATAATCCTCACATTGTAAATTAAGCTAATTTTCATGCTGTATCCTTTGTTTTGTATTACTTATTTTTGCAATAAAGTGTACTTCTCCTTCTTGTTAACGCTAATATTTCATACGAATTTTACATTTCTTTGTTATTCCTAGACTCCTGCAAAAATATACTAGATAAGATGCCAGACGGGTAAATCACGTTGCCTCTGTCGCGGGCATTACTTAGTTCTCCGCCATGTCATGTCGTAGCTAGTGATTTACGTCTCCAAACTTGGAGTGAGGAAATTTGGTCACTGACGAAACTCAAATGCCGAAGAAGATGAAAAGACAATGAACTTTTCGATACGAAGTAAAAGCAAGTATACCAGTATACAGCATGTAACGTAATTAACGCACACCCTCAAACACGCCAATTAGAATAATATGTTTTAATCATAATACATACACTGTATTTTTAATTCAACATGGATATTAGGCATTGTTATTTACTAAATTAGTTCCTTGGAATAAAGTGTTTTTTCTTTATTTTGTATTGAATGATGGAATTTGTATGAATACAAATAAAACTGCGATTTTAAATGTCTTATTACTTTGACTTACGGTCCATTTTAATTTGTGTTCTCTGTACAGGGTTAATTTGACAATAATTTCCGTAGTTTTAATTATTTTGGAATACAAAATTACCTTTATTAAAAATAACTAGATAATTAAACTTAAACATAATCTCTTGACAATAACTTGATACGAGCTAGCTAAATATCATTGCTATTATAATATAAATTTTATAAATATTTTCATACAATCAATACAATGTGTTCCTAAATATCTATGTTACTAGAAATAATAATGTATACAACTATATTACTACAAACATGTTCTGACTATTTACAAGCGCTTTTTTTAAGGTCTATACGTGAATAAAAACCTTTTAATTTTATTTTATTTAAATGATATAAATCCATTCAGTAAACGATTCTGAACAAACTATTTTCAGGATGTGCGTTAATTAAGTAACATGTATATTCTTTGAAATCGAAGTAACGGTTGAAGAGCCGGTTGACGTGGTTGGTAAATGGTTACGCTACGTCCTACGTAGGCGATTCAAAGCGAACGTTATTATGAAGCGGGGACACGCGAATTCAATGCGATGGGGTGGGACGCGGTGGCGGTGTCCTACGTGCACGCGAATCATCTCGCGAAGCCGCCACCGACGCCGGAAAAACACGACAGCACCGCATCATGTTCGCGCGAAAATATCAAGCCAACTGATCGCGTTCGCTTCACGTCGCGCCGCTCCGCACCGCACCGCACGCGCGTTTTGTTACGTATGATACCTCTAGCTATAGGTTTCGACTTTTTGTTGTTTTCGCGCCGCTTCGCGTTCGCGTCTAGATCGCTCACGTAGGACGTTGCGTAAAGCGGACGTGATCGTGTGTAGGCGAGCCAAGTACAGTGCCATAATTCGATACGTTGCGTCGATACTACACTAGTAATGTAATTTTTTAATATACCTCATTGTATTATTTCATATAAGTAAATGCAATATGGGATCTAAAGATAATTCACACTGTTAACCTTATGTAATGTGTATGATGCATTGAATCTGAAGAAACACCGGCATACGTACTGCTACACTGCAATAGCGTTGACAGCGAACGAGCAAGGTTCCTAAACGATGCGAAGACACTGCAGGAAGTTTTAAGCCAAGCTTCCGAGGCCTCTTGGACTTCTGGGTGGAACTAAAATGGTTTGAGTAGCCAAATAAGTTCACGTACAATGGCCCAATTAGGAGGCTAAGTGCGGAAACCAATCGCCCAACTAACTAACTAACCTTATGTTCAATAATTTAATAATGAAATATGTCCACGATCTTATTATAATAAAAATAATAATAACTCAGGACATTGTTCTCACACGGCCATCTGATTCCAAACTAAGCAGAGCTTGTACTATGGAAACCAGATAACTGATATACTACTAAACTACTTTTTTTTTGTAAATAATTACTTATAAAGATAATTACACTGAGACAAACAGACATGTTCAAGTAAACAAATATCTGTCCACGGTGGAAATCGAACCCACGACGGCGTGAAAGGCAAATCTTTAAACGGTTGGATAGATCAAGTTATCAACTTGAGTACCTAGTTAATATTAAGCCGTACTCAACTACATACATTCGTTCAACAAGTGGCAGAAGTAATCACTCCTATGTGAACACCGGATATTAAATCCTTCCGATCCCGGGTTTTATTAAAATACCTTTAGGTACTAATACCCATGTAATTTGACGAAGCCAAAACAGAATGAACTAAATAAACAAAATAAATTTCATATACACATACTTTTACTTGAAATAACATGACATGTGTTGTATTCGTTTTGTTCTTAATTTAAAACCTTCAATTTAATTTTAATAATATTACAAACTTTATTAAGGCCTTAAAGTTTTATATTAAGTTATTAGTTTTATGGAGAATATTGGCGTGGTTGTCTGGATGGGAATCAAACCCAGGACCCTTAAAGAAAATTAATAATTGCTAAAATAAAATCAGTATTTAGTTTTTAATGAAAATCTTATAAGTGAGTCTTCCAGTAACCATAGTGATCAAACATAAACTATACAGTTTAGTTATTCAACCTTCCCCAAGGCGGCAACTGAAACGTAATTTTTAATTTAGAGGTTGAAATAGTATTGTACTTTCCTTTAGCTAAGTTCTTTAAAAAGTTAAACATGTTTATTGGCATAAGCATCAAACATTTGAGTAGGTACTTACATCTATCAAATAAAATGCGAATTTTATTGCTTACCCACGTTGCTAAATGACACAAATGAATATATTATGATTTCAAACTGCAAACATGTACAATCAACAACAACTATGAATAAATACAACCCCACATACACATAAAGTACCGCGGATGAACCCAGGAGACATCCACAGAAATAACGTTTTACATATGGTCGAGGCATATCCCTAAAGACTATTAGCTCAGAATAACAGAGTCGCATTTGTTGCGATCGCACATGTCAAAACATGTCGCCGTAAAATCAGAACTTATATAAAACCATATATTCTACGTTATCACTAGCAGAACATTTTGAACATAATACTTTTTATACGAAATTATCCACTAAATTAATTAGTTAGGTAAGCATTCAATTTTTTTTAAGAATAGCAAGTAAAAGTTAGCAAACGGGTATGCCTATTGGTAAGTATTCGTCGCCGCCCATGGATATTTCTAAATATATAAAATATCGTGATTGTACAATATACTTCATATTTTCATACTTCATAAATTTATTGTAATAATAATAAGAATAATCAATTGTTTATTTCGATTACAAGAGGCTTACAGATAATTCATATATTATATTTTCCATAATTGTGTAGATTACAAATGGATTTTTTTAATAAAAAATAGTTATCAACCCACACTGGTGAATAATTTTGAAGATGTAGCCCGACATTCGAGATTATCCACTAAATTAATTAGACAGGTTAGCATCACTTTTATGTATCAAAATTGTATCTTGACTGTGCAATCTATTTTATTATTAATTACTTTTATTGAAATTCGTACATTATATTCCGCATAACGTTGTAGATTACAAATGGATTTTCTAAATAATAATTAATCCACACTAGTGAATAATTTTGAACACAATGCTCGACATTCGAGATTATCTACTAAATTAGTTGATCAGGTTAGCATTACATTTGTATACATATCAATATTTTATGTAGACTGTAGGACTATATAGTTTTTACTGTCTTGTTTGTGGTTGGCGTTAGCGTGTTCAACCGCAGGTAATGAGGTCCTGGGTTCAAATCCTAAGTCGGGCATAAAGTGATTTTGGGACATTTCGGTGAAGAAAATTCAGTATCAGCGCTAAGTCTGGGAGTTGGCGGTATTATACAGTCAGCATTAAGCCATCGGTTATGCACCTGACCACTTTCCCGTCGTGCAGTGTCGTGGTAGTTCATAAGTTATTAATTTTATAGCAATTTGTAGCTCATTGGTTATGGTGGTTGCCAAGATATTACCTCAGCACCCTTGTGATTCAGTTTCAATCCCCTTACGGAACAACTATTTGTGTGACCCATAAATGGTTGATGTGAGTCTGGGTGGTGTGCTTTGAGTCCTTTAAATGTTTGTAAAAACCCCACGGTACAGATTTTTTTAACGTAGACCAGGCGATGTCTATTCTTTTAATAAAAATAGAACAATACTTTCATTAAGTACAACGTGTAACAGAAAGAGTGAACGTAACTTAAGGGGCATATACGGTCTCCTTAAGCCTACCTATACACAAAATCTCATACCGAAATACCATCATTTTAATCTTGATCGTAAAATAATATACCATTCAATATATCGACAAGTATTTTTATCGATATAACGAACATCCGTACTAACACAGCACAGCTGATTCTGATTAACGCTAGAAATTGTTTGACATACCTCTGTGTTTCTATGCACGCCTGGTAGTTTGATTCCGATTGCACTCACTACACATATTTTGTTTTATTTTCGAGTTATGTTTTTATTTATAGCACTGCTGAATAGCTATTGGATACTTTACATCGTATAAGTACGTGATACACAAACACATTACGAGAATCTTTTTATAGTTTAACTTCTAGTTGAAGTTGTTTTCAGTACTGATGGAAGAATTTCATTATTTCACGTTCACTAAAATCTGCACCGACACCGAAAGCTTAACTCTAAGACTTGCCAACTAACACGAGTCTCTCTCATGTACAACATATTCATAGAATCGTAAAGCTTTCATGTTTCTTAGTTATAAAGAGGCGTGGCCCCCATCGCGACACTGTACCCTTCACGACATAGGTTCCTCGTAATTAAACAGCCTTAAATTCTGTGACCTATGAATCCTCATCATCACAAAGTGCACGTCTGAGGCTATTCTTTCATAGATGAATGCACGAAATTTTCAAAATTATTACGATCACTAAACGACATACCTAGTTAAGGATTTCGCGGAACACTTTACTCATTACTAAACGACATTTTAGACGATTTAGTAACTAAACACGACCTAAATAGACAGCAGTTTACGAACAACTGATGATTTTAATATTTTTAAATATTAAATAATAAAATGCACAATATTTGATGAATTTGGCGGCTTTCTTCGAACGCGGCCCCTTTGGCGGCGTCTTTGAGTCCACTCAAAAGAGCCGCCTAGGTATCGACGACGTAGGTATCTAGGTATCGCGCGGCTCGCTTTCATGAATATTAAAAGATATTTAACCGTTTATTATTTACCTACATCAACTCTTTGATTTTGCCGCCATATTAGTGTAACTTTGGATATAATCAGGACGGAATTTGAAATGTCCCCTACTGTTCATATGAGCCTAGTACATTATTCATATTTTTTTATTTGTATGTATTGTATGAATGATTAATATGTCGCTACAAATACGTCGTTTGAAATTTAGAGTGTATCACTCTAAATTTCAAAGGTGGAATTGAAAGTGCCCCTGCACTTTCTATTCCATCACTCTCATGATCCGATGGGACGACTAGCGATACGACCGGAAAGAAGTCAGGCACAGGAACGACGGCTTTACGTGCTCTCCGAGGCATGGGGGTGTAATATCGTCAACTCCCAGACTTCGGGCTGATACTGAGAAATTTCTTTTTACGGAAAAATCCCATAATCACTTTTTGGCCCGACCCGGGAATTGAACCCAGGACATCATTATTCCCATAATCACTTTTTGGCCCGACCCGGGATTTGAACCCAGGACTTTATTATCTGCAGTTGAACACGCTACCGCTAGACCAATGAGTTATACACGAACATATTCAAATGGCGCAGCGCGCGCGCGGGGCCCGCTTTGGTGAATATTAAAAAATATTTCACCATTTATTATTTACCTACATCAATCCTTTGTATTCGCCGCCGTATTAGAGTTCCTTGCGACAAAATCAGGACGGAATTCGAAATGTCCCCTAATGTTCATATGAGCCTAGTACATTATTCATATTTTTTCTTAATTTATCAGTAGTCGTACCGCGTGTGTTTATCTGCTTAGTTTGTATTAAAATTTAAGTACCTATTCGTTCCCGGCCAGATTAAATTCACATACTGAAAGAAAAATTTAATATTCTTACTATTTAACACACAAAAATATATCTGCAGTTACATAAGTCAATTAAATTATTTATTACTCCTAGATCCAACATCTTGCGGAATATCAATTTAAATTAAATTAAGTGATTTTTCCTAGTTATCAAATTTGTATGAATGATTAAAATGTTGTTACAGGGAACCTTTAAAAATTAGAGCAAAAATTCAGTTAAACATTTGATTGAATCTTAAAATAAACACGTGTAATAAATTATGTGACTGTACAGAACCACACTTTTTATTTACAGTCTAAGTAGTAGGTACCCAAAGCATTTTATTCTGTGCCCAAAGAGTTCGCGGTAAGGTTCATTACCCTTGCGGCTGAGTTTTTAGTGTTGTTCATAATGTCGGTAATCTTACTTGTTGATTTAGGTTGTCGATAGAAAAATAAATTACTAGTTGAATAAAAAATGATTATTTCTGTTTGAAGTTTCGTCCATAGGTAGCCGTCCTGATACCCTATAACCCCCTTAAGTTACGTTCACACTTTCTGTTACACGTTGTATATTCAGGCATGATTTCCTGGAGACCGAATTAAATATAAATATATCTTTGGACAAAAGCTAGACACACACTGCCATCTGATCCCAAATTAAGCAGATCCTGTACTACCAAACATACATATATTTCGAAATGCATACGTATTATAAATAAATAACACTCAGACACAGAACTAATAATCGTGTTCATTACTCAAAGGATTGTTCCGGGTGGGAATGTAACCCGCGACTAGAGATGTAAAATGACTGAATATGACTAGTCACAATTGACATAAACCCTAAATGACCGGTCATTTACTGTCAAAATCAGTCAATTTGACTCAAATATTATTGTCTATTCTCGACTACCACCCAATTATATATTTATTTAGGTACCCAATTTATATGCAAGTTTAAATGAAGCAACGTTTTATTGTCTATTATATCATGAGAGGATAAGACGACATCAATGTCGATGCTCGAGACGATGCGACGTTGCCATTTTGTCTTAAATGCAGGCATGATTAGAAATGTAAAATGATTAACACTGTATAATAATACTATAAGTCATAAAAACCACTTTTTTGTTTCAATTTAGAAGTTGTATACTTTTATCAACGACAAAAACTTAAAAGGTGCTAAAATATTACTGAAATCAAATTGACTGAAAATTACCATTTTCGACAGTTAATGACCATTTTTGACCAATTTGACCGTAAATGACAGTCAGTCTAATTCAGTCACTTCAGTCATTTTCAACACTACCCGCGACCCTTGGCTTAGTAGTCGGGGTCACTAACCGCTACCAACAGTCCAGTCTAGTTCACTTTATATGTAAAATCACCATTCAGGCAAATAGATGACTTGTTTTGAAGTTGGTTTTTAAAGTGTTTTCCCAATTAATGCTATATTTTACATTAAAGGATTGTAACGAACACGTTATTTACAAGCAATTGGTTTCATGCAGTTTACTGCATCTGGAGAAAGCTGCAATTATTTTCTGTTTTCAATTCTGCACCTGGGTTGAGATAAATAATGGTTATACTATTAATTTTGGTACACAAACTTGTAATTTAATAATTACAGTAGCGAATGTTATTTAGCGATATAAAGTGTTTTATTTAGAAATACGTGTTCACCGTCCAAATTGTTTGATCAGAATGAGTATTAGATAACGAAACTAGTTACGACACACTTTAAAGCTTGTTTTTATTAAGTGTAAGCCAAATGGTATGACTGTGTTTGTATAAGTGTTAAATATTTTATGCAAATAAACTATTATTATTATATATTTTTATAATTTCGAGAAACTATTGACACGCTCGGTTCGGTAATGATAAATCGGGTTTATTAGGCTCCCCTCGACATCAAGCAACCACGTGTCGGTGAGACACTGAATCGTCTATACTCGGATTCAGTCGTCATCAGCTACGTTTTTTTTTCCGGACAATAAGTTTGAAATTTTTATTTCTATCGTGTGGCTATCTCCATTTGTTTTGACAGGCCAGTAAGCTTGTTTGGTGCTTGCTTTTCACGCCGCAGGTTGTGGGTTCGTTTTCCACCCAGGACTAATATTTGTGTACATGAACATGTCTATTTATAAAAGAAAAGTACTATATGTAGTATATCAGTTATCTGGTTTCCATAGATCAGATGGCCGTGTGTGAATAATTTCCCAGGGTATTATTTTTATGATTATTTAGGAAATTAGCAATATTTTGTATGAGAAGCCCCTCTGGTGATGCGATTGTGCGCGGGCGGCGGAGTATGGGCCGCGGTGATTACTTATTTTGCCGCTTCTCGCTTGCTCGTTTGGTTATATAAAAAAAACGAAATGAAATTAATAAAATACCATTGGTATCGTTACAAATAAGCGCTATTTGAATTAGAAGTCAGCAGAATTGCGGTTTTGTTACGATACTGATCTAGTAACAATTGTGAATTAAAATAAATAAATTCCTTTTTTTCGTGGTCGTTATGGATAGTAACCACCTAGTAGGCGTCTGACTGCGGTGAGCATCTGAGTCGGATCGGCCGAGAAGCGAAAACACACTGTCACCATTGCGAAAGCGACCTTGACTCTGCCCAGCATACGCTGGAGGAGTGCCCGGCCTGGGAGGCCGAGAGACGAGTCCTGGTCGCTGAGATCGGACGGGATCTTTCGCCGCCAGCAGTCGTTTATGCGATGCTGGCTGGCGAATCCACCAAATGGGACGCCGTGGTCTCCTTCTGTGAGGCAGTCATGCTCCAGAAGGAGGCCGCCGAGCGGGATCGGGAGCGAGCCGATCCCGCTCGCAGATGGAGGAGGCGTCGGGGCGGCGGCGGCAGCCGGTAGCCAAACTCTCCTCGGGGCTGCGGTGGCAGTATGAGATGTGTCCTCTACTGCCACCACGTGAAAGCAGCTCCGGGAAGACAGCGATCTGTTTGTGGCGCAGTCGCTGTGCCGGACTGGCAGGAGTCGCCAATAGGGGAGGGGAATTCATAGCCCTCCCGGGGTACGTGTCTCGACCATCTGGGACATGGCCCAAAAGGGGAGCACCGGAGCAGGATACCCGCGTTCCCGGGGCTCCCCCTATCAGGCGTCAAGAGAAGTCCACGGCAGGTTAGGTTTAGTCAGTGAGATTCCGACATACCCACCCGCAGACACTTTTTGCGGGTGGCATGCGTAGGCATTCCTCATGCCTAATCAAAAAAATCAAAAAGAATAAAAAAAAAAACAAAAAAGAAGGCGTCTGACTGACTGTTGTTCTAACAACTACAACAGGGACCAGCAGTTTAAAGTACTATCCAAAGCACGGAGATGCTCAGAAATGAAACGACTGGCGGTCCGGCTGTGGACTGACCACGCGGTCCGTCCGGTCGGTCAGCACCTAGACACGCGTCTAGGTGCTTTACTTGGCACATCACTTATCGGTGAGAGTAACCGGCTGTGAAAATAAAGTCCGTATGAATAATACAGCGTAATAATATCTAGTTAAATATTCACTAATATTTGATTGTTACAGTAGAGCCCTACTTGGAAAATAAGTTGAACCACATACGTAGATACAACTACAATATCCAATCACATATATATAATAACATATTGTACAGACATACCATGTATGTAGATACATTTTAAAAGCGCCTTACTTACGCTACGAAAACCAGTCCTACTTCCTTGGTAATACCAAGGAAGTAGGACTGGTTTTCGTAGCGTAAGTGTGTCCACGGACGTAATGTCGGTATATGGGGAATTTCTCTTACATTGAACATCGTAGTCCCAGGGGTGTATACATTATTTATGTGTGCACGATTTCACTTGGTTCTGCCATGCACATTTCTGTTGTTGACATGATACATATTTAGACCGTTACGGCCTTCTTATCGGCTGAGACGGGTAAATGGCTGGACATTTTTCATAGAATGGTGGATTTTCGGACCGCTATTATATTTTTTTATAGAGGTATATAAAAAAATATAATAGCGGTCCGTAAATCCACCATTCTATGAAAAATGTAGGATGGCAAACGAACAAGTGGGTCACCTGATGGTGTGTTTCTGCGTGTGAGTAAGGTCGCCAGAGCTCATTGGGATGGGGGGAAGGGCCAGCAACACGTGTTTGCTGACTCTTAAAGGCCGGCGACGCACTAGCAACTCCTCTGGTGTTGTGAGTGTCCATGGGCGGTGGTGATCACTTATCATCAGGTATAAAAAAACGAAAAAATACGTTTTCGGTATATTAATAGACCACTAAAATAATCCTAAGATAATGAATAATAATACTAAAATAAATCATTGGTCCATTACGTGGCGATAAAATCCAAGTTCTAGTAGCACAAAGTCTGCCACATCGAGTTGAAATATAGGTATACAAGGCTAAAAGTTGTTCCGTGACGTCAGAAACAGTTCCGCGTCGCTTACAATGGACATCGTGCCCAGATTGATGGCGCGCAATGCATGGTTGGTAGAAATCGGTACAAGTTAATCAAATGATTTTTTACAACGTATTAGAGAGTAAACCTATTTGTATTTAAAGTTAGAATAATGATGACGTAGTTTGACCGTGACGTAGTTTTCTTATTTAAATATTTTTCTCGTTTATTAGCTATCGTTATCTCACAATATTCATAAATCCATTTTAACGTTACGTTACGCTCAGATCACACACGGGGACATGTCCTTTCAATTTCTATACAGGTTTTTTGAGAGAAGGTGCAGGTTTCCCAGATTTTAATATAATTTAACGCTTTGGATTGTGTAAAGGCTATTAATCTAAAACATATGGTTAACGTGGTGTTATCATCAAAATATTATCCCAAACAAAGCCGTTGGATGGCACCTGAATCTTCAGTAACTCACAAATTAGATCCACCGGTGTGAATCGTTCGTAGCTTACCTTGCCTATCCTGTATTGAGGTGAAGGTTCAAACCCCGCCGGACGATTAAAATTATGATTTATATTATTTTTCTAAAGCTAGGTACTTACTCGGCCTCTTCGATTGTCTCCGACATGGCGAGGAAGACACAATTGAACAGTATGGTTGCCATGACGAAGTAATCGAAGTATTGGTTGGTTGACAGGTAGACGCAAGCGCGCCGCACTGGCGACCACGGTGACCACCAGAACAGTGACCGCGTCGCTGTGAATCGGTGTATGTAGTTTTTGCGGAAACGCTTTGACACCACGCAGAACGTCTGAAACAAATGGAACGAACATTAAAGGGTGATACCTACGCCATCTTGTAAGTAATTAGTTGATTATTATATAGTTGGTCTTGTGCGGGTGGCTAGAAATCGCTGGATACGATAAGCGCAAGACTGGCAACTGTGGAGATCTTTGGGGGAGGGCTTTGTCAAGCAGTGGACGTCTTCCGGCAGATACGATTTTCTTTTATATCACACTGCGACAAACGAGCAAGTGGGTCACCTGGTGGTAAGTGATCACCGCCGCCCATAGACACTCGCAACACCAGAGGTATCGCGGGTGCGTTGCTGGCCTTTAAAAGTCAGCAAACAAGTGTTGCTGACCATTCCCCCCACCCCAATGGGCTCTGGCGACCTTACTCACACTCGGAAACACAACATTAAAATTATTTAATATTATTATCAAGGAATGTCTTCTGTAAGGTGGAGGTACTTCCCCAGTCAGGCTGCTCTTTGAGCGAATAGATGCTATGCCCTACCTCCCTTAAAATGATTATGAAGATTAAGCAAGTAATGGAATCCATAATATTAAAAATACAAAGTTTTAATTTTTTTTTGCGTCGTTCCGTTTCCGCTAATTGTCCCGCAAAAAAATTGTACATGCAAAAAGGACAGTATAGAAAAGAAAATTACATGCGCCGGAATGATACTCAACACGTGTTTCAGCACTCCACGGACCATTCTCAAGGGATCATATTTCGTCAAATAAAATTGCATACCGGCGCATTTAATTTGCTTGTTTGTACTGCCCTTCTTGTATGTGCATATTTTTGTGCGGGAAGGCGGTGCATATTGCATCCCGGCTTGATTAAACTGATAATTAGCGGAATTAACATTACATATTAACTTTGTATTTTGAACAGTTTACTTTCATGTTCTATTATTTAAATTAACAATTTGTTTTGCTGTAGGTAGTACTCCTCTTTTATGTAGATTGAAGTTTCATCTATTTAAAACAGAAAGTCATCATAATCATAATATTTATTGACATAAATATTTATTTTATTTTAGTTGAAGTCCCTGGTTCCTGTGCTAGTTGATTAAACCTGTGTTACAGAACTCAGTTCCCTCCCCACGTTTAGTAAGTATTACATACAATAATTTATGCAGCAAAGTTAAAATTTAACAATTAAAAAATAATATAAAAAATATGTTCCAAACGAAATTAACACATTATTAAATTAAGAAATTATTAAAATAATATAAGGATATTATTGAAATAAAATAAAGACCTTATGGAAATAAAGTTATTAAGTACATTATTATTTGGGTATAAAAAAAATTATGTGATATGTGAAATTTATACTTTTATAAAACACCAGTAATTAATTATTTTATAAAACTAAAATCTGAACAAATCTGAGATATTCAACTAAGCGGTGGCGGTAAAGAGATCGCACATAGCAATAATATTTCAACGCTCATTTCGAACGGAATTGATGCTAAAAGGCAGGTCGACGTGGCTTATTTTGATTTCCAAAAGGCGTTTGATCAGATCCAAAATGATGTCCTACTTTACAAACTAGCAAATATAGGCTTTTCAAAAAATCTTGTTCACTTTCTTTCAAATTACCTAAGAAATCGTAAACAGTATGTTCTATACCAAAACTGCAAATCTGAAGAATATACTGTTAATTCAGGTATTGGGCAAGGTAGTTGTCTGGGCCCATTACTTTTCTTAATATTAATAAACGACTTACCATCTAATATAAAATATAGCACATGTCTAATGTTTGCAGATGATGTCAAATTGGCACTGCCAATTGATACACCATCCGATTGCGACCTATTACAAAGTGACATCGACAGTGTAATTGAGTGGAGCTATCAGAATAGTTTATGTCTCAATTCAAACAAATGTGTGATTGTGTCTTATAGTCGCGCACGTTTCCCAATACACAAAAACTATACACTACACAATACGATTGTGAAAAGAGCGGACACCGTAAAAGATTTAGGCACATGGTTTGATAGCCAATTAACTTACCATGATAATATTTGCAAACTCTGTGATAAATCGCGGAAAAGCCTAGGATTTGTTCTGAGACAGTCTAGAAGCTTTTGTAATCGTAAAACTTTGTGTACCTTATATAACGCGTACGTTCGTACCACACTCGAGACTAATTCAGTGATATGGAATCCCTATCAAGTTCAGTACATACAAAAAGTCGAAAAAATACAGAAATCATTTGTACGCTATTTGTTCAAAAGATTATATTATTATTATCCGTATTTATATCCAACACTTTATATCGTGGGTATGGTGGACTATCGTATGTTAGCAGTACGACGTAACATTGCATTAGTCACGTATTTCTTCAGGTTAATGCGTGGTTACACATATAACTCTTTACTATTGGCACTATTACAGTTCCGTGTGCCGCGACACAGGACATACTTTGTCCAGGCGCGACGTCAACATAACCTATTGGCGGTGCCGGCCGCTCGAACAAATCTAGCCCGAAATGCACCTCTGTCCCGCGCAGTTCGCTATATCAATGATATCGAGAATGACTCAACAATAGATATATTCTCATGCACGGAAAATGCATTCCTAACCGTTGCAGGACGTCACATTGAGGCATTGACTATTGAGAGCAGTATACAGTAACTTCTTATTACAATTTTATCTTTTTCTAATATTATGCAGTAGATACATAATATTAGAAAACTTTTCACTTTATTTTTTTTTAACATGGTTAATTAATTAGCTTATTATAGTATAGTATAGTACCTATAGATTATGTATATAAATTATTATGATTGTATCACTTATTGTGCTTGGAATTATCTGTTAGCAATAAGATATCTGTAATAAATAAATAAATAAATAAATAAATAAATAAATAAATAAGGCTGCTATTTCTACAATCTTGTTAAACATGTTCCTATTATTTAATTGTATGGTATTAATTTGATTTACCTACAGTAAAGTGTTCCTTACTTACTGACTACTACTATACTGAATCCATATGCCAGCTTGAGACCCACAGCAAGGGACTCACTCACATATAATGTCCTCCTAGCCGAATTTCGGCCACGGATTTCGGCCACGGCCGAATTTCGCGCAGATGGCTAATCTCAACCGAAATTAGCCATCTGCGCAGGACATATTATAGTGCTCAAGTGTGTGCGCAAACATAGGAGCACTTTCTATTCCATCACTCTCATGATCCGATGGGACGCCAAGCGACACGACCGGAAAGAGGTCAGTTTCAGGACCGACGGCTTTACGTGCTTTCCGAGGCACGGAGGTATAATACCCAGACTTCGGGCTGACGCTGAGAAATTTTTCTTTTTACAGAAAAGTCTCAATATCACTTTTTGGCCCGACCTGGGATTTAAACCCAGGACCTCGTTCTCTGCGGGTGAACACGCTACCGCTAGACCAACGAGGCAGTCACTCACATATACAGAAGGAATTAAAAAACACGTATAAAAGAATTACAAACAATATCTGAGTCGGTGGAGCCTATACTTCTGTTACTAAGTAACATTACTAACCAATAAATACGTATACAATATTTCTTATTAGTAATGCAGCTACGGGCATATTTTTTATTAGTAACTAGCTTTGCCCCGCGGTTTTACCCGCGTTAAATTTTATAAATTATAATAGCTCCTCCCCGTAAGTGATAGCGTGATAATATGTAGCCTATATGTTGACCCGACCTCTTATAATAAAATCTCAAATATTCATGCAAAATTTGAAGTAAATCCATGCAGTACTTTTTGAGTTTAGCCCCGACATACATACAGACAATTCTAAAAACTATAATTTTGGCTTCGATATCGATCGTAGATCACGCCCCAAGTATCCTTTTAAAAAAATATTCAATGTACAGTTTTGACTTTCCTACGATTTTATTATATGTATAGATGAAGTTGTTACCCGCGAAACAGTTTTAATCACCGGCGGATTAATTCCGGTCGCAATAATTGTTTCGGTCTGTTTGATGCAAAATTACCTTTGGTTTGACGAAACCGGATTTGCTGCAGTGTTCGATTGATTGTTGGCTCTGTGGAACCGGGTTTAATTGGAACGTGTGTTGAATTTTGTGCACATTTCTTGTTTACATTGTTTACGAACTACAACGGCGAATGAAACGAACGACATGTTTCAAAGAAAAAAAGCTTTAATGCTTTATTGCCGTGTAGCTTATACGAGATAGCCCAGTGGTTAGAACGTCGGACTGTGGGATCAGTGTTCATGGGTTCAAACCTAACGATTATCAACAATCAATTTACTATATTACTTTGTCCGTTGTGCTTTATTTCTCCACCCAACTCTCCAAGTCAGTTGTGATCACTTTACAAAATGGTGAAGCATTGAAACTGCGCCGTTGAATCATATGATGATCATTTTTATTCAGATATATCTTAAAAAGCGTTTGTAAATAGTCAGAGCATTCATCTTATAAAAATCCATAAAAATATAGATGGTTATATCGTTACTTATATTTGATTATATACCAGTATAATTTAGTTTATGATAGTAACGAAGTAATCTACAGTTTTTGAGTACTAATTGTAAATAGAAATTATGCATATACTTTCAAATATATTTTTTACATCTTGTCTGAATGATTTTGTCTATATTTAAGGTTAAATATCAATAATTTTACTGTAAAACAGAAAATATAAATAAAATAAAAAAAGGTAAATAAGTTGTGGTGCAGGGTGCTAGGGGTTAATATACTATTCACCCTGTCCCACCATACCATAAGTAAAATTTGACAGTAACATCCACACATATTTGCTATATTTATGAGTTTCAGTTGGTGCCAGTATATCTTGTGGAATAAACGGATTTTCCCTAAGCAATATCAAGCTGAAATGTTATGCAGCTGGGTTGTCAGCTCGGCGCATCTGTCTCACAACTTACGAGCGGAATATAGTGGAAGCATTTTATCTATTTCTGTTATCAATAAAACTGGAGATAGCTCTAGACTAGGTACAGGCAGCCTTACGTCAATGGATACAGTAGGAATACGAAAATAACTCTTACTACCTGCAAAATAAAGAACTATTAAGGTAAAATGTGTACAGAGACGGCGTTAATTTACTGTTATAGAAATATGCTGGCTACGTGAGGAAAAATGTAAAAAAAGCTTATTGCAAAATTTAGGCTCTATGGAAATTGAAGATGTTGAAATAATGTTACAGTAATAGTAAGGTTTCTGAATAAAAATAAAGTAAAAACATATGTTATTCTATTTCTTTGTTGTGAGTAACTATTTAAATTTAAAATAATACCAGCTGTGTTGCGCGGTATAACGCGCATGAAACTGCGTTATAAATTATGGCCTGTGTGTTAGTTAGTTATCGCCCAACTGATGGATGGCGTGTGTGTTATTCGGATATATATATATATATATAAGCTATATTACTCCAAAGTTTCATCAGAATCCGTTCAGTAGGTTTTGCGTGTAAGAGTAACAAACATCCATACATCTACATACAAACTTACCCATTTATAATATTAGTAAGAAGTAAGATTGTTTTTAAATGATGCATTCATTTGTATAGCCAAGTGACAGAGTTATTTAAGACGGCTTTAACAAATCTCTCTCGTAGGTCTCTGAAGTGACTCTGTCGACTGAACCCCAGTCATCTGATGACTATAGCCACCACCGGTGGCTTAAGTGCCCTCTGGAGGACGCATTATGCTCTGTAATAAAACCACGTTTCCATAGAATAACCCCTCGGTCATTCTAAAGGTACAAAATATGCCAACTTACTTGAAATGAAAATATATTAGGCTAAATAAAAAGCATAATTGATCCTTTTTTAATACAACTGATATGAAGTTACCATTTATGTATTTACTTTATTAAAATATTTGACATAAGTCCATATATTAATTAATTCATTCAATGGCCGGTCTTCCGCTGCGCGCATCCAGTGCGGCTCAAATCCATTCATCCATTGATCAATTTTTCTTTCTTATTTCTACACCCATACACAAACAACCTTTATTAAGTTAGTTCATAAGTTTGATTTTTTGTTAGACTAAGTAGCCCCCTCATTTATTGAGATTAGTTAAGCAATTTTGATCTCACTATGATAATAAGTATTGAACTGTATTTATTTTCTTTATTTAAGCATCTACATACGAATAAGCCAGCCAGAGGGTTTAAAAAAAACCCCAGATGATTATAGTTATATTTTAATTATATAAAAATTTAATGTTACAATTTGAACTTAGGGTCTAGACTCGGACAATGGTGGTACCGAAGTGACATACATATTCATAATTACATTATAACTAATGTGGGAAAAAGGTAAAGCGCACATCTTCTGTCAGCAATAATGAAGTAGGTGCTAGGTGACACGAGGCGGCGACACGGGGCGGCGACACGAGGCACAAGCTCAGCAATTACGACACTTGCGTATGATGAAATAAAAGTGTGTGAAGTAAACTGCATCACGCCGCTACTCAGCATATTCGGTGTAGGCAGGACACGTAACTATCTTGTAAACCTATAATATAATAAGTACAACCCATGTGCCCGGTACCTAGCCACAATGCCTAGTTTGAGACCACAGTTATTTTTAATACTTTGTAAAGCTTTACTGGAATAAAGATATTCTTATTCTTATTTGTGAAGATCCTTGCGAGAGGTCTTTGTATAGAAGTGGACCTTTTTCGGCTGACATGATGATGAATATAGTAATTATAAATATTACTGGTTGTCCGTAAACTTCTAAATAGGCACATAATAGGTTAATAAACTTAGCAAGTACAAGTTAACATCAAGACGTTACGACAGTCAGTTATAACTTGCTTAATAATTTTGTACGCGAGAAGTCCTTTGAGGTTTCACGTAATTTAGTTTTATGAATGTGAGAAGTATGAAATAGCGGCATTTATCTATGCTTTGATGTTAATTAAGAATCTAAAATAGGTTCAAAATTAACATTAAACCTGTCTTTTCTTATTACCGAAAATAGACCACTATTTTCGGTAATAGCGGCCAGTGTCAAGTCTGTGCGCAAACACCCTCTGAGTTTGTGCACTTTCAATTCCATCGATCTCATGATCCAAGAGACAACTAGCGACACGACCGTAAAGAGATCAGGTACGGCTTTACGAACTCCTTGAGGCGCAAATGTGTAATGCCGCCATCTCCAAGGCTGATACTTAGAAAGTTTCTTTATGGAAAAAATATTTTATTTTACCAACTACATAAAACATGTAGTAAAAACTATTTGCAGGATTTAAAATAAATACAATCAGCGGTCGTATCGTTTAACTAGATATATTTAACGGACAAACATTGATCACGCTAAACATAAAATGAAATTTTGAAGTTGAAATGTGAATGTTTTATTATTCTATACTTAGTCGTAATTTTTTAAATAAGGATGACAAAATTGTATGCCATATCTAAATCAAAACTGTCTGAAAACCTGACTGTTAAACAGAAACCTTTGTGTAATGACCACGATTGTTTGCTCTGTTTCTGGGTGTTGTTTGTCTATATATTAGGTCGGGGATAAAGTCTTTACACATTATAGTATGTATGAACTTGTCATAAAATCTCTTTGGCTATACTATTTGTATCCGGCTGGTTTTAGCATCATAGAAAGTTTAAATTTTAAAGAACATTATTCCAAATTCAAATAAGAAAAATGTGTGATTTTCATTTGTTTTTCGTACAGTCAAGATGAGCGAAACTAATGAAGAAATTCGATACATTTTAAAATTTTACTACACAATGGGTAAAAATGCAACGCAAACTGCGAAAAAAAATTGCGATGTTTATAGACCTAGTCCGGTATCTGTGAGAGTAGCACAAATTTGGTTTAAGCGTTTTCAATCCGGAAATATTGATGTCAAAGATGCACTCTCGATGGACGCCCTATTACGGATAAAATGGATGCCATTTTTTAAAAAGTGGAGCAAGATCAGCATATCAGTAATTACGACGTAGCTGAAGAACTGGGAATTGACCACAAAATAGTTTAGGCGCATTTGCAAAAAACTGGGTACACCTGTTTCGGTCACTTCTAAATTCTTTAGGCAGTATCAGGTTAACATCACGAGAGGACTGCCACAACCACATGTCGCGGTATTTTGATCACAAGCCCCAAAACTTCTATAGAAATGGGATCATTTAAAGTACCTGCAAGATGGCAAAAAGTTATTGAACAAACTGGTACCTACATACTTTAGTTAAATGTAAATAAACTATATTAAAAATGTTTTGAATTTTCTTAAAAAATGTGAAGAATCTTTTTCCCCAACCTATAATGTTTAGCTAATAAAACTTAGTTTATCAGATGTCTGGCTGCCATAGTATACGCTCTGCCTAGTTTGGGATCAGATAGCGGTGTGTTAATTGTACCAAGATATGTATTATATGTAGAAGGTAACCTATGTATATCGAATGCTTTAAGTGTCCAAGGAGATACATAATTTCTTTAGAACTATGGTGAGCACTTGATTAAATTGATCTCTTCATCGTTTATATAAGTTTTTCGAGTGTAGACAATGCGAGCATGTAGAGCAGAATACGAGCGGGTACTGAACTTGTCTAGTTTTGCCACAGTTTGACAAATCTTATTCCTACGTAACAACCCTCACTGATATTTGAATCTTAATCAAGAACGAACCTTTAAATTATAAATAAAGTAATGTATTCAAAGGAGCTGTTAATTTTCTCACATTTCGTATTCACGACTGATTAAACTACCTCAAATACGCAGCCCTAAAACAAAACCAACAAAATCTCCTAATTCCATGCAAAACAAAGGTTTGCCTCTAAAATTTTTACTACGTCACTTTGGCTAAAACACTCTTTTTATAGCGGCCAAGGCTTAGGGTTGCCAATGCATTAAATCCCCAGTAGCCACAACCACAAGTTGGGATGTAACTACCCTGGTTCTTAAATGACTAACCGACAGTATCAATTTATTTAAAAAGTAATCCGAATATGTATGTTTTTAAAACTCAATTTTGAACTGAATGCGGTCAGAAATCTAAACAGAACTAAAATGACGGTATGCAATAAAGTTAATATCGGTACTTTTAGACAGTTACGCGATTGACACGTTTTTGGAAAACGGTTGTTCGCACATTATTGTAATGGTCTAAGTTTGACAGTCGATAATGTTGTTAGCAGCTGCGTTTTTTTTGTTGACAGCACTTTTATTCTCGTTATTGATTGGCTGGTTGTGGAGTAAATATTAACGGCTTTTCCAACCGCTTGAAAGCTGGGCTTAAAACCTGGTTTCAAAAGTTGTTTATTTGGTGCTCAACATTTGCTCTACGCTTAGATGCAGAATTATAAGTTTAGCGGTACGTTAGGCTCGATTGTTACTATCAATATAAACTTTTCAACTGATAAGACTGATAAGTCTTCAATCCTGTAAACTGACCCTTGCAGGAGCACTATCATTTAAATAAAATAAAATGAAAATAAAAAAGGTTTTTATTCGCGTAGACTTTAAAAAAGCGCTTGTAAATAGTCAGAACATGTTTGTAGTAATACAGTTCAGTGTACATAATATTTCTAGTTATATATTATATATATTTAGGTACCTACACAGATTGATAAAACATTCATAAAATTTATTTTATAATGGTAATGATATTTAGCTAGTTTATATTAAGTTATTGTCAAGGAGATTATGTTTAAGTTAATTATCGAATTTATATTTTACTACATATTGTCTGAATGGTTCTGTCTATATTAAGGTACGAATTCAATATTATTATTATGACGGACCTTGTGTTTATAACGACGGTCGTCCTTTAATGCTACCACCGGATCCAATGCGCCCCATTTATCCAGAAACCAAATAGACTCACTCGATATATCAATATAATATTAGGAATATTAGCATACGGTATCCGCGCAAGCTAAAGCAAACTTTACTGTGTCCATACAGGAACCGCCATTTATGTATCTTGAAAAAGTTAACCTTTTGTGTTTAGTTTAGTGCAAATTACTTAGCTCTAAGTTTAGAATTCTGCAGAATACTATGGCATGTGATGAGAGGAATAAGATTTGAATTCCTACGGCTTATCCCGATGGGTAAAGACGCTGGTAAAAGACGTGTTGGAGGCAGAAATTGTCGTGGCTGATTCATTGTAGGGAATGGACAGGATTTGTAAGCGGTGTATAACTAATCCGTCTCGCGAATGACAAAGACTGATATAGAAAGCTGACGGTGGATACGCGATACTATACATAAGCACCTGCCTCTGGACGTATACGTGCATGAAATTACATATCATGTCGAAATTTTCATTATCCCACAACATTCAGGACATTGTTCTAGCCGAAAATTACACAATGCCTTTCATTCTGTTCATCTAGTTTGGATTTTAATTAATTAATTACATTGGTAGATCTTCACCCAATACCTTCATTTGAAAATTAAATTGAGGTATAAAGATACCATCAGACTGACTTTTCTAGAACTTCTTTGGATTTGAAAAAGTATTTCCTTTGCAATGTTCCTAGAATGCTGGCAGCATTGTATTGGACAACAAGGCTTGATTGTCGAATTATTTATATACATGCTTAGATTCAACTTATGCAGATGACTATTTCATATCTTTGGCATGGGATGAGACGAATAAGATTATGCTGGTAAAAGACATGTTGGAGGCAGAAAACATTCCGGGCTGAAGACAACGCTCGCGTTAGGGAATATGAATCCCTGTGTCGCGGGGTACTTTACAAACATATAATAGACGGACAAAAATTACATTCAGACTCAGAACAACTATTTATGGGTCACACAAATAGTTGTCCAGTGCGGGGCACGAAGCGGCGAGGCTTAGCCGCTGCGCCACACGTGCAGTCAATTAATTGTAGAGAATTGACCGGAATCGCAAGAGGTGCACCACTAATCCGTCTCGCGAATGACATAGACACTTACAC
Organism: Pseudoips prasinana; assembly: GCA_951640165.1. NCBI lineage: Eukaryota > Metazoa > Arthropoda > Insecta > Lepidoptera > Nolidae > Pseudoips > Pseudoips prasinana. The sequence continues at coordinate 24,889,556 of OX621251.1, read as the reverse complement.
CACGGCTTACCTTAATTGATTAGAAGCCACTTTACGAAGAAGAAGAATTTCTATACTATGACTTTGATAAGTACAAGTTACACACCACATACAATACCCAAGTGGTGAATAAATATTGTTCCTTTAAATGGAGTAGAGGATTTTTGTGTAAAAAACTAAATATTGTACTGGATTTCTTGTCCATATTATCACTTTCCGTAAGCTAAGCAACAGAGTCTATTAATTAAGTTAGAAACCACTAATGAAATGTTTTCAATATCAACCTTTACACCTAAATAAAAGTAATTACTGTTCAACTAATCAAACAATTCCGTGACTCAGCAGTGGGCCTGCCTTCTCATCCAAAGGGTGCAGGTTCGATGCTCGTAGAAGACTAATATTTTGGCTCATGAATATGACGATTTGTCTTGTTCCGGCTGTTTTATTTGTATGGTATGTATAGATTTACAACATAAAGTAAATAAATATTTCTATCCGTTGACAGAAAGGTTGAGGTCGATAGGGTCCATAGTACAAGCTTTGCTTATATTGAGCCAAATGGCGTTGTGTGATATGCCTCGGATATTTATTACTACTAAATAAATAACGCCATTTATGTAGCAAGCGTTATAGGTAACGTTAAACGACTATCTTTAGATGGAACATGTATGATGTCTTTGTATTATTTCTAAGACAATAATATTATATAATAATAAATAATACTAAGACATCATACACGTTGATGAATGAAGATAACTCAGTTAAGACCAAGTAGACGTTCATTATTTTATTTATTTGTATAAATAAAAATAGCTTCCGAACTTTATCATTCGTTGATCAAACGCCCGAAATAACTTTCGGGGCCAGTACTTACAACGAACAGGTAAAGCTAGGGATACACGGTTCTATTTTAATTTGGTCACAGGTGGGCATAACTTTGTCCCTATAAAGTTATGGGCCATCACGACTGAGGTAACATGGCAGTTTCACATTGCTTTATAGCTACCGACTTAACGCTTTGAATAACTTAAAATGGAGGGAAATATCAAACATTATGTATGGGTTGTTGTTGGAATGAATATTTATTTATGTTGGTATTCAAATGTAGAAATTAGCTGTTCTAGACTTTTTCGTAAATGGAAACTTCAAAAAAATACGTCAGTATTATTTTAAAACGTCGATAAGCTAGTAAATATGGTGACGAAGATTACTACTCTATTCATAGCTCACAATGAAGAAAGAATTTCCATTGAGGCCATGCCGTCCAAGACCGTGAATGATTTGGTGTATAGGGACAAATTCTCTGTCCGTGGCAACAGTTGCGATGGTGGAGAATGTTTTTATGCACTTTTTCTTATTTAATACATTTGTTTTAAATATAAAAAACTAGCTGTGCCCCGCGGTGTTACCCGCGTTAAAGCTTATAAATTTTCTTTGCTATAAACCTCACGTAGCCCGAGACCTTTCCAACGAATGCAAAACCGTGGAAATCGGTTCGTGCGTTCTGGAGTTATAGCGTCAGGAAGGAAAACCCGACTTATTTTTATATATTAGACTAGCTGTGCCCCGCGGTGTTACCCGCGTTAAATTTTATAAATTTTCTTTGCTATAAACCTCACGAAGCCTGAGACCTTTCCAACGAATGCAAAACCGTGGAAATCGGTTCGTGCATTCTGGAGTTATAGCGTCAGGAAGTAAAACCCGACTTATTTTTATATAGTAAAAGATAGACATAGTTATTTAAAAATATAAAGTAAGGTATCAGGAACAGTGCCCATTTTTACCGGAGGTTACGTTAAGAACCTCCTGACAATGCGAGCAGTGTCCAAAAGCTCTTGCTTTTTGGATCTGGTTCTTGACACAACCACCTAACGTAAGCCTCTTTATTGTTATTATCTATACAAATACATAAAATTGGAGTGTCTGTTTGTAATATTGAAATAACCGGTTTTAACTACATTAATATAAATATATATACGGTACATACACCAAAATTACATTTTTTACAATTTTTGTCTGTCTGTCTGTCTGTTTGTTCCGGCTAATCTCTGAAATGGCTGGACCGATTTAGATGGGACTTTTATTGGCAGGTAGCTGATGTAATAAGGAGTAACTTAGGCTACTTTTATTTTATTAAAAGTCTTTTATTTTACAAGAAAAACGAAATAAACTAATTAACACGCAGACGAAGTCGCGGGCACAGCTAGTTATAAATAAATGTTTTAATGCTACGCTATTTATAATTTACAACTTAAAGCTACAATTAGTAGTATTATTTAAGTAGTCCCAATTCTGAACCTGAATATTAGTTAGGTTTATGTCATAGAGGCAGTGTAACCTCAGAATTATGGTAGGTTATTAAAGTTTGCGTCGACCAAATTAACTGTTTTGAGTCTACTATTTTATGATACCTTCAAATATTTATAATTTTATATGAATAACTAGCATACGTCTGCGATGTTATTTACGTGGATCTTCAGGTAAAGTCTATGTAACAGGAAAGTGGGCTTGGTACCCAAGAAGATGAAAGAGTGCCCGTTATGAACTCTATTTTACAAGATAGGTATATCTTAAAGAAATTTTTGTCATGAGTTTTGAGACATCCATTATACTCTAGTCTTTAATATTTTGAGTATTTAGGGTAAAAACTTGATCTTATTATAAGTAAACAAGGTTTGTTGTATGGGAGTCCCCGTTAAATATTTATTTTATACTATCTTTAGTATAGTGTGGGTCGCGGGAAGCCGCTGGATGCGGGCAGCGCAGGACCATCTATTGTGGAGATCCTTGGGGGAAGCCTTTGTCGAGCAGTGGACGTCTTTCAGCTGATATGATGATGATCTTTAGTATTTGTTGTTATAGCGGCAACACATTACCTGTGAAAATGATTAATGATTATTTGTGAAGAGGACGTAAAACGTAAGGTATTCTAGATGTTACAGAATGAGTTGTGCAGCTGTGACCCGCCAAATTGGCATACAAGAGGTTAGGAAGGTAAATATAATAATAAACAAATTCACAGAAATAAAAATACACCAATCACCTTCCTATAGATTAGTATCATTCAGATACCTTTAAGCAAGCAAGTGAAGTTTTATTTAATTAGAAATGTCACTTAAACCTCTAATAGTGCCGAGAAATTAACTATTCAAAAGAAAATCACACATATACACTAACTACAATAAAAAATAAATAAACAAAAACAGCGAAGTCACGTATAGGTTAGTACATAAAAGCTACAATACAATATCTATATAAAAGAGCATATATAATTAAGTATGCGTCTAAAAGGCTGCATAACGAAAATATATTGGTTGTCGTTGCCAACATAACGGACGGAAACCATGGATCAGTCTTATATAAACTGTCACTTACACTCTGTAGGCTATGTTTTTGAGCAGAAACGCAACGTATAAATCATCAGTGTTTTAGGGATTCGTAATTTGTAGCCGCCGTCGTTACGATGCCCTAATTAACGACGCCGGCAGAGGGTGCAACATTTCAAAAGAAAAATCGTTATGGAAATTTTAATTGAATGCTTGGAAAATTAATTATTTACTATGCTGTATTTATTTATACAAAAGCAATTATAAGTTATGGACTTTCAAATATTATATATATATTTATTTATTTGTTTCCGCAGGCGGACTTAAATAACCGTTATAGCCAGAAGAATTGCCAAACTGAAGTGATATTGGGAAGGACACATAGCGCGTGGAGCCGACGGCCGCTGGGGCAGAAAAGTCGAGTGGCGACAACGAACCCGAAGACGTAGAGTTGGTAAGCCTCCTACAAGATGTACGGATGATCTTGTGAGAGTCGCTGAAAGTCACTGGATTCGGATAGCGCAAGACCGGCAAATGTGGAGATCGTTGGGGGAGGCCTTTGACCAGCAATAGGCTTCTTTCGGTTGATACGATGATAATTTATTTGGGTCCCATACGCAAAGGGTGCAAACGCTATTAGAAATCCGCCCACTTATCTTTTTGTATTAGAATTTTAGCACTAACAATAATGCATTGTAATAATATTAGATAATAAACTCTTAAATAAATGTAAATGTGTGAACGATTCGCCGCTACCCACATAAACCCTTAGAGGTTTCTGCGGTTCAGCATGTTAAATGTAATGTGCAATGAAAAAAAATATATTGAATAAATAAATAAAATAAAAACGAAATAAAAATCTGCCAGCGGGCTGTTTTCCATGCCGTAAACGCAATATATAGACAGTAGAATTACACTGCAAGTGTATTCACCATAACAGCTGTAAGAAGTCCAGCTCTGGATACGAAACAAAAGAAAAAGAAGAGGAGGCTTTAGTCCAGCAGTGTTACAGCTGAATAATTATTGAGGGTTCAGCCATAATCGCCATACTTGGCAGACGGGTTGGCGATCGCATTAAGATGGTCATAGTACTCAGATGGAAGCTGCTGCCCGTCCTCTGGTAGATATTCCCTCGGGTCGACGCTACGCCTCCCACGGGATGAGATGTGGTGATGATATTCTGATATTCGCCGCCGTCACCACACAGCAGTGAGTGAGAGTGTATTCTTATTGTAACTATAATAAAAAGTAAAATAAATCTTCAGAATATTGTTAACTTTATGTATATTAGTTCTAGTAAGCGAATAATGCATTTTATTTTTAAGAAATAGAGATAGAGATCCTTTAGCGGTAAAATATAAGGGGACCGCATTCTGGAAATGAGATTGGCGTTTTTTGCTCGATGTCTGTTGGTCATCTTGTATGATTATGTGTAAACTTTCCCATATGTGTTCAACTCGCACTTGTCCAGTTTTATAACGTTGCCACAATAATGTCCCTGATTACAGCTAGAATGTTGATCGTAATTTCTCAAAACATGCCCAAGAGCCTTGTCGATGAAACTACGATTACATAGCTTATACCTATATGAAATAAACTACTGTATAGTTTTTATTTAGAGGTTAGATTTTAATAAATATTAAAATTTCAAGAATATAATTTAGATTTTACTTTACGTTTCAATCCTCCCACCCCTACCTCTCCATATTCTCTTTACTCGCTTGCACGGACAATGTATAGACACATCCAGCTATTCCTCTGTCAAATTTCTTTTATAGACTTTCAACTTTATCACATAAGCAAAAGGTTCACTTTCAATTCGGGAAATTTGACTGATTGGGGTAGCTTAATGTGCCACGATACAATTAGTACAGACGCCATCTGTACTAATTTTTGAAGTCCAGCTGAAAATGTTTCCAACTAGTTAAACTTAGAATATACAATCTTTTGCCTAATTCATTCATTCTCTGCGAATTACCCCAAAGTTTTCTTGTGATTTTTACATAAATTCGTATTTGAGTATCGCGGAGATTATTATAGTATATGATAAGTTTGTATACAGGGAGTTGTATTTATAGTAAAATGTTTATTTAATACTAAATATTTCAGTTTTACTTGACTTTTACGTTTTTTTTGTCGTTGACATCATTCAACTCTAAAAGGTGTTACTTAGAAGAAGAAAAATCTGAGCCGTTCTACTATTCTTGTGTCTTTAAGGTGCCTTTATTATTTTACTAGCTGTGCCCCCCGGTTTTATTTATTCTCTATTGCATACAGAAGTCTCAAATCGATAACAGATTAGGTATATCATGTACACAGGCGAGCTTAACTTAACTATACGTTCTCTTCCAGTAAACCATTACATATAAGCTTTCACTCTAAGCTTATGTAATTGGTTACAATTTTACCCACGTTTAACTTTATAGACTATAACCTATCTGTTATCCCGATATATGTGCTATATTACTACCAAGTTTCATCAAAATCTATTCGGTAGTTTTTGCGTGGAAGAGTAACAAACATCCATACATCGATACTCACAAATTTTCGCATTTATTGTAGGATTGCTTTAAAAAACATAGAGCCTATTTCAACTTTTCTATACAACAACCGAATTCACCCAATATTAACAGAAAGTTAATAGTTAAGTAAAAATAATATCAAAATTAGTCCACAAAGCCTTTTTGTGTTCGTAGCCGTCTCTTTATGAAATGAAATGAAATTTTATTCAGCACTTGGGTATTAACATACACTTGTACTTGTCAAGGTCACAATGCAGTACATAAACATAGTGATTGGTAAAAAATTACAAAAAAAGAAAAATTTGTCAGTCCGTGCGGTTTGTTTTATCGCATATATTTACTGAAATCCTTACATAAATAACAATTTACTAATCTATTATTTTGAAATTTAGTTCTACTATAACAAAATTAAAGAATGGAAGACTAAAGCAAAGAGACAAAATTCTAAATGAGGGTGTGATCACATGCACGGGTTCACCGATCACGCGTTAATGGGCCAAAGCGATCCTCGCCGCTGAGGAACCTACCCTAGCTAGCCTGCGGCTTTCTCTAGCTACCTAGGTGGACAACCCGGAGAAGAAAGCCACAAAGAAACTCCGGGCTTGCTTTTTTCGTCTTCTTTTGCTTTCAGTTTACTATGTCTTTGTGATGTACAGATGCCAGCAGATCCAACTACCCCGAATCTGTCAAATTTCTTTTATAGATTTTCAATTTTATCACAAAAGCATAAGGTTCACTTTCAATTTGGGAAATTTGACAGATTGGGGTAGCATGATGTGCTGGCGTCTGTACGTCATACCACGTCATTTCTGGCCACACACACTGAAGATTTTCGACTCGAGAGAGTGTTTAGTAAAACTAATGTATTCCAATTTTTGTAACTTTAAAATTGCTACTATATATTTTCGATTCCTTTAAACATGTTTAAAATATATATTTCGTGCCACAGGATAGCGATAAAATGCATGATTTCAATATAAATAAATTTTATGATATTGTGCAGACACGTTCCGTTCACCACTCAATATTATACACTTATTTATTCATAAAAGGACCTTCGTAGCACGATATAAAATAAAATAATTATTTGTTCTGATACGATGTAACAAAAGACAATAGCCTCTCGTAAGAGCCTGAACAAACACACAAGAAGGGAATACGCAGTAAATTGGTATGTGAACCTTCGATATTATGTTTCCTTCTATATGTTGATACTCTCCTGGTACTTTCGTATGATATTATACAGTTTGAAGTGTATGTATGTTTGTTGTTTCCTTATTGGATCTCATGTAACGTGTCATTTGTGACGGTTTATGAGGAGAGAGAAGTAAAAAATAATCTAATATGAATGCATAATAATGTCATTGATATTATTGATTTCACATCTAGTTAAGTTTAAAACAATTGTCTGTGTCTACTTTGGGTTTTTGTTGCTTTGATTATATTATTATAATTTTACAACAAAAATTAATCGATAAACAAAAAAATAGAAGTTTGAGACATAAAAACGGCTGTAGCTGTTTTTCAAAATGATGGTTTATTTTAGTTCGGCCTAAATTAATGGAATGTTTATATTTTTTTACGTAAAGCATAATAGTTTTTGTGTTTAAAACACAACGATTTAATTATTTTTGTAATTTAAAAAAATATATGGAACCATCAGCAAGCAGACTACATATACTTTTGACATAGTTCCATAAAAAAGTTTGTAGCTCATCTATACACGTTTCAATGTGCTCACGTTTCTATCCAAAAACTTCCCGTTGACATGTCTCACTTTAAAAGGCAAAATCTGGGACGTGCAAGCCTCTCAAAGTACCAGGTTGCTATAGCAACAAGTAGGTCAACGTCAACCCACGCATTTGTATTTTAATTCAAAAGAACCGTGATTGCTCCCAGACTGAACGAAGAATGAATGAACCAGTGACTGGTACATTGAATGCTTCAGCTTCCGGTGCGCACTATTTCATAAAGGTTCTACGAAACCGCCAGATAATGGAAAGGAGATTCATTGTTGTTTTACACGGTTTTATTGTTGTGGGAAAATATTTTAAGAAAAAATGTGGTAATAAAACCACATTTTTTCTTCAAATATTTTAACTGTGTCCTTATTTTCTTGTTCAGTTCTTGGATTAGCATAATTTGGATAGGTACTTTAATAACAATAGATTAATTATTAGATAAGCCGTACTTAATAATTATTAAGCCGTACTATTTATTATTATATTATTCTTATTCTATTTTATTATATTAATTATTGATAATATAATAAATTAGATTTATATTACCTTTATTTTACTTATTCTATTTTATTATCTTATTCTTTATTTTCCATGTCTATTTGTCTACCTACTTTTACGTTTTCTTCCTAAACCTGTGTATATCTGTGAAAACTTTTAATTGGCCTTCATCCTCTATTCTGTGTGTCATTTGTATACTAGCTGTAAGTTTTCCTTAAGTAATGAAATAAAAATAAAATAAAATAAAAATAATTTTCCAAAGCGATAACAGTGTATATAACGACAACTCATGTTGAAACCAGAGTGTAATGAAAGATTCTGGTCTGACTGGCCTGTTGATGTGGTGGTTAGTTAACCTAACTGGTAAGCTAGAGGTCGTGGTTTCGATCCCACTTAGGAAAATCTTTGTTTAATGAGCACGATTATCAGCTCTGGATGTAATTTATCTATAACTAGCTGTGCCCCGCGTTTTTACCCGCGTTACTACATACGAAATTTTATTAAAATCGCTCCAGCCGTTTAGACGTGAAGAAGTAACAAACACACACACTCACATACTCACAAACTTTCACCTTTATAATATTAATGTGATTATTAACAACACAAATAAAAATATAAAAATGTGTAAGTACCCTTATCAGTTGTCTGGATGCCATATAGGCTCTGCCTAGTTTGGGATCAGACAGCAGTGTGTTAGTTGTCCCAAGATATTTATTTATTTCTTCTACAGTCAACAATAATTAATGCAGAAAGAATGATCCCAGCATGATCTTAATATCCACATATTACAAAGTCATTATATATATATATATATATATATATATATATGCCACGTTTGGCAGATGGGCAGTCATAGTACACTGAAGGAAGGAAGAAGTAAGTAATGGGGAGTCCGAATTTGAGTCAATAGGTTCAAATCGTTTTTTTGTACAAACATCCAAACATTTGGAATATCAATTATCTAAACATCCAAATATAATAGGAACTTTCATATTTATAATAATACGAAAAAGAAACGATTATAATATAGGAGTAAATATAAATTCCACACGCTCAAACCTTACGCAAACATCATCTGTGGTGTTGACAGATAAATATTTGCGCAGCGACCAATCATTCGACCACTAAACCGTTGACTCACTTGCCGGGAGGTTTTATATCAAAATTTAACCACATTTTACCAACGGGATCTGCTGGTAGGAAATTTTATATATACAGTTATAATTAGGTAATTATTAAAGAAAGAAATATTTTTATCTTAAAACAATGCACTGGAAATTAAGACCTACAACAGATTAACATGTTTTGCTTTCATGGAAAATGCCTCTCTCTCAGCTTGAAGTACATTTCTGCAGTGCTGATTTGGCTAATGTCAACGTCTTAAAAACCGAGCTCATTGCAATACGAGCTCATCAGAATAGACGGATTTCATGGCAACATACGCAAGAGAATGTCTTCAAAATTAATAAAATAAACAGGATACGAGGCAGCTCTAACAGCATCCTGAAAGCCATTGCAGATAACCAGGATTCCAATATCTCAAACGTGTATGTTAGCGCTCAAATAAGACAGTGTCTACCATTTTATATTATTTATAATAATATCCTAGGACATTGTTCACACACGGCCATCTGATCCCAAACTTAGCAGAGCTTGTACTATGGAAACCAGATAACTGATAATATTCTTTGTGTTTTGTTGAGTGTGAGGACAAATATACTATAGATTGCGTGAACATATACTTTAAATACATACTTATATAGATAATAACACCCAGAATCAGAACAAACAGACATGTTCGTGCACACAAATATCTGTCCTGGGTGATAATAGAACCTACGACATCCGGCGTGAAAAGCAACATTTGCCAATCACGGCAACAGGGTCGCCCATTTATCTTTTATGTAAAACCTTCTTTGTATGGACTTTATCTGAAATAAAGATTTATTATTATTATTATCGTAGCTACAAATTCACGAGTTGTAACGCCATATAATACACCTCCACACAACAAACCTAAACAATTATATGCTCTACTGAAATCATTACTTTACATCCGTAATGAACACGGTCGGAATTGTATCGTAAGCTCTCGAACATTAATTAATAATTATACAACATTGAAATAATCCTTCTGCGTCGCGATTACTCCAGCCAGAGTGTGACGTGAGATAATATTTATTATATTGTTGACACTGGTTAATTATGTTTACATGTACATAATTGTATTAATTAGTTACCTATGTATTACATTGACATATAAGTAATTAATAGATTTATATATTACTCGTAGTATTTACGTACGATGGAAACGCGGTAGGCGCGTATGATTGTGTTCAAAGTTAGACTCGCGGATAAGTTGTTTGTGTGATCGTGGGACGGTTTCTGCTAAGAGTTGGCCAGAGCTGTGTCTGCTCGAGCCCCTTGATTTAGTGATTGGTGAGAATATTGTTATATATATATCTATTTGTGTGGCTGAAAAGATTAGATATATTTAGCAATATGTTATAAGAAAACTTCCAGCGACTAGTTGGTAAATTAACTAACAGGTTATTTTCTTTTCTCTTTTTTATTTTTCTCTGTCATCGGGACAGTTATCGTTTAGAACCTAACCATACCTATCTTGTTATGCTAGAGAGAAAATATTAATCAGTTTATATTCTTTTTGACAGCTATCGCTTTCGGAATAATGCGCTAAAGTATGACGTTCTTTATAGACGGGTGGCGCTGATTTAGTGAAGGGCGCTGTGCATAACAAACATCTACAGACTATAAAACTATTCTTAAAATATGTTAAATCGATTATATAATACAATTAATTTGACTTTATGTCAGTATTATTTTTGAAAATAATAAAAAAAAGAAAAAAATATGAACAGCGTTATTGTTCTTTACTCTTAGTATGAACTTAAAATTCCAAGATTTGGACTTAATTCCTGCCAAACAAATAATCATAGAGTCATAGATATAGTATCTAACAATGAAAAAAATAACAATAATTAAATAAAACTAATAAACGAATAACTAATACTTAAGCTAAAATATTTCGATGACTTAAAACGATTGAAAGTTCTTCTTAAATAACATCGATTATTATTTCAAATCAAATCAGTTACGTCAGGGCATCACTAATTCTAAACTATCTCGAATTGTCAACGAAAACGATCAAAGATTAAGTAAACGATGCTTACAAATACCTGTCAAAACGCTACAGTGATTTATGCGGGTAACAGCCAGTATAAAAAAATTAAGTCTCCATTAACCAGGCGAGTGACCATTTAAGGGCATTGGATATACTGTATGTGTTCAAAACACAATTTTATTTTGTACCAAAATTGGCGCCAAGGATCAAAAATGTACACATTATAAAAAGTTGAGCAATAGATTTGTACGACTTCCCGACTTTCTACAATTTACACATTTGTTTAAAGAAATAAATATGCTTACTGTGCCATCGGAATATATATATATCAGAATATAATGTTTGTTAGAAAAAATGATCATAATTAAGAAAAGTGAACTGCATAATATAAATACTAGGAATAAAAACAAACTAGCCATGCCAGGCTTTAGAGTAAGCAAAACTAATAAATCATTTTTAGGAAATTGTATTAGGTTTTATAACAAGCTTCCTACTCAAATTACTGATCTGCCTGATACAAGTTTTAAAACACATATTAAACGTATACTTATGGCTAGGGGTTATTACACCACTAAAGAGTACATCGATGACAAAGACGTCTGGCTCTCACTTCCTACCTGCACATTGCTCGCTGGAGATCTTGTAGCCATATAGACACGACTGATCTGCTGTGTTACGTGAACTATCTGTAAATGATTGCTATCATATACTTAATTTAAAACTATGGACTCTGTCTCAAAATGAATAATGTTATTGTTTCGAAGTTTTTCTTTTGTATACCTAAATATAATCTAAAATAATAAGCATTCAGACAACCGATCGAGCATATATTGTGTTTGCCTACTAAATAATTACTCTAATTGGACCAAATCCCGTGTTCATGCCCGCTTGAGTATGTTTCGCCGGACCGTCTCGACTGGGTCGTGTTGAAACCGGTAGTAGATGAACCCACTGAGTTTGTTTCGCTGGGTCTTCTCAGTTGGGGTGCATTGGATCCGGTGGTAGCATTAAAGCGCGACCGTCGTTATTAACACAAGGTCCGTCATAATAATAATACCTTTAATATAGACAGAACCATTGACAATATGTAGTAAAAATATTAGACTTAAACTAGATAATTAAACATAATCTCTTGACAATAACTTGATACGAGCTAGCTAAATATCATTTCTGTAATAATATAAATTTTATAAATGTTTTCATACAAGATGTACCTAAATATCTATGTTACTAGAAATAATATCTAATGTATACAACTATATTACTACAAACATGTTCTGACTATTTACAAGCGCTTTTTTAAAGTCTACGTGAATAAAAACCTTTTTTATTTTTTTTACACACATAGTTATCCTATGCGGGAATCAAACCCAGGTGTCGCGAGGTGACTGGACTGAGGCGCAGAATACACTCAATGAAATTCCATACATATGAAATATATCGCATACCTTAGCACTTTAATTGCATTGGTATGCAGTTGTGATAAAAAAACAACCGCACGGAAAGTGTTAGATTTTAAAATACCAAGAAAATTCAAATCGCCTGATTCACCCAACTCTAATTGTATTCAACGCCAACTAAATTGAAACCACATTGCCGGCAGAGCGAAAATGAATACAAAAATTCTTTCTAAAACATCTCGTCTTCCATTTTATGAACTTTCACTTATTAAATGGCATTCTTTCTCAACTATTTATGATGGAGCATTTTTCAGAGAAGCGTCTGGATTAAATTATCGCAAGCGGTCTGTCTCTGCAGTGGCTTGCCGCCGCTTGAGTTATAAAAGAATCCGCCAATAACACCGTGGAGTACTTCCTACGAGAAGAAGCCCATGAAGGGCTATAGAATGTTCTAAACTCTGTATCGCTTTCGTATGATGACATTTATTAAGTGGGTAACTATAATATTGTTATATAAAATGTAAACAAAGCAATTATATGTTACATAAAGTAATTATATAAGTGTATTAATAAAATTGACAAGTTGAATCTATAATTAAATTTGATTAGTGATTAAATAAACAGAACTATATCGCCAACAGTAGCACGCCGAAAGGCTAATATGGAGCTTACCTTATATTATTTACTAGCTGTGCCTCGCGGTTTAACCTTCGTTAATTATATCCTATGTGTTAATCCAGGGTCTCAACTAACTCTTTACCAAATTTTATTATAATCGCTCCAGCCGTTTAGACGTGAAGAAGTAACAAACATACACACTCACAAACTTTCGCATTTATAATATTAGTGTGATAAGATATTTTATAAAACCCATATTTAAGTAAATAATATATTTGTATTTGTATATTTTACGTGACGTCTCCGCTATGTGTGAACCAATTTTGAGCATTTCTATACATTGAATAATGCTTTTAGGAAACTCCCAAATAAATATCGTTCTTTTTTAATTTTGACTGGCCTGGTCGTGTAGTAGTTGGCGCCCCTGACAGCTAAGCTAGAGGTCGTGGGTACGATCGTACCCAGAACAAATATTTGTGTCATGAACACGATAATTGGTTCTGTTGGTGGAAGTAGTTTATCTATGATGTGTATTTAGAAATATATAAGTATGTTTAGCAGATGTATGGTTACCATGGTCTACGCTTTCTCTAGTTTGGGATCAGATGGCAGTGTGTTAGTTGTTCCAAGATATTTATTTATTAATAAAGCAACGTTAGTCATTAAGATATATCAGAATAATCTTAATGACTAACCTCTCGCTTTACCAATTATAATACAAACAGATTGAGCGAAAACGTTCAAAGTATGCAATGAATTAAACAATCCTGGTAGTCACGGAAAGACAAGGAACCAAATTTGATTCAATATTTTATACCAAAGGCAATCCAATTCAAATAATATGGTATTATGCCCGCTGCTGCCAATCTCTGCAATGAATCTAAGGGGGCGTTGAGTTTAATGTCAAGGAACATTTAACGGTGTCATGGGAGGCCACATCTAAGGAGCATCTTATTTCCTTCTACAAAATAAGCATCTTTTTGTCTTCTGTACTTTTCGTTACAAAATGGCATTGCAAGAGTATTCTAAACCTTTATTATTTATCGTACTAATAAAAATACGGATATCATTTCTAGGTAATATTTTGAGACGCATTTCACATTGGTTTGAAGTAATTCATATTCAGTTTTCTATTCGCTTGTTTAGAATCACTAAGGATGTGATCCTTTAGTGATTCTACTATCTACTAATATCCATTATACTATCTTCCAAAATCTCTCCTTGCAGGTCTATTGGAAGAGATTTCTTTAGGAATAAGTAGTATAGACGCTAGCACATCACGCTACCCCAATCTGTCAAATTTATTTTATAGATTTTCAACTTTATCACAAAAGCATAAGGTTCACTTTCAATTGGGGAAATTTGACAGAATGGGGTAGCTTGATGTGCTGGTGCATGGAAATCCTATACAACGCGAGATCAGGTTATACTGGATATGTATAGCTTGACATGTAGTGTGTACTATGGAAACCAGATGACTAATATACTACATGTGCTACTTTTCTTTTGTAAAAACATACTTATACAGATAATTAAACCCTGACTCAGAACAAACAGACACACAAATAATTCTCTTGCGGCGTGAAATATAAGTATTTACCCACCACGCCAACCGGCCTGTCAAGTAATTAGTAAGGTTTTACATTATTTTATTAATTGACCTGGCCGTTATGAATGCACATAACACAACTGTATGCAGTCCTAGCAAGTAATCTCCATAGCAACACCTATCTAGTTAAAAAATCTAATACGAAAAGTTATTAGGCACGTTTATAAAACGAACCGTTTAAATTGCAAACTTTTTTCGCCCTAAAGCCGTCACTCCATTTCCCCAAGTTTTAAATTCGGCCTTCATGTGGATCATTATCTTAACAATAGACCTTTTATAATTTGTGCCGGTGAAAGGATAATCTTTGGGTATCATCAATCAGGGGCAAAAAGCGGTCGTCCCTCAAAAAACTATGTTGTCCCTGATTCGTATTATATTAATTCTTAAATGGTCAATTGTCACTTTACTTTTAATTTTTTACTTGTTGAAACCGCTAGCGTGTTAAATAACATACGATGGCTCTGAGTAGTTCAGCAAAATTTATAAAACAACATGTGAGCTTTGTGCATTCACATAAATTGATCGCTAATTTTGATGTTGGTTTGATGCAGTCATGACTAGCCTATTTTCTAAATCACGCCTCTAACAAAAAAACATGGTGGTTTCATAAAAACTGAACTGATATACATTTAGACGGATAGACATACTTCTTTTTTTTCATATCTCGTCCTATCATCGCACGGGGTGTGTGTAATGATTATGATGATATTTTGTTTATTTATTTAAACACATGCTCAAGGCATTTTCTCCCAGTCAACTCTAAGGTGGCGCAGAGATAATTAGATAGGCGCTTTAGGTACCAATATCTGTAGAACGAAATTATAATTTATATTATTTATTCTGATTAAATTCATTGCGTGTCTAAAGGTAGATTAATCTTTCAGTTTTTCTTATGTTTATTCTGATATATATTATCAGATTGGGAATAAGAACTTTTATTGTAAATTCGAGGTAATTTAATCTTTAAAACACTGTCATAACCCAATATAAAGCTCGTGGTTCTGTATGTGTCACTGTTTAAAGCTTGCATCAAACGGCATTAACATCCCATTTACATTCCTTCCGCCTATTCTGGGACATTGGTAAGTTAAGTTGTCAAACGCTGCATGAATACAGATGTAGTTCTGATAGGTCGTTTCTATCTCAGCGATATTTTACTTTTCATTCATTCATAAAGGGCATGCAGATGTTATAAAGTAGATAATAATAATAAAATGGTAACATTTATTCCTGTATATATAATCTTTCTCTTTCTATAGTCTTTGCTCAACCTCCTGTAACGAACATAAACAAACCGCCCACCACTTTGGAAGTGTGATCTCTGGCTGAATCAGCGTGATATTATGTTAAATAGCTTGCTACCAATATTTGGTGTAGTTTATTAAACGGATCTTGTAGCAACAAGCAACAACTTCCGAGCGTTTAAGCGCTTTTGCCATACCTACTATTGGACTCAAATGTAATAGCTGGTTTCTCCAGTTGCGATTCTCTCGTATTATGAGGCTATAGCCTCGTTATATCATTCTGTTTCCCGTTTTGCTCTGGAGGGAAGTGGAACTATTCATTTTCTAACTCCTCCTTTTCTCTTTCTGATTAAATTCACTGCGGCATCCAAGACACTTAAAGCCATTCCCCAGGATATGCCTCAGACTCACCGCTCAGTGTCATTTCATTGTGTGCCACTGTTGATCGTGGCTTACAGGAGTTGCAGTGGTGGGTAAGTGGTCCTAGTCCCGCTAAGATGCTTCGTAGTTAAGCAAGTCGGGATTAATTTACCACTATTAGTTGGTACTCAAACTGGTTACCATATAATTTTCTTTTTGTTTTGTTAATATTTATTTCTAAGATGCTAATATGCAATTTTTTTATTAGTCCGTGGACTCAATTCCCCACTTTTAGCTTTCCTAATCTTATCTGAATGACTAGGTTTAGTTTTCAATAGCCACGCGAACGAAGTTGCGACCACAGCTATACTAGCTGTGGTCGCAACTTCGTAATAAGGATTCTGGAGATCCAATTTAGAGCGTAGTTATATGTTGGTTAACTAAAGAACGCTCTTAATTCCCTTTATATTGTAAAGTTTAAATGCTTTTTCGACTCAGCTATGCCCCTTTCAAGCATACGGTGGTCGCGACAGTCACGTACATCATCTCAATCGTTCTCTTCCGTAAGCATCCGCGTTTCGGGAATGTCGTAAATGATCTGGACAATGAGATCACGGCTTACCTAGAGGAATTCTAGCTATTATAATATACGTGACATTGTACACAATTCAACGTATTCTTATTCACCTGTTAATTGTACGACAACGAACGTCCTCTATGATATTTAAAGTTATTTTACACATGAGGATGTACATCCTCATCTTTCTCATTTGCTAATCTAGTCCATCAAACGGTTATGCGATAAGACCGCCAATTGTACAGACGCCAGCACCTTAAGCTACCCCTATCTGTCAAATTTCCCCAATTAAAAGTGAACCTTATGCTTATGTGATAAAGTTGAAAATCTATAAAAGAAATTTGACAGATTGGGGCAGCTGGATGTGCTGGCGTCTGTACATAAATTGAAGCTATGTCTATATATCTAAATCTTTATTCTGTGATGTGCAATAAAGTGTACATATCCATGGAGCTGATTTAGCTCTCATAACAATACTTAAAAAATTGGCCTCGCCACTTTGTGTTCCGGGTTTGATTTCCGCGATTTTGTGTGCCCTATGACCCATTAGCAGTTATTCTGAGTTTGGGTATTGTCTTTGTATCTGTATATAATATGTTTATAAAGTCCCCGCCTCATAGGGATTCATTTTCATAGTGTGTGCGTTATCTATTATAAAAAAATTACCGTCTACAACCTTCAATGACTTGAGCGTTTTCGCATCTACGTAAAGCAACAGCTACACTACATGTCACTAAAAAGCGACTTTAGAGAAACTAAAGGCACTTTAGAGTTCGAACTGATGTAGTTCGAGTTCTAAAGTGCCTTCTGGTGCGGATTACTTAAATCATAAAATGGTGAAGTGCTAATATATGGCACTTCGGTACTGTTTTACTATTGTGTTTGGAATTAGTGTCGTTTGTTTGTACTTTGAATTGTGAAGCAATAGAAGCCTTTTAGTTGGACTGTAAATGTAAATCTGAAAAGAAAACTAGCTTATAAAATAAACTGTATTAATACTGGTTTATTTATTTAAAAGTTACGATGCCACAGACCAAGAATCTATTAAACTCAACTTTATAATATCTTAGTTCAAGTAAAAGACTATTTTTTTGAGGGTTCAAAAAGATCATAATTTACCGATTTATTTAAACCAATAGACTGAATAGTTGACATAATAATAAATAATAATAATTAAAAAATATTATCACCACATAACATCAGAGTTTGTACATTAGATTAAAATATACATACAACATGTTCGATAAGATTACATTGGTACAAAAACAATATATAACAATATACCTAAAAATAGCACCCTAACTAAGGTGCTAGGCCCAATCATCCCAAAATAAATACCTAAAACTACTTGCTACTAACATAGTTTGCTTTGCTAAACTGATTATAAAAAGTAAACGTCACATAAATGCAAAGCATTGTATTGGAAAATAGTCCTTATCTTTGAGAACTTTAGGTTCTCTACTGTCACATATGCAAGGCTTACTAACAATTAAGTACCTCACCATGAAATTAGAGTTACAACCCCCAAAAGCTTATAAAACGCAAATTAATCTCCGCTTACAGCTCCGTGCGATGTAGGAAATATAATTTCGAAGTATGTGGTCAAGGCATGCAGGTGACGGGGAGGCTCATTACCCCGCTCCCCACCTCCCTGATGACGTCACTCGGTGTCGCATTGCCGGTGTAATGCCGTTGCCGTGCCGTGTCCGACTAACCAACGGCAAATACATTGAATATTCGGCCCACACTTCATTTATAGGGTCGTATAAAAATAAAGTTGGTTGGGTAGTAAATTCAGTGCTGTAAAAGCGTGTTTTAGGAAAATGTGCCAATAGGTAGCGTGAATAAAATAGGTCTTTACCTGGGTAACGAAATGTTTCATTCTCTTTTTATCAATCTCTACAATGACGGTAACGAAATGGTTCACTCGACAATGCGCACTTGCGGGCAAGTTCAATCACTTTTAATAAACTCCCAGATCACTGGGACTAGTCCCTCCCTCTTATCCACCACAGTAAAATCCTATAAGCCAGTATAAATAGTGGCACACAATGAAATGGCACTGTACGGTGAGATTCAGGGATGTCCCGAGAAGTCGTTTCAACTGTATTGAATCCCGTTGTTGGATTAATTTACTCGGAAAGAACCAAGTAGGAATTGGAAAATAGTAGTTGCCCTTCCCACCAGAGCCAAGCAGGAAGCAGAATAATTTAACGTGGCTAAAGCCTCATGAAATGGGAGATTTGCAACTAGTTAAGGTAAAGCTAAATTAGAACAATTCAGACATTCTTCGTCTATTTTTCTTTTTAAATTATAAATAAATTTATTTCTCTCACTAAGATCAAGTACATAAGTGGTAATACATTTTATGTCACTTAGAATAATTAACTAGCTTCGTGAGAGCTGGTGCCTATTGTAGGTTTAGAAGAAAACCTGTATTACAGGTCACCAGTGCTCACTCCCCAGTTTATACCTAGTGAAATTAAACTATATTTTGAGCTTAACGATACATGACGTGGGACGGTATTAAAACAGATTAACAGATTTATACTTAAAACTAATAGAAAAAGAACATATTATAAAGACTAAAAAAATATCTAAATAAAAAGTAGGTAGAGAGTTTGTAGATGTGTTAGTGGGTGTCTGTTTGTGTGATAAGTACTTGTTGTCTTTCTTTATCGTATGAGAAGTGGTTACTCTGGTGTCAGAGTTTTTCAAGATGCCCAGTAGACCTCTAACATGGCTTAACGACTGTCTTCTAACGACAGAACAGGGACCGACAGCTTAACATGCCCTCCGGAGCACCGAAGAAAAATTAAATCACTTTGGCGGCTACCCATATATGGATTCACCGTGTGCCTAAGTGCTTTCCCTCGCTTCTCACTTAGGTAACGGTAAATGCAACCACCTATGAGCGTCTAACCTTTAAGCCTTCTGTGTGGCTTAACAAATGCAGAGAAATCATGATTCTAAATGTAGTTGCAAAAGAAGTATTAATTTTATTTTAATAACAAATAATTAAGTAGGTACAACGTTTAGTACAGATGCCAGCACATCTAGCTATCCCAATCTGTCAAATTTCTTTTATAGATTTTCAACTTTATCACATAAGCATAAGGTACACTTTCAATTGGGGAAATTTGACAGGTTGGGATAGCTTGATGTGCTAGCGTCTGTACATAATATTTTGCTCAAACAACTGTTTGAAATGGAAAATGAAAGCTTGCATTTCAACAGGTGGTAGCTGAATATGGTAAATAAGATATTTGTTTATTATATGACCTTGGTATTTAGCTTTTCAGAATTTGTGTTTTAGTTTTATAATTCACTTACTTCATCCACGGTTTGTAAACGGTGTGTATGGGTAATTATTTACCAACGTTGACCATGTCACGGGAGCTGTATTTTTTAGGATCTCTTTTTCAAATGATATATCCAAATTCGTTAAACCATTAACAATAAGATAGATTGGTGTTTCCTAAGCGCTACGACATGTCCTTCTTTATATGAGGTTTAAAAAGACCAAAAGCAAGAAAAAATAAGATATCGGGGCCACACCTCCCGAGGCTTTTGGGGCTGTTATTTACGCTCTGTATAAGGCATTCCTACCTGCCGGCTGGGCTGATGAAGACGGTGGTAGTGCCGATAATTAAAAACAAGACGGGAGATAATTCCGACTCGAAGTGCAACTACCGCCCGATATCATTAGCTACAACCACAGCTAAGGTGCTTGATGGTCTGCTTTAGAAGCAGCTGAAAAAACACCTCAATTTGCATGACGCACAGTTTGGCTTCAGGCCAGGACTTTCGACAGAATGTGCAGTTATGTCTCTCAAGCAGACCGTCGTCAGATTCGCGAGGTGTAGCTTGGGGGTAAAGATCGCTCTTTTTAAAGCGTTCTGCCAAACTCTCTACACCTGCAGTCTGTGGGTCAATTACACGCAGCGGGCCATCAACGCTCTCCGAGTACAATACAACAACGCGTTCAGGGGCTCCCACGCTTCTGTAGTGCGTCTGCGATGTTTGTGCACGCCCACACAGATGGCTTTCACACGGTGCTGCGGCGCCGGATCGCTTCGCTGATGTTTCGTACGCGTGGGAAACCCAACACCATCCTGAACGTCCTCAGTCAGAAGATAGACAGTCCCATTCTGGGGCACTGGGTTCAAGTACAAGTGCGTGTACCTGGAGCCCCAGAATGTGGCAGATATTTAAATTAAATTAATTACTTTTTATTACTAACATAGTTTTTAAGATGTAATTTACTAACAATATTATGGGCCAAGTGTCTGAAATAAAAAGATTTTATTTTATTTTATTTTTTATTTTTATTTATTTTATTAAAATAAAAAATATACGTCATAGAATAAATATAAAGATGTATATAGATATTGTTCAAATTTATGTACAGACGCCAGCACACCCAGCTACCCCAATCTGTCAAATTACTTTTATAGATTTTGTACTTTATCACATAAATATAAGGTCCACTTTCAATTGGCGAAATTTGACAGATCCGGGTAGCTTGATGTGCTGGCATCTGTACAGTTGGCGGTCTCATCGCATAACAGATATTTCTTCTAGGCAACCGTTGAATGGACTACATAGCGGATAAGAAAGGCGGCTGGTAATGAACTGTATAATAGCTACATTCTACATTAAGTAGATGATGATGAAAATACATGTAATACAAACATAATATATCAAAATTAACATAATTAATTTAAGATATATATCCACTTACATAATACCAATTGTAAAGGAGATTTGAGTAAAGTAAAAAAATGCATGTTTATTATTTAAAGACAGAGATAATGATCGTTCATTGAATTCTGAAAAACTAACAATTCAAACACAAACTAAGCAGAGCTTTTACTATGAAAACCAGATAACTGATATACTACTTTTCTTTTGTAAATACGTACGTATATACATAATTACACCCAGACTCATAACAAACAGATATATTTATTTAATGTTTGGAAAGGCAGGTATCTATCAAACACGCCAACTTCATCACATGAATATGTGCCGTTTAACCTTTTATTACACTGAACGTTAAAATATAAAATGGCTACCTCACAATGAAGAAGATGAACAGCTCCAAAAATATTATTGCTACTATCCTCCACACATTTTCAGGTCACGTTTAAATTTTCTTTATTGAAAACTGTCCGAAGCGATCGTGTTCAATATCAAACGCGTTTTTCTATTTTGCGGAGTAAATTAGGAGTTTGCATTCC
The DNA here is from genome assembly GCA_951640165.1 of Pseudoips prasinana. Taxonomy (NCBI): domain Eukaryota; kingdom Metazoa; phylum Arthropoda; class Insecta; order Lepidoptera; family Nolidae; genus Pseudoips; species Pseudoips prasinana. The sequence continues at coordinate 24,867,296 of OX621251.1, read as the reverse complement.
ATCGGCGCTATTGAATGCACCGTCACCTCATGTAGCCCCCAGAGGTTGGATAGTGCAGCAGCGTACCAAAATAGGGTTTTAGCATAACTCAGTATTCACGACAATTCTACCTGATAGATGTATATATCTTACTTGCTATAGAAAAAAATATGCTGAATATTGAGTGAAGGGGCTATGTCAAATATTAACGGTTTTTAGATCTGCAATTATTGTAATGGTGGATGAAACTTTAAGGGATTATTTTATCTATGAATCTGAACAACATGTAGCATATCAACATGAAATACATGTTATAAAATTACGTGTTAAATGTTGCTTCACTTACAAGTCGCCACGGCATGGTAAAGGACAGTTCTTTATTTTTTTAAACTTCTTCGTGTGGCTATTTAATATTGTTTTTATAAAAAAAATATAAAATTGCCACACGAAGGAGTGGTACCTACTGAAAGTATTTAAATAGGACATTTTACTGAGAAGAAGACTTCATTTCCCTCTTTTAACATGAAGAGAAATCTTTAAAATACAGAATGTTATTTAAAAAAGGAGGATGTGATTGTTTAGATTTGCGGTTGGAGCAAGTAATTTTTCAAAAACGAGTGTAATTGCTATAGCAGCCATACACAGGGACTCACTTTAAGAGTATTGCATGAAATAATCTCTATTGTTTAGAAACATGGTATATTTATAGCTGTTGACAGAATGTATTGCCCAATCACAAATTGCATGGTATGAAATTTGTCTGTGGTTACTTATATATAACTAAATTATATTAGTAAATAATAAGTATAAATTCATCTGGTTCTAGTTATAAATATATGATAATTACAATTAGAACAACAGGTTAATAAAAGTTAAAAAAATTTTTTTTAGTTTTAAGGAGCGATCATATTTCCATCTTTTGGCTCTGGGCTTTTGGGTGTTTACTTAAAAAAAATCCTATTGACACTTCACTGACTCTACCTATTTTTTTTTTTTTTGGATTTATTGAGCAAAAATAACTTAAGTTTGTATTTTAGAAGTGGCACAGAAACCTCTAGGGTTTGAGTGTGCCACTTTACAATATGTCGTCGGCACTTAAGAATAACATTAGGTAATGGAGAAAAGAAGTACATATGTTTATATATGACTTAAAAACTGGATAAGAAATGATAATTAATTAATTTAAGCCAAGCTTTCTTTTAATTCAAGCCTATAAAGAAAAACACTTCTCGAGTCCAATGAGAATAAACGCAAATAACTACGATAAACCTGCGTTTTGAATCCCGGACCTCATATCTCCGGTTGAATATGCTATTACTAGATCAACAATCCGTCAGTGACTTCAATGTGTGTAGAAAGCTTTAAATATTTTACATCTCCATAGCCTAGTTGGTTGTGCTCCTGCCTACGAAGCTGGTGGTCCTGGGTTCGAATCCCGGTAAGTGCAAATATTTGTGTGATGAGCACGAATATTTGTTTCTGAGTCATGGATGTTTTCTATGTATATAAGTATTTATCTATCTATATAAGTATGTATATCGTCGCCTGGTACCCATAGTACAAGCTTTGCTTAGTTTGGGGCTAGGATGATCTGTGTGACATTGTCCCCAGATATTATTATTATATTATTATCTATTCATCAAATGAGCAACAATAGATAAATAACTGACAACCGGATTCAACATAGATATATGTTTATACACATAAGCAAATAAAATGTTTCATACGTAAAGTATTTCCCGAAAAACTCGGAAAATGTAAGTGTCTACCTCAAATTTTACGTGGCAGATTTAATTCCGTCCCCAAATTATAATTTTACACTAATTTACGTCGCTTTAATTTAAATCTCACACTTGACCCAAATCGCGTCACGTGCACAAATGCGCTAAATATCACACAATTTTGTAAAAATATAACTTATTCCGTAGGTAACTGTGAAATTTACCTCTGAAAATTATTGTTTAAGGTTTTCGTTAACTAAATTAGGTAAGATAAGATAAATACACTTTATTGTACACCATTTATACATAATAGTTACAGCATACATACATACATAGACTCACGCCTGTTTCCCAGAGGGGTAGGCAGAGACAACGGAATTCCATTTATCACGATCTTTGCATACCTCTTTCGCTTCGTTTACTGACATAATATTCTTCATACATGCTCGCCGGTTTAGGGTACTTCTGACCTGACCTTTCTTAAGTATTTCTCCGATTTGATCAGAGAATGTTCTACGAGGTCTTCCCCTTCCGGTTGTACCATTCACACAGGCCAGGTTCTTTTGTCAATCTTCTTTCATTCATCCTTTCTAAATGGCCAAACCATCTCAGCATACCTTTTTCAATATTTGTGACTACATCCTCTTTCATACCACAACGCTCTCTTACATCAGTATTTCGAATTCTGTCTCTCAAAGTCACACCACACATACTTCTCAGAGCTCTCATTTCCACTGCATTTATTTTACTCTCATTCTTTTTCTGCCATACCCAACTTTCACTTCCATACATAGTTACAAGATCTCAAATAATTAATAAAAAGTACTATAGGCGGTCTTAGCACATATGCTTTGATTTTTATGGGTATCTATTTCAACGGAAAATTGGGAATGGTTTGAATTCGTTCACCTGTTATTCTTGGGAGTAGCTATTTCCTAATACGCAAGACATTAACAATTTGAATTTAATGACGCGAAAGGCAAAAAGACTACTAAATGACTACTTCTGATACCTAGGAGCCAGTTAGTTTACAGCTAGGGTAATTTAAGATCCCGGGTGTAACGAATACGGTTTAATCACATCCGTCAAAACCTTAAGGATCGTACATCTTTATATGATTATTATGTTGTCGTAATCGGTATGATTTGGGATGCGCTACGGTCGCGGCACGGTGGTAGATAGGATAAGGTCATATCCTACGGCAGTTTCCGGCAACCTTACCAGTTTATGTGGTTACGCAACATGCAAGATGACATTTAAGAGATATTGGAGTAAGAAGGTTTGCTGTGTGGTGATGGCATAGAATATCATCACCTCATCGCATCCCGTGGGGGGCTAAGAAATCGTCCGAGGGAATACTTACCAGATAACGGGCAGCAGCGTTTTTCTGTAAACTATGACCATCAAATATGCGATCACCAAGCCGTCTGCCAAGTGTGGCGATTATGACATACTCCCCCATTATGGGAGGCTTTTGTCCAGCAGTGGACTTTTTTTGGCTGACATGATGGAGGAAGAAAACTCACGGTTAAATAATATCTGTGATCAGACAGGATCGCAAGCGCAAAATTATTACGCCTCGGGAATTACCCGTAAATAAATTTTATTTCTGTGGCTGACAGCATAGAATATCTCCACCCCATTTCAACCCGTGGGGGCGTAGAATCGTCCTGATGGAATATCTCCCAGACCAGAGAACGAGCGTCCCTCTGCATACCTATTATGACCATCATACTGCGATTGCCAACCCGTCAACCAATCGTGGCGATTGTGGCATATCCCTCCAAATGATGGACACCACTCCATTGTGGAAATCTTTTGGGGAGGCCTTTGTCTAGCAGTGAACAGCTGCAATGATTATGATGGTATAATCCTATATTTTTCCGTGGCATTTGTGAGGCTAATATCCAAACTTGAAAACTTTATAGATTGAAGAAACATTTGAAAAGAAGTAATTTATGCTGAATTGTTGGAATTTTAACTTGTTTAACTCATCGATTTGCTATGCGAGGTTTTTATCGTAATTTAATTAAAGTTGCTGAATGTAGCTTTTTATTTTAGTCCGTCATTCGACTCGGATAAAATATGTACTCTTGGTTATTTGATTTACCTCCAGATACTGTCGACTTGATTTAGGTACCGATTACGTAACTTTATGCCTATATTTTGTTCCGGCGACAAAATACAAATATACAAAATGTCCAACACAAAAGTTATTGTGAAATAGATAATGGTTTATGCTTTTCTGTTGAATTTATGGTTATTTGTTCCGGGTATACGTATGTAGGTTTAGGATGTATAAATTAGATAAACGTACGTTGAAATACAGATACAAAATCTGTGAATTTGATTTATCGAATTGACCACGAGTAGAAAATCAGTAAAAAATGTGCAGAACTATGTCAGATTATTTACTAATAGGTATCAAAACGCTTTATGGGTGATTTACTAATATATACGTAATATCGGACCTGGCTAATATCTTCAGTTTTATACTTCGCCGTAGAAATGTGGCAACGAGTGCTTGGAATGGCGTTGAATTGCATTTTCTAATGCTTAACACTATTGCTATTTTGTTCAACTAAATAACTATTCATACATGTCTTTTTATTTAAACAGGCAGCAAACAAGCCTCCGTTGGCTATGGACACTAATAACAATCAAGCAACAAAGGCAGCAAACAAGCCTCCGTTGGCTATGGATACTTACAACAATCGGGGCATTATTTGCGAGTTGATGACGAAAATTAAAGAAAAAAAGCGGTGTCTCTCATTCTCTCTGTCGTGGCAGGAAGAACTCAACAACCAAGAAGGAAGTTTCGCTGAAGTTGTATCATACGAAATCGTGAAGGTTCTAAGGTGGGAGGTAAAACTCCACCAAACTGACATAGGTTTCGAACTTGTAACACTCTGTAGTTTATCTATACATATAATAAAATCCTAGGAAAGTCAAAACTGTACATTGAATTGTTTTAAAAGGATACTTGGGGCGTGATCTACAATCGATATCGAAGCCAAAAATATAGTTTTTAGATATTTTGTCTGTGTGTCTGTATGTATGTCCGGGCTAAGCTCAAAAAGTACTGCATGGATTTACTTCAAATTTTGCATGAATATTACTAAGAGGTCGGGTCAACATATAGGCTACATGTTATCACGCTATCACCTACGGGGGAGGAGCTATGATAATTTATAAAATTTAACGCGAGTAAAATCTCGGGGCACAGCTAGTAAGTTATAAAACAAAGCCCCCCTTACTGTCTGAACATGATAAACTAAAAAAAAAAACGTTTTTTAATTTCAATTGGACGATGTGATTCATGAGGAAGATTGAGTTTTACAGATTAATTTATTATTGTGATTTGTGATTAGTATTTTGCCTTAATTAGATCAAATATATACCTATATATTTTATCTTAATTTAAAAGATGACGCTCACACCAGTTGAATTAATATCAGTATGGCGGGGTACTTTACAAACAACTTAATTTCCGGGAACGAAGTACATTCAGACTCAGGATACACAAATAGTTGTCCTGCGCGGAAATCAAACCCGGGACACGAAGTGGCGAGGCAACTGTCTTAACCGTTGCGCCACACGTGCAGTCAAAATCTGACGATATTTGTCAAATATGTCGCAAAAAAATAGACAACTGTGTTACCCAATCAGAGCCGGAGCGAGTTACTAGTTTAAAAATAAATAGGTCCCATTTATTTCTAAAACCTAACCAGCTAGTAGGTAAGCTTAATGCTAGCTAATAATGATTAATGTTAATCTACTACAATACATCAAGTCATAAACCCAGAAAGGTTGGTTCGTTCACCTTTCAGCCTCCAAATAAATACAGCCTTCTATAAAGTTATAAATAGGTAGCTAAATGTATTCATATATTTTACAGGCCTTATTTAGGTACGTGCTATTATAAATATTGAACAAAGCCTGTCCTTATTACGGTGAATTAGCAATTTATTTTCAAACACAGGCGCTTCTAGTAAGTGTCACGTAAACAGTTGAACTTTTGAAAGTTACAAATGTGTTATAGATAATTAAATTAATGGTTACGGTTCCATACAAATATGTCCAGTCATTCATTCGTATAGGTAGCGGTTATACTCGTGACAGAGTTGTTCACCCACGTGGTTACTTTACATTATTGTATGGGCAGTGGTTACCTAGGCAGAGATATCCATGCCGCCCAATAGCCCTCTAATATGGCTTAACAACACCTCAACGTGGCATTGGTAGAACGGAAATCCACTTTGGCGGTCACCCATCTATAGACTGACCGCACACCGTGTCGTTATCTTACGGTCCGGTGAGGGCCAATGAGTATGAGGGCCTGGTAATCCCAGGACATGGCTTGTAAGCTGTTTTCTAATATTAACACTAGGGAGTATTAGAGTTGTTCAAGGCGCCCCATACGTTTCTGACATGGCTTAAGGACTACAACCGGGACTGACAACTTAAATTTCTCTCCGAAGAACATATACCCTCAAAAATGAATCACTTTACCGATCACCCATTTATAGACTGACCGCGCGCACCGCCTGTCACTTACGATCAGGTGAGATCAAATGAGTATGAGGGCCTCATAGTTCCAAGTCATGGCTTGTCGGCTGTTGTCTAATAAACAGCCTGGACTATCATTTGAGGGCCCACTGAAGCATTGAGACTTTATACTCATAACAAAATAAAGAACGTACGTCGATGTTGTTTGTCAACACACTTACTTATCGTGTGGGCAGTGGTTACCCTAGTGTCAGCGTTGTTCAAGCCGCCCAATAGGCCTCTGACATGGTTTAACGGCTACAACCGAGACTGACAGCTTAACTTTGCCTCCGAAGAACGTATACTCTCAGAAATATATCCACTTTGCCAGTCACCCGTCTATAGACTGACCGCACTCCACGCCGATCACTTACGATCCGGTGAGAGCAAATGAGTATGAGGGTCTACTAGTCCCAAGACATGGTTTATTTATTTATTCTTGGAAGACCAACAGCTATACAATGGTAACAAAGATAACATTATAATAAGCGACAAAAAGCCAATAACAGGTCTTCACGAATAGTTAATATTTTAAGTTAGTTGATATTAGGTATAATATATAGAGTAAAGTAAGTTTAAGTAGTAGAATAAGAGCGCTTCTTGCCGTTAAACAATATAGTTTGGCGAGTTTAAAAATGTATTAGACCTAAGTTACTATTTATTTAAATAAATAAGTTGGTTATGAACTATTGTGAACATTCTTTCAAATAATAATAATAATAAATATAAGTCCTAATTAGTTTGAATATTTGAAAAAATAAGGCATAACCGTCTTACTGCCTAGCATTAAACATGTCAAACTTATGCTCTTTTTAATATGTATTAAGGCTACTGCTCGCTCGCCACAAATATGCATTCTGTCTATAACTTTTTGGTACTACGGGAAGATGAATAGGATTAGTTTGCCTTGCTGCTGCTCTTAAAACGGACCCCACTTAAAAGGCCCACTGAAGCATGAAGACTAAGTGAGCGATCTATAAACTGACCTCGTGAATAAACTCGTCGATCATTTTCGAATTCATAAGAGAAACTGGCTATAAACGGTGAGAAATATGCAGATTGACTGACGGATTTAAGTTTCAAATGTATCGTATTTAGTGTATGTATCTTATTTCGTGATAAACGGTTCAGTTAAAATTACGCACAGCTTTATATTAGGATATTATTCGAAATTTTCAATGTTCAGCCTATTTTGAATCGGTGATAGTGGTGAGTAGGTTGATGAGTAGTTGTACCAATCATGGTCTACGAGACTTATGGTAAGTTTTTTACATCATGTATGAGCCCTACAGGTTAAGGGGGTCACCTAATTTTATGCTTTAAATCTATTCGAAATTCCAGTTTCTTGTATAAACAATTTATTATTGAGCGTACTTTGAATCACTGAATATATGGTAGTGAGGAGACTGATGTGTAGCTATTATAGTCTACGAGGTATATGGCAGGTTTTTAGAGGTTAGGCTGCACCTACAAGTAATAAAAATGCAATCGAAATGCTAATGTTATTTAAGGCAATGAAGATGATGCTATTATAAAACTCAGCTGCTCAATGAAGTTAAGTTTCTAAATAAGGAATTAACGCTTCCGTCGTATTTTAGCGTTGTATGTTTATTTTTTGATGACGCATGGTTTGCTTGCAAATGCGCGTAAACTTGCCATTAGGCGGGTCCAAAAACAACCGATACACAACGGGGCCAGTAAAAAAGTTCCCTTCCACTCAGGTAAATTGAAAAAGGTCTATATATTTGCATTTCAATATTTTCTTATTAAATATTAATCGTTGCCGCTTTTTAGCGACAACGGTAGACGAGTGATGATTAGATTTACAATTTGTTTAAGGTTATTTTTTTATATGATAGCAAGTGGGTCACCTAATGGTAAGTTCACTGCTGCCCAAGGATACACACATCACCAGAGGAGCAGCAAGTGCGGTGTCGGTCTTTAAGAAAGGAATGGGCTCGCTTCTTGAAGGTAGGTTGCATTGTCATACTGAATCGGATATATCTCCTTATTTAATCAAATTGATTCCACAGAGTGGTAGTGTACGGTAAAAAGTTTCTTGTGGAACGTATGGTGATAGACGCACGACATGTATAGCTATTTCATGAATTTTCTTTCTATAACTTTGCAATTTAATCCCATTAAAAAAAAATTGATATGCTAAAATGCTAAAGACCAATCGATTAATTAATAGTTTAAAATATTCGCGTGCAATTCTGGTAATTTTATTAGTTTTATCCAGAACAATGGCCGGACTAAAGAATATCTAACGGCCTATGCACACCCAATTATTGAACGCGCCGTCGACGCGTCGACCGACGGCGCGCTTTTATCCTACAGAGCAGTTTGGTGTTTGTTTGAATCGATACAAACGCGACGTTAACGCGCGTGTGTATCACTACAAACGCGCGTCAACAGCGCGCTTAAAAAACGTGTGAATAGGCTCTAAAGTGTAGATTTCCAAATGAATACATGAGGGTTTAATTAACCAAACAGGGTCATTCAAGTTTCAGCTTAAGAAGAGATCTGATTGGAGTTTTTTTAATATACACAGTCAACAGTAGTTGATAAATTATTACACGGGCCCAACTATAAATTATTAAAATGTTGTGATATTAACCATAGAAATTAAAATCTAAGTTTGATCCCGTCCAATTAAGTTTTTCGTAAAACGAAATCCATAAAAATTTTTCATTTATTTTGCAGATAAAAAAGATACGACACATGACAAGACTGAAACAAAGACGAGTTTTACAAACTTAAGAACACGCCATATATGCACCGGAAGTTTAAACACAAACATTTTACCTAAACGACTTATATGCACCAAATCCAATTGGTATCTTTTAGTCATATAGGATAAATTCACACGTGACTCTAAAGCTCTGAATATGAAAGCTCACAGTCCATTCTTTAACAAAACGTCGTTTACATTGCCAAAAAAATCTGGCTCTATTCCAACACTTAGTTACCCCTATAGTGTATTATTAATCATTACAGTCTTACAAGAAAATAAAGAAGGAATTATCCAGTTAGCCTTTCAATGGGGCTAATGTGATTTTCTGCTCCAGTTGTATGGAGTAGGCGGATGTAGTCGCAATTAGATTACCCGCTTTATGTTCGCACTTGTTACTTAGCTAAGTGAAGAAGGTAGTTAGTGGGAACGTATCTAATTTATCAACGGACATACGTTATAATTCTTCACGGAAAAAGTCTTTATTAAATGTGATTATACAACTAAAAACGCGCTTTGATTTCTATAAAAAATATTTGTTGTTTGTTCATATCCATCAAAAGCAATTGCCAGTGCCAAGACCAACACTGCCTCGTTCTCCACGTGACTAGACCCTCCCTCTTACCTGCTGCTGCAACTCCTGTAAGCCAGGATCAACAGTGGCACACAATGAGATGATACTGAGCGCTGAGGCTCGGGCACGTCCGAGGAATTTCTTTATCTGTCTTGGATTCCGCAACGTAATCAGAAAGTAACAAGGAGGGATTAAAAATAAGTAGTTCTACTTCCCTCCTGAGCAAAGAGAGGGGCAGAATGATATAACGAGGCTTAAGCCTCATAAAACCAGACAAATCCTCCTCCTAAACTGAAATGCAAATAGACTATGCGCGACTGGTTTATTTCTCATGTTTATATTCAGCAGATTTATTTAATGGGAATAATAATGTCCTCGCGACCGAATTTCGGCCACGGCGGCCAGTCCCAATGGAGAATAGCCAATTGCGCAGGACATATTATAGTGCACAAGTGTGTGCGCTATTAATGTAGAATAATGGGAATAATATTATATTTTTGAAGGTCACAACCTCTACAAAAATAAGTTTAAACACAAAAATAATGACAAAGTCGTGGCAAAACATTAGCAGTCTTAAAATGTTTAGACCCACCATCTATAGACTGACTACGAGTTCAGTTGCTTTACCTCTTTGATCACCTACGGCCCGGAGAACATCTAGCTATGGGCGCCTCCAGATGCATTTTAATATAATGATTAAATTGGCGACCTCGTTGGTCTAGCAGTAGCATATTCAATCGCAGATAATGAGGTCCTGGGTTCAGAGCCCGGGTCGAGTAAAATGTGATATGGGAATTTTTCCGAAAAGAAAATTTTTCAGTATCAGCCCGAAGTCTCGGCGGTATTATACCCAGTTCCTCGGAGGGTACGTAAAGCCGTCGGTCCTGTATCTAGGGTTGCCAACTATACTGTTTTTCACTAAATTATACTTTATGCTGCTGAACATAAATAAAGTATAAAAAATACTGTTAACATTTATTTAGTCAGAGGGCGTTCACTTCTCAGTGCAGCGCAGTCACAAAGATTGTAAATTAGTAAGTTGCGCGAGAAGCTCTAAAAAATATGTATTTAAAACAATAAATAAATAAAATACTGTTCATTTTTATAAAATACTGTTTAATATTCTTCATAGACCTGAATATACTTTATTTCTAGTTAAGAGAAGTTGGCAACCCTACTGTAACCGAACTCGTTCTTGTATATGTCTTGACGGTCGAGCGGCCCAGCTATCATCGCCATAAAGCACTTGTATCTAGTGAATATTCTGCCGAGGCCTTCCTAACCTTCCGTTGAAGCAGTGAGAGCCTCCTAGACTAACTGTAAACGTCATCTTATAAAAAAAAAACATCCAAATCTCTGAATCTCTGCAAATATGCCCGACACAGTCAAGCATTCAGACAGACACATTAACTCCTGGATTACGTTATTATATTGAATCTGTCAAATGTTATATGAGTATCGTACTAATATTATCAATGTGATAGTTTACATATATTTGGATGTTTGTTAAATGATCAATCAAAAACAGCTGATTCGTTTTGGTTATAATTTACAGTACAGATAATCTATTCCCTGAGAAAACACATACAAACGTAAAACACCGCATAACATACCCGCGTTCCTGGGGCTCTTCATATCAGGCGCCTAGAAAAATCCACGGCAGATTAGGTTTAGTCGGTGCCAGACCGACATACCACCTCACAAACACTTTTACGGGTGGCATGCGTCGGGGTGAGCAAAAAGCATGGGGGTAGCTTTATCAAAAAAAAGTGACTACTATAAATTATGGGTAGCATTGCGGGGCACTGCATCTATACTAACATGTATAGTTATCTACAAACAGCTGCATCAAATTAACTAAATAGTGGATTTTACTTTTCCAACTACCCTTATAACTTTCTGATAAAATTCGTTGCGGAATCCAAGATAGTTCGAAGTCTCGGGACTCGAGTGAGCCTTACAGCTTAGAGCCGCCTCATTATTTGCCACTGTCGATCCCGGCTCACCAAATTACTGGGACAGACGTGTGGGATATATTAGTCCCAATTGAAAGGAAAGAAAGCGATTTTCACAATTTGTGAGCACTTATCAAATGAACGGTTTATCATGTTCTTTTTGCGGACTTATTACGTTTTATACTACGAGAGGACTTTATTTGCATATTAGAGAGACATCAATTCGTATGCTGCGTTTAATTCCTCTTTCTCGTTGGTCTAGCGGTAGCGTGGTTAACCGCTAATTATGAGCTCCTGGGTTTAAAAAAGTGATGTTTCTGTTAAGAAAATTTCCGAATATCAGCCCGAAGGATGGAAGTTGGCTTTATCATATCCCCATGCCTCGGATAGCGCGTAAAGCCGTCGATCAGGTAACTGACCACATTCATGTCGGTAGTTGTCCCATCGGATCATGAGAGTGTTGAAATAAAAAGTGCCCCGTGTTTGCACACACACTTGTGCATCCCGCACAGATCGCTAGTGTCTTTTGATACTGGCCGTGGTTACCGAAATTCGACCGGGACGACATTATTAATTCTTCTAGAAGCAACCCCTACAAACTATCCTTCCATTCCCAAAAGAATGAATGGGCAATATGTGGCTACGTTTTTGGATTGTTTTACTTAAGTAAGTTTTATATGCTGATAACAATAATTGTAATTACGAATTAAATAAAATATTAAGAAAATGTTATTCTATTTTAATCATTTATCGAGAGAAAAAGTGGTTGGTACTTGATTTTTTTTTAATAAATCGAATAGTTGTCTTTTGTGTATTTATGTAAAGTCAGCGATCAAAACGTATAATCATGTTCTTATAAGCGGCAAAATTTTAAGCACAAAAACTTGTTTAATCATTTTCATTTCGGACATCAGATGGCACAGCCAGTTTTATGTGAACTGGTATCCTTGTGGTTCGTAGATGCGATTTCCATTTGCATTTGTAATTCAAACATCTGCAAATTTTAACAAGCTACTAAGATATTAATTTGCCGCAACCGGGTAAAAATATGTTTAACATTATCAATTCGATATAACTTAGAATCTTATCCAGGGAAAGCCACGACAGATTTCACTGATAAATTGACATAAAAGATGTCGGAAGAGCTCGCAGCAATTTGTTATCCGCCATCTTACATTTATTTGACGTTAATATCAAAATGGACGGCTACTGTTTTATTTATCGTTGCAACTTTTTTTTATTCAGATAAATTTGTACACTTCGACGGTTTTTCAACAGAAGACAAGAAATGACGTTCTTATCTTCTGTTGAAAAACCGTTTTATTAATTTATTTTTAGGTTTAAGATATTTATTTCTCAAAATGAATTACATTCACTTACATGAGAAAAACAATTATATCTAATTAATTCTAAGAAGTTACGGTTAGTTACATAGTAATAAATTAAACTTATACATTATTATTGTTACGCTATCATGCTTAAACATTGTTACGAAAATACACATGGATATAGTGGAAATAGTTTTATAGGATTTTAATGTGTAACTTCCTCTAAGACGTGCATTTTCAAGGCCTTTTTGAAAGTGTACATAGATTTCTGATCTTTGACACTATTTGGTAGTCTATTGTAAATCTGTGCTCCCTCATATACAATAGTACTTTTACCGCAATTGGTACGAGGAGCTTGTAGCACCAGGTTATTTGCTTGTCTAGTTAAAATGTGTCGATTTTGTACATCTGCTTTTTTTATAAACCTTATTTGGGTGTGTATATTTTTATTCAAAATTTTACGTATAAGTATACAGGTATTATATTTATATATTTGTGATATTTTCAGTCTTTATATATTTTTAGTGTAGGAGTTCTAGGATTATACTTGAAGAGGACTTTAATTATTTTATTCTGTGCTATTTGCAAGATATCGATGTTAGATTTATAGGCACTGCCATATACTTCTATAAGATAATCTAAGTGTGGTTTAATCATTGTATTATAAATGGTATAACTGACTTGTCTCGGAAAACACCTAACAATGTTACGCAATGCACCCATCAGGGCTGACAATTTATTCTTAATTTTATAAATATGTGGTTTCCATGATAATTCGCTATCCAAAATAAGCCCCAAATATTTCTCTGCTTTAGATTTTTGTAAAATCTCACCATTTATATTGAGAGTATGTTGTGTATGTATTTTTTTATTTTTAGCAGCAAAAATTGTATATTTTGTTTTACTGTTATTGATCGTCAGAAGATTGTAATTAAACCATTCATACAACCGATTTAAGTCACTTTGAGCCTGTACCATGACAGTATCAATCTTATCACCAAAATAAAATAGACTGGTATCATCGGCATAGAGCGAAATGTCTCCTGTTAAGCAAATATCACCAATGTTGTTGATGTATATCAAAAACAAAAGTGGCCCCAGGATAGAACCTTGAGGAACTCCACAGGTTACTAACTGGGGACAGCTTTCATACTCATCTACTTTAACAACTTGTAATCTCTCTGTGAGATAGGATTTCATTAATTTATATGCAGTTCCTGCAATACCTATTGCTCTGTTTTTTTAGAAGTAGCTCGTGACTGACAGTGTCAAATGCTTTTTTTAAATCAATAAACAATCCCAAAGCTACCTGTTTTTTGTCGAGGCTATTTTTAATCTTGGTGACAAGGTCGATCGTGGCCGATAAAGTGTTGGATTTTGGGCGAAAACCATATTGCTGATCGTATAAAAAGTTAATGGATACTAAGTATTTGTTAAGACGCGTGTGCACAATTTTTTCATAGACTTTGGATATTATCGGCAAAACTGAAATAGGGCGATAGTTTTCTACATTTGTTTTGCTGCCTGATTTGTATACAGGAGTAACTTTTGCAATTTTTAGGCTATCGGGGAAAATTCCTTTTTGAAGGCAATCATTTATACAATTTGTGAAGTTATTTATAATGAGATCTTTTACACATTTGATCGTTTTGGCGCTTATACCATCTAATCCTGTACTCGTGTTTGTTTTGAGTTCGTCTATAATTTTTGTCACCTCGCTTATTGTAGTTGGTGCAAATTCTGCAAGACTACTATGATCACTGTATTATCAATTGATATAACATATCTAATTAATTATATAGGTTATCTATTTGTAAAAAACAACATCTACTTAGTCTAGTGGATAGTGATGCTGACTGCCAGGCCAGAGGTCATGGGTTCGATCTCTACCCTTGACAAATCTTTGTGTGATGAGTGTATTTGTTCTGTGCCTTATTTATTTATAATACATGGATCAAATGGCAGTGTGTATGTTGTTCCAAGATATTATTATTATTATTAAATTAATATAATAAAATCGTAGGAAAGTCAAAACTGTACATTGAATATTTTTTAGAATTTTTGTCTGTGTGTCTGTTTGTCTCTATGTATGTCCGGGCTAAACTCAAAAAATACTGCATGGATTTACTTCAAATTTTGCATGAATTTTACTAAGAGGTCGGGTCAACATATAGGCTACATATTATCACGCTATCACCTACGGGGGAGGAGCTGTGATAATTTATAAAATTTAACGCGGGTAAAACCGTAGGGTCCAGCTAGTTATTATATTAAAAAGGTTTTATCTGATGATAGAGATAAAGGTTTATATAGGGTATCACTTTATGTGTTGTGTAGCGACTGTATATCGCACATAATATCACGTATTTAGATAAGGCACATTTATTGATTAAGCTTAGCGATAAAATAAGACAGTATTTTACACGTACAACATTAGTATTTAAACCCTTTTTATATCTTAAATAAATCAGACTAAAATACCATCTTGTTGTCTCATTATTACTCTTGCCAAATCCTATGGCAAATGTTGCAAGCGTTGTGATATATCTACCTGATCTTAAACGGTGACCATAGTTAACCACGTAAGATTAGGCGAGTCATATCCTTGCTAAGCGTGTTGGGAATGACAACAATATTGATCATTGCTCATACATTTAGGTGTTTAATAGGTTATAAAATTATTATCAGCTCTTTCGACACTATTCCAAAATATTCAGATACATTTTTAATCTAAAACTAAGTATTGGATAAACTGTTTTCCCATTTTTTGTACTTATTACAAAAAATAAAACTCTTTAGAGTATTTTGGAGTATTAATCTCACAAGACAACCGAATAAAACTTCTATGAAGTGGTGAAGAGTGGTGAAAATTTACAAGTAGTATATAATTGTAAATTCATTTAAGTAATAAACACCTGAGGGTGAGAGTGAGTTCAGAATATAACTGTGGCGAAAGATTGTCGTTCTATTGAGAGGTTTTGTTAAGTGCTCGTGTTTCCCGTTTTTTATGGCTCCGTACAAATGAAAAAAAAACGGCACTCTTACAGGATTACATGGGTGTCTATCCATCCGAAACTACTGAATTGGTTCAGTTAAAATTATGCACACATATCATCAATGAAGTAGGCGACCCAATACAAACGTGTAATTTAATTAAATTTTTTTCTAAATATAAGCGCTTATTATTGGAGGGTAATTATTAAACAAAAAAATAAAAGATCTTCAAAATATATTTAGTGGCATAATTAATAAATAAATATCATTATTTTAATATAAATGGTTTTGAAGTCATTGAAGACAATAGACGAAAACAAATCATACACTCCCTCTTAATTGCGAAACATGACTTTTAATACACGTGTGGCGCAGTGGATAATATAGTCTGGCTACTACCTCGTACTTCATGTTCGGGTTCGATCCCTGCACATTGTAACTATTTGTGTGACCCATTTATAGAGGTTTAGAGCCGAGGTGCGTTTTGTGTCCGTCAATTGTATGTTTTCAAAAAAGCCGCGTAAACTCGGAGGGAAAGGAAACTCCTACGCCCTTTGGAAATAAAACAGAAATAGTTCTCTACCTATCAATTACAATAAAACCTAAAACTAGTCTATTGTCTTTAAAAAGATATAAGAAATTTCCCAATACTTGAACGGTAACAAACTTCATTTGCAGTTGATGCACGGAACCCTCTCCACGCCTTCCACTCTCGTACTTGTACCACTTATTGTTATTTTTCCATATTTAGGCTCCCATTTAATAACGGAAGTCTCAAATGAGAAGAAGCTTTCTTTAAAGATATATATGCTAGTCAAACAAACAGGAAAACTCGTTCCCAATGAACAGGAGGCGTGTGCATCCACCCATATTCACAAGTCAACAACACATCAGCCAGCGCTCAGTATAATACGCGAAAAAAGACGTTATTCAGATAATATTATTACATACATACATACATAGACTCACGCCTGTTTCCCAGAGGGGTAGGCAGAGACAACGGATTTCCATTTGTCACGATCTTTGCACACGTCTTTTGCCTCAATTACTGTCATTATATTCTTCATACATGCTCGCCGGTTTAGGGTACTTCTGACCTGCCCTTTCTTGAGAACGTCTCCGATTTGGTCAGAGAATGTTCGACGAGGTCTTCCCCTTCCGGTTGTTCCATTCACACAGGCCAGGTATACTTTTTGGTCAATCTTCTTTCATTTATCCTCTCTAAATGGCCAAACCATCTCAGCATTCCTTTTTCAATCTTTGTGACTACATCTTCTTTCACACCACAACGCTGTCTTACATTATTCTGTATGATAAAAGGCTAACATATGAGTGCACCTAATTGCCCATGGTACAGACGCCAGCACATCCAGCTACCCCAATCTGTCAAATTTCTTTTATAGATTTTCAACTTTATCACTTAAGTATAAGGTTCACTTTCTATTGGAGAAATCTGACAGATAAGGGGTAGCTTGAAGTGCTGGCGTCTGTACTACCATAGTTTAGCTATAGACAGTTCTTAAATTAGAGATTAATACCTCTACCATGACTCCATATGGCTTACTTACTCGATGAAGCTTACTGTTTTTTTAGTATAGACATTTTAAGTTCATTGAAGGTTCTGCTAGGGGCGGCGGTAATGTACTGGAAAAACTGCAAGTATCATCGAACATCGAAGTACCCTACATTTTCTTGTGGTAGACATATATATACTTAGTTGGAACGCTCACCGACACATGAGGTATTGTGACACCAGTGTCTTCAAACCCAACCCTTTTTGCACTCGATCTTGTCAGTTCATTGACGGAATGAGGATGGTTGGACCCGCGCTCTATTCAATATATAATATTATATATCACAATATTAAGCTCACTATTGTGATATATAATATTATATAAGCTCACTATACGGCGACAAATATCAGAATCAGAATATCATCACCCCATCTCATCCCGTGGGGGGCGTAGAAGTCGACCCGAGGGAATATCTACCAGAGAACGGGCAGCAGCTTCCTTCTGATTACTATGACTATCTTACTGCGATCACCAACCCGCCTGCCAAGCGTGGCGATTATGGCATATCCCCCAAGACGATTCTTGAGGGAGGCTTGTCCAGCAGTGGACTTATTTAGCTGTAATGATGAAGCTCACTATAACTTAGTTCCCACCCATGCATCCGGCGACTTCACACCGTGCATAAAGCTAAAATCAGCGTAATAAATTAGCTACTTTAGACATGTGCAATGGTTGCACGCAAACTTATGTTCTATTACATATTCTGCGTAGATAGCTAATCTCCATTGGGACTGGCCATTATGGCGGATTTTTAACCAGAAAGTCCATCTATCTTTAAGTAATAATTAATTATGATTATTAGGGCGAACCTTGTGTGTATAACGACGCTCTCTATAAAGTAGTACCCTAACGAGACGAAGTAGAGTTAAACTCGTAACACTCCTCTTCTTGTATCGGGAGTTAAAAATCATAAATGCAACATTTAAAAACATGAGCGCCATTGCACGCAGTTTAGATTACTTTGTATAACTGGGTCGGTGTGTCCGATTAAATGGCCAAAGCGCCCGACAAACAACAGTGGATGACAGCGGTCCGGGGTTTCTATTGTTCTATTTATCTATGAAATAGTTCACGGCTGTGCATTGTACGAGATAGACGTATCTGTCCGTAAATGGAGACAGGGATTGGTTTGATAACAATTCTTCAAACGTTTGAAGAGAGACAGTAAGAATTTTTGAACACTTGTGGGCTAATAGAATCTTATCTTTTAGGGTTCCTTCACCGAAGGGATTGCGCTACTTTAACTTCCGAAAATGCACAAAATAAATGCAGATGATAAAAACTAGTATAGTGTAACGGGGTGAATGATTTCTTCCTGGTTAAATAGCGGTAATTACGACCAGTCTCAGTGGAAACTAGCCAACTCCGAGGGGCATATTATAGTGTACACCTATGTGCGCAAAGACAGGGACACTTTCTATTCTATCACTCTCATGATACGAGGGGCGACAAGCGAGACGATCGGGAAGAGGTTACAGGATCGATGCCTTTACAAGCTCTCCAAGGCATGGGGTTGTACTACCGTCAATTCCCATACGTCGGACTAATACTGGGAAATTTTAATTTCATTGCCACAACAGTAACCCACTTGAACTCAAACCCATAGCGGGGGCCCCATATCGCAGGGTACTTATTCCTAGACGGCTTGAGTCTCCGCTTGCATCTATAGCAATAGTACAAATTATCTAAATGACAAACAAAACTCATACCACAGTATAAATAGGGACAGTAGATAACGCCTGAGGAGCCGCAAGTGCGTTGCCGGCCTTTAAGAAAAGAGTAAGCTCGCTTCTTGAAGGTTGCCATTTCATACCGGATCGGAAATACCTCCGCAGCTAATTGATTCCACAGAGCGGTAGTGGGCGGCAAAAAGTTTCTTGTGAAACGCACAGTGGTAGATGACCATTCATTCAATCATACCTATCTACAAGAAGCTATTTTTTTAAACGTTATTGTTGTATTAATCAGCTGGACCGTTAAAATACGCTCCTTAATACCTAAAGCTCCAGCCGTATACTACACAATACGCACGTGGATTTTTAAAAAGATTGCAGGACAAAACTTATACGCGACCACTCGTGTTAACGCGGCACTCATAACTGACTGCACCGCGACAACCATTTAGGGGGCTTGTCGATGCGCATGTTTGTGTGAGTGTGCCATTTCGACTGTTTGTAGGCAGTTTCCATACTGCCTTTTTCTATGTATATTGAGCTCTTACTCTACGAGTTGCACTTCTGGCTGATTCCCATAACACATGCATACATTTACACTCGGCATGTATTAGTTTTGGTTCAATAAAATAATAATATTTGTTAACAATTATGTTGCCTGGATATTTATAAATATTTTAACATCAATCTAAAACTACTATTTTCTAAGATACAAGCCAGTGCTCGCAGAGCACACTTTTTTACTTAGAGTAGAAAACTTAGAAAAGTATGGTCTCTATAGTTTTGAAGCGGAGTAAAACTGAATCTATAATGGAAATGCCTTCAATATCAGCCACAAACTTTTCTGCTACTCTTGAACGTATCAATCTGCTCCGATGGTAATGACGGCTTTTCCACTGCCACTTGTTCTATAGCTATGAACTAGAGCATTAAAGCCTTATAAAGTCACTAAAGCAGATTTCCTGAAAAATTCGATGCGATGCAGTCCAACACTAACGGAGAACTCGCTAACTCGTGCGGTAGTATCCAGATACAAAAAATAATAGCGGGTAGTAGAAAAAACGGGTGTCCTATGTTTTTTTTTTATTTATTTGAAACCACAAACAAGTTTACAATTATCATTCAATAAAGCTTAAATTATACAGTATTACTTACAGTAAACTTGCTGCTTTGCTGGTCACCTTATACATAAAAGAATTACAGAATGATGGTGATGTTGTTTCGGAGGCCGCTGTTGCTACACACGCTGTTGCGAATTTATTTTCCACTGCCTCGCAGGTTCGAAAGCTCATGGACTCGAATGAAATAGTGGCGAAAGACGTTGTTTCTAAAAACATTTTCACTTCCTCGTTCACTCGAATGCTTGTGATTTCAAATGATTTAGTCATAAAGTGTACAGAAAAATATTCAATTAGTAAAAAAAACAAATTCGGTGTCAATCAACATTTAATATTATTATTAATAACAAATTGTAAGGATCAAATGTTAGTACCTCAACTGTACAATCTTTGAACGCATATAGGTGAAATCGAGTACTGTTTTATATACTCAATTTTGGTTAAACCAAAATAACAGGTCGCTAATACATTGGTATGTTTTAAGTCAATACCTTTCCAAATAAAAAGAACCATCAATATAAATTAAGAGTGAATAACCTCCAAGACTACTTGCGTGTGGTGAGTCTAAAACAGGAAATTTACCCTTACCGTACCAATTTCATGAAGTGTGCAAGAAAACTGTATACAGTAACTGTCGCAGTTAATATATACAGCTGAACATTTTTTTCAATTAAAATAATATCGTTGGACATCATAGACACACGGCCATCACATCCTAAACTAAGAAGAGCTTCGTACTATTGTATTGTATATTTTTTTATTTCGGAAAATTAATCCATTTGGTGTTAGTAAAATAAAATTAAAAATAACTTATTATCTAGTGATACCTACTATAGAAACCAGATAACTGATATGCTACTTTTCTTCTGTTATATGGTAATTACACCCAGACTCAAGACCAATAGACATGTTCATGCACACAAATGTCTGTCCTGGGACTCTACCGGCTAAGTCCCCGAACCTCGATTTCTAAAATGGCGTTCAAATCAATAAAGGTTAAAAATGACTTAATCAATCGTTAAATCGGCTTCAACGTTGACAATCGATTCCGGACCATTTATGACGTCACATGTTATCATGGAAGCCGATTTAACGATTGATTAAGTCGTTTTTAACCTTTATTTATTTGAACGCCATTCACGATTATTCTGTTTCTGGATGTAAACCATCTATAATACGTATGTATTTAGAAATATATAAGTATGTTTATCAGTTGTCTGGTTGCCTTAGTAGCTTTGGGATCAGATAGCAGTGTGTTAGTTGTCCCAATATAATTATTATTTACCGCTGGTGAGGTAATCCCTACAAAGAAATGTTGTGTAAGGAATTGTTATCTTCTATTTTTACAAATAAAGAATTTTTTTTAATTTTTTTTTAACATGGAGAAATCCTTTACGGATCCCTGCCGCTGGGCAAGCGACAGGGTATGTCGGGCTCCCAGTAGATTACCGGTGTACCGACTAAAACCCCACGGTGTTTCCACAACTACCTTTAGTCTAGGTCACGGGATTCGCGCAGGTATGCACCGCTGTCTAAACAGGTTTTGACCCATCTGCACGTAGATGGGCCCCGTCGAACAGAGGAATCAATCCCCCTTCCAAGCACGAGACGCGCGAAAATTAAAAATTATATGAAATTAACGTTAAGCCAATGGGTCATTTAGTCCGTGCGGTAGGTCTTATTTTGGAGATCTTTGGGAGAGGCCTTTGTCCAGCAGTGGATGTCTTTCGGCTGATATGATGATGATGAGGTTGATGGTATATCTTATCAGATATTATCTTCTTCAGATCAAATATTGTCTTATGTTTTGTTATTCTGAAATAATTACGACATGTTTTTAAATTAAATACGTACCTAGGTGGCGAGCGTTAAAGGCTCCTAATCAGTAATCTGTTAACATTCCCCTGAGGGCACCTTGATAAGGAGGATTTGATGTTGTATTGTATATTTGTTTGCAATGGATAATAATAAAAACAACTTAGTTTTTTTTAATATTCTTTTACCTACTGAGAATTTATTTCGATAGGTATTTAATACCTACATTAAAACGTTATATTCATCTCAACTTTAAAACAAAAACACTAAGCATATGAAACATATAAATTATAAATATTGTCCACCAATAACTTACAAAAAAAAATTGTAACAATACACATTACACAATTGTACACACGGCTACATATGAAGCTATATTTTTCCAATATAAGCAGATCAGCTTATACTAGAAATACATAGCTTGATGTGTAGCCGCGTGTACAATGGCCTTATCACTAAATGTGATCTCTTTATAACAAACTTGGCAGGATTTTTATAAGTAATATTAATATAACTAATAAGTTTGGTTAAGCTGCACTTTATCTGAAATAAAACTGTATTCTAAAATAGGTGAATTCTTCCTAGAAAGCTTTCTATAGTCAGACAATATTTTTCGTGCCAGTTTTCGTTCTATTTTCCATGTAGTTTCCAGTTCACTGGTGGCACCTAGCGGGATCGTGGCCATTTTAGTTGCATAAAATTTGTTTCACCATTTTTATTTATTGGCTTGCTCAATACTACTAGGTAAAAATAAAAGTAAAAGCTTCTGAAGAAGTGCCTTATACTTATACAGTTTACCTGAAGTAAACTAAGTGCGAAAGAAAACTATATACAGTCGCAGCTAATATGTACAGGCTTAACAATTTTTTTAATTAAAATAATATCGAAGGACATTATTCACACACAGCCATCACATCCTAAACTAAGCAGAGCTTCGTAGTATGGAAACCAGATAACTGACATATACTACTTTTCTTTCGTTATATGGCAATTACACCCAGCCTCAAGACCAATAGATATGTTCATGCACACAAATATCTGTCCTGGGTGGGAATCGAACCGACGAACTGCGGTGTGATAAGCAAGAATCTACCGACTACGCCAACAAGCGAATATACGATTATTTATCTGTGTCTGGGTGGAAACCATCTATAATACGTATGTATTTAGAAATATATAAGTATGTTTATCAAGAAAGAAAGAAACAAAATACATTTATTCAGTAAACTGACACAGATAATAATAATAACATATATAAAGGTACACAAACAGAAGTCCTTAATTGTTATCTGTGCGAGTCCGAATTGGTCCCATCTCAGCACTAGCTGCAACATTAACTGTTGCAGCGCTGGTTTTATGATGGAACCATGTCAAATTACACACGGACAATAGATGTGTCAGTACAGCTCGCAATTACAACTTTAGAGTACCTGGACACCAATAATATAACTTATAGCTAATTTAAAAAATTAATGTATGGACAAACGAACTTATAAAATAAAATATTAATAAATTAACAGCAATTTGAAAACACATACAGACAGTATATAAAATAATTGTTATAATGTCGACATTCATTGTCTATTATCAGTTGTCTGGTTGCCATAGTAGTTTTGGGATCAGATAGCAGTGTGTTAGTTGTCACAATATATTTATTATTTACCGCCGGTAAGGTGATCCCTACAAAGAAATGTTGTGTAAGGAATTGAAATCCTTTACGGATCCCTGCCGCTGGGCAAGCGACAGGGTATGTCGGGCTCCCAGTAGATTACCGGTGTACCGACTAAAATCCCACGGTGTTTCCACAACAACCTTTAGACTAGGTCACGGGATTCACGCATGCATGCACCGCAGCCTAAACAGGTTTTGACCCATCTGCACGTAGATGGGCCCCGTCGAACAGAGGGATCAGTCCCCCTTCCAAGCACAAGACGCGCGAAAAAAACACGAGCGCTACCTTCTCGAGCCGGTTCTGATCAGGCGGCAGACTGCCCTAACAAAGAAAGAACTATTTTAAATCAATCAATCAAGAAATACTTACGCTAGAACGACGCATTCCGTTTTGTCGTCATCGAACAATGCGAACGTCTTTTTTGTGTATATTGTATTGTAATAACTCAATTAATGCATGTGTTTTCTACTGTTGTTTGATAAAAAAAGCTATCTATCCCTTGTGAAGCTGGGGCGGTTCGCTAATAATAATAAAGTAAAGCTTTAGCTATGGTATGAAATATTAATTCGTAAACATAATGACTTTTAATTTTTAATTTCTTGATTGTTAAGCTTTAAACAATCAGTTTAAAAATTCACGGGGTTATCACATGGAATAATTACTTTATAAGATCTATTACTCATAAGGTTTTAAAAAGAATGTTTCGGAAGGCGAAAGTTCTTAGTAGTTAATATTTTCAGTGAATATATATTGTCTAATTCTTTTTTTCAACCAGCCTTTAATTTCCTAGTATAATTAAATTAGCGCAAACAGTGACGCATATTAGTAAAATTAAATCATAATACATTATAAAAACCAGCCAGGTAAAAAAAGATTTGGCATGCGTCACTGTTTGCGAGGAAATTAGCTAGATAGCATATTATGTTGTTCCACTTTTGGGCAGAGAAATAATGAACTTTATGTGAACTTAGGTATTAACATACACTTCTTTTGAACTACAATTAAGTAGTAAAATCATTTAAAAATATTAAGCTTACATTATATGAAATTAACGTTAAGCCAATGTGTCATTTAGTCCTTGTAAGAGTTGAGGAGTGAACTATGGTCGGTACTGTCCATGTATGGGTTGAACGACAACCTTGTTCAAGCACTGAAATCTCTTTATAGGGATTCCAGGGCTTGCGTGAGGATTAACGGGTCATACACCGAGTGGTTTAGCATCCAAAAGGGTGTTAGACAGGGATGTGTAGCGTGACCGTGGTTGTTTAACCTATTCATGGATAGCTGTTTAAAAGATTTGAAAGAAAGTGAATGCGGTGTAAGGATGAATGAGTTACTCATCAAATGTCTGCTTTACGCTGATGATCAAGTTTTACTTGCATCATCGGCGGACGAGTTGCAGGTGATGGTAACAAGTATGCATGAATCTTTTGAAAGGAAAGGGATGAAAATGAATGTAGGTAAGACGAAAGTAACGGTATTTGAGAGGGATGAATACACGACAGCGTGTGATATTGTGATTGGAGGAGAGAAAGTCGAACAGGTGAATGAGTTTGTATATTTTCGGAGATCTTTGGGGGAGGCCTTTGTCCAGCAGTGGACGTCTTTCGGCTGATATGATGATGATGATGTTGATGGTATGTCTTATCAGATATTATCGTCTTATGTTTTGTTATGCTGAAATAATTACGACATATTTTTAACTTGAATACGTACTTAGGTGGCGAGCGTTAAAGGCTCCTAATCAGTAATCTGTTAACATTCCCCTGAGGGCACCTTAATGGGGTTCGCACTTAAGGGCCGCTGAAGTAAAAAGACGGAATTTTACAATGAGGATGTGATGGCAGGCATGGACTTTATGCACGAGATCACAGGTCAGGGAGGATTTGAATTTGCATTGTATATTTGTTTGCAATGTAAAATAATAAAAACAACTTAGTTTATTTTAATATTCTTTCACCTACTGAGAATATCTTACGATAGGTATTTAATACCCACATTAAAACGTTATATTCATCTCAACTTAAAAAAAAACACTAAGCATATAAAACATATAATTATAAATATTGTCCAAACAATAACTTATAAAAAAATAGTAACACGTTACACGATTGTACACACGGCTACATTATGAAACATTAGATTATATTATTGTATTGATTAAAACATTTTAGATTTAAGTAGATGAAACAGCTACTGGATGTCCTTAAATAAATAAATAAAAAAAAAAAAATCCAATATAAGCAGATCAGCTTATACTAGAAATATATGCTTGTGTAGCCGTTTGTACAATGGCCTTATCACTAAATGTGATATCTTTATAACAAACTTCGCAGGAATTTTATAAGTAATATTAGTATAACAAATAAGTTTGGTTAAGCTCCACTTTATCTGAAATAAAACTGTATTATAATATAGGTGAATTCTTCCTAGAAAGCTTTATATAGTCAGACAATATTTTCCGTGCCAGTTTTCGTTCTATTTTCCATGTAGTTTCCAGTTCACTGGTGGCACCTAGCGGGATCGTGGCCATTTTAGTTGCATAAAATTTGTTTCACCATTTTTATTTATTGGCTTGCTCAATACTACTAGGTAAAAATAAAAGTAAAAGCTTCTGAAGAAGTGCCTTATACTTATACAGTTTACCTGAAGTAAACTAAGTGCGAAAGAAAACTATATACAGTCGCAGCTAATATGTACAGGCTTAACAATTTTTTTAATTAAAATAATATCGAAGGACATTATTCACACACAGCCATCACATCCTAAACTAAGCAGAGCTTCGTAGTATGGAAACCAGATAACTGACATATACTACTTTTCTTTCGTTATATGGCAATTACACCCAGCCTCAAGACCAATAGATATGTTCATGCACACAAATATCTGTCCTGGGTGGGAATCGAACCGACGAACTGCGGTGTGATAAGCAAGAATCTACCGACTACGCCAACAAGCGAATATACGATTATTTATCTGTGTCTGGGTGGAAACCATCTATAATACGTATGTATTTAGAAATATATAAGTATGTTTATCAAGAAAGAAAGAAACAAAATACATTTATTCAGTAAACTGACACAGATAATAATAATAACATATATAAAGGTACACAAACAGAAGTCCTTAATTGTTATCTGTGCGAGTCCGAATTGGTCCCATCTCAGCACTAGCTGCAACATTAACTGTTGCAGCGCTGGTTTTATGATGGAACCATGTCAAATTACACACGGACAATAGATGTGTCAGTACAGCTCGCAATTACAACTTTAGAGTACCTGGACACCAATAATATAACTTATAGCTAATTTAAAAAATTAATGTATGGACAAACGAACTTATAAAATAAAATATTAATAAATTAACAGCAATTTGAAAACACATACAGACAGTATATAAAATAATTGTTATAATGTCGACATTCATTGTCTATTATCAGTTGTCTGGTTGCCATAGTAGTTTTGGGATCAGATAGCAGTGTGTTAGTTGTCACAATATATTTATTATTTACCGCCGGTAAGGTGATCCCTACAAAGAAATGTTGTGTAAGGAATTGAAATCCTTTACGGATCCCTGCCGCTGGGCAAGCGACAGGGTATGTCGGGCTCCCAGTAGATTACCGGTGTACCGACTAAAATCCCACGGTGTTTCCACAACAACCTTTAGACTAGGTCACGGGATTCACGCATGCATGCACCGCAGCCTAAACAGGTTTTGACCCATCTGCACGTAGATGGGCCCCGTCGAACAGAGGGATCAGTCCCCCTTCCAAGCACAAGACGCGCGAAAAAAACACGAGCGCTACCTTCTCGAGCCGGTTCTGATCAGGCGGCAGACTGCCCTAACAAAGAAAGAACTATTTTAAATATGGATACGGCGTGGGAAGACTCGCAAGATGCATTAGGTATCTTTTGCGATTTGTCCAAAGCGTTCGATTGCGTTCATCATGATACTCTGGTCAGAAAATTACACCACTACGGTATTAGGAACAAGGCTCTCGAACTTCTGACTTCTTACTTGGGCAATAGAATTCAGAAGGTCGAAATAAACGGTAAAATATCTCCGGGATCTCCAGTGGTAATGGGCGTCCCACAGGGGTCAATTCTGGGCCCATTTTTGTTTTTAATTTATATAAATGACTTACCTTACTACGTAAGGGATAAGCATGAGATTGTGTTGTTTGCAGATGATACTTCCCTGACGTTCAAAATAAACCGACAATTAAGCAATTTTGACGATGTTAATGATGCAATCTCTAAAGTTGTTCATTGGTTTAATGCCAATAATCTTGTGCTTAATGATAAGAAAACTAAAGTCATTAAATTCACTACACCGAATGTGAAACAGGCGACAACCAATGTACAACTTAATGGAGCTAGGTTGGACCCTGTTGAATCAACTGTGTTCTTGGGTATCACTATTGACTCAAAGCTACAATGGAGCCCACAAATAGAAAAACTGTCCGGCAAATTAAGTTCTGCAGCATATGCAGTGAAAACTATTAGACGGCTGACTGATGTTGACACAGCTAGAATGGTTTATTTCAGTTATTTTCATAGTGTAATGTCCTATGGAATTCTTCTCTGGGGTAGCTCTGCTGACATTGACACCATATTTATATTGCAAAAAAGAGCTGTAAGAGCTATCTATAATCTTGGCCCGAGAGTGTCTCTAAGAGAAAAATTCAAAGAGGTCAACATTCTAACTGTACCATCTCAGTATATATATGAAAACTTACTATATGTGCATAAAAATATCGATTCCTTCTGTAAAAGGAGCGATACACATAATGTAAATACTAGATATAAGAATAATCTCATACTGCATACTACCCGTCTCCACAAAATAAGTAACTCTTTTATGGGGCAATGTATAAGATTCTATAACAAACTTCCCAATGATATTAGAGAATTGTCTACGAATAAGTTTAAAAGAATTATTAAAGCCAAATTGTGTAGCAGGGCATATTACAAAATTTCTGATTATTTAAGTGATAAAAGTGCTTGGGATGGAGTTGTTCTGAGTCAACACACATGATTGTAATTAATCTTAAGTATATTTTATTTTAAAAAAGGATTCCTACTGAGTTTTCTGGCAGTGTTTCTCAGTAGCTGCCACGTCATGCACTGCACGGTAGGGTAACAAAAATATGACGATTCCACATAAATGTAAAATTTTTACGGAATAAACTTACTTTGACTTTGACTTTGAAATCAATCAATCAAGAAATACTTACGCTAGAACGACGCATTCCGTTTTGTCGTCATCGAACAATGCGAACGTCTTTTTTGTGTATATTGTATTGTAATAACTCAATTAATGCATGTGTTTTCTACTGTTGTTTGATAAAAAAAGCTATCTATCCCTTGTGAAGCTGGGGCGGTTCGCTAATAATAATAAAGTAAAGCTTTAACTATGGTATGAAATAATAATTCGTAAACATAATGACTTTTAATTTTTAATTTCTTGATTGTTAAGCTTTAAACAATCTGTTTAAAAATTCACGGGGTAATCACATGGAATAATTACTTTATAAGATCTATTACTCATAAGGTTTTAAAAAGAATGTTTCGGAAGGCGAAAGTTCTTAGTAATTAATATTTTCATTGAATATAAATTGTCTAATTCTTTTTTTCGACCAGCCTTTAATTTCCTAGTATAATTAAATTAGCGCAAACAGTGACGCATATTAATAAAATTAATTCACTATACATAATAAAAATCAGCCAGGTAAAAAACGATTTGGCATGCGCCACTGTTGGCGAGGAAATTAGCTAGATAGCATATTATGTTGGTCCACTTTTGGGCAGAGAAATAATGAAATTATTTTGAACTACAATTAAGTACGTTGAGCCAATGGGTCATTTAGTCCGTGCGTTAGGTCTTATTTTGGAGATCTTTGGGAGAGGCCTTTGTCCAGCAGTGGACGTCTTTCGGCTGATATGATGATGATGAGGTTGATGGTATATCTTATCAGATATTATCTTCTTCAGATCAAATATTGTCTTATGTTTTGTTATTCTGAAATAATTACGACATGTTTTTAAATTGAATACGTACCTAGGTGGCGAGCGTTAAAGGCTACTAATCAGTAATCTGTTAACATTCCCCTGAGGGCACCTTAATAGGGTTCGCACTTAAGGGCCGCTGAAGTAAAAAGACGGAATTTTACAATGAGGATGTGATGGCAGGCATGGACTTTATGCACGAGATCACAGGTCAGGGAGGATTTGATGTTGTATTTTATATTTGTTTGCAATGGATAATAATAAAAACAACTTGGTTTATTTTGATATTCTTGCACCTACTGAGAATATCTTACGATAATTATTTAATACCTACATTAAAACGTTATATTCATCTCAACTTTTAAATAAAAACACTAAGCATATGAAACATATAATTATAAATATTGTCCACCAATAACTTTCAAAAAAAATTGTAACAATTCACATCACACAATTGTACACACGGCTACACATGAAGCTATATTTTTCCAATATAAGCAGATCAGCTTATACTAGAAATATGTAGCTTGATGTGTAGCCGTGTGTACAATGGCCTTATCACTAAATATGATCTCCTTATAACAAACTTGGCAGGAATTTTATAAGTAATATTATTATAACTAATAAGTTTGGTTAAGGTGCACTTTATCTTAAATAAAACTGTATTCTAATATAGGTGAATTCTTCATAGAAAGCTTTATATAGTCAGAAAATATTTTCCGTGCCAGTTTTCGTTCTATTTTCCATGTAGTTATAAATATATAGCTTGATGTGTAGCCGTGTGTACAATGGCCTTATCACTAAATATGATCTCCTTATAACAAACTTGGCAGGAATTTTATAAGTAATATTAATATAACTAATAAGTTTGGTTAAGCCTGCACTTTATTTGAAATAAAACTGTATTCTAATATAGGTGAATTCTTCCTAGAAAGCTTTATATAGTCAGACAATATTTTCCGTGCCAGTTTTCGTTCTATTTTCCATGTAGTTTCCAGTTCACTGGTGGCACCTAACGGGATCGTGGCCATTTTAGTTGCATAAAATTTGTTTCACCATTTTTATTTATTGGCTTGCTCAATACTACTAGGTAAAAATAAAAGTAAAAGGTTCTGAGGAAGTGCCTTATACTTATACAGTTCACTTCAGCCTTACATAATCATAAACATTTATTTGTGAAGAACCCTACTAGGACTAGGGTCCTTTACTGGGGTTTGATTAAAACCAAAAAGATCAGTGAATACGGGAGTGGAACCAACACCCCGTCTGATTTATTTCAATCACCAAAGTTACACTGTTTATAACTACTGATCACATTGGTTTGGATAACAAGAATTCGCTTATACTGTTTCACCACATATCTTATTAACGGGTGATCTTGTTAACAATAAGATTATGTTAGCACAGGGACTACTTTAAACGGCGGAAAATCTCTATAGCGACTTTTAAAAATTAATTAACGCCATCTAGTGACAAAATGTATGAAACTATTTTTCTATGACTTAAACTGTCACTAAATGGTTAACCAATTTGCTATAAGTTGTACAATACAGGTCTTAAATATATTATGTTCCTTAACACTTAGCCATACATGTTCATACAAATACTATATACAATGATGTAATTTCATATTTCTATTACAAATCTAAATATTATTTAGACCAAAGTATAATTAAAATCTTAGTGTTATAAGGAATGCAATATAATACCACACTTTGTTGCACCGTTCCCGGATTTTTTTAAATTCTATTCCTATCCACCAAAAGGTTATCTGGAAGAAATCGCTTAATGCGATAACACCGCCCATTGTACATTTTGATCAATGTTTCTTTGTGAAAAGTCCTTTTTTGTGTCCTATTTTGTTTTTTTTTTTATAATACACTTGGCAATTATAATTGCTCCAAAAAATTAAAGTGTTCCGTTATTTTGTCATGGATCCCAAATCATAACCTAACTCTCATCAAATTACCCTTAAAGTACATCCTAGTACATAGTTTGGCGTGATATTGAGTTATTCGTCCATTTGTCGTGCATATACTTAATGCATTTTTTTTTTCATAATAATATCTAGGGACAATGTCACACAGAGCATCCTAGCCCCAAACTAAGCAAAGCTTGTACTATGGGTACCAGGCGACGATATACATACTTATATAGATAGATAAATACTTATATACATAAATCTTAAGACTTATATGATTTTTTCATGGATGCCATTGTCAGAACTGGACCAAAATGGAACCACACGGGAAGCCAGCCACACCAGCTTTCAAATAAAAAATTAATCACACAACAGCCAACTACTTTGATTGTGACTGCACGTGTGGCTAAGACAGTCGCCTCGCCGCTTCGTGACGCGGGTTTGAGTCCCACGCAGCACAAGTATTTGTGTGATTAACACGATTGTTCTGGATGTAATTTATCTATAATATACACGGACACAAATTGCATTCCGACTCAGAATAACTATTTATGGGTATAAATAGTTATTCTGAGTCACACGATTGTTCTGGATGTAATTTATCTATAATATACACGGACACAAATTACATTCCGACTCAGAATAACTATTTATGGGTATAAATAGTTATTCTGAGTCACATGATTGTTCTGGATGTAATTTATCTATAATATACACGGACACAACTTACATTCTGAATAACTATTTATGGGTATAAATAGTTATTCTGAGTCTGAATATAATTTGTGTCCGTGTATATTATAGATAAATTACATCCAGAACAATCGTGTTAATCACACAAATATTCGGACTAGGTGGGGATTGAACCCACGACCTCTGGCTTAGCAGTCAGGGTCACTAACCACTACACCCATAGGCTAATAAATAGGGAATGCTTTTGAAAAGGTTCCACATATAATAATATATATAACAATGTCACACAGATCATCCTAGCCCCAAACTAAACAAAGCTTGTACTATGGGTACCAGGCCACGATATACATACTTATATAGACAGATAAATACTTATATACATAGAAAACATCCATTCGTGCTCATCACACAAATATTTGCACTTACCGGGATTCGAACCTAGGACCACCAGCTTCGCAGGCAGAAGCACTACCAACTAGGCTACGGTGACCGGTGATACTTTTAGATAAATTCGTATTATGTTGGTTCTATATTTTTTAAATTCTTATTTATCTACGTAAGTATATCATATTATATGAAATAAGGTCAGTCTTTAAATTGTATGTATTAGTTTTATCCACATAAACATAAAAACAACCTCCATCTAATTTGATACTCAGATTAAGTAACCATTAAAACCCGTATACAATTTGATAATACGTGTAGAACATTATAACGTAATTAATTTACTTACCTTGGACCCACAACCCAAAACCTTTAATTTAAATTCAGCCAACGTATAGCAGACTATTACCGTAACCCAGTCACATACTTAAGTTAATAAAATTTTCCCTTTCTACTTGAAGATTTTGTTCAGTGATGTCATCCTGGGCTTAGGGTATGGTTATTCGAATCCACTATCAAAAAAGTAAAAACCTCGGTCAAGTGTAGCGCTATTGCTCTTTTCAATATGCGAACTTAAAGGAGTTTTACATGCATCTATATTTCTGAAGTACGTTGAATATAATTGCTATTAGAATTATATTGTAGAACTCACTTGCCGCTGTTACGAATTTTAGCGTGCTTTGAGAAGAATATTAAAATTTGTCCCCTACGGTGATCATTGTTACAGAGGGCCCTCTAAGAATGACCATGGGAATCATACTTAAATTAAAAATCTTCAGGATGGAAACAAACAAACCATCAACGCACCATTCATTTACTTAACCACCGGAAAGCGAATTAAGAACCGATATTCAAAAGAAATGTTATAGCTATAAATTAACTTTACAAGTTCAAATAATTAAAAATATCGGCACTCTATTCTCTCAAAATCCTATTGATGTGATCCTAGCCAGGTGACTGATAAAACGGATAAACAACCTTTCCGTGACACGGAGGTCTTTAACAGCCCAATGATTCAGAAGAATTCTCGGCCCTACTAACTGAGAATTTTCTCACCCAAAAAATGTTTACAAAAGATATATGGAACATTCAGATCATTTGTCTACAGGAAAATATGTATCCTAGGACGGGCCCGTTGGCGTGGTTGGCAAATGCTTGCTTTTCACGCCAGAGGTCGTGGGTTGGAATCCCACCCAGGACAGACATGTTCATGCACATGCACACAACATTGTACATAAACATCATAACATTGTATAAAATAAAATCATAATATAAAAACACATCTTAAAATTTGGGAAGACACATTTGTATAGGAGAAAGGCAATTAAAGACTACTTTTAAGAAATCCCAGATCTGATGTGCTGCGACGTATAGAAGTAGCGAAAAAGAAAATTTCTAGATAATTCCAGGTTTTCAGACTAAAAATATTATTATTATTAAACTCTTCATTGTACACCAAAATATTAATCAGAACAAGAACAATACACATTAGTGAGAACAGTACAATTGGCGGTCTTATCACTAAAATGTGATCTCTTCCAGACAACCTACTTAGGAAACAGGAGAAAGGATACAGTCACGGGTAGTTGCCGGTGTACAGAGTGTTTAAATAAGGTACCTACTCTTGGGTACATACTAAAAATAAATAAATAATAAAAATAAAATACATTCTAATATGCATCCTACTACGTACATTAAAATATTTATAAGCAATATACTAGATATATACTAATATCATAAACTTCATATAATCATACTACATATCATCTACATGTAATAGGAGTCATCAATAACATTGAAGATGCTATTACTGATGAACCGGTATTGACAAATAATGATTCTTTAAAAGATTTTTAAACTCGCGCAATGATTTTGCTTGACGTATGGTAATTGGCAGCTCATTCCAGAGACGGACACTACATAAACAGGTATACAATATAAACTGTAATTTATTTCACGTTAATTATACATACATACATACATAGACTCACGCCTGTTTCCCAGAGGGGTAGGCAGAGACAACGGATTTCCATTTGCCACGATCTTTGCATACTTCTTTTGCCTCGATACGTTAATTATAAGAGATGTATATGTATAAAGTAAGCCTATTGCTAAATTTACATAATTTTTCATCAGGTATTAGGTATTATGTCACTTTTCTTACCCAATTAAACTTAACTTCGTTTGATCCCTGAACTCTTTCAAGCATCGACTTAAAAGTCAAGAGGTGCAATCAAATATCTTATCAAAAGATAGACGTTTCCCGGAAACTTCTCGTGATGAAAATTAAATTAAATTTTGCGCTCTATTCTAATTTCCGGCAGTAGATGCAGAAAATGGCTAAAGTTAATGTGGCAAGAATGATCTGACAAGTTTAGAAAGAGTTTATTTGAATATAGTTAATTTGGTGGTGGGGGAATCATTGGAGCTAATTATTAAATGGTATTTATTTATGCCTAAGGATACACACAAACAGATTATATCTATACATATAATTAAATCATACGAAAGTCAAAACTGTACATTGAATATTTTTTAAAAGGATACTTGGGGCATGATCTACAATCGATATCGAAGCCAAAAATATAGTTTTTAGAATTTTTGTCTGTTAGTCTGTATGTATGTCCGGGCTAACTTCAAAAAGTAATGCATGGATTTATTTCAAGTCTTGCATGAATATTACTAAGAGGTCGAGTCAACATATAGGCTACATATTATCACGCTATCACCTACGGGGGAGGAGCTGTGATAATTTATAAAGTTTAACGTGGGTAAAACCGCGGGGCACAGCTAGTATTATATATTACTACATGTCACGTATTAAATGACATACGGATTATATATTCATGACAGCCGACGTGTGCCGCATGACGTCCATAGTTGGACAAAGGCCTCCCCAAAAGATTTCCACAATGGCGTTGTGTCCATAATTTGAAGGGGTATGCCATAATCGCCACGCTTCGCATACGGGTTGGCGATAGCAGTATGATAGGCACTGCACAGAGACACCCTCCTGCCCTTTCTCTGAGAGATATTCCCCGGGACGATTACTATAATAGAGCTATTTCTCAATAAAATCTGAGGGCAAAATGTGTATTTTATTGCAACACTAGCAGTGCCCGCGGACTTCGTTCCGCGTTATAAATATTTTTGTCCCTGCCCGTTTGTCCCGCGTAATACTTTGGGTTAAAAATTCGCGATTAATAAAAATTATGATGATGAATCCTAGCCTATGACACTCCACAATAACGTAGCTTTCTATTGGTGACATAATTTTGAAAATCGGTTCAATAGATCCAGTGATTACCCCTTACAACGTCACAAACTCACAAACGTTACCTCTTTATAATATTAGTATAGATATTAATATTATTCAGCCCAATATAAATATTTTTCTATTTGTTCCGAAAGGATACATACATACATACTCTACACACCACGCCCCTGGGTTGGCTAATGCTGAACTGGATACCTACTTGCTGCAGTTGTTAGACACATGCACCCACTTGAATATTATCAATATTTTTTAAATATTGACAGAAGTATATGTATTTGTGTGCAAATTGTGTCTTTCAATGTTACAAATAAAATTTTCTTTTCTTTTCTTAGTTATGAATACACGGCCTTGTAATCACAATATTGAGAAATATAAAATGTAAGACACTATAATAGAAGCATTTTATAAATACAATCACTACAATTGCAATGATAGCTAATACAAATACAGTCTGTAACAAATGTTTTAACCAAATAACTTCCGTATTTATTTCCTGTAGCGAACTTTAACAGAATTCCGAATTCATTAGTTAAATTGTATGAGTCGAAAACTTTAGCCACAATGCGATATTAGCTTATCATTGTGTAAGTTACATTTGATGGGATATTTGAAATGAAAAACAAATTCAAACAAAATAGAAGCGTATGAACACAAATACGTATTGAGTATTAGGTAACTGGCGGCAAATCTCAAAATAATCCGCAGAGTCCGCGATACTGAATGACTACAAGATTATTACTAGACATTCTGTAGAAAATAGATCCTCAACATTTTTATAGTCCGGTTGTCATTATAGCAATTATGAGTGCATATAATCGTTGGCTGATTTAAGCGTAACATTGTTTTATATTGAAAAGACAACGCCCGCACAAGTGCAATAAATCCCTATATATCGGGTAGTTTACAAACATATGATTGGCACAAAGCACATCTAGACTCGGGACAACTATTTATGGGTCACACAAATAATTGTTGAACCGGGGACACGAAGTGGTGAGGCGACTATCTCAACAGGTTCGCCACACCAGCAGTCATTAGTGTATTAATAACTATTAACTTAGTTCATGTGATATGAAAAATCTTAAAATTATTTCATTAGCTTCAAGTCTGTAAATTCCATCAATCTTATTAGCTTGCACTATGTCGTTAACGAGTATTATATACCAGGATCTGTAACTGATGCAGAATCCCTAATCCCTAATGTATGCTGATGATGAAGCTACTTTAGTAATGGTTCTTTTGGTGGATCTATTGAAGAAAACGCTAAATATGACATCTAATTAGCTTAAAAGATGGTTCAGAATGAACGGGCTGGTACTTTTCCACGGGGGGGGGGGGGGGAGCTAGGCAGAGACAAGGGATTTCCATTTGTCATGATCTTTGCACACCTCTTTTGCCGTCATTATTATCAGATAATACATATCAGGGTATGCTAATACATTATATAATGGTGGTGAATGGTAAATTTGTTACATATTTAAAAAATACTAATTACTAACAATAGTTTATAAGAAAATTGTTACTAACCAATTGGACACTAATTTGGTCTGAAAATAAAGACTTATTATTATTATTATTATAATAACGTAATATGTGTCAGTCATGACATAAGCTTCAAGTGGTTACAGCAGTAGCAGTATTAGCAGCAAGTACAGGTGGGTAACTTACTGCTTAATAAACTTACTTATACTTAGGTATATACATATACTCTTAGCTG
This sequence comes from Pseudoips prasinana, assembly GCA_951640165.1. NCBI lineage: Eukaryota > Metazoa > Arthropoda > Insecta > Lepidoptera > Nolidae > Pseudoips > Pseudoips prasinana. The sequence goes on along the minus strand of OX621251.1, from coordinate 24,829,611 downwards.
AGTATATTTATATACCTTATTTTAGTGCTCGTTTTCTTCGTTCTTCCAACTGCTCAAATTTTTTAAGAATTTTTCAACCCGACGAAGATTACTAGCTATGAGTGTCTCTAGAATTACTCCAACATTCAATCTGATTAACCTATCTATGCACGTTTAATTTAATATTTCTGGTTAAGAGGTTAACCCTTTTTAAGCTTTAACCCAATATATAGAAACACAATCGTACGAACAATGGAGTCATAAACAAAAGGGCGCCCTGAATCGGAGTTTTTGTTCAGGAACCTAATTGAAAATAATGTACCTTCTGTAGGTCTGTTTCTGGATAGTTGAGAATATGTTACTTTGTAAGTGGATATTATTACATAGGTAGTTAAATTATTACATATCATATAACTGATCTAAATTAATATTTTTCTAGCTTTATTATGCATGCTTGCTTATTATGGGCAGTGGTTACCCTAGTGTCAGAGTTGTTCAAGCTGCCCATTGGGCCTCTGACATGGCTTAACGACTTTTCTCTAATGACTACAACCGGGACCGATAGTTTAACGTGCCCTCCGACGCACGGTAATGCTCAGAAATTAAACCACTTTGGCGTTCACTCATGTATGGACTGACCGCGAGCCTTGCTGCTTAACCTCGCCGATATTTTTTTTAAACAACTCTGGCACAAGTAAATAATCTTTTAGTTTCATAAACATATAATTGATAGACTCAAATCCCACCCAGACTCAGAACTACAATTTATGGGTCACACAAATAGTTGTCCTGTACTGGAACAAACCCGGGATAGTAGGTAAAGTAGGCGAAGATGCAGCTCAGTGCTTAAGAGAATAGATGAATTCTGGAAACCGTTTTTTTTAATAATCATGCGGTTGGGTTTGTATGTCTGGCACCGACTAAACCTAACCTGCCGTGGACTACTCTTGGCGTCTGGTGGGAGAACCCCGGGTACGCGGGAATGATGTTTCAGTGCCCCCCTTTTGTGCCATGTCTCAGATGTTCGGGGCAAATATTCTGGGAAGGTTCTGGATTGCCCTACCCTAGCCGACTCCTGTCAGTCCGGCACAGCGACTGCAACATCGCTGCCTTTCTGAGGCTACTGGCGGCAGTAGAGGACACTTCTCAAACTGAATTCTGAAGTCCTGGCTTTGATTACTGGTTAGGATACATGGCTTGCCCATCCCGATGAAAATAATGGTGACCAAAGCAATTGTGTTACGTATTAACTTGCACTGTAATAGAATGCTGATACAGATAGCAAGACTGAATGTTATAGGTTTACCATAGAAATATTATAAAGGCGAAAGTTAGTGAGTGTGTGTGTGTATCTTTGTTACTTCTTCACGTCTAAATGGCTGGAGCGATTTTAATAAAATTTGGTATGGAATTAGCTGACACCCTGTATTAATACATAGGCTATAATTTCTTATTTTTAACGCGGGTAAAACTGCGGGGCACATCTAGTATTAAAGAAACAGAACTTTATATTGAGTATAATAAACACAGTCGTATTGCAATAATATAATAAGAATTAAAATGAACATACACAACTGTAATTCGTGTAAAAACATCGTTATTATATTTTGTAATAAAAGCTTCAAACATGCAATCTACTACTTACATAGAGTACCCTCGATATGAACTATTTTCACGTAATTTAACGTCTATACTTGTATTCATACATTATTTAGTTATTGAAACAATAATCTATTCAGAATTTTCAAATAATGATTGTGTCTGAATTATAAATCTCATTCCGAAACCACTTCATTGGTTTTTGATGATGATGATATGTGTTTATGAGACTCGCTGGAACCAGTTGGATGCGGGAAACTTAAGACTAGCAATAGTGGAGAACTTTGGCAGAGGCTTTCTTATAGCAAACAAGACTTCCGTGCATTTAAGCGCTTATGCCTTACCTTTTTTTTGATAAGGCAGGGGGAATGCCTAAGCATGCCACCCGCAAAAAGTGTCTGCGGGCGGGTATGTCGGACTCGCACCGACTAAACCTACCTGCCGTGGACTTATCTTGGCGCCTGATGGGAGGAGCCCCGGGAACGCGGGTATGCTGCTCCGGTGCCCCCCTTTTGCGCCATGTCCCAGATGTTCGGGACACGTACCCTGGGAGAGCTCGGGTTTCCTTCCCAATTGCCGACTCCTAAGCACTATTGCAAAACTATTGGAAGGGATGTTCCGGGATATGTCTGAGTGTCCGTGTTACGGTCGTTTCATTGTGTGCTACTGTCGATTCAGGCTTACAGGAGTTACAGTGGTGGGTAAGGGGAAAGGACTAGTCTTGGCTGACGTGATAATGAGGAGATTTAGTATCAAGTGATTCTTGTTTCAGTTCGATGGTTACTCATACTAAAGTAAACATTATAAACATTAAATTATCCATTTAACTAACAACTTAAAGAGATTAACTTGCATATTGACATATAACCAAAACTTACATACTATAATATTTAATACCTATAAATAAAAAACTGAATTTAAATCGTCGCCTGCGAGCAAGGTGCTCAGAAAGCTGGCCACATTACCCCGTTGAATAGCAAGGCTAACACGTTGTTTTAAGTACGAGCCAGCTCTCTGGTCACCTGACGACTTGATAAGACGCCTGGACAGCTCCCTAACGAAAACACGAGCTTCTGGACCCCAGGGACCCATTGTTTCCACCCCAAAGGGAAGAAAGATATATCCTCCACCGATTGATATATATTTTCTTCGCTTAAGGGCCTCCGCGGATTCAGCTACAACTCTCGCCACCCTCGAGCTGATTGGTAGGTGGGAGGGAGCCAGTGTGTCAACACAAGTTGCATCCCACACCAAAGGCTTCCCTCGACTCCAAGGAACCAACGTCGTTCCATCATGCCTCTTGCCATCGTCACGTGAAATGTTAAAATGTCATTTTAAAATTGTTAATCTAATTTAACTAACAACATCCCTACTTCTAACATTAAATAATCCATTTAACTAAAAGCATTCCTACTTGTATTCATATGAGTGTGTTATCTAAAAGCTAGAAAAATGTTGTTGCTCCCAAACAAACTTATTCTAATTCATCTAGGGGGCTCGATAACAAATTGTCGTACGCCGTGGGGCCGCTACCTAACTCATAAAATATTACACTACCTCATAGTTGTGTCATATGAATAAATAACCCACAAGACGAAGGTATGAATTAAATACTGATTTGAATGACTCACATACGTGCGGTGATGTAACCTCATAGGTGATACTTGCCTTTCACGCCACAGGTCGTGAATTCGATTCGCACCAAGGGGCTCTACCGGCTAAGTCGCCGAACATCGTTTTCGTGAATGGCGTTAAAATAAATAAAGGTTAAGAATGACAATCAATCGTTAAATCGGCTTCAACGTTGACAATCGATTCCGGATTAAGTCATTTTTAACCTTTATTTATTATAACGCCATTTAAGAAATCGATGTTCGGCGACTTAGCTGATAGAGCCCCAGGACAGATATTTGTGTGCATGGACATGTCTGTCTGTCCTGAGTCTGGGTGATTATCTTTATAAGTATTAATTTACAAAAAAAAGTAGTATATGTATGTAAAAAGTGTATCTGGTAGCCATGGTTCAAGGTATGCTAATTTGGGATCAGATCGCTGTGTGTGAATAATGTCCTAGGGTATTATTATTATGTATGATATGGCTCAAATGGTACTTATAGTACCGTTAGAAAACATAAAGAGGAAATTCGTCAGGTACATTTAATATCGCGCGAAAAGCCACCTACAGAACTACACAAATTGCCGTAGTAAGTATGACATATAATAAACGGACACAAATTACATCCATACTTAAAATACTATTTATGGGTCACACAAATAGTTATCCGGCAAGGGACTCGAACCCGCGACACGAAGAGGCGAGGCGACTGTCTTAGCCGCTTCGCCACACGTGCAGTCATAATATTTTCCTTCTGGTGAACTATTTACATTGTGTTGCTTTGACCGCTTATTTTGGTTTTCTTATTTGTGAATTGGGTCAAGGCCAACCAGGAATACATATCTGTTATTAATGAACTGAAATTCCACGATAACATTTCCATCCCTAATTACGTTTTAAAAATTCTGTCGAAACAGGTTTTATTCATATTTTTTATTTCACTCTGCAAAATATTCACACGTGTAAAAATCAACTCTAATTTCAATTCCATTTCACAACACACAATGCGTTTATTATTCATGGTATGTTTTCCGCAAAATGATTTTTAAATTACAAATTCTCTCGACTTAACTAAGCTCGGCTTTATTTGCTTAAAGCAGGCAACTTAAGCTTACTTCATAAATGTTTTGTTTTAAGAATACATACAGTGTAAAAGAAAAGCCCTAACATACAAACTGTCTGGAAATATTTAACAGAAACTGAATGCACGTGTTACGCAGCGGCTGAGACAATCACCTCGCCACTTCGTGTCCCAAGTTCGATTACTGCACAGAATAACTACATATTTGTATGCATCATAAACGCTCTCACCGATTCGTAAGTGATTGGCGAGGTCAAACAGCTAGGCTCGTGGTCAGACCATAGATGGGTGACCGTCCAAGTTTCAAATTTCTGAGCGTCTCCGTGCTTCGGAGGGCACGTTAAGCAGTCGGTCCAGGTTGTAGCTGTTAGGCAATAGTCGTTAAGGCATGGCAGAGGCCTAATGGGCGGCTTGAACAACTCTGACACTAGGGTAACCACTGCCCATACGATAAGTAAGTAAGTATAAATGTACACTTTGTGTCCATCAATTATATATTTATTAAATATTCCTCGACACAGGGATTCTAGTGCCTCGTGCGGATGTTGTAAAAAATTATTCTTTAAAATGAAATTTTGCACAGAGATACCCTTTATAATGACGATGAGTTATAAGGGTATTTTTTTTAAATATACACCAGATATGGAGAACCATATGGAGGTAGACGCGATTTAAAGAAAAAACCTAGAACGTAGAACCTAGTCTTTACACTCCAGTATGACAGGACTGTAGGGTCAAGAGCAACAAAGGGGGATACGTGAAAGTTGAACAGTCGGGTCGAGAAAAATTTGACAGATTTGGGGTAGCTGGATCTGCTGGCGTCTGCCAGCAGATCCAGCTACCCCAAATCTGTCAATTTTTTTTTATAGATTTTCAACTTTATCACAAAGGCATAAGGTTCACTTTCAATTGGGGAAATTTGACAGATTGTGTTAGCTTGGTGTGCTGGCGTCTGTACAAGCTTTGTTATCAGTAGTCATTTAGTTATTTAAACAAATACGTATTTGTTCTAAAATTCTTGCGTTACCGTTACATCCTTTAAATGACGGTATTACTACTGCCGAGTCTCTCTCTTTATTATTACCACAAAATCTAATTTTCGTATCCTCACAATCGAAGGGAGGCGTATGACGTGAGGGCCAGCCATCGCCATGGCTGGCCCTCACGTCATACTCGTGAACGGGTGCTGCTTGCGGTAACTGGTTGAACTGTTGTTGGGGAACTCATAATATATGTATATTTTTTTTTTCATGCAGTCTTCGCCTCTGGTAGACTTCGTGTGACTTGTTAATTTTGTAAATGTACGCGGATGTACCCACCGTTTTCTCATCTAGCAAGAGGTTATTCTAATTGCTTGAGTGATATTTAATGTTATTGTTTATTATCTCACAATTTTTTGATTTATTAGATGACAACGGTTCTGTGCGTGCATTAGCCTACATGGGTGTTTTGTAGGCTAATGCACGCACAGAACCGTTGTCATCTAATAAATCAAAAAATCTCAAAGTAAGAAAATACAAGATATAAAAACAAATCGAAAACAAAAAGCAAAAGAAGACCAAAAATGTAAGCCCGGAGTTTCCTTGTGGCTTTCTTCTCCGGGTTGTCCACCTAGCTAGAGAAAGCCACAGGTTAACTAGGGTAGGTTCCTCAGCGGCGAGGATCGCTTTGGCCCCTTAACGCGTCATCGGTGATCCTGGCAACTGATCACACCCTCTCTTAGAAATCTGTCCTTTAGTTTCAGCGGCCCCCTGAGCTGTGGCCCGAACCCCAAAAGGGTGGCCTCAGGTATTAGTCGTTTAATTTAAGCTACTGGTTAAGAGCCTTCTGCGCTAGCCAAATACTCATTGCCTTGAATTCTTTAATTTTAATATAGTACAATTAAATTTCAAAATAATATATTAGTAACTTCCTATTTATTTTAGGATTTAAGAAAATATATCTGATAAAACAGACCGCACGGACGGCCTAATGATTTTTTTGTAATTTGTATACTTTATTCGACTATGTTTATGTACTGCATTGTGAGCTTGACAAGTATAAGTGAAGGTTAATACCCAAGTGCTGAATACATTTCATTATTTCATTTCATTTCGAATATCCTCAAAGAATGTGAAATTGGTGATTGGGACAAATCTATTTAAATACAAAGATCCTTAGAGCGAGGCAGCATAATAAATTGAAGACATGTGAGTCCGAATGTATGGAACTAAGAAAAACTTATAACCATATAAAAAACTGCTAAATAATAATAATAATATCTGGGGACAATGTCACACAGATCATCCTAGCCCTAAACTAAGCAAAGCTTGTACTATGGGTACCAGGCGACGATAAACATACTTATATAGATAGATAAATACTTAAATACATAGAAAACATCCATGACTCAGAAACAAATATTCGTGCTCATCACACAAATATTTGCACTTACTGGGATTCGAACCCAGGACCACCCGCTTCGTAGGCAGGAGCACTACCAATTAGGCTACGGTGACCGTCAAAAAATCGTAAATATAGTTGTATGGCTCAACTAGTGCCACCTTTTTTGTGATATAAATGATACTAGTTGCGCCATATAACTATTCTACGAGAAGACGGCTTTCAAGTCATGCGGCAATCCCTTTGGCAGTTGTTATTAAAAATGTAGCGAATTAATAAGAAAAAAAGTAATTGCCTAAATCAGCTGATTAATGTATCTTTGCATAATAACATCTCTAATATTGCGGTAAGATCTCAAACCACTACGCACGTATTCATTAATGACATGATCAGACCGTTAATTTAAAAACCAAATGTGTTCATACAAAATTCATTCATTCATTTCAGCTACATGATGCCTAGTGGGCAGCGGTCCTTATTTTAATTTATTTTACAAATGAATTTTCCGTCATTGTGTTATAAATTGGTCGATAAATTATTTATTCGCCGATGCAAGCATAACGCGTTTAATATATATTATGGCCATATTATTTGTCAAAATTGAGACGCGATATAAATCATACTTGGGAGTGGTTATTTTTAGGGTTCAAAACCTCAAAATGAAAAAAGTTACCATTATAAGATCACTTAATTCTGCGTCTTTCAGTTTGTCTGTTAACACCAAGTGATACAATGTGTAAATCAGACTAACTCAGTAACCTTCTTCGTTTCATTCAAATTCAATTTCTTATCATTCTTTAACCGACTTGAACCCATAAAAGTGCAACTGCGCAACAGTGTAAAGTAACAAGTTTTCCGTAATTTTACATAATACTTGTGTTTGCAAATCGCGGTTTCATGGAAGGCAAATAGCAATTGGGGCATGAGGGTAGTATAAAACCGCACAGTGCACGTCGTTCAGTTTATTCATGTCAGTCACGCGACGCGGACGTATTGGACAAAACAAATCTTTTGTCACCCTTTATACATTTCCTGAACGGTCGTTTATTGAATGTCAAGATTCAAAGTTTTGTAGGTGTAGCTAGGGGAAGTTGTAGTATATAATTCTCAATAACTATATTTAATAAACTGTATAAATTTATGAATTTTTCAGACATCTTTAAAATGATATGTATAAATTTAAGTGCGGGTGGGAATAGAACCCCGGACCAGGTATTCGGCCCTATGCGCGTTAACCGCTCCGCCAGCGCACCGTGGTTCTGAGACTTTATACAATCCATTCGATATTTCTCAACGCATTTAATATGCTTTTAACGCCATCTTACCGAAACCTACACGGCTACCAACGGCTGGAATGCCAATACTTACATCGGTCAATTCCAATAGATGGCGCTTTAAATTATTCATGTACTACCTAATGAATAAAAATGAAGTAGCTTTTTACTATTTGCTTATGAAAGTATACGGGCAACACAACATTTAATGTTTTAGTCGTCTGTCCGCATGTTTGTTATGAGGAGTAACAAAGTATCATAATTTCCATCCGTAGCACATCCTTCTTCATTTATTCGACCGTCCAGAATGTTAATAATTCACATACTGCAGTGTACATTACTAAAAGATTCGATTAAATTCCATAAATTCCTTTTTGTTCGGGAGTAAATTTTGAAGAAACTGTCATGTAGACTTTCTTTACGAGCTGGATATAGTTAGATTATAATTAAAGTCGGTCAAGTACAAATTAGGTCTTTGTCTACCAACCTTTTGAAAATATAATGTGTGAATGTAATGTAACGTAAAAGATTCGATTAAATTCCATAAATTCCTTTTGTATACAGTTAATACATGAGTATTAATATTTGTTACTTGTTACTAAAAATGTATATTTTACTTCAACGGTTTAAGTTTTAGAACCTTGCAAATGAACCATAAGGGACCGTTATAGCCGAGGTTGTCGTAGTTAATTGTTCTAACAAAGTTATTTTTTGCGTTGGCCTCAGTTTAACCAGTTCAGAAAGTATTAAAAAAACCACTTTACCAAAATACAAAATTAATATGTAGTGTTAATTCCGCCAATTGTCAGTTTAATCATTTCGGGATGTAATTTGCACCGCCCTCCCGCCCGAAGCAATATGCACATGCAAGAAGGACAATATAAACAAGTAAATTACATGCACCAGTATGATACCCAAATATAACGAAGAGTTATAAAATTTATAAGAGTTACTTTATTGAGTATCGTTTAATACACAATAGTTAAAACATAATAATAATAATCTCTAGGGACAATGTCACACAGATCATCCTAGCCCCAAACTAAGCAAAGCTTGTACTATGGGTACCAGGTGACGATATACATACTTATATATATAGATAAATACTTATATACATAGAAAACATCCATGACTCAGAAACAAATATTCGTGCTCATCACACAAATATTTGCACTTACCGGGATTTGAACCCAGGACCACCAGCATCGTAGACAGGAAGACTACCAACTGGGCTATGGTGACCGTCATGCCATCATCATCATCATATCAGCCGAAAGTCGTTCATTTCTGGTCAAAAGCAAAGATCTACACAACAGCTAGTCTTGTGCTACCTGCATCCAGCAGTTTCTAGCGACTCTAAAAAGATAATCGGTCCTTTTATAAATTCGTAGTCGCCAATCGCGAACCTTTCATTCTCTAAACAAATTTAATTAAAATAAATCTTATTATGGGTCAAAGAATCAGCATTGACATACAGCGTGGCAATGCGGCCAGTCTACCTCCCGATGATGCGGAGGAATTCTACGACGCCCTATAACTTAGTTACAGTAGTAAGGTATTCTAGTTAATTTAGCGGATATTTTGCTTTTTCTTAAGTTAAGTTAATTATTTAAATTTGTACTAACTTTATTAGTTGAATTTATCTATGTAAAATTAATATTTTCTTTAATATTTTACTGCACAATCTTATTACTCTTATGTTTATTGGTAACTAGCTGTGCCCCGCGCTTTTACCCGCGTTAAACTTTATAGATTATCACAGCGCCTCCCCCGTAGGTGATAGCGTGATAATATGTAGCCTATATGTTGACCCGACCTCTGAGTAATATTCATGCAAATTTTAAGTCAATCCATGCAATACTTTTTGAGTTTAGCCCGGACATACATATAGACAAACAGACAAAAATTTTAAATACTATATAAAAATATAGTATTTAAAATTTTTGTCTGTTTGTCTATATGTTATTATCGAAACCAAAAGGTTTCGATAATGACTGTAGATCACGTCCTTGGGACGTGATCTACAGTCGATATATGCTTTAAAATTTTTGTCTGTTTATCTATATGTCATTATCGAAACCAAAAGGTTTCGATAATGACTGTAGATCACGTCCTTGGGACGTGATCTACAGTCAAATATTTTCAAATATTTTTTTTAAAGCATATATCGACTGTAGATCACGTCCTTGGGACGTGATCTACAGTCGATATATGCTTTAAAATTTTTGTCTGTTTGTCTATATGTCATTATCGAAACCAAAAGGTTTCGATAATGACTGTAGATCACGTCCTTGGGACGTGATCTACAGTCGATATATGCTTTAAAAAAAATATTTAATGCACAGTTTTGACTTTCCTACGATTTTATTCTATGTATAGATAATAGATCCTTTCGAAAATAGGCCTTCTTTCTTTACAAAACGCAGAGAGAAGCGCATTTGTACAGCCTCCATTTGGCTGTACAAATGCGCTTCTCTCTGCGTTTTGTACAATTGGCTTTATTTTGAGTAAAATTTGTTTACAACTGCACTTTAAATAATAGCCGATAAAGATGGACGGCCCGCCGCGCCGTAAAAATGGTACCGCCAGTTTGTCGCCGGAAGAGTTACAGCTCGCAAATTGACCTCTTGAATTTATTCCGCTTAAGTTAGGCGTTGAATGAATGAATACTGTGCAGTCAATAGTCTCGGCAAAAAATGAAAATAGCTTTTTATTTGCTAAATTAGAAACGAGAAGAGTTTTGTATCTTTTTAAAAAATCATACAAGCATTGACGTTTGACGGTCACCATAGCCTAGTTGGCTGTGCTCCTGCCTACGAAGCTGGTGGTCCTGGGTTCGAATCCCGGTAAGTGCAAATATTTGTGTGATGAGCTTGAATATTTGTTTCCGAGTCATGGATGTTTTCTATGTATTTAAGTATTTATCTATCTATATAAGTATGTATATCGTCGCCTGGTACGCATAGTACAAGCTTTGCTTAGTTTGGGGCTAGGATGATCTGTGTGAGATTGTACCTAGATATTATTATTATACATATTATTATTATTGTTTAACAATAGAATCGCATAATTTTTTTAACATTCACCAGTTATAAATTTGAATATTATTAATATTTCAATGACAAAGAAATAAACAAATATTTGGGCACAACTATACTGCCAACAGTGATTCTAAACGAGGCAAAGCCTTGTACTATGGCACAGTACAAAAATATAGATAGTACGGAATCTACCTACAAACGCGCGAAACGGCGCACTCACACGAAAATGTGAATTGACAAGACCGCTAAGCGGTTGTCGTGGTGCTTTTAGTAGTGAGTGCCGTGTCAAAATGAGTGCTCGAGCATTTTGGAGCACGTGTGAAAATTTAGCAGTATAAGTTTATCTCAGCGATCTTTTTAAAAATGCCACAAGCATATTACTTAATATCTGGCAGTTTGAACGCGGCTTCGTCAAAACTGGAGCTATCTTTTATTAACTATCTGCTAAGTTCTAAATAAAAGTGTTCTATTAAAAACACACGCGATATTATAATCATTAAAATTCACAACCCAATTGCTACGAGTAAAATAGAACGTAGGTAATTATTTCATCAACTTGGCTTAGTTTCCGTACTGTCCATATTTATACTGTGACTGCGGCAACGAGACAGATAAACATACTTATAAAATAAATAAATAAATAAAATAAAAAAGGTTTTTATTCACGTAGACTTTAAAAAAGCACTTGTAAATAGTCAGAACATGTTTGTAGTAATATAGTTGTATACATTATTATTTCTAGTAACATAGATATTTAGGTACATATTGTATGAAAACATTTATAAAATTTATTTTATTATAGCAATGATATTTAGCTAGCTCGTATCAAGTTATTGTCAAGAAATTATGTTTAATTATCTAGTTTAAGTCTAATATTTTACTACATATTGTCAATGGTTCTGTCTATATTAAGGTATTATTATTATGACGGACCTTGTGTTAATAACGACGGTCGCGCTTTAATGCTACCACCGGATCCAATGCGCCCCAACTTAGAAGACCCAGCGAAACAAACTCAGTGGGTTCATCTACTACCCATATATTTCTAAATACATACATATTTTAAATAATCGTGCTCATTATAACAAAATAAAAATGTTTAGATGGGGACCGAACTCACGACCTCTGTGACCTTCGTCACGGTATCAGGTAGGTAAGTAGATATGAATTGTAAGCTCAAGTGATAGGTACATATAACAAAACATTAAGTATATAAATTCTTACAGACATTACATAGGTTTACAAAATTGAGTTATATTTTAGCTTGAGACGCTTGAATGTGGTAGGTACATAGTACTAATTAAGCTTTGAATTTAACTAGTATCGCTTAAGTTAGCATTGTATTAATTACGAGTATAATGACAAGAGGAAATATCTCTGTTAACTTAAAAGCTTGCTGTCTTAAGAACAAATTAATTCCAGCTATTTCATACTATTCAAATTAATACGAAAGCTTTTATGAGTTAATTATATTTTTACCTGCTTCTTTATATTTTATCTGCACGTGTGGTGCAGCGGTTAAGACAGTCGCTTCGCCACTTCGTGTCTAAGGTTCGATTCCCACGCAGGATAACTATTTATGTGACCCATTAATAGTAGTACTGAGTCAGGATGTAGGTTGTGTCCGTCAATTTTATGTTTGTAAAGTACCCCGCGTCACAGGGATGCTTTTACCTAGTTCGGGCGTTGTCTTTAAAAAACACGGTACCTAAAATACCTAACTACCATTAAGTTAGTCTAATAATAGTTAACACATTGTAGATGCAACGTAGCTACGGTGAAGGAAGCTACGTGCTACATCGTAGCTACGATGAAGGCAGCTACGTGCTACATTGTAGCTACGATGAAGGCAGCCACGTGCTACACCGTAGCTTAGTAGAATATAGCGTAGTGTTGTTGTTACATTAAAGCAGAGACTAGCCGAGACAAAAATGAATTATTATTTAGTCAAAAACATTGAACTCTCCTGTTGATATCCATGTGACGCTTCATTCATGTTTATGTGATTCCATGTGTATAATAACCGGGTATAATTTGCGTTTACCTAAATTGCGGATATGACATAAATGTCGAATTCGCTAGCGGACATCCGAGACTCGTATCCGGAATCTGTGAGTTTCATTTCATTGGGAACTGGACTTTAAAAAAAAAGAGTTTTTATTTGAGTGTCCTGAATTTATCATTGTTAGAATATTTTCTAACTTTCATGGAAATATTTACTATTAAAGTTAAATTTTGCTACAATAGGACTGAAAGACTGTTTTAGGGTCAACTGATAATTGAACTTCAAAACTACTAAGCATTCATTCACAGAATAATAATACGATATCAAGTTAAGGCAGAAAAACAAAAAAAAAATCGCCCTGAGATTAATAAAACCTTTGCTACATAATCAGCATTTAAGATTCTTCTTAAACCAAAATATTTGAATAGGATTTCTTTAACCAATATCGAATCAAATACCTAATCTTAAATTACTAGTTATTACAGTTATAGCAGTTTTAGTAGCAAACCCTTTAAATATAAAATATATAAATACACTACACAGTATACAGGGATTCTGTATACTGTATTTTAAGGACAAAAGCATTACAGAATACTCACACACTATATTTAGATAACTTAATCTGATTTATGACGCTAGTTTGATACAGATTCCTTATAACTTAAGTCACTTTTATAAAAATCCTACTAAATATATTATAACTAACATGTACAAAGCTAATAAACTGAACCCTATAACACCAACTTAACTCTTAACCTAATACCACTTTATCTAATCGCCTAATGCAATCCACTTCAGTTGTTATATCAATTAACCTGTTATCTTGTAACAGGTAAAGTAACAGCTATTCATCGCTGTGATTTTAACAGGTTAAAAGTAACAGCTAGTTATCACAGTGAGTTTAGTAAGCTTGATAAGCCTCTAGATACAACGAACGGTAGATTGTTATCCATCGCAACGACGTGATGTTTCCTTTCGTGACGTAATCGGAGTTAATATATTGGAGGCATACGATTACTTTTTAAGTTTTACTTTGAAAGGGGAATTTAGTGAAATTTAATTTTTAAGAACAGGTTTTGATCTAAATAAAACGATACACGTACAAAAGAATGTGTTGAGTACTTATACTTTCTATTTAAATTTGCGCCAGATGACCGGTACATTTGTATTTTATGGACCTTGTACTAGTGAAAGCCTTTCACGCCGTAGGTTGTGAGTTCGATTCCCAACATATTTGTGTGCGTGAACATCTGTTTGTCCTGAGTCTGGGTGTAATTATCTATATAAGTATGTATTTATAAAAGAAAAGTAGTACATGTAATATATCAGTTATGGTTCCGTAGTTTGGGATCAGATTGCCGTGTGTTAGTAATGTCCCAGGATATTATTATTGTTATTAGTATATTAAAAAAGTGAGTAGACTAATAAGTCTGGTATTATTGTAATTATTGCGCTGACGACCAAAGACACGAAAACACAAAGATCTATAAAAAGTCGCCTACTTTTCTGGCATATATTTGAGCATACTTACGAGCTAGTTCAAGAGGCTGGAGGTATTTAGGTCGCGCCACGAAGATGAATAGAGTATCTGTTTAATATTCCACAGTGTTGCTTTGCTTGGAATGAATTAAAGTGAAGACTACCCGCAAACTTCCGGCGTCGCGGCAAATCTGCTTTGTTTGAATATTACTTTTTGTTCACTGTTTGCCACAACGAATTGAGTTGTAGAAGAAGTTATATGAATATAGGAACAAACGGGCAGTGGCTTTTATAGTATGAGGGGGTAATTAGGTATAGGTATACTTACAAATTACCATCATTCATTTCAGGCAAAAACAATTGTGTCCGTAAAAGATCCAGATAACTTGATGAGTTTAGTAGTTATATGAGCTTACGACATACTGGTAGGACCTATGAGTATAAGTGAAAGGGTAAGTGTAAGTATACTTACATTTGTAAGACTGCATAAACTTAAGTGAATCCATGGAATGCTAAGAATTGGGTCTTCGTTAAGGGGAATCAATCGGATAGATGGGCAACACTGGCGGTGGAAGCGATGATAGGATGTAAGGAGTGGGGGAAGGGATTAAAAATGATGGCGGCGAGATGTTACGCAAGATATAGATTATTGACTGATGAACTTGAGTACTACACACTCTTTCTTCTTCATTTGTGTAGTGCCAAGTTTGTGTATTATTTAATCCACTGGATTGGAGTTAACTAAAAGTTAGTCCAAATCATGATGGTCAAAAACACATTTGACCATCATGAGATTTAAGCAAAAAAATATGAATGTGTAGCAGCTTCAGATAACTTTATGAGTTTGGTAGTTATGAGCATGAGATATGCTGGTAGAAACTTTGTTATATTACCTCATTTATCATTTTTTTATTTTTATTGTTATTTACAAAATTATAAATAATTCTTCCAACGCCGCGCCGTATATACGCCGCTCGCAATTATTCGATCCGTTCACACTAGTTGAAAAACATAGATATTGATTTGTGCCGTTAGTGAAACTAACTTTATAAGTATTTTTACCATATTGCAGTTTATGTTCCGACTATTTTAGAAACGTCCATCAAAAAATTAGGTACCACCAATAAAACATGTTTTATAATTGACTGAACTAAGGTATCTGCACACGAAATAACATAAAACAAGTATAAAAGTTCTACTACTGCTACTTTATATCTTAATGAAAAGAAAAAAAATACACCAGAGACGACAAAACAAAAATCCGTATGCCATTATCGATATAAGAATGTATTTACAAAAGAACAGTGGTATATGTCGTATAACAGTTATCTGGTTTCCATATTACAAGCTCTGCTTCGGAACGGATGGCCATGTGTGAATATTGTCCCAGCGTATTATTATAATAAATAAATGTTTATTTCAGTTGCCAAAATAGACTATTATCTATGTCCTACATTGTACAAGGATTTCTCTAAAGCACTAAAACTAAGTGGGACGACACTTATTAGATCCATTCTCTATATGATAAATACACATTGGTGTCGAAAGGGTTCAGGAAATTACTGTGATTATCTCCTAACATTTCGCCATCAACTTTGTTCCTTCACACCAGGGCATCACGTCGCGTCGTTAAGTCTACGTCACAGTATAAAACAAATAGACAGTATGGAAACTACTTACAAGCGCTCGAAACGACACACGCACACAAACATGTGCATCGAAAAGACCCCTAAGGGGTTGTCGCGGTGCTATCAGTAGTGATTACCGCGTCAAGACGAGTGGTCACGTATAGATAATCCTTATGATCCGCGATCTTTTTAGAAATGCCTCGAGTAAATTGCGAAGTACACGGCTTTTTGAACTTGGCTTCATCAAAACCGCAGCTATCGTATTTTAAACTTCCTGATGAATTTTGAAACAAAAATATTTTGATCGAAAGAAAAATTGATATAAAACCAATAAAAGTTACAACTTTTATTTGTTGCTTCAGTGGATTGTAGCTAGTTATTTCATCATCTAGCTAGAGGTAGGCCTAATTTTTGTACTGTATTTTTACTATTGTATTTATACTGTGTCTACGTCGCGTCCGTATCACGTTCCATGTTTGCATTGCTAAGATGAATAGACACAATTATACCTTATTTTAGTAGGATGCCATAAGGATGAGAGGAAAACGTGCCTATATATCCCTCGGGATACATAAAAGACGTTTTAATAAAGTGGGAAATTAATATAATTCAAGCCTTAATGGTGGCAACTTATGTTTTACTAAGAATATTGTACTTAAAATTACTCTGATATAAAATAAACGTGATCGTATATAAAAAATACAGGGCATTTTAAGTACTATCGAACGGCGTTAGGTCTTTTAGAGTTATTTGTAAAACACCAACAACATTGAAGGATTAGATAGCTAACACCAACCACAACTTTTGTTCTACAACTATTCATAATTTATTTGATTTTGTTTTAGTAAACAAATAAGTATTAATTTAATTTCCCGCTTGTATGTTTATAACGCATCACAAAGATATTGCGTAAATATACCGTTGCTAGGTCGCGGGGAAGGGGTGCCGGGCTAGTGCCTTTGAACTTGTCCGAACTCGTAGAACAAAGGTTGTTGTTAATGGTGTTAGCTTTCTAGTCCCGCGAGGTTGTTGGTGTTTTACAAGTAACCTTATATAGCATTAGGAACAGACGCCAGCACATGAAGCTACCCTAATCTGTCAATTTTTCCCAATTGAAAGTGAACCTTATGCTTATGTGATAAAGTTGAAAAACTATAAAAGAAATTTGACAGATTG
This sequence comes from Pseudoips prasinana, assembly GCA_951640165.1. NCBI lineage: Eukaryota > Metazoa > Arthropoda > Insecta > Lepidoptera > Nolidae > Pseudoips > Pseudoips prasinana. The sequence goes on along the minus strand of OX621251.1, from coordinate 24,812,352 downwards.
GGGTAGCTGGATGTGCTGGCGTCTGTACATATTTTTCTTATGTCAATACATAAGAAACCAATGTTTAAAACTTTATCACAAGATAAATTTCAAAATATGCTGGTAACTGTATTGCCACTGTCCTGAAAAAGGTTAAATTGTTTATCTGAACCGTATAAATAGTTACCCGTTCTATATAAGACTAATGTTCCCTCAGCAGTATGTTTTTTTATAAAAATAAGCATATACTTTTATAAAAGTGTGTGCCGATCGAAAGGCCAAAAACAATCAATCGGCATACTTTATGCTTGATTGCAAACAGTTGTAACAGTTAAAACGTAAATGAAGGTTAAACCGCGGCGTGTTTTCATAAACTTTCAATACAAATCTGTTTTTCCGGATTTTAGATCAAACCTGGGATTTCATTATTTGCTGTTCAACATTCCACGTAACACCGCGCGTGGATAACGTGAAATGACAATAAATGCCGATGTCGAGTAGAAATTGATATTATGCTAGGTATTTTATTGATACTTAGGATAGTAAATATACATAGATACAATACACGTGGATTACAGTTATTTACGGCAATATATCGTAATAATATATAGCATAACGCCATCAAGCTTCTTCTTCTTATCGAGGCGATGGTAAGAATTATTTTTTATCTGCCCAAAATTGGGCAACGCTGACCGCTTTGCCTGAAGCTTCATACGACTCCTGGAAGGGTCATGAGAACGCACTATAGGGACAAACAGATAAATATAGGGACAAACAGATAAATGAGACATACTTAGCTATGGTACGTCGCACTCGCAGATGTTTTGTGTAGTGCGAATGTAACCGCATGTGCACATCTTTTCTTTTGATCTACCAACCCAATCAAGCAGTCAAAATGACGTAAATTTCATAAAAGGCGCTCATAGGCAGTTGCTTTGACCAGTCGTTAAATGATCGACGAGATTAAGCATCTGTCCACTGCCTATAGAACCTACCGCTTCGGATGTCATCGAGACGTCAACGTCGTGCTAGTTCTTTGAAACCTGCTGTTTCCATGGCCGGGCCTATGTTACCGCGCCATTTACCGAGTGCAAGCTGCATGCGGTCAGGCCATGGGCCAAAATGGTTTAACTTCTGAGACTTCAGATTGCACGTTATGCCGGTCCCGGTTGTAGTCGTAAGACAACAATCATTAAACCATATCGGAGGAGAAGAGAGCCTACTGGGCGTTTTGAACAACTCTGACAGTAGGGTCACCACTACCCATACGATAAGTAAGTGTAACAGTGTCAACGTAAAGTCATAAAAATATGGACCCATTAGATAAGAAACGCATAAAAGAGACTTAATACATTTCCATTTCAACTCCTAGGAGCAATTTGGAATTAGTCTGAGCCACAGTCTACTTTTATTCTAGGAAATTCGGCAGATTCAAGTATGGACCTCTATTATGTAATCGACTTTCATCTAGAGCTTAAGTTCCCTTAAACTTTTAACGCTTCGCTGGCGCCATTCTGCTCCAACATCTTTTATGTATCAAATTTCTCATGACACGTTGTTCACGTAGAATCGGAAAGAGATATTTTACCATCCCTGAAATAAATTCTACGAAAACATAAAGTTTTATTTCTATATGGTGCATAAAAATCTTGAAATTAGCTATTGCTTCAGGAAAACAAAATATGGCGAAACAAACACATAGCAAGTACCAACCACAATCTCAAAAAATTTTTAATGCTTTGTTATTTGTTAAAAACATCAACGCTCGGACTAGATAAACTGTGTCTTTTGTTACGGGGTATTTTACAAAGACAACAACCAAAACAAGTCCAGACTCATAACAATAAATTGCTAATAGTGATGCGCTTTTCGCATCCATTTATTTATTTATTTATTGTTTCCTTAATATTAAAACACAAGTCCAGAAAAATACCCCACAAAACCGATCAGTCGGTTTGACTGCGGGAAAAAAGTCTCAATAAACAAAAAAACAACAACAAGATATATACTAAAAATAACTTATAACTATTATTAACCACAGTTGATATTATGGCACTATTTTATGTATTAACAATATCTCTATTCTCTATCTAATCTAATTTAGTAAGTAAGTAATATTTATATAATTTGTTTTTATATTTTTTTTTTGGTTCAGTCCTAATGTCAGCCGGTAGACTATTTAAAATATAAGGTAATCATCACGGGATACTTACACGATGGACCGATTATCTCATGAATATTGCTGAAGCGAGCTGGATAATGTTAATTTTTCCACTATTTTTTAACATATTAATCATAGTGGAAATAAACGAAACACACAAATTTTTCCAGTCGATATAGCTTCTATGTTTTGTATATATTTTGGCGATATATCTATATTTATCTAATGAATGGAAAAAACATACACACACATAAACTAACGTATAAATTGTTACGCGTAATTATTTGTTTGTTTATCTGCACTTCTACTTCTCACAAATATGTACCCAACATTTTTAAATCTACGGGGTTGTTTCGTCTATTTTTAATCATACATACTGAAGAAGTTTTTTTTTATGTTCTGTTCGCTATCTAAGTTAATACCAAATTATACAACAGAGCGGCTATCGCGTAAGTCATCCGATTGATTGGGCTTTGGCGTCCGGCAGATTCCGGGTGTAATTTCCTCACCGAGCCGTCTTTACGATGACTGATTGGTTAAGGGAATACCCTCCGTGACTTGGAGAATACTTTAAGTCCCGTTATTTGTATTTTTTTTATAGAAATAGAAAAAATCAAAGAATTAAAGTTATATGAAAGATATGTTTGATCAGTTTAACTTAACGTGCCCTCCGAAGCAAGGAGACGATCAGAAATGAAACCACTTTGACGGTCACCCATCTATTGACTGACCTCGCGCCTAGGTGCTTTCCCTCGCCGATCATTTACGGCCGGATGAGAGCATTTAGCTATACGATAGGAAAAATAGTTGACGCGACCGGAAAAAGTTCACATACAGGAGTTTACGGACTGACAGTGACAATTTTCTTCGTATCAGTATTTTTTGTCTCTTTTTTTAGCCATAAAAGTGGTAAAAGAAAATCCCTTTTACCATTTTTTGGCTTACCCGGGATTAGAACCCAACGTTCATCATACACGGTTGAACCCGCTATCGCCAGACCAACGAGACAATCATACATATACACGTCTGGAACAAGTTTACATTTATTTTTAAAGTGAACATACATTGTAGCATATTTAGCAGACTGATGTTCCAAAAGTAATTCTGTGTTATTATTAAATATAACTTCTTAACTATCCCAGACAATTTATGTTACTCGTTCTAGGAGCACCGACCCCGATGCATTTTTATTCTAGTAACTATTATTTAACGTAAATTAGTTTCATTAAAAACAACCACTTCACGAAAAATACACAAATGTAGGTACTCGTAGATTCACGGAGTACCGACAGCAAAAGAAACTAAGCTGATACAGCCAACTACAATTAGTTTTAACTTGCAGTAGCTCAATATTGGCGAATGTTATTCCGTCTGAGTGTCGTTCGTCTCAATGAATGAATGAATACTTAAATAGCTGCAGTAGACCGGACAATGAAAATGTGCAGTCGGAAACTAAAGTAGGTAAAACAATGCAAGACGCTTATATTTAATTATGTATATCTGCAACCAATTGAATATAGGATTTGGCTGATGTTCAATTAAACAACAAAGGTTCTGTACTTTTTCTGAACGTTAAAAATATTTCTTTGTTCCGACAAAAGCCGAAAATACCAATTGCAATAAAACGCTCTCAGAGCATAAGTATTTACTTTAAAAAAGCTAGTCAAAAATCATAATAAAAAAATAAATAAAAAATAAAATCTTTTTATATCAGACACTTGGCCCATAATATTGTTAGTAAATCACATCTTAAAAACTATGTTAGTAATAAAAAGTAATTAATTTAAGTATCTGCCACATTCTGGGGCTCCAGGTACAAGCACTTGTACTTGAACCCAGTGCCCCAGAATGGGACTGTCTATCTTCTGACTAATAATATATAATAATAATTACAGATATGTATTTATATGAATATAGTATTTCATTTGGTATTATATTGTGTAGTATACTATAAAATATTATATAGTATCTTATTTACATATATGTGTAATATATTTTTTACATATTTATAGTTCACTTATTTTTTGATACACCACACAGACCACATTCCTTTGCACCGTTACCGGCATTACTTAAATTCAGCTTCAATCCATCCCAAGGTTGTTTCGAAGAAATTGCTTAGTGGGATAAGGGTTGTAAATTGTATTTATTTCAATGTCAAATTGTGTACAATGAAGTGTATCTTTTAACTATTATTTTATAAACCTATAAGAATATACATGAACTTTTCCATCTTTAAATAATCGGTATCTGAAATGCAGGATAAAAACTAATGGATCATTTTGAAAAAATGTGCCATCAGTCATGATCACTACGCTTAGCAAACGGGTTGACACTCGAAGTATGATAGCCGTAGCACGCAGATAGACGTTGGTGCCCGTCCTCTGGTAGGTACTTCAGGATCTCCCCGTATTAAAATCCGCAAAAAAGGAGAACTTTAAATGAGAACTAGCAACTTGTATATATACATATAACGCCCCAAAAAAACTCCTCTCTAAAAGTTTATTGAAAACATAAGCACGATACTCCAGAATACATTTACGTACAAATATAGTATTGGGTTCGTGGACGTCAGTTTGGGGATCATTGAAGCAAATAAATCAGCCGAAGGAAAACATTAGTTAGTTGACTTCCAAATAGCGATAGTTACTCAGAATATTTTATGTTCTCGGCTCGATAATTTATGGGGTACTGTTCTAAATTTAGTTAAATTATGAGCGGTTGTTTATTAATGGGTATTTGAATTAGATGTTTGATAAATATACGCGTACACCAGGCTAGAAAGTGGTATTAGTAAAATATTAGTTTTATGAAAAACGTGTTTAATACACAGTATTATTGGAGATCATCCCTATATTTGATATATTTTATACTAGGTTTCACCCGCGTTAAACTTTGTAAATTATAGCATATATGGTAATCCAGCGTGTCAGCTAACTCCATACCACATTTTATTAAAATCGCTCCAGACGTTTAGACGTGAAGAAGTAACAAACATACACACGCACAAACTATCGCCTTTATAATATTAGTGTGATTGCGTTATTTATCCGTCGTTTGCAAATCGATTACGACTTTTTAACACAATGCTATTTATTACACTTTAAACTTATGGGCATGTTTAATCTAGCTGTAATGAAAAATAAAAAATTATCAATAAAAAAACCAACATAAATATAAATTAAACTAAAAGTAAATGTAGTCAAAACTTCCGTCAATTAAATTTTATTATTCAGTAGAAACTACTTTAAATGGTCTCTTAAAAACTTTGTTTATATCAAACAACAAACTTAGGATTGATAAAGAAAAATATAACTTGATTCTATGTTTAAATAGGTGCATTTATTATTTATTTATATACATACTTTTAAATTCCCACAGTTCCTCAAGACAAATTTAGTTTCAAGTTCAAATATATTTTAAGTTTAATGCATATTGAATACAGTTATCCATTACAATAGTTTAGGTTAAGTTGGCGAAACTACACAACTGTTTTATTTTTGGTAACTACAGATTTGAACCGCCATTCAATCTCAGTATACATATACCTAAAAGACTAATCTACTCTTTATCTTTTCTCATAATGTTTTACCGTCTAGGAAACCGTGTTATGTGATGATACTCGTCTACGAAGTTTACAAGCTTATTACCCGAAACACTCTTACCATAAAAATATTCCGCTAAAAACAGGAAAATAAAATATAAAGTGTGTCGCTTACATTTGTTCCAGCCATTGTACCTCGAGGCCTTAATAATGAAATATCATAAAATCTGCGGCGTCCACAGGGAATGTTCGAGAAGAAAATTCCCTTTCTGTAAAACATCTCACGGACGGTAGGTAGGTAGGTATACTCAGTAGGAAATAAAACTAAACAAATCTCGTCGAGGCTGGCTCCAACACGAGGGGTTTCCTACTGACAGCCAGAACAAATTGTTCCAAATGTCGAAATATATTTCTTCTAGCAACACCTACACTGATGGCGGAAATAAGGGAAAGGCGGGATTTGCGTTTGGATGTAATAATGTTGCATTATGGTTTGATAGGGTAAAAGAATTCTTAAATAGATCTCCTTCAAATTCAATTAAATTTAAGGTAAGTATTAGTTTAGTCACGAATATAAAAAAATAACAACAACATATCGACTTACCATCATTGAAATTGCAAGCCCATCAAGCATTAAAATTATTTAAATTCAAAATTGAGCATCATAAATATATAATAATATTTAACTGAATAAATTACATAAATTATTAACATTATCTAACTGGCAAAACCCTAAGCGAAGCTTATACATGGATACAAGAAAACGTATAGAAATACTTTTATGTAAATATAATGTCTTCCTTGTCGAATTTCGGCCATGGTGGCCAGTCTCAATGGAGACTATCCATCTGCGTGGGATATATTATCGTGCAGATGTGTGTGGGTAAACATAGGGGCACTTTCTATTCCATCACTCGATGCGCGACACGGCGGAAAGAGGTTATTTACGAGATGGACAGCTTTAAATACTATCTAAGACACCTGAAGTAATACCGCCTACGTCCAGGATTTTTTGACCGAAAACTGGCCTGGGATTTGAATCTAGGACCTCATTACTTGGGGTTGAAGACGCCACCCCCTCTAGACCAATGAGGCAAAAAAATACATACAATACTAGCGGCCCGGTACCTGCTTCGCTACGTATAAGGCATAGTAATAAAAAAAATGATTATTAAGTTCATTTATTCAAGCAAAAAAATATTTTATATTGCTAAAAGATGTTGATTTTACACTTTTTCAAGACTTTTTAATTTTTTCTCTACGTACAAACCTTCCCTGGACTTCCACGAATAATTCAAGACCAAAATTAGCCAAATCGGTAAAGGCGTTGTTGAGTTATAAAATTACAACGAAAAGTGGCATTGATTTTTATATATATAGATGATACAAAAAAAAACACATGGAGCACGGCAAATAGAAATGTTAATGAACACAAATATGTGTGTTGTATATGCCTTTGCCGAGGATCGAACCCACAGCTTTGGATCAGAAGGTACTTTTACTACCAACTAAGTCACGGCATGAGTCTTGGCTTTTTATCAAGTCAAAGTGAACATTTTTACTTTGAGAACGAATTCCAGCTCATAAGAACATAAATCTACGCTGCGCCGTACCGGCTAATAGATTTTCTTCTGTTTCTCAGTAAAATCTTAACTTAATCTTAACTTTAGGAGCGCCAGATATACGCGTGATTGTCTAAAATGACTTTTTTAGTTTTATTCCAACTGTTTAATTGGCAATATTTGGCATTAATCCAAATGTAAGCCGTTCACGCGGGAAAAAAGGTCACAAAGACTTTTCAAGATGGTGCTTGAGCTTTGAGTGAGAAACTATTCAAATGGACCCATCTAATTATTTTAAGTTTTAGCTACCTGTCAAAAGTGTTTTCTCTATACATTAGTATTCGACAAACCAGTTACGTTTTACAACCACGTATTTAAAAACGGTGAAGGCAACCTACATACCTGAAAGTTCTCTAAAATATGGCAATAAAAAAATCGTTATTTTGGACTAATTACGTCCATAGTGGGTTAATAATACAAAGAGATCTTATACATTAGGTATAAGATCTCTTTGTGTTAGTAGTTTTATTACTTAGAGGCTAGACAGGTGTTAGTCTTACATCTACTAGCAATAACATGCAAGAGTGGAGCCTCGTACCTCCCTGCTATGGTTTTCAGGATGGAGTTGGAGCTGTTCCCAACTCTGCAGAGCAATGAGGTAGATTTTTTCCGGATGATGGCATGGAAACCATCAACGTGGGCGTCAGTGAGCATGCCAGATGCACTGCAGAAACGGTAATATGGCAGTGTAACGGATTATGGCCTCTGCCCACTCATTAAGAGATGAAGTTCTTGCCCTGCAGTGGGACAGAATGGCTTGCATAATCAAACGATTTACGTTAAGGAGGCAGTCATTTCTACGGTCGAATATATTTAGTTTTTTGGTTTATTAGAGAAGAAGATTAAAAGTGGCTTAATTATTTAGTATGCTATGTATTAACATTAATGTGAAAAAAAAACTGACGGCTACTTGTTATTGACTATGTGTTTTATGTTGATAAAAAGTAAGAGGACGCGAAGTCGGAAGTCGGCGCGTATAGCCACTGGTGCTAGGAGTATCTCATAGGTACCTTAATATAGACAGAATCATTCAGACAATAAGTAGTCAAAATATAGCTAAAACTTTAAATTTCGATAATTAAACATGATTTCTTTGACAATAACTTAATATTAGCTAGCTAAATATCATTACTATTATAAAATAAATCTTAACGTAAATGTTTTTAAATGAACCTATTTTAAGGCTGCTATTTTAAAGCTATTATCACGATGGTTTTTAGAATAACGATTCAGCCTGTTATTTAGAATTTAAATTCCGATTCAGTATAAAAAATATTCAGATTTCACTCATTCCGCGTATAATCCTACTAATATTATAAATGTGAAAGTTTGTAAGTATGGATGGATGTTTGTTGCTCTTTCACGTAAAAACTACTGAATGCATTTTATGAAAACTATATAATAATATATCTAATACATCAGAATAACATATAAGCTATAATTTATGAAGTTTAACGCGGGTAAAGACGCGGGGCACGTCTAGTAAGACATAAGACAAACAAAAGTCAACTATAGGGAATTATTCATCGCTTGTTCATGATGTATTTTACTCCCCAATAAAAATTCCATCGAAATACAAAGCACATATGAAAACTATAGGTAATTATTCATCGCTTGTTCTTGATATATTTTACTCCCCAATAAAAGTTCCATCCAAATACAAATTACATATAAAATCGGTGATTATTCAGGGTTCCAACTGTCTATTATTCTCAACAGTGACAATAATTTAATGATTTAATTTCATTGAGTATACAAAAGGATTTCACACGACTGAAAGAACGTAATGTGATTACAATGGGTCCTGACGCACTGTTATAAGAATTGACGTAAAATATATATCTGAAAATCTGAACTGACAAGGGACAGGTACAAATTTTGTCAGCAACAGCTAATGACGTAAAATTTATTTAAACTGAGGGGCGTCGTGTGTGATAACGGCAGCGAATATCAGAATATCATCACCCCATCTCATCTCGTGGGGGGCGTAGAAGTTGACCCTAAGGAATATCTACCAGAGGATGGGCAGCACCTTCCTTCTGTGTACTATGATCATGTCACTGCGATCGTCAACCCGTCTGCCAAGCGTGGGGATTATGGCATATCCCCCCAGGATGCTTCATGGGGGAGGTTTGTCCAGCTGTGGACATCTTTCCGCTGTAATGATGAAGATGATGATGAACCACTTAAGACATACGAACGATGAACTAATAACCATAAAAAACGTAACATCACCCATTATTGGCCTAAGTTTAATTGGAAGTGACAAAAGATAGGGACATATTCTCTAGGGGATATTTTACAAAAAATATATTGATATATTGAATTTTAACTAATCAGAGATAAGAAATGTTTCTATAAATGAACCAACACATAAAAAAATTCGTGGTTTAGGTAATAATTTATTTAAAATATATTAGAACTGAACCGACATGTGACAGAAACGCAGTGTCTGGACAGTAAATGAAATCATTATCATTATTAAAGCTGCAAGAAGTTCACTGCTTGCTGGACAAGCCTTCTCCAAGAATCGTCTTGGGTGGATATACCATAATCACCACGCTTGACAGATGGGTTGGCGATTGCAGTAAGAGGGTCATAGTACTCAGAAGGAAGCTACTGTCCTCTGGTAGGTATGCCCACGGGTTGACTTCTACGCTACCGACAGGATGAGATGGGGTCATGATATGAAAGATAATATAATAAAGTGTATAGAAACTGAACTGACAGGAAAAGGAAACATATTTTTTAGCTATATCACACTAATATTATAAAGCCAAAAGTTTGTTTCTTCTTCACGTCTAAACGGCTGTAATTTTAATAAAATTTGGTATGGAGTTAGGTGACGCCCTGGATTAATACATAGGCTATAATTTATATTTTTAACGTGGGTAAAACCGCGGGGCATAGCTATTACAATATAAAATGTATTTAACCTGACATGACAAGCAATAAGGACGTATTCTATTAGCGTAAATTTACGTATAATTAATAGTAACCTCACTATATAGTTTAATGATGCTATCCATTAATGACACATTGCAGGTCAAGGGCCTTCTCTTACAATGAGAGGGCATAGGCCATAGTCCTCCACGCTGGCCTAGTACGCGTTGATAGACTTTATATGCCATCAAGAACATTTGGGAGAACAATACAGTTTAATACATTTTAAATACACTTCTGCAGCATATAGCACATTTCGTTGGCGGAAATTTATATTGAACACATAAAATAAACTTAAATGTATCTAATACAAATGCACACTTGTGGTAGCAAGCATGCAACGTAATATTTACTGAACCAATAGCTTTGAATTTAGTGCATTCTCTCGGCAGATGCAATTTAGATTCATATATTTCAATCCGTTACCCTACACTTCTAAGTTGTTACAACCATTTAACCGAAGATTGGAAATATAGGAAACTATTCCTCTATTTTAAGTATCTAATTGAGAATTCTAAAGCTGCTTCTCTCTTGGCGTCGAATGCATTAATCCAATTGAATATTGAAAATGAATATAACGTGGCTCGACGATTAGATTCAATCTTGACGTTATACAACGTATTACGTTATTTTCCAAAGTAACGTAAGACTAGCATATTACTTGGAGCTTTTGATTTCTACCAACGGATTGATAAAATACATTAAGTATTAACGATAGCATAGATCAAAGCTTATAGTTGTCAATAAGTAATCATAAGTGTTCAGAGAAACTAAGTATCTAGGCGCCCGCTAAGTTAATAGATGGGAGACCGCCAAAGTAATATTTGAGTGAAAAACTGCGTTCAAAGGAAATAGCTACAGGTACAGACGCCAGCACATCAAGCTACCCCAATCTGTCAAAATTCCCCAAATAAAAGTGAACCTTATGCTTTTGTGATAAAGTTGAAAACCTATAAAAAATACATATTGGAGTAGCTGGATGTGATGGCGTCTGTACAATCATCCATAGAAGTATCTTTACAGAGACTAGTATAATTTCCAATTAATACGCTGGCAACTTTTTAATTGACAGCAGACTAAAGCGGAGCTCGTGCTGCATCTAAAATCAGTTATCCATGACAGTTATCCACAGGCTGGGTTTAATAAAATACACTTTATTGTACACGAAAAAGGACAATTAACAATGAAGCATTGAATACAATGTACAATGGGCGGTCTTATCGCATTTAGCGATTTCTTCCTTTGGATGGATAGGAATTGAACGTTACAAAAAGCCGGTAACGGTGCAACAAAGTGTAGTACACCAAAAATAAAGCGAAACAAAATATAAAAAAGGTATATATACTAAAAACTAAGAATATGTTAACAAACATATTATTACCCATACATATATATAAATAAGAAACTATATATATTTATGTATATTTGTTTTCTGGAAGCATGGTATGGGATGCTGGTCAAATCCTGCAAAACGATAAAATTTATGATTTCCTACTTTTGAGATTAGATTTACGCTTTGCATTGCGAATAATGCTATGAACTAAAATTTTTAGGCACAACCTGCATGCTACAGTATTTTATTAAAGACGGAAGACTAGATTAGCAGTGATCGTGTTGTCCGTAATCTTGTAAATAGATTTACTTTGGCTACAAGAAGAAAGGATAGTGGATTCTTTTATATAATCACTCACCAAAAGTAATATTGTAAGTTCTAAATTATTAGCAGGCAATATCAGTTTATTCTCTCAGAAGTTATTACTGTTGCCGAACGTACGAGTAAACAGAAGAATAAGACAAGCAAATCAGCTGATTGCACGTTTTATACCAACTTAAAACTTTGTTATACTCCAAATACTTTATAAACTACTGATACCTACTATGAGCTTACGATTAATAAACCTAGATTCGATCTAATATGGGCAACAAGCAATCTTATTCTTTAAAATAATTGATAAATAAGCTTGATATCTAAAAATATTATACATACATAAAAAGCTGGTAAATAAACTGATTTTATGATACGTGGCTGAATATCATCTTAATTTTACTAGCTTACATATCTTACATATTGAAGTTGAATAATCTGTTTAGGAAGTATAATTAATATTATTGTTAATTTAATTTTAGAAGAAGTTCGACCCATACTTGTTTAACACTTGGCATTGTAAAAAATATGCAAGAAGCAGCAATAACAACAAGTAGATATTACTTGTTGTTATTGCGAGGTTTATAGTAATAAATTATAATAATATTGTACATTGAAAGATTAACAAATCTGCACACTGGCCTTCAAACTGAACTCAAATTCTGGAAACCTTAAGTTATCTATCTAGATATATTTATACGTACACTTAACCTTTGAAGATGATTCTTTCAACTGTAATGATGACGATGAATTATAAACATATTTTTAATTTGTTTCCTGCTAGAATTATATTTTTATACTAACTAATAACGTATCCTTTCCTTAATGCTGTGCGGTGATTTGAAATCTCTAATTTGCACATCTCTACTGCATTAATGCATGATTTAATGGGATCTCAAATCTCTCGATATTCCAATTCAATTTTAGTTACCAAACTGCAAATTACGTTTAAACGGATATCGTTAACAGTGCCGGAGACTAGAAATTAGACAAGGAGCTCTGATTGCACGTTTTATAACCTCTAAAGGGTTTATAGGCGATTCGAGCGGAGTATTCAAATATCCGCAATCCGGTGCTTGCCATCCTCATTCCTTTATCATATCCGTTAGACGCAACTGGCAATAGCATATTTTACTTATTTTCAGAGGGTGCTCTATATATTCATGAATTTGCATCAATATTTGGAGAGAACAACATTTGTAAAAATGGCACTTTACCATAGGGTTTGTTACATAATTTTCTTCTTTTTACTACACAAATTTGTAGAAGGGAAGATGACAATCATAGCATGCAACATAAATGTAAAAAAATTGCACTTTAGTATAAGGTTTGTTACATAATTTGCTTCTTTTTACTACACAAATTTAAAGAACATAAAATGACAATTGTAGCATGCAACATTTGTAAAAAATGGCACTTAAGCATAAGGTTTGTTACATAATTTGCTTCTTTTTACTACACATATTTGAAGAAGGTAAGATGACAATCGTAGCATGCAACATATGCAAAATAATGGTACTTTAGCATAAGGTTTGCTACATAATTTGCTTCTTTTTACTACACAAATTTGAAGAAGGTAAGATGACAATCGGAGGATGCGACAGATGTAAAAAAATTGCACTTTAGCATAAGGTTTGTTACATAATTTGCTTCTTTTTACTACACATATTTGAAGAAGGTAAGATGACAATCGAAGCATGCCTGGAATATTTTAGTTTCGTAACTTTTTTTTTTGTTTGTTGGTATCTTCCTTCCTTTTGCTTGTATGTATTAAAATAACAGTGTTTTGATGTAGTTGAATGCGCTATCCCTAGAAAATCAAGGCATGCTGCATTGAACTCCCGTCACCAAAAGTGCCGCGTTATTATGTCTTAGGCTATATGTTTGGATTCTAATTTTCACTGTCAGAACTGAGTCACCTTAACAAGAATCGCCTAATACAACACTAGAAATATATAATTTACATAAAAAAAAACTCCACAGAACCCATTCAGTTTTGTGGCTGTCCGCAACAAATACATACAGACAGATAAACAGCCGATTGACAGCAATATGCCTTCTTTCAACCCTCTATGTCCGAAACTCAAAAAATATGAAACAAATGAATCCAGAATAATATTCAACGTCCCTGGCTAGAATTTTCTATCGATTTCCATCTGTGACCTTTATATTTTACGCGAAAAACTGAACTTTTGCTGACACAAAAATATGTAGAACTGTGTTATCGTTTTACCGAATAAAATTGAAAGATGCTGTAAAATTTTACACTTTTATTTTTATCTTTTGAAATAAAGTTTGCTATTTTCTGAAATAAAATACCCGTTTCGAGTGCAAGTTAAAAGGCAAAGAAAGCTCTAGAAAGCGGGTCTCTTAAGTTTTCCGGAAAATAGCTTAACAATATGAATAAGTTGCCACGTCTGACCCGAGGAACCGAAGTTTTATAAGTTGTTTTAAAGCGAAAAATGTTTTGCTCTTTCCAGAACACAAGATCCGTGATAAAAGTACTTAAGCGTAACATAAGTAATATGTTATAGTCAGTAAAAATATGCCATACGTCTACCATATTTTGGCATAGTCACAGCACAAGGGAAAATAAACATTTATTGGGTAAAAAAAATGGATGTAATCTATGGATATTAGTTACTCTTTCACGCAAAAGTTGCCCCGATGCAAAAATAAGAAAATATTTCTTATTTTTGACTCGGGGCAACAAAATAAATGTATAAAATGAAATTAGATGTATAATAAACTAATTGTGCCCCGCGGTTTTACCTCCGTTAAACTTTATAAATTATAGCCTATGTGTTATCTGGATATAAACTTTCAACTTTCATCATTACTACAAAGTATCATCAAAAACCGTTCTGTAGATTCCTAGATTCTGGAATTACTGTCTTCTTCTTAGTGAGTACATATAATATATATCTATGTATATAACCAATAGTATAGTAGTTTTTTATACCTACATGTAATGCATTATGTATACAAAACCTAATAGTGAAAACATTAGCCCAATTATATCTTTTTAAAACATTAACTCCTCATTTCCAATACTTTCAACGTCAACCTATCCTTCATTTGAACGACAGAACACTGACAATAATAAATAGCTCCATAAAATCCTGGGTTTCGATGAATTTTGGACATGTTCCAAAGTGTTACACAGTTCATTCGGCTACAGAAGTTTATCTCGCCCGATAGCCTGGTAATATTTTTCAAATGACATCGCTACGGAGAATTAACTTTACATTTTTCGTATAAACTCGGTAATGTACAGACATTTATCGTTTTTAACTTTCGTGTGTTACTTGTTTGCGAAACTTTTTGATGTGCGACGTGCAGTTTGTTTTCTAATGTGGTTACGTATTGGGGTACCTTAATCCTACTAATACTTTACTTTACTAATTGTTACTTCTTCACATCTAAACGGCTGGAGCGATTTTAATAAAATTTGGTATGGCGTTAGCTGATTCTCTGGATTAACACATAAGCTATAATTTATAACGTTCAATGCGGGTAAAACTGCGGGGCACAGCTAGTACAGTATAATTTATTAAAATTGGAAGATTTAATACAAGTAACTTGCTTGTATTATAAGCGTGAATATCTGTTTTTTGTTATTTAATTAGGTAAAAACGAGTGGACGGATTTGGGGGTAATTTTAATGATTTTTGAATATAATAATTTTTGGGTGATAGCTCTTCCCCAAAGGGTTACATAAAGTTGACGTTTACAGGGGTTTGCTGTAGTCCCTCACTTGGCGCGCGAGTTATCAACCGCAGTTAGGTGGTAGCTAGTACACAAGTGGCGCTGTTGCGCATCTACCTGCTACTGACTGATAAAGATATACTGACTATACGATTTTATAACAAACTTCCCAATGATATTAGAGAATTGTCTACGAATAAGTTTAAAATAATTATTTAAGCCAAATTGTGTAGCAGGGCATATTACGAAATTTCTGATTATTTAAGTCACAAAAGTGCTTGGGATTGAGTTGTTCTGAGTCAACACACATGATTGTAATTAATTTTTATAGTTTATTTTATTTTAAAAATAGTTTATTTTATTTAAAAAAAGTATTCCTACTGAGTTTTCTGGTAGTGTTTCTCAGTAGCTGCCACGTCATGCACTGCACGGTAGAGTAAAAAAAGTGAGTATTCCACATAAATGTAAAATTTATACGGAATAAATTATTTCTGGCTTTGACTAAGTCTTTTTTTACGACACCCATGGGTTGGTATGGGGTGGTCCTATTATTTTTACGGGGATTATGGATTCAGACATAGAAGATCCATACAAAATTGTGTGATATATTTGCTATAAGACCTTCTAATGAATTGAACACATATATACGTAAAGTATTTTTTTTTTAGTTTAAGGTGCTGTTTGCCTGGAACTGTTTTCAAGTTCGTTGTTTTATAATTATTTTTAACTTAGTTTATATTTATTTATTTATTTTATTAGGACGACCAAAAGAATGTAAAAACAAAATGTTTAGAATATTCATAGGCAGCAGAAAGCCATTAACAGGTCTAACGAGTAGAATCCTGACTTTTTAAAATATTAAACAACAAAACGATATATTATTTTTTATTAATCTCATTTAGATTATACTGTTTTTTATTGCTTCTGGTTCAACGACAGATTAGCATATTCTTACTGGTGTGCGTATATGTATTCGTAGATATTGATTGTAACGCTTCAATATATTTTTCAACTATATGTACCAAATTTAAAAATATTTACCACATGTTTATATATTTTTAGTAGAAGGAGGAGCAGTTTGGATGTTTTATTAAAAATGTGGGCTAAAATTGTCGCTAAACGGACATCCAATAACTGTCACTGCAACTGAAGTAAGGTAAGACCGCGTTCGACGTTCCTAAAATAACTATAAATTCCAGAAAGTTCCAAAAGACGAAATGCCTGTAACCTGTGAGAATATTTTTGTTTTAAAGTGCAAATTGCCGCTATCGAAGTTTTGGCTTTAGCCCGTATCCAAAACGATATTTTGAAATATATATAATACTAGCTATGCTCCGCGGTTTTACCCGCAATAAACTTTATAATTTATAGCCCATGTGTTAATCCAGGGTGTCAGCTAACTCCATACCAATTTTTATTAAAATCGCTCCAGCCGTTTAGACGTGATGAAATAACAAAAATACACACTCACACTCCCACTCACACACTCACAAACTCCCGCCTTTATAATATTAGTGTGATACTAATATCGTGAGACATTATGCACACAGGGCCTTCTGATTTAAACTAAGCGGAACTTGTACTATGGAAACCAGATGACTGATATACTACAAATACTACTTTTTTTTGCAACATACATAATTAGATAGATAATTACACTGGGTCAAGACAAAAATACATGTTCATGGACACAAATAGCTGAGAGGCTACCGGCTAAGCCGCCGAAGATCGTTTTCGTGAATGGCGTTCAAATAATAGAGGTTAAAAATGACTTAATCAATCGTTAAACCGGCTTCAACGTTGACAATCGATTCCGGACCATTTATGACGTCACATGTGGTCATGGAAGCCGATTTAACGATTGATTAAATCATTTTTAACCTCTATTTATTTGAACACCATTCACGAAAACGATATTCGGCGACTTAGCCGGTAGATCCCCTAAGAGGCTATGGGCTAAATCGCCGAACTTCGGGATAGTGATCGGCGTTTAAATAAATAAAGGTTCATCATCATCATATCAGCCGAAAGACATCCACTGCTGGACAAACACCTCCCCCAAAGATCTCCACAATTGCCGGTCTTGCGCTATCCGCATCCAGCGATTTCCAGCGACCCGCACAAGATCATCGGTCCCTCTTGTAGGGGGCCTGCCCATAAATAAAGGTTAAAACTTACTTAATCAATCGTTAAATCAGCTTCGACGTTGAAATCGATTCCGACCATTTATGACGTCACATGTGCTCATGGAAGCCGATATATAAGTATGTTTATCTGTTGTCTGGTTGCCATAGTATAATAGGCTTTACCTAGTTTAGAATCAGATGGTATAGTGTTAACTGTTCCAAGATATTTATTTATTTATAATTTGTACAGAGGTGTCGTCAAATGTAAATTTATATCAGTATATGTTTATATCATGTGTCACCTATCGAATTTTTACTGCTCAGTACAATGGTTCAGCCATTCGGTTGTCTAGAAAAAAATTCTACATTAGCTATAACACCGTCGTTTTTATCAAATATTGTTTTGTCTTAAAACACATGGTGGTAACTTGTGGTAATGAAGTATACTCTACTCTAATTGTATATTTCCACCTAAAATAAACTATATCGATATATTATAGTATACGTTTATTGTTGTCGAGACAAGATAATAGGTCTTAGTTAAGAATAAGTTAAAAATGTTATGTCTACGCTATCGCAATGGGTAAACTGTAATGGTTGTGTATGTGGTATAAATAAATAAATACTGACGTGCACTTTTTATAAAACCTATTTCTCCAAATCCTCCCTCCATCCCTCTTTTGATAGAGTACAAAAAAGGCGCCTCATTTAACTTTTTTTCTTCTAGTCTAACTGGAGTTGAGCTTAGAAAACCTAACAATTGTTGGGGTTCAAACGCATTTATCACTACCCATTTTCAAACAGCCCTAAAGAAAAAAGGAACCTAATGCAAATATTACCAAGTCACTTTACAAGAAACGGTGTAAAAGCCGAAGGTATCCGTAATATCTCACATTAATGGACGTTATTATTCAATATCTTATTAATAAAGTAACCTTCTAAAATCCTTTTTCCATTATAAAAGCCGATAGTTACGAACACTGCTTCCATTTTCAATCTCCGCAACATCCTTCCTATTTTCATCCCGAGAGACAAACCCACTACTCCCGGTGCAACTATTTCTACTGTATTTCATAAACAAAGTTTCACAGTACGCTCAATCTCTAGTTTTATCACACGCCTATTTCTGTACGAGACAATTATCCGAACAGTGTGTACACAGAATATAAAAAAGTAATAAAAGTGTTAGAAAAATAACAGAATATTGTCCGTAGAAAAAAAACAGACGGCCACATAAAATTTTATTCGGCACACATTTCAGATTTCATGATTTTCATTCAGTGTTAGTCGAGCATCCGCTATTAGTAGGTATAGAATGTTGATTACCCAACTGTTATGTGTTATATAAGTGAGTGGGCGAGAAAAATAAGTGTGATCGCAGTAAATTGACGGTCACCGTAGCCTAGTTGGTAGTGCTCCTGCCTACGAAGCTGGTGGTCCTGGGTTCGAATCCCGGTAAGTGCAAATATTTGTTTGATGAGCACGAATATTTGTTTCTGAGTCATGAATGTTTTCTATGCATTTAAGTATTTATCTATCTATATAAGTATTGTCCAGTCATTGTCCCTATATATTATATTATATTAAATACGATATATCTGGGGACATCTGGGGACAATGTCACACAGATCATCCTAGCCCCAAACTAAGCAAAGCTTGTACTATGGGTACCAGGCGACGATATACATACTAATATAGATAGATAAATACTTAAATACATAGAAAACATCCATGACTCAGAAACAAATATTCGTGTTCATCACACAAATATTTGCACTTACCGGGATTCGAATCCAGGACCACCAGCTTCGTAGGCAGGAGCACTACCAACTAGGCTACGGTGATCGTCGATATAGTCAGGGTATGTTTTGAATAATGGACGGGACCATGAAACTAATGACTGTAATAGCACGGGCCTTTGACGTCGTACGTCGTGGCTTAGATTTCTATCCAGGACAGATATTTGTGTACTTCATGCTTTTGTACAGACGCCAGCACATCCAGCTATCCCAATCTGTCAAATTTCTTTTATAGATTTTCAACTTTCTCACAAAAGCATAAGGTTCACTTTTAATTGGGGAAATTTGACAGATTGGGGTTGCTTGAGATGCTGGCGTCTGTACATGAACGTCGTTCACCCCACGGCACACGTTTTTTATCTATAAAAAGCGTGAGTGATACCAGACAGACAATATAATATTGATTTAAAATAAATATTAGTTGGCGTGATTGGTAGATACTTGCCTTTCACGCCGCAGGTCGTGGGTTCGATTCACACCCTATTTGTGTGCATGAACACGTCTGTTTGACCTGAGTCTGGGTGTAATCTATACATATAATAAAATCGTAGGAAAGTCAAAACTGTACATTGAATATTTTTTTTAAAAGGATACTTGGGGCGTGATCAACAAACGATTTCGAAGCCAAAAATATAGTTTTTAGAATTTTTGTCTGTTTATCTGTTTGTCTGTATGTATGTCCGGGCTAAACTCAAAAAGTACTGCATGGATTTACTTCAAATTTTGCATGACTACTATGCTAAGAGGTCGGGTCAACATATAGGCTACATATTATCACGCTATCACCTACAGGGGAGGAACAGTGATAATTTATAAAGTTAAACGCGGGTAAAACCGCGGGGAACAGCTAGTTAACTATATAAGTATGTATTTAAAAAAGAAAAACAGATTATGTAGTATATCAGTTATCTGGTTTCCTTTTTTTTTTTTATATTATAGCAGTATTCATATGAAATGGCCACACTTGTTGAAATAAAAAAGAAAATTCTAGACATGGGCTTAATAACCATGTATACGCTTATAATGAAGAAAATAATTCTAATACAACGATTATAATGCTTATTTTATTCATGCGGTATGTCTTATTATGCAAATACTTTGTTGTCGACATGAAAAGACGTTTACGAATAATTGTGTAGAGCCACAGGTATAAACAACATAGAATGAACTTCGGATCCCGGGTTTGATTTCCGCGCAGTTCAACTATTTATGTGACCAATAAATCATTGTTCTGAGGCTGAATATACTTTGTGTCCATCAATTATATGTTTGTAAAGTACTCCGCGACTCAGGAATTAAATTCCCTAGTGCGGGTGATGTCTAATTTTATCAAGTACTCAATAGCCGCGCAACGGTTGTGACGTAGCTGCTATGTTATAATAATATATTTACACTGTGCTTATTTATTTCATTAGTGATTATCATCTTATTAATTACTATAATAATTTTACATCTTAAAACTATTAATAATCGATATTAGACTTTGAAATGGTTGTCACTGATAAAAATATAAATAGGGTAGGAGAATTGTTAAAGAGGCATTCTTTGTACGACGGTAGATGAGAACGTTATTCTGTTCGATTAAATGTTGTGTGTGGAAAATATCTCGCAGTTTTCGAAACCATTTCTGTGATTACCATCCGGTGGCAAAGCAAATTAGCAAGCGGTCACCTGATAAATGCCAAAAAAATATAATATTTGATTAAACTAAAGTTGAATATAAATAACTGAATAAAAAAAATATTAAATATTTATTCTATTCTGAAATATAACGTAAATTTAAATAATAATTATACTGTTTAATAATTTTAAGTTTGTATTTTTTTATGAATTCTTATCCAATATATTTGATACCATGTAAAGTATTCTATTCGCCAACAGTCCATTGCAACGTTAAAATTGGTCGCGTTCGTCAGAGGACGCAATGTTATTTTTTTGATATCAGTTTAAATCCAAGTTTATGGAGTTTCAATCCTTGTCCCACGGCCGGGATCTTACTAGAACTAATATCTATACGATATGTACATCTTTAAACATATCAGTAGGTTAAGTCTCTAGAAAACAAAGCCGATGGATAACACCTACGTTCTCCGGAAGTGTTAGCAAGGGAATCCTAAATCCTTCATAGCTTAACGGCAGAGAACCTTTTAATGAATGTCAGAATCATATACAGTCTATTTTCTTCAAGTACTAAACCTCGCAAACTTATTCATCAAAACCACGGTATTTAAAAAAAAGTGCCCTAGTCGCCAAATTAATTTATATCCGGTATGGATATAAAGTGCGGAACCCTCAGGTTGCGAGTCCTATTCGCACTCATCCTTTTTTCACCATAGCTAATCTAATGTCCCACATCTAGGGAAATTTAACTTCAAATTAACTTTTATGGGATATTTTATGGTTACGGGCTTCAATTAAATGAATTATTAAGCTTTTAATTTATTTAAGGCACCTTCTCGGGGACATTAAAATGTATTAGCAATATGAGCTCTGTTTTAATGTGTGGTATTTGTTTTAATCGGAAGGAAACTTTGAATAAACTGTCGTGTAGACTTTCTTTACAAGCTGGATATAGTTATAATTAAAGTCGGTCAAGTCCAAATTAGGTCTTTGTCTACCAATTCGCCTATTCACCACCACAAATTAGAACTATTGTAACGTTTGGAATTTTATTGTATAATAACATAATAATTTACAATATTAGTAAGTATATATATTTTGGCCTCGTGGTTTCAGACCTAGGAAGAATAAAAGAGTCATATGGGGTGGCCATACTATCCTCTGCTGTCGTAAAAGGCAACTAAGGGATACACTAAGTACTCGGGCAGCAGCGTCATCTGAGTACTAGTTACCACCTAACTGCGGTAACCAACTCACATTCTAAGCGCGATAACTAAGGCAAATCCATCCAAAGGCAACATTATAGATGCCTATCAGGTCAGGCAGTGTACGATATCAGGCTGATGATGATGTTGATTATTATTTTTAAATACAAAACTTCTTAATGAACGTTAAAATTGGATATTAGTTAGAAATCTTTACTAAAATTCGATATGCAACAAGACGGAAGAGAAACATCGGAGAACAGACATCCATGTTGGTTTAGCGGTTGTCGAAGGGCAGATCCGTGGGGAACGGTGAGGTTTTGGATTCAAAAAGTGATATTGGAACTTTTCTGATATGAAAACTTCTATACCAATTAGTATGACAAATATTATAATTTTTTGACATATTTATCAGGTGACCGCTTGCTCATTGGCTTTGCCACCGAATGGCAAGTATTCCCCAATGCCCGTGAACACTCAAAACACCGGAAGGGGTACAAGTATCTAAGTAATCCTGTGAAAATATCTTTGATAAACGTACTTTAGGGAAAGAAACTCATGTACCTATGACAAAAAAAGGTTAGTAGTTACTTATTGGCTTTCTTAAATAATAATATAATTATCTTTCTGGTACAGAAATGGCTTCGAAACAATTTACAGATAGTACACATATCTGTAAATTGTTTTCGAGACCATTTCTGTCTTCCTTCTCTGATATACTTAGAAATAATAATAAAATCTTGGGACATTATTCACACACGTCTATCTGATCCCAAACTAAGCGGACCTTGTACGATGGAAACCAAATAACATAATAATATATGTACTTCTTTTATTTCGTAAATACATACTTATATAGATAATGACACCCAGACTCAGAACGAACAGACATGTTCATGCACACAAATATCTGTCCTGGATGGGAATCGAACCCACAACCAACGGCGTGAAAAGCAAGCATTTACCTACCACACCAATCGGCCCATCCTTAACCTTTACTAAAATAAACAGTATGTACAATGAGTAACAAACTTAGTTGAAATCAAGCCACTAGATAGTTCGACCGCTTAAGTCCGAAGGAGGTCACTTAAGGAAACAGTATGCAACAGGTACCATAAGCTGGACTTATCTGATAAGCTTGTTGCGATAGAACCAAGTCACCGGTCAACTATGTTTAACATTGACGCAAACTAACCGCATGGAATATAGTTAACTTTACAAATAGCGAAGGCGGGTAGTTGGTAGATTCTCGCCTTTCACGCCGCAGGTAGTGGGTTTGATTCCCACCCAGGACAGATATTTGTGTGCATGAACATCTCTGTTTGTCATAAGTCTGGGTTTAATTATCTAAATAAGTATGTATTTATAAAATGAAAAGTAATAATAATAATAATGTCCTCCCGACCGAATTTCGGCCATGCCGTTCAGAGATTCTGGGAAGTCTAAGAGCCCCCATAAGCCTCACGTTCGGATTATTTATTTCGTAAATACATACTTATATAAATAATTACACCCAGATCCAGGACAAACAGACATGTTGATGCATACAAATATCTGTCCTGGATGGGAATCGAACCCACGACCTCCGGCGTGAAAAGCAAGCATTTGCCAACCACGCCAATCGACCCATCCTTAACCTTTACTTAAACAGTATCTTTAACAATAAACAGTATGTACAATGAGTATAAAACTTAGTTGAAATCAAGTCACTAGATAGTTCGACCGCTTAAGTCCGAAGGAGGTCACTTAAGGAAACAGTATGCAACAGGTACCATAAGCTGGACTTATCTGATAAGCTTGTTGCGACAGAACCAAGTCACCGGTCAACTATGTTTAACATTGACGCAAACTAACCGCATGGAACATAGTTAACTTTAGGAATAGCGAAGGCGGGCAGTTGGTAGATACTTGCCTTTCACGCCGCAGGTAGTGGGTTCGATTCCCACCCAGGGGCTCTACCGGCTAAGTCACCTAACATCGATTTCTTAAATGGCGTTCAAATAAATAAAGGTTAAAAATGACTTAATCAATCGTTAAATCGGCTTCCATGAGCACATGTGACGTCATAAATGGTCCGAAATCAATTGTCAACGTTGAAGCCGATTTAAAAGATGATTAAGTAATTTTAACCTTTATTTATTTGAACGCCATTCAAGAAATCGATGTTCGGCGACTTAGCCGGTAGAGCCCCAGGACAGATATTTGTGTGCATGTACATCTCTGTTTGTCATAAGTCGGGTGGTTTTAATTGTCTTAATAAGCATGTATTTATAAAATGAAAAGTATAACTATATTAGTTATCTGGTTTTCACAGTTAAACCTCTGATTAGTTTGAGATTAAATTATGTCGCACGATATTAATGACAAATTTCATAGAACTGTCTAGTCATAATAGAAAAGAATTGTATAAAATTAAAAACTTTTTCTAAAAGCACCTTAAATTAAGTTATTGAACACCTGATTTTGAGGTACCCCAATCTGCCAAATTTCCCCAATTGAAAGTGAACCTTATGCTTTTTTGATAAAGTTGAAAATCTTTACAATAAATTTGACAGATTGGGGTAGCTGGATGTGCTGGCGTCTCTCTACATACAAAAAGTAATAATGAGATAATTGCTCCATCTAGTAACAATTATTAAACTGACACAATGTTGGGGATTCTGTCTTTTAGACCACTAAACTAAATTAAATATCATTGCATCTCTCTCTTATATACCCCGTATAAAAAGAACATCATATACACAGAATTGGCAAACAACTGAAACTGCGCGCATCGGGCACAGTAATTGACAAGTCCCGGTCCTAAGGTGTCACTCAATATTTCGCGCCAAAACAAAAATGTCACAACATGTCCTGTCATTTTCATAAGAACTATGTTAGAAAGGAATGCGATGATGTTAACATTAGTTTAGTTGGTATTGCATGGAATTTATTAACAACGTACTTAATTACTTAGATAATATTAGTATATCTCACTTACAGTTACATCCTCACTCATACATACATATGTACATACTCACACACGCGCTCCTATCTACGGTGTCTATAATTATTGTTCACTACCTTTCCATTCTTAATATTTTTAATTGCTTTAATGTATAAACTAGTTTAAATAGCCTTGTATGCAACAAAACCGCGTGGCAAGCCCTGGTGTCCTGTAATACAGGTTTTTTTAAACCTACATCAAGCACCAGTCTCACACAATGATGGTTTTCAAGTTTAATAAAAATTAAATCGATTTTACTATTAATTTTATTATCAAATATCGAAAACTTACAGCTAATAGGTTACAATTATTTCAGATTAATAAAAAAGAGATGGCCAATTAAAATAGTTTTCCCAAATAAGCAACTTAACAAAAACATAATTTATACAAAGGCAAGTGTTTGTTAGGATATCCTCCCACGCATATTTACTATGTTATTAATTGAGAGATTTATAATGCTAAGACTTAATTCATTAATTAAATTCACTGCTATTTATTCAACATAATTTGTTACTTAACAAACGTTTAATGCTTGTGAAGTGAAAAGTGATTTGTATATACATTTGGAACGGACCGGTGACAGAAGAACGAACCAAGTTATACAATATGTAACTTTTATGGTCTGACATTTAACCTTTTGTTATAGAATCCTAAAAAATGCTTACTCAATGAAAAAATTACAAAAAGATTTGATATTATATTTCGAATCCATTACAGAGTACGATTAACAGTAGCGTCGAGTTGGCACGTTCAGCGTTAAGTCATTATTTTTTACGATACTCCATTCCGTATCCCACTTGTTACGTGTACCTATCAACCGGTCAACAGCACCAGTGTAAACTGACCTCTACGTGATCTGGTTACTTCTTCAGAACCTCACCTAAACATCTCAGGAACTCACACTTGATAGATTGTTATAGTTCTTACAAAATTGGTCGACAAACCACATTGACTTGTTAGTACAGGTTTTAAGTCCCTATTGCTGCCTTAAAATATATATAAAAGCGGATAAATGGTGGTAAATACAGGGTAATAAATGGTAATAACGATGTATTCATATCGTGTTGCTTTGGGAGTTGGATTTACAAGTGTAAAAGTGCGGGGTTCGAGTAATGTGTTAGGAGACCGGAGGACAAAGGAAACATCGGAATGAAAATGAATGTGGTTGCTTCTAATTTTATCGTCGTGGTTTGTATCCGTTTACGAAAAGAAATTATCAATTTTTGGGTTAGATTCATTAATTTGAAGGTATATAGGTGATATTTATTTTTTGTTTTGTCAAATAAATATCCTTTTAATTCTATATCTTATAATGATTTCATGATGTAGATTATTACGTTCCACATTATGTCAAACGTAAAAGCCTTAAAACATGATGTATTCTTGTACAGATATGAACCCCCAAATAGAAATTATATATTGTAAAAATTATAAAATGTTTATTTATTATTTAGGTCAACCAACGGTACTTTACATAATTTATAATTTATGCTACTGACATATGGTATTTTTATGTTTCTTTGTGCAATAACCAATTGTTAGTTAATATCACGAGCAATAATATAAAGAATACGTGAACAAAAAAGTTACAAACGAGGTAAAGTATTTGAATATCAAATATAATTTAGATCAGTTTGGAGTTATAAATTTATACTATTCCAATAAAAAGAAAATACGCGATTATATCAAAATACGTAAATTAAACATTTCTGAAAAACCTACATTTACTTTATTTTGTTTTTGGTATGCACAAAAACATAATAAAGCATTATGTTCGAAATATTTACCAAATTATTTCATGTGACGTAAAAACACTTTACTACAGCTGATATAGTAGTAATATTTCTGACTTTTTATAATTTACAGTACATCACCTATTCCCGGTTCTATGCCACCAAAAGATATATGATGAAACGGCAATGTTATGGGAGGGCGGAGTCTCATAATACAAGTAAATATTTGCTCAAAATGAGGCTCCATACAATTCAAAGTTTTTCTAAACGCTGTTTGTGACAACTAACTATTTTGTATTCGTATTTTTGTATTACCTGTACCAAGGAGGTCAAAGATTGCGTTAACATCTTGTCGGTTTATTGAAGCGTTATAGATATGTGCTATCAGATATAACGGCTCCATTACATAAAAATACATAAAGTCCGCAAAGTTATGCAA
This sequence comes from Pseudoips prasinana, assembly GCA_951640165.1. Lineage (NCBI taxonomy): Eukaryota > Metazoa > Arthropoda > Insecta > Lepidoptera > Nolidae > Pseudoips > Pseudoips prasinana. The sequence continues at coordinate 24,784,842 of OX621251.1, read as the reverse complement.
AATTTAAATAAAATCGCGACCCTCGTCCGGAACTGTAGAGTTTGAAACATATTTCCATAAAGAGGGAGGCACAAAGACTTTATGATTACGACCGACTTTTGAGTTATTATGCGTCAAGAGAATTGTCAGAAAAATGGTACAAACGCAGCTGAGTTTCTCAGTTGTTAAATTTCACTAGGCAGAGTTTCATAGTTGGGAAGCTGTCAAGCAAAATTGAAAGTTTTACGCTTAGTGGTTCAGGTGATTGGCGAGTAAGTACGTACCTAAACTTAACAAGTAATACATATTTTATCAGCTATCGCAAAGTCAAAACTTGGTAAAAATACACGATGCTGTAGCGAAAACCGTTATAGAAAATTCTTGAATGTCATCAAGCGATTTATGGACTGTATTGACATGCGACTATGAAATATAAAAAATAACGATATCAATTTCTCTTTTCTAGGTGTCAGATACTTATGATAGACACTAACCTCATCGTAAATGAAATTATCGATCTCCTCAAGCGGTCGTCCGTAGAGCTTGGGCGGGAAGGGCTCGTACTTCCTGGGCAGGCGCGCCCCATCCTCGACGCTGAGGCGGCGGCGTGGCATGAATCCAAACTCGCGTACGAGTTGAGCGCCGCGCGAACCCGCGCGCCGCGCCGACTCGCGCGTGAACGGCGTGACAGCAGCACGCGGTTCCAGCGCGCCGCCACCCGCAGCATCGCGCGCGAACGTCACACCTTCCAGCGGGATACGTAGCTCTTCCCGCCGCGGTTTCTCGCACTCCACGTGGAGTGCATCGCGCGACTGCGACGCCGCCAGCGGCGCCGCCGCCTCCGGGTTGGTGGCCTCGAGCGTGCGCACGATCTCGCCAAGCAGCCGCGAGCCGTCGATCTCTTCCCCGGGCGAGTTGAGCGGCGCCGGTGGCGGGAACGAGAGCCGCCTCTCGTCTTCTTCCATGCTCGGCCGGCGGGCTACGCGCGCGCCCGCCCCATGCCTGCGCACACCCACCACCACTCACACTCACTATTTGCGCACCGGTGACGCCATTTTCTAATGTTATCCGCGCTACTGCCACCTGCAAAGAAAATAATAGTTACGTATAATATAATCAATTTGTGCTAGTCTTGACGGAGACAGGCAATCTCCATGGGGCATATTATTGGGTATATAATGCACTCTCTATTTTCTTACTCTAAAATACTACAGTGGAACTGGATTCCGGCATGATGAAAAGGAGGCCAAGCGTAGGACCTATGGCTTAGTAGGCTTTCATGACACGGGGTTGTACGCACTGTTAATACCTGAGTTCAGACTGGTACTGAGAAGATTTGTCGCCAATTGATTTTATAAACGCTTTTCGACTCCACTCGGAATTTGAAACTGACGCATCGTGTCTGAGCTATCGCAAGACTAATGACACAGTCAATAGGTATAATAAACTCAAATTTACTATGTATTTACTATTTAATACTAAATGCTGTTTTCTGAATAAACCAGGTTTGTTTACGAAGGCGAATCTTATGTAAACAGAATTCCGGCTCGAATAATAAACTATTTATTTTGTACGAAAATCTGTTCGTGTTTACGGAGATAAATCAATGTCATCGTCGATCGGCTATTGTTTACCGAATTACGTAAGGTTACTCGGGTTATACAGTATTTTTAATTGGACAGACGATTATTCTCGATCTATTTACTTGCGTCTTTCGATCAATCTGTATAGGAGTGAATCGCGATAAATTCGCTGCTGCTCGAAGACTTATTGTACATTACGGCGCTTTTACTCCCTATAAAATGGCAAAATGTAGAACAGCCGAGAACTAGACTATATGAATTGAAGTTATGAAAGTGTTTTTAAAGTCACTTTATCTTCTCTCCACGGCTTAAGTCAGATGAATATTGTACGAGCTCACTGCTGGTTTACTTTGAAATTCAGTAGGTAAGTCGCAATCCCATTAGGGGTCACGTGATGGCGAGATACGCCTGCGTACATAGTATTATATTAGGTCTTTACCTATGAAATTGCCGTTCTGCAGTACTGGCCATTTCAAATCAAAATAATTTTTGTTTGGCTAAGAATTCTAATTTCAAATTAATTTTATTTTAAAAACATGGATTCTTTTTTCCAAAAGTAGTCATTTCTTTATTGATTAGTGTTACATTTTCATCGCATTTCAATCTTTTTCGTCATCATGGATACGTTAAAAATTCGAGTAATTATGGAATATGAGTACCGTCGTGGCAGCAACGCGGCACAAGCGGCACGCAACATCAACGACGTTTACGGAGCTAACACTACAAACCAACGCACCACCTGTTATTGGTTTGCTCGCTTCCGTTCTGGAAATTTCGACCTGAAAAATGAACCTCGCGGTCGTCCGAAGACTTTGGTCGACAATGACGAATTAAAGGCGGTTGTGGAAGCTGATGATACACAATCTACGGCTGAATTAGCAGCAGCTTTCGACGTTAGCGTCAAAACAATATTGGTCCATTTGCGTCAAATTGGCAAGGTAAAAAAGCTTGACAAATGGGTGCCCCACGAACTCAATGATCGCCAGCGCGAAGTACGCGTCGAGACGTGCCTTGCACTGCTCAACAGACACACAAATGAAGGAATTTTGAACCGCATTGTTACCTGCGATGAAAAATGGATTCTGTTTGATAACCGCAAGCGCTCAGCAAGTTGGTTGGATCCTGGTTCAGCTCCTAAACAATGCCCTAAACGAAAACTTACCCCTAGAAAAGTGATGGTCACTGTTTGGTGGTCTAGCGCCGGTGTGATTCATCACAGCTTCTTACCAAACGGGGTGAGCATTACTGCAGATGTGTACTGTGAAGAACTGAGCACAATGATGGAGAAGCTGGCGCATCTCCAACCAGCATTGGTCAATCGCTCGTCTCCGCTGCTCCTGCACGACAACGCGCGACCTCATACTGCACAGCAGACGGTCTCCAAGTTGCAAGAACTGGGGTTGGAAGCTCTCCGTCATCCGCCCTACTCACCAGACCTTGCGCCTACAGACTACTACTTTTTCCAGAATTTGGATAACTTCTTGGCGGGAAAAAAATTCAATACCCGAGAGGCAGTACAAAATGCCTTTGAAGAATTTGTTGCCTCCCGTCCAGCTGATTTCTTTAAGAAGGGCATCAATAAACTGCCACTGCGATGGCAAAGATGCATTGATTGCATGGGTGATTACTTCGATTAATACAAATAAAAAAATTCATGAAAAAAATTCGTTTAAATTTTTTCATACAAAACGGCAATTTCATAGGTAAAGACCTATTATTTATCTTACACTAATTACTGTGCAAGACAGAGTGAGAAGTTATTGTAATCTTTAGGATGCACTGACTTATACAGAATTTAGTACTAGTTCCAATTTCTAGCCTCGGTGCTTTATTAATAACAACTTGGTATGAACAAAAATCAAATATTTCAATTTAAGAAAGACAACTTCATACTGGATTTCCGAGTATAGGGGGACCAAATACACCTAAACTCAGCAACAGATAATAACGTCAAACAAATAGACCTCATGTGCCGTGATCAATCCCGAGACATATTGGCCTCCATTCAGAAGCGTGGCGAAACGAATACAAAGGAATATTACTTTACAGATACTAAAGAGTGCTGAAGTTACTGCTTAAAACGTGGCAAGTTACAAAATGAGTCGCAAAATTTTACGGAGATTTTGTACTTTTATTTATAAACTCATGATAATTTAAGATACAAGTGGATACTTGAGAGCGACCGAGAGCGTCGAGAAGTCCTCGAGACGTGGGAAAAGTTAAATAACAAAAGTTTTACAAATCATTAATTGCTGGATACTCAGCATTTTCGAAGTATTTCTCTTTGATATTATGCGAGTATTATTACATTCGACCGTCAGAAGTCCTCTGGTCGGTCTCACGAGTTCGATATCTGGGCTAAAACATCGAAATCTTTATGTAATTTTTTTTACTTTTAAAGGGCTTCCTTGATGTAATGCCCTTTATATTTCAGAAGGCATTTTCATCTTACTAGTATTTAAATTCGAAAATTTGTGAGTATGTACAGACGCCAGCATATTAAGCTACCGTAATCTGTCAAATTTTCCCAATTGAAAGTGAAACTTATGCTTATGTTGAAAATCTATAAAATAAATTTGACAGATTGGAGTAGCTGGATGTGCTGGCGTCTGTACCTATGTTTGTTACTCTTTCACGCAAAAACGACTAAACGGAAGTTGATGAAACTTTGTAGTAATATATAGCTTATATACGGGCCTGACGATCCTGTTGGCGTGGTTGGTAGATACGCTGCCTTTCACGCCGCAGGTCGTGGGTTCGATTCCCACCCGGGAAAAATATTTGTGTGCATGAACATGTCTGTTTGTCCTGAGTCTGGGTGTAAATTATCTATATAAGTATGTATTTACAAAAGAAAAATAGTGTATGTAGTATATCAGTTATCTGGTTTCCATAGTACAAGCACTGCTTAGTTTGGGATCAGATGGCCGTGTGTGAGTAATGTCCCAGGATATTATTATTATTCCAAATATTATTATTATTATTATTATATCCGAATAACATATAAGCTATAATTAATATAGTTTAACGGGGGTGAAATAGTAGGGCACAGCTAGTTTAATTATATATCTATATGGGCAGTGTATACCGTAGCGTTCAAGCCGCGCACTATTATATATTATTGCTTAATGGCCTGATTGCCAGTGAACCAGATGTTGGCATTTTTTATAATAATGTAAATGAATTTTTGTCCTATTGTAAACTTTATTTAATGTGTGTAATTAGTTCTTAATATACTCGTAATATATAATAATAATATTAATTTTATATGTATTATTTTTTTTTTATATGCACATATAAAATTAATATTATTATATATGTATTATTATATATATAATATTAATTTTATATGTATTATTTTTTTTTTTATATGCACATATAAAATTAATATTATTATTATATATTACGTGTAGTTCACTACACGATTTGGCGCCAAACTGTAAGTGTAGTGAAAACCTGTTAAATAAATAAATAAATTATGACAGTGAAATCGCTTAACGACTATTGCCGGATGACTGTAGCAGAGATCGACAACTTAATGTACCCCCCCCCCCCCTCCCCCAAGCACGGAGACGCTATGCTATAAGACTTCAGTCCCCCATCTATAAACACAGTGAACAGTGACAGGAACTCGCAACAACCCGGTATCATGCTTTAGATAAAATCTTCATGTTCAAAGCATTTTAAAATCGAACACCTAGGTATAGTCTTACCACATCAGTTATTTGTTCTCGATGGGGATCAAAAGTCAGGTGGCAGTCGGTCAACAGGTACAAGTATATTAACCCTTATATATTTCCACATGCCTTGTTGGACTAACGATAGCGTGTTCAACCCACATAATGAAGTTCCGAGTTCAAATACCAGGTCGGGCCAAAAACCAATTTTGGGCATCTTTTGTTACAAAAAATTCTCCGTATCAACATAAAGCCTGGAAGTTATCCGTATAACATCCCCATGCTATGGAGAGCACCGAAAGTCGACGGTTTTAAACTTGACCTCTCAGTGGACGTGTCAATAGTTGGCCCATCAAATCATGAGAGTGATGGAATAGAAACATCACCTGTGTTTGTGCACACATATGTACACTATACAATTATGTCTCCTTTGAGACAAACCACCATAGCCGAAATTCCAGGAAGCCTTTGTATTTATCAATACCTCAGCAAATAGCCTTCTAAAAGCCAACTATATTAACGCCTATTTAAAAACACCAAATGGCAAACGTTAACGAAAAGATATCTTGCAAAATAGACAGAAATCGAGGCTAGAAACTTCCTCGTATAAAGGCAAACAGCGGTTTTATGTGTACTCTCCGGGCATAGTTAAAGAGAGCCGCATTGTACTATTGTTCCACATAGGAAATATTTTACTGTGGAAACGATCGTCTTTCATAATAGAACTTTATGACAATGATGTTGTAATTCAGAAAGATTTCTTCTAGTTTCAAAGTCAATATACCTAGATAGTTTTAGTACGCAGAATAGCAAATCTACTATTACATCATCATCATCATATAAGCCGAAAGACGTCCACTGCTGGATAAGAAAATAAATCGAATATTTAGTTAAATATAACATATTTATTGTAATGAATCCCTGTGTTGAGGGGTATATTAAAAACATAATTAACGGACACAAAGTACCTACATCCAGACTCTTAATCTTGGAATTAAGCCCGGGACACAAAGAGGCGAGGCGCCTGTCTTAAAACTACTGCGCAACACTTAAAAGGTTTAATATCATTATCAAACTGCCTATCCACCTCGGTAAGCGCTAGTCATCATCTCTATTTCATTAAGTATTGTAATTATACTTAGAAAAAGGCATGTTTTAGGTTTGAGCTCTTGAACCCTGTACGTCATTCCTGAGGGATATTGACTAATCCCACCTACATACCTACCACTGCATCTCCTATAAGCCAGGATCAACAGTGGCACATAGTGAAGTGACCCTGGGCGGGCACTCAGGCACTTTCTTGGATCCCACAACGAGATCCGGAGTCGGTAGTAACATTATGATATATATGAAATGCTGTATGATAATCTTGATTCTGGAGGTACCTCTAGATAAGCAAAGTACTAATTAAGTTACTCATTAAAGACGAGGATGGAATGGCAAAACGTAACTCTATGTATACCGCAAGTGTAATATAATGTCTTTCAGTGGTTAACCTAAATTAATCAAATAATTAGGTATGTAGTAATTAACCATTTTTATAAATTAAATTTATCAATCCGTAACAGTGATTTACTATAATATTTAATTACGCTTACGATTTATTTCATTAAACAGAAAGCGTTAATCCACCGACAAATGAATGCAGAATAATCTGCAATGAAAACCAAACCTAGAACATTAAACTAATAGAAAATCTGAACAAAAACTCCATTTAAAAATATTTTCAACTGAATGATTGGATCGGGAATTTTTATGAAAAGTATTAATGTTTTAACTTCAATTATCTGAAAAAAATAACATCAAACAAGCTAAAACTAATAGCTTTTTCAAATGAATGCATATTGCTGGATATTTATATTATTTTGATAAATGTAGACTATGATATTATTTGTTATTCAAACGAAGCAGTCCAGCAGTGGAGGTACTTTGGCTGACACGATGAACCGAATTAGGTAAAATAAAAAATAAATCCAAATTATTAACCACGCTGTAAACATAAATTTCAGTATATTTTATCTCTAATAAAACATGCATAAGAGAGAAATATTTAAGTGTCACAGTCGGAAGGCAAACATAAAAACTCATTACTTTTTTATGGGCACCGTCAGATGGCGCTACCTTTGCGCGATGGCCCCGCGGTTTATGAACACAATTTACGCGTAAATGACGTAAATAGCGTGATTTATATGTAGCGTAAGAGTTAACGCAGGATACAATGAATTTTGTTTGACTATTTCAATATACATGTGCCTTTAAAATAAAATAAGCTAATAATAGCGTTGGCATCATAGAAAATTGTCTGAACGCAATTCGGACTCTTTCACTTAATTACTTGGACGTACAAAAAGCTTGTTTATATCTACCACCGAAACATCAACCCGAAGCTAAGTGAATTTGTGCACAGATTTTGACAAATTCTATATATATTTCTTTAATATTGTTAGGTTATTTTGTTATTTTTATTTTATTTTATTTATTTAGGGATAATTAACAGCTACAACATAATACATACACATAGGATTTACAAAATTATGAAGTAATGTTGCAGCCCACGACATTATCCACAGAAAAACACAATCAATAAGTCGGTGAGTGCAGTAGCAAAGTAAATTTACCTAATTAAAATATACAGAAAAAAGAACAAAATTGTACAAAAATTCCATTTTACATTCCATTCTATAGAGTGCTATAGAAGTGATGTTAATATTGGATACAAGTATGTAAGTAACATAAATATATAACAACAAATTGAAATAATAAACAAAAACTAATATAAAACAGAAAATCCACTAAAATTTCAAATATTACACTTTACTTGTTTAAACATTTTATTACATCAGATTGAAATTTGAATTTTGAACATGCAAATATATCAATGTCAATAAAATTTGTATTATATGATTTCAAAATCCGATGAATAGGGCAACGTAGCCCAGAATTCGTTCGACACATATTTACCGCAAAAAGAGTACCTGCACGAGCACTGCGCACATTAACAGTTCGAGGAACCACATAACATAGCATTCTCGTGAGTTCTATGGCATCAAGGTTATTGTGGACCATGTCATAGAGTAAATTGGCCTCCAAATATTTTCGTCGGCCTTCCAAATTAATGAGTTTATACTTATTGAGTAGTTGCAAATATGACAAATAACACCTAGATTTTTGACACCTGCTATACATTGTACGAAGAAACTTGCGCTGAACTTTCTCGATCTCTGCAATATATTTCTGGTAGAAGGGATTCCATATCGGGACTGCATATTCTAACTGGGAACGTACAAGCGTTTTGTAGAGGTAGAGATAAGTTTGGGAACGTTTAAATTCAGTAGTCGATCTCATCACAAATCCATACATTTTGAATGCATTGTTAACAATGCTATCAACATGCTGATTTAGAGATAGCTGTTCATCAAAAAGTACTCCCAGATCTCTTACTATATGGACGTTATTTAAGGTAATACCGTTGAAATTATAATTAAAATGTACTATCAGTTTATTCTTAGTAAAACGTATATAATTACATTTTGGAATACTGAGCTGTAGTTTGTTGATTTTACAGTAATTATTCAGTCTATGCAAGTCTTCTTGGAACGAATAACAGTCGTTTATGGTTTTTATTGTTTTGAAAGCTTTTAAATCATCAGCATACATTACAAATTTTGAGTTTTTGAAGCACTCTTTTATGTCATTGATATAGATGATGAATAAAAGAGGCCCCAGGATTGAACCCTGTGGAACCCCTGACGTTATTTGTATAGTGTCACACTCATAACCATACTACTTTTTGCGTTCGATTTTCAATATAGGAAGCAAACCAGCGAAGTAAATTACCTCGAATGCCATTGAAAGCGATCTTATTTAGGAGAATTTCATGGTCAACCTTGTCGAAAGCTTTTTTAAAGTCCGTGTAAACTGCATCTACTTGCATGCGTCTGTCAATATTTTCAAATAAATAATTAGCAAATATAAGCAAATTTGATGTGGTTGATCTACGTTTAACAAAGCCGTGTTGCTCGGGAATTATAATGTTATGTAATTTTGGGTAAATTTCATTATGTACAAGCTTCTCAAAAACCTTCGACAAGGTCGACAATATTGAGATAGGACGATATTGCTCTATGTCATGTTTGGATCCTCCCTTGTGCACTGGTGTAATGTTTGCTTGCTTCCATACAATCGGGAAAATCCCTTCTCTTAAGCATTTATTAAAAATAATATGAAGTGGCTTGTAAATACTGCTTGCTGTATTCCTAAAAAATAATGCTGGATAGCCATCAGGGCCAGCCCCCTTTGCAGGGTCCAGTTGTTTAAGCTCTTTGAGTATCTGGTCTTCATTAATATGTATGTCACACAATATATCGCTATTCTCAACACAATGTTGTGGAGGGCTCCAATTGGATATAGTTGACGATAAAGGTTCAAATGCGGATAAAAAGAATTCGGAAAACATATTACAGATAACACCTGGGTCACCAGACTTCACATTCTGATATTGCATCATAGATGGATAGCCACACTTACTTTTGCGATTAGAAATATAAGACCAAAAACATTTAATATTAGTTGTGATATTATCTTCAACCGAATTTATGTAAGCTGAAAAGCACAATTTGCACATGTTTTTAAAGGTTGATCTACACTTAGAAAAGTTATTATAGTCCTTGAGATTTTTGTATTTTTTCCATTTTATCCAGTGACGTTGCTTCTGTTTACATATTTTAATCAATTGTGGTGAAAACCAGACAGGGAAATCGAGCGAACCAGATTTTGCAAAAGGAATGTGTGGTCTAATTATTTCGTTTAACTTGTTATAAAAGATTTCAACGGTCTTTTCAGCCGACATATTATCAAATAGTGTAGACCAGCTAATTTCATCAATACCTTTATTTATAAGATCATAATTAGCTTTACGAAAATTGAATTTAGCGGCAGATTTTCTTTTCATTATCCGCACTGCTATGTTTACTGGTACGATCATAACATATGGTGGGTGGTGAGGGTCAATTGGTAATAGAGCATCATTGATATTATCAACTGAACACAAAACATTAGATATAAATAAGTCAAGGACTTTATTATTACAATTCGGCGTAGCATTATATTGCCGAGCGTCTAATGACGCCATGAGTTGTAGTAACCCCGTGTGTATAGTGTGGGAACTCGAGGATGACACATCAGCAGTTAGTCCAGTTGGGGTAGCTCTCCATGTGATATCAGGTAGATTATAATCACCTACAATATAAACATTACTAATATTAGGCCCGTTTAGAAAGTCTTGCAGTAAGTCAAAATAAGACATATAAGCATCAGTACAGGCCCATGGCGGTATGTATGCAACACAGATGACGTGTATTTTTTGTTTTAAACGCCTATTAGGGAATGCTATTATAAGATGTTCAATGCTAGATAGTCGCTCATAGTGTGGTGTATTAATGTTCTCAAGTGAATTAGCCTGTAGTCCACATAGCACCGCAACCAGTACCCCACCCCCGTCTAGCCTTCCCGTGGCACTACGATTTCGATCACACCTGAATACAATATATCGTGGATCAATAAACTCACTATTAGCAATGTCTGGTATTAGCCAAGTCTCAGTCAGTATAATTATGTCATATGAAGACGCCAAAATATTCATATATAACATATGCATTTTTGTTCTGATACCCCTACAATTCTGGTAATAAATAGATATGTTATCTGTGTCATCCATTATCAAATTCCGTCACAGCAAATACATATTTGGTATATATTATTCTGTAAGCGGTACAACGGTCGAACGTGTTCAAGGCGCTTTGTAACGAAAAGGTAAATAGAAAGTTAGAGAATTGATCAAAGTAACTGTATACAAACATGTCATAGTGTGTACAATCTGGGTAATATTTGAAAAAATTAATGTGGATTTTATATTCGTATCTAACAATAATAACATAATTATATTTCGTAAGGATGTTATTTATAACATGTAAACATTGCTTAAAAAACATATTTTTGGCATGCATTAATTTAATAATATCATAAATAGTAGCAATGTTGGTGCGTTCGTAAGCGTTATAATAGAAAAATATTATACCTAAAGCGGAAATAACTAATAAATTAAGATTATTGCGATATACTGGCTTTAATTTTATCCAGGTCTTTTTCTCCGCGTATTGCGAATGCCACTTTACCGGCATCTTCACGAACAAGTATCGTAGCATTTCGGACCCATACGTACTTGTAGTCATGTTTCTTGGCGGCTTCCCGCGCCTTTCGAAATAAATGCTTTTTCTTTAGAGTTAAGTGTTCATTAATATATATCGGCGCTGACACAGTGGTCAGGCCAATATCATCTGTTTTCAATGAAGCTACCTTACGGAAGGCACTGAGCAGATTATCTCTGTGTAAGCTGGTTGTGAACCTAACTATGATATTTTTAGGTCTTGATTTTAGTTGCTGAGCATGTGGAACTCTGTGAATTGCTACAATACTTTGTTTTAAAATGGGGCATTTTAAGGCAAGGCCAATAGCTTCAATGAGGGCTGGTAGATCCTCGTTGCGTCTTTCAGGCAAATTACCTATTTCAACGTTGCACTGGCGCGCCTGTTGTTCCAGTACATCAATTTTGGTCTCGAGGGCGCTGACAATCGATTCCATCACGCCAGACTCAGAGCTGTTCATCCCGTTCATTTGTATTTTAAGGGCATCATGCTCCTTCTTTTGATCTTCAGTAAGTATCTTAAGATTATCTACATCTATGCGGATATTAGCAACATTCTGTTTTATAAGTGTTTGCTCTGTTCTTAGTGAAGTAACCTCCTTTTGAATATTCGCCATAGCAGATTTAATATCTTGTCGTATTTGAAGAAACTCACTATTCATTTCATTCCGCCAGAGGCCAAGGGTTGTATGTAATTGACTGGTAAACTTTTCAAAGTCTGTACCAGTAAGTGGCCTGTCAGATGTCTGCTTGGTTTGGTCGATATTGCCAGAACCAATGCAGGCACTAGCAGCACTGCGTTCTTCCAAGTGATCACACGAAACGTCCATAATATTTTCATCGGACACTTGCTGAGTGTATTTACGCACCGGAGTATTCACATTCGATTTATTGCGCCTAGTGACGTTGCTACACGCCGGGCACTTCCAGGAAGCTTTATACTCCTTGCTTAACTTTGCATACTGGTTGGATGTTACGTTGAGGCATTCATAGTGATATTTCCCTTTACACAAGCTACACACAAGTATGGAATCAGCAGCAGCCACAGCTCCCTGGCAGCAATTCATCGTTGAGTATTCACAAAACTATTCCTCTAAATACTTACTTAAATAATTCGTAGAAATATGTACTCCGCAAAAGCGCGATAATCGTGGCATAAAAGATTTAATGCACAATAGTTATGTAGCAACGGTATAGGCGTAGCACTGCAGCTGGCGGCCACCGCGGTGCGGGGTAGCGGGAGACGTCAAACTCGTAGCACTCGTAACGGCTGCGGTATAGTGGGGGCTGTGAGCGTAGTCGCAGGTAAGACAACCCAACTACTCGCTAATTTCGTTACGTATACTCCACTTGATTTGGCACAGCGGTAAAACCGTAGACTCGAACACAGCACACCCGAGTTCAAATCCACCAATCACAGGATTTTTTTCTTGCTATCTTGATGTTTTCTTGCTATCTTGCTCAGGCACCGCCCAAGAGGTGGAGTTAGTCCATAAGAAGCGCACAAGAGGAACAAGGAATTCGAAGTAACCAATCACGAATAAAATAAAATGGATTTAGTAAAATAGTTGCAAACAAAGTCACACGCGACCGCACCACACGACACTCATGGGAGGACTGTTATAGTAAATACATACATACATTAAATTCTAAAGTGAATTTTCATCATGGGATCAGTGCTGCAATGCATCCAGAACGGTAAACATAATATTACCTACATATATAATATATTATATACTTGGAAGAAAAAAAAAGGTTTTATTAGGCACAAAATGGAATCGAACAAGTTTAAATAAAAGTAATGAAATAAAGATAAATCAACACACATGTATACTATAAAAAAATATTAAACAATAACAGCGAATAACAGTATAGGTTAGTAGATAAAAACTACAATACTATATCTATAAAACAGCATATTACGTATGTGTCTAAAAGGCTGTAAGCTTAGTATATCGTTACAGCCTATACTGTAACACTGATTTTCAACATCCAACTATAATTTGCTACCAATGTGTAAAGCACCTAATAATATGATTGTCAATTGTTAATGATACGCGGAGACAATAAGCCAAAGTATTATTAGAAGATATCATTTTTAATATTAGTTGCTCAAACAAAAAATCCAAGTCTCAAATCAGATTTAAAAACAGAACTTAACCGGCCGCCATCCATATCACCTGGATGAATGGTCAGCTACCACCGTACGTTTTAAATACTTACACTTTTTGGCGGGACTGTTGGCTTGGTTGGCAAATGCTTGCTTTTCACGCCGGAAGTCGTGGGTTCGATTCCTACCCAGGACAGATATTTGTGTGCATGAACTTGTCTGTTTGTCCTGAGTCTGGGTGTAATTATCTATACAAGTATGTATTTACAAAAGAAAAGTAGTACTTGTAATATATCAGTTATCTGGTTTCCATAGTACAAGCTCTGCTTAGTTTGGGATCAGATGGCCGTGTGTAAATAATGTCCCAGGATATTATTATTAATATTACTTTTTACCGCGCATTACGTCCCTGTGGAATCAATTAACTGCACAGGTATTTTCGGTAAAACATGGCAACCATTCCTTTCTTAAAGGCCAACATCGCACTTGCGGCCCCTCTGTTGTTTCAAGTGAGTGTCCATGGGCGGCAGTGATCACTTACCATCATGTGTATAAATGACACATTTGCCTTGCATTTATATTTAAAAAAAACCGGCCAAGTGCGAGTCGGACTCGCCCATGAAGGGTTCCGCAGCAGCAAGTATTTCAGTTGATTAAATGAAAGGTAAATTGCGGTTTACGATTTATGACGCATTAAAAAAAAACTACTTACTAGATTTCGTTCAAACTAATTTTCGTTGTTAGTTTACATGGTAATGTACATCATATATTTTTTTAGTTTTATCATTATCTTATTTTAGAAGTTACAGGGGGGGGGGGACACTAATTTTTCCACTTTGGAAGTGTCTCTCGCGCAAACTATTCAGTTTAGAAAAAAATGATATTAAGAACCTCAATATCATTTTTGAAGACCATTATCCATAAATGTATGGGTACGATTAAAAAAAAAATTTTGAGTTTCATATCTATGTATGGGGAACCCCCAATATTATTATTATTTTTCTATTTTTGTGTTAAAATCTTAATGCGGTTCACAGAATACATCTACTTACCAAGTTTCAACAGTACAGCTCATAGTTTCGGAAAAAATGGCTGTGACATACGGACGGACAGACATGACGAATCTATAAGGGTTCCGTTTTTTGCCATTTGGCTACGGAACCCTAAAAACAATTGTCAAAATTTATTTAAAGCCCAACATTTGAGTATTTTTGAAATAATACGTGGCAAAATCTTTCGGCAGGACAAATAGATTTTGATATCGGAAACCCAATCGCAGATATTGAGAATTCAATGTGCCTTCGATCAATTTGCCATAATGTTCGGTATTTACTGAGTCAGGATACGTCCCGGAAGGGATTGAGGGTACATCGATACACCCTGTTGCTCGGACTCAGCTTATTATATTAATAGTTATGGATACGACCGTAATTTGATTATTATTGGTATTAAGAACTGCTTACTAAGCGAGCCAAATTACCTGACTTTATCTATAAATATATTTTCTTCTTATAAAGTAAAGTAAAGTAAAAGTAAAATACTCTTTATTGTACACCATAACTTAAAATTAAAATTAACATACATTAATTAGGTACAAAGGGCGGTCTTATCGCTACTGCGATTTCTTCCAGACAACCAATTATGGAGTGGATAGACGAAGGAAAGAGAAAACAGGGTAGATAGGTGTAACAATAGGTCAACTTAATGTAAGCTTAAACTAATGCAAAATAATAAAAAAATAAAAATGGAAATACATAGAAAATTAAAAAGGTCAAAAAAAAGCAGGAATGCGTGAATCAAAAACCAAAGGCGGCAGCGGTAAATAAATGAACTTAAGTAGTCAAGGCAGATAAATAATTTTTTTTAACGTGATATTTAAAAATGTCTAGGGATTGAGCTTGTCTTGTTGTTAAAGGCAATGCGTTCCACAAACGCACAGCCTGCACTGTAAAAGATTTGCCGTAATAATCTGTGGAATGACTTGGTATTTTCAGTTTTAGGTTCTCTGATGACCTCAAGCATCTTGAATGTGTGTCATGAAGGAACTCGAAACGTTCTTTAAGATAAGATGGTGTTGAAGGATTAAACAATATATTATAAAGAAGGGCTAAAATATGAGCATTCCGGCGAAGGCGAATGGGAAGCCACTTGAGCTGACGGCGGTAATCGGAAACATGGTCATACTTGCGTAATCCAAATATAAACCTTATAAAGACATTTTGAAGCCGCTCAAGTTTGTCAAGTATAAAACTTATAGTAAGTTTCAAAAGGAGTAATTAATATATTCGACCGTATCCGTTCCACTCTATTGTTTATATTTTTTATAATTATATAATCTTTTAAAAAATATTTTTTTATTCTATTGAAATGCTTTCTATTCTATATAAATTGTTTTCAAAGCGCTTTTCATACAGTTGAAGTCATTTTAATCTATTTTTTAAACGGTAATCATTCTTTAATTCATTTCATTTCCTACTACTCAAATTTCAATAATAATCACATTGAAAACGTTTTATTCAATGTGGGAATATTATAATATCAAACCCATGACATAAAAAGAGGGCATAAGTTTAAAGTCTTTATACGTAAGGCATAGCTCCTATGACCACTTTTTTTTATATATCACTTATAGGTATGACGAACATAGTGTCTTTGTTATATAGACCATTTATTCGGTTTGATTAAATTAGTGAGCAAAAATTTACATGAATGTATCTAGGTATATCTCAATATTTTTAAATAAAAATCAGTTCCACCTAAGGTGACAGCTGCTGAACATAATGAAAAATAATTTTCTTTGTTAATAGATACAATCTTTTCGTGAAAAGCTTCTTTGGTGTTTACTATATTCTTATTTTATACATATTACTTGTCTAAACAAGTAATATTCTTCAAGTAAAGTTCTTCTAAATATAAATCTTTGATCACAAACATCACGCCTGGCAAATCAAATATTATTTTATACTAGCTGTGCCCGCGACTTCGTTCGCGTGTTAATTAGTTAATTTTGATTTTTTCTAAAATAAATGTTTTTTTTCTTAAATAAAAGTAGCCTAAGTTACTCCTTATTACATCAGCTATCTGCCAATAAAAGTCCCGTCAAAATCGGTCCAGCCATTTCAGAGATTAGCCGGAACAAACAGACAGACAGACAGACAAAAATTGTAAAAAAAAATATTTTGGTGTAGGTACCGTATATATATTCATATTTATGTAGAAAAAAACGGTTATTTCAATATTACAAACAGACACTCCAATTATATTTATTTGTATAGATAGATTATGAAAATACACGAATTTAAATACGCCAATCAAACGCACACGTAGAAACGCGTACTTTCACATCACAAGACTACACAAGTAGATATGTTTGTGGGTGTAAGTAGGTGGGGTTTTATAAGAACGTAGATCTGTTTTTCCTTCCTGTCGAGCGTTCCGATCAATTTAGCGATAAGCCTGCGTCGGACGCTTATGTGCTTACGACACGTCTTTTCCAACGGAACACTTTCCGGAGTTTTCTGAGACCGATATTAATCGAATTCAAAATTTACACAGGTATCGACATAAAAACTTAATCTGGCGGTTGGAAATTGATCTAATAGGGGAGGAAATTAAAGAAATAATTATTAAAAGGCTCGTTCAATCGTTGCGTTAAACTTATTACCCGCCCGAGGGCAAGCCAAGGTAGATTAACAGTTTTAATTTGTGGATGAGACTTCAACAGAAGAATAACAAGAGAATGTCTGGCTGAATGTAATATGACTTTACGCAGCCGGCTGTATGCATTAGAGAACCGCATTTCTTACGCATTGTTGCACAAAAGCAATCTATATGTATGTCTACGAACATTTCCTACGTAGTACAGAAATGTAATATGACTTTACGCAGCTGGCTCTATGCATTAGAGAACCGCATTTCTTACGCATTGTTGCATAAAAGCAATCTATATGTATGTCTACGAACATTTCCTTCGTAGTACAGAAATGTAATATGACTTTACGCAGCCGGCTCTATGCATTAGAGAACCGCATTTCTTACGCATTGTTGCATAAAAGCAATCTATATGTATGTCT
The DNA here is from genome assembly GCA_951640165.1 of Pseudoips prasinana. Lineage (NCBI taxonomy): Eukaryota > Metazoa > Arthropoda > Insecta > Lepidoptera > Nolidae > Pseudoips > Pseudoips prasinana. The sequence continues at coordinate 24,767,218 of OX621251.1, read as the reverse complement.
ACGAACATTTCCTTCGTAGTACAGAAATATTCTAAAACAATAAAAATTCGTATTGAATCCCATAGAAAAATAGTAGTACTTAAAAGTATTATACTTATACTTACTTACTTATCGTGTGGGCAGTGGTAATCCTAGTATCAGAATTGTCCAAGCTGCCCAGAAGGCCTCTGACATGGCTTAACTTATGTTGTCTAATCACTACAACCGGGACCGACAGCTTAACTTCCCTCCGAAGCACGAAGACGCTCAGAAAGTAAACCACTTTGGCGGTCACCTTTCTATGGACTGACCGCGAGCCTAGTTGCTTAACCTAGCCGGTCACTTACGTACCGGAGAGAAAATCTAGCTATGAGCGCTACTATATAATAATTAACGAAGACATGAATGCAGAACAAATGAATTCTACCTTTAATCTACTAAATCAAATATTAAAAATAAATTAAGATTACTTGACTAAAATATGAACTAGAAGGTTAGATCATTACCTATATTAAATCAGGAAGCTTAAGTTGTCACGCCAAGGAAAAAGATTACACCCAAAAAAAAGGTTTCTCCACGTTTCTGACTTGCAATTGAGGTCAGAAGACATAATCCCGTGCATGAGTGTATCTTGGCACGTAGGCGGGCCCTTGACACTACGCCAGCGAAGGGCCCTCGTCACAAGAGCCAACACAACTCGCCGACAAATACCGACGAATTCTCTTTGTTTTCACGAGTTGCGGAAAACTGTAGAGTTATTGAATGTGTTACGAAGTGGCGGCTTTTTTTGTAGATGGTAATGGCTTTATGGGGGAAAAGAAACGGCCTTTGTTTGATGTTTATAAAGGGTGGGCAAGACAGATTTTGCGCTGAGTTAAAATACCCGGATCTAGACTGAATATACTTGTGCCTATACTTTAAATAGTATTCATTATAGTTGCATATCACGATGAACTACAAATAAAAACTGGCCAAGTTCAAGTCTGACTCGTACATAAAGCGTTCTGTACAAAATTGACATTCGTCGACGAAAAACTTCAAAAAATATGTTTCTTCTTTACCTTGAATGTATTATTATACATATACAACATGTAACGTAATTAACGCACACCCTGAAACACCCCAATTAGAATATTAAGTTGTAATCATAATACATACACTGAATTTTTAACTTAACATGTATATGCATTGTTATTTACTAAATTAGTTTCTTGGAATAAAGTTTATTTTTCTTTATTTTGTATTGAATGATGGAATTTGTATGAATAAAATAAAACTGCGATTTTAATATATGCTTTGACCTACGGTCCATTTCAATTTGTTTTGACTGTACAGGGTTAATATGACAATAATTTCCGAAGTTTTAATTATTTTGGAATAAAAAATTACCTATATTAAAATTGATATAAATCGATTCAGTAAACGATTATGAACAAACTATTTTCAGGGTGTGCGATAATTAAGTTATATGTTGTATATATGCACCTCACCTAGCGTTTGCTGAGATGGTGACCTTAACATACAGGAGCTATTTATCATATCAGCCGAAAGACGTCCACTGCTGGACAAAGGCCTCCCCCAAGGATCTCCACAATAGCCGGTCCTGCGCTGCCCGCATCCAGCGACTTCCCGCGACCCGCACAAAATCGTCGGTCCACCGTGTAGGAGGCCTGCCCACGCTGCGTCTTCCGGTTCCTGGTCGCCACTCGAGAACCTTTCTGCCCCATCGGCCGTCAGTTCTACGAGCTATGTGCCCTGCTCACTGCCACTTCAGTTTGGCAATACTTTGGGCTATGTCGGTTACTTTGGTTCGCCTGCAGATCTCAGCATTTCTGATTCGATCTCGCAGGGAAACTCCAAGCATAGCCCTTTCCATTGCTCTTTGAGTGACCTTGAGCCGCCTGATAAGGCCCATAGTGAGCGACCACGTCTCTGTTCCATAAGTCATCACTGGCAACACACACTGGTCGAAGACTTTCGACTTGAGACACTGCGGTATTTGGGACGAGAAGATATTGCGTAGCTTCCCGAACGCTGCCCAGCCGAGTTGGATTCTACGATTGACCTCCTTTTCGAAGTTGGACCTACCTAGTTGGATGGTCTGTCCTAGGTATATATAGTTCTCTACAACTTCGAGTGCAGAGTCTCCAACTTTCAATTGAGTGGGTGCAACATGGATGTTCGACATGATTTTCGTCTTATCCATGTTCATTTTCAGACCCACTTGTTGAGAGACTCTACTGAGGCCATCGAGCATTGTACCGAGGTCGTCAAGGGTCTCAGCCATGACTACTATATCGTCGGCCAATCTAAGGTGAGTGATGTACTCGCCATTGACATTGATGCCAAAGCCTTCCCAGTCCAGAAGCTTGAAGACATCTTCCAATGCAGCGGTGAACAGTTTCGGAGATATGACGTCTCCCTGTCTCACGCCTCTCTGCAATTGAATAGGTTTCGAGTTCTGGTCCTGAAGTCGGACTGACATGGTGGCGTTTTCGTACAAACACTTTAACACCTGGACATACCGATAGTCAATTTGGCACCTATGAAGAGACCTCAGCACGGCCCACGTTTCGATAGAATCAAAGGCTTTCTCATAGTCCACAAACGCTAAGCATAATGGCTGGATATACTCCTCGGTCTTCTGTATAACTTGCCGCAGCGTATGTATGTGGTCTATGGTACTGTAGCCTTTTCGGAAACCGGCTTGTTCGGGAGGCTGGAAGTCGTCAAACCTTCGTGCGAGACGATTCGTAATGACTCTCGAAAACAACTTGTATACATGGCTCAGTAGTCTGTTAGGGTCTGTAATTCTTCAATAGGGTTTTATCGCCCTTTTTGAAGAAAAGCACCACCACACTCCTGTGCCATGCTTTTGGCGTTTGACCTTCGAGTATGACGGAGTTGAATAATTTCTGAAGGGCCCGCAGGATCGGTGTACCACCCGCCTTCAAAAGCTCAGCTGTAACTCCATCATCAGCCGGCGCCTTGTTGTTTTCAGTTGTTTGAGAGCCATTCTAATCTCGTACAGGCTGACGTCCGGGATATATTAGGTGTAGTGTCGGGTTAGTCTTGCTCTTGGATCTGAGGCATTACTATTGACAGGAAGTCGCGTTGTCGTGTACAACTGTCCGTAGAACTTCTCGATCTCTCCTAGCAACTCAGGTTTTGACGTGACTCAGTCTTCAGCTTCGTCAGTTGGCTTTGCCCAATAGACAAATCTCTTGCGAACACTTTAGAGCCTCTATTCCGCTCGATGGCCTCTTTAACACTAATAGTATTAAATTGGCGCGTGTCGCGAGGCAGAGACTTTGACTGTTGAGCTGCCTGTATCTGGCAGCTGTGATGCTGCAGGATGTTAGAATCATTTTCCGCCTTTCTTCCATAAGCTGTAGGGTATGGTCGGAGATCTTTTTGGTTCCATTTGTACGGTGGGTTTTGTAGAAGTTAGACCCGGTCGTATGGACAGCTTCCACGAACCTGTCGTGGTATGTATCCACTTCTTCACAGTCTGCTAGGCATTCGAATCAGTTCTGAAGTTCGAGTTGAAAGAGTTCGGGGTTTTGGAGGTGGAACGGTATGGGACGGAGCGTAGACTTCATCAGTCGGGACCTCTGGAGTTTGAAATTTAGGTTCAATGAGCCTCTGACCAGTCTGTGATCGCTCCCGGTCTTAACCGCATTGATCACAGAGACATCATTGAATACTTGTCTCCTCGTCGACAGGATGAAGTCTATCTCGTTTCTAGTTTTCCCATCGGGGCTCACCCAGGTCCATTTACGATGTGCCGGCTTCCTGAAGAAGGAATACATCATAAAGAGACCCTCCTTCTCCATGAAGTCAGCCAACATCTGGCCTCGGGGATACCGATCCCCGGTTCCAAATTGCCCCACTTTCAGCTCATCACCGACTCGTTTGCCCAGCTTCGCGTTGAATCTGGGCAAACAGGAGCTATTGTACTTTATTTATTTTGTTTTTATTCTCTTCATATTTATTACTTTTTGTGTTCGTTATGATGATACCCTGTAGCTACTACTTCCTTGCATGTTTGTTTTAAATAAATGTATTTCTATTCTATGATTAGATTTTATTAATATTTGTTATAGTGGCAGACTGTGAAAAACTTAGCTGTTTGTTTATTACAATTCACAAAATACAGTCCGCTGATAGACAGACAAACAGATGGACGGATGGACAGCGGGCAGAGGCTTTGTGATACGTTTCCGTTGATCATCTATGGGTATGGAATCCTAAAAATTTATTCAATCATTTGGGAGGATATGTCAAAATCACCGCGCTTAGTATATTGGTATAACGATTATAGTATAACAACAAATAAATAAATAAAACAAAAAAATAAAAAAGGTTGTTATTCACTTTAAAAAAGCGCTTGTAAGTTGTCAGAACATTTTTGTATTAATATAGTTAAGTATAAATAATTATTTCTAGTTACATATAGATGTTCAGGTACACGGATTGTTAGAACATTTATATAATTTATTTTATAATAGTAATAATACCTATTTAGCTAGGTTGTATTAAGTTATTGTCAAGGAGATTATGTTTAACGGTCATAGTACTACCAACTTAAAGAGAAAATGCTGCCCGTTCTCTGATATTCCCTCGTCAAGACGTCTATCCACGGGTTACTCACTTATTTAATTAGTCAAATATCACAAAAAATCTGACCGCGTTACTAAGATTGTTTGTGACTTCTGATAAGTTCCAAATTTTTTATTATATTTCAAACATAGTTTATTTTTTATTATTAAAGTTGATGATCCAGATGTTTAACGGTAGAAACATCCGAGAGAAAGTAGTTTAATTTCTAAGACAGCTAACGGTCTAAAGGGAGACCATCTAACGGTCAACTTAAACCACTCTAACATCAGGGTAACCAAGAGAGGTAGGGCACAGCGTTCATTCGCTCAAAGAGCAGCCTGGCTGGCGAAGTACATCCACCTTGCAAAAGACATTCCTTAATAATAACATTAGGTTATATGTGTGTATTTAATTATGTGTTTGCGTGTGAGTAAGGTCGCCAAATCTCATTGGGGTGGGGGTAAGAGTCAGCAACACTTGTTTGCTGACTCTTAAAGGCCGGCAACGGACCCGCGACTCCTCTACTGTTTCGAGTGCCAACGGGCGGCGGTAATCACTTACCATCAGGTGACCCACTTGCTCGTTTGTTGTCGCCCTCTGATATAAAATAATTTTTCATAAGTAAGTTTGTAATATATTATTGTGTTCTTAAAAGTTAAAGCATATTATTGTGTCACGACGATTAATACAAAAAATCCTCCGCATACATTAAAACACAGCTTCATTTTACTAGCACAGTACGGTCTGCTTTTAATTCCAGAACACTGATGCAGGGCTGTTGAAATGAAACTGCATACAGCTGTGAATACTCCAAATGATAAAACAAAAGTCTAAAAGCGAGCCGGGTTGCACAAATAGGCTTCCGCTCGTAGGTACAGTCGACGACACATTAGAAGATAAACGTTAAGTACTCGTCTTTTATAATATAAGTATGTGCGCAGACACGTAAACGTGTTGATTATGTTAACATTTAATTTCATATATTTTTTAAGCTATTGTTATTGCTTACTGCTGATAGAAGTGAAAACTATTTTTCATTTCTCATACTCGGAAAGTAGCGTTTATTTAATCCGAGTAGCGAGTGTAACATGCTACTTGCCTTTGGGCGGAAAAGTCTCATAGTAATTGCTTCCGTCCCTGTGGTGGTAATAAATTGAAAAATAGAAATAAATTTAGTTAGGCTGTAAAAATCTAACACAATTAAGCAAAAAAGTGTTCAACGCTGCCAAAGAAGTTTTCACTTAAAAAATGCTGCAGTCGTTTTGATAAACTGCCAGTCTGAATTAAAATAAAGACAATATTATAATTAAATTAAAAATATTTATGTAATAATAATATAATATCCATTATTTACATACAAAACAAGAAGCGGAACCTATTGACTTACAAACAGATGCCTTTTCGAATGAATAACATATTCACTCTACAAATCTACCAAAAATCACGGCCTTACGGCTTTCATACATTTCAAATCAATGATACCCAGGGGTTCATTAATCAAAACCACGCCATTACGGTCTAAACGGCTTCAAAACAAATAAAAGGATAGCCTACCCAAAATCAGAACTTTAATTATTTATTGAAGTTATACTTCTTTTGGCGCGATGGAGAAAAAAGAGGAGAGTGAATTTTTACGATGCGCGTGCACACCGACACCTAAAAATTTAACAGCATGACGTTAGTTCTAGGTGGTATGAAAATTGATAACTATGTTCAAGTTGTATATTAAGAATATAACTTCTAACGCGTGTACATAAGTACACACAAGTTTTTTTTGCGCAGTAAAAATATACATTGTAGAGGACAATTACATTATTAATTTACATTATCGACGGGCCTGTTTGCGTGGTTGGCAAATGCTTGCTTTTCACGTCGGAGGTCGTGGATTCGATTCCCACCCAGGATAGATATTTGTGTGCAGAAACATGCCTGTTTGTCCTGAGTCTGGGTGTTATTATCTATAGAAGTATTAAATATGTATTTACAAAAGAAAAGTAGTATATATCAATTCATCAGAATCATATGTACTTAAGTATTAAGTACATAATGATTCCTTCCGAAGTGTTAAAAGCGAATGTGAGTGCCAATACAAACCACTCTGGGTTTAATGGCTTAATATATATAAATAAATAAAAAAAATATCTGGTTCCCATAGTACAAGCGCTCTGCTTAATTTGCCGTGTGCCGTGTGTAAATAATGTCACTATATATAGTATATTACATTTTTTCCCCCAGAAATGGTATTTCTCTCATTTCAGTAAATTTTACGTTGATATACTGAATTAAGTTTTCACACACATCACCGATCCGTTACGCAAAATATCTAAATGCTCATCCTGAACCATGTAATACTGTATCATGATGGAGTGTTATCTCCGTCCTTCGGGATTCAAGTAGGGTAGGCTATCGTTGCCTCCATTCATAAATAGATAAAGGAGAAAGCAGTCTGTTGATAAATGGCCTAAGACCCGACCACGAAACAAACAGTTGTTCCAACTTGGGATTTACTTAGCCGGTTAGCATCGTGAAATATCTCGCTTTTGATCTGATGGTTAATTTTCACCGAACGATGAAATTGTTGCCGATTTCCCTAGAGATGTTTTGATTTTGATTTGACTTAAGACGGCTTTTAAACTTATCTTAGCTTTTCTTTGTCCACCTACTTATAGCTCTTTTGGGATTTATAATCGGTTCAATGTAAATTTTTCGATAGATTGGTTAATAAAAGTATTAAGACCTTATAATCTGAATAATTATCTTTTATAGCCTATGATATAATTCCTTCAGCAAAACTTAAAGTTAATGATTCTAACGCAGCTGCAGAGCTTTTATGGTGTCTACAAATAGGCGGTGACGAAATATGATTACATCACTTTGAAAATAAATCACAGTTCACTCATTAAGTCAAAATTTTGTTATAAACCTTTATTTTATCGTATGGGCAGTGGTTACCCTAGTGTCAGAGTTGTTCAAGCGGCTCAGTAGGCCTCTGACGTGGCTTATCGTCTGTTGCCCAACGACTACAGCCGGGGCCGACAGCTTGAAGTGCCCTCCAAAGCACGGAGACGTTCTGAAATTATGCCATTTGACAGTCACCCATCAATGGACTGACCGCGAGACTAGTTGCTTAACCTTGCCAATCACTTACGGATCAGTGAGAGCATCTGGTTATGAGCGCTTTTAAACACCAGTGAACTCATATAGATCATGTAACTTAATTAATGCACATCCTGAAAATAGTATGTCCAGAATCGTTTACTGAATCGATTTATATCATTTTAAATATAGGTAATTTGTTTCCCAAAAATAAATAAAATTACGAAAATTATTGTCATATTAAACCTGTACAGTCAAAACAAATTGAAATGGACCGTAAGTCAAAGCAATAAGAATTTAAAATACCAGTTTTATTTGTATTCATACAAATACCATCATTCAATTCAAAATAAAGAAAAATAAACTTCATTCCAAGAAACTAATTTAGTAAATAACAATGCATATAGGTACATGTTTAATTAAAAATTCAGTGCATGTATTATGATATTCTAATTGGGGTGTGCGTTTATTACGTTACATATTGTATACTCTTTAAATGTAAATAACTCCTGCCTGTGACTTCCCCTTAAATACTTGTTGACTCGAGTCTCTGTATAATCTTATTGACTTTTGTATATTTAGTAATTACAGGGATATTGGTTTTCTAAGCCGAACAACCCGACCGCGAAGCGTAGGATTATAACTGAGCGTAGCTTACTTGCGGCGAATCGAACGGTTATGATACTGGCTAGTGGATTAATAATTGATACATCTTTGAGCGGCAAATATTGGTGTGTATTTATTTATTGGTTAAAGCGTAACTTATTTAAGTTACTGGTAAATAACTGCCTCGTTGGTCTAACGGTAGCGTGTTCACCCGCAGATAACGAGGTCCTGGGTTCAAATCCCGGGTCGGGCCAAAAAGTGATTTTGGGACTTTTCTGTAAAAAGAAAAAATTCTCAGCATCAGCCCGAAGTCTGGGAGTTGGCGGTATTATACCCCCGTGCCTCGGAGAGCACGTAAAAGCCGTCGGTCCTGTACCTGACCTCTTTCCGGTCGTGTCGCATAGGCGTCCCATCGGATCATGAGAGTGATGGAATAGAAAGTGCTCCTGTGTTTGCGCACACACTTGAGCACTATAATATGTCCCGCGCAGATGGGTAATCTCTGTTGAGACTGCCCGCCGTGGCCGAAATTCGGCTAGGAGGACATTATTATTAAATAACTATATATCCAGTATATTTTACTTCACACTTCACATCACAGATATTTTTGTAATATTAAATACATAAGAGTTAAAACAAAATTGGTGACTGCGCCAATTTCGTTTTAAATCGTCTGACTATCATGTGTATCTTGGTTAATTTAATAATAAAGCATTACAAATGTTCCTTCTATCAATCGGTATTGTATTAATTAAAAAAAGATTGAGCTAATTTAGAAGTTAAGGTATTTCTTATCTGTTGGCTGCTTAAATTGTTACCAATCCCACAATTAATTTATTTTTGACACTCTTAATAGTTTTGCCAACTACTTAATCGTTTATGTTTGGACCCTGCCTCGTTTATTTTCAGTAATTTGTATTTTTGTGTATATAATGGCACTATGCTATTGCACATTGTTTAGCATTCATAAAGACGGTCCCATACGAGCTATACTTTGCTGCTACATTCCAAATATCTTAATTCATTAGACGGTTGATTACAATTAACCAGATTTTTACTAAAGAACTTTTCAGAATACAAAATACTAGATGAAAGAGAGCTCATGTTTTTAAGGACAGCATGAGCTGTCTTTCATCTAGTGTTTTGTATATCAGGACTAAGCCTTTAGCCCGTCAATTTTACATCAGACTGTTATTTCTTTTCTTATTACATGTAATATATTTGTTGTGAAAGAATCCGGAAATCCGCATTGGTGAAAAAACCACTAAAATATAAATGGCTGTTAGGCACCTTGAAATCTCAAATCGTCTTCATACTATAAAGATTTAAAACGTAGAATAAAAGTGATACAAACATTTCCATTGCAACAGGCGACCTCGTTATAAACCAAGAGCTGGATACTCAAATGAGAATAATTAAAAAGGTGAAAATATCAAGTGTCAAGTGACTGAATTTAGTGCTACATTAACATATTATTTCGTAAAAAACAAGTGGATGGCGTATAATTTTAGCATATTTATCCATCTTACGCAACACTTTAGATTACTAATGCCAATATTGACATGCGTAGACGCAAATTCTGTGGGATCTTAGGATGCATCCAATAATATTATTATATTATACAGGTATTATATTAATAAAAGTACACGTATATTGCAATTAGTCCTGTACCTTGTTAATTTTTACCTAAAATCTCAAATAATTCATTTTTCTAGGAGACTTCTGTATTAAAATCAGATATGACTCTGCTGAAATTTAGCTATAAGTCTATTGTATTTGAGGTTTGAGGCATATTGGGTACGAAGAATTAAGGAAATTTTATAAAAAATAAACAAAAATTCCACATACGAATATTTAAGACGCCGCAAAATTTACTTTTACTGTCAAATTTTGGCCACGGCTAATCACAGTGGAACCGCCTTCAGTGCGGGACATATTATAGTGCACCAGTATGTGCGCAAACACAGGGGCACTATCGATTCAATCACTCTCATAATCCGATGGGATGAGGTCACACGACCGGATAGAGGTCAAGTACAGGAGACTTTACGTGCTCTCCGAGGCATGGGGGTGTAATACCGCCAAAATCCAGGCTACAGGCTGATACTAACATTTTTGTGATAGAAAATTCTACGATCCGGGATTTGAACCCAAGACTGAGACTGTAGTTGAACGCGCTACCGCTGCCAACGAAGCAGATTTTTAACTAGGTCTACAACTGCTATCCATTGATGGCAAAAGGAGTTTGTGTTATTTTAATTGTAACTAAAAACTGTACTATAATATTATAGAATCTTCGAACTTTGCACACTATACCACCTATTACTTGTACGCAATAATACTCTTTTCGATTTTGATTGGTTACATATATTACCTATAACGTAATTACATAGCTATTTTCTTCGTGTGGCTAAACCAGGGATTTGAGTCAAATCCGGAAGATCGTACCTTACATCCACGGAATAAACCTCAGTATTGAATTCATCCGTAACGAGGATTTGATTTGGGTCTGCTTCATTGATGTATCAACTAAGCTGGGTCAGAAATCACCTTAAGACGTCAAAGTTATCTTAAGAATAACTACGGTTAATCTTTACATTTATTCAGGAACCTAAATCCTGATCCAAATTTTCGGCTTATAGGAACTCAGTTCTCATTAAGTTCTTATACCTTTTTGATTTGGAATAATATTAATATTAATTGAGAAAAATATTTATTTATTAATTTATTTATTTTTTTATATCAGAGGGCGACAAACGCAAGTGGGTGACCTAATGGTAAGTGATCACCGCCGCCCATGGACACTCGCAACACCAGAGGAGTCGCGGGTGCGTTGCCGGCCTTTAAGGGTCAGCAAACAAGTGTTGCTGACCCTTCCCCCCCCCCCCCCGATTAGCTCTGGCGACCTTACTCACACGCAGAAGCACAACATTAAAATTATTAATGTTATTATTAAGGAATGTCTTCTGTAAGGTGGAGATACTTCCCCAGTCGGGCTACTCTTCGAGCGATTGAACGCTGTGTCCTAACTCTCTTAAAATATATCTATTTTAAAAGCAAACTACCATAACCAGAATTTTTAAGATAGTCTTTAAAAATAAAGCAATAAGCTTCGCCAACGATATTTTTAGTGAATCTACCGTGTGTAATAACCGTGACAAAGAAAATCCGTAAAATATGAAACAAACTAAGTGAGAGCTCGACCAGCCGCAAAATTGAACGTATTGGCTATAAAATATTGGGAATATCTCTAAGCTTGCACCACTTGCAGTATTGTACTGTTTGCAATAATAAATAGCACAGAATGAACGGTTAAATCTATTTAAAATAATTAAATAGACAACGAGGTAACGTTGCTAGCTTTTTGGGTACACTACTCGCAGATTGAGACTTAAATACTATTTCTTATTAGTATTTTTTTTCTTTTTAAGTACAATTGTACACATAATGAAATATATAGTTACTTTGTAAAAAAATAGACAGTGGGAGAAGAGATTAAATCTGTTTAAAATTATTATATAATAGACATAGTAACAGAAGAGATATTTGGAAATGTTTATCATGTTTATAGATGACATTTCATAAGTCCAATTAATACCAAATTATGCGTATTCTACAGAACTTATAAAGAAATACAGAATACAAATCAAGTGTGACTGATCACAATCGATTTGGATTCTGGATTCCTTAAATTGTTCACGGTCATACTAATGCTAGACCAGAGAAGCAGTGAAAGAGGAATGAATTAATGAAGAGTCAATAAGTGTGCACCAGCGAGTATTGTCTCTTAGCCGACCAATCGTCTATATTTATTATATGGAACAACAAATTTGTTATAAATTAAGTAAATTACTATTTCGTTGACTATTATTGTTTCGAGCTAATTTGCGTCACTGAACTAAAAGTCAATTAGATCTCTCTAATTATATATATTATTATATTAACAATAATAAAAAAATCTCATTTTAAATGACTCTAGCATATAATACTAATTACTAGGAAGCAACCATTATATTGAATCAAAGGCAAATATGAAAGCAAACTGAAATATATAGTAATATTTTTGGAGGATCAGTAGCATTACACGTGACTTGCGGGTAGCACGGAACGGCAGCACCACTAAATTAACGTAGAGTAAATCGCTCATGAACCACTGTACTTGTGAAGCTTCATCCACCTTACAGAATTCACTGTAGGTAATTATTGTTATTAATGTTTATGAATTGGGTACCCGATGTCCTCATGAAGCAGGAAGGGTCAATAACTCAACGGCAGGAATTACACGCTCCGGTAACTGCATATCATGACGTTGGCCATATGAGTTTATACACTTCTACTAGCAGTCCGTGTGGTTTCATTTATCGGCGCAACTTGCAGTTATGGCCCATATAATTCTAACTAACCATATACTTCTAACGAATTCTTCAATGTTAGGTACGTTGAACAATTCGTTAGATATTTCTTAAAACTTAAACTATACTAAAAATCGATAAATTTTACCAAGGATTAAAGCGATACACAGTTCTGGTTTAATAAGAAAATAAATGTTAATAATTACAATGTTTATGGCATGCTTACCGGTTTTCTATTCATCTTTGAATTACATTTTGTAATGTTTGAAGTTTTTATTTATATTTTCTGCTTTGTCTATTGACATTATATTTGCCTAATCAAATAGATTTTCGAATTCTTCCACAAAATCTGGCGAATAAAGTCGTAAACGCTGAATTCTTACATACAAAGACGCAAGGTTTTATAAAATTTAATGAATACTTCAACTTGCTCGACCTAGAAACTATATTTTAGTAGTCTCGTAAACCCAATATTTCAGAGTCGGAGCTGAACAATGCAATAGATTTGAAACCAAGTATTTATTAAGAAAGTGGCTCGTTCTCGAAAACGTGACCAGTTTTTAAGTAGTACAAAGACGTAAGAACCCATAGGATGGAACATTTTAGTTTCGTTATTGTAGTAACATGAAATATTCCTCTTAAAGTTTGATCTTAAGTTTTCAAATATAAAATTTATAGCAACAGTCATCTAAATGGAATGATCTTTTGTTCTTTTGCAAATATCTTCAATGTCCTAATATATTTACTTTTCTCATTTACTTTTGTTATAATTTTACAATAGTCATCAAAAATCTTCACAATGGAAGTGTGTCCATCATTTGCCATGATTGCAATGCTTGCGATTGGTGATCGCCGTGTGATGGTCATAGGAATTAGAGACTCTTTGGTAGATAGAGATTTCATTTGTGATATAAAATAATATTCTGGGACATTATTTATATACAGCCATCTGATCCCAAACTAAGCGAAACTTGTACTATGGAAAACAGATAAATGATATACTACATATACTATGTTTATTTACTAAATACATATTTATATAGATAATTACACTCAGATTCAGGACAAACAGACATGTTCATGGAGACAAATATCTGTCCTAGGTGGGAATCGAACCCACGATGCGGCATGAAACGCAAGTAAACTGATAAATAAACCTGAGTAATGAAAATTTTGATAGGTAAATCGTTATCCATTCAGCTGCAAGAGAAACTCGAGCCGGCCAATTGTTGTTTGAAGAGCACTCATAGTTTCTGGATTAGTCGCCTACCTTTACCACAAAACGTTTGAAACGAGCATAACCAAGTAAGTAACAGTGAGGAACTCTTATATGTTAGGCAATAAAGACTATTTCACAGGAAAACTGTTTCTATTGATGTGACGTTAACTGTACTTATAGATGGATTGTGATTCGAGATTTGGTGAACTACCGACAGAATGTAGGTCATTGTGATTGTATGTTATAGGAATGGAAATTCTATGTAAACCATTATTTGGAATTCTCGTAGAAAATTCTTTGATGCGCTACTACTTTGATCTTGAGTTCATCTAATCTATACATATAATAAAATCGTAGAAAGGCTAAACTGTACATTGAATATTTTTTTTAAAGGATTCTAGGGGCGTTATCTACATTCGATATCGAAGCCAAAAATATAGTTTTTAGAATTTTTGTCTGTATGTATGTCCGGGTTAAACTCAAAAACTACTGCATGGATTTACTTCAAGTTTTGCATGAATATTACTAAGAGGTCGGGTCAACATATAGATTACATATATCACGCTATCACCGACGGTGGAGGAACTGTTATATTTATTAAGTATAACACGGGTAAAACCGCGGGGCACAGCTATACAGTATATAACAATTCTATATTTTTCGCAGTTTGAGATTTGGCTGTATTATATATAATATGGCAAATGCTTGCCTTACACGCCGCAGGTCGTGGGTTCGATTCCCACCCAGGACAGATATCTGTGTGCATGAACATGTCTGTTAGTCCTGAGTCGGGGTGTAACTACTTAAATTTGTTGTGCGTATTGTATTTACTTGAATGCACGTGTGACACAGCGATTAAGATAGTCACCTTCTCACTTCATGTTCCGGGTTCAATTCTGAGTAGTGAGCTACTTCGGGACACAGGAACTATTGTCAATAATGTGGGCTTTGCTTTTTTTATCATTTTGGAAAAGAGCTGATACTCTTACACTGCTGGACCAATATTAACCAAACATAGGTAAAGCCACCGCAAGGAGACTTGCTTTCAGGTGAAATCGCATTGAAATCGGTTCATCCGTTTGATAGCTACGATTACGCTACGACACACACACACTGTTTTTGGGTTGAGGGTTAATAAAACCGTGTTCAACCGAGACGACAGATTGGAACACAATGTACATGAGACAATTCCGAAAGCATTCCCTAACGAGTAAAACAAAAATTATCAGAATTCCATTACAAGCACCGGGGAAATCGCGTACCTTAAAAGTCAAAATAAAGTTACAATCGAACAGATTGAACATTCCTCATTTGACTTTGGCGAACAATAGTTGTCAGTAGTAAATTGTAAAACAAGAATGTCGTCGGTAGTAATAATAAATCATTTATTCTCGAGTACCCAAGACTCATTTTTGGTTAGTTATTCTAAAGAACAAAAACTTAAGCCTATGTTAGTAATTTACAAAAATATTAAAAACTAAAATAACAAGTAATCAAGATCTTCATATATATTCATACAAATAATACTACCGACATGTCGACGCTGTATTATTGTCGTAATCGTCATATGGTCACCAAACGCCCTCCCCAACACTAAGTATTCGACTTTTAAATGTCTACACTGACAAATGGTAAAATAAGCAATGGACGTTGAAACATACCTGTTTTCAAATCTGGAACTAAGTTCAAAATTAGAACAGCTTAGAATCAATAATATCCGCTTGCATAATTCTAACAGCCTAGTTTACCCTAGCAATAGCCAACAAGGCCAAGTCAAGGTCTTGGCGGCTTTCTACCGGGTAGTATCTTCTCGCGGGTAGTATAGTTTAGTCGCTGCCAAGAGATGGCAATGATACTAATACTCGATAGACTGTGCTTTATAGAAAAGGTATAAAAATGTGCATTAAAATGTGCAGCGTTGCAAACTGGGGTAAGTTATTTCATCTTGGAGATACGTTTAAAATCCACCCGCAATACCAGATTTTATTCCTTATAAAAAGCACTTCTGTACAAAATGCTATCTATCTAGGTTAGAGGATTTGAGCTGGTGGTGATGATGGATTTGGCATTAGAATCTCATCGAGAAAGTCGTCATACATATTAGATTTACTCTAATGATTACTTTAAGAATATAGATAAGACGAAACAGACACCAATCGAAAATAAATTTACAAAAGCTTTAATAAAAACAATATAATCAAAACACTCACTAACTAATAAACTGCTCTAACTACAATGTAGACCATGGATTATTTTCTTATGTAACTAATAATTATAATGTAGGCTCTTACTATCAGACTGAAGGGTAAAGATCTGTCAATGATAGGGGATAAATCATAGTACCTACACTACGTTCAGCAGACCTTAAACCTTAATCTAGACCTAGACCTTGGAGATCTCTTCGGCAATCGGCTTCACACTCAAACGGTAAAACCGCTAGGCTGCCTTGTACTAGGTTATTTTGTATTAATAGATTTAATAAGACACATTATATTTTAGACTATATACAAGCGCTTTTAATGGGTTGATGTTGAAAATGCAAAATATTTTTCATTTTCAACATTAAGTCCGCCAGGGCGTGAAACATTTATAATACAATTTCATATTTTAACCGTTGATGAAACTTTATTGAGGCTGATCGATGTTAACTCCTAAGTTTTAGCTGATGTTTATATACTACGTCAAACCACTATTTGGTTAAAAGGAATTGAAAATTTTCAATATTCAAACACTTGCCTAAATATCATAATTTAGAAACATTCATATTTTATTACAATATTTTAGTATTCAGTGACACTAAATATAAAACACGTGTTCTAATTTTTTCCTCAACGATACTTAAATTTGGAAAGTCAAAAAAGAATTAACTTTCATTTTAATCTATGCTGCACGGGAACGGCATCGAATGACATTACGCCATCTCATCCCGAAGGCAGCGTAAAGTCGTCCCGAGGGAATACTTGACAGACGCAGGCAACAGCGGCACCCTTTGACTATCGTACTAAGTCGTACTAAGGTATTTTTTGAAGAAAGTTTTTAGGCAGCAATGGATGACTTCCAGCTGCTATGATGATGATGATGAAGACTATTTTTTTTAATTCTGTCATAATTATTAATTCATTCTAGTACATAGAGACTAAAATATATACATCTTTAAAATTTCGCCACTTAGTTCTTTCAAATTCCACCCCCGTCCAGTTTTGTCATGCTTCTAAAGTCGTTATTGTCAGTGTTTTCACTTTCGTACCGTTTAAAATTCCTACCGCTTTGAAATATTTTCCGAACTTTCCTTGAGTTCCGAATTTACCCCCGAGTTACAAATCTCTCCCGATCAAAAATTTCGTATGCAGAGTAAACAAACTCAATATTGTATTCGCCGTTCTTTTCTCTTCCCCTTTGTGTAAATTATTCACAGTATTTTTGCAGTTCTTTTAAACTTGGTCGATATTCGCGAAGAGTTTACGTGGTAGACAAGATTACGCAACTTTACGCACTGCATAGGATTGTTGACTGTTTTTGTTATAAGCCATTTAAAACCTTAATTTCTGGAACTCATGATTCAATTTACGATTGAAATTGTGTTAAGTATGTACGGCATTACGATGAAATGGAACTTAATAAAAATTAATATTGTCTAGCAGTGAACGATTTTCTGGTAATATGATGATGATGATGAAACAACCAAAGTATAAGTAAAATAATTACAGAAAGAATATTTTCTACATTCAATATGTTTAACCTAGTAGTTAAATATCTGTAGAACTACACGCGCTAATCATCATTCACATAGGTATTTATCTGATTTATGATGGTGCGTGACACAAACCATTGCTCAAAAGTGATTTTATTGCCACTTGTGTACATTTAAAACCCAACTTTATCAGCCACCAGTTAAAGTTCATTTCACAACAATTGTAAGGTTAAATGTTGTCATGTTCATGCTGTATAACCCTGAAATTAGGAATGGCCAAACTAATCAAAAGACCATTATTAATTCCTATAAGGGAAGACGTATTTTATATATTTTTTGAGTTCTCAAGTAAAAGTTTTCCATTGATTCTTTAATAAGCTATAGAAGTCAACAAATTACCCTGGCCCATAAAAGAGGTACCGTCTAGCTTACAAGCTGCATCTATGTATACCTTATCCGAAGAGGAGCGTTAATAACGAGGAGGGATAAAAACTACGTGATTCTTAAAATTTCCTATTTCAACCACAGAGAGAGGGAAAAGTAGAATAAATAATAACAAAAACATAGAATACATGAAAAGAAGTCCATGCACCGACAATTTTGTACCCCTCGTATACAACGTACACAAGTTATTTAGTTCCATCTTTAAACTCATGAACATCACAAACTCCTGAGAAAAGTTTTAATAAATGCTTTTAAATTTGGTATGTTATACTATCAAATAATAGAAATTTACACAAATGAAAACCCTACAAACTCTACATTTACATCCACTTCAACTGATTGACAAACGAGCAATCGAAAAATTACCTTAACTTAGCCCCTAGTTATTTATGAGATATTATTTTCAAAGGCATCAGAGCAATCTCTATACAATCCACTCTCAGAAGAGCACTCGCGGTATCGGATAAAAGGTCCTTTCGATAGAAAAATCGAGTCAAGAGCCTTTCTCGATCCTAATAAAGTACCCAACAGGCATCGAAGATGGTCTCAACGATAATAGTCGACAATTAACAAAACACAGAAAATGAAACCTGATGTATTTCGAATTGCAGACGACTAAACCCCATCATGCTTTTACGAGAGTCAGAACCAAATCCAGGACCGACCAATTTTAATAATTTACCAACAATTAAGCAAACATTTAAGTGACTAAGCCATTAAGGCCCATCCGATTAAGACTTCTTAGATAAATTTTGGCCTCACAAAATATTTCGTTGGCAGCCTTCCACCTTAATTGCAATTTTAATAAATTATTAGTTAACTTGAAAGGGAAATAACAACGGTTTAAGAGCAAAGGTCGAGTAACTGCCATGGGGAACGGTTACTTCGCTGTTTACCGATGAATTTTGTAACATTAGACATTGTGGGGGTTAGATGTTATAATAAAGTCATTAGAACTTATTTCTGAGACGTCTCAACTGGGTCGTGTTGCAACCGGTAGTAGGTGAACCCACTGAGTTTGTTTCGCTGGGTCTTCTCAGTTGGGGCGCATTGGATCCGGTGGTAACATGAAAGCGCAACCGTCGTTATAAACACAAGGTCCACTATAATAATACCATAATATAGACAAAACCATTCAGACAATATGTACTAAAAATATAGCTATAACTATAAAATTTGATCATTAAACTTAATCATAATCTCTTTGACAATAAGTTAATACAAGCTAGCTAAATATCATTGCTATTATAAAATAAATTTTATAAATGCTTTCATACAATCCGTGTACCTAAATATCTATGTACTTAGAAATAATAATGTATACTTAATTATATTACTACAAACATGTTCTGACTATTTACAAGCGCTTTTTTAAAGTCTACGTGAATAAAAACCGTTTGTATTTATTATTTATTTTATTTAAAAGACATGCACCTGCACCTAATTTATATAAGTAGTAATAATATGGTCCCTACAGCCCCATGACCAGTCACAATGGAGACGAGCCGTTTATGCTGGGCATATAATCTTACTAATATTATAAATGTGAAAGTTTGTAAGTATGGATGGATGTTTGTTACTCTTTTACGTAAAAACTACCGAATAGACTTTTATGAAACTTTACAATAATATAGCTTATACATCAGAATAACACATAGGCTATAATTTATAAAGTTTAACGCGGGTGAAACCGCGGGGCACAGCTAGTAATGCATAAGTGCGTGAAGGCTAAGAAGTAAGCTCATTATAACTTGATACTAGGGAGCGTTCAGGCGACCTAAGGTTTTACGTGCTCTTTGAGACACAGACGTGTCATATGCGGTATGACACGTCTGTGGAGAAGAAGAGTCTAATTGTAGTAAAACCGGCCAAGTGCGAGTCAGACTCGCGCACGAAGGATTCCGTGCTCGTATCTATAAAAACGGCAAAATATCATATTTGTTGTATGGGAGTCCCCCTTAGATAAGATACGTGTTTATTTGCTTTAAAAATGGTATGATGGTGTTACAAATTGGTTTCATATTACATGTTTAGCTTACAAAAAATGTAAAAATTGCGTGCGTAACATTTAATAATATATGTCAATATATAAATAAAACTAAAAATTTATACAATATTATCACAATAATTAATTAATCTAAGTGTATGATACACTATTAGTTTATTTAAATATTTGTTTTATTTTAATTATTTTTGTTTAAAGTGTATATTAATTTAAATATTCTGTGAATATTTCAAGCGTCTACCTGTGCCGTTATCAATATATAGCAAAAGCGAGCAAAAATCACGTTTGTATGGGAGCCTCCTTAAATATTTATTTTATTCTATTTTTTAGTATTTGTTGCTATAACGGCAACAGAAATTCATCTGATGTGAAAATTTCAACAGTCTAACTATCACGGTTCATGCGATACAGCCTGCTGACAGACGGACAGACAAACAGTGGTCCCGTTTTACCCATTAGCAACGGAACCCTAATTATATCTACATGGCTCAACACCCTCTTGTTATACCAGTAGTTAACGCTTTGAAATCAGAGGGACTCAGATTCAATAGAAAATTAATTCTTAGTTGGTCGCCTGCCAATCAAAGTGTTAACAAGGCTACTATTAAGCCACAAGGTTTGTTATAAATCCATCATGCCTTTAAGCACGATTATAACAATGGAATATAACAAATAAAAGAAAGATAGTTCACGCTAAGCATCAATAAAAGGTATTAAACAGTTAACAATGACATGAAAATTCATTAAAGTACCGATACGTCACGCTACTCAAAAAGTATTATATAAATGTTAGGTGTAAAAACCACCATAGAATTCTGCTACGTAGCGTTGGGCCGCTTTTAAAATTGACCACTGTAGCTGGGAAAAGCTCGCTGAAAATAGAGTTGAATGGCGCAAACGTGTAGTGGAGGGTCGTAAGATCTGTGATGAAGCCTGATTCGGAGTACTTGCTGATAAGAGACAGTAGCGATATGAAAGCGACTCGGCACCAACCACCGCAAACTGCTCTTGTCAGGCCTGCGGCAGGCTATGTCGCTCTCGCATCTGTTTGTTTAGCCACCATAAAAAATGTCTCTCAGGCAAAGCGCCGTAAATCGTCTGTAACAGACGCAAATGCCATATATAGTGTTAGGCATGCCATTTACCAAAAAAATCAATGGCTGAAGTCATATGTGAATTTCCTACAGGAATAATTATCACACATATGACATTTTTCAACTGTCACTGGTGTTAACGAAACAAGCATTGTGTAGAAGCGCGTAAAGACATTTTTGAACGCCATATAATTAACGCGTAATAAAAATATTTGGACATATACAAGTTATTACCAATTGAATTGGACACGATAGATATTAAGAGAGGTAGGGCACAGCGTTGATTTGCTCAAAGACCAGCCCGACTGGAGAAGTACCTCCACCTTACAGAAGACATTCCTTAATAATAACATGAATAACTTAATGTTGTGTTTCTGCGTGTGAGTAAGGTTGCCTGAGGTCATCAGTGTGGGAGAAGGGTCAGAAACACTGGTTTTCTGACTCTTTTAATGGCCGGCAAGACATCCGCGATATCTGGTGATGCGAGTGTACATGGGCGGCAGTGATCTCTTACTATTAGGTGACCCACTTGCTCCTTTGTCACCCACTGATATAAAAATAAAGAAACCATTACATTGCATTGAACAGAATGTATGTTAAAGCATGAACAAAGACTGCTTGTCTATTTATAACTCACTAATTAATATTAATTTATATATGCTTGTCAATACTGGATATAAACGAAGGAATTAGCTGATAATGGTACACAGAAATAAAATAATTACAGGCCCCAGCCGCAACAACTGCGATGTAACTGTTAGCCAACAATACACAAGAAACTTTGCTAATTAACAAACAGGCAATTAGCCACAGCTCGTTAATATTAGCTGTTCATTGCTTTCGTGAACATAGAAACTGTAGATAAAGAGGTTATAGAGAACTACATGATATAAAAATAAGATAATATACTCATCAAAAGATTATATAGCTGTATTTAAATCGAAGTAAAGAACAAAGGATGTAATTTGTGTCCGTCTATTATATGTTTGTGAAGTACCCCGCGACACAGGGATTAGATTGCCTCGTACGGGCGTTGTCATTAAAAAAAAATTGAATCAGCCAATTTTATTGAGAATTAATATTAATTATTATATATATATATTATTTTTGTTGAGGCGACACGTTCCCAGAATGCTGGCTTATATTTCGCCTAACAAATAGGTATTGCCATACAGCGTGGTAATGCTGCCAGTATTCTGGGAACATTACCGATACAAGAATATTTTGAATACCTTTAACTTAATTATTAGATTTGATAGATATTAGAGATGTTGTTAATACATATATATTGATTATTTATAATATATCAATATATATTATTGATTATTTAAATATTAAGTTTTTTTCTGTATTAATGTTATTCTATATACATCTACACGTCATGGGCTCTACATATACATACATAGACTCACGCCTGCTTCCCAGAGGGGTAGGCAGGCACAACGGACTTCCATTGGCTACCCTCTTTGCATACCTCTTTTGCATCGTTTACTTTCTTTATATTCTTCATACATGCTCGATGGTTTAGGGTACTTGTGACCTGGCCTTCCACGTACAAAAAGCTTAACAAAATGGGCAACAAGTTAATTGATAGCATGCATGGCCTAAATTGTACGGGATTGTCATAAAAGATCATAAATTACTTTTAATCGATCTCTCTTGTCATTATCACATGTATTACATTTTTTTTAAACCAGACTGACGACCCACCTCACTAGGTAGGGTTGAATATGGCGCTAACAACCTACATGGCATAACTCACGCAATCTCTAATGACCCTACTCTACACCACAACATGATCCTCTTAGTCGGCGAATAAACGCTATGCTCTTCTTCACCTTAGAAGTGCTACCGTTTAGGACTACGTTACGTGCAGGCTAGGTCGTTTGATAGCCAAAGTTCACAATTCGACCCTCTTATTAGTGCATTCTAACAACTAACCCGCTTGCTATTTAACTACGATTTCAAGACAACATTTTTTGGTAGTATATTTGATAAGGACACAAACCTCGGGAATACGAGAATTTTCTTACACCGTATCATGGCATCTTTGAAATACTAATTCAGATCTCTAAATTCGTGACGAAATGCGTATATGACGAATAGCGTTTGTGTCAAAGGAAGTAAGTGACGAAGTGCGATCATGACCAAGTGCGAATATGACGAAATGCGTGAGTGACATATTGCTAAAATTTATAATGCGTCACAAGCCGCGTATATGACAAAATGCGTTAGTGACATTAGGCGGAGAATCCTTTTGTCGGATTTTAGACTGCACGTGTGGCGCAGCGGCTAAGATAGTCGCCTCGCCGCTTAGTGTCGTAGGTTTGAGTCCCGCGCCGTCAACTATTTGTGTGACCCATAAATAGTTGTCATGAGGCTGGATGTAATTTGTGTCCGTCTATTTTATGTTTGTAAAGTACCCCACGACACAGGGATTCATTCCCTAGTGCGGACGTTGTCTTCAAAAATAAAATTAGGTTGTTTAGAATTTGATGCGTTTTATGGTTTAATTATACATTATACCTGGTTTTTAATTCCATTACTAATGTTGTAAACTACTTTGACTACGTAGTAAATTGATGAGATTTTAGCTCAAGTCTCGAATGATAACTAACCGAATTATAAAACTTAATATATACCTATAAAACTTAATAATCTGCGAGTAGCACGTTCTACTAATATGTAAACCTATAGGGATTTAAACCAGAGCCAACTTTAGAACATACTTCGTTAAGATTTCTCAAGATATCTCTATTATTCTCAGTATTCTATTCTTTACTTGCATATTTGTATTAACTCAAGTGGCTAACATAACTAACTAAAGACATTTGCGACGCCAAACAAATAGGTTAGCTGCCGAGTCTTTGTGCAAGTTTGGTAGAGTTTGATGGATACTATAATGAGTGAAGTTACGACAATGGTTATCTATAGCATATGTACATATTGTTCTATGTCGACGTAAATTCAAAATCACATATAAATAAACCACATTCTACTAACTTAGAAATACGATTTGGAATTGAAAAAACAATCAAATATTTTAATAGGAATGTATAAAAGAACTTATTGACAATTTATTCCTAAAGTTTGAACATAATGTTTTTAGCCTGTTGGTTTAAGGGCTAGTGAACCTGACTTCTAAGCGAGAGGTCGAGGGTTCGATCTCCACCGTGGAGAAATCTTCGTGTGATGAGCTCGATTATTTATTGTGTCTAGGGGTGATATTATGTATGTATTTAGAAATATAAAAGCATGTTTATCGGTCGTCTGCTTCCCATAGTACAGGTTCTGATTAGTTTAGAACTGTGTTAGTCTTAAATTATACAAAATTTTATTGATAAAATTGTATAGGTATTAGATATAAAATTTAATGAATATTGTTGATATATTCACCATTTCTAGTACATCCTAACAGTATCTAGAAGAGATTTTGCTTTCATATACCATACCTATATTGTTATTATCTTGATGGTCGTATTGAGATAGATACCGCCCACGCCTCATCTATAAATACGTATTGACAGCGCCTTTATTGTGTAGGCGGGAAAAGCAGGTTTTTATAGCTTTAAGTGCATCTGACGTAGCGATCACAGTTCTGGAAAAAATGCTGCAATAACTAGATTGTGAAACGACTATTGACGTAAAAAGTTTTTATATGGCATTGGACAGTCCAAAAGAAATTTTATACATGTAATAGAGCATACGCAACAAAAATGTTTGTAAATTATGTACAAAAATGCAGTTGAATAATTTAGAAATTATTTAAAGCCGAGTGCTTTTTAAATTGCAATGTCATTTCGCGACAAAGAATTTTAGGCAAATTCAAAAAAATGAGCTATTAACTTAACCCTTAATAGGGCATAACGCATGTTAATAATTCATAGGTTTTAGCTCTTATTACAACAGAATAGAGTTTAAAATGATGTGGTAACTATTATACCATTGCCCCATTAAGGGTTAAAACAAGAACAATTTTAAATTCATAAGGTATCACCCAGTAAGCATATATGTTCATACATTACAAGTACCCGATAAAAAATCACTAAATACATGAAATATCTTTCTGAATTCGATAACGTCAATATTAGCCTTTTCATTCATTGGGTATTATTAAAAGCAATAGGAACAGCGGGCAGCCAAACGGTCAGAATGGCGGACTTTAGTCCAAGCCAAAGTCGACTGTTTCGAGTCTGGAAGGCGCGCTGAGCTGAATACCAAGCGGGATGAATTGAAAGCCAGACCACCTTTGGCGATCAATTACAATTATGACAATGACATGCCCGCAATGTGCGAGGATTTTTCAAATAAAATTGGCTACATAAACCACATGCGAGCACATGAACGTCGGCTACAGTAGGAGAAGAAGCGGTCGCCGTGGCCGAAATCGGCCGGGACCACATCATCATCATTAATAAAAAATAAATGCACTTTATTGCACACCATTTACATAGCATATAAAGGCTACAATAGGCAGTCTTCTCGGTTTAATAAGAATTCCTCAAAATTCCATGCTTGAAAACAACGGTACCAGTTCTTCTTCGTTATACTCTTGGTGTATCACAAATACTACCGTAGGTGGGTAAGTAAAAAATAATATAATAAAACAACAACTGGTCACATAGATCTATCCGTTATTAAAATCAACTGTAGATAAATCAAATGTTAATGTTATGTATATTGGTCGTATAAGGTTTTGTAAATCCTGCACTATCGAATAGGGCTTAACCTGTAGTGGTAGCTGTATGTATAAATAAATAAATAAATATTATGCATACATTTTTTTAATCAAATGTTAATGTTATGTATATTGGTCATATAAGGTTTTGTAAATCCTACACTATCGAATAGGGTTTAACCTGTAATGGTAGCTGTATGTATAAATAAATAAATAAATATTATGCATACATTTTCTTATTTTATTTTATTTTCAAATTTCGAAAACTTACAGCTAACAGGTTACAATTATTTCGGATGAATAAAAAAGAGATGAGTTTTCACAAATAACTTAATAAAAACATAATTTATACAAAGGCAAGTGTTTTTACTCGACTATTAGTTAATATTGAGCTGCCTTTTACAATACGTCGACGCTCGCTTCATAGTTTATTCACATAAGCCAATATAATCAATCTAGCTTCACGCGAGTAGCATAGAATATAAAGCTGAACAGCATCTACTTGCAGCGAGGTGCTATCTCCTGTTATTTATGTGACTACACTACCTTCATCCTATATTGAACGGTAAAACCTGTAAAGTTCCCTGGAGTTCAAATGTATAATATTGTGGAGTGAAAATATTTAAAACTAGCCGTGCCCCGCGGTTTTACCCGCGTTAAACTATATAAATTATAGCATACGTGTTAATCCAGAGTGTCAGCTAACTCCATACCAAATTTCATTAATATCGCTCCAGCTGTTTAGACGTGAAGAGGTAGTAAACATACACACTCACAAACTTTCGCATTTATAATATTAGTAGGAAGTAGGTTATTACTACAAGGTTTCATCAAAATCCTTTCCGTAGTATTTATGTGACTCCACTAACTTCATTCTATATGGAACGGTAAAGCCTGTAAAGTTCCCAGGAGTTCAGACGTATAATATTGTGGAGTAAAAGTATTTTAAACTAGCTGTACCCCGTGGTTCCACCCGCGTTAAATTATATCATGTGTTATTCGGATATATAAGCTATATTACTACAATTTTGAATCTAAATCCTTTCTGTAGTATTTATGTGACTCCATTAACTTCATCCTATATTGAACGGTAAAGTCTGTAAAGTTCCTAGGAGTTCAGACGTATAATACTGTGGAGTAAAAGTATTTTAAACTAGCTGTACCCCGTGGTTTCACCCGCGTTAAATTATAGCATGTGTTATTCGGATATATAAGCTAAATTACTACAAGGTTTCATCTAAATCCTTTCCGTAGTATTTATGGGACTCCACTAACTTCGTCCTATATTAAACGGTAAAGCCTGTAAAGTTCCCTAGAGTTCAGACGTATAATATTGTGGAGTAAAAGTATTTTAAACTAGCTGTACCCCGTGGTTTTACCCGCATTAAATTATAGCCTATGTGTTATTCGGATGTATAAGCTCTATTACTACAAAGTTTAATCTAAATCCTTTCCGTAGTATTTATGTGACTCCACTAACTTCATTCTATATTGAACGGGAAAGCCTGTAAAGTTCCCAGGAGTTCAGACGTATAATATTGTGGAGTAAAAGTATTTTAAACTAGCTGTACCCCGTGGTTCCACCCGCGTTAAATTATATCATGTGTTATTCGGATATATAAGCTATATTACTACAATTTTGAATCTAAATCCTTTCTGTAGTATTTATGTGACTCCATTAACTTCATCCTATATTGAACGGTAAAGTCTGTAAAGTTCCTAGGAGTTCAGACGTATAATACTGTGGAGTAAAAGTATTTTAAACTAGCTGTACCCCGTGGTTTCACCCGCGTTAAATTATAGCATGTGTTATTCGGATATATAAGCTAAATTACTACAAGGTTTCATCTAAATCCTTTCCGTAGTATTTATGTGACTCCACTAACTTCGTCCTATATTAAACGGTAAAGTCTGTAAAGTTCCCTAGAGTTCAGACGTATAATATTGTGGAGTAAAAGTATTTTAAACTAGCTGTACCCCGTGGTTTTACCCGCATTAAATTATAGCCTATGTGTTATTCGGATGTATAAGCTCTATTACTACAAAGTTTAATCTAAATCCTTTCCGTAGTATTTATGTGACTCCACTAACTTCATTCTATATTGAACGGGAAAGCCTGTAAAGTTCCCAGGAGTTCAGACGTATAATATTGTGGAGTAAAAGTATTTTAAACTAGCTAAGCCACGCGGTTTCACCCGCGTTATACTTAACAAATTATAGCCTTTATAAGCTATATTACTTTGACTGCACGTGTGGCGCAGCGGCTAAGACAGTCGCCTCGCCGCTTCGTATCGCGGGTTCGAGTCTCGCACCAGACAACTAGTTGAGTGACCCATATATAGTTGTTCTGAGTCTGAATGTAATTTGTGTCCGTCTATTATATGTTTGTAAAATACCCTGCGACACAGGGAGTAGATTCCCTGCGGGCGTTGTCTTAAAGAAATACTACAAAGTTTCATCAAAATCCTTTCTATATAAAGCATTAAGAAATTTCAAATATAGGTACTAAATATTTGAAATTTCTTACACATTTTAAAGCAAAAAATATACACTTACTCCTACGCTGTTTTAGGCCTATTAACTTTATATCTTGAATGACATGATTAATATGATATAATATTAAAATTTTGAGTCATATTTTTAAAATAAAATTTGAATCATATATTTATATTAATTGTATTAAAATTAATTAATATTATTTTTTTAACAAGGATTCGAACGTATTAACCCCTTGCGTTCGTGTTTCAAATCATATCGTAGTTCTATAAAACCTTAAGGATACGTAAGTTTACAACCCATAGACGTCCAGTATTTACTATTTCTATCAGAAAATATATTTACTTCCAAATATTTCACTAAAAGATTTATCAGTCTGAAACAAGATCTAAAATCTGGTAACAAAGTCGTAAATAAGTCTCCCATTTTCTTCGGGCATAGATGGAAGGATAATAAACAAATAGTAGTATTCAATCACAAAAACCTGCTACCTATATGTTAGCTCTGATTTTGTATCTGTTTCTTTAGTAATCAGAAAAGTTCTTCTACTTGAAAATAGGTACACCCTACACAGGCAGTGAAAGGCCGTTCCAGTTTAAACTAGAACAACTGTAACTATTGTCCCATTTTAGCGCACACCGAGTCAATATTGAAACACGGCCATTTTGCATACGGTACGTCTCATGATCTGCTGAATAGGATAGAGATTTCTCAGTGAATATGTCTCTACCATGTAGAGTAATTGATGGGGTCCATGTTGAAATATCGCCTGTCCATGGGATTCTATGGGATCAATGGATCAGGAAAAGATTAGCACTCGACGTTATGAGTCAAGGGATGTTCGAGAGTAATGTTCCGTGTGAATTGAGGTCATGCGTCGATGTGTTCTTTAGGAGAGTTGATATAAACAGCAATGTAGGTGTCTTTTTCGATGATTTAAAAAACTACGCTTGATAGATCAATCTTTTTTTTTTCTTTTAATATTCAAGTAAACATTTATAATGTCCTGGTTTCACTTTCCATGCCTCATAGACTTTAGAACTAAGAGGAGGAATAGTATTTTTTTTATAGAGTAGTATAAATATATTATTATAATATTTTTTAAACTATGTAGTTAGTTTTATTAAGACCATTTTTTTTCACTCGCGGATTTATAGAAACTGCTATAAACTGTGGTCACTGCTACCATACGTAGTCCTTTTTATCATTTTAGTACAGACTCCAGCACATTCAGATATCCCAATCTGTCAAATTTCTTTTAGAGATTTTCAACTTTATCACATAATCATAAGGCTCACTTTCATTTGGGGAAATTTGACAGATTGGGGTAGCTTGATGTGCTGGCGTCTATACAAAACCAAAAGTGCAAAACAAAATTATCGATCCCGATTCCTCCATATCAATTTTTTGATTTTCTGCACTGTATATAATATTTAACAAAAGTTATTCATTAGCACGCAAGTAGACATTACCAAAATTTGTATGCACCAAACCGTTATACGCTTTGGAAGATTTATATTTTGTTCTTACTTATAAAGATTTATAAAGATTAACGGGCCGGTTGGCGTGGTTGCTAGATTTGCCTTTGCCGCAGATCGTGGGTTCAATTCCCTCCCAGGATATATATTTGTGTGCATGAACATGTCTGTTAGTCCCGAGTCTGGGTGTAATTATCTATATCAGTATGTATTTACAAAAGAAATGTAGTTAATATATTTAGTTATATATATATATCAGTTATGTGAGTTATCTGGCTTCCATAGTACAAACACCAGCACATCCAGCTACCTTAATCTGTCAAATTTATAAGATTTTCAACTTTATTACAAAATCATTAGGTTCACTTTCAGTTGGGGAAATTTGACAGATTGGGGTAGCTTGATGCGCTGGCGTCTGTTCAATGCTCTGCTTAGTTTGGGTCGTGTGTCCGATAATATTTAACTTGTTACATATTTGAATTTAACACACATTTTGAATAACACAATATAGTTGGGTATAGTGAACCATTTCATGATCTGAGCCCATGCTTGAGATTACATTAAATGTTTACTGGTAACAATGTGAGGTAGCATATTATTTTAATATCAGCCTAGGCAACAAATTAATCCCACCATAAAAAAAGTTATTAAGAAGTTATAAAGGTTCCACTTGTTAATTTCGGTGCTGTGGTTCCTTGACATGTAATGTATTAATTTGATTGTATTATTTTATTTGTTATTAAATGTAATATGTCATTAAAATTAATATAAAGATTTTATGTCGACAACTCCAATTTTGTACACCGATTATATTCAGCAAAACATGAACGGAATGATATTTTATATTAAAACCAATGTATTAAAAAAAAAGGTTTTTATTCACGTAGACTTTAAAAAAGCGCTTGTAAATAGTCAGAACATGTTTGTAGTAATATAGTTGTATACATTATTATTTCTAGTAACATAGATATTTAGATACACATTGTATGAAAACATTTATAAAATTTATTTTATTATCGCAATGATATTTAGCTAGCTCGTATCAAGTTATTGTCAAGACATTATGTTTAATTATCTAGTTTAAGTCTAATATTTTTACTACATATTGTCAATGGTTCTGTCTATATAAAGGTATTATTGTATACCTACCTATGTTAATCAAAAGTAATAAATGATTACTGATTACATAATCATGCCAAGTAACAAAATAGTTCCTGTATGGTTTCGAATTTAAATTGTAATGATAAACCTATATCCTATTACCAACCAGCAAACAATAGAACTTGGCTAGCTTAGCAAACTCCAGGCTAAAGTTAAACCGAGGCAAAGCCACTGTTGTTATTGGAGCCGCAATCCGATGGCTAAATGACGTGATAACGTCATTGTTTCACTTTGTGCCTTGATTTCGTCGGAATCGAACATGATATCATCTCATTAGTAAGTAACTAATTGTATTTATTATATTAAAAGGCACTCATAACTAAATGCTCTCACCGGTCCGGCGAGGTTAAGTAACTAGGCTTGCCGTCAGCCCATAGACGGGTGACCGCCAAATTGTTTAATTTCTGAGCGTTTTCCTATTTCGAATGGCACTTCAAACTGTCAGTCCCGGTTGTAGTCATCATCTCAACAGTCGTTAAGCTATGTTAGAGGCATACTGGGCGGCTTGAACAACTGTGACTCTGGGCGAACTACAGCCCATACGATAAGGAAGGAAGGATAAAAAAATAACGTCTTCCTGGTCGAAATTCGGTTAGTAATATATATATATATATATATATATATATATATATATAAAGGTCTATATCTATATAAGAATGTATGCACAAAAGAAAAGTATTATATGTAGTATATCAGTTATCTGGTTTCCATCGTACAAGCTCTGCTTAGTTTGGGATCAGTTGGCCGTGTGTAAATAATGTCCAGGATATCATAACTCACAATAAACTGTTCTGTAATAAAAGTATGTGCAGCCCTTCGATCTCACGTGTAACGTTTTGTTTGAAGTAGCTGTTGGATTTCAGTTCCATTCGCTTCTTAATTTATTTTTATTCAGTGCTTAAATGTAAGTTTAGTGCTTTAATACCTTTATTTTCCGTATTGTATTCAATGTTACCAAAACAACCTTACCGATTTCAAATCTTAAAGTTTATTTCGCAGTAAAAGAAGAAACAAAACAGTTTTCCAGCTCAAAGAATCAGAAGTGATAAAAACAAAATAGATCGCCGAATTTTCTCCGAGAAATATGTCAGAGTAAACACTGAATTTCTCATTTTTATGTGAAATTCGATGAACAAATTTAATAGGTTCTTGAAATTTCTATCTCAAGTCAATGAGATCAATGAGATAATCTAATAAAATAGTTTAGTTGTTGTCAATGTAGTATTCTCTCTCAATAGTTAACCGATTCCGAATACATCCGAATACATGCTGCTTCAAATATTATTAATATGTTTCCCAGAAAACATGATTGGCAGACAGTTCTTAGTAGACGAAACAATAAATGTGGACGTTTTTGCCAGTTGCAGGATCTTGTTCTTCATAAAGTATGAAGTTACAATAAAAATATATATTCTGGGAAATTACTTACTTACTTATCATATGGGCAGTGGTTCCCCTAGTATTAGAGTGGTTCAACCGCCCGGTAAGCCTCTGACATGGCTTAACGACTGTTGCCTAAATACTGAAACTGGGACTGAGCTTAACGTGCCCTCCGACGCATGGATACGCTCAGAAATTAAACCACTTTGGTAGTCACCCATCTATGGACTGACCGCCAGCCTTGTTGCATAACTTCGCTGATCACTTATGGACCAGTGATAGCATCTAGCAATGATTAATATGAGTAATAATATATGAATAATAGCTATGATAATATCAAAAGTATTAAAGGTTACTAAACAACTAAGGGCACACCACGTTTTTTAAACGCGCCGTTGACGCGCGTTTGTATCGATACAGACGCGTGTTAGCGTCGCGTCTGTATCGATTCAAACAAACACCAAACTGCTCTGTAGGATAAAAGCGCGCCGTCGACGCGCGGTACTAAAACGCGGGTCGACGGCGCGTTTAAAAAACGTAGTGTGCACAGACTCTGAAATCTCTAACTACACAACACTACTTCACAGTATTAAGCGCTTTTTAAAAATTGCGTGAATAATAACCGTTTTTATTTTGCTTTTATTTCAATTACTGAATGCTAATCCTATGGACTTAAGAAAATCAACAATACGGTACTTTGGTTTGCAAACACTCGTTAAATTTCTAGAAACAGGTTAGTTTAACCGCGCGCTAATAACGCCTACGGTGAACGTACAAGTATCTACGTAGACATAGTACCTCGACTGGTAGTAAATCAGCGTGCCCCCTTTTGGGAAGTGGATCCTGTCATTGCGAACCACACGAAACTTACGTTTGGCTTCTATAGATGTGCAACACGAGTTAGACTCTGACCATAGACCGGTCACCCTATGTCTCGCCTCTCGCACCGGTCCGTCTGACCGCGGCGAGAACGACCCCCCCAGATATGCGACCGATTGGAGGAAACTTGAGGAAAAACTCAAGTCAACATCATCGGTCCATCTAGACGCGATCCCCTCTCTCATAGAGACCCCTGAGCAAACGCACGCAGCGATCGGCTCACTCACGACTCACGTTCAAATCCAAGTGAACGAATGTTCCCGGGAGATTCCAGCGACTGATGAGTTCAGCCGATGGAGACTCCCGGCTGATTTGCGTGAGCTGATGACTGAGAGGAATGCAGCCATCAGAGCCTACGACTCCTATCACACTGAGGAAAACCGCAGACGCATGCGTTCCCTTCGGCGAGCCGTAAGGGAATGTATAGCCGAGTTGCGGGATAACCAGTGGGATAGGAAGTTAAGCGAGATAGATCCTTCGCACCTGGCCTTTTGGGAGCTCTGCAAACGGCTCAAGTCCGACACTCAATCGACCATGCCTCCGCTGCACCGACCGAATCAACGCCCAGCGTTCGATGACGTCGAGAAGGCGGAGTGCCTGGCCGACAGTCTAGAGGCCCAATGTTCGCCCAGCACTCTACCAGTAAACCCGGACCACCTTACTAAGGTCGACTCTGAGGTAGAACGTAGACTCGCTGCCCCACTCCCCCCGACCCCGATAGCACCCAGGGCAGAGTCCTCCCGGGAGAACGATGCCGTGGTAATAGACGACGATGACGACCCCCTGAGGCCAGTTACAATCGACGAGGTGAGGACCCTGATCGGGGGTCTCCGCCCACGTAAAGCCCCCGGCGCCGACGGTATCACCAATCGTGTGTTCAAGCACTTCTCTGTGCCCCTACTTAACCTGCTGGCCGCGATCTTCAATGCGGCCACAAGCAGGCCACAGTGATTGGTATACCGAAACCCGGCAAAGTCAAAACCGACCCGGCTAGTTATCGCCCGATAAGTCTCCTCAGCACGATGGGGAAACTTTACGAGCGCATAATCTACGCCCGCCTCTTGGCATACACCAATGCCAACAAACTCCTCCCTGACGTCCAATTTGGCTTTCAAGCCAGACACTCATGTGTTCACCAGGTGCACCGCATCGTTGAACACGTTCTCGTAAAATCAGCCCGGCAAGGTTGCCACACCGGAGCACTCTTCTTCGACGTGGCTAAAGCATTCGACAGAGTCTGGCACAACGGCTTATTATACAAGCTGTTGGAGTACGAAGTACCAGACCGTCTCGTACACAGTTCCCCAGGGGTCAGTCCTCTCTCCCCTCCTGTTCTCGCTGTACACCAGCGACATTCCCACCCCCAAGGCGGCCCAACTGGCCCTCTTCGCAGACGACACCGCTCTGTATTACTCGGGCAGAAGCCCGAGTGCCATTCACTCTCGACTCCAATCCGCAGCCGACGCCTTAGGCGACTGGTTCAGGAAATGGAGGATCGAGATAAACCCCTCCAAGAGCACTGCCGTGCTCTTCTCTAGGTCAAGACCCCCCCCGATCCTACCACCCGTCCGAATGTTCGGCGAGCCTATCCCTTGGGAGAGGAAAGCCAAATATTTAGGGGTGATCCTCGATCACAGGCTAAACTTCAGGGAGCACCTGCGGACCGTTCGCAATCGGGCCGCATTTGCTCGATTACACTGCCTCTTGAATGCACGCAGTAAAATGTCCCTTGTTAACAAGGTGAGAATTTACAAGACGTGCATTCGACCGATAATGACGTACGCCAGCCCGGTGTTCGCGTACGCCAGTCACAAATCCCTATACCGACTCCAAACGCTTCAGAATCGGTTCATGCGGTGCGCCGTGGGCGCACCATGGTACGTCCGCAATAAAAACCTACACGCCGATCTCCAACTGCCTACCATCAAGCAGTGGATGAAGCAGGCGTCAAAAACATACTTTGACTCGGCCACTCACCATCCAAACCATTTGGTGGTAAAGGCGGTCAAGTACACCCCATCGCGCTTCTCACGTAAGCACCGTCGTCCCAGGTCCGTCTTGGACGAACCGGACGACGAGATTACTACTTACTTAGAACAGATCAAAACCATTAGAAACTCCCGTGACACTCCACACAGACCGATAATTCGTACTCGTCGGACGAGAGTACGACCGCGATCGCGTCGCGACCTCCAACGCCCTCCATGACCCTTAGTTTGCATATCGTACCGATAAAAAGCCCCCCTCAAGGCGGACGGGGGGCCGCGTCATGTTATTAACGTAGAGCGAAAGTTGCACAAAACTCCCTAAAATGATGATCTTGCCCTCTCTCCGCCAGTAATCGCCCAGAGTCGAGGTTCAAACCCCACAGGGGGTGCCCTCCGGCGCGGGTTACTTAATTTCTAGACGGCTCGAGCCCTCTGCTCGCCTCTATAGTCCGGTGAAGCAGTGAAAGCCTCCTAGGCTAACTGTAGCGTCATACAAAAAAAAAAAAAAAAAAGTACCGCGACTCATTAGTAATTAGCCAAATAATATTGTTAATACCGTCACGAAAAAAATATAAAATATAAACTAAAAGACTACTTCATAAATTTATTGTAGGGTAGAGTGGTAGCCAATGAACCACCAAAAGTTTGAAGATCTCTAGCAAGGTGGTTATTGCAGTCCAAGAACATATTTTTATCTTACCAAATAGGTAATTTAATAAACTACCACATTGCACTAAACATTTTGAAAAATATTTGCTATTGCCTATTTGATACCGATTTTTAAAAAACAAGGTAAATGGTTCAAACTGTACCCGATGGGGTACACGATGAATCGGGGGGGGGGGGGGGGGTAGGACCGAATGATCCAGGTACACAATGAATCACTGTAATAGAGAAACCGATAATTGATTGCTTTTAGTTGAAAATAACTAACACAGTTGTAAGTTTTGTTGTTTGTTAAGTTTCATAATTATTTTTAAACCTCAAATCAGTCTTAAATGTTAACAAAATACATCAAAGTTTGTACCTACTCACTAAGTAATATTACTGTTATCAGATCACAACCAGTTTTTATTTTTATTAAGTGTAAATCACAATTTGTACTTAACAATTACAACAATAATAATTTCGCTCGTCCTCCGTCATATGGCCATAAAATGTATGTGCACAATCCAATAAATACTTATAATACTGTCTTCTTATACATCATTAAAAAAAATTGCTTGCATCGTAATGCGGCTCCAATCTACATGACGGATTGTTCCGATATTCCTTAATGTATCTTCATTGAGTGTTGGATAGGGAAGACTTGCTGCTTCGGCTGCCCTGCTCAGCCCCGACAAATGTCCGTGCGTTATTCCGTTTTTAATAGCTGCTTCCATGTGATAACCCTTTTTACGGGTTTGCTATCCTAGTGTGTTTTGACCCACGCTGAAATAAACAAATGGTACTCAATGATAAATGGTTATCTGGAATATTATCCCCACCTGTTTATATGGGTTATATGCCATGGCCATATAATCAGTGTTACCTACACAAAAGCATTATTAAAGCAAATCCCGCAAAGCGCCACTTACATGTGGTACACAATGAACCGTGGTTCACTGTTTACCCAGTCTATGTGGCTCACTGCGTACCCATCCCTTCTCAGGAAATGTAAGGTAATTTTTTACGCAATAACCTTCTAGAAGTCATTTCAAAAAGTAGTCTCAAACAAGCGCAAGGACCCTCATTACACATACAATTTACTCATAGTTTAATAAGAGCTAGTATAATAAAGTAATTACAAAAAGAAACTCACGATTTTTCCGTCGTTTTTGATATACAAAACACAAGGACGCGGCGCACTTGTTCATTTGTAGCGATAGGCGGCCGATATATGGCCATGGTCAAACTGAGCAGCATGGCAAGCGTGTCCTTATGAGCTTTTTGCAGGAGCTGGCAACGTTGCGTACTGCCTGTAGGCACGCTGGTTCATACGGTACACGCGGTTCATTGGCTACCACCCTACCCTAATGTATTACCATTTTGTAATGATACAGTCTTTATTTATACTAGATACTAGCTGTGCCCGCGACTTCGTCCGCATTTTGTAATGACTCCGTAAATGTTACATCAGAATATCTATGTTTCTTGTCCTATGACTTGTAAAACATTCACACAAATCTTACATATTTCCATACAAACATTCATCTCTTATTGTTATTTTACTCACTTGAAGGTGAAGCTTTTACAACAAAAATATCATATCTATTTATAACGAAAAAAAAAAGAGGATACTACCATAAAACTATTCATCGCCCCCTTTCAACCCCTTACAACCTTTTCTTCACATTAAAAAGCAGTCAATATCCTCTCTCGGGCTCTAGACTATCTGTGTACCCAATTCCATTTAAATCGGTTCAGTAGTTTTGGTGTGTAAGCGCGACAGACAGACAGAGTTACTTTCGCATTTATAAAATTAGTTAGGATTAAATTGTAAACTCCTGATAGCTCAAATATAAACCTAAGTGGTTTCTTAGAGCTATATTAATGTATGTCTTTATAAATTCTTTGAATGATTAATAAAAAATACAAATGTATGCTATGACGCAAAGCACGATGTGAACTTAACATAGTTACAATAATTACCATAGAAAGCTTACGGTTTCAATGGTATATATAATTGTACTAATTTAAGTAACGACAATTGAGACATCATAATATTATAAAAAAAAATAAAAATCTAATAGACGCGCTATTCCACAATAAAGTAGTTCATTAAAGTTTAAAACTGATAAACTAAGTCAATTTAATAAAGCATTTATATTATTTATTCAGGTCCGAACACTTGTTAAGTTATTCCTGAAACGTATATTGATTTTAACTTTTAAACTACTGTGTTTTTATTCAGTTATATATGACTAACCTTATGAACCTTCATCATCATCATATCAGCCGAAAGACGTCCACTGCTGGACAAAGGCTTACCTCAAGGATCTCCACGATAGCCGGTCCTGCGCTGCCCGGATACAGCGGCTTCCCGCGACACTTGCAAGATCGTCGGTCCACCTTGTAGCCTTACTGTATTTTTTTAAGATTTAATATATAAACCTTTGACGGGCCTGTTGGCGTGGTTGGCAAATGCTTGCTTTTCACGTCGGAGGTCCCCCACCCAGGACAGATATTTGTGTTCATGAACATGTCTATTTGTCCTGAGTCTGGGTGTAATTATCTATATATAAGTATGTATTTACAAAATAAAAGTAGTATATGTAGTACATATCAGTTATCTGGTTTCCATAGTACAGGCTCTGCTTAGTAGGGGATCATTTTATTTTGTCTCATCACTTATTACTAAATTAGATAAGGCGCTTATAGCCAGCTGTTGAATTCAAAGGTCCAAGTGATCGGCGAGGTAAAGCACCTAGGTACACACGGCTACATATCAAGCTATACATTTCCAATATAAACTGAACTGTCATTGTATGGAAATCCTATACAATGCGAGATCAGCTTATACTGGAAATGTATAGCTTGATGTGTAGCCGTGTGTACACTGTCAGATTCTAAATGGGTAGCCGGTTCAATTTCGTAGCGTCTCCGTGCTTTCAGAGAGAACGTTAAGCTTGTAGTTTTTAGGTAATAGTCATTAAACCTAGTAAAAGGCCTACTGGGTGACTTGACCAACTGTGATACCAAGGTAACCATAAATTAAAATACTAAATTAGACTATCTAATTCTCAACTGTAAATGAGAATGTAAATGTGTCGTCCCCTGTTTGCAGTACCTTTGTTTTGCATACATAGAGCTTATTTTGGCAAAATATTTGCTTTGCTTAGGTTTGCAGACGTAGAAGCAACAGTTTTGAGTTAACCTTTAACTTGCACTTGCTTTATAATATACTAGCAGTGCCCGCAGACTTCGTTCCGCGTTATAAATATTTTTGTCTCTGCCCGTTTGTCCTGCATATTACTTCGGTTTAAAAGTGCGGGATAAATAAAAACTATGATGATGAATCGTAGCCTTTGACCCTCCACAATAACGTAGCTTTCTATTGGTGAAATAATTTTGAAAATCGGTTCAGTTGATCCAGAGATTACCCCTTACAACGTCACAAACTCACATCATCACAAACGTTACCTCTTTATAATATTAGTATAGAAAACTTTGTTTTTATTACCCGAGTATTTAATATCGACAATGTTCAGATGCTTTAATATATTTCGTATTATTATATTGAGTACTTCTTTGATTTGAATTGGAAAATGAGACTTGACACTTTTGGGCCGAATGCGGAATATGAACCGACGTCAGTTCATTTTCCGGATTCGTCCCAAAAGTGTTATATGGGTCACCTAATCACATAATCCATAACATTTAAATAAGTAAACTAAGTAGTAACAGTAGTAGTTAACTTTCTAAATGGCAAGAAAAACGCATGTATCGTCCTTAATACCTACGTTTATGCTCAATTGTCCGCAAACATTTATATTTTATACTTTTTTAATAATTTAATTTGACTTAAAACTAACAAAAATAATTTTTTTGTAGTTTAAAGTAAAAACAAGTCGTTTTGTTTTTATATTGAGTTAGGAGATCAAATACGACGTATATGTAAAATAGTATTTTACTAATTAAGGGGATCAATCGACGAAGATGTATGCTTGGTGTGGTACCAGGGGATTTTTGGTAGAACCAGTTTCCACGTAGCAGGAATGGACTATCCGCTATTGCGGTTGAAGTTCGGATTTCTCTTTATTTATTGGCTTGCGTAGGACAAAAGCTTTTCTTGAAACGGCAAATTCATTTTATATGTTACCCGTAAAAGTTTTCCCAGCGTTAGGTCAGTTTCAGTAGTAATATAATCGTTCATTCCTATAGCAACTAGGAAAACGATATCACCCTTCCAATTTGTCGACTATCACCAACTATTGTAACGACTACAGAATATCTTTATGGCTTCCTTATGGTCGTCCGGCCCATTCTCCTTTTGCCGAGTGACCTCTTATTGAGATTACGGATGTTACAAGATTATTATTTTAAGCTCATGTAAATTTTATTTAAATTTTCACTTCATTTACTGTTTTAGATTAAATAATACTTTTAGGGTACTGTGAAAAAGAAAAAAGAAGGATCCCTCATAGGACTACTTGTGTATCACAATCAATTTGCATAGGAATTATTGGACGAAATTAGTTGAAATTTGGCAACAAAATTTTGAACACTGCCACTTGGAGGTTAATGAGGAAAATAAACAAAATGTTATGTTTTTGAGAAATGAATGTTAATGGGAATGTGTCATTTTTGTGTGTACAAAAAATGTTGCCCACAATGTGTTTATGGGCATAATTTTTTTTCTTAATAATATATCCTTTATTCAAAAGATTAATTTGAACGTTAATTACTAAGTAATTCACCCACTTCGTACCTAATTAACATCAATTTTAAAATATCAACACAATTAATTATAAATCAAACGAACTTACCTGTGAAGTTCGATGTTAATTATGTGAATGTGTTGGTCCAAGACGTCCTCTTCTTTGTAACTTGTAGTAGACGTATCGTCTCGCCTTTTAACCACGTATTTTTAAAGTTATCTCAGAAAAAACCTTTTTCATCGTATCCGGAACGCACCCGAACGCGCCTCTCGTCGCTTGAAACGTCACCTCTAGCTGTCATTTAGTTTGTAGATACCGTATTTCACGGCCTGAAACTTAGGGTATTTGTGAGCAAATTGGGTTTTAATTGGGTGGGAGTTAGGACGTCTTGGACCAACACATTCACATAATTAACATCGAACTTCACAGGTAAGTTCGTTTGATTTATAATTATGTTACATGTGTTGGTCCAAGACGTCCTCTTCTTTGTAACTTGTAGGATGTTCAAAGGGCCGTGAAATGTGGAGCTGAGGGTACAGACAAAAACAGTTAAATTTCTTGATATATGTGTATTTTTAATGGGTCTCATAATTTCTGTAAGGGACAACAGTTATTTACTTACTTAGACTTACAAAATATAAACTATATATTTTAGTAGATATTTTTAATAATTACTAATACATCCAAGTATATTTCCAGAAAACAATTTAGGTGATTCAACAACGGGTCTGTTGTACAAACGAGCATCACTCCAGCCTGCAGTTTTTCTGATTAGGTCTATGTTTAATCCACTCATTTTTGCCTTATACAAGGATACATGTCTGGCGTTATGTGAGCTAAATATATTGGTATTGATGCCACTTTCAGCCAGTTTCTTTAATCCACCGACTAATGGATTCAGACCCAATTGCTTTATATGGTTTTTAGAACTAATAAGCAATTTACCTTTACTTATGGCTCTCAGCTTCTCTGTCACTTTTATGTAATCTAAAAGTGCTACAGCTGGGTTTGTTAATAATGGAATGACTAGCACAGGCTGGCGTGTGCCATTTTAATGTGCTCTGTAATTTTAATAATTATTTTATCACTTTGGTTAATGATATTCTCCAGTTTAATCAGATTAAGAGTTAGTACTTTGTGTACTGTAAGTAATGCTAGTAGGGTGACCACCTTTTATCCTAACAATTTTAATGATATTTGTACATTTGGATAAAATGTGCATAGATAATTTAATACTATGTTGGGGCCCCATGTTATGTTATATCTAGGGATATTTGGTCTTAATTTTGACACATTTTTAACAAAGTGTTTCACAAGTTTATGTGAACCAACTTGTGTTCCTAATAGAGGAGACACTGCAGAACAGACATGACTTGAGGCTACCATATTTTAAGCCCTGGTTGTACAATACAGTGGGAAAATTTATGACATCTTCAGGTGAAGCAGAGAGAGTGTTCATATAATAACATAAACAGTGGTCCCATCAGTGTTTAAGGCAGGTATTGTATTAGGTATAACTACTTTCCGTAATTTATGCCATCATAATATCTATGGAAAATTTTGAGGCATTCCTTATGATTAGTGCTTGACGCATAAGACTGGAAGACACCAGCATAAGCTTAGAAGTGGGCGTGGCTGGCCGCTGATCGAGATCAGCAATGATCTGTTAGGTGTAAAGAAAATTGGTTCAGATTCAAGAAGGCTCACAAACATGGGGTACCATGGTTGTGTTGGCCAGTAGGAGGCGACTATATTAGCTTATCCCTTTATTATATATAGCTTATTACCCTTAGCTTTCTCATTCTTTATTTTTTTTATGGTTTTAAGTAATAATGAGAATGGGAGGAATGCATAAAAATATATTATTCCAAGATAATGTAAAGGCATCTATTGAAAAAGCATCAGGGTCTCTTTTCCAAGAGACAAAAATTTCACATATTGTGTTACCTCTTGTTGCAAACAGGTCTAACTCAGGTTGCCCCAATAAGGATACTATTTGTTTAAATGCATGTTCAGACAGCTCAAATTCTATATTTGAAAGGTCCCTTCTCAATTCTTTATGAGCTAGGGAGTTATCTTTGAGTTATATATAAGAGGTAAATAAATGTATATTTCTAATTTACCACCATTAGCAATATCTTTGGATTGTATATAAGAGGTAATTAAATGTATATTTCTAATTTACCACCATTGTCAAATTTTTCTAGTAATTTTGTTAAGGTTAGGGTATTAGACCCTACCCATGCGATTAATATATGAAATAGCAGTGGTCTTGTCCATTCTTAAGAGAATTTGGCAATTTTTGCAGATATGACTTTGAACGCATAAGAGCTGCAAGTAATTCTAGATAGTTAATGTGATTTTTACTTTCTACTTGAGTCCAGTGTCCACCTTACAACTGGGAGTCACAAGCAGCACCCCAGACAGTCAAACTAGTGAATATCATTTTTAACACTAGAATCTATGTGCTCTATACCAGTTAAAGTCTGATTTTAAAGATTTTAATAAGATCATTATTTTATTTATAATTATCATTATTTATTAAATTGAGGTATTTAATTCTTTCAAATACTTTTGTGTATAGCCATTCATACTTTACAACTGGACAGACAGGTGTGAGAAGACCAAGAAAATATGCAAAATGTCTTACCCTGCAATGATCTAGCTTAGAGAAATATAAGAGATAATTTGTAATATTTAAAAAAAAAAACATTTGGTAATTCAAGTGTCATTTCTGAGGAATTGAGGATAAAACCTAAAAAATAACATTTTTGAGAGGGTGTTAGTACACTTTTATCATAATTGATGATAATCCCAATGTGGTTAACAAGTTGGGATTAATATGTAAAGTATTTATTAAGTCTGAGTGTGATTTTGAAATTAGAAGTAAATCATCTAAATACATAGTACATAAAATACCCTGAGATCTAAAGTATTCTATGATAGGTTTTGTTATATTTGTAAATACATAAGGTGTAATGTTTAACCCGAAAGGGAGGACTCTAAATTCAATTAACTTATCTTTCCATTGAAATCTCAAAAGCTGTCAAGAGCTGTGGTATATACTTATAGCAAAGTATCCATGTTTAAGGTGAATCTTGGCCACATATCAATTTCATAGCAGTCCTAACATCCTCTAGTTTAAAGTGTGATATATGTATGTATGTACTTGTTAAGTACTTTTAAATTGAATATGAAACAGAACTCTCCATTAGGTTTTGGGGTTAAAAAATAGGGGACAAAAACTGATGTCTAAGTGGCAGACATTCTGTTACTGCACTAATTTATATGAGATGAGTTATCACATTATCAATTTCCCTAACTACAACATCTGAAATTAGATAGGTGACCCAGTAATGGGTATTTTATAACCATTAATCCAAAACAAGATTGTTTTATCATTGGTAATAGAATACCACATATTGTAAAAATTAAGAAGCCATCCAGCTTACTGTATCTCTACTTCCTGTGTTTGAATGGCTGTGCCTACTAAATAGGTCACTGTGGTGGACG
This sequence comes from Pseudoips prasinana, assembly GCA_951640165.1. Classification (NCBI taxonomy): domain Eukaryota; kingdom Metazoa; phylum Arthropoda; class Insecta; order Lepidoptera; family Nolidae; genus Pseudoips; species Pseudoips prasinana. The sequence continues at coordinate 24,723,197 of OX621251.1, read as the reverse complement.
CTTGGAGGCTTGTTTGTTGTGGGTTGCTCTGCCCGCACTCGGAGCTGGTGGTACCTGTTGCTGTCTGCGAGGCGGGCCCCAGTAGTTTAAAGTCTGCTTCTGGTTTGGCTTTTCTGCTGGTCTGGAATACCTTATTTCAGAGCCAGTTTTAGTCTGTGTTACTATATCTTTGGTTTTTGTTATCTCAATGTCCGTATTTTTGTCCTTTAACATTGCACTGAGAGCTACTCCTATGCAGGCAATTGCTTGACCCAGCAATTTCTGTTGGTATACTGGTTCAGATATAGCTGCCTTTATTTCAGGGTTTAGGCCTGGTGCCTCCAAGAACTTGCAGTTCTTAGGAATGGTAACCATTTTTAAGAGTTCCAATCTTTGGTCTTTTTGAAGACCCTTTTTCGTAATATGTTCCCAGCGGGATGCTATGTCACTGTTAATGCTTGTACCATATTTGGTGTTTTCAGCAGGGTCTTGCCCTGATATGTCGTTCAGTAACTCAGGCACTTGATCTGGTTCGACCCCAGATTGCACCAAATCAATTGGTTGCCCTTTGGGTATTTCAGTTGTTTCTGTCTGTTCTAAGACAGGTTCATTTAGCGTGTCTTGCACATCATTGAAAGCAGGCAACTCTGAAATAACAGGATGCCATAAATAGAAGGCATGTACCACAATATGGCCATATGATTCTGGATGAAATATACCTCAGCGAGTATATTCACATATTATTTAAATAGTTCGGAATAAACCACATGGGTATTATTTTTCGTTAGTACTACGAAACCACACGAGTATATTCTCAAACATTTGGCATAGTTTTGCCGAGGAGTAGTCATCATGAGCAGTGAGATTTATCATATTATTACACGGCGGAAAAGGTCACACGACATATTTACTACATTTAAATATGTATGGATAGCTTAAGACTTACCTTCGTTAGTATCCAGATCGTTGGGTGTCTTTTTCTTAATTGATTTCTTTAATTTTTTCATTTGGCGGTATATCGAGTCAACGGCGGAATCATCTCGGCGTTTGCGTTTGTGTTTTCCCATATTACAATGTAAAAACGATTTAACACTAGTGTATGAGGAATACAACACTTTGATCTATTCTTAAACTTGCTATTTGGAGACAAAAATAAAAATTACTTGAAGAAATTAAATACAACGTGGTTTACTCGGCGCGCACGAAAACGTTAATGACAGCTAGAGGTGACGTTTCAAGCGACGAGAGGCGCGTTCGGGTGCGTTCCGGATACGATGAAAAAGGTTTTTTCTGAGATAACTTTAAAAATACGTGGTTAAAAGGCGAGACGATACGTCTACTACAAGTTACAAAGAAGAGGACGTCTTGGACCAACACATGTAACATAATTTTTCTTTAGTTATAAGAATATTACCGAACCCTCCCTTATCATAATATTCAATGACTGATACAAACAAAAAAAGAATTTTACAAGAGCACCAAACTTTTAATTACTGGTTTTTAAATAATTAAGTATGGTGTATACTTAATTATTTAGAAACCAGTAATTAAAAATTTGGTGCAATTGCAAATTGCAATTACAATTGCCATTAACTTATATTTGCAAGGCGCAACATAATTAGTGGTTGTAACTTGAATATAATAATTTCCTATGAAACTGTACCAATATCCAAGTACAAAAAAAATATTAATTTCCCACATAATAAAACAGTATTTTTCGTAAACATCACAAATCTTTGTTAATTTTAAGTGACTTTAACTTTTTTTGATTACAAACTGATTTAAACAGCATTTAGGTATATGAATTACGTACAAAGTAAATATTTAGTGTTTAAATTCTCAGTTTTATCAAGCCGGGCTGCAATTCGTAACGCCCTCCCGCCCACAAAAACTATGCACAAGCAAGAAGGACAAGATAAACAAGGAAATTACATGCGCCGGTATTTAACCCAACACGTGTTTCAGTCCTCCACGCACACATTCTCAAGGGATGCTAACTCGTCGGGTGTTCGAATGCGACTCCGACGCGAATAGAGTCGAAATGCATTACTGATTTCCGCAAGATTACGCCGGGGGTATTAGTCGGTATGATGTATGTATATATATGTATATATGTATTAGTCCCCAGATTCCATGACTTCAATTTAAATAGGACCATTCCGAAAGCATTCCTTGTCGAATAAACATCTCGAATCGCTGGCGCGGGTTAGTTAATTTATAGTTTTATTTCCTTATTATTTATTTTGAGGAGCCTTGAAATGTCGGTCGCTTGTTAAAAAAATGCTTAACTAGGGAAAATGGCAAAAAATATTTTGTAGCGCGTTGTTACTACCCACGTAATGGATTTAATGGTGCCGCTAACAACCACACGTGTCCACATGTTTCGCCATAACGATATATGTGGCGTAACGAGCACGAAACTGCAAAATGTAGAATAGATTTATCGGCGTCAGGTCACAATATTTATAGAAATCGGACCTTCTTAACAAATTGTATCTCGAAGAATACGGTCAAGAACTCCATAAGCTCATCCTTCCATCCCCGTTCTCTTGAATGACAACTTGATGATGAGTCTCCACCGCTTTGTCGTTGACATTCCACCAAGCTTTTCGCTTCCTGTGTCTGTGTTTCTAGATATATACATCACATTATTCTATATATCTAAATTTTTATTCTGTGATGCGCAATGAAGTGTACCTATCTATCTATCTATTATCAGCCTAATATCGTTCTTTGCTGAAATAAGCCTCCCACAAACGTTTCTATAACAATACCTTTTGGAGAGGTTTGCCGAGTTGGCGACCGCTGGGTGACCGCTTAGGTGGTAGCTATAGTACACAGGTGGCGCTGCTGTCTAACTACCTGCTGTACGCCTCAGTCGCGTTTTGCAACACCCACGGGATGTTGATGGGTGACTCCGTTTTTCTTTGTAGACCGGAAACCATACGCCGAATATAGACACATACAACATGGGTTTATTCAAGGCCAGAGTGAATAGACACTTTAGGAGTACTCGCGGTCTACCCTAGGCGCGATCTTCGCTTACCATTAGGCGGGATTGTGGTAAGGGATAGTCCATTACCCATAAAAAAAGAAATCTAAGCTTGAAACCTGTGTCTATGTGTAGGTGTCTTTGATGGATGACTGGCCGTACTTAATGTATAAAGATTCGCTTCATGTTTATATGAAAACAGATACCTACAAATTATCTAGAAACAAACTACTATAATTAATACCCACACATATGCTCCTTAATCAATATCAAATCAGACGGCGCCACACAAAACAAAGGTGAAAGTTCAAACACCAAAATATTACTATATAAAAAGGTCATTTGCCCAAATTACCCTACATTTCAGAACTCTATTAAAAAGTCCAGATTTCAAAGGATGTATAAACACGGACAGATAAAATACCTCATTTTTCATGGAAGCATCAAAAAAGGTACCTATTCGTGTTAGAACAAAATAACCATTACCGATACAAATAACAGTGTCATGGCAATTTTCCCACAAAAAACAAGCTGTTTTTAACGACTTACTTAATTACCGGGCTTTAATCAAGTCCCGGGATAAATATAAAAGCGGGAAAGGTTTGGGATTAAAAAAATGATTAAGATACTTAACAAAATCAACCGCCTATTTAATATTGTGTTGTGACGTTTTTTCTTAAACGGGATGTAAAAATAAACCGTAACGGGATGTAATAAATAGATAAAAAACTGTTTGAGAATGATCAGGGGTCAAAAACTAAAAGAAAATTAAAATATAATTTTCACATCAAATAAATGCCACGATTCTACCAAACCATATAATTGACGCTTTCTACCTGCGCAGCTGCGGCGAGTAAGTTAAATCATTCTTTAAGATAATAGGGGGCCACAAGATTCAAGATAATGAAGGTATATTGAGGAGCCAACTGAGTTTCGTATGAAATTGAGATACGTTAATATATTCAGAGAACCCACTGTATTTGTAATGTCAGATCATCTCAGAATTAAAATACGGCCGCGGCCGTCAACACGGACCTTTTGTGTATAAAGAAAGCATGTCCGCTCAAGTAATAACTTTCTGACTTTCCTCAATGTAAATAAAACAATGCAGACATGTTATTAGTAAAAATGAAATGAAAAAAAAAATGAAATGAAAAAAGTATGAAACAATCGTGCATAAAAATTAAATATATAATAAGGCAGATCAAAAAAAAGATCAAACAATTATTTTAATATAATATTTTAAGAAGGTTGATGGGGCCTCTAAATGTGTCCAGTAGGTTCTACTAAACCGTAATATCGATTATTTATATGGCAACACCAAGCGGTAACATTACTCAGTTAGATGAACCAAATTGAGGGGCACTTTGTTCTGGAGCGCGCTACGAATTGGTAATGTCAAAATAAAGTGACGATAGATTATATTTCTTGTACTCGTTTATAGAACTGTTCTAGTGTCATAGTAAATATAGAAGTGTTACAGTGTTGTATAAATATATAATTACAAATTATATATTTATACAACACTGTAACACCTATGGACTTTTATTACATTGTGTCATTCGAAATTTTCCGCAATTTCACATTAATCTGTCATTACATAATTGGTCGGGATTGTACTGAAAAAAATGTCATGTATGTATATCGACCGAGGTAGAATTATGAAAAATTTAATCAAAAGATCTTTGGCATTGTAGTAACTTGCGTAAGACGCGCGATCATTTCAAATTGCTAGGCCACGTTTATGCAATCTGCCAGCCACAAGTATAAAATATTGAATATTCGCTTTCAAGTTCAAAGTATATCTACCAATAGGCACACTTTGACCTTGACAGCGAAATTTTAATTTGATATGAAATAACGTGATACTAACGCAGATTAAGATGCAGACATGAGCAATTCTAATACTACAGTGATTGATTATTAATTTACTCTTTGTACGTATTCATTTAATATTCAAAACGTTCTATTTTGCCTTGGTTTTTAATTTGAAGGTTAAACTTTATGAATTGTATTGATTTATAGAGATGATATTTTTGAGGCGATCACACTCGCCAGAGCTTAAAACATCAGATACGCGTGTTGAATATACGCCCATCGGGAACTATCTGAACACCCGAACAACCTGAACAAAAGATGAAATGTGTGGTGAAAAAATCACCACACATTTAATCTTTTAAAAAAGATAAGACCCGCGGTGGGGTATTTTATGTACAGACGCCTGCACATCCAGCTATTTCAATCTGTCAAATTTCGTTTATGAGCGTTTCTCAAAAAAACTGTACCATTTCTCAGAAATTATGATGATATTAAAATATTGAAATATATTTGATTTCTTTATTTTAGGCTATGGGTAAATGCCTAAAGATTAGTAATATAAGGTTTGTTTTGAGATTTAAAACGTAAATAAATAGCAAAATCCATATAAACAGACCCAAGGTAGAGAAAAATTCTTATTTGGTTACCTTCATTCGTTTACGTAAATTTAATGGGGAAACCAATTACCGGAATATTTTTTGAATTAAATGTGATAATAAAACAACATTCTACTTGTTTTTCAGTCAATCACTCTATATTAATATGTAAATCTTAAATTAAAGGCGGTATTATTTCCTTTACGTTACTATTCGGCCACAACTCTTGTTTAACTTTACATTATTGACCCTACTTTATTTTTTATTAAACTTTTGTATATATAAATAATGAAAAAACTAACCATATATTTTAGTTTTTATCACAAAAATGTATTTATGTTAAAAATATATAAATAAAGAAAAGAAATATGCGTCTGCTTTTATGGGACAGTAACAAAAATATAAATATGGAAACAAAATAGGATTTCTTAAGCCTAGACTTCACAATTGTGCAAATTTGACTTAAATATATTGATAGAGGAACCTCTGTCAGGAAACATTTATATTTCGTAATAATCTAATAATAATAAACACGGACCGATTAGACAGTTTAAAGGTTTTTAAAAATTCTAGGACTATACATTGTTAGCGTGAATATTACTCTCAATCAATCTCTATACATATATTTGTAAATGTTTATTATTTTTATTTTTTTATTCGTTTTCTATAATAATAACCTCTATATTAGTTTTCTTAACTTAATTAGTTTTACTTTTTTTGGAGGTGTATGTTGAGTTTATTCTTTCTAAGTTCTTTTTCCTCTGCTCTTCAATCTTTTCAGGGGTTTCTTGTAATCTTGCCCAGTACCGCCTCATTTTTTCAGCCAGGGTTAGTGTTATATTTGAATCGGAGCTGTAAAATTACACCTTGTCTTACATTTACCATGCAAAATCATCATTTCTAAATAAAATGTTACTGGCTGAACCGGCAGACGTCGTTCTGTCTAAAACTTTCAACACAGTACAAAAACTTCAAGAAAAAATCAATGATATCAGTGAAGTCGTTCTTAAGCTATAGCGCATAGCATTACAAAAGTTTATATTTATTTATATTTATTTTTCTTTCCCCGCAACTTCACTCTTTTAGCTTCTATTACTCGTAGTGTGGTAACCGACCCCAATTTAGTCGGAAAAAGGCTAGGCAGATGATGATTATGATGGTCGTAGTGTGATATTACATAGCCCATTTATCTGAACTGAAAGCCATAGCACACAGCCTGTCCATAAAACTGAAAGACTTTTTCTTTAGGTAGGTCCTGAGATTAGCGAGTCCAACCAAACAAACTTACAATCTCTTCAGCTTTATAATATTACTACAGATAAGCAGGCACATTGGTACAAGTTAAATATTGTCATAATTGTAAATATAATTTCAAGCAGCAGCGAAAATAATTATATGAAAATACAGGCATATATGGCCCACCACTGTGTAAAATATAATGTCCAATTTTGGTTATTTAGCTGATATCCTATGAGAAATAAATAGTCTTAACTCCCAGGGACTTGTAGCTAAAAAGCTATCTAAGTGGCCGTGTGAAGGAAATAGTATGGTAATAATTCATAACTAATGTTATTCCTAAAAAACAGCTTTATATCAAAACAACAGAAAATAAATGCACCAAGCTCCCATTCATTTTCACACATTACTATAAATTTATTAAATATAATATTTAATTTTATTAAAACTGATAAAATTACATCGCCATAATTATACTCAAAATCAGGCAGTCAATACTCTGCCTAACAATTTCCTATTTTGTTATTCACTTTTCCATTTATACGTTACCACTCAAGAGTAACAAAAAAGAGGTAACGAATTAAGGTTACAAAAATTATTAAAATTGTTTACGCGCACAACTCTAGCTATTACTCGTTTATGATTTGACTTTCGAAATCAAAATTAAGAGCTTTGATGGTACTCGAGGAGAAATAAAATATAAAATTGGAGGTTAGCTCTGATTGTTGGGTAACAAAGTTAGGATTTTTTTCGGACCAGCAACCAGGCGGACAACATTCAATGTTCCCGCACGGCACGCAAAAGAAATATCTTAACTTAAACAAGATAAATGCCGATCTTGCTAATGCTGCCACTAGTCTAAAACATATTTATACCAAATCGGCGGTGATATTTTCCAAAATTACGGTCACAAAAGAAGAAAACTAAAAAGGAACTTTTTATGCGATACAATAAAATAATTATTTATTAAATATATTTGTTCTATAGGACTAAAGGTTTATAGGTATATAAATTAATTGGGGTCTTTTATTTCGTAATAAATACATTTAAGTGATTCTAGAATATCCGGAAGTTCACCCAGTACAATCGATCGTTTGGGATGGCATGAAATTGGGACACTTCACTTTTGTGTCAGTCATGGATGTTTTCTATGTATTTAAGTATTTATCTATCTATATAAGTATGTTTATCGTCGCCTGGTACCCATAGTACAAGCTTTGCTTAGTTTGGGGCTAGGATGATCTGTGTGACATTGTCCCCAGATATTATTATATTATTATTATTATCATTTATTCATATATATTTCTTATTAAATACATTTTAAAATATATAAAAAGCAGAAATATACATTTTAAAATATAAAAAATAGGATTTGCAACCGGCAGCAGGAACAGGGTCTATGCTACCGGAGGTTACGACTCTAGAGACAGGAACCTCCTGACAATGCGAGCCGTGTCCAAAAGCACCGCTTTTTGGATTTTGTTCTTGACCCAACCGCCTAGCGTCAGCCTCTTTAGGTGTTTTTCGAGGCTCTTTGCTATTAATCCATTAGCAGAAACGACTATCGGTACAATGATAGCTGAGTCAACATCCCACATGCTGACAATCTCCCGCGCAAGATCCAAATATTTAATTTCTTTTTCTTTTTCAGCCTTCAGAAGATTTTCATCATGCGGGATGGTAACATCAACCATCACTGTGCAGCGTTTTTGTCGATCTATCATTACAATATCAGGTTTGTTGGCAATCACAGTCCTGTCTGTAATGATAGATCGATCCCAGTATAACGTGATAGTACCATTATCCAGAACTGGCGCAGGTGCATACCTGTAATAAGGCACCTCTGAAGCTACAAGGCCATGTCGCAGAGCAAGTTGTTGATGAATAATCCTGGCTACGAGGTTGTGTCTGTGCAAATATTCACCATTTGCTAGTCGAGAACAACCGGAGACAATATGTCTGAGGGATTCACCGGGGCGATGACATGCTCGACAAACATCGTTTGTGCCATCTTTTAGAATATATCTCCGGTAGTTTCTCGTCATCATAACTTCATCCATAATTGCACAGACAAAACCCTCAGTCTCAGCAAATAGTTCACCGCATCGTAGCCAAGCCACAGATGCAAGCAGATCCACATCGGGTGCGTGAAGAGCACGATAAAACCTGCCATGTAACTCCTTGCCCTGCCACACTGCCCTGCGTTCATCAGTGCTAAGTACCCCAGGTTTACGCCAGTTTCCTTTTGCCATTGACAGCGGGGTTAGGCCTTTATCTACAGCAACCACCTCCGCATGCATACCCCCCGTGACAGCGGTGCGGAGAAAGTACTCCCTGAGGCTACACACCTCGCGGTTATGTAGGTTCTTGGCGTTTAAAAAGCCTCGACCCCCACACTTCCGCGGGATGTACAGCCTCATCACCGATGAACGAGGATGATGCATGCGGTATGAAGTTAACAGTAGACGGACCGTCCGATCCAGGGTTTCTAATTCAGCTTGGGTCCACTTGAGTATGCCGAAGGAGTACATCAACACTGGCATAACCCAGCCATTGAAGGCACGCACCTTGTTTCCACCTGTTAAAAGACTTCAGAACTTTTTTAAGGCGGGATAGAAAGCGTTCCCGCAATGACTGTTTTACATCAGTATCATTGATGCCCAATGCCTCCGTCATACCCAAGTATCTATAAGTCTCGGTTATTATTATTATTATTATACAACTAGATTAAACCGATTTTTAAAATATTTTAATACTAGCTGTGCCCGCGACTTCGTTCGCGTGGATGTTGTACTAACCCCCCCCCCCCCCCCCCCCCCGTCGGAAGGACTGCCGGAAGTCTGTACTCTTACCTAACCTCTGCTGATATACTAGTGTGAGGTTTTATTTAATTAATAATTTTTAGTTGAGTTTTAGTTGGGCGAGATCGTCTATATTGAGTTTTATAGGGCGCGTGATCGTCTAGATTAAATTAACATAATATTCTAATACATCCTATATTCATACCATAGTTTTTATAAATTTAATTAATGCCGTTTTAAAAGAAAAGTGCTGTAAATAAACATCCTAGTTCGAATTGTTGTTAAACACAGTATATGGCTCCAAGTTTCAGTAATGATTCGTGAGAATAAAATAATATATGGGCTATTTTCTACAACTTACCCCGGATTTCAGCTACCGCGTGTATATGCCGGAAAATGGTTTTCACACGAGTCCTGTAGGATGAAGCGGAAAATGCAAAACTACTGTCTACTTAATCTTAACATAGCTCGTAATAATTTGTAAAGAAATATTATCAATGCAATTAGTCTCATGAGTTATGATGAGTTAACCATGATTTCCTAGAATTATTAATATCAGTTATTTTATTTATTTCATAGTCTCAGGGTCATTGTCAAGGTCATGTGTCATCAAGAGTGTGTCAGAAATAGTTGATTTATATATATATGTATATTCAGATACTGTTGATTGTAAAATCCCACTCATGTGATTGTGAATTAACTCAGTAATTCAGTTATATGAGATTTTGTTAATTTTACGCTAATGGCAATTACTTTGAGGTTGCGCAATTATTCACGTTATCTGAGAGAAATGTTTCGGTAGCTTAAATCTAACATTCTCGACAACTTAAGTTGTAGCATGCGTGCATGCGTGCTTGTGTGTTTGTGTGAATATGAGAATACTCGGATAGTTGCTAGATCTAAGTAATCTATAGCCATAATAGTTTGAGTATAGGGTATGTTTCGGAGATTTATAATATGGGCCGATCACAGACGTGTTCTCAAAAGGCTGTAACAGTAGGCTTGCTTCTAGCGCGTCCCGCGTTGCATGAGAGAGTCTGTCTGCGAAGGGATCTATGCCCTTTATTCACATGTACGTGACCCGCGTTGGGCAAACAGATATCTCCCACACATGACTTATCGCATGCCCGCTTGTTTAGACAGTCTACACATACAGGGATTACACGCTGTCGACACTATAGTATATAATGGTAGCTTGATTCAATTGGCGTGTTCGATCATCTTGATCCGAACCATCCGAGATAGATGTCTCATTAGTGTTAGTGTGTGTGTGCCGTAAAAACCGCCCTCTTTGTATCGTATTCATCGGGAAATAGATAAAGTTTACGCACACTTACGCAGATTGCGTCACATTATAGGTATTCCAAAATCACATCTCCCCGTACATACAATTGTATATATATTCATTCTACTTTATGTTTTATATTTACTAACTGCCAGCACTCTACTTATGTGTATATGGTCATGTAAATGTCGTCAAAGTAAAAGTCAACCATCAGTATATATCGACGTCGTCGTTCTGTACATAATAATGTCCTTAATAGATAATATATAAAGAATTTTAGACAAGGCTTTCCAGGATTTGTACCAGTTATTTTTATATCTTGTAAACATTCATTAATAAATAACGGATAAACCACTTATATAAGTATTTAACTGGATTTGAACCAGTTATCTCTATATCTTGAATACCGTTACGACAATGCACATATAAAAATCTCCATTAATATATAACGGATAAATCATTTAGATCAGTATTTAATTGGATTTGAACCAATAGATCTAGTTAACCTTCACCTTAGGTTCTCACAGTCGGGTAAACATTGTAAAGTCTAGATTCATAATCGTCAGTTCTAGCCATGAAAATTAGAAATAATGATCGGATATAATCCAAAGTGTGGCTGAGAACCTATCTCAAACACAATAAAATAATAATCATTTGATTATTATGGTTAGCTGTTTGTCTGTGCAACAACAACAATGCAAGAGTAATAATTTAACCTCTAACAAGTAAGCCAAAGTTACATATGGGTACTTAGTATTTAGTACTTAGTATTTAGTACTTAGAGTTTAGTACTTAGTGTTTAGTGAAATGAAATATGAAGTAGTAACCAGCGTTTTGTCCAGTAATGTATAAATATAGAACTTAGTATTTAATGGAAATAAAATATGAAATAGTAAACAAAGTTTTGCCTAATGTACTTAGTATATCTAGTTGAAATGAAATGTTTACAGTGTTTTGCCCAGTAATATATATATAGTACTTAGTATTTAATGGAAATAAAATATGAAATAGTAAACAAAGTTTTGCCTAATGTACTTAGCATATAGTACTTAGCTTTTAATTTCAGGAAACCGGCTTCATTCACTGAATTTAATTAATTTAGTTATAATATTTAACAACCAAACACTGACTCTAACATTGATACACACTGACTCAAATTTAAAACTTATAAAATTATTGCGATGTGTTAGAATATAACAATCCCGATTGTAACCGGCGCGCGACAGTTCTAAGACTAACGAAATATTCCTACTATGCATAAAAATAAACGTGTTACTTCCCTTTCCAAACCAATTCTCTTTTTTTTTCAGTCTTTCGATAGAAACCAATAAATATTGTTTAGGGTCGAGACACTTGCACATGATGTCTCAAGTGGTCACCAAATTTCTAATACCTCGATGATTTTTTGTTGTGTCACTTATCGACTAGAGTTTTATGGGCTCTTGAATTTAAAATTCTTAGCTAAACCCAAAACGATAAATATTAATTTTTTGCCTACATCCTATGGCTGATTATTGTGAGAAACTTGGAGTGCATTCCTTTACTTGAGGTCCTATATAATGCTTATATACTTGCCAGTACCTACCATATTCAAATACATAGGTAGATATTTCTGCATCCTTTAAGCATGGGGTATCGTACTACTACATCCCCCTCCCTTTGTCACAAACGAAACGTTTTAAAGTTTTGTTTGCAGACAAACTGTACTTATTTAGGACGTACTTAAATAGGGTATTATTTTGTCAATCCATCCTGTAATATTAATATTTATTCTAGGCAAAAGCGATTCAATTGCTTGACAACACCAGTAGTACAATTTTTTTTTATATTATTAAAAAAAAACTACGCACGCACTAGATAATCTATTTCCTGTTTCGCGAAGTAATTTACAAAAATATAATTGTCAGACACAAATTCTCCATCTATACTCAGAACAACTATTTATGGATCACACAAATAGTTCTTCGGCGCGGGAATCGAACCCGGGACACCAAGTTTCGAGGCGACTGTCTTAACTACTGCGCCACACGTGCAGTCATATTTAAATGACGAGTATTGTTCCTGCATATGCTCTAATATTATTCTCATTAACTTAATTTAAATCTACCATGCTTTGGTCTGCTTGATTAATTGAATTTATGTGTTGTAGACTGATCTCCCCTCCCAGACTATCATAAATCCTTTCCATCATTTATCGACTTTCCAACCTTTGTTACCTCATTAAAAAAAATAATTATATACATTATTCACACGAGGCCATATGATCCCAAACTAAGCATAGCTTATATTATGAATACCAGATCCCTGATATACTACATATACTTCTATTTTGTAAGCACCTAATTCATCATCATCATCATATCAACCGAAAGATGTCCACTGCTGGACAAAGGCCTCCCCCAAAGATCTCATAATTATATATGTAGATAATCATACCCTGACTCAGGACAAAGAAACATTTCATATACACAAGTTCATGTCCTGGGTGGGAATCGAACCCACAACCTACGGCGTGAAAGCAAGCATTTATCAACCATGCATACCAGCCCGTCAATTGCTTATATACTAATAAACTAACCCGTGCCAAACAAACATTTCATACACACAAATACCTGTCCTATGTGGGAATCGAACCCACGACCTGTGGAATGAAAACCAATCATTTATCAACCACGCCAACCATATATACTAATGAACTAACCCTGCGTTTTTATCAAACTAATTGGTTTATTTATTGTACCTACTATCTATTAAAGTAGGACTTAGTAATAAGTTTAAGTTATTATCCCCATTGTTTGATAACTTCTTTGTTGACCGCTACGGACGCATACACTCTAAATAGATGACAATATAAAATTTTATATCAATGCCTACCATCAGTTTTAACAAATCAACTAAATCAGTAATATAATAAAGATGGGATTTTTCCGTAAAATTTCTCAGTGCCAGCCCGAGGTCTGGACATTGGCGGTATTACACCCCCGTACCTCAGAGAGCCCGTTAAGCCGTCGGTCCCGTACCTAACCTCTTCCCAGTCGTGTCGATAGTTGTCCTATAAGATCCTGAGAGTGATGGAATAGAAAGTGCCCCCGTGCTTGCGTACACACTTGTACACCATAATATGTGGCCGAAATTCGGTCGGGAGGATATTATAATAGAGATAAATCGAATTATGACATATGACGCATTCTCAGAAGTAGTTGCAGAAAAGAGCCCAATTTCCATTCCAAAAACACAGAACCATTATCCTCTGTTTAACCACATACGTTGTGTTTCAATTCCATCTAACTGAATCCAGAAAATTTAATGAATATAATCATGTATAATTATTATGAGTATTACCTACGTTGTGTAAAATTATTGTGATATATAATAATTACGAGTATTACCTACGTTGTGTTTTATTTTTATGTCTACTCTATAAAGAAATATGAATATTATAAAATAAAGTTACTTTCGTACTGATTTCAAGATCTAACTTAGTTCTTTTATCTCGTGTCATTGAATTATATCAATGCCTTTTACAAACGAGATCCTCGGTCACGGGCATCAGATGTACTAACCCCCCCCCCCCCCCCCCTCCTGTCGGAAGACTGCCGTAAAGTCTGTACTCTTACCTAACCTCTGCTGATATACTAGTGTGAGGTTTTATTTAATTAATAATTTTTAGTTGAGTTTTAGTTGGGCGAGATCGTCTATATTGAGTTTTATAGGGCGCGTGATCGTCTAGATTAAATTAACATAATATTCTAATACATCCTATATTCATACCATAGTTTTTATAAATTTAATTAATGCCGTTTTAAAAGAAAAGTGCTGTAAATAAACATCCTAGTTCGAATTGTTGTTAAACACAGTATATGGCTCCAAGTTTCAGTAATGATTCGTGAGAATAAAATAATATATGGGCTATTTTCTACAACTTACCCCGGATTTCAGCTACCGCGTGTATATGCCGGAAAATGGTTTTCACACGAGTCCTGTAGGATGAAGCGGAAAATGCAAAACTACTGTCTACTTAATCTTAACATAGCTCGTAATAATTTGTAAAGAAATATTATCAATGCAATTAGTCTCATGAGTTATGATGAGTTAACCATGATTTCCTAGAATTATTAATATCAGTTATTTTATTTATTTCATAGTCTCAGGGTCATTGTCAAGGTCATGTGTCATCAAGAGTGTGTCAGAAATAGTTGATTTATATATATATGTATATTCAGATACTGTTGATTGTAAAATCCCACTCATGTGATTGTGAATTAACTCAGTAATTCAGTTATATGAGATTTTGTTAATTTTACGCTAATGGCAATTACTTTGAGGTTGCGCAATTATTCACGTTATCTGAGAGAAATGTTTCGGTAGCTTAAATCTAACATTCTCGACAACTTAAGTTGTAGCATGCGTGCATGCGTGCTTGTGTGTTTGTGTGAATATGAGAATACTCGGATAGTTGCTAGATCTAAGTAATCTATAGCCATAATAGTTTGAGTATAGGGTATGTTTCGGAGATTTATAATATGGGCCGATCACAGACGTGTTCTCAAAAGGCTGTAACAGTAGGCTTGCTTCTAGCGCGTCCCGCGTTGCATGAGAGAGTCTGTCTGCGAAGGGATCTATGCCCTTTATTCACATGTACGTGACCCGCGTTGGGCAAACAGATATCTCCCACACATGACTTATCGCATGCCCGCTTGTTTAGACAGTCTACACATACAGGGATTACACGCTGTCGACACTATAGTATATAATGGTAGCTTGATTCAATTGGCGTGTTCGATCATCTTGATCCGAACCATCCGAGATAGATGTCTCATTAGTGTTAGTGTGTGTGTGCCGTAAAAACCGCCCTCTTTGTATCGTATTCATCGGGAAATAGATAAAGTTTACGCACACTTACGCAGATTGCGTCACATTATAGGTATTCCAAAATCACATCTCCCCGTACATACAATTGTATATATATTCATTCTACTTTATGTTTTATATTTACTAACTGCCAGCACTCTACTTATGTGTATATGGTCATGTAAATGTCGTCAAAGTAAAAGTCAACCATCAGTATATATCGACGTCGTCGTTCTGTACATAATAATGTCCTTAATAGATAATATATAAAGAATTTTAGACAAGGCTTTCCAGGATTTGTACCAGTTATTTTTATATCTTGTAAACATTCATTAATAAATAACGGATAAACCACTTATATAAGTATTTAACTGGATTTGAACCAGTTATCTCTATATCTTGAATACCGTTACGACAATGCACATATAAAAATCTCCATTAATATATAACGGATAAATCATTTAGATCAGTATTTAATTGGATTTGAACCAATAGATCTAGTTAACCTTCACCTTAGGTTCTCACAGTCGGGTAAACATTGTAAAGTCTAGATTCATAATCGTCAGTTCTAGCCATGAAAATTAGAAATAATGATCGGATATAATCCAAAGTGTGGCTGAGAACCTATCTCAAACACAATAAAATAATAATCATTTGATTATTATGGTTAGCTGTTTGTCTGTGCAACAACAACAATGCAAGAGTAATAATTTAACCTCTAACAAGTAAGCCAAAGTTACATATGGGTACTTAGTATTTAGTACTTAGTATTTAGTACTTAGAGTTTAGTACTTAGTGTTTAGTGAAATGAAATATGAAGTAGTAACCAGCGTTTTGTCCAGTAATGTATAAATATAGAACTTAGTATTTAATGGAAATAAAATATGAAATAGTAAACAAAGTTTTGCCTAATGTACTTAGTATATCTAGTTGAAATGAAATGTTTACAGTGTTTTGCCCAGTAATATATATATAGTACTTAGTATTTAATGGAAATAAAATATGAAATAGTAAACAAAGTTTTGCCTAATGTACTTAGCATATAGTACTTAGCTTTTAATTTCAGGAAACCGGCTTCATTCACTGAATTTAATTAATTTAGTTATAATATTTAACAACCAAACACTGACTCTAACATTGATACACACTGACTCAAATTTAAAACTTATAAAATTATTGCGATGTGTTAGAATATAACAATCCCGATTGTAACCGGCGCGCGACAGTTCTAAGACTAACGAAATATTCCTACTATGCATAAAAATAAACGTGTTACTTCCCTTTCCAAACCAATTCTCTTTTTTTTTCAGTCTTTCGATAGAAACCAATAAATATTGTTTAGGGTCGAGACACTTGCACATGATGTCTCAAGTGGTCACCAAATTTCTAATACCTCGATGATTTTTTGTTGTGTCACTTATCGACTAGAGTTTTATGGGCTCTTGAATTTAAAATTCTTAGCTAAACCCAAAACGATAAATATTAATTTTTTGCCTACATCCTATGGCTGATTATTGTGAGAAACTTGGAGTGCATTCCTTTACTTGAGGTCCTATATAATGCTTATATACTTGCCAGTACCTACCATATTCAAATACATAGGTAGATATTTCTGCATCCTTTAAGCATGGGGTATCGTACTACTACAATGTCGGAACTTAACAATGTATTTTTTAGTGTAATGCGCTGTGGGAGTATACCGGTTTTTTTTAATTTAATTTAGTGCTTCTTTATTTTACCTGTGGAACCATCTGGAGCGTACACAAAAACGTTATTGGGGTTGTTTACGCGTGAAAGAGCTACGTATAGTTGACCATGGGAAAAGCATCCAATACTTAGGTCCACCCCCGCAACGGATAATGTCTGGACCTGAGCTTTACTAATCGTCATGGCATAACAGAGACCGACTGGGAATTGCACTCGTTTGAAATAGAAAGGAAAGTTTTTAGGAATTATAGGTATCTTTGGAATAAAAACAATATCACCGGCGCCGCAACCTGTTAATATTTCAGCTTCGATAATGTTGCAGATTTGTGTCTTGAATTTTGAACAATGTTCTGAGGAGAATTATTGGTACACCAATTTTTTAAACTATTTTGTGGGCTGAAAGTCCGGGTGTGCTGAGGGAATCCAAAAATGATACCGGGTAGTGGTGGCGTTATCTTCTTCCATTAATGTATTTATTGAGCTATATTCTCTACTATTACCGGACACATGACTCAATATTTTGAAATTCATTGCCGCAGCTTGGTCATTGTGGGGAATCAAAATAGCTCGCTGACATAGCCAAGAACCGGCTTGATTTCCCATGTTTGTGGTATGTCCGTACACAGAAGAAATTAGCTCCTGCTGTGATGTAACGTAAAAACAGAGATTACCATTCAAAATAACTTTTCCATCTTCTTGTACGGGGTATGTGCCATCGCCTATTTTTAACAATAAATTGGAAAACTCCTGTGCATTTTTGCAGCCTCTGACTGATCGGGTTCCCTCCTATACTTATAACTATCATTTGAATAGCCAATAAGGACCTGTTGTGACAATTTTCACGTACCCTGTCAGTAATTTGTCCATCAGTATTTAGTTGTAAATGTCTCATAAAATCTTCAGCAAACTTGTCATGGTACTTTTGCCATAACTGTTTAGCGTCCGATAACGCACAAAACGTCAATAAGATGGCAAACAAATGTCGCAAGCGATGTGGACTATCGCTCACGCATGCTTCCGCTAGAGCGTCATCCCAATGCTGATCTCCATCTAATAAATGGCGTGCTCGGCAAGGGGCCTGGTATGTGGGATGTTCAATATCATCCACTTTACGGCGCTCAGCAAAAGACGTAGGTCCTCGCTCTACATGGATCAGACTGTGGGATGAACTCACACGTGAGCACGCCACGTGAACCTGCCCGCCTTCCTCAAGTCAATTCCAGCTAACTTGAGAGTTTGACTTTGCGATTTGTTGATGGTTATCGCGACACACACTTTTATAGGGAAC
The DNA here is from genome assembly GCA_951640165.1 of Pseudoips prasinana. NCBI lineage: Eukaryota > Metazoa > Arthropoda > Insecta > Lepidoptera > Nolidae > Pseudoips > Pseudoips prasinana. Next base: position 24,704,644 of record OX621251.1, on the reverse strand, counting down.
TACAGTATTTTAAACTGAAAAGGGAGATCATTTGGCACTAACGGAATACGTGACACGAACACTGTTTCTCCCTGGGCGGATCCAGGCAATAGTAGACTCTATAGCACGATGCAAAGTTTTGACTTGAAGTCTCGTGCCGTTGCAAAGTTTAGGTGGTTTCAAATTCCTCAGAACCATCATAGGTATACCCACACGCAACATACATCCCCTATTATGCGACCTTAGGGGTGGAAATTCCTAAAATCCTGAAATTTATATTTTTTATTTTTAACGGAAAGGCCAAATACCAATTTTCATGCTTTTCACTTAAAAAATTATACACTTTTCATACAAACTTACATCCCCCATTTTACGCCCTTGGGGTGGAATTTCCAAAGTTTCCAAAAATTCTAAAATATTTATTTTTATTTTTAGCTGAACTACTATATATAAGTTTCAATGCCTTTAACTTCAAAAAATTACGGATTTTAATATAATCTTTCATTCTCTGTTTTACCCCCTTAGGGTTAGTATTTCCAAAAACCCCTTCCTTAGTGAATGCATACGTCATGTCTCTAACCCCGGCCGTTCAGGCTGTGCGTTGATATGTCAGTCAGTCAGTTTCCTCTTTTACATAGGTACCTAGGTATATAGATTTGTGCTGAGAAAATTATGGGAGACCGGGTTAATTTACTACATTCAAATACATTCAATCGGACAGGCTCAATAAAATTCGAATCGTCTGTACATTCGCGTTACAAACGAATCGACAGCACAAACTTTCGATCGATTGACATTAAAATTTAAAATTAAATTATTTTTATATCTATAACAAATCCAACCTTGTACATAATTCAATTTTCCCAAAGAAAACAGAATATTTTAATAACCAATTTTGGACAACGACATACTTCTAGCCAACCAAGACCTTATTTCGAAACAATTCGGAACATTCAAAGCCCTACGTAACTCATGCAATTAGCAAACACGGGCAAATCTTAACACCGCGGGTCAAAAGCAATGCACAACGACATCTATCGAAATAATAATCAACTATCAATCACAACGACATGTATCGAAATAAAAATCAACTATCAATAATTTAAAATTAAATTATAACAAATCCAACCTTCTACATAATTAAATTTGCCCAAATAAAACAGATTTTTTTAATAACCAATTTTGGACAACGACATACTTCTAGGCAACCAAGACCTTATTTCGAAACAATTCAGAACATTCAAAACCCTACGTAACTCATGCAATCAGCAAACACGGGCAAATCTTAACACCGCGAGTCAAAAGAAATGCACAACGACATCTATCGAAACAAAAATCAACTATCAACCTAGTTCATTCAGAAAAGAGATGTCACAATATGCACAATGACATCTATCGGACAGTTTAGTTCAACTATAAACATTAGTTCATCTTGAAGTACCGAAATGTGTGTTATTTTTCTCCATGATTACTTTAAAATCTAATATCTTTTGATAGACTGAACCGATTGCAATAAAACAAAAACTTAATGTTACCTCAAGTTACGCTCAATCGTTGTGTATAAAAGTTATCTACATTGCTTTCGTATATTTTACGTGATACCCGAACATATAAACAGACAAACAGACAAACGGACAAACAGACAAAAATTCTAAAAATGCTGGAAATGGGTTCTATTGGTTGTCCTTTAATACCCTGGCTATTTTTTTGGATTTTTTTTTGATGTACAAAAATGATTTTTCTACAGATTTATTATATGTATAGATTTTATAAAAAATCTTATTGTATTATACACTTTTTATTTTTTTTATACTTACAGCTATTAACTTAGTAATTATATAATTTAATAGAAACCAGTAATGATCTATTTCATGTATAGAAAAACAAAATTGAAAATATGGGACAGAGAATAAGATAGAAAGCACAATTTTTTTGAGAAATGCGCTTATAGATTTTCAACTTAATCACATAAGCATAAGGTTCACTTTCAAATGGAGAAATTTGACAGATTGTTAGCTTGATGTGCTGGCGTCTGTACTTTACAAACACTCCTTTTGGGTTGTAATTTAAAATTAGAACTTGATACTTTTAGTGGTATAAATGGACTCAAAACATTTAAAATAAAAGTGTTATAAAAATTTAAATTTGATAACCTTCTCCTTTTTGAAGTTAGCAAAAAATACTTTCACATCGACAGGCGTCACCTTACCTGGAACAAAATAAATATATTAAATATATATACAAATGCGCTCGTAGATCCGACGGCCGTTGGGGCAGAAAGGTTCTCGAGTGGGCATGCCCCCTACAAGATGGACTGATGATCTTGTGCTGCTGGATGCGAAAAGCGCAAGACCGGCAATTGTGGAGATCTTTAGGGGAGGCCTTTGTCCAGCAGTGGACGTCTTTCGGCTGATATGATGATGATGATATACAGACTGTTTATTTTGTGTATACGGTGCACTATAGAGAAACGTAAATAATAATAAAGTTGAACATCATATGCCATATTCCGCTGGGGTCAAATAGCAGCTCACTAACGTATACATATTCGTGAACGCAGCACCCGTTCACGAGTATGATGTGAACACTCACAGCCATCGTCACCCTCTCTATATTAGAGGGAAGGAAAATGAGTAGGACAGAAAAATCCTAATGTGGGGATTTTTTGCCCCTTATGATTTGAACCTTTCATTATCTGCGTTTAATCACATTATGTAGTCAATTATCAAGTCTTATACTCGATTTTTTAAACACTTGTATTGCATTGTCTCTAACTATAGACCATATAACCATAGTATCTAGACAATTAATAATTACTGACACACATTGATTTTATAAACACGTATAAAGATATCAGTAGCTAAAGATAGTATGTACATTTCCATGCCGCCGCCCGGAGTTCCAGTAGGGGTGTAAACAGTACCATTCATGGTGCCTGAAGGTCGAGCCGGATCGATGAGTCACACACGCACGCTACTGATATGTTCTTAAAAATAAACAACAGTTGGTAGCCGCAATGCTGTTGCTGAACTATTATAATGTTATGCTTATTTAAATAAGGCCTATAATTACTTGAAACAAAAGACTAGTTAGTAGAGTATTAGATACATATACCTTATATTCTGGCTACGCTTTTGTTTTTCGTATGGGTTCTCATAAGTTCTCATAAGTTATCGCGGCAGGACAGTTTCGAAATGCGATACCGTACTAAATGGTCAATTTTTTTAAAAACAATAACTTCATACAAGCTAGCTAAATATCACTACCATTATAAAATAAATAGTATAAATGTTTTAACATTCCGTGTAGCTAAATATCTGTAATAAGTAACTAGAAATAATAACTGTATTACTACAAACATGTTCTGACTATTTACATGCGCTTTTTTAAAGTCTACGTGAATAATCACATTTTTATTTTTTAATAATGTTCTATTGTAAATCTGATGTTATACGTACAGACGCCCAACACATCAAGCTACCCCAATCTGTCAATTTTCCCCGATTAAGAATAAGAATATGAATAATTTAGTTCCCACAAAAAAGTGCACAATTTACACATAAATTATAGCTTTTAAATAGTGACAAAAATAGAATTTAACTCTGGTACTCATGACAAGATTTAACTTGAGTTATGGGTACCAGAGCTCTCAACAAACGTAGCCAGTAGCAAAATTTAACCTAGGAGCCTCGTCGTCTGTATAAAATAGAGATAAATATATGTGTTTGTAAATTTGTAGTGTATTAGAATGTGTATATGTAGTGTAGCATTCATGATCGTGTAGAGTTTATTTATGTTTCTGTTAGGTTTACAGAACGGACAGGGAGAAGGAAAGAACGAATTGAAAGTGAACCTTATTATTTTGTGATATAGCTGCAATGCTGGAACTTTCAACTTTATCATAAAAGCATAAGGTTCACTTTCAATTGGCGAAATTTGACAGATTGGGGTAGCTTGATGTGCTGGCGTCTGTACATAAATTTGTATACTCATACTTTTTTACCACATGAATAGGCAGAAATAACCGATTAGTGTTTTTTACAGACGACGCCAGCTTTGAGTTAGTAAAATACAATTCACAGTCACAGCGCTCACTTAGACTCAGAAAAACCAAATGTGGGTCACATAAATAGTTGTCATGTACGGGGTTCAAATCCGAAAACGGTGTCGGTGGGGTGTCGATATGATATTAACAAGGCTACTACCATAAAATTTACACTTGCTCTTAATCTGATTAAAATTTTCATATATAACTACGTCACTTCATGGTTCTTTGGGCGAGCTTTTTTTCGATTATAATACCGAGTTGATCAGATAATCTTCCAACTGTACCATTCGTTTTCGCACTGCCGGATAGTACAATAATATGAACAGCGTTGGCTAGTATTTATTGTGAAAAAAAAATCGGCCATGAATTCATGATTATTATAAAGTTATTTTTAAGCTTTGCATTTACCGTAGCTGTTAAATTACGTTTAAACTTTCATACATACTACATCGGTTTAAGGAGTTCTGATCTACTTTTTATCAAGAATGTCTCCGACTTGTTCAATGAATGTTAGTCGCAAAAGTTCCTTTCTAACTGTACCATTCATACATGCTATATTTTACTCGTCTCTTGATAAGTCATATCATCCATCCACTGTAGATGTTCAAACCATATTAACCTTCTAAATAAGGTTTTTTTAATCATTTTAGGTACCTATAAAATATAATAATATAGTAAAATAGCTGTACGCGATATGAGTTGCAATGACAGTTAAAAGCAAAAACGAGTGCACTACATCAGCTCGACAAATGGATGTGCATTTAACGCTTGTGTAGCAAAACTGTTTTGCGACTCACCATAGTTCGAATAAACGCTTATACGTCATACTGAAAGCTCGACAACACGCTGGTGTGACGAACGAAAGTGCGACAGTAGTTCGAAATTCCGTACGTGTGTACGGAATTTCGAACTACCTACCTTTAGCGATAAACGATTGATTTATTTCTGGCACTTACAGGCTACGGCACGGACAATTCCTTCGCTAGGCTCGTGCGCTGTATGGACGCAGTTCTAACCTAACCTACTTTTCTGGAAACACATGTTCAGTTTATTAACCATTCGATATTATGAATGCGAGTATTTAGATATTTGATTTATAGTGATTGATCAATTGATATTGAATACTCTAGATGAGACCATTAACACCAATATACAAATTTTAATCATTTATATCGCACTAGAGTAATATCGAGCTACAGTGCACCACATTAGCGTGATTTTGAACTAAAGTCAGCCGCAGAAGCGTTAATCGAACATCCATTAGTCGAACTCATGAAGAACTCTTTGAAAAAGCCATACATCTAAAAAGAAAATGTCGTTACCAAACTTTATAGCATCACTCTCTGGGCTAATATGGAAGATTTCCAAAAATTTCATCAAAATCGCTCCACCCGTTTCGGAGTCAATATCGAACATACATACAAACTTCGATGTTTAAATAGTTGCTCACACTTGAAACCGCATATGTCTGACCCTCAATTCAGAAAGTCAAGTTGCAAGCTCAACTAATATTGTAATATACACAGCAGTACAAATAGCATGACCGTTCATATTTCAACGAATAGTGTCATTAGTTGGTGAAACATATATCACGACCATAACAAATTAGGAAGAATCCATCTACCCTATTAGCAGCTACTGCGTCTTCCTTTTCAGACTCATCCCACCCAGTGTTGTGATTTTATGTATAACAAAGCCGTTTGATCACCCTAAGCCCAATTTTAACAACTCAGCACAAATAACCACCGGAACGTTCGCTAACGACTACCCATAAAATCCGAGTGACATTAGTCGACCTCTCCGTAACATTTACATTGCTGGCTGACTGAAAACCGTAACTTTTGTCAACAGTACCGAGACATCAGTGTCAGTGTAATAGCACTATAGTAAATATTCGGCTGGTTTTATATGCATTGAAATGCTGGTACCTCGTTTTTTGTGAATAGAAAATAGGTGCACTCTTTTTTGTTTTTGCTCGTCCATTTGTTCAAAGCTTTATATTCTAATCTAACGATTTGTTTGAATACAGGATACCTATTCGTAGTACCTACAATCGGTTATATTTTTTATTTTCCTATTTCAATATTACATTTGCGTTATTTAAAAGATTTTAATAGGGTGTGATATTTTTCTCGACGAAGAGCACACACTTCCCTTTTCCGTGGTGCGTAGTCCACAAACGAGTATACACTCCGCTTTATATATATAGTAACTAAATGGTTACCGTAGACTAAAGAAACGCTTGTTTCGCGGTGAGCTTGGCTAACTTGACTCATACGAATCTACCTTTAAATAAACAGCCAACGTTTATGAATAGAGTAATTCTGTTAAAACTCAAACCTTCAGTGTTACTTAACCCTCTTAAGAATTTGATTTTATTTTATATATTTTTTCTTTTCAACTCGATTCTCGACTGTTATTCATTGAATATCTAATATCCGTTATATATTATATGTGGATAACATATAATATATAATGGATTACAAAAACTCACGCCTGTTTCCCAGAGGCGTAGGCAAAGACAACGGATTTCCATTTGTCATTGTACACCTCTTTCACTTCGTTTACTGTCATTATATTCTTCATATAACATGCTGCCTCGTGAAACATTTTCTGAACAAATCGGAGATACTCTCAATAAAGAATAGGTCAAAACCGGCGAGCATAATGGATTACCTATAAATGTATGTCTAAATATTATTATTGTACTACAAACTTTTGTATCAAGAAAGGTTTCGTATCAGTTTTATCCTCAGATGTTTTATTATTATAAAATAATATTATACGGCAATGACCTAGCGGTAACGTGTTCAACAGCAGACACATCATAGGTTCAAATACCTAACTGTACTAAAAAGTGGAATGCCTGGAAATAAATAAAAAATTGAACACCTGGAATCTGGTATTATACCCCCGAGCCTCGGAAAGAACGTAAAGTTGTGCCTGATCCTTCCCTGGTCGTGTCGTATTGCCGTCCCATCGAGTTATCGACTGCAGGAATATCGACTCGCGTTTGTACCCAAACAACAAGTTCACTGTTGTTTGGGTACAAACTCGAGTACCATATAACCTGCTTAGTTGGCTAGTATTTTAATTAAGACAAGAATATTATTTAAGACAAAAAATTCGGCCAGGAATTCATGATATTATAAAGTTATTTTTAAGCTTTGCATTTACTGTAGCTTAGCGTTAAATAATCGTTTCTATACTCCTCCCTTCTATTCACCCCAATAGTCCCACATTTCACCAACAAGTGGTATTCATCACTACCCATTCACACTTCCTTACAAGTAGTCTCCCAAATTAATCCTGAACGCTGAATAATTAAGGTTAATATGTTACCCAGTCCCTAAGGACTTTCCCTTCCTGTGAACCCGTTATCGAATATGTAATCTACAATCTACATCAACCCAAGGCAATCAGTATTACATTCCATAATCTAGAGAGATCCCCGCTGGGGACTTTTTCAACACAATTTAATTCAATTCTCACATTAATTCTACAATTTATTGCCTAAAATGGGAACGATATATCTCTTTTTGCCCTAAAAAGGTTGGATCTGTCAAAACAGGACCTGAAGTAAATTGATGTGTTCCAATGTACCCAAATTGAACGCTCGTTGTCGAATCCGTTGAGACTATTTTTAACAGATTTGAATGATTCGTATTTTTGTCGAGTTTGTGGTTACAACCCCTCTGTATTCATTCGTTGCTAATAAATATTCTTAAATTATAAGAACAATAACCAAAATTTATTGTTTTGAAAAGTATGGAATCTTTTTAGAAGCAATAGCTATGAAAAATGTAATGGTGCTACTTTATTTTTAAATTCAGACTTTATTATTATGCCAGCAAACAATATGGACGCAATATAGGGCTTTCTATAAGTGTACGTTCTGCCAATTGGTTGCTTATAATTGTCATTGGTTCGTTGGTCTAGCGGTAGCGTGGTCAACGAGGTCCTGGGTTCAAATCCCGGGTCGGATCAATAGTGATTTTGGGATATTTCTGTTAAAATAATTTATCAGTACCAGCCCAAAGTTTGAGAGTTGGTGATAATGCACCCCCGTGCCTAGAAGAACACGTAAAGCCGTTGCTCCTGTATCTGACCTATTTCCGATCGTGTCGCTAGTCGTCCTATTGGATCATGAGAGTGATGGAATAGAAACTGCCTCTGTATTTGCGCACACACTTGTGCACTTTAATATGTCCCGTGCAGATCGCTAGTCTCCATCGAGACTGGCCGAAATTCGGCTAGGAGGACATTAGTAATTGTCATCACACATAGACGAGACTTTTTTGTATTCATTATTACGCAATGTATCCGTTTATTGGGTGCAAAGTCACTGATTATGTTATTGGAGCAGTTTGGGTCGAAACGCTTGGAACGTGGGGTTCGAGTACACGCACTCTTTATCGTCAGATTTCAAAGCGTGGTTGACACCTTCAGTGACCAGTGGGCTGGCTGGCCAAATTATAAATAAATAAAAAAGGTTTTTATTCACGTAGACTTTAAAAAAGCGCTTGTAAATAGTCAGAACATGCCTGTAGTAATATAGTTGCATACATTATTATTTCTAGTAACATAGATATTTAGGTACACATTGTATGAAAACATTTATTTTATTATAGCATTGATATTTAGCTAGCTCGTATCAAGTTATTGTCAAGAGATTATGTTTAATTATCTAGTTTAAGTCTAATATTTTTACTACATATTGTCAATGGTTCTGTCTATATTAAGGTATTATTAGATATATAATAGATTAGATATATAAGCTTAGTTATTCTACGTGGTAATGCAGCCAGCTTTTTGTACACGTTTTCCCTAGGCCTTGATTTGGAATACTATATATAACCATTGTACGACTAAACGCCGACAGACTGTACACCGACAAGATTTTAATTCGACTGTACTTTTCGCTGACTGAACAATTTGCCGACAGTATTCATAATTATTGGTTAAGGTTCGGTTAGAACTGTGACCACGACGCACGAGCTGAGCGACCGAAGCGAGCGTGCCGCGGTAGCGGCCGTTGAGGTGCCAGAACCGAATCGGTCCTTTATTACACTTGGTAAATGATTCTCTCTGAGTATGAGAGAAGTGTTCTGTCGGCGAAAAGTACGGTCGAAGTAAAGTCTTGTCGGTGTACAGTGTGTCGGCGTAATGTCTTTCGGCGTTTAGTCGTACACTCTACTATAAAACACTCTGTATTTAGTTATTATTAATCTATGTATATTATTGATTTTGTGTGGTTTTAGTTTCTCTATATAATGTAGTTAGTTAACTTTATCTTTAAGTTGATTTAGATAACTAAGATATTTTCTTATAAAGTAATTTACACAAAAAGAAACTCGCAACGGAAAATCACTTCAGCTGAATAAAGTACAAACCTGACCTCAGTTGGGACACAATTTATATGGTGCTCCCATTCAAAGTATGTCCAAATTGAAGTCAGCTTTGTATTTTTTAAAGCAGTATTACCGATTAATAATGTTCCCTTATCCTTTCCCTTGCTAACCTATGATAATTAGTGAGATGGTTAAGCCAGGTTTGAGATTCTATTACGCTTCTGAATATTTGCAACAATTATCATAAATATTCTCATGACAACCCTGGCTGACGGCTTAGCATTCACTCTGTCTCTCATGGGTGGTAGCCCGTGTATTTAATACACAAATATATTTTCAGTGCGGGAATCATACACGGCCTCTCTGGCTCACCCCTTCAACATACACCGCTGGGACGCAAAGGTCGAAGACCAATAAATAAACGATTACTTACACCAATAAACAACACAAAATACAAGCAAAAATGATATGACTAGAGATAGGAATACATTTCTGTATATCTATATATCTATAGCCTTTCGGCTTAAGCCATTAGAAATAAATAACGTAACAGTAATCTAGAGCTTGAACATAATGGACGAATCGTTATACCGATACCACTGTAGATAACCCCTATGAACTTTAATAGGCACCTAAATCCTAAAGACAAAGTTAAAAGAGGAAAATCTAATAAATTGTGGAAGCCAGCCTCCCTTATTTGGAGCTCTAAAAGTATGTTACAAGTTCCTTTTTATATTCACCTAAAAATTCTTCTTGTAGAACATTTATTTTATCGAATACGAATTTATGCGACGGTATTTTATAAATAGTGGATACAAGGACGACACTTTTTGGCATTCCTTACTTACTTATCGTAGGGGCAGTGGCTACCCTAGAGCCCGAGTTGTTCAAGCCGGCCTCTGTCATGGCTCTTTAGTATTGAAACTAGGTTATTATTTATCTATTTATTCGTATCATACGTAATTGTTACTTTAGTGTAGCAGTTGTTTAAACCGGCCAGTAAGCCTTTGACAGGACTTAACGACTGTTGTCTAATGACTACAGATGGTACCAACTTAATGCTTAGCTATTTAAACATTCTTATTTAAAAGGAAAGTCATTAATACTTACTCATCGTATGGGCAGTGGTTACCCTAGTGTCAGAGTTGCCGCCCAGTTGGAGTCCGACATGGCTTTTAACGACTGTTGCCTAATGGCTACAACCGGGACCGGCAGTTTAACGCCCTACGAAGCACGGAGGCCCTCATAAATTAAACCACGTTGACGGTCACCCATGTATGGACTGACCGCGAGCTAAGTTGCTTAACCTCGCCGATAACTTACGGACAGGTGAAAGCGTTTGATGTTTTGTTATTCTTATCTGATGGCTACCACAATTGGAGTTACCACAAGCAAACCTAAACATGGGCAAGGTCACGACTATGTAGTCTTACCGTGACGTTCTGGGCCTCATTTGGTTTGTCATCTATACATGACTGTGGGGGTTAGAAGGTTCAGCAGCTTCCAGATATTTCCTTAACAAAAATTAAATAATTTAGATGATATGAAAGACATAATAACCTTCATGATTCGTTTAAAATTGTGTCAGATGTAATAATATATATATCCTTATATATATAATAATATATTGGGTAAACGATCAGCGCTGCTAAGCAACTTCGTGTGCCTCATAGTCGTAGTAGTTGATGGGTTATCACAAAGTTGTTTTATTTTCTAAGCGTTCCTTTAAGGGTTTAGGTTAAGCCTTATTTTAAGCCAGTAACTTATTAAATGGTTACGATAATACGCACACTAATAAATTAAAATCGCACCAATATGGATTTAATCAAATCTTAATTCATAATATCAGGCGAAAGATATCCATATGAGCCTCCGCAAAGATCCATCGTTTGAGGGAATATGCTATAATCACCACGCTTTGCCGACGGATTGGCTATAGTTCTCAGAGAAAAACCCGTTCCCGTTATGTATTACTATGGACAAGTTTTACACCCTCCACGGAATGAAATGAGGTGGTTCTATTCTATGCCGCCGGCGACACACACACATCGCTTGCTGGACATATGCCTCCTCCACATTGCCATTTGGAGGAGTTTGCCTCAATCACCGCACTTGGCATGCGAGTTGGCGATCGGAGTTAGGTGGTAGGTAGCACACAGGTAGCTGCTGCCCGACTACTGTATATATCCTTTAGTTGCCTTTTACGACACCCACGGTATAATAATACCTCTGCTCTCGTTTTTCCTCGGAAATCGTGATTTTTCTGGACGAACACAATGTCTTTTTTATACTCCTGACAAAGTGTGTAAAATTAAATGCTGATTGGTTAAGTAGATAAGATATGAAAGTCCAACAAATAACCAAACTTACACTCACATTTGTAATAATTATTAAAAATGTACCGTGTGTTTTCCGGCCCAGAAAGAATAACATGGCCGCCCTGCCACTTAAGACGCAGATAAATTCTAGTCAAATAAAAAAAAACAACTGTTCATTAAGGCGGATTATACTACAATATTTAATTTTTTCACAATGACTCTCAATTTTAATAGTCCCACTACGTCGATACCTCCCTATTCAAGTTTTTACGACACAAAAGATCTGAAGATCACTTATTACAAGTTTCAAACATGGAAGCTCACGAAAATGACAAATTGCCCGCCACCTACAACCTCAAGTTACATTTTGCACTCCATTAACTTCAACTTATATTACTCAAAAGTGGAGAGCTGAAGCAAAAATCTGAAACACTTAGGATCATGTAAGCAGTCTAAGTACTACCTACAGAGTGTTATGTTAAAACTTACTGCCTAATTTTACTAACTTATTAACCATTCGATATTATAAACGTTCGAGTATTTAGGCATTCAAATTATAGTGGCCGATTTATTGATATTTGAACTGGGATAAAATATTAAATTATCGCCGAAAAATATCGACCATCTGATGCATTTTGTACGTGGAGCATAAAAATAATTTTCGTATTACCAAGATTGTTTATATTATTATTATTAATAAGATTGGTTTCATGGTTGGAATGCGTTCCTTCAATTTTCTCCAGAATTTATGTTAGCATATACAGGTAACAAACGGTACATATTTTACCTGCCCTAGGGAAATAAATATACGGTTAGCGAACAATATAGCTAATACAGTGCATTCAGACCTACTCATTTCGATATTCACCCATGCAATACTAAATTTCTTTGCCCAATCGCTAGCAACCTAGCAAGCGGTACTACGTTTAGATAGATGAACGCAAATAAATCTTTCCCAAACAACACACGCACGATTATTTCCATCATAGAAAAAGTCAAAGATGTCTTTAATCTCTGTAGCCCGTAGTTTCCTTTGTTTCGGAAACTTGGGGTCATTTGCAACGTCGGCGTGCCGAGCCATGACCCAGAATGGCAAATGAAAGGGGATATTATCGTGCTCCATTGATCGTAAGATTCGTAAGGCTATCAGGATAAAAACGTCGAGAACTTGTTGTTGAGGCTTGACTTTTGTTAGTTTGGTATACAAAACTATTAAATAATAAACTATTTTTTTGCCCTAGCGAATGGTCCGCTAGGTTACCGTAGCTATTGACTGACGGTTGTCATACTACGAAACAGTACTCCTGTAGTCACGAGTTCAAAATAGTGATCATTGTGATATACATTCAATTCCAGCGTCATATAATGAGGTTCTAGGTTCAATGTCTAGGTTTGGCCATTAGGTTTTATTAGGATTTTTCTCACGAGAAAAACAAGAAACTCATTCGTTGCCCAAAGTTTGAATGCTGACAGTGTACCAACTCTGTGCCTCGCCGTTTTGAGATTACGAGAATGAGAGAATATAGAATAGAGAGTGCACGTGGGTTTATAAATTAAAGTATTTCTTGCGCAGATGTCTAGTCTCCGTTAAAACCATGGCCGAAATACGACGCGGAAGACATTTTCGTTTATTTTAAAAGACCTGTCCAATCTATTTATTTGTAAGTACAATGGTAACCCTACGACAGCCTTGTCTATGTACCCAATTGTCCTCTGACTTGGCTTAACCACTGTTGTCTAATGAGTTCAGAGAGGCCACATAACGTACTCTCCGACGACGTACGGAAACGCTCGACGGTATCTAAAGACTGACCGCACACATCACCGCCCACAGACCGTTGAAAGAAAATAACCAAAAAAATCCTACTTCCACTTCGCATACCTTCACTATACGTAACCTTAAAATGTATTTTATACAGTTATTTATTTATCATTTATAAAAATTGATACGGGCTAACAAACAGAGAGGCACGAAAGAGTTATAAAATAACTATAAAGAACCTCTATAGTTATATAGTACCCTATAGTTCATTTTCAATCTTTCATCATTAGTTTCATTTTCAATCTTCGAAAATACGACCATGTGTCTAATTATCGCTCTCAACTTAATTGGTTGCCTATTCGGCAGCGTAGATCTCTGAGAGCGTTAACTACTCTTTACTTGATTCTCCCTCTTCTCCCTCGTATCTAACGTCAAAGTTTCAATATCTACATAGCAATCACAGTAAATATCTTCGTTCTTCTCATAACAGACTTCTTCAGTGCCCCTCTCATCATTCTAATTTCATTCACACTTCTTTCTTCGTACAATTCATTCTTCTTTGGAACTCCCTTCCACCGGAAATCAGGATGGCAAAGACTCGTTACTCGTTTTAACAGAAAACTCGAGCATATCTTTTAAAAAAAGGTTAATATCGTATTACCGTTGTATTATTTATTGTACAATTTATTTATGCTATTTATGTATACATTTATATATATTAGTTTATATATTTTATAGTATGTAAGTATATATATATATATATATATATATATATATATATATATATATATATATATATATATATATATGATATGTATCTATTTAATTTATGTACCTTATAATATATCTTCTCACCTACAATATTTTGTCTCACTCAGTGCACGTACCATGTTTTTCTCTGCATCACCCCAAGGTTGACTGTTAGAGAATGCCTTTGGCATTAAGTCCGCCTTTGTACAATTCTGTGCAAGAAGTTTTTAAATAAAGAAAATAAATAAAAATATAGTTACTACACGTAAGGCGCAATGTATAAGGAAGTTACCTAACTACCACCTCGGCCTCTAATCAAACAACAACGAATTTCGGAGAGCTAACTGTAATTTTTTTTAACATTAGGTCCTCTAAAAATCAATCTCTGTATCGCGGGGGAGTTTAGAATCCCGAAATTTACGGACGCAAAGGACACCCAACCTCAAGACGACTATGTATGGGTCTATTTATTTGATGAAGGCAATTTTCTAAATTAATATTATTTCTAAGCCTCTAGTGTAAGATATCGTGACCCTCATCTTAGCACAATGTAGCTCAAACACACAGTAAGCACATCGCTGTTTCAAATTAACAACTTTTGTTAGAATCTTTTGCTATAAACTAACCTATTTAACTAATTTAATTTGGATATATCACCTTTAATTGTAAATACCATTAGATTACATCAGTATCGCGAGATGAAAATTTTGAACTGTTAACTGTCGAAAGAATGTTTATCGTAAAAAAACTGCTTACAAATTAATGAATTTATCTACGAATTTCGGGGTCTATTTTCGGGCAACAGACCCCGAAACCCTTAGTAACGAAGCGACCGGTGCTATCGAAAGTAATATAAATAACTCTGTATAATTTAACTTTTTAGCTCAATAACTAAATAATATATGAATAAAATAAAGATCTGACTAAGCACATTAGTCACTCTAATTTTAAACCTAGTCTAAACAAAAGATTGCCCCAAACACCTCACATTAAAAACTACTCTAAATCAAAACGGTCAAAACATTTACCTATTAGCCGAGAACATTAATCTTGCGCCACATTATCGTAAACATAGACACGGTATAAATCGATCGAGCGCAATAAAACTATATTGAGGTAAATAAACAGTGTTGAAACGTGGCATGAAACCTTTAGGGCACGCGTTGAGTTACATTAAAGGTCTGACATTAACCAAATGTGAATTTTTCTATAAGTTTTTTACCAGTACTGCTCTATTTGCCATTCACCTACAACTTTACCTTGTTATTTACAAGCGCATTAACGTAAAAAAATGCTTGAAACAAAAGAATGTCAAAACTTATCAATGAAAAAAGTTTTTTGGCATATCAATTTTAAATATGAACTATACAAAACTCTTTATTGTACACCAGAAATAACAAACTAATTACAAAAACAGTAGTTTATAAAATAAATAAATGTACAAAAGGCGGTCTTATCGCTTGCTGCAATTATTCCAGACATCCTTGGAATGAAAACTAGTTAGAAATGAAAAATGGGTAGTATAAAGGTGTAACAAATGATAGTAAAAGAATAATAAGGATGAAATCAATTTAAAAGCAATAAGTGAAGATTAAACTGAGAAAAAGTATTTCACAATACAGAAAAAGATTACCGTTCTATAGTAGCTTTGTCTTTGAATTGATAGAAAAGTCTTTTATTTTTTTGACAGAAAGGTTGCGCAAATCAATTGCATAACTTTTCTATGGTTCACATTTTAAATGAATGTACCCGATTTTCACTCCAAATTACGATCTTTTGATAAGTATACTCAGAAAAAGGCAACATAAAAAATATTAAACACGCTTTGTGTAAGTGCTTTTAACTTTACTCAGTAAGAGGTTCTGGGAACGAAAAGGATACCGATATCACTAAATTTATTCCCCTTAAGTGACTGCCACATAACTGTAGGTTCAGTAAAACAAGACGAGCATCAATCCACATGCGAAGCCTTGACAATATTCGCCGGTTTTGATGGAGTTTTAATCTTGAAAATATATTATATATTATACTATGCAAATATATTACACTCAGTAGACCCGAACGTTTTGACTATATACAATTATTTTTGTTAATTCCTAATAATATAATGATAAAAAACTTAATTTACTTTTAAAAAGCTTTTTAAAATGCGCTTCTCTGTAGAATATGGTATTCATTCAAAGTATCTGTATTTCGTTTCATATTTAATCATTTAGAATTATAATAGGAATGGTTTAGTTAAATAGCTAATTTATTTAAGCTATTGAAAACCGTTTCTTAAAGTTTGAATACTAATTTTCACCATTTATAGTTTTAAGATATATTTTATATATTTATGAATGATCCTTTCTAGACTAAGACAATAAACTTATTCTGAAATATTAGTTTAATGCTAGTTCCAATTGAGAAGAACATATCTATATATATAAAAGAAAGTCGTGTTTGTTACACCACTTATAACTCAAGAACGGGTGGAACAATTTCAAGTATTTTTATGTTTTTGGATGTATCTTCGTCAGGAATAGGATATAGGATAATAAGGAATAAAATATAGTAATATAGTTAATTATTAAAATAAAAATTCAAATACATAGAAAGTAATTGCATCGAACTGAAATAAAAACTGTCAAGATTGACAATACAGAACGTATTATACAGTTCCGCAAACTTATCTGACCCGCTGGCAGCGTCGCTGTTATCGCATTTAGTGTTGCTAGTAATTATTTTTTGCAATAAAGTGGGTAAAAATAATATGCACATTGTAACGTAAATGTTACTTCACTAAAAAGCAAACAAATACTGTCATTACAAATCGTTATATTTTTATACAATAATTATGATCATTTACATAAAAGGTATGCTGGGTGTTCTTTAACGGATCTCCGGATTCCGGTGACATAATAATACCTGGAGTATCTACTCCAGGTATTATTATGTCACCGGAGTGGTTTAATTCAGAATTCATTTCATCATCATTATCGGAATCACTGCTTTCACTTTCACTACCTAAATGAATGATGAAAGGCTCGTCTAAGTATCCATCCCTTTTTCGCCACACATTTTCAATATTTTTTTACATGATCGCAATGCTTTTGCCATTCATTGACTGTTATTTTATCAAAAGCTTCTGCAATCAATTATAGGAGTTCAGAATTCGATCTACCAATATTCTGATCTGCTATAAATTTTTGCATCTGCTTGCTCTTTTTCTTTCACAAGTTTTCTTACAAATCGCTCGCGGACACCTACAAAGGAAATAGCAAAAAATAATTAAATAATGAATGATTTAAAATATGTATTTAAAATTAAAGAGGGAGGGGGAGTTTCGTCTTTTTTCAGAAGCTGACAACACTAACCTGTAGCAGCAGCTACGCATTCATACAACTTATTGAAGGGTATAATTGGTGCCTGAAGGCGTTATTCTTCCTTCATATAATTCAATACTTGTAATATAACGTTCCCCGCATCAATTTTTAAAGCTTTCGGCATTTTTCACAATTAAAAACCACAAAAAGAAAAATAAATACGCGCAACAAATAATCAATGGCAGTAATGTCATGGATTGACATTTCAAACTGGCGTCGTTAGTTCTACTTTTGGCCACCGGGCCAGATAAGTTTGTAGCACAATACTAGAGATTTTAGAATAATCCAGTATCGCTTTCTGTCAGTTTTAGGCTACGAGCATTTGTCTATGCTCGAAGGTTTTAGGCTATACCTAAATCGGGAAATTGTCTTTGGTTTGTTTTTTTTAATAGGTTACTGGTTAACTTATTTGTTTAGTGCGAGTGTTGTTAAAAATATTATTATGCGAATATTATTGTTAAAAAAGCAGCGAACTAATATTTCCTAACGAAGCCGTAATGCCGTAAGCTAGCTAAGTTCATAAATAAATGGATTCGATATTACATAATAATTGTTACTATCAATTTGGCGAATTGGGAAATTAAGAAAATCACAAAATAATTAAATCCGTATACAACACCATTTCTGATACAGACGGTGTAGGCAACCGGACCGATTTTGGTTATTTTTATAGCGTTTCAGTGGGAGCGGGACCCTGAATAATTTTATAGTAGATTTACAATAAACCTGCTAAGTGGCACTGCGATCAGATTCCCAGTTATATTTATATTTGTGTGAAATTTCTATTTGTGTATAATTCTATTTGTCTATACTAATATCACAAATTCACAAACGTTACCTCTTTATAAGAGGTAACGTTTGTGAGTTTGTGACGTTGTAAGGGGAAATCTCTGGATCTACTGAACCGATTTTCAAAATTATTTCACCCGAAGTATTACGCGGGTCAAACGGGCAGGGACAAAAATATTTATAACGTGGAATGAAGTCCACGGGCACTGCTAGTAATTAATTAAAATAATCTCATCCAAAACTCTACATACTCGTACAATTAAATGCAACAAAACGTTGCGTGTACTTCTCCTCCTGTGTATATTTTTGTTGCCAAGAAGAGCTGCAACTATAAAGGAAAAATAATGTCTTCAACTTAAATACATTCTTGCCCGGATATTCAGCACTATTTTGGAATTCTTATATTTATACAAATGCACATCTACTCAAATAACTGAATTGTGAATAACTTTTTCGTATTCAAACGAAAAAGTTATTCACAATTCAGTCAATATTATTCAGCCAAGAAGACTTATTGGTTGGTGCACACGTACAATAGTTTGCTAAGCTGTTGCATGCAAAATAAATCTTAGCAATATTGCAAGATCAAAAAGACGCTTTTCCAGATGCCAAGCCAACGGGATACAATTATTTACTTCTTAGATATTACTGTAAAAGATTGTATAGAATCTATTTTCTATGTATGGTAAGCTTTAATAGAAAATATATTTTAAAAGGAATTTTTATCATCATTACAGCGAAATAAGTCCACTGCTGGACAAGCCTCCCTCAAGAATCGTCTTGAGGGGATATGCCATAATCGCCACGCTTGGTAGGCGGGTTGGCGATCGCAGTAAGATAGTCATAGTAATCAGAAGGAAGCTGCTGCCCTTCCTCAGGTAGATATTCCCTCGGGTCGACTTCTACGCCCCCCACGGGATGAGATGGGGTGATGATATACTTTAAACATTTACCCTATTTTATCTGAGCTTAATACTTTTAAATCACGTAGTGTAACTGCCAAAAAATGGGTTTGAACCCACAGAATATAGTTTTTGTTGACCTTTATTTATTCGTTTCAGCTTTGAAGTTGTTTTGTTGGTAAATAGCTTATAATTATAAGCCTATTCCAGCTATGTGCCGCTGAAAGATCCTTAAAATATTTCCAAAAAATCGAACCTGTTGCGTGTATATTTTATATTCAAGTAAGTTTTTGGTCTTTGTGAAAATCGTACACGGGTTAAGTTCGATTGGTTTCTCTAGTACATTTTTTCGTTTGTTTTAGTAGTTTAAAAAACTACTGCGGTATTCTAGAGTAAGTTCAGAAGATTCCTCGGGATATGCCTGAGCCTTACAGCTCCGTATCACTTCATTGTGTGCTGCTGTTGACCCTAGCTAGCAGAGCTTGCAGTGATGTGTAAGTAGGAGCGATTAGTCCCATATAAGATTTTATCTTCTGGCATTAAAAGGAAACGAGTAACTCTTAAGTTTCTAGGCAAATGAAGTCTTTCTGATTGGAAGTCTCAGCAATGTTGCAAGGTCTCAAGCGTTGCAGCCGATATATAACTATTAAAATCTCGCTGTAAAAAAGCCCTACCGAATAAAAAAAATTAAGAAAACAGGCTCAACCAAAAACGACAATCTATGAAAATGACTACTGCACGTTAGCAGACTGCTTCCTCTTTTGTATATGTCGCAAAAGCAAATAAATCAATTTATTCATCCAAAATCATTTATTTCTGTGACAGCAAATCGCACTGTTTCCAAGCAAAATGCCTCAAACCTTGCATCTAATACAAAGAGTTTTGCATTGGACCGTATTGCAAACGCTTCTAGCGTCGCCACTGCAATTACTTCCAATAGAAAACTTTTGTTCCACCGGTTTCTTAGAAATGGCTTGTTGAACAGATTGCGAGCTGTTTTACTACTTTCTCGGGTTTCTACGAGTTTCCGACATTTTAGTGTAATGTACGACTGTACTATAAAAACCGATTAGGGTTTTTTCTCTTTTATGTAGAAATAAATAGCAAATTGAAGATTCAATACAATCACATCTTCAATGTTTAATGTTATAAAGGTGTGGGGCTCAAATGCTACCATACCCGTCAACTTTATTTCTAGTAGGTCATGTGTAGGGTACATGACCCCCGAGTAGCAAAATTTAATTAGGGTAGAGCATAGCGCTTTATGAGCAGGAGCAGTTCAACTAGGGAATTCCAACCCAAGAAAAAATCTCTGGCACGCGTACTAATTTACAGTAGTTATATCGCTATAAAGCTTGAGAATGCAATTGACTCAATCGTCCGGTGAAGCCGAGAAAGCCTCATAGGCAAGGTAAACGTCGAGTAAAAAAAAAAATATATTTTACACGTTTCATACAACAGTTAACAATTTTTAATCAATTCATAATGCATGTATTCATACATTTTACAATCCATTCCCAGATGTGATGTGTCATCCCATTATTTTCTACCATTATTGCATGCAATGGTTATACAAAATTAAACTTTTATTATGTTCACATATGCTCTCAAAATATTTTTAATCAGTGTGTTTACTTTGTCGCGTATAATATATACGAAATAAAGAATTACTGATTAAAAGTTATGCTGCATTGCAATTTTCTGTTAACAAAATTAATTTCACACGTGCTGTGTAGTATGTGAGGTATAGTTAAGTAAAGTATATTTTAGGTAACTTTATAAGATTTATTATCTGTAATGGCAAAGGAAACATGTGTGTGATGAATAAATAAATCTCTGTATTTCAAACTAGTCTGTTTCACTGTCATAAATTGGCTGGAAGTACATGAATCCAATTTAAAGTAGACAGGATAATACTTTTATCATACTCCATATCGAACCGTCCTCTGGCTTCGAATTGAGGGATCAGTGATCTGAATGCGATATCTGACCTCCCATTTAGACGGATACAGTGAGAAAGGATTTTCTGTTTTCAAAAGCACCTTTATTTGGTCTGTCTTGGACAATGCAGTTCTTTGAAAACGAAAGTGAATAAACTATTTTATCTAGTACATAGATATATTGTTGGTCTATTAGTTAGTGAACCTAAGTGACTCATAGAGGTCGTGGATTCGATCCCCACCCAGGACAAAACTTTGTGTGATGCGCACGATTATTTATTCCGTGTCTGGGTGTAATTTATCTATACTATGTATGTATTTTCAGATATCGTTTTGGATTAGATAATTCAAGATATTCACCATCATCAGCCTGATTTCGTCCACTGCTGGACATAGGCCTCCCCCAAAGGTTTCTATAATGTTGAGATTATAAACCCTTCCAGGGTTTTCCTAAGGCTCTAGACAGACGGACCGCATTTCAACTGCAATTCAAGCAGTTCAAGTGCAGTTTGAATACAGTTGACACGACTGCAAAAGAACTGCAAAACTAAACGCGCTGTCCGATTGCAGTTCAATTGCAGTCGGCGTGCAGTTGCAGCTGAAATGCGGTCCGTCTGTCTAGAGCCTTATTCATCATGGCATACGAGTTGGCGACTGCAGTTAGGTGATAGTACACAGGAGGCCCTGCTACCTGCTATATCCCCTAGTCGCCTTTTTCGTCACCCACGGCTAAGTCTTGTATTAAACATGACTAAAATAATGTGGTTTAATCTGTTTCTATTGGAGCATTTATGAAAACGAAATGGCATACTTAGTACTCAATTTAAGACAATAGCTTGTCCGGAACGTATATTAGTAATTGGCCAAAGGTACAAACGTATCGCTTATTTTCCCTTAGTATTACGCTTAAAAACTAAATTAGCAGAACTAAAAGTGGCGTTTTATAAAAAGCAATGTTAGAAACAAAATCAGTGCGTATAGAATTAGTTCAGTTGGCATTGCTTAGAATGGGAGCCAATTACGAGGCGCTCATAGCCAGATGTTCTAACCGGTCCGTAAGTGATCGGCGAGGTTAAGCAGCAAGCTCGCGGTCAGGCCATAGATGGTGACCACCAAAGTGGTTTAAAACCTGAACGTCTCCGTGCTTCGGAGGGTACGTTAAGCTGTCGGTCCCGGTTGTAGTCATTAGGCAACAGTCGTTAAGCCATGTCAGAGGCCTTATGGGCACCTTGAACAACTCTGACACTAGGATAACCACTGCCCATAGGATAAGTAAGTAATGGGCCGATTTTGTCGTCTAAGTTCTTAAAAACAAAATAGTTGACATGACCCAGAAGTTATGAATCTTGGTACTTTATTTTCTATTAATTATATGTTTTAAGTAGGTACCCCGTGATCCAAGGATTCAATTCCGTAGTGTCTTAGAAACATATTGTTCAATATTATGCACGTATGAATGCATTTTCCTAACTCTACCTCTCCTATATAGATGTTCAGAGTGTCAACATCAATTCAGCGAGCAATTTTACTCCTGAAATTATTTGACGTAAACCCTACAGAGCACAAATCTGAATTTAAAAATGGATTAGCTCATGTACCTACAGGGGTTTGGTAAGACTCCGGAAGCAACACCTGGCTGTAAGATCGATATTATGTAAGTGGTACCAAAATATAAAAGGAATTTGCATTTTTATTAGGCAAATCTTCTCGGACTAAGAGGTTTGTTATATTAAGGGCTACTTCACTCGTCTAATAGTATCGTGTTACCTTGCAGATCTTTGAATCCTGGATCGGGGTAAAAAATATTCTCGCAAAAGAAAATTTCGCAAGAAGTAACAAGAACTTGAGGTTAAACACACGTGCCTCGAAAAACATATAAAGTTTTCAGTAATACGCCTGATCTCTCCCCGATCGTGTGTCCTGGTGGATTATGAGATTTAGGGAATAGAAAGTGCAAAACTTTTTCTATTTCCTCCTGTTTGTGTGTACACTAATTATATAATAATAATAAGTAGAGTACCACGTTAGTGTAGAGTGGGTTGGCAGACTTCACATGCGTCAAGAATATTTTTGAGAACTCTCAGATATGCAGGTTTCCCACGATATTTTCTTCATTTTTTTTATTTATTTATTTATTCTTTATTGCACACAGAAATACATATTCATATAAGACACTAGCTGTGCCCCGCGGTGTTACCCGCGTTAAATTTTATAAATTTTCTTTGCTATAAACCTCACGGAGCCCGAGACCTTTCCAACGAATGCAAAACCGTGGAAATTGGTTCGTGCGTTCTGGAGTTATAGCGTCAGGAAGGAAAACCCGACTTATTTTTATATAGTTAATTAGAGCTAGCATGTACACAGGCGAGCTTAACTCAACTATGAGTTCTCTTCCAGCAAACCTTTGTCAGAGTGAGAGCTTATATGAGATGGGTTAGAAACAATGCACAACAATTTGACTTAAGAATAATACAAAAATAAAGACAAAACAGAATTTACCAGTGGTAAATAAATATATACATAAACCTGCTTACTAATACTACATACTAAGTTACTTACGTAACTACATATATATAATACATAAATATATGTATTAAGTACGATGCATATTTATAACACGCACATTTATTTAAAAACTCAGTGGTGCAGTAGCCTTGAGCCTGAACTCGTGACTACTGACTCCACAGTCAAAGGATCTTACTACTACGCTGTTTGTGCTATTCAGTATATGCATTATACATATGCACAAACAGCACAGTACAAATGCAACTAGCCACCGTAACAATAATTCGACAAAGAACATATAATTTGTAAAATATTTTGACTATTCAGATGATTCTCAATATTCAGAATAGGTTGTTCAATCAACAGTCAGAAAGCGTATCCGCTGCGAGTTATCAAACTTTGGCTTAGTATATAATTTAATATTTTCCCAATACTATCAACCTATAGTTTGATAAACCTGTGTTTATTCTATGGTTTCTAAGTAATATCAAAGCGGCTGAATTCTTGTGTATGAACACGAGAGCAATCTATTAATACCCAGTCAGATCCAGGCATATTGAATGATAACTTTGAATTCAGTACGTGTGGTATGTCGTTATACATAATATCTAGATCGATATTATTGAAAGAAAATATTTGATTTTTTGTATGTTTTTGTTTGTAAACTTTAATGGATCACAAAAAGATATAACTGATTTTAAAAAATATTTCACTGAGAGGATGCTTCTTTTTCAGTGAGTGACACTTTTGTTTTGTAAATAAAATAGACCATCGATTTTATTTACAAAAAAAATAGAAAACCTTTAGTATTATTATAATAATGTAATCCAAGGTATCTAAAATTTGCCTATAAAACTTATTATTTAGCGTGAGCTGCCAAAATTATCCATCATCAGCCTGATATATTACACTACGTATTACGTTGCCGCAGTTACCGCGCTTGGCACGCGAATTGACGAACGCAGTTAGGTGGCACAGAGGAGACACTGCTGACCGACTACCTGTTCGATCCATTAGTTGCCTTTTAAGATACTCAAGGGATGGTATGAGGATGCCCTGATATTCTTTTTACGCCAGAAACCACACGGCCGAAAACTATTGTTGATACATAAAATAATCCACTACATATCTATATATGTATAAAGTCTAAAAATTCAAGTTAAGACACAATAACCGCTTTTTGTTAAAATTTGTCAATGAAAATCTATCTTATTTGTTTAACTATAAGCCCACAAGTCCACATCTGCTCAGCTAGAAAATAAACCAGGTATATTCACCTAGCAACCCCAGATGGTTTTAACTTGATAAATGACCAAATCGACGGATATTCGTACCTCGTCACAGGTTAAGCCGTCGCGTCGCTGAGCTCTGAACAAATCCGATATCAGTAGCCGTACTAGCCTTTAACTTTGAGCTGGTCGAACTAATTTCCACTTTGCTTGTTCAGTTTTAAGTTAAGCTTTATCGAACGGCAGGTGAAGTTGTAAAAACGAAACAGATTACCTATTTAACCAATACCTAGTAACATATATATAATTTTATAATATACTGAAATTGGTATTTGGGGTATTTCACAAAGCACACCTAGATTTAATGCAACTATATATGGCATTTGCGTCTGTTACAGACGATTTACGGCGCATTGTCTGAGAGACTTTTCTTTTGGTGGCTAAACAAACAGATGCGAGAGCGACATAGACTGCCGCAGGCCTGACAAGAGAAGTTAGCGGTGGTTGGTGCCGAGCCGCTTTCATGTCGCTTCTGTCTCTTATCAGCAAGTACTCCGAACCAGGTTTCATCACAGATCTTACGACCCTCTAATACACGTTTGCACCATTCAACTCTATTTTCAGCGAGCTTTTCCCAGCTACAGTGGTCAATTTTAAAAGCGGCCATATCCCGCTTGGTGCAGTCTTTAAAGCGAAGCAGAGGTCTACCGACATCGCGCTTCGTATTAGCTACCGCACCCAACAGAACACATCGTGGTATTCGAGTGAGTTCCATTCTGTGCAACTAGATATGGATTAAAAAATTGTTTATCTGTGCGTGGAACGACCCAACACATTATGGCATCGCAGTAGTAACCAGCCTCACATGGAGCTGTTCGCCCGTTTACTTATGTATTTAGAAATATATTAGTATGTTTATCAAATATCTGGTTGCCATAGTACAGAGTTTGCCTGGTTTGGGATCAGATAGCAGTGTGTTCATTATCCGAAATACACTGCCTACAAAAATAAAATCCCTTAAATATGAACAAAGAAAGAAAATATTGGTTCAACCAACCAATAGAATAAGAGGAAATCCCAAAGCAAATCAAACTCACCGCAACTATAACTTCTATGGGAATATTGTAATAGAAAGCTATGTTTATTAAGCTTATCTTACCATCAAGGTGTACCCTATAGCGGCAGTTGAAGTAATTAATACCGATCAATAATCTATACATATAATAAAATCGTAGGAAAGTCAAAACTGTACATTGAATATTTTTTTTAAAGGATACTTGGGGGGTGATCTGCATTCGACATCGAAGCCAAAAATATAGTTTTTAGAACTTTTGTCTGTGTGTCTGTATGTATGTCCGGGCTGAACTCAAAAAGTACTGCATGGATTTACTTCAAATTTTGCATGAATATTACTAAGAGGTCGGGTCAACATATAGGATACATATTATCACGCTATCACCTAAGGGGGAGGAGCTGTGATAATTTATAAAGTTTAACGCGGGTAAAACCGCGGGGCACAGCTAGTAAAAAATAAATGTTAATTGACGGACCGGTTGGCGTGGTTGGTAAATGCTTGCCTTTCACGCCGCAAGTCATGAGTTCGATTCCTAACCAGGACAGATATTTGTGTGAGTCTGTTTGACCTGAGTCTGGGTATAATTATCTATAAAAGTATATATTTACAAAAAGAATAGTATATGTAATATATCAGTCGTCTGGTCTCCATAGTGCAAGCTCTGCTTAGTCTGGGATCAGATGAATAATGTCCCAGGATGTTATTACTATTTCAACTTTTTTTCTTTTTACTGCCCGGGTGCTACAAAATGTAAGACCCGGGCTGATAAAAATAAATAAATTTAGATTTAGACATTTGTAGTCAGGTACCAAATCGGTTTTGGTGGAATTTACAGTTAACTTCTACTGAAAATTGCCGCTATTATTTACTACATTTGGACATATCTTCTACTATATAAAAATAAGTCGGGTTTTCCTTCCTGACGCTATAACTCCAGAACGCACGAACTGATTTCCACGGTTTTGGATTCGTTGGAAAGGTCTCGGGCTCCGTGAGGTTTATAGCAAAGAAAATTTATAAAATTTAACGGGGGTAACACCGCGGGGCACAGCTAGTTTTTAATGTAAACAATTAGCGAAGACACTTAGCGTCACGTACGCGTTACTAACCTTTCACGAGTACCTCGACGATGCGACGACCTCTACCCAGGATGATAACATTATTCAAATAATACTATTATCTATACAGTATTTTATAATCAGGTACTTCCGCAATGAAACTGCTCACAGCCTGCCTACGATTAATGGCTATCGCTAAGTTACTAGGTATATTATTCCTAAACCTTCAAGCAGTAGCGCTAAATTTTAGATTCCGATAAATATGACTACTTATTTTGCACCGTGAATGAGGAAGAGCCTATAATATGTAGAAATGGTCCTAAAATCTAAATAAATAAAACCGGCCAAGTGCGAGTCGGACTCGCACATGAAGGGTTCCGTAGAAGAAAGTATTTCAGTCGATTAAATGAAAGCAAATTGCGGTTTATGACGTATTAAAAAAAAACTACTTGCTAGATCTCGTTCAAACCAATTTTCGTTGTTAGTTTCTACGATAATGTACATCATATATTTTTTTTAGTTTTATCATTCTCTTATTTTAGATGTTACAGGGGGGAGGGGGGACACTCATTTTACCACTTTGTGAAGTGTCTCTCGCGCAAACTATTCAGTTTAGAAAAAAAATATATTAGAAACCTCATTATGATTTTTGAAGACCTATCTATAAACATGTGTGAGTAGGATGATTTTTTTTTTTTGGTTTTCAGTTCTATGTATGGCGACCCCCCCAAAATTATTGTTAATTTTCTACTTTTGTGTAAAAATCTTAATGCGGTTCCCAGAATACATCTACTTACCAAGTTTCAACAGTACAGCTCATATAGTTTCGGAAAAAAGTGGCTGTGACATACGGACGGACAGACAGACAGACATGACGAATCTATAAGCCAAATGGCAAACCATTTGGCTACGGAACCCTAAAAATGAATCAAGCAAGACCGTCTATTGTGGAGATCGTTGGGGAGGTCTTTGTCCAGTAGTGGACGTCTTTCGGCAGATGATGAAAAATGAATCACCGAAATATTTGTACGCTCATAATAGATCAAATTGGATGATTATTTCTTTTGTGTTCCTTATTGTCAGGAAAAGGTTTATATGAAATAAAAATCGTAAATATTTAAAAAAAAAACAAAATTGAGTGTGCGAATGAGACAGAAGACTGTGTGATGTTGCTTTTTTGGTCGTTGTTATTTTCAGCAATTTTTGTTTTCTGTCCGGAAGGGAAAACGAGAAATGTGTCTATCATAATGCATTGAAATGTTAGACAGTATTGACGGGAAAAATATATGAAGTTCATCGGGACAGTTAGTTTTATAACAAAAGTGACGTAATCTTGTTATTATATTATTTCAGCGAACGGATGTCGTGGGAACAATCGACCGTGTGGCTACACTGCGCGCTCATGTGGAATTAATGTATGTAGGAGTATTGTGACCACGCGACAAGGCTGATGGTAAACCGTATTTAGGCCCCAATAAAAATGGATTTTATAAGTGCAAAGTAGTTGTTTATATGTATGTCAATCAATTGCATAGAAGCTTCTGAATTGATTAGGAAAATGATGAGGAAAATTCTTCACTATGTTTCTGATCTGTCTGAAATCTGATCAACCATCTAAAATAAACTATTTTTATAATTGGAGTAGGGGTACTTAAGGATTTTTTTTTGTAAAAACACACTTATTCTGCAATTCTATATTATTTTAAAAGATGTGCAATTTTCGGAGTATAATAAAATAAATGAGGAACAATAATGAACTTAATTTTAGTGTCAAACTCCAAACTTTATTTATGATATTTATTTTCAGTAATTTTGAAACGTATCGTTTAATAAAAGAGAATTCATATCACACACTATCTATACAAGATGTTACACAAATAGTGGTCGTAACTTAAACAGCTTAAATTGCTTATGTAACCAAACAAATTGTCACACTTCAACGTGCAAAATACATAAAAAAATACTTTTAGAGCCAAACTTTCTTCTTCGTATTTCACAAATTGTTATTGTTTAATTTGTTCAGCTTAATGGGTGGATTTAAGTCACACGTTGTATTACGGACGTGTATGCTTATAGGGGAATGAATGGGAATGAAATCGTAGGACCAAAAACTAAAGCTTTGCGTGCATTCCTAAGCAGAGGAAAGGATCACCGCCCACTAACTGACCGGACTACTACAGAGATTCTTGTCTACTAAAACGCCAAATTCATTTTGAATCCAATCTTATAGATAACCAATTCCAGGACATTATCATCCTCCAATGAGAACAACGTCATTACACCAGCAAGATTTCATAAATCACAAAAGATTTTTTCCAAAATGAGGTAGTAACATAAGATATTTCAAAGAAATTACTCATATATGTAAAACAAAAATACGTATCACCAAACGAACATCAAGTGATAACGCCGACAAACAACGTATTTGAGCTAATGTATGCCCGTGGCTTTCATTGCAAATTCTAGGTACTGAATAAAATTATGTATATTACGGAAATATTTTACCTGAGCCTGTCGGCGTACTTTTTGCCAGAAAGGTTCGAAATGTTTTTATTAGGTATATGTCACAGTTTGTTTTATTTATTATCAAATCACCAAACAACCGACTGATTACCATAGCCTACGGGTTGACGATCGTGCCTCTTTTCAGAGCTCATGAGCTCTGAATACAAGATCACTCATAGGACTCACGCAAAAAAAATAGAAACATATTAATATTTTATAATAATATCCTGGAACATTATTATATATACAGACAACTGATAAACATACTTATATATTTACATGTACGTATCATAAATAAATAACACCCAGACACAGAAAAAATAATCGTGCACATCACACAACGACTTGGCCTGAATGGGAGTCGAACTCTGGTTTAGCATTCAGTGTCACTAACCGCTAGACCATATATATGGCCTTTGCGTCTGTTACAGACGATTTACGGCGCATTGTCTGAGAGACATTTTTGAAGTTATACATACTTCTTTTGGCGCGATGGAGAAAAAGGATGAGAGTGAATTTTTACGATGCGCGCGCACACCGACACCAAAAAATTTAACAGCATGAAGTTAGTTCTAGGTGGTATGAAAATTGATAACTATGTTCAAGTTGTATATTAAGAAGTATAACTTCTAACGCGTGTACATAAGTACACACAAGTTTTTTTTTTGGTGGCTAAACAAACCGATGCGAGAGCGACATAGCCTGCCGCAGGCCTGACAAGAGAAGTTGGCGGTGGTTGGTTCCGAGCCGCTTTCATGTGGCTTCTGTCTCTTATCAGCAAGTACTCCGAACCAGGCTTTGTCACAGATCTTACGACCCTCCACTACACGTTTGCGCCATTCAACTCTATTTTCAGTGAGCTTTTCCCAGCCACAGGGGTAAATTTCAAAGCGGCCATATACCGCTTGGTGCAGTCTTTAAAGCTAGACTAACAGGGCCGTAAATTGGTGTGCACTAAAATATATTACTCTCATTATTATGATAATAATGTCCTCCAGGACGAATTTCGGCCACGGCGGCCAGTCTCAATGGAGACTAGCCAACTGCACAGGACATATTATAGTGCTGAAGTGTATGCGCAAGCACAGTGGTACTTTCTATCCATCTCTCTCATGATCCGATGTGACGACTAGAGAAACGACCGGAAATAGGTCAGGTACAGGACCTATGGCTTTCTGTGCCGTCTGTACGTCTTGTAATACCGCCAAATCTCAAGAGTTCACGCTGATACTGAGGAATTTCTTGATAAGGATAAATCCCAAAATCACTTTTTGGCCCGACCCGGGATTTGAACCCAGGACCCATTATCTACGGTTGAACACGCTACCGCTAGACTGAGGAGGCGATAAAATAATAATTATTATATTTTATTGTGAAAACAACTTCTTTTCACTTTGTGATAAAATACAAGGGGTAAATACCTAGTATTTCATTACAAAATCTATAACCATCAAAATATGAAAAGAATTTTTAATTTAATATCAACAATTTTGCTTGAAGCAGCATCAATGCTATTTAATGAACATGTCGTATGATACAACGATGCCACTACACATTGGGGTATTTAATCAATTTACCTCCAGCGAATGCTCTTGGTCTCTGTAAAGGGGGATATTTGCATGCCTGATAGGTAACTATCGGCGTGTTGGCCCGAACGTTGAACAGGGGGCCGGACTAATTTATTTGGGTTCATAGAATGGATATTTTTTAGGAGTCGGATATTTATTGCCTCGTTGGTCTAGCAAGGTTCAAATCCCGGGTCGGGATAAAAAAAGATTTTTTTTAAATAAATATCTCAGTATCAGCCGGATGTCTGAGTGTTGGCGGTATTAGACCGTGCCTTGGAGTGTACGTTAAGCCGTCAGTCCTGTATCTGACCTCTTTCAGGTCATCCCATGAGAATGATGGAATAGAAAGTACTCCTGTGTTTGCGCACACGCTTGTGTAATATGTCCTGCGCAGTTTTCTAGTCTCCATTGAGAGTGGCCGTTGAGGCCGATATTCAGCCTAGATGACATTATTTTTCAGGAGAAAGATCACAAATTCCAACTCATTTATCTTTTTCATGTTCTAAATTCATAGCAATATTGCAGTGATACCGTAATGAAATAATATAAGGAAGTTACTAATTCGTATGGGTCAACCTCCTCATTGCCAAATTTATTCAACACAGTTCTAATTTGGTGCCACAAATACATGTGTATGTGAGTGTGTGGCACCAAATTTAAGAATCCAAATGTCACACACGTTTAATGTTCATTCCTGTTTAAACCTGTGTATTAGTAAATTTTTTGGTGAATATACAATAATATGGCAACATCGTGCTGGTTTGGTTTGGTTAAATCATGTAGCATCCATACAACGTACAAAATAATAGCACTGTTCTTGGCTCGCCTACACACGATCACGCCCGCCTTCTCTGACGGCTGAATACAGACTGAGCCCAAACTCAGCCCGCGATTGTGACATATACGCTCGAAACAAATAATAAGTAAGTATACCCACATACACTGCAAGTCCATATCAGTCTCATACCCTATCTCTACGATAAAATATGAGCGACTCATTTGAAGTCATTAGATTTGCCTTGATGAGGAGCTCTTGTAATTTTGACCATAATTGATAAAGCTTTTAGAACACCCATTGAGTTTTAAATTGAGTGATTGAGTTTTAATAATAATAAAGTTATTTATTAAAGTAACCAAAGACTCAAAATTGTTAGTAATACATAAGACGTATTCTATGTTAGTAAAAATATAGCTAAAATTTTGTATACATGAATCATTGATGCACCATTCCGTGAGAAACAGTGCAGCAGCGATTCATGTATAGGCAGTCAAATCTGCTTGCGATCATGGTCAGAATGCTGTTAGAGTGGCCACGAATCCTGCTCACCAGGGATGCACACCGTTTGCGCATTGTGGCGTAGAAACAGTCCACTCTGGCTTCAGCAAACATGCCCGATGCGCTACAGAAACGTGGCAGACCCGACAGCACCCTGAACGCGTTGTTGTATTGGATACGATTTAAGTATATATAATATTAATTTTCTTAAGAATAATAGAATTAACGAAATTGAAGATGGAACTCATCTAACTTAGAGTATTACGTTCAAGAGTTGTATTTGATTGAAATTAATTCGTGTCTCTAGTAATTAAAAATTATTTCGTAGGCTAAAACTGCCAGCGATTACTCCCTCGAAATGAAAATCGATCTCTACATTGCAGTGACACCCAGAGTCATAGTACCCTCAAACGTTGTCTGGGCGAGACACGTCACATTGAAACGACTTCTACAGCGTTTTGTTCACACTTTTAAAAAACTAGTGAAGGAGTACTACCTTTCACGATAAATAGATACTATCGCATAATAACAGTGTTACTGTCATCTCCTATCACTAATAGGATGTATGTATTTATATAAGTATTTTATTTGTTATATGTATGTTGTATGTAATATATATATATATCAACAAATTTCAATTACATATTAATATTATTATGTATATTATATATATATATATGTGTAATACCTACGAGCTGTAGGCATTACTTCAAGATAATGTTTCACAATTTTCTCTCTTAATTTACTAGACTAGTCTATTTCTATTTTCTTATGTTGCTACACCCCTTTCACTCATTTAATTATTCTTCTTGCTGATCTTGTCCATCCTAAGGTTGTCTGGAAGAGATCGCAGTTAGCGATAAGAACGCCCATTGTACTAGATTTATTACAACTTTATACTTTATATGTAAATCTTGGTGTACAATAAAGAGTATTTGTATTGTATTGTATTGTATATACTTATGTTGGTCCCTCCGTCATTTATGCAACGCAGATACAAATATTAATAATAGAACCACCCAGTAACAGGAACAAAACGCTGTAGAAGTCGTTTCAATGTGACGTGTCTCGCCCAGACAACGTTTGAGGGTACTATGACTCTGGGTGTCACTGCAATGTAGAGATCGATTTTCATTTCGAGGGAGTAATCGCTGGCAGTTTTAGCCTACGAAATAATTTTTAATTACTAGAGACACGAATTAATTTCAATCAAATACAACTCTTGAACGTAATACTCTAAGTTAGATGAGTTCCATCTTCAATTTCGTTAATTCTATTATTCTTAAGAAATTAATATTATATATACTTAAATCGTATCCAATACAACAACGCGTTCAGGGTGCTGTTGGGTCTGCCACGTTTCTGTAGCGCATCGGGCATGTTTGCTGAAGCCAGAGTGGACTGTTTCTACGCCACAATGCGCAAACGGTGTGCATCCCTGGTGAGCAGGATTCGTGGCCACTCTAACAGCATTCTGGCCATGATCGCAAGCAGATTTGACTGCCTATACATGAATCGCTGCTGCACTGTTTCTCACGGAATGGGGCATCAATGATTCATGTATACAAAATTTTAGCAATATTTTTACTAACATAGAATAAGTCTGATGTATTACTAACAATTTTGAGTCTTTGGTTACTTTAATAAATAACTTTATTATTATTAAAACTCAATCACTCAATTTAAAACTCAATGGGTGTTCTAAAAAGTAGAGATAGGGTATGAGACTGATATGGACTTGCAGTGTATGTGGGTATACTTACTTATTATTTGTTTCGAGCGTATATGTCACAATCGCGGGCTGAGTTTGGGCTCAGTCTGTATTCAGCCGTCAGAGAAGGCGGGCGTGATCGTGTGTAGGCGAGCCAAGAACAGTGCTATTATTTTGTACGTTGTATGGATGCTACATGATTTAACCAAACCAAACCAGCACGATGTTGCCATATTATTGTATATTCACCAAAAAATTTACTAATACACAGGTTTAAACAGGAATGAACATTAAACGTGTGTGACATTTGGATTCTTAAATTTGGTGCCACACACTCACATACACATGTATTTGTGGCACCAAATTAGAACTGTGTTGAATAAATTTGGCAATGAGGAGGTTGACCCATACGAATTAGTAACTTCCTTATATTATTTCATTACGGTATCACTGCAATATTGCTATGAATTTAGAACATGAAAAAGATAAATGAGTTGGAATTTGTGATCTTTCTCCTGAAAAATAATGTCATCTAGGCTGAATATCGGCCTCAACGGCCACTCTCAATGGAGACTAGAAAACTGCGCAGGACATATTACACAAGCGTGTGCGCAAACACAGGAGTACTTTCTATTCCATCATTCTCATGGGATGACCTGAAAGAGGTCAGATACAGGACTGACGGCTTAACGTACACTCCAAGGCACGGTCTAATACCGCCAACACTCAGACATCCGGCTGATACTGAGATATTTACTTCTACAGCGTTTTGTTCGTGTTACTGGGTGGTTCTATTATTAATATTTGTATCTGCGTTGCATAAATGACGGAGGGACCAACATAAGTATATACAATACAATACAATACAAATACTCTTTATTGTACACCAAGATTTACATATAAAGTATAAAGTTGTAATAAATCTAGTACAATGGGCGGTCTTATCGCTAACTGCGATCTCTTCCAGACAACCTTAGGATGGACAAGATCAGCAAGAAGAATAATTAAATGAGTGATAGGGGTGTAGCAACTTAAGAAAGAAATAGTAAATAGAAATAGACTAGTCTAGTAAATTAAGAGAGAAAATTGTGAAACATTATCTTGAAGTAATGCCTACAGCTCGTAGGTATTACACATATATATATATATAATATACATATTAATATGTAATTGAAATTTGTTGATATATATATATATATATTACATACAACATACATATAACAAATAAAATACTTATATAAATACATACATCCTATTAGTGATAGGAGATGACAGTAACACTGTTATTATGCGATAGTATCTATTTATCGTGAAAGGTAGTACTCCTTCACTAGTTTTTTAAAAGTGTGAAGGGATTGTGCTCGCCTTATCGTTACAGGCAAATCATTCCAAAGGCGCACAGCTTCTACTGTAAATGATTGTCCGTAGAAATTAGAGGAATGCTTAGGTATTTTGAGTCGCAAATTTTCAGATGACCTCAGGGATCTTAAATGTGTGTCATTTAGGAACTCGAACCGTTCTTTGAGATAAAGTGGGGTGGCAGGATTAAACAATATACTGTATAGAAGAATTAAAATATGAGTATCTCGGCGGAGGCGAATGGGAAGCCACTTAAGCTTGGTGCGAAATTCTGAAACATGGTCATATTTGCGCAGACCAAATATAAACCTTATGCAAAAATTTTGAAGGCGCTCAAGTTTGTCTAGTTGGGCTTCGGTGAGATCAGGATAGCTGGTATCTGCATAGTCAAGGATGGGTAAAAGAAGAGATTGTGCTAGCGCAATTTTAGTGGCAGTGGGAAGGAAGTTCCGGATTCGTCGCAAAGACCCTGCTGATGCAAATAACTTACGACTGACTTCCTGAAGCTGAGGATCCCATGATAAGGTCTTGTCAATGTATATACCTAGGTTTTTTACTTTGTCACTGTAAGGAATGATTTTATTATTAAATATATTAATTACCTACATAATTGTATTGATTACTTTTTTAAATTGTGATTCTGACAACTACAAGTGCATGCGACTACCCAAGTGTTTACTTACTAATGGTACCCTAGTGTCAGAGTTGTTCAAGCATTAGGCCTCAGACATGGCTTAACGACTGTTCCCTAATGGCTACAACCAGGACCAACGACTTAACTTGCCCTCCGAGGCACGGAGACGCTGAGAAATTAAACCACTTTGTCGGTGGCCCTGAACCACAGTATGTTTTAAACTGCCTTAAACTAAAAATTATACGCACCGACGGAACAATTTACGAAATTGTTTCTCGAAACATGGCCGGCGGATATATTCAAACATGGATGTGAAAGATCATATCATATTTAAAATACCGTCCGACCTATCAGGTATTTCACAGGTCACCGTAGCCTTGTTGGTAGTGTTCCTGCCTACGAAGCTGGTGATCCTGGGTTCGAATCCCGGTAGGTGCAAATATTTGTGTGATGAGCACGAATATTTGTTTCTGAGTCATGGATGTTTTCTATGTATTTAAGTATTTATCTATCTATATAAGTATGTATATCGTCGCCTGGTACCCATAGTACTAGCTTTGCTTAGTTTGGGGCTAGGATGATCTGTGTGACATTGTCCCCAGATATTATTATTATGTCTTTTATTCAGTGTCATTCTTATTTTATACATTTACAAATATATAGTTACAAAAAAAAATATATATTTATAAATATAAAAAATAGACATCCAATCGGCAACGGGAGCAGGGTCCATGCTACCGATGGTCAAGGCTCCAGAGAGAGGAACCTCCTCACAATACGCGCCGTCTCCAAAAGAACTGCCTTCTGAACCTGACCCTTGACCCAACTGCCTAACGCGAGCCTCTTAAGGTGACGGTCGAGGCTCTTGGCAATTAAACCATGGGCAGAAACGACAATCGGTACAATGATCGCCGAGTCGACGTCCCACATGTCAACAACCTCGCGAGCTAGGTCAAGGTATTTAATTTCCTTGTCTTTTTCAGCTTTCACAAGGTTGTCATCATGTGGGACAGCAACATCGACGATCACTACCCGGCGCTCTTGGCGATCCACCATCACAATATCAGGCTTGTTGGCAACAATAGTCCTATCTGTGATGATGGATCTGTCCCAGTACAATGTGACACGGCCATTCTCCATTGTCTCTGGAACGTATCTGTAGTACGGCACCTCCGACGTCACAAGGTTGTACCGCAGAGCAAGTTGCTGGTGGATTATCCTGGCTACTTGATTGTGCCTGTGCAAATACTCACCATTAGCAAGACGGGAGCAACCAGAAATTATATGTCTGAGGGATTCCCCAGGGCGGTGACATGCCCGACAAATGTCAACAGTACCATCCCTCAGTATAAATCTCCGGTAGTTATTCGTCATTACTACTTCGTCAGTAATTGCACAGACAAAACCCTCGGTTTCCGCAAAAAGGTCACCGAACCGTAGCCAGGCTACTGAGGCTGTTAAATCTACATCTGGCCCATGCAGGGCCTTGTAAAATCTGCCATGAAGTTCCTTGCTCTGCCATACCTCCTTGCGGTCACTGGTACTAAGTACCGCAGGTTGACGCCAGTTAGTTTTGGCTAAGGATAGAGCGGTGAATCCATTGTCCACGGCGATCACGTCCGCATGCATACCCACACTATTATGTAGGAAATAGTTTCTAAGATTATACAGCTCACGGTTATGCAGAGTTTTAGCATTTAAAAAGCCACGACCACCACATTTCCGTGGGATGTACAATCTCATCACAGAAGAGCGGGGGTGATGCATCCGATGTGATGTCAGCCGCGTTCGAACTGTTCGGTCCAGGGCGTCTAGCTCAGTTTGAGTCCACTTGAGTATTCCAAAGGAGTACAACAAGACTGGCATGACCCAGCCATTGTAAGCACGCACCTTGTTCCCTCCCGACAATAGGCTTTTCAGCACTTTTGTCAAGCGGCCCAAGAAGCGCCCCCGCAATGACTCCTTCATGTCAGCCTCTTTGATGCCTAATGCCTGTGAAATACCCAAGTACTTGTAGGTTTCGGTTGCAGAGAGGGTTACTAAGTTAATGGAAGCTGAGAGTTGGGTGCTCTCAGATTCCACTATCTTCCCTCGTTTTGCATGCATGACTGCACATTTGTCAATACCAAACTCCATTCTGATAGAGTTACTGAAGTTTTCTGTGAGCTTCAGTAACGCTGACAAGTGAAGATTGCTAGAGGCAAATAACTTTAAGTCATCCATGTAAAGGAGGTGTTATATTACTTGTCCTCCTCTCCGCAGTCGATAACCTAACCCAGAATCCTCTAGTAGTGTGCTCAGAGGGTTCAGAGCCAGGCAAAACCACAATGGGCTCAAACTGTCACCCTGAAAGATTCCCCGTTCTATCCTTATAGGCTCACCGTTCCCCAAGGTCTGGCGAGATCCTGGATAAAGAAGGACTGTACTCCACTGCTCCATACATGTCCTCAGGAAGGTACGTAAAATTGTATTTATTTTATACAATTCTAGCACTCTCATAAGCCAAGTATGGGGCACGGAGTCATAGGCCTTCTTGTAATCTATCCAGCATGTCGACAGATCTTTTCGGTGTCGGCGTGCCTGCTGGCAAATGGCCGTGTCAATAAGAAGCAATTCCTTAGTACCGCGGGACCCATTCCTACACCCATTTTGAGCTGTAGATATAATTGCATTTCTGTCGATGTGATTGCAGATTTTGGTTTTTAATATTGATGTTAAAATTTTGTACATGGTTGGAAGACATGTAATTGGTCTATAGTTCTTGGGTTCCGCGGTACTACCTGACTTATGGATCAAATGGGTTACACCTGTGGTCATAAATTGTGGGAGCGAACCTGACTCTAAAGCCGACTGGAATTTGATAGCCAAATATTCGTGCGAGCTACGTAGCCATTTTAACCAAAAATTGTGCAGTCCATCTGGCCCTGGAGATTTCCAGTTAGACAAACGGTAGACTGCACTAGCTACGTCGTCGGGTGTGATAGAAGTACTATTCATTTCTTCAATAGGCTCACACACACGTTTAACGACCCCCATCCAATCGCCCTCGGAGTGAGCGATGGGTACCGACCAGATATTACGCCAGAAAGATATCATGGCGTCACTATCTGGTCGGGGCCCATCGCCGTTAGTCCGTTGTTCAGTCTGCTCCCACAATTTATATACCCATCTCTGGTCCTTTTGGAATTTGTGGTTTTGGGAATATCGATCCACGCGTTTTTTATATCTCCGAATACGACTAGCCCATGCATAAATTTTTTGTTTATAGAAATCTATGCGCTCTGTAACATGTGATATGTAATCGCGGGGACTGATATCAGTCCCCATAAACACCTTCTTTACAAAGCGCATGACTCGAGGACGGGTGTTACCCTCTTGAAAGGATCGAAGCTTGTCAATGAGCACCCTAGCCTCACGGATACGCCGTTCAATCCTGCACTGCCAGGTCGGTACAGCAGATCTCGGTCGTGTAGCTCCGTCATAATCAGGAAACTTGACACGTGCTACACGACATGCGGTAATAGCCCCGCAATACAGGAGAGAATGCATATCCGTTAGGTCTTCACTAGTGTAGTATCAAGCACGGTATCGTTCAACATATGATTACGCTGAATAACCCGTACCTGATCCGAAAGTCGCTGTGCCGATACGTTGACAGTTGGTTCAAGTTCCTGGAAAAAAGACAGCATTCGAGCACGATATGCAGTAAGTTGAGTACCCCCCTGTGTAGCCTCAAAATATGCGCGCATCACATTTTCATTAATGGGGTTAGTCCATCGCATGCGCTGCACATTACCACCGGGAGCGGGGACCCTGCTCGGGGCTGGTTGCCCCGTAAGTCCCAATTCTCGCGGTGGCCGGGCTCTTCGCCGCCGTATTGGTGGAGACGACGTCGGCGGAGAAAAATATTCATCGTCATCGTTGTTCGCAGTGGAGTTTGGCGAAAGCACCACTGGGACGGTATCAAACGCTTGGGTGGTGGAGCGACGCGGCGATGAGTCCGGGGGTCTTGCTCGTGCTCTCCGTCTGGTCAGCATATTTGGTTGTTTATAACATTATTGTCTGTATGGATATGGATTTTCATTGTGATAGCTGTCACTTTCACTCATGTCAAACAGTATAAAGTACCAACGTCGTTGCATATTTTAATTATTTCTTGTATTTTATCAGCCGTAGTTGTATGTTAAAATTTTAAATGAATGTAATATTTAATAATAATAATAATATCTAGGGACAATGTCACACAGATCATCCTAGCCCCAAACTAAGCAAAGCTTGTACTATCGATACTAGGCGACGATATACATACTTATATAGATAGATGTTAATGTATATATGATAATGCTATGCATAGATGTTAATGCTATAATGTCTAAACTCACCGCCAACGCCACCACCATGGTACCACGGTGACGGAGGGTCCGAGGGACTTTCCTGGACCCTAGGGAAGAGGGTGTCCAATACCCTCCTCAGGAAATTCGGGTCCAGGGTACTCGTCAACGGAAGGACCCATGGTCTGAGCTTGCCCAGTACCATTTTGTACGGGCGCCCCCATGGGTCCCTATTCAGTCCCTCGATGAGCTCGTTCCAGGACCGAGCTTTGGCTTCCGCTATCGCGATGGATAGCGCTTTGACGGCGACTTGATACGCCCTGTGCGCTCCGGCAGCCTCTTCGGCATTGGCTCGCCTCCTCCGACGGGCCCGCTGGTGTCGGCGACGCGCTGCGACATACTCCGCTCGGAGTCGCGCGATTTCGGCCGACCACCAATATTGCGAGCCTCGTCTGTCACCCAGCCGGATCCGGGGTATCGACGTGTCGCAGATGCGAGACATGATGCCCCGGAACCAGCCCGCTTGCGAATTGGGATCGGACGGGATCCTCTCTCCACCCTCACTCGCCCCCCAGGCGATGAAGGTGAAAAATCCTAAACTAATATAAAAGATGTGTACTTACATAGAATACATAAATACTTATAACATAAACTAATATATATTTATAAATAAATATAAGTATTAACATATGTATTTATAATATAAAAAAAAAATGAAAATACTATTGAGCTGATTCTGCCACAATGTTTTTCATCAAATGCGCACGGGATTTCTTTTTAAAAGAAAAACGACTCTTTGCCATCCTGATTTCCGTAGGAAGAGAGTTCCAGAGGAGAATTCTATCTCCACCCAAAACTAGTCTTTGTGTGTTGAACACGAATACCTGTTCTATGGTACTTGTACAAAATTTGTGTATTGACAAATATATAAGTATGTTTATCAGATGTCTGGTTTACAGAGTACAGACGTACGAATGTGCGTCTGCCTACAAAAGCATAAAAAACGAATAAAACTTTACTTTTTTAACTATTATGTTTGGAATCAAGCGCCACTTGACATACATATAATTTATAGTACCTACTCGGTCACAGCGAGGTACGGTCGGGAGGGTCGCGGGCGTTAGCACGAACAAATCGGAAAACTTTTAACAACAAAAGCACGAATCGTTCGTCACTTGTTCATTGTATCAGTTTTGAATGTAACGGCTCGCCTGTGTGACCGAACACGATCACCCCGATTTATTCTAATACTCCGAGGCTTTTATAGCCATAGGCAAGTGATTTAAGAGGTAAGTCTATAGAAGGGTGTATGAAAGCGAGGCGACGGAAGGCACGTTCAAAATTTTGTTATGCTGATGGGTTTGCGCTTGATCACGATCTCACCTGATGGTAAGTGAAGATGTGGTGGAAGGTGGACCGCGCGTACCCATAAGATGCCTGTTAACTCTAGCCTTGAATAAACCCATGTTGTATGAGTCTGGAAATACGTCGGGAGGGTGCTCCACCGCTTAGCCGTGCGTATGATAAAGGAGGAAGCAAAGCGCTTCGTACGGTAGAATAGGATATCAACAACAAAGCGGTGTAAAACCCTCCCGACGCCTAGTAGTCCGATGAAAAAAGCGGGAAGGAGGGATAAGTTTATGGAGGTCTTGAGTGCATTTTCCATGAAACAGCCTATAGAAA
Source organism: Pseudoips prasinana (assembly GCA_951640165.1). Taxonomy (NCBI): domain Eukaryota; kingdom Metazoa; phylum Arthropoda; class Insecta; order Lepidoptera; family Nolidae; genus Pseudoips; species Pseudoips prasinana. Next base: position 24,662,506 of record OX621251.1, on the reverse strand, counting down.
ACCGATAAGCTTGCAACCTGACGCCTATGATCCAAGCTTTGCAGCTTTTTATTTGTTAGGTCTCTGTCATCGATTATCCTGCGAGCGCGTCTGCTGATATTTTGCAGAGCTAGAGCCACCATTGTGGAATAAATTTGCATGACTTGCTGATTTTAGATTTTATTTAAAACGAAGTACACTACAATTTTCTAACCAGCAGATTGTTTTATAGCAAATTGTAGCATGTTGCAATGTTGTACAGACGCCAGCGCATCCAGCAACCCCACTCTCTCAAATTTCTTTTATAGATGGAACTTAACTGTATCACATAAGCATTAAAGTTCACTTTCAATTGGGGAAATTTGACAGATTGGGGTGGCTTGATGCTGATGGTGATATTTGTTTTTTTAATTGTTAATTTTTTATTATTATTATTTCCAATATTTGTTATTAATGTTACCTATTCTGGTAAAAAAGAAAAATGTGTTATGCCTGCAGCATTCAGCTTATCCAATACCCTTAGGCCGGCCGTCGTAGTCGTTCAACATTAGTCGATAAGCCACGCCAGAGAACTACTCTGACCACTTATCGTCATATCAGCCAAAAGACATCCACTGCTGGACAAAGACACACAAGATCATCGGTCCATCTTGTAGGGGGCCTACCCACGCTGCGTCTTCCGGTTCGTGGTCGCCACTCAAGAACCTTTCTGCCCCAACGGCCGTGAGTTCTACGAGCTATGTGACCCGCCCACTGCCACTTCGGTTTTGTAATTCTTCGGGCTATATCGGTGACTTTGGTTCATCTGCGGATTTCGATATTTCTGATTCGATCCTGCAGGGAACTCCGAGCATAGCCCTGTCCACTTCTACTGCCCATACGGTAAATTTAATTAAAATTCGTTGCTAAGTTCTCATCATGTTTCAACAAATCTTGTAATATTTAAATAAATGTTAATTTAATATCTATGCCAGCTGGACGCCACGAAAATAAATATACACGTGCCACTTAGTAATGGATTCGTCCAAGTTATAAATAATTTACGGCTATAATAAACTGTATATTATTTTACAAGCAAAACGATGTACAGTATTTTATAAACATACGTAGCTATACTGCTGACCTATCACTTAAAGGCCGTTTCAGAAAAGCATGTATCAAGGTAAAAGTCACTTTATTACGTTTGTATAGAGTAGTATCAACCGTGGCAAATTTCACTAACTTACGGCTTTTGAGCATATGTACGGCAGTTATAGCTGTAGGTACTTATATGAACATACAACTATGGTATACCTCATTTAACTTAATACTTTATGAAACGCGACGTGCATAGTTACCCCAGTTGCTTCAAGTCATCTAGCAAATAAGACACCGAACTAAATAATTTTTTTGGTCGGGAGTAGTCTGATATAATAGGTGTATAATTTTTAGCTCTCTACTTTTAATTGTAAAAAATATAGTTTATCTAATTAATTACTTATGTGCACTGTAAATATCATTTATTAGAACTGATTACCTACCAGTGAGTGTTTTACTTTCACTATTTAAGCACTTATTACAAAACTACAACATGGCATCTGTCCTGGAGATTGTTCAACTGAGAGAATTGTTTTCCACACAAATGGCAATGTTCAAACAAGAGCTGAATAAATCACCAACACCATCATCCAGCCTGGCTGCAGATTTTTCATCATTTCAAAAATTCGTTCTGGAATCTCTTGATAACCTCCAAAAGCAGGCAGAGGTGTTCACTCAAACTGTGCAAACTGTGGATCATTTGGAGAGGCGGCAACGACGAAAAATACTCTTGGTCCATGGAGTTGCTGAGGTGCAGAGTGAGGACACTGTGAAGTTAGTAGCGGAAGTTATTCAATCCAAACTGAAGATCGAAGGGTTTTCGGTTGGTGACATTAGTCGTTGCCATCGAATGGGACGCGCGACCTCTAACAAGCACAGGCCGATACTTATAAAGTTGCATGATGTCACTCGGCGAGACAAAATCTGGTTCTCGAAGACAAAGCTTAAAGGATCCGGTATCACAATCTCCGAATTTCTAACGAAGGCTCGTCACCAATTATTTGTGAAAATGCGCGAACAACTGGGCGTCGATAAATGCTTCACTCGTGATGGACGTCTTTACATGATGGTTTCTGACGGGGTACGTAAAGAAGTGACCTGTTACAGAGATCTGGAGCAAATAGAATGTCCCGCAGTTTCTGCTCCCGTACCGGTTGCGGCGCCGTCTAAAACTACGAAGTCCAAACGGCCGGCGGCCTCGAAAAAGTAATTTCTCATTTATTTTGGTTTTGTTAACATTTGTTTACATTTATATCTTTCCCACTTGCCTACACTACAATAATTATCATTATTTATAAATTACCTACATGACAACAATAATAATTATCCACACAGTTTATTCTATTTGACAATTTTGACATGAACAATTTCTAAACTGTCACGTGCGTTTAGTTACTTTCAGTTGCTTTGTGTTTATTCTTGTTGATGTAGTGTTAGTTCCTTCGGACGGTGTTGTAAGTAATTAAACTAAAACCCTATTATTCTGCACTCATCTGGTGGGTGCATTCGTACTTAATATAGTTAGAAGAGTATTTTAATATAGTTAATATAAATATATTATTTTTTGTTTAGTTTTATGTCTGAAAGCAGTAATGATAGCAACTTAGATGATTTTTTCTCGGCTAACAGCGATGATGATAGTTTTTCTAGTATTCCTTCTCTTGCCGAAACTCTTGCTTCACAGTTCTCTGATGTACCAAAAAATCTTAATGTAGTCCATATTAATGCACAAAGTATTCCGGCTCATTATTCTGATATGCTGGCCTCGTTTGACTGTAAGAATATTCATGCAATTCTTGTTTCAGAATCCTGGCTTAAGCCATGTCTACCTTCTACTTCTTACTCACTTCCGGGCTTTAAACTGATCAGAAACGATCGCACACATGGCCGCGGTGGCGGTGTTGCCATCTACTTACGAGCTCATATTTCGTTTTCTATAGTTAGTATCTCGGCACAACCTCCACCGTCCAATGCTGGCGAGCACCTCTTCCTAGAGGTCGAACTTCAGCACTCTAAAGCCCTTCTTGGTGTCTACTATTGCCCATCATTGCGCATTAACTACTTTTCGTCGCTGGAAAATATCCTTGAACAGATGACACCCTCTTATAGTCAAACCATAATCATGGGAGACTTTAATACATGTCTCCTTAAAAATGACACTCGCTCTAATTCTCTACGCACTATCGCTGCTTCCACCAACTTGGTCTTGCTTCCACTTAATTCCACGCATCATTTTCCTAATTCCACACCTTCACTGTTAGATTTAATTCTTGTTTCTTCAACTCAAAGAGTCTCTAAGCATGGCCAATGCTCGGCGGAAGCTTTTTCATATCATGATCTCATATTCGTTTCGTACAAAATTCGTCCTCCCAAGGCTAAGTCAAGGACCCTTCTGCAGCGCAGTTTTGCTGGTATGGATCTGACTGCGCTTCGTAAAGACGCTACCGACATAAATTGGGCACCGCTTATTAACGCTGACTCCATCGACGTAAAAGTTAATTATTTTGCGTCCCAATTGACACAGCTCTATGACTTTCATGCTCCTATCCGCCCAATTAAAATTAAACATTTACCGGCACCATGGCTTACAGATAATATTAAATCTATTATGGGGAAAAAAGTTGCAGCTAAAGCTAGGTACAATAGTCGGCCAAGTGATTCTAATTGGGAAAAATATGTATCTTTAAGATGTCTCAGCAATAAGGTGTGTAGAAACGCACAACGCCAACATATCCATCAATCTGTTGAAAATGGTCATCCAGCCAAGGTCTGGAAATTTCTAAATTCTATGGGGATTGGAAAATCACGTCAAGATCAAACTCCTATAAACTTCGATGTTAATGCATTAAATCAACACTTTACTCCTTCGTCCAGTTGTGATAGGACTACCTTAAGCAATACCTTACGTAATCTTTCATCACTTCCAACCCCTGATTATAGCTCTTTTAGATTTAGTCAGTTTGCTGCTTGTGATGTTAAGAAATCGGTTCTGTCTATCAATTCCAACTCAATCGGCAGTGACTGCATTAGTCGTAATATGATCACTCCTATCCTTGATGAGATCCTACCCATTCTTTGCCATATCTTTAATTACTCTATATCCAGCAGTACATTCCCATCCTCGTGGAAAGACGCCCATATCATCCCAATACCCAAAAAACCTAATCCTTCTTCCTTTTCTGAGTTCCGACCTATATCGATTCTTCCTCTACTCTCCAAGGTCCTTGAACGATTGGTTTCCAACCAGCTTAGTTCATTCCTCTGTAAAAATTCTCTTCTTAATCCCTTCCAATCCGGCTTCCGCCCTGGTCATAGTACGACGACTGCATTAACTAAAATAACTGATGATATCAGACTGGGAATGGATAGAGGAAGACTCACTGTCCTCTCATTACTCGATTTCAGTAATGCTTTTAACACAGTGAATTTTGAAATTCTGATTGGAATACTAAGATCTCTTAACATATCTCCAACGGCAACCGATTGGTTTCGTGATTACCTGTTCGGCCGCCGGCAAGGAATTTGCGTCCAGGATAGTGTATCCTCGTGGCGCAATACTGTAGTCGGCGTACCACAGGGTGGCGTTCTTTCTCCGCTCCTCTTTGCGTTATTTATTAACACTATTTCCAGTAATCTTAATTCTTCCTACCACCTTTATGCAGATGACCTGCAAATATATACACAAGCCGAGCTTAATGATTTGCCGATGGCCATTGATAGCTTAAATGGGGACCTAAGACGTGTTTGCACCTGGAGTATTCAATACGGGCTGACTGTTAATCCTGAAAAGACGCAGGTTACAGTTGTTGGTAGCCCCAGGTTAATTTCAAAGATAGCTTGGTCTCAGGTTCCACCAGTTTACTTTAACAACGTCACAATACCTTTTAAGGAAAATGTAAAAAACTTGGGAATTTATATAGACAATAAGTTATCCTGGGATCTACAGCTACAAGAAGTTAGTCGTAAGGTTTTTGCCTCTGCAGGGATCTTGCGAAGACTACGCAACTTTCTACCCACTGCCACAAAAATTGCGCTCGCACAATCCCTCCTTCTTCCTATTCTTGACTATGCCGATACCAGCTATCTTGATCTCACAGAAGCACAACTCGACAAACTTGAGCGGCTTCAAAATGTCTGCATAAGGTTTATATTTGGATTACGCAAATATGACCATGTTTCTGATTATCGCCGTCAGCTCAAGTGGCTTCCTATTCGCCTTCGCCGGAACACTCACATTTTAGCCCTTCTTTATAATATACTGTTTAATCCTTCATCACCATCTTATCTTAAAGAACGTTTCGAGTTCCTACATGACACACATTCAAGATGCTTGAGGTCATCAGAGAACCTTAAACTGCAAATGCCAAGTCATTCCACCGATTATTACGGCAAATCATTTACAGTGCAGGCTGTGCGCCTGTGGAACGCACTGCCCTTAACAATAAGAAAAGCGCAATCGTTAAATATTTTTAAACATAATGTTAAAAAACATTATCTATCTGCCTAGACTACTGTATAAGCATATTTATTTACCGCTGTCGCCTTTGGTTTTTTTTTCTCGCGCATTCCTGCTTTTATAGACTTTTTTTTAAATTATTCTATGAATTTCTTTTTTTACTTTTTGTTATTAATTTGTATAAGTTTATGTTTACATTAAGTTGACCTATTGTTACACCTACCTACCCTGTTTTCCCTTTCCTTAGTCTATCCACTCCATAATTGGTTGTCTGGAAGAAATCGCAGTAGCGATAAGACCGCCCTTTGTACTTAATTTATGTATGCTCTTTTTTTTTAATTTTAAGTTATGGTGTACAATAAAGAGTATTTTACTTTTACTTTACTGCCTTTGGTGTTCGCTCCTCTGCTTACGGCGGATACTGACATTGGGATGCATGTGAGAGTCAGATTTCAAGAGACGTTTTGTGCAACTGTTGCACTACATCAGTACGGAAACGCATAGTTGAGTACTATACAATATTTGCAATTAAGGGTACAGGGCGATACTGGTCCCGGCGCGTTAGCGGTCGTACTCTTGTCCTGCTAATATCGGATTATTGATTGGATGATGACGACGGTTTCAGCTAGAGAATACAAAGAAAAGTATGATATGTGTTATAACATAAAGTGAAGCAAAATAGTACTCTAGAATTGAGTTATCATTGAATAATTTCCATCTAAATCCTGAATATTGTAATTTGGACCGTTTTGACCCTAGATTCAGCATTATGTACAAGCACTACATATATATTGGTTGTTTTTCCTGTACTGTACATTTTCTGCGTTTTAAACGCGACTATTTTTTTTTTTTAAGTTTAGCCGTCACTACTCTGTAGTGTTTTTAACTTCACCGATCGTCAATCTATTAGCGAGGGGTACTGGCATATTGAGATGAAAATCATGCCGTATACTTTAGCGGCCCAGGCTGCCCAAATAAAATAGAATACATTTAATCAGCATTAAAACATAAAATGAACTCCGCCATTGACGGTCCCAAGCCCGTATGCGAAAGGAGGAGGGTAGACTGAGACTAGACCCAACCAGTCGTAAAAGGTCAACGCCGAGTATCGGGCGGCGGTCAACTAACCCGATTAAGATCAGACAGATGGAGTTAGGAAATGATCTCCGTCACCCGCTACTATATGGCAAGCCATAGAATCGGGGTCATTGGCTTTGCCACCTGTGTCGCGAGGTAGAAAGCCTCAATAAAAATTTACCCCAATCCTACGGTGGAGAACGCGCCAAGAGGACGCAGGGCTGAGGGTTTCAGTCCTTAGCGCCAACCTTGGTGAACCTGGCAAACACCATTGTATATAGCCTTCTCACAGGAATGGCGTCACCCTGTGGGCGACCACCCTATCGTCCATACTCGTGGGAACAGAAATGAATGAGATTACAAACAAAACACAAAAAACATACACACAACAGATTCTTCACAAAGGATTCTTTGAAACAAGACCAAGGTCCTTGTCTTTTAGTGGCTGCACGAGCAGCAGTACGCAGTCTGATGGTCCAGGATCACATAGCAACTCAAATACCCCCCAACCACAAAAAGACACACAAAAGGTATGCAACATCGCTCCAAACTCACTGCCAAGTCGTCCAGATACATCAGAACAACAAAAAGTTGAACATACAAACAACGAATGGCAGCAAGACAAAGTACCGAATATTAAACGTAAAAGACATGATAGTCCAACGGACAGACAAATTCACTAGAAAACTGCAAAACGATTCAGCTATAAAGTTCCTGTTGAGAACAAATTTGATATCCTTGGCGACGAAGATCCTGTTACTGTCAAAGAAAACAAAGAATATATACCGAAAACTGAACCAATCTTTGTAACTGGTATAGTTAACGTAACACCACTGAGAGAACTTTTAATAAAAGTTGTGGATATAAATAAGTTCACCATGACTACGCTGAGATCAGGGCATATTATAAAGCTAATGCCCGCTGACATCGAGACTTATAAAGTAATAAGAGACAGTCTAATTGAAAACAATATCAACCACTACACTTACAAACTTAAGAGTGAAAGGGCATACAGAGTAGTGATCAGAGGCTTACATGCCTCAGAACATACCGAAATGGTCAAAGAAGAGCTACAGACCAAAGGGCACGAGATACGTCAAATAGTCAATGTGTTACATAGGACAACAAAAGAAAAACTACCCCTCTACTTCATAGACCTAGAGCCGCGAGAGAACAATAAAGATATATTTAACATAAAATACATCAACCACGTGAAAGTTACAATTGAAGCACCCTACAAGAAAAAAGAAGTAATGCAATGTAAGAGATGTCAAAGGTATGGGCACTCTAAAAATCAATGTTTCAGACCATTCCGATGTGTCAAATGCGGAAAAGATCATCCGACAAGTACTTGTACCAAACCTCCGGATACTGAAGCAATGTGTGCAAATTGTGAAGGCAAACACCCAGCGAGCTATAAAGGATGCATGAAATATAAGCAATATAAGGAAAAAATTCTCAAACTAAAACCTGCCCCGCAGCATCCCAAACAAACATATGGTAATACACACCCGAAACCTAGCCTTGACGATCATGTCAAACCAATTCGTCTTCCAAATCCCAGTTATGCCAATGCTCTGAAAAACAAAAATAATCATCCTATTACTCAATCACACGAAGCCGCTGTGGATACGAGCCTACAAAATATGACAAATTTACTAGACGCAATATTCGATAGATTTCAAGCTATCATGAAAGACATGATGGACAGCATGATTGATCAGATGATCAAACTAATCACCCGACTTACCACACGGAGGGATTCAATATCCGTATTATTATATTACCTGGAATGCTAATGGGCTGACCGACAGACGAAAAGAACTCGAGATGTTCATGAATACTGAAAAAATCGATGTTGCCCTGATATCTGAAACGAGATTTACACCAAAATCACATGTAAAATTACATAGTTATACAATATATAGGACCGATCACCCCTCTGGCAACTCTCACGGCGGGACTGCAATAATAATAAAAAATAACATTAAGCATTATCTCCTCGATCCATAAAACAAGGAAAAATTTCAGTCAGCATCAATTAAAATACAGCACAAGAACACTGAGATAACACTATCTGCAATCTACTGCCCACCTCGGCACAAAATTGAAGCTGATGAATTCAAGCTGTTCTTTACCCAATTGGGCCCAGTATTTGTCTGTGGAGGGGACTGGAACTCCAAGCATACGTTCTGGGGATCTCGACTGATCAACCCAAGGGGGAGACAATTATATAAAGCCACACAAGAACTTAGTCTAGAATGCATCTCACATGGAGAGCCAACTTACTGGCCCACAGATCCAAACAAAATACCAGATTTGTTAGACTTTTATGTAACAAAGAACCTTGGACATAACTATTTAAAGATCGAAAAATGTGAAGACCTGTCATCAGACCACACTCCTGTTATTTTAAATATATATAAACAGGTTGTTTTATTAGAACCTCCCCCCAATATTTACAACAAAAATACAAACTGGGGTCACTATAGAGAAATCATACAGGATAACATAGACCTAAATATTAGACTGAAAGCAAAGGATGATATTGAAACCAGCGTTGAACAATTAAACAACATTATACACTTGGCTGCCACTACATCTACTCCAAAAATGTTCAAAACGAAATCCAAACCAAAGGCATACCCTAAAAACATTATGGACAAGGTCAGTGAAAGACGCAAACTAAGAAGAGAATGGCATGTAACTAGATACCCTCCCAATAAAACAAAGCTAAACAGAATAACAAAAGAACTGAAAGATATGATAAAAGAGCACGAAAATCGATGTCTGCAAATTCACCTCTCTCATCTCACGGCATATAAGGAGACTAATTATTCTTTATGGCGCGCAACCAAGAACCTCAAGAGACCAAAAAATCACATCCCGCCACTGAGAAGGCAAGACAGTAGTTGGGCTAGAACAGACGTAGAAAAAGCCTCAGCATTCGCCGAACATCTAGAAAAAGTATTTACACCACTGCCGTGTACTGATATCAATAAGTACAACGAAATAAAAGACTATTTACAATCACCTAATCAGCTAACTTTTCCATTACGGGCTGTAAGCCCCAACGAAATTTACAGAGAAATAAAAACTCTACCAACAAATAAAGCACCGGGATATGACTTAGTAGATGCCGTACTACTAAGCAACCTCCCGAAGAAAGGTATAATCTTCCTGGTTCTACTCTTTAATGCATGCCTTAGACTTTCCCACTATCCATACCAGTGGAAAATTGCTCAGATAGTCATGATTCTCAAACCTGGAAAACAGTCGGCAGAAGTCTCATCCTACAGACCGATTAGTCTCCTCCCATTGATTGGTAAATTGTTCGAAAAAGTTATCCTCAACCGAATGCGACCTCACTTGAACACTATTCTCCCTGAGCACCAATTTGGATTCAGGCAAAAGCATGGAACTATTGAGCAAATTCATAGGTTGACAGATACCATCAGCTACGCGCTCGAAAATAAGAAATACTGTTCGGCAGTCTTCTTAGATATAAGTCAAGCTTTCGACAGGGTCTGGCACGACGGCCTCTTGTACAAGATCAAAAAATACCTACCTCACTCCTTCTACTTCATACTTAAAAGTTACTTAAACCAAAGATGCTTTGAGGTTAAATATAACAACGTTACGTCTGATTTGTTTGAAACCAAGTCAGGGGTACCCCAAGGGAGCATCCTAGGACCCGTATTGTATCTAATTTTTACTGCTGACGTACCTATTAACGATAAAACCTTCATTGCCACGTACGCCGATGACACTGCAGTAATGTCAGTAAACTCGCAACCAGGAATTGCATCAGCAAACTTACAAAAACACATTTCTGATATTGAAAAATGGATGAGAACATGGAGAATAAAGGCTAATCAAAGTAAATCTGTTCATGTCACCTTTACCCTAAGGAAGGGCGACTGTCCACCTGTCACACTGAATGGAGAACGAATTCCACATGACGTTACCGCAAAATACCTGGGCATGCATCTAGATAGAAGGTTGACCTGGCAGAAACACATATGGACCAAGAGAAAAGCCTTAGGCTTAAAGCTTAGATCAATATATTGGCTGATTGGTAAAAAGTCTCAGTTAACCAACGAAAGCAAAATGGCAATCTACAAAAGTATATTGAAGCCGATTTGGACATACGGAATAGAGCTCTGGGGAACAGCAAGCAATGCAATATAGAAATTCTAGAAAGGTTCCAAACCAAGGCCATCAGATCCATGCTCAACATTCCAAAATGCATACCGAACAACTATATACTGCGCGATCTAAGACTCAATTCCGTAAAACGGGAAATCGCTGTTCGAAGTTTTAACTACCAACAAAAACTAACGCTTCATGTTAATGCTCTAGCTGCTAAATTAACCGGTTCTGGAAGTACTCATCACACAAGACTGAGGAGGAACAGTGTTCCGAATCTTATTAACCGATTCCCCAAATGAGAGTGGTCAATGGACAACTCCTCACAGCTGCAAAAAAAAAAAAAAAAAAAAACAGACATGGTCCGACAACGAAAAAGCTAAATGACTATGACAGATTGCTAAGCTAAGCAGGATATATAAAAAAAAAAAAAAAAAAAAAAAAAAAAACATAAAGGAAACCAAATAAAACAATACAGTATAGATTACAAACAACGTAAATAATAAATAGAAATGCAGTAGCACAGAGTACGGCTTAGTAACGAGTAGAGACAAAAATTAAGATAATGATTAAGGTTAGGTTTATTAAGACATATTTTGAATTAATGAAATATTTATTTGCCAGAATATAGGTACAAAGTAGTTGATGGCATTGTAGTAGTTTCACTATATTAAACATACCTTATTATTATGTTGTGCAAAATATCTGGATATGAATGTAATCTAATGTTAGGCACGCAAATTTATTGGGTACATATTAGCATTATTAATAGTCATGTACAATGGAATAAAATTAAAAACTAAGCCGTCTAAGCATTAAAAAATTGGAAAATATTGCGAACTTATGCACCTATACATGCGTTATACCAGAAATCTACTAAAAGATAAAAGTATTCCTGTGCGTAAACAAAATAAGCATTTCCTTTATTCTAATAGCCATATGTGATCGGAACTTGAAACTTTCGGGAAAACAAAGTCTTTAACTAAATTCTTGGGTTCGAAAAGTTACGCGCTCTTTGTTTTTTGTTCAGTTTATAAACTTACCCATGTCCCGATCCCTTAAATGCACATATGTACAGACGCCAGCACATCAGCTACCCCAATCTGTCAAATTTCCCCAATTGAAAGTGAACCTTATGCTTTTGTGATAAAGTTGAAAATCTATAAAATAAATTTGACCGATTGGGGTATCTCGATGTGCTGGCGCCTGTATATCCATAGACTCACGACTGTTTCTCAGAAAGGGTAAGGAAAGGCAACATATTGCGGCATACTAATTTGCACATATTATGGAATAAGTTTTCCTATACATGATGTATTGTTATTTTATCCTATCACGTGTCAAACATGCGTTAAGTGTCCACTTCATATCTGGCCAAAGGGTTCAATCAATAGCCACGACATTAGAGAGAGAGAAGGTGTTAGCTGTGTCAAAATAACGTACAATTTTGAAATGGCTTAAGCGCATTTTATGAACTTGTGTTAACTAGTAGAACAATTTTGACGATGTTAATAATGCAATCTCTAAAGTCGTTCATTGGTTTAATGCCAATAATCTTGTGCTTAATGATAAGAAAACTAAAGTCATAAAATTCACTACACCGAATATGAAACAAGCGACAACCAATGTACAACTTAATGGAGGAGCCCACAAATAGAAAAACTGTCCGGCAAATTAAGTTCTGCAGCATATGCAGTGAAAACTATTAGACGGCTGACTGATGTTGACACAGTTAGAATGGTTTATTTCAGTTATTTTCATAGTATAATGTCCTATGGAATTCTTCTCTGGGGTAGCTCTGCTGACATTAACACCATATTTGTATTGCAAAAAAGAGCTGTAAGAGCTATCTATAATCTTGGCCCGAGAGTGTCTCTAAGAGAAAAGTTCAAAGAGGTCAACATTCTAACTGTACATCGCAGTATATATATGAAAACTTACTATATGTGCATAAAAATATCGATTCCTTCTGTAAAAGGAGCGATACACATAATGTAAATACTAGATATAAGAATAATCTCATATTGCATACTACCCGTCTCCACAAAATAAGTAACTCTTTTATGGGGCAATGTATAAGATTCTATAACAAACTTCCCAATGATATTAGAGAATTGTCTACGAATAAGTTTAAAAGAATTATTAAAGCCAAATTGTGTAGCAGGGCATATTACAAAATTTCTGATTATTTAAGTGATAAAAGTGCTTGGGATTGAGTTGTTCTGAGTCAACACACATTATTATAATTAATCTTAAGTATATTTTATTTTAAAAAAAGGATTCCTACTGAGTTTTCTGGCAGTGTTTCTCAGTAGCTGCCACGTCATGCACTGCACGGTACGGTAAAAAAAATATGACGATTCCACATACATGTAAATTTTGTATGGAATAAATGAATTTGAATCTTGAAGCTCACGACGGCAAGACCTTCGTTATTTTATAAGAGCTGAAAGTTTTCTATGCATGTCTCCTACGTAGATATAAAAGTGTTACCAAAACTTATAAAAAGGATAGTCTCTGTAATTAGGAGTGCTCGTTAAAACTGGGAATGTAATCTCGTAAATATAACATATTGTTAGTTTTAGAATCATCAACGTTTAAGTGCCTTGAATAGTTATCATTTTCCTTTACAAATGAGTTTAATTTATTTTTAAAGAAATATACATAGAGGTGTGGGTCGAATATTCTCCAACCATTTCCATATAGTGCATTTTTTTTTTAATATTCTATAAGTTTGGACTTTCCAAAAATCAATAATAAAACCAATTGAAAACAGCCGATAAATAAGTTTACTAAAAAAATTCGCCGAAAAAAAAAATTATCGTCAGGACTGCTGATATTTTCTTGCTGTACTAATGAACATAATTTTTTTTTGGGTTTGGATGAGGAATTTATAGTTTTCGGTTTTGTAAATTATTTCTGTAGAGCCTACTACGGCGTAGCAAACCACACTGCCGTGGTGCTACAGTTTCCTACTATTTTGTTCTACACCAACATGAAAAAATCTCATAACAGTTTAAATACTGCTTTTACATGTCATTCTATATTCAATTATTTACTTAATAACTGTAATAATCAGACTATGTATTTCTAAAACCGCTCGATTTCTCGATGACCCAACTGTTTGGTTTGTGTACACATAAATAAAATAAAAATAAATTATCTGTTTATTGCATTAAAAACTTACAATTGTGACAATTCTTAACTTAATCTAAAACTAAATAGATTATTCAGTTAAGGAGTTGCTATACAAGGTATTAAAAAAATATAATCATGATTAATTACATTATTTGTCGGGTGTTTAAGCAATGTCTCTTTACAATTTTACGTATTTATCTACTGTTCTTGTTAAAAAGCTTATTACTACATGTTTAGGTATCCAGTTTAAAATTTTAGGTAATATATATTTTGATGTTCTCTCACCGTATACATTAGTATATTCAGGTATTACGAATGTTGCCAGATGTGGCAAGTTACGTAAATTACTTGGTCGTGATGTTCTGGTCAAGTTAGGTATACAATCACCATAATGGGCTACAATTTCCAAATCATTTTTTTCATAAATACTCATGACCTTGCAGTAATTAAAAAGGTTGTGGTAATTGTCTCTGTTTTTGTACTTAACTTTTATGGGAACAATTGTTTTCAGTAATCTGATTTGAAGGTTGTATATACAATCAAGATACGTTTTATATGTTCGTCCATAACAAACAAGCCCATAGTTTATTGCGGAGTCAGCTAGTGCCAAACATGTAATACTACATAAAATTACACTTTAATACTAAATAAAAATACTTTGTAAAGAAAGCTAAATAAGGAACGTTGTCACAATTTTTACCGTAACAGAATAAGCTTATAACAAAAGAGATTTACATAATTAGTGAGTCCATTGCGTCTTCCGCTAAGCCTGTAGCCGGTAGCTACTTAATACGTTATTCTACTTTGAAGTGACAAGATCTTCCTATCAGATTAAGGCATCAAGTTTAATGATATCCCGTGATTAAAAATGTACTGTTTAATCATTTAATTGCATCGCTATCAGCAAAAGCACAGCGTTGTTAATCAACACCCTTTTTAGAGTTCCGTAGTCAAATTGCAAAAAAGGAACCCTTATAGATTCCTCACGTCTGTCTGTCTGTCCGTCCGTATGTCACAGCCACTTTTTTCCGAAACTATAAGAACTATATACAGTGGAAACTTAATAAGTAGGTAGATGTATTTTGTGCACCGCTTTAAGATTTTCTCACAAAAATAGAAAAAATAACAATAAATTTGTGGGGTTCCCATACTTAAACCTGAAAGTTAAAAATGTTTTCATCAAATCCATACAAGTGGGGTATGGATAGGTCTTCAAAAATAATATTGAGGTTTCTAATTTTTGAAGTTATACTTCTTTTGGCGCGATGGAGAAAAATGATGAGAGTGAAATTTTACGATGCGCGCGCACACCGACACCAAAAAATTTAGCAGCATGAAGTTAGTTCTAGGTGGTATGAAAATTGATAACTATGTTCAAGTTGTATATTAAGAAGTATAACTTCTAGCGCGTTTACATAAGTACACACAAGTTTTTTTTTTTTTTATAAACTGTATAGTTTATTGCGAAAGACATGTAACTTCTAAAATAACAGAATTATAAAACTAATAGAAAATATGATGTTCGAAAGAGACGTAGTAAGTAGTTTTTTTAATACGTCATAAATCTTAAACCGCAATGTACCTTTCATTCAATCAACTACAAGAACTTTTATATTATGTTACTTGCTGCTACAGAACCCTTCATGGGCGAGTCCGACTCACACTTGGCCTTTTTTAGTTTATAGCCAAAAGTTATTGTGAATGTATGATAAAGAAATCGAACAATACAAGACAAATAGTGCTTTGTAACTTTTACAATATGTTGTAGGTATTTGCAGCTGTATAAAAAACTTTTGTTCAGAAACAAAGGCCTTACAAAAATCGTCGTTTATCTTTTTCACTTCACAACAACGGATGCGCGGCCCTTATACTTATTGAGAGATTCCAATATAGGCACAGAAAGGCGTGGAAAGGCACGGAAATGCCCATCAAGAGCTCCTGAAGGGACAATTGAATTTGGGACCCCTAGAAGCGTAGCGGATATATAAGAGCGATGAATGAATACTCGGTTTTGTTCGCACTCGACGAAAGAGCATTGGAGTAATGCCTTGAAACCGTTGAAAACCAATGACACTGAACATAGTAGGGTTGCCGCTTGTCAAAAGCCTGTCCTCAGCGTCACATCAATAGAAACAATTTCATTAGAAAATGACCCTTATCGTAGAAGCTTTAATATTTCGTGCTGTTATTTACGACTTATATGATGTTGAACAAAGACAATACTGTTTTAAATTTCAGCAGACTTGCATAGCGAGACTAAACGTAGTTGCCACTGTATAAAGTGAAACATAATTTATAGACTAAATAAAAATACCAAATACAGTAACAAAATTACATAATTTATATAGAACTAACTACGGTGAAATTCTTTTAACATATTTTAATTTGATTCTTACGGTCCGCAGCACAAGACTAAATTATAAATATCCCCTATTCATTTAAAAAACATGATAGACCAAAAATTACGTTTCACAATTGGCCCTAAGTGTTTCATTAATATAGCTTGGCATACTAATTAGTACATCAATAAACAATACCTTTATTCGTTACATCGTAATAAACTAATAATAATAACAATTTCCTGGGACATTATTCACACACGGCCATCTGACCCGAAACTAAGCAGAACTTGTACTATGGAAACCAGGTTACTGATATATATTACATATACTACTTTTCTTTTGTAAATAAATCCTACTAACATTATAAATGCGAAAGTTTGTGAGTATAGATGTATGGATAGATGCTTGTTACTCTTTGACGCAAACACGAATTTTAATGAAACTTTGTATTTACATAGCTTATATATCTGAATAACACATAGGCTATTATCTCTAAAGTTTAACGTGGGTAAATCCACGTAACTAGCTGTGCCCGCGACTTCGTCCGCGTGTTAATTAGTTTATTTTGTTTTTTAGTAAAATAAATAACTTTTTCTATTCTATAATAAAATTAGCCTAAGTTACTCCTTATTACATCAGCTACCTGCCAATAAAAGTCCTGTCAAAATCGGTCCAGCCGTTTCAGAGATTAGCCGGAACAAACAGACAGACAGACAGACAAAAATTGTAAAAAATGTTATTTTGGTGTATGTACCGTATATATATTCATATTTATGTAGTAAAAACCGGTTATTTCAATATTACAAACAGACACTCTAATTTTATTTATTCGTATAGATGTATAGATTATTTGTATAGATTACTCCCAGACTTTAGGCAAACAGACATGTTAATAAACACAAATGTCAAATATCTGTGCTGAGTAGGAATCGAACCCACGACCTGCGGCGTGAAAGGCAGACATTTAGCAACCACGCCAACCGCATTTGAATTATGCAACTTTATTACGTTAACATTGTATTCATAAAAGCTCTATCAACCCTATTTTCAAGGTACATTGTACTGCAGACATGCCGCTCGAAATTGTTTAAATATTTAATGAAATAAAATTTTCTATTTACAACGGAGAATGCTTTATGAAAATATTTTTAGGCTGATGGCAGTCATAAAACCAGAGTATGCTTACGTGCCTGATCATCAGTAAACGCGAATGCTTGTGAATATACCTACATTGTTGGGATAAACGTATCTACATTATCATTAGGGTACAGGGTTTAATAACATTATGTAGATTGCAGATACATTGAGAACGAGTTTATTGACAATCGACTACCTACCGCTTGTTGCTAACAATATACAAATATAAATGAAGTCTTACGGTATTAGATTTGCTATGTAGCGGTATAACTGATATATAGTGGGCTCGAATCCCACACTTATGGTAATACATCAAAAATCAATACGTCGTTATTAACACAAGGTCCGACATAATAATAATACCTTTAATATAGACAGAACCATTGACAATATGTAGTAAAAATATTAGACTTAAACTAGATAATTAAACATAATCTCTTGACAATAATTTGATACGAGCTAGCTAAATATCAATGCTATAATAAAATAACTTTTATTAATGTTTTCATACAATGTGTACTTATATATCTATGTTACTATAAATAATAATGTATACAACTATATTACTACAAACATGTTCTGACTATTTACAAGCGCTTTTTTAAAGTCTACGTGAATAAAAAATTTTTTACACCTCATTTTGAAGCTAGCTAAACGTAAAAATATTTGGTATTAAACCTTTTAAATTAAAACTTCCTTCCTTATCCTTGAACATTATTCAGACACGGCCATGTAATCTCAAACTAAGCAGAACTTGTACTATGGAAATCAGATAACTGATTTTTTTTTATGCAAACTGGGTTTGCGCTTGACCATGATCTCACCTGATGGTAAGTGAAGATGTGGTCGAAGGTGGACCGCACGTACCCATAAGATGCCTGTTAACTCTAACCTTGAATAAACCCATGTTATATGAGTCTGGAAACACGTCGTTTGGCAGGCTGTTCCACAGCTTAGCCATGCGTATGATGAAAGAGGAAGCAAAACGCTTCGTACGCCATAATGGGATGTCAACGACATAGCGGTGGAGGGCCTCCCGACGCCTTGTAGTCCGATGAAAAAAGGGAGATGGAGGGTAGTATCGCTCAAGACCTCCATGAACTTATCATGGAGGTCTTGATAAGTTCATGGAGGTCTTGAGCGATACTTGTATACATAATTACACCCAGATTTAAGGCAAACGGACATGTTGTTCATGCACACAAATATCTGTGTGTGACCTCTCTCCAGATCCCATCGGCCTAAAAATTTGACGGGAGACAATGCATTTATTGTAGCGCATACAATTGTTAATCTACTATTAGATGGATAATTAACTGAGACAGGGCACTATAGCCATATTATTACTAGCTATGAATGTATGTTACTAACATTTAAATGGTAACATACGATATATTTATGTAAGGTTGTACCTTCATTTTCATTTACACAGCGTCATTAACGTATATTTTGAGTAAAATACAGCGGTGCCGGTAACTGAAACGTTAATCACACATTGGTCCATACAACCGCTCACAAGCCTTAATTACTCTGAAAACGCCCCGTAAATGCTGCTACATAACCAACCTTACATATGTGTACACTCGGCATCACATGCATAGCCACAACGGAGAACCTTAACATTGAAATAATAAAGATCATTTTAAGATTAAAATTTTCCTATTTATGTTACGTTGACTGTAAAAGCAAGTAATTTTTACGTAGTAAGTAATCTTAACTATGTTGTCATGAAAAAATAGTACTGGTTTTTTATATATTGACGCTGTTGGCGTGGTTGGCAAATGCTTGCTTCTCACGTCGCAGGTCGAGGGTTCGATTCCCACCCAGGACAGATATTTGTGTGCATGAACATGTCTGTTTGTCCTGAGTCTGGGTGTAATTATCTATATAAGTATATATTTACAAAAGAAAAGTAATATATGTAGTATATCAGTTATCTGGTTTCCATAGTACAAGATCTGCTTAGTTTGGGATCAGATGGCCATGTGTAAATAATGTCCCAGGATATCATTCTATATGGCATAAAACTGCTATTTTTCTGCATAAGGCTTAGTTAATGCTTGACAAATTAAAAGGTAATGATTTTTATCAGCAGATTTTTTTTATTTAAATAGGTGATCTAAATGCCAATGTCTCATAATTAAATTTGAAATACGCTTAACAAAGTGAAAATGATAGACCAAATTTTACTTGTTCACCGCAAATATTCTTGAGGAGGACGTACATTGTTGTTACAACGAAATCTGATTTCTGTTCTTTTGTCACGATGCTTCTAATTAGCCTAGGGGATTTCACTGCTTCACCTGCCAGTAGGAATGTTTAGGTTTATCGTTTCTATATGACATTAGTAAGTGATATATGACATTAGTAAGTTTATATATGACATTAGTAAGTGATAGGTGAACAATAAGCTTATGTAACAAGTCCAGTGTAACTATAACGACAACTGATTCGTCTAGATTCAGATTCATTTATTTGCATATAAAACAGGTTATATAACTATATATTATGTTGGTAGTACATAATAATAAAAAGTGAGCTGATTCATAACCTCATTGAGGTATGCGAAATGTAGTAACATTATTAAAAACCTTATTGTAATAAAATTTTATATAATAAATATATATTCAATGAAGTAGCAAAGAAGCATACGCCCCCTTATTAAAAGCGGATGCAGGCTTTATTCGGGACAACACTCTGGCAACATAACTTACATTAATTAATTGGCTGCTTATTTTTTAGAGCATATAACTGATACTTTCACAGATGGAGTGCTATTTGCGTGATGTACGATATTGTAAGAGCTCGCGCTGGCGCATTCCTCTAAGGACGGAGGCAAAATCATACGACCTCACCTCGTCTAACATCCCCAAAGCACTGTAGAAGCGTAGTAGCTCACAACCATAGAAAATATATTTGTTCAGTGTTCATACCTCTACATCACTTGACATAGGTATCAATCCGTCGCTAAAGATATTAGCATTATTTGCCAAAACTTTTGACCTATCATGGAACAAAAACTTTCGGTCAACGTTTTTCCAATTCACTTAAGCACATTCACCATTTCATGTTTCCTAAACATTGAGTCAACTAAGTTTGTCAATAAGACCGTTGTGTAAAATAGTAATTAAGTAAATGTGGATTCATTGGACGTGGCATGACTGGACAGAAAAAGCTGATTGTCGGACCATGAGTTAGCAGTTAGGTACATTTCTCAACTCCACACACTGGTATGAATGTTTCTTTATTTTTTTATCTCTCACTTATAACTATCATTACAGGTTTATTACCTAATGCAATAGTGTGGACTCTAATAATTATACTGTCTTTATAGAAATTAGAAGAACTAGAGGTTTAGAAGTACTAAAGTGGTGTATATTTATATTATAATTAAAACTGACGCGAAGAGCTAACATTGTGAAAAATTAATAATTGATAACGAATAATCACGAAATTAATTAACTAATAAGTTTTGACAAAGAAGTCTAGTCAAAGGTCTCTTTTGTCAAAACTTTTGGCCATAAATATTATTAAAAAAAAATGACCAATTTCAACTTTTCTTATCTATTACAAAAGTTAAAAAATACCAATGCCCACTTTTTCCCTATCGAATTAAAAAAGAATGATCAGAAATGGTTTATACAGCTGAGAAATGGCGAAGCATACACATACAAACGAATTTATGACTTTCTTTGTTTGAAGTGGATTAAAAAACGAAACTATGGGTTTTCCCTTTGTGACAGTTAAGTATATAATATATTCAAACCCGTCTTCACACGATAAAAGAAACGGACATCATTGCCCACTTTTCCCTAGTCACGTCTCGGCACTTAAATCGTCTTCCTTTTCCTTACTTGTGCTTTAAAAAAAAATACACCGATAGAAAAGAAGGACGTAATCAATATTCGACAGGGAAAGAAGGATATTAGTCATCAAAGCAGCAGGTTTTGAAACAAACTCATTTCTACCTATTTACAAAACTTCCACCGCCCATAACCACTTCTTCGCTTTCCTAGGTTCTGTAATATTGCACATCCTTACAGCTTCTACCGCTCGCTTTAGCTCGCAGGAACTGTCAATCTATAATCTATTTAAAAAAATAGGTATAGATCTAATTAAATTTCGATAATTAAACCTAAACATAATCTCTGTGACAATAACTTAATACAAGCTAGCTAAATATCATTACTATTATGAAATAAATTGTATAAATGAATTAACAATCTGTGTACCTAAATATCTATATGTAATTATAAATAATTATGTTTACTTAACTATATTACTACAAACATGTTCTGGCTATTTACAAGCCCTTTTTTGAATACTACATGACTAAAAACCTTTTTTATTTTATTTTTTCACAGGACAATATTCCAAATGCGTTCATTTAACATTAACGGCCAGCTGGGTTACTTGAATAAAAGGCCAATTCACACGTCACTCGCCGCCCATTACATGTATTGTCTATATTTTTGCATATTTAACGCCTGGAGCGATCGGAGGGTACAGATTTGACTAGTATTCATACGTGTCTTGAAATATAGATTGAGAAAATCGGTCTCACGGGCGACCGGTGGTATATCCATAAGAGGATTTGATAACCCGGATTCATGGTACTAAGTTCTTCTTTATGTGCAGTCAGCTCCAAAAGTCGATGAACAGAATGTATATTTAACAGTACAGTTACGGCGTCAAATCAGGGTAATCTAATGATATATTTAATGGATGTGCTGGCGTCTGTACAGACTTTTTATCCATTAAATATTATCATTAGATTACCCTGATTTGACGCCGTAACTGTACTGTTAAATATACATTCTGTTCATCGACTTTTGGTGCTGACTGTACTGCGTTTTTGTTTTTGTATATTCGTTCACTTTTGAAAACTGAATCATCAATAGAACTCTACAAGTCGTTTCACAGGTAAATTAAGCTCACAGACTACTGGTGTTTAAGAAATTTATGTTCAGTAATCCGAACCCTGTGGTTTGCGGTCTAAAAAGAATAACCGGGCTACCCCATACTATCCCGTGAGTCAGTGTCGTAAAAGGCGACTATGGGATACACCAGGTAGTCGTGCAGCGGCGCTACCTGTATACTGATGTCCCCGACCGAATTTCGGTCACGGCGGCGAGTCTTAATGGAGACTAGCCAATTGCGCAGGACATATTATAGTGCACAAGTGTGAGCGCAAACACAGAGACACTTTCTATTCCATCACTCTCATGATCCGATGGGACTTCTAGCGACACGACCGGAAATAGTTCAGGTACAGGACCTCGTTGGTCTAGTTATTTTGGGATTTTTCCGTAAAAAGAAATTTCTCAGTATCAGCCCGAAGTCTGGAAGTTGGCGGTATTACCCCCCGTGCCTCGGAGAGCACGTAAAGCCGTCGACCTGTATACTAGATACCACCTAACTGGGGTCGCCAACTTCCATACCAAGCGCGGTGACTATGGCAAACCCTTAAAATAGCAACGCTATAGAAACAGTTGGGGGAATATATGTCTAGAAGTGGACGATATCAAGCTGATGATGATGATGTTCAATAATCATTTTTGGTTGTTTTAGAATCATTATTGAATGTATAAACATCACCTTAGGAGGGATTACGAAAGAATTTCAATTTTTTTCCCAGTAGCAAAGTTGACGATTGACAATGCTGATTTATGGTTTAAGACATTTTACGTTGTAAAATACTTTAGTTCTTTTGTATATGTATAGTTAGCGTGAAACAGTTAAAAAAACTATTTTAATTCGATAAGAAGAAGTACACTTTATTGCAAAACGAATATAGAGAATGCAATATGCAAAAAACAATCCAAAAGCGATTTCTGCCAGGTAACCAATTTGCGTTGGATTGGTCAGAATGTATTATCAATGGATAATGGTAGCAAAAGGTGTATTTTTGAGATGATTCCGAGTTGTCGGTGTCATATTTTGATGTGAAACATCTATAGGCGCACGTAAAACAGATTTTGGCGACGCGTCGCCACGCTATACGATAGTAGTGTGTACGGTGTGGCGACGCGTCGCCATGCGCAATCGACTTTTTATTTTATCATTATGACATATTTAGTTCCTATCACAATATGTTCTTTTCTGCATATTACTTTTACAAAATAATGTCGATGTTTCACATCTGCCAGGCGTCCCGTGACGGCTCACATTTTTTTTAAATAGATAATATTGTAATTTATTTTTAGGGTTCCGTACCCAAAGGGTAAAACGGGACCCTATTACTAAGACTTCGCTGTCTGTCTGTCACCAGGCAGTATCTCATGAACCGTGATAGTTAGACAGTTGAAATTTTCTCATATGATGTATTTCTGTTGCCGCTATAACAACAAATACTAAAAAACTAAATAAAATAAATATTTAATGCTCACATACAACAAACGTGAATTTTTTGCTTGTTTTTATAGATACGGAACGGTACGGAACACTTCGTGTGCGAGTCCGACTCGTACTTCGCCGGTTTTTTATAAGCTGTAGATAGATTATTTTATCTGGTCCCTTTAAATTAAATTTATCCTTCCATTATTGGTATACGTCAAAAATGTAAATTGTTCGAAACGTCTGGCCAAACATTTTACCGTAATCCCGGTCAGGACGGGTTTTGAGCGATGTAAAGCTGTCATTCCGCGGATTATCTCGTCAAATGGTCACCTTATTACTAAATAACGAACCTGATGTTGACATTTCTTCGTAGATCTGAATAACTTTGTATTTTAGATTGGTAATTACATACAATAAGTAAAATAAAATTTATAATTTAAGAGATCCTTATCTTGAGAATTGCCAAATTGAATTGGAAGTGAGGACGCTGGGGCAGAAAGGTTCTCGAGTGGCGACCACGAACCGGAAGACGGATCATAGCTGGGCCCCCTACAAGGTGAACCGACGATCTTACAAGGGTCGCGGGAAAATCTGCTGGATGCGAGCAGCACAAGACCAGCCATTGTAAAGATCCTTGGGGATGCCTTTATCCAGCATTCTTTCGGCTGATATTATGATCTTAAGATACGGTACAAAGAAGATACTTTAGTTATGCGTATATTTATGTAGCTATACAACTGAAAATACTGGTTTTGATTTTGTGAGTTTGATAACGTAACGATTACTAGTTCAAAATAAACTTCACTTTAAAAAACCGATTTGTCAAAATATGTTTATAGAGCACGTAGAAATCACGTTTTACACGATTTGGCGGATTCCTCCGTAGTTTGTGGAACAATTTTGTAAAATAAACAGTCGAAATTATAACCTCATTTTTTTAAGTCGATAAAAAATTTCATTACAATATTCAATTAGTTATTTAGTTCAAATATAAAATGATCATGTCGTTGAAGAATATATCATCATTTCAGCCAAATTACATCTACTGCTGGAAAAAAAGAATGGGGGGATATGCCAAAGTCGCACATGGGTTGGCAATCGCAATTCACAGAAAAACACTGCTGCTCATTCTAGGGTAGGTATTCCCGATTTCTACGCCCCCCACGACATAAGACGGTGAGATGGTATTCTTCGCCATCACCACACAGCGGATACGGTACCTACATGTAAACATATACGTTTACGTTATTGTACGTTTTGGGACACTTATTTTTACATATTCATTTTAATTTATATACTCTTACAGTATTTTAAAATATTTTTAAAATAAAATAAAATAAAAAAGGTTTTTATTCACGTAGACTTTAAAAAAGCGCTTGTAAATAGTCAGAACATGTTTGTAGTAATATAGTTGTATACATTATTATTTCTAGTAACATAGACATTTAGGTACACATTGTATGAAAACATTTATATAATTTATTTTATTATAGCATTGATATTTAGCTAGCTCGTATCAAGTTATTGTCAAGAGATTATGTTTAATTATCTAGCTTAAGTCTAATATTTTTACTACATATTCGTCACACACGGCACGCAAATTATGCTTTTTAGAATTAGCCTCATACCCCACCTAAAGAAAATAAACCTATATTACCTTCAGGGCGGGCGGCCTCAAACGGATGCATAGTATTCGTAGGAATATTTGAATACATCATGTGGAATTAGCTTTCCATTCCAACTTGCGTGACTACGTCCTATATCGCAATTGGAAGCCTGTATGGAGCACTGGGATCAAACGCAGCCAGTCCTTCCCCAGGGTTCATTTTATATCCTAGTTTAGTTTTATTACTGCTGACTGAACCGCTTATGCGTGAAGAGGTAACAAGCATACGGGCATAGTTATTGCCGCATGTTTAATGTTATTGTGGACTGAAGCCATTGAAAATGAAAAACGTAGTATCTATGATTGGCTGAAATGAAATACATAAGTGAATTAAAATTTGTATATAAAACTTTATGTCTAGCTACCATTTTGCAAGACTAACATATTCCTCATATTTCGCGCTGGATTTTAAGACTACTACTATAACGATGTAGATGTATGTACGTACACTACACACCTATATGAGTCATATTTTTTTAGTATTAGTTTAACGTACAATATTGATACAAAATACTATTTTCATTCCCCCATCTCGGAAAGAATATATTTGCTCTTCGAATTCTGAGTGCAAAAGTTGTTTTTATACGCTAGAGTATAAAGTAAATTTGAATTTAGAACATCGTATGCAGTAAGTGTGTGAATTCAAAACATCATTAAACCGTGTATCTAGTGATTGTTAATGATTTTTTGAATTTACTTATTTACTCTGAGTTGGGATGAAAAGTTACGTGTTGCACTCGAGTGCAAAGATTTTTCACCTCTTGCTCTTTTAATTCTATCGCTAACGCTCAGGATTCTATTATGTTTTTGCATGCACGCGGTTAAAAAGCAACTTCGTACTCTTGTATAACAAATAACTATTATTAAATATTTGGATGACTAGCCACCCTTTACATCCATTTTTATTCTGATGTTAAAAAAGTAAGTAAGTATGTACATTACAGTGTCCAATATTTTACAAACAAGAAAAATCTGAATTTTCTCAGGTGACCAGAGAGCTGGTTTATATCTAGGTCAGCGTGTGAGCCTCGCCATACAACGAGAAAACTTTGCCAGCTTTCTGGGCGCATCGCCCGCAGGCGGCGATGTTAACGACGTTATTTTTCTGTAGGATACATTTATTATTAATAGGTACGTTTTATTACTATTTTTTAAAGAGTTTTTTTTGTTATATTGGGTATGTGGAAAAAAGTAGTTGTCATGTATTTAGTACTTACTAGCTGTGCGCCGCGGTTTCGCATTGAACTTTATAAATTATAGCCTATGT
This sequence comes from Pseudoips prasinana, assembly GCA_951640165.1. Classification (NCBI taxonomy): domain Eukaryota; kingdom Metazoa; phylum Arthropoda; class Insecta; order Lepidoptera; family Nolidae; genus Pseudoips; species Pseudoips prasinana. Next base: position 24,635,879 of record OX621251.1, on the reverse strand, counting down.
GTTATTTGGATATATAAACTAGACTACTACAAAGTTTCATATAAGTCGGTTCAGTAGTTTTTGCGTGAAAGAGTAACAAACATCCATACATCCATCCATACTTACAAACTTTCGCGTTTATAATATTAGTAGGATATTAATTAAACATATAATTAACAACAAAATGTTAATGAAATCGACAGCCCTAAAAGCGATGTCTTCCAAGCAACGAATACTCTTAAACCAATGTTTACACTAACCACCTTTATAAACTTCATAATAGGATCGTCGTGATTTTATAAGTCAGTAAATTAGTAACACAGTTATAACTATACAAAACAGTTTTATTGAAACCTAATACCTCACAATGAGTTTAAGAAGAGAATAACCAGCCATTATGCTTAGCGTTTGTGGACTATGAGAAAGCCTTTGATTCGATCGAAACTTGGGCCGTACTGAGGTCTCTCCAAAGGTGCCAAATCGACTACCGGTATATCGAGGTGTTAAAGTGTTTGTACGAAAACGCCACTACTATGTCAGTGCGACTTCAGGACCAGAACTCAAAACCTATCCACTTGCAGCGAGGTGTGAGACAGGGAGATGTTATATGTCCGAAACTGTTCACCGCTGCATTGGAAGATGTCTTCAAGCTTCTGGACTGGAAAGGCTTTGGCATCAATGTCAATGGCGAGTACATCACCCACCTTCGATTTGCCGACGATATAGTTGTCATGGCTGAGACCCTTGACGACCTCGGTACAATGCTCGATGGCCTCAGCAGAGTCTCTCAACAAGTGGGTCTGAAAATGAACATGGATAAGACGAAAATCATGTCGAACATCCATGTTGCACCCACTCTTGTTAAGGTTGGAGACTCTGCACTCGAAGTTGTAGAGAACTATATTTACCTAGGACAGACCATCCAACTAGGTAGGTCCAACGTCGAGAAGGAGGTCAATCGTAGAATCCAACTCGGCTGGGTAGCGTTCGGGAAGCTACGTAATATCTTCTCGTCCCAAATACCGCAGTGTCTCCAGTCAAAAGTCTTCGACCAGTGTGTGTTGCCAGTGATGACTTACGGAACGGAGACGTGGTCGCTCACTATGGGCCTTATCAGGCGGCTCAAGGTCACCCAAAGAGCAATGGAAAGGGCTATGCTTGGAGTTTCCCTGCGAGATCGAATCAGAAATGATGAGATCCGCAGGCGAACCAAAGTAACCGACATAGCCGTAAGAATTGCCAAGCTGAAGTGGCAGTGGGCAGGGCACATAGCTCGTAGAGCCGACGGCCGCTGGGGCAGAAAGGTTCACGAGTGGCGACCACGAACCGGAAGACGCAGCGTGGGCAGGCCCCCAAAAAGATGGACCGTTGATCTTGTGTGGGTCGCTGGAAATCGCTGGATGCGGATAGCGCAAGACCGGCAATTGTGGAGATCTTTGGGGGAGGCCTTTGTCCAGCAGTGGACGTCTTTCGGCTGATATGATGATGATGATGATGATGAATACCTCACAAAGGAGGAGGATGTACGATTGTTTCTTGTTTTTTGTATGTATGTTACCGATGCACGATGGAGTGCCAACATTAATGCAGATTTATGACAGAAGAAGGATGAAAGGCGGAAATGGGAGTCGAAGTTGGGTAAATACTAAATGCCGTGAACATGAGAGCTCTGAGAAATATGTGTGGTGTGATTTTGAGACAGAATACAACATACAGACATAAGAGAGTGTTATGGTGTGAAAGAGGATGTAGTCACAAACATCAAAAAAGGAAAGCTGAAATGGATTGGGTATTTAGAAAGAATGAATGGAAGAAGATTGACAAAAGACCTCGTAGAGCATTATCTGACCAAATCTAAGAAAGGCCAGGTCAGAAGTACCCTAAACCGGCGAGCATCTATGAAGAATATAATGACAGTTAACTAGGCAAAAGACATAAAAAAATTCGTTGTCTATGGCTACCCCTCTGAGAAATAGAGGCGTGAGTCTATGCATGTTACCGATTTCTCCATTGTTGGTGAACCGGTGTTGATATTTGTATCTATGGGAAATGCTTTCAGTATGGCTAAAGGCACATACAAGTTGTTCAAAACGGCTGTCAAAACGAAACATTGAAGTCGGTCCTTATTTTTTTAAACAGTAATTAAGTTACAAGTGACTAAGTATATGCTTTAACTCTAATTATCCTATATTAAAAATTGAACCATAATGCTGTTCCCAACAGGGTCTATAATTGATTCTATAATAACACAAAATCTGTAACTTATAGTATGGAACGCAATAAACTATTGAGTATTCATCGCTATAATATCAGAAACTCGACTGAGAAAGCACCACCTACAGCATACATAATACACTGCAAGTAATGGCAATTATATGCGTCGGTTAGACTGCAATACCACGTAAATAAAAACTTGCTACGTCATTATAATTTTTATTTCGTCCTCAGCATAGGAATTATAAATGCGTAGCAAATATTTTTAACTAGCTGCGCCCCGCGGTTTTGCGTTAAATAATATAAATGATAGTCTATGTGTTAATCCAGGGTGTAAGCTAACCCCATACCAAATTTTATTAAAATCGATCCAGCCGTTTAGACGTGAAGAAGTAACAAACGTATACACTCACAAACTTTTGCCTTTATAATATTAGTGTGATTAAACATTATTGATGTCTCACCAAGGCGACGTATGGTAATGATGTGATGTTTTGTATGGTCCTACCAGAGCTTATCAGGTGAAGAGGCAGACAATTGCCAATGTATTACTGACGCTATGACTTGCCAGTGTTATCGGCCGTAACTGGTTACCATTACCATTTGATAGACCTTATTCTTGTTTACTTACCTGGTAGATCAAAAAAGTAACCGTGTGGTTTACTGTCTATCTTATCTTATTTTTGATGTGGTGTACTTGCGTACAGCACTTCGACCCTTCAGGATCTTTTGTACTATCCCCCACTGGTTTTTATTCTATCCCTAGAGCCTTGAATGAAGTCTTCACATAATCCAGTACGCTTCTTAGGGATAGATCCTTGTAGTCTCCTGGTTCTGGATATGCCAGTCCCAGGATGGCCATTCTGTGTCTTGCTAATGCATCGCATTTGCATATTACATGCAGCATTGTTTCATTTTCTTCCCTACAGTTCCTGCAGATCGGTCTATTCGACAGTCCCAGTTTGTATAGGTGATAGTTGGTGCCATAGTGGCCCGTGAATACTGCTATCAGTCGTAGCTGGTTTCTGCTGTACTTCCAAAGTTTTTTTGGACCAGCTTTTGTCTACTCCTTTGTTCTACTCCAGGTGGTTTCCGGCCTAGAAAGAATAACAGGCCCATCCTATATCATCCCATGAGTGTCGTAAAAGGCGACTAAGGGGACACAAATAGTCCGGCAGCAGCGCCACCTGTGTACTATAGCTACCACCTAACTGCGGTCGCCAACCCGCATACTAAGCGCGGTGACTACGGCAACCCTCCAAATGGTTACGTTATAGAAACCTTTGGAGGAGGCCTATGTCCAACAGTGGACGATGTCAGGCTGATGATGGTGTATGCATGCAAAAAAGTATTACAGCCTTAAAATCTCACATTTATAATAACCATACCATTCCATTAGATTACTCACAAGAGCAGGCCTTTCAATATTGTTAGGGGAATCAGTGAAAGTTTTCTGGGTTAATTTGATAATTTTTCAAGGATAAAATATTTGATTTGAAACTATTTGAGAATGACGTATTTAGCTCTGCTTAAAGCGCTACAGCGGCGCTCTAAAAGCTCCAATTTCACAATCAAGCCTTGTAAGAAGCGTAGGCGTAAGATGTGCTTAACATCTATCTTCGCCATTGAAGTTCCCTAATATTTCAATACTTATGTAAGAAACAACAATATTGGTAAAACGCGATTCTTTTCTCCACGTGCTTAATGACTGGCATTGTTTATCTATCATTAACGATTCGCTCTACCTTATATTGAACAAAAGAACTTGAGTTCCCTTTGTTGTCACTGCAGCTAACTTGACCCCTGACATTAAATATTTACGTTTTCATTCTATCTTCTTACGCCCACGCTTCTTACAAGGCTTGATTGTGAAATTGAAGCTTTAGAGCGCCGCTGCAGCGCTTTAAGCAGAGCTAAATACGTCATACTCAAATAGTTACAAATCCAATATTTTATCCTTGAAAAATTATCAAATTAGCTCAGAAAACTTTCACTGATTCCCCTAACAATATTAAAAGGCCTGCTCTTGTGAGTAATCTAATGGAATGGTGTGGTTACTATAAATGTGAGATACTGAGCTTATATTGGAAAATCAATTTAAATTTCAGCTTTCGAATATCGATTAATAAGTCGGAAGTAGTTAAAAATAAAATCAAAAAAAGTTTTTATTCACGTAAACAAGCGCGTAAAAGCGCTTGTAAATAGTCAGGTTCAACTTTAATAGCTAAGTTTAATCACAGATGGAATAAATAATAGTAATATTTTCAACTCTTTTCAAGATACTCGTCTGAGCACAAAGCTCGGACTGAATGTTTAAATTTTAATAGTAGACAATAAGCACCTTCGCGAGATTGTTGCTTAACCTCTCATGCATAGGAACAGGGATATTATTCACACACGGCCATCGGATCCCAAAGTAAGCAGAGCTTGTACTAAAATCAGATAACTGATATATATTCTACATACTACTTTTCTTTTGTAAATACTTACTTATATAGATAAATTACACCAGGACAAACAGACATATTCATGGTGGGAATTGAACCCATGACCGGCGGCATTTATCAACCACACCCACTGGCAGTCAGTCGAGCTGAAACTCTAAATACTGCCCTTTGGCCCGATTCCTTAGTTATTTTATTTTTATTTGCTTGACCCCGCTCGCTTCTATTGTCTGTGAAATTGTAAATGCCGCCTAAGCTAACAGTAATGGCATGTTAAAGATAAGGTAAACAATGAACCAGGAGGCAGGTTCAATTCGACGGTCACCGTAGCCTAGTTGGTAGGGCTCCTGCCTACGAAGCTGGTGCTCCTGGGTTCGAATCCCGGTAACTGCAAATATTTGTGTAATGTGTGTATGTGTACGAATATTAGTTTCTGAGTCATGGATGTTTTCTATGTATTTAAGTATTTATCTATCTATATAAGTACATATGTATATCGTCGCCTGGTACCCATAGTACAAGCTTTGCTTAGTTTGGGGCCAGGATGATCTGCGTGACATTGTCCCTAGATATTATTATTATATAATTTAAATTATAAGCCTTTGTTATCTTCATCCGGTAAAAATTAAACTGTAATGAGCTGTGCTTACCTATAAGAGATTGTTACGCTTAGCTTTAGTTATAGTCGGACGCAATTCGTAATATTTTGAATGTAAGCAATTTTTGGTGATCCTAAATAAATAAATAAATAAAATAAAGTAATGTGACTCGTATTAGACGAAAAATCCTCCTATCTAATGTTTCATATCTATTTACACTATCAACTTTATTACACCGGGTACATAGGACAGCTTTAGAAATTTAGGTACTTGTTTATGAATTTGAATACTGAAATCTTTTTCATCTGAAAATGTAACAAAATCTTCGATTATGTTACTCTCATTATTATTATTCCTTTTAAGATTTTATGTGGTATTTTGTTAAATTCCATCACTCATATTATTTCCTAAGGGATGAGCCCTTTTTATAAGTTTAATTTAAATTATAAACCTTTATTATCTTCATCCAGTAAATATTAAACTTTCATGTGCTGTGCTTACCTATAAGAGATTGTTACGCTTAGCTTTAGTTATAGTCGGACGCAATTTGTAATATTTTGAATGCCTAAATAAATTAATAAAATAAAATAAAGTAATGTGACATGTATCAGACGAAAAATCCATCAATGAACTTACTATAATGATAAACTATATTCATGATAGCAGTTATAGTGTCGACTAGACCCCGTGACAAATTTATAAAAATTAAAAAAACAAAGAATAGCCCAACACTTTTCCGTTTCACGAGTGGTACCAATTACATTATATTTTGAGGCAATCAATTAGACCTCGTACCTATACGATAACTCTTTGCCCCACGCGGCCAACATCCATCCATATTGAAAAACAATTTACCCAAATAAATGGCGCGTGTAAAAATGTAAACGAATGGGTTCTAAGCTAATAAATTAATAACACGCGGCCACTCTTTTCATTGGAAATGAAAAAGGTACATTTGCCCCGTTCACATAATTACAGCAACTGTTCTAACAATACACGGTTCTACAAACAAACGGAAACATTAAACAAGGCGAAATGCAAATAGCCTTAACTGAAAATTGTTGTTCAGATCAAGTTCGCATACCTACAAATATACAGTTACGAGTTTGGGTATACTGTTAACCAAGTCCAAAATATATGTTTTTTTTTTAATTCGAGAATGGTTTAAAAGTCTGGCAACCCACAAATTTATTATATCACACAAATCTTGCATTGCCTTGTAACAAATAATGAAATGAAATAATGAAATTCATTCAGCACTTGGGTATTAACATACACTTGTACTTGTCAAGCTCACAATGTATTACATAAACACAGTTTAAAAACAGTAATTAAAGCAACAAAATATTTTGAATTAGTCCGTCCGTGCGGTCTGTTTAAACTAGTACGGGTTAAAATTGAGTAAACATAAAACTATCAAAACGTATAAAAACATGGTAAATTAAGCAAATCATTGATTACGAGAAAAAATTACCTACATACAGCAAACAAAAGGTTTGAGTAATCATAAAATGTGCGACATACTATATTGATTAGTAAATTTTAAGGTTTATTCATTTTAGAGGTGACTGTGATTATTCCTATCGAGCGTAAGTATCACGAAGAAGCATAGAATAGTGTTCTGGAATCAATTCTGTTCTTCAAAATATACTTAAATTTGGCTGTTTGCCAAATTTAAGTATGTTTTGTATGTACCTATGTTTGACAACTTTAAGAAAATCCACACAATTTATGAACATTTTCAGTTATGTATCGCGACTTTTAATCTCCTTTCAGGGAGTAAATCTCGTGTTTCTATTACACCTTAACATGTGGTTTGTATTGTTTTATATATCATCATCAAGTGTAAAAACGCCGTGCAATTTTATTGTAATCATGCCACGTTGAACAGTAAAATCAACATCACGTATGATATATTTAATATACAAGCATTGAGAGAACTTTCCCTACTGCTTACGTTATACAGACGTCATCTAATCTGTGGTGTCTACTGTACATTACTCACTGCATTCCGATGTGGGAAGGCGAGAACAGGCGTTTCAGAAATGCATTACACGCCAATCGGAATTCAATTCATCTACGTATTCGGTCATATCAATCAATATTTGTATAATACTCTCTCTCTCTCTTCTTTACTCTTTAGCCGTGTGGTTTCGTAAAACGAGACTAAGGAATACATTAAGTAGTCGGGTAGCTGCGCCACCTGTGTATTAGCTACCACCTAACTGCGGTCGCGAACTTGCGCGGTGTCTAAGGCAAACCCTTGAAAACGGCAATTTAGTCGAAATCTTTGAGAGATGCCTATGTCCATCAGTGGAGGTTATCAGGCTAATGATGATGATGACTCTTAATATCAATTTGCATCATTAAGGTATCTTTTATTTTTATGTCTATACATATAATAAAATCGTAGGAAAGTCAAAACTGTACATTGAATATTTCTTAAAAAGGATACTTGGGGCGTGATTTACAATCGACATCGAAGCCAAAAATATGGTTTTTTGAATTTTTGTCTGTGTGGCTGTTTGTCTGTATATATGTCCGAGCTAAACTCCAAAAGTACTGCATGGATTTACTTCAAATTTCGCAAGAATATTACTAAGAGGTCGGGTCAACATATAGGCTACATATTATCACGCTATCACCTACGCGGGACGAGTTGTAATAATTTATAAAATTTAACGCGGGTAAAACTGCGGGGCACATCTTGTTTTCAATAAATCAATATTTGACTTAAATCTGCCATCAGGGATATATATTTTTGAAGTGAAAACTTCTTTAGCGGCGTTGTGCACTTTTTTTTGGGATGTTCAAAAATATGAAACTCGCGTCAGGACACATGACCTGATCGAATATTCGTAAGACGGAGGGTTTTTTTAATTCACATTCACTCAGCAGCATCTTCCACTCGCTACTCGGATCAAATAAAAACTACTTTCTGAGTAAGAAAAAATTGTATTCCATTCTATAGCAGTTTCCGAAAATTGCCCCGCATGTTTTTTATAATGATATTTATTTCTGAAAAGGATTAAGTTACAGTTCCTCCGTTGCTGGTGACTCCGTCGTGATTGAAGTAATATGACGATTAATACTCTTTTTAAAATCAGACCAGAGCATCTGAAGTTCTTTTGTAATAAAAACCTTTTGCACCATTACATTAAAGATTGACCCAACATTGAAAATATTAATCTGCATATTGTAATAGATATCTCAACATCAAACTCCTTCTATTTCGTAGAACGTAGGAGGTCCTCATTAAGCTCCCACTTGTTAGGCAGGCAGTATAATGCCGCACGTATCTTTAATAAGTGTGGTAAAAATGCAACGTGTGCATGCATAACTCAGTTCATAATTTTTCGCTACAAGGAACAGGAAGAATTAATTAAAGTGAATAAATTTGCGTTTCGCTTAACTTAACTTAACTGTAATTTATTATAGGAAGAATGCTTTGTAATAAATCATAGACATCATCATGCTTTTTTTCTGTAGCGGACGTGTATTTAATACAGCCATATTATTGCCTCGTTGGTATAACGATAGCGTAGCAAATCCCGGGTCGGGCCAAAAGTGATTTTGGAACTTCTCATAAAAAAGTAAAATTTCTCAGCATCAGCTCGATGTCTGGGAGTTGGCGGTATTTTACCCCCTCGGTGGGCACGTAAAGCCGTCGGTCCTGTACCTGAACTCTTTCCGGTCATGTCGCTAGGCATCCCATCGGATCATGAGAGGGATGGAATAGAAAGTGCTCCTGTGTTTGTGCAAACTCTTTAATATGTCCAACGTAGATGGCTAATCTCTATTGAGACTGGCCGCCGTGGCCAAAATTCAGCTAGGGGGACATTATTATTTTCGTATCCACATTTAATAATCTTCTTAGTTTAAATAATCCTTTTGGCATACAATACGAGTATTAACCATAGAATTTCTGGCCAAATTTTCGGCTACACTACACAAATACATTTTTTTTTCTTATTAGTTAAATTAAAGATTTTGTACAAATTGGTCCAGCTTTTTTAACGATTGAACAATTTACGCTCTCTCTCAGACCCATAATTCTTAGCTCATACAGGAGAACTTGCGGATAACAATAAAATTATTACTATAAAGACAATTTTAGTATCACTGTATAAACTACAATATAGATGCCAATACTATAACTAACTAACTTTCCTAGCCAAGGAAACATTAATTTAGTTATAAGCTGGTAGCATCCTTGATACTTGGTCGATAATCCAACATCTTTACTATCGGATTATGATAGCATTAAGTTTATAATACCGCTAAGACGCACAAAGTACCCATTATCTTCCTTAAGAGCCTATATAACCACTTATAACAAGACCTCAACGAATAACTACCTGACTCGTATAAACATCTATTATGGAATATATCCAACGGGTTTTACTGATTTAAAGAACAACATAAATTAATAAAAATAAAATAAAAAAGGTTTTTATTCACGTAGACTTTAAAAACGCGCTTGTAAATAGTCCGAACATGTTTGTAGTAATACAGTTAAGTATACATAATATTTCTAGTTACATATTATAGATATTTAGGTACACAGAGGTACTTCCCCAGTCAGGCTGCACTTTGAGCGAATGAACGCTATGCCCTGTCTCTCACCTATTTTCTTCTCTTATTTGATGTGAGATGTAGTAAGATGATTACAGTTTTTTTTTAAAGGATTGCTAGTGATTTTTTTGGCAGTGTTTCTCTGTAGCTGCAAGGAAAAGCACTGAACTAAACAAAATGTTGACGATACAAAAAATTATGTTTTTTTCACAGAATAAAATGGATAATGACTAATCTTGATTTTTAAGTATGCGTATATTATCTAGAAGAACACTTAAAACGAAATAGCTTGTAATTTATTTAATAAAAATAATGTAAAATAAGCTGTAGTTGTTACTTTTTTTGTGCCATTAAATTTTTTTACAAATTTGAAATAAAGGTAAGAGCAGTTTATAAGGTATATACTTATTAAACTAGATTTTAACTGCTGCTTTGCTCGTGTTACACGTTATATTCCCTCGAAAACAGTACTTATTTCTGTAAGTACCATAATTTCCTTTCGTGTACCCTGACAATGTGCGTGCAAAATTGTTAAGGCGTAACAAACGAACAAAGAAAATCACATTCGCTTTTACAATATTCTATTGTTAGGATGATCATATCTGAATTAGTTTTTTTACTCATAAAGAAGTATATTTTTAACCGAATTAAGCAGAAAGTTTTTTTTTCGATTTTCCACTGTTTGTGAACAGAATTATTTTTTTTATGGATCAGGGATGCTTTTGAAATGGTAAATGTCAATGATATATTTTTTTTAACATTATTTTCCTTTAGACTCTACTTTAACATCTAACTTACTTCTAGACACCAAAAAGCCTAGATGTTGCCCCGTTAGATATTTTGTTTTATAGCTTATAAAGATAAAATTCCGCGAATGGTACACTTCTGATAAGGCCATTGATAAATCGAGTCGAATAAAGCGAAATCAGTCGCTTGCTGTGGTAAGACGGACCTTTTTGAACTTTCACAAGGTGAGCAACCTTGTGAAAGTTCAAAAAGCTCCGTCTTACCACAGTTTCGAAACCAGATTTAATCGAATTCTAAAAAAAGTAGAGGGAGGATATTGAAGTAGCTAAGAAACTGCGTCGGCGGGATGAAAATAGTCTTTACTGTTCAGGCACTGTAGAACATGGAGATTTGTCTCAAAACTTATAATATTAAAAATACATATAAGACGATTTTATTCATTATCAGTGTCAGTCGCAAAATGACAATTAAAAAACATACAATTTCTGTTTCAGTTCAAAAGTAATTTTTATATTATTTTGAACCAAGTTTGAAGTGCCTCGAGACGAATCTTCCCAAAACTTTGTGATATCAACAGCTTATTTCTAAGTAAGTACAAAGTTCGTAGCCTTTAGTTATTATAGGGGTGTGTACACAGAGTTTGCAACTAAGTCATCGGTTAGTTAGTGACAAAGACAGTTTTGTCAACAGTGATTAATGAGTTCGTGACGTCAGCCGAGTGATTCGTTCGTCTACTTTGAGCTTTGTCGGGTTACATGCTGACGCATTTGTCATTCTCTTTATGATTTATGTTCTGTGTTACTATTTTTATATTGCTATTGAACCTTTTTTTAAATAGTCAGATGCAAACTAAAAAAATATTAACTCCTTGTAACCTGATTCATTTAAAAGGACTCGTAATTTGATTATGTGTAATTATGGTAAAGATTTTTTACCACAATTACATTACCACAATAATTACAATTAACTTAGGATTAGGATTTTATATTACATTAAAATATGTTGTTGTAAATAGCTGTATGTTGTATATATCATCTATGGCTAAGAATAAACTAATAAACTTTACTGCACGTGTGTTGCAGCGGTAAAGTCAGTCGCCTCCCCGATTCGTGTCCCGGGTTCGATTTCCGCACAGGAGAACTATTTGTTTGAACAATAAATAGTTTTCCTGAGTCTGGATGAACTTTTTTAACTGTACACTAACCGAAAACAGTTTTTCGACAGGCCTGTTGGCGTGGTTGGCAAATGCTTGCTTTTCACGCCGGAGATCGTGGGTTCGATTCCCACCCAGGACAAATATTTGTGTGCATGAACATGTCTGTTGGTCCTGAGTCTGGGTGTAATTATCTATATAAGTATGTATTTACAAAAAAATAGTAGTATATGTAGTATATCAGTTATCTGGTTTCCATAGTACAAGCTCTGCTTAGTTTGAGATCAGATGGCCGTGTGTGCATAATGTCCCAGGATATTATTATTTTGAATAACAGCGAAATCATTAATATTGCATAACATAATGAAACGTAAAAATTCAAGGAGTAACTTGAGGTACCGAATTGACCATACACCAACATATTTCATTCACTATACCAGCCACTTTGTATGCACAAACAGTCCAAGCATAAAAACTCAGCCTTAATAGAAATTTTATTGACAATGACGTTATGTCCATAGGGTCAGTACAGCACCCGTGGTGTGTAAGACGACCTTTTTATGTCTTACCCTTGTCACATATAAAAGACACCGAGTGGGTAATGCCGTCTCAACTTCTGTCCGGTTTCAATTACCTTGTCATAATAGTATTACTTAACTATTTTTATGTATTACCTTATGAGGAAAAAATGTTGGTGCTCATAGAATATTCATAACCTCAGATACTCGGACAACTTTGTTGTAAGTTGAAGTACTTGGGAACGTAAAGCTGTAGTACAGACGCCAGCACATCCAGCTATCCCAATCTGTCAAATATCTTTTAAAGGTTTTCAACTTTATCACAAAAGCATAAGGTTCACTTTCAATGGGGGAAAAATAAATTAGTTATATTATGTTATAAAAGACACGTAACGGGTTTCTTTAAAAACATAATCCATATGGGTATTATTATACATACATACATACATAGACTCATGCCTGTTTCCCAGAGGGGTAGGCAGAGACAACGGATTTCCATTTGTCACGATCTTTGCACACGTCTTTTGCCTCGATTACTGTCATTATATTCTTCATACATGCTCGCCGGTTTAGGGTACTTCTGACCTCTCCTTTCTTGAGAACATCTCCGATTTGGTCAGAGAATGTTCGACGAGGTCTTTCCCTTCCGGTTGTTCCATTCACACAGGCCAGGTATACTTCTTTGGTCAATCTTCTTCCATTCATCCTTTCTAAATGGCCAAACCATCTCAGCATTCCTTTTTCAATCTTTGTGACTACATCCTCTTTCACACCACAACGCTCTCTTACATCAGTATTTCGAATTCTGTCTCTCAAAGGGTATTATTATATTCAAACGTAAAGCATTTCGCATTGAATAAATATATCAAAAGCAGCACAAACAATAGAGAAATCGTGTAAGAAAATTAAAAATCTTGCAGACGAGTTGATAACCGATTTCAGAACAGTGCGTTAATAATTCTAAAGTATTGAAATGTTTTATAAAGCAGCATGCCATCATCATTATGTCATAAGACCGACATACCGACATAAGACCGACTGACTCCCATAATTTCAAGATAACTAGATATAAATAAATAAATAATTAAAGGAAGATTTTTTTACAGACTTCAAATAAGTAGAGTTGAAAACCGATTTCAAAAGAAGAATCTTTTGAAAAACATCCAATTGACTTCAACTTTTCTTTTAAACAACCGCTTTGAACAATTTTTATGGTACCGTACAGAAACCATTTCCTACCGAACAAAAAAGCAACAAGTATAGGTAAAACAAAGTTAAAACGCAAATGGCAAAAGGACAACATTCTGTCAATTTGTGTACTAAAATGTTATATCATTTCACTTTTTATCATCAAGGAAAATTGTTTTACGTATATTTTATATTTCCTTTTCACCTGCAGACATAACGAACGGCAATAAATTATATTTATCAGTTCCCATTTTCACCAAAATACCTCGACGTTAATGTATGCATTGAAATTCATCGCCGGTTTAAAATATACGATTAAAAAATTTCATTCACCATCCGGCTGCTTGCAGGTATATTGGAAAACTGATGATAAAATCAACTCTAAATACTTGGGTTTTAGAAGCATTCGATTGTTAATTGGCTCATAAAAGGCCATACAATATTTTATTGCTGCTCAGCAGTACAATGACACAAAGTAGCTTACCACTTAGAGTTCGGGGTAATAAGTGATTATTCATAGGAATAGATAATGTTCTTTGACTGCACGTGTGGCGCAGCGGCTAAGACAGTCACCTCGCCGCTACGTGTCGCAGGTTAAAGTCTCGCGCCAGTCTACTATTTGTGTGACCTATAAATAGTTGTTCAGAGTCTGGATGTAATTTGTGTCCGTCTATGATATGTTTGTAAAGTACAAACAGGGATTAAATTACCTAGTGCGGTGTCTTTTTTTTAAATAAAAAATAAATAAAATAAAAAGTGCTTATGATCAATGTTTGGTCTGAAATGTAGGGGTTACACACTTGCAATTTATGGGCTTCAAAGTACCTCTAAAAGGAAAACACAATGGCTTGTAATTTCCTCGTTGGAATACTTACAATGTGCGTTTTTATTATTTGTAATTTTCCAAACAATTTATATCCGTAACATAATTTTGTTTCTATTAAATACATATATTTTTCTAGAACTTTTACGTCCATGCGAAGTATAGTTTTGTGGTGGCCATAGCCATCTCATGCCATCAAAAATGTCGCAAAGAGACAAGGAGAATTTCATTGTAGAGGCTAATCCTTAAAACCGATATATATATATAATATAAACCCTACACTTTATTTATCCTGAAACCTAACCAACATTTGTTTCCACCCAATCTTCCACAGTAACCAAGAACAGACAATAATACCACCCTCTATTTAACACAAATCTAAAAATGCGCTGATGCGCAAAATTGGCTTTAATTTTGTTTAACAAGTTTCAAAAATGTTGAAACAATTTAATTTCTAAATAAATAATGTATCAATATTGCCGACTTTTCCAACAAATCAAACCATAGTAGGAGTATAAAATGAAGATGCAATATTTTATAATGAAGTTTTTACTTAAAAGTCACTGAAAGAATGTACAGTCCCGCAAACTTTTCTGACCCGGTGGCAGCGTCGCTGTTATCGCATTTAGTGTTGCTAGTAAATATTTTTTGCAATAAAGTGGGTAAAAATAATATGCACATTGTAACGTAAATGTTACTTCACTAAAAAGCAAACAAATACTGTCATTACTAATCTTTATAACATCTTTATATTTTTATACAATAATTATGATAATTTACATAAAATGTATGCTATGTGTTCTCTAACGGAGATGCTCCAGGTATTATTATGTGACCGGAATGGTTTAATTCAGAAGTCATTTCATCATCATCATTATCGCAATCACTGCTTTCACTTTCACTATCACTACCATGAATGATGAAAGGCTCGTCTAAGTATCCATCCCTTTTTCGATACACATTTTCAATATTTTTGTACATTATTGCAATGCTTTTGCCATTCATTGACTATTATTTTATCAAAAGCTTCTGCAATGAATGATAGGATTTCAGAATTCTATCTACCATGCTCTTTTTCTTTCACAAGTTTTCTTACGCATCACTCCGAGACACCTACAAAGGAAACAGCAAAAATTAAATAAATAATGAATATTTTAAAATATGTATTTTAATTTAAAGAGCGAGGGGGAATTTCGTATTTTTTCAGAAGCTGACAACACTAACCTGTAGCAGCAGCTACGCATTCATACAACTTATTGAAGGGTATAATTGGTGCCTGAAGGTGTTATTCTTCCTTCATATAATTCAATACTTGTAATATAACGTTCCCCGCATCAATTTTTAAAGCTTTCGGCATTTTTCACAATTAAAAACCACAAAGAGAAAAATAAATACGCGCAACAAACAATCAATGGCAGGAATGTCATGGATTGACATTTCAAACTGGCGTCATTAGTTCTACTTTTGGCCACCGGGCCAGATAAGTTTGTAGCACAGTATGTAGATAATTGACGTTTATTTGACTGGATTGTGACACATCTACATATATTATGTTCATCATTCTATGAGCCAAAAGATGTCCACCGCTGGACGAAGGCGTCCCCTAAGGATCTTCACAATGGCACTATCTCAATATTCTGGAGATTTTTTATACAGGTTACGAGCCTAGTACAGACTCCAGCTTTCTCAAAGGCTTTTAATAATTGCTTAAACAATGTTTTTAACATAACAACACGATGTATGCACCTTTAAGAAAGAAATAAACCATGATTTTATTATATCTGGCAACTCACAAAATCTTTATGCCAGTGCAGTGACGCGCCGTCAAATTTGAATAATGGTTTTGGCTTTTGGTTTCTGTGTTGGTTTTGTATGCGATATGACAATGGTAACTACTACCAACACAAAAAATTTCATCATCTGCTACGATCTAAACACATCAACTCCGCAGTAGTAAAACCTCGGGTTCAATGAACACCTATATTTAAATTGATCTTTTTTTTTGTAGTGTACTGCTTACTTAAACCTAAAGTAATATAATTATAATATCTTAAACATATTCGACCCTATTATCAGTATATGTTTGCTTATTTTCAAATGTATATTCAGAAGTACATACTTGTGCATATAGTAACTCTCAGTCGGCCTTCCACTTTCGAACTTTAAAGTAACAAACGCACTAGCGCGCAATTTATCCCTAACTAAATATGTAAACATAATTAAACTGAATGCGTAGTTCAATTTACCCCCTGATACTGTTGAATTCCCGAGAACTGGGGCACGTGATACCTACAGAGAATTATTCCTTCTAACA
Organism: Pseudoips prasinana; assembly: GCA_951640165.1. Lineage (NCBI taxonomy): Eukaryota > Metazoa > Arthropoda > Insecta > Lepidoptera > Nolidae > Pseudoips > Pseudoips prasinana. The sequence goes on along the minus strand of OX621251.1, from coordinate 24,619,325 downwards.
TAGAATTACGCATTCTATCGTTACGAATCTCTCACCGAAGTATGTAGAGCTTGTGACTTATTTCTACGGCCGAACACCAATAGCAATAAAACGCACCCGATTTCAGCCACTGACTGTCAAAAATTACCATTTCATATATTTTGGCTGTTACCATCTCTAATTGGCTGGGTTATTTGCCTCGAGGCTGCAAAAAATCTGTAACTGATGCATTCGAGCATGACGTGTGTCATATCGTTTATGATTTTATGAGAAGTTTATAAAATGTCGGTTACGCTTAAGTGTAGTAGTTGTAACATCGTTATAGACGAGTTACTGGCTTATGTGCAAAACAAGATATCGTTATGTGACGAAGAAAGCCTAGTCAGGCTGTGTGTGGCGACGTTTAGCGGAGATGAAATTGAAAAGTCGAAATCGTTGCTATTTGAATCGTTGCCGGCGGACAAAAGAAAACCCGTTCGTAAAGGGCAAGGAAAGGTAAATCGTGCACTCAGTGACATCATAAGTGTTTTCAAATCCTTCCCTGATCAGATGCCCGTGTTCGTCGCTCGAAATTTGGAAAGGCTTCCGCCGATTACCTTTGATCACCTAGACGTGTCAGACTTACTCAAAAAGCTAGTTATACTTCAGGATGAAGTAAGGACTATTAAAGACTCGTATGCTTCACTCGAACAGTTGGAAATTATAAGAAGAGAGATACAGAGTGTGAATAGTAATGTAAGTTCGGTGAGTAACCAGGAGAATGTGAATTTTCATGTGAACACGAGAAGAGGTGCATATAAAACTATGAACGTATCGCCTTTGGAGTTGACTGATCAGCTGGATAATTCCTTTGCTGCAAGCTGTTCGACCGCACCCAAATGTACCACACCATATAAGCATAGTCATTCTCATAATTTGATTATTGAGGGTGCGCCGAATCTACAGCAACCTACATCAGCGGCAAACGGCGGCGGCGGTGGTGCATCGCTAGCATCGCAAGCGAGCGCGAGCGAGACGGCAATCAAGCAGTCTGTTGTACCCGAGCAGATGTTAACGGCGAGTGAACAGCTGATCGAGGCGACCGCTTTAAAAGAATGTAAACAAACTGATGATTCCATCCATTCAGTTTTATCTAATGAGCCATCAAGCAATGAGCGGTGGACTACGGTTACTTACCGTAAATCAAGTAATAAAAAACGATTAATCGGTAAATTCGGCTTAGCAAATGATTCTCTCGGAAATTTCAAAGCGGCGGAGAGAAATGTGCCGATTTTTATATCCAATATAAGCGTTAATTCTAGCGAGAAGGATATCACAGACTACATCTTAGCAAAAACAAATATTTCAGTCAAACTGGAAAGGATACAGTCAAAAGTGCATACCTTAAACCACAAGTCATTTAAGTTCTTTGTGCCGGAGTCGAAGGATGCCCTATTTTTGGACGTTAACTTGTGGCCAAAAGCAATAATTTTTAGACGTTTCGTCCATTATAAGAAGAATAATGCGGCCAGTAATTTAATGTCTGGCGACGGCCCGAGACCAGTTAATAATGGATAAACAGATATATAAATTAGTGAGTTTTAATTGTAAAAGTATAAAGCGATCTATTGATTATATACGGGAACTATGTTCCGATTACGACATAATAGCGCTTCAAGAAACCTGGCTATTACCAGAAGAACTTGGATTCCTATATAGTATCAGTGATGAGTTCGGCTGTACTGGAATATCAGCTGTAGATACAACGGCGGGAATTTTGAGAGGCCGTCCTTTCGGAGGCGTGGCCATACTTTGGAGGAAAAGTGCATTTAACACGGTATCAGTGGTTCAGTGTAACAACTCGCGAGTGTGTGCTATCGAAATAATGTGCAACCATAGATCAGTGTTAGTGCTCAACGCGTACATGCCCACGGATGAGGCATGTAACTTGGGGGAATACACGGACTGCCTGAGCGCGGTGAGTGCCATTATAGAGAACACTAATATAGAAAACTGTTACATTTTAGGAGACTTTAATGCACACCCGACAAGTCGATTTTATGCAGAGTTAACAGATTTCTGTCAGGAATTTGATTGGAATTGCGTTGATACGGAATTGTTAGGATTAAATTCAGATACATATACCTTTATAAGCGATGCACATGGCACACGTAGGTGGTTGGACCACTGTGTGGTCACCAGAGCAGCTCGTGACTCTGTAGTGAACGCGTGTGTCATTTATGACGTTTTGTGGTCGGATCATTACCCACTTGTAATTGAGTGTGTATTTGATTAGTTTTGCCTTAAGCAATGTAATTATAATTACGTAGATAATTTTGTTGTATGGGGGGAGAGAAGTTCTGAACAAATACAATCTTATACCATGGCATGTCATGAGAGACTTAGTTTGATTGACTTCCCCGATGAGTTCAGAAATTGTTGCGATAAAATTTGTAAACAACATTGTCATCGCAATACTATTGACAGTATGTATAATAATATTGTACGAGCGTTATCAGAATCAGCTGTTATGGGTCGAGGGAGCTGCAAACATAGGAAAAAGAAGGTTGTGGCAGGCTGGAACAAGCATGTCAGTGATGCATACAGGGACGCTCGGCTTAAGTATTGTGTGTGGCTGGATTGTGGTAGACCTTTTACAGGTACTGTATTTGCAGACATGTCTAATACTAGAAAGATATTTAAATCTCGTCTGAAGTGGTGTCAAACACACCAAGAGCAGATAAAAATGGATATTTTGGCATCACATCATTCGAACAAAGACTATCGCTCTTTTTGGAGGCACACAAACAGGATGAGTAATAGGCCGGGCCTCCCTGTATCCGTTAACGGTGTGAACGATCCTGTAGACATTGCTAACCTCTTCAAGGAACAGTTCAAAGTAAAGTCACCATTGGGATCCAGCGTGTTTATGCCTGATGCGCCGGACCATCATGATCTTGAAACTAGGTTTACAGTCAAGGACATCAAGGGTGTCATCACCGCTATGTCGAGAGGAAAGTCTCCAGGTCATGATGGTCTGAGCATTGAGCACCTAAGGTACGCGGGTCCTCATTTACCAAGAGTGTTGGCAATGTTATTCAACTTTTGTATAAGTCATGAGTACTTACCCAGTCAGATGACTAGGACGATTGTAGTGCCTATAGTAAAAAACAAAACAGGTGATATCGCGGATATAAAAAACTATAGGCCTATTTCCCTGGCGACGGTGATATCGAAAGTGCTTGACAGCCTGCTTAATAGACAGCTTAGCAATCATATTAAACTGCACGACAACCAGTTCGGGTTCCGAGCTGGGCTGTCTACTGAGAGTGCCATTCTATGTCTAAAGTGGGCTGTCAAGTACTACACTGACCGGAAAACACCTGTGTATGCGTGCTTCCTCGATCTTTCCAAAGCCTTTGATCTGGTCTCCTACAGTACTCTTTGGGGTAAGCTTCAGAAAGCCGGAGTTCCTTCTGAAATTATAAGCTCTTTCAAGTGCTGGTATGGAGGCCAGATCAATCAGGTTCGATGGGCTGGGGCCTTGTCGGAGCCGTATGGATTGGAGTGCGGGGTGAGGCAGGGGGGGTTGACCTCGCCTACGCTCTTCAATGTTTATGTCAATGAACTGATCGAGGCGCTCAGTAGAGAGCGCGCTGGTTGTTACATAGATGGGGTGTGTATGAACAACATTACCTACGCTGATGATATGACTCTATTGAGCGCCTCTGTTTGTGGCCTTAGGAGGTTAGTGAGCATTTGTGAAGCCTATGCCAAACTTCATGGATTGGTATACAATGCGTGTAAGAGTGAGCTCATGGTCTTTGGTTCCGGCGGTGGACTAGGTCCAGAAACTATACCACCAGTCAGTCTTAATGGAACTCCGCTCACACGGGTATATAAGATAAAATACCTTGGACACGTCTTGACCGCTGGCATGAAAGACGATGAGGATATTGAGCGTGAGCGAAGGGCGCTGTCGGTTAGGGCAAATATGATAGCTCGCAGATTTGCACGTTGTTCACCGGGTGTTAAAAAAACCCTGTTTCGTGCATACTGCACTTCGTTTTACACGTGCAGTCTGTGGGCTCATTATACGCAGAAATCGTACAGCGCCCTTCGCGTACAATATAATAATGCGTTCAGGATATTGATGGGGTTGCCCCGCTTTTGTAGTGCATCAGGGATGTTTGCGGATGCTCGAGTTGATTGTTTTTATACAACTATGAGAAAACGATGCGCTTCCCTGGTGCGCCGCGTACGGGTCAGCCCCAACATTATCATGAGCTGTGTGGCCAGCAGACTCGATTGTGTTTATGTGAGTCGCTGCTGCAAGCTGTCCACCTCAGTGTTGGGAGAGTGGCAGTGATTGTGTGTGTGTGTGTGTGTTGTTATAGGAATACTAACATAGATGTAAGAATTATTGTTACTAACAAATATGAGTCATGTTACTTGAGTTAAATAAATTATTATTATTATTATTATTATTGCTGCCAGCTTATGGAGCAGTTATAAACGTAGTTTGTTATATTCACTTCGGGCAGGGGCTTTTGCGACGCCATGCACCGTGGACTTTTTTTCACAGTTCGGGCCTGAGATTTGCCTTTTGTATAAAACTTGTAAATAATCTGCCTTAATCAACTAGGACCGGCATTGTGGCGATCTTTGTGGGAAGCCTTTGTCCAAGAGTGGACTTCTTTCGGCTGATATGATAATGATGAATCTCTTTACAAACGTCAGCTGATCGGTATTATTTGGTAATTAAAAATTGTTTTGCAATTAATTTAACATACAAATTTTCTTCAAGTTATTCAGTTTCATGGGAAGATTGAGCCTTTTATATCATCATCATATCAGCCGAAAGACGTCCACTGCTGGACAAACACCTCCCCCAAAGATCTCCATAATTGCCGGTCTTGCGATATTCGCATCCAGCGTTTCCAGCAGCACAAGATCATCGGTCCATCTAGTAGGGGGCCTGCCCACGCTGCGTCTTCCGGTTCGTGGTCACCACTAATAACCTTTTTGCCCCAACGGCCGTCGGTTCTACGAGCCATGTGCCCCGCAAGCTATGAGCCTTTTATGTATCTCCCATTAATTATGTTTTAGCTTGTGTTTTGTAAATATTGTTTTCTATGTATTATTTATGAATTTGCTTTACCCATCTCTATAAACTTGGTTACTCAAAGAGACCAAGTTTTACAGATCAGTAGATAATATGCATACATAATGTCGTAAGTGACTCTAAACTTAATAAAAGTGAGCGAGGTAAAAGGTTTGCCAACCCGACTTAACTAATACTACCTAACCCTTTTCCCTAAGTCAACTTTTACGACCAGCTCGGGACATCTATTTTCTGCGCCATAAATGAATAAAACAAAAGAAAATTTAAAAGTTTCAGCCACCTACGTCATACATAGACAAGCAGTGTGGGCGATTTTATACAGTGCAGAAACAATAGTATAATATGCATCGTTAAATGTCATAGAGACATAAATTCTATATTTTATAGAACTAACTCATATTAATGTCAATAAAACTGTTTCTATTGTTGTAATCTCTGTTTTCAAGCGGGGTGGACCGATTACCGTAGCGACGAATACTTCTCTATAAACGAAGTTTAGTTTCAGGGAACGAAAGAATATACTCGAACCTTCGGACAAGACGTTCAGCCTCACAATCTCAGTTACCATGACAACAGATGTATATGCTGATACCAAAGATATTATAAATAATATCTTTGGCTGATACACGTAGTTACAGATAACCTGATAGAAACTGACACCTTGTCCTACCATTTTGATTACTTGTTCCATGTAAGTTTTTGACTTTCGACTGATTGTGAATAGATAGTGTACCATTTTATTTACACTATGTCTTTAACTTCAGTTCTCTTAGGTAAACAATCTAAATCCCTGGCAATTTACCCGAAGTATTAAGATAATGAAGTAGTGAGGTTATGGATGCACTTATAAAGCTTTTTAAATAGTTACAAAGTTAAAAATATGCTCATGCATTATTTTAGTAGTGTGTTATTATAAAATAACATAACGGTAGACGTGCAGGTAGGTAAAATAGCTTACAAAAATATTTAAAGCTTATTTTTTTTTATATACCGTTTCAATAAGTAACTCTGTGGCCGAGTACTGCCTCTACTGATACAGTCACTGTCTAATTTAAGAGATAGTATACATTTTTATGGTTCCGTAGCCAAATGGCAAAAAACGGAACCCTTATAGATTCGTCATGTCTGTCTGTCTGTCTGTCCGTCCGTATGTCACAGCCACTTTTTCCGAAACTATAAGAGCTGTACTGTTGAAACTTGGTAAGTAGATGTATTCTGTGAACCGCATTAAGATTTTCACACAAAAATAGAAAAATAATAATAATTTTGGGAGTTCCCCATACATAGAACTGAAACTCAAAAACCTGTTTTTTCATCGTACCCATACTTGTGGAGTATCTTTGGATAGGTCTTCAAAAATGATATTGAGGTTCCTAATAACAATTTTTTTCTTAACTGAATAGTTTGCGCGAGGGACACTTCCAAAGTGGAAAAATGAGTCCCCCCCCCCCTGTAACTTCTAAAATAAGGGAATGATAAAACTAAAAAACTAACAACGAAAATTAGTTTGAACGAGATCTAGTAAGTAGTTTTTTTTTAATGCGTCATAAATCGTAAACCGCAATTTACCTTTCATTTAATCAACTGAAATACTTGCTGTATGTTTTTAAACATGTAGAACTAAAAAATATATGTATTATGTAACCCCATTTGTGATGAGATAATAAATGGATTTATTATTATTATTATTATATATGACCTTGTAAAACACAATGCAATGTGAGTTTTTATTATATAAAGTCGCTTAGCCCTACTGATTGAGAGCCTTCTGCGTCCGCCAACCGCTCGGTATCTTCAAACTTTTAGCCACATAGTTCTAAATTTAAAAAGTAGTAGCGAAGTAACTTGTTATTTATTTAAGGGTTTCTCAAAATTTCATATGATACAACATACAACAGACCGTACGGACGGACTAGTTCAAAAATATTGTTGCTTTAATATTGTATATGGCTATATGTATGCGACCACGAACCGGAAGACGCAGCGTGGGCAGGCCCCCTACAAGATGGACCGATAATCTTGTGCGGGTCGCTGGAAACTGCTGGATGCGAATAGCGCAAGACCGGCAATAGTGGAGATCTTTGGGGGAGGTCTTTGTCCAGCAGTGGACGTCTTTCGGCTGATATGATGATGATGATGATATGTATGTACTGCATTGTGAGCTTGACAAGTACAAGTGTATCTAAATACCCAAATGCTGAATAAAGACCATTGTTTCTTTATGAAAATGTAGTTATGTGATAAAGAAATACATAATAAAATAAAATAAATTGATTTATTGAATTTCGTAATTGCAGTTAACAATATTATGAGGCTGTTATATAAGTACTTTGTTGGGGCTACCTCGCTCCTTCCCAAGTTATTGTGTTCACATAAATGTTTATATTTATAGGTTTCAGGAAGACATATAGAAGAAAGTATCAATCTATAAAAGAGATATGTGATTATAATTATAGATAGATGGATAAACTCTTTATTGTACACCTATAGAAACAACAAAAAACAAGAAACACATTATATTGTTACATTACAATTTTTTCCGCGTCAAACTCGATTGTTTGTAGTTTAATCAGTTGTGGTATATAACAAGCGATTATTAAGAGCGTCCTTCAGGGGGCGGCTCAATAAATTATTTTGGACGTATAAACACTATATATTAATCCATGAGACTGAAGATATAGAGAGTGTCCTTGTTACGCAAACACTCATGACCTAGTTGGTCACATCTTTCTTTACTATCAGATGATAGAAAAGAAAGAAAGACCCGTACATGACAGGAAAACACGTTTCTTGTCTTCATACAAGAAAGGTAGCTTTTTTGCCCACGGTATAATTTTATTTTGAGTTTGTTTCGCTGGGTCTTCTCAGTTGGGGCGCATTGGATCCGGTGGTAGCATTAAAGTGCGACCGTCGTTATAAACACAATGTCCACCATAATAATAATATTTAATTATTATCATAATATAGACAGAACTATTCACACAATGTGTAGTTAAATATAGCTATATATTATAAAACTATAAATTTCGATAATTAAACCATAATCTCTTTATGTAATATGAATATGTTTGTAGTAATAACTACAAACATATTCTGACTATTTACAAAAGCTTTTTTAAAGAGTAAGAATTAAAAATAAAAACCTTTTGTCTTTTATTTATTTTATTATCTTATTATAGTGACAAAGTATATACCTATTACAGTTCATAAAATATAGCTTGCTGGCGGACGGACGGAAAGTGGAGGTTTAGTAATAATTACATGAAATTATATAAGAGCAAATTCTTCAATACTTTCTTATTTTATGTAATAATCGCAGTACGATTATATGCTAGTCGCATCTAAAAATGGATAACTGGTATTTACTTTAAAAACCACAACAACAAACCAACTGATTAAAAAGTCAAGTTTATTCAACCACATAGAATATTCATCGCTCAAAGCTCAATCCCGTATACCATTTAAAACTCACTTTGCTCTCGATTCTAGAAATGTATCTATCAGCCTTTTAAATCACTGTAAAATTTCGTACGGCAATTTTAAAAGTAAACCTTTCATTCGTTTAAAAAAAGGAAATTAATGACTATTAACATTGGATCATATGTAGCATGACGTGTGTGTAATCCGATAAAATGGTCGAAAATGATTCATAGCGCTTTTGCCCGTCCATAACTTTTTTTGACCGGTTCAATTAATGATATTTTATAGAAAGTCAAATTAATTGTATTACGAGTATGTCGCGTCTAGGGCATGCAATTATCCGCTCATTTTAGGATTCGGATAAAATGGATAATTGGATAAAGTTATCCGGATAAATTCGGATAATTTGGGTAGGAGTGATCTAAGTGGAAACAACAAAATAATCAAACAATTTTTTTATAGCATTATTCGCGATGCAAAGCTTTTTTGTGATTCGATTTACGCTATGCATTACGAATAATGCTATAAAAAAGCCTTTAAAGATGTTCTCAATATGATATGATCTTTCCATAGGGATAAATTTATTGCCACCATAGGGTGGGAATAAATTTAAAGAAAAGAACTAAATTTAGTTAGGCAATCAGCTGTAAAAATGTCTAACATAATTTTAAAAAACCTGCTACGTTCATGTGAGTGTATAAACATTAATTAAACAACCAGTGTGAATTAAAAAAAAGACCCTTCGTCTTACGAATATTCGATCAGGTCCTGACGCGGGTTTAACATTTCATCCATCCCAAAAAAGTGCACAACGCCGCTAAGGAAGTTTTTACTTCAATAACGGTTTGATACAGGAATCGCATTATCAAACTTACCATATGTTAGGATACATGCGATTTCGCCGCCTTGCTACTATAAAAAAAAATACCTCCTACTTTAATTTAGGAAGAATCAAGAATTTTACTGTAGTGTAATATGTGGAGTAAGGTTTAAGTGGTCTGGAAATCAGTTTTGATAAACCTTATAATATTTTACCACCCTACAAATGTCTAGAAAAGTTTTATTTTACCATTAAGTCGTAAAATGTCTACTTCGATTTCATGGCTATTATTTGACTTCAAACAAAGCTACCTATACTTAGCATGAATGTTTTACAAGCTGAAATACCATGACGTATTTAATGTACCTATGTTACTTAAATCTGATAAAGTATACTACTACTAGTATAGACGGTCACCGTAGCCTAGTTGGTAGTGCTCCTGCCTACGAAGCTGGTGGTCCTGGGTTCGAATCCCGGTAAGTGCAAATATTGGTGTGATGAGCACGAATATTTGTTTCTGAGTCATGTATGTTTTCTATGTATATAAGTATTTATTTATCTATATAAGTATGCATATCGTCGCCTGGTACCCATAGTACAAGCTTTGCTTAGTTTGGGGCTAGGATGATCTGTGTGACAATGTCCCTATATATTATATTATATATTATATTATACTGATATAGTATTTTGCTGTGTGGTGACGGCATCATCATCAGCATGCGAATATCATCGCCCATCTCATCATGTGGGGGGCGTAGAAATCATCTGAGGGAATACCTACCAGAGAACGGGCACCAGCGTTTTTTCTGTGAACTATGACCATCAAACTGCGCTCGCCAACCCGTCTGCCAAGCGTAGAGATTATGGCATATCCCCCTATTCTTTGGGGAGGCTTTTGTCCAGCAGTGGAGGTACTTTGGCTGACATGATGATTTCTTATTTGAATTCAAAATACAGATCGTACTCATTCTTCATATACATACTATGCAAAAAGTTATACTTGTATGTATTTATATAATAATATCCTGGTACATCCCTGGACATTATTCACACGCGACTATCTGATCCTAAACTAAGCAGAGCTTGTACTCTGGAAACCAGATAATTGATATACTACTTTTCTTTTATAAATACTTACTTATATATGTAGATATATCATTATATTTCATAAATTGTATATCAAGCACTCGTATTCTGAAAAATCGTATATTTACTTTAATAGGGATATTCGGAGACAAAAATCCGATTTTGTCTCATGTAGGTACTATCATCTCACACCTCATGTATTATCATCATCATCATCATATCAGCCGAAAGGCGTCCACTGCTGTACAAAGACCTCCAATATGTATATTGATAATATATATATTTGAAATATGTGCCTGTCATATAAAACGAATAATATAAACTGTATAGCGAGTTATGTATGTATATGTATTAAAATATGTACTAGTGTGATACTTTATTTATGCATATTATTGTAAGTACAGTTAGGTAGACAATGGTAGAACTATTAAGTAGATACCATATAGTAGGTATGGTGTATTGATTAATTAACATATGTTATTATTCTACACCCTTTTATTTTTTTATGAACTCTCTAATACGTTTTATACTACCCTCTAATTTTCAAAGGGATACTCATTATCTCAAGCGCATCCTAATGATGTCTGAAAGACATCGCTCACTGCGATAAGAACACGCGTACGTGCTTTAATTGAAATTCTGCTCTCATGTATCATATAATTTTGATGTCCAATAACGAGTATTTATCTTATGTTCCAAGCCAGCAAAGTTTCATGCTCTGATTTTTTTTCATATATTAATTTATTTGGAAAACCAACAGCACCAAATACAAAATAAATAGATGTTATAAGCAACACATAGCCAATTACAGGTCATCACTTTTTAATGCAGCTGTCTTCATTACACTAACCACTCTGTTTCTTGGAGATTCAAATGATTAAAAATAAATAATACCTTATAAACAATCTTGAATCTAAATCTTAATTGTATTTGAAGTAAAAAATGAGACAATGAAATGGTAAAGTTTATCTAGAGGATTCACCAAATCATTTTCACGGACTGCTTTATAATAAGTATTCCTTTTTCTTTGAGACCAAATCAAAGAGACAAAAAGCGTTAATTAAAAACAGACCTTTCTTCAACAGAAAAACAAGTCCCATTCATGTATTTATCTAACTTGAGACTGTGGTTTAGCACCCTTGAATAAAACCATTCTCCATCCATTCCCTTTGATTGCATTTCTAATATACATTCTTAGCTTTCTAGTATATCTGTGTTAATAAGAGATACAACAACACTATTACTCTATTCATCTATTTATTAGGTTAAATTAATTTTTACATTATTATAGGCGGATACTTAAATAGTTTTAGAAACTTATTCTGTGCTTAACGTACTTTTTTTTTTTTTTTGATTAGGCAGGGGGAATGCCTACGCATGCCACCCGCAAAAAGTGTCTGCGGATGGGTATGTCGGACTCGCACCGACTAAACCTAACCTGCCGTGGACTTCTTCTGGCGCCTGATAGGGGGAGCCCCGGGAACGCGGGTATGCTGCTCCGGTGCTCCCCTTTTGCGCCGTGTCCCAGATGGTCGGGACACGCACACGGGGAGGACTGTGGGTTGCCCTCCCCATTTGCCGACTCCTGCCAGTACGGCACAGCGACTGCGCCACAAACAGTTCGCTGTCTTCCCGGGGCTGCTTGCACGTGGCGGCAGTTGAGGACACTTCTCATACTGCCACCGCAGCCCCGAGGGGAGTTGGGTTAACGGCTGCCGCCGCCACCCCGACGCACCATCACACACTCACCATTCACATTGAGCGGTCTCGTCGATCTTTATGAAAATTAGCAGTCTGCTAAAGGCATAATTGGTTCGGACACAACGACTTTTGGGCTGTGCAGAGGTCGCTCATGTTTACGCCTCGGATTCTCCGCTGCCCAGTATTGACAATTCTGCTTATTAACATGACCATTCAAGTGTAAGTTGGATTCGTCTTTAAACAACGTTGAGCAGTCACTATTGAATTACCGTTACGATAATAAGCTTTTTACGCAAAATGCGCGATGCGTCCCTGCGTACTGCTCCATTGCAACTAAAATTGCACGAAATGGCGGACTTAACAATCCCCTCCCCGCGCCCCCCCCGCCACTCCGAGTCAACTTCAGCGCCGAAACAAATACCCGATACTCTTTTTGGACACCATGTATAAATAAAAATGTCTTAGAAAGTTATGTAATTAATGGCTTGGCACGTACGTATTACGTACATTTGTGGTAATATAATTTTACTCTACAGAAACGGTCTTTATAGAAAATATAATTCACCGCACATACTATTGCATTATATATTGTCCTGTGCAGTTGGCTAGTCTACGTTGTGAGTCACCGTAAGTGAATTTACAACACGAGCACTTTTACTATTAAAAGTAATAAGTTAAAAGAATTATACATGTCTATACCAGCCTGCATTATTTTCGTTAAAAGAAACCTTTTATGTAACCGTGTGCCCTAAAGAGGTACCTTGTTGATTGCGTTAAATGTTTCAATATGCATTCAAGCAAACAAACAGAACATATGAACTACAATACCAACTAACCTCTAATGTACTTCCGTAGTTGTAGTAGACGAAAAAATGGAACCAAAACACATAAGCGTAGAAATTGTCGATGGAGCTCGTACTATCACAAAATAGAGTTTTGCTTGAAGTATGTAGGTGTTGTAAAGTTTAGTATGTATTTGGCATTATTCCACAAAATTTTACTGATTCTTTTATGATGGCATACCATTCGTTTACCCTGAATTAGTAAACTAAAAGTTTGATCAACTGGACTCGAGTTTAAAATATAAAGTGTTTTAATTTCCAGAGAAAGCGTCAGTTTAGGAGCTGCAATGCCACAAAGATATCCTATGTATATATAAAGTTCTCGTGTTCAAACTCAAGATCTCACGTATATAGATATTTTACTTACTTATCGTATGGGCAGTGGTTACCCTAGTGTGTCAGAGTTATTTTAGCCGCCCAGTAGGCATCTGACATAGCTTAACGACTGTTGTCTAATGACTACAACCGATAGCTTAACGTGCCCTCCAAAGCACGGAGATGCTCCGGAATTAAACCACTTTGGTGGTCACCCATCTATGGAATTACCGCGAGCCTAGTTGCTTAGCCTCTCCAATCGTTTACGGAGCGGTAAGTCTTTAAACACCAATACATAAGTCCACATACCTATACATATCATAGTAATATAAAGAGTTAAGATAAGATCTGCAATAGAAATCCTTTCCACACACTTATATTTTCCACGCAATTATATAGTAACGCATTAAAGTAGTTCGCCATTAGGAATGCATGAGCGTGGCGTCCCTAAGGCAATCTTGGTTACAGCAATCTTAGGCCCAGGCGAGCTGTAATAAATAACCTATAGAACTGTGACCACTCAAGCTTGGCCCGAGCAAATAGGTCAGATTTCCTCTTCCTTGCCTACCAAATTGAAAATTTTCCTCAAGAAATGAACACTTGGGCCATTCTCACTAATAGAGCAACACAAAAGCAAAGGAAACTGAATAGTTATTCAGTTAGTATTAAATTAAGGTCTGAATTCCATTGACAATGTGTACTCGGTCCTTGAAAACTTGAAATTTCTCTGAAATATTTCAAATGTGTGAACTGGCTAACATTATTGTGAATCTGATTCTATGGGTGGCGTAGTGTAGCGACTAAACTAGTCGCTTCGAATTATTTAAGTTTGAATTCCGCATAGAACAACTATTTGAGAATTTCACAGATAGTTGTTCTGAGTTCGGGTATATGTGTACAAATTGTATGTATGTACGTCCTTCGATAATCTTCATAGTACGGATGTTAGGCTTCTCGATTAGATCTTTTCACCGAAAATGAACCTACGCGAGATTTAGTCTCTGCGCTTCTTTAGTAAATATTTATAAATGAACCTAATTTGCAGCATTTGCTTAACTTAAACTTGAGAAGTGGATAACCAATGATATAAACGAGTACCTTCTTAATTTCGAACTCTTAGTAACGCTGATGGGATTGATTTACCTGAGTGAGTCCACTAAAGCGAAACCAGTAAGTAGTGGTATGAAAATTATTTGGTATATAATAGATATATATGTACGTATGAATGATTATATGTACGATATATATGTACGTATTAGATCCAGCGTGCTATCTAATAATAATAATAATGATTTATTGTGTGAACTTACAACAATGGATTACATTACATAATGGATAACGATGATAGCCGCAAAAGTAAAAACTGTAGCGCAGCTATCAACGCCCGCCTCCAGATACATTGATACATAGTTATTTATTTAATACAATAAAACACAGGCTAAATTAAGTTAGTCATCCCTCATCAGAGTAACAGTTATTTCATCTTATGTCAAAATATATACTCATATGAAAACTTTTTAATTCGTAAAACTGGTAACCACTCTTCGTCGTCAACACTCATATTTTCTCGTGGTAGCATGGTATACCATGCTACCACGAGAAAATATGAGTGTATCTATAATATGTATGTATTTAAAAATATATAAGTATGGTTATCAGTTGTCTGGTTTGGTTGGGTTTGCCTAGTTTGGGAACAGATGGCAGTGTCTTTACTTGTCCCAAGTTTACTATCCTCATTAAAGTTTTTTTTTTTATTAAAATTTTTCATTTCTAAACTAAGATCTCTAAGATCCGACTTTTAAATTGTTAGTTTAGAATTGGTAATAAAAATAATATTATCCTACGACTTTATTTACACATGGCCATCTGATCCCAAAGTAAGCAGAGCTTGTACTATGGAAACTAGATAACTGATATAATACATATACTCCTTTTATTTTAAATACTTACTTGTATAGATAATTACACCCAGACTCAGGACAAATATACATGTTCGTGCCCACAAATATCTGTCCTGGGTGGGAATCGAACCCACCACCTCCGGCGTGAAAAGCAAGCGCTTGCCAACCCCACCAACAGGCCCGTCCGTAAAGTAAATTATTACACTAATGCCCGTTTATACTTGTAAAGTTTATAGACTAAATTCATTACAATCTGGATATAATCTTTCATACATTGAACAATATTGATTTTTAATGTAATATATGTACGTGAAAGTATGTTAAATACATCAATCTGAATAATATCTGCAATTTTATGAGTCATCCATAATATTTTAAAACTCGTTGTCTATAAATCTTTGAGTTATGTATTAAATGTATATAATTAATTGGTTATACATTTGATAAGAATATAATATTTATAAACTAATATTATAGAGGTATATTTCGTCATGATTTATTGATATATTTATAGCCTAGTACAAATAATAAATATAACACAATGTTTACATATTTGCCGCCATAGCATATGCATTAGATCAATTTCTACTTTATACGTATATAAAGCATAAATAATAAAGTAGTATGTTCAAATGAAGTAATTTATTAATAAAAGAAAGAAAACGTTTTGACAGTCTGTGTTAACTATGTGTCAACACTTTGTCTTTCTTATGTTTTCGGAGTTTTGGCGCCAGCGCGGAAAAAGACGCATCGGCGCATTGTTTCATTTTCAAAAACTGGTGTAAATTCGAGTTTTTATGTATAAATATCGTAGATTTTTAGACATAACATCTTCGACAACGTATACAAGTGAAGGAAAGTGACATATTGCCGTGAATTGCGATTTTCAGTGTTGAATCTAAGCCCCTGTAAAGTTTCCACTGCTTTACTGGGGTAGGGCACGGACTACGTATGAGTTGACTGTGACGAACTTTACTTGACATTGACTCAATGATGAAAATAAATGATATAAAAATAAATTTACTGAAGGCTCATAAGGCTGAAGAAACCAGAGCCATTAAACGGAATTAAAAAAAATAACTATGTTTTCGAGTGATGTTCTCGTATGGGAACGAAAGTACGGCAATTAATCCAGCATTGAACTGATATGATTATTATGAAAATCTACAGGACATTTGCGTCCCATCGATGTAAACTATCTGAGCCACAGATTATATTTCGCACCGAATATCTTCGTGTAATGACGAAGATTTGTTGCTCTGTAGCGGCATACCTTTTAAGATAACTGGCAAACAATTACTAACATAGGTACCAGTCTGCAGTGAAGTTTTTGAATTAACCGTTCGTCCAAAACATTTTGTTCCGTGACTTCTGCTATTTTTACTTTTATTCGCAAGACGATGAAAGGTAGAAAAGGACGTTGAATTGTCCCTAGTACAAAGTGACTATTGGTTTCAGAATCGTAACAATGAGTTCATCTTTCCTTACCTGTAACCATGTCAATGAAAGCATTTGTATCATCCGCGACATACTTTTTAAGCATTTCAAGGGCTAATCTTAGAGTCGTCACATGCTTGGCTATCCATCTATAGCACAAAGCTTCCTAAGCGTAATATTTACGCGTATAAGAGTGTTTTATACTACTCTCATACCAATGCCTTCACTTACTCGCGTTGGTATGTATTTTTTGTATCAGCTTTATCTTAAGCCACAAACCACTCACGCTATCTTCAATAGTCATTCTAGAAGGACGTCCTCTATGTTAATAAAAACTTGTTGTCGATTACGACCGGAACAAAAGTCTTAGTAAGCTATAGTGATAATTTTTTTCTCGTCAAATTTATTTGAAATCATGAGACGTAGCTTTTAAATTGCCGCTATTTTGTAAAAACAAATGACAAATAAATTCAGTATACATGTACAGTTTTTTTTTTTAATTCGATTTTACGGCTCTGGCATCTTTGGCCTTATGAGCCTTCAGTAAATATCTTTCTATATCATTTATTTCCGTCATTGTCAAGTAAAGTCCGTCACAGTCAAGTCATACATAGTCCTTGTCCAACCCCAGTAAAGCAGTGGAGACTTTACTAGAGGCTTTTATGGAGTTTTGGTTACAACCCGGAAAATCACAATTCACGGCAATATCGCACTTTCCTCCACTTGTGTACGTTGTCGAAGATGTTATGTCTAAAAATCCACCATATTTACACATAAAAACTCGAATTTACACCAGTTTTTGAAAATAAAACATAGCCTCGATGCGTCTTTTTCCGCGTTGGCGCCAAAACCTATACATGTACAGCTTACCAAAAAGTTCTTAATTCGAATTTAAAATGTTTATTGTAGTATTTTTTACTGGCCAGTTCTAAATAATTTTTGTGCGACCAAGGTAATTTTGTTACTTTTCCAATGAAATTTATATAGAGACACACGAATCTCTACTGTTGGGTTATCCCAACAGTAGAGATTAGCACTACTAAAACTTTTATCAGATTGTTATCAGAACTTGAAAACGACATACCCAACTACGAAATTTTTGTCAGCGTTTTTCAAGCTGTCAGAGCCCTCTAGACAGCTTGAAAAACGCTGACTAAAATTTCGAAATATAAATAATAATAAATTCTGCAGCCGGAACTGTCATCTTAACAAGCTCTCCAGAGCACATATTAGAAATTCAGGGCATATTCAGACGGTTGATTATTTTTATTTTATTTCATAGGTGCAAAAACAGACTACAGACTAATAACAAATTAATAATATTATTTTCTTATAACACTGTTTATATCTGTACATAACATTTAAAAATTACCAAAATTCTGTGAGTTAAAACTAGGAGTTTGAGAGGAATATATAACTAGTACGATTATTACAATAATGTAATTTTAAAATTTAAAATACACTAATAACCAGAACTCTGAACATTGTTGTCCTTTGCTAAAAATAATTTGAATGCATTATAGCTTTGATGAAATATATCAACTTTGGAGCATATTTTGTTGTACTGTCAATTAAGTGGGTGTTATTAAAAAAAAACTCTTTCTGTTGTTTTCTTGTCGAGCTAAAATATTTATTATTCTTTAACCGATATCCAGTATTTTTATATGTCTCAATCCTGTAAGTATTAAAAACCACTTAGAGCACTCATTAGGTATAAGAATATAGTTTTTAAATTATAATTATTCGTATAGGATTGTATTTAGTTTTCTTAGTAACAATTAGGTCTAATAATAAATATCAATTAAGTCATCGCCTGCCACCAGGATATCCATATCTGAGCAGGGTTACCTTGCTATAGGGCCAGCCAACTCTCTGAACAAAATAGTAAAGAAAGGAATTTAAATATACATTATAAGACGTAGACGTTTCATATGGAAAACTATGCCATAACATCAATTTTTCCAAATTGTCCACTTATAACATTAATTTTCCAAAATGGCAACTTCCGAAAATGACTGATTACGAAAATGACATCGTCCCAAACAGACATGTAAGTGATTTCAATTTATTCGAATATTGAAAAAAAATCTTGTGTGTACTTATGTACACGCGTTAGAAGTTATACTTCTTTGGCGTATGGAAAAAAAATAACTAAAATGCAGTAGTGATTAACGATAAATATTAAAATTAATCAAAAAGATTTTATTTAAATAAAAATACTAGAATATACAACATGAACATAGTTATGTCATAAAACGAAATTGGAGGAAACTTTTAGGTCTCCTTACGTTATAAACTAATATGGTGTGCCTCAAGGCAGCGTACTAGGGCCAATATTATTCATTGTCTATGTAAATGACCTGCCAAACTCAACAGACCAGTTTACAGTCCTCTTCGCTGATGATACAACTGTCTTAACTAAAGAAAATACAATTGAAAATGCAATAAAAGTAACAAACAACGCTTTAAATGACATTATTAAATGGTTAGAACTAAATAATTTGACAATAAATATTACGAAGACGAAATTTTTACGATTTTTGACATACTATAATAAATTAAAAGATGTTGACATATCCTTAAAATATGACCAAAAAAATATATTAGAAACACATGACATCAATTTTTTAGGGTTACATTTTGACAGATTCTGTAATTGGAAATATCAGGTAGACAATATGTGCAAGAAACTAAACCAATTCGTATTTGCTCTTAAAAGAATTAAAAATCTAACAAATATGAAAACGGCTTTAATGGTATACCATAGCCACGTAGGTTCTGCACTAAGATATGGAATTATTATATGGGGAAACTCAACAGATGCCCAGAGGGTATTTATAGTGCAAAAAAAATGTATTCGATCAATATTTAACCTTAAGTGGACTGATTCCTGCAAACCAATATTTTGCAAAGAAAAACTCCTTACGCTTCCGTCTCTGTATATTTTTGAGATGTGTAAATTTGTTAATAATAACAAATTAATGTTTGAAATAAATAAAAAAGCCCCATTAAAAAGGAAAATTGTACAAAAACCATTAGAGATACCACGGAATAGACTTAAACTATGTGACAAAAACTGTTATAATATGGCTGTGTCAATATATAACAAGCTTCCGGAACAATTTAGGAAATTAAGTTACTCAGAATTTAATAAAAAACTATACAATTGGCTATGTGACAGATGTTTTTATTCAGTGGACGGCTACCTTAAAATTAAATTTAAAGACTTTAAACTATAGTTGTGACTTTGGAATTATTTGATATTTTGTGTGTATTACATTGTAGGACATTTAAAATTGTAATTGAAATTATTTTAATCAGGGTGTGACATTAAGGATTAATTATTGTTATTATTCATTTTATTGTTGACTTTAATTATCAATCATTTTTATATATTTTAATTGTATAACATTTTACGATAGTTCTTACATATTATTATTGTAAATAAATTAAAAATATATATAATATTATGCACTCAATAAATTTGCATGCTTAACATTAGATGTTTGGGTAAGTACCCAAACATTTTGCACAACATATGTATGTTGAATATAGTGAAACTATACTACAATGTCGCCAACTACTTTGTACCTATATTCTGGCAAATAAATATTTCTTTCATTCATTCATTCATTCATCAATTTTCATACCACCTAGAACTAACTTCATGCTGTTAAATTTAGGTGTCGGTGTGCGCGCGCATCGTAAAAATTCACTCTCATAATTTTTCTCCATCGCGCCAAAAGAAGTATAACTTCGAAAAGAGTCTTAAAAATAATAATTATATCTCCCAATATACAGCACTACCACTTCCCATGCGACTTCAACTCGCATTTGTCCGTTTGTTTACCATGACCTAATAAAGAAGCGAGCCTATTCTTTTGTTAAAGGTCGGCAACACACTTGCGGCTCCTCTGGTGTTGCGAGTGTCCATAGGCGGCGGTGATCACTTGCTCGTTTGCCATCATAATTTATAAAACAAAAAATTAAAAAATACTCTGTTAAATAGTTTGGATCTCTACAATATATAAAAGAGAACATTATAATAGACCTAAATATAAGTATGGTACAAGCCGTACAACAGATAACGCAGGCGCCATGTTTCTGCAAAGGAAATAATTATTTTTATCAAGAAATGTAGCACAACCTCTGCCTAAATTGTACTCGGAAGATAAGGAAATCTAAATGATACCTGGAGAATATTGATACATATTATTATTTGTAATATTATCAAATACCTAATATTTGCCAATGATGTCTTCCCGGCCGAATTTCGGCCACGGCGGCCATTCTCAATGGAGATTAGCCAATTGCGTAGGACATAATTATAGTGCACAAGTGTGTGCGCAAACATAGGGGCGGTTTCTATTCCATCACTCTCATGATCCGATGGGACGACTAGCGACACGACCGGAAAGAGGTCAGGTACAGGACCGACGGCTTAACGTGATTTCCGAGGTACGGGGGTGTAATAAATACCCCCAACTTCCAGAATTCGGGCTGATACTGAGAAATATATTTTTACGGAAAATCCCAAAATCACTTTTTGGCCTGTCCTGGGATTTGAACCCAGGACCTCATTTTCTGCGGTTGAACACGATACCGCTACACCAACGAGGCCGTCAATATTACAAATAATAAGATTGTCTATTACTACAATGAAATATATATTAAATATTACTGAACCAATGCCTTCAAAATCGATATACATACATATATCACCGTAGCCTAGTTGGTAGTGCTCCTGCCTACGAAGCTGGTGGTCCTGGGTTCGAATCCCGGTAAGTGCAAATATTTGTGTGATGAGCACGAATATTTGTTTCTGAGTCATGGATGTTTTCTATGTACTTAAGTATTTTATCTATCTATATAAGTATGTAAATCGTCGCCTGGTACCCATAGTACAAGCTTTGCTTAGTTTGGGGCTAGGATGATCTGTGTGACTTTGTCCCTAAATATTATATTATTATTATTATTATTGTACTGCTGTGTGGTGACGGCGACAAATATCAGAATCAGAATATCATCACCCCATCTCATCCCGTGGGGGGCGTAGAAGTCGCCCCGAGGTAATATCTACCTGAGGAAGGGCAGCAGCTTCCTTCTGATTACTATGACTATCTTACTGCGATCGCCAACCCGCCTGCCAAGCGTGGCGATTATGGCATATCCCCTCAAGACGATTCTTGAGGGAGGCTTGTCCAGCAGTGGACTTATTTAGCTGTAATGATGATGATGATGATTATTATTATATGAGATCGTGTCGAGTCGGAATATGTTTCCGCAGATAGAACAAATCTATAACTTGTGTGAATAGATGTTTGTTTTTTAACTTGTTATTTATTGGCTTAAAAGTCGATGTTTTATTTCTTAAAATAGTTTTTATTTTTTTGCCATTTCTTTCTCTTTAACCCTATTAAGGCCCAGACTTCATTTTTATACTTACATTATACATTTATTGAATATACTTGCTGAACATCGTACCGGTCATTCAAAGTTGCAGAACAAGTATTCTCATTTTTATTTTTAACTATCAAAATAAACGGAATTAATATTATAGTTTTATGGTAATTAATATTTATGAAATATTATAACGAGTTTATTTTGGCCCAAAGTGTAGCGTACGAAAAATAAACTTAATTACAAATGGAGGGAGCCGTCGTTGCCGGTGTTATGACGTCATTTCCGCTTTCCGCCACCCGATGAACACAGAGTCAAATATTATTACCGAAAAACGATTTCGTCACATCCTTGTTTTCATTATGCGGTATTGGCAAAGCGATAAACACCTGCCTTCTTTTATAAAACATTTATGTGAAAGAGTGACCTTGTAAGAACGTATTTATTTTAATGTAATCATGTGGTCTAATGAAACTTGTTATCATTAAATGTTCTGCAGGCATTTGTTTTCATGTTTAAAGGTATCGGTATTTTATATATTATGATAAAAGCTTGTTGTTTCTATTCCAATTTTCTCTATGAGTGGGCTGGTAAAATGTTGCGGACAATCTATACATATAATAAAATCGTAGGAAAGTCAAAACTGTACATTGAATATTTTTAAAAAAGGATACTTGGGGCGTGATATTCAATCGATATCGAAGCCAAAAATATATTTATTAGAATTTTTGTCTGTTTATCTGTTTGTCTGTATGTATGTCCGGGCTAAACTCAAAAAGTACTGCATGGATTTACTTAAAATTTTGCATGAATATTACTAAGAGGTCGGGTCAACATATAGGCTACATATTATCACGTTACTACATACGGGGGAGGAGCTGTGATACTTTATAAAGTTTAACGCGGGTAAAACCGCGAGGCACAGCTAGTAGTCTATAAGTGAGAGCCGATTTCACATTTAACGTTTAAACCAGCATGACACTTCAGCTTTGTTTAAATATATAAGTAACTGTATTATAAAATACGCTATGTCGACGTCTGTGTTGAAAAAGTCACTCCTTAATGTAGAGCGGAACTTCTATCTATCGTAACGAGGTAGTATTCATTGAAAATGGTCCACGAAATGCGCAAATGCTTCTAATAGAAATCCTTTGTCAACATGCACTACCCGCACTGACTGTAATTGGTGAAGATGCCATATACATGGACGATAATGCTCGGACCCACCGTAGTAGCGATGCAGATGCTTATATGCAAGAAGTCGGTATTCGTTATTTGGTATGGGCAGCTCGGAATCCCGACCTTACCATCTATATTTTTTTTTCAACGGCAACGCCCGCACTATGGAATCTAATCTCTGTGTTGGGGTCCTTTACAAACATATATTAGACGGACACAAAATACATCCAGACTCAGAACAACTATTTATCGGTCACACAAATAGTTGTCCGGCGCGGGACTCAAACCCGCGACACGAAGCGGTGAGGCGACTGTCTTAGCCGGTGCGCCACACGTGCAGTCATTAAATAACTGTACGTGTGGGGCAGTGGTTATGATGTGTATTCGTGTTTGGCGTTCAATCCCCGTACAGATTGATTCGTGTCGTCCATACTTTATAAAATATAATATAATGACCTTACCTTGTATATATATATCGGAATGTTGTTTATTTGCATTTAAAAACAGGTCTATTCTCCCGCAAGCAACGCCTTACTATGCACCTCGGTCTGTTAATGCCAATAAGCTATACAGACCGAAAACGAATCTCACGTGTACAGCTAACAACAGCTATATTATGTGTATTAAATTATTTAATAAAGTGCCCAGTTTCATAAAAGCACTATCATTTATTAAATTTAAACGTTATTTAACTAAATTTTTAACAGATAAATGTTTTATAGTATACAAGAATACCTCGACACAAGACTAATACACAAGGCTCCCAGCCTTGTGTATTAGTCTTGTGTGTATAATGTATATATTTAAAAAAAATCTATATTGTTATGTATTATTATTAATAATGAATTAAGTAAATGTCTATAAATTGTATGGTATTTTTTTAGTTTTAAAATGTATATTTGCATGCTGAAAAGTAGAGTAAGAGATACGTATTTGTATTATTTTAAGAACTTTTGTCACCTTATTCACGCAAATAAATGATTTTTATCTATATCTTTATCTTTACAGGACAATTATTTTTGTGTTAATTACACGTATAGTGGGGAAGTTTACAAAGTAAACTTCCCCACTATAACACTATACGGTGATTTATTTTCAAAGAGCGGGTCTCGTCTTAGATATAGATATCTATGACGAGACCTAGGCATAGTCAGTTGCCATCCGTCACAATAATAATTATTATTTGTTTCAGATAATTCAAAAATGGATGGACCGACGACCTTGCTAGGGTCGCGGGAAGCCGCTGGATGCGGGAAGCCGCTAGATGGGGGCAGCACAAGACCGGCTATGTGGAGATCATTGGGGAAGGCCTTTGTCCAGCAGTGGACGTTTTTGAGCTGATATGATGATAATGATGAATTCAAAAATCTATTATTTTAGTTATTAATTTATAAACTTTAACACCATGGTTAGTTAATATCTGAAAGCTAAACATTCAAATAACATGCTAATAATACTAATACTAATAGTTCTGTCTATATAATACCTTAATATAGACAGAACCATTCAGACAATATGTAGTAAAAATATAGCTAAAACTAAAAATTTTGATAATTAAACTTAAGCATAATCTCTTTGACAATAACTTATTACAAGCTAGCTAAATATCATTGCTATTATAAAATAAATTTTATAAATGTTTTCACACAATCCGTGTACCTAAATATCTATGTAACTAGAAATATTGTAATAATGTATACAACTATATTACTACAAACATGTTCTGACTATTTACAAGTGCTTTTTTAAAGTCTACGTGAATAAAAACCTTTTTTATTTTATTTTATTTTATTTTTATGATGCATGTTTACGCATCCAATGTTCCAGTATTGGGCTGTGCCACCGGTCCATCATTATGATGTTGGGACTGCCTCGTACCCTGCTCATAATAGAACCGCATCGCTTACGCATGATGGCGTGGAATCCGTCCGTGCGTGCTTCGTCGAACACTGTTAAGCCGATAAAAATCATATTATGGATTTCCCCACAAAAAAGTAACAGTTCAAACATTTTTGATTAATCGCACTTAATTGCACCGGTATTATTAAATTCAATTGTTATGCCTCCAAAGGTTTTCTGAAAGAAATCTTCTGAATCGATAAGATCCCCAGTGTATGTATTTTCTTATTACTGGTAATATTAATTTCTTTTCTGGGTTTGTTATTTCTTTGCGACGTATATATTAAAGTAAATTTAAACGCATGCCCTAATTTTAATAAGAATAATGTCGTGGACAGAGCTAGGTTAATAATCAGTTTTCACGCCAGACTGACAGAACATAGTGAACTGAAAATTCTAATAACACCTTAAAATGTACCTCGGTTCGGAAATAGATTGATGATTTATGGACATTACTATAATAATAATTGTTTCAACTTCAAATGTCATTTTTCGTGTACTATAAGGTGATTTAATTAAACTTAACTCGATTACCTCTAGCACTAACGGGTTGAATGACAGGTCACGAGGTAAGCTAAGTTAAAATGACGGGGCAAAAAGTATTACGAGCAGACTTAGAGTTAAAGAACACTTTAAGCCACAGGCCCTGCACTTAATCCTCCAAGATGCGACGGATTGGTTTGTGTGATTTTTAGAATGAGGCAATAGAGTGCCCTTCGAATCGATGAAATGCCGCCTCCTAACCTAAATCTAATGAGAGGCGTCACGTATTAACGTAGAGCGACGATGAGCGTGGAGGTTGCACAAAACATCCCTAAAAATGATACGACCCTCTCATGCATCTCCCCGCCAGTAATGCATGCCGTTGAGGTGGGTTGTCCAGAGTGTAAGTTCGAACCCCAAAAGGTCGAATTCCGACGCGGGTACTTAGTTTGTAGTTGTAATTTCTAGACGGCTTGAGCCCTCACTCGCCTCTACAGTCCGGTGAAGCAGTGAAAGCCCTCTAAGCTAACTCTAAACGTCATGCAAAAAAAAAGTGTGGTCTTGTAATTGCATACACACTGGTGCAATATAATATATTTACTTCAAGGAAACTAGTCAACTTTTCCTTGTCTTATCTGAAAGTCGACCATGCCCCTATCATTCTATAAAACCAATAAGTTAAAATGATCAATGGCCTCATAAAACCACATTAATCAATATTGATATAAAATATTTATAATAAAGTAAATTACGACATCACCCAATTCCTCTTAAATACCGTTTGACAAGGACGTCTAATAATTGGCAACATTTCAAAATTTCAACTTTTGATGCCGTACAATGGAACAAAGCTGGCAAACGAATCCCCCCAATTATCTTGTTTCTCTTCATTTAGCATGGCGTTTTAATTAGCCTGTCACATTGGACAGTATGTACCTGGTACAGTCAGCAACAGCGCATCGGAATAACAGCAGACTTATTTCATATCTTGCAGAAACCTAGCCATAGCGACATTTGCACGATAATAGTTATTAATTTGCAACTTCGCGATATTGTACCACAAAATAATCCAGAAACTAACAAAGAATATTGTATGTCATATATTGGCAGTCCACCAGTTCAGGGGTTAGTTAAATAACAATGACTTAACATTTTTTGGCTCATTAGTTCTTGTAAGATACGTAATAAGCCCTTGGCTGACCTATTGCTGTTGACAGTACTTATTTATTTATTGTTTTTATTTTTATTTCTAAATTTTATGCACAAAGTTGTACAAAGGTGGACTTAATCCCGTAGGCATTTTCTCCCAGTCGACCTTGAGGAGGTGCAGAGATTAAACAGTAGGTGCACGAAGTAGAGATTGGATAAATATTTGATAAATAATTAATTTAAATATATAGTTCATTTAACTATATATTTAAATTATTTATATATTATATATTTATATATATTATATGTATATTCATAAATATATAATATATAAAATACGATTACTACTATAATATACTATACATACATACATATATAATTAAATAGGTAGGGAAAGCACTAATCTGCTAACAAAATATTTAGAATGTGCTATCTTAGCTTCCTTTAGAACGAGGAGCGGCTTTTGGCCAACCTGATTTCGAGAGGCAGCGCATTCCACAGGAGAATAGACTGGACAAAACAAAGTAGAGTGAATAAAGACAGAATGATGAGGCGAGCATTGAAGAAGGCGGTTATAAGTAGATCGGAGAGTTTTCTCATGATTATTGCCCAGAAATAATTGGAAGTGAGTAGTTAAGTAAGAAGGTGAAGAGGGAGAGTCCAGTATAGAATAATAAGTAGTTAACGCTCTCAAAGAACGCCTATGGCGACCGGCGATGGCAACCATTGTAATTTCACACGGTAGAAGGATACATGGTCGTACTTACGGAGATTAAATACGAATCGAATCCAGAGTTAATATTCAGAAGTCGGTCAAGTTTATTGAGTTGATCTGCATTCAGGTCAAAGTAGCATACATCACCATAGTCGATTATAGGAAAGATTAAAGCTTGCACCAGCGTTACTTTTGTTTTCAACGGCAGGAAATGTTTTAGTCGATAAAGAGACCGCAGGATTCCGGTGACCCTCTGACTTAAACTTCCGATTTGTTTTTGCCAGCTAAGAGTTGTGTCAATTAAAATTCCCAGGTCTTTAATATTAGGGCTTATACATATCGTAGTACTGTCATATACAACTGGTGCGAGACTGTCAAAGTCAACTCTGCTGACCATGCGGGAACTTCTTAGTGTAGTGGCTTGGCATTTTGGAGCCGCTACACTAAGACCAAACTTATTACTGTCCAATATGGCAAGGCTTATTAAAATACTACGTTTTTCCGATCACCTAGCAAAGGAATAGATGGTTACTGTGTTTTAAGATAGAAGTACAAATATTAGTATGCACATACGAATTATATATATCGGAGACGTTTTCAAGATAGGCTTGGTCAGAAGGAACCAAACTGGCGAGCATGTATGAAGAATATAATGTCTAATGTCTAATTTCATATTAGGTAAAAAGATCTTTTTAAAAACATTAATTCTGAGCTGTGCGTCTACTATTTGTGGTCCGATAACGATATCCCTATAATTAAATATTTTTAGCATTTGGCTACTTCAAAATCCTGCTCAGTTAATTCTTATTCAATTTACATCCTACACATTATAAAATATTGCCCGGATAGGTAGCCAAAGCCCTAGCGGATAGGTAGTACAGCTAGTCTAGAGCTGTAAAAAAGTCATGTTAAATTTAAGGGTTCAATTGTGTTTGTTTATTCGGTCATAATTGAATTACGACTCTTTATAGGTCTTGACCAACAGTATCAATACGACGCGTAGTCCAAAATTTAATGAAAATGTATGCTTAGATACATTATCTGCATAAGAAAAATATAATTATATGTAAGTGACCGAATTCACTTCACGGTTCAGAAATAATATTGATATGGTGATCGTATATTCGGCTGTAATCGCCTCGCAACTATTTAATAATATCCGAATTAGCTTTGACCAACGATGCAGCGGAGCGTATTCCCTGATTTAATAAATATGAATGTTCAGATACATTATCTTTATAAGACAAAATACATTTTATTATGCGAGTAAGTGACCGTAATCGCATCACGGTTCAGAAATAATATTGGTATTGTATTCGTATATTCGGTAATCTAATCATGACGCTTTAATTTTATGGGTATTAACCTTGACCAACGATTCGACGGAGCTTATTCGCTGATTTGATGAAAATGAATTCATTATCTGCATCAAATACAATATAAATGTGAGTAAATTACCGTAAACGCATCACGGTTCAATAATTATAAATCAGAATTCATTTATTCCGTAAAAAAATACATTTATGTGGAATCGAATATTGGTATGGTATTCGTATATTCGGTCGTAATCGCATCACAACTCTTTAAAATATACATTTTAGACGCCAGTTAAGGCTACTAATCTGCATCAGATAAAATACATATGGGAGTAAATGACCGTAATCGCATCACGGTTCAATAATTATATTTGTATGGTATTCGTATATTCGGTCGTAATCGCATCACGACTCTTTAAAATATACATTTTTAGACGCCAGTTAAGGCTACTAATCTGCATCAGATAAAATACATATGTGAGTAAATGACCGTAATCGCATCACGGTTCAATAATTATATTGGTATGGTATTCGTATATTCGGTCGTAATCGCATCACGACTCTTTAAAATACACATTTTTAGACGATAGTTTAGGCTACTAATCTGCATCAGATAAAATACATATGTGAGTAAATGACCGTAATCGCATTACGGTTCAATAATTATATTGGTATGGTATTAGTATTCGGTCGTAATCACTTCACGACTCTTTAAAATATACATTATAATAAAGTCAAAGTCAACGATTTATTTGCAAATAAATATGGTTTTAGAAGTGAATGTAAGAACATTGGTAGCACAACAGGTACTATATATATATATTTGTTATTTCATTTTTTTTTTTTTTTTTTTTTGAACTGCAGGAATTCCTTTACTGTACAGAAAGAAATCTCAGTTAGCCATTTGTGTAAAGCCTTTTTGAATCGAACCATTGGAAGTACCTTAATTTGATCAGGAATCTTGTTATAAATACAGTTTATCTGTATTCGTTGTGCAGTCGACAACGTGATTAGACATGTCAATTTTTTTTTTATTATTATTAATATTATTATGTAATTGCCAATGGTATTCCTCCGTTTGCGCACCATCTACTCACAAAAAAAAGTTCCACAGTATTGAGTTTTGTAAATACCTTTAAGCCATATCCTGATATTAGCATCTGAACGAAATCTGGTTTACTCAATATGGGAGAAAGTGCTGAACGGCATGTGTTTTCAGATAAGAAATTAGCTCCTAACCTGAACTGTTATGTAATGAAGTTTAATGCTACAGGATTGATTTTTTTTTTATTTAATGTGTTGTGAGACAGAGATGAAATTATTAATTCAATTGTCTCCATTTTGAGTGTTTGTTATGAAAACGCCTCTTTATTAACTTCGCCAGATTATTATGTTGGATTCACGTCTCACTAGGCCAGTAAGGAACGACAATAAAATCTATTGCCAGGTTTATTATTTTGCATAAGCATTTCAAAATAGGTGAAAAAACGGAGGCAACAAGCAAGAGAAAAAGTATTTCCAATTAGGGGTAAACGTTTACGTCGAAAGCGTTACGATCCTTCATCCAGTAAGTATATCAAGGTCATTTTTCATTTAAAAAGTAGGCCTGAACTTGTTGTCTAGATCTGGGGAGCCCGATCTCTCTGCCAAACATAGCTTACTAAATAAAAGTAAATATATGTATGCATCTAACAATACGAGTACCCGTGTCAAAATACACGATAATTTTAAATATAATTTTAATATTGGCCTCTAATGGTTAATTTTAATATTCCTGACTGCTAACTATAATACTGGTGTGGGTTCGATCCCCACTCAGGACAAATACTTGTTCGATTAGCGCGATTATTAGTTCCGTACCTGGGTTCAATTTATCTATAATTTGTATGTATTTAATAATAAACATGTATATTTATCAGTTGTCTGTTGGCCACACTATTGCAATAGTACTGGCTCTGCCCCGTCTGGGATGAGATGGCAAGACATTTATTTATTGTTATTATTAACTTATAATGTTCAAATTAATAGATAGAATATTTACAGCTACTTAGTTACGTAGTAAATTATTAATACCATTTCAAATTAATGGACAAATAATTAACAACATTTTCTGTTATACTTGATATCAAACAAAACTAATACACGTTCACCATATACAAATTCTATTTTCCACAAGTTTTTTACAGCAATCACAGTCAAATAAACTGGAAAAACCATGTCTGCAAAACTAGCAAATCAATCACATGTTCGCTAAACTGGTAACCCATGTTACTAATACATGTGCTAAAAGTCGACGGGAGCAACATCGGGACTTGTACTTGAGTTGTACGTGTACTTGGTCAATCAAATATAATAAAAGCATTCTGGCTATGTGCGTACGTTTCTGTTACCTACTAATCTAAATAGAAACTACATTACAGATTATTTAGAATAAAGCTATTTGAATGGTTGAATGAAACTAACCTCTATAGCATTAATGAATTCCTGGAACTGAAAATTTTCTATTTCAGGATTCAGTCCTGTATTCTCCTTGCTGAGTGCATCCATTATAATTTGCCCCCATTGTTCAGAGAACACGTGGCAGATATCTAGGTTAGTTGTGTAAGTAAAGTAATCAGGTTGTAAATAATAAATCATCACAACTCCATATGATTTTAACCCAAACATTGCCCCAGGGCATTGTAATTATTAGGGTTTTACAATCGGTACATACCTGTTGTAAAAACAGGGCTTGTACTATCTGACACAAAGGGTAAGTCTTATTCCATAGAATAGCTAACTGTAAAATAGGTTAGAATAACCTAATAATGCCAGAAAACATTCAGCTAGTAAAACTAAAATCTAATTATACATAGACTCACGCCTGTTTGCCAGGGGGGTGTGTAATGTAATCATAATTGGTTATAAAATAAAGTGATAGTATCGTTGTAACAGTCGGTCACCTTAATATGCATGATCAATAACGAATAGAAAAAGAATTCGTAAAATATTCATATTTGCTGGAGAGTAAGTATGTACTTAAATTTTTTGCTGACACTCGGCATTTGCGTAGATTCAATCGGCACCAAATTATTCTTCATATTCCTTCTTCGTGCACTTAAACTAGCCCATTTTTATAGGCCAATACAGTAATTCACATTAAATGTCACTATAATATAATTATAACACTTGTTTACTGAAAATAAAATAACAAGAATTGGTGTTTCGAGGTCCGAACACTAAGAGCGAATGAATGAAGTTTTTCCAGCCAGCCACGTGGCGCGCAGAGGCGCCATTTTGTCTTTTTTTACTGTTGCAAGCTCTAAAAAAGTGTTCGATGTCCAGCACATAGAAGAGTGTACTACTGTGTAATATGAAAATCTCGAGGATGCAGCGACGAAATATAACTTATTTATTATTAATTCAACAAAAATGAATAGGTGCATTTTTTGTAAATAAAGTGTGAAATAGACTCAAATCCTTGTTACTTTTGCTTAATTCCGCCACAAAATCAAGTCGTTAATAGATCCACTAAGCAACGTGACGAGCTATTTACATAGTTTTTTTTTTAAGAAAACACCCGCACTAGCGTAGTTAATCCCTGTGTCGCGGGATACTTTACAAACATATAATTGACGAACACAAATAGTCATTAAAAAACAAAGTACCGACTGAATTGAACATATTTTTACAAAATTCATATCAGACCATTCTGGAAACATTACACCATACAAAACACAACATTACACCTATTGAGTAAAAAAAATTGAAAGAAAAATATCGAAATAAATTCACAAACAACGGAGAAATCGGGTAACCTAAGTTCAGACGCCGGCAAATCAAGCTACCAATCTGTCAAATTTCCCCATTTCAAAGTGAATCTTATGCTTTTGTGATAAAGTTGAAAATCTAAAAAATTTGACAGATTGGGGTAGCTGGATGTGCTGGCGTCTGTACATAAAAAATATAATCCAATTGATAACTCCTTCTTTATGAAGTTGGCTATAACCGATGGTGACGTTATTCTTGGGTAAAACTGCTAAATGGTATTGGTGCAATAAATTATTTATTGATATATCCAAGTTTAATTATCTTTTATAGTGCGCGAGTGGATAATAACAGAAAAATTATAGATTGTAGTGAGATACGACCTAGGATTTGCACCCAGTATTGCATTAACTGCGGTATTGAGAGGCGCTCATAGCTAGATGCTCTCACCGGTCTGTAAGCGATCGGCGAGGGAAAGCAACTAGGCTCGCGGTCAGTCCATAGATGGGTGACCGCCATAGTGGTTTAATTTCTGAGCGTCTCCGTGCTTCGGAGGGCACGTTAAGCTGTCGGTCCCGGTTGTAGTCATTAGACAACAGTCGTTAAGCCATGTCGGAGGCCTACTGGGCGGCTTGAACAACTCTGACACTAGGGTTACCACTACCCATACGATAAGCAAGCAAGCATTAACTGCGGTTGATCACGGTACCGCTAGATCAACTAGTTAGGCGTAAAAGGTATATAAAAGTCACGCGACACACATAAATAATACAATATATGAACTTTAGCGCTTACCTTTTGTTGCATAATGGCAGATTGAGGATTTTAAGAAATTTACTAAATTTGACGTTGACAATTCTCTTTTACTGGTCTACTGCACACGGGATAATACCAGTACAACAAATTAATTTCAGCTCTAAAATACCAGGATGGAAAAATCGGCAGGGGAAGACCTCGTCAAACTTTCTCTTACCAAGATGTTCTCAAGAAAGTCAGAAGTATCCTAAGCAAGAAGAATATAATGAGAGTACTCGAGCCAAAAGGAGTGTGCAAATGTCGTGACATATGGAAATGACATATGTTCTCTCTGCCTACTACTCTGGTAAACAGGCGTTGGTTTATGTGTGTATGTAAAACAAACGGCGCGCCAGTTGGACTGATTAATTGGGAAACATGACAATATTGCCAATCCATTGGTCATCTTCTTGATTCTGTATCACTTAACTGTCTAACTTAACTTCAGCACATAGGAGCATGCCATTCGTGCCAAATATCAAATAGGGAATATTCCCGTTGGCGCCAATACAGAGGGATTGGTTAGCATTCTAAATTAAAACGAGATTTTTTGTGCACTGGTTTTATTAGTCCACTTGAGAGATTTATGATGCAAATATTTTAAATTGCAATGTTTCCAAAACTCTAACTGGTCTTTGAAATCAATTTAAACTGCGAAAGACTATTGGATCTCACATTGACATAAGAGTATAGATAGAGGCTAGAATATAGATGATAAACACTGCAAAATAAAATAAGGTAAGATGAAATGAGATTAGATAGAGATAATATAAATAACTAAATTCTTAATTGCATACTAATTATAAAGAACTACTTTATAATTGGTATGCAATTAAGTATTAAGTTATGGTTAGGATACATTGAATTGTTATAAGAGTAAATTATTCCATTGCTTAAAGCTGGTGATACTTCCGATCCTTCAAACTTCCAACCTATTTCCGTATTGCCCACTCTAAGTAAAATTTTAGAAAAGCTAACGCTTAGACAGTTGCTCATACATTATTTACTACACCAGAACCACTTTGGACTCACAAAGATATGTTCAAACATCGAGGTTGAAGAAGCAGAAACAAAGAAAAACAACCAGATAGTGAAGAAATTATAGTAGTAATTGAAATACTAACTTACTCATGAGTTACTTAATAGTAATATTAAAACAATAATCTACATACGTACCTATGTATCATACTTAGTGAAATAAATTTATAGTATTTATAGTATTGTATAGTATAGTATTGTGTTTGTTTACTTTCTTACTCTTTGATACCTAATTGTATGATCCGTGCACCTACCATGCTATCTCTGCACCACCCTAAGGTTGACTGGCAGCAAATGCCTTGGGCATTAAGTCCGCCTTTATACTATTTAATGTGCATAAAGTTATAAATAAATAAAAAAAATATCCTCTTGGCCGAATTTCGGCCATGGCGACTATGGATACCAGCACGGAACATATTATATTGCACAAGTGTATACACAAACACAGCTGGGCACTTTCTATCCATCACTCTCATGTTCCGATAGGACACTAACGGAAAGAGGTTAGGTACTGAACCAACAATTGCGATTGAAAGTGCTCCCGCTAGATCAACGAGGCAGTCATAATACATACACAAAATAACCAATGTAGCAATAAAGAAGAACAGTTACAATGTCCATAGTGACAAGTAGTAGTTACTGATCCTGGCTGTTAATCCAGAGGTGGTAGGTTTAACCGCCACCCAAGTCAAATCTTTGTGAGATGAGCACAATTATTTGTTCTGTGTCCGGCTGTCATTTTTTTTTTGACAATGTCACACAGATCATCCTAGCCCCAAACTAAGCAAAGCTTATACTATGGGTACCAGGTGACGATATACATACTTATACAGATAGAAACTAAAAAAAAAAAAGGTTTTTTCAAGTAGACTTTAAAAAAGTGCTTGTAAATAGTCAGAACATGTTTGTAGTGATATAGTTGTATACATTATTATTTCTAGTAACATAGATATTTAGGTACACATTGTATGAAAACATTTATAAAATTTATTTTATTATAGCAATGATATTTAACTAGCTTGTATCAAGTTATTGTCAAGAGATTATGTTTAATTATCTAGTTTAAGTCTAATATTTTTACTACATATTGTCAATGGTTCTGTCTATATTGAGGTATTATTATTATGACGGACCTTGTGTTAATAACGACGGTCGCGCTTTAATGCTACCACCGGATCCAATGCGCCCAGATAAATACTTATATACATAGAAAACATCGATGACTCAGAAACAAATATTCGTGTTCATCACACAAATATTTGCACTTAACGGGACTCGAACCCAGGACCACCAGCTTCGTAGGCAGGAGCACTACCAACTAGGCTACGGTGACCGTCTAGAGTATGTTAGTATTTCGAAATATATGTGTTGATCAGTTGGCAGTTTGCCATATACAGATTCTGCCTAATTTGGGAACAGATGGCAGTGTGTAAGTTGTCCCAAGATATTTATTAGATACAGTAGAATACACGTATAATTGTTAAAGGCAAGTCAAGTGTATATATTTTTTTTAATTTATGTATTTTTGTCTTTTCAAAAATATACCAGACGTAAAATTATGAGACTTACACCAATAACAGCTACTTCTACTAGATCCTTGCTCTATGGTTTTTATTTATTTTTTTAAAGACAACACCCACATT
The DNA here is from genome assembly GCA_951640165.1 of Pseudoips prasinana. NCBI lineage: Eukaryota > Metazoa > Arthropoda > Insecta > Lepidoptera > Nolidae > Pseudoips > Pseudoips prasinana. Next base: position 24,583,356 of record OX621251.1, on the reverse strand, counting down.
AGTGTAATTAATCCCTGTGTCCCGGGGTACTTTACAAACATATAATAGACGGACACAAATTACATCCAGACTCAGAACAACTATTTATGGGTCACACAAATGGTTGTCCGGCGCGGGACTCGAAACCGCGTCACGAAGCGGCATAGCCGCTGCGTCACACGTGCAGTCAAAATTACTAATACATACATTCATAACATTGTGAAGTTATTTACATATTTTTATTAGAACCAAATGAAGTATGAAATGTAGTGCACTTAAAAAATGGACCTAAATGGTCCGCCAACCGAAATAATAAATATAATACTGGGTGTTTTATTTCTATTTAGTTCTCCGAAGCACGGGCATGCTCAGAAATTAAACCACTTTTATGGTCACACATCTATAGCGATCCTAGCTGCTTAACATCGCCGCTCGCTTACGGACCGGCGCATCTAGCTATAAGAGTAATGAAAATAAAGTTATCGCGTTCAAAATGCCCGGAAAACGAGGACACTGATATGGCAGCGAGGCGGCTATATTAACCAATGAACCGCACGTGCAGTCAAAGTACGCTTTTAGAAACAAGAGTAAAAGTCGAGACTTTATTTATAACAAAATAAATAAAAATTTATTAATCTTTAAAAAGCGGCCAAGTGCGAGTCGCACTCGCCCGTGAAGGGTTCCGTAGCAGCAAGTATTTGAGTTGATTGAATGAAAGGTAAATTGAGGTTTAAGATTTATGACGATATTATTACTACTAACTAGATCTCGTTTAAACCAATTTTTGGTGGAAGTTTGCATAGTAATGTACATTTTTTAGTTTTATCATACTCATATTTTAGAAGTTACAGGGGGGGGGACACTCATTTTACCACTTTGAAAGTGTTTCTCGCACAAACTACTCAGTTTAGAAAAAAAATATATTAGAAACCTCAATATCATTTTTGAAGACCTATCCATAAAACATGTATGGGTTCGAAGAAAAATTTTTTTTTAGTTTCTGTTCTATCAATGGGGACCCCTAAAATGTATTGTTTTTTTTTGTCTATTTTTGTGTGAAAATCTAAATGCGGTTCACAATATACATCTACTAACCAAGTTTCAACAGTACAGCTCTTATAGTTTCGGAAAAACATACGGACGAACAGACAGATAGACATGACGAATCTATAAGGGTTCCGTTTTTTGCCATTTGGCTACGGAACCCTATAAAACATACTTTTTATAGTTTTTGTCATCCGTACGTCTAGTACCATTGTCATATATCTTCTCGTGAGATCAGGGACCGACAGCTTACCGTGCTCTCAGAGATACAGAGGGTTAACCCCGAAACAAATCTTTGTTTGGGGTGCAAAGGCTTAAACTCCCCGATACAGGGGTCGTCTGGGACTTAGATCAGTGTCTCTACTCTATTATTGAGTCATTGATCTAAGTCCCAGACGACCGCTGTCATATAGTCGTAGTTTCTGTGAAAATACCAGCATACCACTTTTGTACAGAATAACTAATATACTATGTATAAAAATCAATGCCACTTTTCGTTGTAATGTTATAACTAAACAACGCCTTTACCGATTTGGCTAATTTTGGTCGTGAATTATTTGTGGAAGTCCAGGGAAGGTTTGTACGTAGAGAAAATTTCAAAAAAGTCTTGAAAAAGTGTAAAATCAACATCTTTTAACAATTTAAAATATTATTTGGTTTGAATAAATGAACTTAATAATCATGTTTTTTTATTACTATGCCTTATACGTAGTGAAGCACGTACCGGGCCGCTTGTATACTATATGTGCATAAAAATATCGACTCCTTCTGTAAAAAGAGCGATACACATAATGTAAATACTAGATATAAGAATAATCTCATATTGCATACTACCCGTCTCCACAAAATAAGTAACTCTTTTATGGGGCAATGTATAAGACTCTATAACAAACTTCCCAATGATATTAAAGAATTGTCTACGAATAAGTTTAAAAGAATTATTAATAAAAATGCAAATATTATAAAATTTCCGATTATTTAAGTGACAAAAGTGCTTGGGATTGATTTGTTCTGAGTCAACACACATGATTGTAATTAATATTAAGTAAGTATATTGTATTTTAAAAAAGGATTCCTACTGAGTTGTCTGGCAATGTTTCTCAGTAGCTGCCACGTCATGCACTGCACGGTAGGGTAATAAAAATGACGATTCCACATTAATGTAATTTTTTTACGGAATAAATTAATTTTGACTTTGACATGAATGCTATATCATCTATACATTTAATAATAAAATATCAGGCAACACGACTTTTATCCCAAAACAAGCTATAACTTTAACAAATCCCATTGACTTTTACTAGCTCTCGAGGTGATGGGCCAGCCAGCTGGTTCGACATTATTACTGTCTTTATAACCTTCCTACTGCCATCAAAATACCTAACACATAAAATACCTGAGTGCCATATTTTGTTGGATGTGACGTTTCCTCATAACTCTCTAAGTCTTTTATTACACACAAACAAATGAACATATTTTCAAATTACGTTACGTCTTGGAAGTACTAGTACTTTTGCTGTGGATATTATTACTAATATATATGTATATTTTCATATTTGGTTGAAGTCTAGAGACATAATATGTATATGGAGCGTATTGCGCGATTGTTCCCTGCTTTAGCTAATCTCTGGGAAAAACCTTTTAAATTAAATCACGTTGTGAAACGAAGTATTTTTTTAAACGTTTGAAAGTGACAGTTTACGAAGAAAACTAACAGATTGAGATTTGATTGTTCGTTTCTTTTCCAAGTAAAACCTGTTTCGTTTTAATATAAATGACTCAAATTAACCATTGTATGCAAAGAAATAATTGAACAATACAACATATGTTTTTAAAGTAATTCCGCCTTTTTAACTCTTAGGTACTTTAAAAGAGTTGTAAGATAAATTCTGTTTTAGCTATATTACAACATCTAAACAATAGAATCGGTGTTATTATTAGTTTTGGACTCCTATTGTAAGTGATACATTAGAAAAGAACAATAAAATCATGTGCAGTACAAAGTTTCATCACAAAGAGCAATCTCTTCAAAACAACTTAATTCTTATTACTCTGTTATTATTTGTATTATCATATATTTAATATGAAAAAGACAGAGAATATTTATATATTCTATTGTGTTTTTGTGCAAGTTACACATTGTATGAAACCTTTAGGCCAATTATGCGTATTGAATAAGCAGTTTTGTAGTTTGACAATTACAGTATGCACTTTTCTGTTTTTACGAGCTGTAATTGATAGGGATGTAATGACAGCATCATCAGCAGTGCCATTTTATTTTATTTATTAAATTTACTGATCCCTCTATATTAGTTATTTTACTAATATATCTAATTTCAATATATTATTCTTTCCGTTATGCTTAAATTCTTTAGTTACTAATTTTGAAAACAAAATCGGTACGGCGTGATATAGGTTCAAAAAGTAGCATTATTTTGATTAGTTAAAGTGGTTAAAAGGTATTTTTATATGTATTAGTTAAAGTAGTTTAAAGGCACATTCTGATAGATAAGATCTATTTAGAGCCAGTCTAGGAAGTCATATAAGCACAATTGTTCATTGAACTGTAAAGAATAAACCGAGTGTAAACATATCAAAGACCTATAAGGATATATTTACAGGAAATAGATCTCAATGTATACAAAATTGACAATAAATTTATAAAGAATGTTTGCCCACTTATCAAACAAACCCTATTTTTATTGAAGTTTTATCGTTTTCACACAAACTTTTTACGGTTAAGGGTCCAATTGTAGTTTATGTAAAAAGTCAGTGGAGAGGACTTGTAAAGGTTGTTGTATTGGCCTCTAGGGGCCGGTATGTCGCCAAGCATTAGTTCCTGGAGAGAGCTGTCAACTTTTAATAGATGTTTATTACTGTACTTACGGGTTGAGTTTTAAGTGGTCTCGAAATGTTTATGACAAACTAGGCGCTAAATTGTGAAGATTATGTCGGGGACCTTTTTCGTGTTTGGAATATTTTTTTGGTAGATATAACTTAGTCTGTGAAACAATTACATAATGGTAATATGTAAATTAAAGTTTAAAAATACTTAAGTGGGAAAGATTAAGTCCTTATTAATATAAATTATTACTTTTTGAGTTTAAATTTACGGTTTACATTACGAATACAAACAAAAAATTGATAAATACCTTATATTAGATGAATGAATATAATCTGTAGTCCCGATATGTTACAATCAGTTATGTAATTTAGTCGGAAAGTAAAATGTAAGCATGTTCTTGAGGTTTTATTGTTTCCATTCCATAATAATTCTCTAAATATTTACTATTAAAATGTATGTGGCTTGAAATCTAAAACAAACTACTTTTATCATAAAATTCTGCACAGGATTACAATACAATAGTGCTCACCGAGATTTGGCTTAAAACAGAGCGCGTAAAGATGGAGAAGGCGTTTTAATTCCCTTAGTATAGTGACGACCCTATAATTCTCTTAATTTTTATCTGCATTGGTAATCGTTTAACGATTACAGATATATGTACATATACCTGTATACGCCATATACACTGACTTTAGTAAATCGTTTGATAAGTCCGATCACTTTCTTTTACTGAAGAAACTTTCGCATCCAGGCAATGGAGGATCTTTGCTGAATCGGTTTCAGTCATACCTTAGTAACAGATTCTTGATGTTTGTAATTAACGGTTACGAATCAAAGCCCTTTAAAGCAACGCCTGGCATCCCACAGCGTTCTCATCTTGGTCCAATCTTATTGTCCTATCCAATATCTTTATAAATTTCATAACTCATTGTTGTAAGCTCACACATGCAAAACTTGGATAGAGTAGAGAAGATACGTGATTTAGGAGTTTCCTTAGACAAACAACTCAGACTTGATAAAATTATTAGCATAAATGTAACAACCAATACTTTTAAATCCTCGGTTTCAAATTGGGAACGATTAAAGACTTTTCTAAATGTTCAAACAAAGTCCAATTATTTACTCCTTGATCCCCCAATACTAAATGCTGAATGTGCTGTATGCAATCCCCACTATGTTGTATACACTAAACATTTAGGGAGTGAACAAATGCGTTTTTTATACAACCTTAGTTACAAAGACTACCTAGGGCAAAAATGACAATTATGAAGATAGACAAAGATACTATAAAATGGTATCATTAACGCAGATAAGAAAAACAGCAGTACTGATATTCCTGAACAAGCTGGTTCCATTGGGAGGATTAGATGGCAGCGAGCTTCTCGACAACCTGCAAATAAACGCCTAATCGTCTGCTATCCATAGCTGGCTATAATTTGAGTAATATCGTCACGTGCGCCGAGCACGTGAAATTAATTTACAATTTTCTTAATACATTCTACATATAATTTATAGAATTGAATATATTTTATTATAAGAAACCAGAAACACTGTTTTGGTAATTGTGACATCGTTATTATACAACAACATTGTGAGTTTGCTGGCTTTCCTTTTTAATGTAGTGAAATTACCAATAAATATTATTCTATTTAATCTACTTCAAATAAAAGGTTATCAATAAGAGTGTGTTCTTTTTTAATGTTTGATACGCGCTTACTCCTTTTTTTTTAATTAATTTTGATATATTTTTTATTTTATGGAAATGTTGTTTTTGTGGTTGTAATTTTTGTTTAAATCAGTTGTCATAAATTAAAGTAGATGTATCATGTTTTTTGTAGGTAATCTTAATTTTTATAAATGCTTAATCGGTCATAGCATATGTGCATAATCTATTGGTTTTAGCTATTATTACAACACAATAGAGTTTAAAATTAGATGGGAATTATTGTACCATTATCTGATATATCATATGTTTGATTAAGCAACGTTACACCTACGTTGTGTCAAATCTTCCCAAGTAACAATAATTAAATAATAGCTTCTACGGATACTGCGCCCGTTAATTAGATGTTTGTAAAAGTCTCCCACGATACAGTGATTTATTTCCCAAGTGTCAGTGTTGATTTTTTTATAGAATTTTATTTATTACTAGCTGTGCCCGCGACTTCGTTCGCGTGTTAATTAGTTTATTTTGATGATTTTGTTTTTTCTAAAAAAAAAAGTAGCCTAAGTTACTCCTTATTACATAAGCTACCTGCCAATAAAAGTCCTGTCAAAATCGGTCCAGCCATTTCAGAGATTAGCCGGAACAGACAGACAGACAAAAATTGAAAAAAATATTATTTTGGTGTATGTACCGAATATATATTCATATTAATGTAGTAAAAACCGGTTATTTCAATATTACAAACAGACACTCCAATTTTATTTATTTGTATAGATATAAGTATTGGCAGTTTCTAAGTCAGAGGGTTATACTTGTATAACACTCTGAAATATTGATCATTATCATCATTTACATCGTCAGCCTGGACTAAGGCCTCCCCTAAAGTTGCCATTTCAAAAGTTGCCATTACGCTACCGCGCTTGGTTTGCGAGTTGGGGACCGCCATTTGGTGGTAGTTAAGAGAGGTAGGGCACAGCGTTCATTCGCTCGAAGAGTGTCCATGGGCGGCGGTGATTACTTACCATCAGGTGACCCACTTGCTCGTTTGTCGCCCACTGATATAAAAATAAAAATCCTTTAGTCGCTTTACGACACCGACGAGATGGTACTGGGTGGCCCTGTTGTTCATTCTGTGCCGAAAATCACAGGGCAAAATTCCTTAAACAATCATAAATTTAAATAGTATAGGTACCTACCATTATGTACTACACAAGTCTGAAACAACAATACCCAGTGGTCGGAACACGCTCCAACTAATAGGAAATGCTGATTACTGTATCTGTATCCGCAAGGCATCCGGGAATTAACGGCTGTAGATTCCAATACCAATATACAAGAATTTAACTAATATTATATTATTGCCAAAGTTTAGGCCAAAGAGTTTTTATTTGTTATTTTATATAAAACTAGCGGTGCCCCGCGGTTTTACTCGCGTTAATCTTTATGAATTATAGCCTATGTGTTAATACTGGGTGTCAGCGAACTTCATGCCAAAATACCCTACCAAATAAAAATAAATTTTATTAAAATCGCTCCAGCCGTTTAGACGTAAAGAAGTAACAAACTCACACTAATTCTAAAACTCACAAATTTTCGCCTTTATAATACTAGTGTAATAATTAGGGATCTCGCTTCCTTATCGAATATAGTATAATATGAGCAAAATCAACAGGTCCCATCGGGGAGGGGGAAAAGGCCATCATCACCAAGTATGTTGCAAGCATCTTCGGCTACTCCAACTGGAAACTATCAGTAGTTTTGATTAAGTCAACATTTTGTGAAATCTCTAGTAACCAATATCCAGCCGAGTCGAAAGAAATTCTTACTGGGACATAAAATTAGTTGCCCGCAAAGTTGATATAGCCGGTGTTACATATCCGTGCCATATAAAACATGTAATTGATCTCTTCCCGGTCCAGTTGTTAATAGGATTAAGAGAGTAACAAAACAGAGAGTTCACCTGTGTTTCCGCAGACACTTTTTCAATATATGTATTATGTTCTACGCGACTGCCCAAATTGACCAAGACCACCTATACTATTAAAATGATTTTCCTCTTAACGACTGAAAAGAATGTGTCAAAATCATTAATAATAATAATAATAATATCTAGGGACAATGTCACACAGATCTTTCTAGCCCCAAACTAAGCAAAGCTTGTACTATGGGTACCAGGCGACGATATACATACTTATATAGATAGATAAATACTTATATACATAGAAAACATCCATGACTCAGAGACAAATATTCGTGTTCATCACACAAATATTTGCACTTACCGGGATTCGAACCCAGGACCACCAGCTTCGTAGGCAGGAGCACTACCAACTAGGCTACGGTGACCGTCAATTAAATTAAAAAAAAGTTATGCGAAAATTATCCACAAAACCAACACACAAGTTGAACTGTATGTCTTCCTTAGCTACTTCAGTGAACAGTTTCTATTAGTTATTTATTACACATTGTCCCTCCCATATCTGTTGGGAAAACGAGTCTAAAACGTACCGCCTCTTAGTAACACAAATTTTATTTTTCGGCTACCGATACGGACAAAACCCCACTAAACAATATCCAAACGGTAATAACTACAAATCTCCCGTCTATACCTGCCTAACATAATAATAAACAGTATTATAAAAAGATTGGAGTATCCGTAGAAGATCAATAGCGCATTTAAAGGTATAATCCTACCAAAATTGATATTTAATTCAAGAGTTACTATACAAAAAGAGGGGTAGGGCTCAGCGTTCATTCGCTCAAAGAGCAGCCCGACTGGGAAGTATCTCCACCTTACAGAAGACATTCTTTAATAATAACATTAATAACTTAATGTTGTGTTTCTGCGTGTGAGTAAGGTCGCTAGAGCTCATTGGGGTGGGGAGGAGGGTCAGCAACACTTGTTTGCCGACTCTTAAAGGCTGGCAACGCACCCGTGACACCTCTGGTGTTGCGAGTGTACATGGGCGGCGGTGATCACTTACCATTAGGTGACCCTCTTGCTCGTTTGTAGCCCTATGCCATAAAAAAACAATATTGTAACGACAGAATTTCCGGTAGCCAATCTTAACAGATTCTAGCCACATATGCAGAAAATATATACCGGGGAATGATTATGCGCTCAGCTTTACATAGTGTCCGTCCCAGGGGGTGTAAAACTGCCTACTACTGTTATCGAGGGTGTTTCTTGCTATAAAATTACACTAACACTTTTTAACCCGCCAAGATTTTTCTTAAGTATTAAAAGAACGCAGCAGAAAATTAATTATTTTCTGTTTTTAATCTATTCTGATTTTAATAAAAATATCCATGCAAAAGTACTGAAACAATTGCAAGCAACTAGTAATCAACCCATGACTACTAGTTGATTTCCGGAAAAGATGTTTAATTTCTTATATGTATATCTAACACATAATAATAAAATAACAATAAATATCTTGAGATAATTAACTCTTTTATGGGGCAATGTAAGAAAAAATTCTATAAGAAACTTCCCAATGATATTAGAGAATTGTCTACGAATAAGTTTTAAAGATTTATTAAAACCAAATTGTGTAGCAGGGCATATTACAAAATATCGGATTATTTAAGTGATAAAAGTGCTTGGGATTGAGTTGTTCTGAGTCAACACACATGATTGTAATTAATCTTAAGTTTATTTTATTTAAAAAAAGGATTCCTACTGAGTTTTCTGGCAGTGTTTCTCAGTAGCTGCCACGTCATGCACTGCACGGTAGGGTAAAAAAGAATATGACGATTCCACATAAATGTAAAATTTTTACGGAATAAAGAATTTTTGACTTTGACTTTGAACACTGCCATCTGATCTCAAACTAGCCACAGCCTCTACTATGGCAACCAGAGAACTGACAAACATACTGATATATTTTTAAATAAATGCACATTATAGATAAATTACACCCAGTCACAGAACAAATAAGCGTGTTCATGACACAAAGATTTGTCCCGGGTGTGGTTAGTGATCCTGCTCATAAAGTTCAAGAACACTAAATACTCGACCAACAGTATGAAATGAAATGAAATGAAAAAATGTTTATTTTTGACAAAAAAGAAATCTTACCATACATTGCTAAATTAATACAATAAATTTGGTTGTCAAAAAAGGTATGTTAAATTTAATAGCTTTTTTACCTTTTACTAAATATTACAATGGTTTTAAAAAATTAAAAATCGGCCAAGTGCGAGTCGTACTTGCCCATGAAGGGTTCCGTAGCAGCAAGTATTTCAGTTGATTAAATGAAAACAAAATGCGGTTTACGATTTATGACGTATTAAAAAATAACTACTAGCTAGATCTCGTTCAAACCAATTTTCGTTGTTAGTTTGCATGGTAATGTAATTCATATATTTTTTTTAGTTTTATTATTCTCTTATTTTAGAAGTTACAGGGGGGGGACACTCATTTTACCACTTTGGAAGTGTCTCTCGTGCAAACTATTAAGTTTAGAAAAAATTATAATAGAAACCTTAATATAATTTTTGAAGACCTATCCAAAGACAAACCACATGTATGGAAACAATGAAAAAAGTGAATAAGTTTTAGTTCTATGTATGGGGACCCCCAAAATTATTGTTCTTTTTCTATTGTTGTATGAAAATCTTAATGACGGTTCACCGAATACAACTACTTACCAAGTTTCAACAGTCCAGCTCTTATAGTTTCGGAAAAAAGTGGCTTTGACATACGGACGGATAGACAGACAGACATGACGAATCTATAAGGGTTCCGTTTTTTAGCATTTGGCTACGGAACCCCTTAAAAGGAGATTTGTTATAACCTACATTGGCAGATTTTAGAAATCTTTTCCATGTTTTTACTTTACTTACTTTACGACTATTTTAATATCTTATCCGACCCCGCATTTTACGGAATGTGGTTTGCGTTTTCATGGTAAGTAAAATTTTTAATCGGGCTAACCACAGACGAGTTAAATAGGACTAACCCTAAGTTGAATATTTTATACCTACATCGCTACAGGCACGTTAAGAGGTTGGGATAATGGTGCCGAAATGTTGGCAATATATTCAGTAGGAAAACAAAATTATTTGTGGACCAAAAAAGCTACTGCCCTCCAAACATTCACAACAGACGTGAACAAAAGTCTATAACTTATAGAGGCCCCTCTATAAGTAGCAGTATTAATTAAACAACAATATCGATATCAATATCGATCACGGGCCGGCTGGCGTAGTTGTAAATACTTGCCTTTCACGCCACAGGTCGTGGGTTCGATTCCCACCCAATACAAATATTTGCGTGCATGACCATGTTTCTCCTGAGTCTAGTTGTAATTATCTATATACTCGTAAGTATGTATTATCAAAAGAATAGTAGTATAAGTAATATATCAGTTATCTGGTTTCCATAGTACAAGCTCTGCTTAGTTTGGCATCAGATGGCTGTGTGTGAATAATGTCCCAGGATATTATAATATCCCATGTGTAATAATATCCTGGGATGAAGCATGAATGCAGCACATACAAAATAAAACAACCTATGAGAAATAATACGAATCAATGTACTTATTTTGTGACCCTTAAGCGAGAAAAAGGTCGAGTTACTTGACATTGATATATCTAGAACAAGTGGAAGACCTTCCTTGTGAAGAATATGGTAAAATATATACAAACTATTTAAGGGTCCTTATTAAAATCCTTAGTAAAGTAATCCAACGCAAGCAGCATGGTGACAAAGTTTCACGAACAATGAAATCGCAAAAAATACGCCAAGCTGCAGTTATAAATGAATTTTCATAACACGTTTCTTGCTGGTTGGGCCGTTGGTAGATACTTGCAGTTCACGCCGCAGGTCGTGGGTTCGATTCCCACCCACGATAGTTGTGTGCACGAACATGTCTGTGTGTCCTGAGTCTGGGTGTAATTGGAACGAAGTTCCTTATCGCGCGTTGTGAAAGGGTGCTAGACGGAATTTTTTTTTACGAAAAGTTGTCTCGACTCTTTTTGCAGCTGTGCGGCGTGCGCATGTTTCTCTGTCTGTCTCTCTCTCTCTCTCTCTCTCTTATAGAAAGCAAGCCAGATATTTTCATTTCTATTTCGCATTGAACAGTGTGGTGTCGCGACGATTATTTTTGTTGAGTGTATACAGGTCTTTTGTACATAATAAATAATAAGAAATAACTTCGTTCCATCCGGGTGTCCCTTGACACCTCTCAAGTTTTTTATCTATATAAATATGTATCTACAAAAGAAAAGAAGTACCTATACGTAATATATCAGTTATCTGGTTGACATAATACAAGCTCTGCTTAATTTGGGGCGTGTCTGAATAATCTCGCAGGATGTTATTATTAATTCTAGACCGGCTGGGCTAACGTTAGAAACTATGTGGTCAAGCCTTTAAACAGTATTATTTTAATATATGTGTGAATTTTAGTAGGTCTAAAACCTACCTTAATGTACTGATTTTAGGTTATTTTTTCAAATGTCAAAGCTGACTTGAACAGCGCTAAAGTGATGCGAGTAAGCCAGGGCCAGCTTCCAGGTCTGCTCTGAATTTGAATGATATTGGAATGAATTCACTTTAATTTTATTTTCACGGGAACAGGAAATCCTATAAACCGACACAAATACACAAAAACAAATTTCCTAAAAGCCCGTAAAATTTACCTGAATTGAATGAATCAACTCACCCCCATCGGGAACAAACTTAGATTGGACGAAGCCAGGTTTGTGCATATTTTAACACTATGAAATACTTTCACACTAAGGTGAGATTTGGAGGCCGTGTGCAATATAAGTAAGTATATAGTAGTTCAACCAGATAGTAGTAACATCGTACCTATATACACATATAATAAAATCGTATGATTGTCAAAACTGTACATTGAATATTTTTTTAAAAGGATACTTGGGTCGAGATCTACAATCGTTATCGAAGCCAAAAATATAGTTATTAGAATCTTTATCTGTTTGTCTGTATGTATGTCCGGGCTAAACTCAAAAAGTACTATATGGATTTACTTCAAATTTTGCATGAACATTACTAAGAAGTCGGGTCAACATATAGACTACATATTTTCACGCTATCATCTACGGGGGTGGAGCTGTGATAATTTATAAAGTTTAGCGCGGGTAAAACCGCGAGACACAGCTAGTATGGTTACATTTGCCATCTGCTGGACGAAGGATTGCTACATAAGTAAGTATGTACAATATACTATTATCTATAACAATAAATCATTGAATCTATACTATTATGAAGTGTACTTCATCAGTCAGGCGGTAGCATATTTAACCACAGATCATAAAGTCCTAGTTAGTAAGCACCTACGTAATATAGTACAGTACAGTAGTATAACCAGACGGTCACCGTAGCCCAGTTGGTAGTGGTCCTGCCTACGAAGCTGGTGGTCCTGGGTTCGAATCCCGGTAAGTGCAAATATTTGTGTGATGAGCACGAATATTTGTTTCTGAGTCATGGATGTTTTCTATGTATATAAGTATTTATCTATCTATATAAGTATGTATATCGTCGCCTGGTACCATAGTACAAGCTTTGCTTCGTTTGGGGCTAGGATGATCTGTGTGACATTGTCTCCAGATATATTATTATATTATATTATAGTCATCACACTAATATTATAAAGGTTTTTGTGAGTGTGTATGTTTGTTACTTCTTCACGGTTAAACGGCTGGAGCGATTTCAATAAAATTTGGTATGGAGTTAGCTGACACCCTAGATTAACACTTAAACTATAAAGTTTGACGCGGATAATACTAAGGGACATAGCTAGTATTAAATACGCTTAAGTTAGACTCAAGTACTTTATTAACTTTATTTGAATTTATACTTTTGCGCATTCCACGCATTCACAAAATAATTACATCATCCCGCCCATGTCACACGCGGGGTTATGCCCTTTCATTTTCAAGGTAGACAGCTAAATATTTTGCCTACCTGAGACCGAGTACGGATACAAAATTAGCCAGCTTGAGCTAGCTTAACGTGCGTAATCTATACATATAATAACTGTACATTGAATATTTTAAAAAAAGGATACTTGGGGTTTAATCTACAATCGATATCGAAAACAAAAATATAGTTTTTAGAATTTGTGTCTGTGTGTCTGTTTATCTGTATGTATGTCCGGGCTAAACTCAAAAAGTTCTGCATGGATTTACTTAAAATTTTGCATGAATCGGTCGGGTCGGGTCAACATATAGGCTACATATTATCACGCTATCACCTATGGGGGAGGAGCTGTGATAATTTATAAAAATTAACGCGGGTAAAACCGCGGGACACAGCTAGTAATAAATAAAAGAATATATATTTTGACAAACAACACACTGCTATCTGATCCCAAACTAGGCAGAACCTGTACTATGGCAATCAGACAACAGATAAACATACATTTGTATTCCTAAATATAAAAATATTATACATAAATTACACCCAAACACAGAATAAATAATTGTGCTCATCACACAAAGATTTATCCCGAGTGGGAATCGAACCCACGGCCTCTGATTTATCAGTCAGGGTCACTAACCACTAGACCGATATGCCAGTTATACATTAGTACTAATTTCATCATCATCATCATCATCATCATATCAGCCGAAAGACGTCCACTGCTGGACAAAGGCCTCCCCCAAAGATCTCCACAATTGCCGGTCTTGCGCTATCCGCATCCAGCGACCCGCACAAGATCATCGGTCCATCTTGTAGGGGGCCTGCCTCCACTAATTTACTAAATATTAAGTACCCAACCATTTATTAAAGTACCGTCATATTATATCATAATAGAGGCCAATCTTAATGGAGACTAGCCATCTGCGCGAGACATATTACGTTACCCAAGTGTGTGAGCAAACACAGGAGCACTTTCTATTCCATCACTCTCAAAATCCGATGGGACAGCTAGGTGACACGAACGGAAAGATTCAAGGAACTCTTCGGACTGTAGCCACAGGGGTAACCTCCAACTTTTTGGCCAGACCTGGGATTTGAATCTTAATCTTTTTAATCTGTGATTGAACATTTCACTACCATTAGACTAAATAGGCATTAACCCGCCTGTTACTAAAGCACTTTATAAGGTACAGCAGAGTAGTCAAAGCAAAGCGCATAATGTCCGTAATGTCTGAATTATATTATTTTTGAATTATAATTATAATAAAAAATGAGCGAAATAAGTAATATTTCGCTTGAACTGCTTGAAATAGAGTACGTTATGGCAGAACAGCTAGTTTAAAGCAGAGTTCACGGTGTTGGTAATATCCGGGTACTCACGTATTATACCTAATAACCTAACCGTAAAATAGAAGGCACATTTTTAATTCTATAACAAACTTCCCAATGATATTAGAGAATTGTCTACGGATAAGTTTAAAAGAATGATTAAAGCCAAATTGTGTATATTCCAAATTTCTGATTATTCAAGTGATAAAAGTGCTTGGGATTGAGTTGTTCGGAGTCAACTCACATGATTGTATTTAAAAAAGGATTCCTACTGAGTTTTCTGGCAGTGTTTCTCAGTAGCTGCCACGTCATGTACTGCACGGTAGGGTAAAAAAATATGACGATTCCACATTAATGTAATTTTTTTACGGAATAAATACTTTAATAAACTGACATTCTACGAAACGTTATTAAAATGTACAAATTACTAATAGGTACTACCCTAGTGATTTCGTATTAAAAGTTACAAAGTAACAAACCTATAAATATACCAAGCAGTTACAGAGACGAAACATCAAATTGTATGATGGCTGTTATAAATGCCAGTCTGCTAACTAGCACTTTCTTTGTAATTGGAGCCATTTGTTTCGGTTTTACTTTGGTTAGGGATTTGATAAAAGTGACATGAAAATTTATATATTTTGTGTTTAATTACAAAATGTTACATAAATAGTTTGATACTTACATAACTCAATGTAACTATGAAACTGGTATAAAGTTTTGAATGTCGTTAATAGAGAAGGATCAATCAACTATTCCATCAGGATTAAGAACACAGGAGTTCCGCAAGGCAGCATATTTAGGCCCCTGTTATTTTTACTTTATATGAATGGCTTCCGTAATGTTGCAAAACACTTTATTCGCTTTTTGCAGACGATATTGCGGTAGTCATTACGGAGAGTAAGATTATAAATTATAATACTGAAATAGGCGCGCTCATAGCGTCGGTCCGTAAGTAATTGGTGAGGTTAAGCAACTAGGTTCGTGGTCAATCCGTAGATTGGTGACCACCAATGTGGTTTAATTTCTGAGCGTTTCCGTGCTTCAGAGGGCACATTAAGCTGTCGGTCCCGGTTGTAACCATCAGGCAACAGTCGTTAAGCCATGTCAGAGGCCTAACGGGCGGCTAGAACAACTGTGAAACTAGGGTAACCACTGCTCATATGTTGAGTATACTGAAATCAACGAAACAGTAAATTAAATAATAAATTTAACAATCTAAGAATAAATGTCGACAAAACGCATTGCGTTCAATTTAGCAACCGGAAAGCTCCGGAACTGGAAGTCAGTCACTACAGTGAAATATCAAAGGAGTAACAGAGGTCACCATTCTAAGATTGACATTTGATAAAAGATGTGAAAACCACACGCGAATAATGTATTTAAAAAAATAAATCGATTTGCATTTTCATTCTGGCGACTAAATATTACTACTAATAAAAAAAATGCATTCTTTGCCATAGATATATAGCATCTAATCTTAGGTATAGCCCCAAAGAACTGCAACACGATAATCATAAACAAGGATTTATGTGGACTCAGTTAATGCAGCGTGTAACTAGCCTTAGTAGTGTGATAAACGGTTCAGTTAGGGTAGTTAACAATCTTGACGCCCTCCGTAGCGGAGCAACACTGCTGCGTCAGTCAGCCCGTGACAACGATCAATGCAACTTGGTCGAAACGTCGGGAAAATAACAGTAATGGTTAGTCACGTTAATACTTCTAAACAATGTTGTAAAAGATGTTTATTGCAGAAAAGCAATGTATCCAAGCTATTTGTAATGTACCTACCACCGCTGTCTTCATTCAAATCACTATTTATGGAGCTTAAAGTCCTAACTATCCCTCTTTTTATTTATTTAAGTACAGTGCTAAAATACCTCAATATTTGGTTAAAGATCTTAAAGATGGTATTAGGCTTAATACAGAACCCATTATGACAGACTGGTTCTACCAAGGATGAAAGTAATTTAAATTATAGAAGTTGCTTTCAAATGCCTTAAAAGTAAAAATCTAACATTGTATCGATTCAAAACGCTTTATCTTAGTGGCTTAAAGATGTTTATATTCTCCCGATGAATAATTCAATATAATTAAGTAACTCAAATAACAAATAATTTTCCTCCTACACCAGTGCTATTAATATTAACGTATTGATGAAAATACGAAACGATTTGAATTTGAATTTCGTATTATTAGTCTTAATAACTTATGACATAGTAGGGATTTTTCATTTATAAGTAAACACTCTATTTATGTAACGAGATGGTGTGGTATGCAATATTTTTTATTTTTAAAAAAATTGTATGCTATTTTATAGGGATTTGTGTAGTACCGAAGACAAAAAAGAAATATACTTTATTAAAATAAGTAAGACAAAACAACGGATACAAACAAGGTAATTAGATTAATTATTGTTATGCGATCTCTTCCAGGAAACCGAAAAAAAGAATAAGCTAAACATAACATTTGTAATTTATACTTCTATTGATATATATATATAAACATTCATTGATTCAAAATATAGCGACCAGATAAAACAATTTGTATAAATTAATAATAAATAGTTAATTCGCAATTTGGTGTTTATAAATTATTTAATACCATGGATTGATTGAGTTGCACTATTAATCCGACATGAACAGCGACAAGTGCGGTTATGGTTTAACGTGCTCTTCAAGCCAAAGACCATGTAGAAATTCCGAAGATGGACGAATGGATAGAGTTTCACCTTAAAGCAATACGGTTTTTACATAGATTTTACGGAATCTTAAGACTCGTTAAGGCTCTTAGAATTTGCGATCGTGCATGATTCTAATTATTTGATGACTTAGAACAATAATTAATGAATGAATTCGTAATTTTATATTATAGCAAATACAGATGACTTCATAATAAATATTAAACATTAATACGAGATTGAAGAAACGATACAACTTAGAACAATAATGTTTATAAGTAACAATAAGAAACAGAAACATTTTCTTATTTACCTAGAGTTAGTAATATTTTGCTTGAAATAAGTAGAGTTACCAAAATTAAGTAAAGTAGTGTACTTATATAATCCTACCTTATCTAAATGTAAAGAGTATTCATGGTAGGTAATACATATAATTTTCATTTAGTTATTACTGTCAAGGTCTCTTTCAGATTCCCGTATTAAATGTAAAGTTAAGCACAACGGAACTCTACTTTTACTTTATACGATATACATACATATTTTAAGACAAACATTTCTCTAACAACGTTTAGCTTATGTAGTTTTATTTCTGTTTTAGTAATTGTGTAGAGATTATTGCTTTGCATTGCTTCTGTTTATATGGTATTTAGTAAGTATTCGCCTTCCTGGCTTAGGTCGTAATTAATTAATGCAACTTTTTGGTCTTATTGTACTCAGCTCTCATGTTGTATTTTTTGGTAACGACAATATGTTTCTTGAATAAATAAATAACTTAAAACAATAAATTATACCAGCCGAACATTCAGCCGTCTAATTTTGTTAATCAATGTTTCGCTTATTCAATTGTTAAGAGGAAAGACGTTGGGTATTAATAAAGACAAAGGTGGACATATGATCGAAATTCGTCTGTGCTTAACCATTTCCTTTATATTTATCATGGGATAATTACGCTTTTACGCCATAACCACCCCAATCAATCACGGGCACTCAATTATGACGGGTCAGTTGACGTGGTTGGTAAATGCTTGCCTTTCACGCCGCAGTTCGTTAATTCGATTCCTACCCAAGACAGATATTTGTGCGCATGAACATGTCAACGGGTGTAATTATCTATATAAGTATGTATTTACAAAAGAAAAGTAGTATCTATACATTTAATAAAATCGTACGAAAGTCAAACTGTACATTGAATATTTTTAAAAGGATAGTTGGGGTGTGATCTACAATAGATACCGAAGCCAAAATATAGTTTTTAGAATTTTTGTCTGTTAGTCTGTATGTATGTCCGGGCTAAACTCAAAAAGTACAGCATGGATTTCCTTCAAATTTTGCACGAACATTACTAAGTGGTCGGGTCAACATACAGGCTATATATTATCACGCTATCACCTACGGGACAGGATCTGTGATAATTTATTCAGTTAAATTCGGGTAAAACCGCGAGGCACAGCTTTATGTAATATATCAATTATCGGGTTTCTATAGTCCAAGTGCTGTTTAATATGGGATCAGATGGTCGTGTGTGAATAATGACCCAGGATATTTATTTATCATTATGGGGGATACGGATAAAGGCTATAGGGTGCCATTAATCCCGAAAAATTGTGTACCTGAGAGATAATACGAGCGTATCTGACTTTTGGCTCTTGCATAGGTGATGAATATCATTATCATTGGCGACGGTATTTCAACATGAAATTGAAGGAAAACCAGGCGGATTATTACGGTGTATATGGTTTGCAAAAATATAAATAAAAAATCACTTAGTGTTCAATTATCCGTATTCAATTTTGTTCATCTAAAAGTTCCTACCAATAGAGTTAACATGAAGTTTATTTACGCTCTAGGCTCTCATAATAAAATACAGTTTAGATTTTACCACGAGACATGGATATTTTATCGTTATATACTGAAACTGAATTTATAAAATGGCTTTTATAAGCAATATTCACTGACTAATACACCTTATCTCAATGTTACAGCGCTTACGTGAATTTTCCGCAAAATACACGTCTTTGAACCAGTAACATGGGGTATCGCATGCCGGAATTGGCAACTTACCCTGTCAGCTTTATCGGGGTTACTATCTATTCGGAGATTCTCATGGACCAATCACCCATGTAACTGAGTACTGATCGAAGCTGCTCGCAGATGGGCCGTAACCAAAGTCACAGTATTTGAATTTTGTCTACATTATATAGAGAATAATAGCCTAGCTTAAGAATTCCTTAGTAGATGTTTAAAGGTTTTTGAATATGTTTCTTTTGTGTTCTTTTAATTAATAGATTTGGAACTTAGTTTGTAAGTATATGTATCTTGGGTAAATTAAAAAAAAGTCCTTCTTATCGATTTCGATAACGGCGACCCTTCGAAATCACCTTCTTTGGTGTGCCCTTAGATGGTTAGCTAGACCGAACTTAGTTTTAAATACTCGGCCACAACTAGGACAATAAAGTTGGCCTGCCATGTTGTATGTATACGTATAGGTGGGCTTAGGCTTCTCTTTGCGTACTTGGCGTTTCTCAGTTAACGATTTGTGGCGCTATTCTTCGACACAACTTATGCATTTGTGAATAGTAGAGCGCCAAGACGACCTGTGTAAAGCGAGCCTCTCCGAACCTGTAGGGTCAATAGCGCTAGCGTTCAGATGCCTCTTGAGTACATCCTTATAGCGGAGATGTTGACCACCTTGTTTCCGCTTACCTTCTGCCATCTCAGAGTAAAATACTGCTTTGGGTAAACGGCGGTCTTTCATGCGGAGGACGTGACCACACCACCTGAGCTGACGCAGCATGAGCAGGGCTTCCATGCCATACATGTGTGAACGAAGACTTCCGTGTTAGGAACATGGTCCTGCCACTTAATTTTCAAGTTGGGTAAATAATCGAGTAAGTATTGTCAAAAAAGAAAACATTGTTAATGAAATTTCCACGACATACATAAAATACAAGTTAGTTTTAATTATTTGTACGTTTCTTCTCACATTAACTATTATACCGAATTACTTGAAATAATGACGTTAAAACAAAATAATTACTAAATAATATGTTTATATTTATAAATATATAAGTATGTTTATCAGTTGTCTGGTTGCCATGGTACAGGCTCTGCCTAGTTTGGGTTTAGATGGTAGGGCGCTATTTGCCCCAAGATATCTAAATCAAGTTGTTTTCGTTAGAGCAATTTTGCCATCCCGCTCAAGTCATACCCACGACATATTTAGGCTGCCTCTTATAAATAAAACGATTAAATCTGCTCCATCCTATTCTCCTACTTAACATTATATATGTATAAGTTCGGATGTGTAGATGATTGAATATTTGTTACTCAAAAATAGCTAAAGGAATTTGGCACATATGTACAGTTTGATATGTAAAGTTTGAGTACATTGTTAGTTTTCATGTGATTTTGCCCCATGACTTTGTCAGTCATGTGGCAAAATCACTGGTGTTAAATATTTAAGAGTGTTACCGTTCAAGTAACACTCTACAAATCTATCATCAGATTCGTCCAGTCGGTCATTAAATATAATGCTCATAATTACTTTTATTACACTAAATAAAAATTTAATTGTAACATTATTGAAAACTATCAAATTTTAATATGTGGAAATGTTTAATATGCCATAATATACGAAATCAAAGTAGCCAGCTATGAAATATTAATTTATCAAGCTTCATTTACTGGAGTTAGCTTCCAATTTATGACCTATAAAATTATGAAAATCAATAACAATAACCATAAAATACAGTTTATTCGTGTCATGTCTAGACCTGAAATAATTATATTTGAACGTACTCTTGAGTTTTATATAATAATATGTAAATCTAATCAAAAATTTCTTTTAAAATTTGATGACCGCTAAAAAAATTAGCATGTTAACTAAAATTCATTTTATTTGTTAGATTACTTATGAAAATAGTTCAAAAATATTGTAATAAGCCCATTAAAATAACCCAATTTAAAAGCGCTTCCAGCTGTGATAGTAAGAGTAAGGTTTTGCAACCTTCCATTCCATTCCATTGCTGGAAAGAGGATTCGTACTAATTCTTTTCAAAATTGTTAATTCTTTGTGATTTTTTAATCTATTGAAATTACAGTAGCTAGAATGCAACTGAACCACGAATTGTTATTGGTTATGTAAAGAAAAGAAAATTCGTATCTGTAGTATATCCGTTTTCTGGTTTCCATAGCGCAAGGCTCTTATAAGTTTGGGATAAGATGGTTGTGTGTGAATAATGTCCCAGGATATTATTGACTACTAAACAGCACACCAACCTTTATTGTTATTGACCATATAAAGGTTAATTTGATCTCAAAATGTGTACGATAATTTTTAGTTAACTAGAACGCGGTTGAGATATTTGGCTGTATCCAATAGTTTGTCTAGTATAAGGAAAAATACGATTGTCAGTATACCGTTATGCCGTTTCTGCACCAACAGTAATTGCTATTCATAACAACAATATACCGACGTCTCCACATACTAAAAAATATTATACAGTTTTAAACTTTCGTGTATCATAATTATATATTTATATAAACATTGTTAACAGGTATTAACGCGACTAACCTTTATATATTCTATATATTCAGACAACCAGTAACAACTATCAATGCGACTTGGTCGAAACGTCGGGAAAATAACAATAAAGATTAGTCGCGTTAATACCTATTAACAATGTCTAAAAGATATTGTTATAGACTATAAACGAATCTTAAAAATAGTACTACTGACATGCCGTCCCTTTGATGACGTGTCGTCGTTTGATAACGATAAAACAGGGCAACTATGATGTCTAGGATTTTGTTTTTTTGCTCACAAGTTAGAGCCTGTGCATACCACGTTTTTTAAACGCGACAGCGACGCGCGTTTTAGTAACGAGCGTCAACGACGCGCTTTTATCCTACAGAGCTGCATCTGACTTGCGTGCGTATCGCGTCTGTAGCGCCACAAACGCGCGTCGACGGCGCGTTTAAAAAACGTGGCGTGCTTAGGCCCTTAGACGTATTGAAGACGCAAATCATTGTATACTCAAGACAATCTTTGACATTTATTATTTTTATTAATATTTGTTTATGCCTTTTACACGTGATATTCAGATATCTCATTTTTGAATTACTCGATTTTTAAGCAAGAAGGAGACAATAAATTAAAAGATCACCACTTAATTTTTTTGATTATTTTTTATTTAAAGGATAATGAGGAAGTATTTATGTAACAAATAATCTTCTCCGAAAGCGTGTCGTACTGTAACGACACGCTTTACCTAACATTATGCTAAACAAACCTAGCTTTTATATTACACAAATAAGATGAGATAGACCCAAATTTTCCTATGAATGAATTTCCATTTTGCCTCTAATTCCTTACTGTGAACTACAACAGAATTAGAAACATGAGTGCTGGATTATTCACAACACTTCTGCTGAAACCCTCGCTAAATAATGATGTAATGGTATATTACAGTACTAGTACTTTATTTGCTATGGTTACTCTGCTCTTAACCCAAAAATTGCTATGAAAGCATAACTCTGAGTATAGCTGTTATAAAAATCGTCTATTCCGCGTTACTCGAGTTACCCAATATTTCAGGATTCATGACTTTTTGCCCAATATCAATGGGTAGTAAATTTTACGTGTTCTCCGGGTAATGCGAATTGATCGCCACAAAATTTAAGGCTGTGTATAAAGCTCAGATGCAATTTTTTACCAAGTCACTTAGATACACTCAAATTAGATTAAACGCAAGGCTCAAAGTCTTAAGTCTAATCCAATTTGGGTTCTAATTATTACTATTATTTATAACTAGATGTGTACAGCGGTTTCAATCGCGTTAAACTTTATAAATTATAGCCTATGTGTTAATCTAGGGTGTCACCTAACTCAATACCTAATTTTATTAAAATCGCTCCAGCCGTTTAGACGTGAAGAAGTAACAAATGTGAGTATGTGACTGTGTGAGTGTGTACTCACACAGTCACATACTCACAAACTTTTATAATATTAGTGTGATGTTTAGTTTCTTTAGTGTTATAATATCCAGTCTAATTATTAAATCGGTCACCTTAAATACTTTAATTTTCAAGTTTATTACTAATCTATTTTAAGAAATTTTTAATTAAATTCTTTTGAGATAAGTTGATTTTATATCCTTATATATTTAATAGGGCTGACCCACTTTAACTTGTCTTTAGAAATTTTACAATATCAAATAGAAAATCTTACAATGAAAGATAATTCTTTAACTAATATTGAACATCAAACTTTTCATTTAAATGTTCGTCGATTTAAAATAAAAGTTTAAAGAAAGATCGAGAAAAGTATAAAGTGTACAACGTAAAGTAAGATACGATTTGTTTGAGTTAGGCGACAGGAAATGTACGACAGTATTATGTTGAAAGTTTTAACCTTTTGCACTTTGCTAACTTAATTCATTATTTGATCTTCATTTCGATAAACTAGCTAAAATTAAATCAACACTTAGTGGTTCAACTGATCTGGATCAGTCATTTAATTAGGTGTAGTTTTAATGATAATAAAGTATTTAAATTGGACAAATATGATGTTGCAATGATTATATTTTCTTTTATCTTATTTTTTATAGTATTTAATATTTAAACATGATACTTACTACCACATTTGTCTTGTTATTTCAGTGGTTATATAAAAAGGGAATTCAATATTACTTGTCAAAAATACCTAACTTAGAAAGAGTATACGCGTGTTGAGTATTTTTTTTCAGCAATCAAGCCAGCAAACACGCCTGCTATAGAAAATCGTTACACGCAGTTAAAAATAACACATGTATTCTTGAATATAAGGCATTTTCTAATTTCCTGAATGGTTTTAAATTGGTATCTGATTTATTTTAATAACTATTGCAATAGGTCAATATGCGCTCACTGCCAGTTGTTATCACTTAAGCTTATATTTAAATGTTGATTAAAGGCTGACAATATAAAACTGCACTTTCTCTTCTTCAATCATTAATGGCCTACTGTAAGATCAAAAGTGATAGGGGTGATGTTATCTTAACAATATCAAGAAAGTCAAACCACGGAAAACATTCATGAATTTTCTAATGCCTGAAATGCACATTTTCATATAATATATAACAATTTAGAAACGGAATCCAAGGAACTTATGTGAGCGGAATGCCTTACGTCGTGCACAGCGAATGACTCACATAACTGTAATGACGTCATAGGTTCGGCTGCTACCAACAACCTGCTGTTGGTAAAATTCCTAGTTTAAAAGACAATGCACCACATATAACTTACTCCCATACGGACAGAAGTTTTACGTAGACATTTTACGCGAAGATTAAGATTATTTTTGTGACATCCGCGTAGCTTATTATTTTATTGACATTGAAATGTATAATTAATTATATATAGTTAGTATCGAATGTAGCGTAAATACATTAAGGCACTCATACCTACGCTAAATACACCTGTAAAATACTTTATACGAAAAATAAACATTGAACTTTATTTAATGATTAATGTACAGACGCCAGCACATCAGACAGTGCAAAGTGCACCTTATGCTTTTGTGATAAAGTTGAAAGTCTATAAAGAAATTTGACAGATTGGGGTAGCTGGATGTGCTGGCGTCTGTACATAGGAAAAAAAACAACAAAATAGTAAAAGTAAATGAAATGTACAAAGATACTGCTTATTGCATTAGAAATTTATTCAAGCAGAACCGCGAGAGGAGAAATTCATAAAAAATAGGACACAGTGTGTGTAGTTCCTAGTAATACATATTGAAATACATTAATACTCATAAAAATACTAGGACGAAGAAGACGATTTTGAAACATATGCAGATAATGTCGCGGATAATTGGCGGAGGTTAGGGGGAAGAGTCCGTTGTTCGGGAACCGATATTAATAATAATAATTAAAATATATTATATTAAACTACTACTTAGAGCTTGCTATTCACCTTCTGTACGAATTTTATTCGATAGGTAATGCTTTTGAAAAGGTTCCATTTAAATTTTGTTCAAATTAGTTGTATGTTTCTTGGAACAGTAATTATTAAGAGTCTGGTCTACAAAATAGTTATATGTCTTGGTGGACATGATTTTCTGGTATCTGAAACCTGCTCTAACGTATCTTAGTGACCAAAAAAAGAAATTAATATTGATACGCTTCGTGTCCCGGGTTCGATTCCCGCACAGAACAACAATTTTTGTGACCCATACATAGTTGCCTTGAGTCTGGATGTACTTTGTGTCCGTCAATTATATGTTTGTTAAGTACCCCGTGTCACAGGGATTAATTTCCATAGTGCGGGCGTGGTGTTTTACAAAGAACAAAAAAAATAACATAATAGATTATATAAAATAGATAACTTGAGATTTTTTATATTTGATTGTAAGAAAATATCTCGAATATTAATCCAATGCTAAGGTTATCATTCTGTTTAAACTCATTCAGCTTATTTTAGCACGTTATTAATACAAAGCTTGCTCTGAGTTCATTAATTAAACTGTTGTTCATCTATCATTTTCTGCTACTGACTTTGTACATAAAGTCTAAATCCTCTGTGTCTAATCAAGACTGTGAGTACTAAAAGCTCGTCTGAGTGTAATATGTATATTATGTAGTGTGTATTATCGTGATCAAAATCCAGCACTCTCCTTAGCAAGTCCTAATAATTTACCTAGGTAGATACCTCCTTTATGACTCAACACAGCGCCGAATGGAAATTCTGTGTTCTTTTATGTCATGTTTAATTAGAGTTAGTACCTGAAAGGACTTTTTATTAATGTTTGCCTTTTCCAGTCGACACCCTGTATTTTCTGTCATCAGAAAAGAACCTTCATAAGATATAAAATTAACATAAAACATTATTCATTAGTATTATTTATAATATACACACAAACTCCTCCGAAACGGCTTGAGCAATTCGTATGAAAATTTTTGACCATATTTGGTTGATTTGAGAATCGGTCGTAAACAATTTTTTAAACCACTAAGTTATAACCGTGGCCCGCCCCAAAATATATTTTTGCCCATTTATTTCTTTATGATTTAGCATTAAAAATACATACAATCCTAAATTTTCACCCTTCTACTACCAACCCGTATTTTTAATAGTGATTTAATAATTTAATAGTTTTGGCAAAATTTTTGACTAAATTAATAATAAATTAAAAATATATAAATTAAAAAATAAGATATAAGCGTAAATTTTCACCCTTCTTAATCCCTCATTTTAATAATTTAAATTAATCTTCAACAATCAGCGGTCGATAACTGATCAATCATAAATCAGTCAGTTATATCCGCCAGGTGTCTACCGCTATCGTCTTTCACCCAGAAAACAGTACGGTGTAGTCATTTGGCGGCGTGAAGAACTCTGACACTGGGGTACCTAACCTCTGCCCATACGTGACTTCATTAGTACATCACACTATCAACTATCTCTATCTTTTACTATCTTTTTTCCTCTATCTTTTATTTTTTTTATCTCTATCTTTTATGACTATCACTATCTTTTTTTGTTCTAACGGTTGTTTGGAAGAGATCTCTAGTTAGTGATAGGACCGCTGATTGTGGCTATAGTATCTAAACTTTTCCTTTTTGGTGCAAAATAGTGAACGCTACAACTCTACTCTATAACGGTTCCGAGATCTAGACGTGCCATCGCTTGGAACCATTTGCTGCAAGTAAATGGATCTAAACGATGTCATTTGCCTTACTGCGAGGGGAAAATACCTTAAGCTATACAAAATTTTCTTTGAAATGAGCACAGAACCTACTTTCTAAGCTTTTACATCCAGCTTGTTTGTAAGGATTTTGCAAGATAGTAATTTTGAGGTCGACTACTATAAATATATATTATTGTAAGGTTATATGACGTTAACTTAATTTTACTATATATTTATCTATATCAGTCTTTAAATGTATGTCAAGTTAATAACCGTAAATGTGCAGAATATAATATAGTTACTTGATATTGATAAAATATTATTACAAGTAATAAAACACTTGCAGAAATGTAGTATGCTAAACCATACTCCGTCTTGTCCAGCGGCCGTTTATAGGGGTGGAATAATTATATATAGTATTTTATTTTATTTGAATATTCCTTATGTAACCATTCTTGCAAAATATACCAATTTAAATTAACCCAGTGCCGATAAGAAACAACATTGAATAGTTTAAACTGTGATACCGAGCCTCAGGCTGGTAATTGCTGAACTGCACTCCTAGATCCTTGTTATATATGTGAACTATTAAATATCTAAAAAAAAATGTGCCTCAAATTCTCATTTGCAATAAGAGTTTCTTTCCTTTTCTTAACCTTTCTATGAAATGTTAATGTCTATATTTTATATATTATTAAGAAAAGAATTACATTAAAAAGTGTGATCAAAATGTGTGGAAAAAAAAGAAAACATTTTTTTGTTGTTGAATGATGTTAAAATTTAACATATCATAATAATTTCAAAATACAAAGTGTTGACCTTTGTTAATACTCCCATCAGATATAAGTAGCATTTGTGTTTTTATTAATTGACAAAGATTG
The DNA here is from genome assembly GCA_951640165.1 of Pseudoips prasinana. Taxonomy (NCBI): domain Eukaryota; kingdom Metazoa; phylum Arthropoda; class Insecta; order Lepidoptera; family Nolidae; genus Pseudoips; species Pseudoips prasinana. The sequence goes on along the minus strand of OX621251.1, from coordinate 24,555,368 downwards.
CTGCGACAGGTATCAAATAGGTGTTATTAATTCATTAGATAAAATTTTCCTAGTTTGAACAACGAAAAGACGAAGTCGTCATAAAAAATTCACATTTCATCCTTCATTTCAAATGTATAATTAAATTCATATGAATTTCTTTCCAAAGTTTAATTTGCTTAAACACATGTTAGCAAACAAGTGCTAGGATATAACCTATCTAAAAATAGTCAGAGCATTCAAAAAGATTATTTGTTCCACTTGCCCGCTCATCAAATGCAAACTCAAGAAAATTGAAGAAAACCTCGGAAAACACGCTTGTATGCTAAATACATCGGATCTTTAACTTTGCTCACATGCTGGAATTTTACTAAACATAAAATATATTTTAGTACCGTGTTTTCCAAAATTGTCTGTAATATCTTGTGTTTTACTGCATTGACTTGCAATATCCATTTGACACTACGGGGGAGACCTATTTTGGAAAAACCACTCGGAAATTTTAAATTACATAGTAAGTTGTTCAATATTAAGTTCTTAATGATTTATAACTTCCGCAACACTAACTATGGGTCACGACATTTAAGCGCGCGGCAGGTAAATGTCCATTTATTTTAATCGTATTTGTATTAAACTACTACGTCAAATAACTATTAGTGAACCAAATTCAATGTGGCTTTATGAATAGCTAATAAAATATGAGGGCTGAGTAAATGTCTGCAACGTTAAAACGTAACGAACTTTGTTTCGACTTCCTGACCTTTTACCTTTAACGAGCGGATAGTGGTGCGATAGTTATTGTATTATTAGAGGCAGTGTTGTGCTGCCGATGTATCGTCGTGTCGTCATCGATCTGAACGTTGAAGTAGGTCGGGACAGTGAGGATCGGATCGCATCCCGCATACCATCGCACTACATACCTACATCCTACCGCTCACGCTTAAACTTTCACACAAAAAGTCTCACAGTCGGCGCGGGGGTACCCTCCGGGCCGACCGTCCGAATCTATTATTAGAGGTAACAGTCCAAATACCGGTAATAAATAATATATCAGTAACTCGACTCACCGACAAAATATCGATCTCCGTGGCGACCAAAAGTTCAATCGATTTCACATTAAAACTCGAAAGTTTCACTCGAAAAATGCTCACCTGGTGTCGCGTTTAAACAACACTGTGCACATGTTCTAGAGCGGGTCGCGGGTCGACCGGGCGTGGGATCGCGCGCGCGGCCGGTGCGGCGCGGTGCGCGGTGCGCGCGGCGTCCTGGCGGGCGTCTGGCGCGGGGCGCGTCGCCGACTGGCCGCGCGGCGCCCGGGCGGGGTTGGCGCGCCGCCGCGAGCCTGCCCTACATTCGCGTCACCGCCGGCACGGTAATTGTCGTGCCGCTGCCTGCAGCCGCGCCGGCCGCCCTATCGATTCTCCGCGCTCCACGCCGCGTACGTTTCGTGAAAGTAAAAAGTTAATTCGATCGAATACGATGCGGTCAACGGTTTTCTGACGAAAACGCGATTCGGTCGTTTTCTAGGTCACAAAGTCAATTTAAACTTAATATTGATCCTTTACTTTGAACTAAAACTATATTGTAGAAACTAAATTAGGCCTATACTTATCAATTTTATGGAAAATTCTATATATTTTCAACAAAGGAATATGACAGAGCATAATCTTAGTTCATACTAAAACTGATCTGGAACACAAATACACGTCCGTTACAAAAATAAAATACACTTCATCCAAACAAATACAAGCTTCTCATATTTCATTTATCTCGTAACAACAACGCGTCAAACTGCGCGCCCCATCTTTTATCTACGCTAGCCTCCGTAGCGGTGTAGCATTGCTACAATCAGCTACGACGTAGTGACTACGAAATGCTACGACGGATCTCATGATAGTTTGCGATGGCGGCAGATGTTTTGTTTGACAAAAAGCTTTCTTTGAGGGTAAAAATTATGGACGGGAAAATAAATAGTTGTTACTTTGTATTAAAAACTTTTTTTTGAATTCAAGGTCAAAGAAATCTCATAAGCTATTTAATTTAATTCTAGATCGTCATTTTTATGTTAGAGTACATATTTATATATATGATGACTGCATTAACGGATCAGAAGATATTGATTAAGTGGGCAAAACAATATTTTCAGGGAATTATCGATCTAAATTTCATTTCTTTTAATTAAAAGGCTCACTTTTTTGCATGTGCTATGACCAAAGTCAAAGACTTTCGGTCACCCAGGTTCTATGAAATTAAAAGGATAAAATACAGTCGTATTTTTATGACTAATTGATTATTATCAGATTTTTTTATGATCTCCAATTGAAAGAAATTTTAGATTATACACAATTTATTATATTTATGTACCTACTTATTAGCATCCACTCGTATTGGAGAACTTTAGATTTCCTAAACATAAGGTTGAGCTAGATTGATATTTTGCTTCCAAATCATTTCTACTATTATATATTCCAAGAAAATTATAAATTGAAGAGGTAGAAATACAATTCATTGCAAATAAAAAAAAGTACAATCCTGGAAATTAACTTATTTTAATTTCGAATTGAAAGGAATCAGATGAAGGTAGCTGAAAATGTAGATAATAAAAAAATAAGTCAATAGATCTTATATTTGACTGCACGTATGGCGCAGCGGCTAAGACGCCTCACCGATTCGTGTCACGGGTTCGAGTCTAGCGCTGGACCCATAAATAGTATTTATGTGACCCATAAATAGTTGTTCTGAGTCTGGATGTAATTTGCGTCCGTCTATTATAATAGTATGTTCCTAAAGTACCCCGCCACACAGGGATTAAATTAGGTAGTCCAGGCGTTGTCTTTAAAAAAACCGGCCAAGTGCGAGTCGGACTCGCCCATGAAGGGTTCGCGGTTTACTATTTATGACGCATTAAAAAAAACTACTTACTAGATTTCGTTCAAACAATTTTCTTTGTTAGTTTACATGGTAATGTATATCATATATTTTTTTTAGTTTTATCATTCTCTTATATTAGAAGTTCCGGGGGGAACACAAATTTTTCCACTTTGGAAGTGTCTCTCGCGCAAACTCTGCAGTTTAGAAAAAAATATATTTTATGAAGCTCAATATCATTTTTGAAGACCTATCCATAGATACCCCACATGTATGTATACGATGTAAAAAAAAATTTTTGAGTTTCAGTTCTATGTATTGTGAACCCCCAAAATTGTTATTATTTTTCTATTTTTGTCTCAAAATCTTAATGCGGTTCACAGAATACATCGACTTACCAAGTTTCAACAGTACAGCTCTAATAGTTTCGGAAAAAAATGGCTGTGACATACGGACGGACAGACAGACATGACGAATCTATAAGGGTTCCGTTTTTTGCCATTTGGCTACGGAACCCTAAAAAAATCACGTATGATACGCAATAAGATATACATGTGACTATAAATATATGTACATACACAAATAAACAGATGCATATAAATATATAGATACATTCTTATATTAGTGTAATATCTCCCGACAACCTTGAAAGGGTCACGGGAAGCCGCTGAATGCGGGTAGCACAAGACCGGCCATTGTGGAGATCCTTGCGGGAGGCCTTTGTCCAGCAGTGGACGTCTTTTGGTATGATATATTAATGAAGATAGGTGTAATTGTATTGTAATGAGTTGAACCATTTATTAAAACCCGATAACATGTTTAAATATGTATATGTAATTCTATACGTGTAGTGCATTGATGTGCTATTGCCTTAGCTTTGAGTCCCACAAAGGAACTTTTTGTATGGTAATATATATTTATTCAGAGGTTGGGTGTTCTTAGTGTCCGTGTAGTTGTAAAATGTAGAACTGCGACACAGGGATTTCCGTCGATAGTGTGGGAGTTGTATTAATAAAAATGTCTTAATTGTGTTGCTCGTTTAATTTTTTTTTATGTCAGAGGGCGACAAACGAGCAAGTGGGTCACCTGATGGTTAGTGATCACCGCCGCCCATGGACACTCGCAACACCAGAGGAGTCGCGGGTGCGTTGCCGGAATTTAAAAGTTAGCAAACAAGTGTTGCTGACCCTTCCCCCTCACCCCAATGAGCTCTGGCGACCTTACTCACACTCGGAAACATAACATTAAAATTATTAATGTTATTTTTAAGGAATGTCTTCATTAAGTTGGAGGTACTTCCCCAGTCGGGCTGCTCTTTGAGCGAATGAACGCTATGCCCTACCTCTCTTAAGAAATCAAGTTTTTGTATTACCGTAACATATATTAATAGCAATAGAATATATTCGAGCAACAGAATTATAACGTGTGTATGATGCAGGCCCACTGCGGTGTAATCGAGTACAAGTAGCGTGTTGCCGTCGCGTGACACGCTGTGCGTGCCGCTTCTACTTTGTTTGTGATTGTTGAAAGTATTAACTGGCACAAAATAACCGCTGACCCGACCACCTGAGGCCATCCATGCCAAGTAAAAATACAATGAAAGATGGGCTCAATAATTTGTATAGCTGAATATGTATGCTTTTTGAAGACTTTAAGACAACACTCGGATGGGGAAGTGAATTCTAGTTTTGCTGGGGAATTCCACAAAGAATATAAATCTCCAAATATTACGAATCAAACAAATATTTGTCCTCTCTGGGGACCTAACTGGAAACGTGTGAGAGCCAAGGCAGTATAAAAATTGTTTCAAGCTTTTTTTGTGGTCAATTATATTTCTTTTGAAATTATATATAAAATGATGAAATATGATTATGAAATTATATAATATTCATCATCGTGTCACCCTAATGACGTCCACTGCTGGACAAAATCCATGATCGCCCAGGCTAAGCAAACTGGTTGGCGATCGCAGTGTGATGGTCGGAGTAAACAGAGGGATGCTGCTGCCCGTTCTCTGGGAGATATTCCTTCGGAGCGACTTTTACCCCCCCCCCCCCCATGGGATGAGATGGGGTGATGATGTTCTTTGCCGTCAGCCACACAGCAAAAAATTATCTATGATGAAATTGTTATTTTTGCATGCACATATTTTATAATATTATGCGTATGATATGTATATTTGTTTTATATATGTATAATAATAATATAGAGTATTTATTCATATTGTTAAACTCAAACCGTGTGTCTGCAAATTTAAACAGTATACTTAATTAGCGGCCCTTCCTATTCGTTAAAATTGCTAAAAAAGAAACAAAAAGTTTATAAGCGTTATGAATTGTTCGATCTAAACAAAATTGCGATCCTATTATGTTAGATTTGATTCAGACTCAGATTATTTTTTGTGGATCATACGTAGGTACCAAATACAGATGGTGAGCAATATTTTTAGATCAGCCATGTCCCGCCCTTGGACATACAATAATGAACACAATGTCAATGAATTAATTAATAAATACCATCATCAAATCTCACCATGTCATCCGAAAGACGTTCCATTGATGGATAAAGGCCCCATAGCATCATTAGGGCATAGCAGAATTGCCACGCGTCATAGGCGGGTTGGCGATGGCAGTATGATCGCAATTAGTACTCAAAGAGACACTTCTGCCCGTTCTGTGGTAGATATTTTCTCGGGACGACTTCATTAACATGACTGAACAGGACACCAACTATTATTTATAATTAACATCATAATGCTATTATCTCCGGTATACACTGCATGTATTTATCTATACATAATAATAAAATCGTAGGAAAGTCAAAACTGTACATTGAATATTTTTTAAAAAGGATACTTGGAGCGTGATCTGCAATCGATATAAATATAGGTTTTAGAATTTAGGTCTGTATATCCGGGCTAAACTCAAAAAGTACTGCATGGATTTACTTCAAATTTTGCATGAATATTACTAAGAGGTCTGGTCAACATATAGGCTACATATTATAACGCTATCACCTACGGGGTAGGAGCTGTGATAAATTATAAAATTTAACGCGGGTAAAACCGCGGGGCACAGCTAGTAAATATATAAGTGTGTTTATCAGTTTTCTTGTCGTCATAACACAGGCTCTGAATAGTTTGGTATCAAATGGCAGGGTGTTAGTTGTCTGAAGATAATTAATTTTATCAATTATGTCTTCTTGTAATGTTTGTGTAAATTTAAACCGATGGTTTGTTCTGCCGAAATTTCTCACATCACATATCTACATATAAATTAAAGTAACAATGGACTAAATTGCAGCTCGTATATCAAAATCTGAAATAACATATAGCTACGGTTCAAATTTTCCATAATATTCCTAAAACAATTAAAGAACTAATAATGAGAAAATTCAAATCTACACTTAAGAATTTGGTTTTCAATAATATTAAGGAGATGTTAAATCCTACTAATATTATAAACGCGAAAGTTTGTAAGTATGGATAGATGGATGTTTGTTACTCTTTCACGTAAAAACTACTGAATGGATTTCAAAGAAACTATACAATAATATAGCTTAAATATCAGAATAACATATAGGCTACAATGTATAAAGATATTGTGTGAATTGTCCAAAATATGACGATAAGTGTCAAGCAAGTAGGAAAATATCTACCATCTGCGAGCTATTCCGGCGTGCACTGCCGAAACCGCTAGAGGTTACACATCCTACTAAATGCGAAAGTTTGTGAGTATAGATGTATGGATGTATGTTTGTTACTCTTTTACGCCAAAACTACTTTAACGCGGGTGAAACCGCAGGGCACAGCCAGTTCTTAATAAGAAACGCTAAGATAGTGAATTCTATCAATAGTGTAATTATTATCGGTTTGCCATTTGTTTTCATACTATTGTTACAACTATTTGCATATCACTTTTGGCAAAACGTACCATGTTCATGACAGATTGGGGCAGCTGGATGTGCTGGCGTCTGTATTAAATAAACATAGTATACTTATAATTCGTAGTAATGTTCCATCTAGTTTATAAAAAAAAAAAAAAAAAATTATTGTCATTAAACATAGTATGATGTTGTCTTTCCTGGCCGTTTTCGACCACTGCGATTATATTATTATAATTTTTTTTTTCAGAGGACATCATGAGTGTAGTTGGTCAACCCTCATATGACTGCAATAGCCAATCTTCGTTTTAAGAATGCGAGCACAGCGGCTGCACACCGGGACTCCGTTTACGTAATTGTACTGTTTCGCCGAAGATGGTTGAGATTTTAGAGCGTCACGCCTAGCGTCTAACTCAGCCCGTCTCCCATCCTCAAAGTCAGAAACCTTCTGATGTACAAGGCGTCTCCATTCAAGCCGTTTTTTTGCCTGGGTTTCCCATCTATAGATCGCAAAAGCGTCACATGAAGAGGTGTGGCATAGATCCAGCATCTATGCCACACCTCTTCATGTGACGCTTTTGCACATCCTTAAAACGGAGAAACTGGCCGCCATGCTTTCGCTTGCCTGACTGCAACTCTGAAAAAAAAAAGGTGCGCTTAGCGTTTCTCTCTTCAGGCATTCTTGAGAGATGTCCACACCACCGCAGCTGCCACCTCATTAAATAGACCTCAATCCCGCAGACATTGGCACGTCGTAGTACGTCAGTGTTCCGAACACGATCGGACCACTTGATATTCATGATATCGCGGAGGCACTTGAGGTGGAAGCGGATGTGCTTACGGTACAGGACCCACGGTTCTGAGGAGTATAAGAGGTATGAGATATGTACACAGAAATTTTAGTAGACAGTTTGATATCATGGCTGCGGAAGACTCTGGAACGTAGCTTACCAAAGGCAGCAGCTGCCGTACCTATTCGGTGGTTGATTTCCGTCTCGAGGTCGCATCCAGATGTAACGAAACTGCCCAGATATCTGAATTTCTGCACCCGCCTCAGCTCAGCTTGACCCAATTTTATACTTAGAGTCTCAGAGGTGTTGCTGAGACAGTAGTCATCACTTCGGTTTTGCTGACGCTTATTTTAAGGCCAAAACGTCGACAATTCTCATCGAAACAGTTCATCAGGCACTGAAGTTCAGCTGAGCTATTAGCCATGAAGCACAAGTCATCGGCATACATTATTTCCGTGATCACGGCATGCGAAACTTTGGTAATCGCTCTGAGTCGGGCCAAATTAAAGACACTACCGTCAGTGCGGAAACGAATGTGTATGCCCACAGAAGTCTGCTGTAGAGTTTCTTGGATTACAACGGCGAAATATATGGCAAATAGAGTAGGCGCAAGAACGCAACCCTGTTTTACACCACAAGTCACAGGAAATAACTCTGTTTGCTCGCCGTTGGCTGTAACACAGCATGTCATGCCATCGTGTAGGAGTCGAATCATCCGCATAAACTTTTCAGAGCAGCCCACCTTCATCAGAACCGTCCAGAGCGCTTCACGAGGGACACTGTCAAAAGTTTTTCCAAGTCAACAAAACAAAGAAATAAGGGCTGACATTGTTCTCTGCTTTTCTCCTGGAGCTGTCTTATGGAGAAAATAGCTTCGCAAGTACCTCTTTCAGGCCGAAAACCTAACTGTGATTCCGGTAGGATGTTTTCTGATAACGGTAGTAAGTGGTAGAGGAGGACTCTTGCAAACACTTTCCCTGGCACTGACAGCAGTGATATAGCCCGATAAGAGTTACAGTCAGAGCGGTCACCTTTGTTTTTATATAGAGAGCAAGTTCTGGAAACTATAAAATCTGAAGGTAGCCGTTCTTTATGCCACATCTGTACAAACAGTTTCCATATGGAATTATGTAGCTGCTCTCCACCGTGCTTAAGTAATTCTCCAGAATAGTATATGTATTCATATACTATTTTTTATGTTGATAAATATGTCTCTACTCTTTTCAGTTTACTGATCTAAGAAATGTGAGCAGTTAGTTAATATTAGTAGCACTGTTATTGGGTTTATGTGAACAAATCATTTTAATTCTCATTGGGGTCACCAAAGCCTATTGGGGAGGTTGGAAGGGCCGCAACATGTGCGTGATGCCAAGTTATACAAAGTTTTTAAGAGGTAACGCATTATGAAACTGAATCCCTGTATCGTGGGGGGCTTTAACATTAATTTAATGTACAAAAACACACAATCAGACTTACTATAATTATTTAAGCGTTACACAAATAATTGTCATGTGCCGAGATTGAACCTAAAGCACGAATGGGCCGAGAAAGTATCTTGATCACTGCGACACATGTGTGACATACAAGCACTACACAATATACTACGGACCATACATTTATACGGTGACTTGGTATTAAAAAAATACATTATACTAGCGGCCCGGTACGTGCTTTGCTACGCTTTTATGTATTAGTACAAATTGTTTGTATATGGGAGTAAAAGATGTTGATTTTACACTTTTTCAAGACTTTTTTTAAATTTTCTAAACATACAAACCTTCCCTGGACTTCCACAAATAATTCAAGAGCAAAATTAGCCAAATCGGAAAGGCGTTGTTGAGTTATAACATTACAACGAAAAGTGGCATTGATTTTATATATATAGATACTAATAATATCTATCTATATATTATTAGTATCTACCAGATATATCTACCAGAGGATGGGCAGCAGCTTCCTTCTGATTACTATGACCATCTTACTGCGATCGCCAACCCGCCTGCCAAGCGTGGCGATTATGGAATATCCCCCCAAGACGATTCTTGAGGGAGGCTTGTCCAGCAGTGGACTTATTTAGCTGTGATGATGATGATATAGATACTGGATGATAGATCTTAAATTGCGTAAAAGTCTACTAACAGCATTACTTTATATAATTAGTTGTAAGCGATAAGACCCCCTCTTGTACCTTATTTAAACCAAGCTGTTCCCCACGGTTTTACCCGCGTTAAATTTTATAAATTATAGCCTATGTGTTAATCCAGGATGTCAGCTAACTCCATACCAAATTTTATTAAAATCGCTGCAGCCGTTTAGACGTGAAGAAGTAACAAACATTTACACTCACACAGTCATACACTCACAAATTTTCGCCTTTATAATATTACTGTGATATATATAGTGTGATTATGTTAATCTCGAAATAAAGTATATTTGTGGTGTGTAATAAAGTACATTTATCTTATCTTATTTATCTTAGTTACACAATAGACTTTACACAATAATAATAATATGATTTATTCAACACACAATTTATAAAAGAAAAACAAAGATTAAAAGGAACAACATATGAAATAACATCGCAAAGATCACACACTAAAAACATACAATACGCTCATAGTCAGCCAGTTAGCATACCTGATCGTCAAGTTTCTACTAAGCATTAAGTCGGTATATATCTTAACGTCCCATGCTCAGAGCATTAAATACTAGACATCTGTGGTCCCATGCTTCCTAGCCCAGAGGATACCAAAGCTCGAACGGAATACGAATCAATAACTAAACAATAAATTAAATACCTTGTAAATAATGTGAAAGCAAATAATGCCCGGAATAAATACAACAATTTTTACTACTCTTTCTTTTTTAATATGGCATCCTAAGGTTGTCTGGCAGATAATTCCACCGATTGTACATGTTTTTATAGTAATTCTATTCTCACGTATCATTTTCCTATGCAGCGCTGGACAAAATACATGCTTTGCTTTAATTGAAATACAAATAAAAAAATACTGTATCGCAAGTAATTAAATTACGAAACACAAAATACTTTTAAGTACTTAAGGTATTTGAAATATAATATACTAAATACAGTATTTTAGCTATTTTTTTTTTAATTTGAAATACAATGAAATACACGAGAAAACGAGATTAATTAATCAGTAAAACCAGAGTTTCCTTTCATGAACACAAGATTTTTAAATGTACCTACTGTCAGAAAAACAGCCTCATGTTCGATTCGGCTAGGAGGACATTTTTTTATTCACGGAGTGTGAATAAAAAAATGTCCTCCTAGCCGAATTTCTACTATTTTTTGTGTGCGCCAACACAGGAGAACTTTCTATTCCATCAATCTCATGATCCGATGGGACGCCTAGCGACACGACCGGAAAGAGGTCAGGTACAGGACCGACGGCTTTTCTTGCTCTCTGGGGCACGGAGGAATAATACCGCCAACTCCCAGACTTCGGGCATATGCTGAGAAATTTTTACAGAAAAGTCCCTAAATCAAAACTTATGGCCGATCCGGGATTTGAACCCACGAACTCGTTCTCTTCGGGTGAACACGTTACCGCTAGAACAATGAGACAGTCAAAAATAAAACCTGCTAAAGAAAACAATTTGACGGTCACCGTAGCCTAGTTGGTAGTGCTCCTGCCTACGAAGTTGGTGGTCCCGGGTTCGAATCCCGGTAAGTGCAAATATTTGTGTGATGAGCACAAATATTTGTTTCTGAGTCATGGATCTTTTCTATGTATTTAAGTATTTATATATCTATATAGTATGCATATCGTCGCCTGGTACCCATAGTACAAGCTTTGCTTAGTTTGGGATTAGGGTGATCTGTGTGACACTGTCCCGAGATATTATTATTATTGTAACTTATTTATTTATTTTCATATTTAATACATATTTATTCTTATAAAATCGATATATAAAACAATAATACACAAATAAATACGTAAAAAACAGAGCTCCCCTGGCGGCGGGGTTATATTATTATTATTATAATCTTTCTACAGGTCCTGATGAGCACACACTTTTGTTAAATTGTATGAACACATTTTTTTTATATTTAGATAGCTCTTAAGAATTGAAAGCTATTTGCTTTTATCATTTAGTAAGCTGACCAACTCCAACTCCATTTTAGATGCCTGTGGTTGACTGTCACTGTCTCTGTTCTCAAAAACAAAAAAAAACATCCTCTTATTTACGAGTGGTCCACTCCTGCTGCTTCCAGGAATTATTTCATTGTAATTGGAACTTGTCTCTAAGGCATGAACGACAAGATTTTGAATTCTTTTCCTCTCATCGTGCCGTGCTGTGTAGAATATGTATTCCACACAATCTGTTTTGTGTAGAATACATATTCTACACAGCTTTATTAGTTACGCAAAAAACTCAACAAAAAAAAACCGTTATAACTTCGTAGATTGACATTGACAATTTGATGTTCATATTTTTTGCGTTTTGCTGGCCAAATGAGAATGACCAAAAATGGTACCAAGAAGTCTCGTGCATCAAGATCATAATTGTATAGTAATTCTTTTCATATTATTTTAGGAATACAATATAGTATAGCTGCTTTACCATCATTTCAGTCTCGTCTCGAACTCATACTCATGATCGCTTAAAAGGTTAAGAGTATTTTAATGTTAAAATGTATTTTGAAGCCTCAAGTATTTGAAATACAAATTACATTATAAGGAAGTAATTGATATAGAAATACCAAATACGTATTTGTATTTTAATTACAAGTAAATCAAATACTGCCCAGCCCTGTTCCTATGTTGTGTTAAAAGAGTATTTATCTTATAAAAAAAATTATAAATATGATACCATCTTTTGTCAACTTTTAGCTACAGTAGAATTGCGCCATCTATTATCATTTGATCTTCAACTGTACCAGTAAACGGCATCATCATTTTACTAGTACATAAATGCGGTAGAGATACTACCAACGCCATCTATTAGAATTCTAGAGAACTAACAACACCAGTCCAAGGGATAGGAGAGATACTTTTTGTCACTTCACAATAAATTAAAAATAATTATTTTCCTTAAATACTGGGACACTAGTCACACACGGTCATTAGGATCAGCCCAAACTAAGCAGAGCTTGTACTATAGAATCCAGATAACTGATATACTACATATACGACTTTTCTTTTGTAAATACATACTTATATAGATATAATTACACCATACTCAGGACAACCAGACATGTTCATGCACACAAATATTTGTCCTGGGTAGGAATCGACTCCCACGACCTATGGCGTGGAAAACAAGCATTTTACCAACTACGCCAACAAAAATTCTAAATAATATAGAAACTAAATAAGATTTGTAATTTGCTACTTGTATTTTTCCTTGCTTCCTTTAGTTTGACCTTTATACATTGGTTTTAGGGGAGTTAATGAGTAATACATTTTTTACATCGATATTATACAACATAACAATTTCGACCGCAGATAAGGAGGATCGGAAAAAAGGTCAAACAGCCCTGAGTTAGAAAGTGAGTGATTGCACGCCTTGGCTTCAGCGATCAGGCCGGTACGGGTTACGGTGCATGTTAAACCATCGGCCTTACATGACCCCACTCCATACATGACAACTAGGCCTATATTTGCACCTGTGTTTGTGAGGCTCTGCACTAAAATATAGTGCAGAGCCTCACAAATCACAAATCTGAGAAGCTGCCATGCTGAAATTTGACGAGGATACGGTAATTTTTACCGATGACTTAATATACACAAAATAGATCATAACAAAAAAAAATTGGAGGCTTACAAAGAAGTCAAGGAGAAGACTTAAGATAGAGAAGGCTGGATACTGTTAAACCGTCAAGAACACAACGTTTAAATTAATTAAAGATGGTGATAACAACTGGAAGAAACATATGGTTCTCCATATAACCATGAAACTAAAAATCTTGTAGAAGTTGCAAAAGTAAATTTAAGGAAAGTTGAGGGTATTCCACTCTTGTGCCTAGGATAGCAAGTAAAGCTGTAGACGTCTCATCAACTTTTGAAAGTGGGGAATAGAGAGGGGACCCGTCTTGGCGCACACTCTCGGACACTATAATATATCCTGGGTATCGTAACAATGACATTTAGATTAGTTTATTCGTACTGTTATACCCTAGTCTTGAAGCCCTTAATGCGGCTCTGGCCATTAATTAGCAACCTAACCAATTTTGAATGCTAGTTAGGATTAGAGGCTCAGTGAGTCCTTAGTCTGTTTTAAACTTCAGTAGAGAGCGGTTGCCTAAAGAATATTTCTAAGTGTGTGTGTCAGTGTTTTAAAGTCTTATAAAAATAAAATCTTTCTTTTAGTTTACTTTAATTTCTTCTTTTAAAAAGACATTTGTGCCTACCGGTCTAACAGTACGGTAGGTTCTGTAGTATTATATTTTTACATGAAAGTAAGACACATACATTTCAGAACCCTGTTTTATTGCATATAGGTAGTAAATATATAAACCTTAATTTAATTCCCCCTTATAGCCACCTATTAGTGAAAATCTTATTCAATTCGATAGAGTATAAATAGACGCGGCATATGACTATATATTTAATATTAAGTTATAGCGATAGCAAATTGATATGTAATCTAATCATTAATTATCTAATCATACCATTTACTTAATTTATAGAACAGCAATATTTATTGTGATACGAATGGTTTAGACTACGAGTATTTATGTGTTACAAACAATTATTGAAGATTAAATATATTTTTTTAATATCAACAGCACGTTCCGGTAGATTTTGTTAATCGATGAGGGCACTATAGATGAAGGACGTTAAAAGTGATTAAATTTCTGAGCGTCTCCGTACCTTAGAGGACACGTAAAGCTGTTGGTCTAGGCAGCTATCACACGACAAACAATAACCTTAACTTCCATAAACCATATCAGAGACCCACTGGGTGGTTAAACACCTGTACTATAAAGAAACGCCTCATACTAATCTCTACATATAATAAAATCGTAGGAAACTCAAAACTGTACATTGTTTATTTTTTTTTAAAGGATACTTGAGGCGTGATCTACAATCAATATTGAAACCAAAAATATAGTTTTTAGAATTTTTGTCTGTTTGTCTGTATGTGTGTCCGGGCTAAACTCAAAAAGTACTGTATGGATTTACTTCAAATTTTGTCTGAATATTACTAAGAGCTCGGGTTAACATATAGGCTACATATTATCACAGCTCCTCCCCCGTAAATGATTACGGGGGAGGACCTGTGATAATGTTTAAAGTTTAACGCGGGTTAAACCGCAGGTTACATCTAGTTAATGAATATAAATTTCGTAAGACACAAGGTGACGAAACAAACGAAACTCTTTTATAGATACCCAGCGTTCGTGAGATGTTGGACGCTAAGTAATTTAACTTTATCTTAGTATAAGGTTAAATTAAGTATTACATACTAAATATACTATATATTGTATACTAAACCTTACTGCCTCATAGCTATTCTGTTCAACCCCTGGTCGAGTTTAGAAGCGTGAATGGAATTTTAGTGTTTTAAAATACCCGTGCCTCGGAAAACACGTCCCATCGGATTATAAGAGTGATGAAATAATCTGTTTACTTTTGTTTGCACACACACTTGTACGACGCCAGCACATCCAGCTACCCCAATATGTCAAATTTCTTTTATAGATTTTCAACTTTATCACAAAGGCTTAAGGTTCACTTTCAATTGGGGAATTTTGACAGATTGGGGTAGTCTGATGTGCTGGCGTCTGTACACTATAATATGTCCTGAATAGATTGTTAGTCTCTGTTGAAAACGGGGTCCGTAGGTGACATTCGGTCAGAAACACTATTATTATTATACCTAATTATAATAGTGAACCACTTAATCTAAAAGTTCGACCCTCCATATTGCATACAAAATTATACCGTTACTTCATCAATAATATTTAAGTACTTACTTAGAGTGTAAGCGAAGTTCATTTTAACGATCAAAGCTACTAAAGTTAGGCAAGTTTTGAGTACGTGCCAGACCGGCGAGTTTAACAAATACCAACTAGAATTAATAATTTATTATGTAGTTTTGTATAGCTGTATATTGTAAGAAGAGATCTAATCCGTTGTAAATAAATACAGCTCTCCAGAGCAGTATTTCGAAAAATGCTTTAGCCGTGGTTTTACTCAAGATGGAACTTACGTGAATCGTCCCGCTCGGTATGGTGACGCTGAATCGGGCCTAAGCACTGAATCATGTCGTCATCAACTATTGTTCGACAAGAAGTTAGAAGTTTACTCCTATCGAGTGGACACATTTTTTAAACATTAGAATCGTACATGTATATTTTCTTCGTTTCGTAAAGTACTTCTAGCTGTTTATTTTGTATGCTAACCTCATGACTCATAAAAACCATTTATGGGTAACCGTAGCCTAGTTGGTAGTGCTCCTACCTACGAAGTTGGTGGTCCTGGATTCGAATCCAGGTAAGTGCAAATATTTGTGTGATGAGCACGAATATTTGTTTCTGAGTCATGGATGTTTTCTATGTATATAAGTATTTGTCTATTTACATAAGTATGTATATCGTCGCCTGGTACCCACAGTACAAGCTTTGCTTAGTTTGGGGCTAGGATGATCTGTGTGACATTGTCCCCAGATATTATTATTAAAAAAGTAGTTGTCCGTCACTTGGATCGTACTCGAAACGCAAAGTTGCCGAGAGGTAAGAGAGCCAATCAACCTAACCACTGCGCCGCTCATGTAGTCTTATAGTATGCGCAGACACTTATGCATATATCAAATGACTAGTCTTTAGTTATTCAACAAGGAGTTATATATAATAATATCCTGGGACATTTTTCACATACGGCCGATCCCAAACTAAGCAGAGCTTGTACAATGAAAACTAGATAGATAGATATACTACATATACTAATACTAATTTCTTTTGTTAATTCATACTTATATAGATATTAACACCCAGACACAGGACAAACAGACTTGTTTATGCACACTAATGTCTGTCTTGGGTGGTCATCGAACCCACGACCTGCGGCGTGAAAGGCGAGAATATTTACCAATCACACCAACCGGCCCAGCAATATATGTCGCTAATATATACATTATCAATCAATCCATCTAATTTTTCTCCACACACATTATATATTATTACGCACTCGTAGGTTCTGCACAGGTTTTCAGTTCCTAGGTTCACACAAAATTTAATCGAACAGAGTAACGTTCTCATCTACCGTCGTACAAAGAATGCCTCTTTAATAATGCTCCTACCCTATTTATATTTATATCAGTGACAACCATTTGAAAGTCTACTATCGATTATTAATAGTTTTAAGATGTAAAATTATTATAGAATTATTATGATAATTAATAAAATGATAATCACTAATCAAATAAATAATCACAGTGTAAAAATAGTATTATAACATAGCAGCTACGTCATAACCGTTGCGCGGCTATTGAGTACTTGATAACAATATATTAACATTTAACTGTAGTACTAAGTTTGACTATGTTACGTTGTTCGTAGAAAAGATTGAGCATTCACAATCAGATCAAATCAATTTAATTTATTTCCTCTTCACAAAGAAACAGCCTGTGTTTCGTTTTAATAAAAAAAAATATAGCTTATTTATCACGTTGAAGTACCAAGTTAGAACTAACTTTGTAACAATTAAAAAAAAAAAAAAAAAAAAACTAACTTTGTGAGAGACTGGTGCCTATTGGAGGTTTGGGAGAAACCTGGATTACAGGTCACCAGGTTCCCCACACGGTTAATTTGCTAACAGGAGAGTCGAGAGTATTTTTATACTACAGCCTCCCACCGATGAAGCTCAGAAAGATGATGCTCGGAAATTGAACGACTTATTTGCTTATTACCCAATAAGCAAATAAGTGTTTCAATTTCTGGGCATCTTCTTACTTGGGCGAGAGCATTAAACTGTTGATCCCAGCCATATTAATAACTTATTACACGACGATCGATAGACCATCCTAGAGGCCTAGTGAGGTAGACGGCTTGTTACATCTCTTACACTAGGGTATACACGGCATAAACTAATGCACACAAAAAATACAAATGTAACAGAAATTTTTCTTAAGCTTTTTTGTATGAATTGCATGTATTAAACAAAACTAAAAATAGTGTGTGCTAACAAAAACTCCTAATAGGAACCCCTAAATAAAAATCCGCATTGTATAAAAAATATTGTTATATTCCAAAATAACAAAATATTTCTTACAAATCTTAGCAGTAAACCGAATTTATAAACTTTACTTATATGATCTGTTGAGTAGTAGTGGCCCCGTTAGTGATGTAGGAGATAGCTAGACTCAACCAGGACTGCAGAGTTGCCAAGATACCGGTTTCAGGTTGGTTAATGGACACCTGGACTACACCATCGTTGTAGATGTCAGAGTACTGAGTAATAGCGACGGGAGCATCGACGACCTCGGGAGCAACAGGAGAAGGAAGGACAACGGGTTCAGGAACAACCTCAGGGGCGACAGGAGAAGGAAGAAAAACGGGCTCAGGGACAACCTCAGGGGCGACAGGAGAAGGAAGAACAACGGGCTCAGGGACAACCTCAGGGGCGACAGGAGAAGGAAGTACAACGGGCTCAGGAACAACTTCAGGTGCGACAGGAGAAGGCAGTACAACTGGCTGGGGAACGACTTCAGGTGCGATCGGTGCAGGAAGAACGACGGGCTCAGGAACAACCTCAGGGGCAACAGGAGAAGGCAGTACAACTGATTTGGCAATCACTTCAAATGCCGATGGTGGAGGAAGAACTACGGGCTCAGGAACGATAACTTCAGGAACGACAGGAGAAGGAAGTACAACTGGTTGAGGAACTACTTCAGGTGCGATCGGTGCAGGAAGAACAACGGGCTCAGGAACAACCTCAGGGGCGACAGGAGAAGGCAAGACTACAGGTTCAGGCACAACAGCTTCAGGGTGGTTGACAGCCTCAGGAATAACGACCACTGGGTCAACATCAACAGCAGCAGCGGCAGCAGCGGCCGCAGCTTCGGCAATTCCAACAGCTGTGTAAGGGTGCAGTAGGTTGGAGGTAGCAACCACTTCACCTTCCACATGCTCATTGAGATGAATTGCAACAATGTCACTAACGTCCAGAGGCTCGCCTTCGGGGACACCATTGATCACCATCTCCACAGGACCGACATCCTCATCGGGCAGAGGCACAGCCGCAGCCACAGCCACTAAAAGAGCAAGCAACAGTACTTTCATTTTGATAACCTGAAACATAAATATTAAACCTATAAATTCAGTTAAAATGAAAAAACATTTCAATATTAATACTGCTTCTGTCTATCAGGCATGTTAAAGCAACCATAGTCAATGATTAAAGACTCACCTCTTTCCTTCACGAAGGTTGTAAGGTTTATGCCGAAAACTTTGTGAAAACTTAGATTATAAATTAGGTAGGCGTTATAAAGATATCGGAAGCCATATTTGATTAATCCGGTAATATATAAATAATAGAACAATTTATTGACTATGGATGGTATCGGTTACATGTCCCAGACATTTTTATTGTGATGCTTATTTGATAAGATAGTTTTGTACACCTTGTTTTACACACTCTAATTGCGTCCTATAGTGTACTTATGATTCTTTCTTTCGCTTACGATTACGAAGCCGAGCCGAGCTATTTACGAGCCTCATAAGAATGCTTAGGGACACACAAATAGTAATGGAGAGGGTTATGCTCGGATTTTCTCTGCGTCATCGAATTATATGTAACATTTATAAATGGAATAAAAGCATAGAGTCGAATAGACGCAAAATGGATGCAATACTTATATTATATTTCATCAAATATGTGTGTTTGCTTTTTTGCAGACTAGTTCGACTACTCCTTTGTAGTATGCAACGATGGTCTATGACAGGTTCTATATTTACAATATTCCAAAAAAAAAATTGTATAATTAAATCGATTACATTAAGATAAAAAATAAAGTATCTATCCTAAAACCTAATTATTACTAAGAAAATGTTTACATGAAATTGCGTCTGTGTAAAGTGCTAAATAAACTAAAATAAACTGTAGCCATCGAATAGACGCTCCGCATTAGCATCAAAGGGCATTGTGCCCCCGAAGATTGGCGGCAAGGCCAGGTTTTAAGGATATGCTTATTCTTAAAAAATGGTAGCAGTAATTGCCATGCAGGTGAAGCTGTAGGTAGCAGTTACGTTTGTCAATAAATATAGAGATTTTTTTACTGAGGAAGTTTGGTATATACATGTTGTTGTTTAACGCGTGCAGCCATATATCAAACATACTCAGCAGACTATCAGTGCTCTATAGATCCAATATAAATTCTCTTATATTAGATCTGGAGAGCGCTGATAGATTCAGAATGGTGATGGGGCTGCCCAGTTTCTGGGTTTGTTCTTCCTGATAGACAAAAAAGGAGATTTCGTAGATGTATTGCGATATTACCTGGTTACTAAGTATATATATATATATATTAAGTTTTAAAGTCATAAGATCTTTCCCTCCCTATACTTCACTTCACTTTCACATTTAACATTCATGTATTATTAAATTAAGTACAAACAAAAAATTAAGGTTAAAGTAAAATGACATTTTCATATCGACCTATCCGTAGAATAGGTGTTGAGCTTGACCCTGAGCCTTGAGAAAAAGAAAAAATGTTAAACGTTGCTTATAAAATATATACAGAAAGACTCCTAATGAAATACCAAATCGAAAGACATTTTTATGTAGCACCTCTTCAAGTCACGTAGGCACCTTGCTTGTTTTAGTTTACGAACAAGCCACTAGATGGCGTTGTACAGAATATCATAATTTTAATAACTCCAGCTGTTAAGATTTGTAGTGTCCCAATACTGTTTACATTAAATGTAATGCATATAAACTAAATATAATGCAAATGGCACCAGTTAGAAATGGAATTCGACGAGGTAAATAATAGGTCACCTATCACAGCAAGATTTAATTTCCATGCTTTAGACCTGTTAGACAATGCATGGCCAGGGAAAATTGAGAATCGGCAAGAAGTCAATCATTAGAATACTTCGGCCTTATGCGAATAAGATAATATACTAGTAGCTACATCGCATCTTGTTTACTCATATTAGAAGAAAAAATATTATTTTTCATTATTATCTACAAAATGACATACTCATAACATTTATTAGTAAGTTAGTCATACCACGTTAATTTAACTATAACAGCATTTTGCAATGCCCTATAAAGCATTCAAAGAACAACAGACGGAAAATGATAGATGACATCACCTATTTTGAAACGTGAAAAAGCAAATGCATAGTTTAAAAGTACAGGCCTAACCTATCAGAAACCATCAGAAAATTTACATCGACTTACCTTAGTGTGGGGAATTTTAACTTAAACCGATCTTAAGGATCTTGCCAAAGAAAACAAATAAAACAGTAAACAAATAATTCCATAAACCAAAAACTTTAATTGAGTAGCTTAATTATAATATACTTTGTTTCAAACTAAATAAATACGCTTTATTTTGAATGCAACAAAATCTTCGATAAAATGACCATATAGCACCTAGAGAACGATGATCAAGTACCAAATGGTATTGGCAAATGTAGAGAAATGGTGTTCTTTAGATATTTAGTATATCTAAAGAACACCATTTCTAAAACGAAAGTCTAAACTAAACGAAGTCATCAGACCGGTTCTATAATTTTCTTATTTTGTTGTCATGTAGTTATTTAATTTGTTTGTTTCATTAATTTATTAAGCTGATGACCACTAAAAGTAAAATAGATTTGAATATTATGATTTGGTTTTATACAGAATTAGAACACACATTAAGCGCATTACTATAAATACATTAAATTAACAGTATTAGACAATATCATAACAGATTCGAAAGGATAAATTAAGATTAATTAAGGGTTAGGTGTGATTACGACTAAAACGGGTGTGAACCTGGGATCCCAGGTACCATCCGACTTGGAGATGGGGGTCAAGTCTCCACTCTTGGCTGTGGTGTCAATGAGTTTAAAGATGTCTTGAAACTTTTTGCCTGCACTTTCATCTTCTGCGGCACTTTCTACATCTTCTAAAGTCGCTCCCGAGGGTATAACTTGTTTTCCAGTAGTGTATGGGGTTTCCTTTCCATACTGTAGGTCCATATAATCGTTGAGGAGACCTTCTACTACTTTCTTGGTGCTTGGGGCCAATGTGTTGTCTTGAGAAGCATCGGAGACCTCACGAATAGTGACGGTAGGGTAAGACATCTTGTTATTTTATCTGTGAAATTAAATATATTATCAGTATGCCTTATCCGTGTTCATACAATTACGCCCAAATTATAATTTATGGATTTTTGTTGTTACTATAAAATGCCTACTAATACCTGAAATTAAATGGCCTACTTATCGTTTCCTGACTCTGAACTTTAAAATTGATCAATAGTAGCTTACAAACATCAAGTACCAAGTAGATGTCTACTTCATACTAGATATTCGTTGCAAATTTATGCGTGCTTTAATTTGATGAAAGAATATATAATTAGTATAATAAGTTATGATTAACAAGGGACTTTTGATTGATAGTAGTCAATATAAATCTGAGCGATAGAAAGCCTGAAAGTCTAGCAGAGAAACACATCCAAATGCAAAAATTGTACGTATTACATTCGAATTTGTATAACTCTCATTATATATTACAATAATATATGTACACTAATATTATGAAGAGAGATTTTTTTTGTTTGTAACGAATAAACTTCAAAACTACTAAACTAATTTGAATATTTATTTCAGTAATAGAACAGGCTATATCGTTAATCAAATTAAATTAGGGAACCTTTCGTAAACTACAGTAATAAAAGCTATGGTGCACCAAATTTAAACATAAAGCACCTTACACCTCATAAGCTGCGAAAACTATTGATGATAGAACAAAAAAATGCATTGCCAAATAATGAAGAACATATTCAAAAATCTTTGCGATGCCCCACGTCTAACTACTGGAGTTAATTCATTATATCTGCTGATTTACATAATAAAAATTGTTTAGTTCCCAGCTGAAATTAGAGTTAAAGTAAAAACGATATTCATTCAACGGCAGGTGAACGTTCGCAGCGTCTGGCTGAGAACAGATCTAGAAACTCGCAAGTGCGCCCACCAAAATCTAGCGCGTTATGTTCACGTCGTGTAGCGGAACAATATGCGAGATCGTGTCACTGCTGTAAAAACGGTAATCGAGCGCTGATCGTTCGGGGCGTCTAGTCATCTGGCTTAAAATTGGATCGCCCGGGTAAATCTAGCGCGGAACCTTCAATTCGCTAATCAGAACAGTATGCGAGATCATGTCACAGCTGTACGAACGACAGTTGAGCGCTGTACGTTCGCAGCTTCTGATTGAAATCGTACCTAATATGTAATTTTATTGAACTCGATTTTAGTGTAATTCAGGATAGAGATAGATAGTTTTACTCATCACTTACGAAAAATATTTGCAAAGCCTTTATTTGTCCAACGACGGGACAGGCCGCTATTCGCCAATGAACAATCTGGTTAATCCGGATCGTGAAATGACGAATAGAATATATAAATTTAATAGGCGATGGTCTTTATTCGCGCATTAATATAAGCTGGTGTTTTGATGTACGTCATTATGACAAAGATCCGTCCAAGTTGGTAAAATATAAATAGTCCATAAGTGCTATTAAAGCCGGTAGAACAAGACCCGGTAAACTGGCGTAAGTGAGTTTAAACATATTTTTTTGGACAATAATAAGTCTGTTGAGTATTAGTTACGCTTGACTTTATCTCCCTTTCTATTAGGTCTTGACTACTATTTTTTTTAAATGATACGATGAATAGAATGATAGAAGATACACATACTCATACTAGAAAGAACCATGCACGAAATAAGATTTATATAAAATATATTCGTATATTCGACTATTGTCAGATTAGATTTTTACACGGTGTTGTTTTTGTAAACAAAAAAAATCCCTCTTAAAACCTAGGCCAAGGTTTAACTGAACATTCAGAATATAATTTTATTGAATTTAGTTTTATTAAGTTCAGTTTTAAATTCATTTGTGTAATTTCCTCTTAGTGTAGCATGTAACGGTACTATGTCCCATCAATGTCCCTTGATATGTGGCAGATTTTAACTATATACGGAAAGATATGGTTCCCTCCCACACTCCACAAGTGGCTACGAAGTGATTTCTTATAGCGTAAGCGATTGATATACTATTACTTTATCGTTAACACTCTAGGATAAGACTTATCTTGACAGGTTTCCAAACATCATTAGTTGATGATAATGATAAGACGACCTCTATGTCCGAGGAGGTCACCCGTCAGATTTGTTGATTTGTAATAGAAAAACACTGATTGGTTGAAAGACTTTCGAAACGTAAAGCAGTCGGTTGTTATAGGCAATCCTACAACAATCGTTACAGATAGACAGGAGCCTAATAGAAACTCACACCGAATCTAACCTTCTGAGTTCCTATTTCACTGGATAAAATCAGATAAATAGACAGGGCGACCACATATAAAGGAATGGTGAATTATATTATGTTTTCATAGATAAAATAGAGCTAAAATAATTTTAAATCTTTATTTACTTTTCCTGAGAAAAGAGAACTTACTAGTAAATAATGATAAATAACAAAAAAAAGAGAATTATTATGTTCATATACCTACATCAAAATGAAAAAATTTCGTGGATCATGGACCATAAAGTGATAACTAAAATAAACTCTGAGTTTGGGTTAAGTATTTCTTACCTAACTGTAACATGTAAGGTTCATGCGTAGGCATGGGTAAAATTAAAAACCTTACCCATACCTACCCATGAACCCGATTTTTTGTATACATACAAACGAATTTATGATTCCTTTTTTTGAATTCGTATAACTATGTAAAATGTATACATTTAACTGCTGCTTACTTTGATATTAATTCAAACTGATAAGATATTAGAATTATTACAATAAAACTTATCGGTCTACCGATTTATGATAGATAGATTATTTTTATTAATTTACTAAGGAAGTAATAAATTTCACAATAAACAAGCAGAACAAAGAAAAATAATAAAACATTTGTACCCTCTATAGTGTAAACCACCAAGCCCTAAGTATGGGTTAAAAAAACATTTGCGTGAAGTCACAATAAAAAAAAACTCACCTGTCAAGGGAATTGATATAGCACGAAGTTAATCTTTTGAACCTTCAAAGGGAACTGGCGTGATATGGTGTGATCCCATTTTATAAATCGGACACAATCAGTGCTCGACAAGATAGGGCTTGGTTTGACACGTCAATATGTCATGGTTATGGCAACACACAATAAAATTAAATGGTTCCGCAGAAACATACTTTCTCTTTAAAGGTGACACAGGTTGGGATAATTCGGTGCGAAATTAGAAATAATGAAAATTTGTGACCACCGCTAAGCGAAGTTTTAACCTAATTGTAATCTGTAATTGAATAATTAGTATAATTTTTTAATATAGAATCCTAATTCTACTTTAATTATTTTTATAAATGGCTGCATAATCATAATCATTTATTTGGAATAAGTCTTAGTACGATTCAGACCATAATAAAAAAAATATCAAAAAGTAAAACCCGAAAAAGTAGTGAAAAAACATGTTCAAAACATGATAAAAAGTAAATATTCTCATTCGAAATTGTTATTTGCAATCTACTCCATATTTATCATCTATTAAATAAACACGTGTACAATGGAAGTTTACACGAAATAGATTTAATACATGTTCAGTGGATAGTCGTGGTCCATGGTCACACGCGTAATACTACCTATACCGGTTTCCATAATACAAGCTCTACTTAGTTAGGGATCAGATAGCCATTTGTGAATAATGTCCCAGGATATTATTTAATTTATTTAAGGATTTGTCAACATTATTTTTATGAAAAAATAGACCACACAGACGGACTAGTTCTGGTTTCCCTAATATTGTCTTAGACTATACGGCATAATAAATTTCATTATTTCATTTCTTTCCATTATAGATTAAAATCTATAATGGAAAGAAATGAAATAAATATAATAAATACTAAAGTAGTCGAGATTTTAATGTTGTATGAAAATCATTTTATTTTTAAAATTCTGATACACATAAATGAAAAAAAAATGCAAACGCAAGTTCCACTGCCCGCTGAACTCTAAAAATACACCACACATTATCAGTCAAGTGATAAACATTGCAAGCCACAGCCAAAAATTTCGCATGATGTGCAAACCACGATAAGGTCTCAACTACAAAAAAATTAGCCTGATAATATCTCATGGATCCACTTGAAAGACAGGACACACCTACGTTTGTTGAAATTTAACCGGGTTTTATAAGTGGAACAAACTAAATTTGGGGCACTTCCAAGGGTTTTTAAACCAGATAGTGATTGAAGTGATTATTTCAATTGTATGGTAGTTATATATTGAATACTATCTCGATTGCCCCGTTGGTCTAGCGGTAGCGTGTTCAACCACAGATAACGAGGTCCTGGGTTCAAATCACAGGTCGGGTCATAAGTTATTTTTCTGTAAAAAGATAAAATTCGTAATATCAGCCCGAAGTCTGAGAGTCGGCGGCATTATACTCCCGTGCCACGGAAAGCACGTATAGCCGTCGGTCCTGTACCTGACCTCTTTTCGGTTGTGTCGCTAGTCGTCTCATCGGATCATTAGAGTGATGAAATAGAAAGTGCTCCTGTGTTTGCGCACACACTTGAGCATTATAATATTTTCATTTTTTTATTAATAAGTAGTATTAAATAAGGATGAATGAAAAAAGAAGTATACCTGGCCTGTGTGAATGGTACTTACAACCGGAAGGGGAAGAAAATGCTCTGACCAAATCAGAGACGTTCTCAAGAAAGGCCAGGTCAGAAGTACTCTAAGACGGCGGCATGTTTGAAGAATATAATGACAGTAATCTATTGTCTCTGGCTATCCCTTTGGGAACCAGGTGTGAGTCTATGTAGGGCAATATCACTCAAAATGTTGTGTAACGAGGATATGTAAAATATTACATCTCGTCGTGAAGGGCAGTTCTTCACGACACTTTGGTCTAGCGGTAGCGAGTTCAAACGCAGGTGATAAGGTCCTAGACAAAACATTCCGCAGAAAAGAAAAAAAATCCAGTAACAGTCTGAAGTCTGCATGTAGCATCGCTAAGGCCTCGTGCCTCGGAGAGCATGTAAAGCAATCGTTCCTGTACTTTATCTCGCTCCGGCCGTCTCATCGGGTTATGAGAGCAAGGGAATAGTGAATATAACTGTTCTATATTTGCACACACTGTTGAACACTATAATATATCCAGCGTAGGCTAGACTAATTCAAGGTTGTGGGACTAGGATCAACAGTGGCACACAATGAAATGACACTGAGCGATGAGACTCAGGCATGTCCCAGGGAACCATTTTAACTGTATCCCGTGACGAATGTAATCACAAAGAAACAAGGAGGAGTTTTATAGTTAGTAGTTTAAATTTGACCAGGAGCGCCCTTAAATGGTAAGACCAATCATAGCCTGAACATACTGGTTTTTTACATAGACGATTAGGTATTTTCTTTATATATGAATATTTGATACAGCGCCTGAATGACATATGTAAACATTCCGATACCAGTCTACTTTAGTACTTTGTCTTCTTTTATATCTCAAAAAGATTAAGACAAGCTATTTATACAACAAAACCATGCAACATCGATACAAACAGATGAAATCGAAAATCCCCGATGCAAGTATTATGTACTGTACGATCCTGGAGTCAAACAGTTGATGATGTAGCCAGTGCCTTGGAGTACAGGTAAAGACATCTGCAAGTCTAACGTATTCACTTGTTCTAAGGTACGGCCTTTACTCTGGTCATATTATGTCTGCTTACCCTTTTACATGTTATAATTAGAGTGAGGATATCCTCACTCTAATTATAACATGTGAAAGGTAACCCAACCAAGACAAGATAATTATATATCTTGTCTCAAAAATGGGAAATCTTAAGTTTAATCGTCCGGCGGGTCTCGAAACTGCACCATCTACCAATCCGGGGTAGGCGCTCTGCGTTAAGCTACGAACGACACACACTGGCAGATCAAATTTAGGATTCTCTTGCTAACACCCTTCCGGAGGATGTAGGCATTATCTATCGGCTTTGTTTTCTAGAAACATGGCCGACTGATATGTTCACAGTTGCATGTGAAAGATCATATCATATTGATAATACCTTCCAAATGATTAAATTTGTATTTTATAGCATTATTCGCAATGCAAAGCGTTAAACTGATCTCAAAAATGGGAAATCATAAATTTAATCGTCCGGCGGGTCTCGAACCTGCACCATCTACCAATCCGGGGTAGGCGCTCTGCGTTAAGCTACGAACGACACACACTGGCAGATCAAATTTAGGATTCCCTTGCTAACATTCTTATATCTTGTCTTGGTTGGGGTGTATTAGCGTACAGCACTTCGACCTTTCAGGATCTTTTGTACTAGCCCCCATTGGTTTTTAGAGCCATGAACGAGGTATGCACATCATTCAGTACGCTTGTTAGAGGTAGATCCTTGTAGTCTCCTGATTCTGGATATCCTAGCCCCAGGATGGCCATTCTGTGTCTTGCCAACGCATCGCATTTACATATTATATGCAGCATTGTTTCATTTTCTTCCCCACAGGTCCTGCAGATCGGGCTATTCGACAGTCCCAGTTTGTGAAGGTGATAGTGCCGTAGTGGCCCGTAAATACAGCTACTATTAGTCGTAGCTGGTTTCTGCTGTATTTCCAAAGGTTTCCAAAGAGAGTATCTATCACTTTACAGAGTGTTTATGTATTCACTTGTGTACTATTAATATATCCCGCGTGGATGGCTGGTTACCGTTGAGATCAACAAGATTTGAACGATAATTTGTGTAAAATCGCTTAGCTACTAAAGCCAGTTTAAAATGGGTGTGCATTGGCGTTCCCTTTATGGCTGTCTAAAATAAATCGCTTAGTGCGATAACATAAAATTCCTAATTTGATATTTTGTTTGTTCTCATGGGCGGCAACGACACATGTACTCACAGAGAGACAAAGAAACGCGATCAGAAAGGGCTTATGAAACTCTTAATATCGTACCGGGTAAAAAACTGAAGTTTGAAGACGAATGGTGCAACCACCGCACTAATTTCGGAGTGGAAGAAGAGTCTGTTAACAAGAAGACAGCTCTCCTGTTTGAGTATAGTTATATAGGTAAAGAAGTATACCTGGCCTGTGTGAGTGGGACAACCGGAAGGGGAAGACCACGTCGAACATTCTCTGACCAAATTGACACAGGAGATGTTCTCAAGAAAGAGCAGGTCAGAAGTACCCTAAATCGGCGAGCATGTTTGAAGAATATAATGACAGTAATCGAGGCAAAAGAAGTATGCAAAGATCGTGACAAATGGAAATCCGTTGTCTCTGCCTACCCCTCTGGGAAACAGGCGTGAGTCTATGTATGTATATAGGTACAGATTTCCCCAATTGAAAGTGAACCTTATGCTTTTGTGATAAAGTTGGATATCTATAAAGAAATTTGACAGATTGGGGTAGCTGGATGTGCTGGCGTCTGTACCATAAAGAGCATGTATTCTATCCTACCTCTTGTCGTTCTTTGTTGTGTTGTTGGTTTATTTTTATTTTTGGTCAAATCTTTATACATGGTATAAGCTAATTTGATTTTCATGTTTTACAACGGGATTCTACATCAGTCGATAAGGTTCACACCTGCACACACCCACACATGTTATTTTTTCCTTATTCACGTAATCTATAGGATTACGTGAATAAGGAAAGGTAAGGTATACTGAATCACTATATTCTTGTTAATGGCCTAAAATGCTGTCACACGATAAGGATTGATAAAGTTGCGATTAAAGTCATGTAATAGGATTTTACGTCGAACAATAATTTCGTCAACCGCGTTCCACGTAAAAGATTTTATTAAACGCTTTTTTCAAATTTAATTTTAGTAATTAGGTATTCTTCATTAATTTAATTTAGTAATTATATATTCTCAACTGAATCATTCTTCATTTAAACACTTCAAATGCTTCGAAATCTGACATGATATTTCTACAAAGAACTAGGTAAAAAATCTAATCAACATCATTCAAGTATAGACTATTTATTGAGATTTACACTACATCACCAGCAACACGCTATTGATAGATAGACTCTAACTAACTTTTCACTGATTCAACACGTTAAACCTCGGTGTTAATAAGCGATCATATTTACTCAACAGTATACATATAAATAATGCTTATTTTACCCATAGATTCCTCTCATGAATCATCCGAATAGAATAATCATTTATTAGCAAATCGTAAATTAATTCTAAATATATGAACAACTAATATACCTAATCATTAATGTAGTGTAGGAACCTTCAGGTTTCCATTTAAGAATTCTGAGTAGTATGCTGAAGGAATTCAGATACCTGAGCTTCTAATTATAATTGAATTTATAAGTAAAAGATAGAACAGCATATCATAAGGAAAATTATGCTGCTCTCTCTCTCTCTCTCTGTTAGATAATTTAAATAAACTATGTAGGCCTATATTCCTTTCTTAAAGGCCGGCAACAAACTTTTGGCGCCTCTGGTTTTGCGAGTATGTAGAGACGGCGGTGACACTCAACATAAAATTGTTCGTTGGCCTTGCTATAATAAAAAAAAGTTACACCGAGATATTTAACAAACGGAAATCATAGTTTTTATGTGGATTTATAAAAAAATGAAGAACTCTATGTCTGAGGAGCGCAGACTGAATTATTTATCACACTGAATTATATTTTTGTAAAAAAGATATTTCTTCTTGGTCTGTTTAGTACTTGAGCGACCTATTTGTCGTAATAATACTATTGACAACAATCATTAGTAATCGGAAGCCTAAATTGTGGAAGCCAGCCGCAACAAGCTCGACTTAGAACCCTTTAAGTATAAACCCTTAAAAGATAAACCTTTTAAGGATAAAATATTACACAGAGTTTAAAGCCTAAATTTAACATTCTATTAAATCAACTAAAAACATTATAGCAATAAGTCGTCTTTTGTCGTTTTATGTTAGGTATAGTACCTACCGTGGCTGCGTAGGTTCAACACCGATTAAGCGTTGTTAAACCTGCGGAAAAGAAAACCTAAAAGGGCAGAAATGTTCTCGAGTGGCGACCACGAACCGGAAGACGCAGCGTGGGCAGGCCCCCTACAAGATGGACCGATGATCTTGTGCGGGTCGCTGGAAATCGCTGGATGCGGATAGCGCAAGACCGGCCATTGTAGAGATCTTTGGGGGAGGCCTTTGTCCAGCTGTGGACGTCTTTCGGCTGATATGATGATGATGAAACCTGCGGAATGCTTATGTCTAACCTGGCTATAAACAGTTTTATAAAAGGTCATAACAAGACATCGAATTAAATACTCGTATACTAGAGAACGCACTTGTTTGAAATTTGACGTTGAAATAATATTAATATGTTCTCAGTTTTGACACTCTTTTTGTGTGTGTGTTCTTCTCAGTTTGTCAGTATGTCAAAAGCATGTTCGTGTGTATCGATTTTTTATTAAAATAATTTACTTCTTATACCTATTATTTTATTATTATTATTATTTATTATTCGTTTTCGGCACTCTTTCTCCATATGAACTTTAACTATTCCAAATTTCATATCAATCCGTCGGCGCAATTTTCGTTAAAAGGCGTACGAAGTTTTTGCTTCACGTATTAATATTATGATGATAGGGTTAATAAAATGCTAATGTATAGTATCGGCATTTTAGTCCAAGTTTAATGTAACTATTAAAAGCGAGCCTTAATAACTCAAATTGGTTTTGACTTTGATTTGGCTTTCCAAGAAATAAAACCATTCTTTTCGCTTAATATGGTTCGCAAAACGGGGGCTGACGCCCCCGTCATGAAAAGCTATGACTAGCTTTCCACGAAATCATGACACTTTTCAGTCTTTTTACTGACAATCCTTATCACCTGATTTCGTACACGTACACACTGAAAGGAATCAACCAAATACAATAAAAACTTATTAATACGCTGAATGCGGCTATTATGACAATGATAACATAGAACTTAGTATTCAAACACACATTACCTGTAAGATCTACAATAAGCAAAACATTTACGGTGTATGTCAATTCTACGATTAACATTTACTACACCGAGCCATTTACGTGCCAATTGTCGTAATTGGCAGATGCTTGCCTTTCACGCCGCAGGTCGTGGATTCGATTCCCACCCAGGACAGATATTTGGATGCATGAACATGTTTGTTTATCCTGTGTCTGGGTGTAATTATATATATATATATATATATATATATATATATATATATATATATATATATATATATATATATACATAAGTACGTATTTACAAAAGAAAATTAGTATGTGTTGTAAATCAGATGTCTGATTTCCATAGTACAAGCTCTGCTTAATTTGGGATCAGATGGCCGTGTGTGAATGGGTCGATCTTCAGAGGCATTTTTTTTCGTGTCGGGCTGGATAAATCCATTTTAAAATCGAAAATGTTTTCAAAATATTTTTTTATATACAGTTCGGTGTCTAATCTATGTGATACAAGGCTAATATTATGAATAAGTTTATTTTAAATATTTAAAAAAATATCTTAAACCATAAAATCCTGATCGCTCTGGGTTGACCTAACTCCCGCTTGAATGAAAAAAATATTCTTTAATGTTTTAATGAGAAGGTTTATATGAAACAACTTATTTAAATTACAAAACAAATAGTAAATTTTTATAGTCATAAAATATTTTTACTTATATTAATAATACTTTTGCCACAATTTGAATTTAAAAACGTGACCGGGCATTTTATCTCGTCGCTCTGCGCGGACGCAAAACATCGCGCTCATCCCTAGTAACGCGTTATAGACACTCTATTCCCCTTCCCTGGGCCAACACCAGCAGTGGTCTAATCGCCGAGAAGGATACCCATGTGCCACGTTCCCTAGCTCCAACATTACGAAGGTAAGTTTATGATTGTCCTCTCCTCTCCTCTCTTCTCTTCTCTTCTCTTCTCTTCTCTACTCTTCTCTACTCTTCTCTACTCTCCTCTTCTCTACTATACTCAACTCTACTCTTCTCTTCCCTTCTCTATGCTATTCTTCTTTACTCTACTTTCCTCTTCTTTACTCTTCTATTTATTATTTAATTCAATTCAATTCATTTTAATTCAGTTCAATTTAATTCTCTTCTCTTCTCTATTCTTCTCTACTCTACTCATCTCTTCTTTTCTCTTCTCTTCTCTTCTCTTACACAAACTGAGTTTGCACACTCCAGAAGAAATCCTAGATATGTTACCATATACATAGTTATTTTAACCTTTTAATTAATTTTGCCAGTATTGATTTTAATAAAAAAAATATCCACGAAAAGTCAAATTACTGAAAATGCAAGTGACAGAATTGACACAAAACGCAAATATAACCTTAATAAGTACGACTGTACCCAAATAAGCAACTTTAGAATTTTTGAAACTTATTTATAACACTCAGACTCAGAACAAATAATCGTGCTCATCGCACAGAGATTTGTTCTGGGTGGGGATCGAATCTCTGGCATATCATTAAACCAACAGGCCAGTCATACAGACACATATTTTTCATGATTAAACATCACGTATATGGCAAGCAATAATTTATCAGCGTATACAAAGAGGCACATTCGTCATAACTCCATAATATTTCCATTGAAATCAATCTTTGTCAACGTTTGTCGGGATTTTATCTCTAACAGTGATTCACAATGTTTGATTAACAGTCGTATTTTCAGCAGCTTCCTATTTGTGTAACACCATGATCATTAATATGAACAACAACAGTTTACTTTCGTTTTCCAAATACAGTTTTCCAATATATACTACTTTATACACAATAATAATAACTACTTTGTTGAATTTCGTCAATAGTGGCCATTGTCAGTGGAGAATGGCCATGTCCGATAAGTCGGGCAAGGGGTGAATACTGATTTTTATTTAGTAACAATAGTATAGTATCCATGAATATTGGACCGGCCACTTATCCAGGTAATAGGGATGAAATTTCCACTTATAGTAAATAAATCATATTGTGGGACAGTATTGACACACGGCCATCTGATCCCAAATTAATCAGAGCTTGTACTACGAACAAGACACCACCCAGACAAAGGACAAACAAACATGTTCATGCACCCAAATATCTGTCCTGGGTGGGAATCAAACCCACGACCTGCGGCGTGAAAGGCAAACTTCAAAAAAGAAGGGATAACATTTCCAAAGGGACCAAAACGCGGTAGTGATGTCCCTGCTGCTGCAAGCATCCTTAGACTACCATCTGGAGGTATGTAAGATTGTTTGCGTGGTTTGTAAAAGTATTGTTAGTGTAGCGGTAGCGTGTTGAACAGTAGATAACTTCTTGGCCCGAGATGAATAATCCCAAAATCACCCGGGCCAAGAAGTGATTATGGGATGGCGGGGGGTTGGCGGTATTACCTACACCCCCGTGCCTCGGGGAGCACCTAAAACCCTAGTTCCTATACCTGACATCTTCCGGTCATCTCGTTAGTCGTCCCGTTGGATCATGAGAGTGATGGAGTAGGAAGTACTCCTGTGTTTGTGCAGACACTTTACCGTACCGCTAAAAAGCCCCCTCCATTCGGAGGGGGCCGCGTCATGTTATTAACATAGAGCGAAAGTTGCACCAAACTTCCCCAAAAAGCCATGATCTCTCGCCCTCTCCCCGCCAGTAACCGCCCAGAGCCGAGGTTCGAACCCCTCAGGGGGTGCCCTCCGGAGTGGGTTACTTAGTTTTGTAGTTTGCTAGACAGCTCGAGCCCTCCGCTCGCCTCTATAGTCCGGTGAAGTAGTGAAAGCCTCCTAGGCTAACTATAGCGTCATGTCCAAAAAATAATGCAGACACCTTTTCACTATAATATGTCTTGCGCAGTTGGCTAGTCCCCATTGAGACTGGCCGCCGTGGTCGAAATTCGGCCTGGAGGACATTATTATAAAGAGTAATACGGTCAAGGTTGAAGTTTATCTACCAATGTCGCGTCGACTTTAGGACTATGGAATATTAGATATTATTTTGATGGAAGTGATCCTCACGCGGTGAGTTTACTCACGTGACAAACTCGATAAAGGACTAACCACCTTTCTGACCTATGATCACACAAGTCACATAAAAGTACAAACGAAATCTCTGAGATATATTACGCCAATCAACGTTTACATGTATAGAAACATTACTGATGGAAAATGGCCTTTACATTTGAACTCTAAAGGTTCACCATTGTCACCAATTTGTTACACTGAAGACGCGGCGACGGTACAACAAAATCCCTAACATATCGATCAACCATATCTTATCTAACAAGATATATAGTATATTTATTATCTATCATCTGTGAAGTATACAATGTATTTATTACTTAGAGAATGTATAATAAAAGTAGCGAGGAATTTATGGTCTGTTTGATCTACTTCTAAAATTAAACAAGTGAATGGCAAAAACATTGTTCATCGTCCGGAGGAAAACTAACAAATTCAATTTCTTTTTTTTATTTCGTTATATTGTTGCATTTGTGTGGAAAAGTATATTTTAAACTTACAGCACAGCGCATGACGTGGCAGCTACTGAAAAACTCTGCCAAAAAAACTCAGTAGGAATCCTTGAAGATTAATTAGGTATTTTTTATGTGTGTGGCCTTAGAACAACTCAATCCCAAGCTCTTTTGTCATGTAAATAATGAGAATTTTTTTAAGATTCCCTGCTACACAAACTTGCTTTATTAATTATTTTAAACTTATTTGTAGACAATTCTCTATTATCATTGGGAAGTGTTTTGAAGAATCTTTCACATTGCCCCATAAAAGAGTTACTTATTTTGTGGAGACGGATAATATGTAACTAAGATTATGATTATATCTAGTATTTATATTATGTGTATCGCTCCTTTTACAGAAATAATCTATATCTTTATGCACATATAGTAAATTTTCAAATATACATATACTGAGATGATACAATTAGAATGTTAACCTCTGCGAACTTTTCTCTTAGATACACTTTCAGGCCAACATTATAGGTAGCTCTTACAGCTCTTTTGTAAAATAAATACGGTGTTAATGGGCGCCGAGCTACCTCAGAGAAGAATTCCATACAACATAATACTATGAAAGTAACTGAAATTAAAAAAAAACATTCTAGCTGGTAATTTGTAGATGGCGTTTTAGCCAGTGTCCGATTAAATTATATATATTTAATCTCCAATTCTAGCTCTTTTCTCATCAATCCTTTCCAATCAATTTTGGTGCATCAGGTTGATACAATTTTTGGTATATTTATTAACCTTGATACCAACAGATTAGTGCTCGATGATGCTCACAGGCTAACCAAGTACAATAAAAGCTCAATGGTTATGTGTGTGCGTATATTTATTAAAATACCCCGAAAACTGGCTAATAATTATAATTTCTAAAGTGTAAAAGAATTTCTAGACCGGAAGTTCTAGAAATTCTAAAAAAGTCCTTTCAACTATGTTTCTAAATGTGTTTTTTAATTGTATTGCTTTGGCATTGCCATTCGTTTTTACACGTTATCTATAATAAGCAAAACATGCATGTTCATTAATACGAAGTATAAGAGTTATACGATCTTTTGTATTATTATCTGTATGTGTTTTGTATTAAGTATAGTTATATTATCTTTTGTATGCCGTGTTTTACGTAAATAAATATTATGATTATCATTTATGTTCGATAGGTTCAAACCTGCACTGTATGCACTCTTTACCAATTCAGGATAGCCGCTCTGTCGTTATTAACAAAACTGACAAGATACAAAAAGCAACTTGATGTCGCTTTAATGGATCTCTAAAAATCACTAATTTGGCGATATTCTTTGCCGTCAACCACAGAGAATAGAATCTACAAAATGTCCTATTTGATCAAAATTAATTAACTTCCCATGATACAATTTGCGGTAAAGATATAATATTTTATAATATAATATTATTTTATTACCCTCAATATAGAACGCGGATAATAAAATATTGGTAGCAATTCTGTTTTCCATGACTAAAATAATGTAAATGTCATTAATGGCCCTGGTAATGAGCAGATTTAACGTATTGATTTCAATATTTAAATATGTCTTTCTAACTAGCCCTGCCCCGCGCTTTTAGCCGCGTAACTTTATAAATAATAGCCTATATGTCATTCGGATATATAACTACAAAGTTTAACCAAAATCCGTTCAGTAGTTTTTGCGTGAAAGAGTAACAAACATACACACTCACACGCTCAGAAACTTTCGCCTTTATAATATTAGTGTGATATAGTTATTATGAAAATGACGGGACTTGTTTAGTTCTAGCAATTAACTTTTAGCATCTAATACTGAAGGAAAATAATTCTAGGTGATGGACATACTTTTCTTCCCTTTGGTGTGGAAACGATGAGTTAGTCAGGGAGTCGTCCAGGTGCCTTATCAAATCGTCAGGTGCCTAAAGAGCTGGCTTATACCTAATTCAACGTACAGACGCCAGCACATCAAGCTACCCCAATCTGTCAGCTTTTCCCAATTGAAAGTGAACCTTATGCTTATGTAATAAAGTTGAAAATCTATACAAGAAATTTGACAGACTGGGGTAGCTGGATGTGCTGGCGTCTGTACAACGACGTAATGTTGTCAGCTATCTAGGCATCTTGCCTGCCGGTGACTACTTGAACTTAAACTACGTATATACGTTTTTATATTTGTGCTACACATACATTTTTTTATTCTAATCTATACATATAATAAAATCGTAGGAAAGTCAAAACTGTACATTGAATATTTTTTAAAAAGGATACTTGGGGCGTGATCTACAATCGACATCGTAACCAAAAATATAGTTTTTAGAATGTTTGTCTGTTAATCTGTTTGTCTGTATGTATGTCCGGGCTAAACTCAAAAAATACTGCATGGATTTACTTCAAATATTGCATGAATATTACGAAGAGGTCGGGTCAACATATAGGCTACATATTATCACGCTATGATCTACGGGGGACGAGCTATGATCATTTATAAAATTTAACGCGGGTAAAACCGCGGGGCACAGCTAGTCTACAATAGATGTCGAAGCCAAAAATATAGTTTTTAAAATTTTTGTCTGTTTGTCTGTATGTATGTCCGGGCTAAACTCAAAAAATACTGCATGGATTTACTTCAAATATAGCATGAATATTACGAAGAGGTCGGGTCAACATATAGGCTACATATTATCACTCTATCATCTACGGGGGAGGAGCTGTGATAATTTATAAAGTTTAACGCGGGTAAAACCGCGGGGCACAGTTAGTTTATAAATTAAATTATAGTTATAATTGTAAAATTATGTTACTGATGTTGTATTTTTACAATTAATATTTTAAACTTGCTAAAAATTAAAATATTGGCACCATTTGATAAGATTTTATTGACAGTAAGTAATTATTTCTATTAAATGATCTTTAATTAAGTAATTATACTTCAAGTAAATTTAGTTAAGCTGGATGCTGATAGACCGGACATCGTAGACATCCTTGGTGAGTTCTTTATTTAGCAATGGACGTCTGACATGATGAGATTTAAAACGATTGTATACAATTATGTAAACAAAACGTATAAAAGCGAATCCGCTATCTGCCTTTGATCTGAAGATCGATTCTTATATTAAATGCTTAAAAATCATGGCTCGTACTATCAAATAGTTTATTATTGATTTATTTTTGCGAGTCTGCTGGCGGGGTTCGGAGATACGCTGCCTTTCACGCCGCAGGTCGTGGGTTCGATTTCCACCCGGGATAAATATTTGTGTGCATGAACATGTCTGTTTGTCCTGAGACTGGGTGTAAATTATCTATATAAGTATGTATTTACAAAAGAAAAATAGTATATTGTTAGATATACGTCTGCTCTGGCAAGACACTATGCCGGGAAAATCTATGGTAGAGACATGATATTTGGCTGGAGAGGAATGTTTTTTGTAGTAGTGTTTTTCTTTTTGTTATTTCAATTTCACTTTTAGTTCCCAAAAATATATAATATATCAGTTATCTGGTTTCCATAGTAAAAGCTCTGCTTAGTTTGGGATCAGATGGCCGTGTGTGAATAATGTCCCAGGATGTTAGTTTTGAGTGCTTCGTTGGTCTAGCCGTGATATGTTCAGCTGTAGATGATGATTGATGATGATATCATCATCTGCGGCTGAACATGTTACCGCTGGTTCAAATCCTGAGTAAAACTGATTTTGCGATTTTTTTACTGTAGTCTGGGAGTTGGTAATATTAAACCTCCGTATCTCAAAGACCACTTAAAGTCGATAGGTTGTATCGTATGGAACGATTAGCGACATGCCCGGAAAGAGGTCTAGTCTCTTTCCGGGCATGTCGCTAATCGTCCCATGATAGTTATGGAATAGAAAGTTCCCTGTGTTTACGCACTCACTTATGCACTATAATATATCCCGCGCTGATGGCAAGTCTCTATGGAGACCGGCCGCCATGGCCGAAATTCTAACAGGAGGACATAATTACTATTTTTTTTGTGACTTAATTAACAAAACCTTGATAAATGTGAAATCGATATTTGTGAACTGAGTACATACTTGATCCCGATTTAAGAGTTATGACGCAAAATGGCACGCATAATCCTATGGGTAAACTCCATTCATATGACATGATTCATGGAACTATTTTAATTTACGCGTAAGTAGGCCAAACTGTTACGGATTTCCGATGGAATGGATTTTTTAAAGTTTCGTACGTAAATGGCAAAACGGAGCTACCAATAAGAGTGTGAATAAGACTGTACGTCTATCCATATCTCTCAGATCTCCACCTCTAATTGAGGTAGAGATTTGAAAGATCGATTTCATTCATTAACAATAATAGATATAAGTTACAATAATATATATAAGTTACAATAATAGATATAAGTTACAATAATAGATATAAGTTGTGATCCACATAAAAATAAAATTTATTGATACTTACAAACATTTTGATTCTTCAGACATCTTTAAAATGAATTGTATAAATTTTAGTGCGGGTGGGAATCGAACCCACGACAGCGGGGTATCCGGCCCCATGTGCGTTAATCGCTCCGCCGCCGCACCAAGGTTCTGACGCTACAATGAGGGCTACCGTTTTTGTGCTCACCAGTCGGCGCCACTGTCGCGGAAGGTCCACTATAGCTGTCAAAATCATTGTTATTGTGGATGCGACCAATGTTTTTACGAAAAATATTTAAAATCCTGTTAAAGTGTTTCATAAATAGCATGCCGCAGTGTTGTGCAGTCCCCGCACAACACTGCGGCATGCTATTTTTATGAAAAACTTTAACAGGATTTTTATTTTTTTTTTCAAATTATTTACAGTCATCGAGCTGTTACTCATTTTGTAATTTATTTAGTTTTAAACCAAAATGTTTAGTTATAATCGCAGTTTTTATTAATAAACAGCGTAACCCGAACAAAAACAGTGTATTTTGACGTTTCGTAGACCTGCCGCGATGCTAGCGCCTCTAGCGGCAAATTGATACGCGGTAGCCCTCATTATTGAGGGCTACCGTTTTTGTGCTCACCAGTCGGCGCCACTGTCGCGGAAGGTCCACTATAGCTGTCAAAATCATTGTTATTGTGGATGCGACCAATGTTTTTACGAAAAATATTTAAAATCCTGTTAAAGTGTTTCATAAATAGCATGCCGCAGTGTTGTGCAGTCCCCGCACAACACTGCGGCATGCTATTTTTATGAAAAACTTTAACAGGATTTTTATTTTTTTTTCAAATTATTTACAGTCATCGAGCTGTTACTCATTTTGTAATTTATTTAGTTTTAAACCAAAATGTTTAGTTATAATCGCAGTTTTTATTAATAAACAGCGTAACCCGAACAAAAACAGTGTATTTTGACGTTTCGTAGACCTGCCGCGATGCTAGCGCCTCTAGCGGCAAATTGATACGCGGTAGCCCTCATTTTATACAATCCATTCCATATTTCTTAACGCATTTAAGACGCTGTTAACGCCATCTAACCGACACGGCTAACAACAGCCGGAATGCCAATACTTAGATCGGACAATTCCATCAGATGGCGCTTTTAAATTATTCATTTTTTAAGTTTCATTCTGTTCAAGTCTCAAATAAATACCTAAGTTTTAAACCATTGTCAATAAAGGATATATCTGATCTCAATTAAGTGACGTTATTTTTTATATACTTATCCTAATACAGTTGTAAAACAACCCATACTGAAGACGCCTAATCAATATGTAGTCCATAAGATAGAAATTAAAATAAGATAGAATTAATTAGTTGTAGCGATGTCATATGTTTGGAACCCGTAGTGTGAAGCCAGACATAGCCTTGGCTTTTGAAGATTAATCCCTCCCACTAGTCGCCTCTGCATTTACTGTGAGTCATGATCAGCATTTGGTATTCATTAAAATTTTCAGTATTTGCAGCAGCTATTATATGGAATCCCAGCCTCTGTTTTATCATTCCTACACACGGCTACATATCAAGCTATATATTTCCAGTATAAGCTGATCTCGCCTTGTATAGGATTTCCATACAATGAGAGGTCAGCTTATATTGGAAAAGTATAGCTTGATATGTAGGCGTGTGTACCACCTATACATATATATCACTAGCTGTGCCCTGCGGTTTTGCCCGCGTTAAACTTTATAAATTATCACAGCTCCTCCCCCGTAGGTGATAGCGTGATAATATGTAGCCTATATGTTGACCCGACCTCTTAGTAATTCATGCAAAATTTGAAGTAAATCCATGCAGTACTTTTTGAGTTTAGTCCGGACATACATACAGACAAACAGACACACAGACAAAAATTCTTTAAACCATATTTTTGGCTTCGATATCGATTGTAGATCACGCCCCAAATATCCTTTTAAAAACATATTCAATGCACAGTTTTGTCTTTCCTACGATTTTATTATATGTATAATATAGAGACGATCCTACGACACTTGTAATCTGTTGCAATGCTGATTGCTTATTCCAGCGTTCTTTGAAGCTCTCATAATCTTATGGAACTACCTACTATTACGTTGGCTTTCGAACTACATACAAGGAAGAGCGTATTCAAATGTATGACTGCGGCCATATATGCAGTGGCTATGATAATTACAAATTGCATTGGCGCGATAATTACAAATCTATTAGCTGTATATATCAATGACATGTAGTGATCGAGTCAGACTTCGAGATAAACTGACGCGTAGAACAACATGATTTCATAAAGGTGCATGTTACCTCATTCCTGACATATGTCGCCCCCATCGCCTCCAATTGAATGTGAACCTTATGCTTATGTGATAAAGTTGATAATCTATAAAAGAAATTTGACAGATTGGGGTAACTGGATGTGCTAGCGTCTGTACAATGGTTCACGTTCATCTATTGTTAGCCTTGGAACCGTGAGCAATATAAAAACCATTTTGTTTCTTATGTAAAGTAACGGGCACAGAGCATGGCGTCCTTTCCCCTTTTTTAGTAAGAAAAATTTCCATTAATTTTATTACGAAGCGTCTTTAAAGGAAGGACATTATCAATTCCTCGGTACCTAAGTTTGTTTCTTGTATGTATGGTACGTGATTTCTCCGTTGTTTTTTTTTCTAGATCAGCCTATCATCGTCATATCAGCCAAAAGTCCAACGCTGGATAAATGCCTCCGCTAAAGGTGTTTGGATTTTCAAATCCAAACACCTTATGGATTGGTTCACCGCGTTGGATACGAGTAACTCGTATCCAACGGCTTCCAGTGACCTTCACGAGATATATGTATTTATTTAATGATACTATTAGTGTCATTATAACTTTATTTTATTAAAGCGTAATGTGGCGCGTCGTTGTAGCACAGACTTTGATGCGTATCAAATTGAAAAATACGGGAAATAATCAAAATCCAGGTTCATAGGGGGAAGGACCATAATGTGGTGGAAATATTGGATCTATTACGAAAATATACCGAATTACACTTTCACCACTGGTCCGGTCCTATGATCTTTTCCTATAGTTTTGAGGCGAAGTAAAACTGAATCTATAAGCTGGTAGGTACTTCTTAAAGTTTATAGATGGAATCAATTCACCTACCAATGAGAGCGTCTTCAATAGCTACAGCTATTGAACGTGTGAACGTTTCTGCTGGTCTGGAATGTAGCAACAACTCCGACGGTAATGACGGCTTTACCACCTGAGTCGATCACAAATATCGCCGGTTCCACTACACTAAGTTCTATAAGCTGCAGTACATAAGCCATATAAAGTTAACTTAATATATAATAAAAAAATTCGTTTATAAAAACCGACTTCAAAAACTAAAAAGTATAAAAAAAATATCTTATTAAAGATTTACTTTAATACATCTCTTATGCAAACGTAATACCTTTAATATTAATGAAATACTATAATTTGTATGTGCTACCTATTGATAGGTTTGAAGTCGGTGCCAAGCCAAATGTAATAGTAAGTACCACACTCGCCGCGCGTTACTTTCA
The DNA here is from genome assembly GCA_951640165.1 of Pseudoips prasinana. Taxonomy (NCBI): domain Eukaryota; kingdom Metazoa; phylum Arthropoda; class Insecta; order Lepidoptera; family Nolidae; genus Pseudoips; species Pseudoips prasinana. Next base: position 24,512,229 of record OX621251.1, on the reverse strand, counting down.
GCGGGATAGCTTCGAATTTCTACACAAACAATCCAAGCGGGCAGACGTCGCGGCGTCGTCGCGTCGTCTCGAAATATAGTAAAATTGTGATGCGTTGTCTCCTAATTAATAATTTATCTGTTTGCTTTTCAGGGCCACATATATATTCATATATACGTATAATATAGATTTATTATAACTATAGTAACTCATTCAAGTATTAATATTAAATATATTTTTATGAGACAGTTTCATATTAATTCATATTGTTCTTTAAGTTTATTTACGTAGGTTAATCTTTAGTGTAGGAATTTCATCACAAAGTATGAAAGATGTATGTAATATTAACTTTTATTTTGCTTAGGGCTTGGCACCGACTTCAAACCTATCAATAGGTAGCACATACAAATTATAGTATTTCATTAATATTAAAGGTATTACGTTTGCATAAGAGATGTATTAAAGTAAATCTGTAATAAGATATTGTTTTTATACTTTTTAGTTTGAGAAGTCGGTTTTTTTAAACGAAGTTTTTTTTATTTGTTCCTTTTTAGTTTCTAGCTAAATGAGTAGGACTACGAAAGGTGCCGCGCGCACAAACGAGAACGGAAAAAAGAAATATCCTCCGAAAAAATGTTGTTCGAAACTCTTTTTCACGTTCTTGTGAGACAGTGAATGATCGAAAAGACCGTTTGTAAAGTAAGAAAAACTATATAAGATTACGTTCACTCCAAGAAAACATGCACAGTAGGAGTCTAGACTCGCCAAGATTCATGAAAGTCTGAACAGCAAGCGCATAGGTCAGGCCGTATTTATGACCATCTAGCTAACGAGTCTGTGTGCTTATAGATAGGTCTTATTAATGAACGAATAGCCATCAACCAATAGTCTAATGAGCAGAGGGCATGAGTCTATGAATACTAGGTCTTATTAATGATCGATTAGCCAACGAGTCTACTGAGCAGTGGGCTCATAGCCTAGGTCTTATTTATGATTGATTAACTAACGAGTTTGCTGAGCAGAGGGCTGTTAGACTAGGTCTTATTCATGATCGTAGTCGTCGTCGAAGGCTCATAGACTAGGACGTATTGATGATCAAGAGATAGAGAGAGAGAGATAGATCTCGTTCATACCAATTTTCGGTGGAAGTATTTGTTTTAGTTTTATCATTCTCTTATTTTATAAGTTACAGGGGTTGGGTTCGATGATTTTTTTTTAAATTCTGTTCTAAGTATGGGCACCCTCGAAATTTGTTTTTCTCTTTTTGTGTGAAAATCTTAATGCGGTTCACGGAATACATCTGCTTACGAAGTTTCGACGGTATAGTTCTTATAGTTTCGGAAAAAGTGGCTGTGACATACGGACGGACAGACAGACATGACAAAACCATAAGGTTTCCATTTTTTGCCATTTGGCTACAGAAAGAAGAATCACGTAAATCGGTTCATAAATCTCAGCGTAATCAGTGCACGTACATAAAAAAATGCGCTTGTCCTAAAAGGTGCGCCTACATGAGCTTCCATAAACGAGCTTATACGCGCGTATTAAACGCTAGTCATCTAAAACTGTTATTAATGTTCATGCCAAGAAACACTTGAACGGTATGAGTCTAGCTAGACTGGCTAAGATTTAAAAACGTCGGTGCCAAAGACAGTTACATCGTCCACATAAATAAAAAATTTCATACAAAAATGTCCATAAAATAAAAACTACTGGGCCAAACTATATAAAATTTTTATGGGACCAAATGGCAACTATTCCGAATCAAACTAAAAAAGAATCACGTTAATCGGATAATAACTCTCCGAGTAATCGGTGTACATACATAAAAAAAATACCGGTGAACTTGAGAACCTCCTCCTTTTGAAGTCGGTTAAAAATAAAAGTAAAATAACTCGAGCGGTAGCGGAGTACCCAGATACAAAAAAAAATCGGGTAGTAGAAAAAACCGGTTGCTATAGGTGCGACCTGTCGCTCGCAGCGAGTATGCGTAATCCATTGATATGTTTTAAATTTCGATCCAAATAAAAAGAATCACCGGATTCTTAGATCGCTGAGACGATCGAAGAAGATGTGCAAAAACAGTTTTATTAAAGATAATGAATACAGAGTGATAAGTAAGAAAGAAGTATAGTTATTAAAAAAATACTTTTACTTTATCGTATGGGCAGTGGTTAAACTAGTATCAGAGTTATTCAAGCCCCGTTGTCGTCAATGACAGCTTAAAGCTGCACCGAGACGCTCAGATATAAAATCACTTCGGCGGTCACCCATTTATAGTTTGCATGATGAAATGCGTAGGTACGAAATGCTCACACGCTTTATACGTATAAACCAATTATTTACGGACACAAAGCCAACCCAGACCCATAAATATAAAGACATCGAGGTAGAAACGAATTGTAAACTGTAACACCGCAATTGGTCATGCTTACCAAGATTTAAAATGCACTAAATGGGATTATTCCAAATATTTTACTTAATTAATAAAATACATCCTAAAATACATTTTTCTGGCAGAAAAAGAATATCCAATTAATGGCTTAAAACTTCTACGGATTTATTGTTAGACCAGACCTCTCTTCAAATATAAAAACAAAGTAAAGAAAGAGAGAACATAATAATATAAAGACAATAAAGAACATTCGTTTTTGTGAATATTTTTTAAGAGCGACCATGAGGGCATACTGTGTATATGTCTACAAGACTACGTGGCTGACGTCAAAGAACATCACCACCCCATCTCATCCCAAGGGGGGGGGGGCGTAGAAAGCAAGCACCTGTCTGTGTCCTATGACCATCATACTACCATCGCGAGCCCACTTACCAAGCGTGGCGATTATGGTTTATGGCAATATATGACCATCATACTACCATCGCCAGCCCACTTACCAAGCGTGGCGATTATGGTATATGGCAATATATGACCATCATACTACCATCGCCAGCCCACTTACCAAGCGTGGCGATTATGGTATATGGCAATATATGACCGTCATACTACCATCGCCAGCCCACTTACCAAGCGTTGCGATTATGGTTTATGGCAATATATGACCATCATACTACCATCGCCAGCCCACTTACAAAGCGTGGCGATTATGGTATATGGCAATATTTTGGGCAGGCCTTTGTCGAGCAGTGGACGTCATTCGGCTGATATGATGAAAGAAGATGAGTTAATTGCTATTGGCTAGTAAAGTACTCGCTAAGACGTGACCATCCAGAGTTGTTGTAACAAACAAGTGACACAAATAATAATAATAATTATTTATTTTCACCACATCAAATTCATTGAGTACATTTAGGTATACTAAGTGTGCTTATAAATACAGTATGTGTAGTATACTGGTACAATAAAAATATAAAGGTTCATTACGATCCTAGGTCTCATAGATTGGTGTGGTGACTAGCATCTTCGCTAAGTTATTTTTAAAATAACTTGTAATAAAGATGCTCTAGGCCCAAACTCCCTGAAGAGCACGCTGACATCGGTAGCGAATAGTAGTTTTTACATTTATTTAATATTAGATTATATTGATTGATTAATTAAGATGATGATTAGTGATTAAAAATAGAAGTTAAAATAACAATTAATAATTTAAAATAAAAGCATGCAAAAATGTGTGTGTGTGAAAAATCCATCATTGTGTACAGAATTTATTTGCTGTGCCGGATATTGCAGGAGTTTAGTTGCCAGCTATCTGACCGGTCTTTGCATTTATGTTTTTGGCACCGTTAAATACTACTATTTTGGGAGCCTACACCAAGTAGAACTAAATAATATTACACTCTCATAAAAGATTTGTGTAAAAAAAAATAAGTTCAGTTCAGAGTACTTAATTTTTTTTAAATCTTCTTTAGATAACCTATCGTACGAGTAGTTTCCGTGTAAATGCTAAAATAAAAAGTTAGGCGCTTCTTATTTCTTTAGAATTCTTTTCTAAACTATTTTTGTTACGCGTTCTTTATAATAAGCATGACTTTTTAGCAATTACGCAGAGAAAACCACTGCCATAAAATTTTAGCAGGTGTTTTAAAATGCATATATTTTATATAAAAAAACTGCGGAGAAGTCGAAATTTTCAATAACAGATTGTCCACCTATAAAAAATTATGTTTTTATATTATTAAGTAATTTTAATTTAAATTGTTTTATCATTAATATTCACTTTTTACTCTTTGTTTTATATTTTATGTTTCGTTTTTTATGTTAATTTTGTTTCCTTAATTTTAATATTATTTTAGCTACAGTATTTTTCATTTTATATTTAGTTTTAGTTGTTATATATTTTTTGTTTTTTACTGATCTCACGAGTGTCATGAAACTGTGCATGTTGTGACACCTTAATAAACTGTGCATTTGATTTTAATTTTCAAGTGTTGTATTTAGACTAGCAATAATGTAACAGTTACTGGTTGTCCTAAATAAATAAAAAAACGATCCCCACCCAGGTTTTATCCTGGTTGGGGATCGAAGCCTCGACCTTTGGCTTAGCAGTCAGCGCAAACTTGCCAGAGGTAATTTGTCTTGTTCTTTGCCTTTCACACCGCACGCAGATCGTGGGTTCGATTCCCACCGGGGACAAATATTTGTGGGTATAAACATGTATTTGTTCTCGGTGCAAAATCTAACAATTATGTTATCTTGTTTGTCCTGTGCGTGGATGTAATTACATATCTATAAAAGTATGTATTTAGAAAAAAAAAGTAGTATATGTAGTATATCTGATTTCCATAGTGCAAGCTCTGCTTATTTTGGGTTCAGATCGCCGTGTGTGAATAATGGTCCAGGATATTCTATATAGTTATTGTAACTACGAGTAGCTCATTTTTCAATTCAAAACAGCTGATCCCTAGCTGTTCCAATCCAATTAATTTTGTATTCATTGATCTAATTCTTTTAATTTAATTGATTGACTTAGAAGTTAGTTCACTAATAGCAAGTGTATTCACTTCAGCCGCAACAAGACCGCCATCGTTTGCACTCAGTGATCAAAGTTCACTGAATGCTGCTCATGTCACTGGCATTTGCTGTCACTCGTCACAACTTCGATGAGTCGTGATAAGTGACAGCAAAAATTAACGAAACTTTACACATATAAGCAAGCCGCTGTAAATCCCTACAATTTTTGCAGCGATATTTACTGTCCCATTATAGAATCGCGACTATAAAAGAGAGTGTAAATAAAATGACAAAGTCATAATTCATAGACAAGCCTTTATTGTCAAAGTGTTGGTGGACATTCCTGATCTAGGTATTTTATTCCACTCATCAGCTTGATTCTAAAGACTTGGGCCGGAAGATGACAGCTTACTGTAAAAGTAAAAATACATGTAATTAATTATTATTATAAATATACGTAAAAAAAAAGACAAGTTTTTCCACATAACATTATGTAAGTCTTAAGGCCGTTTACAATTCCTCATTAATGAAGTAGTTCAATAAAGTAATATTCAACTATTTAATTGGAGAAGGCCTCATTTATACAATTTATATATTTATATTTTCTACTCACTGCCTGGTTGATGTTGAGGATGATCTGGACCAGAGGGCTGGAAGGAGCCGTAACGGGGGTCTCGACGGGGGAAGGCGCAACAACGACGGGAGCAACGTCGACGGGGCTGGGGGCAATCACGGTGGGGGCATCGACGAGACCAGCGGGGGTAATGACGGCAATGACTTCCTGAGAAATAAATTACAAACACATTTCAATACCTGCCTACTTAATACCCAGCCAGTTATAATTAAGCTATCTCGGGGCACTCGATACTGGTTTTCGTCCATAGATAGAGTCCGACGCTACAAAGTCGGACACAGCTGGAGTAGAATTTCAGAATATATGTTTATAAAAGAAGATCCTACGGTTTAGGCGTATAGATGTTATATTCTTCACGTTAGTTCCTAATACCTGCCATAAAACAATAACCAACTCAATCCGGCTTCGTGTTATTTTTTATAATGGATTTATTTGCAATGATTGTTAACTGCGCTCACCATATTGTGGCCGTCATAGAGAGCAGTCATCATGTTGTTGAGAGCAGACTCAAGGTAAGGCAGGAGCTCAGGGTTGGTGGCTGGGTCCTGGATGGCGTTAGACAGCTCATACAGAGTCCAGGGAGTCACTTCCATGGCGGGCATAACAATGGAGGCGGCAGCGGGGATCTGGGGAGATACATAAAATAACCAATCAATTACACCTGGTTTCGAAACTGCTTCTGATGTCTTTTGATACTCATTTCATTTACCAAGTCAAAGATTTCCTTGACTCGATCCCAACAAAGAGTTTCTTCTAATTTCTTGGAATTTGTTCACATTCTATCTTGGGTTTAAGATATTTATTTTCTCAAAAGAATTACAATTCACTTTTTATATGAAATATATATTATATACTTTAAAGTAGGCTTAAATACCAAAACCTTTAAATTATAAAACAAAATATCACTTACGACTTGTCCTGCGAAGCTGGCTTCCATCATGGCGTTGAGGGCCTGGGTAAGATGGGGCACGAGAGCGGGGTCGGTTTCAGGGTTCTGGAGGGCCTCGGAGATATCGTGCATAGACCATCCTGAGAGGTCGACGGCGGGGATGGTGATGGTGACGGTTTCCTGTTAAATATACATCAAATAGAATGTTAATGCTTATGAATATATTGCTATTTCGAGCTTCAACTGCAGAGTGTATAATAGAGTCCAATTAGATCAGGGAGTATGACTGTTTTTAAACGAATTATTTAATGTTCTAGTTTGCTGCTACATTCCGCACAACCATTTCACAATGATTTATATCATTTATATAATATGTCTTTTTATAAATTGTGTGCTTTATTAGTTACAAATTCGAATAAAATTGACAAAAGTGGGTGTAGATTCAATACAGATTTTGTGGTAAATAAACCATTTCAAAATGGATAGCTTGAAGTACAGACAGCCAGCACATCAAGCTACACCAATCTGTCGAATTTCCGCATTTGAAAGTGAAACTTATGCTTATGTGATAAAGTTGAAAATCGATAAAAATAATTTGACAGATTGGGGTAGGTGGATGTGCTGGCGTCTGTACAAAGAGCCATTTGCTATCAACGATTCTTTACTCGATCTATGGACAACGATCGAACTACTATTTTAAATAACATGTATGTTATGTAAGGATAATCCGATTGTACTCACCACTTGATTGCCATTGAAGAGGTCTACCATCCAGCTGTTAAGAGCGCTGGTGAGGACAGGCTTGATAGCGGGGTCTAGGTAGGGGTCGTTGATAGCCGCGGAGAGCTGGTTCAAAGTCCAGGTTTGTTGGCCGCACGCCACGGCAATCAGGGCAGCGAAGATAGCGAAGAATTTCATTTTAAATGATTTTATGCTGCTGAATAAAATATTTCAAGGATATCCATTAACCTGTTTTCTTAGCACCCTAGCTGATTAGTAAACTCACGTCTATCCACATAAAACAATCAGTCTTGGGGCTACTAATTTATTAAGAAAAAAATTAAGTGTACAATTGTGCACAGGGCAAATATGAAATACTTGGTAGAATTGTATTAAATGTAAAGAAATATCAATTCTAAAGAAAAACTAGTCATCCTTGAAATAAAAAATCGTAAGAAAAAAATTTTGATTAGGTCTTTATTACACAAATCCATATAAGATGTTAAAAGATAATATATTTTGGCTTTCCGCTAACACTGTAAATTAATAGTCTACTCACCAACCACCGCAATGTATGGTATATGGAGAAAACATTCAGTATACCTTATATTTATACGAAAGTAATATCTATACAATCGTCAGTAGAATCTGTACAATAAACCCTATCATGAATTTTTTATTGCATTCATCTATATTACGCATAATATAACTCTTATAAATATTGATAATTTGCGCAATAAATTTTTAGTGAAATCTTTATTTCATCTTTAGGTACAGGTAGGACTTTTTATCTATTATCATATCTCACTTTTGATGACTACATATATTATTTCACAGGGGGCACTATCAGTGGGGTCGTAAAAGTCTCATATGTAAGCATGATGATCCGGAAGATAAAATTCTTGTATGATAGTTTATTTAAATCACATTTATTTATAGGTACTACGAATTTTATTTTATTAGCCGTGTGTTTTCAATAACAGAGTCATCCCATATCATCTCATGGGTTTCGTAAAAGGCGCTTAAGGTAATACATCAGATATTCAGGCAGCAGCGCCATTTTCAGCGCCATTTTGGTACTAGCTAACTACGGTCGCCAATTCGCATGCCAAGCACCTAGGGCAAACTCATCGAAATGGCAAACGTTATAAAGACCTTTGGCAGAGGCCTATGTCCAGCAGTAGACGATTCCTACTGATGACGTGTGATGTGATTATTAAATGTATATAGGGTGTAGGTAATTAAACTAATGTGGTGCATCTCATTTGGGCTACCCAAGAACGCAAGACATATTAGAGTGCAGAAGTATGAGCTCAAACACGGAATGCACTCTTTCTGAGAGAGAGAGTGCTCTCATAAACTAAAGGGACGGCTTTCCGACACGACTGGAAGAGGCAGGGGCAGCTTTACGTACTCACCGAGGCACGGGCGTATAACACCGCCAACTATAAAGCAGTACAGTATTAAGTCATACAGAGCTAATAAAGTGATTTCCATTGAAAATAAATCCTAGTACAATTTCAACAAAAAGTATGATAAATTAGGACAAAAGAAAAACATAAATATATTTCTATTTTTTGAAGTAACAACATATTTAGCGGCGTTGTGCACTTTTTTGGGATGGGTATAAAACTTGAAACTCGTCTACATATATATTATTTATGGTTTCATAAAGGTGTTATGCCAAAATATTAAAAAGTGTGTCCTTGCAGAATTACGGACGGGTCTTATTTTTTACTTCACTCTGGCCGTTTATGCACTCACATGACCGCAGCGTTTTAAGGGACATTTTGTGTCATTTTCATATTACAAAGATGTATAGTAGAAATCGGGTAGGTCCTAATACGCTACTCTGTGAGACGCCGCTCATTGAAAGTAGAGTCATGTATGGAGGAGCATAGCCCTTTAAAAACGACGCTTGGACGCTTTATCACACTAATATTATAAAGGCGAAAGTTTGTGAGTGTCTATGTTTGTTTCTTCGTTAAGGCTTGGGCAATTTTAATAAAATTTAGTATGGGGTTAGCTGACACCCTGGATTAACACATAGGCTATAATTTATAAAGTTTAACGCAGGTAAAACCACGGGGCACAGCTAATATCTAATAAACAGATATTTGAAGGATACAAAGCACACCCAGACCTATAAGTATAAAGTCACCGTAAAATTTTCGAAACGGTAACCACTCTAATTGGCATACGATTTAAAATCAACTGAATGTGATTATTTCATATAATTTACATAACTATCGATGAAATACCCCAAATACCTTTTTATACTAGAACGCTAACTCTTAACTAATAGCTTGCAACTTCTATGGATATCTTATATAAACGAACCTCCGTTAAAATTATTATTATAATTTGTTTTTAATATTTAGTCAATTTTAGTAAAACGAATGCTTGAACCCACTATAGTGAGCAGGTCGAACCTTGAGGTCAGATTTCAAGTTGGACCAATGATCTTCTGAAGGTGGCTGAAAGCTGCTGGATGCAGTTATTGTGGCAAGCAGTTATGAAGATATTTGGGGGAGGGTTTTGCCCAGTAGTTGTCTTTCGGCTGATATGATGATGATGATATATCACTTATATATATCGTTATATATTTAACTGATTTGATGGTTAAGTTCTCGCTAGGAGACACCAGGGTTTGCTTAGTCCAGCAGCAGGACATAACCAATTTGTTACTCATATCATTCTTCATCATTATCTTCATTTTGAATTTCAATTCAATTCAACGTTTTTTGTTTTCATGTAATTTTGCTATTATTTTTGGTATTTAAGCTTTATCCTTCCACTATTATTTGATTGTATGTTATTTTTTATATATAGCTATTAATGTTAATAATTTTGTATGTTCTGTAGTTTAATATTTGTCCGTGTTCTGCTTTTCATGTTACTTTTTGTCTCGTTTCGATGTTTATTGTTTATGGCTTGTTTTTGGAATTAGTCTTGCACTAATTCATATAATTAATATAATTAATTTAAGAGCGTGGCAAATGGAAATCCTTTGTCTCTGCCTACCCCTCTGGGAAACAGGCGTGAGTCTATGTATGTATGTATGTATAATTAATTTATTGTAATTAACTTTAATAATGTAAAATTTTAATGCTGTGGTCGTCTTTAAGTGTTGCAGCACTATTATTTTTAAGTATGTACGTGTCTTATAACTGTATGAGTGTATGTAACGTTGACGATCCTTAAATAAATAAATAAAAATAAAAATTAGGATGTTTGCTTCCTTTGCCATAGCTACCGAACAATTTAGAAGAGTACAGTCAACAGCAAAAGTAGATGATCAAAGTTAGATATTCAATACTAATTATCATAAATTGCGACAAAATAGTGTGGTGGTGAAGAGTATCTAGTTGAAGGTGTGCGTGAGTGTTAAGTGTAAAAAATATTAACTAGTGAAAACTGCCGCCCAATAACATCATAAACTCAAAACTCAGGTCCGATTTTGATCATCTACTTATGCTGTTGACTGTACAGTTGACGGTCATTGTTAATTTTCAATTTCCTTATAATATGCGCCCGGAATCGTTTCCATTTTTGATCGTTCACTTTTTTTTATGACAGAAATACTGTATATATAGCTGAGTGTTAAAGTACTCTCCTCACTGCTAACTCTCCGCTTATATGTTGGATCCCCAATTGTGTGAAACATATATTTGGCCTGTTGGCGTGGTTGGTAGATACGCTGCTTCTCACGCTGGAGGTCGTGGGTTCGATTCCCACCCAGGACAAATATTTGTGTGCATGAACATGTCTATTTGTCCTGAGTCTGGTTGTAAATTATCTATATAAGTATGTATTTACAAAAGAAAAATAGTATATGTAGTATATCAGTTATCTTGTTTCCATAGTACAAGCTCTGCTTAGTTTGGGATCAGATGACCGTGTGTGAATAATGACCCAGGATAAAAAAAACAAAAATATTCCATAGGAAGGATATACGTTTTATTAATAAGAAGAAAAATAAAATGCTATTTCCAAAGCGGGTACTGGTTGGTTGGAGTCGTATTCACACGACAACCAAAATGTTAAAGCTAACTAAAAAGTTGTAGGACTAAAAAGACCATTGTTTTCTGGACTATTAATATTACGCATATTTTCTAAAAAATACGAATTATTTAGCAATAACATAGAGAAAAGTAATACTATAAAATATATGCGTGTGTATATTTTTTATTATTTTGTATATTTCTAGAGTTGTGCCTTTGATTTGTTTGGGTAGCAAATAGTTGTAACAAATACATCTTGTAAATATTTTGACGAAATAATAACTGGTTTGAATAAATTTTGGCAACGGTTGCACAAGATTTCAAAAACATAACTGACATGAGAAAGAACAATTTACGAGCTCTATGAAGCATAGGGTTATGATATCATTAACATTCAATCTTCGGGCTATAATCGGCTTAATAATAATCCATATCTCAATCCATTGCTCGAATAACAATCCATATCCCAATATATCACTAAATTTGTATGGAAACTCAAGATCACGATCCCGCCAGACCAAGTCTTCTTAAGCCGAATCATTTCCAAATGGCCACGAAGACGAAAGATAGCGAGTCTTCTCATATTATGGCTTAACATGGAGATAGCAGCCACATGTTTGCGGAGTCAACACCAGGTAAGAACTACACAGTTTTTAAACGTAAAGAATGTTTGTTGCAAGTCTAGCAGTGTTAAAAACGAATATTTTAAAAATGTTTCAGAGTTCTGCTTAATATTTCTTCTGAGTTTAATGTAGACCATATAGTTAATAGGAATTAATTTACGACCTTCTTTATTAAAGTATTTAAAGAGGTCCTTGATGTTATGTCATTCCGGCACAATTTTTGTAATTTTCTATTTCAGTTTGTAGCAAGCAAACTTGCGTTGAAATGTTTCAACTTTCGTTTTGTGGATGATAGCATGTCTGTGGAATAAAAACCCTCCAAGATTCAAGTACTAATATTAGGTACTACACTATCGTTCGATGGATTAGTACCTAATTGAGTTGAAAGATAATACTCATCTTGTATTTAGCCTAACCCCTAAGGAATTAGGAATCTCCAAATATGTAACTTCAAAGTTCTTCTACTCATAATATTATGTTGACATATTTTGTTATGAGTATAAAAATGTATCAACTAGTCATATACAACATGTAACGCTATTAACGCACACCCTCAAACACCCCAATTAGAATATTATGTTGTTATCGTAATACATACACAGAATTTTTAATTTAACATGTATATGCATTGTTATTTAATAAATTCGTTTCTTGGAATAAAGTTTATTTTTCTTTATTTGGTATTGAATGATGGAATTTGTATGAATACTAATAAATCTGCGATTGAAAAGTCTTATTAGTTTGACTTACGGTCCATTTCAATTTGTTTTTACTGTACAGGGTTAATATGACAATAATTTCCGTAGTTTTAATTATTTTGGAATAAAAAATTACCTATATTAAAAATGATATAAATCGATTCAGTAAACGATTCTGAACAAACTGTTTTCAGGATGTGCGTTAATTAAGTTACATATTGTATTTAGCAACAAAACAGAAATTAGGCACCTTTATTTGATAAGATAAATGGACATTCGACAATATAACCTAACCTATATTTTCTGGAATATTGATATACACATATTATAGGATCGTTACTATAGATAAGACTCTAAATAAAATTACCATGTAATAATTCATAGAGAAGCCTTTATTATTAGATGTGGTGATAGACATTCGTAATTTACGTAGTTTATTCCACTCATCAGCTGGATGTTAAAGTCTTGGACTGCAAGATGACGACTTACTGCAATAATAAAAATAACTATTATAAATACATGTAATTAATGCTTTTACCTTAAAAATATGTAAAAAGTGTAGGAAAGTAGAAGATCAAGTCGTTACAAACAGCATTAATTAAGTCTTAACATTCTATATACATAGACTCATACATATATACACGCCTGTTTCCCAGAGAGGTAGGCAAAACCAAGGGATTTCCATTTGTCACGATTTTTGCATACCTCCTTTGTCTCGTTTACTGTCATTATAATTCATCACTAAGTACTATATTCAAGACTTTCATTGGATGAGGTACGCCATTAATACAAGTTGTATATATTGTATTTTCTACTTACTTCCTGGTTGATGTTGAGGATGATCTGGACCAGAGGGCTGGAAGGAGCCGCAACGGGGGTCTGAACAGACTCAACGGGGGCGGGGGTCACGACGGGGGTGGGGGCAATCACGGCGGGGGCATCGACAAGACCAGCGGGGGTGATGACGGCAATGACTTCCTGAGAAATAAATAAGAAGCATACTGTACGCAATTTTTAGGCAGGTACCTATTTAATTCCACTGCTCTATAAAGGATCACCAACAGATATTTTCGTACAGAAATAGAATTCAACTCTACATAGACACAACTGAGTTTGATTTCATAATTTCTATTTTTCGTATAAAATACATCCTATCGACGCCGTACAGTGAAAACCTCGAATGTCAAATTTTAACTAAATTAGCTTCTTTGCATGTTTTGTGTAAGAAAACCTCGAAACGCATATTTCGGATCGACGTCACTGAGCTGCTGACACTCCTAACGCCATCTTCGATCATATGTGAGAACCTCGTTCGCATGATCGCATTCAGTCTGCTGTACCTACCTCAGAAGTGCTCCTGAAAAGTTAGCTCGTAAATTACACTTCCGAGCTTTTCACTCTACGGCGTTGCTATGGTTTTGCTGTAACTAGCTACTGTTTACTAATAATTATGAGCGAAAAAAATATATCCAATTTAATTCGAAGACGGGTTGTTTTTTATATATTATTTACAATTTTCTCATGTATGGCGTATAACTGTCAAATCTAACCATTCATTTTCGGATTTTTACAAGGTGATATTGTGGCTGGTTTTTATCCAAGACAAAAGCTAACCATATTGTGACCGTCATAGAGGGCAGTCATGATGGTGTTGAGAGCAGCCTCAAGGTAGGGAAGGAGCTCAGGGTTGGTGGCTGGGTCCTGGATGGCGTTAGACAGTTCGTGGAGAGTCCAGGGGGTCACTTCCATAGCGGGCATAATAATGGAGGCAGCAGCGGGGACCTGGGAACAAATAAAATTACTTATAAATAATACTTGGTTTCAAACAAAGTCCGCGGATGTCTCATGCACGCACTCTGATGTGTTTTGAAACATGAAGATTTCTTTTGAAGAGACACACTTAAAGATCAAAATATGTACTTAATGAAATGAATTACTTAATGAAAGTCCACTGTACTTAATTCCTACGTACACTACATTTCAAAATTTCAATCCCACACAGAGTGTCTTTGAATTTGGTCTTGGAGTTTGTAAGATACGCAGCAATCGAATCCATAATTAAATACATTGTATCTTTAATTGTGTTTATATAAAACAAAATAGCACTTACGACTTGTCCTGCGAAGCTGGCTTCCATCATGGCGTTGAGGGCCTGGGTAAGGTGGGGCACGAGAGCGGGGTCGGTTTCAGGGTTCTGGAGGGCCTCAGAGATATCGTGCATGGACCATCCTGAGAGGTCGACGGCGGGGATGGTGATGGTGACGGTTTCCTGTTAAATATGAATGAAAAAGAATGCAAAGGGGTTATGAAAGACCATTTTAAAGAAGTTATATTAGTCGAAATATTTACTGCTACGACATTTGTATTTAAAGATTATTTTTTTATACAGACTACACCTACAGTAGTGAATTTAATCTTTTGTGTCGCGAAGTAGCATCCTTGACTAGACTGTGAGTATCCTCGAATATAGGAATCACAACAACAATCACAAGAACCGAGACATTCAGGAAGGAAAAGATGCCAGGCATTATGCCATAGTCCAATGAATTAAAAGCACTGCTACAATCCAGTAGAACTAAGACAGTGATTCCATAGCCAAGTAAATATCGTCTGTGATTTTTACACGTGCAGTGACGGTGCTGTGGCAAGGAAAAGCCGTACTGGAAATAATTTAAAAGGTTGTGAGTACAGAGGTACGACTTCTCTAGGATCTTTGACGGGAAAAGAAGGATTGAAATTATACTGTGATGAGTTAAGAAAGAAGGATTAGTGGTTTTAGGAATACGTGATTTTTTCTGCTTGGATACAAACTCTCATTTTCTTTTTTAAAGACAACGCCAGTATCAGGGAATTTAATCCCTGTTTCGCGGGGTGCTTTACATACATATAATAGACGGACACAAATTACGTCCAGACTCAGAACAACCATTTATGGGTCACACAAATGATTGTCCGGCGCGGGACTCGAACCAGCGACACGAAGCGGCGAGGCGACTATCTAAGGCTCGTACGTCTCTCTAGGTGATTGGTGTGATAGATATAATGGCATAGAGGACATAATGGCTTAGATAGATTAAGGAGTTGTTCAACAGTAGAACATTTGATGTCAGCACTCTTAGCAATAGGCGGTCTTGAAAAATCATGAGTAAGTGTGTTAATATCCACGTTTGCTGTGTTGTCAATAGAAGTTTAGCCGACACCTAGAGATTTAAAAAACCAACTCATTTCTATTTAAAATATTACCCATCTCATCTAAGCAGAATTGGATTGTACTCACCACTTGATTACCATTGAAGAGGTCTACCATCCAGCTGTTAAGAGCGCTGGTGAGGACGGGCTTGATTGCGGGGTCAAGGTAGGGGTCGTTGATAGCCGCGGAGAGCTGGTTCATAGACCAGGTTTGCTGGCCGCAAGCCACGGCGATCAAGGCAGCGAAGATAGCGAAGAATTTCATTTTAAATGATTTTATGCTGCTGAAAAGAACATTTAAAGTATGTCCATTATTGGCTTCCTCTTAACACTCTTGCTGGTCAGTGCCAAGTACTTTTAAACTCAGTTATTTAGTAAGAAAAGTGTACAATTTTACACATTTGCCATTCCAAGGAATTAGAGCCAATTTGCAAAGCAAACATTGAATACTCGGTAGTAACCAATTAGTAGGTAAAGAAAATAAGCGAAATATTTGTAGCTCGATGAATTAATCATCGAAAGCCCTTCTTGAAATGAACACATCATAAGATACCAGGGAATGGTAATAAAATTAAATAAAAGAGTATGAATAGGAATTAATGTTAGAAATACTTCTACGGTCCACAAATTCGTATTATGTTTTAAAACATAATATTTTAAAAAGTTACTTTTCCTTTTTCTATCACTTTACTTACCAACTACCGCAAAATATGGTGAAAAAATTCAGTATGCGTTATATTTATACAAGATCTGCAGTATCTGCTATCAGTATGCCGTAGAATCTGTACAATAAACCCTATCAATGAAAATTTATTGAATGGATCGCTATTTATCATAACTTAACTTTTATAAATACAAAGGGCGCGCGAAAAATTTCTACAACTGGCCACTTAACACACAATAACAATAAATAAATATTATTGGACAACTAGCACATTGCCATCTGATCCCAAAATAGGCAGAGCTTGCACTATGACAACCACAGAACTGACAGGAGTATGTATGTGCAATAACTTTTGTCTCGCTCTACAGTTCCATTGGGACGGCTTTCCGATACGACTAGAAGAGGCCAGGCAGGATCGGCAGCTTTACGTGCTCTCCAAAACGAATAATGCCGCGAACTTCCACGCTCCGAGCTGCTACTAGGTTAGATTTTTGCTAATAAAGGTCAATGGTACTTTTTGGCCTCACCTCGGTTTCAGCTTGAACGCCATAAACACGTTACTGCTAGACTAACGAGGCAATACAGTACAGTATTAAGTTAATGCTTTTTCTATTACCATTATTATCAAAGCAAGATTTCAACGAAAAGTGGGCTAGGAAAGGGAGAAGATTATCTAGTATTTCTAGTTCCGGTACAGTTCGGAAAATTATTCGCCAGATGCTGTTTTCATTTTTATAATGATTTTCATCAGCACCGTTTTATCGCTCAAAGAACGACCGAAGACTCTACAACGAAATGCGAGGGTGGGCTCTTTTCTGGAACCTAGAATATAATACGGTCACCGTAGCCTAGTTGGTGCTCCAGCCTCCAAAGCTGGTGGTCCTGGGTTCGAATCCCGGTAAGTGCAAATATTTTGTATACGGGTTTTAATGGTTACTTAATATGAGTATCAAATTAGGTGGAGGCTGTTTTTATGTTTATGTAGATAAAACTAATACATACAATTTAAAGACTTACCTTATTACATATAATATAATATACTTACGTAGATAAATAACAATTTAAAAAATATAGAACCAACATAATACGAATTGATCTAAAATCACCGTAGCCTAGTTGGTAGTGCTTCTGCCTACGAAGCTGGTGGTCCTGGGTTCGAATCCCGGTAAGTGCAAATATTTGTGTGATGAGCACGAATATTTGTTTCTGAGTCATGGATGTTTTCTATGTATTTAAGTATTTCTCTATCTATATAAGTATGTATATCGTCGCCTGGTACCCATAGTACAAGCTTTGCTTAGTTTGGGGCTAGGATGATCTGTGTGACATTGTCCTTAGATATTATTATTATTATTATAATATAAAACAGAAAATGTTTCCAAATAGTTTCGTCACAGTAAATGGCTTGATCGGTGGTTATCAACCCGCGCTATAAAGCACGTACATTAATTGTTACTGCAGCTACCTGTCTGATTGAGGATCAGAGAGGATCTTTGTTAAATGGGATAAATATACTTACTGCTCCATCTAAGATATAATTTTTATTTGAAAAATATAGAATAAAAGTGACTTGCATAGAATAAATATGAACTAAATAAAAACGAACTAGTCTAAGAACTAAATAAATACATAATTTATACATTGTAAAAGGTTTTATAACAAGCTTCCGACTCCTAATAATATTACGTTTCCTCAAATTTCCTGATACAAGGTTTAATATATACGTAATATTTAACGTGTATGGCTCAGGGTTACACTCATAAAGAGGATCTTCATTGACAATAAAGACGTATGGCGCTCGGCATCTATCTGCAAATGGCTCGCTGGGATCTTATTATAAAATAAACATGGCTAACCTGTAATAATGAAAAATATAATATTCCTAATGTATGTAATCAATCGGTCCTGCGCTGCCCGCATCCAGAGGCTTCCCTTGGAGATCCTTGGGAGAGGCCTTTGTCCAGCAGGGGACGCCTTTCGGCTGATATGATGATGATGATGTATTTAATTTCAGAACTGTTGATTCGGTCTTAAAATTATTATTTTAAGGACTATTATTAGGACTTAGAATGTTGATTAATTACTAATCTCTTTGACTGCTACTCGTATATAAATGTAACTATACCTACTTATACCTAAGATTGTGTGTTTGTACTATAATTATTGTTTGTAATATTGTGTGTAACATGTAAATATAAAATAACACAAAAATTATTAGTGAATTGAATATAACACAATGTAAAAATTGTTAGTGAATCGAAGAAATTGAAATTATGATAATATTATTTTTCTTTTCTCAGATAAATATGAGATAAGCTCGAGGAAATACTGTGCTCGCCTAATAAATCATTTTATTAAGTGGACCTAATCATATATCCCACTTTAGTTTCGCCGAACCGTCTCTCTCACAGGGCTGTGTTTAAACTGGTAGTTGAAGAACCCGCTGAGTTTGTATCGCTAAGTCTTTTCAGTTATGGCGAATTGGACCCGGCGATAGCTTTAAAGCGAGACCGTAGTCATTAAAAACGCAAGGTCCGACATTATAATAATATTGAATTCTTTATATAGACAGAACCATTCAGATACAGTCATATATATCTAAAATGATAAATGACCATGTTAACAATGACTTTAATAACCTAGATAATTAACTTAATCGTTGCCATCATAAATTAAATTAATTCTAAATGATAAGAAAATTCAGATGTTCTTCATTCATTCAAATTCTACTTATACATAAGTGCGAAAGTTTGTGAGTACGGATGTTTGTTTCTCTTTCACGCAAAAACTACTGAACGGATTTTGATGAATCTTTGTATTAATATCGCTTATAAATCTGAATAATACATAGGCTATAATTTATAGAGATTAACGCAGGTAAAACCGCGCGGCAAAACTAGTTATGTATATTTAACTAAATTATTACAAACATGTTCTGTCTAAGGGTTTTTTAAAGTATATGTGCATGAAAAGTTTCGGTTTTGGTACTTTTATTCGCAGTTCAAGAGTACGACCGAGAAAGTGTCGCAATCACCGGCAGCCCTCCATGACCCCTAGTTTCGAATAGTATCGATAAAGTGCCCTTTTTGACCCTCAATTTAATGCGTCAAATCCTCTGAGACTAGATTCGAACCCCAAAGGATGTTTCGTCTGACGCGGATTTTTATATTTTGATAGTTTATTTTTATTTAGCTCTATTGTGCGTAAATTACATATTAAAACAAAAAAGGTGGTCTTTCACATTATTATTGTAAAATATTGTTGATGTATAACATCTTTCCTCTCGGTTGCTGGATATTTTTATTATACTTAGTGATTTTGAATAAAGAACGAATACGTGTTCTAACCTACCAGGGAAAGGCGCATGCGCGCGTATGATTAGCGCGCGCGGTGGTGGAGTAATGACGGTCAGATGGTGTGGTGTTACAAGAAACCAGGGAAGGGCGCATGCGCGCGGTATATGATTAGCGCGCGCGGTGGTGGAGTAATGACGGTCAGATGGTGTGGTGTTACAAGAAACCAGGGAAGGGCGCATGCGCGCGGTATATGATTAGCGCGCGCGGTGGTGGAGTAATGACGGTCAGATGGTGTGGTGTTACAAGAAACCAGGGAAGGGCGCATGCGCGCGGTATATGATTAGCGCGCGCGGTGGTGGAGTAATGACGGTCAGATGGCGTGGCTTTACAAGAAACCAGGGAAGGGCGCATGCGCGCGGTATATGATTAGCGCGCGCGGTGGTGGAGTAATGACGGTCAGATGGTGTGGTGTTACAAGAAACCAGGGAAGGGCGCATGCGCGCGGTATATGATTGGCGCGCGTGGTGGTGGAGTAATGACGGTCAGATGGTGTGGTGTTAGAAGAAACCAGGGAAGGGCACATGCGCGCGGTATATGATTAGCGCGCGCGGTGGTGGAGTAATGACGGTCAGATGGTGTGGTGTTACAAGAAACCAGGAAAGAGCGCATGCGCGCGCTATTTGACTTTAGCAATGAGCGCACGCAGTAGCGGAATGATCACGTTCATCGGACATCATCACTCCGCTACTGCGCTGCTACGGTGCCAATCCATTTTGCGTAGGGTTGGTACCACGACGTACAGACGCCAGCTTATCCAGCTACCCCAATCTGTCAAATTTCTTTCATAGATTTTCAACTTTATTGCATAAGCATAAGGTTCACTTTTAATTGGGGAAATTTGACAGATTGGGCTAGCTTGATGTGCTGGCGTCTGTACCTACTGTCGGCCAACATAGTGTATGCGATTCTATATTCGATCACATACGAAATAAACACAACCTTTCGCTTAATTTGCTTCACATACATTTCATCTCAATTATATCACACGGAATTTTTTTTTTTTTTTTTTTTTTTTTATTTGGTTTACTAAACTGGCCGTACACAATATTAAAATAAAAAGATAAATACAAATTCTTGAAAAAAGCTTAGTGAACGACCTTCTAGAAGTAAACACAGCATGCAAATATTATACATCACAAATTAAACTAAGTAAGAGAAAAATAAATAAAATAAACTAAACTTAACTTAACTAAATTCAAATAATTATAATACTGTATTTATGTTTTGTGGGCTCAGAAAATGGCGTTTTATGGATTGAATGGATACATTGAAAATATCTACATCATAACATATTTTGTTGTAAGACGAGCACATGCGGTACATTGGCGAATGTTGACTATAATTAGTACGACAACAAGGAAGACTGAACGTTTTTCTGTTTTTGAGTCGACTGCTAGATCGTGGAATATCAATATTTAGTTTGCTCAGTAAAGTGGGGCAGTCAATTAAACCATTGATTAGTTTATACAAAAACACGATATCAGCCACATTTCGTCTGCACTCCAAAGAACAGATTTTAAAGTGCGTGAGCCTGGATTCATAGGATGACAGAGTACGACACATATTATTTGCGTAGGACAGGTGGTACAAGAAATGTTTTTGAATTCTTTCAATTCGTGAAATATGAACTGTATAAGAGGGGCTCCAAACTTGACAGCAATACTCTAGAAGGGATCTTACAAAACAATTAAAAAGAATTATAGAGACTTCAGGATCTTTGAAAAACTTTGTTTGCCGTGAAACAAAACCAGCTAAGCGAGCCCCTTTGTTTGCGATATTATTTATGTGTTCCCGAAAATCAAGTTTAGTGTCAACCGTAACACCCAGATCCCGTATGTTCGTGACTTGAGTAATCGGCGTTTTATTAATATAGTAAATTGCAACTGTGGGATGTGTCTTTCTAGAGAATTTAATGTGAAAACACTTAGACGTATTGATTGACATACCGTTCAATGAACACCAATTGCTGACTCTATCTATATTCTGTTGCAGAGCTGTTATATCGTTTTCGTTGGAAATTACTTGATACAGTTTCAGATCGTCGGCGAACATTTGATAATTGCATGTTACGGAGGAACACAAATCGTTAACAAAGACCAAGAAGAAAAGAGGCCCTAGGTGCGAGCCTTGTGGTACTCCTGATGGTATCATTTTGGTGGCCGATTTGTACCCTCGAATCTTAACGATTTGCGATCTATTACGAAGATATGACTCACACCATCTTAGCAAAGAGCCACATATTCCTGCATGACCCAACTTCTGAATAAGAAGGGCGTGATTTACCACATCGAACGCCTTGGAAAAGTCTGTATAGATTGCATGGACCTCGGTTTTATTTTGTATCGCTTCATAAATATCACTTACGTAGTTGAGAAGGTTCGATGTGGTCGATCTACCTGACAAGAACCCATGTTGGTTTCTATCAAACAAAGGCTTTAAGTGGAACTGGATTTTCCTTTGTACCATTAGTTCAAATACCTTCCCTATAGCTGACAGAATCGAGATAGGCCTGTAGTTGGAGATGTCGTTTTGATCGCCCTTTTTATGTATAGGCGCGATGTGCGCCAGTTTCCATTTAGAAGGGAAAATTCCACACGAGAGAGATTTGTTAAATATGATGTGTAATGGGTTAACAAGCTGGGATGAGCACTTTTTCAAGAATACTGGTGGGATACAATCTGGCCCTGGACCTTTATCGCATTTTATCGATTGGAGGGAACTCAAAATATCCTTCTTCGAAAGGTGGCATGAATTGAGTGTCTCTAGATTTGTTGTCTCGTCATTGAGCATAGTGGTTACGGCAATTTCATTACTAAATGTCGTGTGAAAGTATTCCGAAAAAAGGTCACAGATATCTTGCCCACCTTGGACGTTTTTGGTCCTTAAAAACATTTCATCAGGAATATCACTGCTATTGGATCTTAATGATTTGATATAAGTCCAGAAATATTTAGGATCTTTCTTGATTTGACTTTTTGTTTCAGTTTTAACTTTATTTAAACATTCAAGCAACATTATATCGCATCTATTACGTAACATTTGATAAGTAATGTAATCTCTCGGGTTTGAATACTTTTTGTATCTACTATGAAATTTAGCTTTTTCTTTAAGAGCATTAATTAACGGGCGGCTGAACCAGAAGGGATAGTGATTTCTGGTACTATGCCGTTTCGGTGTATTGTTGACAATTATTGGGGTGAGTAAGGCATAAAAAGTGTCGACAGTTTCATCAACAGTCTGACTAGGTTTAAAATGGTCATGCCAATCAATCGTTTCTAATTGTTCATTGATTTTAACATAGTCTGCTTTCGTGAAATTTAAAGTAGGTGATTTATTAACTTTTGGTGGTTTTTGTGACTTTATTTTTAAGGAGATATGTAATGGAGGGTGATGGATATCTTGCTTAACTAAGGGTGTAGAACTGCAGTGAACTGAAAACGAACTGCTTGAATTCGTGATTATTAGATCCAGAGTGCGACCGTTTGTGTTTTGGACTTGATTTATTGAGTGGAGACCATTGAAAGATAATGCATCCGTTAGTATACTGTCCGTGTTATTTGGAGAATGAGCTGGAATCAACGAATTTGTATCGTTGTCAAATTTCCACAATAAGTTGGTTAGATTGAAATCCCCTCCGATCAGTAATAGTGATTTTTTAGGTAATTTGTGTTGTACTACGTTTGTTAAATGTGAAACCAGATTTTCTAGTTGGCTTTGTTTAACTGGGGGAGGAAGATATACATTGGCGATACACAGAGGTACGGTTGAGTTACCGATTCTTAGCTTAATTGTGACCCAGAGGTCTTCATTAGCAGACTCCCATTTCAATGTCCGAACGGGCTCATATTTTTTTAAGACTGCAATTAGAACTCCTCCACCCTCGTTTTTAATAGATGAGGTAGAGCTACGATCTCGCCTAAATACCGTGTATCTATTATCAAAAATTTCGTGATCAAATACAGAATCGTTCAGCCATGTCTCAGTTAAAAGAATAACGTCTGCGTCCTGTGAAAGTACATTTGCTCGAATTATTTCAGTTTTGGTTCTAAGACCCCTGACATTTTGATACAACAAATTAAAGTTGTTAAATCTATTAGTAAGTTTTATCAAAGAGTACATATACTTAAAATAAAATTATAAAACAAATTAAGACTATCTGGTTTATAGAACTATAACGATTTTAGAGAGTCCAAATCACGAACCACAAAACTCTTACTGTTGCTGTCTTTTCTCATATAAACACGACCGTTTCGTACCCACACAAAATTGTAACTTTTATCTTTGGCCACTTTACGGGCTGCTGCATGTAGTAGTTTGTTGGCTGGGGATAGATGTTCACACACGTATATAGGGGATTTAGTAGCTATGCCAAGGTGGGACGAATTGAGTTTGTCGTTCTGGTTTCTTTTATTAAATATTTTGACAGCAGCAATAATTTTATCACGCACTAGCGGGCTAGATAGTTTCACTACTATAGAACGAGGCCTGTTCGAATCTTGGTTGACTTTCACAACTCGGTGGTAGTTCAAAAGCTCGTGTTCCGGTAGAGTATAGCCTACAGTTGTAGCTAGTTGCTGAATAACTGTCTTTAAGTTTTCTGCTTTGTGTTCTGGAACGCATTGAATTTCCAAGTTGGATTCACGAGAACGTTGTTCTACTTTATTTAACCTGCTGCTTATGTCGGTAATTTGGGATTTTAGAGAGTTATTCTCAGACTCTAGGCATTTAATCTTATTGGTTTTAGTGTCCAGATCTTTTTTCAGTAAATCGTACTTGGCTGACATATGATTGACACTTTCAGTTAGTTCCTGTATTTTATTACGTGTGCCGGCACTTTCTTCTGTGAAATCGTGTCTAATATCTTTAAGAAGATTAGATAAAGATTCTTTTAATTTTATATCGAAATAGTGCTTCAGTTCTTCGATTGACTGGGCAGGTTCATTTGTGCCTGGTAACTTTGAATCAAGCTGAGAAATGGGGGTTTCCCCTCGTTTGTCGATAAATCTACAATCAGGACACTTCCACGTCGCCTTGTATGATTTGGATTCTTTTGAGAAATTGTCTGCTGGAATTCCTAAACACTGATAGTGGTAAGTGTGGCTGCACTTGGAACAAGTTTTTAAATCGGTTGCTTTTACTTGCTTAGTAAATAATAAGATGTCAGATTTTACACAGTATATGCAACCACTGTGTATTTTTTTATATTCTGTAAGAAATTAAAGAATGACTAGATACCGAAAACGTATACACAGGTATCACCCCCATAATCAGTTTAAACTTTGATTTCCACAACAATTTTATCAACATACCTACTTACATGATTATAATATAGAGGTACTATCAACTATATAATAATGATATTTGTATTAACAAAGACAAAGCATAATCTGCGGACTTATTGAAAAGATATTAAAAATTAAATATATAAGTTTTATCCAACTGATAAGATTCATTCATTCTATGAAAAAACTTGAGTCAAGATTCAACTTCGGTTTTATAATTACAGAGGTAAACAAAAATGTACCGAGTACCGACGCCAGCACAACCAGCTACACAAATCTGTCAAATTTCCTTTATAGATTTTCAACTTTAGCACAAAAGCATAAGGTTCACTTTCAATTGGGGAAATTTGACAGATTGGGGTAGCTTGATCTGCTGGCGTCTGTACGTTAAGGAACATTTGCTTTGCTATTATTTGCTTCACCTAATAATGTACCTACTTATTCTTTGACAGCTTACTATTTACAAGAAATATTGCTTTTATTGAACGAGACTTGCCTCCGGCTGGGCAAAAGAGGAACTATATTAATAGGATGAAACATTAAATACTTAATTAATTCAATTACTGTTACCAAAACATAAAACTGACATCAAAATTTCTATAAAACAACTGATTTTAAGAACTTCAATGGACCCACACAAAAATCATTTCCAGCCGAATAATCATCAAAACAGGTTCACAGACAACGGCCTAATATACATACAAATTACAACATACAATCAGGCAGCTGATAGCTGGATGATAGTTAAAGTACGCGCCTACGATTGCAGGCGGCGAAAGATCCCGTTCGATCTCAGCGACCAGGAAGCTATCTTGCACCTACACGACTTGATAAATTTGGGCGCCTCCAGAACATCTGTATAAGATTAAAATTTGGTCTAAGTACGCAAATATGATCATGTCGTGTGTGTGGCTGCCCATTCGCTTTCACCGGAAAGCTCATATTTTTTCAATCAATCATTTATTTGTGAACACAGGTACCAAAAGGCATGCAAATGTTAATCTTGACACACCCGTATATAACCGCCCCAACTCTGTTATTCCATACTCCAATCCCTGCCTAGATTGTCTAGGAGACCACATTTAACGATTAGGCTGCTAATTACCCAATAATATGTGCATCCTTATTTCAATTTTATTTCATACATTAATTTAGACGCCTGATATACCTATCGTTATTACATTACATCCATGATAAAATATGGCTCGGGCGACATCTTTGCCGGCACGAATGAACTAAGTATTTTGGCAACAATGTCATCACAGGCGCCATCGTGCGGCTGTCTTCGTTACACCAAGACACCAACCCGACAATATCATTTTATATTATTAGTACGGTCGTGTAGGGTTGATTAATGTGACCTGTATAACGAACAACTTATTTGATATATTCCGCACAAGACCTTAATCTCATCGTTCATAGTCACCCTTTATTTCATGAACAACTGCAATTTTAATTCGTTAATAATTGAACCAGCATTCTCTGCTTGAACCTTATATACTCGTATATATTATAATTAAAAGGTTTGTTTTAATATTTTGGTTCTTTCCATTTGATAGTTTTTGCAGTGTTGGACCAATTTTGTTTTGAAAATAGGACAACAAGCACCCACATATCACATATATGAATGATTTCGATACTCTAAAAGGATTCACCTTCCTAATTTGCAACGGCTTGGGGGACAGATAAAACAGTAATAATATGGAAATGTTATTTTCATCTTAATAATAAACTAGTAAAATAATAAGATTATTAGAAGGTAAAATAATACTGGTAATTATAAGGCTGGAAAATTAATCCTCGCGAAAACCATAGAAAAAAAAAAATTAAGTATAGTCGTAACTTTTCAAGTCAAGTTTAACTATATATTATATATTTGTTTAACTTAACTTATTAGGTATACCAACACCTAAGGTGTATTGGTATAGTAACTTCCTCTCACAATACAAGTTTTGTCGATAGTAGGTATGCATTTTTCCCAAGATTCCTTGACCATTTTTTTTGGTGGTTGTGTTCTTACTAACCTTAAAAGACCTGACAATACATCTATTTGTTATCTCGTGTCCGTATGTGCAAGCAGTTTACTATTGGCACCGTTACGTAAACTAATGCTTTGAGGGTTCCAATCCACAACAGATTATTCTTTCTAATAAAACACAGGGCTTATACAAAAACATATAAATTTTATAAGACTTCACATCATTGAGTAAACATTCATATACATAAAAAATACATCGAAATGAAAAACAAACAACTTTCAAAATTATTTACAACATGGAATGTAGTAGAAATTTTTAATACCTACAATTTTTTGTAGCTCCCTATATCAGTATATAAGTCATGAATAGCAGTTTACTATTGGCACCGTTACGTAAACTAATGCTTTGAGGGTTCCAATCCACAACAGATTATTCTTTCTAATAAAACACAGGGCTTATACAAAAACATATAAATTTTATAAGACTTCACATCATTGAGTAAACATTCATATACATAAAAAATACATCGAAATGAAAAACAAACAACTGTCAAAATTATTTACAACATGGAATGTAGTAGAAATTTTTAATACCTACAATTTTTTGTAGCTCCCTATATCAGTATATAAGTCATGAATAACAGTTTACTATTGGCACCGTTACGTAAACTAATGCTTTGAGGGTTCCAATCCACAACAGATTATTCTTTCTAATAAAACACAGGGCTTTTACAAAAACATATAAATTTTATAAGACTTCACATCATTGAGTAAACATTCATATACATAAAAAATACATCGAAATGAAAAACAAACAACTTTCAAAATTATTTACAACATGGAATGTAGTAGAAATTTTTAATACCTACAATTTTTTGTAGCTCCCTATATCAGTATATAAGTCATGAATAGCAGTTTACTATTGGCACCGTTACGTAAACTAATGCTTTGAGGGTTCCAATCCACAACAGATTATTCTTTCTAATAAAACACAGGGCTTATACAAAAACATATAAATTTTATAAGACTTCACATCATTGAGTAAACATTCATATACATAAAAAATACATCGAAATGAAAAACAAACAACTGTCAAAATTATTTACAACATGGAATGTAGTAGAAATTTTTAATACCTACAATTTTTTGTAGCTCCCTATATCAGTATATAAGTCATGAATTGCGGTTCGTTTAATAAAATTGAGGGTACCGATTGATTTGATTGTTTTGTGTGAGTATTATTGTTAATAATCTTATGGTGTAAGTATTATTATTTAAAATACCGCGACCAAGAAGCCGTAATACAACTAGGCTTCGTAACATTGCAAATCAATCCACTGAAGAAGAACGACAAAGCGCACGTGAAGAGCGCCGCGTTAGTATAGCCATACTTCTCAAACTCAAGAGGAAAGAGAGACAGCCAGTGAAATGGCTCGGTTGGTTGTCAAGCTTATCATAGAGATCAATAACGAGATAATCTTCGAAATGCAAGAAGAAATGCTTCAAGTGGTGACATGAATTAAGCAGCGTTTCTATATGATTCCACCATTGATTCCACAATTGTTTATTTTACTCGCATATTTTCGTTCGTATTGTGTTAATGGACTTTATTTGTGGACATTGAAGTTTACTGATGAAACGGGATTTTTTTAACATAGTTAATGGAAAAGTGAAATTGCCATCAGCAGACAGTCCTTTCAGTTCTCCTAAAGGGTACCTATATAAGTGCAATTGAGTAGATCCCTCGATATTTTAGAATAAAAATAAACCAGCGCAGCGCCATATACCACGTGGCGCTGGTTTTCTTTTATTTTTTAATATTTGGACGGTACAACGTTTTCCGGGATAGCTAGTTCTATAATAAATTTAGTTATTATTTATTAGTTTTGATAAACATAGGTATACAATACATTGGTCTTAATATAAAATATAATTCCGCTAATATAAAATATAGTTGTCGTCATAAAATCTTTATATTAATTTTAATTACACATTACATTTTAATACATTACATGTCAAGGAAACTAATAAGTGGAACCTTTATAACTTTGCTTGTCATCTATAAAGTCTGTGATTGAGTAGTAACATCTCAGCACTAAAAACTCAAACAAACATTTTTTTAGAGTCAATGCATTCCATAGTGTGGTGGTATTTTAGTGTAAATTTTTGACGTCATTCCAAAGGACACTTTTTGCGTATAGGGATGTATTGTGGGGTGTAGCACGAATTGTATTTGGATGACGTTTAGAGCCAAGAATGTCAAATAGGTGAAAGTTACTCTTGACGAATTCGCACATCTCAAATATGTATATGGATGGTAGAGTGAGTAATTTTACTTCCTTACGCCCGAAATTAATAAACGATCCTAATCCATTTTATGCTATCTACGATAGCAATTTCGATCCATTTGTCTATTAAACCGTGCCAATAAAGCATCCACAGATTGAAAAAGCAATCTTCCCGAACGAGCGATCTTTGGGAGGACGGATCATAGAAAAAGATAGGCCTCTGTACTAAAATGACAGGTTGCACGTGCCAATTACCAATCCATTAATTTTGACATAAGCTTAGATAGCCAAAACAATATAAAGTTGCAATCCTAGAAATTCGGTGGATTGACAATTAGTTCTAAAGATAAAATTAGTGAAATAGTTCATTATATTCCAAAATAGCTTTGCATATAAATAATAAATAATAAGAATTTTTTTTTGTTTACAAAATAGGCGGCAACAACTTCACGTCACTGTTTAAATTATTTGTAAAACAACCACAGAAATCAATAATAAAATTATTGCTTATCATATCACAATCCATTATAGGTATTATATTTATTAATAAGTAATTATTTAGATATTAGTTATAAATGCTTTGCAACAAAAACAAACAACCAACTTACTGCTTTTTTGTTTTTGATCCGATTCGTTTTGCTTGTCAAATGATACGTTCCGTTCCACCAAAACATAATGTTTGACCAATTAAGTTTCATTTTATTATTATATACCCTAGTCGTCTAGTAAAACATTTTAACCTAGCTATAAATAAGTCAGTATTGATGACATATCGTTAATATATTTAAAAATAAATTTTCTTCTTAAATTAAATGGTATAATTGTGTCCTGAGTTACCGAGTTCTGCATAAAACGGAACGCTGCAGAGGGAAAGGATCGCACCCCAATCTCTGGGCAAAAAATGGAAGGATTGATATGTTTTGTTATTGGCACGCAGGTAAAGATCAAGATAGCGATAGAGCTAATCTAGAGATAGGACTGACTGACAGATTGCGGATCGTTTATTAATTTCGGGCGTTAAAGAAAGGTTCCCAACTGTCAGTCGATTGCAGTTTTAGAAAAGAACGTAAACATTTTTTGGCCTTTAAAAGCAAGGTCCCTGTCTGTTGACTTGCTCCAGTATATTATTCCGTATCTAATGTTTGAGGCCACATATGCATTATACGCAACCAACCAGTATACCGGTTTACCGCTTTGGATAGCTCATATTTGAATGAATGATTTGAATGAATGAATTCTAAATATTCTTAGTATTATTTCTACTTATGATTGAAATTCTTACTTAATAAAGTATGTAACAAACAAATAATGTTTATTAACAGCCCTTATTCCTATTACCTTAACTTATTTTTTTTTTATAATAATATCATGGGACATTATTCACACATGGCCATCTGATCCTAAACTAAGCAGAACTTGTATTATGGAAATTAGATAACTGATGTTGATGTAGTAACATATAATACTTTTCTTTTGTAAATACATACTTATATTTAACAGATAATTACACCCAGACTCAGGACAAACAGACATGTTCATGCACACAAATATCTATTCTAGGTAGGAATCGAACCCACGACCCCCGACGTGAAAAGCAAGCATTTACTAACCACGCCAACAGGCCCGTCAGCTTAATACCTACATGCTGTAAATATTGTGTCACCCCATATTTCTCATCCACTGGGGGGCGTAGAAATCCTCCTACCAGAGAACGAGCAACAGCGTTTTTCTGTGAACTATGACCATCAAACTGCGATCACCAACCCATCTGCCAAGCGTGGCGATTCTGGCAAATCCCTCCATTCTTTGGGGAGGCTTTTGTCCAGCAGTGGACGTACTTTGGCTAACATGATGATTTTCTTGTATGAAATGTAAAGCGCAGATTCAGTATAAAACCAGCTAGCGTTGGTATATGTGTACCTGTGTAGTTATAAGCTGGCAAAGTTAACACTCTGTCCTGTCCATGTAAAATAAACGTTGTATGCACCTACTGGAATATATTAGCTCACCAAGAAACAGTGCATATAGTACGTGCTTTATTTATTTGCAAATATACTGAAGAAGAGACGACGACTGTAAGAGAGCGTTGTGGTGTGAAAGAGGATGTACTCACAAAGATTGAAAAAGGAATGCTGAGATGGTTTGGCCATTTAGAGAGGATGAATAGAAGAAGATTGACCAAAGAAGTATACTTGGCCTGTGTGAATGGAACAACCGGAAGGGGAAGACCTCGTCGAACATTCTCTGACTAAATCGGAGACGTTCTCAAGAAAGGGCAGGTCAGAAGTACCCTAAACCGGCGAGCACGTATGAAGAATACGAGTATAATGACAGTAATCGAGGCAAAAGACGTGTCACTGCCTACCCCTCTGGGAAACAGGCGTGAGTCTATGTATGTATGTATACTGAAACTCTTTAATTATTCGCTCCGTACACGCTGTTATATATGTTTGACAGTTTCTACTATGCTCTTAACGATTTCACCGCTTTTGTTTCTACATTACCATACAAAAGAGGAAAGCGAGGGATACACACTATGTAAGCCACCTACGTCAGAGTGTCAATTAATACAAGAACACTAAGCATGCGGAAGAAAATTGTTACGATCCAGTATGTTCCATATAGCGTTCCGTTTTATGCAGAACTCGGTAACTCAGGACACAATTATACCATTTAATTTAAGAAGAAAATTTATTTTTAAATATATAAACGATAAGTCATCAATACTGACTTATTTATAGCTTAAAATATAGGTTAAAATGTTTTACTAGACGACTAGGATATATAATAATAAAATGAAACTTAATTGTTCAAACATTATGTTTTGGTGGAACGGAACGTATCAAAATTTGACAAGCAAAACGCACGCCTGCGCCGTCGTCGCCGACCGGATCAAGAACAAATAAGCAATAAGTTGATTGTTTGTTTTTGTTGCAAAGCATTTATAACTAATATACAAATAATTACTTATTAATAAATATAATACCTATAATGGGTTCTCATATGATAAGCAATAATTTTATTATTGATTGATATTTTGGAATATAATGAACTATTTCACCAATATTATCTTTAGAACCAATTGTCAATCCACCGAATTTCTAGGATTGCAACTTTAGATTGTTTTGGCTATCTAAGCTTATGTCAAAATTAATGGATTGGTTATTGGCACGTGCAACCTGTCATTTTAGTACAGAGGCCTATCTTTTTCTATGATCCGTCCTCCCAAAGATCGCTCGTTCGGAAAGATTGCTTTTTCAATCTGTGGATGCTTTATTGGCACGGTTTAATAGACAAATGGATCGAAATTGCTATCGTAGATAGCATAAAATGGATTAGGATCGTTTATTAATTTCGGGCGTTAGTCATTTATGTGCGCGATTATACAAACAATAACAACTTCTTAAACATTAAACCTCTTTACAGTATAGCTGATAGATTATCATAGTGCTTTTTGTTCAAAGAATGCTGGCTGGCCATTTAATTAGGGACACTGAGGTATTGCGTTCTAATTTCAAAATTGGAATTTTAATACTTTTTTGTTTCTTTTCTTATTGTTTCGTGGTCGTTTTAGCGGTAGTCCAGATTTTTTATTTTAAGTTTTGAGAATTATTTTGTAGAAAAATGGGCAAAAATAAAAGTAGCGATCCAACACTACGAAAAATTATCATGAAGGATAGCACAACATTTAAATTGTTCAAAAACTATGGTATACAATGCAGTGCAACATTTTAAGCGCTATAACACAGCTTTAAATGTGTCCATAACAAAAAGATCGAGAAAAACGACTCCACAAGAAGATAGAATGATAACCAGGTTAGCTAAGAAAGATCCGTTTCTAGGCTCTATTTTAATTAAACACGAAGTGTTTGGGGCAAACGAATGAGCCGGTGTATCTGCGAGGACCGTTCGACGACGTTTGGTAGAAGCAGGGTTGTTCGGAAGAGTGGCTCGCAAAGTTCAGTTCAAGTTCAACAACGGTTGTTGAAGAAAGAACATAGAAATGCTCGTTTGGCGTTTGCACGTAAATATGGACATTGGACCTACGCCCAATGGTAACATGTACTTTTCTCTGACGAGACCAAGGTTAATTTGATTTCTTCAGATGGAAGGCAATATGTACGGCGTCCTGTAAAAGCGGAAATGAATCCAAGATTCACAAAAAATAGGCGGTGGAACATTAAAATGTGGGGTTCATTTTCTGGACGTGGAGTGGGACCTGTGAGGAAAGTTCAGGGTAACTTAGACCAACATCAATACAAGGCAATATTGGAAGAAACTATGCTTCCCTATGCTGAGGAGCATCTCCCTATTAAATTGACGTTTCAGCAGGATATCGACCCGAAACATACCGCCCATTCAGTCAAGTCGTTTCTTACCAGTCAGTCTGTATCGTTGCTAGATTGGCCAGCAAATAGCCCAGACCTCAACCCAATTGAGCACTTTTGGCACGAAATCAAGAAAAAAGTTGCCACTTATCGTAATACAAATTTGGATAAGATAAGATAAGATAATAGTTTATTTCACCACATAACATAAAACTATAACAATAATAGTTGCGTACAGTAAAATGCAATACATTTTTAAATAATAAAATTGTTTGGTCGTCACAATATATTTCGCAAACTGTGTGGCTAGCACCTTAGCTAAGTTATTCGGAGACAACTTGTATTAAAGGTGCTAGGCCCAACTTTGTTTATATAGTTCCATCATTATTCATCTATTATTTATAGGGTGAAAGTTAACATAAAAAGAGAAAGAGTAATAATATGAACAAAATACAAAAAAACTTATATTAGATAATAGATGTTAATAGAAAGCTCTTATATTAATGTGTGTGTGTGTATGTGTTTGTGTTTGTGCGTGTGTGTGTGTATGTCAGTGTGTGGGTGTGTGTTTGTGAGCGCGCGCGCGCGTATGAGTGATTACGTATG
Organism: Pseudoips prasinana; assembly: GCA_951640165.1. Lineage (NCBI taxonomy): Eukaryota > Metazoa > Arthropoda > Insecta > Lepidoptera > Nolidae > Pseudoips > Pseudoips prasinana. Next base: position 24,478,085 of record OX621251.1, on the reverse strand, counting down.
TGAGTGGGCGTGGTATTAGGAAACTTGCTGTAATAATTGTTCTGTTTCTTGATAATTGGATGAACTTCATGAAGCTTTTTGTGAGGCATGGGCAAACATTCCTGTTGAAACATGTCAGCAACTGATAATGTCTATGCCACATCGGTGTCAAGCGGTAATTACTAACACAGGTTTTGCTACTGGGTACTGATTTTACACGTAATAAAATGGAGCTGTTAAAGATATTATAACACTGCAGATTTAAGTTTTGTTTAACTGTATTTTTGATGTGAAACATCTATAGCCGCACATAAAACAGATTTCTGGTGTGGCGACGCATGCCGTGGTTTTTTTTTTTTTTTAGTTCCTATCACAATATTTTCTTTTCTACTTCGACTTCGACTTCTACTTGGACTTCGACTTGAATTCGACTTTGACTTCGACTGCGACTTATACTTCGACTTCGACTGCGACTTATACTTCGAAGTCGACTACGACTGCGACTTATACTTTGTCTTCGACTTCGACTTCGACATGACTTCGACTTTGACTTCGACTGCGACTTATACTTCGACTTTGACATCGACTTCGACTTCCACTGCGACTTATACTTCGACTTCGACTTCTGCATATTACTTTTACAAAATAATGTCGATGTTTCACATCTGCCAGGCGTCCCGTGACGGCTCACATTTTTTTCATTATACTTTACTGTCCTTAATTAAATGTCCACTACAGAATTGTACCTTAATATTTAATACATGTTTAATCTTTGATATTAAGTACTTTTTTCTATTTACTTAATCTTTTATTTACAGCCATTTATAGCATAAATGTGAGCCGTCACGGGATGCCTGGCAGATGTGAAACATCGACATTATTTTGTAAAAGTAATATGCAGAAAAGAACATATTGTGATAGGAACTAAATATGTCATAATGATAAAATAAAAAGTCGATTGCGCATGCGTCACGGCATGCGTCGCCACGCCAGAAATCTGTTTTACGTGCGGCTATAGATGTTTCACATCAATAATCGGACCACATTATGCAAATAATAGGTGCTGAGAAATCAATAGAGTTTTATATTTACTACTGTACTGTCAAGAGGGTACCGGGAAAAGATCAATAATATACAAAATGTTTGTTATTCATCCAAATTTATTTTATCACCTTCAAAGTACATAACAAGTGTCATAACAAGTCTGACAAGTGTCATTTCAAGTGTCACAAGTGTTTTTGCTCAACTCATAGTTTTAATTAATAATTGAGTGGAAATAACTTTTATTTTAGAACTAAAGTATGATGTCAGTGTGTACTAAAGTGCGTGTCATGTGAACGAGTTATAATCATCCATCAAAAACTTACTGTTATTACGAAATCATTAAAAAACTGCAGTGATAACAAACATACACATAACTATACACAACTAATAAATAACGGATCGTTTGACATACTCGGTGTTGTCAGACAAAATAAATAGTAAAAGGGTTACCAATACAAAACCGGAGTTTCCCTGACGGATAAAATCTACCAATTAGTAGAATTCTTATATTCTTATTGGTTGATAAATATTTAAAATATATTGCATACTGCTTGTTAATTACAAATTACCAAAATTATTGATCTGAAATTGATTAATCATTTCATTTGAAGAGGTTTTCCTATAGAACCAACCATGATGTGCAAAAAGTGCGGAAAAGTTATAAAAGCTAACAAAATAAAGTGTTGCAGCGTCTGCTCAGATAATTTCCATTACCAATGCCTTGGGATTACTACAGAAAACTTTGGAAAGGAATCGAAACAACTGAAGTCATCATGGAAATGCTCGGACTGCAAGACTTCAACAAGGCGAAGTGAAATGTCTGCATCGCAAATAGACAGGAAAGACCTCACTAACTCTCCCACCTTACAGATCCCCTCATTTATGAGCAGCACCATCGTCAAAGAACTTAAAGATCATATAGATGAAAAAATAAATGAAGCTACCATTAGAATACTTAACGACTTGAAGTCTAATCTAAATGTAGAAACAGCAAATTTAAATAGTACCTTAGAAGATTTGAAGAAAACTGTATCATTTATATCAGATCAATATGATGAGCTTCTGAAAGTAACAAATGAAAAGAAAAGTATAATTTGCGACCTGCAAAGTGAAAACGAACAATTGCGATCAGAGATTACGCAAATAAACTCAAAGCTTGACCAGATGGACCAACAATCTCGTAACAGCAACATCGAAATTCAATGTGTACCGGAGTTCAAAAATGAAAATCTACTGACCATTGTGACTCAACTGGCCAGAACTATTTCGTATGAACTCAAAGATTCGGATATTGTGAATTACCACAGAGTACAAAAACAGAATCAGGAATCAGGCCGTCCCCGCTCCATTGTAGTTAAATTCAATAGCCCCAGAGTGCGAGATAACATTTTGGCATCGGTGAGGATGTTTAACAAGAACCACTCTGATGATAAATTGAACACAAGTCACTTGGGCATCGGAGGAAATAAGAATGCAGTGTTTGTTACCGAGCATCTTTCACTAATTAACAAGAAACTACATGCCGCAACAAGGGCAGTTGCTAAAGATAAGAAATATGATTTTGTTTGGGTCCGTGGTGGTCGAATTTTTGTGCGTAAAGACATTAACTCTAAGTCTATTGTAGTTAATAATGAAATATTAAAGTCTTTGTAGTATTAGTAAGTAGGTATTAGAAATTATAAGAATTTTCCAAGATTTACAAATAAGGCACTCGGATTTTTCTAAAATTCAATCTGTCTGTATATTATCAAAATGTACGTGGTCTCAGAACTAAAACAGTAGATTTTTAAAAAAATGTTTTAAATGAAAATTTCGATGTAATTGTGATAACCGAGTCATGGCTTAATGATACTGTGTTTGACCATGAAATTTTAGATTATAGATATAACGTTTTTCGGCGTGATCGTTGCTCTACTAGGTATTCTTATAAAAAAGAGGGCGGAGGGGTATTAGTAGCAATTCTTAAATCCATAAATGTGCTACGGATGCAGGCCTGGGAGTCAAAGTCCGAGGAACTGTGGATTTCCATCAAAATTGGGCGTAACAGAAATGCATATTCATTAAATATATGCTCCGTTTATATACCACCGCCCGTCATTGCCGAGCATATTGAGGAATTTTTAAATAATTTTAGTAAGGTTGTGAATAGCAAATTATGTAAAAACTCTCACACGATTCTAATAGGAGATTTTAACTTTCCTCGTATTACATGGCAACGGAATGTTTCACCGGGGATATGTTCACCCTTACCAAGTGGAGATTTGGTTGAAGGAAAGTTCTTGGAGGAAATGATGTTTTGTGGGATGGAACAAATTAACCATATTCATAACAGCAATCACCGTATCCTAGATCTAGTTTTTTCAAATTTTCCTGACCAGATTCAGGTTGTCGAGGCGGATAAACCTCTGACCAGGCTGGACCCGCATCACCCAGCAATTATAATTAGCTTACACCTAACTAATAATAAATATCTTAGAACGGACCGTAGCCCTACGCTTAATTTTAACAAATCTAATTTCGAGGCAATTAATGAAAAACTGGCTCATATTGATTGGGACGAGGTATGGCAGCATTTACCCTTTAGCGAAGTGGACAGTAAGGTAGAATTTTTTTATTTGAAAATTCAGCCTATAATTGCAGAGTTTACGCCACTTTCTCGCAAACGTAACCAAAGATATCCGTCTTGGTTTAGTAAATCTCTAATAAAGTGTCAAAAAGAGAAAGCTAAATATCACAGTCGTTTTAAAAAATATCTCAATTTGATGGACAAATTTGCTTACGAGTTACTTAGAGACAGATGCGAGACTATGATAAAAGAATGCCTCAGAGATTTTATTAATAACGCAGCGACTACTATTCGAACAAACCCAAAATATTTTTGGTCATATGTTAATGCCATGAAGTCTAATGGTACCGCGTTACCAGATCGTATGACATTAGGAAATAAACATGCCCAAAGTGGTCAAGGGATAAGTGATCTTTTTGCGGAGCATTTTAATTCAGTCTATAACATGTTGGGAACGGGGTTAAAATCAGTTGATGTGAATATGGCTACAATTAACGTGCCAAATCTCTGTAATGTAAGTCTATCCGAATCCGAAATACTGAAAGCACTCACAGATTTAGATAGTACTAAAGGCGCGGGCCTAGACGGTATACCACCCATCTTACTAAAAAAATGCGCTAAATCGCTTCTATATCCACTAACACAGATATTTAATTTATCGCTTCGTTTAGGCAATTTTCCAACGAAATGGAAAAATGCTCGCATTACCCCAATATTCAAAGATGGGGACATCTCGGAGGTGTCTAATTATCGACCAGTTTCCATACTTTCTTCTTTTGGTAAAGTTTTTGAATCTCTTGTTGTAAAAAAAATTCATTGGCGTGTTAAACAACAACTTCATCCGGCGCAACATGGTTTCCTCCCAAAGAAATCAACAACATCAAATCTTTTATGTTTTGTTAGTGATATTGCAGATGCATTGGACGAAGGGCCTTCCCTTCACGCCGTGTATACTGATTTTAGCAAGGCCTTTGACCTTATTAATCACAACATTCTGCTAAATAAGATGGAAAACATGGGTATTCATGGGTCATTAAAGCGTTGGTCTGAATCATATTTAAAAAATAGATCTCAAATGGTAGTGGTTCAAGGTTTTAAGTCTCAGTCAAACATTATACCATCAGGGGTACCCCAGGGCTCGCATATGGGCCCCTTATTATTTTTGATTTTCATAAACGATTTGGCTTGTAAATTGGAATGCAAATTCACCATGTATGCCGACGATCTAAAATTGTATCAAATTGTTAACTGTGACGATGATATAATAAAGTTGCAAAATGAAATCAATAAACTGTCTGGATGGTGCATCGAGAATAATATGATTCTGAATGCTAGTAAATGTAAGCATATTAAGTTTACCAGGAAAAGAAACCAATCCAAAGCAATATTGTCTATTAATAATGTAGCCCTGGATGAGGTATCGCAGATTCGAGACTTAGGCGTAATTATGGATTCTCAACAAAATTTTAGACATCACACGGATCACATAGTGCAAAAAGCTTCCCGTCTCTCTGATTTTATATCTAGGCAACTGAAAGCATTTAGGGATCCCTGTGTGACTATACCTGTTTATAATTGCATAGTTCGCAGCATATTGGAATATGGAAGTCCAGTCTGGAACCCAACTTATGATGTTTATCGTAGTAAACTAGAGCGAGTCCAAAAACGCTTTCTATATCAACTCTCATATGTTAATAACCAATGTAAAAACCTTATGTCATACGAAGCAAGGCTAAACCATTTTAACATGTCAACTTTACAAATAAGACGGAAAGGTGCGGATATTGTTTATCTTTATAAGTTAATTAATGGTCATATAGATTGTGAAAGTTTACTGGAGAGAATTCAATTTGTTGTACCTCGCCAAAGTAGTAGACTTTGTAATAGGCGCACATTTGAAACGGCTCATTGCCGAACCAATATTGGACAACATGCTCCATTTTATAGAATGGCCTCAAGTTATAATGGCATACGACAGCTTTTTGACATCTTCTCCAGTGGCTTAGCATCAGCTAAACATTGTATCAAAAAAAGCTTGAAGAGCCAATGCTCTGAAAATTGTTAGCTTTTCCATTTGTTTTAGTCAAATTTTAATTTAAATTTTTAGTTTAAGTAATATTGTCCTAATTTATTTTTATACTTCATTTTATTCTTTAATTTAAGTTTTTAGTTATCCAAGCACGCCGTGTTCACTATTTTAGGGCATACAATTTGGATATTTGTTTTATATACTTTTGTGTCTTATATGAATGAGTTATTGTATTGTCCGATTTGTGAACCAATTAAAAAAAAAAAAAAAAAAAAAAAGTATGCTCCTTCAGAAACGATACACTTACGCCAACGAATAATCCATTCATCAAAACATTTTTTAAACGCTGCTTTTGGAATTGAGTTCAGTTCTCGCCGCGAATTCTCCTTTATGTCTTCTACCGATTTAAAACGGGTACCACGAAGTAATTTGAGTTTAGGAAAAAGAAAGAAGTCAGCTGGAGCCATACCTGGTAAATATGGTGGTTGCTGGATGGTATTTGTTGAGTGTTTGGTCAAAAATTCGTTCACAATGATGGCCTTGTGCGAAGGCGCATTAACATGGTGCAAAATCCAAGAATTTTCTTTCCACAAATCTGGCCTTTTTCATCGAATTTGCTCTCTTAAACGCCGCATAACGCTCAAATAATATTCTTTATTTACCGTTCGACCTTCCGGTAAGAATTCCGAGTGCACAACACCGCGATAGTCAAAGAAAACAGTCAACATGACTTGACGCGCCACTCCGAAGCTTGTTGACTAGTTTGCATATCAAACTCGTAAACCCACGTCTCGTCACCAGTAACAATGCGTTTCATGAATGTTGGGTCGGAATTGACTCGTGCTACCATGTCCTCAGCGACTTTCATGCGATTGAGTTTTTGGAGAAAATTCAGATCTTTTTGGGATTAGTTAAAATGGTACGAATCGACTAGTGAGATACAGAAAGACCGGCTCTATATCTAGCTATCTCTCTCAGAGTTGAATGAGGATTTCCAGTCACTATTTCCTTCACTTTTGCGATGTTAACTTCAGTTGCAGACGTTGATGGCCTACCAGAGCGAGGCAAATCTCTCATCACATCTTGACCGCTTTTGATCGCTTTGAACCAATCATAAGCACGAGTTTTTGTTTTCACCGTAAGCCTTCTGTAACATTTTCAATGACTCCGAACACGAAATTCCATTAGCGATGCAAAATTTAAGGCAAACTCTTTGTTCGATATTTTTGTCCATTGTGAAATTCGCAATACACACTATATATGATATTACTAAAACCAGCACTGTATTTAATATAAATAACAGATGCAACTCAAACTCCGCGCCAAAATGGAAAACAGTTGTGCCAATCTAACAACAAAAAAAAACAAAAATTTGAAATTGGAACCATAAACAAATCCATTCCCGATACTTTTTTGACTGAATGTATATGTACAACATAACCGGTTATAGCCCTTCACTATGTTGAATGTCCCTAATTAATTGACCACGACAATAATAATCAAGAATAATAAATAATAATAATATATTTGGACATTCTTTACACACGGCCATCTGATCCTAAACTAAGCAGAGCTTGAACTATTGAAACCATGTGAACACATGTAGACAATTACACCTATACTCAGGACAAACACATATGTTCATGCACACAAATATCTGTCCTGGGTGGGAATCGAAGCCACGACCTCCGGCGTGTAAAGCAAGCGCTTTCCAACCACGCCAAACGCAATGAAGATATATAATTTGCCAGAGAAGACTATTCATTATTAATAGTACGTAAATACTCCAAGATTAGAAATGAGAGAAATGAGTCAAAATAAAATCATCATAATAATAATTCGACTAGTCTTTATTATTGAGGGTGATGGTGAGAGGCATTCCAAATAAATATATTCAATTCCTCTTGTTGACTAGGTGACCTAGACTTGAACTGGAGGTTGACAGGTTACTGAAAAATAAAAAAGGATATTATTTAAAAGAAACGGTGTCAAAACACATTAATCTCTCAAAAAGCTTACTCAAAAAACTTAAATTTTACTCTTTTTGAAGTTTGAGAATTGAACATTAGGAATCATTTAAGCTTCAACGTTCATTTACTTTTTGTATTACGCTCTAAATATTATTTATCTTTTACATACTTCCTGGTTGATGTTGAGGATGATCTGGACCAGAGGGCTGGAGGCAGCGGCGACGGGGGTCTGAACAGACTCAACAGGGGCGGGGCTCTCGACGGGGGAAGGTGCAACAACGACGGGGTTAACTTCGACGGGGGAAGGTGCAACAACAACGGGCTCAACTTCGACGGGGGAAGGCGCAACGACAACGGGAGAGGGGGCAATTACAGCGGGGACATCGATGAGACCAGCAGGGGTGACGACAGCAATGACCTCCTGAAAAGTTAATAGAAGCTGTTTAAACTCAAGTACGTGCACTATTACTACATTGACTAAGTATTTAGTTCAATCCCAGTTCCGCTTTTAGATATCCACTGCGTATTTTATTCAGGATTTGACTAGTACTACGAAACTATTGCGTAGCTTGAGTTGGTTGAGAGCAAACTCAAGCTGTATGTATGAATAAGTACGATTAACTTCCGTGTTATTTTTTCTAAATAAGTACGAAAATCTCGATTTTCATAAAATATTCCTTATTTTGAGTTCAAGCTTTTTTGTGTTCACACTTTACAAATGTTACATATTATCTATGTATGTTCAGACTTTATTAACCGATTCAGGCTTAGTTCATATGACCGCGTCAACACGCAGTTGGAGTATTCACATGACGGCTTATACATATACTTGAGCGCGCCGCACATTGCCACGCGGTACCGCGAGTTAATGAGGACGATAATCACCGTTTACATCGATCTTATATCTCCGCACGGTACCGCGCGGTCATATAAACTTCGCCTTAGAGATCATTTTATGTCAATTCAAAAAGTATCTAGTAACTTAACTGGGATATAACTGATATTCAGCAGAGAACGAATTATAAAGATAAATGAGATTTTTTACTATACTGTAAAGTACACACCATTACGTGTCCGTCGAAGAGGGCCTCCATCAAGGTGTTGAGAGCAGACTCAAGGTAGGGCAAGAGTTCGGGGTTGGTGGCTGGGTCCTGGATGGCAAGGGACAGCTCATTCAGGTTCCATGGGGTCACATCCATAGCGGGCATGACGATGGAGGCGGCAGCAGGGACCTGAAAAAGCAAAATAAATAATTAATAAATATATAGTTGTTGAATTAATTTGCCGGATTGCTACAAAAATAACACATCTTATAATGACTGTTCCGCATACGGATTTACAAGACTTCCCCAATATTTTAGAGACTGTACCTATATAAGTAAAAGAAAAGTAACACTTACGACTTGTCCTGAGACGATGGCATCCATCATTTGGTTGAGCAGCTGGGTAAGGTGGGGCACGAGAGCGGGGTCGGTTTCGGGGTTCTGGAGGGCCTCAGAGAGCTCGTTCAGAGTCCATCCTGACAGGTCAACGGCGGGGATGTTGATGTTTATGGATTCCTGTCAAACACAAGTGAGATGGCTTTATTTTGTATCTGTATTTCATCTTGACAATATCGTTGGTTTCGACCTGATTCTTCAGGCCCTAAATAAAAACACTACATGCCAAATTTTATCTATACTTTTTTAATGCAGCAAATTTTGCTTTTTTATATAATATAAGCCGATGGAAAAACCTACATCCTCCGAAAGGGTGTCAGCAAGGGAATCCTAAATTTGATCAGCCAGTGTGTATTTTTCGTAGCTTAACGCAGGACGTCCACCCGGAATGGCAAGGGGTGCATTAAATTTACAATTTCCCATTTTTGGGATAAGATTTACGCTTTGAATGGTAAATAATGTAAAATTTAAATTTAATACAATATTGGTTGTAAATACATATTAAATGTATGAGTCCTATTTCAAGTTTCAGCAAATTAAAAACTAAATATATACCAGCCCGTTTCGAAAGCATTACCTGTCGAATTAAAAATGGTTAAAAGATACAGACGCATGAATAACTTTCATCCTTTTGATGTTGGGAAAAATAATGGAGCATATTATATAAAAATTATCTAAAACAATAACTAATAAGGCTTGTGCACGAGCGATCACCATTATGTCATAACTTCCTACGTCAAATTGATTTTGATTCTAGCCACTGCGACAGGCGGTCACGAGAGTGCTAAAAGGGTTCTGATATTTTTCTTTCAGTATGGAACCATAATGATATCCAACATACAAGCTGACCATGATGACAACATATAACATACCTACATATATAATACAGCAGACCAAAACAATCTTATAACAGGTAGTAATTATCAATTAAACTAAGCCTTCTTTAGTGTTAGTAATTCTACATTCTAGATTTGATCCCATTCCAAGCGATTTTTACCACATAAAAGATTGGTTATTTCTCGTGATAGAGTCCCGGTCCGTGCATTAGGCAACATATTGTATTGTCATGTTAAATTGTACTCACCACCTGATTACCATTGAAGAGCTCTACCATCCAGCTGTTAAGGGCGCTGGTGAGGACAGGCTTAATGGCGGGGTCTAGGTAGGGGTCATTGATGGCAGCGGAGAGCTGGTTCAAAGTCCAGGTCTGCTGGCCGCACGCCACGGCGATCAAAGCAGCGAAGATAGCGAAGAATTTCATTTTGAATGAATTTTATGCTGAAAACAATATTAAGACGATATTCATGAATCTATTTTAGACAACTGGCTCCAATATCCGAGATTAATAATTAATCTAACAAAATTACTGAAGCGCAATTTAAGTAAAAAGTCTGCAAGTATGGACTTTAAAAGCAAGCCATTCTGGATTTACCTACGTAGTAATGGGCGCTGCATAATTATTGATATCAAATCAAAATCAAGACATAGCTGTTAATTAATTACAAAGCAGAGATTCAAACAATTTAAGATAGCACTATATTTCCCATAGCAGTGCCCACGGACTTCCGCGTTATAAATATTTTTGGCCCTACCCGTTTGTCCCGCGTAATACTTCGGGTTAAAAGTTCGGGATGAATAAAAATTATGCCGATGAATCCTATGACACTCCACAATGACGTAGCTTTCTATTGGTGAAATAATTTCGAAAATTGGTTTAGTAGATCCAGAGATTACCCCTTACAACGTCACAAACTCACATCCTCACAAACGTTACCTCTTTATAATATTAGTAGGTATAGATTCAATATTTGATTATTTAACAAAATATTACTATTATTTATGTTGTATTTATGTACAGACGCCAGTACATCCATCTACCCCAATCTGTCAAATTTCTTTTATAGATTTTCAACTTTATCACGAAAATATAAGGTTCACTTTCAATTGGGGAAATTTGACAGATTGGGGTAGCTTGATGTGCTGGCGTCTGTACACGGTCAGATTATTAGTTATATTAATAAGTTAGCTACTCACCTACCACTGAACTATTTGGTAAAAAAGGCCAATGACGGAATATTTATACTAGAGTTATTATCTATGCAATCTTTAGTTGGATCAATACAATAAACCCTATCGTTAACATTAATGCTTATATTGACGTGTAATATATTCATTCATAGTTAATATAATGTAATAAAACCATTGTTTTTTTGTGTGTTTGAAATTAAAAAGGAATAGAAATTATATGCGACATTATTTTACTTTTACCTACCCTAAAGGTGTATTAAGGTGCCTGTCCACTGACGCGGAGCGAGGCTGCTGAGCGGTGCGAGGGTGCGGAGCGGAGCGGAGTTGCGTACTGTATCTGTCCACCGAAGCGGAGCGAGGCGGCGGAGTAGACAATACGGGGCGAAGTAGCGGACTATTTTTCAATTCATTCATTTCTAACTCCTCCTTTTTTCTTTTGATTATATTCGTTGCGGGATCCAAGACAGTCAAAGTGATTCCCCGGGACATGCCTGAGCCTCACCGCTCAGTGTCTTTTCATTGTGTGCCACTGTTGATCCTAGCTTACAGGAGTAAAGTAGTAAAGTAGTAAAGTTTGGTTTCCTACAAATTTCTGAAATTAAATTTTGATATTTCATTCGGTAGACCTCTCCCTCAACCTAAACTGGGGAAGAAGACATTATTAGTACAGGGTGTTCGTGGAATTAGTGTTAAGTTAAACAATTCGGCATACCAGCATATGCCTCACACGTATACCTGCATAGTCACTATCAACTTTAGATAATTCGATAACCTAGCTTATTTCCTACAATTTTGTGAAATAAAATCTTGATATTTCATTTGAATTACCTCTCTCTCACCCTAAACTGGGGAAGAAGACATTTTTACTATACAGGGTGACCGTGAAATTATTGTAAGCACTTAATTCGGCATACCAGCATATGCCTCACACGTATACCTGCATAGTCAGTATCAACTTTAGATAATTCGATAACCAAGCTTATTAGGTAATATGATAAGGAAATACTATCAAGATTGTTATTTATAACTGGCATTAGCAGGAGCTAAGCTACACCTGTTTGTTTGTAAAGAAACTTGAAAGATATTAAACAGTAAATAAATAAGTTTTATGATTCTGATCTAGACTCAAAGTTCACTATAAAGTCATAGTCCTCTGTATATCTCTCTCTGTACTCAAACCAGCAAAGTGAGTACCTACGTCACACCATCGGAATACCTCTTTCAATTTTTTATAACTTAGTAATAGTTATTGCCTCGTGTCTAGCGGTAGCGTGTTTAGCCGCAGATATTGAAGTTCAAATTCCAGCTCGGGCTAAATGTGGGTTTGGGATTAGACTGTTAAAAAGAAATCTAATTTGTAGCCCTAAGTCTGGGAGTTGGTACTACACCCTCGTGCCTAGGAGAGTACGCAAATCCAACAGTTCTGTACCTGACCCCCTTACCGGTCGTTCCGCTAATATTCATTAACGGCACCTGTCTGCATATAACATTTCACGCGAACACTGTGAGAAATTCGCACTCGACGTCCTGAATGGCGCAGGACTATACATCAAGCTGCAGTGCAATACGAGGCTGTCGGGTTAAATAACATAGATGCTGATCGCCAACACAAAAAATTAAAGCCCAAGCCAGTATATAACTATACATACAACTCTAATAATCAGCTGTATTGCGTGTCATGCGATAGAGTCTTTAAAACTAAATTTGGGTTTGCGAGCTATATGCGCGCCCACAACAAAAAATCATAGCAGGGTTCGCCATCGATGGACACGTCGCGGAGGACATCATTCCATTGGAAAATGGGAGTGGAGGATAGAAAGTGCAACTGTGTTTGCGCACACATTGTGCACTACAATATCTCCCGTGCAAGTGTCTCATACATTTTTCTTATTGAAACAAGGTTATATGTGTAAGGGTCAGAAATAATCGTTGTATATCATTATCTGATGATGATGTCTTCCCGGCCGAATTTCGGCCACGACGGCCATTCTCAATGGAGATTAGCCAATTGCACAGGACATATTATAGTGCACAAGTGTGTGCGCAAACACAGGGGCACTTTCTAATCCATTACTCTCATGATCCGATGGGACGCCTAGCGACACGACCGGAAAGAGGTCAGGTACAGGACCTTCGGCTTAACGTGATCTCCGAGGCACGGGGGTATAATACCGCCAACTTCCAGACTTCGGGCTGATTCTGAGAAATTTCTGTTTACGGAAAAATCCCAAAATCACTTATTGGCCCGAACCGGGATTTGAACCCAGGACCTCATTTTCTGCGGATGAACACGCTACCGCTATACCAACGAGGCAGTCGTACCATTATCTAATCACCCGAAATACGTCCACCGCTAGACAAAGGCCTGCCCCAAGATCTCCACAATGGCCGCTCTTATGCTACCCGCACCCAACGGCTTCCCGTGACGCTTGCAATATCGCAAGGCAATTGAACAGCGAATTAATTATATATTCTATTTTTATAATCATAATCCATAATGTTTATTTTTGTAAACATAGGTATAGGTACAATAGAAGATAATAAATAGAAATACATGTTCGCTATGTTTTGCCAATAGAAGGCGTACAAAATAATTTAAGCTTAAACTAAATAATGTATAATTAAAAATGTTAAATATCTTAAACGAACTAACTAAATAATTGATAATTGTCAATTATAATACCTTAATTTAAACAGTCAATATAATTTTTCTGTGACTTGTATGTATATTTTATCAAAAAAAGTGCTTAAATAAATGTTTCTATCCAAACTAAGCAAAGTTTATACTATAGATACTAGACGACGGATATATACATTTATTAGCTTTTTTATTTATTATTATTATATTTTTATTACTTTTTTTTATTACTTATATTGATGTGCTGTACTTCGATTTGTATCAGTGTGAAGGTGAAGATTTATTGCCAATCCGTCACCCTGGCGTGGCGATTATGGCATTTCGTCGGATGCATTTATATTTACCTGCAATAGACGGGGCGCTTGGCGTGGTTGTTAGATACTTGCTGGTCGTGGGTTCAATGCCGGGGTTTAATGTTCACAAGTATCTGTACTGGGTACAGTATAGATACTTGTGATCATGTCTGTCCTGAGTCAGGGTGTAATTATCTGTATAAGTATGTATTTACAAAAGAATGGGATTTGGGATCAGATGACCGTGTGAGAATAATGTCCCAGGATGTTATTATTATTTAATAAAAGGTTATTCGCCGATAAACATTTCGATATCCGATCCAATATTCAATAAAATCCTTGTCTAAATGCGTGTAAATGGTCATGGACATCGCAAGCTGCGGTTGACCACAGCACTGCTTCTCAGCCAACGTCAAAGACCTTTTAAATCTTCGTTATTGATCGAAGATTTAAAACTACGCCAACGCTACGAATATTTCAGAGATGTTTGTAATAAAACGCATTAATAATAGAAGACATTTATATTAATATCTTACTTATCTAAAAAATAATAATTTACAAAGAAGAAAAAAGTGTTGAAATAAAATAGCTGTAAGCCCTCCCTAGTTTCCTACGAAACGTACTTCAAGGCTATTGGAGCTAATTTGTTATCCCCCTTTCGACGAATAAGTCCAACGGGAGTCACCATTTTGATCGTTTTCTGGAATAAAAATATATTTTTTAGAAGCTTTACTACTGCTAGGGCTTCCACACGTCCCGTATATACGAGACTGTCACCGTATTTGAGGATCACGTCCCGTATACTTAACCCGTTGCGGCTAGATATCGGGACTAATCTCTCCCTCTTACCCACCACTGCAACTACTGTAAGCCAGGATCAACAGTTGCACACAATTAAATGACACTGCGGTGCAAGCGGTGAGGCTCAGGCATGTCCCGGGGAATCACTTTAACTGTCTTGGATCCCGTAAAGAATTTATTCAGAAAGAAAAAAGGAGGAGTTAGAAAATGAATAGTTCCACTTCCCTCCAGAGCAAAGCGGGAGACAGAATTATGTAAAGAGGTTATGACCTCATAAAACGAGAGAATTGCTTCTAGAGAAGGCAGCTGCAAAAACACCTAAGTGAGCTGTTATATTTGATTTCAATAGTAGGTATGGCAAAAGCGCTTAAACGCACGGAAGTTGTTCCTTGTTGCGGCTAGATACTAGAACGAATAACTAAAAGAGACGACCACCTCGAAACCCACCGGGACTAGTTTGCTGTAGGTTTTGAGGATCCAGGAGGCATGTACCAGTAACCAAGATAGACCAGGTATAAGTTTCTCTCACAGAACTATATTTTGTTTGATACATAAAAAGGATTTATCTGTGTTTGGGAAGTGCAAGATATTAAAGCCTAGTATTACAATATTAAATCCTTGAAAAATAAGACGATAATGAGGGATTTCCGATTGATTTATTATAAACAAATATAAGGTAAACAAAATGTAAAATAAACAGTGGAGGAACGGTAACTACCTATAAAACTGAAAAAAATTAAGAGTAAGTACGTGAAATACAAATATGTTTTTTGGTTCTCATCAATAACATATCAGTTGATCGTTATTTTCGGATGGGAAGTTTTTTTTTGTGTATTTTCCATATTATGTATGTACTTCATGATGATGATTTCATAAGCAAACTAATTAATCGCCAGAAGAAGTCCACGGCAGGTTAGTTTTATCGGTTCGAGTCCGACATAGTAAGTAAAAAGTGTCTGCGGGTGGAATGCGAAAGCATGCTCATCAAAAAATAGGTCCTAAAGGATACTAAATTGCTACTAGTATACTGCAATGGAAGAAATACATGCCTGCTTTTGTCCATATCTGTTAGCCGCCTTAAGTTCTTTGATTGCTTTCTGGACGAATGGCAATAGATCCGGATGAGTGCTCGAACTCTGGACCGCCTTGATCAGATCTGATTCAGTCCATGTAGACAAGTCCATAGCTGGAACTAATACTTGCTTGGTATTCTGCGATAAAAATAAAATTCATTAATTAAGCTCAGATGTACCTACATTTCCATAACCAATGCACTGTAAATGGAATGTCATGGGGTACTACGCGGTCTCAATGTAGTTCTTATTACAAACGGCTTATGGTATATTTCTGAAGGAAGAAAGTGGATACTCATTGTGTTTGCTTCGCTCTATGAGAATTATTTAGCCGTTTAACAGCCTTAAAAATGGTATACTACCTATTGGTGTAAAGTAGAGTAGTACAGCTGTTTACAAATTTAAAAAAATAAACAGTGTCAAGAGAAGAACTTTTCAAATGAATATTTATGAAATTATATATTAAAATTTGCAATACCTATCTGCAAGATAAAACATTTGCGTAATTTATATTCAAATCCACCAAATCAAAAAGTTAGGTACTTACAAAGTATCATGTTTGCTAAATGTTTAGTTTTTATATTATTATTTTTAAAATGATTATTGGTCATTAGTGTTTTGACTAACATTATTGTTAGCTACGTATTCTAACCTAACAATTATTAAACCGAGTCATGTAAGTGTCGTAAACATCAAACGATCATTGATTGCCATCACGTGGACCATGGGTTGGCTTTCCGGCTATACTTATGCAGATTCTTATGCATACTATCGCTACTATATTAGTAGTAGATCACCTGGTTTAAGGCTTTTGAACATCCTGTATGAGTACCTAAATATAGCGTTACTTCTTTTATTTCGCAGTACAGTCTCAGGTTAGGACAAGAAAAGTGTTTGCGTTTGCGTGCTGCCTGCGAGCATGAAATGCTTGAGCTCGCCGGTCATGGAGGATGTCATTCCATTGGATTATGAGAGTGAAGGATCGGGGGTGCTTTATAATAATATGTCCGTCGTAGAGAGCTAGTCCCCGTTGATATTGACTACTGTAGCCGATATTTAATTAGAAGGCCTATAATGCATGAGCTGAATCAAATTTAAGAAATTTTAGAAATAGATACTCATCAGATCATTAAAAATAAGTATCTACTTAATGTTGTTGTATAATTAAGAAACTAAGGATATTTACTTATCTGTGTGACAGCTGGCACAGAATATCGCCATCCCATATCATCCCGAAGGGACGTAGAAGTCGACCCGAGGGAATATCTCCAATCAACGGGCAGCAGCGTCTCTTTGTGGACTATGACAAATGTACTACGCCAACCTATCTGCCATGCGTGTCGATTATGGCATATCCCTCCAAATAATGGCCTGTGTCCAGCAGTGGACTTCATTCGGTTGACATATATAGGATATTTACTTAGAATTAATTATATTTAACAATATAATTAATAAATAATATAATTATAAAGGATATTTACTTAGAATTAATTATATTTAACATGTAGATATTATACCTCTGAGCCTCCGAGATACTGATCATACGCCCTCTTTATGGCTGGCAAAAAGTTTTTATTCGTCTTGGGGTCTGCAATCGCTGCAGCTAACTCTTCCACCGTCCACGTGTACGAATTGGAAGGCGATGGAATTAGTACCATTACCGTTGACTGCAATTAAAATAAATTAGTGAGCTGTGAGCGTGGAATTATAATATTCTTACAGCAGGTACGCAGAGTATCAGCAGGTAAGTTTGTAAGTATGACCTTCCTCCAAAGTACCGTTGTAACAGATCCCATTTGGTTGGAATCTCATGTATCAGTTTGACCAAATTAGGCTCTGATATCAGCCAAATTGGTGCTTTTCTGCTATTTTTAGCTAATAGGCACTATGAGTTTCCTCGTGTTAATATTGACTATATTTTGAAGACCACCACAGAGCAAACATAATTCAATTGCTTTCGCTCGATAGAAAAAGGTCACAAAATCACCGGTAAAAAGTGGTTAGCAAAATAATCTATAAACATACACAATTTGTAATGTTATTTTGTTCTATGTCGGGAACGACAGAGAACAAATGATACACGTATAGTCTACGACAATTAAAAGAAATTATTGTTATAAAGTAATTGTAACGTGCCTACGTAACAGGGAAAATAATGTGTCACTTATGTATTTGATGTCTCAGGTCGAATAAATTAAATGCACGCACCTCATCACCCCTGAACAGCCCAAGCATGATAGTATTGAGAATTTCTTCATAATACGGCTTCATTTTCGGGTCAGGATTTCGCAGAGCCATGTCCACCTCGGAGAGAGTCCATAACTTTACCACTGGGTAGCTCGAAGCTACTGCCAGAAGTAAAGGGAAGATCGCCAGAATCTTCATGATCACTGTAACTGATTATTTGAACTAATTAGAGGACCCTTGGCCTATGGTCGTCTATGGTAACCAATTTCAACTGACTCCTAAAAATTACCTACCATAAAATTCCCGTAGTAGATATACACGCCAGCACATCCAGCTACCCCAATCTGTCAAATTTCTTTTATAGATTTTGGAACGAAGTTCCTTATTGCGCGTTGTGAAAGGGGGCTAGACGGAAAAATTCTTACGGAAAATTGTCACGACACTTTTTGCAGCTGTGCGGCGTGCGCATGTTTCTCTGTCTGTCTGTCTGTCTGTCTCTCTCTCTCTCTCTCTCTCTTATAGAAAGCAAGCCAGATATTTTCATTTCTATTGCGACGATTATTTTTGTTGTGTGTATACAGGTTTTTTGTACATAATAAATAATAAGAAATAACTTCGTTCCATCCGGGTGTCTCTTGACACCTCTCAAGTTTTTTAACTTTATCGCTAAAGCATAAGGTTCACTTTCAATTGGGGAAATTTGACAGATTGGGATACTATGGGAATTTTATGGTAAGTCATTTTTAGGGTTCCGTAACCAAAGGGTAAAAATCTATTACTAATACTCCGCTGTCCGTATGTCTGTCCTTTTGTCAACAGGCTGTATCCCATGAACCTTGATAAGTGGACAGTTGAAGTTTTCTCATTGTAAGTATTTCTGTTGTCGCTATAACATAAAAATACTAAAATCTGATTAAGTATAATATTGAAACCAGCAAAAAAAGGCACGTTTGTTGTATCGGAGCCCCCTTAGGCTCCCATACAACAAACGCGATTTTTTTTCTCGATATTGATATCGGCCACTTATAGACGCTTGAAATATTCACAGAATATTCAGTTATATATTCACTTTAAAAATAAATAATTAAATTAAAATAAAACAAATATTTAAGGGGTGCTCCCATGCAACATATGTGATATTTTGCCGTTTTTATAGATAATGTACACGAGTGCACGAGTCTGTATCGCACTTAGCCGGTTTTTTCTTTGTCTTTCTCATATCTGTTAGGATCCTCTCCCAGTACGTAGCCGACTTGGGGCACCGTCTTGACATTGTTGACCCTGGCTTACAGATGTTGCAATGGGGGGTAAAAAGGAGGGACTAGATTCCGCAACGAATTTAATTACAAAGAAAAAAGGATTAGAAAATAGTAGTTCCACTTCCTTCCAGAGCAAAGTGGGAGAACATTATATAGCTAGAGCCACATAAAACCTGATGCGGCTAGTAACTCAATAAGCAATCATTTATTCACAGCAAACACGGCAAATACGGTACTGACGCCAGCACATCAAGCTAACCCAATCTATCTAATTTCCCCAATTGAAAGTGAACCTTTTGCTTCTGTGATAAAGTTGAAAATCTATAAAAGAAATTTGACAGATTGGGGTAGCTCGATGTGCTGGCTTCTGTACATACACAGTAAAGCAAACACGGTCAGTTAAATTCATTATAATTCATTGAACTGTCGACCCGTGTTTACCGCCTTTTAATAAATATTTAAAAAATCACTCATAGACTTCATAGCTTTCAATATTTGGTGAGGTTAAGCACCTTGTCGCGCGGTCAATCTACAGTTGGATGACTGCCAAAGTGTTTAAATTATAGAGCGTTTCTGTTGCGGTGGGCCTGTCGGTCCCGGTTGTAATAGTTGAAACAGTCATTAAATATCGTAGGCATACTGGGGCTCTACCGGCTAAGTCGCCGAACTTCGTTTTTTTGAATGGCGTTCAAATAAAGGTGTGTTTAACCTCCCCGAATATTGAAAGCTATGAAGGCTATGAGTGATTTTTTAAATATTTATTCAAAGGTGGTAAACACGGGTCGTTAGTTCAATGAATTATAATGAATTTAACTGACCGTGTTTGCTTTACTGTGTATGTACAGACGCCAGCACATCGAGCTACCACAATCTGTCAAATTTCCCCAATTGAAAGTGAACCTTTTGCTTCTGTGATAAAGTTGAAAATATATAAAAGAAATTTGACAGATTGTGGTAGCTCGATGTGCTGGCGTCTGTACATACGATAATAACAACGAGCAAAAAATTCACGGTTGTTGTAACAAACGTGAATTTTTTGCTCGTTTTTATACGGAACCTTCCTGTGCGAGTCCGACCGGCACTTGGCTGGTTTTCTTTATAATGTCGACCCCTTAATTTCGTTTGGAATTATTCAGTTTATTTTAATTAACATTGTGGGGAATTCTTTATAATATTTGACAGTCTGCGACAGCATCTACCAGTAATATTGCATTTGCATTTGTAAAAAAGGTAAAAGCGCTGCCATACAAAATAAGAAATTTCAATTTTCTCCTGGCACAGCTTTCTAGACATCTGCGAGGAACATAATATAGTGCAAATAGGTGTGCGTAAACACAGGTGCACTATCTATTCCATCACTCTCATGACCCGACGCGCGACGGGACCACTAAAGAACTGAGAGACTGGAGTCACAAGACCGGGAAGAGGTCATGTAGAAGACCGACGGTTTCAGGGTGTGATACTAAGGTAAGGTATGACTTATGTTGGGCTTGGCTTTTAATTCAATAAAGCAGAATAAAGAATGTTCGTACCTAGGAATAGAATACGGAGAAATAGTGTTATTCCTTGTGTCCTAGGAATTTCTAGTAGAATTATACAAATGCAAGGCCAATTATAACTTGTTAACATTTAAATAAAACGGCATGTTTTATTTAAATGTCTCACTGCCTTCGTACTATTATTGAGAAAGCATTCCAATATCTATTTTTGGCCAGACCAGGGGCTTGAAAACTTTCCCTGTGCGCCAACGTCACAAATATGTGACAAGTAATCGGATTGGCGTATTTATGTTTGGTTGCCTAGCGCCGCGTCGGGGGTACGGCGATTTGTTTTTCCTCTGGCGGGCAAGAGTATCACAGTTGGTTGTCATTGCACGTTACAAGAGTATAAAGAAATATTGTTCGTTTAATAACTCACCCTTATTATCCGCACAGAATTAATAAAAACTAACTTCAGTTTACGAATATATAATTATTTCTTTGTCCCGTAGATATGTTGCCCCGAACACAATCGGCAATACACTGGACATATTTGGAGAACCTACTATATAAACTGCAGACTAACTTTGTATGTATATCCACGAGTAAAATAATAAATTAGCACTTTATATCGTCGGCATAAAGTTGAGTATCAATTGAATGCATAGTTAACCGTACATTAGCTGCGTATTCCTTACTTGTACGTCTAGAACATATAAATATATGCATTACACACATACCTAGGTTAAGTTTTAAGACTTCGTAAATTTTAAGGCAATTTGAATGTTTGTTCTTAAATTAATAGGCTTTTTTGTGGCCAGTCTTATCATGTTAAATAAAGAACGCGCTATAGTAACATAACATGACGTCACCTTTAATGAAGTCATAGAACTTTCATACTGCCAGTCGTATTGCGAGTACGGGATAGAGCATCCACACTTTATCCCCACCAAGAACTATAAACTATTATAATATATTTGGCTTTCTGTATTATATACTTGTATGATTTTCTTTAGTAAATTTTACATCCGTCTGATCCCCAAACTCGACAACTTTCAATGTAAGTATTACATATTTTGTTCCAGTAGTAGGGGAAGTGGGCCCAAAGCGGGTACCTTAAGGTTTGTCTAAATAAAAATAAGCCATTTTTATATCTGAACAGGTTTTATTGAAATATTTAGAACAAATATTCATTCAATTTTGTAATTAACAATACAAAACAAACTACTTGGCAAAACTAAACTGCCACAACTGAAAATACGCTATCCTATTTATTAGTATCACGTTAGAAAGAAATGCAATGTTCTCTGAACATTCCCCGTGACAAATGCGGTAAAGGACACAGAGACGCGACGTCTCTCCGCAGGGCAAGAGGATCAAGCCAAATAGTGGGACCCCTGTTGTCAACGACCATTCGAGTTGCACGACGTTGAATACGATCAAAGGGAAAAGTTTATACTGTGGTGCCCCGGCTTATGTATAATTGGAGGCGATGGGCCCATGTAAAGGTAAAGCTTAGCTCTGCGAAGGACATCCAGCTTTTTGGAAGCCAACTTGGCCTTGCCATCCGGGTGATAATTTGACATCACTCTCAATGTTGATGCCGAGAATCCCAACACTCGGCCTGATAACAAGGGGAGTACCCTGAAATTGAGGAGATATAGCAATGGGAACTTGTTGGCAGAAAACGCGCAAACTTGTGTCTTTACGGGGTTGAATTTAACCAGGTTAAGATGCCCCTAGTTTGAGACTTGGTAAGTGTTGTTACAAGATGGCTCCGGCTCTCAACGACGTGTCCCGTGAAGTATTGCAGTGGCCAAAGTAAGAGGCATCCACCGTACTGTCATCTGCATAGCTGTGAGTATCATGAGTTTGTAACATATTATGATATGCAGAAGAAACAGGGTTGTGGAAAGCACACAGCCTTATGGGCCGCCAGCGTTCACGGGCTTAGAGTTGAGCATGAACCATCGACAAAGACCTTGATGCTGCGCTCCGTGAGGAAGCTGACAACCAATTTGAAGAGTTTCTCGGGCATCCCATAAGAGTTTAGTTTAATTGTTTTTATTCAATGTACATTTTTATATAATTATTATGGGAGAAATACATTAAATTATCTATGGAATACAATACAATAAATAATAATACCTAATAAAAAATGGTCAATTATAAAGAAGGAAGCTTCTAAAAAAGCGCCTTGTGCCACACCCTATCGAAGGCTTTTGCAATGTCTAGACTTACCGCCATGGTATCCCCCTTGCTCTCAATCGCCAACGCCCAACGAGAAGTCAGGTAGACAACGGTTACTAATAAGGTAGGTTCCCTTAGATACCGTAGAAGTTAACTATTGATAATAGTTTTCATTATTTTTGAGAGCAATGAAGTAATTGCAATAGACTGGTAGTTACGTGGATCAGAGCGATCGCCTTTTTTGGCGATGAGGTGCAGTAAAGACGACCTCCATGAATTTTTTGATTTTACATAGAATCGGGGGCAATACGGCGTGTTTAAAGTGTGCCCCGATAAGACAAGCAGGCTTATTTAATTTTGACTACACAAGTAGGTACGATACACCACCAAATCCCGACTGAGGACGTTGCACTCATTCAAGTTATTTTTAAAGAATCCTGCATTTGACTCATATTGACCTTTTATAGAATATAAAGTCGTAACCGGCTTTGAAATATACTTATTGTAAGGTATTATTTTTGGAATTTTGTTATAATCCAAAGATAATTGTTTGTATGGAAATGAAAAACGGCAAACCTTTAGGATGAATATTTTAAATATAATTATGTAGGTACATACATTGAACACCACGGCATTGGATACACTTTCGTTTGTTTATTTTAATGTTTATTATTTTTTTCTCGTTAAATAATAACAGTACTAGTAGGTAAGCAATCAAAATCTTAGTAGGTACTTAAATACAGCCCTAGGTAATAATAGTAATAGTCAGGTACAGACGCCAGCACATCAAGCTACCCCAATCTTTCAAATTACCCCAATTGAAAGTGAACCTTAACCTTGCTTTTGTGATAAAGTTGAAAAGCTATAAAAGAAATTTGACAGATTGGGGTAGCTGGATGTGCTGGCGTCTGTACATCTGGACCGATTTTATTATATTCAATTTGTTGGATCTGTCTACGCTAATCTATCGATGGATCTATTGCTAATACCTATTCTATTTTTTTTTATTATATATATATAATAACTTTTACTTTGGTGCATTTTTGTATCTGGTTTATTTCTGTTTCATTTAAACGCTTTAGTTATATACTAACGCTATAGTAGAAATTCTACTATCTATGCCTACTACTTACTATGGAGATTCGATGAAATGGAGTCATTCGTACCTGCAGGGATAATTCTATTTTTATATTTGTTTGCATTTTTGTTGTGTGTGCAATTTCCTGAATAAACTTTCTTCCTTTCTTGCTTTAAAATAATTAATAAATATAAAAGACTACTCACTCATTTCATTTCAATAATATAAATAGTTACGGCAATAGACCGTACTTATACTTCAATCAATTTTATTAAGTAAAAAATTAACAATCGTTATTTTCTAAAATTGCATCACAAATTTGTCAAACGTAATGGGTATATTTTAACATTTGCAATAGGTATTTGCGTAGTAAATCATATGCGTCATAGGTATTTTAGAAAATGATTGAATGATAATGAATAATGATGAAAATGATAATTTATCATTCGTTTTGGTCAAACATTATTGAAGCGTATCCGTTACTGTAGACAAGAGAGACTTAAACATTTACCTACCCACATTTTTTTTCTAATAAATCTCTAGCAGGCAACTGAATTCTTGACGGCTAATGATGCAAATCGGAACCATCAAATAGCTTGAAAGCTTTCATCAGTCAACGGCTAATGGTACGGATTTATTTATATATGATTTAAATTTAACTGAAGTGAACTATTCATATGACTGAAGATTTGTGTTTGGTGTTTCCTACCCAGCTAATAATGCGACGGCGACCCTTCAACAGGACATGCAGGGAAATCCTTAATTAATATGTAATATGTAATTATTAATTTGAAACACTTAACCCTATTTCTGTACTCATTACTAAAGTAGGGCCAATTTAATAGATCACATTTGACACTTCATCAAAATTCAAAAACGTAACCGGCGGGCATAGAATATTTTTTCGTAGTTCAAATACGATTTATTTTTATTGTAATAATTACCAAATAAGGTCATTTTACAATTCACTTTAATAGTAACTGACAGATGTCAAATGTGATCTATTAAATTGGCCCAACTCTAAGCTTGTTTTCTTTGATTTCCTGTATGTCTCTATTGCTGATCAAATGCTTTCTATTCTAGTATGGCAATTTATCTCAATAATAAAAAGGTGTCTATATAGTAGGAGAGCTGGCACGCATTTTTGGGTAGGTATTTGAGGCAAGCTGAAAACTTGTCCTATAACTCTTCAGACACACCCCAACACGGAACTGCAGACCTGGCAGGCGGGTAGCAGGTCTAAATATTAGAATTTTTTTTTTACCAAATAATGTATTTGAGGCAAGCTGAAATTTTGATATGTTGTAGTAGGTATCGACTTATACTTAATGGACCCAGAAATTCACAACTAATCTTATATCTTGAAATAATACTGTTATCGTCAAATATTTTAGATGTAGGTAAACGTGAGATTAGAAGTTCAAACTTATGCTTATTTAGGTTCAGATAGCCAAGAACAAAGTGTTTCACATGAATCACGTTTTTAGGTAAATAGATACTTTGTGTAAATAATGCTTACGGTTAAGAGTTATTGGTTTTAGGCGCCATTGTGGCAAATAATTGACAAGCGAAAACGAAATAGGTATGTGCAAATAATACGGTACACCATAACACGAAATAAATCATTAAAAAATACTTTTGGGTTTGTTTATATCTTAATGATCCTTTCCTCGTTTAATTGCATATAACCGAATTAAATTACACCATAATATTGAGACATTTTATAATAATAACTTGGCAATTAAATGCTTAGGACTGTTTTCATACGCGTCTTATTTATGTGACCGCTAGTTGTGCCGCTAGTGTCATGATCTACCTATCCTTAAAACGTACAAAGGCTTGTGTATAACTTTCATCTTGAATATATTATTTTTGTACCAGAGTAATTACTTTCTATTTTAGATTTGTCACGGTAAGGCGATGCGTTTTTCCTAACGCGGTCAAACGGTTAACTGATGTCATTATGCGAGCCAAATGACGTCTAACTGCTAGACAAGAGTCACACCAAGGCATAATTCGGGGGAATATACCAGTATCGCCACATTTCGCAGACGGGTTGGTGATTACAGTATGCTGCTCATAGTACACAGAGAGAGGCTGCTGTTCAATGTCTGGTAGATATTCTCTTACGGGATCATAGGGTCAATGCACAATGCACAATGTACAAACGCCAGCGCATCCAGCTACCCCAATCTGCCAAATTTCTTTTATAGATTTTCAACTTTATCACAAAAGAATAAGGTTCCCTTTCAATTGGGGAAATTTGACAGATTGGGCTAGCTTGATGTGCTGGCGTTTGTACTAACATATACCTATGTGTGTATATTCTCCTTATTAGTCTCCTTTAAGACTAGACTAACAGAAATTCGGCCAGGAAAAATATTATTACCGCCATTTATATGACATCTACTTATCAGGGCCTCTACCGGCTAAGATGCCGAACAT
The DNA here is from genome assembly GCA_951640165.1 of Pseudoips prasinana. Lineage (NCBI taxonomy): Eukaryota > Metazoa > Arthropoda > Insecta > Lepidoptera > Nolidae > Pseudoips > Pseudoips prasinana. Next base: position 24,451,588 of record OX621251.1, on the reverse strand, counting down.
CGATTTCTTAAATGGCGTTCAAATAAATAGAGGTTAAAAATGACTTAATCAATCGTTAAATCGGCTTCCATGAGCACATGTGACGTCATAAATGGTCCGGAATCGATTGTCAACGTTGAAGCCGATTTAATGATTGATTAAGTCATTTTTAACCTATCGGCGGCTTAGCCGGTAGAGCCCCTGGTCTTCTTATAAAAGAGATGCACATCAAAGAACTTATCGCCCATCAATTTATATTCATAAATTAAATTACATCAATTAAACTGATTGCACAATTTACCCGGGCGTAGCTGAAAATGTACTGGAAAAGCATGTTAGGTTAGGTGGAAGTGCCACTCTACAACGCACGAGCCAAGCGAGGGAAGCGCGTGCGGCGGTAGTAGCCGTCGAGTGGCAGAAAAAAAAATTTAAACAAACATGCGTTTGCGTCGTTTCTGATTAAATTCGTTGCGGGATCCAAGACAGTTAAAGCGATTCCCCGGGACATGCCTGAGCTTCACCGCTCAGTGTCATTTCATTGTGTGCCACTGTTGATCCTGGCTTACAGGAGTTGCAGTGGTGGGTAAGAGGGAGGGACTTGTCCCGAAAAAAAAAAAAAAACATGCGTCATGATCATAAATCGCCACTAATATAATAATATATTGAAATTACTAATTTATTGTAGAAGTATTTTTGCTTTGAATACGGAATTTATGATTTAAAAAAGGAAGATTTTATTTGCAATTTAAACTCGCGCTTTTATAAAAAACTACCGGCAAGTCATGCTCCCTCAAGTATGTTCTTAATAATCATATGGATTACAAAAATAACATTATGTAAGGTTATCGCTTGTCCATATCTTAGATATATCATTACAAAACAGTAGTCATTCCGATAAAATGCAATAAAACTCAAACACAGTATTGCCCCAAAATAAATTTTAATATAATTCTTATCTATACATATTACATTTTATTACACTTAACAATAACTTATAACATATCCGTAGATTCTTCACGTTTTCCATTATATAACGTCTCTGAAACAATAAAAATGCCTTGTGAGTTGATATTGTACATTTTTCGGAACTAGCTTTTTTGTAACCGCCGTAATAGTCCAAGAGCTGGCACGCATTTTTGGGTAGGTATTTGAGGCAAGCTGAAAACTTGTCCTATAGCTCTTCAGACACACCCCAACAGGGAACTGCAAACCTGGCTGGCGGGTAGCGGGTCAAAACCAACCCCTAAATTTTGAATTTTTTTGTTATCCAAAAAATTTATTTGAGGCAAGCTGAAATTTTGATATGTTGTAGTTTAATGTTTATACAATACATAAATAACATTCTGTCAAAATTTCAAGTTGCCTCAAATACATTTGTTCGATTTTTTTGCAAAATATTTTGGCACACGCCTGGCAGTGCTAAAGACCCGACAGAATCGCCTGTCTTTTTTTTGTATTGTATAAACATATAACTACAGCATATCAAAATTTCAGCTTGCCTCAAACACATTATTTGGTTAATATATAAAAAAAAATTTAGGTGTTGGTTTAGACCCGCCAGCCAGGTCTGCAGTTCCGTGTTGGGGTGTGTCTGAAGAGCTATAGGACAAGTTTTCAGCTTGTCTCAAATACATACCCAAAAATGCGTGCCAGCTCTCCTACTATAACTCTCGCAGGTTTGAAGTGTCGGTTAAGAGGTTAGTCGAGCGGGCGTTCTACACTTACGATTTTTTTTATAATTTAACTAATATTCACAATAAGTTGAATCTATTTATTTGTATTATAATTTTATTTACGTTTGACATGACTGTTGACATATTATTTGTGATATTATAAATAATCGATGTAAACATTTTTGACATGTAATTAACATTACCAATAAATTACTATTGACTACAATTGACTATTGTTGTGCAGGCTACGAATATACCACAGGACGGGCAGCAGCGTCTCTCTGTGTACTAAGAACCGGTGACCAAGTAGCAATAGTTTGAGCCATGAAAAAACAATACACAACAGTAATACTAACTAGACATTACCCGACTCACACAGCGCCCATGTTTATATCTCGGCCACAGTATAAATATGGACAGTACGGAAACTAGACCTAGAGAAATAATTACCTACACATGCAATAGGATAGATAGAATAGATATAATAGATAGATAGAACTTTTATTGTTTTTAATATGTGCATGTGATCACACCTTCATTTAGAATTTCGTTTTTTTTGCTTAAGCGGCCCCCTGAGCTGCAGCCCAAACCCCAAAAGGGTGCAGTCAGGTATTAGTCGCTTAAATTAAGCTACTGGTTAAGGGCCTTCTGCGCTAGCCAACCGCTTTGCCTTCCATTTTTGAATAGTAATATAGTAGAACTAAATTTCTAAATAATAGATTAGTAACTAGTTATTTATTTAAGGATTTCAGAAAATATATGCGATAAAACAAATCGCACGGACGGACTAATTATTTTTTTTTATAACTTTTATACTATGTTATACTATGTTTATGTACTGCATTGTGAGCTTGACAAGTACAAGTGTACGTTAATAGCCAAGTGCTGAATAAATTTCATTTAATAAATATCATTTCATTTCATAATATTGATTTTTCTTTCAATCATAATTTTTGTGTATCAATAATCAAAAGGAAGTTTAAAATACGATAGCTGCGGTTTTGATGACGCCGAGTTCAAACAGCCGTGTACTTTTAAAAGATCGCATTGATGAACTTATACGGACCACTCGTCTTGACGCGGCACTCACTACTGACAGTACCGTGATAACCGCTTAGGGACCTTGTTGATGCGCATGTTTGTGTGAGTGTGCCGTTTCGAGCGTTTCTAGGTAGTTGCCGTACTGTCTATAATTTTGCCTCGTTGGTCTAGCGGGAGCGTGTCCACCCGCAGAGAACGAGGTCCTGGGTTCTTTGGGTATTTTCTTTAAAAAGAAAAATTTCTCAGCATCAGACCGAGGTCTGGGAGTTGGCGGTATTATACTCCCGTGCCTCGGTCGTGTCGCTAGGCGTCCTATCGTATCATGAGATTGGAGGAATAGAAAGTGCTCCTGTGTTTGCGCACACATTTGAGCACTATAATATGTCCCGCGCAGATGGCTTATCTCTGTTGAGACGGGCCGCCGTGGCCGAAATTCGGCTAGGAGCACATTATTATTTTTTTTTAAACCGTGTCTCGGCAGCTGAGGCACTGCGACCGTTAGTAAATAACTGGCAAGACAATAGTAGTAATAGTTTACGCCTTGACACATAAATATACAATAGTAACACTAACTTTACATTACACTAATCGTAGAGCTTTCATGTCTATGTCTCGGCGGGGTTTTACGACACAATAGTAATACTAACTACACATTACCCGACTCATACATCGCCTATGTTATATTCTTTTTTCTTTTTCTCAGAACCGGCGAGACAATAGTAATAATAGTTCGCTTCGTGACACAAAAATAAACAATAGTAATACTAACTGTACATTACCCGACTCATACAGCGTCCTTGTTTATATCCCGGCAGCTGACTCGGGACCGTTACTTTTAAAAACCGGTGACACAATATTGATAGTTCGTGCCGTGTACACAAATTACCACAATAGTTATACTAACTTTACATTACACTAATAGTAGAGCTTCCATGTCTATGTCTCAGCGGCTGACACGGCTAGCATTCGCTTGTACGAGCCGGCGAGTGAGCGAGACGCCAGTAGTAACAGTTCGCGCCGTGACACCCCTGTTGAAGATTCTTGCCATTGCGTGTGTGGTACCTATAATAAATTACTGTTAGAGTAGAAGGTTTTAGTTAGAAACAGATTTAAACACAATTTATATGTATAAGCATGCGTCACATTTCGAGACTGCAATTCTGCGTCATTTTCAAACCAGACGGTATCGACCGAATTGCCAACGATCCGGCTGGTCACGACCAAATTCCCAACGATCCAGCCAGTTACGAACGAATTCCCATCGATCCAGCCGGTTATGATCTAATTCCCATCAATCCGGTCAGATTGATCAAATCAGGATAATTTGGTACTAATTGTAGGACGTTAATCAAGTTTAATTATTCTTATTATTATCTATATAAATAAAAAGAGAAGTCTTGACTGACTGACTGACTCATCAACGCTTAGCCCAAACCCTTGGCCCTAGAAAGCTGAAATTTTGCACAGATGTTTTCTTTATAATGTAGACAAGGAATAAGGAAGGGTTTTTCGAAATTCAACCCCTAAGGGGGTAAAACGGGGGTGCTAAGTTAGTATGAAACTTTGCCGTTTTTGAAGTTAGAGGCATGAAAGTTGGTATTTGGCCTTTCAGTTAAAAATAAAAAATATGTGTTTCAGGATTTTTGGAAATTTAACCCCCAAGGGCAAAAAATAGGGGATGAAATTTTGTACGAAAAACGTCCCAATTTTTAAGTTAAACGCATGAAAATAAGCATTTGGCTTTTTAGTTAAATATAAAAAAAATATATATTTCAGGATTTTTTAAAATTCCACCCCGAAGGTCATAAAATAGGGGATGTAAGTTTGTATGAAAAATGCGATATTTTTGAAGTTAAACGCATGAAAATGAGTATTTGGCGTTTCTGTTAAAAATATATAGCATTTATTTCAGAATTTTTGGAAATTACACCCCCAAGGGCGGAAAATAGGGGATTTAATTTTATACTGCCTGACTGACATATCATAACGCACAGTCTAAACGGCTGGAGTCAGGGAGTTGAATTTTGACAGTAGTTACCTTTTATGACGTAGGCATCCACTGAAGAAGGGTTTTTGAAAATACCACCCCTAAAGGACTAAAATAAGGGATGAAATATTTTATGAAAGTCCTTAATTTTGATGTTTAAGGCTTTATTTAGTATATAGACTTGCAGTTAAAAATTAAAATATATATTTCAGGATTTTTGAATATTCCACCCCCAAGGGCGTAAAATTGGGGATGTAAGTTTATATGAAAAAAGTGCCAACAAGTTTTAAGTTAAACGCATGAAAATTGGTATTTAGCATTACAGTTAAAAATTAAAAGTATATGTTTCAGGATTTCCGAGAATTCTACCACGTAGGGTGACAAATAGCGGATGTTTGTATGTTAAATGTGACATTTTTTTAAGGTAAACTCATGAAAATTGGTATTTGGCCTTTCATTTAAAAATATGTATTTCAGGATTTTTGGGAATTCCAGCCCTTTAGGGTGACAAATAGGGGATGGTAGTTTGTATGAAAAATGTGACATTTTTTAAGGTAAACGCATGAAAATTAGTATTTCGCCTTTCATTTAAACATTATAAATATATCATCAGGACTTTTGAAAATTCCACCCCTAAAGGCGACTAAAATAGGGGATGTAAGTTTGTATGAAAATCTGTTTTTTTTTTGGAGTTAAAAGCATGTAAATTGGTATTTCAGTTAAAAATAAAGCAATCAAGAGAATAATTTGTTGTTAAAAAAAGTTAATCCATAACTGATTCAACAGGTCAACACCAAAAATGTACGCCAACTTAAATTATAGAGAAATTCGTTTCTTATTATAAATAAAATAAAATAAAATAAAAAAGGTTTTTATTCACGTAGACTTTAAAAAAGCGCTTGTAAATAGTCAGAACATGTTTGTTGTAATATAGTTGTATACATTAGATATTATTTCTAGTAACATAGATATTTAGGTACATCTTGTATGAAAACATTTATAAAATTTATTTTATTACAGAAATGATATTTAGCTAGCTCGTATCAAGTTATTGTCAAGAGATTATGTTTAATTATCTAGTTTAAGTCTAATATTTTTACTACATATTGTCAATGGTTCTGTCTATATTAAAGGTATTATTATTATGACGGACCTTGTGTTAATAACGACGGTCGCGCTTTAATGCTACCACCGGATCCAATGCGCCCCACTGAGAAGACCCAGCGAAACAAACTCAGTGGGTTCATCTACTACCGGTTTCAACACGACCCAGTTGAGACGGTCCGGCGAAACATACTCAAGCGGGCATGAACACGGGATTTGGTCCAATTAGAGTAATTATTTAGTAGGCAAACACAATATATGCTCGATCGGTTGTCTGAATGCTTATTATTTTAGATTATATTTAGGTATACAAAAGAAAAACTTCGAAACAATAACATTATTCATTTTGAGACAGAGTCAATAATTTTAAATTAAGTATATGATAGCAATCATTTACAGATAGTTCACGTAACACAGCAGATCAGTCATGTCTATATGGCTACAAGATCTCCAGCGAGCAATGTGCAGGTAGGAAGTGAGAGCCAGACGTCTTTGTCATCGATGTACTCTTTAGTGGTGTAATAACCCCTAGCCATAAGTACACGTTTAATATGTGTTTTAAAACTTGTGTCAGGCAGATCAGTAATTTGAGTAGGAAGCTTGTTATAAAACCTAATACAATTTCCTAAAAATGATTTATTAGTTTTGCTTACTCTAAAGCCTGGCATGGCTAGTTTGTTTTTATTCCTAGTATTTATATTATGCAGTTCACTTTTCTTTTTATAATTATGAATATTTTTTCTAACAAACATTATATTCTGATATATATATTCCGATGGCACAGTAAGTATATTTATTTCTTTAAACAAATTTCGCAAAGAATCGCGGCTGCCTAAACCATAAATGGCTCTGACTGCTCTTTTCTGCAATACAAAAGTACCTATGTCAGCCGCCGAACCCCACAGCAGAATGCCATACGACATAATGCTATGAAAGTACGCGAAATACACTAATCTAGCAGTTTGTTCATCTGACAATTGCCTTATTTTCCAGACAGCATAGGAAGCCGAACTTAATTTACCTGCTAACTTTTCAATCTGAGGACCCCATTGCAATTTTGAATCAAGTGTCAATCCTAAAAATACGGTCGATGGGACTAAATCTAATATTTTCGCATTAAGTGCAACTGTTGGTACAATTTGAGTCACATTCGGCAATGAGAACCTGATGCATTTAGTTTTCCCTGCATTTAACAAGAGATTATTTGCCGAAAACCATTCTGATATAAAGCTGAGTGTTTTATTATGCTCAATAAGATCTTTATCCTTTCTATTTACTTTAAATATGAGCGACGTATCGTCAGCGAACAAAACTATCTCTGATACTTTCTCTACCAGATAAGGGAGATCATTTATATAAACTAGAAATAAAAATGGGCCCAATATAGACCCCTGGGGCACCCCCATTTTCACAGGATGACGTGCCGAAGTGACACCGCCAATCGAAACCATCTGTTGTCGCCCCGATAAATAGGACATCACAAGATCAAGAGATGTGCCAGATATTCCATAGTACTTCAGTTTAACAACGAGCGTACGATGATCAACGCAATCGAAAGCCTTAGAGAGATCACAGAAAACTCCCAGCGCATCCTGTGATCCCTCCCAAGCCTCCAATATTGACCTAATTAATGTGCAACCTGCATCCTGAGTAGAGCGGCCCCTTGTAAACCCGAACTGCTTGTTATGCAATATCTCATTCACGTTAAAGTGCGACAACATTTGGCTGAGCATCAGCTTTTCAAATATTTTACTTAAAGCTGGCAGTATTGAGATAGGCCTATAATTCGTGGCATTTTTTGAACAACCTGCCTTGAAAATGGGTATTATCTTACTTATTTTCATTAAATCGGGAAAGACACCATCACTTATACAGCCATTGAAGATGGCTGCAAGGATTGTAGCAATGTTTAGTATGATTGATTCAATTGCTTTAACAGACAGTCCCCACAAATCTTCTGTGCCTTTCCTTTTAATACTCTTAAAAGCTTTTATAATATCATCACTTGTTACGGATTTAAAACTAAAGTTAGGTACAGTTTGTTTTACGCATTGATTTAAAAAGAGTTCAGCCACATCTGGTGATGATGCGAGACACTTAGTAATATCCACGGGTATATTTGCAAAAAAAGCAGCTAAAAAATTGGCAATGGTAAGCTTGTCTGAAACCAGTTCATCACCAATATTCAATACTAATGTTTGATCTCTTGATCTACTTTTACCAGTTTCAGTATTAATTATTTGCCAAGCTGATTTTATTTTATTATCAGATTTTTTAATTTTATCTCTTATATATAAAGATTTAGCTTGAATGCAAACCTTTTTAAAAATTTTTGAATAATTTCTAACATAATTAATAAAATTGACATCAGGGTTATAGGACCTTCTGTCATACAATTCATATAAAAAATCTCTACTCAGTCTAATGCCTTGAGTTGCCCAAGAACTAAATTTTATCTTATTACTGTCAACCGTTATGTTTTTTATTTTACAAGCTTTATTAAATTCTTTGCAAATACAGTGGAATAATGTAGTGTACATATCGTTAGGGTTACTTTTGTTTGGCAATAGATGGCACAAACTATTCTCCAGGTTGTTACTGAACTTTCCCAAATTAGATTTTGTTAAAGGTCTAAAACTAATTTTTTGTTTATTGCTTAAAATGTCGTGTTTGTTGTCGTCCAAGTAAAGATTTAGCGTTTTATAAGATTTGTAACTTCTTTTTTTTGATATTTTTAATAACATATTAAAAAAACGTCAATTTAATAAAATTGGGGTAAAAAAGTAATTTTCCCAAAATTCGAGTTAGCGTAGTATAAATTGTTCGTGTCGAGATGATCGCACCCAAAAAATATCATCTTAATTTTACTGATCTACAAGTTCACAAGTTTGTAACTAGATGGCGTTTATATCGTTTCAGATCGCAGAACTCATTTGACATAAATAAAATAAATAAATGCTTGAAGTAAAACGTAGTCCAAAACTGAATCAAAAGATGATCGCCTAAATCTCACCCAAAATATATCTTCTTACATCTTAATTTTACCGCTTTACAAGTTTATATTTTTGTTAGTAGATGGTGTAATCATCGTTTTAGATCGCGCTATGGTTTCGTTCACAAAATGTGATATTAGACCTATCAATGCCGTGGTCGCAACCTAAGCTAATGGGAGTTACCTTTGTGCTTAATGGATCGTGGATTATTATATTACTTTATTTGACTTACTGACTTTACTTAAGGACAATTGATATGTATTCTTTGATATTTTTGGGTGATATCGGGTCTTTTTTTTAAATAACAGTAGCAAAGTAGTCTTTAGATTATTTCTTAACTAGGTTATGTATAGGTTAGGTTTTCTTAAATTTATATTGCTTATTTCTTTTAAAAGTATTTTTATAGATTAAGCTAGAAGTAAGTAGTTACATTGGTAATCATTCAAAATTGTCGCGGACGAAGTCGCGGGCACCAGCTAGTTAGTTATAAAAAAGACCTATAATCAACGTTATTAGATAAGACAACTACTAGATGTAGGTATCATCAGATTGGTTTATATTTTCATCATATTTCTTTAGTTTCTTTAGGTATATTAAAATTTCTATTGGACGTATGGATTGTCTTATTGGTCTAGCGGTAGGGTGTTCAACCGCATAGAATGTGGTCCTGGGTTTAAACCTGAGCCGGGCTAAAAAAAAAATTTGGACATTTCTGCCACGAAAAAAGTCTTCGGTTCGGACTTCGGACTGATACTAACAGCCCGAAGTTAAGATGAGTTATTTATGTTAACGGTCTATTTTGTTATGCACTATAATTTAAATATCACTTATGGAGACTTCTTTGTTCTATTAGTCAATTACTACTGTCACTGTTAATAACATACTTCATTAGAGCAATTTAGTAATTAAGAACCAACAATTAACTTTCCAAATTATGTTAACGAGTCTAATAATTAGCACCATTTACATATACGATAATTTCCGACCCTTAAACATGAAGAAATCTACAATCCGTCTAATGAACAAGTGGTCGGTCATGTGCATACGAAAGTTCACTATATTCTGTGGATAATGGATTTCGCAACGTATCCTTAATCGACTAAGCTTTGCTGGGTTGCAAATGTTTTTATATACATAAAAAATCTGTTTGTTTGTTTCTGATGGCCAGTTGGCGTGGTTGGTAAATGCTTGCTTTTCACGCTGCACGTCGTGGGTTCGATTCTCACCCAGGACATATATATATTTGCGTGCATGAACATGTCTGTCTGCCCTGTGTCTGGGTGTGATTATCTATATAAGTATGTATTTACCAAGAAACGTAGTATATTAGTTATCAGTTTCCATAGTACAAGCTCTGCTTAGTTTGAGATCCGTGCGTGAGTAATTTCCCACGATATTATTATTATATCACATGTTATTACCAATATTAAGTTATATATAACACAAGGGTATTTTAATACAAATACAACTCATACTACATTTGCCAGCAAAACCACCTTTTGCGTGTAACTCTCCAGCCAGATATCAAGGCCTAAACTTGCAAGGTTGATCTTCAGGGATAATAATATCATTTATTTGCATGAAATACGGATTTAAGCATAACTCCATTTGTGGATATAACAATAGGTAATAATATAATAATATTAATATTCTGGAACTTTATTTACACACGGCCATCTGATCCCAAATTAAACAGAGCTTTTACATGGAAACCGGATCACTCATATACTATATATACTAATTTTCTTTTGTAAATACATACTTATATAGATAATTACACCCAGACTCAGGACAAACAGACATATTCATGCACACAAATATCATAGAATCGAACCCACGACCTCCGGCGTGAAACCCCAAAAACAATCCAGTCAATAAACACACAGGAACAGTTTGCGTCGACTAGGAGGACCCCAAAGGCCTTTGGTTGCAACTGCCAATTAATTAGTGTCGCTCTGAAGAAGCAAATATAATTTGACGCATACATTATTTGTTATTGGAATTTACCTGTAAACTAGCGGCCATAATAGATCCTATAGTGACACTGAACCCAGTCTGACTATGCGGGTAGTCGGGCGCAGTAGCCGCTTTGACTGCAGCGACGGCGGCGGCTGGGACCGGCGTGCCTTGGGATTGCAATTGCAGCTCGATGCCCAGGGACGGCTGTGATAGTACTAAAAGCGACATTTCGTACCACCTGCAAAATAGGAAAGCTTTATAAAGAACAAAGATTGAAGCATACAGATGCCTAGTTGTATTTCTAAAACAACCAATGAGGTGGTCGGATCCTTGATTCAATTTTAATGCGAACGTTAGACTTTAAAGTAATATCCATAATGGACATAAGCATTTATTTATTTATTATTATTTGATGTCCTCCCGGCCGAATTTCGACCACGGCGGCCAGTCTCAATGGAGATTAGCCAATTGCGCAGGACATATTATAGTGCACAAGTGTGTGCGCAAACACAGGGGCACTTTCTATTCTATCACTCTCATGATCCGATGGGACGACTAGCGACATCTTACTTGTTGATTTAGGTTGTCGATAGAAAAATAAATTACTAGTTGAATAAAAAATTATTATTTCTGTTTGAAGTTTCGTCCATAGGTAGCCGTCCTGATACCCTATAACCCGCTTAAGTTACGTTCACACTTTCTGTTACACGTTGTATAAAACTAAGTAACCGGCGCCAGATTAAGCAGCCTTTGAAATTCGAACCTCGACTTAGGGCATTATTATAGGGCATATTATTTAATGAATTCGAATAAAAAATAAGGGTCATGGAGGGCGCTGGTCGTCACAGCGCGGTCGCGATCGTACTCTTAGAAAATGAGTGAGACATGCTGTCCTTTATTAAATATTTGGAGGCAAGGTGCGATCGCGGAGCCGAAAGAATGACGTACATTTGATTATTAACCTGTTTCTGTCAGTTCGTCGGCGTCATATCTTGCATCACACTCGTACAGATGCACCGTCGTCGCACCATCGCACCGTCTTAAAGGATTGCAATTGATAACGGGGTCACTGTAGGAATTTCTTGATTTTCCGTGACAGCACCTAATCACTCAAGAGCAGCTAAACGAAATTGAACATTACCAATCTAATAATAAGGTCCATACCTGTCAGTAACAGACTCGTGCAGATACCCCTCTACAGCTATAACGGGTATATTGTTGTGCAGTTCTCCGTGTACGGAACGTATGTGTGCGATTCGTTGCTTAGCTGCTGCGTAAGCGGCCGCATAACCTACAGGCTGGTCTGCTGTGACGTCACTTTGCGCGGGGTAGCCACTGGAAATGAGACCAAATAATGTTAGAAATAAAGTTGATTATTGAATGACAATAAAACTGCCTTACTTTTATTACATCAGCCTTAAATGGACTAAAATATTTTATAGGAAGTTATTATTATATTTGGCAGATAAAATTATAATAATGTCGTCCAGGCCGAATTTCAATCACGGCACCCAGTCTCAATGGAGACTAGCCAACTGCACAGGACTTATAGTTTTTTTTTTTTTGTAATTTATTCTCTTAAATTATTCACATTAAAACGATGTAACAAAATCGTCAAACTGTTGCCAGTTTGTTGGCGATAATGGCGCTCTTACATATTACTTTTATACACATTATATATTTATACCTTTTTTTATATAACTATACATATTTTTATTTTAGGTAGTACTTTTTCAGTCTTTTTTTAAATGATTACAGCACTTATATTATCATCTTTGGACGAGTTCCTTATAAAATCTATGTTATTAAATATTGTTGGAGTTAAATATTGCCTAGTTCTTTTACCATAATAATTTTTTACATAAGGTATTAAAAATTTTCCCTGAACAGCATTCCTAGTATTATATTTGTGATTTATTGGCTCTTTGTATTCATTTATTTTATATTGTTCTAATGCTATCAAATATTCTACTTTATCATGTACTGGTATTATATTACAAAACTTTAATAAATCGTCAGTGCACAAGTATGTGCGCAAACACATGGGCACTTTAGATTTTTTTAATTTAGTTTCATGATCCGATGGGACGACTAGCAACACGGCTTGACGTGCTCTCCGAGGAACGGGGGTGTAAATCCGGCAACTCCCAGACTTCGGGCTGATACTGAGAAATTTATTTTTAAAGTAAAATCCCAATTCCGTTTTTGGCCCGTCCGGGATTTGAACCCAGAACCTCATTACACATTATAAACACGTTACCGCTAGAGTAATTAGGCAGTACCTAATATTATTAAGAGGCTAAAATTAACCAATTTCATCGGTCACGGAAATCTCGTCTCTATTAGCTAACAAGCACTCGTCAAAATAGAATAATCAGAAAACTTAGGTGTCAAAATACGGCGTAATTTGAAATGCTATTTATAATTACAGCGAGATTAAGCGGATGTATTCTGCCGAGAACGGTTTTCGTTATCCAGGTCTATATATTCTATATCTATATTCACTTTGATTCATGTTTATACAAATACCATCCAGAATTCTCTTCTCATTTGATATTGACAAAACCAGCGAGAATAACGTGAAACATCATTATATAAAATTGCAATAATAATGGCAAAAAAATAAGCTGTCTTCGATTTCTTACAAAGTAACTCAGTTATATTATGAGCTCACTTATTTAAAGATTTAGTTATATCGAGGAAGCTTTTCATTTTTTCAATTTAACCGCCGCGTTATGAAAATAACCCCACTGTATCGCGGAAGAAATTTCAATTTCCCAGATACAGGCAAACAAATTCCATTATGCAGTCGCTGACTTTTCAGTTTCCCAGATGCAGTGCAACGTTTAATAAGTCACGCATTTGTTGTCCTGTCCCAGACGCAAGCAAACAAATTTCCCTAGTACAGACGTTGACTTTCCAGTTTCCAAGATGCAGTACAACGTTTAACGAGTAACTAATAATAATAATATCTAGGGACAATGTCACACAGATCATCCTAGCCCCAAACTAAGCAAAGATTGTACTATGGGTACCAGGCGACGATATACATACTTATATAGATAGATAAATACTTAAATACATAGAAAACATCCATGACTCTGTCACACAGATCATCCTAGCCCAAAACTAAGCAAAGCTTGTACTATGGGTACCAGGCGACTATATACATACTTATATAGATAGATAAATACTTAAATACATAGAAAACATCCATGACTCAGAAACAAATATTCGTGCCCATCACACAAATATTTGCATTTACCGGGATTCAAACCCAGGACCAGCAGCTTCGTAGGCAGGAGCACTACCAACTAGGCTACGGTGACCGTCAAACAACTCGTCAACTCATTTGATTTCCTGTACGGGGACCGACCCCGAAACACTATCGCGGCGAGAATATAGCGAGCTGACTACCTAAACCACTGCGCCACATGTGCCGTCAAATTTATGAAATCTATTTTAGAACATCCCTTCACTACAATGTAAATTCATGATTTTTATATCATCATTACAGCTAAATAAGTCCACTGCTGGACAAGCCTCCCTCAAGAATCGTCTTGGGGGGATATGCCATAATCGCCACGCTTGGCAGGCGGGTTGGCGATCGCAGTAAGATGGTCATAGTACTCAGAAGGAAGCTGCTGCCCATCCTCTGGTAGATATTCCCTCGGGTCGACTTCTACGCCCCTCACGGGATGAGATGGGGTGATGATATTCTGATTCTGATATTTGTCGCCGTCACCACACAGCAGGATTTTTATATATTTTTGTATAATTACGATGAGGAGGTAAATCGTAGAATCCAACTCGGCTGGGCAGCGTTCGGGAAGCTACGTAATATCTTCTCGTCCCAAATACCGCAGTGTCTGAAGTCGAAAGTCTTCGACCAGTGTGTGTTGCAAGTGATGACTTACGGAACGGAGACGTGGTCGCTCACTATGGGCCTTATCAGGCGGTTCAAGGTCACCCAAAGAGCAATGGAAAGGGCTATGCTTGGAGTTTCCCTGCGAGATCGAATCAGAAATGTTGAGATCCGCAGGCGAACCAAAGTGACCGACATAGCCATAAGAATTGCGGAGCTTGAAATCGGTGGATGCGGATAGCGCAAGACCGGCAATTGTGGAGATCTTTGGGGGAGGCCTTTGTCCAGCAGTGGACGTCTTTCGGCTGATATGATGATGATGATGACGATTAAGAGTGCAGTAATGGCTAAAGTTTCAGAATATAGTTGATGTTGATGCATCCTCAATGACGGTTAGTTATTTAAAGTTCTAAAAAAAATATACTTACACGACATTAGCTTTGCCAAATACAGTCTGGAATGCTTCTCTGATAGGTGAAATCTTGACTTCTTTGTCTGAGGCGACTACTACTAGAAGATCGCCGCCACTTCCTGAAATCAAGTCAACCGTATGGCCATATACTTATTTCACTTATCGACGAAAACACCGCTTATACTATGGAAGCCATTTATCTATACATATAATAAAATCGTAGGAAAGTCAAAACTGTACATTGAATATTTTTTTAAAGGATACTTGGGACGTTATCTACAATCGATATCGAAGCCAAAAATATAGTTTTTAGAATTTTTGTCCGTGTGCCTCTTTGTCTGTATGTGTGTCCAACTAAACTCAAAAGTACTGCTTGGATTAACTTCAAATTTTGCATACTAAGAGGTCGGGTCAACGTATAGGCTACATATTATCACGCTATCACCTATGTGTGAGGAGCTGTGATAATTTATAAAATTTAACGCAGGTAAAGCCGCGAGGCACAGCTAGTTTGTTATAAGCATAGATCGGAATAGACAGAGCTATTTTTGGTACTTGCGACATGTTTTAATAGTATGGACATGCCTGGAATCACAGTATTCACTGGGATTTACTTTAAATACTTATTGCTAAGTTGGTAATCATACTTAGAGGATTTCATGCGAATGTGTGCATACATCACCACGACGGTCACCGTAGCCTAGTTGGTAGTGCTCCTGCCTACGAAGCTGGTGGTCCTGGGTTCGAATCCCGGTAAGTGCAAATATTTGTGTGATGAGCACGAATATTTGTTTCTGAGTCATGGATGTTTTCTATGTATATAAGTATTTATCTATCTATATAAGTATGTATATCGTCGCCTGGTACCCATAGTACAAGCTTTGCTTAGTTTGGGGCTAGGATGATCTGTGTGACATTGTCCCCAGATATTATTATTACATTATGAACTGAGATTTGACCGCATAAAATTATATTATTCCTAAACTTACGTGAAAAAGGCGGACAAGTTCGGTACATTTTTTACATATATATAATGTCAGTGGAAATCGAAATCAATTGCAATCTTTATTAGTCAAAATTCAGGATTCCTGGAATACAGGTGTCATTAGGGTTGCCAACTATACTGTTTTGAACAGTATTATTCTGTTTTCCACTAAATTATACTTTTTACTGTTGAACAAAAATAAAGTATACAAAATACAGTTGACATTTAGTCAGATTCACTGCTCAGTGCAGCGCAGTCGCAAAGATCGTAAATAAATAAGTTGTGCGAGAAGCTCTAAATAAATAAAATACTGTTCATTTTTCCAAAATGCTGTTTAATATTCTTCATAGACCTGAATATTCTTTGTTGCTAGTAAAAAAAAATTGGCAACCCTAGGTGTCATGTCCATATTAATAGATACATTTGAGGTCTTTAGCCCTACCTACTCCAATCACTAGTTTACGTGAACGATGAAAGATGAGTGTTAGAGCTTTTTAGCTTTAACACACATCTTTAACTTCATAATATTGAAGAGATACATCTGCAAATATGAGCGTTACTCTTAAATGCTCAATAATGATTATATCATTCTTTTGCTACACATTCTACACTTACTAAGGTACTCCTTCATTCCAGGATCGAGTGTAGTTATCATGGAATCAACTGAGTTCTTGGCTTTCTCAGCCAAGTTCTGCAACAGGCCGCCGCTGGACACAGCACCTTTTACCCACGTGAACAGACCACTGCCCGGCATTATGTCCCCTGAGAAAAACAAAAGGAATTTATGCATTATAATAGGCGAATGAATTCACTATGGTTGGTCAAGTAACCGTGGTATGATGTGCAGTCGACGCGGCGACGCGGCGTGGGTGGATCCACTTTCACTACGATAAGCGCCCTTACTGTCAATGTAATAAAGACGCCGTCACGGTCAGAGTGTCTCCATTGACATGATATGGAATGTACAGACGCCAGCACATCCAGCTGCCCCAATCTGTCAAATTTCTTTTATATATTTTCAATGTTATCAAAAAAGCATAAGGTTCACTTTCGATTGGGAAAATTTAAAAAAAAATTTGAAAATTTGGGGTAGCTTGATGTGCTGACGTCTGTACCTATATGCCCCCTCCGAATCTCAATCGGAGGAGCCGCCCACGTCTTCGTATATTAACGTAGAGTGAGAGTTGCACAAATCGTCCCGAACCTCAAATTTTATCCTTTTGTGTTCAAATTCTGTACATTTGTTCTTGGGACTTGCAGCTATTGTATATGTATCATATCAAATAATCTCCAGTAAATAAATAAAAATAACTTATCTGAATGTGTTTATAAATATGTGATTACTGATTACCCTTTAAAAAATGGCAAATTACAAGGTACATGGAATTTTCTTAGTCATGAAAAATTATTTACTTAAGTGATTTACTAATGATATAGGATAACTGAACATGGGGTTGTTACTTTTGAGGAAACTTTGCTAAAATAATACTACAAATATGGCTTCATTCAAAAACAAGTCTCTGTGTTTTTTTTAATAAGTATTATTGAAAATCAAACGAACTTACTTTGTGAAGTTCGATGTCAATTATGCGAACAGCTTCATTCGACGCGATTTATGTTACATGTTGTATTAGCGTTACCCAGCTTATACCTTGCACGGATTTTTAGAGGTAAGTATTTCTTTTTTTATAGTGTTGGTATTTATTTTAATATGTGGGTAGATCTCAGTTAATGTCACTTACCTCTACCGACTTTTCCTAAACAACCGAGTGTGAATATTAAATAATTTTGTTTAGAGCATTTTAGACATATTTTATTAAGGGTAGGGTCCTATTGTATTATAAAAGAACATATTGAAGATTTTTATATATTAAGTATATTAATAATTAAATATTTGAGATACAATAGTTTATGTTTGACTTCTTAATTTTTCCTATGTAAGTAAAATACTAGGGTGGGTATGTATAAATCGCGTCGAATGAAGCTGTTCGCATAATTGACATCGAACTTCACAAAGTAAGTTCGTTTGATTTTCAATTATGCTTCACAGTCTTCATTCGACGCGATTTATTCGACGCGATTTATGTTACATGTTGTAGATGTTCAGAGTAAGTAAATAAAATGTGGCGGAAATAAAAAACTCATTTGAGTAAGTAATAATCAAATGTTTTATTCTTTGTTAAGGTAAATAATGCGGTACATAATTCCATATAAATTTTAATACAAAAACATCTTAAAAATTAGTTAAATCATCTGTGATATGAATCAATATAAATCGTGTATTGAACACTTACAGATTACTGCCAGATGAGAGAATGGCCCGGGCAAATTCATTAGCTTCACCTAGTTTGCCTATTATAGAACCTAGCAAAAACTGAGGATGAATCACTCCATCCTGCAGTTTTCCTAATAATATCAATATTAACTCCGAGTCTGTTGGCTGTGGAGGTAGCCGCATGTCTAGTGCTGTGAGCGCAGAAGATGGATGTGTCTATACCACTACTATTAAGTATATCTTTAATCCATCTACTCAATGTTTGTGAAGAAACTTTTGCATGTGGTTTTTTGTAACTTATGAATAAATAATCTGTATTACGAACTGTTTTTGTTTTATTTATATAAGTTTCCAACATCTAGCTGGACATATTTCAGGCCTACTGTTAAAGTAAGGTAACCTCAAAACCGGTTGATAAGAATTTGGTTTAGAGGTTTTTATTAACTCTGGTATTTTAATAACTATAAGTTTAGGGGGCTGTAATCTAATTTATTCTAAAGTTATCAACGAAAAGGTTTGGACACGGTGAGCAGTCACCAGGGCTAACAAAGTTGTAGTCTTTTTGGAGAGTGTTTCTAAGTCGAGCTCATCATTAGGCCACTTATGAGCTAAATAATCTAAAACTGTATTTGGATCCCAAGTTAAATTATATTTAGGATTAGAAGGTCTCAACCGAAATACACCCTTCATAAAACGTTTAACTTTTTGATCATCCAGGTTACCTAGCAACAATGATAATGCGGATTTATAAGAGTTAATGGTACCATACTTAGCACCTTTGTTAAAAATATTTGTTAGAAAATGTAGAACTATTGGAACAGAAGCATTACTATAATCATAATTATGCAAATTACAATAAGTAATCTAGGCTTTTATACACCCATCATATTGCTTGTACGTCGATTTTGATAAAGATGATAGCATAATTTCTACTGTACTAGGCGATAGAAATTTTTTCAATAAAGCTTGCCTGAAACTTTCGCGGCAACCAATTTGAGGGTCTGATGTAGATTGTGGCTCTGTCTGAAAGGAGAAGTTAATAAATATATATCAGGTTTGAAAATTAATGGTTCAGAATTTAATATCTTATAAAATAAAGGAAACCACGGTTGTGTTGGCCAGTGTGGTACTACCAATATACCCTCGGCTTTTTCATTTATTACTTTTTGTATAACTTTTGTAATCAAAGAGAATGGTGGAAATGCGTAGAAAAACTTATTTTTCCATATAATTGTAAATGCATCAACTGCCCATGCTCCAGGATCATTTTTCCATGTTACGTAATTAAAACACTTAGCATTACATCTACTGGCAAAAAGATCAATTTCTGGAAACCCAAACTGTTGTGTGATATTGTCGTATGCTTTATGATTTAACTCCCATTCCGTATCTTGAAACTGTTTTCGTGATAGTCGATCAGCTTTAAAATTGTCCTTAGTATTTATATAAGATGCAAAAATGGTTATTCTTCGTAATTCACACCATTTCCAGATTTCTCTAGTAATTACATTTAAATTTTCATGCGGAATACTACCCATTCGGTTTATACACGATATTGCAGTTATATTATCAATTCTTAATAAAATTCTTTTTTGGTAAAGGTGTTTTGAAAAGCATTGAAGTGCGAGAAAAGCTGCCATTAATTCCAGTTCATTAATGTGTAAACTTATTTCATAGCTTTTCCAGTAACCAAAACACTCATTGTCATCACAATAGGCACCCCACCCACTTTTACTCGCATCCGAAAATATCTCTAAACTATACTCGACAACACATAATGAAGAATAACTATTTTCAATATGATCTAGCCACCAGAACATGTCAGGCATTAATGTCTGAGGAATTTTTACAATTTGTTCCTAACTGGAGTTATCAATTAAACTCAAATATTTAAACTGTTCGAAATGTTTTGTGTATAACCATGAATATTGAATTGCCGGGCAAGCAGACACTAATAAGCCAACAAATCTAGCAAATTCTCTCAATTTGCATTGTTTAGTATTCAACATATTACATATTTTAGCCCTAATTTTATATTTCTTTGTGTCGGGTAGTTTCAACCTCATAGTTTTTGAATCGAAAATAAACCCTAAAAATTTACATTGAGTTTCCGGTATTAAACAGCTTTTTTGAATGTTTATCAAGAAACCTAGTTACTCAAACATACTTTTTGTAATGTTAATATTATTTTGGCATTCTAGCAATGTTCTACCGATACATAAAATGTCATCAAGATATACCACAGAAATTAATTGGTATGTTTTTCTTAGAAATTCCATCACCGGTTTTAGTAATTTTGTGAAAACAAATGGCGATGTGCTTAAACCAAATGGAAGGCAATTAAATTGATACAATATGTTGTTATATTTAAAACGTAGGTATTTTCTGTGTGATTCATGAACGGGCACTAAAAAGTATGCATCTTTTAAATCTATGGTTGCCATATAGCAGTTCTCGGTAACTAGTTTTGATGCTGTACGATAATCTTCCATTTTAAAATGTTTCTTGTCAATAAACTTATTGAGAGATTTTAGATTTAGTATGAATCTTTTGTCCCCGTTTAGTTTTGGTACTAAAAACACTGAAGATACAAATTCACCGGGTTCGTGTTCACAGTACGATATTGCGTTGATTTGCAACAAATTTTTGATACAATTTTCATATTCATGGTAATCTGAATTAGATTTAGGGTTTACACTTGCTAGTTACTAGTTTGATAAGGAGTAGACTTAAATGGAATTGTGTAACCCTCTACCCACGATAGAATCACTTTGTCAGAAGTTATATCGGACCAGTTTTTATAAAAATACTGGAGTCGACCAGCATAACGTACCTGGTGGTTAATTACTTCCTCTGCGGAGGAGGGGGACGAAATTTTACTGGCAACGGACGGTCGGCGGGACGTCGCATATGGTTGTTTTGTGACGGCCGCTGTGGCAGATAAGTTTCTCTCCGACCCTCGTACGGTTTTCTCTCTGTCTTTCGATGTGGAGGAACGAAGTTTAAACGGCCTCTAGTATTGTTAGTTGTGGGTGCATTTACCCGTTGTAATTTAGCCTTCTGAATGTTCTTAAGGGCTTCACCGGACTGTTGAATAGTCTTTGCTACTTTTAGTTTTTCAGAAACGTTATCTCCAAATAATAGTTGATTTCTGTGGCTTTCGAGCAGAGTATCCTTTAATTTACTATTTATAGAAGACATTACATAATATCTTCGGGTTTTTGTCTCTGCAAAGTGACTATTACAAAGAAGACGACATGCATCACTCAATGGTTTTAAGAGTTTTTGTTTTGATGTTTCATTCAATATAACTAAGTCTGTAACTCTTGCCAAGTCTGACAATGCAACTCCAATCTGTCTTTGCTTGTATAACAGTGATGAATCACGTTTTACTAACGATTCAGGTAAGGCTGCCTTAATTTCCAGGTTGAGAGCAGGAGCAACCAAAAAATCACAGTTGTTAGGGACAAGATATTCCTTTAAAATACTCTGTTTAACATCCTTTGGTAGACCCTTTTCAAAGATATCTTGCCATCTCTGAGCTATGTCTTTATGTATTGGAGGACCTGTAGAGGTCTCCGATTTCGGAGCATCGCCAAGCAGCTGAAGAATATCTTCCTCTAGTTCCAGCTCACATGTACTATAATTTTGATTGGTACCCGATGTACTTGATTGTGGAGGAAGTAACGTAATATCTGTCTGCACAGGGGCGTCAGGGTGCACAGAGGCCTCAGGTATGTGTGGAGGTGATATGGGCTCCTGTGGTAATATTTCTTCGTGTTGAACCGTATCCACTAATGACTCACAATCTGGAAACCCGATATAGGGTGTATCCAGGGAAATGGCTGGTGATCCAATGATGGGTGTATCCAGCAAACCATTTAATGACCCGGTGAAACTTGTGCCAATAAAATCTAAGTTATCTTCGTCGGGCGATGGATTTCTTTGTCCATTAGCCGACTTTGATAACTGTTCCTTCAATTTTTTTATCTTCCGACGAATATATTCTTCACTCCTCTGGTGTTTTCTTTTATTTCCCATCGTTGAAATAACACAGTACACACAAAAAACTTCACACTCAGACACAAAATAATAAACTGTTTAGGAGACGTGCACGCAGAATGATTTAATATTCACACTCGGTTGTTTAGGAAAAGTCGGTAGAGGTAAGTGACATTAACTGAGATCTACCCACATATTAAAATAAATACCGACACTATAAAAAAAAAAAAAGAAATACTTACCTCTAAAAATCCGTGCAAGGTATAAGCTGGGTAACGCTAATACAACATGTAACATAAATCGCGTCGAATGACTGAGAGACTGTGAAGCATAATATGTAGTATATCAGTTATCTGATTACCATAGTACAAGCTCTGTTTAGTTTGGGATCAGATGGCCGTGTGTAAATAATGTCCTTGGATATTATTATTATTATTTATTCTTAAGAGTATATTGCAGTCCATGCAAGCTAAAATACCAATAGACATGAAATAACATACCAATTTTGTCTGTTTCTGAAATGGATTCAGGCAGAGATTCTGGAGATTGTGTGGCTTGTGAATCTTCTGGTGATCTGATGGACATCATGGGCTCTCCTTTACTCAGGGGGATTGCTGGGCTGATAAAAACAATGTTATTATAACATCTCTGTAGCTGTATATACCTGCTAAGGATAAAGTTATTATAATTGCAATATCCTGCTATTACTTCTTTTACATGACATTTACATTTATCCATCCCTGGACATCGTGGACAGGTTCAAATATTATTTCTGGATCATGTTTATTTTAAGCAATGTCTTGTGATGAGATAATAAATAAATAAAAAAAATATATATATCCTCCGAGACTGCTTCACCAACAGCTGCTTTGACAATAGAGCTGAGCGTGGACTCAGACCATGTAGCAGCATACAACCAACTAAGTACCCATGCTGAAGGGCTCCTAGGGTTCGAACCTCATCTCTGGATGTTTACTGCCGTTTAAACAGTGTCACAAATGTCCTAAAAACAACTTCCCCTTGGTTGTTGGACTTGCAACACCAGAGGGGACACGGGTGTGTTGCCGGCTTTTAGGAGTCAGCATACAATACATTTTTTTTTTTTTACGTGGGGAAATCCTTTATGGATCGTCCCGCCGCTGGGGAAGCGACGGGGTATGTCGGACTCCCAGCCAGATGGTAGTGCTGGGTTTACCGACTAAAACCCCACGGTGTTCCTCAGCCACCTATAGTCCAGACCACGGGATTCGCTCGCGCATTCACCGCAGTCTGGACAGGCGCTGGCCCACTTTTCAGTGAGCCCCGCTTCCGTTGGGGGCACCCTGAAAAGTGGGCCAGCGCATGTCCACCTCAACTCTCGCTTGTAACCATGAATTCGGTCACGGTTGCAAGCGAGATGTCAGCCGCACCCATTGCAGCACCGAGAACACGGCGCTGTGTCTCCCAGGCTGGGCATTCCACCAATGTGTGAAGCGCCGTGTCAACGGGGCTACCACAATGGTGACAACCGGGCGTCTCTTCTCGACCTATCCGATGCAGGTACTTCCCGAAGCATCCATGATCCGACAGTACCTGCGTAAGCCGATAAGTGAGGGCGCCGTGCCTCCTCTCCAGCCTTTCCTCCATCACGGGAAGTGTTGCTGACCCTTCCCCAACCCCAATGAACTCAGGTAACCTTACTCACATGCAGAAACACAGCATTAAAATGATTAATGTTATTATTAAGGTATCTCTTGTAAGGGGGAGGTACTTCTCTAGTTAGGCTGCTCTTTTAGTGAATGAAGGCTGTGTCTAAACAATCACTACAATTTGTTCTTTTAGGGCACTGGATACACTGAATGTGTGCAAAATATATTTCTTTTAGTACCAAATTTGGTATCATTACTTCCATATGTAAACAATTGATAAGTTGTGCATTACATGCCTCATTATAAGTGTGTATTATTTGTAAACTAAAGGATAAGGCTACATATTGCAACTTGTTAGAAAATTGCAGCTGATTCCATACCTTAAAAAAATCTAAAATGATCAAAAGTTGTGCATAAACTTTGCACAACTTTCCTATTGTTTACATTTTTTGCTGATTCTGATACAAACAAAAAAATATGTTTTTAACACATTCAGCCTATCCAATACTTACCCTAAATTAGTGAAGCCAAAGATTTAAGTACCTGAATTTCTCAACTACTTCTTGTTGAAGTTGCATGGGCTCATCTCTGGACTGGACAATAATTGGCTGAATGGGTACTGGTGTTGGAATTGGGGCTGCTGGTCCTTGCGCCACTAACTTAAAAACATGAAGTATTAGATTTAGAGTGTATTTATATGATATGATATACTTTATGATTAAATTTGTTGGCACCTATACAACAAACTATACCTACAAATTCAAGAAATTGTAAGTGCAATTTGACAGGTGCATCCATTGACTTAAATGTATAACTAGACACGCTGTTTCGAATAAAAACTCTGTCTCAGTCCGGCTGTGCGCGGGCGCGGCGACCAAAATGCAACTCAGTGAGCAAACGCTCAATATGGGATAGCGCGTCTAGTAGAATACATATAGGTCAATGGGTGCATCATAACACTTAATTTACAAAGTGGTCTGTACAATTAACATAAAAGTTGAAGTGATAACATACTTCAGCAGCTGGTACGGCCGCAGAGGCTATAGGAGCAGGAGTGGCAGTAACGAAGTTGGGCAGTTGCGATGGCGGTGCCACACTGGACAGCAAGTTCCCTGTACCCGCCACCGGAGTAGGAGGTTGGGGTATCTTCGACTTCTTGTCGGATGTACTCATTTTATCAACACTACAACAAAATAACCAAATGCTACCTTAATTTATCCAAACTAAACATATACTTTTCAATTAAATTATCTTTACAACATATAGCAGTTGGAAAGGACATTGATTTACTTTATTCGAAGCAAGAAATATAATATTTTACCTAAGAAATAAAACAAAACAATCGTGGATTATTTACGATCTGACAGCTGATGTATTATTATTTGTATAACTCTCTTTGCAATCATTTAAATTTAATGTTACTCAAAAATAATGCCAGTATACAAAAATAATCATACAAACTATTTAATAAATGCTGATTTCTAATTATTACCAATTTATTAAAGTTTTAAAGTGTAGTAAATAAGATACGTTTATAACTAAAACGAAATATATAATTAAATACGTATCTGTCTCTGTAAACAAAATTGAATACGTCACTAATAGTTGACAAGTGTTTCGGTCTATTGTTGTGATTTTTAACATGAAAATTATTCCATCTCTGTTACTCTTTATGGTTTTATTACTGATAATGCTAGATTGATGTTCAAAAATGTCAATTATCTTTATATTTGATTGAACACAGGGGGGTTGTTCATAGCTGTCATTTTCTGTCAAGCAATCGTTCGTATCGGAAAGTTATCTTACTGTTTTCGGAAATAAATTGTTTAAACATTTTATTGAACGTTTCAATTATTTGCCGTGGTGTTATATTTTAGTGCTTTTAATAATGTCCGAAGGGCCAGACACACCGCCCTTTAGCACGGTGGATATCAACAATGATAACAGGGATGACGAAGATCTTTTCGCTTCTGCGGTCCAGGTATCTTATTGGAATCCTGTTTTAATAACTTGTTGTGGCTGCGTCCGCCCCCCGGCGACCCGGTGGCAGATAGTCGACGCCCCTATATTTGCTTAATTAGGAAGCTGTATAATTATAACGTTTTGTATTCTACTTTTATTACTGTTAATTAGCGGTTATTACTAACAATAATCGCATTTACATAGAGACGAGTATTTTGCGCTGTATCCATATAGCACAGAACTCTGATTTCTCTTTGAAATATCCTTGAAATCTTAATTCAATTACTTGTTTGTGAATTAATCACAATACTGTATTATCTTTTGTATTAGTCACTTTTATGATAGGTTGTTTTTCTTTGGAATGTTTTTTACTATTTTATGATTGCTTTATACTACTGTATCAAAATAAGCAAGATAGGTAAAATATGTTTTTAAGTTTCCCTATAATATTAAAAACAAAATATGAATACCTCCATTATTTAGAAATATACAACTTAAATTAATTATGATCTATATTTGTGAATAGTTGTGATGTGCTTCTCATAGATTTTAACTACAGTATCCAACTCAAACTCTGACTACTATGATCCAGCCATCTGTCAAGGACATATAGTGCACATGTGTGTGTAAACACTTACTATTCCATCCCTCATGATCCAATGGGATGACTAGCATTACAACCGGAAACAGTTCAGGTATCGGTCCAACAGCTGATTCTGTACTCTAAGGCATGGGGATGCAATACCATGGTCTCCCAGACATGTAGAATAGGCTCCTGAGAAATATTATTACAAGAATTTTTTTTTTTATGTTTTTGTGGTCTGACTCAGAGCCTCGTTATCTGTGGTTGAATATGCTACAGCTGGACCAACGAGGCAGTCTATAAAGAGACAGCCCCCAGCAATCACACAGTACCTAGTCATGAAAAAACATCAAATTAGGTTAGGCATGATGTTTATAACATTTAAAGACCTTTAAATTAAATATTTTTGTGAAATTATTTACATTTTCAAACCAATAAATAAAATATATTCATAATACTTATATTAATAATTAATCTGTTTTTATGCTAAACAAACACTAATAACAATGACTTACACCAAATAGTGTCAACTCACATTTGACTGACATATGTATATACATTTAGGCTCTGTCTAATTCTGAAAAGTTTTTTTAGATGAAGTGGAGGGGTGATCCACTTCATCTAAAACAACTTTTCAGAATTAGACAGAGCCTAAATGTACTGACTTGAATGAATGACTTTCATGATAAGTCTATGATCAAAAGGCTAATCATGGCCATGCTTAATTGCCTATTTCAGTAAGTACTTGTATATTATGATTGGGACTATACAACCTTGTATGTGTAATTACTCAATTAATCTCAAGCTCTATCAAATATTGCAATTATTTCTTTCAGTCCCATGCCGGACAACTATTTGTGTGACCCATAAATAGTTGTTCTGAGTCTGGATGTAATTTGTGTCGCCCTGTGTCTCGGGGTACTTTACAAACATATATTAGACGGCTATATGTTTGTAAAGTACCCCGAGACACAGGGATTGAATTCACTAGTACGGGCGCGTCTTTTCAAAAAAATACAGAAATAGTCATTTTGACACATATAATGGTCTTATAGTTGTAATAATGATATGAAAATTACATTCTTTCCTCATTTCGATATTTGATTGTTAACTGATATAAACCAGGGGTTGTTATTAAATTACATTATATTTTTGTATGTCTAGCTTGTAAAATATTTGTTTGTGTGTATATTGGTATGGTCGGAATGGCGACCGCAAGATAATAAATAAAAAATAAATATCTAGGGACAATGTCACGCAGATCATCCTAGCCCCAAACTAAGCAAAGCTTGTACTATGGGTACCAGGAGACGATATACATACTTATATAGATAGATAAATACTTAAATACCTAGAAAACATCCATGACTCAGAAACAAATGTTCGTGCTCATCACACAAATATTTGCACTTACTGGGATTCTAACCCAGGACCACCAGCTTCGTAGGCAGGAGCACTACCAACTAGGTCATGGTGACCGTCAATAATGCTTCCCTTCCATCCTTGTTTCAAAAAATAACAATAGTCTTAGAACAAAAACTCATGTAATGAAACAATTTACAAAAGCAATAGGTGCATAAATAATTGCATCTTATTCACATGTTTTCAATTCCATATATGTAAATTTAGTGTTTATAATACATAAATAATTCCATGCCCACTCCAAAATGTTTCTTATTTTAAACAATACAGAAAGCCTAATTTTTGTTTTGTCCTGTATCAAATGGATAAATAAAGGAAGAAATATTGTGCTATCGCATAAATCTATATATATAAAAATCAATGCCACTTTTCGTTGTAATGTTATAACTCAACAACGCCTTTACCGATTTGGCTAATTTTGGTCTTGAATTATTCGTGGAAGTCCAGGGAAGGTTTGTCCGTAGAGAAAATTAAAAAAAAGTCTTGAAAAAGTGTAAAATCAACATCTTTTAGCAATTTAAAATATTTTTGTGTTTGAATAAATGAATTAATGTTTTTTTTTATTACTATGCCTTATACGTAGCGAAGCACGTACCGGGCCGCTAGTAAATTATATAATCTTAGTTTCTACAACAGTTAGTTTCTAGACATAGAACTTTTTAATGAAAAATATGAAATAGATATCCTTTGTTTTACAGAAACATGGCTGAAGGCACACAAGATGGCTTTTAGTGTCTGTGGCTATAGGGTCGCCAGCTTTTATAATAGGGTTTCGGCGGAGGGTGGTGGAGTACTGATACTACTTCGAGACCAAATTAAATTTAAAGAACGTAAAGATATATGCAAACTATCTACTGAGCGTGTGTGTGAGGTGGCATGTGTAGAGACGCAGTTTTATTGTATAATATGTGTGTATAGACCACCAGCATCCGATTTAAAGCTTTTTACAGCAACAATAGAAGACATTCTTAGGAAAATTAAAAGTAAAAAAAAAATCCTTGTATGTGGTGATTTTAATATGAACATTTTAGCAGATTCACCTGAAATAAACATATTTCTATCTGTATTTCGGTCCTTTAACCTTAAATGCTTGTTCTCTGAGGCCACGAGAGTCACACCCACATCTGCTACTTGCATTGCTAACATAATTACCAACTTTGATGTCTCTGAGAAGTGTTTGGTGGCTGGTGTTCGCTCTGACCATAAATGCCAAATAGTAAAGATGAAAAATGAGATAAATATAAATAAACAAAAAATTAGTTTTAGACCTTTAACAAAATCTAATTTGGGAAAGTTCAGTAACAACCTGGAGAATAGTTTGTGCCATCTATTACCAAACAAAAGTAACCCTAACGATATGTACACTACATTATTCCACTGTATTTGCAAAGAATTTAATAAAGCTTGTAAAATAAAAAACATAACGGTTGACAGTAATAAGATAAAATTTAGTTCTTGGGCAACTCAAGGCATTAGACTGTGTAGAGATTTTTTATATGAGTTGTATGACAGAAGGTCCTATAACCCTGATGTCAATTTTATTAATTATGTTAGAAATTATTCAAAAATTTTTAAAAAGGTTTGCATTCAAGCTAAATCTTTATATATAAGAGATAAAATAAAAAAATCTGATAATAAAATAAAATCAGCTTGGCAAATAATTAATACTGAAACTGGTAAAAGTAGATCAAGAGATCAAACATTAGTATTGAATATTGGTGATGAACTGGTTTCAGACAAGCTTACCATTGCCAATTTTTTAGCTGCTTTTTTTGCAAATATACCCGTGGATATTACTAAGTGTCTCGCATCATCACCAGATGTGGCTGAACTCTTTTTAAATCAAAGCGTAAAACAAACTGTGCCTAACTTTAGTTTACGGATTTATAACAAGTGATGATATTATAAAAGCTTTTAAGAGTATTAAAAGGAAAGGCACAGAAGATTTGTGGGGACTGTCTGTTAAAGCAATTGAATCAATCATACTAAACATTGCTACAATCCTTGCAGCCATCTTCAATGGCTGTATAAGTGATGGTGTCTTTCCCGATTTAATGAAAATAAGTAAGATAATACCCATTTTCAAGGCAGGTTGCTCAAAAAATGCCACGAATTATAGGCCTATCTCAATACTGCCAGCTTTAAGTAAAATATTTGAAAAGCTGATGCTCAGCCAAATGTTGTCGCACTTTAACGTGAATGAGATATTGCATAACAAGCAGTTCGGGTTTACAAGGGGCCGCTCTACTCAGGATGCAGGTTGCACATTAATTAGGTCAATATTGGAGGCTTGGGAGGGATCACAAGATGCGCTGGGAGTTTTCTGTGATCTCTCTAAGGCTTTCGATTGCGTTGATCATCGTACGCTCGTTGTTAAACTGAAGTACTATGGAATATCTGGCACATCTCTTGATCTTGTGATGTCCTATTTATCGGGGCGACAACAGATGGTTTCGATAGGCGGTGTCACTTCGGCACGTCATCCTGTGAAAATGGGGGTGCCCCAAGGATCTATATTGGGCCCATTTTTATTTCTAGTTTATATAAATGATCTCCCTTATCTGGTAGAGAAAGAATCAGACATAGTTTTGTTCGCTGATGATACGTCGCTCATATTTAAAGTAAATAGAAAGGATAAAGATCTTATTGAGCATAATAAAACACTCAGCTTTATATCAGAATGGTTTTCGGCAAATAATCTCTTGTTAAATGCAGGGAAAACTAAATGCATCAGGTTCTCATTGCCGAATGTGACTCAAATTGTACCAACAGTTGCACTTAATGCGAAAATATTAGATTTAGTCCCATCGACCGTATTTTTGGGATTGACACTTGATTCAAAATTGCAATGGGGTCCTCAGATTGAAAAGTTAGCAGGTAAATTAAGTTCGGCTTCCTATGCTGTCTGGAAAATTAGGCAATTGTCAGATGAACAAACTGCTAGATTAGTGTATTTCGCGTACTTTCATAGCATTATGTCGTATGGCATTCTGCTGTGGGGTTCGGCGGCTGACATAGGTACTATTTTTGTATTGCAGAAAAGAGCAGTCAGAGCCATTTATGGTTTAGGCAGTCGCGATTCTTTGCGAAATTTGTTTAATGAAATAAATATACTTACTGTGCCATCGGAATATATATATCAGAATATAATGTTTGTTAGGAAAAATATTCATAATTATAAAAAGAAAAGTGAACTGCATAATATAAATACTAGGAATAAAAACAAACTAGCCATGCCAGGCTTTAGAGTAAGCAAAACGAATAAATCATTTTTCGGAAATTGTATTAGGTTTTATAACAAGCTTCCTACTCAAATTACTGATCTGCCTGACACAAGTTTTAAAACACATATTAAACGTATACTTATGGCTAGGGGTTATTACACCACTAAAGAGTACATCGATGACAAAGACGTCTGGCTCTCACTTCCTACCTGCACATTGCTCGCTGGAGATCTTGTAGCCATATAGACATGACTGATCTGCTGTGTTACGTGAACTATCTGTAAATGATTGCTATCATATACTTAATTTAAAATTATTGACTCTGTCTCAAAATGAATAATGTTATTGTTTCGAAGTTTTTCTTTTGTATACCTAAATATAATCTAAAATAATAAGCATTCAGACAACCGATCGAGCATATATTGTGTTTGCCTACTAAATAATTACTCTAATTGGACCAAATCCCGTGTTCATGCCCGCTTGAGTATGTTTCGCCGGACCGTCTCAACTGGGTCGTGTTGAAACCGGTAGTAGATGAACCCACTGAGTTTGTTTCGCTGGGTCTTCTCAGTTGGGGCGCATTGGATCCGGTGGTAGCATTAAAGCGCGACCGTCGTTATTAACACAAGGTCCGTCATAATAATAATACCTTTAATATAGACAGAACCATTGACAATATGTAGTAAAAATATTAGACTTAAACTAGATAATTAAACATAATCTCTTGACAATAACTTGATACGAGCTAGCTAAATATCATTTCTGTAATAAAATAAATTTTATAAATGTTTTCATACAAGATGTACCTAAATATCTATGTTACTAGAAATAATATCTAATGTATACAACTATATTACTACAAACATGTTCTGACTATTTACAAGCGCTTTTTTAAAGTCTACGTGAATAAAAACCTTTTTTATTTTATTTTATTATTTTATTTATTTTAGTTTTCAGTAGTGAGATGGTGAACTATGGCCTGAAAAGGCATTTATTTTATATACAAGCTCGATTTTATGTCCTGTGTTTAATTCTAAATGTAACTAAAGTATAATGTTAAATGATTGTTTCTTTAACAGGAAGTTAGCCTTGACCCTGAAGTGAATGGAGCTCGTGAGGGCCTTGAGAAAATGACTATGGACTCTCCGCCATCCATTCCCGCTTCACTGAGCAGCCCCATTATGGAAGAGGTACTTAATTTTTTTAAGAATTAGCAGTCATGTACATGCTAATTATAATTAACTGATTTGATGATCAAATCTGAATTCTCTGATCATCATGAAATTTAGTACTCAACATTTCAGGAATCTGATTGTAAATGTTTTCATACATCATCAAATAGTTTTAATTAATTAATTGATTATATATTACTTCAAACATGTTCTGACTATTTAGGAGTGCTTATTTAAAGTCTATGTGAATTAAAACCTTTTTTATTTGGGAATAAAAACTTTTCATACAAAAAAGAATACTATGTCCAAGGGTTTTAAAAATGAGTCCTGGAAAAGTTTAGCACGCCAAATCATTAATGTGGGCTGTAGAAGGGAGCTAGTATGTTATGTTCCTTGGTATAACATTAGCTTTGTGCCAGAAAAATTGTCACACAGACAATGAAAAAATTTAAGTCGTGTTTCATTTGTTTACCGTATATACTTTCATTTGCATTTACATACTTTAAAAATAAAGCTTTTAAAATTACATTATAAACACTTGAAGACTATTTATTTGTAAGTTTAAATATACTTTCATTTGCATTTACATACTTAAAAAATAAAGCTTTTAAAATTACATTATAAACACTTGAAGACTATTTATTTGTAAGTTTAAATATTATAACTAGTATGAGCAAAATTAAATAATTTATAAGGAAATTTGCATCATCACTGTTATAATATAAATCTCATTGTAAAATATTTCCTACTATCCGTGTACCTAAATATCTATATGTACCTAGAGATAATTATAAATGAATTATATATTACTATGAACATGTTCTGACTATTTACAAGTGCTTTTTTAAAGTCTATGTGAATAAAAACCTTTGTTATTTATTTTTATTTTATGCGTCTAAACTTGAAATGGATTTTAGGTATTTAAACGAAAATTATTTAAAATAAGAATGCACTTACCAAAGTTTTAGTGGGCAGTTCTTAGACTGCCTACTAAAACTTTAATAAGGCCTTTGAATGGCTTGACAGCTTCATGAAAGCCAGCTAAGTACGATTTCGATTTAGCCACCTATCCTACAGAAAAAACTAAATTGAAATATGTTTATTCGTTTCGGAGCTACAATGCCATAGACAGACACAGACACATCAAACTTATAACATCCTGTTGTTTTTGCTTTGGGGATTAAAAGTAATCAATCAGGATTGTACATTTTTGAAGCTTTTTCTCTCCATACGTTTAGCTAAACATGTGTAAATACCAGTTTAACAAGTAAAACGATCAAGGAAAATGCTATAGAAATACCAAATACAGATAAAACAACAACACAATACTAAAATAACAACTTAAACTGAGCCATTAATGGAGATTACAGATATATTCACCTATATTTATACCTACTTGTTTTGTATTGACAGATAGCGACAGAGCGGGCGAATAACATAATTATAACTATCACAGAGCCCCAGAAGATAGGGGAGGGCATGAGCTCCTACGTGGCTTACAGGGTCCTAACAAAGACCAATATGCCTATATTTAACAAACAAGAACTGGCAGTGCTGAGGAGGTTTAGTGATTTTCTTGGTCTCCATGAGAAGTTGACTGAAAAGTATCTTCGATCAGGGCGTATTATACCGCCGGCGCCGGAGAAGAGCATAGTTGGTAGGTATTTGTAAGCTATTTATAGAAGGAGTAACATTAATAGTGGAGTAGTTACTTAAGGAGCTTATAATAATAATAATATCCTGGGACATTATTCACACCCAGCCATCTGATCCCAAACTAAACAGAGCTTTTACTATGGAAACCAGATAACTGATATACTACAACTTTTATTTTGTAAATACATATTTATATAGATAATTACACCCAGAGTCAGCACAAACAGACATGTTCATGCCCACAAATATCTGTCCTGGATGGGAATCGAACCCACGACGACGTGAAAGGTAAGCATTTACAATATACCACATACATACTTATATATAAGTATGTATGTATTTTCAAAATAAAAGTATTATTTATGTAGTATATCAGTTTTCGATTTTACAAGCTCTGTTTAGTTTGGGATCTGATGGCCGTGTGTGAATAATGTCTCAGGATATTATAATTTCTCTATTCTGATACATGTAACTCAGCTTATACCGGCGGGATTGACATGCGGATTGATAAAATTGGGTGGTGTTGTCAGTTTTTTAATAATTGATTTTAAATTTATAAAATTGGTTTTCGCTGGTCTAATTGGTGTTCAAATTTGCATGTCAGGTACAACAAAGCTTAAGATGACGTCAACACCATCAACGGAAAGCGCGAATGGTAACACAGGCCCCGGCAGCGTGCAGTCGCAGTTCGTGGAGCGCAGGCGCGCAGCCCTAGAGCGCTTCTTGAACCGCGTAGCGCAGCACCCCGTGTTGTGCATCGACCCCGACTTCCGGGAGTTCCTTGAGTCAGGTATATAAGGCATAAAAGTATACAATATTGTCATTCTACAGATTAAAACATTCAAATTAACTTTGAATCAATTGTAATTATGGGTATCTATCAATTTCATAGAAATAGCTGTATTGGTTCGGTTTAATATACTGATATTTTGTGTTCGTATTTATTTAACTTGCAATATGTTTACAGATACAGAGTTGCCAAAAGCAACGAGCACATCTGCATTGAGTGGAGCGGGCGTTCTGCGTCTATTCAACAAAGTCGGCGAGACGGTCAATAAGATCACTTATAGAATGGACGAGTCGGATCCGGTGAGTTTCGTAAGACCTAACATTTGATTTGAATTATTAATAATATGATGTCATCCCGGTTGAATTTCAGCCACGGCGGCGGTCGGGCTCAATGGAGACGTACATTCAGTAAAAAAGTTTCGGGAATGTATGATTTGTTTATGGTTCCAAATTCAAATTTTTGTTTTTTTTTGTTGTTGTTAGATTGGCACAACTTTTTTCCATTTTGGCGCGGAGTTTGAGTTGCATCTGTTGTTTATATTAAATACAGTGCTGGTTTTAGTAATATCATATATAGTGTGTATTGCGAATTTCATAATGGACAAAAATATCGAACAAAGAGTTTGTCTTAAATTTTGCATCGCTAATGGAATTTCGTGTTCGGAGTCACTGAAAATGTTACAGAAGGCTTACGGTGAATCGACTTTATCAAAAACTCGTGCTTATGAGTGGTTCAAAGCGTTCAAAAGCGGCCGAGATGTGATGAAAGATTTGCCTCGCTCTGGTAGGCCATCAACGTCTGCAACTGAAGTTAACATCGCAAAAGTGAAGGAAATAGTGACTGGAAATCCTCATTCAACTCTGAGAGAGATAGCCGCCGAACTTTCTGTATCTCACGAGTTTTGACTATCGACTTTGACTATCGCGGTGTTGTGCACTCTGAATTCTTACCGGAAGGTCGAACGGTAAATAAAGTATATTATTAGACCGTTATGCGGCGTTTAAGAGAGCAAATTCGACGAAAAAGGCCAGATTTTTGGAAAGAATATTCTTGGATTTTGCACCACGATAATGCGCCTTCGCACAAGCCCATCATTGTGAACGAATTTTTGACCAAACACTCAAAAAATACCATCCAGCAACCACCATATTCACCAGATATGGCTCCAGCTGACTTCTTTCTTTTGCCTAAACTCAAATTACCACTACGTGGTACCTGTTTTCAATCGGTAGAAGACATAAAGGAGAATTCGCGGCAAGAACTGAACTCAATTCCGAAAGCAGCGTTTAAAAAATGTTTTGATGAATGGATTATTCGTTGGCGTAAGTGTATCGTTTCTTAAGGGCTCCTTTAGAAACGATAGATTTGAAGGTGATAAAATAAATTTGGATGAATAACAAACATTTTGTATATTATTGATTTTTTCCCGGTACTTCCTTGACAGAGTAGTATCACACTGGCGACGGCGGTTCACTCTATTCTTGAATACTCCCATGCTATATGTGTCTGAAACGCGTCGTTTGGGATGGTGTTCCACAGGTTAGCCGTGCGTATGGTGATGGAAGAAGCAAACAGTCAACAACAAAGCGGTGGAGCCGCCACTCCTGGTAGTCGGATGATGCAAATGGAATGCCACCAGCTTCGATCGCAACTCTCCTAAAGCCTATTCCTAGAAAATATTGTTTGCCCTATTTTCCATTTTCAGGTTTACCGGAATCTAATAATGATTCTGAATAACTTAATTATAGTCACTTATTACCTAGTACTTGTTTATATTGCCAGTGGTTCGAAGAGCGTTCATCTCGCATTGAGGCACTGGAAGCGTGCCTGAGGCGCATGTTCGGCGCGTGCGAGGCGCTGGCGGGCGAGCGGCGCGAGCTGTCGGCGCGCACGCACGAGGCGGCGCGCGCGTGCGCCGCGCTGTCGGGCGCCGACCCGCACGCGCCGCTGTCGCGCGCCCTGTCACACACTGCAGATCTACACGAGAAGGTGCGTACATACACTGAGGCGCTGTCGGGCGAGCGGCGCGAGCTGTCGGCGCGCACGCACGAGGCGGCGCGCGCGTGCGCCGCGCTGTCGGGCGCCGACCCGCACGCGCCGCTGTCGCGCGCCCTGTCACACACTGCAGATCTACACGAGAAGGTGCGTACCATACACTGAGGCGCTGGCGGGCGAGCGGCGCGAGCTGTCGACGCGCACGCACGAGGCGGCGCGCGCGTGCGCCGCGCTGTCGGGCGCCGACCCGCACGCGCCGCTGTCGCGCGCCCTGTCACACACTGCAGATCTACACGAGAAGGTGCGTACATACACTGAGGCGCTGTCGGGCGCCGACCCGCACGCGCCGCTGTCGCGCGCCCTGTCACACACTGCAGATCTACACGAGAAGGTGCGTACATACACTGAGGCGCTGTCGGGCGAGCGGCGCGAGCTGTCGGCGCGCACGCACGAGGCGGCGCGCGCGTGCGCCGCGCTGTCGGGCGCCGACCCGCACGCGCCGCTGTCGCGCGCCCTGTCACACACTGCAGATCTACACGAGAAGGTGCGTACCATACACTGAGGCGCTGGCGGGCGAGCGGCGCGAGCTGTCGGCGCGCACGCACGAGGCGGCGCGCGCGTGCGCCGCGCTGTCGGGCGCCGACCCGCACGCGCCGCTGTCGCGCGCCCTGTCACACACTGCAGATCTACACGAGAAGGTGCGTACATACACTGAGGCGCTGTCGGGCGCCGACCCGCACGCGCCGCTGTCGCGCGCTCTGTCACACACTGCAGATCTACACGAGAAGGTGCGTACATACACTGAGGCGCTGTCGGGCGCCGACCCGCACGCGCCGCTGTCGCGCGCCCTGTCACACACTGCAGATCTACACGAGAAGGTGCGTACATACACTGAGGCGCTGTCGGGCGAGCGGCGCGAGCTGTCGGCGCGCACGCACGAGGCGGCGCGCGCGTGCGCCGCGCTGTCGGGCGCCGACCCGCACGCGCCGCTGTCGCGCGCCCTGTCACACACTGCAGATCTACACGAGAAGGTGCGTACCATACACTGAGGCGCTGGCGGGCGAGCGGCGCGAGCTGTCGGCGCGCACGCACGAGGCGGCGCGCGCGTGCGCCGCGCTGTCGGGCGCCGACCCGCACGCGCCGCTGTCCCGCGCCCTGTCACACACTGCAGATCTACACGAGAAGGTGCGTACCATACACTGAGGCGCTGGCGGGCGAGCGGCGCGAGCTGTCGGCGCGCACGCACGAGGCGGTGCGCGCGTGCGCCGCGCTGTCGGGCGCCGACCCGCACGCGCCGCTGTCCCGCGCCCTGTCACACACTGCAGATCTACACGAGAAGGTGCGTACCATACACTGAGGCGCTGGCGGGCGAGCGGCGCGAGCTGTCGGCGCGCACGCACGAGGCGGCGCGCGCGTGCGCCGCGCTGTCGGGCGCCGACCCGCACGCGCCGCTGTCGCGCGCCCTGTCACACACTGCAGATCTACACGAGAAGGTGCGTACATACACTGAGGCGCTGTCGGGCGCCGACCCGCACGCGCCGCTGTCGCGCGCTCTGTCACACACTGCAGATCTACACGAGAAGGTGCGTACCATACACTGAGGCGCTGGCGGGCGAGCGGCGCGAGCTGTCGGCGTATTTTGTAAATAAAGAAGATAAATATTAAATAAATCGTGTACATATATTTAATTCCATAGATCGAGGCTTCTAAAGGCTTGTTTAATGTACCTCACCGCCACAGATGGAATTTCGTTCTCATTTGAATAATTTATTTCGTTCACAGATAGAACATCTAAGACTAGAGCAGTCTAACACGGATTTCTTCGTGCTAACAGAGCATATCAAAGACTACCTCGGACTTATTGGCGCTATCAAGGATGTGTTCCACGAGAGGGTCAAGGTAAGCAATACACAATATCTCCATTATTTGTGAACAGATTACGATATGCTTGTGAAATGATTTCACAATGCTCCCATACTGATATTATTTGTCCAAAAGTTGATGTCGTGATGAAAACGCTTTGGGAAAATAATCCTTATGTCTCGGGGGACTTAAAAAGCATATTGCACGTTTTCAAGACCCTCGCGTTGATAGAAAAGACTAGATAATAGAAAAGTCTGAAAGACTCAGAACAACAGTGAACAATTCAGAACAATAGTTGTCCTGTGCGGGCATTGGCCTCCTTGCGGGCCCTGACTGAGACGCTACATATGAACAGCTGGAGTACTACATGTGCGTTATGTATTTTAATTAATAATAATAATATCTAGGGACAATGTCACACAGACCATCCTTTCCCCAAACTAAGCAAAGCTTGTACTATGGGTACCAGGCGACGATATACATAATTATATAGATAGATAAATACTTATATACATAGAAAACATCCGTGACTCAGAAACAAATATTCGTGCTCATCACATAAATATTTGCACTTACCGGGATTCGAACCCAGGACCACCAGCTTCGTAGGCAGGAGCACTACCAACTAGGCTACGGTGACCGTCATATTTATATTAAATATAATAATAATAATAACATCTGGGGACAATGTCACACAAATCATCCTAGCCCCAAACTAAGCAAAGCTTGTACTATGGGTACCAGGCGACGATATACATACTTATATAGATAGATAAATACATAGAAAACATCCATGACTCAGAAACAAATATTCGTGCTCATCACACAAATATTTGCACTTACCGGGATTCGAACCCAGGACCACCAGCTTCGTAGGCAGGAGCACTACCAACTAGGCTACGGTGATTTATATTATTATTATTTATATTAAATTCTTACGTCTATTTCACGAACGATATTGCACGCGCCAACGCCGGACGACTTTTACGACCCCCATAGGATGAGATAGAGTATTCTTTTCCATCAGCCACACAGCAAATATTGTATTAGTTTTTAAAACCTTCGTGGGTGCTGGAGCTTGTAGTAGGCTCGAAAACTGCATGACAAACGTCCAAGCTTTCTCCTTCTTGGAGCGTGTTTCATAGCGTTTAGGACGTAATAATATAATATCACGATGTCTGTTGAGAGGCAAACTTCCAAAATTATAAATAAGTGTGTGTGTGTGTATTGTGTAATTATATAAAAACAATAGTTGTGCTGTACTGTGCCCCGCGGTTTCACTCGCTTTAAACTTTATAAATTATACTTACCATATGGGCAGTGCTTACCCTAGTGTCAGAGATGTTCAAGGCGACCAGTAGGCCTCAGACATGGCTTAACGACTGTTGTATAATGACCACAGCCAGACCGACAACTTAAGCCCCCCGAAAAACGTAAACGCTCAGAAATCAAACCACTTTGGTGGTCTCCCATCAATGGACTCACCTCGAGCCTAGTTGGTTAATCTCGCCGATAATTTTCGATTAGCTATCTGAGCGCCTCTAAATTATAGCCAATGTGTTATTCGGATATATAAGCTATATGGCTATAAAATCGCATCGATATCTGATGTGTAGTTTTTGCGTGAAGAACAAATATCCGTACATGTATATTGTATACTCGCAAACTTTCGCATTTATAATATCAGTAGGATTATCGGACATATATTAAAACACGTGTACTCAAATATATAATTGTTTACCAGGTATTCCAAAACTGGCAACATGCCCAGATGCAACTTACAAAACGGCGGGAGAACAAAGCGAAGGCCGAGCTCGCCAACCGGCCGGAGAAGATAGAACAAGCCACAAATGAGATTATTGAGGTATGCCAATTACAATAGAACACAATCCTATTAAAATATCATCATCATCATCATATCAGCCGAAAGACGCCCACTGCTGGACAAAGGCCTCCCCAAAGATCACCACGGTTGCCGGTCTTGCGCTATCCGCATCCAGCAACTTCCAGCGACCCTCACAAGATCATCGGTTCACCTTATAGGGGGCCTGCCCACGCTGCGTCTTCATAAATAAATCAAAATTTAATAAATTTAATTAAATAAATTCTTAATACTTACTTGCTTATCGTATGGGCAGTGGTTACCTTAGTGTCAGAGTTGTTCAAGCCGAGTAGGCCTCTGACATGGCTTAACGACTGTTGTCTAATGACTACAACCGGGACTGACAGCTTAACGTGCTCTCCAAAGCACGGAGACGTTCGGAAATTAAACCACTTTGGTGGTCACCCATCTATGGACTGACCGCGAGCCTAGTTGCTTAACCTCTCCGAGCAATTACGGACCCGTGAGGGCCTCTAGCTATGAGCTAGCTATTCTTAATAATAAAATTGAAATGCTAAATAAATTAAATTTATTCCATTACAATGTTACATTTATGTGCAGTCGTCTTTTCACGCGTTTCGCATAACATCCCGTAGGTCAAGTTAAGTGTCTACCTGAGTAATATCCTATCTTCATATTTATCTTGCATCGTAACCCAGATATTAAGGTGCGCGTGCGCTCTGCTTTCATTTGGAAAAGAATGAAATATTTAATGAGTGATTGTATAATAATAACTAGCTTTGCCCCGCGGTTTTACACGCGTTAAATTTTATAAATTATCACAGCTCCTCCCCGTAGGTGATAGCGTGATAATATGTAGCCTATATGTTGACCCGACCTCTTAGTAATATTCATGCAAAATTTGAAGTAAATCCATGCAGTACTTTTTGAGTTTAGCCCGGACAAACAGACACACAGACAAAAATTCAAAATCTATATTTTTGGCTTCGATATCGAATGTAGATCACGCCCCAAGTATCCTTTTAGAAAAATATTTAATGTACAGTTTTGACTTACGATACGAATTTATTATACCTATGTATAGATAACTTAATACAAGCTAGCTAAATATCATTGTTACTATAAAATAAATTTTATAAAAGTTTTCTTACAATCCGTGTACCAAAATATCTATGTAACTAGAAATAATAATGTATACTTAATTATATTACTAGAAACAAGTTCTGACTATTTAGAAGCGCTTTTTTAAAGTAAACGTGAATATTTTATTTTTCCTTTATTTTTTATTTATTTTATTGTTTATTTCCAGTGGGAATCAAAAGTAGAACGCGGTCAGCAAGAGTTTGACACGATATCTCGTGTAATCAAGAAGGAACTAGAGCGATGGGACGAGGCGCGACTCACAGAACTGCGAGCCACATTACTGCGCTATCTCGACGAGCACATGAAGCACCAGGCACAGGTACTCATCATACATACCAACTGTCGCCGGGTAGATTTTTTTTTTTAATTTATTTGTTTATACCACATACACTACCATTACAGTTTATCCATAGCGATAGCGTATACATAACATTTTTAACTTAGGAATAACTAATACATATTATCTTGTCTAGACAACAATATACTTATGGCCAAAGTGAACTCATTCAGTGAACAAGAGAACAAATCAATACTATCAGTGAACGCATTGAGCGCGTGCAGCGCTCGCGTCAGACGACTATGCGTCACGTACTCATCCGTGACGCATAGTCGTAGCTCGTGCAAGACGGAAGACGCAATTATAGGCTTGATTATAGTTTTAAGTATGTCTTATTACTACTAAACAATTTTATAAAAGGTTTACATTTAAACGGTTAGAACTTGACGGTCACCGTAGCCTAGTTGGTAGTGCTCCTGCCTACGAAGCTGGGTGGTCCTGGGTTCGAATCCCGGTTAGTGCAAATATTTGTATGATGATCACGAACGAATATTTGTTTCTGAGTTGTTTTCTATGTATATAAGTATTTTATTAAAATTAATAAATTTAATAAATGTTTTCATGCAATGTGTACCTAAATATCTATGTTACTAGAAATAATAATGTATACAACTATATTACTACAAACATGTTCTGACTATTTACAAGCGCTTTTTTAAAGTCTACGTGAATAAAAACCTTTTTTATTTTATTTTATTTATCTATCTATATAAGTATGTATATCGTCGCCTGGTACCCATAGTACAAGCTTTGCTTAGTTTGGGGCTAGGGTGATCTGTGTGACATAGTAAAAAAAAACTTCTTTATTGCTCAAAGATTACAATAATCACTTTGAGGAGAAACAAATTTACATTAATTATAATAACTTAAAAATAAATTACTTTACAATGCGCCCTTTAACGCAGTGAGTTGTTGACAAAAGATAATAATAAGTAGGGTATGTCGACAAAATTATAAAGTTATGTTGTCTTGACTAGAGATGTAAAATGACTGAATATGACTAGTCACAATTTTAATAATAATATAATAATAATATCTAGGGACAATGTCACACAGATCATCCTAGCCCCAAACTAAGCAAAGCTTGTACTATGGGTACCAGGCGACGATATACATACTTATATAGATAGATAAATACTTATATACATAGAAATATATATACATACACCCAAATATTTGCACTTACCGGGATTCGAACCCAGGACCACCAGCTTCGTAGGCAGGAGTACTACCAACTAGGCTACGGTAATTGTCATAAACATTAAATGACCGGTCATTTATTGTCAAATTCAGTCAATTTGACTCAAATATTATTGTCTATTCTCAACTACCTACCACCCAATTATTTATTTATTTAGGTACCCAATTTATATGCAAGTTTAAATGAAGCAACGTTTTATTTTGTATTATATCATGAGAGGATAAGACGACATCAAAGTCGATGCGCGAGGCGATGCGAAGTTGCTATTTTGTCTTAAATACACACATGATTAGAAATGTAAAATTATTAACACTATATAATAATACTATAAGTCATAAAACCACTTTATGTTTCGATTTAGAAGTTGGTACTAAAATATTACTGAAATCAAATTGACTGAAAATGACTATTTTTGACCAATTGGACCGTAAATGACAGTCAGTCTAATTCAGTCACTTTAGTAATTTTCAACACTACTCTTGACGTTGATGCGTTTTATGTTTGCTTGCACTGAAGATATAGAATTTGATACGGTTATTGCTCTGACGTTCCAACTCGTAGTAACGGGGCCGAGTGACCGCGATGCGCGGGAGCGTGCTCGCTGTCTCTGTCACACGACGGTTCGGCAACGTCGCCTGAGTTTGATAGCCGCCGTGCGGTTTGGCACCGTAGCGCGTTCTTGGCGCGAACACCAATCAAATTTTTTTTTATATTAGACAACGCCCGCACTAGGGAATTTATTTCCTGTGTCGCGGGGTACTTTACAAACATATAATAGATGGGCGACTATTTATGGGTCAAACAAATAGTTGTCCG
The DNA here is from genome assembly GCA_951640165.1 of Pseudoips prasinana. Classification (NCBI taxonomy): domain Eukaryota; kingdom Metazoa; phylum Arthropoda; class Insecta; order Lepidoptera; family Nolidae; genus Pseudoips; species Pseudoips prasinana. The sequence continues at coordinate 24,407,678 of OX621251.1, read as the reverse complement.
GGGCGGGACTCGAACCCGCGATACGAACGTGACAATTAAAATTAAACACGTTGTATCTTGTGCAATCGAGAAGTAGCTACAGGTACTAATAATTGCATATACCTACAAACCGCCGCCGCACAGTGTGTTATGGAGCCCAAAAAAATTACATCCTCTTCCGCACAGAAACCAATGTAATTACTATTTAGAACGCAAGAATAGGATACCCAAGTGCCTATTATGAATAGTTCAAGCTAAATATTATTTTTTTAACTATTCATTATTAGCAATTCGATGTTGTAGTCATGTCATTTTTAGGGTTCCGTACCCAAAGGAATAAACGGGACCCTATTACTATGACTTCGCTGTCAGTCTGTCCATCTGTCCGACTGTCACCAGGCTATATCTGATGAACCGTGATAGTTAGAAAGTTGAAATTTTCATAGATGATATATTTCTGTTGCCGCTATAACAACAAATGCTAAGGCAAATATTTAAGGGGGCTCCCATGCAACAAACGTGAATATTTTGCTCGTTTTTATAGATAATGGTACGGAATACTTAGTGCGCATGTCCGACTCGCACTTGGCCGGTTTTTTTTGTATTTGGGCTTCATAACACACTGTCCGCCGTCGTGGTCGAAATTCGACTAGGAGAACATTATTATTTTTTAATTTTTGTCTCAGCTTTTGCTGGCATTACTTACTGACTTACATTACTAACATAAACTGAGAGCAATCGTATAATACAAAACTTCCCAATGGTCCAACCGGTTAACTGATCGAGGAGGTTAAGCATCTAAGTACGCTGTGATTCTATTGACAGTTGACCGCCCGTTCTATAGATAGTGGTCTAATTTATGAGCGTCCTCGTGCTCCGGGGCCACGTTAAGGAGCCAGACCTGGTTGTAGTCGTTAGACAACAGTCGATTAACCATGTCCGAGGCCTACTGGATAACTTGAACAAATCAGACACTAATGTGCCTAACCACTTCCAATACGTTAAGTAGTAGTGGAACGCTTACTGTTCCACTACTGCTTAACGTATTAGATTTCTTTTTAATTTTTTTTTAATTTGTTGTAAAGTAATAAATAAGATCAAAACTTATCCAAATTTGTCAGAATTATAATTGCAAAGTTATTGCCACTTTGGTACAGACGCCAGCACATCAAGCTACCCCTGTCTGTCAAATTTCCCCAATTGAAACTGAACCTTATGCTTATGTGATAAAATTAAAATCTATAAAAGAAATTTGACAAATTGGGTTAGCTGGATGTGCTGGCGTCTGTATTTTGACTTTCATAACATATTAATTACGTAGACAATAAAGACCATTTTCGTAATGCAAGAGTATCCACTGACAAGACGTCGCGTCGTCTGTACGTAAACTTTAATAACATGTATTATTTTCCACAGTCGATCCGCTACTGGGACGCCTTCCTGCCGGAGGCGCGGGCCATCAAATGAGTGGGGGAGTGACGGCGGGACCGCCACTAAAGCACCGCGCCAACCACAGCCAAACCGCTTAATACGACCACTTAGACATCACATTAAACAACTCCAAATAATATACCTGGTATAGTCGATCTTTATATCAGACTAGCTGTGCCCCGCGGTTTTACCGGCGTTAAACTATGTAAATTTTAGCCTATGTGTTAATCCAGGGTGTCGGCTAACTCCTTACCTAATTTTATTAAGATCGCTCCAACCGTTTAGACGTGAAGAAGTAATTTCGCCTTTATAATATTAGTGTGATGAGCTATAATGGTGCAAAGAAGTCTTCAGCGTTGGACCACTCCTTATGCTCGAAGTGAAAAAAATGTGTTTTCGGTGATTTCATTGGTCCAACGCTCTGGAGAAACATAAGACTTCGTCGCAATGCTACGGCAGACCAGCAACTATGGTTCATATTCTACTACGAATGAAAGTATTACATTGGTGATATCAGTGGTTGGTATAGATAGGGAAAATCCATATTAAAATATATACAATTTAGGTCAATTTTTTAAATGTGTATATTAACCTGGACATGCCCAGTGATTCCGGGGTTTGAAAATAATCAACTTTACTTGTATATTATTATTGATGTTACGAATATTACCACCAAAAACTTTCGAAAGGAAAGTTGTATGAGATATTATTTTACTCTGGATGTCTCTGAATACCGAGATTTCGACCTCTACGCTAACTACATCGACCACTGGCGATAACTGATAATACCAAGTGGTAAAAGTATATTTAATTGCGCTAGCGCAGACCGCATATTGCTACCATATAATGTCCTATACTAGAACCTAAAATCCGTAACTAAGCTGTAAGTAAGCTCTAAGTAAAGGTCTTATGACGTGAATTACTTTTGACGCTAAGATGGAGATTATGTCTCAAAGCATTGTTTGTGCAATAAAGCTCTGTTTGTATCTAATAAGTGGTGTATTAAGCGGATTCTATTGTATAATATATTCCGAGCTACGCTTCACTGAGTAACGTTAGCAAATGAATACATAAACACAATTTTATATAGGGAAATTTATAATGGACTAAGAGTTTATAGATAACTAGCTGTGCCCCGTGGTTTTACCCACGTTAAACGTTATAAATTGTAGCCTATGTGTTAATTCAGGATGTCAGCTACCTCCATACCAAATTTTATCAAATTCGCTACAGCTATTTAGACATGTAGAATTAACAAACATACACACTCACACACTTACAAACTTTCGCCTTTATAATATTAGTATGATAAATCAGTTTGTTATACAAGTTATAATAACTAAATTATATAGATAGATCGAATTGAAAGCCCAGCATGTAAGTCAAAGTTTGGCATATTTTCAATTTTTTATAGCATCTAATCTTAACTTAAAACTGGGAAATAATAGATTTAATCGTCAACCAATCCATGGCAAGTGCTCTGCTGATAATCTGCTGATAAACTACCGACGATAGTTTGGAAGATTGTAATATGATCTTTCACATGCATCTGAGAACAGATCAGACTGCCATGTCCTAGATATATGGAACTCGTAAATTTTTATCTGCCGATGTGTGTGCGTTACGGTAGATCGCCTACACTGAAAAAGGTAAAAGATATATTCCCAACAAGCACAAATAATCCGTAACTTAGTTTACATCACAGACTGATAATTGACTACTGAATAACTGTGTTAACTACTACTGAAAACTAAACGTAATAAGTTAGACTTATTACGTTTAGTTTACATATTACGTTTACGTACGTACATAGGAGTTCATTTGTAAGCATGCAACATTATCAGTATAAGCAAAGAAAGGCGTCTGTCTCAGCAAATGTTACAGTAAATAATTACTGTAACGCTGATCTGGATTGGAAGTGGGTTAATATTTTGAGTTTAGTGGCAAAATAGCGCATAAAGTAACGCATCAGACTACTTCGTTTTTCGAGAAAACTTGCTGTGGGTCCACCAATGGGTTCTTTCGGGCTATTGATTTTTTAATGTCTAGAAAGCTTAAGTAACCAACCAGACTTCCATTAGTAGAATAAAACGCCAAATGATATTACATTCCAAATAAAATTGCTCTATTAAAATAAATTCATATTTAAATTCATTTTCTAACGTTACTCGCAACATGAACATATGCTACTATTAGGGTAGTTATAAGTATCATATGTGCATGTATATAAACCATTTTATAATAAATGTTATATTAAACAAATTTAAGACTTAATTTTGGTTTGTTACAGCTCAATTTAGATTGCACCACAGCCGCTAGTTAAATCATTTCGAAAGGTCCAATGTTAACGTTCGTTCATGATATTGATCTCTACGTTTTTATAATGTAAAGAAAATGTATACATTTTACATATTTAGTGGAAATTGAAGCCTGGCCTGTAATTCTCCGACCTCCTGTAAATACGTACGTAGATTAGCTAATACTTAGAATTAACTGAAATTTTAAACGATTCATAGATGTATTATAATAGTAATAATATAGTAACACATTTCTATATATCAAGAATTTTATGGAAAAAACCTACGTAAATAAATTAAGACTTTTTTGTGCAGTCGTTACATTATGCCAATTTTCATCAATTTCAGTTCAGTTTTTCTTGCTTCGTCGTTAAGTTGCCTGTAGGCGCTTAAAAGTGTGTGCCAGTCTTCGCACACCTCCTTAAGGAGTTGGCTTTGAGTCTGCATTGCTCCCCGACCGAGGTTTCCTTCTCGTGCCGTATATACGACACTTAAAAGTATGGCATTCAGATAAAAATAAATTAAAATAAAACTTAATTAGACCATACACACATCATACATACGCATATATACATACATACTACAATCTTGTTGCCACTGTCGTGATCTCTGTTGAAAACACACTGTCTCTACTGCGCTCCACCAATTAAATCTTGGTATTTACCACGTGATCATAAATAGAATATCCTCTGCAATTTCATCGGTGAAAACACAGTGGACAGATACATGTCTAGACAGCTGTTTATAGGGCTAGTTGTGGCGAGTTTGATTCCGCTAAGTAACATTTTTTTTCTGTAGAATGTGAAATTTTTATCATGTAATATTTGGTTGCGCACCCCGTACGTATCCAAAATAATGCCGAAAAAATGCTCTTCAATTGCAAATTCGTTGCAGTTAAAGAGTAAATATGGTTTACATTCGTTATGGCTAGTTTTATGCAATATTTGTATTAATAAGAGTGCCGATTGTCATGATAATATCTATTACAAATGCTGCGGGTATACAGATATCTACTATAATCTCTAACCATTCCAGTAATTGGTCGCTATGGCTATGGTCTTCGAAGTCAGACGGCAATTGCTCGAAATAGTAACTAGATCACACAACAATAACTAGCCACAGAATTAGTTTGGACTATGAGAAGAGAATATACGTGGGGAAAGGCAAGACAATGGAAATCAATATCAAAGTTTCTATTATTTCTGTATGAATTTATTACCATTTAGCTCACCAGATATTATAATAATACAAAACTTAAATTTGCTTACATGAAATCATAATTTTCTTCATTCGCTACAGTTAACATATTCTGTCAGACAGGCTTCAATTTAGTTATATCATAATACTTATAATACGGTAACAGGTGTGATGTTTCACCGTGTCTAATGAAAGGATCTGGATCATATAAGCCGTCATTATTCCTGAAGGAATGGTTCCATACATATGTTGTATGTATTTAGTTTTTAATTATTATTATAGATTATTGTGCTAATGTTTTATGCAATGCGAAAGCACTGGCTGGGTGTTAAACGTCATTATAGTAGTATTTAATTACGTATACATTAAAAATACGCGTTTTTATTTGTTACTTATAAAAACTTGTTCTGTCATTTGGATATTTAGAGAGTTCAAATGTTTAGACGTGTGAATAAAATTAAAATAACTAAAACCTTAACTCGATTATTCGGAATCATTATCCGGCACACAATAAAAGGTAATGTAGAAAGGTTTTAAGTTAAAAGTTAAGTCAGTTTTGAGGTTGTTTGTACCAAGTGAAACATTAATCGTGAAGGAAATTTGATAGCTGCAAAGTACCCATGTAATGTAAGAATTATACGAAATCAGTTAGTGAAATAGGAAAAAATATGCATTTATTTTGTAATTTTTGGATGTTTATATGTGTTTTGTGTAAGTTACAAATCGATGTTGTACACGTTATTCAAATAAATATATTACTAAGAAAATTAAGCTCCTTAACACATTTGCTGCCTTCCGGAAATAACTGGGTGGGTGCTTATGAGCATGTATGAATAAACAGTAAACGAAGCAAAAGAGGCGTGCAAAGATCTTGACAAATGGGAATCTGTTGTCTCTGCCTACCCCTCTAAGAAACAGGCATGAGTCTATGTATATATGTGCCCATAAATTGAACAATATCTCAATGCCCAAATTTAGTCGATTTTCTATGGTACGGTGTCACCATGACGCAATAACGCGTCTTAAGTACTTGAGCCGTGTGCCCGTCGACTCACCTGTAAAAAAAACCAATACATTCCCAGACGCGACATCGGGGCCTGAGAGACGGTATACGAAAAATATATGTAAACGAACGGTCGCGTAATGGGCAGCAAACGTGTTAAGTCTTTCACTATTATTGTTACACCTGTTATTATTATTATCTTGCAAAACTTGACCATGTTAACTGCATTTGGAGTAGCTGAAAGTTTGCTCATAATGCAAGTCTAAGGACACGCATAGAATTAAAATTTCTTTGTCTACTATAGAGTTTAACACCCAGAGAATACACATGCTGTACTGCTTTGTCGTTTAAATTTGCATAAAAATTATAATTAAGAATTTGTTATTATGGTCTTTGTATATTTTTATATAGTCATTTGTTTTTCTTTCTATCTTTACTATAAGAATACTAGATATTGCATATTAGAATTGTATTCCAAAAGAGTGGTTATGTCTATGTTACTGTCAAAGTATTAAATTGGAGATTTTATGTTAGTTATTAATACTGTTGCGAAGAAATTCTGAAGTGTTTTGTTATATGATCAACGAATCGTTTATAAAATATTATAATTTAATTGCGTTGAAGGCTATGTTGTAGATTGTTATTGTATTGTTTAAAATTCCAGTTGTCCAAATTAATATCTATGACCGTAACTGAATATTTACCTTTAGATATGAATATTAGGTAGTATGATTGAAAAAAATCGAGTCTAATGTATTCCTTATTTTTTATATTGCCAAATATATTTTAGTGGTAATTTGGTGTAATGGAGGAGATGAATAATTATGAATAAAGTATATAATGTTGGTTTCCATTTCAAATTGGTTGCTTTATTTATATCCTGTTGTACAACAGCGTCTTAGTTTTATATATTTACTACTGTACATTGTTCAGACTCGATCAAGAATATTACATTAGACACTTGAACACAAGATGGTCTTATAGGTACGCATTAAGGCGGTATGCTAGCATGTTAAACCGGTTCTAAATATGGACCCAGGACAGTTATTTATGTTCATGAACATGTCTTTTTGTCGTGAGTCTGTGTGTATATAAGTTTTATTTACAAAAGGTAAGTAATATATTCAGTATATCAGTTATCTGGGTTCCATAGTACAAACCCTGCTTAGTTTGGGGTCACACGGCCGTGTGTGAATAATGTCCCAAGATATTATTATATTATTATTACTTTATGTTTTGCACATTTGAAACGCGATTGCTCTGTTGTTTGTGAACCGATATTGATAATATATAAATAGGCAATGTTCTCGGAATGGTTATATGTAGGTATTTGGTATGATTTGGTTGTCAAAACGAAAAGTTCAAGTTCTTTTTTTTGTAAATTTAATACAATTCTGCCAGTTTTAATTCCCATATTTGGCGCCGTTCTAGCCCCATTTTAGAGGTGGTTGAAAACCATTTTGAATGAACAGAATGTGAAACAGGGGCTCTACCGGCTAAGTCGCCGAACATTGATTTCATAAATGGCGTTCAAATAAATAAAGTCTAAAAATTACTTAATCAATTGTTAAATCGGCTTCCATGACCACATGTGACGTCATAAATAGTCCGGAATCAATTGTCAACGTTGAAGCCGATTTAACGATTGATTAAGTCGTTTTTAACCTTTATTTATTTGAACGCCTTTTAAGAAATCTATGTTCGCCGACTAAGCCGGTAGAGCCCCAGACTAAATTTTATACTGTCACGTCATGACATATCTCCTGGAATCTAAATATAACGTACTTACCTTTAAAAGTCACATAAACAGCCATTTTAGCTGCAAATCCAATAATATAACAATTTTACCTTTGAGATACACTTCTTTCTTGGCTAACAGTCCGACAAATACCTAAAGTCATAAATTAAGCGTTTTCTTCCAGTCCATCTTCTCAGAGCTGCTGTTGGTTGAGTTGGAACTAAATATAAACTTTAAGCCTCTTCTAGACGGTTGCAAACCAACGTCCCAGCAGAGGTCACCCTGCTGGTTGCCATCCATCTAGACTGCAGTTGTAAACCAACTACTGCAGTTTGACCTACAGCGCAACGGCCTTGGTTTTTCGGGCGCGTGTTTCCAACCGCGGTTGTAGGGCGTGGATACCAACCGTGTGAAGGACAGTTGCGCTGCGGCAGGCACGTATGCTAGTGTAAAATGTTGTCCGCAAACGCAAGAGCCGCGAATGCGAAATTAATTAATAATTTAATTGATCTCTATAGAGATTTGCCATGCCTATGGGGCATTACGTCAGAATCATATAAAGACGCTCGTCAAAAGAAAACGGCCCGGGATATAGATAGATCTCCAAAAGTACAAAAAGTTTGACCAAAATGCTAACGAATCCAATGTTACAAAATTGCTAAAACTACTAAAGCACGGTCTACTTATTGAAATTTGTACAAATTGGTAGTCCGCTCACGATACCGAGTAACTACTTGATTTCTTCCCAAAAGACGACTCGCGACTGGCATGTTGGCGCGTGTAGCCGAAACACAATCAGCGGATGGAAACTAGTTCCCACCTATGTGACTTCTGTTGGGACGTTGGTCTACAGTTGTCTAGAACAGGTTTTATTTTGCTAATCTAGTAGAATATGATTTAAAAAATGTTTTTGTTCACGTAGACTTTAAAAAGCGCTTGTAAATAGTCAGAAGATAAGTAATGATTAGTAATAGAATCAGGCGTTACTTTGCGGAAATCCATAACATTCTTAATACTAAGTAACATAATGTTAATTCCGCTAATTATCAGTTTAATCAAGCCGGGATGCAATATGCACCGCCCGCCTGCATAAATACATAAGGACAGTATAAACATGCAAATTTCACGCGCCGATATGATACCCAACACGTGTTTCAGTCCTCCACGGACCATTTTCCATTAAATAATCAGAATATGTTTGTAGTAATATGGTTAACTAAATATAGATAATTATTTATAGTTACATATAGGTATTTTGATATGCTTGTCTGAAAACACTTAGAAATAACATTTAATTATATGATACTAATGATTTTTATTACAGCTAGCCTATTTAAGTCCTTGTGAAAAGTAAAGTTATAGTTTTAGATTTATTTTATGATACATTACAATAACTAAATGTCATGTAAATCTACTTTAATACATTATGTAATATAATGTTATACCTATTATAAAGATAAAATAATTGGTGTACGGAGACTCGATCCTACAGTCAAACCGATACTACGATGTTGTTGGGCATAGGTATGCATATTCTGATAAAAATATATTTGTGAAATAAATTATAAAATCTTGCTTAGATCTTCACAAGGAAATTGAAGAATTTTGTTTAAGTACTCAAACATTTTTCAACGCATCTTTACCAAAACATACATAGCCCAAAAAAGTTAACACAACTAAAAAGAATAGCATATAATTTATTGGCGTAGAAATTATATATTACCTTTACCTAAATATGCTGCAGATATCTTTTAAAACAATATGTACCTACCTAGATTTTAATAACATTGATTCATCAAGATATGACTTCTTTTAAATCAATCGTCAAGTATTTATAATCCCCTAAGTACATACGTGTATTTATTTTGTAATCCATTTGCGAAGATAATGATACTGAGCGATTCAGTTTTTGACATCACTAAACTAATATCTCTCTAATCTAATATGTCTAGCACTATGCGTGCACTCTTAGGGAGCGCTCACGTATTACGTAACGTATTTTTGGAGACTTGAGCCTCCCTCATCCCATGTAAACTTATAAAAACGATACTTGACTACCAAATTACTATTTCTACCTCAAAATAATTTTATGTGCTCATTACATTTGAAACTTTTGAGAAAAATACGTTTAAAAATACCTCTACGCAACCTTTCTGAAGGGTTAACAATGTTACGTAACCCTCCTACCGCCCCTGTAACGCATCGTAACGTTTTGCATGACCCTTCCCCCAATAACACTTGAACGCTCCCTTCACTGGGCACATAATTATTATAGCTTATACATATATCCGAAGAACACGTAGGCTATGTACACGTATTTATGAAGTTTTTAGTGGACAGTGGACTCGTCTAGAATGCCATCGAGAACTGGAAAACATCGCTTCGAATAGCAAGTTCACATTTACAGTACGAGGTCATAGTGGATCTCTAGGAAATGCTACTGCCGAGCAGTTCAGAAATGAAAATAATTAAACCAAAGCCAATTGTGCATACCCTTTAATCAACTCACAACAGAGCAAGAGTGGATAGTATGGTGTGGTTACTATACTATCTACTATTCCTAAACAAAAGCCTATCGTAAAGACTTCTACACCTGTGCCTCTAGCACGAGTTCCTGCAGTTTACTTATTCGATCACACGTATAGTTTCGTCCCATACATTGAGCAGAGTTTTAGTTCTTAATAGTTTCCGCGAGAGGCGCTGGTGCTCAATGTATGGGAGAAACTGTACGTGTGATCGAGTAAGTAAACTGCAGGAACTCGTGCTAGAGGCACTGAACAGGATCAACACATAGCAATAAGTGCTTTTTCAAACTGCAAAATAAACAAACACCTCTTAAAGGTTGGCGTCACGGACAGACAGCCCTCATGCTCGTAAGTACTGCTGCAAAAGCGTGGAATGGCAACGCGTAAAGTTCCTGCATAATCCGAAGACGTCGCAAGAGGCACTTAAGAACCTTCGAGGGCTCTTTGAAGGAACTAAAATGCTTTTGTTTATGTTCGTTAATTTCAGGAGAAGGTTGATATGAAACTAAAGCAAATATTCAAATATATAAGAAACGTAAGTGCGCGAATAAGACAGAAGACTGCGAAACGTTTTGTTTTTTCTTCTTCTGCACTATTTGTTTTCACTCCGGAAAGAAAAACGAATAATGTTGAACAATACAATATATGAAACTTTGGACAGTATTGACGGCAAAAAAATCTTATAATGTCTTCGTACCTACCGCCATACATAAAAATTATTATGGCAACCTTCGGCAGCTAGTGTAAAACAATGAATATTTGTATAGTATTGTATCTATCTACCTAGGTAAAAGCTAATTTTAAATTACTGTTAAGAATGTTTAAAATTTCAAAAACTTATTTAATATAATTTATTAAACCAATCAAAAACCTTCGCTTTCCTTGATGGGTACAAGCAGTTCGGATATTGTATTCAGTAAGGTTGTGGGTTCGATTCCTGCTTGGGAAAAATCTTCTGTAAAAACAGGTTCCGGCGTAAACCTGTTTCTACTGGCCACTGTATGTTGGAACCCAAACGGGGGGGCCCTCCGGCGTGGGTACTGTTAAAAATATACATTTGAACCCGACCTCTATAGAAAGAAAATAGTAGGAAAACAAGGAACATGATGAACGCAAGGAATATGATAAAATTAAAAATTATAAGTTGGCTAACCATTGCATTGGTCATTGGGGGATGAACGACTATGATTTATTATACTAAATAAGTTATAGCTTGTTATTAAATCACCCAATTTGTAATTAGTCAGTCTTCACAAACAGTTAACAAAAAATCAGAACACGTGGACAAATCAAATATAGGTGTCTATCTTATCATCAGATTATGGATAAGGCGAGCCGGTTACAGATATATAAAACTAAACTTTGTTACACTGCTATTGTTTGTTTGTTGGACAATAAACTCGCAGGTGAGTAATACATTGTGTTAATAGCAGATAACATGTTGTACTCGTAACAAATAGTTTGATCTCAAAACAGAACTATCGCAAAACTTCAAAATGTATGCGTAGGTACGAAGAATGTATAAAATATGTCTACATATTGGAAGTATTCAATAATTCTATTTTGGTAGGTAGGTACATAGATCGAAATTTTAGATCTACCAATTTTTTTACTTTGAAATACTTACGATAACCCACTTGCCTGAAAATTTAGTTAGTGGTTTTTATAATAGATATGGTACGAAAAGTGCGTGTAACATTTAATAAATAATGTACTTATTGAACACCGTGTAGGAAATCAGTTATGAAAGTTTAGCCAATATATAAAACAATTGGTTAACGCACTGCATGAAACGCTTATTATAATATTTTTTGCGTATTTTGCAATTCTTTATTTTGATCGGTACCTATAGAACTAAGCTCCTATAATGCGCCACACTACTTATGTGTCATGTTATAGTGGCTATGATACCCTGCATTTTGGAAGACCTTTGTTTCAGGTAGACGTCCTTTTGTTTAATAGCACTTGTCCCCGTTTCCAAACAAACATATCTACTAAGTAAGTAGATAACGTTTCTAGACAATAATGATAAATTGAAGTATTATTTTAGGTTAATAATCCTTCATACAGTTGCTAAGTAAGAACTAAATTTGATTGATAAAATTCAATAAATTCTTTTCAGCAAGCATGAAGTTCCTCGCAGCATTTGCGCTTCTGTCCGTGGCCGTGGCCGCTCAGGTCGAGCCAATCACATTGCCAAAGGCACCTTTGCCGGAAGTTGTCCGAATTGAGCCCGTCGCACTGCCGAAGGCTGCTTTACCCGAGGTCGCCCAAGCGTACGTGCAACAACCCGAGCCCATCGACATCAGACCCTTGATGGTTCCCCAGGAGATTGTCGAGGCCCTGAGACGTGCTGAACTCGCCGGCGAGGTACCCTTTGATGCTGTCCGCGTTGTTGAATCCGCTGACGTCGCTCCCGTTGAGGCCACCCTTGAAGAGCAACCTGAAGTTCCTTCTGGAGACGCTGCCCCTTTCGACGCTGTAAGGATTGTTGAGTACGCCGACTTGGCTGCTCCTCTTACCGAAAACGCTAAAGTAGAGGGCGTCAAGGTTGTGTCTATCGAAGACATTGCCGCTCTTCTGGCTGGTGCCGCCGTTGACGCGGTCAAGGTTGTAGAGATCGCTGAAGATGCTGCCCCCGTGTTGCAAGATGTGGCCGCTGAAGAAGACTTGAGTGCCGTCAGATTTGTTGACGAGCCTCCCAGATACCCTGCTAAGCAATACGATAGCCCTATGTGGCGTTGATGGAGCACATAACATTTTTGTACGTACTTTATAATTTACCAAATTCTTATGTAGGTATATTTTTCATATTACCTATAATTTAAATTAAAATAAAACTTACAATACCTACTATTAAATGTAACTTTATTGAAATGGCTTTTAACAATAGGTACCTACTTAATTACCTGCCCCGTAGTCATCATACGATCTTCACTATCACAATAAATAAAAACATTCATAAATAAAGTTATTGAAGGTGTGTGTGGTGAACTCCCTGCACAGAACACAAAATTGTATTCATCACCATCATAACAGCTGTAAGATGCCCACTGCTGGACAAAAGCCTCCCCCAAGAATCATCTTGAGAGGATATACTATAATCGCCACGAATGGCAGACGTGTTGGCGATCGCAGTAAGACGGTAATAGTACTTAGAAAGAAGCTGCTGCCCGGCATCTGGTAAATATTGCCTCAGCAGTTAAGTATTCATATTTAGAGGTAAACCACGGTACCTACTTAGGGTGATTCATTAATTTCATTGTTCCTTGCCTTTTTCCCCATTTGTGTGGGGGTCGACTACCAATCTAGCGCAATGCGGGTAGCTATTTATTTAACCATGCGACAATCAGCTTAATGTTCTCTCTCTCTCTTCTTTATTGCACACAGAAACAAAACAAATAAAGCAATGTATAATAGATGGATTTTCTAACGGCAAACCAAACACAAAGGACGATTTGTTTTACGTGGTAGAACAGTGCACAACATTATCTATAAAATTAATTCTACCTACCTATATGTATAAATACTTAAATAAAACTGATACCTACAGAATTATATTATACAATACATACATACTATATATCAATACTACATAATATACATACATAGGTAGGTACTATACAAAATATTACGACAGGAAATGTGACTTTATTCTTCTTTTAAAAGAGTTTAGAGACGGACTAGCGCGAATAGAGTGAGAAAGGGAGTTCCAAAGACGCACGAGCACGGACGGTGAAGGACCCATCATAGCGACTAGAACTGTGTAAAGTATTACGGATGCGAAGAGAAATGGCTGATCGACCGAATTTACCCCTCGGGACTAAGTACTCAAAGCGTTCATGAAGTTACGTCTCCTACGTACCTTCATGAATTAAATTATGCAGGATCGAGTAAAGTGAGAATGTGGGAGTCTCGACGCCTACAAATAGGCAGCCACTTCATACGGGACTGAAAATTCGGAAACATGGTCGTAAGTAGGAGACTATAGATGAAGCATAACTATATATTTTACATACTAAGTATATTATAGATTATTACAAATGCAAAAAATTACCACCTTTAGCTTTTACCTACACATTTGCTCCAAACGTCCTGGCCATGTAAGTATCTATTTACGGCTGCGCATACCACCTCTAATGGTATCGAGGCAGCTGTCTTCGCTATCTTCTTTCAACGACTCCTTATTCCCACGGGGTTTTAAGCAGCCTTCTCTAATCTGGTTCATCTATAGCTATGCGCCTTCCATATCTAAGTACATTAATATATCAATATCGAGGCAGCTTTTTTCGCTAAATCTGATTTCAACGACCCCATATTTCATAGGGTTTAAAGCAACCCTCTCCTGTAATATGCAGGTGACACTAAATGACTTTCACTCGGCTCCCCTCGAGATCAAGCGCAGTCTTGAATTAATCGCGTATACACGAATCAAGTTATCATCAGCCACGTTTGTTTGTGTTGGCTGTATGAAGTCTTCTTTTCAATGCATGCACACACCTATTTTTGTTTTAATACCCGAACCCTGCATGAATTTATGATCTTTATTTAAGGCGTCCGTATTGTTTATGTGAAGATGGTAAACAAGGGATCATTGAAGTTCGATCCAACCGCGGTTCGCGCTCTTACAAGTTCTCACGCCGCCCGAGTCAGTAATTCGTTTTCGCTCCACTAGCGCAATTCGCTAGCACCGCTGGTGTGTGTATTATAAAGCATTATGTTTACGTTGTGTATCATCTTCCGGCCTTCTCTAATAGTGTAGAGTACAAAACAGTTTCAACATCAGATCTCAGCCTCACCAAGCTCATCTCAGTTGATCTCAGCCCAGAAAGGAAGACAGGAAGTCAGCCTAGGTCAGTTCCCTATTCCCGGTACTTTACCTTTTACTTACTTGCGCCAACATCTTGTTCCGTATACTTTTTTCCCACGTGAGTGAATGCATACGCGTTCACAGCCGAATTTAAAAGATGCGCAGGCAGTTTAGCAATTCTAGTTAATGTTCAATATCTTATTAAAAGCTGCTAGGTACCAATTAATTTTTAACTCAATGTTAACAGTTAGCCTAAGCTTTCACAATCAGCGGATATTAAACGCGAGCAGGGTCTCTAGCCATCTTTCAAACATGACTACAAACTGCTAAGACACCACACCAGAGCGGACCTCTATTAGGGATCAAACCTCAGCTCAGTGTACTCACTGACCTGAGGTTTAAACCCAATAGGGTCTTGATTTGATAGTATGAATCTTCATGTTGGTATTTTTCTTTTTCTTAATTCCTCCTTTTAAGGAGGAGTGTTTGTTTCTCTTGACATGGTCAAGAACCATAATTTACCACTCTGTTTTGTCTAGGTTTGTCAGGTTTGTTGGTCGACAGTATAGGTACTTAATGTTGTTTTGTTCTGTGATATTTTTATTCAAATATTCCTTCATTTCCTTCTCTCCTTCTGCGATTTGTATACTTACATGAAGGTGCATGACGCTGCCAGCCAAAACATCCTAACCATCAGTAATAATATAAGCTATGATACCTCCAAAAAAGGCAAGGGATTACTAATAAATGTAAACAAAACAAAAATCTTCTAATTAATTTAATAACAGTATCTAAAGCTTATCTACTTAAATATACATAACACTAACAATTCATTTCATTACATAATCAGCAGGGTAATCCATCACCTTAGGATATTGTTTAACTTCTTCCTCAGGAATACGGTCAAGTCTAGCAGGAACCAGGCGGAGCTGGCGTATCTGATTGGTGACATTTTGGAGAACATCTTCAGGAACCGATTCATTGGGATATATCATGAGCCGCTGCATCGTGTGCCGCCTTTGGAGATTACCCGTCATTGCTCTGTACACTGCTTTTTTAATGATCTGAAATTATAAAAATAGTCACTTTAATATGTTACACTTAGGAAGGTGTATTTCAAGATATGTAATATATCCTGCTGACTTTTGACTCAATTTTGCACACAAATCAGACCCCATCCCAGATGTTAAGATTTCTAGGTTTAAATACTGAGTTAATAAAAAATAAATAAAAGGTTTTTATTCACGTAGACTTTAAAAAAGTGCTTGTAAATAGGCAGAACATGTTTGTAGTAATACAGTTATTATTTCTAGTTACTTATTACAGATATTTAAGTACATGGAATGTTAAAACATTTATACAATTTATTTTATAATGGTAGTGATATTTAGCTAGCTTGTATTAGAACCAAAAGTGTAGTTTATAAGTGCAAACCCTATGATGTGTCATCTCTTATTTAATTTTATGTAATATTTAACACTATAGTAATAACTTATATGTAAAAATAAATAAAACATCTACTGAAGTTTATTTATTTACATACCATAGTAGGATCTTTGTTATGCAGCTCCCAAGCTAGTGTCCAACTAGCACCTCCAGGGTATCCAGTATGATGGAAATAAGCTCTTTTACGCCACTCATCACCCCTAAGTGCGATGTCCCGGCTATTGATGCAGACTACGACATCTCCGCAATCGTTTAGAGGATGATAAATCGGCTTGTGCATTCCCATCAAATACTTCTTTATTACGTTAGCAGACTCATAGGGGTCCTGCCACTTACAGTCGAAAATGTGCCAAGTACGAGCAAAGGTAGCCCATTGCTGAAATAAATGCATAAATATTGTTTTAGGTTACTTTGTGGGACTGTAAACTTGTGGGTGATATTTCAAGGCGTTGTATAAATTTACCTGCACTCTTTTGGCTGCAGACATCTTTACAAATGTTTTAAATAGAATATAGATTAGATAAATCTATTTTTTTGAGGAAGAAAGAATCAAATTATAATAATAAATTTTAGTTTTTTTGGTTAGGTTTAAATGTCAACATTTGAACTGTCAGTTTTTGGCATTTTGGCTTTAGTTCAGAAACAAACTTTGCCTGACCATGATTAGAAGATGATAAGATAAGCAGGGGGTCTACTCTGTTTCTCCGAAACTAAACTTAATTGAAACCAAATTTCGCAATTGAGCCTAAACTCTATTTCAATTTCACACACGCACATTAAGTTCGATTCATAGAGCATTTTCGTAAACGATTTCGTTAAACAATATTGGGTGGATATTATTATCTATTATAATTTTTAAGTAGGTAGGTAAATTACGGTTCTTTTTCTTAAAACAATAACCTCTGTATCTACTTCGGGCATAAAATTCAAAGCGCAAGGATCGAAAAAAAGGGATTAGAGAAATGGCATTTTTTACTAATAAGAATGATATGAAATATTTTATAAAAATATAGACCACCTTAACCATGGGCTCATTTCCACGACTCTTTTCCTTTGGAGATAATAAAGGCACTAAGTTCTGGCACAACTCCTCGGACAATATAATTGCCGACTGACTCGTGCAATCTACAAACTCGGCAATTCGATTCACATTTAATTGATTTCGCAGGCGGTGCAGACTTCTATGCTCTAAACGTTCTGAAACATTAACGAATGGAACCGTAGCATGGTAGCATAGGTATACGTGAAGTTCGGATTGAAGTTTCGTTATTCGTTGAATTGCAGTACGCGGACCCCAGCTGCTTTAGTGCAAGAAGTTATTGGACCAATACGCAAGGGTAGAGCACATGGATCACGTGACATTTTTTACAGTTTAAGTACTTAACAATTGAAAAATTCGTAATATTATCGTTTATATACACTGCGGATCTCGCCTAAGCGTCGCACATCGCAATCGATGCTTGGGGGCAGCGGCACTAACAAGCACTGCGCAACTTCGACTTTGATCAGATTGATTTATCAATTCATTATCTCAATGGAAAAGGAGTAGCTACAAATCGATGATGTGTATTCGATGTAATGTCTTTTCAAGACAAAGGGGTACCTGAACACGATTACCAGAGTTAATGCATATTTCTCAATAAATATTTGCAATGAGCCTGGCCAATGTTTTATTCTAGATATATTATGCGAAAGTAATCCAGAAGAAAATACAAGAACATCTGCATTTTTACTTTTTTATATTCCCTAAGATAGATTCCAGAAGACAGCTGTGATAATAGCAATCAAAGTACGCATTTTCACCCGATATTGTTTTAAACCGCACGCGGCGTTTGATCGCGCGGCGTTTGCCGGTTTGCGGGTATAAATATAGGTACCTACTGTTACTTAAATCACCGCTGCTGGTGGCTCGTACTTGCGATTTTATTACGAGAAAATTAATAGAAAATGCTGTGCAGTGCCCAAGAGTTTTAATTCCAATGTTAACACACCCAAAAAGTGTTTTGGGTATACCTAAAAATCCTATGATAAGGAAAAAATGGATGACCGCAATACGCAGACAGGATTCAATAGGACTGAAAACTATTGCATTTTGTTATGAATATTATTTTGATGTAAATAACTATTATATTTATACTTTTCTCATGAAGCACTACGTTATCTATTGGTGCATTTTATAATCAACTTCTGACAAAGTTAGATAAACTTTTGAGTTTACCTACCTTTTTTCATTTAAGGATTTTACAATTTAACCTTTTTCAAACCTGGACATCAGGAAGTTTTAATGTTTTCTGTAATGGAAACCAACCATGTCGTATTTTTAATGAGAATAAGTTATGTTACTTAACCTAATACTGACCTAGATTCAACATGGGATGTTTGAAAAATATATATAATTACCACGAAATATTTTACCTACATAAGTAGGTAAAATATTTCGAAATAATCACGAAATATTGTACATATAAATGTACAATATTTCGTGATTATTATCTACCTTTGACTTTTAGCCACGAATACTTAATAAGTAACAATATGTATGTTGAATATAAGTGAAGTAAGATTTACTGCAAGTGTGGCGCAGCGGCTAAGACAGTCACCGCTGCGTGCCGAGGTTTGATTCCCGCGCCGGTCAATTATTTGTGTGACCCGTAAGTAGTTGTTCAGAGTCTGGATGTAATTTGTGTCCGTCTATTATATGTGTGTTAAGTATTAATAAGGCATTGTCTTTGAAAAAAACGTTAAGAATGACAGTGGTATTCATCTATTTTTTTTTTT
Source organism: Pseudoips prasinana (assembly GCA_951640165.1). Lineage (NCBI taxonomy): Eukaryota > Metazoa > Arthropoda > Insecta > Lepidoptera > Nolidae > Pseudoips > Pseudoips prasinana. The sequence goes on along the minus strand of OX621251.1, from coordinate 24,388,474 downwards.
TTTTTAAATTTTGTTTTATTTGAGACAACAAACAACTACGTAATTTGCTTAATACTAATACAGTATTATTTAGAAAAGACTTAGTTAATCACACAACCAGCATCGTTATCTACAACAGATCATATGAAATGGTAAAACTAGTAACAAGCAACTATGTCAAACTATAGGTAATCAACAACATTAACTTAGTCTAGGTAGCATACAGTAGGTGTGAGTTAGGTATTATACAGTGTTAATAATAGGTATTTATACGGTAATAATATTTAAATTAGACAAACTTATTCAGTAACTGTTTTTTAAACTGATATATAGACAAAGCAAATATATCAATATCAGTGAAATTATCGTTGTAACCTTTCATTATCCGCCTTAAAGGCGCTCGTTCGCCAGCGTTGGTTCTGCTAGGTGTAGGAGCAAATAGTTTGTGAGCGTAGGTGTCACGGATACGACGGGAGCGACTAGGTATGCGAATAGATATTTGATTGACTAATTTATCACAGTCTAGCTTATTTTGACAGATCTTATAAAGCAACATTTGGTCAAGGTACATTCTTCTTTCTTTGAGAGTTGTAAGGGAAAATTTTTTGAGAAGAGTTTCATATGGGTACCGCTTCCGTTCAACTTTATAATTTAAGTAACGAAGGTATTTGCGTTGTACTGATTCTATTTGGACATTATATTTGTCATAAAGGGGGTTCCAAACACATGTGGCGTAGTCCAGTTGTGACCGAATGAGTGACTTGTATAATAATAAGAAAGTGGCGGGTTTCTTGAACGAGATACAGGTCCGTCTAACAAAGCCAAAAAGTTTAAAAGCCTTGGCAGTGATATAATCTATATGAGCATCAAAGTGCAGTTTTGAGTCAAAATAAATGCCCAGGTCTTTAATTAATGAAACTTTATCTAAAGCGGTACAAAGGGAGTACGGGAAATTAATGACATTATTTTTTTTGGTAAAAGTGATTGATTTACACTTAGATAGACTTAAATGTAATTTGTTAGCAAGACAATAAGCAGTGAATCTATCTAAATCTTGTTGCAATTTGACAGAATCTTCAATTGACCTTATTTTTCTAAAAACCTTTAACTCGTCAGCGTACAAATGGAATTTACTGTTAATGAAACATTTTTTAATGTCGTTTATGAATAATACAAAGAGAAGAGGGCCCAAAATGGATCCCTGGGGAACACCAGAAGTGACGGTGATCACTTCAGAAGAGAACCCTTGAATCACTACCTTTTGAGTTCTATTTTTAACATACGACGCAAGCCAACGGAGTAGGTTCCCACGGATACCGTTATACTCGATTTTTTGTAAAAGCCTCGTGTGGTCAACCTTGTCAAAAGCCTTGCAGAAGTCGGTATATATTGAGTCCACCTGTAGTTGGTTATCCATACCTTCGAACAAAAAATTTGAGTACAAGACTAGGTTAGTTAATGTGGAGCAACTTTGAACAAAACCATGTTGCTCAGAAATTAGGATGCTGTGCAACGTAGGGTAAATTGCATTATGGACTAATCTCTCCAAGACTTTGGACACGGCTGACAGCAATGATATTGGACGATAATTGCAAATGTCATTTTTGATGCCACCTTTAAATACTGGCGTAACATTAGCAGTCTTCCATAGCTGAGGCATGATACCTTCCTTGAGGCTACGGTTAAATAAATAGGATAATGGTATACTCAACGACTCGGCAGTATGTTTCAGAAGAAAGGGGGTATCCCATCCGGACCCGAACCCTTGGTTATGTCTAAAGACTTTAGAGAAGAGGCAACAGTACCTTTATCAAATGAAACATTAGATAAAATTACTTGGCTGTTTATCGGTCCCCCAGAACTTTCATTGATTATATTGTCATTAGGTTCATAAACCGAGCTGAAGAACTTCGAAAACATCCTACACACGTCTAAAGAACCGCTACACTCCTCATTATTATAAGACATGGTGTTGGGTATACCTGCATTAGTTGTACGGCTTTTTACAAACGACCAGAAATGCTTTATATCTTTTTTCAAGCCAATTTCGACGGAATGCAGGCAAGGCAGTCAGCAGAGAGTAGCTTAAATCTCTTTCGATACAACGAAAATTGTTCATAGTCGGAACAATTTTTATATCTTTTCCACTTGCCCCATGCCTTTTCCTTATTTTTAAAAATGTGTATTAATGGGCGGGAAAACCATATGGGATATTCATTAGATTTTGCAGGTCTCATTGGTACGTGAGTTTTTATTACCTCATATATAGTTTCATAGAAACGATTAATTGCAGAGTCCAACGAGATATCGCTCAGAAGTGGAGGCCAGTTGATATTATTAATATGCTTATTAATAGCAGAGTAATCGGCTTCTATAAAACGATATCGAGGTACCGACAATCGAGCCATGTGTATATGTGATAAATCGAACGAATTAATAGTTAAAAAAGGCGGATGTAAATTATCAATTGATACTAAAGGCAAAGGTGCAGGCTCACAAACGCATAACTTGTTAGATATTAATAAGTCCAAAGTACGGTCCAGGTTATTTTTAATATTATTATACTGCTTACAATTTATAGCCGACAAAAAATTAAGTAATAGAATGTTCAAAGGACTACTATTGTTATGTATACGAGGCATAAGCGCAGGTGTCTTGTGCCAAAACCAATCGACATGTGGCAAATTAAAATCTCCAAAGATATATACGTCACCAATTGTAGGACAAGATAATTCCCTTTCTAGAATATTAAATAAAGCTTGGTAGGTAGTTAGCGATTGACTGGGTGGTACGTATAAACCGCACACAATATGGTATCGATTAATTGACTTAGCATAAAACTTTAAAATTATATAATCAATGTTATGTGGCATGATGTTCTTACTATCATCTTGATACTCGTATAGTGTAGATTTTTTTAAAACAGGACGTATAGCGTGTAAACCACGGCGTACCGCTATCAATACTCCTCCACCGTCAGATTTACCAGACAGAACACGGTTTCTATCACAGCGATACACTATATACCTTGAGTCGATGAATTCACGGTCTTCAATATCAGGTACCAACCAAGTCTCAGATAAAATAATAATGTCATGTGAATCCGTCAGAATGTTATTATATAAGGTATTTAACTTTGTTCGTAGTCCGCGGCAATTTTGGTAGTAGAATGATAAATTACAGGCCATTGTGTGTGCAACAGACGTTAATACATATTACTACTATAATTATATACAAGTGACTCATCCTATTTCGCAACCGGAGCAATGCATAACATGCTGTCCTATCCCGATACAACAGTGAACACACTTTTGAACTTTCGGTAAAGTAAACCATGTAAAGTGAGTACCTAGTCGTTGCCGTGATATATGCAAAATATATATTATAATAATAATGTATATAATATAAATACAACTGCAAATCTAACAGTAATTTAACACATAATGCTTTATTTTTATTAAAATTTATATTGACGGTATAACGTAAATATCTAGTTTTAGTTACCGAAGAATTAGATGTATAATATATATTATAATCACAATGTGCAATTATATCATATGAACACATTTGCAAAAAACCCAACAAATATTCAAAACAAAATCTCTGGTAAAGATTAATTGTATGCTTGACGACATAAATAAAAACAGTCTCATACCTTGTCAATACACAGAGTAATGTACAATCCAGAGCCCGCACCTCGAACATGTAGTGATAAACTATTGTAAAATAATAATGTAAGTTACATTCGATAATTCCACTGTTATTCTTATTATAAAGTAAAAATACACTTAATATCATAAAATTTTTAACTTTTAGACACATAGGGTTTAAGTTTAGATAAGTCTTTCTCAGCTCGAATGGCGATGACGGCGGTAGACTCGTCGGCCCTAGTGAGAATAACACCGTGCTTGATCCAGACAAATTTAATTCCAATCTCTTTGGCAGTATCCCGGACCCGACGAAATAACGTTTTGTTTTGCAAAGTTAAGTGTTCATTTAAATAAATCCTCTGCGATGGTCCTTGTATATTTATCTGCTCTGATGTGATGCCTTTGTTGAGGCGAACCGCTGATATGAAGTTGTCCCTAATTATTTGGGAGGAGAATTTGACTATAATGTTCTTCGGGCGTGAGTTGTTAGGATTACTTTGTGGTACCCTATGGATTGCAGTGATATTAGAAAAAGGCTGTTTTACAACTTTTGCTATGCTTTCGACAATTGTGGTCAGGTTTTCTCCTCGCTTTTCCGGCAGGTTACTTATTTCGAGGTTACAGTTGCGCGCTCTTTGTTCCATGGACTCGATTTTCGCTTCCAAATCATTGAGTCTGGGCTTACATGTTAGTGCGTTTTGTTCCAGTATCTGCACGCGACTTTTGAGCTCCTGCGCACCTTTCTCGAGTGCATCATATTTGTCGCTGAGGTAATTGAGAGACTTTTTCACGTCTCCAAATTCATCAAGCATCTTAGAAAAGTTAGCATCTTGCTTTACAAACCATGTCTCCATCATGGACATCATTTTGTCCTGAAACGACTTGAGTTCGCTTCGAAATTCTGATGACTGGTCTTTACGCATTGTGATGAAGGGTGGTGGCGATTCCTTATCGATATGTGATCCATCCTCACTTCTACTTCCCGTCTCAGGTCCAGCATAATTTAAGCTGCTATTAGATGTGTCCATAATTGCGTAGCCTCTGAATTGTTAAGTACTCTGTGCTCGAGCGAAACGGGCGGGCTAACGTTGAAAGCGATAACACTTACGACGCACACACCTCTGCGTAGCTAATTAGCGAAGAAATGACAACGAGACAACCGGTTAGCACTAGCGCTTGCGACGGAATGAAACTCTACAGCTGTTAGCGGGCCGCTGAGTATAGTACTTACCTGCGTACGTAAGTATACTTATAGATGGTGTACAAAATTTTATAAACATTTTGATAGAGATATAATAGTACCGGACTTCATTTTATCTCAAAATACTAGACATATCGTTAACACTTTTGAAGATTCATTCACAGAGTGAGTTTATCCTCTGCCGTTTGGTCTTATTTTGGTCGTCTTATAATGGCATTAAAATTTAAAAAGGTACTTATTTTTTATCTTTATTTGATTAGTTAGTTCTTTATTAGATAAAATAAAAAAAGTTAAGTACTGGAAAATAAAAATTAAGTAACTAAGTCGAGAGAATTATTGGATTCTTGACGCCGCATGCTACTGTCAATGAAAGTTTGTCAGTCGTGTTCAGCAAACCTACCTCCCATATAACCCTCTTCCAGGGCGCAGATATATTTAACTCACAAAGTATTTAACAGGTTGATTTAATACAATAATAACAAATTAATAAAGTACAGCGCGCGCGCGAGTTATCACTTCAATATGTTTCGTATGGCGCGGGGCACGAGCAAACGGAGCGACCGGACCACTGACGTCACGAGCCAAGCGCGCGATATCTTGGAAAATTGAAACTGCTCAAAACTTCTCACAGTCATAACTTTGGTAATACTGCATAGATTTACTTATTGCACGTAAATCTATGCACTAATATAACGTACATAATTTAATCTTTATTGTTAAGTTGGTTTTAGTGCAATATTCGCATGTGTTAGCAACCCTCATTACAGCCAATAAATTACAGAATGCAAACGTGGAAAGACTTTTTTCTATCATGGGAACTCAATGAAAATAAGCCGACTAACCGCGCCTTTAATTCGAGCTATACTTTTAATTTAATTTAATTTGTAGAGTTTACATGTAATATAATGTAATATAAATCAATAATTAAAGAAAAATCTTAACTTGGTTAATGCAATGTGCAATTATTACCACAGGAAGGTTTTCTGAATGGTACTAATATTTTGAAAATGTAAATTGAACAACTGCAAAAAAACAGAGCAAAATTGGCTCGAAAATACGAGCCATACTTTATCCCATACTCTAATGTGTCCACCCATTGTGCAGCCCGTCCTTGGTACAGTACCGAGTGCCACATTAGTGTGGCCCTTAAGTAGACGGCGTACACACGCGCGAAGTACTAGGGCGTCAGATATACGCAATAAAAAGAAAGCATTTAATAAAGCCGCCAAGATATGCAAAAAGGAATGAAAAGGGCCCGTTTCAACCACAGCGCCCGAATTGGTTCTTAACTTGCTAGCTACCCTAAGTGTAGCAAAGCGTCCCTGGCCAAGTCGGTTGAAGCGAACGGTTCGTTCTTCACTACCTCCACTAACGAAGCCCGACAGCCCAGAATGCAAAAGAGAAAGCGGAATTACTCGCTACATTCACTACCTTTTCGCTAGCAACTCTTCCCTAAATACATGCAGCCAACCTCCTCCTCCACCTGATTCCTCACTGTGGCTCCGAAATGTCGGATGTCCACATACACCAAATAGAGGTCCTAAAAGTGGACTAGATGTGAGTAAGGCCAGTGGACCCGATGAGATCCCAGCGGTAGTGCTAAAGTCATGTGCGCCTGAGTTGTCCCAAATACTCACACGCCTATTTCAGCTCTCCCTGAGATGGGGTCGTGTACCCAAATCATGGAAACTTGCAAATGTTCAACCCATACCCAAGACGGGTAGTCGTGCAGACCTGTCGAATTACAGACCCATCGATATCACCTGCATTGCGACTCTCCTTTGGGGCGAAGCAATTGAGAAGCCCAGTGAACCCTTAGCGGTTTCGCTTGACATCTCGAAGGCTTTCGATAGGATCTGGGATAATAGTCTGCTCAACAAGCTTCCATCATATGGGCTACCTTCTGGCCTGTGCACCTGGATTTTGGATTTTCTGACTGGAAATTCTATAAGAGTGGTCGTTTATGGCTGGTCTTCAGATCTCAAGGTCATTAATGCCGGTGTTCCTCAGGGATCAGTTCTCTTTGCTAAGCTCTTTTTGCGGTAGGTACATTAACGACCTGCTTTTACCCGGTATTTATAGGTACGCAGATGACAGCACAGTTTCAGGGAGTTACATATCCGATCAGCACAATCGATTCGACGAATCAACTTCGAAATTTCAACCAATATGGTAGAACGAATGAACTCGGCCCTCCAGGTTACATCTGATTGGGGTATTGCAAACAGGGTCCTTTTCAACGCCACCAAAACACAGACGTATCTTTTTTCCGCCAAGAAGACCGAGTTGTATCGTTCCTATATTCCGTGATGTGTCTGTACCGATATCCAATCACCTAGACTTATTGGGTCTCAATTTACCTTGCGACCTGAATTTCAGCCGATCCATCGAGTCCAAAGCTAAGGCCTCTGCCAAAAAGCTTGGTAGCCTTAATAAGGCGCGACGGTCCTTCACGAGGAAACAGCTTTTAAATCTATACAAAGCTCAAGTCCAACCCTGCATGGAGTATACTGCTCTCATCTTTGGGACGGCTCCGCAAATTATCAGCTAGACTCTTTGGATTCGATAGACAGACACCTTCACAGGATAATCAAAGATAGAGACCTAACAAGTAAAAAGCTGCAAAACTTAGATCATCGGCGTCAGGTTGCAAGCTAATCGGTGTTCTACAGGCTGTTTCATGGAGAATGCGCTCAAGACCTCCATGAACTTATCCCGCCATCTCCCTTTTTTCATCGGACTACAAGGCGTCGGGAGGCTCTCCACCGCTATGTTGTTGACATCGCATTATGCAGTACGAAGCGCTTTGCTTCCTCTTTCATCATACGCACGGTTAAGCTGTGGAACAACGTCCCAAACAACGTGTTTCCAGACTCATAAAACATGGGTTTATTCAAGGTTAGAGTGAACAGGCATCTTATGGATACGCGCGGTCCACCTTCGACCACATTTTAACTTACCATCAGGTGGGATCGTGGTTAAGCGCAAACCCATTTTGCATAAAAAAACGAGCGAGTTTTAAGCAATATTGAAATCTGGCAACTCTACTATTATAAAGAGTAAGATCCATTGTTATTTAGCTATTCAGAAAAAGTTAACAGTTTCTATCACTTGCGCATATTTGTTTGTTGCTTTTCCTAATATTTATATTGCCCTGCGAATTTGCTCGACACTTCCTTCTACAGCCGCAGGCTTGAGCGATGTTTTAGCAAATTTAAACTAATTAAAAATTATTTGCGATCTTTTCCAGGATCGCTTATCGAGTCTTGCAATCTTAGCGATATAAAATCAAATTGCACACGAGTTAAATTATTACAAGGCCATTGATTTATTTACTAAACACAAAGCTCGAAGAGTATAATTGTAATTTAAATTCACAAATGCAATAATATATTTGATTTTTCTATCCATATTTTTATTTTAAATCCATCTTGTGGTATGTGTTAAGCCTATTTATATACTGTTATATATATACTGATATCAACGTGTAGGATATATATTTTATGATACACTAGCTGTGCCCTGCGGTTTTACATGCATTAAATTATCATAGCTCCTCCCCCGTAGGTGATAGCGTGATAATATGTAGCCTATATGTTGACCCGACCTCTTAGTAATATTCATGCAAGATTTGAAGTAAATCCATGCAGTACTTTGAGTTTAGCACGGACATACATACCGAAAAACAGACAAAAATTCTAAAAACTATATTTTTGGCTTCCATATCGATTGTAGATCACGCACCGAGTATACTTTAAAAAAAATATTCAATGTTAAAACTGTAGACTTTCCTACGATTTTATAATATGTATAGATAAAACAACAATATATAAATAGGCTTAACACAGAAATAACAGCAACGGATGCATTTCTGGAAGTACTATGTCCAAATGTTAATCAATCAGTGGACATCTGATAGCAGAAATTATAAAGATGTTAAAGGTAAAAAGAAATATAACTGGGCAAGCGCGGTATTTTTCAGTTTTTGCCCCGCCTTAAAAATATTGAAGATGGCTGGGGCTGCTGGGGAGCTTGTTAAGCCGTACCTTTATTATATTACACAAAGTCAGAAGCCAAATAGAATCCGTTACCTGGTCTAACTAAACTACTAAAGTTACTAGTTCTCTGTGGGTTGACGTAAAATAGCACTCGTTCAATGAGGTGAGAAAGAAAATTTAGTTTGCAGATAGTCAAGTTCTCCTTATTATATTTTAATAGTTTGACGACCGCTCTGACTCAGCTAGTAGATCCTCGCAGAAGACAATAATTTGTGGTCATGAGCATGTCTATTTCTCTTTGAGTGTTTACTGTGTCTACCTGGTAACTTTCTTAACGTTGTGTAGTCTCCATATTACAACCTGTGCTTAATTTGGGCTGGATGAAGATGTGTAATATGTTCCTGATATTTATTTATATAAAAATAAGTCGGGTTTTCTTTCCTGACGCTATAACTCCAGAACGCACGAACCGATTTCCACGGTTTTGCATTCGTTGGAAAGGTCTCGGGCTCCGTGAGGTTTATAGCAAAGAAAATTTATAAAATTTAACGCGAGTAATACCGCGGGGCACAGCTAGTTTATTTATATAATAGTTAAACTACAAATAACATAATAAAATACTTTTATTCAACATAATATAAAATGGCATAATATTAACTACACTATCATACATTAAACATGTAAAAATACTACATTGTAGTTATTGTTTGAGATGGAGGTCCTTTCTCACTGTATAAGCAGACACGTGCATCATGTATTTCTCGTTCTCAAGGAAATTGTCTATGGTCTGGTCTCTGACATCTTCCCAGGCATAGAGGTCTCGGTAAAGAGGTCGCACGTACTTCATCCGACCCTGGCTGTTGAGGAAGTTGAAGACTTCAGGTAACTTGCTGTGGTCTTTACTTTTTACACACAGTCTTAGCCACCTGGAATAAACAATTGTTTTCATTTATACAACCGTTACAAATAACTAAGAGCCTATGCACACCACGTTTTTTAAACGCGCCGTCGACGGCCTATATCCTACAGAGCTGCGTCGCCTGTGTCTAACTTGCGTGCGTATCGCGTCTGTATCGCTACAAACGTGCGTCAACGGCGCGTTTTTATAACGTGGTGTGCATAGGCCCTAAGGTATGACAAATGATGCCTTTAGAACAAAATTATGATTTTTAACTACTGCCCGCGACATTATCGATATGAAATTCTTTTAGACCCTAATAGCACGGCCCTGTCCCATAATCCTTTCTTAACGGGCATTGTTATCTTTTACCTTAAAATGTCAAAGGTCAAGAATTTATGTGGTGAAATTATAAATTAGATCACAACAATTCTGTAATGCAGAGGTACACATAATTATATCCAATATAAGCTGACCTGTCATTGTATGGAAATCCTATACAACCCGAGATCAGCTTAAACTGGAAATGTATTTTTTTTATTTTTATTTTTACTTTATTGGGACATAAAACAGTTACACATTAGGTATAGTTAAATTATTTAAATATAAATTTTAAGAATAGGTAAACGTGTAACCCACACCAATGTCCGCGAATTAATGTTAAAAATAGGTAGTAATAAATGCGTGCATTAATTAAGCAGAGAAGTATACCTATGTAGGTACTAGTGAGTAGGTATTAACTATAACTATTTTAGTAGTTCAGTAGCCATTTTTTTGAACTTAAAGTGCGATAGTGCAAAAATGTCCAAATCGTGGAAGTGTGTGTTATACGTTTCCACAATGCGTCGGAGAGGCACCCGTGCGCCAGCGTATGTATAGTTTGATGTGTAGTCGTTTTTACCACCCTCATCAGTCAGTAACTAATAATACATTCTAAATAGCCCTGATATAATTACAAATTAATGTAACACTTCACCGTCAATATATCGCATTATTTGGATGACGTAATAATATCAGTACTCCGAATCACAACAACGTCAAAAAAAGCTCGAAAGTCAAAATCTGATTGAAAGATTTGATGAAATACCGTAAAACTGGGTAAATAGAAATAAAGGGCAAACGTAACTACTACTAAAACTTGCCCCTATTTGTATTTACCCTGTTTTACCTAGTCCTACTAATATTATAAACGCGAAAGTTTGTAAGTATGGATGGATGGATGTTTGATACTCTTTTACGTAAAAACTACGGAATGGATTTTGATGAAACTTTACGATAACATAGCTTATACCTACATCAGAATAACACATAGGCTACAACTTATAAAAATATCGTGTGAATTGTCCAAAAGATAAGTGATAAGTGGCGATATGTGTCAAGTAAGTAGCAACAATCTACCATCTGCGAGCTATTTCGGCGTGCACTGCCAAAACCGCTAGAGGTACACATCATACTATTATTATAAATGCGAAAGTTTGTGAGTATAGATAGATGTAAGTTTGTTAACGTACTCTTTTACGCCAAAACTACTTTAACGCGGAAGAAACCGCGGGGCATAACGTGTTAGTTACAAATTAACTATTGACGGTCGCCGTAGCCTAGTTGGTAGTGCTCCTGCCTTCGAAGCTGGTGGTCCTGGGTTCGAATCCCGGTAAGTGCAAATATTTGTGTAATGAGCACAAATATTTGTTTCTGAGTCATGGATGTTTTCTATGTATTTAAGTATTTATCTATCTATATAAGTATGTATATCGTCGCCTGGTACCCATAGTACATGCTTTGCTTAGTTTGGGGCTAGGATGATCTGTGTGACATTGTCCCTAGATATTATTATTAATAACAATAGCATACCTGTACAAAATTTCGGTGTTCTTGTTCCCGTTGATCTTGTACTCGTTGCCCAAGCTCCTCAACTTGTCGACAGATATCGCAGGCTTATCAATGAGCTCTTGCAAGAAGTGTATCATCTGGTGTGGAGTGAACGAGTTCACATCGTCGTGGGACAGCGTAGAGTTCGGCTCCTCTACCTTCGCGAGCACCGACGTGATTGCCTTCGTCATTGTTGTGTCGTAACTGCAAATACACATGAATTATTTCAGCTTGCTTGCTATTTACAAGAAGAAAAAGAAGTACACTTTATTGCAAAAATAAGTAATACAAAACAATGGATAAACAAGAAAAAAATTATTATTATTTTTGGAACGAAGTTCCTTATCGCGCGTTGTAAAATGGGGCTAGACGGAAAAATTCTTACGAAAAGTTGTCACGACACTTTTTGCAGCTGTGCGGCTTGCGCATGTTTCTCTGTCTGTCTGTCTGTCTCTCTCTCTCTCTCTCTCTTATATAGAAAGCAAGCCATTTCTATTTCGCATTGAACAGTGTGGTGTCGCGACGATTATTTTTGTTGAGTGCATACAGGTTTTTTGTACATAATAAATAATAAGAAATAACTTCGTTCCATCCGGGTGTCCCTTGACACCTCTCAAGTTTTTTTTTATATCAGATGGCGATAAACGCACAAGTGGGTCACCTGATGGTAAGTGATCACCGCCGCCCATGGACACTTGCAACACCAGAGGTGTTGCGGGTGCGCCGGCCTTGCCGGCCTTTAAAGGTCAGCAAACAAGTGTTGCTGACCCTTCCCGCCACCCCAATGAGCTCTTACTCGCGACCTAGCGACCTTACTCACACTCGGAAACACAACATTAAAATATTATTAAGGAGTGTCTTCTGTAAGGTGGAAGTAGTTTCCCAGTCGGGCTAAAATTATTTTAATGCAATTGGCGGCCTTATCGCTAAATGCGATACTTGAAGACTTTTGTCGGCTGTTTTCACACTAATATTATACAGGCGAAAGATTGTAAGTGTGTTTGTTACTTCTTCACGTCTAAACGGCTGGAGCGATTTTAATAAAATTTGGTATGGAGTTAGATGACACCCTGGATTAACACATCCTACTAATATTATAAACGCGAAAGTTTGTAAGTATGGATGGATGGTTGTTTGTTATTCTTTCACGTAAAAACTACTGAATGGATTTTAATTAAACTTTACAATAATGTAGCTTATACATCAGAATAACACATGGGTTCCATTTTATATTTATATGTGAATTGTTCAGAATATGACGATAAGTGTCAAGTAAGTAGGAAAATATTTACCATCTGCGAGCTATTCCGGCGTGCAAAGCCGCTAGTGGTGCACATCCTACCAATATTATAAATGCGAAAGTTTGTGAGTATGTTTGTAACTTTTTTACGCCAAAACTACTTAAACGCGGTCGAAACCGCGTAGCATAGCTAATAGCCTATTAGTTTATAGTTTAACACTCATCAATATATCAATAATACTCACTCTGGTATGATGGGCGGCATACCACTCTTGTGCAGCCAGGAGTTCCAGTCAACAGTCTTGATGGCGGCATTATCCTTGAAGTAGTCCAGCAGGTATGCCTTGAACTGTTCCGTGTCTAAAGACTTTTTGCTGAAGTGATTGAGATACGAACGTAAAAAGTCGTCGAATACCGCTGTGAAACAAAAAATACGAGCTTATTCCATTGACCTATATGTATTCTACTAGACACGCAATCCCATATTGAGAATTTTGGCCGCCGCGCGCGCGCCCCTCACCTCGCGCGCCGGACTGGGACAGAGTTTTTATTCGGAACAGCGTGTCTAGTTATACATATAAGTCAATGATTTATTCTGAGGAATGACTGCACGTGTCGGCTAAGACCGTCGCCTCACCGCTCCGTGTCGCGGGTTCGAGTGCTGCGCCGGGCAAGTATTTGTGTGACCCATAAATAGTTGTTCTGAGTCTGGATGCAATTTGTGTCCGTCTATTATATGTTTGTAAAGTACCCCGCGACACAGGGATTAACCCTTAATCGGACAATAGTACAATACCCCCAAAACCTATTTTAAACTCTATTGTCGTGTAATAAGAGCTAAAATCATAGATTGTGAACATATGATTTGATCGATTAAGGCTTAAATTACCTGGCGTGAAAAAACAATGATTTATTGCTGTTACGTTACTAGGGAAATATATCCTTGTTCAACGGTGGACTTTATATACATGCCTGCAAAACCTGTAGTATATATCTATATTAGTAGCGAGGTGATTACATTAACCACTGCGCCACCAGGCAGTCATATTCAGTCAACACCGATATCTCATCGGTTCATGCCGCTTATCTACAAAACTACCAGGTTTTGTCGTCGATTACCAGGTACCAGGAACAGGTAGCATCGAGAACACATCATCGCGATGTGTATACTCAAATTCAAGAATGTTTTTGTCAGCTTGTAGGCCACTCACAGGCCGCTATCTACTATATGATAATTTCATCACTTACCAGGCCCTCCTACCAGGTCTTCCAGGTACCGAAGGAAGAGGGAACCTTTTTCGTAAGGCACAGTCGAGAAAGCGTCATCGGGATGTGTGTTATTCAAATCCACGACCAAATTCGTCAGCTGATTTGTCGCTCCCAGATCGTTTATCTAAAACATTACTAGGACATCACTTACCAGGCCCTCCTACCAGGTCTTCCAAGTACCGAAGGAAGAGAGAACCTTTCTCGTAGGGCACTCGGGAAAACGCGTCGTCTGGGTGAATCCCGTTTAGATCGACCACGAGGTTGGTCAGTGGACTAGATGGGCCAAAAGTGTTTATCTGCAAATTGCAGAATATTTTTTTTATTATTATTTAAATTTGTAAACTAATATAATACGAGATACGAATACCCATTATGATTGCTTGTAAATAAACATAAAAAAAACTATTTATACAAATTTGCTTTCATTAAATTTATACTATCGCTAGTTTAACTAGTATTTTTATAATACTAGCTGTGCTCCGCGGTTATTCCCGCGCTAAACTTTATAACAATAGCCTATGTGTTAAGCCAGGGTGTCAGCTAACTCCATACACACTTTCGCTTTTATAATATTAGTGTGATTATATTATTTTAGTCATGTTTTATCAACTGAGTTTTGATTATTATGATGTCTGTTATGTCCTTTCTGTATTTAGGTGAATATTTAAGAAACTATTGTATATATTTAAGAAAAGGCTAGCAAATTACATAAAAACAAAAATACCTCTCTGATTATAATGATAAATAAACTTTATACAGCATCTAGATACCTACACTCATTCTCCTCAAATTTCTGTCTTATTTTAACTTGCTAAATATTACCTGTCATTTAATTTTAACTTTTAGCTTTACACCTAGATAAGTATAACATTGTTTAAGTTTGTTATGATTCGATCCATGAAGCATAAATTGTCATTATGTTTTTACTTTTCGTTTTATGTTCATTTTATTTTTTACTATGTATGTACCTATGCCAACGAACATATATTATTATAATTTTGTTTATATATAAGGTCTCATGTGAGTGACGTATGTCTTAATGAGAACAAATGTCTTTAAACAATGAGCGGAACTTTTAAATGCAATTATAAACCAACTTCAAGTTTACACTTCGGCAGGGTTTTATGGAATTATGGTCCAGCTTTCAAATTGAAGGTTCAGAATTGTTATCTGCTGAAAAAGTTAGAACATAATCAAAAATAGGGCTTAATTACGCCTTTGGTAATAAATGAGAGGTACTGATGAGAAATCATTCGTTGCCAACCGAGCACAGACATTGCGACACAGTATTGGCGTAGATAACTATATTATACGAATTAAACTAATATTATATGCATGGAAAATGTGTTTTCATATCTCTTACTATAAAAGTTGTAAAACCACTTCTATGACATTAATAAATTATGTTTTTATATTACGACCTAAAATCTATCTTGAAATTATAATTATAATATCTACAATATTAAAACAAGTGCGAAATTAACTCCAAAACGAGGGCGAAGGTTTACAAAGAGGGGCATTCGCAATCTCTGTCAAAAGCTTAAAATATAAAATATTTAATTGATTAACAAAGTTAATATAGATAAAGTCACTTGAATCAAAAGATAGATTTTAGACAGCAAGTAGGCTACGAAAATTAGTACCAATTGCAATTATTATATATTAGTTTACAGAGAAAGCTTAATAATTTAAAAACACCGAGAGATCCACCCAGACCAAAGTAGTTATGACACATGCAATGGTTAAATAAAACAACACAAAAATATAATAGTAAATACATAAACATATAATTAAGGAGCTTTCATTCTGAACTGGTATAAGTAGTTTAGGTTATGAAGTAACTTTTGTAAATTGTACCAGTTTAGAGTGAAAAATCTCTACAGCATTTTTGCATGCGCAAACTGCACACATAATTTCTGAAGCACAGACAAACTTCGTCGGATCGTAAGCGATCGGCAGGTTAAGCAACTAGACCCGCGGTCAGTCCGTCGATGGGTGACCAACAAAGTGGTTTAATTTCTGAGCGTCTCCGTGCTTCAAAGGGCACGTTAAGCGGTCGGTCCCGGTCGTAGTCAATAGACAACAATCGTTAAGCCATGTCAGAGACCTACTAGGCAGCTTGAGCAACTCTGTCACTAGGGTAACCACTGCCCATACGATAAGAAGTAAGTTATACACAACCAATAAAGTTAAAAGGGTTATTTGTCGTAGTTGATGCAAATCAAAATAAAAACTGGATCAGATTGCAAAAATGTAATTAGCATTTCAATAACTACTTCAACGGCCAATCACAATCATAACCCTTTAGTCCGATAGAGAAGCAAAAGATACTATACTGAGATCGGATATAAACTCTATGATTAATTTTGCGTCAACTTTTTTCGAGATTATGACAAGCCAGTAAAGGATGTTTTTATTCACTGAATCATGCCCAATCTCGAAATAAGTTGAAATAAAATTAATCATATAAACTATATGAAGAATTTTACGTTAACTTATTTCGAGTTTATGACAAGCCAGTAAAGAAAGCTTTTATTCAATAAATCATGTCAATCACCTGAATGATTAAGCCATCCCCAGCCGTATTTAGAAATAAAACTTACTTCAGAGTTCAACTTCAGACTCAAGCAGCGGATAATCGGTTAATAAGCCCCTAAAGTGTGAAGTTAAACATGGTTCCCATCTCCACATAATATCAAAATATTGCTCCTCAAAAGATTCTACTCACAGCTTCAGTCAACTCCTGCAATCCTAGTAGACTATGGAAGTCTCTGCTCTTCTTAGCCTCTGCGCTGTCGTTGATGAGGGAGGCACCAACTTTCCTCTCCAGAAACACGGTGAACCCCTCGTTCAGCCAGAAGTGCTCGAAGTTACGGTTGGTGATGAGGTTGCCGGTCCAGCTGTGCATAATCTCGTGGACTATCACGTCGGCTTGGCTTCTGTCGCCAGCCTGTTGATGGAAAACATCATTTTAGTCAATAAATTTAGATAGAGTACACTTTATTGCACGAGAAAACAATTACCTATATAAGTATGTAGTTACAAAAGAAAAGACTATAAGCCATATTCTTAACTATGTTTCTTAACTATCTATGAAACAAGAATTTTTATTCGCTTTTCCTTAACTGGTTAAGAAATAAGAATATTTTATCCATTTTTCTAACTGGTTAAGAAAAACAGTTAAGAAAATGGATAAACTAT
This sequence comes from Pseudoips prasinana, assembly GCA_951640165.1. Classification (NCBI taxonomy): domain Eukaryota; kingdom Metazoa; phylum Arthropoda; class Insecta; order Lepidoptera; family Nolidae; genus Pseudoips; species Pseudoips prasinana. The sequence goes on along the minus strand of OX621251.1, from coordinate 24,371,169 downwards.
TCTTACCTGCAGTTGCACAGGACATAATATAGTGCACAAGTGTGTGCGCAAACACAGGGGCACTTTCTATTCCATCACGCCCATGATCCGATGAGACGACTAGCGACACGAGAGGTCAGGTACAGGACCAACGGCTTTAAGTGCTCTCCTAGGCATGGGCGTGTAATACCGCCAACTCCCAGACTTCGGGTTCATACTGAGAACTTTCTTTTTAAGGATAAATCCCAAAATCACTTTTTGGCCCAACCCGGGAATAGAACCTCATTATCTACGGTTGAACACACTACCGATAGACTAACAAGGCAGTCAAGAGTCAAGTGTTAGTGTAGTATTGTAGTGTTAGTGTATATTTTACTACATATTGTCTGAATGGTTCTGTCTATAGATTCTGCAACCCCCCGTGTAGGAAGAAAAGAGCAGCGCAAGCAGATAACACTGGTTCCACTCATACTTACTAACAATGTGGGGGTGACAAAGGTAAGGCAGGGATTTTCCATTCCCCCGTACGGGAAGGAGGGCGGCAGCACCAACAGGTCGTACTGGGTCCACTCGTACTTGCCGCACAGCTTCTCCGCCGCTTGTAGGTACTTCTCAGTTTCTGCAAACTCCCACGCACTTCGTTCGATCTCCTCTTTTTCTGACCATACTTTGGATCTGAAAAAGAAATAATGTTGAATGATTATGGACACTTGACAAAATATATAAAAACTGATACATTTTACACTTACATATATTTTGACCTTGACGTACACAGTACACAGTGAGTCTTACATAATCAACCCAATATCACTTACCGAGGGCCCAAAGTCCTGGACTCCAGCACTCCCACAGCTAATGCCACCAGATAGGAAGGCAGGGGCATCGGCTGACGGAATGTTGTTTTATTTCTCTTGACCTCGCCTCTCAACGCACTCATGAGTACAGTGAATTCTTCGGGCGCAGTTATTTCAGCGTCGTAGATGAACTTTACTGCGGGCGTGTCTTGACAGGGAAGGATCGACCGAGCGTGTATGGGCTAAAGGGGTAAAACAAGATTATGTTAGGCTAAGTAGATTTTAGATACTGATAGTCTTATCCTAAGAGCCGCCACCGTCCAATTGTGCCGTTATAAGGCCTCCTACGCAGTATGCGGTTAGCCGGAATGCGGTTAGCCGTCCGCCTAACCGCAGGACGCGGTTGCGCTATAAGTTTGCCGGCTGGGGGATAGCCGCAATCCTAACCGAAAGGTGCGGTTAGAAACCGTCGTGGTTTGCGGTTGGGTCGATTGATTTCCAAGATGGACGAAGTAGCAGCTATTTATTATATTTACTTGCAGAACATAAAAAAAAGAAACAGAATTTAATTTTCCGTATTGAAATCCATAGTTAATGCACTAACTATCCGCGTAGTGTGGGGCTGGCCGTCAGTCGGGACGCAGCGTTCAGAACGACCGGAACGGTTGACCGGCTGCCGCATCACAGTGCGAATAAAAACTACTTTCTCGTACAAATATCTGAGTACGGTCATCCGCACGGCTGGCCGCAATGCGGATTAGCCGCATAGTGCGTAGGAGGCCTAAGCCTGAAAGAACCGTAGTTTGTAAACTGTTAAATTTTGCTATGGAATATTTAAATAGAAACAGAATTTTATTTACTCAATATTAAAGATCAAAATCAAGTAGCATCACGCTTTCAGTTAGCCAACTCAGCCCTATAGTACCGTGTAAAGAATTGTTCTAGGGCCTGTATGTCGTAAGAAGCGACTGAGTGTCGGGACGAAGATGTCGGTAGATTTTCCGGCATCACTTAAGGTGCCATGGACATCATGAGTGGGGTAATAAGGTCTCCATCAAGCGGTTTTAGGGAAGACTTCAACATTTGGTCACATAAGGTAGTCAAAAATAAGAAGTTTATGTGGGAATAAATTAAGCCCCTGCGAAGTTAACGGAGCACTTCAGATATGTGCAAAAGAACAGCACAGTGGAGTTTTAATTGATTGAAGTCCGACATAACCCATTGTCTTACAACAGGTATTGGTATCCATGATGATTTTTTCCAGGAAAAAATAGTGAGGCTTTCGATGATTCATAGAACATAGAGACGACCGAGGGATCAAGTCGTCAGTGCTTGTGGCGGAGTGGTTACAGGGCTATAGGAATTTATATCGCAAGTGCCGGAGAATTGTCTTTATAAAAACAAAAGACCATATAAAGAAAAAAGATCAAGCCGTCTGCATTAAACCAAGCATGGAGGCACAAGGGCAGCACATTACGGTTAAAGATTCTATGTTTCTCTTAAGAATATGTACATTCACTTGCAGAGAAATTAAATACTTAATATAGGACGCCAAGCGTGGGCTACTTACCAATACTAAACTAAACTAAAATACTAAACTATACAATACATATAAACACCTAAACAATTTTTATTTACATTATTGCCGGGTATATACATCAAAGGGTCGGGACGCTTTTTAGGGGCATTTATTGCAATTGTCGCTTTACAGTCATACGCAAAGACACCAAAGTCGCTCCTCCGATTGAAGATCGGGGAGGGTATTTATTAATACGAATACATAATTATGGAAGGCAATAATAGAAGGCGGCGAGTAGAATATCTTCAGAATTAGAACAAATCACATAATGACATAATAGTAGGTAATTCTCACTTGACATTGACTGAATAAGTAAGGATGTTTCTTGCCCGACGTCTGGCTCGGCTCCAGCCATTGTAGCGCGGACGCTGATGGGTTAGTGCTATATTTAATCTTTATTTTTAATCTGAAAAAAAAAGAAAATATTATAAATTATAACTCTTAACATAATAGAACATTTACAGTTGGGTACAGCAATGAGGTTGTAACTACCCTTCCAATTGACAAATTGGCGGAGCTTTTGAAATCCCAACCCAAAAAAGGCGTTTAAAAAGTTTTATCTTACTACAAAAGGTAACCTATGTAAACTATGTGAACTAAACTAAATAACTCGACTACAACAATACTAAAATGAAGTCTAAACCATTATTATATTTAATTACACATCAACGACTATATTATGTCTAAACTATTTCAATAGACTGCACCCTTACTTATAGAAATATTTAAACACTGATGATATTCAGTAATGTCTTGTCTTTATCATTCCAATATCATTTTACCTATTAGTGAATGAGATCAAACTAAACTTTGTCTCGATAATGCAGGGCTATTTTTTCCGTGTATTCGTATGTCATGTGTCGCACAAGTAACGTGTCTGGTCGTTAAAAAGATTTAATTATAATTTCTTTCAAAAATATTTAATGGTATTGTATGTTAACACTCACGATTGTGTTCAATACAAGAGAGAATTGAAATTGTGAGCGGTATTCTAAAAGATAGTTGGGTAAGTAAAAATAGAATAAATTACAGATGGATTACGCCACTACTTTCGCGCCAGAATAGCTTAGCGAAATGTTCATTTAACAGTTCTTCAAGAAAATTATTAGAAAGATTGTTTACAGAAATTGTATCCAGTATAAAAAAAAACATTTAGAATTAGAGACAATACAATCAGTATTTAAACATTTTCACAAGTACATCCAGCTACCCCAATCTGTAAAATTTCTTTTATAGATTTTCAACTTTATCACAAAAGCATAGGGTTCACTTTCAATTGGGGAAATTTGACAGATTGGGGTAGCTTGATGGGCCAGCACATCAAGCTACCCTAATCTGTCAAATTTCCCCAATTGGGGTAGCTTGATGGGCCAGCACAACAAGCTTTGTGATAAAGTTGAAAATCTATAAAAGAAATTTGACAGATTGGGGTAGCTGGATGTGACGGCGTCTGTACTTAATAGTGTTTTACAATTCAGATAAGGTCCTTCTAACCGTGTTCCATCATAGTTGATAGGGTGCATACAGCAGGTCACAATTCCACAATCCTCTACTTCATCATTGGACTCCAAGCCACAAGTGGAAGCGGAACTTTTGTCCTTGGGTCGGTACGTAGACCCCGTAGAATCAAATGTGAGGGGCACAACCATATTGTCAACTGGGTATACTGTATATAAAGTGCTGAACGGCTCGCATGCTTCGTCCGTAAGGGATTCAGATTTTCTTATCAGAAAATTAGAAAAAATAAAGTTATGCTATAACTAATATGTTCTACTAATAAAATCAAACAACAAGTAGATTAAGATTAGAATCTAGCCGGTCAAGATTTTATTTTTATATAAAGCAAGGCAAACGAGGAAATGGGTCACCTGATGGTAAGTAATCACCATTACCCATGGACCCTCGCAGCACCAGCGGGACCGCAAGTGCGTTGCCAGCCTTTAAGAAAGAAATAGGCTCGCTTCTTGAAGGAAAGATAGTAAATATCTCCGCAGTTAATTGATTCTACAAAGTGGTAGAGTGCAAAAGTTTCTTGTGGAACGCACTGCGGAACGTAGCTGCAGGTATGTATAAGTTCTTACAATTCGATAAAGGCACACATAGAGACATTACGTCTCCCCGCAGAGCAAGACTATCAACCAAACAGTGAGACCTACGTCGCGAACGCCGATGTGAGTAGCACGACGTTTAATGCGATCAAAAGAAAGAAGTTGATACTGTGGTGCCCCGGCCCAAAGATGGCAGATTAAACTTCGTTAGTCGGAGAAGCGCTCAGTAAACACACCAGCTGTTTAAGGGGCTTTCAACAGCCACATTGTTTCTTTCTGTGACGGGCCAGAGTATTTCGCACCATTTTACCAGTGGAAAGATATTTTCCACAAACCACCAATACGCTGCCCCACCTCTAAGCTTTTTAGTATTTATAGCCGTATAAGGGGATTTCAACAGCCACATTGCTTTTTCTGTGACGGGCCTGAGTATTCCGCACCATTTAACCAGTGGAAAGATATTTTCCACCGACCACCAATACCACCGCTGCCCCGTCCGGCCTCGAATTTTAGTGTTTATTCCAGAAGTCTTATGGTTGTGATATTGTTTACTTGTACACCGCAGCTTGACCAGAGCTCTCCGCTCAGGTTAAAGATGCCTGAATTCCCACCAGGTATTATTTCATAGAAGTGTGATATTTGGATGAAGCACCATTACCGCTTTGTTGCTGCTATAGCCTAGAAAGGATTTCCTGTATATAACGTTAGATAATGGTCGACTTACTTATCACCTGTGAGGAGTTGCTTTTTCAACAATATTGTCAACTTAGACCCAAAATTGGGTACATGGTCACCCATCTCAAACTGCAGTTTGGAGCCATCTTCAGCTTCTACTGATTCTATTGTAAGATTACTAACGTCTAGGATCTGTAAAGAGATAAAATATAATGAATAATTTCTCTTGTTAATTAATTAATCATGTTATAGAATATCTCACTTGCAGTTCATGTTCTTGGGAAAAAAATCAGTTATTTGCTTATATATTCCGCTTGAAGTATGCTCCAGATTTAGCTTCGCTCTATATTTTGCTACGTTATGTATTTTTCTTTTTTAAACCGAAACTTCTCATCGCATTGAGTGTACGACTAAACGCCGGCAGACATTACGCCGACAGACTGTACACCGACAAGACTTTACTTCGACTGTACTTTTCGCCGACAGAACACTTCACTCAAGCTCAGAGAGAAACATTTACGAAGTGTAATATAGGACCGATTTTGTTCTGGTTGTGGTCACAGTTCTAACCTAACCTAAACCAATTATTATGAATACTGTCGGCAAAGTGTTCTGTCGGCGAAAAGTACAGTCGAATTAAAGCCATGTTGGTGTACAGTCTGTCGGCGTAATGTCTGTTGGCGTTCAGTCGTACACTTCATCGCATTAAGGATCGGGGTTGTCATAGTATCCATATGAATGCAAACAAAGGCTCATTGCGGACAGTGTCACGCGTTTCTAATAGCCTTGACTTGCACTTGAGGTAAGCAGTCATGTCAATGTCGTAATCATTGTAATAAGTTATTATACGACAACAGAACGCGCGAAAATTTATTTATTTATTTTTTTATATATCAGAGGGCGGGCGACAAACGAGCAAGTGGGTCACCTGATGGTAAGTGATCACCGCCGCCCATGGACACTCACAACACCAGAGGTGTCGCAGGTGCGTTGCCGGCCTTTAAAAGTCAGCAAACAAGTGTTGCTGACCCTTCCCCCCAACCCAATGAGCTTTGGCGACCTTACTCACATTCGGAAACAGAACATTAAAATCATTAATGTTATTATTAAGGTGTCTTCTGTAAGGTGGAGGTACTTCCCCAGTCGGGCTGCTCTTTGAGCGAATGTACGCTATGCCCTACCTCTACAATTATACGAAATGGAAGACAATATATATGAAATGGAATAAATTACAGATGGACTACCCATGTAAACTTAGAAATACATATTTACCTTCCATACAACATGCATCAGCTGATCGACATTTGTGTACGGAGAGTTAATATTTATTTTGAAACTAAAACGTTTTACCAACAGTCTATTGGTCCATGAACCGTTTTTAAAAATAAAAATAATAAAATAAAAAGGTTTTTAGTCACGTAGACTTAAAAAAAGCGCTTGTAAATATGTAGTCAGAAAATGTTTGTAGTAATATAGTTGTATACATTATTATTTCTAGTAACATAGATATTTAGGTACACATTGTATTGATTGTATGAAAACATTTATAAAATTTATTTCATAATAGCAATGATATTTAGCTAGCTCGTATCAAGTTATTGTCAAGAGATTATGTTTAAGTTTAATTATCTAGTTTAAGTCTAATATTTTTACTACATACTGTCAATGGTTGTTGAACAATATCTTTAAATCATAATTAGTATTGTTGGTCAACAGTATCTTTAAATCATTAACTTGTCATCCAAAGGACTTTTCACCCACGAACGTTTCGCCAACAGAACTCTACGTCAGTCAATATTTAACCAACAGAATGTTTTGACCAATAACTTTTCCCCCAAAGAACCATTGGCCCATGGACCGTTCCCCAACAGAACGAAACCAATCGACGGTTGGTAAAACGTTTCAATTTCATTTATTTTAGTGTATTTTGTAAGTTGATGTTCTACACGTTTAGTCACGTCAAGCCCATCCATGTATAGATTACCTATGATCCTACCGAAAAACCAATAAATGAATCCTAGACTAACTGTTAACGTCATGTTTGCAAAGATGTCATTCGACGCAGGCATACAAGCAATGGAAGGGCAGTGGAGGCTTCTTAATACGGTTCCTTTGACGGTCACCGTAGTCTAGTTGGTAGTGCTCCTGCCTATGAAGCTGGTGGTCCTGGGTTCGAATCCCGGTAAGTGCAAATATTGGTGTGATGAGCACGAATATTTATTTCTGAGTCATGGATGTTTTCTATGTATATAAGTATTTATCTATCTATATAAGTACGTATATCCTCGCCTGGTACCCATAGTACAAGCTTTGCTTAGTTTGGAGCTAGGATGATCTGTGTGACATTGTCCCCAGATATTATTATTATTATTATTTTACGGATCTCTAAAAACAACCACTAAATCCATGGTTCAATAATAACCTGTCAACTGGGTGTAGATACCTATATAAGTATGTATTTACAAAAGAAAAGTGGTGTATCAGTTATCTGGTTTCCATAGTACAAGCTCTGCTTAGTTTGGGATCAGATGGCCGTTTGTGAATAATGTCCCACGACTTTATTATTATTATTATTAACTGGTTCAACTGTAGAACACTCTATTTTGTTACAGACATCTGTTATCTAAAGATAATGCAATGTTTGATATATTAAATTGATTGACATATCAGTTTACACTGATACACATAAAAAATCGTAAAAACAGTTGTTTCGAAATTTCGTGCGGTATATTTTATTATAATTTTTAAATGTCAAATAATCCCTGTCTTACGTCGGACTTTATAAACACGCAATTCAAAGACACAAGTCACACCCAAACTATTTATGGGTCACACAATTAGTTGTCGTAGTAGCTTTTCACGCTGGAGCTTCGAGGCTTATTCCGGTTTTCCCCCCTGAAATGCCCCCTTAGGGGGGAAAATCGGAATAAATAAAAATATATCCAGATTTCCCCCCTGAGAATCCCCCTTAGGGGGGAAAACCGGAATGAAAACAAAATAAGTCCAGATTTCCCCCCTAGTAGTCCCCCTTAGGGGGGAAAACTGGAATAGAAAAAAATTTGTTCCTAAAATCCCCCCTCAGGTATAATTAAGTTTATACTGAAATTCTTTTGCGTTATTAAAGTTTAAATAGACATTTAAATTTTAGTTTTATAGCATTACTCGTAATGCTTAAATCCCAATGTTCCAGCAGTGTATAATACAGTCCTAGCGACACTGAAAGATGCTGCAACAGATTTATCCACAGATTTTCCTAATAAAAAAAATGAGAAATCTACATTATATCAACACAGAAATACATCGGCAAATGTAAAGAAAATTAATTTTTAACATGTAGCTGATGTTACAGTTCCACCCAAGTTTGAAGCCTTTTTGCGAGCTGACTACAATGATGGGGATATTCCTTTGCTGGTGTTTTGTTCAGATGATGCTCGCCATCATATGGCACAGTTGAAAATATTTTTTGGAGATGGGACATTTAAAATCTGTCCTCACCCCTACTATCAAGTTTATACTATAGATGGCGATCTAGGTGGTACAGACGACAGTACGAATATTGTGCCATTCATATACGTATTAATAAGTGATAAAACCAAGAATCTGTATTTCCAAACGTTACAGTAAAAGGGTGCTATTACCACTACTTGCGCGCGATTTGGAAGATAGAACGAGCATTAAATTTGACTAAATCAAAGGTCCAGAAAAGACAAGTCGCACTATCTGCTATTCTACCACTGTTACCAGAAGACCAAATTACTAATGGTTGGTTTTATGTAGCCAGTCAGAGCCCCGATGATAGTAACAGCAAAATATTTCGGGAATATATGTTACGACAATGGCTACATGGTGAGAACTTCATAAAAATATGGTACGTTTTTGGGGAACGTCACAGGACTACTAACCACTTAGAAGCATGGCATAAAAAAATTAATGGAATCGTATCAAAAAAGAAGCCCAACCTCATGCAGCTTCTGAATGCTCTGTTTGAAGATGCATCAGTAAATGAAGTTCGTGCTAACAAAGTGTCGAAAAATGTGAATATAAAGAACAAAAAAAAAGCAAGTATCTGGATGGATGATTTTATTCACGAGACCCAAATGGAATTAATAAGCGGGGTCATAACAATTGGACATTTTCTTGAAAAATTAAAATAACTTGTATTTTATTGTTAAAAGTAAATATACTCGTCATCGTTCATTTAGGTGATTTATATTTTCTAGATATTTTATTTTTGTTGTTAATCATAATTGTTTTACTCCTAGTGTTATTAATTTTTATTATTAATACTACTATGTATTAATAAACCTATATTATTAATTTTTATGTTGAATTGCAAGCATGTGATTGCAAACATTTTATTTTTAAATTCTTTTTGTATCCTGTCTAATAAATAATTATTAATTCATTGTACATTGTGAGTCGTTTTATATCGCATATTACTATTTTTTTTTGTTTTTGATATTTTATTTAGCAAGTTGCCAAATTTTAGATTTTTTTATATATCTATTAATGTTTTTTCCTTTAATAAAACTGTATTATGGTTATATTAAGTATGGGATATTATTTAAGTAAGAGAAACTTTTAACCATATTCTAAATTGGTCAGGTTTTCTAAAAAGAATTACTAAAGTGTAGTATTTTAATTATAAGTTCTACTAAAAATCAACCGAATTTCATTCATGTCCTTTATTGTGCTTATTTTTCCTCTTCAGCACATTTTATTACAAAGTTCTATGAATAAATAAAGACTGATTATACATTACATGGTTGTTTCTTTGTTTCTTACATTCATGATATATATTGATTTTCTCGAGCTTTAATTACATTAGTTCCAGTTTTCTCCCTTGAAGGAATTCTCTCAAGGGGGAAAACTGGATATGTAAAAATGACAAGGGGACTTTCTGGATGGTTTTTACATTAGTGTCCAGATTTCCCCCTTGAAGAAATTCTCTCAAGGGGGAAAACTGGACTATGTTAAAATGACAAGGGGACTTTCTGGATGCTTTTTACATTAGTGTCCAGTTTTCCCCCCTGAGGGGGATTCTCTCAAGGGGGAAAACCGGAATAAGCCGAGCTTCGATTCCCACCCAGGACAGATATTTGTGTGCATGAACATGTCCGTTTGTCCTGAGTCTGAGTGTAATTGCGAGCGGGGGCTCTACCGGCTAAGTCGCCGAACATCGTTTTCGTGAATGGCGTTCAAATAAATAAAGGTTGAAATGACTTGATCAATCGTTAAATCTGCTTCAACGTTGACAATCGATTCCGGACCATTTATGACGTTACATGTGGTCATGGAAGCCGATCTTTGAACCTTTATTTATTTGAACGCCATTCACGAAAATGACTTAGCCGGTAGAACCCCGGTTCCCCTGATGGTAAGTGATCACGGCCGTCAAAGAACACTCGCAACACCAGAGGGCTTACTCGCCATTTATCTTTTATGGTAGGCTATGTGACAATTTACAATTATTTAAGTTTAACATAGGAATTCCGTAAAAACCAATAAATTCAGAGGAATATTTCTTTTTATAAAGAAAAATGACAAGACTTCTTAAACATGGACACAAAGCAACTAAAAATGGGTCAAAAGGTCAAAAGTTCTCCTGTGCGGGGATCGAACCCGAATCACGAGGGCGCCTAGTATTAACGAGGTACTTTAACCACTGCGCCACAACATCATCATCATCATATCAGCCGAAACACGCCCCTGTTCGACAAAGGCCACGATTTTTTCATCTGGTTCGTGGTCGCCACTTGAGAACTTTTCTCCCCCAGCGGCCGTCGCGTCGGTTCTACGAGCTACATATGTGCCCTGCTCACTGCCAATTCTTTGGGCTATGTCGGTTTCTTTGGTTCGCTTCGATCTCAAGATTTCTGATTCGATAACGCAGGAAATATTTCACCGCACCACAAGAGGAATCAAATGAAAAAAAAATCATAACTGTTTCTTTTTCGACATAAATTACACGGTAGTATTTATTGTCAATCCGGTTTTTTTTAATAAGAACAAACAAGTAAGTGGCAGGTCACAAAAACCAGATGCCACAGACAATATCTTCCTAAGGTCCTTCACCTCTTACAAAAAATAATATCTCCATAAATAATCGTAAAAAAGAATGGAGATTTTAGTCAAACCTGTATCCTTTGTGTACAGGTTTGTAAAAAATGCCTACCTTTTTCGAGTTACACAAAGCAAACTAAGGTCAAATAACCCACTCCTCCATGTCCAAAAGTGATAAGCAGATCTCTACCAGCCTGCTGTATTTATCTGTCAGTATGATGTATTTAGTTGTAGCTTTTATTTTGAAATTATAAACGCACTTCAATTTTATTCATTTACAAGCTGTGCCCTGTGGTTTTACCCTCGTTAAATTATAGTTATGTGTTAATCCAAGGTGTCAGTTAACTCCATACCAAATTTCATTAAAATCGCTCCAGCCGTTAAGACGTGAAGAAGTAACAAACATAAACACTCACAAACTTTCACCTCTATAATATTATCTGATACAACCTGTAACATAACGTAGTGGACGTAACTTAGGAAGCTTAGTTTGCCAAAGAGACTAAACTAAGTTAAACACAAACATTTGTTCCCTTTCATGGGTAATTTGAGCTTCATAAGTTTCCACCATTCTTGTATACAACAATACATCTTACATAGTAGAACTAGATGATTTTACATTTATCAGTTCACTTACCACATCATTGATATCAGTCAGGACGTCAAAACTGAGCGTAGCTTCACCACTCAACACGCGCCTCTCAAAGTCTACATTTAATGATAAAGATACGTGTTTCACAACCGCCAGTTCTGCAAAAAACAAATGTATATTGAATATTAGATCAATCTTGGACATATTTTTATAGTTATTAGATAAATGGGGATTTTAATAATCCTACTTAATTAACAATAATATGGGGCCTAATCACATCATCATCATCGTCGGGCCAGTTGGCGTGGTTGGTAAATGCTTGCCTTTCACGCCGCAGGTCGTGGGTACGATTCCCACCCAGGACAGATATTTGTGTTTCATGCACACAATGTCCCTTAGTGCTGTATCTGGGTGTAATCATATACACATAATTAACGCACACCCTCAAACACCCCAATCAGGATATTATGTTGTAATCATAATACATACACTGAATTTTTAATCTAATATGTATATGCATTGTTATTTACTAAATTAGTTTCTTGGAATGCACTTTATTTTTCTTCATTGAATGATGGAATTTGTATGAATACAAACAAAACTCCGATTTAAAAGTCTTGTTACTTTGAATTTTTTTGTTTTTGACTGTACAGGGTTAATATGACAATAATTTTCGTAGTTTTAATTAATTGGGAATAAAAAAATACCTATATTAAAAATGATATACATCGATTCAGTAAACGATTCTGAACAAACGATTTTCAGGGTGTGCGTTAATTAAGTTACATGTTGTATATATGTAGTTATTTACAAAATAAAAGTAATATATGTAGTATCAGTTATCTGATTTCCATAGTAAAAGTTCTGCTTAATTTGGGATTAGATGGCCGTGTGTGAATAATGTCCCTGGATATTATTATCATCATATCACCCGCAAGATGTCCATTTGTGGTAATAGGCCTCCCCCATATCCAGCGGCTACCCGCGACCCTCACAAGATCATCGGTCATCTTGTAGGGGGCCTGCCCAAGCTGCCTCTCTTTTAAAATCCCTACTCTTTAAATCAAATTTGAGGGATAACCCCTTGCGAAATACACTTAGATACCGTATTTACTTAGTCTTCGTGCAAGGTAAATCTTATTAGGATGTTTGTATAAGGAAAATGTATTATTATTATAAGGAAAAATAAGGCAAAATCCACTTGGTGTCTTATAATTTCACATTCTACAAATTCAATGAACTTAGAAGGAAGTTAAACTGCTTTTTAGGGTTCCGTACCCAAAGGGTAAAACGGGACCCTATTACTGAGACTTCGCTGTCTGTCTGTCCGTCTGTCACCAGGCTGTATCTCATGAACCGTGATAGTTAAGACAGTTGAAATTTTCACAGATGATGTTTTCTTTTACCGCTATAACAACAAATACTATATAAAAAAACAAAATAAAATAAATATTTAAGGGTCTCCCATACAACAAACGTGAATTTTCTGCTCGTTTTTATAGATAATGGTACGGACCCTTCGTGCGCGAGTCCGACTCGCACTTCGCCAGTGTTTTTAGTTTATTTTGTAATTAATGTTACACAACTTTATAAGCGCAAGACCGGCAATCGTGGAGATATTTGAGGGAGGTCTTTGTCCAGCAGTGGGCGTCTTTCGGCTGATAAGATGATGATTATGATGAACTTTACAAGCACACGTTTGACGCAAATATGGCATACTAAACACTCCGCTGCTAACGTACATTTTTCCATCTCAAATTCGTGGTCGTCGTCACCCCGTGGTTCGTTTGTAATAAAATCCTTCACGCCAATTGCCTATCATCAAACATTGAATACGTTTGAACGCTTTTTAAACTTCGTCATGCTCCATTCCATCCCTTCCATCGAAGATAAGGTGCCAAAAAGTGCTAATGCAATTTTTCAAACGAAAACCTAGTATAGAAAGTATGAAATTTGGCAGAGTTACAGGCCGGTGCCTCGGGGTCCCTTAAACCCTGAGAGCACTGCGAAAGATCTTGCCTTGGCGGATCGTGGTTAAAGAGAGTGCCCCTGTGTGTGCGCAAGTACTCGTGCAATATTGGTTAGTTATTACAGTCGTTTTTGCCCTTTGTAAAAAAAAAGCACAATTACTAGCAATTACTTGGCTAGATAGGCATAACTATGTATCACACACTATTTAACTTACACGTTGTTTTTCATGCGAATAGATTAAATGCCGTCTTCAATCCTAAATCGGACGAGTGGGCATCAAGTTAGTAAATAACGTAAACCAACATTTGCAAAAAGTCCCTAAAAACCGACAGTTTTATGTCACTCCCCGTCAAAAACCGCCCTGCGCCGAGGTTCGAACCCCACTGGTTCTGACCTCTGACGCGGGTTACTTAGTTTGTAATCGTATTTCATAGATGGTTTGAACCTCGCCTGCCTGTACTGTCTGGTAAAACAGTACCTAAAGGCTTCAAAAAATTTCATGTTAAAAAAGGTCGTGGCCTAAAATATGTCCTGCGTATTTGGCTAGTCTCCGTTGACATTGCCCACCACAATATTCGGTTAGGAGTACTATTATCAATAGTTTACATCGAGTTCGTAAAGTATTTCACACTACTTAATTACACGTTGTATATGAAAACGTAGTAGTACTTACCTGGGCGTGAGAAAGAAGACGGATCAAGAGGACTAAAGGCACCCATAACTCGACTTTGACTAAAACATAAGAGAACAAAACAAAATTTTAAGAGCAACACATTCATTATTCTGTACGTCATGATAGGTCCGCGTTCGAAACACGATTGAAGCACAATATGAATAATTTGTCCTCCGAACATACGGAGTCAATAGATTAGAAAGCTATTAGTGATTTACTACGGGGGCACGACAAGCGCAGGCGCGAATTAAGCGCAAATTAAATCACAATTTCAGACACCAAATGACTTATATATTTTGATTAAAATTGAGTTATTCGAGTAATTAAGTAGGTAAGTCGTCACTCAGTAAGATGGTGTGGGAAGACTATGCGAGAGACTAATCATTATAAATCAAATGTATAAATTTCGTTTGACTGGTCTTTCTACAACCTTCGATCGGGTGCACTATATAAAATAATCGAATATCAATTGAACGACCACAAGGAATCGAATTTCTAAATACTAAAACGTTCATAATATCGAATGGTTAAAATTCAACATTTACAACTAGAAAAATAGCGGCCGGCGAGTGCCAGAAACAAGTCAATCATTTTATTCGATCGATTTTTAACATTTCGATATTATGGACGTTTGAGTATTTATTTAGACATTCGATTTCTTGTGGTCGATAAATTGATATTCGATTATTTCACATAGTACACGCGATCGAAGGGTGTAGAGAGAAGTCATCATCACCATGCTAGCTCGGCTGTAGCCATTAAGTCTTTCTAAAACGCATGTACAGACGCCAGCACATCAAGCTACCCCAATCTGTCAAATTTTCCCAATTGAAAGTGAACCTTATTCACTTTGGAAATTTGGTAAAGCTTATGTGATAAAGTTTAAGATCTATAAAAGAAATTTGACAGATTAGGGTAGCTGGATGTGCTGGCGTCTGTACATAATACATGTACCTATAGTTATATTGTCCAACGGTTATAAATTCAGGAAAAAGTAGAATAATAATAGTGAATATAAAATAGAAATAACTGTGAGGCACTTATCACTGGATTTTTATCAATGTTATTTATCATAGGATTTGTTTTCACACAACACATTGCTTGAATACCTACTATATTGAAATGTATGTTATACAAATGACCACATGGCCCTGATTTACATATTCTCAATCTGTTTCAAATGGTTGGCATTCAATAAGCCTGCATTCATCATATCCTAATATAATTGATAACTGTTGTGGGCTGTAAATTTGTGAATATTATCCAAGAGACACATTTCTGTTTTTATTATTATGAATATCCTTTTCCACCAACTACTTCTTCGTGTTGGTAATACTATAATTTATCTCGAAGAGTTCAATGAAGCAGTGAAATCATTCTAATCTAACTGTAGTCATTAAAAAAAAAATTAAGCACAATTTTCTTGCAAAGACAATTATGAAAGTTACATCGGTCTGTGATTTTAACTTTTACAAGTGAACACAATTGTATTTACTAATATAAATCCCATATTCAGTAGGGCCACCAATATAGGACTTAAGAATTTGTGGGCAATTTCACTGACACGCACCCATTTACCAGCCCTCCTATATACCTTTATATTTAATATCTATATAAGTAAGTATTTAAATGTATTTACAAAAGAAAAGTAGCATAATGTAATATATCAGTTATCTGGTTCCCATAGTAAAAGCTCTGCTTAGTTTGGGATCAGATGGCCATGTGAGAATAATGTCCCAGGATATTATTATCGTCATAATCACTAACCTAATTATTATACTTTAAATGTAATTTTCTCGCTGTAAATATTGTGTAATATGGAGTTCTTCGTAATAGGAGTATTGTTTGGTTTGTAGTTACATAGTAATGAATTGTCAGCTGTGAAGGATCTATTGAATAAATCAATAAATAAATTATTGATTTGAATATATCACAGTGATGATTTAAAATCAGAGAATGTCAGATGAACTAGAGATTTTTGCTTTACATACTAATAAATACCTACGATTCACAAGAACTTTGTCTTGACATCAATACTACAGCGACACAGCTCATGACGCATTGTAAGCTATTCTCTTTTATCATATTATTCTTTTCTATCCTTTTTTCCTCTTGTTTCTTTCTTTTTAGTGATATAAATGTTCTGTTTTTATGAGATTTCTTTTCAGTAATTATGTCTTCTTTCTTCTTCATTTCTCCTTTATTTTTTTTATCTAGTGCCATTTCCTTCTCTAGCTTCTTAACTTTTTCTTCTTTTATTTTCAATTCATGTTCTAACTTTAATATCTCTAGTTCTTTTATTTTCAATTTGTTTTCTAGTGTTTTTAAGTGTTCTGCTTTGATTGCATTATCTCCCTCCTTTACATTGTCAAACTCTGTAAACTGATGCTGGGGTTCCTTTCTTTGTTCTCCTTTATTTACTTCCTGTTTTAATGACTCACCTAAGTTTTCTGGATTTTCATTTCCTAGTAAGAATTGTTCTTGTTTTCCCATGGTATCTTCCTTATTAGTTTCATTTTCTGTGTCTTGTTTTAATGGATTTACTAGTTCTTTTTTTGTGATAATCATATTTTCTATTTCTGGTATAAAAGTATCTTTTGTTTTAATAATAACTAATTTATTTTTATCATATTTTTCCAGTTGACTTTCTAGAGATTTTCTGGATTCTGCTGTGTTTATGCTATCTTTTATCAATTTAATCTGTTGTACCTTAAAGTCTTCTTGTAGGTTATTTTTCTCTGGGAACTTTATATCTTCATTAGTTCCCATTTTTAGTTTCCATTCTAACTTTTGTTCCTCTAATTCTCCTATAGTTGTCTTGTGTCCTTCCAATGTTTCCTCTGTTATATTTGTTCCTTCTTCATTCTTTTTCCTTTGATTATCATTCTCTTCATGTGGCTTTCTTTCATCTTCTGCATTTTTATTCATATTTTACATAAATAAAATTATAAAACTAATTTCTAATCTTGCTAAATTCATTGCATTTTCTATTGACACTGTCAAAAGTCAACCAGTTGTTTTTCTTTCACATTTAATTGCCAGTCATAATAGAGTTGGGTGTAAAAAGAAGATCATAGATGAAACAAACAATTGAATAGTTAATTAATGGTTTATTATATTAGCTGTATTGAGACCTTTAATTGAATCAACACATCTTTTTTATTATTATTTAATTAAATAACAAATTAATATTAATAAAGGAAAATACAGAAATCACAAAAAAATAACTAATTATAAATGTAATAAATAAATTAAAACTATACTAACATAGATATTGAAAATAGATTAAAACTACGTACAAACTAAAACTATCATTATAAACTTAAAGTAAAAATACTAAATTACAAATAAAAGAATAACTTATAGATAAAAAACCGCTTTCAAGTCACCATCTGCCGGTAAGGTGCCCAAAAAGCTAGCGACGTTACCTCTTTGGATCGCAAGGCTTATGCGTTGGCCGAGGTACGTGCCAGCTCTTTGATCACCAGAGTGCTCTATAAGTCGTTTGGACAACTCCTTGACAAAGGACCGTGCTTCTGGGCCCCAGGGTCCCATTGTTTAGACGCCAAACGGAATAAATATATAGCCATCACCTATGGCAGCATATTTACTCCGTTTCGAGTTCTCAGCAGCCTCCGCTACAGCACCGCCTGAACGCGAACTTACTTGAAGGTGGGAGGGAGCCAGTGTGATTAAATAATATACCAAAATATGTTGATAATACAATATTTTGATTAAATACAATAGAACAGCACTTTCAAGGTAAATACCATCCTATTGTGGGATAACACTTTATTGTAATGTCTCAGAGATTGGCAGTGCATTATCTCAAGGCATTGAATAATATACCTACACTCATAAAATAATATGAATTATAAGTGTGTGGTTATGTTTTATTATTAACTTCTGGTGCCTCACATACTCGTTTCAATGCAACTAGCTGTTCCAAGTGGAGTTTGTGGTTTACTGACATTTATTTACTATAAGTTTCATTAATCACTGTCTTTAAATTACTATAAGGTTTAGTTTCCACAGCAAAACTGTAAATTAACTATAATAAACAAGTTATAAATGTTATATTACCAGAATATAATTACCCAATAAGAAAAAAGGTATGAGTGGAAACCTTTATACATTATAGATACCTAATTATACCTAGGAGCTGAATATCCTACTTAGACCACTGTTGGACTAAGGACCCCATATAAAAAGTAGAAAACTCATAGTGTATGAGATATATCCTAGGTAGCCATATAGTAACAGAAAATTTCTATTGAAAATATGACTCAGCAGTAGTTACACCTCTTACCATTTGATTATCAACAACAATCATTGTGTAAATAAATGTAATTGATAACTTATTGTATATAAAAATAAGGTTAGATTTAATATAAACTTAAAAAACAAAAACTCACCAAGTTCTACTAGTGGAAAATGTTTACGGAAGTATTATGAATTACCTCATAAACGTATTACACACGCATTCAATAACAAAACCTAAAGAAAAATAATTCAAGCCTACTATCTTGACGCGGCACAATTTCCTCGGCGTTTAGTTATTCCTTCGAAAGTGGACAATAAAAGAAATCAATTGAGATTCATGTTAATTTACGCGTGATAGGGTAGGTAACTATTGGCAACTAATATGATTTTCGATAAACTTTTACAAGTTTATTTCCTTAGATAATTATAAAATAAATTTGAGTGGTTAACATGCAATATTAAAACGTTATACCTGCTCGCCTTTGCTACTGCTGTATCGAGAAATAACCTCTTAACACCAATGCTTGTACTGTTGTAAAAGGTATTATAATTCTGTACCAATTGTTTCGCATAAATTGAACAGGCTATTGGTCTACGAATTAAAATATTTGTTCGTAAACTCAGCTGAAAAACGCGCGCGACGGCTTTACCAGAAAATGACATTTTTATTTTAATTAAATTTATTGTTTATTAATACGTTCAGAAATAAGGAACACCTTATTACTGGTGTTTACCTTCAGACTGAATTTCAAAACATAAAAAAATAGTTTCCTAACACATAAAACGAAATAAGGAACAAATGATACAATGATATCTAAAACTCTTCGAGCATTTTGCTATTTGCCAGCTAAATGCTTGAAGAAAACCCTATTAGTTATATTTCGCTGAATACGTCAATATCAATCATTATCATAATTCATAATGAAAAAAAAGGTGTTATAATATAACACCTATTATTGACATTGACGAACATGTTGGGTAATAACATACCTACGGTTTTCGGTTTTATGAATTATGATAATGATTGATATTGACGTACTCAGCGAAATATAATAGGATTTTCTTATGATGAATGAATACGTTCCTTGACATAATAAAGCGAAAAGGAATAGTAGAAAGTATATATTATATGTAATGGAAAATAAAGATATGACAATAATTTACAATACAATAAAATGAGAATGCGATCGAATATTGAATGATGATCATGTCTTTGTACTTTTGCCTAATTTTTGAAAAGTCAATCAAATAAGTTACGTTATTTTAAACCTTATTTCAATAAGGCAAATGTCGTTCTTAGTCTCTGTGTTTAGCTCTCTTACTCGTTTCATCATAATGTCATTATGATGATGATTGTCCGAAAGTACATTATTATATCTCCCTCAATTCATTTCTTTAGCTAAATCGAAACAGTCATTTAAGTCAGTTAGTTTTGACCAAATAGTAATATAAATTTTTAGATTTAATATTTTATTAACTTGACTTAAACAAAATGTAAATTAAACTTCGAGCATTTAGCTGTCATGGAGATGTTATCGTTTTAAAGGTCATTGGGAAACTAAGTATGGAACCTACACCCACGGCCTACAGAAAAAAAAATAGGTAGTATGTTTAGATAAACGTCTCTAGTTTACGAATATATATATCGCATTAACGCAGACAACGGGAAAAAACATAAATCTAAAAAATAAAAATACAATAATAAGGTTTATTATAACAAGGCTTAGTACATTTTTATTGGTTTTTTGATAGTAAACATGATTTTAAAAATAAAATAAGTAAAATAAAACAAGTATAGAAGAGTTTTGAAGTTTTTTTCGACATGATCAATGTCTACAGGAATAATTGTATCGTCTAAAAACGCCGCAGGTGCATCAATTTGATTTTGATGTCGGGCCCAAGACAAAAAATATATATGCGCGCTATATGCGCGCAGCATCCAATAGTGCGGCAACCGTGGATACAAGAGCAGTAGTAATCTTCGATACTATCTGGGCAGAGATAGTATCGAAGATTACTACTGCTCTTGTATTGTCTTGTTGGGTTCACAAATATATAAGTATAGTATGCTCCTGACATGTCGCGACTGTATTTTTCCCCGTATTAATATTTTGTGGTTAACCAATTCATGGTGCCGGTATAGTTCAACAATATACAGACCATTTGGTCGCTTATTTAACAGAATGCTTCACTGGAATTGTTTTATCAATACATTTATTACCTATTTTTTATTTATCTTTAACATTTTATTCCCATGGTTTAAAAAAATACCTATCTAAATTTTAATGTAGGTTAATACTTAACAATTTAAAACTAATTTGGTTTTTGTAGGAAAACTATCGCGAACTGGGTCAGATTTCGCCCAATGACCTTTGCCAACAGTATTTCCTGCCGATTTATACGGGGGACGAGGTATACACGCATGGCACATGCGCAAAACAAAATCTTATGCATGTAAACGCACACTGTAACAATCTCGCATACCAACTCAAAATTTGTACACATGTATAAAATAGAGCGTAGAACGCATTGTTTAGAATCGCACTTAGATAATTTCTAATGATGGGCAGTGGCTAAGGACCGGTAACCCTAAACGATAGATGAATGAGCATCACCTTAGCTTTCACGAGAGGTTTTGCCCTAATGTTAGACACTGAATTAGATAGTAATATTATTTTCATACCTAATTTATGTAAATCGAAAATATATCTTTTGTAATAGACAGCAAAAAAATAAACGAACTGAATATAGATGGTAACCATTATATTAAACCCTAATAATGAAAATATATACTAATTATGACTTCCTTCAATAAAGTATGAACGTGATTATATCAGAAAACGAACAAATATTATACCTTCCTGCTTCGTTGACCAAGACTTGCAACAACAGTCAATGGTGAAAGAACACCAATATTTTTCAACGATTTTACATTTTCCTGTAAGAACATAGACAGTGATATTATCCATTCTTACGGATTAATAATCTATCTATATCCCTACCTGAAACTGAACTTGATTTGTTATATTTACCTAGGTTGGCAAAACGTAGGTGTAAAAGGGTTAGAAAAATTCGCAGGTTGAGATAAGAATGAATCTATTTCCGAAAATGGCGCTGCTATTTATACAAAAAAAATGTAAGTGTATTGGTAGAAATATTTTGCACTGCTACAACTATTACAATGTTATAATTAAACATCTATTATATTGTATATCTATGTAACTGGAAATAATTATGTATACTTAATTATATTACTACAAACCTACACGACTATTTACAAGCGCTTTTTTAAAATCTACGTGAATATATTTCTTTTTTATTAAAAAACATAAAATATAAAAACAATCAAATTACCGTGCGCTGGCCACTGACGGGATTTCAATGTTGGTATTGCATAAACAACCAATTTTCTTGTTGTTCGAAAGAGTTTGTATACATTCCGACGTAAAATGTTCTGAGCAAATCACACTGGTTCTAGTTGCAATCCAGTTTGAATTTTGACCAAAAAAATTTGTCCATAATTCGTTCAGCTTCGGATCCTTCGGAAACCTGTTAAAATTTAATAATGTTTGTCCTTGAATAATTTAAAAAACCTAAAAAAACTTGTGTGTACTTATGTACACGCGTTAGAAGTTATACTTCTTAATATACAACTTGAACATAGTTATCAATTTTCATACCACCTAGAACTAACGTCATGCTGTTATTTTTACGATGCGCGCGCATCGTATAAATTCACTCTCATGCATTTTCATACCACCTAGAACTAACTTCATGCTATTATTTTTACGATGCGCGCGCATCGTAAAAATTCACTCTCATACCACCTAGAACTAACATCATGCTGTTAAGTTTTTTGGTGTCGGTGTGCGCGCGCATCGTATAAATTCACTCTCATCATTTTTCTCCATCGCGCCAAAAGAAGTATAACTTCAATAAGATAAATTTAGGAAGAAAAAATATCTGAAAAGGCATGAACAAAACTTCTAAAACGCTATAAAATAAGCATCCAAAATGTACTAACTACTAACACAGCATTTTAAACAATATTACGTTGATTCCATCATTCATTCAATCAAAAATTTCAGACAGTTTGTCCCCGCACTACGCTTTCTACCAGCCCAGATCTTGAATATTTTTAGGGGGGGCAAAAAGTGATAAATGCCGCCCCCACCCACTTATATTTATGTTTACATTTAACATCTTTATCATTTAATTCAGAATTCGAGGGTGCTTAAATCTCGCACGTATTTTCGAGCCAGATCTGCTTCGTACTTTAGCAGTTCTTTAACGATTGACATTTTCAAAATACCACTTACCACTATTCAGAAAACCTTCCTTCGGTAATAATTGCACAAAATCAGTAAACAATCAATAGTAAGATAAATACTATTTATTGCACACCAATTACAGATAAAAAAAGGAAACATTGAAAGCAAATTGTACAATAGGCGGTCTTATCGCAGTCAGCGATCTCTTCCAGACAACCTTTGGATGGATACGAAGCAGAAATATAGAAAGACAACACCATAAGGGTAGTGCAATATAAAATATTTTTTTTAATTAATAATGCTAACGAGTAAGTAGTTTAATAACAAATAGAGGCTTTCACTCTTTAGATTAAAAAATGGCCAAATTTATCAAAAGTCGTGCAAATCTATTGGACAAATTTTCTATTGTTTACATTTTGAATTAATGTTGCTGAATTTGAAACTACAAATAAAATAAGTAATAATTATGTCTCCTGGTTGAATTTTGGCTGCGGTGGCCAATCTCAATGGAGACTAGCCACCTGGGTGGGACATATTATAGTGCACAAGTGTGTGCGCAAACACAGGGGCATATTCTAGTTCATCACTCTCACTCAGTAGGGATGCAGCACACGGATCACGGATGGTATCAGTTCAATTGATATGGCCAAAGCAAAACAAGAGTGAAATTTCTGTACTTGTATAGTAAAGAAACACAAGTAAGTTTATTCTGTGGTCAAATTTAAGTAAATGATGAATTATCCATTTGTCTCTAAAGTGAGATTTTGGCCGTCCTCTAAACTTGCCGCCCGGGGCATGGGCCCCGGCTTGCCCCTCCTAGATCCGGGGCTGCCGTAGTAGAATTGTCGCTATTCTGTCTCAATTGGTAGTTCATTTGAATCAAAATTATAAAACATTACAAACACAATTGACTAAAAATAACACTTACTTGTGATAGGAAATACCGTGTTCCCGTAAGTTAAATGGCGCTGATCGCCTTTTACATGAAAATACCGTACCATTCACCACTTTTACGGAGCACTACTTCGCGACAGGAAACGACACCAAATGGCCGAGTTTCGAGTGAAACAGTTTTATATAACTTGAATGGCAGAGGGGTTCGCCTTGCGTTAACGTCTCCATTGACAGCTAAATGCTCGAAGGAAATTGCATAAAAGAACAACAAATAGAATGACAATCTCAAACGTCAAATACGAAAGGTAAATGACAAATGTCAACAAATTCGTAAAGCGAAATAGGGGTCATTTCTTCAATTTCTTCTGTTTTTGTTGAAATTGTTTCATGAGACTGCAATTACGTGTAAACGTTTATGATTACAATCTATAATGAAACCCATTCTTAATTTAATTCCATTTTTGTAAGGATTGTGTTAAACCTTCAGTGAAAAGTGCAAATGTCTCTGTAAACATGTTGTCAAGATTTCACCATTACCACGGATCTAATATTATTTTATTTGAGGACAACACGGTTGCTTATAGAAAAGCAAGTTTCGCGCATGGACTAACTTTCAGTGAAAAACCCCTTTTGCCAGGGGAAATATTTTTAGTGGAAATAGAAAAAACTGAACGCGGTTGGAGTGGTCATATGCGATTGGGACTGACACTACTTGACCCTCAGACAGCCGCACTCGGTGACAAAGGACTACCGCAATATGCACTTCCGGATCTGGCGAATACCGGTATGTCATGGATATTTCCTATATCAAAATCACAAAACAATGTTCTAGTGGAACTTGTGAATCAAGTGACGAGTGGGCGGCGCGAGTGCGAGCCGCGGGTGTCTGTGTTAGGCGACGGACACATAGTGAAGACGCCCCGCGGTTTTATATCCAAAATGGTGCTTAGACCCCAGACTTTATCACAGAATGGTACACCACAAGGCATATTGCCTATGGATGCTGGTAGTCGCATTGGAGTCATGTTTGTCCCTTGTCCTAAAGTCAGTAAAGATGATCCAGATTTGGCTGAGATGCATTTTATTATAAATGGTGAAGATCAAGGACCCTGCACCAAAGCTATACCATACACAAGAGGTCCATTACATGCTGTTGTCGATGTTTATGGTACAACAAAACGAGTGAAAATAGTTCAACTATATGGAGGTAAGCTTACCATCATAATTCTTTGATATTTATTTTTAAAATGAAAAACTTATCCAAATTGCTGTACATCATATTCATTCATATTTATTTTTAAAATGAAAACCTTATCCAAATTGCTGTCAATCAATCAGGTTAACAATGTCATCAGATCAGAATCAGGTGTCCATGATGACTGACAACCCATCACCATGTATCTTAGAAATGTGACAGCATAAACAAGCATTCTTTAATTGTATAAGCAGCTAGACTAGATAAAAGCTCACTGAGGTTGGGGGAACGCCCTGTACAATTTAAGAGAAGCAATGTCATCATATGCTACTGTTACAATGTTTGTTGAATTGTTGAAAAAGAATAAAGATACAGAATAAAAAAAAAGAAATTGACACCTTTTATCTAGTAACCACTAGGCAATGATAACCTTGAACTTAGTAAGTTCAGAGTTATCATTATCTTAGGTTAGGCTGCTGTTACAATAAAGTCTACTTTATTATAAGGGCAGCATACACTAGTGATTCTGAGAGACATAAGCAGTCACAAGTCTAGTAACTGACCTTGTGCCGAGGTATTTAATCTTTCTGATCGCATACTTAAAGTGAGATTAACTGACTATCTCAACCCTGAACTAATTAATCTATTCTTTTACAGTGAAAACATTACAGAGTGTATGTCGAGATGCAATTCTGCAATATGTAAATAATGGCTCTGTAAAGTCATTACCTTTGCCTAAGTGCATGAAAGACTTTTTACTGTCATAAAGTTGTGACTACAATGGATGAAGAAAAAAGGTTTTGACAATAAGGATTTTAAAAAAGGAACTATACTTTTTATGAACAGTGATATGGTGATTAACACAATTAAATAGTAACTATTTACTATATTATTGTGGTGTTTAAAGTAAGATAACTTCTAATATTGTCTTTATTATAAATAAAATAAATATTCATTGTTCTTGTCTATTCTGTTTTTGGTATTTCTCTTATTTGGAATTACATTAAATTTACTGATGATCTATGAGAAATAACATGCACATAATACTTAGTTTTTCTTAGGAAAAGACATGTTGGTAATCTATGTTTACATAAATATACTCATATTAAATCACAGTCCAGTTTAATGAAAGTTTATAATTGCCATTGTTTTCAACCAGCTTTTTAATTTTGTAAATAAAGTTTCAATATATTTTATTATTTACAGGACTAAAATGTTTTGTATTGTTTACAATAATTTTTTTTGTTGTTAATTAACTATATTATTAGTAATGAGCTTTACGGCAGTGGTGTTGTGATATACTTACTGGGCAGACTGATATGGAAATTAGACTCTTTCTTACCAATTTTCTAATTTATTTGCAAATGAAAAATACTAATTGAAAATAGTTCTATTCTTGACTTGGGCTTGCCTTGTAAGTTAATCATAGTGTGCCACTTTGTTTAAGCAATAAATAGTAAGCTCACACTCTGTTGTATGTAGAACCTTGCTTATGTTCAGAATTTAGGAGATTATTGAGAAATATAATTGGTTAATAAGCTCCTTTAGTTTTAACTTCTTAGAACAAGGTTTGTTTCTACAGGCAGAAGATTTGCCTAAGATATTGTAATAGAAAGCTAGGTTCCTGTCTCGAGAGTTAAGTAAAAATTGATTATTCTAGTATTCCTCTGGACATACTTTAGAAGATATGTACCAGTGATTTGTACACTTGTGTAAATCTAATTTGCACAATGTAGTAGATTGGGGGGTTTTATCATATCAGTGATTTTAATAAATGGGACTTTTATGATGGGAGATAAATCACTTGTATGTAGAATTTGTGATTTGTAATATTTCTTAACATACCTCCACTTTTTTTAATTATTTAAGACTACTTGAATTTGAAGGTGGATTTTCTATTAAATTGACAATAGAGTAATGGCAGCTTTTCAGGTGAGATGTGTGCAGCATGGTTGTTAAAGCTAAAGAGGATAGACATGCATACACAGGTAATGATCCAATACATCTTTTTGGTATTGATTTAAAAATCTCTAGGAACATGGTTTCATCATTTAATAAATACAGTCATATATGTTCTAAATACTGTACTTTGGTTTTTACTGTGAAATAGTCTGTAACTTGGCTTATGAAGGTAATATAAAAATGAATAGGTAGCCATGTTTTTAATAATAATTTACATGTTCAAACAATCTTATTTCAAAGTTGAAATGAAATGTATAAGTCTTGTCTAACATATAATGTATGTTAGTTACCCTGAAATCAATATAATTCAATTAAAACGGAAAGTTTTTAGTAGTTCTTAATACTATAACTAGCTCTCTACTAGTTTGTAACAAATCTGTACTGAATAACAAAGGCCTCCTACGCACTATGCGGCTAGCCGCAATGCGGCCAGCCGTGCGGCTGACCATACTCAGATATTTGTACAAGAAAGTAGTTTTTATTCACACTGATGCGGCAGCCGATCAGCAATATTGATTGCTAACGGCTGACCGTACTCAAGATATTTGTACGAGAAAGTAGTTTTTATTCCCACTGTGATGCGGCAGCCGGTCAACCGTTCCGGTCGTTCTGAGCGTGCGTCTCGACTGACGGCCAGCCGGACGATTGCCCTATACACTAGGCGGATAGTGCTAGTTTGCGGTTGCCCGCCATTAACGGTTAACGTGTTTATAGACGCTAGTGCATTAACTATGGATTTCGATACGGAAAAATTAATATTAAATTTAATCAATAGCTGCTACTTCTTCGACGTCCATCTTGGAAATGAAGCGACCCAAACACAAACCACGACGGTTTCAAACCGCAAATTCCGGTTAGGATTGCGGCTATCCCCCAGCCGTATAACCGCAAGCGCAACAGCGTCCTGCGGTTAGCCGCACGGCTGGCCGCATTGTGGCACGCCACATAGTGCATAGGAGGCCTAAATTATAGTTAACTTGTTTAATTGTTCATTGTTTTAGTTTTAAAATGACATGATTCCCATAAACAACCTAAGTTTGTATATTTTGTTGTGATACATACAATTGTATAGTTATGTTCCATTATTATAAATTATTAGAATGATATGAAATTTTGATTTAGATTTTGTAAAAAAATGCTGTAAGTAGGTAGGTAATTAGGTAGATATTAATTTTGCAACTAGGATTTGATGAGAGCCGGTATTAGTGGAGTTGCATATATGGTGCCAAATGATTATGATAATCAGTTTCCTTAGTTGTTTAAAGAACAGCTTTACATTGTCTTTATGATGACTACATATCTGACACAAACCAACCCATAGCCCTCATTATGAAATCTGCTTATGTATACCAGCCCATCAGTACCACTCCATTGCATCAAGTAGTATGCCCTTACACAAACCAGCTAAAAGTGAATTGATTATTAAAACTTAATGTTGTATGCTCTGTTCGAGGGCCTACATGCGTGAACAAAATTGCTGAAAAAGATTTCCATTTGGAATATAACTATATAGAAAGAGAAAATGTTAAATATAAAAAGTGTGGGATGAATTGGAAGATGAAGTTAACTATGACATTGAATATCTTGTAGAACAAGTGAACTTCTCATACATGCTGAAATCAGCAGATGATAATTGTTAATCTTTCTACACTATTTATTTTACATGTTGTGTATAACTGATTAAAATGATATGGATATTAATAAATGAATGTACTACCTATTGAATAAAGTTGTTATATCCCAGTAGCCGTTAAATTATTCACTAAAATTACTAAATTGAATGATGGTATTGTCAGTAACTAAGGACAATTGTAATATTATAAAATGTTCAAAATGCCAAGGTAAAGTACGTAGATCCTCGGAAGGAGAGGAGGTCCGTACATTAGACAAACAATATAAGCTCCTTGTTGATTTCCCCTTTTAAAAATATAATCTTCATATGTTGACGCGTTTAAAGGAAATTTCGATTATAAGTTAGAGGACGATCGATGTGTTGTGAAACTTGTGAATCATACGGCGCAATGCCGCTATTTTCATCGATGGGTCCCCGAAAGCCCGGCTCCGAGCCTGCGGTCCCATACCTAAGATCCGAAGCATTGGCGGAACCAGGGAATAAATAGCAAGCGAAGATCATTGGCGTTTTAAATGAATGAAACTTTAAGCCTCTAATACACAACGAAGTTTATATTTATTCGATAAAATCCTGCTGCGTGGTCACCTTAATCTTAATAATTCTTCATAGGAATTAGATTATTATTGGAAACCAAACCGTATGTATTTTGATACTGTTCAGTAAAATAATCCTTAGTAGAAATCAACTACTAAAGGATAGACCGTATCATTGGTCAATTTAACTTCCGTATGCTAAGTAAATTGTAGGTTTCCTGTGCTAAGCGTTTCAATTGTGGGACCACCTTTGATAGATTGAAACTTTTGTATGGCTTCTTTTACGAACTAACGGTTGAATTTACAATCGCTCAAATACTATCTACTAACGCTTAAACCATACAAAAATACCAAATTCCATTATGGTTTCCTCACGAAGTGAACTTGTGGTGTTCGGTTGAGGGACCATCTTCTGCACGCTAGTTCTTTTTATACAGGAAACGGGAAAGGTCGATATTTAATATGATAAGTTTTGCAAATGTTTTACTAAGAGTAGTCATTCATAGCAGTTGTAAATTGTAACTATGTTAAGAATTATGGATGCCTCTCAGTCACGTCTGAGGGACCACTTTTGACCGATTGTAGCTTTGGAGTGGCTACTTTTACAAACTAGTGGCTAAATTTACAATTGTTTGAGAACTTTTACTAAAAGTTGACGGTTTCAAAAGCTCAACATTCATATGTGGTCCCTCAATGGGAACGCTCGTGTGCAAATCGCCTAAATTGTCGAACGGTGAAGATCCAAGCGACAACCGACAACTCTGTGGTGAAATATATATTATACATACATTCATAGATAGACTCGCCTGTTTCCCAGAAGGGTAGGCAGAGACAACGGACTTCCATTTGTCACGATCCTTGCATACCTACCTCTTTCGTTTCGTTTACTGACATAATATTCTTCAAACATGCTCGCCGGTTTAGGGTACTTCTGACCTGACCTTTCTTAAGTACGTCTCCGATTTGATCGGAGACGTACATCGGATATATATTATACACGTTTTTATTAGAAAATAAACCTTAATTTTTGGACTATTACGGTTTTTTCTCACCTGTAGGTAGGTACAATATTTGAGGGGAGGCTGAGCGTCGATGTAGTTGAAACTTGCTAAAACCTTGGATTAACGATGTCTTTTGTATGTCCTGTGTTAGGACAACAACTATTATACTTAGGTACTACACAAATATTCTAATTGTTTTTATGAACAAAAAGTTCTTATGATGTGTCCATTCTTCAGGCCTACGTACCAAAATATCAGCTAATTATGGTGCAACTCCATCAGTAACAGCGGATATATATATATTCGTTACGACTTTAAGACAGTATTGTAAGTGTAATTTTTGACGAATTCACTTATTAAATCATACGATTCATAACGTCTGATTCTATGCACTCCACAAATGTATGCGAAGTGCCATCGAAAATAAATTTACGGGTCAAGGTGTCAATATACTTTCTTAAGATAATTTATTATTCAAAATAATTATTATTTCTGATACTACTAATACTATTTCAAATGTACGACGAGAACAATCATAATGTAGGACATTATATAATTGTTAGATACCCATATTTTTTGTTCCCTCTTTTACATTTTTTCTGCCAAAAGTTTTTATTTATTTTGTCGTAGCAGTCGTTATAACACATACCTAAGGGATCTTAAAGTCGCAACGCTAAAATATTTACCTCAGATAAGGAAAACAAAATATAGGTAAACCTATTGTTATACCCATCTCGTATCGTTATGTAAATATTTTAACTTCTTACCATTAGTCGTAAATAAATACGATACGTCGAATAAGGATGGTACGGAATCCTTGGTTTATTTTGATGGGCAATGGTTATCCTTATATCAAGAGTTGTTCATGCCTCCCAGTGGACCTCTGACATTGCTCATTGAAGTCTAATGACGGGCTGGTTGGCGTAGTTGGTAAATGCTTGCCTTTCAAGCCGCAGGTCGAGGGTGCGATTCACACCCAGGATAGATATTTGTATGTATTTACAAAAGAAAAGTAGTATATGTACCTAGTAGGTAAACTTTACTATATCAGTTAACTGGTTAACATAGTACAAGCTCTGCTTAGTTTGGAATCAGATGGTGGTGTGTAAATATTTTCAGATATTAAATGGTGACGCAGAGATAAGCCACTTTTACGGTCATCTTTTTAAAAACCGTACGCCTAGTTGCTTCTCATAGTTCGGTAAGGGCGACTATTAGCACACGCTTGACTCTTTAATTGAGAAATCTTTAAAAAATATCTTGTTACTACATAGTTTTAAATGTAATAGATATAGGCTTTCGTATTACATATTTAGTAGGAGTCACCAATTTAGTGAGACCAATAAATTAGTAGAAGGAGTAGAAAATCAGAAGCGAGTAAACATGTAAAAATATTTTATTTTATCTGACTTAATTTTGAAGTTATATTTCTTTTTTAAACGTCAGTCACTATCATAGTGAATTTGTAGAAAGAAGGTTTTATACTGTAGTTGTTGCCACTATACCACCATCCCCTAGAGACCGGGTTCCGGGCGATAATAGCCGGGAAATTGAACCCTACGCCCCGAACGCGTCTTTTTGACCGTATCTTCATCAGCACAAGGTAAGTTATGGCTATTCCTCGATGTATTGTGATGAGTGTGGTGGTCAGTGGGAGTGTTTGTGTTAGTGTTAGAGTGAGTGTTAGGTAATGTGGCGTGTTCTGAATTTGTAGAAAGAAGGTTTTATACTGTAGTTGTTGCCACTACACATACAATCATAAATAATCATTAAGTTACGACCTTATGTTACACCTTGTATATCTATCCGTACGAAGCTAGGGCGGGCCGCTAGTGTTTCATTTTAAGATACCATCTCCCACATCAATAAAACATAGGGTGCCGAGATTAAGTACAGTGCCGATGTACAAACACCGCTCCGTTTGTGTAAATAAAAACAATTTGGAATGATTGTAACAGTAGATGTACAAGATGGACCAATGTTTTCGTGCGGGTCACTGAAAACTGCAGGATGATCAGCGCAAGACCGGCAATTGTGGAAATTTTAAATGTGACCCTTGGGAAAGAGGACCGGATCCGCCAATGTTCCCAGAGTTATGGATGCTGCAAATCGTATAGGACTAATGGACTACTTATGCGGACCGGAGTTTCCAAGATTGCAGTACCTACTTTGCCTGCTCGGCTCATACATAGCTATGGAATTTCATTACTTACTTAATAAAATTTTGCCTGTCGAAACTTGAGTTTAATTAAATTCACAATTAGGCATAAAATTATTTAATTCAACAATAATACTTAGTTTAGAACTAAGCAAACTATATTAAAGATAAACCAAAATAATATCTAGTTAGGTTATCTTAAAGACCTAAATTAATTAATGTCAACATTGCCTAGGGCTGCCAATTAAATTCACAATCTTCTTCTACTATATAAAAATAAGTCGGGTTTTCCTTCCTCACGATATAACTCCAGAACGCACGAACCGATTTGGCTAATTTTGGTCTTGAATTATTCGTGGAAGTCCAGGGAAGGTTGTACGTAGAAAAAAAAACTTAAGAGGTGTCAAGGGATGGAACGAAGTTCCTTTCGATTAATTAGTGAAGGAATTGTAATTTTTTTTCAAGCTATAATATTTTTTTTTATTATTATTAACAAATATAATGTAATATAAACTTAATCAGTAGGCTCAATTTTCGTAATAATTGGCTTGTGGTAACTGAAGTAGGAAACATATGTTTGGGATTCTATTTTATTTAAATGTCTTGAAAAAACTGCATCAATGGCAGTATTATATTTTTTTGTTGATTCTGCTGGATTATTGTTAATTCTTAAATCAAATTCTTCAAGCGACCATAGGCTACGGTGACCGCTAAGCATCACTTCGTCCATTTACTTGTTTGTTAGAAGCGATCAAAGGCTACGGTGACCGCTTAGTATCACGTGGTCCATATTGTTTGATAGAACCGACCATAGGCTACGGTGACCGCTTAACATCACGTGGTCCGTATACTTGTTTGTTGGAAGCGACCATAGGCTACGGTGACCGCTAAGCATCACGTCGTCCATATACTTGTTTGTTAGAAGCGACCAAAGGCTACGGTGACCGCTTAGCATCACGTGGTCCGTATACTTGTTTGTTGGAAGCGACCATAGGCTACGGTGACCGCTTAGCATCACGTCGTCCATATACTTGTTTGTTAGAAGCGTCTATAGGCTACGGTGACCGCTTAGCATCACGTGGTCCGTATACTTGTTTGTTAGAAGCGACCAAAGGCTACAGAGAACGCTTAGCATCACGTGGTCCGTATACTTGTTTGTTAGAAGCGACCATAGGCTACGGTGACCGCTTAGCATCACGTGGTCCGTATACTTGTTTGTTAGAAGCAACCATAGGCTATGGTGACCGCTTAGCATCACGTTGTCCATATACTTGTATGTTAGAAGCAACCATAGGCTACGGTGACCGCTTAGCATCACGTGGTCCGTATACTTGTTTGTTAGAAGCGTCCATAGGCTACGGTGACCGCTTAGCATCACGTGGTCCGTATACTTGTTTGTTAGAAGCAACCATAGGCTACGGTGACGGCTTAGCATCACGTGGTCAGAGAAACATGCGCACGCCGCACAGCTGCAAAATATGTCGTGAACAATTTTTCGTGAGAATTTTTTCCGTCTAGCCCCCTTTCACAACGCGAGATAAGAAACTTCGTTCCAAAATTAAAAAAAAACCTTGAAAAACTTTTATTACTATGCCTTATACGTAGCGAAGCACTTACCGGGCCGCTAGTTACGAATAAATATTAAATTCAACAAAAAATCTTAGCTTAGAACAAAGAAGACTACCTACCTTTAAAGGCCTAAATAAATTAATGTCAATACTGTCTAGGCCTGCCATTAAAATGTGCCAACCGGAATAAGTAGCGTTAAAAAACCGCATTTTGCAGTAAACCCAGACATTTTACTTTTTGTTTAATTTGACGGTGCCGCGGCGTGTGTTTTGAAAAAAATACCCGGACTATTAACGAATCTTGTCTGAACGCAAAAACATTCTCTATTTTCCGAAGTCTTTGGGTAGAGGCAAAGTGTAAGGCACAATGTTGTCTTGATTCGAATCGTAGTCTCTGTAGTCTAACAAATTATTCGGTTCAAGATGCTCCGACCAGTAATTTTCCAGCTTGGGATCCAAAATTTTCTTCCAATGCTGAAAAAATAAATTACTCATATGTTTCTGGCCACACGGGAAATTAATTAGTCTATCCTTCCGCTGAGGCAGAAAGGTTCTCGAGCGGCGCTCACGAACCGCAAGACGCAGCGTTGGCTGGCCCCCTACAAGATGGACCTGAATGACCTTGTGAGGGTCTCTGGAAGCTGCTGGATATGGAGACCGGAAATTTTGGAGATCTTTGGAGGAGGCCTATCTCGTGCGTTTCAGTTGATATGATAATCCTAACTATTTTCATTAGGCCGCACGTACCTATGTTAAAATTATAAACTAAATAGTTGAGTTTTTGTTACACATATTTTGTGGTGGTGTGTTGGTTTTGAAAAGCGGACCATGACTAGTTACTTCTCGGACAATTGATTCGGAAGGCCCCTATTGTCCGTGCAGCAGTGAAAGCCTCCTAGTTAAACTGTCTAGCAAATAAAGACTACAAACTTGGAACCTCAGGGCGACTCATTGCTATGCAAGAAAGGGTCTCAGGTGATTGAGGATCTCAAGGAGAATGGTAGATACTAATTTAATGCTGCAATCTACATCTCTATCTACACGATGAATAAAGCCGCCTGACCTGACTGACCCAATTTAATTACAACCTCGTTCGTGTCGGTCTAATTTGTTATGAAGTCTTGTTCGTACAGTCTATGACACATCAGTGAATATATTTGCTTTTCGAAAACCGCCCATACTACTATTGTAATAAAGACGCTAAAGATATGGTAAAGTGTATCCACCGAAATGGCGTCGACGGTACCACGGGAAGTACTCGTGACATTCTAAAACCAGAAAAGGAAACCAGGAACCCTTATAGTAGTTCATTTGGTTGTTGGTCTGTCTGTCGGACCGTTTTTCTCATAAACACGTGGATGTATTAAGTGGAAATCAATATCACATACTTAGGTCGACAATCCCTTCGAGCTCTGAAAAAATCAAACTTCTTAGGTACGGCCGTCAAGCCGAAAATTTTGACACACGCAAGAGTCAAAAGCTATACCTAAGGTTCGTTAGATCTCTTTTATCCGAAAATCATGAAATAAGACAAGAAACAATGTCTCATAACACAAGGAAAGGGAAAAATTTTGAGTACCGTAGATTTCTAACTAGTTATGTAATGTCATACAAAAAACCAAGAAATATTTTTGAGACCCGATTCCACTATAAGTATTTCTCTATGGTCGATTCCCACGATAGATGAACTACTTACATGCCTACAAGTTTGTTCGGAAACTTCGGTGTGAGTAAGACTCGCACTTTGCTGCTTGCAAAGTCCCCGCCAACAATGATTTTTAAACCATTTCTTATACATATTTCAAATTTATGAGCATTGTAATTTAAATACATAACTACTTAAAGCCGACACTGCTGTCGTAATGACGCGTATAAGAATATACGTATAATATATAGGGTACCTATTGAACTTTAGACTATAATAGGTAATATATGCCACCGTAGCATTAATACTTACATTCTTCGTGTGCTCGACCCAAATCAAAATAACCGTGTTCGCGTACTGTACGGACAGTTCTTTTGCCTTGTTCAGGCATTTGAAAGCCAGGTACTTCTTGCCTCGGATGTAGCAGTAGTAAGCGTACATCAAGTAGTATCTACAAGTAAGAATTCTCATATAGGTATATAGATCATAACAATGTGTAAACTCCATGTGGACGCATCGGTCTTGCACTCGTCATATTTCGTATATAGGTATCTATATATTTTTAAGTAAACATCCTTTATAAGGCTACAATAGTTCTATCAAGTTTTCCTAGGAATAATGATCTCAGTCCCTAGACCGGAGTCAGTAGCTATGTTGGCGATGCTTCACCTCCACGCCTCCAGCGACCACATAATACTGTCGCCACGTCCGTCATCATACCACCATACTATCTATGATAGTGAGGAAGTAGGCTACAATAGTTCTATCAAGTTTTCCTAGGAATAATGATCTCAGTCCCTAGACCGGAGTCAGTAGCTATGTTGGCGATGTTTCACCTCCACGCCTCCAGCGACCACATAATACTGTCGCCACGTCCGTCATCATACCACCATACTATCTATGATAGTGAGGAAGTAAACAGTGTTTGCGCTCAACTTCTTTTTCATCACTTTTACAGTTAGGCTAAGGCTCTTCTATTGCACCGTACAATTGCATTTGCACTATGTACCTATTGCAGGAATTACCGAAAGGCTCGTTGCCAAGGCGAATTTAGACCAGGGCCTGTTAATTAGGTAAGTATACAAATTGTAAGTAGTTTGAATATCCTTAAATATATTCAAACGAAGATGGCAAGCTACTTCAGAAGAGTGTCGAATCGAATACAGCATTTTTTTATTACCGTGGTCGGTAAATCGGCGTATATTTGCAAGCTTTGTCCAGGTAGTTGTTGAAAAATTTCTTTAGCGTTTTCTTCAGAGCTGTTATTTTCTTTACATTTCTATTGTCCATCTGTAATATATGTAACAGTATAAGCGAGATTTAGTATTTTAAAAAAACCTTTAACTTTATAGGAGCAATAGTGATCTCTTCCATACAACGAATGAATTGGATATACCAAAATTTATATGAAGAACAAAAGTGGTTGAAGTTAGTGTACAGAATAGATCGGTGAGTGAGCAAAATTTTGTAACCTACTAGAACTACTTAAATGCATAAATATACTTAGATATTATTAACCTTAAATACATAAAAATATATTCGCAACTCATAAAACATATTTATTATTGTCAATCACCATGGATGAGTTTAATATGAAAACACGTGGTGCCTGCGGTCGGTGCCGGCCTTACTAATTAA
Organism: Pseudoips prasinana; assembly: GCA_951640165.1. Lineage (NCBI taxonomy): Eukaryota > Metazoa > Arthropoda > Insecta > Lepidoptera > Nolidae > Pseudoips > Pseudoips prasinana. The sequence goes on along the minus strand of OX621251.1, from coordinate 24,334,034 downwards.
CTTGTTGTTGTTATTGTCATTTGGCACACATGTACTGATGCCTGACGACCCTATGACTCAAGTTTTTATCCTTCAATACGCCTATACAAAAGTCAGACGGCCAAAACAATGATTAATTCTTGTTCAAGCCGTCTTATCGTACACAGTCTTAATGATTGTTCCTGAAATAAACGTTGTAAAACCTATCTTAGAGATTTACTGTCCGGATTGACCTTCAACCCTCGATGGCAGAAACCAACGATAAAACATGTAAGGTCAGCGTTGCTGACGTAACTCTTACTAAAAACAACAATGTTCCGACCTCCTCACCAAACTAAATCAACCACCCAATTTTTTTACCTTCTTAGCGTAAAGTACAATAATCCCATTAATCGTAAGTTGGCGAGCAGTCAATTCTTAAAAACTTTGAGTGACTTGAGACTTTTATGGATTCACCTTCAAGGCTTACCTCATGCTCCACTTACTAAACGGGACATATCCGCGTTAATTATTTCAATGGCTTTCGACAACTTTGTAGGTTCTGCCTGAGAGTAAATCTGAAGATCCTCTGCGTAAAGGTGGTGCCACATGGTTGCGTATTATACGCAACCATGTGGCACGCCAGTATCGCCTCGGTGCATCACCAACTAGATAAAGTTACGAGAGAGTAAGAGACGACCAAACAGGTAACTGCGAAACGAGTCATATTATGCCGATGGAGATATATTAAGAGAACGAAGAATGGTCAGGATGTCTAAATCGACAGTGTATTTTTGGGGAAAGGGGGCGATTTGGGCTTTTTTCCAAGAAGATGCAAAGATACCATTAGAGACGGAATAATTAAGAAGTGTCTGATTCTGGATAGGATTTCGCGAAGGACGGGTAGGATCATGTTACGGCTGATGAACTCGTTACCAATAGCATTGGACGTGACTAATAGCACGTTTTTCTTACCATTACAATCCGAAAATTGTCATAAAAAAAACTGTGGATTACTGTGGGTATCTTGGGTAACTAATATACCTACTGCCAGACTAGGTACACACAATTATGGCAACCAAACAACTGAAAAACATACTTTGACGGTCACCGTAGCCTAGTTGGTAGTGCTCCTGCCTACGAAGCTGGTGGTCCTGGGTTCGAATCCCGGTAAGTGCAAATATTTGTGTGATGAGCACGAATATTTGTTTCTAAGTCATGGATGTTTTCTATGTATTTAAGTATTTATCTAAGTATGTATATCGTCGCCTGGTACCCATAGTACAAGCTTTGCTTAGTTTGGGGCTAGGAAGATCTGTGTGACATTGTCCCTAGATATTATATTATTATATTATACTTATATAATGTCTAAATACATACCTACATGTCATAGATAAATCAAAACCAGACACAACAATTGTGCTCATCGCACAAATATTTGCCATACGAATTTAAGATTTCGTTGACTTCAGAAACGCAGACCCATACACCCGAGCATTGTGCCAATCACGGAAACGAAGTAATAAAACCATATAAGCTATGAGAAGAAAAGTATGAGAGTACCATGTGACTTGCTCATTAAGTAGGTATATATATACATACATATGTATAAGTCCGTTCTCACACCGAGACCACAGAATAAAAAGTACTTACGTACATTGACACCATTTCATTATGCATACAGACTTCATGAATTCATAACGACTTAGGGTACAAAAATGAATTAAGATTTGAGACACAATTCCTTTTGATATTGGACGTACTTAAAACTGCGGAGGTTTTTAACGTTAAAACATTTTGACATACTTTCTGTGAAACATTCGGTTTCTTACTCTTACTGCTCTCTAGGTAAAAAGTATTAGGTGTTTGAGCTTGGGACTCCGTAGTTGAATATAGGTGCTAGATAACTAGAGAACGCTTATAATTATAATAAAGGTGACTGTACCTCCTTGACCAATGTTATGAGGCTACCCTCAACGAGATGGATCACAATCAACATATTAAACTCATGTCGATCAAACTTCATCTTGAACAGCTCCTTTATCTTTTCCTTCCACATTATGCACCTCTCCCAGGCACCTAATCGGACCGTTCTGGAATAATGTTTACATAACAGTTTCAACAATAATTCGACAGTCTCAATTCTTTAACTCTTAAGAATTCTAGTAGGTATATATAATAAATCGGTTACTAGATTATCATTTCATAGTGTAACTAGAAATTAAGTTTATACAAAAGTTCTTGTAACTCCAATATGTATTTTTGTCATACAAATTATACTAAAAATATTTGCATGCCGATACTTGGCAATGCATGCGAATCTATCTTAATTTGAAAGGCCTATTTTTTCTGTACCATGTTTTAAAAAATAAAATATTACTCTTATTATTAATCACAAAAAATATTTATTCGTTACTATATAACTAAGACATAGACTTTATAATGCTCCCTTTTCGAACTACTGAATATAATATTAAATTACGTGTCCTCAGTAGTCCTCACACGAAAATCTTTGTAAGTACCTATTGCTAAATTCAGTGATAGGTATAGTTACTAATAGAAGTGCCTTACATCAACCACATGCAAACATAGAAGTTCCAAGCTGCCTCTGGGGTCCTGGTTCTGAGGAATGAATCACCTTTTTTAATGTAAAACTTTTCGCAAGTTGTGTATGATTCCACGCAATAACCCGTACTGAGCAAGATTATAATTGCATAGCAATAGTACCAAGTTTCAGCTGGAAATAGATAAAAGAGGTCATTAAAAAGTGCTTGTGGTGCTGCTGGTATAAAAACTAACATAGGTGCAAACAATTGTGCTGGTATAGAATTGAGAACATGTTTTTAGGTACCAATCATCATTATCGTACGGCGTGAACTTTCTTATGGTTATAATTAACCAGATAATAAATTACGAAGTAAATTTTTCTTGCTGCAATAGCATGGGATAGTATTTAAACTACAGTGGATAGTATGCCAAAACGGCCCATGGTCATGATGTGGGAGGGTGCCTAGTACTCGATTTATACACCGTCCTAATACCTAGTACCTTTATGCTCCGCATCTATTTCGGTTTTGAACTAGACCTTCCCTGAAGTGCAGAACAGTATCCGGGTGTGAAACTTCTATGTTCAACGTATGTGTGCTATATATTTCTCCACTCAGACCTATCTACCTGCCTTTATATGCAGTTTCGTTGGCGTTAGACATGGTGATCATATTTTTAACCGTTGCCATAAGCAATTAGCAATTCTAAACATAAGTCTAATTGCATGTCTGCCGTATTTTAGGTATCTGGGCTAAGAAAGTTCTTTAATTGACTTAATAAGAATGGTGCGATCGCAATTAATGAAAAAATATGAATAAATAAACCCGTCAACTCCAACGTTACAGATTTGAATAAATCTAAAAAGTTGATTACTACATTTTAACTTGTCTATATATATATCATAACGATTTCATTTCATTATATCGTAATGATTATAGGTCATGAAGAAACAACTTACAACAAATATCGTAATGGTCAGTTAGGTAGAGGAACTCCCGCATGATGACAACCATGTCGTGGATCTTGAGATCACAGAGCAACACCTTCAGCATGGAAAGCACTAACATATGGCGTGTAGCTATGTTAGCTACGATGGGCAACATGTGTATCACTGAGAGGCCAAACTCCAGGCTCTCCACTCTTTTACCAGCTTCTACACTAAAATGTAAACAAAATTAATGAAAACATTAACCCAGAGCTATCAGTATAGATGAGATTTCTTTACAGACGGTATTGATTTCGGTACCATAAGATTAAGACAGATGTAATGTAAGACCTTCTTTGGCAATTAACACCGTATTAATAACATTACTTCAATACCACGTACTCCTTAAGTACCTACATTGATGGTATTTTAGATACCATTGAGGCATTTCAATAATTCCCAAGCATGCTGTCAGGAAGTTCTGCCAAACGTAAAAAAAGTACTCAAATAGTTAACAAAGCTGTGGTTTGTTAAATATTTGAGTGTGGTGTGTTTAGAATAAGTAGTGGCCGCAGGATTAATTGGTCGATCTGTCTTTTTAGATAGTTTTAAGAGAGGTAGGGCACAGCGTTGATTCGCTCAAAGAGCAACCCGACTAGGGAAGTACCTCCACCTTACAGAAGACATTCCTTAATAATAACATTAATGTTGTCTTTCTGCGTGTGAGAAAGATCACCAGAGATCATCGGGGTAGTAGGGAAGGGTCAGCAACACTGGTTTGCTGACTCTTTTAAAGGCCGGCAACGCAGCCGCGACTCCTCTGGTATTGCGAGTGTCCATGGGCATAATGGCAATCACTTACCATCAGGTGACCCACTTGCTCACTAATATAAAAAAAAGAAAAACAAACAGGTTGTACTAACTAGAACAAAAATATGTTGGTGTACAAATGACAAACAGCTGGCACTTCGGTGACGTCCAACTGTCCACGTTTGCGTCTACAAATATCATTCGCACGCTGCTCCAGCTTCACACATTTTGCGAACTACAAAACAATTGTACACAGCGCTTGTATGCATCCCGAATCTCAGGTCAGGTTAATAAGTGAGACTGTTAACAAAAATTACCAGTATTTTGCCCTGTACCTACTAGATCCCTTCCCATCTTATGAGAGAGAGGGAATAGAAAGTACCTGTGTATCGCATACTTGTGGCCTATAATATGTCCATCGAGTCTGGCTGTCAGGGCCGACCAGGAAGACATTATTATATGGATGTTACCAGGGTTCTGTAGTCAGCTACACTAAAAAACCCCAAGGAAGTTACAGTTCCTATTTAGTAGCACTTTGAACGAATGTCATTCATAATGACATGCGCTCACAGTCGTGCTATATCATCGGATTGGTAGTTGGTAAAGCTAAGATCCTCCAATCCGATTCCAAAAATGGTAATTTTTCAAGTTTATCCAATTTCTTTTTATCTTGTCTTGTGTTTTTAATGTCCAGTTAGTTGCATTAAACCCACCATCTTAGAACGAGTTAACGACTCAAGCATGTCATACGGATTTCTCATACAAATACAGCATCGTCCTATCAATGATACGAATTTTACAAAAGATGTATATAGAAGAAATACACTGATATTGTCTTTTTACGTCATCTTTTATTTCGCCTGGATATTTTTCTATCAAATAAAATTCTAATTTTAAACAATGCTTCTTCCGTCATCAAGTTTGTCTTGCTGGTTATGGCGCCCAAAGAAATAGTCTTTGTCGATAAAGACCGTAGCAGTTTATGATGATTTTATCGTGTAGGAAACAATAGTATAGAAATATCGACATACTTTATGCATCTGTCTATAAATGGAGATCATATTGCCGTAGCTGAGGCACAACAGTTGCAAGTTTGAGTTGGTTCTGATCGCGTAGTGTAACGAGTATTTTGCGGCTAATTTCGCATTTTCAAACTCATTACATAACTGAAACAAATGTGTTATAATGTTATTGCGACACATGTGGCATCGACGGTAGCCTTTTGCAGTCGAAGTTGAAAAAAGACGTGTACCAGGCGGAAAACGTTCTTACATTGAAAAGTTTTACTAGTCTAGTGAGTGTTCTAGATATTTCTTCATAGAAAGTTCCAAAAACTCCTGCGCTCCTTCCAATGTACAAATGCGGGACTACATACAACGCCATCACTTGTCGAATTGATGCACCAAAATTGTATATTCTTGTCCACTGTCTGAAACATTTCATTATTTACTCAACTTCTCCTCAAAGAGACACTTACTATTATACTAGCATATTATCGAACGATAACGATCCACTCTCTTCGCACTAATCGGTTCGATTTGTGAACCTCAATAAAATATAGTCACGGTTCGCAAGATAAATCATGTATGAAATATAGAATTGAAGCTGCGTGAAGTCAATAATAAATATATAACAAATGAAGTCGATATTGGGATAGGCCACTTACTTGGAAGACGGGAAAGGATCAGAAAACAGCTTCATAGCCTTGAACAGTTGTGTCCTAGCCTCTCCCAAGTCTCCCGATTCTATCATGCATGCACCGCGCAAGGAAGCCACGATTCCAAGCCGAAAGTTGGACTGCCAGGCTTTAAGATTCGATGATATTTCGCATTTTTCCGTCTGGTGAGAAACAATAACTTTCTACATAGAGGCGACTGACATTTTATTGTATAACTTGTTAGCGGGTGTTACGGCTTAGCAAATATTTTGATTCTCCAGAGTCTGACGTTAGATATAGGTACTCAAAATCGAATGTAATGTGTAGATACAGGATAATTTATTAAAAATTCAATTTATCGAGATGGCGTAGTAGAATAAGCGACAAAGCTTTTCCAAACTGATTGCTTAAAATTGGCCGCAATTGCTAACGTTCAGTTAGCAATTGCGGCCAATTTATATTATATATACCCATTATTTATTTTATTTATATTAGGTCTTTACCTATGAAATTGCCGTTCTGCAGTACTGGCCATTTCAAATCAAAATAATTTTTGTTTGGCTAAGAATTCTAATTTCAAATTAATTTTATTTTAAAAACATGGATTCTTTTTTCCAAAAGTAGTCATTTCTTTATTGATTAGTGTTACATTTTCATCGCATTTCAATCTTTTTCGTCATCATGGATACGTTAAAAATTCGAGTAATTATGGAATATGAGTACCGTCGTGGCAGCAACGCGGCACAAGCGGCACGCAACATCAACGAAGTTTACGGAGCTAACACTACAAACCAACGCACCACCTGTTATTGGTTTGCTCGCTTCCGTTCTGGAAATTTCGACCTGAAAAATGAACCTCGCGGTCGTCCGAAGACTTTGGTCGACAATGACGAATTAAAGGCGGTTGTGGAAGCTGATGATACACAATCTACGGCTGAATTAGCAGCAGCTTTCGACGTTAGCGTCAAAACAATATTGGTCCATTTGCGTCAAATTGGCAAGGTAAAAAAGCTTGACAAATGGGTGCCCCACGAACTCAATGATCGCCAGCGCGAAGTACGCGTCGAGACGTGCCTTGCACTGCTCAACAGACACACAAATGAAGGAATTTTGAACCGCATTGTTACCTGCGATGAAAAATGGATTCTGTTTGATAACCGCAAGCGCTCAGCAAGTTGGTTGGATCCTGGTTCAGCACCTAAACAATGCCCTAAACGAAAACTTACCCCTAGAAAAGTGATGGTCACTGTTTGGTGGTCTAGCGCCGGTGTGATTCATCACAGCTTCTTACCAAACGGGGTGAGCATTACTGCAGATGTGTACTGTGAAGAACTGAGCACAATGATGGAGAAGCTGGCGCATCTCCAACCAGCATTGGTCAATCGCTCGTCTCCGCTGCTCCTGCACGACAACGCGCGACCTCATACTGCACAGCAGACGGTCTCCAAGTTGCAAGAACTGGGGTTGGAAGCTCTCCGTCATCCGCCCTACTCACCAGACCTTGCGCCTACAGACTACTACTTTTTCCAGAATTTGGATAACTTCTTGGCGGGAAAAAAATTCAATACCCGAGAGGCAGTACAAAATGCCTTTGAAGAATTTGTTGCCTCCCGTCCAGCTGATTTCTTTAAGAAGGGCATCAATAAACTGCCACTGCGATGGCAAAGATGCATTGATTGCATGGGTGATTACTTCGATTAATACAAATAAAAAAATTCATGAAAAAAATTCGTTTAAATTTTTTCATACAAAACGGCAATTTCATAGGTAAAGACCTATTATATTTTATTTATATATACCCATTATTATTTTAGTTTTCCTCTGGAGTTCTCATATCTAAAATATACGTCAATAAACGATTCCCTGACGCATTTGGAAGAAAATATCCGTCAAGAAATAGCAGCCATCACAGAGCCCTATCTGCTGAGTGGAAAATAGAAATTTTATTCGATTAAATGAGTGCCGGGAACGCTTTTGCTTACACTTGGGAGACATTATTTTCAATGTAAATGTATAGTGTATAAATGTATAGTGCACCTATGGACTATAGTTTATCTGCATCACCCAAAGGTTGACAGGTAGAAAATGCCTTTGGCATTAAGTGCTCCTCTGTATATATATATGTCCAAGTTTTTAAATAATAAAATAAATAATATACATTCCCAAATTATATTTTTATAGACATATTCCTTTTTAGTCGATACTTTAAAGTCTTTTGAAACACCATTTACTTGTAATACCAACCTTTATAAATTCCTCAACCTCGCACAGCAATCGAACCGCTTGTGGTATATTGACGTTAACGGAGACGCACAAATCAGCATATTCTAAATATGCCTCAAAAAGCTTCTCCTTCTCACCTAAAAATATATAATTAGTTAGTTATGCGCAACCACTAACGTGGGTAACACAAAATTGTGACACAAAAAAGGTCAAAAAAAGTTAGCAATTTGTTTTAAATTTGTTGTCATATTCATTGGACGACTTCTCAAGATCATGCTGGATATTATCTTATGAACTAAGCTAACTCTAAACAAAAGACTGTAAAGAAACCGCGAAATTCTGTCCTTCGGGGTACATTGTTGTATAACTAGGTAAATACTAAGAACTGAATCCGTAGAGGTTTAAAGCCCGACCGTCGTTATACACACAAGAATATTGAACAATAATAGGAACCTCAATATGACAACCATCAACAGATATGTTACAAAATATTTATAAAACTATAAAAATTGACAAATTAAGCTTATAAATAATAATTTTGACAATTAATTTTACATTAAAGAATTAGTCAATACTATACATACATATTTATTCGACGGTCACCGTAGCCTAGTTGGTAGTGCTCCTGCCTACGAAGCTGGTGGTCCTGGGTTCGAATCCCGGTAAGTGCAAATATTTGTGTGATAAGCACGAATATTTGTTTCTGAGTCATGGATGTTTTCTATGTATTTAAGTATTTATATATCTATATAAGTATGTATATCGTCGCCTGGTACCCATAGTACAAGCTTTGCTTAGTTTGGGGCTAGGATGATCTGTGTGACATTGTCCCCAGATATTCCCCAGATATATTTGTTGGAGGATGCTAACTCGAATGTGACTCAACGAGTTAGCATCTCGTGAGAACGGTCCGTGGACAATTAGCGGAATTAACACTAGATATTATATTTATATTTGGAATGTTATGGATTTCCGCAAAGTAACTCCTGATTCCATTACTTATATATTATATAGTTAACTTGTTATATAACAACCCATGTTCTGACTTTTTACAAGCTGTTTTAAAAGTATATGTGAATATAACGGGCCAGTTGGCAAATGCTTGCGTTCCACGCCGGAGGCCGTGGGTTCGATTCCCACCCAGGACAGATATTTGTGTTCACGTGTCTGTTTGTCTTGAGTCTGGGTTTAATTATCTATATAAGTATGTATTTACAAAAGGATAGTATTATATGTAATATATCAGTTTTCTGGTTTCCATAGTACAAGCTCTGCTTAGATATTATTATTATTATAAAACTTTTTTATTTTGTATAACTTACCAGCTCCTCGACAATGATCCAAAATGTTGCTGTAAACAGTCTGCAGGATGGGTAGACATTCGCAGTGATCCAGTTCCAACGAGGAAAAGGAGCGCACGCGCTTGTGCGCTGCGAACGATATCCGCCGCGGCCGGAACCTTTGATTCTCTGTATGCATTATATTTCCACGATTTAGGGTTCTTTGTAATACACCAACAACCACGCAGGACTAGATAGCTAACACCATAAGGAACAACTTTTGTCCTACGAGTTCGGATATAAATCGATACATGAAAAAAAATGTTTTTGTACGGACGACTGATGACTAGCTAGAGAAATGCGCCAAGTTCAAAGGTGTTAGCGCTGCACACCTTCCCCGCACTCTCGCAAGGATATATCACACTAATTATATTTATAATGGCAAAAGATTGTGTGTATATTTGTTACTTCTTCACGTCTTAACGGCTGGAGCGATTTTGATAAAATTTGGTATGGAATTAGCTGACACTCTGGTTTAACATATAGGCTATAATTTATTAAGTTTACCGCGGGTAAAACCGCGGTTTTATGTAATATTTGTGAAACGCATCGAGTTACATATAAACATTCAAGAGGGAAATTAAATGAATACCTACTTGTTTTTTGTATGAAAATAAAATCTAACAAATTATGAAAAGTTGTTGAACAAAAGTTGTTGTTAATGGTGTAAGCTATCTAGTCCTGCGAGGTTGTTGGTGTTTTACAAACAACCCTATAATTATGTAAGTACAGACGCCAGCACATCCAGCTACCCCAATCTGACAAATTTCTGTTATAGATTTTCAACTTTATTACATAAGCATAAGGTTCACTTTCAATTGGGGAAATTTGACAGATTGGGGTAGCTTGATGTGCTGGAGTCTATACAATTTAAGAGACATTGAACAGTAAATACTACCTACTAATTATAATTGCCTCCTCTCTCCTCTATCTAGGTACTAAATCATGACACTTAATATAATAGCGTTTCTGTATTCTAGCTGTATGCATGTATTTATGTAAATGTAGTCTTATGGGTTCCAATGCAGGAGTAAAACTTCACTGCATTGACTGCCACGGTGGCCAATTGGTAGCGTGTACAACAGGTTTGGGTTGTGGGTTCAGCACCTGGGTTGGGCTAAAAAGTGATTAAGAGATTTTTCTGATACGGAAATTTTCCAGTATCAGCCCGTATTCTAAGAGTCAGCGGTATTATACCGCCCCGCCGCGAGCACGTGTAGCCGTCGTCCATCACATCACACATCTTTCCGGTCGTGTCACTAATCGTCACATCGGATCGTGAGAGTGATGGAATAAAAAGTGCCCCTGTGTTTCGCGCAGACATTTGTACCCTATAATATGTCCCGCGCAGATTACTTCTTTTTCTTACTCTTCATTTTTTTTAAAGACAACACCCCCACTATGGAATCTAATCCCTGTGTCGCGGGGTACTTTGCAAACATAATAGACGGACACAAATTACATCAATCATTGGGACTGGGGGTCTACCGGCTACGTCGCCGAACAGCGATTTGTTAAATGGCGTTCAAATAAATAAAGGTTAAAAATGACTTAATCAATCGTTATATCGACTTTCATGACCACATGTGACGTCATAAATGGTCCGGAATAGATTGTCAACGTTGAAGCCGATTTAACGATTGATTAAGTCATTTTTAACCTTTATTTGAACGCCATTCACGAAAACGATGTTCAGCGACTTAGCCGGTAGAGCCCCTTGACTTGCTGCTATGGTCGAAATTCGACTAGGGGGTTATTAAAACACCTCGATGGCTTCGTTATTTTATACTGCGGCATCCCCTGAGCTATGTACATACCTACTTACCAATTAGATTATCATTGATAAAGCTTTCATCGGCGTACGACAACTGACCAGCAGAAAGTTCTTCAGGAATATTGAACTGAAACACAAGATTAATTTAAATTCTTTTTTAACCTTACTTTTACATGTAGCCTAGATCACTTCCACTGTTTAATCGAACAAAAGAGGGGAACAAGAGAGACTCAAGCCATCTAACAAATAAGACCCGCCTGCCTCAAACCGCTACCCCTTTTGTGGTTCGATCCATGGTGTCAGTTACTCGGAGGTAGGGCTTTCGATGTATATGTTTTGTGCGACTGTCGCTCTATGTTAATACGCCAAGATGCCGCCTGCTCGTCCGATTGGGGTATTCTTATTCCGTTCTAAGTAATTATCTATGTGCAATGGCATAACATTAAAAATACCAGCCAAGTGCGAGTCACCCTTTTCTACATTACTTTACCTTTAATATATAATTTTGTACACATTTTTACTTGGATAAATATTTTTTTTTTTTTAATTTGCTAGTGTATAAATGTTTGGTTCATTTTGGTCTCTATCACATATCTATACATATAATAAAATCGTAGGAAAGTCAAAACTGCACATTGAATATTTTTTTAAAAGGATACTTGGGGCGTGATCTATATTCGATATCGAAACCAAAAATATAGTTTTTAGATTTTTTGTCTGTTTGTCTGTATGTATGTCCGGGCTAAACTCAAAAACTACTGCATGGATTAACTTCAAATTTTGCATTAATATTACTAAGAGATCGGGTCAACATATAGGCTACATATTATCACGCTGTCACCTACTGGGCCTCCCCAGTAGGTGACAGCTGTGATCTTATCTATACATATAATAAAATCCTAGGAAAGTCAAAACTATACATTGAATATTTTTTTAAAAAGATACTTGTGGCGTGATCTACAATCGATATCGAAACCAAAAATATAGTTTTTAGAATTTTAGTCTGTTTGTCCGGGCTAAACTCAAAAAGCACTGCATGGTTTAACTTCAAATTTTGCATTAATATTACTTAGAGGTCGGGTCAACCTAATCTAATGGATTACCTTTGTGATTAATGCATCGTTGATTATTATTTTACTTTAGTTGACTTACTGACTTTACTTAAGGACAATTAATGACATCGGGTAATTTTTTTAAATAACAGTAGCAAAGTAGTCTTTAGTTTATTTCATAGCTAGGTTATTTATAGGTTAGGTTTTCTTTAATTCATATTGCTTATTTCTTTAGAAGTTATATTTTTTAGATTTAGCTAGAAATAAGTAGTTATATTGGTTATCATTCAAAATGGTCGCGGACGAAGTCGCGGGCACCAGCTAGTGTTTTTATAAAATAGGATGGCTAACGAGGAAGTGGGTCACCTGATGGTAAGCGATCACCGCTGCTCATGGACACTCGCAACACCAGAGGAGCCGCAAGTGCGTTGTCGGCTATTAAGAAAAGTAGGCTTCTTGAAGGTTGCCATGTCATACCGGAACTGAACCATTTCGCTACTTTTGAAGCTATTAATACAATTTATATACATATATGTAATACTGGTAAATATCTAGGTTATCAAACCCCATTAGGTACATTAACGTCTATTGCACCGCGACCGTACCGTGGCCTATAATCTATAAAAAAAAATTACCGGAGAGCCGGTCCCGGTAAAAATGTAGAGTCAACAATAAAACATACCGCATATTCTGACTCGGTTCCTTGTATGAGGAATTTGGGTGAATATTTGATCTTGGATTGTGTGCTTAGTGCAATGATCTGTTGCCGTGTGCGCTTCACATCTTCACTCTCTGCTCTAAGACCCTGGAGTTTAAACATTTTTCTTTTATTCATGTAGCATCCGAAGCACCGAGAAGGCGACCACAACACATTAGGAGAGGTTAGACATAGTCCAACCAAAATGTAAAAATTAAAGCTTAATCCGACATTCTAATTCAGTATTTTTTAATCTAGTCCCAGCAATGGGAAAGCATAATATAAATGTGTGACACTTGAGTATTAAGGTAGAATTAGGGAAAGGACTTACGTTATCACATCTTAGTCCCAAGAGTTTGGCAAAACACCCAGACCCACAGCTTGGGCACTTCCGTGTGTACCGTTCGAAGTATAGCAGAGTGCGCGCATGCATATCATGCTGTAAAAATCGCCTCGTAAATAACACTCCTATTACTTACTAGTCATTAGTAATAATAATGTCCTGTTAGTCGAATTTCAGCCGCAGCGGCCAATCTGAATGAAGACTAGCCATCTGCACCGCATAGGGGCACTATAAACAGGGGCACTTTCTATTCCATTACTCTCATGATCCAATGGGACAACAAGTGACACGACCGGAAAGACGTCAAGGCCGACGGCTTTACGTGATCTTCGAGGCACTGGGGTGTAATACCGCCAACTCCCAGACTTTGGGCTGATACCAAGAATTTTTTTTAACAGAAAATTATTAAAATAACTTACCTGCTGGCCAACGAGGCAGTCAAATTACTGATCAGTAGAAGGTAATTTACCAACCAAACCAAATTACGAAGTAATAGTGGTGATTTTTCACATCAGAAAGGGTCGAAAATTTCTGAATATTTACTTACCTTTTGGTTTTCAAGTAACAGATCGTATGTGGTACTACGAAAAATGGAATGTCTGAATTTCATGTAGCCACAAAATGCGTAGTCTGGCAAGTCACGGCAACCCACTGAAAATGATCGATAAAATGAATTCCATAAAGTAAATATATAAACTTAAAATGTGTAATTTCATCGCGTCACATAGTGAATCCTCACGTAACTTGGAATAGTTAAACTTATTTGATTTTCTGGTGTTTACTTTGGGGATGTGTTTAACATAGGGGAGATGTAGGTAATCGGGATCAGTTGGCAATCGTGATCACGTAATAAAATAAAAACCAAACGCGAGTGAGCGATTGTAACATACCTACATGCCAGTCGAGGACCAATAGCGTGCGTCGGCGACGGCGGCGGCCAGTTCCCGCCACGCGCTTGTCAGTGATACACGTGAACACGTTTCGACCAGTTTTGATGTAATTTTTCGTCTCCATTGTTTTGAAGGTAAGTTACGAAATATTTGAGTTTTTACTGTGACCATGGTATTTTATTTTAGACGTAGTATTAATCTTCTTAATTTATCAATATAAATTTCTATTAACAAGTGTTGTGTTTGTGCTTAGGTATTTTTTCTCGATGTTCTCAATGTAGGCAATTGGAATCAGGTGATCACCATTGCCGACAGTGATCACCATTGCCTACACAAAGTAGTTTATTAATGAAATTGTTATGTTATTGGTTTCAGATGGTGAAAGTACGTCCAAGAAAGACAACCAAAGCCAACTGGACTATGGACCAGCTGACGAAGGCTATCAAGCTAATCGATGAAGAGGGATATACAATGAGGAAAGCTGCACTTGCAATGAACATTCCATTTTCAAGTTTACACAAGAGATACAAAAAAACAAATAAGAAACCTCGCCTCGGACGAACTACTGTTTTCACGCCTGAGATTGAACAAGAATTTGCGTCCACTGTCAAAAATATGTCAAATCTTTTTTATGGATGCACCGCAACGCAAGTACGAAAAGCGGCATTCGATTATGCGGAATCCCTTAACTTGAAGCATAATTTTAATAAGCAATCCAAAATGGCTGGTCGTGTTTGGTTCGAAGGATTTACTAGCAGGAATAACATATCCATACGAAAGCCTGAGGCAACGAGCATTCACAGGATCACAGCTTTTAATAAAACGGAGGTTCACCGGTTCTATCAACTGCTGGAAGAAATTATGGCTAGATTTAAATTTCAACCTAAAAACATTTATAACTGTGATGAAACAGGAATTTCAACTGTCCAAGAGCCAGGCAAAGTGTTGGCCACCAAAGGGCAGAAGAGGGTGGGCTCAATCACAAGTTGGGAAAGGGGGAAAAATGTAACTCTTCTTTGTGCAATGAGCGCTGCTGGTGGATACGTTCCACCAATGTTTATTTTCCCACGGAAAAGAATGACACCAACTCTCGAAAAAGGTGGCCTAGCCGGAGCAATTTATAGATGTTCAGATAGTGGGTGGATTAATGAGGATCTTTTTCTGGGGTGGCTTGAGCACTTCAACAATCATGCAAAACCTTCTGAAAATGAGCCAGTTTTGTTGATTTTAGACAACCACGCAAGCCATATTTCACTAGCCATCCACGAATACTGCAAAACTAATCATATTCACATGCTTTCTTTGCCACCGCACACCTCTCATCGCATGCAACCACTAGATGTTTCTTTTTTTGGACCATTTAAGGCAGCTTACAAAAGAGAATGTGATTTCTTTATGAAGAGTCATTTAGCTGAAAGAATAACACCATATGATTTAGCGTCGTTGGTTAAAAAAGCATTCTCCGATGTCGCCACTATAAGCAAAGGCGAAGCAGGATTCAAAGCTACGGGTATTTTTCCACTGAACCCAAACGTCTTTACAGATGAAGATTTTGTAGCTGCTGAAGTCCTGCAATCTGAGCCTAACATAGTTGAAGATGTTGATCCTACAGCAGTACAACCATCTGCTGCTGACTTTGAACAACATAGTCCTCCTATTCCTAGTACATCGAGGGACTTTAATCAATTTACACCTGAACATACTACAGTGTCAACGTCTACACCTGAGCTGCCATTACCTATCACGACAAAAATACAAGATTTCATCCAGATGCCCAAAAAAACTCTTTTCCTTAAAACCAGACAAGGAAGAAAGAAACAACATGCAACCCTTCTCACTTCAACACCAATTAAAGATACTTTGATTGAAAAAGAAAACAAGAAGAAAGCTAAGAATGAAAAAGTGAAGGGAAAAGGTATAGGAAAGAAAAGCAAGCCTACGGCTGTCCTGAAGGCTACTGCTGCTGCTAAAGTAAAGAAAAGAATTCTACGGGAATCTAATGAGTCATCATCGTCGTCTGAAGTCAAAACAGATGATTTATGTCAAGATGATATAAACGACGATGTAGAAGACACTGGAAACCAGTGTCTCATATGTGGTGAATTCGGAAAAGATAAAGAAATGTGGTATCGTTGTACTTCTTGTGGGCTTTGGGCACATTCAGAGTGCACTGGGTGGGAATCTGCCCGTAATTATGTATGTGACAATTGTTGATCCCCATTGTAAACATACTGATCACCATTGCAAACCATGGTTGACAATGGTGATCAATACTGTTTTTTTTTTAAGTTACTAATGTTCCTAAAATAAGTATTATATGTGATTTAAAGTGATCTCAATTAATAGTACCAAAGCCAAATTATGCAAATAGACAAAAATAATAAACGATTTAGTAATAAACATGGTTTCATTTGAATTATTGCTTAGGTGATCCCAATTATCTCCCCTACACATATCGATACGAATGCAAACAACTGATCATGGAGAACACAAGTGTCTATTCCCTTGTCATATTTTGGTACTAGACGAGATACCCATTCTCGAAAAGGTAGTTATATGAGGCATTTTTCACTTGCTGCGATCCCTGTTAATTTCACATGGGTTACCCAGCTGAGATGTACAGGGGTCGCAGCAAGTGATAACTTGTTTCCTCCGCCTGCTGGGAAACCTATGTAACCTACTTGACGTGTGACACAACCACCGTCTCTCTCACTGTTTTGGAAAGAAGGAAACACCTCACAGCACATCGCTACAAGTACATAGGCACGGGTTGACATGTGCTTAAAAACACGTGAACAGTGAGGCGGACAGATTAAAAATGGCTAACATCCACCATCCACACGAGCATTCCAAACCATACCTCATTTTGATATCTCATACGAAGCGTAAGTATTATGAATAAAAAAAGTTCACCTGTTTTCCGTGTCCCCAAACAAGCGCAGTATGGTGGTCTAGCTTCACGCAACGCCGGTGCAGGATGCACAAGGACCAAAGAGGTGTCTCGTGTGAAATCACCACCCTCACACTCCAGTACTCTTATTTCAAACAACTTCGCTACCGCTGGAGAAAAGAGGATAGGTGCTATTAGTACCTATTTCTTATTTAGGAGAACTAATAGAATTGACATTGTAAATCCAAAACTATATTTACTGATTTTATGGGTTCTATTCGGTTTATTAAAATCACTTTGCCTTGCAACAGGAGATCGGATAATTTTTCAGAAACACATTTAATTAAACCGTCATAATGGATATACGTTGCAGTGTAGTAACGGTGACGAATATCAGAATCAGAATATCGTCACGGGAATATCTACTAGAGGACGGGCAGCACCTTCTGAGTGATATGACCATCTTACGGCGATCGCCAACCCGCCTGCCAAGCGTGGCGATTATGGCATATCCCCGCCAAGATTATTCTTGAGGGAGGCTTGTCCAGCAGTGGTCTTATTTCAGTTGCAATGGCGATGATAATGATAATGAATGTACCCAAAATAATTTATTTAACGGTATTTATGCACCGAAAATTATGTAAAAGCATTACTTTTTTGAAAATGGCCGCGCAAAAGCTTTAGCTGCTTAGCTATAACGTCAAACGTGCGTAAATTTTATTGAAGTATAAATTTGTTTACCTTGAGCGACTTTTCTCTCACATTCGGAAACCTGGCAATCAGCTAGAAGCAAGTGCATCAGCATTTTTCTGGAGAATACATCTCCTAGCACTGATCCACATTTCAGCAACATCTTCTCAAATGGAGTCAGTGAGTCATATATTTTCAGAATTATCGCTGAAAACAATCATGCATACATATAATAATCATATAACCTTGAAAATGAATCTATTTATTTATTTATCTCTCTCCCTAACATCTATCATTACAGGTCTTGACCTAAAGCGATAGAGCTGGTATTAAATTTATAAAATCCTTATTGAACAAAATTTTAAGCTAATTATGCATGTAACTAACTACATTTAACAGGATCTTTACGAATTCACGCAAATTACATGAGAATATATCCACTTTTTCGTGTACTTCATTAATTAATCTAATTCTCGCCAGGGTGAGTGAGGCTTTTGCCAGTAGATTGGTCCTAGCCACCGGTACGGCTAGCAGTTGTGGACGCCGCCTTTTCCACACGTAATGGTCCGGCACCTGTAGTCTAAGGTGACGCAGAACCCCTGGATTGTGTGCCTCACCACGCAATAGCTTTACCACATACGCGGCCAGAGTAAAGTTCCGTCTCACCCGAGTTCATTGTACCCGACCATACCAAGTACAATTATTTCTGTCTTCTCACTCGGTTTGGAATTCCTCCGTCAGCTTAGGTAGTTGAAAAATATAATTTCTTATAATATTATGCGGGTAGGCTTTAAAATGGAACGGATGGATGTCGATTTTTGGGAAGACTACTACTAACAGCGCACAATTTATGCTACAATTTATGTAAAAGAATGCCTTTTATGCTCGCTTGCACCAACGAAGAATTAGCTGTATATTGAACGATGCTACGGGACGGCATTTAATATAATACCTATATTATACAGTCATAACAAAATCACCAGTACGCAACAATATTCAAATAAATATGACTGGACACAGTTAATTACCATCCATTGTAACATCTATCTTCATATCGCTAAAGTTATAATTTTCAGCTAAAACAGCCATTTGTATGCGAGTATTCCCATCTTCCTGAAAGGTAATGAAAATAAATTCTCATCTCTATATTTGCATCGCTTTTTTCATTAGGCATAGACAAAGATTCAAACTTACTGCTTGACGTGAAGATAGATCATTGGGTGTACTTTCCTGTTTACATAACGTACTTAAGCTCATTGTACTGTAAATGCTCTGAAACAGAATAAAACCGAAAAAATCGTCTAACCACTAGGACAAAAAACAACAATGTTTTATTTTATCTCTACAAATTACAATGTAAGTAACAAAAATACAAATTTACCAAAAATAGTGTTGACAAACCATAGAGCATAATATGTAACTCGTGGGAGACCTAGAGTCTAAACTAAGCCGAGGCATGTATCTTAGCACTCCAGGCCCCCCCAAAATAGATGCGTCTCGTAGTTATTGTCAACGTACAGTTACATAAACGTGTTAGACTGTATGTGTGTGTGTATGTGTGTGTGTGTGTGTGTGTGTGTGTGTGTGTGTGTGTGTGTGTTAGGATGTATATCACAATATATCATCAAAAGTATTCATTAATATAATGTTTTTATATATTATATATAGTTAGGTTGATAATAGAATGACAATATGGGACTTAGGACTTCCCGTTCTAACTTGGTAATTTCGTACTAAATAAAATGTCAAGTTAAATTTATTTTTAAATTTACCTGGTAGCTTGATGACCGCAAGCCTGTCAGGTCGTCGGCCGACAAAACATCATCTCTCTTCTGGAGCATTGTCGATATGGGCATCACGGCACCAGACTTGTGCGCTGTGTTGCGACTTACCGTCACTATGCTGAGAGTACCTCTTTGCACTAAGGAGATAACGAAGTTTTGGATCCAGCCCGGGATTCCACCACTGGCGCTCTCGATAACTCTGTCATAAGGATTTATTTTCAGTTAATAATGTTGGCTAACAAATGTACCACCTTTCTGATAAATTCTGGAGATATTTCGAACGCAGAATTGCAGCGTTTTCTTTAAGGTGAAGGTGGCTAGTTCCCTATTCGAGCTGCTCATAGAAAAGTCCTTATTCTACGTGGTATATAAAAATCTCGCTAAATGCGAGTCAGACTAACACAATTATAGTTTAAGTAAATAATGGATAACTAATTTTTTAATGCTTCAAGTTTTTGATCGAAAATGGTTTACTACTACTTGTGTATTAACTTATTGTACTTTCGTCCATGGTCAGTTGATCATGGTGATTCAAGCCCAAAAGAGTGTTAGTTTGCAGTTCCATATAGGTACTAAATGGATTAAACCCTCGCTGGCTTTTATTGTCCGAGAACCAGTCAGCCTCGTAACGTCAAATTAAAAAAACCGGCCAAGTGCGAGCCGGACTTGCACATGAAGGGTTCCATAGCAGCAAGTATTTCAGTTGATTAAATGAATGCAAATTGCGGTTTATGACGTATTAAAAAAAACTACTTGCTAGATCTCGTTCAAACCAATCTTCGTTGTTAGTTTACATGGTAATATACATCATATATTTTGTTTTAGTTTTATCATTCTCTTATTTTAGAAGTTAGAGGGGGGGGGGACACCCATTTTACCACTTTGGAAGTGTCTCTCGCGCACTCTATACAGTTTAGATAAAATATATATTAGGAACCTCAATATCATTTTTGAAGACCTATCCATAGACACCCCACATGTATGGGTACGATGAAAAAAATAATTTTGCGTTTCAGTTCTATGTATGGCGACCCCCAAAAATAATTCTTCTTTTTCTATTTTTGTGTAAAAATCTTAAAGCGGTTCATAGAATACATCTACTTACCAAGTTTCAGTAGTACAGCTCTTATAGTTTCGGAAAAAAGTGGCTGTGACATACGGACGGACAGACAGACAGACAGACATACATGACGAATCTATAAGGGTTCCGTTTTTTGCCATTTGGCTACAGAACCCTAAAAAGTATAGTCTCACTGAGTGTGAGCCTAACTCACAGTAGGCGTGTGTGGTGTTAACAGACGTAGAGCTTAGAGTTTACCTTCTAGAAAACGCAGCAACAAAGAGATAAATGGAAAAGTGGACTTCTGTTTTGCAGCACATTGGGTAAAAACAATGCGATGACCGGTTTTGACGCGTTACCACTGATTAACTCACTCGAAGTCAAACGGCAACTGGGTCATTAACGCCCCTGTACTACTTGAAGACATTGTATGTAGTAGGCATTGACTATTAAATTTGCTCTGCCCATGGGCCTTATTTTTCTTATAACCTTTGCTTCCTCACCACTTTCAATGTTTTTCTGAATCTTAACCCTGGTTACGACCTGTTCGTGAATGAATAGAAGTCATTTCTGGCAATATGCCTGAAGTTCGAGGTGACTCACTTTAGTGTCTTTGGACCGTTTTAAGTAAGTTAAGACAATAAATACTTTTTAGGTGTGGTTTTTAAGAGTTTTAAGGTAAGAAATAATTACTTCTTTAGGTCGGGAGGTATAGCTTGCACGTCAAGCAGTTGGCAGGCAAGTGCTGCGTGGTATGTTCGGTCAATGCCTGTGAGGGCCACCGTTACTATCTTATTGCTCCGCAAACATTCCGCTGCTACATCTGTAAGTACAACAAAATTAAGGCATCAGTTAAAAATAATTATAGCTTTATATGGAGCTTTGATAATAGGAGTTTTCTTACCTGAATTTTTAAGTAAAATTTAATGCGTGGCGAGAGTGTTACGAAAAGTGTGATCTTTCTGTTTTTCTCTCATAGCCAGTTACGTTTTGTATATCTAAGATTTACTTCAGTCGTGGGGTCTAAAGCACTCTCGATTTTTAGTATGACGTTTGCAATTAGCTTTCACTTTACCGGGCAGTTGAGAGGCTCGGCTCAAGTCGCCTAGCTAATGTACAAACTAAACTAAACTTTTAGGGGTTAGAACCTAGGTTCAGAAGGTTACTAACGTGTAGATGCAAGCATGAGAGAGTTGGTTAGTAGGGACGTTACTGTCGCTCTAGGTTAAAACGTAAAAGCGATTAGAGCATCCCTTTGAGGATCGGAGTAGTCATTTCATCGATATTAATTATATTATATATCAATCATACAACATATTTAATCATATCGTACTCGACGGCCTTGAGTACGATGTACGACGTAACTCATCGTTAGAAGGTCGTGACATCGTCGTCCGGTCCTCTATTCGGTCGTATCGGCTAGCCCATCGCATTATACTTGTGTATGCTGGTCTTCTGCGAAAGTGCCATTCGAATTTCGCCAGGAAGCCATTATTATTATTACATACCTGATAAAGGCTCCATGTTATCAATAGCAAAGACGATAAATATGTTCTTAGTGTCAAAAATAATCAGCAACAAACGCCAGGACTCATCATCTATGTGTTGTGCTTCGTCAATGCCAAGTACCCACAAACTTGTGAAGATCTGTACAAAGCAGAATTTCTATATTATACGTCGCATCCTTTATAAAGTAAAGACTGCCTTACTGGTCTAACGGAAGCGTGATCACCCGCAGTCAATGTGGTCCTGGGTTTAGGTATCAAATAGTCAGGACAAAAGTTTTATTGGGTTCTTTCTGGCAAGAAAAGCACCCCCAATCTGAACATTGGAAGTGTTAGACACCCGTGCCGCGGAAAGCACGTGTAGCTGTTGGTTCTGCGCCTGATCTACACCCTGGTTCTGTCGGATGGCCACCATATCGGGTTAAGCGTATGAGAGAATAAAGAGTACACCTGCATTTGCGACCACACTTTTGCATTACAATAATATATCCTGCGTAATTGGTTAGTCTCCATGGAGTTGCCGAAATTAGGCATAAAGTAGTTAAAGTAAAAGCAAAACTCTAAAATGTGGTTTTCATAAAACTTCCAGAGTTTATTGCAAAGATGTTCTACAGGTGTTCCGAAATAGAATACAATAATTATCAAACTGAACTCAGCGTAGCTAGCATGACGACAAGGACTTATTTCTTTCGACCAGAAAGATTTATAAGCACACAAGTATAGTTACAGATCATGGGGATGGATCAAATGCTGTAGAGAGGTACATTCGTCTTCACGCTCGACTAGAACGCAGCTAGAACGCAGCTTGCAACATGCAAAACTCTGTGAAATCAATTAACTGCACAGGTATTTCCGATCCGGTATGACATGGCGACCTTCATTATGCAAGCCTATTCTTTTCTTAGTGGCCGGCGACGCACTTGCGGCTCTTCTGGTGTCATCAGGTGAACCGTTTGCTCGTTTGCCTTGGCCTTGGTTTTTTTTCTTTTGTAAATAAATACTTATATAGATAATTACACCCAGACTAATGACAAATAGCCCCCAAAAATCTGGGCGGCCCCCAAAGAGCTGGGTGGCCCCCAAAAATCTGGGCGGCCCCTAAAAATCTGGGCGGCCCCCAAAAATCTGGGCGGCCCCCAAAAAGCTGGGTGGCCCCCAAAAAGCTGGGTGGCCCCCAAAATCTGGGAGGCCCCCAAATAGCTGGGTGGCCCCCAAAGAGCTGGGTGGCCCCCAAAAATCTGGGCGGCCCCTAAAAATCTGGGCGGCCCCCAAAAATCTGGGTGGGCCCCCAAAAAGCTGGGTGGCCCCCAAAATCTGGGAGGCCCCCAAATAGCTGGGTGGCCCCCAAAAAGCTGGGTGGCCCCCAAAAAGCTGGGTGGCCCCCAAAAATTTGGGTGACCCCCACAAATCTGGGTGGCCCCCAAATAACTGGGTGGCCCCCAAAAATCTGGGTGGCCCCCAAACATCTGGGTGGCCCCCAAAAATCTGGGTGGCCCCCAAAAATCTGGGTGGCCCCCAAAAATCTGGGTGGTCCCCAAAAATCTGGGTGGCCCCCAAAATCTGGGTGGCCCCCAAAAAGCTGGGCGGCCCCCAATAAGCTGGGCGGCCCACAAAAAGCTGGGCGGCCCCCAAAAAGCTGGGCGGACCCAAAAAGCTGGGTGGCCCCCAAAAAGCTGGCTGGCCCCCAAAAAGCTGGGTGGCCCCCAAAAATCTGGGTGGCACCCAAATAGCTGGGTGGCCCCCAAAAAGCTGAGTGGCCCCCAAAACCTGGGTGGCCCCCAAAAATCTGGGTGGCCCCCAAAAAGCTGGGTGGCCCCCAAAAAGCTGCTGATTAAATATCGTTAATTTAATTTATAATCAAAGTCTGTTCAATATAATGTAGTTTTTAACGTGGATTTGGAACAAACAAAAAATGTGAGCCGTCACGGGACGCCTGGCAGATGTGAAACATCGACATTATTTTGTAAAAGTAATATGCAGAAATCGAAGTCGAAGTGTAAGTCGCAGTCGAAGTCGAAGTCGAAGTATAAGTCAAAGTCGAAGTCATGTCGAAGTCGAAGTCGCAGTCGAAGTATAAGTCGCAGTCGAAGTCGAAGTATAAGTCGCAGTCGAAGTCGAAGTATAAGTCGCAGTCGAAGTCAAAGTCGAAGTCAAGTCGAAGTCCAAGTAGAAGTCGAAGTCGAAAAGAACATATTGTGATAGGAACTAAAAAAAAAACCACGGCATGCGTCGCCACGCCAGAAATCTGTTTTACGTGCGGCTATAGATGTTTCACATCAAAATTTTTTTTAAGTTTCAGGTCTATGTACCCCAAAATTATTATTATTTTTCTATTTTTGTGAAAATCTTAATCGGGTTTACAAAATACATCTACAAACTTACCAAGTTTCAACAGTACAGCTCTTATAGTTTCGGAAAAAAGTGGCTGTGACATACGGACGGACAGACAGACATGACGAATCTATAAGGGTTCCGTTTTTTGCCATTTGGCTACGGAACCCTAAAAATACTATATTTTGTTTATCCTTAATAAGAGTATCAAAGACTACGGTAACCTCTTAACTTAGACGACCAGCGTAACTCAGTTTGAAAGCAGGTTTACTACCTGCTTTCTGACCCTAAGCTTGCGGCTCGGTTGTGGTCATTTTGTGTGTTTAGTATGTATGTTGTAATATATGTATATATTTTCAAAAATAAGTAAATAAGTATTTATATTTATATAGTCTAGTATCCATTATATAAGCTTTGGTTTAGTTTGGGCTAGATATGTCCGGGATAGTTATTATTATTGTTCAGTTATACCTACAGTGGTAACCATTTACAATTTTCTAAGGGTAGTAATAGGTAGTAAGTTTAACAAAATAATAATATTCTCGGACATTATTCGCATACGGCTATGTAATCCCAAATCAAGCAGAGCTTGGACTATGGAAATCAGAGAACTGATATGTTACATATACTACATTAATTTGGAAATACATACTTATTATATTTAATAGATAATTACACCCAGACTCAGGACAAACAGAAATGTTCATGCACACAAATATCTGTCTTGGGTGGGAATCGAACGACCTGCGACTTAAAAGGCAAGTAAATACCAACCATCGCTAACCGTCTTTATATTAATTTAGATTTAAGTTTTGGGGACTAACCTTGCTGCAAAGAGTCCTTAAAATATTCTTGACGGATAACTCGGCGAGCAAATCGCCACTGTATTCGAACGATTCTGGCAGCGGGAACCGACAGTCGAATATAGTGTTCAAACCATGAAGCTGCAGTGGAGTCGCGTTCGTGACATCCACACTGAATAAAAATACCAAAAATTCATGAATTTATATACACTCACGCCCGTTTCCCAGAAGGCTAGGCACAGACAACGGATTTCCATTTGTCACGATCTTTGCACACTTCTTTTGCATCGTTTACTCTCATAATCTTCGTCATTCATGCTCGCCTGTTATGGGTACATAGCTAATGCTGATCTGGCCTTTCTCGAATTGGTGAAAAAAGGTTTAAATATTTTGAGATGCAGTTGTAACGAAACTTACTTATTTACCCTAGAGCCAAATTTGTTCAAGCTTCCTCATAAGCCTCTGATATTGCTAAACGACTGTTGCCGGGATCGACAACTTGACAGTGTGTCAAGCTCTCGATCCTGGCAACAGCCAGCAGTCGCATGGAAATGCTCAGAAATTAAATCACTTAGGCGGTCAGGAAGGTAAGTCGGAATCAGTGGGAAGGACCGCATGCTAATATGCTGAACCTCACCGATCGCTTACTGACCGTTGTGAGCAACTGTCTATGAGCGTGTCAGTGAAAGAATCATGTTTCTTGATTGAACGTCATCCTAAACTTATTTCGTGAATCACATTGCTTGATTTATTACATGAACTCGGATATGGTCGTAAATTTATTTTATACTTTGTTGTACTAAACTTATTATTAATTTTATAAGATGGTATACAAACTTATATCTTATGGCGTTTTCTGTATTCTGTCTATTGAAGTGCCCTTTCTGTGTCTTCAAATGTTTGGTCACCATTTGCCGAAATAGGTTGTACGGGAACTAAAACAGTCCAACATAACGAGTAAGGGCATTGCATACAAACCATTTCGAAAAAGAAAAGTTTTATAAAAAAAAATTGTAGGAAAGCGTGACCGCAATTTCACCGGGTGGCTTACGAAGATGCCGTGGGCTGCGCGTGAACGAACGCGTTTGAACTGAAAACATGTTGTTTGGGAGGACATCCCATAACATCAGGGTCTTCAATGGAAGGACAAAGTCATGGAGAATCTGATTACATTTTATGTTTTGAAAAAATTAGGCTTACAACATAACGTCCATCTTTTGCAGCTTATTAGTTATTTAGTAACGTTCGGTGTGTCATTTCATTATCTAAGGATTAGTGGTCATTCAAAAATTTAAATAGTACAATACAAAACAGAACCTTCATTCACTAAGTATGCCAACAAAGGACCATGAGTCAAATTAGCCCAATTTGACTTGACAGTGTCCAACAGAGTTATAGCATACGCCGTTGTGAAGGATTTTGTTTGTACTAAAATTGTTACTATGGGCACCACCTTCAATTCCATTGCAGAAAAAAGATATGCACCTAAATAGGTTTTGTAGAAAAAAACCATTGTTAGGAGTCGTAAAACTTATTGAAACAATATACTCATTCTTAAAATACTTAAAATAGTGGTAAACAATAGATGCGCCTGCGCCCGTGTGATTTACAACACTCTCCATACCTTTCACACCTCCCGGACGCCTGCGCGGGCGCCCGTCTACTCTCAATCAGTCGACTCGTGATTCTCACGTTGTTAGCTGTGTTTCCGTGTATCCTCTCTTGTTCTGTGATTTACCAACCCTAGCTTGTTGTTTTGGACTCTGTTTATGCTTACGTATTGGTGCGCATGGTGATTTATTTATTATATTAAACCTGTTAACTTGACCTGGACTGTTTATGGACACTGATTTACCTACCTGTTTTTGCAATGGCTACCGAAGGACGGCGTTGTGTGTTGTGCCCACGTTCTGTTTTGCGACAACGGCGGCATATTTTAGATGAACACTTACCAGAAAGACAACCCCGGTATGCAGAATATATTCAACAAAATGCGCTCACCGAGGTAAGTGTACTCATTTCCTGTACACGGCACATATACCTGTTATAAATCTATATTTAAAATGTCTGTCTGTCATTCTATCTGCTCATATTTTGAGAACTACTGAACCAATCTTAATACAGTTTGTTTCATTAATACATAATTATGGGCTACTTACCATCACGCAAAGTTATCGAAGGGGAAAGCAGAGAGGTTAAATATGAGAGAGGTCAGGAAAAAACGGCGATTAATTAGAAATCCCATTCACTATAAAAGTGGGACCTTAAAAATCCGACATTTACGTGACCTGTGCTGCGGGCACAGCTATAGGCTATAAAAATCCCAAGGGTATGATTATCAAGTCTACGCAGACGGAGTCGCGGGCAAAAGCTAGTCAAAAATAATATGTCGCAGAAAGTATTTTATTTATTGAATGTTATTTTCAAATAGTCTTTACTTTTTTTAGGTTGCGTTTAATAACATCCAAGCCACATGCCATCGGTGTTGGCAAGTAGTGCAAAATGCAGTTCGACAACAAGAACCGCAAGACCCACAGGAACCGCAAGGCCCACAAGAACCGCAAGGCCCACAAGAACCGCAAGGCCCACAAGAGCCGGGAATACCACCACAAGCAGAAGATCTACAACAAGTCGTTATTCCTGATTATATGAGAGCACCCAATGTTGCTTACCGTTGTATTTTTAATGGCTGCCCTAACGCAGAACGTCTTAGAATTCCAGTTACGATTAAAGTACATATTCTTTGTGAGCACCGCTTATACATACCTGAAAGTGCAAGAGTTTGCCAAGAACATCTGATGGGTAACGACAATTGGAACTTTTTGATTGATAATTGTAATGTTACGCATAACTTTAATGTACGTCAGATCACAGATATGACTAATATGCTGGTAAGAACCATTACCCAAGGCCAGAGGTTTTAATTTTGAATTAGAAGCTGCATTAACGGATAATGACTTATATTTTTGGTCTGGACTAAACTTGCAACAATTCAATAGAATTTTGGAAGAGACTCCTTCTCTAACACAAAGAAGTAATCGTCCACGGACTGTCCTCGGTATCTATATGACAAAACTAAGAACAGGAGAGTCAAACGAGAGATTGTCAACATTGTTTAATATATCTCGCCGAACACTGGAACGAAAACTTGCACTAGCCAGAGAATGTTTAATGAATGACTTCGTTAACAGACACCTTGGTATTGGCCATATTTCGTGAGAAAATATACTGCAAAGAAACCTACTATTACCAAAAGGCTTGTTTGGCAACGAAGAAAATACAAAAGCCATTGTTATAGCTGACGGCACCTATAATAATATGTACATCGAAAAAAGCTCAAACTTTTTATTTCAGAGAAGAACTTACAGCTTGCATAAGTTTCAAAACCTTTTGAAACCTTTTCTGATGGTATGTAGTGACGGCTAAATTATCGAAGTTTATGGTCCGTATGCAGCTACGGATTCTGATGCATCAATTATGAACAATATATTAAACGACGAGGAAAATCCTTTCCACTGGATGTTTCACCGGAACGATGTGTTCATCTTAGACAGGGGCTTTCGAGATAGCGTAGAAAACTTACAGGCATTGGGATATGAGGCACACATCCCACCGACAAAAGACAGATTCGAAACTCAATTGACCACAGTTCAAGCAAACAAATCAAGATTAATAACATTGTGTCGGTGGGTTGTAGAAGCTGTTAATGGGAAGTTTAAAAATAGATTTAAACTACTGCGACAGGATTATTTTAATAGAGCCTTGCCGCATTTATTTGTTGACTTTAAAATTGCAGCCGCTCTTATTAACGCATTTTACAAGGTAGCTGTGGATACTGAACATGCAAATGAAATATTAAGAATAGCCAATGAAAGGCTCCATACACCAAATCTTTTGAACGACTATGTACAACTGAGGAACCTGAATAGACAAAGAGCCGCATTTATTACATTGGAAGTAAATTAGCTGGAAGACTTCCCTCGGCTAACAATCAACGAGATTTTCATGATATCGCTTGGGTCATATCAAATCGAACTAGCTAAATCATATTGCAGCGAACATTTACGCAATGGTTTATATACGATAGAAGTATGTCGTGAAAATGAATTAAATAATTTAGCAGCATGCAATATCCATCACCAAAATGTGTGGCTATTAAGAGGAAGGATACAGTCAAGACATGTTCGTGCACGTACATATTACGTATACATTCTGGTTAACAGAAACGAAATGGGTCGAGATGCCATCGCTCCGTATTATTGCTCGTGTCTAACAGGTAGACGCACAGTAGGAAGTTGTGCTCATACCATTTCAATAATATGGTATCTAGGGTTAGGCAGGCACATACAATTTAATCCACCGGCAGGATATTTAGACGACATTATTATTGATATTGATTGAAATGTTAATAAAAATAATGTTAACTATTAGCAGCTGTTTTATTTTTTATGTATACATTAAACCTGGAATTAAAAATAGTTAAAGATGTTCAATAAAAAAACCTACAATGCCATAACAGCACTACTTTTTGCATAATTTTAGTTTATTTATGGTCGGAGAAAAATATTTATAGCAAAATAACCCCATGGATTCTTCGCAAAAATGAGTTTAAATCTTTATATTTAGTGTTTTACAAGTATTTTCAAAGTGGTCTCATCTCTGTTGGTGGGTGAGCCCAGGCTTCATACATTTTTGCCCATGGTCCTTTATAATTTTAGCGAACATTAAATAATTACTTACTTTCTTACCTGCATACAATTTAAAGACTGACCTTATCCACGGCCTTCATTAAAATCTTGTCCCTTTTCAAGAAATCAGGTGTAATAAACATACATTCATCAAGTAAACGTGATTTTCCAATACTCTTCGAACCCTGGAAAGCAATATTTTGATTCAGTCTCTACACAACGGCATGGGCAGTGTGAACGACTGAGTCTTTACACAAACAGTACACATATATTGCGCAGTAGAGCGTTGTATAGGATTTTCATACAATGAGAGGTCAGCTAATATTGGAAATGTAGATATAGCTTAATATGTAGCCGTGTTAACCTCATGTTGTTGAGTCATTTTGCTGGCGCTCCTGTCAGAACATGTCACAATCGGTGCCAGGCTCAGTTAAATAATGAACTATTACTTTATCAGTATTAAAACTAACGTGAGGAGCTAACATACTGAAAACTCATTCACGTAATTAACGTTTCAATCTCTTCAGAAGACGAGGCGGGATACGACGTCGTGCGAGTCCTAGAGATGCAACAACTGTCGCCTGAGTCATAAAATTAATTGAGTTACCCCTTACAGTTTTTCACTATACATCCTTCTTTATTTCCTGGTAGAAAGCAGCTGCTGTTAGCTTTCAAAATATGCCATTTCTATTCCTTCATAGGAACAACCAACGGAGTCGTTATTCTATGGTCGTATCTCATTTATCCAGCGGGAGTATGTTAACCGCAAATCATAGGGTTTGTTTACAGTTTCTTGGCTAGGACATACTAAGACTCATGAGCTGGTTCACTGTCTTTGTATTCGAGTGTCGAAAACCTGCTCAAATTTCAAACTGGTTAACGTCTCAGTAAATTAGTATTGTTTCGTCTTCGTTTCTGTTCGTTAATTTAACGCTTGATGTGACCCTCCCACACCTGCGTAGGTGCTGCCTAATTTCGTTACTTAAATTCGGCTCATTATGACTAATCTAATATAACAATGTTTCGCAACTCAAATTATTAAATTAAATAGATATATTTAAGCGGTTAAAAAAGGTTTTATTCATTGCTTCTAAAACTAATTAATAGCTTACATGTTAGTCACACCTAATATATTGAAGAAGGAAACTAACAGTATAGGCAACAGCATAAACATGGTCACGATATCTGGTGAAGCTTTTATGACTTTGTTCCAAAGCATTCTGAAGAGTCATCTTGAACGTCCGTACTTCTTCGTTGCGTCCTAAGATCGGGTGTCTCCACGCATACTCGCGATCTTCTGGCCAGCTGAAAAATCATTTTTTTTTGTAATTGTCACC
Source organism: Pseudoips prasinana (assembly GCA_951640165.1). Lineage (NCBI taxonomy): Eukaryota > Metazoa > Arthropoda > Insecta > Lepidoptera > Nolidae > Pseudoips > Pseudoips prasinana. The sequence continues at coordinate 24,302,730 of OX621251.1, read as the reverse complement.
ACAAATAAAGATGATGAAAATAGAAATTGTTAGGATTTTCCTTCGAAGAATATTTTGGAGTATTTTCAGTAGCATTGGAGTGAGGAAGTTAGTTGTATATCTCACCGTACTCCCCAATTTCCTGAAGAGCACATAAAGTCTTCGGTTTTGTACCTGAATGCCTATCCCATCGTATCATGACATGACACTCAAAACAAGGCAAAATAAAATCAAGGAAAATGCACCAACATTACTAACATCCACAGAGAACGGCTATTATTGCCAAGACCTCACTACCTGAGCCAGAATAGCGATGAAGACCCGTCTCTCTACACTGTGTCCCATATTGTGGATGACTGCACGTGTGGTGGAGCGGTTAAGGGTGTCGCTTCGGCAGTTTGTATGCCCGGTTTGATTCCCGCATAGGATAACTATTTGACCCATAAGTAGTTGTTCTAAGTCTGGATGTACTTTGTGACTATCAATTATATGTTTGTAAAGTACTCCACGCCACAGGGATTTATTCCCTAGTGCGGACATTGTGTTATTATATATAAAAAAGAAAGAAGAAGTCAAGTGTGTATTTTAGAGATATCATTTGTCGGCTGTAGAGGCCCATGACTCGTCGACTCCATCGGCAGGTAGAAATAATATTTTATAGGTGTCGTTTGTTTTTGTAGGATAATCATAGAGTGATAATAAAAAGCTAGGGCATATGTTGCAGACACCTACTTTTATAAATTCGTTTTCTACCCGCACTTATCAACTTGGTTTCAGTTTAGGACGTTCGAAATGCTAATAAAAAAACGATTTAAGAATGATTCAAAAATAAATGACTTCAAAAGCGCCATCTGCTTATAACGATCCAATCTAAGTATTGGCAATGGATAAAATGGTCTTAATCCTCTTCATTGCGTTAAGATAATGCAGCTCGTGAGTTCAATTCCCACCCGCACTTAAATATTTACAACTCAATTTTAAACCGTCTGAAATTTTAGGTTCAAAAGATTATCAAGGATTCAAAATGGTTATTATAAACTAACCCATCTTCATTGAATTCATACAATGGTCCTGGATTTTGAATACCCTTTAGAGCCTTAACTTCTAGTTGTCTGAAGAACTCCTGCTCCAGCTTGCTTCTGAGAAACGTTTCCTTATCGCATGATACTATGTTCGGATAGTTCATCATTAATCGTGCTGCCTACGCAAAAAATCAAGATGTCAAAGCAACCTCTTCTTTTTCATTCAACTGCTGAAGAGTCAATATGTAGTATCTCCATTGTTTTAATATTTTCTCTATAATGTATGGTTAGTAAAGTATTTTTTTTAATGAAAGGTAATAAGGTATATATGAACTTGAAAAATCAAATCTCGATTCATCCCACTTCTGACATGAAACTGTTGGGCTTGTACTGTTTTTCTGTGTAGCCTAACATCGTAGCAATAATAGTATGCATTTCTATACTAAAGGTACATATTATAATATCTCGTACACTGATGTGAAAAACAGCGCAATGGCTGGAGCAAGAGCTAGCCTTTGAATGGTTTTGTCCGTATCATATCTTCACTCATATCCAGAATTACTTAGGGATGAATCCCAGATAGGACCTCAACTTTAGTTCATACATGAGCAACTGAGCCTTTTGGGGCTAATCAGTCTTCACGGTATACGGGGCTATGATAATGATACTTGCCTTGTTTACTGCAGGTCCAATAACAGTATACTCCCGACGCAAAACATGTCCAACAACGCCGCAATAACTCGTTCCTGATAAATTCGAAGATTTTATCAAACCGATCAATCGGCCATGTACATATTAAAAACTTTCTGTTATAAACAATGGAAAACTAACTTCAACTTTATTCAACTATCAGATTTAAACACACCATCATCATCATCATCATTATCTAGTCCCCACTAATATGCTAGTGGGTATAGTTTCCTCACTTAGTCCCGATGTGGACCATTGTTTGTACGTGAGTTCAACACACCACATTCATTATGGAAATGTCTCGGAAGTAATAAAAGTAAAAATATCCTCTTAACTAATAAAAAATAATTATCAAAACTTTTAGTTTGTCTATTTTATTCCTTGTTTTAATATCTGTGTCGAAGTTAATTGCTTCATTTTATAAAAATAATTCCATTTGCTACAAATGATGGCGGCGATAGTTGAGGCAACTGGGATTAGTTCTAACTCGAGTTAGGGGCGAGTGTGCATAACAGATAACTATAAAATCGATTAAGAGCCAGAATATCGATAGCATGCTGCTCCTATATAGCAAAAAAGCTTACTTTATTATTTATTGTATAGAATTATATCAATTATTGTATTGTACTAAAATTAAATCATCATCATCATATCAGCTGAAATAAAGACGACAAAGGCCTCGCCAAAAGATCTACACAATTGCCGGTCTTGCGCTATCAGAACCTAGCGCCGTCCACGTCCCTCACAAGATTATCGGTCCATCTTGTAGTGGGCCAGAACCTTTCTGCATCAGCGGCCGTCGGTTCTACGAGCTATGTGCCCTGCCCTGCCCTGCTGCGCTTCTTGGCAATTCTTCGGGGTATGGCGGTTACTTTGCTTAGCCTGTGGATCTCAGCATTTCTGATATATGTACCTATTTAATATTAGCCCTATATTATGTTGCTTTTATTTCACGGGGCGCCGCCGCCGTGGAGATATTTTTATTAGAAGTTATTCCCTGTTGCGCTAAATTTGCTTGGAATAACGTTGCAAATACAAACTCACCTGAAGTAACTCCAATAGACACACTCATTATATTCTCATCAATTAGTTTCTTTTTAAGTTTCCCTGCACACAGTATAGCATGCTGAGCCTCGTTCTCGTGCTTGAGACCCCTCAGACCAAAAACGACGAGGAACATCATGTCTTTATCGAACATTGATACTTTGTTCACCATGCCAGCAGACTCTGTGGCTACGCTACAAGGAAAGAACCAATTCTATCTCAGTGGATTTGATAGAAACGGAATAAAAAAGTTAAAATTATATTAGGTGTTTTTATTTATTGTTGTCACGGGTCTCAATCGCAATAAAAATTTAAGGCAAATCATTACCTTTAGGCTACCCGACGTTTCGGCATGGATTGCACCAGCCGTGGTCACGGGTCGACTTGTGTGGCTCGGCAGCGTCGTCTTATATTAGATAGCTGTCCCTATCTCTATTTACCCCATTTTATTGTACTTTGGCGGGGCTTACATGGAGCCCGATAGAATTGGATGTAGTCTCTCAGTATGTGTCACCGTTTGATCAATAATATTAGGAAATTTTTCTATCACATGATCAATAAATATTTAACTTTCTCTAATCTCATCACCATGTCACCAAACAACCATACGGCCCGTTAGGTGGTAAGCGGTTACCGCATTTTATGGAAGGTTCAGAGAGTGGGTTCGATCCCCACCCAGGACAAATCTTTATGTGATGACCACGATTATTTGTTCTGTGTATGGATGTAGGTACTTCATTTATAATATTTGGGTATGTATGTATTATATTATGTATGCATTATATATGTACCTACCTATGTATTTTAAAATAAATACTTAAGTATGTTTAGCAGGTGGTAGTGTTAGGTGTTTGGGACACCTTTATTTATTTTCATATTGATTGATTACTTCTAATAGTAGTCTACTTCTAGTAGTATTGCCGCAAGACGGTACGTACGGATTAGACGCACTTGACTTATTTCTAGCAATGGCACCACAGAAAAGATAAATAGGTCAGAGCGGCGAACGAAGCAATGTTTGGATCGCTTGATCATTGTAGGTACTCCAAATAACTTGCTAGTTCGTTTAAGTCCTGGATTTTTCTGTAATCGACAGTAGCAATCTAGCCCAAACTAAGCAAAGACTATGAATACTAGGCTACGGATAGAAATACTCATTAAGGTAATTATCTTTTTTGGAAATATATACATACGAAACACAGAAAACCATCATCATCATATCAGCCAAAAGTCGTCCACTGCTGGACAAAGGCCTGTCCGCATCCATGCGGCTTCCTGCGACCCTTGCAAGATCTTCGAAATCAGAAGAAAACACTCAGACCAATAGACATTCATGCACATAAGACATTCGTCTTGTGCGACGATCGAACCCGTAACCGTTTGATCCCAAATCAGTTTCACCACCAACTGAGTCACGGCGGTCGTCAAAATATTTTACGTTATGTTTTTTATAGACTCACACTAGTGTCCGACCGAAGGTGCAAATCTGGCCGAAGCCGAAGCCGATTAATCGGTATTCACCAAAACCTTCGGCCGAAGCCGAAGCCGAAGCCGAAGGTGTCATTGACCTTGAGAAATACGATAGTTACTTTAATCTCAGAATATACTAGATACATATTGTGAGAGCTTTAGAGATTTAGCCCAATAACGAGCCGAGTGACCAACATATACAAGTAGGTAATAAAATATTGTCTAAAATAAAAGTTTCAAATATACAATGTTAATTAAATATTTATTTACTTAAAGTAATTTTAACAAAAATAATCAAATAATCAGTCACATTTTTTTAATTATCAGATGAACAAAAATATTTCTATAAAATAATTGAGCAAAGTTTAACGCTTTTTCAATATCTATTTTGTACATATAATTTTTTGGAATTTTTGAGTAAATTAAATACTTATAAGTAATTTCTTAGGATAATTAAGTTAAACATTTTTGGTAACAATTGGAGAAAATAAAAACTTAACAAATTTTGGTAACAATTTGAGGCACCTTATTAATAAAAAATAAACTCACTTTTTTCGACTAGTCTTAATTAAAAATAGCTCTTTATACTTAATTATATGGCGAAGCAGTCATTTATCAAAATTATCAATAATATACCTATTTGGGAAAAATAAACTATAATAAAAACTTACAATTAAAAGAAAATATGAACATTTTTGTTCACTATTTGGAAAAAACCTTAGGTAGTAGAAGAGACTAGACTTAAAGTAATAAATGCACTTTAATCAGCTAATTCTAAAGATTTTCTAAAATAAAATAAAAAACATATTTTTTCGATGAAAGTATACATATAACAATAATTTCAGTTTGACAATAACTTCAATAGTTACTGTTTCTAATAATTAAATCATCATTACAAAATCAATAGAAAAACACATTTTGCAATTATTATGCAAGGGTTAAGTTTTTTTTTCAATTGGCGATTCTAAAAGACAGTTATTTACTTTAATTAGTAATCAAAGTTGAACAGTCTTATATTGTAAGCTAAAAATAATAATTTTTCGGCATTCTCACCCATCAAATTTGACCGTCTGTCGGCATATATTTGCCCCGCAGCGCTAAAAAGCTGTTCGCTAGGAACGCTACTGGGGGAGCAGACAAATACTTGATTGCAGCTGGCTGTAGACAAGTATATGGGCTTGATGCCCAATATTCGTAAATATTTACAGTTCTTGAAATCCGAGGATCTTTTAAATAACGACTAAGATGTTCTTGAAATAGCGGATAATTGTGTTCCAAATCCAAATCATTATCACTTGTAATGGGCAAACCAAGTTTATCGTGAGAATCCCATAATCCTTCATCGCTTTTTGGAGATGCATTCTCTGTATGTGGATTTGAGGTTGAACCAGAAGGTACATTGGTGTCAATATCCATATTGTCTGCACGAGATAATAGTTCATGTTGCTGTCGTAAGAATGATAGTATTTCAGTTTTGGCGTTTTCAGTCTCATCGGCAGTTAAATAGTTAGTTTTGAAACGCGGATCTAATAGAGTCGCAATCAATAAACACATGGTATTTTTTGCGTAAAAAAATCTTCTGTTAACTGCCTCACACAGCTTCGTCTTCAGTATTTTCAAATTTTCAGGATCTTCTTCTTTTAGGATTACTTTCGTATTAAGCATGACAATCAACGGTATTATTTTAGATACCGGTGAGGAATCATTTGAAACCTCAAGTGTGGCTTCATAAAAACATTTAAGAGCGGTGATAAAGTATCCTATTTGCACCCATTCTTCTGCAGTAGGGACTTCTATTCCACCACGTTCAGCCATGTATAAATTGATGGCAGTTTTCTGTTCAAGGAGTCTTTCCAGCATCAAATATGTGCTGTTCCATCGCGTCTCAATATCTTGGATTAATACGTGTTTAGGCAAATTACACGTTTCTTGAAACATATTTAAATATCTAGAAGCTTGCTCACTTCTTTTAAAATGGCCAACAATTTTGCGTCATTTTTTTATTATTTCCATCACAGTAGCGTCTTTAAATGTAACGTCATGAATCACTAGCTGCAGGGTATGAGCTACGCATCCAATCGACAGAAAATTACCACGTCGCATGGCTGTCTGCATATTATAAGCGTTGTCACGAATACCCATGTGGATTTTATTTTTTAAATTATATTCTTCAATAATCTGGTGAAGTTTTTCTGAAATATATAGGCCTGTGTGATCTTCCTCCAGAACACTAGCTGCAAGAATGACTTTTTCTCTTTTAGGGCCTTGGATAAAGTGAGCTGTGCAGCTTCGCAACGAACACGTCTTTGCTGGATTACTCCATATATCAGTCGTAAAGCTAACAAGCTTTATCTAAAACACGTATGACTTTCGCTTTGACCTTATCGTATGTCGCAGGCATTAAAGTCGTTCTAAAAATTTCTCAGTCTTTTTCCTGTATCTTAACGGAGCATCGGGATCAATCAAATTAAGTCTGCGAAATGCTTCTCCTTCAACAACGTTGTAAGGCAGCATGTCAACGATGATGAGATCCATTATACCTTTATCGATTCTCACAGATATTGGATCACTATCTAGCCACAATGGAGCTGCTTTTTTTTCTATGATTTGAGGTAAAGTACTCTGCTTGACATTAAATTGCGAGGATGTAGTTGCCTCTGTTTTATTTTTCATTAAACTCTTACTCTTCTGTTTTTCATTTATAGCATTACAATAAGCCTCCCACTCTATTTTATGCATTTTCATCAAATGATTTTTAATATTAGTGGTACTCTGCTTTTTTGGTAAAGCACTACCAAGAGACAATGATTTATTGCACTGTTTACATAAAGCTTTGTCAGTAGCCTTTATAAAATATTGCCAGATAGGATTCAGCTCTAAAGATGTCATTGTGTACCTGAAAGAAAATATTCTATGTAAATGCACAAGTACCTACCGAGCCGAGCCGACCGCCCCGTACTCGCAGTAGGACTCTGCAACGCGGATGCGCCTATATCCTATCGGTTTAGGTAGTTAACTAAAAGTACATGTCTTTTTATCTAAAAATTGCATAAAAAACATATCAACATTGTTTCCATTTAGTTTTCTACCTAACGTTAGATGACATAAAATATTTTAAACCAGACAATACTTACGATTTTTTGGTTCTTAGAGTGCCTCACAATAATGAACGTATCACCACAGGTACTACTCACAGTAATAAATAAAATAATTTGTTATAACAAATATGAAATATTTAAAAACAAAACACTTATTAGAATTTTAAGACGCGCTCACAAACTTGTTTTGACTCGTTTAGTTTACTAACTGCGATTCGTTTGGTCCGGTGCGGCGGCGCGGCGAAACTCTGCTGCTCTGCACTCTCCGTCTCGCTCTAGCATCGTTCAGTAAATTTCAAATTTTGACAACTAGCAAACCTTCGGCTTCGGCCAAACCTTCGGCAAATTTTTGGCCGAAGCCGAAGATTTGGCCGAAGGTGCTTTTTTGGCCGAAGGTGGCCGAAGCCGAAGCCGAAGCTTCGGTCGGACACTAACTCACACTAAGACACAATTAGATCTATCATTATATTATAATAATACACGCAGATATAAGGAACTAATCAAAATAAGGGGCCTATATAGTTACCTCGTAACGGATCTAAAGGAATTATCAACGACTTTAATGAGTTCTTCTGAAGTGACATTCTTAGTGATAATGTTCAGGAAGACGACCACCACTCGACGGACCTCAGTGAGAAATTCCAGCGGTTCCTCGTTGTCCACGGCGCGGATCACCGGCTTAGTCATAAAGCGGCGAAGTTCTGGCCACCACGTGCTCTTAAGCGCCGTCAATAACGCTGGCCGAACTGGCGAGAAAAAAAACCGCCATCTTTTTGCCACACAAAAACACACCATAAGTTGGCAGCGTCTGAAAGTCATTGGAATCAGGGTGGTTCTGTGCAGCAATGTGCGCTGAGCGTTACATCAGGATACTATAGGTTACATGTAAGTCGTTATGCATGTTGCAGGTAAAGAATCTTCATCCTTACAGGCAGATCCACAATGTGGGGAAACAACGTCGTATTAATAATAATAATAATAATAAATTTATTTTCAATCAGATAACAAGGATCCATTTTGTTAGTATAACATAAATCTTAAAAATTATGTTAGTATCTACAATATAATTTTACATTCACAACTCTAACAGCAATGGCTTCCTGCGTGAGTCAGGGTATCAAGCTGCACATGCAGACCGATCCAGTGACTGACGTAAGGGCAATCTAGCCTGTTTCCTATGACAGCCAAGACGGAATTTCGGCTGGCCCGCACTCTGCTTAGCATGGACGCGCACCGCTTGCGCAGAGTAGCGTAGAAGCAATCGATGCGCGCCCCCGCAAACATGCCCGATGCACTGCAGTAGCGGGGCAGCCGCAACAATGTCCTGAATGCATTATTGTATTGAACACGGAGAGCACTATGCGCTCTCCGTGTATAATTTGCCCACAGGCTGCACGTGTAAAGGGATGTACAATATGCTTTAAAAAGGGTTATTTTCACTTCGTTTGAACAACGTGCAAACCTGCGTGCTATCATATTAGCTCTCACGGATAGTGCTCTCCGCTCACGTTCCATATCCGCGTCATCCCTTAGGTCTACTGTCAATACGTGTCCCAGATATTTAAAATGATTTACTCTCTCCAAGTCATTGCCATTTAGCTTGATAGGAGGAACACTAGAGGGGCACTTAGTTCCTGACGCAAACACCATGTACACCGTTTTGCTTGTATTGTACATTAGACCGTGGGACGCCGCATAACCCTCACATATGTTTAGCATCTTTCTAATGCCACAAACCGAAGCACTTAATAATGCCATGTCATCAGCGAAACTTATATTATTAACACACACATCTTCTATGTGACAGCCAACACGGCAGCTACTGAGCGCCACAATCAGCTCATTGATATATAAATTAAAAAGGCGGGGTGAGGTAAGCCCACCCTGCCTCACTCCGCACTCTAGTTTATAAGGAGTTGAAAGAGCTCCCGCCCAACGCACAGTATTTATTTGATTTCTATACCAGTACTTGAATATATTAATCAAGTCACAAGGTAGTTCTATTTCCCGTAACTTCCGCCACAGAATGTCATATGACACCATGTCGAAAGCCTTTGACATATCGAGAAAACAGCCGTAGATCGGCGTTCGTCTATCGGTATAGTGCTTAACAGTGTGCTTCAAGCACAAAATGGCGCTTTCCGTCGATAACTGTGGTCTGAAACCAAATTGATTATCATGTAGCTTTACGTACTGGTCCAATTGAACATCAAGCACACTGTCAAGCACCTTAGCTACCACAGTTGCTAATGAAATGGGCCTGTAGTTTGCTTTACTTGACAAGTCACCAGTTTTGTTTTTCACAATTGGCACGACAATTGTTTTCATTAAATCTACAGGTAAATACGAATGGCTTAAACAGAGTGAATAAAATATGGCCAGTACTCGTTCAATGTGGGGTCCTGCATGTATAAGGTGCTCGATACTGAGGCCATCGTGGCCGGCAGATTTGCCTCTCTTTATACGCTTGATACGTGAGCCACCATTTTGGCTGTAATTCTTACCGTCCCGGAACTATGAAACCCAGTATCCAGCACCTTCGAAGTCGACGGGCCTAAGGGTGAAGTTATATAAAACTGTTGTTTAAATATTTCTGCAATATTTTTGGGCTCGGATACCCCATTTACACTCACAGGGAGGCCCGGCCGTACATTAAATTTACTAGTACTCTTCCAAAAGCTCTTAAAATCTTTTTTACGAAATTGAGAAGCTAACTTATTCATTTTTAATTGCTCATAATTATTTTGAGTCCATTTTAACCGTGCCTTAAATATTTTTCTACTTTCGCACATATCTTCATAAATCGGACCATATCGTGGTTTACCGTGCGAAACCCAGTTATGAAAATTTAACCTGGCCCCCCTGTGAGAGTCCTTAACATAGGTATTCCATCCCTGTACATTGCTTTCCTTCCTACGCCCGCTTCCTCGCTGCCGCGGTCGTTTGCTAGCCATAGATGAGTCACAAAGGGCAGTAACTATGTCGTTATACATACGGTCTAGAATTACTTTGTGGTGACATTAGTACATATCTTATCACCACATTCTCTAAAAACTGACGGGAAGTCTATAAGTCGTAGACGACTATTACAATATTTCGTATATTGAGCTATCTGAGGGGGTTTCCTATCACCCCATGCCACACATGTTGTAACGTTTTCCGAAGACATGGCATTACTAAAATTTTTCGGATTTAAATGATCAAAATTACAACTGATACATAATGGAAAGTGATCTGACCACAAAACATCGTAATTTACATGTACATTTGTTACTGTTTTCAAAGCAGATTCTGTAACCAGGCAATGGTCCAGCCACCTTGTCGTACCATGAGCTTCACTCACAAAAGTGTAACTACTGGAATGTAATCCTAATTGTTCAATATCTACACAGGTAAGATTACATTCCTTACAAAAATGCATAAGTTCGTCATAAAATGGTTCATTCGGATGAGCATTAAAATCGCCCAAAACAAAAGCTGAATCTATTTCCTCAGTGTCTATAATAGCACTCACCAGTCCCAAGCAGTCAGTAAACTCGACTAGATTATCCGCCTGGTCCGTAGGCATGTATAAACTCACCACTAACACAGCTTTATTCTGCATCATAATTTTAATAGCACACACGCGTGGATTGTCACAACTAACTACTAACACATTGGAGAAAACACTTTTCCGCCATAACAATGCCACTCCACCATGGGGGCGACCCAATAACATCCCCTTACTGGTATCGACTGCAGAAGTACCAACGCTGGCGAAGTCACGGTCAACACTGGTTAGATACGAGATATCTTCTGGGAGTAACCAGGTTTCTTGAAGAGCTACGATATCGTAGGATGCACACAGTTCTCTAATACTTTCAAGAGACCGTTTCACGTTCTTGCAATTATATGTGGCTATTTTATATGACATATCATCACACATTAGTTGCATGTTTTTGAGGTCCGTTTTTCATAGTATCGGTAGTCGGCATCCAGGGCTTAGTGCTTACAAAGCGCCTAAATAAAACACCTTGTGGCCACAGTTTATCCTCCAAAAATATATCTATTTTATACTTAGGTACAAATACTTTATAAGCATCATATTCAGACTGTTTCTTAATATTCAACTTTTGCAATGTAACGGTAACACCCGTTTTTCTGTGAATATAATCAATAATATCTTTTTGTGAGGTGTCTGTGAATATTTGTGATAAATAATGGAGATTTCTGTTCGGCTGCTTTGAAATTACTTGTACTATCACCAGAGACCCCCCATGTACCGATAAAGCGACTTTGTAGCTTTTTACTTCGACTTTGCACAGTAATCCATCTATTTTCGGTTTTATCTCAACTGACGTCACGGGGGCAGAGATCTCCTTCGCCGCTGCCGGCTCGACCGGCAAACCGGTTTGCAAAGTTCCTTCTGTAGCGCTCACTATGCATTTCTGCCTACTATTATCACTCGGTATAGACGATTGTTTACTATTTTGCGTCGACAATTGCGATGTTTTCTCCGAGATCAAAACTGTAGCTCCACTGCAAGAGGCGCCCGTGTCCTCACTACGAGCTTCACATTGCGATGCTCCTGCACTGTTGACATTGTAATTTGGTTCTGATAGTGGCAAGGATTTTAGATTATGAAAATCCGCCTCAAGTTTTTTAAACTTGAGGCGTCATCGTCATGGCGCTCAGCCACAGTAAACAACAGCTCCGCAAACGAAATTAAATAATAAATAGTAAACAGTATTTTTCCGAAAGTATCGCCGTAAAATATCATAAAGTGTATTAATATCTGCACCGTGTAATGTTTGTGAAACCAAATATGATATATTTATATACGTAAATACGACATAACATAAACTCTGTGAAATGTGTTGAAAAACGACAAAACCCAAGAAACATTACTGCCTAGTGACTAATAAAAGACTGACTAAGTGACTAATAAACACACGTGAAGAAATACATGAACTACAGTGAGTGAAACTTTAAATTACTGCATACAATTAAATTTTCAACATCACATAAACTCAGTTCGTTGATTGGACTTTGAACCCTGCTAGTGACTTGCAAAACTCACACGGTAAATTGATGTCACAAACCTAAACACTTAAAGCAAAATTTCAATTTTAATTGTAATCTGACTGGTGGCTCTGGTAAACCTATGATGGAATGAATAATTCAAGCACCTGAGTTCGAATCCAATGGAAGAATGTAACATCTTTTTGTGATTATTGCGATAAAGAATTTTGGACATACATTTATAAAACTTGTGAAATAACCAAAATCAGATCAGAATAACAGTTTGTATTTAAAATTTGTTTATCATCTACTAATGTAAACAAAACAATTGTGCCAACCAATTGACTGAATTGACATTCATGGAACAAAGTTGCAAGTACAAAAAATACTGCATGAAGAAAGGTTGCTAGCATAAAAAAAAAAAAAAAAAAAAAAAAAAAACAAGTTTTAGACCAAGTAACACTTAACTTTTGCGAAAGTTATTAAAGGGACAGAGAGGGCGTTAGTGTCTAAACATGGATAAAATGTCTAGTCCTTGTAATATTACTTTAAGACATAAACCGATATCCAAATCACAATCTCAACAGAATCTAGCCGGAATGGACTCAATGAATAATACTTTAGCTGATGACTTGCTCGCAATGAGTCTAAACTTGTCGACAAACGTTGATGACAACTTTAGCGAGGAAATGAAACATGAAATAAATTGTTTAAAAAGTCTATTACAAAGCACACACTGTGAAATGGATAGCATCATTTTAGAAAATATAGATCTAAAAAGAAAATCACCCAATTAAACCAAGAAATAAGTATTCTTAAACAAATTTGCAGCAGTCCAGTAAGCTCACTAAAGAGAAATAAGCCTTTGAATCGGCGTACCAGCACAACAAGGCGTCTAACCAATAGCTTCCTAAGTCCGTCGTTGACATGTACACATGCACAACAGGTAACATTTGATCAAGCTCAACCAGTTTTAACTTCAGATTGCCCAGAATCAATACGAGAGTGTAATTCCAACAAAAATATCTCAATTACCTTGGCAAATAATACCACAATTAAGGAAAAGAAGGAAGTGAAAAATCTAATGAAAATTAAAGATAATTTGCCTAAAGTTGGGAATAATAAGATTTTACTAGTCGGTGACCAATCTTGTGTCAACCTAGCATCGGCAATTAACTCTATAAGATCTAAGTACAAAAACCCACATTCCTATACCGTTACAGGAAGATCTTATCCCTCAGCACCCACGGACTACATAGTAAATAACTCTGGAATTATGCACGAGGACCTTCAGAGTGACGACTGGCTGGTACTGTGTCTTGGTTCAAACGATTCGAACCCTATAAAGCTATCTGTAGAACTGTCAACACTGTTGAAAAGACACAAAAATGCAAAAATATTAATAACAAGTGTTAGGCATAATCCATACTTAAACGAAAATATGTTAAATAATTTTATATACTCCTTAACACAATGCTTTCCGAATGTGCACTTTATAAATCTAAACCATACTAATGTAAACATGAATAAGCCTTTAATGTATTACGCTAATCTTGTAAATAAAACAATAGATAAAATTGACTATAAGAAATATTATATTGAGAGGGTTTCAACATTGATAATGTGTCAAAGATCTAACTCTGAGGCAACTAGGGTCCTTCCTAAGCCAGGCACTATACCGTTCTACTTTAATAAAAAGATTAGGCTAAGTAATTCTTGCGCAACTGGTGGAATTATGCCTTCTAAGAATACGATTCCTTACTATTTTAAACCTCTAAAAGGTTCATCAGTAACCATAGCGAGTAAAAGTCTTTTTCGAGACTAACCATGACAGTTCAATTTCCGACTCTATCAGTAATCGCACTAGCCTGAACATTTTTCACCAAAATCTATGTGGTATAAGAAATAAGATAGATGAACTTGAGCTGTACATAGAGGGAATCCACGACTTATTACATTATTTGTGTATCAGCGAACACTTTTTAAACGAATCGTTAGCCTTACTACTGAGTCTCAATAACTATAAGCTTGCTTCGCATAATACTCGGATTAATAAAAAAAGAGGTGGCTCACTAATTCTTGCCCGCACGGACAGGAACTGTGAAGAGGCAGCAATTTGCAAACAGTTGTACAAAAGGGATGGATTTGAAATTTGTGGCATCAGGGACACACAGACAGGTGTATTTATTTGTTGTTGTTATCGAAGTCCATACGACAACAATCTTGAAACGTTCATGAACTTGCTAGAAAAATTACTAGAATACTTTTTTGACAAAAAATGCTTCATTTGTGGTGACTTTAATATTGACCTTCTAGTAGAGACGAAGAAAAAAACTGACTTATTAAATTTATTGAATTGCTATAATTTTAGACCATTAGTAAATACTGTCACCTACATACGTAACAACTCACAGTCATGTATTGACAATATTTTGACGAATTTGACTGATGACTGTATAGTAAATTGCAATGTTGACCACAATGGACTAGCCGATGGGCATGCTGGTTTATTATTAAATTCGATCCATGAGAATGCCAACCGTAGCCGCAACTCAAATAAACCTATTATTATGTATAAAAGACTCTTCAGTACTCAACATAATCATCAATTTAGACACTTACTTTTGACTCAAAATTGGAACGAAATGGGTATCAACACGTTTCTTATTAAATTTAAAGACGCATTTTACAAATCTTTTAGGAAAAAGAAGATTACTTTAAACAGAAGAGTAGTTTGATGTGGGTCACTAAAGGAATAAAAGTGGCAAGCAAAATGAAACGCGTGCTATGTATTAGTAAAACCAATTATTGTGACGAGTCCTTACAAATGTACAGAAATTCCTACATAAAAATTTATAGAAAGGTTATAACTAAAGCCAAGAAGATAGCAGTACAGTCCAAGTTAGCTAAATCAAACAATATATCGAAAGATGCATGGAGAATTGTGAATCAGCACCGTAACAAGAGTAATAAAACAAATTATCACCTACTCTTAAAGCTAGACGGTCACTCTACATCAAAGCCATTGGAAATTGTAGATATATTTGCCTCAGAATTTGACTTTAGTGCTAAAATGAATTCACACAACATCAATTTAGCCAAACAAAACCTTAACACTCATACCACTAGAGTGGAAAGGGACATGTTTTTGGATCCGGTAACACCCAAGGAGGTGTACAACATTGTGAATAGAATGGAAGCCAAAGCATCTTGTGGATATGATGAGGTTCCAATAACAGTTATAAAAGATAATATAGATATTTTGGCTGAACCGTTAAGTATTTTTTATAGTAATTGTATGATAAAAGGAGTTTTCCCTGATCAATTCAAAATAGCAAAAATAATACCAATACACAAAAAGGGGTCTAAAAAGGACCCGAAAATGTATCGACCAATATCTTTGTTGCCAATAAAGTCAAAAATCTTTGAAAAGATACTTAAAAGTAGATTACTTAGACACTGTAATTTGAATAGAGTATTTGAAGAACGACAATTTGGATATTTAGCGAATGTAGGTACACTTGATGCAATTGACACTTTAATTAATGACGTAGTTATAAAACTGAATGAAAAGAACAAAGTAGCTGGTATCTTTTTGGACTTAAGCACTGCTTTTGACTCGGTAGATCACAAACTACTATTAGAAAAACTAGATCACTATGGAATAAGAGGCTCAGTCAAAAAATTATTTGCATCTTATCTTGAAAATAGGACCATGTTTGTTGAAATCAGCGCTATTTGTGATGAAAATGTAGATAATGGTATTATTCAAATAAAAAAACCCTATAGGTCGAAATTTTTACCAATAAATGTAGGTGTACCCCAAGGATCAATACTTGGACCGCTGTTCTTCATAATATTTATTAATGACCTAATTCCTTACGTCACCGATATGACAGCAAATTTTACAATAATGACCGTTTTTGCTGATGATACTAACGCCATTATATCCGCTGATAACATAAACAATTTAAATAAAAGAGTAAATCAAGCAATGGAGTCTTTCCATAACTGGTTCACCGATAATAATCTAAAGGTCAATGCCAAAAAAACAAATGTAATACTCTTTCAAACCACAAGTAAAAATAATGACAAACTTTACAGCACTATGAATGGAGTTAGAGTGGACACGGTAGAAGAAACAAAATTTTTAGGCGTGCATGTAGATCACCTATTAAACTGGAAAAGTGAGTTGCTTAATATTGAAAGCACTATTTGCTCGGCTTGCTACGTTCTTAGAAGTCTTCGAGAGGTAATCAATTTAGAGCAACTTAAGACTGTCTATTTTGCCCTAGTAGAATCCAGACTCAGATATAGCATTATTTTATGGGGCGGTAGCTATGACTATAATATTCAAAAAGCCTTTGTGTCTCAAAAAAGGGCCATAAGAACGATGGTTAAAATACAGCAGCAGGAGTCGTGTGAGCCACATTTCAGAGCTCTCAAGATATTGACGGTGCCGAGTTTGTATACATTGGTGTTACTGACGAACCTAGCAAAATATATTCACACTTACGAAAGTTATGAAGACAGACAAAAACGGGAGTTAACGAGGAGGAAAGACTTGCCATCCAACTTAGCACCCACCTTAAATGTAGTAAAACACAGTTCGCACTATAACTCGGTAAAACTGTTTAATCGGCTTCCGGTTGAATTAAAATCTGACTTGTATACTAAGGAGTTTAAGAGGAAATTGAAGGCGTTTCTGATCAAAAAGTGTCTCTATTCAATAAATGATCTCTAAAAAGTCTGAACCTTGTCTTAGCATTGACTCTGGAGCCTTAAGAGTTTTTGATTTTAATTGTTTAAATAGAGTCACTTATCTCAGTTTACTGTTATTTTATTTTATTATTTATTGACTATTTATTTGTACTCCAGATTTGAATTGATGATAGTTATAACGAATTTCTTGACATGTTAATATATCAGATAATCTAATATAATATATATTAGATTATCTGATTATATTTATATTTACTTTCTTGACATATTAGACACATTTTATTGTATATGTTGGGTTTTGATGTGTTTCATCGGTCACAAATTTAATCATATTGTTAATAATCATGTACCTAATAATGTATGTAATGTAGTAGTAATGTAATGTAAGAGTTTATTATAGCATAAAATGTATTCAAACACAATGTAATTTGTTAATGAATAAAGAACTAAAGAACTAACTCATTTCGGGTCACAAAAGTAGATTTGACTTTGTCAACATAATTCTGTAATGTTACGAGATCCTTTAGTAATTTTGTAACGTCTAAACTATTGAATGTTATGGGAGGCAGCTTATTCAGATCACGGGCTACAAACACTGGTACCTTGTCTGGATCCGTGACCTTCAAAAGAGCTATAATATCCTCCACATCACGATTTTCTTTTCCTTTGTTCTTGCGCGTTTTCATTTTTTGATCCGAGGGTACCGCATCAAACAATAGGGATTTCGACTGCTTAATTTCCTCCGAAGAGAAACTAGACACACAAATACGGGTCAAACTAGCCTCGTCGATCACTGACAACTTATTTTGAATGTACGCTAACACTTCATCAATAATTATATTGCAACTATTGCACTTCAACGTAAACGCCATTGCTAAGAATATTTCAATAGCCTCGGCGAAGACTGCGATACGTACGTCACTGCTGAGCGCGCGCGTATTAAAGGACTACCTCTTAAATATATGTACATCTTATTAACAACTCTCAACATAACAGAAAGGCAATGATTAAGAGTAATTTAAATAGATTATGTAAGTATATTAAACTGAAGAGATCTCCAGCAGAGTGGAGCGAACAATGTATTTTTAAGATAGTTGCTTTATTGAAAGTATAGGTATCCAGCTTCAGTGTAATATACATATCTTTATACTAAAATAGAGCATCTACCCTTGAAAATTGTACCTCTTGTTAAAAATACCCGCCCAATGTTAAAGGGTAAACATTTGTCTCATTACGTTGTGTATTTCTATGTTGTTAGTATAATAAAAATATTACATGTATTCAATACTCTGCATCAAAAGGCGGTATAAATCAACTGTAGTAGTTTGTTGGGCACTTTTCGTAGAAAAGGAGTCCCAATTCCACCTAAAGGGGAAGAGGGCATGTACCATTTTGCACCCAACTCAGCGTAGTTTTATTACAGTCCATAAGTGCAGGTATGCATAAACAATGGTACATATTTTATTTAAGCCTATATACGTATGAACGAACAAGCCGACACGCATAGAGACAGATTGAGCACAATACATGTATTCTCCCAAAAAGTTGAACACCACAATAATCCCTATTACATTTTTGGACCCGAAGCAGAAATCGAATCTGGATCAAAAAGTACTTACGCGAAAATTCCTTGAATTGAAAGTCAAGAAAGCCCTTTTGTACTAATTTGGGGATTTTGAGAGTTGCTTCATGATCTGAAAATCAAGTGTTTAACTTAAGTTAGTTTTAAGAAAAATAATAAATAGGTATCACTCAGCGCCATCTAGCCCGCCCTAAGCAAAGCTTGTACTATGGATACAAGAGAACGGAAACAAATATTTTTGCCTTGCGTCCGGGATTCCCCGGATTAGTCCTAGTTTAGAGGGCGTCCGGAGAGCGTCCGCTCCCGTCCATCGCAGCCAAGATTGTTAAGAGGACAGTCATTCATAAGGCTAGTGAGCCTTATAAATGATTGTCCGCTAACTAACTAAAAATAAAATCAAAATTTTATACATTTATGTCCGGTCATTAATGAATACATAGTTTTTCTTCTTCCTCCTCATAGATACTTATGGCCTGGGGTAAAATGATGGCTTAATAGCAACCGAGGATAGTCAGGCTTCAACTAACTTAAATCCCATGGTGATCTTTATTACCACAGTAGGTAAGTAAGAACCCTGGTGACATGGATGAGCAAGGACCGCTGTGCTGTGAGGTGCCGAAGTCCTCGCAGGGGAAACCCATTTCCGATCAACCTCATAGACCTCACCACACCATGCTAAAGCCTCCCAAAGATTTTTTCATGAACGCCAAAAGACAATCCGCTTAAGCCGCGCATAACCTAGAACGCTCCTTCACTGGGCAAGGCGGACTACAATTGTAGTCCGCCTTGCCCAGTCAGCTCCGGCTTGCCTGCCGCGAAAATGCTAGTAATACTTGTATGTTGTATTTACTCCAAACGTACAGCTTACTGGTCCCGATCCTACCCTACATATCAAATTTAAGATTTTCAGGACCTTTGAGTCTTTTAAGTTGTAAAAACGTTATGTGAATCAAAACTGGATGCCTCTTTTTGAGCGGTGGGAACTGAAAGTTACAGATATTTTAATGTGTTAGTAGCAAGCGCCTGCCCTCCTACCAAACTCGTTTACAGCATTTCAGTATGCTGTCCTTATCTAACCGCAGAAATATTACAGACGCCTTATTCATATTTAAAGTACTAAGAAATACTATAGATTGCCCAAATATTCTTAGTCATATTCGATTCCGAGCTCCAGGTAGATACCGTAGGCATAACATTACATCCCTATGTTACGAAGGACAATGCTGGATGCAAACTCGCCAGTGGCGAGGTTATGTAAAGCCCTCAATGGTTGCAGTGACTTGGTAGATGTTCATCATGATACTATGGGTAAATATATAAAAGCCTTCATAAATACTGATACAGGTCAAATGTGAATTCATTGGTTTCCCTATTTTAATTAGTGTTCCATATTGTTTATGTTAACAATCATAATAATACTTATAATTTTTGTAATTATTGTGTACCATGTACTTCAATTTATAATAATATTTAATTTTAATTTCTTCTATTTTTGATATTTGACATTAGATATAATATTATAGTCTTAAGTCATTCTAAGCTGTAACTAGTGCATGCGGTGTTAACCTATAATTAATTGTTGCACTTGATAATTTGCCTGTTTTTAATGTAATTTATTAATTTATCGTGTAAACAATTGTTGGATAATCTTAAATAAATAAATTAGTTGTTTATTTTGTAATCTTAGCCTTTGTGCCAAAATTTCAACTTTTTAGGACTTCCATAAAGATAAGTTTTGTTAATTTCTATTAAGGTGAGCGTCACTTCGTTTTTAGAACAAATTATTCCAATCATCCATCAATATAGGTAAGTGTGAACATAAGGAGTATAAGTACGCGATTTACATTTAATTTAGACAACAAAAATCGTACGCAAATATTTTTATGAAAATCTGTACGATTTAATAATTTATTTAAATAAAAATAAAATAAAATAAAAATTATTTTAATAATTTCTCACCTCGGTCAGTAATGGGATCTTGCAGTCTTTCTACTATTTTCCAAGATGCACCGATTCCCAGAACCTTAAAAACAACAATAATTACTGTTTCATGCACCGACTCCGATACCTACATAAGTTGCACTTTATGAGGTCAACCAAAAAATCTGTGGCCAACCACAAGACAGATCATTTAACATTTTATTCTATTGAACAGACTTTTATTTAACTACCTAGTTAATAATTTCATAAAGTTGAAATATAAGAACCATAACTAATTATTTTTTGACATAGGCAGAGTTTTACGTAAAAGAATACATACATCATTATATTTAAGTATATAATTACTTTCATTAACATGTAAATATGAGAGAGAACGTAGGTATCTAAATGTCCACATCATATATTTTAGTAGTTTTATTGTTAATATTAGGTACCTATTGTTAGTACGAAAGTTTATTTAATTCCCTAAGTAGCAAAATGCAAGCATCTTTAATTAGGTACGTGCGGTGAGTTGTTAAGAACTCACTCCACCGTCTAATGGTCATACAAATGGTTGTCATGTGCGGGCGACGACCACCTTTACCGTAGCGCCACATGTGAAGTAAAGTCATCTAACCTTAGTATGCCTGCCATCTCCACACGGCTGCGTACAATACTCAGCTTCGTTCACATACTTCCAGGCGCCAGCGGTGGTGATGACATCACCAGCATTGGTCATGTACTGTGCCATTTTGACATCCCAGACTGGCTGGCCTATGATGACGTACGACGCATAATCATTGTCGCCAATGATGGAGAAGTGAGAAAGGCCCGCTGATATCGCCACTTTTACTGTAAAAAATTGGTTCATTTTTATGTATCTTTGGATAGTTAGAAAAATAAAGTTCTTCGAACATTCACGGTATGTTATTCATTCTTTTGTGCACGACGTTTAAGCTGAAGGCTGCCTCGTTGATATAGATACATTTGGTTACTAATAAGTAGGAGGAAGGTAATAAAGGACAAAGAAAGCTTAACACAACAAAAACATAGGAAGGACTACTATGAAAGTTTAATCCCTTCATGTTGGACCTGTAATTGCTGAATCCTGCCTTAATGAGTATACAGCGTCTAGATACTGTCCTAAACGACCCCGAAAATAAATCCCTTTTTTAATTAAGTTGTTATCCTTGTGTGAACACAAGCAATTTCAATGGTGACATCAACAAACAGACGGTTAATTTTTGGGTCTTGTGCGACTTCCAATTGTTCCAATCAACCAAAACAATGATGATTGGAATATAGTCTTAAATAATGCTTAGTATACTAGTAGTAGTAGTAGTAGTAGTATATCATAGCAAGGCAAACAAGCAAGTCGGTTCACTGATGGTAATTGATGATCACCGCCGCCCATGGGCACCCGGAACACCAAATGGGCCACAAGTACAATGCTGGGCATTAAGAAAGGAATAGGATCGCTCCTTAAAGGTACGGTTCAACTTAAACCTTCAAAATGCTTACTAAATTGTGTATGTGTTGACTGAGAGCTAACAATAGTGCTTAGTAAAAATTGTGGTTACTGTGGTGTATATTAATTATATACTCTGTGCCAGTCCTCACTTGGAGTGTCTGTGGTTGAGGATTTGGTGTGTGTCGATGGTAACAAAGTGAGGTCTGTAGGTACTCATAGTCTTCTTCTTAGCGTTTCGATGGCAAACTCGTCAAATTTTTGTGGCCCAGAACGTGGCCACACTGATTGCCCTGCTTGTGGCACTTTTAAGATCGTGCCATGAACATGTGGCAGGGCAGGCTGGGCAAGCTGTTAGATGGGCCATGGATTGGACCGATGCTCCGCAAATACAGTCCATTTTGGGGTTGTTCGACAGTCCCCACCTAGACATGTTTTCTTTGCTTCGGCCCACCTGAGTCCGGAGTCTGTTTAGGGACTTCCAGATCGGCCACGGTAATTGATGTCCAGGTGGGAGGCTTTCGGAAAGCGTGACAAACTGATCCATGAATCCTTTTTGTGCACGCCAGATGCTGCATCTCGCTGTTGAGGGATCGGTCGTTAGTGGCGTGGTGCATTTGGCAAAACTATTTCGGCTTTTAAGCCTTTGCGGCGGTAGCCTATGCCCATAGAGGGGGTGCCGGGGATCACCATCCATTTTGGCCCTTTCTAGGGAGCTTGCTACAGTCCTGCGAACGTCTGGTGGCGCTATGCCAGCCAGTGGATACAGCAAATTTACCGGGGTCGGCTTCAAACACCCAGTGATTATCCGGCACGATTCGTTTAAGGCTGTATCCACTCGCCTTGCGTGCGTGGAGCGGGCCCAAACTGAGCAAGCGTATTCGCCGGCAGAAAATGCTAGCGCCAGTCCTGACGTCCGCAGCACTTGCGGCGTTGCTCCCCATTTGGTTGTGACTAGGCGTTGCAACAGGTTATTGCGGGCGTGCACCTTCTTCTTCAGTTCCTCACAGTTCCTTTTATAAGTGAGGGATCTGTCCAAAATAATGCCGAGGTATTTAGGAGAGCAGTTGTGAGTGATAGACACTCCTTCCCAGGCAATCTTGAGCTCACGCCCCGCCTGAGCGTTGCGAAGGTGGAAAGCACAGGACTCAGTTTTGGAGGGATTAGGCCTGAGAGAGTTTTCACCATAGTACCTACTCAGGTCACTTAGTGCTGCAGTGAGATTAGCCTCAACCTTGTCAAAACTGGTCGCTTGAGACGTGAGCGCAAGATCGTCCGCATATAGGAAACGGGAAGTGTTTGGGCTGGATGGTTGGTCGTTGGTATATATATTAAATAGTAGCGGAGCCAAGACACTCCCCTGGGGAAGTCCATTCTTTTACCCCTCCAACGACTTTTTTCCGAGAGAAGATGAACCTGAAAGCGGCGGTTGTGGAGTAGTTCGCGAAGAATGTTGACGAACTTAAAGTCAGCTGTCAGAGTCTCCACCTTCCACAGAAGCCGTCTCAGATTCACTGTGTCGTAGGCTGCTGATAGATCTACAAACACAGCACCGGTCACCTTCCCCCGTTCAAACCCATCCTCAAAGTGTTGCGTGAGCTTGAGTACCTGATTGCTACAAGACTTTATTGGTCTGAAACCTGCCTGCTCTGGGATTAATCTCGGGTCGACAAAGCTTGTGAGGCGTGTCAGCAACAGCCGTTCAAACAGCTTATATGTGTGGCATAGGAGCGAAATAGGTCTATAGTTTTTACGGTCTTGTACCGGTTTTCCTGGCTTTGGTATAGCTATGACCTTTGATTTTCGCCAGATGCGGGGAATTTGGGAGGTTTCGAGACAGGTGTTAAACATTTGCAGCAACCAGGACACAGCAACTGGGCCAAGGTGTTTAATTTGCTCAACAGAGATGTTATCTACGCCTAAGGCTTTACCGGGCTTTAAGGCTTTTATTCCCATGACGATGTCTGGTAGGTGGAAAGGCTTGCTTATGTGGTCACAAGAGCATGCGGAACTGCTCGGTTTTGGGGGCCTCGGGAGACGGCCAGATGGTTTGCCATTTAGTATGAGCTGATGAGCTATCTGATCAGCAGTAACCTTACCAGGTGTTAAGGGAGCAGGTGGATCGTTAGTAAGCTTCCGAATGGTATTCCAGGCTTTTTTGCTATTGTGGGTCATGTCGATACCGGTAACTGTACTGATCCATCTTTCCCGGCGGTTCTCGCTAATTTGGGATAAAAGTTTTTCTCCCACAAGCAAAGTATCCTCTGCGAACGGGTTACTATTGAACAGAGACTCATACTCCTTAAATAGCTTTGCGGAATCACTCGACAGCCCTGGAACGTACGATGTGCGGCAACCCCTAGGGATGTGCTTTCGGGACACATTGCACACTAACTCTATAAACTGGTCGTATCCTTTCGGAGAGGGAGGCACGATCAGGAGAGCTTTGTCGATATCCCGCGCAAATTGTTCCCAGTTTGCCTTTGTGTAGTTAAACCGGCGCTTAAGAAGGGTCTGTAAAGGTCGCACAACCGGAACAATTTCACACATGATGGGGCGGTGCTGAGTTCGGGGAATAGGAGTGCATACCGTCTTGACACATTGGGAACTTACGTTGGAGCTAACAAAGATAAGGTCCGGGTTATAGCCCCTCTTCCATCGGCCACTGTTGAAGGATGCCGGCTGTTTAGGGTCGTGAACCAAGACCAAGTCGTTCATTTCAGCCCATGTCTCAAGTGCTTGACCACACTCATAGAGGTCTTTGTAACCCCAAAGTGGATTGTGACTATTAAAATCACCTATCACAATTCTAACGAGTTGGTCGTCAGCACCCTCCCGGGGCCTAAGCTGGAATGGAGTACCGGGTGGTTTGTAAATGGAAGTAACAGAGCAGTGGTCGAAGTTTACGGTGATTACCTCAATGCCGTTCTGGGTCGAGCTTTCAGTCGATAGGACACTCATTCCGGGAGTAACAAACACTGCGTTACCGTGTTTCGGGTGACAAGTCTCGGAAATGAGGGTCAGTCCAGCTATGTAGGGACGGCTCTGCGTTTCATCTCGGTGGGTCTCCTGGACACAGAGGACATCACAGCGTGTTTTACGGTGGAGCTCGGACAATAATTCCGATTTATCCTCAGAGAAACCTTCGATGTTAATCGAAACTACACGCAGAGCCGGCTTATGCACTGGACCTGGTGGGGTGGTGTTATAATTTGCCATCGTGGTGAAAGGATTGGCCAGTCAGCGTTAGAACTCGCTAACTGTTGCCCAGGGTGCGCCGAACGTACGGGTTTGTGAGGTACGTCACACGAGGAGGCTCCTTTCATGCACCCATAGTGGTACCCATCATGGTACTCATAGTGTCGATTGTATTAAATGTTCTTAAATAATAAATGTGATTACAATATCCAAGTCTTTATGTACCTATATCAACGCATATTAATTTTGGTCCTGCAAAACGTGCAAACACAATAGTTACTTACCTACCTAGTTACTAGGTGTGAACCTAGTAACTAGGTGACCTACTTACCTACTCTAAAATATGATACCAAATTTTTTGACATATTTTCTACATAAAATGTAGGTAAACAATCATAGCAGATAAGGTAGAAGTCGCGAACCGCACTGGCCACTTAAGGTAAGGTATGGTATGTTATCTTAAAGTAAAGATGTCAAAGTAACTATAAGTACTAACTAACCTTTCAATACAACACCTACATCAGTTTTAAAAGTCCCATAATTCTTTTGAATAATCAATCCGCAGTCAATAGCGTTATGAACTACGTCTTGCATCGAGAACCGGAGCGACTTCTTCCACATGCTGAGGAAGGCGTCGCCGGAAAACTTGAGCACGTCACCATTATGTGTCAATATTTCCTGAACCATGGCCCCGATGTAGGAGTTGAGGACTTGAGTAAGCTTTGACGGTCCGCCGAACCCAGAGGTTGTGTATTTCTCACATAGGTCAGTGAAACCTTCGAAGAATAGGTGCGTGTTACATAATTGACGGTCACCGTAGCCTAGTTGGGAGTGCTCCTGCCTACGAAGCTGGTGGTCCTGGGTTCGAATCCCGGTAAGTGCAAATATTTGTGTGATGAGCACAAATATTTGTTTCTGAGTCATGGATGTTTTCTGTGTATATAAGTATTTATCTATCTATATAAGTATGTATATCGTCGCCTGTTACCCATAGAACAAGCTTTGCTTAGTTTCGGGCTAGGATGATCTGTGTGACATTGTCCCTAGACATATATATATATGTCACACACGAACGTATGCGCTAAATACACTATATGTAGTCTCACTCAAATAATTTGACTGGACGGCCATCCGATAAGATTATATGTGTTCTTCTCAGGCGGATTGACACGGTTTCAAGACTACTTATTCCGAAGTAAAGAGTTTTTCTACCATACTGTTCAGCAGTCTTGAATTAAATAACGAAAATATCGAAACTTGCACCACGCAGGTAGAAAAAGTGTATCTTTAGAATTGCTGAATAGTTTTTAATAAAAATATTTAAATACAGAACACATATAGATACACAGACACAGACAAAGGATCCACTTTCATAACGAAATTTCGCGTAGCTAAAAATATGTTATGCTAAATACCCACCAGACACGTCGCAAAACATGAGAGCAGCTTCATAAGTCCCGACAGAATCGCTATAATATTTGGTGAGGATCTCGTCAGGGACCATGGATGCAATAATGCCGATGCGGTTGGGTTCCAGTACAGAACTACTACTCTTTTGTTCTTGATTGGGTCTGAAGAAAATTTGCATATATTACATGTTTGAACGGCCAAGTCGCGTAGGTAGGTATAGGTAATGGACCTCCGAAACGATTTTCTAGTCACATGTAATATGAGTTTATAGGTTTAGTTAATACGCAGATTACATGAAAGAAATTTTTAATAACCCTTTGTATTGAATTAAAACCTATACCTACGCGTATTTTGATGACGCCCCCCCTTGAAAGCCTTTGAAGCCAGGCTGTACTTATTGACTATGACTGAGAGTAATTAATCACCGTGCCGCTAGAAATGTGAGTCCTAATTTTTTGAAAATGGTGTACCTATAAACATTTAAGTTGTAAGTCTACGATGGATAATGTAGTAGGCTTAATCCATCGTCAAATAACTATCGTTCGTCACTTTAACCCAAGAATCACTGCATACTGGTAAGATAATTGATGTACATACATGGATATTATCCATCATCTCTTCAAATTTCGTCCCTGTCATATTTAGACAACTAAACAACAGATGCCTCGGTGTAAGCGAGGCATAGTTATACCTTTTTGCAACA
Organism: Pseudoips prasinana; assembly: GCA_951640165.1. NCBI lineage: Eukaryota > Metazoa > Arthropoda > Insecta > Lepidoptera > Nolidae > Pseudoips > Pseudoips prasinana. The sequence continues at coordinate 24,275,423 of OX621251.1, read as the reverse complement.
CTGAGAGATTTAAAACTTGTATGCAACGGCTAATGATCCGTCGACAGACTTTTCTGGGTTTTCGTATAATAAGATCAAGCAGCTGTATAAGAAACATTAACGAAAACATATCTAATTAATGAACCAAGCCCGCGGCATACTGAGCGACGAAACACCTACATCTTTTTATGCATTTCATGAAAAGGTAACTCCGAAATCATCGATAAAATTAGCAACCCGCGTCGTCGCATATTGACGTCATCATCATTCACATCCTAGACAAAAGCCTCCCCAAAGAATGGGGCCATATGCCACAATCGCCACGCTTGACTTGGTTTGGGTTGGCGATCGCAGTTTGATGGTCATAGTTCCCACAAAAACGCTGTTACCCATTCTCTGATAGGCATTCCATCGCACAATTTCTACGCCCCTCACGGGATGTGATGGGGTGATGATATTCTATGCCGTCACCACATAGCAACAAGGGTAGAGCGAGAGAATCCCACTAATTTTTAAAAAAAACCGATACCCACCCACACCAGTAACCGCCCTGAGCCGAGGTTTGAACTCTGGCGCGGTTTACTTAGTTGGTAGTCTTATTTGCAAGACCACTGAACTGACCGCTCGCTTCTAATGACCAGTAAAGAAGTGAAAGCCTCCTAAGCTAACTGTACAAGTAAAGTCAAAAGTAAATAGTAAAATAGTACGTGATTTTCTTCTCCGATCCTTGAATCCTATAACGAGCTCTCGGCGACTGTATCTTGGATGGCAGATCTTGCATCATGGATTGGTTGTAATGAACCCTTTTCATTGCCATCAGATATTCGTCATAATTGGCGTATCCACCCATAGATATACCGGATGCAGTTCTGGACCTCCGATTAGAATAGTGCTTAGTTTTACCTTGACGGTTCTCTAAAATATGGTTCATTAGGTTAACATAAGTAGTATGTAAACGGATATTTCTCGCCCCAGAATTTAATACATAGGTATAAGGAATGGGAATAATGGGATTAAGGTAATAGGTTATGCTGCCAAGAGAGAGACCCCTTATCCAACCGAAATGAAGTTTGGAATAGCAAAAAAGTTTTTGCATTATCACCATCCCAATTAATCTAGTTTTACGATGAAAAAATACTGCATTGAACTCTCTGCATGTGCTTGGAGATATTATTATAATACCACAGACACAAAGTTGAAACTTAATAGGTATATATGTAGATTCGTCTCGGGGGTTAAGGCCGGGACTCCACCAAAGCGGAGACGAGGCGAGCAGAGAGATGGTTTTTAAACCAATAGAATTGTGTTATTGACACATGTCCCCTCCACTCAGCTTCAGTGGAGATCGCTGTGCGGAGATGTGTAGGTAATATTTGTATGGCACGATGGAAGCGGAGATGTGAGCTGTGCGCGGACGACGCGCAGTGGTGACGAGAGTTGTGAGCATCTCCGCTTTGGTAGAGTCCCCTGTGCTGAAAAACATCTCTTCTCGCACAGCACACATCTCTGGTTAGGTGGAGTCCCGGCCTAAATCCGCCCGGTGAGCTTATAGGCGCCAAACCGTTGTTATCCACACAACAGTTTGGCGCCTATAAGCTCGCTTGAAAAAATTATCCTTGTTGCATACGAAATAAACAAAAGGTAACAGTGTACCGACAACGGTTCGTTATATTTATTTAATATACCTCAAACATTACAACATCCAATAATTTGCTTTTTATATTGTCCTTCTTTGGATGTGCATATTTTTGGTCTGATTCTAGAACTCGACTAGTTAGCATCCCTTGAGAATGGTCCGTGGAGGACTGAAACACGTGTTGGGTACCTATCGTACTGGCGCATGTAATTTGCTTTTCATATTGTCCTTGTGCATGTGCATATTTTTGATCTCATTCGAGTACTCGACGAGTTAGCATCCCTTGAGAATAGTCCGTGGAGGACTGAAACACGTTGGGTAATTCGTACTGGCGCATGTAATATGATTTTTGTAATGCATAGGATAACTAAAATGTTTTTCCGGTCCCTATTTACCTCTCAGGATTTTTATTCACCCCTTTTAGGTTACATGTAACGCTTATTAATGACTTTACAAAATGGTTTAGTGCTTTCTTTAAGTGTTTTATGTAAAAGGACTGGAAGATATCTTGCCCCGCACACCTCATAAATTATGTACTTACCGTCATCCTCCGCTTCATCTAAAACACCCTTAAACTCCATAGTATTGGTACTTACAACCGCGAATAGCTATTTTAATTACAAACTGCAATGGCGAACCGCAAATAATATTTGACATTCGTGTCAAGTGGAATATTATTAATTTTAATCTATGATATTTTTTTAAGAACAGAGAGTATGTAATCAATCACTAACTATGTATGAACAGACGCTAACACATCCAGCTACCCCAATCTGTCAAATTTCTTTTATAGATTTTCAATTTTATCACATTTAAGCTTCACTTTCAATTGGGGAAATTTGACAGATTGGGATGGCGTGATGTGCCGGCGTCTGTACTTCATTATCAATGAGAAAAGAGGCGGACATTCTCATTGATAAGTCTAACATCAATAGATTTACCCATGAAAGGCTTTTAGGTAATAGGCCGTCATGTGGTGAAAACAGAACTAAGTTCCATTTTTTGGCCTTGTATTGTATGGCATGATTTGAACATGTGTATAGAAGAAAAGAATGTTGTATTGAACTGTCCTATATTAGCCAATTCTCCAACAATTATTCCTAACAGGTACATTTTCGTCTAGTAGAGCAAAAGATATCCCCATATTTAACAGAAATGATGGTCACTCTACTCGAACATTATAAGAGATATCATTATTTTTAAGATTAGGTACACGCGTAGAAAATTGTCCTGAGGGTAAAACGCTATGTCAATCTGATTAGGTTAATATTACGAATAAATGGATGTTAACACCGACATCTTAACAATTATAGATAATGAGATATCAGCGTTCAAAGTAACGTTACGATTGCGCGGCCACGTAACTTTTGTTTTGCCTTGATTTCGTCAGTTTAAATAAACTTTGGTGGCATGAAATGCTTTCGGTACTTTTGACATATTAAAACCTTTCTGAAGAAATAATCGAGATTAAAGAAACATCAAGTGCACGATTGCGCGGCCATAACTTCCAAGGTGAATATTTCGTGAAATATTGATCTTAGTCTTATAATTCTTTTTTTGACAATTGTTGACAAATGAAATGTTCAATTAACAAAAAGATTTAGATCTCTATCCCAAGTAGTTACTGAGATCTCCATGGCCGCGCAATCGTGCACGTTACGTTCGCGCGGCCAACTTAAAACCCCTGTAACTTCTTTATTTCTGCTTTGACAAAGTTTTGGTTTGTTCCTTTCGATTTTGACTAATTTTGAAAATATAGCGTATTCTTTTTCTGTTTGGATAACGTGGCGGAGCAATCGTGACGCACACCTAAAAATTTAGGTATTTCAGCGAAGTTACCGGGAGTCCCCTGTAACTTCGCTGTGGAATAAAATGGCCCGAATAGTTTTCGAGAAAAAGCTCGTAAGTACGATGGTGCTTTCTTGACCTTGCAGGGTTATATCACACCCCCAGACTATCACTAAAGTTTTGTTATGTACATTCACATAACGTATTGTTACAAAACATTTACCTACTCAAGATGTTATATGAATGTATCAGTCGTAAATAAGTATCGTGGAATCACCAAATAACATTTAAATGTCAACCCGTACATGTCGTTAGAATCTTCAACCTTTGGATCAGATGGCAAGTTCACTACCAACCGAATCACGGTGCCTCTGTCGCCCCCTTATCAGCCTCTCAATGAACATGTTATAAAACGGAAGATAAATAATACTACAAAATATGGAACATATAAACATGTATTCAGTTTTTTCAAAACCATGTACAATATTTTTAATAATAAGTTGCTACCTATCTTAAAAACTGTGGTATACCTACTATTAACTACATACGAGATTGGGATCAGCTCGGCTGCGCCGCGGGCATGAGTAATTCTGCGTGCGTTGAACTTTGACTCTAGAAACAAAAGGAATGGAACAAACAGCTGCTCAATACAGTTTAATCGCCTTTATTAGCGACATACATTTTATAATATTGTACACTTCACTGTGCTGGAAAAAATACATTATTATATTAGTGCATTCGTAAATCGGATGATGATGAACAATATAGGTACCTACATTGTATGGAAATCCTATACAACGCAAGATCAGATTATACTGGAAATGTATAGCTTGATATGTAGCCGTGTGTACGAAACCATTGATTACCTAATAAACAATGCCAATTTTTAATTTGTCTTGTATTTTTTTAGCATTTGACAGTTACTACAATGGATGTGGGCATGTCCGTTTCTTCTTTCTTTTTTTTAAAGAATCACCCCCACTAAGGTAATTAGTCCCTGTGTCGAGGGGTACATTACAAACATAATTGACGGACACAAAGTACTCAGACTAAGATCTACTGTTTATGGGTCACACAAACAGTTGTCCTGCTCGGGAATCGAAACCGGGACAGGAAGTGGCGACAAGACTGCCTTAAACATATGCAGTCAAAGTCTAAGTTGATATGAATAGAACTACTTTACTTAAGTCCCACCGCAATCGAGTGCGACCCGTGACCCGGCGGTCCGACCTCTATCCATACCACTTACAGTCGGTACCTCGCATGATATCGCTTGACTGTCCAGTCAATATATAAAGTTTCCGGAAATGTGGCTTGCTTCCGGAAATGATTACGTTTGTTTTAATTCCACAGACAACACTTATACAACAATCTGTATATGAGTTGTATATTTTAACAACTCATTTACAGGACAGATACATAAATAAACCGTAGGACCACGAGGAACTAAGCTTGCTGGTGGGCCTATTAGTAGGACCACTAGAAACCAAAGTTCCAGTCGACGTCTGTCAGTTGTTGTTCTACAACTTAAACTACAAAACGGTGCTGACGCATACTCTGTATGGGACCCCCCCCCCCTCCCTACAGAGTGGAGAGGTGGCTTCGATCGTACCTTTCTATGTTCTTAAAAATAACATTATTTACACAATTATCAAATTTAGGGTAACTGATAATCAAATCACATATATCCCTCTAACTTTTAGAAACTACTTAAGCTAAAGGTTACAAAATCTTTTTAGTAAACAGACAAAACCAGATTGAAAAATGATAATGCACTAATTCAGCTGTCGTTCAGGTTAGATCTTTCCACATACTTTGCAAATCAATTTTTTGGGTAGGTTAAGATCAATAATCAAGAATACTATCTATACTTTATGCATCACTTCGATCTTTTATTACTAGTAAACAGATAGGCCCATCCCTCCGCGCCATAGAAAGAATAGTATCCAAAGCGTTGATCAGGAGTTGTTAAGAGAACATTATCGCAATCGTTACATGTACTGTACCTATTCAAAAGTTCTTAGTCTGAAACCTAGTCCAAACCTTGCCCCATGAGTCTCGAGATCAGCCGCCCGTTTAATACTGATAAGCTTACCACATTAAATTAAAACTGGGAGTTAGTAATCGTAATTTAGCTGAGGGTGTGTTGCGCCGCCACGGACCTAGCTAGAGAGTAAGACAAAGTTTTCTCTTGTACGAGCGGCATATAGGCAGTAACTCTTAACTTACAAAATACGCTGCAGCTATTAGCGTTCTTTGGTTAATGTTGTGGTCCAGTGCAAGGTCGCCAGTGATCATCTTGAAAGGTTCGGTAACGCGTAGATGCCATGTTTGTTACATAGGCCACAGTAACAGCTTACCGTCTGTGGTTTTACTCTGAGGTAAAACAGCGTCCTTATCTAGACTAACTTACCTAGATGGACAACACTGCAATCTTCTTTATTTCTTGTCATCTTTTGGTGTTAGCGGATATGTAAGTAGTTGTAGAAATAGTGCGGGCAACGGTAAGACGCGTGTGCGCATATTTTCAACTCCAAAAATATGTTAAAAGTCCTTAAGTCCTTAAGAGCTTAAGATCTTTCTTAACTCTACTATTTTCTTTTAAAGTTTTACCCCCATTTATAATGCAAAATATATTTCGAAACGATACGTTCCATAATACCAGAAGCGCGATTTATGAGCTCCAACTGCAGTTAAAATGTTTGATCTTCATTGCAGCCCTTTTTTCATATACCATTCATCATTCACCATCATTTGCAATAACACTTGCCAAGCAATATTTATACTAAATTGAAAACGATTGAATTAATAGTTGATTTTTTTAAAGCTACCAGTGTAAGGGTGGAGTTCAACCATATCTAGTTCCTGTTAACTTTATTGCCAAGTAGCAAAAGTTACTATAAACATGGACATGATTTCGAACAGTATTCTATCTGCATATAAGCGGTCGGAAAGAGAGTCATACTACGCCCCGATTTTGGTACAGAAAAATCCGCTAATAGTACGCAGCGCAGTATCGAATGGACTGTGTAATGGGTTTTTAAACAGTAAGCCTGCGATTAGTGACAAATTTTATATAGAGTAACGTACCTATACCTGTATGAACACGAGTGACCTATCTACACCCGCGGTAATATAAACTAGTAGGTAATTTCTTAGGCTAGGCTATCTACGAACTTGTGCACTTAGCTCGAATTCATTATACACATTCTCATAGGTAATTGTATGACCTATTAACAAATGGACGTCGTGTCTGCACTCAAGTGCAGAAGTCAAGGTGCGACAAAGCACCAAAGAAGCAACAATCGCACCGGTCTACTTAGGTCTAGCAATCAGAATTGTATTGGTTTAAGCCTAATTTAATTAGAATTTTAAATTATTCTTGAAACATAAGCTCACGTGGCATTTACGTGGTATACTGAATTTGAAACAACGGCTATAGGTACTCGCAAGCAAAAATAGACACGGTATAGAATATTAACATTTGTTTACATTTATTATCATGAATTTCTAAATTAGGTAGGTACTTATCACGAAAGAAATTTATCAGTAAAGCTTTTCCGACGTCAGTTTATATTTTTCATTAGCAAGATTTGCTAATTTTATATTTTTTTGTCAAAAATAAGACATTCGTTTGTAATGAAATAGGAAATATTAGTAAAAATAATGTTATTATTAACACTTCCTATTTAATTACAAAAGAATGTCTTTTTTAATTCAATAATATAATATTTACCATTACAAAACTAGAAAGAAATTGAAGTAGATTGATTAAATTCAAATACAGTATGCGGATAGCCCTACCGCGTGTTTACGTACCGCGCGACTTTAGGTTATTATTTCAATAACAGGGCAGAGTTACAACACTGTTAGATTTCATTACCGTGCTCTAAATCTTATATAAATATACTAACCAAACAATTCAGCGAGGTCGCCACGTCGCACTGGTGACATTGTAAAACTGCTTACCATAATAAAAAATAGTAAGCAATAATTGCCCAGTATTGCAGTATTACAATATCACCAACTTCAGCTCTTGATTTCCAGTTGATTAGTCTGCACTCTGTAGGGTTAGGTACAAACAATAGGGGACTAGCAGAGTGGCAGTGAAGCACATCTCATCATTGAACAAGAGTTGAATATGAAAGGTTTGCGGTAACAAGTATGGGTCTTGAAGACTCTGTAACTAAACAAAATCACTTGTCGAAAGCGTAGGAAATGTGTATCACCGTACTCAACTTTTAGCAGTGTCCCTTGCGCCAAGTAGTTTGCTTGGTGGTAGGATTTATTGTATGTGTGAGACCTAAAGCATAAAGGGCATTCCATTGAAATTGCCAACTCAATTGGTTTCTATGCTTACTATCAGAAATTAACAAAGGAATGAAAACATTTTCGTATTAACCTTAGCCCTTAACTTATTGACAAAGGGAGAGGGCGATCTAATTTTAGCTGGAACACAGCTGCGCTAATAAGAATATGCAAACTGGATCCAGCCAGTACACAGCGGCGATAACAAAATCCAGTACAATTGGATCTGTATGACTACATAACTACATTTATAATCGCCTCAATGTTACATAAATTTTGTTTCAATCCAATTCCCTCTCATAATTTGGAAAAATACTACTGACAGAATATAGATATTAATTTATTTTTTTATTCATATGGCCAGTTGTAAACCTGCTGTCAGAACTTTTCCGGCTGCTTAGTAGGTCTCTGACAAGACTTAATGCTAAGCAGAGTTACCAATCTATACAATGACCGCATAAAGATGCTTTAGAAAAGCTACAAGTGTCTCAAGTCTAATAATAATAATGATACTACTATGTTTAAGTGAGTAAAAAATCCATAATGAAACAATACTTAATTCCAGATTCAGTAAAAATTAAGTTCCTTAATAATACCATATGCGAAATAAATTAAAGTGCATATTATTATTATCAGGTCATAAAGTCAAATCTAAATTGTTCTAAATTAGATTTTTAGTCTATCTTTTTAATTTGAAACGTAGTTGATGTTCACTTTCTTTCTCTAATATACAATTCATGTTGTAAAAACCATTTAATAAATTTATGTTTGTATACCACCCCTTCATTATGTGTTTAACTGTGATATAATTATAAACTTCAAACTATATCTAGGCCATTTTGTATTTCATATTACTGTCCTATGAATGTTTTTAAATATATTCAATTAAAGGGTTATTTGGAAGTGTTAAGTGTAGTTGAGTGAAATATAATTAGGATAGAATGTTTTTAATTCAATATCCTTCGGTTTCAAGACCTGCAGTACTAAAAACAATCAGGATCTCACATAAACTGGGAATTAAGCATCGGAAGCAGAAAGGGTAATTAATTAAGAGTTTAACCCACAGGCTACTTACCAAAGTGGTGAATACCTAACTTGAAATCACAATTTCTTTTATCACTATTACTAAACTAAATATCAACTTTTAAATCACAGCCCTTGAAATAATCACAATATGTCTGTCTACCTACACTGATAGATTTATATCTTTACTTTACTGTCTCATTGACCACAACACAAACACGGGGCTTCACTAACTTTGAACATTACACAAATACTTTAACAGTGACTTAAAACTCCTTGTACTACCACTCAAGTGATAACTTATCACTGAGACACAGTTATAACACAAACCAGTCACTAACCACCTGCACTTAACAGATCACAACTCACAAGGTCAAAAAAACTACATCATCAGATGAAATAAATCTATTTGCGTCCACACACTTACACTACACATCACCTAACATACACTGAATAAGTATACACTAAACTTTGTATTATAAATATACACTTATAATATAAAAAAAATGTTTGTAATTTTATGAAATTTCTAGCAAAACTATTTCATCTACATATTAGCAATTGTTTTATTGCTGTCACTACAAGAGCTAACACAGCACTTGCACATGTAAAACCTTCACAAACTAATGTTACAATCACCTCACATCACTAGTCACATCACAAGTATACATTATAAATATTATATTGTTGAAGACAAGAGAAGTTTAAAAAGAACTTAACCTAAATAATGTAACACAAAATGTGTAATCTAGATAATTAGTGTGTGCTAGGCAGATCCACCTCGCACCACCACTATCACCAAGTGGTCTTCCTTCAAACTATCTTCAGTTAAATTATGACATGTCCTCTTTAAGAGCTCTGTAGAGAAGTCACAAGGAGGGAAGGAATATAATACACCCGTTGCCTCTGTCTCTTTGTTCAGAAGTGATATTACTCCAGCTGCTTCTTTCTGCTTCAAGTAAGACACCAAGTTCCTCATAGGTCTGGTTTGAATACTTGTGTCCTCATTGGTTATAGAAGCTGTTGACCCTGCTACTCCCAAGAATATAGCATGAGAACTTGAGGTGGATATGCGCTTCTGAACATCATCCAATTTAGGCTGATCAAGACGCAATCTTTGTGTGATTCTCAATTGGTTTTTGCCCTCTTCATCTTTCATTAGACTGTCAATAATTTCAGAATCTCCATCTGTCAAGTGGAACTTTGTTGGGAAGAGAGAATTCTTCAAGATTAATGCACCATTCCATATTGTGGTTGCCTTGCGCACAACTTCTGGTAGGGTTCTGGCAGACGCTAGCATACCACCACCACGACGTGGCGAGCCGTCAGAGTCGCTGTCTGGCGAGTGGCGGCGTGGCGTTGGCGAACGGGATCGATCTACACCAGGTTCACGTGACCCGGAGCGGCGAATACGACCTTCATAATTTGCGTCAGCTGGCGCGCGCCTCCATTCTTCGTCACGATAGTCTGCTGAACCATGATATACCCCTCTATACATTCCTCGCCCTCTCCCGCGATGCCCACCTCTACCTCTGTAACCAGGAGTTCCATATGCATATCCTTCCTCCCAACCACCTTCATACCCCTCATAGCCCTCTACTGGTCTCCCATCCTCGCCTACTGGTGGGTTATATGGTTTGGGTCTGTAAGGACCACCTGTACCAACATCAGCAAAATCAATTCTAAGACGTCTTTCAGGTCCACCTAGAGGGAACCCTCTCATCTCTTTGACAGCTGCCTGAGCAGCATCGATGGAATCATACAAAATATAAGCTTGAGGTTCTCCTTTAGCATATTCAATTTTCTTAATGGCCCCAAATCGATCAAATTCCCTTTCCAACTGTGCCACAGATGTCCAGGGACCCAGACCACCTACCCACACTCGGGTTGTAGGTGTTGCTTTACCATATCCTATCTTACACTGGAATTTGCCAATATATTGGCCAGAAAGTTCAACTTTAGCTCGATGAGCCATATCTAAAGTTTGATAGCGGACAAAAGCAAATGCATTTCCTGTACCAGGGGGAGGACGTTTAATATCAATATCCTCTACTATGCCATAACGGCCAAATATACGACGAAGTTCTTCATCGGAAATATTGATCTCCAAATTCCCAGCAAACAGAGTTCTAGTAGCCAATGGATCATCCTCTGGCTGAACATGATGCAAGTAGTTAGGGAATTTATCTTTTTTGTTCTCCATTTTCTCAAATGGTGGATGATGAGGACGGGGCATATATGGTCGAGGCATATAATGAGGATGAGGAGGATGATGCATAGGGGGCCTGTGATGCATTGGAGGATGAGGCCCTGCCATAGGATATTCATGCATAGGTGGGCGAAAATCTCTATGATGTGGGGGCACTGCAGGTGGAATACCATAAGCCCTCTCATCAGGTGGTGGTCTGCGTCTTTCAGCCACAGGAGACCAGGCATATGAATATGGACGCTCATAATCAGGGGGTGTTATGCTTCTCGGTCTGCTCCTGTATTCGCCTCGCACAGGCTCATACACAGGGTCAACAATTGCAACTTTATCATACAAAATGATTCTGGGCTTCGCGTGCTTCGCATCTCTAGCGTCTTCAGCGCTCCGGAAGCAAACATACGCAACTCTCTCGTCCAGTTCATGTGAAATCTTAATACTGAAGTCGCCAAACTTTTTGTATTCTCTGTAAAGAGTATCTTTCACGATATCATCGGAGGCTTTGGGGTGCAGAGCACTAACACAGAGCACTTTGTAGTAGGGACGGGTAGTGTCTTCCCGGACGTCACGCGGACGCACATAGTCCTCGCGATGCGGAGACACGTAGCGGCCCCGCGGGCTGGGCGAGCGTACCCGCCGCCGCACGCGCTCCGGCGTCACGCGCTCATCCGAGCTGTCGTCGTACCTGCCTATGCTACTGCGCGTTCGCTTCGAACGCGGCATGCTATCCCTTGACGAACTCCTCTTCATGTTACGAATTTTCACCGTTATTCGATCTCTATCTCTATCGCTACGCGGTAATCCAATCATGAAAGCTCAGTTCGACGAACCACTATCTGAAATGCACAACATTACACGTCACTTCAAAATGTCGCCTTGTTCCATCACCAAAAGTTATCACCACAGCGCACAATAGTGTTTTTTGTCTTACCACAACGATATTAGCGACTCGAGTCACTTAGATCACTAAACACCTCTATTCTGCACAGAATTTACTAAAGTCTCAATCTTCAGATAGTCCACAAAACATAAAAAAAGAGAAAAATCTTCAGCTGAATCACTCACGCATAGTCACAATTCAATATGGCGACTTTTAGCTTGAGATTTGAGAATTTACGTAGGGGAACCTCCATTTTCCTAGACTCTGATCCGAATTGACATAACACATTTCCGGCCCAAATAAAACTGGAAGGCAAAATGCAATGTCAATATACCGCTATAGACAAAAAGGGCTGCCAGTAAAAAATTGTTAACCCCTGATTTTATTACATCTTCTCCAGTAGTGTTAAGTTGTAGTACTGCCATTTACGGTGAATAACCTTAGATGTATTTATTAAATTAAACATACCTGTCATTCGGAGGTTTTTAAGGTATCGACTCTTAATTATTTCATTCATAGTAGTATTCTCGAATATTTGATATTTGATGTGAAACATCTATAGCCGTACGTAAAACAGATTAAAACAGACGCATGCGCAATCGACTTTTTATTTTATCATTATGACATATTTAGTTCCTATCACAATATGTTCTTTTCTGCATATTACTTTTACAAAATAATGTCGATGTTTCACATCTGCCAGGCGTCCCGTGACGGCTCACATTTTTTAAAGTATTTTTGGGCCTAGTTCAAAATTTATTTTTACAGCCCATACAACGTTGGCGGTGGCCTGAGAATAAACTGATATTTGGCAAAATCAACGCGATATCTATAATAATTAGTAAGATAAAATGTAAAAAATGCCGAATATTAAACGGCGCGTAAAATTTTATGAAACGTCTCGTCCATGAATAAAACTGTATATGTACTTAAAGAAGAAAGTAAAAACACGTATAAATTGCGACTTTGTATGGGTCATCAGTAATATTTGATCAAAACTGAATCTTTAAGATTCCGAGATTTTTAACCGAGAAGGTATGTCAATACTCCAGTTCCTGCGGAATGGCAACGAGCGCTACCATATCGGGCCTATTATGATCAGGCAGCAGACTGCCCTGAGTTTGTCACCATAAGGTGGGTAGAGATCCACCACTATTTGTCTTTAACGCCCAGGTCTCCTTGCTCGGGCTGGTTTAAAGAAGTTAAGCTCTTGCTCCCGTATCGCCACCACCTTCGCGACCATGTCTTCCACACAGGAGGAAACAAGCGCAACCTACCTGGTCCCACTCTCGACCATGAAGAGTATCCTGTCCAGTGGTGACAGCCCTCCCGCACCGAATTCGGCGACCACGGCACGGCGTTGCATTGCTCACGCTGGGCATTTCACTCGTGTGTGAAATGTCGAATGCCTCAGCTTCAGTGTGGAGACATTCGGACGCGACGTTGGCTCACGGATTATGAGACGCCATCACGCCACACGTGGGACTTATCGTTACAATTAGGACGCGTCTTGCAGTTGGTTGAATATATATATCTCATAGTCATCAAATCAAATCAAATCATGGCTTTATATTAAATTATTTTATGGATTATAATGTTATTTTAATCTCTTTTTAAGTTGCAAGATGGTTTTATATGATTTTCAAATCCTTCGAACTCATCAAAGTCAATCATGTCGTTTTTTATAACTTGACTCATTTCATGTAACATGAAATGAGTAAAGTTATATATATTTTCTTTTAACAATCATACCTGTGTTTTATAAAACATGGTCAATGCTAAAAAGAGGTTTTGATTATAAACCTTACACGATGTTTATTTTAAATACTTGACGGCGTCGCAACTACATTGGTAAACAACAGGTGCAACCGCTAATGAGCAGCTGCGCCCGCAGCTGCGCCCACAGCTGCGCCTGTCACTAGCCGACGTTCGCTGTATTTTCTATATAAAAGGCAATGCACACCGGACAGAGGGAATTCGTTCGTCGACAGTCGCCCGATACACATGCTGTACCGTGCCTGTCTTATATAGTGTTGCTATGGTGCTATTAATAATTAATTAGTGAAAGTGATTGTCGAAATAAGTTATAAAGTTGTTAATTAAATATAATCAAGTGCTGAAGAGTTATTTCTATATTTTATTATAATGCTGGTGACCCTCTTCCCGACATCAGAAGTGGGATGGACTCCATAGCCTGCCATGGGTCTGGCCATAGGGAAAGTGTTTTTTTTTATTTTAATAATGGTTGATCTCTGCACCTCTCGTAAAATGGACGAAACCGTGATGCTCATACTAAGGGTTTCTGAAACTATTCAAGAACAGCTTAGCGCTGTGATACTGGTAGTGGATGTGGAATATTGTCTCTGGCAATTAGTACAGTCCTTATTGCGGTGGGTGCGAGGAACACTGTATCTCACAGTCAGTACTGCCCTATGTGACCGCCCTCGCTACCGTTCTGTATCAATAACTATAATTGAAGTTTATTGATTTTATTTAGTCATGTAAAGTAAACAATTGTTTAATTGTAATATACTGCCCAGTTACCAGCTGATGACTAGGCCAAATTCAACATCAGATGAGTCAAAACATATTTGACACTAAGCGCCATTTACGACATTAATTCGTCGGACTCGTCGTCGTGGTATTTCTATTTTCGGTGATGTAAGGCAAGTTACGGTTATGCTACTAGCACCACTTGAGGCTGTGGTGAGTAAATTGATGTTTATCGACGTAACAGAACGTTTCTTTGGATCTATGCACGCTTCGAGTAAGGTAAGATCCACCCATTATTGCATCTCTAGTTTCGATCCTGGTTTGCATGATATTGATTTCTTCTAGGTAGAAGAAATCAATGTTGAATAAATACGCTAGACGCTCCATTTTGTGACTAAATGTTGTTAAAGGATTAAGGGATGAGCTTCAATAGTAATGAGAGGAATAACCGATCCACAGATTCGGGCCAATACGACAAATCATTATTTAAAAATAACAAAAGATCTCGTTCAGTTCTTTTCGATTTATACTAAACCGAAATCGACATCTAAATTTATTAGTAATACAGTGAAATTTTAACAACCCAGGTAAACGTTCTCATAATTATAACAGACATGAAGTAAAGTACCTTTCATGTCATTTTTCGGGCATGTCTCACGGTGGTGTCCATAACGAGCCAGACAGTTGCAATGTATAGCAAAAGAAGGTAGTCACACATTAATATTTTGTGAAAAGATAGGACACGTTGTAACCGATTATTATTTTTTATTTTTTCAAAGAAAGATCAGTTATGTAAAATTTTGTCATGAGTTACTAGGCGGTCCTGTGGATAGTGACGTTACTACACTACAGTAATACAAGGTGTATCTACCGATGTTTAAGTTTCGCGAGTTTAATTAATGTCTGAATCGGTTCTAAAACATTTTAAGTGTACGCGCACCTTTGTAGTATTGCGTGGCATCAGCGACCAAATTTGTGAGTTTGTGAATTATATTTGGTTCTAAAATTTCCCGTTATTGGGTTCGAAGTAGATTTCTGTGTGACTCCTACAAAGTGTATTAGTGTAGCGATGCTTACAGGAATAGATGTGTTGAACAGCAAATAACGTGCATACGTACAAATCATTTGCATTACATAACGTGAATTACTAATCTCGGCAGTGGGAAAAACGTGATGCTTGTACTTAAAAGATCAGCTGAAAGTCAATTTTCCTCTTGAGGATGATGAACGAAAATATTAACAGTGTCAGTGAGTTTAGCGAGTGTTTTATCGTCGGTACTGCTTCGAATGTGATAACGACTGGTAGTATGAATATTGAGTTAACGAGTACCATGCCTGTCAGCTACGAACGGCGAATTGAAAGTGCCTGAGATCGTGAAGGACTTGCTTGACTAAGGTATAATTCAACAGTGTATGTCATCATAATGTTAGCCCGATAATTCTCGTTAAGAAACGAGACTGTAAATACGGTACTGGACGGATCCATTGCCATTGATTTAAGACCAAATCTTTCACCGCTGTGAAAATATGTATTATAGTTGCTTAGATGTGCTAACTGGGTTCCATCAAATATAAATGTCTGATAATTAAAAAAAATTGTTTTCAGAGTTTTGTTTGTCCCTAAATACTGTTACAGGGTATTCTGTCTTCATCGTACGAGCGGTGCTACTCTGGTGTCAGAGTTGTTCGGCCCGCGCGGTGACATGGTTTGGCGACTGTTGTCTGCAGCATACTCTGAGGCATGGTGACGCTCGGAAATGGATCCAACATTGGCGGTCGCCCATATGTGAACGGGCCGCGTTCTTGGTTGCTTGACCTTGCCAATCACTTGAGGACCGGTGAAATAATTATATTGGGCACGAGCGTTAATGTCGCATTAAAGAACCTGCGAGAGATGTTAATGGTGTTGGATTTTCTGTCAACGTTATGTAAAGTATTTTCGCGGCAACAGAGGTACAGTATCAGTTGTATTATTATGTTGGTCAGGTTAGACCGAGCTAAAGAAAATAAATTTTAATGAACTACCTTGTGCCCACGAATGTCAAACAGGCTGTTCAACTACTTCGTTCATCAGGCCTATCAGAAATTTTCAAATGAAACTATAGTGTTCTTGTTCATGGAACCGATCGCAATTCAGCCAATTAATTTACTGACATATACGATGTCTATAAAAAGCCATACCTTGTCTGCGAGCTTACGCACCTTTGGTACAGATACTGATTATGTTCAAAATTGTGGTTCTCGTAATAACTGAATATTCAATTAATATGACAACTTATTTCTTTGCTGTGCATAATGGTAATATTGGTAAAAAAAAGGGAATATAAAAAATAAATGTTTAAAAGTCACTGAAGGGTTAAACTGGACCAATGACTTAGCTAAAGGGAATGATAATTCTGGACTAGCATAGAATGATAAAGGCTACAGGGAATGATAATTCTGGACTAGCATAGAATGATAAAGGCTACAGGGAATGATAATTCCGGACTGGCATAGTATGATAAAGGCTATATATAGGGAATGATAATTCCGGACTAATATAGTATGATAAAGGCTAGAGAGGTTGATTATACTGGACTAGCATGGATTAAGAGAATAATAAATCCGGACTAGCAAAATAAAATTATGGCTTTGTAGGGCTTACTGCCGGACCATAACAGTGTCTACAATCTGGAGGTTCAGATGGTATGGATAGTTATCTAATGTTATGTTTTCTCTGATCCCAGATACCTAAAATTGTAATGGCGAACGTGCGCGATTCACACACGTCAGTATGACCGTGACGGCGTCAGCACTGCCATACACACCTAGCAACAAATCTGTGGTGAAGGCTGGTAAGTGTTTTTGGTGAACACATGTGGAGCGTTTTTAATTTAATATTTTCGTTATTATAATTGATTTTGGTGTTGCTTTTGAAAGCCTATATGTGTCTGTGATTTGTGTATTTTAATTATATCTGTGTTTGTCCTCATATTCCATTTGGGTGAGTTATATTTTGTTTCGTATAAGATTGATGCCGGGCGACCATGGAAGTTGATGAAACTCTCCATGGCCGTCCGCCGGATCCTGGCGAGTCGCGAGAAGTCCTCAACGACGACTCTGGCGACAGTAATAAAGCAGAAAATTTTTCCTACGGTTCAGGTTTAATTGCCCCCTTGGCTAATTTTGAGGCTGTTGAACGCTCGATCCACAAACGTGGAACTAGCGGAGACGGTCCTCCTCCCCCTAAAAAGCCGCATACGGATCGCCTATCTCAATCCATTGAACGTCAGATCCCCCAGTCTGATGAAATCTATCCATCTCAGACTAATAATACTCCATTGTCACAACCAATTTCTCAACGTTCTCCCCAAACCAACAATTTACAGTCAAACTCATCTTCATTAGGCCGTTCTAGATACTCTAACAGATATATCAGACCGTTTTTAGTCCATGTTGCCTTTAAATCAGATAACCCTGCAGCAAGCACTTCAATACATCCCATTAAATTCGGCCAACTGTTAATGAAATTAAACATTAAAAATATTCTTGCTGATGGTATCAAAAGGGTAGGTAGAAATCGAATCTCAGTAGAATTCAAGTCCCCTGAAGATGCCAATGCCTTCCTTGCTAGCTCAGAAATTATTAATAAGGGGAATATTACTTCCATTCCTACATATAACATTACAAGAATGGGAGTAGTAAGAGATGTTCCAGTAGATTGGACTGATCTTGAGATAATTCAAAATTTAAAACCAGAAATTGGATGTGGTCAAATTTTGAAGGTTAGAAGGATGAATCGCAAGTTTGTGGTGGATGGAGTCTCCGAGTGGAGGCCAACACCCATGGTGGTTCTCACTTTTGATGGCCAGACTTTACCAAAACGAGTTTTCTGTTGCTACAATTCTCTACCTGTAGAACTATATCTGTTTCCTACAATTCAGTGTTATGCTTGTTGTAAATATGGGCATACAAAAAATCAATGCAGGTCAAAGGCAAAGTGTTTTCGCTGTGGTGGGGAGCACTTTGGTGATAGCTGTACGGTTGATGAAGCCAAATGTTTTTACTGCTCCGGAGCACACTGTGCTAACAGTAAAAGCTGTCCAGAATTTGATAGGCAGAAAAGAATAAAGATAGCCATGGCAGAGTGTAGTATTTCCTATGATGAAGCAGCTAAAAAAATTCCTTCTGCTTATAGATCATATGCTGATGTTTCTGCATCTTCTCCCCGTCCTACTCCATCCAATTCTTCAATCTCTGTTCCTTCTAATATTATTTCATCCAACTTGCGTCCTTCAGCTTCCACCTCATATCACAAATCAGTTCCTAAGAGACAAAAAAATCATGTTCCTCTTACTGCAGGTTATGATGTAAGAGCTCATCAAGAGACTTTAAATTCATACTCCTTTTCACCTGCATCTAATGGTTGTGCCCTCAGCAAAGATCCTATAGATGAAAATTTCTCAAAGGAATTAGATTCTATAGTAAATTTATTAGAATCCTTCACGTCTAAACACCAAGTTCCTGACCACGTTGCCAATTACTTAATTAATAGACTTCAGCTAAGACAAAATGGATCTGCAGCTTCTACAGTGGAACGCCAGAAGTGTCCATCCAAAAATAAATGAAATAATTACCTTAATTAATAATTTCCAGCCTATTGTTTTTGCCATCTCGGAGACGTGGCTTTCTCCACGTCTTCAGTTTAATATTTCTGGATATAGCACGTATCGCGATGACCGTCCTGATGGTTATGGCGGTGCTGCTATTCTAGTTAACAACTCCCTTCCCTCTTTTCCTATTTCCCTTCCCAGCCATGGTAATGGGATTAATGCCGTTGGGGTGAGAGTCCTAGGCATTGGTTTTATTTCTGTGTACATCTCCTCCCCCAGTCCACAATGTTTTCAATTTTTTAAAAATGTTTGTATGTCCATATCTCCTATTATTCTCTTAGGAGATTTTAATTGCCACAATACACTATGGGGTTCAATTCAGAATGATAGTGCAGGGGTAGATTTAGTGGAACTTATGGATGAAATTGGACTATGTGTTCTAAATGACGGTTCCCATACCAGACTCCCTCGATTAGGTCAGAGCAAAAGCTGTGTGGACCTAACCTTTTGTTCACCTAGTTTAGCAGCCCAGATAGAGTGGAAACGGTTAAGTTTAACATATGGTAGCGACCACTACCCCATTTGTTCCACTTTCATTGGTAGACATTTCCCGCTAAGAGATAATACACCATTATTAAAATATAGACTTAAGGATGCTAATTGGGCCTTGTATGAACAAATTTTAGATAACCAAATTCTTTCCTTCCCCCAAATTACCAAAGATAACTTAGCCTTGTGTCTGTCTCTTTTCTCTGAAGCTATTTCTTTAGCGGCAGATGAGAGCATTCCTGTGAAAAATTCAGCTTCAGGGAAAGTGTCTTCTCCTCCCTGGTGGGATGGAGAATGTACCTCAATTGTTAAATCCAGAAATGAAGCTGAACTTAATTACATTAGTAACATGTCCAATGAAAATTTAGTTAATTACAATAGGATAGTAGCTAAATCAAAACGTCTTTTTAAAAGAAAGAAGTATGAGAGTTGGAAAAGATTTTGTTTTTCTCTATCTCCTTCATCTTCCTCTTCATTAGTATGGGAAAAATTTAAAAATTTTAGGCGTGGTTGCTCCCACAAAAAATATTCTTCTATTTCTGGAGCCATGGCAGTTTTATTTCTAAATAAATTAGCCCCATCTTTTGTGCCTCTTGAGGAGGAATGCTCATCCATTCCCGGAGTTATAATTTCCAACGATCCACTGGATGATCTTTTCTCACCAAAGGAATTAGATGCAGTTCTGAAAAATCTCCGGGATACAGCTCCTGGGGTTGATGGGTTTCCTTACTCCTTTTTTAAGAAGACTGGCTCCCATGGTCGTAACTTTCTTTTAAGTGTGATAAATACATGTTTCATGCAAAGTTTCATACCTACCCAATGGAAGTCACAAATTGTCATTCCAATATTGAAGCCGGGTAAATCACCTAATTGCCCTGATCACTATCGGCCTATTGCTCTGTCCCCAGTAATTTGCAAGATATTTGAACATTTAATTAAAAATAGATTAGAATGGTATCTAGAAAGCAGGGGTTTGATAGCGGAAACCCAATTTGGCTTTAAAAAGGGGTTTAGCACCATGGATAGCATTGGCATCTTTATGGCGGATACCCGCATAGCTTTTAGTATTAATGAATCGGTTATTGGAGTATTTCTGGACATTTCAGCAGCATATGACAGTGTTCTTCTTTCCGTACTCAGAGTTAAACTACGCCAGCTGAGTATTCCGGTAAGGATGCTCAATTGTATATGTAACCTTCTGTCTGATCGCTCCATTAATCTACATGTCCCAGGGTACAAGTTTGATCCAAGATTGGTTTGGCGGGGTCTCCCGCAGGGCTCGGTCCTTAGTCCCCTGCTTTACAATATTTATACGTCTGATCTGCACAAGTCGCTCAATATTGATTGTCAGGTTTTGCAGTACGCAGATGATTTGTGTTTATATGTTTCTAGTTCATCTATTAGTGCAGCTACGGAATCCATGCAAGTATCATTAAATTCTCTAAATCATTGGCTCTGTTCTCATGGTCTCCAGCTGTCAGCTTCTAAAAGCTCGGTAGTAGTCTTCTCCCGTAAAAGGGCCATTCCGGATGTACACCTTGAGATTGAAGGGTCGCCCATAAAAGTGGAAGACAAGGTGAAATTTCTTGGTGTCATCTTGGACTCAAAACTATCAGGTTCTCCTCACGTTAATTATATTACAGGTAAATGCGAAAAAAATATAAATATGCTGCGTGCACTCGCTGGTGTTTGGTGGGGAGCCCATCCATTCACCTTGAAACTTATATATAATGCGACGATAAGAAGTTTACTTGATTATGGCTCTTTCCTGCTTGAGCCATGTAGTAAAGTTGCCTTGGCTAAGTTTGAATCTATCCAATCAAAGTCTTTACGTATTATATTAGGTTGTATGAGATCAACTCCGATCAATGCAATGAGGGTAGAAGGCGGTGAACCTTCCCTTCTATTTCGCCGACAATATCTCGCGGATAGGTTTGTTTACAGGGCATCTTTCCTTCAAAATCATAAAATTATTAACAAACTATCCCATTTGGATAATTTGTGCAGACAAGCAGATTATTGGAGATCCAAAGACCCTCCTTTGATGTTGCATTCGTTTAGGAAAATGCGTAGGGTTGAGGAAAGTGCTCCTTTAATCCAAGGTACTAAATTCCCCCTTTATAGGTCTCCTTATGAAATTTTGCATTTTTGCCCAAATTATATCCCATATATAGGTTTGAATAAGGACACTGTTCAAGCTGATGCCCTTCTATCCTCTTTAATTCAAGATAAGTGGCAAGATTATCACAGGTTTTACACGGATGCCTCTAAATTGACTCCAAACAGTAAAACTGGTATCTCTGTATTCTACTCCAATTCTCGTATTACTCTTCAATTCCAGTGCCCTACTGAAGCTTCAGTTTTTACTGGAGAGTGTATAGGTATTCTCGAAGCTTGTCAGTTTATTTTCAGTCATACCATTATATCCAAGGCAATAATTTTTTCGGACTCTAAAAGCGCCCTAGATGCAATAGTTAAAAATCCTTTTAAAGATAACCTCCGCAGCCCAGTTATCTTTGAAATAAGAAGAATCTTATATTTGTGCTCTCTTAAAGAGGTTGAAGTGCTGCTTGTATGGATTCCGGCTCATGTAGGTATTAGCGGAAACGAATATGCGGATGAGGCTGCTAAAGCGGCCATAAATTCTAGTTCTGCAGATATGAAGCATTATTCTGTCCAAATTTATGATATGCTGCATAGTGCGAAGACCGATCTTTTTGACTCCTGGCAGTCCTCTTGGATTGTGACCAGTAAAACTAAGGGGTGCAAATACGCATCTATTCAACCCATCATTCCAATTAAGCCTTGGTTTTATAAATTTAAAAAAGTTTGCAAAACCGTCACTTCTGTAATATGTAGAATCAGGCTTGGATTTTGTTGCACTCCAGTGTTCTTGCACAAGATCAGGGTGCGTGACAATTCCCTATGCGAGTGTGGCTTGGAAGACGGCACTCTTGATCACATTTTCTTAGGTTGCCAGTTATATAACTCCTTACCATTAAAACAAATAATTTCAAAATTAAAAATTCAGCAACCAGTGAATGTTCGACACCTCCTATCATTTTTTCCTGATCCTCAAATGATTAGTGCGTTTATTAAATTTATATCAACTAACAAAATAAAATTATAGGACATGTATGTATATGTATATATATGTATTTCTGTGTTTAATTTATGTAAATATATATAAATAACTAACAATGATTTATGTTTGTTTCTGTTCCAGGTATCAAAATCGTACCACAATTTAGTATCTATTATAAATATAAAACATAATCCTGCATTATCCCATGTGTAGCCATTACATGACACTGGCAAAATTGCTGAAATTAACGGCAGATTGCCATTTAAAAAAAGAAAAAAAAAAAAAACAAATCTGTGAACAACACGCACCTCACGTCATCGCATAAAGAGGCGCACACAGAGACGTGTGCGTGTCAGGATGGTCGTGACGGCGTCGCAACTACATTGGTAAACAACAGGTGCAACCGCTAATGAGCAGCTGCGCCCGCAGCTGCGCCCACAGCTGCGCCTGTCACTAGCCGACGTTCGCTGTATTTTCTATATAAAAGGCAATGCACACCGGACAGAGGGAATTCGTTCGTCGACAGTCGCCCGATACACATGCTGTACCGTGCCTGTCTTATATAGTGTTGCTATGGTGCTATTAATAATTAATTAGTGAAAGTGATTGTCGAAATAAGTTATAAAGTTGTTAATTAAATATAATCAAGTGCTGAAGAGTTATTTCTATATTTTATTATAATTCTGGTGACCCTCTTCCCGACATACTTATAAAAAGGAAAAACAACAGCTATTTATTGTCTTTTTAAATTATAATATGTAAATAAGTGTGATTTTCTATTAAATAACACGTCTATTTAATCCATCAATATACAGTATGTTAGTTTAAACGAGGGACGTATTCAAACCCATAATAGTGTATGCTTATATGATACTAATAAAAATATGAACAAATAAAAAACACTGATAAATAACAAACAGAACCATACCAAAAATTTCGCAAAAGTCTCACAACGTGTATACACCCTTGCGCTAACGTGTTTAGTATTATCGCAGAACATGTGTGCGGGTCAATGACCTTTAGGTAGAATCCATTTTCCCTTCATACTTTAAACCAAACGGGTCTAAAATGGTATGGGTGCATTCCTTCTTCATGCAGCAGCTTCCACACAGTCCAATGTGATACACCGAATCGTCTTGCAGCATTTCGAGTGCTTTCTTGTGGTTGATGCTCGAAGTATTCAAAAATGGCTTCTTGTAGGTGCACTGAGTATGGCTCCCTCCCTCGTCCTTGGGCATGCGTCGGTACGGTGAACTGACCGAATGTTCGCAATCGTTGGTTGACACCTAGCATAAGGTTGTACAACGGAATCTGGCGGTTGGGAAACATCTCTCGGTACAAATTAATAGCTCCTCGTACACTATCATTCGATAACACGTAGGTACGAACCATATCCCAGTATTCTTCATTGGAATATTGATATGACGTCATTTTGAGTTAGTCAAGTACACGTTTACAGAACACACTTATCGGCAAGCGGGGTTGTTTATGCAATACGCGGAAGCGCCAGACATGCGGAACTAGCGGCGCACTCGCATAGACTGCGGGTGCGGTCAGCGCGGGGGTGCGTCCTGTCGGTGCATCGGAACAACACAGAGGAAAGGGCGAAGGGGAGGGCGGGGTTTACGCACGAGCTTCCTTTTCGGCAGGTTCGGCGCGTGTTTTGCCACGTGATCACTTTAGGTACTGTTTATAAGTTCACTTCTTGCGCACTCAGTGTTCATGATAATGTATTTTATAGGACAATTACGAAAAAAAATTCGGTTATAGGTTTTTTAAATATTTGGGACGAGAATCGAATACTGAATACCCTCCCTTAATATGTCCCTCGTTTAACCTAACATACTGTATATGAGGGCTCTGAACAGAGGGAAGGTTAAATATAAAAAAGAGGCCTTAGGAAGTAAGGAATCCACAATTAATGAAAATCATAGACAATTATAGATATCGTATACCACATATTTTTTTTTCCCAGAAAATTGGGAGTTGAACTAAGGCATGGTAACTTTAACGGAAAGCCATGTTTTCTGTTTATTTATAGCTTAACAATCAAATCAGCAACCAATTAATTGAAAATTATGAATTTTTAGCATTTATATAAATATTTTAGAATATAAAATATACGCGGATTTTTTATACGACATGTTCACTTCGACCCAGAATGTATTGCCTATAAAATAGTATTTTACGAGTATTAATGAATTGCAAAGTGGCAAGTGCATCAATGACTCAAAATATAAATAGATAACATGTTTACTTAGATTTCGACTTTTTGACCATAGTTCAAGGATCATTATGGATTAGTATATTCTTTGTAAATACAAAAGTATTTAGTACCCATTTAATATTCTATTTATGAAGTAAAACTGAATATATTATTGTTTATTTATTAATGTTAATACATACCTAAATTAAAATAATCAAACTGTACTTTGGACAATATATAGAAATATAAATAAATGGAACAATAATCACTGAGGGTGCAAACAAGAAAATGGACATTATAATCAAAGTAAATAATCAATCTAACGGGAGAGATAAAATAGCCAGGTGAGTAAGAACATGCAACACACCTATAAAGTAAATATTTCATGTTACATAGGTACAGCATTGTTTTTAATATAAAAAAGTGTTAAATATAATTGTCCTTTATGTCTTTAGAATTTACACTGTTATCAATCAATATTGTGAATCAGAACAATATTATTTTACGTCTCATCTACACTAGAGATCATATTAACAGACACATAAACATTATACTACTGACCTTACAAGTACCTTTACTTATCAAGTAACTTATTTAAATATTTATTTCAGGCTAATACAGTATACGAGCCGTCTAGTATGGCATCAGTTGGAATTAAGACATGCTAATAAATATTCAATAGACAGAATAAAAAATCTGGAACTTACATTAAGTTCGTTTAGAAAAAGTAAGTATACAAGTTGTCAGAGTTGTTGGAGCTTAGCATGGAATTGTATAATGCACACAAATTTTATGTCTGATTATAACATAATAATGTAATTATAGATCTAAACTAATATTATCAAGAGAAGAAAATATTGAATTTTGTTGTTCCTTATGGATACATACAAAATATGAAAGAAAGTTATATTATCAGTGATTAAAATTAGTAATCCCTATGGTAGTTACAATTATGTAATCCAAGGTATCAATAAACTATCTACTAATCTACCACTACCCTTCAAATCAGTAGTAGCATAGTTGCAAAATAGGATACTTAAATTATTATGGATACTTTTAAGTTTGTAAATCACATTAAAAACAATTTTGCTCTAAGGTAATATCAATAAGTACAGTTTTGAGTTGTTGTTAGGTTATAATTATTGATCAAACTAGTTTAGTTTAACTAATATATTTATTCTTAATTTTCAGTTCTGCGATTGGGGAGATGTGTAGATATCTGCTATACTGCACTAAACAGTATGCACATAGAAGACCCTACATTAAGATTTACATTGACTATCAGCAAACTTGCACATGCCCTGTTCCTTTATGCAGATCACATAGTATGGCTAACAAAAAGTGGTTTTTTAAAAACTGATTCTGAAAAATGGAATAGAACTGCAAACAAATTCTGGCTCTTATCAATTATTGCAAATCTAGCTCGAGATTTATATGAAATACTGCATTTATTGGATCTTCATAAGTCTACATTGTTGAGACCATCAGAGTTACTGAATGGGTCGATCAGAAATTATGATTGGATCAAAGGTGTGAAATATTTGTACATGATTATGTCTTGTCATAAAGATGTTTTTATAGACACATTAAAGAATTCTTGTGATATATTCATTCCATTGACAGCATTAGGCTTTACAAAGTTAAGCCCTAGTACAGTGGGTGCTTTAGGGGCAGTATCTTCGCTTGCTGCATTAATAACAGTTGTGAAACCTATTACAAAACTGGTCCCTGCTTGAAGGAATTAAATATTTAACCATTACCTATTGAACTGGTGCTGGGCTAGTGTAGCTTGTGATATTATTGTGCTGGTTTTATAGAAGCACAATAAAATTAAGTTAGGGATTTATATGCATTGGAGTTGGCAAATAATTAAATAGTTTCTATGTATGTATATAGTTAAATAAATGTTAATCATAGCATATGCAATATGTATTGTTTTAAATAATGTTGATATACATAGGGAGATTGTTCCATGATCTAGGAAATTCAACATCTTGTGTATTTAAAGCAGTTTCCTTTTAAATACAATACTTTAGTTCATCATACAAAGTGAGTGCAGGTCCATTAACTATATTTTTTTTTAAATGCCAAGATGTTTGGTTTTTATGGGAAGTAAAAATTAACTTGAAAATTAAGAACAGGTTCACTTTTTAACTGTTCTTTGTTTGTATATATAGTACCCAATTTCGTCTACCTTGTGACAAATTCTGATAATTTGTTGACCGTTTTTTATTTGAAAGGGTATGGCTGTGTATGAGCTCTAGGCATATCATGACGAATACTCGTCTATGAGGCTACCCTTCTGTGGACAGTGAGCCTTAGTAATTGAATGGACGACATAAATTTGAGTACTTACACTATAGAAATATTATACCTACATTATTATGTCAACTGTTAATAAATGTTATTATGTTTCGCTAAGTTTAATGTTAAATAGAACGAAATAATATTTCAGGGGGTACATTCTATTAATGTAAATACTGCAATTATGTATTAGTTTTGTAGTTTCATTGAACTTCCCTGTAAGATAAATTGATCACTTATATTGAGAGTGTTTCTTGTCAGTCAATCTGTTCTATTATGCAGTAGAACAATATTAACAAAACATATTATATGAAAAATTATACCTCCCTGTATACTATATTGGGATTTGTTTCATTATTTTTCTCTAAATATGTTTTCTTATGTGTAAGGGTTATGTATTATTTTATAGTACTTATTAAACATTTTTTATACCTACCCTGATTCTTATTATTTAAACTTTTATTACTATGCACCACACATCACACATCACACATACTATGATAGTGACTACTATCAATAAAATAGTAAATAGGTAAAATCTATTCTGTCGGTACCTATTCCTACGGGAATCGAATGTCTACTGAAGTAGGTGCCTAAGTCTACTACTAAATTTTGTCGAGTGTTCGCGATTAGGTACAATTAAGAGATATTGTATGAAATTAAAATATATAGCTTTTTGTTAAAAGTGGTTTATTAGCTTTTGCTTCTTTCTTACTCATAAAATTAGCAACATATCTTCGATCTATTGGTCGCAGCAACATATTGACTGCATGTGCGCCACAGTGGTTAAGTTAGTCTACTCTCTACGTCAGCGCTCTCGTGTATTGGGTTCGATACCCGCGGGTCAACTATTTTTGTGAGGCGTGCTTTGTGTTTCTCTATAGCATGTTTGCATAGGCCCTTGCAATTCAGAGATATTTATCTTCCTAGTGCGGACCGTGCCAAAAAATAATACCTATACATATAAATAAGTAACAGTGGTATATTAAATAAAAGTAATTGAACCTATAGATAAAGTTTTTGAATTTAGTATGTACATAGGTAGCTTCGATTAATTATCTACTATATAAAAATAAGTCGGGCTTTCCTTCCTGACGCTATAACTCCAGAACGCACGAACCGATTTCCACGGTTTTGCATTCGTTGGAAAGGTCTCAGCAAAGATATTACAAAATATCTTTGGGTCTCAGGCTCCGTGAGGTTTATAGCAAAGAAAATTTATAAAATTTAACGCGGGTAACACCGCGGGGCACAGCTAGTCTACTATATAATTAAAAAAACTTCGTTTAAAAAAACCGACTTCAAGAACTAAAAGTATTAAAAAAATATCTTAATAAAGATTTAATTTAATACATGATGCGTTTGCATAAGAATGCAAACGCAATACCTTTAATATTAATGAAATAGGTACTATAATTTGTATGTGCTACCTATTAATAGGTTTAATGTCGGTGCCAAGCCAAGTGTAATAGTAGGTACCACACTCGTAGCGCGTTACTTTCAGCGGGATAGCTTTGTTTGTATTTCTTCACAAACAACCCAAGCAGACACACGTCGTTGACGGTCGTCTCGAAATATAGTAAAATTTTGATGCGTTGTCTCCTAATTAATAATTTATCTGTTTATTTTTCAGGGCCACAAATATATTCATATAATCGCATAATATAGATTTATTATAACTATAGTAACTCATTCGGGTATTAATATTAAATATATTTTTATGATACGGTTTCATCTGTTTCATATTAATTCATATTGTTCTTTTAGTCTATTTAATCTTTAGTTTTATGTTAATCTTTAGTGTAGGTATTTCATCACAAAGTATGAAAGCTGTACATACAGCTTTCATATTAGGTACATACCTAATATTAACTTTTATTTTGCTTAGGGCTTGGCACCGACTTCAAACCTATTAATAGGTAGCACATACAAATTATAGTATTTCATTAATATTAAAGGTATTGCGTTTGCATAAGAGATGTATTAAATTAAATCTTTATTAAGATATTTTTTTAATACTTTTTAGTTTTTGAAGTCGGTTTTTATAAACGAAGTTTTTTTATTTGCTACTTTTTAGTGTCTAGCTATGGGAAGGAATACGAAAGGTGCCGCGCGCCTCAAAACTATAGTTCCCAACAAACGAGAACGGAAAAAGAAATATCCTCCGAAAAAATGTTGTTCGAAACTCTTTTTCACGTTCTTGACACGAGACAGTGAAAGATCGAAAAGACCGTTTGTAAAGTAAGAATAACTACATAATATTACGTTCACTCTAAGAAAACTTGCACAGTACGAGTCTAGACTCGCTAAGATTCATGAAAGTCTGAACAGCAAGCGCATAGGTTAGGCCGTATTTATGACCATCTAGCTAACGAGTCTGTGTGCGGAGGGATATAGATTAGGTCTTATTAATGATCGAATAGCCATCAACTCTGCTGAGCAGAGGGTATAAGTCTGTGAAGACTAGGTCTCATCAATGATCGATGAGCCAACGCGTCTACTGAGCAAAGGGCTCATAGGTTAGGTCTTATCTATGATTGATTAGCTAATGAGTCTGCTGAGCAGAGGGCTGTTAGACTAGGTCTTCTTCATGATCGATTAGCCATCTAGTGCACTGAGCAGAAGGCTCATAAACTAGGTCGTATTGATGATCAAGACAACGAGTCGAGAGAGTTCGAGTCGGACTCGCCCGTGAAAGGCGGAATGATTCTTTCCGTAGCAGCAAGTATTTGAATTGATAGAATGGAAGGTAAATTGCGGTTTACGATTTATGACGCATTAAAAAAAACTACCTACTAGATCTCGTTCAACAATTTTCGCTGGAAGTTTGCATGGTAATGTACATGATCTATTTGTTTTAGTTTTATCATTCTCAGGGGGGCAGTCTCTCTCGCGCAAACTATACAGTTAAGAAAAAAATTATATTATAAACCTCAATATCATTTTCGAAGACCTATCCATGGATACCCCACATGTATGGTTTGATGATTTTTTTTAATTCAGTTCTAAGTATGGGGTACCCCCAAATTTTATTGTTTGTTTTTCTATTTTTGTGTGTAAATGTGTAAATCTTAATGCGGTTCACGGAGTACATCTGCTTACCAAGTTTCGACACTATAGTTCTTATAGTTTCGGAAAAAAGTGGATGTGACATACGGACGGACAGACAGACATGACAAATCCATAAGGTTTCTGTTTTTTGGCATTTGGCTAAAGAACCCTAAAAATGGCAGATATTCCGCATCCAACTAAAGAAGATTCACGGAAATCGGTTCATAAATCTCATCATAATGGGTAAAAAAGTGCGCTTGTGCTAAAGGTGCGCCTACATGCGCTTCCAAAAACGAGCTTGTACGCGCGTATTAAATGCTAGTCGTCTGAAATTGTTCTTTATGTTCATGCCAGGACACATTTGAACAGTATGTGTCTAGCTAGGCTGGCTAAGATTTAAAACAAAGTGACAAAGGCAGTTACATCGTCCACATAAACAAAAATTTTCATATAAAAATGTCCATAAAATTAAAACTACTGGGCCAAACTATACAAAATTTTTATGGGACCAAATGTCAATTATTTCGCATCAAGCTAAAAAAGAATCACGTAAATCGGATCATAAATCTCCGAGTAAACGGTGTACATACATAAAAAAATTACCGGTGAACTTGAGAACCTCCTCCTTTTGAAGTCGGTTAAAAATAAGTCGGGTTTTCCTTCCTGACGCTATAACTCCAGAACGCACGAACCGATTTCCACGGTTTTGCATTCGTTGGAAAGGTCTCGGGCTCCGTGAGGTTTATAGCAAAGAAAATTTATAAATTTAACGCGGGTAACACAGCGGGGCACAGCTAGTAAGCTATATTTTAAATCAATTATTATTAAGTATAAAATAAATTAGGTATCTTTATTTCAAAATCAGCCCTAAAAATGTTACTGTCTGGTACTGATGTGTACCTTATAAGTAACCAACAGTGAGGAAACCAATTACTTACGCTTATATGCGTTATTAACTTATTACTTATTAGGTACTCTTCACTAGTACCTAATCGTTTGTTTTACTTCTCTCTTCTCGAAGAGATCTTAGAGTTAGGCATTGATATAAACTACTCGTTATTTAACTCAATGGAGGTAGGTATATTTTTATGGAAGACATATTTTTTATGAAACATATCGCGATTATACTAATTCAATAATTCAGTAATAGATGGGTAGAAAATAAATAAAAGTAGGAACATTAGTATATTTTATTATGTTTACACCCTAATATAATTATTTACCTATACACTTTAGGTACCAACATAGCCGTATTAAGAAGTTGAGAGATTGAAAAAGGGATTTTATAAATGTAGAAAATGAGTGATATCAAACTATTTATAAAGGAAGAAATCGTTTATTTGCGTGAAGCTACCTCCACCCAGTGTCTACATAATTTTAGGTCAAACCTAAAAAAAAAAGAACTACGGCACATAAAACTAAACAAACATAATGGAAGATATAATATTTTTCTTTAAACAGAATTGCCAACTGGCGAGAATTCTTCCAACCAGTTCTTTCCGGACGTACGCGAACGGTTAAATAAAACTTGGCTAATCATAGACCATTGTGTTGCACAATTTCTTACCGGACACGGCAATTTTAAAAGTAAATTGTATAGTTTCAAATTAGTATCTTCACCAATCTGTCTGTGCTCAACTTCCAGTAACGAATATGAACAAACTGCTCACCACATCCTGTGGGAGTGTGATGTCTGGCAAAATCAGCGTGATATTATGTTAAACAGCTTGCAACCAATATCTAGAGTAGTTTATTATACGGATCTTGTAACAACAAGGAACAACTTCCGTGCGTTTAAGCGCTTTTGCCATACCTACTATTGGAATCAAATATAACAGCTCACTTAGGACCCTTAAATTGATCCTCGGTGCTTTTGCAGCTGGCTTCTCTAGTTGCAAATCTCTCATTTTATGAGGCTATAGCCTCTTTACATCATTCTGTCTCCCGCTTTGCTCTGGAGGGAAGTGGAACTATTCATTTTCTAACTCCTCCTTTTTTCTGTTTCTGATTTAATTCGTTGCGGGATCCAAGACAGTTAAAGCGATTCCCCGGGACATGCCTGAGCTTCACCGCTCAGTGTCATTTCATTGTGTGCCACTGTTGATCCTGGCTTACAGGAGTTGCAGTGGTGGGTAAGAGGGAGGGACTAGTCCCGATTACAATGGCGAGAATTTCCCCTATTTCCAGATAATTTTCTATGAACGTATTAATACGTCTCCGATAAAGAAAAGTGCCTAAAGGAAATTTACTACAGTCATGGCTAAATGATAAAGATATTTCTAGCGATCTTACAGTTGCTTTTGGCTATGGGGTTCAAACTGATAATTTATTAATAGGTATCTATGTATTACTCAATACGTGTGAGGAGTACAAATTTACATTGGCAGCATCGAACTGTCAAACCAAATTGTCAATAATGTCAAACTTAGTGGTGGGCGATTATGAATGATTTCTATAATCGAATTATTTTGCATTACTAATATTGATAATCGATTATGAAATTAGTAAACAACTAATCTTCATAATCGAATGACGTTACTAATTAGTATTACTAATCCTGTTGCAATATAAAGAGATCAATAGAGAGAGACTCGAGAATATTTTATACATATAATGTTTAAGAATATTATTACTCCTAAGGGCTGAAACTGTGCGATTGTGTAGGTATATTAATATTTTACTATTAGTTTATTTAAAATAGAAGTAAAGTAACCGTTTTTGTTGTACCTATTTTGTTTTGACAAGAAGTTTGTCTTTTTGTTTTATTCTAAACGTTCCTAAAAACAAAAATGACTTTGTTGAATGTTGATTAATTATCCATACTAATATTATATATGAAAATTCTGTCCATCTGTCTAAGTGGTACTCATTCACGCCTAAACTACTATACCGTTTTGGTACGATCGTAACGTTATTCATTACGCGCGTAAGCGTAGTAGCTACTCTGCTGTGCCAATATTCGAGCAAGTGCAAGCAGCGCGGTTGTGCATAGTGCTATACCCTAGCTACGTTGTTGCTACTGCCTGCCACATCATTGGACTCGCTCGACCGACGCGGCAACGCCGACGCAACCCGAGTTGACCCGACCAACATCGAGTTTCGCTCGTCTCGACTCTCGACACAAAATCTACTAAATTAGTAACTACTAATTTTTATAATCGAGATATCTCGAGACGTTTTAATAATCGAATGATTTCATTAGTATATCTCATAATCGCCCACCGCTATGTCAAACTAAGTGTCCTTAAGTTGTTTTATTGAAGACAATCAGAACGGAATAATATTGGATATTTTGATAACTTTACCGAACCGTAAAGAAAAATGGCTCGACATATTGGAGATGCTGCTCGGAAATTTTTATTATTAGGCCAATGTGTTCCTACAGTAAAACAAAATGCTGCCAAAATAAGAGTAAAGAGGTTAGAATTGGACGAAAATCTTCTAATGGTAATTGTTTTTAGATAGTAATATCAGTATTTTGTCTTGTATTTATATCAAAATCATATTTGTTGAACTATACCAAATCAAACCTTGTTTTACAGTACTTCAGAAAAGACGAGTTTTACTACTGCCATGATCCTTCAAAGATCTGCAATACAGGAGATGTAGTATTGATTCAAGCGTTACCTCAAAAGCTCACTAAATTAATCACACACGAAGTGAAAGAGGTTGTATATCCTTTCGGTGATATTACTGATCCTGTAACAGGTAAAAAGGTGGCAAAAGAAAGGTACAGAGAAGATATGAACAGACAAGCTGAATTGTATGGAACATTAGACTCTACCTTTGACTATGATAAGGCACCCTCAAGAGGTTGGCAAGATGGGAAGAAAGACTTCTCAGCCAAACCAACATACACAAAGTACCATGTATTTGATGAAAATGATCCTTATGCCATTTAAGTTAGGTGTATTTTGTTGTGTAGTATAATAAATTATTTAGTGTTTACTAACTGGTTTAATTTGGCAGTTTCCTAAATTATCTTATCACTTGCTGGTCTATATTTGTTATAAAAGGTAGGCAAGTCTTAGCTATGTGATAATAACAGACGAAAACATATACCAGGCAATTTTTAGCCCAGCCTAAAGAAATTTATAAATTTGAATAGGAGGGCAAGGCAATTAGTCATTTATTTTGGTACAGTTGTAATAATGGGTGGGGGAATAATGTATCAGGACATTCGGCCATACAGAAATGACTGTATTGCTTGAAATGGACCATCAATAATTACTTTACTGGTATTTTTATGTGTCACAATCCACCTGAGTAGCAACCAGGTCCCTATATCGATTGTGCATGTTATTCTTATTACAAATATCGGCTGCACAAGTGGCACAGAGGCTTAGATAGTCGCCTCTCCGCTTTGAGGCCCGCGCCGGACAACTATTTGTGTGACCCATAAATAGTTGTTCTGAGTCTGGATGTAATTTGTGTCCGTATATTATATGTTTGTAAAGTACCCCACAACACAGGGAATAAATTCATGTGGGCGTTATTTAAAAAAAACTTACTATTATGGTGATACAATATAGCCACAAGTATAAAATGGTAAATAAAATATCAAGATTAAACTTTTGAATTATTAGCACATTCAGTAATAGTGCTTACACACCCTTTGGCCACAGCCATGAACTATGACAGTACCTATCTTAACACCTTGCGTGCCATATGACCCACCGGTGAGCCTTCCATAACTTTCCGTTCAGGCCAAGCCCAAATCACGAAATCCGTAATTTTTTTCAACTTCAGATTTTCACTCCTATGTATATATTTTATAAAAATGCGATAATACGTACAGAAAATAAAAATCAATGACTTCTACCGTCTAGTTTACGAGATATAGCAAAAGGCTCACGAGTGAGCCGCGTGGTCCCTTACGAACAAAAACGTAATTTCCGTTGGCAGGGGCCGCGGGGTCACAATACGGCTCACCGCGCGCCCGAAAAGTTCGAAGAACCTGTCGTCAATGTTACGCAGAAAACGTGCCGATCATGGGTAGCAAACAGGCTAAGACAAAATAAAAAAAATATCAACATATTGCGGAACTTGTCCAGCTAAACCATTTCTTTGTTTACCTTGCTTTAATAAAGTTCAATATTTACAGACAGACCATCCAACTAGGTAGGTCCAACTTCGAGAAGGAGGTCAATCGTAGAATCCAACTCGGCTGGGCAGCGTTCGGGAAGCTACGTAACATCTTCTCGTCCAAAATAGCGCAGTGTCTCAAGTCGAAAGTCTTCGACCAGTGTGTGTTGCCAGTGATGACTTACGGAACAGAGACGTGGTCGCTCACTATGGGCCTTATTAGAAGGCTCAAGCAATGGAGAGGGCTATGCTCGGAGTTTCCCTGCGGGATCGAATCCGAAATGTCGAAATCCGCAGACGAACCAAAGTCACCGACATAGCACGGAGAATTGCAAAACTGAAGTGGCAGTGGGCGGGGCACAGCTCGTAGAATCGATGGCCGTTGGGGCAGAAAGGTTCTTGAGTGGCGACCACGAACCGGAAGACGCAGCGTGGGCAGGCCCCCTACAAGATGGACCGATGATCTTGTGCGGGTCGCTGGAAACTGCTGGATGCGAACAGCGCAAGACCGGAAATTGTGGAGATCTTTGGGGGTGGCCTTTGTCCAGCAGTGGACGTCTTTCGGCTGATATGATGATGATGATGAATAAAGTTCTTAGATACATAGAAAGAGGTAATATTAATAAGTTATTCTTTTAATTTCAATAATAATAGTTGACTAAAATGTGATGTTGAAAATAAGTGCCATAAATGATGTGATTATAGACTTACTCGTAGTTTATGTGCATAATTATGCTTTATAATTTTAGTAAAATGATACACAGAAAGTGGTATATTATTTTTAAGTTTCTATTAATTTTAATGATAACTGAAGACTAATTCATTAATGTGATATTGAAAAAAGTTTGTAACGTCATTTAAAGTGCTATGTTTTGTATGTGGTAAAGAAAAAAAATTCTAGAATTTAAATAAAAATGTGATTATAGACTTAGTTTATGTGCATAATTATGCTTTATAATTTTAGTAAAATGATACACAGAAAGTGGTATATTATTTTTAAGTTTCTATTAATTTTAATGATAACTGAAGACTAATTCATTAATGTGATATTGAAAAAAGTTTGTAACGTCATTTAAAGTGCTATTTTTTGTATGTGGTAAAGAAAAAAAATTCTAGAATTTAAATAAAAATGTGATTATAGACTTAGTTTATGTGCATAATTATGCTTTATAATTTTAGTAAAATGATACACAGAAAGTGGTACATTATTTTTAAGTTTCTTTTAATTTTAATGATAACTGAAGACTAATTCATTAATGTGATATTGAAAAAAGTTTGTAACGTCATTTAAAGTGCTATTTTTGGAATGTGGTAAAGAAAAAAAATTCTAGAATTTAAATAAAAATGTGATTATAGACTTAGTTTATGTGCATAATTATGCTTTATAATTTTAAGTTAAAAGATACATAGAAAGAGGTATATAATTTTTATTTTTCTTTTAATTTTAATGATAATAGAAGACGAATTAATTAATGTGATATTGAAAAAAGTTCGTTACGTCATTTAAAGTGTTAGTTTTATTATGTGGTAAAGGAAAAAAAAATCTAGAATTTAAATTAATGTTTCATTATTATGGTTAGATTTTATTAAAATATACAACGTGTAACAGAAAGAGTGAACGTAACTTAAGGGGCATATACGGTCTCCTTAAGCCTACCTATACACAAAATCTCATACCGAAATACCATCATTTTAATCTTGATCGTAAAATAATATACCATTCAATATATCGACAAGTATTTTTATCGATATAACGAACATCCGTACTAACACAGCACAGCTGATTCTGATTTACGCTAGAAATTGTTTGACATACCTCTGTGTTTCTATGCACGCCTGGTAGTTTTATTGGATACTTTACATCGTATAAGTACGTGATACACAAACACATTACGAGAATCTTTTTATAGTTTAACTTCTAGTTGAAGTTGTTTTCAGTTCTGATGGAAGAATTTCATTATTTCACGTTCACTAAAATCTGCACCGACACCGAAAGCTTGACTCTAAGACTTGCCAACTAACACGAGTCTCTCTCATGTACAACATATTCATAGAATCGTAAAGCTTTCATGTTTCTTAGTTATAAAGAGGCGTGGCCTCCATCGCGACACTGTACCCTTCACGACATAGGTTCCTCGTAATTAAAAGGCCTTAAATTCTGTGACCTATGAATCCTCATCATCACAAAGTGCACGTCTGAGGCTATTCTTTCATAGATGAATGCACGAAATGTTCAAAATTATTACGATCAGTAAACGACATAGTTAAGGATTTCGCGGAACACTTTACTCATTACTAAACGACATTTTAGACGATTTAGTAACTAAACACGACCTAAATAGACAACAGTTTACGAACAACTGATGATTTTAATATTTTTATTACATAAATGAAATTGCACAATATTTTTGATGAATTTGGCGGCTTTCATCGAACGCGGCCCCTTTGGCGGCGTCTTTGAGTCCGCTCAAAAGAGCCGCCTAGGTATCTACGACGCGCGCGGCTCGCTTCCATGAATATTAAAAGATATTTAACCGTTTATTATTTACCTATATCAACTCTTTGACTTTGCCGCCATATTAGTGTAACTTGGGATATAATCAGGACGGAATTTGAAATGTCCTCTACTGTTCATATGAGCCTAGTACATTATTCATATTTTTTATTTGTATGTATTGTATGAATGATTAATATTTCGTACACAGGTACAACAGGAAACCTTTAAAATTTAGAGTGTATCACTCTAAATTTTAAAGGTGTAATTGAAAGTGCCCCTGCACTTTCTATTCCATCACTCTCATGATCCGATGGGACGACTAGCGATACGACCGGAAAGAGGTCAGGCACAGGAACGACGGCTTTACGTGCTCTCCGAGGCATGGGGGTGTAATATCGTCAACTCCCAGACTTCGGGCTGATACTGAGAAATTTCTTTTTACGGAAAAATCCCATAATCACTTTTTGGTCCGACCCGGGAATTGAACCCAGGACTTCATTATTCCCATAATCACTTTTTGGCCCGACCCAGGATTTGAACCCAGGACTTCATTATTCCCATAATCACTTTTTGGCCCGACCCGGGAATTGAACCCAAGACTTCATTATTCCCATAATCACTTTTTGGCCCGACCCGGGAATTGAACCCAGGACTTCATTATTCCCATAATCACTTTTTGGCCCGACCCGGGAATTGAACCCAGGACTTCATTATTCCCATAATCACTTTTTGGCCCGACCCGGGATTTGAACCTAGGACTTCATTATTCCCATAATCACTTTTTGGCCCGACCCGGGAATTGAACCCAGGACTTCATTATTCCCATAATCACTTTTGTCCCGACCCGGGAATTGAACCCAGGACTTCATTATTCCCATAATCACTTTTTGGCCCGACCCGGGAATTGAACCCAGGACTTCATTATTCCCATAATCACTTTTTGGCCTGACCCGGGAATTGAACCCAGGACTTCATTATTCCCATAATCACTTTTTGGCCCGACCCGGGATTTGAACCCAGGACTTCATTATTCCCATAATCACTTTTTGGCCCGACCCGGGAATTGAACCCAGGACTTCATTATTCCCATAATCACTTTTTGGCCCGACCCAGGATTTGAACCCAGGACTTCATTATTCCCATAATCACTTTTTGGCCCGACCCGGGAATTGAACCCAAGACTTCATTATTCCCATAATCACTTTTTGGCCCGACCCGGGAATTGAACCCAGGACTTCATTATTCCCATAATCACTTTTTGGCCCGACCCGGGAATTGAACCCAGGACTTCATTATTCCCATAATCACTTTTTGGCCCGACCCGGGAATTGAACCCAAGACTTCATTATTCCCATAATCACATTTTGGCCCGACCCGGGAATTGAACCCAGGACTTCATTATTCCCATAATCACTTTTTGGCCCGACCCAGGATTTGAACCCAGGACTTCATTATTCCCATAATCACTTTTTGGCCCGACCCGGGAATTGAACCCAAGACTTCATTATTCCCATAATCACTTTTTGGCCCGACCCGGGAATTGAACCCAGGACTTCATTATTCCCATAATCACTTTTTGGCCCGACCCGGGAATTGAACCCAGGACTTCATTATTCCCATAATCACTTTTTGGCCCGACCCGGGATTTGAACCTAGGACTTCATTATTCCCATAATCACTTTTTGGCCCGACCCGGGAATTGAACCCAGGACTTCATTATTCCCATAATCACTTTTGTCCCGACCCGGGAATTGAACCCAGGACTTCATTATTCCCATAATCACTTTTTGGCCCGACCCGGGAATTGAACCCAGGACTTCATTATTCCCATAATCACTTTTTGGCCTGACCCGGGAATTGAACCCAGGACTTCATTATTCCCATAATCACTTTTTGGCCCGACCCGGGATTTGAACCCAGGACTTCATTATTCCCATATTCACTTTTTGGCCCGACCCGGGAATTGAACCCAGGACTTCATTATTCCCATAATCACTTTTTGGCCCGACCCGGGATTTGAACCCAGGACTTCATTATTCCCATAATCACTTTTTGGCCCGACCCGGGAATTGAACCCAGGACTTCATTATTCCCATAATCACTTTTTGGCCCGACCCGGGAATTGAACCCAGGACTTCATTATTCCCATAATCACTTTTTGGCCCGACCCAGGATTTGAACCCAGGACTTCATTATTCCCATAATCACTTTTTGGCCCGACCCGGGAATTGAACCCAAGACTTCATTATTCCCATAATCACTTTTTGGCCCGACCCGGGAATTGAACCCAGGACTTCATTATTCCCATAATCACTTTTTGGCCCGACCCGGGAATTGAACCCAGGACTTCATTATTCCCATAATCACTTTTTGGCCCGACCCGGGATTTGAACCTAGGACTTCATTATTCCCATAATCACTTTTTGGCCCGACCCGGGAATTGAACCCAGGACTTCATTATTCCCATAATCACTTTTGTCCCGACCCGGGAATTGAACCCAGGACTTCATTATTCCCATAATCACTTTTTGGCCCGACCCGGGAATTGAACCCAGGACTTCATTATTCCCATAATCACTTTTTGGCCTGACCCGGGAATTGAACCCAGGACTTCATTATTCCCATAATCACTTTTTGGCCCGACCCGGGATTTGAACCCAGGACTTCATTATTCCCATAATCACTTTTTGGCCCGACCCGGGAATTGAACCCAGGACTTCATTATTCCCATAATCACTTTTTGGCCCGACCCGGGATTTGAACCCAGGACTTCATTATTCCCATAATCACTTTTTGGCCCGACCCGGGAATTGAACCCAGGACTTCATTATTCCCATCATCACTTTTTGGCCCGACCCGGGAATTGAACCCAGGACTTCATTATTCCCATAATCACTTTTTGGCCCGACCCGGGAATTGAACCCAGGACTTCATTATTCCCATAATCACTTTTTGGCCCGACCCGGGATTTGAACCCAGGACTTTATTATCTGCAGTTGAACACGCTACCGCTAGACCAATGAGTTATACACCAACACATTCAAATGGCGCGGCGCGCGGTGGCGGCATCTTTGACTCTCTCAAAGGCGCCGCCACGCGCGGGGCCCGCTTTGATGAATATTAAAAAATATTTAACCATTTATTATTTACCTACATCAATCCTTTGTATTCGCCGCCGTATTAGAGTTCCTTGCGACAAAATCAGGACGGAATTCGAAATGTCCCCTAATGTTCATATGAGCCTAGTACATTATTCATATTTTTTCGTAATTTATCAGTAGTCGTACCGCGTGTGTTTATCTGGTTAGTTGGTATTAAAAATTAAGTACCTATTCGTTTCCGGCCAGATTAAATTCACATACTGAAAGAAAAATTTAATATTCTTACTATTTAACACACAAAAAAATATCTGCAGTTACATAAGTCAATTAAATTATTTATTTCTCCTAGATCCAACATCTTGCGGAATATCATTTTAAATTAAATTCAGTGATTTTTCCTAGTTATCAAATTTATATGAATTTAGAGCAAAAATTCAGTTAAACATTTGATTGAATCTTAAAATAAACACGTGTAATATATTATGTGACTGTACAGAACCACACTTTTTATTTACAGTCTAAGTAGTAGGTACCCAAAGAGTTCTCGGTAAGGTTCATTACCCTTGCGGCTGAGTTTTGCTTAGTGTTGTTCATAACGTCGGTAATCTTACTTGTTGATTTAGGTTGTCGATATAAAAATAAATTACTAGTTGAATAAAAAAATGATTATTTCTGTTTGAAGTTTCGTCCATAGGTAGCCGTCCTGATACCCTATAACCCCCTTAAGTTACGTTCACACTTTCTGTTACACGTTGTATAATATCTCATAATATTATATAAGTAATACCAAAATAAAAATATTTCCTGTTACAATAAGAACAACACTAGTTTCATTACAATAACCTTCATAAAAGAAAAAACTTCGAATGGATTTGAAAACCACGCTACATCGGTTAAACTACAGGGCCTTGCGGCTCACGTTCATATGGGTTTTGTTCCATATCTGTAGTATTCGGCCTGCAGGAAGCGTTTTTGCTAAACCTGTCATTTGGCTCACGGGTGACCGCGCGGCGTGAATGGAACAGTAAGGGAAGGCTCACCGGTGGATCCTATGGCGCAAATGGAAAGACTCAATTTTTCACGCGGCACGTAAGGTGTTAATTTTGCGGGACTGACTGACCTAGTGCAAGTGAAGTCACCAATGTGGAGGCCACACATCCAGCTCTATTAATTCAACTTTCATAAAATGCTTTTACAGCTCCAGGAGTTTACGTCGTAATAAAACGCATATATAGACAAAAGAGCATTTAATTCAGCCGTTGCCTAATGTTGATCGCTAGTGTGTTCATCAGTCCTGTGCCAGCAGCTCTGCCTCGAGCGCGGCGCCCATAAGGTTCCACGAGCTGTCGTCATCGTCCGGCGGCTCCTCTTCCGACGAGCGACGCGCCCGCTTTCGCGGCCGGACCAAGGAGTCTATGGAAACAGAAATACGTTATTAAAATATAGTATTAAGATTATATAATACCTTTTAGATTCGGAAATACGATAGCAAACAGTTTCCTCAGCCTCTGTAAATTTCCAATTAGCCCTGCCAGGCTTACTAATGCTATTGAGAAGCCCCAAAACCCATTTCACAACCGTGCGAAAATAATATCGTTAATATCGGGCGTAATTTTATCTGT
Organism: Pseudoips prasinana; assembly: GCA_951640165.1. Classification (NCBI taxonomy): domain Eukaryota; kingdom Metazoa; phylum Arthropoda; class Insecta; order Lepidoptera; family Nolidae; genus Pseudoips; species Pseudoips prasinana. The sequence goes on along the minus strand of OX621251.1, from coordinate 24,233,018 downwards.
TAGCTTATAGTTATACCCACAAAAACGTATAAAGAAATATTAATTTTGTTTGTTATTATTTTCATCATAATAATAACAAACAAAATTAAAATATCTTGTTTTTATTTACACTAACTTCTTAGTGAATAAACGGTATTTCAGAATTCTTTCCTATAGCCCTACAACTTTGTGCATATTTATTTAGCCTTCAGCATGTTAAATGCTAATGGAATAATAACTAGTCATATTTACTAGATATTAAATTTATTTTATGCAATGTTGGGCTAACTTGAATGGTGTAATCAATTTTCACAAGGAACTGTGAACAAAAAAAAAAAAAATAGAGTCATTGCGATGCGATAGCGATAGATGGTGCCAATATTCCCCCGTAGAATATATAGAATACTAGCTGTGCCCCGCGGTATTACCCATGTTAAACTTTATAAATTATATGTGTTAATCCAGGGTGTCAGCTAACTCCATACCAAATTTTATTAAAATCCATCCAGCCATTTAGACGTGTAGAAGTAACAGACATACACACTCACACACTTTCGCCTTTATAATATTAGTGTGACTAAATAACAGCTTAACAGGATTCATATGCATTCATACATTCAGGCCAGTTAGGGATTTTGACTTAGAGAATACAGGTTCAAATAGGCATCTATCTGCACCTGCATTCTCTAAGTTAAAATCTTCAATTGTCAAATTTCATTGTCAGAATAAAATTTACAGTTAGCCATTTTTTTGCCAAAAGAAAAAAAAATGTGAAGGCACGATAAGGTATCCCCTCTTGTGGCCTGTCGCGTCATTGCCTTTTAAATGGACTATTTTTCATAAAAATGTTATACCACTTTTGTGCGTCAGCTATCTGGAAATTGCAGAAAACTTAATGGACAGGGACAAATTAAATAAAGGCATCTAAAAATACAAACCTGCATCAGAATCATTGTCATTTGTTCCATCAGCATCTTGTGAATCTTGTATCCTAGAACAAACAGATTAACATTTATATTACAGTTCCAGGGAACTATTACAATAATAAAGTGAATTTAAGGGGGCAATCAAAAGCAAACATTTGTTTAATCATATGATTTATTAGGTATTTAATAGCATTGTGCTGTTGATATTTGAAGACTTTCTTATTAGATCTATATAGACCCTAATAGATACTTACTGCATACTACGAAGCCAGTTAAATACAATATCATGTTTTTAATATATCATCTGAGGTAGCACGACGGCATAGACTATTATTTCTCTCAACAGAGTTTGACTTATACCTATGCTCGTGCTTTTCTATGGTTTCATAGGTCAAACAGTGTAGGAGGTACATAAATATTCATACCCATGCTATGCTTCACTTATTGTTTTCAAAGATCTGTTATCTATTTAATTAATTATTGCGAAGACTAACCTTTCTTGTAAGCTATTTTCTGCACTAACAGATATTAGCCTATTCTCTGGAGGGTTTTCTTCATCATCAAGATCATCATCGCCTGGTTTCTCTTCATCTGTAGAACTTTCGTCTGATTCATTGAATATGTCTTCTACCTGTAACCATATAATTAATTAAATTGTAAAACAACAGCGGCTAAACTATATACTACATAACGTCTGTTTAGTGCGATGAACAAGTGCCGCGTAAGATGACCTCCGGGGCATATTTCTTTGTTCATGATTTTCTGTATTTTTTTAGATATATATTTGATCATTTCATGATAACTAAACGCCAAAATAGCGACGGCAATGAACCGTACCAAAATGAATTAGTTCAGTTTTATTGTAATAATATGAAGTGACTGACCTCTCGGTCCATGTCGGCGATGTCATCGCTGGAGAAGGACAGCAGCGGGTTGATGGTGTCCATGAAGCGGCCCGACGGCGTGCGCTTGCGCAGCGCGGCCTGCGGCGCGGGCGGCGGCGAGCTGCAGTGCGCGGGCGGCCGCCGCCACCTGCTCTGTGGGGGAGGCGCATCATGGGGACTGTCTGTATACTGCAACGCACTTGTTTGGTGCGATGGTAAGCAGGCACGGTATAGAGCGTATAATCGCAAAGGAAGTAGATGCTTCCTACGCACTCGAGCGTTACAATTAAGCCAGGTGAAATATAAAATGCAGTTAGACTTGGATAGTAACCCACCTAACCTCCTCATTAAGCTTTTTTACGAAGGTAATTAGAAGAGGCTTTGAGGTATATGTTACTAGCTTGTGCAAAGAATTGACTTATATTGAAAATTAATTCAATAATAAACTGTGTGCTTCACACGGCCATCAAAAACCTATCCAATTGTGAATGACACACAATAGATAAACATAAGGGTGAGCTATAAATATGCATAAAAAATACTAAAAGCTACCATACTTTAGTCTATTTCAACATAATATATTATGTTATATTTCAACATCCGCGTATATTATAACCTGTTGGTCTAGTGGTTAGTGACCCTGACTGCTAAGCCAGAAGTCGTGGGTTCGATTCTCACCAAGAACAAATATTTGTGTGAGGAGTCCGATATTTTTCCTACGACTGAATATAATTTATCTATAATATGTATGTATTTAGAAATATATATATTCTGCCTAGTTTAGAATCGATTCGATTTCATCGATCGATTCTTAATCAATCGATTTAACGATTAATTAAGTAATTTTTATCCTTCATTTATTTGAACGCCAATCACCATCCCCATGTTCAGCAACTTAGCGGTTAGCCCCCTGATGGCCGCGTGTAAATAATGTCTCAGGAGATATATCTATTTATCTACATTCCATGAAGAATTATTGTCGAATGACGCCCATGTAAGCCTGTGCCCAATGGACTGTATGTGACGAGGCAGTCAATTTACATTTTATTACAACCACTTTTGGAAGGTTGTTATTTTATAAAGCTACAGTACCTGCCCGCCTCTCTGCAATGGGTATAGGCGCTCGTCGACTCTCTCCCAGCGTTCTGCACAGGTCCATAGCCAGTCTGGAGTGACTACATGAAGTTTGTTGGGTTTGCCATCAACTATGCGCCGACTTGCGTTCACTTTAGCTGTGCCTATAAAATTTAATTTATTACAATATGTACACATATTTTTGAACATATCGAATCTGATCATCATATCAGCCGGTTGACGTTCACTGCTTGACAAAGGAACTATGTCCATCAATTGGGGAGATATGCTTTGATTGCCACGTTTAGCTGTCAGGTTGGCGATCACAGTATGATGGTGCTGCCCATTCTCTGGTAGTTATTACCTCGGAGAGATTTCTATGCCCCTCACTAGCATTATTAGATATACGACACTGTCAGCCAAATAGCCCCTATGTAATATTACAATGCAATTCCGTTACTTGTACCTAGAGCTGCGTGCATGACCTATTTGCCCAACTTTTCTATTATGAAGAATTCTTTAGTCTGCTGCCCCAATGAAACAACAATTTAAAAAAGAATGGCCACTGAATGATCCAGATAACACTAATGTTTTTTAGGGTTCCGTAGCCAAATGACAAAAAACTGAACCCTTATAGATTCGTCATGTCTGTCTGTCTGTCCGTCCGTCCGTATGTCACAGCCACTTTTTTCCGAAACTATAAGAGCTGTAGGTACTGCTGAAATTTAGTAAGTAGGTGTATTCTGTGAACCGCATTAAGATTTTTACACAAAAATAGAAAAAGAACAACTATTTTGGTGGGGTTGCCATACATAGAACTGAACCTCAAATTTTTTTTTTTCATTGTACCCATTCATATGGTGTCTATGGATAGGTTATACAAAAATCATATTGAGGTTCCTAATATCATTTTTGTCTAAACTGAATAGTTTGCGCGAGAGACACTTCCAAAGTGGTAAAACGAGTGTGTCCCCCCTGTAACTTCTAAAATAAGAGAATGATAAAACTAAAAAAAATATATGACGTACATTACCATAGAAACTAACAAAGAAAATTGGTTGGAACGAGATCTAGCAAGTAGTTTTTTTTTATACGTTATAAACCGCAATTTGCTTTCATTTAATCAACTGAAATACTTGCTGCTACGGAACCCTTCATGTGCGAGTCCGACTCGCACTTGGCCGGTTTTTTTTTATTATCATGTGGATGATTTCTCGTAATTTAGACTGGCTTAAATTACGATGTAACTGTCCATCAAATGATATTCCACAATGCCCTTAAGTACAAATTGCTTAATACACCAAAAGTTACCCTAATACTGCAAATGGACCAATGAATTAATCAATATCTATTACCTTGCAAAGTACAACCACAAATTTATTATTTCCTTCACAAACCCCAACTGCCTAAATTGGCCAAGTGCAAATTAGACTCACCCACATATAGTTCTGTGCCACCGGAAGATTATTTTAATATTATATTTTTTATTTCTTATCTTTCTCTATCGGCATTAGTAACACATGCGCGGTGAAAATTTTCAACTGTCTACATATTATGGTTCATGAGAGACAGCTTGTTGAAACAGACACTTAGAAAAAATACAAAATACTATGCTCGATAAAATAATATATAAGTGTGATATATGTATTTACCAGCTCTCACTGCCACCAAATGGGTTGTTTTATCAGAGTAATCTTGAGTAACTTCGGCACCCAAGCTCTTCGCCACCAGATATGCACGGGACGTCTCTAATCTCTGGTGAGTTGGCACCAGTCCACTGAATACCAGACTAGTACCAGATAACACTTCGCTTTTAACCTCTGGTATTATAGACTTTAAGTCTGGGATTTGATGCTTGCCCATTTTATCATACATGTCGTAGAACTGTCTGGAAAAGAAAAGAACAATTGTTATTTTAAAAGTATGATCATTCACTATTTTAATTTCACCAAACGCCTCGAAAGTTTGTGCACATTATCAAGAAAAGAACAAGTTGTATTATAAATGTTATAGATCATTCATGTCAATATTTCAGGAGAACCTGGCCTCAATTGTAAGCTATACTGTACATTTCTCACTAGCAAAATTGACCTGAAATCGATATCGTACTTAAGTTTTAGCATGTAATGAGGGGTAATAAGCACCATGTTACTTATTGTTTTCATACCAGCTCTAGTATGCTATGTAGTTTTCATATAAGCTATATAGAGAGATTTAATGACATAAAAATATTTTAGTCATGTAATAAACAAAATCAAAGGTACTATGAAATTTAAGAAAGGAGACTGTCCATTCTTATTTTTACGCAGCTACCAATTGTAAATATAATAAAAATCTGAAAGGGAGATGGGAGGAACAATACAGCTATTTATTTTAGCTTTTATTTTTGCATTTTCACATCCAGTAAGTCTTAACCAAAAGTTAAAATTCGGAAAACATTGTAAACAAGAAGGTGACATCTACACTGGACACAGATCCCTGGTCTTTTGGAGCAAGATATTTTGATGCTTGCATATACCTATTAATAAAATTATTAAACTGCTACAGGATGACATATTGTATCACAAAACATAGTTGCTGCTTAAAAAGAACTACAGATTTCAACTTAACAATAATTTATAATTTTGTCTGTCTTTTTAATTCACAAACAATGAAGTAATCACATGAAAAAAACTTTGATACTTACTTATGTATTCTTTTAAGTATGTCTTCCAAGTAAATTAAGTAATCATCTGGATCTTCAATTTCTATCTGTCCGTCAGAAGTCTCCACCCACTTGGGGTCCTCCTGTGCTATCCTCTCATCACTCTCTTGATCCGCCTCTTCACTTTCTTTCACCTAGACAAGAGTAAAGATTTCAAATTAAAATCAAATACTAAGAATATATTGTCCTTTAATTGGATATTTTATTGATTTTAACTTTAAAAAGAAATCAGAATAAAATAGGGTTTCGCTTTTGATAAAATATCGATTTCGACGAAATAAAAAAACCATTAAAAAATTATTTTTTTTGGATTTCTTTTTAAAGTTTAGTGATCTCGCCCCTCATGGAATCTAGAGAAGCCTATGTAATAATACAAACTTGAGAGGTGTCAAGGGACACCCCGGATGGATCGAAGTTATTTCTTATTATTTATTATGTACAAAAACCTGTATGCACTCAACAAAAATAATCGTCGCGACACCACACTGTTCAATGCGAAATAGAAATGAAAATATCTGGCTTGCTTTCTATAAGAGAGAGAGAGAGACAGACAGAGAAACATGCGAACGCCGCACAGCTGCAAAGTGTCGTGACAACTTTCTGTGAGAATTTTTTCCGTCTAGCCCCCTTTCACAACGCGTGATAAGGAACTTCGTTCCAATAATAAATAGTTTATTTCTCTCTTCAAAGTTTATACACTGTTTTGCTATAGTTAGGAACAATTATTCCGATGAATAAAATCTTTTGAGAGAGCTGGAGTTCCTACTAAGCTCATGACCTGTGTGACAAATCTCCAGGCACCCACTTCTTGTCGATCTAGTTTTTGTATCCTAATCAAAATATCATAAAGGTTAAACCATAGCCATTAATAAAGGAATAACTCTTATTTTACAGTACCTCTGTATCATTAGTCTTAGGTCCTTTTTCTTTTTCCTTAGATACTATCTTGCCATTACCCCCTTCTTCTTTATTTTCCTTGTTCTTAGAAGTTTCTTTTTGTTCTGGTTCACCATCTAGTGTCGGCATTTGGTTTACAGGCGCGCCGTTTTTGCCTGTGAGCTGTTTATCTTTAGGTTTTTCTTCAACTGCAAGAAAAATAGTTTTTAGTCATACAAGTGCATTTAAGGAAGGAAGGGCTTTGTATAGGGTATCTCCACCTTGGAATACACTATAGCGGAGCTAGTACGGCAACAAAGGTAGATGTCTCACTATAGCATTTGACCAATTAAAATTACAGAAAAACACATCAGTCTATGATTTCGAGCATGAGGATTGGTCAAACGCTGTAGAGACATGATGTTACCATGGTGGATCGGCAGATAATAGTATTATTAAATGAACATTGTGGTTCTAGGTGGAATATGATTGGAAATCGTAAGGTCACCAGTGCATATTGGGGTGGATTGGCCTGCTCTGATCTGATTAGTCTAAATTTGAAGAGATTACTAAGCAGGCTTAATATGCATTATTGTGCCAAAATAACTAATATTCACTCATAATTATAACATGTTCTCTTGTACAAGTACAAGTAAAATCTAGACTCCTCCTCACCCCTCAGACTTCCAAAAACTATTGATCATGATAACAGCTGTAAAAAGTCCACTGCTGGCCAAAACCTCCCTCCCCAAGATTCATCTTGGGAGGATATGCCATAATTGTTATGCTTGGCAGACGAGTTGGCGATCGCAGTATGATTGTAATAGTACTAAGAGACACAATGCTGCCTGTCCTCTGGCAGACACTCCTTCGGGTCGACTTCTATACCCCCACAGGAAGAGATGGAGTAATGATATTCTGTCTGATATTCGCGCGCCGTCACCACACAGCAGAAACAAAATTTTGTGAACTAATCATAAAGTACATACTAGGCGGTGGTGGTGCATTGATGTCCCCTGTTGACTGGAAGTACGAGTAAGGTCGGACATGAATCAGGTTCGATGCATGCCGCCAAACATCTTCACGGTCATCAATGATACACACCATGTTGTCACCACAAGGAAATAATGCCCTGAAATGAATTATATTCGATTAAAACTAATGTAATATTTCTGTATACTTTCACATGGTAGCAGAAAAGAAACAATGGCAATATATATCAAAGATGTCTTATATAAGTGACTCTCGCCAACTAAATAGGAACTTGGAATCAATGTTTTATGAACTAAACCAACAAGTTGTCATATCTTCATATAATCCAATACTAAATAATGCAGTGTTTTGACAGCTTTTGTTAACACAGACAGGTTTTGTTATCTGATCATAAAGGTGCTAATAGATGAATCTATAAAATGCATATGATATGACTCCATAAAGATTTTTACTAAACTAAAATATACTCACTTCAAATTTGCAGCTTTTGTTCGAGGATCGAAGCATTCATCCCGCGACAGAATCCGATGTGAAAAATACTTCTTCTCTGGGTCCAGGAGGTCTGCGATGGCATGCGCGTACTGCCGCGCTCCGAACGTGCAGACGTGCAGCTCGTAGTTCTTAGAGGCAGACTCGAGGAACTCCTGTGTGCGCGGGCGCAGGCGCGTGTGGCACCAGCGCCCCGGGCAGCCCGGCCCGCGCAGGAAGAAGTGCAGCACGCCCTGGACATACAAATAATCCATACAATATATTGAGTCTTTAAATTAGCCATGTTTAGATTATAAAAGCCTTTACTCTCATTGCTAAAAGCAGTGTTCGAAAAAACTGCTAGTGTTTTAAGGCCAGGAAACATAAGTCCTATTGGCTAATTCATAGAGGTATAAATACTCTATCTTAGTCAATAATTGATTAGATCTTACTGGTTTAAAATACAATATCAACAGGTGCCATATTTAAAACTGGTGAGGAACAAAATGCAATATTTAGGAAATATCAATAAAGTTTTTTTAATATATCAGAGGGCGACAAATGAGCAAGTGGGTCACCTTATGGTAAGTGATTACCGCTGCCCAACACCAGAGGTGTCACGGGTGTGTTGCCGGCCTTTAAAAGTCAGCAAACAAGTGTTGCTGACCCTTCCCCCAATGAGCTCTGGTGACCCACACTCGAAACACAACATTAAAATTATTAATGTTAGGATTAAGGAGGTGTCTTCTTTAGGTGTCTACTGTAAGGTGGAGGTACTTCCCCAGTCGGGCGAATGAACGCTATGCCCTGCCTCTACTAAACATAACAAATTTGGGATAAATCAATGGTTATGATTATGAAACTGTTTGATAACTTTACCTTTAAATTAGGTGGAACATTGTCATTTGTGGTATGGAGTAGAGTCTGATCCAAGTCCACAAGTAAAACAAGCTTTCTGTCTTTCAGAAGACGGTCAGCATCTTCACGCCCCAATTTCTGAGCCAGCTCCTCTGACACCTGAAATAATTTTACAACAAATATTTAAAAGGTTCAGACCATTTCACAACAATCCTGTCACAATTGGCCCAATTAGGAGGCTAAGTGAGGAAACCTATCGCCCAACTTACTAATCCTGTCACATTAGTTATTATCGAATTATCAAAGAAAAATTCCTACATCAGAAGCTCAATATAAACATAAAACACAACTATGTATGTAGTCCTCGTATCTGTCTTTCTTTAAAAGCTTAACAAAAGAAAGTCTTCAGAAGGACTATTTTACTATATGGATGTCAAGTGAAGTTATAACTTACATCTGAGTTATAACTTGTATCAAATCCATACCATCCTAACATCAACAAGTTTAGTAGTCTCATAAATGACATAAAGTTAAAGGCTTAGGTTTATGTCCATGTACCATATAAGTTAGTCTTAAACTATTCAGTTTGTGGTACATGGACATAAACCTAAGCCTTTAACTTGAAAAAAAAGCTGCTATTTATGAACAACTACAACAACTTTTTGTGAATTAAACTTCAAGCTTTCAAATCTTAAAAAACATATCCATCCAATTGGCAGCTGGGACATAATGGCATAGACATAGGCTCTTAATGTAAAACAGCACTTCTTTAATTTATTTATGAAGTTTAGTAGTTTTTTTTTTATTTATTTATGAAGTCTGGGTTTAAACGCAGTCTCTTTAATTGAATAGAAACCGACTGATCTACATGATTCTTGCTTTTTGCAAGAAGCAAGTCTTTTTGCTTCAGTTCTCTATAACAGAACATTTGAAGTAGTTATTTACCTTGAGTTCAGGTACCGAATGTACCATAGGTACGACAGCGACGTCCCGGTTGGTCACTTCGTCGGTGCGGAGGTCGGCACCGCATTCCGCGCACATCTCCTTCATCACAGTTGGATGGCGACATTCTTCCAATTCCGCTAAAGTTCCACTAGCGGATAAAAAGTATTAAACTCGTTAAAATGTAGATTTAACGTTGCTCAATCATTCTACTAATATTATTAATATTACAGATTGCATGTTTACCAGTTTGTTACTTAACTGCAAGCGATAACGCGGACCGCAGATAGTTTGTACATAAAATAATCATCTAGTTGTCTATATAGTTAGTATGTAGTCAAACAAAACATCTACAAATGTTGAAGTTATGTGCATTTACGCAGGTTGCGCTTGTTTGTAAATGAATTGTTTCGAGAAAATAAATATTGAAAATTGTTTCGGAAGTATACACATTTTGAGGTTATTAAATAAAGGCGGGAATATTGTAGTGCACTATAATTACGGCGTAAATAATAAACGAACAAGTGGAAACAATTTTAACTACCGCTTTGATATTGTTATGTCAATTTTGAACATATTTTATAGCAATTTCATGGACAATATTTTAATTGCGTGTATATAATATGACGTCACTTACCCAGGCTCTGCAATGTCTCCTTCCTTCACCTTGATCGATGAGATAGTGCCTGCCCGTACAGCTTTAAATTTCTTTAGATCACTACCGTTGCCCGATGAATCGTTGTATAAAAATAATATTTGACCTTGCGATACAAAAACACCTTGTTTTACTTTCCACTTTACCACTTTCACGGGTTTTTCTGGTAGAACACGAATAGGCATAGTTTTGTCGGCCATTTTGAACGGATATTGCGCGTTATTTAAAGAACGACGCTATTCTATTGGTTGATAGCGTATTGTTTTGGCGGTTAACGTATATTAACCAATGAAATTAGTGGATTCGTTTAATCAATACTACGCAAAAGATTGTTTTTTTTTTTTGATATTTGAAAAATATTTATATGTTATCAATAGGATTATAATTTAAATTTTTGCGTTTAGTTTATCATTATTTTAATTAAATATGCGTATATAAAATTATTTTATTTATACTAAACAAACCTAATTTTATTTAAAATAATTAAAGCTAACTTAAAATCTAAACTCTAAAAGTATCAAAATCGAAACTCGTGCCAGTGGGTAACGTTCCTAGAATGCTGGCAGCATTGCCACGTTGTATAGCAATGCTCAGTTGTTGAGCGAAATATAGGCCAGCATTCCGGGAACGTGTCGTTTCTCCCAGTCGAGCTGCCGTTTCTCTATAGATTTCTTTAGCCCCCGGTCCCCACGGCCCCAAAGTTTCAACCCCAAAAGGCGTAAATATATAACCGCTACCAAGCGTGCTATATTTGCGCCTCTTAAGGCTCTCAGCTGATTCAGCCGCCGCACCGGCCCTTGTTTGAGTCCCGGCAAGATGAGATGGCGCTAGGGTGTCCACGCAGGTAGCGTCCCACACCAAAGGCCGGCCCATCTTCCATGGGATGAGAGTCATACCATCGGGTCTTTTCCCATCGTCGCGCAATAAACCTGACGGCTCTAAAATAGCGGCGTAGTTTGCGGTGGTAAAAGCCCGGCGGATGATGTCATTTAGACTGGCGTGGCGGGGAATCCGCCCAGCACTTTTGCTGCATGATAACCCGTGGTGACCGAGCTGGCCGACGGCAACTCCACACTGGCAACGATGCGGTGCACAGCACGATGCGCCCAGACGTAGGGAAACTGCAATTCGGAAAGAGGTGCCGTCCATTAAAGTGCCTGTGTTAGGCGATGGAAGGGCCTGAAGCCACAAACCCGACTCCCATTCTGCAACGGCTAAAAGACGGGCACGATCTGCGGGGCTAGAATGCGTTTGTATGAGTTGCTTCCGTACTAGCTCGCAGAGCGGCCCGTCCCATTGTCGCTGGGATGAAGTGTTGGTTGGGAAATCAGTGTTGGGGCAAGCTAAACACCATGCACTCCTGGCTTCCGCCATGTTACTTACGTTTAAATTATTAAAAGACGTCCCAATAATTTTTTGGGTTAAAATTTGTGTTCCATGAACGGAGGAGAGGAATGCAGGAAGAGCGACATCGGAAATAGCCCTGACGCCAAGACCCCCCATTCGCACTGGGAGTGAAGCCTGCAACCATGCTCGCTCTTCAAAATTTATGTTCAAAACGGTTGCCAAAGTCTTTTTCACGATGTTGTCTAAGTTTTGTAGTAAGTTTTTGTGCTTCCAAAGTTGACAACATCGCAAAATATATGTAAAATTAGGCACGAAAAGACAGAATTTTAAAATAGTAAAAGCCATGTGCATATTTATTTTTGATAATCGGTCCGAGCACTCTACAAAATTTTGAATTTTAGTATCGATAAAAGAAGGAATGAATTCGTCAAAGATAGGAGAGCCCAAAAGACACAACGAAAATTTGTCAACAATTTTTATATTCGGAGCCAAAATGTTAAATTTATTGATTACCAAATCTTTGGAAGGGCAGTCGTCTGAAACAAAAAGCTCACATTTGGAAAAATTTAGTTCTAGACCTATGTGGCGAAACTCTTCTATTAGAAAACATAGGTCATTATAAACCGTCTCAACTTCACCGGAAATCGTCCCATCATCCAAATACCAAACATTAAGCTTGGATTGAAGACGTTGAATGATGGGATGAATGGCAAGGCTAAATATTGCTGGACCAAGAGGATCGCCTTGCTGGCATCCAACAGCGGAAGAAATTTCGTTGCCGAGATACGTCAATTTTGAAGGTGAACTGTAACATTGCCAGATAAAATTATATAAATTTGGGATTTTGTCCTTTACTTGTGTCAGTAGAGCTCCCCTATCCACCGAGTTGAAGGCATTCTTCACATCCACCTTAAGCAGCACCTCTCCCCGGTTTTGTTCTAGAAACGTCCGCACGGAATGAACAGCGGCTTCACAACCACCTCGCGAACCAAAACCAAGCTGCACGGGCTGAAATAGATCCGATAAATGAGAACTTGTTTTTTTGCAGCAAATTTTGGCTGCGAGGCGTCGATAAGTCATTCCGACGGCGATAGGTCGTATTCCACCGTCTTTCTTTTTAAGGGCACAAAGATTGGCACCATAAAGTACTTCGGTGACATCTGTATTGACCCGACCCGACAACATGAGGGTGACCAGAGCCGTCAAATCCTTCAAAAGCGTATCTCCAGTATCACCACTCACTCCGCTCAGTAAATCTTTTAGATGTTGTGGTCTGAGGCCATCTAAACCACCTGCGGAGGCGCTCTGGAAGGACTCAACGGCAGCAGCCACTTCCTGGGTGGTCACTTCGACGTCCCCAAAGTCTTCCGGTACCTCGGGAAGTTGGTGACCAGCAAAGAAAGGCGGATGTTTTCCCTTTAACATTAAAAAAGTTTCTTCGTTAGAGGGCGCCATTGTATCGCTGGAGAACAAAATTCGTGCAGCACCTTTTATATCTCCATCACCAACTCTGCTCTCTACAGCTCTATAGGTAGCAGAGTCGGTAACAGGCCTTGAAGTAAACTTTAAATTTTTATTGGGGTGCAAACTTACAGCCGAACGTAAATTTTGTTCATCCGTTATGCCATACCTCACGCAGTTTTCTTTTACTCTCGTAGTCAACGATTTTTTATTATTTATTTCACGCTTGACGTGAAGTACGGCATATGGGAAAAATATCAAATGTTCCCAGGCGCGCTCTGTGTTTGTATCAATCACAGCCTTAATGGACTTTGATAAAGCAGCGGCGACAGAGAGGCGAGCACCGCGAGGTATTCGTTTTAAAATAGGTTTCGTAATTTTACATTGTGAAAGAGTTTTCCAAAAGAATTGATCGGGTGTAGACGTATTATTTTGGGTGTCGTAATAATTTGGAGCCGAAAGGGGTAGGTTAATATTTTTGTGACTTCTTCCCTGGTGTATTTTTAAGCCTCTCTGCCCCTTGAAAAGACGTACCTGGGAACATTCAGGACACTGCACTAAGTTCTCCAGTGAAACAATATTTTGCACATTGCTGGTCTGAACGCACCGTGGCATGTCCGGGGTATCAATAATATTTAATATAAGATTAACAACTCCAAAAATAATAAAATTATAACTCCTAAAATAAAAACTATAAACATAAATAATTAAAAATGACACAATTACACCACACAAATGTCTTTTTGATGTCCTCTATTGCGCAGACTCCGAGACAGACAGCGTCTTTATATAACTGTTTGATTGGAGACGGCTGCCTTTGCTGGCTGCATCCTGGCCAATCACTAAACTGGGAATTGCCATGGCAACCAAATGCCGTTTGGTGAGCGGTGTCAAAACCACCTGTTATTATAATTAGTAATAAATATTTTATAAAACGCAAACACAGCGACGCCCGTATTCTCCAATGCCTACCGGAACTTAAAATTGTTCAGAGGAATAACGCATCGCATCAAAAGGCACTACTTTCGGCCTAAAATTATTTATTTTGATGGACGACAGTTCGCATCGGTCGTGTCAATTTTTTTTTTTTTTGTCAAGATGTGTCCGGATATGGTTAATAACTAAAAATGGTGCGTTCAAACTCTGCCATCAATCAAAGAAAATTTTAAATAATAAATAGAATAACAAAAGAAAAAAAAAATTAATATCATTTATTTTTTTAAATATTTACATAATATTATCTTCCTGGTTTTTGGTACCGAAGAGTGGACGTTATCTATAACGGGTACCTGCTTAAAATCTTCATATATTTCAATTTTATTTGACTTATGTGCTATGTTATAGTAATCTAAAAAAAAGCTACAAACATAATTTTATGTCTCTAACTTAACATCACATGACAACCTAAAATCTTATTGTCTCTAGTTTCTATATCTTATCTGTGTCAAGTTAATTCTATCTAGTCTGTGGTTAATACCACAAACGTCAAAAACAGCAACAATTTTCGTTGTGTACTTTCTCATGTAACGAATTTTGATAAATATTATTTTTCATTTTGTTTGTTTTGTGTAGACTTTAATGTAAATAATTATTCCTAACATTTGCAAAATGGCCGAAGAAAACATAACAGTGAGTGACACATCGGATTTAGAGGATGGCGGAAATCCTGAACTCCGAGGATACTTGAGCAAATGGACAAATTATATTCACGGTTGGCAAGATAGATTTATTGTTTTAAAGGATTCTACTTTATCGTACTACAAAAGTGAACTGGAGAGTAATCTTGGATGCCGCGGTGCCTTATGTTTGAAAAAAGCTAAAGTCAAGGTATCTATATTATTTTTATCGGCGTCATTCAATGTCCAATAAAAAATTAATTTGTCCTTGTTGTGCTCGACTTTTTGTCGTTACTGTTTATTGGTATAGATCAAGTTGATTTTACATGTGATCTAATCTTCTGGCTTTTGACCTTGTAATATTTTTAAATTGTATGTTTCAGCCTCATGAGTTTGATGACTGTAGATTTGATGTATCGGTAAACGACTGTGTTTGGTACTTGAGGGCGCAGACTCCCGAAGAGAAACAGCAATGGATTGATGTCTTGGAATCTTTCAAGGTAAGTTATTCTGCCTAATAAACTATTAGAGCCATGTAGGCAGTTACCCTAGTCAATTGACAATGATAAGTAACTTGGCAGTGTATAGGTGGTAAAATTTCTTAGCATTTCTATGTTTAGGAGGGCATTTTAAGCTGTTGGTCCCTGCTATAGTCATCAGCTAACTGACTATGTCACATCCAAGTCATACTTGATCGCTTGAACAACTTTGACACTAGAGTAAACACTGCCCTTACAAATGAATGATTGATTTATTCTCCCACTATCAAGTAATCAGCTAACTGCCCACTTTTTACTGTTTTGAACTGTTGTTTACATTTACCTACCCTTATGTTTGTGCCAGTGTTGAGATTTTTACGTAACTGTACACAATATCCAATTTTATCATGTCACATCAATTTCACCCATATAAGTGAATGTATAAAATGTATGTTATTAAGCTAGAGGTTGTTGGTTTGATCCTCACCCAAGACAAATTATTTTTTATTTATTATTATTAACCATTTATATCATTATAAAAAATTACATAAGTTGTTCCCGGTGTATCAAAAACTTAATCAGGTTTGTCCGTACACTACTATTCGTGATTAGGTACTCATTAACAGTCTATAATACATCCAACTAACTCCGACCATAAAACAAGTTCTACTACTACTCGTAAACATCTTGGGCTCACAAGAATGTACCTGCCGCAGCATAGCTATACGAGTAGTATAAATACTCAAGCGATAACAGTGTGCGGTACCACACTGGCCGACTTTTTTTTCTTTGTGTAATGAGCATGATTATTTGTTCTGTGACTGGCTGTAATTTATCTTTAACACTACGGTACATGCGACCTTTTTCTTACTTGAGTACACATGTGGCCTACTATAGTAGACCATTTTAAAAAGGCAATAACTTATTATTTCCTAATTATCTGATGAAAACAATAATTGGGATGGAAAAGGTATTTATTTTACTTGGTTTTTCAACCTCACATTTTAGATTAATTATTAAGAAATTGCTAAGATTCAACATTTTATTAAATATAAAAAAAAGTTACAAAAAAGGCACTTCTGACACTAACTTATATATTTAAAACTTTAAACAAATATATTACTATTTTTTTTGTAAATCTTTGTAATTTGTAAGTGTTTGTAAATCTGTAAAAAAATACTATAATGCGTAAAAATATACCTTTTAAAATTTTGAAACTAATATATAAAAAATCATAACTTAAGATATACATATAATAGAATATAATAATAGCTTTATAAATCGATACTACACCAAAAGTTAAATGCCTGAATTTGGTACACCAATACACACCCGGACTACTTTAGTAGGCCCAGAGTTTTGGCCCTAAATTGCTTGTGAGTATGTACGTGCTGGGTTGGCTCTGAGGTCCTGAGGCTGTGATACCAGAGAAGGCTTACCTGGAATCACTAGTCTCTAGCGTTTAACTAAAAAGTTATTGCAAAAGAGTTACCCTGGTCTACTATAGTAGGCTGCGTGCGTACTCTGGTGATAATACTAGCTGTGGCCTGCATATTTACCCATTCTTCTGGTGGCGGCTATTACCAATCCCCGGAGGTCCTGGTAACACTGCGTCCAGTGATGAACTATTGTGCTTGTCCAATAAATATTTACCCATGTTAAACTTTATAGAGCTGTGTGTTAATGTAGGGTGTCAGCTAATTCCATGCCAAATTTTATTGAATTTGCTCCAGCCATTTAGACATGAAGAAGTAACAAACATACACACTCACAAACTTCCACCTTTATAATATTAGTGTGACTTATGTATTTAGAAGAAATATATAAATATGTTTATCTGTTGTCTCTTTGCCATAGTACAAGTTCTGTATATATAATTGAATTGTGTACTTAAAATATAGTCAAATTTGATATAAATGTTCATTGACAAGATGAACCTGGTACAGTACAATCGTGAAAATATCAGTTTGGCTGTTATCAGAGCCTTAATCTAGTATTATATAATAATTATAATTAAACATTGGCATAAATGTGGGAACTATGTGGTTTGTTATTAAAATGATATCTATTGTAAAGTGGGTGGTATTACCTATATGCTGTTTAAAATTCATTCTTCAGTGTGATAGATGTATTGCATTACATTTGTAATGTTTTTGTGAGTAGCCATTTCAAATCTGTGTTGTCCGGAACTGATTTTGGATAGTTCTGAAATAAAGTTAATTTAATAGATAGTATTATGATTTTAAGGTCTCATCATTCTACCTCATAAGAAAACATATTGTGTCATATTATATGGATAAGTTCTACAGACTTTCTGTACAACTCACAAGGTCTTATCTCATAGTCTCTTCCAGACTACCTTAGAATGGAGCTGAACATTAGGAATAGCAGTAGGTGTGCAACAAGAGTTATACCAAAGTTGTGGTATATCCATAAATAGACTTTTTTAAAAAGCGCATGTAAATAG
The DNA here is from genome assembly GCA_951640165.1 of Pseudoips prasinana. NCBI lineage: Eukaryota > Metazoa > Arthropoda > Insecta > Lepidoptera > Nolidae > Pseudoips > Pseudoips prasinana. The sequence goes on along the minus strand of OX621251.1, from coordinate 24,215,289 downwards.
TCAGAACATGTTTGTAGTAATACAGTTATTATATTTCTAGTTACTTATTCTAGATATTTAGGTACAGGGATTGTTAAAACATTCATAAAATTTATTTTATAATAGTAGTGATATTTAGCTAGCTTGTATTAAGTTATTAAACAGTTTTATTGTTTCTAGTATTTTTATACATTTGCATCATCTTGCATATTAAATAATATGGCATGCCATTTACTATTTATTTTTATACATAAATTGTTGTTTTTTCAATTTCAATAGATTTATCCTGAATATAATTTAATAACTATATGATTTTTAAGTAGCACATAGAAAATATTAATTTCAATGTTAACCACTTGCAACAAGTATTTGATTTTTAGTGCAACAAGTTTAAGTTACCTGTTTAAACAAGTTTGTATATTTCCATATTGTGTAATAAGAATTGATTTGATTCGGATAAACAACCATCAGGATGGCACCTCTGATTAGTTTCCTGTTGCTTATTATCTATACATATAATAAAATCGTAGGAAAGTCAAAACTGTACATTGAATATTTCTTTTAAAGGATACTTGGGGCGTGATCTACAATCTAGATCGAAGACAAAAATATAGTTTTTGGAATTTTTGTCTGTTTGTCTGTATGTATGTCCGGGCTAAAGTCAAAAAGTACTGCATGGATTTACTTCAAATTTTGCATGAATATTACTAAGAGGTCGGGTCAACATATAGGCTACATATTATCATGCTATCACCCACGGGGGAGAAGCTGTGATAATTTATAAAGTTTACCGCGGGTAAAACCGCGGGGCACAGCTAGTTTACTATATGATTGACCAAACATGCTCATCAACATCTACCTTAATTAAGCCAGATATTACAAGCTTCAGGATGTCAGTCCTGCTAATTATATTATCTATTAAAATAATATGTGATATATGTGGATGTACTTTATGTCCCTCAATTATATGTTTGTAAAGTACCCCGTGGCACAGGGATTAAATTCCCTAGTGCGGGCATTGTCTTTTAAAAAAAAAGGTACTGATTAGTTTGCAATGTCCAGTTGACATTAAGTATATAAGTTGTTTTCCTGTATGCATTTCGAATTGTCCTGTAATAGGGCTGTGGACTAGATGGTCTACACCCCTTTTGAGGTGATTGTTTTGTTTATCAGTATAAAGACAATCAAATAAAACCTAACAGTAAATCAAAATTCAAATTGCCTTAGAACTAATGAAGTTTAAGTAAGTATTTAAATATCAAGTTGGTAAAAGAACTTGTAGTGTTTCTATCCACATTTCTTTTTTGCTTTATGAAATATATTATTGTCTATTTCTTGTTTGCTACTGCCTTAATTTTTTTTTTAAGTACTCCCAATGCATTGTTAAACTTGGTAAGTACACCTAATAAGTTTTAATAATACAAAACAAGGCAATTAGTTTGCTCTAAAATAAATGAATATACAAGACTAGAAAACCTTGAATAATAATTATTTTTAATTACATGTCTGATGTCTTCTTGGTAGTTGATGAATCATTCTCTATATTTTATCATTTCAGAATAAAATTACTTGCCAAACATGGTGCTAAATAGAAAAATATGCTACAGATAATCCATTTTTTTATCATGACAGCTTCAGTTCCAATGGGAACTAGCAAAACTTTTAATTTTAGTGTGGGTTTAGTGGAATGGATTATTATAGTATATCGTATCGATAAAAAGCCCCCTCAACGCAGGCCGCCTCAAGGGGGCCGCGTCATGTCATTAACGTAGAGCGAAAGATGCACAAAACTCCCTAAAATGATGATCTCTGCCCTCTCTCCGCCAGTAATCGCCCAGAGTCGAGGTTCGAACCCCCACAGGGGGTGCCCTCCGGCGCGGGTTACTTAATTGCTAGACGGCTCGAGCCCTCTGCTCGCCTCTATAGTCCGGTGAAGTAGTGAAAGCCTCCTAGGCTAACTATAGCGTCACGTCAAAAAAAAAAAAAAGGATTATTATAGTAAGCAAGTTTGTGCAAACATTAGTGTGTTGTTTATTTTCACACTTTCTTAGTTCGATGAGGCTGTTGGCATGGTTGGCAAATGCTTGCTTTTCACGCCGGAAGTAGTGGGTTTGATTCCCACCCAGGACATATATTTGTGTGCATGAACATATCTGTTTGTCCTGAGTCTGGGTGTAATTATCTATATATGTATGTATTTACAAATAAAAGTAGTATATCAGTTATCTGGTTTCCATAGTACAAGCTCTGCTTAGTTTGGGATCAGATTGCCGTGTATAAATAATGCCCCAGGATATTATTATTATTATTAATGAGAGGGTTGTGTGAAACAATTGGAGGATTGACCACAATTGTGCTGTGACCACAATCCCCCAATTTTAGTTAAATTGCTAATTTCTTTAAGTTATTGTTAAAGTTCTAATTTTACTACAAATTATCAATACTTATAGTTTTAAATGTAGTTAATCTTATCTGAATTAGAACCATGCTATATTGAGGTAAAAATATACAAATGACTAAAATGAGCCATAAAATATAAATAGCTTACATTTGACCACTGCAGTGATTCAGTTCATAGTGAACATGCCTTTTCATCTAAGGTTGCTGGTTTGATTCTCATGCAATACAAATATTTATGTTCATGGAATATCTTGGTTTGGTTGCTTTATTGTTGTTGTGTATATATTTACAAAAATAGTAATAATAAAAAAGTATGTAAGTATTTCTATCTGTTGTCCAGTATCCATAGTACAAGCTTAGCTTAGTTTGGGCTATAAAACGTTGTTTCATTTAAACTTGCATGTTAATTGGGTACCTAAATAAATAAATAATTGGGTGGTAGTCGAGAATAGACAATAATATTTGAGTCAAATTGACTGAATTTGACAGTAAATGACCGGTCATTTAAGGTTTATGACAATTTTGACTAGTCATATTCAGTCATTTTACATCTCTAGTGCCATGTGATATGTCCCGGATATTTTTTCTGATACTTATATACCTTAACCATATTATTACGTTCTTATATTATCTATAACAGCATTATTATAAGGCTGCATATACATATATTGTTTAAACATTTCAACTTTATTGTGCAATTACTTGTTTATCACTCACAAAATTACAGTACTTATGTATAGTGCCTAGGCAGGAAAATACAAAATTGAAACATAACCATGGCAATAATCTTTTAATAGGAGTGTCGTACATACAATCCAAGGTTATTAGATTAGCAAGGTCGTTCTGTCGAGCTGATTAAATAGGCGCCATCGCATATCATCATTCGCAGCGCTATGCTTTAGTATGAGCTTGCAAAAAAACTGAATGACTATTTAGAGCTCTCGACGGGTAAGCAGCGCTATGATTGGTTTTAGATGAAGGCGTGATATTTATGTTTTGCTTATCACATTGTTTCGTTGCAATAAAGATAAAGATTATTTATTTGGCAATCTAGAGTTTCATTATTCAAGTTTATTATTATCAGTTTGTTATTTTAATTATTGTAATTCGTTTTGTTTATTATATACTACAGATTAAAAGGTAATAATAAAGTTTCTACATCGTTTAAAGTGAGTTGTATAAATTTAAGTGCGGTTGAGAATCAAACCCAGGAACCACGGAGTGTATTTGCATTAACCGCTCGGATGCAAATTTATAGATTCGATGCGCTTAAAAATTACAAACGTCACTCATAGCCAGTTTATCTCACCAGACCGTAAGTGCTCGGCGATATTAGGCACACGGACAGTATAGATGGGTGGGCGCTTAAGTGGTTATTTTATAGTTCTATAATGAAATGTTTTATTAATAATAGTATTTCTTTTTATTAATGGTAAAGTTTTAAGAGGGGGGAAGGGTCAGCAACACTTGTTTGCTGACTCTTAAAGGCCGGCAACGCATCCGTGACACCTCTGGTGTTGCGGGCGTACATGTGCGGCGGTGATCACTTACCATCAGGTGACCCGCTGGCTCGTTTGTCGCCCTATGACATAAAAAAAACTAGTGTCGCAAAAGTATAACTTATGAACTAATTTCTTTGTTTCATTTAACAATTTGTAGCTTAGAATCTGGATTTGTGAGTAAATGCTCTACTATCGCTAATTATAAAATTAAGTAAATTTCTCGATTAATAATGAAATAAAAGCAAGATCTAATTAGTTCAGTTTTTCCTTGTTCTCAAAAATACGAATTTGTTGTAATAATAACATTTAGAGTATAATAAACTAGCATATATAATTCGACCAAAATATTTATTTTATGTCGTGATGTAGTCTACTAATATGTTATGAATAGAAATGTGTTTTTCGTGAATTTGAATATCCGCATTTGCGCGGTGTTATTCATAAAGTAATAATATTATGTCGCGCAGAACGCACGCGGGGACATGTCCCGGCATTATATTGGGGTAGGCCCTTCATATCCTCGTAATTTTATTGCATTACCTACTAAACTTTTTTTTTCCTTATGGCAATCTGCTGGTTTCTCCAGCAAACCTACTAAACTTATTGTAAAATGTACATAACATTAAGGACTTGCATTGCTATGAACGGATACTTGCCTTCTCGCTTGCGCATTTACTTTGTAGGATATCAAATTTTTGCACTTAACCCCTTTCGAACATGTGCTTCGGTCATATGACGATACTAATGTTAGTATCTATGTTTTTTCCCTTTTAAAAATATAGCTTAAACTTTAATTAAACCTAAACATAATCTCTTTGACAATAACTTAATGCAGGCCAGCTAAATATCATTATTTTTATCATAATATTTATTTTATATATGTTTTAACAAGCCGTGTAATTAAATATCTATATTATGTAACTGGAAATAAACTTCTGACTATTTACAAGCGCTTTTTTAAAGTCTATGTGAATAACAACCTTTTTTATTGATTAAAAAAAAAGATAATCGATTTTTTTCATAAGCACATACAATTACTCTATAAGTAATAATCTCTCATTAATGTTGGCCCTTAAGGATTTTTCTTAGTCGCCGTGAAAAGGATAGCGTCTCTAAAGCTGATTTAGATCTATACATATTATAAATAAATTACACCCAGACGCAGAACACATAATCGTGCTTATCAGAATGATTTGTACTGGGTGGTTTTTTTGTTTATTGGATGAAGTTCACTTCAGTCTGCTTTTGGAAGAGGTAGCGAAAAATTATTTATTACATCACATAAAAACAGTTATTAACTGTGATAGTCCAAAGCTTAAACTCGTCCGTACGTTTAGTTTTTTGCAAACTTATTAAAGCCTCTGTAGTCGAAATAAATGCGAACACCTCAGTGGTATTCGACTATTGAGTAGAAAGCTTACAGAATAGCCTAGCGGTTATTGGTACGCAGTCCTTACACTCTGTATATGTGTATATCAGGGTGAGTCACCATAGTGCGTATATAGATTATTGTTTATTATATCATATTCGTGGTCAGTTGATGATAACAAGCTAGTGTTAGCTTAATGAGTAATAATACTGATACTGATGAGCAATTTTATTACTCATATTACAATCCTATCTTACTTTAAAATTGATCAATTTTAGAATGTTATATTTAAAGTTGCGATTAGCTAGTTGCTTTAACAGTTTCTGTAATGTAAATACCCATTAGACTTTTCCCTACTCCTGTTCGCGCTATATGCTCGCAACATCACTAATGTAAACGTCATCCACAATCGTATTCAAACTTCCACTAACGCCTTAGGTAAAGTGAGTCTGGCATGTATGCGGAAACGAGAGTGTCGGTTCCGCATACATTACAGACTCGCTACAAAATCGGGGCTACCCTAAATGTTAAGAAAATTTACTTGACTGCACACACATAACGTTATTAATGAGAAACGACTGTCAAAGATACCTACGTAATTATAATCTGACGTTTGGTAATAAAAAGCATCGACAGTGTAAATTATCCAATTGAGGAAACAATTTATAACTCCATTGTTCCGACTTATTGATATCAATAAGGAAAATATATAAGTTATTGTAATTTATTTTTAATTACCATTTCATATACATATTTCAAACATAAATGTTTTACGAATAAAATACTAAATTAAAGTCACATATATTCTGTCCAATAACATTATTATTATTTATTTTAATAACTGGGCATCTAAGTTCTTCCACGTAATAAAGTAAAAAAAAAGTAGAATTTAATTATTATGATGAAAACGTAAGCCGTTCCCGCTAGTCTATTAATTAACTTTTTCTGTCTACAGGTGTTTCGCGCATGGATATATCAATTTTTGGGCGATGTGGTGTTTTTTAATTAAAAAAAAATTACTACAATGTCACGTACGATGAAAGACTTAGTAGATGCCCACTGAAACTCAAAAGAAGTGACGGTCCATATGTGAAGCAACCTGTATACCTGTACCCCGATTACGAACATCAAGTTATATTTTCTTGCTACCGAAACATTACAGAAACTATTTTTTTGACCTTATATGATTTTTACACAACGATCGAAAGAATAGAAGTGCTATAGTTAGTTTTGATGGTGAAAATATTTTACAAATTGTTTGCAATAGGGGTACAGGAATATACCTGCATAGTTCAATTACACTAGTTTTGGACTTCAGCATTGACTAGTCTAACTGAACTATACAATTATTAGAGTAACAAAATAATACCTTTCCTACAGAGACAGTCGAGCCCTGCAGTAACACTGAAGTCTCATCGTAGAGTAAAATCTGTAGGTATCCATTTTGATCCACTTGTATAATCCCACAGAAATTTACTATCCTAAGGCTGTTTTCACACGAACCTACGTCTGTAAAAATTATAGAAATATGTCTTTAGATTTAATCATTTAAATATTGGTGATGTGAGAATGGTCTAAGGGTTGTGTCATCTGTTGAAAATATGTAACATTGGCTGTCATTATGCACTAGTGTCGTTTTGCTATCACTCAACACCACCAGCCATATTATTTCATTGTCTATGGACTTATAATATGAAGTAACTAAGATACATAGACTGCCACTTCTTCTCTGAAGGGTAGGAAGAGAAAACGGATTTTTTTGAGCTGTTTTGTATTGCTATGACACTCATTTAGATACTAAATTCTGTTATGGCAATTGTACTGACGCGATGACGTAAATTTATGTTCACTCTTCCAGCCCATGGCTCATACTGAGGCACAACATTATAGAGTCTGATTTGGGATGTGGGAATCAAACTATTCAATATGTACAATACGGCATTAAGTTGCGGATTGAAAAATAATGCATAGCATATAGCATAGACTCATGTCGCATATTTTTGGCATATATGTTGTCAAGCCTAAAGCAGTTTGTGGAATAATCAAGTTATTTTCATTTATTCACAGGTTGAGTCGGGATATGGGACTAGTTCGGATAGCAGTTCAAATGGAGGTGGTTTGCAGAGACATGGATCAGCCACTTCCTTGCAGTCAACTGGCTCCCATGGTAAATATTTTGCTTGATATCAGGTTTTGAAATAATAATTAGAAATCTTTAAGCACGGTTTTGCTAAGGATTGAACGTAAGTGAACCGTCACGATCGTGTCGGTGACGCTGAATCGTATTTGTCAATTAAATCGGTGAAAACTTCGTATGCTTTTAAATTTTCTTCACGTCAACTTATTTCAACCAATTTGAGGCATTCTCTATCGAATCAAAATAATGTTCAAAATCGGTTCATTTACAACCGTGAAATCGCGTAGATAGAACAACAAAAGTTAGACATACAGTCGAATTGATAACATTCTTTTGAACATGTTTTAAAAACAAGGAGTTGATTGCCTCGCCTCTTCGTGTCCCGGGTTCGATTCCCTCGCAGGACAACTATTTGAGTGACCCATAAATAACTGTCCTGAGTCTGGATATACTTTGTATCCATCAATTATATGTTTGTAAGGTACCCCGCGACTCCCTGCCGGTACCTTACAAACATAAAAATTCCGTAGTGCGGGCGTTGTCTTAAAAAAATAATGGTGTATTCTTGGGTCCAGTCGTCACTAGCCATGTTTACTGCTCGAAAAGAAGTAAGAAGTCTTCACTTTTATCGTTAAGTCAGAAGCACACACCCATTTATTATTTTAAACAACCTACATGTATATTATAGTATCTTATCGGAACCAATGTATATCATAAATGGCGCAATAATTGTTCTTCAATTATTATTGTAAATTCGTACATGATATCAGTGATGGAAGATCATACGAATTGGCAAGTGATGTGATTGTGACGCATATTTGGCTCTTGTTAGGCTTCTGCCATATACGAAATAAGCTGGCTATCTGGAATAACTGTATATCGCTTGAAATCTATTATTCACCCTCGACAGAGGGCGTGTTACAATTCTACGCGTCTGCATATAGCTCATAGATGAATGCTTTTATAGTCTGAGAGTCAGTTTTAATTATTTAGCTATGTTTAATAAAATCCTTTAGGCTATTTAAAGTTACTGATCTTGTTCTGGTTGGATTAGAGAGAGGTGTTGGCGGTAAAGTTATGTATTTAATACTTATCGTATGGGCAGTTACCTTGGTGACATAGTTGTTCAAGCCACCTAGTGGGCCCCTGATATGGCTTAACGACTTGTCTAATGATTACAACTGGGACCGATAGCTTAAAGTGCCCACCGAAGCATGGAGACGTTCAGAAATTAAACCACTTTGGGGGTCACCCATCTATGGACTGACCGCGAGCCTTGACTTGACTTGACCTAGTCAATCACTTATGGACCGGTGATAGCATCTGGCTATGAGCGCCTCTTTAGGTATGACCGAAATAGAGAGACGGCTAGTGTAACAGGAGTGCACCATAACCGTAATCAGTCGTTAACAATTTTATCAAATGTTTTTTCCACGGATTTTTCAATTATTTAGATGTATAATTTTTCTATTGTACGTATTTTGTAAACGGCATTGGAATAATGTTTTCATATTTTTCACCAATCTTACGTTATGCTTACTGCGCTTAACAGTCGTATAAGAACTAGGTCTTTATCTTAGGTAAAAGTACTCCAGGCTTCGACTCACTCCAATTCAAGTAGAGAAATACGTCGTAAACATGCTCTATTGAGTGCACGCGCATGTGTTTTACACAAATGATTGATTAGAATACCTATTCATATATTAATATTACACTCATAAGAAGGTACTTATGAGTGCAATATTTTTGGCATTAGATAGATAGATAGATTCACTTAATTGCACCAAGTCAGAACATAATTTGACTTATATTATAATTCAAATTATGTTTGTACAAACGTCGGTCATATCGACGCTCAATATAGCAATCTCTTCCAGACAACCGTTGAATGAACCCAAGCAATGTAGGGAGGCGAAGTGGTAGTTGGCAGTGCATCTTCTACTTATATACATTTATTTACTTGTTTAAAAAATATCCGCAATGAACTTTCCGAGTGAGAACCGATACGAATAACAAGATTTGAATCGAATCTATTCGGAAACTTTATAGAATAATCATGAAATAATCCCCTGTATCGAATAAAAAATATATGTCTTAATCGATTCACAAACAGTGGAGGAATCCTGCAACATATTTAAAAAACCGGCCAAGTGCGCCCATGAATGGTTCCGCAGCAGCAACTATTTCAGTTGATTAAATGAAAGGTAAATTGCGGTTTACTATTTATGACGCATTAAAAAAAACTACTTACTAGATCTCGTTCAAACCGATTTTCGTTGTTAGTTTACATGGTAATGTACTTACATCATGTATTTTTTTTAGTTTTATCATACTCTTATTTTAGAAGTTACAGGGGCGGGGACACTCATTTTTCCACTTTGGAAGTGTCTCTCGCGCAAACTATTCAGTTTAGAAGAAAATGATATTAGGAACCTCCATGTCATTACGACCTATCCATAGATACCCCACATGTATGGGTACGATGAAAAACAATATTTTGAGTTTCAGTTCTATGTATGGGGAACCCCCAAAATTATTATATTTTTGTGTAAAAATCTTAATGCGGTTCACAAAATACATCTACTTACCAAGTTTCAACAGTACAGCTCTTATGGTTTCGGAAAAAAGTGGCTGTGTCATACGGACGGACAGACAGACAGACATGACAAATCTAAAAAAAAAGGGTTCCGTTTTTGTCATTTGGCTACGGAACCCTAAAAACATGCATTTGAATAGATTAACTACTTTACGACTTTTCTACTTTTGTAATCGATTTAAATGCCAAATAAGGTGTTGTTATATGTTATGTAAGAAATGTAATAGGAATGTTAAAATTTTGCGTTTTGTACCAATACTGTAAAAATATACCTGAACCCTGTGCCTGCACAGGTTTTTCAGAAAAATATGTGGATCTTGTACATTCTGCCCGTCTCTTAAAATCAACTAATTTCCTAATTAATTCAGAGGTGAACTTAACAGGTTTTATTCGTCTATTAATGCCAAGTGTCGCGCATATTATAAAGTTCCCCAATATGTGAATAACAAATGATGTTGAACAAGATGGACCGATGATCTTGTGAAGAGCGCTGGAAGCCGCTGGACGTGGGTGGCGCAAGAGATCTTTGGGGAAGGTCTTTGTCCACAGTGGACTTTTTTCGGTTGATAAGATGATGATGAATAATAATAATAATGCTTGGGATCGCTGCTAATTCAACCGAAATATGATTTGATTAGGTTTCTTTTTTTTATTTTTATTGGAATTATTTATATTTATGTTATATACCTAGTTATTATTATTTTAGTTTGTGACGTTATATGAAATAGATATTAATTTTTAAGACTGAACAATTAATATGACTGTTTTAAATTAGTTTGTGACATTGGATTAGGTATTTTTATTCTAGCTGTTTTAGAGACTATTTGTAATTAAGTTGTTGACATTTGATTAGGTATTTTTATAATTTTTATTGACTGTTATATGAACTATTTTATTGTACTAACGATTTATTTTATAACATGTGACGTGCAAAAGTGTTCCTTGTGTGACTAATTGCAATAAATGAAATTCTATTCTATTCTAATAAACAATAAGTTTTAGTAAATTTTAAGATTACAATATAAATGATTATTTTTGCCAGTTTTAATCTCGTTATATGCCAGCATACTAGGGAAAATAAAACGTAAATTTTGAATGAATAAAACGTCTATGGCTAGCATTTAATGTTTTTTATTTAGTACAGCTGTAGGTCTTTTAGACGCTTTCACATTTTTTTTAATAAAATGCATATAGGTACTTATATTTATTGTGATTAACCACGGGTATCAAAAATAGTTTTAGTAAATGTTTCAAATGTTACTGGTATCGGTTGCCTGGAAGAGATGGCTTTTAGCCATAAGAGGCCGCCAATTTCATTAAAATATAAAGCTAATTTCCTTGTTTGTATCCATTGTTTTGTACTACTTATTTGCAATAAAGTGTACTTCTTCTTCTGGTAAGGAATGTAAAAATACTGTTTTTATATTTTTTTGTATGATACAGCATTCAAAATAGGTATTATTTTGTAGTATCTGTAGTAATATATTATTTTAGGGGCACATATTGCAGACAAAATATAGACAATGGAGTCTGCCTATAGTTGGAATTATCGCAGGGGAATGGTTAACATTGTTTGACGGGCCTGTTGGCGTGGTTGGTGGATACCCTGCCTTTCACACCGGAGGTCGTGTGTTCGATTCGTACCCGGGGCAGATATTTGTGTGCATGAACATGTCTGTTTGTCCTGAGTCTGGATGTAAATTATCTATATAAGTATGTATTTACAAAAGAAATGTAGTATATCAGTTATCTGGTTTCCATAGTACAAGCTCTGCTTAATTTGGGATCAGATGGCCGTGTGTGAATAATCTCCCAGGATATTATTATTATTATTGTAATCACAGTTACTTATAAATTTTTAATAATTCTTCCCAGGTCGCACAACTCGCCGCCTGGCAGAAAAGATTGCAGAGCTGGACACATACAACGAGCTTCTATCTAAACAAGCAGTACAACTTCAGCAGTACTTTGACATGTGCGTCAGCACCTACCCTGAGATCAGTGATGACGCACACGAAGCCATTGACGCCGTTACTTTGGCTGAAGGTGAGTTCGCAGCCTAACTCTAACTACAACTTTTTTTTTTATTGTTTGACTCTAAAAAGAATACAATTTTTTTCCCTCTATGTATTCTGCCAAACTGCAGTACAGTTTGTCGGCAGTATTCTCGCGGGTTCACATATAAATTTCTAATAACGAAATAGTTAACAATTACTACTACATATATAAACAAATTACAGCTCCATCATCCAACGCGACCAACCAACTGCTTGTCGCTGCTACTACTACTACTTTGAGGCGCTCATACCTAGATGCTCTCACCGGTCCATAAGTGATCGACGAGATAAAGCAACTAGGCTCGCGGTCAGTCCATAAATGGGTGACCACCAAAGTGGTTTAATTTCTGAGCGTCTCCGTGCTTCAGAGGGCGTTAAGCAGTCGGTCTCGGTTGTAGTCATTGGACAACAACAGTCGTTAAGCCATGTCAGAGGCCTGGTCGGATTGAACAACTCTGACACTAGGGTAACCACTTCCCATACGATAAATAATAAAGTACTAACTATAACAAACGCCCAAGAATAAAAGTAGTGTAACTAATAACCTGAAGAACAGGTTATTATTGATATATCTTGAAATTGGCTGTACACATAATCGGCAATGAAATACTACAAGCTCTCTGGTTGGCTGCGGAGCCGGCAGATGTGTATAAGAAATTTCCAGAAGGGTACTAGCTGTAAATAAAGGTAATAGCTGTATATCCTTTATGGGAATGAAGTCAGGGTTTTGAGCTGGCTAAACCAAACTACGAATACCGACATCACGATCAAATCAGCATCATCATCATCTTGAGATTCCTTCAAGACTTGACTCTGAAAAGCGTTGTCCCTGTTTTCGCATTTGCAGAAGTCAATCTTTACTGTACACAACCATGGGCTTAGAACAATACACTGTGCCAGTCTTCTTATGTCCATGGCATTATTACGGACGAAGCTAAGTCTGCCAACTCTGTGCCCTAGGAGTGAATTATCTGGCTAGACTAGACTTCATAGACGCACATTTTTTACTTCTCCGAGGTTATTCTTGTGGTCCACATATGAAGATTTGACATTTCTTAATGACTCGCCAGAAACCTATCATCTCTTCCGAACTACTTTCTCATGGAATCGGTCTCTTGAAAGCAAACCACTGGTATAGTCTGATCCGTGAGGCATTGGCTGCTACGCTCCTCATGCAGCGCAATCATTAAGCTGACTTTTATAATTTTCGAGACCGATAAACATGTAAACAACAATGCTTAAAAATGTCAAGGAAATAGCAAAGTTCAATAAAACTTGAACTTTATTTGGAGTCGATATAAACTTGGGGGAATTTGCGTCGCTAATTAAATAAATCTCATAATATGCACAGATAAAAAAGCAAAAATTTTTGAACGTACTTTTTCAAAGATTTTTAAAACCTGTATAAATTATTTGATGATGTTTAGTATTGTATTTTATCAAGGAGAAAAACAACTGCCGTTTTTTTTCAAATAAGCGCATGATAGTGCGTTTGGATATCCAGATTTCAAGTGGATTTTCACTTTTTTTTTGTAAACAATTATGGTTTTATGGTCTGTCTGATAAAATCACCGCACATGGAACGTAATGTGACATAATGATAAGGACATCCAGATTGCATCCCATGTGTGCCTTTTATCTGTTCTGGCTCAAACTCGACTTGCCACGTGACTTCTTTGTGTACATCAAATAAAGTCACGTGGCCAGTCGAGTTGGAATACAATTATTTTGGGCGCCATTTTCAACACTTTCAGAACGTTGTTAACACATGGGGTTTTCAATCCCTTTATATTTAAAGCTTTTAATTATATTCTGCCTAGGGTGAAAATATTTTTATCTAGTTTTGAACCGCTCCTTAATCCAAAACCTACACAAATATTGGGCTTCGAGATTCAAACGATAAATTCCACTAGCATATTATATCGCTCCCACATCCATAAGGTGTCATTTTTCAAAACATGCTTTCAAAACGTTACTCCTCGTATATTGTGACTTTATCAAGGCTAAAGCTTTGTATATATCATCGGTGTCGGATGCAGACCTCGTAGAACATTATCCGACCAAATCGGAGATGTTATCAAGAAAGGCCAGTTCAGAAGTACCCTTAACCAGCGAGCATGTATGAAGAATATGATGACAGTAAACGAGGCAAAAGAGGTTTGCCGTAAGATCGTGACAAATGGTATAATGGTAACCCCTATGGTAACCCGTCAGGCTATGTATGTATTTGTCGGATACAATTTTGGAACGAAGTTCCTTATCGCGCGTTGTGAAAAGGGGCTAGACGGAAAAAAATCTTACGAAACGTTGTCACGACACTTTTTGCAGCTGTGCGGCGTGCGCATGTTTCTCTGCCTGTCTCTCTCTCTCTCTCTCTCACTCTCTCTCTCTCTCTCTCTCTCTCTCTCACTCTCACTCTCTCACTCTCTCTCTCTCTCTTATAGAAAGCAAGCCAGATATTTTCATTTCTATTTCGCATTGAACAGTGTGGTGTCGCGACGATTATTTTTGTTGAGTGTATACAGGTTTTTTGTACATAATAAACAATAAGAAATAACTTCGTTCCCTCCGGGTGTCCCTTGACGCCTCTCAAGTTTTTCTTATACCCATTTGTCCCAGGTGAATGGAGTACCGACATAAATTCTGGGACACACGAAGATTTGTTCAATCAGACACGCGCTTTATGCGTTTGATTAATCTACATCGCAGGTTGTCCTTAATTATTGTTCCTTAATTATATGGAAAAATTTAGATCTTTAAGTTTGTAACGTTTGAAGATAACTAAACAATTTGTTTATTCTTTAGGCAACGACCTCGGTCTACATGCGGGTGAAGTGCGCGCGACAAGTGCGTCGTTCCGCGCGACATGCGGCGCGACACTTACGACACTGCAACACTGCGCCGAGATGTTGCGGCGTCGCGAGAAGCAGGCGCGCCAGGCTGAAGAGTTGTACATGTAAGTTATGTTAGGAATATGGCGTGTACTCCCTGTACCCGCGTTTTTTTGTGCTCGGAATGGTCGAGTACGTGCGTCTGAGCGTGCGGCGCGACCTCTCGCTGGTGACGTACGTGTGGCGTGTGCTGCGCGGACAGATACACCACCCAGCCGTGCTGGAGGAGTTGCGCCTGTGCGCCCCTACTGATTACGCCGGTAAACGCCGCCGCCCTTCCACACTCTGCCCACCAGTTCCGAGGACGAACCTACTTAAGTTTGCCCTGTGTCGCGGCTCATTAATATAATAGCTATGGAAGTAGATATATATATAACTGTAGCCAGCCGAAATTTGCAGAAGTTGCACAAAGTTGCATTGTAAACAGATATAGTGGTCTAATACTATTAAGATATAATTATTATGTTTCATATAGCTTATACAATATCGCTTTGGAATTTTCTGTAAAGGTGTTGTAAATGTGTTTGAATAATAAATAAATAAAGTTGGGGAAGAACTTAGTGTGAAGTATGTTACACTAATATGTTGTCAGCGTTACTTGGCTGATAGTTGTACATGTAGGTAATAATGGAAGGCTTTTATGTGCTGAAGACATTTTTGAATTAGGTGGTAATATCGTACGACAGCTGCGTTCATTGTTTTTTCCCACTAATATGCCAGTGGGTATGGTTTCCGCTCTTAGTCTGTGCACTCGTGGAATCCATGCTCGATACATTCACCGGTGTCCATGCACACTATGCGCAGATGATTGTCCGTTACACCAATATATATTTTTTTAAAGCGCCCACCCCTAGTGAAACAGATCCCTTTGTCGCGGGGTACCTTACAAACCCATAATTGACGGGTACAAAGTACGTCCAGACTCACGACAACTATTTATGGGTCACACAAATAGTTGTCCTGCGCGGGAATCGACCCCGGGACACCAAGTGGTGAGGAGACCGTCTTAACCGCTGCGCCACACGTGCAGCCAACCTAATGGTGTGGAAGTGTTTGTTAAGAGAACGTGCCCGGTGATGCTCCTTACGCTCCTTACTATAACGCGCAGGCTTTTCCTGTCAAGCCGCAATAGGCACCTTGTCAGCTTACCATCCAGGCATGGGATTGCCTCCTCCGACAGCTGCGTTTATTGAATTTATAATTACCGGAACCTGTAATTTCATTAGTAACCCTGTCGGTTCGCCACCAATGTCCCTGACTATATTGTTATGCTGCTAATTCCTAAGTTTTTATGGGTATGGTATTATTTTGACCTAAAGATTGAACAAAATAAAACATAATATGGAATTATCGTTATAAAACAGTATGACACATAATTATTATTGATAATTAATTAGGTATTATTTGGTTCGAAATCGTCATACACAAGTTTTGGTATAAATACTCGTTATACGATAAAACTAGTAAAAGCTTTATTCCCGTTATTATATTATTAATTTATTATCCTTTGTTCACTGTGATTCACGCTCTCATACGCATTTTGCTTAAACCATTATCATTTATTGTATTAATAGCATATTATATTGTAATAATAAAATGAGATGATATGTTTCGGGAGTTTCCCCATCTATCCATGTACAATTTTGTAGAATAAGGCATCTTTAATTTGATACTTTTTATTACCGAACCTTTAATGGTACAGAACGCCCGCGTTGTCCATAATAGCCTGGTATCCTGGAAGCGTACCATTAACAAATCATTTTTTTAAGCGTAGTTTAGTGGCGGGATATTTATCTCCATAAGGTTATTAATCTGCTCGGGGAAAAGTACAATTAACTGATGCTCATCATCATCATGGACCACCACAGCTGGATAAAGGCCTCCCCAAAAGATTTGAACATAATTTGGAGGGATATGCTATAAACGCCACGCTTGGCAAACAGGTTGGCGAGCGCATTACAATGATCATAGTACACAGAGAGACGCTATTCTTTGCCGTCAACCACACAGCAAACTGATATAAGCGTAATTTCTGTTCCCTAGAAATTAAAGCTTCATCAATTCCCAAATGTTTTCTAATTGTTAACAATGAGAAGATTGTAGGGACCCATCTAAAACCAGTCTGAAACCTTCACGCCATTTTCTTGTTACCTGGCGTTAACAACTTTTGTGGTTTTTGGGGTTTTGGGATATGTTTGGTTAATCCTTAAACCGTTTAGTGAACCGGCAAATATGTTTAAATTACCCAAAATGTCTTTTCCTAAATTGCGCGGTTTCTTAGATTTTTTTCGGTATATTAAATTAATACGCGAAGAATTCATGCCACTCATTTCAAGAATCATTTGCGGTGTACGTGGTTTGCTTGTTTTGAAAAAATTAAATATATTTTTTTCATTAATAGAATGCGAGATGCAGACGAGAGATTAGATTATTAACATCTGTGTGTTCTATTAATTTCAATGACAAGTCTTATACGATCTCAAAGAGTTGGATTGTCCAAAGCGCTGCTTTTAACTCTATTTAACTAGACATGCACAAAATCAACAAGAGTTCTAAATACTTGTCAAGAATCCCTCTTGAGACTCTTATAGTGAACGACACGCAAATCTAAAACAGGGACATAAAATAGTATATATTATTTGTGTATAGTACTTTTATTATAGATAAGGTATATTCATATACCTGTTGTTGTCCTTTGGTACTATTTATCTGTAAATGTATCTGTACACCGCTAACTGTCTCTATCAATGATTCCATTTTCCAGTCTATACATTGGTTGTATGGAAGAGACCAGAATTTGTGAGCATCATCATTATATCAGCTGAAAGTCCACTGCTGGTCGAAGGCCTCCCCAAAGATCTACACAATTGCCGGTCTTGCGCTATTCGTATCCAGCAGTTTCCGGCGACCCGCACAAGATAATAATAATAATAATAATATCTAGGGACAATGTCACACAGATCATCCTAGCCCCAAACTAAGCAAAGCTTGTACTATGGGTACCAGGCGACGATATACATACTTATATAGATAGATAAATACTTAAATACATAGAAAACATCCATGACTCAGAAACAAATATTCGTGCTCATCACACAAATATTTGCACTTACTGGGATTCGAACCCAGGACCACAAGCTTCGTAGGCAGGAGCACTACCAACTAGGCTACGGTGATCGATACATTCGATACATTCGATCGAACGATCATCGGTCCATCTTGTAGGGGGCCTGCCCACGCCGCGTCTTCCAGTTCGAATTTGTGATAACGCCGCCCATTGTATATATTTTATTTCTATTATTGTTATTACTTTCATTTCATCATCCCGGTTACGTTCTTGTGAAGCACCATGTATCGAGGCAAGTTGTTTTGTTAGGGTTTTGTTATAAGGTTAAGACGTCGTCCCTGGCAGATATCAGATTAGTCGTGAGCAGGGCCTTTTGACATGCCATATCATTCGTTAAAAATACTGAAAAACAAAAAATAAAACTATAACTAAAAAAGGAGTTGTATTAAATCGGCAAACCAGTTTAAGATATTGGGCGTCACAAACAGATAGAAATGAATTTACGCAGACGTTAGACTAAAATGAAACAAATTATGTGGTTGGTAATTTTCCTCTCGGGCTATCTATAGCTAAATGATCAATTGATCATACCATATTTGGAAGAAGTGCAGTTACAGTTTGATTTAATTTTCACAGGGCCTTGAAGAATCAGCTGACAGAAGCAAGATTGGCGTCAAAACCAGGACCGGATCATGAGGTAAGTTGCTTTGCTTAGTTGGACACAAATATTTCTTTTTAAACATTCTCTTTGACGAACGAAGGTGCACGACCATGGAGATCGTCACTGTACCCAGGCGGGCAGGCAAGCGCAACCAAATATAGTGTAAAAATAGGTAACAGTTATTGTCAAAAATCTGCACAATGAAATTAGATTTCTGTAATTTCTTAATAATACATACTTAATGTTGAACCTTCACTGTAATCTGGCTTTCTTGCCCCTTTCTGAGTACGTACTTTGCTCGACTATTTGTTGACGTCGTTAAAATGCATGATGAACTGGAAGTTTTTATTTATTTTGATTATCTTACGGTAACATTACAGGTAACCAACCCTATTCGATAGCGTAGAAATTTTACATTTTTATCAGATAGTAATTTATGTAAAGCCATTGTGAACTCATTTGGAAAACGCGAACGAACTTTTAATATAGTACCTGCAAAACTAAAGGAAGTTAAATCAATAAACTAAAGTAGTAATTTCTATTTCTTTGGATAATCGTACGCAGCGCGTAATTGAACTCTACTGTAGAGACTATCTACCACTCTCTCTCTCTCTCTCTAGTACGGTAATAAAATCGACAAAATTGAGAGTTTTCTACTTCCTTTCTTTCCAAAACTGAATTCAGTTTGAACTGAAATCAATTTATTTCGATGTTTTCTCACTAATCAAACAATAAAAAAGCTATGCTATTCTTTTGCTTCAAGTCGCCTGATTTCTTTATCGGAAATTTATTATAAACATTTTGAAATATGCTTTTGTATAGATTATTGAAATATTACAACTTCTACAATAGTAAAGGTTTATTGACATAAACGGTAGGGCACAATCTTGGCGTAATTTTGCATGGTAGAAACGTGCTTTTCACGTTGTGCAGGTCGTGGGTTCGATTCCCACCCAGGACAGATATTTGAGTGCATGAACATATCTGTTTGTCCTGAGTTTTGTAGTAATTATCTATATAAGTAAGTATTTCATCATCATCATCATATCAGCCAAAAGACGTCCACTGTTGGACAAAGGCCTCCCCCAAAGATCTCCACAATTGCCGGTCATGCGCTATCCGGCTCCAGCGATTTCCAGCGCCCCGCACAAGATCATCGGTCCATCTTGTAGGGGCCTGCCCACGCTGCGTCTTCCGGTTCGTGGTCGCCACTCGAGAACCTTTCTGCCCCAGCGGCCGTCGGCTCTACGAGCTATGTGCCCTGCCCACTGCCACTTCAGCTTGTGCAATTCTTACGGCTATGTCGGTTACTAAGTATTTACAAAAGAAAAATAGTGTATCTAGTATATCAGTTATCTGATTTCCATAGTACAAGCTCTGCTTAGTTTGGAATCAATGAAAACGCCGTGTGTGAAAAATGTCCTGGGATATTATGATTATATAATATTGATACTCTTAACATCCACGTAGAAAAAAAGGTATATATTGTTATGGAAAAATTACAGCTAGCTCTGAAGGAGACAGGAATTCAAAACTTTATGAATAATGTCTTTGTGTTTTTACAAAATTACTATACCTCAAGGATTTCATAGATGGAGACCTCTTTATGTTTTTAAACCAAAAATAAGTGTTTTTTATTACAACAATTTGGTAACAGCAGTGCGATATTGTTAAAACGTTAACTCGATAAAATTACATTTTACATGGGTACGTTACGAAAATAATACCTGCACGTAAAATTTTCGATAAATGTTTTTTCATAGTCACAATAAGTAATACAACAGATTTTTAACTGTAGTTATTTTAGAATAACTCTTTTGTTATTACGTGCTGACGCCAGATGGCGTTATTAGCTCGATGCTTATATTTTCATTACTTTTATATTGTTTTATCGTTATCGACGTTTTAGGTAATTAGTACTCACACATTCGAAATGGTCGTTTAGAAACTTAATACTTACTGCTTTATCGTATGGGCATTGGTTAACGTAGTGTCAGGCTTGTTCTAGCCGCCCGGTAGTCCTCTGACATGGCTTAAAGACTGTTGTCCAAGAACAACAACCGGGACCGACAGCTTAACGTGCCCTCCGAAGCACGGAAGTGCTCATAAAGTAAACCACTTGGTCACTCATCTATAGACTCACCGCGTGCCAAGGTGCTTAACTACTCCGATCACTTACGAGCAGGTTAGGACAACTGGTTGTAAGCGCCTCGTTATTAAATCATGATATATTACAAAGTGTACAACAATTTGTGAAATACGAAATATTTTTATTTCCTATTTCACAAAATTGTACCAATTGGTTTTGGTTTCCAGTTTTCAACACTAATTATGTTACACTTTGTAGCCACCTCGCAGGTGATGGATATTTTACATAGGCCTCCCCCAAAGGTTTCTATAATGGTGCTATTTTGCCTTAGTCACCGCGGTTGGCATGCGAGTTCGCGAGCGCGGTTAGGTGGTAGCTAGTACACAGGTGACGCTGCTTCCTGACTACCTGGTGTATCTCTTAGTCGCCTTTTACGACACCCACGGGATGGTATGGGCTGGCCCTGTTATTCTTTCTAGACTAAACTGTTTTGTGGTCAATTCCCAGTTCTTCAGCTACGTCATAACTCCTGATATGCCGATCTTGCTCCACTTTTTCATAAATGGCATCAATTTTATCCGTAATAGGGCGACCAGAGCGACGTGCATCTTTGACATCAAAATTTCCGGATTAAAAACGCTTAAACCAAAATTGTGCTGCTCTCACAGACACTGCACTAGGTCTATAAACATCGCAAATTTTTTTCGCGGCTTTCGTTACCTTTTTTGTTATAAAATTTTAAAATGTATAGTATTTTTTTATTAGATTAACACATTTTGACAGTATGAAAACAAATGAAAATCACACATATTCTTAATTTGAATTTGGAATTATGTTCTTTAAAATTTAAACTTTCAATGATACCAAAACCAGCCAGATATAAATAGTATAAGCCGAAGAGATTTTCTGACAAGTTCATACATACTAATAGACATAATTCGAAAAGACTTTTTCCCCCACCTAGTATAAACTATTTTTAGTTTGATTATCTATAAAACCGTGTTTTATAGTTTTTTGAACATTTAATAGCTAATCAAACCGATTAAAATATTGAATTGTCATCGGTCCTTAATAAGTATGAGATATTTCGATTTACATACTAGCATACGTAAGAAACTAATAAAAGCGTTATTAAAATAATAGAGGCGGTCGCGCGTATCTAATTCTATAAAGTATGTAGAATTATCTTAATATATATTTGGTCGAATCCTCAGATAATTTCAAGTTAAAACTATGTTCCGTAGTGCAGGCAGGCGATAGCTTTACTACCCAGCAGGTTGTATATAACGAATGATAATATAATAGAGATAGGTAATTTAAATGTGGATCTTAGGTCTTTGTTTACATAAACAGTCACCGATAGCAAAGTAGGCTTTAGTTGCAGTTTGCTTGGTCTTGACGTGTTAAACATCAGAAACATATTATGATAGTGTTGTCTGCCAAGAGAAATTCTCAGTAGACTGGTAATAAGTTGGAGGCTCCTGATGGATGAGGAGGATTTGGAAATTGATTAGTACTTTTAATATTAGGAGCTCCTGATATAGCTTTTCCCCGAATAAATAATATAAGTTTTTGACTTTTACCCCCCTCTCTTTCTTTATAAATTTCGAGTAGAATTGTAGAAAATGCAGCAGGAAGAGGATGAACAGTTTACACCAGACTTTCATCTAATATTGGTCATGGAGGAAGTTCTGAAGATTTAACTATTTTCCCCTTCATTTAGCAGGAATTTCATCAATATTAATATACGATTAAATGCTCCCGTGCCTCCTAAAATACGTATCACCGACTGAACTCTTGCTTTCTAGCCCGGCGTACTATCTATTCACAAGTATATGCGCCAACATAGGTGTATTGTTACATATGTTTGCGAAGACACTTGAAAAAAACAGGCTTTTATAGAAAAACAAACTGAAATTGTTTTAACAGTTCATAAGTAAAACACGCTTTTATAGAAAACAATTTAGCAACATATGTATTTTTTCCTCTTTTTGCGTCGTTTATAAGTTTGACGTCGATGTCTGTCTGTCCGTCTGTGTGTGTGTGTCTGTGGCAGCGTAGCTCTCAAACGGATGAAACAATTTCGAAGCGGTATTTTTTCACCGGGAAAGCAAGTTTCCTTGTGGTTCTTACCTATATTTGGTTAAAATCGGTTCAGCAGTGAAAGAGAATTAGTTATTTTCTATATAGTATTATTAGTATATTGTTGGAGTCGGGTGTTATCACAAGTGTCTGCGCAAACATAGGTGCAATCCACCTGTGTTTGCGCATATACTTGTGCACTTTAATATGCACCTTGAAGACTTGCCGCTATGTCCAAAGCGACTATAAGTAGTTAAGCGTAAATCAAATAGTTGCTTAACAATAAACCCTATCGACTATAAATAGTCTGGCCTAAACCAATTAACGTGCTCTCCAATTAAGTTTAACCGATTACATTAAAAAAATCTCCTCTATTTCAATCAAAGTCAGCGTTAAAAGCCGATAATCTTTTTGAATATGTTAGTTGTTGAATTTTATTATTCAATACCTATGTCTTGCTCATTTAACTTGGAGATCTAACGTAAATATTATTCGTTTCCATAGTGAGGAGTATGTTTACATGTTTAGTAGTCTCACTAATCACCGAATTTTTTATGGTACCAACACTGTGGGTGTGACCGGTAAGTCGACTGCGACCTGGTAGGACGGTGACGGTTATGATTTCCATCGCGGGTCCGCTCCCGCTCCCGTGACAATATCTCGATCTTTTCCATTAATATAGATATCTGCTGAGTAAGTGCTACAATTTCTGAATTACCGCTGGTATCCGGCATCGTAGTGATGGTTGATGTAGACGCTTGTAACCCGACGACGTCGTTGATCCAGTCTGCTAGATCTGCCAGCGCGCCTTTGTTGATCTTCGACTACGAAGCTGTCTTGATATTTGAGAGGGCAAACTTATATCGTGTTCTTCGGGGTCACCAGTTTAGTAGGAGTCACCAATTTAGTGAGACTACTAAATTAATAGAAGGAGTAGAAAATCAGAAGCGAGTAAACATGTAAAATTATTTTATTTTTCGTGTCTTAAAATTGAAGTAATATTCTTTTTTAAACGTCACTCACTATCATAGAGAAATTGTAGAAAGTAGGTTTTATACTGTAGTTGTTGCCACTACACATGTATATTTGTTTTTTGAATAAGGAATAAAGATTATACCTACCTATTGATATATTCTCATGCCGTTTGGGGCGTACAAGTTATCCCGAAGGATTCTACCAAAGAACGGGTAGCAGCGACTCTTTGAGTAATTTAACCTCCACACTGCCATCGCAAACTCGTCTACCAAGCATTGCGATTACGGTATATACCCCCAAGACCCTTAGGGGAGGTTTTAGTCCTGTGCTTTTATAAAAAAAGCATTGGGCAGGTTGGCGTGGTTGATAAATGCTCCGCTTTCACGCCGTAGGTCGTGGGTTCGATTCCCACCCAGGACAGATATTTGTGTGCATGAACATGTCTGTTTGTCCTGAGGCTGGCGGTAATTATCTATATAAGTATGTATTTACAAAAGAAAAGTAGTATATGTAATATATCAGTTATCTGGTTTCCAGTACAAGCTCGGCTTACTTTGGGATCAGATGGCCGTGTGTGAATAATGTCTCAGGATATTATATTATTATTATTACTTGCGAAACATTTCCATCACAAATGAGTTTTCCCGTCTTTATCATATGGAAAGAAAATTACTTAGTGATATCACATCCACATTGCAATGTGATGGAATGTTTTATTAGTGTATCGTGCTCCGAATTATTTTCTAAACCTGCGTCACTTCAGGCGTGGACGCCGAATCGAACGGTCGTCCGTCGCGGCCGCATTTATTTTTATTTATTTACTTTCGCGGTTCACATCCGTTATTAGTGGTTTTATTTCATAAAATATTCGTTTAGTTTCTTTTGTTTGGTGATGTTTATGTTGTGTTAGTGTTTGAAAATATGAAGTTTAAAATTTTCAAGAAGATTTTACGTCAGGTATGTATTTTGTTGATAAGTTTTGACTCAGCTGTGTTCAAGTAATGTAATACTACACAATGTTTACTGTTGTAAGAACTGAACGGTTTATTTGAGTACTTATAAATAACCTTTCTTTACTTTATGACGCTATAGAGGGTGTAAACGTAGTAGTGTAAAAGATTAAACTATGCTTTTTGGTAGTCCTCCACATGAAATAAATATTTAAATAAAAATTTGAAAACTGGAAACATCAGTTTTCGCTGTTTTTAAATTGGTATACAATATGTGGAATGAAATTCTTTGAATATCTAATTCGATTTCTATGCAGAACCACTTTATATTCATAATCGCATGGTTAAAAGATTTTTAGACAACTGTGTTCTGCTTGGTTGTTCATAATTGTTAATAGATCACGGTTAACGTGAATAATAAATAAATATTGAACACACATATTCATTCGTAATTTATTGTTCGATCTTTTTGAAGGTTTATTGTTAATTACATTAGTATAACAAATTTGAAAGATTGATGACGGTCATTAATTACTTATTGAAACTGATGTATATATACCAACTTTTGTTATTGATACTTACTTGCCGTATGGGCAGTGGTTATCCTGGTGTCAGAGTTGTTCAAGCCGCCCAATAGGCATCTGACATGACTTAACGACTGTTATCTAATGACTACAACCAGGACCGAGAGCTTAACGTGCCCGCCGAAGCACGCAGACGCTCACAATTAAACCACTTTGGTGGTCATCCATCTATGGACTGACCGGCAGCCTAGTTCCTTAACCTCGCCGATCACTTACGGATCGGTGAGAGCGTCTAGCAACTAGACAATATACATATTAAAGATAAATTACACATAGATACAGAACAAATAATCATGCTTGTCATACATATACAACATGTAACGTAATTAACGCACACCCTCAAACACCCCAATTAGAATATTATGTTGTAATCATAATACATACACTGAATTTTTAATTTAACATGTAAATGCATTGTTATTTACTAAATTAGTTTCTTAGAATAAAGTTTATTTTTCTTTATTATGTATTGAATTATGGAATTTGTATGAATACCAATAAAACTGCTGTTATAAAAGTCTTATTACTTTGACTTACGGTCCATTTCAATTTGTTTTGACTGTACAGGGTTAATAAGACTATAATCTCCGTAGTTTTAATTATTTGGAAATAAAACATTACCTATATTTAAAATGATATAAATCGATTCAGTAAACGATTCTGAACAAACTATTTTCAGCATGTGCGTTAATTAAGTTACGTGTTGTATTTGTCCTGGATGGAGATCAAACCCTAAATCTCTGGCTTAGCAGTCAGGGTCACAAACCACTACACCAACAGGTCAGCTATGTAAGAAGATTTTTTATTTTATTTAAGATCGCGAAAACGTGTTAAATAAATAGTCGAGGAAAGTTAAGGATTTTAATTTGCCTACGAAACTGCACAATCTATACATATAATAAAATCGTAAGAAAGTGTACACTGTACATTGAATATTTTTTTAAAAGGATACTTGAGGCGTGATCTATAATCGATATCGAAGCCAAAAATATAGTTTTTTGAATTTTTGTCTGTTTATCTGTTTGTCTGTATGTATGTCCGGGCTAAACTCAAAAACGATTGCATGCATTTACTTCAAATTTTGCATGAATATTACTAAGAGGTCGGGTCAACATATAGGCTACATATTATCACGCTATCACCTACGAGGGAAGAGCTGTGATAATTTATAAAATTTAACGCGGGTAAAACCGCGGGGCACAGCTAGTGTACAAAAAACATACAAAAAAATAACTCTCAGCTGATGCATTATGTATGGCGCGCCAAAAAATACCTTGTTCTTACTTCACAAACTGGTTTTGTTTAATTAGTACAGTTTCATGTTTTTTTTTAAATATCTTGGGAAATTATTTTCACACGGCCATCTTATCCCAAACAAAGCAGAGCTTGTGCTTTGGTAACCTGAATATACTATATACTACATATACTACTTTTCTTTTGTAAATACATACTTATATAGATAAGTTACACCCAGATTCGGGACGAACAGACATGTTCATGCACACAAATATCTGTCCTGGGCCTCTACCGGCTAAGTCGCCGAACATCGATTTCTTAAATGGCGTTCAAATAAATTAAGGTTAAAAATGACTTAATCAATCGTTAAATCGGCTTCAACGTTGACAATCGATTCCGGACCATTTATGACGTCACATGTGGTCATGGAAGCCGATTTAACGATTGATTTAGTAATTTTTAACCTTAATTCATTTGAACGCCATTCACGAAATCGATGTTCGGCGACTTAGCCGGTAGAGCCCCTGGGTGGGAATCGAACTCACGACCTCCGGCGTGAAAAGCAAGCTTGCCAACCACGTTAACAGGCCCGTTATAGCACTCCTTAAGTTACGTCCACTACTTATGTAATACCTCGTATAATTGTACTGAGTATGGGTATGCTTAGTGCCCGTGCGTGTTTGTAAAGTGCCCCGCAATACGGCCAATTATTTCCCTAATGCGGGCGGTCTTTAATTATTAAATCCTTGGCATCCTAAAATAATTGAGAACGACTTAGTTAATGCGATCATACTGATATTTCCGTTAGACGATTTCATTTAAATTAATTTTGTCTGTATGTAGGTACCTAACTTGTTCGTTTTGGTGATACAAATCTTGTCTATTACTATTATGAAAAACTTACCGGAATAAGTTGGGCTATTTATTTGTGATAATTTTTCTTAGATGCGACAGCAGATTTTTATTTAAAATATGTTGTATGAAAGAATAATAATGAAATATTGAATGAAATAATGATGAAAGAATAACAAATACCCATACCTACATCTTTACATCCATACTCACAAACATTCGCATTTATAATTTTATTAGAACATAACATCTTCTTATTTTATATTCCTTGTTATTCTGTCTTTCTTATTTATTGCAAAGCGTCCGAATTTATTTGAACATTTTGATAACATGTCTAATCATAAGGACAGACTAAAATACCCTACTATAAGACTAGACCTAGAATAAAAATAATAATAACCTTCCCTTAAATATTAAAAACTGTTATTACCTCAATTTAAAAAGAGTTTGTAATTGTGGTGTGTGAAAAAGGAATGCTGAGATGGTTTGGCCTTTTAGAAACGATGAATGAAAGAAGATTGACCAAAGAAGTATACCTGGCCTGTGTGAATGGGACAACCGGAAGGGGAAGACCTCGTCGCACATTCTCTGACCAAATCGGAGACGTTTTCAAGAAAGGGCAGGTCAGAAGTACCCTAAACCGGCGAGCATGTGTGAAGAATATAATGACAGTAATCGAGGCAAAAGACGTGTGCAAAGATCGTGACAAATGGAAATCCGTTGTCTCTGCCTACCCCACTGGGAAACAGGCGTGAGTCTATGTATGCATGTATGCATGCATGTATGTTAAAAAAATTCAGTTTCGAACCAAACATTTGCACCATAATTCAGAATAATATGTTGTAATATAACCTTTTTATTAACACCTTATGTACCATGTTTGAGCAAATAAAGATTTGATTTGATATTCATATTAGTATCGTGATACAGTTTTCTAGTGCTTTCTAAAACATATTAATTATTTTCTAAAAACATGTTTAGCATTTCGAAAGTTACGACACTTGTGTCTTATTTTGGAATGTCGGCGATTTTGTCAGTGGCTTGTTATTGTTTTGATTACCTACATGAAATCGAAACACGGTGTAGCTATGCTGTGTGTAGCCACATACCGGTATATTCGGTGCAAGGCGAAATAACTCAGTCATTACAAGATTAACTACCTACTTACATAAATGTGCCGCGGTTCAACCACAAGGGCAACATTTCTTTTGATGATTTCATACGAAATTCTATTGCATAATACAAGAAATAATGAAATTTATTCAAAATTGGATTCACATGCACTTGTACTTGTCAAGCTCATAATGCAGTACATAGACATAGTCAAACAGAGTATTACAGTAACAAAGAAAAAAAATAATTTGTCCGTCCGTGATGTCTGTTATATCACATATATTTTTTTTATCCTCAAATAAATTTCAAATAGTAAGCTATTAATTTTAAGTTTTGTACTATTATATTAAAAAAACTAGTAAGAACTTGTATTGAGTATGGTTTAAAAAAGTTAACTGCTATTAAATAATATAAATTTTATTATTTAATCTAAGAAACCAATACAAATTTCTTTACATTGATACTATTGTCAGACTATATTTAATATTATTAATATCAAAATTTGTATGTTCAGAAGTTGGTTACTCAATCGCGTATAAATATGATGACATTTGAAATGTTGGTACGTTCTACCCTCAATTAACACAGGCTAAAATAATGTTCTCCATCATCCATCAAGACCTGGGCGCAGCTATAAATGAGAATATTTTTTGTTTAGTTTGGATATTTGCTACTGTAGTCAATCACGCGAATCTGATTTGAATATAATTTTAATGGAAATAGATTATATCATGAATTAACACATAGGCGATATAATAAGTATACTACTAAATTTTGGGTAATATTGCGAGGCGCAGCACGTCACATCATCAGCCTGATATCGTCCACTGCTGGACATAGGCCTCCCCCAATGTTTCTAAAACGTTGCCATTTGCAGGGGTTTGCCGTAGTCAACGCGCTTGGCGTGCGTGTTGGTGACCGCAGTTAGGTGGTAGTTAGTACACAGGCAGCGCTGCTGCCTGACTCCCTGGTGATTCCCTTAGTCGCCTGTTGCGACACCCACGAAATGATATGGGGCTTTTATTCTTTCTGGGCCAGAAACCACACGGCACAACACGTAGATAATAATAATATCTAGGGACATTGTCACACCGATCATCCTAGCCACAAACTAAGCAAAGCTAGTACTATGGGTACCAGGCGACGATATACATACTTATATAGATAGATAAATACTTAAATACATAGAAAACATCAGAAGATCATGTGAATAGAACGAGGCATTTCAGAAATGTCAACATAGTATATTGCCAACTAGTAAAAGAGCTGTAAATTTTGAACGGCTAATGAGAATTTCTTATAATAGAGCTTAGAACCATTTAAAGGTGTCAGATGACCACATTGAATAGGCCCTAAAATTCGACTCGCTCTTGTCTCCAAGCCAGTAACCTTCCAAAGCTGAGCTTCGGATCCCGTTTTTGTGTGGGTTACTTAATTTGTAGTTATAATTGGTAGGCGGCTTGAGCCTGTAATCGCCCATATTATCCCGTGAAGCCTCATAACCTGACTCTAGAAAAAATTACTTGTCCTTCAAATGCATACATCCCTTTTTTATGAGTAGGATATAAAGAGTTGGTAGTCTGGGGTGCATTATTAGTCGGCAGGTTACACTAGTTTTACCTCAGTTATAAATGATTATCTTGTCATAGTAGTTGTCGTAGTTTCAGAGAGAGTAGCAATATTACAAATGGAATTTGGGAAACTAAAAATTTCTGTAATCCAGGCATATGCACCCACAGAAAGATCAAGTGATATTGAAATCCAAAAATTCTACACTGATCTGAAAAGAGCTCACACATTGGCCGACGAGAAAATCATACTATTAGGGGATTTCAATGCGAAAATAGGGCAACCAAAAAGAAGAAAAACTAATCATGGGAAATTATGGCCTAGGACAAAGAAACGAAAGAGGAGAACGACTAATTGAACATGCGTATGAATATAAACTAGCAATAATTAATACCTACTTTAAAAAAAGACCTAGCAGAAGATGGACTTGGAAGTCACCAGACGAAAGTGTCAAAAATGAAATCGATTACATCATGACAAATGTACCAAAGCTTATCCAGAAGTATGAAGTTCTTAATGACGTGAAGTTCCGAACAGACCACAGACTGCTAAGAGCAACAGTTGTATTGAGTCCATTGAAAAAATGTAGAAAATACTTCAAACCACTACCAAGAACCCCTAGAACTGAAGATGAAGTAATACATTACACAGATAGCCTCAAACTGAGCATTGAAAACAGACTAGTAGGTGTCAGAAGCGTACAAACTTATTATGATGTGCTGGAAGAAGCTATAACAAATAGTTTAACCCATAAAAACAATCCTAGAAAAGAAAAACGACACAAAATATTTAGCGAGGAAACATTAGCACTGATTAATAAACGAAGTGAACTAACAATAAAAAAGAATAAAGATATAAATACAAAAAAAGAACTAAGCAAATTATTCAAAGAAACTAAGATAGCGATTAAAAGCGATTATAGTAAGCACAGGCAAATGATAATAACTGAAAATCTAAACAAATTCAGAAGCACAAAAAGAGCATTTAAAGAATTAAATCTACGTAAAAATTGGATACAAAAATTAGAAGGCCAACGTAAAGAAACCAAAACAAGACAAGAGATCATTCATCAGGCAACCATTTTCTATCAAGAATTGTACAAAATTAAAGACAACACCAAGGAAGTCAAAGATACATACCATTATAATAGCACAGAAAAAATCAAACCTATAGATGAAAACGATATATACGTACATTTGAAACAATTAAAATCTGACAAAAGCCCAGGTCCCGATGGAATTACCAATGAAGCCTTAAAACTAGGTGCACCAGTTCTACTTAGTCCTTTCACAAAATTATTTAATCTGATACTAGAAACTGGAATTGTACCAATTCAATGGTGTAAGTCAGATATCATATTGCTATATAAAAAAGGAAACCCACTGGATATCAACAACTACAGACCAATTAGTTTACTGGCAAATATATATAAAGTTTTCTCATCTATCATTCTTAAACGTATAACACAAGAGATTGATAATGCACAACCAATAGAACAAGCCGGCTTTCGCTCCGGGTTTAGTACAATAGACCATATTCATGCACTCGAGCAAGTTATAGAAAAATATGACGAGTTTAACAAACCACTATATTTAGCTTTTATTGATTACAGCAAAGCATTTGACAGCATAAGCCACAGCTACATATGGAAATCACTAAAAACTCTAAAAATAAACTCAAAGTATATAAACATCATAAAATATATATATAACAACAGCACAAGTAATGTCAGACTAGAATCCAGAGGTGACGCAATAAATATTGAGAGAGGAGTCAGACAGGGTGACCCCCTGTCACCTAAATTGTTCATTGCAGTGTTAGAAAACATATTTCAGAACATAGACTGGAAAACTCGAGGCATAAAAATAAACAACAGCTATTTGAACCATCTCAGATTCGCTGATGACATAGTTATATTATCTGAAACAGCAAAAGATCTGCAAGACATGCTCTGCTCACTTGATCAAGCAAGCTCCAAAGTAGGATTAGAAATGAATGCTACAAAAACCAAAATAATGACAAATAGCATCAAGAAACCTATCAATGTAAACGAAAATTCGATAGAATATGTCAACAGCTACGTATACTTAGGTAAACAGGTGTCATTTATCAAAACCAACAACGAAGACGAAGTTGAAAGAAGAAAAAATATAACCTGGAAGAAATTTTGGTCACTCAAAGAAATCCTAAAAGGAGACTACTCAATAAATATGAAGAAAATTATATTAGACACTTGCATATTGCCCTGCCTATTGTACGGTTGTCAAACGTGGACATTCACGGCAAGAGCAAAACAAAAGATCAGAGGAACACAAAGAGCTATGGAGAGAAGTATTCTAAATATAAGGAAAATACACAAAGTCAGAAGTGAAGTTATCAGACAAAAAACAAAGGTAACGGATGCACTCACACAAGCCCTAAAATTAAAATGGCAGTGGGCTGGTCATGTATCACGTTACACAGACAATAGGTGGACGATCAAAACTATAAGGTGGAAAGGGCCAATTGGAAAAAGACGAGTAGGAAGGCCAAAAAGAAAGTGGGCTGACGACTTAAAAGAAATAGCTGGAGATGACTGGCAAACAATTGGTAGGGACAGAGACGAGTGGAAAAGACTGGAGGAGGCCTTCACCCGAGGAGGGGTCCATATCTAACATAAGAACTAACCCGTACTAACACTAAATTAAAAAGCAGAATACTAACAATCAAATACTAACAACATTTAAAATGTAAATTTTAAGGATATGGAAATAAAAGGCTTTTTTATTTTATTTTATCTTGTCATAGTTGTCTTATAATTGACAGGAACTTTGTTAGGAAGAAAAAATATTAAAATTTGTTCAGATGTTCTGAACTAGGTCAGTAGTTTACTTATTATTACCGTGTTACGCGACTTTCTGGTACGTAAAATTAAAAAAAAATAGGCCTCTGTATTCTGTACAAAAGTTAATTAACTTTTGGTCATGCCATGGCGCACGGTGATTACATTATTATTTCGAACGCGTATCGCTGATAATTAGATAACAGATTCGATCCTGTGTAGGTTAAAAAGGGGTATCTTTTTATGAGACTAGTCCCACTCTCTTGCTACAACACCTGTAACCCAGAACGTCAACGGTGGTAGACCATTCAAAGGGTGGGTGGTGAGGTTCCGGTAATTGCTTCAACTATCGTGGATCCCGTAACGATTTCAATCAGGAAGAAATTACTGACTGGCCGGTTCATTTAGTTGATTTTATTATATTTACATGTTGTAGTTTCTCCCTGATTGCTAAACTCTGCCTGTGTTCGATCCCCACCAAGGACGAATATTTGTGTAATGAGCACAACTATTTGTTCTGTGTCTGGGTATAACTTATCTACGAGTATAATATGTTATCAGTTGTCTGGTAGCCATAGTAAAGGCTTTGCCTAGTTTGGAATCATGGCAGAGTGTAGTTAGTTGTACCAAGATATTTATTTATTTAAAAAACATTTTGAAGTTAGAAAAACGTGGTTTTGATGTGAAACATCTATAGCCGCACGTAAAACAGATTTCTGGCGTGGCGACGCATGCCGTGGCGACGCGTCGCCACGCTATATGATCGTAGTGTGTACGGTGTAGCGACGCGTCGCCATGCGCAATCGACTTTTTATTTTATCATTATGACATATTTAGTTCCTATCACAATATGTTCTTTTCTGCATATTACTTTTACAAAATAATGTCGATGTTTCACATCTGCCAGGCGTCCCGTGACGGCTCACATTTTTTTTTAAATAGGTATAGGGTTATTGGGCTTCTCTTAGTTTAGTTCCTCTGAGTTCACGAAAAGCCGTCGATTCAACGCCTGGACAGACACATAATGTATACCATAGAAATGACTTATCTTCATTGATACTGGCCGCCCTGCAGAATGAACATTTTATACAAAGTTATTATTATGTGTACTGATGACCTTATAGAGATCGCAGGAAAAGACTGGATGTACAGAAGTAAAGACAGAAAGCTATGGAAGAAACTGGAGGAGGCCTTTACTCTTAACGAGATCCATAACCACAGTAATACAAACCACTAACATTACTAAAATTATTGAAATGTAAAATTGTAATGAGTTATGGAATAAAGAGGCTTTATTATTACTATTATTATATTATTATGTGTTATGAAAGTTTATACTTGAAGATGAGGACAGGAAAACAAAGAAAAGATAAGGAATTATACCTAAGATAACATGGTAAAAATAACTAGAAGCAAGAGAACAATGAATAAATGTGAAGATGATTTATAGAAGACCATCGCAATTTATCTCGATTGTTTTATGAGGTCTTCAACTAAGAATACCCCGGCTGGGCAAGCCTCTCTACCTTATACATTCAGTTAAAATAACCTCCTGTTGTGTTCCTGTGTATGAGTAAGGTTTTCAAATCTCTTCGAGGAAGCACGCAGCTGTTTGTTGTATATAAAAGAACTCAGAATTTTATAATTTACCCCTAACGCATGGATCCTTTTCGGTTTAAAATGTTTATCGGTTAGGGGTTTATGTTTCTGGATCACAACGTTGTAATAACACTCTTATTCTGTTTAAGGTTAAATTAAAATATTAAGTTTAAATAAGAAGGTATAAAAAATCAGATACTTTTTCCGGTTATCACGTAGCTCTGAACAAAATAAACTAAACGTATTTTTCTTAAAGGGTTTTAAGTTAGTGAGGTACATTTCTTTGGTAAATATTTTAGCTTTTTTTTTTACATGGTATTTACTTACTAAAACTAAAATTATCAGATCAATTTCACTTTATGGAGGCACAGACTTGCTATAAGATATAAAGGAAAGTGCTAAGCTGTTTCTTATCGATTTTCGCGGTGTCAACTACCCTTATACAAACATATAATCCACGTGTCTGTTTGTCACAGCTGCCTAGCTCTAGCTCTTTAAAATATGATTATTAATAAGAGGTAAAATATGGTAGTAGTTTGTAAGACGAGTAGTTGGTCAGTAGAAAAGTACAATACATACATATGTACATGGAGTCATGGAGTATAAAAGAAGTTTAATGTTAAGCAACTGTTAAGAGCCCCGTATTCGAAATGCAGAAAATATTTTCATTAAACTGAGAAACCAAACAAAAATGCGTCTAGTTCAAATAAAACTCATTGAAATCTTCTTGTGTAGGGGTTTATCACGGGCGACACAGTCAGTTGTTATGCAGTTTGCTTATATAGCTGTACAAAGCCGGTTTCTATTCTGTAAATGTTGTTCCCTACAAGCCAGACGTACTCTACTCGTTCTCGGCGTACGGTACCAATGCCTTTAAATATATTTTTACTTTATTAAATGACAGGCAAAGGTTTGCTTGTCAAACAGCCGACATAACATAACATTGCTGGCTGTGTAGTCAACACCTGACACTGGCAGACATGCAGAAATATTTAACAGATTGCCATAATTTTAAAAAATATAAACATTGCTGGCTCGTTCATCAAGTTCTGGATAACATTGAGCTAATTATAATTAACACTAGAATCACTTTCATATATTGTAACGTTTTTTAATACTCATATTAGACAGACAAAGGTCTACTTTTCATACAGCCAGCATTATCTACGTAAACACGAGCGCGATACTGATGGTTTCCATTGTCGCTCATCATGTTCCGGCCAACATTGACCTACTTTACAAGGGGATCTTTCTCTTAGAACATTTTACGACAGTTGACTTCTTTGAAATAAAAGCAAGCAAAGGTCCGGTAGGAAAAACAGCCTGTATTTCTTTTTTAAATATGATGGGAGATACAACAGCCTTCAACTGTTGCTCGTCTTGTTCCGGATGACATAGATTTGATGGACTGACAACTGGCTAAAAACTTGTTAAATTTGACTATATTTTAAAGAACTTCAGTCATCCGAAAACACGATTCAATTACCTGTCTTCAATAGAAATAAATTGTAGTCACCATTAAAATGCCTAAAACAGAAGAATCGCAAATAATTACCACTCAAAATAAACTGTTATTTTATGGTTAGTAAATACGGTTATCTATGGTTTGGACATAAAGTTTATATTTTAATCATGATAATGATTAAGTTTAATTCCATCCGCCTTTTTTAACATGTTCTAGTAGTTTTGTCTTTGTCCCTCATCGTCTTATCTGTCGAAAGACTTACACTGTTCGATAAAGACATCGCCAAGGATTTGCACACTAGAGTTCTGTCAATAATTTGGGGAAGAATGCTTGGCGATCACAGTATGGTGCTCATAATACATAGAACAACAACATTTACGCCCCTCACGAAATGAGATGAGGTGGTCGTACTTGTCGCAGTTAGATTTTAACGCCTACCTGTTATCTTTTCGAACGGGTTGGGCTTGGAACTGTAAATATGACCAGGCTCTTAACATGATAACTCATCGAAAGGGCAACAATACCAAATGTTATTTTTATAGTATTATGTACGCAAAGGTCTACTTTTCCAATAGCCTGCATCATCTACGTAAACATACGAGTACGTGCACACCCGAGACAGCCGGTTTTAGCTGTCGTTCATCTTGTACCGGGCCACACTGACCTACTGACATACCTAGTAGTTGGTACTCGTATCTTTTCCAATATCTCGATTTAATGAAACTTGAATTGTGCCAGAACTGTGATGAGATTATGTTTACGTAATTTTATTAATAATGATCCTCGTATTTATTATTATTTATCTTTGGTGCTTTACAACTGGTCTAACTAATTGTACAGGTATTTTCCCTAGGGTAATAACCTCATCAGCGTAAGTTATGTTTTCAGCTTTCCTTTGGAGTGAACTGCAATCTTTTTTCTAACTCCTATAACTTTATGACTATATCTGATGCTTCAGACAGGTGTCCCGCGACCTGCCTGAAGCTTCCCACTGTCCATTCTGGATTAAAAATACAGTACAACGTTAGGGAGGGATTTATCCCAAAGCAGTTGCATTGCAAAGTGCGCATTCCATTCCATGTTTAATAGTTTAAGTGTATTTATAATTCGAACGGATAGTTATATATTTGAGAATTATTGATTATTCTCTAATATATATTTATAAGTTCGAAAGGAAATCGTAGTAGTTGGTTATTACTGGCTGTTTGCGTTTGCTTTTTGTAAAGATAATGTTGAACAATCGGTTCCTTGTATGAAGGTTTTAACACGCTTTTATAATGTTGTCTTAATAATTTGTTTGTTTGCAACGCTGCCTAAGGAACTGAATTATATAAATTTGCAAATGAATTTAATTGAAATTATAATATGGTAGTATATTATGTTACCACATTGTCATCGCAATTACATCCTAATACCACCAAATAATAAAATAAAATGTGAAATTTTATGTGTTTGTTACTCAATCACGCAGAAACAGCAAACAATTTTGGAGTGGACATAGAAACTAATATACATATATATGCGAGAGTTTGCATGTTTTTATGATTATTACGAGGTGCTTACCTCTAAAAAATGGTTACACTCGGCCTGTTAATAGATATTGTTGAGATAATTTATAATTTTATAAGTGTAAACAATTGTTGGTGAGCCAATAAATAAATAAAGTAACGAAGCGCAACTAATCAATGTATAACTTTAATTTTAAGTAGTGAAAAAGGGGAATTCGTTAAACCCAGTATTTTAGTAGTATATAATTTTATTACAATTTATTAAATAGGTTTTAAAAGTCAATTTATCTGTCATAAATTATTTGACCACTCATCGTGTGGGATCGTAGTGGAATACGAACCTATGCCTTTTCGGACTGATGATAGCTTCTATAGCGAGTTAACGTTTTTTTTTTCGATGGTGAGTCTACGCTAGGCTAATGCTAGGCTTAGTCTGGGGTCCATAGCTTCGATCGGGAATTAACTCTTAGCTCACTTACCAGCCTTGGCGTTCCGTATGGCCCCTGTGATGATAATCCATTATTCAAAAGTGAAAGGATAATCGTATCGTTACTGTTACGTTCCTATATAAATGCATTATTATATGCATTAGCTCATTACAGAGAACTTATGTAAGTATAGTTACTTTTGCAATATCGGACGTGAAAATAAAAACGTTTCGCGATACATATTATGTGTGGAATGCCTAACTGACGTGCGGTTATCCAACTTGTTTAATAACATGATTGATAATATATATTATGTAAACTGCGTCAAATTGTACTACAAGTACATCGCGGCCTTGACGACGAGGAGAAAACTTATTACAGTGGAGAATATAAGTAAAAAAAGGGTTTATGGTACACAATGCGCGTCCGCAACTTATGCTTACAAGTCCATCTGAGTAGTTAGCATGTCCCCAGTTAGCGCTTTCGACGAAATATAAAAGGAACAGTTTTCGTTGCCAGCTCGGCTGATGATCTCGTATGCCTTCCACAGTATACTAACTTACTTATTGTATGAGCAGTGGTTACTCTTATGTCAGAGTTGTTCATCCCGCCCAATAGCCCTCTGATAGGGCTTAACGATTGTTGTCTATTGACTACAACCGGGACCGACAGCTTAACGTGCTCTCAGAAGAACAGATTCGCTCGTAAATTAAACCACTTTAGCGGTGGTCACCCATCTATGGACTTCCACAGTATGACAATTTCGAAACGCAACCCTTTGCTTGACAAAAGGCAAGACCTGACCTGATGTGTTGTTTGCTGCGTTTATTCGATTAAATTGAAGTTTGTACGATACCAATAACCACTCGCGTGAAAGTTTCTGGGGACGCGCAAGTTGTCTCTTATGGTTACCAGTAAGCAAACATATCGTGTTTAGTACCAAATGAAACGTCTTTATAATTATAAAAGGGTCCTTATAATAATTATAAAAAGGTTTTTATATACGGTTTCGTTTGTACACAACACACTCCTAAATGTAACAATTTACTATTGTAAAGGTGTAGGAAGTCTATTACGTTGCTTTATTTACTTTGTGCAAACAAGTCAGATCAAGAAATTGATATCTATTCGTGAGCCATGTTCCGTTTAGACAAATGTTGGCAACTTTTTATTTACCATTTAATATTTTCATGACCTAATTAATCAGTGTTGGAGAATTTGGTTTGATACAAAGTAACAAACCGTCTCAGTATTCTAAATGTGGTTATTTAGATTAAACAATATGACCGTGGTTTGTTTACAAACAGACTCCACAGCAGTTACCCGATTGTGACAGTTAGTAGAAGGGTGAAGTTTGACTACCAGCTTTCAATTTCAATATGCCTATATTAATATAAAATATATAAATTTTAATGTTTTCTATGTGTCACCTCAGTGCTTTTAAACTTAAATATTTGCATCGTGACATCAAAGAAGTGTGCAGACAAGGAAGAAAGGCGGAATACATAGGTTAATGGTCCCGTGCATGCAGTAATTGACGGAAACAGTCCATTATAATATGTACTCGCTGTGATTCGTATCACGACCAGTTCCTGTTTGCAAAATTATGTAATTTGGTTTGGTATCGGACAAATGTTGATCGTCATTTTAATATTTATCTCGTTCTCTATTAAGTTACGATTTTATACCGTTGACTCTTCAACTATAATAATTAATTATATGTTTTATTCAGACATACAATTCGTAAGATTCATTTCTAAAACTTAATATATAAATAAATCTTCATTAAACATGGTACCTACTGTAGTAAACTAAGCAATCATATTTAAATTAATAGATATTCTATAATGCATACATAGATGATAGCCTCGTTAGTAGTGCGGTGGTTCTGGGTTTAAACCTGAGACAGGTCCAAGTGTTATTGGGATCTTTCTGACAAGAAATACACCCAGTATCAGTCCGGAGTCTGCTAGTTCGATGGACTGATCTCCCTCCAGTCAGTTAAGCTGCCTCATGAGTGTGAGGGAGATGGAGAGTGCACCTTTATTTGTGTATGCACTCTTGCATTATAATATCATTGCTAGCACTATTATTATTATAGTACATACATATTCGTAACACTCACACATCAATAACTCTCTGCACTTGGAGGTGTTAAATACATCATTAGTTCTCACGTAAACGTGAAAAGTAAAGTAACAAATAGTCGAGTGTTGAACAGTTAATATTGTACATTTACTTTGTTTGAAAAACAACTGATGGTATGACATTGATCGCTAAATAGGTACTCGGCACATTACAGTGTTAAACCTTACGTAAAACGTGATTCGACTGCGGTCGACACAGTTATCCGATATGTGGACTAAAGGCACATTCACATTTGCACATAATACGCTGTTAAATATGCATTTATTTCACTCATCACAAAATTAGTTTACATTTGCTTAAAATAATATGACATTTAGCATTGTACCTACATTTTATAGGTCGTAGTCTCTCACAAAACTGGCTGCATTTCTAGCAGCCAGTTTTGTGAGAGACTGGTGCCTGAGTTAGGTTTGGACAAAAACTGTATTACAGGTCACCAGTGCCCCACTCCGCAGATTGTATGGCCAATTAATTGCTTGCTTGTTATAGAACTTTCCGAGGTGAACCTAAATTTTTTATTTTATTTATTTGGTTCACCAACAACTTAAACATTAACATGAATCTTTAAAAATAGCACAATACTTAAGATCTAAATGTCTAGTTACTTATAGGTAAACACTACATTCAAAATTTAATGAGCTACTTTTACAATTTTTTTTTATGTGTAACTAAAACCCTAATAACTATTGATAGTTTTCCGAAATAATCCTAATGAGACGTGGTGGATATCAACCCTGTCACTGCATTCGTTATATAATTTGGTCATTCGGCAGAGAGGTGAGTTTGAGCCAAGAGACGTAGTGGAGGAGCTAAGGGAGTTATCGGTTTTCGTGGAATATGGAACGGAACTCTAAATCGTATCATTTGTAACAACTCATGGCAATCAATTTTATTGTTTAACAATTTAAATAAAAATACCAAATCAGTTACATCCCTTCTCTTAGACAGTTCCATCATCTTAAAATAATCTAACCTGGTTTTATAAGCCACTGCTTTCCCCCCCAATCCCACCGAATATGACAAGTGCCCAACAAATCTCTTTTGAATACGCTCGATTCTAATTATAAAAATCTAATCATATAAGATGCTCCCACTGGTCCGTATGTGATTGACGAGAGCAGTTAGACTTACGGTCCATAGATGGGTTACCGCCGAAGTGGTTTAATTTCTGAGCGTCTGCGTGCTTTGGAATCACAGTAAGCTTTTGGTCCCGGTTGTAGCCATTAGGCAACAGTCCTGAACAACTCTGACACTAGGGTAACTACTTGCACATACGATAAGTAAGATCAATTTAAAGTTATGAACTTAATACCACATACACGAGTATTCAGTGCGTTCATTGGCCTTCTATTGATTTAAAGAAATCCAACACACATGCTGTCTATAACAAGGGACCTTTTTTCACCTTCATATTATTTATTTATTGTATGATGCAACTATGTAAACAAATTATTTTTATATTGCTTTATTTATTCGAAAATATTTTTCGGTTGGGTATGATTATAATACCTACAGGCTTACCAAGTCAGCATCATATTTTTGTAAGTATTCGTTAGTAAACCCTGCAAAAAATTTCTAACATTTTGGCAAGTGTTGAGAGTTTATAACTATATGTTTATTAT
The DNA here is from genome assembly GCA_951640165.1 of Pseudoips prasinana. NCBI lineage: Eukaryota > Metazoa > Arthropoda > Insecta > Lepidoptera > Nolidae > Pseudoips > Pseudoips prasinana. The sequence goes on along the minus strand of OX621251.1, from coordinate 24,173,589 downwards.
TTTGGGATACTTCAGCACAACACACACAGTTGATATAAATATCATATTTCTCCCTTTCATAGATTTGCGAGGATCACCATTCTTTAGTTTAATTCACTTTCTAAAAGTTAAAAGATAAAACAATATTAAAAGGTCTCAAAACCATGGCAGTAGACGTCCTGCTAATATAAATACGAAATACGAGTATGGATGTTTTTTAGTCTTTCAATATTTTTATATTTATGCTCTTCTGCCCACCCTTCAGTTATTATCATTCATGAGTAGGCGGCGCATTAGTATGTTATACTGTGGTTTTAGTTAGGATTATTTTGTAAAACAATAACAACAATTTTTATTATAATGTGAAAATAAAAATTACGTCTCATTACTTTGATAGATCCAAGAACTACAACGAGTTTAAATTGGAATATTCTTTAGACCTTATATACAAATAACACACTCTAGGTTTACAGTATCACAGCATCTTTATTCATCATAGTATTTTAGCTAAGCTTAATACTTGTAGAGTTCATATCGTATAACAAACATTATACGTTACCGTTCAATAATGTATTATGTAAGTTGTTGAAAGGCTAACAAGTTTTTTTGCTCTCTGTTTTAAATTGATTCTTATCTCTTACATATTTGAGACACTGTAATTTGAATACAAACTTTTGTATTTATCGCGTTTTTACGCATTCAGCAGATAGGAATGTTGTTACACTACTTGTAATGTAAGTGTAGCTAAGGTGCACCTTAGCTGCACTTACATGCTGACAAATAGTATTAACCCTATTGTTTCCTAGTACAGCACTCTTATCTGCCTGTCATAAGTCTCAGTGTGCAAATCTCTTAAGGCTTAACGTATAATACTTGGAAAGAATAGGGTTGCTACTATACTTATCGTAATAAATGCTCTATATTTGGACGTATTTGAACGGGCCTGTTAGCGCGGTTGGCAAATCTGGGTTGCTTTTCACGTCGGAGGTCGTGAGTTAGATTTTCACCCAGGACAGATATTTGTGTGCATGAACATGTCTGTTTGTCCTGAGTCTGCGTGTAATTATCTATATAAGTATGTATTTACAAAAGAAAGTAGTATATGTAGTATATCAGATATGTGGTTTCCATAGTACAAGCTCTGCTTAGTTTGGGATCAGATGACCGTGTGTAAATAATGTCCCAGGATATTATTATGATAAGCGTTTATTTTTATTAGCTTGCGAATGCCACTGTTTTATTATACTGCCTGCAATGTGTGCCGCTTATTAAATAATTTTGGTACTTCTCTTCATGTTGGTGATTTAATAAATAGTTTTATTAAATTTAAGCTGTCGTGATTCATGATCATGAATGACCTGTATGTGTTAAAGTAGCTGATGAACGCTGATGCATGATCAAGTGACAGTATTCAATTGATGATTCATTTTGTTTGCGTGTATTATTACTGTACAGTTTAAGATATGGTTTCCGTTGTGATAACCCTATGCGTGGAGCCACCTGGCACGGCGCCTAGCTGCGTCACATCGCTCTAGTCTAGTAACTGGTTATGACAATGGGCTGTATTGTGCCAAACTGCACTTTGACTGTGCGCCCTCTGTTATGCACCTGACCATGTGCGAACATGCCCAAGAAGAACGAGTATAAAAGATGACCCAATTATTGCCGTATTATAACTTAGTAGTTTTGTAAGTCGTATAGGGGATTACTAAGTCGTCTAAAAGTCTTAGACATGATCTGCAATCGTAATGATATATAAAGTAGGTTCGCGAAGTATTTTTTCATATTTATTATAAAGAATTGTATCATAGGTAAACAATAGACATAAGTAGTAAAAATGTACCAATTTAAAGCAGTTTTTTTTTATTTTAACTTCGAATATTCATACGGAGCACTTAAATACTCTATATTAATAGGCGAAGAGAGCTTGGACACTTTAAAAAAAAATTACCCGTTTTTATCAAATTAGGTTTTAAAACCATTAGTTGTAAACTGAACAAATCCATAAAATGAGTAAGATCTGGTTTCTTTTTACGAATAATAAAAAAATAACACACAAAACATAACTTCAATAAATTCGCTATTTGAATTAACCCTTACTATCATAATTTAAATAATAATTCTATATGATCAAATATAAGTAATACATCTAATAAATGTATTTGTTCCTAGCATTAAATTTGAACTTGTAATCCTACAATCCATACAAGATTTTATAAGCGCTTGTTTAAAATCTTATATGATTAGAACAGTTTTGATTTAATTAATTTCAAAATTTAGTGTAGGTTATCAACTAGGTCTGGATTATATTTCACAAACTAATGATAATAACATTTAACTTTTTAACACAGATCGTGAAATTTTATTTCTCATTATAATGAAGTCCCATGTAACGGAGCGTTGTATAACGTCATGTTATTGAAACTGGCGACTAACTATGGGCTCCGAACGAGCAATTTAACTACTATGACCGAGCTAAAATGCCATGTCCTATAAACTATATTATTGCTACCACCATCCAGCATAATAAGATAATAAGTAAACTATTCATTTGTATGCAAGAAGTTACTGTAACAAATTACAATTTGTTGTTTAAATACAGTCGAGGCCTCATGGCATACATGTTGTCGGTGACAGCGTTTTTATTTCGTAGGAGGCAAGAGCGGCTTTTGCATTGTGAGTGTATATACTGACATGACGTTGACTCTACAATAGAGGGGTCTAATCATTGCTGCCTTTTCAACTTTACCTGATATTGACAGTGCCGACAGTTTTCCGACAGTAAGAAAGAAGAAGCTAAAATGCCATGTCCTATAAAATATATTATTGCTACCACCATCCAGCATAATAAGATATTAAGTAAACTATTCATTTGTATGCAAGAAGTTACTGTAACAAATTACAATTTGTTGTTTAAATACAGTCGAGGCCTCATGGGATACATGTTGTCGGTGACAGCGTTTTTATTTCGTAGGAGGCAAGAGCGGCTTTTGCATTGTGAGTGTAGATACGGTCACCCTAGCCTAGTTGGTAGTGCTCCTGCCTACGAAGCTGGTGGTCCTGGGTTTAAAATCCCGGTAAGTGCAAATATTTGTGTGATTTGTTTCTAAGTCATGGATGTTTTCTATGTATTTAACTATTTATCTATCTATATAAGTATGTAAATCGTCGCCTGGTACCCATAGTACAAGCTTTGCTTAGTTTGGGGCTAGGATGATCTGTGTGACATTGTCCCTAGATATTATTATTATTATATACTGACATGACGTTGACTCTACAATAGAGGGGTCTTATCATTGCTGCCTTTTCAAGTTTACCTGATATTGACAGTGCCGACAGTTTTCCGACAGTAAGAAGGCACTTTTTTCGTTTTCGACGTGTCAATACATCGAACTCATTCGATTTAACTTTTAAAAGACACCTTCAGTAGAGTACGATAATTATTGGCACGTTTTGATTGGCGTGACACGCCACCTTGCCGTATTAACGATTAATGTATCATGTTTACGTTTACAACGCCAACGGGGCAAATAATATTAAACTAATAGTACGTAGGTGTACCTACACTTGTAGGGTGTGTGGTTCAATAACCGTGAACGATTGGCATTGATCCTTACTAGTACACTTGAGTTGATTGTTAAACGCTTTTATAACTACTTTTATTCTCAATAACAACACACTAGGGAAATAAAAACATCTGTATCGCGGGGGACTGTACAAACATGCATTTAACGGACATAATGCATATATCAATAGTTAGTATGTCACACAAATAGTAATCTTCTGCGGGAATCGAATCCGTAAAACGAGGAGGTCAGGTAATGGCGAGGCTACTACTGCACCACACATACAGTGTTGTTGTAGTTGCTGTCTTCGGTAGCATAATCCTTTGCAGTAAGTACCTGACACTTATAAAGGAAAGGATTTACTAACGCCAAATATAATTACAAAAAAAGAGACAATATTACGGTAAAACAGGTTGAATTAAATGCAAAGGTGAATCGAGATAGGAGCAATTTCTGTAACTTAGTTATTTAATTCCCGCCGCTATTCACCCTTGCATTTTGATTTGCCACATTTTACAGTAGGCACCACGTTTAACAGAGAGACTCTACCATAACCATTTAATTCGTAGTTACGTTAAAACTAATAGTCATAAAAGAAACTCTTTTTTGCGACCGTTTTGGCAGTTAAATAGATGTAACCTGTTTCTACTAAATAAATTTTTCTTTGGTTTTTTTGACCTAGTAGTTTTTCATTCACTTTGAAGTCGAATAAGCATTGTTTAACACTAATTTAAATTGCAAATCTCCAAAAGAAGGAGATGCTGAGATACATCTAACGCCGTGCCAGACATTCGGAACTATGCACTATGGTCATTTTGACAGACGGACGGACAGCGGCGGCTGAACCAAAACCGGTCAAATGGAACTCTAGCCATTTTACCGGTTTTGGTTCAGCCGCAGCTGTCCGTCCGTCTGTCAAAATGATACCATTAACAGTCAATGGAAATTACAAAGAAAAGTGTGTGTCTCTATTGCCACTATTTCTATTACGATAGCTAAATAAAAAAAAATTAGTTTAAAAAATTTTGTCTCGCTGGTACGAAATCTTCGTGTGCGAATCCGTATGGCAGTATGCCGGTTTTTATTGCCTTCTTGGTACGGAACAGTAATATTATAAATCATTTTGCTAGCGAGTTAGGTTTATTTATTCATCGCTCGTAAATTCTTAATACATACGTACCTAATACTTAAAGTTTGGTTAGGTAACATACATATATAGGTACTCTTGGTAATTAAAAATGTAGCAAGGTAGTGTGGTAAATTAAGGTAATACAGCTAGGTAGGGTTGCCATCACAAACACCGGAAAGAACATTGGAATAATACCTATTAAGGTAAGTTTCCCCCGTAATTGTGCGAGAAGTTCGAGTTAAAAAAAACATGTATAGTGTCTCGTAATTTTATAGATTCATTTTCAAGTATCTGAACATAGGAATGTTCAAATAATTTAACACACACCCTCACGTTAGGATACATCTATTTCCAGTTTAGTCTACGAATAAACGAAAAAATTACAATAATTCTATCGTACCGGACACGGACCATTTTAAACTGGTTCATATAATTGTGTAGTATTAAATAATCTTTGTCACGACTTTCTACGTACACGTGGTATCTGTGCTAGCAGTATTCATGAACGTGTGATATTACTAGACCTAATTTATCCTTATCCTTGTAGTCAGTACGGTTCTCTCGCAAACGCCAATAATTTCTACCAACCATTTCTTTGTTAAGTTGCTTCTACCAACCTGTAAGAAAAGAATAGGCTCGCTCGCTTTTTGAAGGTTGCCATGTCATACCGAATCGAAAATACCTCCGCAGTTAATTGATTCAACAAAGTGTTAGCAGGCGGTAAAAAGTTTCTTGTGAGACGTACGGAGATAAAAGACCATTCATCCAGGCATACGGATGAAATTTCCACGTTTGCCAAGAGGGTCAGTAGCGTCCAAGATTCTTCAATAGAAAATTAAACACTTTTTCGTTATCATTGCAATATTGTTACGTATTAGTCGCAATAATTATGTTTTAAGTATATTAGGAATGTATAAAATCAGTATTTAAATGAAAAATAAATTCTTCGAGATATTAATACAGACTGATTTTGTTGTTGAGACTTTCTATTAAGTGAAGTTAATCTTTGTCAGAAGGTCACGCTCATACACGTTCTTCCACATCGAAAACTATACGGAACCCGAGAAGCTTCTAACGACTTAAGCATAAATCAAATATTTTAATTCGTAACTTAGTTTATCTAATGATTTAAATCTTGTGTTGTAAAATGATATCGCGCTCCAGATCATACTCAGGGCCGCGCCTACGTTCTTAAGGGTCTACCTCGAAAATGGATGTGGTCTAAACGATAAAGGCACATTAAAAGACTTAAGTGCATGATCAGTGTATAGATGGGTGACCGTCAAAGTGAGTTAAGCAGACGGCTCCGTCTGAAGGCATAAGACATAAGTTGTTATGTCAGGCTTATGAGTTAACTGAGACGACAATAGTTATAAGAAAAAGCCTGAACGCATAACAGCCCTACATAGTAGAATACCATATTTAAGGCACTAAAGGTCAACATTTCAAGTTACTCTCACGTAAGGTTTCGAAAGTTATTTTCATAGTACTCTACCTAAATGTTTTTCTTACTAATTAGCTGTCAAGCAGTTAAACATTTGAGTGAATAATGTAACGTGGTGTTTCTATCGACTGCTTTCATATTGCTAGCATGGCAGCGGCACCGCTCAGTTACGCTTGATTTTTTTTGAAGTGAAATCTTCTTTAGCTGCTTGTGCACTTTTTTGGGGTGTGTAAAAAATGTTAAACTCGCGTCAGGACACGTGACCTAACCGAATATTCGTGTGACGGAGGGAATTAAAAAAATAATTCACACTGTCCGTTTATACACTCACATGGCCGCAGCATTTTTGAAGTGAAAACTTCGTTAGCGGCGTTTAGCACTTTTTTTTCTAAATTATTTCGATTTTTTATAACTGACTGCTTTACCAAATTTTGTTCTATTTTTAAAATTTATTCCCACCATAAGGAGGGAAGCAATTGCTACGAGTATTTACCGCCCAAAGGTGGGAAGTAGCATCTTCCACTCACTACTCGGATCAAATAATCACTACTTTCCGAGTATGATAAAATAAAATAGTTTTCAAATCTTCTATCGGCAGTCCCCAAAGACTGTCCCGCATGTTTTCTTTTAGTTGTTTATACTTTAAAGACGTAAATGACATGTTCTCACGCTAAAAAACCTTTTCAGCAGTTTAAGACTACATGGAAGTGTTTCTAATATTCTACTTTCTTTTAAAATATTATGGTGTAGTAATGGGTCTATATGTCTCAGTATGCGCTCTTACCTTCGACCTCAATACTTTATTACAAAACATTCATTATACATCTAACTCTATAGTAGTCACATCACAGATCACAACACAAAGTATTATATCGGCTGTAGATTTGCTAACAACTTCTTATGAAAGTAATAGCGAGCAACTTCTATGCGTTGTTATCTTGTTTTGGTTAACAAAATACCATCCCGATATGGATAATTCTGAGTATATATTTACACTGAAAAGATTGTGACATTTCAATCTTATTAGCAGTGACTCTCTCTCTTTTGTTAATAAATGATTCATACTTTACTATGTCTATTAATCTTTTATCGGAAAGGTTACTCATATAACTTGCCAATGACGAACAGATGAGTCCGTGTATAATAGCTTTTCAGATTTCTTTTCAGTATTTCTCAGAAAATCCTTATTTATCGCTGACATCATCCTCCCTTGATATTTAAATCTGAAATGATTATAGCATGGCATTGTTGCGTTGAGGCCATTGCATGCTTCAAATTAACGCAGTGGTGATTTTCAGGGGTACTTGGCCTTATTTTTATACCACCCGTATACATTTTTTTATAAGTTCGGCTTTAGGAGAACGATATCATGGAAAAACTCACAAACTAACAGATTCACAGACCTAGGTGTGTGTAAGTATTAGGTCTTTACCTATGAAATTGCCGTTCTGCAGTACTGGCCATTTCAAATCAAAATAATTTTTGTTTGGCTAAGAATTCTAATTTCAAATTAATTTTATTTTAAAAACATGGATTCTTTTTTCCAAAAGTAGTCATTTCTTTATTGATTAGTGTTACATTTTCATCGCATTTCAATCTTTTTCGTCATCATGGATACGTTAAAAATTCGAGTAATTATGGAATATGAGTACCGTCGTGGCAGCAACGCGGCACAAGCGGCACGCAACATCAACGACGTTTACGGAGCTAAAAAAACTTAAAGCAAAATTCACTCAAGGGCCTGATGGTGTACCACAAATAATTGTCCGAGACTGTTATGAAATCTTTGTTGAGCCTCTATGGCACATATTTAAATTATCTCTCCAACAACAAATTTATCCGCTCGTATGGAAAACTACCAAAGTTATACCCATACACAAGGCAGGATCTAAGTCTGAAATTCAAAATTACAGGGCCGTGGCAGTTCTGTCAGTATTTGGTAAGGTTATGGAGTACACTTTATATACACTAATATATAAACAATTAAATGGTTGGTTTTGTGATGAACAACATGGGTTTTTACCTGGGCGTTCCACAACTAGCAATCTTATTAATATTTCAACGCTCATTTCGAACGGAATTGATGCTAAAAGGCAGGTCGACGTGGCTTATTTTGATTTCCAAAAGGCGTTTGATCAGATCCAAAATGATGTCCTACTTTACAAACTAGCAAATATAGGCTTTTCAAAAAATCTTGTTCACTTTCTTTCAAATTACCTAAGAAATCGTAAACAGTATGTTCTATACCAAAACTGCAAATCTGAAGAATATACTGTTAATTCAGGTATTGGGCAAGGTAGTTGTCTGGGCCCATTACTTTTCTTAATATTAATAAACGACTTACCATCTAATATAAAATATAGCACATGTCTAATGTTTGCAGATGATGTCAAATTGGCACTGCCAATTGATACACCATCCGATTGCGACCTATTACAAAGTGACATCGACAGTGTAATTGAGTGGAGCTATCAGAATAGTTTATGTCTCAATTCAAACAAATGTGTGATTGTGTCTTATAGTCGCGCACGTTTCCCAATACACAAAAACTATACACTACACAATACGATTGTGAAAAGAGCGGACACCGTAAAAGATTTAGGCACATGGTTTGATAGCCAATTAACTTACCATGATAATATTTGCAAACTCTGTGATAAATCGCGGAAAAGCCTAGGATTTGTTCTGAGACAGTCTAGAAGCTTTTGTAATCGTAAAACTTTGTGTACCTTATATAACGCGTACGTTCGTACCACACTCGAGACTAATTCAGTGATATGGAATCCCTATCAAGTTCAGTACATACAAAAAGTCGAAAAAATACAGAAATCATTTGTACGCTATTTGTTCAAAAGATTATATTATTATTATCCGTATTTATATCCAACACTTTATATCGTGGGTATGGTGGACTATCGTATGTTAGCAGTACGACGTAACATTGCATTAGTCACGTATTTCTTCAGGTTAATGCGTGGTTACACATATAACTCTTTACTATTGGCACTATTACAGTTCCGTGTGCCGCGACACAGGACATACTTTGTCCAGGCGCGACGTCAACATAACCTATTGGCGGTGCCGGCCGCTCGAACAAATCTAGCCCGAAATGCACCTCTGTCCCGCGCAGTTCGCTATATCAATGATATCGAGAATGACTCAACAATAGATATATTCTCATGCACGGAAAATGCATTCCTAACCGTTGCAGGACGTCACATTGAGGCATTGACTATTGAGAGCAGTATACAGTAACTTCTTATTACAATTTTATCTTTTTCTAATATTATGCAGTAGATACATAATATTAGAAAACTTTTCACTTTATTTTTTTTTAACATGGTTAATTAATTAGCTTATTATAGTATAGTATAGTACCTATAGATTATGTATATAAATTATTATGATTGTATCACTTATTGTGCTTGGAATTATCTGTTAGCAATAAGATATCTGTAATAAATAAATAAATAAATAAATAAATAAACACTACAAACCAACGCACCACCTGTTATTGGTTTGCTCGCTTCCGTTCTGGAAATTTCGACCTGAAAAATGAACCTCGCGGTCGTCCGAAGACTTTGGTCGACAATGACGAATTAAAGGCGGTTGTGGAAGCTGATGATACACAATCTACGGCTGAATTAGCAGCAGCTTTCGACGTTAGCGTCAAAACAATATTGGTCCATTTGCGTCAAATTGGCAAGGTAAAAAAGCTTGACAAATGGGTGCCCCACGAACTCAATGATCGCCAGCGCGAAGTACGCGTCGAGACGTGCCTTGCACTGCTCAACAGACACACAAATGAAGGAATTTTGAACCGCATTGTTACCTGCGATGAAAAATGGATTCTGTTTGATAACCGCAAGCGCTCAGCAAGTTGGTTGGATCCTGGTTCAGCACCTAAACAATGCCCTAAACGAAAACTTACCCCTAGAAAAGTGATGGTCACTGTTTGGTGGTCTAGCGCCGGTGTGATTCATCACAGCTTCTTACCAAACGGGGTGAGCATTACTGCAGATGTGTACTGTGAAGAACTGAGCACAATGATGGAGAAGCTGGCGCATCTCCAACCAGCATTGGTCAATCGCTCGTCTCCGCTGCTCCTGCACGACAACGCGCGACCTCATACTGCACAGCAGACGGTCTCCAAGTTGCAAGAACTGGGGTTGGAAGCTCTCCGTCATCCGCCCTACTCACCAGACCTTGCGCCTACAGACTACTACTTTTTCCAGAATTTGGATAACTTCTTGGCGGGAAAAAAATTCAATACCCGAGAGGCAGTACAAAATGCCTTTGAAGAATTTGTTGCCTCCCGTCCAGCTGATTTCTTTAAGAAGGGCATCAATAAACTGCCACTGCGATGGCAAAGATGCATTGATTGCATGGGTGATTACTTCGATTAATACAAATAAAAAAATTCATGAAAAAAATTCGTTTAAATTTTTTCATACAAAACGGCAATTTCATAGGTAAAGACCTATTATCTGTGATTTTGTCCGTGATATTGTTGCAATAGGCAATACCATTTCAATCCGAATTCAGTAGAGTTCGTTCTCTGGAATGGGGTATTTCAGAATCTGTTTAACTATTAAAACATAAGAGCTACTTGCACGATACTTCCTTTTCCTTTAGTCTATGAATGAAACTTGTTTTGAATTGAATGAAAGACACTTACCTAACCACTTTCTTAGATAACAACCTGTTATCATGTGTTTATTTAATTTAACGTTTTTTTAATTGTGTTTATTATAATATGTATATAACGGAGAAACGAGGGTATCGTTGTCTTTAGTCATGATGACGTCAGCAAGACTGACGTCACTATTATCTGCACGTTGGTTATCCACTGAAGGTTGTTTACTCATGGCGATAGTAAAACCCGAAATATGTTTCGTGAAGTTTTATTCCACAACAATCTTCGATACAAGGTGATCCGTTCGGTCCGACGGCTCGAGCGAAAGTGATTTGTACTCGACACGTCGGCCGTATTTATACGAAATGTGCGGCGACAAACATGTTACGCATTTTCTTTGTTCGATGAACGAATGTTAATTAAACTATTGAAATCATCAATTGTACAAATGTTAAGATGGTTTATAAATCGTAACTTGATTTTTAACACTAAATTCATTAAGTTTAACTAACTATTTAAGAGTAATTTAAACAAAGACTTAAAACTACTCCTATGACGCATTTGTTTTTGGTTAAGTAATGTTGTTGCGCCGATACGGCCATTCTGAAAGGCGGTGCGCGCTCTGCACCAGCCTCAGTTCTCATTGTCCTTTTAAATCTGAAACAATAAAGTTTTGCTTTTGAGTTTGGTACCTGTAAGCAACTAAGTTGCTCATTTATAGTTATAGAGATATTGCAATAACCAAGTCACATTACACATGTGTTGGCTTATTATCATTATATTTGGTTTGTTATTTTTGTAGGTAATAAAATTAAGTTCTCGTAGATTAAGGAAAAAGGAGTGGTGTTATATTGTGCTCTGCAGCTTGTTAACACAGTGGCATACAGTAGCGCAATACAAGGAAATAAGTTTAGGAAGGTGAGGATAGGTTTAGTTTTTTTTAGAGTTCTCGTAGATTTCTCGTAGAGTTCTCGTAGATTTCTCGTAGAGTTCTCGTAGATTTCTCGTAGATTTAGGAAAAAGGAGTGGTGTCATATTGTGCTCTGGAGCTTGTTAACACAGTGGCATACAGTAGCGCAATACAAGGAAATAAGGTTACGAAGGTGAGGGTAGGTTTAGTTCTCGTAGATCACGGGAGAAGGAGTTTTAGGAAGGTGCTGTGATCGTAGGTTTATTAGTAGTTCTCGTAGAGTTATTTAGAGTTATTGAATTAAGTTACTTGCCCTTTACTGTGAAGGTTGATGAGGTTTCGTGAGGTTGATGCAATTGGCTTGGTTGGTTCTGCAACAGAATTCCGGTGAGAAGACTATTCGTTTCCCGCCGATACGGTTAACTGAGCACCAGGTTGTAGAGCATGACGCAGCACAGATTCCTGCTGCTGGGTGTTGGTTGGTTTCTGTTTATTAGATGATGAGTTGATGTAGCAGCTTGGATGCTCGCTTGTTTAATCTTACTACATTCTTCACACGCCTTGTGTGATGTTCGATTTAGCTGCTCCCCAAGTAAGCGCCATTCACTATCTTCGTCATCGAGGGTGTTTTCACGCTGGTCATCTTCTGGGTTGTATCCCACTTCTGATAACGGAGAAACGAGGGTATCGTTGTCTTTAGTCATGATGACGTCAGCAAGACTGACGTCACTATTATCTGCACGTTGGTTATCCACTGAAGGTTGTTTACTCATGGCGATAGTAAAACCCGAAATATGTTTCGTGAAGTTTTATTCCACAACAATCTTCGATACAAGGTGATCCGTTCGGTCCGACGGCTCGAGCGAAAGTGATTTGTACTCGACACGTCGGCCGTATTTATACGAAATGTGCGGCGACAAACATGTTACGCATTTTCTTTGTTCGATGAACGAATGTTAATTAAACTATTGAAATCATCAATTGTACAAATGTTAAGATGGTTTATAAATCGTAACTTGATTTTTAACACTAAATTCATTAAGTTTAACTAACTATTTAAGAGTAATTTAAACAAAGACTTAAAACTACTCCTATGACGCATTTGTTTTTGGTTAAGTAATGTTGTTGCGCCGATATATATGATACAACTTTAGTTAAAAGACGGTGAAAGTATTAATTTATGAGGTTAAAAGTTATTACAAACATCAACACTATCACGCGTCGTATGACCATGAGCTTACAACAAATAAGATGGTGTGTTTGTATCGAATCGACACGCTGTAGCCACTATTGTCCATTATGCCTTTTCAGTTCCGATCTTTTGATGAGCATTAATTGAAGGTTGTGACATAATGCATTATGGGTTCGAGGAAATGCAACATTTCATAACATTGGTACAACGTAACAATTTCCGGTAGTTGCTATTACCGTGAACTGTATTAGCCATAGCTATGATTTTTACTGGGAATTAGAATTTGGAAACATACCGAAAGCTCTAGAGATTCCGCGTGTGGGGCTGCGGTTAAGACAATCGTTGCGCCACTTCGAGTCCCGGGTTCGATTACCGCACAGGACAACTAATTGTGTGGCCCATAAGTATTTGTTCTGAGTCTGGATGTACTTTGTGTCTGTCAATATTATATGTTTGTAAAGTACCTACCTCGCGACACCGGCATTCATTTCGTCAATGACACCGGCATTATTTCGGGTATTGACAAAAAATAGATAGTACAAAGATGTTAATTCCGCTTGCTCTTTTAATATTTTTTCTTACATGTCTTATCTTTACCTAACTATTAGCATCAAGGTTAGAATTCATGATCTCCTTATCTAAAATACGGCCAAGTTTGGCTGATCTGAAGCAGTAGGATGAAAATGTAAGGAATCTACATATACATAGTATCGTTTTGTTTTATAGGCAACTCCCGCACTATTTAGACAAATCTCTGTATTGCGAGTGATCCATGGAATTCATGGACTCAAAGCGTATTCAAAACATTATATTATGGGCTACACCAATAGTTGGCATGTGCGAATCGAACCCGACACAAGAAAGCGCCGAGAGAGTAGTGAGCCTACTACAATAACCACTGCGCCATACGTAAGTCGATTTATTATGGGTTCCAACTATGCATTGACAATGTCATCTGACGTCACTGACTTACCTTAAACGTGTTAGTTTGGAAGGTCAATTTATATAGCGCGCCGTTCAAATCTATCAAATATCAGTTTGATGGTTCGACATTAAACTGATTTATGTGGTCGGTATACCAGATCTGCTTTGTGTTTGTTTTCTTGTACGATTAATGGGCGAGTCGTAAAGCTATTTCTAAATTTAGACGGTTTTGTTATTTTTAGGTGATATTGGTTTTATTCATGGCTTATGTTGGTGAATACCAGTTAGTGCTTATATCATTTCCAGAGAACGTCACGTTTTGTTTAGAAATAATCATAAAAATAATATCTAGAGCGAATTTGGCAGCCAGCCTCTTGGGTGACAAGATGTCGGCATGGGATATATATCTTAGTGCACAGCACAGGGGTGTGTGCAAATATACCTTAAGTAGAACATAACCATAGTTTGTTGAAATTTATTTATGTATTGATATTATAATTTTGTGTAATATTTATGTACGACTGACAGTAAATAGGATCGAAATTAAGTATTTTGAAACTATTTTCATTGTTATCATTGAGGGTAACTTTATAAAAGTTCAAGTTTATTTGTCAAATGAGTTGAATGTCGTGCTCTAATTTGTTCATGTGTTGTCATCGCATTGCTTGAAAATGGACATTTTATTAAATTAGTGGAGCTATAACACTAAGTGTTATTAGTTGCTATGTAACCTTGGTTGGTATTTTGCGACAAATGCGACAGATGGGCATGTCGGATGGCCTGTTTCTGTGACCTTCAACTCTTAACCATCAATATTAATAATTAGTTTTAAACAAAACAGTAGAGCTATAAATAAATTTTCATAGACGATGTTTAGTATCTTTAGACTGATTGATAAACATGAAACAATTTAATCGAACATTGAACTACTGATAATTTGGTCGAAATTTTATACCTGGATCGGCTGGAAAGTGTCATTGAAAATGTTAAAGAAACATCTAAAAAATTCTGGACTTCCAAACCTGGCGGTATTACAACCACGTGTCTCTGAGTGTTCCGAAGCGGTCTCGCCTGCGCCTAATGCCCCTCTGTGTCTGTTTGTGGTTCCATTGAATGAAGGTAGTGAGGAAATAGAAAGTGGAACGCCTACCAACTGGGAATACTTCTGCTTATTTACTATTTTAGAATTGTGTGATATATTGTCTATATTACATGTAGTATGGGTACGCAAATAAAATGCTAACGATACATGTAATTAATCGTTAAAACTATTTTTCTGTCTTGCTCGCACTTTAGCTTTGGTTCATAGTTATAAATCAGACTTCAAGCGGGGCGTAAAATTAGCATTTGCGAAACTGATTAACCTGCCTAGACTTATGAATTAGTTCTTCAAGTGGAAAGATAAGCAAGGTTCCGACTTTAATTTCAAACTACGGGCGACAGTCTTCAATATAGAATAAATAAGGTTTGTTTACAACAGTGATTTGTTTACTGAACATAATTAGTTAATTATGTACTTGAATTGTGTGTTATGTTGATGTATTGCGATGTCGCAGTTGATACATCTCAATATCTACTTAATAAATTCTACCTCCTATTCAACTTGTAACCTATATGTATTCTATTTCCTCCTCCAAATTAGAACGGACTTTTTCAGTCAATAAACTACACGAACATGCTATGCTTAACATTTTTGATTTCTGGTTTCAAGTGATCCAATTTATAAACCAAGTCGTTTATTTTGGGTACATTTAAATAGGCTTTTTATACGTTTTTGGACAGTCATAACTTCTGCAAAAAACAAATACTGTCCACAAAAACTGTCGTTGTAATTGTATAGGAGTATTATACTTATCAGTCACGCATTTTGGCAAAAATATAATTAGATTTATGTAAAATGTTTCGAAAAATGTAATTGTAAAGTTTGGATTCAAGGCTAGATTGAGTTGCACGGGGATATAAACGTCATTAACTAATAACTAGTAAAAGTTCTACTTGGTTCAAGCAAATTTCGTGGGCGAATATTTCTATGAATGCATGAATGCCTGTAATAAATAATATTTTAAATATTATTTCATTACCGATTCAATAAAAACCAAAAAGAATAAAAGTTGGCAAAAATACAAATAAGAATAGCACATATGTCAGGGATATTATCCTTCTAATCACACTAATATTATAAAGGCGAAAGTTTCCGAGTGTGTGACTGTGTGAGTGCGTATGTCTGTTACTTCTTCAAGTCTAAACTGCTGGAGCGATTTCAATAAAATTTGATATGGAGTTAGCTTACACCCTAGATTAACACATAGGCTATAATTTATAAAGATTAACGCGGGTAAAACCGCGGGGCACAGCTAGTCAACGGATAAATCTCTGGTATGAACACGGCTCAATGGTGCCATTTTCTTTTGCAGGCTATGTAGAACATAATTAGCGTCCATTAACTGGCCCTTTGTAAGGTTTCAGTGTGGTGGATCGTTCCGGCTTCATCAGTGTTGAACTATTCACTGATCGACAAATTGCGAAAGTAACTTAGTTCATCTTTGCGACTAAGTCTCTGAACCTATGTGTCGTAGCCTTTTAGGTCGCCTGTCGTAGGCAGTTTATTGTGTTGGGCCAAGTATCTATCCGCTGTGTAAAATTTATGCCCGACATACATTTTGAGACGCAAGTCCTTAACTACTAAAATTGAATGGCAATGGCGTCACAATAAAGATATGTCAATAAGGATGACCATAAAATATATATTATTACATTAATTACATCTTACGTTATCTTATAATCGTATTTGAATGTCAATCCAAGTATTTAACCAATGTTACACAAAATTCCTGTCATATCGTTTTGAGATTAATGTCATATACCAATAGTCCTACTAAAAATATTTGTTTCCATCTATTGTTTTAATGGAGATGCCCATAAACGATACGCGAGGTTAAGCAGTCAGGCGTGTGATCATCAGTTTGTAGGCGAACGAAAAATTTGTATAATTTCTCTGAAATTATACCGATGTTGCGTCTTGGTGCTTCGGAGGGCTCATTAATCTGTCAGTGTCGGCTGTAATCATAATTCAACAGTCGGCCGTGTCAGACGCCTACTGAGAGGCTTGAACGTCTGACACTAGGGTCACCACTGCCCATACGAATAAATAAACGAAAGTTAACTATACATATAATAAAATCGTAGGAAAGTCAAAACTGTACATTGAATATTTTTTTAAAAGGATGCTTGGGGCATGATCTACAATTGATATCGAAGCCAAAAATATTGTTTTTAGAATTTGTCTGTTTGTCTGTGTGTATGTCCGGGCTTAACTCAAAAAGTACTGCATGGTTTTACTTCAAATTTTGCATGAATATTACTAAGAGGTCGGGTCAACATATAGGCTACATATTATCACGCTATCACCTACGTCAGAGGAGCTGTGATAATTTATAAAGTTTAACGCGGGTAAAACCGCGGGGCACAGCTAGTACGTTACTAAAAAAAGCTTAGGACCGCCTTTTCTTTATAAATACAAAAGCTACGAGTCACATAGATAAGCTTAATTTATTTTGGAGTCTGTTCTAAATGGAGGAGGTTGCGGGCATTATATCTAACAACATACATACATTGTTATCATCTTCTGTGAAATCATTTATTTAATACTAGCTGTGGCCCGCGGTTTTGCCCGCGTTAAAATTTATAAATTATCACATCTCCTCCCCTGTAGGTGATAGCGTGATAATATGTAGCCTATATGTTGACCCAAACTCTTAGTAATATTCATGCAAAATTTGAAGTAAATCCATGCAGTACTTGTTGAGTTTAGCCTGGACATACATACAGACAAACAGACACACAGACAAAAATTTTAAAAACTATATTTTTGGCTTAGATATCGATTGCAGATGACGCCCCAGGTATCCTTTAAAAAAATATTCAATGTACAGTTTTGACTTTCCTACGATTTTATTATTTATTTAATATTAATATATCGTATGAAAATTGAAAATCAGTAATCACATAAATGCAGTTCTAGTAGCTAGTATTTATATTCTATTACACAAAAATATTGGTTTTATCGTTAAAGCCAGGAAAAGCGATTGGTAATTGACTTATAAAATATAAGTCAATTACCAATCGCTTTTCTAAGCTTTTCTTTTTCTAAAAAAGATCGCCCGCACTGGAGATATTAATCCCTGTGTCGCGCGGAATACTTTATAAACATACTAGCTGCGCCCCGCGGTTTTACCCGCGTTAAACTTTATAAATGATCACAGCTCCTCCCCCGTGGGTGATAGCGTGATAATATGTAGCCTATATGTTGACCCGACCTCTTAGTAATATTCATGCAAAATTTTAAGTAAATCCATGCAGTACTCTTCGAGTTTAGCCCGGACATACATACAGACAAACAGATAAACAGACAAAAATTCTAAAAACTATATTTTTGACTTCGGTATCGATTGCATATAACGCCCCAAGTATTCTTTAAAAAAAATATTCAATGTACAGTTTTTACTTTCCTACGATTTTATTATATGTATAGATAATTGACGGACACAAAGTACCTCCAGACTCAGGAAAACTATTTATGGTTCACACAAATAGTTGTCCTGAACGTGAATCGAACTCGGGACACGAAGTGGCGACGCGACTGTCATAACCAGTGCGCCACACGTGCAGTCAATAATATTACGCTGTAATTCTGTTATTGACCTTACCGAAATGTTACACCCTATATACTATGCCTTTACAAACAACCTATTGGCATTTTAAGCCTGTTCTAGATTGACTGACCTTTTTTGAATACTATGAAGTCATTACTAAGGTGTATACTGAGGTAATAAAACAAAATAGCGGTAGTCTCTAGTTGTCTTATTTTTATGAAGGCTTTCGGCACCCCTCGGAATGACGTGGTTCACGGTAAGACGAATGACGTCAACGTCGCGTATCCCCCTTAGAATATACTTGGAGGATTGGCTACGTAGCGTAGACTGGCTAGTGAATACTAGTGATGTCATTATTACATTGTACCTTGCAACAAGGTAATGTAACAGACGGAACAGCTATTTACTTGGTTAGTTTCAGTCACACAATAACTGGGTGGAGTATTGAATAGTTCAATTCAAGTCTCATGGGTAGAGACGTTATCAAATTATATCACTGCAAAAATAAGAAATAAAAACAATAATATTTCATAATATTAATACTTATAGGGGGAAGAGAAGGGCTAAGGGCTGCCTTTTAATATACATATTTTACAATCTATTACTCTATTAGTCTACTATTATGGAATATCTGCATGTTTTTATTGTAGGATAAATAAAATGCATTCTATGTTACACGTTGTATAAGTGTCATATCTGTCATTAATATTCTTATTTTGATTAACTGCGCCAAGTTTAAATGTATATTAAAAAGATGCAAAAATATATAGACAAAACACAATTTTTCATTGAACCACGCAAAAATTTACAGAATATGAGAATATTTATGCCGGACTGATTTTCTTTTTTTTTACAGTATTATGGGTAGATTACGTGGTAGATCTCGGAAGTGTCCGCCAATATTTATATTACGCCTTATTTATATTTCTTTTCATTTCGCTTTAAATATACGAGTAAAAAGCATACGTAAGTGTAATTTTAAAATTACGCCAAAACCAATCGATTTTGTGATTTAGTATTTGATTAATTTATTATTATTATCAAATATTTGATTATAATTGAATTAATTCCAGGCTATGAAAACAAAATGAAAAAATTATGACGACAGTATGACAGCAATGTATCATACGAATAACGCACGTCACCAAAAGAATTATCGTAGTTTACACAGCCTGGACTTCGACTATCATAATTTAGTGCCACCATCAATCACCTTTAGTCATTCATTACGTACATTAATGAAAAGGCTGTGTTTATTTACAGCCTGGAGCTTTTATTAAAGAAAAATTTTGGTGACAGAATGATTGTTGTTTAAATAATTTTATTGACATAAGGATTTATGTTTTGCCTACTATTTACCTGATACCGGAATATGAATGTAGTTTACAAAACATTTACATTTAGCATAAGGCTTTTACTATTTTACTGGGCAATAGATTAGATGATACCTGTAACCCCATGGCGGGGAAATAATAGTGGTTATTTCCCCAGATATTATAGAGGTGATTACGTATAGGGTAACATGCGGAAGGAAGCGAGGACAGGCGCTAATAGACGATAAATTTATGAGTAATACATATTGATGATTTGACCTATGCACGTTGTTATTTGGACGTGTCTTGTTTTGACATTTATTTGCTTAGACCTTAGAGGTCTAGACATTAGGAGATTCTAGTCAGTCTTGTAAAAGAAATCTTAATTTATCAAAGTAGTAACCATGAAATTGTGTTGTAGAGTTTAGGCTTTGATGATTGCTGTAGTTAACATATTTTCGTTTTTAATATTATCCGAATATGTAATTACAATAAGCGTAGCACGTATAATATTGAATAGGATTTAATATATTTATTCTAATTAATAATTCGCAGCAATTCACTTACATGAGAATGTAATTTTATACGTAGTAACTACAGATACATTAATACATTGTAAGATAAAGCTAAAATTAAAATATGAATCATCAAATTAACCAAAATTACCAGCATTTCATATTATTCTGTCACAGTACTTGCACATAGGAATAATTTACGATATGTACGTACGGACGCACGAATATAATAATTGTATGTTACAAGATATGTTACTACAATTCTCACAATGGTTTTCAGTTGAACGTTTAATTTAATGAAATAAACGGTTTTATTTTTAAGAGCATGCAGATACAGCTTAGTGTAATGTTCCGTAGTTTACTAATGATACAAGAAAAACCGTTTGAAACACCATTAGTATAATAATGCTTTTTCGAGTAAGGGAACTTTAGAATGGATTCGTTTTGTATATATTTAATGTATAAGTTACATAGCTAGTTGATGATACTCGATGATCTACAAGGTTAAACCCCTAAGTGCACGGACAGTCCATAGATAAGTTGCCGCTAGGGATTTAACTACTGTGCACCTCTGCGCGTCAGGTAGCACTTTAAGCTTTAAGTCTTGGCTATAGTCATTAGATATAGTTCATTACCTATGTCAGCGACGTACTGGATGGCCACCCATAGGAATGAATAATATAATATAGAATGTAATTTATGTGCTTTTTATTATTTCTCAATTTCTCAGGTGTGTCAAATAAATTATAATCTTCGTAATTAATTTCTAAAGTAAGAAGATTGTGATTCATAATCACGAAATAATTGCTTTAGTTCGTGATTAATCATTTTTTTGTCGATTTTATATCTAATACCCTAGAGGAAAGCAGGGTGTGTTACAAGTTTGATTTCTAAATGCCATTATTATTGTTATGTTTAAAATCACATTGAACCTATTTACGTCTACCGCGAGACTTTTATTTATTTATAAATTTAAACTTAATCACCAGTAGGCACGATACGGCTTTTGAATCATATCCCATTTAATTTTACTATGATGCATTAGTTAAATTTGTTTTATTTGTATTAGAATAAACGAATGGTAGCTGAACTGATAGGTGGTTGCATTGATGTGGAATTTGCTTATGAAAGTAGGCGTAGTAACAAATACACTTCGCATTAAAATTGTCTAGGGATCAAGTGCATTTTGAACTATAAAAAATAATATTTACCAAATCTATTCTTGTCTAGACTGGCTTCTTACTTAAATTCCTCTTTTTAAGTATAATATAATTATTACCAAGGTATCAAATAATAGAATTATTGGTTAACGTACGTTACCCACAATTTTGCAGAATTTTAAATTGTGGTAACCTAAGTTAACAAATAATTATATTTCTTGATTAATGTGCTTGATCCCTAGACACTTCTAATGCGTGTAGTGTAAATATACAAATGATTATTCACCTATAGATATAAACCGTTTAATTTTGTGGGGATGCTCCCTTTCTCGCATAACGACTGTTTGTATCGAGCCTCTGTAACTCCACTATTACTGACGTCATATGTTAGAATTCTCGTTCTTTAACTCACGTGATTTTTAAGTGCTTATACTTTCGTTAGTTTTAATACTCCATCCAAAAGTGATATAATTTTGGACGGCTGAACGGGCATCTATAAAATAGCTAAAAACCACCTGGATAAACAATAAAAACTTTACAATATCTATTTGTCTGGGTTCTACAATGGCATATCTACATTTGATTCAAATATATAAAAACTACTTTTTGTGTAGTGTTTTTATTTCCTTTAAATAAAGTTTTATTGCAAAAAAGTTAAGTAAAAATAGTAAGCGACTAAACAATAGATACTAAACTAATAAAATCACGTCCGCAATGATCTTCTTATCACGACCATGAGTCAGATCTAATGAACCGAATAATACATTACCTACTACTTTATACCGACAAGGTCAAATAGCGTCGCCCGTGGTTCACACAATACTGCTTTGTTCTGGGATATGAGGGAATTAGCACATCAAAAGCGCATGACGTCACTTGCTACAT
Organism: Pseudoips prasinana; assembly: GCA_951640165.1. Classification (NCBI taxonomy): domain Eukaryota; kingdom Metazoa; phylum Arthropoda; class Insecta; order Lepidoptera; family Nolidae; genus Pseudoips; species Pseudoips prasinana. The sequence goes on along the minus strand of OX621251.1, from coordinate 24,151,284 downwards.
GGTAATTAACGCCGCACTAAACACTGATTGAAGTTATGTAAAACAGGCGGTTTGTTTTTCATAGTAGCATTGCCCTCGGTCGAAGATAAACTTAAGTCTTAACCCACCTTTTACTTGAGTAGTAGAGCTCATTATGGGCGTTATAATAATGCTCCTGGCTGAATTTCGGAGAGTACTGAGAGTAGCCAATTACACCTGGTGCATACTCTGTTCTCTCTTTCGCATAATCCGTTGCGACAATTATGCGTCACGTCACACGTCTAGGGCAAAGTAAGATGCAGTACCGCCAACTGTTACACATTATCCGATGCAGGGCATGTAACATCCCCCATTTACGACCTTGAAATTTCTACGAGGCGTTGATCTTGACAGTTAAATCCTATAAAAATAATGTTATTAGAATGCCCGTAATATTTAGGTTATGAATTATAAAGCGAGCTCAATATACAGATAGGTTTTCGCTTACTAATAGACACTTGGCTTAATCCGCTTGTTTTTAGAGTACTTTGTAAGGCTTTATAGTGTAGAGTGTAGAGCGATCGTAATAAAAGGATAAGTTGTCGCTTATTTTAGACCCTTAGCTTAACTCTCCTGTTCAGATGTCAGACGTAGGCTGGACAGCTTTGTGTGATCAGTTAGTAATATTTTAAGAAAAAGATATAAAAGTTTTAGATCCTCACGGACGAATACAATGGAAAACTGTTAAATGTATCTTATACAATCTTTATATAGCATAGTTAGTTTACACCCCAAAATCACCTAAACACCTGCGAATTCCCACGGATCATCCTAAAATTTGCGATATTGATGAGAACATTGCGTGCGCTCACCATAATGAAATATACGTGGAATACTAAATGGACGAAATCACGCATATCTGCGATGAAAAATGATACCTAGATAGTAATATTTTTAATAAGCTCTATCACCGTCACCGTTTATGTAATAATCGAATAACAATCCAATGTTATTTACTTAGAAAGTAATAATTAATATGCTCTATCACCATTGCCATTGAAGAAGTTATTGAATACGGTCCAATTTTTTTTTACCTAATAAGTAATATATTTAATATGCTCTATAACCATCACGATATAAGAAGTACGAGTACGACATGAATATAATATAACTATTACCTAAAGTGTATTTTATCAGGTAATGGTACTTAACCAGTAGAGCTACTCATAGACCGGAAAAGCGTTTTGATTTACCTCACTTCAATATTGCTATCGTTGAGCGTTACCCAGCGGTTAGGCACTAGAACTAAACCCTACCGACGCGTTACCATTATGCTATGCTATTATAATTTTCAGTTATGCATATTATTATCAAACGTTCTGAATCATAAATATCTTAGACCGGAATGATACGAAAATAGCTATCATTACAGTCGGGCATCGTAATATTATCTGTATGGAGTTTCTATGGGGAGTGGCGGTGACGTCACTGGCCAAATGGCGTCCGCGCCATAACGGGGTGTGCCTACCCTTCACCAGGAATTTGAGTAATCACGTATACCATGCTGCTGTAGGAATTCTCTACATTTTATTTTGCTTTTTGTGAGCCCATTCCTCGCGTTTTTTTATTTGCGTGCCTATGTAGGCACAGCCGTGGACTCAATCAGCTAGCTATAAATTAAATGTCTAAGTAGAATTGTTACAATATGAAAGTAGAACATTTTTTTTAACCCTGGCACAATTAGAGTTAAAAATCATAACTTTTTCTCTAAGCCATACTCACTTCACTCCTCTCTATTTAAGTTTCAGCAGTTCTTTATTAGGAGCTATAACGTTGAATGTGTTTGTTTTCTCTCAAGGTAATGTAGTAGAATTGTGTTTTGGACCCAATGGAGTTCTTTAATTCAGTCAAACTAATATAATGCCTAAAAATTGCGGAAATAAACTAATTTCATTGTTGTGAGCGCCCTGTAGAATGAGTTTTGAATGACAAAGACAAAACGTCTCTTGGCTAATCAATGTATTAAATTATGAAATATGTGCATATGTATTGTATTTTGTCGTTATTGTATGCGGGTATTCAATTCGTTTCATCAACGCACTTTTATGCTCCTATCATAACATTTCCTCTCTCGAAAATATTTGCCTAGGAATCAGTAACGCCAGCAACATATGTACCAACACCAGCCACATAAATATAGTTGTTGAAGTTACTTTGTGTAAAATGTTATTTCAAGTACGTTCTATTTTCATTATTTTTACTAAGTGGGTTATTATAAAATAACAATCTATATGCATGTGAACGTCTAATATAATCAAGATGTTCTTACCTTAAAACCGACAGTTATGAGTAGGTAGCTTTGGTTGGGGACTATTGTTACATTATACGAATATTACTCGTTTTAATGTTAATATTTTGTATGTGTACCTATCGCTATCGCATATCTAATTATTATAAAGGCATGCAGCCTGTGCATCTTTACTACACTTTTAAGAAAATGATTTATTCTGCTCATGTTAGTGAATATTGTGTTCTTTTGTGAAAATAAATGTCTAAACTAATGTAACTTTAAAATGTTTGCTATTAGAAAGCATTACAACTTCACACTTCTTGTAACAATGACGTATTTTCACACCTTCGATATCTAATATATTCATTTATATATTCATGCGTCTGTGTACATTCAGCGTCATATACGTAGTAACAGTAGAGTCATAAACCTTCACGAATAAGGAGCATTTTACCAATAAAATTATTTCTTTATTTGTGGCGTACAATTTGTGTCACTTACGTATCTGATTATTAGGTTTGTTCTACAGTATATACAAGCACATATTGTGTTCGCAACTAACACATAGTACAATAAAATAGATTAACTTAACAACTTATGTAAATAACTTGTTTTGCTTTTCTAGTGCTATTATTACAACTACGTGCTAATAAATAACCCACTGAATATATTTTAAATGAATGTTGATGTATTTCGTTTTCTAAGCCTTGAAATAATTTAATATGTTTTTATTATAACTAAGATAGTACCTACGTATGCATAGTATATATAGGTGTATATACTACAGATAGAGTATATAAACAGCGATGTAATAAATTGAGTTCATAGTTATTAATAAAAATTTAGATTTTATGTCTATATATCGTTCGCTTATTAAGCAATAACTTTATACATATATGGTATTCTTGCTAATGATACCAAAATATTTAAATATTACGTTATTTATTAGATTATTACATTTAAAAATATTTTTTTTAAAGGATACTTGGGTCATGATCTACTATTGATATCGAAGCCAAAAGTATAGTTTTTAGAATTTTTTTATGTGTGTCTGTATGTATGTCCGGGCTAAACTCAAAAAGTACTGCATGGATTTGCTTCAAATTTTGCATGAAAATTACTAAGAGGTCGGGTCAACATATAGGCTACATATTATCACGCTCTCACCTACGGGGGAGGAGCTGTGATAATTTATAATTTAACGCGGATAAAACCGCGGGGCACAGCTAGTATTTAAATATATACATAGTTATACCGTATAATTATGAAGTATTTAAAGGTAAATTAATATATTACGATTCATGCTCGAACTATTAACAATCGTTTTTAAAAGTATATTTAAATTAAAAGGTTTTTATTTTAATTATTAGGTAGCATGTGATTTATTTATGTTTGATCTAGTATATTATATATTTTAATAGCCAAGACAATACACTACCGCCGGATTATTAATAATGCCTCATTAAAAAAAATTGCACATAAATTGAACGGTTCAGTAAATATATAATAAAAAAGTCTTCAGATTTAAGGATATTTATAAAAAAATATAATATATAATTTATAATATAAGTTCATATTTATAATAAAATATCCTGGACTTATCTCACAGCGCCATCTAGCCCAAACTGACCAAAGCTTGTTATTTATATACGATACTAGCTGTGCCCCGCGGTGTTGCCCGCGTTAAATTTTATAAACTTTCTTTGCTATAAACCTCACGGAGCCCGAGACCTCTCCAACGAATGCAAAACCGTGGAAATCGGTTCGTGCGTTCTGGAGTTATAGCGTCAGGAAGGAAAACCCGACTTATTTTTATATAGTAGATATTTCTATTCACTTTTTTATTAAAGTAATTATACAATATACAGAATACACCCTGATTAAGACAAAAAGACATCGGCGAGGATCTAACCCGTAGCCTTATGATTAGCAGGCAAGTTCAACCGGAAGGGGAAGACCACGTCGAATATTCTCGGACCAAATTGGAGATGTTCTCAAGAAAGGGCAGGTCAAAAGTACCCTAAACCGGCGAGCATGTATGAAGAATATAATTACAGTAATCGAGGCAAAAGAAGTATGCAAAGATCGTGACAAATGGAAATCCGTTGGCTCTGCCTACCCCTCTGGGAAACAGGCGTGAGTCTATGTATGTATGTATGATTTGAGCTTCATACAAATTTCGCGGTATATCCGATGGAACGTCCGCTTGCCTACCCTCTTGCGTTTAACTGTGGCCTATCACAAAATTTCACAAGATTTATAATAATATTATATGACGTAAACCTTACGCGCACCATATGTTCTATAATAATCTGGATACCTTCTACTTTGAAGACATTTTTGACTTAGGTATTATTGATAGATTCAGTTTGAAACCAAAAGGATTATCAAACATTGAGAATGAAATATTTTCTTCAAAATGATTTGCATTCTCTGTTATATTTTATACTACAGACTTACCTACTGGTAAGTGTAGTACTTAGCAACTTTAAGATATCATATAGAAATGTTTTAGTACTGATACTCAGAAAAATATGTATTTTGTTATTTACGTATATTATTGTATTAATAACGTTAGTCCTGTTTATTCTGCGCTACTGCTACATGTCCACTTTGCCACTTGACAATAATTAAAATCGATAGAAATACATACTCAATAACTATTCTTATTAAGTTAAAAGGTCGTAGATACATCATATTGTGGGCGATAAAACAATATTAATGCCCCATGTAACTGATGGCCCCAATTGGGGACGTACGGGGTCGGTGGAGGTGTCATTCGTACTATTGTGTTGGGTCAGAGTTACGTTGATTAAGGTTTTAAAGTCAGAGGCTTTTAATAATGTATTAGGATTTACGTAGCACGAATGGTTAGAAGAAATTCAGTATAAAGTTTTAGGAGTTATTTCACTTTTATCAATTTACATCTATAACTATAAAAAAGTGTTAACAAACGAGCTCGTAACATGTATTCGGTATAAATATATTTTTGGCAATCGTCATTTTTCTAAGAGTAGATACAGTCGGTTTCACATATATATTTTTTAAGAATAAATAATAATACTAAAAATATCCCGGGGAATTATTAAGACACGGCCATTTGATCCCAAACTTTATGGAAACCAGATAACTGCTTCTCTTTTGATAATACATACTTAGTAGATAAATACACCCAGACTGAGTACAAACGGAAATGTTCATGCACACAAATATCTGTCCTGGGTGGGAATCGAACCCACGACCTCCGTCGTGAAAGCAAGCATTTACCAACCACGACAACCGGCTCGTCTCCCTTCGCCACTTCTCTATATATTTTTGAAAACAACTCTGTTATTAAATCGATTTAATTTATTTTTGGTGTGTGCATCGTTTGCCAGCATACGTGTTCAGGAAATGGTCGGAATTCATATAATGCCTGAAGCGAAAGTAATGTTTGCAATATCCTAACATTACTCCATATTCTAAACACATTTTGTCCTATACAATCAACTAGGTAAGGAGCATACGACCGACCAGGGGCTCCACCGGCTAAGTCGCCGAACATAGATTTCTTAAATGGCGTTCAAATAAAGGTTAAAAATGACTTGATCAATCGTTAAATCGGCTTCAACGTTGACCATCGGTTCCGGACCATATATGACGTCACATGTGCTCATGGAAGCCGATTTAACAATTGGTAAAGTCATTTTTAACCTCTATTTATTTGAACGCCATTTATGAAATCGATGTTCAGCGACTTAGCCGGTAGAGCCCCAGATGGAAAGCGGTAAACTTTTACAAAATGGGGCATCATAAGTGTCGGCTGCCGACCCTGTAGGACCCTATCTCTTCATTAATAATTTTTAACTTTATTTGACATTTAATAGTATTCCATTAAGCGTTTACAACATTTTTCTGTCGCTAGTTTCCGAGATTTTAGAACTTAATTTTCTTAAAGATAAGGTACATAACATTTTGTTTTGGTATAGTTTCGATAGCTACGTACGATTCATTCGTGATATGGTACAGGTGGTAGTTAATTCAGAAATAAACTGATATTTCTGGTGAAAACTATATTTACGTTTCGTAGATCAACTGATTTAAATTGGGTGCTCTTATTTTTAGAATTATGAACTTGGAATTTAGTGAATGCAGGGGCAGTCATTCTTAGATACTGTACATGGGTATCTATCATTGAAACAAGGTTGAAAATATTATGTATATTTGATGACTAGTCTAACGGTTGCGTGTTCAACCGCAAATAATGACGTCCTCGGTTCAAGTTCAGGGTCGGTCCAAAAAAATGATATTGGGATTTCTGTACTATGAAAAATTCTCAGTATCAGTTTTCAAATTGGCGATGTTACACCTCCGTGCCTTGGCCATTGGTAAAGCCGGCGGTCCTGTCCTGTGTGTCCTGACCTTAACTCTTTCTGGTCGTGTCCGCTAACTGCCCCAATGCCCAAATGTTACATGGACTTTAGGTGTCATTATTCATTTCCCTGACATATAGGGTCTATCCAGAATATTAGGTTTATGGGGTCTAGGGACAAATTTAGTCATTTGTTTTGTTTTAATCGTCATTGTCTGCAAACAAAACGTTTAAATGACCACTATAAAAAACTTAAACTCTGATTTTTTCATCTTCTCGCTTTGATGATAGCCTTTCTAGTATATTTATATGGTATAAATCTGGTTAATTAATTATTTTAATTTTCATATAGTGGTACTAATTAAACATGAGAAAATTTTAACCTTACTTTATCTTTCGCGTTTGTTTCGCGCTTGTATACTATCAGATGTATTCGTATTTTTAAATCAACAAGGTTCTTCAAAGTATAGTCAAAATTGACTCAATACGGCTAATAACTTGTGGTTAAATAATTTAACTGTTATCAGTGCTAGTTGAATGCTTTAACAACTCCCAGTCAAAACTATTTTAAAACCTCTTTATGCCTTCTGCATTTGGTCATGAAACCTTTTCAATAGTCCTATGCATCAAAAAACTATTAATAACGTCAGTTTAAATTGATATCAGAAACATAGGACATCTTTGAGTACAGAGTGTCATGTTTAACATTTTATTACATTTCGCAACGTTGCTTAGTTTCAGTATTTATGAAGTATTTTATTATTGGAATGAAACATGATAGCTAAGGTAACACACAAATGCATTCTTAACATAAATGTATTTTATTATTAGGTATCTTGTCTTCAAAACTACGATACAAACTAGAGGAGACTTTTAGAATTAGAAGTAACTTTTTAGTGGTTTAATCCTTCCACCTAGAGCCTATTTCTTTTGGACACTGCTGACGAATCTTAAATACCCCTTCATTAATTCCCCAAAGTCCATTAAATTGTAATTCTATTTGCTTTCATATTACAAAAAAAGATATTACTAGTAATGTATGTTATTCCGAATATATAATAATATAGTAGTACATATTGATGGAAGTACTGTACCTTTTACTATAAACTTACATATATCAATATATATTAGGTACTTACGCACATATATTCTTGTAATAATCTCTTCTCACAGGTCTACTAAAGAGATATCTTAGTAGCTAGTAGTACCTTTCTTGTGTTTTATTGTGTTACATCCTTTCCTTTCCATTCCTTTTTTTAAAAGACAACTCTCGCACTAGTGAATCTAATTTAATAAAAACATATATAAACAATAAAAACACTTAACAGATATTCACAATGCTATTTTATTGTATTCATTTTAATTTAAGTTTAACATGTGAAGTTTTTGACAAAAAAATATTTGTAAGTATATTGCATTGTTGCAGTGCCCTTACAGGGTTCATGTTTGGTACTGTATTATAATCTAAAATACCTATGTAAAACCCTTGAAAGCAATAAATAAATTGAAATTAATCCCTATGTCTTTAGGGTAATTTACAAACATATAATAGACGGACACAAATGACAACCAGACACAGAACAACTATTTATGGGTCACACAAATAGTTGTCCGTTGCGGGACTCGAACCCGCGACACGATGCGGCGAGGCGACTGTCTTAGCCGTTGCGCCACATTAGAAATAACATAAATGGTGCAATGGATTCTCAAAAAAGATAGGAACTAGTAGCTCTCCGATAGAGAACACTCCATTAAAATTGATGCACCCGTCATAGCTACGATGCCACCGAGAACCACAGACATAGGTTACAAACTTAAACAATACAAAGATTCTTTTTATCTCTTCAATTGGTTCGCAATTAAATTTTCTCTAAAAATGTATGAACCGTAACATGTAAAACTTGACCAACAATTCAAACTTTTGTCGTATCGATCGCGCTCCACAGGCGTGCAATGTTTTCTAATTAGAAAATAGTTTATAATCTATGCTCATTACGTAAAAGTACCCTTGGATTACAAGACAAGCGATCACATTAAAGACTAACTGAAACAGTTGTTAATCATGGCGTACGTCTTTTTACGTGCGTAATTTTTATAAAAAGCGTTCGAATAGAAACTACTTCTCAATTTTTACTGAATATGTCTCAGATGACAACACCATAGCGTCAAAAATATACTCTATAGCGCTGTCTCTTCAGCAACATCACTGCATATCATTGGTATTGCTTTGATATTAGGTAGGTTATATTTGTGTACCTAATTTATATCAAAGAACGTAAGCGATGTTCATTCTTTGTATGTTCGTAGTGAAGATCCACAGTCGCGGCTTTGCGACAGTAGAATCCACGCTCAGTTTCTAGATTAACTTCTATTTGGCTTTATACTATGTTTTTACCATCTAATAACTATGCACACCGGACCGCAGTATCGCGCAATCAACCAAATTTCATTTGTTTACGTGTCCTCAAGATTGCATTACATGTAGGTCGGATCGTTGTTAAATTATTAATATGTAGATAGTGAATAGTGGGTCAGTACACATAACTAAAACAAGACACTAGTCGGCCATTCATTTAAGTTACTATGTAAATACAAAGAAAATGTAGGTACCACATATACCAGGGATACGAATTAGGTAAACCAGATATGCAAATTATTTTGATAACATAGTAACTGAATATGGACATTTGAATGCTATGGGTATTCGAATGAGCCATCTCAGCATTAATTATTAAATTATGCTGAGATGGCTCATTCGAATACCTGTAGCATTGTCCATATTCAGTTACTATGTTATCAAAATTATTTGCATATTTGGTTTACCTAATTCGTTATGCATATTCGTTATTTAGGTATCCCTGGTATATGTACACTGGCACTTTTTCTTTGTATTTTCATTGCTGCTTATTATATTATTAATTGTCCAATGCTAGTAATAAGCACATTTTTTTACCTTTAAATAGAGCAAATTAAAGTACTAGAAAAACTAATCTTTGCTACGATCACATTATTGACACTCGAAGAAAAGATTTTTCGCCGACGTCAATGACTTTTATAGCTGATGATATGTTTGGGAATACATGTTGAATTTTATATCAAAAACATAAAAGCTATTTATTAGGACTAATAAATAGGTTTTGTTAGGCATAATTGTACAAATTTGTAATGCATCGACTCTTTGGTTATCAAAAATGGTTCTATTTTGGACACGTCTAAAGTAGGAGGTTCAATTCGTCTGTATTTTATTTGTTGTATGAATGTTGCGCAATTTCTTCGACATTAATACGAATGTGTCAGTATTCAGTGTGTAAAAATATGTTAATTTTACTGTTTGTAGCAAAATAGTATGACGTAGTTGCATAAGTTGAGACATCTTCCTTGCCTATCGGTGCTGAGCAACGTGTTCAACTTTATCAACATTTTTTTTTAAAGACAACTTATTCCTTTTCAAAGACAACGCCCGCACTAGGGAATCTAATACTTGTGTCGCGGGGTACTTTACAAACATATATTAGAAGGACACAAATTACATCCAGACTCAAAAAAACTATTTATGGGTCACACAAATAGTTGTCCGGCGCGGGACTCGAACCCGCGACACGAAGCGGCGAGGGGACTGTCTTAGCCGCTGCGCCACACGTGCAGTCAAACTTCTACTTTCTTTCTATTCTTTTATTATATATTCTACTAGCTGTGCCCGCGACTTCGTCAGTTTATTTAGTTTTTTAGTAAAATAAAATACTTTTTGTAAAATGAAAGTAGCCTAAGTTACGCCTTATTACATCAGCTACCTGCCAATAAAAGTCCCGTCAAAATCGGTCCAGCCATTTCAGAGATTAGCCGGAACAAACAGACAGACAGACAGACAAAAATTGTAAAAAATGTTATTTTGGTGTATGTACTGTATATATATTCATATTTATGTAGTAAAAACCGGATATTTCAATATTACAAACAGACACTCCAATTTTATTTATTTGTATAGATTTCGCCCAAATTTGGCAATCGCCATTTTTAACTATCGTGGAATATATGCCGCTAGAAGAATTAATACACACTTGTACAAAACCAAATAAAAAAACAAAGATTATTACAAATGCTGTGTCCATTTAGGGCATTTCAATGCTAACTGGTTTAATAGTTTAACATTATTATTAGATGTTAATAAATTGATATGGTATATGATGGAGGCGTATAGATTAGGCCTGTGGTTCCCTAATGGACGTAGTCTACGAAAATAAATTACCGTTTTAGTTTCGGTATTGAGTCGAATTACAATAAACATGAGAGTCTCATATGTGGCCTACATTTATTTCCACGAAGGAAACGTACCTAGAATAATATACGAAAATATGTTACGTAATCTACTACTGCGCAATAAGTTGAGCATTCGGAGTTTTTAGTATAATTAAACTACATTAATTGATCGAATTGAAAAGTAATTCTTATACTTACTACGTTTCTAGATTTTGATTGGCCCCGATGTGTCGTCCCGTTTTCAAATCCTACAAATGTGGTCGTAATCAATCGTAAATGTGTAAGTTTGTGTATTTGGATGTTTTTACTCAACCACGGTAGAAGGATGGATTGGATTTGGATGTAATTTGTAATTAAAATTAGTTATACCCAGAATTTACATATGGACTGCCCGTTTGCCGTAGTGGTTAAGATAGGCGCCTCGCCACTTCGTGTGGCGGGTTCGATTCCCGCGTATGTCAACTGTTTGTGTGACCCATAAATAGTTGTCCTGAGTCTGGATGTACTTTGTGTCCGTCGATTGTATAACAACTTTAGTTTGTAGTAAAGTACCCCGCGACACAGGGATTAATTTCCCTAGAGCGGGCTTTGGCTTACTAAAAAAAATTGTGAAGCCGCTAAAACACTGCTGGGTGTAGTAATAATAGATCAGTGCGTAGTTATTTTTTAGGGTTCCGTGTCTGAAGGGTACCAACAGATTCATATTACTAAGCCTCTGCCGTCCGTCAGCGGACTATCATGACATGTAAGGTAGTCAGGTAAAATTAACATGGTGTGTTTATTTGTATTGCAGATATACCATAAAATAATAAATATAAAATTATCTATGTAAAAATGTCACTATCCTCATTGTTTGCTTGATGAAAATTCATTAATTAATTAAGCTCATCTGTGTACAGACGCCAGGACATCAAGCTACCCCAACCTGTCAAATTTCCCCAATTGAAAGTGAACCTTATGCTTATGTGATAATGTTAAAAATCTATAAAAGAAATCTGACAGATTGGGGTAGCTGGATGTGCTGGTGTTTGTACATGCACTTTATTTGTAACATTTATGTTTGTTTCTGTGTGAAATGAATAATAAGAATAAAATAATAAATTACTATACGTCCCTCGATTATTGAAGCCCCTTGTGAGCGTGTCCGACTCGAACTTGCCTGTTTTTATTAAACGTCAAATAAATTACATTGTTGAATAAACCGCTAACCGAAAAATTAGGGTCTAGATATTTTCTATAAAGTCATTTCGTATACTAAAGTCAATTTCCTAATCAAATTTTTACTTTGTCAACAGGAGGGTCCTCACTCCACACTACCAGACGACGAGTTCTACGATGCAGTGGAGACAGGCTTCGATAAGATGGAGGAGGAGCGATGCGCCCGTGTGGTGCCGCCCAGTGTACATACGCGCGACCAGGTGGAGCTGCCGCCGCCGGCCATCGACAACCGGCTCACTGTGCACCCGCTGTGGCCTGAGGTAACATGTTAAATCTCAATAATTCTTTTAGTTTTTCTGGCTGAATTCTGGAAAAGGTGTCCAATCTCGAACGAAACTAACCAACTGCGCAGGAGATACTAAAATTGTCCACGACGGCCAATTTTAATGGAGACTAGCCATCTGCTGGGCATATTATAGTGCACAAGTGTGCGTAAACACTTTCACTTTACACTTTCTTTTACATCACTCTCATGATCCGATGGGACGACTAGCGACAGACACGAAAGAAGTCAGGTACAGGACCGACGGCTTTACGTACTCTCCGAGGCATGGGGATATAATACCGCCAACTCCCAGACTTCAGGCTGATACCGTCAAATTTTCTTCTTCAAAAATTCCCAAATCACTTTTTGGCTCGACCCGGGATTTGAAATAGTTTCTAACAATAGCGTTTACAACTGCAAATTTTGCAGTTGAAAACGCTATCGTTAGACCGTGGTAACATAAATAGTGGACGTAACTTAAGGATTTTTATTCGCCATCCATGAGGCGGCTATTCGAAATGACCGAGACTGATCGGGCATGTACAGCTACAGGATGGACAGTTTTACGTGCTCTCCGATGCACGGGCATGTAACACCGCCCACATCCGGACTCCGGGCTGTTTTTTGGTTTGACCCAGGATTTGAATACAGAATCTGCGGTTGAAAACGCTTCCGAGATACCAAACGAGGTACATAACGAGATAGAAAGACCTTTTTGTTTTACGCTCGTCTCGGGCTCGACCGTTATGAAATGTCAAGGAGAGAGCGGATTACCCTATAGGTTAGATATTATGTATCTTTTCCTCGGAGTTCAAGGTTTTGAATTAATTGAACCCTTAGTATTACCGTAATGATTCAGTAGTAAAACAATCTTCCTGTTTGATTTGATTATCCTTACTGTATTCCGTAAGACATTTTTTAAATAATTATACCCGATATTTTACACCCAAGCGTCTGAAAACAAATCTATAATGTAAGTGATTGGCGGTCAGTCCATAGATGTGTGACCGCCAAAGTGGTTTAAATTTTGAGTCTTCGTGCGTCGGAAGGCACGTTAAGCTGTCGGTCCCGGTTGTAGCCATTTAGCAACAGTTGTGAAGCCATGTCAGAGGCCTACTGGGCGCTTTAACAACTCTGAAACCAGGTAACCACTGCCCATACGATAAGTAGTTTATTAAAATAATATTTGTGTCCGCTGGTGAGTAGAATATTGTTAATGAAGACCAGTAACAAAATATACTGGGTTAATGATCTCGGCCGTTTAGTAATTATATATAATGCATATGCAGTGAGTGACGCATTAGTGTGATATTTATAAAGGAAGATAACAATGTATGCTGTTCACTTGTATTATTCAAATGCCGTTTTATGACGTGTTGCAATCATTTATACGCAATACTGCTATACAGGATTTTTGTAGACTCAAGCTCATTTTAGACGCTTGGTTTAGATGACGTCATTTATTTATTACTTTGTGCGTGTAAGCTAGTAAATGTAAGATGACATATTGTTGCACCCGCTCTTCCTAATGTGTTAATATTTAATTTATTGGAGATAACAAAATTAAAAAGCATTTTAATGTTCATGCGGTTTGGCTGTGGAACTCGGCCGCCGAATATTCGTAACTGCAATTCTGCTGTTGTTCTATCTTTGTGTGAGGAACACGTTTATTTGTTCTATGTAGGGGAGTAATTTATCTATGATTTGTATGTATTTAGAAATATACAAGTATGTTAACATTTGTCTGGTTGGGGATTAGATGGCAGTGTATAAGTTATCCCAAACGTATCCGAGTCGCCATTTTTTCCGTTACGGTGTGCCCACAACTCAATAAAGCGTCCTAAGTAGTAGAGCCTTGAGCCCATCGACTGACCTGTGTGTTCAGCCTATTTCTACAATATTGAAAAAATAACAAGAGCCTCGCAGACGCTTCTTCGATCACTGAAAAGTATGTAAAAACACACAGACGCGTCATAGGCAATCCTATCGGACGACTTTTAATACGGCCGGAACGAGTTCATGCATAGGGCCGATAGCTTTACTCCAAGACACGAGCGTCTAACACCAACAACTTCCAATATATAAGTATGTTTGTTAGTTGTTTGGTTGCCATAGTACAGACTCTGACTAATTTGGGATCAACAGCAATGAGTTAATTATATCAAGATATTGATTTATTATTAGTAAAGTGCAATTTATCATATTACCTGTAACATAATATAGAACAACCACTAGATTATCGTTTGTTGTTGTAAACAATGATAGGACAGAGGCTTTATAAGTAGGAGTCTAGTGTAGTCTAGTGTCGCGACAACTTCCAGATTCGCTCTAATCATGAGGAATCTTCCTGTCAGGAAAATCATAATAATGCTTTTAGCCGACCCGTGCATTTTAGTCTGACTAAAATAATTACACGGGTGATGTTGTGTCCACATTACATCACTGATTAAATATTTTGCTTTTTACAGATTGACAGGATATCGACAGAACAGATCCAAGCGGCGTTCGAAGGTGTTGGAGGAGAGATAGGTTGGCAATTGTTCGCAGAAGAGGGCGATATGAGGATGTACAGGAGGTAAATCAATAAGCTATATTCCATTATGATATTGTTTTGACGAATTGTCATGAAGTTTGAATATTAATTGCTAGATATGCCCCGCGGTTCCCCTTTAATCTGTATAAATTCAGATATATAAGCTGTATTACTACAAAGTTTCATTAAATTCCATTCCGTAGTTTTTGCGTGAAAGAGTTACAAACATCCATACTCACAAGCCTTCGCTTTTATTATTCCTCATGAGAGTCGTTTGATCTCCAGGGAGATGGAAGTGGACGGCATGGTGACGGACCCGCTGAAGGCGATGCACAAGGTGCGCGGCGTGACGGCGCGGGAGATGTGCCACTACTTCTTCAACCCACGGTACCGATACGAATGGGAGAGTGAGTTGATTTCATCTACTTTATTTTACATTTTGTTGACATTAATACTAAGATGACATTATTATTATTATTTTTATACTAGCTGTGACCCGCGGTGTTACCCGCGTTAAATTTTATAAATTTTCTTTGCTATAAACCTCACGGAGCCCGAGACCTTTCCAACGAATGCAAAACCGTGGAAATCGGTTCGTGCGTTCTGGAGTTATAGCGTCAGGAAGGAAACCCGACTTATTTTCATATAGTAGATTATTAATTAATTTGTTATGAACAATGTTTGTAACATATTGTTCATAACAAATTATTAATATTATAATTAACGTTAGCTGTAACTGTAATTGTGATGACTATAAAATCTTGTCTGTACCATATTTTGAGCCAAATAAAGATTACTTAATATTATATAGGACTCGCTGGTTTACAGCCGCCTAGAAATTGCATTAATATAAAACCTTATCCTTATTTTTACAAACTATGAAGCGAAGTGGTTTTCCTAATCCGTCAGCCCGTATATACGCTAACTGCTCCTAAACCATGCAACAGATTTTAACATTTCACTAAGTACACCCTTGCGAGGCCGAGTCTCTAGTAATATAATAAAACAAATAGAACTTTATTTTGTTTTGGTTCTAAGGTGTCCTACTATCAGCTATGTGCTGGTGAAACTCCTGTAGAAATTCCGCCATAACCATAACTGGAGATTATCCTTAATTACCATTTTTTTTCTCATTACCAGCAACGTTAGAAACTATGACCATAGTTGAAGAGATATCGTCCGACGCCCTTGTGTTCCACCAGACGTTCAAGCGCATCTGGCCAGCATCCCAGCGCGACGCGCTGTTCTGGTCGCACGTGCGACATTCCAGTGACGACACGTACGCTGTCACCAACCATTCCACCACCAACGCTGACTACCCGGTATGTTGTTTTTTACGGTTCTATACGAAAATGGTAATGGATACGTTAATATACGAAGACGTTCGATTGAGTTTTGGAGAGGGAATTTCATTGATATGACTGTGTCGGCCAAGCCAAACGGCTATTAGCCTCTCGTTTAAAGTTGATTTGGTTGATTGGTAGTCCCGGCATCTTGTTAACTGTCTAACTCTCTAATTTACGGCCGTTACAATAATGGCATGCTCTCAGATTAAGCAACCAGACTTGCGGTCAGACCACACTTCCACAGATGGGTGACCACCAAAGTTGTTTAATTTTTGAGCGTCTCTGTGCTTCGGAGGTCACATTAAGCTGTCGGTCCCGGTTGTAGCCATGTCAGTGGCCTAATGGGCGGCTTGAACAACTCAACACAAGTACCTACGTTAGTAAAGTGATTTCTTCATCCTACGCTAATATATTATGTAATAGTAATGGGGAGACGTGTGCATTAAGGGTAGTATTTTTATAAAATCTTTCATAAGAACTTATTTATGCAGTCCAGTATATCTTCGGTGAACTAGTTTGATTAGGTATATTTGTACATTTATCGTAATTTTCATGTTTCTATTGCAGTCGAACACGGGCGCGTGTATCCGCCTGTTCGTGACGGTGTGCCTGGCGTGCCGCACCACGTTCCCGGCCGGCGAGCAGCCTACCAGAGACAACATCACTACCAGCATCGCCTACTGCAGTACAGGTAATATATACTTTTCTTAATTTAACACGTTAATAACCAATAACACATACTTTTCATATTTGATATTCGTTAAATTTTTATAAATTATATTGTCTTAATCTACTATATAAAAATAAGTCGGGTTTTCCTTCCTGACGCTATAACTCCAGAACGCACGAACCGATTTCCACGGTTTTGCATTCGTTGGAAAGGTCTCGGGCTCCGTGAGGTTTATAGCAAAGAAAATTTATAAAATTTGACGCGGGTAACACCGTGGGGCACAGCTAGTATATAATAATAATATCACACACGACCATTTGATCTCAAACTAAGCAGAGCTAATACTACATATTTTACTTAATTTTGGAAATACATACTTATATAGATAATTACCCCCATACTCAGGACAAACAGACATGTTCATGCATACAAATAACTCTCCGGGTGGGAATCGAACCAACGACCTGCGTATGTAAATTATATATACTAAATGTCATTCTAAACGAGTGGTGATAACGCCTTGGAACAAAATAATATTAAAAACACAGTTTCTATGGTCCATATACACACATCAACAAAGTCTAGGGATACGTTATTTTGAAATCAAACATGGCTTTATTGTTTAAAACCTATTTAGTTTCCTTAAAAAGTTTATTTACAGATTTAAACCTTGTCTATTCTTTATTCAAAATTTAAAAATTAAAATGAGAAACAAATGAAAACACGCAAAGCACAGCGCAATCTTGAGTTGTATCTAATTTCAAGAAGTTGCATTAAAATTTTTTTTGCGTGTTAATTGAAGAAAACCTGATAAATTGTTTTATTTTCTTTTCTCAATTGGTTGTGTAAGCTTTTTAGAGTCATGCCACGCCATCATTTGAGTCGAGATGAAATGTTACGGGCAGTTGGCATGTTACAAAACGGTGCTATTCAACGCGTCGTTGCTGAGTCTCTGGGCACAAGCCAAAATGTGGTATCCAGGCTGTGGTCACGTTATCGCGCTACTGGAGATGTGGCAGAACGGCACACAGGTAGATATCGTGTTACCACTCAGAGACAGGATCGATTTCTCCAAATGACCGCCAGAAGACTACCCAATATCACAGCGATGCAACTAGTGCAAAGGCTCCAGGAGGGTCAGCAGCTGCTGGTGAGCGACCAAACCGTGCGAAGGAGGCTGCATGAAGTTGGTCTTCATGCTCGCAGACCGCTACGAGCCCCAGCGCTGCGACGTGGCAATCGCGGTAGGCGACTTTTATGGGCTCAAGAACATTTGACATGGAGTGATCAACGATGGTCATTGGTGCTGTTCACTGATGAGTCCCGCTATGGATTTCATCCAGATTCGAGACGAACACGCGTTTGGAGAACTCCAGGCAGGGTCAGCCGTCTCCGACATCCACAGGAGGTCCACTCTTACCAAGGCGGGACAATTATGGTGTGGGCAGGAATACGAATCGGCGGACGAACCCAACTCATTTGGATTCAGGGCAGCATGACTGCCCATAGATACCGTGAGGAGGTAGTAGAACGTGTCATTGTCCCGCTCAGGGCCCTAACGGGGCAAGAATTTCAGCTCATGCATGACAATGCACCTTCCCATACAGCGCGGCTGGTGAGGGCCGCCCTTCGAGAACACGATGTTCAGGTATTAGATTGGCCTCCACAGTCGCCAGACTTAAACCCAATTGAACACGCCTGGGACATGTTACAGCGAAGAGCATTGAGGGATTTTCCGCCCAACTTGACAACAGAACAACAACTTTTCGAACATTTAAAAAGAACTTGGGACTGCATACCCCAGCAAGACATTGACACCTTAATTTTAAGTATGGAAAATCGTTGCCGCTGTGTGATTAATGTTAGAGGAGGAAATACCGATTACTGATTATCAGATTTGGTAAGATTTTTATTCATTTAATTCGATTGAATAATTTTATAAGAATAAAATGTTTTTGTTCACTCAGTAATTTTCTATGGCTTAATTAATTTAAGACTTTTATTAATTAGAAAAACAAAATCGCATCGTGTTGTTAATGTTTAAATATCGGCCATGAAATTATCTTTAATTCTTCCATTTACAGTCATAACAAAATGTTTATAGTTTTCTAGATAATCAATGAAATGTTCAATATCCCTAGATTGTGTTGATGTGTGTACACAGAATCAGCGGGTTACCTTAGGGTGGGATTCTGTGGTGGTTTTCTGATCACAACCGGTATTTTTTAAAGATATAATGATAGTTCGTAAGAATACTTTTCGGGTTGATTCGTCTAGAATTACATTTAGGATTCATATTTCGTTGCCACTGGAACGAAGGGGAGCTATAATAATCAGGGGAAACAAAGTGAAATCTGCAGGTGTTAGTAGAATCAATTCATCCTGCCAATTTTGTCTACATGTGTGCTTAAGGTTGCTGTATGGTTGACAGCGACGTATATAATAACCGCAGCTCATCCTAAGGTGGGCGTAGACGGCGTCCCGAATGAATATATATAAGAAAAGACGCATCAGCGTCTCTGGTGATCTCCAAAAAGCGTAGCGAATATGGCATATATCCTCAAATTGTGGTCACAATTCCATTATGGACATCTTTGGGCAGGGGCTCTACCGGCTAAGACGCCGAACATCGATTTCTTAAATGGCGTTCAAATAATAAAAGGTTAAAAATGACTTAATAAATCGTTAAATCATAAATGGCCCGGAATCGATTGTCAACGTTGAAGCCGATTTAACGTTTGATTAAGTCATTTTTAACCTTAATTTATTTGAATGCCATTTAAGAAATAGATGTTCGGCGACTTAGCCGGTAGAGCCCCAGGTTTTTGTTCAGACGTCTTTTGAACGTATTACAGCTGATATGATGTGGTTAAGGTAGTTGTGGCGCTATTCAACAATAAGATGAAAAAAAATGTTACCTATTATTATATTGCTTTGTGTCCATTACAGACAGTTATGTTTGCCAAGTCTCCGGCTGACTTTAAATTATCAAAAAATATATCCTTCCTATATAAGACCTGCTACACCCTATGCGGCTAGCCGCAATACGGCCAGCCGTGCGGCCGACCGTATTCAGATATTTTTACGAGAAAGCAGTTTTTATTCGCACTGTGATGCGGCATTCGGTCAGAAATATTGATTGCTGACGGCTAATAAACCGCATAGTGCGTAGGAGGCCTTACTTTCTTCATTGGCACCTTCATACAAACTCAATTTCCTTACTGTTTGTTAATGATAGATATTATTAGTTATAAAACATAATTTAAGCTATTGTATCTTTGTTCCAGTGAACCCGGGCGGCTGGGCGCCGGCGGGCGTGCTGCGCGCGGTGTACAAGCGCGAGTACCCCAAGTTCCTCAAGCGGTTCACCAACTACGTGGCGCTGCAGTGCAAGGACAAGCCCATCGCCATCTAGCGCCGCGCCTAGGTGGCGCCACTGTGTCGCCCGCGCCCGGGTGGCTATTTTCTACGGTTTTTATGAGCGCTACATTTCGTATCTTGCAAATGCTGCGACAGGAGGGGCCATTCACGATTTAATTGGCCACATGTACTCTACAAGTCCTTATAAATATTTCCATTTCCAACTGAGCGCGAATCCCAACAGGCCAAATAATTTAAGCCGAATGTTTCCAGCAAAGTGCGCTTGCAAAGTTTTGATTCATGGCGTAGACTGTGGCGGTCAAAAGGTAAATATTTATGGCGATAAAGAATAAGCCAAAAAAAAATAGACGGAGTGAACAGTAAATTGTAAAATATTATCATTATCATCATCATATCAACCGAAAGTCGTCCACGGAAACAAAAGCTGCCCCAATCCAGCGGCTTCTCGCGACCCTTGCAAGATCGTCAGTCCACCTTGCAAGGGGGTCTGCCCACGCTGCGCTTCCGGTTCGTAGCCGCCGCTCGAGAGAGAATAATTATGTCTGTAATTTATATAGTTGCAAGTAGAGTTTGCCAATTGTTATTGAAACGTGAATGGTCCCGGTAAAAGATACAGTGTCTTATATTTCTTACTATAGTTGCTTATGTGCGAGATTCACAGAGATTCCGTCGTAATCTTTTGATATATACTTCACTGACATGTTATCCAGATTCGCCTATGGAGTGACTTAAAGAGATAGGGAAAAAAAATGAGTATACCTTTATACTGAAGTGTAGTGCTACTAGTAGTTATATAGGTGTTATGTAACTTTAAAGGTTTTATTCAGGGTTATAAGGATTCCTGTCTTACTGTTTCCGAAATATTGCTGGCAATTCTCTATTTTACACCACTAAACTATTTTAACTGAATTGTAATGACATTTACATGTGGAAAATTTAAAGATATTTCTTTTTCCATTTTTATGAGGCGCTCATAGTTGGTGAGGTCAAGCACCTAGGTGTGCGGTCGGACTGTAGATGTGTGGCCACAATAGTGGTTAAATTTCTGAGCGTCTCCGTGCTTTGGAGGGCACGCTTAACTGTTATTAGAAAGCAGTCTTTAAACTAGTGGATCTACTGGGCGAATTGAAAGTCTGACCTTATATAAGCACACATAGATTAAGACTCATTTGAGTTTTGAGTTCAGTTTACGCGGCAAAATTGTCAGAACTAAAGATTCCCTGTCCTTTACGAAACAATTACGTTAGGAAGGGATGCAATGATATTAAAATAAGTTTAGTTGTGTTTCTTAGAATCGGGGCCATTGTTGTATTTTCTTCGCGATCTCGGTTTGTGCTATGGCTTTTTTTGTACAAAACTTCTAATAATTTTTGTATAAAAACTGCCTGGGGTAATTAATTACATTTCCTTTTTCGTCCTCAATACTACTCATGTTCAAACTTTAAAAAAATAAATTTCTTAGTCTCTACCTTGGATTTTACAAGCTTAGTTATGGTTTTAAAATTCGATTAATTGATCGACTTTTGTTACAGAAATGTGTGTTACTTTTAATTTATTTTCTATTTAATATTAATATCGAGTTTATTGATAAACTGTGAAGCCGTCTATATTCTACTTATAATTTTTATATTTATTATGTATATTTGCGCAACCACTGAGAATAATAACGAGAGGGTTTACTTTTTAAAATCGATGTGGGCGTGCGCATAAAGATAAATATAATAACCCATTTGAGTTTATTTTGCTGAATAACTAAATCGTTATTTAGATATGATGAAAAAATGAGGTGCTGATTATAGAATCAACCTCTCTATTGTTGTGTTTAGCACGTTCTAAACTGTTTATAAATATGAACCCAAGTGTCCATCCTCCATATTGCAGTTCTTTCGAAGTTCTATAAGTATAAATTCAAACGAAAATTACGAACTCTCAACGAACTTGCGGCGCTATAGCTGGTTACTGTCGTAATAACGTGATAACTTATGCCAATTACAATGCTTTGTTCCCACCGAGAGCTTGGGTTCGTTGACCCTTTTAGTTTTCTATAGACTCTTAATACGTCTACAGAAGTTGACTGTTTGACGTCACGTGTGGCGAGGAAGTTTGCTATTTTCCTAAAGAAATAATAATAATAAAAAACAACCTCCTAACAACATCACAAGACACATAAAAAGAGTGGTAAAGATTAAAATAACTTAAAAGCTTATTAATTATTTTTATTACCCAGTAACAATTCTGAACATCCTATTTGTATGATGGACACTTATTATATAAAACCCAGTATAACGTTGTTTTCCACTATTACTATAAAGCAGGTAATTTAAATTCCGTTGTTTATTATTTTACCATCCAAAGAAATGAGACTGTTGTGGATTGAAACGAGAGATAATTCGTTCTTGTTCTTCCACATAACTCTATCCCACCCTTTTAAAACCAATGAAAATATGGAACTGTTATCATTGTGCGATGATATTTCACATGTAACTGTGAACATATTAGTCGGTTACAGAACCGAGCGGATAAATGGCATAGTCATCTTTCATAAAGAAATGATTAAATTTGATCCGCCGGTGAATATAGTAGAGGGAGTACCCGCGTACCGTGGATTGGTAGAGAATGTCCGGTGCTGGTGAACTCTATAAAATGTATGCTTTTCTAGTTTTGAGTGTAGATTTACGCTATGCCTTAAGGCCTCCTACGCACTATGCGGTTAGTCGGAATAGCCGTTAGCAATCAATATTGCTGACCGGCTGCCGCATCACAGAGCGAATTAAAGAACTACTTTCTCGTACAATTATCTGAGTACGGTTAGCCGCACGGCTGGCCGCATTGCGGCTGGCCACATTACGGCTAGCCGCATAGTGCGTAGAAGACCTATGGATAATGGTATAAAAAATCTTAGCAACGGATGATAAATTATCAGCTTTCGTCGAGTGCATATGACGTATGTATTATTTAAATCAAATAGAATTAACGTGGATAAACATAATTCGATGTACCATAATAATATGTACAGATAATAAAAATATCTTTTTGAATGTATAAATTGTAATTTAATATGTAAAGGACGGTATAAAATGTAAAATATTATAATATGATTGTTGTCGGGTGTTTATGTAATGTTGAATTTATACAATATGATACTATAAAATATAATAAATTAGTAATATACTTGCAAGAGAGACTTTAAGCGTGTAGTCAAAACATATTTCTGAGATACATTTTACTATACTTAATTTCGGTTTGGTTTTGCTGTTTAAATTTCAATTGATTGCTTTAGGAAACAAATTGTTGTATTGTATGGGTGTATGCACTTGTCCTAAGTATAGATAGGTATCCGATAAAGTTTTCTAATGCTTCATATAAGGTGTAACATATAGGGTGGATGCAATTTTAGGAGCTTTAATAATTAACCCTTTAACTAGTAGTAGGTATGTTTCTAATTGATTGATTTTGATTCTTATTACAAACTAAGAGAGTTCAAAATATGGTGGCAACTTCATTATCACTACCAGTTAACGGGTTAAATGACACAAGCACCTCTCTTATATAGCTTGTATGAAAAGAGCAGGGTGTACATAGAACTGTCAAACTGGTTGACGGGCCGGTTGGCGTGGATAGTAAATGCTTGCCTTTCACGCCGCAGGTCGTGGGTTCGATTCCATTCCAGGGCATATATTATGTTGCTTAAATTACCTATTAATGTTACACGTTGTATAGCAGTACTACTGATACACACGTAACGTTAAGGGCGTTTACTTTGTATTGCAAAGGCGTATGCCTGCGTATGAAGCGTAGGAATCTTTATAAATTGATAATATTCAAATTTCCTGCAAAGTCCTAATTGCCATGGGAGCGTTTGTAAGAAATCGTTAGAATCTGTGAACGGGTCTTACTATTTGGGTAATGGTTTCCTGTGGATTACCAGCTCTAGTAATTCTTATTTGTTATATTGAGAGTTCAACCCAATAGAAATGGTAGAAAGCTAAACTATATACAGTAGAATGCCGAATATCCGAACTAAAAATTATAGTTTAAAAATTATAGTCTATGTCTGATTGTCGGAATTTTCGATTATCCGAATCGACCCCGGTTCCAGGGTCGATTCGGATTACACATAGAATAATAACCACCCACGATCTTCAAAAATTTGTGTAAAAAGTTGTAATAGCTCACAGCACAAAGACAATCAGCAGCAGTAATTTTTACGTCCATTATCTCTGGAGAGTTTGGTACACACGGCTACATATCAATCTTTACATTTCCAGTATAAGCTGATCTCGCGTTGTATAAGATTTTCATACAATGAGAGGTCAGCTTAAAAAATGTATAGCTTGATATGTAGCCGTGTGTACAACTAAAAGTGTGTACGCTACGCACTCGTCGAGAACCTACTCGGCCGAGACTCTTGCCGAGAGGATCTCGGCGGGTGTGTACAGCCAGCATTACGCTTAGGACCGATTCGGTTCAACGGCGCGGCGTTCGGATAATCGGCGTCCTACTGTCATCATATCAGTCCATATCCACTGCTGGACAAAGGCCTCCCCCAAAGATCTCCACAATTGCCGGTCTTGCGCTATCCGCATCCAGCGATTTCCAGCGACCCGCACAAGATCATTTTGCAACTTGTAGGGGGCCTGCCCACGCTGCGTCTTCCGGTGCGTGGTCCCCACTCGAGAACCTTTCTGCCCCAGCGGCCGTCGGCTCTACGAGCTATGTTCTCTGTATATGTTCGTTCTACTGTAATCTTAACATATTGCAAGTGTGTGCACCGAGCGCGTTTTGAGTACCTGATGTAACTGACACGATGTTGTAATGTTAAAGCATGTCTATTAACTATATATTGCTATTATAGTACTTATATCGTTTATACGTCTTAATTATGAAAGAGGGTGAAATTCAAGGAAGGTGATAGTTTGATGTGTTCAGTTAGATTAGTTCGCGAAAAAATACTATACAACGCTAGGCTGCGGCCTCGTGGACATGTTATGAACAATACGTTGAGTATAAACAATCTAATTGTTTACATGCGTGCTTTTATTTTGATATTGGTTGCCCTGATCTTTAATAATTCGAAGGTATTGAACAGGGCTACCAATTTCAGACAGAAATGCATGAATCTTAAGTTTAATTAATGACGCTATTGTGGTAATACAGGTTGTTGTGGTTTAGTGACATTTATTGTGTGCTTTAAGGGCATTTTTTTAATTGATTCCGTATTCTAACTTGCATTACCTGCAAACAATGCTATACAAAGACATAGCTAGTTGCTGCCGATCACTTACGGACCGGCGAGGTTAAGCAACTAGGCCCGCGGTGAGTCTATAGATGGATGACCACTAAAGAGGTTTATTTTCTGAGCACCTACGTGCTTCGGAGGGTACGTTAAGTGGTCGGTCACTGACTAGTCACTAGTCACTGGACAACAGTCGTTAAGCCATTTAAGAGGCCTACTGGGCGGCTTGAACAACTCTCACACTAGGGTAACGACTGCCCATACTATAAACAAGTAATGCTATATGTATGGAATCATCATGTTTGTGGTTGTTGTACAAATTGATTAACTATCTTTGCTATCATGGCAATGCAATAAATATACTTGACTGCCCTCTAAGTTATGATAGTCATTAAATTGCAATGTTGCCAGTCTTACTGTAGTAGCGTCCTAAATTCTCTCGTCTATATTGCCTTGTAACTTGTCGCATTGAGGCCACGGCCTTAATAAAATTCATTTCATGTACAGGGTGGGATTAAATAAACGTAGTTCTTAAATACTATATAGTTACATATAGCGTAAAGTCAGTTTTTGACCAAATAAAAGTCTAGAGAAGCTAAAAATCCTTACTAAAATTAGCGAGTTTGTTATATTGTTCTGCTATAATGTTGTTTCAGTGTTAGATCCTTTGCACGCCACGTTTTTTTAAACTGTTTGTTGTCGTTTATATCGCGCGCGGTAAACGTGCGGCACCGGCGCGGGCGTTAAAGACGCGCGTTAGCATCTTAAAAACGCAAAATGCCAGCGTGTTTGTATCGATACACACGCGCGTTTGCATCGCGTCTGTATCGCTACACACGCGCGTTTGCATCGCGTCTGTATTGATTAATACGCGGATTTGAATTTATACAGGTGTGCAAAGTTCCACAGGCTGCGTCTGACTTGCGTGCGTATCGCGTCTGTATCGCTACAAACGCGCGTCAATAGCACGCTTAAAAAACGTGGTCTCTTAAGTAAGGCTCTAGATTCACGTGCTTGGATCTAGCGCTTTGTGTTTCGGGCCCTAAAACCGTTTCTATGGTTACAAATGTAAACAAATAATGTGATAACTTTTTTTTTCTTTAATCTGGGTTATTTGTTTGGTCAAAATCACACATTTACTTTGAACATAAACGAATTAATGTAGTGTTAATTACTTCTTACTGTCATGTTACTTTATATCAATGTTACTTGTATTCACATTTCCATTCCAGCTTATTAAAATAATATGTGATTTGTATACGTTTTGAAAATAGTTTTAATCTCTTAGACTTACTCAGAGATTCGGATTATAAATGAATATAGTGTTGTACAGAAATTCACGTTTTGTCTCAAAGTAATATATTATTTACTGTTATTTGAGTAATGTTTAAATATTGACCTTTTTGTAGGATATAAAAGGTGTATGATAAACATTGCGTCAGTCAAGTTGAAACGTGAGAAGTGTAAAATTGCATTTATGATACCGCAATGTTGCAATCGTATTAAGTTATATAAAGAATGTTTTTTTTTTAATAATTATTGTTTATAATAAAATGTTTTATGGAGAAGTTGATGTTTTTTTTGCTTACATGTAAAATCGTTTAAACCTCAAAAAAATTTTAAGGTTCCTGTAATATAAATATATTTCATTTGATTTCCGCCAATATCTTCATTGTCTAGCCTTAATGTAGTCGTCTGTACATTTTTGACCCCCGTGAAGGTTCCTACTACATTTTTTCCTGCAATGAAAGACAACGCCTGCACTAGGGAAATTAATCCCGGTATCACGGGGTACTTTACAGACATATAATTGACACACACAAATAGTTGTCGTGTGTGGGATTCGAACCCGGGATATGTAGTGTTTGAGGCGAATGCCCTAAGCGCTGCGCCACACGTGCACACATACACAAATTACTTTCACATCAGAGATCCCACTGTATTTATAGTTGTATTATTCATGTTCACGTTTTTATATTAAGGATTGGTTTTATAAAATGAAACTACTTGGTTTCGCCACCTGTTTGTGAAGCGTTTCGTATCTTTATTCATTTTACATTAACATTAATTAATTGGTACATATACAAGTTCTGCATAGCACACAAGTCTCCCTTTATAAAATTCACAACAATGTAATTTTATCTATCTCCACATTTATATATGGGGACCAGCCCCCGTTATCTTAATAGTTATAATATTTCAAACATGACCAACTTACACATAAACTCAATATAGGTCTTCATTCGTTAAAACAAAGTATATCTATTGAAAGAGACTAAGCAAGGACCCTGGGAAGGACGAAATAACTTTACCGAACTACATTCCAAAACATTTTATAATCTAAGTAAATTGAGCTAACTATAACAAAATGAACTAAATCAAACATTAGAACTTGTTAGTAGGCGAAAAATTACAATTTGGTAAATTTGACGTTAAATATAAAATATAATTTGAGATTGAACACCACGACCTAATCGATACCGTATATATTGAAGTAGCAAAAGTAGTACGAGATCTGGCGGTACTATTTCTACGCTCATTTTAATTGCTTTTAAGATGACATGTATTTATTAAAATAGTTGGCGCCATTTTTTCATCGAAATCATATATTTGTTTTGATCTGGATATGGACTAAAGCAATAAAATGAATTATATATTTTATCTCTTTATGGATTACAGTTCTTAATCTGTAAACACATTTATGATTTGTTACTTCAAAACACCATTAGCATATAATTAATTTAATTACTTTTTAAGAGCTTTTAATATGAAACGTTCTATCGCGGTCTGACGGTAGTAAGTACAGTAACAATTAATGAAAATTTTTTTTTCGGACAAATGTTTATCTTCTATAAATATAAAAATGAATGTTTGTATGTCCTTTATATAATCTTAAACTATGCATTTGGTCATGTGATGATCTTCAGCATACTGTTGTGCATGAGATGAAGGTTTCTGAGTTATTACGACCAATCTTGAAGATGGCGCCACTATCCTTCCAATGAATTTCATACATTGCCGTAGCAACGTGCGCAGGGCATAGCTAGTATAAACGTGCTATATAAACGTGTTTCTGTGGTAAAAATCTAAAATTATATATATTTTAGATTTTTACCACAGGAAACAATTGAGTGGTTGAAATGTGCCGCCGTATCATAAACGTCATAATGGCGGGACCAACTCTTGTAATTGAAAGATTCTTCCACGTATATTTAGCACCGATTTAGTTCTATTTTGTACCTGTCCTGAAATTTTTGTGCCTTACACGGCATAATCGGAATTTCACGATAACACTGGTCCCGCCATTATGATGCGTCATAATGACGGGACCATGCCCGTACTCGAAAACTACAGCGAATTACATCATCCAGATCAAACCAGTATTTAGAACCTGATTTAGTGCCCCCGATAATCAATAAAAAGAGACTAAGATCTCAGTAGTTTTTATATAAAATCAATTTTTCTTTTTTGACTTTTTATACGCCTAAATTATTTAACGAGCAAAAATACTTCAAGTAAATAGTTGCAGCTACTTTTCATACATGCGCTTTATTATTTCAATCTTTAGGTGAAATTATGACTGTTTTCAAATAATATGTAGTAAAATATAAATTTCAGTCATTAAACCTAAACATAATCTAATCTAAAAAAAATACATTTATAGATCGCATAATAACTATTAAAGTATTAAAAAAATAAAAAATGAAATAATAAAGCGCATGTATGAAAAGCAGCTGCAACTATTTACTTGAAGTATTTTTGCTCGTTAAATAATTTAGGCGTATAAAAAGTCAAAAAAGAAAAATTGATTTTATATAAAAACTACTGAGATCTTAGTCTCTCTTTATTGATTATCGGGGGCACTAAATCAGGTTCTAAATACTGGTTTGATCGGGATGATGTAATTCGCTGTAGTTTTCTAGTACGGGCATGGTCCCGTCATTATGACGCATCATAATGGCGGGACCAGTGTTATCGTGAAATTCCGATTATGCCGTGTAAGGCACAAAAATTTCAGGACAGGTACAAAATAGAACTAAATCGGTGCTAAATATACGTGGAAGAATCTTTCAATTACAAGAGTTGGTCCCGCCATTATGACGTTTATGCCGTATCTCGTATTTATATTACAATCAAAGTGACATCGGTGGATGCCCTTTTACCTTAACAAAGTCTTTATTAAAAAGAATGTAAGGGCGGTTATCGCAGTGAAGTGTATCCACTGATGTCGTCGACTGTATGTTATTGTATAAAGTTGACGAATATACTTCTAGAAATAGTAATGTATGCATAACATTAACATTAGACCGCTATGTATTGACATTGAGCACGAGCAAGCGTATCTTATCATCTCGTCTTGTTTGCTACCTACAGTACATCTTAAATACCAGCGTCATAAAGACGAATACATCATTTACATCTATAACATACTTAGTACATGTTAGACCTTATTCGAATACAATAAATTATTTTTAAAGAAATATTCAAGTTTTCTAATATATTCTATTATAATAAATAACGATAACATTCATAATTGTTAAGTATAAAATGTTGTAAAATATTCCCAAGGAATGAACAGAAAATGGCGGCAATTCTGTACTTTATACGACTGCCGTGCATAAGCAAAAAGGCCGTAATAAAGTAAAAATTGTCATAGTAGATTCTACTCTATACCACGGTAATAAATTTACATTTACCTTGATATATGATTTGCCGTTACGGCAATTAAGTGATAGCACGGCAGGACTACACTAATTTATGACATTACTTCTCTTTCTAATATAGGTTGCATGAAGAACCAGGGCATTTTAACTGTCAAAATAGTAAAATTACTATAAGTACGCAGATTATAACGTTACACCTTTAACGTTACGTAGAAAATTTGTTACAATCTAGCCACTAGCGTGGACGTGGCATGGCATTTAATTAATTTGTTTAAAGTACGCGTGTGGTGTAATATGTACCAAATGATTAGGTACGAAAGCTTCTTTTGCTTTGACCATCGCAAAATCATGTGTCCTTATACGCTCTCTAAAGGATCACGCCAGGTCGGTCGTTCTACGATGTAGATATTAGTACGGTCGCATGGAACGTACCAGTGCCATATATCTGGTATTGGACGATTAAATTTAAGTATCAGCACTAGTAGTGACCTGCCTGTATTCTTATGAACTAAATTAGAAAGAAAAGTAATGATATTTAAATTATTTTAGTTGAAGTCGGCTATAATATTGGCCAATGTCTAGGTATTTATTGTTCAACAGTTTATTGTTTATATAATCATTCGAAAAATTTCGGATTTTGATATGATCGAGGCCGAAAGTGCACTACAAAAAGTTTAGTATAAAAATAGGAAGTCTTTGAAAGCTCAAGTGTATAAATGGACCAATTTTTCAATAGTATAATATTATAAGAAGTTAGAAAGTAGAAATACTTTTGAGTTGATGCGTTTATTGAAGAAGTAAGGGCGTATAGTAATCAATGATTCTGTATGGACCGTAGCAGAGGCTTTCAGTTCGGAGATTACTCGGAAATCTGATTGGCTATTCAGCCTCTTTGTTGAAACGAGATAAAAATATTTTTTTCTTTGTGATTAACATTATAAAACATAGCAATTTGCTCCATCTCTGAGCTTTCGTTGGTGACATTTGTTGGCTCATGGAGGCAGGAGAGAGATAGATGGGATATATCGATGCTACCATAGAAGTGCTTATCGAGACACGAGGGAGCGCTTGTAACATTCTTTTATTAGTGTCCTGTGACGGTAACAACTCTACACTGCGTTGAAAACCAGCTTAATTATGTCAATAAATTTGAAATGTATGTAGTTGGCCTTAACATAAACATACAACCTTATAACTATTTAATTAACTGTAAGTTTACTAATTTAAAAAATCTATGCATTGGCTATTTTCGCTGGCCAGATGGTTTTAGTTACAGCGGAGTAAGTATAAGCATCAATATGTTTAAATATAGTCCAATATTAGACAAGCCAAAAAAGCGATTGAAATAACCAGTCAAGTAACTCCATTCATTGTCAGAGAACAAGTACAGGATGAGCCACCCATTTGCTATCTCGTCTGTAGAGGTAGACGATATAAACGACGTAATAACTTTCCAAGTAACAGGCTTCTCACCAACCAATTCAAATGTCACGTATGCCTTATTAGCGTTGCATATAAATTTACAATGTTATTATACGCCCTTACGCAGTAGGATTCATAAAATGTACATGAGTAACTAAATAAGTATGGTGAATATGCTGTCATGGGATGCAGTGAGAACGATGGTATCTAAAGTCAACACCGACAAATGAATGATAAATGGCCATTCCCTATATGGCACTTAAATCACGGACAATGTAACGTATTGATATAATGTAACGAACTAATGTATCTACCCGTGTATATGGCAACTTGAATACAACGATATATTGGAATATGCCGATTGTCTAGTGATTCCACAGACGACATGTTAATACCGACACTGAAACAAGTTAATTCAAACTTTCACGCTAAGTGCATGAGAGATTTCTTGTTATCTAAAAGCACTGGCTTATATAAACTCACCTAATTTATACAATTCATTATGAAAAGTTCAAAGATCATGACTTAAAGGATGCTAATTTAAATAGCCCATTATTTCACGATAAATATATTCTAATACACATGTTATAATAACGCATAAGTACACATTAAGCCAGACAAACTGCCGTCTGTGGATATTAAGTTAATGAAAATCCATCGATACATTAATATAGTAAATATTTTGGATTCAATATTATCTAATAAATACGACTACTTAAAAAAGTAGATATCAACAATTATAATTTTAATGATATCCACACTAACACGGATATAATAAGTATAAAATAAGCGTATTATCGGACACATCCGTCAGGCAGCGTCGTGCCAATGATCCGTTTCAGACTTATAACGTTGACATCCAAACTCGATCCTCCGCAGAATCTTGTCAGAAGAATCTCGATACTTTGCGTCCCTGAAGCGACCGCAGTCGCGATATCTCGTCACGTCCCACTAGCAACGTCCGTCGCCAGCCCCCCGCCCCTCGACTTTCCGTCCCACGAGTCCACCCGTAATATTCCCTCTCCGTCGTATCCTTTTCGAGTCCACCCGTAGTTTCCGTAACGTTCGTCATCCATAGCCGGTTACTCCTCGGTGGTGGGCTGGCTGGTGTTGTTGGGCGCCGCGTGGCTAACGCTCTGGCGTTGCGCGCGCCGCACGTCGGCCAGCGTGGTGACGCCCGCGTCGTCCAGTTCGCGCCAGCGTGCGTGATTGCTGCGAGCGTGATTCACCAGTTCCGGCATATCGATGAATGCTGCAATGGATATTATTTATTATTATATTTAGACAACTCAAAAGTTTTATTTAATTTTATATATTTTTTTACTATTTCGTCCTTCGATGCTGGCAGGCATATTGTGTGAGTATTTACTGTTCGTAACTGAACCACACAAACACAAATATTTAGGCGAAAAAAATTACATTGTGACGTTTGAGAAAATATATATTCAACGATGAATCCTATTTTTACAACGATGAGTTTTAGAGTTGGCTAGCAGCTTACGTTTAAGAGCTCGCGTTTTTGTGCAGAGAATTAAGAACTAACCAAAATTTATTATTATGGTTGTACCTACCTAGAAAAAGAGATTTTAACACAAAATGTATGTACGATTATATACGAACAGTGATGACCGTGACTTACCAGCCCAAGCTTCCATCATGTCTATAATTATATAGTCAATGAATCCAATCTGTGAACGTGGTATAGAACACGTCGCTCGATCGAACATCGGCATCACTACCGGTAGATCCTTTGCTTTCTCTTCATCCGTTTGAAGGAAGTATTCTTCAGCAATCCTGGAACCAACACACATTAAAGTATTATAGAGAGTAGTAATTATAGAAAGATAATAATTTAGTGAAGAGGTTTAGGTTTAAAGAATTTTATTTCTCATAAGAACTTTACAGCTCTCTTGAATGAGATACATAGTTATGAGTAGTTATGACATATTAAGTGACATAAACTGGTTACATCTAATTATAAAATTTCTTAAAAATTTCATTTAACCGTGCACAGTTGACATTACTTTAAAATATGAATATGTCATGTAATAAATAACAAAAAATAATAAATTAACAAACTGCACGTCAGAATAAATATTAAAAATCTAAATTAATTACTTCTTAGCATTAAAACTTTAAAATTGCAATATAAAATAAATAATTTAAAAATAATCTACCAATCAATTCATAACAATTTAACATAAATTTACAACAAACATTCAGATTATTATGGAAATTATAGTATTGTCTTGCCGGGAACAAGAACGAAAACACCAGAGGCAAGTATAAAAAGGATATGGTTTTTGGTTATTTCTTTTTTAAATCTTTGTCTAGAGGCATATACATATACCTATGTATATGTGCATGTGTAAGTAAGTATATATTTATCACATAATTTTATTTGAAAGAGAAGATACACTATCAAATTATCTTCTGCTGGTCATCATTAATCAATAAACTAAGAACGAGTATTTTTTAATCTATATAAATTAAGGTTCACCTTCTAGCCCACTCGAAGGCGAACTTCTGTGGTCGCGACGCATTGGACACGTCAGCACACTTGATCATCATTCTCTTCACTAGAATAACGTTCTCCGGCAATGACAGCGCCGTTGTATCTAGAGCTAACGGTTCCTGTAATATTTATGTTATAAATAAAAAAACACTAGTAGAAATAGGTTATAATAAATTATTTCTGATCTTCCTACCCGTATTGTACCGATATAAATGGATTATGGCATTTATGGCCAAGGCCTTACCTTACCTTGGCAAAGTGGTCGTGGTATAAACTTAAAGATGTACTAGTTAGTAAGGGCACTTACGTCGGTGTGCATGCCATCCTCCTTACTGCCGTTGGACTTGGCGTAGAAGACGTTGACAAACTTGGCGAGATGCTCAAAGTGCTTGGTCATCTCCGTGGCGAGGATCATATCGATCACGTTGTGCCGCACCTGCTTGTACGTGTCGCGGTCGAGATTCTTGAATATGTTTACGCGATCATCATCTGAGTAAGACAGCATTAAAGGCATTGTCAGAAACGTTGCAAGGTATACAGGACATCACTATGAGCTATATCTATATTTTTAACTGTTAAGCTATTATTACCTTAGATGAGATGGAGTAGTGCGCGCGAGTTTATGTTGATGACTACATTCTAAGCCGCCAATATTATCAGTATTTTATATTTCTAGAAATTACACTACAAACGCTAGACAAAAATTAGATAATTATATCCTTTGGGAGTTACATGACCAAGTAATCCAATAATAATGAAAATGTCCATTTAATAATAAGACGTTTACATGTAATAAAGTGCTATTCGTATAATACTCGTAAGTACCGTACAACTTTAACCTCATGATTACCTAATAATGGCAGAATGGTAAGTCTTTATTTATAAAAGGAAATGCCAATAAAAGAAAACTCAGCAGAAAAAAGGCTACACGGCAGTCAAAAGATTAACAATGAATACTAACTGAGAGTAAGCTTAAAGGTGAGCGCGGCGTGGTGTGACTCCAACACACACACGTCGTTGTACAGCACAGCTAACGGGTGACGGGCGTTGCACAGGAACGCAGATGATGTGCCTGGATGGTCCACGTCGTGCGCCGCCGCTGCCACCAGGGCCGCCGCCGCCTCCAGTGGCTCCAGGAATGTCTTCAGGCGGTCTTTTTCCAGGAAGTACGCCACAGCCTGTGACATACATCAATAACGTGAACTTAATTCACTTCTTTGATTATAAACACGATATTTGCATAGTGCATGTCGCATGACAATATCTCTTTACTTGCCTTTGGGTTAAAGCGATAAATTTCTAATCGATCGTGCGCTTTTACTTCCTTTTAACAGTGCCGAGGAAACTATACGAAAAGGTTGAAATACTAGAAATGCCTGCAGGAAAATCGGACGCCAATCAAGCAGAAAATGGTGAAAGTAAAGCTAAAACCAAGAAAGGCAAGGCGAAAGGTGCTGACGATTTATTGAGTGAGGTGGCTACGAATAATTTCTATTACGTCTGTCATAACGTCCAAGAATTATTTCAAGCAAGAGGTTGGATACCACCTGGCTTCGACAAGAAGAAGAAGGGGAAGAAATAAAGGAACTCAATAACACTATGAAACACTATGAAAATTAATCGAGTTTGTGCTTTAGTATTAATAATAACGTTACATACCTGAAGAACGTCAGCAGCATGGGTAGAGTTGTGGTACGTGTTTACGGCGTGGTAATTTGTCTCTATGATGGTGAGCCAGTGCAGCAACGTACGTTCGTCACACTCCAAAGCTGAACACACATCGAAGCGACCGCCCATTAGTGCAAGGCCGAGATGTGCAAGCGGCCGCCCGCGAGTCAGGTCCTCAAGCCTGAATATCTCGAAGTCCCAGCTGAGAGCAGTGTCCAGAAGCTCGCGGAGTTGACCTGATGTCTGTTATTCAAATATTTTCTTTGTTAAAATGTGCATACTTTTCTATGTACCAAGTTAAGTATTTAGTTTTTGGTTTAATTATTTTCTATGCATGTTTATATCAATCAATCAAGAAAATATTGTCTTAAAATTAAGCAAAAATAATTATTATGATTTTAGGAATAATTCCAAGAAAATTTCTGATCACCATGTGTTGGCTGATGAGCCCCATTTGTTCAAAGAATTTAATGTTTGTTTATTTCTTCATGTATTTAATTTAGACTTACCTTATGTTTGATATTGGTTCTGTTAGTCTGTGACCGAACAACTGTAGAATCATTGCTGCTACGTCGAGAAGACAATACATTGGTAGGCCCTTGCTGTAATCAAAACTATTGTTAATCAAAGTATAATCATAAACATTATGTTATTGTTACGTTTTATTTTACAAGTGTTATTTTAACAAAAACATATTTAAATACTCATGCTCTATTTTAATCGCCATTGTTTTTTTTTGTATAAAGGTATTATGTTTTAAAGTATCTTTAAATCAGGTTATTCAAACCGATACTTATTAAAATTGTTTGAAGTAGGTACACATGCCATTGATTCGTTTAACTAATGAAAAATATAACTCATTTTATCATATTATTAAAGAACCAAAAATCTAAAGAAAATTATTTTCAGCGATAAAAATTCGTATACGATGTGGCGTCTGTAGTGGTCTAACGCGAATGTGTCTAAATCAGTTAGTTAACTATATACAATAAGGAATCAACATTTAAACATATTCAGTAAAACCGTGATTAGATAAATTATGTTGATATTTAAGAAATATTTATTCTACGCAATTATTCTAAATCTACCTAATGATATGTCTTATCACACTAATATTATAAACGCGAAAGTTTGTGTGTGATTCACTGCTAAACGGCTGGAGCGATTTTAATAAAATTTGGTATAGGTTTAGCTGACACCCTGGATTAACACATTGGCTATAATTTATAATAATAACGCGGGTAAAACCGCGGGGCACAGCTAGTAAGTAATAAAATGTATTCATCAGCCGGAAACAAAATAAAAACAAAGCAAATGCCATATGTCGAAGTGGCAGTCAATATGGTAAATTAAAAAAAAGTCTGTTGAAAAATATTCTAAATACTGTGTAAAGCGAAGCTAAAGATTCCAAATTATTTTATGATATAGGTGAATATCGACATCTTCTATTTAGCCCACTAACTAAGCTACGCCTCGTATACATGATTAAATTCACTTTTAAATGACTTTGTTAGCATTAAGACATTGTTTTGGTTACCACTATTGAAGGCTACAATGTGAGATGATTTACGAATGTTGGTAAGTAAATTAGTAGTTAGAGACATTGCCAGAAAACATACAAACATACTTGGGCAAAAGTATGCCCACAGATATACATTACACAAGGCTCATTTTACAATGTAATTCTTTATTGCCTTAAATAATAGTTTGGTTTTAGGTAGGTAAGCCATGCTTTATCGTTATGTCATATTTCCATATTGACCATGTATTTATTACTTATATTTTATTTTATTAATATGCATATTTATGTGTAAGTACGTGTGCTAGAGTATATATAATATGCGGCATTACCACCGTATAGTTATATAGATAATAAGTCTATAAGCATCAGAAGCAACGTAATTAATACAGTATGTTAAAGCACTCCACCTAAAGCTATTGTACATAAAATGAGCCCTGTGTAATGATTTAATGAAGAATAAAAGCATGGATAAAGGTTTATGTTTATGTACTATTCTAAGAAGTCTATTTATTCAGAAGATATAGACATAGAATATACATTGTATTGCCAAACCTCCTACCATAAAAAATAGGTTTGAGTTCGCTTGCTCCCTCTTCCCCAGGCCGAACGGGATCATAAACAAATAAATACCAATGTTAGTACGTAGAAACAACATTACATGCATATATTTTTAAACACGTCTATCTACAACAGCTGTGGAGAAACGAAACGTAACATCAAAAATAAAAATATTAACATTTTAAAGTTTTGTGTCATAGATAAATATTGAATCAACTACATCAGTCGTGATTATAATATAATAATAGGCAATTAATTAATTAGAATACTGTGGATTGTAAACAAATAACATTAATTAGAATATGTGGAGGGGTAAATACATAACACTGAAGGGATAGCGTTACGTGTTGTTCATACAACAACATCAAAGGTGTAGTTAAACAAAGTTGCATCTGGTGATAAGCTTAACTTAGGCTCAGAAAATATTAACTCACCGACAGTAAAGCTCCGATAAGATCTGTAGCGATTGGGTCCTCGACCCGCATTTTGGGATCATCTCTCATTTGAGGAGAGTATAGTTCAGAGGTTCGCAGCATATCAACAGCCCTCTCGATGCATGCTACCGTTGAGGGTGGAGCACCCTCTGTAGCCGCTGATAACAGAGATATCACCTAAAATAAAAACAAAATGATTTTTATTAATTTAAATAGTAGTTACTGTTATGTGACTATTGATTAATATCCTGGAAACGGTTCACGACTGTTGTCTAATGGTAAGGATAAAATGATGACCGAGATCGTCACGTGTTCTTAAAATGAAATTACGAAGCGGCCAGTCTTCACAGTGCCCTTAGATACTTAACACACCGAATCTTTACAAAGTACCTCAATAAACAATTATTTTACTCGCACTCACATAATTTACACATTAATACAAGACAACGTATAGAGGTAACACAATTCTTACAGACATTACACGAATAAAAATATCTTCTCGGCACATTTTATTGATTCGTACATTATTCAACATTCGCATAAAAAAAGCTCTACATTTTTCACTCTTTTACACTAGACACACGATTCTCCCTTAAACATTATAGTTAAAAAAACCGGCCAAGTGCGAGTCGGACTCGCCCATGAAGGGTTCCGTAGCATAGTTGATTAAATGAAAGCAAATTCCGGTTTACGATTTATGACGTAAAAAAAAACTACTTACTTGATCTCGTTCAAACCAATTTTCGTTGTTAGTTTACATGGTAATGGACATCATATATTTTTTTTAGATTTATCATTCTCTTATTTTAGAAGTTACAGGGGTGGGACACTCATTTTTCCACTTTGGAAGTGTCTCTCGCGCAAACTATTTAGTGTAGAAAAAAATTATATTAGGAACCTCACTATCATTTTTGAAGACCTATCCATAAATACCACACATGTATGGGTATGCCGAAAATAAAATTTTTTGAATTTCATTTCCATGAGGAACCCCTAAAATTATTATTATTTTTCTATTTTTGTGTAAAAATCTTAATGCGGTTCACAGAATACATCCACTTACCAAGTTTCAACAGTACAGCTCTTATAGTTTCGGAAAAAAATAGCTGTGACATACGGACGGACAGACAGACAGACAGACATGACGAATCTATAAGGGTTTCGTTTTTTGCCATTTGGCTACGGAACCCTAAAAAGACATGATTGTAATTAAATTATTTAATCTATTCTATCTACCAGTTAGCTAAATTAATTATACGTTTGGGTTAGGCCCTCTATGCCGAGGGCCGGGTTTATTAGTTATTGTTAACAGTTTTTTTAAGTTTTATAATTATTACAAACATTGTATTGTGTGGACTCCATAAATATATTAATATGATTATTTCTAAATAAACACAATGACTCGTCGTAAAGCTCCCATTATATTTAAGAAATAAAAGAAATACCTTTTCAGAATAAATATTTGTCAGTACCAATTATATCTTCCCATTGAATGGAAGATATTATTATGCCGATCCCTATTCAACAAGACAAGTAGATAAAGTGCCTAGAGAATCTTAGATCTCCAATTGAATAACCAATTGAAAGATCGGAACGTAAATAAATCGCCAAATCGCTTTGAATCTAAGTTCTGTGGTTGAGAGTAGATTTAATTTTGTCAGTCTTGTCTAATCTCTTATTCAAATTGGTGGTTAAATTATCATACACCCAATCGGACTTCCTGTACAAAATGATTATCACAGACTTTTCTGAAATATTATTTTAGGGGATTAAAGTCAATTTTGAAATGTCAATTTGTTCAACCTCCTTTTACAAGGAGATCAGTTTTACCGTAAATCTTAAAATAAATGTATACAGTCACTTGGAACCAAACCAAAATACTGTCAGTACGCTGGAAATTTTGTTTGTACCCTTTGAAATTGAAATATTATTATTATAAACGTTATAGAAAAATGTACACTCTTAAAACATCGCGTATCATAATTATACAACCTAATGAGCGGGAACACTGGCGGGTATTAACGCCACTAACCTTTATTGTTATTTTTCCAACGTTGCGACCAAATTATATTATCGTGGATCAATGTTTGGGGAAAAATACTGACAAAAATACTGACTGTGACTACATCACACTTCCATCAATCACCAACATCTCTTCAGACACGTAAGGAAAATGATAGGTAATTATTTAATTTTCTTTCTTTAAAAGCTATTTAATTTTGATTTTTTTAGGGTTCCGTACCCAAAGGGTAAAACGGAACCCTATTACTAAGACTTCGCTGTCTGTCTGTCCGTCTGTCACCAGGCTGTATCTCATGAACCGTGATAGTTAGACAGTTGAAATTTCCACTGATGATGTATTTCTGTTGCCGCTATAGTAACAAATACTAAAAAACAAAATAAAATAAATATTTCTCTCATACAACGAACGTGATTTATTTTCGTTTTTATAGATAATGGTACGGAACCCTTCGTGCGCGAGTCCGAATCACACTTGGCCGGTTTTTTTTTATTTAGCCTTCAATTCTAATTAATAATAATCTAATTCTAATAAATAATTCTATTTTGATACAAACCAGCTTCTAAATGATAATTCTTTCAAAAGTGTACATTTTTTCAATGGAGCCTTCTAAATATACCCGTCCCAAATAATCTGGATGGATTTTTATTCCTGTATAATTTTTAATTGGGTTTAGGAAAAGGGATCAAATGATTGCGATAAAATTAACAGTAAAGGGATTTTCGGCGCTTACAAATCTATCTAGTTAGTCATCCGCAAGAAACAAGATTTCCTTGAGAGCTTCCCTGCGAGATGAACAAAACTGCAGTTATATTAAATATAACTGCAGTTAAACTATAACTGTAACTCTAAAATCAAATTTTGATTTTAGAGATCAGATAGGTACAATAAATAAATATAAAATATTTTTTTTTTTTTTTTAGGGACAATGGCACCCAGATCTTCCTAGCCCCAAACTAAGCAAAGCTTGTACTATGGGTACTAGGCGCCGATATACATACTTATATAGATAGATAAATACTTAAATACATAGAAAATATCCATGACTCAGAAACTAATATTCGTGCTCATCACACAAATATTTGCACTTACCGGGATTCGAACCCAGGACCACCAGCTTCGTAGGCAGGAGCACTACCAACTAGGCTACGGTGACCGTCATAAAAGCCTTATTCTAGTGGCAGTATGGAATATTAACTACATTTATATTAGAAATAACTGTCAGTTACATACTATAATAATATTTAGGTAGATTGTTTAAAAACTTTACAGCTAACAATAAGTATATAAAGATAATTTTATTTAGGAGTACTTACATACACGTACACTCCGGTTATAGTAGAATTGTAGGTAACTTTTATGAGAATAATTTCAAGTCTGCTACTTAGAAAATAAATGCCTGCATATTAATGTGCATGTTACCTTTGTAAGATTCCAGGTGTCTTGGTTGAGTATAAAGCAAGGAAAGACTATCGACCAGTTTTAATTTGAAAATGTTAAGACGAAAAGATTCAAACGATATGGTCTGAGAGCAGTTTTCCAGTTTAATCTTGATTCGAATATAGTTTACCTTTGTGATAGGAGCCTCGAGTGGTAATCCTTGAAGTTTTGCAAGGGATGTGCGTCGTAGGCCGTCAGAGGCAACTGAGCGCACGTCCAAGGATCCTCGTCTGATGGAGTGTAGGGACCCGCGACCACGTTCACTTTCTATGGCTTGTGTTGGCTCACAGACGAATACTATGTGAGATGTGCTCCTGGAACAGAAATAATAGGATGAGAAAGACAATTTATCAGTTTCAGAATCAACCTGGGAGATATGCCCTAATGCTGATATGCTATGCCATGCTTGCAGACGGGTTGGCGATCGCAGTCAGATGGCCATATTGGTCAGAAGGAAGCTGATGCCCGTCGTCTGATAGATATTCCCTTGGGTCCACTTCTACGCCCCCCACGGGATGTGATGTGGTGATGATATTCTAATATTCGCTGCGCCGTCACCAAACAGGTAGTATGGAATAACAAACGATACCTACCCAAACAAGCTATTTTTTATGGAATAACTATGTGTTGCTCGCGTAGCTGTTTGAATAAGAGAAATGTGTTTGATAACGAGTAGCTGCTTTAATAAGAGAAGTTGAGAGTGAGATAGTGAGGAGATTGAGAGTGAGGTAGTATGATAGTGAGGGGATATCGGGGTTAAGTTTAAGTTGATAATATATATACCGTACCATGTTTTCAAAGAATATATAAAATAGATACCGTACCATGTTTTCAAAGAACAGACAAGATCAAGATCAAAGCAGTTGTGGTGAATTGTTTGCGAAATTGTGTAACTTACAATTTCGCAAAATAGTTACTTGCAAAATATCAACAACCTGGCAGTAGCTAACATCAGAAGCAACAACTTTTGTTCTACGAGTTCGGACATAATTCAATACATAAAAAAATAAACTTACACGGATGACTGGCGACTAGAAAAATGGGTCAAGTTCAAAGGCGATAGCGCTGCTTTCGTTCCCCGCGCTTTCACAAGGTTATATTTATGTAATCATTTTGTGATGCGCGTAGAGTTATAAACATTCAACATACTTATTTCAAACATTTAAGAGGGAAACCTCTTAAATGTTTGAAATAAGTATTCATTTCATTTCTGAAATTAATACTTATTTTTGTACATAAATAAAATATAACTAATTATAAAAAGTTGTACAACAAACGCTGTTGCTTATGGTGATACCTATCTAGTCCTGTGAGGTTTGTTGGTATTTTACCAGTAACCCTGCATAAATAATGAAAGATATTAACTTATATAATAGTGTACAGACACCAACACATCCAGCTACTCCAATCTGTCAAATTTCGCCGATTGAAAGTAAACCTGGTGGGGAAGATTGATGTGCTGGCGTCTGTACCATTATGTTATCTATTTATTCGAGAATTTTGCTTTTGAATCGAGATAAAGAAGTAAGTAGATGAAACACTAACTTGGTGAGTCCAACAGCAGCTCCCCGGCACGGCAGCAGGATGGGGTCTGGCGCAGCCCGGCGCCGCAGCGTGACGGGGGCCTCCCATTCACGTGCGCCACTTGTGGCCAGCCGCATAGCCTCGC
Organism: Pseudoips prasinana; assembly: GCA_951640165.1. Classification (NCBI taxonomy): domain Eukaryota; kingdom Metazoa; phylum Arthropoda; class Insecta; order Lepidoptera; family Nolidae; genus Pseudoips; species Pseudoips prasinana. The sequence continues at coordinate 24,107,867 of OX621251.1, read as the reverse complement.
CACCGGCTGTTTCGCTCAGGGCCCGAGGGCCTTCGTCCAGCCGCCAGCCTAAGACGCGGCACCATGACTTGTTGGCGAGCTAAATGGAAATAAATACAATTTAATTGAATTACTTCATATGTGGTAGCGGACTTAACTGCAGATAATAAAGTCCTGGCTTTAAATCCCGGGTTGGATTTAAATAAATATGTAAGGTGTGATATATAAGGTGCATAATCTGTAAGGTGAAGGCAGTTGTCCAGTCGAGCTGTATAGTGTAAACACCAAGCTCTACTTTTCCTAAGGCTAAGGGGAATGCAGTAAGCAAACATCTACAACCAGATCATCACAACATCGATATTACTTAAACTTTTGCACAAGTATCTTCACAATTCCATCAATGCCTTAGCTGCAGCTAAGATAAACACGCACAATAATTACTTCTTCCATAAATATCTTACAACTACCAACACAGTACCATCTGATCCCAAACTAGTCAGACTGACTATGGCAACCAGATAACGGATAAACATACTTATATATTTCGAAATACATACATATTATAGATAAATTCTAAGGCTAGCAGACTAAAACACTTAAGTCAAATAGTCATACTATTTGACTTAAGTGTTTTAGTCTATAATATGTATTTCGAAATACATACATATTATAGATAAATTCTAAGGCTAGCAGACTAAAACACTTAAGTCAAATAGTCATACTATTTGACTTAAGTGTTTTAGTCTATAATATGTATTTCGAAATACATACATATTATAGATAAATTCTAAGGCTAGCAGACTAAAACACTTAAGTCAAATAGTCATACTATTTGACTTAAGTGTTTTAGTCTATAATATGTATTTCGAAATACATACATATTATAGATAAATTCTAAGGCTAGCAGACTAAAACACTTAAGTCAAATAGTCATACTATTTGACTTAAGTGTTTCAGTCTGCTAGCCCTAGAATTAATCCTAGACACAGAACAAATAATCGTGCTCGTCACACAAAGATTTGTCGTGGGTGGAGATCGAACCTACTACCTCTGTCCTAACCATGAATAGTTCCATGGTCCTAACAGCCAGTGTCGTCACTAAACACTAGACAAACATACCAGTCAAAATCCAATGTCATATAAATAGTGATCAGATTGCTTCTCTTCTTTAATTTAAGACGGGTACTCACCAGTATCCGTTGCTGGTCATCAGTAATAGCCACCAGATCGCGACACCTGTCAGCCGCGGCTGCGAGTGCGGCAACAGCAGCGACGTGTGCCCGCACCGACGCACCGGCTGCTCGAGACTGCAGCACTTCGGCGCACCATGCGGTCGCACTTACTGTTTCTACCATCACCTGGAACAATGATTCATCATCATAATCATTACAGCTGAAAGGACACTGCTGGACAAGCCTCCCCCAAGATATGCTATAACCGCCAAGCTTGGCAGACGGGGTGGCGCAGTCTCGCAATCGCAGTAAGATGGATATATTACCCACAATGAAGCTGCTGCTCGTCCTCTGGTCGATATTCTCTTGAGTCAACTACTACGCCCCTCCACGGGATGACATGGGGTGATGATATTCTTCACACAGCATATTTAACGACGGTTGATGTTATATAAAAACAAAGGATAACATCTAAAAAAATTATATGTTTTTTGAATTCGGTTTCATCTTTAAACACTGACCAAAAGTGTTCGATATGTTTGGAATCCAACAGTAGGAAATAAAGTAGATGAAATGTGTAGAATGGGAATTCCGACAAGGTCGTGTATCGTCTCTATGATAAATAGATTTTTCTCAAGTTCCTCTATGACCTCTATGTTTGAATATTGTAAGTACCGCACAGATCTTTCCGTAAAAAGGAATACTAGTTTCGGTCGGCCTAACGTACGTACTTTTATAATAATTATAATCATATTAGCTGTGCCCTGCGGTTTTACCCGCGTTAAACTTAAAAAATATAGCCTATGTGTTGCCAGGGTGTCAGCTAAGTCCATACCAAATTTTACTGTTTCGACTGTCGTCCGACTTTAAAACCCATGGGAAACTAATAACTAATAATAATCAGATTTTTCAGGTTTCTTACTTTAATCCTACTAATATTATAAAGGCAAAAGTTTGTGAGTGTGTGCGTGTGTTTGTTACTTCTTCACGTCTAAACGGCTGGAGCGATTTTATCAAATTTGGTATGGAGTTAGCTGATACCCTGGATTAAAACATAGGCTATAATTTATAAAGGTTAAAGCGGGTAAAACCGCGGGGCACAACTAGTATGGTCATATTTCGTGATACTGACGTAAAAATAGGGTTGTTATCGCCACATTTCCATAATAAATAAGTACGTTTTTGTTTTTAAATAAAAGATGTGCAATTTCGTTTTTTGGCAATGTTCGAATAAATAACAAAGTAATAAATCCTTTTAAATAGCAATTTATACTTAAAATGTGTAAACTAAATTGACAATTAACATTTGGTACATGCTACATATAAATAGCTTTTTTAAATATAACGAGTTGCGTTTCTGCGTGAGTTTTACTTGAACAGCAAAACAACATAAATAATAATATCCTGGGCCCTTAGTCATATGCGGACATCTTATCCCGAACTAAGCAGAGTTTGAATTATGGGAACCACTAAACTGATATACAACTATTATGTCGTAAATATATACTTGTATAGATACTTTCATCCAGACTTAGAACAAACAGATATGTTCATGCACACAAATATCTGTCCTGGGTGGGAATCGAACCCACGACCTGCGGCGTAAAAGGTACGTATGTACCAACCACGCCCACCGGCCTGTCATATAAATACGTATAAGCAGAACATGATAGACAGAAAAGTTATATACATAGATACATAAAACTGGCTAAGTGCGAGTCAGACTCGCGCACCGAGGGTTCCATACAAACCTGTAGATATATAGAGGATATTATTATGATTGCGTTGACATAGAGTTTGATTTTGTTACAGCTTAAATTCTCTATGCATTCATGAGAAAAGGGGAAGTAACTGGAATTAAACGCATTATTTTTATATCATGATGTAACTAAAAATCTACAGTATTCGCAATTTTTCTTTATCTGTGCTCTAAGACATTGCTTGGTACTATATTTCATGACGGTTCACGGGATGTAGGTTATGATTCCCTTGCGAGTGTCGAGAATTTGCGGCATAAACGGCTGTAACTTTTGATTGCATTGGCTTATAAGTTTGATTTTTTCACAGCTCTAAGGGACAGTAGACCTGATTATTTGATATAAATTCCAGTATGATACCTCCACGGGTCCCTGAGAAAAAGGGTCTTGACGGGCAGATGGACGGACGGACAAAGTGATCCTCTAATACCGTTTTTCCTTTCCTTTTCGAGGTACGGAATCATAAAAATGGCGGGAAACAGTTGTTTATGTTTTTGTATTACTTCTTAGATGTCAACTTTTTAATGGTATCATAACTAGCTAAATACGCTAAGTTCAACGAGAGATTGAACTACAATTTGAAAACACTTACGAAAAAACTTTCTCCCTGATTTATATAAATGTCTTTTAATGTAGGTATTTAGGGTTAAGGTACTCCTATGAAACTGTACTGTAATGAAATAGACTACAAATGGTAAAAAAATTGCAACTTGCAACCCAGTTCATACAAAGACCTATTTGGCTCGTAAGGCCAAAGAAGCCAGGACCGACAACAAATAAAAAAAAAAAGATTTATTATCACTGTTTAGCAGCGCCGATTTTAAACTAACATTGGCGCTGCTAAACGGTGTATTTACATCTCATTGCTATTCTTTTGATTAGAACGTATTTGTACGCAAGTCGGTTGTTCCTGGCTCTCTCTATTTTCTCTATGTCTCTATCTTCTAATTTATAGCTCGTAAATGTTATGTACACCTTAATTGTTATGCATATCAGATGCAAAACTATGTAACTATATTTTTTTTAAATATGTATAATGTGGTTGTACTATATATAAATGAATAAATATCTTCTACTACTAGGTAACATCCATATGTTGGAGGCAACTTCAATATTACGTTAATATTAAAGTATAAATATGATAATATCATATTTCCGTACATATCTTTGCCTGTGTGAGTAACATTTTATACTGTGGATTGAAATGGAAAGGAGATCATTCTTTTTGGGCCCACTGGCAACGGTTGCGTATATTAATCACATCAATCTTAAAAAATATATCCGAATTATTACAACAAATCAGTTCAAACTTATAAAGATACGTAACCGGAATCATGAATCATTAAAAAAAAGTACTTTTATGATATTCGGTTACGGCTCGCCGCCATTAATACAAACAAATGGCGAGGATTGCCAGCTTTTAGGGAATTCCTTAATTTTCAGGAAATTAGAATTGATTTGTAGTCTTCTGACACGTGAACTGTTTAGCTCCATAACAGTTAAATTGTTGCGATTTCATACATATGTAAATGTATATATAACGGATGGGAAGAATAATAGTTCTCTCAACAATGGATATATGGTTATTTGTTTACTTGAAGTGAAATAATCTTTAGCGGCGTTGAGAAACTTTTCTTGAGATGGGTATAAAATGTTAAACTCACGTCAGGACATAATATTTCTAGTCCATTTATATACTTTTGTCACAGATATGTTCGGTTGTGAATGGGACAATCGAGGAATTATATAATGATCATTGGCAACCCTAAAGACTTAATGTCACGTCACTTACATTTTCTTTCGAATTGTGTGATTGTATTTTTCTTAGTTTCTAGTATTTCTTTGAAATATTTGTCGAAAATGGCTTTAATGCGTTTAACTCTTAGCGAACAGAACCGTTGTGTCAGTTGTGCTGAACAGTTTCAACGCATTGTGCAAAGAAAATTACTGTCCGAGACAGCTGTAGTTCTGCGTCAACTTACTACTATGTGGATTTCATGTTTAAATTGTCATATTTCTCAGGATTCCGGTTAGACATCCTAAAACTAATACTACCCCATTAATCTAGAGATCATAAGGAACAAATTGACATAGGTTTCATTCATAAACGCGAGAATTTTTGGTGGGCCCATCCGCCATAGAAAAAGAAATGGTCTCCTTTCCTACTTTTCGGCATTACACTAACGACAAAACCATTTGGGACTTCTGTTTTTTCGTCGAATATACACAATAACCAGTCCAAATAAACTAAATACTTATTAGATGAGAAAATATCACATTGAAATAGTAGTCTCTGTTGGAATTGTCCGCTGCAGCCTATCGCTATTATTATAGCTGTACCACAAAAGTAACCATATAGTTTTTGTACGTTATAGTTTCACTCCCTAAAGCTGTTTGATATGAGTGTCTAAAAAGTTTATAATGATTGGTTTGCACGTGTGTTGCGCAGTGGTTAAGACAGTTGCCTCGCAACTGCGTTTCCGAGTTCGATTCCCGCGCAGGATAGTTATATGTGTTTCCCATAAATGTGTGAGTCTGGATATAATTTGTGCCATCCATCGTTTATATCTTTGTAAAGTAGGTGGCTGACACAGGTGAACACAGGGGGGCTACCGGCTAAGTCACCGAACATCGGGATAGTGATCTGCGTTCAAATAAATGAAGGTTAAAAATTACTTAATCAATCGAACCGGAATCAATGTTGAAGCCGATTTAACGATTGAATGATTTGGCATTTTTAACCTAAATTTATTTGAACGCCATTTCAGATATCAATGTTCGGCGACTTAGCCGTTAGAGCCCCAGGACTGGAAACAGAGATTAATTAGCCTACTGCGAACATTGACTTCAAAACAACTGTACTGTTAAACTACTGTACCAACGTTTCAATACATAACACCTAAATCAGATTGAAATTTCCACAATAAATAAGAGGAAACATTTCACTGTCCGACAATAAAGCTTTATTTTATGAAAGCGTAAAAACGTCCAATATCGCGGAACGAGGGATGATTCATCACGCCCTATCAAAGTCGAGAGTGGTTTTTAAATGTAAGTACAGTCGAGTTCTTAGTTTACTGACCATGGCCTATAGTATCATCTATAATCATAATGATATTTTAAATTCAGTATTTGATTTTTATATCTTAATAATATAACCCTTGCGGCAGCCATTTATATTTTGGGCCTCCCCAAAGGATCTTGTGCTACAGTGGACGTATACGTATTTCGGCTACATGACAGCTACTGAGAAACAGTGCCAAAACTGCCTTGTACAAGATTATACAGAGATTTAAGGGCGGTTACGCACTATGTCCCATCCAAATCCGTAAAAACACACTTCGGCTGATGTATTTTAGTCTGGAGCGTAGATAAGTTACATTTTTGCCGTAAAACTGCCTTATCGAACTGTTGTAGGTTTTTATAATTTTTTAATGTGTAATATAATGTGTAACAATTTTCAGGATCTACGAGATTTATAATTGACTTTTAGGTTATTAGTGCACTTATTTTATGATTCTAATTGGTTGTTCAGGGCAAATCGGTGAGTCTGTTTCTTTATTAATTAACGACAATACCTGGACTAGTTAAATAAATCTCTATATCTCGTGGAAATTTAGGACAATGCAATCAAAGAGAATAAGTATACGCATACAAAGGTCAGGTCAGAAGTACCCTAAACCGGCGAGCATGTATGAAGAATATAATGTCAGTAAACGAAGCGAAAGAGGTGTGCAAGGATCGTGATAAATGGAAGTCTGTTGTCTCTGCCTACTCCTCTGGGAGACAGGCGTGAGTCTATATATGTATGTATACTCGGAACACCCACAAATATTAGCCGAATGTATACGGGAATTCAGCCGAAAGGAAAGCGCGCCAAAGTACGATATATTAATAATCTCGCTGTGAACTGTGGTCTTGCACGCGTTAAACTTTATAAATTATATCATATGTGTTATTCAGACATATACCTAAGCTATATTACTACAAAGTTTCATCAAAAAAGTAATAAACTTCCATACATCATAAATGCGAAAGTTTGTGAGAATGGATTAGGTACTCAGAAACTTTAGCATTTATAATATTAGAAGGAATTGGAGGATGGACACATATGATTTGATGTCCTGTCTTTAAAATTAAATTCTGTAACGTTAACTCACCCGGTTGAAGCCTGCTTCAAGGTAGGAAAGCACTGCAAAGTCATCTTTGAGATAAACGCTGCAACAAAGAAAAACATCATTATATTAAGTAATAAAAACGGTTTTTATTCACATAGGTACACTGTAAAAAAGTTCTTGTAATTAGTCCGAATATGTTTGTTGTAAATATTTAACTGTAGATAATACGTAGAACTGCGGCATGTGTTAAATAATTTTGAATGAACATTTAATTTACGAGTAAGTTAATTAATTATTAATTTAAAAATTGTTCAAAGTTAAGTTACACGGCCAGCTTATTAAGTTATTGTCAGAGTGATTATTTTTAAGTTTTGATACTTTTGTGGGTATTAAATTTGTGGGTTACATATAACATTTAATTTACGAGTGAGTTAATTAATTATTAATTTAAAAATTGTTCAAAGTTAAGTTACACAGCCAGCTTATTAAGTTATTGTCAGAGTGATTATTTTTAAGTTTTGATACTTTTGTGGGTATTAAATTTGTGGGTTATATAGAACGTCGGTCACACTTTTATACTAGGTACAATGCAGGTATAGTTGTTCTCACCGGATCGTAATTGATCAGCTAGGTTAAGCATCTAGGCACGCGGTGAATACATGGAGGGGTCTCCAGGGGGCTACCATCGTGGTATAATTTCTGGGCTTCCCTGTGCTACGGAGGGCATATTAAATTGCAGGTCCCGGTTGTTGTCAGTCAACCACAGTCGTTAAGCTACGTCAGATCAGTTAGTCCTATTGAGCGGCTTAAACAACTCGGAAACCGGGCTAACCACTCACTGTCTATACGATAAGTAACTAAGTATATAGTCGGTAACTTCGGTTGATCTTGGACCCCGTAGTTAACATTCGGCCAATATCATTATGAAGTCTTGGGACGACAGATATTTTATCGTGCTGTTAATTAAACCATTTTATTTTTATAAGTTAAAACATCAGCAGCTTCTACATATTCCACTAAGTACATACTTAACTAGTTAATAAAAAAAAATCCTTCCGTAACAAAGACTTCCTTGCTATAACAGTGAAAAGCTGATTGTATTCTAGCGTCTAGTTTAAAGTCTCACGGTCAACTGTTCAGGCAATAATTTTCACTGCATTTTATTCAAAGCTTACGGCAGCTGATTCGAAGTTTGCTAAGGGGTATTCTTATTTACATTGAGATATTATCTAGCAGTGTTCGTTTATCGTTACCTTTGTTCGCGTCTATTCAGATCGTAGTAGAGCTCTACGGCACTAAAACACGGGCGAACTAATAAACCTAACAGTAAATTTAAAATTTAAATGATTATAAAACTAACTTAGTTATAAACATTTATATATCTTGTCTGATAAAAAATACCGCGTTAGTATAGCGCGTTCTTCTTTTCTTGGCGGGAATAAATTGGAGATACTTTACCGACCTTTGTCGCAAAATAACTGTTAGTATACAGTAGCTTCTTTGGTGAAACAAGTAAAGTCGTGTGTTATTGTGATGTTACTTGCAAAATTAGGACTGTATTTAGGACTGCGGACTAGTAAAGTTATATGTTAATATGACGCTAGTTGCAAAATAAGTGTTAGTACGTAATTTTTATGGCTTCACTACAAGTTACAACATATTTTTTTTATGACCTTACATACTAACAGTTATTTTGCGAGAAAGAAATAAATGATGATTGATTGATTTGTTTGCCGATAAATTCAAAGCTTCAAGAGCGGATTTTAAACATTTCTAGCTTTTGGTGTTATGTTTGCGTCTATTTTTAAGGCTCTTACTTTAAGTATAGTCAAAAACAATCAAATTCGGTGACCGGCCATAACAGTATTGTAAAAAAAGATTTTTTTAGAATTCAAAATAAATAAAATATTTTAGTAATTACGAACTACCACAAAATTATCAAGTGTTCTATAAGAGTAGTAAATTAAATTTGAGAACATACGATTTACACACGTTCGAAAAAATACTTAACATACAAACGAAATAACTTACTAATACCCTGACTGACAAAATATCAGTTTTAACACTTTGCAACCTATAAATTTCATGATTTCTTCACAGTAAGAAATTTTCTTACACATTTGTACACTTTGTAAAACTCGTAATATCCATTAAGCGAGGTTATTTTTTCATACGTCTACGCAATATGTTTTCCACGCCCGGTGACAGTTTACATGAAAAACAGGTATATTGTTTACCGGCGTAAAAGATTCCAGGAATACTGTTGATGAAACAAGGCAAGCTTTCATAACATGTGCCACGATGTGAACGTGTTTTGATTCCGTGCTTTATAAAGGAATGGATTGGTATTTAATATTGTAAAACGTGCAGGAAAATTAATAACATTGAACTCGAATCCACACTAAATATCTTGTAGTTAATATAATACATCTTTCCGTCTTATAAAATAAATAAAACAACACAGCGGCTTCAATATAAACTAAATTTTGTTTTAAATGCTGCAATTTCTTATGAATTAATGGACTTTAACATTTTTGTTGCCAAGCTAATGTAAAAACCAGCCAAGTGCGAGTCGGAGTCGCGCAGGAAGGGTTTCGTACCATAATCTATAAAAACTAATAAAAAAAATCACGTCTTTATTTTGATTTTTAGTATTTGTTGTTATAGCGGCAACAGAAATACATCATCTGTGGAAATTTCAACTGTCTAACTATCACAGTTCATGAGATACAGCCTGATGACACACGGACAGACTGACAGCGAAGTCTTAGTAATAGGGTCCCGTTTTACCCTTTGGGTGCGGAACCCTAAATAATTAATAAAATTATAAATATTTTTAAATTTACGCATTTTGTAAGGTTATGTTGTGTTGGGAGAAAGAACTAAGTACTTAGTTTGCCTAGAAGTTAAACGCTTAAATCTAAAAGGTTTAACAGCGGATTTTACACACAGATGACGAAGAGATTAACAAATAAATGAGTTATAATATAGGGTTTTTCTTTTTATGCTTTTGTGCTGAGCCTTACAAAAATATAGTAAATAACATGTCCTTCCGTTTCTTAAATTATTGATTTTGGTGTATCAAATTTCAAACTAAAACAATCGTTAATTAAATAAACGCATGTACTATCACCACCAGGCACCCAGCCATCACGTAATCCTTGCAAGACATTCAATTTAAATTACAGCTGGGACCCATTCAAGGACAAATGTATCGGAGCACCAACTCCAATTGAACTTAATTATCTTAAATTGTAATAAATACCTATGTTTATATTTTTTTTTGTGACTGCATGTGAGTCGCAGTTGTTAACCCGCTTGCTGCATTATACTATAAAAGACAGCGTGTTAGTGATAGGTTATATACCAATGTTCGTAGTATCTATCGACGGTCACCGTAGCCTAGTTGGTAGTGCTCCTACCTACGAAGCTGGTGGTCCTGGGTTCGAATCCCGGTAAGTGCAAATATTTGTGTGATGAGCACGAATATTTGTTTCTGAGTCATGGATGTTTTCTATGTATTTAAGTATTTATCTATCTATATAAGTATGTATATCGTCGCCTGGTACCCATAGTACAAGCTTTGCTTAGTTTGGGGCTAGGATGATCTGTGTGACATTGTCCCCAGGTATATTATATTATTATTATCTATAAGGGTATTATTCACCCTTATTGTTGTTGTGGTTATGTAGGATAGAGCGATGTGAAAATTGGAAAGGAACTCAGCACTTTAGATAGGACAGCATTTTAGCCGTCGTAGTTCGATTCCTGCAAAGGACCACTAACAGTCGGTCTCAATAATTTATCTATCTCTTACTAGAAGTTAAAATAGCTACCATTAGTATCTACCGGCGACTTTTTCCGTTTCTATAATCAGAGATAGATAGAAATACTTATCTGTGACTGGAATCTATCTTTGGGAGGATCTATCGCTTACCATAGATAAGTGGGTTCATAGAAAAAAAAGCAGAGTGTTTCAATAACGCTTTGACAGTTATCTAAGACAGCTCTATCGCAGATTTCGGAGGTAAGTGCGTGACCAATAAATCGCTTCTTTAAGTCTACTCAGACTTAAAACAAAGATTTATTGTGCGTGCTTTGAGTCGTTTAATTGCATGTTTCTACAGTCCCCTGTGATATAAGTTTATTTTATTCCTAGTGCGGACGTTGCTTAAAAGAAAAAGAAAAGTGGTATGCGTAATTTAATAATCGACTATGTTTCAAGTTCCTCTATATTTTAATTTGGAAATAATATGTTTAATGCTTCAGTGGGGTCAAACCAGCGACTTCTGTCTGACCCGTTTGATTACCGATTTTATGACTAACTAGCTGGTGCCCACGACTTCGTCCGCGACAAATTTGAATTATTACCAATGTAACTACTTACTTCTAGCTTAATCTAAAAAAAAATACTTTTAAAAGAAATAAGCAATATAAATTTAAGAAAACCTAACCTATAAATAACCTAGATAAGAAATAAAATAAAGACTACTTTGCTACTGTTATTTAAAAAAAAGACCCGATATCATAAACCCAAAAATATCAAAGAATACATATCAATTGTCCTTAAGTAAAGTCAGTAAGTCAAATAAAGTTATATAATAATCAACGATGCATTAATCACCAAGGTAACTCGCATTAGCTTAGGTTGCGACCACGGCATTGATAGGTCTAATATCACATTTTGTGAAAGAAACCATAGCGCGATCTAAAACGATGATTACACCATCTACTAACAAAAATATAACCTTGTAAAGCAGTAAAATTAAGATGTGGGCATATATCTTGGGTGAGATTTAGGCGATCATCTTTTGATTCAGTTTTGGACTACCTTTTACTTCAAGCATTTATTTATTTTAACCGATATGTCAAATGAGTTCTGCGATCTGAAACGATATAAAAGCCATCGAGTTACAAAATTGTGAACTTGTAGATCAGTAAAATTAAGATGATATTTTTTGGGTGCGATCATCTCGACACGAACAATTTATACTACGCTAACTCGAATTTTAGGTCAATGACTTTTTTATCCCAATTTTATTAAATTGACGTTTTTTAATACGTTATGAAAAATACCAAAAGAAAGAAGTTACAAATCTTATAAAACGCTAAATCTTTACTTAGACGACAACAAACACAACATTTTAAGCAATAAGAAACGAATTTCTCTATAATTTAAGTTGGCGTACATTTTTGGTGTTGACCTATTGAATCAGTTATGGATTACCTTTTTTAACAACAAATTATTCCCTTGATTGCTTTATTTTTAACTGAAATACCAATTTACATGCTTATAACTCCAAAAAAAAAAACAGTTTTTCATACAAACTTACATCCCCTATTTTAGTCGTCTTTAGGGGTGGAATTTCCAAAATCCTGATGATATATTTATAATGTTTAAATGAAAGGTGAAATACCAATTTTCATGCGTTTACCTTAAAAAATGTCACATTTTTCATACAAACTTCCATCCCCTATTTGTCACCCTATAGGGCTGGAATTCCCAAAAATCCTGAAATACATATTTTTAAATGAAAGGTCAAATATCAAATTTTCATGAGTTGACCTTAAAAAATGTCACATTTTTCATACAAACATCCCCTATTTGTCACCCTACGTGGTAGAATTCTCGGAAATCCTGAAACACATACTTTTAATTTTTAACTGTAATGCTAAATACCAATTTTCATGCGTATCACTTAAAACTTGTTGGCACTGTTTTCATATAAACTTACATCCCCAATTTTACGACCTTGGGGGTGGAATATTCAAAAATCCTGAAATATATATTTTAATTTTTAACTGCAAGTCTATATACTAAAGCCTTTAACATCATAATTAAGCACTTTCATAAAATATTTCATCCCTTATTTTAGTCCCTTAGGGGTGGTATTTTCAAAAACCCTTCTTCAGTGGATGCCTACGTCATAAAAGGTAACTACTGTCAAAATTCAAGTCCTAACTGCAGCCGTTTAGACTGTGCGTTGATATGTAAGTCAGGCAGTATAAAATTATATCCCCTATTTTCCGCCCTTGGGGGTGTAATTTCCAAAAATCCTGAAGTAAATGCTATATATTTTTAACAGAAAGGCCAAATACTCATTTTCATGCGTTTAACTTCAAAAATATCGCATGTTTCATACAAACTTACATCCCCTATTTTATGACCTTCGGGGTGGAATTTTCAAAAATCCTGAAACATATATTTTTTATTTTTAACTAAAATGACAAATGCTAATTTTCATGCGTTTAACTTAAAAATTGGGACTTTTTTCGTACAAACTTACATCTACTATTTTTTGCCCTTGGGGGTGAAATTTCCAAAAATCCTGAAACATATATTTTTTATTTTTAACTGCAAGGCCAAATACCAACTTTCATGCCTCTAACTTCAAAAACGGCAAAGTTTCATACTAACTTCGCACCCCCGTTTTACCCCCTTAGGGGTCGAATTTCGAAAAATCCTTCCTTATTCCTTGTCTACATTATAAGGAAAACATCTGTGCAAAATCTCAGCTTTCTAGGGCCAAGGGTTTGGGCTGGGCGTTGATGAGTCAGTCAGTCAGTCAGGACTTCTCTTTTTATTTATATAGATTTATAAAAACTTATTATAATATCTCTACCTCTATTCTAGTAGCCGAGATATAAAGGTCATAGTCATACAAAATGGTTAACATTTTTGTTCGGTTTCAAATCAAAGCAAAATGTTATAAACTATTATTAGAATAACACTTTGCGATGCGCATATGCTTAAATTAAATTTCAAAATATAATTATATTAGGTAGGCACCGATATCTTTAAAAATAGTCTGTGCTTGGTCACTTCGATTGTTGCATTTAATTTCATTTTTGACACCCTAAGCGGCAGAATGCCTTGGATTTTATCTATTTATTACCACCTACCATTGTAACCATATTCTCGCAAATAAATATAATTAAAATATTAAGTAATATGATTAATATTCTAAACTATCAAAGAGCAAGCGCAGTGCTTTTTATATTTATTTTAATCATCATCATCATGTCAGTCAAAGTACGTCCACTGCAGGACAAAAGCTTTTCCAAAGAATGGGGGGATATACCATAATCGTCACGCTTGGCAGACGGGTTGGCTATCGCAGTTTGATGTACACAGTTCACAGATAAACGCTGTTGCCCGTTCTCTGGTAAGTATTCCCTTGGTCGATTTCTACGCCCCCCACGGGATGAGATGATATTCTATGCCATCACTACACAGCAAAATAAAATATTTACACAGTAAGTAATAATAATAAAACATTCTGTGTGTACTTATGTACACGCGTTAGAAGTTATACTTCTTTGGCGTATGGAAAAAAATAACTAAAATGCAGTAGTGATTAACGATAAATATTAAAATTAATCAAAAAGATTTTATTTAAATAAAAATACTAGAATATACAACTTGAACATAGTTATCAATTTTCATACCACCTAGAACTAACTTCATACTGTTAAATTTAGGTGTCGGTGTGCGCGCGCATCGTAAAAATTCACTCTCATCATTTTTCTCCATCGCGCCAAAAGAAGTATAACTTCGAAAATAGTAATAATAATAAAAGAGTACCTAATCACAGTTCCAAGATTTCAAATTCATACCTTTTGACTCACCGTCAAAGTGTAACATTAATCAACAACTGATAATTCAATCAAGCTCTACCAAAGCCTTCATAAATTAAATAATATTAATCCTTGTAAAACATTTGTATTAAACACAGCTGGGGTCCATTCATCAGGCCATCTGAAACGAGACGCACCGTTCTCAATAGAGACCGTCCGGAATCCGGATCGAACAATATTATCTCGTTACATTGTGCTGTAGAATTTCGTCCGAAATCGGACAGGATCCAGACAATGGGCCGCAGTCTAGTTCGGGACCGAGTTTTGAGTAGTTTTCGGTAGGTATTCTGTATTTTGATTTAGGTGATGGTGAGACAATATAGTTTCAGTTAACCAATAGATAGATACTATTGATATTTCTACTGGCCGAATTTCGGCGACGGTGGCCAATCTAAAACGATAACATATTATATTGCAGAAGGGTATGCGCAAACGCAAGTGCAGTCTCCATTCCTTCACTCCATAATCTGATATGACGGCTATCCGACACAACCTGGGACAGATTTATGTCTTCTCCGTGGCACGGGCGTATAACACCGTCACCTTCCAGACTCTGGGCTGCAAATGGCCGTTTTTTGTCCAGAAAAATCCCAAATACAGTTTTTCACACATTAATGGTAGACTAACATGGAGATCTATTGATAGAACCTGCTTGGTACTAAGATATCTTAGGTTAGTAACTAAATATTGCGCATTTTTGGACAAAAGATTAGGGAATATGCCATAATCGCCCAGCTTGGCAGACGTGTTGGCTATCACAGTATGATCATAATTAGCAGGGAGACGCTGCTGCCCGTTCTCTGGTACTTATTCCCTCAGGTTGACTAGTACACCCCTCCCCCACATGATGCGATGTGGAGAGGAGGTGATGTTCATAACGTTTTCAATTGTTCTCACTATGGTGTACCATATTCAGGGAATATCATAATGCGAATTTGTTATCGCCAATATATACCTATACCAGTAGGTATATATTGGTAAAGTTTTAATTTAAGACTTTAATAATGTAGGAAATATAAACAAAATTTCTATTCCATATATGTTTTCCATATACACAGGTAACCTAAGAACACTAGAAATAGGCTGTTGTAGAATAAATTCGATTATTTTACCAATACTCCATAACGAAGTACCTGCCCTTGTTTGTTTAGTTGACCCTCTACCGTAAAACACGTTGGAAAGAATTTCAGGGATACAAATTGAATTTTCTCCATCTCTATTTACATATTTTATCGTTATTTAAGAATATTCAATAATTATTGGAGTATAGCAATTAGTTATAATTGTCCAACTTTATTTAATAGATATTTTTTTATGACTGGGACAAATGTTCAAATTATGTGTGTAAGTTTTCTTTTTTTTATTCACCCTGCATTTCTTTTTACCCCGTTAAACGCTATAGAAAAATATACAATAAAAAGGAATGCTTCACTTACTAAACTACCTTAGATATCTTATTTATATTTTGGTCTTAGAATAGGCGGTTAGTTATAATTGTCAAATTGTATTCAATAAATAATTCTTATGCCTGAGATAAATATTCAGATTAAGTATATAATTATGTGAGTTTTCTCTAACTTGATTCACCCTGAAGTTAACCCGTTTTACCGTTTTTTTTATGAATAATAAATAACGGGATTTTATTTCCATAAAAGTTTTAATTTTTAATTGTTTCGAGATAGCATAGTAGTTATACCGTTAGAGTCAGTGGTCTCGAGTTCAAGCCCAAGGTAGGTTTACACACCACTGAATTTTCTCATCGAAATGCGTATTTTTATAAATTAATAATTTCATACGTAACATGCTGAAGGCAAATAACATCGTGAAGAAATGTCCAAGCCTGGGAGTTCTCCAAAAATGTGTAGTCTGCTAGTCCACACTAGGCCAGCGTGGTGGGTTATGGTCTCTGCGCTCTAATGGTGTGAAGAGGCCCTTGTCTTGCAGTGGAATAGTAATGGGCTGCGTCATCATACATTTATAGTGTGGTCCGACACCCAGGCACAGAATAACTAATCGTGCTCATCACACAAAGTTTTGTTTTGGGTGGGGTCGAACCCACGACCTCTGGTTTAGCAGTCAGGGACACTAAGCACTAGACCAACTGGCCAGTCATCAGAACATCGCAGTAACAATACGTTGAATGAGCAAGGCTTTGCAATACAACTTTTCGATGTAACGAAACATCGCTGTAACAAGACGTCAATTGAACAAGGCGTCACGATATAGAGAATATATAGAGATATAGAGTTTTCGAAGAAACAAAATTCGATGACACGGTTTTCACACTCAAGTAGGAATTCCATTAAACGCTGCTTTAATGGATCTTAAGGCCACAAGTAGGTAATCTAGTAAGACTCATAATATATATTCGCAGCTCAACATAGCGACTGTCGCTCGATCCGTGTCACTGACAATAATACACACAAATCTAGCCGCTTTGCTAGCTGTCACTTTTGTGTATAAATACAAATCGCTAGGATTTGCTTTTGTATGTAAATAATGCATATTTTGTGTACTAATACGAGCAGTGGCGTTGTTAGCTGTATTTTTGAAATATTGTCGTGCAAAGCTCATATTATATATAGGACTGGAACACAAAGGGACTCTTAAACGGTTAAAATATATTGTTGAATACTTACGATTATCCTATATTACGTAGTGATACATCGACAAGACTGATAAATTATACTCTGTCCATTTATTTATTATCCTTTTGACATTTTGAGACCGTTCGAAATTAGTTATACCTTCACACGTAAACTATTCGATTCGAAATAATAACTAATCGGTTTTATTTAAGAGGAACTTTGAATAGATTTAATGCGTCAAAAAATGTTCTTCTTGTTTATTGTTTTTTATTATTATTAGATACTATATCTATGACTCCAAGATTAATTATTTTCATGGCATTAAATCGGAATCTTGTAATTTAAGTTCAAACCAAGAGAAAAGCACAATAACTCTAGACATTAATTTATTTCTTTTTTTAATAAATTCAAGAATGACAATATCAATTTTTCGCACGAACTCAGAACCGCTAGACCGACGAAGCAGTTCAAAATTTACAGTTCTCAAAAAACCTGTGATAATTATCGCGCTATTTTTACGCTTTCAGCGGCATAAATGTTACCGGCATCAACGTCGTTTACGTCGTTGACCGGGATGGCGTCTTAATACACGAAGTATATTAAGACGCTATCTCGGTATACTTTATCCTCTGTTCCTGCCTTTATCTCTCTACACAAAACGAGTAGTCTCAGTAGTCCGTAATTGGTCATTTGTAACGAAACAGAGCTTAATCTCAATCGTGTAAATCCGTGTGGAACAATAAATTATAGCTTTGTTATACAATTAATCTTGATAACATGTCGAGCGGTAATTTAATGCTAGTTTTAACGAGTTAATTCCACTTAAATAAAATTTATTGCAATTTGTACAGCCTTCTGGATTACATTGTGACATGTTAAGACAAAAAGAGCTATTTCGGTCTGTATGTTTTAAAATAAACCCAAAGTAAATGATGGAGAAATATGATTGTACCTGGGTATTCAAACTCCTGTTTTTATATCGTTACTGTCATTTAAGAGATCTCACAGATCTCACTATTTTGGCCTTCATAAATGGCTATACTTTAATAAAGGGATTTTTTACCACAAAATCATCAAACTATTATCATTAAGTGTGCTATCCGGTTATAGCACACTTAATGATAATAGATTACTGAGGTATTACACTTGTGTTCGTCACTCACGCGTTGCAAACGTCCAAGTTACTCGTGAAGTGAATATGAATAAAGTACCAAACTAGACATAATTACGCAAAAACAATGTGAAAAGAAGTGGCACTAATGAAATGGGTGCGAAAACTTAAAATATTTTCATTCTTTATGTGGTACTTCTTGTGTGTGTATATATTTATATACTTTGAGGGCGTTTCTTGGTATTAATCTATGAGAAACAAATACAATTAATTAACTAACTAATAAAAAAGAAATGAAATACCTAAACCTAATAAAAATAATCTACAAATCAAAAACTACATAGTAACTTTTTTTGTGTAAATTACACAAAAAATTTACCTACTGATAACTACGCTTATTCGCTCACGTATACCTGTTACTATACTTATATTTAAACTGTAACTCTATTTTAGAACAACTTACATACATTTTGCACCCATAAGTATAGTAGTTCATTACTTTGGGATACTCGCGTATATATAGTATCGAAATAAACTAGAATTCGTTTTTCGCGACTAAATGTATTTATACTGTAAATTGTCAAATAGAAGAGTCATTTTGGACGCGACTGAAGCTAATATTAGTACAAGAATCAGAATTGGTTTGGATAACATGTACGCGTAGGTATGAGTGTATATCGAATGTACATAGGTACAGACGCCAGCACGACAAGCTACCCCAATCTGTCAAATTTGCCCAATTGAAAGTGAACCTTATACTTACATGATAAAGTTGAAAATCTATAAAAGAAACCCATTCTTGAATCTGGGACACGCTTCGGCTTGTTGTTGTTGTTAGTAGTTGAAAATCTTATGTGGCTTAGATATCGCACAAAACGGTCCATGATCCAGATTGTTATCATTTAATACGTTTTAATCGAGTAGCATAAACATTGACTTACTAATTTGTTAAACGAGTACTATTTTATTATACAGTTGAAATAAATTAATTGTTAAAAAAAGATATTTATTTAAAATCTAAGAATAAGAGGTTAATTATAATATTATTTCTAAACTATAATACCTATTAACTATGAAACTTAATATTATAACTTAAAATAAACTTTAGTGATACGCTTTCTACGTGTTAAATATCTACTACTGACTACATTGAATCGCATAAAGGAAATTGGACTGTACATGCCCATAGTGATGCCCCGAGTATCGTAAGCGTAATAGGCTACGGTATCACGGGGAACTTCGAAACATATAACAGCACATCCAGACATTATCACCAAACCAAATGTATTTTATTAATTATCTATACAACATGTAACTTAATTAATGCACATTCTGAAAATAGTTTGTTCAGAATCGTTTACTGAATTGATTTATATCATTTTTTATATAGGTAATTTTTTATTCCTAAATAATTATACTACGGAAATTATTGCCATATTAACCCTGTACAGTCAAAACAAATAAAAATGGACCGTAAGTTAAAGTAATTAGACGTTTAAATTCGCAGTTTTATTTGTATTCATACAAATTCCATCATTCAATACAAAAAACATAAAAATAAAGAAAAATAAACTTTATTCCAGGAAATTAGGTAAATAAAATACTTATGCGTGTTAAATTAAAAATTCAGTGTATGTATTATGATTACAACATAGGTAATATTCTAATTGGGGTGTTTGAGGGTATGCGTTAATTACCTTACATGTTGTATAAGTATGTATTTACAAAAGAAAAATAGTATATGTATCTCTAGTATATCAGTTATCTGGTTTCCGTAGTACAAGCTCTGATTAGGTTGGGATCAGATGACCGTGTGTAAAATATGTCCCATGATATTATTTTTTTATTATTATCATTGGTTATTTGGCGTTAAGTATGATATTGTACAGACGCCAGCCCATCAAGCTACCCCAATCTGTCAAATTTCTTTTCACAAAGCATAAGGTTCACTTTCAATTGGGGAAACTTGACAGATTGGGGTAGCTTGATGTGCTGGCGTCTGTACATTGACTTTAAATAATAGCGCCTGCCTTTTATGAGAATGATCGTCTCTTAAAGGTATATATAAATCTACATAGAAATACATGTATACAATATAAACAACACACACTAATAATATTAAGCTTACTTTTGGGGTCAAGTAAAGTAAGCAAAAAAAGTAGCCAAGTTGTGCCTCGAGGGTCGAATATTCCCATTGATTACCTATTCAGGGTAAAGAGAGCAACACAAAAGGGTGCGTGTATCTACCTATGTTGTAACCAATATCAACTCACAGATTTCATGATCACTCAGTTCTTTTACATTTTGTTGAGTTGCGAGTGTGAGTTCGAAGGGCATACATTCTTCAATGATTAGTAAAATCACATCTTAACTGTGATGATATCTGTGTCAGAGTGGGTAAGCCAGTCACATCTTTGAGCAGGAAGCGTCGCAGGTTTGATTTCCGGATCGAACAAAACAATTGGTGGATGGACTACCCTCTGTGCCTCGAAGAGCAGTTAATCTGTTGTAAAGAAGAAGTCAGGTGTCAGAGTTTATTTGGTTTATTACTACTTACTATAGTAATAAACCAAATAAACTATGACACCCGACTTCTCTATTCGTCAAGGTAGGTACCAGATGGAAGTTAAATAAGAGGAGCATATAATTGCAAAGTATACAATTAGCAGCCTTAACACTACCATGTGCTCTCTTCCAGACTACCAAGGAATGGGCGGGAATAGAGATTATTTTAGGGAGACACTACTAGGGGGTAATATTAATACGGTCTACATTGTTAACTGTATTCATTATTTTGGCCCGATCAGGTTATTGAACCTAGGATCTCATTATCATATGCTACCACTAAGGAGGCAGTCAAATCATATCACACTTACACTTACATTTGCTTCTTAATATAGTGCAAACAAGCCATTACTCAAACAGGAAATACTTAGAGTAAAAAAGCAATTTCGGAACCCGACAAGGATATTAAAACGGATAAAATTCTCGCTTCATTTTATTCATATTTTGTTACTAACAGCAATTTGGACGTGATTTTGATAGCTCAGATTACTTGGGGGTGGAAGTTTAAAGTTTATGTTTCTTGTTATTAAAGGAAAATCTGAATAAAGTAGGTATTTATTTAAAAAATCTATTTAACTACTTTATATTTTCATGGCAAAAAAATATTGAATTGTTGTTGTGTACACGTGTGGAACGTGCGATTTTAGCGATCATTCCCTGATTGTCACGAGAACTTCGATGATACAGGTTGTACAATACAATTTGACACCTACTCAGATTCTAATAAGCTTCTGACTCCCTTTGGATATTGTCCCCACCCCTATTCACCCTGGGATGTCTATTCTCCCCATTTTACCTTAGATATTAAATAATGCAACCCTTTACCAATCCGAGGTAGACGCTCTGTCTTAAGCTACGAAACAAATTCGGGATACTCTTGCAAACACCCGTTCGGAAGTTTACTAGATATTACGGTAGTACTAGATTTAGGCTTTGCATTGCAAATAATGTTTTAAAATTAAAATTTTGTAGGTTGAAAAGCTTTCAATTTGGTAACATATTTCACATGCACCTGTGAAAATATCAGTCGGCCATATTTGTAGAAAAAAAGCCGATGGATAACACCTATAACCTCCGAAAGGGTGTTAGCAAGGGAATCCCAAATATGATCTGCACGTGTGTATCGTTCATAGCTAAACGCCGAGCACTTAGCTCAGATTGGTAGAGGGTGTTGGTTCGAGACCCGCCAGACGATTAACTTTATGGTATTAAGAATGTATGAGAAAGGTGAGGTGTTACCGAGCCTTTAAAATATATATTCTATCATACATACATCTACATAATTTTACCACATGTCTCGTGTAGGAAAAAGTGTAGCAAGATGAATGAAGTGGTCGTAGGTTTTCCAGCTCATTGGGTCGAAAAGTTGCGGCCCAGCAAAAATCCAGTCAAAGATTTTCCCAGTGGTTAGACGCTTAAGTTGGTGACCGGGTGACCCTTCACTTTATCGGACTATGACGGCTTTGTTGTTTAATCTTTTGAACACAGGTAATGGGTTGAAATATTTTCGATTAATTCGTAGGAATTTCGTAATATACCCACGATCTTTAATTAGTAAAACCTTTAGAATCTAGTGTTTGACATTTTGGTTTTTTTTTCCAACCAAACAAGCCAAATCAGCGAACAATCATATGAGTCACCTGAATTAAAGTGGTTACCGTAGCCTATTTATTATTATGTATTACGCTTACCCCTCATTCACTAGTTATCGATATTTTTCTGGTGAGTGTACTGATATCTAGTGTGCTTATGAAGTAAGTAGCCAAGGCTAAGGTCGCGTATTCAATTACCGTATGGAACAATTATTTGTGTATCACATAATATACTGTTGGTCTGGTACATGCCCTTGCGAATTATAAAATAAAAATAAAATCAAAAAGGTTTTCATTCACTTAGACTTTAAAAAAGCGCTTGTAAAAAGTTAGAACATGTTTGTAGTAATATAGTTGTATACATTATTATTTCTAGTAACATAGATATTTAGGTACACATTGTATTGATTGTATGAAAACATTTATAAAATTTATTTTATTATAGCATTGATATTTAGCTAGCTCGTATCAAGTTATTGTCAAGAGATTATGTTTAATTATCTAGTTTAAGTCTAATATTTTTACTACATATTGTCAATAGTTCTGTCTATATTAAGGTATTATTATTATGACGGACCTTGTGTTAATAACGACGGTCGCGCTTTAATGCTACCACCGGATCTAATGCGCCCCAACTGAGAAGACCTAGTGAAACAAACTCAGTGGGTTCATGTACTACCGGTTTCAACACGACCCAGTTGAGACGGTCCAGCGAAACATACTCAAGCGGGCATGAACCCGGGATTACGTAAATCATCATTACGTAAATCATATCCACGATTAAAAGACAAATATTCATTTACACAAAAATATTCAGTTTTGACAGGTTGTTCAATAAGTATCTACATATATCAAAAACACGTCAAGTATGAGTCAAGTTGGTAAACTGCGACTTCCATCTTCTATTTGGACGACTAAAAGATTATTTATTTACCACCAAAAAACGGACCGCGTAAATAAGTTGAGTTGTGCATGGCTTTTAAGCTATAGTTATTGCATATTGTTTGCTTTTTCGTTATATTTTATTGCTATATTACTTATTTTTTCTATTTTAGGATTTTTAGGTATAAACGAAACTCTATATCACTATTTACAAGCGGGTTATCCCACGCTAAAGTTAAGAGTAGTACTTTCAAAGTTGATCATCTGGGATAGGATCAGGTATAAATACATACTAGATATACATATGTATAGTCCAGTAACAGATAAGCTGACTGATAGACTAACAAATAGAGACAGACAGTCCAAAAATCATCAAGTTTATGACGTCAGGCACAGTGCTCTAATAATACCTAAGCTTGAATAATACTTGTACCCTTTGATTGTGTACAGGTAGAAATTTTTAAGTCCTCTTTAATCCAATCATTGAAAGTCGCAATGAAAAAAATAATGGGCTACCTGATTTTCACCATTAATTCATTATTCCGAAATATTTCTCTGTATTATTAACTTGGTAAGTTTGAGATGGCATATTTTAATATTTTGGTACTGCGTGATATACTATAAGGTAAAAATAATCACGTATTTAATTATTTTCCTCAAAAATGCCAAACCAAAGTTGGCAGAACCAAGTTTAATTTATGTCTTAAATCACTTCACTTCATTTTGTAAATAAAAAAGTAAATGGTTCCCGCCAGTATCACCGGCAGATTCGCTAATTTAAATCTGAATAAATAAGAGAGATGACAGTATCAGTCTCCGAGCTGTGTAAGCCTGTCGAGCTTCAACTTAACTTTGATTCTCACACAACAGAGTAAAAACACAAGACTTATTTAGAATAGAATAGAACTTTATTAACCAAGAATTAACACGTTCATACAGAGTTGTTATAATAAAGTATACAAATTTTTATTGCCAATATAAATATGAAAATGCGAAACTCCCTGCACTAGGCTGAGCCTGTCCTATTTATCACACTAATATAATAATAATAATATAATAATATCTAGGCACAATGTCACACAGATCATCCTAGCCCCAAACTAAGCAAAGTTTGTACTATGGGTACCAGGCGACTATATACATACTTATATAGATAGATAAATACTTAAATACATAGAAAACGTCCATGACTCAGAAACAAATATTCGTGCTCATTACACAAATATTTGCACTTACCGGGATTCGAACCCAGGACCACCAGCTTTGTAGGCAGGAGCACTACCAATAGTTAAATTGGAATATCGCTGACCATAGGTTTATTTAAGTACCTGCCGCCAAAATAAGCTCATTAAATCTTGTCACCTAACTGGTGATAAGATTTAATGAGGATATTAATTTAGCTTTAATAAAAATGTCATAACATACCTGCTACATAATTAATGTTTACCTATATTGTCTGTTCACCAGATTCAAATAAAGATTTATTTATAAAGGCCGTGATGATTTTTTAATTAAGCTACTGTGAATCCAGAGCGTCCATGCTAGGTCGTAGCAATATTCTGTTTTTCAGTCCCATGCTTCATTTTATTTTTCTGTCGTATGTTATATTGCCGTTTGCTATTATTTCGCAGTTCCTGCCCTAGGGCAGACCAGGTGCATCGAATATGATATTAAATGGAACTATACTATTTATGGGTTCAGTCAGCTGTTAGAAGTTACTGCTGTGGATTTTATTGGATTTTAAAAGTAGTTATTCAAATAAATGGGTACTAAAATTATTTGTTTATTTTTTACTATTGTCGTTTGTATGTATATACCCCTTCGCAGCTGTTGAATTTTCACGGAATAATGGAAAATGTATCTACGTAAGATCATGACATGGAGTTTTATGTAATGTTATTTGATTAATTATATGATAATATTGTATTTAAGTGCATTCTAGTTAAGTGCGTTAGATTTATATCACGCAGATTAAAGGGGTTCTATTTCGATGACCCCAAAAGCACTATTAGAAAACTCAAAAATCAGGATTTTAACCTGTCTATGGGGAAGGTAACTGGTGGTAAATTTTGAAAGTTTATGTAAATATATATTTATCCGTGTGGGTAAGAATATAGAAAATAATGATCAAACTTTGACTTGTAGAGATAAAATTTTATGAATTTTCATCAAAAAATCACTTGAATTGAAGTTTTTGTTATGCGAACATTTCAATGCGCGGGACTTACAAACAAAGCGTGATATAAATAAATGCCCTAAGAGGAGATAAAACCCGCAACACGCAGGTGTAGATATAAAGCATATACTACACTAATAATAATAATAACTTAGGTCAACTAACAGACTGCTATCTGATCCCAAACCAGACAGAGCCTGTACTATGTCAATTAGACAACTTATAAAAA
Source organism: Pseudoips prasinana (assembly GCA_951640165.1). NCBI lineage: Eukaryota > Metazoa > Arthropoda > Insecta > Lepidoptera > Nolidae > Pseudoips > Pseudoips prasinana. The sequence continues at coordinate 24,082,060 of OX621251.1, read as the reverse complement.
TACTTATATATTTCTAAATACAAACATATTATAGATAATCTACACCCATTAAACAAATAATTGTGCTCTTCACACAAAGATATGTTCTGTTGAGGGTGACAAATGCAAGTTAAAAGGCTTTGGCGGACCTCGCTTAGAGAATGTGAAATTTTTGAGGTAACTGTGGTATAGTTTGAATATTTACAGTAATTACACACTTGACAAATGAACGGTCCAATCTTTTATATTCAGTTTTATGATTTCGTACACAAAAGACAAAACGTTATTCTATCTTGTCTCTGTTTCTCTGTTGTGTGAAATAAAGAATAAAAACGATATATAAATAAACAAAAAAAAGTTTAACATTTATAACACCATACTGAACAATTTTTGATAAGGCAGGAGAAATGCCTACGCATGCCACCCGCAAAAAGTGTCTGCGGGTGGGTATGTCAGTGTCGCACCGACTAAACCTAACCAGTCAACCTGCCTTCTGACCCTAAGGACTAATTTGTGTTCTTGAACTTATCTATTTGTCTTGGGTTGGGTGTTTTCTGTATATGTATTTACAAAAAAAGAAGTAAATAAGTATAGCTATCCGTTGTCTCGTATTCATAGTACACGCTTCCAGAACAGCGCCATCTGCCCCAAAGTGAGAAACTTTGGGGCAGATGGCGCTGTTCTGGATATTTATTATAAGCCATAATGTAATTTCAAAACAGGCTTGACGGTATTGATTTGAATAAGACATTTACAAGCTTTGATGTCGCAATAGAAAATCATAGTATACATAAATACAAATGGCAAGGAAGTCTGGTGTATATTTGTCTCGTATAAATGTACATAATTTCTCCAGAGGCGAAAATTGATCAACATCTATTAAAAGGATCAAATAGAAGTATCTCCATTTAAGTATATTTTAGGCATCGAGGATCAACATTTATACTAGCGAACATTTTAGGTCGTCGTTCGGGTCGACGAGTTCTTTATAGCCAGTAAAAGGGATTGCCTCATTAAAACGATGGATTGACTACAGAATATTGCATCGCATTTATTCTTTTTTTATGTACTCCAAATTTATTTGTTGCTTTTGATCAAAGCGTTGGTTGCGTTATATGTGCGCGATTATTTGAAGTTGGAAGTAAACTGCTACGCCGTAGCACTCTACAGTGTACTACTATTCATGGACGAATTTCAACACACTTTTGAAGTGACATGGTAAAGTTGACCTTGGTTGCGGTTGTAGTCATTAAACAACAGTCGTTAGTTAGACGCCTACTGGGCGGCTTGGACAACTCTGATATTAGGGTGACCATAGCCCATACGATAAAGAAAGACAATTACTATTAATTACAGTAGTTATAATGGTTAAGACAGTAAGTTAAATAACAAGATAAAGCTTTTAAATCAGACCTGAAGTTAATACTTCAGGTCTGATTTAAAAGCTTTATATATAGACAGACTTGCTACGCCGTAGCGCTACGCTATGAAACGTGGTCTGCATTAAAATTATATAAATGCATTCTCGTAGCAGTTATTCTGGAGAAAATAATAATGGGTTCAAAAGTTTTTCTCGGCACCAGCATATTAATACTATGTTTTAATCGATGTCTTGTCTAGCTCACTTTACCTAAACATAAACAAAATAGTAAAAATATTTAAGTGACGTCGTAGCACTACTACAGATCACAAAAATACAAATACACCAACATGTAGCAGTCATCTGGGAGTTACGAAACATGAACTCATATTTTGCATTGGCTTCAACTTATTATTGTTCATCCCAGAAACAATTTTCCGATATTAAACTGTAAATTGAACTGGATTTTGGAAAAGGCAGAGATATTTTCGGGCTTTTGCGGAATATTGTGTGCTGTTGTAATTGTGAATCCCTCAAGCCACTAATTTACTACATTTTCATAAAGTGCTTTTAATGGTAGTATAAGCTACCTGGGACATTTCGGATATACATGACATTGGCCGACTAGTTGTTTACTTAGTAACTTGATCCGCCGCGGGTAATGAGGGCCTGAGATCAAATTTCGGGTCGGGTAAGTAAAACGTGATATTGTGATTTTTTTTATATCAAGCCGTAGCGTTGATCCTGTATCTGAACTCTTACCATTCGTGTCAGCTAACGGTCCCCTCAGATCATGAGAGTAAGGGAATCGAAAATGCACTTATGCTGGCGCACATAGTTGTGCACTGTTATATGTCACGCATAGATAATAATAATAATGTCACACAGATCTTCCTAGCCCCAAACTAACCAAAGCTTGTACTATGGGTACCAGGCAACGATATACATACTTATATAGATAGATAAATACTTAAATACATAGAAAACATCCATAACTCAGAAACAAATATTCGTGCTCATCACACAAATATTTGCACTTACCGGGATTCGAACCCAGGACCACCAGCTTCGTAGGCAGGAGAACTACCGACTAGGCTACGAGATTATATGATAACATATGTACTTTCTTTAATAAAAAGCATAGATAAGTAATATGGCAGTGACTGTTATTTGTTACACACACAATAAAGTATAATAGAGTTTTAACTACAACTTTGCTTTCCTTTTTCAATACATAGTATAAAAATCACTATCATCTGAATGATTCAAATTGAATTACTCAAGCATCTTGATTTATTTATAGGTAATATCAAATCTATGACTTAGTTTTTTGGTCAATGTCCATTTCTATGTTAGGGGGAAACTATAAATATTAACTATGTAGTGATAAAATTACGAGCAGATAATTACCAAACTGTTACGCCAAACATTTTTATTTCTATATTACATTTGTATCCAACGAAAGTATAAATTAACCAAACAAAAATCTCAGAGGCGTATCAAGTTTATGTAAAGTGTTTCCTCATCAATCTCCCTTTTACTGGACTTTTGTAATGAAAAGATCGAGATTTTTATAAAAACTCAAATTACGTCGACAAATTTAAATGAGTTTAATGTTGCGAAATATTTTGGGGAAGGGTGGACGGTTTTCAAATAGAAATAAGTAAATTAAATGGAGATAGGGAAGTTTTATGCTTCTAAGTGTCCTAATTTCGACAAATCATTGAGTGAACACAAACAAAATTTACGTAAGTGCTATTTTATTTTTATACACTATTTTTTTCTTAACTTGCTCCAGCCCTATTAGTAGTAGTTATTCTTCTTGGTGATCTTGTCCATCCTTAGGTTGTCTGGAATAGATCGCCGTTAGCGATAAGACCGCCTATTGTTCTATATTTAATACAACTGTATACTTTATATATTAATCATGGTGTACAATAAAGAGTATTTGTATTGTATTGTATTTTGTGAAGTTTAATAAAATAGACAAGTGACGTAAAGTGGAATTTATATTCGATTATTAAATTATCTTGTTTAAGTAATATTATCGATTTATTCAATATTGGGTTATAAAGTAACAAATACGTTTACAAGCGATGCTAAAATAAGGTTACAAGTATGTTAACATTGTTATATTGGATTGGATTTGTGTGACTTCCAATAACAGAAGTACAAGCTTTGTTGTGCATAAAGTTTAAATTAATAAAATAATAAGTAATTATATGCTAATATTTGCATGTAAGGACCGTTGTAAGGACCTGTACTTAGTTATAAGATCGATTTAATGTGCCAACATTACTACGAATAAAGAATATGAAGATGAAAAAAAAATCAATTAAACGCTGATAGTATCATAAAATACTACGAAGCTTGTCAATTAATGGTTTAAATTCCGGTATTTCTTTCTTATTTCTGAGAATTCTTCAGTTTTATAATCAATATTAGTTGGTGGTTTTCTACTCCGAATACAGCTTGCAGTTTAGCTTTAGATATACGAGTATGACGCCTTTAGATAGAACGCAGAGTTCTATTATTTTAATATAACATCCGTATATCTGTGAATGTGTTCTGCAAATAAATGATTGATTGATTGACGCGTTGTTAAGAAATTAACAAGCAAAAAAACATTTTTCAGTTGTATCAACCGTGATTGATAAAAACAGGATGGAAAACACGAAATCTGTATAAAAGATTGAAAAGAAATTTTACGGTACATTCAACGGCAGAAAATTGATACAAAATCGGACATTTGTACATATGTAATGATTACTGCACGTAAGACGGTCGCCTCGCCGCTTCGTGTCGCGGGTTCTAGTCCCGCGCCGGACAACTATTTGTGTGACCCATTAATAGTTGTTCTGAGTCTGGATGTAATTTGTGTCCATTAGTTTGTGTTTGTAAAGTACAGGGATTAGATTCGTTGTCATTAAAAAAATGCTTATATTTTGGGTATAAAATAGTGCGAGGAGCAAGTTTTTCTGAAGTAGATGATTATTGAGAGTACCGTTTAGAAATACTTGACCTTCACACTATATTGAAGTAATTTACGATCATTGGTATTCAATTTCTGATTTTGATCATCTAATTTCGTCGTTGACTGTACTACAAAAGTAAACAAATTTAAATGAAAATGTACATACTAGAATGATGTTGAAAATATATTTCCATATCATCCATTAATCCATTTGGTTAATGTGACACAAATGCCAAAATTAAAATGTATTCTTTCTTCTCTTACAAGGTGCATGTAATGATGGTCCAATATATTTTAAGAGAGCGACAGAAATATAATTTCTTTCTCTCCTAAAAGGACGCATTGTAACGTAATAACACTGTCTTATAGTTCGCCATCAACACCTATCGTTTTTAAAAACATCAGTAAATAATCCAGTTAATACGCTATATACGCTACTCCAGCTTTTTCTGGTCAGTTTCCATTTAAGAATGTATTTAGCCGAGAGTGCTACCCGCAAATTCAATTTATATGGGTTCAAAATTAAATTGTGCCTCATCCTATCACGTCGGCGTGCCTCTACTGACTACAATCTAAAAACGAAACGCTAAACACCATTTGGATATAAACGGATTATAATAAAAAATACACTACGTTCCATCTTCCTTTGGTATCCACAAACTATAGGCAAAATGAATTATTGTGGCGAGCTGGCAACTGTTTTAACAGCTAAATTAAATTGTTTAATTTTCATATTTTTGTTGATAAAACCGAGACAGTGAGAAGAGTACTCAGACTAGACATTTTTAAAAATAAATTGTGTAAACGTGTTTAATTATTATAACTTAACTTTATTTGATCACACTATTGTTACATATGCAACTATCTATTCGTGAAGACCTTTTATTGGCTCTCAGGAACTATAATAATTGCATATGATTTCTATTTGCTGTTGGTCTTCCTAAATAAATAAATAAATAAAAAGTTTGCTTTATGAACATGCAAAGAGGAGAAGCATACTTCAATAATAATTACACTTTACTCCCGTGTAACCGAATCGATCTCATTCCCAGGATTACTATTATGTTATACAGATTAATTGTCTATAGTCTACTAAAGTTAATAAATACAATTATAATCTCCGGAATGTGGTAAAAACGCACGAGGTGTTTCTGTTTAATTAACTGTACTGATTACTACCTTACTTAATCTGATTTGAACTTTCAGCCAAATAATATGATTCTACGATTTGACTATAGGAAATCTCTGAATTCATATAGCCAAAATGTGTGCTAGTGTAGATTATACCTAGTTTTGAGCAACTCAGTAGGTACATTACAAAGCCCTAATGTAAATTTGCGTCCATGCCCCTCAATTAAAAAATATGGCTGTTAATTTTGTATAGATGCAAAATGTTTTTATTTTAAGGTTTTAGGACAGGCAACTTAATGAAGATTTGTTGTCATTTGAATCCTATGAAACCGGGTTTCATTGCGTTCTATATTTGACATATAATTGAATATGGAATAAGTTTATATTAGATTGAATATATTGTGTTTCTTTTTAGTAGTTTGTAATTGTAAATTGTATTATTTTGTGCGAATTTCATATTATACTAAATTTCATTCGTTAAATTCTTTGTTTTTATAGTCGCAGGCCGAATTGAAACTATAGCAATGTTTTCTTAGTACACTCAAATGTTTTATGATAAAACCACACATTTCGTTAAAGTGGTCTCGAGTCGTGACCGACGCGACGTGGGTGCAATAACCTTTGCAATATACTCGACTATGTTTTATCAAAGACATTCAGGGACTTTCGGCCACAAGATTAAAGTACGCGATTTTTTTGTTCACTTTATGAGTTTTGGAATTCAATTATTTATTAGAATTTATTGGCGACGTCTTCTTTTATTTATTCTATAGTGCTCGTATAACATTTCGGGGGGTTAGTTTTGGGTAAGTAGATGGATTAACTTATCATGTTTTAAAATTTTGAAGGGTTATTTTTAGGGTTCAGAGCCGAAAGGTAATTGAATTCCATTGTTGTTAGGCCTCCTACGCACTATGCAGTTAGCCGCAATGTGCCCAGCCGTGCGGCTGACCGTACAAAAATATTTGTACGAGAAAGTAGTTTTTATTCGCACTGTGATGCGGCAGCCGGTCAGCAATATTGATTGCTGACGGCTGACCGCATTCCGGCTAACTGCATAGTGAATGGTAGGCCTAAGTCTGCGGACCGTATATCCACCGATGCTTCAGACCTCTTGCAAATGGTCAGATGACTGATATTAATATAGAGATTGGTAGAAATACTGTGGATGTGGTTTCCGGCCTCTTAAGAATAACAGCGCCACCGCATACCATCCCGTGGGTGTCGTAATAGGCGACTAAGGGATACACCAGGTAGTCGGGCAGCAGGGCCTTACTTTAGCTACCGCCTAACTGCGGTCACCAACTCGCATGCCAAGCGCAGTGAATACGGAAAACCCTTCCAAATGGCAATGTACAGACGCCAGCACATCAAGCTACCCCAAACTGTCAAATTTCCCCAATTGAAAGTGAACCTTATTTATGCTTATGTGATATAGTTGAAAATCTATAAAATAAATTTGACAGACTGGGAAAGCTGGATGTGCTGGCGTCTGTACCTTTGGGAACGCCTATGTCCAGCAGTGGCTACCAGGCTGATGATGTGAAAAAGCTAAAGTATAGAAATCAATGAAATATTCTTAAATAATATCGTTACCTGATGTGCAATAGCCTAAATGTTCTAGCATATTGTAAAAACTACGAATTAAGTAAGATAATTATCACCGTCTTTGCTTTCCGTTGAAAATTTAAAAATATTCATTAATAAATTACAACTGTTTCTGATTGAGAAGGCGTATTATTCTCTAGAGGAATACTTTAACGACAAATATATAACATTGTATTAGTGACATAAAAATTTCATGAACATTAAAAATTATTATTTCTGACATTTATTGAGTATTTCATTCTAGCGAGACATTTAATTTATTTATTGATTTTGTATTTAGAATGTTCACTGTTACCTTTAAGACCTTCTCTTTTTGGCTTAAATTTTGTATTTTTATATTTAGTTTGTTTTTGTAAACTTAGATGGTAATATCAATAAGTAGATGTGATTTTACTCCATTCTCATGGTAGAACATAGTGCACGTAACCTAATTTAAGACCAATCATTATATTCATACCTATGCATGCTTCACAAATAAAAGATTTTTATTATTATTAAGTACATTTTTTAAATTATTAATATATAAATACAACTCCCGCACTAGGGAATCTAATCCCTATGTCTCGGGGTACTTTACAAATATATAATATTCGGACACAAATTACATCCAGACTCAGAACAACTATTTGTGGGCCACATAAATAGTTGGCCGGCGCGGGATTCAAACCCGCGACACGAAGCGGCGAGGTGAATGTCTTAGCTGCTGCGCCACACGTGCAAATTCACACATACATACATATCTACTTTAAAACTTACATCAAGATTGCGATTTTACGACATAGTAACTCTAGTCGTAATAACAAAAACAAACCAGATTACTTTTCATAACTAAGACTAACATTATCACATTTTTATACCATCAAGTCGATGAACAGGCATGCCGTCGAAATGGTGGTAAGCGGTTGTCCTATTTAACAACCGGTGGCATCACATCCTCCCTTCCCAATAAGCTCTTACTCACACTCAGAACCACCACATTAACATCATAAATAATGCTATTATCCGTAATGTATTCTGTTAGAAAGCATTTTCCCAAGCGAGCTCCTCATAGGCGAAAGAACGCTACGCCACACTTAAATGTTACTACCGCTTAGCGCTACCCAGATATCATGTGTACAGTTGAGATTACGGAAGCGATAATATACAAACCCCACTGTAAGTAATTGATAATATATACACTGAAACTGATCTTATATTGAAGACGGTCACCGTAGCCTAGTTGGTAATGCTTCTGCCTACGCAGCTGGTGGTCCTGGGTTCGAATCCCGGTAAGTGCAAATATTTGTGTGATGAGCACGAATATTTGTTTCTGAGTCATGGATGTTTTCTATGTATTTAAGTATTTATCTATCTATATAAGTATGTATATCGTCGCCTGGTACCCATAGTACAAGCTTAGCTTAGTTTGGGGTTAGGATGATCTGTGTGACATTGTCCCTAGATATTATTATTATTATAACTTGTATTTGATGGGCCGGTTGGCGGGTTCGATGGGTTCGATGCCCACGCAGGACAGATATTTGTGTGTTTGAACTTGCCTGTTTGTCCTGAGTCTGGATGTAATTATCTTTATAAGCACGTATTTACAAAAGAAAAGTAGCATATGTGTAGTCTATCAATAATTCGGTTTCCATAGTACAAGCTCTGCTTAATTTGGGATTAGATGGCCGTGTGTGAATAATGTCCCAAGATATTATATAATTATCTATATATGTATGTATTTAGAAAAGAAAAGTAGTATATAAAGTCTTCATAGTATAAGATCTGCTTGGTTTGTTGCCGTGTATGAATAATGTACCAAGAGAGAAAAAAAAAAAAAAAAAAAACCTTCAACACTGTGTGACTAATGTTACAGCATTAGTCACACCAAAAACTAATCTGCTTTTCATTTATTGCATTAAAATAGGTACGTTTTTATGCGTCGTGAAATGAAACGTTTCTTGTTTTGCGTCAGCTTTTATGTGATAAATAATAACATTTTGATGTGGGTGTTTTTATGTACCATTAAAAAGCGCGATCATAAACAAAAGCGTCATATTACAGTGATTGCGATAGTAGATCAGCCGTAGTATAAAGCCGATTTGGAGTTGGTCCGTTGTAGAACGCAGGCAGACTTTCTTTACAATTTTATCTAGGGCCTTTTCGATTATTAGATTGCTACGATTCCCTGTTATTTGGGAAACCTTTAACATAGTAACACTAGTCATATAAAACACGAATTTCCCTGTCCATTTATCATATTATAGGTACGTTTTTATGCGTCGTGGAATGTAATGTTCATTGTTTTGCGTCTGCTTTTATGTGATAAATAATAACATTTTGATGTGGATGGTTTTATGTACCATTAAAAATCATGAGCATAAACAATACCACCATATTGCAGTCGCTGTTCGATAATAGAATAGGGTTTGTGTAAAACAAACAATACATATATAATAGATAGAAACAGTGAACACTTCAAATGTGTACCTATTACGGTTCATGAGATACAGCCGAACAGGCGGACTGACAGCGGAGGTCTGTTGGCTACCTTAGGGTTGAAACTTGAAACCCTTTAAAGGGCACCAACTAAGATTATTTAATAAAAATTATTACGACACTGAATCAGTGTAAGTTTTATTGCAGAATAGAATTAGTTGACACTTCTTTGAACTGGATCAGTATTATAGGTATATTTTAACGCAATGGGTTTTTACACGAAATCTATGTGAGATAAAATCAACAGCAACGTAAAATTTTATCGATGTTCTCTCGATAACCCAAACGTATAAAGTTATGAAATTCCCCGTCGAGCTAGTTAAAAGCTTTCAATTCTGAATTTATGTCAGTTTGAATAGACGTAATCCTCATTTCAAGCACTTTTAGTTTGGACTTTTTAAATGTCTAGACTAATGCTTTTCCATCGAGCTGAACACGGCTGGCAGTGCATTTCAATAGTTTTGAGTATAACAAAATATACCAGTTAAATCTTATGTGAAATGGGCAGAGAATCATATAATAATATATTTATCAGAGGAGGTCCTGGGTTTAAATCCCGGGTCGGGCCGAAAATGATTTTGGAACATTTCTGTAAAACGATAAATTTCTCAGCATCAGCCCGAAATCTGGGAGTTGGTGGTATTATATCCCCGAGCCTCGGAGAGCAGGTAAAGCCGTCGGTCTTGTACCTGACTTCTTTCCGGTCGTGTCGCTAGGCGTCCCATCGGAACATGAGAGTGATGGAATAGAAAGTGCTCCTGTGTTTGCGCACACACTTGTGCACTATAATATGTCCCGCGCAGATGGCTAATCTCTATTGAGACTGGCCGTCCGTAATTTGACATAAGATCAGGTATTCGATCCCCCTAGTTACCCTTGACCTTAGTTAATTATTAGTATTCAAGATATTATTTTAAAACTTTACGTTTACAGTTAGCTTAGGAGGATTTTACTGCTTCATCTTAAAATATAGCCGAGCGGGTACTCAATTCGTGTAGCAAAAAGTAATCCCCAAACTCAGTAACATACCTTGCGCTAGAGGGCACCTTCTTTGGGTGTAATTAACTTATCTGCATTTAACACTACGAAAAGTTACAGAGGCCTTTCTAATTCAAGGACTTAGAACGACATATATAGATTATACCGAAAGATAATATGTAATCCAAATAGGTCCATTCTGTCAAATCATTATCGGGAATTCGTAATTCCAAATTCAAATTAAAATAATTATATTTTCTGGCTAAGTTGACACATCTGTTTTCTATATGAGTTTGAGCGTTGGTTCTTTTACTGTTTAATTTGATTTAATAACATTTTGACGAGAAATATCCTACAAGAATCGACTATGCCGATTGTGGGCGGATTATTAGTGCTTACTACTTGTACACACGGCTACATATCATGCTATATATTCCCAATACAAGCTGACCTGTCATTGTATGGAAATCCTATACTATGCGAGATCAGCTTATACCAGTATAAGCTGATCTCGCGTAGTATACATTTGTTCCGTAGTACACACGGCTATACATTACCAGTAATGTATAGCCGTGTGTACTACGGAACAAATACAACACAGCAATAAAATTACTGTTTAAAAAACTTCCAATGGACTTCAACTTTTCTTTATAACAACTGATTTAATCAAAATTTTAAGATACAGAAAGAATTATCGATCGAAAAAAATCTAATAAACATTATCGGTTAACAAACTACGGTGAAACGTTACATACGTGCAAATATAATAAAAACATGTTAATACCCTGGTCGATTTTCGGCCACGGTGGCCAGTCTCAATGAAGAATAACCATCTGCGCGAGACATATTATAGTGCACAAGTGTGTGCGCAAATACAGGGAGACTTCCTTCTCGATCATTCTCCGACGCCAGCCGACTCGATCGGAAAGAGGTCAGCTACATGAATGAGGGTTTTACGTGCTCTTCGAGGCACGGAGATATAAATAACACCAACTTCCAGATTCCAGGTTGATACTGTTAATTTTCTTTTACTGAACAGTCCTAAAATCACTTTTTGGCCCGACCTAATTATTGTTAACCAAAGGGTTGAACAAGCTGCCGCTATACCAATGAGGCAGTCACAAATAAAAATACTGCTGAACTGATAAGCTCGTTCTTCTTGAAGTCGAAGAAAAGAGGAAATTATTGACTTGTACAGACGCCAGCACATCAAGCTACCCCAATCTGTCAAATTTATTTTATAGATTTTCTACTTTATCACATAAGCATAAGGTTCACTTTCAATTGGGAAAATTTGACAGATTCGGGTAGCTTGATATGCTGGCGTCTGTACATTTTGATTTTCGCTCCAATACTGTGCAGGAAATAAGAAATCTCAATTATGTCGGGTTCCGCGGCTCAAATAACACAAAGTGAGAAACGAAGCTACAACTTCTGAGTAAATCGGTAGAATATGAGAGTAACTGGCCTTGTCTGGCGAAGGTCTTTAGATAAGACCTTGGATGAAAATAATCGGCAAGGAAAACGTCTTGTATCTAAAAGAGTGATGTGCTTGTGAGATTGATTAAAGGTAGCAGCGGAAGGCCGAGAACAAAATTGACAATTTATTGGGAGCACATATATAACTTGGCTATTTTTAGAGTTCCGTACCCAAAGGTTAAAACGGGACCCTATTACTAAGACTTCGCTGTCTGTCTGTCTGTCCGTCTGTTGTTAGACAGTTGAAATTTTCACAGATGATGTATTTCTGTTGCCACTAAAAATACAAAAAAAAAATATATATATATTTAAGGGGCTCCCATACAACAAACGTGAATTTTTTGCTCGTTTTTTATAAATAATGGTACGGAGCCCTTCGTGCGCGAGTCCGACTCGCAATTGGCCGGTTTTTTGAAACATGAGCTAGCATGTTCATCTTTATAACACTTTTATTAGCTTTATACGCATGTTGGTATGTATGTAACCGAATCTTTGAACATGATATTGACCTCCTTCAAGACTTTGGATTAAATCGAAATTTGATATAATTATCAAGGACCGATGATAATTTCATATTTTAAACGGTTAGACGCGTTATCCTTAAGATAATCAGCTAACTACGAGTAGTGTCTTTGTGCCAAGTAAGTATATTGAGATAAATAAGAATAATAGAATATTTTCGAAAACATCCTTTATAGCAAACCAAATAGTATGAAAAGGTAAAAAAACACGCTTTTATAGAAAACCAAAATAAAAAATGGAAAATATATAAAATGTATATTTATTTTAAGAAAGTGTGGGATGCGTAATTTATTGACAATATTAGTGGAAGGGTCAGTATCTTAAAAAGCTCCTCACGCTTTTTACATATTTTTGTTAGGATTTCTATAAAAGCGTGTTTTTAATGTTTTGTAACAATTTTTTGCATAAGTTGAAGGATTTTATCAAGTGTATTTACGGTCGAAATCGAAATAAAACTAAACGTTTTACAATGATGAGTAGATCTAGTTCTAGAAAATATGTGGCTGTATGTGTTCACTTCCGTAATTTTGTATTTTATGAAAACTACATAGGTTAATAAATTTTAAATAATCCATATAGCTCGACTATCTATGCGCCAGTCACAGTTTTATATTTAACCTACGATGAATGCAATTGTTTAAAAATGGATTCTGGAAGTAACGTAGTGGTTACTCTAGTGTCGGATTTTCAGAAATTATACCACTTAGGCGGTCACGTATCTACAAACTTACGACATATCTTGACGCTTAACCACTATGATCGTTAACGGTTCGGTGAGGGCAAGAATAATAAATTTATAATAATATTAATATCTGGGGACAATGTAACACAGATCAACATAGCCCCAAACTAAACAAAGCTTGTACTATGGGTACCAGGCGACGATATACATACTTATATAGATAGATAAATACTTATATACATAGAAAACATCCATGACTCAGAAACAAATATTCGTGCTCATCACACAAATATTTGCACTTACCAGGATTCGAACCCAGGACCACCAGCTTCGTAGGCAGGATCACTACCAACTAGGCTACGGTGACCTGTGAATTTAATTTACCTAAATTAAATTAATTATTCTTGCCCTCACCGAACCGTTAACGATCATAGAGGTTAAGCATCAAGGTATGCCGTAAGTTTGTAGATAAGTGACCGCCTAAGTGGTATAATTTCTGAAAATCCGACACTAGAGTAACTACTGCCCACTCGAATTAAAGAATGAAGAAAATAAAAGTCTCAGAATAAAGGGTTTAAATGTTGTGTTATCAAGTACTCAATAGCCGCGCAACGGTTATGACGTAGCTGCTATGTTATAATAATATTTTAACACTGTGATTACTTATTTGATTATTGATTATCATTTTATTAATTAATATAATAATTCTGTAATAATTTTACATCTTAAAACTATTAATAATCGATATTAGACTTTCAAATGGTTGTCACTGATAAAAATATAAATAGGGTAGGAGAATTATTAAAGAGGCATTCTTTGTACGACGGTAGATGAGAACGTTACTCTGTTCGATTAAATATTGTGTGTGGAAAATATCTCGGAGTTTAAATGTGCCGAACCTACGAGTGCGTAATAGTTGCTTACCCAAACGTCACTGACAGTATAGAAATTTTAATTTTCTTTGACAAAGTGAATAAAATGGGTGTTGTAATTTCAAAGTTCGGTATCTATATAGAGGTTAAGCATCAAGGTATGCCGTAAGTTTGTAATAATTTCTGATAAATCCGACACTAGAGCTACCCGTTAACCGTTACGGACAGTATACAAATTTAAATTTTCTTTGCAAAAGAGAAAGAAATGGGAGTTGTAATTTCAAAGTACGGTATCTAGTTGAAGTGAAGTATAGCGGAGAACTTTATCAGAACATTGCAAAACAGGTTTAATTAAAATTTCTTCACCAAGAAACTTAATTATGCTGACTGGCTTATGGTGAAAAATTGATAACTAAATAATATTTTTTTTGTTAACGGGTTTTCTATGAATAACGAGTTTGTAGAGGAGTCACTACATGTAGAAAATCTAGTGCATATTCATTTATATACATATATAATTATATGGGCAACAGAAATTCTCAGCTTGAAAAGAAAATTCAACTATTTCACGATCCTTGAATTGTTTTTTTTTTAAGTAATCCTTATATTATGTGCTTATTTCATGCATATTTTAACGTGACGATTTACGTTAGCTTTCACTGCTTCACCGGACCCCCCTATAGGGGAGCGTGGACTTATACCTTGTAGCCAATAGAACGTCAAATGAAACAACCCGCGCCAGATCAGCCAGATGGCACACCCTTTGGGATACAAACCTCGGCTCGAGACAGCTACTGACGTGGTGCAAGCAAGCAAGCATCTGAGCAAACTCCACAGATCAGAAGTATCTAGGCATCAAGTACAATTGACAACATTAACTTCAGTTAATTTCCCACAAGTTGCAAGAATTGCAAATTTTCTTTAAATATAGGATTTCATTAAAATAACAAGTCAGTCAGGAAGACAATAAGAAGTCATTCAGTAAGAGGGGTAGGGCACAGCGTTCATTCGCTCAAAGAGCGGCCCGACTGGGGAAGTACCTCCACCTTACAGAAGACATACTTTAATAATAACATTAATTACTTTAGTGTTGTGTTTCTGCGTGTGAGTAAGCTCGCCAGAGCTCATTGGGGTGGGGGGAAGGGTCAGCAACACTTGTTTGCTGACTCTTAAAGTCCGGCAACGCACCCGTGACACCTCTAGTGTTGCGGGCGTACCTACATGGGCGGCGGTGATCACTTACCATCAGGTGACCCGCTTGCTCGTTTGTCGCCCTATGCCATAAAAACAAAAAAAAACAAGGTATGGTCAATATTAATTGGATAATTTATTTATATTTAGAAATGTTCTAGATCACTAGACACTTTTGATGTGTGTATATTATAGTTTGTTGTGATATTGGAGATATTTTAATATTCGTAACTTTAAGTAAACTTAGGGCCTGTTTCACAATGTCCAGGTAAAGTCCCGAATAAGCTACTTGCAACTTATCTATCGAGCAAAGACATCGTTTGCGTTTCACAATCCATGAATAGCACTACTGGCAAATAAACTACCAAGTAAACTATTGGCCAGATCAAGCTTCAGATAGCAAAGTTAACGGATCGATAAGATATCTGACATGTCATTCGATGCTTATTTCGGTGGTGTTTATTGTTAGAATAAAATTTGTAAAATTTGATACTATTGAAGACGTAATTGATGAATTATTTGATCGTGAACCGCGCATAAATCCGACACCGCTAAGAAAAACACCACCGAAACACCGCAACAAACATTTTTTTTTTTTTTGCTTTCTTTGGGTAGGGTAAGGTCTGTGACCATACCGCCTCGTCTTCAGTTGTAATATATAATTTCAAAGTCAGCCAGTCATGTCCGTCAAGTCCGTCACAGTCATGCCCGTCACGTCCGTCACAGTCAAGTCATAGTCCTACCCCAGTAAAGCAGTGGAGACTTTACTAGAGGCTTCTATGGAGTTTTGGTTTCAACACGGAAAATCACAATTCACGGCAATATTGCACTTTCCTCCACTTGTGTACGTTGTCGAAGAAACCAACATTTGTTGACATTAACATTTGACGTATATTTATTTGACTTTCGTACGTTTAATTTCACGCAAAAAAAATCAATTTATGTATGTATTTTTATTTGATAAAATAATAGTTAGAAGATAAATTTGAAAATATTTATGCAAACCTGAAAATGCTAACCATAAAAAAATTGTAAAAAGATATTTTTAGGTGTGTTTATCATAAGAAATGTGTTTATAGGTTGTC
Organism: Pseudoips prasinana; assembly: GCA_951640165.1. Taxonomy (NCBI): domain Eukaryota; kingdom Metazoa; phylum Arthropoda; class Insecta; order Lepidoptera; family Nolidae; genus Pseudoips; species Pseudoips prasinana. The sequence goes on along the minus strand of OX621251.1, from coordinate 24,065,721 downwards.
TGTTTCGTAAGACGGAACGACAAAATGCGACGTTGCCAAACCTACCTATTAGTAACTGCCAAATAGCGATCTGACAAATAAGGTGAAACGCAATGTGTTTTATCCAGAACTTATATCTGTCAGTTTTTATTTGGTAGTTAGCTATCCGACACTTTATCTGGACATTGTGAAACAGACCCTTAAGCATTTAAACTAAAGCCTCTAGAATTTATGTCCCATATTTCTTAAAAAATATGGGAAATAAATTGTAGATACCGATGTATTATCTACCAACCCCTTCTTCTATTGTGGGTTAGTAACACTGCCAATTAATTATAATGTCAATATTTTAATTTAAACAATTTTATTCAGAAGATGGTATATTTTGATAATGTCACAATTATTCTTAATAAACCTTACATTAACTAACAATAATTAGACCTCACATTGCAAAAATATAAACTATAGGTAACTGTAATCTATCGGTAGACACTTACAGTCAGTTGCGTTCACTAGTCCGTAATTGTTCGGTGAGGTAAAGCGCCTAAGCAACGGTCAGATTATAGATGGGTGAACGTCAGTGGTTTAATTTCGGGGGCCACGGTAAGGTTATGCTCCCAGCTGTTATAGCCAGATAACAGTCGTTAACCTATGTCAGAGACTTACTTGATGGCTTAAACAACTCTGACACTAGGGTAACCACAGCCCATACGATAAAAAAAATGTAGTGTAGGTAAGTAGAACAAGATTGAAGTCTCAAAGTTAAGTGGCGTCTATTAAACTTTTAGTTCAAGTCCGTATTGGAGTTTCAGTTCTGCGAAGATTGCTTTTAAACTTATCAAAGCAACTCAAGCTGAATGTTGTTTTAGGATTTCTGGCTTTGGACACCTCAATGGAACAAAGTTAGGTACTACGCTTAAAGTTCAGATAGTAGAAAGAACAGAATCTATGATATGGCTTTAAGTAAGAAAATTGTAAGATTAAAAATCATCAAAAAATGACCTTTATAAATTTCGGTTACAGCCGGCATCCTTATCTCCTTTAATTTAAAACACACACCCACTCTCTCTCAAACACACACACACACACACATACCGCACACACACACTTTAAGGGCTTCTGTTATTCCTTAATTTAAATTTTTAGCTATTTCATATTTGTGTTTTTTACTATTTATTAAGTTTAACGATAGTTTTAACGCTTATATACTTTCTGTGCCTAATATATTTGCAACATTGTGAAATGGGGTTGGCGCTAGTACCTTTAATACAAGTTATTCTTATAACTCTGCTGTGTGGTGACGGCGACAAATATCGGAATCAGAATATCATCACCCCATCTCATCCCGTGGGGGGCGTAGAAGTCGACCCGAGGGAATATCTACCAGAGGATGGGCAGCAGCTTCCTTCTGATTACTTATGACCATCTTACTGCGATCGCCAACCCGTCTGCCAAGCGTGGCGATTATGGCATAACCCCCCAAGACGATTCTTGAGGGAGGCTTGTCCAGCAGTGGACTTATTTAGCTGTAACGATGATTCTTATAACTTAGCAAAGGTGCTAGTTACGACATACTTTAATGCTTGTTTTTGTTAAGTGTAAGCCAAATTGTATCACTGTGTTCGTATATGTGTTAAATATTTTATGCAAAATTTAAGGGTTCTGACTATAGGCAGAAGGGAAAGAAAATAAAAGCCGGTTTTTTTGCAGGAAACTTCTTTATTGTTAGACAGGTCGGGTGGCGTGGTTGGTGGATATTTGCCTTGGTTCGATTCTCAGCCAGGACAGATATTTGTGTGCGAAAACATGTCTGTTTGTCCTGTCTGAGTCTGGGTTAAATTATCTATATAAGTATGTATTTACGAAAGCAGAGTAGTAATAATAATAATAATAATATCTAGGGACAATGTCACACAGATCATCCTAGCCCCAAACTAAGTAAAACTTGTACTATGGGTACCAGGCGACGATATACATACTTATATAGATAGATAAATACTTAAATACATAGAAAACATCCATGACTCAGAAACAAATATTCGTGCTCATCACATAAATATTTGCACTTACCGGGATTCGAACCCAGGACCACCAGCTTCGTAAGCAGGAGCACTACCAACTAAGCTACGGTGACCGTCAAGTAGTATACGTAGTATATCAGTTATCTGGTTTCCATAGTACAAACTTTACTTAGTTTGGGATCTGGTGGCCGTGTGTGAATAATGTCTCAGGTATTTATGTAGCTCTCCCAGCAGATGTTATCTGGCCTTGATAATAGAGAAAGAAACTGTAATATGACAATGCCACGTATCGGGTTTATTTCTCAAGAAGAAAGTTACAGCTTGGTTAAAAAACTTAGACTACCAAAAGATAGAGGACCTACTTGCTTATATAGAGTAATACTCGATTTCCAAGATTATACATATAAATAAATATAAAAAAAGAAAAGTCATATCCATGTGCAATTACTCACATACCTCTCACACACGCACGCTTAATCACATACACATAGGTACTCACACACACACTCATATACACATACACAAATAGGTTGGATGTTAGTTTAACTTAACTTAAATTCAATAATAATTAATAACTATATGAAATGATGTATGTTGGTGCGGTACATTCCATACCTCAAGCACAACCGTGGCACGTTTTTACGACTGAACACTATCTCCGGAAATAGAGGCTTTAGCCTAGTTTGGAACACAGTGTCAGTACCTTTTGTAATAAATCATGACAAAAATCTGTAAACACATGTGAATGTATTTTGTTTTATCCGAGTCCAATAAATTATTATTATTATTTATAAATCAAACTATACAGGTTAGCTCAGTCATATAAATACATAAAAATCGGGTTGATAAACCTAGAACCCTATTAAATTTACAGAGTCCAAGTCTGAATCAAAACAATTGACAGACTACCTGAAATATTTAACAAAGAAACATCGCATGTGACTGCACTTCTGAACGGCGGGACCCCATTCAGGAATGCAGCCACATCTGTTATTTATCAAAGATGGCGTCCAAACCATAAACCAAAAAAGCTATGTTAATCAGTCAATCTTTTCTGGAAATATCATCAGAAAACCCCGCTATATACAAATAAAAATAAAAGAGCGAGGAAGTGAATTTTCTTCCTTATTTTTGTTTCATGAATTATTCCGAGGTTTTAATCTAAATTCTCTTAATTGGAACGAAGACTGATTCCATAAATTAAAGATAGATAAATGGTGTAACTAATCCTTCTTCGTTTTAAACATATAAATTTTCGTTTCTTTATTGTGTTTCCAATCTCAGTAATTACGTTTGTCTTTTCATATCATATTATGTATATAGGAGAAAACAAAATGACTGCTGGCGGTGGCAATTTTTATAGTAAATATAATAATAAAAGTATATTGAAAAAGCTCAGTTCTCTTTCGCTATCTAGAAGTAAGTAGGTAAGAGCTTTTATATCTGAAGAACCAACTAAACAACGTACAAAAATAACATTACAATATATTTTGTCAGGTGACGTACTTCGAAAAGTTCCGCAAAGTAATGGTTCAAATAAAGTATCACCGGAGCAAAAGGAAACACCTTTTATGACATAAAGAAGTCATCATAACGATCGGAACTTCGAGATAGATACGTGCAGGGGTGTCAAGTGTCAAACCAATTACGGCTAACGCTATAGACAGATATATTTTTTTATTGTATCGACTCAGTGGCTTGATGTGGCCTTGAGGTGGCAAAATGTCTAAAGCTAGTTTACTTATGATTTACGTCAGTGGCTAACTATCTGGTGGCTGAGGTAGCGAGATGGCACTGGGACCAAGTCAGAAAGAATCTTTTTTCTTGGGATGCCTACTATCTAGAGAGTGGAAACCTTAATTATAGGGGGCTTTCTTAAAACTCTTGTAGCATATACCTAATGTTATTTCTTTTTAATCTGGTTAAGGGGTTCCCATAATTATTATTGCACGGGCCCTATGCGGTTTAGTTACGCCACTGTTAAGAGTAATCAAATGTTTATCGACTATTTCTGGGTTTCGTAACATACTTACATAATCAGTTATATTAGTAAGCATAGAATACATTATTGTAATACAAATTTTCATCATCATCATCATCATATCAGCCGAAAGACGTCCACTGCTGGACAAAGGTCTCCCCAAAGGATCTCCACAATAGCCATCCATTTTACGTTTAGATAAAGGAATGTTTATTAATACTAGAACTAATTACTATTTGTGGATGAGAATTGTGTTTCTAAATATTTAAATTATTAAAAACTTATCAGGCTAAAATATATATAAATTGTTTTCTGACACCGGTTTGCCAGCCCTGACCAGAAAAGTTACACTGACGAATAAACGAGGTCCAATTTAGTTGACTAATAAGTTTTTGTTGTCTCTGCCCACATTGCGGTTAACTCAATATAGCCACGAGCCACGGTTTACAACTTCTGAACTAACTTGCTATTATATTTACTAAGCTTTTAGAAGCGTTTTACTAAGTTAAGTGTTGTTATACTTATAAAGGTATACATAATGCTTTTTGGGGTTATTATTCACGCGATAATATTTAGTAATATGTACCCCAGAAGTTAGACCATTGGGCTGTCGAGTCAGTGGTTTCAGTTCAAACCTATGGCGCGCACCTCCTTTAGGTATTCTACTGCGTAGTAAAAAATCATTATCTTGTACTTAAATCGGTTTCAAAAAAAGTTGGTAAAACAGTGAACGGAAAAGATCGTGTGTGAAAAAATGTTTTGGATGGTATGTGAATTCTGCCAACCCGCACTTGGCTTAGAGGGGATATGCCATTGACTTCTTCTTGGTCTGGAGTGGGAAATCAATGGGCTGCATTTTAATATTTACTCAGAGTCCATGGGCTAATTACAATTACAAGACATACTTATAACATATGCCATAAAAAATGTAGAGTATTAAGGGTGTTAATTTTGCACGAATACATTATCAATATATTAGTAAACTTTTTCAATTAAAGAAGGGTTATATGAGAACTTTTACTAGCATCTTTTTAATCGGGACTAGTATACCCACCACAGCAACGCCTGTAAGGCAAGATCAACAGTAGCACGTAATGAAATGACACTGAGCGGTGAGGTTCAGGTATGCCCCGGGGAAACGCTTTAACTGTCTTGGATAGCGCAACGAAATTAATCAGAAAGAAACGAGGAGGAGTTAGAAAATGAATAGGTTTTCTTGTATGTTTCTGAAACTAATGACGTTTTAGTTACTTTGATTAATAAGTAGGTAGATAGTCTTAAACTCAGCGTAAATAAAGTCGGGTATTTGATATCCGCGTTTATAAGACACACAATAATATCTAGGGACAATGTCACACAGATCATCCTAGCCTCAAACTAAGCAAAGCTTGTACTATGGGTACCTACCAGGGAACGATATACATACTTATATAGATAGATAAATACTTAAATACATAGAAAACATCCATGACTCAGAAACAAATATTCGTGCTCATCACACAAATATTTGCACTTACCGGGATTCGAACCCAGGACCACCAGCTTCGTAGGCAGGAGCACTACCAACTAGGCTACGGTGACTGATTGTATTGACTATGTTCACGGAACAAATCGATGTATAGGTTAGTATACATCGATTTGTTCCGTAAACCACTGAATCTGATGAAATTTAGCTCATCTCTGTGGTAAAATTCGTACAGAGACTTTACCGTCTATAATATGTGTGGATATTTCGTTATAAAGTGAATGAATATAGAGCCATTTATTCCTAAAATCCATTAAAACTTTTATGTTGTTTGAGACCCTTAAAGTATGAAGTATGTTTGGGACTCTTAAGAATCCATTGTAAGCGTATATCGAAACTTTAAATTAAGTACGAAGGCAATGAATAGCCATTAATCTTACTTGTTAGTTCGACGAAGGCTTTAAAATAATTTATGAAAGTTGCACTTAAAATATTACGCGAATATTCAATAAAAACTTAGCTAAACTAGAAAAAAAAATATTAAAATTTGGGGAATCTTTTTATATTTTCTGCAGCTTTTTGTTAGAGCTTTATAGGTAAAACTTGATTCTTATTTTGAATTTATTAAATCTTATTATTTTTTAGTTTATATACAATTAAGTATTCGTTGATGTGGAATATCACATTAATATTATAAAGGCGAAAGTTTGTGAGTGCGTGTGTGTATGTTTGTTACTGCTTCACGTCTAAACGGCTGGAGCGACTTTATTAAAATTTAGTATGGAGTTAGCTGACACCCTGGATTCATACATAGGCTATAATATAATTTATAAAGTTTAACGCGGGTGAAACCGCGGGGCACAGTTAGTTATCTATATACGTAATACAAAGGCCTTATCGCAAAATCAATCAAATCAGACGACCATATAATGTATAGGAGCTGATCATTAACTAATAGCATTAGCTATGTAACAAGGGATGTAGCAAACTTGTGGTACCTATCTATAAATAAGTAATCTACAATAAAATTTAATAATATAAGTAGGTAAAAGTAATTTTTTCTATAAAGTCAAAGCCCGCACTAGGGAAATTAATCTCTGTGTGCGAGGTACTTTATAAACATGTAATTAATGGACCCCAAAATACATCCAGACTCAGCAGAACTACTTATAGGTCACAAAATAGCCGTTTTGTGCGGGAATCGAACGCTGGACACAAAAGGGCGAAGCGATTGTCTTAACCGCTGCGCCACACGTGCAGTCAAATTTTAATTTATTTATTCTATACTTATATATGTATGTAATATATATTTATTTAGACAACGCCCGCACTAAGTAATCTATTCCCTGTGTCGCGGGGTACTTTACAAACATATAATAGACGGACACAAATTACAACCAGACTCAGAACAACTATTTATGGGTCACACAATTAGTTGTCCGGTGCGGAACTCAAATCCGCGACACGAAGCGGCGAGGCGACTGTCTTACCCGCTACGCAGCACGTGCAGTCAAATTTTAATTTATTTATTCTATATTAATTTAAATATCATTAAATATAGGTACTAATATAATTCGTCAGCCAATCATTCATTCAAAAAGTATCCGCCCACACAATTAGTTGTTAATAATCGTTATAACACCACTACAAAATTAAATTATGGTCTAAAAAACCTATGTTTACGCGCGTTACTACGAGTTTACGAACTACAGCATTTTCTTTTTGATCTCACCTCGCGCATTATAATTCACAAGGATAATTACTCTTCAACGTCAAAATTTGTTGAGCCAGATTGTTACTACGAGTATATTAAAGAAATGAATTTATTTTCTTATTTTACTTGTTTATCTTAATATTGCTGCTGATTCTATGCAATACTGACTTAACTCATTTTAACATCATTGCATTTCTTTCTAATATACTCCTTACTAAAGGACAGGGTACCTTTATTTTTGTCAATTTAATTTTGGTGCGAAATACTGAGGGAAAATATCGCAACCGGATGCATAATTCGTTGGCAGGTTCTAACGTATCGCGTGTTTTTTGTGTTAATAAAGAGATTTCCATTGTCTTTTCAAATTTTCATAAAAGGAAAGGTATCATATGATTCTAAACTAGAAGGAGCCTGTATTTTAGCAACCAGACAACTGATAAATATACTCATATATTTTTAAATACATACATATTATAGACACCCAAACTTAGAATAAATCATGACACAAGATTTTTTCTGGTCACTAACTAATAGACCAATAGACCAGTCAATTGTATAATTCAATTCACTTTATTTGGCAAAAAATATGGTTACATAATGATGTTACATATTAGAAATAAGGCCTCACATTAAGCTCAAAAGCATGCAAATACAAAATACAAAATTAATATCAAATCACTAGTTACAATAATTAAGTCGACGCGCAATCAAATTTTTAAAAATGTCATTAAAAAAAAGGATTCTAGGCAATATAAAAATTTAGTAAGTACGGTCCTATGATTTTTTGTTCCTTGTTAAGAATTCATTTGCAGAAAGGACCATCCATTTTACGCTGTCTTGATTATATCATCGTCAAATCTCGCTTTTTTCCAATAAAGTGGATTTTATTTATAGTTATTAAGCATAACAAACATTAATAATAAACAAGGGAAGACTGTCACTATTTTACCATTATAGGTGCTAGTACAAACCTCCGCGTTACGTATGACGTCACGTCCTAGTTTCATTCGCGCACGACACTTCCGGGAATCGGACAGTCCTTTGTCCGTTCCAACCCTCGTAATGAGCAAAATATCGTTTGTTTATATTCGATTCTAATTCCGGAAATACGGGAATTTTCGACCGAATCCGTTAACCGGAGGTAGGTATCGGTACTTAATGGCATTTTGGTGGTTTTCAGAGAACTGGGGAATGCTTTCAGATTCAATTTGGTGGAAGCTGATTTAAGACCGTGGGTTGTTTGTGTATAAAGAGATTTACACTTTGAAAAGCTTTTATAAAATGCTGTGTGCTTTATATTAATGAATGCAGTTGCGTTGCGGCGAGATAATTAAAAATACGAGACAGTTAATTAGTTTTCCTAGGCGTCTTAAAGCTTTATGAAGTCTTTTAGTAACATGAAATATAATTTTATTTCATAAATCAATGAATAGTATTTTACAACTATGGTTATACTACTCTGTCAAGAAAGTACCGGGAAAAGATCAATAATATACAAAATGTTTGTTATTCATCCAAATTTATTTTATCACCTTCAAAGTATGCTCCTTCAGAAACACACTTACGCCAACGAATAATCCATTCATCAAAACATTTTTTAAACGCTGCTTTCGGAATTGAGTTCAGTTCTCGCCGCGAATTCTCCTTTATGTCTTGTACCGATTGAAAACGGGTACCACGAAGTGGTAATTTGAGTTTAGGAAAAAGAAAGAAGTCAGCTGGAGCCATATCTGGTGAATATGGTGGTTTCTGGATGGTATTTGTTGAGTGTTTGGTCAAAAATTCGTTCACAATGATGGCCTTGTGCGAAGGCGCATTATCGTGGTGCAAAATCCAAGAATTTTCTTTCCACAAATCTGGCCTTTTTCGTCGAATTGGCTCTCTTAACGCTCAAATAATATTCTTTATTTACCGTCCGACCTTCCGGTAACAATTCAGAGGGCACAACACCGCGATAGTCAAAGAAAACAGTCAACATGACTTTGACTTTTGATCGACTTTGGCGTGGTTTTTTCGGTTTCGGTTCAATTGGAAGGCGCCACTCCGAAGCTTGTTGACTAGTTTGCATGTCAAACTCGTAAACCCACGTCTCGTCACCAGTAACAATGCGTTTCACGAATGTTGGGTCGGAATTGACGTTCTACCATGTCCTCAGCGACTTTCATGCGATTGAGTTTTTGGAGAAAATTCTAATCTTTTGGGACTAGCCGAGCGGCAACATGTTTCATACCCAAATGATTAGTTGAAATGGTACGAATCAACTCGTGAGATACAGAAAGTTCAGCGGCTATCTCTCTCAGAGTTGAATGAGGATTTTCAGTCACTATTTCCTTCACTTTTGCGATGTTAACTTCAGTTGCAGACGCTGATGGCCTACCAGAGCGAGGCAAATCTTTCATCACATCTCGACCGCTTTTGAACGATTTGAACCACTCATAAGCACGAGTTTTTGATAAAGTCGATTCACCGTCAGCCTTCTGTAACGTTTTCAGTGAACTCCGAACACCAAATTCCATTAGCGATGCAAAATTTAAGACAAACTCTTTGTTCGATATTTTTGTCCATTATGAAATTCGCAATACACACTATATATGATATTACTAAAACCAGCACTGTATTTAATATAAATAACAGATGCAACTCAAACTCCGCGCCAAAATGGAAAACAGTTGTGCCAATCTAACAACAACAAAAAAAACAAAAATTTGAATTTGTAACCATAAACAAATCATCCATTCCCGATACTCGACTGAATGTATGTAATCGTGTTCTAGGAAATGATAACTATTTTTACAACTTGGTAAACAATAAATCTAGCTAATCTTGGATAACTCACTTTTGTTAGATAATAGTTAAACAGATTAGCGATTATCTCAGATGGTAGTTACCAGTTAAAATCAAAGAAATCCCAAACCAAACCAATTTATACCTACGAAACCGAAGAAAAAAAGCTAATAATACAAAAAATATTATGTCACTTCTCAAACAAGTATTAGGTAAAGAAGAAGTGTAAAACACATTTGTGTTCGTTTAGTGGCTAGTGACCTTGACTGCTATGGCAGAGGTCGTGGGTTCAATCCCATGTGACGATTATTTGTTCTGTTTCTGGGTGTAATTTTATCTATACTATGTATGTCGATGTAGATTCGTCATGTCTGTCTGTCTGTCCGGCCGTATGTCACAGCCACTTTTTACCGAACTATAAGAGCTGTACTGTTGAAACTTGATAATTGAGATGTATTCGGTGAACCGCATTAAGATTTTTACACAAAAATAGAAAAAGAACAATAATTGGGGGGGGGGGGGGGGGGGGTTCCCCATACATAGAACTGAAACTCAAAATTTTTTTTTTCATCGTACCCATACATGTGGCGTGTCTATGGATAGGTCTTCAAAAATGATATTGAGGTTTCTAATATAATTTTTTTCTTAACTGAATAGTTTGCGCGAGAGACACTTCCAAAGTGGTAAAATGGGTGTCCCCCCCTCTAACTTCTAAAATAAGAGAATGATAAAACTAAAAAAAATATATGATGTATATTACCATGTAAACTAACAACGCAAGTTGGTTTGAACGAGATCTAGCAAGTAGTTTTTTTAATACGTCATAAACCGCAATTTGCATTCATTTAATCAACTGAAATACTTGCTGCTATAGAACCCTTCATGTGCGAGTCCGACTCGCACTTGGCCGGTTTTTTTTTGTTCTTGTGGTGGAAATAGCGTTGAAATTTTAGGCTAATTTTAGTTAACCTTTTCAATTTACCTCGACATTTTGCCGAGGGTCGCTAAGTGGACTGATGTTGCTAAGGGCTGTTTCCGTGAAGCGTGGGTTTTACGAACTTCACTTGATATTCATTATTATTGTCAAGACGGACATACTCACCAATAAATAATACTATTACTCACGAATAGTCTTTATTAAAAATAAAAACTTTAAAAAGCACTTCGTTAATAATAATTGTAGTGTTACAAATTAACTATATATGAATTAAAAATTGTGCATTTGGATCCGTGTGATTGTACTTATTTATGTTATTATTAAGAAAATTGTAACAGTTATTGGCTGTCCTTAATAAATAAAATAAAAAAAGTAAAATTAATTCTAGGTATATACAGATGATTAAATCATGACGAACATTTGATCATACGGAAATATAATTAAATTTATGATATTCAGGGTTTTCTTAAATGTATTAGACATTTGGCAATGTATTGACCAACAAAATCATATCACCATCTCAGTTTGGCTTTAGGAGCGGTATATCTACAGAAGATGCCATCACTTCCTTGAGCACACTACTAACTAAAGAACTTGACAAAGGTAATAAGTGTTTATCGGTATTTATAGACTTAAAAAAAGCCTTTGACACGGTCTCTCTACCCATCCTGTTATAAAAACTAGAAAAAATAGGTATTAGAGGTACACAACTTTCCCTATTTAAGGATTATTTAACTAATCGCAAACAAAAGGTTAAACTGAACGATACTGTCAGTGAGGACGTTAATGTAACTTACGGTGTTCCCCAGGGAAGCGTTTTGGGCCCTACCCTATTCCTAATTTACATAAACGATTTGTGTAGGCTGAGCCTCAAAAATGCCAAAATCTTTTCGTACGCTGATGACACGGCAATAATTTTTTCGGGCTCCACATGGGCTGAAACCAAAGCACATGCAGAGAGAGGTATGAGTAAAGTAGCTTCATGGTTAAGAATTAATCTCCTTACGCTAAATACTAGCAAAACAAATTACATCTGTTTTAGTATTTATAAAATTACCCAACCAAAACACGACTTCAATATTAAAATACATATATGTATGAGTACAGGGAATGACGACTGCAATTGTCCGTCAATCAATAAAGTTAGTCAAGTGAAATATTTAGGTGTAATGGTAGATCAGCATCTATCGTGGTATCCCCAAATCGAAAATATTACAGCAAGAATAAGAAAATTTGTTTGGGTATTCAAAACGCTACGACACATAGTCCCAATGAGTGGCTCATCAAAAAACCTGCTAAACCAAATTTACATTTCATTAGTTCAATCCATCATAATATACTGTATCTCCATTTGGGGAGGTGCTCGAAAGACACGTTTCCTTGAAGTCGAACGGGCTCAACGAACATTACTAAAAGTAATGTATTTTAAAAAGAGGACCTTCTCCACAAACGATCTGTATCAGATAACAAATTTACTTACAATCCGAAAACTATATATTGTACATTTAATATTAAGAAAACACAAAACCTTACCCTTAGATCTCAATATAGAATATAGACGAAATAAATATAAAGTAGCTTCCATTCCTAAGGTCAAAACCTCATTTGCAAACTTTCAATATGAGAAACGTTCTTCCTACTTATATAATATAATAAATAAACAAATTAATATATATACTAAACCATACCACGAATGTAAATCTATGTTGGTAGAGTGGATTCACAATCTATCCTATGACGATCTTGAAACTCTTATACTATAGGTGCATAAAGTAAATCAAATTATACATATTTTGCTTTACTTTAGACACAAAAAACACGCACTCACTCTCACACACCCACACACTCACTCACTCATACACACACACACACACACACACACACACACTCACACACTCACATACACTCACACTGGCACACACACACCCACTTGCAATTTTTTTTGAATTACGTACACCTTAATTTAGTTTATCTTAAATGTTTACTATGTTACGAAAAATGTACTATCTATTGTAAAACATATATGTATGCATTCTTTTGGTATATAAATTACACACTTATAAAATGAAAGAGTGGCGTCTTCTGGCACAGGCATCTATATGCCTAAAAGGAGACGCCAACAAATTTGTTGTCTAACATATGTGTAATAACGCAATAAACATTTTTGTATTTTGTATTTGTATTTTTTTGTATTTTTGTCGAAATGGCCCAGATGAGACGGTCAGGCGAAACGTACTCAAGCGGGCACACGCACTACACACGGGATTTGGCCCCCTTTAAGCAATTCTTTAGTAGGCGAACACAATATTATCTACTCCATTGGTTGTCTGAATGTGTATTTTAGATTATACTAGCTGTGCCCCGCGGTTTTACCCGTTGTTAAACTTTATAAGATATAGCCTATGTGTTAATCCAAGGTGTCAGCTAACTCCATACCAAATTTTATTAAAATCGCTCCAGCCGTTTAGACGTGATGAAGCAACAAACATACACACTCACACCGTCACACACTCACAAACATTCGCCTTTATAATATTAGTGTGTTTAGGAAGAAAATAATAGAATATTAATAGTTTTTGCGATTATCAATTACTAGATTCGGGTGGATTATGTACCCATGTATAAAAGTCGTAAAATCCGTAGTGGACAAAGTTTTACCGCACAAATAAACAGGACTACTAAATATTTAACCAACCATTAGGGCTTGTCCTCTACACATTGGGTCCCAGACACATTTCAGATGCGATCACATAATATTTTATGAATGATCCGTAATTTTGGTTATTGGTTATTAATTAGGTTAGTAATTAGATTTTAGATGTTAGATTAGATCCGTAATTTGGTTAGTAATTAGGTATTTCTATTTGTGTTTTCTTTATTTAAAAGTGTTATCACCCAATACATATATACATACACAATACATAGTAGACGGGCCGGTTGCCGTGGTCGGTAGATACTTCCATTTCACGCCGCAGGTCATAAATTCGATTCCCAACCTTTGTGTGCATGAACATGTCTGTTTGTCCTGACTCAGGGTGTAATCCTACCAATATTATAAACGCGAAAGTTTGTAAGTATGGATGGATGTTTGTTACTCTTTCACGTAAAACTACTGAATGGATTTTGATGTAACTTTATAATAATATAGCTTATACATCAGAATAACACATTGGCTACAATTTATAAAGATATTGTGTGAATTGTCCAAAATATGACGATAAGTGTCAAGTAAGTAGGAAAATATTTACCATCTGCGAACTATTCTAGCGTGCACTGCCAAAACCGCTTGAGGTACACATCCTACTTATATTATAAATGCGAAAGTTTGTGAGTATAGATGTATGGATGTATGTTGGTTACTCTTTTACGCCAAAACTACTTTAACGCGGGAGAAACCGCGGGGCCTAGCTAGTTATCTATATAAGTATGCATTTACTAAATAAAATATAGCAGTTATCTGGTTTCCATAGGTTTAAGGTTTAAGATATTTATTTCTCAAAAAGAATTACATTCACTTACATGAGAAAAACAATTATATCTAATTAATTCTAAGAAGTTACGGTTAGTTACATAGTAATAAATTAAACTTATACATTATTATTGTTACGCTATCATGCTTAAACATTGTTACGAAAATACACATGGATATAGTGGAAATAGTTTTATAGGATTTTAATGTGTAACTTCCTCTAAGACGTGCATTTTCAAGGCCTTTTTGAAAGTGTACTTAGATTTCTGATCTTTGACACTATTTGGTAGTCTATTGTAAATCTGTGCTCCCTCATATACAATAGTACTTTTACCGTATTTGGTACGAGGAGCTTGTAGCACCAGGTTATTTGTTTGTCTAGTTAAAATGTGTCGATTTTGTACATCTACTTTTTTTATAAACCTTATTTGGGTGTGTATATTTTTATTCAAAATTTTACGTATAAGTATACAGGTATTTATATATTTGTGATATTTTCATAAATTTACTGTCTTTATATATTTTTAGTGTAGGAGTTCTAGGATTATACTTAGTACAAGCTTTGCTTAGTTTGGATCACATGACCGTGTGTAAATAATGTTCCAGGATATATGTATTATCATCAGCTGTAGATAAAATTCAGAAAAGCACTATGGACACTTTGAGCGTGCAGTACAACGATGCCTACTGTATTTTATTGGGATTTTCTCGATTCTGCAGTGCATCTGGCATGTTTACGGAATTCACGGATTTCGATGTAGGTACTCATTCGGTCAGGTTATTGCATCTATATGGGTTAATTGGAGGTCAGAGTAATCGGCTGTTAAGGAACGTTAGTGAGGTATCTGCAGGACGTTTTATGCGTATTGGATGAAAGTCCACCAGATTCCGAACCGTAATAAAGAATTTACATATTTGTTTATTGTTTATGCATTATGTGATTTATCGTGAATCGACGTGATCGGCGTAGTTCCTTATCGTATGGGCAGTGGGTACCCTAGTGTCAGAGTTGTTCAAGCCGCCCAGTAGGCCTCTGACATGGCTTAACAACTGTTGTCTAATGACTACAACCGGGACCAACAGCTTATGGCCTCCGAAGCGCGGAGACGTTCAGAAATTAAACCACTTTCTCCCATCTATGGATTGACCGCAAGCCTAGTTACTTAACCTCGCCGGTCGCTTACGGACTAGTGAGATCATTTAGCTATGAACGCCTCGATCGATACGATTTATTGTTATATTATGTTTGTATTTATACGACTAAACTTGGTCGAATGTACTAAGTTTATTAGCATTTACAGTTGGCACGTCAGCACTCGGGTATTAAACGTAAGTTTTGACATGAAACAGTGGGACATAGCTGTAAGTTTGCACGTAAACTTTAGTTAAGTTTTGAAGTTATAATAC
This sequence comes from Pseudoips prasinana, assembly GCA_951640165.1. Classification (NCBI taxonomy): domain Eukaryota; kingdom Metazoa; phylum Arthropoda; class Insecta; order Lepidoptera; family Nolidae; genus Pseudoips; species Pseudoips prasinana. Next base: position 24,049,964 of record OX621251.1, on the reverse strand, counting down.
GACATGATACATGAATTCCACACTAAAGCATTCTGCAATATCTGAGCTGTTGTTATATTGAAGAACGGGTCAAGTTAAGCAAAATATGTTTCACTTAATAACACATTTCGTTTAGGAATCCAACCTCCAAATTAGTAAATAAGAATTTCTTATGTACATACGCCAGCACATCCAGCTATCCCAATCTGTCAAATTTCTTTTATAGATTTTCAACTTTATTACATAAGCATAAGGTTCACTTTCAATTGAGGAAATTTGATGGATTGGGGCAGCTTGGTGTGCTGGCCTCTGTACAACGAAATGCGTCGTTAAGTAAACATATTTTGCTGAACTTTGACGACGAGAATAAAAAACATTGAAAAAATAAAGCAAAAAACATTTACATTACCGTGAATCGTTGATGATGGTTTTTTATATTAAAAAGAAAGAATTTTACCGTCTATACTCTGCTGCATTGAATACATCAGTATGCAAATAGTATTTTTAATATTTATTTTGAAATAAATTAACTACATGTTAACGTGTTTTCAGTGACCAAATAAATTCCAGACTTCTCTCTCAAAAATTTCAACTAAAGTTGCTTGCCATGATAAGCTCTCAAGTAGCAGTTAAACGCAAAAGCAAAGCACTTTTCCACAGATCGTTTTCAACTCAATATCTTCACACCTTTATGTGTAAAGTTAGACTTAATGTCCCACGAAATAAGCCACATTTCTTGTAGGTACTTCAAAAACTTTTCACATCGTATCCAAATTTAGGATAATACATCTAAGAACTCGAACAACTTTATTTTTACTTTTTATATTCTACATTATTAAGATTTGGTAATATATGGTAATTAATATTTTTTTTCAAAGTCACGGTCAACTTGTAGAACTGAGAGAAGTGAGACAGGAATGTTACGTAATAATACTTACTAAACTTATGGGTAGTGGTGACCTTAGTGTCAGGTGGCAGTAAAATATAACTCCACAGAATTTACTATTGAGATCAACTGTAGGATATGCACATTGCAATAATGAAATAATGAAATTTATTCAGCACTTGGGTAATAACATACACTTGTACTTGTCAAGCTCACAATGCAGTACATAAAGATAGTCGAATACAGCATAAAATTTACAAAAAAAATAATTAGACTGTCCGTGCGGTCTGTTTCCTCAGATATTTCTTAAATCCCAAAATAAATAACAAGTTACTAATCTATTATTTTGAAATTTAGTTGTACTATATTAAAATTAAGGAATTGAAGGTAATGAGCATTTGGCTAGCGCAGAAGGCTCTTAACCAGTAGTTTAAATTGAAAAGACTAATACCCGAGGCCACCCTCCTGGGGTTCGGGCCACAGCTAAGGGGGCCGCTGAAGCAAAAGGACAGAATTCTAAGAGAGGGTGTGATCAGTTGCACCGGATCAACGATGACGCGTTAAGGGGCCAAAGTCATCCTCGCCGCTGAGGAACCTACCCTAGCTAACCTGCGGCCTTCTCTAGCTACCTGCATCATGTAGTAACCCAAACTCCAGCATACAAAAGATAAAGAATATTGAATTTAATTATAAACATCTTTCTTGGAATTTATTATCGTCCCTACCATCTTTGTGTAATTTCTCTCATTAATTAAGTAGACCCAACCTTAACAAAAAAAATATATGTACGAAATATGACCAACGTTTTAGTAACAAATCTTAAAGAAATCTAGAGTATGAAATATACATAAAAATATTATACGCCGTAGGAAGCTGATATTTTTAAATGAATCAGACTAATTACGAACTTCTTCAGAATGGTAAATAAACATAACATCGTTCATAAACAGTCTGATTAAGTTTTAGAGTAAGTAGAGAGTTAGTAAATAGTTGGGTAGCGGGCTGAATTAATAAGCTCTCCCTTTTAAAGTCGATTAAAACAAATACATTATAAATCCTTGGTTGATAAACTGAAGATAGTGGGATACAGCAGAAGAGACAATTAATTTAATCGAGTAATAATAATCAATTTTCCTAGAATAAAGTGTTGAGGCTCCGCTCCGGCGAGCTTCATGTGGGACCCGATCGACAGGGGACGTGAGAGAATAAATGAAGCCAATGCAGAACGGCTTTATTATACTGTATACATACCTATACATATATTAAATCCTATATTATTTTAACTCCTAGAGGAAGTGACTGACGGCGCATCCTGAGACATTACGCATTTAAACTGTTTTATAAAACAAAAGGTCAGGGATTCGATATTTTTCGATTTTACGCGACATCAAGTGCTTTTGGAATGGTATACGAATTTTAGTCCAATCGGTTTTAAAATCATAAAACTGACTCACACAACCATCAAAAAACAGTATTTATTTAAGTGTTAAAAGAAATTTGATGTCCTTACCAAACATACAATATCTATATGTAACCCAAGTTATACCTGGCATGTGTACCATACAACCGAGAGGGAAAGACCTCGTAGAACATTCTCTGACCAAAACAGAAAGGCCAGATTAGAAGTGCCTACAGTAAACCGGCTAGCATGTATGAAGATTATAATTTCAGTAAATGAGGCAAAAGAGGTGTGCAAAGATTGTGACAAATGGAAATCCTTTGTCTCTGCTTACCCGTCTGGGAAACAGGCGTGAGTCTATGTATGTATGTAAGTTATCAAAAATTTGCCCGCTTTAGGTCTTATTAGTCGTAAAGTCCTAATATATCTATATATCTATGTATCTATATACTCGTACAAACTCGGGGTGTGTCACTAGGTTATGAAACCACCCATTTTACCACTTTGGAAGTGTCTCTCGCACAAACTATTCAGTTTAGAATAAAATGATATAAGAAACCTCAATATCATTTTTGAAGACCTATACATAGATACCCCACATGTATGGGTACGATTAAAAAAAAATATTTGAATTTCAGTTCTATGTATGGCGACCCCCAAAATAATTGTTCTTTTTCTATTTTAGTGTAAAAATCTTAATGCGGTTCACAGAATACATCTAATTACCAAGTTTCAGTAGTACAGCTCTTATAGTTTCGGAAAAAAGTGGCTGTGACATACGGACGGTTAGACAGACAGACAGACATGACGAATCTATAAGGGTTCTGTTTTTTGCCATTTGGCTACGGAACCCTAAAAAATCATAATTAAAATGCATGTTTATACGCAAACGTTAATAATGTAGCACTTTAAGCCCCTTCTTATATTAAGTCGATGTCATTTATTACACCAATGTTATAGATATTGGGGTAATAAATGACACCCAGTTAATATATTCGAAAAGGTAGGTGTACCGAAGCGATGTTCTGCATGGCATAGATAGAGATAAGGCAGACCTAGAATGCATGGAATGTAAAACTGAGGCGTTAAGTTCGCGGGAAAATATGTGCAAAGTTTGTATAAGTTATGTGCTTGCGTTAGCTTTTATTGGAATTTATGGCATATAAAGACGAGTTATTATAAAGAGGAATATTTACATATACAGTCTGCTTAAAAATATGTGTGCAATTGGGATAATATTATCATCAAAATACAAAATTAATATGTAGTATCTATCAGTTCCGCTAATCCTCAGTTTAATCACGCCGGGATGCAATTTGCATCATCCTCCCGCCTGCATTTAATTTGCACCAGTATAATACCCAACTCGTGTTTCAGGCCTCCACGGGCCATTCTCAAGGGATGCTTACTCGCCGAGTGCTTACTTCAGCGGGCGAGAGTTCAGTGTAAATTGCATCCCATTGATTAAACTGACAATTTTATATTTTTATATCCGTAAAGTTACTTTGGTTTCATTACTTATAATATAATCTCCTGGTTTAATCGTAGCGGATTCTACCACAGATGATGAGATCGAAAACAGAGTAACAGCGCGAAGTCTATAAGTCACATTAACGTCGTCGTCGTAAAGGTGTTGGTCCTGCACTTTCATTCTTTATTTATCGAATGGCAGTGGTTACCTTAGTGTCAGAGTTCGATCACTGTAGCCAAGTTGGTAGTGCAAATATTTGACATGACACTTATATCTTATTAAATTTTAAAACAAATCCATATACCTATATTAAATATCTAGACGGTCACCGTAGCCTAGTCGGTAGTGCTCCTGCCTACGAAGCTGGTGGTTGTGGGTTCGAATCCCGGTAAGTGCAAATATTTGTGTGATGAGCACGAATATTTGTTTCTGAGTCATGGAGGTTTTCTATGTATATAAGTATTTATCTATCTATAAAGTATGTACATCGTCACCTGGTACCCATAGTACAAGCTTTGCTTAGTTTGGGGCTAGGATGATCTGTGTGACATTGTCCCTTACAAAATTTAAAAGACAAAAAAGAGTTGTTCAAGGGGCCTAGTGGCCTCTGACATAACTTAAAACCGGGACCAACATGAACGGAGCAGTTTAGAAATTGGCTATGACCACGGTCCTTCAGCGAATATCCCCCCGTTGGTATCAGATAGCCATCCCAACGGATAATAGGAAGGGAGTTGAAATACTTCAAAACCTCGTAGGCTAACTGTAAACTTTGATTAAAAATAACAATTTTGAAATATCATCGACTTTACTACTAAACTGCTCTTCAAATCAAATCAAATCAAAATGTTTTATTTTATTATTACACGTGGTTCATCTTACAGTTGGTGGCGTTTCCTTTTAAGCATAAAGATGCCTGTGCAAGGAAGCGCCGCGGCGCCGCCCTTTACAATTCCAAAATTTCGTGTAACATGTAACCAAACAAGAAATCTAATAATACATATTTATTATAATTAGTCTGTGTGTGTGTTGTGTGTTTGTGTGTTGCGCGTGTGTGTGTGTGTGTGGTTGCAAGTGCATGTGTGTATGTGTGTGATTAATTTATCTGGAGTCGTTTTTACATTATATTTAATACGCTCTTACTTCTAGTTTTTTCTGTGGACGTTGCGTCGACTGTACGCACCATAAGAAACGTATTCCCTATTAAAGTTGGATAACTTTACGATCAAGTAGATTGTTTTCATACGAAAAGCTTTTAAAATAACAATAAGGTAATCTAAACAAGTAAGTAACCTAATAAAATCCATTTAAAAACTTATATAATTAAAGTATAGAATCTTCTTAAGTCTGCAAGACGAAGGATCTAAGCGTTCCCCCGATCTGTCATGTCCCAACATTTCGGAGAAACTCCTAAAGTTTAGGAGTTTACTGTATTTGTTGCCAAGTTTTTAAGTAAGCAAACTTTGAGTAAGTATAAGGTATGAACAAAGAGTTTGGCTAGGAGCATAGACATTGAGACATATAGGTATTATAAATTGGTTTTTGTGATGTTTTCGAAGTGCTATAGACGTTGATGACGAGTTTATTGCTACATGCATTAATGTTGAATTAGAGGTAGTATTTGTCCGTTAGTCTAGCTGCAGATAATGAGGTCCAGGGTTTGAGTCACGGATCGGACCAAAACAGCATTATTGCGATTTCTGGCAAGAAAAACACCGAATCGTATCCCGGTGTCTGCAAGTGTTATAAGCCCATGTCTTGGAGAGCATGTAAAGCTGTCGGACCTGTGCCTAATCTCTACCCGTTTGTGACGGATACTTATGGGTAGTGTTACTACTTAGTCGATCTATTGGATTATGAGACTACTAATAGAGAGTGTACCTGTATTAAAGCAAAAAACTTGAGAGGTGTCAAGGGACACCCGGATGGAACGAAGTTATTTCTTATATTATGTACAAAAATCCTGTATGTACACTCAACAAAAATAATCGTCGCGACACCACACTGTTCAATGCGAAATAGAAATGAAAATATCTGGCTTGCTTTCTATAAGAAAGAGAGAGAGAGAGAGAGACAGACAGAGAAACATGCGCACGCCGCACAGCTGCAAAAAGTGTCGTGACAACTGTTCGTAAGAATTTTTTCCGTCTAGCCCCCTTTCACAACGCGCGATAAGGAAAACAACTGTAACTGAACAAAACTCCTGTAACATGATTATGTTAATTAAACTAAAAAAAGGCTGTCTAGTAAATTTGTTACTTAGTTGTATTGTAAATACTATTTTCCGGTATTTAAAGTTCCAACTAAGTAAGAGGCGCTTACGGCTTCAACAGACGAGCGGGGGAATCTAGCAAATAAGACGTCAAACTAAATTACCCGCGCCGTCAGGTGAGATGCGCAAGAGTGTCAGATTTTTTGTGCACTACGTACGTCAGTACGCGAAGCCACGGGCGGCTCGTCCAAATGAAGATCGGAGGGGTGTAAAAGGCGAGAGAGATTAAACTCTTTGAACATGCTTCTTGAGCTTTGATAGTGGGCTCAGGATACTTACTGACATGAAGATGCACGACAGGGTTAGTTTTTAGGGAAATTTTATGGAAGTGTCGCTCTACGTTAGTACGTGAAGGTGCGGGCGCGTCTGAATAAAGATTGAAGGGGTATAAGAGACGAGAGACAGCTAAAATTCCATCCTTGAGCATTTGCATGCAACTTTCTTTGACCGAAAAAGTTAAGGGATATAAGTATAATATCCTGGGACAATATTCACACACGGCCATCTGATCTCAAACGAAGCAGACCTTGTATGTACTATGGAAACCAGATAACTGATATACTACTTTTCTTTTGTAAATGCATACATATATAGATAATTACACTCAGACTCAGGACAAACTGACATGTTCATGCACACAAATATCTTTCTTGGCTGGGAATCGAACCCACAACCTACGGCATGAAAGGCAAGGATAATCGCTAAGCTTAAATAAAGCAAAATTTGGTAGGCTTAAATTTTTTCCTATATTTTCTACTCTATTTAAAGGCTTAGCCGTTCAGTTTATCGTATGTCATATTCTGTATATTGGTAGTAAATGTCAATTCGTACATTTTACACTCAGCGTAACGCGACGTGACGCAAGGACGCGAATAATATTTGTATTTTATTGCTTTCAAAGTCTATTAGAATATAGTAAGGTTAGAATTTCATATTGGTGTAGGTTACATACAGGCGCGGATCGTTAGGAGAGGATAAGGGTAATCGGTTTTTAGCCCACGCTCCCTAGAGTTTTTTGTTATATCGAAGTTTTCATCCCGTGAATATAACATAACCTTGTTCTTTTTATATATAATAGGATGGCAAACGATAAGTGGGTCATCTGATGATAAGCGATCATCGCCGCCCATGGACACTCGCAACACCAGAGGAGCCGTAAGTGCGTTGCAGGCTTTTAAGAACGGTAAAGGCCATTTCTTGAAGGTTGCCATGTCAATCTTGTTCTAATTATAAAAAATCCTAATCAATTCTTATACTGTTATTTATATTTTTTTTTGTATCTGAATCATTTGAAAATATTTATTATTATATTAGTTGTAATTGCTATGTGGCTGACGACAATAGACCCCATCTCATCCCGTGGAGGACGTAGAATTCGTCCATGGGAATATGAATCCGAAATATTACATGCGTTTGCTAGCTGTAGGAGAGTGGGAGTCGGGTCTGTTACAGGCGTTGCCGTCACCCAGCATTGGTACTATGTTGGAGAACGGCACTTTCCGCGTTGCTGCCGATCTTCGCTTGGGTGTCCCATGCGTTGCTCCGCATCGTTGTAGGTGTGGGGAAGCGGTTGATCAATACGGACACCACGGTCTATCATGTTGCAGGAGCGCGGGCAGAATCGCTCGTCACGGTGATATCAACGATATACTCTGTCGGGCTCTTTCCACTGGTGGTGTCCCAGCTGTACTTGAGCCAAGTTGTCTAGCTCGGGATGTTGGGAAGAGACCAGGCGGTATGTCTTTGTAACCGTGGAAGATGGGAGACTTGTGGTGTGGGACGCTACATGCGTTGACACCCTTGCACCTTCTCATCTTCCCTATACGTCGGGATCTACGGGCGCTGCTGTTACATCAGCAGAAACCGCAAATGACGCAAATACACAAACCTCGTTGGAAATGATGTATTTGAGCCTTTTGGGGTGGGCTGTGGGCCCTGATGCAAGTTTATTTTTTCGGGAAATTGCGAAACGTTTGATCGAAGCTTTCCATGACCAGAGCTGGCTTAGTTAGGTATTATAGTTAATTTAGCTGATATTTTGCTTTATCTTTTAAGTTAGTTAATTATTAAACTTTGTATTTCTTTATCCTTAAATAAATATTAAATATAGAAAAAATCATTTTAAAAGTATTTATACAACAAAAAAGCTTAGTAGTACACGATTTAACTTAAATATATATGGCCTTTGCGTCTGATACAGACGATTTACGGCGCATTGTCTGAGAGACATTTCTTTTGGTAGCTAAACAAACTGATGCGAGATCGACATAGCCTTCCGCATGCCTGACAAGAGAAGTTTGCGGTGGTTGGTGCCGAGCCGCTTTCATGTCGCTTCTGTCTCTTATCAGCAAGTACTCCAAACCAGGCTTCATCACAGATCTTACGACCCTCCACTACACGTTTGCGCCATTCAACTCTATTTTCAGCGAGCTTTTCCCAGCTACAGTGGTCAATTTTAAAAACGGACAAATACCGCGCTTGGTGCAGTCTTAACAAAACATAAATAGTGCTCTAGGACAAATCTCGTAAACGGCATCCAATTTAACGGAGTCCAGTCTATCCCGGCGGCCATTTTACGAGTATATGCACAAACTCAAAAGAACCACTTCAGAGATAGACCGTTAAAATAAGCGAACTTTTGTCTATTTTCTAGATTTCTTCCTTCTCGTTGTGTAAAAAAAAACATTTGTACAAATAAAAAAACACAATGTTTCCGCAATGATATTACGAAGCGTTCGTTCCATATTGTTTCCTACCGGCATATACAATGGAGATAAAATAATTGATATAATTAACATACAAATAAATAAGCTTTAATTTTGTACAAACATACCTTTTCTTAACGACTGCGATGAGGATTATGTGCTGAGTGTTCTTTGTCCCCCGTATCGCTCTGAAACAATGGAATAACAATATTTTAATACTGCGATGGAATGCGTGCATTATATTTTTGATGTTCCGATGAGATTCCCTTTGTTGTTGTTACAAAGATCGTTACGGTGTGGTGTTGCCGTATTACATTTATGAGATACTCGTAAATGTGAGTGCTTGTATTGCGACAGTGTAACAGTGAGACAATTTGTTTAGGATGGATGTAAATAACAAAAGACGGAAGCGGGTTCTACTCATTTTTGCATCTTATTAACAAAATACGGACTTTAACTTTATGACCACCGATTTGAAATAAATATATATAGGGGATCATACAAAAGGCATTTAGTATCGACGAATTCACACAATCAGCTGACAAAGGATGGAAAAATCGTGTAACATAACAAAAAAAGATTTCATAACTATCTTCTTTCTGTAATCAGTTAAAAATCAATAACCCTTACGTATCTCTATTATATAAAATTCTAGTGTCACAATATTTGTCTGCAATTTACTCCGAAACGTTTCGACCGCTCCTTATGAAAATGTGTTTTTGTGCATTTTGGGTAGGCCCACCCCAATTTGTTTTTTCAATTTTTTATGATTTGCAATTAAAAATCTACCTTTTTTAGCGACTTTTTTTTTTGCTAATTTTGATTATTCTTTTTTTATGCATTTGATTGGGTCCCTCGATAATTTAGATCTACGATTGGACCCGGTAGGTAGCGCTGCAATGAGATTCAGAGCTTTATTCTAATATTAAGGCAGTTTGCCAGGACGGCTAGTAAAATATAAAGATGATCAGTTTGAGAGATACTTTGTCTCATTTGCCTAAATGCATATTATATTAACGACAAAAACAGAACTCATCTCATGCTTAAATGTATGTATATTATTCGGATTACATTTATATTAATCCACCCATTTTTTATCATTTGCCTGTTTGATGTTAGAAGGCTTTTATAATAAAGTAATAACTATAGGAATATGTTTTAAGCTTCTGTTTAGTAGCTAAGTTTTTTACACCACCTTTTTTTGTTATGTTACACGATTTTTCCATCCTTTGTAAGCGGATTGTGTGAATTCATCGATACTAAATGCCTTTTGTATGATCCCCTATATATATTTATTTCAAATCCATGTAACTAAAATTAAATATCTGTAATAAGCAACTAGAAATAATAACTGTATTACTACAAACATGTTCTGACTATTTACAAGCGCTTTTTTAAAGTTCTATCTTACATATTTTCAACTTACTTAACTGTGGCTACGATTTCAACGTGTATAAAGGGATTTGGCAATATATTCCTTTTCCGCACTATCAAACTAATGGATGGCTTTCCGCGCACACACGTTTCCATCTACCTTTAAAATCGGGTTATTCAAACGAGGCTTTTACTACTTAAGGATTACAATCTAGCTTATATACTTTTTCTTAAGCAATACTCGCAGTAGGGATATAAATCCTTGTGCCGCGGAGTATTTTACAAATATACCTATAACTGACGGACACAAAGTACACCCGGAGTCAGAGCAACTACTCATGGGTGAAACAAATGGTTGCCCTGGACGAGAATCCAACCCAGGGCTCGAAGAGACATAAATATGTTCAGAGATGCGGTGAAAAATAAGTTAATTAGTATTGAATATATTTCAACTCAAGAAATGTCTGCTGACTTGTTAACTAAAGGCCTTATGGCAACTAAACGTTATAAGTTCATGCACTTGCTAGGAATTAAATCTAAATAAAACCTTAGAATTACATTTATTTTGTAAAGTAGGGGTGTTAAAATATAAATAACAAAATAAGTTCCTATACCTAATATGACTGCACGTGTGGCGCAGCGGCTAAGACAATCGCCTCGCCTCTTCGTGTCGCGGGTTCGAGTCCCACGCCGGATAACTATTTGTGTGACCCATAAATAGTTGTTCTGTAATTTGTTTTCGTCTATTATATGTTTGTAAAGTACCCCGCGACACAGAGATTAGATTCCCTAGAGAGGGCGTTCTCTTTTGTTACAAAAAAAACATATCTATGGTTCCTATGAAGCAACTTAATAAAAAAAAAGAATAATGAAGTCAGTCTATTGCGAAAAACCAACGTGTTTCTTTTAGGCTACAGCTGTCTGTTAAGCTCCTTCTGTGCCACACTTGCATTATTAATGAGTGGTACCGTGTCGTCGATCTTGTGCACTAGTACTATCTTCAGATTTGGGATCCCGTCCTTTGCTTACTCAATAGTAAAACAAAATTGCACAAAGATAAGAATATAGCCACGGTAAAAATTTGGCCCAAAATCTCGCATGAATAGCTCTTTACATCGCTTTGTCAATGCTCGGAACAAATCACCTGTAAATTTTACTGCTACGTCACTTACAAGTATCGACTCCATGAAACTCGTTGAATTGAAAATAATTCGCTTTGTAGATAGATAATCTTAAACTCTGGATAGGACTTATCCAGTAAACATTGGTTTATCTATCAAAATCAGTGCTTGAATTTAATTTCAATAATTCTGTAGCTATCCGCTGTAACATTAAGTAGTTTGTAATTCAAACTTAAAACATGGTTGAAGATTGTAGACTATCAAAGAAACTTTTGAATATTTATATCGAATGGATTGTATAAATTCGAAGTGTCAGTATAACGGTGCGGTGGCGGAGCGGTTAACGCACATGGGGCCCGATACCACGTGGTCGTGGGTTCGATTCCCATAAACTTATACAATTCATTAAAGATATCTATCAAAGAAATATTTTCATTGGTAATGTAAAAAATTTGAATGTTTGATGAAGAAGAAGAGGTGACATATTGGGATACTTTTGTAAGAAAAATCATGGGGAAATAAGTTGAGGGAAGGAGAGTAGCCTCGGCAGACCAAGGTTTACTTACAAGGACATGAGAATAAGGTCGTATCATGATATCGAATATAGGTAGGAATGAAAGAAGATCCATCGACAGCAGTTTAGCTCTTTAATATGGTTAGATATATAGATTAATAAATTGAAAATTATATTTTTTATTCATTAGTTAACAAGCCTAAAGTGATTAAGGTTAGCCGTAAAGTGATTAAGGTCACAGAAGATCCATTAAACGTTTTATAACGGCTTCCTTTTTAGTAATTATGCCAGGGTGTACAACATCGCTACTGCTGTTTACAATTTTAGACAGTCTCGCGGCGCAGGGCAAGTTGATCCCTGTAGCTGTTCTTTTAAAAGATGTTTCTTTAACAATTAAATATGATATAAAGAAAACATGTGAACTAAAATGAAAGCTTGTAAATTAGGAATAATTATTACGACGTGGCTTTCAGGCTTGGATATTTCATGGAAAACCGGAGTCTGGTGATATATATAATACTATGCTTGAAACCCGTAAGCGGTTTAAATCTAAATTGAAATGGTGTCAAGACAATGAGGATAAAATTAAAATGGATATCTTAGCAACACACCACAAAGAGAGGGATTTCAAAAGCTTTTGGAAGCACACCAGGAAACTGGAAGCTGGTTCGTGTGTCCCGGTAAATGTTGGGGGTAGGAGTGAGCCCCATCAAATTGCTGAATTATTTAAGGATCATTTTAGAGTTGTGTCTCCCCTAGGATGTGTGCAGCAGGTGCTCGATGCTGAGAAGATAGACTGTGAGCCGTGCAGATTTAAAGCGAAAGAAGTCGCCCATATTATCCAAAATATGACTAGAGGCAAGTCTCCGGGACATGATGACCTTAGCATCGAGCACTTGCAGTTCGCAGGTGTTCATTTACCGAGGGTGTTGGTCATGTTGTTCAATTTGTGTATAGGACATTCATATTTACCTAAAGAGCTTATGAAGACCACTGTTATACCAATACCTAAAAACAAGACGGGTGATGCCTCCGACAGGGACAACTACAGACCTATCTCATTGGCTACAGTGATCGCCAAGGTACTGGATGGTTTGCTTGATAGTCAGCTAAGTGAGCATATAGATCTCCACGAAGCTCAGTTTGGTTTCAGGGGTGGGCAATCGACTGAAACCGCCGTACTGCGACTCAAGCATACTGTCCAGTACTATGTGACGAGGAAGACGCCTGTATATGGTTGTTTCTTGGACCTGTCGAAGGCATTTGACTTGGTGTCTTATGACGTGCTGTGGGATAAGCTCCAGGGGGAAACCAGCACACCCGGAGACGTAATAAATATGTTAAGGTATTGGTACGGCAACCAGACCAATACCGTTAGGTGGGCGGGATCATGTTCGTCAGAGTACAGGTTGGAGTGTGGTGTGAGACAGGGAGGCCTGACTTCACCACGACTCTTCAACCTGTACGTTAATGGACTGATAGGTGAGCTCAGCGGGTCCGGGGTCGGCTGTTCAGTGGATGGTGTTTGTCTGAACAACATAAGTTATGCCGACGATATGGTGCTGTTGGCACCATCTGTTACAGCCCTTAACTACCTAATAGGAATCTGTGAGAGGTACGCGGGGACACATGGCCTCAGGTATAACTGCAAGAAGAGTGAACTACTTATTTTTAAGGCGGGTAATAAGAGTCCTAAAACCGTTCCACCGGTCAGGCTTGGAGGAATGCAGTTAAGTAGGGTCACCAAATTTAAGTACCTGGGGCACTGGGTCACCGAGGACCTCTCGGATGATTTAGATATTGAGCGGGAACGTAGGGCATTGGCAGTGAGATGCAATATGCTGGCTCGCAGGTTTGCACGGTGCACAAAAGATGTAAAAATTTCTCTTTTTAAAGCATACTGCCAGACATTTTATACCTGTAGCCTGTGGGTCCGCTATACGTGTAGATCTTTCAATGCCCTACGGGTCCTCTACAATAATGGTTTTAGGATGCTGTTGGGGTTGCCTCGTTATTGCAGTGCGTCAGGTATGTTTGCTAAGGCTAGCACAGACTGCTTTAGGGCTATTGTGCGGAAAAGAGTGGCCTCCCTGATGCGGCGCGTGCGTGACAGCAACAACGGCCTCCTGAATACCATATTGGGAAGGGTTGATTGTCCGGTTGTGAGGCACTGGAATACCGTACATGGATCTGGAGGGGTCCTCTTTAATGTAAAATAATGTTATTGTAATGTTAGATTCATATTTGTAATGTTGACATTTAATATTGATATACTAACATAGTTATAAGTTTGATTTACTAACAATATATGGAATATTTATTATACCGAAATAAATGAATAATAATAATAATAATAATAATAATACCGTCTTATTTGAAATTATCACTAATACAATTTCCTACCAACTCTTGGTCTAGGGGACGATAAACAAGAAACAAAACGTGACCCTAGACAGCAGTAGTTCGGAACTTATGTTGTAAGAATATCTCCGTCAGTTTATATAGAAACTTGGTTCTAGAGTATGTTATAAATGCGAATGAAAGTATGTCTGTCACGCTTTTACGCGTTATCTACTCAACCGAACATCCACTTTGTAAGAGGTACAGAAAACGACACCGTATTTGCAGCAGTTTTAGCCGTTTAAGCACTCACCTAGTTTGATGTTGAACTTAATAGTCCAATTTTTATTGGTAATGTTATTGAAGTTATACTTCTTTTGGCGCGATGGAGAAAAATGATGAGAATGAATTTTTACGATGCGCGCGCACACCGACACCAAAAAATTTAACAGCATGACGTTAGTTCTAGGTGGTATGAAAATTGATAACTATGTTCAAGTTGTATATTAAGAAGTATAACTTCTAACGCGTGTACATAAGTACACACAAGTTTTTTTTTTTGGTAATGTTATAGTCTTTTATATGTCATTCACAAAACTTAAATTTAAACAAAACCTTATTCATTAAATTTAAGTTTTGTGAATGACATTGACGTAATTATAAATCGTTGATTTTTAATCCTGACTGATTGTTGTTTTGTTGGCCACTTATTACATCATACATATATCATCAGCCTGATATTGGTCACTGCTGGACATAGGCCTGCTCCAAAGGTTTCTTCTATATTAGCATTTGGAGGGGTTTGCCGTAGTCACCGCACTTGGCATGCGAGTTGGCGACCGCAGTAAGGTGGTACCTTTAGTTCTTTATTCATTAACAAATTACATTGTGTTTGAATACATTTTATGCTATAGTAAACTCTTACATTACATTATTACTACATTACATACATTATTCCAAATTATTTATTTAAAGTTCTTATTTTTTACATATTTATATCTATAAAATTGAAATAAAAAAGAAAACAATAATATATAAATAAATATGAAAAAAATAGAGGTCCTCCAGCGGCAAGGTTTGACGCCCTAGGCCGCCGGTGGTAAGGGCGACAGAGTAAGGAACCTTCTCACAATGCGTGCCGTTCCCATTATTGCCGCCTTTTGTATCCGACCCTTGACCCAGTGATCTAGCGAAAGCCTGTTAAGATGTTGGTCGAAGCTCTTCGCTATGAGACCGTTTACGGAGACGACTATCGGGACAATTATTGTTGAGTCCACATCCCACATGGCGGTAACCTCGTGAACCAAATCTAAGTATTTTGACAACTTGTCAGTCTCGGCTCTTACGAGGTTATCGTCAAATGGGACAGTGATATCAACAATAAATGCCCGGCGCTCCAACCGGTCTACCAAAACAATATCAGGCTTATTGGCAACAATAGTCCTGTCTGTAATGATAGACCGGTCCCAGTAGAGTTTGGCACTACCGCTTTCGAGAACTGGTTCCGGTACGTACTTGTAGTACGGCACTTTGGAGTCTACAAGACCATACCGAAGAGCAAGCTGCTGGTGGATAATCCTGGCAACTTGGTTATGCCTGTGCAAGTACTCGCCGTTGGCAAGATAGGAACAACCGGAAACAAACATATATTATTATTATTAATATGATTAAATTTGTGACCGATGAATCACAAGAAAACCCAACATATGCAATAAAATGTGTCTAAGATGTCAAGAAAGTAAATATAAATAACCTAGGACACAGGTGCCGCTACTGTCCTACTAACTGGTGTATCCCTTACGACACCCACAGGATGATATGGGGTGGCCATGTTGATCTTTCTAGGCCAGAAATCACACGGCCACTTATTAATATTTCAATTTGTGTTTGTTGTAAATTATTGGATACTAGCTGTGCCCCGCGGTTTTACCCGCGTTAAACTTTATAAATTATCACAGCTCATCCCCCGTAGGTGATAGCGTGATAATATGTAGCCTATATGTTGACCCAACTTCTTAGTAATATTCATGCAAAATTTGAAGTAAATCCATGCAGAACTTTTAGAGTTTAGCCCGGACATACATACAGACAAACAGACAAAAATCAAAAAACTAAATTTTTGGCTTCGATATTGAATATAGATCACGCCCCAAGAATCTTTTAAAAAAAATATTTAATGTACAGTTTTGAATTTCCTACGATTTTATTATATGTATAGATTAAATATAGTTACTACTTACTTATCCCGCCAAAGGAAAAATTACCTCCGGGACATAATTTGCCATGGCCAACCTGGAGGACTCTTAATAGAATACGTACCTAGGTTGGTAGATCCATAGAAGACATGTGCAAATGGGGTTACATTTCCACATCACAAAACATCTGCGAGTGCAGCGTGTCACCCCAAAGCGGTCAGCGTTGCCCAATTTTGGGAAGAGAATCTAATTCTAACCATCGACACGATAAGAAGAAGAAGAAGATCGATTGGGCAGGGGTAACCCTAGTGTCAGAGTTTATCAAGCCGCCCAGTACGCGCGTGACATGGCTTAACGACTGTTGTTTAATGACTACAACACTTAACGTGCCCTCCGAAGCACGGAAACGCTCATAAATGAAACCACATTAGTCGTCACCCATCTATGCACTGACCGGGAGCCGAGTTCCTTAACCTCGCCGATCTCTTACGGACTGATGAGAGCATCTAACTATGAGATATTTAATATAGGTATATGGATTTGTTTTAAAATTTAATAAGATATAAGTGTCATGTCAAATATTTGCGAGACATAAAAATCGGAACAATATATTATGTACCCCATGTATTCTGGAAAACAAAAAAAAAAAGAGCAATGAGCGCTTACATAGTCTTTGAATAAGAAATATTACCAATCATCTCAAAAATAAACAGAAAGCCTCCATTATTTCTATGTTTTCTTTTAAAGCGTCGTTTAATTTCATTTCATTGACATGCTAATAATACCAGCACATTCTTCTCATGATTTTCGCAATTGAAGGTGTTCCTGTGACGTTACAATATATTATATCCGGAAAAGTTCCAAGTTACACGACATTTTGCGGCTCTAATTGGGGAAAAAATATTCCATAGCATGTTCTCAAGTATGAAATATTAAGTCGGGAGCTTATTATATATTATCCGGGTAAATAAGGATACCTCTCATATGCAGTGCCGCTTTATTTAATTTGAAGATAAAGTAGGCTCGTGTCTATGGGGCCCGTGTTATAAAACGGCCCCATAGAATATTGTATATTTTCGTTTTTTTCTTTATATGTTTTGAATGATTTTAGTATATCTTTTAGTATATTTTTGAGATTAGATTAACGCTTTGCATTGCGAATAATGCTATAAAATTCAAATTTAATATATCTTTAGTGTCAATATTTGATCGTGTATCGACATGCTTTTACATTCTTATCGCCGGCGCAAATCTAACGGGTCTCACTACAAAGCCATATCTTTATTGATTATGTGAGCGTTGTATAAATACGGCAACTAGTGTAGTTGTGTTCCTTGATTGTCCATATTAATTCAACACAAGGAAATAATTTTGAGTTGGGCCTCCTTGATTTTGCTTTATCAAAAATGTATGTATAGGTGTGCTGGCATAACTAAGACTAGTTCTATATACAAAGTACTCTTATGAGACTGACATCCATAACAGAAGCAGCGAAGCAGCGTAGTATAGTGTTGAATACTCGTGTTTTTTACAATGATCTACCAATAAAATCACAGGAAAATATCAAACTGTTAAATGCTGTAGAGAAACATAGTTTTGTGTCGCCATACTAGCTAGGCAGGAGTCGAGATTTTCCTAACTAGAATATTATAAATTATTATAATTTTTTTTTACACACAGCCATTTGATCCCAAACTAAGCAGAGCTTGTACTATGGAAACCAGGTAATAATTTTTGGCAAGTTAAGGACCCCGTTTTGTCCCGTGCCTACGACGGGGCCTCCTTAACTAAAAGCGACACTGCTCATGTGGAGTGTAACTAATTAAATAAGCCTCAACTCTAATTTTGGGGTGTTTTATATTAAAACCCGTATGGTCCCAACTTTTATAAGGTAATTTTGAGTGTAATTGAGTTTCTTAATTGAGGAAATAACTTTGTTTATTAAATACGTTGCTTGTTTGGATTAAATATAAGGTAGGCATTTCATTAATTTTTAACTTTTTCAGTAAGAAGGCACCTTTATATGTTTTTAGGATTCCGTATGGCTAAAGGAAAAACAGAACCTTTCATAGATCTTTGTCGAGTTTCTTGGTAACAGGCATTTTTCATCTATTATGTAAAGTAGAAATTTAAAATGTTGTAGAAAGTAACGTGGCCATGACGAGCAATCATATCACTGGATACTGAGTTACTATCTTCACCTTCCATGACGTTTTCATCCGTATCTATGAAATGCTGTTGCCTGTCCTCAATGGGACGAACGTAGAGCAAACCGAGTGGCTTTCTCATGTATGTCCACGCCAGAAACCGTCATGAAAATAAATCCCAAAGTAACCCTTGGAAGCGAGTTACTTAGTTTGTACTTAAATTTATTGGTTGACTTGAGTGAAAGGTTCCGAAACATAATCTTCCAATTGAATACAAACTGTGCTCGGCGGTTTTACCCGCGTTAATCTTAATAAATTATAGCCTATGTGTTAATCCAGGGTGTTGGCTAACTCCATACCAATTTTTTTTAAATCGCTCAATCCGTTTAGACGTGAAGAAGTAACAAACATACACACTCACACAGTCACACACTCACAAACTTTCACTTTTATAATATTAGTGTGATACACATGTACACATGTACATATCCAGCTATACATTTCCAATATAAGATGACCTAGCATTGTATGGAAATCCTATAAAACGCGAGATCAGCTTATACTGGAAATGTATAGCTTGATATGTAGCCGTGTGTACATAATACTGGATTTTACTAGTATTAGTAACCCGGCAAAACAGATATTTATTCGATTTTCATAAGCATAAGCTAGCTAAGTTAGGCAACTTAACTAGCTAAACCACTGCCCCGCACGTATGTACAGTTTATAAATAAAATAAATAAAAATCGTTTATTTTCAGTCATCGACGGCCCATAGCATGTTAGTAATCAGTACAAACTTAAAAACTATGTTAGTATGTAACACTTAGACACACATAGGTACAAAAATAACAACACAAATACACAATAAAATAAGAAACAGCCAAGATTAGAGGAAGATTTACCAAGTCCCATGTCTGACATGAAGCTTGATAAATCTATCCATTGTAGGCCCTTCAATCCTTTCTGCAAAGTTTATGCATTAAAATAAAAATCCGGCCAAGTACGAGTCGGACTCGCACATGAAGGGTTCCGCAGCAGCAAGTATTTCAGTTGATTAAATGAAAGGTAAATAGCGGTTTACGATTTATGACGAATTAAAAAAAAAACTTAATTTCGTTGTTAGTTTACATGGTAATGTATATCATATATTTTATTTAGTTTTATCATTCTCTTATTTTAGAAGTTACACTCATTTTTCCACTTTGGAAGTGTCTCTCGCGCAAACTATTCAGTTTAGAAAAAAATTATATTAAAAACCTCAATATCATTTTTGAAGACCTATCCATAGATACCCCACATGTATGGACACAATGAAAAAATATTTTTTGAGTTTCATTTCTATGTATGGGGAACCCTCAAAATTATTATTATTTTTATATTTTTGTGTAAAAATCTTAATGCGGTTCACAGAATACATCTACTTACCAAGTTTCAACGGTACAGCTCTTATCGTTTCGGAAAAAAATGGCTGTGACATACGGACGGACAGACAGACAGACAGACAGACATGACAAATCTATAAGGGTTCCGTTTTTTGCCATTTGGCTACGGAACCTTAAAAACTAGTACAAGTCTGAACATGACCACCAAAGTGGTTTAACATTAAAGAGAACTTCATAGTGCACGATAATGTAGCGGTTCCGGATTTGGTCAGCAGGGAACCGTCGCGCATCGTAAAGACATGACAGAGGCCTAATGGGCGGACAGTAGAAGTGTGACACAAGGGTAACCACAAGCGAAGTAAATAGACTTAGTGTAGAAGTAAATAGTTAAACATCTACATAGTGCAATGCGGCCAGCCTTCTGGGCACGTTACCTCCCGACGATGCGGAGGAATTCTACGACGCCCTATAACTTAGATAATAGTTAGTTATTATAGTTAATTTAGCTGATATTTTTCTGTTTCTTATAAGTTAAGTTAATTATTTATATATGTATTTCTTTATTTTCACATAATAATTGAATAAACCCTTTCTACATAACTAGTAAACTTAAGTGTTGCGCATTTAAGGTTCGATACCAATGCATTATAGGTAACTTAATTGCACAAGCCCGTATTGCTTTTAGCCAGATTTTAGTTTGGTGCTAACGTATATATGGCAGTATCTTATGAACCGATACCAGTATACAGTGATTTTTACAGGCAAATAAAGTGAAATAATAGGTACCCATACAATTAACTTCGGGTTGTGCTAAATCTTAATAATGGTGGTATCTTTTGAATCTTAACAGTGTATTACAATAGTCGCTCGATAGTACGGTACCTTTTTTGTGCGAGTTCGAAACGCTCTTAGCCGGTATTTTTCCAACGTTGCGTGATATTTCGCCGTTTACAGATAGGGCGATAAACTGTGCAACTAAATTAAATGGTTTGTTGCTGAAAGAATATTTGAGTAGAAACGTTTAGTTACCTCCTCTTAATTTATCCTAATTTAAGTTACGTATTTATTATTAAGCCTATTTGGAGCTTATTAGCCCTTTAAGCTATTTGGCGATCAAATACTACCACGTCTGGCTTCAGCCTAGTAACTCTACATTTCGGTGATGTAGAGCTTATCGTACTTTCACTTTATTAGAAGCCCAGCTGGGGAAGTAACTACACCTTACAAAATACAACGCAGTTAATAGGATTAGGTACTAGAAGAAAAGAATCTGATACGCGTGAGTAATGTCATTTGTGTCGCAAGCGTGCAATGGTAACCATTAAACAATTGTACCGTAGGCCAATTTGTTGATTTGGTAGTTTAAAATTTGCTAACTGTCTCGTTGGTCTAGCGGTAGCCTGTTCTACCGCACATACTGAGGTCCAGTTTTCAAATCCCAATAAAATGTGGTATTCAAATTTTTCTGTTACGAAAAATTCTTAGTATCACACCGGAATCTGAAAGTTGGCAGTTTTACACGTCCATTCTTTGGAGAGCATGTAAAGCCGTCGATCCTGTACCTGTGCCTCTAGCACGAGTTCCTGCAGTTTACTTACTCGATCACACGTACAGTTTCCTCCCATACATTGAGCACCAGCGGCTCTCTCGGAAACTATTAAGAACTAAAACTCTGGTGCTCAATGTATGGGACGAAACTGTACGTGTGATCGAGTAAGTAAACTGCAGGAACTCGTGCTAGAGGCACTGATCTTTACAGTCGTGTTAGCTAGCAGCTGTCCCATCGGATTATAAGAGAGAGGGAATAAAAAGTTCACCTGTGCACCACACAGTTGTACACTATAAGATGTCCCGCGCAGATGCGTAAGCATTAAGCGCTCATAGGTAGATACTCTCACCGATCCGTAAGTGATCTGCGAGGTCAAGCAACTGGGCTCGCAGTCATACCATAGATGGATGACCGTCAAAGTGGTTTAATTTATGAGCGTCTCCGCGCTTCGAAGGGCACGGTAAGTTGTCGGTTTCGGTCGAGGTCATTAGGCAACAGTCGTTAAGCCATGTCAGAGGCCTACTGGGCGGCTTGAAAACCTCTGACACTAGGGTGGTCGCCCATACGATAAGTAATTATGTGTAACCATGGCCCAAATTTGACCAGGAAGAGTTTAATATAAAATAATAATAAATCTTTCCCCGTTTCAAAGGAACGAGCTATGTTACTGTAGGCTGTTCGAATACAGTTGACTTGACGTTAGTGGGAACACTTTCACTGTGAAATCGTCTTTATTAGTTTAGTAATAAGGGTTGTTTGCGTAGTGCAAGGTTATCTACTGAAAAACTGTCGACTGAAGCATGTAAATATACCGCCAAGGTCGGGCCGTCTCACGTTCCCAAGCTTTTAATTATTAATTAAGTTTTTAGTTATCTCAGCATAATATTCGCAAATTTTCCTCCGACGCCTACCGCGATGAGACTTCCTAAAACAGTAGGTAACTAGAGATAACTGGTGAGGTAACTAGATATTATAATTGTTATTTTATTCGGCGGATTATTTCCGGAATGTTCATATTTATATTTTTATTAAATCTGTTCAGATTGAAGTCGGGCTTCAACCTTAACGTGAACTTGACCATTCCGAAATTTTTATTTGAAATTGACGGGCCGGTTAGCGTGGTTGGTAAATGCTTGCCTTTCACGCCGCAGGTCGTGGGTTCGATTCCCACCCAGGACAGATATTTGTGTGCATGAACATGTCTGTTTGTCCTGAGTCAGGGTGTAATTATCTATATATAAAAATCAATGCCACTTTTCGTTGTAATGTTATAACTCAACAACGCCTTTACCGATTTGGCTAATTTTGGTCTTGAATTATTCGTGGAAGTCCAGGGAAGGTTTGTACGTAGAGAAAATAAAAAATGTCTTGAGTAAGTGTAAAATCAACATCTTTCTATACTCCCATATACAAACAATTTGTACTAATACTTAAAAGCGTAGCGAAGCACGTACCGGGCCGCTAGTTATCTATATAAGTAGGTATTTACAAAAGAAAAGTAGTAAGTATATTTAATATATCAGTTACCTGGTTTCCATAGTACAAGCTCTGTTTAGTATTGGATCAGATGTGAGTGAATTGTGAGTGAATAATCTCCCAGGATATTGTTATAATTACTATTTCCTACCGAATAAAAAGAACACTTAATATAATAAATTCTTAAACAAAAGAGATATCTCGTAATATATATACTAAAATCGATTTGATAACCGCCTTCTTTTGAAATCGGTGGATCTAGCATAAGGCAGAAGATTAGTGTACATAAACGTGTTTATTTGTCCTAGTATGAGTGTATTGTCTATGTATATATTTGAAAAAAAGGTATATAAGTATTTCTACCCGCTGTCTAGTATCCACAGTACAAACTCAGCTTAGTTTGGGCTTAATCGCACTGTGTGATTATTATTATTATACATGAATCTGTGAACGCAAAATTATTTTCCTTCTAATATGGAGATATTTATTCCCCTAGCTGAGCAGTAAGCGCCAAAAATTCCATAACTATTTTCATGCGGTCACTTTTCAGCGGGCTGCATAGTATTTAAGTTAAAAGGTGGTTTCACCAACTTTTAGTTAAATAATACAACATACTTCGTTTGCTCACTAAAGTTGTGGAATATGTGAAAGGCGTCTAGTTTTGTATTACCTTGACGAGGCTAGATATAACGACTATTAAAAGCTCAACTGGGGAAGTAACTCCACAAGTTAATAGCGTTACTAGGGGAAAATCATGTGTTACGCGTGAGTGATGCCATTTGTAGCGCAAGTCTCATAATCAATGGTAATCTGGTAGTTGTACTGTAGGCTTATTTACTGACTTGGTAGTTTAAAATTTTCTAATAGCCTCGTTGGTTCGGTAGCGGTATAGCGGTAGCGTTAACCCACAGATAATGAGGGCCTGGTTTGAAATCCCAGTAAAAAAGGTATTGGGATTTTTCTGTTAATGATAATGATAATAGACTATACTTTTGACTGCAACCATAGGTCAAGTCCGCGTTAGTCTAGTCGCCAAATAATTTTATGTACGGCGTTGTTAATATGAAATTGCTTGGCAGCTTGAAACATTATTGCAGGCCGAAAACATAAAAGAATAAGCATTAATGGAACTTATACACATATACGCGAGCTTTTTCGTACTATTGATGTTGTAATAACTTAAGGGCCATTCCTAACTGTCGTTTTCTTATTCATATTTTTCCTTTTTGTAATCCCTTTGTTTTAAGACTAAAGAAGTTGGTTTCTTAACTCTATTTAGATATCGAATATGACTAATTTGGTAAACAAAAGTAGATAGTAGATTTGCTACACCCTTGCGGAGGATTTAGATAATCCTCCGCAAGGGTGTTGCAAAGGAATCGTAATTGTTTGTAGCTTATAGACAGATCGCATACCCCGGATTGATAGAGAGCGCTAGTTCTAGGTCTACATGGACGATTAAATTTATGCTTTTGTCATGTTTGAGTTGAGCTTTACAAGTTTTTTTCCGAATAATGAGGTGCTCGTAGCTAGATGCTCTCACCGGTTCGTAAGCGATCGGCGAGGTTAAGCAACTCTATCTCTCTAACGCTAAAAAAGCTCGCGGTAAGTCCATATATATGGGGGACCACCAAAGTGGATTAATTTCTGAGCGTCTCCGTGCTTCGGCGGGCTGTAGTCATTAGAGAACAGTCGTAAAGCCATGTCAGTGGCCAAATGGGCGGTTTGAACAACTGACACTAGGGTAACCACTGCCCTGATAAGTAAGTCTTGCGAATAATGCTATAAGAACTTAAATTTGAAAGAGTATATATAAGTGTATATATACGTAACTGTTGTTGTTGTAACACCCAAGTGTTGAATAAACTTAATTATCTGTATTTCGTCATTAGTGCAACATAGTAAAAAGCATTAAGCTATTTCCAACATTATTTCAATGGGAAAACATCTATTCTCTAGATCCCGCAGTCAAACCGTAAACACGGTTTTGTGGGACTAAAATTTTAATTTTAATTGGCCATCTCTTTTTTATAAATCTGAAATAATTGTAACCTATTAGCTGTAAGTTTTCGAAATTTGAAAATAAAATAAAATAAAGTATAACAATTTCAATTCATTTATTGTGAAATCTATACATATAATAAAATCGTAGGAAAGTCAAAACTGTACTTTGATTATTTTTAAAAAAGGATACTTGGGGCGTGATCTACAATAGATATCGAAGCCAAAGATATAGTTATAAGAATTTTTGTCTGTTTGTCTGTATGTATGTCCGGGCAAAACTCAAAAAGTACTGCATGGATTTACTTCAAATTTTGTATCAATATTACTAAGAGGTCGGGTCAACATATAGGCTACATATTATCACGCTATCACCTACGGGGGAGGAGCTGTGATAAATTATAAAATTTAACGCGGGTAAAACCGCGGGGCCCAGCTAGTAATAAATAAATGAAATAAATCGTCCACACCTTAATTAATCAGATTTAAGGCTCAGTTTTTCAAATGTGATACAAATTACGGCTGTTATATGATAAAAACGGACCTCCAAGTACCGGCGATTAAGCGTGTCAACTATGCCCTTGTCTAGTTCAGTTACCAAGGACAATGGTTCTGTAAATTCTAAAATTACTCTAAAAGCTAAATGAAATTACAAAAGGGTCTGTAAACAAGAGGCCATTTCATTAGTTAGCAGTCAAAGGGCTCTGACGTCATCGTTGTACTAAATGAACACTTGAGATCCCTTAGTGGAGGCTACAAGTTTATTAAGACGTCAATTGATTTGTTACACGTGTTGGAAGGATTTTGTGGAAATGTGGTTGAATGTTGTAATTTGATAAACAAGTAACGACGTAATGCCGATTTATGTGATATGCTTTATAGCTAGTTGTTAATATAAACAGCCAAAGGAGTATTAGTTTATGAATAAATCGTGGAATTTACTTCGTTTATGTAGAAGTTTAGTAGTACGTATATGTACGACTCTAATGTACGTGTATGACTGCCTCGTTAGTCTAGCGGTAGCGTGTTCAATCGCAGAAATCGAGGTCCTGGGTTCAAATCCCGGGTCGGACCAAAAAGTGATTTTGGGATTTTTCCGTAAAGAGCAATTTCTCAGTATCAGCCCGAAGTCTGGGAGTTGGCGGTATTATACCCCCGTGCCTCGGAGAGCACGTAAAGCCGTCGGTCCTGTGCCTGACCTCTTTCCGGTCGTGTCGCTAGTCGTCCCATCGGATCATGAGAGTGATGGAATAGAAAGTGCCCCTGTGTTTGCGCACACACTTGTGCACTATTATAATATGTCCTGCGCAATTGGATAATCTCCATTGAGACTGGCCGCCGTGGTCGAAATCCGGCCGGGAGGAAATGAATCAATCAATGTCTTATTTAAACTAGATAGTCAGCAAAAAGCACATAGCTTGCCTGATAGCTATCAGTTAGCGTAGAATATGACACTTGCAACAAACATATACAACTGACGCGTTCCCACTTTCCTCCAGGATATGCCCTAGCGGCCAGGATCAGAACAGTAACAAGATAAATTACCAAAAATATTCTGTACGGTGGAGGTGCTTCACCAGGCAAGTTGTTCATAATGTAAATGAAAGCTGTGGTCTAATGTCTAACTCACTTAAGAGGTTAAGAACACACAAATTTATTGTAACACACTAGTCTATTAGCAACCCTACTATTAGCAACCAAATACGGCACACACGGAACATGTTAGAGGTATATTGTCCGGGGAAGCATAGAAAAATTATCGAAACTGTTTAAATATAATTTCACGTTCGGGGTTTTAGCAGTAAGGGTTTTTGTATAATTTTAGAATGTTCTAGTTAATACTAGATCAAAGAAACAAGATAACTAATCAAAAGGTCATACAAAATTCTTTATTCAAAATTTTGATTAAATGGTTCTAGAATGAAAAGATTGAGATCCTCAAAAAAAAAAGAAAGAGATAGGTGAAGACAAGGTTAGATGTAGGATTGCCTGGTGATCTGTAACACAAGTCTTACCTACTATAGACGCCAGTCTCTCACAAAGGTATGATAGTTTCTGTATTTCTAGCTCTGTATTTCTTTACATAATACTTGTATGTACACCAAACCTTTGTGAAAGAGATAAATAAATACATTATTATTATTATTATTGCAATTAATCTGGAATATTGGTGAAGGTCCTAGAAAGAAAAGAATGACTTTCGGAATGTTTTAAATTTCGATCAATTTTGTGGGTATATCAAAACTGGACGGTAAGTTTTATTTCAAGTGAAATCAAAGGCGAGCCAATAGGTTGCAAAAGTGAATAAGTGCTGGTGATAATTGAAAGAAACAGTACCAAGTGGTCTGTACACAGTGAGAAGTGTACGGTGTACGGCGGGACTCTGGCACAGTACAGTCACGGGGACTCTGTAAGTGCGCCACGTTTGTACCCTCACGCAGTGCTTATATACGGGACTCTAAATGCGTGTAATGTGTTCCGTGATCTTAGTGTTGCACCAACTGTCGCCGATGACGCCAGTAAAGGTTCCGTTAGCAAAAACTAGTTTTTGTTTCAATCACTAACTCACCGCTCGCCACAATACCTCTTAATACTTTTTTCAGGGGGCTAAGTATCTAGACAAATGCTAAGACTGTTGCAGGACAATTAATGTAGTTGTTAAGTAATTATGTAAGCTGTGGGGTTCAGGCACGTCCCGGGACATCCAACTGTCTTTGTTCACGCAACGAATTTAATCAAAAAGTTATAGGAGGTGTTGGAAAGGTAGACTCATCTTCCCTTCAGCGCAAATATTACTTAAATTTTCTTTTGTGAATGCAAAGGAGTGTGGTTTAATTAAAATGAAATTAAATACCTAATAAGGGAAGTTCGTAGGTTATTTTAGGTAGGCTCCTATTACCTGTGAATATAATATATCAACACAATCACATTATTGTTTTACGTTGTGTAGCTAATGTTATAATAAACCTGTGTGTCTCTACACACAGGTTTATACAACGTATCTCGTAAAGTACATATTTTGTAAGAGACATTATAATTAAAGTTTTTAAACTTTCGCGATTTGTACACATTTTTTATATACTGTAGACACGGGCTACAGGGGGGGCATTAAACGGACGAAGAGGAGGGAGAAGCAGCCGGAAGTAAGCAGGGCACCAGCGTTTTTACCTTACGTGAAAGGAGTAACGGATAAAGTTGGATCAGTACTAAAGAAATACTCCATCAAGACTGTATATAGTCCGATCTCCAAAGTCTCCAACCAGCTGCGTACACCGAAGGATGTTATTCCTCTTCAAACACCGGGCGTCTACAGGTTTGAGTGCAACTGCGGTATGTTTTATATCGGCCAAACTAAAAGATCCATTGCTGAAAGGGCTAAAGAACATATCGCAGCTGTCAGGAACCGACAGGTTAATAAATCAGCAATAGCTGAGCATGTAGTCGACACAGGATCCCAACACTGGATTACAAATTTACACAAGCCACAGGTCCTCTCCACCGATCGTCACTATTACTCCAGAATAGTACGTGAAGCGGTTGAAATAAAGAAACATATCAATTTCAACCGGGAAGACGGATACCGCCTCTCACCATCTTGGAATCCTGTAATAACGAAGTGCCATCGTCGCGTAACCAACGTAGTGCGCCCGGGCGCTGATGTCATTAGTGTCGTGTGTACCGACAGTTTCGTAAAGGAAAATAAAAAATATCAAGACCATGCGAGGGTAGATACCGATACCCGAGCTTCACGGAGACGACGCTGCCGAGCCACACCAGTCGACCCGTGACCACGGCTGGTGCAATCCATGCCGAAACGTCGGGTAAACAAGGTAATGATTTACCTAAATATTTATCGCGATGAGACCCGTGTCTACAGTATATAAAAAATGTGTACAAATCGCGAAAGTTTAAAAACATTAATAACAAACCGCTACGGGCCGGAATATGTTAAAAAGACTAAACATCTAGAATTCCTTCGGATAAAACGTGTGCGTTTAGAAACATCGTTAACGTTTCTAATAAAATGTCGCGACTCGGAGCTAATACCTACGGGAGTGCGTATCAAACCGCGCAATAATATTCCACATTCCGAGGGAATTCTAAAGAAGGCAAGCGTTCGCCTTCTGAGACAATTAATACGAAACTGTAGGTACAGCTTAAATAGTGTGCAGTACGAATTATACGGGTTACATACGGAGTGCAGTGCAGTGTTTTCGGCTAGTGATTTCGATCTATGTGATCGCGTGTCGTATTACCAGGCGGATCGTATTCGACAACTGTGTAGTGTTAAACACGACGCAAAATACGACAAACTGGTTAGTCGCCGAGACAGGTGGAATCAGCACAGACCACTTACACACATAGACACCGTAATCAATTTATCGAATGTAACGCTTGATAACACCACCAAAAATATACTAGCGAAAGGGTTAAATTATGCAATAACACCGAAACGAATTCCGTATGAAAACGTCATAAGTGCCGTCGAAGAAGCTATATTACGAAACAAAGTACCGTCTACCGATGCGGACACGCTTAGACAAGATGTGGCAGTAATATTGCGAAAAGCTAAGTCGCCTAAACAGAACATTACTACGGAAGAGCGTCAAGCACTAAAAAGGCTGCGTGACAACACGGAAATCTTAGTGCTTAAGGCTGACAAAGGTAACGCCACCGTAGTGATGAGTTCTAGTGACTACGACAGCAAAATGCGGAGTCTACTCAAAGACACGGCTATTTATAAACAAGTGTCGTTTAATCCTATCGCCAGAGTCACTAAACGTATACGTGCACTGATTAAGGAACACGAGGAGCTCTTCACGGACGATGTTTTCGAACGCCTCTTCAGACCTAAAAGCGCTCAGCCACCAAAACTATATGGTTTGCCAAAGGTTCATAAAGAAAATGTACCATTGCGCCCGATTGTAAGTCAGATCAATTCGCCCACTTATGATCTAGCGAAACACATCACTCAGGTACTGCAGCCATTAGTAGGTAAAACTGAATCGTTTGTGAAAGACTCTCGCCATTTTGTTGACATCATCAAGAGCATGAGAGTGGAACCTGACGAGGTGATGGTGAGTTTTGACGTTCAGTCACTGTTTACCAACGTTCCCATCAAAGACTGCCTTGAGGTCATCGGCAGGAAACTGGCAGCTAATAACATACCAAGTGAGTACATAGTTCTACTGAAGAACTGCCTAGAATGTAACTACTTTTTATACCAAGGACAATATTACCTCCAGATTGACGGAGTGGCTATGGGCAGCCCTGTGGCGCCGGTAATGGCCAATATCTGGATGGAACATTTTGAAAATATTATTGCACAACATTTGGTCCACGTGAAGGTATGGAAACGATACGTCGACGATATCTTCTGTATCATGAAAGGTAGCACATCGGAAGTAGAACAATTGACCACTATCTTGAACTCCGCGCACCCCAACATCAGGTTCACTTATGAAATGGAGGTAGAGAGATCGTTGCCTTTCCTCGATGTGAAATTGAGGGTGAGAGAAAATGGTTCCCTTACACACACGGTATACAGAAAGCCCACACACACAGACAGATATCTACACGCCCACTCTCATCACCATCCGCGACACCTGTTATCCGTAGTTGCCTCGTTAACAAACAGAGCGTATGACATATGCGACCCTGAATGTTTAGAAAGTGAGCTCACACACGTTCAGGAGGTACTTAGGCAAAACGGCTACAGGGGGGGGCATTAAACGGACGAAGAGGAGGGAGAAGCAGCCGGAAGTAAGCAGGGCACCAGCGTTTTTACCTTACGTGAAAGGAGTAACGGATAAAGTTGGATCAGTACTAAAGAAATACTCCATCAAGACTGTATATAGTCCGATCTCCAAAGTCTCCAACCAGCTGCGTACACCGAAGGATGTTATTCCTCTTCAAACACCGGGCGTCTACAGGTTTGAGTGCAACTGCGGTATGTTTTATATCGGCCAAACTAAAAGATCCATTGCTGAAAGGGCTAAAGAACATATCGCAGCTGTCAGGAACCGACAGGTTAATAAATCAGCAATAGCTGAGCATGTAGTCGACACAGGATCCCAACACTGGATTACAAATTTACACAAGCCACAGGTCCTCTCCACCGATCGTCACTATTACTCCAGAATAGTACGTGAAGCGGTTGAAATAAAGAAACATATCAATTTCAACCGGGAAGACGGATACCGCCTCTCACCATCTTGGAATCCTGTAATAACGAAGTGCCATCGTCGCGTAACCAACGTAGTGCGCCCGGGCGCTGATGTCATTAGTGTCGTGTGTACCGACAGTTTCGTAAAGGAAAATAAAAAATATCAAGACCATGCGAGGGTAGATACCGATACCCGAGCTTCACGGAGACGACGCTGCCGAGCCACACCAGTCGACCCGTGACCACGGCTGGTGCAATCCATGCCGAAACGTCGGGTAAACAAGGTAATGATTTGCCTAAATATTTATCGCGATGAGACCCGTGTCTACAGTATATAAAAAACATTATAATTAAAGCTAAATTGCAGTGCTAAAATTTTATTTATTCTTTTTAATTCATCTTCATTTAACTGAAAATGGTAGCAGATTTATTTTTATTGATCTCAATTGAATGGGTCTTGCACTCTTTGTAGCAGAACTTGTTGTTTCATATTATTTTTTTCCATAACAGTGGAACAAAAATGAACTGTACTATATAGTTCATGGGCTCGTGCGGCTTACTTCGTCGGTTGGCCTTCATTGTAGTAATTCTACACGTCGTGTTTGAGCAGCGGCTCGCTAAGCAGCTTGAACGATGAAATGCAGGCTTAAAGATGATTCTGACCTACCAACTATAACTTCATTTCGCATAAAATATTGGCAAAATATATACTTATCTTACAATCAAAACATAATTTGGCGAGTCAGAATCATCTTTAGACATATATTTCATATCCATAATAATTAAAAAAGAGGTATGCAAAGATCCGGACAAATAAATGGCCTATCCCTCTGGGAAACAGGTGTGAGTCTAGAAGCAAGTCTAGAACAATCATATTGCAGATAATTTACAGTCAGAATCGTCTTTTTGCATACATTACACAGTCGATAGTCATTAAAAAACAAAGTTTGCAGTTAAAATCATCTTTAGGCAAACATCTCTTGTGCATAATAATTGAAAGACACATCTATCACGTAATAGATAATTTATACATAGGTAGAATAATTTTGTTTCAGCATGCATACAAGCATACACCATGCATGTAACAAACATGCAGACAAGCATACACCATGCACGCAGCAAGCATGCAGCAAGCAAGCAAGCATGTCACGGCTCCTGGCCTGCTCCTCAGCTCGGGGGCCATTTACTCCTCCGCGTGCAAAATTGCACTCTAGGACTAAGGCAGACGAGACTACACGGCAAAGTGGAGCCGATTTTACAACAATTAATTTCTTTCACATATAACTAATATCTAACATAACAAAATGCTGTTCTATAGAAATGGGAATATGCCTGATAAATTATTCCAAATGAAATTCTGCCATATTAATAGTAGATATTCCAGTTGAAACATTACCAAATAATCCCGCCGTTCTAAATAAATGTCATGCTAAACAAAATTATGCGGAATTTTAACTTTGCCAAAGATTGTACAGCCAAATAAATTGTGGCCATTTTAAAAGCATGTCATTGTTAATTCGACATTCGGCCAACCAAGAACTACTTATATACATTTTTTTATGATTTAAAAATTTTCGTTAAATATATGCCAAGTGTGTTATCACACTTCACACTAATAATAAAGGCGAAAGAGTGTGTGACTGTGTGAGTGTGTATGTTTGTTACTTCTTCACGGCTAACAGCTGGAGCGATAATAATAAAATTTGGTATGGAGATAGCTGACACCCTGGATTAACACATAGGCTATACTTTATAAAGTTTAACGCGGGTAAAACCGCGGGGCACGGCTAGTACCAAATAAATTTCGCAGCATCAAATTCTGCCAGATAGAGTGATCCACAAATGAATTGATCTATTATTGTTGTTAAAATTTTAACTATATAGGCCTTTGAATATCAAAAGATACTCTTATATGTACGCATTATATTTAACTACTGTTTTTTTTGGTATTATTGTTTAGTATTTTTATATTTATTTATAATAATTATATATTTTTTTTATTTTAGAATATAATGACAGTAATCGAGGCTAAAGACGTGTGCAAAGATCGTGACAAATGGAAATCCGTTGTCTCTGCCTACCCCTCTGGTAAACAGGCGTGAGTCTATGTATGTATGTATTTTTATATTTTATCTATCTAATCTATGTCCATTTGTTAATTTTTTTCTATTGTATAAAACGCCTATCCGTCTCATTAGTGCCCAATATGTAATAATATATTTCCCAGGTACTGGTAACCTGTGATTCTACATACAGTTCTTTCCTAATACGGACTCCAGTCTCACATAAAGTTTATAAAAAATGTATTTTTAAATTAAAATGTAATTAATGTGTTCTTGGATTTACTTTCATCATATCAGCCGGAAGACGTCCACTGCTGGACAAAGGCCTCCCCCAAAGATCTACACAATTGCCGGTCTTGCGCTATCCGCATCCAGCGATTTCCAGCGACCCGCACAAGATCATCGGTCCATCTTGTAGGGGGCCTGCCCACGCTGCGTCTTCCGGTTCGTGGGCGCCACTCGAGAACCTTTCTGCCCCAGCGGCCGTCGGCTCTACGAGCTATGTGCCCTGCCCACTGCCACTTCAGCTTGGCAATTCTTACGGCTATGTCGGTTACTTTGGTTCGCCTACGGATCTCGACATTGCTGATTCGATCTCGCAGGGAAACTCCAAGCATAGCCCTTTCCATTGCTCTTTGGGTGACCTTGGTGTTCCGTAAGTCATCACTGGCAACACACACTGGTCGAAGACTTTCGACTTGAGACACTGCGGTATTTGGGACGAGAAGATATTACGTAGGATTTACTTTGCGATGACATAAATAAATTTGATTTACTTAAAATAGTACCAGTTATCGTAACGCTACCCCTATCACCATGTATATGATTAGAATATTTCAAACATTCTATAGTTTGGGATCCAATCAACTAGGTATGGGTTGTGCTAATTGAGTTCCCTAATAAACAAACAATGTGTGCTTACATAGAATAGATCGGTATGTAGAGGTCGGATCTAACGGAGGGTCAGATTCCTTGTCACATACCGTACCGTACACAATATTACATTGTTATAGTTATTATATCGCATGACTTGCACCGTGAAATCGAAACTTCAAATATTCCTTTGGGGTAATTTCATAGACCCAGTTTCGATGAGGTAATGCTTACATCGTTTACTACAATATTTAGGGCCTGTTGGCGTGGTTGGTAGATACGCTGCCTTTCACGCCGCAGGCCGTGGGTTCGATTCCCACCCGGGACAGATATTTGTGTGCATGAACATGTCTGTTTGTCCTGAGTCTGGGTGTAAATTATCTATATAAGTATATATTTACGAAAGAAAAATAGTATATATAGTATATCAGTTATCTGATTTCTATAGTACAAGCTTTGCTTAGTTTGGGATCTGATGGCCGTGTGTGAATAATGTCCAAGGATATTATTAATATTATTATTAATATAACTACTATACTATACTGCGGTCGATGTACCGTTTGTTCGAAGCTTATGTAGGTACAGTGTTGTAGTTACGAAGTTCTTCACAGCAGCATTTGTTTTCAATCTTTATCAGATGTTATATTATTACTAAATGCTTTTAAAGTTCCTTACCCAAGAGTTACCGACAGAACCTAATAAGTAAGCTTCTGCTGTCAATCCGCCTGTCTGGCAACAGGCTATATCTCATGAACTGTTAAAGGGAAACGACAAAAATGTAATAAAGATAAAAATAACATTGTCATTCATTATATCATTGTCAATTGTCTCTAGATGTTGTAGAAGTTGTGTGCGAGGCTGACTCGCACTTGGTCAATTATTTTACATGTATTCAAGTCGGTAAAAATATATAGCTTACCTCTAGCTATTCGGTTACCCAAGTCTGTGACGGCTTATTAAGTTCAATGCGGGAAACCGCGGGGCACAGCTAGTGTTGTATAATTCAAAGTCGGTGTTTGTAAGATGTAATTTTTCCAACTCTATTTCTGAAAGTATTCCTAGCCCATCTCTGTATACTTTTTTGATCATCTCTGGTTTGTATGCAACGGAAGCCTCGACAGCAAATATTTGTGCGAAGCGCTGAAATTTATTTTGGTTCTTGGGGCAGTTGACTTAGTATTAAGTAGAAATGCGGCCGCGTGTAGGTTTCTCTTAGACTAGATGAAGTTCGCATTTATCATACTTGGCGCGGGAATTTTCGTAAAAAGCATTTCAGTTATTACATGAATTATTTTCGTGCCAGCGAGTGCGATATGATTGAGATATACTCAATCAAATCGCACTCGCGGGCACTCTCTTTAATCTGCGAAATTATACTATATATTATAACTTATATGACTTTATAAACGCGCATCTGCTGTGTGGTGACGACGATGAATATCTCAACCCATCTCATCTCATGGGGGGTGGTAGAAGTCTTCCAGAGGGATAATCTACCAGAAAACGGAGTACTATAATGACCTGCGGCCGCCTTCGTCTACTGAGCGTGATGATTATATTATATCCCTACAATATCCGTGGGGGAGGTTTATGTCCAACAGTGGACGTATCTCGTAATAGATATATAATAAACTAGGTGTGCCCCGCAGTTTTACCCACTTTAAATTTTATAAATTATAGCCTAAGAGTTAATCCAGGGTGTCAGCTTACTCCATACCAAATTTTATTAAAATCGCTCCAGCCGATACACACTCACAAACTTTCGCCTTTATAATATTAGTGTGATAGTATACAGTAAATATCTTGTAATTAATTTAAGGAGTTCGCACCATTCTATGTGATGAAACAGACCGCACTGACAGACTATTTCTAAAAGCTAGTTACTTTACCTTAGTTTAATATTATTATATTATTGAATGAGACTATCCTGCTGCATTGTGAGCTTGACAAGTACAAGGGAAGGTTAATTAATACTCTAGGGCTGAATAAAATTCTTTTAAAATATTGTAATCAGACACATAGATTTAAAATTTATTAAGGATTTTAGACGAAACGATAATTTCAATTGTTGATTCTACAACGATTTGAGTCTAATCTCAAAAATGTGAAATCATAAATTTAATCATCTGGCGGGTCTCGAACCAACAGCCTATACCAATTCGGGGTAGGCGCTCTGCTCTTAAGCTACGAACGATACTCACTGGAACATAAAATATAGGCTTCTCTTGCTAACGCCCTTTTGGAGGATATAGATCCATCTATATCCTCCATTTATTTTCTAGAAACATGACCGACTAGCGACTATGACTGATTTGAGATTAGATTAACGCTTGGGAATAATGCCATAAAACTAAAAATTTTGTTGAGTTTAAGTCTCTTCTGACGGTAGTATTAAAACGCATTTGGAAAACCCATAAAGCTATGTGAAATCTGTATATCTAGGTACCCTAAGGCAAGTCTAAAAAAACAGTATAAACCAAATTAAAACACTTCATTGGATTTCAGAATGACGAGCAATAAAAACGTCATAAATGATATTAAAGTACAGACGCCAGCACATCCAGCTACCCCAATCTGTCAAATTTCTTTTATAGATTTTCAACTTTATCACAAAAGCATAAGGTTCACTTTCAATTGGGGAAAATTTACAGATTGGGGTAGCTTGATGTGCTAGCGTCTGTACAATATTTTGACGACCATTTATTGTCACTAGAATTTCAATCTAACCTCCAATGGGTAAATTTCAATTTCCTTCGATGAAATTAAATTGCAATTATAAAGCGATTGGTCCATCAATTACAGTGATGGGTTTTGTTTATAAATTCAAAAATAATCTGAGCAGAATAATATGGATTTATTTCGCGTATTTTAATAAAATGTGTTTCTATTTGTTGTTGTGTATACTTACTAATAGACAACGACTAAAATACATTTTTTTATGGATACTACTCCATAGTATAAGCTTTGCTAATTTTAGACTGATGGCACTTAAAAACGAGGTGTTTGGAGAGGTTAAGTAACTAGACTCGCGGTCAATACATAGATAGGATCCATCAAATTTGATAATTTCTGAGCTTCTGTTCGACGGGAGGCACGTTAAGCCGTCTGTCCCAGTCCTTAGACAACAGACGTTAAGCCATGTCAGAGGCCTAAAGCACTTCTTGAACAACCACTGCCCATACTATAACTAAGTATGTAAGTTCGGTATCTAAAATGGGCATACTTATAGCTCAACGTTTATAGACGTTAAGTCGTAAACCATTCGTGCATATTAACTAGGCAATATGTAAATTAACTGCCCGTTTTCGTATTTTCTTAGTGAAAACGGGCAGTTATATTTCAAATATAGTAAACTGCGAAATTCCGTTGTGCCTCGTAAAGCCTTGATTCACCTTAATCTATACGTATAGCGACAACCCTCCATAATTCAACTTCACTCTATGTAACTTAACCTGATAATACAGGGAGCAATAGCATTACTGTAGCTAGTCTACTATTCCCCATAAAATGATAAAAACTAGCTAGGGTTTAACTAAATGACTAAAATGAGCGACATTCAAATCCTGATAACACTCTATCTTACTCAATCGAGATATTATAAACAGCAATACCTTTAATGACTCAAATCTGCTTTGTAAAGTGAACTAGTACCTAACTATCGGGTTTAGCCAATCAACTATAATGAGCGACAACCTAAGTCTGATCTCACTATGTTACTGAACCCAGAATTATGGATCATTACCTTAACAGTCGCAATTTCGATCAAATATAAATTTCATTTATGTGGAATCGTCATTTTTAACCTACCCTGTAGTACAGTTACTGAGTAACACTGCTAGAAAACTCAGTAGGAATCGTTGTTGGTAGTAAAAAGTAGTCTAATAACAAGTGTGTTAAATACATTATAACTATACTTAAACAGTAATATAAGCACAAGGTTGCAATATCAAACCGAATTGAAGAAAGCTCTCCCATAAACAATACGATGCTCAGCTATAGCTGTTTTATTATTCTGTCAGTTTTTGACCAATTGCAATATTTTCTTTGAACCTTTCAGCAATAGACATTTTAGTTTGGCTGATATGAAACATCCCACAGTTCTTTGTTATTCTGTCTCCCGCTTTGCTCTGGAGGGAAGTGAAACTATTCATTTTATAATTTACAACTATTCTTCTCTGTCCTTCTGATTAAATCCGTTGCGGGATCCAAGACAGTTAAAGCGATACTCCAGGACATGTCTGAGCCTCACCGCTCTGTGTCATTTAATTATGTGCCATTGTTGATCCTGGCTTACCGGCGTTGCAGTGGTGGGTAACAAGGAGGGACTCGTCCCGAAATTGACATCAATATACAGTCTTGATGGAGTATTTTCTTTAATTGACGGCCACCGTAGCCTAGTTGGTAATGCTCCTGCCTACGAAACTGGTGGTCCTGGGTTCGAATCCCGGTAAACGCAAATATTTGTGTGATGAGCACGAATATTTGCTTCTGAGTCATGGATGTTTTCTATGTATTTAAGTATTTATCTATCTATATAAGTACGGATACCGTCGCCTGGTACCCATAGTACAAGCTTTGCTTAGTTTGGGCCTAGGATGGTCTGTGTGACATTGTCCCTAGATATTATATTAATTTGCTATCGCGATCGACGATCCTCAATATATGAAAACGGTGTACAACTTGCACTGATTGGCGTCTTGTAGCAACTACGGTTCATGAACGATGTTTAGTACCTTACAAAGATAAACACAACATAAAGGCAGATTAATGTTGATACTAGTTCAAAGCTCGGCTGAGCTTGTTTGTCTCGGGTTTGCGTCTCACAGAGTTTGTAGTGTAACATAATAACTTTAGCAGCACATACCTATAGAATGAACAGTCCCCTGATTTGTTTAACTGGTGCTACAGTTTGAATAGTGTACCGATGCGGTTGCATGCATTTGAATAGCTCTTGGCTTTAACGTAGCTTTTTAAAAAACTAGGCTGTCAGATTTTGTGTTGACACACTTTTTGTTTTATGATATACTAGCTGTGCCCCGCGGTTTTACCCGCATTAAAATTCATAAATTATAGCCTATGTGTTAATCCAGGGTGTCAGCTAAATCTATACCAAATTTTATTTAAATCGCTCCAGCCATTTAGTCGTGAAGAACTAACAACCATACACACTCACAAACTTTCGCCTTTATAAATTAGAACGAATAAAAAAAAAAAAATTTGATAAATTGAAAGAACGGAAGGGATATTTACACCGGGTATTTATACCGCCATCGCCCAGAGTTCGAGCTGATACTGAGAAATTTCTTTTAACGGAAAAATCCCAAAATCGCCTTCGCCTGACCAGGGATTTGATCCTAGGACCTCATTATCTGCGGTTGAACACGCTACCGCTAGACCTACGAGGCAGTCATTTATAAATAAAGACATATAGGTAATGAAGAGAACAAAATCCTGATATTTTGCAACTCATGTTTATATTTAATAGGTACGTAAGCATTAGGAAAGTAATAGTTTAATCAAACATTAGTTTTTCATATCACCCGTTGTGTTTAAACGGTATTTTTTTCATCCCATTTGAAAGCCGAGGATTTTTACTGAAAATTCTCTGGAATATTTTCAGTAACAATCCTTTTATGTCAGTGAATTTTTCGCCTAATCTCGTTACGCGAATTGTAAGGGGATTAAGAGTTATTAGTATTGTTTCATGCTTGTAATAGGTAATGCATTTAATTTAATTATTTTTGATAGGGATTGATTAATTGTATATGTTTTATAACCATCACATTCTAAATAAATAGTTTATGTTTTAAGGTTTGTGTTATTTGTCTCACCTAATACGATTTTAAGCTCAATTCGTGTCTTGTAAGTTAAGACGTTAAGACTAATCTTCATCGGATTTAAGCGATTTAAAAACTAATAAATTTCATTATTATTTTCTACTAGTTGTGCCCGCGACTTCGTCCGCGTGTTAATTAGCTTATTTAGATTTTTTTGTTTTTTTCTAAGATAAAACAATTTTACTAACATAAACGCAACCTAAGTTACTCCTTATTACATCAGCTACCTGCCAATAAAAGTCCCGTCAAAATCGGTTCAGCCATTTCAGAGATTAGCCGGAACAAACAGACAGACAGACAGACAAAAAATGTTTAAAAAAATTACTTTGTGTATATTCCGTATATATATGCATATACATGTAGTGAAAAAACGGTTATTTCAATATTACAAACAGACACTTCAATTTTATTTATTTGTATAGATTTCGTGGAATATAATTGAATAATAAAACATTACACATATTAACAGTTAAGGTTAGTGTACAGACGCCAGCACATCCAGCTACCCCAATCTGTCATATTTCACAATCACAAAAGCATAAGGTTCTCTTTCAATTTAGGAAATCTGACAGATTGGGGTAACTTGTTGTGCTGGCGTCAGTACAAAGAAACATACAGATTATATAATTTTGGGGTTCTTGAGCTGTTACTGCCATTTTGAATCTAATCCAAACGAATAATGACATTTTATGAAAGAGTATAGTTAGTAAATCGTCGTATTTGTTACTAATCGTATATTTGAAAAATGCACTTAAGAGCTTTCATCTCAGACCATAAATTATCAATGGAAGCATAGTCTTCGACCTGGAGAACAATGGCCTTTCGATGTCTATTAGATTGCATCTTTTCGTTTTTTTTTATTATGTAAAAAAACATTATTTTAGGGAAAATAATATAAAGGAAAACATGAGAGCGTTTTTTGTGTTCTTGTCTGTGTATATATTAGGTCTTTACCTATGAAATTGCCGTTCTGCAGTACTGGCCATTTCAAATCAAAATAATTTTTGTTTGGCTTAGAATTCTAATTTCAAATTAATTTTATTTTAAAAACATGGATTCTTTTTTCCAAAAGTTGTCATTTCTTTATTGATTAGTGTTACATTTTCATCGCATTTCAATCTTTTTCGTCATCATGGATACGTTAAAAATTCGAGTAATTATGGAATATGAGTACCGTCGTGGCAGCAACGCGGCACAAGCGGCACGCAACATCAACGACGTTTACGGAGCTAACACTACAAACCAACGCACCACCTGTTATTGGTTTGCTCGCTTCCGTTCTGGAAATTTCGACCTGAAAAATGAACCTCGCGGTCGTCCGAAGACTTTGGTCGACAATGACGAATTAAAGGCGGTTGTGGAAGCTGATGATACACAATCTACGGCTGAATTAGCAGCAGCTTTCGACGTTAGCGTCAAAACAATATTGGTCCATTTGCGTCAAATTGGCAAGGTAAAAAAGCTTGACAAATGGGTGCCCCACGAACTCAATGATCGCCAGCGCGAAGTACGCGTCGAGACGTGCCTTGCACTGCTCAACTGACACACAAATGAAGGAATTTTGAACCGCATTGTTACCTGCGATGAAAAATGGATTCTGTTTGATAACCGCAAGCGCTCAGCAAGTTGGTTGGATCCTGGTTCAGCACCTAAACAATGCCCTAAACGAAAACTTACCCCTAGAAAAGTGATGGTCACTGTTTGGTGGTCTAGCGCCGGTGTGATTCATCACAGCTTCTTACCAAACGGGGTGAGCATTACTGCAGATGTGTACTGTGAAGAACTGAGCACAATGATGGAGAAGCTGGCGCATCTCCAACCAGCATTGGTCAATCGCTCGTCTCCGCTGCTCCTGCTCGACAACGCGCGACCTCATACTGCACAGCAGACGGTCTCCAAGTTGCAAGAACTGGGGTTGGAAGCTCTCCGTCATCCGCCCTACTCACCAGACCTTGCGCCTACAGACTACTACTTTTTCCAGAATTTGGATAACTTCTTGGCGGGAAAAAAATTCAATACCCGAGAGGCAGTACAAAATGCCTTTGAAGAATTTGTTGCCTCCCGTCCAGCTGATTTCTTTAAGAAGGGCATCAATAAACTGCCACTGCGATGGCAAAGATGCATTGATTGCATGGGTGATTACTTCGATTAATACAAATAAAAAAATTCATGAAAAAAATTCGTTTAAATTTTTTCATACAAAACGGCAATTTCATAGGTAAAGACCTATTATTGCTTGTGTAGGATCATCAGTAAAATTAGGTTGAGGTAAGATCTACTGCCCGATTTTGGCACGTAATGAAACTAAATATAGATACTTAAATATGTATGTACAAGAAAATTATTATGTTGTTTTACTATGATATGGTATTTGAAAATAAAATATATTTTTATTACTATTTTTAATAGTTTCTGAAAAGAAAGCACACACACCATGGCTGTAAAATGATTGAATGAATTTATTCCTAAATCACATTAAGTATAATAGTATGATTTCTGCATTTAGATTTTTGTAAATTGTAATGTCATAAATTAATAGATTTAATTAACTGAAAAACACAAAAACATACGAGGCAGACTTGGGGGAGTGCTGATAGAAGTCAAAACTATTTTTTACATTTCTAATGTACATAATCTACAATATATTATGTATACATATGGCTCATTGGAACCGGGACGTGACAATGACGCAACTTTCAAACTTTGATTCACCCAAAAAGTACACATAAAACTTGAGAGACGTCAAGGGACACCCGGATGGAACGAAGTTATTTCTTATTATTTATTATGTACAAAAAACCTGTATACACTCAACAAAAATAATCGTCGCGACACCACACTGTTCAATGCGAAATAGAAATGAAAATATCTGGCTTACTTTCTATAAGAGAGAGAGAGAGAGACAGACAGAGAAATATGCACACGCTGCAAAAAGTGTCGTGACAACTTTTCGTAAGATTTTTTTCCGTCTAGCCCCCTTTCACAACGCGCGATAAGGAACTTCGTTCCAATTATTTATATACACAGTATACATATAACTCATGGAAGGGTGACGTAGCGATGACGCGAGTTCCATGATTTCTTTCAACCAAAAAGTGCTCAACGCGCCTAAAGATATTTACACTACAAAAAAAAAATATAACACGTTCTTTCTTCAGTTACTGAAGGTGATTTACCCAACACACTATTCCAAACGTATTGAATCTAACACAGAAAATTGTTGTCAAACATTCAAACAGCATCGAACCGTAAAATATTTTCATCCGACGATATTGAAATTTCCGATAAGCTCTACAACTGTACGTTACATTTTCACGCGAAATGTAATATCCGAGCAAATAAGGCAAATACTGTTACCAATCAACTTCTATGGACATAGAAATATGTCGAGATGAACGGTCGGATCTTGACATACCAAATGAACGAGAAAGGAACGAGATCTTTTGTATTTTGCCATCATTATTGATAAAGCATGTATGAATAATTTATTTGATAAAGTAACAGGACTCTAATTACTAATTCTAAACAAATATGTAGTACACAGACTAATTGTGTTGTAACTGACCTGTTTCCGGTCGTGTCGCCTAGGCGTCCCATCGGATCATGAGAGTGATGGAATAGAAAGTGCTCCTGTGTTTGCGCACACACTTGAGCACTATAATATGTCCCGCACAGATGGCTAATCTGTGTAGAGACTGGCCGCTGATGTGGCTGAAATTCGGCTGGGAGGACATTATTATTAATAATATTTGCAGAGGGAGCGACTCCTCACATGCGTACCCCTGCTATAAACTAATTACCGACGTTGACAATGATATATTATGATAGCAAAAATCAATCTTGATTGCGTTTCTTTCTCGTTCAGCCGAATAGTATCCACTGATGGACAGAAAACTGCTCCAAGATATGGCATAACCATCACGCTAAGCAGACTGATTGGTATATATGTTGATCATAGATCACATGGCAACGTCTCTGCCCATTATCCGGTACGTATTTCCTCGGGACGGCTTCTACGCCTCGAGCGGGATGAGTTGGAGAGGTGATATTTGTAGCCATCACCACACAGCATATATCACTATATCACGTTTTGCTATATCACCCAATATTATATGAGATCTTAAGTTTTGTTAGGTTGCTGTTATTTAGGTAGTGAAGTAACAGGTTAGTTAATTAAGTGTGAATGTGTTGATATAATCGCGGCATATATGTACATTGACAAGCCTGTTGGCGTTGGTGGGTTCGATTCCCACCCAGAACAGATATTTGTGATATTTTAGTGTAATTATCTATATAAGTATGTATTTACAAAAGAAAAGTAGTATATGTAGTATACCAGTTATCTGGTTTCCAT
Organism: Pseudoips prasinana; assembly: GCA_951640165.1. Taxonomy (NCBI): domain Eukaryota; kingdom Metazoa; phylum Arthropoda; class Insecta; order Lepidoptera; family Nolidae; genus Pseudoips; species Pseudoips prasinana. The sequence continues at coordinate 24,005,858 of OX621251.1, read as the reverse complement.
AGTACAAGCTCTGCTTAGTTTGGGATCAGATGGCCGTGTGTAAATGATGTCTCAGGATATTATTATATACCGACAGGGTGGCAGATATCACGAAATATGATCTCAGTAGTTTATTACAGAATAGTTAACTAACAAGTTACTTGAGTCCTTTATGAAGATTACTTTTACTGAATTATGTTAATATACTAAGCTATAACCTATCCTAATAGCAGCTCGTTCTATGTGACATAACTCAGACCTTACGGCTGAAATTATGAATGAACTTTGCTTCAGTGTTTGTGCTGCAAAGTACCTACTCTCGCTAGTAACAATCGGGTTACATAATCTGCTTTATATTCTATCTAATTCTAACATGAGCCATGCTTAAGTTAGTTTGCTATCTCTCATAAAGTATAAATCTATACATAATAGAATAAAATCATAAGAAAGTCAAAACTGTACATTGAATTTTTTTTAAAAAAGGATACTTGGGTTGTGATCTACCGTCGATGATGAAGCCAAAAATATAGTCTTTAGAATTTTTGTCTGTTTGTCTGTAGGTATGTCCGGGCTAAACTCAAAAAGTACTGCATGCATTTACTTCAAATTTTGCATGAATATTACTAAGAGGTTGGGTCAACATATAGGCTACATATTATCACGCTATAAACTACGGGGGAGGAGCTGTGATAATTTATAAAATTTAACGCGGGTAAAACCGCGGGGCACAGCTAGCATGTAATAAATTTAAAACTCGATCGCCATTAAATTAACTTATAATTTTAATAAATGTTTATAAATACTGGCGCAGAATGTGTATCGAAATAACGTAGGTTAAGAGGAGTTCCATGTTAGACATTCAGGTCGTTCCCTCTTCGTTACCTGATCGGCCTTAGAGAATTGACTTTATACCCACGCACATCGAAAATGACATGCTATTTGCGAAGATAAACGTTTTGCTTGAGGCATGGAAAATAGATATGTTAACGTCAGTTATAATGCGTAATAACTAACTGCAGATGAAGAAATAGAGCTGGTTATAAGTTATTACTTTTAACCAGCTATTTCAAAAAATTATGTCATACGTACGTAATCTATGCTACCTAAGTATTTTAAACGAATTAAGCCACGTATACGAGAAAAAAAAACATAAAACTTAATTTCGACGCAGTAATTAAACTTATCACAAACGATTGAAGACGCTCTCCAGAGCTCATCGGGGCGGGGGGAAGGGTCAGCAACACTTGCTATGCTGGCTCTTAAAGGCGGGAACCAGCATCTTCACTGGTGTTCCGAGTGTCCATGGGTGGCGGTACCATCAGGTGACCCATTTGCTCGTTTGTCGCCCTCTGATATATAAAAAAAGCGCAACTTCCGTGATCAGAAAATCGCTTTTATGACTAAATTTTTAAAGGCACTCACGTCGCGTCACTCAATTCCAACAGTCACTAATATGTTTGAATGATGTCTACTGAATGTAGTTTACGAAAACAATAGTGACTGCATTGGACGATCTGAACATCACAGTCTGTACTGTGCTGAAACTGATACCAAGACCTACTGAGTAAAGGGCTTCATGTGTTCAATTTTGTCATTGCCTCGTACCACATTAGCATAGTACGCCGAAATGGATCGCAATCGTTTTGAAGAAAGTTCCCCGGTTATACAAAAGCAAAGCAAATCACGTGTAACTCGCATGCCATTGAGTCATGTTCAGTTCTTGTCTTGTCTTGGTTGGGTTGTAGTTACTTACGTATAGCAATTCAACCCTTCAGAATCTTTTGTACTAACCCCCATTGGTATTTATTCTGTCCCTAGAATCCTGAATGCAGTCTGCACATAATGCAGCACGCTTGTAAGGGATACATCTTGTAGTCTCGTGTGTGTGTTCGGTTACATGAGTGCATACCATGGAAGTTACAAGAAATGTATCAGTTTTCATAATACCAACTCATTTACCGTTAGATTACTGGCACACAAAGAAAATAATTCATATTAAAAATAAAAATATTAGACCCACTGTCTCAATTATATATATTTTGTTAATTATCGTCGTGACTCTACGTGACTCTCGTGAATTAAAGTGAATGATATTCACATAATGTTTTAAAATTTTGCTGATCTTGACATAGCGAAATTTGACCGCTTAACAGTGAATAATAAACTAGTAAAACCATGTAGGTACTGCCAAGACAACACTATACGCATCTCTTCAGCCTAAGACCACAATCACTTTTAGTAAGTTCGATCGTGGTCAACATGAAATCAGGAAGTAACAAGTAAAAATATAGACATGCGGGGCAGTATTGGGAAACTGCCGATAAAAGTGAAAAGTATCTTTTCAATTCCCATACTCGGAAAGTAGTGTTTAATTGATACGAGTGGAAGATGCGACTTCCCACTTTTGGGTGGTAAATTCTCATAGTAATTGCTTCCCTCGCTATGGTGTGAAATAAAAAAATAGTACTAAATTTGGTTAGGCTGTAAAAATATAACATAATTAAGAAAAATATGCTGCGGTAATGTGAGTGTATAAACGGCCAGTGTGAATAAATAAAACCGGCCAAGTGTGAGTCGGACTCGTACATGAAGGGTTCCGTAGCAGAAAGTATTTCAGTTGATTAAATGAAAGCAAATTGCGGTTTATGACGTATTACAAAAAACTACTTGCTAGATATCGTTCAAACCAATTTTCGTTGTTAGTTTCCACGATAATGTACATCATATATTTTTTTAGTTTTATCATTCTCTTATTTTAGAAGTTACAGGGGGGGGGGGGGGGGGCACTCATTTTACCACTTTGGAAGTGTCTCTCGCGCAAACTATTCAGTTTAGAAAAAAAGATATTAGAAACCTCAATATGATTTTTGAAGACCTATCCATAGACACCCCACGTGTATGGATACGACGAAAATATTTTTTTTGAGTTTCAGTTCTATGTATGGCGACCCCCCAAAATTATTGTTCTTTTTCTATTTTTGTGTAAAAATCTTAATGCCGTTCTCAGAATACATCTACTTACCAAGTTTCAACAGTACAGCTCTTATAGTTTCGGAAAAAAGTAGCTGTGACATACGGACGGACAGACAGACAGACAGACATGACGAATCTATAAGGGTTCCGTTTTTTGCTTTTTGGCTACGGAACCATAAAAAGACCCTTCGTCTTACGAATATTCGATCAGGTCACGTGTCCTGAAGCGAGTTTAACATTTTTTAACCATTCCAAAATAGTGTACAACGTCGCTAAAGACTTTTCACTTCAAAAAACTATGTCACCATATATAGGTTACAAATATAGTTACATGTCTCACACGGCATCAAAGATCCGGCAATCATTGGCTCTTCTATCGTTTTATTTCTGCGTAGTGATGCCTCGTGAAAAAATGTGAGGAAATGAAATGTTTGAAATAACTGCCGAGACATAATGTATTTTCCGCTGACAGACGTCTCTTTTCCTTCGCGAACATTTCGTTGACTGTAATGCCTTTATATGATGGTACTCAGGAACAGTCTGATTTATGCGAATATTTTATGTGTCGGATTATCTGATGTTCCTTAAATATGCGTTATGTTATTTGTGACAGCTCGGGTGGCGCTGTGGTTTTGAGGTGCTATATTCATTTAACCTCACCGCAATAAGACGCGGGTCAATCTATAACTTATACTTTCTAAGGAACGTAAAGCTTTTGGTCCCGGCTAAAGTCACTAAGGCTGAGATCTATAGAGCTTACTTAGACTTTGCTCAGACTTTACTTAGACAGAAGTTAATGCATGTAACGAAATTACAATTGGTGTTTTGACTTTGTCTGTCTTAGCTTATGCTAAGCATAATCTTAACTTCAAAAAGTCTATAAATACCAAATCAAAGTATAGCATATATATTGTAGAAGCGGAAAACTACAAGAGTGGGGATTTTGTATAAAAAGGCGATGCCTCGCCGGCATCGCCCTCTTTTGCGTCCCAACAGTTGTCGAGACTGTTACTCTGTCCGATTGTGGGTCGCTCCGTCTTTGTCTATAATTGTTAGCCTAGTGTAGTGCGGGTGATTTTACTTCTTTGTTCGTTTTCTTTGTTTGAATTATAATGATTTGTTTATTATTTGTGATTTTTGTTTCCGTAAGTTGTATTAAAATTTGTTTTAAAAAAGCTACTTCTGGTCTTATTCCTTAGAATATATATATATATCTTTATATATCTTAGCATACATTTAGCAAAGTTTTACGTAAGTAAAGTTTGAGCAAAGTCTAAGTACGCTCTATAGATCTCAGCCTAAGACACGTAAGCCTGGTAAGCCTGGTCAACTGGGTGGCTTCGACTAGCATAACAGAAAAGAATAATTAGTATATTATACATCTGATTGGAGCTAATGGCCTATATTAAATTTATAATTCAATGTATTTTTTTCTTGATTATTTCTAGAAAAAAAAACTGTTAAATGTTCGACCTAAAATCACTTATGTGTAATTTTATTATATTGCATATATACTATAGATATCCAATACCGTATATCTGTATTAGATAACTATGGCATATTGCGACCTAAAATTCGAATTTTAGGTCGTGATAGATTTTGGTTGTGATACATATATCCCTGTTTTGACTAAATTATTGAGTCGGACATTTAGGATTTTTTAACTTTTATTCTGGATCAAATTCAGCTTAACTGAGAAGACCCAGAAGCTCAAATTCAGTGCATTATTTACCATTTCAGCACTACATATCTACTGTGCCGCGTTTAAAGCGGTAGGCTTCCAACGCGGCACAGTACACACTGTCCGACGAAACATACACGAGAGCTTCAAAATTGCTACTCATGTGAGCAAGGGATACGAGAGTTTTTATTTGAGTAAGCATTCGTCAAACACTTTAAATAAGTCCGTATGACAATATGGGACATAAAAAGCCCTTCTTCACAATACTTTTAACCGTATTACATCCCAAGCTTCGGTATACGGCCGTTTTGTATTATCCCTTCCATGAACTTGTATCCGAAGGACGAATTCAATTCTCCCAACAACTTTGTTAAGTCCCCGGCCAGATTACAGGCACTTTCGTTCGCATATATAATGAACACATACGCTATACTTGTACCACGTTCTGTTTAGAATGCCTGATGATAAAATTCTGCTGTTTTAATTACTTTTTTATTTTCTTATATAACTTAACAAATTAGTATTGGATAATTTTAAGAAAATAAAGATGGAAAGTTTTATTCTCAAAAAGAATAGATTATACGGATTACCGTAATGTCACGCGTTTCTGTGATTTAATTATTTCCATATGGCGAAAATTTAAAACAATATTGTTTGTATGTATTTGATACCACTTTTTTCAATTACGTTCTAATACTGTTCCTAAATTAATGTTGACTTAATATTCTAATTAAACTGCCAAATTAACTTAGTTAAAGTAGGCATAGTACTCGTACAATAGCAACGAATACGAATCAGTTAACATGTCTTTGGTTAGCCTGCGGATTTCAAAAGTTAACATGTTTAAATATTTCACATGAGGCATATACGAACGCTCTATCTTCTGATTAAGAAGTAATAATAATCATGTACATAAATCTACTATTATGAAAATATGCCACAAGTGTATATAGTGTCAGGATACTGAAGATACATATATTCCGAAAAAAGGCAAGAAAGGATGTGGTACTTAGATGTTTTTGACACCATATCATCTATTTTTGGGCCTGATGGACATATGTTTGCTCGTCCGTTAATATATGCACGAGTTGGGTGCAAACGCAGTCATCCATACCATTAATTAGAAGAAAATTTGTATGTCTTAAACGTGTGATGAGACATAATAAGAATTGTTTTTTATGGCTCATTATGATGGGTAAATTCGCTAGTAAAAGTCGCGTTGGATGGAGAAAAAAGTACTACGTAATATCAGCAAGCGCTATATACAGAACGCTGACGACCAACCTTCATTGAAGAATACGTGTAGGTAGTTTTAATAACTTAATTTTGTGTGGGAGGAAAGTTGCTAGTGCTTATCGGGGTGGAAGGATGAGTAAGCACCACGAGAGATGCCCCAGTACTTCAAGCGTCCATAGACGGCCGCTAATCATCATGCGTTTCGTATGCTTTTGAATGAAAACAATCCTCTGCTTCGTTATAGATTCGCTATTCCATCAAACAGGCTACCATATAAACCGTTTGTCAGAGAACAGACTCATTATTCCATCAATAGTAATCGGCCGGAATTAGACGCAGCTTAGCGGCAATAAGCAATAATCAATTGGCCATTACGGGAAGATTTGGGAATTAAATACTCATTGACCTGAATAAACAAGGACAAGGCCAAGTCGTCAATTTTTTATGTCCGATCTCTTCTTGACATATTTCTTGTAAGTAGACTAACAACCTGTGTATATTATTGGGAAAATTAACGCCTTATATTATTAACCTTTTGACCGCTACAAACATGTATGTACCTATACCAAAATGTGGCCAAAAAACACCATGGTCTGCCGCGCTGTGTTGGGGCAGTCAAAAGGTTAAAGGAATAATCCACCAACGATATGCGTAACTGGGGCAGAAAAGTTCTGGAGTGGCGACCACGAACCGGAAGACGCAACCGGAAGACCCTCACAAGATCATGGATCGATGATCTTGTGAGGGTCGAAGCCGCCAGATACGGATGCAAGACCGGCAATTGTGGAGATCCGGGGGAGGCCTTTGTCCAGTGGGCGGATTTCGGCTGATATTATGATGATGCTGTTAATTTTACCAATGAGGTTTTGGATGAAATTTGGCTAATAAATATCTTGGGACAACTAAGAAACTAGGTACTATAGCAAACAAACATTTTTCTAAATACATACATATAGCCAGAAAAACACTAGCAATATGACGGATTATTACTATTTTAGTTTAATTTTTCACTAAAGTCCACGTGGACGATAGATGAGAAACATAAAAAGGTTATTATAGTTTTAAATGTTACGTTATTCCAATTAGTATTCAAAATAACTACCTTGAGAAGTTATCTCCGGATAATTATTACCTAAAACCAACAGTCAGAACAACAATCTACACTCGCGAGCAACCAAATCGACTCAAGCCTTGTCGGCGCACACATACATTGATACAACTAAAATCATGAATGGAAATTATTAAAATGATATGTCATTCGAAAGCTTAAGATGTCAGCTTTAATTTGATATCATTATCATTGAAATCCATCCATCATTTTTGAAATAAATGATGTCTGAATGCAAGAGTAGGAAAAACGGGAATTTAGGAAAAAGGGTATGTGTCTCGTATTTGACAAATTAAACAAAAAAAATTAAAAATAAAATTATTTTATTTAAATCAGTATTTCGTATTGCCCCCTCTAGCCCTAATTACATCCCGCAGTCTGTTTTTCATGGACCTTATCAATTTTTTGACATTTTCTTGAGGAATGCCGTCCCACTCCTCTAATAATGCTGTCTTTAGCTCGTCTACGCTTGAAGGGACTGGATTTCTGGCCCGAACTCTTCTTTTAAGCTCGTCCCATAAGTGCTCGATGGGATTCATGTCAGGACTGAGCGCAGGCCAGTCCATCGTGCGTAATTCGACCTCTTGCAGAAACTGTCGAGTGACTCGTGCCGTGTGGCAGCGGGCATTGTCGTGCATTAACACGAAGTCTTCACCGACAAACCCTGCGTAGGGCACAACATGATCCAGTAGAATGTCGGTGATGTACCGATCAGCTGTTAGCCCGCCTCCTCGGCCGCCCCCAGGCACGAAAACAAGTTCGGTTTTTCCCTCTAAAGAGATACCAGCCCACATCATGCAGGAACCGCCGCCATATGCCACTGTTTCAGCGAAACAACATTGGGCAAATCGTTCTCCCGGACGCCTGTAGACTCGGCCTCTCCTGTCACTGCCATGCAGACACATTCTGCACTCATCAGTAAACAGGACCGATCGCCATTGCGCAACGCTCCAATTGAGATGCTCTCGAGCAAATTGAAGGCGCGCTTGTCGGTGGCCTGCAGTCAACTTAGGGCCCGTCGCAGGTCTTTTTGGCGTCAAGTTGGCTTCCTTCAAGCGTCTTCTCACTGTCCACTCGCTGACAGCCACTTGTCGTACACGTCTCAGTTCTTGCTGCACATCAACGCCCGTAAGGTGTCGATTGCGCAGCGAGGTTGAGACAATGAAGCGGTCGTCTCTCTCTGAAGTGCACCGGTGGCGGCTCGTTCTTGGTCTCCGATTGAAGGCACCAGTCTCTTGGAACCGTCTGTATACTCGGGATACAGAAGACTGGCTCAAGTGGAGCTGGGCAGCGATTGCTCGCTGACTTAACCCTTGTTGCAACAAGGCAACAACTTGAGCGGCTTCTTCTGGTGTGATATCCATGGGTTAGCGAAAACAAGGAATGCAATTTACGGAGATGTGTACCGGTCAACCTGTAACAAGCAACTGATAAGATAAACCGGAAGTGGGGGGTTTTATAGCGGGAGCAGGTAGCGCAAGTCGTGGATTCCTAAAGAGGTAATTTACGCTGACGGCCAATTAAAATGTGTCAATAAATCAGCGCTTAGTTTTTTTTAAGGTATTGATGTTAATTGAAAGCCTAATTCTTCAGCTTTCGAATGACATATCACTTTTGTAAATACCATTTATCGTTTTAGGAAAATCAATGTATATGTGCGCCGTCTAGGCTTGAGTCGATTTGGTTGCTCGCGAGTGTAGTATAGGGCTCTTATCCTACGTGGTAAAACTTGGCTACCAAAGTAATAAGTTTATATCCATGTTCAGACTCCGCCCATTCAGTGTCTTTTGTGATTAGAATACACGCCATGGGGGTTGTCGACAGTAGTAGATTAATTAAGAAGAGATTTTTTGCCATAGAATAATCTAAACTGTCGTTTCACTTAAAGGTGGAAGAGAATTAAATACTGAGAAGATAAGATTACGTTAAATAAATAAAATAAAATAGGTTATTTTTCACGCTGACTTTCAAAAACCGCTTGTAAATAGCCAAGACATGTCTGTAGTAATATAATTAACTATACATAATTATTTCTAGTTACATAGATATTTAGGAAAGAGGAGGAATTAGGAGAAATTTTATAAATATTTTATAACAGTAATGATATTTAGCTAGCTTGTATTAAGTTATTGTCAAATATATTGTATTTAAGTTTAATTGTCGAAATTTATAGCTTTCGCTATATTTTACTACGTTTTTCGAGGAAGAATTATTTAGACTTCTGGCTTTGCGGATTAAAACCAGATGACGTTGATAATATTGTCAAGGATGGTAAGGATCATGTTAAGACAGTCATTGATTATTTAATAAATATTTTTCCCTCCTCCCTCTAGAATAGGACACCTAAGAGAGGATCCTTTACCGGTTCCAGAATAAGTTGAGCGCATGTCATCTTATTTGTAAACGAATAGATTCGTAAGTTATGGCTAGACCAGACGTCCGATTCTATTAGTCTTCTGACTACCTGTATGTATTGTTATAGATGTTCTCATGACTAGTGGGACCGAGTGGCCAAAACACGGATACAAGTCACACAAAGATTGGGTAGTGTGGGATGCAATATTATTTTTAAATTAAATTGAGAAAACAAAAACATGTCTGTTAACATTAATAACTCTAGTGTCGAACATTTTAATTTCTATACACTGACAATCCTTGTACACTTATTACTTAACTTTGGTTAAAATCATTCTCTTTAACCTAAAAACCAACAAATGTTAGTATAATAGTTCAACTGTTGTACTACAATTTTGTTGGTTGAAAGAAATTAGTGACCTTTCGTCTTTATATATTAATACAGATCTTTGGAAAATACGTGTATAATTTGTAGCGAAAACAAAATCACAAAATCTTATTCAACCCACCCAAAATATTCCTCTGATTTTAATGTCTTTAACGAGAAGATCGATTGGGAACCACGATAATATTATTTATTAATAGCACGAGAAGAGGTTCTAAAGGCAGTCAGAACGAACGGTAATGGTGAAAGGGATTAAATAGGATTCAGCGTGATGTTCAGTCAATATTGAATAAATCAGTTCCAATAGGGTTCAATCGCTACAAGTTTGCCGTGATTTTACAGACAGAAGCAAAGATTGGAATTAACTCGTTTTTATATTGGTTTGATATCATCTGTTTGACGGGCCAGTTGGCGTGGTTGGTAAATGCTTGTCTTTCACGCCGCAGGTTGTGGGTTCGATTCTCACCCAGGACAGATATTTTTGTGCGTAAACATGTCTGTCTTTCCTGAGTCTGGGTGTAATTATCTATATAAGTGTGATTTACTAAACAAGTAGTATATGTAATATATCAATTATCTGGTTTCCATAGTACAAGGTTTCAAGTCTCAAGCTTAGGTTGGGATCAGATGGCTGTGTGTGAATAATGTCCCAGGATTTATTTATTTATGTATTTCTTTAGTTTAGATTAATTCCTTCTTGAGTTGATACATACTTAGGTATATAAAGTCGTTCAGTTTTAAGAGCTTTGTCACGAATATTATTTTAATAGTTCTTTACAAAGCTTTCTATATTTTTCTAATCCCCTTTGTAAAATGGAATGTCAATAAAATGACATTGTCAATATTTTTTGTTGAATAAATACCAATAGCGTGGGTGTACCTATGGATTGGTCAAATATTTGTAGGAAAATGGAGAATCAATTTATTTAATATAGTTTGATGGAGGACTCTGCAAACTGAATCGAACATTCGACAAATGGTAGAATATTCTATGTTTTTCTGATATATGGTACAAATTTTAAATAATGATTCTTCAATTGCAAAGAATATAATAATTATTTACAAATTTAACTTGAATAGAACATGATCAGAGAGAGATTTGAAAAAAAGAAACATTTTATACACAGTTAGATTACATTAGCAATAAAAGGACTAAGAATAATAACTAAAAAAGAAAATTAAACTCAAATTCAGCTCTCATTTATATTACCGTAGGTGTGCAATAAATAAATAAATATCCGGGATGTATCACACAGCGTCGTCTAGCCCAAACTAAGTAAAGCTAGTGCTCGATAGATACTGCTAGTGCTAGATACTAGACTGCGGATATAAATACTTAATTACGTGTTTATGTAGTACATCTATACCTACATAATTATAATGAAATCGTAAGAAAGTCAAAACTGTACAATTAAAATTTTTTTAAAAGGATACTTGGGGCGTGATCTTCAGTCGATATTTAAGCCAAAAATATAGTTTTTAGAATTTTTGTCTGTATGTATGTCCGGGCTAAACTCAAAAAGTACTGCATGGATTTACTTCAAATTTTGCATGAATATCACTAAGAGGTCGAGACAACATAGGCTACATATTATCATGCTATCACCTACGGGGGATGAGCTGTGATAATTTATTAAGTTTAAAGCGGGTAAAACCGCGGGGCTCAGCTATACATACATACAATACACAGAAAACACCCAGACCATGACAAATGTTCATGAATACAAATATGTGTCTTGTGCAAGGATCGAACTCGCAACCTTTGGATCAGAAGGTACGTTCACTACGAACTGAGTCAAAATAGCTTTTCGATCTTAGTTTTGATTAATATGATCGGCTTAGGAAAGCGAGCAAATTTATGCATTATAAACTCCAAGGTGTTCGAATTAAGATAAGATAAATAATCTTAATTCGAGCACCTTGGAGTTTTTAATAACCAACCTGCGCGCTTTTCTAAGCCGATCATATTAATCCTATCTAAGATCGAAACGTTTCCTATTTGACTAGTGAATAATAAGTTTGGAAGTACTCCAGACTTACTAGTTGCTAGTCAAATATGAAACGTTAAAAACGAAAAGCACATTATATATCAGTTATCTGATGCCCATTATACTACTATTTATTGGGCGAAATCTGCCCCAGTTAACAATAGTTTTCCTACAAAAACCAAATTAGTTTTAAATTGTTAACTATTAACCTACATTAAAATTTAGATAGTTATTTTTTTTTTAAACCATGGGAATAAAATGTTAAAGATAAATAAAAAATAGGTAGTAAATCTATTGATAAAACAATTCCAGGGAAGCATTCTATTAAATAAATAAACAAAATAAAATACGACAACTATACCGGCACCATGAATTGGTTAACCACAAAATATTAATACGGGGAAAAATACAGTCGCGACATGTCAGGAGCAAAACATACTATACTTACATATTGGTGAACCCAACAAGACAGGGCAGAGATAGTATCGAAGATTACTACTGCTCTTGTATCCACGGTTGCCGCACTATTGGATGCTGCGCGCATATAGCCAGCATAGTATATTTTTTGTCTTGGGCGACATCAAAATCAAATTGATGCGCCTGCGGCGTTTTTAGATGATACAATTATTCCTGTAGACATTGATCATGTCGAATAAAACTTAAAAACTCTTCTATACTTGTTTTATTTTACTTATTTTATTTTTAAAATCATGTTTACTATCAAAAAACCAATAAAAATGTACTAAGCCTAAAAAAAAATAAAATACAATAATAAGGTTTATTATATAAACCTTATTATTGTATTTTATTTTTTTAGATTTATGTTTTTTTCCCGTTGTCTGCGTTAATGCGACATATATATTCGTAAACTAGAGACTTTTATCTAAACATACTACCTATTTTTTTTTCTGTAGGCCGTGGGTATAGGTTCCATACTTAGTTGCCCAATGACCTTTGTCATCTATGTCTTACTCATAAAACAAATTAAAAATATTGCTCTTTGATTGTTTAATGCGTGGCTGATATATAATTTGCTCTTTAATTGTGAATTGGTTAATAGCCAGAATATGCCTAAAATTGCTACACCTATGTTTCTGAAAGGTACATAAGAAACCCGTCGATCTGCTGTAACATACATTTTAAATCAGGCCAGAGAAACGCGCCACATAAACATATATATAACATAAAAATACAATCCAATATTAGCTCTGAAGATAGCATAATTAATATGCTGTCCTATATCAATAATATTGGTCCATGAATGCCGGCACTTCACTTCGGTTCCCGGGTACTAACAGCCCCATATCCAATATAACGTGGCCGGTTAGACGTAACGCAAATTGTATGCGACTGTCACCAGGGCAGAATCTAGGGCGTACTTGCAATTCGAAGGTACTGGGAACTCCAAATTCTATTCAGTTATTATTTAGGTTAAATAATACGTATTAATATACGGTTAAATAATAATAATTAATAAGACGTAACAGCTTTGTATTCGAGAAATATGCTCATCATTAACAGAAAAAAGGTAAAGTTTACGAGCATGTAACTTGGGATTTATACAAATTTTAAGTCAGCCTTTTCTATTTATACGTGCATAAAGTTTAAACAGGTAAATGTAAATAAAATAAATTTTGATGATACCACACAAATCTATCTGAAACCTGATCTGGGAGATTAATTTAGAGTTTCCCAGTTTTGAATTTAGATTTACGCTTATTGTTCAGGACAATTCTGCAAAACTCGAAGAATACTAAATTCGGAATTTCCGAATCCCGAGGGCTAGGTTGCTATATAGGTGACGGCAAAGAATATCTACACCCCGACTCATTCCGTGGGGGTGTAGAAATCGTCCCGAGTGAATATATGCCATAGAACTGCGTACTATTACCATCACACTGCGATTGCCACTACGTCTGCCAAGCGTTGTCATTATTGCATAACCTTACAAATTGTGGACATAACTTTATTGTGGCGATCATGCGGGCAAACTTTTGTCTAGCAGTGGAATTCATGCGACTTGCATGATAATGATGAGATTCTCACAGAATTCCAAATTATCCATCGAAATACGGAAGCACGGAGACGCTCAGAAATTAATCCACTTTGGTGGTCACCCATCTATGGACGGATCGGTGAGAGCATCTGGCTATGAGCGCCTCAAATTATCGGTACATATGTCAAGAATCAATTAAGATTATTTTAATATCACAGACGTCGAAATGAAACACAAACTTTTAAAAGCTCGTACCTCAGGTTTACCGAGAGATTATTTGTATACAGTATCACTGAATCAGGATAAGCCCTCCCTGCATATACGTACACTAGTAAAAGCGAGTGACTCGGGTTACGGACTACAAACTCGACTTGACGTGCACGAGGGAATACCAATGAGTTTTATTACGTCACCCAGTTTTATGGTAATGAGGATTGATAGGGGTTGACGGGATTGCTATTAGTTTTACATATGCAATTGCGACACTATTAGCTTTGCAGACGTTCCATTATATAAATTGAGTTACTGAGATGTCTGTGCCACAGTTGAGACTTGACACTTTAGCAAACTAATTAAAACTTTATTTCTAGTGTTATAAAGTTACTTATTATGAAATCGATCGAGGCGCTCATAGTCAGATACTATCACTGGTCCGTAAGTGATTGGTGAGGTAAAGCAACTAGGCTCGCGGTCAGTCCGTACATGGGCGACCGCCGCTTCGGAGGGCACGTTAAGCTGTCGGTCCCGGTTGTAGTCATTAGGCAACAGTCGTTAGCTCATCTCTCTTCGCCATGTCAGAGGCCTACTGGGCGGGTTGAACAACTCTGACAATAGGGTAACCACTGCCCACACGATAAGTAAGTAAGTATTAAATCGATGTGTATATTTAAGCAGAGGTAATTGTTTTTTTGTAAGTATGTTACGAGTTTTAATCCGTTTGATGTGAACCGACTTTGATAATGTTTTTAATATTATTTTGATAAATTTTGATCATAATCGGCCGTTTTGTGTTTTTTTTTTATTCAGTAATTATTATTATTGTAACTTTTGTCCGATTGTAACCCTAATAGAATCTAAACACGGCTCTAACCATCTTGAGTTATAAGGGGATGGTGGGAGTAGGAGGTTTAAGTGTAGTAGCTAGCCGTAACAGGTTACCTACCTGAGCGAAACCCATTAGAAATGGAAAAAATCAAGGAAGAAGAACATTTATATAACTTATAGCATTTGCTAAATCATAGCCAAGACTGGTAGAAACCATTATTTTATAAAAAAGTTAAGTCATTTAATAGTAGTAAAATATTATTTGAAAATCTTCCAGGCTCTCAGATTGCGAGTTCGATCCCTAGCCAGGTTCTAATAATATGGGGACAGTTGATAGAAGTCAAAACAATTTTTTACGCTTCTAATATATTACAGTTCTAGTAATATATTAATCTATAATATAATAGTTGACACTTCACATTGAGGTATATTCTTTGAATATATATCATGTATACTAATAACGCACGGAGGTATACATATGTACATATATACACAATACACATACAGCTCATGGGAAGCGTGCCGTGACGATGACGCGAGCTCCATAATTTTTGTTCTCCCAAGTAGTGCTCAAAGAGCCTAAAGTTGTTTTCACTTCAAAAACTATTCTACACAAAATAACATCTTCTAATCGCCCTAATTTCTGCATGTCACAGGAATTAATGGACGTTACTGACTACGCCAAACTTGAATATGAATATTCAACATTCTGGGAATACATAATTAAGATCGTAGTCGACACGTTTAGTAGCATTTGTTTCAGAGATTATTACATTTTAGATGCTTTTTGATAATGACCCATCCATCCTTTGTTATTTAAGTGTCTGAGCATAAGCTCTGTTTTACCTTGTCTGCTGGCCCCATATAAAGTGATCTAGTAACAAGTGGTTTAAGTTATGAATCTATAATGAGCGACAACTTTATCCATACTGAGTTTTGATTAGGTAATCTGCCGTCCCTTTTTAAGATAGAAGGAACAAACGGGTTAAAGAAATAAAAAAAACTAGTGTACAAACCTGGCCAGCAACAATGCGTCCAAAACTAGCGGCTGCCTCGCGTCAATGACAATCACGTGCGGCAGTTTTGCGTCGGAGTCGCGTCGCAAAGCGTCTAGTGCGTCGCGTGCGTTCCGCGCCGAACGTACATCGCCGCCCGCACGCGCAGTCGCGCTGCATGCGGCTGCGCACACCCGTGACGCGCGCTCCGGGAAAACGCAGAGTAACTGCCGACAAATAATACTGGATTAGAATCATTTCCACACTAATATGGTTCCAAATTTGAATGCTTTGGGATTTATGGTACCTATTCCCATAAATTTCTAGTGAAACAGTAGGCTAGCAATCTAGATCACATTGAAAAAATGAACTTAAATCAGACCCAAGTACATTTAAATACTTTGGTAGCCTGCCTCGTCTCTGTGAGAAAAATTATAGAACACATACGAACAAATGCTTTCTCTTTATAACCTAATTTTTATTTTATTTATTAGGGACAAACAAAAGTTACATGTTAGATATAACAATGAGTAAATATTCTAAGTACTTAATGGAACGGTTGGCGTGGTTGGTAAATGCTTGCTTTTCACGCCGGAGGTCCGGGGTTCTATTCCCACCCAGGACAGATATTTGTGTGCATGAACACGTCTGTTTGTCCTGAGTCTGGGTGTAATTAATTATATGTATGTATTTACAAAAGAAAAGTAGTGTATGTAATATATCAGTTATCTGGTTTACATATTACAAGCTCTGCTAGGTTAGGGACCAGAGGAACATGTGCGAATAATGTCCAAGTATAATATCATTATTATATAAAGAGCTTTAGTAAATCAATAAATGATTGATTTACGTTTGTTTGGGAAGTCTTAACTTTTCATTAATATAATTATTTTCCATTTCGGGAAATAGCTAAACGTTTGATCGACGCTTCCCATGATCAGAGGGCTGGTCTCTTCTTGGGCCAGAGGATCAGCATTGCGATCCAGCGTGGCAATGCGGCCAGCCTTCTGGGCACATTTCCCATAAGCGATGCGGAGGGATTATTGGACGCCTTTTAGGGTAAATAGTGTATCTATCTGTAGTTTCTGTATTTTAGCTTATAATTTCATTTTATTTAATTTAATTATTTTCTCTTAATAAATGTTTTTCCAAACTTATATTTACAAGTACAACATAAAAACGAGTTTTTATTTTATGCAAAAATGTTTAACAGGCAGGTGCGAAGCTCTCTACAGATGCAAGGTTCTTTGTTCCTTCGCGAAGTTACACTTTGTGCCACTTACCTACATAATAGAAAATTCTTTGGTGTTTTGCCAGAATCAAATTGCATAGCGTTTACAAACGGGTCAATAGTAACTACGTGTACTGGGAATAAATTGTTATCTCAACAAGAACAATTTATTTATACAATAGTTAAGAATATATATGACACTATCTGTGTGCCGCGGTTTACCCGCGTTAAAGTTTATAAATAATAATAATAATAATAAATCTTTATTTCAGACCAAAAGTCTGATATAAAGATTTTTCTGTGTAACAATGTTTACACAAAATATGAATAAAATAGAATAAGGCACTATCTAATTTGAGCGCGAATATACGCTTTTAGGATATTGGAATCCTGTTTATCTGCAATGACTTTTATAGCCTACCTGTTAATCCAGGGTGTCATCTAACTCTATGGAGTTTTTTTTTATTAAAATCAATCCAGCCGTTTAGGCGTGAAGAAGAAACAAACATGTGTGAGTGTGTGTGTGACTCACAAACTTTCGCCTTTATAATATTAGTGTAATTACCTGTATCTTAAATTAAAATCGGTCCAGCCGTTTAGACGTATAGAAGTAACAAACATACACACTCACACACTCAAAAACTTTCGCCTTTATAATATTAGTGTGATTATGGCATAATTATACATAATACTACCCCCGTAATTATGTTGCTGGCCTTAAAGAAAGTAATAGGCTCGCTTCTTGAAAGTTGCCATGTCATACCGGATCGGAAATAACTCCACAGCTAATAGATTCCACGGCGTCCCGGTACGCGATGAAAAGTTTCTTGTATAATGCACGGTAACGGTAGACGACTATTAATCCAGGTGATGTGGCTGATTTTCTTGCCATAATACACTGATATTATCTTAGTTTTTTCAATGGGATGATCCAATGTATAACACTACTAATAATATTCTATAATATAACAATAATAATATCTAGGGACAATGTCACACAGATCATCCTAGCCCCAAACTAAGCATTGCTTGTACTATGGGTACCAGGCGACGATATACATACTTATATAGATAAATAAATATTTAAATACATAGAAAACATCCATGACTCAGAAACAAATATTCGTGCTCATCACACAAATATTTTCACTCACCGGGATTCGAACCCAGGACCACCAGCTTCGTAGACAGGAGCACTACCAACTAGGCTACGGTGACCGTCTAATATTATATTTAATATCCTGGGACATTATTCACATACGGCCCAAACTTAGCAGAGCTTGTGCTATGGAAACACATTTTATGGCCCAATCAAGATTTGAACCCAGGAGACCCGCTCTACCCATGAAGCAGTCAAAGATATGGTGAAATATGAAGACTTTATATAAGTTATTAGATCCTATACTAATTTTCTGCCTCTTGGCTTAGCGGTAGAGTGTTCAACCACAGATAACGTGGTCCTTGGTTCAAATTCCAGGTCGGGCCAAAAATAATTTTGCGATTTTTCTGTAAAAAGAGAAATTTCTCAGTATCTGCTCGAATACTGGGAGTTGGGGGTATTATACCCCGTGCCTCAGAGAACACGTAAAGGTCGGCCTTTAACATGACCTCTTTCCGGTCGTACATGGTAAAAAAGGCACGGATCATAGAGTGGAGGGTCGGGTGAAATTGTGGCTATTGAATGAGACATGGCAGAGAAAACGCTTATCACAGACACATTAACAGACCTCTGTTATAATTGTATGTAGTCATTATATTTGGCTCGTACAATAGCAATTCTAATTATACATGTATTTGTCTTAAAACCCTCCCCACACCGCTTTCAAATTCTCATCATCATCATCAACCCTCCTCACACCGCTTACAAATCATCATTATCATCATGTCAGCCAAAGTACGTCCACAGCTGGACAAAAGCCTCCCCAAAGAATGGGGGGAATATGCCATAATCGACACACTTGACAGACGGGTTGGCGATCGCAGTTTGATGGTCATAGTTCACAGAAATACGCTGCTGCCCGCTCTCTGGTAAGTATTCCGTCGGTCGATTTCTACGCCCACCACGGGATGAGATGGGATGATGATATTCTATGCCATCACCACACAGCTAACAATTAAGATTGCAAATCGAGCAAACGATATTCTTTTTGCAGAAAAGCTTTACCTTTTTCGGTACTTACTCTGGGTATAAAAATATCTTGTCTCGTTTATAGCGAAGATGACATAGAAATTATAAGCTCCTTCGGTAATTTTAAATTGGTAGGAATTCGCCATCATTCTAATTTGGTTGGGAAGGAAGCTTTCTAAAAGTTATATAATTCTTTTGAAGAAAAAATCTTTTAAGTATGGAAGTACAGACGCCAGCACATTAAGCTATCCCAATGTATCAAATTTCCCCAATTGAAAGTGAACCTTATGTTTTAGCGATAAAGTTAAAAATCTGTAAAAGTAATTTGACAGATTAAGGTAGCTGGATGTGCTGGCATCTGTACATAAAACTGTTTTGTATCTATCGATATCAATATTTTTCAATCTTAGTTTAATAGCATTATTCGCAATGGAAAACATCTAATCTAATCTCAAAAATGGGAAATCATAAATTGGATCGTCCAGAATGATGTTAGGACGGGAATCCTAAATTTGATCGGCCAGTGCGTATCGTTCGTAGCTTAACCCTGAGCGCCTAGCCTGGATTGGTAGTGTTATCTTATTATTTGTGAGATCAATACGTTTCCCTCTTTCAATGCCAAAACTGACCAATTATCTGCCTCGTAAGAAAATCACTCAAGCAATATACGTTATATTTGCTGTGAGACTAGGATCATAGCGAATAATGATCTATACATATAATAAAATCGTAGGAAAGTCAAAACTGTACATTGAATATTTTTTTAAAAGGACACTTGGGGCCTGATCTACAATCGATATCGAAGCCAAAAATTTAGTTTTTAGAATTTTTGTCTGTTTGTCTGTATGTATGTCCGGGCTAAACTCATAAAGTACTGCATGGATTGACTTCAAATTTTGCATGAATATTACTAAGAGGTCGGGTCAACATATAGGCTACATATTATCATGCTATCACCTACGGGGGAGGAGCTGTGATAATTTATACAGTTTAACGTGGGTAAAACCGCGGGGCACAGCTAGTATAAAATAAATACCTATGTAATATTTTGGGAGGGGTTCTCAATATAACAATGACCTTCAACATGCGAGTGTAAACATATCAGTCGGCCATGTTTATAGACAACACAGCCGATGAATAGCAGCTACATCCTCCGAAAGGATGTTGAGTTTGATCTGCCAGTGTGTATCGTTCGTGGAGTAACGCAGAACGCCTATCCAGTATTCGTAGAGGTTGAGGCACCCCGGAAAAACACAATTTAGTAGTTCGTATGAATATTAGATCCAATATTTATTTTCTTTTATACCAGTCTTCTTATTTCTTTGGGAAGCCGCTGGATGCGGGTCATTGTGGAGATCCTTGGGGGACGCCTTGCCCAGCAGTGGACGTCTTTCGGCTGATATGATAATGATGATGATGATATCAGTCTGTTGTATATTTGTTTCTTTTCATCAGCCATTCCGATTTTGTTACATTTGAAATAAGGAAAACCACCTACAAAAATAAAAGAAATTTTGGACGACTACCTTAACACACCCTTTTTTGAAATACTTCAATATATATAAAACACATTCTTGAAATGTATGCTATATTCTCCGAATCAAAGCTAACACACAATTCCCGCAGAAAATATTTTAATTAACACGGTGTAGCACTGTTAATCGTTTACAGAGCAAAGTAAACTGTATTCATAGCGAACGAGTGGCGTAAATCAACTTTCTGACGTTATTGAAATCATTATTTAAACTTTTTAATAGAAGAAGGCCGAATGGAACGTTTTTGGACAAAACTGTAATGAATATGAGTTGGAAAATGAGTAAGAATAAGAATATATATTATTTTACAACAAACACAGGTACATTAAAGGTGTTATAAATTAATCATGGCCCACTATGTTCTGCTCTTACGAGCGTACAAATATTTTATGAAGCTACAATATAATGTCACGTTATAATTTAAATTCAAAGAAATCATGAAGGATATAAAAACATTTTTCAGCAAGCCACCGCGTTAACTCTTTTTTAAATTCAGAAAATGTAATTGATTTAAAATAATTAGGAATCTTATTGAATACACATTTTATAACTATTATTAGATGTCAAAGTCAGTTTAGTAAAAAGTCTGCATAATTTATGCTGATGACACCCCCGTCTACTATACGAACTAGAGGCTTCCTGAAATAGGTTCTTATGCTTAAATACAAATATATATGCGTCCAAAATATACAAGCATGGAACAGTTAAAATTATATTACTTTTAAGTTTTTTGTAATACTATTAAGTCGGCAAGGACCACCTGTTGGTTAGCGGTTATCGTATTCGTTGGTGTTCACAATAAACATGGTATGACTGACGCGTTTCCAACCCTAACTCCCGCTTCGATGAGCTTTGGTGAACTGAACAGGAATTGCTGAACGTAACTGACAACGCCAAACTTGTAGGTTATTTCTGAGATTACCTAATTAAGATTGCCATCGTCCCGCTTAGGAGAAGTGGTTTCCGAGATGACAGATGACTTTGCCAGGCATGCGCCGCTAACGGCGCTGAACGAATGACGTTAAGGCTTTTATACATATATAATAACGCTTAAGGCGTGCGTATCGAAAGAATATACCAACATATATGCTCGGGTCCAGCCATCGAAGCAAATGCCTCGTTTGTGTGTCTGCACTTGCGCGGGCGAGCTAACAGATGTCAGCAAATGCTTCAAGATGAAATGGCTCAATACAAGCATTACTTTTGTTGTGGACGTAGTACACAGTTCAAGGTCAAACAAACAACGTACACCGTGTGGCTCGCCCGTGCAAGTGCGTAGCACACATCTTGCCAGTTGCAAGGCATTCATTGTGAGCCGTTCGCGGCGCATGCCTCAGAAAGCCTTGATATGATTTTTGATAATCCCCCATCCAAAATTTAACATGTATGCTTAACATTGACGTTAAAACAGCACAAGCTTTGCTTTTGCTAGTTTGCTGGCCACAATATTAACAAAATAATGCCTCGAATGTTTTAAAAATATCAATGAGCTACTCATAGAGCAAAACAAACCTCTTCTAAAACCTTTTGAAAACTAAAACTGATTGTAAACCATGTATTGCGTACGAATTTGTGCCTTTTTAATGCAATAAAAAGACACAAATTCATACACAATAATAAGTATACTATAGTAAAACACACAAGTTGATTAAATATTGATATAAAGTTAATATAATATTTCGTAGCATATTATAAATTGACTACTTATAGTATAACCTGTTACTAGGACTGTCTGACTGTGTTTATTGGTCCTGCCCCTAGACCAACTGTGCTTTTAATAGGATAATAAGCTCCCGGATTGGACTCACGGATAGGGAATATATCTCCAAAACTTACTATTGGGATCATACTGGTAAGGTAAACTTTGTGAGTCAGAAAACTGGCGGTCTTAAACTGTAACTCACTGCGGTTATGTCTATTCTTCTGTAAGATCAAATTATAAGAGCGGAGGAAAGTTTCATACTTTCGTCGGTACTGTAATCAGGATCTATGCAATGGTTAGTCTTGCGCTATCCGCATCTATACGTGATCAGGTTCGGTTATTTGTTTTACATACCCTTCGTGTCACTGAATAAATGTAAGAACATTATTATCGTAATAATTTGCTACTAGACTAAGATTACACGCGTTCCTGAAACCCTATAGCTTTTAGTAATAATTGAAATTTGAATATTTGATGTTATTAATAGGTTAAGTATAATGTCTAACAAAAGTAAATGTAAGAGTATTTGGTTTAATAAATTAAATTATACTGCTTCCGTAGACTTTACTTCTAGTGACCCTATACGTGTTACTTGGACTTACGACAGCAACATTTGAGTGACGGGCCTATTGGCGTGATTGGCAAATGTTTGTTTTCACGCCGGAGGTTGTGTCGATTCCCACCCAGGACAGATATTTGTGTGCACGAACATGTCTGTTTGCCCTGAGTCTTGGTGTAATTATCTATATAAGTAAGTATTACAAAAGAAAAGTAGTATATGTAGTATATCAGTTACCATAGTACATGCTCTGCTTTATTTGGGATCCGATGGCCGTGTGTGAATAATGTCCCAAGATATTATTATTAGTATGACATTCTTTACCTCTACCTAAGACCAGCTCGAAGAAGTACCTACACCTAACAGAATAAACTCTAGATAATTTACTTGACCGGGGGGCCGTAGAAATGGACCCGAGGGAATATCTACCAGAGGACGGGCAGCAGCTTCCTTCTGAGTACTATGACCAACTTACTGCGATCGCCAACCGGCCAAGCGTGGCGATTATGACAGACCTTCTCCTTCTAAGACGATTCTTGGGGGAATATTGTCTAACAGTGTACTTTCTTCAGCTGTAATGATGATGATGAATTTACTTACTTACTTTATTATATGTTTAGTGGTTACGCTAGTGTCAGTGTTGGTGCTGCCCTGTTTTTATTTTTCGTCATAATATCAGCCGAAAATCATCAACTCCTGGGCAAAGTCCTCCCAAATATCCATGTGTCCATCATCGCCACGCTTGGCAGACGGCTTAGCGATTGCAGTAATATGGTCATAGTACCACACAGCAATATAAGTTATATATCAGATATAATATCTATGTAAACAAGTATGTCTATTTATTGCCTTGTATATTCATATTCATCTAGTATGTTTTACATCCATATTACAAACTATGCGTAGTTTGGGCTAGTTGGACATGTGTGATATGTTATTATAAGTATTATAAACGACGTAAACTACCGTGACCAATTATCATAAAGAAGGTTGCATTCTTGCTTGTCGATAAACAAAAAAAAGAAACATAGAATTCAAATGAATGCATTATAGTTGGCTGGTGCCGAGTTTAGTTTCTGTATAACAGAATTAGAGGTCCGTTGTAGTAAGGGGAAATGTATGTTTAACCATACGTCTCATCTAAACTAACTTTAAGTATATTCAAATACTTAAAGTTGATTATTATATTCATTTTATTATTTCATAATAATAATGTTTACTATATAATAATAACTTTATGATATAGTCTTTCAAAGTTACTATAAATTCAGAATAACTTCAGCGGGGGACAAAAAATTGCCTAAACTTATATCTAGTGAGTCCATGTACTGTTACTGATGTACGTATTTATATATCTATTACGAGAATGAAAGTAGGTAGTTATATTTATTTCACTTTTTAACATTAATAATTTTTTCTAGTCCTTTTAGAACTTACAAAACTCCATGGCGATTGTCCCTTGAATAATGTTTTACGCGAGCACAAAAACAACATTAATTACTTTGTAAATTATTGAAACTTATATAAGTTTTTTTTACCATTTAATTCTCTGGCAAAAGTCAGAGGTATTATATAGCGAAACGAATACATTGAACGAATAAATTGCCTCCATATTCTCATTTTTAATTTGGATTTTTCTTTTCCCATGTTTACTCTGTAAGATTGTTTCAGTATACTAATTTGACGTACTGGTACATACGCTCTTTCACGAACTTATGAATAGGTTATACTTTCTTTATATATCTTTGTTGATGACAGTTAATGTGTAGACATTTAAGAAATGAAGGCTGATTAATATATAAAACAATGAAATACTAAAGGCTATATAATTGGATCTCAAATTAGCATAGTAAACGCTTATCTGGCTAATCAACCCTTTATATAGCAATTTTCAGCATACCTTTTTAAGATTAAATTAAATTAATTTTTAATTATACCCATTAATTTTGACTTGTAACCCGAACGCCCAAACAAACAAAATCAAGGGAAACAGGGTACATACCTATCGTATAATACCATTGTCGATAATTTCTAAAAACAATCTCATAAAATTGCTGAATTCCTTTTCCTCGAAGTCTCGCTTAAAGGCTCTAAAATCGCTCTTGGTGTGGTTTATTGCCCCCCAAATTCTGATTACTTCACTGATTTTGAATTGGTATTGGAATCTCTGGGTTCGGAGTATGTTCATCAGATTTTAACACCAACCTCCTCGCCCTAAATTCTCTTCGTTCCCGGAAACTCCTGCATATTGTCGATTCAAGTAGCTTGAAAGTGTTGCCTCTCCAAGCTACCCATCATAACATTTCTGGCGAAGATACTTGGCTCGACTTAATCCTCACCTCTAACCTTTCCTTGGTTTCCTCTCATGGACAATATGAAGCTCCCGGTTTCTCCCGACACGACCTTGTTTTCCTCTCTTATATCCTAAAACCTCCTAAACTTAAACCTAAGGTGCTGCACGTGCGATCTTTTGCGCGAATGAATACAGTACAGTTACGTACGGATGCATCAAAAGTTGACTGGAGGACATTGAAAGAAGCTAGCTCGATAGATGATAAAGTCCGCATCTTCAATGAAACTATTACCAAACTATACGACGTTCACGCTCCTGTCGTAAAAGTTTAATTTAAGCGCCCACCGGCTCCATGGATGACAAAAGGAGTTCAAATGGCAATGAGACGTAGGAGACGAGCATTCTGCAAATTTAAAAAAGAACGCAATGATGACAATTGGAACAGTTATAAGGTCGCCAGGAATCGGTGTAATCAGATGATACGTAACGCTAAACGCCGTCATATTCTAAATAATATATCTTCTTCTACGCCTGCCGGTATTTGGAAATTCCTAGGAACTCTTGGTATCGGCAAGTCGCGACATGTGGACCTTCCTCCCTCTGTCGGATTAGATGATCTCAATAATCATTTCTCCACTACTTCATCCATTGATCATCTGACCAAATCTCAAACTATTTCCTTTGTTAATGGTCTAGCACGTCCTAATATAAATCTATTTTTCTTTTCTCCAGTAGATTCAGAAGAGATCAAAAAGATTATCCTTGCCATCAAATCCAACGCGGTTGGTTGCGATAACATCAGCCGACGTATGATCACAACTATCTTGGACCAAATTCTTCCCGCGATTTCCCATATCATCAACCATTCCCTTGAATCTGGTTCATTCCCGTCGTTATGGCGCAAAGCTCTTGTCCATCCCCTTCCTAAAGTCTCAAATCCGTCACTTCCCACGCATTACCGTCCAATTTCCATCCTTCCCTTCCTCTCCAAAATACTGGAATCCTGTGTCCATAAACAGCTATCTAGGTTTGTTCTTACTAATAGTTTGATCAGTACGCTACAATCTGGATTCAGACCAGGCCACAGTACTACCACTGCACTCCTTAAAGTGACTGGCGATATTAGAAAGGGCATGGAAGACACCAAACTCACAGTTATGGTTTTGGTGGACTTTTCGAATGCTTTTAATACCGTCAGTCACGATATCCTGTTATCCGTCCTTTCCCATCTTATGATCTCAGACGAAGCACTGGAATGGTTCTTTTCATATCTTCGAGAACGTCAACAATGTGTAAGGTTCGGTGAGACTTCATCAAGTTGGAGAAACCTCGACACAGGCGTTCCTCAAGGCGGTATACTTTCTCCTCTTTTATTTTCTGTCTTTATAAACCTTTTAACCCATGATCTTCTGAGTGCGTATCATCTTTATGCCGATGACCTACAGCTTTATGCTCAAGCATGCATCGATACTCTGCCGGAAGCGATTGTTAACCTTAATAGGGATTTGGATCTGATCAAGAACTGGTCTAATAGGTTTGGTCTTACAGTCAATCCTGATAAATGCCAAGCTATCATTTTAGGAAGCTCCCGCATGATTAGCAGACTAGATATCGACCAATTACCACAGGTTGTATTTGACCAATCCCCTATCTCTTTCAGCCAAAGTGTGAAGGATCTTGGTTTACACATTGATAGGACTTTTAGCTGGACGAATCAAATGGCTGCCGTCAGCCAGAGTGTTACCTTTATCTTGCGCAGTCTCTACCGGCTAAAAAACTTCCTACCATCTGAAACCAAAGTTTTGCTCGTGCAGTCCTTAATCCTCCCCAAAATTGACTATGGTGATGTGTGCTACTACGACCTGAATGCAGATCACCTCAATAAACTCGACCGACTTTTGAATAACTGCATTCGGTTCATTTTCAATCTGCGTAAATTCGATCATATTTCTTCTTATCGAGTAAAGTTGAAGTGGTTACCAATACGCTAACGGAGAACGTTACGAGCTCTCACCACACTGTACTCTTTACTTGACTCTCCTTCTTCTCCTTCATATCTAACTTCTGAATTTAATTATCTTTATACTATCCACAACAAAAATCTTCGTTCTTCTCATAACCGTCTCCTACAATGTCCGCCCCACCGCTCTGACTTCATTCACTCTTCTTTCCAGATACAGTCCATTCTCCTTTGGAATGCTCTTCCCCCAGAAATCAGAATGGCTAAAAGTCGTTACTCCTTCAAAAAGAAAATTCGAGAGCATTTTGCTAAAAAAGCATTGGCTGAATCCTCACAGTAGCATTGTTGTTGTAATAACTATTATTATAATGTATCTGTATATGTATATATAATATTTATTAGTTTATTATAATATATGTATTTGTGTATTCTATATATCCTTAGATTTTAAATATTTTTTCTCACTGTCCTAATAGTGCACCTACCATGCTTTTCTCTGCATCACCCCAAGGTTGACTGGCAGAGAATGCCTTTGGCATTAAGTCCGCCTCTGTACATTTTTGTGCATGAAGTTTAAAAAATAAAAAAATAAAAAATAAAATATAAGTTAACGGTACAGGAAAGACAAATAAGTATCGATATCTGCTCAAATAATTATTCCTACTTCTTTTGTTACATGCTATCTGAAGACATTCCCGAGAACATTCTAATCAAGAAGGCTATATATTTATTAAGGATGGTTTTAACTTTTATGATACCACAAATTTTACTTGTGATTTGATTTTCAAGTTTTTCGAGAACGTCGTTTAAAATGACGTACTGTTTCCATGTGATATATGGGACATGATATTTTGGAAACAAATAGCAATAAGGAAAAACGGGTCTTATTCCTGTCTGTAAATGTTAGCTGATCAAAGACATTTTACAAACATTTTACCGCATATTATTATTATATTTGACTCTCACGCCGCAAGTCGTGGGTTCGTTTCTCACCTTGGACAGATATTTTTATGCATGAATAAGTCTGTTTGTCCTGAGTTTGGGCGTAATTATCTATTAAGTATGTATATATTTACAAAAGAAAAGTATTATATTTAAGTATAACAGTTATCTGGTTTTTATATTTAAGTATAACAGTTATCTGGTTTCAATAGTACAAGCTCAGCTTAGTTTGGGATCAGATGGCCGTGAGTGAATAATTAATGCAGCAGGTTCGCATCAGCAAGACTAAGTCAATGCAAGTCGGAGTTCCATAGAGTAATTAGATCAAAATATATATGTATCATAGGTATATCTTTTTGTTTAATATTAATAACCAGCTGCTGTCCTGGCAGACTTGGTCCTGCCCTGACATATTAAAAGAACCAAGAATCTCATCGCAGCACCGACCAGGAAAAGGTTCAAAAATGTTATTAAAATAAAAGGCAGGCCATTGGCAGGGCATAAGGTGAAAAAGAAACGTTTGAGCTTCAGAAAAATATTTTTAAAAAGGTATAATATGTAGAATGAGTTGTTAATTCGTTTTCGCACGACCAGTCAACCAATAATACAAGTTTGTTGTCTATCAAAACATTATTCAGAAGTGTGGTTTTTTTTTAAGAATCCGACAACTTATATATTGGAATATACGTCACGGATTCACAAATTTTAGGCAAAGCTAAATGTTGTATTTGAAATTGGATTTTGGAACCTTCTGAACCGCTTTTTCGAACGGGTAAAATATTACGACTTGAAACAATATGGAAGTGGTTCCTACGTTACTTTCACTTCAGGAATTAGACAGTAATAGTACTTTATGTACTCACGTATTCT
Source organism: Pseudoips prasinana (assembly GCA_951640165.1). Lineage (NCBI taxonomy): Eukaryota > Metazoa > Arthropoda > Insecta > Lepidoptera > Nolidae > Pseudoips > Pseudoips prasinana. The sequence goes on along the minus strand of OX621251.1, from coordinate 23,976,898 downwards.
TATACATTCATCTTCCAAATAAAATCGTCTCTTAAAATATCTCCGCAACGATAACACCAGATTTAACTAACTACTTACATATATGATATATATTTTGGTGTGCATTAAAGAGATTTTTTCTTATTATTTACCTACTCTTCTGATTAACTTTCTTTTTATAGAGCCTAGCTGAATAAATGAAAGGTTAAAAGGGGATTGTACATTCATTTCTTCAAAAAAATTCACACAGGTCGTGTTGGTCGTAGTTCCACGACGTTGAAGAATTGAATAAATCAAATCGAAACAATCACTTATTTGGGAGAATATGCTTACAACGGTAGGAGGTAATGCATAGTTAAAATTCAATGCATTTTGTTACTTATGATGTGCAAAGTCCATCGCTTGTGTGTTAAATCCATTGAAACACTGCATTATATTTTTATTCTATCACATTATTATAGTTATATTTGTATTCAGCAGGAAGTCGAAAAGTTTGTTTTTAAACTGTTAATTCTTCATATTCCTTGGTAAGTAAGTAAGTAAGTAACTCTTTATTGTACACCAAAAAATAATACATAAAAGGACTATGACTATATTAAGATTGTACAAATGGTGGCCTTATCGCTAGGTGCGATCTCTTCCAGGCAACCGTTGTATGGACCAGGAGTAAAGAAAAGGCATTTGAGTATTTGTTGGCATAATTAGCAGAAAGGATGTTTTTTTGGTACATGATTATTTAATTTAATTTCTCTATTTTTATTCTAGGCAATTATAGATGGTCTATGTTTGGACGTATTGTAGTATTTTTCAAAAAGTTATAAATGTCTTTTTGCAAATGTTTAAATTTCTAAAACACTTATAGACACGGTCCACAACTTTGTCAGGATTCTATGTTTTTGGAACAGACGTTTACGGTTGTCTAGAAAACTGGCTCCACATAATGCTCGAATCCAATTCTTCTGAGCTCTGAACATGAATAGCCCCAAACAATGACAACGTATATTATTATGGATACATATTATATTTTCTGAGTTATCTTCTATCAGAATCGAGTTTAGACGTCGTAATAGACTTATTACGATGACTTTCCACCACGACATTCCATAGGAAGGGCGCGAGTACCCCTCCTTGGGGACACCCTTTATACACGATGCCTCTCGTGGTAAAGTTGATTGTAAACGTTATATCTCTCTGCCTTAGATGTTGTTATTCAACTCCAAGGGATTGCTTGATGCTACAGCATTTTAGTGTCCAACAATAAATTAATAATGGTTAAAATATAGTTAAAACTATGGGCAACTCTAGTAATTAACTTTATGTTGGACTCCTTAATAGATTGAAATGATGGCTGAGGTTGTCAATACATATATCCTCACGTCAGTCATAATATCGTTCTATTTAGTCAAAGGAATTACTTTTTTCTAACTCCTCTTTGCTATATTTGACTATTTACGATGCGTGTAAAGATAACCTGATAATTTGCCTGTTCTATATGCGTATTGTTAACGGTGTAGTAGTGTTCATTGCAGTGGGCTATTTCTTAAGTATCTGTCTGTGAATCTTTCCAAAAGTTGAGTACGATTAACTGCTCTGCCTTTTTTTTTTATGTCGGGACTAGTCCCTCCCTCTTACCCACCACTGCAACTCCTGTAAGCCAGGATCAACAGTGGCACACAATGAAATGACACTGAGCGGTGAAGCTCAGGCATGTCCCGGGGAATCGCTTTAACTGTCTTGGATCCCGCAACGAATTTAATCAGAAACAGAAAAAAGGAGGAGTTAGAAAATGAATAGTTCCACTTCCCTCCAGAGCAAAGCGGGAGACAGAATGATGTAAAGAGGCTATAGCCTCATAAAATGAGAGATTTGCAACTAGAGAAGCCAGCTGCAAAAGCACCGAGGATCAATTTAAGGGTCCTAAGTGAGCTGTTATATTTGATTCCAATAGTAGGTATGGCAAAAACGCTTAAACGCACGGAAGTTGTTCCTTGTTGCTACAAGATCCGTATAATAAACTACTCCAGATATTGGTTGCAAGCTGTTTAACATAATATCACGCTGATTTTGCCAGAGATCACACTCCCACAGGATGTGGTGGGCAGTTTGTTCATATTCGTTACTGGATGTTGAGCACAGACAGATTGGTGAAGATACTAATTTGAAACTATACAATTTACTTTTAAAATTGCCGTGTCCGGTAATAAATTGTGCAACACAATGGTCTATGATTAGCCAAGTTTTATTCGCGTAACCGTTCGCGTACGTCCGGAAAGAACTGGTGCAGATGGCGACCCTTGGTTGACGTATTCCATCTACATTGCCATTCATTTAGTAGTTCGTTATTTAAGTCAGCTATTGGCATAAATAGCCTGGTTATTTTCGCACGGTCGCGTAATGATAAGAAATCATTTTCTAAATTATCGCGCGTAGAATAATACATTGCTGCTCGTCTTTGTACTTCAAGATCAACCGGTAGTACACCCGCTAGGACAGGTAGGGCCTCTGTGCTCACCGTTCTATAGGCTTTACACAGAAATATCAACGCCAACCTCTGGCTTTGTAGTAATTTACGGCGAGCAGCTCCGATGGTAGCCCTATCAGCCCACACAGGCGAGCCGTAGCATATACACCCAAGATAGGTTGCCCCGTAAATGATTTTAAGAGTATTAAAAGAGAGGCCCCAGGTTGCCGTCGATATCCTTGTGAGTGCAAAAAAGTTTCGCTTAGCTTTTTCCCCAACTGATTTAATATATTCTATAAACGAGAAATTCTTTTATAAAACTAAACCCAAATAACAGGTTGATATTTTGCGTTTTACAGTAACATTATTAAGTTTTACGCCCGGGGGGATTTTAGTTCACCTTTAAGAAGGAGTTGGTAGGTTTTATGAGGAGCAAATGTAAGGCGATTTCTTTTACCCCATTCACTTATCATACTTAAGCAAGTTTGAGCCAGATTTTCCAACTCTCTCCTGGAGTTACCCTGTATAAGTAAGAGGCCATCGTCAGCATATGCCGTTAGAGAGCAGCGTGATGGCAAGGGTAATGTCAAGAAGTCATCAAAACCCAAGTTCCAGAGATACGGCGCGAGCACTGAGCCCTGGGGGCAACCCATGGTTAACGATTTAGTGACTCTGAAGTGACCAAGCTTAAGAGTTGCAGAGCCATGTACGAAATAAGATGTGATTATCGAATATATATTACTGTAACAACCGCGTAACTTAAGTTTTTGTAACAAAATTGGCCACCAAGTATTATCAAACGCCCCTGAAATATCTAGGAATATGGCCAAAACGTATTTACATTCGGACGAGTTTACAGCTTTCCTCACTGAGATAGCTGCGTCCACTGTCGATTTACCCGCAGTAAAACCAAATTGATTTCCGTGAAATTTTGGTCCTCCCGGCAGCAATCGCGGTACAATAAGTCGTTCTAGAAGCTTGCCTAAGGAAGGCAGTAACGTTATTGGTCGGTATGACTTAGGGTCTTCAGGCAGTTTATCGCCATTTTTTGGTATAATACGAATAAAACCGCTGCGCCAAGAACGCGGAAAAGTCCCTTCAGATATGCAACGATTAAAAACTTTTAGTATTGAATCACCGGATTGTTTTGTGGCTTCTATTATCATTTTGTTGGATATTTTATCTTCACCTGAAGCTTTGTTAACAGGTAGCGATTTCACAGTATTCATAAACTCATTGACTGTAGGAAGACTAGACATATAGGTAGCGGGTGGATTGTTTGCCCACTGTCTAATCTGCTTATGGTAGTCATTATCGTTCAAGGAACTATCATCAGGTATGAGCGAATTAAGTAAGGATTCCGTGGTCTCCTCTATGCCACTGGTGTAGGTATTATTGATTTTTATGTTTTGAATATAAGCTAAATCTATAGACCTATTTGCTTTAAACTCATGGTATAGGGGCGACCACGGGCCTTCTTTATCTAATTTATCGACTATTTTTCTAATAAGATTGCCTTTGGATTTCTCTATTGACGAGCGGTAACGTGAACGAGCTATTTTGAGATTTATATATGCATTATTTAAAACATCGCCTACAATTTTACGTTTTTTTAGTTTATTATATTTTTTACGTGCTCTCCGAAATTCACATCGAACTTTAATTAAGTAGTTATTCCACCAATCGCATCTTCGAATATTAGTGATAGGGACGCGGCCTATGGCAATATCAGCACAGTAGGTAAAAGTGTCCGACATCATTACAGCACATTCCTCTGTTGTTAGTTCATCCCGGGTGAAATCCCTGGCATGCGCGGCAAAAAGAGCTCTGAAAAAATCCCAATCGGCCCCTTTGAGCCGATATCTATAGTTACCGTAAATAGCCGTAGGTCTTTGTGCCAACCGAGGAACAAACTCGTACACGATTAAGCGGTGATCACTGGATGAAGCGTCAGGCAAAACACGCCATCCATCTATTCGGACATCTGAGCTTGAAAAAGTGACGTCAATAAAAGATTCGCCAGTAGGGCTACAATAAGTAGGCGGTGCATCAGGAGTGTTATGTATTGATAGATTCATCTCAGCGACGAAATCTTCGACGGCGTTCCGCCGTTCTGTATCGCTTGAACGGTATTTGCCATACCATAACGTAGAGGATGCGTTAACATCTGCGCCAATAATAATTTTGTGTCCTTTGAGGGACATTAAAACATGGCGCAAGTGATGTAAATGGGGACCGACAGGATCTGAATACTGAAAATAACAGCTCACTACGTAAACTTTCCAGGATGGGGATGATATTTCAGCGACAGCACAGTGTGACGTCATGAGGTTTCGCATAGCGCTTACCGTAAAATTAGTACGCGTTACGTAAATAGCAGCCCGTGATTTGTTGTCTAGCTGCACCAATTTATTTTTTAAACGCGCATATTGATATTGTTCTTGTACAAGCACTATATCTAAGTTGTATTCATTGACTAAAGTTTCCAACTCTGATGTCGCAACCCTATCGTTGTGAAGATTTAGCTGCCCTATTTTTAAGTAAGCCATATTAATATTTGGTATTTAGCACTAACTGCTCAAGTTTATGCTTAAATGTGGGGCAGTTGTCCGAGCCGCATTTGTGGTCGTGAGGTTTTTTATATGTTTTACACGATGCACAAACTGGTTTAAATTCTGGGTCATTGTGGTGCTTACATGATTTTGTGGGATGTGCTTCTGCGCATAAGGCACAGGTAGGTAATTTATTACTACAGTACTTGAAAACATGCCCATGTTGCTGGCAGTTTAAACACCGAACTACCTCTAAATCATCAATAAAGCGGCATGTAGCCCAGTCGATGAAAAGTTTTTCTTTAGTGCTGACTAAATGTTTTCTAATCTCCGGTTCGAGCTCAATTCCCACCCACTTGCGCCCATTAGCTACGTTACGCTTGCGCACAATTTTAGTTTTAGACGTAAAATCGTCTTCGCTGACTTTAAGATCACTATCTTTGATATTTTGCCTGTATAACGCCGTTAAAAAGACCTGGTCGTCCATTGACGACGGTATATCTTTTATAAGTATGCGCGGTCGTCGCCCGGATGGAGTTTGAAGTTTTAAACCCGCCGAACGAATGGCCTCGACAGAGCGAATTTTATTGAGTTGGGTTTCATTTGCCACTCGGAGTACAACGCCAGAATTGGAAGTTTTTTTAACGCCTACTATTTGAAAACCGTCGTCCGCGGGTTTTATAGCCTTCATAAGCGCTTCCTTGGTCGCCGACGAAGTCGCGTACTCCGCTGATCGCTCAGCGGTGGGATACGCAATAATTGAAGGAACCGGTTTTCGCGTCTGTACTATGGGGGCGGCGGTTTTTTTCGGTAAACGCAGTTTTAATTGTTCCGCGTACGTAGGAATCTCAGAATTGGTTTTATTTACGCAAAGATCTAACTGACGTTCTGCGTTCGCCAATTTAGTTTCATTGCATGAAGATTTAAGCGCAAGTAATGAAATAATACTGGTAAGGCGCTGCGTACAATCCATCACCGATAGCTTATTCGCGATATTCATACCCGAGTTGGAATCACTGACTAATTCGTTAACCTTTGACAGATAAACGGAAGCTTGTGTCACAAGATCGCAATAATTATATTCCGCACTGTTTGTATCGCTAATATTTAATGAAGACGAATAATCGGATTGAGATCCCCGAAAACGTTTATTGTCCGATTCCTGTTGACCATCGGGAGTACAAAACGTCGGTGACGCATCGTCTAACACTCGTTTGTTGAAGCCTGAAGGGGGCGTTCTGGGAGTCTGTTTACTTCTCCCAAATGCGTTTCGCCCTCTATCGGGGGGGACATCATTCATTTTTGACATGTTATTCACACGAAATAAGCAAGCGCTTTAATGTAAACAGCACGATAACAAGTAACTGTGACTATGACGCGGTACCCTCACAAGAAAAAAGTTAAACTTACTCACCGAACGATAATTTGAACTAAAATCCAGATATTACTTATTAAAACACTTAAAAAACTTACAGATTGTAGTATTTAGCACTAACACTAAAGCTAGAAACAAAACACAGGTCACAAAACAATCACGAAATAGCAGAAAAATAATATTATTTCACAGCGAACCTCCGACGCACTGAGCCGTAGCGTAGCGGGAAGGGAAGTAACTGCTCTGCCTGTATTATTTCTGCTGGATGCAGTTATTTTAAGGTAGGGGGTATTTAGTATTTATTATCTCAGTTAAACGTTGTAGACAAAGGCCCCCGTCAAGAATTTTCTGAATGGACGGCATTGTTATCTTCTTTGGGAGAAATGCCATATCTACTTGGCAGATGGGTTGGCGGTGGTAGTACGATGGTTATAATACTTCGATCCCGTACTCTGGTCGATATATTATTTTAGGAAGCTCCTTGCGGGATTAGATGGAGTGTTGATATCCGTCACCATAACCATAGCGATATAGAATAGCCAATAGTTTTCTGAAAATGTTTTCGCTTAAAACTAATTAAAAATTCCTTCACAAGGTTCATAAATAATATACTTGATATTATGTATGAATTGATAATCTTGAAAAGGTATCTGATATTAATACATGTTTAGCCAAAATATACTGTACCAGCCCTCTTACACTTTAATTCATCGATTCAAACAAGATCCACTTTGTACGTTTATTACTTATTATATTATGAATGAAGTAGTTCGTACTTCAAATAGAATCGTTTTTGAATAGGTATACTCACAAGTGGAAGTAAGCTCACATATAACCCCTGGCTTACTGCTAACAATGATCTGGAGACCGGTAGCTGTCACGCAAAGGACGGACTAAGTATGGTGATTTGCGCATGATTGTAAGTAAATAACAGTGTGATATATGTATTTTTATCACTATATCGACGATAGATCTGTCTAGCTATTCAATATACGCACCTATTATTGATGAAAAAAAATATGTTATGTGTTTTTATGATACCTACTGGTAGGTACTGTGATGCAAGTGAAACTTTTGCTCATTTTTCTTGGTTTTTTCTCATTGTTCTTGGTTTTTCTCTAGTTGACTGGTTTATTTTACTAATTTGCTGATCGTTATTTATAACCGTGCAGCAGTTATAACTGCTGCACGGTTAACTGATGCGAGCTATGTGCGCTGCCATATTGGCCGCTATTTTGCGAGATGCGATAATGGACTAAAAATTTTGTTAATTTAGGTATATTAACAAAATTAAAATTTAGTATTTATATACTATATTTCAAATACAAAAAAAATTGTCAATAAACTGAGCTACACAGATGTCATTACAATAAGCATATTAAATAATACGTCTTCAGGTTAAGAAACTCGTCGAAGGACTAAAATGACTGCTCGACTAACCAGGTTTTTAGACTATATTTTAAACTGTTAAGACTCAGTGTGTTTACTGAACTGGTAGTTTGCTATAAAGTGATATATTTTGAGGATTTCATTCATGTGGCACTGCAGTAAGCTTGGTACAGCGAGTGTTATACGTGTGAACGCTACTGCGTCTTGAAGTTATAACTTAAATTTACAGCAATATACGCCAATATTGACTTATCTCTGGACGGACAGGTATCATGAAAGCAAAGGTAACGACTGCACATTACTTACCTTCCCTTTAGTATTTTTTCAGCTTTCCTATCTGATAGATTAATATAAAGCCTAAATTTGTGACATCACCATCATTATAAATATTTAAAAAATATTTTCAAAATTGCCCAAAAAAATAATATATGTATATATATATATATATAATTCACCATTAATATGTGTTATAATACTATAAAAACACGAATACCATTTATTGCATACATTATGTCATGTAGAAAATAAATTCTAATACTCACATCTAATGGTTCCGGAGGTGCATACAACATTGCACTGGGGATGTGCGCGGGCGGCGGCGACCTGTTCTGCAAAGAGAGAAATTCTGTGTCATATACATTTATAGTCCCTCTTACTTGCAGCTTAGAGCTCAGTAACTTAACCGTTAAAGTATCCTAACACCAATCAGTGAAAGAACCCGCTGTTATGAAATAAATTTAATACCTAACCATCTGGATTAAACCAGTTAACACATGAAATATTGCATTGTAATAAGTCATTGTTGTTACATACAGGTAGACAAACAGACATAAGCTTCAAATTGATAACATCCTTGTATTATGGCGGAGGTTAAAAATCAAAAGACAATAGCCTCGATTCTAACCGACTACACAAATTTTAATAAGGTTTAAACTACGGGTAACTCGCGTAATTAATTTTACGTTGGACTCGCTCAACCGCTTTAGGCGTCCAACGTAAAACTAATTACGTGAGTTATCTGTTACGGTTGTCACTATGGTAGTTCCTCACGCCAGTTGTAATAAGGTTGCATTTAGTCAAAGAAACTACTTTTTTCTAACTCCTCCTTGTTTCTTTTTAATTAAAATTGTAGCGGGCTCCAAGACAGTTGCAGCGATTTAGCGGGGATATGCTTCAGCCTCACCGCTCAGTGTTATTACACTGTATGCAACTGGCGATCCTGGCTTCCAGGACTGGCAGTGATGGGTAAGAGGATGGGACTAATACTAAAAAAACAATGTCATTGATTCTTATAAAAATCTTAGTTTAGTACTGACAATTTAGCGTTAGCGGCACCCAGTATAGGAAACGAAAATTATTGTTACCTCTTTTAAATGTTATAATTTTGTGGTTAGGTAAAAATATCGTAAATTGTAGATTTTTTTGGCGTCGGTAATTTATTAGCTCGGGAAGATTTTTTAAATAAATAATAAATGAAAAAGTTATATTTGAACTATTTTAGTTAATTTCCGATATTAATAAAAATATACGTGAAGTTATTAACTTCTTGGTTATTATACCCATCTCCCCACTCAAGTAGTCACCGTCATCCCATAAACGTCTTTGAAAATCTCCATGAAGACCCCATAGTAAATCAGAATTATTAGAAACACTCGTGACCCTGTCTGTACACAATCTGGTCTATCGCATATCTTGTCGACTAATATAATGACCGCGAATCCAATGTGAGTTTGCATTCGAATCGATAAAAGCCCTCTCCTCTGCGCAATTTGAACACGATTCACTTCATTTTCCTAAGTTGACATTGATATCTTTAGCCAACAAGACCGTTTAAAGTTTAAGGTAACATACAGGTAGATAAATAAAATTGAATTAAACCACCAACTTATTAAGATTGTACACTACGTAAGTGATAACTTGCAGATAAAAATAAATGTATCAGTTATTATTATGAATTCAGGACCATTTTCTGAGTGATTCGGCACAAAAGATTAAGTGTTACGTCGGTATCATTCACATATCTGCACGACTGTCAAAGCTACAGTTATGAATAGTGATATAAATATTTTTTTTTATACATATTTTGGTATCATACGAAGGGTCTGAATAAACACACTCAAGTTTACAACATACATAATATATTGGTCGTATCGTGTCTCAAAGTCAAGTACCGGCAGTACCGTGGTCCGTTTATGCTAAAATAATAATTACTGAGGGTAATTAATAAAACGCGTCTTTTGCGAAACTAATCTACTACCACACCACATTCAAAAGAATAACTAAGGAACTTGATCATTTCTCCACCAATTAATTCCCACGTAAAGATGTGGCGCCGGAAGGTTAAGACCCAGAATTCAGCGCGCAGTTATCTCGTTTGCGCATTTTGAGCTTTTAATCGACATCGTATAATATTGCCAAAGCTTTTTAAGATTATGCATCGGTTATTCTGGGCCTTAAAAATATTATTAATGTTGTTATCTTCCCGTACCCAATGAACTACGCGTCAAAAAATATAGGCTAGCTACAAATGTTTTTGCTATTAGTTATTATTATTTCTACCATTTAAAATAATATTAAATCATAAAAATGCATATATTACCTGCTGAAAACTAGTAAAGATAAATTAATTCTAGAAATGTTTAGATTATAAAGTCTTGTTGGAATCAAGTGCTCGTATTTCTTGGCACGCTGGTGTGCAGGTACAGTGAGCTTTTAATCGACATCATATAATATTGCCAAAGCTTTTTAAGATTATGCATCGGTTATTCTGGGCCTTAAAAATATTATTAATGTTGTTATTTTCCCGTACCCAATGAACTACGCGTCAAAAAATATAGGCTAGCTACAAATGTTTTTGCTATTAGTTATTATTATTTCTACCATTTAAAATAATATTAAGTCATAAAAATGCATATATTACCTGCTGAAAACTAGTAAAGATAAATGAATTCTAGAAATGTTTAGATTATAAAGTCTTGTTGGAATCAAGTGCTCGTATTTCTTGGCATGCTGGTGTACAGGTACAGTGAGCAGCAGAAGTGGCTGAATATAATGAAATTTTAATATTTTATAAGCAATGAATGCTTAGAAAATATTCAAATTTAATTGTCAATCATTCCTTGTTTCCTATGAATTCCGAGTAGATATCCTACTAAAAATATTTTTTTATTAATAACTACTACTTGTCTTCAAACTACAAACATATCTCAATTAAAATATGATAAAAACTCATGAATAATTTATTATTGAATTGAGCTCGCTGCGCTGTACATGCTTTTCTTTGTAACATGTAACTTAAATGTAGAATAAGAAAAAAACTGATGAAAATTGGTAATAATTATTTTATCTATAAAGAATACAAAACACGCGGAACGTTGATCAACAAGAATAGTCTCAAACATCAGTGTGCAATGATAATCTCGTTTTTCATAAATTTCTTTTCTGTTTTCTACACTTGCACAATTTCATTTAATATTAAGTACTTTTGAATTTATGAAATAGACTGCCTCGTTGCTCTAGTTCGACTCCTAGGTCAGGTTAAAAGTGTCTTTTCTAAGAACCAAAATCTCAGTGGTAGTCCGAAGTCGGGAGGGTAGCGGTGTTTTACCTCCTTGCCTGGGCCAGCACGTAAAACCTAAAGTCGTAAAGTGTAAACCCAGGCTTATCCTTCTTCCATTCGTGTCCTCAGCATTAACAAATGGATTGTTAGAGTGTATCTGTTGTTTTGTAAATTTCCTTACCCTGGACTTTACTTGTTGACTGTACTTATTTATTTTTAGGTCGTTAACCTCCAGCCATAAGACGTGACTTTTGTGAATTATATTGTCTAGGAATATAAAATTGTTAGAGACAAGAATAGAACGATATCTTACTAATATAAAAATGAATACGGTATTAGTTGTGAATAATGAATACTGCACAATTTTCGAAAATAATTCAATATAATTGAGTTCTAAGAATTTTACTTCAATGTAGAGAAAGTGTGTGAGAGGAATATATATTACAGGATCAACTAAAATCGTTACATATTAAAAAAATAACAATTGACGTAATTCTAATAAAATCCTATTATACTTTTAACTTAAATTAATGATTTACTTACAACTGAAACTGTTCTTTCTAGCTAATTTCGAAACTGAATGGAGAAACGTATTCTAAAAATTTATATATATATTATCACTTTAAGTTACTGTATATTAAGCAAATCAGATTTATATAAAAATAAAAATTGCGTTTCTCACTTAGTAAGAATGTTTGCTACGACCGGTTAAAGTTGCGAGTCGTTTAAGAAATTATTGCTATTTATTTGAGGTTTAATTTTTCAAAATACACTAATGCTGTGGGGCTGTGGGTGAAGAATATCATCACCCCATCTCATCCCACGGGGACGTAGACCTGGTTCAGATGTCCCAGAGATCGTGCAGCAGCATTTCTTTGTGTGAAAACTATGCCCACCATACTGCGACCGCCAACACGTCTACCAAGCGTGGCGATTATATCATAGCTCTACAAAAGATATTCACAAGTCTATCGTGGAGATATTTTGTGAAGGCCTTTGCCCAGCAGTGGATGTGATTCAGCGAGAGAATCACTTTAGTTCTGTGATTAATCTTTAGTCTTTCTTAACGTATATGGTCGAACACTATTATCACCTAACGTTACACACCCGGTGTGACAAGATTTGGGTATGTAATTAATCACTAGTCTAACTTAATCAAATACACTTGGTGTGACCATTTCAGACCTGTGGTTTATTATTGTGTTAACCTAACATATTTGGTTTTTTTTATGTCACCTGATGGTTAGTGATCATCGCCGCCCATGGACTCTCGCAACAGGTGCTCGGGTGCGTTGCTGGCTTTTAAGAGTCAGCAAATAAGTGTTGCTGACCTTTCCCCCAGCTCTGGCGACCTTACTCACACGCAGAAACACAACATTAAAGTTATTATTAGAGAATGTCTTCTGTAAAGTGGAGGTACTTCCCCAGCCGGGCTGCTCTTTGAGCGAATGAACGCTGTGCCCTACTTCTCTTAAATACACCAAATAGGTTACTCACTATCACTAGTTATGTTGTTGATCAGTATATCTAATACACATAGTGTAACCAATTCGGTTATGTGTTGGTCACTATCCTAATCTGACGAACCTATAATCAGCTGACACTGGCTTCATCGATATTTTTATCATAAATGTTAATTGCAATTATCTCGTTTTATGAGGCTCCAGCATTCTGTCTCTCGCTTTGCTCTGGAGGCAAGTGGAACTATTCATTTTCTAACGCCTCTTTGTTTCTTTCTGATTAAATTACTCACCGCTCAGTGTCATTTCATTCTGTACCGCTTGATTGATCCTGGGTTACAGGAGTTTTATTGGTGGGTAAGAGGGAGGGAATAGTCCCGATAGAAAAAAGCCCTTAGTGGGTGAGTCCGACTCGCACTTGTTGTCGTTTATACCTCGTAGATAGTTCTTTATTAAACGAATTTAAAAATAATCGTAACTTCGTGGATTTACACCCGAGTGCAAGGCGTAGGTTGATCTCATATCTTCTATAACCTTGATGGGGTGACGGCGACCCGACGCGTCGCCGGCGCCACTACACGGCGCTTGGCATATTCGTGATATGTCATTCTAAAGTTCACACGAAGTTGAACATTCTCATACCTATCAGGTTAAGTTTTATAGCGTTCTTATATTTATGATCAATCTTGTCTACCTCTCCCTATTCGCCACGCCATTGTCTTTTCTATAATAGAACCTACCTTTATCTTAAAGAATTCAGTATAAACATTTTTCTAATATGAAAATCGAGGTTAGACCGTTGGACATTTGTGTCAGTGGTTTAGAGTACAGAATATCACTGACTTTTAGAATTCATGCACGTATGTATTAGAAGATTTTCATTGTTTTTTTTCTGTTATTGTACAATTTGGTTGTTTTGTCCGTCCTGGTAACGAATATATATAAATATAATATATATAATATATTTTTTTCTTTCTTTCTTCATTCTTTCTATTAGAAATTAATAGTGAGGAAACCTCTATGCTTGACAGTTTACCAAAATTTTCTAGATGGCACGAGTAGACTAGTCTAGTCTTAAGTAGTTTCATTTATAACCTTTTTATTCATAGATATAACATAGAAGATTATTCACACACTTAGAACTACAACTCCTAAATAAACCTAACAATATTAAACTTAATTTAAACAATATCTCAAGCCTGCATACGATTAAACTGTAGACCGTGACCCTTAAACCTCAGCCTTAACTTATTCAATTGAGTCCCTAAGTTCATTAAGTTCAAGGGCACTACATATTAAAACATTTATGAACTTAGTGGGTTGGGTACTAGATTCAATTGGTATCTCACCGACCTTTACAACATCTCTTCTTTACATAGATATGTTTTGGGCATATAATGTAAGATCTTAGTTTGAAAAGTGGCGCCTGCTACTGGTAGTTTCGTTGAAATGTCTCAATCAAATTAATGTTTGCTGATTAAAGTATTTCGGCCGGCTGATTTTGGTTTAAAAATCAGTGGTAGAAATTCGACCAGGAACCAACTAAACATTCATTACCCTCACTCTCACAATTAAAAAAGATACTGACAAAGACGGAAAGAGGCCTGACTCAGGACTGATAGTTTTATGTGCCGTCCGTAGCAAGGGAACTTCCCGATTCCTTTATTATCCTTTGAAACAAGGACCGCCTCAAAATGCACATGTACTCACGGCATAAACACATAGAAAAAAATAATCTCTTATTCTTTAGTAGTGTAGACAATAAAGTAATTAAGCGGTATAAACTACATAATTGTATAAATACTGCAATAAAAACATTTAATGCGTTTTACGATAATAACTGTTAAAATATAAATCTAACTTCAACGGTTCTTTAAAAATCATTATTATATTATCTAATGTTAATATAATACATCTTTTATCTCTCTATAAAAAACAACACCACGTAATTTTTTTACATACACTACCAACGGAAAAAACACGAAACAATTATAAAAAAGACACATGAAGCTCCTTTTTAATGATTTTGTATAAAAATACGCGTTGCATGTACATTACATAATTGTTTTATTAATGGGACTAGTCCCTCGCTCTTGCCATATGCTGCAACTCCTGTAAACCAGGATCAACAGGGGCACTCAATTAAATGTAACTGACCGGTGAGGCTCAGGGATATCCCGGGGAAAGGCTTTAATTGACTTGGAGTTGGACAAAAAGTTGTTGCACTTCCCTCCAGAGCAAAGCAAAATACAGAATGATACAACGAGGCAAGCTCGTCATAGAACGATAGAATTGCAACTAGAAAAGCCATGCAGGTGCAAAAGCAAGAAGGGTATATTTTAAGAGCCCTATCAAACAAGCTGTCATATTTGAGGCCATTAGTAAACATGGCAAAAGCGCTCAGATTGCCGTCAGTATTCCTTGGTCATGGGCTATCATTGGCCACTTAAAGAAAGCTATTACAACGATTGTGAACAATTTGATTGAAGAATTTTCGAGCATCAGAATCTCAGATCTTATTAATCAGTTCCTTCAAAAAGTGCTGTACTAACTGTTAAAAAGCCCAAACAATAGTGAGGAAATTATTAGGTCCGTACCCTTTTTTGAGAAAATGTTTTATCAACGGCTAAAGTGACTATATTTTGTAGACTATGTTATAAATTACATGTAGGACGTCCGTTTTATATAGAGCGCGTTTATCTGTCCATAATAAAAGTCGCCAAGGGCGAATGTGTCAATCTTTAAGGATGTTTTGTTATGATATGCCAAAAGTCCGTTGTGTATATAAAAGCTTTTATGCTACGAACTATAAAATCTATGACGTAAAGTATGAACACTTGTTTACACATTGTTTTTTATATAGTCACTGTTACAAAATGTTGCTAAAGTTGTCTGAGTTTACGGCACTTTTTTTTGAATAATAATTCTCCACTCAATAATATTACATGTTGCGCTACGAGAATAATTAGCTCACCGACTGGAAGTAGTCTACACCAAGATCCTAGCAAAAATGGAATTTTAAACGGAGTCAGTTGTAATGCTGATTGTTATCTAGTGAGCCTCCCGCAATAGTAGCGGTTAGTTAAAAACCAGAAGACTTAGTACATACAGAATAAAATAAGGTAAAATCAAGGATGATGGTCATTTAAATCATTATTATTTTTCTAAAAAAGAACCTTAATGTGTTCACCTCTTAGGCACTGAAAAAGTAATGTCTTGTGCATTAAAGATATTTTTCACTTTTCACACTGAAAAATACCGTTATTATAGCGGGGATAAAAAAGCATATTATTCTACACTAGTTGTATTTTTTATTATTTTTTGTTTGTTGTAGAGTAATCACCAATAACTAAAATACATACCTATTATTGTTTCATAAAAAATATCTATTCATTTTTTCATTCATCTCTTTGGAAGAATGTGTGCATTACGTTGTGCCTAAGAATTAACTAGTTATAATAAGTAATTTTGGCCCCTTGTATAATGCATTGTTCAGATTGCCCTGCAAGATTACTTGAGGAAGCACACGCGCGTCACAAAGTACGTACACAAAATTTAAAGTTTTCATCTTTCCATCTATTAGTCACCCGTCAGATCAGACGAATAGACAGAGAGTTTACAAACATTGAGACAGCAGAATATCGACAAAATGGGGTCTACCATGCAAGCTAGGAACCCTAAAGATAAAGGGACTATCGCATAAATAACTTGTATATTTTATATGTAGGGACCTATGTCGCTTCTTCCCAACCATTCCATAAACAAGCCACTGAAGACATCTACAGTTTGTCGCTTTATCGAAAGCTATAAAATTATTTAGAGCGAACATAAAGTGAGCCCGCCTTCCAGACTAAGAATTCCTTCGGGGGAGCAGCGCTGGGATGAGGGTATTACAAACGGGTTTCTGTCCCATGGGAAACTCCCGCGGATCGAGAGGAACATATGTGTTGGGATGTGATCTGATTAGTGGTCGTGTGTGGTGGATATTAAAGTGCTGATAGTGTAGGTAGGGATCTTCTACTCTAAGCTGGCACGCTTTTTATGCGGAACGTTATACTAAGGTGGTAGTCGGAAGTCAAAGTAAGAGAATCTAAACTATATTAACAAAAATTAATAGCCACTTGTGTTCTTTTTGATGTATTCGTAATTGTCAGGATTAGGTTGGTACATATGAAAGATTTCTTTAGAAAATTTAAAAACCAGCGAATCGTGGGAACCTTGCTGGGTCACTAGTTAAATTATAGTTTCACCGAAGGAAATTTTAGTTCTATTGAATCGATTACTTAATTTGTCACCTATTTGCTACTTACATGAAAAACTACTTTTTTTGTGAAAACGATATTAACTCACTAATTCGGCTCAGCGTTAAGCGAACATAGGTACGACATAACAGATATTTATATGGGTGGAAAACTATGAAACATAATTAACACCTCTATTTTATAAGCTCTAATACATTTAATTGGAAAAATTAATAAAAGCAAATGATTATTCAGCAAATGATATAATAATAAGGAAATTAAATAATGGATATGAACGACATAGCTAAAATGATTTCTTCCAGGCAACTGAAAGGAATCAAATGAAGATATCTGAAGTTGTACTATGTGTATTATTAATGCCTAATTGTAAGTACACATACAGGAATGCGACTAACTTGTACACATACAAATAAATATATATACATATACATATATACGTTGCCGGTCAAACTCGATTCCAGGATAAGCTTTGGTCTAGGTAAAACTAAGTAACTTATCTCATAGTAGAACTAATTGGATTATCCCTGACATGACATGACACTTTCATAAGAAACATAATGGTAATACTAGAGGGAAGATGAAATCTAGGTACACCAAGGATAACTTACAACTTACTTTCATATGCCAAAAATAGGGAGAAATGGTGGAAGATCGACCGTTAATATCATAGCTATTAAATTGGATAAATAGGTAGGGAGTACTCTGAAAATTGATGAGTTTTATTTCCAAATGACAGATAAAACTTTAGTAAAACGGAAAGGCGAAAGACGTCAATCCGTAGCAATGAAACTTTAATTTTACAATCAAGGGTTTGTCAAATAAGATCCGTCGTCGAGGACAATGAATCTCCTAATGAACGATCTTCCGCAAATCCATTCTGAAGTATTAAGAATTATCTCTATTATTTGAACAATAGCCTCATTTTATCCTGTTGACAGCAATACCGGTTCGTTATTCATTCACCGCTTTTGGGTACGTAATAAATGTCAATTACTGCTCCTTTGTGAACATTGAATAGACATGATATTGATACTATTTTATTTTATTAATATATTTAATAAGAATTAAAAACTAAAATCGTTAAAAAGGTTTTTCAAGTAGACTTATAAAGGCGCTTCTAAATAGTCAGAACATGTTTGTAGTAATATAGTTAAGTGTTCTTAATTTTTTCTAGTACGTATAGATATTTAGGTATACACGGATTGTATAGAAACATTTAGAAATAACTATTAATTTATAATTGTTATGATTTAGTTATTTAACTTAATATGAGCTAGCTGCTTATTAAGTTATTCTCAAAGAGATTATTTATAGGTTTACTTAACGCAATTTATAATTTAAGATACATTTTGTCTGAATAGCTCTGTCTATCAGTTGGACCCTATGTTTATAAAGACGGTCGCGTTTTAATGATACCACTGGACTCAATATCCACAGATAATGATAGTGCTCTTAGCTGCGTTACAGCTACTGTGGCAAATTTTAACGGAGTGTAGCCAACACTTAGCTCACTTTCGTAATCTGATAGGACGGCAATCCGAACCAACCGGAGCTCTCGCCGTACGTTTCAGATCATCATCATCATCATTATCATGTCAGCCGAAAGACGCCCACCGCTGGACAAAGGCCTCCCCCAAAGATCTCCACCATTGCTGGTCTTGCGCTATCCGCACTCAGTGACTTCCAGCAACCCTCACGAGATCATCGGTCTATCTTGTAGGGGGCTTGCCCACGCTGCGTCTTCCGTTGCGTGGTCGCCACTAGAGAACCTTTCTGGGCAGTAAAGCTGGCTTTTCTTTCGTTTCAGATAGCCGCATCTAATACTGCCAAGTCTCAGACTCACGCCTACTACTCGCTGTTTATTTTGCCAATAAAACCCACGATTTAAATCTAGTACCTTATTACAGCTGTTGAATCCACCGTATACTAATACGAATACCATTATGTGGCGCAATAAGTGGAGGAAAGTGGCTGTAGAGCTCGCGCGCAATATAATTATTACACCGTAAATATACGCTTTCGACGAAGAAGTATATTTTTTCGAAAGGTAATATAGAATTTAACATAAAGGCTCATAATTTCCCGGCACTAGCTGTCGTTTTTTTTCTAATATAAGTACAAAAATAGAAACTCAAAAGATTTTACTTAATATAGCCGACAAAAACGTATCATTAAAATTAGAAATCTCTCATATTTAATTTGAAGTAATAAAATATCCATTAACAGGAAACGATAGCAATTATAACAAATTACATAACTTATACGCAGATAACTAATTAATAACTAATGTGTGATTTCTAAATCTAGTAACAACATACATACGTCAATCACGCTGGAAGTAAATTAAAATAAATTTAAATGACATTTTGTTTTAAACGTAGATTTCTTAAAGAACCTTGACCTCTTTGGCAAAAAGTTGATATCTTAATATTATTTAATTTCACATTTGATGATGTGTGGTGACGGCGACAAATATCGGAATCAGAATATCATCACCCCATCTCATCCCGTGGGGGGCGTAGAAGTCGACCCGAGGGAATATCTACCAGAGGATGGGCAGCAGCTTCCTTCTGATTACTATGACCATCTTACTGCGATCGCCAACCCGTCTGCCAAGCGTGGCGATTATGGCATATCCCCCCTAGACGATTCTTGAGGGAGGCTTGTCCAGCAGTGGACTTATTTAGCTGTAATGATGATGATGATTTAATTTCATAAATACTTTGTGTATCCATAATTTTTGCTTTGATAATTTACAAATTACAGAGAAACCTAGTGGGGCATAGTGAACCTGTAAACATAAGCATAACAATTAAACATTTGCGGAATTTTATATGTTTATTCCATCTAAACGGTCTTGATTGGACTCGATGCAGCATTTGAATGATAGTGAAAGACCACACGTATTTCGATAAAATGATGGTTGAACATGGTACTACAATAAATTATTATTTTTTTCTACACACAAATTAGCATTAGAAGTAGCTGGGACAGACGCACTGGTAAGCATTAAAAATGGTGGGTTAGACGCAACGAAATGGAACAATAAACGTGTGTATGTTTGTACGAATTTTATACAGAACCCTAGTAATAAATAAATGACTCCAATTTTATTTGAGTTTCTACGACACCGGCCTAAGTATTAATAAATGTAATTAAGATTCCGATTGAACTCAATTCGAATGCTTTGGGTGTTAGATCATACTTTCGTGTTGAGAAATGCGGAACAAATTCATTATTTATTAAATTACAACTTTCTAAAGAACTTTTTTATTAAACAAGTTTGTGTGTTCACCAATTCACTTTATTTTTTACTAGCTGTGCCCTGCAATTTTACCCGCGTTCATCTTTATAAATTATAGCCTATGTGTTAATCCTGGGTATTTAGCTAACTCCATACCAAATTTTATTAAAATCGATTCAGCCGTTTAGACAAACTTTCGCCTTTATAATATTAGTGTGATTATAGTACTTATAAGTAACAATCTAGTTGTAGCTGGGATTCCTATGTTTTAGATTTAAAAACTTATATAAATGTCACTAAATCTCTCTTTAGTACAACTAGTATGGAATGTGCAGGGCATTCATAGAAATCTCAAACTACTAAAACTGTTGCTTATTCCCACGAGTATTTCGTGCAAAAACTAAATTAACATAACTAAACTATTGGGTAATTGTTGGTTAAGTAATATGTTAATTAAAGTAATACAACAAGATGGACCAATAATCTTGTGCGGGTCGCTGGAAACTGCTGGATGCGAATAGCGCAAGACCGGCAATTGAGGATATATTTGGGGAGGCTTTTGTCCAGCAGTGGACGTCTTTCGGTTGATATTATGATGATGATGAACATATTAATTAAAAAAGAAATGACTTCGCCCGCACTAGGGATATTAATCCCTATGTCACGAGGTACTTTACAAAAATGTAATTGACGAACACAAAGTATGTACATCCAACACAGAACAACTATTTAGGGGTCACAATATAGTTCTCCTGCGTGGGATTCAAACACGGGACACGAAGTGGCGAGGCGACTGTCTTAATCGCCGCGCCACACGTGCAGACATGTGATTTTTTTAATAGTCGGAACCTAGAACTACATTGTATATATAGGTATATAATATTTCAAATGTCGAGTGCCTCTTGTTACCACAGATAATAAACCAAAAGTCTGATCAAAAATCGTTGATACTAATGCCAAATATTGTATACTACAGTAATACATTCCACATAAACGGTCCTCTTTATTACTAATAACCACAGTATATAAAATAATGACTACCCACAACTTAATATGTTTTTCAAAGGCAACGCCCGAATTAATCCCTTTGTCGAGGAATACTTTAAAAACAAATATTAATAGACACAATGTACACTCGGACACAGAACAACTACTTATGGGTCACACAGATAGTTGTCCAATGCGGGATCGAACCTAGGACACGAAGTGACGACTGTCTAAACCAATGCGCCAAACGTGCATTCAGTTAATGACTGACTTTCTAACAAAAGCATGTTCTACCAAAGATAATGACGTCCTGGGTTCAGATACCAGGTCGAGCCAAAAAGTGTTTTTGGGGAATAAAGTTGTTGGTCCTGCGCCTGATTTCTCTCTAGTCGTGTCCGACAGTTGTTCCACCGGTTATGAGAGTAACGTAGAACGTCCACTGCTGGACAAAGGCTTGCCCCAATGGCCGGTCTTGTGCTGCCCGCATCCAGTGGCTTCCCGTAACCCTTGGAAGATCGTCGGTCCAACTTTTAAGGGACCTGCCCACGCTGCGACTTCCGGTTAATTGTATTGTATTGTATAACTTTTATTGCGGACAAATAAATCCATAGAGTGTTAGTAACATAAAAATAACTTATTTTCTAGTGTTAGTATTTACAATTAACCGTACAAACGGCAAATAATTGGCGAGTTGAGATTCTCGGCTATAATTTTCAGAATGCTATTCCGACTGTCTCTCACTCTTCGCATTGGTTAATGGTCTATTATTCACATTATTACTATAAAATTTTCTCGATCAATATTATAATGACGTTGCCTACTTTAACTATAATAAACACATAAAATTTCATAGCTAGATGCTCTCTCTGGTCCGTAAGCAATCGGTGAGGTTAAGCAGCTGGGCTCGCGGTCAGTCCATGGATGGGTGACCTCCAAAATGGTTTAAGTTCTGAGCGTCTCCGTGCTTCGGAGGGCCCGATAAGCTGTCGGTCCCGGCTGTAGTCATTAGATAACAGTCGTTAAGCCATGTCAGAGGCGGCTTGAACAACCATTATGGTATCAAATGTTGTTCTCAAGGTACTAAAATTAGTCAGGCAATATAAATTAACTCTGTAATATCCAATTCTCCGTGATTATTTGGTCAGCTCCGGATTGTTAATTAAACTCTGGGGCTCACAAAGCCATTGACGACTACCCTTAAATAATTATGCGAGCGAATAGTAATGGCCGCTGAGGGGTTAATGACTGACGTTTAGTAATTGGGGGTTATTCTCGCTCTTATTAAGTTCTCGGCTTACATTGGTATACAAATACGTAGTGATGCCATAGCATGATTGTATTAGAGGCTAGAAATGGAAATGGCAAAAGATACTCATTTGTTTTTTTCACAACTTTGAATCTTTCCACTAAAATACATGTAACTTTGGAATAATAAAAATTTAGGGCGTTTGAAAAATATAAGTTTACCTGTATAATACGTTCATTAATCAATGTATTTTTCATAAATTACTTGAAGCAATCATTGCATTTGATTTTATTTCCGTCCTGGTGCCGTATTGGAGATGTTCAGAAATTGAAATTTCAGGCTTCGAATTACACCGCGAGCCTCGGACCGGTGAGACCTGTGAGGTGTGGCTATGAGCCACCTCTTTATAGTAACCACATTATTAATTCTATTTGACGCCGCCGTGGCCATGACTCAGTTATTAATGTCCAAAGGTTGCAGGTTCAATTCTCGCACAAGACAAATATTTGTGTTCATAAATATATTTGTATTGTTATAGTAGTATTTCTATCAATTGTCTAGTAACCATAGTACAAGCTTTGCTTAGTTAGGACTAGATGGCGCTGTGTTATACGTCCCATATATTTATTTACTAGCTGTGCCCCGCGGTTTTACCCGCGTCAAATTTTATAAATTATCATAGTTCCTCCCCCGTAGGTGATAGCGTGATAATATGTAGCCTATATGTTGACCCGACCTCTTAGTAATATTCATGCAAAATTTGAAGTAAATCCATGCAGTACTTTTTGAGTTCAGCCCGGACATACTGTATACAGACAAACAGACACACAGACAAAAATTCTAAAAACTATATTTTTGGCTTCGATATTGATTGCAGATCATGCCCCAAGTATCCTTTAAAAAAATATTCAATGTACAGTTTTGACTTTCCTACGATTTTGTTATATGTATAGATTTCTTATTTATGTTCTATGTAAATTAATAATATTATAATAATAAATATTTGTATTCAATAAAAAATGTGTACAAAATTATATTGATGTAGATTAAAACAATTACTACTAAGCTAAGCTATAGTTGTAGCTAAAGGCAAAAAGCCAGCCCGGGTTGGTTAGAGGGTGCTGGTTCAATCAAGAACCAGCGGAAGATTAAGTTTATCATTTATGAGATTGTATATAAATATGGATGCTATTGCTCTCAATAAGCCAACCAAAGAAATAATGAAAAAGTAGAAATGGTGAGTGGGGTCCGTAATGTGGTCTCTTCGGGGCCTGTATAATCGTCATATCAGCCGAAAACCCAACTCGTCACGAAATGTATGGACAATGGCCTCTCCCAAAGATCTCCAGAGTTCTTATCTATAATATGTTTCTTATATTATACTAGCTGTGCCCCGCGGTCCTACCCGCGTTAAATTTTATAAACTATCTCAGCTCCTCCCCCGTAGGTGATAGCGTGATAATATGTTGACCCGACCTATTAGTAATATTCATCCAAAATTTTAAGTAAATCCAAGCAGTACTTTTTGAGTTTAGCCCGGACATGCATACAGACACACAGACAAAAATTATAAAAACTATATTTTTTGCTTCGATATCGATTGTAGATCACGCCCCGTGTATCCTTTTAAAAAAATATTCAATGTAGAGTTTTGACTTTCCTACGATTTTATTATATGTATGTATAGATTAATATATTTTTTTATATAATATAAGTAGGATGGAACCGGCATTACGGCTTTTCCTTACGTGACGATTTCATCTAGCTACCGCAAGCTGTGTTAAATAACGTTTAAAAAATAGCGAATTTAGCACTGCAAGTAATAGCGAAGTGTTTAGGCACGACGGCGGATGCTGGACAGAAGTGTCTATACTTTTGTCTTGCATCCGCAGTACATTAATGGAAGGGGAAAATTATGGCATTAGCGATGCTTTCTTCAGTTTTTCTCCCAGGCCAGTCGAGTGAGCAACGATTCTGTAAAAGCATGCTTATCAAGTAGGTGAGTAAACACGCACTAAAAGTACTTTTGATTATTCATCACCTAAGGAATAAATAATAAAAGGGAAGGAATAGAGAAATCCCTTCCAAATCCTATTAACTTTTAATGAGTAGGTTCCGTGAGAGAATCGTCTTTGTGGTTCGTGCCAAATATGCACGGAATAATCGATTTCATTTAGTAGGTAAGTGTAGAGGGTGTAGCCTTGATTCAGTTTATTTATCAATCCTTTGCTGAAAATGGGTTAGAGAGTTCCGTGAAGAGTTATATTATATTATTATAAATCTAACTTATTTTCGTATAGTGAATTCTATAGATTCTGCATATAAAGTTCATCCATAATTACATATTATACAAAAAAATAAAATAAAAACTATTATGACACAGGGGATCAGCCAGTCGCGCCAGTTAGTGTCCCGGGTTTGATTCCCGAACTGGACATCTATTTGTGTAACTCATAAATAGTTCTTGCGTGGTAGTGCGTCTGGGTGTACTATTTCTTCGTCAATTATATTTTTGTAAATAATCCCACGACTAACTGCCACTGCGGGCATTGTATTCTAAAATGAATAAAGAAAAGAAAAGCAAGTTCATGGGGTAACCTAATACGCTCAAAATTATATAAATATTAGTATCCGTGAAGAAGTCCCACTATTCACCTCCCGGGTCTATCATCAGATCAGATTAACGGAACCAAATTTTTGTATTGTAATCGGTATTTACATTTGAGAAATTTTTAATCAATAAAACAATTAGAAGTTCAATTGGTTATATTCACCTACAAGAAGTTTTTCTAAACATAGAGATGAAGGTAATAAAAACCTGTTAATAATGATTTTAGATTGATGGGAATAATTGAGACCAAAAGGGGAAGACCTCATCGAACATTCTCTGACCAAATCGGAGACGTTCTCAAGAAAGGGCAAGCAACCCTAAGCCGGCCAGCATGTATGAAGAATATAATGACAGTAATTGAGGCAAAAGACGTGTGCAAAGATCGTGACAGATGGAAATCCATTGTCTCTGCCTACCCCTCTGGGAAAAAGGCGTCAGTCTATGTATGTATGTAATTGAAACCTTAATTATAAAGAAGCCTAACCTATAGGTAAGCTCTTTCTAAAAATGTGTTTCGGTCATCGCGTGACATTAATGTTCCAATATATTCAGAATAAGTTCCAATTTTGGTATTTTTTTGTAATGACTAATAAAAATGGGAAAAGGAGATTTTGCTATTTAAAAGTTAATTAGGAAATATTATACAATGATTGACAGCAGAAAAATCTTACATCTGAAGAAAAAAAAAGAAAACAAAATTGTACTTATTCAAATGTCCCCCTGAGAATATCGAAAACCCTGTATACCTTTTATACGTTCTAAAGAAAAATCTCTGTGTATAGCATGTCATATTTCTAGTTCCAAAAGTTCATGCTGGGCTTTGATGAACCAGTCAGGGAGGTGCACCAGACTTTCCCTTATTGGCATGTGCCGATATACATATATTGAAAATTGCAAAGGAAGATTTTTCTTATGCGACTGAGGTACCTATTCGATAACATGCTTAAAGACTTAGACTACTACTAAGATATTCCCAGAATACGTTCAACAGTGTGGACAGAAACGGCTTAATAATTTACTAGCCAGATAGATTACAAAATTACAATATCATAATTCTTCAACAGCCTTACGATTAATTAAACTAATCGCTGTTTTGTTTATTTATTATAAGTATTATAAGATAATTTACTATCTTATCGGTGTCATCCGTAAAGTACGGATTCTTATAATTATAGATATTATGGGGTAAGATATTTTTCTGGGGATCCCCTGCAGTGAAATAGGCTAAGAGTTAGGCTCATTTTTTTATTATTTTTTAAAATTACGTTTACAGTTATCCAAGGAGTCTTTTACTACTTCATCGGACAATAAAGGTGAGTGAGGACCAAGCTGTCTAGCAAACAAAACTGCAAGCTAGTTACCCGCGCTGTGGGGTCCTATTAATAGCATGGATGGTAGCGCTGGAGTGGCATAGGGTCAGCGCAGACAGAGAGGAGCGCAGCGGAGAGGATTTTATTAAGGCACTAGAAAATCAACTTTAGAGCTATAGGAATAAAGTGCATATATGCTTGAACCTGACAAAATACTCGCGCAGTCTCGCGCATTATAATGTTCAAGCATACATGCACTTAATTAAAATAATTTTAAAGTTGATTTTCTAGTGCCTTAATAAAATCCTCTCCGCTGCGCTCCTCTCTGTCTGCGCTGGCCCTTAGTCAAAGAATCGTTTGGATGCTTGCTTGCTCCAAAGCTTAATGGTATGCAGTTGCAGTTCGGCGTGGTGACTTATGTTCCGGACGTACTAAAACTACTATCCAAAAATATCTTGCATTTAGATGTTTTAAGTAACGGGATTGCCTTCAAAATCTATATCGTTATTATAATAAGGTATATTTCGTTTGTGAGCTTTTTCACACACAACTTTTTCTGCATAAAGAGATAATCAAACTTAATGTGGTATCTTGTTTAAGTTAGATAGTTGTCTATATCATTTGACTTTACCGACATGTTTAGGCGATTATTAGCCTCGAGTTTGTCTTAACGGAGATTACTAATGACATTCGAACAATACTGAGATTCGACAAGGGTATCAATAAGTGAAATGTTGGATTCGATTTTAAAAACTGTTTTGCTATGTGTACAATGATTTAATTATTTCATAGAAATAAGATCTCGCGCCGACATGACTATTTTATTCAAGAATTTAATAGTAACTCAAATGTTCCAATAAAACTACCAGGCACTTTGATTATTCTATCTATAATTAATATAGAAAACAATAAACAAGACTCATATAATGATTAAAATTGTTAAATATGTTACGCCATTTACAACCTTATTTCAATGGGAAAGATACTGTAAATACTCAGCGCCTTCAACTTTGTTATCGTTACATCAATTAAGTATATCTTTACTTACTACTAATGCCTATACTATACAGTAAAGTTGGCTATCGTCGTCACCAATATGCTAAGAATCGATTAACAAGTAAATATCGAAGGCCTAATCCGATAAAATCGCCTTGACGGAGTAAAAGAGCTATTATCGGAAAATAATGACTTTATTAATAGCATACCGTTGATTGAACTAAATGAAAATTCCAGTCTAGCACCTTTTGACGCCCACGTAAATTTTGTGTATGTACTTAGTTGTTTTCGACGAGTGATTCTGAAATGCGATGAAGGATGAATTATGAACTAGTGGCAGACTCATTAAAAGTATGAAGGGCTCTAGAATAAATAAATAAAAATATCATACAGCGCCATCTAGCTCAAACTAAGCAAAGCTTGTGCTATGGATTAAGACAACTTGTTTTACGTCAAGTGAAAATGTTTTAGGCGAAATACTGCAAGTACAGCGAAAGAATCGTATATTAATTTCTTTAGTACCATTATTTATTTGGCACGTTCCGGTTCAAATTAGATGCTTCTAGAATAAAAAGAAAGATGGTGCGAGTTTCCTGTTAGATAGGAAAAAGATGAACGGATAACAGATTTTTATGAAACACTAGCTGTGCCCCGCAGTGTTACCCGCGTTAAATTTTATAAATTTTCTTTGCTATAAACCTCACGGAGCCCGAGACCTTTCCAACGAATGCAAAACCGTGGAAATCGGTTCGTGCGTTCTGGAATTATAGCGTCAGGAAGGAAAACCCGACTTATTTTTATATAGTAGACTAGCTGTGCTCCGCGGTGTTACCCGCGTTAATTTTTATAAATTTTCTTTGCTATAAACCTCACGGAGCCCGAGACCTTTCCAACGAATGCAAAACCGTGGAAATCGGTTCGTGCGTTCTGGAATTATAGCGTCAGGAAGGAAAACCCGACTTATTTTTATATAGTAGATAGCTCAAAATAATCTAGTAAAAATTAGTAGTAATAAAGTAAAAACTGTATTAAAATTGATTACTTTGATTGGAAATTATAGTACTGTATAAATAATACCTACTTATTCGAATGGTTGGAAAATTGGTGTTTAGGATCAGGGGCTCTACTGGCTAAGTCGCCGAACATCGATTTCTTAAATGGCATTCAAATAAATTAAGATTAAAAATGACTTAATCAATCGTTAAATCGGCTTTCATGAGCACATTGTGACGTCATAAATGGTCCAGAATCGAATGTCAACGTTGAAGCCGATTTAACGGTTGATTAAGTCATTTATACCTTTATTTATTTGAACGCCATTTAAGAAATCGATGTTCGGCGACTTAGCCGGTAGAGCCCCTGGTGTACGGTCGTATTTGTTGCTAAAATACATTTAACCTTTCTATTTATACGAAAATAGGACGGCAATATTGTTGCCGCAGTTTCAAGCGACAATTTCTTATAGGCGACATTTACTAATTGTTGCTAGCCGTGTTCGGGTTAGCTAATATATTCCTTTTAATTTGTTTTTTTTTTTCTTCTATAGTTTTTACTCCATATACAAAAGAGTGATCATGAAAGTTTCAACGAGGCGTGTCTTTTACTTGTAGCGTTGTCTTTGAAAAGTATGGACCGATTGCAGTATGCTACAGTTTAATGGAACGGTAATAGGCTGAGTAATCAAAGTTTAGTTATCGACTCGTTCAAATTCGAATAATTTGTAATTTTTCTTTGTTTTATTCTTTTTTCGTACGAAAATCATTGGAAAGTACCGACATTTAAGATGGTTGTTGTTTTGTTTAATAATAAATAATAACATATTGTTATTAATGTTGTTATAAATAATAATATATTGTTATATTTTATTTGAATATAACTTAAATTTAAATTTTTAGAATACGTATTGTGCCCATAGCCCCCTCAATCTCACAGTGCAGATAAAATTTGTTATTTAAAGCAATTCATTTAGATGTTAGGTTTAAGAGTTTACACAGATTTTTTTATTTGTACACAATTCTACACAACCTCTACTCCACAGTAAACATTGATATAATAAGAATTCTGTGCCAATATTGTACAGACTGAATCGTTATTGGTAGGTTTATATTCTTTTTGTGGTTTGAGTGTGCTTCGATCAATGATTCAACAATTGAGATTAAATTTGTCACTGGCCTGACAACAAGTAAAGAGGTACACGCTTAAAGATTAATGACATACCTAATCATAATTTTATTTTAGTTTTCGTCGAAAATGACATCACAAATCTAATCTGAATTGCCACATTCATTGCTCAGCTATCACAAAACAATTGTTGCAAAAATATTTATTAAGATACCATCGGACATGCGGATGTGTTGCGTCATGACGTGTCGTCAGTCGTCAGCTCATAATCTCCAATTGGTTGGTAAATCTATAACGTAACGAATTACTGCAGATAACTGTCCCTATAGCCTTTACTATTTAATTACTAAATGATTAATGATAGTATCTGTCTACTTGACTAGTCGACGACAGTAATTTTGGATAACTTGAAAATTTTACGGAGCCCATTCTTCTCACTATTTATTACTAAGTTTTAAGATATTTATTTCTCAAAAAGAATTACATTCACTTATATGAGAAAAAAAATTATATCTAATTAATTTTAAGAAGTTACGGTTAGTTACATAGTAATAAATTAAACTTATACATTATCATTGTTACGCTATCATGCTTAAACTTAACTTAACGTAAAAGCTCCTATTAACACCGCAACAAAAACAAATAACTAATTTTTAAGGTATGACATTCTGGAACCCTATATTATGACTAATATGAGTGATTTATAAATTAGATCGTTAATAGAGTACACTTTTTAGGGGGTCGTTAATAGGAGCTTTTACGTTAAACAGTGTTACGAAAATACACATGGATGTAGTGGAAATAGTTTTAGAGGATTTTAATCTGTAACTTCCTCTAAAAGGTGCTTTTTCAAGACCTTTTTGAAAGTGTACTTAGATTTCTGATCTTTGACACTATTTGGTAGTCTATTGTCAATCTGTGCTCCCTCATATACAATAGTACTTTTACCGTAATTGGTACGAGGAGCTTGTAGCACCAGGTTATTTGCTTGTCTAGTTAAAATGTGTCGATATTGTACATCTGCTTTTTTTATAAACTTTATTTGGGTGTATATATTTTTATTCAAAATGTTACGTATAAGTATAGTACGTATTGTTTTTATATATTTGTAATACTCCCTAAATTGACAACTATAATATCTAATATAAATACCATTTTACGTCGTGAGGCCGTGCAAATATGTATTTGTTTTGCTTTAAGTCTTGTCATCAGTTGAGAGAGTTGCTGCCAAATAATTTGAGATTATGAGCTGACGGCTCATGATCTCAAATTAATTGGTAGCAACTCTTTGTTGCCAAATGCCTTTGTAACTTTTGCTCTTATTTTGCAAAACGATGAAGAGTATTTGGGTAATTATCTAGCAGACGGTTTTTGGTTAGTCAATAATGGTAATATGAAATAATATGAAAATAAATAAAAAAACATGTTATTTTCTGTATGAATGTTCAGCAAAATCATGTGCTAACTATTTAACTAAGATATTGACCCATATACATTGCCATTGGCAACTAATACATTGCCATCTTACCCCAAACTAGACAGAGCCTGTTCTATGGCAAAAATAAACATAACATGATAAATTGTTAATCATTCAAAAATGTATTGATGCAGGTAGCACAAGACCAGCCATTGTGGAGATCTTTGTGGGAGGCCTTTGTCCAGCAATGATGATGATGAATTTACTTTTACCCAATATTAGTTGAAAATGTATGCCGTGAATCTTCGTACGTTCAAAAGAATTGTTATACTTACCTGATTGTTAACCTTCTATGCGCGTTGCCTTGCATCCCTATTTACTGCCAGCCTGTAAATAGGGATATAAGGCAACGCTCATAGAAGGTTTTTGACAAAACTGCTTTCCAAAAACAGTTTAATTAACCTTATTGGACTTTATGGAAGTTTCAAATGTCATGTATATGTAATTGACTTTATTATCACCATTTTACAATCCAACACAAACTTACGCCGTCCTTGCAGCGCTCGTGTATAAGAAAATTCTGGTTTATCCACGTTTATTGTTTATTAGGGTTCCGTAGCCAAATGGCAAAAAACGGAACCCTTATAGATTCGTCATGTCTGTCTGTCTGTCTGTCCGTCCGTATGTCACAGCCAGTTTTTTCCCAAACTATAAGCGCTGTACTACTGAAACTTGGTAAGTAGATGTATTCTGTAAACCGCATTAAGATTTTTACACAAAAATAGAAAAATAACAATTATTTTGGGGGGTCGCCATACATATAACTGAAACTCAAATTTTTTTTCATCGTACCCATACATGTGGGTTGTCTATAGATAGGTCTTTAAAAATGATATTGAGGTTCCTAATATATTTTTTTTCTAAACTGAATCGTTTGCGCGTGAGACACTTCCAAAGTGGTAAAATGAGTGACCCCCCCCCCCCTCTAACTTCTAAAGTAAGAGAATGATAAAACTAAAAATATATATATGATGTACATTACCATAGAAACGTACAACGAAAATTGGTTTGAACGAGATCCAGCAAGTAGGTTTTTTTTAATACGTCATTAACCACAATTTGCTTTCATTTAATCAACTTGCTGCTATGGAACCCTTCATGTGCGAGTCCGACTCGCACTTGGCCGGTATTTTTTAAGAATATTATGCAGCCTACTATAACTGCATAATCAGTATCGAACGACAACCCCACGAGAACAAAAGACATTTTTTAAACTTATATGATTATGCTTTTCATTTGAAAAGTATTCGCAAAAGAAATACGTAAAGAACCGTAACAAATAATATAAACATACAAACGAATAAACAAACCGATAACGGTACGAACAAACATCAAACGAAACAATTTAATTATATTTCTTGTAACTTTTTGTTATCCACATTAGGGATGTGCCAGATACGAGCTTTTACAAAGAAAAAAGCAACAACATGAAACTGTTAACTAATTTACACAAGGTATAAATCACAGCGGGGTCGTAGTCACACCGAAACGAGCGAGCGAATAAATTTCAATTTAGTTCTATTTGCAAACACTCGGACAATTTGTTTACGTAACTTTGTGACGTATGGGATAGTTTTGGGGTTTTGTTTACGTAGTTTTTTTTGTTTTTTAGATGATTCATGTTTATGATTCAGGTGTTGAAACTTCTTTTCACACTGTTATATTTTTGTTTATAAATATTTTATGTTTGCCGTGACCTAATAATGATTCTGAACAAAATATTTCGTTGGCACTAAATCCCTGTTTATTCTTTAGCTATACTTAGGTAAGTTTTATTGATTCATATTCAGTGTTACACAAGTTTAATGAAACATAAACATCAATTTGGCTGGAGTTATGAAAGGTGCTTAAACATCACACATAACTTCAGTACAATTTATGTTTATGCTTTACGCAATATTAAATATATTTAACGAGAGGAATTTATTTAAAATAAAGTTTGAATTACCTTAAATGTTACTAAAGTGGTAACAGCAAATGCAATGTCTTTTGATAATTACGAACACTTCTAGAAAAGAAACCATAACGACAAAAAATAAATTTACAGGAAGTCACAAGATATCAGAAATATATAACTAAAATATTGAATATTTTTTTTATTTCCCTGCAATCAGTCTCATGTGACTATAATCAGATTGGTTGAAGTGAAATGGGTTTTAGAGGATTAGGGCCACTGCCCCAACTCTCTTCAGTCATCAAGCACATTGGCTCTTTTCAATCGGTTTATGGGATTTCTTTTCAGATTCAATTGCCAGAGGGTTAGGATGATTTATCAGGCAATCTGTGTAGGTGTCAACGGTTTGGTAGTAAGCCCAGTAGGAAACAAAGGCGCCCTTAGCTTTCGTCCGTACCCAAAAAGATGCCCTCAGGTGACTGTCGTTTAAATTACAGACTGCTAGTTACGAGCCCCGCCACTTGCTCGGTGTCGTCAAGTTTATGTATTTAAATTTAAAATATTTATTTGGAAAATACCTCTTCATTTATTTAAGGACTACATAACTAATTATATTTCATAAGACAGATCCCACTTACGGACTAGGCCATCGGAACAAATGTTAATATCCAAGTCGTAATTAAATTTAATTATTTCCTAATATTATTGGGGCCTGTTGGTGTGGTTGGCAAATGCTTGCTGTTCACGCCGGAGTTCGTGGGTTCGATTCCCACCCAGGACAGATATTTGTCCTGAGTCTTTGTATAATTTATCTATTACGAAAGAAAAGTAGTATATGTAGTATATCAGTTATCTGGTTTCCATAGTACAAGCTCTGCGTATTTTGGGATCAGATGCCATGTGTAAATAATGTCTCAGGATATTATTAATGACTCGGGTTATTATTATATTTCCTTTTTAAACATGTATAAAACGTTTAGGAGGTTAACGTTGGTATAATATTCTGTACACGTTTCAGTAATTCAGTTAGTGTGTATCTGGCGACGGCCACGTACGCACGTCCGCGCTCAACAAGATTAATGTCGCCGATCTAAATCTTTCAATACAACCAAGTTAACGAACTAATATTGGAATGCGTACGGTTTGTTTAATTTGAAGACCTAATTTTAAACTCCAATTCAAAAAGGGTGTTATGTTATCACTTCCAAATATCAACCTAAACAGATGGGCCGAAATTAGTTGATTTTTATCTATTAGCCTATTTAACTGAGACGGTCCATAGCTAAGTTTTATGACAATCTATTAAGTAATCCAGAAATCAGAGATCGGAGTCTCAGGCTTTTGACGGATAGTCGCCAAGATACCAAGTATTATTTGATATTAAAAGAATACAGAGAAAAATCCTAATCTTTAGGATAATATTAAGAGCTTACCAAATTTGGCTAGGAAGTGGGTCCCACCTCTTCCTAGCCAACACTGAGGCAGAAAGGCACCACTGATGCATCACAAGGGGCCCCCTTAAACTTGTTGAGTGTTCCCTCCTCTATCACCCCGGTTTACGCACAATGAATCCATGGATGTTAAGAATTAGGTCGTCTTGAACTGATACACACTACATTTAGTCTATGAAGCTGAACTCTTAAATGGAATAGTGGGACTATATTAAGAGTTCAGCTTTAACGTGTTGAACGTTCTAAACAGAACATAAGAAGAAGAAATTGGGGTATTTTCGAGCCACTTCGTGTTCGTTTAATTTTGTTTTTGTTCTCTCAAACACTTTAGAATATGAACAGAAGTATGACGCCAAAGTTCAGCCCCTTCTGGACATGGGTTTAGTTGAACATAGTTCCTATCTGTAATTGTTTTGATTCTCTATAACCCCATTTGGGGTTATAGATAATCGCCAGCTTGTGACTGTGGGGCCGAAAACGAAACTTAAGCATATATTGCCAATGAATGTCCTCTCTGTAGGCCTGGTGGCCAGGTGCCTGGATGAAATTTATCGCCTTACTGCAGCAGAAGCTGCAAAATTGCTGCAGCATGTTGCTGTTAAAGTTTAGAATTTCAGCAGTAAATAAGCAATACGATGATGTCATACGAGTGTATGAAAATACGATATGATGATTCTGGCCCCTTCTGAAGCTACCATAAAAATACCACCAAGACCCTGTTTGTGTCGATTGATACCTAAGTAGATAACGAAGATAAGACAACGTGTTCCGTTGAAGGTCTCATAAGATAAAGATCTAAAATGAATGCCCAATTAGTATTTGATTTTTATCTAAAAAATCAGAACAGTTGTATCATAATTATGAGTTCGCGTTTTATTTCGTAACTTACGTCATGTAACCTCAATACTTAGCTACTAATTATATTAAATTACCAAAGATTGGTAGGTGAATTGCTACATTTATATTTTATTAATTTTAGTTGATGTACCAAACCGTTTAGCAATGAACATAAAAATTAAAAGGCCTAGTAGGGTGTTGCAAATGGAGTTCCTAAATTTGATTTAAGTCATCGCTGACTAAAGCTATTTAGAAAAGTATAGTAAGTCAATGCCACATCGGTGGTAGCACTTTGACTTAGACAGCGTCTTTAATATGTAGGCAGTTAGGTCTTTTTTCGTAGGTGGCTCCACTGAAATAGTGTTGACTGTAGAAAGTTTGGTCTTGACGCAGAACGTCACTTTCGCAGAATGTCATCGAGAAAAATTTGGTCACTTTAGCACAATGTCACTTTCGCAATAATGTCACTTTCTTAGAATGTCACTTTCGCAAAAATGTCATTTTCTTAGAATGTCACTTTCTCAAAAAAGTCACTTTCGCAAAATGTCATTCAAGCGTTGATTATCACTTAACTGTGATAGTCGTTAAGCTAATTGGAGGCTTTTTGGGTGGCTTGAAAACAGTAGGTTAACCACTAGCCTACCTCCACCAATCCGCAGTGGGCATGCGTTATCACCACGCATGCCCCTTAAAAAATCGGGTAAGAAATTAATAAAAAAATTATATGAAAATCATAAACATCTTTAATAATAGTAAAACTAATATAATATTATCATAACTTCCCAAATACGTACTATCTATTACTTAAATAAGAATGTCTTTATGAACTTAACTAATAATTATATGTTGTTATTATTATAATATTAACACAATAAAACAACGATTTATTTTCATTCTGATTTAGTTTTGATATTATATTTCATATGAAAATAGCAAACATAAAATATTATTAGTTAAGTTGATTGTTTTTTTAAAAGAGGTGGTGTTAGTTATAATTCGTAAGTAATGCAAATTTCGATATGTATTTCATGTGAATTGACAAATAATAATAATATTATTGTGATATTTTTTATGTTTGCTATTTTCATATGAAATATAATATCAAAACTAAATCATAATGAAAATAAATCGTTGTTTTATAAGTACGAGAATTACACAAAATACCGGTGTGTTACAAAGAGCAATTAACGGATTTAGTTAACTAAATCCGTTAATTGCACTCCTTTGGTTTACGACGCTTATCGATACGGATTTGTAAAAAGTCCTATAAGGCCACCGCAGTTTTACACCTTTATAAATTGTTACTAAGAAAGTACTTTTTTACTACTTGTCGTAAAAATTGCGTTCGTTCAAATCATTCAATGGACATTGGTCTGCTGTCTAATAATTGGGCGTATGCGACAAAATCGTATGATTTTTTTTAATAATGTTAAATATTTTTTTATTAAATGACTTATTCGTCTGCAATAGTCGATTATTCAGATTTAACAGTAACTGCAAATACTCGAGATTCAACATTTAGATTATTTTGGAATATATGCTACCTTCTAAGAAATTTTTAGTTGAAATAGAAAACAAAATTTTCAAATAGACGTGACGTGTCTTTTGTTAGGTGAAAGGCGTCTTAAACCATCAAGTAAATAAGGCTTCAAACTAATTTATCAGACGCTAGAGGACAGCCCCTTTCCAACCTCGAGTCAGGGTAGTTACTGACGTAGATAGTGCGTGTGAGCATCGAGATTTGATTACACAAGCTACACATGTAGGCCGGTAGTCATTAAATTTAAATAAAAATAATATTATGTAAAATAGAAAAAAAGTCGCATGATGCAGGGACTGACGGCAAAATATTTACGTTAATCCCTTTAAAAAATTGTTTGTCTGTTTGGACGTGTGGGAGTAGGCATTTTGATGGTATCTACAAAATTATTACAAAATGATGGCGTGCTTTTTGTTTATTTTTACGTGGTTCTTCAAATGTTTGCTAATTACGTGCGACGATACTCTGTAGGGATAGTAGCCACATGTTTGGTTATATTTACAAAAAAATGCAATCATCCACACAACAGATTTGTCACATTGTTTGTTGTCAGCTCACCTGGAAAGACCCAGACAGTTGATTGACGCTTTGATCCATTGTGAAACAGCTTTTTCACGCTAAAATATTTCTATAAGAGTGATTATATTGACGCAATCTCATAGTAGGTTCCATTGCTGTCTGTTTAGATTCTACGGAGTACAGCATTGGTGTTCTTCGTAGACGGAGACCATCACGAATTTCGTCACTGAGATTTATACGGCCTCGTTTGAATTCTGTAAACTAACTAACTATAAACAGTTGACTTGCATGGTGATTTATAACCAAAACCAGTTTGAACGCGAGCAACAATCTCCCGAGGCGTCAAAATACCCTTAAAATCGTAGTAAATCATACTACGGACATTTTCCCACGTTAAATCCACACGGTGACGTCGGTACGCCCGTATTTAAAATGGCGCCAAAATGTAGAGAAACAAGTGACAAATAGATAAAACAAACTGCATTTTAAAGCCAAATAGTTCCATTTTCAAATGCTGTAATAAGGTTTAACTTGTTTTTAATGAAATTGGCCAGTTAATAAAGCTGTTATTTCGACTTCAAACTGATACTTCAATTTATTTTTTTGTATAGCATAAGACCTTATCTTTTCGACTGACTGTACATTGTTCTACAATATTACAGTTAACCTTTGTAGTCAACTGTTTTCAGGTAACCTTGCACTATTCCTGTTCGCACGTAATTTACTTTTTTTACGATCGTACTCTGACGTCACATGATAATATTATTATGTTGATCGAGTTATGATCTGCGTACGCAGATTATGTAAAATTTGCGTCAAAATATGATATTTTATCATATTGAGTCATATTCGATGTTTTTCAATGAGATTGATAAATCAATAAGATTTTTGGTGTATGTCTTGTTGCACACCTACTGCTATTAGTTATTGTTCAGCTCCTATCCATCCTAAGGTTGTCTGGAAGAGATCGCTTTATGCGATAAGACCGCCCTTTGTACAACTTGTTTATGTAATATCCTATAAAAATATGTATTCTTATGGTGTACAATAAAGAGTATTCTATTCTATTCTAAGATTTTTGCTTTAGTTGCATTTTTATAATAGTCGGTATTATTTAGTTCTGTTAAAGAACTTTTCTATCCCCACAGATAGAGCGCATTATTATTATGTGATTCAAAGTTTTCTTAATAATTTAAACTCATAAAATTTTGTTGTACAATACAACTTGACATTCAACGCTTCTGACTTAAATCAAAGAACAAAGACTTAAAGAATAAAACATTATTTTATATAAAGTGTTATAAAAGCATATATTTAACTATGGAACAAATTTTATTATTCGAATAGAATTATTATTATTTTCATGTTGGCAGCTTGGTGTTGGCATTGCCCGTTGGACCAGTCCATTTTGTCCAGACCAACCAAACCTCAACTAGGCTTTATTAGGGTGCCGTAGCCAAATGGCAAAAAACGGAACCCTAATAAAGCCTAGTTGAGGTTCAAATAAATTTTCGTCATGTCTGTCTGTCTGTCTGTCTGTCCGTCCGTCTGTATGTCACAGCCACTTTTTTCCGAAACTATAAGAGCTGTACTATTGAAACTTGGTAAGTAGGTGTATTCTGTGAACCGCATTAAGATTTTCACACAAAAATAGAAAAAGATAATAATTTTGGGGATTCCCCATACATAGAACTGAAACTCAAAATTTTTTTTTCATCGTACGCATACATGTGTCGTATCTATGGATAGGGCTTCAAAAATGATATTGAGGTTTCTAATCTCATTTTTTTCTAAACTGAATAGTTTGCGCGAGAGACACTTCCAAAGTGGAAAAATGAGTGTCCCCCCCCTGTAACTTCTAAAATAAGAGAATGATAAAACTAAAAAAAATGTGAGCCGTCACGGTACGCCTGGCAGATGTAAAACATCGACATTATTTTGTAAAAGTAATATGCAGAAAAGAACATATTGTGATAGGAACTAAATATGTCATAATGATAAAATAAAAAGTCGATTGCGCATGGCGACGCGTCGCCACACCGTACACACTACTATCGTATGCCGGCATACGTCGCCACGCCAGAAATCTGTTTTACGTGCAGCTATAGATGTTTCACATCAAAATATATATGATGTACATTACCATGTAAACTAACAACGAAAATTGGTTTTAACGAGATCGAGTAAGTAGT
Organism: Pseudoips prasinana; assembly: GCA_951640165.1. Taxonomy (NCBI): domain Eukaryota; kingdom Metazoa; phylum Arthropoda; class Insecta; order Lepidoptera; family Nolidae; genus Pseudoips; species Pseudoips prasinana. The sequence goes on along the minus strand of OX621251.1, from coordinate 23,937,436 downwards.
TTTTTTTAATGCGTTATTAAAACCGTAAACCGCAATTTACCTTTCATTTAATCAACTGAAATACTTGCTGCTGCGGAACCCTTCATGGGTGCGTCCGACTCGCACTTGGCCGGTTTTTTTACTTTGGTCTTTACTCTCGCCGTATAGAATACTGCCCAGCCTACCGTACGTTGGTTTTAGCGATTTATTTATTTTCGCTACACCTCTATTGTCCGGTGATGCAGTAAACCCTTAAAAGCATTATTTTTGGCACAACTAAATGACGCAAAGTTGATGCTTTGTGAAAAAAAATGTCAAAATCAATAGAAATGAATGGATCTAATATCTTCAAATTTAATATGTCGTCTTATTTATTATTAGTCTAGAACTGTCCATTTTTACCAATGAGTTGCAAGGTTGAAGTAAAAGAGAGTATATTATCACACTTTTACTATCACAATTGGATGAGTAACTTGAATAAAATAAAATAAAATGATATGGGAGTTTGATTAAAACCGCTCTACATATACGTATCTATGCAAAGAAATAGTTAATATACGGGTAGGAGTGTTTCTAAGACTTCAAAGAGAATTAATTACGGGCCGGATATCAAAGTGTGCACCTTTGATGCTAACCACCATCATCTGATTCTGGTTTTCTCACAATTCATTGCGAAAATCCCTTATTTGTATCCGTAGATTGCATGTTTATTAAGTCCCACACGATACAAGGATTACGTAGGAGTAAAAAAATCGGTGGTATATTGGTTATAAATAATAATAATAAATATCTTAGGACTACTAACATTCTGCTATCTGATCTCAAACTTTTGACGGTCACCGTAGCCTAGTTGGTAGTGCTCCTGCCTACGAAGCTGGTGGTCCTGGGTTCGAATCCCGGTAAGTGAAAATATTTGTGTGATGAGCACGAATATTTGTTTCTGAGTCATGGATGTTTTCTAAGTATATAAGTATTTATCTATCTATATAAGTATGTATATCGTCGCCTGGTACCCATAGTACAAGCTTTGCTTAGTTTGGGGCTAGGATGATCTGTGAGAATAAAAAATAAAAAAAAACTAGGCAGGGCCTGTACTATGGCAACCTGACACCTGATAAACATACTTATATCTACATACTTATTATAGATAAATTACACCCAGACCTAGAATAAACAATCGTACTCATCACAAACAGATTTCTCCTGCAGTAGTAGGCTTAGTAGAACCGCCGGCCGTTGGGGCAGAAAGGTTCTCGAGTGGCGATCACTAACCGGGAGACGCAGCAACACACACAAGATGGACCGATGATCTTGTGCGGGACGCTGGAAACCGCTGGATGCGAATAGCGCAAGACCGGCAATTGTAGAGATCTTTGGGGGGAGGCCTTTGTCCAGCAGTGGACGACGGCTGATACGATGATGATGATGATGAATAGGCTTAGCAGTCAGGGTCACTAACCACTAGAGCAGCAGACCAGTCAACACGTTTATTGTGAAATAGTTTTCGAGTTATGAGGGGTTCTAAAGTGTCTCCAAATGGTTCGTGTAATATTACACAGGGTGCTGCTCGCTAGTTCTGTTACTTGAACTTGGCTTATTATACGGGGTGGCTGAAGAATTGACGTTTAAACGCAAAATTTAGATACTTTATGATGAGGAGTATCCGAATCACCCCCATGTATGTACTACGATTCTGCGTAGTTTTCGAGATATAACATTTTTAAAGATTTTTTTCGTAAATTACACCTAACATCAGTTTTCGATTTTTTTCTCGTTCAGTTGAACATTTCTGGTTCAGTTTTTTTATGATAACTACTTAGCATAGTTTGACCTAACACCCTAAAAAGTATTGTTTATCTAATCATTGCAGAACTGGCTTAAAATTTATTTGAATGCTCAGGACTCATACATTTTCAAAGTATCAGAAAAACGTAAAATCGTAGAATCTACATGGGGGTGATTCGGATACTCCTCATCTTAAAGTGTCTAAATTTTGCGTTTGAACGTCAACTCCTCGGCCAACCTGTAGGTATATTGGTTGATATTTGACATTTTGGGATATATGAAATAACAAATATATTATAGATATCGATTTGTTATAAAACAACATTAACAAGGCCATGAACATATCGAAACATAGATCCTAAGTCGATTAAATAATTGGTGGCGCCACAATGAATAAATACATAGTTTTGTCTACTGATATTATTAGATTTTAATAATAACATACTACTGATTTAACTTGATACGGCACGAAGTTTAATCTTGTAATCACATCTGCTAATTAGGTGGAATAATTATTGTATTATCTGTATTAATCATATATCTTATATAGAGGTATATAAGCTATAGGTATACCTAATTGAGAATCATTTCATTGCCGCACATTCAGCTACACCAATCTGTCAAATTTCTTTTGTCGATTCTCTACTTTATCACATAAGCATAAGGTTCACTTTCAATTGAGGAAATTTGACAGATTGGGGTATCTTGATGTGCTGGCGTCTGTACAAGGAAAGTTACATTTTGGTAATTTTATTTGGGTGGGTTATCAGAAGTGGTTGCGCTTGACCACGATCTCACCTGATGGTAAGTGAAGATGTGGTCGAAGATGGACTGCGCGTACCCATAAGATGCCTGTTCACTCTAGCCTTGAATAAACCCATGTTGTATGAGTCTGGAAACACGTCGTTCGGGAGGGTGTTCCACTGCTTAGCCGTGTGTATGATAAAGGAGGAAGCAAAGCGTTTCGTACGGCAGAATGGGATGTTAACAACAAAGCGGTGAAAACCCTCCCGACGCCTAGTAGTCCGATGAAAAACGGGGGAAGGAGGGATAAGTTCATGGAGGTCTTGAGCGCATTCTCCATGAAGTAGCCTATAGAAAACCGACTCTAGAGTGCAGCTTCCAAGTTTATCTCAGCATCACCGTTGCGAAGACAGTCGCCTCGCTGCTGCGTGTTGCGGGTTCGAGTCCCACGCCAGACAACTATTTGTGTGACTCATAAATAGTTATTCTGAGTCTGGATATAGATTTTCTAAAACTGTCTAAAAAAAAAAGAATTTTGTCTGGTAGAGTCTACCATTGGCATTAAGTTTGTTCACCGTTCCGCTTAACTTTAAAATAAATAAATATAAGCAGTTTGACTGGAGAAATACATATCTCAGTTTTAATGAATGAAAATGATTATATAAGTTAGACTTAGGTACTCCATGGTATAGATTGCTCATAGTCAGTTCGCTTCACCGATGCGCCAGTGATCGGCGTGGTTCAGCATCTATTTATTTATTTATAGAAATGCATTGGCTGGTACATCTTCTAAAATCTAACTAACTAAACACTAACGTAATCACAGGTGAAATTTTGTGAGTGTGTATGTTTGTTACTCCTACACGGTGTAAACGGCTGAAGCGATTTTAATAAAATTTGGTATGGAGTTAGCTGACATCGTGGATTAACACATGGGCTATAATTTATAATGTTTAACTTTAATAGTACAATCGAAATGAACAGCTTCTAAAGGTGCTACAACATACATAGACTTACGTGAGTTAACTGTTAAAAAAACTGCGGCTTCAGGCTAGTCAGTATCCTCGTATTGAAGACACTTAAATAATATTTATAACATACATACATACATAGACCCACGCCTGTTTCCCAGAGGGGTAGGCAGAGACAACGGATTTCCATTTGTCACGATCTTTGCACACGTCTTTTGCCTCGATTACTGTCATTATATTCTTCATACATGCTCGCCGTTTTAGGGTACTTCTGACCTGTCCTTTCTTGAGAACGTCTCCGAATATTTTTAAATAAAGCATTAATATTAGATAAACAATGCGTATGCGTGTACACCGGTAATCATTATATAACAGTGGTTAAGTCATATCAGAGGTCTACTGTGTTGCTTGAACAACTCGGACACTAGGGTAACCATTGCCCATACGATAAGTAAGTACTAATCAAGATCCACGTGTATGTATGTATACGTAGAAAACTGGAGCCAAAGCCTACCAACCGATAGTATATACTTTCTTATTACTAAGTGTTAATACGATAATAAAGGGCTTACCAAATGATATTTTGGAATACTATAAGTATTTTCATGATAGTGAATTTTATCAATGAAATTTCGATTAGGAGTAAAACCTTAGGGTCATATGCAAATAAAACCTATTGTCATATGACCCAACGGCACACAATGAGTTAAGAATTTAGAGATATAATTTAAGAGAGAATAGGGGAATGTGAAAAATTCCGTCTTGTTTGACGAAACATTGAATAATACACTCTCTCCTAAATTTTATTCAATAATTCTTAAGTCATTGTAGTCAGCGTTGGGTCTCATTTCTATTATTTTGGAGTTAATCTAAATTGGTGTCTCATATTAAGAAAGATTCTATGCAAATAATTGCTTGTATTTTTTTAATTCTATAGCAATATTTTGCAATACAAAGCGTTAATCTAAACTCAAAGCTTGCAAAATCATTCATTTAATCGTCCGATGGAGATTGAACCTACACCCTCTACCAATCCAGGGTAGGCGCCAGGGACCGGCGCTGATGACCGGCGTTATGAATTATCCCTTGCTCACACCCTTACGACGGATGTAGATGCCATATAATCTGTTTCTAAGTTCAAAGTGCTGTAATAAATGTGGTTCATCAAAACAGATCGAATCAACACGAAATGGAGGAATGTTATGACGTGCCACCATACCCCTGGCTTCATTAACAGCTCAGCTTAATGGTACCTTATAACTACACTGTCACTCAGAACATAATTGCAATGTCATCCAGACGTATCACTTTGAAACTTTGCAAGTGCATGCAAATGTTTCAAGCATTTAGACGCATAATCAAACCTATATATATAAAAATTAATGCCACTTTTCGTTGTAATGTTATAACTCAACAACGCCTTTACCGATTTGGCTAATTTTGGTCTTGAATTAGTCGTGGAAGTCCAGGTTTGTACGTAGAGAAAATTTAAAAAAAGTCTTGAATAAGTGTAAAATCAACATCTTTTAGCAATTTAAAATATTTTTTTGTTTGAATAAATGAATATAATAATCATTTTTTTTATTACTATGTAGCGAAGCACGTACCGGGCCGCTAGTCACCGATAAAATTTAATTAAGCCGGGAGGTGACATCGTTATTGAATATCAAGCGTTTATATTTAGATAAAAAAAATTAAATAGATGGTTTGTTGGGCTTGTTGGTTAAGAGCTTAGTAACCCTAAATTTGTGTGATGAGCACGATTATTTATTCTGCGTATGGGTGTAGTTTTTTTAAATTTATTGTTTTATTTGGATATAATTATTGCTATAGTATATCTTGGGAAAAATATATGCACCAGTGAACTCGTTGATCCGTTGGTTCTAGATCTGACCTCTTAACGGACATGGCGGCTAGCCCTTCGCAGTGGAAAAAGAACGTGGTGGGATAGAGAGGGGCGCATAGACTTGTGCACTATATTCCATGTCTCACGCCTCCATTGCGACGGGCCGGTAATTTTATGTTAATTGTATATAAGCACATAACTTTGAATATTTGACAACTATCGCCTTTTCTGTCTTACTTTTGTTCCTTGTCCACCCAACGGTTGTCTGGAAGAGATTGCTACAAAGAGATGAGACCGCCGATTGTACCTGTATTTGCTTATTTGTAAGTCATATATTGTTTCTTTTGGTGCAATAAAGTGTACTCTATCTATCTATCACCATCTCATTATATATATGTATTATGCTGTTCCGTAGAGGTTTCGGTTTCGTAGTACTTAAAGACGTAAGTAAGAACAAACTCTGTAGCGCTAATCGCTATGTAATTCTCAAACCAAATTCCGTGTTCGGAACTTAAATTAGGTTACAACAGCTGTAGTTAATCTGGTATTCATTCTCAAGTTTAAGTACTTGTTGATTCAGTTATAGATTAAGGTTGGAAACAAATGCCAGGTTTGCAATTATATTATAAGCAAATACAGGAAGTGTCTTGGTAAATAGGATCTCAATTAATATATAATGAATCTTATTTTATTGACATTGAAATATGTAATTAACTAAATGTTGTTGTGATCGACTGTTGATCGATCATTGCGTTATTACATTGAGGCACTCATATCTATGCTAAATAGACCTGTAAAATACCTTTTACCAATAAATAACTTAGAATTTTGAACTTTTAAGAGAGGTAGGGCATAGCGTTCATTCGCTCAAAGAGCAGCCCGACTGGGGAAATACCTCCACCTTAAAGAAGACATTCCTTAATAATAACATTAATAATTTAATGTTGTTTTTCTAAGTATGAGTAAGGTCGCCTGAGCTCATTGGGGTGGGGGAAATTTAAAACACTTATTTGCAGACTCTTATTCGCAGATTCTTATTTGCAGACTCTTATTTGCAGACACTTATTTGCAGACTTGCAACGCACCCGCGACTCATCTGGTGTTGCGAGTGTCCATGGGCGGCGGTGATCACTTACCATCATGTGACCCCCTTGCTCGTTTGTCGTCCGCTGAGATAAAAAAAAAAGGATTTTTGTGCTCAGAAAAATTCTCAATATTACAGTTATTACACCCCATGCCTCGGAGAGCACTAAAAGGCGTTGAATTGTACCTGAACTCTTTTCGGTTCTGACAGGAGGACTCCAACTTGCAATTTCTTTAGATGTTTATTTAAGTTAAAAAATTTTACTTGCATGCCATCCTGACCGGAAACCAACTTCTAACAATGACTTATAAAACTTTCGTGGGGTATGCGAATGCTCTTATAGCCAATTACTGCTGTCACACAATAGCGCTGTCAGCCGTTGAATAGAGAGTAGGTTCGCATGCTAGTGGTAACTACTGCTATTAAGTACGGTAAGCAGCAGAAGCATTTTAACAGTGACTAAAATGTTTGATATTTATTATACAGAGGAAATTTTGGCGTAGACATAGCCCTCCTCCAAAGATTTCCATAACGTTGCCATTTGGAGACGCTTACTACGGTAAACGCTTGTCATTCGAGTTGGGCGGTAGTAAGTAGACAGGTGCCCCTGCTGCCCGACTACCTGGCGTTTCCTTTAGTCGCCGTATACGAATTTGAATATGGAGTGACTAATGCGCATATGTTCTATAATAGAACGAAATGTAATAGTTTAGCCGTGTAAACGAGTTACTTTTGTTGCAGACCATACCTTTTTGAAGTCTATTGCTTATTGTGTGAACTGAAATCCTATATTCAGACTTTGATATACAAATGTATTGAAGAGAAAATTGATGGCAGGCCATTTAATATTGTGATCTGTTATCTTACTTATAATTTTATGAATATAATTTGTTTTGTGTCTAATTTATTGAAAACAAAATGCTATTAAGTAACATTTTAAAGGGTCAAAACATTGAATGCGTATGAAAATGGGGACTTTAATTTGGAACTGCTGTGTGAATCTCCAAGGAACTTTTACCTTCATCGCCTTAGTTGTTCCATCTGTTTGAAAGCTAAGATGTGGAAGCTCACATCACAGCCAAAGGCGTTATACTTATACTAATTGTATGTAAATTAAATGATACGACAAAAATCCTTTAATTATTGAATTACTGCACGTGAACGCAGTGGTTATTGTAGACGCTTTGCTACCTCGACGACCTCGTGTTAAGTATATTGATCGAACGTATGAAATGTAATTCTATATGTTATCGGCACAAAATGCCAAACTCTTGCTTTGTGGGGTTGCTACTGGACTTATAAACGCGGCTGTACATTTTTATTTTTATCTCCGCAGATTGCGCACTAGTGTTTTCACTCGCTAAGCTATTACCTCGGCGAGCCGTGTTCCGGATTCAATCCCCAGGACCATATTTGTGTGACCTAGATTGTTTGTCCCTAGTCTGAATGTGCTTTGTGTCCGATAAATGCACGTATATAGAATCCTCCGTTATACACAGATTGATTACACTAGTGCGGGAATTGTTGGCGTGGTTGACAAACGCTTGCTTTTTACGCCGGAGGTCGTGGGTTCGATTCCCACCCAGGACAGATATTTGTGTGCATGAACATGTCTGTTTGTCCTGAGTCTGGGTGTAATTATCTATATAAGTATGTATTTACAAAAGAAAAGTAGTAAAAATGAAATGAAAATGAAAATGAAAACAAGTTCTGCTTAGTTTGGGATCAGATGGCCGTGTGTAAGTAATTTCCCAGGATATTATTATATTATTAACTGCGTAGGTAAAAAATAAAAATGTAGAGCCGCTTTCATAAGTCCATTGGCAATCCCAAAAATCAAGAGTCTGGCATTCTGGGCCGATAACAAAGCGATATATAATCATGTCTTGTTTCAAGTTGTTTCGCAAAAACAATCAAAAAGACAATTCTCTTCGATTTCATTTATCAACCGGAAGGCTCCTGGGTAAACTGCCATATTGCGGGGTCCAGTCTCTGGTCTGATTATACTTGTTTGACTTGAACTTTATAAGTATGAAGCTATTCCTATAAGTGCATCGGTGACTCGCTGGCATTTACCGCTTTTTTCTTCAAACTAGTCAATCAAATTATGGGTAACATCGTAAGTAATTAATTTAATTATATTTTCCCAAAATTGGGCAACGCTGACCCCTTTGGCTGAAACGTCATACAAGTCCTGAAGGGAACAAGAGACTGGACAGGAGGGACAAACGGATAAATGTGTCATACTTTGGGGTGACACGCCGCACTCGCAGATGATTTGTGATGTGGGAATGTAACCCCAATTGTACATGTTTTCTTTTGATCTACCAACCTGGGTACGTAGTCTATTAAGAGTCCTCCAGGTTGCCCATGGCAAATTAGGTCCCGGAGGTAATTTTTCCTTTGTAGTGGCCAGAAAACTTTTACGACTTTTCAGAGTTTTTGTTGGAATAGTTGTTATCTTCTATTTGTCAAAATGTGGTTATAACACTTTCTTTCTTTTATACATTTATATAATAAAGTTATAGTTATACGAGTAGTAAGGTTATACATCTAGAAAGTTATATTAATTATTATACCAGTAAACAATTATATTTAGGGTATTCCTTTTAAGGAAATAATTGTAAAATACTAGCGGTGCCCACAGTTTTACCCGCGTTAAACTTTATAAATTATAGCATATGTTTCATTCATATATGTATAAGCTATATTACTTCAAAGTTTCATTAAAATCCGTCCGGTAGTTTTTGCGTGAAAGAGTAACAAACATACACACTCACTTTCGTCTTTATAATATTAGTGTGATTATCATTTCTAACAACATGGCTTACTACGAGCCGAGGGTGAGTGGCGAAACCGAGTTCAACTGACTTCACTTTCAGGGGTTAAGTAAACTAATATGTTTATATTTAGGTTCATTATATATATTGTGATGAACCAACCGAAATAATGATTGGAAATACCTTATTTTGCTTAGAGATCATGAAATCCAAAATAAATATGTAACTTAAAAATCAAGAAGAAAAGAAATATGTAAACTTAAACATATACTTATGCATAAGCTAGTTTTAGTTGCTTTTCTTGCTGGAGCCAACCAATTTTACTAAAATTACCAATCAATTTCCTCGTAGTCATGCTATCCTATATGTTACTCTGCACAGTATCGGATGATGTACCTTAGTTCTAAATTTCAGATCGTATCAGTATTTGATGCGAGAAAAGAAGGGAAAGCTATACCTAGTGATATTATAATTCCGTAAGCATGTCTGCTTAATTCTAGACAGCTTAGCTATGAAATTGTAGTTATTTCTCTTGTATATTATTCTATTTTTATTTTTTATTTATTAAATTCAGGTTTGCCCACAGCTTGTGCATACAATATATATCTTATGAATAATTTCTTAACAAATTAGACTTACACACTAGCCAATTACGGGTTAACCAACATTCTCCAAATTTAGACGAATAATCGGCACTTGAGATTATTTAGGTTATAGAACAGTGAAATACCTACGACGACTTAACAGTAGTTTTGAGTGACTTCAAGATTTTGGACTTGAAACAATTTAAGGAATCATAGTGTATGTCGGCATCCGGTACAGATTTCATGAAAGAGTTCATCTCTCTACAAACCCTATTGAGCGGTGAGTTTATCCCGATGTTAGTTTTGGAAGGTTGAATGTGATACAAGTTCGTAATAGGATATCTGGGTAATTTAAATGGTACATTCAGAGCTACGCGCGTAATCAGTTCAGAGCTATCTAATTTATTGTTAGTTAGTTTGAAGAGAAACATTAGATCCTGTAGCTTTCTTCGTTCACGTAAAGAGTTTATATTGAAGATTTGAAGGCGTTGTTCATATGGAGATCTCGGTGATACTTTATTCGTAGTGTATGAAAGATGTTTGGTAAAGGCTCTCTGTATGCGTTCGACCCTTTGCGAGTGCACTGAGTATTGTAGGTTCCAAGCCACGCTGGCAAACTCCAGGTGACTACGAACTAGGGCATTATAGAGTAGGATTTTGGAACGAGCTGCTTTAAAACCTTTGGTGCTTCTTTTAATGAAACCAAGCATCTGTGCCGATTTTTTGACAATAGTGTCTATATGCTTGATAAAGTTAACCTTACTGTTAGTTAACCTATCGATACTCTGTGCTGCGATGGAATATTAAGAGCTACTGATAGCATTAGGTACTCTGTGAATAAATATAGGTCACCTACGCACATAGCTTGAACACTTTGATGACGCTTCTATTAATATTCTTGACCACTTACGTTATCAGTGCTCGGCAAATTACGTAATCAAAGCGTACCTATTAAGAGGTGCATTATAAACTAAAGGTCTTGAATTTAGTTCGAGTATTGAGTCCCTTTAGTGATAGATATTCATTTCGCATAAATTTTCATTCGATGAAACTTTGCTGGATTTTTAAATAGTATGAACTTAACCTATGCCACAAATATTTTAAATAAATTAAGGGATTCAAAAATGGGAAATCATAAATTTAGTTATCCGGTGGGTCTCAAAAAACGGGGCGGTCGCTCTACAAAAAAAAAACAACGAAAAGTATACATATATTCAAATAAGACTCATCAGATTATTTATTAAAAAAATCGTATGCCAAACTGCATTAGGTTGTTGGCAAACGTAGCGCACTTTTGTGTGTTTTTAAAATACAAAACATTGACATTCTCCTTTATTACACCGATACTAACAAAAATAAAATATAATACGAAAAGTGAAATAAATATTTGAAATAAAAAGCAATAAATATTTGAATATCCTTAAGGTACAAAGATATGATCATTTACTAAAGATGTTTTTTAGTTATAGCAAGGCAAACTAGCAAGCGCGTCATCTGATGGTAAGTGATTACCTCCACCTATAGACATCCAACTACAATAATGACAAATACGCGGGTATCATCGGGAGGTGCTAGTTGCACCCCATCACACGGCACGGTATATACTAATATCATAACTAAAGAAAAATATTACCTATTCGCGAAGACCGGTTATTTGCTTTTTGACGTTTATATTTTTGTTTAATCTTTGTTACCAATGTATTGCAGCTGTTGATCTTCCCATACTAATATATATAAATAAAAATTATATATCTAATGTTTCTGCAAATTGGATGAATCTTTCTTTTATATGTTCGTTATTGTCAAGAGTTCAAGGTTTGTATGGAACTAAAATGAGCAAATATTTAAAAATATCTGAAAAGCGAATGAAACAGAAGTCTGTGAGAGGTAGACTTTAGACAGTATTAACGGCATAACAATATGGCGATACGAAATTCATCTTGTAATAAATACCAAGCAAATCGGATATGAGTATCGTTTATTGGTATTGAAACTACGCTAACCATAGCCTATGGACACCACTCATACCAAGAGCATTACCCACGCCGTTATTTAAATTGCTAAATCTTAGGTGACACCGCGGGGCGCAACAAATACATTATAAATACCAATGATGATATCAATATCATGTTTGTCATTGAAACTTCAGTCCAATTAACTAATTACAGTGAAAGTCATTCCGTCTGCCCAACCGGAGGCGTTTGACCAGACTATCAGATTCAATCTCAACATTGACAGGTTAATCTGTCATCGATACACAGATTACTGGGAACTGGTTACTGAGCTCTCATTACTGTTACAAATAAACCGGTTTTCGTTATAATCTCGTGTGAATGATGTAAAAATGAATTGCGTTTGGGTGTGTCTTGTATTGAATTGGCCATTTATTATTAATCTACTTCTAAAATGTTAGAAGTATACCTGGCCTGTGTGAATGGAACAACCGGAAGGGGAAGACCTCGTCGAACATTCTCTGACCAAATCGGAGACGTTCTCAAGAAAGGACAGGTCAGAAGTACCCTAAACCGGCGAGCATGTATGAAGAATATAATGACAGTAATTGAGGCAAAAGACGTGTGCAAAGATCGTGACAAATGGAAATCCGTTGTCTCTGCCTTCCCCTCTGGGAAACAGGCGTGAGTCTATGTATGTATGTATGTAAAATGTTAGATTTGAGTGTACACAATATTAATTATAGTGCTTTAGGCCACACTTTGGGCAGTATAATGGACACTAGCCAACTACGCAGGAGATATATATTATAGGGCAGAAGGGTGTGTCCAAACACACGTGCATCCTCTATTCTCCCATTCTCATGAACCGATGAGACGGCTTTGCGACAGGACCGGGGATGATCTAGCCCAGCACAGACTGTACGGGAGTATGAGACCGACACCTTCCAGACTCCGGCCTATTCCTGGGTTTTACTTGCCAGAAAAATTCTAATAACACTTTCACGCCCGACCCAGGATACTACTTACGAGGCAGCAAACATTTATTTATTTATTCATTTTTGTACATACAAAACAGACAATAAATTGAAACAAGTACGAACTAATGATGAGTACAAAGGTGCTGCTCATTGTACGCAATAGCCGTAAGTATATGGCCCGTCTTATGCAGTTACAGCCTGTGGACACTTTTAGCGTGGAAACACACACGCTGGTCACCTTTATACTTTATGCTTTAGAGAGTCACCCTAAGAGCAATGGAGAGGGCTATGCTTGGAGTTTCCCTGCGAGGTCGAATCAGAAATGTTGAGATCCGCAGGCGAACCAAAGTAACCGTCATAGCCCGAAGAATTGACAAGTTGAAGTGGCAGTTTGCAGGGCACATAGCTCGTAGAACCGACGGCCACTGGGGCAGAAAGGTACTTGAGTGGCGACCACGAACTGGAAGACGCAGCGTGGACAGGCTCCCTACAAGATGGACCGATGATCTTGTGAGGGTCGCTGGAAGCCAAGTAGCGCAAGACCGGCAATTATAGAGATCTTTGGGGGAGGCCTTTGTCCAGCAGTAGGCATCTTTCGGCTGATACGATGATGATGATGAACCTTACTTCGATGCAGGAATATTCGATGTAGGAATATTAGGACATTATAACTGCATGTATTATTTATGTTATTTATATCTTGATCTAATAACGCTAGAAAGGAACTAAAGCTTAGATTGGTACTAATTAATGGTCAGATCATGCCAAAACCAATATGTTTTTACACATATTGTATATTAATACTCTTTCGTTCATCAACAAGATACCGGCTAATCTATACATATAATAAAATTGACAAAAGTCAAAATTATACATATAATATTTTTTTTAAAGCATTCTTGAGGCGTGATATACAATCGATATCGAAGCCAAAAATATAGTTTTTAGAATTTTTGTCTGTTTGTCTCTATGCATGTCCGGGCTCAACTCAAAAAGTACTGCATGGATTTACCACAAATTTTTGCATGAATATTACTAAGAGGTCGGGTCAATATATAGGCTACATATTGTCACGCTATCACGGCGGAGAAGCTGTGATAATTTCTAAAGTTTAACGCGGGTAAAACCGCGGGGCAAAGCTAGTAATATTATATTATTTGTGTTAGTCCATGTACAAGGTGTATAAGAAATAGCGGACGAAACTTAAGGACATATAAAACTGGATAACGTGCCATGTGGAACAAAATCGACTAAACGATCAACTGATTCATTTTGTAGGGGAACTAAAAATATTATCTTTACTTTCTTAACAGTATTCTTTCATTTGTTTAGTTTCTTGGGTAGATCGTGCTCCTTCATTTTGCTCGGCTATTTATTTTACATCTTGAATAGTAATAGTCCATCTTTAAAGTGTTACAAGAATAATTTATTCACATAGCCTTACCCTAGTTATGTATATAACATATGTAATTGATATACATATATTAATAGTAGAAGTTTATTTAGGTATTACATAATACTGATATAGATAATGAATTGATTCGATTTCACTGGTTACTCTATTAAGCAATTCTTCCTATGTAATTAATTTACTGTACGAAAACTTATTAATGAGTTAAGCTCGCCTATGTACAGTCAAAACCATACAAGTGATTCTACGAAGACGAGCGTTACTGCCTAATTATCTATATAAGTATTTATTTACTACAGAAAAGTAGTATATCTAGTATATAAGTAATATCTAGGGACAATGTCACACAGATCATCCTAGCCCCAAACTAAGCAAAGCTTGTACTATGGGTACCACGCGACGATATACATACTTATATAGATAGATAAATACTTATATACATAGAAAGCATCCATGAATCAGAAACAAATATTCGTGCTCATCACACAAATATTTGCACTTACCGGGATTCGAACCCAGGACCACCAGCTTCGTAGGCAGGAGTACTACCGACTAGGCTACGGTGACCGTCAAAGTTACCTGGTTTCAATAGTTACAAGCTCTGCTTAGTTTGGGATCAGATAGCCGTGTGTAAATAATGTCCCAGGATATTATTATTTATTATATTATTAAACTAAATGAATGCTGTATAGGCCATCGAAGTATCCACATGTCGTCGACTGTTCATGCCTCTCCTTCATATAATAGTTGTTTCTTTGTGTAAAAATAAAAATATGTGATAAATGAAATGATAACATTTAAACAATTAATTTTAATATCAGTATTAATTTTCCGTTTTTAATTCGACACACTTTTTGGTATTAATGGCTTATGGTTTCATTGATAATAGCGTTAGCCGGCAAACAGGAAGTTTTGCTATGTTAATCAATGTTTCTTACTTCAATATCGATGACTTGAATTAAAGTTTTATCAGTTTATTGATTGGTATAATAATGTATTGAAACAAGTCTCCGACTGGCCAGAAATAGGGTTTTATCATTTCCTGTATCATTTCGCGCATAAACGTCGCGGCCATAACTATTAGGTGCAAAGGATAGGGTTAAGATACATTTACTTATTGAAACTAAGTCCACAAAATTAAATAAAAATATAAGCATTAGAAACATTGTGCAATAGATTTGTACTCAAATTTATTGCATATCAGTTCTATTGTTTACCTTTTTAATTAATTTTTATGATTTTGGTGTAAATAGAAAAACGTGTTTCGCATACATTAGCCTATGCAATATAATCCTACTATTATTATAAACGCGAAAGTTTGTAAGTATGGATGGATGGATGTTTGTTACTCTTTCACGTAAAAATTACTGAATGGATTTTAATGAAACTTTACAATAATATAGCTTATATATCAGAATAGTACATAGGCTACAATTTATAAAGATATTTTGTGAATTGTCCATTATATGACGATAAGTGTCAAGTAAGTAGGAAAAAATCTATCATCTGCGTGCTATTCCGACGTGCACTGTCAAAACCGCTAGAGGTACATATTCTACTAATATTATAAATTCGAAAGTTTGTGAGTATAGATGTAAGTGTGTTACTCTTTTACGCCAAAACTACTGAACGGATTTTGATGAAACTTTGTAGTAATATATTTATATATCCGAATAACACATAAGCTATAATTTATAAAGCTTAACGCGGGTGAAAAGGTAAGTAATATATAATTGTAACTTGAAGCCTAGTTATAGTTAGTAATCCTTAAATGATTTATTATGTACGATGATACAATACCAGAATATTTGTAAGACGGAGGGTCTTTTTAGGGTTCCGTAGCCAAATGGCAAAAAACGGAACCCTTATAGATTCGTGATTTCTGTCTTTCTAAAACTATAAGAGCTGTATTGTTGAAACTTGGTAAATACCTAGATGTATTCTGTAAACCACATTAAGATTTTGACGCAAAAATAGAAAAAGAACAATTTTGGGGCATCCCCATACATAGAACTGAAACTCAACATTTTTATTTTCATCGGATCCATACTTATGAGATATATATGGATAGGTCTTCAAAAATGATATTGAGGTTTCTAATATCATTTTTTTCTAAACTCAATAGTTTGCGCGAGAGACACTTCCAAAGTTGTAAAATGAGTGCCCCCCCCCCCTTGTAACTTCTAAAATAAGAGAATGATAAAACTAAGAAAATATATATGATGTACATTACCATGCAAACTAACAACGAAAATTGGTTTGAACGAGATCTAGTAAGTAGATTTTTTTTTATACGTCATAAATCGTAAACCGCAATTTACTTTTCATTTAATGAACTGAAATACTTGCTGCTATGGAACCCTTCATGTGCGAGTCCGACTCGCACTTGGCAGGTTTTTTTTATTAAAACTCGCCGTTTCTGTATGAACGGCCAGTGTGAATTAAAAAAAGACCAGTCACATGACCTCACAAGTGAAAACTTCTTCAGCTGGACGTTTTTTTTTATTAATTATGTTAGATTTTTTGCTAAATTCTATTTTTTTACTTTGTTCCCATCACAGGGAGGGAGCAATTACTGTGAGTCTTTACCGCCCAAAGGTAACACACTCGCTACTCGGATAAGATAAAAACTTTTGTCCGAGTATGAGACGTGAAAAATAGTTTACATTTCATCGGCAGTCCCCAAAGACTGCCCGCATGTTTTTTTTAACTCGTTTCATTTCTTTTCTATTCACTCTTTTGTTTTAATATCTTATCATTTCATTGATAATTAAATAAGCGACTTGATAAAATAGAAAGTCTTTTTATTCCGATGCTTGAATATCGATTGGGTATTATACCTACCTACAAGGTATTATCATTTTATTTATAATGATCCTAGGCGCCATAAGACTCAATTGTTGAAAATATTCTAGGGTTTTCAGTAAATTATTAAATTCACACTTTACACACTTCTTTGTATTCAAGGCTTTTGACTTCATTGATAAAAACCGTTAGCTGAAAAAAAACAAGTCTTGATATGTTTATTAATGTTTATATTATGTCATTTATCAATTACTTCAATAAGGGTTTTATTATTTTATGGATTTACATAATAAATGAGCCAAAGTCACCAAAGCTCATCACTTCTTGGTCGCTAGAATTTTGCGACTTCAACTATAAAAAGAGTTGTAACTTGTACTCCTAATTTGGAGCTTAGGCACTATTTAACTATACCCTGTTTTATAATTAAGTCTGTTGTTTCTATTTCATTGATAGAATTTAACTACGCAATCAGTTTTAAATTAATTTCCATAACCACATAGAACTAGTTGATTTTTGTGTATTTAATACCTGTATTTAATACCCATCTGTGACACTTGTAATTAAATCTTGTGGGATATTACATCTTTTGAGGTCCAAAGTTTGAGTAACACAGAACTTGATAAGATATTGTTGACTTACCACTTCAATTTCATCCAATTCTGCATCACCAGTCTCTTCAATAATGTTAGTTAACAAGGCACTCGGTCTCATTGACACTCTGTGTCGCACTGACTTCCTAAACACACTTTCAGTTGTCTCTTCTTTTATTTCACCGTCTAAAGTAGCAAACTGCTCATAAAAATTAATAACACCAGATAATTCACCATCTAAACTATTATCTGACCCAGTAGATAGAGATCCATCATCTTTTTTTGCAACAGCATCTCTTTTTCTTCCATCTTCTGCCTTTTGATATCCGACTTCTTGAGTTTCTCCTAGTAAATTGAGGGGTCTACGGTTAGGTGGTGCGTATTCATATTCTAAATCAAATCCTCTATCTTCGAACATACTTTTAAATCTCGCCCAACACCCCATCTTGTTATTCTTATTCATGGTTTGGTGGTTTTCCATTACGTACAAGCTTTTTGTGTCCATTTTGCGACCCCAATCTTTGGTACCGTAAGTAGGAAATAATGTGTCTGTCCTTTATTAAAATTTACATAACGCACCGTTTATTCGTATCGCAAAACTGAAGTTTGTATTGAAATTGATGCCTATCTAAATATTTGCGATTATGTTGATAATGTTTTGTCCCCGCTGGTCGATAATTACGATATTATTTGATTGTGATTTCGACATAGTTATACGATACCTCGACGTTTGTTCAAAAGTCAGTTCAATGCAATTTTAGCGATGTATTAGCATTATTGCATAGCGGGACAGACTTCTTTCTATGAACTATATAAAGGCGACAAAAGTATATATTTTATTACTGCATGCTTCGCCATATTGTCAGTTCCCACTGCAGAAGTAACTCATATTTCACACTCTTAATTAATAAGCATAAACATTACACTTGTTTTTATAACTCTCACCGTTTAACATCACATGACTTTTACATATTTTTACGTATTTCGTGACTACTTTGTTTGGAGTGAAAAGTAAAACTGAAGCGTTAAGAATAATTCCGTGATAAGACCTTATCGATTAGAGTCGCACTGATTACATTTAATTATATCTAAGCTATTTTAAATGTCGATTAGTAAGTTATTGTCGTTTAATATCTGGAGTAAGACCTGTTCAAGGGTAGATTGCATTGATTTGTTTGTGATTATCCAGCAATTTGATAAAGATGATGCATAGGTGCTTCTTTAAATTTGATCCGACTACGACAAAGACAAAATGGGAGCTATGACTGCCTAAAATGTAACACGAATTGTATTGAATACTTTTAGCACCATATCCATCTGAGAAACTCAAGAGAGTAGTTTTAGAAAAATATTATATATATGGTATAGGGAATCTATAATAATATGCTTACTTTATAGTATAATTGGTATAACTTCAGGAACTTACAAAAAATAGCTTTATATAGGCTCATGATGATCACTATGAAATGGCTGTTCTGTCTCAGAAATGGTATGGTTGTAGCTTAAATGGTTGTTCTGAGTCTGTTGTGCTTTGTGTACGTGATATTCATGTTGGTAAAGTAACCCGTGATACATTTATTTCCTCGCTTGTCTTTTTTCCCACCCCATTCGATCTAAGCGTATAAGGATCTATCTTTATCAATCACGCTTAGTTTATCTTACCATGTTTGTAGACCTACCGGGGGGCTGTATCTTGACTTAATTTAGCTTCTGAAGCATCGATTAGTATTGCTTTTTCTCAATCAATAAAGAAGGTGAAATCTGATACCTAGGGAAAACTGCGTAGATAAGTGTAATATCAATATTTCTATCTCTAAATTTATATTTATATACTTAAATATTTATCTAAATTTATATTTAAATAATGTACCTATTGAGATAGGGTATCCGATTCCTCAAAATAACCTTCGTCTTTATTGTTGTTTGGATCCTAGAATGGATTTTACAGCTCGGATTAAGTTCTCCATGTTTTGAATCAACATAATCAATTTAACACAAGTAGGTACTGAAAATGTACTGTATTGGCCAGTGATGACTTACGGAATACAGACGTTGTCGCTCACTATAGGCCGCATAAGAAGGTCAGGATCATTCAAAAAGCACTGGAGAGGCATAGCCGCTCAATTGCTCTCCATTGCTGTCATAACAATAAGTAACCGATAAGTTAAAGTGGTCGTGGGTAGGGCACGTAGCTCGTAAAACCGGCGGCGGATGTAAAGATAGACCAATGGTGGGGGTCGTTGGAATGCTGGATGCGTACTACACGCATCGCTGCTAGACCAGCAATTGGGGAGATAATTGGGGGAGTCCTTGGTCCAGCCTCTGCCACCTGAAGAGAAGTGTAACAACTTTCTAACACCTCCTTGATCTTTTTGCATTAAGTTCATTGTCGGATCCAAGCCAGTTAAAGCGATTCCCGGGACATGTCTGAGCCTCAAGTGGTCCCTTTGATGTTACCTCGGCGCCCTCGTATTTCAGGCTGTAGTCCCGTACAGGACAACAATTTGTGTGACCCAAAAATTACTGTTTTGTGTTTAGGTATGCTATGTGTCCGAGAATTATATGTCTGTTAATCCCCATTGATTTAAAACCCTAATACGAGCATTGTGCCCTTAAAGTGAAAAAAATTATCAGTGGCATGCAGTTACCAGTCGATTAGGTTTATTTCGGTAAGCCGTTATTTACCGGTTTTTCAATTACCAGCACGGCGGCGTGACTTAAAAAAAATTCTTCTCCATTGGTAGGTAGATAAAAGAACACACTTCTTTTATTTAAATTAATATGAGCGCATTTGTCCCAAGGTAACTGATATCATTATGGTATTGTTATGTTGATGGTAATTTCGCTAGAAGCCGTACATCAGATCGTCATTGTTAAGCGGTAGTCGCATTAATATGTATTCCCATTCGGGATCGCTTAGCAAATTGAAATCGCGTATTATGTATTTATTAACCAAAACATTCAAGAGTTACTATGTAAAGCAGCTTCTATGAATTATTTGTGTGTTGTACCTGCGTGGTGTAGTGGTAGTCTACTGAGTTATGTCAGTTTATTGTTAAACATAGGTAAAATTATTCATTCTTCTTTTTTTTAAGACAACGCCCGCACTAGGGCATCCAATCCCTGTGTCGCGGGGTACTTTATAAACATATAAAAGACGGACACAAAATATATCCACTCATCATCACTTTTAAAATGTAATATATGTTATACCGGAAGACGCAGCGTGGGCCTCCTACACGGTGGATCGACGATCTTTTGCGGGTTGCGGGATTGCCCGCTGGATGCGGGCACCGCAGGATCGGCTATGTGGAGATCCTTGGGGGAGGCCTTTGTCCAGCAGTGAACGTCTTTCGGCTGATATGATGATATGTTATTTTTCCATTATCATATAAAGATTTAGTTTGCCCTGGAAAGTCATAGGGCATACCCTATTAAAGTGACCTACATATTTCTATTCCACATACATACATACATACATAGACTCACGCCTGTCTCCCAGAGGGGTAGGCAGAGACAACGGACTTCCATTTGTCACGATCCTTGCACACCTCTTTCGCTTCGTTTACTGACATTATATTCTTCATACATGCTCGTCGGTTTAGGGAACTTCTGACCTGAACTTTCCTAAGTACGTCTCCAATTTGATCAGAGAATGTTCTACGAGGTCTTCCCCTTCCGGTTGTACCATTCACACAGGCCAGGTATACTTCTTTTGTCAGTCTTCTTTCATTCATCCTTTCTAAATGACCAAACCATCTCAGCATACCTTTTTCAATCTTTGTGACTACATCCTCTTTCACACCACAACGCTCTCTTATATCAGTATTTCGAATTCTGTCTCTCAAAGTCACACCACACATACTTCTCAGAGCTCTCATTTCCACTGCATTTATTTTACTTTCATTCTTTTTCTGCCATACCCAACTTTCACTTCCATACATTAAAGTTGGCACCAACACTCCATCGTGCACGGCCAGTCGAGCCTTCTTTGAGACTTGTCGGCTACTCATAAAGGCGTGTAGTGCCCCATTCACTCTGTTCCCCGCATTTACTCTTCTAACAATATCTTTCTCATATTTCCCATCTCTTGTAAACAAACTTCCCAAATATACAAACTCATTCACCTGTTCGACTTTCTCTCCTCCAATCACAATATCACACGCTGTCGTGTATTCATCCCTCTCAAATACCATTACTTTCGTCTTACCTACATTCATTTTCATCCCTATTCCACATGATCTATGTATATAACAGTACCTGGGCACCGCGGTTTCACCCGCGTTAAACTTTATAAATGATTGTCTATATGTTATTTGGATATAGAAGCTATATTACTACAAAACTTCATCAAAACCCGTTGCGTAGTTTTTGCGTGAAAAAGTTACAAACATCCATACTCACAAACTTTCGCATTTATAATATTTGTAAGATATAGGATAACAATAATATTAAAAAATAATTACATTTGTAACTACTTATTATTAATTATATAGTTATAAATTCATAAAATCAATATTATACAATTTTTTTCGAAAAGTTGTAGTAATAGGGTAGTCTGAAAGTTGGCGGCATTATCTCTATTCGGCGATATCTCTGTACCCAATTGCGGTCCCATATGAGTCCCGGAACATGAGAGTGAGGGAGTAGAAAGATTTGCCTTGGTGCATATGTTATTATAGAAAACTAATTTGACAAAGTGAAATAAAGAAATGAAATGAAGTAATTAAATTTATTAAGCTCTGTGGTGCACTTGCATAAATATAGCCAATACACAATTACATATACGATATGAAAGTTACAAAAAAAAATTGAACTAGTCCGTCCGTGCGGTCTGTTTTATCAAATAAAATTTTGAGAAAACTTTAAATAAATAACAAGTTACTTAACTATTTTTATATGTAGTATCTACTATTATATCAAAAATTTAAGATACCTAGCAGTAGGCGAACGCAGAAGACTCTCAACCAGTAGCTTAACTTAAGCGACAAATACCTGACGGCATCTCTATGGGGTTCAGCCACAGTTCAGGGGGACAGTCTGGAAAGTATTCTAAGAAGTTATTGGCAATGTAGACTGTTTCAATAATTGAGAACAGAATGTCAAACATTAGAACGCCACACTATTAAGTTTCTGAGTTGAAAATGTACCAAATTTTAAATTTACTACGTGTTACACAGACATCTGCG
Source organism: Pseudoips prasinana (assembly GCA_951640165.1). Taxonomy (NCBI): domain Eukaryota; kingdom Metazoa; phylum Arthropoda; class Insecta; order Lepidoptera; family Nolidae; genus Pseudoips; species Pseudoips prasinana. Next base: position 23,914,736 of record OX621251.1, on the reverse strand, counting down.
TTATTATTGCGTCGCCATTTCATCACGGTCAAGTTAAAAGTCCGTTGATTATTCACGATGAGCTGTAATTATGAGATATGGGACTCCAACAAATTGATGATCGGATGTACGAGAGAATTAATCAGGCCTGTATCACGTGAAACCTTTTAACGGTGCTTTATTATTAAATACCTGATAAGTAAATACACAAATAAACTTACCTTAATTAGAAATGGATATGTTTGGGTAACATTATACTTATCTATACATATAATAAATCTGTATAAAAATAATTTTTGTACATCAAAAGAAAATCCAAAAAGAATAGCCAGGGTATTAAAGAACAACCAATAGAACCCATTTCCAACATTTTTAGAATTTTTGTCTGTTTGTCTGTGTGTCTGTTTGTCTGTTTGTCTGTTTATATGTTCGGGTATCACGTAAAATATACGAAAGCAATGTAGATAACTTTTATACACAACGATTGAGCGTAAATTGAGGTAACATTTAGTTTTTGTTTTATTGCAATCGGTTCAGTCTATCAAAAGATATTAGATTTTAAAGTAATCATGAAGAAAAATAACACACATTTCGTTACTTCAAGATGAACTAATGTTTATAGTTGAACTACCTAACTGTCCGATAGATATCATTGTGCATATTATGACATCTCTTTTCAGAATGAACTAGGTTGATAGTTGATTTTTATTTCGATAGATGTCGTTGTGCATTTTTTTGACTCGCGGTGTTAAGATTTGCCCGTGTTAGCTGATTGCATGAGTTACGTAGGGTTTTGAATGTTCTGAATTGTTTCGAAATAAGGTCTTGGTTGCCTAGAATGTGTGTCGTTGTCAAAAATTGGTTATTAAAAAAATCTGTTTTCTTTGAGCAAATTGAATTATGTAGAAGGTTGGATTTGTTATAATTTAATTTTAAATTATTGATAGTTGATTTTTATTTCAATAGATGTCGTTGTGCTTGATAGTTTAATTTTATTTGGATAGATGTCGTTGTGCATTGCTTTTGACTCGCGGTGTTAAGATTAGGGCTTTGAATGTTCCGAATCGTTTCGAAATAAGTTCTTGGTTGGCTAGAAGTATGTCGTTGTCCAAAATTGGTTATTAAAATATTCTGTTTTATTTGGGTAAATTGAATTATGTACAAGGTTGGATTTGTTATAATTTAATTTTTGATTATAATGTCAGTCGATCGAAAGTTTGTGCTGTCGATTCGTTTGTAGCCCGAATGTACAGACGATTCGAATTTGATTGTGCCTGTCCGATTGAATGTATTTGAATGTAGTAAATAAACCCTGTCTCTCATAATTTTCTCAGCACAAATCTATATACCTATCTATGTAAAAGAGGAAACTGACTGACTAACATATCAACGCTCAGCCTGAACGGCTGGGCTTAGAGACTTGAAAATTTGCCGGTAGGTACTTTTTATGACGTATGCATTCACTAAGGAAGGGTTTTTGGAAATATTAACCCTAAGGGGTAAAATAGAGAATGAAAAATTGTATGAAAATCCGTCATTTTTGAAGTTAAAGGCATTGAAACTTATATTTAGTAGTTCAGCTAAAAATAAAAATAAATATTTTAGAATTTTTGGAAATTCCACCACAAGGGCGTAAAATAGGGGATGTAAGTTTGTATGAAAAGTGTGTAATTTTTAAGCGAAAAGCATGAAAACTGGTATTTGGCCTTTCCGTTAAAAATAAAAATATGTATTTCAGGATTTTAGGGATTTCCACCCCTAAGGGCGTATAATAGGGGATGTATGTTGCGTGTGGGTTTACCTATAATGGTTCTGAGGAATTTGAAGCCACCTAAACTTTGCAACGGCACTAGGCTTCAAGTCAAAATTTTGCATCGTGTTATAGAAGCTACTATTATACCTGAATCCGCCCAGGGAGAAACAGTGTTCGTGTCACGTGTTCCGTTAGTGCCAAATGATCTCCTTTTTCAGTTTAAAATGCTGTAGTGCCCTATAAAAGTGTGTGTCGCGATAACCATCAACAAATCGCAAAGTCCAACAACTCTCAAGTTAGCTGGAATTGACTTAAGGAAGGCGGGCAGGTTCACGTGGCGTGCTCACGTGTGAGTTCATCCCACAGTCTGGTCCATGTAGTGCGAGGATCTACGTTTTTTCTGAGCTCCGTAAAGTTGATGATATTGAACATCCCACATACCAGGCTGCCACATATCATGCTTGCCGAGCACGCCATTTATTAGATGGAGGTCAGCATTGGGATGACGCTCTAGCGGAAGCATGCGTGAGCGATAGTCCACATCGCTTGCGACATTTGTTTGCCATCTTATTGACCTTTTGTGCGTTATCGGGTGCTAACCAGTTATGGCAAAAGTACCATGACAAGTTTGCTGAAGATTTTATAAGACATGTACAACTAAATACTGATGGAGAAATTCCTGACAAGGTACGTGAAATTTGTCACAACAGGTCCTTATTGGCTATTCAAGAGATAGTAATAAGTATAGGAGGGAGCCCGATCAGTCAGAGGCTGCGAAAATGCACAGGAGTTTGCCAATTTATTGTAAAAAATAGGCGATGGCACATACCCCGTACAAGAAGACGGAAGCTATTTTGATTGGTAATCTCTGCTCTTACGTTACATCACAGCAGGAGACTCTCTTCTGTGTACGGACATACCACAAACATGGGAAATCAAGCTGGTTCTTGGCTGCGGCAATTAATTTCAAAATATTGACTCACGTCCGCTCTCGCGTCCCGGAATAGTAAAGAATATAGCTCAATAAATACAGTTATGGAAGAAGATGACGCCACGCACTACCTGGTAGAATTTTTTGACTCCCTCAGCACACCCGGACTTCCAGCCCACAAAATAGTTTTAAGAATCGGTGTACCAATAATTCTCCTCAGAAATTTATGTCCTCCCAAACTTTGGAACGGCACTCGGCTCAAAGTAACAAATCTGCAGCAAAACATTATCGAAGCTGAAATATTAACAGGTTGCGGCGCCGTTGATATTGTTTTTATTCCAAGGATACCTATAATTCCTAAAAACTTTCCTTTCTCTTTCAAACCAGTGCAATTCCCAGTCAGTCTCTGTTATGCTATGACGATTAATAAAGCTCAGGCCCAGACATTATCCGTTGCGGGGATGGACCTAAGTATTGGATGCTTTTCCCATGGTCAACTATACGTAGCTCTTTCACGCGTAATCAACCCCAATAACGTTTTTGTGTTCGATCCAGATGGTTCCACAGGCAAAATAAAGAAGCACTAAATTAAATTAAAAAAAATTGTATCGGTATCCTCCCACAGCGCTTTACACTAAAAAATACATTGTTAAGTTCCAACATCCACGCGAACGAAGTCGCGGGCACAGCTAGTGCACAATATATTGTGACGGGCCTGTTGGCGTGTTTGGTAAATGCTTGCTTTTCACGCCGCAGGTCGTGGGTTCGATTACCACCCAAGATAGATATTTGAGTGCATGAACATGTCTGTTTGTCCTGAGTGTAATTATCCATATAAGTGTGTATTTACAAAAGAAGTAGCAAGTGTACATTCAGTCAAAAAAATATCGGGAATGGATGATTTGTTTATGGTTCCAAATTCAAATTTTTGTTTTGGCACAACTGTTTTCCATTTTGGCGGGAAGTTTGAGTTGCATCTGTTATTTATATTAAATACAGTGCCGGTTTTAGTAATATCATATATAGTGTGTATTGCGAATCTCATAATGGACAATACCGAACAAAGAGTTTGTCTTAAATTTTGCATCGCTAATGGAATTTCATGTTCGGAGTCACTGAAAATGTTACAGAAGGCTTACGGTGAATCGACTTTATCAAAAAGAGTGGTTGAAAGCGTTCAAAAGAGGTCGAGATGTGATGAAAGATTTGCTTCGCTCTGGTAGGCCATCAACGTCTGCAACTGAAGTTAACATCGCAAAAGTGAAGGAAATAGTGACTGAAAATCCTCATTCAACTCTTAGAGAGAGACAACCGCCGAACTTTCTGTATCTCACGAGTCGATTCGTACCATTTCAACTAATCATTTGGGTATGAAACATGTTGCCGCTCGGCTAGACCCAAAAGATCTGAATTTTCTCTAAAAACTCTATCGCATGAAAGTCGCTGAGGACATTATAGAACGAGTCAATTCCGACCCAACATTCATGAAACGCATTGTTACTGATGACGAGACGTGGGTTTACGAGTTTGACATGCAAACTAGTCAACAAGCTTCGGAGTGGCGCCTTCCAACTGAACCGAAACCGAAAAAACCACGCCTAAGTCGACCAAAAGTCAAAGTCATGTCGACTGTTTTCTTTTTGACTATCGCGGTGTTGTACACTCTGAATTCTTACCGGAAGGTCGAACGGTAAAAAAAGAATATTATTTGAGCGTTATGCGGCGTTTAAGAGAGCAAATTCGACGAAAAAGGCAAAGAAAATTCTTGGATTTTGCACAACGATAATGCGCTTTTGCACAAGGCCATCATTGTGAACGAATTTTTAACCAAACACTCAACAAATACCATCCAGCAACCACCATATTCACCAGATATGGCTCCAGCTGACTTCTTTCTTTTTCCTAAACTCAAATTACCACTTCGTGGTACCCGTTTTCAATCGGTAGAAGACATAAAGGAGAATTCGCGGCGAGAACTGAACTCAATTCCGAAAGCAGCGTTTAAAAAATGTTTTGATGAATGGATTATTCGTTGGCGTAAGTGTATCGTTTCTGAAGGAGCATACTTTGAAGGTGATAAAATAAATTTGGATGAATAACAAACATTTTGTATATTATTGATTTTTCCCGGTACTTTCTTGACAGAGTAGTATGTAGTATATCAGTTATCTGGTTTCCATAGTACAAGCTCTGCTTAGTTTGGAATCAGATGGCCGTGTGTAAATGATGTCCCAGGATATTATTATTATTGTGACGGGCCTGTTGGCCTGGTTGGTAAATGCTTGCTTTTCACGCCGCAGGTCGTGGGTTCGATTACCACCCAGGACAGATATTTATGTGCATGAACATGTCTGTTTGTCCTGAGTCTGGGTGTAATTATCTATATAAGTATGTACCTATTTACAAAAGTAAAATAGTGTGTGTAGTAAGTCAGTTATCTGGTTTCCATAGTGCAAGCTCTGCTTAGTTTGTGATCAGATGGCCGTGTGTAAATAATGTCCCCAGGATATTATAATTATACATAATGACGCTGTGTTACCACCTAAGATACCACATTTAAATTGCACTATCTTTTTATCAGCCAACAAACCCACCGCTGAACAAAGGTCTTGCCAAAGATCTCCGCAGTCAGCTGTGTCCAACATTTTGGGGATATGCCATGCTTGGCAGCCGAGTTGGCTATCGCAATATTATAGGCATGGTACATAGAGAGATACTGCTGCCTATTCTCTGGTTGATATCCTCTCAGGACTTCAACGACCCTTACGGGATGACACCATGGTGGTGGTATTCGTTGCCGTCAACCAGACAATAGTAGGCACATGATAATAAATACCTTACCTACTCAAGTCTAAGAAAATTGACACTCCTAATAAGTTTGTTCATATTTTTTGTTCCAATAAAGATTGAAAACATCACATCATCAATCAAGATGGCGAATAATTGTGATGCGAAGTGTGCCTCACTCGGACCTGAACCTTGACCTCCTCTATCTCAACCATGGAAGTATGGCAGATGGTATTGTTCACAATGTTATAATTGTTTTAAAAATATAAGGTTGTTTACTTTACTAAAAAAGTATTTGGATAAAACAGATAGCTTAAATAATATTTGTAGAAATTATTCACATACGTTTACAGAAGAAATTGAAATATTAAAATACATTTTTCATTTTTACTCAGTAGTTTTTACAACTTATACGTCAAAAAAAGTAAAGTATGGTTACGATTTTAATTTACATTTAAAATATTGCCTGAAAATCTTTATAAAATTGTTCGAACTACTAATAATTTTATAAAGATTTGACCCTTATTTGGTCTACCGTATTAGGGTTCAGGATAGGAAATATATAAACGAACATGTAAGCCCTGTTCTTATCAAGTTTGTAATAACGTATGTTACAAATGATAAATATCCTGATGACCTAAAAAAAGCTATTTATTAGAAAGGGTTATCGTAAAGGAAATGGTTCTATATTAGCATGGCGGCATAGCATCCAACCTAGCTCCATTAAGTTGTACATTGGTTGTCGCCTGTTTCACATTCGGTGTAGTGAATTTTATGACTTTAGTTTTCTTATCATTAAGCACTTATCATTAACTCTATTTCTTAATTTAATATCATCATCATCCCCCTGGCCTCCTCCACAATTGCCGGTCTTGCGATACTCGTATCCAGCGGCTTAGTTTAAAAAATACAAGGAACATTTAAATAAGTTCAAAAGCTCCCTATAAGTTGTGTAGCATTAAACACAAATGCCTTCTCCGATCCCGAGTTCCCGTGTCAATTCGTATTAACGTAGAGCGAGAATTACAATAACTAATAAGTGTGTAGTCTTATATGCTAGACCTCTTAATTCCTCGCCGGTGAAGCTAAGTGAAATAAAAACGAAAATTCAAAAAGTAACCGGTGAAGTGCGAGTTGAACTGAGTTTATTATACAATAGATTTGCTATACCTACCATACATTGTGTCGTGTACGAATCAGAAGAGACCTTTTATGGAAAACCAATGTGTGTCAAAAGTCGTTGCTTGGCGGCTAGTGATGCAACATGACCATTTATTACTTTTTGATCTATAATCGATAGGTAATAGTCAAAATAACCAATAGAGACCATTGTTAACTTATAAAGAACATCGTTACCATAGACCAGAAAGGCCCATAAATCTTACTTTTACTGAATAAAGGTATACTGTTTTATTATGTTATATAAAAAATGTGGTGTTTACCTATAATTAGATGCGCAATTAGAATTAAGTTTTATTGTATACTGTATCTGTAAATGAAACATTGTCGCTTCTGTTGGTAAACCTAATAAATAAAATAAAATAAAAAAAAAATTAGGCTTAAAAAGGAAGAAAATTGCTATTAAGTATGATTTCTAATTAACCATATAAAACTTTAAAGAAGGGGGGGGGGGGTCTCTATTTTTGTAAATATATTACACTACATCTCCTACATAGAGTGTGAACCAATTTTTATCATTATTTTACTATTCGATAGAAAAGTCGGTTGTAGGATTCATAAGATTGTATGTAAGTAACACGATTTTGATATGGATTGATTAAAAAAAAAACATATACACTAACAGAAACAAGAATTATCGAGATCGATTAACAAATCGATTTTGATAATGCTTGTTTAACCCAAAGGCTATATTTAAAATATTGGAATCAGTATTACGAGTTTTAAATCGGTAATTATATATACGCTTAATTACCGATTTAACAACAATATTAGTAACATTTTAAACATGTGTACTCGACAAGAACTCATGGTAGAGGGAATACTGATTACGGCGACGTCGGAATTCAATCTCCAATTTATCCTATTGAATTTGTTTGCAAATTATTATTTCTTTGAGAGGAGTTAAATTGATTTGAAACCTAATTTAGTCTATTGTCATAAGTCATTGTTAAAAGACTAGGTTATGTTTAGTACAGTCGGCAACAGAAATAGGTTCATTTTGAAAGAACATAACATTTCTAAGTTAGTATGTTTCATGACTTACGGAACAGAGACATAGTCGCTCTGTATGGCCTTATCAAACGGCTCAGGGTCACCCAAAGAGCAATGGAGAGGGCTATCCTTTGAGATTCCCTGCGAGATCTAATCAGAAATGTAGATATCCGCAGGCGAAACAAAGTAACCTACATAGCCCGAAGAATTGCCTAGTTGAAGTGGCAGTGGGCAGGGCACATAGCTCGTAGAAATGATAGCCGCTGGGGCAGAGAGGTTCTTGAGTGGCGACCATGAACCGGATAAGATGCAGCGTGGGCAGGCCCCCTACAAGATTTATCGATGATCCTGTGAGGGTCGCTGGAAGCCGCTAGATGCGTGTGGCACAACACCGGCAATTGTGGAGACCGTATTTCTTTTTTTTTAAGAAATTACGTATTATAAATTTGAATCCCTGTGTCCTGGGGTACTGCTGCGTGTCTAAGGGAACTGGTAGGTACAATCGTAATAATGGTACTATCGACAAGCAACAGGCTGAGCGTGGTCGTATGATAATTAGCTGTCAAGGCCAACCTAGGTTGGAAAGGCCCGTTGGTAACTTGCCTGTTCTATATAATAAAAATTTTCCTTTGTATTTAAACATAAGTGTTTACTTTATGTGGTGCTGGAGGAAGATGACGGGATATCGTGGACGGAGTTCTGCACTAAGAAATCAATACTTGAAGAGCTCGGCATCATGCAGCGTCTATAGGCCATAGTACGGTCTACAGTACGGTCGCGCATACTGCAGAACTTCGGACATGTCTCTAGACGGGATAACGACTGCATAGAACGACTGTTTGTGCAGGGAAAAGTGGAGGGAACCAGATCGCGTGGCAGGTCACCTATGCGCTGGACCGACCAAGTAAAATCCGCAGTAGGAAGTTGCGTATCTGACTGTGCCATCAGTCCGCCAACAGAAAGAGATGGCGAGAGATCGTGCGGAAAGCTGTGTCCACCTTTACCACCGACGTGGATGCCTCGATGTGACCACGACCGCTCTGCCAAGAGCGTAACGAAAGAGAAGAAGAAGTTTACTTTATGACTAAGATACTTTCACTGCTCCACTACTCAATAACGGCGAGTGGAGGTATAAACTATTAACAAATAAAAAAAAATACTATCTAAATAACCCGCCCCAGACGATACCCCCCTTGGAGTTCGAACCACAACACAGGGCGGTTAAGGATGGACTAAATAGGTAAGAAAATATAGGCCTAATGTAAGTTACTTATTTATCGTATGGGCAGTGCTTAGTAGTAGTAGAGGTAGTAGTAGATTTAGTGGTAGAGGTAGTAGTAGAGGTAGTGGTAGATTTAGTGCTAGAGGTAGTGGTAGACGTAGTAGTAGAGGTAGTGGTAGATTTAGTGCTAGAGGTAGTGGTAGACGTAGTAGTAGAGGTAGTGGTAGATTTAGTGCTAGAGGTAGTGGTAGACGTAGTAGTAGAGGTAGTGGTAGATTTAGTGCTAGAGGTAGTGGTAGACGTAGTAGTAGAGGTAGTGGTAGATTTAGTGCTAGAGGTATTGGTAGACGTAGTAGTAGAGGTAGTGGTAGATTTAGTGCTAGAGGTATTGGTAGACGTAGTAGTAGAGGTAGTGGTAGATTTAGTGCTAGAGGTAGTGGTAGACGTAGTAGTAGAGGTAGTGGTAGATTTAGTGCTAGAGGTAGTGGTAGACGTAGTAGTAGAGGTAGTGGTAGATTTAGTGCTAGAGGTAGTGGTAGACGTAGTAGTAGAGGTAGTGGTAGATTTAGTGCTAGAGGTAGTGGTAGACGTAGTAGTAGAGGTAGTGGTAGATTTAGTGCTTGAGGTAGTGGTAGGCGTAGTAGTAGAGGTAGTGGTAGATTTAGTGCTAGAGGTAGTGGTAGACGTAGTAGTAGAGGTAGTGGTAGACGTAATAGTAGAGGTAGTGGTAGATTTAGTGCTTGAGGTAGTGGTAGACGTAGTAGTAGAGGTAGTGGTAGATTTAGTGCTAGAGGTAGTGGTAGACGTAGTAGTAGAGGTAGTGGTAGATTTAGTGCTAGAGGTAGTGGTAGACGTAGTAGTAGAGGTAGTGGTAGATTTAGTGCTAGAGGTAGTGGTAGACGTAGTAGTAGAGGTAGTGGTAGATTTAGTGCTAGAGGTATTGGTAGACGTAGTAGTAGAGGTAGTGGTAGATTTAGTGCTAGAGGTATTGGTAGACGTAGTAGTAGAGGTAGTGGTAGATTTAGTGCTAGAGGTAGTGGTAGACGTAGTAGTAGAGGTAGTGGTAGATTTAGTGCTAGAGGTAGTGGTAGACGTAGTAGTAGAGGTAGTGGTAGATTTAGTGCTAGAGGTAGTGGTAGACGTAGTAGTAGAGGTAGTGGTAGATTTAGTGCTAGAGGTAGTGGTAGACGTAGTAGTAGAGGTAGTGGTAGATTTAGTGCTTGAGGTAGTGGTAGGCGTAGTAGTAGAGGTAGTGGTAGATTTAGTGCTAGAGGTAGTGGTAGACGTATTAGTAGAGGTAGTGGTAGACGTAATAGTAGAGGTAGTGGTAGATTTAGTGCTTGAGGTAGTGGTAGACGTAGTAGTAGAGGTAGTGGTAGATTTAGTGCTAGAGGTAGTGGTAGACGTAGTAGTAGAGGTAGTGGTAGACGTAGTAGTAGAGGTAGTGGTAGAACTAGTGCCAGAGGTAGTGGTAGACGTAGTAGTAGAGTTTGTACTCATGATTTAAATCCTACTTAAACGAAACCTGTGGGTTTTAATAAATAAACTGTCGTTAGTATCATTTTGAAGGTGCACACCGAACGAAACTATTTATTAAAATCGACCATAAACCATTTAAACTACAAAACATCCCAAAGAACACATTGGTGGTTCAAAAACTATGTCCTCGATAAGTGGGCAATACATCAGTTTAAACACTTTGACGTCTTTATTTATATAATGCATAGATGCTTTAAGGACGGATTTTGAATAGCATGTGCGTCCAGTTTTCGTATTGGCGAGGCGTCGATCATACTTAAAACAGTCTTAGCACTATACTTAGTGCTATATAAGCAGTGCATGACGACAAAATATCGTGAAGTAGCACAAGAATATCAATTAAAAGAAGTTATGAATTCTTAACATTGCAAAAGACACAAATTAGCAACTTAAATTAGCTGATAGTCGTAAAGATTTACATATCTAAGTGACAGTGTAACTTGAGATCATAGTTCAAGAGGCGGCTGCTTAAACGACGTTGTAGCTACTTATTTACATAAGTCTGAAGTTCAAGATGTATCATATACATAATAATAATATATACCTATAAAACTAGCTCTTTTCCACGGCTCCATTCATGGGAGCATTTTATTTCATATGCTGTGGATGTTTTTTGGATATTATTCACTCACAGCTAGCTGATCCCAAACTAAGCTGAATTTGTACTATGGAAAACAGATAATTGATATACTAATAATCTACTTTTCTTTTGTAATACATACTTATAAAGATAATGATACCCAGATTCAGGAAAATCACCACGACCTGCGGCGAGAAGGGAATATATTTACCAACCACGTCAACAGGCCCGTCAAGCTTCTCTACATAATAAAATTAACGCAGGTGAGATTGACATGAAGAGTTTTGTGAATCTCTCTGCTAAGGATTCTAATTAGCATTCTACAAGATTGGACAGTCCTCAATGCGAAAATATAACACTTAAAACTTTCTGGTGTTATATCTTCGCCCCTGTCCTTTAATCATGTCAGCTCGCGCATCTCAACGGATCAAGAGAATGAGGGAATAGAAATATAAAGAATAGAAAACAGCTGCGTTTGAGTAAACATTTTTATAGTTTTTTGGGAACCGATATGATAAGCCTATCTTGATTCGACAGGGAATGGAAAAAATAATTAACCGAATGGTTTATAACAAAAACAAATAATTGTTTTAGGTTCAGACGCTCAGGTGTTCAGCATGTGAGAAACAGACATAACCACACAACGTCGCCTTCATGGCTCAGAACTCTAAAACGGTTAGAAGTCCTTTAACCAGGACTCTCTGAAACATAAACCATTTTTTTCTATATGCATTAAGTAAGGAAGCTATTATTTATATAAATAATTACTTATATCTTCCTAAAACCACCTTTAACTACAAATTTACGAATTTTAAAATAATAGGATAAAACATTTGGAATTACGACGTGTATCTTTTAATACATTAATTCCCAAACTCAATTAAAAACAAAATATGTTCCAAATATTTCCAAGTGAAAACTTGCCAAAGTTGAAGTATCGATAGCCGATATAATTAGAGTAATGTAGACTGACAGCTACACGGTAAAGCTTTAAAATTATACTATTCATAACACAATATCATTCATGTACCGGCATTAAGCTGTCAAGTTTAATAAGGTAGTCGAGGAACTTGTCAAGTACGCTAAAGTTTCTACTTTGTTCTTATTGTTACGGACCTAAACTTGGGCTACTCGGTGTCGTATCTTCAAGACGAAGTCAAGGTATGACAGTGACGTGGTAGGCTGCCGGCTTAGAACTTATTTTCTTATATAAATGCGATAAGTGAAACACGGAGATTAAGTTAAATTGTCTCTACCATCCGTCTAAAATTTAAGTGTTCTACATTTTCCTATCTAGTACCGTTTCCTAAATTGGAATTCAGGAATATAACATTATATGTAAAAGTTGTAGAAAATAAGTTGTTATTTGGTTAACTACACTATTGCATTGGGTTCCTACTCGTAATAAGTGATGATTAAGTAAGTAAATAACATTTCTTTGTAACTTAGTTGCCGTTAACTTTCTTTTGATGTTTGCCTCTCCTCCTTTAGTTCAATATCCCCTTCTATTAGAATTATTATAAATCAGTAATCCGGCATTTTTAATAACTATTTAAAATAATGAAAACTGAAGAGATATTGCGTAATCTGATCCAACATGACGATTTTATTACGAATATAATAGAAGAAATAATAACCGTCTTTAAAAACATAGAAGCGATTTCAAATTTTTATAATACAATCAATTTGAACAAGATTTATATGGGACTATTCAAAACTATTGTGTATCATAACGGATAAAATAAAATAAAAATAAAAAATATTTTTATTCACGTAAATTTAAAAAAAACGCTTATATATAGTCACAACATGTTTGTAGTAATATAATTGAGTATTCATAATTATTTCTAGTTACATATTTAGCTAGCTTTTATGTCAAGTTATTGTCAAAGAGTTATTATTTAAGTTTAATTAACGAAATTTCGAGTTTTAGCTATATTACACTTTATTTTGTCTAAATGGTTCTGTCTATAGGTATTATTATTATGGCAGACCTTGTGTTTATAACGTCGGTCGCGCTTTAATGCTACGACCGGATCCTATGCGCCCTAAGAAGACCCAGCGAAACAAACTCAGTGGGTTCATCTACTACCGGTTTCAACACGACCCAGTTGAGACGGTCCGGCGAAACATATTCAAGCGGGCATGAAAAAGCGAAATATACATACATAAAACCGTAATATACGTACCAAAACTATAACATACCTACAAAACAATAAAGAAGTTAAGCATACTCACGGTCCTAATTGATAAGTTCGTTCTTTTGAACTTTTGTTACGAATTGAAGCACGGAGGGTAGGAAAAGGTCGAATATTAATAATAATATAATAATATCCTGGGACATTATTCACACACGGTCATCTGATCCCAAACTAAGCAGAGCTTGTACTATGGAAACCAGATAACTGATATACTACATATACTATTTTTCTTTTGTAAATACATACTTAAATAGATAAATTACACCCAGACTCAGGACAAACAGACATGTTCATGCACACAAATATTTGTCCCGGGTGGGAATCGAACCCACGACCTCCGGCGTGAAAAGCAGCGTATCTACCAACCACGCCAACAGGCCCGTCAATTGGTATATTGGTCTATTATTTTAATTTTACCTGAATGAAGGGCAATGTAAACTGATTTCATTTATAAAATAAAGATATTTCAAAGAATTGTGAAGTTATTAAATAAGGTAAGGTTGTGTAATCTATTACTAAGTCTATTGGCAGACTGGCAAAGTATTCAAATTGGTTAATAGCCGTGGAGGTAGAATCTAAATCAGTTTGTTTATCATGCATACCATTACCTTCGTCAGGCTTGCGAATGGGGTAAAGAATTAATTATTTTAATTTAGTTCCGTATACTGCCTACTAGATTATTTAAGTTACTTAATTCTACTAAAAAAATCCATCAGAAATTTCTTATAAATACACTACTACACAACACACAATGCATATAAGTTTATATAAATTAGGCGTTCGATTCCTATTGGACAGTTATTTTGCTTTAAAACTAATTTAAAATAATATGTATAATCAATATAGTTATTATTTTGATTATTGTACAAAGTAATGTGAAAAATACTTAACTTTGTATAAATTAGTATATATTTATATTAGTATATATATATAAATAATGTTTAAAGCGCTGGGTTACTTAAAATTACTCAAAATAGTTTATATTACCCCAAAGAACTGATGGGAACATGATGAAATTTACTATGTTAAAGTACCTAAGTGTTATTAATTTGAATAAATTCTAATACTTATCTATGGGTTAGTAACTCATGGCTGCGACTTTGTCTGGGGTTCCCAAAATCCCCTTTCAACCGTGATAGTCATCAATAAAACTGAAAAGTAACAAGTGAAGAGCAACTTACGGCGACATCAACTAGAGGTTCATCCTCGGGCGTCAGCGCGAGCGAGGAGCGGCGTCCAGCGCGCGCTCCTGGCGATCCGCTCGAGCTGCCTGCAACCAATCAAAACATTACATGAATAATAATAAAAACTTGAGAGGTGTCAAGGGACACGTTTCTTATTATTTATTATGTACATAAAACCTGTATACACTCAACAAAAATAATCGTCGCGACATCACACTGTTCAATGTGAAATAGAAATGAAAATATCTGGCTTGGTTTCTATAAGAGAGAGAGAGAGACAGACAGAATAACATGCGCACGCCGCACAGCTGCAAAAAGTGTCATGACAACTTTTCGTAAGAATTTTTTCCGTCTAGCCCCCTTTCACAACGCGCGATAAGGAACTTCGTTCCAATATCTAGGGACAATGTCACACAGATCATCCTAGCCCCAAACTAAGCAAAGCTTGTACTATGTGTACCTACCAGGCGACGATATACATACGTATATAGATAGATAAATACTTAAATACATAGAAAACACCCATGACTCAGAAACAAATATTCGTGCTCATCAAACAAATATTTGGACTTACCGGGATTCGAACCCAGGACCACCAGCTTCGTAGGCATAAGCACTACCAACTAGGCTACGGTGACCGTCGATATTAGTATGGAAAATATATAACTGAAATAAATAAATAAACTAGTAAATAATATGCTAAATTGGCCACTCCATGCCACCCAGTTACATTTTCTCACCACAGACATATTTCCAACACAAACTTTTTTTTGTCAAAACGTTAACTCGTGAGAGTCTAATGGTCGGCTTGAACAACTCTGACACTAGGGTAAACAATGCCCATACGATAAGTAAATAAGTACTATCCTGGATCATTATCCATTTTTAGAAGTGGAGATCTTCTTGGCAGAGCATCATCCATCTCTCATAATTCCAAAGCCTTAACTTAAAGAATTAAAAAAGTACTTTAAGACGCTTAAGCCTAATTCCCGAAACGAATACAAATTTATAGCGAAGAAAAAGTCTTTATAGAGAAACTTATATCTGTCATGTGTGCTGTAATTGTTCTAGATTACTCCCAATAAGGAAATGAACATATTTACTTATCGTTCAAGCTATGACTCGCGTCATTCACTAACTGCAATGCAGTTGACGTATTTTCCTCAATCTGCCCTTATTCAATGATTATTGTTGATGGTAAAAAAAATAATAGCTATTGTAACTATTAGGTGTAGTGGACAGCCACACGAAAAGTGACACGATGGTTCAATACATAGTTTTGCACATGGTAACATACATTTATAGAGATGTTGGCCCATTCCAGCAGTGTTGTACAGACGCTAGCACATCCTGATTGTATAGATTTGCAACTTTATCAAATAAGCATAAGTTTCACTTTCAATTGGGGAAATTTGACAGATTGGGGTAGCTTGATGTGCTGGCGTCTGTACCAAAAAATACAAATCCAATATGAGGACTATATAAATATTTTTGTTTGCGTACCACCCTGACCTTTAATTTGCATTCGTATCGATGAAATACTCTTTCCGTTATTAAATGGGCATAGCGGCCCGGGTCTTTGCGAACTTACATAGAGTGACAGTTGATTTAAACGTCATCAAAAATCAATTTATTCTCCCTCTCTGGCAACCCTAGGTAAGGCCTCCTACGCACTATGCGGTTAGCCGCATTGCAGCCAGCCGTGCGGCTGACCGTACTCAGATATTTGTACGAGAAAGTAGTTTTTATTCGCACTGTGATGCGGCAGCCGGTCAGAAATATTGATTGCTGACGGGTGACCGCATTCCGGCTAACTGCATAGTGCGTAGGAGGCTTACCATGAGATGAGGTTCGAACCCCTAATAAGTATTGTTAATAAGTTTGCATTAATAAGTTTGCAGTCTTATTTGATAGATGGGATGTGCCCCGCTTGCTTCTATTTTCCAGTGAGCCTTCTAGGCTTATTAACGTCAAATAATTAAAAGGAAAGATTTTTACCAATTTCTTGTTCATTTTGAAAACATTCCAAAATTTTTATATCGCGATGCCTTGTAGGTAAATTACAATACTCTCGTCTAGTTCATAATTGATGTCACAAAAATTATGATAGTCTCTTTAATTTTAGGTACAGAAAAAAACTTGAGAGGTGTCAAGGGACACCCGGATGGAATGAAGTTATTTCTTATTATTTATTATGTACAAAAAACCTGTATACCCTCAACAAAAATAATCGTCGCGACACCACACTGTTCAATGCGAAATAGAAATGAAAATATCTGGCTTGCTTTCTATAAGAGAGAGATAGAGAGAGAGAGAGAGAGAGACAGACAGAGAAACATGCGCACGCTGCAAAAAGTGTCGTGACTATTTTTGCCGTGTAGCCCCCTTTCACAACGCGCGATAAGGAACTTCGTTCCAATTATATATACACATATATTGTCTTAATTCGGAAATAAAGAGTATGTTTTGCTTATTTCATACTTTCAAAGTGCAAGCTAAGACCGCCGTTTTTACCTTGGCTACAAAGTACACTTTTTACATATCAGCATTTTTAAATCTACTATTTTGTGTGTACCGACCGAACAAATTTACTTCGTGACAAATTCAAAACACTTTGTACATATCCCTATCGTACATTACTTAGCTCCTACTTTGACTAATTTCGTCGTTTATTAATCATTTATTTCAGATCAAATGACAAGATCCATATATTGTTAGTAAAAGTCTTAACCTTGTTAGTAAAAGACACTGTTACAATACAAAACTTGAAACGTCTGACACCTACGTGTGCAGCCGTATCCAGTGAGCCAGCATGGGGCTGTCTCAACTATCACACAATACACTCAGGAT
Source organism: Pseudoips prasinana (assembly GCA_951640165.1). Classification (NCBI taxonomy): domain Eukaryota; kingdom Metazoa; phylum Arthropoda; class Insecta; order Lepidoptera; family Nolidae; genus Pseudoips; species Pseudoips prasinana. The sequence continues at coordinate 23,897,538 of OX621251.1, read as the reverse complement.
GCTGTGGGAGCTAGCATGTATTCTAACGAGAATAGAAGCGGACCGTTTCCGTATAATTGCATGGAAACCATCAACCATGGCCTCGGTGAACATCCCGGAAGTGTTACAAAAGCGTGGTTGACCCACGTAGACTTTATGTAATCTGTTTTTATCTTAACTTCAAAGTAATGTTAACGTTAATGTAGTTAGTATTTACAATAATAATATCCGATAAAAAAATGTGTGACTGAGAAATAAATGAAGAGCAATAACAGTCAATCGTAACCAAGGTAACGAGATAACGTAGACAAATCAAAAGCCAATAGAAATGACTTTATTATGTAAAAATGCAATTTTCAATGATTGACAATTATTATTAGGACCTAACTTATAAATTAAATGAACAAATAAAGTAAAGACATGGTAAGTGTTAAGTTTAAGCACACTATAAACGTCAGGCTAATATTTCTTAGCTCACGCTTTGAAGGAGATTTTGTCATAGTTCGAAAGAAAAAAATGTTAGAGCTAGCCGAAAACACGCGTATTCTATGTAACCTTTTTAAACAACATTTTATCAAATATGTTTAATTCCCTAAATAATACAAATCGATCCATCCGTTTTGAAGATGCCACTGATAGAGATACAGAATAATGCAGAACTACAAGAAATGCACAAATCAAACTACAAGTTTGATGCATTTGTCTTTATCTCTCCATTAGTTATATTAGTTAAGAATTAAAAATATCTGATAAATTAACTTAACAACTAACATAATACAAGTTTTGCCAGTTGTACGTCACTTCATTTCAAATTACTATATTTTGATCAGTGTTTTGTTTTTGTAGTGTTAGAAACAACTTGTAACTTCTGTACAGACGTCAGCACATCATGCTACTCCAATCTGTCAAATTTCCCCATTTGAAAGAGAACCTTATGCTTTTGTGATAAAGTTGAAAATAGAAAAGTAGCTGGACGTGTTGGCGTCTGTATATTCGTAATTATATTAATTCCTCATAAATCACATTTGAAATAATACGTAAATTATTACACAATGCGACGAGAACTGAATTAGGGTCATCTGTTTTTAAACTTAGTAGGGTTGGAATCAAAATTTTTTTAAACTACGTAATCTTAAGATTTAAGGATCCTTTCTAAAAAGAATTCTTACGTAAAAAAAATTACAATTTTTCATAGACAGGAATAGAATACACCGATTGGCTCACAATTCAATCAGACGTCCGTAAAAATAACAATCTTATATGCGTTATATTGTTCGTCACATTAATTCGTTACCAATTAAAGTAACGATAAAAAGTCTGTGAGATATATATTTAAAGTAGGTACCCAAATTATGTCTCACGATAAGTCTAACGAAGCATAATCATATCCTACCATATAGACTGTTCTGTGTACAAGTTTTATTGTACCATAGAAAAAAAATTGTCTTAGTTCTCATTTCAAGAATACTTTGTAGGTTTGAATAATTAATAATTCTAAAACAGAATTTAATCTGCCTTATGTGTTGTGTTGAATAATAAAAAAATATTTCTATCGAGTTGGTTACGACTTAATGGTATAAATGTGATATAACATAAAATTATAAGTCGATCGAAATAATTATTGTAAATTTGATCAATAATATCAATAGCAAATCAATAGCAGTAAATTATAATTATTTAACTTTAATTGTAATATTAATTGTGGGTACCATTGTGGGTGCAAAGTATGTTTTTGCATTTTATAGGACGTTGTGTAACCACATTCTATGCAAATAAATAAATATGAATCCAAAAATGAATATTAATTGGTGAAAAATATATCCAAAAATGAATATGGATTGGTAAATAAAACTACTCTACATGTTTAAATAATAAAAAGGCATAGTATATGTGATACTCCAAATATCTGTTTCAATTTGTTTTACGATAGAACGTAATTATGACAAGACCGTCATATGACGTTATCGTATTATAAAAACTGTACTAAGCTAAATATGTTAAGAATGTATACTGGTTCTTAAATCCCTGTACTTATTAAATTGTTGTTTTTATTTGAATATTTTTCATGATAAAACTCCTGGCAAAAGTATCGTCCTAAGCAAATCCATGACGGAAATTTTAAACTTTTACGATAGTACGGAATTTTGACAAGACCGTTATATAAAATTATATAATTTAAAAAAACTGTATCATCATTATCATATTTAAGAGCTATGCTCTTATCGGTGGAGCTTCTTCCAATCGTCTCGGCTTTCGGCGAGCGCTTTGACTTCTTGATACGACATTACATTTATCTTTTCCTTTATCTGATCCATATAGTTCCTTCTTGGTCTTCCTAGTCCTCTCCTTGCCTGTATATTGCCTTCAATAATATTCTTCATAAAGGTGTCATGTCGTATCAAGTGCCCTAACGTCTTCCCCCTTCTGTTTTCTATGGTTCTTAATATGCATCTCTTCTCATCTAGGTAATACTTCCACATTTGTTTTTCATTCCGTCCAACTAATCTTCATCATTCTTCGCCAGCACCACATTTCAAATGCCTCTAATCCTATGTCTATCTCTTTTTCTCAGTGTCCATGTCTCACATCTCATAAATACTTAAGCAATTTTCTTGAAAAACCTTGTCCATTCTATTTATTAAACATTCAAGCTCTTTTTTATTGTTCGCCAAAGCAGCTACATATATCATCAGCGTATCTAATAAAAAACTGTATGGTATGGCAAAAATAGTAGCATTGCCGATAAGCAGAATTTATAGTAGGAGTGTTTTACTTTCAGCGACTAAACAACACCTCACTATTATCGCTAAGCGTCGTGATTTATGTTTAAAAAGTGTTCAAAATCACAGTACTCGTTTTCGTCATGGTGTCCCTCATACGCTGTATGCAACAATCGTTGAATTTCCGGCGAATAAGTTATGGGTACTAAACTGTTTTTAATGTAAATTAATAAATTGCTTCAAATCAAAACATTATTAAACAAAAAGAAAACGTTTTATTCAAAGAAGTAAGGTAAAGCATTTAAGAACGATAATGTTGTATCTCGGATAAACAATGCCACCAAAGAATCAAAACTATAACTTTTTTTTATTAATTAATCACAAAATGTCTTTATAAATCATTGATTGATAATAATATCTCCTATCGTGGATGTCTCCGATTGGCATCACATACGTGTAAATCAGGGACATCCGCGATACAGAATAATATTTTCTATTTATTTAAATAAATATTCACGAGATACAAAGCATACCGGACACCAGAACAATTATAGGACACGCAAATGAATGTGAAGTGCGAGGATCAAAACACTAGGGAGGGCACTTTAGAAGTAACTAGGCGACTAGCTATAGAACGCACTCGCATACATACAAAGTTTGTTCTTATTTGATATTACTATGTAATTTCAAATAAGAAAAAACTTCCTCTGTATTCGAGTGTGTTCTTTTTGCATTATTGGATCACAGTAAACATAAAAATAATCGAAAAATACAACACAACACATTTATTCGTAAAGCACCGCTCACGAATTTTAAACACCTTAATGAGGCTAATGTTTCCATTTTGCGTAAGTTTAAGTTAATCGTCATCTGATCTAATGCTGAATAAATATTTGAAGAAAGAATACTAGTACTTCGATCTCTATATGTAATAAAATGTTGTTGTTATTTGATATTGTTTATGATAAAACTCTTGGCAATGTCATACGCAAAACCATGAGGAAAACTTTAAAAAGTAATTATTATCCGCAAAATATTTTAATGGCTTGTAATGCGGTAACCATATTCTAACGGGTGACTATGTTAGCCCAGCGGCTACAAATTTAATAGAAACTACATTCAATGTAGCAGCAAATTAGATATTTTTGTTAAATAAGGAACTATTAGTTTATTATCAAAATTCACCTGTATCAGTGTCATCACTGCCACGTCTCTGCAGCCAGCGTTGCACCAGCTCTATGCTGGCTTCCTCACCAGCCAACATCATTTGTAACATTTACATATTAGATCACCTCAACGTAAACTTCACCATTTTTATTCACTTTCAATTTTCCAAACACTTTTTTATTAGATTAAAACATCATGTTACCTTCCATAAAATATTCTACAAAAACCATTGACGTTACTTTTTAATTTTATTAATGGCCCAACACAAGCTTTGGGCAAAAAAAAAACAAATAATAACACTGGCCGAAAGAAATGACAGCACTTTGCCGCGTTCAAATATCGAATTAATTAAATGACGATCGTCGACGGTCGAGTGTAAACAGCGAGTAGAGTAGATGAAGCAAAATTAATTTTGCATTTGCAGTTGCGGTTCATATTGAATTTTCAACTTTAAATACATATACATAAGAGAAGTTATGTGTGTACGTTTAAACGAATTATGGTTTGTAGAGTTTGTGGAGCGCGCGGTTAGGTAATGGTCGTCAAGTCGAGACAGTTGATCGAAGAAGGGGGGTGTATCTAGGACGTAGTGGTTTGTGCATACATTATCTGACTAGAAGAGATAATGCTGACGGCTTACTGATCAAGCCTGTGATGTATTTTCTGTATGGTGTGTTAGTAGATTATTTCAAAGTTGAGTTAATTATTTAACTAAACTAAGTTAATATTATTTTATTTTTATTTCTACAACTTCTACAAACTGAATATACTTTAAACCTGACGGTTAAGAAGCTTATAGCGTTATTATATAATGTATATTGAAGTGAAGCAAGTAAATAAACATAAAGTAAAAAAACAAAGATATTTTTTGCTACAATATTTAGCTCAAACTTGACTTATGATCTTTTGAAGTTATTCTTTAATTACATACCTAGTTTGAGAATGACGATGTAAGCAAACTCTTGAGAATTCATTATTGTAATTTAATATCATAGCATAGGACATGGAATTAATGGGGAACATGTTTTCATAAGTTATAGGCGAAGGCAGAGTTCGGTCACCCAGGTAACATTCTCTCGGGTGCTATGTAAAATGCTCTTGTTAATAATTCTTATATGGTTATAAAAATACCTACTTCAAATAAGGAAATAAATTCGACGGTAACCCCGTTGACATTCTGTCTAGTGTTACCACACCGTACAGTAGTGTTTACACATCGCAAGAGGCTGATAACACCAAATTACATTACCCCTTCAGGCCTTCTTGTCCATATCAAATACCGATTAAATATAAGTAAACACATAAGTATGATAAATATTAAGCTTAAGGCTGAAAGCTGTCAGCCTAAATATAGAATAACAAAACAAGGATATTGAAAAAAACTAGTTAAAGTACACTCACATTCTTTTTCAAATATCCTTGTACACATGACTAAGGTAAATCTTCGGTATACGAAACATAAATGGCTATGGGAGACTACTTCTCTCCAAATCAAGACAGTAAAGAAGTTTTACTTAAAAAACAGAAGACATAACTCCTCTACAGTCGATAGGCCGAGCAGAACATAAACACGCGTATTTTTTTCTTTTGATATAGAACTATAATATTATAGGCCTGTATAAAATGAAATTGTAATGTATGTATAAGTAACTGTTAAGAAGGCAATAAAAAAAATATAAAACACTGTCTCTGTCAAAAGTTATTTGTACACGGTAGAATCACGAAAAGAATTTGAATTTAGAATAGGAATCCACAAACAGTCGTCGCCAGCCAGTACTGCCAGAAAAATAAACTTACAACGTGATTTTACTCTAAGGTGACGTGTGTATAAAGTAAAAACAAATATTATACGGAAGTGTTTCTGGTGATCATCAGTTAAGTTTTTGTTTCATAAAATTATTTAATTTTCTTATTGGCTACTTAATTTAAGCCTGCTACACACTCATGAATTGATTTAATTGTGAATTGATCTTGTTAGCTTGTACATTTTTTTAAAGACATACACAACGGGATAATAGATTTCCCCGAGAATCGGGGGACATGCCATAATCGTCTCACTTGTCAAACGGGTTGGCAATTGAAGTTAGATGGTTATAGTTTTAAAGAGACGCTTCTGCTTGTGCTCAGCAGGTATTCCCTGGGATGGTGATATTGTCACCGTTAGCCACATAACACACTCACATTGGCATGTCCAGACTCAATACTAACAAGTAAGCATTATCTTTTAGCTTACAATAATCATAATATCCTGGGACATTGTTTACACACAGCCATCTGATCCCAAAATATGCAGAGCTTGTACTATGGAAACCTGACAATACTAGGGAAAACTGATATACTACATATACTACTTTTCTTCTGTAAATACATACTTAGATAATAACACAGACTCAGGACAAACAGACATGTTCATGCACACAAATAACCTGGGTAGGAATCGAACCCACGACCTCCGTCGTGAAAATCAAGCATTTGCCAACCACGCCAACAGGCAGGTAATAAATTAAATGTAAAAGGTTTAAAACTAGATGATTAAATACATTCTTAAAAATATTTTAAGCACCAAATTAACCAAAACAGATTCCAGGTAAAGTCAATTTTCAGTTAAAATAAAACTCGATTGTACGAAACACTTCTGTTACAGCTATTTATGCCAAAGAAAACACCCTATTAATTCACTCTTCCACCCTTCATTACAATGACGTCACCTATTTCTATTTCCCTGACAGGATAGAAATTACGAGTCTTTTGAAACTACCAGCAAGATAAGTAGTATGCATGTGGGCTCGCCATTTTGCAAGTTAATTTCTTGCGTCTAATGGAGCTGCCATTTATTATGCAAGCGGCCTTCCGTGGGTAGTTTAGCACAGGCTTTAGACGTACGAGATAGGAAATTTACATTGTCTTTGAATGACCTGTAGGAGCAGTAATTAGGATAATAATACTCGGGTACATCGTTGGCGGCATCTTTGCTCGCTGAAAATGAGGTTTTGGGTTCAAAGTTCAAACACTGGACAGACCACTAAGTGTTATTGAGATTAGTTAATAATAAGTGGGTGGTGCTTTATAGCTGAAAGAACGCACAAAACGATGGTGCTTAGTCGAACTTCAGTTGTGCAAAAAATGTTTTCTATATAGCTAATATCACTTGCACATAAAATATGATTAGATTTCATTGAGTTATTGGTATTGTTAATAATGTACTTTGGGTCGAATTATAGCCATGACAATTATTATCAATTTTAATATGTAATATAAAGGTGCTAAGTGCCGGTAAAAAAATGTCAAGCTGTACAGCTAAATGAAATTTTGCTGAATAGCTGGACATTTATACTTATTAAGAAATTAAGTAATCATTACAATTTGATTACTTAATTTCTGAATAGTTAAATTATTAGTAAATTTAAAAAAAATAATTAAAAAAAAGAAACCTCTGATCGTGATATGTATCTTTATGTGCGTATTGACAGAAAGATACACGGACATATGACTTAAAAATAGTTTTCTAAGTAGTAAACTAGATAAACATTATAAATAAACTTTTACCAAACGCAAATAATAAATAATACTGAATTTAAATAAACTTATCTATTGATCGAGTGGGATTATTTATCGACAACCTATTTTTTTTTTCAAGTAATTGAGCCATTAATTAACTTATTGCAATTCAAATAACATTAGGTCTCCCGCAGACTATCGGCTTTAAATTGTCGGCGAAAATAGAACATTATGAGTCACAAGTTCAAGTTCTTTAAACCGGCCCATAATATTATTATGTCAAAGTTAGTATAATAAATAAATATCTTGCGACAACTTACACACTACCATCTGATTACAAACTAGGAAGAGCCATGGCAACCGGACAACTGATATATGGGCATGATTGACTCTCTTAGCAACAAACATACTGAATATTGTGTTCAAACGCACTAAGTTGTTATGGTGACCGACGCGTTATGGTTATGGTGGTCACCTCGCTACTATCTCCACATATATAAACGTTCTGAGTCTGGGTATGTTTGGTACTCTCGCAACACTGCACACCAACCGATACTTCGTACTCGCCGGACAAGAGTTCGACCGCGAACACGTTGCGACCACCAGCGCAGCGTCCTCCATGACCTTTAGTTTGCATTCGAATCGATGAAATGTCATCTCCGGACCTAAACGGGAGGACCGGCCCGCATCGCGTATTAACGGGGTTTGAACCCCAAAGGGATGCCCTCCGTTGCGGGTACTAAGTTTGTAGTTTTTATTTGCTAGACGGCTCGAGCCCACGCTCACCTCTATAGTCTGGTGAAGCAGTGAAAACCGTAAGGATAACTGCATATGTCATGTTAAAAAAAAAAGGTATGTTTGGTCTGTGAATTTCACATTTATAAAGTCTCCGCAATACGGAAAATCATAGAGTGGGAGCGTCTTTTAAAAAGGTTATTAAATCAGAGAAAAAGATAAAAAGTTACACGACAAGGTAAAGAGCATATTAATATGACTATGTCCTTTGAGTTGAAGTAAAATCAGCCCACGTCGGAAAGAAATTAGTCCGACCGATTAAAATATGTCTTCTGTAGATTGCCTTAGATAAACTGAATAAAAACATATAATACGCAAGAATCAAGATTTGGAGGCCGTTTATAAAATTAGAAAGTTATGTCTCATCTAGTGTTTCTTAGTCCGCATCGGTCATTCCATATAGAATTGCGTTTATCATTCCACACAACTTGTCTACTATTCGCCTATTGTTGGAACCAGTTAGTCGACACTGTAAGGGCTTGGTGAAATCAGGTTTAAGGTTCGTATTTATATAAATTAAACTCATACGCAGCATTACGTATATACTTGATCGAAGAGTTGATTCTTAAAGTCGAGTGAGGAGTGAAGAACATAGTTAAGACGAGCTTAAATTTCATATAAGCAACTATGATTCCAACAATAAATAGCGGTGTCATAAGTACGGAAACAGGGAGAAATACTATCATATAAATCGCAGCAAACATGGCGGAATAGATTTTACTCCCTAAATACTATCATTATTGTGTACCAATCTAGATATTAATAAATAATAGATTATTGAAATATAAATTGGTCTATTAAAAAAAACGTGAGAGGTGTCAAGGGACACCCGGATGGAACGAAGTTATTTCTTATTATTTATTATGTACAAAAAACCTGTATAGACTCAACAAAAATAATCGTCGCGACACCACACTGTTTAATGCGAAATAGAAATGAAAATATCTGGCTTGCTTTCTATAAGAGAGAGAGAGAGAGAGACAGATAGAGAAACATGCGCACGCCGCACAGCTGCAAAAAGTGTCGTGACAACTTTTCGTAAGAATTTTTTCCGTCTAGCCCCCTTTCACAACAAAAAAAATAATTCAGACAAATTAATTCTAATGGAATTTTAGAAATTAAAATTTGATTCTAAATAGTTATCAACTTTTATTACATGACGTTTACAGGAGACCCTCCATTTATTTCTACTTTTTTAATATACGGTCCAGGAAGCCGAAACGTGTTACTGTCATGTAATAAAAACTGATAACTTTTTAGAACAAAATTTAAAATTTGAAATTTTCGTATGGACTAATATGTCTCAAATTCAAGATTTTTATGTATAGGTAGAGATTTTGATGATTATCAGTGAGATATAACATTGTGCTGTTAGCCGTCACAGGTTACGACTTGTTGAAATCACACGCACTAGCAATCATTATATCAGCCGAAAGACGTCCACTGCTGGACAAAGGCCTCCCCCAAAGATCTCCACAATTGCCGGCCTTGCGCTATTCGCATCCAGCAGTTTCCAGCAACCCGCACAAGATCATCGGTCCATCTTGTAGGGGGCTAACAATGGTTTAAATCAATAATATAAAATATATCTTTCTTTAAAAGTAAAAGTATTTGTTTAACTTAATAGATTATTAAGTATATCATTTTAATAACGAATCGGGTACTAAAGCGTATGATTGATTGCTTGTAGTCGTTACGCTAAGATATCAATCAGGTTTACTGATGCATAATACGAGATGTCGTGTTAGACTACTGTCGTGGAGACATATTAGTGATTATTATAAAATATATTACTTAATTCTCAACATATAAGGAGTGAAGTAATTAGCAGTAGCCATTGACCAAGTAATATGTTACTAAAAACTAGTAATAGTTCTTTATTCTTATTATTTTATTATTTATTTATTCAGAGAACAATTTTACAATTGTATTTGAATATTAACGAAACTTACATACTAGGCACAAAAAATAAATAAAGGAAAGTATGGTATACAAATAATAAAATACAATAATGAACAAGCTACGGCGAAACAAAATTAATAAAGTTATCTTAAAATTTAAATTCGTCTACTGAGTAGAAGCACCCTTCCAGCAAAAGATTTTTTAATTTATTCTTAAATATGTTAGGACGGTCACCGTAGCCTAGTTGGTAGTGCTCCTGCCTATGAAGCTGGTGGTCCTGGGTTCGAATCCCGGTAAGTGCAAATATTTGTGTGATGAGCACGAATATTTGTTTCGGAGTCATGGATGTTTTCTATGTATATAAGTATATATCTATCTATATAAGTATGTATATCGTTACCTGGTACCCATAGTACAAGCTTTGCTTAGATTGGGGCTAGGATGATCTGGGTGACATTGTCCCTAGATATTATTATTACTATCGAAGGTTTTAAGCTCAACCGGCAAGGCGTTAAATAATTTTACCGCTTGAAATCTACAGCTATGCATCGCGACTATTAACTTTGGTTGTAAAAGAACCTCCAAATCTTTCATTCTAGTATTAAGTCTTCCTGGCAAAGTGTCCAATTTAGGCAACGCCGCCATTTTCAACATACCTTTTTATCTTTTTCTTTTGTTGAAATAAATGCCCGCATTAAAAAAAAAAATTAAGGTAAATTAATTTAGTCTACATGACAGTCCATCCAAAAAGATACATGTCATAACAAGGTCCTTTTAACTTTATTTAGCCTGTTATTCCGTAATACAGATAATTAAATTCATGAACAGTTAGTAAATGATATATATTTCACAAAATACTTAGTTAAATATCTGGAGTTGTATTATTAAAATTCATTTATTAATTATCTACATTTTTACATTTATGTTAAATCGTATTTTTTTTAACCCACCGTGATGCGCATAATGCGACCAGAAAACAATAAAAAATATATATAAATCAAATTATATCGATCACTTACGGACCGGTGAGATCATCTGGCGTTCATATTTTCACCCAATACTATATGACTTAACTTATAACATCAAAATATCAATAAAAACAATAACACAGAAGGTAACCATTAAAGCGACGCACTAAAGATATTTATACCATTTCTGAGCAATTATAAGACATTCGGAACTGATATTAATGTTTTTTATTTATTAGGTCCTTGACATAGTTCTGGTTATAACTTAACATGATTAATTAACTAATACAACATCAAATCTGTTCTTTAATAATATATATATTTTCGGGATCGATGATTTGATTATAAATGTACCTATGCTTGAATATGATTAACAAAAAATAATTGATAAGATTAAAACTGTAAGGTGTAAAAAGTAAAGCAACTACCTATGTTTGCATACAGTCTAGCACCGCCTACAGTCCCTCAGATCGCTTATTTTTATTTATCATTGTATCGCTTTAAAAAGGTTTGAACAACAAATAAAGAGATTACACATATCCTGAGATAGGGCCATTTATTACGCCAGTACGGAGATTATTTAATTCTAAACTTGTTAACCTATCGCATTCATTTCTCGTGCATGCTACGAAAATAAAAAAAAAACAGCCAAGTGCGACTCGATTTCGCGCACGAAGGGTTCCGTACCATTTTCTATAAAAACAAGCAAAAAATTCACGTTTGTTGTATGGGAGCCCCCTTAAATATTTATTTGATTTTGTTTTCGAAGTTATACTTCTTTTGGCGCGATGGAGAAAAATGATGAGAGTGAATTTTTACGATGCGCGCGCACACCGACACCTAAATTTAACAGCATGAAGTTAGTTCTAGGTGGTATGAAAATTGATAACTATGTTCAAGTTGTATATTCTAGTATTATTATTTAAATAAAATCTTTTTGATTAATTTTAATATTTATCGTTAATCACTACTGCATTTTAGTTATTTTTTTTCCATACGCCAAAGAAGTATAACTTCTAACGCGTGCACATAAGTACACACACTCTTTTTAGTATTTATTGTTATGCGGCAACAGAAATACATCATCTGTGATTTCAACTGTCTAACTATCACGGTTCATGAGATACAGCATGGTGACAGACGGACAGACAGCGAAGTCTTAGTAAGGGTACCGTTTTACCCTTTAGGTACGTAACCCTAAAAATAACTTTCTTTCTTTCTATATAAATATTACGAGCGTTCATTGACACAAAAATACTTGCTTGGACTCAATTGACATATAGTGTATATTGGCACGGCAATAAAAGATTTTGTTGAATTTTGGACGTTGTTTGGCCACGTACTTATAAGTTAATAAGCGCGGAAATTTCGTGTTACGACTTATGATGAGTTTGGGTCTTTTCAGCCACTTAAAAATAATGAGGTTCCACGATTCAATTATATTTTTTTTGTAACTAGTAAAGCAAGAATGAATTAATTCGGTTTATAATTCCCTCTTTTGTAATTTTATTGTTAATTGACATTGTACCTTATTATGAATATTTTTTCTACGAAGTATGTCACGATTAATGGAAGTAATTTAAAGATCTACACTATCTTCCACTGCGCCACAGGTGCCGTCGCTTGTAACGTTGATAATGTTCAAATAAAAAACTATTTCTTCTTCTTTCCGGGTCGTGCACCTAGGTAGCTAGAGAAAGCCGCAGGCTAGCTAGGGTAGGATCCTCAGCGGCGAGGATCTCGTTGCCCCCTTAACACGTGTTCGGTAATCCCGTGCAAGTGATCTGACCTCCATTTCGAATTCCATCTTTTTACTTCAGCGGCCGCCTAAGCTGTGACCCGAATCCCATAAGGGTGCCCTCAGGTATTAGTCGATAAATCGATCTACTGGTTGAGAGCCTTTTGCGCTAGCCAACTGCTCGTTGTTTTCAATTCTTTAATTTTAATATACTATTGCTAAATGTGACAATAATAGATTAGTAACTTGCTATTTATTATTTAAGGATATTAAAAATATATGTGACGAAACAGACGGACCAATGCAAAATAGTTTGTTGCTTTAATTACTGATTTTAGGGTTCCGTGGCCAAATGGCAAAAACCGGAACCCTTATAGATTCGTCATGTCTGTCTGTCTGCCTGTCTGTCTGTCCGTCCGTATGTACAGCCACTTTTTTCCGAAACTATAAGAGCTGTACTGTTGAAACTTGGTAAGTATAAACTTGGTATTCGGTGAACCGCATTAAGATTTTTACACAAAAATAGAAAAAGAACAATAATTTTGGAGGGTCCCCATACATAGAAATGAAACTCAAAAATATTATTTTCATCGTTCCCATATATGTGGGGTGTCTATGGATAGGTCTTCAAAAATGATATTGAGCTTTCTCATATTATTATTTTTATAAACTGAAAAATTTGCGCGAGAGACACTTCCAAAGTGGTAAAATGAGACCCCCCCCCCCCTGTAACTTCTAAAATAAGAGAATGATAAAACTAAAAAAAAAATATGATGCACATTACCTGCATCATGTTTTTACGTCAATCATTGCTGCGCCATTTCGCATGGAATGACGCATCAATGAAAGGTAAATTTGTTACATATTTAAAAAATTCTAATTAATAACACTAGTATGTAAGAAAATTGTTACTAACTAATTGGACACTAATTTGGTCTGAAAATAAAGACTTATTATTATTATTATTATTACCATGCAAACTAACAACGAAAATTGGTTTGAACGAGATCTAGCAAGTAGTTTTTTTTTTAATACGTCATTAGTCGTTAACCGCAACCATTTTATATAATTAGTAGGCACATTTCTGTAAGTATAATCTGGTGTAGTATAGTGATTCAAGTAGTCACCTTAGTACTACCTCAACTCCTTCGTGTTGTGGGTTCAATCCCCGCACAGTACCAATATTCTGAGTTTGACAGTTCTGAGTCTGGATGTGGTTATGTGTCCGTGAGTTTCATGTTTGTAATGTCCCTCGCCAACTGATATTAATTTATATATATATCAAGTCTAGCAGCAAAAACGCACACGGCCTACCTGATAATGAGTTTTATGTTTAGCTTATGCTCCTTGCCAGGAGAATCATCATCAGAAACACATCCAACAAGACACACATCCATCCAATGGTCTCTACAACGGACCAAACTGAAGTGGCAATGGGAGACACATAGCTCGTAGCTCAGACGGCCGCTGGAGCAGAAAGGATCTCGAGGAGCGACCACAAATCGATTAGGCAGCGTGGAATCACTCACCTGTACTTAATTGAATATTAACAGAATGATTTACCTATATTTTGTTAAAAAAATTGTGTAAAAAGGTAAAAATCTAAATTTGTAATATCCATATGTACAATTACATAAAATCTAATAGTAAGTCAATCACGTCTTGTCATCTGCCATGTTTAGAGATAATCGCAGTTGTAACAGTAACATAAAGTTTTATGTGTGATTTAATGTTTAACAGAATAAAAAAGAAAGAGTTTGTCAATTCGACCATTTCGTTGTTTGTGTTTGTTTTCAATTTTCAATTTCTTTATCAGTTGCATAGCTGGGTTGGGATTTTTTAAATTTTCTCCAGAATGTAAGTATTACTTGGTTTGAAACTACTTTATGTAATACTTGGATATATATTACAATAGGAAGTTTCAAGAACGATATAAATATAACAAAGAAAACAATAGAATGTGTCACTGCGACAGTAAATGCAACTTACACAATGAAAACACGTGAAAGAAGCTAACAATAGAATGGCCGAGTTTGTTTAGTGGAATAGCAAATGATGTTCACCTCAACAATTTGTTCCTGTAGACATCATTATATGAGTGGTCTTTCCTCCATTTCTCACGGAGTCAGCGTTCAGTCTAACTGGACACTGTTAGCTAGCTCGGCTAAACGTATGTGTATGTATTTCGGGGATGGGAAGACACGTGACCTGATAGAATATTCGTTAGACGGATGGTTTTTTTTTTATTCACACTGGCCGTTTATACACTCACAATACCGTAGCATATTAAAGTAACGTTCTGCACGTTTGTTGTTAATTATGTTAGATTTTCCCAGGCACTGCTTAGCCAAATTTAGTTCTATTTTTAAAATTTATTCTCTTCATAGAGTTTTTTTAATTTCGCCCTCTTTGGGCATGCTAAGATCAGAGACCATACCGCCTCGTCTTCAGTTGTAATATTTATATTTCAAAGTCAGTCATTCATGTCCGTCATGTCCGTCACAGTCAAGTCATAGTCCTACCCCAGTAAAGCAGAGGAGACTTTACTAGAGGCTTCTATGGAGTTTTGGTTTCATCACGGAAAATCACAATTCACGGCAATATCGTACTTTCATCCACTTGTGTACGTTGTCGAAGATGTTATGTCTAAAAATCGACCATATTTACACATAAAATCTCGAATTAACACCAGTTTTTTGAAAATAAAACATAGCCTTGATGCGTCTTTTTCCGTGTTCCGCCAAAACTCCCTCAAACACACACACACACACACACACACACACACGCGCTCGCACGCACGCACACAAGCTCATTCATATGTATGCATGTTTTCACATTATTGTATGTACGTGAATATTGTTTCTCAGTTACAGTATCGTAAAAATACATTGTACTTTATAACAAAAACACACAGGTCTCGAGCCTACTACAGACTCCAGCTCTCTCAACGGTTCAAAATTAATGTTAGTTTTTGTAAGTACTTTTAATCTTACATGGATTGTACAGACACCAGCACATCCAGCTATCCCAATCTGTCAAATTCCTTTTATAGATTTTTCACTTTATCACATAAGCATAAGGTTCACTTTCAATTGGGAAAATTTGACAGATTGGCGTAGCTTGATGCGCTGGCGTCTGTTTTTATTTGTACCTTTTTGAGTGAAATAAACGATTATATTATTATGAGCACGATGATTTGTTCTGTGTCTGGGTGGGTGACCGACATAGCCGTAAGAATTGCCGAGCTGAAGTGGCAGTGGGCGGGGCACATAGCTCGTAGAGCCGACGGCCGCTGGGGCAGAAAGGTTCTCGAGTGGCGACCACGAACCGGAAGACGCAGCGTGGGCAGGCCCCCTACAAGATGGACCGATGATCTTGTGCGGGTCGCCGGAAATCGCTGGATGCGGATAGCGCAAAACCGGCAATAGTGGAGATCTTTGGGGGAGGCCTTTGTCCAGCAGTAGACGTCTCTCGTGATATGATGATTATGATGATGGGTGTAATTTATCTATAATAGAAATATATAAGTATGTTTATCAGTTGTCTGGTTGCCATTGTACAGGCTCTGCCTAGTTTGGGATCAGACAGCAATGGTTAATTAATTAGTTAATGTCCCAAGATATTGATTTATTATTTGTAATAGTTGAATGTATCATATTTACTGTAACATAATATACAAAAACCACTAGATTATCGTTTGTTGTTGTAAACAATGATAGGACAGACAAAGGCTTTATAAGTAGGAGTATAGCGTCTGTCACCGCTTCTTTTGTTACGTGGCTAATAATGGAAAGGTGCTGTCTTGGCCCATTTTCTCTAAGAAGGATTATGTCACCTCTCTCTTCACGTGGTTGTCTTATTGTTTGTTCATAGTTCGTTTATGGTTTTACCGTCTTTGAATTTTGCAGAATACAGGATCAAATACTTAGTTGATACTAGCTGTGCCCCGCGGTTTTACCTGCGTTAAGTTTTATAAACTATCACAGCTCCTCCCCGTAGATGATAGCGTGATAATATGTAACCTATATGTTGACCCGACCTGTTAGTAATACTCATGCAAAATTTGAAGTAAATCCATGCACTTTTTGAGTTTAGCCCGGACATCCATACAGACAAACGGACACACAGACAAAAATTATATAAATTATATTTTTGGCTTCGATATCTATTGTAGATCACGCCCCAAGTATCCTTTTCAAAAAATATTTAATGTACAGTTTTGACTTTCCTACGATTTTATTATAAAATATGTAAATGTATCTACGTATTTTTGAGGAAGTTTAATAATAAAATATTAAATTAATCTGATTTCCATAGTACAAGCTCTGCTTAGTTTGGGATCACATGGCCGTGCGTGAATAACGTCCCAGATTATTATTAAAAAATAATAATAATAATAATGTCCTCCAAACCGAATTTCGGCCACGGCGGCCAGTCTCAACAGAGATTAGCCATCTGCGCGGGACATATTATAGTGCTCAAGTGTGTGCGCAAACACAGGAGCACTTTCTATTCCATCACTCTTATGATCCGATGGGACGCCTAGCGACACGACCGGAAAGAGGTCAGGTACAGGACCGACGGCTTTACGTGCTCTCCGAGGCACGGGGGTATAATACCGCCGACTCCCAGACTTCGGGCTGATGCTGAGAAATTTTTCTTTTTACAGAAAAGTCACAAAATTACTTTTTGGCCCGACCCGGGATTTGACCCCAGGACCTCGGTCTCTGCGGGTGAACACGCTACCGCTAGACCAACGAGGCAGTTATTATTAAAAATATATATGCAGGGCAGTCTTTGAGTCGATAGAAGCGAAAGCTATTTATCCATATTAAGGTTCGACTAACGGGGAAGCTTCTACATATATCAATTATTATCCCCAAACGTAGGTAACACAGGGAGGAGGCCATCATTATAAAATTAATCATTTAAACCGCGATAACCGAAACTGAAAGAAGTTATCTTTTAAGTTACAATTTTTTTTTTTTTTTAATGTCACAGATCATCCTAGCCCCAAACTAAACAAAGCTTGTAATATGGGTACCAGGCGACGATATACGTACGTATAGAAAACATCCATGACTCGGAAACAAATATTCGTGCTCATCACACATATATTTGCACTTACCGGGATTCGAACCCAGGACCACCAGCTTCGTAGGCAGGATCACTACCAACTAGGCTACGGTGACCGTCGGTTATACCTAACTGGTATTAAAATACATTTAACTGGTATTAATAATCATATTCTTCATTTGATCACATTGATAATAACATACAGCCAATTTTCTACATTCAATGTTGCTTCATTTACGTTCGTCAATGTTCCTACATAATGCTCTCTGCTCCTACAGTACTAATTAGGTAGGGAAATTTCCACCGAGCTCTAATTAAGACTCTCTGCAGACGAAGGCTACAGTAATTTCATATCTTTGGGATCATTTTGTGCATTCATTTCAGAATATTCTGTCTCACATAAAGTTATGATTAAAGTTGTTGAGTGCCTCGTCGGTCTAGCGGTAGCATGTTAAACAGCAGATAACGAGGTCCTGGGTTCAATACCCGGGTAGGAGCAAAGAGGTTTTGGAAATTTTCTGTCTCGTTACAATTCTAAAAAAGTAAGTAAGTTAAGTAGACGACCGAAGTAAAGGAGTAGACCGAAGTCTGGGAGTTGGCGGTATTATATCCCCGTGCCTATACTATTATAGGTGCCGCACGTAAGGCGATTCTCCATTGTGACTGGCTATCGTGGCCGAAATTCGGCTAGGAGGACATTCAATATTAGTAAGCATTTGCTTTTTAAATAGAAGAGCTTACCAGTTGCGTTAGGATATATCTTGCCTGTGCGAAACTGAAGCAATCGACTTAATTAATATTAATACTTGATAAAAGTACTTATTTCAATATAATGGTGTGGTAGTGGCATGTTTCCTAATGGTAGCAAGTGACTCTTGTTATGAATTAAAAAGTATTATCATGAACTAGCAGTGCCCGTGCACTTCGTTCCGCGTTAATCGAAATATATATTCTTGTCCCTGCCCGTTTGTCTCGCAAGTTAAAGTAAAGATGCGTTATTAATTTTGGAATTTTTCATAGCGTATGACATTTCACAATAACGCAGCTTTCTATTGGTGAAATAATTTTGAAAATCTGTTCAGTAGATTCAGAGATTACCCCTTACAACGTCACAAACTCACAAACGTTTCCTCTTTATAATATTAGTATAGATGAAAAAATGTTTAATATGTTATATAAAAAAAAATCCACTGTTATACGATACTACGTCCCAGGGGGAAAATACAAGTTAAGATTATGCGGAGGCAATTTACAGAAGAGAATGAAATAATATAAAGTTTAAAATATAAAAGCTGTTTTGCTGTTGTTGCCGTCCTTAGAGAAAATATATTTTCATTTCGACACGAATGAAATCAAATGCCGTATATGAAGCGAAACGAAGAGGATGACGCAACATTTTGTAGGGTAAGAAATAAGCCAAAAAATAATAAAAGCACAAAGGAAACATATTATTATAGAGGCTACTTTAATAACATTATATTTCAATTCTTGTTCACATCTTTTTGCATTGTATGAAAACATTTGGATGGTAACATAAGCTCAGTTAAACTGTAATTGGATGGTCTTTTCATTTGTGCATAGATAGATGGATAACTCTTTATTGTACACCAAGTAAAATAAAATATAAGGAACAAGGATGCATTACAGAAATGTACAATTGGCGGTCTTATCACCAAATGTGATCTCTTCTAGACAACCGAGGCAGGGATTGGAGTATGGAAAAAAAGAGTTGCGGTAGTTGTCAGTGTACAAAAATGATGACATGGTACGCGCTCTGGCACCATGACAAAAACGGTGAACTTAGGTTGTGCATCTTCATCATCATCCTCATATCAGCCTTAAGACATCCACTGCTGGACAAAGGCCTCCCCCAAAGATCTCCACAATTGCCGGTCTTGTACTATTCTGCTCCAGCAGTTACCAGCAGCCCGCACAAGATCATCGGTCCATCTTGTAGGTGGCCTGCCCACGCTGCGTCTTCCGTCTGGCATGTCTTGCCAGTTGTGCATCTTAGCTGTTTCGAACTTATGTCATTGTAAAATAAATACTTAAAAATATTGTTTTAAGATGATACTTAAATAATAATTTTATGATATTTTTCTTGACAGAGGCGTTTGTCCAGTAAGGGACATGTTTTGGACGACATAATGATCTTCGGAGACTTTCATATATTATAATAGCGCCAAGCTGCCAGACTAGCCTCTGAGTCCACGTAAAGCCGTCGGTCCTGTACCTGACCTCTTTCCGGTCGTGTCGTTAGGCGTCCCATGGGATCATGAGAGTGATGGAATAGAAAGTGCTCCTGTGTTTGCGCACAAACTTGAGCACTATAATATGTCCGCGGCTAATCTCTGTTGAGACTGGCCGCCGTGGCAGAAATTCGGCTAGGAGGACATTATTATTATTATTATATATTATAATCAATACTTCACAACTTAAACTATAAGACCTTTTAGGACTTATTTATGTTCTATCTTATTATTAATACATCACTATTCGTGACGCGTTAATAATAAGACAAACATGGCTGAACGTAATCCGTTCAGCCATTTATTCGTGAATGTGACGATAATTTAAAATTGAGTAAGTCCATTCAAAACCTATCGACTATCGGAAAAATACCAATAAACCATACATATAGGAGGCCAAAGGGCAAGCAATTATATTGAGCAGACAGACAATGACATAAACGGTTTGGTATTGCCATAAAAGTACTGACAGCATCAAATTTAAAGTGTGCATCCAACACAAATATAAAAAAGGAGAGTCATAAACGATGTCGGCTTTTAGATTGAACGTTTCCCGTGAAAACGTAAAATCTAAAAATTCCAATGTCAAATGGCAAGTAATTTTATTAAATGAAAAATTCTTTTATAGTAAAAAAGTAAAAATCGTAGTGGTTTAGGTTAATTTAATGGTCATGTTTACGAAATGTTTTTATAGATTTAGTTTCAGGCAACAACTTAAAAATAAGTGTCAGGCAAATATTAATTCATGTTACATTCGTCAAAGATATAATAAATACATGAAGCGCGACTGAATATTCAAATACAATATTAGTTGCTTAATTATTATCCAAAGAAGAGCTTTACCTAAAACAGAAATTTTAAGACCTAATCCTGTTATTTCATTTACTTCAGCAGTCATGTTGAATGAAATGTTAAATTAGTAGTACATAGTAGCAAAACACAACATGAAATTATTAATGTTATTATTAAGGGATGTCTTCTGTAAGGTACCTTACAGAAGACATTCTTTAATAATAACATTAATAATTTAATGTATTGTTTCTGAGTGTGAGTAAGGTCGCCAAAGCTCATAGGGGTGGGGATTGGGAGGGTCAGTAACAATTGTTTGCGGACTCTTTTCAAGGGTAGCAACGCACCCGCGACTCCTTGGTTTTGCGAGTGTACATAAGCAGCGGTTGATCACTTATCACCAACAATGATCAATGATTGATGAACAATGATCACTTACCATCAGGTGACTGCTTGCTCGTTTGTCGCCCTCTTATATAAAAATAAGCAAAATTAGCTTGGCAAAGTAAATTCTCTGAATATTATAAGTATTATGGTGTGAATGCCTCCAATCGATTCAGAGCTGACAAATGTACAGACCTGTATTTTATGTTTATTACTTTATTATTGTGCGCTAACGGTTTCGCCATGACCTTTCCTGTGAAGGCGTTTATAGGATTATATCAGGTAAATGGGCTGCAGTTGTGGATTATATGACGATGATAGCGTCATAATAAAAAAATATGAGTCTTGAAATGGCTCCTGGTTTTCATTATAAATAAGAAGTTGTTACAGCTTGTGATTTGTTTTATAAGCGCTAAGTTCGCAAGGAGGTTTATTTTAAATATAAACGTATATATGGA
The DNA here is from genome assembly GCA_951640165.1 of Pseudoips prasinana. NCBI lineage: Eukaryota > Metazoa > Arthropoda > Insecta > Lepidoptera > Nolidae > Pseudoips > Pseudoips prasinana. The sequence goes on along the minus strand of OX621251.1, from coordinate 23,875,815 downwards.
AGTTTTTGCAGGTTTATGTTTTCTTTTACCGAGACTAAGTTTGCAAGCATGTTTATTTAAGTACGAGCCAAGTATGATGATTATATAATGGTCACAGCATCACAATGAAAGTAAACAGTATGTCTCTTATAATGGCTCCTGTTTTACTATTGACTACTGTGTTTGTAAGCAAATTTATTTAGATATTAAGTAAGATTTTACTAATTTGTAACGTTATTAGTTAAATGGGCACTTTGTCAAATCTTTAATGTAAGATATAAAATGCGGCCTTGAGGTACGCCATACCTTGGTAGTTGTTTTTAGATCGATCGCTATAATTATTATTTTTTAAAGAGATTCCTAGTCCACAGTTGACGAACGATAACGTTTTCAAAATATGCTTGGAACTGCATTGCCATTATCATTTAGTTACCAATAAATAAATTTTATAGTAAATATTATTACCGGTACTAATGAATACATTCCCAATACAGTTCAATAATTAGCAGTATACATTTCATCATTGAATGAATGAAGAGCAGTATTTATATCTTTATGTGCCTTTAAAAGATAAAGTAAATTCGTGATTATACCTTTTTGTTAAAGTGACCCAGAAATATAAATGCCAACGCTAAAGGTTAATCTTTATCTGTTTTTTGTTCTTAATATAGGAGGTGACAGCGCGTTATTCGTCAAAACAATCATAATAACGCCTCATTATGTTTTAAAAGCGTCAAGCCTAAATGTCAGATTGTGCAGTTACAGCTTTCTTGCATTGTAATTTAAGATTTTTTTACCACGTCACTTTATAGAAAACAATTTCTTGCAATACACATGGCACCACTCGCGTTACACTTTATTGAATATTTTCAAATAATTCTTTTGATGAAAAATAAATATCTACACTTTCGTTTTCTAACTCCTCATTTTTTCTTTCTGATTAAATTCGATGCGGGATCCAAGACAGTTAAGAGATTCCCCGGGACATGCCTGAGCCTCACCGCTCAATGTCACTTCATTGTGTGCCACTGTTGATCCTGGCTTACAGGAGTTGCAGTGGTGAGTAAGAGGGAGGGACTAGTCCCGAAAAACAATTACAAAACATTTTAGCAATTATTTTGATATAGCTCGTAATTTTGCAGAATTGGGCATATATTTAATCCTAAATATGAAAATATAGTATGAAACAAATTAATCCATTACACCAAGAAATCTAGATGTAGGTACATACGTTTGCACAGTTTATACACAGATACCAGTGTGAAACTTAAAACGAGGGTTATGATAGTTTCAAATCTATGACGTCTTTGTCAATAAGAAATTAAGACGGCAAAATGGCATTTTTTATTAATGCTTTTGTCTTTGGAAGTTTATTTAAATACATATCCTGTGCGAAAATATAGTTTCAGAAACTTATAAAGTAATTTAAATATCTTAGCAGCATAACATGAAACAATAGTTCAAATTAGCTCAAGGTTGGTACCTACTTATCACTAAGATACGGCTGGTCTAATGCCTGCATCACGAGAGATCGCTACTGAGATATGAATTATGAAACACGCGCTTGGTCGGCAACGCAAAAATAAAAATCAAATGTACTTAATCGTATAGTCATGACCTAGCGTAACTAGTCTACTCGCTTAATAAGCCTTTGATTTCACTTACATTCGGTCGGCGGATACAGAAATGAAGAAGAAATAACAATGGACCAATTGGAAGGCGGCAACTGATGCCAGCGTAAAATGCCATCAGGTTAATGTATCCTGATGGCATTTTAGGCTGGCATCAGTTGCCGCCTTCCAATTGGTCCATTGTTATTTCTTCTTCATTTTTGTATCCACATATTACAAATAACCAAATGGGGGTCCAGCAAATAAGTTTAGTTAAGATAATGAAAGAATCTCTATACACATCCATACTATTTATTTGATTTAAGTACAGACGCCAGCACTCATAGCTATCCCAATCTGTCAAATTTCCCCAATTTAAAGTAAACCTTATGCCATTGTAATAAAGTTGAAAATCAATAAAAGGAATTTGACAGATTAGGGTAGCTTGATGGGGTCCGTGGCTTAGGCCCCCAGTGGTCGAGGCACCTGTGGCCTACGCCCCCGATCGGATTTATTTTATATCATTTTATTTTTGTGCTTTTTCACTTAGTACAGTAAATGAGAAAAGTGTTTCACTGTAATAATATTATTCCTTGCCAAACAAAAGCTTTCTATCAAATTGCACAGAAAATAGATCGCCACTTAACCTTATCCTTACACACCTTTTTCTACATTAAAAACATATTTATTATGTACAATCATCCAGAAATTAAAAAGACCTTATATAAAATGTTAGTGAATGTTATTAATATAAAATATATTAATATACATTTATAATAAATTACCATGTAGAAATATTATCTTTCAACTTGAACCAAATCGTTAGCTAACTGAGCCAAACCAGTTATTGGCAACAATAAAAAGTCCATCTTTTTGTCTCCAAAATTTAAAACAATAAGGAGGTATGAATAGATATTAAGTATATCTCTTTCACACCTGAGTCAAGTTATTGAATATTGCAATATGTAACCGATACGAAAGTCATCTCATAATAAAGAGCGAAGATCCTTCGCAAGGGCTTGTGCGAAATATTTACTTAAATATAGACTTGTTGGAAAAACATTGTTGCACGCTGGATTTGCGTTGCGTTCTAGAAATAAGGAAAGAAGTCCATTCTTTATTAAAAATTGTATGAAACGAAAATTGGAAAATTACGAGTGAAAAGTACAGTGACAAAATTCCAATCTACAACAATATATAAAAAATAATGAAAAATAACTAAGACTTTCATTTTTCAAAACATACATCCAATATAAAAGCATTGCTATGACTTAAATATAATTATGATTTAATGTAATACATATACCACCATTAGACATTTATTATTTTTGTAAAAGATTTTTGTGCCTGATAGTACATTTGATCAAAAATTGCTTTGAATTAAAATAATCGAATCGGGGGCGTCGGCCACAGGTGCCTCGACCACTGGGGGCCTAAGCCACGGACCCGCTTGATGTGCTGGCATCTGTACATTATTTTATATTAAAACTACTAGGTAATTATATGCCTTTATTGTAGGGGACTTAACAAACAAGAAATCAGAAGAAAAATTTATGGATCAGAAAAATACTTGTCTCGTGCGGGGCTCAAAGTCGAAATACGAGAAAACGATTAATAATTTGTTTGTATTCAATGTATTTAAAAAAACAAAACAAGGAACTAATCGGAAGGCGGCAAATGAGATAATAAAGATAACGAAAGACCTGAAGCCCTACATTTTTATTCCAGATATTTTGTTTATTCCTTAGAATACATTATCGCATAGTTTTTAGGGTTAAACGGGACTCTATTGTTAAGACTCCGCTGTCAGTTTGTCCGTCTGTCACCATGTTGTATCTCATGAACCGTGATAGTAATGCCGAATCAAAATATTACAATTAAATTCCCTAACAGTAACAAAGGTCGAAATTGTTGCAACCAGTTATAAAGAATCCAAGAAAAATATCGATTTACAAATAAAAAGTACAATATGTTTATTAAGTATCAACGCAAATATACCAACGAGCATACATAGTAAATGACGTTGAAGATAAGTACTAGATAAGTATCGTATTTTTAAATTCACCTCATTATAATGAACATAGTAGGTATATGACGGCAGTGTGACGTCATGTTTGTAGTGTCTTATCGGCCAGCCATATCAAGTGTACGAGGACATGTAACTAGGCGATCTAACGTTGTTATGATGGATATACCTACATAGATTACCTATGAGTAGCTATTTGTATGACTATGAGGTTATATTGTAGTAAGTGGTTACACTTACACGTACAGGCTGCTAGTTTCAATGGTAAGCGGCATTTTGAATATCTTATTTATTAAATGGATGGGAAGATTTAATAGTATTCACAAAGTTTTTATACGTAGACTCTCATCTGTTTCTCAGAGCCGTAGGCAATCGCAAACGGACTTCCATTTTTCACGATGTTTGCACACCTCTTTTGCAATATTAATATATTCTTCAAAAATGCTCGCCGGTTTAGGGTACTTCTGATCTGGCCTTTCTTGAGAACGTCTCCGATTTGATCAGATAATGTTTCACACCGGCCAGGTGTACTTCTTTTGTCAATCTTCTTTCATTCACCCTTTCTAAATGCTCAAACTATCTCAGCATTGTTTTCAATTTCGTATTCTGTCTCTCAGTCTTTATTTTAGACTATTAATTTAATTGAAAATCAAATCTCCTTTTCAATTCGACTGCATTTTCAAGCGGTCCGCGTGTTTCGAGTCCCTGCATTGGACAACTATTAGGTCCGTAACTCATATTCATGTAATTGGTCAGCAGCTTTGTGTTCGTGTATTGTTTGTTTGTGGAGCCTCCGCAATTTCCGGCCCCATTACTCTAGTGCTATTAAGGCATTGCATTAAAATTATGGACCCCTAAATCTTTAACAAAAATTTTCAGAATTTGGATTTTTTGTATATCTTTAATACTTAACTCGAACAACCAATATTGAACACGATGATTCGTTAAATAATTTATGATATACTAGCTTTTGCCCGTGAACATGTCCGCGTGGTAGTCAAAATCAGATATCAAAGAAGTTAAAGCAAACCTATTCTGTGTGTAACCTATGGTTAAGCACTTCCTAGTAGTATATTTTTTACATTTGATCAAATTTCTAACAAACTTTCGACCCTGCTATACACCCTTACGGGGTAGATATTAATATTCAAACATATCATATGAATATAAATGCCAAGTTGATGTTGATCAGACCAAGAAAAACCCCTTAGGGGTTGAATTAATAAGTAAGTAATAATTGTGCAATATTTCATGGTTCTAAACCCAGCGGTTTCAGCTGTGCGTTGCTCGATCAGTCAGTTTCTGCTTTTATATACATAGGTATATAGATTAAAAGTAAACGACCATTTTTGTTCACAACAAACCGTTGTGATGTTATATTTATGTAATCATAACTAGACTCGGACTCGAGCTCGTTTCATTTGCGGTCATAAAATAAGGTATTAAGTATTTTTTATTGATGCCTAGTTTTTTGACATTTACAAAGTTATTATTTTATTCTTGAGACTAACAAAACTTACAATTTCAAAACAATCCATAAATTACCTTAATCTCAATCTTAATACCATTATTAAAATATAGCTAAATGCAAACAAGTTGTCCGGTAATAAAAGTCCAGTTACTTAAGAGACTGACAATACCCAATATTATCATTCCAAACAATCCCTCCCCTAACTAAGGCAACCTGTTGGAATCAGAATATGACGAGCTTCAAACTTCTTAGCGTGTCGATGGCAAACTAATTAGATTTTTGTGGTCCCAGAAGGTGGCCGCACTAATTGTCCTACTTGTGGCATTCTTAAGAACCTGCCATGAACATGTGGCAGGGCAGACTGGGCACAATGTTAGATGGGAAATGGATTGGATCGATATTCCAGTTTATTCCACAAATACAGTCCATAAGAGGAAGAATGATTGGTTGATAAGTTTTTTAAGTATGTAGATTGATTTTTTGCTAAATTGAGTATATGTTCCAAGCACATAAACGAGGAAGAATTTTGTAATAAAATAATAAGCTACTTATAATAGATTTATTTCTTCTCTCAACCATAACATTACAAAGAAAATGTCTTATTAACTAATTTAGGCATAACATTTTTTAAAAAGATGAGATCTGCGTGAGACAATGATTTCCCTTGAAGTGTTATTATGTGTGGAACCTCAACTTAGAAAGTATATCCGTACTCATAAAAAGAACAAAACTCTATGCAACTCTCTTAAATTTGGGTACCGTTTAGTGCTACCTAGTAAACCTTAAAATACCTATTAGAGCTAAATTCTACGGTCTAGAGATGATTGTACGATTTTTCTTAAGCTTTCAAATTGTTTTATCACATTAATTTCTTGGATTTTGTTTAGCACCACCAGTCTCTACAATACAAAAGGATCTTTTATTAATTATTGATCTCTCCCTTATAACTATCGTAACCTATTGCGAGAGTGTGCTCTCTTATTATACTGTCTTTATACAAATTACCTACCAGAGAACTATTAGGAACTTACACTTACTTATATACGATTATATAAAATAACTTTAACTAAATAAAAGAAAACGTACAACACTATTCTAGTTTAGCAAACTAACTAACTATTTTACTTTGACAATAACCTAGCGAGTTCACATATAAATATGTGTTTTTGTATGTGAAGATCGTTAATTACCCGAATTGTTCGGGTTAGTGTTGTTTTGGCGAGTAAGTTTTTTAACGTAAACCGTTTATTTGGAAACTTGTCAGCGTCTTAAGTGTTTATATCTAATACGAAATCTGTTCTCAAGTAAGCTATAATAGCAGTAAGGCCAGGTGGGCTCAATTAATCATAACATTACGTTATGTGTGCTCACTTATAGAATGATTTATTTTGCAACAATTGTATAGCCGACCCCACCTCAGTGTTTACACATGCTCTACAAAAATAACTCTTAATCTCTATATGATAAAGACGCTGTTTAGGTTTTTCCAATATAATATAGATAGGATAAATAAAAATATATATAAACAGCTAAAGCTTAAATTTATGTACAATTGTTTGTTTTATCGCTAAACAGCGATTTATTTCCAACCAGCCGTTGATTTGTATTTATCTGGCGAAAAATCGTAATTGACAGCCCTGTAATGATGAGATTCACATGTAACCGTGCTTAAGTTGAAGATTTTTGATATTTAATCTAACCGTGACATAGGTCTATGTTATATTTTTTGTACTCGCCTAACTTTATTAGAACCGTGGTCTTAAGTTTACATCTTTAGGTATTTTACACTATCTCCAGTGCACTCAGTGCAGACGGCAGTACCAAAAAGATTGGCTATGGCAGCCATTTTCGGACGCACTAACGCCGTACCGACTAGGAGTCCAAGTGGTCTCACCATTCAGACAATATCTAGTAAAATATAAATCTCCTTGACAATAACTTAATAAAAGCTAGCTAAATATCACTACTATTATAAAATAAACTTTATAAATATTTTAACAATCCGTGTACCGAAATATCTATAATAAGTAACTAGAAATATAATGTAAACTTAACTGTATTACTACAAACATATTCTGACTATTAACAAGCGCTTTTTTAAGTCTACGAGAATAAAACCTTTTTTTTTTCTCCGAAATCCAATTGGGCTGCAATCGTTCGGACAATCATAACCAGTTAAATTTTGAAAAAGCAAAAGAATAATAAAAAGGTAACTAATATAAATGCAGCCAAGCGAATCTAGTGGTTAGACTCCTCTGTAAGGGTGATAGCCAAGGAACTTTTAAATTTGATTTGCCGGTATCGTTCGTGAGTCTACCCTAGATTGATAATGGTGATGGTGTAGGCTCGATTTTCGCCGGTCTACTTCATCATAATCATCATCATATCAGCCGAAAAACGTCCACTGCTGGACAAAGGCCTCCCCTTCGGATCCCAACAAATTGTGCTGCTCGCATCCAGCGTCTTCCCGCGACCACACTTCATCACACACACTTTATATCGATAGACTATTATATCAATTTAACTAGCAGAAATGCAAAATACTGTAGTTTAACGAGTATAATATTTTAATCAAGAGCTATTTAGTCTATGACAGATTTAGAGTAGCACGATAATGAAGTGCATTGGTTCAAAGACTGGTATAATGTCAACATGTAATGTATCCAGTCTAAACTGATTAGACTTGAAAACTAAGTTACCGAGTAATAATTGTGCAATCAACAATTTTTATATTACCGTCTACGAGTAATTAATAATTAATGTTGACTTCAAGGATGAATTTGATTATTATGTTGTAGTTATTTAGCCAGTTTGCGTGGTTGGTAAATGCTTGCCTTTTACGCTGCATGTCCAGGGTTCGATTTCCACCTAGGAGAAATATTTGTGTGAGTAGGTCTGTTTGTCCTGAGTCTGGATGTAATTATTTATATGAGTATGTGTAGTATTTACAAACAAAAGATAGTATATGTAATATATCAGTTAACTGGTTGCCATAGTACAAGCTCTGCTTAGTTTGGGATCAGATGGCCGTGTGTGAAAATGTCCCAGGAAATTATTATTATATTGTAGTTAGGATTTCGTTGATTTTCATTTACTAGACTCTGCATTTTTAAGCGTCTTTGTAAAATACTATGTTTCAATAAGTACAGAAATATTTCACTCAATACAGTTATTCGTCTATTTGTAATTTTAAGAAGGTTTTCTAGCAGATGTAGGTATAGAAGTGCAAAACAATTAATGCCACATCGGTAGATACACTTTAAACTTAACATGGTTTTTATTACGTAGGCAGTAAGAATGGTTTTTGTGTGGCAAAAGTATAGACTGGCGTAGATCAACTATACAGTAAACTTAACATCGAAAAACAATGCGTTTCACGACGTGACGTTATGTAACAAAAATAATTCTGGCTAGGTGGCCGATCTTTTAAAAATATATTTATATGGTTTCACTAAGACAATTTACCAAACTCCAAACTGCATTACATCACTCCGAATGCCATCCACAACAATGTCCAAACTTTCCCCACTGCCTCAGCAAATGGGTCAATGGGTCTTATCATTAATCTAACTAGTACAAATATTTAGCAACCTCAGCCCCACCCCTTAGGAGATGAAAACTAAATGTTTGGCTGTACCTACTTAGATTAGGATTTTATTTTGGATTGAGTCCTCTCTCATCTCTACCCTATTTGAAGCAGCGAATGCTTCCAAGCCTAACTGTTGCCAAACGCCAAATGTATTCAAGAGTAATAATAATAATATCCTGGGACATTATTGAAACACGGCTATCTGATCCCAAACTAAGCGGAGCTTACAACTAATATGGGAACCAGATAACTTATGTACTAATTATACTACTTCCCTTTTGTAAAGACATACTTATATAGATAATTACACCCAGACAAGACAAACATACATGTTCACACTCGCAAATATGTGTCCTGGGTGAGAATCGAACCCACGATATGCGGCGTGAAGGGCAAGTGTCTATCAACCACACCAGCCGACTCGTCAAGGCTTTTAACTTAACAAAAAGTTTACTGCAACTCGTTTAGTAACAAATCATAAATCTTCCTCCATTTAGCTACATTTAATTTGAGTTTAAAACTATATAAAAATAAATAAAAGTGGGAGCCACAAGCCGCAACAAAATGGCAGACATTATTCCACAAGTAAGGCTAGTTGAGCTCGCCGCCCGGCTCTGTTTGACTAACAAACTAACTCGTATTTATTAAGTCAGTAGCCATTTATTGCGTTCACGTTAGTTGGAATTTAAACGCTTTGTTAACTATGAAAAGTTGCAGTGTTGCGTTTATTTAACTTAGAGTTTATTATATTTACATTGACTGTGTGTACTTTAATTAAATTAACTCTCTGTTACATTACTAAGACACCTTGGATATTCAGTTTAAGCTTACTGTTCGTTTTATCTTTTCCACCTTCAATATTAAGGCTGCACATTTAGTAAGAAACAATAGAAGATTGTATGAAAAGAAATCGTTATCGTAAATCTATATATATATATATATATTAGGTCTTTACCTATGAAATTGCCGTTCTGCAGTACTGGCCATTTCAAATCAAAATAATTTTTGTTTGGCTAAGAATTCTAATTTCAAATTAATTTTATTTTAAAAACATGGATTCTTTTTTCCAAAAGTAGTCATTTCTTTATTGATTAGTGTTACATTTTCATCGCATTTCAATCTTTTTCGTCATCATGGATACGTTAAAAATTCGAGTAATTATGGAATATGAGTACCGTCGTGGCAGCAACGCGGCACAAGCGGCACGCAACATCAACGACGTTTACGGAGCTAACACTACAAACCAACGCACCACCTGTTATTGGTTTGCTCGCTTCCGTTCTGGAAATTTCGACCTGAAAAATGAACCTCGCGGTCGTCCGAAGACTTTGGTCGACAATGACGAATTAAAGGCGGTTGTGGAAGCTGATGATACACAATCTACGGCTGAATTAGCAGCAGCTTTCGACGTTAGCGTCAAAACAATATTGGTCCATTTGCGTCAAATTGGCAAGGTAAAAAAGCTTGACAAATGGGTGCCCCACGAACTCAATGATCGCCAGCGCGAAGTACGCGTCGAGACGTGCCTTGCACTGCTCAACAGACACACAAATGAAGGAATTTTGAACCGCATTGTTACCTGCGATGAAAAATGGATTCTGTTTGATAACCGCAAGCGCTCAGCAAGTTGGTTGGATCCTGGTTCAGCACCTAAACAATGCCCTAAACGAAAACTTACCCCTAGAAAAGTGATGGTCACTGTTTGGTGGTCTAGCGCCGGTGTGATTCATCACAGCTTCTTACCAAACGGGGTGAGCATTACTGCAGATGTGTATTGTGAAGAACTGAGCACAATGATGGAGAAGCTGGCGCATCTCCAACCAGCATTGGTCAATCGCTCGTCTCCGCTGCTCCTGCATGACAACGCGCGACCTCATACTGCACAGCAGACGGTCTCCAAGTTGTAAGAACTGGGGTTGGAAGCTCTCCGTCATCCGCCCTACTCACCAGACCTTGCGCCTACAGACTACTACTTTTTCCAGAATTTGGATAACTTCTTGGCGGGAAAAAAATTCAATACCCGAGAGGCAGTACAAAATGCCTTTGAAGAATTTGTTGCCTCCCGTCCAGCTGATTTCTTTAAGAAGGGCATCAATAAACTGCCACTGCGATGGCAAAGATGCATTGATTGCATGGGTGATTACTTCGATTAATACAAATAAAAAAATTCATGAAAAAAATTCGTTTAAATTTTTTCATACAAAACGGCAATTTCATAGGTAAAGACCTATTATATATATATATATATATATATAAATCAATGCCATTTTTCGTTGTAAGGTTATAACTCAACAACGCCTTTACCGATTTGGCTACTTTTGGTCTTGAATTATTCGTGGAAGTCCAGGAAAGGTTTGTACGAAGAGAAAATTGAAAAAAAAGTATTGAAAAAGTGTAAAATCAACATCTTTCTATACTACCATATACAAACAATTTGTACTAATACTTAAAAGCGTAGCGAAGCACGTATCGGGCCGCTAGTATATTATATATATAAAAATCAATTGTTGTTCGTTAGTCTCGCTAAAACCCGAGAACGGCTGAACGGATTTATCTAATCTTGGTCTTGAAATGTTTGTGGAGGTCTAGGGAAGGTTTAAAAGGTGAGAAAATATCGAATAATTGCCGGGAAAACAACCCTTTTCTTTTTCCCATATAAACGATTTCATTAAGATTATTTTATACAAAAGGTTAGGTCTTTTATTTATCGATTGAGGCAGTACGAAGTCTGCTGGGTCAGCTTGATAAAAACCACGCCTACGCTACCCTCTATCACGACGGTAACCGATCATATCTGAGCCCTTTACAAGCTCGTAAGCTCATACTTAAGCCTCTAAGATGTGTGAGAACGCAAAGAGACGCGAGTATAAATAACAAAGCAGTGTAAGGTTCTGCTCAGATGTTCTCACCTGTCTGTAAGTGATTGGTGAGGTAAATCAACGGGGCTAGCGGTCAGTCCCTAGATGCACGATCAGAGTGGTTACATTTTAGAGCGTCTCCGTGCTTCAGAGGGCACGTTAAGCTGTCGGTCCCGGTTGTAGCCATTAGTCAACAGTGGTTAAGTCATGTCAGAGGCTTACTAGGCGGCTTGAACAACTTTGGCACACTCTGATAACCACTGCCCATACGATAAGTAAGTAAGTAAGTGTTAGAATGCGACTGCTGTAACTAGAGATGTGCGAGTAAGCTAGGCCGTGCTTGGAGGCCGCACTCTATGATAGAATTATGTTTGTACCTGCTAAGTTAGGTTAGGTTAGTTAGGCTTCATGCGGTCTTAGGCATTTCAGTTCAATCGCGAGGTTCTCAAGTAGATTTATATTAAGAAGTTATGTAAATTAAGTTACTTGAATAATACAAAATATCCCTAAGGCCTCCTACGCACTATGCGGCTAGCCGCAATGCGGCCAGCCGTGCGGCTGACCGTGCTCAGGTATTTGTACGAGAAAGTAGTTTTTATTCGCTCTGTGATGCGGCAGCCGGTCAGGAATATTGATTGCTGACGACTGACCGCATATTATAATTATGAATAAATTTAAATTGAATTGAATTATTTAGTTATGATATCGTAGAGTTATTTTCATGAACGTTGTAAATTTTGTTTTCGATGGCAGTTATAACTATAATAATTCAATCAGTACAGTCAAAATTTGGCCATAGTGCCTAGTTTTAACCGAAACTTGAGAATTCTTCTTTTTCGGAGATTATATTTTTCGGATTTTAATCCAGAACATACATCCTGTTGAACACACTACCGATAGACTAACGGGACAGTTTGATTTCCTCATCCCTAAGCAAGCCCATTTCGTTCAATTCATCACTCCGACAGCAATCCGAATGGCATCCACAAGTGTCCACAACTATCTCCAAACTTTCGTCACTACCTCAAATAGTTTAAACATTCGGCAGTTATCTTTTAGCGGAACAATCACTATATCAATCGAACCAGTTCCAATAGTTCAGTTTGGCGAGTTGGAAGAGGAAATACTTATGCTTATGCTTGGCTGGCTAGACGGCTTGAGCCCTCGCTCAATCCACCTTCTGGGGAAGCAGTGACAGCTTCCAAGGATAACTGTAAACACAGTGATCGAAAAAAACTAAGGACTTGTAAAATTTTTCTTCCATTTGTACACACGGCTTCATATCAAGCTATACATTTCCAGTATAAGCTGATCTTGCTTTGTATAGTATTTTCATACAATGAGGAAGTCAGCTTATATTGGAAATGTATAGCTTGATATGTAGCCGTGCGTACCTTGTTCATTTACAAGATTTATTTGAATCCTTACGACTTTATTCGTTTAAATTTTGGTGTTGTTACTCAGTATTGTCAACTTTTGTACAATTAATAATATCTGGAGACAATGTCACACAGATCATCCTAGCCCCAAACTAAGCAAAGCTTGTACTATGGGTACCAGGCGACGATATACATACTTATATAGATAGATAAATACATATATACATATAAAACATCCATGACTTAGAAACAAATATTCGTGCTCATCACACAAATATTTGCACTTACCGGGATTCGAACCCAGGACCACCAGCTTCGTAGGCAGGAGCACTACCAACTAGGCTATGGTGACCGTCAATTTGCATGTTTTGTTACCATTTGTAGCGATGATAATTAATTGAAACCCCCTCATCACACTAATATTACAAAGGCGAAAGTTTGTGACAGTGTTAGTATGTATGTTTGTTACTTCTTTACGTCTAAACGGCGGGATCGATTTTAATACATTTTGGTATGGAATTAGCTGATACCGTGGATTAACACATAGGCTATAATTTATAAAGTTTCACGAGGGTAAAACCGCAGGGCACAGCTAGTATTCTATAATTGACATTGATTTGCGATGTGTGTATAATACTTTTCCCTGTGTATGTATATTTTTGCTACAAATCATAATGCAGTGATAATGCAAGAAATAGCAAAGTCAGAGCTATCATCAGAGATCACGTATATGTCACGTTATATCACGTCTATAATTGACGTCACAAGGCCGTCATCGAGTGATCTGTCAGATGTAACCTTTAATTCACCATATCCAACGTTAACAAACTGTTTACTACAGTTTACTAGATAACCCCAGCACCTAACCGATACGAACTGATTAGCGTAAATGTGATTAACATTAAGATGAAAAGTACCTATTCACAGAGTAAACAGGTGACGAATATGCTGAGCTATAATATATCTTAGGTGAGTATTTCCATAGTAACATCTACATCCTCCTTAAGGTAAGAGAACTCGTAAATCTGATCTGCCGGTATGTTTTATTCTCTATTGTAGGTAAATGGCAACGTGCCTCCCCTTTTTAGAGAGTCAATTCCCGCCGTATATGTCATTGTATGAATCCTCAATTTTGAGTTTATTTTTTATATAATATTTCATACTCACCTATTATATATTAAAATCATAATTAATGAAGACCTACAGCACATATCATGCGACGGCAACCACCAAGAGCAAAAGGTAGAAGTCAGGTAGGAATGTAAGGGTAGGAGCAGAAGGCTAACCAGGGGGGCTACCGCCTATGTCGCCGATCATCATCTTCGGCGTTCAAATAGATGAAGGTTAAAAATTACTATACCATTAGTTCAATCGGCTTCCATAAGCACATGTGACGTCATAAATGATCCAGCATCGATTTTCAACATTGAAGCCGATTGATCGAATGATTCAGTCATTATAATTTTCATCTAATTTGAACGCCGATCACGATGACCGGCGAATTAGGCAGTACCCTCTCTAGGTGTAAAACACCTTCCTGCGGGTGAAAATATGTTTTCTCTTTAGCATAAAAGATGTCAAAGTTTTATATTAATACTTTTTATGATATGTACATAAATTATTTCAATGAAGATGTAAATGACATTAAGAGAAATATCAAATTATTTTTTAGTGTTTGTCTGCACTGAATGACCTTTACGTACAAGTGAAGATTTGTTGTAACAAAGCCCTCGGTCCCGGTTCTCATGTCATTACCGTACTGGTCATTCGATGGATGTAGTTCCATCGTTTCTGTTAGCCAGCCGACAAAAGCGACTCATATACGAGTATGAGAAAAAGGAAAGAATGATAAAAGTTTGAAGAAATTCCCAAAGTGAAAGAAAAGGAAGGATATTATTAGGTAATGTTTATCGATTTTTAATGGTAATTCTTCATCGCTGCTCCGTTTTGGTTTAGATTTTTATCATAAGGGCATTGTGGATAAAACGAATTTCATGTTTACCAATTTTGCCATTAGGAATGCGCCCTAAGGGTATTGGGATGAAGCGGGGTTCATTGTTTCCCAATTTTTTATTTAAATGTACTTCATCCGGAGGATATGTGTATTAATGGATTAATTGTTTAGCATTGTAAGTTTAATTTTGAATCTGGGAATTTTTGTACGATATTGATTCTCAATTTTGGGTTAAGAGAGCTAACCTAAGAGAAACTCTTACAATTAAATTCCTGGGACCTTATTCACACGCGTCCTGGGTGGGAATCGAACCTACATCCTGCGACGTGAAATGCAAGCATTTACCAACCACGCCAACGGTCTAATTATTGGTTTACCTTGATGATTTAAGGGATGTGACCTAAAAGGGGCTTATTTGCTACATGTTATGCGCGAAGGCAAATAAAATGTTAAGCGTCAAGTTTCAATATTATGACTACACCTGGAAACAATGCTGCATATAATATGCAAATGCGATGCATTGGCAAGACACAGAATGGCCATCCTGGGGCTGGCATATCCAGAACCAGGAGACTACAAGGATCTACCCCTAAGAAGCGTACTGGATTATGTGCAGACTTTATTCAGGGCTCTAGGGATAGAATAAAAACCAGTGGGGGATAGTACAAAAAATCCTTAAGGGCAGAAGTGCTTTACGCAAGTACACCCCAAGAAAGACATATAGATAAGATAAGATGACTACACCTGAGTTTGATTGACTGCTGGTAGGTATCTATATTCAATCCAACTCATATGTAGGTTAGACGATACACGATCAATCTGGACCACGATCATTTATCATTTTAAACTAGAGTGACGTCATAGTGATATTATTAACTAGACTAAACAGTACGTAGATTAAATCACTTGAAAAATAGTTTTTAATCTCTGACACAAAAGAAGACTGGAATAAAAATAGGTTACGTTAGAGACATACAGACACGACTAGGACCATGACGTTTCCGAGCTTTAGTTTTTAATAAATTAAAAAAGTTATATGATACATTCGGCACCATAGAGGTAGAGGTAAATAGGTTTAATGATATTTGGTATTAACCAACTTAGTGCACACGATGTTCTAAATTCAAATTTAATTTACCCTCTAGAGGATAAAAACGACTTTTCCACTCAGATTTCGAAGAACAAAAATACTTTCTCCGAGATGGGGTGATGTAAAAATAGGTTACGTTGGGGACACGACTAGGACCATGACTTTTTTCTTTAAATAATAAGATGTAAAATAGACTGGCAATATAATTATTATTTTAGGTACCTACCAAATATCGCAAAAAATGAATTAAAAGTGTGGTCTTTTTCCTTTAATTTTATTTTAAATTAAACTCCTTCGTTATTTTAAGTTACATAGTGGACTAAATATGAGTAGGCATAGGTTGCAACTTACTATAGACACTTAATTAACCCGCCTGTTACTGGAGTACTTTATAAAGAATAGCAGAAGTAGATATCTGTAATATGTGGAAACAAACTATTTAAATAGCTATAAAATTTTATTAAAAAATGTGGTTTGTTGGTAAATACCCCGTAAGTATAGAACACAATTCCAAATCAGCCTGGAACTTATACTTACATAATTGTTTGATTAGTGTTTTATTTTTATTTTTTAATTACCTTAATAAAATAGAAAATTGTCTACTTAATAAAAAGTAAAATATTCGGTCAATTTCTTGTCTTTGTTTGTTTTCTTCGTTTTTAAAAAGATGACGCCTGCACTAGGAAATCCTATCCCTGTGTCGTGGGGTACTTTACAAACATATAATAGACGGACACAAATTACATCCAGACTAAGAACAAAACATGAAATAGGTCACACAAATAGCTGTCCGGCGCGGGACCCGAACCCACGACACGAAGTGGCGAGGCGACTGTCTTAGCCGTTGCCACACGTGCAGTCAAATTAAAAACTTTTAAACTAGATTACATATTGCTTAGTTGAGACTAAGCTAAGTAAGTATAAATGCTGAGTGGATATTGGCACATATCTTATACCTATATCATGGAACTAACTATCTATCTATATGCTAAAGGTCAACGTAGACATAAATAGTTAGTGTACCAAAAAAAACGTGAAATAAAAACACATAGTCATATTTAAGAGTCTTGACATATTGAATATACGGTTTTAAGCTATCATTTTTAACCACGATTGATGAATATCCTGTTTACAATAACTATTTAAGTGGATATGACCGTATGTGTATAAAATATACACATACGGTCATATCCACTTGAATATTTACTGTAAACAGGATATTTATCAATAAATACTAAAATAACGGATAAAAATTAAATGTAGAAATGTTAAAATAGAAGCATAAATGGTAAAATAATTAATATAAATATTGATCGATCCACATGACTAAGTAACTAGTACCTACAGTATGAGTAAATAAAATATTAAATGAAAAAAAAATTCTTCACGTACTACAAGTTTTAAACAAGTAACGTTGTGGCGTACCATGTCGCACACTTATGGTCTTTGTCCATCTCCCCGAAGAATATCTATACATATAATAAAATCATAGGAAAGTCAAAACTGTACATTGAATATGTTTTTTTAATTATAGTTGGGACGTGATCTACAATCGATATCGAAAAAAAAATATCGTTTTTAGAATTTTTGTATGTTTGTCTGTATGTATGTCCGGGCTAAACTCAAAAAGTACAGCATGGATTTACTTCAAATTTTACATGAATATTACTAAGAGGTTGGGTTAAAATATATATACATATTATCACGCTGTCACCTACGGGAGAGGAGCTGTGATAATTAATGTATAATATAAAGTTTAACGCAGGTAAAACCGCGGGGCGCAGCTAGTTTTATATATTTTTCTAGTGTTGAATTAAGATACCTAAGGCGCCATCCTTAGTAGCTGAGTAACTCACCCGGCGGACCCATCTGTGACCACGATAAAGATAACTTTATCGAAACTGCCAGTAAATAAAATGAAACAAAGAAGTGTTTATACCCAATAAATTTTATAACTGCAAAAGTGTGTATGTATGAATGTATAGATGTTTGTACACAACCCTATACACAACGGATTTTGATAAAACTTTGTAGTAATATAGCTTGTTTATCCAAATAACACATAGGCTATAATTTATAAACTTTAACGCGGGAAAACGGGGCACCGCTAGTACCCAATAAATAATACCAATACGCCACATAATTATGTAAAAAGCGCTGAAAAAGACGTCATAATATAGTTATACTAGCGGCCGTCTGTAACTTGGTCTGCACGGATTTCCTTTAGACTTCCTTTATTTTGTTCTGCCACAATTTTTTTTTTTTTTGGTCAGTGATTGAAACATAATATAATCATAATTATGATCGTGTGTTGTTTTGTTTATTGATATACGCTTTTATACATGATTAGTGTATCATAATTATGATTGTGGCATCTTTTTTGTTCATTGATAATCAGTAAGTATATTGGTTAGATATCTTAAATATATCTCCCTATTTTTATTACACGTTGTAGGTGTGTAATAAAGTTGAGTGATCCATGAAGGATACCCATTATCCGAATCGCTACTCTAATGCTTCATTTGGGAAAAACATAACATAAAATTTAATATGATATACATTAAATTTTATGTTATGAGCCTTTAGTTCCTTAATTAAGTTATTTTGCCTCGTTGATTTACTGGTAGCCTGATCATCAGCAACATCATTATATCAGCCGAAAGACGCCCACTGCTGGACAAAGACCTCCCCCAAAGAGCTCCACGATTGCCGGTCTTGCGCTACCCGCATCCAGCGGCCTCCACCGACCCTCACAAGGTCATCGGTCCATCTTGTAGAGGACCAGCCCCGCTGCGTCTTCCGGTTCGTGGTCACCACTCGAAAACCTTTCTGCTCCAGTGGCCGTCGGTTCTACGAGCTATGCCCACTGCCACTTTAAATTGGCATTTTTTCAGCCTATGTCGGTTACTTTGGTTCGCCAGCGGATTTTAACATTTTTCTCCAAGCATAGCTGTTAAATATCGGAAGGAAATTAAACATATACTTGTTATTCCCTGGTAAAAGGAGAAATTATGGTTACTATTGACTGTGGTACTTTGACGTATATAATATTTTTTTTTTGCATAGTACATGAATTTTGAAAGTATGTTATCCAAAAAAGGTTCGATTCCTAATAGCCCTCTCCATCGCTTTTTGGGTGACCCTGCGCTATCAGATAAAGCCCATAGTGAGCGACCATATCTCTGTCCATACGTCATCACTGGCCACACACACTGGTCGAAAACTTTTCACTTGAGAAACTGCGGCAATTAGGTCTGAATATGCTACCTAGCTTCCCGAACGCTGCCCTAATCGATAGCCTGATCAACCCTTGATAATATTGACCTGAGATATATGAGATACCGACTACCATCGACAACGACAACATGTTGTTGGGCTTTTCTGCTAAGGACAGGGTTGAGTAACAGTTCCGGAATCAGGAAAGTGGTGTTGTTACATTCCCGTGTCTTTGGAGAAAAAGTAGTTCGCAGTCAGTTCTGCGCTTGATGTTTGTGGCCGGACGTGTCAGATTGTTTGGATATCAGATTATAACAGTGGAAAAATATACAGTGCATTTGTATTTGCGTATACTGTTTCCAAAAATAAGTCCTGAGTAGGTGGCTAGCATCCGTTGCGATTGTCGCCGCAAACGAAAATAATAGAGATCGCACTTGTTTTAAATTCGACCACTTTCTATTGTCAAAGGTTATGGAAATCAACTACAAATTATATTAATCTGTTCTCAGTTTTCACACTCAGTTTGTCATCTTTTCTCAGTTTGTCAAAAGCATGATAGTTAAAGCGTTTCTCTTTTTATGTTACTTCTAATGCCTAGTATATAAAAATATTAGCTTTCTACACTTCTTCTCCATATGAACTTTAACTGTTCCAAGTTTCATACTCCTCCGTTCGCGCCACTTTTATTAAAAGGGGTACAAAGTTATTGCCCACCGTATTAATATTATGATTAAATGACGCCCATTAGATATATGTATAAAGTTGTTTGAGCATATTTTTCTTTCTCGTATGGCCAGTGGTTACCCTGGTGTCAGAGTTGTTCAAGCCACCCACCACCAGTAGGCTACTGATATGGCGGTAAGCTGTTGATTAATGAAAACAACCAGAGTCGACAGCTTAGCACGCTCAGAAATTAAACCACTTTAACGGTAACCCATCTATGGAATATCCGCGTGCCTAGGTGCATTACCTCGCCGATCACTTACGGACCAGTGAGTGCAACTAGCCATGAGCGCCTCGTTATGGTACAGACGCCAGCACATCAAGCTACCCTAATCTGTTTAATTTCCCCAATTGAAAGTGAAACTTATACTTATGTGATAAGGTAAAAATCTATAAAAGAAATTTGACAGATTGGGGTAGCTGGATGTGCTGGCGTCTGTACATAAAACAAATAGTGCATAATATAAACACCAACTGGTACCTGTAAATTATAAATAGCTATACATTCCTATCTTAACTTAGTCTACCTACTTCTTAATCTCTTCACCACCTCAAGGTCGACTGGGAGAAAATGCCCAAAGCATTAAGTCCACCTTTGTTCAGCAATATACTACAGTATATCAATAATAAAGAAATACTAGGCTTAATTAATTCATAAACAAACGCATAAAGCGGTCACTCTGTCACACTAATTATCTATCACTCGCCATTATGCCACTGCTATAATCACTCAATCCACTTGTTAACACTTACAAACTTTAGAAGCTACTCCATAAACGTAGCTTAACAAAAAATCCACATATTCACATCAATACTTATAACTTTTGCGCAATTTAGTTAACTTAGATTTAATATTTATAATAATATTGACATAGAAACGTGTAAACCACGCCGAGATTAGCAATGAACTGGGTATAATACTATATGGATATATTGGATCGAGGTTCGTTAGGGCGCGCTCAATTAGATTGTATGTGCTAACTTAGTTATGATTAATGATGTACGGTCAGCAACAAAAGTGAAATTATAATAATAAATATTAAAAATAATAATATCCTGGGACATTATTTACACACGGCCACTGATCCCAAACTAAGCAGAGCTTGTACTATGGAAACCAGATAACTGATATACTACATACTTTTGTAAATACATATATCGATAATTATACCCAGACTCAGGACAAACACAGAGATGTTCATGCACACAAATATCTGTCCTGAGTGGGAATCGAACCGACGACTTCCGGCGTGAAAAGCAAGCATTTGCCAACCACACCAACAGGCCCGTCTCGTATGTATAATGAAATGAAATGAAATAATGAAAATTATTCAGAAATTGGGTATTAACATACACTTGTACTGGTCAAGCTCACCATGCAGTACTTACACAAACATAGTCAAATACAGTATAAAAGTAACATAAAAAATTAATTAATCCGTCCGTGCGGGCTGTCACACATATATATTTTATAATACTATTTAAATAACAAGTTACTAAGCTATTATTTTTGAATTTAGTTCTACTATAAGTATCAAAATTGAAGACAAAGAGCAGTTGGCTAGCGCAGACGGCACTTAACCAGTAGCTTAATTTAAGCTACTAATACCTGAGGGTACCCTTATGGGGCTCGGGCTACAGCTCAAGGGGTCGAAAAGCAAAAGAACGAAATTCTAAATGAGGGTGTGATGAATTGTGTTGTTCTTATAATATAATAATACATTCAGTCAAAAAAGTATCGGGAATGGATGATTTGTTTATGGTTCAAAATTCAAATTTTTGATTTTTTTTGTTGTTGTTAGATTGGCACAACTGTTTTCCATTTTGGCGCGGAGTTTGGGTTGCATCTGTTATTACAGTGCTGGTTTTAGTAATATCATATTGCGAATTTCATAATGAACAAAAATATCGAACAAAGAGTTTGTCTTAAATTTTGCATCTCTAATGTAATTTCGTGTTCGGAGTCACTGAAAATGTTACAGAAGGCTTACGGTGAATCGACTTTATCAAAAACTCGTGCTTATGAGTTGTTCAAAGCGTTCAAAAGCGGTCGAGATGTGATGAAAGATTTGCTTCGCTCTGGTAGGCCATCATCGTCTGCAACTGAAGTTAACATCGCAAAAGTGAAGGAAATAGTGACTGAAAATCCTCATTCAACTCTGAGAGAGATAGCCGCCGAACTTTCTGTATCTCACGAGTCGATTCGTACCATTTTAACTAATCATTTGGGTATGCAACATGTTGCCGCTCCGCTAGTCCCAAAAGATCTGAATGTTCTCCAAAAACTCATATGGTAGAAGGAGTCAATTCCGACCCAACATTCATGAAACGCATTGTTACTGGTGACGAGACGTGGGTTTACGAGTTTGTCATGCAAACTAGTCAACAAGCTTCGGAGTGGCGCCTTCCAACTGAACCGAAACCGAAAAAACCACGCCAAAGTCGATCAAAAGTCAAAGTCATGTTGACTGTTTTCTTTGACTATCGCGGTGATGTGCACTCTGAATTCTTACCGGAAGTTCGAACGGTAAATAAAGAATATTATTTGAGCGTTATGCGGCGTTTAAGAGAGCAAATTCGACGAAAAAGGCCAGATTTGTGGAAAGAAAATTCTTGGACGTTGCACCACGATAATGCGCCTTCGCACAAGGCCATCATTGTGAACGAATTTTTGTCCAAACACTCAACAAATACCATCCAGCAACCACCATATTCACCAGATATGGCTCCAGCTGACTTCTTTCTTTTTCCTAAACTCAAATTACCACTTCGTGGTACCCGTTTTCAATCGGCAGAAGACATAAAGGAGAATTCGCGGCGAGATCTGAACTCAATTCCGAAAGCAGCGTTTAAAAAATGTTTTGATGAATGGATTATTCGTTGGCGTAAGTGTATCGTTTCTGGAGGAGCATACTTTGAAGGTGATAAAATAAATTTGGATGAATAACGAACATTTTGTATATTATTGATCTTTTCCCGGTACTTTCTTGATACACTTCACTTTCTACATCACTCCAGTTCGAATTTCTTCTCCAATTTCAACGGAGACTATGATCAATAGTTTAAAAACTGATAATATGAGTACACTGAAGAGATCACAATACTTATTTTTCTATTTACAGTTTTATATTGCCAATGAACTGGGTATAATAATAATGATGTAGTCGCAGTGGATTGAAGTTTGTTAGAGCGCGCTCAACTAGTTTGCATGAGCTAACTCAGCTAAGATTACTGATACACGCTCGGCTATAGAAGTATATTCCCAGAAACTAGGTTCCTATCAATACGGGGCTTCCATAAAACTTGTTAGCATATAATATAATCTAGTAAAGCTCGTTCTAAGAAACCTAGATCTAAGATATCTTTAACATCATTATTATAACCCTTGATGTAATATTACTTAAAAGAGATTAAGAAGTTCTTTAGAGCATACTCAAATATATTATGTTAATCATGTACTGTCAGCAAAAGAAGCAGCATCGCAAGAGCTAGACTGCTATCGCCGTCTATTAATTTGGGACTTACTTACTAATAGCTGTGCCCCGCGGTTTTACCCGCGTTAAACTTTATAAATTATAGCCTATGAGTAATTCCAGGGTGTCAGCTAACTCTATACCAAATTTTATTAAAATGGCTCCAGCGATTTAGCCGTCAAGAAGTAACAAACATACACACTCACAAACTTTCACCTTTATAATATGAGTGTGATAAATCTTCAGTAAAACGTGGAAATGTTTTAAGTTTATTTTATTTTAGCAATAAGGTATAAGCCGGTTGATATTAACAATGAAGTGACTCAAATATACGTAATAGTACAAAAACTCACTGTTCCTGTAAACTATCGGTGAGACATAAAAACACTAATAAATACCTTATCTTAAACAAACATTTAAAAACAAATTGAGGATTTCAT
The DNA here is from genome assembly GCA_951640165.1 of Pseudoips prasinana. NCBI lineage: Eukaryota > Metazoa > Arthropoda > Insecta > Lepidoptera > Nolidae > Pseudoips > Pseudoips prasinana. The sequence continues at coordinate 23,852,007 of OX621251.1, read as the reverse complement.
AGATACAAACGATTTTACTACTGCATTTAAATTAGTTTATTCCTAATAAGGTTTTGTTGCTGTCTGTACAGTAGGTATACATGTGACTAGAACTACCGATATTACAATGTTTTCTTTAAAATAAAATTAAATAAAAAGGTTTTTATTCACGTAGACTTTAAAAAAGCGCTTGTAAATAGTCAGAAAATGTTTGTAGTAATACAGTTATTATTTCTAGTTACTTATTACAGATATTTAGGTACACGGAATGCTAAAACATTTATACAATTTATTTTATAATGGTAGTGATATTTAGCTAGCTTGTATTAAGTTATTGTCAAGGAGATTATGTTTAAGTTTAATTATTGAAATTTATTAAATTTATTACTTTAGAGAGATGGGTAATAAAAGTTGATTAATTTATCGAATAAATTTATTTAAATATCTAGTAAACACATCAGCTGTTAAAAATTCACGTGACCAGCAGTATAGGTGTCCAAGCTGAATTAAGTAACACAATATAATGGCTTAAGTTCTACCTATTTACTATACAAAGTACCGACATTAAATTTGTATGTACAAAATTAGTACTTTTTTTACTACTTAGATACTAATATTAACTAATCGTTTCAACAGACCATAACACTGATAGAGAGTGCACCTGTATTTCTGCAGTCATTACAGATGACTAATATCCATTAGGCAGTCATATTACATTATTGTTATTAGTTAATGTTCAAATATTGGTATACTAGCTGTGCGCCCCGGTTTCGCCCGCTTTAACTTTATCAATTATAGCCTGTGTTATTTGAATATTGTATGTATATATACTCTATATTACTACAAAGTGTCATCAAAATCCATTCCGTAGTTTGTGTGAAACAGTAACAAACTAGCGCATTTATAATATTCGTAGGATTTTTGACAATCGCCCAAAAAGACGGGAAATAAAAAATTGTACCCAAAAACCGACACAACTTTTTGGGTTGCAATTTTTGTTTTTGTTTCTACGGTTATCAATGTGAAGATATTATAAATAATAATTATTTATTCAACTACCGTTTAGCTCACTAAAAATCTATATGAAGATCGAGTATACACTGTGTGACATAGATCGACGCCTCTCCTTTGAAATCAACAAACACAAACGTGTAAGTACATCTACATTTTTTTATTTTTTTAATAATAACAGGTTATATGTAGAGAGTAAAAAAAATAACGCCAAGAAGACTATAACAGACATGAGAGGACTGTGAGTATAAATGTGGGGATGGTAGTATTTATATATTGATTATTAATATAATAAGACTTTCAGTAAATTCATCAGACTATCCCTATGGGGTTTTTGTTACTAATTACTTAAATTCTGGTTTACAGCGAGGAAATATTAATATATTGAATACTAGCTGTGCCCCGCGGTTTTACCCGCGTTAAATTTTATAAATTATCATAGCTCCTCTCCCGTAGGTGATAGCGTGATAATATGTAGCCTATATGTTAACCCGACCCCCTAGTAATATTCATGCAAAATTTGAAGTAAATCCATGCAGTACTTTTTGAATTTAGCCCGGACATACATACACACAAACAGACACACAGACAAAAATTCTAAAAACTATATTTTTGGTTTCGATATCGATTGTAGATCACACCCTTATATCCTTTTAATAAAATATTCAATGTAAGTACAGTTTTGACTTTCCTACGATTTTATTATATGTATAGATTTTATTTATTTTGTTGTACAGGTGACTACTTATGTACTTGTAGTGGCTTAAATGTAACCATCATTCATGTAACTTGATCAGAAGAAAGAAACACCGCTATGCGAAAATAAAGTAAAGTTCAGTGGCGGTCATACCCGAAAATAATGTATGACAATTATGATACGCGAAAGTTTTAAAGTGTCTAGACTCTGTCTACACTCACGAACAGCGCGATCAACTCAACTAATAATAGATACAAGACAAGTCTATTTCTAAACCATTAATAAAACATAATCTGAGTCAATCAGTCGGCCTTCGGACCACCTGGTTTCCTTGTACGATCATAAGGCCAATTTAAATGCTCTCGTACATGCTTATGTTAATCAAACCCATTGAATAGAAAAGATTGTTGGCATAATGGTTTGATACCGAAAAAGGCATCATTATGCTGAGCATTTGATTGCTTGTAAATAGTTTGAAGCCAACTGAGTAGGTAAGTTAAATTCTATGATTCTTATAACAAACCATAGATTAGACCATAAACTGGAACAAAGAAGCAATGCAATCGCTTCTGGATGCCACCGATACCAAGAAGACGTCTTTTTTTTATGCAAAATGGGTTTGCGCTTGACCACGATCTCATCTGATGGTAAGTGAAGATGTGGTCGAAGGTGGACCGCGCGATCCCATAAGATGTCTGGAAGAGTCTGGAAACACGTCGTTTGGGAGGTAGTTCCACAGCTTAGCCGTGCGTTTGGTTTAGGTTAAAATAAGATTGAAAATAGGTCAGGAAATATTAGATTAATGACTTCAAAAGAAGAAAGTTATTAATCTAGTAACTTTAATAATTGTTTTTGTATTCGATGGTAAATACAAATCTGTCGTCGTATCAAAGAAATTTGTAAATCATTAATTTAAAATAAGAAAGAAAAGAAAAAGTCAGGAATGTACTATTTTGTTGAAAACTAGCTGTCCCGGCGAACTTCGTTCCGCTATATTTTCAAATTATTTAAATGTATTGTCACTCTCTCACACTCACCGCTTCGTGTCGCGGGTTCAAGTCCCGCGCCGGACAACTATTTGTGTGACCGGGGTAAATTTTTATTTTAACTATTTATGATAGTTTAAAATAAAGATTTCATCATCATCATCATTACAGCTTAAATAAGTCCACTGCTGGACAAGCCTCCCTCAAGAATCATCTTGAGGGGATATGCCATAATCGCCACGCTTGGCAGGCGGGTTGGCGATCGCAGTATGATGGTCGTAGTACTCAGAAGAAAGCTGCTTCCCGTCCTCTGATAGATATTCCCTCGGGTCGACTTCTACGCCCCCCACGGGATGAGATGGGGTGATGATATTCTGATTCTGATATTTGTCGCCGTCACCACACAGCAGAATAAAGATTTAATAAAGATTTACCCCGTAACAAGTACGGGCTCGGGTTACAGTTTTTAAGAAACTTCATCAAATGTAAAAAAGTATACGAACTGTTTTTATATTACGGACAAAAGGGGTGTGATAGGTAAGGTAACACAGAACAGGTTTTCGTATTAACCCCTTCGATTAATAATTTATTGAAACCTAATATTATGATATTACCTGATTTTGATATTACCTGAATATTGTAAATGAACTATGTAAGTATTATTGCATTAATTTGGCCACAAGCCTTATACTGCAGTATTCAGTACAAAAAAAACACCCCTGTATACAATGAACTATTATTATTTTGGTTATGATTATGCGTGTATAAGTTAATTTACTTATAATACGCAAAAACTCATTTATTCCGCTGTCTTTCATTCTAATCGCAGATACCAATAGATACAAAGTTTCTCGTCTGAGCTTCACTGCAACTCAGCAAAAGTATTAAAAGTTGCTGATCGCATGACAAACTTGGAAAACTTAGATTAACTTTGTTGCAATCCAACTTAATGATAAGCCGCGATCAGAATGTAATATCATCGTAGTTTTCTTCACTTCAGCTTGGCAATTCTTAGAACTATGTCGGTCAGTTTGGTTCGCCTGCTTTATTTATATACTTACTTAACGTATAGGCAGTGCTTACCCTAGCGTTAGAGTTCAAGCCGCCCAGTACGCCTTTAACGTAGCTTAATGACTGTTGTCGAATTACTACAACCGGGACCGACAGCTTCAGGTGCCCTCCAATGCATGGAGACGCTCGGAAATTAAACTACATTGGCGGTCACCCATCTATGGACTGGCCGCGAGCCTAGTTGCTTAACTTCGCCGATCACTTACAGACCGGTGAGAACATCTAGCTCTTCTATTTTTCTAGCTGGGAAACTTTCACCTATGGCCCTGGCTCACCCAAAAAGCAATCAAGGGGGTTATACCTTGATTGCTTTTTGGGTGCCACTGGGTTCGCTTTTGATGCCCATAGTGAGCGACTACGTCACTGTTCCGAAAGTCATGACTGGCAACACACACTGGACAAAGACTTTCGACTTGACACACTGCGGAATTTGGGAGGCGAACCTTTTTGACGGTCACCGTAGCCTAGTTGGTAGTGCTCCTGCCTACGAAGCTGGTGGTCCTGGGTTCGAATCCCGGTAAGTGCAAATATTTGTGTGATGAGCACGAATATTTGTTTCTGAGTCATGGATGTTTTCTATGTATATAAGTATTTATCTATCTATATAAGTATGTGTATCGTCGCCTGGTACCTATAGTACAAGCTTTGCTTAGTTTGGGGCTAGGATGATCTGTGTGACATTGTCCCTAGATATTATTATTATTATTTTTAACGTTTGATATTCTATTCTTATGACAGTGGGATTTAAACCTAGCTTTTTAAACACATGTGTCGCAAATCTCGTTTAATTCCGAAAAGGTCTTCTAAACCCCTGTGGTGAGACAAATAGATCTCTTAGAAACATATTAATCACATGTGATACTCATAGTATTTAGGGCACCCGTCACCGTGTTCTATCAGTTTAATGAGCTGGTCGTTACCATTTGGAGCGCGGCTGCGCATAAGTAGGTATTAGTGAGCGCATTGGTGTTTATATTTATATCCAATTTATGAACAATTCTCCCTAACTTTGGTTTAGAATGCTTGATACAACCTCAATTTCACTTTCTCTTTAATTTGGCCCATATAACTTATCCTTGCTCTACCTCACTTCCCTTACCTCTATTTTCTTTCCATTATGAAAGTGAAGTATGTAGAGACGCGAGCACATCCAGCTAACCCAATCTATCAAATTTCTTTTATTGATTTTGAACAATATCACAAAAGCATAAGGTTCACTTTCAATTCGGGAAATTTGTCAGATTGGGGTAGCTTGATGTGCTGGCGTCTGTACTTATGATAGCTCCACATATTAGTCTAGTACTTCTTAATTTGCGTTTCTGATTATCCACCAAAACTTCAAATGTGCTTTACTTTTCCATGTTTCTACTCTCTCGCTGTCCATGTATCAAACTCGCAAAGAATAATACCCAAATACATGATTTAATAATGAGCCTTTACTTGATACTTTTGGATATTTTTGTGGTTAAAAGCTGATTTTGTCAGTAAGTCCTGGTGATGGGTAAAATTATTTTAATTATATTGAAGTATATTTAATATATATATTTATATTTTTTATATGTAAATTGGTTTATGTATTTAGGATTAATATTATCTAAGTATACTTTTTTTACGTATTAGTTACGTAACTTTGTTGGTAAGCTAATTTTGTTCACCATTTCCTTTCTATTCTGTACACTATCTTCTGCCCCTTTCGTTCTCCACATAAATTTTGGTTCATCCAACTCATTCGTTGCCTGGAAGAGATCGCTTTTAGCGATAAGGCCGCCTATTGCATGAACATTACCTTTGTTTATATTACTAAATTGTAAATTATTTGACGCAATAAAGTGTAGCTGATAATTTAAAGATGCATTCATTCAAGATGTATTAAAATATATCTAAAACTATAAATTTCGATAATCAGACCTACGAATAAATCTTTTTTGCAATAACTGAAATCAACTTAATTAATTAATACAAATCATTTCGGTGGATAAATTTAATAAAATATACTATACAGGAAAGCTTAACGTAGGTAAGACGTAAGTATAAAAACCTATAGCATAAAATATCGTGTTTCTGATAAGTAATAAAGTTGTATACGAGAAATACAGATGAGATAAAAATACCTAGTTACAGGTAAACGCTATGAGACGTGTTCATGATGTGTAAATTCTAACGAGGTGCTGTAAATAATTCACGTGGTATAAGTTGCTACTTGAAGTTTATAAGTTCATAATATTCTTGGAAAGATATTTCTTGCAAAATTATATTCCTACACGTCACGACTCGTTTGGCAATCATAGCACTAGGGGTCTATTTCCACTGGATATCTTGCAGTGGAGACGGGTTAGATGCGTTGTCACAGAAATAGAAAACTTAAAAAAACACATGCGGTGCAGTCTTTGGGGACTGCCGATAGAAGTGAATGTCTACCATTTTTTTATTTTTCATACTCGGAAAGTAGGGTATACTTGATCCGAGTAACAGGTGGAAGATGCTACTTCCCACTTTTGGGCGGTAGACTCATAGTAATTGCTTCTCTCCCTACGAAGGGAATAAAATTTAAAAATAGAACTATGTTTGGTTAGGCTTTCGGCTGTCTGATCTAACATAATTAAGAAAAAATGTGCGCCACGCCGCAAAAGAGTTTTCACTTCCAAAATGCTGCGGTCATGTGAGTGTATAAACGGCCAGTGTGAATTACAAAAAAAGACCCTCCGTCTTACGAATATTCGATCACGTGTCCTGACGCGAGTATAACATTTATACCTATCCCTCGATTGACTTCAAAACAATAAAGTTAAAATGCTTTCGCGTCTGTAAACTTTAACTCATAAAAATTTGTCTATATAATAACTCATAAAACATGTTACCGTTTAGACGACCGAGGATTCCTCGGTAACAACATATCCAGTGTAAAATTTAAATGCGGTTGCCTGTTCTTTCGATCTGCGAGCGGTTCGCCAAGAAAAATTAAGAATACCCTCCAAGTAATTAATGAAATGAAATGAAATGAAATGAAATCAAATCAAATGACATCAAATGAAATCAAATGACATCAAATGAAATGAAATGAACTGAAATGAAATGAAATGAAATGAAATGAAATGAAATGAAATGAAATGAAATGAAATGAAATGAAATGAAATGAAATGAAATGAAATGAAATGAAATGAAATGAAATGAAATGAAATGAAATGAAATGAAATGAAATGAAATGAAATGAAATGAAATGAAATGAAATGAAATGAAATGAAATGAAATGAAATGAAATGAAATGAAATGAAATGAAATGAAATGAAATGAAATGAAATGAAATGAAATGAAATGAAATGAAATGAAATGAAATGAAATGAAATGAAATGAAATGAAATGAAATGAAATGAAATAAAAAATAAAATAAAATCAATAAAAGGGCCTAGGCATACTACCACCTAACTGGGATCCCATGCCAAGTGCGGTGACTACACAAACCCAACCCAACCTTGTTGCGGATGAGGAAATCTTGTAAAAATCGTAGACATCGTAACATTAACCATTTACCATCACATAGCCCATATGCTTAATGTGCTTTTGTGCTCTCCGGTATTAGTCACTTAAGTTAAACTATTTTTTTTGAGTTATGGTATAAATTTTAAAATAGTAGCAAACTAACTTGCTTTATATTAAGAATTTCTCAGTATTTTAATGTATTAAAACAGATCGCACGTAGGAACTAGTTCTAACATTTAGTTACTTTAATATTGTTTAGACAACACTGCTGCATTGTGAGGTGCCAAGTAGGTACAAGTGCACGTGAATACCCAATGGCTGAATAAATTTCATTATTCCGATATTTATTAAGATTACATTATATTAATACAGTAATTAAATTATTTATTGCCAAAACCACGTCAAATACAGCGGTCAGAGAAAAAGAAGCAAATTCAGAAGATTAAATATGTAGTTAAATATACCGAGTTGGCACATACAATTAAAAGTTAACCAATTAGCTAGGCACACGTGTACATAACATAGCTACTCAGATATCTGAACAATGAAAATTAAAGCTCTCGTTTTGGTGTTATGATAAAATAGGGTTGAGAAATGAAGTGGACAATCGAGACCCATTGTTGCGACCGTAACAGATGGCGAGTAATAGATAGTCAAAGCGCAAGACTGGGAATGGATATTTGACCCTAACATGTTTATCAAAAAGTTAATCAAGAAAAATCGTATTAGGTAGAATCCTCGCTACTTGTAAGTCGCAAGCTTGCCAATAATATTGCAAGCAATAGTTTCCAATACTTAGTTGCTTGAAATTGCAATGTAGCTCAACTATTGTGTTCAACAAAGTTATTTGTAAGTTGTTGTATTTGCTGACTAACAGGAGAGAAGATAATACTTCAAACTACAAACTGATTAGTTGATAGTTAAAAGTAGCTAGGACGCTCGATTTTTTTTAATTCCAGGTTTGTAGCATTATAGGCGCTTCACGCGAGATCAAGCGCCTGACGTAATTGTACCTTTTACTAACGTACCTTTACTAACATTAGGCTCAGAACATTGTTACTTACTACTCGTGATTTCTACTTTTACTAACTTTTTTACTAACTACTAGGTTAAGAACATTGTTACTAACAAATTTATGGACCAAAGTCTGAAATAAATTTATTTATTATTATTATTCGCAATCCAAAGCATAAACCTTAATTCAAAAGGAGTCAATGCTAATTAATAATTTTTTCTGGTGGATCTTGAACTAGCATCCTCTACCAATCCAAAGTATGCTACCGTTACGCTACAAAAGATAAGTGGCAAATCAAATTTAGGATTCCTTTGCTAAGACTCTTTCGGAGGATGTAGATGTTTGAACCCAACGAATTTGTCTCTAACAACATGGCCGGCTGATATGTTCGCAATTGGATGTGAAAAATCATATCATATTGATAACACCTCCCGAAATCTTTTTTAATATATGCCATTATTCGCATTGCAAAGTATAAATCTACAATGTATCGTTCGTATTTTAACGGGAGCGGGCCTACCCTAAATTGGTAGAAACTGGTTAGGGACTCGCCGACATTGATTCTTGTGCTTAGAACCCGGGTAACAAAAATATATATTTGTCTATTATATTTGTTTAATATAATTTATTATTATTATTTAAAAAGTTGCAAATTACTGTATTCTATCAATAACGGATCCCATGATTTAAGCTTTTTACATTACTTAGTAAACAATCTGTATTTAAACATTAGTCGGTGTATTTTATTTCACGACAATGTGCTTTCTGCACAATAAATATGATTTGACAGCACTTGGAATAAGATACGGGCTTCTCTTTATATTACATTTAAATGCATTTTATGCTCCAGACGAAGCCGTATTTCAATATCAGATTGAGTTGTTTAGGTAGGGTTGTCAACTGTCAATTAAGTATTAGGTTGATGCATACATCTTTACTGCGTTCTATACAAATACTTATCATAAAGACAGTACAAATTGCGTCCTTATTGCTTAAAGATCTCGATCTCTTTTAGGCAACGCGTGAATGCACTAGAACGTTAGGTAAAAAGTAATACCACACTACTAACTACATGGACAGCTTAATACATGAATTTTAAATAAAAAGTATCTTGTAATGGGTTTTTATATATAAATTGTAATGTGGTATTGGATGTGCGTGACGTCGCCAGGCCGTGTAGTTTCTGGCCTAGAAATAATAAAAAGGCTCAATATTATTTACCTACTTCAGATGGAATGGCCTGGCATATACCATAAAAACTCAACATTTGTCTATTAATATCAAATTACTGTGTTTAATTATTTAAAACCCCTTAATTCCTTTAATACGTTCATTACAAAATGCCAGTATATTCGTTTTTCCCTGTTTCAATATTAAACGCAACTTAATATTAAATTAATGAATCCAAATTTTAAGGGCAAACATTATAAACACTATAAAAAAATGAAAATTTGAAATATATTTACATTTAAAATGATTATAAGAAAAGTCAAAACTTGTAATTATTATAATTGAAATCCGATTATTAATCGCAACATGTATATAATTAAATCAAATAATTGTAGAAGAAGTTACTGTACTTAGATACTGAGATAGTAAACAAGACGAACTAATGCATACTACGTAAACTAATGGTCCACAAATGCACGATACGTTGCCGGATTGGACGGTTATTTCTTTAGTTCATACAAATAGTTAAAATTAAACGATGTATTAAAGCAACAACCCTACCAAATTGTTCAAGCGACTGTGTTCGAGGCCTTAGCGAGGAAAGCCGCGAAGCTTAACACGTGGAACATACTACGGATTGACTTAAAGTCCAGAACTAGGTATGACAGTCTCTTTTTTGCGTTTGATGTTTTTATATAGTAAAAAAAAAGGTTCTAGTATAATGTCAATAAAAAATATATATTTCATCTCAAGTGGTATCCAAAAATAACTTGCGGCGCATAATATCGACTCATAACATTTGAGGTTAGTGTTCCTCAGATAAAGAGGTATTGGCAAGCGCGTGGCAGATAAGATACCGCGTAATACACACAATAATAATTAGGGTTTAGCAGACGGAAAAAACAAGTGACATGACACCTTGTTTTGTTGCTAGAGAAACTGTCTAGAATGGACGAAAGTTTACTTAATAATCCACTGAAAGAAACTGTAGACCGATCCGAGCGGACGAACATTGTACAATACCGGTTGTTTATGAACCCATCTAAATTTCATTAAAATTTATTTATGATTTTAGTCATACGTGAGTCATTATTTCCATAATCACGCCAGCTGAAATACGGCTACTGCTGGGCATTAAACTCACACAAAGATCTCCACAATAGCCTGCTGCCATTTACACCAAGCTGCTGAATTATATTATTTCATTGTTGCAATTTTGTAAAGATTTTTCGCAGAAACTTAAATTTAGACGGGGTTCCTCGAATCCTCACGTATTTTTTCTTATTACTATTTGAAGTAGTGTCTCTAATAAAAATTTTATATAAAAAGTTCAGGCAAAATCAGTACAGTGACATGCCTCAAAAACAAATTAAATTTGGTTAGATTTTATCCGTTTCGATCGCATCTTTAAAGGCTTTATCCATAAAAATTACGTGAAAATAAGAGAAGATAATGTTTGGTCATATTTAGAAATGTGTAAATGACTGTTCTATATCAGAATATTGGATGTCAAAGCTGCATCAGAATAATAATAATAATGATCAGCAAAGGCCAGCGATTATACCTATTGTTATATCTACAGATGAAGTTATTCCTAAATCCCTGAAGATCAACCTTGTAAGTTCAGGAGTCGATATCTGGCTGGAAAGTTACATGCAGAAGTTGGTTCTGCTCGTGAATGCCAGGATTGTGCGGAAATTTCTCTCCATGTAGCCCAAATATAGTGTGAGTAGTAATGGTATTGTAAATAATTTTGCTAATAAACACGTGATATATGATAATTATTTATTTATTTCCGATAAATTGTACAGAACCTCTTACAAATCATAATACAATGTATTATAGAATATGATAGAACACAGTAAGTATTTTAATAATATTTTGGTAACCATTTAACATGTGTTATGGATACCAGGTCTCTCGCAAATCGTCAACGGAAAAATTATTACATATTAGATGCAGAATAAAAGTGGATTTATAATTATTTAAACCATTATTAAACTATTGTTATTTATACTAGAAGTAGAAGAGTATAAGAACGCACTTCATTTTAAAGTTTTAAATACAATATTGCTTTAAATAATATAATAATAGCTAAATGTAACAATAATAGCTTAGTAACTTGCTATTTATTTAAGTATATTAAAAATATATGTGACGAAACAGACCGCACGGACGGACTAATTCAAAATATTTTGTTGCTTTAATAACTGTTTTTAAACTGTGTTTATGTAATACATTGTGAGCTTGACAAGCACAAGTGTATGTAAATACCCAAGTGCTGAATAAATTTCATTATCTCATTATTTCAATGACGTATATTATGTGCATGTGGATCTCATCATTTTTATTAACAGTGCAAATGTTATTTTGAGCATATAAATGCACTTCAGATCATGATCACAACAACAGAAAATAAAGTTCAATTTCCGGTTGGGACCAATAAGAAAAGGCAGCGAATCTGTACCTGACCTCTTTAATGCCGTGTCGGCTAACCATCCCGTCATATCATGAGAACGAATAGAAAGTGCACCTGTCTTTCACTTGTACACAATAATATGTCCCACGCAAAATAAATACATTTCCATTTCTATTCCAGATGGCTAATGTCCATGGAGACATGCCGCCATGTTAAAATTCGACTAGGAAGACATTACATACTTGTTTCCGAAACACAAATTTAGTACAACGTGACAAATATTTATTATTTGTTTCCCTCCTGTTTCCCTCAGGCGTGTTGAATGCTTTAATGTTAGGTAATATAAGTTCTTAATTAAACATCCCCTAATTTTAGGTAATTACACCTCATCATCCCCTGTAAGTCGTAAATTTGGAATGGGCATGAGGTTTACGGTTGTTTTCTTGGAAGAGGGTTGATCAAGATATTAGATTGGGTTATTTGATCAATATTTACTAAGCATTCTTAGGTACAGTTCTTCACAAAAGACAAGCTAATGTTGAGTTCGCGATGTTCGTAATAGCTAGGTTAAAATGATATACTTTCTTATTAAAAATATCAAATTCGAAATTGGAGGCAATCAAACACCGTCATCATTCATAAACCGCCACCTATGGCGTTCAGTTTTTAAAGTAGGTATTGCATCTACAGTTCTTTTTTTTTAATAAAGATAACAACCGCACTTTTTTTGTTTTTTTTTTTAGTTTAGTGGGATTTATGCTTTGCTACAATTGTATAGACATATTAATCTTAAACAAAACAAAGATTCGATGATAATATAATATAAACAACTCCTACGTAATCCGTTTGACCGCCTAGTTTAAGCCAATTAGTTATAGTTTAAGCTCTTAAAGAAATTATTATTATTTTTCCATTAATAAATTTATGCCAGCAGGTGATATTATTTATTTATTTATTATTATAAAGACACTTATAACTATACAAAGGTAACAAACAAGAAAAGAAAAATAGTAAGAAAAGAGAAGAAAGAATAATATATTGTCATATATTATTTTTGAAAACAATAGTTAGTTTTTATACCCAGACATGCTTACATGACAGTAACATATAGTTGGGCTATTAAATCCTCTTCAGAAATAAATGATTACCAATAATAAAGAAAAATCAAAACCGCCCATTTTTTCGCAAAGGAGTGTATATAGTCATAATATACATATTAATATATAGCCATAATTAATATAAGGCCCTCGCGATTGATTAGTTCTTTGATTAATAAAAAACAGCATTGTATGTAGGACACCAAAAGCAGGGGCCTCACCTGAAAATCCGGTTTATGCCACCATTGGTGATGTGTTATAATACTGCAGGCTTGTATTCATAAAACCTACAAGAAACCCAGGAAATGTAATCTAAACCATCACCAATCAACCAAAATCAATAGCTAAATATCCACCGACATAAACTTCGTAATTTTAACGTGTCATATAAACCACGTTTAATGAATATTTTTACTGCATCGTTTGTAGGCCAGCTGAAGGGATTTATGAGGTTTAGTCACTCGGATATAAATCTACGCAACAACACTGTAAGTAGTGAATATATGGCCGTTATTAAAGTTCACGTTTGGTGTTAACTTTGTGGGTTAGATAATAAATCATTCGAGATTAAAATACTATTTGGGTAAGCTTTGGTTTTTACAAAAAATTCCTTTTCGATTACTACTACACTATTGGACGAGAAATATATACAGAAACTAAACAAATAAACAGTATGTTATAAAAAGTCATTAACATAGGTAAGATTAATTCAATGATATATAGTTATCTACGAATGTGGCCTTTTAAAAATTGTTCTAGTGATTTTGTTTTTAATTTTTAGAAGTTGCTTAATATGCCTTTCTTAATAGATCTGGCAGAAATCCTTTGCTCACATTTACAGAATAAGTATTTAAGGGGCAATCAAACTAGAATTACCTACCATATACCATTTCAATTGCGAAGAAATGAAACTGCCGCCTGTGTTTTTTTATTCTCCATGCAACAATTGGATTATTTCAGAGTCGTATACTGCCTAATGATAAGTGCTTTTCATTATTAATCTAACCTTTACCTTTATCGATTACATAGAAGACAAATAAATTAAATTACTGTTTTATTATAATAAGTTTCTTTGTGGAGTGTTATTGTGTTTATCCATATAGCCTAGTCTAGGTATTAAAATAAGTTAACCTTTTATTGCACTACCGTAAAATTGAGTGAATTGAAAACCACGGGTGGAAACTGTATACATAATGGGCTGAATAAGGATCCAGGGGTACTTATTCACCCCATTACATCATATCGCACAAAAACAGTTTTAGTAGGCTTACATCTTGTATAAAAATCGGCCAAGTGTGAGTCGGCCTCGCGCACTTTTTGGGTACGGAACCCTAAAAAAGAACGCTAAGATCATGAGACGTGATAAGATGTAATTATCGTGATGTAGTAGCAATTCTGAATTACCAATAAGTCATAAGTAAATCCGATGAAGTTAGTGTGAAGCGGCTTGTGGCGTACGTCAAACCCTACGAACATGCTGCATCGCACCAAATTTATGCGAAATGGACTTCTAAAAGCCAAGTGAACTCTTGTTTAATGTTACAATATATAGCTCAACTGTCAAACAAACTTTTAAGTACATTAATTATATAAACTGCCCGGAACACCCTCCTATTCATATCCTTATCCTCATTTTATCCTAAAACAAAACAAAACCCACGCAATAATTAAACCTGAAAACCGTGCTTGACATATTTTCACCTGCGCCCTTCTCTGAAGCCTTTCCCACGTCCAAAACATGAAACCACTTACTTTTACGAAGTTTGTTGTGCTTAAACATGATGACGTCACGAATCACGATTTAATATCACATCCACACAGATGTAACGAAAGTCCTGCGTCTATGCGTTTGCCTCAAACTCGACTCAATAAAAAAATAAAAAGTACAATAGTGCTGTTATCGTGCGATCTGACGTAAACACCGATAAGGCGATTAGGCATGGCTTGAGCAATGATGTCTTGTCATTAGAGGAACGCGTGAGTTCGTCACAGGCTCAATAGAGATCTGTGATAGCATTTTCGGAAAAATATTCTTATTATTCGTGGCAGCATCCACATTTTTTTCAGCTGTGTGCTGTAAGATCCTATAAAGCGATTTTTATGAAATGTTTTTGTACGGGTTCCTGGAAACTTTGGATTTTAAATTGGACCAGTTGAGGCTGTGATCAGAGTATGGATACTTATCCCAGCATTCTTTTTGTATTTAAAAGGGCAGAGAAACGCCTGCCAGGATTGCTAGTATTCAATAGAAAATCAACTTGTTAATTTACTCATCATTTATGCATCGTACTGACTCTTATATTGCCATGATTTATTTATGATTACAATCATTATTAGGAAAAAAAATTTTTTGTCTCAGTGAATAACATCACCGCGTCTTTGAATTAAATTGAAATTATTTCTTCAATTGTTTGTTTTTTTATCCTTTTTATTCATTCATAAACATTCATAAGAACTAGATTATTTTCTCTTTGAAGAAATATAAATCCTTAAATTAATGAACGAGTGTAACTTCTTTTCCATATCACTTCTAGTCGGATGTTTTCAATAAAGGAAATGCTAGCTACATATGCTTGTTTTAAATGTATTACCTACCTGCCTAATTCTAAGATTTTATATATCTATAGCCTTTAAACAATATTAAAAAAAAACATTAAAAACAGATATGCGACGTCTTGACTATTAAATAAATAGTTGGGCCCAGAAAGTGGGACTAAGTAATTAAAACAAAAACATTTTCTGTAGAGAAGTGTATGGAACGTCAATACCGTAGTGCTGAAAATGTAGATATTATTATTTAATTTACGTTATATTCAATTTATTTTGTTACTAACTGTTAATTAGTCATTAAAGTTGCGTGAGCTTTGATGACTTTGCGTGTGTTACAAAAATTAAAAAGTGGAATATTATGTTCAGAGCGGGGAGGTGGCATGTCTATTAACGGACTAATTTGAGGGCAATTAAAGTGGCTTTATCTATTTATGAATTGGATTTTGAACTAAAAATAGCACTATATATCATTATAATTACAAAGCGAGTAATCGTGTGTGAGTGTCTGAGTTTGCCATTCTTGCACGCCGATGCGGCTATATGAATTTGGCTGAATACTACAATAATATTCACGACCATAAAAAATACCGTCACCCCATCTCATCCCATGGAGGAGTAGAAGTCCCGAGGGAATATATACCAGAGAAACCTTCCTACCGACTGGGGAAGTACCTCCACCTTACAGAAGACATTCCTTAATAATAATTTAATGTTGTGTTTCTGCGTGTGAGTAAGGTGGTGGAGGAAGGGTCATCGACACTCCTGCTGATTCTTAAAAACGGCAACGCACTCGCGACTCTTCTAGTGTTGCGAGTGTACAGACGTAAGTAAGTAAGTACATCAAGCTACCCCAATCTGTCAAATTTCTTTTATTGTTTTTCTACTTTATCACAAAAGCACAAGGTTCACTTTCAATTGGGGAAATTTGACAGATTGGGGTAGCTTGATGTGCTTGCGTCTGTACATGGGCGGGCGGCGGTGATCACTTACGATCAGGTGACCCATTTGTTCGTTTGTTTCCCTCTGATATAAAAAAAATATATTTTTAGGAATTAAAAGGATTTTATTATAAAAAAGAGGTTTATTCACACTTCAGAATAAATAATTTAGAAATCAACAACAATTTTCTTATGACAAATCACTTATAACGACAAACAGTAATCACACTACACTTGGGCTTGAAATAAATCGTTACGCAATCCGGCAGCGTTTCCGCTCGCGACGAAGTCTGGCCCCAAAAGAGAGAGACGCACCTTTCTTTTTTTTTTCTTTTTTTGTCGTGACGCTAAAATTAGCCTAGGAGGCTTTCACTGCTTCACCGGCAGTGAAAGCCTCCTAGGCTAACTGTAGCGTCACAGTTAGCCTAGCACCGGTTGACTGGGCCTTATATAGGCAAAGTCCGACGTCACTCATCACCCATCTTGAAAATTCCTCACAATATGTATACAAGTCAGTCAGGGAATATCTACCAGAGGATGGGCAGCAGCTTCCTTCTGATTACTATGACCATCTTACTGCGATCGCCAACCCGCCTGCCAAGCGTGGCGATTATGGCATATCCCCGCAAGACGATTCTTGAGGGAGGCTTGTCCAGCAGTGGACGTATTTGGCTGTAATGATGATGATGATGATGTATACAAGTATTTCATCTACATCTTAAGATTTCACCTATCTGTTGGTACATCTCTAATTTCTTAACGAAATAGCTGAAACTATTGCACCTTATTTTATCTTAGTCTTAAGGTTGACTGGGACGAAATGTCTTTGACATTCATTCAGCAGGCAGCAGACATGTTTATGTAGAAGTTTAGGTTAATATGAAATTACTTATTAGTCTCTAGATTAGATTGTAATACATATAAAGTACTATACGTGGTACTTTATTAAATAAAAAAGATTTTTTCGTGCTCAATAAAATTATATTTTTATTTATTAATGTTTAGGGGCTCATAGCTAGATGCTCTCACCGGTCCGTAAGCGATCGTCGAGGTTAAGCAACTAGGCTCGCGGTCATTCCATAGATGGGTGGCCGCCAAAGTGGTTTAATTTCCGAGCGTCTCCATGCTTCGCAGGGCACGTTAAGCTGTCGGTCCCGGTTGTGGTCATTAGAAAATAGTCGTTAAGCCATGTCAGAGGCCTACCGGGCGGCTTGATCAACTCTGACACTAGGGCTACCACTACCCATACGATAAGCAAGCATTTATTATTTTATAAGTGCAGGTAATTCATCAAAAAAGTAGCTTATAGATCTGTCACTTATATAATACCCCACTTGAACTGATATCTGTACTATAATCACTTCAGGAATTTTTGTAACTTAAAATATTTTTCAAATTTCTCCATTTGCAATTGAATTAAAGATAAAGATAAGATACACTTACACTCATCATACACTTTCTATGTCGCTGACGGCATAGAATATCGCTACCCGATTCCATTCCGTGGGGGGCGTAGAAATCGACCCAGGGCATATCTACTAGAGAACGGGCAGCAGCGTCTTTCTGTGTACTATGAGCATCAGACTGCGATCGCCAACCCGTCTTTTAAGCGTCGCGATTATGGCATGTATATATAAACTTTCGCGTATCAGAATTATAAACATTGTTACAGATATTAATGTAAAAATGTAAAAAAAAATACTTTGTTTATTATTTATTTTCTACATTAACAACATAACATTACTATTTTCTAAATGTTAAATCACTACCATCACTAGGTGCCGAGTAATAGCGCTGTGAGCAACGGTCTGGCAGACTTAGAAAGAGACCAAAAGGGTTCCGTATTATTATTTCTCTATGGAGCCCTAAATACAGTTTCGTCTCATGTCTAGTAAAACTCTTTTTCGTTATTTTTAAGCGAAACGAGCGGAGCTATAGTAACGCGTGTAAAATTCCTTGCTTCCTGACATTTAATGGCGACGGCCTTGTCACCTGCATGCGATTCCACATGTCGCATCCGTTTCACATCACACGATTAGAAGCTGTTACAACACAAAAACATTGAAAGGAAATTGATTTTCTCACAATTTAGCTCAGTAATTTATTAGGAAATCATAAAATTGAATTTTATGGCTGCTTTCATGGTTCTGAAAAGTGTTATTACGTGTTAAACAACGATGCATAGTACAGACGCCAGCACATCAAGCTACACCAATCTATCAAATTTCCCCAATTGAAAGTGAACCTTATGATTATGTGATAAAGTTGAAAATCTATAACAGAATTTTGACAGATTGTGGTAGCTAGATGTGCTGGCATGTGTCTGTACATGTAAATTTTGTATTTTTGATGCTGTAATACTTTTTGACGCCCTACAGACGTTTATATTCATATTCCTCATCGGTGTGGTTAAGGAACTGGCATGCGGTCAGTCTAATAGATGGGTAACTGTGATAGGAGTTTAGATATGAAATCTCCTTGCTTGCGCACGTACGTTAAGATGTTCATCAGACTGCAATACTTAAGTCGTGTCAGATGAAGCGTAGATAGAGACCTAATGCCGAGTCTGGTCAAAAAGTGATTTAGGCTTTTTTTGTAAAAAAAATCTTAGTATCAGCCCGAATCTGGGAGTCACTAGTCGTCCTCTCGGATCATGAGTGATGGAATAGAAAGTGGGCGTGTGCGCAAGAGTGTTCTTGTGCATTATAATATGTGCAACTCAGATCTAGGATTATATCTAGTTACAATGTCACACAGCTCATCCTAGCCTAAGCAAAGCTTGTACCATGGGTACCAGGCGACGATATACATACTTATATAGATAGATAAATACTTATATACATAGGAAACATCCATGACTCAGAAACAAATATTCTTGCTCATCACACAAATATTTGCTCTTACCGGGATTCGAACCCAGTACGACCAGTTTTGTAGGCAGGATCACTACCAACTAGGCTACGGTGACCGTCAATGCTGGCTACTCTCCATTGACACTGGCTGCCGTGCCTGAAATTCGGCCAGAAGGACATTATAATATATGTATATACATATATAAAACAACAAAAAATGGTTTTTGATCTGTGGCATTCTGTTGAACAGATTAGCTGATTATACCTCTATTAGGTATAACTAATACTATCATTACGTCAGGGTTAAACCCATTGCGTGGCTAATCGTTTTATCTCTTTATTATTGGAGAAAAACCAGTAAAAGTCGTTATGTTGTGATAAAGCTACCGTTCGGTAAATTGTGATACCATTTCTTTTCTAACTCTTCTTTGTTTCTTTCTGATTAAATTCGTTACGGGATCCAAGACAGTTACAGCGATTCCCCGGGACATCAGGTTCATTTCATTGCGTGCCACTGTTGATCCTGGCTTACAGGAGTTGCAGTAGTGGGTAAGAGGGAAGGACTAGAACAATGTCTTTATTTGAGAATTTAGTTTACAAAAGTTATTTTAACCGTCATCAAAAGATAGGACATAATCAATTCGATTATATTTTCAGTTTTTATTTGGTACGGATCGGCGGCGGGCAGTTTCGCGTGGTTAGTAAATGCTTGCCTTTCACGCCCCAAGTCGTCTTCATCGTTCGATTTCCACCCAGGACAGATATTTGTGTGCATGAATATTTCTGTTTGTCCTGAGTCAGGGTGTAATTATCTATAAAGTATACCTATATTTACAAAAGAAAAGTAATAAATGTAATATATCAGTTATCTGGTTTCTGTAGTACAGACGCCAGCACATCCAAGTACCTCAATCTGTCAAATTATTTTATAGATTTTCAACATTATCACATAAGCATAAGGTTCACTTTCAATTGGAGAAATTTGACAGATTGGGGTAGATTGATGCGCTGGCGTCTGTACAAGCTCTGCTTAGTTTGGGATCAAAATATTCACACACGGCCATCTCCGTGTGTGAATATTTCCCCAGGATATGATTATTATTAAAAAAAATACTTTACAACTAGTTTCATAAACATTATAACTCGGTATGTTGTTTTAAGACTATACAAAGTAATTTTTTTGGGTGTCACTTATTATCTTCGTAGTTCTGCTGACGGCTCGTGTTATACCTACTAACTCGGTTATTCGAATTGTATAGAGCGATCGTGGTTCATGTTTAATATGCTCTACCACCCGTATCAATGTCAATGTTGACATCTTCATATTGCTGGGAACCGTCATTTTGTCATTTTATGAAGAGATCTAGTTAGGTGTATATCATTATAGGTACACACGCCAGCACATCAAGCTACCCCAATCTGTCCAATTCCAATTTCCCCGATTGAAAGTGAACCTTATGCTTAGGTTATAAAGTTGAAAATCTATAAAAGAAATTTGACAGATTGGGGTAGCGGGATGTGCTAGCGTCTGTACAATCAACGCCACGTCGGTGGAGATACTTTGAACTTAACATGCATCGTTTTTTATACGTGAAAGATAGCAAGGATGATTGGCCACCTGATGGTACGCAGTCAGATTTTGGACGCTTACAGCACTACAACTAGCGTCTTTATTGTGCATAACGGTGTATATCTAAGTTGCGTTGAAAAGGTCTTTGTTGAGACGGCAGGGGTAATGCCTACACATGCAACCCGCAAAAAGTGTCAACGGGTATGTCGGACTCGCGCCGACTAAATCTAAACTGCCGTTGACTTCTTCTGGTGTCTGATGAGGGGAGCCCTGGGCACGCGGGTATGCTGTTCCGGTGCCGCCCTTTTGTGCTCTATTTATTTATTTATTTTAAACTTTATGCACATATAGGTACAAAGGCGGACTTAATGCCTAAGGCATTTTCTCCCAGTCAACTCTATCCCAGGTGGTGAGGACACGTACCCTGGGAAGGCTCTAGTATACCCTCCCGACCTGCTGACTCTTGCCAGTCCGGCACAGCGGCTGCGCCACAAACAGGTCGCCGTCTTCCCGGACAGAAACGTGAACGAATTCAACTCTCGAGGAAAATGTAGCATTGTGATTGGCAATAACTGTCACGCCATCACGACATTAACCAATCATAGCGCACGAGCGTTGAGAGCTCAAACTTGTTCCTAGGTTTTTTGCAAATGATACCTTTCCAGTGAGAGAAAGTGGTTACTTATGTTTGTATTGATAGTTTTTCTACATCTTCTCTGAAAGGTTTTGACTATATTGCGGCTAGAATTAAGTATTATATTATGACGGACCTTGGAGTTTTAATGCCACAACTGGATTCAAAGCGCCCCAACTGAGAAAACCCAGCAAATCAAGTTTGAGTGAGAGTTAGTCGTTTAGCCGCTTAACCTCTTAGCTAAAGCCCCAAAATCGCAGTATATTATTACAATAAAACGGGAAAGTTTGGAAGTTGGAAAAAGGTAGATTCTCCACTTCATAATGCATCTGACTATACCAGCGCTCTTAAAATTATATTACCGATGCAATTTCAAAGATATGTAGGCGTTGGTGAATCAAAATGGCGCTAGCAACTTAAACCACAACAGTGAATCTAGAACAGTATTATACCATTCAGTCATTAATCGTTTTATCGCCTTCTAATTATAGAAATCGATTCATTGATCAATGTTAACAGATGTATAAACTTCCCATGATTCATGCGGGCGTAAAAGTGCAACATACTTATGTTTATTTAAAGGTAAAACTCAGATGTGGCTGCGTTTATGTGGCGCCAAAACATTATTTTCCATGTTGCCACCATTCAACAAATACGTAAGACCACTAAATGACGTAAGTACATCACCTTTGTGGTTTGGAATCAAACGCTAGAGCCCTGGGGTCTAAACGCGTAGATACTTCACCATCATCATCATTTGTCCCCACTAATATGCTAGTGGGTGTGGTTTCCACACTTAGTCCCGATGTGGACCATTGTACGTGAGCCATGGCAGCCTTCATTCCATCCAGCCCACCTCCCTCCAGAAGCATATCAGGTCTCCTAAACTTCTCAGGGCTTCCGTAAGAGTTCCTGGTGATCCCAGGGTTACCTTCCGGATATTTGTGATGCCTGTGCACTCGAGTAGCACGTGCGCGACCGTTTCCTCAGCGTTCATGCACGCTCTGGACAGAGGGCTGTCAGTTATGCCGATGGTGTGGAAGTGTTTATTTCGTGAGCAGTGTCCGGTGATGGTCCCCACCACAACGCGCAGGCTTTTCCAGTTTAGCCGTAGTAGTCGCCTCGCGCGTGGATACTTTTTCGTGACATTTCGACCTTCGTAGGCCACGGTAATACCGACATATACTTATGTCATTAGTATTCCGTTCAATGTGATAGGTACTTTAGCAATTTAAATCAGTGCAGTGTAAATTATGCAAGGAGCATTGGAATACGAATTAGAATTTCATACAAAAATATTGCAAAATTCGGTGGTACCCTTTGAATATTTGACCATTAATGAAGATAGACTAGTAGCAAAGATAATACTAGTAGTTTAGTCATTGGACTGTGGAATCACTGATTCTAATTTCAAACCCAAGACACGCACATGAGTTCAAAGTGAGGCGTACCACGGACTTTTTGAAATTATGTGCGTATAAGAAATTAATTATCTCATACTTAAACGGCTGAAGAAAAAATCTTAAACAACCTGGGGCTGTACTGGCTAAGTCGCCGAACATCGATTTCTTAAATGGCGTTCAAATAAATAAAGGTTAAAAATCGTTAAATCGGCTTCCATGAGCACATGTGACGTCATAAATGGTCCGGAATCGATTGTCAACGTTGAAGCCGCTTTAAAGATTGACTAAGTAATTTTTAACCTTTATTTATTTCAACTCCATTTAAGAAATCGATGTTCGGTGACTTAGCCGGAAGAGTCCCTGCATGCATTGATGGCCACATGCCAGACTGTCAACTCGCACTAGGCCCGCGTGGATATTATATTTACAGTTCCTGTTATTTTATTCTGTATGTTTATTTTTTGATTAGAATAAACTTTGTAGTGTGTCTTTAAATGTTATGGATTTTTATAGTATATGCAAAATTTTAAATTCTTAATGTTGCGTTAAATATTCTTGACCCTTGTCGACTATTCTATTAAATTTTTACATACTATATGCAATATATATTCTTGCAACCTACTTTATTCCCTTGCTGATGAGTATTTCTCCAGCTTGCCAATTAGGGCAGTTGAGCTGCCGGTGTGAGTCACCGCAGTGAGAGCACAGGTCGGTGTCCGCCGGGCTTCAGTGACCAAAGCAGAGGTACCATGTACATTAAATCATTTAATATTGTTGAGAGGCTTTTATACACCCTACCCCAACCCGACCCTTCGATCAGTCGCCGCCATAGGGGGGGTGAGACTTCCAAGACCACATGCTATTCATGTAGATTTTTGGACTTCCGCCTTCTTTAACTTCCGCCTGTACTTCACCGTGGCAGATCGTCGGTGTGGGATATCATTAAATCGACTAGAACAACACGCGGATTATTAAATTTCTCTAGTTATTTCCTCGCCGATTTTACACAACAAATTCTATAATACACGCCATTAAAAAAAAAGACGCGGCGCAATCTTTGAGGACTGCCGATAGAAGTGAAAACTATTTTTAACATTTCCAATCTAAATAATCTACTAGGTAGCGTGCACGTCACGCTGACGCAACTTTCACGCTCTTTGTTCACCCAAAAAGTACACTTATATACATAGAATATTACATACATATAGCTCGTGGGAAGCATGACGTACCGATGACGTGAGTTCCATGATTATAGTTCAACCTAAAAGTGCTCAACGCGTCTAAAGCAGTTTTCGCTACAAAAAAGCAAGAAAAATAAAACCAACCACGCAACAGAAAATCTCGGTTCAAATAAAATACAGTCGCTTACAAAATGTTTCAGAATTAACTTGAATGTTAATTCTGCAACATTTTCTTATTCAAATCGGCTGGACCATTCAAATCGTACCTGAATGAGGCTGATTTACATTTCAAATGCCAGAGGCAACGTTTCTATGTATATTTTCTACCTTCAAGAATAGCAAATAGTCAGCTGATGGCTAAGAAGTTCTTAATTCCTTCTAATTTATTAAACTCTGTGCTAATGGTAATTTAATGTCTGGTTAGCTCTCGACGCTGAAGTTGTAATTTTGAATACAATGTCTGTCCATCTGTATATAAAAGGTTATTTCTAAAACTAAATAATATAAATTAGTAAAGCTAGAAAATAAAACTAGATAGGCACAAGATAACAAGATAAGCAAAATATTTAGTTCTACAATATTTGACAATTTGTTAGATTTAATAAAAAATTTCGTACAATTATAAGAATTAATTGAATTTGCCGCTTGAATGTTTATAGTAAGTAAGTAAGTAAGTAATTTATTTGCATAAACATGTGTATACATACAAATAAGTCAATTGCATGCAAGATGTTACATAGTGATTGTACTGCTCAGACATGCTTGCCATACAATGGCGTGCAAAAATTTAATACATGATGTTATATTAAAAAATCTAAGTCATACAAAACAAGAAACAGAATAAAAACATAATAATATCATCAAAAAGAAGGTAATAGTAATTTAATATTAAGAATTATTTAGTGGATTATAATGTCAACATAAAACTTATATATAAAAATTATGTATGTTTAATATTGAGAAATAATATATATAAAATGAATAGAACTTATCCGCCAAATATTCTGAAATATCATAATAAGCTCTTTCTACTAAAAGTGATTTAATTGCTCGCTTAAATTTATTAACTGGTAGACTTTTCCATTCTTTTGGTAGTTTATTGAAAATCACCGGAGCCATGCATACAACACTTTTACGCAAGTGCAGTCCTAGCTGGATTTAGACATAGCCTACTGATATCACGTCTGTTTCGAGGAACTACATCGGCCAGACGGGGAAATAAGTTCGTATTTGTCCTAACAAATATTAATATAACTCTACGAGCATCGCAAAGACGTGAACACACGCGCGAGCTTAGCGTCGCGGTATCGTTCGCGCGTCGTCCTTTCGTTTATGAATGATACATAGACCTAAAAATATAACGATAGTACAACAAAAACTTTTTATATTATTTCTGTTTCATGTATTGAGTTATGTCCGAACTCGTAGAACAAAAGTCCTTGCCTGTGATGTTAGCAATGTAGTCCTGCGAGGTTGTTGGTGTTTTAAAAATAAACCTATATACCTCTTAATATGCTGTATGGCAGATGGCAACGAATATCTCCCTGTAAAAGGTTGGCGATTATGGCATATCGTTCCAAATGATGGACATAACTCCAACGTGGAAACTTAAAGGTGTAATTTGTGTCCGTCTATATACATATATTTGTAAAGTACCCCGCGACACGATTTTATTGTAATAATACTTACACCGTCACCCTTCTATGTTAGTCAGACTTCCATGGAATAACATATATTTTTCTCACATAATCAGTGGAAAATGTTGTAGGTTACTCATTGTTATTAATTCCTAAGTTATAATAATAATAATATCTAGGAACAATGTCACACAGATCATCCTAGCCCCAAACTAAGCAAAGCTTGTACTATGAGTACCTGGCGACGATATACATACTTATATAGATAGATAAATACTTATATACATAGAAAACATCCATGACTCAGAAACAAATATTCGTGCTCATCACACAAATATTTGCACTTACCGGGATTGGAACCCAGGACCACCAGATTTGTAGGCAGGAGCAATACCAACTAGGCTACGGTGACAGTCTAAGTTATATTTTAGTTATATATAATGTTTAACTTTTTTTTCCCCTAACCAATAAAATAAAATAAAATGACACAGGGATTAGATACCCTGCGTTGTTTTTAATAAAAATGTTACCTCAATATTGCATAATTTCTCAGAATAAAATAGTGTTACACAATGAGATATTTACATAGCATGTGATACTTATCAAATAATAAAAATCCAAATCATTGTACAAATAGAACTTTAGTAAAGGTAAATAACGGAGTCAATAGTAGCACTCAACAACATAATATCTATATTAGCATTGGCATAGGAAAACCGTTGTAATTTCTAAGAAATTAATATTCGGTAAATATCAAGGATATTAAAGGTATTAAAAAATACCAGACCTTAAAATCGATTACTATTATATTTAACTAGTAGTGCCGCGCGGTTTTACCCGCGTTTAACTTCATAAATTATATCCAGGGTATCGGCTAACTCCATACCAATTTTTTTTTTAATCTCTCCAACTTTTACATACACACTCACAAACTTTCGCCTTTGTAATATTAGTGTGATAGTGTGTTGACAGAACGTAACTTAACTATCAAAAACAAACGGAAAAGTAACTTTTTAAAATAGTTAACATTTCACCTGGGTTTAATTATTTTTGAATAAATGAAGGAATATATTGTTTATTTCAAAATATAGGCTACACAGTATTTGAACGTATTGTAGTATAGTTTCACTACATTCGAAATGAATATGTCGTGCAACATAAGATTCAAATATATCATTCAAATTTTAGGTATGCCATATTGGTACCGACGCCAACACATCAAGCTACCCCAATCTGTCAAATTTCCCCAATTGAAAGTGAATCTTATGCTTTTGCGATAAAGTTGAAAATCTATAAAAGAAATTTGACAGATTGGGGTAGCTGGATGTGCTGGCGTCTGCATATTTACAACAGTGCAAACATTTAGAAGTTATGGTAGAATAAATAACTACACATATGTAGAGGTTAATGTACTACTCCCATTTTGTATTCATGAAAAATAATTGAAACGTACCAGAGGAAAAAAATAAACGGAACTACTTACAACAACTTCCCAAGAGACTAAGCAGGTGTACGTTATAATTTCCGAGAAAGCTGTAAGCATATGACAAACATACATTATGCATGTACCTACGAGTTATACGAGAAAAATACATTAACATGAAAATAGAGAAGAAATACAATAAAAATACATTGGATGTTCATACTGTAGGATATTACTGGAAATTCCGCAATGATTGTTGTCCCATTACAGATTTCCAATTGATTGACTCCAGAGTTAGGACCGAAGAAGGAAAGAAACAAACAAATGAACATCGGAATTTAGTTATAAGTATGGTTTTGATTTTACAAAGAGGTTTTCTACTCATAGACTGACGCTAGCGATAGAAAACGAATAACAATTGTATAAAAACCGTAACGCTACCATTATTATAGTACCGGTATTACTACGAGTAGCTTCACCACTGGGCTCTTTGAGAGGGATGGTCTAGATGTTGGCCTAGTAATGGATTTTAATAAATAACCTTTCGTTCGATTTACGCTAGAAAAGCCATTATAATGTTGCCTTGTCATTAAAATACATCATCTGCTTATGCCATAGCTGCTTAAGTTTAATATATTAGTTTAGCTTTACTTTAGCGGTGGTGTGTGAAATTAACACAAATTACACTTTGTCCCTTCGTGTATTAACTTTTTGACAGTTCGAGACAGTTAGAAATATTAACAGCCGTCATACGTAACCGATTCGATTTGAAATAGTTATCGGTTTTGTTTAAGAAAAGCTTTAATCGAATCAATGCAGCGAATTATTTTTAGTTTAAATAAATTATACGTTTAATATTTAAATTAATTATACGTTTTCCAGTTTTATTTAATTATTTGTTATTCTATTTTAGATTATATATCTTAAACTTTCTCATTAATTATTTGCAAGGAAATAAGTGAAATTCTTGGATTTTAAGTGGCGATTCCCGGGTCGAGTAACGCCCCCCCCCCCCCCTCGCGGGATACGATGGGGTGATTATATTCTGATATTCGCCGCCGTTACTTCACAGAAAAAGCACAGCGTAAGCTAAATAATCGCGGATGCCTCTATCGAAAAACCTAGTTTGAATAAAAGCTGAATCAAGTAAAATTATTTTATAACTTGCATCTACCTCTTTGCAATACCAACTTACCAATAATTTTAGGTACGTATTAAAAGAGTGTAAAAAAATAGAAACGTAATAATACGTAATGAGTATATATCATTATCTGTTCTAGTTTACTGAATACGTGTATTTTCTTTCTTTCTTTCTTAGTCTCCTACTTTATGTAGTTTACTTATATGACATGAATAAACTGTTGTTTTCGCCTGCATGTCCAGGAAAACGTTTGGTTTGTAGATGGGTGAACTACAAAGTGGTTTTAATTATAAGCCCCTAAAATTAGTTAGAAACAACAGAATTACAGCTACAATTTAGATTGCGCACCGATATAACATATGGCACTGTTACAATTGTTTGACAGCGTCCGGCACGAGAGGACATTGTTTCCGTATGAGATAAATGCTAGACAATAAACATCAATGCGATACTAGAGCTAAATATAAACCATAGTACATAGTAACATAATTATTTCTATACGATGACTAGTGTCCAAAGCACATACAGCTTTGCTTAGTTTGGGCTAGATGGCGCCGTGTGATATGTCTCCTATATGTATTTATATGGTATAAATTATATTTTATTATATGATACACAACACAGCGCCGACACAAGGTAAATAAACCCGTGTGTAGAACTTTAGAAACTAGAAAATCAGCTTGAATAAAAGAACGATTCATATAATATTAAACTTAGGCTAAAATAGTTTAAAATAATCCCCAAACACAGACATACAATAGAAACACTTATTTACTTTTTTTGTAAATATAGACATACAAAACACAGAAAATACCCAGACCAAGACAAATATACTTGTTCATGAACACAAATATTTTTCTTGTACGAGGATTGAACCTGCAACCTTTGGATCAACATTTGGAAGGTTCATTACCAAATTAGTCAGATCAGCCGTAATAACTTAGTACATTTACTCAAACTCTTACTTATTATACAATATATACAATAATATAATTAACATTTATACCTACTACACCCTGCACTATGTAGAACTTCGTTCATCTAGTGGAAAATATTCCAGCAAACTCAGCCTGTTTGGAAATGCAATTTTTTAAGCGAATAATATTTACTCTGTGCGATTGAGAAAATAAGAGCTGTTGAGGTTGGTAACACTATACCTAGTCTACTTTTTATAAATCGAGATTTATAGTTGCAACACTTCGGGCTTTTGCGACAAAGTACTATTAAGAAAAGGTATGAGTACACCTAAAGAAAATCAGGTTATTTATACCATTCTCTTATTTTTTGGATTTGTCTCCTCCAAGAATAGCAGAATCATTAAAATATCAGAATTAACATAAAATGGTTAAAAAATATCTTATACATAAAACAAACGCCGCATAGTTATGGAAAAACAAAACAACTGTCAAGATTGACAGCACAGAGTGTACTAGAAATTTTTATAACATGCCACTGTCAGAATATAAGCTATAAATAGCGATATATTGCCTTTGCATTGTTTCAAAAACCATATCGAGGTTACCTGCAGATTTGTACACACGGCTACATATCAAGTTATACATTTTCAATATAAGCTGATCTCTCAATGTATCGAAATCCCATACAACCCGAAATCAGCTTATACTGGAAATGTATAGCTTGATATGTAGCCGTGTGTACGTTGTGTGAAAGTGTTGTTAATAAATCTTATTGTGTGAGTATTATTATTAAAAGTACCGCCACCAAGAAGATCCAATCTTGCTCAACGAAGCCGTATTGTAATTAAGAAATCCAGTGAAGAAGAACGAGAAGAACGCCGCGTTAGTATAACTACACTTTGTGCTTCTAAATGTCAAGAGGAAAGAGAGGTAATAGTTCGGTTGGTAATGAGAAATCTTCGAGCCACAGATCAACAACGCGATAATCTTCAACAAGCAAGAAGAAATGCTTCAAGTGGTGATTTGAATCGAGCAGCGTTTCTATTCGATTGCACTGTGATTAGTTAGATTCCAGGTTTAATTTCAAATGTTAAGGCAGCACAACGTTTACCGGGACAGCTAGTTTCACATAGAAGTTACGTGACAGTTAATGGTACGGGCAGTATTTAATATTGAGTCAGAGTCTTTCAAGCCGCGTAATAGTCTTCTAACATGGTCTATTGGTCGATCTTGCAAAATATGTTTGAAATTCAACCACTTTGGAAGTCGCTCAACTTTAGTGTGACGTAGCAAATACGGACAAGCTTCACATATAGTGAGGATTATTCTGAAAAAGTAAAGTTTTAGTCAAGAGGCTTCTACTACTTCTCCGGACAATAAAGGCGCCTGGGCAATACCCATTTGGGCTTGGACCTTCACTCAGGGCGGTTACTTACATGCAGCTGCAAGAGAGGGTTGGTTTTCAGCGACGTTTTATGCAACTGTCGCTATACGTTAATACGCGAAGGTTCTCGACCGAAGAGACCACAGAGTTGTAAATATTAAAAAGCGGGTGTTTGATAGTAATTATTAGTTCTTATTAAAAATATTGGAAAGGGAGTTATATTTATCTATTTATAAATAAATTGATAAATAAGAAACCATAATTGTAACATCGCCGCCAAAGCAGTGTCTTGGTGGTCCGGCTTTTCAGCTTCGCAACTCCACGATTACTTTGAGAAGCACTCAAAATATAATAAAAAAAGCGTTACTTAAACATTGGTTACAACTTTTTTTCCATTTAGGGAGTCGTAATCAAACCATAAGTGTACAATTAGTGTTGACGTTATGACATTGATGTGTTGCGAGTTTGCAACGTCACGTTGTCAGCAAATAATATGACGGATAGGGTTGCCAACTTGGCACCTGACAAAAAAAAACCACATTTGTCATAATTTTTTCGATTCTAACAGATGTAGAAAATCGTAGCCTATATGACGTGATGAAAATTTGTAAGTTAAAACGTATCTTGACATTGATTGAAGTCTCGAAATAAGCACGCACGGTTTCACAATATACCTACATTAGAAATTACTTTAAAGACAATAAAGAATATATTCAGGAAATATCATTATATAAATATAGATGTTTCAATCAGTAAGGACTACTAATATACATTTTTGAGCTAAAGAAAATAAAAAGGAATCATGTAATAGTTTGAGACCACAACACAATTGGACAAGTTTGCGGACGAACGGATGCATGTAGTGCGATCCTAAAGTAACAAAATCGAAATGTAAATTGCAGCATATTTAATATTGTATTTATTGTTTCATAGGCAAAGCTACGGTCTGACGTATTAACGTTTGAGACACTACAATATACGTAAAGAAAACAAGTCAACTTGAGAGAAAATAATTTAATGGACATTAGAATAGGGAACTTTATAAGTAGGTAAAATAATTAGTATACAGTCCAGCTCAATCAGGTTACGAGCAACCATCCACATGCTTAAAAGCTGTTACTAAAAGTGTCACCCTCACAAATTAACGTCTTTTTTTGATTCTAACCTACTAATAATCACTCTCACGGTACAGACGCCAGCACACAAAGCTAACCCAATCTGTCAAATTTCCCCAATTGAAAGTGAAGCTTATACTTTTGTGATGAAGTTGAAAATCTTTAAAAGATATTTGACAGATTGGGGTAGCTGGATGAGCTGGCGTCTGTACGTAAACGATCATTTTAACAAATAACAAAAATACACGCCTAGCATTTATTATTAATATAATTAATTATATCTCCACGATGAAATCACCATCACGACCCCGCGTATTATCATTGACAGCACGAATGACAGATGTCAGCAAGAATTCTGACGCCCGTATCATGCGTTCTGAAATCGTCAATACAATGCGTTCAGAACTGGTAAGAAACATATTGTCTCAGACATGTCGGGGAAAAAAGGCGAAACTAACAAAACATAAATAAAAATCTGGTTTAGTTTATTGACTTAGAACCTATCAATACGGGGTTACGTGACATTTTCGGTACCCCAACTAATACCTTCCATAGATTCTGATTGTAAAAATCTTACAACAGCCTGTGCGTGTGCGTAAACTATAATTTGGAGACCTACAAATCAATGGCATGTAACTAAACTAACAAATAAAGTTATCTGCAGTCTGCACATACATATACGTAGAGTCGTGTTCATAAATCCAGTAAATTCCACGAAATTATAGATCAACTTTATGTGTTCATGTTCGCCTTTTAAATGAATAATAAAAATAAAAAAAGGTTTTTATTCGCGTAGACTTTAAAACAGCGCTTGTAAATAGTCAGAACATGTTTGTAGTAAAATATAATTAATTAATAATTATTTCTAGGTACATATAGATATTTGGGTACACAGATTGTATGAAAAAAAATTACGATAAGATTTATTTTATAATAGTAATGATATTAAGCTAGCTTATATTAAGTTATTGGGAAGGGGATCCTGAGTAGGTTTAATTTTGAAATTCAAAATTCATTTTAATATCTAGACTTTGACTAAGTAGTATAGATACACATCTCCCTAATAATAGGCAACTGATCAAATGTCTCACTCCGATGGCAGGACTAGGAGCATACTACTGTTCATGCTCTACAGATATTGGCGGTAACAAGTCAATGCTCAGTCGCTACTCGGAGATGAACCAAGTTTATTGCCACCAAAATTGCGCTGCAAAAGTATTTTAGATTTGTAGTGTAAACATATATTTCACTACATTTAACTACTCCTTGTACGTTTACTTAAGTTTGCTGAAATAAAATGTTTGTATTTATTTTATGTTTCAAAATGATATTAGTATATCAATTCCGTGCAAGATGTATAAAATTTATAAATATTGAGTTAATACAAACATTAGGAATATCAAAGGTGATTACTAGGACCACTTAGTAATCACCTAGGATAATGAATATTAATAATTATGGGCGATTACTATGTGGTCCTTCTAATCATGTACCTTAGTGAATAATCCCAAATTTACTTATTTGGTATTATCGACGAATGCGTTTTGCTTAAGAATATTATTTATGCCTGCCAATGCACTTTGGAACGCGTATAGTACAAATTCTCAACACGCATTGTTGCACCATGGCCACTGGGCATAACATCTCTTCTATCTGAAATCGACGTTTGCTGTGATTAACCATCATCTCCCATTCCTCTAATATTAAAAACCGGCCAAGTGCGAGTCGGACCCGCCCATGAAGGGTTCCGTAGCAGCAAGTATTTTAGTTGATTAAATGAAAGGTAAAGTGCGGTTTACGGTTTATGACGTATTAAAAAAAAACTACTTACTAGATCTCGTGTAAACCAATGTTCGGTGTAAGTTTGCATGGTAATGTACATCATATATTTTTTTAGTTTTATCATTCTCTTATTTTAGAAGTTACAGGGGGGGGGGGGGGGGGGGGGCTCATTTTACCACTTTGGAAGTGTCTCTTGCGCAAACTATTCAGTTTAGAAAAAAAATATATGAGGAACCTCAATATCTTTTTTAAAGACCTATCCTAGATACCCCACATGTATGGGTTGTGAAAAAAATAAATTGTGAGTTTCAGTTCTATGTATGGGGAGCCCCAAAATTATTGTTCTTTTTCTATTTTTGTGTGAAAATCTTAATGTGTTTCACAGAATACTTCTACTTACCAAGTTTCAATAGACAAACAGAATGACATGACAATCTATAAGGGTTCCGTTTTTCGCCATTTGGCTACGGAACCCTAAAAAGCTATATGGCAAACACGCCATATATTATATAGCTATAACCCTTTAAAAT
Organism: Pseudoips prasinana; assembly: GCA_951640165.1. NCBI lineage: Eukaryota > Metazoa > Arthropoda > Insecta > Lepidoptera > Nolidae > Pseudoips > Pseudoips prasinana. Next base: position 23,818,028 of record OX621251.1, on the reverse strand, counting down.
GAGTCACATCTGTTTTCGAACTGATAGATTCTACTCTAATTTATTTTGTTTTGTATCCAGAAACTGCATTAAAGCAAAATGTTTGTCTCCAAGACAACCCTACAACAATAAGATTGCTTATATTTGTTTTGTGACATTTGGCTCTATGCCATCTCGCAATGAACAAGTCTATTTCTATCAGCATTCCTGTATCTTGTATTTTATCTCGTTGGTTATCACTTGTTATATTTGTTTTTCTACTTATTCGAGATTGGACGAAATGCTTTCATTTTGTTACAAGCGTTTACTTTGTAGAAATTATGCAAAGTCTCATTGGTAATATATGGGTGTTTTTATCGCTAACTGGTAGTATTTTAAATTTATATAAAAGGATTCCAAAACAATAAATTCGATTCATTTGTGGCTCTGTCCTGCGGCTCAGTCCCCGCACAAGATCACTATTTGTGCGCCCCAGAAGTAGTTGTTCGCAGGCTGTGCGTGCGTAAAGTAGTCCACTATACAGGTATTCACCAATTCACCTGCTATGCGCAGTGAGTGCGATAAAATGCCAAATGGCAACGTTGTGGAAACCTTTGGAGGAGGCTTTATCCATCAGTGAACGATATCAGGCTGATGCTGTGAACAGGTAGTTTACATAGTAAGACTTCACATGCCATCAAGAACATGCCTCACGACGTTTTCTTTTACCGAAATTATTAATAATTAATACGCAAGTGTATTCGAAAAGTCAGTGATGCCTTGCGTTTGAACTCGAGACCCCTGACTTTACAACCGAGGTGTTGCGAAGTCAGAGGTTGTAGTTCTAACCACTAGACTATCTCGTGCTTAATAAGAAAATAAATTTAATGAAAAAGAAAATATAAATAATAGTAATATATAAATTTAATAAAAATGTAATGAGTTTGCCACCGAAACGCAAAGAAGATGAGAAAATAGGCATTATCAGCTGCCCTCAGAGGCAGCTGTTTATTATGTCATACCTTTCGATTAAAAGCGAACTCTTCAATGAAAGCCATAGTTACTTGATAATTTGATGCCGACGACATTTTAATATAATGTGGAGTAAATTTTAATTAACCGCAAGCTATTACTGCGATAGAGCTATGATGAAAATGCACGGGCTCGTTGTTAGCCATTTGTTGTAACATTAATATAACTTAATAGTCCTCTCACACGTATTGCAAGGCTTTATAACGAACTGACTAAATCAACTAACAATAAGGTAGATATTTTCTCCATAACTTTTTTAAATATAGGCTCTTTCTATTGAATAATACTAGGCACCCTTAATTGAGGCCGCGGCGGCAGTGTGAGAAGTGTCCTCTACTGTCGCCACGTACAAGCGGCTCCGGGATGACAGCGATCTGTTTGTGGCGCAGTCGCTGTGCCGTACTGGCAGGAGTCGGCAAAAGGGGAGGGCAATCCAAAGGAGCTGCCCTCCCAGGATACGTGTCCCGACCATCTGGGACATGGCGCAAAAGGGGGGTACCGGAGCAGCATACCCGCGTTCCCGGGCCTCTCCCATCAGGCGCTAAGAGAAGTCCACGGCAGGTAGGTTTAGTCGGTGCAAGTCCGACATACCCACCCGTAGACACTTTTTGCGGGTGGCATTCGAAGGCATTCCCCCTGCCTTATAAAAAAAAGGCACCCTTAATTGAATTTTATAGTTGGTTTTTCTTTATCAGTTTAAGCAACGTTGTAGGTTTTTGTATGTGAATCTCAAATTTAAATGTCACCACAATAAATGCCATGCATACCTGTAGTTAGGTTAATTACTACATAAGTGCTATATTTTTAGTGCAATTTGAATTGTTTCCATGTAATTATTCCTTTGGTGTGTTAAGTAAATAAATAAAGCAAAGCCCCGGGTGCAATCTACTAGTAAATAAATATTTCTATACATTTGTTTAAGCATAAAACAAACGACCTCCCCAACGACTTATTTTCACACAAACATTATTATCAGCGAGCAAATATTCTTGTGTAACCGTCTGCATATTTGCCCTAATCTAGAAAACGAATGGACCGGTTGTGATGTGCCTTGCCGTCTGGCTGTATTCACAATACTTGAGCTGGCTATGATTATATAAATGAAAACAGAACACTAACGAGTGATTTCAAAGATTTTCTTAAGTATTATACATAAACACTAGTTTAGTATCCGTACTTCACATCACATACACACTAAGCACTTAAAACTGTCCTTGATTTTGCAAACGAAACAATACATCATCATGTGTTAAGCTACCACTGAAGTAATAGAAATTAGACTTTAACTAGTAATAAATAAAGCTGTCTTTGAAAATAAATAAATCTGCCCTACGTCATTAAGAGGCAAAAATGGAACCGCGAAAAGAAAGCATTGCACTATTTTGATATTTTGAGTGTATATCTGTTATTAATCTATCATTCACAGACAAAAAATATGGTAAAATTATTCTATGTCTCTAATAAAATTTTATAAACCAAATATATTTTTAACACAATTATAAAATAATTAATTTACATTAAAATAACAAAAATTATTAAAATGAAATTATACAGGTTATTAATATACATGATTGTACCAATTATTGTGCATGGAATTCTGTAATAAATAAATAAATAAATCCCTTAATTCGAAGTGAGCAACACTGTATATATACTGAAACACAAAACTATGAATCAATAAAGAGCGTGCCAGTAATCCCTACTAAACTTGTCTTGCGCCAATCATCTGGCAATTAGCTGGCAGATTCATTCAGTTGGCTGTCAGTTGACGATATAGTATTAGTCGAAAAGTCATTTGGCCGAAATGCCAGAGCCGGAAAAGTTCGTGGTAAATGTTGGTAGAGTTTTGTGTGACTAGTTTGGAACTACGGAAACTGTGGTTTATGGTAACGATTTAATTTTAGTTTTGTAGTTTGCGATTCGTGGTAATTAAAGTTTTAGAATTTTACTTTCTAGTCATTTCAGATATTCTGATTTCCGCGCGAATGTTTGTTAACATTCAACGTCCCTTTTTGCTGATATTTGGGTTTAACTACGTTGTTAAAGCGAAGCGTGCCCAAACGTTGATAATGAGATCCTTGATGCAAATCCTGTCTAGGCTGTTAGTAGGTATTATTGATTTTTTTTCAGTCAAGACCTATTAGTAAGAGCCGAATGTCAAATCAAAATTGACGGTGATGTCTCTGAAAGGACCAAAAGCCATCGATCCAGCACTTTGGTCTAGTTATGTCGCATGGCATATAGAGAATGCCTGCGTTTGCGCACTTACTTGTGCTATAAAAAATGCTCCACGCAGACGGTTATTCTCCATGGAGACTGGCCGCCATGGCCCTAATTCCACCAGAAGAACATTATTTATTTTGCTGGAAGAATCCGTCCCGCCTATTCTTAGCCGTCCTCCCACGGGGAAACCGTAGTTAATATTTAAAATAGTGCAAGTCTATGCTTCAGCTTCAGCCTAGCCTAGATAGATAAGATGAGATTACAGTAGCCATGTATGTACTACGCAAGGCATAGATATACTCAAAAATATAGCCTAGGATGTTATCTAAGCATTTGGGTAAACATGTGTTATTGATTTTTGTCCATAACGCGTCGGTCTGAACATTGATAAACGAAAGTTGGTGAAATAACATAGTATCATAATATAGAGGTTTATACGATGTGGGTTATTATTTATTTTCCTCCTGTATAAAAAATAAAAGTACTTCTTTTATATTTATTTTCGGAGAGTATTCTGTGGAATTGTTTAAACGAATACCTGTCGTCACGTTTCGTCAGAAGACCCTCTCGCCAGAAGTATATCCACCTTATCACCTGGATGAATTTTAGTCCAATTCCGTATGTTTTGCAAGAAACTTTCTATGGCGCACTACCACCTGACATGAACCCTCAAGAAGCGAGCGAGAAGTATTCCTTTCTTAAAAGGCCGACAACGTACAAACACATCCAGCTACCCCATTCTGTCGAATTTCTTTTGTAGATTTTCAACTTTATCACAAAAGCATACGGTTCACTTTCATATGGGGAAATTTGACAGATTGGGGTAGCTTGATGTGGTGGCGTCTGTACTTGCAACGTCTCTGTGGGTGCTTACCTACCATTTGGTGACTCGCTTGCTCTTGTGACTTGCTATTATATAATAGCAAGTCACAAGAGCAAGCGGGTCACCTGATGGTAGGTAATCACCCACCCACCAAAGAAGAGTATTTCGAATACACTAAATGTGACACATGTATCAAATGAGTTCTTTCATTAAAGGTTTATGTAGTGGGTATTCGTATTCGTAATTGTTCTAAGGATTTATGAAGAGTAGATGACACTAATTAAATAACGAAATTTATTTAGCACTTGGGTGTATTGTCATGTTCACAATTAAGTAGTAAAGACTAATACAATATTACGCTTGCATAATTAGAAACGAGATTTTTATGGATGGATGTATGGATGTTTGTTACTCTTTCACGCAAAAACTAATGAACGGATTTTGATGAAACTTTGTAGTAATATAGCTTATATAAGTATCCGAGTAACATATAGGCTATTTTATAAAGATTGAACACAGCTAGTAGAAAAATAAAATATAATTTTATTTCAGCTGGGTAAAAATTCTGTGTAACAAAATTTCTTAGATTACTAGTAGTAAGATAATTAAGAGTATTTTGTCATAATATTAATAATATCCTAGGATATTATTCACACACCTTCTGATCCCAAACTAAGCAGAGCTTGGAATATGGAAACCAGATAGCTGATATATTATTTATACTACTTTTCTTTTGTAAATACATACTTATATAGACAGTGCTTCGGAGGGCATGTTAAGCTGTCGGTCTCGGTTGTAGCCATTAGGCAACAGTCGTTAAGCCATGCCAGAGGACTACTGGGCGGCTTGAACAACTCTGACACTAGGGTAACCACTATAAGTAAGACACTCTGGTTGAACGTACGAACTAAACATAATAAGGCATAACATATTGATAAATGATTGTATAACTTGTTATTTATTGTTATTGTTATTGCACATATACTTGCTGGTAAGTATTTATAATTCAACTAGCTGTGCCCCGCAGTGTTACCTGCGTAAAATTTTATAAATTTTCTTTGCTATAAACCTCACGGAGCCCGACACCTTTCCAACGAATGCAAAACCGTGGAAATCGGTTCGTGCGTTCTGGAGTTATAGCGTCCGGAAGGAAAACCCAACTTATTTTTATATAATTCAATGTAATAACACGTACTTAAGAACGTGCTAAGTCTAAGCATCCTCATTGATGAACTAAACTTGAATAAATTAAAACTAAATCTGAGTTCAACTATACATTTACAAGACTCTCTTGGTATTTAATTAATTTTGTTACTTTGGTCGTAATTTTAGCTAATGAGCTATTATTCTAGTAATTTGTGAGACTAAGTGCCATTATAATATATAATTTGTAATATAATATGATGAATACGTAAGAAGCTTTGTATACCCTTAATATTGAACCATTTCCAGAATTTAATACTGTGTTACCATGAACAGAACGAATGCAGTGACAGGGTTGATATCCACCACGTCCCATTAGGATTATTTCGGAAAACTATCAATAGTTATTAGGGTTTTAGTTACACATAAAAAATAAAATTGTAAAAGTAGCTCATTAAAAATGTAGTGTTTACCTATAAGTAACTAGACATTTAGATCTTAAGTATTGTGCTATTTTTAAAGATTCATGTTAATGTTTAAGTTGTTGGCGAACCAAATAAATAAAAAAAATAAAAATAAACATATCATAGACGTAGGGGTGAATTTTCTAAGAAAATCATTTTAGCGGTCCCCTGAAATACTCCATGGCGCCGCTCTTTTTAGGGTTCTGTACCCAAAGGGTAAAACGGGACCCTATTACTAAGACTTCGCTGTCTGTTTGTCTGTCCGTCCGTCTGTCACCAGGCTGTATCTCATGAACCGTGATAGTTAGACAGTTGAAATTTTCACAGATGATATATTTCTGTTGCCGCTATAACAACAAAAAAACAAAATCAAATAAATATTTAGGGCTCCCATACAACAAACGTGAATTTTTTGCTCGTTTTTATAAATAATGGTACGGAACCCTTCGTGCGCGAGTCCGACTCGCACTTGGCCGGTTATTTTTTTTTTTCAATTAGTCCAAAGCAGGAACTCAGTCGTTAATTTACGTAAGATACAGTTCAAATTAAGGCGCAATTCATCGGCATATCAGTTGGGTATGTTTATAGAAACAAATCATATGATTTTTTGCATGCAACTATGAATATATATTCACATATGATATCTACTGATATGATATGAATTTTACTTCCCTTCTAACAGCTGGGGACGCGATTCCTGCCAGCGGATACAGTTTTTGAACTGGCGTGGGCTTAAGGCATCCTGTGATGATCCGACAAGTCTCATTTAAAGCAACATCCACTGATTTGGCATGGGTAGATCGGTGCCATACTGGGCAGGCATATTTTACAGGCATTATTTTATTTATAATTAATGTTGGAAACTAACATAACTATATATTATCAAGTAAAATAGCTAGAATTTTTGACTTAAAATTGGATAACAGTAAAAGGATGCGTTTATGCGTTCCCGTAGACGGAACTTCCCATTTTTTTATCGCAGAAACACGCGGTTACCATGAGCATCACGCAGAGGTGAATTCTCGGCCCTTTTGGTTCTTATACTGAACCACTATATACAAGATAAATACGAAACAGTGTTATTTGCGATGGAAATCTCTTAAAATTTCTATATTAATCGTCAAAACTAAACTAAGCAAAGATAATTTTAACCAACTTTATGTTATATTTAGAATAAATACGCCTACACTTAATGTTGTGAGTTGTAGGAGGAAAAATTACAATATTTATTTATGTTTATTAATTATTGATTGAACAATATTACAGAATCGATTAAATTAAATCCTGACGTAACGTCATCAATTTAACGCCGTTTACAAACGTATTTAAATATATACGTATTTAAATATTTTCTACTTTAAAATTATTTACAAAGAATTTTAGTTTGTATCGTTTTTAATTAATAACTGATTAATGTACATTTTGAATAACATTAAAATTCAAGATCAGATGCTAATGAGTGAATTTTATGAACTAAACTTTGATGATGATGATGTTTACCTATCAACCTTGTACAACGCACTTATTGACGTTTTTGTAGTAATTTAATATCAAAGTTAATTAAAACATGATAGCATAAAAACTTACCTGTTTCGTCCTTGTCTATTTCCATCATATAAAAATCCTTACAGCAAAAACTAGCACATGCACATAATATTAGCAATTATTCACATAAATAACTACATTTTATCGTCTGCACAAACCACAAAGTACTTATTTAATAATAACAAATAAAATTATGACGTCCAGTGCTACTGAGTCTATGACTTAATTTAAAAAAATACACTAGTGATGTCCACGCGGTAGTCAGCACATCGATGCATAGAGTTCCATTTTCAAGTTATTCAGAATCGGAATACCGACGAGGAAGTCACACGGTATTTGCTGTGACAGTTATCAAACCGTCAAAGCGTTGAATATCACTGAATAGGCACATCGTTATCGTTTACAACGGTAGCAGTCTTCATTAAAACGCCTGCGCACATTGTAACACTGTATTATTATCGAGTAATATTAATATTGGCACACACGTATCAACTAAAATGTGAAAATAGTTAGAGGAAAACACCAGGTCACCGTTTGTAATAACTGCAGCCATGTTGAACGCATCAAAATAAAATGTGAAACTATGTAGATAATTTGTTTCTATCGTGTGTACCGTCTGTCGTAACCAGGCTAGTGGCACTGTAAATGAAACTATTATGTTAACTCATTCTAACTGAAATCACACGTTTGTCACTATGACCGTCACGTCTTCCCACGTGTTCGTACGAGGTGCGAAATTTATCCACAAATATTTATGGTAACGTTTTTTTTAATTAATGTACCATAGAACAGTAACGTTGCATGCACGGAGGTCGACTGATAAGCAACCGCGGTTTGCTCACGCTGAACACTAGAGATTCCACGTGCGATCATACAAACGATTTTTAATATCGTGTCAGAGGCGAGTTAGCGTGGAGATAAACACATTGGCATATTTACCCGGTCGCGAAGGACGATATTCGTCTGGCTAGCATCGATTATTATCAATTAGCGTTATCGTACGATTAATAGTAATCTCCTCTTTTAACAACTGGTTCTATTGTTTGAGAAGTCATGAGATACGTAACTCAAGCTACGTCATGATGACGTAGAAGCATAAGAAATGACTGTATTTGTAGTGGTAATTAATAAGTCAGTGAGAACAACGATTAGGTACGGTTGATCTTCTATTGCAGCAATATAAATATTTTTCCCGTTTTCCTCAATAAGATTAATAATTGTAATACAATACAGGGTGTTATTCTATTAAAATATATGTATATCATCACCACTTTGTGCACCACTTTTTTAGCATCTCTACCAAGTCTGGTAGATATGAGTCGCCTTGTGCCACAGAGGGTTACCTACTACTGGCTTTTTAATAGTAGTAAATTGCTTAGTAGAAAATAACTTAAAGTAACTGGCATGTTGATCGAGTGGTAAGTCACCCTTATAGTTAAGCCAGAGGACGACCTCTGGCTCGGGGTTCGAGTACCCTCGAGTATTAGGTCCTTGTTCTGTATCTGGGTGTAATTTATCTATAACATGGATGTATTTAGATAGATTTAAGTATTGTTATCAGTTGTCAGCTTGCCATAATACAGGCTCTGATTATTATGGGATCAGTTGACTTGTTAGTTGTCCGAATCGAATCATCATCAAGGATTCGACAATCGAATATATATCGCTTATATATGCAGTATGTTGCATAAATGTATACATAATTTAATATTCATGGTTTTATACAACGTTGATGAATATTTTAGTAGCTTTTGTTAAATGTAGTGCTAGCAATAAACTGCTTTCCCTATCCTCAATTTAATAAGCTGACCACGTCTTCTAAGACGATACACACAGACACAACCTCTAAAAACCAAAAGTCAGTAATCACCCTTCAAAAAGTTCTGCCCTCTTGTGGATTACTTAGTTCAATATTTATTTTTCTTAACGACTCTTGTTCTTTTGCTCTATGGGTAGCGTAAGCATCACTTAAGCACGTTTACACTAGCTGACTCTAATAAAGTAGCTAGGTCACACTTAAACTGCCTCCTGTATAAAAACTAACAAGATGCTAACGTCAATATAATTACCACTTAGTTGTTAATTTGTTAAGGTGAAACATACTTATTTGTCGATATCTACACGAACTTATGCTATTTACTGAAACAAGTAGGAAGATAATCTTTACCGATTATCGAGGTGACGTACAGTCAGCGCTTCAATAATTCAAGCTGATCGGTATCGGGAAATATTAAGCCGTGTACACACTCGATACATATTCGGTATGCTCACAATAATTTAATTACTTTTAGTTGTTATTTTTTTAATCTGACTCCTGTCATTAAATTCTTATTGACGGTTAATAGCCTCTCCTAGCTGCTAGTATCCCATCCAAAGGTATTACGTCATTACTTTCCAGGTTTTAAGAACAGACCAATTTTTTACACTATATCTAACCGCCTATGCCGAACTGTTTAATTTTTATGAATATATCTATTTCATAGAAGTGACGGCATAATAACAAATCTAGCGAGATAATATTTTTTTAATCAATTTTGTATATAGGATTTTCTTCGACTGGACACGTATGCACGTGGTGAGCGAGATAGTCACGCGACTAGCCATGGGGCTTATTGAATACATACATACTTACATTCGCATTAAAAACGGAATTGAATCAAAGTATTTCTAGACCCGGTGATATATTTATCCGAAATCGCCTGGTACAAGAATAAATAATTATATAGTTTCGTATCAATTATACGTGATCCATTTGAAACCAATAATTGATTGGGCGGCAAACCTAAATAATTATGCCCGGTTGCTTCCGGGATTGAATGGAAATATTGTATTATAAAGAGAAAAAAAATGTTTCTTTGAGCAATGTATTAAATCCAGATTGATTGGGGATAATTTTTTGCGAGTCTAAACTTTACTCTTTATACGTTATTTTATAATCGGATACCAAAGAGGCGATACAAATATGACAAATTATAGATTGACGAAGACCTATCTCTCTGGAAGTTAAAATAATATCAAATGTATGTACTGAATCTTTGTAAGTGCATTGTTACACTTCAGAGCCTCTAGCACGAGTTCCTGCAGTTTACTTACTCGATCACACGTACAGTTTCCTCCCATACATTGGGCACCAGCGCCTCTCGCGGAAACTATTAAGAGCTAAAATTCTGTATGGGACGAAACTGTACGTGTGATCGAGTAAGTAAACTGCAGGAACTCGTGCTAGAGGCACAGTACACGCTATGTTGCTTGTTACATTAGAATGCTGTATGAACACATCTTCTCTTTTTCGTGAAATTGTAGTATTTACGGAACCTAGACATAAACCTAGTAAGATCAATGATGAAAGAAATTCAAGTTAGCCCCCTTGAAAAGCTAGTATTAGTATAACTATGTCTCTAGTTAAATCTACCTCTACAATCTCCTCTAGGGTTAAGATTAGTCTTGAATATCATGGTGATCAAAATGTCATGAGAACTTAGCACAAGTTTACTTGGCTTATTCTCACATGGAGAGCCTTGGCAGGCCTTTCTATCTGAGATTTCTAAATACCATGCTAGATGAATAATTTAGTTTCCATAGGGAAGAGTTATTAGCGGTCTGCAAGAACAAATTAACCGTTCAAACATTCACCGACATCCCACATTAATAAAGGTTAACAACAGTAACAATTTAGTCTTTGTTATAATACTTCTGTTGAACTTTTGAACTAATTTATTTACTAATTCTGTTGTCTACTGGGTAATACCAGCAGCTTATAATAACATTTTACTCATTAGGTCTGATACAATGTAATAAAATATATCTAAGACTATAAATATTGACAATTAAAAGTAGGCAAAAGAGGTGTGCAAAGATCGTGACAAATAGAAATCCGTTGTCTCTGCTTACCCCTCTGGGAAAAAGGCGTGAGTCTATGTATGTATGTAAAAGAAGGTATTGTATAAATGTAAAAAAACTGATGTGAGGAGCTAAGATCGTGAAAGCTGTCACAAGTTACTAATTTACCCTGAAGATGATGTCCAGAAGAGATCGAAACTGATTGTTCAGTCCAACATAAAATGAATTGGGTGAGGAAACCGTTACAGTTATAACTAAAAATAATAACAGTTTGAACATAACTTTACTTAGCTAGCCATGTTACTTAATGATCACAAATTAAACGTTATTTCTAACTGATTCTATAATAACCGCAGATCTTAATATCTATCTACATGTAAATAAATAACTATAATTAATAATCTATAAATGATTTTATATGGTTAACTATATTATAATAATATCTGGGGACATTTTACAATTATGCATAGTTAACTGTATTTTTCTCGAGTAGCGACCACTAAGCGCAAGATGCAGCGTGTGTAGGCCCCCTAGAAGGTTGAACGACGAACTTCCAAGGGTCGCGGGAAGCCGCTGAATGCGGGCAGCACAAGACCGGGCATCTGGAGATCCTTGGTCCAGCAGTGGACGTCTTTCGGCTAATATGATGGTGATGATGATGAACTATATTACTACATCTATCCTTGGGCTATTTACAAGTCCACGTGGATACAAGCCTATTTTTTTTTTATTCACGTAGACTTTAAAAAAGCGCTTGTAAATAGTCAGAACATATTCGTAGTAATATATAATTAATTTATAATTATTTCTAGGTACATATAGATATTTAGGTACACGGATTGTAGGAAATAATTTACAATAAGATTTATTTTATAACAGTAACGATATTAAGTTAAATTAAATAACAATAACTTAAATTAAGTTATTGTCAAGGATCATGTGTAGGTTTAATTACCAAAATTTTTTATTTTTATATATATTTATTGAGGTAACAGTGAGTCATCAATCTCCAGGAATAAGTAGTTGGATATAAATCTAAATTTAAAGTGGGAACAAACACCTACCATATATTCAGAAAAAATAAAATCAGGGGAAACATAGGGATGTTCTGCAAGAACCTTAAATAGTTTAATAATAATAATAATCTTTATTAACAGAATATAGGTTAAAAGTACAAGTTGTTACAGTGTTGGTATAGTGCACTATATTCTACCTTAAAATAAGGCATGCGAACAGTATTTTTATTTTTTACATTATCTTGAATAGTATTCAAGAATCACATTATAACCAAACCAAATAAATATGTTTGAACACATACCCGCGCCAATTTGACCTGCATGTTCGTTTACAATATAACGGCGATGTTTTGCAGAGTTGCGTGACAATACGGGTTAGATGGCAGATTTGTGGTGCTGATTTCTATAGTCGTGTATAACGGTGCTTATTATAAATAAATAATATCCTGGGACATTATTTACACACGGCCATCCGATCCCAAACGAAGCTGAGCTTGTACTATGGAAACCTGATAACTGATATACTACCCAAGTACTTAGGACAAACAGACATACATTCATGCACACAAATATCTGTCCTTATTGGGAATCAAATCCATGACCTCCGACGTGAAAAGCAAGCATTTGCCAACCACGCCAACAAAAATATAGAGACATTTTATAATATTTACGTCTGTTCTAGCTTTTTTGGGGTAACAAATTTAAGTATAAATTTTTTGAAAACATCTTTACGCTCGCTGGACTAGGCGAGAAAGCTGCTGAATGCGTGACGAGAGCATTACAAAAAGTGTGATCTGGTGAGGCGAATAGAAGTTGAGAGGGATAAGTAAGTGAAGATAGAAAGAGAGAGCTACGTTTCGTATATTACTGAAGGTGCAAGAGAGAGAGGTGCGTGCACACATTTTTTCTCTCTTTCTCTCAATCTTTTAATACTACTCAGTCGGGAAACACACATACGGACCACCTAACGCCAATCAGTTACCCTATGACGCTTGTAACACAAGTAGAACCACTCACGCGCCACCGGGCACTGGATTTTTAAAACTAATGGGCCTGATCTGATCTGATGGTAAACGGTGATTTAGTCTGGCGTAGAGATTTCCTGATAAGAACTGGCGACGTTATCACTAAAACAATAACCTTTAACCACTAATAACGGAATTCTGGGTGCGAATCCCGGGTCGGGCAAAAAAGTGTTATCGGGACGGTAGAAAGTTGGTGGTGATATACGCCCGTGCCTCGGGACACACGTAAAGCTAGTCCTGCTCCTAATCTCTCCCAGTTATGGCAGATTGCTGTCCTTTTGGATTATTAGAGTGAGGGACGGCGCATGCACCCGTGTAAGCTAATATTCTCCTGCACTATAATATGTCTTTCTAAGTTGGCTTCTCACTGTTGATGTTGGCCGCTGCCAAAATTCGGCCAAGAGCATTAATATTACTTTATAAAGGATAGCAAACCAGATGAAGCAGTGCTCAAAGTGTTCGTAATAACTGGGTTCAGAATAAACCCAACATTAAAAATTAACATTTAGTGTTAATCCCTGTAATGGTGATTTTACTCGTCGATTGCTTGATTGCGACATTCGAACATCCCTTAAGAATGGTCTGTGGGGGAATGAAACACGTGTAGGATACCATACTGCATGTAACTAGTTTATATAAGAGTAGGGCGTTGCAAATTGCAACACGGCCTGATTAAACTGATAATTAGGGGAATTAGCACTACATATTAATATTATATTTTTGCTAGTCATGGATTTCCGCTTGATACCATTACTTATATTAAGATTAAACTGTGAAGGTCACCCTTTAATATCTATACATCTATACAAATAAATAAAATTGAAGTGTCTGTTTGTAATATTGAAATAACCGATTTTTACTACATGTATATGAATATTTATACGGTACATACTTCAAAATATATTTTTTTACAATTTTTATCTGTCTGTCTGTCTGTTTGTTCCAGCTAATCTCTGAAATGGCTGGACCGATTTTAACGGGACTTTTATTGGCAGATAGCTGATGTAATAAGGAGTAACTTAGGCTACTTTTATTTTAGAAACGTCTTGTATTTTAGAAAAAATAAAACAAAATAAACTAATTAAAACGCGGACGAAGTCGCGGGCACAGCTAGTTATTAATATTATAGACAAATTACACTCAGACTCAGGATAAATAAGTGTGGGTACCGAACCTGCAACCTCTGGCTTAGCAGTCAGGTTCGCTAACCACCAGACCAACAAGTCCGTCAAAACCTGGAAATCACCCTACGTCAGGAGTTTACCTCATCAGTGACGCAAGATGCAACACAGAAATACTATGTAGGTATATTATCGAAATCGGTTTACAAAATATTAAGTACAAAAAGTGCGTTAAGGTTACGTAAACCGGACACGTTAATCTATTAACTTACCTAAATAACACATTAAGTATGCAAGAAAATTAAATGATTCAAATAAAAACTGATCGTTACTTTTTAGGGTTCCTTAGCCATTAGGCATAAAACGGAACCCTTATAGATTCGTCATGTCTGTCTGTTTCTCCGTCCGTATGTCACAGCCACTTTTTTTCTGAAACTATAAGGACTATAATGTTGAAACTTGTTGAGAAGATGTATTCTGTGAACCGCATTATAATTTGTTACAGAAAAATAGAAAAATAAACAATAAATTTTAAGTTTTAAGTTTCCCCATACATAGAATGAAACTCGAAAGTTTTGTTTCATCAAACCCATACATGTGGGGTATCTATGGATAGGTCTTCAAAAATGATATTGAAGTTTCTAATATATTTTTTTTCTAAACTGAATAGTTTGCGCGAGAGACACTTCCAAAGTGGTAAAATGAGTGTCCGGAGGGTCCTGTAACTTCTAAAATAAGAAAATTATAAAATTAAAATGTACATTACCATTCAAACTTCCACCGAAAATTGGTTTGAATAAGATCTAGTTAGTAGTTTTTTTTTAATACGTCATAAATCGTAAACTGCAATTTAACTGTCATTCAATCAACTCAAATATAATAATAAAAAAAAAACATATTATGTTGCTTGCTGCTACGGAACCCTCCATGGGCGAGTCTGACTCGCACTTGGCCACTTTTTTATTAATATTCGTTACGAAAATCAGCGTCATTTACTTACTTTTATGACGTCAGTGGCCGACTAATTTGTTTAAGTTGTACTGGTTACGAAGCAAATAAGCTGTTTGAAACTACAATTATTGGCGACCAGCTACTTCAGGTTAAAAAACTTTTGTCATCGTCCATTTTGTAACGAAATTATATTATGGTTAATGAGGTCGCAAAAGGGACCGGTAATCTGGGACATTTTTTTTATATTTATTTACCAAACACAAAAGATACATATTATAAATAGAAACAATAATAGTAACACATAAACCTCCTGTGCCTCTAGCACGAGTTCCTGCAGTTTACTTACTCGATCACACGTACAGTTTTGTCCCATACATTGAGCACCAGAGTTTTAATTCTTAATAGTTTCCGCGAGAGGCGCTGGTGCTCAATGTATGGGAGGAAACTGTACGTGTGATCGAGTAAGTAAACTGCAGGAACTCGTGCTAGAGGCTCAGTAGGCCTCTGACATAGCTTATCGCCTGTTATCTAATGACAACTACTGCGACCGACAGACTTAAGCTTCCAAAGCAAGCAGATGCTCACTTGCGACTAGCTTAAGCCTAAGAAACTAATTACAAATTAATTTGCTTTCGTAACATTATTACTTGATTAATTAGTTTAAACCGCACTGTCAAGTGGTGAGCGAGTTAGTTAGGCTTGATAATTGTTGGCGACCTGCATGTTTCGTTCATGATATTTACAAATTTCAATGCTACCCATTTGCTATATGACAGTACTTACCGTGCTATGTATTTTTTTTAAAGTATACAAATTAATTAAAAACTACCTTCTAAATTTTTCAATTGCTGATTCTTAACTGAAGGTTGTTCTAGTTGCAACAATTATTGTATTAAACTACTTTTAACTTGTTACTAGTCCGACCGATTTTTGACCGATATCGCAGTTCCTTATACTGCTGATAAGTAACTGGTCCTACGTGTGACCAAAATCAGACTAACTGGTAATCTGAATAATAATCAATTAGTGTTACCATTTCAAAATAGATTCTCACTGTTCAAAAATCATCTTCTACTTGAAAAGCATTTCGAAATGAATTGGTAACACTTGTCAGGTATTTATTTGACAACCATAACAGGTTGTTATTATTATCTGTACCTGAAAACAAGTGACAGTCAGGCCAAAATCTTGTTCAATAGGTTTGAAAAGAATCAAATTGACTTGTCCATATTAACATAACAAAAATATTTAAATTTGTATCTACCATGTTCTGCAGGTAGAGACTAGACGGAAAATGTATTTGAATAAATGCTACATTTCATGTTTTTCTTTCATCTTCATATACATAACGAAAACATTTTACTTAATAAATACTCACATTTATTTTAACATAAATATTATAACAAATGTATTAAAAGAAAACACCTTGATTCCAAGTTATTGGAATAAACTTCTTTAACGGCGTTGTGCACTTTTTTGGGATGGATAAACATTTTAAACCGGTGACCAGATTTTTTTAAATTCACATTGGCCTTATACTTGACCGCAACTTTTTTTTTTTATTATGTTAGATTTTTTACAGCGGACTGCGCAACCAAATTTTGTTCTATTTTTTAAATTTATTACCGCCATAGGGAGGTAAGTAATTACTATGACTCTATTCTGTAACAGACGCAAAGGCCATAAATAGGGTGGGAAGTAGCATCTACCACTTGCTACTCAGATCAAATAAACACTAGGTACTTTTCCAGTATAAGAAATGAGAAAATAGTTTTCATTTCTTTTTCATTAGCATATAAATGTAAGTAAACTACATAAATTATTCCTAATTAATCCATTAACTATAAAAAACTAATTTTAAATATATACTAATATTTAAGATTCGTTTTTTATAGTTAATGGATGGCCTTATCGCTGCTTAGATTTTTACTAAGCACAAAAAATACTTTTATGTATCAATGTTAGAATTTATGTAAAATATTTTTTTTATATAAAAGATAATACTTCAAAAATATATATTGTATTTCATTGACAATTCGTATAATAATTAAAAAGTTTACATTTCTCCTCATAAAATGGCAGCAGTACCTGAAACTGCAACATCAGATAGAAATTTCTAGTTAAATAACGTAATAATACTTTCTATATTACCCATAGTGTTAAGTACCTTCGCTTAAATATGTTTGATTTGATAATCCATTGTCAAATCAAACGTCATACAAATGAGTAAATTAACGATGATTGTAATAATACCAAAATGCTACAAAATTACAATAATCAGTTTGTTACTAACTCTACTATATTACTACAAACAGGTTCTGACTAGTTAAAAGCTCTTTTTTAAAGTCTACGTGAATAAAAACCTTATTTATTTATTATTATGAGTTCTGGTTGTAAAACCAGAGCCTGAACTCCTCAAAGCTCACATCACACGAGGGGTCACACGCCTTCATTTTCATGGTGGACCTTTTCAAATCAGAGCTCATAAATGACCCAAGAAGGAGTACAGAACCACTTCCGACCGATTTTAGGTATAATTCAGCACCTCGTCACTACTGAGTGCTCTTAATGGATGCAAAACTCTCTCTTTTTGTCGGTAATCCACCTATATAAAATTCATTAAAAAGATTCCAAAATATTTAAACCGGGAAAACCAATTTTGTACGTGCTATTTCGTAAGCATTTTGTTTACGTGTTAAAACGCTAAGCCGATTAGATATTATGGTATTACATCACAACTTAGCGCCTTATTTTATCATAATCGCGTCAGGATCATTGAGAGCAATAAAATTTTATACTGGGGCAGGTTTTGTATTAACATTAAATAATTAAGTAGATAGCTCCTCGTCTGTCTGCCACCTGAAGCTATTTACCACCGTTATAATGGAATAACAATAACCCGCTGGAACACGTAACAGATGCGGGTTATTTCTCTATAGTACAGACGCCAGCACATCTAGCTTCCCCAATCTGTCAAATTTCCCCAATTGAAAGTGAACCTTATGCTCATGTGATAAAGTTGAAAATCAATAAAAGAAATTTGACAGATTAGGGTAGCTGGATGTGCTGGCGTCTGTACTTCGAGGTCGCTGCACTTTTAAGTGGTATACATAAAAAATGGTGAATAGTTGAAAATTCAGTACAAACACAGTGAAATATGTAGATAGTTCATCTACCCTGAACATCGAGCTTGGCGGAATTTTTCCTTTTTACGATACTGATACAGAATGTTTTCTGTATATTTAATTTCATGTTGCCGTTTATCAAGAAGAATAATTTAAATTTCAATAAAAGATACGTATAATGGAGAAACAGAAAAACCCTTAAATCACTTTTGGGCCGACTCGGGATTTCAAACAGTGCGGTTGAAACCCCTACCGCCAGACCCAGTCACTTCACAGGTTTACTTAAGTTCGACAAGCATCGAAGAGCTCGCAACAGAAATACAAGTATTTACGAAAGAAGTTAGACGCTCAATCTGACTAAAGAAGACAAAATTATAGTGTTGTATTTCGTAAATTAAGTTTATCCTACATGTAAATGGTTTAAATATATTAAAAGGCTTCGGTTTTTAAAAAGTCGTCACCCGCAATTTGGAAATAGTTCCCGGAATCGAGTGAGGAATTTACAAAATTAAATTTCCCGCCACAATGCACACTTTGAAGTTATTTATCTTTGGGTTACAGAAATCCAGTAGTGGGTTGGTACGGGAATCGAACTCGAAACATCAGGGCAAGGAGAATGGAGGATAGTGAGTGCGCCACATGTGCAGTCGAATTTTGACAAATATTATTAATGTTTCACACAGAAGTTCTGTGATATAGAGACTAACAGACTCATTATCTTTACAAACTGATTAATCTATACAAATAAATAGAATTGAAGTGTCTGTTCGTAATATTGAAATAACCGTTTTTTACTACGTGTATATGAATATATATACGTTAAATTGTAAAAAATGTTATTTTGGTGTATGTAACCAAAATATCATTTTTTACAATTTTAGTCTGTCTGTCTGTCTATCTGTTTGTTCCAGATAATCTCTGAAATGGCTGGACCGATTTTGATGGGAGGAGGAGGAGTAACTTAGGCTACTTTTATTTTAGAAAAATGTTTTATTTTTGAGAAAAGTTAAATAAACTAATTAACACGCGGTTGAAGTCGCGGGCACAGCTAGTAGTAATTTATGTATGAAAAGTATTGTAACAATGGTGATATGTTGTTGTAAGTCATATGTGTTGTGTGTAAGTGGTGTTGACATGCGTGCTTTTCACGGCGGAGGTCGTGGGTTTGATTCCCACTCAGGACAGATATTTGTCTGCATGAACATGTCTGCTTGTCCTGAGTCTAGGAGTAATTTATCTATATAAGCATTTATTTACAAAAGAAAAGTAGTATATGTAGTATTTTTTACAAGCTCTGCTTAGTTTGGGATCAAATGGCCGTGTGTAAATAATGTCCCAAGATATTATTATTTTATCTCTATGACTGTAGAGCCAAAATCAATTTATAGAGCTGTGGGTAACCACGAATAGGATACCATTTATCCCGCGCATGAAGCCCGCATGATCACACGTCATAAAAATCTGTCCCTATATTTCAGGGACGTCCTGAATATCATTATCCCTTACCGATATGCGCTCAAGTGTGTGTCGTCTATAATTAAAGTATTTTAACAATAACTTCTGGTTTACATGACAGACAGACGGAATAGGTCATCGTATAAGAATTATTTAATAATAATAATAATATTATCCAGGGACATTATTTACACACGGCCATCTGATCCTTAACTAAGAAGAGTTTGTACTATGGAAACCAGATAACTGATATTATACTACATACACTTTCTTTTTTGTATATAATAATAATAATATCCAGGGACATTATTTTCACACGGCCATCTGATCCCAAACTAAGCAGAATTTGTACTATAGAAACCAGATAACTGATATACTACATATAGGTACTACTTTTCTTTTGTAAATACATACTTATATAGATAATTACACCTAGACTCAGGACAAACAGACATGTTCATGTACACAAATATCTGTCCTAGGTGGGAATCGAACCCACCACCTCCAGCGTGAAAAGCAAGCATTTGCCAACCAAACCAACAGGCACGTCTGGCATCAACCACCCTACCATTCTGCTACGTGGCGCAATACATTGCCGGTTAGACCAATATGAATAACAGATGTCAGATGCTAATTACCTATTTGACTTGTATTAACGTAACTAGCAATTTGTAGAGATAGTTTTAGCAGAATAATATGGTAGATGTATACGCTATTACGTTAGCATCTTAAACATCATCATCATCAGCCGAAAGACGCCAACTGCAAAGATCTCCACAATTACCGGTCTTTTTCTAGCCGCATCGAGCGGCTTCCAGCAACCCTCACAAGATCATAGGTCCATCTTGTAGCGGGCCTACCCACGCTGCACAGCTGCTTTGTTTTTTCAGGGCTACTTAAACAATAATGTTAAATTTACTTAAGATTCTAAAAAAGCAGTTTTATTTCATCATAACAGCTGTAAGAAGTCCACTGCTGGACAAAAAGCCTCCCCTAGGATCATCTTAGGGGATATGCCATAATCGCCACGCTTGGCAGACTGGTTGGCGATTGTAATATAACGGGCATAGTACTCAGAAAAGCTGCTGCCCTTCCTCTGGTAGATATTTCCTTGGGTCAACTTCTACGGCCACCACGGGATGAGATAGGGTGATAATATTCTGGTATTCACCGCGGTCACCACTGTAAAGTGGTTTCATCATTTTTCAATTTGATCATTGTAAAGTGATGATTTATATTTATTTAATTAGTGTTTCGCAGGTAAAATATTGTTATAACAATTATTATGGTCATGTGCAACATACATAATTAAATTAATCATCGAAAATTCCCCACAATGGGATTAATGTTTAGCACACGTGTGGGTAATTAGAATTTCATTCGTGTATCGTGCAGGCACGTAGTTTAAATTGTACGTGATACCTGCTTTATTCCCGGGGGAATGGATCGGCGTTATGACAATATAATGGCCGTATGCATAAATACCTAATCCCATAACGTGATGTTGCTAAAACGTTATTTGGGGCCAATTCCCTCTATTTATTTCTTGGTCTTTTATTAGAATACAGTGTTACAGTTTGGCAGTAGTGTTATTTTAGTAACAGACTTAGATACATATGGTGAATAAACGCTTTTCATTTCATTTAATTATTTTTTACACACAATTATTAATTTACTCACCACTGGCTCACCACTACATCTCCTGGGTTCAATTCCAGCGCAGGACAACTATTTTTATGCCCCATAAATAGTTGTCATCAGTCTGGATATATATTCTATCCGTCAGTTATATGTTTTTAAAGTACCCAACACTGGGCTTAAATTACCTTAATTGTCATTTAAAAAATATGATAATGGGTTAATTACATATTGTCCTAATTATTGTGGGTACTATGAACTTAAATTGATATTTAATAGTATTCATGAGTTAGTATGAGCATAAATATCTTCTTGTTTACTTTTATGGTAAAAAATCTGCAGTTAGCATAAAATATTGCGCCATAGCCAAATTTTTCTTGAAGTAAGTAAGTAACTTAAACTTACAAATGATTTGGGCTTTATAATTTATGATCAAAATAACGGCTTACATAATAGCAATATATTGTTATTAGTCGTTATTACATTTACTTGCTATTTTTCCATAGCGACGGGCATACAAAGCTTACCCGCGTTCCCGGGGCTTCCCCCACTTGGCGTACAGAGAAGTGCACAGCAGATTAGATTTAGTCTGTGTGCCTAAAACATACATACCCGCAGACATTTTTTACGGGTGGCATACGTAGGCATTGCCTCTACCTTAACAAAAAAGGTGTCAACTGTCATGTTATGTTAACACGCGAAACCACTGTCCCGATTGTGGTTCAGGGTGGCATTTTATCAATATGAATGAAAGTTTGTTGCTTGCGGGCTTGAACTGTATTCTTAGAAGTCTGCTTAAATGAGTTTGGAAATTTTATGTAGAGCCTTATTATGTTTTATGTGAATGGACTGCAGGTTTGTGAAATTGAAATTTGCCTAGTATTTTCATCACATAGAAGAAAAGTATGAGTATAGTAATGAAAAGTATAGTATCAAAGTATAAGTACCTATAGTAATATAAGTATGAAAAGTATAGAGACAAAGTTTTTTATTTTATCTCAATAACTGTAGAGCCACAAAATCAATTAACAGAGCTGTGAGTAGCCACGAATATCTTCACTTCTTTAGATTATATACATTATTAATTATAAGTTCTATATAGTAAGCGTAGAAACCGTTCATTTTTAAGATTTACTACTACATATCTTCATACTGTGACCCGATTTTCATCGATTATGAAAGCAACAAATGAAATGCATTGCACACCTACATATAGTAACATTTTGTGGTAGCTCAAATTGATGTCAAAATATACCAAGCACTAATCGCCGAAAAATCAACTCTATTGAGTGGAACTAAAGTTTATTGTTTATTACATTATTCCGCCTTCAAACTGTGTTATCAGCCATTATCGTTATCACGGCTATGACGCACGGGTGACAGCAGAGACTAATTTACATGTATGTACCTTTAGGCCTAGTTGGCTAACTGCCATCAATATTATTTGGTTGGTTATAGGTAAGTAGAACGCGAGAAGAAACGATTCACTTCGAAATATGTTAAACACTAGCCGTTTTACCGTCTTTGAATTTTGCAGAATACAGGATCAAATACTTAGTTGATACTAGCTGTGCCCCGCGGTTTTACCTGCGTTAAACTTTATAAATCATCACAGTTCCTCCCCCTTAGGTGATAGCGTGATAATATATAGCCTATATGTTGAACCGACCTTTTACTAATATTCATGCAAAATTTGAAGTAAATCCATGAAGTACTTTTTGAGTTTATCCCGGACATACATACAGACAAACAGACAAAAATTCTAATAACTATATTTTTGGCTTCGATATCTATTGTAGATCACGCTCCAAATATCCTTTCTTGAAAATATTCAATGTAAAGTTTTGACATTCCTACGATTTTATTATATGTATAGATTACGTTACATTAAGTACGATGCACGATTTGACTGCACGCGTAATGCATTAGTTCCAGTAATCGCCACGCTAGTACGTGGTTAAGATTCGATTCTCGCTAAGGACAGAATTTGTGTGGCCCATATATAGTTGTTCAGACTCTGGGTATGATTTTAGTCCGTGAAGTGCATGTTTGTTAAGTGCCCAGCGATACATGGATTTAAAATGTCTTTATTAAAAAAAAAAACATTTCCAAGCGACTCTAATTGATCACTGCATGTGCAGTGGGCGGGTGGTGCAATAATAAAATAAAATAAAAAAGGTTTTTATTCACGTAGACTTTAAAAAAAGTCAGAACATATTCGTAGTAATAAATAATTATTTCTAGGTACATAGATATTTAGGTACACGGATTGTAGGAAATAATTTACAATAAGATTTATTTTATAACAGTAACAATATTTAACTTACTTAAATTAAGTTATTGTCAAGGATCATGTGTAGGTTTAATTATCAAAATTTTAAATTTTAGCTATTAATTACTACATATTGTCGAATGATTCAGGTTCGATATACATATATGTAGATTTACCTAAGTAAATGTATCTGGATCTGTAAAACCTGTGTTCATATCAGAAGTTCTAACACCGAACGCGCAGAAACTTTTTTATGCAGCGCGGCAGTATGCAAAGGAGAATGGTTACACGTACTGCTGGACTTCACGTGGTTGCATATTCCTGCGTAAAGCCGAAGGTGAGCCTCAAATCCGAATCGAGTCTGCAACAAATCTAAAACTTTTAGCAAAAAAGTGACTATCCTGCGTATCTCACAGTTTATTCATTATATACAATTTTTATTCTAAGATTAGTATTGTAGTACACGGGCAAGTTTGTCCGCTAGTTACAAATAGTATAGTTATTAAATACTTAAGAATGATTTACTACTCATACCAAAAGTCCGTTCCTGTTGAAACTGTCCTACTCAGTATCTCTAGGTGTTATGATATGGTGTATCTCGTAAATAACCATAATTTATCTAAGTCTTTCTATGAAACAATTTTATTTTTTATGAATCACATTGCAACACAATTGCTGTTACACACCCAAAACACTCACAGTAAACGTTACCCCAAACCCCTTACTATAGATGGACCAAACACACTAAATTCACAATCCAATATTAAAGTACTTTCACAAATTATACTATATAGCACCAACGTAAACTGTTCGTTAACATTTAAAATTATAAATTCGATAAGGACAAATTAAATAAATTTATCGACTCTGTAGAATCATTTATACAGACCTTGCCCACGCGACTTCAATCCTGCCTTGATCACATTATTTTAAAAACTACCCTACCTGCTACTACTCTTGTAGCCCACTCTGCGTTAACTGACCATGATACGGTTTTATTGTTCCTAGTCAAGAAAATCCCAAAAACAGGAAAAAAATTCGCTATTCGCATCAATTACGAACACTTGGACGCCGAACTAAAACAACTTGATTTCGGACAAGTTTACCGCACCAAAAACCCTCATATAGCGGCTGAGGAAATGGTCGGCCTTATTACTCAGACGATTGCATCCAATTCAAAAATGATTAAAGTACCTAATCGTAAAAAAATCTTGAAGCCCTGGCTCACCTCGGGTCTTCTTCGATGTATCAGGCATAGGGACAATCTACATAAAAAACTAAAAAAGTCACCCGAAAACCAAACTTTAAAAATAACTTTTATTAGATATAGAAACCACTGCAATAAGCTACTGAGAAAAACTAAAAACGAATTTGAAAAAAAAACTTTAAGTGATGCTGGTAATAATACCAAACAAATCTGGACAGCTATAAACACTTTAACAAATCGAACAAAAAAAAAGGAGGACACATCACATCTACTACGTATGGCAGCTACTACGCTAAAATCTGCTAACCTCGTCAACAAATTCTTTGCGGAAATCGGCAAAAATCTTGCAGAAAACATTGCCAGTAGGTCAACTACCGATGCACCCCACACTGTCAACAATGGACTCTTGCAATCTATGATACTGTTACCTACGGATGAAAATGAAATTGCTAGACTAATAAGGTCTCTACGTAACGACTGCGCTGCGGGGTGGGACCGAATTTCAAGTGGCCTATTAAAGAAACATTTGGACATCGTCGTACCACCCCTTACATACATTTGCAACCTCGCTCTCTCTTCTGGTCAATTTCCCAAAGCCTTTAAAAGAGCTATAATACATCTAATCTTTAAAAGTGGGGACAGAAACCGTGTTGACAATTATAGACCTATTGCAGTTCTACCTGCCCTATCCAAAATACTGGAGCGAATCATGAACAACAGGCTCGTGGGCTACTTAGAAAAATTTAACTTGCTGTCGCCCTCACAATATGGATTTCGGTTTGGAAAGTCCACGTCCGATGCGGTTCATGACCTGACAAACTATGTCACAAACATGGATGGTGGGAAAAAGGTCTTGGGGATATTCTTAGACCTCGCCAAAGCTTTCGACACGGTTTCTGTGCCCATTCTGATTAAGAAGATGGAAAGATTGGGAATAAGGGGTGTGCAGCTTAAACTTTTTGAGGACTATTTGAGTGAGAGAACCCAGTGCGTTAAGATTGATGACGTAGTCAGCGAGGACTGCAATGTCACCTATGGCGTGCCACAAGGTAGCGTACTTGGGCCAACGCTCTTCCTTATATACATCAACGAACTGGGTTTGCTCACTCTCCCTAAAGGTAAAATTATAACTTTCGCAGATGATACCGCCCTTCTCTTTAGCGCAGACACATGGAAGGAAGCTTACACTCATGCTCAGGCAGGCTTTAACCTTGTAACGGAGTGGCTGCACAGTAATGTACTCACACTAAACGCGCACAAAACAAAATATATTGCCTTTTGCCTAAAAAACGACAAGCGCACAACTCTAACAACATCGTTATATTCCATTATAGCCCACTCCTGTTCCAACCAAAATGGCAACACGTGTAGATGCACAGAGTTACAAAAAGAAAATTGCGTAAAGTACTTAGGTATTATTATAGACTGCAACCTTAGATTCCTGGAACACATCAACACCCTCAGCAAGAGATTGCGTAAATTAATTTATGTCTTCAAGACCCTGAGACGTGTGGCTGACGTAAAACTGAGGAAATCTATCTACTTTGCCCTCGTACAATCACTATTAACCTACTGCATAACATCTTGGGGTGGTGCACCTAAGTACACAATTTTGGAACTGGAAAGATCGCAGAGAGCTATCTTGAAGGTATCTTCTTATCTGCCATTCCGATATCCCACAACACTCTTATACAAAGAGACTAAAGTTTTAACTGTACGTCAGCTGTTTATACTACAAACAATACTTAAGCAGCATGGCCTCCTGACCTTCAACCCCTTACTATCACATGGTAAAAGATGATTTGATCCCGTAGACCACCAACAAAAGCTCACTACAATTTTCTCTAAACGCTTCTTTTGCCACTTGGGACGATACTTATACAATAAGGTAAATAAGCTGCTCTCTGTTTATAGTGTTACTAGTAATCAGTGCAAAACGAAGGTTAGGAACTGGCTTCAGGAGTTAAACTATGACGACACAGAAAAACTTCTTGCTGCCCCGATATAATATAATTTGCTGGTTGACTTATAAATTAACATAAAGTTAATTTCATGCTGTTAAATACATCCTGTTTTCGCAACACATTATTAGCACACTCTCATATTTCCTAATATCAGCTCCAACACACCCACACAGCACATATTCACTCAAATAAATACTAACTAACTATGTATAACTGTTAAGCTAGTGTTAATTAACTTACCACATTAGATAACGTGCGAGTACATAACGATTATATCGAAATGTTAATATTTCCGAATGGGGTGGAGTCCTGGTGTCCTGAAATACAGGCCTTACGTCTATCTTAGGCACCAGTCTCCCACAATATAATTAGAAAATTGAATTTTTATATGTATTGTTATTGATGCCATGTAAAATGTACCTTATATTGTGGTGAGAAATAAAACATTATTATTATTATTATTATTTAATATCTCGCGGTCGTTTGTGAGCTTGCCAGACCAATGATTGGAGCACATAAACACTACCCAACCAACTTTGAACATACTACATGTAAACATCCGAAGCCTAATTCGTAATTTTGTTGGTCTGAATGTCCTAATACACACCATGGATGCGAAGTGTGATATAATAATTCTCTCTGAGTGCTGGCTAAGTAAAGTGACTGATATTCCTGTAATAGCTGGATTTACTTCAGCTAGATCCTCATTTACGAACCAAAATGATGGGTTGGTAATTTATGTGAGTTCTGATGTGTCTCATAAGTTAGTTGAACCGGTTTTTCAAGACGCTAATTGTCTTATCTTGAGGCTAGGTCTGGATACAGCTATTGTTGCAATATATCGTTCACCTTCTGTGAGAAATATAGAAAACTTCATTAACTCTCTAAACAATATTTTAGTATCTTTGACGTCAATAACAACTGTAGCAGTGATTGGAGATTTAAACATAAATATTAGACTAGACAATAATGACCCAAATTCTGAGGAATATCTCAATACAATGGCTTTTCATGGGCTTCTACCTGCCCACGTTCTCCCCACTCGGATTGGAAACTGCTTGGATCTGGGGTAGGCAGTGACCTGTCGCTGCCGGCCGTCGTGAAATCAATGGTTGGTGGCGAAGAGTCTTCCTAAAAACAAATAGACCTTCCACAACTTTGGTTCTGGACTCATATTTTACTGATTATGCACCTATCCTGTTTTGCACTGAACAAAATCCTGTAAATATTACAAAACCAAGGATGATACGGCATTTAAACTTTCAAGGTATTATTAGTTACTTAGAAAACTACGATTTCTCAAGTGTTTTGGCGAGCTCTGATCCCAATCAAAGTGCAGAACAACTCATCTCCATTATATCAGATGCAATAGAACATCACAGTACGCTTAAAAAAATCCCAAACCGGAAACAGACTATTAAACCATGGATGACCACTGGCCTCCTGAGGTGCGTGCGAAATAGAGATCAACTCCATAAAAAAGCAATACAAAATCCTAAAGACCTGACTGCAAATATAATATATACTAGATACCGAAATTACTGCAACAATTTATTAAAAACTATTAAACGCGATTTTGACCCAAAAGAACTACAAAAAGCCAATGGTAATCCCAAAGCAACTTGGGACATCATAAAAACTATCAGCTACAAAAACACTTCCCCCATAAATAAGTCAGGAGAACTTCTTAACATGTGCAGTGATCCAAATTCTTCTGTTAATGCCATAAATGAGTACTTTGCTAACGTCGGAGTGGACCTTGCTAGGCAAGTTACGCAGGATCAGCGTGTAATTCGCTCAAATTTTGAATTTAACAGCTTAATAAATCCCAAAGGTAACTCATTCGTACTACTTGAAACAAATTTCTTAGAAATAGACAATATTATAATAAATTTAAAAAATAATTCCGCTGTAGGTCACGATGGAATACCAGCCTCAGTTATTAAGTCTGCCAGACATGTACTTGTTCCGTCAATAACGCATATCTGTAATTTATGTATATCAAAAGGTATTTTCCCCGACACTTTTAAGAAGGCATTAGTAACACCAGTGTTCAAGGGTGGGGATGGTGACCGCGTCGAAAACTATAGGCCAATATCTGTACTCACCACACTTTCCAAAATTATGGAGAAGGTTCTTAACAAAAGATTGCTTAGCTACCTTGCATGTAACAACATAATTGCGCCTAACCAATACGGTTTTAGAAGAGGCGTATCAACAGAGGATGCCGTTCTTGAACTCACAAACCAAATTGTTAAGAATCTTGATTCCAGGACCAAAACTATAGGCATATTTCTTGATTTAGCCAAAGCTTTCGACACGGTCTCTACTCCCATTCTTCTACAGAGTCTAGAAAGCTTGGGAATAAGAGATATCACCCTAAACCTTTTCCGTGACTATCTTACAAATCGTACGCAACGAGTGAAGGTAGACAACCACATCAGTGATGATGTGAACCTAACTTTTGGCGTTCCACAGGGCAGCGTGCTGGGTCCCACCCTTTTTCTTCTATTTGTAAACAGAATGTGCCAGCTGTCAATCCCACACTGCAAGATTCTCGTATATGCAGATGACACTGCGCTTATAATAAGTGAAGAAACATGGGAATCAGCCTACCACGCAGCTGAGGATGCTCTTAGGATAGTGATGGATTGGCTTTCAATTAATCTACTTACACTGAATGTTTCAAAAACCCACTATGTCTCTTTCTCAGCGAATTCTGCTACACAGCCTAGTATGCCAGACGTTAAAGCCCACAGTTGTCACCCTACACTGACCTCGTGCAGCTGCCTCGTGCAGCTGCTATACATAGAAGTTCTTGTGTGAAATACTTGGGGGTGCACATCGATAACATTTTGAGTTGGCAAGAGCATATTCGAGTGACAGTTGCGCGGGTTCGTAAACTAATGTTCCCTATGAAAAAACTTAGAGGAGTAGTTGCCGAACGACTGTTAAAAAATATTTATTTTGCTTTGGCTCAGTCACTTCTTAGCTATTGTATATCTGTTTGGGGAAGTACACTTAAAACGTATTTGCTTCGCCTTGAGAGGGCACAAAGAGCTGTGTTGAAAGTCATGTTGTTCAAACCTTATCGGTACCCGACTACGCAGCTCTATAAAGACATATCAGTACTAACTGTCCGACAGCTCTGTGCACTTAACATCACTCTACGTGTACACTCGTCATTGACCTACAACCCAAGGGTAACAGAACAAAATAAACGGCGTAAAGATCCTGTGTGCCCACGCGTCATCACCAAAACTGCTCTGGCAAGTCGAAGTTACCCGTGTCTTAGCAGCCACCTTTACAATACTATAAATAAGACTTGCAACGTATATTCTTTATCTAAATATAAATGTAAAACAGTAGTTAGTAATTTTCTCCAAAAATTAACGTATGATAAAACGGAACAACTCTTTTAAAAAAAAAAATACTAACATATTAAAAAACAAATTGAAATTGAATTTTCTCATTTATAATTTATTTTACATTGGGGCATACGAAAAACACACACACACACACACAAACACACACACACACACACACACACACACACACACACATACATACACCCACACCACATACACCCATTCCTTGTTAATATTGAAATAAGTGTTAACTCCTTAGATATTTTAACAATTTTTTTTTATGCCTACTAAAACTCCTACCGAGTGCAGCAAATTGACGCAATGAACTGGAAGCTGTAAACGATATATACCTGTGTCGCAAAGTACTAAATGTTCTAGGCACTAGCTTGGTGGTAATCCTCTATTTGTTTGATTTCATGCCCATAATATTTTATCATGATGCCTTTGTATTTTTATTTTTGTTTTGTTTTTGGTTTTGGAAATAAAAAATTTATTATTATTATTATTATTAAAAATGTCTTAAACGTTCATTCTTCCAAACTGCTAACTAGATGTATTTATTACCCTCGCACTCTATTTTGTTAATTGCATCGTTAGTGCTGTTTTGAAGAACCCGATTACATACTATATTTTTTAAAGATATTCTTCGTTTAACAATATATTATGATGACAATTTTGGATTAAATGCTTAACTGACCCTGTTGCTGAATAAAAAGACTTGGTCGTTGACGTCTGTCGAATGGACACGAGCAAAGCTAATCTATATATATATAAAAATCAATGCCACTTTTCGTTGTAATGTTATAACTCAACAACGCCTTTACCAATTTGGCTAATTTTGGTCTTGAATTATTCGTGGAAGTCCAGGGAAGGTTTGTAAGTAGAAAATTTAAAAAAAGTCTTGAAAACGTGTAAAATCAGCATCTTACTATACACCCATACAGAAACAATTTGTACTAATACTTAAAAGCGTAGCGAAGCACCGGTACGTGCTTCGCTAGTATTATATATTTTAGTATTATGCTAGGCGTAATATTAATGTAACCGTCCGGTGGAGATCAAACCAGAATCCTCTACCAATCCGGGATAGATAGTTTGCAAGGATAACTCCTTGCTATTGGTAACTCTCTCTATAATCTTCTACTCTCTATGATCTTTCATATGAAACTGTGAATATCTGACGGCCATGTTTCTCGAAACCAAGCCAATGGATAGTTCCTATATCCTCCGTAAGGATGTTCGTAAGATTAATTTTATCGGCTCACGTGTACTTATCCCGGATTGGTAAATTGGGGCTTGTGCGATTGCCGACGGACGATTAAATTTATAATATTCGCAGATACGAGTTTATTTTTGTTTGACGTGTGTTAAATAATGTGCTTTTTTATTTTTATTAGCATATTATTCCGGTGCAAATGCTTGGAACGCGCATACATATATCTTAAGTTTTTTTTTTAAACATTATTTACAAACGGCCTTATGATCCCAAACTAAGTAGAGCTTGTACTGTGTAAACCAGGTAACGGATATACTACATGTAATTATCGATAACATAACATACACATACTACTCTTTTTTATGACTCTAGCATACATTTGAATCTATCAAACTGATTAAAAAGATAAATGAAACTAGTAGTATGTAATACAATGAGCGGACTATTAACTGTTCAGTATGCGTATGAATGGACAAGAATAGGTACTCTAGATACCATGGTATTATTATACTGCGTACGTCAAATATAGTGCGTTTATAAATATCTGCACCGTTGGCACAGTTTTAATAGTTAGTACAGTAAGATAACTAAACCAACAATGTATGTGTTATTGAAGGCTTCTTAAATTATTAAGATAATAAACGCTCTTTGGCAGCCTTTTCTCACTTGAATTGCAACTTAACTTGAGATATATCTTCATCTTGCACGGTTAAAAAGCTTAACAGTGAGTTAACAGGGCTCAACGTCGTGCTGAAGGCCTTAGTAATGTAGGAGCCCTTACTTTACGACTTATTCTGATTGGATGTGACTGAAACTATTTACAGTATAATTAGCCTATTGCAGGTATTATGTTAATTAAACCCCATGTCGTCAACCAACAAGTCAAACCAATAAATATGGATTATTATAAGTGAAATGAGTTACTCGTAACTCCACCTGATGACCATGCTAATGTCTGTTTTCTGGATATAAATTAAAACCTTCCTTATAAACTAGAACGTTTGCAATTTGATTATTCGCTTCATATTTGGCCTTTATAATAAAAAGCTTTCTGAGTTCGAAAACTACGGACTTTCAGTAAGATAAGGTGATTGTATTAACAAATGCTAATTGAATATTGTATCGAGATAATTGTAGATGTTTTATTTAATTTATATGAGGTCTTAGGGGTAGCAAGGCTAGAGAAGAACACTAGAAGATAAATATTCGAGACGTATCACACAGCGCCACCTAACCCAAACTAAGCGAAGTAAAGTCCTTGGTATTTTTATTACGATATGAGCTGAGTTACAGCAGAGGACAAACGTACGCCAGAAAATATAATAAACTGTTCTTTAAAATAAACTAAAAACTAAATTGAGGTTTATTATTATTAATACATACGTTCAAAAGTATTTACCTCAAAAATTATTCAATAGCTCAACGGTCTATGAATTACTTTCGAGGTATCCGATAGATCATATTAGTTTTAACAAACTAATAGTTTCTTTACTTGGTGATTCCTGTTAATCTATGCCGTTACTCTATTTTTTGCGTAATGTTGCTACGGATAGAAAACGCACGCGTAAACAGTGTTTTGAGTTTTAACTCTGTGATGTAATGAAAACAATCTATTGTTATATTAACAATATTTGTTAGTAGTGAATTGGCTGCCAGGTACTAAAGATAGACTCCTTATTTTAAACACGAAACAGAGAAATAAAATAAATAGAAAAGGTTTTTATTCACGTAGACTTTAAAAAAGCGCTTGTAAATAGTCAGAACATGTTTGTAGTATTATAGTTGTATACATTATTATTTCTTGTAACATAGATATTTTGGTACACATTGTATTGATAGTATTAAAACATTAATAAAATTTATTTTATAACAGCAATGACATTTAGCTAGCTCGTATCAAGTTATTGTCAAGAGATTATGTTTAAGTTTAATGATCTAGTTTAAGTCTAATTATCTAGTTTAAGTCTTATATTTGTAATACATATTGTATACAAATACACGTAAAAAAGAGTAAGTTCTTTTTTTTGTATATATGTAACGCAATTTCTGCGTTGTTCTGTTTATTATACGACATATTCATTTGGTTAAAATAATAATACAAAAATTAATATTTAAAAAAGAAAATGTTGTTTACTACAAAGGATTCTTAAAAATGGCACACAATATTTCTAATTGTTTTCTTCAGATATTTTCCAGTGGAGGTTTAACAGCTCCACCGGAAAATAATATTCCTCAAGCTGATTTGTGCTAGTGGATAATTGAATTGAATTGAATTTGGTGAGTAATTTATGATAGGTATATAAATTATATTAATTTTTTATGTGTATAATTATATGAAACTGTGGGCGGGGCACATAGCTCGTAGAACCAACGGCCCTGGAGTTGAAGGTGCACAACCGAAGGCGATCTTTTTAATTTATCACTCTTTTGATTCAATACGGTGTAAGGGCACACGTCATCATTTTGATTTAGACCTGTAACAGAGAGTTTTTGTGCCCTAAATAATTCAATAACAGTTTATGTCCAAACTTGAGATATCAACAAACTACGGTTCGACCAACAAAGCAGTTGAAATGGAGGTAACTAAGTTTCCCTACTGTGTTCATTTTGATCACTAGCAACATGTACTTAACACGGGCCGTTGTTCTAGTATACAGACGCCAGCACATCCAGCTACCACAATCTGTCAAATTTCTTTTATAGATTTTCAACTTTATCACTTACCCATAAGGTTCACACTCAAAAGTTACAGATTGGGGTAGCTTGATGTGCTGGCGTCTGTCCATTGACTTTTGGATTGGTTCCTGAGTTGCACTCATCGGGAACCGATTGACGATCAGTCGGTCTCGGAATGCTTAAGCGCTTCAGTCATAAGATCAAAGAATCTCCTTGTAAATATTAAATTGATAAGGTAAAAACTATTCTGTTCTGTTGTAATAGAGTAGCTTTTACAATGGGAGGTGCGGGGCAGAAGAAGATTATGTGAATCGAAGAGCATAATTGCAGGTGTGTAATGAACTGCATTATAAAGCGGCTTGACACGGTAGAAATCTGTTATGCAAACTGTATTTAAGCAATATTGATTAGGAATTATAATGAGAAATAATAATAAAAAGTACTTTACTTCACATACATGCAACTTACGGACACAAAGAACACCCAGACTTAGCCAGACAGCCTTATTTGTAATAAGTGTTCACCTTCTTAATTTATTGTTAAGAAATTTAATAAATAAAAATTAATAATAATGAATAAAAAAGTGAATTATTTTTCATGATCAGTTTTATTAAAATGTACCGAATAATTATGTAAATACAGTATGGAAGGTGAACATTAATTGCCTAAAGGAAAGCTATTTAATATTTATGTATACCTTATTACTGTTCACAAAAACAAAACTGATATCATCTTTTTTTGACAATCGACAGGAGAACAGGATAACATTTTATTCCAAAAGTATTTACATTCTTATCGCTTAAAATCGTAATTGATTTGCCTAACATGTTTTTATTCTTATGAATATATTCGAATAACTATTTGTGTGACCCACATTCGACTTTGTATGTGGGTCACAAAGAGATGTACCGACGACAACACATCCAGCAACCCCAATCTGTCAAATTTCTTTTATAGATTTACAACTTTATCACATAAGCATAAGGTGCACTTTCTATTGGGGAAATTTGACAGTTTGGGGTAGCTTGATGGGCTGACGTCTGTACCTCTAGTTCTTTACCAAGAACTTTACAAAAAACAAGTGGGGATTAAGCAGAAGCTAGGCGGCTAATTGAAGGTATTGTGAGTATAAATATATTTTCAGTAGTATTTCAAATATAATTTCCAGGTACTGGATGAAAATAACTTCAGCCTGTCCACGGGGACAGAAATGCGAGATAACTTAAAAACCCGATAAAAAGTTGCAAAAACTTCGCCTTTTTATGTGAAATATTTTTTTAATAATAATTCGTTCTAGTTGATTAGGATTGGGATTTTGTTAATTTATTAGTTTAGGTTAAGATGTATATGACAACAAGTAATTTTAATTTTTAATTTTAGGTAAAGGATGTTTAGACAACCTCAAGTAAATTTCAAACTTTGTATTATGCATAAATCCTTTTACATTTTGAGCTTTTGGCGCTCCACCTAGCACCGTACACTCTACACACACGTGTCTTAGCACTTAAAGGCATGGAGAATTCGAGAAGTATGTATACTTCTAGTAGTGTCACCAACAAAATAAGTTTCACAAAGATTAGACTATATATTTACCTATAAATTTGGGACTATACAGGATGGTAGATGACTTGTGTCAACTCTCAAATTCGCTAGTTCAAAATGGTTAGGAGATCAAGATAAAGTTATAGAATACCAGTTAAAAATCTGATTTGTATCTTGCTATAAAATTCATCACCAACTATTTTTAAATTAACCAAAATGTCCAAATGTCCGTAACACCTGCTACTCAGCGATAGTGCACAATAATTAAAGACCTAACAATATATTTATACTAAACTAAATATATATTGCAAAAAATCACATAAAATACCTAAAACTTAATTTAAAATATACTTATCATAAAAGTATCTTAGTTTATAGTTAGTCGCGTGAGTTCTATACTTCTATCTAATTTACCTGCTTGAATAACTTACTTAGCTGAGGAAATTATGGGTGTGTATAGGTAATCTACAACGTCTAAACATAGAGCTGTTGTTGAGTATTTGTAGATTGTTTGTGTAAAATACCAGTGTATTAACTTAGAGTTTAAATAGATAATTTACTATTTTAAACTCCAAGTTAATACAATGGCATATTATGTTTAGAATGCATAAAACTCCGTGCCGCTAGATAGATACATTAACATATTGGAATATTTATTTATACAGCTTTATCATTATTTTATCATAACCAATTTGTATTCAAGGGAATAACTTTAACTATTCTTGAGAATTTGCTTTCAACTTAAAGTTTAAAGTCTATGTAATAGAACAGCAAATTACTTTTACAAATAACAATAGAATTCAATTCACCATTTGCGGGTAGGTGGCCCAAAAAACTGGCGACATATAGCCAAGCATATACGCTGGCCAAGGTACAGACGCCAGCACACCAAGCTACCACAATCTGTCAAATTTACTCAATTGAAATTGAACCATACACTTATGGGATAAAGTTGAAATTCTATAAAAGAAATTTGACAGATTGGGGTAGCTTGATGTGCTGGCGTCTGTACAACCCAGGGTCTCGGGTCACTTGATGATTCCACAAGTTTTATCTAACTATGTATACAGTATAAACATTCCCTTTTTCGTTAGGATTAATATTATATCTTTAATAAAACTTCAAACAGTCCCTTTGTATTTTAATTAAATATTTTATAAGATACCAGACTGAGTAAATTTATTACGACTGGGAAATTTATTAACAAACTTAAACATATATTGCTGGCGTTTGTCTTTTACACCACTAAATTATGTCATTACATAATATAGCTCATATGAAAAGGACAGGGTGTCCACAGAAATGTCAAACATCAGAAGCTGCACCCTAATACGCGCACCAAGGGCATAATTAGAGCCAATTTCACAGTTAAAACTAAACGCGATCAATGGACGCTAAACTCAGCTACAGGACGCTGAACTCAGTTTAGCGTCAATTGATCGCGTTTAATTTTAACGGTGAAATCGGCTCTTAGTCGGCAGTTCTTTCTGTCGCTTATTTCTACTGAGTTTTCGCGCCAAAACTAAATTGACAGAACTAAATATGCTCTGTCAATTTCATTAGAACAATGTTAGAAAGAGATGAAATGATATTAAAATAAGTTTAGTTGATATTCCATAGTGACGGGGGCATTATCAAGAATGCCTATTATGCTCGTACAAATAATATACCTTTTTCTATAAATTATAATGACGTATACTACTTTAATATAATAATATGTGAATCCATATAATTATCAACCACATATAATTTTAAGAGTGTATATATCGACCTATATACACGCTTAAATCTTCTATTCTCTGGTACGATGTGTTCAGTCTCTATATTATAGAAGGCGTTATCATTATCATAAATGTATACATATTAATAACGTTGATAAATATATCCATATTAATAATGTTGACCATAAGTTGGTTATTCGGATATTAAACCATAAATGACTTATTCACCGAATTGTTTATAGACCACAAAGTATGTAGTAGATTGCAATCTATTCCTTAAGGACCCGGCGTAATCCCAGCATTATTACTTAACATTTCAATTGCCACGTTGATTCTGTGACGACGGTGATAGAGCGGAGTAATCATGAAAAGACAAGTCCCATTTTAATCAAACTTATTAAACAAATAACAGTACAGTTTCACAGATTGACTATAAATTATTTCTCATATAAATAATTTAATTCGCTTAAATACTTGTTGGACTTCGGTAGTACTTTTACCTAATATTTTCATACAATCCGTGTACCTAAATATCTATGTAACTAGAAATAATAATGTATACAACTATATTACTACAAGCATGTTCTGACTATTTACAAGTCGCTTTTTGAAAGTCTACGTGGATAAAAACCTTTTTTATTTATTTATTTCATAGAATATGGCAGCGAAAATATTGCGTGGTAAATATACGGTAGCCGGAGCATGGAAGGAGGAATTAAAACGCATCCTGACATATTGCAGTCACCGGCTTAGATTGCGCCTGTAATTACAAAGCGATCACCATCACTCTATATCTTTGTTTATAATCGAGCTGATCCACAATCTGACAAATCAATCGTCTCTACTACCCGATCCGCCATGACTCGCCTATACTGCTCGGTAAATAGGTCACAGACTCTTAGCTTACTATACTCGTCAAGATAAATAATATAATATAATATCCGTGGAAATTATCCAAATATCTGATCCCTAACTAAGCAGAGCTTGTAATATAGAAACCAGATAACTGATCTACTACTTATACTACTTTTCTTTTTGTAAATACATACTTACAAAGATAATTACACCCAGACTCGGGCAGACACACATGTTCATGCACACAAATGTCTGTGTGGAATCGAATATGTGTGTAAGGGTATGTATGGTTTCATATACTAAAAAGACACCGGTCATGTGGCAACAGGCCGATTGTCGATCGATTGTGTTGATTTCCAATTTTTCATTTAATTAATTTTATTTCTTGTTATAACAATAATTGAAATACACACTCTGTGTAAATTTAAACTCTCTACCTTTTAAAGTTATTGAGGTCGGAGTGAGGTAGATAATTTTTATATATAAAATAGGCTGGCAAACTAGCAAGTGAGTAACCTAATGGTAAGTGATCATTGCCATCCATGGACACTCGCAACGTCAGAGGAGCCGCAAGTGCGTTGCCGGCCTTTAAGAATGGAATAGGCTCGCTTATTGAAGGTTTCCATGTCATACCGGATCAGAAATACTTCCTCAGTTAATTAAATCCATAGAGTGGTAGAACACGGCAAAAAGTTTCTTGTGAAACGCACGGCGGCAGATTATGATTTATCCAGGTGGTAAGGATGAAATTTCCACTTTTAGGGAGAAGGTCTGTGGCGGAATGTAGCGGCAAGTATAGGCTCGAACAATTCCTCTGGGTCTTGCATCTTCGCAGGGCAAGACGATCAAGCAAAATAGTGGGACCTCCGTCGTCAACAACCATTCGAGCTGCCCTACGCGACGTTGAATATGATCAAAGGGAAGAAATTGATGAATGATGGAGAGCAGAGTATTTGTAAAACGTTGTCACCCTTTCCGTACGGAACGCTAAAAATAACTTAATTTTACGAATCTACACCACATATTTAATTCAACACGAGTGTTGTATTACTCGTTGGTTACATTACCAACTAATTTGTCAGCTTTACGCCAGTATAAAGAATCGCATTCTCTTGGGACTTTCAATTGTTTCATGCCACGCATTCGCACAATTAACTCTGTGAACACTTGTACCGTAAGTGGATTAAAGGTAATTTGTTTGAACAATTAAAACAAGGTTGGTCTGGGATATTTCTTTCACATCTATGCTTTTGTATTATCTTCAAGGTAAACTAGCAAACGTCCCATCTTCATTTTTGAAGTGAAAATTTCTTGAGGCGCGTTGAACACTTTTTGGGTGAACAAAAATCATGGTCACCAAACGCTTTGCATAAGCTATACATATGTAAACATTTTAAAAATTTTTTTTAGTCCATAGATAATGGTTCCAGATATGTTTTGTCTAAACAGGTTGTTATAATGACTAGTTGGAATTGGTTGAAATATATTTAAATTTCTTCTTTACGTTCATCTCAATTTTATTTTTATTTTTTTTTATTTTAAACTTTATGCACAACAATGTACAAATGCGGACTTAATGCCGAAGGCATTCTCTGCCAGTCAACCTTGGGGTGATGCAGAGATTACATGGTAGGTGCACTAAGAGCTTAAAGAGTAAGACTGAGAGTAAAAATGTAGATACTTCATACAATTACATAAAATACACAATACCTATACTATAATATACTAATTTCTTAGATTCAATGAAATAAAATATTTAGACAATGTTAAGTTATATATAATTAAAAGAAGTGGTGTTTCAATAAATAAAAATTATACGTTTCCAGCTTGTAATTAAAATTTATAGCACTCCAAATAGTATTTTCAGTTCTCCAATGAATACACAGTCGGAGAATGTAAGTACTTATTTTATTTCTGTCTAATGTTATCTTTGGCAGAGATATTTCAGTAGCTATGACTTCTGAATTGTGTATCACGTAAAAAATTGTGTATTTCGTGGATACCACGTCAAAGACATGACGTCAATCGCATTAAACGTTAAAGAGAGTAAACATGACGCCATAATGACGAGACGAAAGTAGACAGGCTGTTAGATTCCCGTTTGCTATTAGAGTGCTATAAAAGGTAACAAGGAGTAACAACAAGCTACTTACATTTGAAAGCTAACACGAAAGCTTAGAGAAGAACAGCTTGGCGTTTTTTCGCCCTGTGACTGTTCACAGGGCGAAAAAACGCCAAGAGCCAATTGGCCTGTGCCAATTGGCTCTGTTCAATCGGATCTGTTCAATTGGATCTGTTTCAATCCAATCATAGGGTTTAATCCTTTTGTATTTATTTTTATTTCCGGGGAAATGTGTCATGTATTCCCGTCGTTTTTGTTAGAATAACGAGGTATATCAGATAGTAACCAACAAAAACCATACGGTGGCCTTCTTCAATATATTATTATAGAAG
Source organism: Pseudoips prasinana (assembly GCA_951640165.1). Taxonomy (NCBI): domain Eukaryota; kingdom Metazoa; phylum Arthropoda; class Insecta; order Lepidoptera; family Nolidae; genus Pseudoips; species Pseudoips prasinana. The sequence continues at coordinate 23,777,394 of OX621251.1, read as the reverse complement.
AGCACTGCTAATTCCATTTGAATATCTAGGGGCCGTCCCTGTGTGATGCTGTAGTAGTTACCTTGCACTTGCACGATATCAATTTGTTCACCCTGAATCTCCGATTTTCCCCCAGTGTGTGATCACAATATCGTAGTTTAAGTTCTAACACCACGAATGCCAAAATACGAAACTTTACAGGAGAGGAAAAAAAAATCCGTTTTGGATCTTAACCGACGGATGCTGCAGACCCTGACCCAATCTGTTGAGTGCTTTAAGACCCCACTAAAGCAACACTTTAATGGCGTAGATTATAGCGTTATTTCTGTTAGTCTAGTTCTTTGAGCAACTTGTCTAGGAAAGTAGATACATTACAGAATTCACTCCAGGTATATGTATATAATTAACAGTCAACATCAAAATATTGTATGGTGTGAGTAAGGTCACCAGAGCAGAGGCAGGGATTGGATGCTTGTTATTAAAACGATTTATGTATGAGGATAACAGTTGTGAAAATAAATAAACATTTGGTTGCATAAATCGAAAATAAAGCGCTAGAAGCGCCGCGGCGTAGTCCGCGCAACAAGATTAACTAGCCGAAAAACATCATCTGTCATTTTCTAATACAAGTTTCAAGCTGTTGAAAGAACTAGACTATGCTACCCTAGACTAGTAATGCTGGTCCAACCAAATCAAACGGATGCTTTACTCGTCGAGTGCTCGAATGAGATAGTCAGTCTCATTCAAGCACTCGACAAGTTAGTAGCCCTTCAGAATGGTCCGTGGAGGACCGAAACATGTGTTGGGTATCGTACGGGCGCATGTAATTTGCTTTTTATATTGATAGAGATATATAAAATGTAAAGAAAAACAAGATTCGCTACAAAAACTGGAAATAAATCTATGATATGATCTCTCTACGTCAAATCTGACTTAGGTAATAAAAAGTTCCCATCAAATATTCCTTATATTGTAAAGAGCCTCAATAGGTAACGGGAGGTCAGGCTGCCCAATACAATGTAATGAAAAGAGACTTATTACGTCACGACGACGTCATACGCTTTTACGGCGGCTGAGCATTACGAAATACGTCTGTTCAAAGTAATTACTTAAGACAGCTGTAAAGATAACAGCAATGCATTAATGTTCATCTTTTATGGTTAACAAGAAAAGCATCCTGTACCTACATATAGACTATATTTATTTTCACGATAGATATTCACTTATAAAAACATACGTATATTTTCCAAAGGAGAAGACGGAAATAATGTATTTCTACGTCATGGCTGTTTTGCCTCCATTAGCTAGGATTATAGAGATTAGAAACTCTCTTGATATTATAATCTACTCGGAAGGCGAGAACCGACCGTTAATGTGCTTCAACCATAATCACTCTTTATGACACTCTTTCCCTTCTTCTTCTCCTTGTGGAACAAGTGGCCCGCGTCTCTATTAACGTAAAGCGACAGTTGCACATAATGTCCCTAGACATTGACCACCATGCATTTGTAAGTCAGTAACCACCCTGAGCAAGATTTGAACCCTAAAGTTAGTAGCGCCCACCTGCACCCGTGGGCCAGTGGGCGCTACTTGAATTATAATATAATAATAATAATAAAAAGTATTTAGTCTCTCCGCACAAGATGAACGTTACAATAATATCATATGTAACTTAATGTAGATCTTAATTAGTTCAACTTTGTGAGGGACTGGTGCCTGATTTAGGTTTTTAACAAAACCTGTATTACAGGTCACCAGGACCCTCCCGCGGTTAAGCCATTTTAAAAGAAAAACAAAATAAACAAGTCGTTATGTAACAGGATTAAGTAAGGTAATACACACTTATATAACTATAACTATTAATTACAGAGAGGCTATGTTAATTAAATTCTAATTATTATTGCTAAGATAACCATCCTTATAATCAAAGTGAAGAGTGAAGAGCGTGTGAATAGTGATTATTTGTTTCAGAGAAGAGGGATTTATGAGTGTGTGATAGAGTGTTAAGTATTAAAATTACGTTCGTATGTTGTGTCTTTCTTTTTGTCCCTTCACACCTGCACGCACAGGTATGAAAAATGAAAAAGAAAGACGAGTTAGTGGAATTGAACTATGTGTCGGTGTGAGTGAGTTGTGCTACTGAGTAGCGAGTAGGTACAAAAGAAAATTTTTATAATAATATCTGGGGACAGTGTCAGACAGATCATCCTAGCCCCAAACTAAGCAAAGCTTGTACTATGGGTACCAGGCGACGATATACATACTTATATAGATAGATAAATACGAAAACATCCATGACTCAGAAACAAATATTCGTGCTCATCACACAAATATTTGCACTTACCGGGATTCGAACCCAGGACCACCAGCTTCGTAGGCAGGAGCACTACCAACTAGGCTATGGTGACTATGGTTTTTATATGAGAGGCGTTAATCTTTTCTGTCTCAAGATAGTCCAGACCTTTGAGGTAGTTAGTAACTAGGAATTTGCAGCAAATTATATAATAACATTACCCTTTTTTTCTACATGGTTTGAGCCCCTAGTCTGATTTTGTTGCATTTCACCCTGTTTTTGACTAGAACGGAAAAATCAATTTTAATTTAGTTTTTTCTAAAGGTTAATCCGGTTAAGGTTAAGTCGGGAGTACCCTTAGCTATGTACGATGTAAATCAGTCAAGAATAGCCGCCGCCACCGTATGGCGGATAACATATTTTTACACAACACCCTCAATATAATAATAATATCTCGGGACAATGTCACACAGATCATCCTAGCCCCAAACTAAGCAAAGCTTGTACTATGGGTACCAGGCGACGATATACATACTTATATAGATAGATAAATACTTATATACATAGAAAACATCCATGACGCAGAAACAAATATTCGTGCTCATCACACAAATATTTGCACTTACCGGGATTCGAACCCAGGACCACCAGCTTCGTAGGCAGGAGCACTACCAACTAGGCTACGGTGACTGTGCATATGAAATGAAAGGGCTTCACTAGTAAAATACTATAAACTATGATAAATTTCAAATACAAGATGGCCGCCATCGCAAAATGGCGATTTAAATATAGTTTTTCACAACTCCCTCAATATATTGTATGTATAGGTAATGAAAGGGCTTGACTGGAAGAATGACAAATGCCGGGGTTCTTTAATTTTTTTACATGATTTGATGATCTTACGTTCACTCTATTTTAACCCATTTTCTGTTCAGTTTATTTTTAAGAGAGGTATGGCACAGCGTTCATTCGCTCAAAGAGCAGTCCGACTGGGGTAGTACCTTAACGAAGACATTCATTAATATAACATTAATCATTTTTATGTCGTATCGCCAGAGCTCATTGGGGTGGAGGGAAGTGTTAGCTACATTCGTTTGCTGACTCTTAAAGGCCGGCAACGCACCCGCGACTCATCTGGTGTTCTGGTGGGCGGCGGTGATCACTTATCATCAGGTAACCGTACAATACAGTGTCTGTTAATACCCAAGTGCTGAATAAACTTGATTATTTAATTATGCTATATTTTCCATCACCATCACCATATCTAACATTCGGCAACGTGCATTATTATAACAAACTAATATCGCCTCCAAATTTGACGCCGTTATATGCTAAAATAAATAACATTGTTTTATAGTAATATTTGCAAAGATCAAATGAAATGTTCTCATAATAAAATAAGAGAGTACATTTTGTACCCGCTTAGAGCTATTTGAATAATTTGAGTCATCAAAATTATTATAGCCAATATCGTCTGAACTGCGGAGCTGTATGAATTTTAGCACTCTATTTTCTTTATATTAAACTCAATAATAACCATAAAATTATAATTACTGTTGAGAAATTGGTAGTTACGCCTTAGAAAATATTTTGAAAGCCTGCATAGGCACTTCACATTAAATTATTATAAAGCTGTTTTATAAATCTACGTAGGAACTGTGTATATACGAGTATGTACATACATAGATATACCTCCGTCCGTGCGTTATATATATACAAATAATAATATTATTCCACATAAGCTAACATTTTTTTAATATGACGTTAACGTTTTTTTAGATTCCTTTAAGTTCCCGAGTGGCGCCCACGAACCCTCCCTACAAGATGGACTGATAATAATCGTTTGAGGGCGCTGGAAATCGCTGAATGCAGATAGCGCAAGACCGGCAATTGTGGAGATCTTTGGGTGAGGCCTTTGTCCAGCAGTGGACGTGTTTCGGCTGATATGATTTTTTAAAAGTGTTATTGTTAAGGTTATATTTACCATTAAAATCCAGTCCTTTGTGTTGGTAGAAATACTACCCATAACATAACTTGACTTCACAAGACAGGAAGTAATATTTGGAAGGACATCTATATTTAGATCAATTAGTTTCGTAAGATGCCGAAGACGGTCGGATTAACAATACTGCTAACAGTATTAACAATACTGCTAACAGTATTAATTAACGTATCGTATAATTAGCGCCTGATATCTCTAGTTAGCAATTATGACGACTATCGGCTCTCGAACGTAACTATTAATAGATATAATCCATATATTCATGATTATATGCATACGTTTTTCAAAGAAGACAAAGAAAATCACATTATAATTCAAGAATCCCAAGCAATGATCGTTTTAGCGCAAATATAGGAATTTCTTCATTTTGTTGTGTTCATAGAGCTCACCATACCATGGGAAAATAACATCCCTAAAGATCATGCGTTAAGGACAAACAAGTAGTTATTGTCAAAAATCAAAAATTTTTTCCGTAAAAAAATATATTTATGTGGAATCGTCATATTTTTTTACCCTACCGTGCACTGCATGACGTGGCATCTACTGAGAAACACTGCCAGAAAACTCAGTAGGAATCCTTTTTTAAAATAAAATATACTTAAGATTCACAATCATGTGTGTTGACTCAGAAAAACTCAAACCCAAGCACTTTTATCACTTGAATAATCAGAAATTTTCTAATATGCCCTGCTACACAATTTAGCTTTAATAATTCTTTTAAACTTATTCGTAGACAATTCTCTAATATCATTGGGAAGTTTGTTATAGAATCTTATACATTGCCCCATAAAAGAGTTACTTATTTTGTGGAGACGGCTAGTATCCAATATGAGATTATTCTTATATCTAGTATTTACATTATGTGTATCGATCCTTTTACAGAAGGAATCGATATTTTTATGCACATATAGTAGGTATGTTTTCATATATATGATGATACAGTTAGAATGTTAACCTCTATGAACTTTGAACTTACAGCAGCTCTTTTTTGCAATATAAATACACACATCAACAAAGTCTAGGGATACGTTATTTTGAAATCAAACATGGCTTTATTGTTTAAAACCTATTTAGTTTCCTTAAAAAGTTTATTTACAGATTTAAACCTTGTCTATTCTTTATTCAAAATTTAAAAATTAAAATGAGAAACAAATGAAAACACGCAAAGCACAGCGCAATCTTGAGTTGTATCTAATTTCAAGAAGTTGCATTAAATTTTTTTTTTGCGTGTTAATTGAAGAAAACCTGATAAATTGTTTTATTTTCTTTTCTCAATTGGTTGTGTAAGCTTTTTAGCGTCATGCCACGCCATCATTTGAGTCGAGATGAAATGTTACGGGCAGTTGGCATGTTACAAAACGGTGCTATTCAACGCGTCGTTGCTGAGTCTCTGGGCACAAGCCAAATAGTGGTATCCAGGCTGTGGTCACGTTATCGCGCTACTGGAGATGTGGCAGAACGGCACACAGGTAGATATCGTGTTACCACTCAGAGACAGGATCGATTTCTCCAAATGACCGCCAGAAGACTACCCAATATCACAGCGATGCAACTAGTGCAAAGGCTCCAGGAGGGTCAGCAGCTGCTGGTGAGCGACCAAACCGTGCGAAGGAGGCTGCATGAAGTTGGTCTTCATGCTCGCAGACCGCTACGAGTCCCAGCGCTGCGACGTGGCAATCGCGGTAGGCGACTTTTATGGGCTCAAGAACATTTGACATGGAGTGATCAACAATGGTCATTGGTGCTGTTCACTGATGAGTCCCGCTATGGATTTCATCCAGATTCGAGACGAACACGCGTTTGGAGAACTCCAGGCAGGGTCAGCCGTCTCCGACATCCACAGGAGGTCCACTCTTACCAAGGCGGGACAATTATGGTGTGGGCAGGAATACGAATCGGCGGACGAACCCAACTCATTTGGATTCAGGGCAGCATGACTGCCCATAGATACCGTGAGGAGGTAGTAGAACGTGTCATTGTCCCGCTCAGGGCCCTAACGGGGCAAGAATTTCAGCTCATGCATGACAATGCACCTTCCCATACAGCGCGGCTGGTGAGGGCCGCCCTTCGAGAACACGATGTTCAGGTATTAGATTGGCCTCCACAGTCGCCAGACTTAAACCCAATTGAACACGCCTGGGACATGTTACAGCGAAGAGCATTGAGGGATTTTCCGCCCAACTTGACAACAGAAGAACAACTTTTCGAACATTTAAAAAGAACTTGGGACTGCATACCCCAGCAAGACATTGACACCTTAATTTTAAGTATGGAAAATCGTTGCCGCTGTGTGATTAATGTTAGAGGAGGAAATACCGATTACTGATTATCAGATTTGGTAAGATTTTTATTCATTTAATTCGATTGAATAATTTTATAAGAATAAAATGTTTTTGTTCACTCAGTAATTTTCTATGGCTTAATTAATTTAAGACTTTTATTAATTAGAAAAACAAAATCGCATCGTGTTGTTAATGTTTAAATATCGGCCATGAAATTATCTTTAATTCTTCCATTTACAGTCATAACAAAATGTTTATAGTTTTCTAGATAATCAATGAAATGTTCAATATCCCTAGATTGTGTTGATGTGTGTAAAGTGTTAATGTCAGCAGAGCTACCCCAGAGAAGAATTTCATATGACATTACACTATGAAAATAACTGAAATAAACCATTCTAGCTGTGTCAACATCAGTCAGCCGTCTAATAGTTTTACTGCTTAAACTGCACTTGCACTGCTTATAACTAAATTTTTTGACAGATTTTCTATTTCTGGGCTCCATTTTAGCATTGAGTCAATAGTGATACCCAAGAACACAGTTGATATAACAGGGTCCAACCTAGCTCCATTAAGTTGTACATTGATTGTCGCATGTTTCACATTCGGTGTAGTGAATTTTATGACTTTAGTTTTCTTATAATTAAGCACAAGATTATTGGGCTTAAACCAATGAACAACTTTAGAGATTGCGTCATTAATGTCGTCAAAATTGATTAATTATCGGTTTATTAGTATTACGTTTTATCAAATGAATTAACCAGAAACGGATTTGTGGTTAATTTATATGCCGTGGAAGTGGGTTCGAGGTGAATACCAGAAAAATCCCTCTACAACCTATTAAAAGATTATCATGACCTTCCCTAAGTTCGATATTAGAACGAGTATCCAATGCGACATTATTAGGTTAATACCAATCACTGTCAAGTGTTCCCTTCTCTACCACGCGATGGACCCGGTTTCCATGGTGGACCAGGTGAATCCATGGAATGCTAAGAATTAGAAATAGAAATTCTATTTACAACAATATTTTTTTTCAGAACTAATTCAAGAAATTATATCTAAATCATTACTATCACAAATTAAATTCTAATTAAGATGATCAAATATAAGTCACGATTTAATAATGTATTTGTACCTAGAATTAAATATATCTATGTAGCTAATTAGTAATACTACAATTCATGTTCTGATTATATACAAGGCCTCTTTCAAGTCTATGTGATTAAAAACCGTTTTTATTTTATTTTACTACAGTATTTCAGAAAGAGTATATATCTAGGTGGATCAATATGTATTGTTGCACTTACCAGATATCCTTTTTATATGCAACTGGGTGGCAAAGTTATTGCCCATTTGGGAAACATAGCTGTCCTTCTTACTGGACAACTGGATGCTAAATCCATCAGACTCCAGTGAAGCCCTTGGTGCTTTCGCCGCCTGAACCGCTTTGTTGCAGACAGGGGTTGGGGCCACCTTCGCTAGGGCTGCTTCCTGGGAGCCGGTGCTGTCACGGCGGCGGCTCTTGTGATCTAAGAGCATGCTCGGCGTGCATCCCATGTTGGCACTACACTTTGGCACTTACACTTGCACTTAACTATATTACCATTGCTTAATCTGAAACAAAGATAAAAACAGTTGTTAATAATAGAAGGAGAAGTACACTTTATTGCAACTTATAAATATAACAATAGGCACAACTCAATAATTTGCAATTGGCGGCCTTATAACTAAAAGTGATCTCTTCCTGGCAGCCTATTTGCGTTGGATGGACCAGAATTTATTATCAATGGATAATGGTAGCAAAATGTGTACGAATTTAAAAAATCATAATATGAGAGAAACATTAGTAACATTAAAAATAACGTGAGAGAAAAGAAAAGATAGCTTACGTATGTAAAAAATACGTAAGAATAATATATACAGGACTATGCATACCATATATACATTTTACGAGAGACAAACCATATTTTCATTATATATATATATATATATATATATATATATATATATATATATATATATATATATATATATATATATATATATATATATATATATATATATATATATATATATATATATATATATATATATATCAGATTCTGATTTCTGATTACTTGTAACAAATTCATACAGGTTCTTTTACACACTGGTCCGGGGCCGAAATTCTGTCACTCTCCGAGGCGGTCTCGGATGGGAATCGCTTAAACGATGAAGATTTAACAAAGGGATTCGAACACGGGTGAGATGGGGAAAACTTTTCTTATGCGCTCGGTCACACTAGTAATTCCGGAAATGGTGATATTCATCCAAAAATTAACACTTAAAATATAAATTTTCTCAAACCAATGCCGCAATAGTAAATTATCATCTTTGTTTTGCTGAAATATTTCAACAAAGCCAACTCGATGGATTAAAATTACGCTTTGCATTTCGAATAATACAATAAAACTAAAATTTAAAGTTAGGTTGTCCACGCTATGCCTCAGTAAAATCCCAACACTTTACAACTATTTGTGTGACGAATGTATAAGTTTGAGTTTTGTGTCCATGAATTTAATAATTGTAGAAATTTCAATACTTAATTACTTATATCCCTAATTGAGCTAAATACTTAATAAACCTAATTGAGCGCTATCTTCTTCAAAGAAAACGAATAAAATAATGTCGTTTAAAGATTTATCTAATGACACCCAACACAATGGAATAGACGAGTAAAGAGATCTTCCCCGGTTCTCTTATGTGGCTATTTCCTCAATAATATATAATAATATAAAGAAACTACAACGCTTGTTTTATTTTGGATCCTGAAACTAGCCTAAGGACGTAAATACAATAATATTGAAAATTCCACCCCATTTCCTTCACATTGCTTTAATTTCTTAAGGACTACAATAAAAATTCACTCCATTGTTATAAAAGACAAAATGCCTATCGCTTCCGCTTGAATACAAAGGAAATATCTTAAGTAAAAAGAAAATACATTTATGTAGCTTCCTTTAGTCATTAGAGATTCCTTATTAAAATAAGGAGGCCAATCTTATGTGTACAAATATCATCATCATCATCATATAAGTTAGTCAATCAGGACTGGTAGGAATGATAATTATATACATATATATTTATTGTGGAGATCTTTGGGGCAGGCCATTGTCCAGCAGTGGACTTCTTTCGGCTGATATGATATCATCATAAAAGAATATATCATCATGAAAGACGTCATCATAAGATATCATCATGAAAGACGTCCACTGCTGGAAAAAAGTCCCCTAAACTTCTCCACACTTTCCGATCCTACGCTACCCGCATTCAGCGACTTCCAGCACAAGGTAAATCCATTTTGACTTTTATTTATTTTTCTTTTCTTCTTAACATTCTTTCATAGCATTAAAAAACACGGGACGCCTGGCAGATGTGAAACATCGACATTATTTTGTAAAAGTAATATGCAGAAAAGAACATATTGTGATAGGAACTAAATATGTCATAATGATAAAATAAAAAGTCGATTGCGCATGACGACACGTCGCCACACCGTACACACTACTATCGTATAGCGTGGCGATGCGTCGCCACGGCATGCGTCGCCACGCCAGAAATCTGTTTTACGTGCGGCTATAGATATTTCACATCAAAATATCCACAAATAAAAATCGGCCAGTGCGAGTCGGACTCGCCCATGAAGGGTTCCGCAGCAGCAAGTATTACAGTTGATTAAATGAAAGGTAAATTGCGGTTTACGATTTATGACGCATTAAAAAAAAACTATTCACCAGATTTCGTTCAAACCAATTTTCGTTGTTAGTTTACATGGTAATGTACATTATATATATTTTTTAGTTTTATCATTCTCTTATTTTAGAAGTTACAGGGGGGGGGGACACTCATTTTTCCACTTTGGAAGTGTCTCTCGCGCAAACTATTCAGTTTAGAAAAAAATGATATTAGGAACCTCAATCTCATTATAAAATAAAATAAAATAAAATAAAAAAGGTTTTTATTCACGTAGACTTTAAAAAAGCGCTTGTAAATAGTCAGAACATGTTTGTAGTAATATAGTTGTATACATTAGATAATATTTCTAGTAACATAGATATTTAGGTACATATTGTATGAAAACATTTATAAAATTTATTTTATTACAGCAATGATATTTAGCTAGCTCGTATCAAGTTATTGTCAAGAGATTATGTTTAATTATCTAGTTTAAGTCTAAAATTTTTACTACATATTGTCAATGGTTCTGTCTATATTAAAGGTATTATTATTATGACGGACCTTGTGTTAATAACGACGGTCGCGCTTTAATGCTACCACCGGATCCAATCCGCCCCAACTGAGAAGACCCAGCGAAACAAACTCAGTGGGTTCATCTACTACCGGTTTCAACACGACCCAGTTGAGACGGTCCGGCGAAACATACTCAAGCGGGCATGAACACGGGATTTGGTCCAATTAGAGTAATTATTTAGTAGGCAAACACAATATATGCTCGATCGGTTGTCTGAATGCTTATTTTAGATTATATTTAGGTATACAAAAGAAAAACTTCGAAACAATAACATTATTCATTTTGAGACAGAGTCAATAATTTTAAATTAAGTATATTATGATAGCAATCATTTACAGATAGTTCACGTAACACATTTATATAAAACAATTGAACAAAGGATATCTATTTCATATTTTTCATTAAAAAGTTCTATGTCTCGAATTTTGCTAGAGAAGCGGTTTATATTTTGATGTGATAGAATTAGAAAGTTATCACACTTCTCTATTGTCATGCTTACATGTTTAAACTACTAACTAAATTGATTTTAATAACATTACTAAAAGATGGTATAAAAAGTGACTTCGTCATACTACTTATGACTGAGTTAATATGTGCCGCTACTAAAGTTGCAAGTATGTTCAAAAATTTTCTTGAGACAGTAACTGTACTCATGGTTACCCTACAAGAATCTATAAAACTATTTGTGTCCAAAAATATAAATTTATTACTATAATGGCTAACCAAAAACTGTAGGTGCATATTTAGTTTCCTTTTTCCATTTTTAAAGACCTATCCATAGATACCCCACATGTATGGTTACGATGAAAAAAAATGTTTTGAGTTTCATTTCTATGTATGGGGAACCCCCAAAATTATTATTATTTTTCAACTTTTATGTTAAAATCTTAATGCGGTTCACAGAATACATCTACTTACCAAGTTTGAACTGTACAGCTCTTATAGTTTCGCAAAAAAATGGCTGTGACATACGGATGGACAGACAGACAGACAGACAGACATGACGAATCTATAAGGGTTCCGTTTTTTGCCATTTGGTTACGGAACCCTAAAAAGGACATGCATGTAATATAGAAGTAGAAAAATTTATATTTTTAGTTTGTACTTATGAAGAAATGACAGGTAAAATCTCTTAAGATAAACTAGGTATATTTAGAAACGAATGATAAATAAAGAAAGTTAAGTTAATAAAACAATACGCTATCAACGATTAAGTATACGGGAGACGCCTAGCTTAGTTACTTAGGTGTCACAAGTTTTTTAATTATAACTTGCGTTGAGCATCGTTTATTAGTTCCTAGTCTAGTAATCACAACTTTGTTACCCATCTATAAGAACAATATTGAGTTTTTAAAGTTTATTGTTCTCGTTTTAACTGGAAACTTAATATAGATTTCTTAATATAATCAAGACTTTGTTATTGACTCGGTTTTTAAAGGAATCTAGACTAGGTTTCATCAAAGAATCATAATTACAGTCATAATTACATCTAAACTTAATAAATTATATCCTATGTTTTATTCAAATATATTAGCTATATTACTACAAAGTTCCATCCAAATCCGTTTTAGAGTTTTGCATGGAACAGTAATCAATCTTCATACAAACATAAAGGCATAGTCACAAACTTTCGCATTTATAATATTAGTAGGATGTACAACCAAGTCAGAAAACATGATGTTACTCGTCACACGGACCATAGCCAGGCGTGAATACAGGATAACGTTATAGTATAAGCTGAAAAAACTGATGAAGTATATAAAGGAATTGAAGTAAGACGACGCTTCTACGCTTCGCTCAAGGCTCTTAGATATAATTCCAGTTCCAGATATTATAACGTTGTCAGCCGGGCGCTGTAAGCCGTCTGGTGGTGCCTATGTGTGATTGTAAAAACTAACCTGGTCTAGTTGGTTAAGGATCTAAAAGGATCTAGAAATGTTATAAATGCGAAAGTAACTATGTCTGTCTGTCTCGCTTTCACGCCAAAACTACTTAACAGATTTAAATGAAATTAGGAACTATGATAGTCTAGGACATAGACTTTTTAATGCGAAATAAGGCTTGTAAGAGGTTATGTTTTAGGCTGTTGATTCGATTTAAATAAATATGACATTCAAAGTATGTAAGAGTTTAACTCTCAAGGGTGTAAAATAACCACGGAGAATAGGGGATAAGTTATGGAAATATATAAGGTTTATGTGCATGTTTTATAAGTTTGCGACAAGAGACAAAATATTAGAGTGTGGATGAAGTCGCGTGCACAGCTAGTATTATCTAGTGTTTTCCTTAGTGGAGCTCATATACCGAATAAATGCTATACTCTACCTGAGTTACATGTTGCTGCCCTTGAGTGGCACCTACAGGTTGCGTGTTGTATCACTAGAGCAGAAGTACAGACGCACTAGCATACCATTTAAAAGCGGGAAGTGGTAGCAAGATACATCTTATTTACTTTATATATTTCATTCATCCTGATTGGAGCATTCTCCTAGTAAGTACCTACCTACAGACGGGTAAACCACGTTTAAACTAAGTGACGTCCGCGCTTTGTCTAGCTCCTCAGTCCTCGCATGTCTCACTCAGGTCACGTCCGATCGTCCGTGACATGAATGTCATGAGATCCCCAATGAAACTTAGCACAGAACTCGGATAAATCCTTACATGAACATGTTGTTTATCAAAGATTTGTGGACTTGAAAGGTTATTATTATTTTTAGCTAGAATACCTACCAAGCAAAAAAAGAAACATACGGCCCTCCTAATTGTTAGATTTTACTGAAGCTTCAAAAATTGCAAGTTTTTGAAGCTTAAGTAAAACTTTTCGCGCTTGGCTTTCATCGAATGTCATGAGATCCCCAATGCAACTTAGCACAGAACTCGGATAAATCCTTACATGAACATGTTGTTTATCAAAGATTTGTGGACTTGAAAGGTTATCATTATTTTTAGCTAGAATACCAAGCAAAAAACAAACATACGGCCCTCCTAATTGTAAGATTTTACTTAAGCTTCAAAAACTTGCAACACACATGAATTTCTAGAAAACAAGCAATGTATAACAATGGAATACTATATGCCCTGGAAGGGTGCTAGCAAGGGAATCCTAAGATTGATCTGCCAATGTGTATGGTTCGTAGCTTTGAGATTATGAGATTAAATTTACACTTGGCATTGTGAGTAATGCTATAGACTGAAATTTAACACATGGTGCCACTCAGGCGTTGCTGACCATTCTCATGCATTCTCACACATGCGCAGGACCACATCATGAATATTTTAATGATATAATTGCAGCATATTCTGTAAGGTGGTTGTAATTTATTTATTTTTTTAAACATTGTTGGTAATAGAGTTGCTTCATAATATATATATGAGAATATACTGTAAATAAGTGATCAATATAAAAAAAAGAGAGATGCATAACGTAAATCCTCGAAGTAAGCAACGTTGCACGTGCTACTCGTCTCCATCAAATCGATAACTCTTTTATGGGGTAGTGCTTCTGCAACAAACTTCCCAATTACACCAGAAAACTGTCAATCAACAAAGGAGACGGATACCTTTTCCTACAATATTGGGCTAGGATGTATAAAGATGAAATTGGTATCAATTAATGTGTCTATAAATTATCAGCCAATCAATAAAAATTTCATGGATTTTGTCAATCTGTGAGCAGAGTTATAAAAGATTTAGTAATAGAGAGGTTATGTACTTAAATGTACTAACCTATACTAAACAGCTGATTTTAAGTGTGATTGCTATTTAATAGTTACTTATTACAATATTCTAGGACATAATTATAATATCCTGGGACATTATTTACACATGATCAACTGCTCCAGCATAATGGAAACCAGATAATTGATATCATACATATACTACTTTTCTTTTGTAAATGCATACTTATATAGATAATTACACCCAGATCAGGACAAACAGACATGTTCATGCACACAAATATCTGTTCTAGATGGGAATCGAACCCACGACTTGCGGTGTGAAAACTGTTGAATGATGATGAATATCACAAATTTCATCTATAATACTAAGCAGAAGGTTTATCTAGAAATCCCATTTACTTTTTTATTTTGGTTAGTCTAGAAGCCCACAGTGGCATTGATAAGGTTGCCTGAGCTAATAGAAGAAGAGGCATGAGGCAGCACCGCACAAGTGATGGCCCCGGTATTTCAAGCGTTGATAGACTATGTTAGCTCCTAAGTATGAGGCGGGAGTTCACATGTATGCTGACTTTTGACGGTCACCGTAGCCAAGTTGGTAGAGCTCCTGCCTACGAAGCTGGTGGTCCTGGGTTCGAATCCCGGTAAGTGCAAATATTTGTGTGATGAGACTATTTGTTTCTGAGTCATGGATGTTTTCTATGTATTTAAGTATTTAACCATCTATATAAGTTTGTTATCGTCGCCTGGTACCCATAGTACAAGCTTTGCTTAATTTGGGGCTAGGATGATCTGTGTGACATTGTCCCTAGATATTATTATACTTAAATAAAAAAAAATACATTGATACCTTTTACCAATGTAAGAGAAGAAATTCATCATGGCTACCCAACTAATGGTGAACAACGGAGAGTTATTTTGGAATATTTAATATTATAAAATCCCCGGAAAATATTACTCCGATTACTAAAATATCATATTTGTAATACAATAAAAGGTTCTTAAGAATCGCCTTGCACCACCAGAATTATCAGCGCTACAACAGTAAAAGGTTGGCAAGGATCATTTTATTTTTATTTGTGTTTTGTTTCAGGTTTCTTTATTGTATTCATTTGTACCAGTTTTAGATGTTTCGCCCACAATAGGTATCAACATGAACCCTGTTTATGCGTAGCAATATAGCTTTACAATTGTTATATATTAACATTAGATTATTATATAAACACTCATTGATAATAATTTAATACTTAATTATTACTTAATTAAGTAATAATGTTGTTTTGTTAATTATTTTAATTACTAGAATAGTTTTAATTGGAATGATAAATTAGTAGTATATATTAAGAAATACAATTCTGTGATACAAATAAATAAATAACAGATGCAACTCAAACTGCGCGCCATTATAACTCTAATATACACTCTTTCGTCTTCTTCTTTCCAGTCATGCCCGATGCCTCCAGTGTATCGTCTAAGAGTTCTAGCCACTAGCATCCACTTACACCATCTTCACCCCGACTATGAGTATTCTCGACTCCGGTATCTTCCTTCCACCTCTTACACACAACCCTTACGAAAGCTAAGGTATACTCTATCCTTTTTCTTTTCCACGGTCTATAGGGTTACCAAACACGTTATTCATACTTATTTGTTACAACAAATCTATACAAGTAAATAAAATTGGAGTGTCTGTTTGTAATATTGAAATAACCGGTTTTTACTACATAAATATGAATATATATACGGTACATACACCAAAATAACATTTTTTACAATTTTTGTCTGTCTGTCTGTCTGTTTGTTCCGGCTAATCTCTGAAACGGCTGGACCGATTTTGAGGGGACTTTTATTGGCAGGTAGCTGATGTAATAAGGAGTAACTTAGGCTACTTTTATTTTAGAAAAAGCCATTTATTTTACTAAAAACAAAACAAAATAAACTAATTAACACGCGGGCGAAGTCGCGGGCACAGCTAGTAGTTACTAAATGTGGCGGTTGTTCTCACTACACATAATTCATATAACTATAACAAACCAACGTTACAACCCACGTCCGCAAAGGAACACGCAATTTGTTTTAACCCTTACCCTATTTTTAAATTCGCCCTTCGTCATTTATGACGTCATCCTTCTCTAGAATAAACAACCTGCGTCTAATTTTGACGTAAAGTCACATCATTGCGGATAAATTTAATAAAGTGCGTCTATTTGTTCGTTACCCACTATTCGGTCTATAAATAAATATCTTGGGGCATTAACACACTGCCATCTGATCCCGAAATAGGCAAAGCCTGTACTATGGCAACCAGACTTATTATAAACATACCTATACATTTTTAATTGCATACATATCACATCTATACATATAATAAAATCGTAGGAAAGTCAATACTGTACATTGAATATCTTTTTAAAAGGATACCTGGGGCGTGATCTATAATCGATATCGAAGCCAAAAATATGGTTTCTAGAATTTTCGTCTGTTATGTATGTCCGGGCTAAACTCAAAAAGTACTGCATGGATTTACTTAAAATTTTGCATGAATATTACTAAGAGGTCGGGTCTACTACGGGGGAGGAGCTGTGATAATTAACAAAATTTAACGCGGGTAAAACCGCGGGGCACAGCTAGTTAATATTCTAAAGCTGAAAGTTTGTGAGAGTGTATGTTTGTTACTCTTTAACCCAAAATCTACCGGATGGCTTTTGATGAAACTTTGTAGTAATATAGCTTATATAAGCTATATTACTACAAAGTTTCGAAACAATAGATCTATGAGGTGCCTAAGATGAAATGATAGCCTAAGTGATATATATCACTTAGGCTATGATTTATAAAGTTTAGCTCTTTGATCACCAGAGTATTCGACAAGGCGTCTGCACAACTACATGAGAAAGGACCGCACCTCATAGACCTATTGTTTCGTAACATATTATGCCTATAAGGCCCTAAAAACTACGTACAAACTGTTCTCACCGCCTCGGCGCTTAAGGGGAAGATTAAAAGAAATAGGGGCTGGTACAGACGCCAGCACATCCAGCTACCCCAATCTGTCAAATTTCTTTTGTAGATTTTCAACTTTATCACATAAACATAAGGTTCACTTTCAAATTGGGAAATTTGACAGATTGGGGTAGCTTGATGTACTGGCGTCTTTACAAAATATTCTTAACGGTTAAAGTGTTAAGCAAAAGTGCACTCAATACTAGAAAATACAAGAAAATGTCACTGATAAGAATAAAAAATAACCTATAGTTCGTTTTTGTTATATACTTTGGACGCTTGCAATTAAGACATCATTCCCGCATCCATTAAAACCTTGTTACTCTTTAAGTACCACGACGTAATCTGTTGGGAAATTCTTTCACGAATCCGCATGGGAAATCAAAATATCATTTTAATCAATACTTTACAATCGATTCTCCCGTACTACCTACCTAACCGCAAAAATCATTACTATGCCCACCCGGTCACGCACATCGCCGAAATCGTTTTAAATCAGAAGGGTGTCCTAGGGGAACACCTCGAACGCGCCCTAAAGGATTACCTCAATATTCACGTAATTTTCACTTTGCCGCCATTTTTATCATAGCCCACGGGAATATAATTTAGCGTGCCTCACAAAGGAAATTGAGTGGTGAATTTTGGGACAATATAAAAATGCGATATATTCCAGAATGGCCTAGTAGCATACAAGTTTGGTACAAAAATGAGTCTTATGCGAATAATAACATAAATTAATTTTAAGTTGAATCGTAATGTTCGATTGGTACAAAAGCTAGGAGTGACTCGTTAGACGGCGATGTTATATTTGATATTCAACGTTAGTAGTAGGTTGACCATGAGTACATTACATGTCTCAAGAAAGTTTTTACATTTATTTTCTACATTAGTATCTTTAATTATTAACTCAGTCATAAGTAGTATGACGAAGTCACTATTTTTATCATCGCTTAGTAATGTTACTAAGATTAGTTTAGTTAGTAATTTAAACAATTAAGTAATACAACAGAGAAGTGTGATCAATTTTTAATTTTATCTCATCAAAATATTAACCGCTTCTCTGGCAAAATACTAGATGTAGAACTTTTTAGTCAAAAATTTCATATAGATATTCTGTGTTTTACCGAAACTTGGTTGAGGGCACACAAAATGGCTTTTAATGTTAGTGGCTATAGGGTTGCCAGTTTTTATAATCGGACTTCTGCAGATGGTGGGGGTGTACTGAGACTTCTACGGAACCAAATTCAATTTAAAGAACGGAAAGATATCTCTCAAATGTCTAATGAGCGTGTGTGTGAGGTAGCTTGTGTTGAAACACAATTCTATTCTATTACAACGTAATGTTTCGGTCCCCCACACCACTTGAATAGCGTGGACTCGGCATACGCGGCCTAAATTCCTCATTTTCCAAGTTAGACTTGTACTTAGATATAAGTATAGTGGAGTACGTAGCCACGCTTGGCGTCTTATATTATGTCTGTAAATAATATTTCTCTGTAAGTGAATATATATATTCTTAAGAGAAAATAAAGAATCTTTAACCGTAGATATACAAATAATATTTTTTATTACCTGTATCAATGGCGATTCATTAAGGAATTTCGTACATATCGACATGACAACAATATAATCAATAAAATGCTATCTTTATACAAGATGTAATATAAATAGTGGATTAAATTAAATAGCGCTTCTTTAATTTTGTACACTATTACATCTAGTATAAAGACAGCATTTCTAATCTACTCATGAAACTGACCTGATTAAAGAAAACCATTAAATATCTGGGGACAATGTCACACAGATCATCCTAGCCTCAAACTAAGCAAGCTTGTACTATGGGTACCAGGTGACGATATGCATACTTATATAGATAGATAAATACTTATATACATAGAAAACATCCATGACTCAGAAACAAATATTCGTGCTCATCACACAAATATTTGCACTTACCGGGATTCGAACCCAGGACCACCAGCTTCGTAGGCAGGAGCACTACCAACTAGGCAATGGTGACCGTCGATTAAACGAAATACGAAAAAGATGTCTTGAAATTCAAATATAATAAAAATAATGTTGCATTTCCTCTTCTATTTTATCGCTAGTCAGCCTCACCAGGACTTCGCCAATCGCGTCTCATTAGATAAGGCCAAGCTGACCGTTGCTATGAAAAAATGACGTCACTCCATCACCGAGAAGATAAACAGAACTTGCCATTACACACTTATGAAGAGAATAATGCTTCATCCATCTCAAACCGCTGACTAGGATCCACCCAAGTTCATTGGCTGTGAAGGGATGTTCCGACACCGATTCCATCATTCACGATAATGTGCGAGAAGATAAACTTACGTTTTACTTCTTAAGTTAGTGTGAATCTGCATAACTTAAGGAAATTCTTACCAGTGCTGCAGTTGTACAAGGTTATTGTAACATTTTTAGTTTATTTTGCGCGCGCTAACTCCAAAATTTTAGCAAAGACGTCATGATAGCAGTGATGCGTGGCGCCTGTTGCGCGACGAGCTTGGTATTATATGAGGCGGTGTAGCAAACCGATTCGTAGTCTGGGATAAAATATATACGCTACAAAATATCGTACGATCAGTGCCAAGACACGCATAACATTATGTAGAGATGGGTACGATATGAGAGTAACAAAAACTGATACCGAGGTTTTCAAACTTTTATTTAAGAAACTGAGGAATGGTAGGCTCCAAAATAAAATTCATATAAAACAGGGGTCCCTTGATTCTTAAATTAATATCCTGAGATATTATTTACACACCGTCATCTGATCCCAAACAAAGCCGAGCTTGTACTCTAGAAACCAGATAAGTGATATACTTCATATTTTTATACATTAGGATATTTAGTTTATTTGTGATGTTTATGTTTTTACAAATAAATTATGTGTGTTCCTAAAAATTGTAATTACATTTGAAATTGTTTATTTACCTGCTGCTAAATCGACCGAAATCTATACCAAAGAATAAGTGAAGGTATTTCATTTAATTAAATTGAAATACATAATACGTATGCTGTGTGGTGACGGCGCGCGAATATCAGACAGAATATCATCACCCCATCTCATCCCGTGGGAGCGTAGAAGTCGACCCAAGGAAATATCTACCAAAGGACGGGCAGCAGCGTCTCTCTGAGTACTATGACCATCATACTGTAATCGTCAACCTGTTCGAGCCACATCGGCTCCCGTCGTATCATCGTGTGCCTACATTCATCGCGGTCGGCGGCTACCGAGCACGGACGAGACCGCACTTCACTGCGTTCCGCACCACCGGCAATCGTAGACACGCTCGGTCACCATACCTCTTATAATTTCTTTTATTTAACGTTTCTGGAGTAGTTAATATACTTGTTATATACAGTCCCAACTGTTTAATTTATCTCCAACGCCACGAAACCCATCTGCTAGGCGTGGCGATTATGGCTTACCCCACCAAGATAATTATTGAGGGAGGCTTTTGTCCATGGCAGTGGACTTTTTACAGCTGTTATAATATATTAAAAAGATACTGGTACGGGGGGTCATAGCTATAATAATTACGACCTCAAACTGCAGACCTTCAGAATCGTGTACTAGGTCTATCATGTGAGTTTTGGTTGCTTTGTGTCTAACGCAGTAGAGTAAGAATCGAATAACAATTGCGTTGTTCAACAACAGTGTCACTTAAAGTAATGTGATTTAAATATAAGAATTAAAGTGAGATGTCAGTCTCAAATAATAATAATAATATCTTGGGACATTATTTACACACGGCCATCTGATCCCAAACTAAGCAGAGCTTGTACTATGAAACCAGATAACTGATATATACATATACCACTTTTCTTTTGTAAATAAAGACTTAAATAGATAATTACACCCAGACTCCGGACAAACAAACACGTTCATGCACACAAATATCTGTCCTGGGTGGGAATCAAACCCACGACCTCCAGCGTGAAAAGCAAGTATTTGCCAACCACATCAACAGGCCCGTCAATAATCGTAATATACATATTCGGTAAATATTCATTGGATAATTTTTCATAGTTAAAAATGTACGTAATCTCTGGATACTTGTTATGTGGGTATTAGTGGTTTATAGCTGAGACATTTCAGCTCTATTGGGGAACATTTTTTTCAACGTATAGTTCGAAGACATAAGTCTCCCTACAGTCTGTGTCAGTGTGTTTACGAAGACTTAAGTCGCTCTACAGCTTCAACTGATAAAATAAAATAAAAAATAACTGCGGGAATATGGATTGGGTTATAGAGAGTCGGCCGTCTTCGTCACCACGATAGCTACGCAAGATAAGACTTGACTCTGCTTAGCGTCGCGCATTGTAGCGATAAGGCAAGAAGGGGAGAGGGTAACAGGGAGTTTAGTTGTAGCGATACAATATAGTAAAACATAACTTCCATCTCAGCTGCATATTTCTAAAAGGGTTTTTTTCTTTCTGCTCTGATTGGTTTGAAACACCTGTAGGTACGCCAGGTTCAACAGATTGACACCCATCAAAAAGGATCTAAGGCACTAAAAAGTATTCACGGAGATCGCTACAGCAATTTTAGACTCCACAATGAGGATATCCAGATAAATAATAGAAGGTGTTAGAACAAGTTATTTTCTCCGATTCCCTCCAACCGGATCGAGAGAAGAGACTAGAGGATGAGAGTATTACATAGAGGTCGTAAAAGCACCCGAGTTTTATTTCTATATACCCACTTATCATATGGGCAGTGGTTACCCTAGTGTCAGAGTTGTTCAAGCCACCCAGCAAGTCAAAGTCAAAAATAATTTATTCCGTAAAAATTTTACATTTAGGTGGAATCGCCATTTTTTACCCTACCGTGCAGTGTATGACGTGGCAGCTACTGAGAAACACTGCCAGAAAACTCAGTAGGAATCCTTTTTTACAATAAGGTATACTTAAGATTAATTACAATCATGTGTGTTTACTCAGAACAACTCAATCCCAAGCACTTTTGTCACTTAAATAATCAGAATTTTTTTAATATGCCCTGCTACATAGTTTGGCTTTAATAATTCTTTTAAACTTATTCGTAGACAATTCTCTTATATCATTGGGAAGTTTGTTATAGAATCTTATATATCTATCTTATAGTAGGCCTCTAACATGGCTTAACGACTGTTGTCTAATGACTACAACCGGGACTGACAGCGCGAGCTTAACGTGCGCTTCGAAGCAATTAAACCACTTTGGTGGTCACCCATCTTAAGTTTGCCGCGAGCCTAGTTGCTTAACCTCGCCGATCGCTTACGGACCGGTGGGAGCATCTAGCTATCGTACACAAATACTGTATATCACACACCACCGTCCGTGAGTCCCTCACAGGGTTGCCATCTGAAACCCAGTGCTAGGTGCACCTCACCTAGCTTTTGCTGAGATGGTGACCTTTCGACGGAACATAGAGGAGCTATTGTACTTTCTTTATTTTGTTGATTTTTTTATGTTTATTATTTTTTGTGCTCGTATTATGCTGATACCTTGTACTTACTACATTCCTGTAAGTTCGTGTTGAATAAATGTATTTATATTCTATTTCTATGATCCCAACATACAACACATTTCTAAATATACACCTTAGTTCCATCCATACTCCCATACATATTCGTACTTGCTTTGCAAACATTGGCATGCGTGCTCGTAAACAAAGGTTTGCGCAGCGAGTATTAATTCCCATTTCTTTCGTATTCCTCCAACTTCAACAAAGGAAGGAACATATGAAATCAATAACTCAAAAGCAAACGTTTAACTATCATTTATCGTTCCCGCATCAGTACAATGTACATACACAAATCATTGCGCGGCGCGCGCCCCGGCTCGCAATCGGAACAAACATCGGTACCTACTTCAGTGGGTTGGCAAATATTTGTTCCGGGCGGGAGCGCGTATGAGCTGAGCTGTAACGTAATGTCGATTCTGTTGCCAATAAAGTTACTTCTAAATAATAAGTACTCTTGATCTTCATTGGGTATCTATATATTTATTTATTTTAAACTTTATGCACAACAATGTACAAAGGCGGACTTAATGCCGAAGGCATGATGGTAGGTGCACTAAGAGCTTAAAGAGTAAAACTGAGAGTAAAAATGTAGATACTTCATACAATTACATAAAATACACAATACCTATATTATAATATACTAATATATATATCCATATATATTATACATATACATATAAATAATACAAATAAATAAAATAATACTAATGTGATGATTCTGCCAATAACTTTTTGGTTATAAGCTCCCGGGTTTTCTTTATACCTCTTGACTGCCTCGATAGTCTAGCGGTAGTTTGTTCAACCGTAGAAAAGGAGCTCCAGGATTCAAATCCCGGGTTGGCCAAAAAAGTGATTATAATTTATTAGGGGGCGTAGAAATCATCCCGAGGGAATATATTGCAGATAAAGGGCATTTCTCTGTGATTATCATATTGCGACCGGCAACCCGACTACCAAGCATGGAGATTATGGCATATCCTTCCAAATTAAGTAAACAAATCCATTGGATAATTATTTTTAGGAAGCCTTTGTCCAGCAGTGGACGTCTTTCGGCTGATATGCTGGTATTACTCTGCGTATCAGCAACGCTTATGTCAGTCGAGATGAGTATCGCAAGCGGCATAGGCTGCAACTATTTATAAGTCGGATTTAATTCTTCTTCCTTGGTTGAGGTCGATGGTTCGATCCCTACCCGAGACAAATCTTTGCACGATGAGCTCGATTATTTGTTCTGTGGCTGGGTGTAATTTGTCTATAATATGTTTATCAGTTATCTCGTTTCCATAGTACAGGCTTTGCCTAGTTTAGAATCAGTGTTTTAGTTGATCCAAGATATTGGAACGAAGTTCCTTATCGCGCGTTGTGAAAGGGGGCTAGACGGAAAATTCTTACGAAAAGTTGTCATGACACTTTTTGCAGCTGTTCGGCGTGCGCATGTTTCTCTGTCTGTCTGTCTCTCTCTCTCTCTCTCTCTTATAGAAAGCAAGCCAGATATTTTCATTTCTATTTCGCATTGAACAGTGTGGTGTCGCGACGATTATTTTTGTGGAGTGTATACAGGTTTTTTGTACATAATAAATAATAAGAAATAACTTCGTTCCATCCGGGTGTCCCTTGACACCTCCCAAGTTTTTTTTTATTATTATTAATATTAAAATCATTCTTTACTGATCAGTCTGACAGTAAGATATCTTAAACTTTCAAGAAAACGGACCTTTTTCAATAACTATCACACTAATATTATAAAGGCGAAAGTCTGTGAGTGTGTGACTGTGTGAGTGTGTATGTCACGTCTAAACGGCCGGAGCAATTTTATTAAAATTTGGAATGGAGTTAGCTGACACCCGGGATTAACACATAGACTATAATTTATAAAGTTTAATGCGGGTAAAACCGCGGGGCACAGCTAGTGCTTTTATAAATGTAACCAAGACAGCTATACCCTCTTAATAGAGGCTAACTGCTCAAATGCCAACCCAAAGGTCATCGAAGAAGGTTGGAAAATATTTCCAACCCATTAGGATTAATGAAGGATTCGGTCCTTTCCAATAAATATCAATATTTCACAAACCATAATAAATTATAAAGAGCTTTCATTCGCTAAACTAAAATGATAAATATTCATCGATTATTCATGACATGGATGGTCTTCAACCACTCTAATATCGTAGTAGGTGGTTTAAATTATAAATCTCATCAATAGATATTAAAGTGGAGAACATGGGCAGAAAATGCATTACAATAATTTATTGATGTTAGAGCTGGCTGAAGAATTATAGATTACGTATACCGACAGTATTGGTAGAGACCTGTTACAGGTTTTAATAGAAAGCATAAAAGTGATAGGATAAGAGGATTGAGAGTTTAAGAGAAGAGATTAGGTAATCTCAAAAATTGGTAATCATAATTTTAATCGTCCGTCGTGTCTCGAACCAGCTCCATATACCAATGCAGGGTAGGCGCTGTGCGTTAAGTTAAAAACAATACACACAGATCAAATTTAAGATTCCCTTGCTAACACCCTTCCGATTTAAAAATATTACTGTTAATGAATTATTGACATACAAAACTAAAGTGTAATTTTATATTAATGATGTAATTATTTTTTTTTTATTTAAAATTGAAATTTTATTCTGTATTTGACATAGATAAGCTGTATTGTAATTAATTTAATTTGTATTAGATAGTTTAACAATGTATTTGCCCGTGAGCAAAATATGAGGACTTTATATTTTGTTAAAATCTTAATAACCATATTTTGAGCAAATAAAGAAATTGAATAGAATAGAATTGAGGATGTAGGTATTATCCATCAGCTTTATTTTTTCTAGAAACAAGGCCTACTGGTAAATCTAAATTTTCCTCGATGAACCCTAAATTTGATCTGCCAGTATTTATCGTTCGTAGCTTAACGCAGAGCCACAGAATAAAAAGTACTTGGCAGAGCGCCTACCTCGGATTAGTAGATGGTGCTGATTTAAGACCCGCCGGACGATTAAATATTTTAAATTGGAATATTAAGAAAATAATTTACCCCTTTTTGAGATTAAATTAACGCTTTTCATTGTGAATAATGCTATAAAATTCAAATTTAAGAAAAGTGCATATTCTATGTATTAGCCGCGAGCACATGTTTAATAACGTAGGAATAAACTGGTAACGTTCTCTGAAATTAAGTAGTTCGCTATCAATAAACAATTAAGTAGGTCACTTTTTGCGGAAAACTTTGGATGGAAAAGGAAAAGGCAAGGTAATACTGAAAGGACGTTGACTATCTTATTCCTGGTGGGAGTTTTACTTTTTTTTATATTAAACATGTATTCGTTACGGTTATTATTAGGAACTCCTTTATTATTTTAGCATTTTTTAATATTTTGTATTTTTTACTTCTTTTTCTATGTGAGTTAGAGAAACAATAAAATTAGTTGTCATTATGCACCATTCTATCAAGAGTTTTTATTTTCCTTTAATTTAATTATGCCCTTTAATTTTATTATTTCCTTAGCCTTTCCAAGAGCTATCGATAATAGTTATAATAATCGTGATAATTATGCGGAGTCTTTTCTTTATTATTATTATTAATTAAATATGACTGGCAAGTTGGTCCAGATGTTAGTGACCCTGACTGCTGAGCTAGACGTCCTGGGTTTGATCTAAACCCAGGACAAATTTGTAAGCCAGAATCTCAGAATCAGTGGAATGACGCGGGGAATAGCCTTAACTGTCTTGGATCTAGCAACGAATTATATTAAACAGAAACAAGTAGTTCCTCTTCCCACCAAAGTAAAGCGGGACACAGAATGATATGACGAGGCTGGACTCTTATAAAACGACAGAATTGCTACTAGAGAAGCCAGCTGATAAAACACCAAAGATAAATTTTTAAAGTCCTATCAAGTGAGCGCTATTGCGTGACTTATATTTGATTCCAATAGTAGTTATGGTAAAAGATTTGTATTTGCATGTCGTGTAATCACATGGTTCATGCCACGGACAAATCACACAGACTGCCGCTCAATGAAGGAAGATCGCTAGACGCCGTACCATGTGATGCGCTACGCCCCGCGTCTCCACAAATGAGCCTTAGGCTCTTAATTATTATACTAGGTTTCGAATTAGAACTTTGTATAAGCAAAAGTTCAATAAAACACCCCTAAAATACCAACTTTTTCATACCTCTACACATCAGTAACCGCCCTGAGTCGAGGTTTAAACCCAGCCTCAATGGAGATGCCCTTCAGCACGAGTAACTGAGTTTTCAGTTTTATTTTGTTAGTTGGCTTAGCCCTGTGAAGCAGTGAAAGCCTCCTAACCTCACCGTAAACGTCAAAATTAAGAGTAGAAACATAGCATTTATGTTAAACAGATTCCGGAAGTACGAGTTTTAAAAGCCTTTACTTTAAAGATGGGACCACAAGCTAAGAAAATTATAACTGTAGTCAACAATTGAATAAAAATATACATATGTACAATACTTATCTTCTTGTACCCTTTGTCAATTAGAAGAAAATTTTGTGTATGCCTAGAGGAGACGCAAAGACAAAGAAACGGCAATTAGGTCGTGTAACTCACAAACCACTAAATATGTGCCTATTTGCGAACCGAAATAGTACGACCCCGACCCAAACAGGGCGGATCAGATCCATTAGATTGCGAAGCAACACGTGAATTCCCGTGATTGAGTTGATGGTGTGTAACTAAATGGGATTTACCGAATAGTCGGCGAATATACGTATTCCGGTTTAGAGATTGTAAAAACATTGGCTAAGTAAGAATCTTGATCCTTGAGAGGCTTTAAAGGCGGTTTATATTGTGTTCTGTTCTGTGGTGTTGCGTCGAATATATCTTAAAAAAAGGTTATAAAAAATAATAATATCATCATTGTTGAATTTCGGTCATTGCAATTATGCATTACAAATTGCATTTTTCGGCATATATAATGCACAAGCCTGTGCGCAACCACAGGTGCATTTTATATTTCACCAATTTCAAGATCTGATAGGTCAATAGGAAGGGTAAGAGGTCAGGTATAGGACTGTCTAGAAACTTGTTTAGGAGCGTTAGCACTTTTAGGAGAACAAAAAAAAAGAATCTCGTCATCGTTACTACAAGCTTCCCATATACTATGTATAGACGAGTAGATATACCTCCGTGCGTTAGGTATTAGTATATATTATATATATATACAAAGAGTATATGTGAAGTGTCAACTATTATATTGTAGAATATTTAAATTAGAAGTGTAAAAAGATAGTTTTCACTTCTATCTGCAGTCCCCAAAGCCTTTATTTTTTATTTACAATGTCCGCGCTGTCTTAAATCCTTGTGTACATGGTTTTTTTTTACAAATATGCATTCACGATCATTTACAATCAGGACAACTATGTAAGAAGCAAATTTGATTAGGTGTACTGTGCGGGAATCTAATCCGTAAGATGTTTGGGGTGATCCCCAAACGTTTTTGCTGGTAGTCACAAAAGATTGGATTTTGAGCTGACCACTGTGAAAATGGGAGAAGGTGAGGATTCAAAAACAACTTTCATTCTTTTTTATAAATTTATTCTTAGTATCTTATTCAGCTAAGTACTTACCAATTACCTAAATAAATTAAGTTAAAACTTGACATGATTTTGTCAGTTTTTGCATTCGTCTTCCTTACGTCTGAACATTTTAAACAATAACACAATTAGGTCGCAACATTGAAACAACGTTTACCTCTGAAAAATATGAAAATGTAAATTAATTTTCGCAAAGCGTAGACTGCAGTCAGTTACGGAGACATTTTCTTCGTCTTAAAATATATGTACAGTCTGCTGCATTAATATGAATTTAGCTTATCTTATTCAGGATTTGGAAAGAAAGAAGATAGAATATATTCAAATTTAAACTTCATATATTCCGTAAAAAAATATTTTTTGTGGAAACGTCATATAGTCATCATCATATCAGCCAAATGCCGTCCACTGCTGGACAAAAGCCTCCCCAAAGTATTAGGGAATATGCCATTATAGCCACGCTTGGCGGACGGCTTGGTGATCGTAATTTGATGGTCATAAGATAAGATAAGATAAATACACTTTATTGTACACCATTATTCATAAAAGTTACAAGATCAAAATAAAATAATTATAAAAAAGGTACAATAGGCGGTCTTATCGCTTAAAGCGATCTCTTCCAGACAACCTTTAGTTGGACTATATTGTATGGAATTAGGAGTAGGGGTAGTGTATGGTGTAAAAATATAGAATATGATTAAGTACTTAAGACTAATAGTGGTATCTACTTAATAGTAGTAGGTACTACCACTAATTACTTACATAATATATTACTTATACTATTTATTTGTATACAATACATAGAATAATAGTAATAATAAAAAAAATATATATATATATATATATATATATATATATATATATATACATATATAATATATAAATAGACATAGATATATTATATAGATAGATATAGATAAAAATAAATATAATAAATATTAATATTCTGTTATGATGAAAATATCAACTATATCTAGCAGGGTTATATGATGGACAAGAAAAAAAGGAACATTTATTGCAACTGTGACAGATAATGTTTTGTCACAAGATTTTTAAACGTAGATAAAGATTGAGCGCGTCTTATCGATACTGGTAACGCATTCCAAAGACGAGCAGCTACAACAGTAAATGACTTGCTGAAGAAATTGGTGGAATGCGTTGGTAAGGTTAGTTGCAGGTTTTCTGATGATCTCAGTGACTTGGCATGCGTGTCATTGAGGAACTTGAAACGTTCTTTGAGATAATAGGGTGTTGAGGGATTAAAGAGAATATTGTACAAGAGAGATAAGATATGTGCATTCCGACGAAGACGAATAGGAAGCCACTTGAGTTTAGTACGAAATTCTGAAACATGGTCATATTTGCGAAGACCAAATATGAACCTAATACAGAAATTTTGGAGACGCTCAAGTTTGTCAAGTTGTTCCTGGGTTAAATCGAGATAGCTGGCGTCAGCGTAATCGAGAATAGGAAGAAGGAGAGATTGTGCAAGCGCAATTTTCGTGGTAATAGGCAGGAAATTACGAAGCCTTCGCAAAGATCCAGCAGAAGCAAAGATTTTACGGCTGACTTCCTGTACTTGCGGAGCCCATGAGAGTTCTGTGTCTATTAAGATTCCCAAATTTCTAACATTTTGAGCCAATGGAATTATAGTATTATTAAAAGTAATATCGGGAATTTGTGACCAATCTACTTTAGTTCGCATCCTAGTACTACCGATAACAATTGCTTGTGATTTGGCTGGGTTCACAATAAGCCCATAGCTATCACTCCAGGAGGAAATATGTATAAGATCTCTGTTTATGAGACGAATAGCTTCAGGCAGGTTATTGGGAGTTGCTTGACTGTAGATCTGGAGATCATCTGCATAAAGGTGGTAGGATGAAACTAATTTTTGAGAAATGGCATTAATAAATATTGCAAATAAAAGAGGAGATAAAACGCCACCCTGCGGCACGCCTACAGATGTATTACACCAGGAAGAATAAGAGTCTTCGATGTGAATCCGTTGACGTCGGCCAAACAGGTAACTGTGAAACCAATCAATTACCGTTGGAGATATGTTAAGAGAGCGTAATATGGCTAGCAATACATCGTAGTCGATGGTGTTAAAAGCATTACTGAAATAGTTCAATCATAGTTCATGTAAAAATGCTGCTGGCCATTCTCTTGTAGGTATCCACTCGAGTGAATTTCTACGCCACCATGAGATGATGATATTATTTGCTGTCATCACGCAACACATATAGACAGCATATAGTCTACACCATGTTTTGATTGCTGTAGAATCGATGTTAGAGCAAAAACAATTATTCTATCTCCCATTTATCTAGGTATCACGTTAGATAGTTAGTTAGATGTGTGGTATTCCTAACACTACTATAAAAATATAACGGCAATAAAACAAAATATTTAACATTATGTACAGCACCTCCTTCACTGCTAGTCAGTACCTAGCTTTACTTTCCTTTATATATAATACAAAATCCGGAAGCGAACCAATATTTCCGACATAAACGTCCAAAGAATTGCCAAGTTGAAGTGGCAGTGGGAGCGGCCCATAGCTCGTAGAACCAACGGCTAATGGGGCAGAAAGGGTCTCTAGTGGCGACCACGATTTGGAAGACGCAGCGCGGGCAGGCCCCCTATAAGGTGGACCGACGATCTTGCAAAGGTCGCAGGAAGCCGCTGGATGCGAGATCATTGGGGGTGACCTTTGTCCAGCAGTGGACGTCTTTCGGCTGATATGATGACAATGATGATAATACAAAATCATGTCATATCTTTTTATTAACATTTTAATAAGCAATGTAGTTTATTATGGAGGTACCTTTTATTATAGAAATTAAGTCCCTCTTAATATCAATAAAAATGCCTAATTAAAACCGCCCAAATTAAACCCATTAAGCTGATTACTAAAGGCTTTGAATTTTAACGGCTTATTGCTATTAAATTCATATTGTATCGTAAAAGCTGAAATTTGGATAATGACAATAAACTACCGAGGTACTGAATAGTTATGTATGTGGAGGCAATTAATTTAGTAAGTGACTAATATTAATGACTATTTGTTTTAGGAGGTACCTCTCATTAATCTTGGGATGGCGAAATGGAATTTACCTAATTGTATGTTACTTAATTACTTTCTAAACTAGAATTTATTGTTGATACAATTAAGCCTATTATGTTATACTATATTATGCAGTCCAGTTGGGAAACCCCGAAACAATAAACTTTCTTTTTTTAGAGACGACGCAAGCGCTAAATAGAAAGGTTTTTGTTCACGTACACTTTTAAAAAGGGCTTGTAAATAGTCAGAACATGTTTGTATTGATATAATTAAGTATACATAATTATTTCTAGTTACATAGATATTCAAGTACACGGATTGTATGAAAACATTTATAATTTCATTTATTTATATAAATCCCCGTATTTCGCGGAATTGTAGAAATACTACTAATATTATAAATCCGAAAGTTTGTGCGAATTGATATTTGTTACTTTTTAACGCAAAAACTACCGAACGGATTTTGATGAAACTGCAGTAATATAATAACATCAGAATGACACTTAAGCTATAATTTATAAAGTTTAACGCGAGTAAAACCAGGCATAGCTAGTATGTAATAATTCACACAAAGCATTCCCGGGTGTCACATTAATATTGGACAAACCTTAACTTGCCTATTAAACTAGACAATGTGTATAATTAACTTACTAAATACACCAAAACAAATTAAATTTTCATACAAAATTGTCCCTTAGTTGACTTTCAATATACGGCGCTAAATCTTTTTTCGCTCCTCCCAAAATGATTTTCGTTAATCTGTGTAGTTGGTAGATAGTGTAGAACAACAGCTCATAACACCAAAAATAAAATAAGAGACTAATTATTTCCTTCATCATATCAGCCAAATGACGTCCACTGATGAACCAAGGTCTCCCAAACAGATTACCACAATAGAGTTGTGTCCATCATTTGGAGGTATAGGCCATAATCGCCACGCTTGGTAGGCGAGTTGACGATTGCAGTATGATGATCATTGTACACAGAAAGACGCTGCTCCCGTTCTCTGACTGATATTGCCTCGGGACGACTTCCACGCCCTCCACGGGATGAGATGGCGTGGTACTGTAATATTCTATGCTGCTACACAGCAATTTCCTTCATCATTATCATCATATCCGCCGAATGACGTCCACTGCTTAACAAAGGCCTCCCAAACAGATTACCACAATGGATTTGCGTCCATCAATTGGAGGTATATGCCATAGACGCCACACTTTGCAGTCGGGTTGGCGATTGAAAATTCACAAGTCATAGTACACAGAGAGACGCTGCTCCCCGTTCTCTAATAGGTATTCCCTCGGGACGACTTCCACACCCTCCACGGGATGAGATGACGTGGTAATATTCTATGCTGCTACTACAGCAATTTCCTAGCTCATAGCTAGATGCTCTCACCGGTCCGTAAGCGATCGGCGAGGATAAGCAACTAGGCTCGCGGTCAGTCCATAGATGGGTGACCGCCAAAGTGGTTTAATTTCTGAGCGTCTCCGTGCTTCGGAGGGCACGTTAAGCTGTCGGTCCCGGTTGAAGTTATTAGACAACCGTCGTAAAGCCATGTCAGAGGCCTAGAGGGCGGCTCGAGCAACTCTGACACTAGGGTTACCACTACCCATACGATAAGCAAGCAAGCAATTTCCTTCATCATCATCATCATATTACTTCTTCATTCATTGACTTACACTACGATTCATTGAATAAGCTCTGAACTAAATAGTACAAATATATATGCAATGTCTAACCTCTGCTCTTCTGTATGGCCCTTAAAAGATAAGCACATAG
Organism: Pseudoips prasinana; assembly: GCA_951640165.1. Lineage (NCBI taxonomy): Eukaryota > Metazoa > Arthropoda > Insecta > Lepidoptera > Nolidae > Pseudoips > Pseudoips prasinana. The sequence continues at coordinate 23,743,924 of OX621251.1, read as the reverse complement.
TTCATAGTTAGGTTAAGATTACTATACACAAACGTACTGTCTCACGTGCATGCAGAGTTGTGTGTAAGTGATTATTAAGCTATTACTATATTTATTTGTATGTTACTTAGACCTAAGACAGTGTTAATAATTGTTAGTGAAGTAATAAGTGTTAGTATAATAAATAAATAAATAAATAAATCCTTATATCAGCCGAAAGACGCCCACAGCTGGACAAAGGTCTCCCCCAAAGATCTCCAGAATTGCCGGTCTTACACTATCTGCATCTAGCGACTTCCAGCGACCTTCACAACATCATCGGTCCATCTTGTAGGGAGCCTGCCCACGCTGCGTGTTCTTCTTTTGCAATTACAAAATATTACTTACTTACTACTACTTCCTTACTTATCATGTGGGCAGTGGTTACCCTAGTGTCAGAGTTGTTCAAGCCACCCATTAGGCCTGTGACAAGGCTTAACGACTGTTGCCTAATAGCTACAACCGGGACCGACAGCGTAACGTGCCCCCTGAAGCACGGAGACGCTCAGAAATTAAACCACTTTGGCGGTCACCCATCTATGGACTGATCGCGAGCCTAGTTGCTTGACCTCGCCAATTACTTACGGACCGGTAAGAGCATCTAGCTGTGATATTATTAAAATAATTATTAATGAATTATCGTTCGAAACAAACTTGTAAGATTTTATTTGAAGTGCCTTCACTGTCGATCATTAACATACATGTGAATAATGTTTAGCCATAAAGCGGTACATTAACATAGTAATAAATATAACGTAGTGTCACGCACACTATTTCAAAGAGGATTTATTTCAAAGAGACGGCGAGGCGGAGATAAACGCATTCGATTTGACTCACACTTCTCGTGGGCAGCGTGTCCTTGACTTAAATATTTATATGTCACGCTAGAAAAAATAAGAATTATTTATTTATTTATCTCTCTCCTTAACATCTATCATTACAGGTCTTGACCTAATGCGATAGTATTGTTATTAAATTTATAAAATCCTTATTGAACTAAATTTTAAACTAGTTATTCATGTAACTAACTACATCTAACAGGATATTTACGAATTCACTAACTTTTTTTTTTTTTTTATAGGCACTCAAAACAGAATACAATCAATACATGACAGTGAAGTATACATTAAGGTTTAGCACTAGACAGTATTCCTAAACAAGTGTACACAGCATGACAATTTGAGTAGAACTAAGAGTGACGCAGGACATAAAGTAAAATTATATGATAAAACTAATAGATTTGAAGTTCACCGAAGCACGACCCTCCGATCCGAAATTACATGAGAATATATCTACATTTTCGTGTACTTCATTGATTAATCTAATTGCTCGGGTGAGTGAGGTTTTTGCCAGTAGATTATAAGAACTGAAGAGCAAGTGTCGGGTAAAAATGATACACATCGATTCTATTGTTATGTCTGTGATTGAAATTGTCCTTAAGAGCCTTCAGCAAAGCCTAGATTTCCTAAAGGCCTCCAAGCATACTCTTAACAGCCCGCAAAAAGCAATAACTTTTACTAATATTATAAATGCGAAAGTAACTCTGTCTGTCTGTCTCGCTTTCACGCAAAAACTAATAATAATAATATCCTGGGAAATTATTCACACACAGCGATCTAATCCCAAATTAAGCAGAGCTTGTACTTTTTTTAAATACATACTTATATACATGACAAACACAAGGACAAACAGAAATGTTCATGCACAAACTATTTGTCCTGGGTGGGAATCGAACCCACGACCTGCAGCGTGAAAGGCAAGCATCTACCAACCACGTTAACTGAACCGATTTAAATGAAATTTGGCTCACAGATACTCTAAAGCCTGAGAAAAGATATAGGCTACTTTTAAATCCGAAAAAAGGGTTGGCGATGATTTTCGTATGCTACCTAAATACACTATCCCACGCGGATGAAGTCGCGGGAACAGTGTATTTGGGTAGCATAGTCCTTGTCCTAAATAATCGTGTCGTCTTACTCGAAAATTCCTTATTACTACATCAGATTCTTTCTCCAGCTTATACCATAACGTAATTATTACTCTTTTCACGCTTGGCTTCGGTTCGTGTAATAAGTAACAAAACCTTCCAGGAAGGGAAACATAAACTTAAATAACAGACAGACGATTTTATTTGAGCAGGTGTTCCAATTAATCTGGCGGTGGCATCTGCTTTTCTTACAAAGCCCGCACTAGGGGAGTTAATCCCTGTTTCGCGGGGTACTCTTACAAGCATATATTTGAAGGACACAAAGTACATCCAGACTCAGGATAACTACTTATAGGTCACACAAATAGTTATCCAGCGCGGGAATCGAACCCTGGCCAAAGGCTTATAACACAGCCAACTGACTAGGAGGTGTTATAGGTTGTTTTCTTACCATAAAGAAATTTAAAAACGCATTTTGGCCTGACCCAGGATTTCAACCCAAGACTATTATCTGTGGCATACATCAAGGAGGCAATCAAATAGAATGGCAAAGAAGCCCCATTGTTATCTTACCTTCAAATCTCCATAACTTTTTGTATTGTCACGATATCTCTATTGTTGTAATCTACGACTAATAATACTGAATAAACCATGGTCTTTTAGCCTTGTCATCAAAGAAATTACGATGCAGTACCAGTATTTTAATAATGTATTGAAACTTGAGTTGATCTCGCACACCAAAGATATTCTGTGCGATCCTAAATATTATAATAAGCACGTATCTTATATTAAAGAATCTCCTTTTTAGCATTTGTTGTAAAGCGGCAATAGAAAACCGACTCTAATGTAAAACTATCACGGTTCATTAGATCATTAGATACAACAAGGGTTGCCAACTATACTGTTTTTCACTAATTTATACTTTTTACTGTTGAACAAAAATAAGGCATACAAAATACTGTTTACATATATTTACTCAGAGGGCGTTCGCTGCTCAGTGCAGCGCAGCCATAAAGATTGCGAATTATTAAGTTGTGCGAGAAGCTCTAAAAATATGTATTTAAAACAATAAATAAATAAAATTTTGTTATTTTTCTAAAATACTGTTTAATATTCTTCATAGACCTGAATATACTTCATTTCTAGAAAAATAAGTAGGCAACGATAGATACAACCCGCTGACAGTATGACTGGGTTAAAAATAATTAACTTAGCAAGAAATGTTTTAAGTTTTAATTTTGTGGACCCCAACTAAAAACAATAATAATTTGCATAATCTAAATGATAGAAAACCTCCGACGCCAAATATAATTTCATCATTATGGAACAGAGCTGATAATCTTACAATGCTGATCCGATATTAGCCAAACATAGCTAAGAACCACCTCAAGGACTATCAATTCAAAAAAGCCGCATCGAAATCGCTGCATCCGTTTCAAAGGTACGATGCCACTGACAGAGACACACACAGACAGACATCGAAAAAATTATAACACTACTCTCTTTGCGTCGAGGGTTAAAAAGGAAACTTTATAGTCACTCAATCTGTCCCTCCATCTGTAAAAGGTATGTATATATATTCTAACAATAACGATATGCAACACAGACTTAGTTCATATTGCAAGTGCTAAAATAATGAAAATATTTTAGTTTTCTTTTAAAAGAAATGACGGTTTCGATGGGGTTAAGTTTTAAAATACATATAACTGGTTCTCGTGATTCCCATTATCTGGGAAGTTTACGATATTTCCCCTATTATCTACGATACAAAAAAAACCATAGTGAAACTCCACTTTAATATCACTAAAACTTTACACTATGGATATTAATGTGATTTTTACCTATACCACAGAATAGATAATAGTACCACAGTCTATACATCTATCTATATGTCTACTAGGAACATAACTATGTTCCTTAGTAGAAGGTTAGGTATGTATTGTATGCGCTGCACTTTAGTTTAATAAACTTTACTCGATTCCCAGCGGGTAGTATTCTAGATAGCCCTCACGCTGTGTTATGCTATTTCCGTACCTATACTTTAAAGTGGTTAATGTAACTATAGCGAACGACAATTACTTAAGGATTTCTATTTAATGCATGTAATATATTATAGTTTCTGTGTATATTGAATGTAATTTTACTTTGCTGTACCACCCCAAATCATCCCGTGCGGGGCGTTGACGTCATCCTGAGGGAATATCTACCAGAGAACGGACAACAGCGTCTCTCTGTCTAAAACGACCATCATACGGCAATCGCCAACCCGACAGCCAAGCGGGGCAATTATGGCATATCCCTCCAAATGATGGACTAAAGTCCATTGAAGAAATCTTTTGGGGACATTTTTGTCCAGCTGTGGATGTTATTTATCTGATATACCATTTCAAGAAGGAAGCTTTCGCTGCTTCAGCAGGCAATACAGGCTTGAAAGAACTCAAGCTGTCTAGCATGAGTATAACACTGCATACTAAGTTACAGTATTAGGCAGAGCAGCAGAACTTAGAACTCAACTTCTTTCTAACATAACGTTTACAGTTAGCCTATCAGGCCATCATTGCTTCCACGGCCAATTGATGCGAGCGAGAGCTTTAGTAGTCTAGCAATTAAGACTATAAACTAAAGAGCCCACGCCAGAGGGAACCTGTTTTGGGATTCAAACCTCGTCACAGGGTGATTACTGACGTCGAGTCGAAGATCCGCTTTAGGGGCGACTTTCGCTCTACATTAATACGCGAATACAGGCTGCGCACTGGCTGAGGATTAGAGGGAACATTTTTTCAATAAGAATACAAATTAACAGTCATGGAGGGCGTTCAAGGACGCGGTGCTTGACCCGCAGAGCCATCTACGCGGGTGATATATTGAAACTGACTGGCATGGCCGAAATTCAAAAGACCTCAGTATAAAATCCATATTATTTTTTTAAAAGATAAAACATTTCTACTACGTGTACTGCTTCTACTGCTGACATTCCTTATAAAATTAAAAATAAAAGAGCCAAGTTCTGCCGACTCAATTAAAATTTTACCGAGCTTATAACAAAGGAAATCTTGACCTATTTGTTTAATTTTACCATTTATTCTTTAAGCCATATTAAACACCGGGGATGAGGGGTTGTTTTAAAAGGTTACTTTATTAATTACCTATTTATTTTTTATTATGTTTATCTTTTCTTTTGTAGGGTGTTGTGTTCTGAATTTTAAATCATGTACCTAAGAAATATTTTGTATTCCTCAAAGATGATATTTATATTTGAAATAAATGAAATTGAGATGGCTTGAACCGACGGCCGCTGGGGCAGAAAGGTTCTCGAGTGCCGACCACGGACCGGAAAACGCAGCGTGGGGACGTCCCCCAAAGGTGGACCTATGATCTTGTGACGGTCGCTGGAAGACGCTTAAGAAGCCTAAGTTCAGCAGATTTCATTCGCCTGACATAATGATGATGACTACCAAATAACTAGAAAATTACCTATGGCTTAGTTAACAAAGCACCCTGGTGTGTACTCTGTTTGAAATTGAATTTTTGAGAGTCTCTGTGCTTCCTAGGTTACGTTAAGCTAGTAAGAAGGTCTTCTGGGTAACTTTAACAACTATCAGAGTTAAAAGTTATTAAGCTAGGATAAGCAATGCCCATATACTTTAAAATAACAAGGAAAACCAATGAGAACAAATCAAATGAAGTTTATTTAGAGAGGCAAAACCTTGGACCATGCTATCATGAATTTCGTCCAGGGCGGCCAGTCTCAATGGAGGCTAGCCATCTGCGTGAGATGTATTATAGTGCACAAGTATGTGCGATAGAAGAAGTAAGTGCCAGAGGGCACCTCCTTAGGAATCTCGGTTCAGGACGTTTTCATGGAAATGCAGGAGGGTTTAATTTAGGGACTTCTGTGCAAATATAAGTCTACATATTACGGGAAGAAAAAACCAAGACTCGCATTACCTAATCATCTTGAGCCCGAAAGAAAATTTATAAAATAAGACGCACCATTTCAGTGGATGAGGTAATTAACACCAGGAAATGGCTTATACAGTTTGAGGAGCCAGATGTAAGGCGCAACGAATTGGGCAATATTTATATTTAAGCTACATAATGTCGAAATACCGAGTGACACTGTCACGTCAATTAGCTAATGGGTTCCAGTTGATAAAATGTAAAAGAGAGCGAATGACTACGTTAGAAATTAGCTGCGCTTTTGGCTACGTATAATTTTTCACGACAATGTTAAAAATATCATGACGGCTGAAGTTTTGAGAACGTTTTTTGTGGTAATAGAGGTGATGCGTTCCGGTTGAAAACCTGAGTTTTTGTAAAAAGAAGGAGATTATCGATTCAAATGTTGTAAAAATCCGCAATTTTATAATTCAGGTCTTATTGGATGGAAATTCCGATTTTAATAATTAAGTTTTTATTGTATGGAGTTTCTTGTGTGGACTGATGACTGATGAAAAATTTTGTTTAATTGAGTACCGTCCTTCTTCTCTGTACTCTCGGTAACAGAGTTGAGACAGTTAACCGACACACGTCAGGTACAGGACTGTTTTATGTGCTTTTCGAGGAACAGGGCTGCTCCAGTGCTTCAAAAAGTCCTATAACAAACCCTTTTCGGATCTTCCAGTCTCCTGGCTGATACTTATTTTTCTTGGCAGAAAAATTTCATTATCACTTTTTTAAATTACTTGCTTTTGAAGACGCTCCTGCTCGACCAAAGAGGAAGACTAATGTAGAGTTGTACAAAAGTAGTAAAGAAAATTGTTAGCTTTATGCCTTATCGGTAGTTAAGCCAATGTGGTTTTCAACCAAAAATAGCCAAACCTGTAACAGATTACCACTTTATAATAGAACATGCAGTATTCATATTGATGTATTTTATTGATTATAACATTTATAGTTATCTCTGATGTTGATTATCTTGCAAAATATGAATAAACCAAAAAATATAAGGAGCTACGCCTGCCAAGAAACTGCATTGCAGTTTGGCAGAGGTATATATTGTTTTTGTTAAAATATGTTATTGTAAGTGAAGAAACACTTTTTCCCCTTTTATTTTTTTTTCAATTACTATATGCACTACTGTGTGTGAGTAAGGTTTCCAGGGAAAAAAGAAAACATGGGCTCTTGTAGGTACTACCATCGTAACTAGTAATAACTATAATTTCCTGGGACATAATTACAGACATAATTACATAAAACATACGGCCATCTGATCCCAAACTAAGCAGAGCTTGTACTACGGAAACCAGATGACTGATATTCTACATAAACTACTTTTATTTTTTTAATACATACTTATATAGATAATTACACCCAAACTCGAGACATGTTCATGCACACAAATATCTGTCCTGGGTGGGAATCGAACCCCCGACCTGCGGTGTTTAAGGCAAGTATCTACCAACTACCCCAACATTCTTTTTATTTAAACTTTATCCACACTGTTGTACAATGGTGGTCTTAATATCATAGGAATTTAGTCTACCTTTGTTTGCAGTTACTTTCCAGCAGCGTTTCTTTTGAACAAAAATCAATCCTATTCAAGGAGAGATATCATCAAATGAAAATTCCTTTATAAGAAAGAAACCCTTACATATTTCCAGTGAATATTATTTTCAATAATACTCCTGTTACTCAATTAAAGTACACCCAATATTGCTTTTCAAATAGAAATCTTATATCCCAAAATTCCTTACTAAATTAAATAGAAATACAACAACACTCTAGAAAATTACTTAACCTTTTAGCATTAAGAGCAAATCCTAGCAGCCACTATCCATGGCTAAAACTAAAATTGGCGAACGGAAACGGTTGGGCATATTAAATTTTCTTGTGCAATCAAGCAACAAAAAATTATAATGATCAGTTCTGTTTTTGATATGTGACCCTGAATGCTTATAAAATGAGCTCACACACATTCAGGAGGTACTTAGACAGACCGAACAAACTACAGACTAAAGCGTACAAAGAAGATAAAGAATGAGCCGGAAGTAAGGAGAGCACTAGCGTTTCTATCTTATGTAAAAGGAGTACGGATAAAGTTTGATCAGTATTAAGAAATAATCCATCAGCAACTGTAATCTATTTTATATCGTTTAAACTAAAAGGTATACTGCTGAAAGGGCCAAACAACATATCAAGTGTTAGAAACCGACAGATCCAAGACCTAATTTTGTTTTAAATTTAATCAGCAATAGCTGAACACGTAGTCGACACAGGGTCTGAACACTGGATTAGAAATTTACAAAGTCCTCTGCACCATATGTCAGTGTTATTCCAGCATAGTACATAAAGCGGTTGAAATAAGGCAACATATTACTTTCAACTGAGAAGACGGATGCCGTCTTTGACCATCGTTGAATCCTGTAATCACAAATTGCCATCGTCGCGTAATCAATGCAGTGCGCCCGAGTGCTGAGTCATTAGCGTTGTGTGTAGAAATACCGACAGTTCCGTACAAAATAAAAATTAATAACCTAGCGAGATTAGCAACTCAAATCCGCGCTTCCCGGAGAGGGTGCTGCCGAGGCACATTATGCAGTTGACCTGACGCAGCACATATTACAGTTGACCTATGGCCTTAAAATATTGCCGCGATCGAGACCCGGGGCCACAATCTATGATAATGTGTGCAAATTGCGATTGTCTAAAATAATCTAGAATTGTTTTCTTTTTCACAGGCATGTGTGAATAGCTAGAAACTGTTGGTAGTGGCAATTCCCCTTAAACCCTTTTGTAGTTCTGCAAACGTACCCTTCAATCGGACAGACTTCCGACGGTTGGAAAAAACAAAGAAATGTGATATCATTGTTGAACAGAATTATGTCCTTTGTTTTCTTAATTGAATATACTCGTGGGTTGGGTTGACAATGGCGGCGCTGGAGTAGCAAAGGCTTGATACCTTTGTAGCGAAAGGTCATATTAATATAATTGGGAGAGGAAATAATACGTTCATTAGGATGGAAATTGATGTCGTTGTTTAATTATCTTTTGTTTTCAAGTGATATCAGTTTGTAACATGAAAAGGCAAATGTGTGTGGGAAATAGAAAGCGAACTGTTTGTGGCGCAGTCGCTGTGCCGAACTGTCAAGAGTCGGCAATTGGGGAAGGGATTCCAGAGCCCTCCCAGGGTACGTGTCCCAATCTTGGACATGGCGCAAAAGGGGTGCACTGGAGCAGCATACCCGCATTAATTTCCGGGCCTCCCCCCACCAGGTGCGAAAAGAAGTCCACGGCAGGTTAGATGTAGTCAGTGCGAGTCAAACATCCCCAACCGCAGCAGTTCGCAAACCAAAGCTGTCCCAGGGTACATGTCCCAACCAACTGGGATATGGCAAAAAAGGGAGCAATAGAGCAGCATACCCGCGTTCCCAGGCTTCCGCCTATCAGACCTTAGGCCTTAGGCTAAAACTTGTCCATGCGTGCGGTTTGTTTGTGATAAAAGATTAATTTATATAATAATATTTACATTATATAATATAGCCAAGTGGATGTTAATATCCAAGTTCTTAATAAATTCCATTACTTTATAATTCAATATTTTACCAAGCGATAGGTACCTAAAAGGATAAATATAATTTTTTCTCATAGATTTTATTAATACTTAAAGGGTGGTATGATGGGATTGAATCTGTACAATTATTATGTACGCAAGGTAAAATAAAATATGCAACATGTTACCAAATAAGTTGTGTCTGGATCGGGGCGATACAAGAGTATGACGTAACATAGCCAATATTGGCCTATCAACCACCATGGTTATTACTAAGAAATCTCACGGCGCGGCGTTCACCTGTTGATTATTGGCATACGCCCAAACTCGACAAATTTTATTTGACCAACCTTCGTATATTGTGCCGAAGTGGAACTTTTCCCAAATTTATTGGACAGCTAGATCCATTAAAGATGTGTTATAGCCACAAACATTGGCGATTCATTGGACGGCGACGGCACCGTACTATATTTCACTTTTCGATACTATGTACCTTCGGAATGTATGGTTATGTGTTAGTATGTAACATTACAATCCGAATTCATTCATACATTTTTGTTCAATAATCATTCATGATACAATTCAATGTAACATACTTCGAGAACGTCATAACTTACTCTTGAAGACCTGATATTTTCTTCAGTACTGTCATTATATTATATCTCGTTTATTATATGGTTGGCCTTTGCTTACGTCCACTTTGATCTCAAATACAGATAAATTAACTATGGGAACGAAACTCATAAGAAAGCCTACCATCTATATACAAATAAATAAAATTGGAGTGTCTGTTTGTAATATTGAAATAGCCGGTTTTTACTACATAAATATGAATTTATATACGGTACATACACCAAAATATTTTTTTTTACAATTTTTGTCTGTCTGTCTGTCTGTTTGTTCCGGCTAATCTCTGAAATGGCTGGACCGATTTCGACGGGACTTTTATTGGCAGGTAGCTGATGTAATAAGGAGTAACTTAGGCTACTTTTATTTTAAAAAAAGTATTTTATTTTACTAAAAAACTAAATAAACTAATTAACACGCGGACGAAGTCGCGGGCACAGCTAGTTTGTCATATAATGCGTTATACCGCAGATAATAAAATTCCAACCCTGGTCCGAGGCAAAAAGTAGAGTTGTGATTTTTGTGTTAAGAAACATATTATTACAGTGGGTGACAAATGAGCAAGTAAGTTGATGTTAAATGATCACCGCCGCCCATGGACACTCGCAACACCAGAGGAGTCGCGGGTGCGTTGCCGGCTTTTAAGACTCAGCAATCGGGAGAGGCACAGCGTTCATTCGCTCATAGAGCAGCCTGACTGGGGAAGTACATCCACCTTACAGAAGACATTCCTTAATAATAACATTCATGTTTCTGCGTGTGAGTAAGGTCGCCAGAGTGGATCGGAGTGGGGGGAAGGGTCACATAAGGAACACCCGTTTGTGCATTCACTTTTGCTCTATAATATGTCCCGAGCAGAGAGCTAGTCCCTATTGAAAATTATTTAGCCATGGCTTATGTTTGACCAGAAGAACATTCTATCAATGCAATTAGAACATTTATATGTACTTATGTTTATTGTTGATGTGAAACATCTATAGCCGCACGTAAAAAAGATTTCTGGGGGAGCGACGCGTCGCCACGTTTTTTTTTTATGTGAAACACAACAATCGACTGTGCGATTATTAATCGTAATATTTTATTTTAACATTATGACATATTTACTTCATATCAAAATATGTTCTTTTCTGGGTATTAATTTTAAAAAATAATGTCGATGTTTCACATCTTTTAGGCTTCCCGTGACGGCTCAAATTTTTTTTATATGTATTTTAAACTAAGACGTTTATGAAATTTAATATATTTAGTTTCCTATCAGTTTCATACTCTGACAAAACTGAAAAACAGTACAAAATTACAAATGAAAATAGACCATTAGATAACTAGGGGTACTGTAGAAACAATGGTAAAGAATGAAGTAACATCTAAGTATACCACATTTGTCAAGATATTTTATAAGTACAGGTGTTGAATCTACAAAAGATGCATATCACGGCATTTTCTCAAAATGATATATCACACTAATATTATAAAGGCGAAAGTTTGTGAGTGTGTGAGTATGTATGTCTGTTACTCTTTAACGCAAAAACTACTATTTATAAAGTTTAACGCGGGTAAACCCGCGGCGCATAGCTAGTTGTAAATAAGGTACAAATAGAGTAGGAACACCCAAATACTCCGAAATATTTGATTCCAAATTTTGGTGTTCCGATTTTCAAAAGTCAGAATTTCATAATACCTAAGAAATGTAATGTGTATTATTAAATATCACGAAATTCATCTTACCGAAAGTTGTAAATGCGATTTGTTAGTTTTCCGATTTTTATACTTTCTAAGAGCCAGTTGCTCGAAGGGTTCTAGGTCCGAAAAACGACATTCCGAATTACAATACTTCGAATAAACTAAAAATCAACATGTTGTGCTACAAAATGTTGAGACAGAAACGAATCCGACTTCACGTAGTCTTGTCTGCCATACCCTAGAGTGTAATTTAAGCCCGCGTAGGCGCGGAGGGGAGGGGCGGCCCGCGAGCTGATGAGCAGGTGGTTTGAAGGTCTGCCGCCGCGGCTGAGGCTGCCGAAGCTGCGGTGGTGAGTGTTAAAACCATCTGCGACGATGAGCTCGCGTGGGGCTGCCCAAACCCCGCAGTGCCGGAACCGTGTCAGAAACAATGCTTGCTACATGTTGCATGCCTGCTTACTTGCTGCGTTCCTGCTTGCATGCTGCGTGCCTGCTTGCATGCTGCATGCCTGCTTGCATGCTTCATGCCTGCTTGCATGCTGCATGCCTGCCTGCTTGCATGTTGCATGCAGCCGCCGCGTGCCAGATCCACTCTATTTTTGGTGAATAATTTGTGTTATGTTAGGTTAGAACTGTGACCAGGGAACCAAAATATTTTTATTCGTATTGTTGATGTTTCGAATTATCATTAAGTCGGACTTTTTATTATTCGATGTATTGAAGCTCGGTATTTTGAGAATAGTAATTTTAAACGTTACGAATATTGAAATTTAGGAATTATAGAACTAGGAATAATGATAAGTCGGAGTTGTAATATTCGGAATTTTCTACAATTTAAAAATAATGAAAGTCGGTATTTAGAAATTCGTATTTGTGACTGTCCGAATAAAGTTTTTCGTATTAATGTAGTGTACCCAAATAGAATGCTATTAAAATTGCCATAACATATAAATAGAGTTTCTTCGGTTGGTTTTTAATTTCACCATTAAGTTGATGTTCCCTTTGAACATCAATTTAATTGAGCTAAATCATAAATTCATAAATCAAATGTTATATTTCAATTATTTCATACCCTTCGTGTACTTAAATATCTATACGTACCTAGAAATAATTATGCTAACTTAATTATACTACAAACATGTAATGACTATTTACGAACGTGTTTTTTTAAGTCTAGGTAAATTACAAAAAAGAGCCTTTCTCCTTTGATTCTCCCCTAATAACCAGCAATTCAATAATTTTGTAACACGTATAAACCAACTATTCCCGGTTTTCGGGGAACGTTTCTATTTGTACGATGTGTAGACCTACATTTCACATCGAACGTCATAATAACATACATGTTTGATACAACGTATAATAGAAATGGTATTCATAATTTTGAGGTTTATAGACTAATATTTTGTGCTTATATTTACACGAAATTTTAGTCACATTAATGGTTAAATTAGGGGATTATAATTCTAACGCCCTATGTCCGAAATGGAACGTGAGCCGCAAATGTTCTGTGTTGTGTGTGTGTTATATTTCTAAATTTTACTCACACGTTACACAGAGCGCTAAAAAAGAACATAATTGATATTATATAATTGAATTTTTTAAACATACCATTTTGTTTAAAGTACAATCAACAATAATCCATAAAATGAAGTTGAATACATGGTTCATACAACGTATAATAGAAATGGTGTTCATAATTTTGAGGTTAGTAGCCTAATATATTGTGCTAATATTTACACAAAATTTTAGTCACATTAAATAGTAAATTTAGAGGATTATAATTCTAACGCCCTATGTCCGAAATGGAACGTGTCCCGCATATTTTATGTGTGGCACGGTACCTATCGTTATTTCTACACTTTACTCAGACTTTACTCACACTGTACACAGAGCGCTTAAAAAAAGATCATAATTGATATTATATAATTGAATTTTTTAAACATACCATTTTGTTTAAAGTACACTCAACAATAATCCATAAATAAAGTTGAATACATGGTTCGTAAAGCGTATAATAGAAATGGTATTCATAATTTTGAGGTTTATAGCCTAATATATTGTGCTAATATTTACACAAAATTTTAGTCACATTAAATAGTAAATTTAGAGGATTATAATTCTAACGCCCTATGTCCGAAATGGAACGTGTCCCGCATATTTTATGTGTGGCACGGTACCTATCGTTATTTCTACACTTTACTCAGACTTTACTCACACTGTACACAGAGCGCTTAAAAAAAGAACATAATTGATATTATAATTTAAGTTATTAAACATACCATTTTGTTTATAGTACACTCAACAATTATAATCTATATAAATAAAAAGACAAGTCCTGACTGACTGACTGACTCATCATCGCCCAGCCCAAACACTTAGACCTAGAAAGCTGAAATTTTGCACAAATGTTTGCTTTATAATGTAGACAAGGAATAAGGAAGGATTTTTAGAAATTCAACCCCTAAGGGGGTAAAACAGGGGCGCTAAGTTGGTATGAAACTTTGCCGTTTTTGACGTTTAAGGCATAAAAATTGGTATTTGGCCTTCCAGTTAAAAATAAAAAATCACGTATTTCAGGGTTTTTGGAAATTCCACCCCCAAGGGCGAAAAATAGGAGATGTAAGTTTGTATGGAAAATGTGACAATTTTTAAGTTAAACGCATGAAAATTGGTATTTAGCCTTTTAGTTAAAAATAAGAAAATATGTATTTCAGTATTTTTGGAAATTCCAGCCCCAAGAGCGTAAAATATGGGGTGTAAGTTTGTATGAACAATGTGACAATTTATAAGTTAAACGCATGAAAATTGGTAGAAGGCATTTCAGTTAAAAATTAAAAATATATATTTCAGGATTTTTGGGAATTCCACCTCTTAGGGCGTAAAATAGGGCATGTAAGAGTGTATGAAAAATGCGACATTTTTGAACTTAAACCCATGAAAATTGGTATTTGGCCTTTCAGTTAAAAATAAAAATATGTATTCCAGGATTTTTGAAAATTCCACCCCGAAGGGCATAAAATAGGTGATGTAAGTTTATACTGACTGACTGACATATCAACGCACAGCGTAAACGGCTGGAGTTAAAGACTTGAAATTTTGACAGAAGGCACTTTTTATGACGTAGGCATCCACTAGAGAAGAAGGGTTTTTGAAAATTCCACCTCCAAGGATGTAAGTTTGTATGAAAAATGTGAAAAGTTTTTAGTTAAACGCATGAAAATTGTTATTTGGCATTTAAGTTAAAAATTATAAATATATATTTCAGGATTTTTGGAAAATCCACCCCTAAGGACGACTAGAATAGGCGATGTAAGTTTTTATGAAAGTCTGTATTTTTTTAGTTAAACGCATGTAACGCATGTATTTGGTCTTTCAGTTAAAAATAAAGCAATCCAGGGAATAATTTGTTGTTAAAAATAGGTAATCCAAAACTGATTCAATAGATCGCCACCAACAATTTAAACAAACTCAAATTAAAAAAAAATAGTTTCTTATGCCATTTAGCTTAAAATGTCGTGGTCGTTGTCATCTAAGTAAAGATTTAGCGTTTTATAAGATTAGTAACTTTTTTTTTTTTTGGTAAATTTTATAACAAATTAAAATAACGACATTTTAATCAAATTGGGATAAAATACGAATTTATCTAAAATTCGAGTTAGCGTGGTATAAATTGTTGGTCTCGAGTTGATCGCACCCAAAAAACATCATCTTAATTTGACTGATCTACAAGTTCACAATTTTGTAACCAAATGACGTTAATGTCGTTTCAGATCGCGGAACTTAATTGGCATATCGGTTAAAATAAATAAATGCTTGAAATAAAAGGTAGTCCAAAACTGAATCAATAGATGATCGCCTAAATCTCACCCAAAATATATGCCCACATCTTAATTTTACCACTTTACAAGTTTATATTTTTGTTAGAAGATGGCGTAATCATCGTTTTAGATCGCGCTATGGTTTCGTTCACAAAATGTCGCAACCTAATCTAATGGGAGTTACCTTTGTGATTAATGCATCGTTCATTATTATTTTATTTAACTTACTGACTATACTTAAGGACAATTGATATGTATTCTTTGATTTTTGCTTGGTGATATCGGGTCCTTTTTGTAAATAACAGTAGCAAAGTAGTATTTCATTTATTTCTTAATAAGGTTATTTATAGGTTAGGGTTTATTCAATTTATATTGCTTATTTGTTTTAAAGGTTATATTTTTTAGATTAAGCTAGAAGTAAGTAGTTACATTGGTCATCATTCAAAATTGTCGCGGACTAAGTCGCGGGCACCAGCTAGTCCATAAATAAAGTTGAATACATGGTTCGTAAAAAATAATAGAAATGGTATTCATAATTTTGAGGTTTATAGCCTAATATATTGTGCTAATATTTACACAAAATGTTAGTCACATTAAATAGTAAATTTAGAGGATTATAATTCTCACGCCCTATGTCCGAAATGGAACGTGTCCCGCATATTTTATGTGTGGCACGGTACCTATCGTTATTTCTACACTTTACTCAGACTTTACTCACACTGTACACATACCGCTTAAAAAAAGTAGTAAGTAAATTTAGAGGATTATAATAACTAACGCCCTATGTCCGAAATGGAACGTGAGCCGCATATTTTTTGTGCGACACGGTACCTTATTTCTACACTTTACTCGGAACTTACTCACACTTTACACAGAGCGCTAAAGAGGAACATAATTGAAATTATAATTTAATTTTTTAGACATACAATTTTGTTTAAAGTTCTATCAACTAAAATCTATAAAATAAAGTTGTGTTAGTTACTTCATTTATTGTGGATCTAAGTGTTTTGTAATTTTATAATAACTGTAAGCAATATATACATCGTTGGGAGACAAGTTATCAGTCTGCAGTTTTTTGAACCACGATAATACTAGGCGTAACCCATTTACTCTTTGTAAATGAGTTACGCCTAGTTTCATGATTTCTGGGAGTAATCCTGAATGGAAGGCATCCTGAAAAAGGCACGCTAAGTGGACAAGCGAACGACGCCGACGCGGACGCGACGTCCACCACAATATCCCTATTGTAGACCTCAATAAGTTTGTATGAAACCCCCATATATGCACCTACATAAATAATACTATGTTGTTCAACCTACTAAACTCATCTGGTATACTCAAAACACTGATTCTAATGAAGAAATACTAAATGTTTTGGTTACGAATCCCTTGATCTTATGCCAAAGTAATCATTATTTGCTATTGTTTGCAGTCCATTGCTCCGTTGCGATGTCGTCATCAATGTGTTTGTTATTAAAACAGGTAATGTATAGCGAACGTTTTCAGATCTGGATATTGAGAGTTATGAAAGAGAGAAAAATTGTTTATGAATTCCAATTTTCCGTGTAGCTTCAGCAAGTTTGTTTGTATGCTTCCATTAAAATTGCTCGATGAGTTTTAATGGAGCTTTCAGAGTTTTGGGGCATTCGTTTAATCTTTTACACAAGTAGAAATGTCATTTATGATAAAATGATCTAAAGAAATCGATGTCTATATTATGACTGTAACGTGAAACTTTTACGCGTTGCCTGAATGGTACGCGCTGTTCTTTACTCAACTGTACCATCTGCTGTACCATAGAATTTGCCCAAAATAATGCCCATTTACACGAATTAAAAAAATCTGTGTTGGAGTCTGAATCATATGCATTGGAATATAAACTTTTATTATAAACTAGCTGTGCCCCGCGGTTTTACCTGCGTTAAATTTTATAAATCATCACACCTCCCCCGTAGGTGATAGCGTGATAATATGTAGCCTATATGTTGAATTTGGAGTAAATCCATGCAGTACTTTTTAAGTTTAGCCCGGACATACATACAGACAAACAGACAAACCGACAAAATTTCTAAAAACTATATGTATAGCTTGATATGTAGCCGTGTGTACTATTTCAACTTTTAATTTGGCTACCTATAATTCCATAAATTAACATCACGTTTCAGTAGGAACAGGCGTACTGGCGTGAAAATCACGTAGGCAGATTTAGTTGCTATTTGGCAGAAATATAGAAGAAAATCAGAAAATCACAACGAATCCAAGACAACAAGATCGCTAAGTCTAAGGTGGAGCTAAAGCTAGTTAATCTTTATAAATGAAATTACTTGTTTCAGGATATTTTTTCTTCTTGGACTTCGTTTTGGCCTTATTTGGTCGGACATTAGGCATTGATATCTCCTTATTATGAAGTTTAGTTATAGCGCGAGATCAGCTTATACTGGAATTGTATAGCTTGATATGTAGCCGTGTGTACTATTTAAACTTTTAATTTGGCTACCTATAATTCCATAAATTAACATCACGTTTCAATTGATAAGAATGGTACTGCAGGCATTTCAAGAAATTATTAAATTTCGTTGTAAGTTTAATACTCTAAATTGAGAAAAAAATCTGGGACATTATTCACACACGACCATCTGATCCCCAACCAAGCAGAGCTTGTACTATGGTATTTACGTATATATAATTACATCCAGAATCAGCACGAACATGTATGTTTCTGTGTGCAATAAAGAATAAGTAATATAATATAATAATATAATATCTAGGTACAATGTCACACAGATCATCCTAACCCCTAACTAAGCAAAGCTTGTACTATGGGTACCAGGCGACGACATACATACTTATATAGATAGATAAATACTTAAAATACATAGAAAACGTCCATGACTCAGATACAAATATTCGTGCTCATCACACAAATATTTGCACTTACCGGGACTCGAACCTAGGACCACCAGCTTCGTAGGCAGGAGTAAATATGTTTCTCTCTTAATATATTTTTTAAACTAATATACCTGTTTTATTTTTTAGTAACAATTTGATGTATTTTGGGTTCTCACGAGACTGCCTAGCCTTAGTGTGATAGCCACAAGAAATAGTTATGCTCATTTTTAGAGTTCCGTACCCAAAGGGTAAAACGGGACCCCTAAGACTTCGCTGTCTGTCTGTCTGTCACCTGGCTGTATCTCATGAACTGTGATAGTTAGATAGTTGAAATTTTCACAGGTGATGTATTTCTGTTGCCGCTATAACAACAAATAACCAAAAATTTAAATAAAATAAATATTTAAGGGGGCTCCCATACAACATACGTGAATTTTATGCTCGTTTTTATAGTTAATGGTATGAAACCCATAGTGCGCGAGTCGGACTTGTACTTGGCCGGTTTTGGTATTATATTTTAATAAATAAATAAAATAAAATAGCCTTTTATTCAGATCTCTTAGTACAATGAATTTTTAAACGTATGTAAAGGACTAGCATTAAGATCTTAAACTTAATAGATATGAATAAATTTAAACTAAGATTTGTTGTTTGGTTATCTTTCCTAGATCTGTTTGCCAATCGGCAAAGGCCTCCTCCAACCTTTTCCATTCCTTTCTTTCTTGAGCCACTCTGTTCCATGTGACTCCTGCCACTTGTCTAATATCACCGTCTCACCTTTTCTGTGGTCGGCCTCTTTTCCTATTGCTTTCCCTTGGATACCACCATGTCACCCTTTTGCTCCATTTGTCGTGTCCTCTTACCAGGTGACCAGCCCATCGCCATTTGAGTCTTTTGATTTTGCTTATTACATCGCTAGTTTTTGTTTTAATTCTAATGGCGTTTTTTTTTTACTCTGTCGGACTTTTTAATGTTTAGCATACTCCTTTCCATTGCATACTGGCAAGTTGCTAGTTTGTTTGAGGTGACCTGATTTAAGAACCATGACTGACACCCGTACTTAAGGACAGGTAGTATGCAGGTGTTAAAAAGTTTTAGGTAGTTTTAGGTTTATATGGAGCTCTTTATCTTTCATGGCCTCTCTTAGACTCCAGTATCTCTTCCAGCCATTTGTAATTCTTCTGTCCACTTCCTTCTGCATAGGATCTTTTTGAGTTATGAGCTGCCCTAGATATACGTACTCGTCTGTATAGTTGATTTCTGTGTTTCCTAGATCTATAGTATGTTTGTACCCGTTTGTCATCACCCTAGTTTTATCGGGATTCCCTACCAGCCCTACCTTCTCACTTTCTTTCGCAAGTTCTTTTATCATTCTTTTATCTTCTGCTGTTTTTGCTAATAACACTATGTCATCAGCAAATCTTAAGTGTGATAGCAGTTGACCGTCTATATATTATATTTATATAGGTATTATATTTTAGTAACTAAATATAAGATTAACTTTACTTTGGATAATTCTTATTCTTAATTAAGTTGTGAAATATTGCAGAGTTCTGATCTCCTATCTTAACCGGCAAAATTGCTGTCACTCGAAAAACAAGCGGCGATTTATTAGTAACACATTCGCTAGTCCAAATTCGTCACGGCACTGAAGCGTTTGACACCACAATTCAACTGGAACTAAAACTAATTACCGTATCGCACCTGTTGGCATACTGGAAGCACACTGAATACCCGTGATGGCCGCCATTAAAACTACAAATCACGAAACAAAAGATAAACACTTGGAGAACAGATAGTTATAACCGCGACTATTTTATATATTGCTATCCCTTTCTTACTTGGCAACCTGTGATTTAATAGTTTTGTATGTATGTATGTTATTATTCCGTTGATTTTGAAACGTTTTTATAAATTTTTATTTGATATGGAATACGTATGACTGGTTACTGGTCCCATATACATTCTATTTAAATAGTCACACTAATATTATAAAGGCGAATATTTGTGAGTGTGTGAGTGTGTATGTTTGTTAGTCTTTCACGCAAAAACTACCAAACGGATTTTGATGAAACTTTGTAGTAATATAGCTTATATATCCGAATAACACATAGGCTATCACTTATAAAGTTTAACGCGAGTAAAACCGCGGGTCACTGCTGGTTTATTATAATGAAAATGTAAACTGGGTTGTATGTTTTTAAGGGTACGAAATTAGTAATTTGCTTCATATTATCATTATACTCAAGCTACATAGTATCTCACATTATTATATTATGATGTTTAACAATGTAAATTACAACGGAGTGAGTGAGTAATGCGCATCTGACTTTAGTCTTATTAAATTATTTGAACTCTGAGGTGTTAGAGGCGCTCATAGCTAGATGCTCCCATCGGTCCGTAAGCGATAGGTTTAGTTAAGGAAGTGGGTGGTTTATTTCTGAGCGTTTCCGTTCTTCGGACTGCACGTTACGCTGCCAGTTAATCTACAGTCCGAATAACGGAAACGCTCAGATATAAAGCACTTTAGCGGTCACCGATCTATGGACTGACCGCGAGCCCACTTCCTTAACTTCACCGACCGGTAACGGACCGATGGGAGCATCTTGAACCTCAGGAGATGCCCGGTTTTAGCCATTAGGTAACAGTTGTTAAGTCATGTCAGAGTACTATGGGCGGCTTGAACAAATCTGACACCAGGGTAAATTTAGAAGTGAAACCTGAATGGTTAATTTAAGTTTTCATATTAAGACAGCATGCGAACTGAGCATAAAGCTTAGCTTATATTTGTACTATAACTAAATTCATTTTTCTGGCATATCACAACTAATCGCAAGTAAGACAATGTACTGTTATTATACTATGGTAGATACCAATTTCCATCATAAATAAATACTCACATGCTCTACCGAATGGAATATCACCATCCATAACAATACCATCTTACCCGTTGGGGAGTATAGAAGACATTTAAAGGGAGTGGTATGATTATCATACTGCGATCGCCAATCCATCTGCCAAGCGTAGCAACTGCGACATATGCCCATAAATCTACGTGGAAGGTCTTTCGGCTGACGTGATCATGATTATTATTATGAAAAATAAATGTTAAATTTGGTTCTATACGTTTTAAATCACCAAATTCGTGGGAAATTTGACATGATGATGATGGTGATATAAATAAAATGATCGGGCATAAATAGATACCTGTTGGAATGACATTACTGTTACGGCGGATTGCGGTGTTGCCGGGAGTATATACTTTGACATGGTGTCTGACAATGGTCTAGGTGCTTAACGGCAATAGTATAGCGTAAAGATAGATACTCTCACCGGTCCGTAAGCGATCGACGGGCTTAAGCAACTATGCTCGCGGTCAGTCCATAGATGGGTGACCGCCAAAGTGGTTTAATTTCTGAGCGTCTTCGTGCTTCGGAGGGCATGTTAAGCTGTCGATCCCGGTTGCAGTCATTAGACAACAGTCGTTAAGCCATGTCAGAGCCCTACTGTGCGGCTTGAGCAACTCTGACACTAGGGTTACCACTACTAATACGATAAGCAAGCGAGCAATATAGTGATGTCCTAGACGTAAACTTAGTAGACATTATATTGAATTAAAAGGTTATACTAACACTTCAGTGGAATCAAACTCTATGTAATGCGACTCTCTCTGGCAATACGTTAAAGTTGAAGGTCCACCTGTGACACAAACTTCTTCCTAACGTGGTTTTCATCGAAGAGGCCTTACAAACCTATAGAAAGCTAATTGCGAGTTATTTTGATGACGGATGCACGTCAGCATTTGGCACGTTTGCCACCGGCTGATGCGTTAAAAGACGATCAATTTGTCCAATGTAAAAAGCAAAATAAATATTTTCTCGATATATTTTTCACTTGTGGTTCGTAAATATTATCGTAAGGAAGTAAATGCTACATGTAAATTACTATATTTTCTTTAAACATATTACTAGATGTCATAGAATGTATAAGTATGCCGAATATAAATATATATAAAGTTTGGCCGTTGATTTTCACGACAATAAAAACAGGGGTACTGGCGTGAAAATCACGTAGACAGATTTAGTTGCTATTTGGCAGACATATAGAAGAAAGTCACAACAAATCCAAGACAACATGATTGCTAAGTCGAAGGTAGAGCTAAAGCTAGTTAATCTTTATAAGTGAAATTACTTGTTTCAGGACATTTTTTCCTCTTGGACTTCGTTTTGGCCTTATTTGGTCAAGTATGGTTTTGGACATTCGGCATTGATATCTCCTTATTGTTACATGACTATGGCACTTGTCAAAACCCAACTCGAGTCAGCTCTCCACCTACAATTCAAGCTTCCTACTGACAGCTCGTGCGAATTGCACAAACACTAGAAGCCGATGACAATTAGTACTCGAAAGCTACGTGTGATCTGTCTCAATGACGTGTGCCGTCAACATTTGGCACGGTTAGCATGATGGACGCGTTTAAATCCGATGCACGATTTAATTTCTAAACGTGGTACTCGCTCACATAACACATATGAATAAACGACGCGGCGACGCTAATACGCGTGTTATGAGTTTGACCTAAAAATAAAGGCATTCAAGGTACGTTTAGGTTTAATACCATAGGTATATGATAATCCGTATGAAACAAATTTTGATCAAATTAGACTCTAATTTAAACAGAGACGGAGTTATCAATTCGATTGTAGGCTTCTTTTTGAATTAATGTTACAAGACTTCTGTTATAACCGTTTTAGTAGTTTTAGTTTAGTAGTAGTACGAGTAGTCTGAATTAGTAATAGCCCATAATTTTCGTAATCTAATTGGCAGAGGAGATATGTCTATGTAAGTCGCTTGAACATTTGACTAAGCGCCCTGGTTACCTGGAAGTAGGATGTAAGAGCGGTAGGGCTGATCTTTGCAAGAAGGTACATACCTCATAATGTATTAAGGTGCCTTGGAGTCTGGATAAGATCGAGTTAAGACCATGTGAATCAATTGCTAAGAGGCCAATGTCGTAGGAATTTTGTTGGTATAAATAATTTCTTTAGTCAGAAAAAATAAGGGAGTTATCAACCCTCGCAAGTGCGTCAGTTCGCCTTGTAGGGGGCCTGCCCACGCTGCGTTTTTCGGTTCGTGGTCGCCACTCGAGAACCTTTTTGCGCCAGCGGCCGTTGGTCCTACGAGCTATGATCACTTAGAGGTAACCAGGTCCTTTAGTCAAGTGTTCAAGGGATTCCAATCTAAGAGATTGCCATTGTAGTTCCCGAAAGAATAAAATTAACCAAATTTGGTTAATATGTATTGTTGTATGGCTGACCTTTAGAAGAAACGCCGAAAGAAACACAAGGTGTGTTTTTGTGTTATCATTTTGGTGTCATAGCTAACAGGTAGGTACATTGTCAAACGATCGTTGTATACCTCTACATCTTAAGAACTCATTTTCGCCGAGGGTGTTAAGGATAACTCAGGAGACATAGATCATTACAGACTCGTCAACGAAATACTGAAATATATACATTGCCGAAATTCAATCAGGATAATAAATATCTTAGGACAACTAACACATGTCATCTGATCCCAAACTAGACAGAGCCAGCACTATGACAACCAGACAACAAATTTTTAAATACATAAATATTAGGTATAGATAAATTATAGAAATTATAAATAGTTAATAGAACATTTTCTGACGAAATCGGAGATGTTCTCAAGAACCTTTCTTGAGAACATCTCCGATTTCGTCAGAAAATGTTCTATTAACTATTTATAATTTGTATAATTTATCTATACCTAATATTTATGTATTTAACAGGTCAAAGGTACCCTAAATGCTCGCCGCCTTGTATGAAGAGTATAATGACAGAAAGCGAAGCAAAAGATTGTGACAAATAGAATTCCGTTCTCTCTGCCTACCCCTCTGGGAAACAACCGTGAGTCTATGTATGTATAAATAGTTAGTCTTAAAATGTGAATTATTTAATAGCTTTTATGCATTTTTCTATTATTGATTAAATTACGCGTGAATTCTGTCATTAACACAAACTTTACCCAGTTGCTACAAGTATCATGATCACCATTTCAACAGTATGCTGCCCCTTAGAAAGTCCTATAGTAGGAAGTGGGTCAACTTAAGAACCTATAATGAGCGACGACCTATCGTCATATTGAGATTTTCCTATGTTATATATAATCCAGATACTCCAAGTATCAAGACGTAACCTGCTGTCCCTATTTGTTAACTTGTGGTCAAGCGGATCAAATGTATAATCTACTATATAAAAATAAGTCGGGTTTTCCTTCCTGACGCTATAACTCCAGAACGCACGAACCGATTTCCACGGTTTTGCATTCGTTGGAAAGGTCTCGGGCTCCGTGAGGTTTATAGCAAAGAAAATTCAGTAAAAATTTCAACAGAAAAGCGGGAAAATCTTTAATTTATAAAATTTAACGCGGGTGAAACCGCGGGGCACAGCTAGTTGATATATAAATCTCTTTCAATTTAAAACTATTAAAAAACAGCTGAAAATCTACAATTTTAGAACGGGAAATGGCATTAAACAATTGTCATTTCACGCCAGATGCTATTTTCGCATGGCGTTCATCCTCTGCAAAAGCATTCCGACTGGGACTCCTTACATTTCAATCTTACGATCAGAACTTAATACTTTAACTTTTAAAACAAAAACATGGGTAATTACCTAAGTGTCTTAATATTTGCATGCCTACTAATGGTAGATGTCGGAACCCACAGAACAATGTACCTGCCATCTTGGTGACCATACCTGAAGCGAATAGACATATACTATTCTATTCTATTATTTAAGGACACAGGCTAGGCCGCCAACAACCAGTATCTAACCAGTACTATCTCAAACGAAGTCTCGGTACGGTGTCGGACCAATCTCACCTGAATCATCAATAAGTCCTCCACGTGTAATATGGACGTCAATGTCTATTAGATGTCACGGAGGAGCCATCGGAGTTCGGCGCCACAGCCCACGGCTAGACATAAGGCTATACTCATGGAAACGCGAAGAGCGATTAAGTTAAACAATTATATTAGCTGAAAATTAAATGAGCACTTTCTATGATATTATCAACCTCATGCTGGCATTACTGTTGCAAAAACTTCAGCTTCTTGTAAGGATTAGAAGAAGACCCAATACTTAGTATTCCATGGATTCACCGTGCGGAAACCGGGTCCATCGCGTGGTAGAGGGAACACTCTACAGAGTCTGAGACTTGTGACTCAGATGTAGTTTTAAGGGGACCCTTTGTGATGCATCAACGCTCACCTTATCTGTCTCTCAGTGATCTCCCCTCTTCCTAGCCAAATTGGGAATGATTCTAATAATGCCGCTTTAGATACTCGTTTTAATATAGAACTTACGGAAGTTCTTGATAATTCTAAGTCTTTTAAACCGTGACCGTCGCCTAGTTGGCAGTGCTCCTGCCTACGAAGCTGGTGGTCCTGGGTTTGAATCCCGGTAAGTGCAAATATTTGTGTGATGAGCACGAATATTTGTTTCTGAGTCATGGATGTTTTCTATGTAAGTATATAAGTATTTATCTATCTATATAAGTATGTATATCGTCGCCTGGTACCCATAGTACAAGCTTTGCTTAGTTTAGGGCTAGGATGATCTGTGTGACATTGTCCAAGATATTATTATTATTTCAACTTATTTATTTATTTTCATATTTAATACGTATTTATTCTTATAAAATCGATATATAAAACAATAATACACAAATAAATACGTAAAAAACAGAGCTCCCCGGCGGCGGGGTTATACGCCCTAGGCCGCCGGTGGTCAGGGCGACAGAGTGAGGAACCTCCTTATTATTATTATTATTTTAAAAGGTTGTAGAGGGATTTTGTTAGTATATCCCTCGCACTCACTTCCACGGCATATAAATTAACCACAAAACCGTTTCTGGTTAATTGTTTGATAAGTCGTTAGTACTTGTTTGTCTTTAACGCGTAATTTTTAGGGGTGTTGGTTTCCCACGGTACGGTAAGCTCTATAAGCACGACGCGTTAGTTAAGTCATAATACTACGTATAGAATAGTAGACAGTCGCCTCGCCGCTTCGTGTCGCGGGTTCGAGTCCCACGTAGGACAACTATTTGTGTGACCCATATAGCTGTTCTGAGTCTGGATGTAATTTGTGTTCGTCTATATGTTTGTAAAGTACCACACGACACAGGGAATAGATTCCCTAACGCGGGCGTTGCTTAAAAAAAGGTATAATCGAAAAAAGATATCATTTTAGTGTAAGGAATTGTTGTTATCTTCTAATTGTCCAAATAAAGTAATAATTTAAAACACAAATTAGCTATTAAACGGTAATGCGGCCAGCCTTCTGGGAATGTTTTGCCATAGCCTCGATTTGAAGGATTACTATGACGCCCTCTAAATTTAGTTATCATTTATTTATGAATTTTACTTTTATGTAGTTTAGTTTTTCTATGGGTTTTATATCTAGTATTTTTCATCAAATACAGCCTATGGTTACCTATCTAGGAGCCAGAGCCTACCCCAGATTGGTAGAAGGATCTGACTCAAGACCCGCCAGACGATTAAATTTATGGTTTCCCATTTTGGGATAGCCGGGATACATGCCGCTGAATGCAGACTGCGCAAGACCGGAAATTGTGAAGATCTTGGGGGAGGCCTTTTTCCAGCAGTGGACGTCTTTTGGCTGATATGAATCTCAAAATGGTATCATCATCATCAGATGATGATACCATTTTGAGATTAGATTTACGCTTAGAATTTCTATCAATGCTATAAAACTAAAATTTTATCTGAAAAATTATTTCATATGTTTTATTACAAGTAGGGTACAACTAATGCCTTTTACTAAAATTGTTTGTACACCAGCAAGTACCCCGTCTATGAAACTCCTATCTCAATGACCTACCTATATTGCCTGGTAGAGACCACGTATTGTAATAAGGTCACCAATTGTACTGTTATAATCTGTATATTTTCTGACTATGTATTGTTTTAAGAAACAATTTGTAGTAACAAATAATATGAAGAGGGTTACAATAAAGGCCGGCGCAGACTGACGTTGCGAAACGGCACGGCATGCTTCACACCGCGGCAGTCGGTGGAATCCGCGGGAACAGCATGCCACGACGTGCGGCGGTGTCCTGCAGCACGCCACGACGACGTGCCGTGTCCTCATGCCACGATTTGCCGCGGTATAATTTTATTGAATTAAAGTAATATGATTTCTAAGTTTTTTTTTTATAAAATAGGATGGCAAACGAGCAAGTAGGTCACCTGATGGTAAGTGATCACCGCCGCCCATGGACACTCGCAACACCAAAGGACCCGCAATACGTTGCTGGCCTATAAGAAAAGAATAGGCTCGCTTCATGAAGGTTGCCATGTCGTACCGGATCGGAAATACTTCCACAGTTAATTGATTCCACGGAGCAGTAGTGTAAGTTTAACGAAATAAATATAAAAATAACTTGACCAAAAAATAAAATCCTTTGCCGTGCCGCGAAGTCAGTCTGCGACAGCCTCAATAAGTTTATCTATTTATCATCTACCTTATGACTTTTTCCCGCTATGCTCTCCGCTTTACTCCATCTCTATATGATTACTATACTATGACTAGACGGCGACGGACGTAGCAAAAAATATTAAGTATTTTCAGTGAAAATTAAATGACGTCATTTTCTACGTAATGAGCAATAACCTGTACTTAATTCGTGTTTGTGTACGCATGTGTGGTGAATTTATTCAGATTATTCAGATTCGATAAATTAATATTCATCACGCGCCGGTAAAGCTGTTCTTTGGAAAACTAAGACTCTCTTGTCGTAGAATCCTATACATTATTCTTAGAGTGCAATAGTTTCTTTCGTATTGTTTCTTTGGATTTTTCATATTTTTAAGGATCTGTCCCCAAATGGAGCCACAAGAACCCTTTCAATAACCCTCCGCCTCTCTCCTCCATCCGTCTGTCCATGTGACAGTTTTCAACTGTCAACCTTTTGTTCGAAGATCCGAATCTTATGAACAAAAGGTTGAAAGTTGAAATTTTTTACAGAGTATGTATTTCAATTGGCGCTGTAACAAGAAATAATAGTAAAAATTAAAGCCAAATACAAGAAACGTGTCATTCTTGTACCATGGTACGGAATGCTACTCCGGCTTAGATGCGAGCCGGAGTAGCATTCCGTTTTTGCCGTTATTGCTTGCATTAATATCAATTGTTCAAACTCTCTACGTATATAAACCAGGTATCAACTCTATTTTTCAGGGTCTCGTATCAAAATGGTAAATATGGTACATTTACCATATTTACCATTTTGATACGAGACCAAATCCGTCCTTCAATGCATCTGTCACAGCGATGTATCAAGCGATCAGCGATGGACTTATGTTAGAGAGCCTGAACCAGCACCAAGTTGAGTAAAAGGATCTCATGCCAATATAACAGCGCTGTATTGGTTATTTTCTTTAGTTATCTCGTTTCCAAAGTACCAGCTCTGCTTAGTTTGAGATCAGATGGCCGTGTGTGAATAATGACCGAGTATTTATTACTAAGTATTATTATTATTTTAAGTAAGTAAGTTATTATTATTATTTTTAATAACATTAATGTTTTTTTTTGGTTCTAGGTGTGAGTAACTAACCGGTTGGGGAGACCTGTATTGCAAGCGTTATAGGCCACATAAACCACTTACCATCAGGTGTAACTCATGCTTATTTGCTAACTAGGTAATTTACAAAAGAATTCCCGCCTGGAAGAGCTGGCTGCATGATATAAATAGGAACCAGCAAGACTGAGGAAACACCCTTTTCTTTCCATTTTGGACTCTATTTATTAATCAGGTGTATTATACTCTACGTACACCTACTGAGAATGTTAATCGCAAATAATTTAAATTGAACAAGCTCCTCTCATAATTAATACCAAGGACATTCTCAACAATAACCTAGTTGTTACTACACTAGCTGCTAACCCATTGTTTGCCTGCCACCGCAAAGATTATCTCAGATTATCACGCCGTTTATCTATCACAGCGTTAACTGCTACATAAAAACCACAATCGACAACCTTCAAGCCAATTTCAACTTTAACTATAGAATACTTTAGAATACATTTCGATGTCATGACAAGAATTGGGTTCGCATGTGTATATTTAGGTTTTCTGAAATTTATCTCATAATTTACGTTATTACGGTGATGATATATTGATGCTAGATGTGGTATGTTTACGTGTTGTGAATGCTATGTAAAAGTAGGCGACTAAATCTTTTTAATTATTTTGACTAATTTGATGTATCTACTGATGTATTTCTCTTTGATAATTTGCTACTTGATTATAACTAGCACATCTGCTAGTTAATAAAATAAATATACTAATATCTTGTCGCTTACTGCCAAACTCAAGAAACAGTGGATGGGGTATACCACACAGTTCATAGGACAGACGACCACTAGGGAAAGAGGTTATTTAATGGCCCTCACGAACTAATGGGGGCAGAAGGTGGACTGATGGTCTTTACCGCTGGATGTGTGCACCGCAATACCAACCATTTTGGAGATTCTTGGGGGTTAATAATAGTTAATAAAAGTTCTCTTCTCTCTCTCTTTATATTTTTAGATTTAGATCTCCAGTTATAATGTTTACAAAATAAATATAAATGCGAATGTAACTTTGTTTGTGGTGAAAGCTACATCTTAATTACTTAACCGAGAGTCATGAAATTTTAAGCTCATGTCGTCAGGAGAAAGAAGAAAAAGAAAGAAGACTTAGGGTACCTTTAATCCAGAAAGCTGTACTGTTCCGTAAGGATGCCGTGGGAAAGCTAGTTGGATTATAATAATAATAGAGATCAATTATTTTGTTGAAAATTCAAACTTTTCACAATCTATTTACCCATTCAAAGTACGCTCAAACTTGTACCATTCATGAATGATATTCCTATAGACAATTGTGCGTAATGGTTATTGAAGCGGTTGTTGTTCCTGAAAAAAGCGATGCACAGAAAATGTTGAATCAAATGGCAGGGCAATGATAGGGCTTCATGTTTAGTTATTTCCGAGTTTCAAAGATTTCCTTTTTGGGGATCAATCTGATCATCCGATAACAGTCTAAACCACGTCAGAAGGCTTTTGGGGTAGTTCAAAGGGTTTGTAGACACTAGTTATTTAAAATAAATCAATATTTTACTGACATTGATGGCTGATGCTGTGAAATCAAATAAAAGAAATCAATATGTTGATACCTTTCATACAAGCTTACTACTATTAATATTTTAACACTTTAAGATTTAGATTTACTTTGCTTTTAATATGCAGCAAAAACCATAACTTGTAAACTTTAATTTAATCTATACATTCCAGCACAACCCTAAATCTTCAACGTTCGATACTAATAGTGGAATCGATACCTACCTTATATTTTTGTAATTATAGCAGCGTGTTCCTGCAATAACAACTTTATTGCCAATATTTTAGAGTAGAGTTTGGCGTGTTTGATTTTTGTGCATCGCAGATGGTAGTGGTGTCAAACAATTTATCTTATATGTAATATTTTTATGATACATAGCAAGCCTCGAGTGATTGTGATAAGAGATTGTTTACTAAAGGTTTGATGCATCGATGTTCAATATTAGAGCAATAGCTAGAACTGGGCCATATTTTTGCTTGAGCGAAGCGAAGTCTCCGTGTCAACTATTACAAATCGGAGTTGTATGTAGGTTTATCAGAAGATGACTCAATTGGCGTTTGGATTATATACGATAATATTTTTTTTCGGCATGTATCATAAGAAACTATTAGTTTTATAGTAAGTCTATTGGCGAAGTTTGCAAATGCTTGCTTTTCGCGCCGAGATCGTGGGTTCGATTCCCACCCAGGACAGATATTTGTGTGCACGAACATGTCTGTTCGTCCTGAGTCTGGGTGTAATAATCCATATAAGTACGTATTTACAAAATAAAATTAGTATATGTAGTAGGTATATCATTTATCTGGTTTCCATAGTACAAGCTCTGCTTAGTTTGGGATCAGATGGCCGTGTGTAAATAATGTACCAGGATATCATTATTATTAAACATAAGTGTAATACAGTTAAGTACACTTTATTGGACTATATAAAAACAGTTTCCAGAAGTTAACTTGTAAGTATTTATGTATTCTATGTAAGTACACATCTTGTATATTAGTATAAGATTTTCACCTTCACACATAACAATGTATAGTGCACCTACCAAGTTTTTCTCTGCATCACCCTGAGGTTGACTGGTTGAGATTGGCTCTGGCATTAAGTCCGCCTTCTACATCGTTGTGCTAAAGATTTAAATAATAAAAAATAAAAAAACTTGTAAGCAATTAAAGTTGTTTACTAAATAATCTATATGCTCGGATATTAAAGAAGGGACTCTAAATGCCCATGATTCTTAGCTTCACATCTTACTGAACCTTGACATAAAAACTGATTAGATATGTATTACGAAAACAAGATTAAGTCTAGACTGGAATGTATAAGTACTTAGGTATAATCATTTGAATCTACCACGACTTCATTGAGAGTATTATCAAAGTTATTACTTTGTTATTCGTTGTTTTTAAGCTAAGAGACCTCCACTTCATCACCGGACATGACTACAAACATAGTTCAAACCTTGGCTCAGAGCGGTTACTGACTTATTGTGTTTGGTTGACTGCACGTGTGTCGCAGCGGCTAAGGCAATCGCCTCGCTGATTCGTGTCGCGGGTTCGAGTCCCGCGCCGGACACCTATTTGTGTGACCCACGAATAGTTGTACTGAGTCTGGATGTAATTTGTACCCGTCTATTTTGTTTGTAAAGTACCCCGCGACACAGGGATTACATTACCTAGTGCAGGCGTTGTTAAAAAAAAAAACAAAAAATCTGACTGAGGGTTGGCTTTTAGAGACTTTTGGTGGAACTGTCAACCTGCATCTAATGATGCGAGTCGTTTGTCTGATTGTCGATCATGCAGGGCATAAGGTCGCGGCGCGTTTGCAGTCGTACTCTCGGCCGGCTAGTACGCAGCAGGACATATCATAATTTAAGTGAAAAATTACGAAAAATAAAATTGTAAGTCTACCCCAAGAATAATAGGTACACACGACCACATATCAAGCTATACATCTATACAAATAAATAAAATTGGAGTGTCTGTTTGTAATATTGAAATAACCGGTTTTTACTACATAAATATGAATATATATACGGTACATACACCAAAATAACATTTTTTACATTTTTGTCTGTCTGTCTGTCTGTTTGTTCCGGCTAATCTCTGAAACGGCTGGACCGATTTTGACGGGACTTTTATTGGCAGGTAGCTGATGTAATAAGGAGTAACTTAGGCTACTTTTATTTTAGAAAAAGTCATTTATTTTACTAAAAAACAAAAAAAAACTAATTAACACGCGGACGAAGTCGCGGGCACAGCTAGTTTCCAATATAAGCTGACCTCACATTGTATGGAAATCCTATATAGCGCGGGATCAGCTTACACTGGAAACGTATAGCTTGATATGTAGCCGTGTGTACTTAATAGATTAGAACAGTCATAGCAATTTTATTTATTATTTTAATTCGTTATTTGTCTATACCTTATTCGTTTACAGGGATATAATTATATAATTTAATATACTTATATATTTACATTGAAGTGTTTATAAATAATGCCATAGACGAATCATCCAGAAGCTATATATATATGTAGGTACTTAACATAATCATCTTCTTACCTGAAACCAAGAGAAAATTCATTATTTCATATTATTAACATAAAAAACAAAGAAAGGAAAGTTATATACAGTAGAAGTACTTTTTATTCTGTGACAGTAGTAATAACATAATCTGTTTTGGACTACAAGGTGAGCAAGGAGTGATATACTTTCAAGGTACAGACCCCAGCACATCAAGCTACCCCAATCTGTCAAATTTCCCCAATCGAAAGTGAACCTTATGCTTTTGTGATAAAGTTGAAAATCTATACCTAAAAGAAATTTGACAGATTGGGGTAGCTGGCTGTGCTGGCGTCTGTACATTCATGTGTGTTTTTATTCCGCCATCACTGCTTATATTGATTTCCTTACAAATAACAATATTATCCGATCATATCAAAATATGTACAACTCATAATAATATTCAAATAGAAAAATAATAATCTAAAACGGTTCTTAAACGCCGCGCCGGAGTAGGTACACACGGCCAAATATCAAGCTACACATTTCCGATATTAGCTAACCTGTCATTGTATAGAAATCCTATATAACGCGAGATCATCTTATACTGGGAATGTATAGCTGGATGTGTAGCCGTGTGTACTTGGTGTACATATATGACTGAAAATACGCATCGAATTTGAAAACTTCCCTCTTATTGTAGTCGTTTAATAAATAAGCCTCGAATCAACAAGAAGATTACTAAATGAAAAACTACAAGAACTAGACACGTTTTATGGTGGAATGTGTTCGGAACGAGGACATAAGAAATGAGGTGTCACAAATTGCCAACATCTTAAAAGAAATTGGAGGTTTTAGCGTATCCCCTCTCTGAATCTGCTAAAGTACCTAGTGTATAAAATTGTAGCGGCGGGCATGCGTCGACGTTCTTTATGTATTTGAATTGTTGTTTTGTGTAATGATTGTGTTGACTTTACGGAGTGGCGTAGTCCATGTGGACTAAAACTCCTTAAATAAAGCAACAAAAAACTAGACACGTTCATGGGCTACAAATTTAGTCCTTCATCCCCCACAGTGGCACAAAAACTAGTATTAGGGTATAAAGAAGCCCACTTCTAAGGACACATTACAATAATAATATCCTGTGACATTATTCACACACGGCCAGCTGATCCCAAATTAAATAGAGCTTGTGCTATGGAAGCCAGACAGCTGATATATTACATATACTACTAATCTCTTGACAATAACTTGATACGAGCTAGCTAAATATCATTTCTGTAATAAAATAAATTTTATAAATGTTTTCATACAAGATGTACCTAAATATCTATGTTACTATTAATAATATCTAATGTATACAACTATATTACTACAAACATGTTCTGACTATTTACAAGCGCTTTTTTAAAGTCTACGTGAATAAAAACCTTTTTTATTTTATTTATTTATTTATATTTATCTTTTGTAAATACATACTTATATAGATAACTACGCCCAGCCTCAGGCAAATAGACAAGTTCATGCACACAAATATCTTTCCTGAGTGGGAATCAAAACCACAACCTGTGGCGTGAAAGGCAAGCATTTTCCAACCACGCTAACTTTCTTGTCTATGTTCTATATTACATTCTTTCACCCCATCACCGGACAAGAGAGCGGGGTGTTAAGTCTTACCGGAAATAATACTACGAAGTAAGTAAGTAACCCGAGTGCTCTCCTGTGAGTATCGAACTTCACCTCAGGGCGGTGACTGACAAGACATATGAGAACTTAAGAAGTATGTGATTTTTTTTCTGGGTAGGTGTATAGTGTTTGATTGCACGTGTGGCGCAGCGGCTAAGATAGTTGCCGCGCCGCTTCGTGTCTCGGGTTCGAGTCTCGCACCGGACAAGTATTTGTGTGACCCATAAATAGTTGTTCTGAACTCCCACTCACACTCAGAACAACTATTTATGGGTCATCCAGACGGATGTAATTTGTGTCCGTCTATTATATGTTTGTAAAGTACCCCACGACACAGAGATTAGATTTCCTAGTGCGGGCGTTGCCTTTTAAAAAAGAAAAAAGAAGGGTCAAGCAGGGTCTTAAGTCGTACCGGAAATAAGACTACAAAGTATGTAACCCGAGAGATTTCCTGTAAGTTTCGAACCGCATCTCAGGGCGATGACAGACATGGAGGTATACCTACTTACAATAGATTGAGAAGTCCATGATTTTTTTTTTCTGGGCAGGTAGAGAATGTATACCTACCTAGTGTGTGTGCATTGCATGATTGTACTCCCTTCTCACGATACAGGGATTCATCAAAGAACGGGTGCCATCATCACAAACTATAGTAAACTAACGAAACAGTATGTCAAGGTCAAACGTCACAGCTGAAAACGTCGCACGTCAAATTAAACATTCGTCATACACCACGGCATTAAAACAACAAAATCAAATCTATGACAAATTATTCAGGATAACAATAGATTTCAAGCAATTGTTGTCTTTTCTCGTACGAAGTGTGAAGTTGATTTGCATAAAAGCTATATTAAAATATGGTTTCTAGTTGACAGTAACTAATTAAAATTAATGGACGCAATTTTTTAACCATATCCACGGTTGGCAGGCATTGTAATTTGGTTACATGTTTTACAAATGTGCCAGTTGTTATACAACACATTATTATTATTTATTGATGTCGGTTAAAATTGTTCATAACTATCAATTAACATTTTATTACTGTACAGACATACGCCACATACAATCGAGGAATATTTGTCAAAAATTTAATATCTCACTTTAGACAAAATCAATAATCATCGTTTGAAGTTGAGATTTGATACTTTGCTTAGATACTTAATTGTTATAAATACTATGAATGTAATAGCTTTCTCCATCTATTTCATTGCCATTTCCGTTTCCTTTGAAATTTCGTCTCACAGAAAATCATGTTGTGGCTGCCATATTCTTCTATTTCTTCTTTATCGTATAGGCAGTGGTTACCCTGGTGACAGAGTTGTTGTAGCCGCCGTCTAACGACAACAACCGGTACTGTC
This sequence comes from Pseudoips prasinana, assembly GCA_951640165.1. Taxonomy (NCBI): domain Eukaryota; kingdom Metazoa; phylum Arthropoda; class Insecta; order Lepidoptera; family Nolidae; genus Pseudoips; species Pseudoips prasinana. The sequence goes on along the minus strand of OX621251.1, from coordinate 23,707,726 downwards.
AGCATAACGTGCCCACTGAAGACGCTCGACGTTTAAACTTTGATCGTCACCCATCTATAGATTAACCGCATGCATAGGTGCATCACCTCGGCGATCACTTACAATTGATTGCCATGTGGGTTTCTGAATATTTTTATATTACGTATCTTACAAAATTCTAATGATATCAATATTTGTGTAATAATTGCCCTTAGGCAATAAGGCGCTCATAGCTAGATGCTCTCACAGATCCGTAAGCGATCGGCGAGGTTAAGGAACTAGGCTCGTAGTCAGTCCATAGATGGGTAACCGCTAAAGTGGTTTAATTTCTGAGCGTCTTTCTGCTTCGGAGGGCACGTTAAACTGTCGGTCCCGGTTGTAGTCATTTGACAACAGTCGTTAAGCCATGTAAACGGCCTACTGGGCGGCTTGAACAACTCTGACACTAGGGTTACCACTACCCATACGATAAGCAAGCAAGCAAATTGCCCTTTGATTGCCAATTGGAGTTATGTTAGACATACATATGTATATAAAACAAATTTGCAATTAACGAGCAATTATTATATAACTTTCGCTTTCGAGGTGGATATTATGATGTTTTAAAACGGGCTAGAAATTTGTCCATTATTGGGAAACAATTAAAACAAGTACAGAAAACTAAACAACTTATTATAATGCGCGGAGTATTTTAGTGACCATTAGAAATAAGGGCACGGTGAGGCACGTAAGTGTTACCAAGGCCCCTGGCCCGTAGCCCGCTAAAGTATAGGGTTGTCAAATCAACTAGACAAAACGGTTACAAATAAAAATCAAGTTTATGATTACATGTAAATAAATTACTAAAGATCGCATTTGTTCGAAATTCGATCATTAATGTTTTATTGTCAAAGTTTATAGACATTAAAGACAAACAATATAAGTATGTGGCTCTGTGCTGAGCTTTTCACACGTTTTTGACATCTCTTCTCAGTTTATCAGTGTCTCAAAACCATGTTAGCGTGTGTAATATTTATTTTTTATTAACTATGTACTTCATATGCCTAATATATAAAAAAAATTGCTTTCTGCACTACTTCTCCATATGAACTTTAACTGTTTCAACTGTTTTCATAAAAAGGGGTACAAAGTTTTTCTACTAAAATCATGATAAGATAAATTGGTTACCAGTGATGAAAATTCTGAAAAAACAATGTTCAGTGAAGCAGAAGCATCTATAAAATCAATCTAAAAGTCGTCTTAAAAAATAGACGACCAGTAAGGCTAAACTCTGACGAACGTGATAGATAAGATAATAATAATTATTTCGCAAATATGGATACATTTAATAGAAAAACGTATCTTAGTAACATCTGAGGCGTATATCTAAAAAGCAAACATGCGCGCCACCAACTTACATTTTAATAATAATAATAAAGATTTATCTTTGAAACTTTACATTGCAAATGTTAAGAGTTATAAACTTAAAACTATTTTCAAATAAGTTGTCTGTGTCTATCGCTTTATATCGTTGTGTACCCGCACTGAACCTTACTCCAACGTCAAAACTCACTGGCATGGCGTCAGACTATATTGTTGTCTTTCTCACTACGTAACAATTTTCTTCTGTCTCATGTAATGTGCCATGAGAAGCGATGCGCTATGTACAATCAATAAGTGTCAAGTGTCAACCCTACTTTATATTAAATTGTCTTCTTACACAAGAGTTCTCATAGAAATTCTGAAGATGTATAGCAAGTTTATTTATGACGATGGTTCAGGTGAAGGCACAGTAAGCATGTTCACCGAATAATTTGTGTATCTGATGATCATGAGCGGCCGTATTGAATATAAATGTAAGTATAGACAAGTAAAATACGGTAAGAAGATTTTCACCGTACCTATTATTACGACTCATTATTTAATAATTAATTACTTATATTTATTATTATTTTATACTAGCCGTTCGCAGAGATTTTACCCGGTTTTACCCTTTTAAATTTAACAAAAGAGTAACAAACATTCATACATCCCACCATTCCCACAAACTTTCGCATTTATAATATTAGTCGGATAATTACTGTTGTAATAAACATATAATAAATTTGAATTTGCGTTTGAAACAACATAAAAAACAAATATATGTCAATATCGGTTCACAAATAACTGTGCAATAGGGTAAAAAAAATAAAGCATACTGTCAAATTGATATCATTTTCTTTTTGAGAACGGATTTGAACAACATTTATAAGGGACCATAGAGAAAGATCCTCTCATCACACAAAAGTTCAATTATTAAAATCGGTTCACAAACAACGGAAAAATAGGGTGACATTGTCTATCTTTTTGTAGTCAGTAAAAGAGATAACACCCGCACAAGGATAATAAATCCCTGTATTTTCAGGGACTTTACACAAATGTAATTTCCGGAGTATACCCAGACTCCACGCCTTTATGTATGGGTCACAGAAATTGTTGTGTTTGCGGGTATGAAACCCGAAACACGAGGACGCTGATGTAGGAGCGGTACAACTACCTTACTAACTGCATCACACGTGCTGGGCTTATGCCCGTTTTGGTCACTATTAAAAAGTATTACTATTTAATACATACATACATAGACTCACGTCTTTCCCAGAGGGGTAGGCAGAGACAGCGGATTTCCCTCGCCTCGCCGGTTTAGGGTACTTCTGACCTGGCCTTTCTTGAGAACGTCTCCGATTTGGTCAGAGAATGTTCTACGAGGTTTTCCCCTTCCGGTTGTCCCATACAAACAATTAAATATTAAAATATATTCAAAGGCGACAAAAACCGCCACAGTATTCCTAGTGCTATATATTGCTGTCAAATGTCAGGACTCATACAGAGCTGACACGTATTTTGAAATTTGACAGCAATCAAATGTCGAAATACCTGTCAGCTTCGATTTTGACATGTGATAGTATTTCGTGAGCTATCGGCTTTACACTGATACATGACACAACGCATTAATTTTGAACTGCTTTGGCTCGATGGAGGTGTGCGCGTGCACCGAGATGTTCTAGCCACCACCAGCCTCTTGCTGTGCTGTATGTAAGAGGGTAATTGCTCAAGGGCCCATCGACTTACACACGTCTCGAAGCAGCTGCTCATTTTAGTCTCCCGTTACCTGATGGATGATGCAGAGGCATCCGCCAGCTGTTGAGGTGACATTACAAGGAAGAATGTAGGGGAAATGATCGAGTTCACCAGCAGCTATAAACTGATATTTCTACTGGTAGCCATAATTAAGTTTAACGTGTTGTTAATGACCTCAATAAAAAAACTTGACAGTTACAATAGAAAGTAATAGGTTTTTTAATTATGTAAAATTGAAAATATTATATGGTCATTTAATTCAAATTCAGGAAAATATTTGATAAATAATAAAATTTTTGTAATTCAAACGTCAAAGTAATCAAAACATATGAAATGAATATGATATGAAATGAAAAAATGTGATACAGCATTGCAAATTGCAATATTTGCGTTCCTTGGCAGATAGTAATCGAATGGACGACGTTTTTACAATTTGGCTTTGAATTAACGAAATAGTAATTTTTATTCCTTAATTTCCATAATAACATTTTTTTTTTCTCTTAACAAATACATATATAGGAACTGACAGACATCAGAAACTTATACTAACTTCTGTAGTACTGAACAGAACAGAATTTTTACGGGTACTATACAGTAAGTTTAATTTTTATATTAATAATTAATTTCTTTTTATTTCGTAGACTTTGAACAAGTTACTACACAATAGTTAAGAATACATACTGATTCTGTTTCATAATGTATGTATTTATGTCTTGTAATGGGATCTTTATATTTTTGATCTGGTAGAATCCCTTAGGACAACTCAAACACCCCAAACGGCATGATTATATACTATAATCTCTACACCTTATTCATACAAAGAATCATATTATAAACTTACTCCTCACTATCATTCTGTGTGTTTGACAGGTCTAGACAAAGATTACTATTTACGTTATATCCTGGGACATTATTCACACACGGCAATCGGATCCCAAACCAGATAACTGATATACTACGTATACTTCTTTTCCTTTGTAAATAAATACTTAATACTCTAAGTAATAAATATAATAACAGTATTAAAAGGAACGCCTTTTATATCTGGTATATTTAGAAGATCCGGGAATATTGAACATCTGATATTCGCCAATGAGTTGGCGCTAATTGTGATAGCTATATTTAACTTTGGGCCCAATTACTGACTTATAATACCAACGCAAAAACTCGTTGAAACTAAACATATTTATTTATTTTCATTGGGTTTTACGTAGATAAGTATTGTATAAATAAGCTTTTATAAAATAGCTAACTATTTATATATTAATTATTATTTCATTATGTCAGCCAAAGAACGTCCACTGCTGGACAAAAGCCTCCCCAAAGAATGAGCGATACTATAATCGCCACGCTTGACAGACGGGTGACGGGATCGCAGTTCTCTGGTAGGTATTCCCTCGGACGATTTTTACGCCCCCCACGGGATGAGATGGGGTGATAATATTCTATGCCGTCACCACACATTATTATTTATTTAGTTCATATATATTAACACTATAATGTGTGATGAACTAGTATCTTGTCGTTTTTGATATGTTTTGTAATGAGATTAGGATTCTAAGTAATAAATAAACAAACACTAATGAGTATTTAATATTCTTTCTCGAAATTCCGGGAATATTTAATATCCAATTCTGTATTTCCGGATATTTGGTATAATGAGTTGGCGGTATATTGTGATAGCTATTTTATCTTTTGGGCACAATTAGTGACTTATACGGAATAACATAATTTATGGATTTGCTCATATTTTTCTAACCTGATCACCGTCGTTCCGGATTTTTGACAAGGATATATTACATGTATGTACAGTGATAGACACACATAAATTTATGTATAATATTGATAGTTATTTAATTTAACATTAGTAACAACATTGATTGACTGGCCGGTTGGCGGTGTTGATATATGCATGCCATTCACGCCGCAGCTCGAGGGTTCCATTCCCACCAAGGACACATATTTGTGAACCTACATCAATTTGATTGTCCTGTGTCTGAGTGTATTTATCTATATAATTATGTATTTACTATATAAAAGTAGCATATGTAGTATACCAGTGTATAGTATAGTACCTATACCAGTGTATAGTACCTACACGCTCTGCTTAGTTTGGGATTAGATGACCATGTGTGAGTAATGTCTGTAATTATTGTTATTAAGTAGTTTTATCTAATCCATTTGTTTTTACGTTTGACTTGACCACTAATACTTCGCGCCAGTTTAAGTCGTCATATTATTACATTATTTGTAATAGTGTCATTTTTGGTACTTGTGGCATTGATCACAAAGACCGTTACAATTAAACAAACAATATGCATTATTAAGGGCCTTGTTCCGCACAAACTTTAACTCCGCATACTTCGTACACAATTAATAGTATAGTCAGCAACTTTGTTGTTCAGACCTCCTCAAAGCACGGAGCTCTAATCTTGAGAGCACTTGCGTGCGACCCCTAGTACGCGCCGTTTAGGGTTGCCACGACACCAGTAGGAAAACCAAGCTTTATTTCTAGTTTAATATTTATAAAAGTAAGAAAATCTTTTTGTTAGATACTGACTCTCACAAGAAAAAAAACTTCATAATGTCACAAACTACTGGTTATGAAATACTCTGTTTTTATACCATTTTAACCCTTGTGTCACCAGATTAGGCGGAACTAGCGTTTAGGGGGGTACCGGAGCAGCATACCCGCGTTCTCGGGACTCCCCCATCAGGCGCCAGGAGAAGTCCACGGCAGGTAGGTTTAGTCGGTGCAATTCCGACATACCCACCCGCAGACACTTTTTGCGGGGGTGGCATGCGAAGGCATTCCCCCTGCCTAAACTAAAAAAGAGAAAAAAAGGCGGAACTAGCGTTAAACGATAAAATTAGTGTTTGTCAGCCATTAGACCTTTTTAGATTTGATATTTACTTTTGAAGTGCAACTTTATGATTTGAAAATCGATGAAACGAAAAAAAGAGAAAAATGTTAATAAATAGAATTTAGCCTAAGAGAGAATGGGATGGATAGATTGTAATGCTATCACGTGTCTTTGCGCCTGCGTATGACGAAGCCTTCAAAAGTGTCATGTTTAAGACATGTCGACAACGTCGTGTATTATTTTGTACTTTTTTTTTATTCCGTTTTACGGCTCTGCCTTCTTTGGCATTATGAGCCTTCAGTAAATATATTTTTATATCATTTATTTCCATCATTGTCAAGTAAAGTCCGTTACACAGTCAAGTCATACATAGTCCTTTTCCAACCCCAGTAAAGCAGTGGAGACTTTACTAGAGGCTTTTATGGAGTTTTGGTTACAACACGGAAAATTACAATTCACGGCAATATCGCACTTTCCTCCACCTGTGTACGTTGTCGAAGATGTTATGTCTAAAAATCCACCATATTTACACATAATAACTCGAATTTACACCAGTTTTTGAAAATAAAACATAGCCTCGATGCGTCTTTTTCCGCGTTCCAAAGCTCTCTTACTTTGTACAGAAGTAGAGTGTTGCAAGTTTGAAACCAATATTGATGGGGCATCCTAGCTCTTTAAGCAATGGGTTTAATACAATACATATTTCTGTAAGCTAGTATAAAATCCTGTGAAACAGTAGAATTAGCAACCCTTGCTCAATCATAAGCTGCCTGCCTAGTATATACTTCAAACATTTTTTACCTACTGATTTACATACATTGGCCAGTCTACAAATTGATATAAAACCTAATTATAAGCAATTATTGCTTACAAATATTGGTTATTATGAGAAATCCTGGATTCATTCTAATTTTAGTTCGTATGAGGGCGGAATAAAATTTTTACTGAACGTTGGGAAATAAAACCCGCGCATATTGTGAAGCTAACCTCAGTACCATCAACCACACATATAAGTCAATAATGTGGGAGTTAGGGTTTATAAGGAAAGCCTTGAATTGGCGTGATCCGTCTTAGACCCCGAATGTGCTTTTAACGAGGCAAGAATTAAATAATAACAATATCCTGGCACATTATTTACACACGGCCATCTGACTAAGCAAAGCTTGGACTAATGAAACCAGAAAACTGATATACTACTTTTATTTTGTAAATACATACTTATATAGATAATTACACCCAGACTCAGGACAAAAAGACATGTTCATGCACAAAAATATGGGTATGGGTGGGCATCGAACCCATGACCTCCGGCGTGAAAAGCTAAAAGCGTTTTGTTGACATGGTTGGCAAGCACTTGCCAATAAGTAGATATAATATAATAAATTATGTTAAAATGCCCATGTGTTATAAATAAGTATTTTTTGAAATTAAGAGTGCCGATCGGGTATCATAAAAATATTTTATTATTACGTCTAGAATACTATTGATGTGAAACATCTATAGCCGCACGTAAAACAGATTTCTGGCGTGGCGTCGCATGCCGTGACGCATGCGCAATCGACTTTTTATTTTATCATTATGACATATTTAGTTCCTATCACAATATGTTCTTTTCTGCATATTACTTTTACAAAATAATGTCGATGTTTCACATCTACCAGGCGTCCCGTGACGGCTCACATTTTTTTATTAGTTTAAAGTTGATCTCAAATGGGAAATTTCAAATTTAATCGTCGACCAGTAAGTATACTATCAATCTGGGATAGGCGCTCTCCGTTAAACTACGATCGATACACACTGGCAGATCAAATTTAGGATTCCCTTGCAAAAACTGTTACGGAGGATGTGTGTTATCCATCGGCTTTGTTTTCTAGAACCATGTCCGACTGATATGGTCACAGTTACATGTGGAAGATCATATTATATTGAGAACACTTTCCTTACTATTATCATAACTACTTATTAAATTTTAGTTCTATTGCAATATTCACAATGCAAAGCGTAGGTAAATCTAGTATAAAAAAAAGAAGATTTACGCTTTGAAGTTAGTTATTATGAAGTTTTATTTTATGTTGCTTTTATCTTAATTATCTTTTATTTAGATTGTTTGTTTCTTTCTTTTAAACCGTATTCTTTTATTTTGTTTTGTATATAATTTTTAAGGAACGTATTGTCTTATGTCCTATGTACGTAATTTGTGTAGCACATTTGTGAGTCACTGTGTCAGGTAGCTGAAAATCAGCGTTACAGCCATATTGTGGTTGTAACATCATGCTGAGCTGCTAGCCATTTGAGCGCACTAAATCTATTTTAGTAACAATAATAGAGTATTTATTATTATAATTATATTGTTTGTCGCCATTGTTACTCTGATTGTGTCTTTTTGTATCTTTATTATGTGTGCTCAATAAACATATTTTTTTCTTCTTCTTTGCCTTGCGAATATTGCTATTAAACAAAAACAAATATAAAGTAAAATATTGAATAGTTTTATGTAAACTGCTCAACAACGAAAATTTTATTTAATTTCCTTTTATTTTAATGTCGGTTCAATTCTCAAGTTAAACTAATTGGTCTCATACTGTTACTTATATATTTTAATATAAATTAAAAAAGATTGTATTTTAACATTAATTAACAATTTACGTTTTTCAATAGTTCATATCAGTTAAAATCCGAAACAAAATATAACTCCTATAATTATTACTAAATTTCATATTTAACAGATAAATTATGTTTCTTTACATTTATCTGTGTTTCGTGTACAATAGGAATCAATAACTTAGGCTATAAAATCCGTCTCAAATATAAAAATATTGTCGATTTTGAGCATCTACCTCAAAACATCTTTCTTTTAAGCAATGGATTTTCCAAGGCATAAAACGGCCGCGCTAATGTTTCGCACAAGCCTCTTGTGGAGGCGATGGGATTTACGCAGCCTACGGTGTTATCCTCGACTAAACAGTTATTGTAGTCTATATTTAGAATTAAGGTAAACGGTTAGGTGTCCCATTTATCGTTTCTGTGAGTCTCCATTCCAAATTTCATTCAATTACAATAGGTCATATCAGCATGAAGGAATAACAAGCATTATATCTCTCACACACGTAAAGCATGCAGTCTAGATGGATGGCAACCACCAGGGGACGTTGGTTTGCAACCGAGTAGAAGTTGCTTAATACACACGCTTAATAACGCCTGGAAGAGTTTAGAGTAAACAATGATTATAAGCCCCACATTATAGTACAAAATATAATTGTTTGATTTCTTAAAAACATGCCGGCTTGTTTTATTTTACAATTATCAATCACTTTGCAAGTTAACCTCTGCTAAAAAGATAACCGCTACAAAAAAGCTGAAATTAATGTTATGAATCTATGATACGAATAAAAGATAAATATTTTGTTATAAACATTATAGAATAATATATTAGATTAGCTTAAAGCTTGATTAAACTAAAAAATATACCTAATAAAAACAGATCTAATACTGGCTTTTGAGAAAAACTGTTTATTAAAATAGTTAGCCGTGGCGAAAGTTTTACTATACGTGGTTGATACTCATTGCAAGTCTTAATAAGACTTCTTGCGGCTTCTTGCCGATCAAGGTCACGATAAATTAGCTTCACGGAAAATCATCATAACCATCAGCATCCTCCGATATATCTGTCTAATCTTTACAACTGGGACAAACAGTTTATCGGGCCCTCTAAACCACGCTAGGAAATTATACCACACTAGGAATCACTCATTTAGAGAATAACCGCTCGCCTAGGTGCTTCATCCCGCTCGCAGACGAAGGAGGCGTCGGAGTGGCGGCAGGTGCCGGTAACCCAACTCTCCTCGGAGTTGCAGTGGCAGTATGAGAAGTGTCCTATACTGCCGCCATGTGCAAGCAGCTCAAGACAGCGACCTGTTGTAGCGCAATCGTTGTGCCCGACTGGCACGAGTCGGCAATAGGGGAGGGCAAACTAGAGCCCTCTCAGGGCACGTATCCAAACCAGGGGGGCATCGGAGTAGCATACATGAGTTGCCCCGTCAGGCGCCAAGAGAAGTCCACGACAGGTTAGGTTTAGTCGGTGCGATTCAGACATACCCACCCGCAGACACTTTCTTTTTGCGGATGGCAGGCGTAGGCATTCCCCCTGCATTATAAAAAATGTGGTTCACCTCCTCAATCACTGACAGACTAGTGAAGGTAACCAAGGCTATGAGTGCCTCAGATCTCCGCTAATAAAAGCGTACTTTTATCGTCTCGCGTTTTCATGGCAATAGTTATTTTAGTTATGACAGTAGCAATCCGTGAAAAGATTTTATAATAGAATACACGTGGATCTCTTCATAACAGTATTCTATACACAAGACTAGCGATTACGAATGTTCTATTATTACGGAGGAATATAAACTTCGTAGAGGATATATCATTTCGATGTGCTGAATTTCAAAGGTGCCTCATTTGTTTTGATTCGACTTGAAGAGAACGCCCTAATTACGGATTAAAATCCTTATAATATTACTCTAAAATAGGCTATTCACAGACATAAAGAACCTACATTGAAAGTCTGAACAACCATTTATGAGTCACCCAGATAGTTGTCCTGTGTGGGTACCGATCCTAAAATACAAGGGCGTTGAATCTGTTAACGAGTCTACTACCTTAACTACCGCGTCACGCGTGCAGTCGGAGAGTTTATATATAACAGAGAGAAGTCAGGCCCAAGACAGGTGACTTTTACCTACTCTCTAAGGCAGGACGATGTAATATCACCGTAGCCTAGTTGGTAGTGCTCCTGCCTACGAAGCTGGTGGTCCTGGGTTCGAATCCCGGTAAGTGCAAATATTTGTGTGATGAGCACGAATATTTGTTTCTGAGTCATGGATGTTTTCTATGTATTTAAGTATTTATCTATCTATATAAGTATGTATATCGTCGCCTGGTACCCATAGTACAAGCTTTGCTTAGTTTGGGGCTAGGTTGATCTGTGTGACATTGTCCCCAGATATTATTATTATTAATACCTCTAACCTTTAGTTCTCTGCCACAATACCATCAAAAATTCGATGAAGCAACCGTCTAAATTCCTTGTACAATACACTTTCCTAATCCGTTAGTGATCACATTATCAGCCTAATATCTGTATCTATCAGTTTTGATTTAGAGGGGATTGCCTTAGTCACTGCACTTGGCATGCCAGTGGGCGACCGCAGTTAGGTGGTAGCTAGTGCACAGGTAACGCCGCTGCCCGACTATGCCGACTTGTGTATCCCTTAGTCGCCCTTTACGACACCCACGCGATGGTATGTGGTGGCACTGATATTCTTTTTGCGTGCTGTATCGTAAGCCAGAAATGTCCTAGACGATTAGGATAATGATCCAGGTACCTACCTATGGCGAGACTATTAGAAACTATCCTTACACGGTCCACAATCTGTCGTGTTGTACGGCGCGTACGCGGCCCTGTGTACGCACCGCGACGATCATCACCAACCATGATCCTGAGCCTTCTCTTAGTTTTCCTTTTGTCATCGATACTACAATATTTTAATGAATTTAATTAATAGACTAATAAACGACCTTATATAATACCCCCAAAAGCATTACTTTATTTAATTTGTTATATATTTTCATATATTATCGTATATACAATAAGAGCCTGCGCAGACGAGAGACATAGGCGGAAAAAATATTCACGCAACGCACGTTATAGTACTACAACAAGTTCTCACTTTGTTGCACACATAATATACTCGTAGACTAAAAAGTTGCAAAAGTTTACAACGGCCTGCGTCAAGCCGCCTCGGCTTCATGATACAACGAGGTATAACTTGTATCTAAGTGTGTTCCATAAATATTGTTTTAATAATGCAGAAATGCATCTGACCAGGTTGCTGAAAATGCTGAACAGAAATTATTTCATTGGTGACTATGAAAACTACAAATATTTCATCGTGACCAATCAAAATATGTTGTATCCATTTTTGCGACTGTGCACCTACGTAATATCCTACATCAGCTGATGACCTGTTCCACACCATTCCAGTGGGTTCAAATGACTGACGTTGATATACGCGGACAAAACTTTAACTTAGTGACAGTAATAGTAAAAGCGGATATTTTATCCGTCATTGTCCCTCATCTGCGCAAGCTCTGTAGCTGTCCCACTCACGCAAGTGTACTTTAAAACTGAAAGGGCATATATACCATAAAGTTACTATGTTGCTGACGGTACTTAGTGACGTATGTAGTCTAACTTCAGTCGTGTCAATGACCAATGCACATCGTAATGTGCAAATCCAAATAAAAGCACTCAGCTGATAGCAATAGTTATTTATACTGTGACGTCAGAGCAGTTACTGAAGGAGTAGCGATGCTCTTACGTCATTTTAGATTCCTGCCGTCTTCAATCTGTTTTGGAGTATCAATACTACTTTTAGTAGAGGTAGGGCACAGCGTTCATTCGCTCAAAGAGCAGCCCGACTGGGGAAGTACCTCCACCTTACAGAAGACATTCCTTAATAATAAATAACATTAATAATTTAACGTTCCGTTTCTGAGTGTGAGTAAGGTCGCCAGAGCTCATCGGGGTGGGGGGTGGGGAGGGTCAGTAAAACTTATTTACGGACTCTTCTCAAGGCCGGCAACGCTCTCGCGACACATCTGGTGTTGCGAGTGTCCATAGGCGGCGGTGGTCACTTAGGTCAGGTGACCCACTTGCTCGTTTGTCGTCCTCTTATATATAAAAATATATACATATATACACTGTGGAGTATAACTGAGAATAATTATTCTTGACCTAAATCATCAGTAAAAAGAAAGAAATTACATACCAATTGTTTCTCAATTCCCATAGAATACAATAGATAATAGAAAATCAGTTGTCAGTGCAAACAGAAGAAACCAGTAATTAAAACATGTTTTTGCAGAATTACGTAACTTATAATTCGTAATATATTCAAGCTAAAACAAAGTAAGCAATTGAAAGATATGGGTAATATTCTTAACGACTGAAAACATTCACAAGTTTTAGTTTGACTGGCCGGTTGGCGTTCTTGGTAAATGCTTGCCTTTCGCAACGCAGGTCGTGGGTTCGTTTCCCACCCAGGACAGATATTTTTGTACATTTCTATTCGCCCTGAGTCTGGGTGTTCTTATCTACATAAGTATGTATTAGACTTATCTAATACATACTTATGTAGATAATAACACCCAGACTCAGGACATAGTATTTATCTTAGATAAATACGGCGGATAATACCCTTTATTCCACACCAATTATAGAGAAAAACTATAGGAAACATTGAATGAAAATTGTACAATAGGCGGTCTTATCGCAGTCAGCGATCTCTTCCAGAGAACCTTTGGATGGATAAGAAGCAGAAATAAAGAAAGATTACATGATAAGGGTAGTGCAAGATAAAAGAATTTAAGTAGGAATAGAAATACTTGGTTTGGGATAAGATGGCCGTGTGTGAATAATGTCCCAGGATATTATTATTATTCAGAAGTATTTCAACCAACATCACAAAAGGAGGATGTTCTTAATTCAGTTGCCTTTTGTTTATAAACATCGTGGTTTTTAAACAAAAGGCAACTGAATTCACACTTAGAACGCCCTCATATATTAACCGATGAGCAAACATATTTTGGATATAAAAGATTCAGACATAAAGAAAGACATCATGATAAGGGTAGTGCAAGATAAAAGAATTTATAGTAGGAATAGAAATACTTGGTTTGTGATCAGATGGCCGTGTGTGAATAATGTCCCAGGATATTATTATTATTCAGAAGTATTTCAACCAACTCTACAAAAGGAGGATGTTCTCAATTCAGTTGCTTTTTGTTTATAAACACCGTGGTTTTTAAACAAAAGGCAACTGAATTCACACTTAGAACGCCGTCATATATTAACCGATGAGCAAAAATATTTTTTTTGTATAGAAGGGTATACTTCCCTTTTGGTAAAATATATTTATTGGTTCGTGGGTGCTGCTTTCTGCCCCAGCGGTTATGGGTCTTTAGGGTAGCTTGAACAACTCTGACACCAGGATAACCACAGCCCGATACCATAAACAAAGAAGTCGAACAAAAAATATGAATATAAACTTTCAATATAAAATCAATTAACTGCGGAGGTATTTCCTATCCGGTATGACATGGCAACCTTCAAGAAGCGAGCGAGCCTATTCCTTTATTAAAGGCTGGTAAAGCACTTGCGGCTCCTCTGGTGTTGCGAGTGTCCATGGGTGGTGGTGATCACTTACCATCAGGTGACCCACTTGCTTGTTTGCCTTGCTATACTATGAAAAAAATATATATAGTCTCACGAAGCCCATCCCTACCCCAAAGAATAAATAATATAATATATACTGGGACATTATTTACACAGGGCCATGTGATTCCAAACTAAACAGAGCTTGTACTACGGAAATCAGATAACTGAAATACTACATGTACATACTTGTATGGATAATTACACCCAGACTCAGGACAAACAGACAAGTTCATGCACACAAATATCTGTCCTGGGTGGGAGTCGAACCCACGACCTCCGGCGTAAAAATCAAGCATTTGCCAACCACGCCAACATTAGTACATTAAAAACTTACTTTTCTAATTACCTATATAATTTAACCCAAAAGCAACTTTTCCCATCGATAATGTGTTTTAATCTTGCATAGATAGTCTGTCAACACGTTATCTATACTAATATTACTAAGAGGTAACGTTTTTGAGTTTGTGACGTTGTAAGGGGTAATCTCTGGATCTACTGAAGCGATTTTCAAAATTATGTCACCAATAGAAAGCTATGTTATTGTGGAGCCTATGAAAAAATCCACAATTAATAACGTATCTTTACTTAAACTTGAATAATGTAATCCAAATTGCGGGACAAACGGACAGGGACAAAACCATTTATAACGCGAAACGAAGTCCGCGGGCACTGCTAGTCAACTCATTAACGCGCTAGATTGCATCGCCGAGGCTAAATTTATAACTAAATGCATGTTTTAGCGTAATTTTATTTAAATTATTTGATTTTTTTTTTCTTTTCTGTAAATAGTAATTGGAATGTTTCCAAAATAACACTCTTACTTTGGACCCATTCATCTAACTGCCGTCCAATCGTGTTGTTCAATATTTTTAGTTCTCTTATTACTCGTTATAATATTATAATCTCATCAAACCACGTCAAACGAAACAACACTTTAATACGAAACGCATTAAAATCACAAGATAAAAAATCCATTAATCATAATACTACAGAGTTATCAAAGCGAGCCTCTGATTTAAACTAGAAAATAAAACTAACTGATACTTCCTCTGTACTGGGTCACAATAACACATAGAATAACATTTTTAGCACGGTAATGTATAATAATAATAAATATGTTAATTAAGTATAATCGATCATATTATTATGATCATATCAACCGATAGACGTCCACTGCTGGACGTAGGCCTGCCCCAAGGATTTCCCCTCCACATTTGCCGGTCTTATGCTGCCCGCATCCAGCGGCTTCCGGCGCCCTTGCGAGATCGTTGGTCCACTATATAGAGGGCCTGTCCACGCTACGTATTCCGGTTCGTGGTCGCCACTCGAGATTCTCTCTCTCCCGGCTTTCCGATAGCGGTAAGATAATCTAGCACCTGCAGTGCAACTCCAGGACCAGAACTCGAAACCTATCCACTTGCAGCGAGGCGTGAGACAGCGATATTTTATATCTCCGAAACTGTCCACCGCTGCATTGGAAGATGTCTTCAAGCTTCTGGACTGGAAAGGCTTTGGCATCAATGTCAATGGCGAGTACATCACTCACCTTCAATTTGCCGATGATATAGTAGTCATGGCTGAGAGCATGGAAGACCTCGGTACAATACTCGATGACCTCAGCAGTTTCTAAACAAGTGGGTCTGAAACTGAACATGGATAAGACCAAAAACATGTCAAACCTCCATGTTGCACCCACTCAATTGGAGGTTGGAGACTCTGCACTTGAAGTTGTAGAGAACTATATTTGCCTAGGACAGACCATCCAACTAGGTAGGTCCAACTTCAAGAAGGTGGTCAATCGTAGTATCCAACTCGGCTGGGCAGCGTTCGGGAAGCTACGTAACATCTACTCGTCCAAAATACCGCAGTGTCTCAAGTCGAAAGTCTTCGACCCGTGTGTGTTGCCAGTGATGACTTACGGAACAGAGACGTGGTCGCTCACTATTAGAAGGTTTAAGGTCACCCAAAGAGCAATGGAGACGGCTATCTATGCTCGGAGTGTCCCTGCGGGATTGAATCAGAAATGTCGAAATCCGTAGGTGAACCAAAGTCACCGACATAGCCCGAAGAATTGCAAAACTGAAGTGGCAGTGAGCGGGGCACATAGCTCGTAGAACCGACAGCCGTTGGGGCAGAAAGGTTGTCGAGTGGCGACCACGAACCGGAAGACGCATCGTGGGCAGGCCCCCTACAAAATGTACCGATGGTATTGTGCGGGTCGTTGGAAACTGCTGGATGCGAATAGCGCAAGACTGGCAATTGTGGAGATCTTTGGTGGAGCCCTTTGTCCAGCAGTGAACGTCTTTCGGATGGTATGATGATAATGATGATGATGAATCTAGCACCTATGGGAGCAAAACTGAATGCAGATATTTAAAAACGAAATGAAATAAAGTATGGAAGTACAGGAGAAATAACTATAGTGCCTTAATTATGACTGAAGTATACCCATACAAAATATAGACTAAATAGTCACAAAAATTTACACGGCCTGCAGCAAACGGAAGCAGCTTCATAACTAAAGGAGGTAAATCTTTTATCCAAGTGTGCAGAAATGCATGTAACCAGTTTACTGAAAACGCTGAACATAAATTATTTGATTGGTGACTATGAAATCTACATATATTACATACATTTCAGAGTCGTAAATCAAAAATGTTCTATAGAATACCACGGCGCAGCGTCCCATTTGGTGGAGTCGTCTGCCAGCATCGCATAAACGACTGCCGGCGGGGAAAGATCCCGCACAATTGCAGCGATCAGGACTACACTCTCGGCCCCCAGGCAGGTTCACGGCAGGTTGGGTTTAATCCTCCGTCATACCCACCTGCAGACACTTTTTGCAGGTTGCTTGCGTAGGCATTCCCACTTCCTTATAAAAAAAGGTCTAAATTGTTACCTAACTCAGAATCGAATTGTTCAGACTAAAATTGTCGCTTCCGTGGTATGTTACAGTTTTGGCCTAACCAACCTGTCGTATGATGAACTCATTAGTATTTTATGTTATTGCTCCCAACTTAAGTCAAACGCTTAGCCTAGGCGTCCAATTGAATGATTTTAACATCCTATGTCTCCAACTAACAGCGTCGACTTATAAACGAACACAGTTAAAAGACTAACTTAACAAATTTGTGGAAACGGAAAGCATGTACAATAAAATTATGATTGAATAGTATGAATATTAAGTAAATGTTATATACTACGCGTGAAACATGTTTATACTATTGTTTTCCTACTATGCATATAACGTCACAAATCGCCGAACTATTTTAAGACTAGAGTGACCCGAGATAACTCTTGAGTTAAGTGCTCGGTACCTATTCTTATCATTATTTATCGCCTGATAACGTGATGGGCTCTTATCGTGCTGCGTATTACAACTAATGCTTACCTGCTCGACATTGTACAGATTTTTAGGAGAATATTTTAGATTCAATAAACTAGAACGCATCCAGTTTTTGTTTTTTTTTTCCGAGGCGCTCATGCTAGACGCTAGATGCTCTCATCGGTCCATAAACGATCGGCGAGGTTAAGTAACTAGGCTCACGATCAGTCCATAAATGGGTGACGTTTTTATAGATAATGGTATGGAACCCTTTGTGCGCGAGTCCGACTGGCACTTGGCCGGTTTTTTCTTACATCAGCCACCTTGGCTACTCTGATTGCATTGGAGGAGAAGCAATCATACGATCTTCCCAAGACCTAGTATTGGGGCAATTCCTATGGTTTGGGCTGGTTCTTGATGAGATAGTGAATATATTAGTTTATATATTTATTCCATAAGAACGTTCCTCACCATATTAGTGAAGATATTTGCCTAGCGAAAACTACCCTTACTAATGAACACGCAGTAACGTAGAGTCATATGTTATAGTAAAATATAGTATATATTTTAGATTAAATTAACTACAGATAAGCTAATTTTTTTTTGTTGTTTTTGATGTTGTGTTTGCTTATGATGAACCATAATAGAAATCTAAGAGGGCATTCTTTAAAGCTAACCAAACCTCCACGTGCTAGCAACCCCCGAACTCACTTTTTGCCATTTCACATATGATAATATATGATAATAAAACTTGAATACATAAAATTCAATATTTTTATTTTTGATATAGGCTAGGTGAAGGAAATCTACAAACATTTTAATCGTTTTCTGGTATCTGTATGTGGCGCCTCATGATTAAATTTAATTAAAATAACATAAATAAAAATAAAAGCGGTTTTTATTCGCATAGACTTTAAAAAGCGCTTGAAAATAGTCAGAACACGATTGGAATACATAAGTCAACTATACATAATTCATTCTAAATACATTTAGATATTAAGATCGGTGACCTGAATATCTACCTGATCAAATAGGATTACCATTATTTTATTAATATTCATATTCTGTCAATGTTATAAACAATTGTTTATAACATTGACAGAATCTACTATATATTTACATAACTTAAGTAAGTATGTAAATATATAGTGGACGTAAATTAGCTTAACAACGTAACGATTAGCTGGTGCACCTTGTATAGGGAACAAAATATATATTTCTTTTCTCAAAAACTGGTTTTCTTTCATTTGTTTAGTTTCATGGGTAGATGTCGCTATATGTAGTGAATATCACAACGAAACTTCAGTAATTATTGTCAGTATCCTATATTGTATTTTTTAATACAACAAAGGAAACTTAACATAAAAAGAAATATTTGATTATTTAATATGCTTTTAATTAGTTCGCTTTATAAATAGACAGTCTTACGTGGGATGACGCTAGAATGTGTGGGATAAATATAAAATGAGAACGTTTTCCCCATTTCCTTACCGGTCACGTGGAAATCAGGGAAGGAATGAGGAATACTTTTGTGTTTGGAATACGTTTGCGTCACAAGCTTTTTTGGCCATTTCTGGCTGACTGCGATACGAAAATCTACTGTTTACGTCATAATGCCACTGTTAAGCTAACATGACGTTGATATTACGTTATTATTAAATAAAAAATATGGTTTTTGGTTACCTAATTCCAAATTCTAGATAGGTACTATAGACATAGGACACACGTTCAATGTGCAATTACTAGCTAATGGATCGATATTGTGAGCTGCAAAGACATAGCAGCATAAACATATAGACATGTCTTTTAATATTGACTAGCAGATCAAATAGTTTAATCAAAGGGAAATAATTGCTGCTGAATAGAAAAATGGATAGGGCTATGCTCGTAGTTTCCCTGCAGGATCAAATCAGAAATGTCGAAATCCACAGGCGAACCAAAGTTACCGACATAGCCCGAAGAATTGCAAAACGGAAGTGGCAGTGGGCGGGGCACACAGCTCGTAGAACCAACAGCCGTTGAGGCGGAAAGGTTCTCGAGTGGCGACCACGAACCAGAAGACGCAACGTGGGCAGGCCCCCTACAATATGGACTGATGATCTTGTGCGGGTCGCTGGAAATTGCTGGTTGCGAATAGCGCAAGACCGAGAATTCTGATCCTTGGGGGAGGCCTTTGTCCAGCAGTGATTGCGTCCAGCAGTGCATTTTGGCTAATATGATGATGATGAGAAAAATCTACACTCATCATCATCATCATCATGTACGCTGAATTACGTCTACTGTTAAACAACCCCCAAGAATAGGGCGTATGCCATAATCACCACGCAGACGGTTGGCGATCACAGTATAATGTTCACAGTTTACAAAGAGTTGCTGGTACCCGTTCTTTGGTAAATATACCATTGGCACAAACATTTCTACACCCCCCGCGGTATGAGATGGGGTGGCAATATTTATCGCCGTCAGCCACACAGCGGAAACCTACACTAATATACGTTAGTAGACAGAAATTAGTGAATAAGGCGAATAAGTTTATTACAGTAAATATTTTAGTATGTAGGAGGCATGTTCTCGTTGTAAAAACAACATCTGACTCCGACTCTCTTGAGTAAATTGTGGCCGTTAATTATAATAATAATATATATCCTGGGACATTATTTACACACGGCCATCTGATCCCAAATTAAGCAGAGCTTGTACTATGGAAACCAGATAACTGACATACTACTTTTCTTTTGTAAATACATACTTATATAGATAAATTACATATCTGTCCTGGGTGGGAATCGAACCCTCGACGTCCGGCGTGAAAAGCAAGCATTTGCCAACTACGCCAATAGGCCCGCCCATATATGTATGTTGTGAACCTCGAGACACAGGCATTCATTGATCTAGTGCGGTAGATGATATTAAAAAAAACATCAGCCATGGGCAAGATATTGATGACTCGTACGCACGGCTACACGTCAAGCTATACATTTCCAGTATAAGCTGATCTTGCATTGTATCGGATTGCCATACAATGACAGGTCTGCTTATATTGGAAATGTATAGCTTGATATGTAGCCGTGTGTACTCCGTCAATAAATCCCACAAACATCGATTTTTTTCTTCTTCGGTTACCAAAGAAATATCCCAATATTTAAAATTCCGTCAATCCGTGTCCACCGTCCATTTATCAACGCGGTCAATATGATGTCAATCAATAATAGATCAGATTGACGGCAGATTGAACGTGTAACCCTTTGTCTATGAATATTTGCATGTGACAGATCGTGTCTTTCAAGAGTGCTACTGAGTAAGAAAGTGAATGACACATTTCAAAATACGTTCTATGGTATAACTTATATACCATACAAAATATTTTGAAAATTCATTTGATAACTACATCCCGCACAAGTGATCACAGCCTTATTTGGAATTCAGTCTTTTTATGGCTGCTGAAAGCTGAGCTGAGCTGAGGCCCGAATCCCATAAGGGTGCCCTCAGGTATTTTATATTTATTTTATTTTATTTTCAAATTTCGAAAACTTACAGCTAATAGGTAACAATTATTACAGATTAATAAAAAAGAGATGACCAATTAAAAGTTTTCACAAATAAGTAACTTAATAAAAACATAATTTATACAAAGGCAAGTGTTTGTTAGGATATCCTCGCACGCATATCAACTATGTTATTCATTCAGATATTTATAATGCTAAGACTGTTAATTAATTATATTGGCTGCTATTACTCATAAACTCATTACACATGGTTCTTTTTATGCTTGAAGCACTTGAGTGAAAGAGGTCGATGTCGACTCTCTGACTTACAGTGTTATATGTACGGCTCGCCCTGATTAAGAACGAGTTCTGCCTGTAATTGCAATAGGTAGCAGGCGTATGAAAGAATGTCCTGTCGCCTAAGAAATGCTGATGGTATGCTTAATAATGCTATTAGTCGCTTAAATTATGCTACTGTCTGAGAGCCTTCTGCGCTAGCCAACTGCTTGTTGTCTTCAATTCTTTCATTTTAATATAATATAAATTAAAAATAATAGCCAAGTAACTTGTTATTTATTCAAGGATTAAAAATATATGTGATAAGATGGACCGCACGGACGGACTAATATTTGTTATTTGTTACTATTATATACAATATTCTACTATATTTATGTACTGCATTGTGAGCTTGACAAGTACAAGTGTATGTTAATATCCAAGTGCTGAATAAATTTCATTATTTCATTTCATATACATAGCTCGTAAAACCAATGGCCGTTGGGGCAGAAAGGTTCTCGAGTGGCGAGTGTGAACCGGAAGACGCATCGTGGGCGTGGACGTGGACGCACATGATCATCGGTCTATCTTGTGGGGGGGCCTCCCTTCTAGATGGACCGACGATCTTGTGCATGTTGCTGGAAACCGCTGGATGCGAATAGCGCGAGATCGGCAATTGTGAAGATCTTCGGAGGAGGCCTTTGTTAGTGTGGCAGTGGGCGTCTTTCGGCTGATATGATGATGATGATGACGACTACCTAATATCCCAGTCAAAACGACTAATATTCATTTCTTCATTCGACGGCCGTGGCCCAGTTAGTAGTGGACCTGTCTTTTGATTCAAAGGTTACAGGTTCGATCCTCGCATAAGACAAATATTTGTGTTCATGAACATGTCTATTTATCTTGGTCGAGGTGTTTTCACATCAAGCTACCCCAATATGTCAAATTTTCCCAATTGATAGTAAACCTTATGCTTATGTGATATAGTTGAAAATATATAAAAGAAATATGACAGATTGGGGTAAATGGATGTGCTGGCGTCTGTACATATTTACAAAAAAAAAAGAAAATATATATTTCTATCCGTTATTTAGTTTCCGTAGTACAAGCTTTGTTTAGTTTGGCTCGGATATTTATTTTATGTAACAGAGAGACCTAGTTTTTTGGCGTGGCGTGTAATTATTTTGACAAATTTTGCGCCACCTTAGTTTGAATGACATCGTCCATTATGCTTTTACCACCGCCTACTGCTTTGCCAAATATCAAATGGTTAGATGACTGACAATGGTACGAAGAACGGGATTATAATTTATTAATCAATCGTTAAATCCGCTTCAACGTTGACAATTGATTCCGGACCATTTATGACGTCACATGTGCTCATGGAAGCCTTGATTAAGTCTTTTTAGATT
The DNA here is from genome assembly GCA_951640165.1 of Pseudoips prasinana. Lineage (NCBI taxonomy): Eukaryota > Metazoa > Arthropoda > Insecta > Lepidoptera > Nolidae > Pseudoips > Pseudoips prasinana. The sequence goes on along the minus strand of OX621251.1, from coordinate 23,685,011 downwards.
AAGTTAACCTTTATTTATTTGAACGCCATTTAAGAAATCGATGTTCGGTGACATAGCCGGTAGAGCCCCTGGCCAATAGTTCACTTTGCAGTTTATTTGCCAGTTAGTACTATTTATAGATTATGAAACGCAAACGATGTCTTTATTCGATTGATAAGTTGCAAGTGGCTTATTCGGGACTTTATCTGGACATTGTGAAACAGACCCTTAGGATAATTTCAAGCTACCAGACGTCGGGAAGCTCTCCACCGCTTTGTTGTTGAAATCCCAGCATGCCGTACGAAACACTTGGCTTCTTCTTTCATCACACGCGAGGCTAAGATGTGGAACATCATACACCCTCCCAAACGACGTGTATCCAGACTCATATAACATGGGCTTATTCAAGGCTAGAGTGAACAGGCATCTTATGGGTACGCGCGGTCCACCTACGACCACATCTTTACATACCACATCAATAAAATGCTTTTATGTAAATTTTTAGAGGGTCACGACTCTACAACATGTAACTTAATTAACGCACATCCCGAAAATAGTTTGTTAAGAGTCGTTTACTGAATCGATTTATATAATTTTTAATATAGGTAGTTTTTTTTCCAAAATAATTAAATCTCCGGAAATTATTGTCATTTTGACCCTGTACAGTCAAAACAAATTGAAATGGACCGTTTTTTATTTTAATTAGTTTAATAAATTATAACCAGGCAAAATAAGTGTGGGTCTTTGTAACCTTTTGATTAAAAGGAATTATAAATTATATATATGTTTATACACAAAAACGCAACTGTATGGCATGATTATGGTATAGTTTGGTAAAAAATCCAGGACAACAATGAATATGTTTGTGTGTGAATATCACGTGTGGCGCAGCAGGTAAGTCAGTCGCCTCACCACTTTGTGTCCTGGGTTAAATTCCCGCACAGGGCAACAGTATGTGTGACCAATAAGTAGTTGTTTTCAGTCTGGGTGTGTATTGTGTCCGTTATTTACATGTTTTTAAAGTACCCCGCAACACAGGGATTCCTTAGCGAAATATGGACGTGGTCTTTAAAAACAAAAGAAACTGCTTTACTTCACTTATCGTTTACGAAATCTTTTTTGATGTGTACACAAGTAAATTCAGTTCGCAAACAGTAATTAATTAATTACTGTAATTAATTAATTCTAATCCATACAACTGTCTTAATCTTAAGTGACAGTTTAAATACAAGCATAGCAATCACTAGTGCAGAAGATGCGACTATTCTCAATCTTACGAGCTGCCCGCATCTTAGCAGTTACCTCAAATGTCCCTAAGAACTGTAGCACACTCGCAGCAGCAAGAGGTAATCTGTAACGGGATCTAGGGAGATCTTCTCAATGATAACACACGTATTAAACACCAATCACTTATTTTATTGAGATAAAATAATAAAACTAGATTCACAATGTATTCTTTAGCACTCCATTTTTATAACTCTTCACAAAACATCAATCAAACGTAAAATCATACTTTTTATTTGATTCTATACATAATATTATAAACTTCAACTAAACATAATCTCCTTGACAATAACTTAATACAAGCTAGCTTAATGTCACTACCATTATAAAATAAATTGTATAAATGTTTTAACATTCCGTGTACCTAAATATATGTAATATGTAACTAGAAATAATAACTGTATTACTACAAACATGTTCTGACTATTTACAAGCGCTTTTTTAAAGTCCACGTGAATAAAAACCTTTTTTATTTATTTATTTTTTATTTATTTTTATTCGAATTCTATTTCTAATTTTAAAAGCTATGTCCAGCTATTTTAATAAAATGACCAGAATTAGCTATCGATTGAAGGGCCGGTTGGCGTGATTGGTAAATGCTTGCCCAAGACAGATATTTGTGTGCATGAAAATGTCTGATTGTCCTAAGTCTGGGTATCTATATAAATATGTATTTACAAAAGAAAAGGAGTATTATATGTAGTACTAGCGGCCCGGTACGTGTTTCGCTACGCTTTTAAGTATTAGTACAAATTGTTTGTATATGGGAGTATAGAAAGATGTTGATTTTACACATTATCAAGACTTTTTTTAAATTTTCTCTACGTACAAACCTTCCCTGGACTTCCACAAATAATTCAAGACCAAAATTAGCCAAATCGGCAAAGGCGTTGTTGAGTTATAACATTACAACGAAAAGTGGCATTGATTTTTATATATAGAAAGAAGATAGAAGAATATGGAAACCAGATACCTGATGTATCTGGTTTCCATAGTACAAGTTCTGCTTAGATTGCTATCACATGGCCGTGTGTGATTAATGTCCCAGGATATTTATTATAATAATAACTGAATAATATGTGGTTATTTGGAACCATCACACATATTCTATACTACCTTAATCGTCAAAAAACCGGGATTAAATTGACGGCACGTAGATAAGTAGTACTCAACGTAGAAGGCAAACTCCAAAAATGTTACTAGGTACTGAGACCTTGGTTTTCTGTGTCAGTAATATATTGATAAATAATGAATGAATCATTAACAGATTTAATAAAGGAGGAGCGCTCTCAATTCGATGCGTATGTTATATGAGTATTTTTAAAAAATATCTGGGAATCAAAATACAAAATCAATATATAGTGTTAATTTCGCAAATTGTTAGTTTATTCAGGCCGGGATGCAATTTTCAAGCAAAAAACATGCAAGAAGGACAGAAATAAGCAAATTCCATGCGCCATACGATACCCGACACGTGTTTCAGTCCTCCACGGACCATTCTCAAGGGATGCTAACTCGTCAAGGGCTCGATTGAGACTATCCTGAGAGAATATCTTGGGAGAACTAACACGCTACCAACTGAGCCTGAACTAGACAGATCCTGTTCTATGAAAACCAGACAACTGATAATTAATATAATATGGCTAAATCATCATCATCATCATCATATCAGCCGAAAGACGTCCACTGCTGGACAAAGGCCTCCCCCAAGGATCTCCACAATAGCCGGTCCTGCGCTGCCCGCATCCAGCGGCTTCCCGCGATCTACACAAGATCGTCGGTCACCGTGTAGGAGGCCTGCCCACGCTGCGTCTTCCGGTTCGTGGTCGCCACACGAGAACCTTTCTGCCCCATCGGCCGTCAGTTCTACGAGCTATGTGCCCTGCCCACTGCCACAGCAGTTTGGCAATTCTTTGGGCTATGTCGGATACTTTGGTTCGCCTGTGGATCTCAGCATTTCTGATTCGATCTCGCAGGGAAATTCCCAGCATAGCCCCTGGCTAAATAAATTCATCTTATAGATAAATTACCAGCAAGAATAAAGCAAGTAATCATGCTTATCTCTCAAAGATTTGTCTTGGGTGGGGACCGAACCCACAAACACTGATTTAGCAGTCACATTCACTAACCATTATATCAATAGGTCAGTCAAAATTTAAATCTATTACTCCAGCGTTTGTAAACGAAAAATTAAGTACATCCACACTCAGAACAACTACTTATCGGAATCGAACCCGTCAACTTTTTGTGTGACCCGTAAAATATTATGAACCATAAGTAATTATGAAGTACTATTATTTCATTATTTGTAAATATATTGGATATATATGTAGTACACGTATGATTGTTTAGTTTTCCTTATCAAGCAAAGAAATCGAAGTCGGTGCAATCAATTCCGGGATTGCCATTAATAATCACCCATATTTCTATTTTATTTTATTACTTAAGGCAAAACTTACAGCTAGAATACAAATGTCACACAGAATAGAAGATGAAGGCCAATTAAAAGTTTTCACAGATATTTTTGAAAGTTTTAAGACTCATCCTGTTAAAAAATATTTTGTATTTGTTACTCCACTATCATATTATGATGGAGCGATAACATAAGCTGATCAGAGTAGCAAAGTTTTAATGAAAAAATTTAAGCATCATTTATACAGCTCCTGCAAAAGTTATATTAAAGAGTATGGCGTTGTAACACTGCACTTCACAAAATAGTTGACAGGTGTTGGAATCATCATCATCGTATCATAAAAAGACGTTCGCTGCTGAACAAAGGCATCCCCAAAAGATCTCCCCATCATTTTGAGGGGTTTTACCATAATCGCCATCCCTGGCAAACGGGATCGCAGTATGATGGTTATACTCGTAGTACCTACTGTAGTTTCTTCTACGCCCCCCACGTCGTTAGGTGGGGTGTTGATATTCAAATTTGAATTATAATATTATAAGTAATCTGCACGTGGGTATGGTTGCCAGAGGTCATCGGAGTCAACAACACGACTATAGTACAAGCGTCATAGGCTTGATAATCAATTACTTCTACTACTTCATCGTATGATAATGTATCTTATGCAGTAGTGCAGCCCCACTTACACCATATTATGTATATTTTAAAGTTATAAACTGCTACATTATAATATAATATACCTTGCGTGGTTAGCTCCTTGGAGATAAGCCGCCGTAGGACCAGAACGTCGGTAAGGTCGCCAGAGGTCATACACGTCAACATCGCGAGTGTAGTACAAGCGTCATAGGCTTGATAACCAATTACTACTACTACTTCATCGTATGATTATGTGTCTTATGCACTAGTGCAGTCCTACTTACACCATATTATGTATATTTTAAAGTTATAAACTGCTACATTATAATATAATATACCTTGCGTGGTTAGCTCCTTGGAGATAAGCCGCCGTAGGACCAGAACGTCGGTAAGGTCGCCAGAGGTCATACACGTCAACAACGTGAGTGTAGTAGAAGCGTCATAGGCTTGATAACCAATTACTACTACTACTTCATCGTATGATTATGTGTCTTATGCACTAGTGCAGTCCTACTTACACCATATGTATATTTTAAAGTCATACACTTTTGCATCATAATATAATATGCCTTGCGTGGTTAGCTCCTTGGAGATTAGCCGCCGTGGCACCGTCGTTGAAATTAGCATTAACATGATGAATAATAGTGTTCAAGAATTATTATTTTTTGTTTGAAAACAAACGCCCACACTAGGTAAATAAATTCCTGTATCGTAGAGAATCCCTCAGACTCAAACCAGGTATATGTTTGTCACACAAATAGTTATCCTATGCAGGAATCGAACTGGGCGAGCGTATTAGCGAGGTGACTACCACTATGCTACACGTGTAATTAAATATACATACACGGACTCCATGGTGACTAATGCGATTGATACTAGCCCCAGTATAGTCAAGAGCCACAGTAAATACGTAAGACGCAAGTTATTGTGGTACAAACATCGATCGAGGCCGCGCTAACTATGTCGTCATGACGCTATGTTGACACGCCGCGCTCCTGACTTCCTCAATGAATGAATACTGTAATGTTGTTCTGAAAATATTTAGAAAAAGCATGGAAACAATATTTTAATACCAATTATAAACTTGCTTTTCACCCCGGAGGTCGTCCGTTCGATTCCCAGGACAGATATTTGTGTGCATGAACATGTCTGTTGATCCTGAGTCAGAGTGTAATCTACTATATAAAAATAAGTCGGGTTTTCCTTCCTGACATAGCGTCAGGAAGGAAAACCCGACTTATTTTTAATTAACTCCAGAACGCACGAACCGATTTCCACGGTTTTGCATTTGTTGGAAAGGTCTCGGGCTCCGTGAGGTTTATAGCAAAGAAAATTTATAAAATTTAACGCGGGTAACACCGCGGGGCACAGCTAGTTATTTATATAAGTATGTATGTACAAAAAAAGTAGTATATCAGTTATCTGGTTTCATAGTACAAGCTCTGCTTAGTTTACTGTACCATCTCAGTATATATATTATATGAAAACCTACTATATGTGCATAGAAATATCGATTCCTTCTGTAAAAGGAGCGATACAGATATTGTAAATACTAGATATAAGAATAATCTCATATTGCATACTACCCGTCTCCACAAAATAAGTAACTCTTTTATGGGGAAATGTATAAGATTCTATAACAAACTTCCCTATGATATTAGAGAATTGTCAAAATACAAATATTGATTTTGTATTTTGATTGTTATGGATTTCCGCAAAGTAACGCCTGATTCCATTACTTATTAGAGAATTGTCTACGAATAAGTTTCAAAGAATAACATATTAAGCCAAATTGTGTAGCATATTGCATATTACAAAATATCAGATTATTTAAGTGATAAAAGTGCTTGGGATTGAGTTATTCTGAGTCACACACATGATTGCAATTAATCTTAAGTATATTTTATTTAAAAAAAGGATTCCTACTGGGTTTTCTGGCAGTATTTCTCAGTAGCTGCCACGTCATGCACTGCACGGTAGGGTAAAAAAATATGACGATTCCACATAAATGATAAATTTTTACGGAATAAAGAATTTTTGGCTTTGACTTTGGGATCAGAAGGCGGTGTGAAAATAATCTTCCAGGATATTATATTATTATACTACTTTTAATATAGATGAAGCAACCAACGTCTTTATAAACACTCTAAACGTAGTTACAGCTATAGTTATAGTTATACTCTACATCGAAAGTGTGGCCAACCATATACGATTTAGTGGTTCAAGACCTGGATTACCCCAGAACTCCTCCGATATTTCTAAAATCGCGACAAGTTACATCTTAAGCTAAATTACCACAAAAAACTTTTAAAATAAGTGGAAATTACTGTCCGATGCTACTTGAAACTGCTGCTAAAATTGACTACGATAATAAGAGGGTGGACGCGAGTAATTTACTACTAACTGTGCCCCGCGGTTTTACCCGCGTTAAACTTTATAAAATATGGCCTATGTGTTATCCTAACTATAAAAATTAGCCTATGTTCTTTCTCATGGTCTAGACCATCTGTATACCAAATTTCATTCAAATCCGTTCAGTAGTTTTGGCGTGAAAGAGTAACAGACAGACAGACAGACAGAGTTACTTTCGCATTTATAATATTAGTTAGGATTAAATCCTGATCCAAAGGGTTCTATAAACCATACAAATACTTACTTTACCAACATTATCATGAGCTGTGTGGCCAGCAGACTCGATTTTCTGTATGTGAGTCGCTGCTCTAAGCTGTCCACCTCAGTGTTAAAATAGTGGCAGCGATCGTGTGTGTGAGCGTTGTTATAGGAATAGGAATACTAACATAGGTGTAAGTATTATTGTTACTAACAAATGTGAGTCATGTTACACATTTGCTAAAATATCCCAATTTCTAATTCTTCATTCGCACCATATAAAGAAGTCCGTGTTTTCCAAAAAAAATTGTCTCAGAAACTGCAGAAATAGAAGTCATTTTCGGACCACATTCTCCACATATAGCGCAGTACTTGATCTCACTAATAGTTGTTTCTAACTTGGATAAAATTGCAAAGTCTGGCTCTCTCTTCCTACCTGCACATTGCTCGCTGGAGATCTTGTAGCCATATAGACATGACTGATCTGCTGTGTTACGTGAACTATCTGTAAATTATTGCTATCATATACTTAATTTAAAATTATTGACTCTGTCTCAAAATGAATAATGTTATTGTTTCGAAGTTTTTCTTTGGTATACCTAAATATAATCTAAAATAATAAGCATTCAGACAACCGATCGAGCATATATTGTGTTTGCCTACTAAATAATTACTCTAATTGGACCAAATCCCGTGTTCATGCCCGCTTGAGTATGTTTCGCCGGACCGTCTCAACTGGGTCGTGTTGAAACCGGTAGTAGATGAACCCACTGAGTTTGTTTCGCTGGGTCTTCTCAGTTGGGGCGCATTGGATCCGGTGGAAGCATTAAAGCGCGACCGTCGTTATTAACACAAGGTCCGTCATAATAATAATACCTTTAATATAGACAGAACCATTGACAATATGTAGTAAAAATATTAGACTTAAACTAGATAATTAAACATAATCTCTTGACAATAACTTGATACGAGCTAGCTAAATATCATTTCTGTAATAAAATAAATTTTATAAATGTTTTCATACAAGATGTACCTAAATATCTATGTTACTAGAAATAATATCTAATGTATACAACTATATTACTACAAACATGTTCTGACTATTTACAAGCGCTTTTTTAAAGTCTACGTGAATAAAAACCTTTTTTATTTTATTTTTAAAAGTAATAGGCATTTCCTAGATACACCTAAAGCCTTTGATATGCATTCTCCCCTTTCTTTAAACACTCAATTTTAAGAAATTGGTATTGGAGTCATCCACCTACCCCTAATTAACAAAGGACAGGCGTTAATGCGTCTAACTTGGCAACTGGATGAGTGGCGAGCCCTGTACAACCTACGGTGTTCCACAAAGCAATAGAATCGGCCCTATTCTATTTATAAATGATATGCTATCTCAACTAAATATCCCATCCATTTTTTTGTATCCCGATGATACTGCCCTAGTATTTTGCGGTTACAGGAAGTCAGTACTCGAATATCGCAATTTGTATTCCAATTAATATCAGATTGGTTGGCCTGTAGCTTCCTCACTCTGAATATTGTCAATTACCTCACGTTCACTCGCCCACACTTTCCCTTTTCGTTTCTTTATATTATTATGCATATTATTGTGTAATAAAAATCATTATTCGCTATCCTCTCAATACCTATAAACATAAGATACAAATTCTTCGTTTTATTTTACCAATAGCCACTTTTAGTTTATTAATTTAAGAGGGTGAATGCCATACAGGTCGAGAACCCAGTATATACTACAGCTCTCTCAAATGTCTAAATTCAAGTGTAATTTAGCTTATGATTTAGTTTATATGTACCTACAATGTAAGAAATAGGTGATCTATCTATGAAAATAAATTATATATCTACAGTAGGTAAAGTTGACTTCTGGTCTCTCGAAAATTCTAAAAAGTCCTGAAGAGAAGTAGTATATGTAGTATATCAGTTATGTAGTTTCCATAGTACAAGCTCTGCTTAGTTTGGGATCAGATGACCGTGTCTACAGAATGTCCCTGGATATTATAGGAATTTTTATTATTATTATTGTATCAAAGTACACAATAATATAGTAAATGTACCGACTGTTATATAAAATAATAGAGTTATTTACATAGCGCTACGCAATGATAATAACTTCGACACTATGGTCTGTCTTATCTCGGTAACATTAAAATGACACGCTATTTCTTCTGTGAATGATTTATCTTGTAGACTTAGATATTACGTTTACGGTCCACAGCGACATATTATGCGTACACAGGTCTCGACCTATCTACTAGTAATCTAGCGTGTTATTTACTAGCGAATGTATTGAAAAGAATTGTGTGATACACGGGCGTAAAGGTTACTGCCCTGGAGGTGTATTGCGACTGACATGTTCGTTGAGATCAGAGTAACTGATTTTTATTAGCTTTTGAGATTCAAAGCGTTGTTTCTGAGTCGTTTATGTGTTAGCAATAATTAATTAGTGTTATAGTTAATTAAACTACAAATTAAATAATGGCCATATTTAATTTAATTACAGCCAATTGGCGTGGTTGACAAACGCTTAACTTTCACTCCGCAGGTCGTGGGTTTGATTCCCACTCAGGAGCGATATTTGTGTGCGTAAGCATGTCTGTTTGTTCTCAGTCTGGGTGTCATTATCTATTTAAGTATATATTTACAAAATAAAAGTATTACTAGTATATAGGCACAATTTCTTGCCGGACACGGCAATTTTAAAAGTAAATTGTTTAGTTTCAAATTAGTATCTTCACCAATCTGTCTGTGCTCCACTTCCAGTAACGAATATGAACAAACTGCTCACCACATCCTTTGGGAGTGTGATTTAGTTTAGTTAAAGCGATTCCCCGGGACATGCCTGAGCTTCACCGCTCAGTGTCATTTCATTGTGTGCCACTGTTGATCCTGGCTTACAGGAGTTGCAGTGGTGGGTAAGAGGGAGGGACTAGTCCCGATATTACTAGTATATTGTATGTAATATATCAGTTATCTGGTTTCCATAGTACAAACTCTGCTTAGTTTGGGATCACATGACCGTGTGTGAATATTGTCCCGGGATATGATTATTAATTCCCCAATTCTAATAATTTCTAACTTGTATTGTATGTCTTATGGGTAAAATACGTCAAATTAACTATTATTATTGTTATTTATTTTACTTTTTGATATTTTTTCTTCCTTTCTTGAGAGGTATTTTGTAACAGCAGACGGATCATAGCCAAGTGTAAGAAGAGGTTACGTGGTATGCGGAGGAGATGGATGAATTGGTGAAGAATTTCCGATTTCTTATTTTTACAAGCTCGAGACCGTAGACCTACTTTACGGAACAGAGACGTGGCCGTTCTCTTTGGGCCTTATCAGACGGATCAAGGTTACCCAAAGAGTAATCGAGAGAGCTTTGCTTAGAGTTTCCCTGCGAGATCGAACCAAATTAACCCACATAGGCCGAAGAATTGCCAAGTAAAGTGGCAGTGGGCAGAAAGATTGTCCAGTGGCGACCACGAACAGGAAGACGCAGCGTGGGCAGGTCCCCTACAAGATGGAGCGATGATCTTGGCATTGCTGGAGATCGCTGGATGCGGATAGCGCACGGCCGGCAATTGTGGAGATGTTTGGGGAACCCTTTGTCCAGTAGTGGGCGTTTATGACCGTAGACACCTCGTGCTTTCGACTCAGGCTTAAAGGACTTTGTATTTACATGACGTTTACGGGGGTAGAGGTGAACGCAAGTAACATGATCTTCTTACCTTATATTAATATGTATAACTTCAAAGAAATCAGTCCAATAAACTTCATCAAATTCATTTAAGCAAAACTGTAGGTACTCCACCTAAAAAGCCTTTGAACGTGCTTAAGTAGAGCAGACACTCCACTTAGATTAGAATATTTTGCAGAGAATGATTTTTATTATGAAGGTGACTCTATAACAACCACGACAGATGACGAAAAATTGATTATTTTCAATCATTAACCGACTATATCTCTCGTACCTTCATCCTACTAATATTAAAGATGTGAAAGTTTGTGAGTATGGAAGCTTGTTACTCTTTCAAACTTTCAAACGGATTTTGATGAAACTTTGTAGAAATGTAGCTTGTGTATACGAATAAATAATAATACATGGGCTATAATTTTTCAAAATTAGCTCAGCTAGTCGTTTATACATTTGACTGACGAACTTAGAATCTGTACCGTCACCAGTATTAAAGTGAAAAATTGAAATAAAATAATTGCTTCTGTTTTTGTGTGTTTAGTGGGACTCGTAAACGAAGTACGTTTACGAGTCGTTTTTATTTAATTAGTTCAATTCCCTCCTTGTTTGTGATTTCCATTATCCGATAGGGAAAGTTTTCCAGATGATCCCATATTATTATTGTTCAAATCTGTAATTAAAAATGTAATAACCTCCGAGTTCGATCCCCGCCCGTGACAAATATTTTTGTTTATGTACATGTCTACTTGTCTTATTATGGGTGTTTTCTGTGTATTGTAAGTATATATTTACAAATAAAATGGACATAAATATTTCTATACGTTGTTCATATTCATGGTACAAGCTTTGCTAAGTTTGGGCCAGATGGCGCTGTTTGGTGTGCCCCAGATATTATTAGTACTATTATTAAGAAAATCTGATGTCGATTATAACTTTATTTTCGTAAACACAAATGTTTTAAAATATTAGTGGTTGAAGTCTCCTTTTAAGCGTTTAATAGCTTGTGCCAGGAGACTTCTTTCTCCCATATTAAAAAAGAGTTTACATATTATTTTAGTGCTTTTTTACCTAATTTAAAATTTAGTTAAAATAATACACACAGTAAAGGTAAATAAAAAATACTTACATTATAATATCATGCTTGGCTGCGAGTGTTAATGTGTGTCAGTGTGTATGATATGATATGTGTAAGAAAGTGTGTAGAGAAAAGTAGTTTTTATACTACATATTCCAGGAGTATTTCGGTTTCAATATCATATGTTATGTATCATCATATCATATGTTATGTTATGTATTTATGTATTTTTAAGTGTACATAATTTTCGTGTGTGAGTGTGTACAATAAAGAGTATTCTATGTTAATTTTCTTATTCACTCTATTATTATGGTTTTGCAGCATGTGAGTCTTTGGGTATATATCGAGAATTTTATTTATCTTATTATATATGTGGGTTGCGCGCATTATATGGTTATTGAATAATATAAAGTTTATTAAACATTAAAAATACTTTCTCTTTCAGGAATCGTAAATAAGCGTTTTGTATATAATTATGTAATATTACCGGCAGGCGGATCAGAAACCTTCGCGTCCAATTTAGGATATTGCTGGGAAATGCCGTGGGATTGCAGGTTGCCCGGGATTTTCGCTGAGACACGCGCTTTATGATCAGGAAAACATCTCTCTTACATCTATTAGATAATATTTTTCTCGCAATAACTTAGGTAGGTACTGATTTTGTTTATGTCACCCTCTTTTTATTTAGTGTATTGATAGTTTTCTGTTCACTCTATTTCGTCCCATGGACATCAAGCTATCCCAATCTGTCAATTTTTTTTTTTATAGACTTACAACTTTATCATAAAGCGTAGGGTTTACTTTCAATTGGGGAAATTTGACAGATTAGGGTAGCTTGATGTGCTGTCGTATGTACTTGGAGGATGAAATGGTCGAGACTAGTGTAATAAGCCTTCACACGGCTTGAATATTATATCTTTGACTTCACTAAGTGTTAATTCGTAAAATTGTAAAGCATCATTCATTGAAACTCTACTTAGGCGTTGTGATAATATTAAGAGGCCTATTAGAGTCCACTAGCGCCGCCAATCGAAAAAATGTCATAACTCGTAAATAGAATCAAAAATACAAAATGTGGTCTATTATTACTGTAGAAAAGGCAATAACGTAATTTTATAACACATTGTCAACACTTGAAATATAGCTGTTTAGCTAAATCGTGCATTTGTAACAAAAACGGCCGTTAAAGTTTTGAATGCACGATTTAGCTAAACAGCTATATTTCAAGTGTTGACAATTTTTTCGATTGGCGGCGCTTGTGGACTGTAATAGGCCTCTTAAACTGAAACTGACTACACGTGACGCGTAAGACAGTGGCCTCGTCGCTTCGTGTCCCGGGTTCGAATCCCGCGCTGGACAACTATTTGTGTGACCCATACATAGTTGTTCTGAGTCTGGACGTAAATTGTGTCCGTCTGTTATATGTTTGTAAAGTACCCCGCGACACAGGGATTATATACTCTAATGCGGGCGTAGACTTTTTTAAATGATAATATTAAATGAAATGTGGACTAGAGGAATGACTTTGAAAATTCGTAGAATGCCATCCTTATTGACTCAAAAATGTATGAATAACAATTCATTACTACAGTTGCCATGACGGCGATGCATACATACAGTTTGATCTCAGAAGCGATTGATCTTAAAAAAGGCTTTATTGCGTAAGCAGTAAAGGTGGTTTTCATATGGCATGTGTATATTCACTGAGCCATTAAATTTGTCAATCTGTATACCTACCAAATTTATTGTCAATGTATAAATAACAATATATCGTTAACATTCATAACGACCTCATCGAGTACCTTTGATTTGCATAATTAGATACTATGAGTACACTTGTATAATAATTATTTAATTTTGCGATGTTGTCTATGATAATGATTGTTTTTAAATAAATATTTGATGAAGAGGATATTTTAAAGTTGTAGTTTTTCGGACAGGGGCGCATAAGAGCATTGATATTTGATGACTCAAAATTGAGTTCTAAATACATAAAAAATTGGTGAACCTTACAGTAGTCGCAGAGTAGCAGCTTAAGCGAAGTATTACTGAAGACACTCCTTAATAATAACATTAAAATAAAATAAAATTAAAAAGGTTTTATAATTCACGTAGACTTTAAAAAAGCGCTTGTAAATAGTCAGAACATGTTTGTAGTAATATAGTTGTATACATTATTATTTCTATTAACATAGATATTTAGGTACATATTGTATGAAAACATTTATAAAATTTATTTTATTATAGCAATGATATTTAGCTAGCTCGTATCAAGTTATTGTCAAGAAATTATGTTTAATAATCTAGTTTAAGTCTAATATTTTTACTACATATTGTCAATGGTTCTGTCTATATTAAGGTATTATTATTATGACGGACCTTGTGGTAATAACGACGGTAGCGCTTTAATGCTACCACCGGATCCATTAATAATTTTAATGTTGTGTTTCTGCCTGTGAGTAAGGACAGCAACACTTTTTTTGGCTCTTAAAGGCCGCAACGCACCAGTGACTCCTCGGGTGTTACGAGAGTCCATGGGCGGCGGTGATCACTTACCATTAGGTAACCCACTTGCTAGTTTGTCGCCCTTTTATGTAAAAAAAATATGAACATCTGACATTCCTTTTATATTTATTTTACGGAATAATAACATGTCAGATGTTATCTCTGTCATAGAATAACACAAGAACAAAGTGTATTTCCCCTTAACAGTTGACTGAGTAATATCGATGGATAGATTTTATATTTAAGAAGTGTAGGTTAATATAAAATTATTTATCAGCCTCTAGGCTAAATTGTGGTTCAGACGCCAGCACATCTATCTGTCACATTTCAGTGAACCTTATGGTTATGTGATAAAGTTGAAAATCTATAATTCGAAAATCTAGACAATTACAAAAAAGAATTATTTAACATTTTGATAAATAAATTTTATTATTCATTGAAGGATTATTTAGACGACAATTCTATAATTACTCCCTCAAAAAATTGTACCTACATCAACTCACCTACGTTGACAATTATGAATTTATTCGACATTAATATTTAGAATGACATGTAATACGTATTTTGACATTTTTATATTTAAATTAATTATTGTAACCAATGTATTTGTAATATTATTAGTTAAATTATTAATTATGTTAATTAAATACAATATTTGTACGCCTCTGGGCAAAACATAGAGGATCTGCCTGTTTGTAACATCTCACAACTTGTTATAATTTGACCTATGTCAACAAATAAAGATTCTGATTCCGATAAAAGAAATTTGACAGATTGGGGTTGCTGGATATGCTGGCGTCTGTACAAATAAAATACCATAATACGCGCTTTATAAAAAAATTAAATAATTTTTACTAGAAACAAAGTTGTACATATTCAAAAGGAATGTAGTTATGAATTTTACTTATATCTCAAAAGGAATTAAATAAGGTTAAGTTAACAGTTAGTATATACGTAATAATTACCACAAAAAATAAATAAACATTTTTAGCGATTTTCTCTTTTCCGATACTAAGCTGGCCTCAGTTTAGTAGTGGAAAAGAAAAAATCGCTAAAAATGTTTATTTATTTTTTGTTCTAATAGCCAGTTGCACTAGCTAGTTCGTAAGTGATCGTGGATCACTAATAATTTACGAAACAACACCTTATTTTTAGTGCTCTTACAAATGAAAAAAAAAGGGATTTTATTCACGTAAACTTTAAAACGGCGCTTCTTAATAGTCAGAACATGTTTCTGGTAATATAGTTAACTATACATAATTATTTCTACATCCTATAGATATTTAAGTAGGGACACGGATGGTAAGCAAACATTTAGATATAACAGTTAATTTATAATTGTTATGATTTATTTATTTAGCTAATTAATTAATATATATATATATATATATATATATATATATATAGGTAATTGTCAAACTTATATACATATAGGTTTAATTATCACGTAACGTAAAAATCACGTTTGTTGTATGGGAACCCCTTAAATATTTATTTCATTTTGTTTTTTAGTATTTGTCGTTATAGCGGCAACAGAAATACATAATCTGTGAAAATGGCAACTGTCTAACTATCACGTTTCATGAGATATAGCCTGGTGACAGACGGACAGACAGACAGCGAAGTCTTAGTAATAGGGTCCTGTTTTACCCTTTGGGTACGAAACCCTGAAAAAAGAGAAATAGTAATACAAGATTTGGAACAATAATTACTATTTAAAAAAAAATTACAACTATTACGTTGGTGTGAGTGTGTGCGTAATTTATTTGTATTCTTAAAAAAATAAAGAGCCCTATTCTCATTGCGAGCTTTATAAATACATCACGACAAAACACTGTTTATTATCTAGTCAAATTCGTGGATGGTTCAATTAGCTTTTTAAAAACTAAATATTTCAAAGTTATATGAAGAAATAAAAGAATACGTCCGAGAGTGAGATGCTCGTTTAATATTAAATTCACATTCAAATTGTTTCCCACAAATTAACTTGTAACTTATGTGCTAACATACATAATACGTGGAACTGTACCACCCACGATGCCACCTGGCTTGCGCAACTCTAAGCAGGCACAGTAACCATCCTGTGTACCGGGTACATAACTTCTCCCTCCCCAAGCGTGAAATTACCCGAATTATGGTTTACGGGATTCGGGTTATTTCGCGTAGACATCTTAATTTTTAAAACATACAAAATATATCCTAGAAGACACAAAGATAAAATGACATATAGTAAAATAGTAGCCAGGCTTGTATTTTTAATATTCACTGCACTAACATTTTCACTTTTTACACTTTCACTTTCAAGATTTTTGGTCTTTAGCATTTGCATTAGCTCTTTCACATCATCGAAGTTAATATCCTTCATGTCCAGGGTATCATTCCAAGTTAGATTCAAGGATTGAAGTTTCGGGAGGTCAATAATTGGAGTTAATTTCATATTACTATTTCCGTAGAATCGCCGATGCTGGAGTCGAGTATTTTCTAAGGATACTACACAATTTTCGGGAATGTGTAATATGTATGACCCACGTAGAGATTGGTAGGTCACGTTGCTGCTGCAAGTTTCTTTTAATATAGCCACGTCTCTTATATAGACTATCCAATCATTGTTCATAATACGTTGAACCTTTGTGCTTTCCAAATTTACTGAGACAGCATTACAATTGCTTACTTTATCTCGGAGTTGCATTAATTGCTGGACACAAGTTTCCTCTGCGTAAGGTAGGATATTGTCTTCTGTACAGATAAATTGGTTCTCCCCGATTTCCTCGCAGGAGCTCGCGACTGGTAAGTACTTCAGCCCTTTCACCATAAGGTATGGGAATTTGGGAATAATTGCTAGAGTTTTGTTAGTTGTATGATCAAATATAGGAAATGTAAATAATTTATAGTAATTATAAATGTTACCATCGGTTAATGGAATCTCTAAAATAAATGTAATCTGGTTTCCTTTCATAAAAGCTTTGACCGTTATCATTTTCTCTAATTTAACTAAATTACTAGCACTGGCTTCATACATAAGATTTTCTGTACTATCAATATCTTTTAATATAATTAACAATTCAGTAGAATTAATTATAGCTTGGTGCAGCACAGAAACTTTACTTAGGGCTAAGGCGGTCTCAATTTCACTCAATGACATATATATCGAACGGAAATTTATGCTGAAAATGTGAAACATTGTCAGAATTTGCGTAGAGTAAATAGACTGCACTTCCTTATTAATTACTTTCTTAACCAACTCTTCAATAGCTCTTAGTTTTTCATCTAATATCTTTGAATTTACATGTAACGTGTCTGTGCTGTTTATAAAGGTGTCTAGCATTTTTGAAATTATACAAATTTTCTTATCAGTTAACATCTGCTTATGGTTTAATTGTGTAAATAGGGAATCATAGTTAATGGCATCTTCATGATCTAAATTTCCTGTGATTAGTTTGATAATTGATCCCAAGGGATTAATAATGCCTCTTTTTATTCTATAATTAGGAGTCGAATGTGTTGGCAATAGCTGTCCTAGCTTATCTATAGTTATACTACGAAGATATTCTACTTGTTTCCTTAAACCTAAAAAATCAATGGAGTACTGATTACTCTTATCAATTAAATCACTAAACTGCGTATACTTCCTTAAATTAAACTCTAATGTCGTACATATGCCGCTTAAATCTAATACCTTTATGACGGTCCATTTGTCCTCTTGTTTATAGGCTTGTCCAATATTAATTGGTAGCAATCCCGGGTTACGTTCAATCTTTTGAACCTGAAGGCCCTGGTTTGGGATCACCAAGGTCAGAATGACCAGACTGCACCTGTGGAGGGCGTTTGACATTTTTAATAGGCACTTTAGTTTGCCTATGTCCTACAGTAATGGGTACTACATTACGTTTTACTTTATCGGTAACAATAACTTTCTGATATCGAGGCTTATCTTTACTTTTTCTGGTGTTAACATCTTTTGCAAAAATAACTTGTTCCTTTTTTAAGCTAATGTTACTCTCTCCGCCTCTTTTATCCCTAATCTTTTTCTTTTGCTCTACCATTTTATCTGTTAAATGTTGATATAAGAATTTTGTTCTTTTCGCGTGATCTTTTAGTAGTCGTTGCGTATATAACCTATCAAAATCTACATTAAACATCGGATTAGAATCGTTAAGACCGAATACCACCTCGAAGGGTGTTAACCCTGTAGCCGAGTGAATGGCATTATTATAAGCCATTACTGAGTAGGTCATGACGGATGCTGCATCCGTGCATTTTTGTTCGTATTTAGCAAGACGATAGATCTCAATTATCGTAGAGTGAAATCGCTCTACAATACCTGTCGAATTTGGATTATTAGCAGTTGTAATATGTAACTGAATTTTGTACATAGATGTCATATCTCTAATCATTTCGTTGTTAAACTCCGAACCGGGGTCACAGCTTATTTTTGTAGGAACTCCATACATAGAGAAATACTTTATGAGAGCTCTAACTACTTCACCTGTTGATCTATTACTTATCTCTATGGCTTGGCCTAGCTTACTGAATGCGTCAACGATTGTTAAATAATATTGGTTTTCTATACTAAAAATATCCATGAAAATTTCTTGAAAGGGAGCGCTCTGGGTTTGTGTTAATTGAAGCATAGGTTTTATGGGTTTTCTATCATATTTCATTTTATTGCATGATTCACATACATTCAAAACTGCAGAAATAGTCTCTTGCATCCTATCCCAATAAAAGTTTCTTTTGATCCTTAACATTGTTTCCTTAATTCCTCTATGGCATGTTAACCCATCATGATATTTTAAAATGATTGCTTTTTGTTCTTTTTCATCTTCCACATAAACTACACGCTTCGTACATTCATAAAATCTACCATTCCTTGCTTAAATAGACTAATAATAATATTGGAAAAGTCTCGTCTATGCTCGGGTTTTTCAAAGTATATAAAGTACTTGGTTTTTGGTTTAATATATTCTTTAAGGAATTTCTTTATTAAATCTAAGTTACCAACTGGTAAGAAAACTTCCAACACCTTTTGTTTTTCCCTAGACAAATTTGTAACCTGAATATCGTTTTTAAACCATTCAAAGAATAAAATTTGGTTTGGTTTCGTATCAATGGCCTCCTGAAGTATTGGAATGCCATATGATTCCATATCGGCTGCTGAATGAACTGTAATAGTACTGCTATTATCTGATCTTACGGGATAATTCCGGTCTACTGAGTCTACTGACATCGTCTCTTCTGAGTCTGCCGTTATCGTCCTTTCTGAGTCAGAAATAGTAATTGTGTCAGAGGAGTCACGATTTTTTAAATCTTTACCTGTTTTATCAGTCTTTTGATCAGTTCTATTCCTAATTTCCGTTTCGTTGTCATCAATGTTAACAGCCATTGACTGAGTTTCGTCATCATTATCAGAGTCGAGAGCGTTAATTTTGATCCGAGAAAGCGCGTCAGCATTAGTATTTTGCTTTCCATTTTTATATATTACGTCAAAGTCATATTCTTGCAGTCGTAGTCGCCACCGAGTTAATTTACTATTAGGCTCTTTTAAAGAATACAGCCAAGCTAATGGCCTGTGATCAGTATAGATAATAAATTTGCGGCCGTAAAGGTAGGGTCTAAAATATTTAACTGCCCAGATAATTGCTAATAGCTCACGTTCGATAGTACTATACCTACTTTCAGTGTCACTCAATGTCCTGCTCGCATATGCTATCGGTTTGTCGCTACCAATCGGTCCTTGAGACAGAACTGCCCCTAAAGCCACAGTGGAAGCATCTGTTGTTAAAATAAAGGGTTTGTCAAAGTCTGGGTACCGTAGTAAAGGCACGGTTGTAAGTAGTTCTTTACATTTTTCAAAAGCGTCAATATAATTTTTGTCGATTATAACTTTATTGCGTTTCTTTAGGCAGTTAGTCAACGGTTGCGTAACTTTTGCGAAGTCCCTTATGAAGCGTCGGTAATATCCTATTAGTCCTAAAAAGCTCTTTATTTCTGTAGTGGTCTTAGGTAAGGGGTAGTCAAGTACTGTCTGAATTTTGTCATTGTTGGGTTTAAGTCCATCCTTTGTGATCGTGTGTCCTAAATAAAGCACTTCTTTTCGTAAAAATTCTGGCTTATCTAATTGTATTTTAAGATTAGTTTCCCTGAGACGTGTAAATACTGTTCGTAGTTTTTCTAAATGTTCCTGTAAGCTATTTGAAAAAATAATTATGTCATCGAGATAAACAAGACAATGTATGCCTTGTAACCCTCTTAATATGTTATCCATTGCCCGCTGAAAGGTAGCAGGGGCTGTTTTAAGGCCAAACGGCATTGGAAGGAATTGAAAATGTCCAAATTCTGTACTAAATGCAGTCTTCTGCCTATCCTCTTCATTAACTTCTATTTGGTGATAGCCAGACGCTAAGTCAATTGTCGAAAAATATATACTTTTGCCTAATTTATCGAAAAGATCTAATATGTTTGGTAGTGGGTATTTGTCATCTACAGTAATTTCATTTAATCGCCGATAATCAATAACCATTCTATATTTTAGTTTTCCTGATGCATCTGGTTTCTTTGGAACAAGATGGACCGGTGCACTCCATGGAGAGTGTGATTCCTCTATAACATTATCTTTTAGTAGTTTGTCTACTTGTTCTTTAATTTCAGCTGCTTGCGCAGGGGGTTGACGATAGGGCCTTACATATATTGGATCCTCATTTTTCGTCCGAATTACGTGTTTAACTTGACCAGTGAAAGTTAATGGGAGTTGTTCGCAATAAAAAATATCCTTAAATTCTTTACATAATTCAAATATAGACTTTCGTTCCTCCTCGTTCATATGTTCTAAGCGTAATTTGTTTAAATTTTCTTCTAGTAAAGCGTCTACTTCAATATCTTTCATACCTTTTGTAAAATTTATATTACAATTATTATCCTCATACTTGATGATTTTAAATGGTTTCCTCACTGTCATTACTGCCTCTTGCTCTAAACTATTTTGTATTATTGTGGTTGCATATCCATTTTTACAGTTAACTAAAGCAGTGGGCATTCTCACACCCTCACAAAACTCCTTATATTCTAATATGCCTACTCCTGTATGTAAATCTGTAGGTAGTTTTACACGTTGTTCTGTTCGCGGTGCTATTTTCACTTGGTAACTAGAACTATTATGAATTATAGGGATAGATGTTGTACTGGTTTTTAAAATGTAACGTTTTAAATCAATTAGAGCGCCAACCTGCCTTAATAGATCATCACCGATGACACCGTCATAACGTGAATCTACATCGTAGAGATAAAACTTATGGTGATCATTACTCTTGAAAGTTGGCGGTAACGGAATTTCTATAACTTCTGAATGCGCACTAGATGCATGAGTACTTATGACCTTAAACGGTTCATAGCGTAAAGCGTATGGAAAATATTCGTATGCTTTCCTAGGGCTGATAAATGACCTCATACTACCAGTGTCTATCATAAATTTTGAATCAATTTCTGGAATATAAATATAGGGTAACTTAAGGCTAGGGTCACAATTAATTTCTATTACCTCTGGGCGTTTTGAATCAAGGCCATATGAAAATTTTGTGAGTCTTCGGAATTTTCTGGAGGTGCGCTTTCACTATCTGAGTTTTGAGAATCGGGAAAAGATACATGCGGTTCAGTCTGTTCATATGGATCTGTATAGTAATCATAGTACAACTTGTCACTAAAATCGTTTTGTTCGTAGTTATTATGATCGAATGCTTGTTCATTGTAAAACTGTAATTCATTTAATTTAAAACCTCTATTCGTATTTTGTGCCGGTGCAGTACGCATTGTGACATCTGATGATATGTTTCCTTGATTATTTGTTAAATTCGGTTTATAACCGAACTGGGAAAAGCCTGGGTTTGAAGGGCGATTTCCAAATTGGTGTGGGCGCATCCCTAATGGTTGAGGGTGCATCCCAAATTGTTGAGGGCGCATATTAAATGGGGGTCGAGTACCAAACGTGGGCCTATACCCTAACTGGGGTCTATAACCAAATTGTTGTTGCCCGTTCTGTTGAGATCTATGCTGCAACGCTTGACCTTGACCAGGTGCTATACCAAACTTAAATTTTGGAGATAAAAATTGGTTAGTCGGGTTATTATTGAATCTAGCCGGTTGCGTATTATTCCCGAAACTAAATGTTGTTGGTGTAACCGGGAGCTGAGCAGAAGAGTTTTGTTTTAACGCTGTTTTATTTCGAGCGGTGTATTGTTCGTGGAAATTGACCTCTTCCATAACTATGCTTAAGGCCCCTTCGAGAGTTTGAGGTGTTTTCAAACGAACAATTCTGACCATGTACTCGGGTAAATTATACAGAAATACATTAAGGGAAGTATTATTATAAATTGTAATTTTACTTCTTTTAAGGTCGGCATCTAGAAGTGAATTAACTTTTGATATTAAATTAGACCTTACAGACTGAATTCTATTGCAAAGTTCGAGGTATGATTCACCCTGTTTAATTTTGATCGACTCTAACTCTATCGCAATGCATTCTTCGCTGCGTGGATCCCCAAAATGTTGCGTTAGTAATTTTTTAAACTCATCCCAAGTCACAATATCTTCCCGTTCACTAATGAGAGCCGCGGCCTTGTCCACGAGACGGCTCATTATTGTGTGCATAACGTAAGTATTTTGGACGGGCCCCCCGACATATTTGTTAATTACATATTCACATTGTCTTATAAATAAGCTAAGTTGCCGCTTATCTCCACCGAAAAGGGGAATAATTTTAATCATTTCGTTCGGAATAAGAACGACTCGCTCCAAATTATCGGTTGCCATTATTAATTATTTTTTTTTGTGTAATATAAGTGAAATATAGATCACTGTAATTACCTATTTACACTTACAAAATAGTAGTATAATTTTAATATTACTTAATATAATTTACAGTAAATGTCTGTAAAATATGTATCTAAAAGTATTTAAATGCTTTTCAATTAAAAAAATTTCTAATTATCTTTTAACTACTAACACGTTATATAATTAAAGTCCGATATCATAAATTTCATACGAAAACCAGACTACAGTTAAAAAGAGAGATTTCCAAGCTCTATTTAACAAAACTCAACAATTAAAATAAAATGGCATAAAGACGGGATGGTGAAAAAGCTTACTCACCAACCAGCCGGCATCGCCATCAGCTTCGCTCCAACCACTTGACAAATTTATTTGTTCGATAGATCGCTGCGTACACGCCCGGAACCGCGATTTTCGTGAAAATCCACACAAAATCTCGCGTAGACGCGTATTTGACAGCGATCCTGTCCTCAGCGCCAGTCAAATTCGTGGATGGTTCAATTAGCTTTTTAAAAACTAAATATTTCAAAGTTATATGAAGAAATAAAAGAATACGTCCGAACAGAGTGAGATGCTCGTTTAATATTAAATTCACATTCAAATTGTTTCCCACAAATTAACTTGTAACTTATGTGCTAACATACATAATACGTGGAACTGTACCACCCACGATGCCACCTGGCTTGCGCAACTCTAAGCAGGCACAGTAACCATCCTGTGTGGTACCGGGTACATAACTATCTAGACCATCTATTTTTTTTACATATATCTTTGTGACAAATACACAAACTATTTGTCAACCTGTCCCAACAATCGCGTGTTTAATAAAATACATTCTAATCATAAAGACAAATTAACACACGTGAGTGTTCAGATGTAAAAGTTTATTAAATATAAAACTATGCTCAATTTTCATGACTATTAGATAAATTGGTCGCTTTCTCCACGACATTTTTACTTAAAACTTTCTACATGTTTCATTATTGCCTGACATTTTCCCTTTACGCGCGGAACTTAAGTCAGTGCGCAATAGTATGTGTCCTCCCAATTTGCTCGCTTTTAATCAATAAATTGGCAAATCCCAATACCACTGCCTTACTCTAACTTTTAACTTCTTTTCTGTTCCTTTCTTCTCCTAAAGGACTCTCTTAAAGATGCACTTGCGGCTCCTCTGGTGTTACGAGTGTCCATGGGCGATGGTGATCACTTATTATCAGGTACGGTACGTTAGCCGTGAAAAAAATTATTACAAAGTTTACAGGTAGTCAGGAGTCTAATAGAAACCAAGCATGTGGTCTAAAAATATTAGTAATTTCATATGGATTTTGATGTGAGATGAAAGTCAGTCGGTACATTCTAGAACTGAAGAATTATTTCATATTAGGTTAATGTAATTGGAGGTGATTGTTATAACTAAAATATATTATTATCAACGAATGGCGCAGTGGTACCCATAAGTAGCTGTACAGACGCCAGCACATCAAGCTGCGAACGTTATGCTTAACTGATAAAGTTGAAAATCTATAAAAGAAAATTGACAGATTAGGGGTAGCTGGATGTGCCGGGGTCTGTACTCCGCGAGACACGGAATAATATACATAGTGCGTGCCTGTTCAGGTAAATGTGACCTGGACTCTATACATCCACTCTTTATTTTGAAACAAAACACTGATTGAGTGGAAAGCCTTGAAGGTGTACTGAAGCCTTTTCAAACCTTTTTCCTGTTTCATGCGGTCACCGAGGACCCGTGAAAGTTATTTATCAATGAATGATTGATGAAGGTTACTGATAGGAAGGACTGGGCTACATACTACATATTTGTCTTAAGAGTCGAAAGTCGCAACAAATTCTGGTACAGGTGTAGTGATTGATGGCATTTAGAGAACTCACTTTAAGAGATATTTACAAAAAAGCTATTTAACAGGTGTTAGATTCAATTTCAACAGGCGGGTTGGCGTGGTTGGTGAATACTTGCCTTTCACGCCGCAGGTCGTGGGTTCGATTCCCATCCAGGACCAATATTTGTGTGCATGAATATGTCTGTTTATCCTGAGTCTGGGTGTAATTATATATATAAGTATGTATTTACAGAAGCAAAGTAGTGTATGTAGTATACCAATTAATCTGGTTTCCATAGTACAAGCTCTGCTTAGTTTGGGATCAGGTGGCTGTGTGTAAACAAGTTCCCAGGAATGTCCCAGGATATTATATTATACATACATACATACATAGACTCACGCCTGTTTCCCAGAGGGGTAGGCAGAGACAACGGATTTCCATTTCTCACGATCTTTGTTTATATTATATTATGATGTATTATAAAATAAAATTAGTACCTATATGTAGTAGGTATATTAGTTATCTGGTTTCCATGGTACAAGCACTGCTTTGTTTGGAATCAGATGGCCGTGTGTGAATAATGTCGCAGGATATTATTATAATTATTAGTTTAGATTTGATTGGCCCGTTGGGTGAGTTCTATCGCCATCCAGGCTAAATCTTTATGTGATGAGCAGGATCATTTATTCCGTCTGGGTGTAATTTATGTATAGTATGCATATATGACGGCCACCGTAGCCTAGATGGTAGTGCTCCTGCCTACGAAGCTGGTGGTCCTGGGTTCGAATCCCGGTAAGTGCAAATATTTGTGTGATGAGCACGAATATTTGTTTCTGAGTCATGGATGTTTTCTATGTATTTAAGTATTTATCTATCTATATAAGTATGTATATCGTCGCCCGGTACCCATAGTACAAGCTTTGCTTAATTTGAGGCTAGGATGATCTGTGTGACATTGTCCCTTGTCCCTAAATATTATTATTATATTATTAAGATCTATTTTAATATGTTTATCGGTTGTCTAGTTGCCATAGAACAGGCTCGGCGTAGTTGGAGTTCAGATGGCAGTGTGTTAATTATTATTTTACACCCAGACATAGAACAAAAACCGTATAAAGCCAAAGTGGGTCGCTAGTGTATAAAAAAGATAACAATAATCTTCTACTATATAAAAATAAGTCGGGTTTTCCTTTCTGACTCTATAACTCCAGAACGCATGAACCGATTTCCACGGTTTTGCATTCGTTGGAAAGGTCTCGGGCTCCGTGAGGTTTATAGCAAAGAAAATTTATAAAATTTGACGCGGGTAACACCGCGGGGCACAGCTAGTATAATATATATATGTATAAGTATTTATGTAAACATATGAATGTATGACCTATACCTACCTATTACTGTGGTTTTTTAGTTTGTCCAGTCGCTGGTCTGGTGGAAAAAACTCTTAAAAATAAAGAAAGCAAGAAAGAAAAAGGTTTAAACAGTAACTACCTTTAATATTTTGATTTTAAGTAACTCGCTCTATAAATTGTTTGTTATCTGTGTTTAAAAATGAATAAATATCATGTAATGTATGCTTTTTACATGTTGCTACCATTGATTTTATTTAAGTACCTATTATAATGCTTTAGAAAACTTACAGGTCGATTACAAATGACACATAGGATAAAAGATGAAGACCAATTTAGCGCTAGATGAAGTAACGTTCTATAAACTAAACCTCTGGCGGCGAAAGGATTCGACTCAAATGGTGCACGTTAGGCGCAGCGGCTAAGACAGTCGCCTCGCCTCCTCGTGTCGCGGGTTCGAGTCCCGCGTCGGACAACTATTGTGACCCATAAATAGTTTTTCTGAGTTTGGATGTAATTTGTGTCCGTCTATTATATGTTTGTAAAGTACCCCGCGACACAGGGATTAAATTCCATAGTGCAGGCGTTGTCTTTAAAATAAATGGTGAATCCATTCGATCTGGTTGCATTGGACGAGGCTTATTCGCAATGTGGACGTATCTTTCTTGGGTCTCACCAACACGCGACGGAAAACACGATGTAGTAAAACCAAGTCATGCAACAGGTGATAATTTTAATTTAAATTATTTTTGTCAAGGTGCGACATAAATAGCGGAGGAATTTTAAGAAGCGTAATCTACCAATGAAACTGAATAAAAACAAGCAAGAAAAAGATTTAAACAGTAACTACCTTGAATATTTTGATTTTAAGTAACTCGC
This sequence comes from Pseudoips prasinana, assembly GCA_951640165.1. Lineage (NCBI taxonomy): Eukaryota > Metazoa > Arthropoda > Insecta > Lepidoptera > Nolidae > Pseudoips > Pseudoips prasinana. The sequence goes on along the minus strand of OX621251.1, from coordinate 23,657,910 downwards.
TTTATGGATTGTATGTTTTCTGTGTATAAAAATGAATAATTATCATGAAATAGCTTTCCTACATGTTGCTACCATCGATTTTATTTAAGTACCTATTATAATGCTTTAGAAAACTTACAGCTCGATTACAAATGACACATAGAATAAGAGATGTAGGCCAATTTAGCGCTAGATGAAGTAACGTTCTATATCCTAAACCTCCGGCGGCGAAAGGATTCGACTCAAATGGTGCACGTTAGGCGCAGCGGCTAAGACAGTCGCATCACCTCTTCGTGGCGCGGGTTTGAGTCCCGCGTCGGACAACTATTTGTGTGACCCATAAATAGTTGTTCTGAGTCTGGATGTAATTTGTGTCCGTCTATTATATGTTTGTATAGTACCCCGCGACACAGGAATTCCATAGTGCAGGCATTGTCTTTAAAATAAATGGTGAATCCATTCGATCTGGTTGCGTTTGACGAGGCCTATTCGCAAATGTGGCCGTATCTTTCTTGGCACAAAACACGATATAGTAAAACCAAGTCATGCAACAGGTGATAATTTTTATTTAAATGATTTTTATCAAGGAGCGACATAAATAGCGGAGGGATTTCTACCAATGAAACTGAATAAAAACCAAACTCAAAAATGGGAAATTATATTTTTTTCATCCGGCAAGTCGAACGATATAACCCGACAGATCAAATTTAGAATTTCATTCCTAATACCTTTACAAAGGATGGAGGTGTTATCCATCAGCTTTGTTTCAATAGACATTTTTCTCAAATAACTGAAAGGCCAGTAAGGAAAGCAAGCGCATCACCTGATGGTAAGTCACCATGGAAATTTGCATGTTTAAGATTGTATTATATCTGTATTTCATTTATTAATTTTCGTTACAAAAGTACCATTACATGTCGTACCTAATGCGATAGCTTTATATAAATATACACAATCGAGGGATACCATGATCCGACTTTGACCTTACAGTTTAAATTCTGATTGCTTAGTTTACATCAAAAGTTTATAAACAGATTGAAACCTCTTACTATTATTCCATTTTTAAAATTTAAATTTTGAAAATGTAATAAAAGAGGCTTTGTAAATAAAAAAGAAAAAACAGAATATGGCGGCCAAATTTGTAGTAATTCGTTACGATAAGGAAAATTTAAATTGTTTTATCAATTAATTAAAATATCTTTTCATTGATTAATACATTTTTATTTTAATGTGCTTTGTAAGCTTTAAGAGTTATTTAATTTGAGTCAATATGAAATGTACAGAAGCCAGCACATCCAGCTACCCCAATCTGTCAATTTTCTTTTATAGATCTTTACTTTAGCAGAGTAGTTTGTCCAAACGACCACCAGAAGACAACCCACTATTATCATATACCTATACGGAATTAAGGTGTTGGCCTAGTATGATGTAATTTACTTACTTTCTTATATACGATAAGAATGCGGTCATTTGGAGAAACCACTCTAGTAGAGTAGTGTAAAGTAGAAACCACGTAGTGTAGGTGTCAGAGTTGTTCAAGCCGCCAACTAGACCTCAGACATGGCTGAGGCTCTCTTCACACTAGCGTGTGTCCAGCGTAGGCGTTCGATAAAGGGATGCGCAGCGCAGACGCCGTGACTACGCGGCGCTGGCGCTACGTTGCCGCGGAGTCAGTGCAAGGGTATGAATACGCTGCGTTAGCGCCGCAGGTGCGCGCCGCGTAACTACGGAGTCACGTACAATGTAATGACAACGCAATTGTGTGACGTCTAACGCTGCGCTAGCGCGGCGTTCAATTGACTCCAGAAGAAACGCCGCAACAACGCGACGCCTGCGCCGCGTTGACGCGGCGTCGCGCAGCATCTGAGCTGCGCATACGTTTATCGAACGCCTGCACTGGACAAATGCTAGTGTGAAAGCGCTCTTAACGACAGTTGTCTAGCGACTACAACCGGGATCGGCAGCTTAACATGCCCTCTGAAGCACGGAGAGTATGTTCAAACATCCCACTAGGTCTTTGACATGGCTTAACGACGGTTTTCTAACAACTACAACCGGTTTCGGCAGCTAACGTGCCCTCTGAAGCACGGAGAGTGGAAACGCTCAGGAATAAAGCACTTTGGTGTTCATCCATCTATGGACTGACCGCGAGCTTAGTTGCCTAACCTCGCTGATCACTTACGGACCGGTGAGAGCACCTCAATGATGTCATTGTTCTGAATTTACCTCAAATCATAAATACTTAACATTGTCTTCATGCAATAGTGGACAATAATTTGTACTGAAGGCATTCCCGGTAATGGAAGATGAAAATTCTTTGTACTTGTTTGATACAAAGAAATTTTCTCGTCCATTACCGGTTCGGGTTAAAAATGATTGAAAATATTATTTACCAGGGTCATCGACCTATAGTAATAAAGAATGGAGAGTATACTTTTTCCTTTGTTGTTTTCAAACAATGTTTAATACAACAGATAAGGAATTCGAAAATAAAAGTATACCTAAGCCTCTACCTCTAGATACACAATAGCTTATTTCAAGTATTGGTATATGGATTGGTATGTAATGGACCAATCCAAATGAAAAACCCCGCACACATTGGTGATAGTGGGTCGAAACTATGACCTAGTATAATTAAAAATTAATTATATTAAAAAGACACGTGTAATTATGTTTTGTCTCAATAATCATCATCATCAACATATCAATCGAAAAACGTTCACTGTTGGACAAAGGCCAAAGATCTCCACAATTGCCGGTCTTGCGCTATTCGCATCCAACAGTTTCCAGCAACCCGCACAAGATCATCGGTCCATCTTGTAGGGGGCCTGCCCCCGCTGCGTCTTCCGGTTCGTGGTCGCCACTCTAGAACCTTTCTGCCTCTACGGCCGTCGGTTCTACGAGCTATGTGCCCCGCCCAGTGTCACTTCTGTTTTGCAATTCTTCGGGCTATGTCGGTGACTTTGGTTCGCCTGCGGAGATCGACACTTCTGATTCGAGCCTACAGGGAAACTCCGAGCATAGCCCTCTCCATTGCTCTTTGGGTGACCTTGAGTCTTCTAATGAGGCCCATAGTGAGCGACTACGTCTCTGTTCCGTAAGTCATCACTGGCAACACACACTGGTCGAAGACTTTCGACTTGAGACACTGCGCTATTTTGGTCGAGAAGATGTTACGTACCTTCCCGAACGCTGCCCAGCCGAGTTGCATTCTACGATTGGATGTCTCAATAATAAGACCTACAAATCACAAACTAAACAAAGAAATTAACTAAAAATGTTAATTTTATTTTCTATAGACTATAATATTGATGCAACAGTCATTACTTTGGATATACATTAGTTTGGACTTGTATACCGTTATGAAGTTAAATATATTACCATCCTAATAGAACCGTCCACGGCGGCCAGTCTCAATGGAGACTAGCCATCTGAGCCGTACATAGTGCAGAAGTATGTGCGCAAACATACATGCACTTTCAATTCCATCAATCTCATGATCCGATGGGTTGAACAGAGTCGTCCGGAAAGATGGTCAGGTACAGGACCGACGGCTTTATGTGCTATTGTATATTATTATTGAATTTCGAAGAATACTAGCACATTTTTAGAAAGTCTATACTGTAATTTTATAACCTATAAGACATTTAAATGTGAGAAGGCTGCGCCCTAAATTCTAGGCCTTAAGTAATATTTGTCAGGGCCTTAAGTTTAAACTCTTATGCCGCTTTAAAATTAAGATATAAGTTATTACTTAAGTGCGCCGCATTCTTCAGATACCACACGTAACATATTTGAAGATAAATCGACGTATATCTCCGTCGACGAGGACTAGATGCTATTAGACTCAACGCTATCTCATCAGTGGATATGTTTGGTGTACTAAAACCGCTCTTATTGCTATCGTAATAAAGATACGTCAAAGGTCAAAGGATACATGTAAAATTTGCCCTGAGTGAGATAGAATATAATACTTTCTAACTACACGCGGAAAACTGCATATTGTCAAAGACAATAAAGACTTGAAAAGAGATTTAGTTTTTTTTTTTTTAACGTCTACTAAATATAAAACTCTAATCTAGGAAATCTAATACCTGTGTCGCGGGGTACTTTACAAACATATAATAGACGGACACAAGTTACATCCAGACACAGAACAACTATTTATGGGACACACAAATAGTTGTCCAGTGCGGGACTCGAACCCGCGACTCGAATCAGCGATGCGACTGTCTTAGCAGCTGCGCCATACGTGCAGTCAGTTCATATGTTTTTTTTTTTACATGTTATTTACGAGTACCCTTACACTGCCTCACCTGATAATAGAGGCAGGCTCAATTAATCAGATCAAATAAAATTATTGACTACTTAAGTAGGTACTGGGTGACGGCAACGAATATCAGAATATCATCACCCCATCTAATCCCGTGGGGGGCGTAGAAATCGGTGCTCCCCTTTTGCGCCATGTCCCAGATGGTGATGAAGTCTGCCTAAACCCTAAACTAAATCCCCGCACGCGTGGGTGATAGTGGGTCCAAACTAAGACCTAGTATAATTAAAAATGAATTTAATTAAAAAGACACGTGTAATTATGTTTTGTCTCAATAATAAGACCTATAAATCTTAAACTAAATTTAAAACCGGAAAGTGCGAGTCGGACTCGTGCACGAAGGAATATCTACCAGAGGATGGGCACTGGGCAGCAGCTTCTTTCTGAGTATAATATCCCCAAGATAATTCCTCAGGCAGGCTTTTGCCCAACTGTGGACTTCTTACAGCTGTTATGATGATAATGATTAAGTAACCCGTGTAACATATATATATTTATTTATTACTAGCTGTGCCCCACGGTTTTACCCGCGTGATTTTTAATTTTATAAATTATCACAGCTCCTCCCCCGTATGTAGCCTATATGTTGACCCGACCTCTTAGTAGTATTCATGCAAAATTTGAAGTAAATCCATGCAGTACGTTTTGAGTTTAGCCCGGACATACATACAGACAAGCAGACACACAGACAAAAATTCTAAAAACTATATTGTTGGCTTCGATATCGATTGTAGATCACGCTGAACACATCACTGTAATTTAGAATGATGATAGGTTACACTCAGATTAAAACCCTAAACATAGGCTACAATATATTGTTAGCTTACAATAATCATAAAATAGCTTACAATAATCATAAACTATTATTAACCATGTTCCTAATCGTTATTATATCACTAGAAACACACAAAAATAGATAAAATTTACATTTCCTGTATATAAATTTGTTTGCGTGGTGGGCATGGGATGCAAATCACATTTTCCTTTTAGTACCATAATCGACAACATTATTTTAAAATGTATGCTATAGATAAAGTTGTGCGTTAAGTTTACATGACTTTAGATGATTTTAAACATGCGAGAAGGCTAAGATAAGTATCTAGTTTCCACACATCATCAGAAAACTGGGCCACTATTATAATAATAATATCCTGGGACATTATTCACACACGGCCATCTGATCCCAAACTAAGCAGAGCTTGTACTATGGAAACCAGATAATTTACACCCAGACTCAGGAAAATGTTCATGCTCACAAATATCTGTCTCGAGTGGGAATCGAACCCACGACCTGCGCCGTGAAAGGCAGCCAACCACGCCAACAGGCCCGTCTAGCAACTATTAGTTTTGCTCGGGAAAATGATGCCGATTTTGGTAAAAGATGGAAAAGTAGTTTTGGGCACATTCAGTTCAGCCCATCAAATGTCCTTAAGTTGTGATCAGGTGAGACTAGCTTCAAATTAATTCTAATCTTCGTAAAGGATACCATAGATCTTCGCATAGTTATTTAGAATTGTAGAGTCGTTTCAAGTATATAAATGCCTCAATTTAAGTAAATTTTTGCTCTATATCAGGCGGTACTTAATCTAATACAGATATCTTCATTCATGTTACTCATAGATATAAAATATAAGATTGAGGCTAACTGGATATATGATTTCTTCAATCGGTACGTAAACGATCGATGAGCCAGTAGATAGTGCCAGAATTTTTTAAGCCCCCGTATGTGTCTGATGAGACTAAATGACTATAGCTCGGATCTAGAGCTAAACTGTCTCCGGAGCGTAAGGATTCTTAGAAAATAAACAATAGGTTTTAAATAAATGACCACCGGGACCTATGACAATTAAGATAGAGGTGTTCCAAACACTCTAACAAATGCTTAGAAATTAAACTACTCTCTTCTAGATACCTAAGGCCTAGAGATACCACCAAGCCTTAAGAACACGTAAGGTTTATATAGGCGTACCGTCGATAAATTTAATTAGAAATGCTTACAAATTAATCTTCTGGGCTGTCAACCATCTTTAGACCGAAGGTATATATAGGCCTGGCTATTATCATACAATCACATCAGACACCTACAGGTGGCTGGAACGTTTCTGACACTAGAATAACCATTGTCTAGTCTTATATTGTATGTATCCAAGAACGAATAAATTGTTCATAACATTCTATCAAATCTTTAACATACTCGTAAAACCCGTAGTTCTATCACTGTTTCGCACAAACATTAATTCATTATTATCATCGTGATAAGAGATGGTTTATTACTTTGAAATATAATACAACAAACAAAATACGACGTGTTTCATATCTTGCCAACACCAATGACATAATACTGGGATTAATTTGGCGGGATTATAAGTAAAGCAAACTCTTGGGTTTCTCCTTGGAAGTGTATGAGGAAATCTTCAAATCTCTTGTAACGACGACACTCTACATATAAAAATATAATAGATATTTAAAAGTAAATATCACCTCGCGTCAATTTATTAGAATAAAAACATAAGCACGAGAAAAACTCAAACAGCTGATTACAAAAACACGTGAGTATTTAAATTAGGTATAATAAAAAAAGGTCGTGAACTTACCTATTTCACACACAACACAAAAAATCACAAACACAGATCAAGTCTCGTGAGAAGTCAATTTTTTATCACCTTAGTTCTTTTGTTGTGGTACTTGTATACCCTTCTCGGGGAGGGAACACGCACGGGCTGGAGACGCGGAGCGAACGTGCAGCACCGACGACGGCTGCATGACGACTGCCGTCCCCGCCCGCCCAATCACCTCGCCACCGCCCAAGCGAAAAATGTTTGCACTATACCATACCGAACGCGACTTTTCGTACTGTTATTTCATTAATATGCTAATTCTAATAGTGCGTCCATGACAGCGTAGATGGAATACATGTTGATAACGTGCATTATCTAAATACATATGCATAAGTTACGTTCTGATTGTCACAGTACTTTTGTGAGTCGCAAAGTGCGGCGCGTTCAAATGGAGTTTATATTTGAAAAGTAAAAGAGTTCTTTACTTTCTCATTGCATGCGAAATTGATGAAGACAAGGAAAATGCGTTACTTTAAGCGACGACTCCGAGAGAGTACTCAAACTTTTCGAATTATAAAGCGAAAATGCAAATACTTAGATTTAAGGAATTTTAAAGAGGGTTGTCTTATTTATGTTTTAACTCGTTTTTGAATGTTGTTAAAATTAACTTGCTGTTCCATTTTGATGATTCTTTTTCAGTATACATGAATTGGTCTAGTGGTAGCGTGTTCACCCGCTGATGATGAGGTTCTAGGTTCAAATCGGGTAGGCCCAAAAAGTGATTTTGAGATATTTAGATTAAGAAAATTTCGCAGACCCTGCAGGAAGTCTGGGAAATCCCCGTGCCTTGGAGACCACGTAAAGCCGTCGGTCTTGTAGCTCACTTCTTTCCTTTATCTTTTGTAAGTGTCACTAGTTGTCCCATCGGATTATTAGAGTGATGAAATTGAAAGTGCCCCTGTGTATGCGAACACACTTGTGCACTACAATATGTCCCACGCAGATGGCTTGCTTGCTTGCTTATCGTATGGGCAGTGGTTACCCTGGTGTCAGAGTTGTTCAAGCCGCCCAGTAGGCCTCTGACATGACTTAACGACTGATACCTAATGGCTACAACCGGGACCGACGGCTTAACGTGCCCTCCGAAGCACGGAGACGCTCACAAATTAAACCACTCTGGCGGTCACCCATCTATGGAATGACCGCGAGCCTAGTTGCTTAACCTCGCCAATCACTTATGGACCGGTGAGAGCATCTGGCTATGAGCGCCTCTTTATGCTAAGATGGCTTGAGAGTTTGAGACGGGCGGTCATGGGCAAAAATCGACCAGAAGGAATTTATACATGTAATCTTGTAAATTTTCCAACTGTAATAGTAATATATAAAAACAGTACTGTAATAGTAAAGCTGAAAATTCAGATTCATTAGTCTAGTATAGTAGGACAGTTTGACGGGCCTATTGGCGTCTATGGTAGACACTCGTCATTCATGCCGCAGGTCATGGGTTCGATTCCCACCCAGGACAGATGTTTATGTGCATGAACATATCTGTTTGTCTTGAGTCTGTGCGAAATTATCTATATAAGTATGTATTTACAAAATAAAAGAAGTACTATATGTAGTATATCAGTTATCTGGTTTCAATAGTACAAGCTCTACTAAGTTTGGAATCAGATGGCCGTATGTGAATAATATCCCAGGATATTATAAATATTACAGTTGGAGTTTTAGACTAACTGACGTCTTCTACCAATGGAGAAGACGTCGGTTATAAACGGACTTTGCGTTTGGCAAAACACACACATTAATAAGGGAATGGTTGGCCCATTAAGTATCTAGGTCTAAAGAAAGTCCTTCATTGTATAAAAGCGTATATATACTTGAGCTGAGTTCCGTTAAGAACCTGTGATAATTAAAAAACATAGAACCGACTTCAATTTTTTTACAGCAACCGATTTCGACAAAGAATAATGCCCACGTGATTATGAAGGTTTGTATGGGTACAAAAGTTGCATAATGAAGCCATTGAAAGATCAATTTTAAAACTTTACTCCATTTTTTTTCATGAAATTGAAACGTTGTGAAATAAACTCACTGTTACGGTTTTCCTAAGGGACTACAACATTCCTTCCTCCAAAAAGGGAGTTATAAGGTTTCTAAAGGGTCAGCTACGCGCTAATGATCATAGCACTTACCATCAGGTGGGCCGTATGCTTGTTTGCTAACTAAGTTGTATAAAAAAACTTCTTTTTTAGGGTTCCGTAGCCAAAGGGCAAAAAAACAGAACCCTTATAGATTCGTCATGTCTGTCTGTCTGTCTGTCCGTCCGTATGTCACAGCTACTTTTTTCCGAAACTATAAGAGCTGTACTGTTGAAACTTGGTAAGTAGATGTATTCGGTGAACCGCATTAAGATTTTTACACAAAAATAGAAAAAGAACAATAATTTTGGGGGGGTCCCCATACATAGAACTGAAACTCAAAAATGTGTTTTTCATCGTACCCATACGTGTCTATGAATAGGTCTTCAAAAATGATATTGAGGTTTCTAATATCATTTTTTTTCTAAACTGAATAGTTTGCGCGAGAGAAACTTTCAAAGTGGTAAAATGAATGCCCCCCCCCCCCCCCCTGTAACTTTTAAAATAAGAGAATGATAAAACTAAAAAAAATATAAAATGTTACCATGCAAACTAACAACAAAAATTGCTTTGAAGGAGATCTAGCAAGTAGTTTTTTTTTATACGTCATAAATCATAAACCGCAATTTGCATTCATTTAATCAACTGAAATACTTGCTGCTACGGAACCCTTCATGGGCGAGTCAGACTCGCACTTTACCGGTTTTTTATTTTATATCAGAGGACGAACTCTCTCTCTTGACGAACGAGCAAGTGGGTCACCTGATGGTAAGTGATCACCGCCGCCCATGGACACTCGCAACACCAGAGGGATCGCGTGTGCGTTGCCGGCCTTTAAGAGTCAGCAAACAAGTGTTGCTTACTCTTCCCCCCAACCCGATGAGCTCTGGCGACCTCACTCACACCCAGAAACACAATATTAAAATTATTAATGTTATTATCAAGGACTGTCTTCTGTAAGGTGTGTCCTGCCCCAGTCGGGCTGCTCTTTGAGCGAATGAACGCTGTGCCCTACCTCTCTAACAAAATTGCGGTAATTAGGTCCTTATCCTAGCTTGAAAGTACGTATACAATATGATACTAAACATTTTATTGTAGTCTATATTTCAATAGTATGAATAAAATAAAAAATAAAAAAGGTTTTTATTCACGTAGACTTTAAAAAAGCGCTTGTAAATAGCCAGAACATGTTCGTAGTAATATAGTTGTATACATTATTATTTCTAGTAACTTAGATATTTAGGTACACATTGCATGAAAACATTTATTAAATTTATTTTATTATAGCAATGTTATTTAGCTAGCTCGTATCAAGTTATTGTCAATAGATTATGTTTAACTGTCTAGTTTAAGTCTAATATTTTTACTACATATTGTCAATGGTTCTGTCTATATTAAGGTATTATTATTATGACGGACCTTGTGTTAATAACGACGGTCGGGCTTTAATGCTTTATGTTTAATATGGACTCTCTATCTTAAAATCTCAGATTACTGTACTTGTTGTTGTAAAAAAAACGCGTTATAAAATGACTATAAATAAAACAACAGCCTCAGAATGCAACAACAAAATTCACTTAATTCTGGCAACATCGACCCATGTCAAATGGACATGGGTCGATGTTGCCAGAATTACCGTATGCAAAACATAATAATCAATAAAATTTGTATTCATTTATTAATTTATTTAAGGACATCCAATAGCTGTTATTTAAACTTTTTAGATATAAGAAGGTGTACTCTTATATCTAAAAAGTTTTAAACAACAAAGTAATTTATTTCTAACTTCTAGCATTTAGACTCTAATGTCTATGTTGTCACAATTCAGGTTAAATAAATAAAATAAAAAGGTTTTTATTCACGTAGACTTTAAAAAAGCGCTTGTAAATGGTCAGGACATGTTTGTAGTAATATTGCTAAGTATACATAATTATTTCTAGTTACATATAGATATTTAGGTACACGGATTGTTAAAACATAAAAATAATGTTATAATAGTCAGTCAGTACGCGCCGGACAACTTGTTTGTGTGACCCATAAATAAATAGTTGTTCTGAGTCTGGATGTAATTTGTGTCCGTCTATTATATGTTTGTAAAGTACCCCGCGACACAGGGATTAATTTCCGTAATGCGGGCGTTGTCTTAAAAAAAAAAGAAAAAATTGTTATGATATTTAGCTAGCTTATATTTAGTTATTGTCAAAGAAATTATGTTTAGGTTTAATTATCGAGATTTATAGTGAAAGTTATATTTCACTAAATATTGTTGGAATGGTTCTGTCTATATTTGAATAAATAAAATAAATTACAACTATACTAATATCAATATTGAAAATAGATTCGTTATAAAATAAATAGGTCAAATAATAAATTTGGAAGAAAATGACAGTCACCGTAGCCTAGTTGGTAGTGCTCATGCCTACGAAGCTGGTGGTCCTGGGTTCGAATCCCGGTAAGTGCAAATATTTGTGTGATGAGCACGAATATTTGTTTCTGAGTCATGGATGTTTTCTATGTATATAAGTATTTATTTATCTATATAAGTATGTATATCGTCGCCTGGTACCCATAGTACAAGCTTTGCTTAGTTTGGGGCTAGGATGATCTGTGTGACATTGTCCCTAAATATTATTATTATTATTAAATATTTTTTTAAGTAATATAGTCTATAATCTTACTGCACGTGTGGCGCTGCGATTAAGACAATCACCTTGGCTCTTTACAATACTAGTATAGATGTAGAGTATTTCAAATTTTTGCTCTATATCCTACTCGACTGGGAACCTGGGACCTTGTAACTGTATTACTGCATTCTTATGTTAATTTTGTGTTCAGCAGAGCTCATAGGGTGAGCAAAAAGGTTGGTAGCGCGTTAAGCCATCTCTATCACAAGTGTGGTCTATGGTAACCGCTTACGATAAACTATACCGTATGAATGTTGCCTAATTTGGTAGTAGAAATGACAACCTTAAACCCACTTTTATTTATAACAAGATATTTGAAAAATAAAGGGATAATCAAGAACTTAACGATTCTTTAAAAAATAAAATCAAAATCGATACAAACAACATAGGAAACGCGTAACGATATAATAAATCATATACTAACTTGAACTCTTTTATTTGTGTTTGTATGGAAAACCTATAATAATATCCTGGGACATTATTCACACACGGCCATTTGATCCCAAACTAAGCAAAGCTTATACTATGGAAACCAGATAACTGATATACTACTATACTCAGGACAAACAGACATGTTCATGCACACAAATATTTGTCCCGGGTGGGAATTGAAACCCACGACCGCCTGACCTATGTGTATAAACAAACTATTAGTAAATATAATTTAATTTCGGCGTATTTATTTTTTAATAATAAGTAATAAAATTATTGGACGCAGATAAAACAAAAACACTTTCATAGTAATCCCCAATCCCCAAAACAAATAATATACAATAAATATTTTGGGACATTACCACAGTGCCATCTGATCTCAAACTACGCAAACTAGGTACTATGGCAACCAGACAACGCATAAACATACTTATATAGACGGTCACCGTAGCCTAGTTGGTAGTGATCCTGCCTACGAAGTTGGTGGTCCTGGGTTCGAATCCCGGTAAGTGCAAATATGAGCACGAATATTTGTTTCTGAGTCATGCGTGTTTTCTATGTAAATAAGTATTTATCTATCTATATAAGTATGTATATCGTCGCCTGGTACCCATAGTACGCCTTGCTTAGTTTGGGGCTAGGATGATCTGTGCGACATTGTCCCCAGATATTATTATATTTCTAATACATATTATAAATAAATTACATCCAGACATTGAACAAATAATCGTGCTCAAGACACAGAGATTTGCTGAGTGTACAGCTAAGCGCTGACAGACATTACGCCGACAGACTGTACACCGACAAGACTTTACTTCGACTGTACTTTTCGCCGACAGAACACTTCACTCATACTCAGAGAGAAACATTTACCAAGTGTAATATAGGACCGATACGATTCTGGACCGATTCACTTCGCCGGCCGCTACCGCGGTCAACTTAAGAGGCCTATTACAGTCCACTAGCGCCGCCAATCGAAAATATGTCATAACTCGTAAATAGAATCAAAAATACAAAATATGTTCTATTATAACTGTGGAAAAGGCAATAACGTAATTGTATAACACCTTATCAACACTTGAAATATAGCTGTTTAGCTAAATCGTGCATTCAAAACATAAACGGCCGTTTTTGTTACAAGTGCACGATTTAGCTAAACAGCTATATGTCAAGTGTTGACAATGTGTTATAAAATTACGTTATTGCCTTTTCTACAGTAATAATAGACCACATTTTGTATTTTTGATTCTATTTACGAGTTACGTCATTTTTTCGATTGGCGGCGCTAGTGGACTGTAAAAGGCCCCTTAACCTAAACCAATTTGTGGTGGTTCTAACCTAACCTAAACCAATAATTATGAATACTGTCGGCAATGACACTTGACAATAACTCGATACGAGCTAGCTAAATATCATTGCTATAATAAAATAAATTTTATAAATGTTTTCATACAATGTGTACCTAAATATCTATGTTACTAGAAATAATAATGTATACAACTATATTACTACAAACATGTTCTGACTATTTACAAGCGCTTTTTTAAAGTCTACGTGAATAAAAACCTTTTTTATTTTATTTAATGTGTTCTTTCGGCGAAAAGTACAGTCGAATTAAAGTCTTGTCGGTGTACAGTCTGTCGGCGTAATGTATGTCGGCGTTTAGTCGTACACTTGATTTGCTCCTTGTCCTGTGTGGGGATCGACCCAGTACCTCTGGCTTAGCAGTCGGGATCACTAACCTCTAGACCAACAAGGCAATGAATTATGTACAGACGCCAGCACATCAAGCTACCCCAATCTGTCAAATTTCCCCAATTGACAGTGAACCTTATGCTTTTGTGATAAAGTTGAAAATCTATAAAAAGAAATTGGGGAATCTGATCTGTATAATGTTACGTGTTTTCTCCGTTGTTTGAGAATTGATTCGATTCGCTATCAAATAAATTGCTTGCTTATCGTATGGGCAGTGGTAACCCTAGTGTCAGAGTTGTTCAAGCCGCCTGGTAGGCCTCTGACATGGCTTAACGACTGTTGTCTAATGACTACAACCGGGACCGACAGCTTAACGTGCCCTCCGAAGCACGGAGACGCTCAGAAATTAAACCAGTTTGGCGGTCACCCATCTATGGACTGACCGCGAGCGTAGTTGCTTAACCTCGCCGATCGCTTACAGACCGGTGAGAGCATCTAGCTATGAGCGTATCAAATAAATTTAAAAATATATAATATTAAATTGATTGACTTTCTATTAGAAGTCTGTCAAAAAAAGATAAATAATATACAGGTAATATAATATCCTGTAACATTTTTTACACACAGCCATCTAATCCCAAACTAAGTGGTGTTTGTACTATGGAAACAAGATAACTGATATACTTACAAATAGTACTGTTCTTTTGTAAATACATACTTATATAGATAATTACACCCACTCCCACACTCAGGACAAACAGACATGTTCATGCACACAAATTTCTGTTCTGGTTGGGAATCGAACCCACGACCTGCTTCGTCAAAGGCAAACATCTACCAACCACACTTGCCCGTCTTTTTAACGTCACAAGAATATCAGTAATAACAACTGGCCCGTCAAAAAAAATCAGATTTTAATTTCTATAGGCATGCGACACTCAATAAAAACTATAATCACTTTTTTTTCTTATAGCTGCTCTACTTTTGACTCTCACTTCAGAAAAATCTAATAATATAACTTTGTACCAATAAACCGTCTGCTTTAGCAGTCATGTTCGAACTGATCTACCCGAAATATCACATGTACATACAAAATGTATGTATCTTCGTACAAATTAGCACATTCAGAGTAATACTGTACGTGAGCTATAACAAAACGTCATATATACAATTATCTGGTTGTAACTAATACTTAGAGCCGATAGAGATACCTTGACTCTTAAAATATTGGGAGGTAGGTACATCCTACTTCCCAGGGTACGTGTCCCGACCATCTGGGATATGGCGCAAAAGGGTGATACCGGAGCAGCATACCCGCGTTCCCGGGGATCCCCCATCAGGCGCCAAGAGAAGTCCACTGCAGGTAAGGTTAGTCGGTGCAAGTCCGACATACCCACCCGCAGACACTTTTTGCGTGTGGCATGCGAAGGCATTCCCCCTGCCTTATCAAAATATAGGGGTTAAATGCTACCGCGTCCGTAGGCTTTTGCTCTAGAGACCCTACACGTAACCCCCGGGTAGCGCTAAATGGTAGCAACATTTCCGGTGGTAGGCTTCGGCCATGGCTGGTCACCACCCATCTGGCAAAACCGAGGCGCCATAGTGGCTATGCCGCGTTCCGTCACGATGCCAGGTGAAGCCGTTCGAAGAGGATGGGTTTAGTCAGTTGCGTTACCTCGACAGACCGACCCCATGAATACTGATGTTTCTGCACCGGATGCCTAGTCATGGAGGGTAGCGGGATCCGAAGCACAGTTCTCCGCTGGCTGACCGCAAGTTGTAGGGGGCCCAAGTAGCGTACTAGCCACACGCAAAAGGCTGCCCCACCGCTTGTGAAAAATCCCGGGGTGCGCTATCGTGCCGATTGGCGACCGGAGCGAGGGACCCGATAGACACCTTTTTGGGGGGGTTCGGGCGTCCCCGCAGTCTCCAGGCTAGGCTTCCCAAGTGCTTAGCGCCATGTTCTTTGGTGGTCATTGGGGTAGTGCCTCCACTAACTGCCATCTTTTTCCTGTTCACTCGTCATCCAACATACAATGAAAAAGTCCAAAAAGAAAATGTGTTTTAAACAGCGGATGCACGTCCCTCGCTTAAAAGTGCACCACACTAACATCCGTGGCTTGCACTCAAATATCAACTCAGTCCACCTCCACCTCGAGACAGAAAATCCGCACCTACTTTTTCTTACGGAGACGCAGATCAAAAATCCGACAGACACGACATACCTCAACTATCCAGGGTATACCTTGGAGCACCGCTTCAAGCCTCACGCTGGGGTATGTGGATATGTTCGTGATGATATTTGCAGCCGACGTCTCCGAAACCTTGAAGACCCTAGTTTCTCCGTGTTATGGGTTTTGGTGGACACCGGCAATGAGAAAATCGTGTATTCGGTAGTATACAGATCACATACAGGCAACCAGGAGACAACCAGGCTCTTCAACTACCTCAGGGTCAGGGTATGGAATACTTTATCCCATATTCTGATGTGTCCACCGATTGTGCAACCCGTCCATGGTACAATACCGAGTGCCACATTAGTGAGGCCCTTAAGCAGACGGCGTACGTAGAATGGGCACACGCGCGAAGTACTAGGGCGTCAGATATACACAATAAAAAGAAAGCCTTTAATAAAGCCGCCAAGATAAGCAAAAAAGTATTAAGAAGAGCCCGTTTCAACCACATCGCCCGAATTGGCTCTAAACTAGCTAGCTACCCTAAGGGTAGCAAAACTTTTTGGTCCCTGGCCAAATCGGTTGAAGCGAACTTTTGCCGTTCTTTACTACCTCCACTGCAAAAGCCCGATGGGTCACTGGCCCACAATGCAAAAGAGAAAGCGGAATTACTCGCAAACCTTTTCGCTAGCAACTCTTCCCTAGATACATGCAGCCAACCTCCACCACAGATTCCTCACTGTGGCTCCGAAATGTCGGATGTCCACATACACCAAAAAGAGGTCCTAAAAGTGCTGCGTGGACTAGATGTGAGTAAGGCCAGTGGACCCGATGAGATCCCGGCGGTAGTGCTTAAGTCGTGTGCACCTGAGTTGTCCCCTATACTCACACGCCTATTCCGGCTCTCTCTGAGATGGGGTCGTGTACCCAAATCATGGAAGCTTGCAAATGTGCAACCCATACCCAAGAAGGGTAATCGTGCAGACCCGTCGAATTACAGACCCATTGCAATCACCTCCATACTCTGTAAGATTATGGAACGTGTATTGAACGCCCAAATCCTCAAGCATCTCGAGAACAATGATCTTCTGTGTGATCGCCAATTCGGCTTTCGTCGAAATCGATCTACAGGAGATCTTCTAGTGCTTGCGACTCACCTCTGGGGCGAAGCAATTGAGAGGCACGGTGAAGCCTTAGCGGTTTCGCTTGACACCTCGAAGGCTTTCGATAGGGTCTGGCATAATAGTCTGCTCAACAAGCTTCCATCATATGGACTACCTTATGGCCTGTGCACCTGGATTTCGGATTTCCTGACTGGGCGGTCTATAAGAGTGGTCGTTGATGGCTGCTCTTCAGATTTCAAGGCCATTAATGCCAGTGTTCCTCAGGGATCTGTTCTCTCAGCTACGTTCTTTTTGCTGCACATTAATGACCTGCTTTTACCCGGTATTTATGGGTACGCAGTTGACAGCACAGTCTCAGAGAGCTACATATCCGATCCACGGGCTAGTAGCAGCACAACCGATTCTCTCAGAGAGAGTATGGTAGAACGGATGAACTCGACTTTCCAGGTAATATCTGATTGGGGTATTGTAAACCGGGTCGATTTCAACGCCACCAAGACACAGGCGTGTCTTTTTTCCGCCAAGAAGGCCCCTTTCTATCGGACACCTATATTCCGTGATGTGTCTGTACCAATATCCAATCATCTAGACTTATTGGGTCTCAATTTATCTTGCGACCTGAACTTCAGCCAGTCTATCGAGTCCAAAGCTAAGGTCTCTGCAAAAAAGCTTGGTATACTTAATAAGGTGAGACGGTACTTCACGAGGGAACAGCTTTCAGCAAAGTATCAGCTAGACTCTTTGGATTCGATAGACAGACGCGCTCGCAGGATAATCGATGATAGAGACCTAACAAGTAAAAAGCTGCAAAAGTTGGATCATCGGCGTCAGGTTGCAAGCTTATCGGTTTTCTACAGGCTGTTTCATGGAGAATGTGCTCAAGACCTCCATGAACTTATCCCTCCATCTCCCTTTTTTCATCGGACTACAAGGCGTCGGGAGGCTCTCCACCGCTATGTCGTTGACATCCCATTATGCCGTACGAAGCGTTTTGCTTCCTCTTTCATCATACGCACGGCTAAGCTGTGGAACAACCTTCCAAACGACGTGTTTCCAGACTCATATAACATGGGTTTATTCAAGGTTAGAGTGAACAGGCATCTTATGGGTACGCGCGGTTCACCTTCGACCACATCTTCACTTACCATCAGGTGAGATCGTGGTCAAGCGCTAACAAATTATGCATAAAAAAAAAAAACATGTACATCCTACTTCCTACTTATATTATAAATTTGAAAGTTTGTTAGTTGAGGTATGGATGTTTGTTACTCTTTCACGCAAAAACTACCGAATGGATTTTGATATTTTTTTTGTAGCTGTAGTTTATATATCCGAATAACACATAATATATTATTTATAAAGTTTAACGCAAGATTAACCGCGGGGCACAGCTAGTAATAACTAATTTTGTTTTCGAACTTTGCTAACATTGTTACGCTATCAAATCTAATTTCGCAAGAGATTTGTATAAAACTTGAAAATATCTGTTACCAAGTTTTATACATAATCTAAAACTTTTTTAGTCATGAAATCCATTATAGGATACAATAGAATAATAAATTAATTTGTATCTTGGGACAACTAAAATACGGGTTGAAGATATTTATTTCTCAAAAGAAACAATTTCACTTATATGAGAAACAGGTATTAAAATAAAGTAGATTCTTAAGTTCTAAATCGTACGGTTGCTTAATACTAATTTCTATATCTAAGTAATCTATTACATAACTAATTCTAATGTAACTTATATAACAATATGTTTATCTAAGTCTATTTTATATTTTACAAAACATTAAGTTGTTACAAATAATGGGGATATCCTATAAACAAAAACCGGTGTATGGCTCGTTGGTTACACGTTGATTACTGCATTCCATGTATTTACGGACTAAATAAAACTAGATGTGGCATGGGCGTACCACGTTCAGCGCTCGGCTTTGCTAATGTATGAGCTAGGTAACTTACATTATATTGTAACAGTGCTTAGAAAGAGTGTTTGAAATTAATCTATATATATATATATATATATATATATATATATATATATATATATATATATATATATATATATATATATGTTTTTTGTTTTTTTTTTAAGTATCTGGTTTAAATTATACATATAGTATGTTTGTTGCTGTAATATTATTAATAACATGTAATTTTAACAAGCGCTTTAATGTTTGTATGCTTTTAGATTCCTTTATGGGTTTCGGCAGGTTATTGTATAACTTTGCTCCTTCATACAAAATACTCTTCTTCCCGTAATTTGTTAGTGATTTATGTAAACTGATGTCGTTCGCACTTCTTAACCGGATTTTTTGAATTTGGTGTTTTTTAGTAAAGGTTATTTGCGTGTGGATATCTTTATTTAATTTTTTTCTTATAAGTATGCAATTATAATATTTATATGTCTGTAGTATATTCATTAGTTTTGTTTTCTTATATAATATTTGAGTTGGAGTGGTAAAGTCATAGTGGAATAATGTTTTAATCAATTTGTTTTGAGCAATTTGTAACATATCTAAATTTGTTTTAGCACTTGTACCCCATACTTCTCCTAGATAATTTATATGTGGTTGTATGAGACTATTGTATATGTAATATCGTACTTTTTGAGGTATACATCGGGCAATACCTCGTATTAGTCCAGTAAGTGATGTTAGCATATGTTTTAGTTTTGCTATATGTGGAGCCCACGTTAGGTGACTGTCTAAATGCAGCCCCAGATATTTTTCAGAGTCTACTTTCTTTATTGTATAATTATTTATTGTAAGTGGCGAATGTTGACAGATTTTTTTATTTTTTGCAGAAAATATTATGTAATTCGTTTTAGAGACATTTATTGTAAGAAGATTTGAGAAGAACCACTCATTTAATCGATCTAAGTCACTTTGTACATCTTTAATTATGGAATCAATCGAATTTCCGAAATAGAAAACGGCTGTATCATCAGCATATAAGGTTAAATCTCCCTTAAGGTCGAGTTTATGGATATTATTTATATAAATTAGGAACAAAAGTGGTCCTAATATTGACCCTTGTGGGATTCCGTAGGTGACAGCCTTCGGATCACTTTGTGTTTGTCCGATTTTAACTACTTGGCAACGATTTGATAGATAGGATTTTAATATTTCATAAGCAGTTCCATCGATTCCGATCATTTTAAGCTTTTTTAGTAGTAAATTATGGCTTATAGTGTCAAAAGCCTTTTTTAGGTCAATAAACACACCCAATGCAACCTGTTTTTTGTCGATATTAGTTTTTATTTTCGTTACAAGGTCGATTGTTGCGGAAGTGGTGTTTGATTTTCGTCTAAAACCATATTGCTTTTCGTACAAAAAATGTTGTTGGCTTAGGAATTCTTCAAGACGAGAATGTAACACTCGTTCGTATACCTTTGACAAAATAAGGAGAACGGAGATGGGGTGGTAATTATTTGGATCCATCTAACTTCCGGACTTATGAATCGAAGTTACCATGGCTATTGTAAGATTATCTGAGAAAGTTCCTTGATGCAGATTTAAATTAATTCATTTAGATAGTTCTTCTGATATTAATGGTGCAGCACATTTGAGTGATTTGGTGGTGACACCATCTAATCCTGAGCTAGTGTTTTTGTCGAGATTTTTGATAATGTTGCCTATTTCATGTACGGTTGTGGGTTTAAAATATGTCATCTTTAGATCGTTCTCTATGTATGACTGATCAGTGTGAGTTAAACTATTGTGGTAGGGACTAGGAATCTGGTTTGCTAATACTATACCAATATTAGAAAAATAATCGTTAAAATGGTTACCAATTTGTTTCTCACCATTAATGATGCCAGTTTCAGTTTTCAGTCTTGTCAGTTAGCAGTCTTGTAAGTACAACAGCTTCTCTGTTCTTGTTGTTGGAGAGTTTGTTTATCAGACCCCACATTTTTGTAGTAATACTGAGATTTCATTTCTTGTATTTTTCCCGAAACCTCGTTTCGTTTTTCTATGAAGTCTTTCTTTTTCAGGTCGTCATTCGGATTATTCTTATGTTTTTTCCACCGAATGTTTCTTTGGTTTATTTCCTGTATTATATTTATCCATTCTTGTCTAGGTGGGTTTAGGATTTTAATTTCTTAGTTTTACTTTTCTTTATACTGGATAATAATTTATCTTCGAGTACTTCATATTTGTCATTATCACTACTATTTTCGGCCATAGCCATGTAAAACATATCATAATGTATAGCTTCATATGCTACTTTTACTGGAGATCTATGAGTTTGTCGTTCTATTTCAAAGTACATTTGTTTATGGTCTGACATGGGTGATTCAATAATGCCTAAGTGGAATTTGACATTTTTCAAATTTGTGCACACATGGTCAATTATAGTTTTAGTAGTGGCTGTTTCACGCGTGCAGTACTTATGGTCAATATTGTTTAAAATTCGGTATCCACTTTCTTCTATAATGTCCTTGTAAGTACTAACTGTACGATCTTCATTTAGCAAGTTGAGATTGAAGTCTTCAAAAATTACACACCTATTGGTTCTTTGTAACTGTCTCTCATATATCTCAAAAAACTTTTTTGTATTTGTACTTTCTGGTTTTCTATAAATAGCCCCAATGTCTAAGCAGTAATTGTGCATGTGTATCCAGAGATAGTGGTTGTCATCCAAACAGCGCTCTTCAATTTCAAAGTGTTTTAGATTATTAAGAGCAAATATTGACACTCCGCCTCCCCTTGTATTAGGTCTGTAGCTGAAATAGTGTGTATACCCAGAAATCATAGTTCTTTTAGCCTCATGGGCACTTTAAATCCAAGTCTCACTCTAGATAATAATATGAAGTGGATGTTTAAAAGATTGCACGATGCATCGTAGCTCATCTAATTTATTAGGTTTTATAATGCTGCGGACATTTGCGTACAAAAATCGAATAGAATTTTTATGTGTCACAACATTATCATACTGGTCGTATATTTCATATGAAATATTATCTATGGAAAGCTGGTTTTTTAAATTGGTTTGGGAGGTAATTAGTTTTTTGCTACTGGATCAATCATTTTGGGTATACCTTTAACATATTTGATGACTAAGTTTGTGTTTCCATTTTCATGTTTTCGTTTAAGTTCTTCTGTTATTTCTTTCAAGTATTGTTTCTGTTGTGGTGTTTGATCGGAATATATTTTAATGTTGTCATCGTTCAACTGGTTTTTGTTGCGTAAGATAGTCTTAGCAATTAGTGTAGATTCAAAACATACTTTTAATGGGCGGTTTTTGTTTGTGCTATATTTTCCAAGGCGTATGATTAATTTGGGTTCCGGGCAATTGGAATCGATTTTCTTTAATATTTTGTGCACTTCATATTTCTCATTTTTCTTTCTCTCTTCTTTATCCGTTGACTTCGATTCAGGTATGCCTTTTATAACAATATTCTTGCTTCTCAAATCTCGTTCGTTAATCTCAGTGAGTATAGATTCCGTCGCACTGGACCTGGAAATAGGTTCGAATATAGCTGGTACTGGCTTCATTTTAAGTTTCTCAATATCGGTTTTTATGGACTCAACGTTCGTTTCCTCAGTTTGTTTCTCTTTTTCTTGTAGTATTTGTATAGCATGTGTATTCGTATTGACCATGTCATTGATTAGATTAATTTCTGAAGAATTTTTTTCCATGAATTCATTTTGTTTTTTCTCCATAGATTTTATTGAAGCCAAAACTAGTGACATTTGATCACCCAAGTTTTTCAATTGTTCGGTTATATGATTATTGTCATCCGTTTCTTTCCGCTTATTTCTTATCGTGACGTGATTGAAATCGGATACCAAGTTTGGATGCGATTCACTACGCGATCTAAGTAAGTCACTTCCAGTCGTTGATCGTTGTTGTGTTTGTTGCGTTAATTAAATGTAGCACTTATTGGAAATGGTATTGGTTTGGAATTTAGTTGACAGGTAATTTATGTTTTATCAGTTTTATGAATGGGAGATCCATTCATAAAACTGATATTTATTACTACTCATTTAATGTTCATGTAGTCAGATCGTGGAACTCTCCTCCGCCAAATATACAACAGCAAATCACTATCTTTCCATTTCATCCTCATAGAATCTAATCTAATCTAATATCTAATACTATTATAAATGCGAAAGTTTGTGAGTATGGATGGATGTATGGATGTTTGTTACTCTTTCACGCAAAAACTACCGAACAGATTTTAATGAAACTTTGTAGTAATATAGGTTATGCATCCGAACAACACATAGGCTATAATTCATAAATTTTGACGCGGGTTAAACCGCGAGTCACGGCTAGTTTAGTATATTGGTAAGTCTATATTGGATATAATACTTATATGTATTTAAGCATTAATGAAATTATTAGTATGTAACTATACTATAGACCTACACACGTTATTGTAGCTCTTCATAATTCCTCCTATCGCGGGTCTGCTGGAAGAAATTTCTCGTGAAATAAGCAGTACCTTTGTAGTAATCATTTCTTCGTACTTATCTCTACTTATTGTATATTTTGTGTGTGCAGGAATTAATAAATAAATAAAATAAATACTATGTTAGTTTTTCGAAGACATTTATTCTTATATGGTCTCAAACTAGCCCCATAGCAGGTTCATTTTTCAAATCATTCATTTTAAAAGTACTTAAATAATTAAATTAAATAAAGGAACTAATTATAATATATGATCTAACAATTAGAAAAAACTACCTTAACCCTATTTACACTAATGCGTCGAATAATCCCTCCGCATCGTGTATGGGAAAAGTGCCCAGAAGGCTGGCTGCATTTCCACGCTGGATGGCAATGCTGATCCTCTGACCCAAGAATAGGCCAGCCTTCTGATCATGGGAAGCGTCGTTCAATCTTTTTCCGATTTTCCGAGATATTAAATGTGAGTTTGGGCCCCATGGTCTTAAGAGTCCTATTAGAGACATCTTTATGTGAAAACAAAGATTTGTTTCAGGATCTGGATGGCCTTCGTCCGTCAGTTATATATAAGTAGAATGCAATGCCAACGAGTGCTTTTCCTTCTTCAGTCTTTTAGTTCACCAAATGATGCTATGCAATAATAGTATTTAATTTAGAATTTTGTCATCGTATTTTGTTTTTATTTTTCATTCAGACAATTGTAATTTTCCTCAATGTAACGACATTGGGGAAAATTACATTTGATTTATTAAAATAAAATAAAATAAAATAAAAAAGGTTTTTATTCACGTAGACTTTAGAAAAGCGCTTTTAAATAGACAAAACATGTTCGTAGTAATATATAATTATTTTTTAATTATTTCTAGGTACATATATATAATAGGTCTTTACCTATGAAATTGCCGTTTTGTATGAAAAAATTTAAACGAATTTTTTTCATGAATTTTTTTATTTGTATTAATCGAAGTAATCACCCATGCAATCAATGCATCTTTGCCATCGCAGTGGCAGTTTATTGATGCCCTTCTTAAAGAAATCAGCTGGACGGGAGGCAACAAATTCTTCAAAGGCATTTTGTACTGCCTCTCGGGTATTGAATTTTTTTCCCGCCAAGAAGTTATCCAAATTCTGGAAAAAGTAGTAGTCTGTAGGCGCAAGGTCTGGTGAGTAGGGCGGATGACGGAGAGCTTCCAACCCCAGTTCTTGCAACTTGGAGACCGTCTGCTGTGCAGTATGAGGTCGCGCGTTGTCGTGCAGGAGCAGCGGAGACGAGCGATTGACCAATGCTGGTTGGAGATGCGCCAGCTTCTCCATCATTGTGCTCAGTTCTTCACAGTACACATCTGCAGTAATGCTCACCCCGTTTGGTAAGAAGCTGTGATGAATCACACCGGCGCTAGACCACCAAACAGTGACCATCACTTTTCTAGGGGTAAGTTTTCGTTTAGGGCATTGTTTAGGTGCTGAACCAGGATCCAACCAACTTGCTGAGCGCTTGCGGTTATCAAACAGAATCCATTTTTCATCGCAGGTAACAATGCGGTTCAAAATTCCTTCATTTGTGTGTCTGTTGAGCAGTGCAAGGCACGTCTCGACGCGTACTTCGCGCTGGCGATCATTGAGTTCGTGGGGCACCCATTTGTCAAGCTTTTTTACCTTGCCAATTTGACGCAAATGGACCAATATTGTTTTGACGCTAACGTCGAAAGCTGCTGCTAATTCAGCCGTAGATTGTGTATCATCAGCTTCCACAACCGCCTTTAATTCGTCATTGTCGACCAAAGTCTTCGGACGACCGCGAGGTTCATTTTTCAGGTCGAAATTTCCAGAACGGAAGCGAGCAAACCAATAACAGGTGGTGCGTTGGTTTGTAGTGTTAGCTCCGTAAACGTCGTTGATGTTGCGTGCCGCTTGTGCCGCGTTGCTGCCACGACGGTACTCATATTCCATAATTACTCGAATTTTTAACGTATCCATGATGACGAAAAAGATTGAAATGCGATGAAAATGTAACACTAATCAATAAAGAAATGACTACTTTTGGAAAAAAGAATCCATGTTTTTAAAATAAAATTAATTTGAAATTAGAATTCTTAGCCAAACAAAAATTATTTTGATTTGAAATGGCCAGTACTGCAGAACGGCAATTTCATAGGTAAAGACCTAATATTTAGGTACACGGATTGTAGGAAATAATTTACAATAAGATTTATTTTATAATAGTAACGATATTTAGCTAACTTAAATTAAGTTATTGTCAAGGACCATGTGTAGGTTTAATTATCTTAATTTTAAATTTTAGCTATATTTTTACTACATATTGTCTGAATGGTTCTGTCTATATTAAGGTACGAATTAAATGTTATTATTACGGCGGACCTTGTGTTTATAACGACGGTCGCGCTTTAATGCTACCACCGGATTCAATGCGCCCCAACTAAGAAAACCCAGCAAAACAAAATTTAATATTAACTAATAAAAAGGGATTAGATTGAAGGAAGGATGTATGAGGTTGGCATTCATACTCGGTGACCGCTACGTGAGCGGTCACCGAGCATGAATACCAACTTCGTGCTATCTCCTTCCTCTACCGCTAGGTGTTCCAGCATTTACACGTCACAGTCGTTGTTGGCGTTGAGTTACCAACAATGGTCTGTGCTGTTCACCGATGAGTTCTAGTTTGGGTTTCATCCGGATTCACGAAAAACACGCATTTGCAGAACTCCAGGGAGAGTTAGCCGTCTACGGCATCCCCAGGATACCAATTTGCGGGACATTCATGGCGTGGACAGGTCGTTTGGATCTAGGCAGCATGATTACACAAAAATACCACAAGGTATGGTAGTAGAGTCTGTTATTGTGCAACACGAATCAAAAATGTTACAATAAAAACCTTTTAGAGATTTTCCGCCAAATTTGACGATGGAACTACAACTTTATGAACACTTGCAAAGAAAATGGGACCCCATACCGTAAGAAGACATTAAAAATTTAATTTTAAGTATTAACAATCGATGTCGACGTGTATTTAATTTAAAAAGAGGTAACACTGATTATTATTAATGATATTTTATGAGACTTTTTCAATAATAATTAAAATGTATAGTTTTATAAGAAGAAATTAAGTATTTTTATCATACATAATTTGAACGAGAGAGGCGAAAGCCACTGGGGCAGAAAGGTTCTCGAGTAGCGACCACGAACCGGAAGACATCATGGTCAGGCTTCCTACAAGATGGACCGATGATCTTGTGCGGGTCGCTGGAAATTGCTGGATGCGGATAGCGCAAGACCGGCAATTGCGGAGATCTTTGGGGGACGCCTTTGTCTAGCAGTGAACGTCTTTCGGCTGATATGATGATGATGATGTATTTAAACGGTGTTTAGAAAAGATTCTGTTTTTTATTTAAAACAAAAAAATCACGTTTTTTTTTATTCAAGTCCTTAAAATAACCCAGCATCCTTCCCTTCACTATATTATTAACGCAAAATTATTCATAGATTTTTAAAATTTTTGATAATATATAATATCCCTAGATTTTTATGATAATGTATATTAAGCAATTACATTCTCTGACCAAATTGGAGATGTTCTCAAGAAAGGGCAGGTCAGAAGTACCCTAAACCGGCGAGCATGTATGAAGAATATAATTAAAGTAATCGAGGTAAAAGAAGTATGCAAAGATCGTGACAAATGGAAATCCGTTGTCTCTGCCTACCCCTCTGGGAAACAGGCGTGAGTCTATGTAGGTATGTATATTAAACAGCGGACAGGCCCTCAAAAAGGTGGACTGAAGATCCTGTAGGGGTCACTGGAACCCACTGAATGCGGGCAGCGCGATACCAGCAATTGGAGGACCTTGGGGAGGTCTTTGATCAGTCGTCCTTGACGTCTTCAAGCAGACATGTAAACAATATCAAAAATTCAAAGATGCAGACATGTCTCACTTACCTGGAATAATTTAGTATAAACAGGCACGTTTGTTTACCCGATAGTACGAATATCATTAACCTAGTTCATTGGGCATTTTAAGTGACTTCAAAAATGACAAAAATAAGAACAAAGTTTCACAATTCGATTCGTTGATTTTTTCATGTACGATTGACGTATTTCTTTTTTTATTGTGTAGAAGAACCTTGCGAAGTGGTTCCACAAAATTTTTTGTCCTCAAGTTTTAATCCAGTTCCAATATTATAACATCTTTTTCGAGCACCTAGTAATTTCTTTAAGATTTTATTATTAATTGTAAGTGTATGCCTGTGTTTTTATTCATAAAAATAAATGATAATAAATAAATATCTTGGGCCAAGTAACACAATGCCATCTGATAACAAACTAGAGGTAGGAACTGTGGCAACCAGACAACTGTTAACATGCTTATATATTCCTAAATACATGCATATTATAGATAAATAACATTCAGGCACACAACAAATAATCGTGAACCCACGACCTCTGGCGTATCAGTCAGGGTCACTAACCACTAGACCAACAGGCCAGTCAATATGAAGATATAACTGTTGAGGTACGGTTTTAACCATTTTTTCATTAAAATTATATTTATTTACTTTATTTAACCGGTCTCAATAATTAACGGACTTCAAAAACGAGTAAGGTCCTCTTCTTGAAGGTGTTTATATTTTGTGTTAACTATATAATAATAATAATAATATATAGGGACAATGTCACACAGATAATCCTAGCCCCAAACTAAGCAAAGCTTGTACTATGGTGCCAGGCGACGATATACATACTTATATAGATAGATAAATACATAGAAATATCCATGACTCAGAAACAAATATTCGTGCTCATCACACAAATATTTGCACTTACCGGGATTCGAACCCAGGACCACCAGCTTCGGAGGCAGGAGCACTACCAACTAGGCTACGGTGACCGTCATATATATATATTATGTATTTATTTTTCTATGAATGGGAATGTATGCGACGTGATCCCATATAAATTTTGTTAAGATCGGATAAGTAACCTACATCATCATTATATCAGCCGAATGACATCCACTGCTGGACAAAGGCCTCTCCCAAAGATCTCCACGATCGCAACCCGCACAAGATCATAGGGAGCCTGCCCACACTGCTTCTTCTGGTTCGTGGTCACCACTCGAGAACCTTTTTGCTCCAGCGGCCGTCGGCCTACAAGCTATGTGCCCTGCCCTCTGCCACTTCAGCTAATTCTTACGGCTATGTCGGTTACTTTGGTTCGCCTGCGGATCTCAGCATTTCTGGTTCGATCACGCAGGGAAACTCCAAGCATAGCCCTTTCCAATGCTCTTTGGGTGACCTTGAGCCACACCTGATAAGGCCCATAGTAAGCGACCACGTCTCTGTTCCGTAACTCATCACTGGCAACACACACTGGTCAAAGACTTTCGACTTGAGCCACTGCGGTACTTGGGTCGAGACGATATAACCATTATTATCATGAAGGCTGAGTCTAATCTTGAGCTTGAAATACCTACGTCCAGATTATACATCCATATAGATCTCGATTCTTTTGTCAGTGAAGTCAAGAACGACGCATTATTAAATATTTAATGTGACTAGATAATTAAACATGATCTCTTGACAATAACTTGATACGAGCTAGCTAAATATCATTTCTGTAATAAAATAAATTTTATAAATGTTTTCATACAAGATGTACCTAAATATCTATGTTACTAGAAATAATATCTAATGTATACAACTATAATACTACAAACATGTTCTGACTATTTACAAGCGCTTTTTTAAAGTCTACGTGAATAAAAACCTTTTTTATTTTATTTTATTTTACTCATTTCACATTTATTTTTTTAATGGTATTTACTTACTTGTCTTATGAGCAGTGGTTACCCTAGTGTCAGACTTGTTAAAGCCACCCAGTAGGCCCCTGATATGGCTTACGGACTGCTGCCTAATGGCTACAACCGGTACTGACAGCTTAACGTGCCCTCCGAAGCACGGAGATGCTCAAAAATTAAACCACTTTAATGGTCACCCATCTATGGACTGACCACGAGCCGAGTTGCTGAACCTCGCCAATCACTTAAGGACTGGTGAGAGCAATTAGCTATAAGCGCCTTTATTTTTAATGATAATTTTGATAATGGGATTAGATGATTTTCTGAATTTCAATTAATTTCTTGCAAATCTTATTTGTCATAAAACAGGTAGAACTATTTCTGAAAAGTATCAAAATATATGCTTGATCACGGCTAGGTAGGTAGCTAGGTATGGAAACTACACGGCAGGAGACTGCACCTGTAATCTAGTTTGGAAATAAATATGACTTTTACGTTATTAAATTAACTTAATTGTCAGACCTTTTATTTTGACAATGGTATAATAGTTACCATGTAATTTTAAACTGTACTGTATTGTAATAAGCGCTAAAACCAGACAATTAGGAATATACACTATGACTTCATCATGTCAGTCGAATGACGTCCACTGGTGGACAAAGGCCTCCCCAAAAGATTTGCACAATGGAGTTGTGTCCATCTTTTGGAAGGATATGCCATAATCGCCACGCTTGGCAGACGGGTTGGCGATCGCAGTTGATGGTCATAGGAGACAGAGAGACGTTGCTGTCCGTTCTTTGGGAGATATTCCCCGACGACTTCTACGCCCCCCACGGTATGAGGTGGGGTGGCGATATCCTAACCTCACCACCTCACACTGCAACTATATATAAGAGTTAAATATATCATACAACTTATTTACATCCCGATAGAACAGTGACAGGAAATAGGATTTGAAATAGAGGACTGTATTTTATTATATTATATTCAACTATATCAGAATCTTGTGAAAGAACACTACTTGTCTCTTCAACAAAGTGCAAATTGATTACTTTTAATTGGTCTAGAACTTAAGCATTAAAATATAGCTCTTGTGTACATTGTGGTTATAATTTTCAAGAATGTATTAATGTATATATATATATATAGTTACATATAGTATAGAAGGTATTTTAGTCATGGTACTAGTGCGTACCATTTCATCATTTTTGTACACCGGCAACTACCCAAACTCTTTGATTCCATACTCCAATCCCTGCCTAGGTTGTCTGGAAGAGATAACATTTAGTGATAAGGCCGCCAATTGTACATTTCTGTAATGCATCTTTGTTCATTCTATTTTATTTTACTTGGTGTACAATAAAGAGTTATCTATACTTACAATATGTTTTTAATGTTGAGATGATTCTTAGGAACATAAATTATTAATATCCAATGCTTCCAGATTTTCCCATACTAACCCAAGAAAATAAAACAGTGGTTTTTTCAGTTCCCCTGCAAGATTGATCATTCGTGGAATGTGGGAATCTGCGCGCGCAAAGTTAGTATTTCTAAGTAGTGAATAGATTACTTATATTAAGATGTACATTCTGGAAGTTGTTATTAGAGTAAACTTTGTTTGACGATGGTCGTATAATTATACTGGATCTATTGTGGTTCAATTTAGAAGTCACTGGGTCCTCTAAGTTGGACCGCAATGGATCTACATAAAGAGAGTGGTAGACCACACCAGTTTAAGTTTAATTTGTCCAAGTCGATACGGTCCAGCAAAATATAGGTACTCAAAGGAAGTTAATAACTATGCAGCTATGTAAACTGATACCGCAGTGGAACTGTATTGCGTAGCGGGACTTTGCGTCTCTCATTTCGCAGTATTTCGAATAATTGGCTGCAAATTATACGACCTGATGGAAATATGCACTGCGCTTTGCATTTCCCTGAAAGCGCGCGTGATTTTATTAACTTTTTATAGTTGGGAATATTTTTGTTGCCGTTATAAGTAAGCAATAAAGTGTAACTTCATTATAACCAGATGCTCTCACCGGTCTGCAAGTGATTGGCGAGGTCAAGCAACTAGGCTCGCGGTCAGTCCATAGATGGGTGAACACCAAAGTGGTTTAATTTCTGAGCCTTTCCGTGCTTCGGAGGGCACGTTAAGTTGTCGGTCCCGGTTGTAGCATAGCTTAACAGTCGTGGCCTAATAGACGGATTGGACAACTCTTGGCACTAGGGTTACCACTGCCCACACGATAAGTAAGTAAGTATCATCGTATCAGCCTAAAGACCATTGAAAGTATATAATAAAAACTAATAACTTGCTAGTTTGTTCAGTTTTTGATTTTCTAATAACTTTCATACATATGTTAACACACGTTGCCGGCCCAGCTCCTCCCTAATGAGCTCGAGCGCCCTTACACCGTAGCATTAACATGATAGTGGAAATACAGTATATTTAGAGAGGTGGAGCTGGGTAGAGAAGTGACATGCACACATTAATTACTGGAACCAATTCTGTGCTGGATTTCATCTAAAAAAACCCCTAGGTACCCATCCTTATTTACAACAAAGTACTTACCTACACCAACCCCGGTCCATGGGTGATCGGTGAGGTTAAGCAACTAGGCTCGCGGTCAGTTCATAGATGGGTGACCGCCAAAGTGGTTTAATTACTGAGCGTCTCCGTGCTTCGGTAGGCAAGTTAAGTTGTCGGTCCCGGTTGTAGTCATTAGACAACAGTCGTTGAGCCATGTCAGAGGCCTACTGGGCGGCTTGAACAACTCTGACACAAGGGTAACCACTGCCCATACGATAAGTAAGTAGGTACCTAAGTAATACCGCAGAGCAGTTCCTGGGGATTACTTAACTCCAAGAACTGCTCTTCGGTATATTTAAATGACAGCATTGACAAATTGCAATGACAGTAATTAAAAGACGCAGCTTGGGCAGGCCCCCTACAAGGTGGACCGACGATCTTGCAAGAAGACCGGCTAATGTGGAGTTCCTTGGGAGAAACCTTTGTCCAGCAGTCGACGTCTTTCGGCTGATATGATGATGATGGTGTGAGATTCAGAGGGAATATTTTAATGGAAAAGACTTATGTGCACTCTCTATTCCCTCTCTATCATACTAATGGGGCTAATAATTACCTGACACGACCAGGGAATAGGCTTCCGAGCGCTATAATAATTCCTTGTCTCCGTTGAGAATGGCCGCCGTAGCCCAAATTGAGCCAATAGCAATATATACAACCTTCATCATTATTTCATCTTTTTACTATCAATAACATGCCTGAGAGAGATAAACACTATTGGGATAAATTTATAGTACAACTAAGATTCGTATGTATATATGTATATATCAAACTTTTATAAATCAAAAATAAATAAGAGTTCTCGTCGCATGCAGGTGAGTTCTATAGTTCCTGATACTATTTAAAAATAGTTCTGCCATTTTTTGTCAGAAAAAGTCAATCAAAAAAATTATCTGCTAACTTCCCGTAGCAGATCATTTTCAAAAAACTCACAAAAACCAATGTGTTCTGGAGGTCCTGATACCTTAGGTATATGAATAGGTCTGGCAGATTTCCCTAAGAAAATAATAAAAACAAGTGATAGATATGCCTATGCCTTCGTGCCTATTCTCATCACAGAGGCGATGATTTCTAATGCAATTGATTAATAATCTTAAGTATCAACTCCGAATAAGTACAGTGAATTATAAAATATTAACATTATTTTGCTACGAGTAGTGCCATCTATTCGAAAATAGGCACACCACAGCGTAACTCTGGTCACTAACATTAGAACACGCTAACGCTGTTGATACCTCATTAGTTTAAGCTTGTCTGTACAGATGTCGCCAGCTAAAAATATGTCTTTAGTTTAATTTACTGTGTAAAGATGGCGCTAATCTCAAGGAGACGTTAATTTATACTATAAAATAGATTGTATTAGGAGATATACATATACAGGGTTTTCCAATGTTATATTGATATTCAATGAAAAATGTTATTTTTTATATTAATGATCCGATGTTTATTTCATTATAAAGAGGAAGGTATGCCATAAATAACATCAGGTAAATGACCACCACGACCACGCTTCCAGGACCATATCCTTTTCATGAAATTGTCCATAACCAAATCGCAAAGTGACTGCCCGATGTCCTCAATAGCCTCACGAATTCCATCTTTGACGTCTTGAATCGACGCTGGGCTGTTGGCGTATATTCTTTCACGTGGCCCCATAGAAAGAAATCGCATACAAATAAATCACAAGATCTCGGTGGCCAATTGTGATCACCTCTTCGAGAGATAACACGGTCCGGGAACTTTTCCCGCAAAAGATCAACGGTTTCGTTTCGTTGCTTGTGTGGCACGTAGCGCCGTCTTGTTGAAACTAAACAATGCCGCGTTGTCCAGATCAATACCATTCAATTCCTCACTCCTAACCCACGCCTGTTTCCCAGAGTGGTAGGCAGAAACAACGGACTTCCATTTGTCACGATCCTTGCACATCTCTTTCGCCTCGTTTACTGACATTATATTAATAATAATATCTAGTAATAATATCCTGGAACATTATACACACACGGCCATCTGATCCCATACTAAGCAGAGCTTGTACCTATAAAATATTATACCTACTACCTACTTCTCTTTGGTAAATACATTCTTATATAGGTAGATAAATACACCCAGACTCAGGACAAACAGAGATTTTCATCTACACAAATATCTGTACTGGGTGGGAATTGAACCCACGACCTGCGGGGTCCTGGTCCAAAGTGTGTAGTTCGCTACAGGCTCAAATCAAATTCCTAACATCCAATTCCTTAAATACTTACGTAATAACCACGAGTCGTGGTACGTACCTACCTACCCCGCAGGGTTGCCTAAGATATGTAGAAATCGGTTCTTTCCACTCGGTTAGTCCATACCATAATATAAACACGTGAAGCAAAAACTTTTTCCTCATTTTTACGAAAATTACGTGGATGGAGGAGTATGAAATATGGAACATAATAGGCACTAGCTGTGCCCCGCGGTTTTACCCGCGTTAAACTTTATAAATTATCACAGCATCTCCCCCGTAGTTGATAGCGTGATAATATGTACCCTATATGTTGACCCGACCTCTTAGTAATATTCATGCAAAATTTGAAGTAAATCCATGCAGTACTTTTTGAGTTTATCCCGGACATACATACAGACAAACAGACAAAAAATCTTAAAACTATATTTTTTGTTTCGATATCCATTGTAGATCACGCCCCAAGTATCCGTTTAAAAAAATATTCAATGTACAGTTTTGACTTTCCTACGATTTTATTATATGTAAAGATTAGAATTTACGAAAAAAAAAAAACATTCACACTCTCATACTTTTGACACTGACAAACTGAGAAGAGATGACAAATTGAGTGTCAAACCTGAGAATAAATTAATATTTCTTGTTTTTAATGTCTATAGTCTTTGATAATAGAACCTCAATAGTCGAATTTGGAACGAGTGCGATATTTAATTTAAATAATTAGACATCATTATTTCTCGGCTTATGCCATAGTCGACCACGCTGACCTAGTGCAGGTTGGTAGTCTTCCCTTTTTTTTTGAATTGGTAGGTCGAATGCCTACGCATGCCACCTGCAAAAAGTGTCTACGGGTGGGTTTGTCGGCCTCGCACCGACTAAATCTACCTGCCGTGGACTTCTCTTGGCGCCTGAAGGAGGGAGCCCCGGGAACACGGGTATGCTGCTCCGGTGCTCCCCTAGGCAGTCTTCACATGCCACCAATAACATTTTTGGACATTCTTCAGCAATGCAAGTTTCCTTACGATGTCTTCTTTCACCGTTTTAATAACGAGATAACATCTTATACACAAATTACCATATACTTATGATGCTGTTTTGTTTTTTCTTTAGATGTTTTTTCATATCGAATTTGCACACTTATGAAGAAAAGTTGGCATCGGTTATATGTTTAGTCGCTGTGTGGTGACGGCGAAGAATATCATCACCCCATCTCATCCCGGGGGAAGCGTAGAAATCGTTCCGAGGGAATACCTACTAGAGAACGGGCATCAGCGGTTTTCTGTGAACTATGACCATCGAACTGAGATCGCCAACCCGTCCGCAAAGCGTGGCTCCTCCATTTTTTGGGGAGGCTTTTGTCCAGCAGTGCACATAATTTAGCTGACATGATGATATGTTTAGTGAAACAGTAATTATATGGGATACACAAGCGAACGATAATTTAAGAAGGCAGACTTAAAGCATATAAAAATAAAAATCAAAAGCTCGTTATACATAATTATTTATTTATTCGTGTATAATTATTTGAATACATCAAAACTTTTTGGTGTAATACGAAATTCGCTAATGCGCAATCCCCTGGCTAGCTACCTGTTATAAAGTAGGCCAGTAGAAATATAGTAGCCCTTAATATTATTGTACATCGTCAGGAATGTACTAACATCTACCACTACATAGCTTAATAGCTATAATAGTAAATTGAATTTTACACAATACTCTTTAACATTAAATACATTAAATTAACTAAAGTTATAAAACATTAAATCAGTCATTTACAAAAAAAAAAACATATTTTTTCAATATTTTTACAACACTATGATAATTTTACTGGAGATTTTTTTTATTTTATCGTAATTTTGGATATCGCTTATTGCACTACCATTATTATAATTTATGAAAACTTATGTTGTAGGGGCAAGCTGCCATAGCTTTAGAACGATAATTGCACGGCTTAATAAACTTATTGTTTTCATTCAATCACTTCGGCGAATAACTTAAAATACACTTATTGATTAAAACTAAGGAAATGGCGTATTGTGATGCTAAACAATCTATTTGTGAACGATTTTAAGTAGCCTAAGTATTTGTATATCAAAGTTATAATTAACATTCAACGCAAACTATTCAAGAAATGTTATGCAATCAAGTTCGATTCGAGACATTTTCAGCTTACGTCACATTTAATACATCGATTATAATTTTCATCGATTATTTGGTATACATAAATCGAGACGCAATTCTATCGATGCAGCGAAATATTGCCATTGAATAACGCGGTTGTTCAGAGATTTCAGTAACATTCAAAATTAGGAAATTATTTTCTTTGATTACATTTTTACTTCATATAATAATACAATGCGACATATCCCAACCATTTTAACAAAAACGTGGAGCGACAACGCGCAATGAAAACTTGTCATACAATTAAGTACATTTACCTATGTTTCCATTCAAAGAAAACAGTAATTCTTCAAAAATGTATAAATAACTACTCACTAAGTACAATACTGACATCATCATAGACAAATTAAATACACCTTTTGAATCACGAATCACAAAAATACCAAAGTGGTGTACAAAACGCTGCGCTACTTTACACAATTAATCTCTATTTACAATAATGTACAAAATAACGGACGCATATTTAGATTACGCTGTGTGATTTATGCAACAGACAGCTGTCAAACTGGCTGCTATTTTGGAGAATCTTATTTTCGACGGTAATCGTATATTTTGTGGTATAGTCTTTAGTTTTTATACTGCAATAATGTGAAAATAAACTACAACTGCAAAATCAAGTTATCCATCAGATTAATCACAAAACACTCACTCAATGGCGACATCCATTTTTATTTTGATGTTCTAATCTATTCCCTCATTATTGTAGTTCACTATCTCACCATAACATAAATAGGTTCCGTCAGAACGCAAACAAAAAACAGACGCTCACAGTCCACTCATAAACACATCTGTCAAATTATAAATAGCGTAAAAACTAAAATCTATATTTACACAAATTGTCATTTTCTTATTATGACATGATAAAAAAATTAAAATTATTATACAAAACATCCATTAAAGAATGGCTATGAAATTATTCTTTTTTATTTACAAATAATTTCTCATCCTTATTAGGCAGTGACGTAATTTAATTTGAGAACTATAAATATTTTGAAAAAAAAAAATACAAAAACTTAATCACATTTAAACATAACTAAGTACATTAATATCTTTATTGGATGAACCGTAAGGTAAATTTTGTACTTATCTCGAATAATTTGAGTTCTATATTTAAAACAATACCTACTATGAACGTTGCGATTTCAAATATCGAGTACTTACTAACGTCATAAGTTTAATAGACCCTCGACTATGTATAATGTAATTTATTTTTATGAATTCTAGTTTACGTTAAACCATTCACTTTTGCTTTGGTAGTGTAAGCTAAAGATATGAAAGAAAAGCTTATAGCCACATTAATATATTTTTTGTTTCGTATATGGTTTTAAGACATAAACTAAATTTAAAACATAGTTTGATGACGAAATGCACTGCCTATGCTCTCAAGGAAAAAACGGGGAGAAATGGAACAGGGCGAGAAGTGATTTTTTCTTCTTAGATAGAATAATTATTTGTATTTTTTTGTTATTGTGTATGTTTGTACACCCGGCTTTTATATGTGGCCACGTCCCCTCGCTTAAATGACCTTATAAACATGGACAATTCGTCAACACTCTGTATTTGGTGTAAGTTTTCGAGGTTCCTATATTACGAGTTTAAAGCCTTTTAACGAGGCCAATTTATTGTCAATTTGTGCAATAGAAATTTTACGCTAAGCCAAAAACACACCTAATCCCTACAACTTTAGGCCTAAAATGTTATTGAAAAATTTTGTCTACAGTGTAAATTTGGAAGATTTGTAAAAGAGGCCATTTGTAATAAATTTATTATGATAATATTGCTCGAAATTAGAATGCTAGGACTTCTTAATTCAATTCAAACGCAGTCTGTTATTGAAACGATTAACGAAAATTAAATAACTTGCCTGTGAACGAAATCCTGTGAACGAAATTTGAACTGGTTTTAGCGACATTGTTTCACTAAAACCGGTTGAAATTGAACTGGGTTTCGATCACAGACAAAAAATTTTTTCGTAATCATTGATTTAGAAGATCATACCATCCTATATTGTCATAATGTGTAACATTTCGATATAGTACAGTACTCGATATAGGTGATCGCAACGTTAAATAACTATATAAGTAATTAATAAGTAAACGTTATAAGTTTAAGAGACCATTTGCCTGTGTCCGTTTTGCCCGTTGCCGGAGGGGAAGAGGACGCCTTCGTACGTGACGCCGTTCAGTTCTATTGATACTACGAGTTGTTGGTCTCCAGTATTCGCATCTCCTGAAAACAAAAGTAACTTGTTAATATGGCCAGCCTATAGAATAATACGTGATATACAATAATTGTTACTGGGTAGGATAATCTAACTTAAAAAAAAACCATAAAGTAAAGTAAACATTAATTTATTCCTGTTGGCTAGAATTTTTGCTAGTCGTTTAATAATAGTACTTAAAGTTCGACATGGAACTATGGATCTTTCACGCAAAAACAAGGTTCATTTAAATTAACGTGATATAAGGGAGCACCCTGGCTTGCACGAATGACTGAATTCATTTCACGTATGGTGAATATTTGCGAAACCATTTCGCAACAACCATGATCAGGAATAACGCTACCACTATTCTTATAGTCATAACAAGAGTTTTCATTTAATTGCCTACAAAAAGAAACTTAATTGGACACCAACTTACCTCTAGTTGTGATCTTGAAGGCTGCTCCGTTGACACCATTGGCGGCGCCGTTAAGCGCGTGCGGCGGTGGTGACAGGCGGGGGCGCGCGGGGGGCGGCGCGGGCGGCGAGGGCGGGCGCGGCGTGCGGCGCTTGGCGGGTGGCGCGGGCGAGCGGCACGCCTCGCGCTTGCCGCCGCTTGCGCTCGAGTTTGGACTCTCGCTTAGGTTCAGGGCCTCGCTGTGGATGAAACAAATTTTATTAATTACTCGCACTGCAGATGGCGGGACACGATTTTCTAAATGTAGTTTGAGAGTACAATTAAACTAGTTTTATGATGTTAGCAGGATTACTCCCACAATTGAGTTCTGTCCATCATTTGGAGCGATAAGCCATAAACAACACCATGCTTGGCAGACGGGTTGACATTCGCAGTATGATAGTCACTGTACACAGAGAGAGGTTTCTGCCCGTTTTGGTAGATATTTCATCGAGACGACTTGTACGCTTCTCACGGGATGGTTTAGGGTGATATTCGTTCATTCGCCACACAGTAGTTTATTCGCGATGGTGAAACTAGTTTATTCTGATGATAAACTGACTGTATTGTTGAATTTAAGGTACGAGTGCAAAAGCGACTCTTTAAGAACCGGCTGTTGCTGTTCGAGGTCAATTGCGTGATAGTTTTCGTTGTAGAAGAGAATCAAATCAAACTAGCATAGTTTAAATCATAATCAAGTGTGTATTATTGAAAGACTGATTGTTACAGCTTGATATCAGTCGTGGAGCTTTTGAGTAGATGTAATTTTGAGTAAATGTAGATGTACCCTTGTAATGAAGAGACGACAGCATGGAATATGATACGTCGGTAGCACGAATTATCTACCATTGTTGAAATAATAGACCATGTACCATATTTGAAATGTCCGCTGCCGCTTGCGGTCAGACGCGGAACTATTACCTATATACTGTCACTGTGAAACAGGACGTAAACTTCACGGGACATTTGAAGCTCTTAATCTAAATAATAATCAAGTTTGTACCAGTGATGAACTGACCGTTGCGGCTCGAGGTCAGGCGCGGGACTGTTGTTGTTGTTGTTGTAGAGGGACCACAGCGTGAGGCGGGATACGTCGATGGCACTGAGGGCAGCAGCGTCGCGGGGGGACATCATTGGGGCGGGACCATTGCTTGGTGGAGATTCTGATCCTGGGAAACAATGAAAAAGCTTTATAAATATAGAACGTTGCATGTGTGGTACCTGCACACCTACACGTAGGTATAATAACCAGGTAGTTACTAAGCACGGATGAAATTTAACTGTGGATCATTTTCTGAAAGACGCAAAGTGTCTCTTGAAGTCTGCAATCGATTTAATCTAAATCTTTCTACTATGGAGTCAGATGGTACCCATAGTACAAGCTTTGCTTAGTTTGGGGCTAGGATGATCTGTGTGACATTGTCCCTTATCCCTAGATAAAAAACGGCCAAATTCGATTTTTGAAGTGTAAACTACTTTGTCCGCGTTGAGCACTTTTTGGGTGCACAAAAAGCGTGAAACTCTCGTCAGCGTCACCGCACGCTTTCCATGAGCTATGTGTATATTGTGTATTCGTACATTATTTAGATTAGAAGTGTAAAAATTGTTTTCTATCGGCATTCTCAAAGACTGCCCCGCATTTTTTTTTATATTAAATGACAACGGCCCGCACTAAATTAATCTCTGTATCGCGGGGGACGCGGGACGCTGAAATTCACGGACACAAAACACACCCAGACTCAGAACAACTACATATGGGTCACACAAATAGTTGTTCTGTACAAACCACACCTGCACCACACGTTAATTACCCTGGCCGAAGGCAAATGCTGGCGTGATTAGCAGATGCTTCTGTTTCACCCAGTACAGATACCTATTTGTCCTGAGTATGGGTGTTAATTATCTATGTAAGTATGTATTTACAAAAGAAAAGTAATATATATGTATTATATCTGTTATCTGGTATCCATAGAACAAGCTCTGCTTAGTTTGGAATCAGATGGCCGTGTGTGAATAATGGCCCACGATATTATACTAGTATATAATAAGTACGAGGTACTAACCATTTCTCATGAGTTCGCGTTGCTGTTGTATCATCTTCATGTACTCGCGCACGCGGTACTCGATGTCGTGCTGCGCGAGGTGCGGCGCGTGCGGCGGCAGCGGCGGTAAGCGTGGCGCGACGCCTCCGAGCGATAGCGACAGTGGCTGCATGTGCTGTGACAGCTGCGCGAGCGACGCTGGCACGCGGTTTAGTGGCGGCTGGAAGGAATACTAAAGTTGAAACAGGAATGAAAATTAAAACTCGAATAATGAAAGTAAAAGACTTATAAGGTAAAGATATTATTATAGAAGAGTTTATTATGAATATGAATGATTCAAAAATAAATAGAAGATCTTTTATCTCCACAAATTATAAAATTAAAGCCTAAATCTTTAGACTAGAAGTAGTACTCGTTCGAAATTCGAACATTAAAATTCTATTGTCAAGGACGATAGACATTAGAGACAAATTATATTAATGTTTTGACACTCAGTTTGTCAAAATGGCATGGTAGTGTTAATATATTATGTTAATTAATTATGCTTTTTTAATAATTTACTTCTAATGCCTATTATATAAAAATATTAGCTTTCTACACTCCTTCTCCATATGAACTTTAACTATACCAAGTTCTGTTCTGCACTCCTACGTTTCCCCAATTTTTGTAAAAAGGGATACAAAGTTTTTTGCTTCACGTAGTAATATTATTATCTATCATCAAAGAAATGCAAATCTATTGCCAAAATTTTCTATTGTTTACATTTTTCAATGAATATCGCCAATTTTTATAGATAAATAAATCTGTGTATTGCCCACATTGGAATTATCCACAGCCCTTAGATAGCAAAGAATAAACGCTTTTTGTTTTATTAAGCTTAAGCAATTATTAGTCGGCCAGTAGCGCCACCAGTGTACTATCTATCTAACTGAGGTCACCAGCTCCCATGCCAAGCGCGATGAGTAAGGTAAAACCCCTCCAAATGGCAACCTTTGGAAAAGGCCTTTGTCCAGCAGTGGAGTATATCAGGCTGATAATGATCAAGCTTAGATACTTGTTTCAAAGATATCTTGACAGGTAAGGGTTTATGAAAAAACTAAAGAAGTAGCTTACCATAGCTAATGCCGCTTGTGCATCGTACTGCCCCGAGGCGCGTCTCCCCTCCCGCTTGTTCCCTTCGATGGCGGCATCGAGCTCACTCCGCGTTGACAAGTTCTTCTTCTCGCACTCATAGTCGTACAGGTACTTCATATATCTGAAAGTAAGTAAACGATATTAATATTTAAATTGCAAGGCAACCAACCTTAAGATCTAAAGTGTTCGTGTGAAGATAGTCTACTGAAGAACACCACATTTTCAAGTGTTATTTGAACATCATGCAATTGCTCTTTGGCGTTGTGATAATATGTAATAGGTGATGAAATTAAATATGTCTAAAGTTTAAAATATTGACATAAAGTATTAACTATTTTGACATAAACCGAATAATTTGATACCGGGAATATCCTATGCGTAATAGGTTATTGGGATATTTTGGGAAATAATAATAGCTATGCACTCCCAAGTAACTACAACTATTAAATATTAGTATACCAAGGGCCAAGCTCTATAGCTTGGACATCAAATGATGAAAAAAAAATACATGAATTACTCTATCGTATAGGCAGTGGTTACTTTCCTATCAGAGTTGTTCAAGCTGCGCAGTCGGCCTATGACATGGCTTATCAACTGTTGTTAAACCAATACAACCGGGATACCTTTAACGTGTCCTCCAAAGCACAGAGACGCTCAGAAATTAAACCACTGGCGACACCCACCAACACTTACGGACCAT
Organism: Pseudoips prasinana; assembly: GCA_951640165.1. Classification (NCBI taxonomy): domain Eukaryota; kingdom Metazoa; phylum Arthropoda; class Insecta; order Lepidoptera; family Nolidae; genus Pseudoips; species Pseudoips prasinana. The sequence continues at coordinate 23,615,038 of OX621251.1, read as the reverse complement.
AGAGAAATAGCTCTAATCGGTATTAATATTAACACCAACTTATATTTTCTACGGCAACTGGTAATCTTATGAAAAATTCATACATAAATAGGCACACTCATTTATGAAATAAATCAAAATTCACAGTGATACTATTTAAAAAACGTACTATAAGTATTAAAAGTACGATCACGGTACTATAATATTTTAGTATATTAACTTCACTGCACAATAGCAAATAACACGCTCTACTTATACACATTTGTTTATGAATAAAGCCTCGAAGCAAGCGGCTCCCTCAAAGACACGTTGAAACTATTATCATTTAAAATAATCTCAATATCTATCAAGTCGAAAATAAATCAAAATTCTCTACACTGAATGTCACCATTCAATCCTTTAAGAACTGATCTTATAATATATCTAATAATAACTTTATAACTTGAAGCGAGGGCTGACATCCCTATAAATCATACTCCAAACCCAATTATGATCAAATGTCTATACTTCAAATATAATACGTACCATTACAATCTTAATCCTATTATGTAGCGTGTCAATTTTATATGTGCTATTGTAGTAGTACCATAACTCATATTAAGCGGTCACATATTTAATAGGTAACACAATGATGGTCGCCGACGCCTCATAAAAACGACACCTTTAAAACTGTCACACTCAATCTATATATACGGCATTCGTCATTACTGTTTGTCTAATTTTATGAATGTCACTCGACTTTTTAGCTGCCGCATTACAAATATTTCTGATTGTCTCGATGAGAATTAAAAATAAGCTAAATTTAGAATTGAGTGACACATAACTCGGTTGCTATGAAATTCTAATTCTATTGAAGAATTTATGATGAAATTTTATGCTTAGAAACTGTTGTTAAGAGCTTCGTACGTTTTCTTAACTATATTTACACCTGTATATTGTACCACGAATCCATATAGTTTACTTCTCAAAGAAAATGTATAGGCATAGAATATCATCACCCCATTACATCCCGTGGGAGGCGTAGAAATTGACCGAGGGAATACCTACCAGAGAACGGGCATCAGCGTTTTTCTATAAACTATGACCATCAAACTGCGATCGCCAACCTGTCTGCCAAACGTGGCGATTATGGTATATCCCCCCATTCTTTGTGGAGGCTTTTGTCCAGCAGTGGAGGTACTTTGGCTGACATGATGACTCAATGAAAATAACCGTTTTCTAGTATAGACATTTTAAGTTCATTGAAGTTTCCACTAGGGACCAGGTAGTAGGCTAGTGCTAGTAACCGCAGGTATGATCTAGCAAGTAAACATGCTGTTTTGTTTTCGAGATAGTCCAGTGGTCAAACCACTTGGACTGCGGAGTCATAGTTTCGAATGCAATTCCAAGGGGCACATGCAAACACGAGCATCCAAATCCGGAAAAGCATGGTGAGTAAACCTGCATGCCTGAAAGCATGTGAACTGCCAACCCGAAGGCCAGCATGTTAGAATAAGGCCTACGTCCTCTTATAATGAGAAAATGCCCTTTCCTTGCAGTGGAACAATAATGGGTTGCATAAATTTGCTTTCTTCCACCATTAAAATGTATAATTTTAGGGCAAAACCTCGAGTTACAACAACTACTGAGCTAATGACATCGCAATCGTTTACCCAAACAAAAGGTACCTATTAACTTTCTAAAATCACAATACACATTTAGGCAGCGTTGTCGAAGGCATCACAGAAACATTTTCGTTACAAAATCACTAAACAGACTATGAAAATTAACGTCAGACGACGCATACAAACGAACAGATCAGAATAATAGAAGTTGCGTTCAAAATCATAGCTTCGTGCGTAACCGACGTACATTTTGAATCGTAAACGTACACCTTTATGACATCCGACAAAAGCTGAGGTGAAGGAACTCTAGAAAGATAAATGGGAAATTATATCGGCCAAGATGAGCTAAGGTTATTAATTATGAAGTTGTCATATTGTCGTCAGACGCTCACGTACCGCTATTGTGGACCAACCTTTGTCTCCACCTCGTGAGAATTTGAATGAGGATATGATACAAAGAAGCATCTAATATGGACTGAGCTCCTGGCTTGTAGGACCACACAGCCTTTGGGATCTACTTTAATAGAACAATAGAGAACAGAAGGTATTATTAGAAACCCTATTGATCTAACCAAACGGTCTAAAGATAGGGATACATTTAACTTATTTATTAACATACTGGAAGATAACTTAGAAGATATAGGTACAGCTGCATATAATGACACTAATGTGCTTATAGTTACACTACAAGGACCTTGTAGTTAATGTGTCCCTAACTTTGTAGATTTGTGTCCTTATAAAATAAAACTAGAAACATTATGGAACTCACTGTGTGCGTAACGTGAATGCTGCAGAAGTGATGGACGACGGGAGCCGGAGTCCTTTGATGATCTCCTGCCACAGTTTTTTGTTGATTACCTCGACGAGGCCGCCGCGAGCGATCACCAAGTTGTACAGCTCGTAGAGATCCAGGACAGATTTTGCCATTATCGGTAACCGATTGATTGGTGTTCCTGCAACAAAGAGAAAGTTCATTTCGATTGCGATCTTTGGATTTGGTACGCAAAATTGACTAATTTCATTACACTCAGCATTCATCCAAATCTGGATTTTCCTAGCAATTTGATTATTGTTCTATAAGTAATCAAATTGATAGAAAAATTATGTATAATGTGTAGCTGATTTTGTACAAGATAAATTTCAAATCGCTCTTGTCTAAAGTAACGATTATGCAGAAATAAGTTTATTCTACGGATAGGTTATATTTATTTCTTGAACAAAGTTAAGTTAACTCTTGCTATTTTTAATCCAGCTCATAACAGCAGCAATAATAATATTGAAACCTTTTCCGGTACATTCATAATTAAGTCAAAATATTTGAGTACCACTCCTTATTATATCATGACATGGAAACTGATATAATATTCAATACATAGAAACTGAAAACATCAGGAGTAGGGCCACGCAATAACATGTAAGTAATCAATAATAAAACATGAATAATTCCGTAATTTACAGCTCCATAAAAGGATTATACTCCCAATGATATATGAACTTAGAGGAACCAACAACTTCCATCTGTAATAAAATCATGATTAGTAAAGGAGTAGATCTGAACAATATCAGATATACGATCAAATGCTACTCGAAACGTATGATGAATTAAAATGCCACCTCAATATGAAAAATCATCTTCAAATAATTGAAACTACTATTGCCTTCAGCAATAACAGTTTCTATTATTTAAAAATTAACTTTAACACAAGAGTCAGTTATTGTTATATAGGAATCTTACACTATAACAAAAGATGTATGACTACCAGTGCCATGAGGAAACATGTTAATCTCGTCAGATAGGGCTCCGAAGTACTCTAAATAGAGGCGGGCAGTACATTTGCTTACTATTGCAAGTTGTAAAACCATTTATTACCCTGTAAGGCCCATAAAATCGCACACTCCGAACTACTTCTATATAAAAATAAACGTACAGCGATAGATATTGCTGGATGAGCACTTAAAGTTAATTCTAAATAAGTTTATAGATTCTACGAAGAAATATCTACTTATAAAGACAAAGATCTCGGTGCCCTACATAAAAACGAAGTAAACAATAATACGTAACTAATAGATACAGTTAAGTCAGCGTCTGGTGGGAGTTTGAAGAACAAAGGCTAATGCGATGACAGCCATAAGTTAACACCTGTATTCCCTAGACTAGACACATTAATCAAAATTACGAGCTCACATTATATACCTCGATGACTATCTAAGAAAACAACAACTTAAAGAAAATGTGTATTACAAAACAATCATATATAATGAATTAAAACACGCAGAAGGATACATAACACCAATCACGGAAAATGAACAAAAAAAGGGCAAAAAAATACGTATTGAAAAAGATGAATAATGCACCTATTTCAACGTTTACATTTACTGTCAACTACTCTAGAGCGTTTCTTTCGATAGGAAGTATGTATATATGTATATACATAGTATATAAGATGACTTTTTTACAAATAATTCAAGACGGGTGATTTAAAAAAATCGCATGTTTTCCTACATCGCTTTAAGTCGCCAGTGCAGCAAGCGTAGAAAATCGCATCGCACGATTGATGATTTACGGCGCAAGCGCGTCAGATCGTTCTTTTACGACGCGTGCGCAGTGTTAGTGGCCCGGATTTAGCTCAGCCCGTGTGGCCACGGAAGTTCTAGCCGTTCGTTCAAGTAGCTTGTTTGCGACCATGATTTACTATAATTTGACTGTTAACTCAGTTCTGATGACATGACGAATCGACTCATAGATGTTAGCACTATTCTCCATGAGGAACTTATGGCGTCTTAGTTATGCGGGACGGTATGTGTGGCAAGTTAACGCTTTCACAATACTTCAAGAAACTGACTATGTCTGTATAACATAGCGACGAAATTAAAAAGCTTCAGTGTACAATAAAACCATCAAGCTTGTCAAAGTATTATTATTAATAAATTATAATACTGTGACTGGCTAATTGGCCTAGTGGTTATTGATCTTGATTGCTAAGCCACAGGTCGTGGGATCGATCCCCACCCAGGACAAATCTTTGTGTGAGGGGCACGATTATTTATTCTGCGTCTGGTTTATTTATCTAATTCCCGGGAACCAATTGTATGTTTTATTTAGTTAGAACTGAATGCGAGATTTTCTATCATTTTATATGTACGTATTGAAATTTATTACGAATTATAAAATTTATAATAAACACTTGAGAGGTGTCAAGGGACACCCGGATGGAACGAAGTTATTTCTTATTATTTATTATGTACAAAAAACCTGTATACACTCAACAAAAATAATCGTCGCGACACCACACGGTTCAATGCAAAATAGAAATGAAAATATCTGGCTTGCTTTCTAAAAGAGAGAGAGACAGACAGAGAAACATGCGCACGCCGCACAGCTGCAAAAAGTGTCGTGACAACTTTTCGTGAGAATTTTTTCCGTCTAGCCCCCTTTCACAACGCGCGATAAGGAACTACGTTCCAAAAATATTAATAAAATAATATTTAGAGCATCTTTCAGCACGAATTCAAAGCCAATAAAACAATTCTCTTGTGCAGACGCCAGCACATCCAGCAACCCCAATCTGTCAAATTTCTTATATAAATTTTCAACTTTATCACAAAACCATAAGGTTCACTTTGGAAATTTGACAGATTGGGGTAGCTTGATGTGCTGGCGTCTGTACAAATAACTGGCGATGTTCATTTGACGTCAGTAAAAGCATCAGTCTGCCCTGTCTGAATAATTGTAGCAAACAATTCGTTATATTTGCTCAGTCACCGATCGAGTTACAGTCTGCTGTGTACTGCAGATCGGTGGTGATTAATGATATTGCAAATTCTAACTTATTAATGTTAATAATAAAGACTCACTGTTACCATCTCCGTGCACTTGTGAGGTACATATGTTGCTGGTTAAATATTAATTTATGAAGTTCATCGAGGAATATTATAGCGAATAATTAATTATACACATTTGCCGTAACAGACACAAACGCAGTATATTTAGTACTAGCTGTGCCCCGCGTTAAACTTTATAAATTATATAAGGTCTATGTTTTAATCCACCCTGGATTCATGTCAGCTAACTCCATACCAAATTGTATTAAAATTTCTCCAGCCGTTTAGACGTGAAGAAGTAACAAACATACAATCTCACACAATCACAAACTTTCGCCTTTATAATATTATTGTGATATTTCTACAAAGTAAAGTTTTTATTTACCTATAGTGAAATAGCTGTGCCCCGTGGTTTTACCCGCGTTAAATTTATAAGTTATCACAGCTCCTCCCCCGTAGGTGATAGCGTGATTATATGTATCTAGCCTATATGTTGACCCGACCTCTTAGTTATATTCATGCAAAATTTGAAGTAAATCCATTCAGTGCTTTTTGAGTTTAGCCCGGACATACATACAGACAAACAGACAAACCGACAAAAATACTAAAAACTATATTTTTGGTTTCGATACCGATTATAGATCCCGCCTCTGGTATCCTTTTAAAAAAATATTTAATGTACAGTTTTAATTTTCCTACGATTTTATTATATGTGTAGATGTTATTACAATGTAGATGTAACGTATGTACTGGCTGTTTGGCATAATGACATGTGTTCTTTGCCTGTACATGATTGTATGTAAATGTATTCCAAATATATAATAGTAAATATACATAAGTAATCTAGCATCATGGAAATTGCTCTAATATGAAAAAGGACAACATGATGTTAAATAAAAAATATCAAAGATACGTAGGTACCTAGATCTGCAATAATGGAGGTCGCTATTAAATCTATTTTAAGCGCACTTATCTTGCTGTATGTACTTAGAGTACATTATAAGACGCCTTAGCGTGTACCCAGTTGTCATTGTAATATAAAATGGAATCTATATATATACATACGTTTTGCATGTCCTTTATAAAATCTTAAACTATGCATCTGAACTGATATAAGCGTGTATTTAGTAGTATATCAGTTATCGGGTTTCCATAATACAAATTCCGCTTAGTTTGGGATCAGATGGCCGTGTGTAAATAATGTCCCAGGATGTTATTATTATTATTAAGGCATTAAACAAGAAAAAATTGCATTCAAGTCACCGTCTGTGCACTTTGTATCAGTTATGCTGTCAGAGGTTACAATGCGCCTCTGAACAAGTCCTAAATAAAAGTACGTGGTTCTGAATGCCAGAAGCGAATGATGTCCAACTTAAACGGACGACATATGTACCCATCACCGATGGCAGTATAGTTCTGCTCTTGTAATTTATTGTAGCGTTGTTATGCTACCGAATAAAATTATCTTCTACTAGCTGTGCCCCACGGTTTTACCCGAGTTAAACTTTATAAATTATAGCCTATGTGTTAATACAGAGTATCAGCTAACACCATACAAATTTTATTAAAATCTCTCCAGCCGTTTAGACGTGAAGAAGTAACAAACATACACACTCACACAGCCACAAACTTTCGCCTTTATATTATATTATATATTAGTGTGATATTCAGTGAATAATGGTTCTCACATCAACATTAACAACCTTTAATTTACCTAATTGCAAATATCTGAAACAGAACCAACCCTAAACATCGATCGTTTATTGATGAGAGAGCAGCATTAGCGAAATACCTAAACGACTATTTGTCAATCCGTCTTCCTGTCTGTAGTTAATCATTCTCCCGGTTATCTGGGCCAGGGTGTAGGGGTGCGGGGGTGTAGGGGTGTAGGGTGCTACGTCACCCGTTCAGATTAATTGCTCCAACAGTAAATGGTTGAACATGATGCGCAGAATTGGAGAGAATTCGAGAATTTACCTAAGTAGGTAGCTATTGGCATTTCGTACGGGGGTACCTATTGCTGTTAGTAGTCATTAATTTAAATATTTAAGGGACCTAATAGCTATACATTTAAATATATAAGAGCAATAACGGTGTAGTCGAAATACAATAATAATAATAATAAATAAATATTCTGGGACATTAATCTGCTGATCCCAAACTAAGCAGAGCTTTTGCTATGGAAACCAGATAACTGATAAACCACATATTCTACTTTTCTTTTGTAAATACATACTTATATAGAAAATTACACCCAGACTCAGGATAAACAGACATGTTCATGCTCACAAATATCTATCCTGGGTGGGAATCGAACCCACCCAGCCTACCAATTGGGGAACCTTCTAATATAAAAAGTACAAAAGTGTTGTGTCTTTCAAAAGTAAAAGAATATTTAAAATCGTGTCTACTTGTAAAATTAAACAATATCTTTAATGAATAGATGGAATTTACATTTTATATCTTCACAAAGCAACGGTAGATACATATGTCAATCACTGTTATACAACTGTTACTGTTAGGTACACTCACGTACGTAGTAACCGCGAGGAACCTTCAATCTTCAGCAATACGTACCAGTTTCCGATAAAAAAGTTTCTATTCACGTGACGTCAACGTCAACTTTATCTACTCAAATAAATGCAGACAATGAGTAACGGCACTAACACCTAAATACTTACTAATGAAAAAGTATTTCTGCCAATCAAATACACGTAAAACAATACGTGAGTCACTATCGAGAACTAGTGATGTGCCACGATCGACCCGCGATGCCGGATCCGTTTCCATTTAATGCAACACGATTTAAACCGTGAAGTAAATGGTCCAAAGTTTTAAAGACTACTTTGTTTATGAGTGTAGGGAGCTATAGTCGTAGAGATGGTCTATGTTGTGTATTATCTAATAAGTAACGACTGACATTTATAGCTACGGTGTAAGGTACTGCACGATTTTCTTCAGAAACGGTAGGTATTACTATTTAGTTACCTCAAACACCGTCCGTCTAATAGACGTAAAAGAATCCCAATTAGAACGTTTGTATTTACCAACATCGTAAAAGTGTAAACTTTTACTATGTTCTATTTTTTTACTACAATATTTTCAGCTAGAATAGAATATATCGAGCATTAATTACCAAAATTTGCTAACAAATAACGTTATAATGACCCAACATATATTTAAAAATGAACATCTGAAACAATCACCCTTCTTTATTAAAATAGGTTAAAAATACATAATTAGCTCGAATCATTTTAACTTTTCTATCTTTCTAATATTATAAATGCTTTTGTTTGTTACTCTTTCACGCAAAATCAACCAAACTAATTTTGATGAGAATTTGTAGTCATTGTAAATTACAATCCAAATAACATATCGGATATAAATTATAAAGTATAACGCGGGTAAAACGGCGGGACACAGCTAGTATTTACATATGTACCCGGTCCTATGAAATTAAAAGAAGCTTAGCTTTAGCTTTATTTTTATGTTTAGGTAACACAGTACTTTTACTGTGGGCCTGTGGGGATGAGTTTTCACTCAAAAGCATTAAAAACCTAATTTAAAACAAAAGAAAATTGGCAAACGTATCCCTCAACGGTTTTTCTTATTAATCTACACATCACTAATGTGAACGGCGCAGTTTACGCCACCCACCGCCGTCACACGTTGACAACCTTTATTACCCCCTACTAAGTTGCTTTGTGATCGACTTTTACAGCTTTTACCATAATAAGGTGACCTGTAACTTTTACTCCTGATACCTAGGCTGAAAGGTGGCGCGGGTCAACTTATACCGGCGATTGTTTGATAGCGCACCCAGCTTTGATGTCTACTGTTTGTTACTTTTCCATGTAGAATGGACTCGTAAAATGAAACCATAATTTTTTAATGAAATTAGATATTATCTTTTATAGGTGTGCTATTTGCTACGGGTGCTAGGTTGGATAGTGTGACTTTAACGAGAATATTGATCATTAAGGGCATTGGATAGGCTGAATGTGTTAAATAGTAAATTCTAGACAAAAAAAAAGTTGTTCTATAGATTGCAGGACTTTCGATTATTTGTAACTAAAGGACTTTGCTATAAAACAACTTACTTCCTTGCAAATCGTAGCCTCTTTCATTAGTAACAAAAGAAATCTAAAAGAATTTAAATTCGGGCAAATCAAATTGCACGCCTTATCTAACGTAACGTCTAGATTAAATATTTAATTAATTGTGGTACTATAAGGAAAATGTGTTTAGAAGACATTCAGAAGATAGGCCGAATGGGGCAGAACTCGACAATACTCAACATTACAGCTTGGATACCGTAGTCCGTATGCTATTAAAATTACGAACTACGATGTTCAGGCGCATCAATACCAAATTACCTAATTGATCTAAAAACATGGGTGTCAAAATATAGGTAAAGTGTTAAAAACATTACCTATATAAACTGTATCAAGCGTTACTAAGTTTTCATAATATAAATGGTAAAAATCGGTTGTAACTTGTTAACATAGTTATGGTTAGTTGAAGAGTATTAGAATTCACCTCCTGTTTATGCCAATTGGAAGAAGTTTATGATGAAATCATTAATGATGCAGACAATTGTTATAGGTAACTAGTTACGGTTCATTACAAGCTCACAGAAATTACTAACAATTGAACATAGTGCAGATAGAGCACGATTCCGACCATCGAATGGCTACGAACAATATTACTTGCAGTGTGGGTGCGTTATCAAGCGCTACATGCTAAGACCCGTTAGCTGGCTAAATAACAACGTTTACAAGAACCTATGGACAAAAGCTATTGTTTATGAAAGCAATCACCCCAATAACGATTTCCACAAAACGCATTCCGTGGCTGGCGGCGGAAAACGCGCGATTCGTTGCGCGTGCGCCGAGCCGCGCGGCTATTTGCATACACGTACCATTTATAAAGGCCCACACAGCACACTCCTGACGGCTCACTCAATTCGGCCGCCCGAAGCGTTATTTACGACCTATGTCAAATCGCCAGCGGAGCCAATCTAATCGTGCCCAATTGTGACAAATTATTGCTTTTCCTACGAAACCTTACGCTAAATTCGTATTATGAATTTCAGTTTATGGAGGTGCGCGCTCTTTATGAACGCACGGAATAAATTCCGAGCCGTCACCGAGCTCTCGGGCTCCAGGCACTACAGTGTTGCTCTCGATTACTCGCACCTCGCCCGGTATTTATTGGCACTCGATGTCGCTTAGAAAGGCTAATTCTTTTGTACCGGTAACTCGCCAGTCTCGTAAATCGCCAACCGAACGCCCCCGCCGCTGATAAAGGATTGTAAATAACACCCGATTATCGGACTAATCTCTTTTAAGTGTTGCAGATTGCAACTTTGATTTGCGTCGCGTTTTACTACCAGATTAAGTTGGGTTAATTTTAAGTGGTGCTTTAATAAATTGTGAGTGGCGTTTTATCGGCAATTCAGATATAAAGTGGTGTAATAAAATGATATGATGACAAAAATGTTATAATGAACTGATTCATAGTAGTCGTAAAAGGGTAGAGCAGTACCAATACGTGCAGTTGTATTGAAGCGCTCGTTGGGCAGCGGCCGCCGCGGCGAAACGGGCGATAATCGATTGTATAAGAATCGACGCCTCCCGCTTATCGAGAACAGTATCAAGGCCCTACAGAGCACCCCGCGCCAATGAGAGTCGCGCTCGAGGCCAGGCCCGCTCGCTATTGGTCTGATACGATTTTGATTGCGCCGCCCCCTCTCGATTCGACTCGATCAATCTCTATTATTCGTTGGTAAAACTCCAAGTGATGCTCGAGCGAGTTTAATTGCATTTATACATCACGGAAACTCATTTTAATATTGAAGTGACGCAATTAGATACATTGCACGTTCCATTGCATTTATAGATACGTATAAACCTACTTTAGTATCTGCACATATAAAATAAAGACGACAGAATTAGCGTAACACAAGACTCCACGTTCATAATTAACAACATACGTGCTAATACAATCCTAATAAAATATATAATTCAACAGATAAGTATAATGACGCAATTAATCCTTGAGCATAGAAAATCACTTCGGTAAGCACTAAAACAAGATATTCATAAACCACTTTTATGATTGAAGATAAATTAACAGACATGTCACAAATGATTCCATCAAATTAAATTACCTACATTTTATACCTAAAGCTAATACACATACGTATAGAAATACTTTATTACAAGATCAGATCATACAATATCCAAAAGTGAAATCTAAGTTAAAAGTGAAATCTAACTTAGGTATAGGTACATAATTCAGGCAGCATTATTTATAATTGAAGGATTGTTTTAATATGCAAAATAACCAAGTGCAGCAATCGTGAAGAATGACTCTGTTTCGAAATGATTCAGACTATAATACTAGCGGAAACGAATATTATAGTGTATTCTGAATCGTAGTCCGAACTGTGTTGTGCGATAAACAAACCAAAAAATCAATATTGAGTTAATAAACAGTGCCAATATTACTAAAATGTAAAATGAAGTAGCCAAGAGCTTTTTATAATATAATATATAATATAACTTAATTTTTTCTCTCGCACAGAATTTTGTACATTAAATATACTTAATCTAGGTGTACATTTAATTTCATTTCATACCCTACGAAGTCAAAGAAAATGTTGACAAACTAATGATCACGGCAACGCATAAACTCGTGAAACTTTCTTATCTAATCCATCAAAACGCTATTCCTCAAGTAATTTAAAAGGTGTGCAAAATGGATTAAAACATGCATTGGTAGTGTTTATATTACTTCTTATTCGTGTATTAAGGCAATAAATGACAGCTAGCCTCTATTTAGACAGTCGTTATAAGTTTATGGGCGGAAGAATTTATTGCGGCTGCGAGCGGGGTTTTAATTTAGAAATACGATCATTCTAGTGTTAATTTCCACACTTCGAAACAAAGGCAAGCTCATTTATATACGTACCCTAGTTTAATATGAAGTAATCATATTTTATTAAACACAGTACCTATATATACGTACTTACAAACGAACCTAACAATACACGGAGCAGTAACAGCCACATGCTATAATTTTGCGAAATTACCATAACTCAATGTTATATTTATTGCTTGTAGTACAAATTCTGAGAGATACGGCGTGAAAATGACATAAGGCTGAAGATACAACGATCAATCATGAAGAGAGCAGTAAAGTTGAGAACAATCCAGCGTAATTCCGTCTGAGAGACATTAAAACAGCGGCCGGTCGGCCCTATCCGGTGCAACATTGTGGCAACCGCGCCCCGTGTGCCCGCTCTCCTTGCCCCTGCTCACCAATTCAATCACAGAGTAACTACGGAGCTCATTTTCACTCATATTTTGTAATGGCACATAGCAACAATGACCCCTCCAAAAATTTTGATAAAATTTACAAAACACCAATGAATCAAAACTGTCAAAACATCATATCACATCACATAAATCTTTTATACTAAAGCACATCAAACCGAGAAAGATTTAAGTATTCCAGAGCTCGGTGGAATTCAGGAGGCCATTCGATGTAATTGGCAATCATTCAGAAAAGAATATACTCTCGCTCGAACAATCAAGACAAAGGCGGCCGATAGTACCTACAGGCGAGCCATTACGGGTCAATACCCATTATTATGCTATATTTTCGCGAGCACAGCCCTCCGATATCCCGTACGCTCATATAAGACGGCAAATATCTGTAATTAAAGGTTGTAAAGTTGATTTACAGCCGAGGTCCGAGTATCGAAGTCGAAAGAGCGTTCGACCAATGAGCGCGGGGCCGCGCCTCGTATCAATTTATTAGAAACGAATGAAAATCGGTGGTGTGCGGTGGCGGATGGCGATGCGGTCGCGCTGCATCCCGCGGCCGCGTCGTTGCCGCCGCGGTATCGCGCGCCGGTGCGTGGTTTACGAGCTCCGCGGGGACGCTAACACCGGCAATAAAATCGCAACAATGGAAATGTCGGATGCGGCTGAAAGACGACGATGTGACTACGCCGGATCATTGCGATGAATGCAACAATGGAATCCACGAAGCGATGGTGGCAACTATCGACGGCCGTAAAACGGAACTATCCAACGCGTTATGAGACTCGACAGATACGAACAATACCGACATAATGTAATTGTAATAAACCTTCATATGCACACACAATGTTAACGAACCAATACCGTATTCCATCTACAATTTGCTGAGGAAGCATAAATCTATGTGAAAGCTATGGGACATTTCACGTAAATGCAAGCAGTAAAATCTGTGTTTAAAGCAATACCTGCGTCTCTCCTCAAAATAAAATATCCGATAGTGCAGTAAGATGCATGAAGCGCTGTCATCTGTTTCTCATTTTATTCGCCAATACTCTAAAATGACAATAATTGACTTTGTTTCGTTGCGAGCACAGAGAGCGTCCATTTTGTCCTTTTCCAACATTAAATGGAAAGTAATTTTGAACATTTGTTGTTTCCAAATGATTACATCTCCTGAAGATGTAGGTATGTAATTTATTATTTACGTAGTCATGTTTACATTTTATGGTTGCAGAGAAAATGGACAGTCGAAATGAGTCTGGCCTGCTTACAATGTTATTCCTGTGGAGGTCTGTAATTATACATCAACTAGTATCGCGATAAGTTGGAGGGTCTAAATTTAATTATTATTTTCCTTTGAAGTCAACCCGAAGATATTCTACAATATTGTTGTTGATAGCTACCATTGTGCCGATGGCGCAGACGCTCAATCGCTTGCTGGCTATGGTTACTTTTATGACCACCGTTTTGTCGCTTACGGCTATCGTAAAATATCATCGGAATGGAAACCTTTAATTTTGTATATCATTCCCTTTGTGGTTCAACATTGTTGCTAATCTGAGCTGAAGACATAATAAATATATACTTGTTTTTTAAAATTTATTTGTATGCACTACAATTTTTTGGAAGTTGTTTTACGGACCACCTGACTATTGCAATGTCTAGATCATCTATCTATATGAATAAAATCTACAATAGTGTAAACGCCTGTTACTTACTTATCGTATGGGCAGTGGTTACCCTGGTGTCAGAGTTGTTAAAGCCGCCCAGTAGGCCTTTGACACGACTTGTCTAATGACTACAACTGGGACCTACAGTTTAACGTGCCCTCTGAAGCAATAAGCTCAGAAATTAAACCACTTTAGTGGTCCCTCATCTATGGACTGTCCTCGCGCCTAATTGCTTAACCTCGCCAATCGCTTACAGTCCGGTGAGAGCATCTAGCTAGCTATGAGCGCCTGTTCTCAAGTATTTACTGACATCAATTATTTTGGTTAAAGTACTAAATATAACAAGTTTTCGATAATTCTGTGCGCATGTCAAATGTATTCTTGAATTAAAATGCATAAAACCGTCGCGTTTGGTCGGGAGCGAAGGTGTCGAGGCACCAGTGCCACCGCGTTGACTGCCTCTCTCAATGGTAATTTGAATGACAATTTAAATTACAATATGGAACGGCGTCCCGGTCGTGACATGGCGCATTTACAAACTACCAGTTTATATTATCAAAATATTGTCACTAATAACCATAAAGGGATGGAAGATCTTATTTGTTTTCTTTTTTAGAGCATTTTACCTTAAAAACGATCGACATTACTTGTAAGCGAGAATACCAAACATCTTTACTGATATACTTTTATACATGAGAAGAAAAAAAAATTAGGCTTTGTTCACAGACAACATATGTACAGACGCTAGCACATCCAGCACTCCAATCTGTCAAATTTCTTTTATAGATTTGCAACTTTATAACATAATCATAAGATTCACTTTCAATTTAGGAAATTTGACAGATTGAGGTAGCTTGACGGGCTGGCGTCTGTACATACTTGAATTGTAGATGCAATGCCCTACATTAATCTTGTGTGAAAAATAAATGTGGTTAAATATAGCAACAACACCCAATTCAATGAACCAGAATCACAAGTCCGTAAATAGCTTGTCATAATAAAAAAGTTATTGGTATTAATAAGGATAAACATGGGACAACAAAGACTATAACGGAAATAAAATAATCCGGTGTTGCCTGACAAAAAACACACAATGGAGTCAAAGGGCAGCACTGACAATGGACGAAACTGGCAGATAGAACAAATGAAGTGTCTCCCACAATGCTGCATTAACATAATGGGATGAGGAGGGGTGACACCGTGGTTTATAAGAAAGGACAATTATTATTGATTCCCTCATGAATATAGGAGAAGTGACTATCTAAAATAATGTTGGGGTAGAGCTGACGACATAAATTTGATTCGATTGTTCCAAGTAAGGTGCTGTCAATGTTACAGGAAATGTTTCGTATTACAAAAAGTAATACTAAGTTTAACTTTACTTTAACGTTGCCAGCTTTTTGGCACTTGTTATGTGTAAATTGTTTTCGTTTTAAGTAGACTTTATATACATACATACATAGACTCACGGCTGTTTCCCAGAGGGGTAGGCAGAGACAACGGATCTCCATTTGTCACGATCTTTGCACACGTCTTTTGCCTCGATTACTGTCATTATATTCGTCATACATGCTCGCCGGTTTAGGGTATTTCTGACCTGCCCTTTATAGACTTTATATACATATGTAAAAAGTTAAATGTTTATTTTTAATCTATAGAAGAGTCACCTCAACGTCTTATATTTTTATTTGCAACTTAGTTGGTTCTCTGAATGGATTATAACTAAAAATAAATATAACGTCAAATTTTTGTTATCATCCGACTTTTATTCAAGGATATGTTTTTTGTTTTCGTATGTATGTCACGAGATTTGTGTTTGTGAAACGATTTTGACAATAATATTTTTTTTAGATGGTCATTTTACAGTACATCGTGTACACATTTGTCATTCAAATATTAATTATTTAACTAAATCGTTAATGTGAACTCTAAATGATATTTTAAAAATCACAAATCTAAATGTCAATTATTACATACATATATTAGGTGTAGGCAGAGACAAGGATTTCCATTTGTCACGATCATTGCCGACCTCTTAAGCGTCGTTTACTGTCATTATATTCTTCATACCGAACATTCTCTGACCAAATCGGAGTTAGTTCTCAAGAAAGGCCAGGTCAGAAGTACCCTAAATAAGGGAGCATCTCAATTATTACCGAGAATTGATAATGTAGAATTAATTTCAATCCGTAAAACGCTATTTTCTGAGCCCACAAAACATAAATTCATTATCATAATTATTTGAATTTAGTTAAGTTTAGTTTATTTTTCTCTTACTTAGAATAATTGTAATGTATAACATATTGTATGCTGTGTTACTTCAAGAAGGTTGTACCCTAAGCTTTTTTCAAGAACTTACATTATCTTTTTATTTAATATTGTGTACGGCCAGTTTAGTAAACCAAATGAAAAAAAAAATGTGTAGCTAACTTCTGAAACTACAAACATGTTCTGATAGTTTACAAGAGCCTATCGTAAAATAATTTAGTTTTTATTGGAACGAAGTGTCTTATCGCGCGTTGTGAAAGGGGGCTAGACGGAAAACATTCTTACGAAAAGTTGTCACGACACTTTTTGCAGCTGTGCGGCGTGCGCATGTTTCTCTGTCTGTCTCTCTCTCTCTTTTTATAAGATATTTTCATTTCTATTTCGCATTGAACAGTGTGGTGCCGCGACGATTATTTTTGTTGAGTGTATACAGGTTTTTTGTACATAATAAATAATAAGAAATAACTTCGTTCCATCCGGGTGTCCCTTGACACCTCTCAAGTTTTTTTAAATTTATTTCTTTTTATGCCTATAAAATAAGCCTTAAATTTAAAAATATCTTTATTTCGTTACTTCCATTCATATAACAATAATAGCATGCGACTACAAAAAGACGTTTCAAACTGATCTTTGACATTTACTCAGTCTAATTATACTTCGATATTCGTATGTATCTCAGTGAAATCGGCTTTGTGCAGTAAATCCATTGTACCAATATATGCTTATCTAATATTATCTATATATTAATATCGCTTCCTGCCCGCTGGCTGGTATTTATATCTGGGGTAGATTAAATTTAGATATGTTCGCCATGTAACTGATTTCTGTCGGTGGGCGTGAATGATGCGTTATCTGCATGAATTACCTGCGTAGGAATATTGATTTTAATGATATTAATATTTGTGGTAATTCCTATAAAATTCCTACAAAATCTTTTTGGTAACTACCAAGATTAAATAAAACATATCTGTATGTACCAATAGTGGTTTCATGACATATAAAAAGAAGAATCATTGGAAACCTTAAATGATCTGCTATATCTTGTCTATTCATATTTGTCTTAATATAAGGTAATTTTCTGAACGACTAAAGTTGTCTTATATAATATCCTGGGACATTATACACACAGTACCCAAACCAAGCAGAATTTGTACTATGGAAACCAGATAACTGATATAATACATATACTACTTTCTTTTGTAAAATACTTATATAGATACATGCAGACTCGGGACAAACAGACATGTTCATGCACACAAATATCTGTCCTGGGTGGGAATCGAACCCATGACATGCGGTGGGAAAGTCTACCATCCACGCCAACCGGCCTGACATATTATACGCATAAACAAACGTCTCAAAAAATATGACTAAGAAACATCTACACATAACTCCTTTTAATCTCTTCTTCTTACACATAAATTAAACATCCTTATTACATTACATGTAAGGCTTATTTATAACTCCCTATACTTCTGAATTCGGTCTAATCAAATGGATATAACCGTATATTTCTCCCCTACGATCCGCCCAGGAGGGCGGGCGGGGATCTTAGGGCGGGGCGCTACGCCTACCTCATGATTATAACTACGAGATGATTCGAATCAATTTAATTGAAGTGGTGAATAAAATTCTATCTCTTCATAAATATGAGATACAAATATAAAAAAGGTCGCTGGAAACCGCTGGGTGCAGATAGCGCAAGACTGGTAATTGTGGAGATTTTTTGGAGACTTCTTTGTCCAGAAGTGGACGTCTTTCGGTTGAAGATGATTATTATGATGACGAATATGAATTAAATATGTAAATTTGGCAAGACAATGAAACACTCGCAAGACTTACGGCAGAACTAAGGGAAGAGAAAGAGAATCTTAATAATAATTTTGTGTCTGTAGTTATGATTTTGTATTGCCTTCTCTTTATCAAATTTTTTTTTAGAGTCTGTTATTAGTCTAACTAGTCTAATCTGATCATTGGAAGACATAGTGGACTACTGACAGAAATAGCTAGACCAGTTGTCAGAGATTATAAAGCTTTCTAGTTAAAGCTTTCAAGTACTTTTAAGTCAAAACACATAAACAATATGTATTTAATCTTAAGTAATATTTTTTTTAAACGGGTTCCTACTGAGAATTCTGGCAGTGTTTTTCAGTAGCTCGTGCTACGTGCACAACACGGTAGGGTAAAAAAAACGATTACACATAACTGCAAGATTTGCACGGAATAAATGAAATTTGAATTTAGTTTAACAATAGTAATATGAGTCATAGATGTTCCCGTGATAACTGGGCCGCGGTTTAACATGATCACTAAAACTGGGAGGGTTGTTTGTCCAAGTGCAAAAATTGTACCCTGACCCGATGTGGCTACTGTGCACCTAAGAACGGTAGCCGCAACAGACGGCTTACATCGGTCGGCCACAGAGGTCACGTAATAGATTTGCTTTCCATTGCTTTATTGTTGAGTGAAGAATATAAACATAACAGCTATTATCTTCAAGGAATTTATATTAAATCATCGGTGTACAATGCCCAAACGTGGACTTCCGTGGGAAACGCACACAGATTGTACTTCGCGGATATGACATAATGTGCCAACCTAACATGTCAATGTAGTAGGTACACTTGTGAACTAAAGTGCAGCGTTCACCTTTCATTAAGTACAATTTATTTATTTTGTAAAACAAGGTATTGGCAAGTCAAAGTTTGTGATACTAACGTGATTATTTAAGCAACTGATGGAAAGCTGATATACATGATATCACTCACCTGTTGCTGACTTTTCCCCTCCCAAATGAGCTCTAGCAATCTTATATCACACCTAGACCACCTATAGTCTACTTTCTCAGTGTCTGTACCACATATAAAATGGTAGTTTGACTTTGCGACATTGCTTTTACGTACAAAAGGAGACGTATTTTTGTAATATATAAAACTAACATTTTACGAATTAATTAATACACATCTGTCTCAGTCTCAGCGTGACATTTTTTCACGACTTTACTATAAAATCTTTTAAAGATTTATCCAAACGTGATGTGAATAAATCTTAGATAAATCATTATAGTCTTTTAAAGTAAAGTCGTGAAAAAATAGTTTACAGATTATAAGAAGAATATATTTTTTATTTATTATTGTAGACGTGTCGCTAACTGTACTGATAAGCGGTATCCGGCACGGATAGATAGTCGATCGGATATTAGGTTTTAATAGTTTTCGTTTCAGTGTTATTACTAAGGTACAGTTATCACTTTCAGCTTATACGATGGTGAAGATGATGATGTTTAAACGTTATATTAATGAATAATTTCATAATTATTACTAAGTTTTCAATTTGAACGATAATAAAAATAGAATAGCTTTTCTTAAACACTAAGTATTAGTTCTCACATTTAACCGTTTTCGGCATACAAATATTCACATCTAGATACCATACATTGGTTAAAGTCCTCAACATGTCATGTACAATAAATTAATAATTCACATATTTACAATTTATATATTACTTATGTTTAATGTCGTAAGGATTTAATTTATTATTAATAATTTGATATACATATTTCATTTATGTCTATACTTCAGAAATTCATCTACCGTGTAAAAACATTTTTCGACTAGAAATTTATACAATTCAGTCTTGAATTTTGTTTTGCGTAAGGATTAAAAATATTCAGTATTAGAAAAATAAGTATTAGTCACATTAAATAATATATTACATTGAAACTGAAATATTACTTCAGCGAAACGTCATTGAGCATATCCTGCTTATTTTTCAGTAAGCACTTATTCATACAAATAATATTATAATTTCTTGTGGGCATATTATTGTAATTCTAGAGCATTTCTAGATTTCCATCGGGAAGCGTCTTAATCACCTGTATTCACCAGTTATAAGTCGGAAACGCTGTCATCGTGTGTATAAATAATCGCTTGGCCACAGTCGTTAGTGGGAGGGGAAGGGGCTTAGGAAGGTAATTTAGCTGCTTGTCCATCAAACGCACCTTCTACTGATTTTCGATTTCAGCTAAGGAGATTCGAAACTTTCATACTATTTTGAAAGAGTACTGTACGGTTCACGTACAGGCAAAACTGCTAACGCCGCGACCTAGTTTTAGCTAATTAATTTATATACGTTTTTGAATTATAATTATTCAGTTGACCAATAGCTGCCGTAGCGCTAAAACCGCCGATTAGCATCCAACTTAACTTTCGCGTAACTTTTACGTAACTAAACTTAATTATTGCATAGTCTGTGGTTTTCGTCAACTCATCCCAACCATAACTAAATAACTACCTCTGAGCCATACAAGTACTAAAGGCTATAACTTTATGTTATTGGTATATCTAGGGTCGCCATAATCATGTTAGCCAAAGTACGTTCACAGCTGGACAAAAAAGAATGTGGGGATATGCCATAATCGCCACGCTTGGCAGAAGGGCTGGCGATCACAGTTCGATGGTCATATTTCACAGAAAATAAAGCTGCTGCCCGTTCTCTGTTGGGTATTTCCTCGGAAGATTTCTACGCCCCCCACGGGATGAGACGGGATGATGATATTGCCATACGCATATACCGGACTGTTACCGTATTTAAGTATCACGTCCCGTATTGTTACTTGTCTCCTTTTTGACCCGTTTGTCACTAATCCTAATCCTAACTAATATTATAAATGCGAAAGTAACTCTGTCTGTCTGTTACTCTTTCACGCCAAAACTACTGAACGGATTTGGATGAAATTTGGTATACAGATGGTCTAGACCCTGAGAAAGAACATAGGCAAATTTTTATAGTTAGGATAACACATAGGCGAAATTTTATAAAGTTTAACGCGGGTAAAACCGCGGGGCACAGCTAGTTCAATATAAAGTTATATCTACGTCCAAATATGACTGAGTGAAGAAACAGGAACCTCTTCCTGGTGTTTCTTCTCAACAGTACGTGAACTGGTTTTCGATATATGGCAGTGAGGTTCTGCCTGAGTTCAAATCCAAAAAGTGATGTGATTTTTTTCTGTTACGAAAATTGGCTGCAGTCTGAGATTTAGCGGTATTACAACCAACAATGGTTTTAAAACCATCTGTTCCGTACCTGACCTCTTTCCGGTTGTGTCGCTCGTCCTCCCATCTGATCATGAGAGTGATGGAATAGAAAGTACCCCTATGTTAATATGTCACGCGCAGATGGTTAGTTTCTATTGACACTGGCCGCCGTGGCCAAAATTTGACCAGAAGGACATTATTATTCGGAACCCACAGTGGCTGTGGCTAACTCACACTTGACTGGTGTTTAATTAATAGTTTTAAAAAATTGTTTAATGTTTTCACCTGACTGCCGACCATCACTCTTGTATTATGCACCAACCTCACACTCCAAACATTCAATTTTTCGCGAATAACAAACTCTGAGTCAGAAGGCCGAATCGTATATAAATTATCTTCTATTTAAATAAACACCGATGAGTGATCCGTGGGCTAATTACATTCTAACGAGCTAATCGTTGACATTCTTATATCTAGATGGGTTCCGTTGACGGATACTCTTTATATTATAGACGTATGGAGGTGGATACTATTCTCGGCCGAGGAAATGGAGACGCGTCAATCGTCCGGCCGAAAAAACGTTATGAGAAGAGAACAATGGCTTCCGTGCAGCTATGTTTAGATGGTGTCAGTTTCAATGGGCTCAGGATTGACTTTTGACCTTCTTCGTGGTGGTTGCATTCCCTGAATTGGAAATGTGGAAAGTATTCACTCCTCCGGCGTGTTTGTTTCACTAATAACAATAATTTTAATCAAGATTTCATATGCACTTTACAGAATGTACTACTAAATTGATTTGTATATCATTACATCTCTCTCTAATGTACTTCATAGGAAAAGGACGGGGTATACATAGAAGTGTCAAATAATTACAACTGCGCTCACCGAACACACAAGATATTGTTTTGTCGTTTCGTTTCACATCAGTTGCATTCCCTGAATTGGAAATGTGAAAAGTATTCACTCCTCCGGCGTTACGTTTGTTTCACTAATAACAATAATATTAATCAAGATTTTATTTTGAGTATATTCTTATCAGAATAAAGACAGTCCTGGAGATTGTGTATTTTCCATCACTAAAATAATCTCTTTCTAATATACCTCGTGTGAAAAGAACAGAGCATACACAGAACTGTCAAAAAACTACTAAAATGGCGCAGTTATACGCTCATCGAACACACAATTAGTTGACAGGTCCTAATTTACAGGTACCAAAGCTAATTTTATTGTAGATGGCCAGTAACATTTGACGCTGACCGATATAAGCGATTCTTTTATTAATTTCGTAAAAAAAATGCCATAGAGGTTTTCTCTATAGCAAAATTATAACGAAATATTAACAAACGACAAACGAATCACGTCCCGTGGGCGGCGTAGAATTCGACCAGAGAAAATATCTACCAGAGGACGGGCAGCAGTTTCCTTCCTTCTTACTGCGATCGCCAACCCGCCTATGGCCTATCTGCCTATGGCCTATCTGCCTGTGGCGATTATGACATATCCCCCCAAGATAACGTTTTGGGAAGGCTTGTCCAGCAACGGACTTTTTTCAGCGATGTAACGATGAAACGAATCTCGTAACAGATTTACAAAATAAACATACAGCAATGAAGAAAAACCTTCTTTATTGGAAGTCGGTTAAACAAAATGAATGACTCAACGTTTTCATCAAAAAGTAATCCGATAACCATAAAACAATTAAATACAACCAGATATGATAACAATAAATTGTAACATCCAATTGTGTTATCGGGGCTGCAGCGGGTTACTCGGGCTCAAAGCAAACCCTTCAGCCGCTGGCGGGCCTTGTTAGCACCTCGGACACCTTGGAACACGATCGATTAGGCCCGCGGCCGCTCACATTCAATTATTTATTTATTTATTCGTAATTAACCCGCGCGAGTTATGGCCGCTGTTTCGATTTACGGTGCGGCCGGATGAGTTATCAGAGATTTTCGATATGATTGCTTTATGGGACGGATTGTGGACGAAAAAATATTGATTTCGCACCATCCACTGTTTAATAATGCTTTTAGTATAACTCTTGAGTACTCGTCAGCTATCAAGCAAACTGAAAATTTCCTTGTTATAGCTGGATTTTGTTAGCCATGTAATAAAATTAGAGCTCCTGACAGAATTTAGCAAACAACTAATATAAACAAATACTAGCCAAAATATGCAAACACATCTGCACTCACTATTCCTTCACTGTAAGTATTAGTTATTTAAAATATCAGTTATCTGATTTCCAAGCTCTGCTTAGTTTGTGTGTGAATAATGTTATTATTAATGTCATAATCCGATAAGGTGGCAATCCGACACGATTGGGGAGATATCAGGCACAGGAACGATCGCTTTATCAGAAAAATCCATAAAACATACATCAACATCTTTTTGGGAACCGTATTTTAGACTCAGTCTCTGCGTTGATCAAGTGTTAATTTATTTAATTTTCACTGCGCGGTATCTAATAAACTTTATTAATTCTTATAGATAAGTGATGTTGTTCAGCTAATCAACTAGAATAGTTGTATTAATAGTCGTAATTCTTGTGTATTCTATACTAGCCTACCAGTAATATCTCAAAGAATACCGTCCAAATTACGTAGAAATTAAGTCACTTGACATAGGCAAAATTGTATGTGAATCACGAGGAATTCCGTGGAATCAAATACATTTGAATTAGACTTATCGATAGTGTTTTCTTTTTTTATCAGCCAGTAATTTTACTTGCAAATTACAGCAACAATTACGCATCAATTTAAATAACTTTACGGCAAAACATTAATAAAACAAATGTTATCTCATTAAACGAATACAATAAGCTGTCCATTAATAACGTTGTATCGATACATGGATATCGATTTTATCGATCCTCACCACTCGATAAGGCGGCCGTCATGAGGCCAATTTGTAAGGGCCCATAAATTACTTTATTAAAATAAATCAAGCAGTTTATTGTTCTCTTCTCGCTGTATCGACTATTGTTGTTTTGGAGACGGATAATTCACTTTCTGTTATGTTCCGAGTGAGAATGAGCGATGTTATTGCAAATCTAGATCCTGTGATAAATGACTGAAGTGATGTTTTCGATTAAACTATTATCATATAAAAATCGTGTTTAGATTATATCGAGTATTTATCTTTTATAAAACTAAATTTTCAATTACTGATATACGTAATTGATGACAATTTAATTTTTAAACGGAAATTGAGATATTGAACAAATACCATGTAATTGCCTAAAATCTAAAAAGATTCCTACTAATTTTTCTGGCAGTGTTTTGTAACTGCCGCCACGTCATGTACTGCACGGGAGGGTAAAAAGAAATGGAAAACCTTTCCACATAAATGGAATATTTTAACAAAAGAAATGAATTTTGAATTTGAAAATGCGCACGCGCTTATGTTTTGGGTTGACTCCCGCAAAGGATAACTATTTATTCACATTTTAATGAAATCTCGTGACAAAATATAGAGATATAAAATACACAGATATAAAATATATTTAACGTCAGTGTACTATCAACTTCGAATAAGTATTTTCACTTTTATGGAGAGGCTGAATGTAGCGATAATCATGAGAACACTAGGTATATATAACTAGAGGAAGCCGCTACACATCGGCCTGATTTATAAAAAAATCACCCTACGCCACTGATAGCAAAATATCGTCTTCGTAAAGACTGCTTCAAACTCATTTATTTAGCGAGGTCTTCAGTAAAAATCTATTAATTAAAATTTTTTGACTTGCCAATTACTGTCAAATAGCTGCAAAATAATTCAGAACGCAGGAGATACATTGTTTTCTTGGCATAAAACAACATTTAAAATGCTAACATGAGTAGTCACTCGTGTTAGCATTCGAATTAATCACAATCTTAAATGACATGGACCAAGTTATACCTACACATAATATAAAACATATCATCATCATATCAGCGGAAAGACGTCCACTGCTGAACAAAGGTCTCCCAAAATACCAATAAGGTACACCAAACGGGATACCCTCCTGCGCGGACCTCACGCTCCCTATTATTGTCCAGTAGAATAGTGTTAGACTTCTAAGTTAAGTGCAAAAGTCATGTCAAAAAAATAGCATAAAGCGGGATGAATAAAAATCCAGGGATGAATAATGACCGGTAAATTTGTTGTGTTTTTTTCACCCCGGGATTTAACCCGTTTAACCGTAATGTTTACTGTGATCTAATATCAGTTCTCAACAGGTTATCAATAACTTATCTAAAACCATATATAAAATTAAAATAAATACAATGAAGCATAAATTATATATTTGCCAGCCAAGACGTTTAAGCTGGCATGTATAATTTTTCCAAGAATTTATAAATCCCTGCGTAACCACCATTGTACAGACGCCAGCACATCAAGGTACCCCAATCTGTCAAATTTAACCCGATTGAAAGTGAACCTTATGCTTTTGTGATAAAGTTGAAAATCTGTAAAAGGAATTTGACAGATCGAGGTAGCTGGATGTGCTGGCGTCTGTACCTAAAACGCAATCGACAGTAATGACGCCAATCCAAGAAACCCATTTTTTACACGCAAATACAATTTGGTTACATTCTCACTTTCAATGTACCGTAGCAATTGGAATGTTTCACAATATTTGTTGGTGTATATGTCGCAGGAATATGATAAAAACAGGGTTTTAGCCAAATCCCTAAGGGATTTCATCAAATCACGGAGGATGTTAAAATAACAACACGATTTTATCATTTCCCTAAGCAAATCTGGTGATTTGACAAATCCCACTAAAGAAATCTAGTGATTTGAACAAATCCCAAAATTGGTTTAGTGAAATGACAAAATAACTTTTCTGTGGTATTTTAAACGTTTATTTTGTAAGATTACCTACATATTTATAATAATCAGGTGTAGTACAATATTGCAATATTGATCTCAACAATCACCACTAGAACATAATTATTTGACAAAAAAAAAATAAAAAACATATTTTAAAAATTGAAAAACTTAACCTATGATATGCTTATTTGTAATGATCATTTATTAAAACACGTAGCAGAATTGTGGCGACGTGAATTACTTACATAGAACATTATTTTTCTTACAGACACATTTATTAGTGCAATTTTACGTAAACTCAGCTTAGGCGATGGAACTGAATCGGTGGAAGTAACTGTAGACAATTGAAGAGCGTTGCTAGGAAGCTAATCTCTTATGATGCCAACTGAAGGACCAATTTGAAATAATTTGTTCTTCGTATCGAATACAATGCCTGTAATACTATTTGCATTTAGTGGAGCTCTGTCTACTTTTGGTACATCACCCAAAACGGTGGAACCAACTAATACATCCTTGAATTTCTTCGAACAAGTTTCTTTCATTTTATCAGATTTTTTAATTTTAATTTTGTTAAATTTTTTGAAGCATCTTCCCTTTGCTTTTTAATGTTCTCTTCTTTTTGGCATAATAAGCATAGAACTCCCGAACCATATCTTCTTCGCTTTTATTATTATATAATCATTTCACTGAATCAGTTTAGGTTTTTAACAAATCACCAGATTTGCTTAGGGAAATGATAAAATCGTGTTGTTATTTTAACATCCTCCGTGATTTGATCAAATCTCTTAGGGATTTGGCCAAATCCCTGTTTTCATCATATCCCTGCAACATATACACGGCTACATATCAAGCTATACATTTCCAGTATAATCTAATCTCGCCTTGTATAGGATTTCCATACAATGAGAGGTCAGCTTATATTTGATATGTAGCACTGTGTACACGTGGATATTAATTTATACTTAACGACAATAATTATTCTACACAGAGAGAGTTTAAATATACAACTGATTTATACCTATTCTAGAGTGTTAAAGACAGTCGCATCTTAAGACCCGCCAGCTGTTTCGTTAATAAACGATTATATTATTAATAAGTAGACATCGGATGTCATACAAGTGCATACTGTAAGCTATATAGAAAAATATGTTTTGGCATTGTAACCTGTCCAATTTGCAATAAACCGAAGTCTAAAACACTTACTTAAACAAGTGTCTGTTATAGTAAGTAAGTGTTTTGAGACTGACATTCAATTATTTACATACATTTTAATATTAATACAGAGAAGTCAATAAAGATAACATATTTCTTGATTCCAAACTTGAACCAAAAATCAAATTACGTGAAAATATATAGCCTTTTTAGCATTATCACAATAATAAAATATGTTTCATATGATATAGTACCAAAATATCTTGTTATTTATATAACGATTACACAACATATAATATAGGAATAAACCAGACCGACGAGCGGACCACCGGTTTAAATATACCGGTTTAAATTGGTAAATAAATAAATAAAAAAAAAATCTAGTTGGTATAATTTAAGCTTAATATTGTATTACTTTGCTAATTGCAAGCTTTAATAGGATAATCGTAATCTTCAAGTGCTGAATAAATAATGTATTTCATTACATTCATTATAACTAAAAGAAATTTAAAATTAAGTATTAGGTATAGTTTAGATAAGTAAATTTTGAACAAACCTTTTAAGTACATATTTCAGTGTTCTCCAATACAATTATAACATATTACAGGAATACTTTGGAATGTTAACAGTGCACATAATCCGATGTGTATTGATAAGTTATGTTTTTAATTACGTTCCGATCGAGCGCTTATTTATCCGTGTGATTTTATAACCCCCCGAGGCGGATCGCGCTCCAACCGATAAAATATATACGTCGACGAATAAATTCGATTGGTAACAAGATGCATCGTGGCACCTCATTACTTCGTGTAGTTATCAATGTAAGGAAATGATGTAAATATTTTGAAATGTATTGGTAAGCTCGAAGCCACTTCTAATGGAAAAATAACGACGTGAGAATTAATGGTAATATCAATTGATTTGTGGCGATGTAATGCCCTCTACTATCTTCGATTGCATTGCAGCCCACTTCTTACTACACTACTTAGCGTATTAAGGGACTGACAACAGCAAAATAGTATGTATCCACTAGTTTCTATCCAGTATAATAGTATGTATCCAGTAGTCTTGTTCAAAGAAAATATACATACATATATCAAATCAGGAAATATCTATATAAATAAAAAGAGAAGGCCTGACTGACTGACTGACTCATCAACGCCCAGCCCAAACTCTTGGACCTAGAAAGCTGAAATTTTGCACAAATGTTTTGTTTATACTGTAGACAAGGAATAAGGAAGGATTTTTCGAAATTCAACCCCTAAAGGGGTAAAACGGGGGTGCAAAGTTAGTATGAAACTTTGCTGTTTTTGAAGTTAAAGGCATGAAAATTGGTATTTGGCCTTGCAGTTAAAAATAAAACATTACGTGTTTCAGGATTTTTGGAAATTCTACCCCCAAAGGCGAAAAATAGGGGTTGGAAGTTTGTATGAAAAATGTGCCAATATTTAAGTGAAACGTATGAAAATTGGTAGTTGGCCTCCCAGTTAAAAATAAATCATTACATATTTCAGGGATTTTGGAAATTCTACCCCCAAGGGCGAAAAATAGGGGATGTAAGTTTGTATGAAAATGTGACATTTTTGAAGTTAAACGCATGAAAATTAGTACTTGGCCTTTCTGTTAAAAAACATAAAACATTGATTTCAGGATTTTTGAAAATTCCACCCCCAAGGCCGCAAAATAGGGTTAAGTTTATACTGACTGACATCAATTATGAACGCACAGTCTAAACGGCTGGCGTTAGAGACTTGAAATTTTGACAGTAGGCACCTTTTATGACGTAGGCATTCACTAAAGAAGGGTTTTGAAAATACTAAGGGAGTAAAATAAGAGATGAAATATTTAATGAAAATCGGTCATTTTTTATGTTATAGGCTTTGGTATTTGGCCTTGTAATTAAAAATTAAAATATATATTCTAGGATTTTTGAAAATTCCTCCCCCAAGGGCGTAAAATTGGGGGGATTAAGTTTGTATGAAAAATGTGACAAGTTTTAAGTTAAACGCATGAAAATTGCTATTTGGCATTTCAGTTAAAAATTAAAACCCTAAGGACGACTAAAATAGGGGATATAAGTTTTTATGAAAATCTGTTGGTTTTTGGAGTTATACTTATGAAAATTGGTATTTGGTTTTTGTATTTTGTTCAGTAAAATAAAGCAATACATGTTTTTAAATCAAAATTCAGGGAATAATTTGTTGTTAAAAAAAGTAATCCAAAACTGATTCAATAGATCGTCACCATCAATTTACGCCAACTCGAATTATACATAATATCGTTTTTTATGCCAAGTTGCTTAAAATATCATAGTTGTCGTCGTCTAAGTAAATATACGTTTTATAAGATTTGTAACTTCTTTTTTATAATTTTTATAACAAATTAAAAAATGACATTTTAATCAAATTGGGAAAATAAACGATTTTATCTAAAATTCGAGTTAGCGCAGTATAAATTGTTGGTGTCGAGATGATCGCACCCAAAAAATATTCATTTTAATTTTACTGCTCTACAAGTTCACAATTTTGTAACTAGATGGCGTTAATATCGTTTCAGATCGCGGAAGTTATTTGGCATGTCGATTACAATAAATAAATGCAATAAACAAATTGCAAACATCTTAATTTTACCGCTTTACAAGTTTATATTTTTGTTAGTAGATGGCGTAATCATTGTTTTAGATCGCGCTATGGTTTCGTTCACAAAATGTGATTTTAGACTAAGCCGTGGTCGCAACCTAATCTAATAGAAGTTACCTTTGTGATTAATGCATCGTTGATTATTATTTTACTTTATTTGACTTATTGGCTATCTTTAAGGACAATAGATATGTATTCTTTGATTTTTAGGTTGATGATATCGGGTCCTTAGAAAAAGTAGTCTTTAGTATCTTTCTTAGTTGGGTTATTTTTAGGTTAGGTTTTCTTAAATTTTGGAAGTTATATTATTTAGATTAAGCTAGAAGTAAGTAGTTACATCGGTCATCATTCAAAATTGACGCGGACGAAGTCGCGGGCGCCAGCTAGTTATATTATATTTATATACAAAAGTCTCCTCTAAAATTAACTTAAATTACAATTAAAAGTACAAATCAAATTAAATACTTATTTTATAAAAAATAATAATGTTGCTAGCCGAATTTCGAGATTAGCTATCTGCGTGGAACATATTATAGTGCACAAGTATGTACGCAAACACAGGAGTACTTAATATTCCATCACTCTCATTTTCAGATGGGATGCCAAGCGACACGACCGGAAAGAGGTCGTTTACGTGCTCTCCGAGTCACGGGGGTACCGCCAATACCGCCAACTCCCAGACTTCGGGCTGATGCTGAAAATATTACTTTTCACAGAAAAATTACTTTTGGCCCGGTCTCGGCAGGTGAACACGCTACCGCTAGAACAACGCATATAAGCAGTGAAAGTCTAATCTATATATATAACAATCAATGCCACTTTTCGTTGTAATGTTATAACTCAACAACGCCTTTACCGATTTGGCTAATTTTGGTCTTGAATTATTCGTGGAAACCCAGGGAAGGTTTGTACGTAGAGAAAAATTTGAAAAAAGTCTTGAAAAATGTAAAATCGTAGCAATTTAATTTTTTTTTGTTTGAATAAATGAACTTAATAATCAATTTTTTATTACTATGCCTTATACGTAGCGAAGCACGTACCGGGCCGCTAGTAAAATATATATTTAACGTCTATTTCAAAAACATTTTCATTAAATTTGTAGTAATGTTATTAATTCTAATAATAACCAAAGTGACATATCATTAAGCCATGTCTATTGCATCCCCTATCCAAAACTCGTTTGAAAATATAATTCTAAAAATACATAACAAAGTAATAATAAAAAGCAAAAGTCGACTACGTCCCTTCATTGTCAAGAGCTAAATTCGATACCGTTCAAATCATGTGACGGATCGTGAAATAACGCAACGCCGCGCATCCGTCCCGCCGTCGCCTCGGCCGATATGTGGAAATACACAGAAAATACCGAAAAATAACACAGAAAAATTGAAATGACAGCGGACGTGGATTGACAGGTGTACCCACATTCGTAATGACTTATTGTCACTCCCACGCGCCCGATACCATCGGACTACATGTCGTATTTTTTCGAATTGTAATAGATTTCATTGCCGTAAAACAGGCTGAACAGAAATGCAGGGGTGAATACATATACCGGGGTGAATAGGGAAATATAGTTTCCTTACAAATTAATGGATATTGCACCTCTCTTTTTTTTCCAAATTCAATTGTATGTTTTTTTTTCAAGTCTTATGTGTGTTACGTACGGGATATACTCGTATTCGTTGTTTGTGAACCGATTTTGGTAATTCTTTTTTTTATTAGAGAGGAAATTGTTTTGACAAAGTTCCATATAAATGTTGATAACGTACTAAATTTAAAAACATCTTGATACCAGGGGATAAGCACCGGTGCCGTAGCTAACCCAGCTCAAGAGGGATAGAGCACAATTATATTTTGCTCCATGCGCAACTCGATTGTGGACCTTTTTTAACGGTGACGTTTACATTTAACCTAGGAGGCTTTCACTGCCGCACCGGACAATAAAGACGACTGTCTCCATGTGCTAGTATATTTTTTAATTTTCGTTAAAGCATATTGGACAGAAAACACTCAGAGTAAGAAACATAGACACGTTCATATTTGTGTACGTTTAATATTTGTGTATACAAATATTTGTCTTGTGCTAGGATCGCATCCACAACCTATGGATCAGAAGGAAGTATAGTTGTTGTACCGAAAAAAAAAATAGTAACGGAAAGATTTACGAACAATTTTAGTGTGATCGAACGTTGTAACTTGTTGTCTATACACAGCTTCAAGTTGTCGTTGTAAAATCTCTGGATAGTGAGCAAACAGGTGCATCAGTACATTAATCGTCTTAGTGACAAGTAATTACGTAAGTACATATAGGTAATAACTTATCTTTAAATTCTAGCAGTCAAATAATTTTCATCACTTTTGACGAATGATCTCGGCGATTATACAAAGTATTACGTAACGTAGAGTTCATTGAAATAAGTTACAATATTTGAGAGCAGGGTCACACCATGCCGAGACTTGTTTCGTCTGGAACGCTCCGTATCGCCAAAATACAGAGCAATCACCGCCGATAAATGGGTCATGCAACAATGTACGACCTCTGTCGGACCTACTCATGCAACTGTTATTAATCAAATTTTACAACATCGTAAAACCACGAGAGGATTAAAAATATTTAAAAACTTAAAAAGCCTTAATCATATTTTTATGAGGTTTAGATCCGAAGTTATTATTTGAAATTTTATAGTGGTGTAGTGTTTAGCGGTGAGTGTTGGGGATCTGAGAGGCAGTGATTTACGAGCGGCGAGATCGACGCTAGACGCGGCTCAGACGCGCCGTCACCACCCGGCCCGACGCGCCGCCACTCCACAATGCTCCACTGTATCACCCTCTATAAAATCGTGTTACTTCAACGCTTTCGTATTACAAATGTCAAGAATATTGACGTTAACACATAAAAATTAGATTACAAGTTTATAACCGTAACTGAAGAGTTTTTATAGCTACGTCTTTTTGTTATGAGTATTTACTCATTTAATTCCTTAAACATACACAGTAAGCGGCTTATTTAATCAGTTTTGTTTAAGAAATTCATAAATATAAAAGGACATTAATGAACAACATATGTATTAAATATTAAATGCCAAGCGATCAAGATAAAACTAAGAACGTAGGTGGTAGATGTAATGATTGCAGCCAGACGCAGATGAATCATTGTAGAGCATTGGAAAGTCGATGGCAAATCTATTCTTACAAAGCATTCTAATTAACTGAGACAGTGTTCCGGTGAACACAACTTGTCTCGTGTTACCAATCACGACTCTAGGAATCATCCGATCTAATGTAATCGCAGACGCATTGGCTGATCTCCCACTAGGAATCGGGATACGACAGCTGATTTCCGGTCTTAGAATACTAAACACTAGCAGAGCACTAGATTGAGCTAACTTTTAGACACAATTCCGTTACGTCGCTACTGAGATGAAATTAACAACTGAAAGGTTGGCTGAGGCTATTTAAATTTTTCAATAATTAGATGCATGCTTTTATAATTGAGTATTCTAGGCATAGTGTGGTTGGTGCTATAGCAGTACATATTTTGGCAGGCTTGCACACATGTAACGCGCAGAGTGCGCGCCGGCATTGCGCTCCGCTGCGCGCCACGCAACACGCGTATAAAATCTTTGATACGCAGCACCGATGGAATCGAAATCCGATATTCGACTCACAAGTTTATTTATCGCAAAATGCGGTGATATTTTCGTCCGTCCGTCACTTGGACAGTTCACAGAAGCGGCAAGATTAATTGTATTTCGGTTGAGTCATCAAAATAATTAGAATGACGCTATTTTCGTTTGTGATGCTAATTTGACAGACGTCGCGGGAGATTTCATGTCTTCTTGTTTGCTGGCTGAATTCTTTGATTGCTTCTTTGTTATTTATTTTAATTCTTTTAAGTATTAGAAGTAGGGGCGCGATCACATCTGTTTTAACAATCCACCCGTTACGAATCCTATCACAATAGTGAACCGGATCCTTGAGTCTCCACACTTCGACGGTCTTAACTCCTCCGCACACTTAACATTCATGCAACGACATGTTATTAAAGCAAATGACATTATTATATTAACCATAATAAATGTCCATAAAACATTGGCTACAATCCAGAAGTATGACGTAGCCGTTATTGTGGTTCATAACGCTCAGATGGTTCAAGAATCTGGGAAGCATAACAGCGTACCCAACTGGTTTATAGTAGGAATTATTTGATAGCCGACACTTCTGAGAACTAAAATTTAATATACGGCAGTTAATTTTGAATGAGACCGCAATAAATGTGTTTGATTAATAACATTCTTGCGAAACAAACGTAACGGTTGCAATCGCCTTTGATCAAAGCGCAGTTGTACATCATCTTGGAACAATGCTATACGCGGAGCGATAGGCGAGACATGGCGAATTATTTTATCATCCACCCCCAGCTAATTGCGACCGTTTATTATGAACGTTGGCACCAGGCCCGAGATGGTTCACAACTGATTTAAGGCCAGCAATTATTACACTAACGATGACGGCAAAGGAAATGAATATGATTAATTAATAATTATGGAAATTGATAAAGTAGCTCTAACTTTCAAAGTAAAGTTGTTAATGCTTTTGATAAAGACGTTGGAACTTTTACAATGAGCAATAGATGGAACACAGCCAAACACGTTTCCGTATTCCAATAATAAATGTGTAAAATATAATAGATTTGATTATGTAAACACCTGGGATTGTACTTTTACGATACCGGCAAAGAAATTAAGAGACATTGGCACTAATTATTTTCATAAGACAAATAATTATATATGAAGTTAAAGTTATGTGACAAACTCAATTTAAAGAAGAGTACGAGTGTCCTACTTATGAGAGAAAAATAAAAGAAACACAATTTAAAAGCAATTAGCTTCCAGCGTTTCTGTTATAACACAAGAGAACGTTGGAAAGTGTAATTTTTGAATGGTACTGAGATGAGAGAGTGCGTGGACGTGTTTTGACACTATACCCTGAATGATTAATGACACACGCGCTAATCGTGCCCGTTTTTATTTATAACCTAGTCACACGCGAGGAATTAGCGTTTGTTGACATTAAAATAGGCCAATGGGTAAATACTTGATAATTGGATCTTCTTGAAATGGAGATGTGTGCGCATACATAGCTGTACTCTTTATTCCGTACATCATAAAATACGATAAGTCGATTAATTTAACTAAAATAAAGAGAGTTAAGTGCAAGATCGATGGGTTTACGTGCTCTCGTCGCGGCTCGTGCAACGGCGATGTCACCGAAAGATATTTTCTTGTCAGAAAAATCACAATAAAACTTTTAATCCTACCAGGAAACTGACCTGTTATTGTTATTACCTCACCCTTAAACATAGACTATATGAGACCACATCAATTCCATCCGTATTAGGTACTTAGGAGTAAGGTCCAAAACCAATTGAAAAAAATAGCAAAGCATATTCTCAGCTTGT
Organism: Pseudoips prasinana; assembly: GCA_951640165.1. Lineage (NCBI taxonomy): Eukaryota > Metazoa > Arthropoda > Insecta > Lepidoptera > Nolidae > Pseudoips > Pseudoips prasinana. The sequence goes on along the minus strand of OX621251.1, from coordinate 23,579,246 downwards.
TGCTAAAGTTCATAAAGGATAGTTTACTAGTAGGTGACGACGTCCTCATGCTCGTAATATTTGGGTTATGTAAAATTGTGCAAGGTCAATTTGAGGATGGGTGATCGCTTGTCACATACATGTAGATTTAAACAAAAACATGCGTTCGTTGAACTAAATAGGGAAAGATGTTTTCTTAATTCATAGCAATTTCTTAATACGATGAATCACATCGTAACTGAAACTTCCAACGGGAAAAGAGACATCATAATTAAATAACGCAAATAGTTTCTTATCAAAATAAATTTAAATTTTGAACGGTGATAATTAAAGTCGGTATAAATGAGATGTCAGTATAATGTTTCACAAACTACAATATAAATTCCAAACGCATGACCTCCAAATCCACAATATTCCATTTATCTGGAATTAGACCATTACAACATACGACTATTTCTGAGTTTTTCGTACAGTTTATAAATTCATGTTCTGTTTAAATAATAATCTTGATTTCATTTTAAAACAAAATTGTTTTAGTCTTTGTTGGTGAAGCTGTTTCTAACACTTTTGATGTATATATAAATGTTTCCAGTAAATAGGTACAACAAAAACATTGACAATACTAAAATATAATATTATAGAGTAGGTCAAAACGTTTAAGTGGTATTCTAGCAATCGATTACCCTGTACTCGTTTTATATCTAATCTTACTAACATTTTGGTATTTCTTTTTCAAATCTGAACTAATCTATAATCACTTGATCGCTAATCTCATTACCTATGTTGAATGTAATCTTGATATCTTTGTTAGAGATCGGAATTAAAAACAAACTTGTCTTCAAATTCACCACTTTTTTAATTAAGGGATCATTTAGCTAGAGCACAGAGCTTAAAAATTGAAGAGTAGGAATGGACATAATCAACAAAATATGACGTAAACCAAGACGGATGTGGTTCCGTTGCAACATTCACGCCATTCGGGCAATCATTGCTACCAAACTCATGACGTGAACGTACACTTTTTCATCATCAGGATTTAATTTAATAATTCCTTGTTGGGAATACCTACAACCTGGCTTAATTGTCCACAAATGTCTTAAGGAAATTCGATTAAATTGACATTTGGCTAAATTCTAGTTACTTAACCACATTTATAGCGAAAGTAATTGTATACTTGAACTAAGAATACAAGCACTTTTAAACACTTTGTTTATCATTTAGTAATAATAATGATAAAATTAAACGATGATAAATTTGATATCTATGTATATCTTTAGATATAATAAAGACGTAGGAAAGTCAAAACTGTACATTGACTATTTTTTTTAAGTTACTTGGGGCGTTATTTACAATCGATATCGAGGCCAAAAATATAGTTTTTAGAATTTTGTCTGTTTGTCTGTATGTATGTCCGGGCTAAACTCAAAAAGTACTGCATGGATTTACTTCAAATTTTGCATGAATATTACTAAGAGGTCGGGTCAACATATAGGCTACATATTATGAAGCTATCACCTACGAGGGAGGAGCTGTGATAATTTATGAAATTTAACGCGGGTAAACCGCGGGGTATAGCTAGACAAATATAAATTTTGTAATGATGTACGAAATGTTTCCAAAAACTTGTACTCATAGCTCCAGGGCACACATACGATAGATGTTAGGTGTTATAAAATTCAACCAATTAATTTATTATGTATTTTCAATTTAATTATATATACTACATCAAAATTTTGTTCATAATATTAATAAATATATGTGTATTCGATTAAATAACAAACTTTAATCACTTTTAATAATTGCACATAAAACTAAACTAAAGCAAGGACTAAATGTGTACGCCAATAATTATCAAGTCGTATGAAGTCATTTGCCTCCCCGTACTTACTAAAATTGCATAAATATGAGGGTAGAGTTAGGGATCAAGATTGCAAGGTGCGATTCGCACGGTATCCATCAGAGCACTCGCAATTGGCACGACAATTGTACAATTATTTTTAATTATTTCAATTAAGTGCCACAATTACTTCCCGCTGCCATTTGCGCGAGATTCTTGACAATGGTGTTAAAATTGCAGGCGAATGTTTTATGAAATAGATGGCTAAGATAAGGTTAAGTCAACGGCTGATACTATACAATACCAAAAGGTAATAAGTTATAACCTTAACTTCTCCAACCAGAAAAGATCTGTATCTTTTGCTCCATTTATTTAACATATCTAAGAACATGTTTATTTATAGATACAGACGTCAGCACATCCAACTACCCCAATCTCTAACATTTATTTAAAGATTTTCAACTTTATCACAAAAGCATAAAGTTCACTTTTAATTTGGGAAATTTGACAGGTTGTGGTAGCATGATGTGCTGGCGTCTGTACAATGTTTTAAAAACGTAAACCTCACAAAGTCATTAAATTGCATTTTAGGTAGCCTTAAGTATTATTTACTACTCGTAACTAAACGAAATTATAAGATAAGATATTTTATTTCGCAAATATGGGTACAACACATGGTGTTATACATTATACAGTTCAGCCATATTTTACCATAAGGCATGCGAAAGGTGCAAGACCAATAACAAACGCCTAAAAACAAAGAGGAACAACTTTACACATTCAATATAATCGGGTATTAACGCGAGTAATCTTTTTTTAATTTGTTTATTCTTGATTTCTGAACGATATGGACCAAGTTTCAATTCCAAGAATCTAATATTAAATATGTCTTACGCGAAATGTAGGTAAAATAAAATATAGAATAAACGTTTGTCGTGATTTTACTCACCACATTAGAATATAGAATTTATTTTATACGCAATAGTTTCAGTAAAATGTTTTCATATAAATCTTATAAGGTCCTCCAATGGATTATTAATAATAATATACAAAAACAAACACAGTGTTTTTGTCATATAGGATTCGACCTCAGAAAATATTAATATTAGAACAAGGATTCAATTATTCATTTGAATAGACATCATTCTCCGTAGCCACTTGAAGATTTTTATTACAATGTTTTTTTTTACGAGCTTTTTATTTCCTTCAAAGGTTAAATAAATTTAAGAGGTGACAAAATATCAATTTGAATACGTTTAAAATCAAATCATTTTACTACTGGTAAGTAATACTGGCAAATAGGAATCAAATAAGAATGGCTTTTCAAGTAGTTCAACAAACGAATTTGTTATTTATACATCCATATTGTTGGTGGCTTCTATTGCTATAAACTTAAATGAATCCGTTATCAGTTACAAATTCTTGTACAAATAACCATATATTTTGCCCATGACGAAAACCTTTTACACGTTCTACTGGAAGTTCTTAGAAGTTTCCGATAAGATAGTCCAAACGAATCGACAACCCGTTTGTTTCACAAATCGTTTGTTCCATTATGCCACCCCAGTTCTTGATTGACGAACTGCCCATTCCCACACTGTATGAAACTAATTCGTATTGCTATGTATATAAGAATCAAAATTGTAAGTCTGGTTGGCAATCAAGCTCAAGTTTTAGTGTTTTAGCTTTTGTTTATTGAAAAGAGGCCTTGCTTACACATATAAAAAGATAAAGAGGCTATTATGACACGATAAATAGAAAGCCGATGAAAACAATTAGGAACCGGACGGTATGTTTGTTTGTCCGCGTGGAGTTAAGTAGCGTGACTGCCATCGGAACCGCTTCGATATCATTGTGCTCACTCATCCAATTAAGAGTTGGTAAATACGTGATAGGTACAGTACGTCATGTCGCTGAATACACCTTTGACCTTGCCTTTATTACATAAGCAGCAAGGCTGTTTTTCGTAGCGCAAATGTAACCTCTAAAATGTCGTCACCTGTATGTGCATTTGGTTTATTGTACAGTTATATTCAGTTGGAAACTTAACGTGTTTATTCATTATCATTGCTATCTACTTAGATCGACAACTTACAGAAATTATAACGCTCTGCGTCACCTTTAAATTTAATAAAGCGAATTATTTAAAAAAGCAAGGTAGGAAGCGCTCGAGATGAACAAAATAAAAGTACTTTTGTTTTAATAATTATTTGGAATAATTTTATCAGAACTTGACTAATTTGATTTCACGCAATATATTGTATGACATAAATAAACTATACACAAAAATAAACAAAGTACCAATCAAGATATCAAATTGAAATAACTTCAAGGGCAAAACTAATATTTAATACAATCAATGGTCGGATGGAGACGAAATAAGCTAATTGAACTAAACATTAAACTACAGAGTTTACTATGTTACAAAACAAAGTATGAAATAGAAGCATTCAGTAGACAGCGAATGTACAATTACTACCAAATTGTCGATAAATTATATAGCAATGCTGCTGCCGCGGCATCGCCGGAAGGTAATGTAAAACTTCGAATTTCCCCTTTGAACAAAATGAAGTCTTATTGCCTATAAATAAGTCGTTGTTTTCTCTGATGAGGAAATAAACTTACGTCTATTTATAACAATAGCAAGGGTTGGTCAACGTCACGCGGCCCGTTTCCGCGAAACGTCATCTAGCAATCGGCGGATTGCGTGATTGACGGCAGCGGGTAATATCTACTCGTAGCTTAAGCGGCGCTGCTACGACGTAGAACTGTAGTAGAACTTAGATCAGCTACGTAGAACTTGTTACCTATGTTTAATGTAGCGTTTCAATTTACTGAGATTTTACGCCCAAGGGGTGACTTTAGTTTCATTACATCCCTTGTCAGCTTGTAAATATTAGTTCTGATATTAAATTTTATACCAATTCCCCACAGCAATCGGGAGTCTAATCGCAGGTAATAAAATAACTAAATAGTAATTAAATTAAATAGTACGTACATATGTTTAATTCCCAAATTGAGTTAAAATTAATTAATTAACGATTAATATTATTTATTTTCGGCAACATTGAATCTATGTTTTATGATAAAATATTATAATATTTGGTACGTATTAAGTATTATTGTAAAAAAATATAAATTTTCAAGATTCTATAAATTTTTCCAGTATAGGGTTTTAGGTTAATTATTTCCACGGCCCAAATTGGTTGTTCAGAATCGTTACTAGGAGCTAAGAGGGCATGAAGAAATATAAAACAGTTTGTTTTTAAATTATCGTTCGCTACTTACCCAACGCAAATGAACTCGATGACTTTGTCGCCATATTTACGAACACTAATTACCTAAAACCCTGTATAAGGAATTCCAATCGTACCAATGGCACAATCGATCATGAATCGGTACAAAGTTGCGAATAATTTGTTTTACTTCATTTGTTTCCTTATGCCTCGTTTGCGACGGAAACGTGTTGACATTACAAGAACAGTCCTTTGTTGACGTTTAATATGAGACGTTTTATTTCGACTCACAATATTGCCTCCATAATTCATGCACACCTATTTTTGGTAAACATTTTAAATATTTCTTCGTAACGGTAACTCATTACTTTGATTGGAACTAAAGGTTCTTGAATAACATTGAAGGAATTTACTTAACTATTGTTTGGCGTATATTTGACATTCTAAGAAAATATCCGAGTAATAAATGCATAAAAACTGAGTACTGTTTCTTTTTTTTTCGTTTTATTTTGTGTGTTAGCGGCTTATTGAAAAGAAATTGGGATGTTTGTATAGAAATGTGGCGGCAACAATGCGGGCGGCAGATTGTGGAAATCCCACCAGACGTCTGTCTGCGAATGGTCAGCAATAAAGTAGGGTATAGATAGGTTGACTACTTTTGAATATTTTATGACGTTCTTAATAGAAAACACGTGTTTTATTTTGGACAAAGACGAAGGTAAGGGATCTAGTGAATATTATGCACAACTTGCACATTTGTATGTATTATCACGGTTATTATATAATATTAGAAGTAAAAGATTTATTTTTATAGTATCTATACCATGTCAGACATGCAAGTTCGCGAGAAACGAGCAAGTGGGTCACCTGATGGTAAGTGATCACCGCCGCTAATGGACACTCGCGACAACAGAGGAGTCGCGAGTGCGTTGCCGGCCTTTTAGAGTCAGCAAACAAGTGTTTCTGACTCTTCCCCCCCACCCCGATGAGCTCTGGCGACCTCACTCACACTTGGAAACACAAAATTAAAATGATTAATGTTATTATTAAGGAATGTCTCCTGTAAGGTGGAGGTACTTCCCCAGTCGGGCTGCTCTTTGAGCGAATGAACACTATGCCCTACCTCTCTTAAACGTAGATATACGTACATATAAGCAATATTTATTCAACTTTAAACCTAGGTATGTATAAACTAGCTTTTGTCGATTACTTAATTACGTGAGTTACCCGTTTCTATCTTTTATTATGTTACCTCCTCACACCAGTTTTAATAATAATAGTATACAAATTGAATCAATATAAGTTTTCATAACACCCAAAAGAACAAAAATCACAATACAACAAATCTCACAATCAGCTCCTGGGAATCAAGCACGCAATATCACAATAAATATCCTTTATTTGTAAATATCTTTAAAATAGCCAACATTTTTTTAATAGTCTATGTAGTTACACCATTTAGTCTAATCTATCATACAAGTATTTTAATGTAAACGATGCACGAGGCAGGTATATCTTAATTAAGCCCACGCGGACCCAACCAAAACAAACAAAATTCGATAAAAACATTCCTTGGATCGATAACATTGCCGAATCATGAGTCAGGCGACAAATTATCGACTATACCATGTCGGCGTATCTATTGCAGCGTACTGTCTCTTAATTCAGGTAGACGAAATACAATAATAAAACATTTAAGGAAAAAACTATTCGAAAGCAATTAAGTTTGAGTAAGCCTCCGTCGATGGCGTCAGAAGGATTACAAAGGACTTATCACTTTTTTGTTCAATTTTAAATGACTTCATCCTAATCCTAACTTTAATGTCCCCGTCTTAAAGTTTAGTTTTGTATGTTCATTTCACTGATATTGTGTTGGTGGTCACGTATTTGTTTTTGTTAGATAACAAATTGGAAATATTACAAGACCTCCGATGAAGTTGTTCTGATATTGTAAGTTATTATATTATAACTTGGATATTCAGTACTTTAGATACTAATGCTGGTATTCATATTGTTCGGTGAAGCTGTGAAAGCCTTCTACGCTAACTGTAAATAAAGTTATCGTAACCGCGTAAAAAGCTTTTAATACAATACAAAAAGCTGAATAAAATTGTAGCATACCAAATAATCAGTGATCGTAGTAGGTAAAGCTATTTCGGAGTTATGACCTTAAAATGTACATATGTCTATAATAATATGGATATGACACCAGGATTCCAGAAATTTTCAACAAAACAGAACAAGAGTTGTAACGAATTAAAAATGGTAATGAAAGTCCTATACCTATTTATAATATACAAAAGCACTACTTCGAACATAGACATGACTTGTACAATAATAATTTTAATTAAAAACAAAACAATACCCGTTAACTTTGTTACGACGTTCACGTTCATGTTAATTGTGCGCAAACACAAGATACGTGATTCATGTTTCAAAATCACGTATCTTGTGTTTGCGCACAATTAATATTGTTCTTATTTTTTTATTTGACTATTACAAATACGAAAAAGCTTAAAATAAATTCTATAGAAAAAGCACTTCACACGTTGAAAATTAAAATTAACCACACGTTTGATAAGCTAGTCTCTTAACACTTGACACAGCATATAAGCGATTTTGAACCTTATTATTCAGTTAATAAAGACGTCTGATTGGTCAGCTACAGCTAACGGAGCCCAGCAGATGTCGCCCGCGACAAAGTAAAACGTACGTGCTTGTCGCGTAAACACGCGATGATGTGTGGGGCCGACCACGCAACAATAGCTACTCTGCAATTTGTGATTCAACTATATAACGTACTCACAGTAATTACAACAGAAAAAATATTTATTTTCCCAGTTTTACCGCCCGGCGCTTTTACATCTCGAAATAACAATGCTTTATTGTGTTGTCCTTTTTTAACTTATGATAAATGTGTTAGCTTCCCAAAACACAATAATACAGTCGATGCCACATCTGGGGATATTGCTTTACGAAAACCGCCCCTTCTGCCACCGTCTTAAAAGTATTGTCAAGGTTTTATTGTATCCATCCACCGTATGTTAATTACATCGATTACTCGCAAAAATCGCTCACATTTGCGTACCAAATAAGAGTGTCCTTATAAAGGCTTCCCCAACGGTCATACAATTATTTATTTTGAAGAATGTCACACACGAAAATCTTTAAGATTCAAATAAGAACAGATCTTTCATTGTAACTCGTATCGAATTTACGACGAATATGATTTATGGTCGTATTTGATGCGGATGGACAGACGGACAACAATAGCCTCATACAGGCTGGCGAGAAAGAAACCTCGGCCGTGTTTTAGTATTATAATGCGGTCACACTTCCCCCCTCTCTCGCGAGAAATAACTTTTTTATTACTATACTTCTCGGAAACAAAATGTTCGATTACTTTTATCGCCCGTTTTATAGTGTTAAATTGAAAGTGAAGGTGGCCACAAATCGAATATTCAAACACATTTGCTTTTTTTTAATTAAAAAAGTAACGAAGAAACGAAGTGAAGAGTTTATTTAAACACATAGCGATTACAATTCGAAATAATTGCTATGATAATAATATACAAAGCTAACGACATAACAAACTAGAAAAAAAACATCTAATAAGTATAATCATAATATTGCCACAGAATAAAAATATTTCCTACTTAGACAAGAGACAATCAATTGATTTCATCTGTGCCGATTAGAAATTTAAAATATATTATTAAAAAAAACTTTTGATGTTTCCTTTGCCCTTCTCTAAGAAATAAAAAAAAATAATCAGAAGGATCAAATTTCGAAATGTCAATTAAATCGAGAACGTGGCGTTCGAATTCGATACCTAAACACAATTGATTAAACACGCGGTTCGAATCACAATGCGGTTTCGCCGATTAATATTTTGGCCAGAATTAGGATCGGTATGACGAACGATATTTTATAAACGGTCTTTGTTTCACACTTAGTATACATTCATTTGCACGTTATATTTATTAGTCTTGGCCAACGGTCATGAATAGCTCTTTATAAACAGTAATGGCTCTATAATAAATAATGCTTCTCTATTGTATGCGAAATGCGTTTTTATAGTTAATTTTTTAAGGATTATTAAAATAGGAGTATTATGTCAGTGGTTATACGTTTAATTCGTCACAATACTGGTGGTTCTGTCTTTACATCACTAAACTACAGTAGGGCCAATTTAAAAGAACACATTTGACATCTGTCAGTTACTAGTAAAGTACATTGTAAAACGACCTTATTTGGTAATTATTACAATAAATATAAATCATAATTAAAAAAATAAAACGCTAATGTGCAGTTCAAACTACGAAAAACTAAATAATATTCTATGCCCGCCGGTTAAGGTTACGTTGTTGAATTCTGATGAAGTGTCAAATGTGATCTATTAATTTGGCCCTACTTTAATTTAAAATTCATTACATCTCTCTCTTATATACCTTGTATGAAAAGAACGGGGCATACATAGAACTGCCAAACTACTATCTTCACTAGGTATATAATTGCTCCAAACGTTTTAATGTTTTACTTATTTATTAAATAACATAAACTTTGTAAGTCAGAGAAAACGGCTCAAGTCATTGGACCTGGCGTTTATAACTGGCTACCAGGTGAGATCAAAGATGCAGTTTCCACCATGATATTCAAAGGCAGGCTCAAAATCTGGCTGGCAGATAAAGAACTCTACGATTATGACTCAGAGTTCATGAATCTACCGATGACTTAATTTTGTATTACAACATAAATTATTTTTTGCAAACGAATTACTATTATTATTACTCATTTATAAAATTATTGAAATTATTAATTGTAAATTATGATGTTCTGGCTTGTAACTATTGTTATCAATAAATAAATGAAATGAGATATTTGGACTTAATTTCGCGCCCCAACAAAGATACTCTATTCTTTTCTCAATAAGCATTTAAGAAATAAATGCAACCATATCAAATTTCGTTATGTTGATACAGTATAAATCAGGGGCACTAAGCTCTGTCTCATAAACTTTGCATTTTTTTATTGAAATAAAGACGCACTACGTATATGTCCCACTAGCTGCGCCCCGCAGTTTTACCTGCGTTAAACTTTAGTAATTATAGCTTATGTGTTAATCCACGGTGTCAGCTAACTCCATACCAAATTTTATTAAATTCGCTCCAGCCGTTTAGACGTGAAGAAGTAAAAACATACACACTCCCAAACTTTCGCCTTTATAATATTAGTGTGATAATCCAATCTACCGAAAGTTCCACATCTCATAACAAAATCAAATAAATACTGTACTTTTGAGCGATAACTTAAATTATATTAAAAATAATCTTCATTATATGTCATTTGTCAATTCCGAATCGCTTCCCATTTGGCTAGAGGCCGATCTGCTAACCGCAAGAACCTATTACTATAAGGTGGCACGGATAGATAGAACTCCTTAAGAAGCCTATACAATTAGACACATGTATATACTGGCAAACATAATGTTTATGTACTGCAAAAGATTTAAACTAATAATAACAATATCCTGGGACTTTCTTCACACACGGCCATCTGATCCCAAACTAAGCAGAGCTTGTGCTATGGAAACCAGATAACTGATATGTTACATAAACTACTTTTCTTTTGTAAATACATACTTATATTAATAATTATACATCTGATACAGTGCAGATAATAGGTATTGTGTCGGTTAAGCAACTAGGAACGCGGTCAGTCAATAGATGGGTGACTGCCGTGCTTAGGGATGTAGTGTTATGACTTTGATTTTGTATATTTGTTATCTCGTTTGCTGGAACGATTTTATTTAAGTATATCTCATTTTTGGGAAAACTAACTTCATACGTCATGGGATGAACCGCCGTACAAACCGTATTTATAAAAGAAACTTATAGTTCATTTCTATTTTAAACATGATAAATCAAACACTTTAAATTCCAACCGGTCACATTAAAACTATCCAAACAAAATTCAAAAAAAACTATTGTCACAAAAAAATTTCGACGACACTCTTAATATTCTCACACATTACTCAGTTCCTGTATTTGTCATTAAACTATGCATTAACACTGTTTTCTTTTATTTCATGTGATTTATTCGCGAAATTAATTTACCATGATGAATTATATCTACACCCACGTGGAATACAAGCTTTACATGACTGTTATATAGCACAAAACAGGGTCAGTCAGGTCAAAATTTATTAGAATTTTCTGGCTAGAAAAGTTCCCAGTAATCAAGTTTAGGATCCGTCTGATGATAAGGATGCGGATAGCGCAAGACCGGCAAATGGGGATATCTTTGGGAAAGGCCTTTGTCCAGCAGTGGGCGTATTTCAGCTGATATGATGATGATGATGATGGTAAGTAGTTACCGTAGCCTAGACTCCTTTAACTGACCCATCATGATCTGAGTCTTTCACGAAACACATGTTAGATGACCCACGCATTGCCGACCCTGTATCATTGACTCCCGAACGTCTTCAACGAGAGTACTGCTCTAGTTTGAAAGTATCCTAGCATTTGCTTTAAAGATCAAATATTTAGTCATTGGTTGATCTGTTTCACACCGCCACTTTCTACGATTGCACCTTTTATCATCTCCAACCTAATATACCTACTGTCAATCATTCGAATGCGTAGTGGTTACTCTTGTGTCAGAGTTGTTCAAGCCGGCCAAAAGGCCTCTATCACCGCTTATCGACTGTTGTCTAATGACTACAACCGGGACCGACATATTAACTTCCGCTATAAAGCACGGAGATGCTTCACTTCGACGGCCAAACATCTATAGACGGACCGCGTTGCTTGGTACTTCACCACACTGATCACTTTGGACCGTTGGAATCAACTGGGTATACCTACTCATACCCAGCCTAATGTGTAGTAATAAAAACGAAAAGTCCACAATGTTTAATTGGTAGCCACATTCGATCGTACTACGAGAGTTTCGACGACCGCCGGTGAAATAAATGTCTCCAAGAAAACTAGACTAAGCAGTCTCTACAGTAACTATAGAAAAAAAACATGTGTAACGACTTAACTTACTAAGACCAGCTGGCCATAACAAGATAAATAAACACTGCAATTGAAAGTTCGACATGTCCAGTAACATTAACATGACAATCAGTTAATCCAAATAAGTTCACGTTAAGCCCAGATCAGCTTCGCTGTGGGCACGACGACCCTCCGGAGAATTTTGACTTTTATTAATGAACACTAAACATATGCAAGCAAAACTTATTCACGCTCCTCCGAAAGATAAATAATAAGTCTCGGAATCTGATGGATCGAGCTTTATGAGAACCAAATTTGTAAAACAATAAACATTAGCATTATGGACCGAACCAGCTCATTAGCCGATCGTAAATACGAACGACGCGCTTAAGATTTAGTAATTCTATATCCGATAAAAACTCCCAAATGACAGTGTCCGACATAAAAAGTTACATTCTAATGCGTTATGGAAACAGATATATTGCGTTACCGAGATCAAAGCGTCGCATAAAGACTAATAAAATAATTAAATCAGTAGCAAAAACAAAAGGAACGTTTAAGATGTGATAAAAAATATTAATAGAGCGGTAAACGTTGGCGGGATGCCGTTGAATTAAGAATATACGAGTTTGACATATCGCGACTTTGATATATATATAAAATATATATACGTTTCGTCGAGAGATTGTCATCGATGCCCCGTATTACAGGAAATTGTGGAACCACTCATCCGCGCCGCTGCTAGAGACGGGGAAAGCCTTTTATTAGGGGAAATTTCATAATCCACACTCCATAAGGTTTTTATAGCTAAGATAACAATTGTTTTCAATCGATTAATCGATAAAAGCTGATTTAGCTTAGAAATTGACAAATAATTATAATTAAAATTCAAGATACAAGTAACGTTACGAGTATGTAGGTTTGCGCCCGCGCGGTTTTGCCTTAATAAAATGAAATCGTGGACATATTATTTCATCAGTCGACTGCGATTGACCAGAAATGGTCTTTTCTGTTTTTTATCGGGACTAGTCCCTCCCTCTTACCCACCACTGCAACTCCTGTAAGCCAGGATCAACAGTGGCACACAATGAAATGACACTGAGCGGTAAGGCTCAGGCATGCCCCGGGGAGGGGAAGAAATGGTCTACTTAACGACGTGATTACCAGTTGAATTAGTGTGACTTCTAGCTCTTATGGTAACGAATATATGATATAACAAAAATGTATCCAGACTCAGAACATCTATTTATTGGTCACACAAATAGCTGTCTTGCGTGGGAATCGTACCCGGGACACGAAGCGGCGAGGCGACTGTCTTAACCGCTGTGCCACATGTGCAATTATTGTGACTAGTAAATGTCGTTTTACGAAAATAAAATACATTTTTCAATTTAAGCCACTCATCGCTACTGTTTCGTGATCCAATTCGCAGAAGATCATAAGAAATGCTCTCATTTCCCATCACTAGCGTGCGTTGATTAATTTCATTTTTATTTGTATAAGAATCAAGCAGCTGGCGACGCGCTTTTGATCCCGATACGCCGCAGAGCGCGACGACATAATGTCTCTAGCATTTTTCACGACACGCTGAAAACACGACGAAAATAATCGATCATAATCTTGAAGGAATTCCTCGAAATGAGATAGCTGTAGGTTTAATTAAAATCCTCTTTTAGACACGGTTCTGCACAAAATAAATAAAGGTGTTTACTCATCTTAAAATTATTCACATGCTTATGACAGGTCAATTTTTTATTTGAAATTTTAAACTGGCTTATTACATGACATCATATTCCATCATGAATAACATAAATTGAAAATACCAGCTGACAATTTTTTTATTTTCTCTTAATTGGTTTTCACTGCTTCATCGGCTAGCAGAGGCTCAAGCCTATAGCAAATAAGACTACAAAGCAAGCTATCAGACAAGCAGCCCGTGTCTACACGTATTAACGTAGAACAACAGTTGCACAAAACGTCCCTAAGCTAAAGTTTGAACCCCAAACGCTGAAATGTCGGAACATATAAACTTGTTTCGTATTTTTCAGCAACATTTTTAAGCCCATTTTGCGATAAATATGTGAATATGTTTTTAAATTCGCCGTTTTATTTTATAAGTAATATACGAAAAAGGGAACTCCATTTAAGGTTGTAACTGGAAGCTTCATCAGGTGGAGAAATAGCCAATCAAACTCACCAACTTACAAACATACACCCGAAAAGTCATAAATATACAAAATTCACAATCAGGTTATTTTTTAAGTCAACGCCCGCATTAGGTAATCTAATCCCTGTGTCGAGGGGTACTTTACAAACATATAATAGACGGACATATATTACATCCAGAATGTATCAGTTAATTAGTTCAATCAAAGCGCATATTTATAAAGTATCAAGTGTTATCATATAGACCGAGTGACAGTAGTAGCAGTATCAAGTGTAATTGCTCGTAATTCAATAAAATTAAACAGCCTGTATAAATGCGAGAGCTTAACAAGATAATCGTTTTTGAGAAACGTATGTCAAGATGAGGAAACATCGCATCCAGTAGCAGTACTAGTTTTATTTAAACTGTTAACCGCATTAACACACACACAGTAAAAGAGTCAGCTTGGGTATTACAAAAGTGCATAATATTGTCTAATAGAAGAGTTATTTAGCTGTATTTATACAAAGTCACAGGTCACAGTAACACTAAATTTCCTAAATCCAATAATATAGTTTAAGCTTTTATTGTAATATTTCAGTAAGTGGACCAAATCTCGTGTATATGCCCCATTGAGTATGTTTCGCCGGAGCGTCTCAACTGGGCCGTGTTGAAACCGGTAGTAGAGACACCCGCTGAGTTTGTTTCGCTGGGTCTTCTCAGTTGGGGCGCATTGGATCCGGTGGTAGCATTAAAGCGCGACCGTCGTTATTAACACAAGGTCCGCCATAATAATAACATTTATTTCGTACCTTAATATAGACAGAACCATTCGACAATATGTAGTAAAAATATAGCAAAAATTTAAAATTATGATAATTAAACCTACACATGATCCTTGACAATAACTTAATTTAAGTTAGTTAAATACCGTTACTGTTATAAAATAAATCTTATTGTAAATTATTTCCTACAATCCGTGTACCTAAATATCTATATGTACCTAGAAATAATTAGAAATTAATTATATATTACTACGAATATGTTCTGACTATTTACAAGCGCTTTTTTAAAGTCTACAAGAATAAAAACCTTTTTTATTTTATTATGTTTTGAATTAATGACAGATGTCATTTATTTATATTCTGATAAAAAATAATTTTATCCTAATTTAGACTTACTACTTACAAGTTACTGTATGTAGATTAACAGTCAATACAAAAACTACTAATATTATAAATACGAAAGTTTGTAAGTATGGATGTTTGTTACTCTTTCACCCAAAAACTACCAAACGGATTTTTATGAAACTTTGTAGCAATATAGCTTATATATCCAAATAACACATAGGCTATTTCTAAAGTTTATTGCGGGTAAAACAAACGGGCATCTCTAGTTTACAAAAAACACCAGTTCAGTTCCAGTACATCTGATACACTATCCAATTATTATGTGAATTTTTCAATATTGAATAATAACAAGTGTTACTTATATGTTGATATTATCTTCTTATTTATGGTTCTATCAATGAAGTTAAGAAGCTTCGCTATAATGTATTACAATTCCAGCTAAGTATATCTGAATATGTAAGTTTTGGTACTTTTCTTTAAATAATGACTCGTAAGTGGGACACAGTAACAAAATAGCCCCAAAACGTACTAGAAACATTGTTTACAAGTGTGTTAAACGTCAAATGATAACAATAGTTAATATCAATAGAAGCACAAAAGCAATACAGTTACGAGCGATACACGTTGTACGATTTAGCCATTCTCATTCATTCACCACACGCTTCGATAGTGTTGCCTCTGAATACAGTGTCATTGGCTGACCAAGTGATAGCCTGTAGCTGTTATTAAAACTATTAAATTATAATAAACACAACCAATTTATATTAAAGTGTATAAGATAATCCCAAACTGCAGTGGCAAAGTAGATAAAATTGTGCTAAATCATCTTACACGCATTGCCTTTAATACAAATCAAAATACATACTCTTTCATTACGGTACCAATTATTACAACGAGAGTTCAGAGATTTTTAAGCTGCATTTTATAGTACAAATATTTTTCAGTAACTAGACTTCGTATGGTTTGTAATATTTAGTTTGGTTCTTATACAAATATTATATTTTGTTTTCTTTTACAAACATTATATTAGAAGTATGTATGTATGTCAAATAGTTAAAATAAGATGAACCTCGCAATTCAAAAGTTTACACAGGCAAATGAAGTGGCTAGAATCAATTAATCGAATCATATATAATAGGTCTTTACCTATGAAATTGCCGTTTTGTATGAAAAAATTTAAACGAATTTTTTTCATGAATTTTTTTATTTGTATTAATCGAAGTAATCACCCATGCAATCAATGCATCTTTGCCATCGCAGTGGCAGTTTATTGATGCCCTTCTTAAAGAAATCAGCTGGACGGGAGGCAACAAATTCTTCAAAGGCATTTTGTACTGCCTCTCGGGTATTGAATTTTTTTCCCGCCAAGAAGTTATCCAAATTCTGGAAAAAGTAGTAGTCTGTAGGCGCAAGGTCTGGTGAGTAGGGCGGATGACGGAGAGCTTCCAACCCCAGTTCTTGCAACTTGGAGACCGTCTGCTGTGCAGTATGAGGTCGCGCGTTGTCGTGCAGGAGCAGCGGAGACGAGCGATTGACCAATGCTGGTTGGAGATGCGCCAGCTTCTCCATCATTGTGCTCAGTTCTTCACAGTACACATCTGCAGTAATGCTCACCCCGTTTGGTAAGAAGCTGTGATGAATCACACCGGCGCTAGACCACCAAACAGTGACCATCACTTTTCTAGGGGTAAGTTTTCGTTTAGGGCATTGTTTAGGTGCTGAACCAGGATCCAACCAACTTGTTGAGCGCTTGCGGTTATCAAACAGAATCCATTTTTCATCGCAGGTAACAATGCGGTTCAAAATTCCTTCATTTGTGTGTCTGTTGAGCAGTGCAAGGCACGTCTCGACGCGTACTTCGCGCTGGCGATCATTGAGTTCGTGGGGCACCCATTTGTCAAGCTTTTTTACCTTGCCAATTTGACGCAAATGGACCAATATTGTTTTGACGCTAACGTCGAAAGCTGCTGCTAATTCAGCCGTAGATTGTGTATCATCAGCTTCCACAACCGCCTTTAATTCGTCATTGTCGACCAAAGTCTTCGGACGACCGCGAGGTTCATTTTTCAGGTCGAAATTTCCAGAACGGAAGCGAGCAAACCAATAACAGGTGGTGCGTTGGTTTGTAGTGTTAGCTCCGTAAACGTCGTTGATGTTGCGTGCCGCTTGTGCCGCGTTGCTGCCACGACGGTACTCATATTCCATAATTACTCGAATTTTTAACGTATCCATGATGACGAAAAAGATTGAAATGCGATGAAAATGTAACACTAATCAATAAAGAAATGACTACTTTTGGAAAAAAGAATCCATGTTTTTAAAATAAAATTAATTTGAAATTAGAATTCTTAGCCAAACAAAAATTATTTTGATTTGAAATGGCCAGTACTGCAGAACGGCAATTTCATAGGTAAAGACCTAATATTTCGCTCCATTTGTAGGAAGTTCACTATATTTTTAAGTGTCATCATATCGTTTCGAGTAAACTTTATATAATATGAATCCACTGCCAATAACCGCTTTTCCTTCCAACGTAGACATCCCTTTATGCCATAAGACTGCTGATGGACGATCGCCGCGAATGAGTTGGTAGTCAACATAAGGTTGCGGGTTTGATCCTCTTTGCTATTTGACTTGCTCTTTCTATGTATTGTATGTATATATTAAAAAAAACTCCTTTGTATAGTATCCATACTTCAACCTTTGCTTAGTTTGAGCTGGACGGCGGTGTTTGATATGCCAGGATATTATTTTATTATTATTATTATAACTATATTTTAAATGCTGCAAATTTAGGTATATACTTTTGTGCAATGAAATGTACCGTCTATCTAAATTGACAGATTGTCGGATGTATTCAAACTCGTTCCAAATATGAATCGCTTGGCGCTTATACCTTGTGTGGATCCATGATGTGGGTCTGAGCATGACGGTGCGATATCGGGACCGTTATTGGCGCGAGATGACCGTCACAGAGACGCTACCTACTTGCTACCTATTAGCACGCGACCGCGCCAGGTGCCCTCTTTATTGCGTCACACAATAGAATCAATTTCTTTTAAGAACTTTATTTAATATATTTTTTCTTCCTTAGGCAATACGCTTTAAATATAGATATAGGCTTTGGTTATTCAAAACTGAGTCGATGTTTATAAAGCAAAGATTAGGTGGTATGTTTTTTTTAAAATAATTAGGGATATATTTGAATTATTCAATATGGATCTGAGGTTGGCACGCTTGGCTATCATCCAAATTCTCGTAATGTAAGTATCGTCCAGTGCTTTTACCATTTGAGATAATGAAAGAGAAGTGCCCATCTAGACTCCCTTCAATAGCAAATGTAGAAAAACTAGGCATAAACGGAGCACATCAAGTTACTCCAATCTGTCAAAATTCCCCAATTGAAAGTGAACGTTATGCTTATGTGATAAAGTTGAAAATATATAAAAGAAATGTTACAGATTGAGGTAGCTGGATATGCTGGCGTCTGTACCTTGTTTTTTACAATTGCAAATCCTTATTTGTATACATGATACGTCATGTGAATTTGCAATATAAAAGTTATCTTGGCGGAAATTTCTATTGCTTGGCTTTTGCAGGATACGTAAGACCATTACGGTAATTTCTTACCATCGAACTTGTTTCGATAATTATATATACAAATAATTACTTTTATAAAACATGCAGTCAAACTGATGACCTCATTCTTTTTCAAGTCGGTTAAAAATGTACTAATACTAATGTGAAATGTAATTAAAAGTATAACAACCGGAATAGTAGCGAAGTGACAATGATCGCCATGAGGATCATTAATCTTCGCCCCTGTTCTAATCGGGAGCATCATCCATCTTCAGTTATTTAAAGCACGACAGGCTAGACTTGGTGGATTCAATAATATGGTTCCGTGACGAATGCGAGTTGCGCTTTGAATACCAAAAAGTTTATGTAAAATAAGTGCCGATTTTTACGTACTCTGTGGGCTTAGAACGAGTCTACAGAAAACGAACGAATTCGAGTTCACGATGGAATCGAAGGATTGGGATGTGAAAACTCATCTCACTATCACGACAGTATCCATTCATAACGCAGCATCGACATCTCATAATCGCATTTTCGTTTTTTTTTGTAAACTCGTACTAAGGCTAGCAGATAATGAAATAGTAATTACAATTTTTAGATAGTGTGTGTCCGTCCAAACAGGTTGCATTTTTTTAACAGTTATCCTCGGAGGCTTCCACTGCCCCACCAGACAGTAGGGGTGGGCTCAAGCCGCGCCGCCAGAAAATTCAGTAAGATACCCTATCCTAGTTCTATTGGGATAAAGTTCAATTGCTACGCCTATGTTACGTCAGCATAATTCCTAATTCTATACATATAAAATTGATTTACTACGCGTATGATACATCGACAAAAGTCCTAGTTCTATCCTGATAAAGTTGAATTACTACGCCTTTGCTACGTCAACATAAATTCTAGTTCTATTCTGATATAATAGATTAGCTACGCCTATGCTACGTCAATATAAATCCTAGTTCTATTCTAATAAAATCGATTTGCTACGTCTACGCTACGTCAGTATAAGTTCTATTTCTATTCTGATAAAATTGATTTGCTAAGCCTATGTTACGTTAACATAGTTCTAGTTCTATTCTTATAAAATTTACTAACTGTAGAAATCTAAAAGCCATTCATTACCTTATTCAGAAATCGAAATTGTTGGAATATGAGCTTTACGATCGATAGAGGTAAAATTACGCTGAATAAATAATGCCATAATATTAAACTGAAGCAACAAGAAAACTGTATTGGTAGGTGGGAATAATGAGACAGTGGATCATTTGATCTCCAAAATCAACATGTTAGAAACCTGAGAAGGTAGATACATTTTTTATTACATTTATTCACATTATGACTTTTTTTATAGTGATTTTAAGGAGGGCACATAGCTCCTAGATCCGACGGGCGCTGGGCATAATGTTTTTCGAGTGTCGACCACAAACCGGAAGATGCGGCATGGGCAGGCCCCCAACAAGGTGGACCGTAGATTTTGTGAGGGTTACTGGAAACCGCTGGAAGCGGGTATCAGAAGACCGGCAATTGTGGAAATCTTTGGGGTAGGCCTTGTCTTTCGGCTGACAAGACATTAGGTGATATAAATATAAGTTCATTAGTTACGTTATTTCAAATTAGTGTGCACAATGAAAATTAATGAATAGATAACAAAATACTATAGAAGTCATTGTACATTTAATGGTGCTACTTATTTCGAAAGAAATCTCTTCTAGTAGACATGCGAGAGGAGAGAAATTTAAAAGTGTAAAAATACGTTCTATTTTAATATTTGAAACTATATAGAATTGGGGAAAATTCCAGTATAATATTTCGAGGTAAACTTAACAGGTAACTAATGAATGGTTACCCTTAATTTTGCTTACCTACCTTGGTTATTAATTCGTAAGGAAAAACTTGAAAAAGCAAATGTAATATCTTAAAGTACAGCATAACTTCTTCATACATCAGCTGATTATTGATGTACATTTCTAAACATAGGTACCTACATACAAACGCTAATTAGCACTAACAAAAGAATCGACAACCATCACTCGTATCGACAATCGATACTCAATCACAAAAACAAATTATCTAGGTCAACAAAAACAAAATTACACTTTTTCATTCATATTAAATCCACAATCCACTTTCAAAACGTAATAAGACTCCGCCCATACCATCAAAGTCTTCTAATCAATCAGTTTTAGATTAACGCTCGTCTCTAAAGGCTAAACAGACAAAAACAAATGAGCGGACTAAACTTGAAATCGAATTAACCGCATGCATGTTTAAGACACCAATTAAAACCCCAACAAAGACTATCCTCAATGAGACGAAAAAAATTTGATAGATCAACTCTTTAACCTAATCTACAATCAACCAAATAACCAAGAAATATAAACTTTATAAAAAGAACAATATGGTTCAAAATTGAACGTGCGTGAAGGGTTAGAAACTCGAGAAGGCTGTTGGCACAACATCTTATATCGATTAAACAGATAATTAATCACGGGAAATGAATCCGAATGAGATGTTATTAGTTATACCATACTCGCTATTAACAAGTGAAACAATAGGCGAGCTTACATGGTGATCGTTAAACCGAGCTTAACTTCAGTTTACATTTAAATTACATTTTAAACTGCTAGCAGTAATGCTAATTTAATTCGATGTTTTATTGTTAGATTTAAACAGGAAGAATTAGTTTCCGATGTTTAAGCGGTGATTAATTTGTAATCAATATAGTTAATCAATAATATCGGCGATTAAACGATAATAACATGTTAAATGGCTATTTATTATTTTGTATGCTTGTCGGCTAGTTATCTGGAATCTATTACATATTTAGATATTGATATGATTATTATCCATCAAATATTATAGGTAAAGAAACAATATTTGATTAAAGTCAAGCTCTATTTGGCTAAGATAAATAAAATAAACATTTAATTTTAACTGTCGATGTAAAATCATCCTGTATGTGAAGGCTGCAAGATGCGGCCGATGGCCGATCAATCACAGACTAACGAGACGGTCACGTGGCCGCAACAGGCACGGTTACCCTATCTTCTATCATAATTACACGATAAGGTGACAAATAGATCAATATTATAAAAAAACTAACCAGTTTTGGTAAAGGAAATTCTCATATCAAATTAGACACGTAAGAATTGCAACTCAGATACCTGTACATAAACACAACAAGAAAACAAATTAACTAGCGATCAGCCGATAGTATATTTCTGAACTTCAATTACAAATTATGCATCAATCGCTGTCAAATTAACAAGTAATTTTGCTTCAATTTAATACGTTCAACGATTCGCAACAACGATATTAGAATCAAATAAAAAGAACGGTAATCGATTAGTTTCAAAATTAGAACACCCACAGCGCTAGGCGTGTAACGTACAATTTTGATTAACATAAGCGTTTGTCGCTGGCATTAAATAAAACGCTCGACTTCAACGATAAAAACAAAAAAGTATTAATTTCTTTTTTTGAACTGAGACGAAGACAGAGTGCAGAGAAGGCGAGGGGCGTGGCGGACTAACTTTCATTACTCACAAGCAATAATAAATGATAAAACATTATTAATACGAGGAGATCAGTCCGTTTGATGGCTCACACATGCTAACCTACGTCGAATAAATTAATTCTAATTATTAAAATGTTGTTTACTCCCTCAGGCCGTAACGATTTGTTAGCCTTTAAAATACGATAATAAGTTTTATGCAAAATTGTAAGTGATTCTCTATGACTAGTGGTATAAATCGTAATCAGTCTTATACGATTAGTTTACAGGCTTATCGTGGCCGCGTAATAATAACCAGAAGTTTATTGGCCGGTTCCCCGGGTTGATAAATTGAATAATAATTTATTCCGAACAAGATAAGCAAGCGGTTCTGATCGCTCGCCGAGATACTCTCAACGTGTGAAAGAACACATATTACACCAACGCGCAACAAAAATGTAAAGGACTTCGTATAAAGCATTCCCCGTCGAAGAATAAAACAAAATTAACAAAATAGGTTCACAAATAATAAAAAATCGCATAAATGAATATGAAATGTAAAAAAGCACTATTCTGCATCATGTAATATTTCTACGTTTGAAATCGGTTAGAAAATAATTGTTAACTTATAAACCAAAGATAAAATAACAGCAAATACTACAGATATTATAATATTTTTTACGCGAATGTGACGCTTTGAATAAGTAAAAAGGGCTAACAACAACAAATTACTTCTTTATATGTACAGACGCCAGCACATCTAGCTACCCCAATCTGTCAAATTACTCAATTTAAAGTGAACCTTACGCTTATGTTATAAAGTTGAAAATCTATAAAAGAAATTTGACAGATTGGGATAGCTGGATATGCTGGTGTCAGCCCTACAAATTACATTATTGTATCGTCGCTGAAAATACAAAGAATTCGGACGAAAACTTTTAATTTTTTAATATTTTTCATTTATAAGACACAAAGCAAATTAAGTAGCAATCTACTTAATTTTATGTAGTCATTTACTGTTCATTATTTCTATTATTTATGGCACTGAGATTCAATACGCCATATACATGCTTAGAAAAATATATTTTGCATGTTATAACTATATTTCGGTGTGATATATTTCCGGCATTTTGTTTCAATTATCCGGGGCTAACAAACTGCGGAGAAAAGGAGCGCCGCGGCCGCCCCGGGGCCAACCCCCGATGGAGATATTCAGGTTTTTGTTCCACCCTTATACACTAACGGCAAAAAATATACAGGAAGCACTGGGAAATTGAATTAGTAAGTAAGATGCTAGGTTTATTTTTAGCCTCCGACAAAAAGGTTGGTTTTATTGGGCGATATAATTTTTTATGTGATTTGAAGGAACAAATATTCATTCAATTTTAATTCATAAATTCCAAAAAAGTAGATTCTTTTAGTACAGTCGCGGCCATTAATATAATATAAAGACATCAACTGACATACTTCTAACATCGCAAAGTGTACCTGTCTGAGGAAAGCTTAGATTTTTGGTAGTTATATTCGCTTTTTTGTTGGTAATGGTTAAACACAAGAACTACTTAAGTGGTTTTAACAATTCTTTCACCCACATTATCAGAGGATAGCATGGGTTATATTTTACCGAAGAATAATAGAGAACCCTACGAAAATTGGTCAATAAAAGTTAGTCATGATACATAAAATAATGTGTATCATTTTAGTAATCATTATAAATTACATAGCTATCATTATCCATGTGGTTATTTGTATTTTCAGTGCACTCACGTTATACATTTTTGGTTAAAAATACTTATTTATATTTTTACTATATGTGGTCCCGTGTAAAGATAGAGCGGGACCCTAGTGCTTAATAAAAATGAAACAAAATAGTAACATATAAACTTGTTTTAGCAAAACGTGGTAGTAAAAAGTAGGCATTCAAAGAAAAATGCTAAGTCTGTTGGTCTAAATAGATCTGGACTACAGCTGGCTGATACATCTACCTAATTATTATTTAAATTATTTATTATCTCACCGGCTTGAATGCTCCGTAATCGAAATGTGTTCTAAGTGGCACCTTCGCCCGATAGAAGCAACTATTCTACCTTTAAGTTTCTACTATAAATGGTAGGAAAGGGACCTGGGATTAGAAGAGCCTATAAAATCCACACCTTATCTAATGGATCTTTGCGTGCATTTACGGACCCAAGAATTGAGAAGGCATATTCAAATGAAATGGCAATTGGGGCAGAGAAGTTCTCGGATGGCGACCACGAACAGGAAGTGGTGGCAGAAGATGCACCAAGAAGGTTATGAGGGTCGCTGGTAGCCGCTAGATGCGGGTAGCGCAAGATCAGAGGTTATGGTGACCTTTAGGGATGCGCATGTCCGTAGACGGCTTTCGGCTGACATAATGATGATGATAATAAAATAACTGTTTATTGTACACCAAAATTATACATTAAATATATAAAAAATACATTAAATAAATAAATATTGATAGTATACCAATGTTAGGTTTTTATATAATCCATATTTTAGAAAAAATATTAGTTTTGTCTAATAATGGTGGTGTTCTGAGCTTGAGTGTAGTATATGTGTCCGATATTTTCGTATTTGAACTCCTCCTCTATACAAAGCTTTCCTTGCCTGGAATACCATATATAGAGAATTTGAATTTGTTAAAGAAAAATTACGATAAATGTACTTGTACAATTGAATATGATGAGTGTAGAAGAGAGAATGTAGAATATAAGATAATGACAAGTAAAGCTAGATAAGCTAGAGACATAAGAACACAGACATACCCACTTCATTTATTTTATCACTTTTGAGAATGCACATCCTTTCATAAGTCCCCCATATAGAAACAATGCAACAATAATATCGATTTGACTAACAAGCACCTCCTTAGAACAAGGCGGGTAGATATCAACATGATCTATCTAGCGACAATCGTGGCGCCTTTTACAACGGGGATCAATTAAAGTTGAACAGAAACAGAGATATAAAAACCAACAATAAAGAAAGAGACGGCCGTCTAGTTATCAATCACGCGCCCGCGCACGATTCTAAGCCTGCAGCAATCGACCGATCTCTTGCTTAATTATTTCTATTATGATATTTAAAATATAATGATTATCTCCTCGGATAAGGCTCGTATGGCGAATTCCCACACTTGTTTTGTATGTAACACGTCTATAAAATTAATGGATGATTGAGTGGGGTAATAAATATATGTACTCGTTATAATAAAGCCTTTGAGATGTGCTCTGCACAGGAATCGACGGACAATGCAGACCATTATTTAGAAACGAATAAAATTTAAATCGGTTTTATTAATGCAGTGAATTATATCGATAAACAAGAATATTAATGTGCGTACACTTCCTCGCATTCTGATAGGTTTTCGAATTGTTTCTGAAGTTCGAGCTGAAGGGTTTGGAGCTTTGATGAGACGGAGCGTAGACTACATCAGTTGGGACATCTCGAGTTTGACATATGGATACAATGAACCTCTGACTGGTCTGTGACCGCTCCCGGTTTTAACCGCATTGATCCCAGAGACATCATTGAATATTTGTCTTCTCGTCGCCAAATAAAGTCTATCTCGTTTCTGGTTTTCCCATCGGGGCTCACTCAGATCCATTTACGATGTTCCGGCTTCCTGAAGATCGAATTCATCATTCAGAGGTCGTCGGTGTTGGTAACGCGGCATTTGCCGGAGATTCTTAGGACCCCCTGCCCACCACAGCTGTTACCAAGCCTAGGAATAGCAGGGCTGCCGGAGACTGGGGGCTACGGTTTATTTGTGTCCATCATTTGAAGGGTTATGTCACAATCGCCACGATTCGAATCACAGTACTCAGAAGAACGCTGTTGCCCGTTCTCTGGCATAAATACCCTCGGGACAATTTCTACGCCGCTTTGAAATGAGATGGGTGGCGATATTCTTCTTGGCCGTCAGTAACACAGCGAATATGCCTAACATTGTGTGTGACACTTGAAGAATTCGTACAACTATAAGATTATATCGACCTATCCGTAGAATAAAGTTGCTTCTGCATAATCGTTACTTTAGTAGAGAACGATTTGAAATTTGTCTAGTACAAAATCTGCTATAACATATTTCATTATTTTTCTAGCAATTTGATTATCTTATCTTCCTCTTACATATATTATAAAGGCGAAAGTATGTAACTGTGTGAGTGTGTATGTTTGTTACTTCTTCACGTTTAAACGGCTGGAGCCGATGTTAATAGAATTGCGTATTGAATTAGCTGACAATCTGGATTAACACTGGGTACAGCTAGTGTTTCTATAAAAATATATATTAAATAAATTAAATCTCTTTAGAATAAATTAATTCCCTGTCCATATCTAACCAAGTTTCATTAATAGATCGTGCTCGAAGCTCGTCCATCACCCGTGATCTTATCCCCGATCACTGATCTCCAATATAAAACCGTTTATACATCCAATGACTGATATTACCTTATATCTGATTTGTATCTATACACCACAATAACCTGACCTCGGTTACCAAACTAATTGTTCAAAAACCGATATCTTATTATACTGGTATCTTTCCATCGATGATCATGAATGGCGCTTTGGGAGTAGTGATAAATTACAACGAATATCAATCGTTACAAAGGATTAATCAAAATGGGGTTGGAACACAGATATAGAAGAAGCGATTAGCATTTTACATGTGTCTCAACTTTCATGCACTTTCGTTTTGTTGGAGATAAGATAAAGAATATTGACCCAGAATACCAGATAGACATCAAGAATTCAAGATAATCTCACCAAGCCGATTTAGATATAAGTCAAGGAGTGAATATTTGTACGTAGGTAATCTTAACTTAAAAGCATCACCGTTCCATGTCCTTACCGTTAGTATTATAGGAACTAAGATATGTAGTTCTTAGTTCATATAATACCTGACTTGGAACGCGTACCTAAGAAATCGAAAATTGAGTTGGTATTGTAGCAAGTACGTCACTGATAGACTTTGAACGAATCGTAGCGAAATAATCTAAATAAATATAAAAACATCCTACACCTGAAAACGTTATTATTGTAGCCGTACATTTAATTTCCAGGATAGATAGATAGATAAACTCTTTATTGTACACCAAAGAAATAACTAAATAAAAAACAATTAAAACCTTAACAGTATACAATGGGCGGTCTTATCACAAAATGTGATCTACCACCAGCTGGATCTTAACTACCAGCTGTTTTTAAATATGAATGAAGCTTGGCTATTGTCTTAAATGGCGAAGAGTGGTTGTAATATAACTTTGACAATAGGTACTATGGTGCGCAATAAATGTAAGCCATGTATCAGGCTCCACAAACCATCCCTTGTTGCGACGATCAAGTAAAATAAGTAACATTAGATATTTATTTTATATATATATTTATTTGTCCTGAGTGGGAATCGAACCCACGACCTCTAACTTACCAGTTAGTAGTGATCCCGACTAGTAAGCCAGAGGCCATTAGACCAATAGCCCAGTCATCAAAACATATTCAACAGATTCACAAATTGCTTGTATCCCGCTTGTCGCTGTTCGTAGAACCGTAACCTAAGGGTAAAGATATGTGGGAACGTACCTCGCTTTTGCATGAAGGAGAACAGATCGTCCAGGAATTCCTTCCTCTGAGGATCATCGCTGATCTCGTATAACTGCAAAGAAAAAAAAAATGTTTTAACGAGACTGTACCTTGCATTCCATGCAATACCAACTAAACAATTTTTTAATAACATTGCATTTCTTTTTCTCATAGTTCTAATGAGAGGGACAGGGCATCTTTAGTAGTGGCAATTGGCGCACGAAATGCTGAAGGAAGTTAACGACACTTTAACTATTACGGTGCGCGTATTAGAAGCAGTTTGGTAATTATGTCTTTTTTCGGGACTAGTCCCTCATACCCAGCACTGCAACTCCTATAAGCTAGGATCACAATAAATTTCCCAGTCAACCTGAAGTCTGGTCTGGTGGTATTACACCTCCCTGCTTCGGAGAGCACGTGAAGCCGTCGGTCCTCTACCTGACCTCTTTCCGGTCGTATCGCAAGTCGTCCCATCGGACATGGGACTGACATGGGAAGACTTCCATTAGAGTAATGGAATAGAAAATGCCACTGTATTTGCGCATACACTATGTGCACCATAATAATATCCTGCGCAGTTGCTTAATCTCTTTGAGACTGGCCACCATGGCCGAAATTCGGACGGGAGGACATTATTATTATCTCACATGTGTATTACCAACATTATTTACAATATATTATAAAAGGATATTTTAATACGCATACAACTCATAAAATATATGGGCTACATGGAGAGAAATTTCCACACAATCCTGGCATTCGCCAGCAAAACCGCCTTCTGCGTGTAACTCCCCAGCCAAATATCAAGCCCTAAACTTGCAAGGTTGATTTTATTATTATTATTACTATTATACTACACAGGTGCATTAAAATAACGAAGTGTTGAACTAAATTATAACCAGTACGTTAAATTTCCTCAATAATAATGACGTTATTAATATGCGTAGGAAACTATGTGCACCGATGCGCGATACCACGTGCGCCCGCATCAGGATAACATAGGAACTGCATTACACCTTGTATGATTCTCATGGCTTTATTGCGGAGCCATTAGAATAAATTGTGCGACGCATTTTTCATATTGTAATAAAATCATGTACAGTCAACAAAGGAGATATCTATACTAACAAGTTTTTCCTCTTGGTATAGTAATATGCGCTCGGTGAAAAGGGAAGCTTACACCTATACTTTTATTTTACGTGGTGGAAATGCTCTAGTCGTCCGTGGTGTGGGGCTTGACCCACTAAAACCACCATGGTAGCCAGCCTCACATTACCTGTAACGGGGGCTCACCAAGTTTCACCAATACAATGTTATATTCCATTAAAATGAGATACTAACATCTAAGTCTAGTATACTTATATTTTTGTTGACTATACCTAACCTATACTTGAGCCTAGGTCCGTTAACTCACTGCCAACTTGTTTTACAGAGATATAAATTGCCATTTCATATTAACTAATATAAGCAAATGAGAATTATCTCAGTACTTTTATGATATTATCAGAAAAAAAGTGATTCAAAGAACGTAGCTCCAGATAGTAATATTATCGTTTAAAAAGATCGCGTGGGATATATACAATAATTATATAATATATCAAATTCAAGCATCCATCCAGACTGCAGTTGTGCAGTCTAGCTAGATGAATGTCAACCACCAGGGTGACCTCTGTTGGGACGTTGGTTAGGTAAGTAGTATAGGACCTAAAGCAATGATTCCTAACAATATTATCACGTTAAGGCAGTAACTTATATAAGCAACTTGTTACGTAACATATTTAAAAGGAAAACGATTAATTATGACCTATTAAATGTGAATGAAATCTATAAATTGAATTCATAAATTTCATCGTCCCTTGATCTTCTACCGGCCAAACCAAATAAAACCAGTTACGGTTCTTGTTCTTCTAAACATGACACACTTAAAACCTGCGACATTAAAAAAAGAAATAATTTATTTCTTATTTTATCACCATCATTAATGATGCAAACTTATAATTAGTGGAATGCTCTGCCGGTCTCGGTATAGGTATTCATAGTAAGACAATCCAGCTCTTTAAAAAAGAAGGACTAATATGTATCAGAAGAAGAATAGAATAATTAATACAAATGGAGCTATTCATTTCTAACTCTTCCTTTTTCTTTCTGATAACTAAGAAACTGAAACTGTCTTGGATCCCACAAACGATAAATTCGTTGCGGGATCCAAGACAGTTGAAGCGATTCCCCGGGACATGCCTGAGTCTCACCGATCAGTGTCATTTCCTTGTGTGCCACTGTTAATCCTGGCTTGTGAGTTGCAGTGGCGGGTAAGAGGGAGGGGCTAGTCCCGAATCTGTATCAATATTTTCAAAATTGTTGGAAACTATAATCAATTTCTTAACGGACCTTGTTTTAACGAATACCTTGTTGCGAGCATATTCTTTTTAATGTAACTTAACTTAATTCTTCCATTTAAATACAACCATACATTTTTGTTGTACTACTAAAATTATTAAGAACTGTATAGAGGCGTGGTTACCATAATTAGTGTCTACATCTACTATTTAAATGTGGTAATTTAAATAGACAATGTTATCTATTCTAGTAGATAAAGTGTCGCGCTCGATTGGTCCGCAGCGAAGCAATTGTATTGATGAATACCAATCAATGATTCTTTGTTTCGCGGTTCGTACCTACTGTTTATTTGGTCAGTTTTTGTTGGTATAATCTCGAAACTGTCCAATTACTTACAAAGATTTGCAAAATGGATGATATGGGTAATTAAGGAGCTCAATCCCCGAATAAGCGTAAAAAGTTGAACTTATTTAATTAGTTCTTCACTTTCCATAGAAACATGCCTGGGTTCTTCACATAGAGTGTGTGAACCGTTTGTGTGAGGAGCCTAAATAAAATAAATATGTGTGTAGGTTCTCCAACTGACGTTCTACAATTTAATAGATAGATTGAGCTTATTTATATTCATTATTTTATAATTTAATTTATTTTCATGCTTATTAGCTTCATTTATTGGTAACTATAGCTACAAGTATCAATTCATAAATTCATTCATTCGATAAATATAATAATAATACAATTCAAAACAATAAATACTTATTACATAATATGACATAGGTATATAACTTATTTATTAATATTACCTATATAGGTATTTCCTTGCTTGTCGTATTTCTTTAAATTTTATATTAGTTCTATTGTTTAAGTCATTAAAGTACGGCGTACGTGTTTATAGTTAAATGAATAAGAACTTCGAAACTATTACATGGAAAACCCAATCACACATGAAAGAACTATTACCGTACTAAATTACGTCATGACAGCGAAAAAGCCTGATCCTGACATCATACTCAAACAAAGGGAAACCCGTTAAGCAATCACGCATCAAGCCGTCCGGTTTACATTGAAGCGGCCAAAAGTGTCCCAAAGCCGTGAAAACACACCGCGGCGCCGCACACGCGTTCAAACACCGAGCTATTTGCATTGCCCGGACAATTACATCGACGCACTTAGCGCTATGAAGAACTGGGCCGTGGAAAGACAACGAAACGCCATTTGACACTTCCTGTTTCCGTACAACTCATTTGTACACACTCATTAAAAGATAGGCCGTTTGAACTTCGAACTTTGCAAAAAATAAAGAGTACGCTGTATGGTTAAGGGCCTACTTCGAAAATCGAGACGCAAAACCCGCGTTCGATCTAAGAACGTTTCAGTTATTTTTAACAATATTTTAATGAAACTCAACTTGAATTATTGTAAACAATATTTGTATAAAAATTAAATAACTAGTAAGTATGTACTTATTTATCTTTTAAAAAATGTATTTTTATTTTCCTTATGCTATACTCTGTGCTAAACGATACAGTCAAGATAAATAATCAAGTTGCTAATCATTAACTTAGGAGACCCCGGAAAGCCCACAAAAAGTACGTTCAATCCCTTTAATCTTCAGAAAGTGCGCGGGTATATTTGACCGCAACTAAGCTAAAGCACAAATGAACCATTAAAATTGCTATCGGCGCAAAATAAAGTGTACACAAGTAGAGAAGTACTCCATTGGAAATCACGTAGGACATATAACATAAAGCAAGACATGGACCATTCAAACTTCGAACGTTGCAAATTAAAAAGAAAATCCAGTAATAATAACCCTTGGTAAGCACGCGGGACATATTTGACCGCGACTAAACTAAAGCAAATGGTGTACGTTGATCGTTCGTAAATGGAACATGCTTTTTTATTCCGTGTATGCTATCCGACGCTAATCGAAAACGTTCTGGCTGGTGATTAATCGCGGGGGGCGAGTCCGAGTCGACAGTGACGATCGAGAAGATTGATGCGAGAGGCGATCGCCTGTTGCCGCTATTAAGAGTCAAGCCCTCGCTGCTAACGCTTATAACACGACTATTGACACCGACACGACTAATGTTACGACACCTGGGGAACACGTGTCAACAAACGCAAATAGATTTGCACTTTTGGTTACTTATGGATAACATAGGTACAAAAATCATTTTCAATGAAGAACGGTGGGGTACACCGCCTTTTGACTGTATAAACAGCTCGGCTAGAGAATCATTCAATATAATAAAATTATTATTATAATGGAACAGTTCTATGCATGAGGGAAATCGGCTGACCTCAAAAGAAAAGGGCGATAGTAATACCATTTAACTGTGTTGCAAGGGCTACGAGGACCTTTTACCACTAAATAGGCTGTTTGCATGTTTGCCGAACTGTCAATATAAAAAATAAACAATATCTTGACAAAAAAGGTCGTGTATGATTCTGTGTAACAATTATTTACAAGGTAACCTTCAACAGCTCAAGATTGCAAGTATAATAGTAATTCTCCCGTGGAGCAGTGAAAACCTTCTAGGCTAACTAAATCTGTTTTATTTTTGACACAATGTCAAAAATAAAACAGATTGTCCTAAAATCCATCTCAATAAAATACTAGGCCATATTAATCCACTAGAACACACGGACTTGAATGACGGAAACTTACAACGGCCCTATATGGCTCGGGGGTTAGTAAAAAAGTCCGTTATATAACCAAGAAGTTTGTGGTAACTCAGTAAGTCGTAACTCAGGGAAAGTGCTACATTATGCATTCCAATTATCGCAAAACAGACGTTGACTATAAGTGTATTTCAACGTCCACTCGTTATGTTCTTGGACAAATAATTATTAAATGATGGGAATATTATCATAACAGAGAGGATATTGTCGCCCACCGGGCCGCAATATTTGAATTACAAAACTGGCCGCTAATCTCCGTAATCTCTTTTGTGATGTGCCAATTACGGACTCTCCCCTTCCGCCTGAATAAATAAATAAATATTTTCGAAAACATGATCAGTGTACCGTGGCAACCGCGATCATTTCAAAAAGGAATTCTTTTCCCATAATATTTTGTTAACGCTATTATGAAACGCAACGAGTTTGACACATTCACGCGTCAATACAAAGCTTTTTTTTTATTTTATGTAGCGTTGCTTTAGCATAAATTGTTGACAGTTTTATCTATACATATAATAAAATCGTAGGAAAGTCAAAACTGTACATTGAATATTTTTTTAAAAGGATACTTGTGGCGTGATCTGCAATCAATATCGAAGCCAAAAATATAGTTTTTAGAATTTTTGTCTGTTTGTCTGTATGTATGTCCGGGCTAAACTCAAAAAGTAGTGCATGGATTTACTTCAAATTTTGCATGAATATTACTAAGAGGTCGGGTCAACATATAGGCTACATATTATCACGCTACCACCAACGGGGGAGGAGTTATGATAATTTATAAACTTTTACGCGGGTAAAACCGCGGGGCACAGCTAGTTTTAAATAAATAGGATATTTATTCCCGCTAGAAACGCCACTCTGATAAAGGTAAACGATTGATTTATTACGATGTGATGAAGCCGTTGGTTTTCCCGCCTCAAAAGAATATCAGGGCTTCCCCATACCCTGCCGTGGGTGTCGTAAAAGGCGACTAAGGGATACAGAAGGTAGTCGATCAGCAGCTGTGTACTAGCTACCTTCTAACTGCGGTCGTCATCTCGAATACCAAGCGAATGTTCGTGCCCGCTTGAGTATGTTTCGCCGGACCGTCTCAACTGGGTCGTGTTGAAACCGGTAGTAGATGAACCCACTGAGTTTGTTTCGCTGGGTCTTCTCAGTTGGGGCGCATTGGATCCGGTGGTAGCATTAAAGCGCGACCGTCGTTATTAACACAAGGTCCGTCATAATAATAATACCTTTAATATAGACAGAACCATTGACAATATGTAGTAAAAATATTAGACTTAAACTAGATAATTAAACATAATCTCTTGACAATAACTTGATACGAGCTAGCTAAATATCATTTCTGTAATAAAATAAATTTTATAAATGTTTTCATACAAGATGTACCTAAATATCTATGTTACTAGAAATAATATCTAATGTATACAACTATATTACTACAAACATGTTCTGACTATTTACAAGCGCTTTTTTAAAGTCTACGTGAATAAAAACCTTTTTTATTTTATTTATAATGACTACATCAAACCCCTCCAAAGGGCAACGCTATAGGCCTCCTAGGGGCCCTAGCAGTGGACGATATCAAGCTGATGATGATGATGATTGATGATTACGATGTAGCTTCTTGCAGTCAGTTCTTGTACATGGAAGTCCCATACATAAAAAGCTATGCCAGCAATAGGAAATAGATAAGCGTTATAAAAACTCTTAAGACAATAACACAGATGCCAGTATCAATTTATTCCAGACATGTTATTGTAGGATTATTTTATTAAAGACTAGCTGTGCCCCGCGGTTTTACCCGCGTTAAACTTTATAAATTATCTCCCCAGCTCCTCCTCTGTAGGTGATAGCGTGATAATATGTAGCTTATATGTTGACATATACCAATTTACATGGGATTAACTTCAAAAATGTCGCATTTCTCATACACACTTACAACCCCTATATTACGCCCTAAGGGGTGAAATTCTCATAAATCCTGAAAATATATATTTTTAACTGAAAGGCCAAATACCAATTTTCGCGCGTTTAACTTCAAGTCACATTTTTTCACACAAACACACATCCCCTATTTTTTGCCCTTGGGGGTGGAAATTCCAAAAATCCTGAAATATATATTTTTTATTTTTAACTGTATTCCTTGTCTAAATTATAAAGAAAACATCTGCGCAAAATTTCAGCTTTCTAGATCCAAGGGTTTGGGCTGGGCGTTGATGAGTCAGTCAGTCAGTCAGGACATCTCTTTTTATTTATATAGATATAGTAATTTAGACACTTCTCGTTTAACCTTTTTTATAAATAAGATTTACAGTAAGCCTAAGAGGCTTTCATATAGGTGTGTCTATTGCATAAGTAGGAAAGTGAATTGATAGGTATGGTGTTTTCTTTGACGCGTCATAAAACACATCACTATAAAACCTATTGTGGTGGTAATAGCCAGTGGCTCTCAGCTATCTGTAAGGGATCAGATAGGTAAAGCGCCTAGGGACGAGGTCGTCTGTAGATGGATTTCTACATAAGTGGTTTAATTTCGGAGCGTCTCCGTGCTACGGAGAGCACATTAAGCTGACGATCACGGTTGTGGTAGTTAAGCCATGTCAGAGGCCTATTGGGTGGATTGAACAACTCCTGCCTATACGATTAAATAAAATTATGTAAGTCAACAAAAATAATTAGAAAAAGATCCTTATGCAGGAGGTTTAAGGGACTAATACCGTCTCTACCACTGTGACGTTGTCTAAACATGAAACGTAGATATTGACTTGTGTCCATATCTTTGTTTCTTGTTCAGCAACGAAGTTAACGCCCAGCTTCGATACTCAATCAAAACAATTAAACGAAACATTTAACGATTTCCCACATCGATTACCAATGTCGACAATCGAGTCGAATAGAAGAATCGATCACACACATTGCAAGTCGTTAAGTTTGCAACACAGTTTACGAGCTATGCTTATTTATAACAAGCACCAATCATTGCATACGATGTTGTCAAGATGTTACCCATTCATGTTATTTTATCGATATGGCCTTTAACTCAAGGTGATTTTAAATCAATCCATTTGTGGGATTGCATAATAAAACTATAAAGATATATATTGAATGAAATGGAAAACCCCGTTTGGACGGTTGCTCAACTGTTTAATCGGGGTTTAAAACGATGATGATAGATGAAAAAGTTTTTAGGAAGGTAACGTAAACTTATTGTTCAGTTCGTCATCATGTTAGCCAAACAACGTCCACTGCTGGGTAAAGGCCACCCCAAGAGATTTCCATAATTCTATTAATCATTTATTTATTTGCTGAACACATATATGGATGTTATACCAAAAATAATAGAACCCTGCGTTCTATCTTAAGGCATGCAAATGTCCATCTAAGTCAAGAATACAAATATTACATATATTATAGTCATAAATAAACTGAATTTGTTCATAATCTAAAATTGCATATACCTAGATATCATTATGTTTACTTAACTATATTACTACAAACATGTTCCGACTTCCGACAAGCACTTTTTTAAAGTCTAAGTACGTGAATAAAAACCTTATTCATTTATCTTTATTTTATTTTAAAACTAAGTTTACACATAATTTTACGTGTTTCCGTGCCTCAGAGGGCTGTATATTTAATGTTGATGTGTGACACGTTGTTCCATTTCCTAGGCAAATTAAGACATAAAGCTTCTTAACTTACGTCCACTATTTATTTGCACATTGTATAAATATGTAGCGCCATATGAACACAAACTATCTTGTATTTATAACAGAGGTTTAAAACATAAACTTGTTTAATTGGCCAAGTACAATCTACATCGTGCACTGATATATCGAATAATATAAATCAATGCTCCAACATTGAATGTAGCAAATGGGACAAGGTGTAGTCTCCATTATATGGAAACGTTCTATTTTGACACACGTAGGCGATTCGCTGATAGACTATTGTTGTTCTAGATGATAGATTTATGAACATATTTTTATGACCGATAAGACCTTCATCGTTAATGGACAATCTACTTCTTAGATACGAAGATAGATAAAATGGTTATTATAATTAAAAATGTCACATTAATCAAAGGAAGTTCCATAGCAATTAATGTGTGAACTA
Organism: Pseudoips prasinana; assembly: GCA_951640165.1. Classification (NCBI taxonomy): domain Eukaryota; kingdom Metazoa; phylum Arthropoda; class Insecta; order Lepidoptera; family Nolidae; genus Pseudoips; species Pseudoips prasinana. The sequence continues at coordinate 23,542,103 of OX621251.1, read as the reverse complement.
AAATTAAATTAAATACAATTAAAAACCCGCAAGAAAGATATAAACTTAAATCAAATTAGAGTGCAGAACTCCACTATTCTAATAGATTACATATAAAATATTAATTAAGTAAAATTATTGTTTGTTTTGCTTCATGCTTGGTAACGGATGTTAATTGGGTGTTCATATTATACTTTTATAGCATAATTCGAAAACAAATTATTCAGAGGTATATGTTTTAATAGCGTTCCCGATGCAATTTCACATTGACCTTTTACTCATTGGTTCTAATTCTGTAACGATTTACCACCAACCAAACTATTTTACTACCTACTCATAATTTTCATGAAAACGATTGAATAATTCCCAAGTCTAGTTATTACCTACGTCAAAGCATTAAACCCTTCCAAAAGCGCAATTTTATATGTATTCAAAGATTTTCAATAAATATGAATTAAGTACAAAATTTTAAAATCTACCATTTTTTGGATCTTATCTAAATAAAAAATAGACAAGTTAGACAACGCCCGTTCACTTTCCATATAAATTTAAATAGTGTCATATCATATATTTAATTCGATCAACACCAACAAAACATATTTTATTATCCTTCTTTATTTCTTGAGCCAAAATAATTTTAATACTGTCAATGTACTAATAACAAATAATTCTGACAATGTTTGACAAGTTTCGTACACTAATAAAATATAGTCCATCCAGTATATCCAGCACCTTAACAGATCTGTGCTTTACAGATAAACTTTCGTAGGAAAAGAGACGGAATTACTTACATAGATTAAATTAGTTAAATCATGTTGAAGACAGAATTGCCACATTCGACGGCTTCCATAATAGTTTTGTTTTCGTAACATAATGTAATAGATCCATGATTTCAAGTCATTGCAATACGATTTACTAGGCGTCGACACGTGGAACGTCCATTAAATAATATTTTAGTAAGGCGGTCGAACTTGGCTGGTGCACTTTCGTTCGTTCGCCGCGAGACAATTTCAAATTGCATGCAATAATTCAGAGGCGTAATATTTAAGAAGGATGCGTTTATAAATAAACCCGTGGTGGGTATCTAAACATAATAGTAACAGCATTTATGGTAATGCAAGAGATTTACACTTATTGCCTTTGATGGTTTACGGGAGAAATTACTGTATAAATTTGCTTTGCATACAATATGGTCGACGTTAAACCTAGACCGACGTTTGTTCGCGTTCTTTAATAATAGCCGGCACTTATTGGGATTTAGTTTACTTACGAGTTAGCAATGATGTGTCAGATTTTATTTGTTACTAGCTGTGCCCGCGACTTCGTTCGCGTGTTAATTAGTTTATTTTGATTTTTTTTTGTTTTTTTCTAAAATAAAAGTAGTTTAAGTTACCCCTTATTACATCAGCTACCTGCCAATAAAAGTCGCGTCAAAATCGGTCCAGCCATTTCAGAGATTAGCCGGAACAAACAGACAGACAGACAGACAAAAATTGTAAAAAAAATATTTTGGTGTAGGTACCGTATATATATTCATATTTATGTAGAAAAAAACGGTTATTGCAATATTACAAACAGACACTCCAATTTTATTTATTTGTATAGATATATTCGCATGCATTTAAATACAAAATAGATTATGGTCTTTTGGTAAGCGTAAAATTGTATGAGACTTTACTACTTAATTGTAAACTTTACTATGGTTATCTCGAAAAGATCGGTTAGCACGAGCGGTGTTACGCTAAAGTGGACCCATCCCTCTTCTTCTTCCAATTTTAATTATTTTATTATTAATTCTTATTCACAAATGTAAAGGGGTACGCAGCGCCAACCGGGGTCATAAATTGAGTTGATAAATTAATAATAATATCTAGGGACAATGTCACACAGATCATCCTAGCCCCAAACTAAGCAAAGCTGTACTATGGGTACCTGGCGACGATATACATACTTATATAGATAGATATACATAGAAAACATCCATGACTCAGAAACAAATGATTATGGATTCATTCCTCTTGTTCTTCGCAGCACCAAGCGGGGTTGTGAGTAAAGTTGATAAAATTAAAAAGGCTCAGGAGAAGCCTTATACAATTTGATAAACAGGTTGTTATGCCACTTACAAACATGTAAGGAAACAGATTTTTCATACCAAACGTTTCCCATCAATGGCAGTGTGATAATAACAAAAAGCGTAGCTGTAAAACGCACCGATACACGATGTTACATTAACTTCGTGTTGACGATAAGCGACCTATTTGCCAATCGGTTACCTATCGCCAATGCTATAATTATAGAGTCGCTGTTTTCCGTTTGCAATAAATTACAATGTATTGATAAGTGTCAGATAAGTATAGATTGTCATTTGTCAGTTTTTTTGTGATGGAAAACGTTGGAAAACATACATAAGGTATTAAAATGTTTCATTAAAAATCATGATCATCAACAAAACGCGTTTTCTTTTTTAATTATACTACAATACAAAACTTACCACTATAATTTCATTTTCTATTTGATTTTCTTTATTTTACTGCTTAACCAAATAATGATAAGAAAGTGAGGTTTAATTTAGTTTAAATAAATAGCCTAGATTTAAAAGATTGTTCATTACAACAACTATACTAAAATGTTGGAAAAAATATAGCGATAAATATTGCAACGGTCTAATATCAATTCTTGTTATTGGTTTTAAACGCTTGGCAAGTCTTCGTCGAGATCGACCGCGCTTTTGTCTTTGGAGTTTCTTCTGTCTATTTATCCCTATCCTAAGCAAGTGCTTTAATTTATAAGTACGACCTGATTTTCATTTCTTTCTGCTCTAAATTTAAAACTTGTAAGGCCTCCTTGATCGGCTCCATAAATTTTTAAAAGGAGTATTTACGATTATAACAAAAATCCAAATCAGTCTTCGCTTTGCACGGAAAACCATGGGTGCTCTTAGCATTACGATCTAACCCATATTATTCCGATAAAATGACTAACTGAATAACTTTCTCTATCTGTGTGCCGTCGTAAGTGCCGATTGAATCCAATAACCGAAAAAGAGTCTTATAAATTTCAAACGTAGTTCTCTCTCTTTTTTCTTTCTTACGATCTAGGATTTCGTAGAAACATTGCTCAATGTACATAGACTCACACCTGTTTCCCAGATGATTAGGCAGAGACGACAGATTTTCATTTGTCGCGATCTTGCACAGACACACTTTTTTCTCTCGTTTACTCGCATTGTATTCTTCATACGTTCTCGCCTTCTGACATGGCCAATCTTGCGAACATCTCTGAGGTGGCCAGTGAAAATTCGACGAAGTTTACCCCTTTCGGTTGTACCATTCACACAAGAAGGTATACTTCAATATAAATGGCCAATTCAAGCAACTCAAATGCACCCGGTTTATCTATACGACCTAAATACAAAATTGATAGCAAATTGCTAATATAACATTACAATGCAGAGTATTGGAGGCAATGTAACCACAAAATGTAAGTCACGACGGTAAACTCACGTTTGTATAGCAAACTCCAATAATTACCAACCTTACTAAACAATTAATTTGGTTATACTGTTATGTAGTTGTGCTAGATTTGTAAGACAATGTTGCCAATAGACAAGACGTAGAAATACAAATGAACATACAACGTATAACAAAACCGGCCAAGTGCGAATCGGACTTGTGCGCCGAGGGTTCCGTAAAAACTTTTAGGTATTTCAATAATTCGTACATCAGGGGAAAGTTCCGCAGATTTTTCAGACGGGTTTAGGACTTTGCCCTTTATTCTACAGACGCCAGCACATTCTGCTACCATGTGTCAAATTCCTTTTATAGAATTTCCACTTTATCACAAAAGCATAACGTTCACTTTTAGATGGGGAAATTTGAGAGATTGGGATAGTTTGATGTGTTGGCGTCTGTACTTTTAAGAATTACTTATTGTGATAGTACAATCCAGAAAAAAATATGTAAGGCTAAAAAACTATGACTTTATGCCACGTGAATAACTTAAGTTAATAGATGTTGTATTATGTAAAAGAAACTAGACTCTTTTCCCATAGCCGTAACATATTCCTAGAAACTACATATGTACATGCCCTTTGCCTATCACTTACAGGAAATAAGTACAACAAAACAAGCTGTAAACTGATGGACATATCATGCGTAACAGATCCCCGTGCAGTAAAAGCTTTGCTGAATAGGAGCTGAATAATTAGGAGAGAGTCATACAGGTGTCGCTAGTGGCTATTGTTTGTAGCACAGTTTTAACCGGAGCTGTAGTGAGGTAAACAAACGTTATGAATGTGGGGTACGTAGTACGAGAGGTAGCGAATAACTACCTCTTATACACATATCGAGATACCGTTCGAGGTTAAAGCTGTCTTTCTTGTTATGGGTTCAATGTGATTTCTATTACGTACCTAATTATTTTTTTTATCGGGACTAGTTACACACCACTGCAACTCCTGTAAGCCAGGATCAACAGTGGCACACAATGAAATGACACTGAGCGGTGAGGCTCAGGCATGTCCCGGGGAATCGCTTTAACTGTCTTGGATCCCGCAACGAGTTTAATCAGAAAAAAAGGAGGAGTTAGAAAATGAATAGTTCCACTTCCCTCCAGAGCAAAGCGGGAGACAGGAATTACGTACCTACCTAATATACTATAATATTTGGGCACATAGCTCGTAGAACCGACGGCCGCTGGGTTAGAAAAGTTCTCGACTAGGGACTATGATCGGCAAAACCCGGACCCCGAAAGGTGGACAAATGATCTTGTGAGGGCTGCGGGTAGCGTAAGGCTGGCAATTGGGAAGATCTTCGGAGGAAGTACTTGTCCAGCAGTGGACATCTATTAGCTGATATGATGTAGATAATATTATGTTCTATACTGTAAGTTTCTATACTAAAACGGAATATTAATTACACATAAAATTTCTGGATTAATCTTCATATATTAAATAAACATTTATAAGAGTCATCACACTAGAGACGCCGATCAAAATATTTAATAATATTATAATTAAAATATTAAATTATTTAACTTAAAAATTAAGTAGACGCCATCATTAACAATTATGTGATATAAACAATTATGTAGTATATATAATAAATTTATAGTAGAAAAGTCTGCGGAATTAATCACTAACGGAGTGACTTTTATAGACAATGCATATTTGAATGTGCTCTAATTATTTTCAGTTTAACAAACGCGTTCGCCTGTTACATGAAGCGCATACGCATACCACGTAAACCACAGCAAAGTAGCGAGGGCGTTGGCCGCGAAAACAAAGCCTTCTTGATACGATGTCTAGTGTCGAAATCAGTGTACTACAACTTTTAGCTAATGGCGGACGATTTGTGCCATACGGAACCAATAACGGTCGCTTTTTTAACTGAAAATATGTGTGTTTTCAACAATGACTTTCTATTAGTTTTAAAACATGACAGCTCACGCAATTTTAAGATAGACATCTTTCCTAGCTTGTACTGATAATGTTGCACGATTCCAAACAAAAAGCCCTTTGTAAACCAATCGTAATTAATTAGGTATATTGTATTCGTTGTAAACTTAAGTTAAGGATTATCAGTGCTTTTTGGGAATAAAACATCTTTTTTCTTTTCTTTCTTTTTTCAATACCTCTTGGTTACCTTTATTAGTCACATAAAAGGCTAAACCTTTTATTTAACTAATAAAATTCCTGCTTTATAGATAATTTAATTGCTTTATTTAATTGGTTTATTGAAAATCGATTAAGCTTCATTAAGATTCAATAGTGTATGTAAGTTACAATGACGTATGCTATATATATTCGTATTATGTACGTATGTATATGTAAGTTACTTATCTGTATTTAATTAAGACGTATGTAGTATCTTCTTGGTGCTTTACCGCATAACGCATCCTCAATCATTTTTGATAGCACGTACAAAAGCGCTAAGTGATTCCCATCCCATTTGTTTACTCATAAATTATACCTCATTTGAACCCGTACTTTGTTAGATTGATAGGTTACGTTACACATGTCTAATTATCCATGCATTTCCACCTATATTTAGACGATTTTATACTTGTTTGATTAACGTTTGAATTATTAATCGTGAATTGAGGCAACAGTTCTGTTCAATCTGAGCCGATTGGTATTTTGTTTCTTCAATAAACATTAAGACAATGGTAAAATGGACAATATCTACCCATAATTAAAATGTTATTTCCGTATATATTCGACCCGTTTTACGGTATTTGAAAAATGGTAAAATACGCTGCCTTATTATAGGGAAAGTGACTTTAAATGTCATAGTTTGTGACGTAACCTAAAAATTAATATGTAACGAACTTTTGATCCCATGGTTACTCCTTTACCTTTCTTGAGTAAACAAGCTTTATTTATTTTCGCTGTCTCCTAAGATAAAAGACTAACAAGCTTAGGAGGCCGGGTTACCTAAATATTAGTCTAGATACTATGTACCAATACCTATTACCATTACTTGCCATCCATGTTAAATTTCAGATTTTTTTAGTAGAGATAATGAGAAGAAGAAATTTTGAATAGAGAATATATATATTAATATTTATCTGTCAAATATATTTCATGTCGTTGGAAAAATGGCCATGATCAATATAATCAAATCTATCGCTATCATTTTGACGTTTTCTCTCATCCAATCATATTTAAAGGCATATATTCCCATTTTAATCCTACTCTATGTATATATATGTCCAAACATACAAACGGTCCACCCTTAGTATTATTCCGGCCAAGTAATCGCGTAATTGACAAAAACAATACGTGAACATGGTCATCAATGCATTAACGCATTGATTATGATCGACTGGATACGACAAAGGCTTTATTTGACTGATTTAGTCAGTAGTTATACTAGTAGATACGTACCAACAATTTTATTGTGCTTTGTTACATATTATCTATCATTTTCTGTAGTGTGTGGTATGTGTTTTATATATAGTTTTCATTAATTGATGTTATGTATTTATGTTACATATTTATAGACGAAATTATTGTTTTGGATTGGTTTACCGTTTCAAATCTTAGAAGTAATCAATAAAAGGGCTTATAATTTTCACTATGAATCACAATTATTTGCTAATAATAGTGATTCATAGTGAAAATTATAAGCCCTAACACCAACATTTTCAAGTATATTTTGTATGTGGGTAGTTGCCGAGTTCTTCAAGTCGCTCTGTAGGCCTCTTATATGTTTAACTGGCGTATTTGTAACACATTTAGGATCAATTTTAATTCACGTTTGGCGGCAATACATCTATAACTGACCGCACGCCTAGATATATGTGTTTACCTTTGTTGATCGTTTACAGACCGATGCCAAATGCACAAAAATGAAAACCTTTATTTCCTTCTAATATATATTACTTTACATAGTTTGAGATACCTACTCATTTAATTTAATTAGTTGACTATATAAATAACTAGTTTTTTATACAGCAATTTCTGCAGGAATCCCATATTGGGTGAAGGCCTCTTCCAAAGCTTCATGCGGTTATAGTTCAAGATAAAAAAAAACATAAGAATACATTTTCAGTTCTAGATTCTGATGATAGATTGCATGTGTCATTTCCATATCCTCTACATCTTGTTTCTGTCCAACTATACTCGCATACACAAAGTGTACGCGATTACACGCCCTCCTTTGATCTCTAATTAGATGAACATTTTGGGGTTCCGCGTCCCCCGCTATCAGCCCAAGGGGCGATTTAGATGAATATGTTACATGCTCACTCAGAGGTGACGATTAGTTTCGCAAATTAAATGAGGAAACATATAGGCAGGGAATAAAATTAAGAATACACCATGGAACGTCGATTTTGTGAGTATATTAGAGAGAGAAGGAACTTGACAGGGCTTGTGTTTAAGTACATACTGTATTTTTTTATGGGACTAGTCCTACCTTATCTCCTACCACTGTAACTTCTGGAAGTTGGGATCAACAGTGGCACACAATGCAAAGACACTGAATGCTGAGGCTTAGGCATGTCCTGTGAAATCGCTTCAACTGACTTAGTTCCCGCAGCAAATTTAATCAGAAAGAAACAAGCAGTTACAAAAATATGGTTCCACTTCTGTTGTACACGAGTATATTCAGTCGTATACTCTGGCACACCAATCAATAGCACAGTCAGATTAACAAATAGACATTGTTCGATGGAGCTGGGAAAGCCTACTATACTAAATGTGAACGTCAATGTTCCTTAACCAACCAAACCCCGAAATAAAACTCAGTTTACACACAAAGATTTTCCCGGTGTGTAGATAGAATTCGCAAAAAAAAAGCTTTCTCATGGTACCCCATGAGGGTACCATGAGAAAGCTTTCACCACTATTCTAGAGGACGAAAACTAATTATCCCCGTAATAGACAAGTATTTGTGTGACCCACATTTATTTGTTCTAAGTCTGGATGTACTTTGTGTCTATGAAAGAAAGCACAAGTGAAACCAAATTCCTTGTAAGTATATTTCCAATCGAAAACTTTTCAATGTAAAATAGATTGACATAATTATCAATCCGATACTTATATCCATCACTTCATTCAATAATACTCACCAATAAAATAGAATACCACAAAATAAAGAATTGCAAGTATAGAGCAAGGCGGGCGGCACCAACCAGGGCGGGGAAAATTAATCCGCCCGCCCGTAAAGCCTCGTATTACAGCGCGCAATTATCTACCGAGGATTAAGCCAAATGGTTTGCGCCTGTTATAACTCGTTTGAACTGGTATTATTTGTGTAATATTCATCGCAATTCGAGTAATATTATTATAGCTCCTATAATAACAGAAATGAAAGAAACGCGTAGACAAAGATTTAGGTGATTTAAGTATTTTTTATCGACGCCGAGAAGACAAAAAGAGTTTATGAATTCGACTGTATGTCATTTGTATTTATTTTTTGAACTTACATAGACATACAGACGGACAGACAGCGCAGTCTTTGTAATATGGTCCCGTTTTAACCTTTGGGTACGCAACCCTAAAAAGCATACAGCTGTAAATTTTGATAACCGCCTTCTTTTTAAATCGGTAAGTAAACACACAACTTACTTTAATAATATAATAAATATATCATGAAATGATTTTAACAAAATAAAATAAAAATAAAACTGGCCTGTTTGTGTAGTGGTTAGAGGCCCTGACTGCTAAACCAGAGGTTGTGGGTTAAATTCTCAACCGGCACAAATCTTTGTGTGATGAACACGATTATTTATTCTGTGTCTGGGTGTAATTTATCTATAATATGTACCCATTTAGAAATATATTTGTCAGTTTCTCGTTGCCACAGTACAGTCAACAGCAAAAGTAGATGATCAAAGTAGATGGTCGGATATTCAATACTAATTATCATAAATTGCGACAATATAGTGTGGTGGTGAAGAGTATCTAGTTGAAGGTGTGCGTGAATGTTAAGTGTAAAAAATATTAACTAGTGCAAGCTGCCGCCCAATAGCATCATAAACTCAAAACTCAGGTCCGATTTTGATCATCTACTTATGCTGTTGACTGTACATATGTATATAGGTAAGCAGCGTAGATTAGGCAGTTTGAGATCAGATGGCAGTGTTAGTTATCCCAAGACATACATTCGAATAAATAACGCTATTTAAAGTCGTTTAAAATGAAGAGAAGATCTCTGAACAATCAATGTAACTTTCTTAAATAGATTTATTTTGTAATAACGCAATTCATGAGACGTTCAAATAGAAAATTAGAGTAAATCTCTCTTTCAGATCAGGTTGACCGATAAATTGTCGATTTAAACCAAGCGTATTCCTCTTAACACCCCTCAATACTATCTCTTCACTGAAGATAAATAAAATGGATTTCAGTTTCAATACTAGAATTTCACAGGTTTAGTATAAAAGTATAATCTAGTTGAGAAGTGTGTAAGGATCTTGACAAGTGGAAATGCATTGTCTCTGGCTACCTGTCTGGGAAACAGGCGTGAGTCTTTGTATGTATTCGTATGTATGATAATTTACCTTTAAAACGTAATCATGTAAACAATTTTTAAAGATATTTTTGAAATGAAAACTTCTTAAGCAGCGTTATGCACTTTTTTGGGATGGGTATAAACGTTAAACTCGCGTCAGCTCACGTGACCTGATCGGATATTCTTAAGACGGAAGGTTCTTTTTTTAATTCACAGTGGCCGTTTATACACTCGGATAACCGCAGCATTATTTTCTTAATTATGTTGGATTTTTTACAGCCGACTGCCTTATGGCGCCCGCATATCAAGCTTCCACAATCTGTCAAATTTGCCCAATTGAAAATGAACCTTATACTTATGTGATAAAGTTGAAAATCTATGAAAGAAATTGGACAGATTGGGGTACCTGGATGTGCTGGCGTCTGTACCAAATTTAGTTCTATTTTTTAAATGTATGTCCACCATACGGAGGGAAGCAATAAAATTACTATGAGTCTTTACTGCCCATAGGTGAGAAGTAGTATCTTTCACTCGCTACTCGGATCAAATAAACACTGCTTTCCGAGTATGAGCAATGACTAAATAGTTTTCACTTCTATCGGCAGTCCCCAAAGACTACTCCGCATGTATTATTTTATAATACGACTTGTTTGCCTCTTTGGTCTAGGAGTCAACTACAGATAATAAAATTCTGGATTAAAATCCCGGATCGAGCCAATGACTTATTATCCATAAGTAAACAAAATAGTGAATCTTATTCCGCCTAAATTGAAATTATAGTTTATCATCATCATTTATCAGTCAAGTCATTAATTTTTGACTTATAAAATAAATCAGAGACCAATGCATATTGAGGCGGACCTGGCGTGAAATAAGTACCGCTAGTTAGGCGTAAAATATAAACAGCTCATTATCACTAATCAATAAACAAATTTTATAGAACGCGATGATAAATTCTTGGCTGTTCGTGTGATTTTTTAGTCTAAAATTATCGTTAGTTTTTGGCTCTCTCGATCTGTGCGTAGTCCCACTGCAACTATTGTTTTTGTTATTAGATATAATTATTCTCCGACGGTTGTGGATCTATTTTTGGATGTATCTGAGTTTGCTTCTTTAGACTAAGTCAAAATGTTTCCGGTTCATGTCTCATTCTAATTCAAGACATTGACGTATGCAGTGTTATCAACCTTAGGTATTCTTGTACCCGAAGATTCTTATATCTCTTCACAAGTACCTTACAAACAAAGCGAATCGTATAAAGATGATATAAGCAAGTTCTGAAAAAATGTAGGTACGTAAGAACTTATAAAAGAGAACTTGTAAGTAAAAATTAAGAAAAATTTTCTTCTAACAAAATTTTTCTTAATTTTTTTTTTGTTTAAAAACCCTTTTGAATATTCAATTATTGCAAAGCAAATAAGTAAAATAAAACTCTCCGGTAAAGCAGTGAAAGCCACCTGTGCTATCTGTAACAGTTATGTATAAAAAGTTATAATAAACAAGTTGTGTGAATATTGGCGTCTTACTGTTTTGTACTTTTTCGACATCTTACGTTATGTAAGTTCAAAGGAAATTTTAACTTTGAACATACATTATTTTAATATAATTACTACCTGAAAATTTAAGTTACGAAACATACTTTATAATGTAATATCTTAAAAAATAAAATAAACAAGGTTTTTATTCACGTAGACTTTAAAAAGCGCTTGTAAATCAGAACATGTTTGTAGTAATATAGTTAAGTAGGTGTACATAATTATTTCTAGTTACATGTTGAGGTACACGGATTGTTAAAACATTTATTTTATAATAGTAATGATATTTATCTAGCTTTAATTAAGTTATTGTCAAGTTGATTATGTTAAGGTTTAATTATCGAATTTATTTATAGTTTAAGCTATATTTTACTACATATTGACCGAATAATTATGTGTATATTAATGTACTTTAGGTAATTTAGAAAAAAATGTATTAGGTAACGACTTTACGATCAAACGTGGTATAACCATTCTAAACAAAGATTTGGAGGGTGGGCGCGAATAAAATAATCCTACATAATTCACTACGTGCAAATACAATTTCTACGAACAAATATGAAACAGCATGTTAGCTTTTCCTTATTTATGTTATGTGCATTATTTTCGTGATTTCCTCCGTTTTCACTCAGTACACTAAACGGTCAACGCGTGTCGGAGACATTAGCGCTCACTCACACATGCGCCCGCGCATCCATTCAGTAACACGTTGAGTAAAGGACCGACATGCAAAGTTTGTATAGTTAGATAAATGGTTTGTTTTTATTTTGAGGAATGATGATTTAGAAATTTTGCACACCTTTTTTATATATTAATTTATTTTGAAATTAAGCTGGTATTGAAATGAGATATTGGGATCTAAAAAATGTCTGATTATACGTGGACTGCGGAACCTAATTACTATAGTATACTAATTCAAAAGGAAAATTGATGCTAAATACATTTTAAATGACAGAAACTAACGATTGCCCGCATAACTCATAGCTCATTAAAGCCCATTTTCCGTATTACATGCATACGTTCAAAAGTAGCCGTTACGTATCAAAAAATAATATTATATATTATTACAACATGTAACATAATTAATGGACACAATAAAAATGCCAGTGAAAAAAACGTGTAAAACATGAACTTACTTAAATACAGGGGAAGAAACTACCCATACATAAATGTAGATCATTATTCACTATTTATACGAACCTAAAATATTTTTTAGGAAATCCTCCTCTATTTATGATAGAAATATTCTATTTAATATTACTTGATTTCTATTCACTTACTCATTTCTATATACTTCTTAATTTATACCTTTTATTATAAACCAGAAGGGAAAACGACAATAAACAAAATTTTAACATAACTGTGCACTTCTGCCTAATGTTATTTACTAATATCTAATACTGGGACACACCTTAATAATAAACGTGTTAAATTGTAGACGGTTTGTATGTACAACATTAGCACATAGACATAAAGATCGCACGCTAACATGGTTACAAAGCCAAGATTTTCACCGTATAAGGTGGACTCACACTACATAGAAACATCAGAAACATGCATTTATTGGTCGCGGGAATGGACTCCACTTTATTTGCAGGTGTAACAACGATCGGTCAACGCTCTCGGTGTACATATGTGAGTGTACATTACACACTCACACCCTCGCATTTAATGTACACTACATAGTTGTGTACACACGGGAGGGGATGGCCAGTGCCACACCAGTGCGACCACATGCTAATTTCTTAGGCTCAACAATCGTTCGTATAAATACAAATGACAGGCTCCAGGCTTGTTTGCAGTACATTTGTTAAGATCGTGGACGTGATACCAATGTTGTTCATATTTAAGATAATACTAATAAGGTATTTCTGCATTTGGAGTTTCGAACGCCCCTCACGATTAATAGTCGACGAAGTCAAATTGGTAACGTACCGATAAGGACAAACAAGTAGGTAATTGAATAGTTTATTCAACATGAAATGACAGCTAATAAGGAATCTTTCTGTATATAAGTATATTTTATTAATTAGCCCTTAATATAAAATAGGCTTTGAGGCATAGTCAGTGGTCTGGCAGGTCCGAAAGATTATAGATGACGGCTAAGGTGGTTTAATTTCTAAGCGTACGATAGAGTTAAAGGCAAGGGCCTCCTCTCACAATGATAGGGCATATGCCATAGACCACCACGCTGGCACATAATGTCATGTCAACTCTGCCAACCCACGCTAGGGGTTAGCAGAGTTCACATGCCATTATTTTTGTGTGCATTAACATGTCTGTTTGTTTGTCCTGAGTCTTGGTGTAATTATCTATACGTATGTGTTTACAAAAGAAAAGTAGTAAATGTAACATATCAGTTATCTGGTTTCCATAGCACAAGCTCTGCTTAGTTTGGTATCAGATGGCCGTGTGTGAATAAAGTGCCAGGATAGTTATATATAATTATATAAAAAAATCTAACAAGCACATTGTATACAACATGTAACGTAATTAAAGCACACCCTCAAACACCCCAATTAGAATATGATATTATAATCATGATACATACACTATATTTTTAATTTAACATGTATATGCATTGTTATTTACTAAATTAGTGTCTTGGAATAAAGTTTATTTCTCTTTATTTTGTGTTGAATGATTAAATTTGTATGAATACAAATAAAACTGCTATTTAAAAGTCTAATTACTTTGCCTAACGGTCCATTTCAATTTGTTTTGACTGTACAGGGTTAATATAACGATAATTTCCGTAGTTTTAATTATTTTGGAAAAAAAATACCTATATGATACAAATCGATTCAGTAAACGATTCTGAACAAACTATTTTTAGGATGTGCGCGTTAATTAAGTTACATGTTGTATATTCGGAAAGTTTGCGGTGCCCAGAACCTAACGGTCTAACCACTAGACCATCTCGACTTAAATAATAAGTATGTTATGGTATCTTAAGAACGGAGTACACTTACCTATTTACGATTATCTCAATAACACTTTATTGTTCAAAGTCACAACTCACACCAAAAATGTCACCGTGTTATAAAAATTAAACCATAAAGTAATACAAAATAAATCAATGGGGATAAAGAAGGCCCTAATCTGAACATTAAGAATTAAGATGCAGTCGTTATAAAATCATCCGATCTCGCATTATCCGGTGATAAAATTGTATTGCCCATAAAATAAGTGTCGGGGATGACAAACAACGAGTATGACCACCTCTGACATCACAATCAAGATAAAACGCTCTAAATAAATATAAATATAGAACAAATATTTCAATACGTAATAGAAATATTTTACTAAAATGAAGGTTTGTATGTTTGGATATTTGTTACTCAATCATTCAAAACGACTCTGTTAAATCTTCCAACGGATTACGTTAGTGATAAAAAAAAAGTGTGTATTTTAGAACTAGTATATATATATGAAGTAGAACTTAGATATATGAAACGCGGTTGCTATGACAGAAAGAAAATGTGACCTCGCACCTCTCTCTCTTGCCCTTAACTATTATACGAAACGTAACTCCTCCGTCTTTTCTATTTTACCTAAGTAACTTATATCTCCCTCTCCACTTCCGTTCGCCTCGCCAGATCACACTTTTCGTAACGTTCACGCATTTACCAGCTTACTCCCCAAGTCTAGCGTGCGTAAAGAAGTTTTACTCGCTCACGAATTCTTCGGTACGATCATCTATAAATATGGCAAAAAAATAACGTCCGTTGTATGGGAGCCCTCTTAAATATTCATTTTATTCTGTTGTTATAGCGGAAACAGAAATAATCAAACATGATCAGTGAAAATTTCAACTGTCTAACTAGGACGGTTCATGAGATACAACTTGGTGACATACGGATAGACAAACAACGGAGTCTTAGTAATAGGGTACCGTTTTACCCTTTGGTACGGAACTCTTAAAAAGCGGTCTTCATCGAACTTTAAAGTTGCAACGTTTATCTTCATCCTTCTCATTCTTCATTATTTATCTTTCTCGAATATTCTAATGACGCATCTCGATTAATTCGTAGGAGAATACTATGCAAAACTTCAAAAGTATATATGCCTACCGATGATTCTTAAAAAGAAATAAAATTTTATTAGTCATACACCTATAAAAATTAAACTAAACCTTTAAAAAGTTAAATAACATAATAGGTACAAAGTATCTTACAAAAAGTTATGAAGAACAATTATAGTTGTTTACTATTATAGTTCCAAGAAGTTGTAATAAGTTATCTTATTACTACGTAGTCAATTTAAGCCCTTCCATAACTTGACTTAAAGAGATTAGAAGAGATATGCGAAAATGTTCTACACAAGTTAGGAAGGTACTTGAAGAAATTTCACTTATAACTCAATATCGAGGGATATTATATAACTGATATATTATATACTAGCTGTGCCCCGCGGTTTTACCCGCGTAAAATTTTATAAATTATTATAACTCCTCCCCCGTTGGTGGAAGCGTGATAATATGTAGCCTATATGTTGACCCTACCTCTTAGTAATGTTCATGCAAAATTTGAAGTAAATCCATGCAGTACTTTTTGAGTTTAGCCCGGACATACATACAGACAAACAGACACACAGACAAAAATTCTAAAAACTATATTTTTGGCTTCGATATCCATTGTAGATCACGCCCCAAGTATCCTTTTAAAAAAATATTCAATGTACAGTTTTGACATTCCTACGATTTTATTATATGTATAGATACTACTTTTCTTTTGAAAATACATACTTATATAGATATTTACACCCAGACTCAGGACAAACTAAAATGCACACAAATATCTGTCCTGAGTGGGAATCGAACCCACGACCTACGGCATGAAAGGTAAGGATTTACCAACAACGCCAACTGGTCCGTCAAAACAGCAAGACAAAAGCAATAAGAAAAAACAGAAGCAATATACTTCCATCGAAAGGCTATAATAATCTAATCGGTCCATGAATTCCTAAAGCGTTGAAAGATTATCAAAACATTCAAATATCTGTATGTTAAATACCTACGTAATACCGAAAGCTTAAACCATAATGACATGATACTGAACGCCTATTAAATGCCTCATAAATTATCTAAATTTATATCGAATCCATTTTTTTAAATCCGTCCGCTTCTCGATATTAATTTGGTATCGTTTTATATTAAAACTATAATTAACATCCACATAAAAAGTTCCCTTTAAACAGATCGCCAGTTTTTATTAAAAGATTTAATATTCATATAAATCTTTTACGCTTAATAATTCTATTTTATTACTAATTTATTTTATATTGTTTAAGTGTCTCCTAAACTAGTTTCTTAGCTAATTTTCTGTTCAATCATGGAAATAATTGAAATGACACATTTAACAACTATTTTATGTGCAAATATAAAATTGCAGAATTATTATTGTAATCACGAAGGACGCATTATAAAGTACAATGTATCGCTATGTAACAAATAGACATAAAACAAGTTTTATTATAGACAATTTAACTTGATTATGTTTATAGGTTTTGTTTACTTCACATACATAAGTTAAAGTAAATAAAACCTAACTAACAACTTACACCACTAATTACATAAAATTAATTACACAAACAATCATATTATTTTCATAAATAGCTTCTAATCATTCAAAGTCGTTAATGCTTGATAGTTCGAAAAACAAATTCATTGTCTGACATAAAATAAATTAGTCATCAATGTACACACACAGATAATATCTAATTAATAGTGAGTCTGATAATGAACAAAATGCAAACACAGATAGATAAACATGTAGAATAGTAACAGAAATGAAATAGTGACATAGAAATGCCGTAGATGGCAGATATTGATATGAACATATAAAGTGACAGAACGATGAGAGCTTTACAATTTGATGATTCACGATAGTCTTATCTAATCTTTGTAAGTACTTGGTTGAAAGAAAAATCTCAAATAATAATAATACTAATAATCTTTAGTTAAAGTAAGACTGATATTTTATTTAAATTGCTACGAGGTCTCACAGTATTTGAGATTTTTGTCCTTTAGCTAACATCGCGCAATATTTCTTATTTATGTTGCTAAAAGAGAACATTAAACTGTCACATGATATACACAAGTTGTCAGAATAAGGCAGTTCAATCTGCCAAAGATTACACTGATAACAACATAGTTCTCATACAGTACGAGACAATTTTATGATAATCAAATAATAATAAACAAAACTAACAAAAATAATGACATAATGTCAAATAAAATTACTACATGACAAACCTTTTTCTTATCTACCTCGAAGAAGTTAGGCATCTTCGGAGGCTCGTGATGCGAGGTGTGATGATCCTCCATGAATGTATTGAAGAAATCCATGAATTCCATTTAATAATACTCGTATACAACGTCCAATAACTCACACTAAACAACAATAGGAACTAGTCAATTATTCACAGAACTAATAATTCAAATAATATGTAATAAGGCGAGCGCGCGACATAAACACGTGCACAATGAAGTATGGCGGCCCGCCAGACGTCTTACTCTTGCCAACATCCGATATAAACTAAATTGAAAATTGGAAACAAAATGCAATGTTCGAATCTTGATATGACAATAATAGGCGAGACAGAGATAAAGAGACGGCCGAGGAGCGAGCAGGACGACGCGACCCACGAGACGGCGGCTCCGCTCCACCCCATCGACATTGGCGGCGTAGGGGTTGTCGCCAGACGAGATTGCTTCGAAAATTTAAAATTCCTACCTGCTGACGAAACCTAAACAACACTGATACATTTAAACGATTATGACCTTTATTCTGAGCACCGCACATATAATTTTTATGTACGCCTCAAGGCAAATAAGCTTTTTGTGAACGGGTAATTTTTAAGTTGTAATTATAAATAGCAAACGCGTGGATACAATGCGCAAGGCTATTCTGAGAATTTGTCTTGTTTTATAAAATAGCATTGATGATTGAAAGATTCTGTTTTAAATTAGTGCGTGAGTTGTGAGCAAAACAACGTATAAAAGTACAAAGAGGTTCTTACATATATATATTTATGTGTTCAACAACATTTAGGTTAACAGAATCGTAATTTACGAACGGTTATACCTATTGAAAACCAATAAACAGCACAGTCAACGACACTTGTACGTACGGACATTATAAGTGTAAACTGACTTGTAGTACCACAATATGCAGTATGAACTATCATCCATGCATCACTGCCAGTAGTTTAAATAAATAATAATAATATCTTGGGCCATTATTCACACACGGCTAAACAAAGCACAAACTAAGCAAAGCTTTTACTATGGAAACCAGATAACTGATATACTGTATGTACTACTTTCTTTTGTAAATACATATTTATATAGAAAATTTCACTCACGTCAGGACAAACAGACATGTTCATGTACTAGGTGGGAATCGAACCCACGACCTGCGGCGTGAAAGGCAAGCCCGTGAATTAATAAAAGTGGTTTACTAAAATTATTAATTTTATTATAACATAATTTTACGGTACCGGGATTACTCTATATCCATTAAAGTTATTGCCAAAATGATTATTTATGGTTAGCTAACACTTAATAACCTCTATACACACAGGTGGTGGTGTATAGAGACAAAAAATCAAACACCATTATGCGATATATAGGTATTTAAAATAATAATATATAAATATTTAAACCATTACTTTCATATATTAATTTTTAATCCTGTATGATCAAATATAAGTCACAGATCATATATTTGTAATTAAAAATAGATAAATGCTAAATTGCGAGAAAACTATCACCCCATTCACACCACAATAAGCTGAAGTCAAACAAATCTAGCGTAGTTAGCATGGCTACAAACTCTGCTTAGTTTGGAATCAGATAGCCGTGTGTAAATAATGTACTAGGATATTATTATTATAATTGAATATGTTGCATCATCACCCCATCTCATCCCTTGAGGGGCGTAGAAGTTGAACCGAGGGAAGATCTACCAGAGGACGGGGAGCAGCTTCCTTCTGAGTACTATGACCATCTTAGTGCGATCGCCCACCCGTCTGCCAAGCGTGGCGATTATGGCATACCTATCCCCGTAAGATGTTTATTGGGGGAGGCTTTTGTGCAGCAATGTACTTACTGTGATAATTTAATATGATCAAATATAAGTCGTGTATCTAATAATCAATATGTACACATGGCTACATATCAAGCTATACATTTCCAATATAAGCTGATCTCACGTTGTATAGGATTTCCATACAATGACAGGTCAGCTTATATTGGAAATGTATAGCTTGATATGTAGCCGTGTCTACTCAGAATCAAATATATATATATGTAGTTAACTTGTATTACTACAATCCAAGTTCTGACTAATTACAAGAGCTTTTTAAAGTCTATGCGAATAAAACCGTTTTTTATTTAGACTTTCCGCTATGACCATATTATTGATATATGATCATATTATTATCTTGCAAGACACGAAAGAAACAGCACCGTTTGTTTTGGTCACAGTTTACAACCTACTTTATGAGTCAACGTTTTCAGTATTTGCTGTTCAAACACAAAAATTCCGAATTCGTTACTAGTAAATATATTATAATAATTTTCGTTACTATGTGAACATACAAATTTCTGTACGTACAACTTCTCCAAATAATGGTCACGTTTGGCAGTTAGGTTGGCGATTGCAGGATGATCGTACTAAGAGAGACGCTACTGCTTGTTCTCTGGTAGATATTCTTCCGGTACCACTTCTAAACCCTCTACGACAGATTGATGCTTTTACAGCTTTAAAATTTCAGGTCTGCCATTTAATACATACATAAAGACTTGTGTATACAGGTGAGACAGAGTGCAGAGAGGCGGCAATAAGGCTCCGTAGAGTAAGTTACCCACAAAATCATATAGAAGATTATAATAATAATTTGTATATCAGTCATGGTAAATAATAAAAGAAAAAGTTGACCGATGAGACAGACTGGCCATTCAAACCAGACAGAATTTAATAATAATCACATGTAAAAGACAGTTTACATAGATATTTTTTGTTTACAATTTAAATTGAATTAAAAGAAGTCCAGTGAAATTTGGAGGTCCCGCCTACTCCCTGATTTCGGGATTCTCGTGAGAATTTTGTTTTGTATACCAAAATTCACTACTGTTCTTTGCCAAAGTAACTGTAACACTTTTGTTGGACCAACTGGAAACCGAACCTACAACCAGTTATATCTACCATTGAGCATATTACTTGATGAAAAGGAGTATAATTACTTATTTACTTATACATAGTATGGGCAGTGGTAACCCCAGTAGGCCTCTCACATGGCTTAACGACTGTTGTCTAATACCTATAACCGGGACCGACAGTTTAACGTGCCCTCCGAAGAACGGAGACGCTCAGTAATTTAACTACTTTCACTTTGGCGGTCACCCATCTATGGACTGACCGCGACCCTAGTTCCTTAACCTCACCAATCACTTACAAATCGATGAGAGCATCTGGCTATGAGCGCCTTAAGGAGTATAATTATTTCATAATATTATTCGGGTGACGATTTCACGAATTATCCCAAACCCACAAACCACCCTCAGATATTGCACAACTTAGGGTGCCATAACAATTTCGGCACAAAATTGTTTCGTCGTTTCACAAATAATCAATTTAATTCCCACTATTGAGAATGTCATTATTGTATGGGGAATTTATCTTGTTATTGATATCTTTATAAATGGGGTAAAGTGGGCGAATCTGGACATACGGGCACTTGAATTGATACGGGTACGTTTCGCAGGGTTTGTTTCTGTTGTGACAGGTTTGTTGAGCCGTCAAACGGGTTAACTCTAATTCAATAAGATTTTTTTACCGCCAAGTTCACTTTACGTGACGTAAAAATTCAAATAATATGTATTATATATATAATATACCTAGGGTCAATGTCACACAGATCATCCTAGCCCCAAACTAAGCAAAGCTTGTACTATGGGTACCGGGCGACAATATACATACTTATATAGATAGATAAATACTTACATACATAGAAAACATCCATGACTCAGAAACAAATATTCGTGCTCATCACACAAATATTTGCACTTACCGGGATTCGAATCCAGGACCACCAGCTTCGTGGGCAGGGCCACTACCAATTAGGCTACGGTGACCGATTAAGAGTAACCAAGGAAATTGCTGGATGCGAATATCGCAAGACCGGTAATTGTGGAGATCTTTGGAGGAGGCCTTTGTCCAGCAGTGGACGTCTTCCGGCTGATATGATGATGATGATGAAGGAATACTTATTGAATAAGAGGAATTAAGCGCTACTTAACGGAAATTCTCGACGGTCAATTTACGAAAAAAGTATGTAGTGATAATTCCATTAATATCAATTTAATTCATTATTAATTTTTGTTTCGCTGGGTCTTCTCAGTTGGGGCGCATTGGATCCGGTGGTAGCATTAGCGCGACCGTCGTTATTAACACAAGGTCCGTCATAATAATAATACCTTTAATATAGACATAACCATTGACAATATGTAGTAAAAATATTAGACTTAAACTAGATAATTAAACATAATCTCTTGACAATAACTTGATACGAGCTAGCTAAATATCATTTCTGTAATAAAATAAATTTTATAAATGTTTTCATACAAGATGTACCTAAATATCTATGTTACTAGAAATAATATCTAATGTATACAACTATATTACTACAAACATGTTATGACTATTTACAAGCGCTTTCTTAAAGTCTACACGAATAAAAACCTTTTTTATTTTATTTTATTTTATTTTAGAAGCTTGCTATGGAAAGAAAGTTAAAGCTGCCCGTCGCGATTGTAGTCGTTAGACAACAGCCAATAAGCCAAGAGGTCTTTGATTATGACTTATAGGTAGCCGTTCTGCGGTTTTGTGTGCTGTGGGTCTCTTAAAATTATGACATTAAGGGATCTGCTCCCGTATCCCAGATCCCAGAGACAAAACCTATGGCTGTATCTTTGATTTCTAATTAGATAAAAAGATCAGAGAACAGACAGCCCTTAAGTTTATTAATATTTAAGAAACTAATAAAGATGACTGAAAAATTTAAGAAATTGTTTATACGGTCAGATTTCTGGATATGCTGCTCGACTTTTAACTTCCGAATTTATGAGTATTTATTCTAAATACGAACCATGATCATCAATAATATAATAATCAATTTTCAATAATAAAATAATATCACTTTGAAGCAATATTTCAATATTTATAGGAATTAGATTTTAAACAAGCAGCTGGTACAAAATACTTATAAAATAAATATCCACACTGAATTATTCATAGAGCTTATTTATATTTAACTAGCTGTGCCCCGAGGTTTTTCCCCGCGTTAAAATTTATAAATTATAGCCTATGTGTTAATCCAGGGTGTCAGCTAACTCCATACCAAATTTTTTTAATTCGCTTCAGCCGTTTAGACTTGAAGAAGTCACACACTCACAAACTATCGCCTTTATAATATAGTGTGATTTACTTTATTACATTTAACGAATCGCTACAATATATGCGAAAAAGTACAAGCTTATTGTAAATGATCGCGTTTCCAATAATTCCCTCTAGAATGTCCGACGTGCGGTACCCGTTATTTTGGGAATCGGGGTGAATAGACATACAAAAAAACGAATGACGTCATTGCGGTAGCATCCCTTGGTGGGAAACTACTAGAACTAAATACGCTTCGTGGATTCCAGGAAACGACCTAACATGTTTATTTTATTGACTTGTTATTTAACTTATTTATACGAATATTGGGTTCAATTTAGTCATCATAACAGAGAAAAGTCCACAGCTAGAGAAAAGCCTCCCCCAAGAATCATCTTTTTTTTTATCGGGACTATTCCCTCCCTCTTACACACCACTTCAACTCCTATAAGCCAGGATCAACAGTGGCACACAATGAAATGACACTGAGCGGTGAGACTCAGGCATGTCCCGGGGATTGGCTTTAACTGTCTTGGATCCCGCAACGAATTTAATTAGAAAGAAAAAAAGGGGGAGTTAGAAAATGAATAGTTCCACTTCCCTCCAGAGCAAAGAATCATCTTGGGAGAATATACTATCTATATTGACGCTTGGCAGACGGGTTGGCGATCGCAGTATGATGGTCCATTTTGTCGACTTCAACGCCCCCCATTAATTACGTTGTATACACCACCCAAAATTAAAATTGATTTTATAACCTATACATCTATACTTTTTTTCTTTAAATACAACGCCCGCACTAGGAAATTTAATCCCTGTGTCGGGTATTTCACAAACATGTGATAGACGGAAACAAAGCACATCCAGACTTAGAACAACTATTTATGGGTCACACAAATAGTTGTTCGGTGCGGGACTCGAACCCGCGACAAGAAGCGACGAGGCGACTGTCTTAGCTGCTGCGCCACACGTGCAGTGAACACTTACTGGGTAATTATGTAGACACTCACCTAATCTATTTAAAGAAACACTTTTTTATGCGTCTGCTAATCTAATTTCGTCATACTTTGCAAAAAATCATAATGGTTGATGCTTCAGGATGTTCGTTAAATGAGGCATCAGAAATAGGTGTTCCAACGTGTTCACCTACAGCTATTTATATCTTCGCCGCCATTCATCAAGCAGATCGTAAATACCTCATTCATGTTTGTACTGAAAACGGAAACAAGAAGAGTTTCATGAAGCGTATCTACCTTCTCTTTAAAAAATAAATATACGAAATAGTGGCCTCAATTCTAAATAATACAACTAATATAATTGTAAAATCATTGCATATATTTTTTTCAAACTTAATTCTTATGAAAGATATGCAGCTTCAATTGTCTCAATTATATAACAACTAGCTGTGCCCCGCGGTTTGACCCGCCTTAAACTTTATAAATTAAAGCCTATGTGTTAATCCAGACTCTTGAGCTAACTCTATCCAAATTTTATTACTACTTATATACTTATACTAATTTTATAAACTTTATGTATTAAGCCTATGTGTTAATCCAGACTCTGAGCTAACTCTATCCAAATTTTATTAAAATCGCTTCAGCCATTTAGCCGTGAAGAAGTAACAAACATACACTCACAGTGTGGTAACATAGTTTGAGTTTTGATAAAAACAATGTATAAAAATTACTACCCCTAATCTAATTTAAATGTAAATTAGTTTTAATAAGTAGCATTTAAATTAGTTTAGTGGTGCAAAATATTAAATATTCTTAAGAGAAAATAAAGAATCTGTAGCCGTAATATATAGAATCGCCAGCAGAGTGAACGAGATTTGCAGGTCAAAACTGCGAATCCATTGTCTATGTCTGGTACTTATTTTATCGTATGGGCAGTGGTTACTCTAGTGTCAAACCTTGTCAAGCCGACCAATAAACCTTTGACATGGCTTATCGAGTCGTTTAACAACGAAGTATGGATACGGTCAGAAACTAACCTAAAATCATTTACGGAGCGGTAAAGAACTCGCTAAGTGCGCCTCAATTTATGTTACTGACCGTACCTGAATCGATCAGGTTTGTTCAGGTACAAAATAAAACAATTGTACACAATAAAATTTACAATTCCGCCTAATAGATTAGAGCGTACTATCACCAAAACTCACAATCCTAAGTATAATAATATCTAACTGCAATAAAAATCACAATAGAATGGGTCGACTGAGCAAAAAAACTATCTTTTAAATAACGATTAAAATATTATTTTTGTACTTACAAACAATAGAGGGCCGATCTTTACTATCGGAAAGGAAGTCAATAGATACGGCACATTATTGGGCATATTTCTGGGAAATGGCCTGTGAACGTATGAAACAATAGGCCAGACGGGACTTATAGTTTTTATTCACCATGTGGCGATGAAAGATGAAAGATTTGGTACAGAACAATTACAATGCATTCAAGATGTTTGAGGCAAATTACTTCCAAATGTTGACTTTAAATCCGTACCAATATTAGGTATAAATGGTAGTTTAAGTTTATTTATATACGACGCTTTATGAAGCGTAATGTATAAATGAATCAGAGCGATTATCAGACGTACAGTAGTACATAGATCACCTTTTAGACCTAGACCTTTTATCTTGAAAATAAATTCTTTTCCCTAGAAATAACGCGGGTTAAGCAACCGGAAGAATGCTATAATAGCTAGCTATTACATTTTTTTAGCGTTGAATATATAAGAAGCTTTATCTTGTCAATAAAACTCAACAACTTCAACATTTCAATCAATTTGCAGAATATGGGGGGAAATATTTTTGCCTTTAAATTTCAAACAAGGTGACGCACTTCCACGAAAAGTTATGCGTAACTTTTTGTAAATTGTACTAGCCTGATGTTCTTGATATTCAATTTCATGGATTTAATATTTTATTAGAGAATTTTATAGTATATAGTTTCCTTTTCCTTCCTGGATAAGAATGTCTACACGCATTATTTATGACGTCTTCCCGGCTGAATTTCGACCACGGCGGCCATTCTCAATGGAGATTAGCCAATTGCGCGGGACATATTATAATGCACAAGTGTATGCGCAAACCAGGGGCACTTTCTATTCCATCACTCTCATGATCCGATGGGACGACTAGCGACACGACCGGAAAGAGGTCAGGTACAGGACGGCTTTACGTGCTCTCCGAGGCACGGGGGTGTAATACCGCCACCTTCCAGACTTCGGGCTGATAATGTCAAATTTCTTTTTACGTCCCATTACGTCCCGTTAATCCCAAAATCACTTTTTTTGGTCCGACCCGAGATTTGAACCCAGGACCTCATTATCTGCGGTTGAACATGATACCTACCGCTAGACCAACGAGGCATTATATTTTATACCTACCAAGTTGACCCAATAACCATTTACCTTCAGTAATCTATTCGTAAAAGATTAGGGAATTCTCTTTAAATGTTTATCTGCTCCAAAAATACTATTGTAATTAACATTCTTATAAGTGATATCATTGTAAGGGGCGAGTGCGGAGAACACTAAAAAAATAACAAACATTTCATCAGTTAGTAATTTCTTTATCATCAGTAATTAGGATTCTTGAGATAAGGGCACAATAAAAATAAATTATGTCCTCCCGACCGAATTTCGGCCACGGCGGCCAGTCTCAATGGAGACTAGCTGTGCGTACTAGTGTGTGCGCAAACACAGAGGCACTTTCTATTCCATCACTCTCCTAATCCGATGGGACGACCAGCGACACGACCGGAAAGAGGTCAGGTCCTGTACCAACGGCTTAACGTGCTCCCCGGCACGGGGGTGTACTACCGCCAACTCGCAGACTTCGGGCTGATACTGAGATTTTTTTTACGGAAAATTCCCAAAATTACTTTTTGGCCCGACCCGGGATTTGAACCCAGGACCTCATTAGCTGAGGTTGAACATGCTACCGCTAGACCAACGAATATTAGTAAATGATCATGAAGGTGAATCACTCATCACTTCACAGTTTCACACGTATGAGGGGTCGTCACAGAATTACTTGCAATCATTATACTACAATTACAATAAGTATTTAAGCTCACCCTTGGATAATTAAAGTATCATCCCTAAGCTCACACGCGTTAATTCGCACGGGGCGAAGATTTATTGGCGAATTTTAATTAACACATGATAGTCAATAGTTCCGAACTGCCCCTATATTGAGTGTCTACATGATAGCTCAATTTGCGTGATATGGGGCAAACTTTAACGTTATTTCAAATAATTAAAATTACAGTTAATACTAATAACAAACAATTAATACTTGTCCACAAATTACTTGACTGCACGTGTGGCGCAGCGGCTAAAACAGTCGCCTAGCCGCTTCGTATCGCGGGTTCGAGTCCAGCGCCGGACAACTATTTGTGTGACCCATCAATAGTTGTTCTGTCTGAGTCTGGATGTAATTTGTGTCCGTCTATTATATGTTTGTAAAGTACCCCGCGACACAGGGATTAGATTCCCTCGCAAGGGCGTTGTCTTAAAAAAAATGTTTACATTAAGTTTAATAAATACATATTTTATTCCTGTTAATAGATTATATTTTGTTTAATATTTTTAAAAGGATTAAAACTACACACACACTATAACTATCAATACTTATAAACTTAAATGAAACCTACTATATGTATTTAGTTGTCTTTAATTTATTTTCTTAAAAGAAATAGCACTACACGACAGATTGTTTATTCATTGAGCGGAACCCATTTTTAAGTACGAAATGTCTCATCAAAATTAAACTTAGGTAGGTGGGATTCTTTTAAATTTTCTTTTTGGTCTTTATATTATTGGTAAAGTTCATAATTTTCTAAGCTAAAAGAACTTTGTATAGATGGCGCCACGTGAGTAGCTATAATTGTGTAACAAAAACTTGCTACGCTATGAAGATCACCCAGGGTGGCGCCTGCGCGCCTCTGCCCCGACTCTGGAATGAAGCGTCGTCGTGTTATACGCCCGTGTCTTGGAGGTGCACGTAATTTTTTGGTTTGGGACTTTTTGCTTCATCTTAATCACACTGACACTGAAATGACACTGACCGGTAGGGCTCAGGCATGTCCCATAGAATTGCTTCAAGTATCTTGGATCCCGCAACAAATTTAATCATAATGAATCAAGGAGGAGTTGGAAAAAAGTAGTTGCACTTCTCTTCAAAGCAAAGATGGTAACAAAATAATATAACGAAGCAACATGACATGTGTAGTAGTACAATATCTGTATGATAAACTATTCCAGAAATTGATTGTAAGCTATTAACATCACGTTTAATATCGCATCCTTTATACCAGAAATGGCACTCCCTGCGTGTCCTGATCTCTTCCCGGTTGTGTTGGATAACCATCCCATTCAATTATGAGAGTACAAAATAGAGATTGCATCTATGTTTGCAGACGTAATTTTGCACTATTATAAGTCCCGTGTTCTTCTCTAGTCTCCGTAAAGTCTTCCAGTGGTACCATATGTGTTTCTATATTTGTTCTTTGTATATGTAACGATCAGTATTTCAATGATCAACACGATTTCTTATACCGAAACTAATAATAATTTGTATAGCGCAAATGTTGAAAAATATTTATTTGATCTGCAAAGCGTATCGAGTTGCAGCCAACCTTTATACTCCATCAACATTACTTGACTTGTGGCACACTTGTGACAACGATGACTCATACTCCTGGGTCTTAACATTAGTGAACGCTTCGCAAAACGATAAAATATATGTATTACATAGTTACTTCTTTTTTCTTATTAAGTCTTACACCTTGCTATAAGATAAGATGCCGTTAGTTTTTTTACCGCGGCACCGGATTTTCTGCGCCACGTGCAACTACCATTGGCTGTATAAACATTAGCCGCACCCTTAAAAAAATGTGGCACCTCAACTTTATTTTAATGTTTGAATTTATTATAGAATTCTTGCTAAATTGTACTCGTCTAGTTAGTACCTAAGAAAGTTAGTACAACATACATATACTTGTCACTAAATAATTTACAGCCGTTTTCACGTTTCCGTTTTGTTTTCTTTTAATATATATAAAATAAACATATAATTCTTCAAAGACAACTAATACATGCTGTGTGCACCCCACCCCGTTGGGGGCGTAGAAATCGACCAAGGGAATACCTAGAACGGGCAGCAGCGTTTTTCTGTGAACTATGACCATCAAACTGCGATCGCCAACCCGTCTGCCAAGTGTGGCGACTATGCCATATCCCCCCATTCTTTGCTTTTGTCCAGCAGTGGACGTACTTTGGCTGACGTGATGATGATGATGAACTAATAAATTGCCATCTGATCCCAAATCATGTACTATCTTATATATTCTAGAGAAATTAAACCCCGGACACAGAACCAATAACCGTGCTCATCACATAAAGATTAGTTCTGGGTGGGGATCGATTCCACGACATCTGATTTAACAGCCCGGGTCACTAACCACTAGACCAACCGGCCAAGGAATTAAAATGTGAGACAGACAAGATTGTTCCCAAGCTGATTCATGTTTATAATTTAGGGGTTAAGTGCTTTACCATTGGATTTACCACCGACTAAGATTAAAGCTATCTGAGAAAAAGCAAATAAATGTTTTACTACTTCTGTGCTATAAAAATTAGTATTGATGAAAGAATTTTATTTTCGCACACAATCGTAAATAGCTAGTATGTTATGAATGAATCTTTGCATGTCGTAAAACGTTTCGTTCATGTTGACTTTTATTATCGCAATCCAAAAGTGATACGAGAATGTATGAATTTTTGCTCATTTCGAATTTTCCCGCAATATACCTGACTACAAAGGATATTATAAAACGTAAAAACTGGCCAAAGTGTAAGTGTAAGTTGGACTCGCCCACGAAGGGTTTAATTCCTCTTCAAACACCTGTTCAAGATTGGCTTCACAATCAGTCACTTTGCAGAGTTTGCATTGAAATTGAATAAAAAGCAGCACACGTACTGCTACATTTTAAGAACTTGGCTGCCATAAGCCAGCGGACAAAGTTCCTGAATGATATAAAGACACTGCAGGAGGCAAGAGGGCAAACTTTCGAGGTATTTATTTATTTATTAGGACAACTTACATAACATACACTAATACATTGAATACATACATGTTATAAAATTACGTGCTAAATGTTGCTTCACTTACAAGTCGCCACGGCATGGTAAAGGACAGTTCTTTTTTTTTTTCATTTACTTACTAAATCATAAGATTACTATAACTACTTAGATTACTGCAAATTCAAAGAGTACTAAAACATAAAGTTGGACTAATGGACGTAACTAAAATAGTTTAGGTAGCCAAAATAACTCGTCCTGTATAAGCGGTCCCGGGAAGAGTTAACCTGCTGTAGCTCAGGTTGGCTAAACGCCCTTGTGGGTGGTGGGGAGGGGGGGAGGCATTCGTACCCGTCCCTTCCCCGGGTGAGAGGCTGCAGTGTACAGCGGGGATAATGGCGAGATCGTTCACGAGTACCCAGAGCCCCCGCTACAAGCACTGTGAGCCTGGCTACCGTGGTGGTTTTAGTGGGTAGAGTCCTACATGACATGCGATTTGAGCATTTCCACCACGTAAAAGGTAACCAAAGTAAGAGTATGGAACACATAAACTATACAAATATAATCGGGTATAAGTGATCAATTCTCATGTATTGATTTCGTAATCGGTTGTAACATCATAACATCTATAAGTAAGATCGTGCTAGCACATTAATATATAGTTATATGAACACCTACCTACATTGGGTCAGTTATCGTACGAGTAGTTCTATATGATAAAAACTATGGTGTTTATTATGAACACGATATTATGAAAGTATGCAAAAATGATTCATACGAGGTTTCAGCCAGTTCCGATTGAGACTAGCCAACTGCGCGGGACATATTATAGTGCACAAGTGTATGCGCAAACACAGAGACACTTTCTATTCCATCACTCTCATGACCTGATGGGACGACTAGGGCACGACTGGGAAGAGGTTAGGTACAGGATCGACAGCTTTACGTGCTCTCAGAGGTACGGGGCTTTAATACCGCCAACTCCCAGACTTCGGGCGAAATCGAATTTCGGGCGATACTGAAAAAAATCTATTTACGGAAAAAAATTGGAATCACTTTTTAGCCCGACCCGGGATTTAAACCAAAGACCTCATATCTACGGCTGAACACGTAACCGCTAGACTGACTACAGTGATAAATGATTACAAGCAATATAAAGTGCTTCTCTAACTAAACTCATAAGTAAAACCTTTAAATTGGCAGACATATTTTTATATTCAGAGTATTGAACGCGACAGGGCAGGAAATGAAAAGTATAAAAATTTTCATTTACTAGACATTTTATGTGAATCACATAAAATGTTGTAAATGGATAGTGTTTAACTTCAACGCGATACGGTCAGAACCAATTCGGTACAAAAAGAAAAATGTGTATCGCCTTTTAATCACCTGGAACTCATAAATAACTCATGGGCGGCTCATTGACGGTCACCATAGCCTAGTTGGTAGTGCTCCTGCCTACGAAGCTGGTGGTCCTGGGTTCGAATCCCGGTAAGTGCAAATATTTGTGTGATGAGCACGAATATTTGTTTCTGAGTCATGGATGTTTTCTATGTATATAAGTATTTATCTATCTATATAAGTATGTATATCGTCGCCTGGTACCCATAGTACAAGCTTTGGTTAGTTTGGGGCTAGGATGATCCGTGTGACATTGTCCCCAGATATTATATTATATTATATTATTGATGGGTCTTCTTAGGCATTCAGAAGTCATCTGTCACAAAGGTATCAAACTGCCCATATGTAAAATGAAATAAATTGATAGCGAGCAGAATGACGAACTATCACAGAACGACTCTCTTCTTCTATCTCTTTTACACACAATTTATTGCTAATATTTTATTATACACCGATTTTTTTGCTATCCCATTACTCTACCAGCTACTATCAAACTCAACAAACCAAAATTGATTTATAAAATCAATCCTCAGCGTGTTTTCCTAAGATATGGTTAAGTAAACTCTTTTTTTTTCAGTTTCAGCAATTTATTATAATGGTATGGATAGTTTGATATAAAGTATCCTACCAATCTCTGTCCACTGTGATAGTAAGTTCTCGAAGTTACTTAATTAAAGTAGTGTTTGAACCGGTCATAAAGGGTTAATGGCTATAGTTACTGCTCCACGCCTTAGGTGGCGCACCCATAGCTTATTGTTCAATACTCATCTAACTAAGCATAGATTATTAAGAGACTAAAACGACTAAACTTTTATTTATATTACGAGTCTATGGATCTCGTTTTGATTTGTACGAGTAAAATTTGATTAAACTCGTAGTCAGTTGCTCTTACCGGTGCAAAGTTAAGCGCATAGGCACACGTTCAGTCTATAGATGGGTTACCGTTAAAGTGGTTTAACGTCAGAGTGTCTCCGTGCTTCGGAAGGCACATTAAGCTGCGCCGGTAGTTGCCGTAAGCGAGTAGTTGTTAAGCCTTCTTGTTGTGTGGAGGCCTTCTGGGCGGTTTGAACTACTCTGCTCCATGATACGATATAAAAAGAAAACCATTACTACATTTTTTAAATAAATCATAATAAAACGGGGTTAATTTTGAAGAAGTGTTAAGCGAAACAGTTTTTGGATGATTAAATAAAAATTATATTTCACACATCTGTAGAAGATCCTTTAAAGTAGAAGTGGGCACTATTGCCACTTGCCACATAGTTCATATATTCACTTACGGACTTCAAGAAGAACTGAGAGTATATGAATTTTGTGTATGTATGTTCCCCGATAATATCGACGTTTGTGATATTTTTATTGCAAATGAAAGCTTTCAACATATGAGTTACAATCTTGCTGTGTGGTGACGGCAAAGAATATCATCACCCCATCTCATCCCGTGGGGGTTTAGAAATCGTCCCGAGGGAATACCTATCAGAGAACGGGCTGCAGCGTTTTTCTGTGAACTATGACCATCAAACTGCGATCGCCAACCCGTCTGCAAAACGTGGGGATTATTTGGGGAGGCTTTTGTCCAGCAGTGGTAATTTGGCTGACATGATGATGATGATGATGGTATTGAACGGAATCGGCGGCAATATCAGAATAACCTACTCTTAATAAGAATATCTTATAAGTTTCCTCTAAGAATAGTCTAAGAACTACACGAACTGTCATGTCCTTTTGGACATGACAGTTCGTGAAACTCCAGCTAGAAACTGAGTCGCATTTATGCTATTTTCCTGAAAACTGTATAAGGTCTATTCTAAATTAACTAGTTAATGACAAGCCCATTACTGTCCCATTATAAAACAAGGGCGTCCTCTCACAACGAGAGGGCATATGCCATAGTTCACCACGCTGGCGTATAGCGGGTTGCCTTGTTACATAAACTAGTATTCAAATAATGGTGATTGAGTTTTAAATACTAGAATATTGAAAAGTTCTGACTCATTCACTGTCAGATTTATCCCAACTCTATCCATATTTAATACCTTAAAGTGTAAATAAAGGGTCCTTTTACGATAAGGAACACTAAGTTTATTTTTTCAAAATCTCACAAATTGTAGTTAAAATAACAACTTTATTTATCTTCTCAAGAAGGGCGGGCGAAAGCTACCAACCAATTCGGGTATATATCAAAAACAATTCATCTCCCTTCATATATAACAAATGAAACAAGATTACAAGAAGCAGTAAAAAGGCCTACATCTTCATGTTTACCCTAACGTCTTGAATCGTAGAAGAGTGAAGTGGCGACTGAAGCGTTCCTCTTGCAAGTGATAAATTATTGAAATTGATAAAACAATGGATAACTATACAAAGTGTTGCACAGTTGGGGAACTCGTAAAGAGGAAACGTTGCAGGCTGATCGTCGCTTTGTGATCGCCGCTGTCTAAACAAATCAACCGTATACCACAGACGCAGGGTTGCCACCAAAGTTTTACATTACCTGTTGGGGCAAATGGAGGACATCCCTCTTATGACATTTTTGCTCCCAATTATAGATAAATTAATACAGAGATCATCAAATATGGGAGCGCATTGCGTACTTTTCCTTGTTTCTATAATTTCTTTTTTCAAAACTAACGGTACTAGTAAAGCTCATTTTCAATCCCAATTGGTTGCTTATGTTGTTATGTTGTAACGTTTCGTTTAAGGAACTTTTCGTTTAAAGAGACCTTCTTTAATGCATAAATTGCAAACTTTACGGGAGTACCATAATCCCGCAGTAATTTCTATTTTATTTTCACCCAGTAAACCTTCGAATCTTTGTTATTCTTTATTACAATCAGATTTATCAACATCACCTTCTTCTAACGATTTAAAATACGGGATAATCTTATACAACTGACAGGTTGCCTTGGCAACCCTACGTGCCACGCCAAAGATCATTCTGCTTTATTATGCTTTTGTTTTATTGGGACGTAATTTTTTGAGTGAGAAAATTGCGAATACTTGCTTGAGACACGAGTTTGTGAATAGTTTATTAAACGCTCTTTTATTATTGGTTGCAAGCGTCCTACGAACGCAGTAATAATAAACTCGCTGTGTATTTGGTTAACCTTTCTTATATACATGATAAAATAAATATAGCTTTACGGTAATTTTAACTTTAGTAGGTCCAAAGTATCGATCCAACTTCGAGACTCTTCTAATCACAACGATGCTCAAGAAATTTCACTTCAAGTCAGTTATGTGTTTTTAAAACGGTGTTTTTCCTCAGTGTTCGTTTAATAGTATACGATATCGGAAAGTCAACAGATCAACAGTCGCGTTCATTCGCCCAGTTAATCTACATCATGAGTAGTTTACGCGACATACGAAGCACCAGAACTAAGTAAAATTTACTCTCTAATACCAAGGAACTTAAACCCTTGATAACCTACACCTGCACTTCTCAGAGACTTTGGAATCCACTGAAACGGGACAGCTGCTTACCAGCACTCATTAAGTGATTTCCAAGAAATTGTTTAATCAGGCCCTGATCAAAGGATCCATGTTTTGACGTAAACCTTGCCGCGTTGTTAGATATCTGTAAGGATCTGTTAGCTTTCGTCCAATTTATTATGTCTGATTCCACTTACTAAAGTGTAATGATAGGTGATTTTTGGGTTGAGCCATGCTTGCTTCAATCGTTCAGTGAGGCAGTGAAAGCTAAGTGTAGATTCCTCTACAAAAATAATAAAGAAAATATAATATAATAATAATAAAAAAAATAATAGAGAAAATAATCCTCTTAAGATGGTTTAATTTATTCAGATCAATGCTATGTACGCCGTTATTGTGATGCATATCAGAGCATGTATTATAGATGTAATCTATACATATAATAAAATCGTAGGAAAGTCGAAACTGTACATTGAATATTTTTTTAAAGGATATTTGGGGCGTGATCTACTATCGACATCGAAGAAAAAAATATAGTTTTTTTATTTTTTGTCTGTTTGTCCGTATGTATGTCCGGGCTAAACTCAAAAAGTACTGGATTTACTTCAAATTTAGCATGAATATTACTAAGAGGTCGGGTCAACATATAGGCTACATATTATCACGCTATCACCGACGCGACGGGGGAATGGCTATGATAATTTATAAAGTTTAACGCGGATAAACCGAGGGGCAAAGCTAGTTTAATTATATTAATTTAAATAAGATAATTAATTTTTAGATTAAATTTGATCTAGGTATATTACAAGTACACAGTTAACTGTAATATGTGTCAAGTAGCAGTACTTTAATAAATAAATAGATCAAATTTAATCTGATAATGATTATCTTATTTTTCAATCAATCAAACGAATACGGAATCATTTTCACATCATATATGGAGAAATATTTATAAGGGTAATAACAACAATACATCTGAAAAATCCACAAGTCAGGTGTGCTACGCCAGCCAATCATAAAGGTGCGTACACATAGGTGTAGGTGGAGCGAATCGAGCGCAATAAAGTGATTTTACCTTCCAGCCGACAAAGCGGGCCGGCATCTGAACCCGCCCTATAAACAATTACCAATATAAACAGTACAATTATTGTTGTTTGCTGATTTATCGACTGAATCGGCTCCCGAGAGCAGAAAAAGGAGAAGAAAGGTGAGAATTCGTAGGCGCTTTCATTTATTATTGGTTGGCCGGTTTGCTGGATTACTCAGTCAATTAAATTGCCTTGGACTCGCTTAGCAGAATAAGCTGGTTGTGAGGTAATAATAAGACGTTTTATGCATTTTCGAAATATCAAAAAAGTGTTTGCAATTCTTTGTAAGTAACATCATAAACCTACTAAACCTACGGACAGAATGACCGTGTCTGCCGTTTCTTATGTAGTACTCTAGTGACAAGCGGGTTAATAAAAAAATAACAATTTATTTCAGACAACCAGTGTCCATATTTGTTAGTAACAATTTGTACTGAAGCACTATGGTAGTAAATGATAGAATATACAATATATCATCATCATCATCATCATATCAGCCGAAAGACTGCTGGACGCTCCGCCAAAGATCTCCACAATTACCGGTCTTGCGCTATTCACGCAATATTCTTTTTTATAATATTCTTGTACAATATATAGCACACTCATAATTACAAATAAAAGATTATATTAGTTAAAAGCACGAATGCCCCCACGCAGTAAATTAACAGGACTCCTCGTGGCTTATAACGAGAGTTCTGTAAATCCACTGAAAAGTACGGTATTCGTTCTGGTCCTCAACATTCTCATTATCTTTTTTGGGCTCCTTAGTACTCGTCGCACAATTGATGCAACTTTCTTGCGCATAATTGCATCATCAACGGCAGCATCAGCAAACATGCCAGATGCGCGACGGTATTGCATACCGTGGGTGCCCGAACAGAGCTCTAAATATATAATTATATTGGACGCGCAAGGCATTCTAGGCCTTTTAAGTGAAGTTGGCCCATAGACAACTAGTGTAAAACATTAGACAACGTTACGCTAAGGATCTATAAAGAGTGACAACCCGTCCTCATAATGAGCTTGTTGTATGTTACATAACCCAGATATTACGTACAGCATAAGGTTTAAAAACATGATAACTAAAGTTAAAGGGAATATTTGAAAAAATATCGTTTAATAAATATAGCAGTTAAAATTAGTCTTTATCTTCCAAAAATAACAAACCCGCGATCGCTGCGAAACAAATTCGTTCAGCAGACACGAATTACAAACGCTTCAGCTCTCCGACAAGCAAAAAATATTATGTTGTAAAATTTAAAATAAGAACAGGAAATGATAACCCGCGGGTCGGAGCGCCCGCGCACCCTCGCACTAACACATGCAAATACCGTAACATAACACGCACACATATTAATTCTATAACATCTTATGTTTTGCATTAGATATGTGTGCCTAGGAATTAAATTACGCACACAGATAAATAACTAAAAACCTTGTTGATTTTTTTGACAGGTTCATATATCTACTATTGTTTCATTGACAAACAAAACCTCCGCACCAGGGAAATCCCTGCGTCACAAAGGACTTTCCAAAATTGTTACTAAAAAGTGATTCCAACTAAGTTTTCTGGCAGTATTTCTCAGTAGCTGCCACGTCATGCACTGCACGTTAGGTTAATAAAAATGACGATTCCACGTATTTATACAATTTGCAGTTTACGGACACCAAGCATCCCCAAGCTCAGAACAACACAACGGCCAAAGTAACAATAACCCGGCACGGAGATCGAACACGTGGGCACCGTGGCCTTAACCGTGGCGCCACACGTGCATTCAAAAAGATTTAATGGCCACATAATAAAACGTATTCCTGTAATACGATACAAATAACATTGCAACCATTGAAATCATACTTAATGATCAAAATCCCAACTCTCTTAAGCCGATATCGCCCAAACTTCTCCCACAAATCGTAAAATTAAAAAGGCACAATAACCATATTCTCATGGCGTGTCAGCGATAACGGTAAATTTATTTTTCAAGGGGAAAGTAATCATCTAGTCAAGAATTCGGGACATTTTTTTCGTGGCACCGTTTGGATTTATTTATTTTTTGCCCGGGGTGGCAATCTGGAAATTTTAGAATAATCTCTCTGAAGAGGGCTGCCGCCACATGTGTACAAGTTCGGTGATAAACATTTTATATGAATGTTTGAAGCAAAAACTGCCAACCAAATGTTCGTATCGATTCAGGGGTCCCTAAAGGAAGTTGTAATATAAATAATAAATCCGTGTTCGAGGTTACAGACAAAGAAGTGGGAGCATTTATCAACTTGTTAAAGGAAGTTGAGATATATACATACATACAGGTTTACAGTAATTACGTAATTTGGGAATGAAAGCAGCTGCTGTGTTATCTTTAAATATTGTAAAATCATATTTTGGGATATATGTATATGGCTTGGGCTTACAGTTTTTTGAAGAAGATTTTATCTTCCTTTATATATAGGAAAGTGATCACTGCCCCGACACCCATGTACACTCGCAACACAAGAGGGGCCGTAAATACATAACTTCAAATAGGCTCGCTACTTGAAATTTACCATATAACTTGAAGTAAATTGAAGCGGGACTAATTAAATATTACAGTTAATTATTGCATATGTGTTGTGGTTTATTTTTTCAGAAGTATATGTAGCTTAATGCCCCGTGAGCAGTTCGCCAGAAGTTCTTCAAGACATAATAACTAGATAAACTTGAGCGACTTCAAAATTTTTGTATACGATTCATATTTGGTTTACGTAAGTATGATCACGTCTACGAATTTCGTACTAAGCTCAAGTGGCTACCTATTCGCTTTCGCCGGAATACTCACATTCTTTGTCTTCTTTACAGGACCCTGTTCAATCCATCAACTCCTTTCTACCTTAAAGAACGTTTTAAGTTCCTTCACACAACACACTCGCGGTCCCAGCGTTCATTAGAAAATCTGCGACTGAAAATACCGTTACATACAACAACTTTTACGGATAAATCGTTTACTATCCAAGCTGCCCGTCTATGGAATGCTCTACCTGTACACATTAGATCAGCGCAGTCTCTTTACAGTTTTAGAAATAAGGTGAAAGAGTTTTATCTTAAACTCAGTAATTAATAATATAATTGCTGCATTTAGTTCGTTTCTATATTTCTATATATATTTATATATATGTAAATTTGTTTATGTATTAATATTATCGACTCATATATACTTTGTGTATGTGTATTTAGTTTATACGTATTCATTATGCAATTTTGTAGGTTATCTAATTTCCTTTCTGTTCTGTACACTATCTTATACCCCTTTTAATATCAAAATAAATTTTGGTTCATCCAACTGAATGGTTGCCTGGAAGAGATCGCTTTTAGCGATAAGGCCGCCTATTGCATGAACATTACTACTATTTATTTTAATGATGTATTCTATATGACGCAATAAAGTGTACTTATTATTATTATTATTTTTATTAATAAACTAATCAGCTGCAATATGATGATACATGATGCATGGTGCTCGTGTCCAAATAGCTATTAGTAAATAGAGGTTACTGCCAGTATGCACATAAACCTGCCAGCTAAAGGATAAAAACCTTTTTTTGCATACTAACTTCGAGATTTGAAGTGCACAATAAATGAAGATGCATTTATTGTGCACTTGAAATCTTGAATGTGTGTTCCAACTTGCATCCTGCCTGACTCAGGATAGACGACTAAAGAACTAAATACAAAATCAGTAGAACACATCTCAACACTGTAAACACAACAACTTTCAAACTAGTAGAACATACATAACCTAACACAACAAGCTGCGATGAAATTGAGAATCTTATAATTCTAAATCTGAAGATCAAAACAAAGCAAGATCAAACCCAATCGTGATATAAGCGTTCGCGGCCTTGATACTACATAGGGTGCTATAAATACCGGCAGATGCTCGTGCCGCTATTTCGGGAGCACCCCTACCCACCCCTGAAGCGTGCGGTAATACGAGTGAAGACGCGTGCGCAGGGTAACATTCTAAGTGAGGGGTAATTGGTTATTGCATATACATGTTATTGGATGAGCTCAGGTGATCATTGGTAGATAATATTAAAATATCCACTACATTATTTTGTGCTAGAGTAGCGACTTATTCACTGCAAATTTATTTCAATTACACATTAAAAAAACGAAACACACAGAATATTGGAACTTGTAGAACAAAATGTACCAACTCCATAATTATGCAATTCAGTAAATAAGCCCGTAGTTGATTCTGCGCATTAGAGTTGTGCGGGATATTAACTGATAATATAGATATCTAATACATAGCCTGTTTGCCAGAGGGGTAGGCAGAGACAACGGACTTCCATTTGTCACGATCCTTGCAAACCTCTTTCTCTTCATTTACAGAAATTATATTGTTCACACATGCTTTCCGGTTTAGGGTACTTATGACCTGACCTTTCTTGAGAACGTCTAATATGTCAGTGTATGTTTATCTAATATAAATATCTTAGATGAACATACATGCTACAGGCATTTGAACTGGGCGGGGATTGGACCCACGACCTTAGGCTTAGCAGTGACTAACCACAAGACCAATAGGTATCTCAAAATAATATCAAAAAAATTTAGATATGGCAAAAGTGAGATCAACTGGCTATGAGCCCGTAAATGATCGGCGAGGTTACGCACATAGGCTCACCGTCAGTTTATAGATGGGTGACCGCCAAAGTGGTTTAATTACTGAGCGTCTCCACACGTCCACAGTTAGTCAACAGTCGATAAGCCACGTCAGAGGCCTACTGGGCGGCTTGAACAATTCTGACACTATGGTAACCATTGCTCAGAGGATAAAGTTAAGTAATGGAAAAGTAAAACCAGTTACGACGGAAGCATGCTGTTTGTAATGAAGATTGTTAACATCACAATCAAGCTCACATTAACGGAGAATCTCGAAGCATACATACAAAAAAAAAGAAAGAACTTGAACCTCCTTTCTTTTGAAATGTAAAACAATCACAAAGATTTAAATGTGAGCATGTAGTAATCATGATCAGAAATCAAGCGCAGATCGCACAATGATAACAGAATCCAACCCGCGTCTATTTATACGGGTTGCGCGACACCCGACACGCTAATGTGCTTGACTCGATACACATGGCATGTCCATCCGATGGTCATCCACATTTCAACATCACGAATAACATATATATGATGGAATTGAATTAGCTATGCCGATGTGTTCATCGCAAAATATTACTGACAAAGTCGGACGAAGAAGTGAAAACTGTTAAATCCCTCTGGTTTTAGAGAAATGAGTGTCGCACTAGAGAAATTAATCTCAGTTAGCAGTTATCTGTTTTCCATAATACAAGCTGTGTTTAGTTTGGGATCAGATGGCCGTGTGTGAATAGTGTCCCAGGATATTAGTATTATTTACGGACACCAAAGACACTCAGACTCAAAAGAACTATCCCTAATATACGTCATAAATAGCGCGTACGGGATTTAAAACACGAGGGCGCTAAAATAGTAACAAAGCGATCACTTTAACCTCTAAGCCATAACTGCAGTTTTTTGAACCAAATTTACACATGTTATTGTTATATGGGTCTTGATCCGAAAGATCCCACTTCTGATGACTTTAAATTCATTTGTTTATCATAACCAAGAAAATAGTTACAAAAATTGTATTATTTTTGTACTTGTATAATCTAACTACCAAAATGGGGTTAAAGAGTATATAACATGAATAGATACAAAAGGCCTCTGATTATGTCAGGGATATAATGTTTCTTCCCATACGTAAACCAAAATGGCGAGGGTACACTTAATTAGAACACGTCACATATCTTCATATTCAATTTGAACATTTTTTATTGTGTATATGTATTTATGCGTATGAATTCTCATTTGTTTACCTAATTGGCAATGCATGAAGTAGCAACTGCGGAGAAACAGTACCAAATAAACACAAAAGGAATACTTTCTTAAGTGTAAAATTTTACATGTAGTCAATTTAAAATTCCACATTTCAATAATGACTTTATGTCGTGCATTTTATTCATTTACATGGAATAAAATTGCACTGCTAAATTGTTACACACTTTGACTTAGTTGTAATTGTTCGGGAGAGCAATCAAGCAATAAAATCGAATTTGTTTTTGTCGACGCTTCCATTTCTCGATTGTATATTTCTACCTATTAAGAACAATTTGGGGCGGTGCCACTAACTCCCGAAAATCCTTTAATCATATATTAATTGTAAAAATCGTATCACTAACTTTAGTTTTGTCGTAGTCGATATACAATTTTGAGTATAATTATACCGTAAAATACTTAGCGAAATATGTCGGTAAATATATTTCGTGAATGATGTACGGAGGATCAAAAATACCAGCAGCATTTATAATCTTACATGTCAGAACAGAGAAGACACAGAAGTTCGCCACTTACTAATAAATAATGCCACAAAAGAACCACATCCTAACATTCTTCGAAAACAAACAATACAATATGATCGAGCTAAACATAAAAGTACTAAAATACAAAAGTAACACAACGATGTCCAAATAAACACGTTCAAATAACGTAGTTGACTGAAATGGTACAATTAACAAGCAATAAAAATGTGTTATTGCACAAATGTGTGTGAGCTGTGTGGGCTGTCAGTCGACGGATCATATCAAACAATAAATCAGTTTATTTTCCAATATACTAAGGCCGAGGAACCAGCTGAACTAACTTTATTTTTTTATCTTCCCTGCGAAAGTTATTTTTTCCACTTACTTTAGTCCTTATCTATATTTATTGAAAATAAAGTTTCATTTTCGAATATATATCTGTATTTACATCTGAAGACAATACCTCCAGTCATTGAAAAGAATCGGCCTTTTTAAAATCATCAGTTTTCGGGCAAGATTTCGCGAAGAGCTTCGTAGATAAATCATATGTCCCTAGTCTGGATGTTATGAAAGATAATTCCAAAGATGTATTAAAACTCTAAATATGAAAACCTTTTTGTATGTATTTTTTAATGTAATCGTTATTCAATTATTTCATGTTTCAATTAGAAAATAACACAATATCAAATCTCAATATCAATATCAATTCTTATTTTCCTGCACATATTTTTTTCCCTGGTTCCTTATGACTTCATCTATACATTGTATATTTGAGAAATTACGAGGCTGTTAATGTTGACAGATATTGCAGACAAAAACATAAGAAGTATATAGATTACTTAGAAGAGGTCATACTGATGAAACGTAATAGTGCTTAATATTGCTGCAGCGTATCAAGCAGAAATTACGTGGGGCTCAGTCCCATCTAGGTTCATTTCGTCGTACATATGTTATTTTGGCAATGGACCTTTAGGGGTCACATCGGAAACGTCCGTTGAAAAATTCACATGGAACACCAAAATCATTTAACTAATTCCTCAACATAGTAGGAAGCAATAACGAAAACAAAGCAAAGCGGCCAATTACCTTCAATATTATTTCAATCTATCAACAGGTTATCGCAATACCCACATAAATATTAGTAAGTAGGATAGGCAATAACTTTACTATTTAGTAATCGTTTGATACCAAAATACCCTTTGCCCGAACGTTATTAGGATAAATAATGGTTTAGGTTTAGTACTGATTATTGTTTGTGCCGATAAACTAGCTGAATTTGAGTCCAGCCATATTGCGGCAACAATAGAAAGAGTAAAGAAGTTAGCAACATTTAACACAACATGTCAACTTCTTAAGGAACAACTATGGAAGGAAAAGATAGAACAAGAAGAAGGCGTAGGGATACATAATGAAAAAGTACGTAACATTGCTGCAGCGTACCACGCAGAAATTACGTGAGACTCAGTCCCGTCTAGGTTCATTTCGTCGTATGTTCGTGGTTTGTTTGTTTCTAGT
This sequence comes from Pseudoips prasinana, assembly GCA_951640165.1. NCBI lineage: Eukaryota > Metazoa > Arthropoda > Insecta > Lepidoptera > Nolidae > Pseudoips > Pseudoips prasinana. The sequence goes on along the minus strand of OX621251.1, from coordinate 23,498,295 downwards.
TAACATACTTGGCTGGGGTAAAGTAAACGTAAGGTAAAAAATCTGTCTGGACTTTATCTTATATAGAATATTATAACCATCATCATATCAACTGAAAGACGACCACTGCTAGACGAAGGCCCCAAAGATCTCCACAACTGCCGGTCTTGCACTGTCCGGATCCAGCGGTTTACAGCTACCCGCAGTTTTAACTTATCTCAAATATTCTATTCACTTAAATATTTTTGTTTATTATTCAAAATTATAATAATAATAATATCCTGGTACATTATTTACACATGGCTATCCGATCCCAAACTAAACAGAGCTTGTAGTATGGAAACCAGATAACTGATAAATACTACATATACTACCTTTTTTGTAAATACATACTTTTAAACAGACATGTTCATGCACACAAATATCTGTCCTGGGTGGGAATCGAACCCACGACCTCCGGCGTGACAAGCATGAACTTCCCAACCACGCCAACAGGCCTATCATTATCCCATCGCGTTATAAATGCGGGAAGCTTAAGACTAACAATAATGCAATATACATAAAATATTGCAATTGACGCGCTCAATTAGAATCATTAATGTATCGAAGAGAGGTCTCACGCTAACCAATTATGTATAAAATATATAATTGTTTAAATACACAATTAAATATTATATTAACGCGTAATGGACTGAATTGCTGTTTATCTCTAAGATGGGTGCAATTGAAATAGGGCATAACAAAACAACTTTATGAATAATAACTTATTTGACAAATGATATTTATAGTGTTGTGCATATGTCAAGTTGCAAATAAAAAGCATGATATTAAATTAATACGCCACATGGAGCATGTTGCGCATTGATAGAACACCCACTGGTCCTCTGCAATCATAGACTGAGCCCAAGATGAAGACGACAGCGGGCATTAAATTCTTAATTACCATGAAAACTATCAACAAAACCAACACTTCATACATTTTTGCATTATTGTTTCATTGAACTATTTATATTGTTAATGGCTACTTGTATTTTTCCTGTACAGTACTGGGCCACGCGGATCTCAATCATGTTCTAACTAGCTGTGCCCCGCGGTTTTAACCGCGTTAAACTTAAAAAATATAGCCTATGTGCTAATCCACGGTGTCAGTTAACTCCATACCAAATTTTATTGAAATCGCTGCAGCCGTTTAGACGTGAAGAAGTAACAAACTTACACACTCACAAACTTTTGCGTTTATAATAGTAATATTATAAACGCGAAAGTGTGATAATCCTCGATGATTATTGGTGTGTGCTTGAAGCAGGAAAGAAGGCGTATAAAGTACAGTTGACTAGGCATTGATGACATTGTTGCACATATATGCTGCAAACTATCGATATGGCAGTATATACTATTTATATTCACATCTAGAACTACCAACTTGGATTTGTAATGGACTTTGCTCTACTCTAGAATACGACAGTAGGTAGATACGAAGTCAGCTTGAAGTGGTCGGCCATTGCTGATATTGTACCATCAAGTTATTTTCTATATTTATATTTAAAATAGCAATAATGTCGACTATTACAATCATATGTTTACAAATTTCAGAATATTAGCGTAGATTTGTGATGGGCAATTGAAAAATAATTATCAATGTAAGTGCCAATAAAACATGACCAAGTTTTAGACCGGATGTTTTGAGTACTTCTATAAACCTCGGTTTTAACGATTACAGAGAGGTCAAACTTTTTAAGACTCATTTAATTTTGCTAGAGCTCTAAAGCCATATTTAACATAATTAATAATAATAATATCCTGGGACATTATTTACACATGGCCATCTGATCCCAAACTAAGGACACCTTGTACTATGGAAACCAGATAACTTTTCTATTGAAAATACATACTTATACAGATAATTACTCCCTGACTACAAATATCTGTCCTGGGTGGGAATCGAACCCACGAACTCCGGCGTGAAAAGCAAGCATTTTGCTAACCACGCCAACAGGCACCAATATTAATAAAATTAAATAAAAAGTATTTTATTGTAACTTTATTTCTACCCTGTTTTTGAGCAATGGACTCCTCTATATTTCTTCAAACACTAGCCACTAATAGCCATAGTAATCCAAAAAGAAAATCAATGTAGACGCATCGTAACAGCTTGTGAACTTGGGCCACAGTAAGGGCCCCATGCACGTCCCCAGAAATAGCGAGTCAGCTGGGGTGTTTCACGAGATATCACGCCGAGCGCCGCGCGTGCGCATCGCACATTGAAAGCAAGGTAACACTATACTTATCAAATCTTGGATGAGAAAGTACATGAATAAATAAAGCTAAGGTTAATGTTGTTAGGCTGAAAATAATTCAATTACAAACTTATAATAATAAAGGTGTACAAATTGCAATGATGCTGTCAAATATGGGTACATGATAGTGGTAATGAATATGGTTCGGATTAATTTTGTCATTTATAATGCACGTACTATTGAAATCTTCCGGACACCAAGTGAGACTGTGATCAATCACATAGTCACGCAAAACAATATCTAACAACAAATTATCTAAAGCAAGAAAACACATTTCTAATAGGCTAGAAGGTATTACGCCACGGTAACTTTAAAAGCGTTGTATATAAGTATAACTACGTCTTAACTTTTAGGTTCACAAGTAAATCATCAGTTACTAGAAACATCTACAAATAATCTAATTTGAGAAATATCGAACAATACTGTTCGTCAATTAGTTACGTTGTCTCGTCAAAATGTCATTATCGTCCGAATGACATTCAATATCGAATATCGACCAATCAGAGACCATCACTAGATGACAGGCCAAAGCATATCCATAGTAAAACATTTATTTTAAAATACTTCTTTTACCTGTTTAAATAAGGTACTCTAATATTACAATCGATTTACGTGATTGTTAGGCGTACTCGTAATTATTGCTTTACTAGTTAAATACATTGATATAAGTGAGTACATTTTAGAAATACATTAAGATTATTATAGCTTTTTAGTTCATCATAATTAGTTGACCACACACTAACGGATGGAGTTAATGCCCAATGACGATTTAGGTAATAATAGTATCTGAGTATTAGATCATAGTACATCAGAGTTTATCCTCCGTTTTGTACCAACTAGGGCAGGGATCAACAATTAGTTCCATTTGGGATTCGATTTTTAAAAATTAAACGAAATCGATCAGTTTCGAGATACTTACAGCAGATTTTTTTTTGGTGACAATGAAAGAATAGGTACATAGGTTTTTTAATATCAATGTGAAAAATATCCTTTTTTGCCTTGAACTATCTGCCTTTTGTAAACAGTAAAGTTTCGTTATTAATTTACATTCGCAGTACAAATTTCTGTTTACTTAATGTACTGAAGTCTGCCATTTGACGACCCATGTCCTAAAGATCATTTAAATATGTAATTTACGAGGTTTGTTAAAATTAAAATAATTTAAATTTAATAATTTTTCTCCGTGCCGTGCAGGATATGATGCAGGGCATGGCAACTACACAACCAGAAGCCAAGTACTTAATTGGAATCCTTATTTAAAAAAAAAAACATTTTTTAGAGTTTTCTTAAAATGTGTTTGTTAAAGGATTTTCATCATTTATATAATTAGAATTTTAATTAATTTTGTTATTCAAAGTTCTTACGATACAAGTAAGTTATATTTATGAATCTGCTAGCGTTTTAGATTACTTATCTCAGCATCACAGTTATAATTGCCGTTGGCTTACGTATAGGTATGAAATACGGTGTTTAGCAATTTCATTATCCAACAAACCAAAAATAAAATAAATGAATGCACGATCGTTGAATCAATGAAGAGGTATAATTATAGGGGACACTAAAATGCACATTATTTATATCCGAATGCTCATGATTCGACCTATAGAACATAAAGAATATAACCTAACTCCCAGTATAAAGATCATTGGAATAGCTAGAGGTCACCCACTTATTTAAGTATCAAAAATCAATTCATACTGTGCATTTCTATTGTCAAATCTACTTTACATAAATTAAACATTTTTGAACAAATAAACGTAATAAATAATCTTTAAAAAAGGATTGAATAACTGCCACAAATTATCAATTGCCATGATTTTTAAGTGATACCTCTTTATTATGAGCTGCAATAAATATTGAACGCCAGCTACTATATACCATACTTACAACGTAAACATAGGTAACTACAAGATAAACGAGTGTAGACGATAATGAAGCCGATACTCGTAATCGTACCGATTTATGAACAACTGAACATTTTAAGGCTAATTGCGACGACAAATCGCCTATTTAACGATAATAGCCGCATCTAAATCTAAAGAAAAAACAACATATAACGAGTAGAACACACCTTAATTAGGATCGGAAGTTTCGAATGCTTTTTAATGTTTGACTAATTTGTTTGTTCGTCGTACGCGCATGACGCAACGTGAAAGTACAACTAAAGAATATACTATTACTTATCGATAACACACAAATAACTATGTAGTTGAACAGAAGCTTATTATTATAATTCGGTATGGTACTTAAATTATACTAATTGCCACGTAAATGTGTGTATCTGAAAAACTTCCTTATTTACTTACAATTTCAAGAAATAACTCTACCGCAACAGAGAACTATATTGAAGGAACTGCACTAATTCCCAAATGCTGAATACTATATTATTGAGCATTTGGAAATTAGTGCTGTTCCGTTAGATTAGTTGTTCAGAATAGTTATTCGATCATCAATTGAACATTCCAGGCTTATTCCCATACAATCAGTCGATTAATGTCAATTATTTGTATGGACTGTATGCAGTTGTTCTGTGTCTGGATGTTCTTTGTTTCCGTGAATTGCATGTTTGCAAGTCCTCCGCGATACTGAGGTTTATTTGCCAAGTGCGGGAGTTGACTTTTTAAGAAAAAAAACTACTCCACACATAGTTCTGCTTGGTGCACTTTTTAATATTACTCATATAGCAACACTGCGAAAAAAACGCCTAAAAGCTCATTCGTCTTTAACTTTCCAATTTCAAGTGTATAAAACATTCCTCCTCGCGATAAAGGTATCGAAGGCATCCACTAGATAACCGTCTAGACGAAATAAATATCCAAAACACTCGAATGCCAGCCCGATGGCTCACTTGGCTAATCGTTTGGGTTGCCAGTTAAAAAGTAACTTTTTTAGAACGCACCCATAACGTAATGCCACTTTAAAAGGTTTACGGCGAATCTAATAGGACACGTGCATTTAAAACGACATGTTTTGAGATTAGAGTCTATGGGCATGGTGATGTTGTTTTGTTTTTAAAGTACCTCAGGCCCTGTATTTGCATTAGTTCCTGCCTATACTGGCCTTTTATTAAAGCCAGTTTATTTTTGTGTACAAACGAAATTTTGTTTCAACGTCTAGTTTGTTGAAGGACTTGTCTGTACTTCCAAGAGTAATCCCATCGGACCTGGTTTGTCATGAGAACATCAAAAAGGAGAAGAAACTGGCACCTGGATACTTGCTGGCTATGGGTTTGAGGTCGAATGGCAGTCTGAATAAACTGGAGCAGACCCCAACAGAAATAAGGAAAGTCAAGAAAGAACATGAGTTTATTAAAAAAAAAACGTGAAAGAAGTTTTATTCGTTTGGTATAAAAGATACACCCATAGTTTTTTAATTATTATTGAGGGCATTGGATTGGCTGCATGTGTGCAAAACACATTTTTCCGTTTATTGTGTGTTAATAAAAAAATAGAAAAGTTGTACAATAGATTTGCACGACTATAAACAAGTTTAGATTTAAAAAATACACATAAATGCAAAAGTCGCGCAAATCTATCCCACAATTTTTTTACAACATTTATTATGGGAATCGCAGTTTACGGAATCGTAAGCTTTTTTCCTGACTTTTTGTTGAAAATAATAATCATACTTAGTAATTTTAAGCTTGGCAAACCGCTACAAACAATTTCAATTACCTTCCCATCAATTCCTTCGCAATATTTTGCCATGTTGGGCCCAGTGAATTTATGCTATGATAAATAGTATAAAATCAAACGTGTGGATCGTAAACTAGCGATGTCGCGAGAGGGGGCTGACAAATGCACGCGGCGTGCGCGCACACTACGTGATAATGCTGAATCTTGGGAATTGTGCTATGCGATACGGTATATTATTTTTGTATTTGAAAGTTTCCGAGGTGGTTCCGGGCATTAGCTTGTTTGTTAAAAAAACCATTCTTCTATTGGAATCAACTAATGACTATCGTATTTAGTATGAATTTAGATAAATAAATAAAATAAAAATAAAAAGAGCCTTTTATTTCATGCACATTTTGACAAAACAATTAGTTTTTAGTCAATTAATACACATTAAGATTTCTAGTTTGACATTCGTAATACTACTAGCACAAGTAAATTGATCAAGTGTTCATAAAAAAACAAAAGAAAATTTATACTGTACAAAAAATCTGCACACAATCAGTAACCGTAAGCATTTAGGTAGAGAACGAAATATTATGTATTAAATATAAAAAAAAAACTAACATTGGTTGATAAACGAGCCGTATTTAGTGTTTATCAACCAATGTAAGTTAAACCATTGTAATAGACATAAACTCTGTTTATTTTCACGTGTGCCTATAAATTGGAAAGTTTACCAAAGAAGGGTGTGACGCAGCGGAAACTAACACACCTCAAACGTACATACAGTACTACATTTCGTTTGCGACACAAAAAATAATTCTTAAATACCCAAGTATGTCGAAGTTTAACACGCCGTTCATACTCGTGCATTGTAATACATTTTAAAATATAGTATTAATACAGTTTAGGTACAGACGCCAGCACATCAAGCTACCCGAATCTGTCAAATTTCCCTAATTGAAAGTGAACCTTATGCCTGTGTCATAAAGTTGAATATCTATAAAAGAAATTTGACAGATTGGGGTAGCTGGATGTGCTGGCGTCTGTAGATGCTCTCACCGGTCCGTAAGTTATCGGCGAGGTTAAGCAACTAGGCTCGTGGTCAGTCCATAAATGGGTGTCCACCAAAGTGGTTTAATTTCTGAGCGTCTCCATGCTTCGGAGAGCACGTTAACCTGTAAGTCCCTGTTGTAGTCATTACATTATACAACAGTCGTTAAGCCATGTTAGAGGCCTACTGGGCGGCTGGAACAAATCTGACACTAGAGAAACCACTGCCTATGCCTGGCCCGAGTAGTAAATTAAGTGATCGGCGAGGTTGAGCAACTATGCTCACGGTCAGTCCATAGATGGGTAACAACCAATTTCTGAGTGTCTCCGTGCTTCGGAGGGCACGTTAAGCTGTCGGGCCTTGTTGCAGTCACTAGGCAACAATCGTTAAGCCATGTTGGACGCTTAAGAAACGGCTCGAACAACAACAATAAATACTATCGCCCGAGTAGCAACAGAGTATTACAAAGTGCCTAATAAAAGATCGGAACAACAATAATTCGCAACGATGATTTAGGGTCGGAAAACAGTATAGTTACCAACATGGCTGCCGTTCGTGAACTTTAACTTCCACGTAAGCTTCGCACTCTTTAATTTACGACTTTAACTGTACAGCTTTACAGTTAAAAGTTGAATAGTAAACATTTTCGCACAAATAACTGTTAATTCAACTACAACGCCCTAAGGAGGGCGCAATAATCATACCATTAGCGAAGGTATAAATATTTATGTAGGTACCTGAAGTTATAATTTTTGTTATAGGGCGGAAATTATGTTGAAGGGCTTCATAAGCGAAAGCTTGTTTTTAACCTAATACGCAGCAATTTAACAATTAACTTGGATTTTTCATAGTAATTGAGTCAATTTCGGGATAAAGCACCCAAGATACCTATTACAAATAGGAAAAATTGTACGTTTAATTTATTTATGGTTTTTACTCAATTACTCAACGGTTGAACGGATTTGGACGAAATTTGTTGTGAAGATAGGTTATACCCCGAATTAACACATGCTACAATAGATTTTACTAAATCGCGGTGTTCCGCGGAGCAAGGAATAATGATATAGAAAATATACACCAAAAGAAAATTTTTAATTGCTTAATTATTAAGTTTTTCGGTAAATATATACCTACCTACTTAAAATCCGTACATCGAAAAATTTTGTTTCTATGTTTGGACCCCGCGCTTATATTTGGGATTTAGCAAAGTATTGTTGGTGCATATTATGTCTGTTAATTCAGGGTATCATCCATTTTTATACCATACTTTACCCAAATCTGTGCAGCAATTTTTACGTTATTCAGTAACATACACACACACCATTTTCAGATTTCAAACATTAACAGGATTCAATAATAAGTTGCGGCAAGATAAGCAGTTTGTAACGATATAACAATTTTCTATAAATCGTCATCCTTAACAGACATATGAATGAAGTGTATTGACCGACTTGCATTTCCAATGAGCGTCAGCAAACGTCACAGACTTCGTCAAATCGTCAAATTCATCACTCTCTGTGTCAATAATGTCCTCATAAAAGTGGAATAATCAAATAGAAGAAAGTGAAAGAATTATAACATCGATATGTGATACACTGGTGTCCAAGAAATATCCACAAAGAGTACACATGTAACGATCGAGTGATTTTTGAATGGAGATTGTCAATTAGTCAGAAATCATGCTTATTTAAAGTTATTCAATGAATAAAGTTGCCTATATAATATATATCTCTTGTTAACTATAGACTTTCATACCCGGTTTTGAAGAAATATTTAGAACTTTATTTCACCTTAAATTACTATTAGAAAAAAATATTTGCATTTTTGTGTATAAATTAAACATTTATATTCTATAATATAATAAAATAAAATATAGAATCTATCACTTTTAAGCTCATACCTGTATCAAAATGTTAAACACTTTTGTTTTTATTTCGAATAAATCATGAAAAAGTAAGTGTAAGTACCATTAAAATAAGACATAATATAACAATAGCATATAAAATAAAAATAACATTAACCCATTAAAAAGTAATAATCTCAACACAAAAAAAAAGTTAGTATTTTTAAACGACCTCGCAGATTCTGCAAAATGTAACTAAGAATCATTAATCAGCTTACAGATTAAACATAGCACATTTGAAGTCGTTGATTTTTTTTATTGTTGTTGTTGTGGTGCCACAAGCATAAGCTTTACCTCTATATAGAAGTCTTATAAAGTGCGTTAGGATTAAATTAGTTGGGTTGGGCTGTGACCCATCTAATTTCCCACAAATTTGATACATTTTTTAAGTGATAGGAACATTTTAATGCCATGTTGACGTTGATAAAATGTTGCCATGTTAAAAATTGTTAATTGGCCAAATCGTAGGAACTTAGATTCAAAAAGTTTTTACCCAGTTCGACGTTATACCGAGGCACCTGTAAATAATGTACCTAAAGAACATTAAAGCGATATCAAGCGGAATCAGAGAAAGGAACCGTGTCACAACGTAACTGGACCGAATGGTTTACAAACGCGCCGCAGAATCGCGCGGTTAAAACCAGCGTACAAAGATTATTGTAAGACGCGTTAGCTTCGCTACGCCCTGTACTGTAATTAAACGACATTTATTGCACTAGTACCTTAGCAACCGAGCTTCGCTTCTTTTGCTCATAGCTAGAGCAAACAAGTTTTCTCAAAAATACTGACTAGATCGGTTTACCTAATAGAGCTTACTTACTTATCGTATGGGCTGTGGCTACCCTAGTGTCAGAGTTGTTCAAGCCGCCCAATAGGCCTCTGACATGGCTTAACGACTGCTGCCTAATAGCTACAACTGGGTCCGTCAGCTTATCGTGCCTTTCAAAGCACGGGGAAAACGCTCAGAAATTAAACCAATAGAACTAAGCAAGATTAATTTTCCAGAATACTAAACAGAATACCACAAACTTTAACAATAATTAAATAAAAGTGAAAAGAACACCCCATGTCATCCCGTGGGGGGCGTAGAAATTGGCCGAGGGAATACCTACTAGAGAACGGGCAGTAGCGTTTTTCTGTGAACTATGACCATTAAACTACGATCGCCAACGCCAACGATGCTATGCAAAGCGTGGCGATTATGGCATATCCCCCCATTCATTGGGGAGGCTTTTGCCCAGCAGTGGACGTACTTTGGCTGACATGATGAAGAGAAAAGAGTGGTATTAATAACTATATCTGCTTTTATTCAATATTAGGAGAGTGTCTATTTGGAATCTATCTATCTACCAACTGTTCAACTATTTCGAGTAGATCTAAACATAGATACTCTTAAACTATAAACGAATAAAGTACTTACTACCTACAACTTCAATCACAATCCACGGTCAACTCGTCACAAAATAAAAGGTATCATAATGAACATTTCCTACTACATTGTAAGCATTTTAATATTCACGCGTCTTTCATCATCAAGAAAGGATACATTAAATCCTAATAAATACCAATAGCACATCACAATAAATGGAATTCCTACGAAATATATCGAGCACGTCAAAGTTTAATTATAAGACATTAACACGTCAACTATGTTGCTTTGTGTATGCGCATCTCTTTTGTGGCATTGTGGTCTCACATTCTGTCGCAAATTGCTCGATGTGGGGCGAATTAGTGCCTACGCTTTAGGATCTCGGCACAAAAGCCAGTGGTTTGCACATACAACACCTTATGGTAGGGAGACATAAATTAACACTAAAATAGTTAACCCACCTGTTATCAGCGTACTTTATAAAGGTTAGCAGACCAGCAGGGCTCGAGGTGTCAATTATATCTGAGTTATGTGCCACAAATTAGTTCAATATCAAGATTGTTTTGCACTATCGTTACTAAAATACTTTATAAAGGATGTCAGACCAGCAAGAGCTTTGTGTGTCTGTAATATCTGAATCTATCATAGTAATAAATTGTCATGTTCGGGGACATGTGATTTGGCTCAAATTGGGACTTTTATCGCACCACGTGGGAAAAGTAAAGACTTAAAGATTATTCCCTTATCTACCTTCAAAGCGAGGTACCTAAAGCACAGTTTGGGTCTTAAGCCATGTAAAACCTTAAACTATGTGATCTACAAGTAATAGATTGTATAGTATATTGTATAGACCAGTTTTTTTAATATTCACAGTAATTGTCTGTGCACTTACCATACTGGATATCTCTGCACCACCCTAAGGTTGCCTGGCAGAAAATGCCTTATGCATTAAATCCGCCTGTGTACAATTATATGTCCATGAAGTAATAAATTTAAATATATATAGAAGTAAAAGCACCCGAGACAATAATATCGAAGTAAACGAGTGAGCAGACAACAGTATGCTAAGAAATTATAGACAACCTGCATGTCGTCCATTAAAGGAGTTGAAAGTTTGCGTAGAAATCCCCAAATTGAGGGGAATCAGATTAGTTAGGATATTATATGGAAATGACCGAAACGGGGAAATCAATAATCAAAATTTTGTTAATATTTATATAAATCCCCATAATGTTCAATCCAAAATAGCTAGGTATCCATTTTAGACTTGTTAATCCAATCTAAAGGCTATCCAACTACGCCGGACATATTATAGTGCAAGGGTGGGTGAAAAACACAGGCGCACTCTCTATTGCCTCACTTTCACAATCCGATGGGACGGTTATCCGATAAGACCAGGAAGAGTTTGACATACTCTCCGAGGCACAGGTAATAGCACTGCCAACTTCCCCTTCAACCTTCTGCTACTACGTTTGCACTTTCTAACAAGGGAAACTACAATAGCACTCTGGCACAGTATACTAGGTATAACGTTATTAATTGATTATTCTTCCCTGCCACATAATGAACCCTCTACGCGTACGTATCAATTCGATTCCTTTGAGAGTCTTGTTAAGGCGTTAAGCACGCGAGCAAACCAAGATAAAAGACATGCTCGTTAATTTGCCTCCAATGATGCCATATGTACGGATAACAGCACATGAGACACTACACTTTCCCTTAAAAATGTTTCTTATTACTGATACATTAAGATCTTTCGTTCTGCGCTTTCGTCCATGATCATAATATCCACAAAGCATGCAATACACGATCCGTCACTATTCAAAAATTTGCATAAAATGCAGTGCTATTAAACGCGTTTCGTTGATGGCTAAATTATAATGAATCGTGTCTAAGTGAGAGTTTAAAGTCGCTTTCATAGCTAACACTTCCTAATAGAATATACGAATGTAATACATTATACAACAACTTGAAATATATATTTATACATTTGGTTAACGAGGAAATTAATGTATCTTCGTGGGGGACATTACAAACACGAAATTACTCAGAACAACTAAAAATAATGGATCTCAAAAATTGTTGTATAGTTGTTATTTGCGGGAATCGAACCTGAAACACGAGGATGGTGAGGCAGAAGCGAGATGTTTACCTTAACCACTTTCCAACACGTGCAGTCAATAATATGAATTCTCAGCAGAAAATATTTTTTGATGAAATTAAATTGATTTTTAATTAAGACTTACCTTATAATTAATATTCCTAAAAATTGCCAGCCATCCGAATGGTTGTTACTTATACGGATATACAACACGGATAATTTTTTTTGGGATAAAATTTTACTTTTTCTTAAGTAGAAAAGAATAAACTTATTGCATGTAATCAAAACAATAACGCCCGTTCAAATATGGAAGTAAATAGAAAATTTGGAATGCAGCCAAAATTTTCGCATCGTGAATGGCGGTCTTTAGGATGTATACAAACTGCCTACTGTTAATCTTCTTAAGGACAATGAAGGCGTGATCACTGAAGGCCTATACATCGATAATTTTATACTGTTCCCTTTGATAAGATACTTAACAGCTTGTTAAGCGAGGTCGTGAGGTGAAAATGAGAACTTATGTATTAAACTGTGCCCTTGTTAACTTTCTGATGAATGGTGTAAAAGGCAACTAAAAACGGGAGGAACATACATGCGTATTATTGCTATGAAATTCGATGGAGAACAAAAGTCAATGATATAAAACCGAAGTCAATCCATTATTACTAATATTTATATATATCTATAGAAGGTTACTTGTAAAACACCAACAACCTCGCAGGATTTGATAGTTAACACCATAAGCAACAACTTTTGTTCTACGAGTTCGGACATAACTCAACACATGAAAAAAAATCATGTTACACGGACGACTGGCGACTAGAGAAACAGGTCAAGTTCCAAGGCGCTGGAGCTGCACCCCTTCCCCGCGCCCTCGCAAGGGTATATTTACGTAATCTTTGTGATGCGCGCAGACAGAGAGGAGCGCAGTGGAGAGGATTTTATTAAGGCACTAGAAAATCAACTTTAGAACTATAGGAATAAAGTGCATATATGCTTGAACCTGACAAAATGCTCGCGCAGTCTCGCGCATTATAATGTTCAAGCATACATGCACTTTATTCCTATAGTTCTAAAGTTGATTTTCTAGTGCCTTAATAAAATCCTCTCCGCTGCGCTCCTCTCTGTCTGCGCTGGCCCTTATAAGTATTCAAGCGGGAAATAAGATAAATACTTATTATGGTATGAAAATAAGTAATCAAAAGTTGTAGAACAAAAGTTGTTTCTCATGGTGTCAGCTATTTAGTCCTGCGAGGTTGTTGGTGTTTTATTTCATATTAATGACCTCCTGTTTGAACGTAGCAATATTTGCCTGATTGCAGCCTAGCAATTGCGTAGGCTTATATACTACACGGAGTTTGTGAAACGCAGTAGCTCTGCCGGTTGGCAGGATGCGGTAATCCGGAAGGACATGCAATTGTCCTTTCAGGGCACGTGTCCCACACCGCGTGGAACATGGCATTGGTAAAATGGAGCACCGGAGGGGCATTACCGTGGTCCTGGAGCTTCCCGCAGGCGTGAATAAAATTCCACGGCAAGTTAGGTTTAGTAGGTGTGAGTCTAACATACCAACCCGCAGAAAACTTTTCCAAGTTGCATGCGTAACCTGCCCTGCCTCCTCAAAAAAGGGGGTGTGGAAACACCGTTGCGATCTCTGTTTCCTCGCTTACAATAATAATGATTAGATAGGATTGGTAAATTATACTGAGCTCAGCCTAGGACCGATAGCTTTATGTGATCCATGGTTGTCAAACTAATTGGAGGAGGTCACCGATTTAGTCACCGGAAAATTCAAACCCAATACATCGCTACTTATTGTTTAATGCACTATCGTTAGACCAACCAAATATAACCTCCATACATTAAAACATATAATTAATATAATTTATAATATTTTTTTTATAATAATACTTATACAATAATAATTAAATCCTAAATATAATCCTAATCCTAAATATTAACTAAAGTAAACTAACTATATATAATACAAAAAAAAGTTTTTATTTAATCACAGAATACCTAGAAAGTAAATCTACGGCTACTGTGAATTATAAAAACCAAATATAAGTATCATTATGGCATACCACCGCGTCATGGTGTCAGAAGAATATTAATAATTGATTAATTTATGTATCTATAGTTAAGTGACCTCGATATTGCCATTCTTGTAAAAGGCACTTAGTAAACAGTACACTTAATCTGCAATAAATTGAGTTTAAGTTACCAGTAAATCCAATTTAAGCCTAACTTATATATATATCTACCTATATCTTGAGCGCCAATCGTATATATTCTTAATTTTAATATATTTCCTTATCCTATGATTTATCCTAAAACATGAAATAGTTCGTTACATTATTATTCTGTATCTCTCCAACCAAATCCCAGACTATTCACAACCAGATAATCATAAATAGATTCACACCAAACCTATACAAACCGCAATAAAGTCATAAAAAGCAACACAGTTCCAACCCTCGAACTACAGATTATTATGTTTAATATCTAGGGGTACAGATTACCCTTCAATATGCCTTCACTGTTTTGACAACCCTTCGCAAAACCAATGAAATATGTAACAAAGGCAGGACGGGTTAGACCGGCTATTATATAGCGATTACTAGTAACAATCTTTTATTGGGTACACAGACACCGTCATGAGTGCAAGTATGAATATTTTAACAGGGGTTGAGGTCACCCTAGCTTTGATTTGCCTACCATGTAAATGCAGCGTGATTTATAATGCAACACTTTGAATGTAGATGTCACTTCCTTTTGAATACATTTTCAGAAGGCATTACGAGGCTTACGTTTATACGAAATTATTGATTTGATACAACTATCTAAAATCATTATTGATTCATTAGAATTGTTTTGATTTGTATAGTTAGTTTGAATACATTTTTAAACTATTTTAATCTTGGCTCAACTATTTTGAACTTGAATTTGTTAGGTTTATTTAAGCCAAATGTGATGGATATTTATTGTTATTTTTTACTTTTTAACCAAATAAATATCAAGCTATTGATGGAAGAAACCTGAAAGACATATAAGTTAAATGGGATACAGGGTAGTCGTGCTAATTCCCAAAAGTAATGTTGTATATTTTTACAGTCTTATCGAATATATTTTAAAAGATAAACAATTAGCCAGTGCTGATAGAAGCACACTGAAATACGGAGCACTACTGCTCGTAGTGCTAGTTATTTCAGTATTCTAGCTCTAATATAAGCTCTCTACTGCAAACCCTTAATTTTAGAGAACAAACGAAATTACTTACCTGACGGACCTGCTTATACTGTTCTTCAAAGCTCCATCCTGCTGCACTTCCTTCTGAAGATGAAGATGATGCTGACCCCGCAGGCTGCGCAGGCGGGGGAGGGGCAGGGGCTAAGAAGGCTGGAGGGGCATAAGGAAAGCCACCAGTAGCCCCGGCTCCAGCCAAGGCAAACACACTGCTAGGCGTCGACAAAGGAGCACCTTGGGCTAGTGACGCCAGTGAGGATAAATGTGGGTGGAGTGAGGATTTTAAGGACTCGAAGTCATCGCGCACCTGCCACAAGAAAAGTTTGATTAGAATTTAAATTGCGGATGAGTTAAGTATAAAGTTAACACTCAACACCCGCAAGTACCACTAACGTTTATGATCTGACTGATCATAACATTTTTATAGCAGCACATGTAAAACTATTCCAACAAATTGCATTTGAAAACATTGTTAGACATCTCTTAAAGAGTATGGATGTGTTAAATGAGGGCTCTTAGCCACTACCTTTACATCAATACTTTGCAGACTGGAACCACACTCTAGACAATTACTTCATGAACTGTCTATAATTAATTACAACAGTCATTGAATTTCTCCTTTTAAATGACGTGTATATATCTGCTATTAACTCCGATTTTAAGCAATAAACTAGTAATGATATTATTGCATTTTTCTCCATTGTGGTTTTTATGGAAAGAACTAAATCGACAGAACTTAAGATGGCCTTAGTTTGGCCGTGTAATATTGGAAGAAAATAAGCGGGAAATTAGAACCTGCTGCTAAGTTATGAATCCCGCAACAAGCAATTTACTATGTATTTTGAGAGTTCTAAGTATGTCTTGTCCTTTTCATACGAGCAAAAATAGAAAGAGATGTCATGCATGACATTTAAATTAGTTTAGTCGTGGGAAATATATAGTCACTAGTATCATCTACATTAAGGAATAGCGGTCATGAATCTGTTCAGAGACTTACTTTAATCTCCCTCTCCAGAGGTCTCGGGGAGTTCCTCTGATGTTGATGTGTCATCTGATGATTGTTGAGTGATTGGTGCGGCACCGTAGCGTGGTGGGTCATGTTGTGTGTTGGCTGATGCATAGGCTGGTGCGACTGCAACGCCTGATGCGACTGGAGTGACTGGTGAGGCTGGAGGGCCTGGTGCGGCTGGTGGGCTGGTGCGTCCCGCCCTACGCCTTCGTCGGAACTTTCGCACGATTGTTCTCCAGAAGACTCGCCTTCGGACCGTGCAGACTAGGATAAAGAAAACATTGTTTAGTATTGACATTATAGCAATACTCGTCTATTTTAATGATACGTATTTGACTGATTTATAGGTCTAGTGACACCGTGTGTGTGTTTTACTGGCAAGAAAAACACGTAGTAGCAGTTCGATACATGCATAGCTACATGTATTGTACTTTTCATAATGATCTCTAATTTTATGAAAATGAAATACAGCCTATGATAGTCACTGATAATGTAACGTATATCTGATAGACTTTTTAAAATTGGTTCAGTAGTTTTTGAGTATATCTATTGCAGAAAAATATCAAATATTTTCTTTTAATAATGTTAGTATAGATAGATTAACTAAGGATCCGTATCAACTGCAGAAACGATCAAAATGTAGATCAAACCATTCATATACCGTTACCATTTATAAAACTAGAACATGGTTTCGTGATAAATTGTATACTTCTCCTCACCTAACGTTAACATAACTACGGCTCAGTTTAAACATGAGACGTATTTAAAATATTACCTACTCGAGTGACAGGTGCATTGCGTCACGAATGATCATTTTGCCGTCAATTACATATAAATGTCGTGAGGCGTCAATACTAGAATTAAACACAGAAAAAACACAAAATTACCACGCTAAACAATTTTATATAATATCCAATAACAGAAACAGAAGAAATAAAATAAATTTTATGTCGTCCAGCATATATTCATCTTTAGAAACGATTATTAAAATTAAAGCGGGAAATACTTCAAAACACTTGGCCGCATACAAAGGGTTAATAGCTAGTAACATTGTATTGTTCTGTATAATTAGTGCAACAACCATTTTACCTTCGATTCAATCTACAACTGTTTACTTTCCGAAGCATAAATTTAATAAACACAATTTGCCGTGTGTTCCTGATGCTGACGCCGGAGGAGTTACATTTGTTCAATTTATACAACGTAAAACATAAATAATATGGAAGTAGTCAACGGTGGGTTACTTTTAACGATTTCGGTACCAGATGATATTTTTTTCACATTGGAGTTGTTTCTATCACCTTGAGGGATATGCCATAATCGTCCGCTTGGAAGATGGGTTGGCGATCGCAGAATAATAATCATAGTACACAGAGAGACTCTGCTGCCCGTTCTCTGGGAGATATTCCCTCGGGTCTACTTTTACAACGATATTGTTTGCCGTCAGCCACTTTCATTTTCAGACTAAGACGCAGCATGGGATGACCTACAGGACCTACTCTGGATCTACAAGATGGACCAATGTTCTTATGAGGATCGTTGGAGGCGCCTGGATGCGGGTAGCGTAAGAAATTCAATTGTTTTGATCATCAATATTTGGGGTAGGCCTTTGTCCGGCAGTGGACGTCTTTCGGCTGATATGATGAACTTATTTTCGGAATATGTCTATTTTAAATCAGGAGTCTATTCATGAAAATCTAAAATGACTCACTCCCAATAGGCTTGTACTTTAGAATTGTAAATCTTTTGAAGATTAAATTTTTACATTTGAAATATTGTATTGATGAGAAATGTTCATTTCAGCTTATTTTTGGCGGCAAAAATCATAATCATGATACGTGGCTTAAGAGGACACTAGTGACGCCTAAAATTACTATTTTATTTTATACCTGTTAATTACACGTTGTATTATATACAATTTCATAATATATACCTGAGTAGGCAGCCTTTGTTCATAGCGATTTCAATGAGCGCACATGCGCAGCCGCAATGTGCCTTAGGCGAACAACAATTGCTGAAATTTGCCTTATTAACTCAAACCAATTGGTGTCTGCAGGCAAAGAATATTTTTACATATTACCTTTGATCTATCAAATTCTTCAATAAAATAAATAAGTGTTTATATTTCCTAGTAATAAGAAAATTCCTTCCAGTAACACAGCATCCATCATTTACCGTTATATCATTATATCTATTACAGTAACAGCAATTGAATGAGTTTAATCGGATTCAAGGAAATCTCCGAGCTAGCATTAATAGCAGCATGCGCAATGCAAGAAACGGGTACTGACTACGCAAAACCTGTCCCATCCAGTAATACTGCCCTTAAACTTCCATCGGAATCAATATAATGCAAGTTTCCACAGCAATCAAATTGTTAAAATGAACGCGTTTTGCGCCAACGCCGCCCCCGGCCCACAATTACGACATTAAAATTATTATTTTATTTCCATTTTTATTTATTATTCGCATTATTATATTGTGTGGAGTTATTATCGGAGAAATGTTTCGTTCGGATAAACGCTTGGCTCGAAACGGCACGCAACCTTCCGCGAGGAGTGAACTTCAGGGTTCCGCGTACTCCTTAATTCCTCACTAGTTTTGAATGATGGTTCTTAATAAATATAGGTAGAAAAAATCTTATCGTGGAAACTTATATGTAACTATCAAATGACTACAAAATAAATTAAGAGGTTAATATATGCAATGTAGGTATTTTTTTATAATAATTGTGTTACAATTTTATAAACGTGACAATAAATATACATGTTATGTGGATATAGACGAAATACATTATTAATAAGTACTTTTAAATATGATTTGTGAGAAACAACTCCTTGAACTCAATTCAAGGAGTTCTTTCTCGCAAATACAGACAGTCGTAACATTACGTAAAAACTTAAGTGTCAATGACCGATCAAAAATGTTAGTAAATACTTGGTTTTAATCTTTTGCCACTTATAAACGTCATTTTATCGTCCATCAGTGGCGCGGGTGGGGCCCAGTTCAATCTCGGTATACTCCACGGAACCCTATAATCACATCAATCGCGCTCTCGTACACACCCTGTCATTTCATTCGACTTTTCTTTCTCATGCTCCCAGACTGCTACTGGATTCCTTCCATCTTTTATTACTTTTTAAGGTGACCGCAATTTTATTTAAACGTTATATCAATAAAATGAGCCACTTAAGGCGTTTATTTTAAGTTCGTCTACCTTATAAACCGCGGATTCACCAAATTCAGTATACAGAACAAACAAGCGGGCGCACAGAATGTTGATATGTTATTATCATGTGACGAACTGTAAAAATCAACAGTTGCACGCACCGATAAGTAGGATAACGTTAGCACAGCTCGTGCTAATGCCAGAACAAACAGAATCCGACTCGTCTTAGGCACTTTGTTGAAATCTCTCGCGTGATTTTATAATATAATATTAACAGTAAGTTATTTAGTGGGCCAATGAAAAGGTACTTAGTATTGGATTACTCAATAAAGACGACTACAGTTTCAATACGCATTATCCCCCCGTATATACTAGCCGTCGCGGAAATGCGGAAAACCTGTCACTTCTCCGCCCGCATAGCTACAGTTTGCCATTGCGCATATATCAGAAACAAAGTGCATCAGTGATACACTTTAGATCGTGACCTCAACAAAGAAACGGAAAGTGTAAGAATTCAACCATCGCAACCATTAAATAACCCACTTGCTTATTATTTGAATAAATAAGGAATGAGGCCGATGCTGTTCTCAGAAGAATCCCGAAGCAATACCCAGATTTAAGCAGGAGGACACACCTTTGATTAGCACCTTTTACTGCGGGTACGCTGCTACCAAAAGTAATCTTAGGCCCTTCAGATTAAGCACAATTCTTAATAGAGGAAGATTTACAGCAGCTTATATCAATGAATTTAATAATAAAGAATCAGGTGTAAAGGAAACTCCACTCTATACCATTGATATAGGAGAACTGACCGCAGTGATCTATCATACGAACGCTCAACTCCTAAAAATCATGTTCAACTTTACGTTAATGTGATACGGGTGACAATTTTAAAGGAAGTCAAACTAATACCTTGTGCCTACAATGTATTATTTGTGATAGAAATCATACATAATCGTCTCCATGCGAGTCGATTTTATGAAGCGAAATCAAATAGAAACTTGTAATGAAAGATGTCGTGTGTTCAACATGTTTGGTATGCAGGACAAATACGCATGGTAATAAAATATTGAACATTTAGTTGTTAATGCTATTGGAGATATCGTCGCGATGGTGCGAGGTGAAAATATTGATGACTGTGTGAATTGATCGAGCACACGTCAATTAGACGACCTGAAGATCAAATATAACTGATTGATACACTTAAACGTGGCTTTAGTTGAAAAGTTGACTGACAGGCATAGCAAAAGGACAAAGTACTTCATTAGGTTCCCGTCGGTAACACGACGGCAATGTTCGCGCCGCACTCCCTGGAATATTTATTAGCAGGATCCGTCACGACGAGCATTGTCCACACATTAGCAGTGTTAGCGGGATGGCTACCTGCGTGTTTGCCTAGACATAACCCCTTCTTGTATTTACCTAGATATCCACACATATCTGGTGTTTCGCAGTCTTACAACACTCTTTGAGCAACGTATTGTTGACGTCGAAGGGAAATCTGCCTTCATGTTTGCGTAATGTATGAGGGAATGCTGATTGTACAAGATGCTTCACATAAATATATGTAAATACTGCCTTACTGGGTCTGAGGAATCATTTACTCGTTGTGTTATTGCCATAAATGGTAGCTTGAGTGCAAATTAGAATTGAAACGTAGTGTCTATTGGACATTGAACTGAAATCAAACAAAGGTTTAGTGAGGCAAATATCGAATATCTCGCATGGCCGCGCCTGTAAGGAAATGCGCTTGGTGTGACAATGTTGCCACATTAACGGCCACACTGCATTAACATTAGCGGACATAAAATAACCGCCAATAAGTCGAAGCTCGCATCAAACCTTCAACAAAGCAACAGGTTCTTGGCTCTACAAACAGACAGTGTTTACATTACGATCCTGGGGCTTCATTTAATAATTCTCGGGAACTAAAAGCCTTTGAACATTTCATCAGATGACCCTCGCTGTTTGCACACACTCTTGCCTCGAGATGCTAATGTGGACACAAGGACCTGTATCGCCGATCTCTGATGCTTTTATTGTTAGCCCTTCCAATAGCTTTGGCTTCTTCTATTTCACTTCAATGTTCGATACGATATCTTGTGCAAACATGCCTTGGAATTCTTGCTTCTTTTCTATCGTGTTATTTTTTAGAAGTGCTTAATGGGTTAAAATTAATGGACATTAGTGTCGTAACTTTTCAATATTCTTGTTATTAAATCTTGATGCTGTTATTACTTTTTAGGCGCTATTAAACAAAAACAATCACATTAGCTACATGCAACGTAACGCGAGCATGCAGTAGTGTATCGGGAAGCTACGGCTCACACGAAACGAGACAAGTGTTTGAGCAAAACAAAAGGTGATAAGGAGAGGTAAATAACCCGCGCCATTGACGGCGTGACGCCGCGCTGCGCTCGCGCCTCGCGACGCCGGCCGCTCTGCCGCCGGCACTACTGACGTGCTCAACAGCTGTTTAACGCTTCAGACACTGCGCTGAAATATTTTCAGCACCGACTATTTAACCACCGGTGGGTACCGATTTGAATGGAGCCATTTCAAACTCGCCGACAGATTCATATAGTACGACATATTTTAGAATTGAAATGATAACTTCAGACTGCGAAGCGCGATCTGTATGATTCTCAAACGTCGCGTCGTGTACGTAAACATTTGTTCCACCGGTTTCTAATAGATACTCATTACAACCGTACTAATGCTATTGAATTCCAAATCATTTGGCCTCTTAATTTTATTCAAAATACCGCAACAGCAGCGGTAAGTAGAAAGAGATCGACTCGCTTATTGTGATGATAATTATTTTCAGAAAACAAAAACTAGAAAGCGGTCGAACGAAGATGCCTATCTGTTAATTATTGTCACCAAAATGGCGGCCGTTATTGTGAATACCTTGAGATGGCCGAGTGACAAATCGTCGGGTCTCATATGCGTTCCGTTTGATTGACGCGTGCCAGATATTTATTTATGCGTAGAAAGCGCAAATAAAAACGAGTTCTTTAACAGTGCGTTTGAGATAATGAATCGATGTTTACGAAGAGGTGCGCGATCCACCGTCGCTGCATTGACGGCCGATTAATACGCACGGAATCCACACGCGCTGTCAGTTATTAAGATAATATTTGTGATTGGAAAATATCGAAATCGTTGAGACAATTTCGAAGCGTATAACAACGGGCCGGGGTCAAATATTGACAGTTCTCACGAGCGTCGCAGCGGACGCGACGCGGCCTCGCTGACCGCCCTTATTCCTTCCGCTTTTCACACTTATAGGTAATAATCGATCGCTTTTATTGCGTGCCGTGTGTAGGCGCGCCGCCCGCCGGGTGACACTTCGAAGAAACTTCACGTACGGCGTCGTTTGCCTTCGAACCTAACGCGAGACGAACGTTAAGTGGACCGACAAACCGGAGCGGTGCATAACTCGTGATTTCATCGGAACACATGAACCCGTATTTAAATCTTTTGTCATCAATTTATCTGTTGTGGATTGACTGACGCATCGGTAACCGTGTGAAATGTGAATATGTGAGGTAAACCTCGCAGCTCACCTTTATTTGCTTTATTAACTTATTTTGTAAACCAACAAATATCCATCATCGTATAAAGGTCTTTGTGATGTGAGTGTTTGGCTTGACTCATTATTTTCAAAGGGAAGAGTCATTGATTCGCGAAAGTGAGACGCGAAACTTTTCCCTAAGCCACAGCTAAAAAATGTTTACATGTCTAAATACCGTAATTTTTATTGTTTGTGTACATATCCCCATACAATATAGTCTTCGCTGCATACCGGTATATGTTAGACTCTAATATTCAACAATTCGTACGCATTAGAAATACAGGTCTTTTATTTCTACTGCATTATTTATTTCGCCTTTTATTGTATGTATGAAAACGTTAGGTCACTTACTTATAATAATTCAGAAACATTTACGAGACATATTTTGTATTATGACGGTCACCGTAGCCTAGTTGGTAGTGCTCCTGCCTACGAAGCTGGTGGTCCTGGGTTCGAATCCCAGTAAGTGCAAATATTTGTGTGATGAGCACGAATATTTGTTTCTGAGTCATGGATGTTTTCTATGTATTTAAGTATTTATCTATCTATATAAGTATGTATATCGTCGCCTGGTACCCATAGTACAAGCTTTGCTTAGTTTGGGGCTAGGATGATCTGTGTGACATTGTCCCCAGATATTATTATTATTATTATTATTATTTATCATTCAAATGACGTCAAACATTCAAGCAAACGACAAAATCCATCTCTCCAGGTGATCAATATCTCAATATTTAAGGATTTATGTAAGTAAGGGAAATAACGAATCGCAATAATAGTTTTAATAAACCCATTTCGATCCAATTTTGTTTATGGAAACATGTGTTAAAGGCTTTCATAGTAAAATAAGGAAAGTATTTTTGGACTCAAACAGGAACACGGACTTTAAGGAAATCGGTACTTATTAAGTGCCTGTGTTTATATAAAATGGCTATGTGCCCGTGTAAGATCTGAGCATTCTACTTAAGCTATAATAATTTTATTAACGCATGTTAAGGGCATTGGATACACTAAAAGTGTGCAGAATTCATTTTTGGCAACATTAATTCAAAGTGTAAACAATAGAAAAGTTGTGAAATAAATTATCTAGGTATCGGCTAAACTTGATCAATGGAGGCGATAAGCGGATGATGTACTCTGTGTTTGAATAAAATATGGCCGACTTATGTCATTTCCTTTGTAGACATTATTTTCAAACAATACCATTTACGTCCACTTAACGTCAGATATGTGAGTAATGATGAACAGGAATTCGGCATTCTTGTTGAGGTCTGTTTACATGAGATTACGTTGAGTTGCGGAAACAAATGTATGTCATAGAACCGAATCTTCTATGAAATCAGATGCTGGTCATCAATGTCAATAACGCCGGTATCATCAAAAGATATCAGTATGCAAAACAATATTAGGTAGGTATTTTTTTAAATCTTCCGTTACATACATAACATTTGCTTTGTAAAGGCTTTGTGGAGGCTTGTTATTAGCAATATGTCAATCTATCTGTAATATTTAATTGGTTATTAGTCTGCAAGCCTTCTGTAAAAAAAATCTCCGTAAATATTAAAACAAATTATGGTGTTTTATCAATCAACACAGTGATTTTATCAATCACTTGTAGTGTATTTGTTAAAAGAGTGTTTAAACTTATAATTTACAATTTTTAAACCCTTCAATTTTCATCCAACCCGTTCAGCCCAATCAAACTTACCATTTATTTTAGCAGTAAAATACCTAAAAGAATAGCCATGATGTAATTTAGTTGTTCAATTAATTATTAATTTCATTTATTTTGCTTAAGTTGATAAAGTTGGTACACGTTTTGAGACTAGACCCAAATAAAATTGATTGAACAACTAGCTATGCCCTGCGGTTTCATCCGCGTTAAACTTTATAAAACATCCATACATCCATACTCACAAACTTCACAAATGCAAGAATGCTAAGTATTGATAATATATTAAGCTTAAGATGTACTGAAAATGACTGGTGAGGCTGCTCTGAATTGGTATTAGATCATCAATTTTTACTGCGTTTAAGTGAAAATTTGATTTCACATAAACGCAGTAAAAATTATTGACCATTCTTTTTTGTTTATTTGCTTTAATACACACATACTAATAATATGTAGTTTATAAAATGATATTATAAACTATTTTTAGTACTTTAATATCTCCTCTAGCGGGTCTGCCGAAACAAAATTTCTGTCTTCTGAAATAAGCAGCACCCATGTACTATTTGTTTCTTCTTCATTTCATTTACTTGCGTTATTTCTGTGAGTACAAAATCCACTAAAATTAAACCACTTGTGCGACTCCCATCTATAGCCTGACCTACGTTCTACGAGCCTAGTTGCTTCACCTCTCCGATCACTTACGAACCGCTGAGAGCTATAAGCGCCTCAATATCTATATACATATAATAAAATCGTAGGAAAGTCAAAACTGTACATTGAATATTTTTTAAAAGGATACTTGGGGCTTGATCTACAATCGATAACGAAGCCAAAAATATAGTTTTTAGAATTTTTGTCTGCTTGTCTATATGTATGACCGGGCTAAACTCAAAAGTACTGCATGGATTAACTTCAAATTTTGCATGAATATTACTAAGAGGTCGGGTCAACATATAGGCTACATATTATCACGCCATCAGCTAAGGGGGAGGAGCTGTGATAATTTATAAAAATTAACGCGGGTAAAACCGCGGGGCACAGCTAGTTAACTATAAAAGTGTATTTCAATTTAACAAAATACTCGTAGGCGTATTTATGTCTTCATACACTGATTAAATTCGCAAGTTTTATGAGAAACCTTCTGACAACTATTAGCATGCTAATCAATGCTGCTACCGCAAGTTATTGGATATTTAAATTATTTAAGGCCACAGCCTAAGGGAAACCCAAGTGGCTCCAAAGAGAAACGGTGGAAATCTCATTGTTATTTACATAGTTGCCCATTTGGTAACACCAGATAAGGCTAGGGCTGGGCCATGCCATACAATGGACGCGTGATGACTATAAACCTATCGTTAAACCGTGCCCTAACCGACGTTTAATTACCTAAGGCTTGCGGTGATCGTAAAGCTTAGGAAACTAATGCCCTGACCGCAGATAGGTCACTTGTCTAGCGGATGTATTACAATGTAAGCTAGAAATCTCCTGAGCCCAAGTAAATATGTACTTCCAAGTCAGTTCATGGCAATGATACAATATAGTGACTGCACGTGTGGCGCAGCGGCTAAGACAGTCGCCTCGCCGCTTCGTGTCGCGGGTTCGAGTCCCCACGCCGGACAACAATTTGTGTGACCCATAAATAGTTGTTCTGTGTCTGGATGTAATTAGTGTACGTCTATTAAATGTTTGTAAAGTACCCTGCGACACAGGGATTAACCTAGTGAGGGCGTTGTCTTTAAAAAAAAAAGAAAACAAAAAAAAAACATTGTTCACACAGAGTTACATCTTGACACCTTTGGTGTACAACTTTTCTTATTTTGGATCCTTCTTTACTAATTGTAGTTATCATTTTTTTTTTTTAAACTAGAAAACCCAACGTAGTCAAGTTGGACAGACGAACTTGCAACAGTGGCGGCAAGTTGCAAGATACGGGCAGTGCAATACCAGCCTTTGTGAAGATACTTGAGGCAGGGCTTCGGCTAACAGTGAACTTCTTTCGGCGGATTTGGAGGAATAACGAATGATTTTCTGTCACAATATGTGCTTAGTTTTTTTTTTTAATAATAATATTTAGGGACAATGTCACACAGATCAACCTAGCCCCAAACTAAGCAAAGCTTGTACTATGGGTAGCAGGCGACGATATACATACTTATGTATATAGATAGATAAATACTTATATACATAGAAAACATCCATGACTCAGAAAAAAATATTCATACTCATCACACAAATATTTGCACTTACCGGGATTCGAACCCAGGACCACCAGCTTCGTAGGCAGGAGCACTACCAACTAGGCTACGGTGACCGTCAAGTTGGACAGACGAACTTGCAACAGTGGCGGCAAGTTGCTGGATACGGCCAGCGCAATACCAGCCTTTGTGAAGCTACTTGAGGCAGGGCTTCGGCTAACAGTGAACTTCTTTCGGCTGATTTGGAGGAATAACGAATGATTTTCTGTCACAATATGTGCTCAGTATTTTTTTAATAATAATAATATTTAGGGACAATGTCACACAGATCAACCTAGCCCCAAACTAAGCAAAGCTTGTACTATAGATATGTAGATAGATAAATACTTATATACATAGAAAACATCCATGACTCAGAAACAAATATTCATACTCATCACACAAATATTAGCACTTACCGGGATTCGAACCCAGGACCACCAGCTTCGTAGGCAGGAGCACTACCAACTAGGCTACGGTGACCGTCAAAACCGTATTTAAACTGATTAACTCTAGTCAAGGGCGAACTTCTTATTGTAACTGGAGGCACATAATACGGACTCGTGTTCTTAGCTGCCAACACCATGAGTTCGCTCTTCACTGAGTTGTATCTTAGCCCATGTTCCCTAGCGTACTTTTCGCGTATACCAACTAGCTTTCGTAAGCTAATAAGTGAGCTCTACGATATATATTTATTTTAATTTATCAGTTGACACAACATATATTAATCACACTAATATTATAAAGGCGAAAGCTTGTGAGTGTGCGATTGTGTGAGTGTCTATGTTTGTTACTTCTTCATGTCTAAACGGCTGGAGCGATCTTAATAAAATTTGGTATGGAGTTAGATGACAACCTGGATTAACATATAGGCTATAATTTATAAAGTTTAACGCGGGCAAAACCGCGAGGCACAGCTAGTAATATAATAATAGTAATGTGCACGTCTTTTATATATACCAAATTTCATTAAAATCGCTCCAGTCGTTTAGACGTGAAGAAGTAACAAACATACACACTCACTAACTTTCGTCTTCATAATATTAGTGCGATATAACAGGCATGCATATTAACTACTAAGTACACTATCAGGTATATCAGTCACCAAAAAACTACTCGAATCGTTATTTTTATTTGAGCTCCTAAAAACTCTGTCCATCAAAACAAACATGCATTTTAAAAATCAATATCGAACCCTTCCCGATCAAATAAACCATCTCGATTCAAATAAAATCGACAAAAAGTCTTGGGACACAAAAAATCGTAATCGAATACGTCCGATCTGTCACCCATCATTGTATTATAATATTTGTATCGAACATATTTATATTGTTGGATATAACTACATAACATTGAATAGCTTTACGAGTTACAATAATATGTTATCTATGATTAATTATTTTTCATGAAAGATATATTTTCTTAGTTTATTAAATACACCTTATTTGTATCGAACATATTTATATTGTTGGATATAACTACATAACATTGAATAGCTTTACGAGTTACAATAATATGTTATCTATGATTAATTATTTTTCATGAAAGATATATTTTCTTAGTTTATTAAATACACCTTATTTGCGCAGAATGTTTTCGGCTACCATAAATAAAATATAACTAGCCTTCTTATGAATCTACCCAACATAACCGACCTGAGGTTTTAGCTCCAAAGAGTTTTAGGTTCTCTATGGTTTTATTTTGCTAGACGGCTCGAGTCTTCATTTCTCTCTATTCTTATTTCCGGTGGAGCAGTCGAAGCCTTCTAGGCTAGCTATAAAAGTGGAGTTTAAATACCACGAAGTGTGCACATGGCCCAAAACAATTGACATTTTTATATTAAACTAGCTGTGCCTGTGTGAACTTTATAAATAGCCTATGTGTTAATCCAGGGTGTCAGCTAACTCCACACCAAATTTTATTAAAATTGCTCTAACCATTTAGACGTGAAGGAGTAACATACAAACACACGCACATACTCACTAAATTTCCGCTTTATAATATTAGTCTGATTTATTATATAATGTTTTATTATATTGATTGTAAATTTTGTCCAACAGTTAAAAAAACTCTTTAAAAAGTTAATGTATGCACTAGGTCAATACATTAAATAATTTCTAAAACTTTCAAAGTATAGGTACACCTTGAAATAGGAGAATTACACAATAATATTACTGCTACAAGAATCATATTCTATTATATAATATTGATATTATAATCTTCAACATTATTACAACAATTTCTAAACTAAAATAAAACATTACGAGGTGACAAGTCATTTTTAAACCACAGGACCTTGTCACTTCCTAATAAAACGGCACACCCCGCTGCGCAGTCGCACCCCATTTACAAACAATGCACCAGCCACCATTTATATTCGCATCCCATTAATTCCTCTTATAACACTGATTATAAAACGACAGCGATTGTTTATCGCTGCTGGTCCAAGCCCGAATCAAACTCAAGTACTACTTACTCATACAATCAGATAATACCAAAATACGCATCGAACACAATAATTGATGATTTAATTCAACCAGTATGACGTGAAAGTAAGATCGTGTCTTAAAAATACCAAGCTCGCATACCTAAAATAATTGATAAATCAATGCAGTTCTCAACGCGAGGGGCACTAAATCAAATCGAACAGGCGACCGTCTATCATAACATTTTGACGTAGAGAAACGTGCTCGATATTAAACTGTTACCGCTAGATGGCGCGATAACGGCCTGTCAAACTCACCTGTCATTAGCTTATTAATGGCGCCCAAACGCCATTTTGATAGAGTTTAAAAGTTATTTGTGTTTTATTGGCCCTTTGTCTCACTTTGTATGTTCATTAATTTTACAGACCAACATGACAATTTATTAAAGATCTATACAATTATCAATCATGTCCACCATTAACTACCTTTAGATAGATAAGCTGCAACTAAGCCAGGCTTATCAACAAGATTAAATAACAAAGAGTAGATAATTTACTGATATCATTTTATAAACCAACGATTTAAATGATCTAATTAAAATCTGCGACATTGAATGCGTAATAGCATGTACACCAGTATTTTACAGAATACAATGGATCACCCACGCACTGTCTGGCGTGAAACTTGCACATCCTCTTGCAATTTGAAACAATCTGCATATCTACATACGCGTCATTCACGTCTAAAAATAATGTTAATTCAATTTATGTGTTTACAAAAAGTTAACAAACCAGACCGACTTAACACTTTCGCTATTATCCTTCTTTTTTTCAAAGGCAACACTGTCTTATTTAGCTAAACATTTGGGAAGCAGTTAGTTAAGTAAATATTTGGATGAACGAAATGTGGTCTTAAAAGATTGTTATAAGATTCAAATTACTGTTACATTTTGGATGAGTTATGTCGTTTAGTTTGGGAATACGAGTATTGCCGGGACCACACACGGACGCAAGTCAACATCGGTCCCTAGAACAACACCATAGCACTTAGTATACTTTACAGGTAAACTAGTAGCTTTGAAGGCACACGTCACAAATTGATATGCGCTCGCGCCTCTAAATCTGACAAGTCTATTGCAGAGTATTTATAATAAATATATATTATATTAAAGATAATGGGTTTACGGATATTGAGCCTTTAAGTCTTGAGTTTTATACATACATAATTGAGTGTCCTACATGTCAGAAACAAAAAATCAATTAAACCTTCTGTAGATATTTCGGATACTCCTCAGGACCTCCATACAAAGAAACGGGTTTCCAGATGATTTAATTACAGTTACTAAAGCGATAAAAGTAACGTACGAGCCACTACGGGGTAATGAATAAACCACAAGTGAAGGCAGTGGGCGAAGCTACCGGTAGCCAGACTCCCCGACGACACACGAAGATATACGAACACACACGACCAGACGTCAAAACGAATGACATTTAAAGTGCAGACACTGCAGAAATGGCACAGCTGGAGATGCATCAACGTATTGAATAATACGACGTAACTAAGAACATATATTTCATTTAGGAATACCTATACTATTATTTTCCCTAATGTGATTATTAAAAACGATAAATAACAGATAATTTTATGCCACAATAGACCATAAAAGCTTATGGCTTTAAAGCCAGTGTCTTCGTGAATTAATAGACGAACAACACGTCCCTAAATACCGACCTTACTATGTGTCTTCATGCACTGAGCTGAGCTACTTAAATATTTAGTTAGTTAGTATCTAGTTTTATTAGCTGGACAACATGAGCTCTTCTTCACCTGTACCTATACTCCAGTGAAGCAGTCATAGCATCCTAAGCTAACTGGAAACGTGATAAAAATATGCATGTCTCTTTGGTGGCGAATTGTGTGTGCTTAATAATGTATTAGAGTTCTTAAGTATAAATTGATAGCTAATTTTTTTAATTTATGCATATTAGATTGATTATGGTTTCTCTTAAAAAATATTTAGATAATGATAGCGGTAATTTTTAGAATGCATGGATCTTCTAATGTAAGAACAGAATTTATGATTGTCACGTGCTACTATGCTCACTAAATTTATTAGCAACGATTGTTCATGTCTTTCCATAGTGTTCGATTAATTAATCGAAGAAAATTAATCTACGACCATAGACACGAGTCTTTTTCAGTGATTTTATTGACTGAAGAAGACATGAGACTCCGTCGTACGGCTACGAAGCATGATAAGAACAATAAGACATTTCGAGAATCAGTACTACACAGTAATTACTGACCCTGACTACTAAGCCAGAAGTCTCCACTTTTCGAACTTAATCACTTCTGGCTTAGATCGACAAATCTCTATGTCATGCGCAATTAATAATAATAATATAATAATAATAATAAAAATCATTTATTTTTCTCATCACAAAGTTAACACATACTACTACATGCTAAACATTTAGGTACGAATACCTAAGGTATTTATTAGGCTATATAATTAGGTATCTATATGACAATTTATTTAGAAATATAAGTATGTTTTCTGGTTGCCATACTACAGACTCTGCCTAGTTTGGGAGTGTGTTAGTTGTCCATATAAAAAAAATAACTCAAACAATGAGGACATAAAACTTACTTTACATATAAATAACAGAAAGACTCATTTGACACAAAATTGTGACAGCTCCTTACAAACTTTGAGTTAGTAGAACAAAGGGGAAAGTATGTAGCTAAAGTTAATGACATTGATTCCTGAAAACTAAGGCCACAAATACCTTGATACTAAAACTTGGCCGTCCGGGGTGGCGACAGGAAGAGGCGTGGCGGCCGCACATTAGCGACTGTTCGGGGAACAGCTCCAATATCATCGACATTTATAATACACGTCACATTTAATTGAGAAAAATGCGGTAATTGGTACTTAGCGACAGATATGAACTATTGGAATTAATTTTAAACTATAAAGGTTAGCAGGAGCTGTAGTATGAAGTTAATTAGATTCATATCTAAAACAATTGCATGGCGTATTTGCACCACGAATTCCTCTTTGAAGTATACTGAGTTATTAAATAAGTTCTCGTTTACAAAATATATACCATTTGTTTTTTTATAGGTGATTAAAGACCAAGAAACATATAAGGGCTATGTTGCAGTCAGCAACTAATTGTTCTATCATTACTATTGGTGTGTAAACTATTCCTCTCGGTTGTTGGATATTTTTTGTGGGTGCAATTTTGCAAATGGGACGGAAATGTGTTACAGGAAGACGGAGAAGCGCGCAAGCGCACGCTACTTGATATGAGCACGCGCGGTTGCAGAGATGGCTGTGTCACGGTGCGAATGCTTTTTTGCGTATTGTCGGTCACATTATGCCATGATATATTGGATAACTCACATTATGAATAAATTAGCTTTATAAACATTTCATCTCAATTTTATTATACGGAATTTACGGAATGATAGCATATCCGATGATATATCATATGCGACTACTGTAAGGCTCGCTCGTTTTGTTATCATTAATAATATTAACGCCATTTCTTGAATGTTTTTTTTAAATATAAACCAATTAACAAAGTCCTTTAATTATATGTGATTTCGTGTTTGTTCAAGATTCATCACTTGGCTCAGTGCGAAAGTTGTGTCTTCAATTATTAGATTTCAATTAAGCCATATAGTAGTTTTTAATTAATGAGTTTTAGTTAGTTAATGAACTATTTCGTCCATTTAATTTAAGTATTATCTTGTCTTAGGTAATCTGAAAGTAAGTGACATTCACCAAAAATTTAAGCTACATAAAACTTAACAGGTGTTACAAGATTTTCTTGGGGATTTTTGGACATTTTTAGTCATATAACTATTTTAATAAATTATACACACACATATTCAGAAGGTAGTGGTGAATAGTGCTAACTTAGCGCTTAAACTAGAAAGAATGGCAAGATCTAAGAAGTGCTTTAAAAGTACTACCTAACATAACTCTTTACCGGTCATTCCATAATGATACAAATGTGGTAAGTTTGTGTTATTGAAGACTATCACGTGCATTGAACATGCACGATCTCTAATACAAGCAACAGATTCAAATCTCGTACAGAAAGCAAATGAAGGTAGGTACAGATCAAACAACTTACCTTCTTACTACCAAAATCACTAATTTCCAGTGAAACCACTAAACCTCATCATCAAACAAACGATCCAGCTACCCAGTTACGGACCACACGGGGATCACGGCCGTCCACTCCAATTATGTGACAACAGAAATGAGTCGAGAGCGCAAACATGCGGGGGCGATCGTAACACGGTAGTGGAGTGACCCTCACTCAGCCCTCTGGGAGGTGCTCAAGGTGGGGGATCCCCACAATGTAACATTTGTTTGGTTAAAATGAGCTGATATCAAAATATACTATAGGTACTTCTAGGGACAGACAACGTCACGTGTTAATTTTTCTTGACGCCACTTCCGTGGATACAATTTGATCATGAAAGCGTATTTATTACGTATATGTAATAAGGGCAGTTTTCGTAATGCAAGATTTTTTGCAAGGGAATTGCAAGGGTCAGTAATTACTGTGTAGTCTTGTTTCTGCGATCGATGTTTATTATTATTTTTTTCCTTTTTTTTGCTTCAATGTCTGGTAAAATTAAAATTGTACCTACATATTATTTATTTTTAACAGAGGGTGACCTCTAACACAGGTTTTCGTTTGGAAATCTACATTAGACACCAGTCTCTCACATTGGTGAAATTTTAACGTTCTCTAATTGTAAGACCTATTAGACCTAGACGTATTGTGAGAGAAATATTAAATTATTTTATTATAATCATCAGCCTCGCTACTTCATCATCAGCCTCGCTACTACCTCAACGCCGCCCCCTTTTTTCGGTTCAACCGTCGCACAGGAGAAATCTTTGTGTGACCCATATAACGGTAGTTCTGAATTTTTTAAATTCTTTCGCGGTGTAAGGGTAATAGTAAATATTTTTAACAGAGGGTGACCTCTAACACAGGTTTTCGTTTGGAAATCTACATTAGACACCAGTCTCTCACATTGGTGAAATTTTAACGTTCTCTAATTGTAAGACCTATTAGACCTAGACGTATTGTGAGAGAAATATTAAATTATTTTATTATAATCATCAGCCTCGCTACTTCATCATCAGCCTCGCTACTACCTCAACGCCGCCCCCTTTTTTCGGTTCAACCGTCGCACAGGAGAAATCTTTGTGTGACCCATATAACGGTAGTTCTGAATTTTTTAAATTCTTTCGCGGTGTAAGGGTAATCTATACATATAATAAATCTGTAGAAAAATCATTTTTGTACATGAAAAGAAAATCCAAAAAAAATAGCCAGGGTATTAAAGGACAACCAATAGAACCCATTTCCAGCATTTTTAGAATTTTTGTCTGTTTGTCTGTTTATATGTTCGGGTATCACGTAAAATATACGAAAGCAATGTAGATAACTTTATACACAACGATTGAGCGTAACTTGAGGTAACATTTAGTTTTTGTTTTATTGCAATCGGTTCAGTCTATCAAAAGATATTAGATTTTAAAGTAATCATGGAGAAAAATAACACACATTTCGGTACTTCAAGATGAACTAATGTTTATAGTTGAACTAAACTGTCCGATAGATGTCTTTGTGCATATTATGACATCTCTTTTCTGAATGAACTAGGTTGATAGTTGATTTTTGTTTCGATAGATGTCGTTGTGTATTTCTTTTGACTCGCGGTGTTAATTTTGCCCGTGTTTGCTGATTGCATGAGTTACGTAGGGTTTTGAATGTTCTGAATTGTTTCGACATAAGGTCTTGGCTGCCTAGAAATATGTCGTTGTCCAAAATTGGTTATTAAAAAAATCTGTTTTCTTTGGGCAAATTGAATTATGTAAAAGGTTGGATTTGTTATAATTTCATTTTAAATTATTGATAGTTGATTTTTATTTCGATACATGTCGTTGTGCTTGATAGTTGATATTTATTTCGATAGATGTCGTTGTGCATTGCTTTTGACCCGCGGTGTTAAGATTTGCCCGTGTTTGCTAATTGCATGAGTTACGTAGGGCTTAGAATGTTCCGAATTGTTTCGAAATAAGGTCTTGGTTGGCTAGAAGTATGTCGTTGTCCAAAATTGGTTATTAAAATATTCTGTATTCTTTGGGCAAATTGAATTATGTACAGACGCCAGCACATCAAGCTACCCCAATCTGTCATATTTCCCCAATTGAAAGTGAACCTTATTCGTATGTGATAAAGTTGGAATTCTATAAAAGAAATTTGACAGATTGGGGTTGCTGGATGTGCTGGCGTCTGTACATGATTTGTTATAATTTAATTTTAAATTATAATGTCAATCGATCAAAAGTTTGTGCTGTCGATTCGTTTGTAACGCGAATGTACAGACGATTCGAATTTTATTGAGCCTGTCCGATTGAATGTATTTGGATGTAGTAAATTAACCCGGTCTCTCATAATTTTCTCAGCACAAATCTATATACCTACCTATGTAAAAGAGGAAACTGACTGACTGACATATCAACGCACAGCCTGAACGGCTGGGGTTAGAGACTTGAAATTTTGCCGGTAGGTACTTTTTATGACGTATGCATTCACTAAGGAAGGGGTTTTTGGAAATACTAACCCTAAAGGGGTAAAACAGAGAATGAAAGATAATGAAAGATTTTGAAGTTAAAGGCATTGAAACTGATATTTAGTAGTTCAGCCAAAAATAAAAATAAATATTTTAGAATTTTTGGAAATTCCACCCCAAGGGCGTAAAATAGGGGATGTAAGTTTGTATGAAAAGTGTATAATTTTTTATGTGAAAAGAATGAAAATTGGTATTTGGCCTTTCCGTTAAAAATAAATAAATATGTATTTCAGGATTTTAGGAATTTCCACTCCTAAGGGCGCATAATAGGGGATGTATGTTGCGTGTGGGTATACCTATAATGGTTGTGAGACTTCAAGTCAAAACTTTGCATCGTGTTATAGAGTCTACTATTATGCCTGGATCCGCCCAGGGAGAAGCAGTGTTCGTGTCACGTATTCCGTTAGTGCCAAATGATCTCCCTTTTCAGTTTAAAATACTGTAATTCCCTATAAAAGTGTGTGTCACGATAACCATCAACAAATTGCAAAGGAAAACCCTCAAGTTAGCTGGAATTGACTTGAGGAAGGCGGGCAGGTTCACGTGGCGTGCTCACGTGTGAGTTCATCCCACAGTCTGATCCATGTAGAGCGAGGACCTACGTCTTTTGCTGAGCGCCGTAAAGTGGATGATATTGAACATCCCACATACCAGGCCGCTTGCAGAGCACGCCATTTATTAGTTGGAGGTAAGCATTGGGATGACGCTCTAGCGGAAGCATGCGTGAGCGATAGTCCACATCGCTTGCGACATTTGTTTGCCATCTTACTGACCTTTTGTGCGTTATCAGACGCTAAACAGTTATGGCAAAAGTACCATGACAAGTTTGCTGAAGATTTTATGAGACATGTACAACTAAATACTGATGGACAAATTACTGACAGGGTACGTGAAAATTGTCACAACAGGTCCGTATTGGCTATTCAAATGATAGTTATAAGTATAGGAGGGAACCCGATCAGTCAGAGGCTGCGAAAAGGCACAGGAGTTTTTTATTGTTAAAAATAGGCGATGGCACATACCCCGTACAAGAAGATGGAAAAGTTATTTTGATTGGTAATCTCTGTTCTTAGGTTACACCACAGCAAGAGCTAATTTCTTCTGTGTACGGAGATACCACAAACATGGGAAATCAAGCCGGTTCTTGGCTATGTCAGCGAGCTATTTTGACTCCCCACAATGAACAAGCTGCGGCAATTAATTTCAAAATATTGAGTCATGCGTCCGGTAATAGTAGAGAATATAGCTCAATAAATACATTTAAGGAAGAAGATAACGCCACGCACTACCCGGTAGAATTTTTGGATTCCCTCAGCACGCCCGGACTTTCAGCCCACAAAATAGTTTTAAAAATTGGTGTACCAATCATTCTCCTCAGAAATT
Organism: Pseudoips prasinana; assembly: GCA_951640165.1. Taxonomy (NCBI): domain Eukaryota; kingdom Metazoa; phylum Arthropoda; class Insecta; order Lepidoptera; family Nolidae; genus Pseudoips; species Pseudoips prasinana. The sequence continues at coordinate 23,460,584 of OX621251.1, read as the reverse complement.
AATATCCTCCCAAACTTTGTAACGGCACTCGGCTCAAAGTCACAAATCTGCAACATTATCGAAGCTGAAATATTAACTGGTTGCGGCGCCGGTGATATTGTTTTTATTCCAAGGATACCTATAATTCCTAAAAACTTTCCTTTCTCTTTCAAACGAGTGCAATTCCCAGTCAGTCTCTGTTATGCCATGACGATTAGTAAAGCTCAGGTCCAGACATTATCCGTTGCGGGGGTGGACCTAAGTATTGGATGCTTTTCCCATGGTCAACTATACGTAGCTCTTTCACGCGTAAACAACCCCAATAACGTTTTTGTGTACGCTTCAGATGGTTTCACACGTAAAATAAAGAAGCACTAAATTAAATAAAAAAATGTTTTCGGTATCCTCCCACCGCGCTTTACACTAAAAATACATTGTTAAGTTCCGACATCCACGCGAACGAAGTCGCGGGCACAGCTAGTAGTAAATACGGGCGGCTGCTTTAAAAAAAATGGGAAATGGAAATATAAAATATTTAATGACACTTAAAACCAAACAATATATCGAATTGATAATTATGATAATAAAAGTGAATAATAAATAAATTAAGTAAATAATAGTAATGTTTCAGAAACAGATATACTTTATCTATAATTATTTTTATTAAGTTCTTAGTATACTTAATGAGATACAAACAGTACCCTTGAATGTTAGTGGGTGCTTATTAACAAATAGGAGCGATCCAAAAAACCTTTTAAGACCACCGGTGTTATATCAGTAAGTCAAATGAAGCGAGAAATATATCCAGTCATTTTAGGATTGGAAATATTGAAAGCAAAACTATAGACTATTATTATCTCTCACATATTTAAGCTAAATATCCTGTTGTCTGGCTGACGGCAATGAATATTACACCATGTCATTCATGAGGGGTGTAGATGGTTTCTTACGGAATATGAACCAGAAAACAGGAGGCTTACCGACTAATTCGGGTCATCGTGATCACGGCTTCCATTATTCTCATGTGCTCCATGAGAATAACTATAATGGGATAGTAACTCTTTCCGCTTTAATAATATGTAAAGTAACTAAAATAAATTGAATCATGCCCAATAATTTATAAAATATTTACAAAAAAGTTCTTGTCACCATGATTCAGCACAATAGCGCTAAATGAATAATTGACAACCTGCCAAACAAGTACAATGAAGGACAAAACATAGCTCAATATAGTGTAGCTTCAGCTTTGGCGCCAGCATTGTGGCCACTCTTTAGACCATCCAAATAAAATCACGGGCTACTTGACGTTAGAAATATTATAATAGACGAAAATTGTAATGTTCCTTTTTTAAACAAATTAAATATGCACTTTTTGTTACAGTGAAAGCACTGGGTGGAAGGTCTCTCAAAGCATTGCAAAGTTGTTATCATATAGCCAACATTAAAAGTAAATTATCTATAAAAAATATTAGGCACATTCATGGTTAGTAACGCAACACAAGCAAAAATTGAAGTAGTCTGTAAAGCATATATTCCTTTTTGGAAAGTTATTGTTATCAACGATCCCGAAAATCAATTTAGAGCGTGTGTTATATCCTCGCCGGTTCTTTAAACCCGCTAGTTTTCCACGAGAGAAATGATATAGCAAGTTGGCACATCCACTTAGTTTTATTGGTTAAAATAAAAAAACAAACAGCGGTAAAAACACTCTGTAAACAAAAATACTTCTAAGTAGGTGTTGAGACAGAATTTCTGAGTTGATTCTTACCCCGAATCGGTTTTGGTAGTTTCTTGATATTGTATACCTCTACATATATGTATATATTGATATTGTATACCTCTACATATATGTATATATAGTTTAGCAGTGGTAGTATGGTGCAGGGGTTAAGATAGTCCCTTGCTACTTCACGCCACGAGTTCGAATCCCGCACAGGACAACTTTTTATGTAACCCATACGTAGTTGTTCGAAGTCGGGGTGTTCTTTGCGTCTGTCAATTATATTTTTGTAAAGTAAATTGCGACCCACGGATTCATTTAGCTAGTGCGGGCGTTGTCAATTTTAAGGGAAAAAGAAAAGCAAAGGAATAGTCGAATTGATCGCAATAATAACATTATTTTATCGTACCGATATTGTATATATTTATTAAATAGTATATATTTGAAAAATGAGGTCGCATCGAATGTATTACTATTAAGCATGAACTGAAACATTGTATTATTTCTATTGTTATTATGTATTCCATCTTCTTTCACGTTAGATAGACATGGGAGCGAAATACCAGCTTTGGCTTATCTCATTTACCTACCCTTTTGAGAAACCATTCCAGAAGGAAAGTAAACATTTATTAATAACAGTCAAACTAAGTAATAACAAAGTCTACCAACGTTTTCAGTTTCCCTAAAACTCTGTTAATAATGTGTATGCAAATTAACGCTAAGTAATAGCCTCATTGTTCCAACTTTAGAATAAATTAAACATTAAGCTATGACGAACAAACGTCTAATTCAATTCAGCTCAAAAAGGTACCCCAAAACAAAGCCACGAAGGCTAAACGACTGTTTTATGTGCCTTTCGCGAGTGCGAGCGAACATGCGCGAGCGCAGCGCAGGTTGCCCGGCTGCCCGCGACCATCGAAACATTAGCATACGCGATACAAGAGCCCATTCAACATGCATGATATATTAAAATCACGTCTCCGGAACAATTAAAAGAAACGAGCGAGCGATCAAATAATAAAAACGGCCTTTGTCATTACAAACAGTCGAGGCGACGAGCATTCTTAGAAACACCATAACGCTAACAATAATACCTCCGTATATACGATGAATCGGTTTTCAGACGTTAACCAATCGTACTGCGCGCGCGCAAATCGCCAATATGGCGGATATAATAATTATTGTGTATATTACAGTTTACATAGTCTATGACTGTATCTGAATTGAGGACGTAACATTATTGGTAATGAAGTCAGAACACGTACGTTTTATAACGGACTACAAAGTTTCTAAAGATGGCTCAATCTTTATCCGACGATGACTCATTTTCATACATTTTCCTCAAATCTTTGTAACCTAGATACATAATAAAATCAAATCTGCCAAACCTAACCAAAAAGTGTGCTGTTACTTTTAAATATAACTATTTTAACTAATTGTCATTGAACATAGCTTAAAACCCGGATTAATCTGATTTTCTGATAAAAAATAACCTCTTTGAAATCGGTCCATCCGGGAGCTACAATGCCACAAACAGAGATAAGCTATAAACTTACAAGACTCTTCTTTTTTGTACAAGTGTTAATATATAAAACATGAAATAATAACTACAATATAACAGATATTACGTACACGCTCAATCATCATATCGGTTGCCTGGAAGAGATCGCTTTTAGCGATAAGGCCGCCAATTGCATTAAAATAAGCTAATTTTCTTGTTGTATCCATTATTTTGTATTACTTATTTTTGCAATAAAGTGTACTTCTTCTTCTTCTTCTTCTTTTCACCAGTTTACTTAATCTGTGATCTATCTGTCACTTTCAGTCTGACACAGACTGATAAATGACAATGATGTCAGATTAATCCTACACAAAGAAGGCACGACAATACCTAAAAGAGTGCGCAATAAACATATCTAATTCTAAATTATCGAAAGAATTAATAAATACTCCGAAGTAATTACGATTTGTATAAATTTTCCACCTGTCAATCATACCTACACAATAAAATTCGATACGTTCTAGAAATCAATGCGAAATGACGCAGATAATAATATAGTAGATCACAATAATATCACAAGTAGGTATCTATTCAAACCCCGTTGAGCATTCGAAAACAATTTTCCGTCGCAGAGCACCAGTCAACCTCAAAACATCAGTACACAAAAAGCCGAGACGAGACACATCACCTCCAACCTCCGATTGAGAAACCCAATTTGAATAACAATCAATAAATTAATGTACAACCGTAATTTATTCATAAGCGGAGACTCTGTGACACACCGGCGCGACGAGCACTGAATCCAAATGAAATTTTATAAGAAACGCTCCTTTTCAACGGCCCATTATGGACAGAATGTAATACTTTTCTTAACATATCATCATTATCGGTCCGCATCACAATGCTCCTTTAAGCACCAGTGTCGTTTAAGTGGACTAATCTCTTTACACGTAAAAACTGACGGTACCGAATGAGTTTCTCGTGTTGGAATAATTAGTCTGCAATTGAAAGCGTGCTTTATTTCAAGAGACCGGACAAAACGGACATGACACGGTTGGCCAACGGTAAACCACTTTCACGAATACAATGATAATTATTACAAAAGAGTGTGATTCCGAAACGGCCCAGCCCGAACGCAGCCGTTTTTAGAATATGAAAAGAAAATATTTAAATAATGTCGCATAGGCAGCGCCATAAATAGCGGCTCGTTAATTACCGACTGTAATCACATTTCGCCAAACGCGTTACGACACACATGTCCCATCCCTTAGCGTTCTATATTTAAATATTATTAAGGCGGGAGCTCGGCACGCTCCCTGTCTCGATAGAATCGAAAATAATTTATGAAACTTTGTGTCACCTACTAAGTATTACCGCAGTACACAAATACTCTTGGGTTATTGTAATAGTTACCTATTGCGTTTATATGAACATAATAATATTATTAGATTGCACATATATATTACAGCTATCAGCTAACACCACGGAAGCAATAAAATTTCATTATATTATTGTCTTCGGATTGAACCCAGACTTATCGAACATTTGAATCGATTTCAATTTGGTAATTTGTATTATCCGGCGAACCACTAAAAGCCTTCTATGCCAAAACTGTACACGGTCAGCAAAATAAAATTGGTGATTTTTAACATGGTTGGATGGCAAGAGTGACAAGGCATGATTATGCTTGACAACAATAGACTATAATTTGAAAAGAAAAACATTTTTAGTTTTCTTTATTTCGCTTCGCTTTAATATATAAAGCGCGCGATTAGTATTAGACTATTCAACATTACGTATTATTTCAATCTAATCACTGAAGTCACTATTATCTAACACTACAAGTCTGCCAGTATTCTGACCTCACGACAGATTTAACTAATGCCAAGCAGAACATGTAATCTCGATCTTATTGTTACGTATATTAAGTTTAATATTAGCTATAATAGCTCCTTTAATATATTCGCGCACGCACTCAAACAAACGCTTATTTATGTTCTATTCAATGAGTGACCTTACAAAAATCAAAACCAAAATTGCCGCCAAATTGCGTTTGCATAAAAACCAACATCGTTTTCACATTCCTTAAATGAAAAACTAAAATGATTATGAAGAAGGAATTAGTTTTAAATTAACTAAATAGAGTTGCGCAGAGCATCGAGTTAGATTCGCGTGTCGTCACGAGCGCCGGCGGCGACAGCCGAGCGCAATTGTGGATGGATCCACATTTTAGTAGTCATTTGAGCATAATCATCTCAATTTTACAACAACAACTAACAAAATACTTTTACAGTGATGTGCGAAAACCGTTTCGAATAGAATTAGTGTCTGGTTACAAAAGACTTGCAAACTCATGAGTTCACCGCTGCAGCATTTGTAGTATATCACGTGACATAATTCAGTATTAAGTACAATGTTTTGTAATGAGCTTAGTAATCAACAAATTGGTATTTATTTTTACTTAACATGGTTATGTCATGAGAGATATATGTAAAAGATAAGGCACCAGTAGCGTCAGTAGCAGAGAGGAAAAATATTTAATATAAATAAAAGTAAACATCCGAAAACACGATCCGAAGTGGAAGTCTTTTATTAAACCAAATAAAAAATATTTCAATATCATAGACATTGACTTGTCAACTTTCTATGACATTAGATTATTTCTTTTTAAAAAAATTCTCAGTATCGGCTCGAAGTCTAAATGTTGGCGGTTTGCCTCACGTAAAGAAAACTCTTTCCGTTCTTCTCAGATTGAGACCAGAGCATTTAACTTCCGATTATCAATATTCAACATTGCCGGGGATACTGTCTTTTACACTACTAGATTCATTTAAATGACATTAGTGTCATTATACCTGCAGTATTAAAATAATAGGGTATACATAGAATTGCCAAACAATTAAAACTGCACACTTATATGCGCACTGGCCACATAATTAGTCGACAGGTCGCGTGACACTTATTTTTACTCTGTTTTCGCGCCAAAACTAATATGTCACTACTAGAGATGATTTGTCCTTATCATTTGATCTATGTAAGAAAGAAATGCATTTACATTAAAATTAGTTTAGGTGGTATAGGGGACATTATTCGGCTAAAACAACTATGCTGCTATTCAGAATGCTTCTAGTTTTATCACATCCAAAGCAATTACTTTCTTATTGGTCTTCCTTATTTCATTTATGTTATCCTTTTAGTTACTATAATTAAATGTCATCGCCGACATTAATGTTATCACGAAGTAACTTTAAATAATATACCTTCTGTGTTCCACAATTAAGGTTCACAAGTTTTATTTTGGATCAGTTTGCGTGTCCGAATAATGTCTGGAGGGAAACAGTAGCTGATCATAGGTCCAAATTGGTGGCTGTCAGAGCCGCAGCCTTGACGTAACCGATCTCACAACCGATTAAACTCACCTCTTAATTGTGGGAATCAATTTATTCCCCAGTGCTTACACTGATATAGCAAAAAACTAAACAATGCTGCTCTAACAATTTAGTTTTTTATGCACAATTAATCTAGTTGTTGATACGTTTCTGTGTTGTCCTAGTTGTTTAATGAAATCTCTTCAAGTTTGATACTCAACGAATATGGCTATGCGATATTAAACATGGACATTGCTATGATGTTTGCAAATCTCGATATGACGTGATCAGTCAGTTTGCAGTTATGGCTAATTGCAAGTTTTCCCGGCATCACTGTTTCATTTCAAGATGGCGGCGCAGGCGACTGTATACGATTTCACGTCATTAAGACTAGTTATCGCGCGACCTGCGTTCTATCCTCTAATTATCTGCTACCGGTGCCTCCCACTGCAATAGCAATAATATTGGATATTATAAACTGGAAATATAATTCACTTGATCGACGCCGAGTTACATACATGTGGCGTAAAACAGGCGCAAACCCGTCGAATAATTGCTTTCTAATGCACGAGAAGCATTGGGAGTTGCTTATTGCTGTCTACTTTCATCAACGTGAATGCATAATATCGTATGTAATTTCATCTTGCCTGACACAAATCAATAGAACATCAAATATTAAATACGTTTGCATCTCTAGTGATGTGCCACTGTGCATACCGACAAATGATAACATCGGCTAAGTTAAGTCATCGATAATAACCTCACTTTGTTTCGATTATATAAAAATTCATTTAGTTGCGATGGCCAGTAGAACAAGAATGATGGCGTGCGCGACCGCTCCGCCCTCCGCCGCGCGTGTCTTGCGAGGGATCCAGATCGTAATTACTGTAATCTGTAATCAAACCGTCCGCTATTAAACAGAAGCAACACATCGAGATGTAGATCTAACATTTTATAGATATTCTATTTAATAATAATAAGTCGGAACTAAAGTATAATTTCATAAAATTCTAATGATTGAATATTATAATAGCTATAATAAGATACCTTCTGTCGGAGTGATCTCTATATTGCACCACTCTCAACATATAGAATATACTTACGTATGCAAAATAAAATAGAAAAGAACAAAAATGCAAAAGCTTCAACCAATAGACTATTTAACAGCCATTTTAGCAGTCCCTTTGCGTTTTTCTTTTTATTTGTATAATACAACATATAATAAATACCTTATTTTTATTATCAGCTGAGTACAACATTACATATTGACTGTAGTATTTAATGAAACCGATAATTTCCTACGTAGAATTTCAAACATGCCACAATTTCTGAGAAAAGCCGCCTATTTGCCATAATATCAATTGGACGATAAAATTGATAAGCTTCTATGGATACAAACTGTTGCAAAACATCTATTGGTTCAAATAACTATTATTGAGCTTTGTTTACAACTTGTACGATAAGTAAAATTGGATTCAATACTGAAAATAACAAGCGGTAAGCTCAATAGCTGTAGGTGATTAAATAACTTTCTCTTAACTATTTTAAATGAATTAAAATAGAGAGTTATTAATTTGACTATGTATGTTTTTATATGCTTCATTTTTGATACGATAATATTGGTTTTAATTCTATAAAGAATGATTTTGAGATGGCTCCATATAAATTTTGTTCAACGCGATTAAATTCGGCTGAATGTTAAAACAGTAATTATTATCATTAGCTTCACAAAGATTGAAAGTTAAGTGTCTTGAGCATCTTTCATATATTTATTTTACTAGCTGTGCCCCGCGGTTTTTTCCGCATTAAACTTTATGATTATATGTGTTTTTTTATGTATAAGCTTTCATCAAAATCCGTTCATTACTTTTCGCATGAAAGAGTAAGATCCATAGATCTATATAATCATCCATACATCTATACTCACAAACTTTCGCATTTATAAGATTAGTAGGATGTCGTAGGCACCAAATAATCTTCAATACATCGTCATCGTTGTAACAATTGATGCTAATGACTGAATTGTTATAAACACAGATGGATATTTTTTTCAACTTTCGATACAGTTTTCATTTTAAGATCATTTTGTTAACTTTGTTATAAATAAGTAACAACCCAAAAAGCCTAATTATATTAAATTGTCATTTCCACATATAATAAAACAAAGACGAAATAATACAGTGTGTAAAGGCTCCTACGTTTAGATTTTGATTGTTGTATTCTCGAGTAGAAACGTATCATTAGGGATGCGATACACATCATTATTCTGAGAATCGGGATCGGCTGATCGACTGCAACTCCCGCTAACTACAGTCAGTGGCGTGTGATGCCCGTGAGAATCCGTGCGATATCTCGAACCTGTATAGTGACGGCTAATCTGAGTTTATGTTACAATTTACTACACCTATTACACTCATTATTATCTGTATTCAGCCTAACTAATATTAAAAATGTGTAATTGGGTTCTTTGTAAGTTACGTTTTCATGCCTTAACTACTGAACGTCAATCATGAAAACGTCGTTGACAGGAGTACAGAAAAGGACATAGGGTTCGTTAATATGTTTAACCCACCTGAGAGATCTATCAAACCAAATTTCTAAATACTTAACACTACCTACGAATTGCAACCTGTTTGTTGTTAAATGTGTATTTAAGCCACGTAAAAGGTACCTTCTACACCAGATAAAAAGTTGTGCCACGAGGTATAATGCGAATAAAACTGCAGTTGGAACGCTAGTGTCACATAATTCCTTTTAAAAAATATCAATTTGCATATCACAATTGTTTACTACAGATAAACTATAAGAATGGCCTCATCAACATTGTCCTTCATATCATTATCCGTCCCCGTTTTTTCGTCTTTAATAAAATAGACGTCCAAATTGCTATCCGCTACCCGACAAATAGCTACTAAAAAACTAAACAGCCTTTAAAATTATATACAAAAACGTTTAACTAGTAATAAATGATCGTACATTATTATAATTTGGGTCGTCGTCATTGTCGCATTCCCTACATTACCTTCAATAAAGACATTTTTTATGGTGGGCCGTGATTGGACAATTAATCACGTCGATTACGCATGCGCCACATCACTAGTGCCGCACGTTTATAGAGACAGCTACTTGAAAAGAAACATTCGGCCATTGAGCTTTTGTTAAAATCGCTTAATGCTCTTTGTGCACGTTAATTAATTATATTATAACGCGCTCGCATCTTTTTGTCGCGTTTATTTGTTGCTAAGTATGTCACTTAATATTTTTGTGCGTTGTTGATTAATTTGTTACTTCATTGTGAATAAAATTTATATTAATATGCTGTCGGGGACATCAAACAAGATTTTGCAATAGTTGTCAGTCTTACTGTGACAACGATTAATACCTGTTGTTCTTATTGAATAAATCTTCATTATAATTTACTATAATGTACTATAATTATTATATATTATACTAATGTACTATAATTATTATATACTATATATATATATATTGTACTATAATTTATAGCAAAAAATGTATATTTTTCTTAAAAGAAATGATAAAACTTAAATGAAGAACAAAGTGTGTTTATTTTTGGTAACAATACACGAAAAGTACCCATACGGTTGATAAGTTGAAAACATGACAGAATACGGTGCGGTTGATAAAATAATCAAAGTTTTTTGTCTTATAGGAGTTGGGTAACAAATTAACAAACAGAAAGGAATTAATCGTCCCCGTGGCGATGACGCATGACGAGGGGTGGGAGATCAAAGCAGCGCGGCGCACGCGTCGCTTCCACCGCCAGTGGTTATAAACAAACTTACCCACTTTATTTCTAATAGTCTGATAAACACTGTATACTATCAAATAATTGAATAAATAAAGTCATAAGGCAACAGATTTTAATACTGTTATTCCCCCAATTCTATGCAATACTAACTAAATCAATGTTCATATCATTCTAACATAGTTCTTATGACAATAATAATTATAATAAATTCATTTATTTCAAGCAACAAAACCATAACTAGAGGAATAATAACGTTACAATAAAAATCACAAAGAAATATAATGATGATATGGATTAAAATAATAAAAATTAATTGGTTTAGTAGAACCAGCTTTGAGAATATAACTATCCTAACACCTAGACAAAGAGTATAAAGTGTGAAAGAGGATTTTCATTCATCTTTAGACGTGTTCGTTTAGTTTAGACGCAAAATACTGAAGGAAAAATTGTAACATGTAAAAACCTGCCAACCAATTATGATTGCAGAGAGTATTCAAAGCAGTGTTAATAATATTAAATAAGTTAAATCGATTAAACTAAACTAACGGTACCCAAATCGTTATCGTCCCATCCCTAGTACATACTGCGGTTCAACCTACTTCATACTTGCGAAAATTATTGTCGAATAAATAATAATGATACACACAAGTATTTAGTTTACACATACATGCTAATCATAAAAATTACCAAGCACTATATAAAGATATTACCTTTAGTTGCGAAGGATAAAATAGTTCAAATACCAATTGGATTTTAGCTTGGATTAATAGAAGGTGTAAAATAATGGACTTCATTTAAGGAGTGCTATCGACCCTTGAAACTGAAATAATTGACCCCCCCCCCTCCACCCCCATACAAAATTTATTAGCAAAGGTTTCCACAACTTTGTCATTTGGAGGGGTTTGTCGTAGTCACCGCGCTTGGCATGCAAGTTGGGTGGTAACTATTACACGGGTGGTGTTGCTGCCCGAATACCTGATGTATCCCTTATTCGCCTTTCACGACATCCATGGAGTGGTAATGTTCTTCTTTCTAAACCGGAAACCACACAGCTCATTTATGTTACACATTCGAAGGAATAGGGCTTATAAGCAAGTCATACTTGAGAGCACGTGTGACATAGTGTTTAAGGTAGTCGGTGAACTAGTGTTTGGGGTCTGATCGCGTAGGGGAACTATTTGTGTGACCTATATCAAACTGGGAGCTATATCTGAGTCTAAGTGTGCTTTGTATTTTTTACCTCAGAACAACGCCCTTAGCCTTGTTTAAAAATAATAATAATATCCTGGAACATTATTTACACACGGCCATCTGATCCCAAACTAAGCAAAGCTTGTACTATGGAAACTAGATAACTGATATACTACATATGCTACTTTTTTTTGTAAATACATTAGATAATTACACCCAGACTCAGGACAAACAGAGATGCTCATGCACACAAATATCTGTCCTGAGTGGGAATCGAATCCACGACCTCCGGCGTGAAAAGCAAGCATTATCCAACCGCGCCAATAGGCCCGTCCAAAAAGAAACAAAAGTACACATAGTGATTTAGTAAAATTATATTTTCTGCGAAATTCTAGTACTAAACAATATTAGATATATATTTAGCTTAAAATTACATCCCATAAAATATTATATCGCTAAGTTGAAAATACAATATGCTTGAAGAGCTTATTAAACCACTAGACACATTTAATCAAACATAGGACTATTTCCATTAAACGTCATTGTCATTTATTAACATAAACAAACAAACATTGAATGAACATCAATATGACAAAGATCAAGCTTGATCGGGTACGGTAAACAAAACATCATTGACGTAAGGGAAAATCCCATGGTCAAAGGAAAATGTAGAACAAAAGAAACTTTAGACCGTCAATTTATGACCTGAATCAAAGAAATACATAGATCGATAAAAAAAATCAAATACATCATTCGATATTCGTCCAACCATCCAAATACCTCTACATATAAGATATCAAATCATGAGGATCATGACCTAATATTATAAATAATTGAATCTTAATAAAGCCGATTGTGGCCACAGAAAAGTTCACCTGGGCTGTTTCATGGAGGGCATAAAAAAAGTTAAAGGAATTGTAAAACATTTTTGACATAATACTTTTCATATCTTACCCTTGACTTAATAAGGTACTGGCCGTTTTTGTTAAAAAATATAGTAAAGACATTAATATTATACAGAAAAAAACGTGAAGAGATTTTTGAAAAACTTAAATGGCGTCAATTTTGATTGTGTATGTTATTTCAGACAGTAAATACGCACATTTACATTAAATTATAAATATATTTTTTTAAGTGGATGTTTGTGTTGATAAGGACCAATCGTTAAGAGGGTTATTATTAGACATCTTGCTTTACTTAGCTAAACCATTAGAGATGAATGTAATGTATAAAATGATATGTTCCATGAAAATAACATCAGCTAATCAACAGTATTTGTAGTTCTATTTAAATTTGGAATTGCTGATTTTTTAAGTTGCGGCCGCTGTAGAATGCTTTCATGACATCTGTCAACTCATAGCATTGTCCACATTTGACGTACCTACTCGTAAAATGTTCTATTGGGTTACTTAGGATACTAATTTATTATATTTCTGGTACTAAATTATGATAATGACCATTCATGGAAACTTTGTTTACATATAGGTAAATTTCCTTGTAGCGTAACAAAAATATTATGCATCCCCAATAAAACTAACACAGCATAAGCGCAATAAATGATCATTTTATTGAGCGTAACCGGCAGTTATAAGTGGCCGCCATTGGTGAATCGTCGCGCTCGTAAAATCGTCAAAGATGAATTGCTGTTAGTCACAGTTGAATAGAACACATAAAACCTACGGCGTTTCAGTTAAAGGTCAACAGACCATACTCGGACACAGCAAATCTCAGGGCGGTTATATCAATCGTTAAATGTAAATACGCCCGACTTGTTAAATTCTTTTGTGTAAAGTATTAAATTGCGCACTTTGATGTGATGTTGTTAAATTTTGTGATGGAGTCAACAATGTAAGACGTAAATCGTGATGCGTAGGATTACAGATTAGCTACGGTAAAGTACAAGCCATAAATATATATATGTACACAATTAACTTTAACACGACTTAGATGAATTTGGATAACCTATTACTATTAACACACTACCTCGTTGATCAAATCTCGGATCGCAAAGTGTTATTAAAATAAAAACACCCTCCGTTAGATCTCTCACTGGTCATACGAGGTAGCCGTCCCATCGGATTGTGAGTGTGAACTGCGTTTGTGTATACACACGTGCATTAAAATGTGTTCTGCGTACATGGCTAGTCTCCGTTGAGATTGGCCACCATAGTGGAAATTAGTCATCAACATAATGTCAGTCGAATTACATCCACAGCTGGACAAAAGTCTCCCAAAAGAATGGGGGATTCGCCAAAATATTCATTTTCTAACTCTTCCTTGTTTCTTTGTGATTAAGTTCGTCGTGGGATCCAAAACAAGTTAAGGCGATTCACCGGGGCATACCTGACTGTGCCTGAGCCTCACCGATCAGTGCCATTTCATTGTGTGTCACTTTTGACCTTTGCTTACAGGAGCTGCAGTGGCTGATAAGCGGTAGGGAATAGGTAGTGCCTTCAAAAAAAAGTGAGCCGGAAACGTCATCGACTACAGTAACCTCTTGTCCTCATGTAGGCCGTATACTTGGTAGTATAAACTAATGTTTGGCCGGTTTTTATCTGTATTTTACTGGTATAAAATTTGGACACAAACCGCAATGTTTATTTAGTTAATAATCACCAAAATGAAAGTAACTGATTATTCCTGCTACAGACAATAACCGCTTTCCTTAAAACATTGGAATATGCACTAACTTAAGAAACTTTTTGTTTTTATCATTTTAAGGTATAATTTGTTTGGTTGTGCAGTTACATTTAAGACCCAGTACATGTAAATTATTATCTATAGTAAATCTGTAACAACTGTTGGTAAACCTTAATTAAATAAATAAACCGTCACCGTAGCCTAGTTGGTAGTGCTCCTGCCTACGAAGCTGGTGGTCCTGGGTTCGAATCCCGGTAAGTGCAAATATTTGTGTGATGAGCACAAATATTTGTATCTGAGTCATGGATATTTTCTATGTATTTAAGTATTTATCTATCTATATAAGTATGTATATCGTCGCCTGGTACCCATAGTACAAGCTTTGCTTAGTTTGGGGCTAGGATGATCTGTGTGACATTGTCCTTAGATATTGTTATTATTATGATTAAATAAAGGTTATACTACAGTTGAGTAAACGAGATGTAAAACAAGTCGCAAGTTATTCTGTGTCTGTTTCTATTAATTTCCCAAACAAAAACCGTTTACTCGAATCAACCTAATGTGTCTACTCCGACACCAGCTATTTGAAGACATAAGACCCGACTGTGTGGGTACTTATACAAAATTAAAGAAAGAATTATTTATCCTCAAAGGAAATATACACCTGCCAGACCGTTCCTCACATCACTTTTATTTCCTCCACCATTTTAGTGCCAGAAAAGACTACCCTAATTTGATCCTCGAAAATCCTCCATTTTCCCCTCTATATCCGAGCCCCGGTGGTAAAAAGGCGGTGAGGGTAGGTCAAGTTATATTTTGTAAGTGTTAGCGGTACGTTTTAGTGCTAGTAAATAATTAAACCACCTAATTTGATGCGAAGGAAGCTTATTTAGTGAGTAGTTTATGTTGGGTTGCGTACTCGTATATTGAATGGCGGAAGGTACGTAGGTACACACGGCTACATATCAAGCTATACATTTCCAATATAAGCAGACCTCTCATTGTATGGAAATTCTATACAACGTGGGATCAGCTTATACTGGAATTGTATAGCTTGATATGAAGCCATGTGTACATCTGCCGGATTGGTATAGTGGTAGCACATGCTTCTTAGACGGCTACAGTGGGCACAAGACAACTATTTGTGTGACCCATAAATTTTTGTTCTGATTCTGGGTGTGCTTTGTGTCTATGAATTACATGTTAGTGAAGTCCACGGCGACACAGGGATTTATATCTCTAGTGCGGACTCTGTCATTTACTGTTGGTACTCATGTCAAAAAGAAAACGTGTACTTTTCTAGCAAGATTCTTAGTAGCAGCCGTGAGTCAGGATGTTGGTGGATCGGTGCTGCGCCTGACCTTTCTCGTTTTCTTAATCGCCTGGTCTCTATTCGAATGTACCGAATTTTAAAAAATGTATCTAATCAATTATCGAAATAATAAATGGAACATTCATGCTCCTTTTCATGTTTGTAGTTTCTTAACGCTGGGTGCTGGTTGCTGAAGACCGACAATTGTGGAGATCTTTGGCGAGGCATTTGTCCAGCGTTGGCTTTTGCTTCCGGCTGATATGATGATGATGAATTTCTTACTGTCCCGTATAGTAAAATTCTAGAAAGAATTTCTTACTGACCCGTTTAGTAAAAATCTAGAAATATTTTCTTACTGCCTCCGCGTTCCGAGGCGCTCATAGCTAGATGCCCTCACCGGTCCGTAAGTGATCGGCGAGGTCAAGCAACTAGGCTCGCGGTCAGTCCATAGATAGGTGGCCACCAAAGTGGATTAATTACTGAGCGTCTCCGTGCTTCGGAGGGCACGTAAACTGTCAGTCCCGGTTGTAGTCATTAGACAACAGTCGTTAAGCCATATCAGAAGTCTACTGGGCGGCTTGAAGAACTCTGACACAAGGGTAACCACTGCCCATACGATAAATAGTAAGTAGTAACAACGCGTGTAACTGGCAACGAAAATTCAGAGTTCGCCCAATAAAATCTCAGAAAAACATACTGTATCTATCAAAAACTAAGAAAGTTATTACCGTGTTTATGTCAATATGATTTTATTGATCACAATCACTGGCTCGGATTTCAAGCAAGTCTTGAAGGAAACCCCACAGCTGCTAATACCATCTAATCGGTAGCGAGGTATGGTATCAAAACCTTCAACTATCATAATATCGCTTTTTATTTAGTTGACAATATTATATAGTTATAATATATAATATCTAGGGACAATTTCACACAGATCATCCTAGCCCCAAACTAAGCAAAGCTTGTACTATGGGTACCAGGCGACGATATACATACTTATATAGATAGATAAATACTTAAATACATAGAAAACATCCATGACTCAGAAACAAATATTCGTGTGCATCACACAAATATTTGCCCTTACCGAGATTCGAACCCAGGACCACCAGCTTCGTAGGCAGGAGCTCTACCAACTAGGCTATGGTGGTCGTCATAGTTGACGCACCGATTAAGATGTCTCGCCACTACGTGTCTCGGGTTCGAGTCCCGCATTGGACAACTATTATATAAGTAGTTGTTCTGAGTCTGGATGTACTTTATTATGATAAATGCGAAAGTTAGTGAGTATAGATGTATGGATGTTAGTTCCACTTTCAAGCAAAAACTACCGAAAGGATTTTGGTAACACTTGGTAATAAAATGGCTAATAGGTATATCCGAATACAATAAATACACTATAGTTTATAAAGTTCCAGAACTAGTCATTTAGCTCGTGGGGCCGATGTTTAAAAAAAGCATTACAATTTCCAGTATTAATTAGATGCTTTAGAAACTTCATGCGTAAGTTACGCTTTCAATCAAAATTTGACAATAAATCTGGGAGGAAAAGCAAAATCTCGGATTTAAACAGGCCAAAGTTAATGGCGGATTATGGGGTTATTATCATGATAAATTGTAGTGCTCTTGGGAGAGCCAGGTTTAGTTTCTACGTGTTTCCGTCCTTCAGCGAGCACGTTAATCCAGGTCCCAGTTTTGTCATCAAACAACAATAACGACGACCCTGAAAGAAACCTACTAGGTAGCTTGATCAACTCTGACACAAAGGTGAACACTGGTCAAACAAATTAAAGCATTAAAACTAACCTAGCCGTTAGAAAACCCCAGACTCCGACTATGATTACAGCAGTTTGGAAAAGAGCTGATACACTTACACTGCGGAACCGATATTAACCAAACTTAGCTAAGAACCACCGCAAGGAAACTAGCTGTCAAATAAAAAAACCGCATCGAAATCGGTTCATCCGTTTGCAAGCTACAATGCCACAGACAGGCACACACACAGACAGACACCGACATAAAACTTTACTGGTGTAATGGCGTAATGTGGGATAAAAACCAACTTATTTCTCTTATGCGTAATCTAAGCGGCAATATGAATGGTTACAAGAAAGTAAGTGCCGACACACTCCTTTACTCAGTAACAGTAATCAGTTTAGGAGCTAAATCGAGCTTATCCATGTTTATAAGTAAGTGGAATAATCTTCGGAAATTCCCATTGAATGAATCCTCATACAGCCCCTGAAGGAAGCAGAAGACTCGACCCGACAAACGAGCCATGCTTGCTCTAAAAGAAAGTTGCAGATATAATCCCGTCATCATTAGTGGAAATAGCACGAAGCAGTTTTCTAAATAACTACTTACAATTTCGCCAAAACAGAGAGACAGACAGACCTGTCCCACAGTATAGATAGATTCCAGTCGCTACTGCGTTCGACCAATGATCTTACGAGATTATTATATCGCTTGATCAATATTCAATTTTCTGCCATCGCATTGGTCAAACACAGTACTTGAGTCTTTGCAATGCTATAGAGATAAGTCTCCATCTAGTCTCGTATATTTCTCTGTTTTGGCTGTTTTGTTGATACCCACAAAACAGAGAAATAACCCATTTTCGAGATAAATAGTTATCTCGAAAATGGGTTAATAGGGTTTTCATTAATGATAACGAGATCTTTTAGAGAAACCAGTTTAAAAGGTCTTTTTCTTCTCTCGAATTAATGGAGGTTCGCTATAACTTTACAAGTTCTCGTATACGTAATTATGAGAATGAAAGCAACTTATTGCCTAATTGTGAAAATCTGTCCTAATCTCTAGGTTGACATATACGTTGTTGACATAATCTATCGAAACAAAGCTACTACTGACAGCTTATTGATTTAAACTATCGTATTGCTTCAAATCAATACCGGCCAGAAGGATCGCGTTACATCGTAAACTTGACATATCGAAGACGAGGGGAATCATTCACAACTGTGATTATTATTTGATTCTATAGTAATTCGACATGTAGTCGATTTTAATTTAATAGGTTTCAACACTTACGCTTACGACTTTATTCTATGTGTATGGCACGTACCTATCTCCGTTTTTACGTATAATTCAGATAACAATTCAATACGTCCTAAATTTAACAGAAAGATGATATGGGGAAATTTCGATCTTGCACGGATAAAAAGTGTCATGTTTTCATTTAATTTTTCTTTTTATTGTTTTACTAGCTGTGTCCCGCGGTTTTACCCGCGTTAAACTGTATAAATGATCACAGCTCCTCCCCCGTAGGTGATAGCGTGCTAATATGTAGCCTATATGTTGACCCAACCTCTTAGTAATATTCATGCGAAATTTGAAGTAAATCCATGCAGTACTTTTGAGTTTAGCCCGGACATACATACAGACAAACAGACAAAAATTCTAAAAACTATATTTTTGGCTTCGATATCGACTGTAGATCACGCCCCAAGTATCCTTTTAAAAAAATATTCAATGTACAGTTTTGACTTTCCTACGATTTTATTATATGTATATAGATATTAAGGTTGTCTGTGCAATTTTTTAATAATCTTTTTTCTTCTTCTATATGTTTTATTGTAGATACCATATGTATGGCAACCTTCAAGAAGCGAGCCTATTCCTTCCTCAAAGGCAGGCTATATATGTACTTGTAGCCCCTCTGGTGTTTTTGCTGTTACCATCAGGTGACCAAGCGGGTCACCTGATGGTGACGGGTTCGTATTCCTTAGTTTTATATAAAAAGACAATTCCATTCCGTAGTTGCTACATGCAGCTTTTTAATTAAGGACAGGCGTGCAGTGATCGCAATATCGAAACGCGATTATAATGTTCATATGACTTCGCGAAGACCCACCAGTGCGATACCACGGTGTCGGCTTACATAACTACACTGTTTGTTATTCATTCATTTACTAACGAACATCTTCTATTAGCTCAAGATACCATAGCTAAAAGTTACTCCTACATTCGCAAAATGATAGAAACCCAACTATGAAAAATATACCAGTAGACATTCGTAGTCGAGGCTGTTGTATTTTGTTCATTATTATTGAAACCTATTTTACTACTATGTTCATTTTAGTACTCGTGTACATGTAATATATGCATATCGGTCACCGTAGCCTAGTTGGTAGTGCTCCTACGAAGCTGGTGGTCCTGGGTTCGAATCCCGGTAAGTGCAAATATTTGTGTGATGAGCACGAATATTTGTTTCTGAGTCATGGATGTTTTCTATGTATTTATGTATGTATATCATCGCCTGGTACCCATAGTACAAGTTTTGCTTAGATATTAATATTATATGTAGAGAGCCTGAACCTATTTAAAATCAGCGTAAGATGTTTTGGTCGACATCTCGTTTTATAAGTAGGAAGGTATAGTAAAAAAAACATTTGAAGTCAAGTTGGGTAAAAATAATTAAATTAGGCTTTATATGGTGTCCGATAGAGTAATCAGAGAAATAGTTTTAGGTAGTTTTTAAATAGCTAAAAATGTCTATGTATCAAGAATGCCATCGTGTAACTACACAAAGTCACTACCTGAACCACTGCACCATAAGTGGAGTAAAAAGTAATAATATAAAACAGATTAAATAGAAATCTTAGGGTATACTCTAATAATACCCATACAAAATTAAAACTTAGTTCCCATTTCTAATTACCGCTGGATATCTATTCGACACGTTTTACAGCACCAGATTAAATTTACTATTCCCAACATAACAATTATTTATCTTAATTAATTTGTTTCTCAAACTTGTTCTAACTTTAGTGTGTTCAACCACAGATAATGAAGTTCTGGTCTCATATCCTGGGTCGAACAAAAAGTAATTTTGAGAGTATTCTGTTAATTTCTGAGTATCGGACCGAAGTCTGGGAGTTGACGAAATTACACCCCGTGACTATACCTGACCTCTTTTCATCGGTTCATGAAAAAGATGGAATAGAAAATGCGCACACACTTGTGCACTATAATAAGCCACGCGCAGATGGCTAGTCTCCATTGAGACTGGCCGCCATGACTGAAATACGACCAAGATGACATTATTTATTGGTACTGGTGTCCCAGTCTATACTGATTAAACCTTAATACAATATTTGCTCTCTAATCTCCCAGAGAAAGCTTTTTAGAATTCAACGTTTTATTTATTCAACATAGGTACTCTACTATTTGCTCTGATGCATTATTAGTGTGCCATGGTTAAATATTATGTCAATCTAAGTAATAAGTTAATAGATCCAGCTAGTCCACTATCATTAAGAGTAGTGCGTGATTCTAATCCAAACTATAGACGTTTTCCTGATATTTCTTTATACTAACAACTTGAAGAACAAGCATTGGGTCCACCTGATGGTAATCGCCTATGACGCTTCCCTGATGACCTCCTGCGACACACATTAACAGTATAATACTATTACAGTTACAGCGGTTACCCTAGGCTCAAAGTTGTTCAAGCCGTCCCGTAGTCCTATACCATGGATTAACGACTGTTGTCTAATGATTACAACTGGGACCGACAGCTTAACATACCTTTAAAACACGGAGACGTTCAGAAATTTTGGTTGAAACCCCTCTATGGGCTGACCGCGACCTTAGTTGCTTAACCCCACTCACTCACTCACGGACTCACTTCACTTACGGACTGATTTATTATTTTAGTAAGTATTATTTGCTAATTAAATGCTATAATAATTTTCCCGGAATTGAACCCTTTTGGTTTTGTCCGGGATTACTACCCTTGGATACTTGTTTCAATTTCATGAAAACCGGGTTATTATCAACAATTCCTTCGGGAACTATGAATCATACTATTGAATTATTAGGCAAAAATGTTAATATTTCCGTACTAGATGAATTGTTGCAATGATTCAAGTTTGTTTTCTTAGGTGTTATAAGTATGATTCGCTAGATGGCGAATGTATGAGATCTTATTATTTGCTTATCGGTTGTATTAATTTGGTATGAATCATCAGAATACCTCATAGGAAATAATACAATCATGAAATTCTCAGAACTATTGATGAGATGGTATACTTTATTGTTAACTGTAACAAAAGAAATTACTACGATTTCCCGGATGAATAATTCTTATCGGCGACATTTACCTCAATGTAGTCTTGAAAATATGCTAATATTGTGTGACGGTAATCTCCGGGTTATGACGTCAATAATAATTACTTAGTTTAAAATAGTTTGCGCGTATACTAGGTGTAACAAAAATAGTGATAATACGTTATTATTACAATACCGGGAGTTGTCAGTAGAACCAAAATCCTTAAGCTAATAAAAACCTGTTAGTAATAATTTGCATGCACAATACCTATGTTATAATAAACCAACGAAATATATGCCAAAGGTATTAAATAATTGAAATGGTGTGTGGTCTACGGCATAGAATATCGCCACCCCATCTCATCCCGTGGGAAAAAGCAACATATCATTTTCATTTTGATAGAAAACTAAATTCACATGGGCTTGTTTTTTAGCTTAAGCGGAGTTTTCAAGGTGTATGGAATAAACACCAGATCAGCCATAGTATTAGCATTATTAGATATATGTATGTACGTCTCCTTACTGCTTGTTGCGGATAAAATCCTGAAAAATTCAATTGTTTCGCATCGGAAGATGCCGTACGTCGAGTTTAAGTTGCTGTTATTGAAAACAGATCGCGGCTATTAGCATGCCCATTGTTGGAATCAGAAGATGATACAGCGATGAAACAAAAAAATACCAGCCAGGGATTTTGTCCAAAGAGGTTTGAGAAATATGGAAAGACGATGGGTAAATGGTATGTAAATACATCTTTCTTATTTCGCTCCTAAACTTAAGATATACTTTTTGGTATGAAAACGCAATTTAAGTGTAAACCAAAATAGGAAAAATTAATAATAACCTAAAACATTATACAAAAACTATTCGGCAAAAACGCCACAACTAAGGTACACTGACCTTTACAACGTCATTATTACGTAGGCAATAAGAGTCGTTTTAGTATTGCAAATGAATCCATAGACGTGACGTCGACAGCAGCTAAATCCAATAGAATTTACAATTAACTTTCATAATTAATCAGCAGGAAAACGTGTGGTGGACATTAACTAACTCCGCGCATGCGTGAAGACAAATTAAGACTTTCTCAAATTTCGAACATTGCAATAAAACAATTGAATAAAGCAAGTCGATGAATTGTTCATAAATTATCATTGTGACCTACCAAGTATACAGTTAATTTAATAGAGAATCACATAATAGAAAGCTTAGAGTGTGCCTGTGTGTCTATGCCAACATGTATTTCGATATTAGTGGTTACTAGTTGGTTAATCTCCGCATTTCTCTGCGCGTTGATTTGAATAAAATGTCTCCCACGGCTGCCGCCCTCTTATCTATCTATGATATATGCTAATCAGAGGTTAGTGCTGCACCTGTAATGACAGACAAACACACGTGGACATCAATGGAGGTAACCGCGTTATTATTAGACGATTTGAGCCTATGCCGATACCGGTATTTGAAAATATAAGTGTCTAAACACACTATGCCGAATGTACGCGACCGAAATTCAGCATGATTACGCCTGTAATGCTATTTGAATTGCTGTAATTGCATAGCGATATACCGTACAGCCTAACTTCGGTCGGGCATAAGTTCAGCAACTTAATCTGTAGAGCACACATTATACGCGGCCGAAATTCAGCATGATTACGCCTTCAATGCTATTTGAATTGCCGAAATTGCATAGCGTAATAGCGTACAGCCTAACTACGGTCAGGCATAAGTTCAGAAACTGAATCTGTAGAGCACACATTATACGCGGCCGAAATTCAGCATCATTACGCCTGCAATGCTATTTAAATTGCAGAAATTGCATAGCGATATACCGTGCAGCCTAACTTCGGTCGGGCGTAAGTTCAGCAACTTAATCTGTAGAGCACACATTATACGCGGGCGAAGTTCGGTTCAAATGCAGTTGTCCAACTGTTTTGATAACACATGACACGCCACGACAGCGCTCGAGACACTGAATACTAACCTAATCTATTTTCTACCTATAAATTTATAAAATAAATAGACACACCAAGTTGTGCAAGTGAATTTCTGCCGCGTAAGTTCGGCACAAAGGTGTGTCATATCAGCCGAATACGTCGGAACGTAAAATCAGCCGCGGATCTTCGGTGGTGTACCTTCGGATAGTGTGTTTAGGCATTAAGTGAATTGGTAGTACGGTCAGAAACGGAAGTAACGACCATTATTCCCTAGTTAATTAAGGATAATATTTTTGTGTTCACCAAAAATCTAAAGGTACATCTATGTATGCATTTCTAAAATATTGATCTTAAACCCGTTTAATTGTTTTACTATAATTAAACTACTCGGCCAACAAAATATGTTACATCAAACAAATTCCAAATGAACACCAAGATAGAACACTTCTTTCTTGTAGTGCGCTGCAAATATTCTATTGTAACAATAACTATTTTATTCTTCCCTGAAAAATACTGATCGTGCACTAAATATTCCTGAATGTTACACAAAATATTTAGTATGCATCCTAGTACCGAATACCCATTTAAAACGGTTTTGTACAACTTTTATGTTACTGAAATAATTATAATTGAAGAAGAAATAATGCATTTCGTATAACATTACTTCTATGACTTATATTTATTTTACTGAAAATGGTTATGGCGCGCTTGCGACGCGCATATGCCTGCCTATTCCTCTCTGTTGTGACAGAGACGAATTCCACTGTCCCGGTTTCGTGCTGTTACTCTTGACATGGTCAAGCAGCGGTCCGAAAATTATAAAGTGGACTCGTTTTCGAGCACACCTTTGATAGTACTATCTGATTGGACGTCAGTATACCAATGGGCGAAATTGAACAAAAAAGTGAAAACCATATCAACAACAGCGATACAAAAATCTTATTTAGTCGAAGGATCAGCATCCAATAATGTTCCAAACGGGCAAAGTTGGGAGACATTCGATGAATTCCAGAAATTTGCGTTTACTAACTGGACAGTTGTCTTGCCTTCCCAAAATAGTGACTGGGTAAACGGTCAATGTAACTGCCCCGAGTTTTAAAAAAATTATAAATATAAACATGTTACTGGACTTGCGATCAGGCTGAAATACATAACACCTCCAGTAGAAGCCAAAAACATAGCCATCGGGCAAAAATGAAAACGTGGACGTCCTACAAAGGCAAAGTGCGCTTTATTGGTGCAATAATTTAATGAAGTACTGCAGAGATTGAGTGGACTGATAATGTGAACATTGTAGGAGTAAAGACTTTGTTTAACATTTTGAATTATTATGGTTCGTACTGATAAGTATTAAAAAAAAAATTTTTAGTAAGCATTACATTTTATAATGCGTTCATTTTTTATTAATAAAGGTACATTGGGCATTAATTGGTGTTTGATTCAAATACATTTTGCAGTGCATTATCTGAAGTAAAACTAAAAAAATAAATGCTTGTTTTTAAATTAGGTGTATTACTATTTTTACAATTTTGCAACAGTTGTTAAATAGATGCTCGTTATGACATATTTTAATGAACATATTTTGGTGCACATTCAGTATATTTGGTGGAACACAGGCAAAATTAGGTAAATGAAATGGGAATAAATTGAAGTACTTTTAAATACCATCCGTTAATTAAAGATTTAAATTTATAGGCGAATAGTAGTAGTAGGCATGTATTTAGAAATATAATAATGAGTCTAATTAAAGTGTCCTTTGGTTCTATGATCAACTTGACTGGGAACTACTTCCACCTTTACAGGTTACACTCCAGGTATATCTATACCTGGAGTGAATCCTGTAATGTTTCTTATATTATTGGGACAAAAAAAAGAATCCTACTAATATTATAAAGGCAAAAGTTTGTGACTGTTGAGTGTGTATGTTTTACTTCTTCACGTCTGGAGCGATTTTAATAAAATTTGGTATGGAGTTAGCTGACACCCTGGATTAACGCATAAGCTATAATTTATAAAGTATAACGCGGGATGACCCGTGGGGCACAGCTAGTTAATTATAAAACTAAGGTAATTATAAAATAACAAAAATACGCAACCAAATACCTCGGATCGGTCCTGGAGGCGACGGGTCCCCGGTGCGAGCAGCGTCCGCTGCCACTGCACCAAAACTATACTTAAGTACACTTTCAAAATTACGGTTTAAAACGATTTAGGGTAAACATATTGTTTTATATGATTCAGATAATGAAATCTATTTGAACTACATCTTATTCTGCTACTCTCTGCTACTCGTTTTAAGGTGTTCAGTAAAGAGTTCCTTTTCGTGGTGCCCCCCTTTTGCACCATCAACCATAATAGACCCCATTCTAGGAAATAAACAAATTTTAGTGTTCAGTCTTCACAATAAATACTCACTTGACGAATCTTTGTTACGTTGTAACTTGACTGTATGACTCAACTTAGTATGACTGAACCCTATACAATACATATTTAAAAGAAACGTCGAAATTTGCTAATACCCTAATTGCCTTATGTTTTTTTTTAGATATTCATGAAATATGTATGTATAAACTTTATAAATTATAGCTTATGTGTTATTCGGATATATAGAGGTAAGCTATATTGCTAGAAAGTTTCACCAAAATCCGTTCAGTAGATTTTGCGTGAAAGAATAATAAACAAGTTTGACGGTCACCATAGCTTAGTTGGTAGTGCTCCTGCCTACGAAGCTGGTGGTCCTGGGTTCGAATCCCGGTGAGTGCAAATATTTGTGTGATGAGCACGAATATTTGTTTCTGAGTCATGGATGTTTTCTATCTATATAAGTATGTATATCGTCATCTGGTACCCATAGTATAAGCTTTGCTTAGTTTGGGGCTAGGATGACCTGTGTGACATTGTCCCCAGATATTATAAAAAAAAAAAAAAAAAAAAAAAAAAAAACAGAGTAGGCACAAACTTACGCATTTATAATATTATTAGGATGATAAAATATCATAAATTAATTTCATACTCTGTTATCATACCTACTCCAGAGGATCTTTCAACTGTGGCATTATTAATTATGGTAGCCATCAAAGGAGACGGGGATTTCTGGGCCTGACTGTAATAAGTTGAGATATGGTTTAAAAAATGCGTTACATTTTTCTATTTCAAACTGTAAAAAATTGACCCAATTTACAATCTGGAAAACGAGAAATCTCAAAATAAGTTTAAGTCACGAATTAAATTGGTTGTTGATTACTATAATCGATTAACATTAATGAGTTCAAACAATGTAATATAAAATCTCTTGCACCAGATAACTGATTTAATCATAATAATTATTAAATACATTAACATAATGTCAACAGTAAAAAATTAAATATCAACAAAATAAATAGAAATCATAACATTGGTTATCGTTTAAATCGATTTATTAGTTATTGGTAACTATATTTTTAATCTATGCTGACAGCTGGCTCATAAGGCCGAAGAAGCCAGAGCCGAAAACATTATAAAAAAAAAATCTATGCTGACAGTGACTGGTGACAGATTTTGAATCCTAATCTATGATAGACTCGTTTCTTGTATCGTTTAGTGCGTGTGTGATTTGAGTAATTTTTTATTGTTTTGTTTATATATCCCTCGACAACTGCATTCTCTCTACGGACTTCTGATATTGCTTAACGTGTACGACTTTTGCTAACATACTGGACACGGATTACTATTAAATAGCAATCGCTCTTAAAAATCAGCTGTTAAGTATAGGTTGGTACATAACCTCTCTATTAAGTACTAAATCTTTTATAACTCTGCTCACAGATTGAAAAAATCCATGATTTTTTTTGTGATTGGCTGATAATTTATAGACCCAATATTTGAAACCACTTTTATCTTTTTACATCCTAGCCCAATATTGTATGAATAGGTTTCCGTCTCCTTTATTTTCTAGACTATATTCCACTAGCTGTGCCCCGCGGTTTGATCTGCGTTAAACTTTAGCCTATTAGCCTTATTCGGATATAAGCTATATCACTACAAAATTAAGCTATAGTACTACCATCAAAATTCGTTGGGTAGTTTTTGCGTGGAAGACTAACAAACATACATACTCACAAACGTTCGCATTTATAATATTAGTAGGATTCATGTTTCCCCGATACTAATATCTTATGTTCATAAATAATACAAGTTGATTACTATTTACTTACAATATCAAAAGTACGATCGACTAAATCTATAGTTTCATTATAATTGATCAAAAAACCGTTAACCAACATAAGTTTGAATCGTTAATCAACAAAATCAATAGGAATGCGATTTTAACCAATAGGGAAGGTAATATGGAATAAATTGCTTCTGTACAAATGCGGGCGCCCGCGCACTGCATCGCCACTACCTGAGTGAACAGAACGGACTAACTCAACATCTGTTCCGATCGAAAATTAACTTTATAACAAACAACAAACGAATCATATTCGATTGAAGATTAATTTTGAACAGTAGTGAATTGAAATCGCATAATTTAATAGTTGATAGAAAAATATAGTAAGCGATAACGTTTTGCTAAGAATTGCTACGGGTTGTGTTCGACACGCATGTTAGAAATAGCAAATTATAGTGGAAATAAAAAATGTTCTTGTGTTTTTATAATTATCATTAGGCACTTGACATTAACATAAAAAATATAACATGTCATTGTAAAAGACTATCTCGGTATTGGCTGTTTGACTGGAATCATTGTCATTGTGGACCAACAGTAAGTCACTTAGAGACACCTTTTAAATGATGATTTAGTAAATGGAACCGTTGCAAGATGCTTTAAAATTGTATCGGTTAAAATTGATATTGGCGCCTTCTTTGATTGTGTCGCCAAATATGATACTATTGATTATATATGGCCGTCTTAGCCTCCAAAATCCTTAAGGAAAACGTTGAGAGTCTTTAGCAAAAAGTCCATGACAAGATGTTAATATAATGATCGTTAATTTCATTAGCACTAACTCTTTTACGGCCTTCTTCAATATCAGAGCAATTTACTGTAGTAATGTTCAGTTACAGATAAAAATATTACATTCATAGTAATAGATTTTTTTTATATAAAAATGCTTAAAGTATCCTGTCGTTTTATTATATGTATTTGATAAATTTAAATTCATGAAATTATACTAAATTATGTATGACCAGAGAGCTGGCTTTTTTGGGTCAAAGAATCAGCATTGCCATACAGCGTAGCAATGCGACCACTGGGCCTCTGGGCATTTTACCTCCCGACGATACGGAGGAATTTTTCAATGCCCTATAGCTTACTTATTGTAGGCGTTAAATTAGCTGATATTTTTCTTTTCCTTTTAAATGTCAAATAAATTTAACACGCGAAATAAAAACAAGTAGATTCCAAACAAAAAATGTATAATGCATCTTATCCTACGATGAGTAAATAAAACTTTATGTTATTCGTTCACTACATTGCACTTAATCTCTTTACCCACAGTTTCGCTTCCAAATGTCAATCATTATATTGAACCCTTTTATTTCACAATAAGCGCAAATAACATTGCCATCCATCATTTTACATGAAGTCCTATAATTTCAAGTAGACCAAAAAAAACAAACGTGGTGTGTGAACTATTATTCTATTACATCGGCTTCACTGATTATTTGGTCTCGTGACACTATGCATAATCTGACATTTCGCACTCACCGGCTGAGATTACCCCTGCGAACGAGCCGCGACCACCTTAGCCCTCATGAATTTTAGTTGCGGCTACGCTTAGAATAGACCGTTGTACAAAACGTCCCTAAAACCGACCCTCTCGGACCAGGTCAGTTAACACTTTAGTTTTTATTTTCTAAATGGCTTGACACATCTCTTGCATTTCTTGTGCGAGATAAACGTCATGTTAAAAAAGTATTTACTTTTAATTATCCGGTCAATGTTTGTATTAATAACAAGAAGCTCAATTAAAACTCGTAAGTACTGTGTGAAACAAAATGTCTTGAGATTTTGGGAGTTTTGTTCTAGAATAAAGTAGCCAGTAGATTAAGACTTCCATGAAACAGATGAAGGTAACAAAATAATTTGCGAACACTAGACTTCCTTCCAAATCCTATTAAAAAAGGAATATTTATTCTATTTTATTTTTATTTTTTCTTCCTTCTTTTTTATTAATATTAAAGTCTCAATGCTAAATAGTATCACTTATCAGTGATATTATTTAAATGTTACAATAGAGATATAAATCGGTCCTTCTTTACAGATCTAATATATACATATTGCTACTAGATACATGAATAGCGATAACCCAAAAGATATGACGATGGAAATCATCCAAATGAGATGCGAATAGAATATTGGCTCCACATCTGATACCGGATACAGTGACGATTGAACCCATTGTCGTTTTATATGGATACCTTGCACAATAGTGCGTAACATCATTCGAATTGTTACATATTTGTGTCGACAAATACATATTTAATTCACTATTCCCGACTCATGGCGCCTATCCAAGATAAACGCAAGACCCAGAGTTAAGCGCTCAAAAGCATATTAAGTAATTAGTAATTTCCACCTACCCTCAGAATCAGTTACTGGAAAACTGTTTTACTATATAATATATTATAATAATATATAATATTTTTTCGTTTGGTATACTTGCAGTTGACTTTTTACAACTATCTATAATATAAACAATTAAGTTTAAATATCATCATCATCATATCAGCCGAAAGACGTCCACTGCTGGACAAACGCCTCCCCCAAAGATATCCACAATTGCACGTTTAAATATATATAAATATAATCCTACTATTTTTAACATAGCTTAGAATCATTCCAAATAAACTAGTTTTCAATAGGAACTCCATTGAAATTAGTGCACATGTTTCTGATTGTTGCAGTTCTGATCAAATATCACGCAGACCACCCTCTCTTAATCTCTCTTTTTTTCCCAAGAATGGTAACAAATAGTTTGCCTACCATAAATAAGACAAGCACGCTGTCAGAAGCCTAGCTTCTTCACCACTAGTAATCGCAAACTCATCCATCCATCGTATTAGCTAGGATTTAAATAGAACATATCGAGTTAAATCTGTCGTCGTGATATTAGATAAGACTAATAGAATCGCTGGAGGCTATTACGCAGCGGTGTGAGCGGCGGTGAGTGCCATGCTCTGCGAACCCACGCAACCTTTCCTTTATAAATATTGAATGTCAATAAGATTATTTACGACAGATTATATTGAATATAAATGAGAGATAAAGGATCAAGTTCGATTTCTGTGTAAAGAGCGGTGCTGTGACAATGCCCCTTTTGTCGAGTCAGCCATTTTATTTGTATGCAAATTAAAATCTTCTACAAAAGACGGTCGTGTCGAATAATCAAATATCTGAACACGGTAAAGGTTATATTTAACTGTTTGATATGCAGTTTATTGTTAAAAAGAATGTACAAATGTGCGTAAGAAGGACAGGAATTGCTTAAATGTAAGTTCTACCCTACATAAAACTGTGTGGTGACGGCGATCGGATATCACGAGCCCATCTCATCCTCATGGGAACGTCGTCCTGTTACAATGTTGGAGAACGGGCAGCAGCGCTGAGTACTATGACCATAATGCTACGATCGCTAACGACGGGTTAGCGATCGTGCCATGCGTGGTGATTGTGTCATTTCCTACCAACAATATCACTGGAGGCAGGTAGAGTAAGGCCGGCCATGGAGATGGAGATCGTTTGGGGGAGGCCCCTGTCCAGTAGTGGACTATTTTGGGGGCAGACATGTAAAAATGCTACAAGCACACAAAAATCAGACTCCATTTGTTTATTTTTTGGTTTTCGTTAAGTAATATTTATATTGCCGTTAGTACACACGGCTTCATATCAAGGTATACATTTCCAATATAAGCTGACCTATCATTGTATGGACACAGTATACAACGCGAGATCAGCTTATACTGGAAATGTATAGCTTGATGTGTAGCCGTAGCCTATGGCGATATTAATACAAATTGTCAACAATACAAAAGTTGTGCAATAGATTTACAAATCTTTCGAGATTTTAATTTTTTTGTACCAAAGTATAAGGCTACAATTTGCTAACAAATTCTTCAGTTTCTTTTTAATTCTAATCTTATCAAAAGTTGTGCAAATGTATTACACCACTTTTTTATTGTTTACAGTTTAAATGATTGTTGGTAAAACATAATCTATCCAATTAACAGCGTCTTAATCACGTTAAGATAAATCTACAATGGATTGTACAAATCCGAGTAATTTTAAAGCATTGGATGGTGGATGCATGCGATGATGCGATGGTGGATGGACAGCGAGGATTGGATGATGGGTAACCATCAGCTATTGATACTTTTTATAGCCTGTAAAGGAATTTGATGGGAACATTAGGCCAGTAGTTAGTTCACTGATTGGAGACAAGTTCGTGTAACTCTCGGGTTCAAATTCAAAAAGTTCATATTCAACTTATTATTGAGTACCAGTGAAATCCAAAGCACTTATTATATCGAAGCTCAAGTTGGACGTAGATGAAAAGAACAATGGAATATTAAAATAATACATTCCTTGCATTCTTACCTCCTGCTACCTTATTGTGTGTCTTAGCTGGTGAAGAATGCGATATAAATACCACATTCCTAATACCAATCTACAACGATAACATAAACTACAAAGTTAGCATTAAGTACCGTGATCAATTGTATTCCTGGGTTCAAATCCCTTGTGGTGAAAATTATGATTTAGAAATTTCTATACCTGCCTTTACTATAGTATACAAATGAAATTATACGATGAAATACAATATTATGATATGGTGTTTGGATTCTTGTCTGTCTGTCTGTTTGTTCATATAAAAGTACAAGACCGCTTTTGATGATTTGATAAAATTTCGCGTGTCATTGTCGACAAAATATGTGAAACTGTAATTGTGATGACTATAAAATCTTGTCTGTACCATATTTTGAGCGAAATAAAGATTACTTACTTTTGGTTAAACTTAGTGTTTAAAAATCTTCTATGAAATGCCTTTACTATTTATCATATCAGCCGAAAGACGTCCACTACTGGAAACCGCTGGATGCGAATAGCGCAAGACCGAATTGTGGAGATCTTCGGCGGAGGCCTTTGTACAGTAGACCAGCCTTTACTATTATGAAAATGTTATTATATGATGAATTCCAATATTATGATATGGTGCTTTGCCTATTGTCTGTCTGAGCATATAAGAAACTACAAGACTACAACTATGAAAAAGTACTGTATTTTTTGTCAGAGACAACAATAAAAGTAACCACTTTGAGCAAAACCCAAACGGGTATGTTCTGTGTATGTGGCACGGATCACTTATTCTAGCGTGAGTCGTATCTGATAGAGTGATTCAGTCCCTATTCGTCTTACTCCCTCAGCCTCCCCCTCCTCGTTTAAGGCAATCGGACATGCTGGATGTGTGAACAAAATATTTTTCTATTTGTACAAAATCGGTCACATTATTTAAAGATGAAAACAATAGAAAAGGAGTGCAATAGATGTTTAATTCGTTGCTTAATTTGACGGACCTGTTAGCGTGGTTAGTAAATGCTTGCTTTCCACGCCGCAGGTCATGGGTTCGATTCCCACCCAGGACAGATATTTGTGTGCATGAACATGTCTGTTTGTCCTGAGTCTGGGTGTAATTATTTATATAAGTATGTATTTACAAAATAAATATATGATGTAGTATATCAGTTATCTAGTTTCTATAGTAAAATCACTGCTTAGTATGGGATCAGACAGCCGTATGTAAATGTCTCCTTTCAAAAAATGTAATGTTAAAAAAATATAAATCTATATTCACAATACACTCTACGCGTATGAAGTTGTCGGCTAAATCTACTACTAGATACTTTGCACGCTCGATTTCATTTAAAACTAACCTATTAATTACCAAGTAGGTGAATTATCCAAAAAAACGTGTGAATGTTTTGGTGTTCGGTAGTAGATGAGATAGGGTAGCAGCACACGTAGCCCACCTACTATTGTGGTGCGCACGCGCCCAGGTAGCGTGCGCGCTCACCTGCCAACCGTATGTCATTGATACACCTGATTGTGTCTCCGACTTCGCGCGGCTATGAATCCCTGCGACTCAAATTGCACCCATTTAAGTTGTCCTTTAGACACTCGCCGCAAAAATGTTTTGATATCCATTCGAACAACAATAGAGTGTTTGTAATGCTAAAATAACATTTTTTTATTAAATGCATATGAAAGTCTATATTTACGGCAAATTTAACAAAAAACCTTTTGATTGTAATTTTGTGTGTGTATTTTTATTACGATTGACCTCCTAAAAGCCTAGACCGATTTGGACGGGAGTTCCACTTGTAGATAGCCGATATTTGACGGTAATTCATACGCACATTATACAAATAAATACAATTAGAGTATGTTTGTAATGCTAAAATAACAAATTTTTACTACATGCAAATGTCTTTAGGGAAATAATAACAAAATCCTATTAATTTATTTATTTTAATTTTTTTGTGTCTTTTTATTGCGTTTAACCCCCTAAACACCTGGACCGATTTGGACAAGAATTCCACTGGTAGATAGCGGATTTATTATAAGTTGTAATTTTTACCCAGAAAAAGATACTTTTCCCAAGGGATAGATTTTAGATAGAAGAATAATTTACGCAGGTGTAGCCGCGGGTGGAAACTAGTTTTGAATAAACAAGTTATTGATAGTATCTAGTCAATCATCTGTAGATTGACGCCCAGATGCTTCTCAATGTATGAGTAGTAAGGTGTCTAATGTTTCTCTTTCTATCTATTCGCCATTTGAACTCAAGCCAAATAATTATTGTACAATAGTTATGTAATACCTGAATCACGTTTACGAAGTTACACAGCCAATACATAACTCTGTACAATTTACTGATAAGACTATAGGGGGAAAAAGGTGAAACATAAAACATTGTATTTACCCTACTTGACAAAGAATGTTTCTAGCTTAATATGTCTAAACTCACTAAAAACACTATTAAAATTAGGCAGGTTATGCGTATTTAGCAATGCATTGCTGGCAATACTGTCTGTTACACTCATAAAGTTAGTAGATATACTAACTTTATGGTTACACTAAACCAATTTAATTTAAATAATTTATATACGGTCTATTTTTTCTTACTTGTCTTATTTAGTACACAAATATGGCGTACTGGTAACCAAAGACAATTGATAGAGTTGGGAAATTATCGAATGAAGGACTGAACGAATTCATACAGCTGTAACCGAATGATATTAGTAATGTAGGATTTCCTGACAAATAAAATTATAGTTATGGCCCTGGGAATAAATTAGCGTTGATAATTTTGTAGTAAGCTGCCAGAATATCACACATTATCTTAATCACAGAAATAATTCCTGAAATATATCGTTGGCCTATATAAAAAATAACACAAAACAATTTTTAATTTATTTATTCATTTGATTCACTACGTGTATCTTCACTTCTGGAGTCTTCCGATTCTGACAGGTGTATAATGAAACCCTGGGTAGGTGCATCTGTTGCAGCATCTAAAAGTCCGTCAAGCTGCATCATTTTATCCTCTTCTTTTTTTATATGGTTTATACAATTATTCCAAGACATCGTACCAATTTGGCTTAAGCCTTCTTTTAGTAACTCCTTGACTTCAGCCATTTTAAAAGTTTTATTATTTTTGCCAACATAAGATTTTAACTGCGCCCATATCAGTTCAATTGGGTTTAATTCGCAATGATAGGGCGGAAGGCGTAAAACGATAACATTTTTGCGGGCCGCCATTTGATCCACAACTTTTGTATTAAATAGATTTCTGTTAAATTTAGATAAAAGTTGCGCTTTTATCTCATTCTCTTCAAAATTGATATGTTCCTCCTGTAGCCACGCTTGTATATCTGCCTTCCGCCAACTCATGTTTCGCACTCGTTCTGCAAGTCTGGAGTGGTTGGTACGGTGCATTGTCTAGTACTATAACCGAGCCAGGTACCACTTTACTCAAAATTTTTTCAAACCTGTAATGCAGATAATTCCATTATTTTATTTTCATCTTGAGCTAATAAATGTTCGATAACACGATTTTCTTTAATTATTTATCCACAAATCATAATGCTTGCATAGCTTAAGTAGCATAAGTATGTTTTTTTATTTATGGTTTATGTTGGATTACGGTGAGAAATAATTAAATAAAATCCAATTATTATTGTTATTCAGGATTGTTTATAGAATTCCCAATATGAATAAATAACATTAAAAAAGATTAATTTACTTACCTTGTTTAAACAAAACAATTGCACTAAAATAACAGTCGTATGCAATATCGATGTCCTTGAAGAATAGCCAAAGGTCGTCAGTCTAAAGAATAAAACCGTCCAAATCACAGAAAGAATCAACAGAGTCCAGTAGAAAGCCAAATCGTTACACTTCAAACACACACAGAGAGCACCCGTAAAGTACAACATAAAGCGAGGCGACGAGACGAATGACAGGACGTATCCCGTCAAGTCAAAAAAAATCACTTGTCAAATAATACTTTTAGTCTACGACCAGTTACAACAAAAACTTTAGTTTTTAAAAATAATGCCTTACATTACCATACACACATATAATTTGAGATATATATATATAAACATTCTGCTTTATTATTCAGTTTTTTACATTAAAATTATACAGTTCACACTGGTCAGAATCATTCATTCGCTTTTCCCTTCTCTAAGTTCCGAAGACAAACTAGCATTTTGAAATGTCAAATTGCCAATATAATTATTAATCTGTGAAAATGGAGCCTGATATTATTTTGATTTTAAGAGAATTAATGTGTTTGGATGGTTAATTTGAAGCAGTTTTTGGTGTTATTTATATAGTATGTGTTTCTTCCAACAATCAAGATGTTCATACCTAACTAAAAGTGCGTGATTGATGACGAAACTAGTGATTTTCGTGCCGAGTAGTGTTTGATTACCAAATAAGACAAGTAAGAAAAAAT
Organism: Pseudoips prasinana; assembly: GCA_951640165.1. NCBI lineage: Eukaryota > Metazoa > Arthropoda > Insecta > Lepidoptera > Nolidae > Pseudoips > Pseudoips prasinana. The sequence goes on along the minus strand of OX621251.1, from coordinate 23,424,103 downwards.
GGACCGTAGGTACATATATATCTCTCTCTAATATACCTGGTACGAAAAGAAAAGAGCATACATAGAATTGCCAAACAATTAAAACTGCGCACTTGTTCGCGCACCGGTCACATAATTAGTTGACAGGTCCTAACGTGCCGCTTATTTTTACTCTGTACTTCGCGCCAAAACTAAAATAAAGATGCCATTTTTTTTAAAACCCATTCATATCTGTTCATACCTAACAAAAAACTATATATTAAAGAAATTATATGATATTAAAATTAATTTGGGTGGTATAGTATGGTGCCCGAGGCATTGTATGTCAACTTTTGTGCGTAAATATTGTAGTACTTATGTTTCTTATTTAATTTCGTGTCATGTTCTTTCTGCCTGCAGGTAAAAAAGGCACTCATAGCCAGTTGCTGTCAACGATCCGCAAGTGATTGACTTAGTAAAACATCTATGCAGGCGGTCAGTCCATATATCGGTGACCGTCAGATGATCTCACCGGTCGGTCCCTAAGTGATTGGCGAGTTTAAGCAACGAGGCTCGCGGTCAGTCCATGTGTGACCGCCAAAGTGGTATAATATCTGAGTGTCTAAGTGCTCCGGAGAGCACGTTAAGCTGCCGGCCCGGTTGCAGCTATTAGACAACAGTCGTTAAGCCATGTCAGAGGCCTACGGGGCGGTTTGAACAAATCTGACAGTTGTGGTTGTAGTCATTAGACAACAGCCATTGGCCATCACAGAAGCCTACTAGACGGCTATGTAGTACTATTTACTACGGTAACGACTCTTTCATACACTACGTTTACCTTTTACTACGTTGAGTAGTTAAGTAAGAATTGGCCCTATTTTTTTATTTTATCAATTACCTTTTACTTATTAATTATGAAGACGTAAGCTGTTCGAAAGATGGATTGCGATATTAATGTAAATTGAAGTCGTAAAAATATATATTAAATATTTAATACCTAAAATCAAAGATTATTTTCAGAATATTTTTAAGAAAGCTTTTTTGTCCAGTTAAATTAGAATACAGCCTACCATAAAAAGTATATAGTAAGTACTCAGTAATAAAGCTTTTAATATTTAAATTCCAAACTGCGAAACATATTGATTTTTGTGTGCTTTATTTTAGCATTATTATAGCAATTATAAATAATTCATTTTGATCATAGTTATGCATTATTATCATCAGCTCAAAAATCGGAAAAAACAACTGTATTACTGTAGTTCACGTTTTACTCAATGCTTTTTTTCATGACAAATACCAAGAAACAGTTTAGAAATAAAATCCTAAATTAATTAAAATTAATGCAAACTGCCGACTGGTGTTGTCAACGCGAAAAAATAAAGTCTTGAAGCCGCCAATTATTTCAATTAATGGTACGTCGCGGTGTCGACAGGAAAAGGAAGCGTGCGTTCGGGATATGAACTAAATATACCGCGATTGTGCACTGAGTGACAGCTAGGCTTGATTAATTAATTCGTGGGCCTCTATTCGCCGAGTGGGGATAATAAATCGTGCGTCTTGCCCTCCCGTGAGATGTCGCCAAAGTCAGACGCAGCGCTGAATAAATGATTGAGTCGAACGCAAACATTATATGTGTCGGGACCGGGACCGAAATAAACGGCTAATGATGTGTTATACAGGTAAGCGATAATAAAGTCTTCAGATCTCCTTTAGATCGTTAGAATTCCAGGATTGATCGTTAATTCTGGGATTTGCGTGTTCGAATTGCTTTGGACTAGATTTGTTGCTTATTATTTAGATGCAGTTTTTGTCACTTTGGTTATTAAATTGGCATCGTTAAATTATTTTGAGGAGACCTTTGGAGCTTTTTGGAAATATTCTTACTGGTGAGTAGTGAACAGATGTTTAATAGTAAGTAAGTAAGTAATAATACTCATGTATTAAGTTATTATCTTGTAAGTATCTATCTATTCTTTTTACCTATAGTAAAACTTTTATCATACGCGAAGTAAGTTCACAATCTGCTTTATTAGATTAAGAAAAGACAAAATTAGTAGGGTTACAAAAACTTTCTCGCAATATATATTCTTAATATGCTTTAAAATTAAAATCAAATTTAGATTTTTATATGCAGATGATAAAGTCATGCAGACTCACTGTCTAATTTATCATCTGCATATAAAAATGTAAATTTGCATTCCTACACTATTTATTATTTCTCTTATATTCGTAATAATGAATTATTCGGTAAAATATAACACAATTAAATCACATACAACTAAAAGTTGGTTCCAATAATAGTTTATGTTATTATATTTATAGAACCAAATTGACTATTTAAATGTACCTATACTTAGTCAAGCAAACATTTAGTCTGCTTGACTTAGTATTCATATAAGAATGTAAATTTGCACTATATAAGTATTTGCAGTATAGACTCTGTACAATTTCTTTCGTATATGGCATATTGAGAAATCAATCTATTCTTTTGATAAATTTATACATTTTAAATGTAATTGTTTGTGATGATAATATTTAATTTATCATTTTGACTCAATGAGTAATGTTATGGCGACTAGGGTATAAACATATTTTTATGTAGTAATTATTTATTTCACTTACGGTTAGTTGTAGTACATTTTTATATATTTCCTTTGTTTAGACGATTACTATAATATTATCAGTATTTTCATGATATCTAAGAAATCTGACCAATAGTTGACAAGTTCACGAAACTAAAATGAAATTACGAACCGGCGTAATATAATTATGGCAAATCCCAATGTAAAAAAACCGGCCAAGTGCGAGTCGGACTCGCCCATGAACGGTTCCGCAGCAGCAAGTAGGTATTTCAGTTGATTAAATAAAAATAAAAGGTAAATTGCGGTTTACGATTTATGAAGTCGCAGCAGCATTTGAGATGGGCCGGACACTAAAAAAATGGCGAAGAATAGGAGCTTAAGAGATGAAGCTGCAGCAGAAGAAACTAGGGGCTATTATCTCAATCTGCTGTAATATAAAATTAGAATAAGATTGACAGAATTAAAAAGGTAAAAACGGTTATCGCCAAAGTTATTGCCAAAGGGTTGTGTCGATAATAAAAAGTAAAATGCTCATATATTATAAATTAATTTCTAAAAACAAATTCTGATTTTAAATATTATTTCAAATCCACCAGATAAAATATGATTATTAACATAGAAACCATAAACCGCTTTAGTGCACATAAACAAGACGCCGAAATCAATGGTGCCTTTTCACGAATCATGGAGGACAAAAACAGTTCCGCTAAATAAACAGTGTGCAGTCAAACTGTGTTGCCAGATGTCCTTCGTCCTGTAATAAAACATGGTTGAAACCGAATCGCAGTCGAATTCTTTATTAATAATCATAACGGCGCCATTTTGAATGCCGCCGCCAGGGTGCACGTGTTTCTATGTCGCTAAACACATTTTCTTGGGGTTGGATCTGCGAATTTGGAGACATCGTTAGTGGAATAGATAAATGTGTTATTAAATGTTGGGGATGGAGATATGTAGGTTGATCTTAATCAATGTTATTGAAGAAATGTATTCTAACTTCTGCCTGTAACTTCGCTCGTAATCCAATAATTGCTAATTTATGCAAATTTCTTCATGCGTTTAGGCGTTCTTGTATAACACTTACAAACGTACATGTATATTATTCTAGTATGAAGAACTAAGTTATAAATGAAATTAAATATTTTTATGACTACTAAACAATTATTACAATTATGTCCAAAGGTCAGTCTTATCGCTAGCTGAAATTTCTTCCAGACAACCTAGGGATGGCCAAAACTAGATAGACATAATTATTATATTTATTATGTGCTTTAATGTTCGTTTTAACGTGGAACTAAATTTAAATTTTTGTACATTGAAATTCAATATTTTAATTCCCTAGTAAAACACTAATTTTAATTGAAGAAAAAGCATTTATTTTGCCAATATATGATAATATTTGTTTATAAATTATAATATAGTTTATCTTACCAGGATATCTCTATCCTCAGATAAAAAAGTGTTGTATGTATAAAAAAAATATATTGATAGATAAATTATAGAAGATCTGTCAGAAAATAATGTATCTGTACGGTATAGCTACAACACGGGCCCGAAAATAGGTAGATAATAACATTATCCTAGTTAGATTAGAAACGAAACATCACTCATCGTTTTTGAGTTCGAGCCTAAATTTTCTAAACTTAACTATTAACTGATTGAAATAGTAAATATCAATATCAACAGTAGGTATTTCATTAACCTTTTTACAAGACTTACCGAAATCTTTCATACTTAATAAACATTTTAAATAATAACCCTAAAGCCGAAAGTTTGTGAGTGTGTATGTTTGTTACTTCTTCACGTCTAAATGGCTGGAGCGATTTTAATAAAATTTGATATGGAGTTAGCTGACACCCTGGATGAACACATAGGCTATAATTTATAAAGTTTAATGCCGGTAAATCGCGGGAACAACTAGTTTAAAATAAATTGGTTCTAAGGTGGCCACAGTGGCACAGCCACAAACAAGGCAAATATGGTCTTTTAGAAAATGTAGTAATATTCAATTTTATTTAATTGTTTAAATTTAAGCTAGCGCGTTGCCGGCCTATATGGAAGAAATAGACTCGCTTCTTGAAGGTTGCCATGTCATAGCGGATCTAAAATACTTCCGCAGTTAATTGATTCCACAAAGTACAATCTATATTTATTTTGAACTTACTATAAATACAAAGTAAAGTTTCTTCCACACATTTGATTAAACACAGTAGGTAGGTACAGTTAATATATTAGTGCTACAATTTTCTTTTACAATATATATAAAAAAAGTTTCTAAATGGAGTCAACAAGCCTTTCAAGCCTTGATGAGAAATATCTTCCAACGGTACATTCCTACAAATAGGCACAATAATAATCGCTATTTGATGAAGTTTGAGATGCATTTACGGCCCAGTTCTCTGCCTTTTCAAAGGGGAAGAAAAGAAAATAGAAAGGTACCTTGCTCAATTGCATAAAACTAGTAGGCGCTGTTGATATGTGGCTGACGGCAGAGAATATCGCCACCCCATTTAATCCAATGGGGGGCGTAGAAGGCGACCCGAGGGAATATCTCCCAGAGAATGGGCAACAGCGTCTCTCAGTGTACTCTGACCATCATACTGTGATCCCATCTGCCAAGCGTGGTGATTTTGGCATATCCCTCCACATAAGACACGATACCATTGTGATAATCATTTGGAGGAGGCCTTTGTCCAGCAGTGGACGTCATTCGGCTGACACGATGAGCAGGCGTCTATGAACTTTTATTTATATACCTATTGCTAGTTCTGTCCCACGATTTTGCCCATGATTTAGCCCGATTGACCTTTTCTGATTTTTGTAGCCTATTTTTCTATTCATAACCAATTAAAAAACCGGTCAAGTGCGAGTCTGACTCGCGCACGAAGGGTTCCGTACCATTATCTATAAAAACGAGCAAAAAATTCACGTTTGTTGTATGGCAGCTCCCTTAAATATTTATTTTATTTTGTTTTTTACTATTAGTTGTTATAGCGGCAATAGAAATACATCATCTGTAAAATGTCAAATTTCTGTCTAACTATCACGGTTCATGAGATACAGCCTGGTGACAGACGAACAGACAGACAGCGAAGTCTTAGTAATAGGGTCCCGTTGTACCCTTTGGGTACGGAACCCTAAAAATTTCCAGTAATATCCGTTTAGCTCTTTTTGTATGATTGAATGGCAAACACCTTTACATAATTCTTTGTGATGAGTGAAATGTTTAGTATTATAGTATGATTCTATCCCATTTTATTTTATATATATTGAAATTTCGCAAGAAACCGGTAAGTGCTACGATAGTAATAAACAGTCGTATGATTAGAACATAGATAAAGCGATATGATATAATTATATTCAAATTCAAACTGACTTGAGGAGCTACCACAGAGAAAACTGTCACGGATAGCCTACGTAATTCAGTTAACCCAGCAAACCGAACAGTTTCAATCTCTTCAGGGAAAATGCAACCAAACAAATATCTTTTATTTATTTACTATACCGATGACATTGTGCGGGTCGCTGGAAATCGGTGGATGCGGATAGCGAAAGACCGGCAATTGTGGAGATCTTTGGGAGAGGCCTTTGTCCAGCAGTGGACGTCTTCCGGCTGATATGATGATGATGACTCAAATGTGGTGAATAGGCGGATGTGTTAAAGGGCAATTACACTTTATTGCCCTAAAACATAAATAATATATATGTATACTCGTAATATGTATTAAGGTAGGAACAAATGACGTTGACAAATTAATGCCAATGTAGCGATATCTTCCAGACAAGAAAAAACCCAATAATTATACCATTTCTAATCAAAATAAAGCTTTGATTAAAACCTAAATAGCCTAGTTGGCTGTGCCAATATATGGCATTCACCATTGTGTTAGTTTTGGCTGAAGTGTGTATTGTGTAGAGTAGTAACTAACCGGAACGATTAACGGAATTTTAAGGTGCATCAAATCTCGAAAATATTTGTCTATGTTCATATAGTTATGTTATTAAACAAATGTTTGTTTAGTGGTCAACATTCGGCATTATTATATGTACCACTTTTCATAGAAAATTATTCTAATAAGATGAATGAGCATCAAAACACGGCGCGATATAACATTATATTCAAATCTTGTTTCTATAGAAACGAGAGTTGAATATAATTTTAAGTAAAAGGTAAACATGTCTCGCTTGTGTTGGGCGATGAGTGTGGGTATGTGTGTGCACGAGTATTTAAATTTGTGTGTGCTGGTGAGTATATAAATAAAAAAATCGATGTTCTGTAATAATCAGAAACATTTTAATAAATCTGGTGACCAGGTTAGATACTAAGCCTTCAGTTTCAATTGTTTTAAATAAGCTAATATTAATATTACATAAGCGGTCAGGATTGCACAAATGTGGTTCACATAATAATATGACTCACTTGAAATATTCCTTATATAAGAGCAATTATTATTATTAATCTATTTATTAATAAACAGGTATAATCCAATTGTCAAAACGTCCTACAACTATAAAAAAGCAATTACTTTAAAAATGACGGGCCACATTTTCATGAAAATTATCTTGTAACTATGTATATCGAATAAACAATTAACTATAGAAATACTAACATTGAAATAAATACATTAATCTGGTAGACAAATAGACACACATAAACACGTAGGTATATCTAATTTAAACAACAAAAATCCTAATCACCTATCATAGACACACAAGAACACATAAGTACCTACCTATGTATATCTATTTTACACACAATCCTAACATTAAACAAAAATACGTTATGGATGCGTTAAAGTATGCATAATACCTATAACTATCCAATAAGTTTGGCTTAAAAGCTTACAAAACATATCCTATCCAGATAACATCACAAATATTTGCCTCTATTTGTAACAGTGAGTTCTAATAGGATTGTATGTTTTTTTAACGTATGTTACCTACACTATTTCTCTGGCTAAGATAATTCTTTCAACAATTTATTGGATGAATAATTCTTATTTTGTTTGTTAGTTTTTTTATATATTAATAATAATATTTCTTTATTTCAGACTCAAGATCCATACAAAAAAATATATGAAATAAATAATTTGTATTTTTTAACTTCACTAAGATCCTACTCCAATTTATCACAACTATTGATAAAGCTTGGGCTAGACTACATGATATCAATGGTTACCCTAAGAGAAAACAAAGTGAATTTACAGATATATTTTACACGTTGTTTTACCACGCGAACACAGTGGCGGGTACGAATAGTAACAAGACAATAAGTGGTTGATGATAAAATATTAACAAACCCATTTCTAGACTTGAACGTATACATATTGTGGCATTCATAAAAAGGTGGATACCAAGTAATCTTTTTGCGCCTAATTTCAATTAGAAACGCAGTGTAGTATGGTGCGTATAGGTACTGGTACCTATTTGTAGATTTGGATGCCTTTTAGTCTAATACATCAATGAAACCAAAAAACATTAATATCTACTTAAAGTAAACAACTCGCTAGAACTCAAATCAAATATATACGCTAATGTTACAAAATCTGCATATGCATATGGTATATTGCAATAGATTTATCATCTACCCACCTAATATAAAACTTTAATTAAAGGTTTCTAATTCGTTCATGCCTACCCACATAAACTAAAAAATTGAAAATTTATCAAATTCTAATTACTATTTAGTAAGAAAAAAAATTATCGTGAACGGTTGTCATGACAACCGGTAGCAATGCAACAACAAGCCGGCTCCACAATCAGGTGATGCTAACTACATATCAAACATACCTTCTACTACTAACAGCGGCTAACTTTGACAACCTACGCCGGCTACCGCATGGGAAACCGGACTGGTTTACACAAAAAAGTCGTCGATCTCTCCAAATCTGATATTTCAATATCAATATCTATTATTGTAGGGTGCTTACATGGCACATCCTCTCCAAAAACAAGATCTAAAACTGTCAAAACCCATGCTTGGTCGTTAGAGCGGAGTAATTACTACCCTTAACTCAAAACCAGTGACAAACTTACAACTGACTCAATGGGAAAGGATGATTAGATACTCTTACGTACTTATATTATCACTGATCACCATCAGCAAAGACAAGAGTCATATACAATTAATGTTTTGATGAAAAAAAGTCAAACTCACCACAGGACTATCGTCGCCAAGATCCGAATCACGGTCGGCGTCGGCCATGGCGTACGCCGGCACCGGCTCTCTATTCTTCACCCGAATCTTGGCGGCTTTTAAGTACTGATACACGATGCAGAACAGGCCACACGGCACGTGGACGCTCACACACACGCGGCGCACATACAAACACACGAAGTGCGATTAGATACCGAAAGTTGGACGGTCGGTCCGGAAGACGAGCGGTACGTGTGCTCGCGCGGAATGGTATGGCGAGAGCTGGGATCGTGCGCCCCTCTCGGGCAAGCCCCGCCTAGAGGCGTCCGCGTCATAGCGAATCAAACCGCGCGATATCAAACTGATATTTGTTCCCGCCCGCGCTAGCCACGCTCATATTGTTTTTATTCAAGCTATAAAATAATCGCGTGGCATTGATCGCTCTCTGTGATTAATAGCGATAGTGAAACGCGATATTAATGCGGCTTAATCGAGGTTTCGTTTGCGCGCTAAATGAGCCCCTTTAGTGTTAGTTTTATACTTCTCTCTGTTTGATTAATGAATTGAATGAATGAGGTCGCTCTGTTTAGTGAACGATTGATTCATTCATTTGTTTTTTGGGTTTGATTAGTTAGATAATTATGACGTCATCTAAGATTGTTAAAAGAATTTACTTTTTAACTAAAAGTTTTGAGGAAAATGTTTAGTTGAATTCGTTTCGATGTTATTAGACCTTATAAATTAATTGTAAGGTCAATATCCTTATAAAAGACATCAACGCGTGGTCATCAGGGACATAAAGTACTAAAAAAAGAAATACAGTTGCACGGGGTGAATTGAGAGCGTTACAATATTGTCCCAAATTATGTACTACTTTTATCGCACTTGGACCTGTTTCACTCTCACTCAAACTTTAATATTTTTGTATATATTTACATTTACTGACCGCATTTTTATAAAGTCACACACTATGGAATTAAATCCCTCTTATCGCGGGGTAATTTATAAACAGGTACGTTCACAAAGCACACCTAAACTCAGCACAACTATTAATGGGTCACACAAATATTGTCCTGGACGGGACTCGAACCCAAAACATGAAATTACCTAGAATGTACAATATATCTACAATTATAATTAAACACAATATAAGAGAATTATATTAGACAAAAGTATCATACTTTATTTTGGTAATATACTACTTATTTGCATATTTTGTTACCAGGTATTAAATATTGACCTTACAGGAATTTAGAAACAATATTGTGTCAATCGAAAGAGGTCCACTGCTGGACAATGGCGTCCCCAAAAGATTGCTATCATGTATGTATGTATAATAACATGTAACCGACTTCAACAATTCTTTAGTTTCCCGCAACCAATTGGAAAAATATCTAATTAGATATCTACATCAGAACATTCCAAAAGCATGCCCTATCTAATAAAACAAGAAATTTCATAATCGGTTTATAAACAAAGGAAATATCGCTGGCATACTTATAAACTCGTACTTAAAAACTAGATAGTTAGACAAAACGTAGATAGGTAGGTATATTTAATATTACCTTACTCTTGGTCTGGCTGGGTACCTGATGGCCAAGAAGCGTATCGCCACCCCAACCCCCATCGATTTTCAACTTTATCACATAAGCGTAAGGTTCAACTTCAATTAGGGAAATTTGACAGATTGGGGTAGCTTGATGTGCTGGCGTTTGTGCATCAAAAACATAAAAAAGAAAAATTACTAAGTACACACGAGAAATATCTCCATCTAAAAATGAAAGTATTATCTTTAACTGTTTCGACTTAAATAATAATCAATCAGTAATCAGACGCAGTATAAATAATCGTACTTATCACACAAAGATTCACACGAACCCACTAAACCAACATACAACTTAATGTTTGTATTGTGGTTGTAAATGTTGTAATATTGTTAACCTGATAATGCATTTATTTATTTTTAATTCATTATTTAATCAAAATTTTATCACAATATAATTGCATCATTTTATTAACTTACTAGCTGTGCCCCGCGGTGTTATCCGCGTTAAATTTTATAATTTTTCTTTGCTATAAACCTCACGGAGCCCGAGACCTTTCCAACGAATGCAAAACCGTGGAAATCGGTTCGTGCGTTCTGGAGTTATAGCGTCAGGAAGGAAAACCCGACTTATTTTTATATAGTAGACTAGCTGTGCCCCGCGGTGTTACCCGCGTTAAATTTTATAAATTTTCTTTGCTATGAACCTCACGGAGCCCGAGACTTTTCCAACGAATGCAAAACCGTGGAAATCGGTTCGTGCGTTCTGGAGTTATAGCGTCAGGAAGGAATACCCGACTTATTTTTATATACTTAGTAGATTTATTCATTGCATTATATGGGCAGTGATTCCAGCGTAAGAGTTGTTCAAACCGCTTAATAGGCCTCTGAAATGGCTTAACGACTGTTGTCTGATGTCTATAACCAGGACCTTAAGGTAACCCTGAAGCACCAAGAAGCTCAGGAATTAAACTAATTTAGAGATCACCCATTGCCGTACACTTAGTAATTTTCCTCACTATTTAATATTAAAAATATCATGAGAAATTATTCACACTTGGCAATCTGATCCCAAACTAAGCAGAGATGGTTCTATGGAAACCACAAAACTAGTATACTAATTTTATTTTGTAAATAATACTTATATAGATAATTACACGCAGACTCAGGACAAACAGACATGTTCATACTCACAATTATCTGTCCTGAGTGGGAATCGAACCCACGACTTGCGGCGTGAAAGACAAGTATCTATCAACCACGCCAACGGCTCGTCAAATTGATTCCACATTGGTGATAACAACTGGAATTGTGATTTTATGTACTGATTTCTTAGTTTGCCACTACAATTAGCTAATACTTTGTAAGCCACATGGATCAGCATACTATCATACGTTTGAAAAATATTAGCCCAAATTTCATTACACGTCAAACTTTTAAACTATTATTATTTCATTTTTTTTTCATCGAAGCCACGTCTGGCTCTGTACCAGTCGATCTATTATCAACTAGCTTTCTTTCGTTACTCTGACGTTTGATCTGGTTGAAAAACTTTTTACCAAAGTTAAACTTAGCTGGAATAGCATTTGTTCGAAGTATTATGTTTCCGAATATTCATGAAGCATGCAATCAAGGATGCTTGCTTCTAGCAAGCAGATATGAAGCGTGCAAGCAGGCATGCAGCATGCAAGCAGGCATATGGCAGCATGCAAAAAAGCAGGCAGCATGCAGCGTGCAAAAAAGCAGGCAGCATGCAGCGTGCAAAAAAGCGTGCAACGTGTAACCAGGCTGCAAGCATTGTTTCTGTCACGGTTCCAGCGCTACAGCGTTCGTGCAGCCCCGTCCGAGCTTATCGTCGCAGATAGTTTTAGCGCCCATTACTACAGCTTTAGCCTTAGCCGCAGCAGCGGGCCTTTAAACCACCTGCTCCTCCGCTTGCGGGCCGCCCCACCCCTCCGCGCCCAGGCAGGCTTAAATTACAGGTGGGGCAGTAAGTAAGACAAGTAAATAATTAATCTCTTATCTCTAATGTAGCATCATAACGGAATAAATTAATTAGGTATGAATTGAACTGAAAAACACTGTGCCATACTTGTAGCCGGTAGTTATGTTATGTTTAGTATAGTTTATAAATAAAACGCCTAGTTACAAACAAACAGCAATAAAGCAAATACACTAACCTACCTCAACTCCGATTTTTAGTTCGCTTCAATGGTAAAGGAAGAAATGGACGCGAAACTTCGCTTCCATTTTATACTCCGCAATTGTCTCAAATTAAACGTGGGCGTCCAAGCAAAAAGGGTCCGCTTGTGGGATAGTTACGACTAGCTTCATATCCACACAGCAGTAATTAGTTAGCTCATATTTTCTTTATCACACATTTGAAGTTCAAATTCTGAACAAGCTTGATCTGAGAAAAAGTATGGTCAAACTTTGAGTAAATAAACACACTCCTACTTGCTTGTTGCATAGATTATTATATATAGTTAATTGTAAGTGAGATACTTTTCATGGAAGCAACTTATAATAATTATACGTGATAACAAAATGTAAACAATTACTATCGAAATAAAGGATGGATATTGGATATACTTTAGTAAAAATTGTCTTGTCGGTATTCAGTAAAAAGTGAGTTAAAAATTAAATATTCCAGTCCATTTAGGAACAAACAAAATAAAAATGCAGGGTATTAGGTATATTGGCTACATGGTACCTTTTATGAACCAATAGCCAACATTAAACTATTCTATTTGGTAATCCAACTTACGTTTTGGATAAATAATATATTAAATATTTAAAGAATAATTATGTTATCTAATAATAAATTTAAACTCCTTGTACCTGATTTCTTTGACCAACTTGTTTGCAGTATGAACATGTTGGTTTTTTACGAGAACTCTTTTCAGTTGTTCTTCCGTGAAAAGAGTACTCGACAGATGCAGGCAATTGTGATCGTTTAAGAATCCGGATTTTGGGAAAACCTAGCCAGAAGTAAACCCGTGAACCAAATTCTCAGTAGCTGTTACCGTTATCTATGTTGTCATATTTGCGACGCAGGAAGTTAGAATTGTAGCCTAATTCATTATCATCATCATTTCGGCCGAATTACGTCCACTGCCAGACAAGAGCCTCCCTAAGAATGGGGGATAAGTCCCTTGTGAACAACGTATTGAAAATCTAGAGTATGTCGACTAGGGTTCCGTACCTTATACTCAAAATCACCAAGTCGTATACGTTGTAGTTCATTTATGTATATGCGACCACTTCGACCTCATATATGAGGACATACCTATAGCAATATATACCATATCATATTTCACTGTCGTTATGAGGCACTTCAACACGAAGCTGGGCATACGAATTGGTGATGAGCGAAATGACTGAAGTGGGGTAATTCGGAACAGAGGATACCGGAATCTCCGGGGTTATGTGTTGGCCAATTTATGGTGCAGATGGTCTTTTTGAAAAATTATTTCTTCAAGTAGGTAGTCGAAACGCCGTAAATGGTCCTGTGTGAGCCCCGATGGGTAAACCAGAAACGAGATTGATGTCATATTGTAGACGGGACGACAAATATTTAATTATGTCTCTGTGATCGATCCTGATTTAACCTAAATATCGAACTCTAGGGTCCCTGCTGCTGAAATCTTCTCTCCATCCCTCACAAGTTCCACGTCTAAAACCTCGAACTCTTCCAACTTATGCCTAGTAGACTGCGAGGAAGAAGACTCGTCACAGATTTGTGAAAACTATTCATATGGTTGGATTTAAGTCCTACAAGTCGCTGTACAAATGGAACAAAAGATCTCCGACTCTACCGTACAGCTTATGAAAGAAAGACGAGCAATGGTTCTACATCTTCTTAGAAGGTCCAACACCAAAAGCATGGCACAGAAGTTTACTGGATAAACCCAATTGAGAAGTTATACTACATTTTTTTCAATGGAAATGTTAAAGTTAAATATGAAGCATTGGGATCCATCAAATCAAATCTTGTGGGCTTATATAAAACATCTTGCTGGATCCATGGACCCACTACTCTTCATAATATGTTATTACAAATTTAACATTAATTACCTACACAGTGACTTTGAATTGCCATTCATTAAATATTGTTTATCTTTCTAACATTTTCACAACAGTATGATGAAATAATAATAATTGTAATTATATACTAGGGAAAATCCGTAATTACATTTTTGACGCTCTCAAATTTAGATATCCGCGCCTGCACACTACAGCAGTGCGCACGCACACATTGAAGGCGCTTTATGCTCGATTTTATAGATTAACTAAACTAATTTTGATACTTGAATGCAAATTACGCAAACAAATGTTTTATTTTTCATTTAACTTTCTGAAATGAAAACTTCTTTAGGCGCGTTGAGCACTTTTTGGTTGAAAGCCTTATAAAAATAGCTGTTGTTTTGGTCAACCTCGCACTAATTTTCCGATACAATTTTTTGAAGTGGAAACATTTTTAGGCGCGTTGAGTACTTTTTGGTTAATCATGGAACACTCGTCATTGCACGTCACGCTTTCTCATACATGAGAAAGTTATTCATTTGGATACAAAATAATAAACTCGACTTATAGAGGTCTATAAAAGCCACTATTTATTGTTATTTTCACTTTAAAATATGCAATGGGTTTAGCTATATATGTTCCTATCCGGACACCATAATTCAATAGTTTTAGCGATTCTTGTAATGGTAAAAACGTATTTCTGTGGAAATTTTGTATACTACTGTGTAGTCCACAGTTATTATTTGAAAATTTTAGAGATGAATATATTATCTTTAATTTTACACCATATTATCTTTACAGTTGTGTTTTTTAGTTCATTAATTGGTACCTAAAAACCACGTATATTTGTTAGTACGTCCTTTAGTAGTGGGGCTTCCTTGTTGAGTTGTTTTCGAGAGTGAATCGTTTCAAGCGCAGGTTTGACGACTTTCAGCCTGTCAAAGAAGCTGGATTCCGAAAAACTTAAAAAAGATTTTAAATAAATCTTATTTCAGAACCATAAGAATGTGTATACTAACTAAAATAGACTAATTTATTTAGTATACACACGACTTATAAACTAGTGTTAGTACTTACATCTACCAGGAAACCAAAACAGAATATTAATAACTACGCCATGGCATTAGTCGTATCAAATGGCTTAGTATGGGGCTGTTCCACCTATCAGCTATAGTTTCAGGATGCTTTTGGGTTTGGCGCGTACCCGGCACATAGTGGAAGCGCAACGCTTGCGCATTTTGGCGAGAAAGCTATCTACACGTCTCTGCGAATATACCGGATGCACTGGGTAGCGCGGCAACCCCATCAACACCCTGAACTCAACATATACGTAGCATTTTTTTTGTTACAATAGCTATTTTTCAAAGCATACCAATTTAATAAGCATACCAATTACTTGTTTAATATTTAAATTGTTCATCATTGTTGTTAAATAGATGTTTTAATACAGCATCCTTACTAATTATGTACACAATCAGTACTTGGGGCTATAAAAATGGAACCCGGAATGACGTTACGCGACTGTCACTGATTCACCGGAGAATAGAAGTGGGGATGGGTTCAAACCGTCTAGGAATAAAGACTTCAAGCTTTTAGACTTTATGTACGTGCTTAGGGGAGGTCAGCTCAAAGCGGTCACCTTAACTATGAGTACAAAAAAACCTGTCTAACGATAGATTTTAAAAAAGAATTTTTTTTTTGTGTGTATTAATCATATTAAACTTTTGTTATGTGCTACTCGTATTCACCTAAATTAAAAACCGCTTTGCCCACGTGGTCGCCCAAAGTAGCCATGGAGGTAAGGGCAACATGCCCAGCATACAAGATCACAGGAAATGTTAAAATGTATCGTAATTGATGAAATAAAAATGACAAAAATAAATACAAAATATACATTATTTATTAAAGTGCTATAGGTTAGCAAACGAGCAAGTGGGTCACCTGATGGTAAGTGATCACCGCCGCCCATGGACACTCGCAACACCTGAGGAGCTGCAAGTGCGTTGCCGGCCTTTAAGAAAAGAATAGGCTCGCTTCTTGAAGGTTGCCATGTCATACCGGATCGGAAATACCTCCGCAGATATTTTTTTTTTTTTTTTTTTTTTAAATAGGGACAATGTCACACAGATCATCCTAGCCCCAAACTAAGCAAAGCTTGTACTATGGGTACCAGGTGACGATATACATACTTATATAGATAGATAAATACTTAAATACATAGAAAACATCCATGACTCAGAAACAAATATTCGTGCTCATCACATAAATATTTGCACTTACCGGGATTCGAACCCAGGACCACCAGCTTCGTAGGTAGGAGCACTACCAACTAGGCTACGGTGACCCTCTTGATTTGACCGAATTGATTCCACAGAGCGGTAGTGCGTGGCAAAAAGTTTCTTGAGAAACGATATCATACATGGATACTAATAACAATTCAACACAAAGAAATTTAGTCAAAACAAGATGAACTTACCTTGCATTTATTTAACAAATCGTAAGAAAACAATTCGACGCTGGAGCCACGTGCTTGCGCCGACTACCACAAAATCATTGCTCGGGCCGGGATGATACGTTAGCTAAGCGGCGCAAGCATTTCAAATAACCGAAATATGAGGCTTGATCGCTTTGCCTCCTGTGACCGCTTTGAGCTGACTTCCCCTACGTATGTACAAGCCCCCCAGCAGTCCAGCCACCAGAGGGCACCCCTTTTTGGATTTCAACACTGGGCGTTTACTGACGTGGAGATACATGAAAGGGAAATTCTATGCATCTACATCTTTCCGGTCTCGTCGCAATTCTTTCCATCAAATTCCCGCGCTGATGGCTAACCTGCATTGAGACTGGCCGCGACGTCTGGAATTTGACCAAGAGGACATTATTATAATATTATTTTTGAATTTATATCTCAATATTATAACTGTGATCATAATTTCACGAAAATATCTGACGATAAAACATGAAATATTCTGGTCTAATCTACATTCAAGGTTTATTGTTATAAATTACAAAATGTAAAGTACTTCATAACTCACGCAAATACAAAGTGATTCACGGTAGGGTAAAAACATGACAATTGCACATAAATGTAACATATTTAAGGAATTAATTAAATTTGAATTTGAACCGTGTCCATAGGGGAGCGGAATTATTTTTTATTTCTGAGTGTTTATGTCAATAATAAATTATATCAATAGATGCACTGCTTTATCCAATGGTTATCTGTGACCACCATTTGTATCTGATAATTCAGGTAAACTTATGTTATAAGGTAATGTAATATTATGATTAAGTGCAACAAAGTGTATCTATCTATCTAATTCTTATTAATAATTAAGTATTGTTCTAGCTACTTTCTTTCTACGAAAGCACACAACCATATACTAACAAGTAGACATAGCTATCTGTACGTGTAAGATTATACGTACAAGTGGCGTAGTAGGTATTCAAATAAGACTTTTCTCGACTTAATTTTTACTATACATCGTTATCGTAACATACAAAAAATCAAATCTCTTTTCTCTGTATACTTATTATTAGTTTCGATAGTAATTTTACAAATAATTCTTATTCTTTATTGTACACAGAACAAACATTTAAGTAAAATGTTATTTAAGAAAAGTCACGTACAGATGCCAGCACTTCCAACTACCCCAATCTGTCAAATTTCTTTTATAGACACATCACAAAACCATAAGGTTCACTTTCAATTGGGGAAATTTGACAAATTGGGGTAGCTGGATGTGCTAGCGTCTGTACATATAGGCGAGCTTAAATCATTAGCGAATTTTCTTCAAACAAACCATTAGAACACTGAGATTTTTATGAATATTTCTTCTCAATATATTTACGTCATCATAAAATAAGGAACAATAAAATGATAAATAACTTTAACAAAATTCAATACTGATCCATGAAACAAGTATTGTTAAAAAAAAGATAAAAGGACGTCTCCCCCAGAAAGCTGACAGCATTGCCACGCTGGATTGCAATGCTTAGACTTTTCCCACAGTATTTGCTAGCCAAAAAAGTAACATATAGGTAGCATCGACCAAGACTTTCACTGCTTCACTAGACTATGGAGGCGAGCGGAGCTCAAGCCGGTTACCAAGTAAAAGAATCACATGGAACATGTTCATGTATCTTAGATAGCTTGCAACTGATTTTAAAGAAGCTGCAGGTTCGATCACCGCCCCGTGATAAATTTAGGATTTCCTATTGTTGTGTTTAGTTTTACATAACAATAACACAACAATAACAAACATTCTAAACAAAAAGAAACTGTATTGTTAATACAATATAATCAAGCCGCTTCTTAACGGTTTCCCTGATGAAGTATATAACATCCTTTGCCTCTGGTACATACAGACAGTAACAATTAATACGGCTGGCAGATCAATCGCTTGTCGAACACTGCAAGCGGTTTTGTTTGCCATAAGTCTTGAGAGATGGCGTTGAATTAAAACTTTAAGTTCAGAATTACGTGACTGCTTTCATTTCCGATAGAATCATAGATAGAATGCTCAACCAAAGATGGGCTTAGAATAGTCTATGTGGGCTGTATAGTTTATAACTTAACCACAACGTTTACGGTAGTGATAACGTCATATTATTATGATTAGTATGATTAACCCCCTATTTAAAAAGGAGCGTGATGTGATAAATATCAATGCGACTGTCTGTGGTTGCAGAACTCCTGAGTAAATGGTTTTTTTTTCAAAGCGTATTTTAAAGTTTAAACGGCATGGGTTTTTAGCGAAGTGCAATGATAATTCGTTAAAATATGAAAACAATATTTTTTACCCTTTTAAGTCGAGGGTTTTTTTCTTAACGGTTAAATTGTTTTAGATCATCAAATAAACCGCCAGAGACATTGAATAATTTCTCATATATTACATAATAATTTATTGTGTATCTGCTTAATGTGGAGCTTTACGGCTCAAGATGGTTTGCGGTATTTCTTTTAATAATTACTAATTAAAAAAAAAACTTGTGTGTACTTATGTACACGCGTTAGATGTTATACTTCTTAATATACAACTTGAACATAGTTATCAATTTTCATACCACCTAGAACTAACTTCATGCTGTTATTTTTACATATAATTATTTATTATAATTTTACATGTAATTTTTAATTTTTACGATGCGCGCGCATCGTGCGCGCGCATCGTAAAAATTGAAAATTCACTCTCATACCACCTAGAACTAACTTCATGCTGTAAAATTTTTTGGTGTCGGTGTGCGCGCGCATCGTAAAAATTCACTCTCATCATTTTTCTCCATCGCGCCAAAAGAAGTATAACTTCAAAAAATCAAAATAGGTAATTCTTTGATTTTTTTTTCCATTGGTATATATTACATTAAAAACTTTGTATTTATAAAGAAAAGTTTTAACAAACAGAAAACAGGATTTTTATACAAAAGAAACTTTACATAAGCACAGTCGAATGGATTTAAGTCCGTTAAAAAGGCTGGATTAGTGCTATCTCCAAATTTAAAAATATTACACAGAAACATAAATACTCTACAAACAGTCTTTCCCTGTGCATTCGTTAAGATTTTGCTATTAACATAATATCCCTTCACCCGTATAATAAACAATTTAATACGTTCAATAATTAAATTGTTTATTTTGCGGTTTATGTTATGAAGCCAATTCAGGAAAGCCATATTACAATTTAACAGTAGGTAATCTATTATAAAATCACAACTCATAGTTGAGTTAAGCTCGTCTGTGAACATAAGTTATCTAATTTGTTAACTAATATGCATTTCTGTGTGCAATAAAGAGTATAGTCCCTCCCTCTTACCCACCACTGCAACTCCTGTAAGCCAGGATCAACAGTGGCACACAATGAAATGACACTGAGCGGTGAGGCTCAGGCATGTCCCGGGGAATGGCTTTAACTGTCTTGGATCCCGCAACGAATTTAATCAGAAAGAAAAAAAAAGGAGGAGTTAGAAATGAATAGTTCCACTTCCCTCCAGAGCAAAGCGGGAGACAGAATGATATAAAGAGGCTATAGCCTCATTAAACGAGAGAATTGCAACTAGAGAAGCCAGCTGCAAGAGCACCAAGGATTAATTTAAGGGTCCTAAGTGAGCTGTTATATTTGATTCCAATAGTAGGTATGGCAAAAGCGCTTAAACGCACGGAAGTTGTTCCTTGTTGCTACAAGATCCGTATAATAAACTACTCCAGATATTGGTTGCAAGCTATTTAACATAATATCACGCTGATTTTGCCAGAGATCACATTCCCAAAGTATGTGGTGAGCGGTTTGTTCATATTCGTTACAGGAAGTTGAGCACAGACAGATTGGTGAAGATACTAATTTGAAACTAAACAATTTACTTTTAAAATTGCCGTGTCCGGTAAGAAATTGTGCAACACAATGGTCTATGATTAGCCAAGTTTTATTTAACCGTTCGCGTATGTCCGGAAAGAACTGGTGCAGATGGCGACCCTTGGTTGAGGTATTCCATCTACATTGCCATTCATTTAGCAGTTCGTCATTTAAGTTAGCAATTGGCATAAATAGCCTGGATATTTTAGCACGGTCGCGTAATGATAAGAAATCATTATTTAAATTTTCTCGCGTAGAATAATACATCGCTGCTCGTCTTTGAACCTCAAGATCAACCGGAGGTACACCCGCTAGTACAGGTAGGGCCTCTGTGCTTACTGTTCTATAGGCTTTACACAAAAATATCAACGCCAACCTTTGGCTTTGTAGTAATTTACGGCGAGCAGCTCCGATGGTAGCCCTATCAGCCCACACAGGCGAGCCGTAGCATATACACCCAAGATAAGTAGCTCCGTAGATGATTCTAAGAGTATTGAAAGAGTATAGCCACAGTTGATGTAATGGAAATTATATTAACTACGCAAGAGGTGTTGCGTGTCACTAATTGGGCGCAGTGCAATATGCTCTTTTTCAGGTGTCATTATATGAGTATAAGCTCAAAGTATGTATTGCATATTCATTAATTTTTGCACTTCTTTACAGTTTAGCAATATATATATAACCCCTGCAGACAAGTACGTATGGTTCTTCAAAGTTCTGAACGAAATCTCGAAAATGTTGACTTGGCTTGGCCCGTCACGCCATATTGTCCCGCAATTAGCCGTAGTATATGAAAACAAATAATAATAAATCTTTACTTGAATCTGGGTAACACACAATTCAGACCTATATTAGATTATATACGCAGATATGTACATTATGTCATTATGAAGATAGCTAGACACCTTCCATACTCTCTGATGGCTATCACTTGTACCATCGTCAGTGTAATCGCTCCAGGCTGATTGATGAACCTCCCCCCTCCCGCGCGGGTGGAGTGGACGCCGTTTAGACGGAGTGATCCATGGCCCTGAGATCTATTACCCGGCTACATTACCACAATGCCAAGCTAAACTTTGTTTTATTTTCACTATACGAAAGCACTTCTTGCTAAATTGTAGTTAATAATATAATCTCTAATGAACTAAAATTTGTATATTAAATTCAGTGACCTTTCAATTAAACTTAGGCCTGTGTTTTATATCGTTCTCGATACTATGTGGATATTTTTAAAATTAGCGGAATAAGTCTATGACAGCTTCTTAAACCCCCCACATGTTTTCATGCCGTTTAAATGACGAATAAGTATATAAAACTTACTAATCTTGATCCATGTAAATCCGCTGGTCCGGATCACTTATCACCAAAGTTTCTCATAGGATGTGCAGAAACAATCGCGCTACCGGTAAGCCTCTTATTCGAGAAGTCTCTCGCTACATTCACTGTACCTCACGTACGGAAGTCAGCATATGTAACTCCCGTTCACAAGAAGGGCTCAAGAAATGAGATAGGCAACTATAGGCCTATCTCCAAACTGTGTATAGTTGCTAAAATTTTCGAAAGAATTGTCTACGATCAAGTTTACGCAGCGCTTTAAAATAATTTTAGTCCTTCACAACACGGCTTCTTAAATGGTAGGTCCACGCTTACGAATCACGTTTCACTTAACGATTATGTCACGAATGAAATGGATGGTGGAGCACAAGTCGATGTTGTTTACACGGACTACAGTAAATGTTTCGACAGGATAGATCACAACATCCTAAAAATGAAATTATTGAGAAATAGCATAAATGGAGATCTTCTCCGATGGTTTTCTTCTTACCTAGAAAATAGAACTCAGGTGGTCTTTGTCAGTAATTATGTCTCAAGTTGGGTTTTGATTCCTAGTGGTGTACCCCAGGGTTCCTTAATGGGACCCTTATTATTTATATTATATGTAAACGACATCGACTCTTGCCTTCAAAGTTCTAATCTTCTCTGTTTTGCTGACGATATGAAGATTTACTCTATTATATCGTCGCCAAAGGATGCAGTGGATCTTCAATCCGATCTGACGCGGCTTGACAAGTACTGTCAAGTAAATAAATTAGACCTTAACCCATCCAAATGCTCAGTACTCACTTTTAGCAGGAATTTTTTAATAAATTATGTAAAAAGTTTGATTTTGACCCATTTAATACCAAAAGCGAGGTGGCGCGCAGGCAGCTGAACCTTAATTTTTCCAAAAACTTTTAATATAATAATATGTCTTCAGCTACGTATCAGTCGCTATCCGTGGAAACCTGTAATTGGCTTTATGTTTCCTATTATAGCAGTAATATTTTTTATGTATAGCTGTTGGTTTTCCAAACAATAAATAAATAAAAAATAACTGAAATAATTAAGAAACAGTAACGGTATGTCCTTATCAACATTTTATGGTAGGTACTGTATCACGGCGGAATTTACAACCGTGCCATTCGCGGACACAAAACATGTAATATAACCATATTTGGCAGTCTAACGCACAGTCTTCTACACCTGATTAAGATAGCATGTATCTACGTATGGTAATAAGTACATTGCCTTGTTGGTCTAGTGGTAGCGTGTTTACCCGCAGAGAACGAGGTTCTGGGTTCAAATCCTGGGTCAGACCAAAAGTGATTTTGGGACTTTCCTGTAAAAAGAAAAATTTCTCAGCAACAGCTCAAAGTCTGGGAGTTGGCGGTATTAAACCCCCGTGCCTCGGAGAGCAAAGTAAAGCTGTCGGTCCTGTACCCACTCGTAGCTCTTTCTGGTCGTGTCGCTAGGCGTCCGATTGGATCATGAGAATGATGGAATAGAAAGTGCTCCCGTGTTTCCGCACACACGACCCACATGGCTAATCTCTGTTGCGACAGGCCGCCGTGGTCGAAATTCGGCTCGGTCGGAGGACATTATTATAATAAACACAATTTCCGGATACTGCATACTAAACAAACATTTGTTCAAAATTGTCGTCATGGAGAACCCACTTTGCAGAGGTTGCATTTAAGTATTGGGAACACCACCACATGAATTGATACATTGCTAAAGCTTAGACTGTCAACGGGTGAATATCCTCATGGATCCATAGACGCTGCAGGAGGCGTTGAAACACATTCAACTTCGAGTACCCACAGAGGGTCACGCACATAGTCTACGTGTCTTACTGCGTTAACCAATGCTCAACTAACTCACAAACTATATTTTCACAAGGAAATTTTTACCCTTTATGGGGATCAAAGACAAATCACGTGGGCGCCGAGGAAGTAACTAGACAACCATAACCACTATGGCACGTTTTGTCCGAAACAAGAAACACTTCGTATATTATTTTACATTTAAGTAATAAAGTTCCTCACAAACTTTCAACCCCTACTTCAACTTACTAGCTTTTACTTACTTATGAAGTAAATCTTAGCATTCCAACGTCTCATATGAATATAAATGCCAAGTTTGAAGTTGATCAGACCAAGAAAATACGTTGTTCCATACTTTACAGCCCCTTTTCACCCTCTGAGGGAATGAAGTTTAAAAAATCCTTTTTAGTGCATAAAAAGTGGTCACTTAAGGAATATTTGTGCAAAATATCATGGTTCTAGACCTAGCGGTTTCAGCTGTGCGTTGATTGAGCTGCCAGTCATTTTCTGCTTTTAAATATATAACAGTTTTAGTTCTACACTCAAGCACAACTAATCAGCGATTATCTCCAAAGAGAACCAACAAACTACAAATGTCTCGGTTAATTATTTCTATCATAACATTATTTTTATGATGGAATTCAAACACTTTCTAACTTTAAATCAAATGACCAGCAGAATGAAGAGATACTAGTTTCTAGTTATAAAAAGAGGTTTTATTATTTTACATTACAGTACTTTGAAGACCTTACATTCTATATGCTCTATGATTTTCACCATACCGCGTAGCATTCAGAACCACTTAGGCACGGTAGCATCGAGTCGCGGAGGTGGGACTCAGAGAATACTTTCAAATTGTTCCCATTTTTCATATCAAAATTTATTGTAGTTATAATAATAATAATAAGTACACTTTATTGCTTCATATAGAATACAGTTCATTAAAATAAATAACAGTAATGTTCATGCAATAGGCGGCCTTATCGCTAAAAGCGATCTCTTCCAGGCAACCATATAGTAGGTTACTATTAATTTTTTTACTGATTTTGAAAATGATTTGTTTATTTGATGCGGAATGCTTCCGGAAAGGTCCCACATAAATTTTGTTTAAATAGGTTGTAGTATAGTTTTTTTTATGCTGAATGGGTTTGTGCTTGACCATGATCTCACCTGATGGTAAGTAAAGATGTGGTCGAAGATGGACCGCGCGTACCCATAAGATGCCTGTTCACTCTAGCCTTGAATAAACCCATGTTGTATGAGTCTGGAAGCATGTCGTTCGGGAGGGTGTTCCACCACTTAGCCGTGCGTATGATAAAGGATGAAGCAAAGCGCTTCGTACGGCAGAATGGGATATCAACAACAAAGCGGTGAAAACCCTCCCGACGCCTAGTAGTCCGATGAAAAAAGGGGGAAACAGGGATAAGTTCATGGAGGTCTTGAGCGCATTCTCCATGAAATAGCCTATAGAAAACCGATAAACTTGCAACCTGACGCCTATGATCCAAGCTTGCAGCTTTTTATTTGTTAGGTCTCTGTCATCGATGATCCCGCGAGCGCGTCTGTCTATTGAATCCAAAGAGTCCAGCTGATATTTTGCAGAGCCATCCCAAAGATGAGAGCAGTACTCCATGCAAGGTCGGACTTGAGCTTTGTATACATTTAAAAGCTGTTCCTTCATGAAGCACCCTCTCACCTTATTAAGAATACTGAGCTTCTTAGCAGAGAGAGGCCTTAGCTTTAGACTCGATGGATTAACTGAAATTCAGGTCGCAAGATATACTGAGACCCAACAAGTCTAGGTGACTGTTGATAGAACGGGGTCTTCTTGGCGGAAAAAAGACATGCCTGTGTTTTTGTGGCGTTGAACTCAACCCTGTTTACGATACCCCAATCAGAAGCAGAAAGCACACATATCGGAACTATGTAAAAGAGTTAGTAGTTCTGCATATGCCCTTTACAAATTAGCTCCAATAGTAAATATTGATGCTCTCCTGACAGCATACTATGGTCTAGTAGCCTCAGTACTTCGGTATGGTATAATCTTTTGGGGAAACTCAAACCATAATGATGTTATTTTTAAAGCTCAGAAACGTTGTGTACGAGCAATGTTTGGTTTAAAATCAATAGATAGCTGTGTACCATATTTTATTAAATATAATATTTTAACACTCCCATCTCTATATATCTTGGAGGTAGCATTGTTTGTCCATGCCAATCCGCAATTATTTGAGCGCATATCTGATGTTGTAAAGCGTAATAGACGAAACAATATTAAGGATAGGTTGTGTGTACATAATGCCAAAACAAGCCTGATGAGTAAAAGCTTATGTATGGCTCCTAAAATTTACAACAAAATTCCGAATTGTATCAAAACAACTAGTACTAACATATTTAAAAAACAAATTAAGAATATCTTGACTAAGAAATGTTACTATACCATTAATGATTTTCTAAATGACAATAATCTAATTTGAGAAAAATTTAATCTATTTTAATTTATTTATTGACATTTAATTACAACAACTTTTGACATTTTTCGCTTTTGCAAAATATTTTGTTGACATTTGGAAAACAAAAACACATTGACATATAAATGTAATAATGTAATTCTTAAGCAAGTATAAAAAAAAAATATTGTTTTGTTTACATTCTATAGAAGTTTATTTTATTAAGTTACTATTGTATGTTTCAAACGCCTTCTTAGGCAGCTTTTAGTGAAACTTATTTTATTATCTGTGAACTTGTAATACCCAAATGCAATGAAATAATAAATGATTTGATTTGATTTGAAGAATGATCTGGAGGGTCCAGTTCATCCGTCCTACCATACTCTCTCTCTGAGAGAATCGGTTGTACTCCTACCTACTAGCCCGTGGATCGGACATGTTACTGTCTGATACTGTGCTGTCATCTGCGTACCCATAAACACCGGGTAAAGTTGGAGTCTGCTCTGTTTTTTTAATGGTAATTAAGTATATATGACAGGTGATTATACAAATGTCAAAACTATTTAAAATGACCACCTTTAGCTTCAACACATATCCTGCGTCGTGTCGTCCTGTCTGTTTGTCGTTGGCCGCACCTACCATATCCAATGATTTACAATGGTTGAGACGTCTTTACTAACTCGATATTTCGGTGAGGTATCCAGGAGACCTTCTCCTTTGATATACCTACTACTTTAAGCAATTATCGAAAGCATTAAGGCGACGAAGTGTGTTATCATCAAACCAACCCTGTATTGATTCGGCTGATCCTAATTCTTGTTAACATATCCAGTATGATCACAGTGCTTCAAGTGGCTTAGCTTTGTTTCCTAAGATATCGGCTTGCCAGTTGCCCGTATTTGCATCCCTTGTTCACATAGATGGAACTTGTAGAGTACACTCCCATACCATCCGTGTGTGTCTGACATACCCACCCGTAGACACTTAATCTCTTTTACACTCCTTGCCTTATCAAAAATAAAGTACCCTGACCGGAGGGCACTTCAATTTGCGGTTCGAAATTGGACTCTGGGCCGTTCCGTGATATGTAGGCATTTATGTAGGTAAATGCATTAGATAGTTGTTTTTGGAACCTCAACTGTCGCTCTATGTTACTGCGCGAAAAGGCAGGCTCTCGTCCGATTGAAGAGAGTATTTCATCGATACGAATGCAAACAAACGGTCATTGAGGATGCTGGTGAATAAAGGCAAAGATAGTAGGTATAATATTAACGTAATAAAGGTAAAGTGCTTCAAATAGTTCACGCAAACCGCTTACAAAACAATACGTACAGCCCACAATGAAACACAAAGTGATTCGACATTTACTTATCTTTATTTATTTAATTGAACGGAAAAATAAAAACAAGATTTCCTGTTCTGAAACAAAACAAAAATGAGTAATAGCTGTGTCTTGTAGATACTAGCTCATCCATCTATCGGGCTATCCCGTTGTATTGAGGACAGCTAACCAGCAAAACCAATGAATATATGAAAATAGTTCACTTACAGTTTGCTAGAGAGCGTTACTTTTGGTAACGTTGCTTCGGTAGCCGTAGATCCCAATGATGTGCTATATATTATCTAGATGGCGTTGTAGCTAACGCCATCTTTAATGTTTATAGCTTATTGTATACGACTAGGCAACGATAAAAAAATCTGGTGAATAAAGATGGGGACCAGAATCGGGAAATACAGACTTAATAAAATAATAATTTGCCAAAAGATTTGCGATTTGACGAAGGTGTCGACGGTAATAGTTTCTTTATCATATTTATCTTACATTTTATCACTTTGTTCAGTTTTGAGAGACTTTATTTAGGCATAAGGTCAACACTGTATTCAAAGAATAATATAAATACAAAATACAAGGATATTAAATAGGAGTCAGTCACAGTGTCTCAATCAATATTGTTATTATTTTTACTAATGATCCATGCTCACATTGCTCACTACGGCGCAGCGGCTACCGCACGGCTATGCAATCAGATCAGATAAAAAAAATGCTTTAAATATTCTCTATATCTTTTGAAGGACTTATTAAAAAATCAAATAGGATCAGAATTAGCCGTTCAATCAGACTAAAGTAGCTAATATTGTAAGATCCTCTCGATTGAGATGTTACAATAAAATGTACTAGTTATAAGTTTATTTAATCTTAATTTGAGTTCAACTTTTATTCTAAAATTCCATCGTCCACTTATCGCATGTCGTAATATGGCGAAGCCCATGATTCGCATCAGCAGATCTTGTAGCATTTACATACTCACTCATTTGTGCAAGTGTTCCACGGTATGTATTTGTGTATTAATATAGACAACATATATATATATATATATATATATATATATATATATATATATATATATATATATATATATATTGTTGTTCACTTGATGGACAACGTTACAGCTAGTGAGTCACACCAGTCAACGAGGGAAAAACCAAGAATAATCTGAAAATATCCGACAATTAATTAATTTTAAGGTTCTCGAGTGGCGACCACGAACACACAGGAAGACGCAGCGTGGACAGGCCCCCTGCATGGTGGACCGACGATCTTGCAGGGGTCGCGGGAAGCCACTGGATGCCGGCAGCGCAGGACCGGCTATTGTGGAGATCCTTGGGGGAGGCTTTTGCCCAGCAGTGGACGTCTTTTGGTTAATATGAGTATGATGATGATGAGGAAGTCGTAAGAGATAAAATTTCAAACAACGCATTATGTACGCAACAATCAATTCAAATTCAATCAATTTTATGGTAGGAATAATCTTGCCTCAGTTGTGCATTAACTTATCGTTTAGGTACTCGCAATGCAGCCAACCTAAAAAATTGTGACAGACAAATTTGAATATCGATCTGTAATAAGCCAATTTAAAGGTATTTATAATATACTAGCTATACCCCGAGGTAAAGTAGTTTTAGCGTAAAAGAGTAACAAACATACATCTATACCTACTCACAAACTTTTGCATTTATAATAATAGTAGGATGTGTATAGCGGTTTTGGCAGTGCAAGCCGGAATAGCTCGCAGATGGTAGATTTTTCCCTACTAACTTGACACATATCGTCATATTTTGGACAAGTCACACAATATCTTTATAAATTGTGGCCTATGGGTTATTCTGATGTATAAGCTATATCATTGTAAAGTTTCATTAAAATCCTTACAGTAGATTTTACGTGAAAGAGTAACAAACATCCATCCATACTTACAAACTTTAGAGTTTATAACATTCGTAGGATGTTTGATTACTTTCGCTCTTAATTGCAAATTAGCCTGAATCGATATAAAATATCAAACACACAGTTACCTATAACATCCGGAAGTAGGTACATACGTAATTTTAAAGGGGGACTATTTTAGTAATAAGGAGAGTAAAACGATTATCAACAAACAGTTCAAAGCGTAAACCATCTGAATTCCTCGCAACCCCAACCCTCAGCACGATGATAAATTAACAATATTATTAAACTGAAGAACTCAGCGCTAAATTAAATTCGTCAAAGGTTCCTTTATTACCACCACGACTATTCGCTAACTTGAATTATAGAAACTTTGTCATTACACTGTGACATTTTTAGTATTAAGTTGAACCACAGTCCGTGCTTTACATTAACTAGTGAAGGAATTATTGTTCATTATTGTAGTTCAGTGTGGTAGGTAGGTATGCATATTGTTGGCGCTCTTTGTGGTGCGCTTTTACTAAACATTAATGTACGCTTGCGGTTTGCACAAGCTGAACTTAAGTGTTTCTTAGTAATGTGTTCTGTCACCTATAGAATTACCCTGGTTGTATGTGGATAATATCAACAAAGGATAGTTTATGGTCACGAACTGATTCGAAAAACGTAAAGGTGTTTACAAGATCCTTACCTATTCAATTGACCCGCTTAGGTACTACTACAGCACTTTATATGGGACAGCGGGACTAATAAAATATTACATTTAGTAAACAAATGTAATAATAAAAATAATGTCCTCCTAGCCCATCTCGGCCACAGCATCCAGCCTCAATGGAAACTAGGCATCTGCGCGGGATATAGGTACATATGTGCCTGCGCAAACACAGGGGCACTTTCTATTCCATCACTCTCATGATTCGTTGGGACCACTACCGACCAGTACCGACACGACCGAAAAGAGGTCAGGTACAGGACTGACGGCTTTACGTGCTCTCCAAGGCACGCGGGCGTAATACCTATTCTCTTAATTAATTAAATTAATTTATACTATGCGCAGTGTGAACCTTTTAATATGTTATATTTATCATTTAATTGTGGACAAATGTTTTGTTTCTCTTCCAAGTGATTGTGAATCATTGAGAAATAAAGAAATTCCAACCGTAAATCACGGTAGTTCTTCTCTTTCGTTACTCTCTTGACAGAGCGGTCGTGGTCACATCGAGGCATCCACGTCGGTGGTAAAGATGGACACAGTTTTCCGCACGATCACCCGCCATCTCTTTCTGTTGGTGGACTATCTGGCACAGTCAGATACGCAACTTCCTACTGCGGATTTGACTTGGTCAGTCAAGCGCATAGGTGGCCTGCCACGCGATCTGGTTCCCTCCACAACTACGCATTATTTATCATTGAAATAGCAAATCATTTAGGACAAAGTTTATTACATATGAATACTGTCTTTAAATTGCAAGAAATGTATTAATTGTATAAAATAGTGACTGTTATTTTTGTGTTGCTTCACCGGCGAATTGTTATATATCATTAGCTATTAAAATTATATATCAAATTATCGTATCGTTGCAAAATCCAACCCAACGGGTTTAAAAGATTGTGAACGTGTGCTTATATTTTTATTGATTGTTTTGTATATTTATTGCATCGTTAATAAACAATACAATTTTGTCAGTTTTGACTTCATTATATAATTTTTTATCTTCCTTATATCTAAAAATATCGCTATTTATTTCTATTAAAAGTTATAATAACATACTCGAGGTTAAGCGTTTAGGTAATATAGCGTCATACGCGCCTTTCATATGTACCTATACATGTTTACTTTGCAGGAAGCTGGTGTCGTGGTTTGCATGGGATGATAAGAAAAATAAGTAAATAGTAAAATTAAAAAGGTTTGGATTAGTACTAAATCTTTTATTGTACATCGTTTTTTTATTAGTATTCTCTTAATAATAATTCACATAGTATAAAAAAACCTAATTCGTTCATTTCGAATCAATATCGTTATTGGCCAACAACGGGCGCATATAAAATAAATGCTATTTATGATTCGATCGTTGATATAAACATCGATTTGATTCGATTCAACATCGATGCCTCGTAGTAAAGGGGAAAGGTTGAGAAATTAGGGGGATGTGACGATAGGCACTGTTTGTTCGCGAGGTTGCTCTGATGTGGGTTTTGGTGCTTCTGGCTGTTTGGCTGGGCCTGTTTTAGTGATGGGAACAATTCTCTCTCCCGAATTAGGAGGAGGTCTCCTAGGAGCCTTGATTGTAAGGACTCCATCTGAAGAGAGTGTGCTGACAACATCAGCAATATCGTAACCAGAGGGCAGAAGGTATCTCCTTGTGAATTGACGGGAAATGAAGCCGTGTTCGTCTTGCTTCTCCTCGTGTTTGCCCTCGACGATGACGCTGTTGTTGGCTGCCTTCACTGTGATCTCTTCTGGATTAAATTGCTGGACGTCCAGGATAACCTTAAATATAAAGTTAAACGTAAGTTACAGAAATAAGTATAACTTTTGTGCAAGTAAGGTATCCTTAACTGGACAAAATTACATTTAAAATGTTCTAGCAAATGGCAACTACACAAACGTATAATAAATTTATGGGTCCCACAAATAGTTGTCCGGCGCGGGAATCGATCCCGGTACACGAAGCGGCGAGGCGACTGCCTTAGCCGCTGCGCTACATGTGCTTAATGTACGTGTGGCGCAGCGGCTAAGACGACTATTATTTAAATTTATTTAAATCTAAGACTAGTTACACTCAAATAAATTAGAATCTCACCTCAAACTTCTCAGCTGTCAAATTGACTGTAGACGCTGATTCCTGTCTAACTAAACCGGTCCTCCAGGGCCTGAAGTATGAGTTCCTGAAGATGGAAGATGATGGAATGGTGGAAAGGGAAGACAACAGCTCATCCCTCTTCAGCCCCATGCCGAAGCTCTGGTCCAGCAGCCGGGACGGACGGTCCCACTCGTCCCACCAGTCGCGAAACATCATTGGTACCATCGACATCTGGAAAAATAGGATGACAAAATAGGTTAACAATGCACACTTCGTTAGACTGGTCAGAAGTTCAGCATTGCCACTAGGTGGTACGCCATAAGGCTGCTTTTCCACCAGGGATGTGCGTATGGATGCGTTTGATATCAACCAATCATATCCATTGGTGTACATAGCTTAGCACTGGTGGAAACGGATTCAACTAAGATATGTTTTTTTAATGGTACGATGCGTGGTATGGATGTGTGGTATGGATGCTTGCTATGGATGTGTGCTATGGATGCGTGCTATGGATGCGTGCTATGGATACCTGCTATAGGACGTCGTGAAGGGTTTAGCTATGTGCAGAGCAGAGTACCTACAGTAGAAATGAACTGAACGACTCGCTAAAGATTACTATCGATACATCGTATAGCTCGAGCTGCGCATCTTCATAGCACATCTTACTCGCACCACTACATAGCATCAGTGGAAACGGTCACATAAATTCGTAGCCTAGCTTTTACATTCTCGCAGTATAGCTGCATAGCACATCTCTGGTGGAAGGGCACAGAAATAAATAGCTCCGCTCAATACTGCAGAATTTAGCTGTTAAATCATAAACTTCAAAAGATTTGAATACGTTGAATGGTGGATTCACGGACACCACAGGTCGTAAACGACATCGAGATAAATCAACAATGTTATTTTGTACGAGGTGAGTGTTGAGATTTCATGGACCGTTTATTTTCAGCGATTACATACTTTAAAGTAAACATTGAAAGCGCTAACGATCGTAGCTCGTAAAATCCATAGTGAAAATTTCTTCTTGGCTCTGCAAGAAGAAATATATAAAATATATTAAATAGGTAACTACCATCTGATCTCGAAACCTTTAAGGTATTTTATCTTTCGCATATGGATCTACAGAGGCGGAAATAATAACTGAAACTATTTTCTACCAATCTCCTTTAGGGTGATGCAAATAAAAACAAAGTAGATGCACTGTAAAACGTCATGTCATCATACCAGCTGTCAGAAGTCTAGTTCTGGACAATAGCCTAATAGCCTCCCCCAATCCTTTTTGGGGGATATGCCATAATCACCACGCTTGGTAGACGGGTTGGCGATCGCAGTATGTATTACCAACATACTGCGATCGCCAGCCCGTCAAACTCAAAAAGAAGCTACGGCCCGTCCTCTGGTAGATATTCCCTAGGAATATCTACTAGTTATTCCAAGGGATGATATTCTGATATTCGGCGCCATCACCACAAAGCATGTATGGAGGTGATAAACCCCATACTTAATATACAATATGAGTACTCACATACAATACACAAAAACTAAGTAATCAGTAAGTATGATGGTAAGACCGGCCTCCGACTACCGGCAAAGAATATACACTATTGCTTCGTACTACCAACAATGATTGTTTTAGAACTTGTCAACGTCTTAGCGTATTTTCTGAGGCACAGAGTATAATTTCTCAATCATCAGATTTCGAAGCAAATCTTATTTTTACACGAAGATTTAGGTCGTTCGGTAATAGAACCCGCGGCTTCCCGGGCTCAATAATCCAACCGGACGTTATAACATTTTACATAAGTATAGTCATGAAAAAATTAAAGAGAAAGTGAAAGTAAAGTAGAATCAAGAAGTCAAGGCGATTGGAGAACGGAGGAATGGAGTATGCTCCACCGACACGAGTGTCTTCAAATGTATAAATAGATAAATAATCCATAAGATAACAGTATTTATTCTTTGGTCCAATGTTCTCAAAGGATGTGGTTTCCACCATCCGTTTAAAAAGCTGACATAAAATCGTTTATTTATTCTAAAACTAGAAATATAAAACTACACTATACACTTCTCGATCTGCAATGTTGTGAAAAGGGATATCAGTTTATAGTATAAAGGTTCTATGTATCTACGTGTTTGGCAGAAACCTACTATTGTCTAATATTGTGGAGTAGATGATTTCCACACAATAGCCATACCTACCGTCCTACTTACCTACCTAACCTAGCCAAATAAAATAACAAATAGTCTGGTGTCGATGTTTCGAATATAACTCTCTGTAATTTAATAAAATACATATATGATCTCGTTTCGATAATATTACAAATAAATAGATACATCTTTAATTTTTATTTGATTATCATAACAGCTGTAAGAAGTCCACCGCTGGACATAAACCTCCCCCAAGATTCATTTTGGGGATATGCCATTATCGTCACGCTTGGCAGGCGGGTTGGCGATCCCAGAAAGATGATCCTGATACTAACTAATAAAATATTACATTTAATTATGCTTTCCTATGACATGCACTCAATTACGTTTCTTAAAATTTGCATGTAATTTTGATGCTTTCATAAAATGTGCTTTTAATTATGCTGTCTTAAAATATGCATTGAATTATGCTTTCATAGATTTCTAGAAGGTTTAAGAAGATTTAAAACTAATTTTATTTTTGGATTAGGAATGTCAATAACGTTTGAGTGCCAGCAAGTATGCGATGAATAATTTAAATATATAACATAACACATGATTTGTGTGTATTGTGCTACAAACTTATCTGGCCCGGTGGCCAAAAGTAGAACTAACGACGCCAGTTTGAAATGTCAATCCATGACATTCCTGCCATTGATTGTTTGTTGCGCGTATTTATTTTTCTTTTTGTGGTTTTTAATTGTGAAAAATGCCGAAAGCTTTAAAAATTGATGCGGGGAACGTTATATTACAAGTATTGAATTATATGAAGGAAGAATAACGCCTTCAGGCACCAATTATACCCTTCACTAAGTTGTATGAATGCGTAGCTGTTGCTACAGGTTAGTGTTGTCAGCTTCTGAAAAAATACGAAACCCCCCCTCGCTCTTTAAATTAAAATACATATTTTAAAATATTCATTATTTAATTATTTTTTGCTATTTCCTTTGTAGGTGTCCGCGAGCGATTTGTAAGAAAACTTGTGAAAGAAAAAGAGCAAGCAAATGCAAAAATTTATAGCAGATCAGAATATTGATAGATCGAATTCTGAAATCCTATCATTGATTGCAGAAGCGGGCAAATGCATTGCGATCATGTAAAAAATATTGAAAATGTGTGGCGAAAAAGGAATGGATACTTAGACGAGCCTTTCATCATTCATTTAGGTAGTGATAGTGAAAGTGAAAGCAGTGATCCGATAATGATGATGATGAAATGACTTCTGAATTAAACCATTCCGGTGACATAATAATACCTGGAGTATCTCCGTTAGAGAACACTTAGCATACGTTTTATGTAAATGATCATAATTATTGTATAAATATATAAAGATTAGTAATGACAGTATTTGTTTGCTTTTTAGTGAAGTAATATTTACGTTACAATGTGCATATTATTTTTACCCACTTTATTGCAAAAAATAGTTACTAGCAACACTAAATGCGATAACAGCGACGCTGCCACCGGGTCAGAAAAGTTTGTGGGACTGTACAGTGTATCACTGCTGTCTGCTGTCATTGTGGCCGAAGTAACATCGCGTTGTTACCACTTCCGTTTGCTAGATCGTTCACGTCACCTTTTGTTTTATATTGCCCATTTAAGACCCGTTATGAACATTTGCCGCAGTCATTGGGGCCGAACACAGTTTGTTTACTCAATAATATTTGCACATTCTGAACTCTAAATTCTGGAACGATTCCATAACTCCACATATGAATCACCTGTGAACCGTTTTAGACCTGATGCAACGCTGATCGAAATAAATATCTTCACACTAAAATATATGCGATACGCAATAACACTTTTGTAATAAGATAAAATTAGATAGAAACTGTGTAAACAAACACAGACGATCTGATGAACCTTCAGAATGCCGTCTATTTCTAACCTCTTGTGAACTTGACAAAATTATGCAGACGCTTTTATTTCGAAGTCTCACTTGTTTTTTTTTATTTGACGTTTATAGTTAGCTTAGAAGGTTTTCATTGCTTTAACGAAGAACTCAAGCCTGGTACATATTACAAACAAAACGAACCACGCTAGAGAACATCATCCTTTGGGTTTCTTACTTCGGGTCAGGGCGGTTACAAGGTTGGTCTTTAGGGACATTTTGTGCAACTTCAATAATTCGCGAAGATTCAGGACGCTCGACCAATTGGAGATTGGAGGGGTCATTTTATCAATACGAAAGCAAACTAAGGGTCATGGAGGGGGAAGGAGGTGGCATTGCTATGATTATATTTCGGACTTACCTATATATCAATTGTGTACAATGCAGTAGTCATGAAGTAGTATCACTGTGGGTATTTAGTTAATAAACTTACGTTTAAACGTTTAGTTTCAATGAAGTGGACACACATACCTGTCTGACTTATAATAGCAAGCAAATCGTAGATATTATGATATCTACGATTTGCCCTATGATAATAGGTCTTTACCTATGAAATTGCCGTTTTGTATGAAAAAATTTAAACGAATTTTTTTCATGAATTTTTTTATTTGTATTAATCGAAGTAATCACCCATGCAATCAATGCATCTTTGCCATCGCAGTGGCAGTTTATTGATGCCCTTCTTAAAGAAATCAGCTGGACGGGAGGCAACAAATTCTTCAAAGGCATTTTGTACTGCCTCTCGGGTATTGAATTTTTTTCCCGCCAAGAAGTTATCCAAATTCTGGAAAAAGTAGTAGTCTGTAGGCGCAAGGTCTGGTGAGTAGGGCGGATGACGGAGAGCTTCCAACCCCAGTTCTTGCAACTTGGAGACCGTCTGCTGTGCAGTATGAGGTCGCGCGTTGTCGTGCAGGAGCAGCGGAGACGAGCGATTGACCAATGCTGGTTGGAGATGCGCCAGCTTCTCCATCATTGTGCTCAGTTCTTCACAGTACACATCTGCAGTAATGCTCACCCCGTTTGGTAAGAAGCTGTGATGAATCACACCGGCGCTAGACCACCAAACAGTGACCATCACTTTTCTAGGGGTAAGTTTTCGTTTAGGGCATTGTTTAGGTGCTGAACCAGGATCCAACCAACTTGCTGAGCGCTTGCGGTTATCAAACAGAATCCATTTTTCATCGCAGGTAACAATGCGGTTCAAAATTCCTTCATTTGTGTGTCTGTTGAGCAGTGCAAGGCACGTCTCGACGCGTACTTCGCGCTGGCGATCATTGAGTTCGTGGGGCACCCATTTGTCAAGCTTTTTTACCTTGCCAATTTGACGCAAATGGACCAATATTGTTTTGACGCTAACGTCGAAAGCTGCTGCTAATTCAGCCGTAGATTGTGTATCATCAGCTTCCACAACCGCCTTTAATTCGTCATTGTCGACCAAAGTCTTCGGACGACCGCGAGGTTCATTTTTCAGGTCGAAATTTCCAGAACGGAAGCGAGCAAACCAATAACAGGTGGTGCGTTGGTTTGTAGTGTTAGCTCCGTAAACGTCGTTGATGTTGCGTGCCGCTTGTGCCGCGTTGCTGCCACGACGGTACTCATATTCCATAATTACTCGAATTTTTAACGTATCCATGATGATGAAAAAGATTGAAATGCGATGAAAATGTAACACTAATCAATAAAGAAATGACTACTTTTGGAAAAAAGAATCCATGTTTTTAAAATAAAATTAATTTGAAATTAGAATTCTTAGCCAAACAAAAATTATTTTGATTTGAAATGGCCAGTACTGCAGAACGGCAATTTCATAGGTAAAGACCTAATATAATTATTTTACCACGTTACCAAAACAAGTTCTTTATTTTATCACAGGACACTATTTACATTGAATAGTAACTAAGTCGATAGGTATTTCTATTGAGCCACTCAAGGAATTTACTCATAGACGAAAACATCAAAGTAATAATGCCAGGCACTAACAACAAATATTAAAAGTAGTAACTATATCTTTTACAGCTATTTATTAAATGAACACAATAAAATAACAGAATAGTTCTTTTTTTAATTCCCAGCATAATAGAGGTGGCTTATTATGAAAACTTTTACTATCAAAAATGTTTATCTAAACTCAGTACTAGTATCAGTTTTGTCAAAAGTACACAGATAAACGATTGTATGTTTTGTTTGTTTTTTTATGTAATACTCGGTTTCACCGCTATATGGGTCAATTTAGTTTTTTTTTAATATTCGACAGGGAATGCATTCTGAATAGACGCATATGCATTTTGTTATTTGTTCAAATTAGTTGTCACAAAGCAAAGGTCTAGTATGTTTGTTTATAAAACAGTAATGAATGGTTTTTCACGACTTAATTTCCATCCCGTATAAGTAAGATACTAAACACCAACAATAATATTGTCCAAAAAATATAACAGTCAATATCCAATGGCTGATTCAATAAGTAAATTATTATTAGAAGATCACAGGCTTCAACAATGTTAATAAGCCAATACCAATTATCACTTATTATGGGGTAAATATAT
Source organism: Pseudoips prasinana (assembly GCA_951640165.1). Taxonomy (NCBI): domain Eukaryota; kingdom Metazoa; phylum Arthropoda; class Insecta; order Lepidoptera; family Nolidae; genus Pseudoips; species Pseudoips prasinana. The sequence continues at coordinate 23,385,261 of OX621251.1, read as the reverse complement.
TTAAAACAAAACAAATATATACCTTAGTGGTTGTTTGTTCGTTGCAGGCGCGCGCTGCTCTGAGCACTCGAGACTACGGACGGTCGGTCTGTAATGTGATTTAAATAGAATTTTCAGCAGCCCACACGGCTGATTCATGAGGATACACCTTGAACTTGAAGAGTAATACTAACAGTACAAACACTATCAATCACTGTTTTATGACGGAGTATTTGGCGCACCAATTTACGACTGCTTTATTATACATTACCTATGAAATAACACCGTTTTCCCCCCGAAGGGTAGAAAATGGATATTTGGGTTCCAGCGTAGCTTGACCCACTTGTGAGATTACCCCTTGGATTTTCTACATGTGGTAACACTAAAACCCTACCTATGCCTACCCCTTCCGCGCGCATGGCCCCCCTTCCAAAGCGCGCGCGCCGCTCTTGCGCCGGGCGATGTCATCGCTTCCTCAGTACTTTCTCACAGCCGGCAAGGCCTTAAATGTATTAGTGGGTCAAGCTACGCTGGAACCCAAATATCCATTTTCTACCCTTCGGGGGGAAAACGGTGTTATTTGGGTGTCCGAGCTACGCTTGACCCACTTGTGAGATATGTTTATTCTCTGCCGGCGCTAGTTGACGTACTGTGATTGTCTCTGATTAGAGCCGTAATTGGTAAAAGGTAGTGTAAAAAAAGGAATATTCTTTAAATGTACACCTTTGTATTTGTTCAAAGTTTTTAACAATAATCACAACTCAAATAAAGGAATATTACACATATTTTCTTCAGAAAACAAAACAAAATGAACTCTTATAATAATTAAATCAGCCTTAAGATCTCTCGAGATCATTGTAGAATATTAATTTTTATATTGTTGAGAATAATCTAGTTAAATTAGCATTATTAGAATCACTTGTTTTATGAGGCACTTCCTTAAAATAGTGCTTAAGAAATGTGTCTTTGCTTCTCCAATTTCCCATTAGAAGTACTTCATCTATGTTTATATTATTATTTATCCACATGTCTGAGTTTACTGCAGCTCGAAAACTCCCAGGTGAATCTCTAACATTAGCCTCTGATAATAAGGTCTTTATCCAACCTGCTATAACAGTCCGAGATGCCGCGTTGACTCTTCCCCTAGTTGTGATAAACAGACTACTAATCAATATTTTATTTGCATTTCTTCGACTTTGCGAGATCTCTATGAGTTTTCCTATCCAATAAACGGGGTTGAGTTTAATGGGAGCATTTTTCAATAATTTCCATCCAGCTTGACGATAGGTTATAGAATCAGTTTTGGAACCAAATCTAGGCCACAATACGGCATGATCATCGTGATTTTCATAAAATTCTGGACTTATGTCCAAGAGGGTTAAATCATGTACTCTTCTACCAGAACACAATAGTAGAAGTACTGCAACATGTCGACTTATTTGAAATAAGCTTTCAATATTAATTGAATAATGTTGAAGATATTCAATAAGATCCCCTACGTCCCAAGTAGTTGGTTTTCTGGGGGGAAGTTTAGTTAAAGCAATAGCTTTCATTAGCTGTTTGACAACCGGATGCCCAGAGAGAGCTTCTGACTTAATTGGATTCGCGAACGTAACGATTACTGATTTGTGAACTGCAATTGTTCCTGGAGCCAGTTTGACATCTTGATGCAAATAGCAAATGAATTTCGCTACATCATCAGGACTTGGGTCATCCGTTGGGCATTTTCCTTTTGACCATGCACGCCATCTGTCCCATGCTGACTTATACGTCCTTAGGGTGGATTTGCGCCAGGAAGACTCTATTAGGGTTTTGTTATTTTCTTCCCATGAATCTATCAAATGGGCCCAGCCTGAACCTTCCAGACCTGCAAACATAACTTCTCGACTGCTGGAGGGGGTTTGCCCGTCTGTAGGTCTATGAGGTGTTTGCGTAGATTCCATATTCTGAATGGGGGGTTCAAAGCTCTCTGTTTCAGTTCTGCCTTCCAGAACGTTTTCTCCCATTTCGGTATCACCATGAGATAAACACCCGAGCTCTTGTCTAAGTGTCGTAGAATACGGGGTATGAGAGAGGGTGGGGGAAATACCCAACCGAGGTTGTAGTGCCAAGGTTTGCTGAAGGCATTTACAAAAATACATGCATGGTCTCGAACATCCTCGCTCACGTAACAATCTACCACCGCCGATCGAGAGCTTGCGAAGAGATCTATTGATGGAATGCCGAATTTCTTGAATATTATTGGTGTCATTTGTTTGGATAGGGTCCATTCTGGTATTTGACGAGTCCTCGAGAGGCTGTCGGCCATTAGATTGTATCTTCCCGGGAGATATCGAGATATGAGGTGAATTTGGTATCTCTGAGTTATCTCGAGAATTTCCTTTGTCAATTGCAGTAGCTTTCGTGACTTGGTTCCTCCTTCCCTTGAAATGTACGCTGCAACAGATTTGTTGTCTGTTTGTGCCAATATAGTCTGACCGACGTGAATAGGAGCTTGTGCCTGGAGGACTTTTTTCAGTGTCCAGAGTTCTTTTAGGTTGCTGTGCCATGTCATTTGCTTGGAGGTCCAAATGCCGTCTAGTTTTGTGTCGTTCACTGTAGCTCCCCACCCTAGGTCTGATGCGTCCGTTGTTATAAAGACTGTTGGGTCTTTGTAATGAATAGGAGATGACAGATGAATGTGGTCTAGCCACCAGTGGAGTTCTTGCTTTACGCTCATTGGTAGTGGGAATCTCCGATTGCTTGGGTCCTCTGGAAGTCGATTGCCTTCTATCTGGATTTCTCTGCAGTGAAGTCTTCCCAGAGGTACAATGAATGCAGCAAAGTTTATGTAGCCTAGAATAACTTTGGCTGAATGCCAGGTCCACCAGTTCTTTTTTAACATGTTCTTTATTACTATGACAATTCTGGAAACTTTGTGATTTGGAAGGCTTTTGAGATTTTGTGTCGTGTTCCACACAATTCCTAAGTATTCTAACTTTCTTGTTGGTTTTAGAATTGACTTCTTCATATTGACGCACCAACCCAGGCTTACAAGAGTCTGTAGTACTTGTTGAGTCTGTTTTTCTAGCGTTCGAGGATTTTTGTGCATTATCAAGAAGTCGTCGAGATACACGATTATGCGAATGCCTTCCTTCCTGAAATTATTTGCTAACCAGTTAGATATATTTGCAAAAGTACATGGGGCAGTAGCTAACCCAAAAGGTAAGCACGTCATTTCATAAATGGTGTTTTTATAAACAAATGCTAAAAACCTACGGTGGGCTTTTAAAATAGGAATATGAAAATATGCTTGCGACAGATCAATTTTCGTCATGAAATCTGTTACATTTAAACACAGCGGTATTTTAAAATGGTTCAGTAGGCGAAACTTCGGTGGATACAAATAATAATTTAGATTTCTTAAGTCAAAAATGGGACGATAGGTGCCATCAGATTTCTGTTTTAAAAATATAGGGGTTATGAAACCAGATTTACTGCAACACTTGCGTGCTGCACCTGAATCAATCATTTTATCGATTTCATATGACATTTTGCTTGAAAAAGTAGTTTTGAGGCCTGAATACAGCTTTTTGTTAAATCTAAATAATGGCGGACGGGATGTGAAGGGTATTCGATACCCTGATATAGTTTTAAGTATATTATTTGGTGCCCCCAGTATTTTCCAAATGTGTAGTTTTTCATTTACCTGTCCCGCTTGAAATTTAGTTTTTCTTGCCATTTTTGTTTTGTTTAAAGGCGCCACTCCTTGTAGGAAAACGTGATCTTTCAGGTTTTCTATAGGTTGCGTTCCTAAACCCATTACTCGCATGCGGTCTACCGCGGGTTTCTGTTGACGTCGTAAGGGGAGGGCGTCTCGTCGTGACTCGACTTGTAGATGTAGTGGTAGAACTGACCTTACGAAATTTCCCAGGAAAAAGCTTTGAGATGCCACCTTGTTCCTTTACAAATTCCGCTAGTTGAGGTTCGGCAAACAAGTGCTTTTCGGATGGGGGTATAGTGTGAAGTAATTCATTTAAGGTTTTATAAGCAGGCTTATACATATTTCGTCTCTGCTGAATGACTTCAGCTCGTTTGCCACACGTGTATTGCAGAAGGGTATCCGAGATTTTACGGAATTCTGAATCCCTGGACAAGAAGTTTTTACTTATGTGTGTTTTTACTTGTGGAGTTGCAACTTCGTAAATCTTCGTGAAAACATCTCTCTGCTGCAGAAGCCCGTGTGTGACGGCCCCGAGACATGCATCCATTTTTTCCAAGACGGTAACTAATTGCCAAGGTGGTGTAACCGTTGCAAAGTTACTATTTACTTTTAGTGATGTAAATACTGGTGTGGCTTGAAAATTCTTCTGTACTTCTGCATATCTTATATTTTGCCAACCTTCACAATTAAACCTTTGACAATCTATGCCTTGCTTAACGAGGTTTTCATTAGCCTTTATTATTTTTGCCTCGGTTTCCTTGGTAACAGGAGTGAAATCCTCAAACTCTTCTTCGAGGGGCTCAGAGACTGCCCTGTTCTCTGATTCTATGGCAATAGGCGGTGCTATCCAGCAGCCGTTATCCTCTTGCACATCAGTATCGCTTGCAAACGATGCTATAGAATTTGTTTCTTGTGAGTGGGCAGGCGATTCAGGATTTTTCCGGTTTAGCGCCAGGACTACAGTTTCATTTGTTGTTTGCATCAGTTGGCAGAGTTTATTCATCATTTGGTTTTGATGGTCCATGAACTCATTCATTTTTGAATGATCATATGTTTTCGACTCCTTAGAAACAGTAGGAGGATATGGGCTGTGGCTCCTTTTTGAGGCCCTTGCGCTGCTGGAGGAAGACGATTCTTCAGTAAGCCCCAAATTATCTACTTTTAACATTCTGGAGGCATCATGGCGCGATATGAGTTGATCTTTGATCATATTCACGGCTTCACCAAATTTGTTGTAGGCGTGAACTGGGTGAATCTTAGCCATAGTAGATAGTGGGGTGTAGATGAGCGCTAGACCTAGTGGCCAGCTTAATAAAATTCTTTTAATCAGTTTATAGCGGCGTTCACTGAGGTTTGACTCCTCACTATGTGCTTTTGCCAACAAGGTCGTAGGAATAGCAAATCGCAGTCTGCATTCTACATCAGATGATATTGTTGTTCCGAAGAGGTCTTCATATGTGACCCTATTTACTACCCATTCCTTCCAATCATCTGGGTACAACTCATTCATTATTTCAATAATGTTATTGAAGAGTCTTTCTTGATTGGGAGGGGGAACCCAGTCAGCCAACTCGCCCATGGTGGTTTGAGGTAACGCCATCTGGAATTATTATTTAGGTTAATTCCAACGTGTTGGTGAGTGCGCAACACGATTTTACTGCTGGTATAAAGACGCAGCTTAAGCAAAGCAAAATAAATACTGATATCGGCTATAGCAGGCGATATGGTAGCCGACGTCGGCTCTAGTAACCAACATCGGCTGCAACAGGCCACGTCGGCCGCGAGGCGCAGACGACATGTCGGCTGTGCGAACAGCCGACGTCGGCTGCGACCTTAATTCCATATGTTCTTATTGGGGCTTTCCCAATATGAAATACCTTGCAATATAGTGAGTTTGCCGTCTTGAGAGCGGGCAATCACTTAGTAACTAACACAGGGCTTACCTGTGTTAAATATCTAAGTAGGAAGTTTGGTACTTGCCTTTATTGTTCGTAAGAAACAGAAGAAATATTTTTCTACTACACTGTTTCTAGTACTAGTGTTCACATCGAAAATCCAAAACGTACTGAGGAAGCGATGACATCGCCCGGCGCAAGAGCGGCGCGCGCGCTTTGGAAGGGGGGCCATGCGCGCGGAGGGGGTAGGCATAGGTAGGGTTTTAGTGTTACCACATGTAGAAAATCCAAGGGGTAATCTCACAAGTGGGTCAAGCGTAGCTCGGACACCCAAATAAATATTATTTTATTAACATGGTACACTTGTATATACTTGTCAAGCTCACAATGCAATACACAAATGTAAGTAGTTACGTAGACTCTAAAACTTTAAATTAACTGTATATCATTATTTCAAGTTATAAGTAGGTAGATATATAGATCTAGGATTTGTGTCGAATAATTTAAAATATACCTACATTTTATTTAATATAGTAATGATAAAGCTACTTAGCTGGCATATTTAAGTTATTGTTTATATAGAACACCGGATCCAATTCAAAAATACGATTGCGAATACGCCGCGACCACCATCGACATCCATGACCCTTAGATTGTTATCGTATAGATATAACCACCACGTTCTGGGTCAGTATTTACTCGGTCATGATATGTTTTTCCACGAATCACCATCACCGGAATAAACAAATGAGGCATTGAAATTAATTTAAAAGTATAAAAATCTGTTTAGGTACACTCAGCTCAATATTTACAAGCAGCAGAATGCCTTACAGACCTAATCTAAAGGGATTTTCAATCCAACACCACACCACACAACCGTGGACTGTTGATAACACTAGTTTATAGAAACCGCTCGATGCGAATAGCGCAAGACCGGCAATTATGGAGATCTTTGGGGAGGCCTTTGTCCAGCTGTGGACGTCTATCGGCTGATATGATGATGGCGTACAACATTATATATATTTGAAGGCACATGGCTGATAGCCTGCTTACCGAACACACGGAGATGTAAAACTGTCATCTTGCCTAATATAGGCTGCTGAAAATGTTTGCAGAAAAATCCCCATAACATTTTTAGCCCGACCTGGCAGTGGAAACCAGTTCCTCATCACCTACATGGGAACACGCATCCTCTAAATCAACGACAGTCTTCTACTATGCAAAGTAGCATCTATACAACAGTGGCGTAGGAGATATATTTCATAAGAGAATCAGCCTGAATACATGGAAGTCGGTATAAATGCTTCAATACACTGTAACTAAAGTATCTACTAAAGTTCTTATTACTTTCACTCTTATATAACCTCACTGTATATTCTGGAATGTTCTAAAGAAATGCAATGTTTGATTTAAGTCGATAGTATACTTAGTAGTTCAAAGAATGATATTTATATGTACCTACATCATAACTTAATAAGCCGGTAGAATTTACGTTACAGGAACCCTGCGCCTTTGGTTCTGAATTACTGAACAGTAAAATGCAAGTACTTAACATTTTCCCACTAAAGACAAATTCGTATCGAACTTAGACCGAAAAGTGATATTCCAATTTTTGATAATATGAAAAGTCAACAGACAAACGGACTAACACCTTTTTTCAACCCAGTAAAGTACAACATTTTTATTACAAAATCATGGTCACCATAATTATGATTCTGAAATACTGTACTTTATTTATCCAACAAAAATTTCGTAGGTTGACGACACCTACGAAATTTTAGATTCCAGATCTTTTCACCAGGTAGGTGGATGACACTTGAAATCCCCCATTAATTCTTAGTAGATTTTAATACATAGTATAAAAATAAATTGTTAGCAAACAATATGTCATCTACGTTGTATTCACGTTATTGAATAAAACGAGCGCATCACGAGTGATCAAAATAACCTGCTAATTTTAGTTCGTGACAATTTTATCTAACTTCGTCTGTAGTAGTGATCGGAGTGTATTTATAACCGTGAAGAATTGTTTAGCCAACGCTTTGTGATGTATCAACAGAGTCATGGCAGGCCTGACGCACACGGTACTTTGAGGCGAAGCTACCTAGTACCTAGTCCTAGTAGAGAAGCCGCCTAGTTTCCACGTGGCACCGCGGCGGTGAACGCTGGCAGAATAATATCCACAACTCCTGGTTTAATTTCGGCCATAGTGGCTAGTTTCAATGGAGTAGTTCTAGTGATTTACGTGCACAAGTGAGAGCGCAAAATAGGTGCATTTCCTAATTCTTCGCTTTCATGATCCGATAGCTGACGGCTAGCTGGCACGACTGGACACGACCAATGCGACGGTGTTACGCGCTTTCAAAGGGTCCGACCGTATACCGAGATGTATACCGCAAACTTGCAGTCCGGACTGAAATTGAGAATTTTTTAATAGAAAAATAAAATTATCTTGTTTTGACTTGACCCAGAATTTTCTCTTACTTCCCATAACCTCATTATCTACACAATATCTAAGTATGATACACAAATGTGGAGATTGGTAGACCCTAGGACAAGCAATATTAATACAGAACCATTGACAATATGTAGTAAAAATATTAGACTTAAACTAGATAAATAAACATAATCTCTTGACAATAACTTGATACGAGCTAGCTAAATATCATTTCTGTAATAAAATAAATTTTATAAATGTTTTCATACAATGTACCTAAATATCTATGTTATTAGAAATAATATCTAATGTATACAACTATATTACTACAAATATGTTCTGACTATTTACAAGCGCTTTTTTAAAGTCTACGTGAATAAAAACCTTTTTTATTATTTTTATTTATTATTTACTAGCGCCGCCAATCGAAAAAATGTCATAACTCGTAAATAGAATCAGAAATACAAAATGTGGTCTATTAATACTGTAGAAAAGGCAATAACGTAATTTTATAACACATTGTCAACACTTGAAATATAGCTGTTTAGCTAAATCGTGCATTTGTAACAAAAACGGCCATTTATGTTACAAATAAACTAGGCCTATAGCCTCTTTATATCATTCTGTCTCCCGCTTTGCTCTGGAGGGAAGTGTAACTATTCATTCATTATCTCACTCCTCCTAGTTTCTTTCTGATTAAATTCGTTGCGGGATTCAAGACAGTTAAAGCGATTCCCCGGGACATGCCTGACCCTTACCGCTCAGTGTCATTTCATTGTGTGTCACTGTTGGTCCTGGCTTACAGGAGTTACAGTGGTGGGTAAAAGGGAGGGACTAGTCCCGTTAATAAAAACACAGCTTCCCCAAAGGATGAGATGGAGTGGTGGTTTCGTTTGCTTGTTTTTAGAAGTAGTTCCGCGGGAATATCTACCAGATAACGGGCCAGAATCGTCTCTCTGTGTATTATGACCACCATAATGTAATCGCCAACCCGTGTGATGATAATAATGATTGTTTTTAAGAAACTTTCCGAATAAAACTGGATAAATAGCGGTTCCATCATTAGGTAATTTTTTTCACGATGTAAGTGTTCATTAAATGGGGCGGTATCAGTGTATTCTTCCTTGTTTCTTCCTACAGAAATTGGACCTGGAGGATCTGACCCGCTAGAGGATATTGCGGGTATAACTGGCATATTTCTAAAAATAAAATAATAAAAAATAAAAAAGGTTTTTATTCACGTAGACTTTAAAAAAGCGCTTGTAAATAGTCAGAACATGTTTGTAGTAATATAGTTGTATACATTAGATATTATTTCTAGTAACATAGATATTTAGGTACATCTTGTATGAAAACATTTATAAAATTTATTTTATTACAGAAATGATATTTAGCTAGCTCGTATCAAGTTATTGTCAAGAGATTATGTTTAATTATCTAGTTTTAGTCTAATATTTTTACTACATATTGTCAATGGTTCTGTCTATATTAAAGGTATTATTATTATGACGGACCTTGTGTTAATAACGACGGTCGCGCTTTAATGCTACCACCGGATCCAATGCGCCCCAACTGAGAAGACCCAGCGAAACAAACTCAGTGGGTTCATCTACTACCGGTTTCAACACGACCCAGTTGAGACGGTCCGGCGAAACATACTCAAGCGGGCATGAACACGGGATTTGGTCCAATTAGAGTAATTATTTAGTAGGCAAACACAATATATGCTCGATCGGTTGTCTGAATGCTTATTATTTTAGATTATATTTAGGTATACAAAAGAAAAACTTCGAAACAATAACATTATTCATTTTGAGACAGAGTCAATAATTTTAAATTAAGTATATGATAGCAATCATTTACAGATAGTTCACGTAACACAGCAGATCAGTCATGTCTATATGGCTACAAGATCTCCAGCGAGCAATGTGCAGGTAGGAAGTGAGAGCCAGACGTCTTTGTCATCGATGTACTCTTTAGTGGTGTAATAACCCCTAGCCATAAGTATACGTTTAATATGTGTTTTAAAACTTGTGTCAGGCAGATCAGTAATTTGAGTAGAAAGCTTGTTATAAAACCTAATACAATTTCCTAAAAATGATTTATTAGTTTTGCTTACTCTAAAGCCTGGCATGGCTAGTTTGTTTTTATTCCTAGTATTTATATTATGCAGTTCACTTTTCTTTTTAAATTTAATTGTCAGCACATCGACATCCCGTCTTACCATCAAATGCATAAACAGGTTTTCCTTCTTTTTAAAAATACTTAATGCACAAAAACTGTACAAAGGCGGACTTAATGCCAAAGACATTCTCTACCAGCCAACCTTAAGATGATGCAGAGATAATATGATAAGTGCACTCAGTGCACTGTAGACAAGGTATCATCAGTCATCAAGTATCAGTAATCACTAAAATACTTGAATAATAATGTAAAATACAATCGTATAAATAAGTACAATACTTACATAACTACATACTATAATAACATTATTTTTTTTCCTATTACTAGTTTTACAAATTCTATGACTGCTTCTTTTGCGTCCTGTACGTTGCGAATAGAAAATGAATCCTTCATGAATTTTTAAATACAATCCGTGTCAATTCCTGACTCATTAGATGCTACAATGAGTGGAAACAGTAATAAAATTAGCCCCCGGGGGAATAATATTCCCCGGAGCAGACAAATAGTAGGTAAAGTCGGTTAAGAACTTACCGATATGGTTGCTAATAGTTTTAGTGAATAATTATTCACTAAAACTATTATACATTTAGTTACTAATAATAATATTATTTACAGTTAAATATCGTACATCTTTGATCTTACAAAATTAAAAATTATGAAATCAAAATAATAGTCAACCAATACGAACTTTCCCGCGCTTTTCCGGGGACTGCCAACTTTTCCAACACCTAACCAACAAAAAAACGATCGTCCCATTTATGAAAACATTTCTGATAAGCTGGGCGTAATATTTATATATATATATATATATATATATATATACACATATATATATATATATATATATATATATATATATATATATATATATATATATATATATATATATATATATATATATATATATATGAGGAGATGTAAAAAACGTTTCACCTATTTGTTATATTTTTAAGGCTCTTTTTAAACCATTTAACAAAATGGTTTTCCGATCGAGTTAAAAATTCATGCAGGACAGGGTTAAATAAAATCCTTCGAGCAATTAAAATTCGACCAATGCTAGCAATGCATTTATAACATTTGTCTGCTCGAACTTAAAATCGGTATATTAGCTTGAATAGGTAACCAAGGTATCAGAAAATCCCATATGGTAACCCCAAAATTTACAAGAGTAAAAAAATTATCTTTGACTTGAATGAGCGAAATAAAATTTGCGAATATTTCTGAAGTTATAATTTTATTAGTAATTTTATATTTTTAGAGTTATCAATTATCTTATATCATTTATTTGTATCGTAAAATTTTATATTAAAATTTCTTCACGACTGCTTTTCCACGTTAGTTAATAAGGACGATAAACCGCCGCGATCTTATCGTGATTAATTCTGATAAAAGATACAATCGTAAACGGCGAACGTACACGTTTGCGTATATACAATGAATGTAATAAATAAACCTCATAACTGTTGCACAATACAGTAGAGTTCATGATACAAAATATTGAAGCGAAAGTGTGTGTATGTAGCGGAAAACCTAGCCAGTGCCGGCAAAGGCGGTAAACAGTCAGTGTTTGAGTTTTTAGTGTTTGTTAGTCACACACAAAGGTCGGTCAACATGCTGCCTTGGATTCAGCACCGATGGACCGGCCTCTGTCTCCTTCTGACGGGCCTTGGTGCTCTCATCTTGTTCTTATATGGATTCTTCCCATTGAAGTATCACTCGGGAAAACTGTCTCATATAGATGACCTTCCCAATTTTATTGATGGAGTCAGGTAAGTTATTATTACCTAAGCTTACTATGTGGTAAAGTAGCATAAATATAAATATTAACCTTTGACGCAGTTGAGAAAATTTCTTGGATTATGTTTTTACATAGCTTTGAGGCTATACAAGGTGCACCATAACTTAAGTGGCTCAATTTGCTTCTGGAACTCAATAATGTGTAGCACATTAGATAGCGCATATGTAGCGCATTAAATAGAAGATTATGTTTCAATACAAGATGATCAGCTGATGCATTTAATATGTGAACCCAAAAATTATGTTGTTATCAAACTGTTTCTTTTTTATTTGTTTAGTTCAATGGCTAGATTACATCTTGTATAATTTATATTTCTAAGAAAGGAACAATAAGAAATCTAACTCTTGAACTTCAGAAAATGAAGTTGATATTCCAAAATTTTCATTATTGTTTAAACTTTAAATGATATTTCATGCTGTGATTCCTATACCTTAGTAGGCTGAAATATAAAGATAAAGCATTATGTATGAGGGAAGAGTTGATAACTTGAGGTAGGTTTAGTCTATGTCAAATTATCACTGAATTCTTGAATTGAAATTATGGAATTAAACAGAACATTACTCAAGCTAATCTATAATTAGCAAAATAGTAAAAATATAAGTATTTTACAAACATGATACAATTTTTCCTCATAACGATAGACTGATCAAGACTGCTCCTATTATTCTAAAAACAAAAACTTATTTGAAGATTAGAATAGATGAACTACCTTTCTCACAAAATTTTGTTTTGGTGTTTTTAGTTCTTATTTTGTTTATTTATGCTCCATGTCAATACCATGCGAAGCAGCACATATTACAGACTCAATAGCAAACACCCTTTACCTGTACGATTACAGCTTATGTGTAATTCAAAAAAATTTCAAAGAGAATAACAAGCTAGCTTCTATCACTGGTGTGTTCAACCTAAATACATTATGATAAAAGAAATTCATTTAAATTTAGTAATTTCAAATCAGGACAGTCAAGGAGAAAATTGTATCCTGCTGCAAACCGTACAAAGCAAGACTTGCAAATCATCCGAACAAACTAGCTGTGCAAATAACAATTATAGAAGCCACTCGAAGACTAAAAAGGCAGCACATTATAGATATGGATGACTGCTAAAATTAATAAAGAGACTGGTCCTAAAGTGGACCTTGCTCTGCCTCCCAAACACTCCAGAACACATCTGCTCATAGTCTTACGACTGATTGCATGATGCAACATTAAAAAAGAAACAAAAAAATTGTAATTTATGGTTTAATGAGCTTTACATAGTAACATATCTGATAAAAAAAATTGTAAGAATGTTAGACTATCAGACCCAACGAGATATCATTTGAAAGTAGAGAGGTGAGACATATGTAGAGAACTTTTTGTTAATTTACATATTAATTATTTACAGTATTGATGGCCAGCAAGTATACGACTCTGGTGAGAACAGTGTTATTCTAATGGTTATTGATGGTTTGCGATATGACTTTGTAACAGAAGAATATATGCCATACACTGGAGAACTGTTGAAGAATAAATCTGCCTGTATATATGTGTCTGTGGCTGAGCCTCCTACAGTCACTATGCCACGGATTAAGGCAAGTATATTTGTGATAAAATATAACTATGATTTCCCATTTATGAAATATAACTATCAGTTACCTAATATATAAATTAAGTTTAGAATATACATAGAATGCAGTAGTCCTATGGAAAAAGTTTTAAATAAATAAATTCATATTATTTTAATAATCAGTATCCCAAATTATTAACCAGAACAATTGGTCTTCTAATAATTGTATAGTATGCATGTGGTTATGAAATAGACAGATATGTCAATACAAGAAGGTCAGACCAATTCATCCCGGTAAGTGCAAATATTTGTGTGATGAGCACGAATATTTGTTTCTGAGTCATGGATGTTTTCTATGTATATAAGTATTTATCTATCTATATAAGTATGTATATCGTACCTGGTACCCATAGTACAAGCTTTGCTTAGTTTGGGGCTAGGATGATCAGTGTGACATTGTCCCTAAATATTATTATTATTTTATTTCCACATAATTATGCCCACACACTTCTTGTATGCATGTATATTTGTTCTGTGTCAGTGCCTTGTATCCTTGAAAACAATATTGTCAACGGCTACCTAAACAATGAGTGAGTATTGATTCATATGTATGTTTCTCCAATTCACCATGACTTAAATTCTGGCAACAATTTAGATGTGTGTGGTAATTTAAAATTAAATATCAGTGATAAATTAAATAAATATCAGTCATAGTATTAATATTTTAAATATAGAATAAAGTGTTAAAATAATACTATCCTAATTTCAACCTTATTATCACAATACCAAAGAAAAAAATGTTACAAATCTATCTACCAACACAGTAGGCAAAAAATTTCAAATACAATGCTGCGCCATATAAATCCTGTGATTCAGAATGCATCATGGAGGTAACTGCATGATCTAAACTCGAAAATACAGGATAGATTGTTATTAGAGTTATGATTGTTTGTATAAGTATTGATTGATCCTGTTAACCTTATAACTATGGATCTTTCAAAACTGTTCTAACTTGTTGATTAGTAGTTTCAAGTTATTTTATAATTTTAATATCTTTAATGTAAAATATTGTGTCATTTGTTAGTATCTATTGAGTACTTCTTTTAACTACCGTATTCTATGACCCTTATAGATACCCTTATAGACCTTAGTCTATTCATGTGATCATAATAATTAGCTGATCATAAACTGGATTCCCGCAGCTCTTCTTTAACTGTCACCAATACTCTGAAATGACATTTAAAATTATAGTTGCAACAGTGGGTAAAATGCCACCCATTCTTAATATAAATTTAAATTTAAGTATAACAATAACTGATTTGATTTATGAATCTTTCATTATGTACAGTCACCTGAGCATAAGAAGGAAAAAGCACAGTGGAGGCGCACAATAAACTTCTGGCGGGATATATTCGCAAGTGTCACTTTTTTCTATATCATACAATTTATTTGCTATGTGATGGTTTGCTTTAGTTGTTACGACATAGTAAAGCTAACAAAAGCAGACAACACTTGGAGTATAATATAATTCTAATAATACATAATGTTAATAAAAATTATAAAAATAATTATATTTTAATTTTTTCTTTGGTCTTGTGATGTCTGCTTTTCTTTGCTTAGTTTCCTTATGATTAATGCTTTACCTAACAATGCACCTGGTTCGGTTTCATACCCACTAAAATTTATTTTATTATTAATCAATTTGTTAAGTTTCGTAGTATTATTTGCAAGGCAAAGCGTAAATCTTTTCACTCAAAAATGGGATATAATAAATTTAATTGTTCGGTACCCTCCTACTAATCCGTGATAGCCGTTCTGCCGAAGCCACTAACGATACATACCAGTAGATCAAATTTAAGAGTCTTTTGCCATCACCCTTATGGCGGATTGATAAGCGTTTGTTGCGTCAATTGGCTATGTTTTTAGGAATATAGTAGACTGATATATTCACAGTTACACGTATGTTCATATCACATTGATAACAGTTTTCAAACTATTTCAAAATATTCAAATATATTATTGTTATCATAAAAAACCTGCCAATGTAAATGCCAAAAATTTACGAATTTCTATTTTTGTGGTTGATAGGATTTAGTTTAGTCGCATGTTAGACAATAAGCCTAATGTACTGCTGTTTACTAATTTAGATTTAATGGCCCCGCTAAATAAAATAGCGTTCTAGACAAGTAATTAGACCTAGTTTAAAAATCTGTAATAGAAAAAGATGTAATTACATTTGTATTAGTTTATTCAAGTAAAAAGAACGATTCCAACACTATGTTGTCAAATTTGTAGTTAATTCCCAGTGAATCCCGATTTCTAGTGAAATACGAAGTAAATAATCATAGGTTTTGGCCTACACTCCGGCTCTCTCCATGACCTTTAGTTAGTAATTATGTCGAGGAAATGACCTCTCACAGGCCTGCCTTTTCTCGTATTAAGGTAGAGCGACAGTTGCACAAAAACAACCGGCCCTCTCATGCATTTACATATCAGTAATTGCCCAAAATCGATGTTCGAACCCGAAATACGGTGACTCCTAGCGTAGGTGGTTTTATATTACTGGATGGCTCTAGCCCACACTTTCTCTTGTGTCCCCGTCCGGTGAATCAGTGAAAGCCTCCTAAACTGTAAACGTCTTGTTAAATTAAATATTGGTCAAGATAATATATTATGAACTAGATTAGATCAAATTCTTAAGCGAAACTTGCCTGGAAAAATATTTTATAATATTGCCAGGAAAAAATATTATTCTCGTGACCCGCCTTGGCTTTCCTTCTTACTGGCGGTATTACACCGTGCCTCGGAGAGCACGTAAAGCCGTCGGTCTTGTATTGACCTCTTTCCGGTCGTGTCGCTAGGCGTGTGAGAGTGATGGAACAGAAAGTGATCCTGTGATTGCGCACACACTTGTGCACTATAATTCCGCGCAGATGGGTAATCTCTATTGAGACTGGCCGCCGTAGCTGAAATTCGGCTAGGAAGACATTATTATTATTTTACACCACATAGAAATCTTTAGGCTTTTTTAGTTGTCTTGGCTTTAGACAAGACAACTAAAAAGCCATTTTTAATAAAAAGAGAAAGGAGCTTCATAGGTTCGTATTACATACTTACGTCCGATTCCCGAGTCATTAGGTATATACAACATCGTCATGTGTTGAGGCGTATCGCCTATCATTGTAAAAATCTGATATTAGGGCCTCGCTTCCTTTTACCAGGTCTACGCACTCTGTACTTTAGATACGAAGCTTACAAGTATATTGACATTAACCTAACATGGCCTAACCCATTTTTTCCGGGGGGGAAATCCTACATGGATGTCGGCCGCCTTGGGGGGGTTGAGGGGTCCGTCAGACTCCTACTGACTAAAAACCACCCCGGTCTTCCATCTCACACCTGCGCTGGGAGTCGCAGGAACGCACGATACTTCCGCAACCCCCGGCTGAACATGGCCTAACCCAGGCCCAACCCCAAGGCCTAACCCGTAACTTGAACAAATGTTTTGGGATTATTAGCCTGTTACGAAAAAATCTCAATACCAACTCGGACGCAAGAAGTTGGCGGTGTTACCCCAATATCTTAGAGAGGTTCAGCACTTGATCTCTCGCCTGTCATACCTGTGGAGCCAGTTTGATCATGAGGAAAAAGGGAGTGCACCGGTCTTTACGCATACGCCATACGGCATTAGCCAACATCCGTATTGAAAAGTGGATATTGTGTGTAACCGTTCTCTTCTTTCCGGTTAATCCATCCTCTCCAATTTAACACCACTGGACTTTAAAACAATTAAATTCAGTCATAATCCCCACTTTTCTTCGCTTTATGAGTTTTTTTTTATATATATTAACTTCCTGTCAGATCGCAATGCTGTGTTGAGCACGCTTGCCTTTTATTTTCACGATAAATAAATTGCAATGTAAATGTTATTATATAACGGAAAATTAATAGAATTGAATTGAATGAATATCGATATCAAAGTGACACGTATACGACGGTAAACATGGGTAAGTACTGTTTATTGTACACACTCAAACGGAAAAGAAAAGTAATACTTTGGATATAAAGACCATAATGTACAACATGCGATCATAAGCGATCACTTCAGTAATACTTTGGATGGATAGAAATTGTAAGTAAACAGTAGCAGAAGTTCAATAATACTAATGAAAAGTGTTATAAATATATTGCATACCAAATCTATGGATTTTACAAATAAAAGTATTTTAATAAACATATCATACACTTAAGGCCTAGTAGACTACCTTCTTCACTATAGGACATTAATTACTAGACCATTATTAGTTTGTTCTAATTTCAATTCCTAC
Source organism: Pseudoips prasinana (assembly GCA_951640165.1). Taxonomy (NCBI): domain Eukaryota; kingdom Metazoa; phylum Arthropoda; class Insecta; order Lepidoptera; family Nolidae; genus Pseudoips; species Pseudoips prasinana. Next base: position 23,367,389 of record OX621251.1, on the reverse strand, counting down.
TTAAATTTCTTCACCTTCCATAATCCTTATCTTGTCCTCTTTCTTTATTTCTGCTTCTTGTCCTTCCAAAATTTGTTTGGTGTTACGCAAATTATAATAAATAAATGCCTGTTTCAAAGAAAACTGTTAGATTGTGGAATCTGTAAGTCAGGATCAACAGTGGCACACAATGAAATGACACTGAGCGGTAAGGCTCAGGCATGTCCAGGGGAATCGCTTAACTGTCTTGATTCCCGCAACGAATTTAATCAGAAAGGAAAAAGGAGAAGTTAGAAAATGAATAGTTCCCTCCAGAGCGAAAATGGAATGCTTTGCCAATTTCTAAAGGACGTGCCCAAACTCTCCCATCTTTCAATAAGCTTGTTAGGGATCACTACCTACCGTCGTAATTTCTTGTACCTGTATATAAAACAAGCTCATTGGAAGTTGTTAGAGACAATTATTCTATACGTTTTTCAGTTTTTAGGGTTGGTGGATATCTCGCTGTTTCTCTTGATGTGTGCTCTGCTATGTGTATATTTTATGTTTATGTAAATTGCTTTTGGCAACGTATTTGCGCTGGCTGCTTTGAGTAATGTTCACTTAATATTCACGCAATATCCGTCATAATTGCTGCGTATGTTGTAATACCAGCACCCAACGCTTGACCGAGCATGCGGCTGCAATTGTGTATTTCCTGTTTATCTATTTTTTGTTAGGAGTTTATTATACGTATAACTTACGCTTGACTTTTTCCGCCAAGCTGTACGAATTATTAAACTCTTAATTGAGTACACGTCTTGTTGGAGTTGCCATGCTATGCCGTCAGATCCACTCCAATTGCACTGCATAAACGATACTGCGTGCATGCTTTCACCTATCTTTTGTTACACTTAAGACATTAACATATATAGATCTGTTTAACAGAAAATTAAAATATTCCAATCTGTCCAGATGACATCACTCATATTTATGGTTATTTGATGCCTTCTAATCTTGTCTAATCCATACAATAAGGTGGATTGACCACACAAATTAAAATAATAGACTTTCTGGACACTAACTCTCCCATACTCATGAGTTATACAGTACAAGTGCTTGGATTGCCATACGGATCCAATGTTCCGTCTAGCAATTGCCCTGAAATTTCGGAAGTAGAACCCAATTGTCCTACTGCCGAAATTTCAGGGCTTATTATTAAATAGAGAATTTTAATCTGCAAAGGTGCCTATTTATGTATTTAAAAAAATTGTAATGAAGACTGAAAAATGAACCTTTTGTTTTAATTTTGTTTTTAGCTTGGACGATTTTTTTTTCGGTATTGATACTCAAAGTCAGTTATGTTGTACACAGGCAATGATGACAGGTAGTGTCTCAACGTTCGCTGACGTGGCACTAAACTTCGGCGCGCCAGCGGTGAAGGGAGATAGCGTGCTGCGCGTGGCGAAAGCTAAAGGACGTCGCACTGTCATGTACGGAGACGACACCTGGCTGAGACTGTTCCCAGGCTTGTGGTCCGAGTATGATGGCACTACATCATTTTACGTCACAGATTATACTGAGGTGAGGAATATTTCCTAGAGGAGGATTCCGTTGGTAAATTTATCTATGTTGCCTATGGTATCACACTTGTGCACCATAGGCAACATAGTGCACAAGTCTCTGTTTAAATACAATTGAAAATCAGACAGCAATCATGAAAAATAAATCACACTAATATTATAAAGGTGAAAGTTGGTGAGTGTGTATGTTACTTCACGTCTAAACGGCTGGATCGATTTCAATAAAATTTGGTATGGAGTTAGCTGTCACCCTGGCTTGACACATAGTCTATAATTTATAAAGTTTACGCGGGTAAAACCGCGGGGCACAGCTAGTATAATAATAAAACGTAATTTTTCAAAGAACATCTATCGCAACGACTGACGTCAGAAGTAAGTAAATAAACAACGTTATCCGCCGTAGTTGCAATTCGCTTTTGACAGATTTGTTAGATATGTTTTTGTTCTATTAGGACACTAAGACTTCACAAAATATATAAACAATATCCTGCACGATATTTTGTCGTAAACTTTGGCGGGGCAATTTAAAAAAGTGGCCAAATGCGAGTCGGACTCGCCACTGAAGGGTTCCGTAGCAGCAAGTAACATAATATAAAAGTTCTTGTTGTAGTTGATTGAATGAAAGGTAAATTTCGGTTTCAATTTATGACGTATTGATATCTAGGGAGGTGACAATGTCACACAGATCATCCTAGCCCCAAACTAAGCAAAGCTTGTACTATGGGTACAAGGCGAAAAAAACAAATACTTACTAGATACCGTTAAAAACAATTTTCGGTGGAAGTTATCATTCTCTTATTTTAAAAGTTACAGGAGAGGGACATATTTTACCACTTTGGAAGTGTCTGTCGCGCAAACCATTCAATTTAGAAAAAAATATATATTAGAAACCACAATATAATTTTTGAAGACCCATATACAGATAGGGTTTGAGGAAAAAAAAATTTTGCGCTTCAGTTGTAAGTTGAGGAACCCCCAAAATTTATTGTTTTTTTTTTCTATTTCTGTGTGAAAATCGTAATGCGGTTCGCAGAATACATCTACTTACAACGTTTACGTACGGAAAAAGTGGCTGTGACATACGGTCGGACAGACAGACATGACGAATCCATAAGGGTTCCGTTTATAATGAATTTCTGAAAAAGTGTCGAATCCCCTATTGCAATATATATTAATTCACTCTCCTAAAGTGATGGACAGGAAAAACTGGATACCGATACGGACTTTACGTGCTCGAAGTCCACGGCATACAGTTGGTATTCTAAAAATTTTGATGCCAATAAGTTTTTGACAAAAGAAAGCTAAATCAAAGCTAACCGTGATTAAATATGTACTCAAATTGTTAATTACACTAACTTTAGATATTATTCGTTAGGTAGGTTTTATTGTAGTAAGTATTTTAAAGCATAATAATTTATTTTTTCTCAGGTAGACAACAATGTGACCAGACACTTAGACAAAGTACTAACTCCAGACGAAAATAAGAAGCCTAGTTTCGATTTCCTAGTGTTACATTACCTAGGTCTTGATCACATCGGGCACTTAGAAGGTGCCCGTAGTCCAAAAATCAAACCGAAACTGGTGGAAATGGATGAAGTTGTTAAGAAGATCTTCACTGCTATGCAGAAATGGGTAAGCATATTTTAGCTAATATAACATCAACATAATTGAGTAAGCTGGAGATACCACTTGAACTTTTCATAGTACTGACTACCAGTACACAAGGCAAAGTAGGCTCATGCCCAGCAGATTTTTTTTTATTTACCAAACACTAAAGATACATATTATAAATAAAATAATAATTGTAACACAAAAACCTCTTGGGCTTGTGCGTGCTAGTTTTGTAGTCCGTTTTGTAGCTGACAAACATACTTAATAGCTAGGTTCGACTTAATTGGGTAATTGGCTGCATTGTGTTCACATGGCAGGGGTCATCAAATTAGACTCATATGTATCTTCAATCAGTCATGATGAGGGTATCTAAGAATTTTTCGATGCATGAAATCGATTGAAAATTCATCTTCAATAAAATCGATTATTATTTTAAATCCTATCGATTTCATGTGAGGGTGTCACTAATTTCGAACTGTCAAAAATATAATAAACGAATGGACAATTAGTATGGGTATGCTGGTCTCAATATTTCTGCACGCGGAGCAATAAAAAGTGCAAGCACAATGAAGCATATTGCGCGTTCACTCTCACTTATGGGTGTTATGGCAACGCGTAGAGGAGCACAACGCGAGTACCGATATAACATCGGTAAATGTTTACACAATGTCCGTGCATTTATCACACTAATATAAAGGCGAAAGTTTGTGAGTGTGTATGTTTGTTTCTTCTTCACGCAAAAACTACCGGACGGATTTTGATGAAACTTTGTAGTAATATAGCTTATATATCCGAATAACACATAGGAACTTATAAAGTTTAACGCGAGTAAATCCGCGGGGCACAGCTATTTACAAATAATAATGATAGTAGTACACTTATTAAGTAAGTAATAATAATGATTAAATATGTAACATTAATAGTGAAACATTTTCGAAAATTGAAATCGTCATTATGATTAATGATAAGAGGCTCTGGTAAATACGACTTTCTTTTTTCAAATCTTCCTCCTGAAGACTTTCTGCTTGTCGAACGCAATAAATGTGTCGGCTATCTCTTGATCGTCTTCTATTTGTACTCACTATTTTAGTTCTATCGATAACCCGTGCTCGACGCGACATAACTACGTATAACACTTTTTAATAATAATAAGTCTTTATTTTCGGACCAAATTAGTGTCCAATTAGTTAATAACAATTTTCTTATAAACTAGTGTTAGTAATTAGTATTTTTAAATATGTAACAAATTTACCTTTCATTGCTGCGTCATTCCATGCGAAATGGCGCAGCAATGATTGACGTAAATACAGTCTAGCCGACTAGCGATCATGCGAAGGATGCTGTGGGTGCTGCCACGTATTCTGCGCACCAGAGATGCGCATCTCTTACGCATCGTAGCGTAGAAACAATCTACGCGATGCTCAGCAAACATCCCTGATGCACTACAGAATCGCCGCAGCCCCATCAGCATCCTGAACGCATTATTAAATTGAACTCGGAGGGCACTGTAAGATTTTTGAGTATAGTAATGCCCCCAGTATAGTAGGTAGAATTTACATAAAAAATCTGTCTTATCATTAATCTTAATGACGATTTCAATTTTCGAATGAAATACAATTGGCAAGGTTGCTAAAAGCAATCTCTACCAAAGAACAGAGGCGAGGTTAACCAACTATGCTAGCGGTCAGTCCATAGATGGGTGACTGCCAAAGTGGTTTAATTTCTGAGCGTCTCCGTGCTTGGGATGGCACGTTAAGGTGTCGGTCCCGGTTGTAGCCATTAGGCAACAGTCGCTAAGCCATGTCAGAGGCTTACTTTGTTATGACATTTTTGTAGTAATTATGTTTATTTAATGAATGTTAATGTATATATTTGTTTTAATGTATTTGATTGTATTTGTATGTCATCAATGACAAAACATAGTGTAACAAATAATTATTTAAGACCTTGACATGTATGATTAATGTATATGTTCTACACCTATGTTTTACAAATAAACTATTCTGATTCTGCTAGGCGGCTTGAAGAACTCGGACACTAGAGGTAACCACTGCCTATACGATAAGTAAGTAACATGAATGGGCCAAAACTATAAGTGAACAGAAAAAGAGATATTTTTGAAGTGAAAACTTCTTTAACGGCGTTGTGCACTTTTTGCGATGGGTGAAAAATTTCAAACTCATATCAGGACACGTGCCCTGATCGAATATTCGTAAGACGGAGGTCTTTTTATTTAATTCACACTGCCCGTTTATACACGCACATGACCGCAGCATTTTTGAAGTGAAAACTTCTGTAGCGGCGTTACCCTACAGTTTTTATCATTGATTTACCAACAGTTAATGGGTGTTGAAGAATTTGCTTCTGCCATCGTTCCTAGGCTTTATTTCAGGGGGTTCGGTGATTAAAACACCTTTGTTTATTGTTACAGGATCGTAACGGTGTACTGATAGTATGTGGGGACCACGGCATGCGGGATGCAGGTGGGCACGGCGGCGCCACTCCGAGCGAAGTGCTCGTGCCGCTCGTGTTGCTCCGCTCTAACGACCAGAAGTGCCCACACCCGTAACTATACTTACTCAACCATGCTTAATAGGTTTTAGTGCTTAATAGAGTATTCACAATACAAAGCATGAATATAAACTCAAACTGTTAAAAACAATAAGGAACGCATCCTATTTGGCGTTCGAACGTCGGCTCAGGATGGTCACTGACTTGGGGATGCATTATTTATGAATCGGTCTTAGCAGCTGTTGCTCTACTCGCTCTTCCCAATAAAGATTAAACGGGAATGTTAACAGTAACGCTCTTAAATCCCTAAGTCTCAGAATACGATGGGATAGATCGGTGACTTGACCAGAGTGTCATCATCAGCAGGACCACTTTATGCTTTTTGAAGCAAAACGAACACTGATAATGCTAGAATAGACCGCCCCTAAGGCCAATGCTCTAATTCTAATTTCTTCTTCTATTTTTTACGGTTTTTTTTCAACGCCGAACGGTTGTTTAATAGGTCACATTTACAAAGAGAGAACGTCGCATGGAGTTTTCGTATATGACAATTTCTACCACCTAACTCCAACCACAAGCCACGTTAAACAACTTCATTCCAACAAACATGGTCAATGTTCCCATTTCAACATTGTGATATTTTCCAACGGGTACAGCTTATAATAGCGCCGTCCGAATCGAACTATTGCACTCTAATGTCTTACAGGTTAGGGCCAGGCCCCACGGTCGCACAAGTGGATGTTGCGCCGTCAGTATCGTGGTTACTAGGCGCACCACTCCCTGGCGACAGCACGGGGCGGATATTGCCGGCATTAATGCCACAAGATACAAGACAACACCTTTACTTGTTGCACGTGCTCGCCAGCCACAACGCGAAGCAAAACTTACCTACTAACACTGGTGAGTAAATCAAATCAAAATTCGTTTATTTTTTCTTCACAAAGAAAAAGAAAATTGTCTATAGGCGAATTAGGACCAGCCCTATTATGTTTAAACCATAACCCTGTTAGTATCGTATAAATTTTGGCAACATAGGTTGGAATTTACTGGCAAAGATGTCGCAATAAGACAGAAGATATTCATACTAACTGCATGTTCTCGGCAACCACAATGCGAAGTGAATCTTACTACTGACACTGGTAATATAATATTAAGGTAAACATCCTAAAATCACTTGCTGGCCCGACCTGCGAGTTGAACCCAGGACCTCATTATCAGCTGTTAAACACACTACCGCTAGACCAACGAGGTATTTAAAATACAACTTTAATTATTACCAATACTTCCTTACTTTTAGAATTTTACAAGCAGTTCGAGCGCGCAGAAAAACAATTTGCGCACTTCCTCGCTACGGGACAACAGAGCGCTGCTAAAATAGCGAAAGAGTTCTATGAGGAGTCGCTTGGAAAAATGTCTGAGTATCTTACGGAAACAACCGTGGAGTTCGATATGTTTGCCATTGGCACCGCCACTATACTTCTATACTTAGTATGTATAAATAATAACTACTATGAATTGTTTTTACTACTATAATATACTCATAAATGATCTCATCATATTTTTACAGACCGCTCTCGCCCTTCTACTGGTTACACTCTACTCTTTGCAACCAGAAGAACGAAGGAAAGACAGTGCAACTCGTCATCCACACCGTTGGACGGTTTCGTACTCCCTCGCGGTGCTGATCATGCACATCATCTTCACTGCTCTCCTTATCACTTCCTGTTTCATCACTGAAACTAAAAGTCAATTATGCTCATTCGAGCCTGTATGGACTATTCCCTTTGTAGCGATTACAACAGTTTTCGCCGTACTCTATTTCATTATAAAATCTGGCTTCGAACGAATAGTAGATCTTTCGACACTCAAAGACATGAATGCAATAGACTACCTTCTAATTTTTGGCACGTTATTCCAATCCTGGACGTTTTTCGGCACGAGTTTTATTGAAGAGGAACATATGACGTGGTATTTCTTTTGGAATACATTGATGTTCTTTGTTCTGGTGAAGACTTTGGTGGTAGTGGTGTTGTATTTTACGAAAAAATGGGCGAATGCAACGGAAGTGCAAGAGAAACCGGAGTTGATGCAACGAATGAGCGTTGTCGGCGTCGAGATTGTGCCGAAATGGGTGCTGCTTATTGCATTACATAGGTAAGTTCTCGTCAGTATTAAGGAAGTGGCAAACATAATATTGACGATATTAAAGCATTATTTCTTTGATATTTAATCAAAGCATATGTTCAAGTGGAACACATTAGGATAGAATGAGCCATTTGCAAGTTCTGCTCTAAGTCCCAAATAGCTGTATTAGTTCAGGTATTCCGGAGTTAGAGCACATCTTAATGTGATGCGTATTAAATTGTTGCGTTTTAAAGTGTTCAGACATTTTTGTTTTATCTTGACGCTCTTTTGTCCAGGTACTTGCGAACAATGAATCAGACAGGGGACCGATGGTTATTCCTACCTGACACTGCAGACTGGCTAAATGCGCCCGAAAACGCTTTCTACCTTGAAGCACATCTAGTCGTTGGTACGTAATAGTCTCCGAAATAGAGATCTTATTTCTTTTTCTTTTGAGCCGGCCGAAAAAATAGGGCAATCTCATTTTTTTTTCGATAGTTGTATGGTCGTACTTCTCGGTTGAACCTGTTTAAATTTGGTAGAATAATACCACTTCCACGAGTGAAAAAACAGGAGATTTATTTTCAAAAATTGGATTTAGACTTATATCTAGTTAAAAGAGTGACATAAAACTATACAAAAACAAAACACTGAATGTAATTTAACTTATAAGTATAAAATTATTCCAGCTATAAAATAAATGATAACATTTGTTTCATATATTTGTTTGCACCAAATTCTAATGTTATAATTTAGTTTGTGGCTGGTTTTTTTTTATGGTTTTGTAGTCGGGTGTTTTATATTATGAAACAGTTTTTAACCGACGTCAAAAGAGGTCTGTATGTTTGTTGTATGTTTTTGTTTGTAAATTTGATTATTCTTTTTAATAAATACGTAATGCTTACGGGATGGCTCCATATAAATTTTGTTCCAATCTGTTGTTTAAGAGAAATGTTGTTCTTATTTTAAAACATTAATCATTTAATTTGTGAACACAACTTCTCTAAGTACTCGCTTGTTTTTCAGGTACAATAGTGACATTAGCAATATGTCTATGGAACTTACGCTACATGAATAACATACTGCACATACACTCTGTTTTCACCATAGCGGCCGTACTATGCATACTATGTTACCGAATAGCCACTGCAGATTTATTCTCTCCATTTGAGGACATAAAAACCTGGGACCCTGTACAAATAGTCAACGTGTTCTGGGGCATACTAATAGCTCAATTTGGATTCGAAGTCATTTCCTACATAGGAGTATTTAAACTATGCGGGCTGAGGCAAATGGAACAGAAAACGCCGAATAGCAATACATTTGTGTACAATAAACCGAAAGCGAAAACTGAGGATTATTTTTACGATTCGATGATCGAAGAGCCATGGAATGTCGATGAAGTAAAACTGAATCTAGCCCGATCGGCCTCTCATCTAATGTTGAATGATATGATGTTGATAGTAATTTTGTTGATGAGGCCGCACAACGTCGTGATGGTGCCGAGTATCTACGTGACGTGTGTGCTGACGTCACAGTGCATGGACCATAAATTATTGGACTCCAAGTCGGGCAAGCGGACGGAGGTGGTTGATATCGTTAGCAGAACTTTGGTGCACATGTGGATTGGAATTGTTTTCTTCTTTTATCAGGTGAGTTGATTATTTTTGACTATAAGGATATAAGGTAAAGATGACTACCGGCTTAAGGTAGTAGTTGCACAATTATACTTTTACTTTACGCGAAACATTCTTACGCTAAGAATATTTCGCGCCAAGTTTAATTAGCAAACGTGTTTTCACATTAAATCTTTAAAGCTTTGATTTGAAAATGCTTGCAAGAAATGGTACCGAGATAGAATATTATGCGTATACAAAAGAAAAAATCCGAAATTTAATATAATTGATAATTAATATCTACAAAGTAATAATAACGTCAAGTATGAACGTTACGAAAGCGATCTAAAAGATCCTAAAAATAAGTAACGCTGTGGTAGGAATCATTATATTAATGATTACTAGTAATATTTTCCTTTACAAAAATAATGATATTGCATCAAAATAGCTGGTCTACCCATTAAAAACAATAGAAGACATAGAGGAGGCCGTGGAAAGTCTCAACAAAACAATACACGAAGCAGCCACGATCTCTACCAAAATAAGAAAGAAAAAATTACCTCTCATGTTAAATGAATACCCCAAAATAATCAAAGAAAAAATTTCTAAGCGTCGTGACCTTAGAAAAATATGGCATCGAACTAGATATCCTGTAGACAAAGCCGCATTTAACCGAGCCTCAAACGAATTGAAAAGTTTGATTCAAACCCTCCACAACAACAATCTTCAAACTTTCCTCTCTAATCTAACCACAAGCCTGGACACAAATTACTCACTCTGGAAGGCAACACGAAAATAAAAGCGTCCTAATAACCAGATACCACCTATCCGAAAAAGTAATGGAAATTGGGCCCGATCGGACAAGGAAAAGGCTCAAATTTTTGCAGAATATCTTAGTGAAGTGTTTCAACCACACCCCGAGTTTATAAGTGAGCATGACTCAGAGGTTAAAAATTACCTGCAAAGTGCAAAACAAATGGCCCTCCCTATTAAACATGTAAGTCCAACCGAAGTAATCACCCAAATAAAATACCTAAAAGACGGAAAGTCACCAGGATACGACCTCGTAGATAGCATTCTTCTAAAAAAGCTGCCAAGAAAAGGAATTGTTGCAATAGTCAACATATTCAATGCCTGCCTACGACTTGGACACTTCCCGGGACAATGGAAAATAGCACAGGTGATAATGCTCTTAAAACCTGGCAAGCCACCTAATGAAGTAGCAGCATACAGACCTATTCGTCTATTGCCCTTAATAGGTAAACTCTTTGAAAAGGTATTACTGAAGAGGTTGAAGGCTCACCTAAACGACATCATTCCAACTCATCAATTCGGCTTCAGGGAGAACCACGGCACAATAGAGCAAGTCCACCGTATCGTTGACAACATAAGCCGATCTTTGGAGGAAAGGAAGTACTGCTCCGCCGTCTTCTTAGACATTAGCCAAGCCTTCGACAAAGTCTGGCACGAAGGGCTTTTATATAAAGTTAAAAAGCTACTTCCACACTCTTTCTACGACATAATATACTCATACCTGAATGGACGATGCTTCGAAGTGAAATTTAATGATGAATATTCGGAACTACACATGATCAAATCAGGAGTGCCCCAGAGAAGTATACTGAGTCCGGTTCTTTACCTCATATTCACGGCTGATCTACCCACCACGCACAGCACCATGGTTGCAACATACGCGGACGACACGGCCCTATTATCCACACATGACAATCCTAAAACGGCATCTGAACACCTCCAATGCCACATTAACAAAATAGAGAAATGGCTTAAAACCTGGAGAATGAAGGCTAATGAAAGCAAGTCAACACACGTAACCTTTACGCTCAAGAGAGACTCTTGTCCGCCAGTGACAATTAACAATAAAGAAATTCCGCAAGAAAATCACACAAAATATCTGGGAATCCATTTAGACAGAAGGCTAAACACATCTGGGCGAAGCGGAGGCAACTTGATATAAAACTGCGTAGTATGTACTGGCTTATAGGACACCACTCACAAATGAGCAATGCCAGCAAACTAGCAGTATACAAAGCCACACTAAAGCCAATATGGACCTATGGCATCCAGCTCTGGGGTACAGCTAGCAACAGTAACATAGAGATTCTAGAAAGATTCCAAACAAAAACGCGTAGAGCCATCTATAACATACCGCAGTACATAAGTAACAAAATTATATACTATGACCTGAAACTACCAACCGTCAAACAGGAGATAACGAAGAATAGCATCAAGTACCAAGAGAAACTTGCAAAACATAAAAATGAGCTTGCCCAAGGACTGAGTGGCGACAGAAGTTTGCGCTACAAGCGATTGAAAAGACATGGCATACCAAATCTGTTATATAGGTTCAACAAAATGGAATGAGACACAATTAAAAAGGGTCTCACCAAGCCAAAACCCAATCAGATAAATTGTTATCAGTCAGAGAAATGGCTTATTGTTGACAAACAACAGATTGCCATGTTGCAGAATACATCGAAAAAAAAAAATTGCATTAAAATACAATTTTCAATATTGATCTTGCCTCTCATGTTTTATTTATATTTTTATGGTATTTAAAGTTATGGCATCAACATTAATAGTGTCATCTGTTAGACGCCAAGTTACGTTCAAGAACGCTAGACTCTCTTTTCTATATTTTTGTTACGAAACCGTTGTTAAAAATAGTGTCGATAATCTTAATAATAATAATTCTCTCCCTAAATCATCATCATCATCATCATTATATTCGTTACAGGGCAATTCCAACAGCCTAGCGTCAGTAGACCTGGGTTCGGGCTACGTGGGGCTGCGCGAGTACTCCCCCGCGCGCGTGGCGGCGCGCATGGGGCTGCACGCGTACGCCGGCCCGGCGCTGGCGGGCGCCGCGCTCTTCTGCACCGTGGCGGTACACTCGCCCACGTGGCGGCAGTGAGTATAATACAATTCCAACAGCCTAGCGTCAGTAGACCTGGGCTCGGGCTACGTGGGGCTGCGCGAGTACTCCCCCGCGCGCGTGGCGGCGCGCATGGGGCTGCACGCGTACGCCGGCCCGGCGCTGGCGGGCGCCGCGCTCTTCTGCACCGTGGCGGTACACTCGCCCACGTGGCGGCAGTGAGTATAATACAATTCCAACAGCCTCGCGTCGGTAGACCTGTTAAGCAATATCGGAAGTCCGTAGAGAGAATGCAGTTGTCGAGGGATATATAAACAAAACAATAAAAATACTCAAATCACACACGCACTAAACGATACGAGAAACGATCGAATGAAAATATAGTTGCCAATAACTAATAAATCGATTTGAACGATACCACCAGTTTTTGAAAATGAAACAAAGCCCCGCATGCGTCTTTTTCCGCGTTTGCGCATAAACTCCCCCACGGAGCATTTTTTTTTTAATTCCGTATTACGGCTCTGGCATCTTTGGCCTTATGAGCCTTCAGTAAATATATTTTTATATCATTTATTTCCGACACAGTCAAGTCATACATAGTCCTTGTCCAACCCCAGTAAGGCAGTGGAGACTTTACTAGAGGCTTTTCACGACAAATCACAATTCACGGCAATATCGCACTTTCCTCCACTTGTGTACGTTGTCGAAGATGTTATATCTAAAAATCCACCATATTTACATTTAAAAACTCGAATTGACACCAGTTTTTAAAAATATAACACTTGATTAACCTGGACAAAATATTTTATTTCAGACACTTAGATGTGTATGTTTAATAAGAGACATTTTGTTGTTTAAACGTCCTTTCGCAGAGCCTTGTATGCATTGCATTGGTTTAATAAGGCGTGCCTTAAGTCTCGGATATCAACTGATTGGACAATTAATATTGATATCTATGATTTTATGTAGGATGGATAGTGGTTGCTAAGTAAGAAATGAAAGGTTACTATAGTAAATAGGATTAAAAAAAATTGATAATCACCAACCAAAATGTGTTGTTCAGTGTTGTTGATAGATCACGATAAAATTAAACATATAAAACAAACACTTACTTTCAGGTGTACTCGCATGCTCGTTTGCCTTGTATTATATAAAAAAAAACAATGAACATTTACTAAAACCAAGCGTACATTTTTAAGTACCATGTGTCAATGATCATAATTTGTGAATATTTTATGATTTCTTTGTATTTTCTTATTCCATGCCGCTAAAATATGAATTTAATCTTCGTTTATGCGTCGTTACAACGTTGATTATATTTTTCTGATCGGTACGACAGATATTTACATGATAAGCAACCATTATGAGTCATGGATGTTTTCTATGTATATAAGTATTTATCTATCTATATAAGTATGTACATCGTCGCCTGGTACCCATAGTACAAGCTTTGATTAGTTTGGGGCTAGGATGTCTGTGTGACATTGTCCCTAGATATTATTATTATTTTTAAATACTGGGAACTGTTAGTATTAAGATTCGCAATCGTGAAGTCGCAGACCAGTCGAATAAAGCGAGATAATACTGAAATTTAGCTTTTGCATCACGGCATATAAGCATTTTTTATTGGTCTATTAAGAAACTAGAATAAAAAATGTACATACGCAGGAAAAGCAGAACTGATTAATCATTGCTGTTTTATACTTCGTTTGCTGACTTGGTGGACTGCAGCAGTTAAGACAGTCGTGTCCGGGTTACATTCCCATGACCCATAAATAGTTGTTCTGAGTCTGGATGTAGTTGTGTTCGAAAATTACATGTAAAGTACCCCGCGACAGAGAGATTAATTTCCCTGCAGGCGTTGTCCTTTTTAAATAAAGATAAAGAAACGTACTTTTACTTAACTATACACTTCTACTTCAAATTTATATGGGTACCGTCTAATAGATAACCTTCTTTTGTTTGCAGGTACTTACAAACCACGTGGCGAGCTACAAACATCCTCGCCTTCCACAGAGTGTATGCGTTAGGTGTCTACTGCGTCGTCGCGACAATATTCCGACATCACCTTTTCGTATGGTCAGTCTTCTCGCCGAAACTCTTGTACGACTTCGTAGCGACCTTGTTCAGTATACAGGCACTCGCCACTATCGCACAAATAGAAGCATTGGCACATGTTACCAATTGGCTAGCTAGGATATTCACTTATAAGTCTAGTCTGTGATATTTAAGGGTAGGTTCACATATGGATTTTAATGCTGTCTTCCTGAATGTGAAATTGTAAATACAGATATAGTCACGTTCAGCTGAGTTGAGAATTCACGCAAGATTGCGCGTTAAGTAGTCTTGATTAGTCTGTTTAAAGGCTACATTTTTACCCACTTTAGAGGCTGTTGTACACATAGCAGAATGTAACTCTTAATAGCCCCAAACACCTGAAAGAATGTATGAGACATAGCGGACGTGTCACACTTGCATAAGTTGTGATTTTTAACAAAGTTAACCTTATTGCTATATATTTTTATTGAATGTTTTTTAAACCAGTACTTAGAAATAATGTCGTCGGATCTCTTAAATGAATAAAGTTCTTTTTTTAAAGCTTCAGTAGAAGTGGAGTGATGGTGGAGGATAGTCATTTATGCCATGAAAACCTGGTATCATCAGTTCTTGTTTTCAATTACAATTAAATAACTTTAATTATATAAATCCGGGACATATCATACACCGCTAACTAAGCAAAGCTTGTACTAGACAAAGTATATACATAATATTAACTTGTTTGTAATTAATATATATAATGTAGTACATACGGCTACATATCAAGTTATATATTTCCAGTATAAGCTGATTTGGATTTGTATAGGATTTCCGTACAATGAGAGGTCAGCTTATATTGGAAATATATAGCTTGATATGTACTATTATTTGTACTGTGTATGTACTATTATTTTTCATTGTATTCCAATCTTCTAAATTCGGGATAGCTGCGCGGTGAAAAGAGTTCAACGACTTAATGTTAAACAGGATACCAGTGAGTGACAATACAATGAATAAAGATAGTATTAGCTATATCGGTTAAATTATACTTTAAGTAAATTATTGTAATGTGCAAGTGTGCAGAATAATTGTCGAAGGACATTCCGTTAGAAATTACTTTTATATTATTATGACACGTCGATGCCCCAGTGGAAAAAAAGCATAAGTAGAGTTACGTTTATCACTTTCAAATGGCGAATTGAGTGTTACATTATGCTGAATTTTTTCGACATTTTTCTTGCATTTTTCATCAAATTTAACAAGTAAAATATAAAAAATAGCTTGTATAACTCTTAAATTGATGATGAAAATGATAAAATCTATAGTTTGATGTAACACTTCTTATCCTTTTTTTCCACTGGGGGTACGACGTATGAATTAAGGTTCTGTACCAAAGAGGAACAAATCCTGGTATAACTCCGTCCGTAAATCACATCGGTGTTTATCAGCAATTACAAGATTTGGTTTAAATTTGGTTTTATTATTGTTATCCAACTTCATTGCAAATGTTATACACTCAAATTCTTTACAATCACATCTTTCGTATATTTATGAGTTGGTAAGGGGTCCCCTTTTCTTTGAAATCAATGTTGCCATCAACGCCAAGTTACCAGCTTCGCCGATAAACTAAAGTCTCGGATTGTATTCATCATCATTATATCAGCCGAAAGACGTTCACTGGAAAGATCTCCACAATTGCCGGTCTTGCGCTATCCGCATTCAGCGGCTTCCAACAACCCGCAAAAGATCTTGGATCCGGTAGTGCCGGTCTTGCGCTATCCGCATCCAGCAACCCGCACAAGATCTTGGATCCGGTATTGCCGGTCTTGCGCTATCCGCATCCAGCGGCTTCCAGCAACCCGCACAAGATCTAGGATCCGGACCATCTTGGATATCTCGGATTGAATTAGAGCAGTAATATTGAAAGTAGGCCTACAAAAATCACTATCCCACTCCCAATTTTCGACATGTTAAATTACTCTGCGAACTGGATTTCTCAGTGTCTAATAGCTAAGTCATGTTAGTAGCCTCACTAAAATAAGAATATCTTTTGAAATACTGGTCACTTCTTTTCGTATGGCTATTTTCCCGTTATTATTAAGATTAAATATATTACCAAAAATTACAATTTTATATCGAGGTTCAATAACCAGTCTAGGGTTGTAACGGATCTTCGCCTCCGCTTCCGTTACTGCGGAAGTTCCGCTTGAAATCGTACCTTCGCCTCCGCCTCCGCTGTTTTTTTGCGGAGTTATAACGGAGGTTTATTTACGGCATAATCATAAATATCTCTGCATCACCTAAAGGTCGACTGGCAGAGGATGCCTTTGGCATCAATTCCACCTTTGCCATCATCATCATCATATCAGCCGAATGACGCCCACTGCTGGACAAAATCCCCCCAGAGATATCCACGATATAAGTTTTCATATAAACACCTTAACACCTCGATATACCGGTAGTCGATTTGGCATTTTTGGAGAGACCTCAGGACGGCCCAGGTTTTGATCGAATCAAAGACTTTTACATAGTCCACAAACACTAAGCATAATGGCTGGTTATACTCTTCGGTCTTATTTATGTGGTCTATGGTACTAAAGCCTTTATGGAATCCGGCTTGTTCGGGAGGCGGGAAGTCGTCAAACCTGCGTGCGAGACGATTCGTAATGATTCTCGAAAACAACTTGTAAACATGGCTCAGCATTGTGATGGGTCTGTAATTCTTTGTTGGGCGTAACTCCAACAAATAATAATAAAATACGATGGTATAGAAAATACACTGTATATTAAACTGGTAAAAATGGTAATGGTAAAAATGGTAATGGTTGAGTTGACGCGGCTCGGTTGGTGGCTGTTCGTCAACTAACATTATAACAATTTAAATATTAAAACTAAAGATTTGGGTCAGTGCGCAGCGTGGAATTGCTGACTGCGCGCGCGTTTATGTCAATGAACTGTACTTTGTACATTCTTCAAGAGGGGTTTTTCACCTTTTTTGAAGAAGAGTACCGCTACACCTCTGTGCCATACTTGTTGCGTTTGATCTTCTAGTATGACGGAGTTCAATAACTTCTGAAGGGCCCGTAGAAGAGCTAGAAGCTGTAACTCCATCATCAACAGCCGCCTTGTTGTTCTTAAGCTGTTTGAGAGGGATTCTTATCTCGCACATGCTGACGTCCGGGATGTCTTCGGTGAAGTCTCGGGTTAGTCGTGCTCTGGGATCTGAGGCACAACTATCGGCAGGTGACTGGGTTCTCGTATACAGCTGTCCATAGAACCTCTCGATCTCTCCCAGCAACTCAGGTCTAGACGTGACGATTCTGCCATCCTCAGTCTACAGCTTCGCCAGTTGGCACTGTTCAATAGACAGTTCTCTTGTTAACACTTTAGAGCCTTTGTTCCACTCGATGGCTTCTTAATACATTTTGTATTAATTGGGCGCGTGTCGCGAGTCAAAGACTGTCTAGATCTGTCTGTTGAGCTGCCGGTATCTGGTAGCATCATCAGAGGATGCAAAACCATTTTCCGTCTTTCTTCCTTTAGCTGCAGGGTTTAGTCAGAGGTATTTTTGGTTCTATGGTATGACTCCACTCGGTTTTGCAGTTTGAGCTGAAAGGGTTCCGGCTTTTCGTGGATTGGTAAAGGTTGGAGCATAGACTTTATCAGTCGGGACCTCTGGAGCTTGACATAAAGATTCAATGAGCCCTGCCTGTGATCGCTCCCGCTTTTAATCGTATTAATCACAAAGACGTTGAACATCTGTTTTATCGTCGACAAAATAAAGTCCATCTCGTTTTTTGTTTTACCTTAACCAGGTCCGTTTGCGGTTATCCGGCTTCTTGAAAAATGAGTTCATCATAAAGCGTCCCTCCTTGTCTATGAGGTCAAATTGAAATTGCCCCACTTTCAGCTCATTCTTTATTTATTGAGATTAAAAAAATATTCATATTACTCATAAAATACAATTTTTTCACATCCACTTTTACCTTCGCATTCGCATCCGTTAACCTCCGCATCCTCGGAGGTGAAATCCGTCACCTTCGCATCCGCCTCCGCCTCCGCTAAGAGGCCTCCGTTACAACCCTAAACCAGTCCCTTGCCTCGGTTGTATGCGCAAGCAGGCCCTCAAGTCCCCCTGAGAAACGTCTTATGGGGCACCCTTCCACAATGTACGCAATGGTCTGGTGTGGTCACTGTTGATATGCTATGTCAATATTTACGCACAATTATTTGACATATTAAAAACAAACAAATTCAAGTGTAATATACACAAAAGGAAAACGTAGTCGAATTAATAAACTCATTATTTTTAAAGTATGCAAAAAAATTAATTAGCAATGAAGTTGGGAAGTGTTCGTGAACTGATTTTAATATTCGATGTGTAAAAAATGGTAACTTATTAATTTTTTTCCAGTCATTTGTTATAAAAAAAGCTGTTGCCATAGACAAAGGTCATGGAAATGAAGTGATAAAATTCACATTTAAAATTATCATATCAGTGAGATACGAGTAACATATTATATTCTTTTTATGAATTACAATCGTAAAATCTTTATTAAGATATCAAAATTAAATTATTGTGTGTTACTAAAAAACGTTTAGTTCGTTTTTAGTTGTAGATTATTAACTAAAAATGTTGTTATGTATAAGGAATGTACAGAACTTTCGGGGTGCCAATTGCCCTAGAATAAATTGTCAATATTTAAAAAAAATATGTGTGAAAGTTGATTGTGTTATTAACCTTTTGTAACGTTAATCCTTACAAAAGGTTAATAATAACAATCAACTTTTGAGTATTATAAATGACTGTGGTGAAAAGGTTGACTATCGAATAAAACAAAAAATGTTTTTAACAAATTTTCTTTATTAGTGAAGTGTATACTGGAACCACATATTTTTTTGTATTTTTTTATTGTTATTGATATTCTATAGGGGTCGCTGGGACCCCTCCAAACCAATTTCCTAAATTAAACTAATTACAAATTACTTTTTGTGCATTTTAATTCGATGGAAGTAACTAAATTGAAATGATTGAGAGATACATATCAAATAGGTGAAAATATTCACCTATTTTTACACGGATATTTTGTTTATCGACCTATAAGCGACATCTAAAAGAATTTGTGAAAACTATCTAATCAAAGGCTATCTGACACTCAAGACGGTCGTCAAAACAGCGATATGGATAAATGCGAGTAAAAAGCACCCTTACAACCAAAGACATTCTTAAAACTGTCCACAAAAATATTCTCTTCTTTAAAAAAGTTGGAATGCTTCATAATAATTACCGGAATCACTTTTGTAGTTAATAAAGAGTCGAAAAATATTTAACCCTTCTGAAGACCATCACCGTATAAACGCCAAATATACAGCAGACTACGCATGCGAATTTGAAACGTATTGTGACTTGAACAAGGGTCAAGATCGCAGTTTGCCTCTGACCTAATATAGGGTGATCCTCGCCAAAAGGGCATGTGTTTTTATAGCAGCAACATAGCATGGCATAGTTTCCAATATACCTAAATACAATTTGATACATTTTGGCACTAACTACAAAACATTTTATTTAGACATACATTTATAAACATCAAATTTTGAATTAAATGCACTTTATTAGAAGACAATGATCGCAATTCTGAAAGATATAATATTAAAGTACTGATTTTAATAATATCCCTTTCTCTTATTCGAATGACCATATGGAAAGGACATGGTAGTTTGAATACTGTCAATTATCACGTGGGCATAATTAGTGATGCTTATTTTTTTTCTGTAACATGCCAAATGTAAAAAGTTGACAGGTTTAAAATGCCGCGTCTTTCTATAAGACTTTTGTTTACGAGAAATAAAATTGATTATAGTTTGTGTCACTCAGAATCTAGGCAATTGTACACATTAGCCGAATGTTAAATAATTACAAATACAAAATATCTAATTATATCACCTCTCCCTTTTATACATAACATAGGTACATTATATGTATTGTCTAATTATTATGTTTGGAATCCCAACTTAAAGTAGGATTTGCTTCATTATCATGAATATGTTAAAACATTGTTGTATCAAAAATAAATAGGTTGTCTTAAAAAGAAGCATGTTCTAACGAAATAGTTCTAACAGTATACTGTACTACACTACCAATGACCACATTATTGAAAAAAATATATATTAACACTCAAATATTTTAGGAAAATATTTAGGTTGCTTGAGGCAATATCTAATTTTAAGAAGTATATATTTACAGAAGTAACAATAACTATACATAATATTTTGATATCGATACATAGGGAAAATACCGGCGGCATAACCGGAAGCTTACGATTTCCTTTATGAGCGTACATATGGTTTTAAGTCTAGTGCACCATCTCCCTTGAATGACACCATTGGGATCTCTTAAACCTGCGAACAACAACATATCTATGTAGAAAACAATCACGAAAAAAATCCAGGAGTCAATAAGGTGAGCGTAAAAAACATCAACGGTGAGCCCAAAATCACAAACATGCACCACCAGAACTATAAAAAAACTTACAGCTAGAATCACACTAATATAGTAAAAGGCGAAAGTTTGTTACTTCACCACAAAAAACTAAACGGCTGAAGCGATTTTAATAAAATTTGGTATGGAGTTAGTTAACACCCTGTATTAACACAGGCTATAATTTTTTAGATTTAATGCGGGTAAAACTGCGGGGCACAGCTAGTACGCTAATAATATTCTTACGGCCGAACAATCAGATAATTATAGTTTCATGCCAAACCGCAGACCGATGGCTTAATGTGCTTTCAGAGTCACGAGGAGTAGTCCCTCACCCAATCAGACCCCGAATCAAAAATCTTTTTTGAACATAAATATTGACCGTCGCGCGACAAGAAACCACGACCTCACGAGCGCAAAACTCGACCGGACGGCGCGGCGTATGCCGTTAGAAGAGATAGGTAGACTTAAAACAGTCATGGTTTAAATTACAAGGAAGAATCCTCAACTAAACTGGGGGGGCAACTTCTTAAGTCGCCGATCATCCTGATCGTGATCGGCGTTCAAATAGATGAAAGTTAAGAATACTAAACCAATCGTTCAATCGGATTCAAAGTTGAGAATCTATTCCGGACCATTTATGACGTCACATGTGCTCATGGAACTTCATCTATTTGAACGCTGATCACGTTGACGATGTTTCGTGCGGGTTTTAAGGAGATTTAAGAAACAAACTGGCAAGCTGTTTAGCAGCAATCTGGATAGGTGCACTTGGCAATACTTGTGGTATATATGTATGTCACCGGATTGACGTACAGTACAAAATGGTACGGAAAAAAGGCTTCTCAATAGCTTCCTACATAAAATATGACTCACTTGTGGTCTATAGTTCCTTGGTGGATTCGTCAATGCGCCTGTATCTTATACCGGTACACGAGTACGCTGGCCACGCCCACCAGTAGACTGAGCAGGAACGAGCCCCACATCAGCATCTGCAAATATCAACTTCAGTAAACATGTGCGCCTGGTCATGTGTGCCAGGAACTGCTTGGTTAATGGCAACAGAAAACTAAAGCAGATCCGTGCATGTGTTCTGGATTTTCGTGAGGGCTCGGCAATTCAGAAAAGTTAAACAATATAATGTCTGAGCACTGCATATTCTCTTCTGCGAGTCATATACTGCAGTGCTAAGCGCAAAAGCGGTATCTCAATGAGGACGAGTTAGGAGAAAATGTTATTAATATTTTTCTTGAGATACCGCTTTTGCGCTTAGCACGGCAGTATAATGGGTAGCAAAAGTACTTTGTTCTTCAGTTATGTCAATACCGTTGAATCACTCTTCAAGCACACATTTAGCTCCCCATTCACAGATCAATCTCTCAAACGATGTGGGTAAGTGAATGTTTTAACATGTAACTATATATTTCCCGGCCGAATTTCGGCCACGGCGACTAGTCACAATGGAGATTACCCAACTACGCAGGACATATGCGCATGCACAAGTGCGTGCGCAAATACAGCTGGGGTGTAATATCACCAACTCCCAGACTACGGACTGATACTGAGAAATTTCTTTTTCCAGAAAAATTCCAATATCACTTTTTGCCCGAAATTTGCACCCAGGACTCTGAGGTTGAACATGATACTACTAGACCAAAAAAGATCATTGTAGTACAATAACGAATGATTAAACACTTACCTTGGCTCTCGAAGGTTTCTTATCAGGTGAAGAAGCACCACTTTTCGCCGGGCTTGTAGTCCCCAGCATGCGTTTAGCTAGTTTCCGCTCTGTAGATCGATCTCTTGTGGCTCGTTGTTCGCAACGTTGTAGTTCCTTCCTGGCTCCCGAATCCTCGGGTGCTGACAATGCGGCAGCCCGAGCGGCTTCCAAAGCTTCCGAATTGCGGCCCATTGCGGAAAGAATGCGGGATTTGCGGTACAGGGCTTTGGCGTTGTTAGGCTGACAACTTAGCACTCTGGTTACTGCCTACAAGAAAGAGATAATTCATTAAAATATATATGCATTCGTAATACAATATTGAAAGATTCTCGAGTGGCGACCGCGAACGGACGCAGCGTGGGCTCCCTACAAGATGGACCGATGATCTTGCGAGGGTCGCTGGATGCGGACAGCGCAAGACCGGCAATTGTGGAGATCTTTGTCTAGTAGTGGACGTCTTTCGGCTGATAATGATGATACACTATTGGTGAAAATCTTGGAATGAATCTTATGAGTCGCCACAGCCATAAACCGAATGATCTCTCCACGATCCTCAACTGCGCGTGTGGTGCAGCCGTTAAGACAGTAGCGTTTACACTTCGTGTCCCGGGTTCGGTTCCCGCACGGGACAACTATTTGTGTGACCCATAAGTTGTTAGGAGTCTGGATACACTTTTTGTCCCAATTTTTGTTAAGTACCCCGCAAAATGGGGAGTCATTGCCCTATTGCGATCGTTGTCTTAAAAACAAAGTTTATTAGTAAGTCTGGGTTGAAACATTTATATAATACATTGCTAAATACGTTGTGATGACATTTTATGACAAAAGCAATATGCACTCACTTTGTTGCTTTCAATCGAATCTAATCTAATAAACCTAATCTAAATATTATTTTTATTTTCAGCTGGTAAATACTAAAAATAGATTTAAAATGTAAATGTGGCCATTAGTGTCTACGTCATCTAACTAGTTTGCTTAATTCTTGTAAAGAACATAGAACTCGGAATATTCATTTAAATCATAACGACACATTTGCTTTAGGCGTAAATGCTATTCTAAAACTACTCTTTTATTATAATGAACTAGCTGAGCCCCGCGATTTTACCCGCGTTAAACTTTAAAACCGGCCAAGTGCGAGTCGGACTCGTCCATGAAGGGTTCCATAGCCGCAAGTATTTTAGTTGATTAAATGAAAGCAAATTGCGGTTTACGATTTATTTATTTATTTATTTATTTGGACAAACAGTAGTTGTTACATTTATTACATCTTAATTTAATATTGCTCATTAATAAAAGTTAAATGCACAACAGTTTAAGTTGTCACAGCATGCACTATAGGTGGTAACATTGGTTTAATATTAATATCTAATATTATAATCTAAAATAAAATATTAAAATCTAAATATTTAAAGAAAATGTGTATAATTTAACAAAAAGAAGAAAAGAAAACAATTGAATTTAGACATCTACATTTGATCTCAGCAACTCTAAAACAACTTTTTTGAATGTGGGTAGTTTATCACCAAACACATCCACTTTATCACAAATATTGTTGTAAGTTTTCGAAAGTCGACTTATAGTTGAAGATTGTTTTAAATTGGTTCTGGCAAATGGCGGTTGCAATAGTCCTGCATTGACTTGTACATGTCTAGGCACCCGACGAGGGACTCGCAGTTTAAATGACTCCAGAAGGGATGGACAGTCAACTTCACTTCTTAAAACTTTGTAGAGAAAAGTCATGTCTTGGAACTGTCTACGACATGATAGACTGTCCATTTTAAAATGTTTTAATTTTTCGTTAGAGGATGGTAGTTGTTTGTGTAGCTTACATGAAAAGGCAAGGTGTCGTAAAAATCGCTTCTGAACCCGCTCTATTCTCAATCTATGGACATTATAATGAGGCGACCAAACTACCGAGCAGTATTCAAGATGACTTCGTACGTAGGCGTTGTAGATAGCAATTTTTGTGGCAGGATTGCGGAAAAATTTGCCGTTACGTATGATGAAGCCTAGCATTTTAGAAGATTTGCTAATGATATTGTCAAGGTGTGGTAAGAAGGTCAATTTGGAATCAAAAATCACTCCCAGATCTCTTATCTCTTCCTTTTCGTGTATGATTGTGTCATCAATGAGATACTGTCTCTTTATTTTATTATGTTTGCGGGTGAATGTGATAGTGTAGCACTTGTTGATGTTTAGGGACATATTGTTAGAGGCACACCATCTACTTATGGAGTCAAGGTCTTTCTGTAATAGGTCACAATCTGGTGGGCTTGTTATAGTTTACATTATATTGTTATAGTTTATTTATGACGTATTAAAAAGAACTACTTGCTAGATATCCTTCAAACCAATTTTCGTTGTTAGTTTGCATAGTAATGTACATAATATATTTCTTTAGTTTTATCATTCTCTTATTTTAGAAGTTACAGGGGGGGACACTCATTTTAGCACTTTGGAAGTGTCTCTCGCGCAAACTATTCAGTTTAGAAATTAGAAATGATTAGAAATGATATTAGAAACCTCAATATAATTTTTGAAGATTTTAAGGCAGTAGGTATATTTTTAATTTATTGGTTTTGAACTTTATTACAAGTCAATAGAGTTCAAAATATGGTGGCTACTATATGACCACTACCCGGGAAAGTGTTAACTGTGTGATGCCGGCATTTTTTGCTTTTGACAAGTCAATTGAACCAAGTATATCCGCAATATTATATTTGATGGTCACCGTAGCCTAGTTGGTAGTGCTCCTGCCTACGAAGCTGGTGGTCCTGGTTCCCGGTAAGTGCAAATATTTGTGTGATGAGCACGAATATTTGTTTCTGAGTCATGGATGTTTTCTATGTAATATAAGTATGTATAGTCGCCTGGTACCCATAGTACAAGCTATGCTTAGTTTGGGGCTAGGATGATCTGTGTGACATTGTCCCTAGATATTATTATATATTATTAATACGGTACCTGCAGTGCAGCTTCATAAGCCCCAGCTTTCAGTTGTGCGGCAGCCATATTATTATGCACTCGAAGCCTTTCGTCAAACAGCGCTTGTAGATCATCAGGAGTGGGAGGGATGGTGCCGGTGGGGGTGGGGTCGGTGATACCGCCTTCACTCTCGTCAAGCACGTCGAGCGCTCTCCTGTAGAGCTGCACCGCGAGTTGTGCCTCCCCACGACCGTACCACCAGTTGCCCCGGGCACGCCGCCTTACTCTGTAAAAATTACCATCACTATATCACCACATTATGATACTAAAAAAACTTCAGAGGTGTCAAGGGACACCCGGATGGAACGAAGTTATTTCTTATTATTTATTATGTACAAAAAACCTGTATACACTCAACAAAAATAATCGTCGCGACACCACACTGTTCAATGCGAAATAGAAATGAAAATATCTGGCTTGCTTTCTATAAGAGAGAGAGAGAGACAGACAGAGAAACATGCGCACGCCGCACAGCTGCAAAAAGTGTCGTGACAACATTTCTTAAGATTTTTTTCCGTCTAGCCCCCTTTCACAACGCGCGATAAGGAATTTCGTTCCAATAGTTGGATTCGTGAACTAGGACAAAGTTTTTTTTGTATCTTTTAACTGTTTATGTAAACTAACGATGATTATAATATCGTACTGTATGCAATCTCATCCCGTGAGGGTCGTAAAACTAATCCCGAAGGATTATCTACCAGAGTACGGGCAGCAGCGTCACTCTAACCACGTTATACTAATGACCATTATACTACGATCGCCAAGCGTGGTAATTACGGCATATCCCCCAAATTATCCCTTGACAAAATTATGGCCTAAACTATGCCTGGCAGCATTGGACTTCTTTTAAGTGACATGATGATGATTATAATGCATGCATTCATTGACTTATATGTATAACTAGACACGCTGTTTCGAATAAAAACTCTGTCCCAGTCCGGCTGTGCGCGAGGTGAGGGGCGCGGGCGCGGCGGCCAAAATTGCTACTAAGTTGCAGCGCGGGCGCTGCAACTCAGTGAGCAAATTTTCAATATGGGATTGCGCGTCTAGTAGAATACATATAGGTCAATGCATGCATTGTGTATTTACGAATTGACATTACAAGAACCGTAATACATAACACACACAAATATGGTTGAGTTAATTTCTATCTTACAGATATAGTATTATTATCTAACGCGTAAGTTTGATCACACGAGGTCAAAGTCATAAACAGCAGCCTACGTTAAGAATAGAATTTAAATGAAATTACGACACTGTTATATAACCATAGAAACAGCAGAGCACGCAATAAGAACAATACCATATCCATCTACAACTTTTAGTACCATTGATTAAGGAATAGTAGTTATATGTATAATAAGAAAATAATTTAAGCAAATGAAGCGTCGTCAGATTTTTTTTTTATTAATTTCGTTACGCAGATAGCTGTGAACTGATGGCTGTGTGGCTGACGGCAGAGAATATCACCACCCCATCTCGGGGGCGTAGAAGTCGTCCCGAAAGTATATCTATATGTTGGGGCTGCCACAATTTTGAAGCGCGTCGGGGATGTTTACTGAATCGCGCACAGATAGTTTTGAGGCCATCATGCGACAAAGAACAGCATCCTTGCTACGTAGAATTCGTGGGAGCAATAGCATTCTTCAGGTTATTTCTGAAAAGTTGGACAGCCCTTACCTGATGCACTGGACCCGTATGCATAGTGGCGAAACTAGTGAATCGATTGTCAACGTTAAAGCCGATTTAACGATTGATTAAGTCATTTTTAACCTTTATTTATTTGAACGCCTTTTAAGAAATCGATGTTCGGCGACTTAGCCGGTAGAGCCCCAGGCAGCAATAAGCTATTTCGTCTTTCTGTCACTAATTCATATCAATATAAAGGTCAAATATTTTATTTTAAGAATATAAAAATAATTTTGTAATGCATCCTCTTGAATGTTATTGTACAGACACCAGCACATCGAGCTACCCCAATCTGTCAAATTTCCCTTATTGAAAGTGAACCTTATGCTTTTCTGATAAAGTTGAAAATCTATAAAAAAAATGAAAATGTGTGTACTTATGTACACGCGTTATAAGTTATCCTTTTTTGGCGAATGGAAAAAAAATAACTAAAATGCAGAAGTGATTAACGATAAATATTAAAATTAATCAAAAAGATTTTATTTAAATAAAAATACTAGAATATACAACTTGAACATAGTTATCAATTTTCATACCACCTAGAACTAACTTCATGCTGTTAAATTTAGGTGTCAGTGTGCGCGCGCATCGTAAAAATTCGCTCTCATCTAGAACTAACTTCATGCTGTTAAATTTAGGTGTCGGTGTGCGCGCGCATCGTAAAAATTCACTCTCATCATTTTTCTCCATCGCGCCAAAAGAAGTATAACTTCGATAAATTCTGTACTTGGTGTACAATAAAGAGTTATCTAAATTGAATAGTTTTTCATTGCTACCTAATAACTTATATACATTCATCCATGTATTGAAGATAAATAAGGTAATTGATCTGCCAAATAGTAACGGATACTGCTGTTCTGCCTCGGATTTCCGTGGATACGGATACACATATTCGGCACATCTCTAATTACAACCAGCGAATGAAGCATGGTGCACTGTTGTCCATCGTAAATGAAGATGGTTTAAAAACCTAACACACGTAATAATAGATTAGAAATAAGGCACTGTATCATTGATGTAATTAAGAAGTTGCAGTACAGTGACTTAAGTTATTATTATTAAAATACTTTAAAATTACCTAATATTATTTACAGAAACATCATTATGCAGACACAAAAAAATATCCTAAGAATTTTAGCGTGATACATCTCTTTTAAACTTATTGTAAATTAAATTTCTAAATTTATTAATTCCGTAAAACATATTACATATATGTGAAATCGTCATTTTTTACCCTACCATGCACCGTGCAGTGCATGATTTGGCAGCTACTGAGAAACATTGTCAGATAACTCAGTAGGTATACTTATTAATAATTAATTAATAACCATTTATTTTCATTTTTTGGCCATGACAAATACATAAATCTATACATATATTATATAGTTACTTGTACGATGTAAGACTACATACTTAAAATTTTGCAGCATCAAATAAGGAAGGATTTTTTGAAATTTCCTGAATATATAATTCGTTCAGCCCCTATGAACGAATTTGTATGGAAATACGTCTTTTCAAAGTAAGGGGCAGAAAATTTCGCATCAATTAGTGGTATATTAAATTCATCAGTTTTAAAGTCAGTCTTACTGACTCTAAAAACTAAGACCTCTGGTCAAAATAAAAATATATTTCGTTGTTATTTTCATAATTCTACCCTGGAGTATGTAAAATAGAAGATTAAAGAAATCCACGCGATTGAATTCACGGAATAATCAATATCTAGTATATACATAATTCTTCTGCCTGCTGTGTGGTGACGGCGACAAATATCAGAATCAGAATACCATCACCCCATCTCATCCCGTGGGGGGCGTAGACGTCGACAAGGGAATATCTTTTGGAAAAATTACCATCACTATATAAGCAAATTATAATATATAAATAGTTGGGTTCATGAACTAGGACATGTAAACTATCTAGTTTCTAATGCCGTGATGTCTGAGTCTGAATATCTACCAGAGTACGGGCAGCAGTGTCTCTCTGTGTACTAATCACCATCTTACTGCGATCGCCAACCCGCCTGCTAAACGTGGCGATTATGGGATATCCCCCCCAAGACGATTCTTGAGGGGACTTGTGCAACAGTGGACTGATTTAGCTGTAATGATGACATAATTCTTCAGCTGGACGAAATCAAGGCGCGCAGTTAGAAATAAATGAACCAGCCTATACTTCGCGTGACATATATAAACTACACCTACACAACGATCTATCCAGTGACCCGAATATTAAGTAATGTGAATGACAACAAAGCTGACGTTTGTCAACATTTAATATGTCAAGGTCCCCGTATCTGAATCGAACCAAGTTTTATGTAAATATAGTCAAGGGCACGCATTCCACCGCGAAACATTTAAACATATAAAACGTGATTCGCTCGTACAATTTTATAAGATAAAGAAAATATAAAAGGTATAACATAAATATGAAATAGTGAATAATAGTAAAAGGAAACTTCAAAAGCGCAATTCGCAATGTAGTCATGAAACTAGAAAAACTTGAGAGGTGTCAAGGGACACCCGGATGGAACGAAGTTATTTCTTATTATTTATTATGTACAAAAAACCTGTATACACTCAACAAAAATAATCGTCGCGACACCACACTGTTCAATGCGAAATAGAAATGAAAATATCTGGCTGCTTTCAATAAGAGAGAGAGAGAGAGAGACAGACAGACAGAGAAACATGCGCACGCCGCACAGCTGCAAAAAAGTGTCGTGACAACTTTCGTGAGATTTTTTTCCGTCTAGCCCCCTTTCACATCGCGCGATAAGGAACTTCGTTCCAATAATATCCTGGGACATTATTCACACACGGCCATCTGATCCCAAACTGAGCAGAGCTTGTACTATGGAACACGTGGATAACTGACATAATACTTTTCTTATATAGGTAATTACACCCAGATAGAGGACAAACATACATGTTAATGTTGTCCTGGGTGGGAATCAAACCCACCTGCGGCGTCATAGGGAAGTATCTAACAACCATGCCAACCGGCCTGTCAACTGAACAAAGTAAATAAAAAACCAGTCTGTGAAATATTTGAGGACCCTCATACAAAACGCGTTAGCTAACCAATATTTTGGAAGGGGAGTATTTTTTGCCTATTCTGTCGGACGATTATCACTGGATGTTGATCAATCTCTTAAGACAATTTGATCTCTTTAATATTACTCCACCATTAATGTTAGACCTTGTATAACTCCGAAGTCACGAAGGCTTTATAAAAATAATATTTGAACGTGAAAGGCTGTACTAATACTGTACTGGCTAAGAATACGAAATCGGGAATAGATTCTCAAAAACCTCAAAGTGAATTATGTTGAATCATTTGAGATGCGCGGGTTGAATGCCACGGCGTACGTAGGTTTAAAACTTTAAACTGTATTATTATACCTACCTAGCAGGTGAGGAGATAGCTCTCAACGGTACCAATGTTCATACGAGGTAAAGCATAGTGTTTTACGATCTTCGATCGACTTTTATTTGATCATTTCGGATCCCATGGACCTGAACTGCGCCAAATCGATATGCCAAGGTACAACAAAGTTTGTACCTTGGGTTGGCTAGATTGTTTTTACATATGACCGTGGTGTGCGTCTTACCTGAAAGCCTGAAATCTGACCTATTAAGAATGTTTAATTAGAATCCAGATTTTTTTTAACTTTTACCCCCGGTTAAGACTTTTTCAGTTAATTAGAATTCTGATCTTTTTAATTTAAACCCAGGAGAATACAAATATAATGGTGGTAAAGTTCTTGAAATTATTTGTCAAGCTATTATAGGCAACAAACATACTGGATCCAAAGGCGTTCCAAATAACTGCATTTCTTCACAGCGTCCATTTGAATAACAATACATTTTACAGAAATATATTAAACATTTAAACAGGTGCTAACTTGATCGCTTAAGCAAAGTTTATTCATTATGTCAGCCAAATTACGCCCACAGCTGAACAAAAGTCTCCCCAAAGAATGGGGGATATGCCATAATCGCCACGTCTGGCATAGTTTACCACAGAAAAACGCTGCTGACCGTTCTCTGATAGGTATTCCCTCGGGATTATTTCTACGCCCTCCACGTGATGAGAAGGGATGATGATATTCTACGCCGTCAACAATCAGAGAGTTTATTGTCAAAGCACAATGTATAAATTATAATTACTCAGATTTATCATAATCTAACTAAACAGCACACAAATTACACTTCGCATACTTTTCTTATGTCCTAAAATTACGTATGTACCGATAAGGTGAATGACCTATAAACCCGTTCTTTTGTGAAGTGGTTCTTACAGCGGTATAATAATTGCATATTTTTTATGAAAACCACTGAGAACAGTGAGGATCAACGCAAATAATGTTGGGACGAGTATTTTTAGATTGCCTGTGAAGTCTGAACATATCTGATAATTGAAACATAGCATATTAGGAAGAGTTATGGTTGTGCGGTGTGGTGGTTTAATCAACGAGATATAGGCATTGGTTTTATTTTTCTTTCAATCTCTGCCCACCACTTCTACTCTTGCATGCCAGGATCAACAATGGCACCCAAAGAAAAATCTATAAACAGTGAAGCACGTTCCGGGGAAAATTACAACTTAAATATCGCAACAAGTTTACTCAGAAAGAAACAAAAAGGAGTTAGATAAACGTATTTTCATCACTTCCAGGATAAACTGACAAACGAGGTTAGACAATTCATTTGCAAAATTTCCTCTACAAAAATGAATGCGTCAGCTGATTACTTACGTATTTATGTACATATGTATACTTGTACAAACTTTCATCTATCACTATGTATAGTAATCGTAATCGTTGCTTTGCTGTGTGGTGACTGCTGCTCATATCAGAATATCATCACCCCATCTAAACCTGTGGGGAGCGTAGAAATCGAACCGAGAGAGTGCCTAAATAAATAATAAAATAAATAAATAAATAAAAAAGGTTTTTATTCACGTAGACTTTAAAAAAGCGCTTGTAAATAGTCAGAACATGTTTGTAGTAATATAGTTGTATACCTACATTAGATATTATTTCTAGTAACATAGATATTTAGGTACATCTTGTATGAAAACATTTATAAAATTTATTTTATTACAGAAATGATATTTAGCTAGCTCGTATCAAGTTATTGTCAAGAGATTATGTTTAATTATCTAGTTTAAGTCTAATATTTTTACTACATATTGTCAATGGTTCTGTCTATATTAAAGGTATTATTATTATGACGGACCTTGTGTTAATAACGACGGTCGCGCTTTAATGCTACCACCGGATCCAATGCGCCCCAACTGAGAAGACCCAGCGAAACAAACTCAGTGGGTTCATCTACTACCGGTTTCAACACGACCCAGTTGAGACGGTCCGGCGAAACATACTCAAGCGGGCATGAACACGGGATTTGGTCCAATTAGAGTAATTATTTAGTAGGCAAACACAATATATGCTCGATCGGTTAATTTAATAGATCACATTTGACACTAGGCATAGAATATTATTTATTTTTCCGTAGTTAGAACTACAAATTTGCGTATTTTTTTTTTCAATATCGATATATTTTATTGTATAATAATTACCAAATAAGGTCACATTCCAACTCACTTTACTAGTAACTGACAGATGTCAAATGTAATCTATTAAATTGGCCCTACGCTAACAGAGGACGGGCAGCAGCTTCTTTCCGAGTACTATGACCAGTGTGCATCAGAATCGAGGGCCCATTTTTCAAACTTATGTGAAACAAAATAAGACTTTTAGGAAAATTAGTTAAAAATAGTTAAACTTAAAGCAAAGGGCCACGAATTTCTTAAACGTGAATCAAAACTGTTATGATTAAATAACTTGGGCCCTCAATCCTGACGCATGCATAAAGTGGCATAGTCTAAATCTCTGTAAGTACTATCTTTGGGGTTATAATTTTTACTTAAGAATTTAGTTAAGAATTTCTTAAATATTTTAAGAAATTCTCTAATCTGCAGAATATTTCATTACAGATTTATAGCGGTATATATAGGGCCCTCAATTCATTATTGTCTGAACTGAGGAATCTGCAATACATGAATTTCTGTGAAGAAATACATAAATACGACTTCACCATATTTTACTTAGACGCTCAAGTGATTTTGTTAAAAAGAAAAAACGACACAAAAGTCAATTGTTAAGAAGTAAATGAAAGTTGAATTTTACTAAAATATCAGAACTGAGAGCCCAATATTTTCAACTTTATTGACTAGGCACAACCTGTTAGATTAGCGCAAATTATAACAAAAGTTTTAACTATTTCTTAACTAAAACATCACATATCGTTCGTTCCTCTAAATTACACACTTTCAGAGAAAATTGATTTTAAACTTTTCATAAGAGAAAATACTGTAGGGTGACCATAATGTTCATAGAAAGTAGGTATCTGTATATTTAGTAAAGCTCGAAACGGAAAGTCGTACTATTTGCAGCTTAAAGTGTTATATACTCGCTATTTACACTTAAGTTTTCTTTATTTTTGAATATATGATGTTTGGCCTTTAGATACGTACTGCTATGAGCCTAGTTGCCTAAAGCAAATAATTAAGAAAAACATACCATATATTTAGTTTTAACAATGTCTACATAAAATGAAAGGCAGATTAACCGACTACAGAGCGACCAACGAAAGAATGCGTTTTTGATTGTGTTAACTAAGTACATTTCATGTTAAATGTGACGTAAGATGGTATAAAATGAACTGTAATGACAGGCTTCAAGAAAACATTCTCTCATTATAGTACCTAGTATGTATAAGAAGTTATCGTAACTATGGATCACTGTAGCACCAGAGACGTCAATACGGAATTCAAACAAAATTCTGATAAATAAAACACAATCGGTATAATAATGAAAAATCTACTTACTTAACATAAATGTAACCTTAAAATAATATTTTATCCTAAAATGTACGAAATTGCATTTGAGTGATCGAAGTTCTTTATTTTGCAAAATTAGTATTAACCAAACCGTATGTCAGAATGTGTAAAAATATAGGTTGTTCTTCTCTACTATAGTCAAATCTAAGCATTAAATCAGCATAACAGATCACGCGGCCGTACACAATACGATGCGCCTTGTAGTGACCGAGATCAGCCAGTTTCAACGAAGTGACATACTCAACAACACCTAATATTTTAAAACATATTCCTTTTAAACTGATAGTTCCGGGTAATTCCTTTAAACGTTTAAATTACGAGCTTTAATTTTTTTTGTTGGACGCTAATTTGTTGGTCGCACTGTAGTCAGTTAATTCATTTTATGTAGACATTGTTAAAACTAAATATATGGTATGTCTTTACTTTTTCATTCGCTTTAGGCAACTAGGCCCAGAGCAGTACGTACCTAAAGGCCAAACATCATATATTCAAAAATATTGAAAACTAAAGTGTAAATAGCGAGTATATAACACTTTAAGCTGCAAATAGTACGACTTTCAGTTTCGAGCTTTACTAAATATACAGATACCTACTTTCTATGAACATTATGGTCACCCTACAGTATTTTCTCTTATGAAAAGTTTAAAATCAATTTTCTCTGAAAGTGTGTAATTTAGAGGAACGAGCGATATGTCATGTTTTAGTTAAGAAATAGTTAAAACTTTTGTTATAATTTGCGCTAATCTAACAGGTTGTGCCTAGTCAATAAAGTTGAAAATATTGGGCTCTCAGTTCTGATATTTTAGTAAAATTCAATTTTCATTTACTTCTTAACAATTGACTTTTGTGTCGTTTTTTCTTTTTAACAAATTCACTTGAGCGTCTAAGTAAAATATGGTGAAGTCGTATTTATGTATTTCTTCAGAGAAATTCATGTATTGCAGATTCCTCAGTTCAGGCAATAATGAATTGAGGGCCCTATATATACCTCTATAAATCTGTAATGAAATATTCTGCAGATTAGAGAATTTCTTAAAATATTTAAGAAATTCTTAACTAAATTCTTAAATAAAAATTATAACCCCAGCGATAGTACTTACAGAGATTTAGACTATGCCACTTTATGCATGCGTCAGGATTGAGGGCCCAAGTTATTTAGTCATAACAGTTTTAATTCACGTTTAAGAAATTCGTGACCCTTTGCTTTAAGTTTTAACTATTTTTAACTAATTTTCCTAAAAGTCTTATTTTGTTTCACATAAGTTTGAAAAATGGGCCCTCGATTCTGACGCACACCTATGACCAACATACTGCGATCGCCAACCCGTGTGCCAAGCGTGGTGATTATAGCATATCGGTGGCTATGCCATAATAGATGGGGAGGATTTTGTCCAGATGCGGAGTTCTAGCTGCTTTTATGATGGCTTTAATCGTAAATAAACCAAAGTATCAGAGTCTCTCATTATTATTTTTATCTTACCCAATTTCCATGCGCTCAGCTATCGATAGGGTCTCATGTTCAGGTTCTTCAGCCCAATCATGTAGTTCCAAGCGAGCTTCTAGCCATGTATCTTGGTCTATGAAAGGTCCATCGTATTTGGGACCATCGACTTGTCCAACTAAGCCAAGACTCTCGCCTGTCTTCAAACCGGTGTCGCCGTAAGCAAATCGAGGAGCAATTTGAAGCAGACATTCTTCACCTTTGTACATCAATGTTACTGCTAAATCCAGCCCTTGTAGTATCTACAATTTAAGATAACTCTTTATTGTACACCAAATCATTACAGGATACAAGAATACAATTACATACGTTTAAAAAATTGTACAATTGGCGGCCTTATCACTAAATGTGATCTCTTCCAGGTAACCTAGGCAGGGATTGGAGTATGGAGTAACAGAGATAGTTTCCCACAATATAACAGCACCAGGAAATATTGTGTGGAGATACCTTCCACGGACAACTGGACTAACAACAAAATATCCTGGAAGAAAGGAAGCCTAATTTAGTACACCGATGGTTCCCAAGTAGGAAATGACGTAGGCTGTGGAGTGTTTGGGGAGCGACCTAGATTCAAAGCCAGTCAAAATCTGGGAAAATACGCCTTAATTTTCGAGGCAGAGCTTTATGCCATCATTGTATGTGCAGAAGCCAACCTGCAAAAAGACTTGCACGGGCTAGAGCTAAATTGGTCCAATACGGCTCTGAGCCGATATGCGGAATACCAAAAAGCACAGTCCAAGTCACCCTAAGGAACCATTGCCAACAGGAATGTATTAAACGCTGGCACAAACTTCCAGGTTTAACTGACTCCAAAAAAGCTATCAAGGGCTACGACCGCAAAACTGCAAATGAAGTCCTCGCGCTTAATAGGAGGAATTTATGCATCATAACTAGGGTGTTAACGGGACATTGCCGTCTCAGGAAACACCTGACTACGGTGGGCATCGGAGAATATAGAGTGTGTAGGTTTTGCAATATCGCGGACGTAACACCTCTACACCTGCTCTGCCACTGTGAACCACTGATGCATAAACGTAACACCGTCCTGGGCCAACACTTCATGCACCCGGACGATGTTATCGATACTCATGCCAAAAAGATTCTGCAATTTTTCTATGTTGCAGGATTAGACAGGGAAGTTTAGTTGGAGCGGCGAGCACAATAGTTCATCACTGTACGCAGTGTTACCAGGACCTCCGGAGACTGGAAATAGCCACCACCAGAAGAATAAGAACAGAGATGGGGTAGTTGTCAGTGTACACAAGTATAGAAACGGTACGCACTGGTATCATTGCAAAAAATCTGAGAGTTTTCTACGTCATATTAGATAAATTACATATACTACATACTATATTACTATTAGTTAAATTTTAATAGTTACTTAGATATCATTTTAACTATCAGCGCTATTTATCTGTAGCACAATGCTGAACAGGACAGGACAAGGCTAATAATATTTTTATATAGTTTAGATACCACGACGAATGTATGACCTATTTCGATAATCTATAAAGTTTACTAATTTATTTAATAATTCATGTACACATATGATAAAATATACAAGAAATATTAAGAGGATTTTTTCTAAAAAGGAACTGATTCGATTACCTATCCAGTTTATTTATTTATATAATATTAACGTACAGTGGCCAGCACATCAAGCTACCCCAATCTGTCAAATATCCCCAATTGTAAGTGAACCTTAGGCTTATGTGATAAAGTTGAAAATTCATAAAAGAAACTTGACAGATTGATTTTCTTCTCCATTGCTTATTTCAATAGAAACCAGTTTTTAACTACAATCTACAATGATTGTGTTAACTAGCCATTTCTTTTTAATCGAGGAAGTCTTTAATTTGACTGTTAGTTAGTTGGGCGATAGGTTTCCGCACTTAGCCTCCCAATTGGGCCATTGTGCGTGATACTTGTTTGGCTACTCGAACCATTTTAGTTCCATCCAGAAGTCCAGGAGACCACGAAAGCCTGGCTTGAGGGCCTCCTGCAGTGTCTTCGGATCATTCAGGAACTTTGCCCGTTGGTAAGCGACGCTCTTGCAGTGTAGCAGTACGTGTGCTGGTGTTTCTTCATTTTCAATGCACCCTCTGCACAGGGGGCTGTCCGTGACGCCAATCTTGAAGAGGTGTTTGTTTAGCGTGCAGTGTCCGGTAATTGTGCCTATCACCATGCGTAGAGCCTTCCTGTTCAGGTGTAATAGATTACGCGACAGGCGTTTGTTCAGAGATGGTAGAAACTCTTTTGTCTGTCTGCATGATTCCAGATCTATCCACTCTTTTTCATGTTCTTGTGTGGTTTTTTCACACAGCCATGTTTTCAGTTGGTTATAGGGTATGGGTACAATGGGTTCAGGTCCCATTGTTGTCGTTTCCGATCCCTTTCTTGCCAGCTGGTCCGCAGTGTCATTTCCTAGAGATCCACTGTGCCCTCTTATCCACTGTATTGTGACCTTGTTGGTTGTTGAGATCTTTTCAAGCGCACCATGGCACTCCAGAATGAGTCCACTGTTGAATTGGTTGCTCTTTAAGGCTTGAAGCACAGAGGCACTGTCTGAGATTATGCGTATGGATTTACCATGCAGATCTCGAGACTTGACTGCTGTTGCTGCTAGTGTTATTCCCACGCATTCCGCTTGGAAGATAGAATTTAGACTACTAAGTGTTGTTGATATGTTAATGTTGAGGTCGTTGGAGAAGACGCCGGCTCCTGTGCCTTTGTTTGTTTTTGAACCATCAGTATATATCCGAACTTCATTTGTGCCAGAGCTGTCCTTGGCTTCCCAAATATGAAGGTTTTAGGGATTATGTCACATATAGCGTCCATCATTGGGAGCGTCTTCTTAATTTCATCCATGATGCGCGTGTGATTTTCCCTACAATTTTGCTTCCACAGGCCAGTTTTGCTGAGCCTTATGGCTGTGGCTGCGGCCTCTTGTTGGATAACCAGGTGCAATGGTCTGAGATTTAGTAGGGCCTCTAGTGCAGCTGTGGAAGTCGTTCTCATGCTGCCGGTAGTTGCTAAGCATGCTAGTCTTTGGAAGCTCTGGAGTTTTGTTTTTGCCGTGCTTAACTGTGTTCTGGGCCACCACACAACGGCACCATACGTTATCATGGGGAGTATTAACATTTTGTAGAGCCATAGGGTCATGGATGGTCTTAGGCCCCACTTTTTCCCTATAAGTCTTCTACATTGCCAGAAGGTCGTTCGGGCCTTGTCAATTTTCACTTCCATGTGTTTGTTCCAGTTAAGCTTGCTATCAAGCGTTATCCCTAGGTATTTAACCTCAGTGGAGAGGGTCAGTTCGGTGCCAAACAATTTGGGTAGGTCCGAGATGTTTGGTTGTCTCTTGTTTGTGAATAGAACCAATTCCGTTTTCTTTGGGTTAACCGTTAGTTCGTGTTGGTCGCACCATTTTTGCACGATTTTGAAGGCGGACTGCATAAGGTTACATACTATGTTTTCCGAGTTGCCTTTTATCAGAATCGTGATGTCGTCGGCATAGCCAACAGTGTAGTAGCATCTTTGGTTTAGGCATCGTATTAGGTCATCCACCACTATATTCCATAGTAGGGGGGAGAGCACCCCACCTTGGGGACACCCTTTTGCTACGATGCCTCTTGTGGTGGAGTTTACTGTAAACCTTATAGCTCTCAGCCTTAGGAGGTTGTCAATCCAGCCACTGGTGGTTTGATCCACTCCGAATTTGGCAAGCGAGTGCTTTATGCTACAGAATTTTGTTTTGTCAAAAGCTCCTTCAATGTCAATGAAAGCTCCTAGTGTCATCAATTTGTCAGTTAGGGCTGTCTCTATAGTTCCTACTACTGAGTGCAGGGCCGAATCTGTTGATTTTCCTGTTCTATAGGCATGTTGTTGTCGGTGTAGTGGTGTGCGTTGTAGTGCTCCGTCTCTGAGGTATCTGTCTACCAGTCTTTCTAGAGACTTTAGCAGGAACGATGTTAGACTGATTGGTCTGTATGATTTCGCCAGGGTGTAGTCGGTTTTTCCCGGTTTGGGAAGGAAGATGACCTTCACTTCCCTCCACTGACGAGGAATGTAGTGATGTGCAATACAGGCTTTGTATATTGTTAGTAGGTGGGGCGTTAAGGTTTTATATCCCCATTGAAGTAGTGCTGGGAATATTTCATCCAAGCCTCCTGACTTAAATGGAAGGAAACTTTTTATTGCCCATGTAATTCTGTCTGTTGTTACTATTTCATCAGCAGTTTTCCAGTCTACTGGGTTCGGTTTGTTTTCCACAGATGTTTCCCAGTCGATGTTATCAGATATATGACAGCCTGGGAAGTGTGTTTCAATAAGTATTTTGCTTATTTCTTCGTCAGAGGTGGCATATGTACCATCTTGCTTTTTGAGTGAGCCCAGAGTGCGTTGATCATCCTGGGATAGTAGTTTTTTCACTCTTGAAGCCTCGTTGGTACTTTTTATGTTTTCGCAGAAGCGTCGCCAAGATTCTCCTTTGCGGTACCTTATGCGTTTTTTGTAGTGGTATTGGGCGCTTTTGTATCTGTCCCAATCTTCTTCACTTCTCGTGTTTTTTGCACGATTGAAGAGTTTTCTTAAGTTACGTTTGAGTTTTTCCAGAGTGTTTCCAATTTGACTGTATGATTTTCCAAGCAGTTAACGCGATTTTCTGTTGATTGAGAGGCGCCTTCGGCAATTCTTTCGAAATAGTCGTATTCAAATCAATAAAGTTGAAGTTATGTGTTTTTAAACAATAAAGATTTAATTGGTGTTATATAGCAGCAACGTGTCTATTAAATGTATTTATTTCTTTCAAGTAGAAATTATGTTCTCTGTTCTACTTCGTTGTATAAATCGCCATATTAGTTTGCGGTATGAAGACTTATTAAATCATTGTGAATGAATGTAGAATGGTCCATTTCGGGACTGAGGGCGGAAACCATACCCACTACCATATTAGTGGGACAAAATGATAATAATAAAAATATCATGGGACATTATTTACACACGGCCATCTGATCCCAAACTAAGCAGAGCTTGTACTGTGGAAACCATAACTGATATACTACATATACTTTTCTTTTGTTAATACAGACTTATATAAATAATTACACTCAGCCTCAGGACAAGCAGACATGTTCATGCACACAAATATCTGCCCTAGTTGGGAATCGAACCTACGACCTCCGGCGTGAAAAGCAAGCATTTGCCAACCACGCCAACAGGCCCATAATAATTGTGAATGGACAACACTGTTCTCAGTAAAACTCTGTAACGGGTAACTCACGTAATTAATTTTATTTTGGTTTTGGCCAACAGTTTCAATCCCTTCAGGAGATCATCATCAAGGCGAATGTGACTCGCATTCATTTTATATTGACGACATACAACATAATATTACATGAGTTACTTATTACAGTTTTTCACTATGTTAGCTCCTCACGTCAGTTTTGATTATGATCCATTCTTATTGAAATAAGGTTGAAAACAGCCTAGCATATTTGGATATATTAAATTTTGTTGAATCCTATAATGTGTTTGTATATCATGTGTGTATTTAATCTATACATATAATAAAATCGTAGGAAAGTCAAAACTGTACTTTGAATATTTTTTAAAAAGGATACTTGGGGCGTGTTCTACAATCGATATCGAAGCCAAAAATATAGTTTTTAGAATTTTTGTCTGTGTGTCTGTTTGTCTGTATGTATGTCCGGGCTAAACTCAAAAATTACTGCATGGATTTACTTCAAATTTTGCATGAATATTACTAAGAGGTCAGGTCAACAATAGGCTACATATTATCACGCTATCGCCTACGGGGGAGGAGCTGTGATAATTTATAAAATTTTACGCGGGCAAAACCGCGGGGCACAGCTAGTAATTAAATAAAATGTGTTGAAAATTTTATGACAACATTGTATTTAATTCGTAAATAAAATTTAGTAATGACAAGAACTGATTTTTGTTAGTAATTTGCTTATTTATTGTACCAATGCCAAAATATTCTAAATTGGCATTTTAATACTTAATAATTACAACTATCCTTGTCTATCCACAGTATGTTTGCATCCCATTGTTAATTTCTGTTAAGACAAACTGGAGATTTATTTCCTTTGAGCCACCTGTTTTTAAGACAAGTCGCCTTACCATTTCCATGTCCTATGTATACAATTTATGTGATCCATACATAGTGGTTCTGAGTCTGAGTGTGCTTGGCGTTTGTCAATTATATTTGTAAAGTATAGGATAGGATAATATGGATACAGGTATTCATTTCACTAGTGCGAAAATTGTCTTTTTAAAATAATAATAAAATCTGGTTTATACTGCCAAATTTGTGTTCTATACCAACCATAATTTCAATATTATGAACTTCCAACAGCAAAACAATAAAGAAATTCCCTCTTATATAGAACACTGATAGCATATCTTTATAGCTATCTGAAGCACCCCAGATTGTTGACTTAAACACTTCGTTTTTGTACATACATTATCAATGACAGATCCCAGATTAGATAGTAATTTCCATTAAGCGACAAACTGAAAGTCAATACCCTGATAACAATAATTATCAAATATAAGTTCAAATATTTATAATGATCAAACTAATTTCATATTATAAAGAAATGTTGATGAAGTTGGTTGCATATTTCTAAAAACATCAATAAATTCATCTGATTTGATTAATATCTCACTAGTCAATGATATCAAATTTGCTATTAATAACTCCAAATAGTTACAATTTTTTTCTAAAATACATATTAATGAATAAGTAAAATTTATTTTTATAATGATTTGTACCTTACCTACACTCGGTAAGAATACATAACAAGCTTTGCCTTATTTGCTTAACTAACCTGCTTGTAAAGGGAGTACTTTATAACAGACAGAAGACTAGCTAAAGCTAAGCTCAGACTGTCTATAATATCTTGATTATGAAAGCTAAAGTGACTTTAGTATGAAGTTTACACTAAATATACTTGAATTGAATTTGAATTCCAACTCACCTCACTGTCACCCAAGTATATTTTTACATTGTCCCTTTTTTCTATTACATGATCTGTATCTTTTATCTTCAGTTCATAACTTATTCTGCAAATATCACTTCTATGTGCTCGCAGACCTGTTGATTCTTCACCAACTTTTAGTATCTGTGGATAAATTTAACCTTAAATCAAATAACATTTCATTTGGGTGTGCTACCCCATCCCTGAATATTATATTATGCATACTTTTGCGATACAAATTTAAGGTACTCTAGTCTATACTGCAGCCTCTAAATTACATTGAGATATAAATATAAGTATCACAAGATGTCACATTGTTATCTATATCTTGTGCAATTGAAATTGTAGCAAAAATATAAATATTATTAAGTCATGCACCTTCTAAGAAAATGTAAAATGGTCCAGTGCTGGGCCGATCCCTTGTAAGACTAATATCCTTAAATTAGACATTCTGCTGTATTAAATAGGACAATCCAGAAGACATTCCACTACGTTGTGTTATTTCATAATAAATGACATATTATTGTTATTAAAACATAAAACTACTATGGAATAAGTATATACTCGTTGAATAATAATATAGTTTTATCATTATATCTTATCCTACAGATGATCATTGTTTATATCCATTTTGGATGATTCATTATAAATGCATACTATACAAAGTACCTACTTAATAAAAATTATCTCAATAAAATGAGTTGGCACTTGGCAAGGCTACAAAAAAATATAACTGATTTGCCATAACATTTAACTTTTCTTTGTTATTCAAATATTTTTTACATAGATTTGGTCGCTTTGGAGTTTGGACACACAAACATTCGAATATTTTGCATGATGGTCAAGGAGAGCCCCATGATTGTCATACATATTAATTAATTAATATGTATGACAATCATCAATGATATTAAAAATCAAACAGTCTCATGTTGACCTCTGACCTTTTTAAGTAACGCGCCTGAGCCCAGGACATCC
This sequence comes from Pseudoips prasinana, assembly GCA_951640165.1. Lineage (NCBI taxonomy): Eukaryota > Metazoa > Arthropoda > Insecta > Lepidoptera > Nolidae > Pseudoips > Pseudoips prasinana. The sequence goes on along the minus strand of OX621251.1, from coordinate 23,323,798 downwards.
TGCCACTCATCAGTTTTTGTGTCCTCAGATTTCTCCTTAGCCGCGGCTGCCTCTGCAAGTTTAGCTTCCTCAATCTCATGGGCCGCCGCTGCAGCCAGGTCCTCAAACGAGCTGCTCTCAGACTTATCCACCAAACTACCTTCTCCTTCGCTCATCTACAAAACACGCGCTCGTCATTTGTATTCAACTACGTAATAATATTTACTGTTTCCAAACCAATCACATATTAAATCAAATACATTCAACAGATTTATTGAAGTTCTACACAAATAGCGAATTATTATTGTCCAGTAATCTTACCTTTAAATCAGTTTAGTTACTGAAGAAATACAGAAATAAATATTTTTTAAAGAAATCAAAAAATAATATTGCGAATTATGACAATTCAACTTTTCGGATTTGACTTTTTGTGAATGATTTGTTGAATGAACGTGATTGTGATTGGAAAAATAGAAGATTGTTCTGAACATAAAAAAAGGAACACTGCCTCCTACTTTGACCTTTTCAAAAATTAATAAAATTATTTATTGGTTTTATTTTGATATCAAAGCAATAAATACAATATATAGTTAAATTGAGTGAAATTTTCTCGTTAGAGAAATATTGTTCTGCGTAAATAAGTTGGATGACTGTTCGAAGTATTTTGTCCAAGGTTTTAAGCATATTGTGTATATATTCAATTCCCATCAAGTCAATAATTAAACCTAGTTCTTCTAGTGCCAACCACCGAGTACTATGTATATATGAAAGTGCCAACTAGAATAATTATGGAAACTTATAATTAAATGGTTATTTTTATAATTATATTTAATTAAAGATCTGAAATTGTAAGATATTGAATTTTACAAAGCATACTTTGCTTGCAAACGAACAATTATCGCGGTCAGAGGTGTTGCCGATCGCACCAGATGGTACGGCTTCCAAATTTTAATATTACGGAGAAATATACTTTGGACAAATATTGAAAAGATAAAAATTTCTGTTTACTAAAAAGTCTGAATAAGAATCTCTCTATAAACATAATATCTAGATTTGTGAGAAAATTGTTACAATATCGTTTTGTATAAACGGAATCTGAATGAATCCCACTTTCATATTCCATTTACTTTAGGTCACTCAATTGTAACGCTACATGAAATAAAACTATGAATCGCCTGAAAACATTATTATAGGCTTTAATTGACTAAAATTGTTGACAACTGTGACACGAATATTTATCTATCAAACATCATCATAGAGAAGACTATAAAAGGAGGATTATCTAAATATTTAGGTAATGAGTTTCATATCATTCTCCACCGCTTTGCTTAGAGACTGTAGTCTTGTAAATGAGCAGGTGGTCTTCTAATACACCCAGATCTTCTAATATCAACCTCTGGCTGTAACGCAGGTTGTAGTGAGACGACTCCAGGTGAAAGAGTGAGTTCAGCAACAGGCGCAGTCTTGAGTGATGAAGTTTCGCCATGATTAATGCTTGTTGCGGGTGACTCATCTTGAGGTATTAAAATCTGATCAGAGCCACGTGAACTCTCATCAGTTGCAAGCTCTCGAATTCTCTCTCCTTCATCTCCAATTGGAGCTAGGTGACGATTTGACACCGCTGTTACTCGGCCGTCCCTCAGTCTAGTAATTGAATAATCAGGGGTAACTTCAATTAGATCAGCCTCTTCCACTAAGGGCATGTACTTGATGGGTCGAGCGCAGCGTTTGACAAGGACCCGTCCGGCACTTGTAAGCCATGTCGGAATCGAGGTGTCATTTGGCGATTTCCGGGAGTGTTTAAACATCCTCTCATGCGGTGAACAGTTTATGGTAGTACAAAGCAGTGATCGTATAGAATGAAGAGCGTTATCAAGAACTTTCTCCCAACTCTCTATGGGCAAATTGTGGGAACGTAAACCCAACTGTATGGCTTTCCACAGCGTTGAGTTAAGCTTTTCAACTTGTCCGTTTCCTTGCGGGTTGTATGCTGTTGTGTTGCTCGTGGCGATACCACGAGAGTGCAGATATTCTTTTACTTCAGCAGATAAAAAGACAGCCCCTCTGTCTGAATGTATATAGCCAGGCATACCAAACATCATAAACAGATTATTTAAATGTTTTATAACCGTCTTTGCACTCATATCTGAACATGGATAAAAGGGAATCTGGAATATTCGTCTATAATGGTGAGTATATACCGATTCATAGTTTTGCTTGGGACAGGACCTTTAAAGTCAATACATAAACGCTCTGTTAGAGGCCTCCGTAGAATAGGGTTTTTAAAAAAGACTTTATTTAATTTTAAGACAACCGTCTTTGAGGAGAGGATGATGGAGACTGATGGATGGACGTGTGCATGAAATAGACGTAATGTACAAAGTACTTATTTAGCGGGAAGGAATGCATGGTAAGCAATAAAGGGTGCAACGGGAATATATAACACCTCCCGGGGCTAGACTAAACATCGGGGTTAATTCAACGATGTTTAGGAAATTAATTTATATGTTCATTCTGATACTAGGAGCTGGAATATTGTCTGGTTGAGGATGGACTGTCCGGGTTTTCAATGGAATGACTGGTTCGGGAGTTGTAGGATGATCTAAGGTAGGGTCTACTGAGGCGGGACGGCGGAGTAGAGGAAAGCGATGGATAAAACGGTTGTGCGATTTAATAAAGCAAATACACTTAAAAATACAAAATAAAGAAATTATAACTATCACTAAACTAATCATGATAGAGTAATGAGTCTCATATTTTATGATAGGGTGGTTAGCCAGGATTTCTTCAGCTTTGTTGGACATAGAATCTAATTTCGATCTAGTCTCTCTGGTGAAGATATCTAAGTCAATATCCTGTAGTTTTAATGGAGGCTCACTACTCCTTACATCATTAAACTTATCTAAATTACAGCATGAATCATTAATTATATTAAAATCTGAGTGACTTACGGTTACATTTATTTTTATTGGGGTAGACTTAGGTATAAATTTTGTACCCTTACAGAAGGCTATACAACCTTCAGGGATCCTTAAGATACCAGTACCAATTATATTTAGGTCTACTAATTTCTGACTACGGCATTCAACATAAAGTCTATTAGTTTGGGACTGCACAAAAATCCATGCGTTATTCTTTAGTGATTTCCATAAATCTATTTGTCCGTGGATAAAGTCTGTTTTACACTGCACTGGTAAAGCGCTTATTACGCCTGACAGTAGTTCACTTTCACAACTTGGGTTTGCACTAGTTGGGTACACTGTCGCGATATCACAGACGTATTCGCGCAAATTCATTACGTTGCATTCCTTTAGCGAGTCCAAGTTACAATATTCAGATTTGTCTTTAGTCATTGCTATGTATTTATTTGAAGGTATTACATAACTAAATGAATCAGGCTTAATACTGTTATGCGGAGTAGGTAATGCTATAACATGATAAAGATTGTATTCCTTAGGGGACACAAGGGGTAATCTTAATATAAAATTAATCTTATTACTAACACTATAACATATTACATTGGACAAATTCATTAAACTATACATATTGCTTAAAGATAAGTGTGTAGGTAGCCTAAGGTCAACAGGTAAGTATCTGAAGTTATCGACAATTTCTTCGTATAGCTGTTCGGGTGATAACACGGCTGGGTGTAGAGTGTTTTGACTACAGAACATTATTGCGTTGGTGAGGTCTTCTAATCGAAATGATAAAGCTAATAGGGATGCCTCTAAGCTATTAACTATCGAGTTGATTTTTGATTTAATGTATAACTCATGAGAGAGTGCCGTGATATTTTTTAATTGTGCTGAGAAATTGTCAATAGCTTGATTAAGACTGGCTTCATTAATTTTTATTATGTGTAATGTGTCATTAAATTTTGACAAGGTAGTTGAAGTAATTAAAATGTTTTCTTTCATTAACGTAGCTAGTCTTTTTTCGTTATCTTGTATATTTTGTATGGCCTCATTATACCTTATGCCATCGTTCTCGTCCAAAGTACCGAAAATAGTTTTGGAGAGGTAGCCAATGCCACCTATCCACGCCGCTCGTTTAGATCGCTTTTCTGTTAGGTGAGATATAGCTGAATATTCCGAAACAATGTCATGATATCTAACCGATAACCGATTTGGATTTGATGACATACAAATCTAAGGGTACCGATAACCGAATTTAGGTTCTGAATATGCGGTTCAATATAAGAGGTATCTATAAATGTAACTATATCTAAATAGCTTGCCCGTATTTTAATTTCGCCAATCGGATTAAAGTATATACCGGAACTTGTATTGATTTGTTCAACGAATTCTGCGTTAGCCGATATGCTGTAATAGAAAGAGTCGTGTAAGTCCTATTTGTCGTAAATAACTTTAAGAATTATGCGCATATATGAGATTTGTAAAATAATAAAAACAATATGCTAATATTTAAGAAATGCCTATCGCTAGTTTCCTTAATTATATAAGAAGATAATAATTGTAAGCTCGTAACTGTATCCGTTTACACATTGGCGTGCTTTATTTCATCAAAATGGTGCTTAACGTGGCGTCTGTTGATGAGTAGTGATACTGTGTGGTTTCCATGTACCTTAACTATTTTGTATGGTCCTTTCCATGGGGGTGATAAAGCTTTGCGTAGGCGAAGATGATTTTTTAATAAAACATAATCACCAACCCTGTACGTCACAGGGCGAGTGTGGGAATCATAATAATTTTTGGAGTTCGTTTTGGATCTCTGTATGAACTCTGTAGCTCTATCCCGTGTATACCGCATGCGCTGCTGCAACATTTTAACGTACTCGGGGTAAGTGGTATCTGAATTATTTTCGTATATCGAATCCGGGATGCGCGGTTTATGTCCGAAGAGCAATTCGTAGGGTGAGTAATGCGTGGTTGAGTGTATGGCGGTGTTGTAGGCAAGCATTGCGGTGTAGACGTATCTCGGCCAATTGTCTTGGTTTTCGTTCATGTAGGGCCTTAAGTATTCCTTAAGGGTGGAATGCGATCTTTCCAAAGCACCCTGCGTCTGTGGGTGATAGGGTGTAGACCATAACTGTTTTATTTTTAGAAGTTCGCATGTTTTCTTAAATAATTCTGCTGTAAAATTAGTGCCTTGGTCAGTGAGTATATGTCGGGGAATTCCGAAAAGGGATATGAAATGGATTAGACATTCACATGACTCCTCTGCTGTGGTGCTACGTATTGGATAACCTAGGGAGAACTTTGTGAGGTCATCTTGCATGGTTAGGATATATTTATATTTTGCTGTTCCGGATTCGGGTAAAGGTCCAACTATATCAAGTGAAATTCTTTCAAATGGCGAAGTTGAAGTTGACGTTATTACCATCGGGGCTCTGTTGATTTTACGTAAAGCTTTGTTTTCTTGACATGATGGGCAATTCTTCACGTAGTTTTCGACATCTTTTTGCATGTTTTTCCAATAGAACCTATCTTTGATTCGGTTTATCATTCTCGTGGAACCTAAATGGCCTGCAATGGGAATGTCGTGGTTTTCTTTCAGTATTTTGGGTATTTCACTTAACGATGGATATATGATATTGTTATGATATATGTTAATTTTAATTTTAGTGCCGTCAAATAAGTAGCTAAACATATTATAAATTTTTGTAAAGGAATGCTTATCAAATGGGTTCGCAAAATCGGAGCAGCTGATTTCGTTTGCTGTGGAATAATTCATAATTATTTGATCACGCGCGTACTTAAGCGATTTAAATATATCCGGGTAGGAACTCTCATCGAAGTGATGCACTTTAGTGAATAATAATAGATAAGTTTTATTTCCGATAGTGAGTGGTAAGAAACAATATAGGGACCTTTCTTGTCTCATGAACTCTGCGCGGTCGTGCTCTGGGCAATTGTTAATAATTTCCTGGACATATGGTATAGACTCGTCCATATCTATTGAAGTAGGAATGATAATTAAATTATGTAGTGTCTTAAGGAGATTTCCATTGTGTTCAACTATCACTGTATCATGTAATACTGTGGGTGATTTTAAGAATTTGGTATAGGTCTCATCGTGTATATTGATATTTTCAGGTGATGGAGGATTTCCTAGAGAAGGTTCCCCTACCGACGAAGGTTGGGTAGAGATGGGTGAATTTTCAGGTAAAGCAACAAGGTCCCGAACTGGAACAGAGGCAGGTAAGGTTTCAGGGTTAGCTCGGCTGGTCGAGGGTTGCGGTTCTACGTGGTCGGTAGGCTCAGAATTCAGGTAATCTAATACTTCGTTTTCTATTTCAGGATTTATGAGTTCAGCATCGAGGCTCGACGGCGGAGACACGAAGAGGTTGTGTAAATCATCGTTAATTAATTCGCTAAGGTCATTAAGAGTGCCCGAAGATTGTGATGCTTCTAGTGGAGTTTCATTACTTTCATGATTGGCATTAAGGTTTGATTTATTTTCAGGCAATATGGGGTTGACCGGGTATCTAGAGAGTGCATCAGCAGCGGAATTTAATTTGCCTTTACGGTAGACTATTTCATAGTCAAATTCTTCTAGTTTTAATCTCCAGCGTTGGAGTTTACTGCTGGGATCTTGTGGTTAAACAACCATTTTAAAGGTCTATGATCGGTAATTATGAGAAATTTGCGGCCATAAAGGTATGGCCTGAATGTTTTACAACCAAACAGTACCGCTAACAATTCTTTTTCAGTTGTGCTGTAATTGGATTCACATTTGTTTAAGGTCCGCGAAGCAAAAGCGACAGGCTGATCTTTTCCGACGGTTCCCTGTGACAGCACAGCTCCAATTGCGTAATTTGAACTGTCACAGGTAAGGATGAAGGGTTTTGTGAAATCAGGATAGATTAAGAGTGGAGCAGTCGTTAATTGGTGTTTCAGTGTGTCAAAAGCGAGCTGTTGTTGGTTCTCCCATTTGAATATTACATCTTTTTTCAAGAGGTTGGTAAGGGATTTCGCAGTCTTTGAGAAATCTGGTATAAAACGGCGATAATATGAAACAAGTCCCAGAAACGATTTCACGTCTTTCGGGGACCGTGGCACGGGGAACTGCGTTACGGCTTTGATTTTCTCAGGGTTTGGTTTTACGCCATTTTCAGATATTACATGTCCGAGGTAAGCTACTTCTCGTCGAAGAAACTCACATTTGTCAGGCTGAAGCTTCAATTTAAAATCTCGCAAATTTTGAAATACTAATTTAAGGTTTTGGATTTGGCTAATTAAATCATATGAATAGATTACTACGTCGTCGAGGTACACGAAGCACCGGGTACCCTGTAAACCGGACAAGGCTGTATTCATTAACCTCTGGAAGGTGGAAGGGGCATTTTTAAGGCCAAAAGGCATGCGTGTGAACTGGAAATGACCGTCAGGAATGCTAAATGCAGTTTTAGACGCATCGGATTCGTTTATCCGGATCTGATGAAACCCGGATGCTAGATCTAATGTAGAGAAATATTTACTGTTTCCAAGTTGATCCAATATTTCGGTTATCTGTGGGATTGGATAAGTGTCACCAATGGTAACATCGTTTAGTTTGCGGTAATCTATTACTACGCGCCATTTTTGCAAACCGGATGCGTCTGGTTTTTTGGGAACGACCCAAATAGGGGATGACCATGGCGAAACTGATGGTTCTATAATGCCTTGCTCTAGCATCTGATTCATCTGTTTACTAACTTCGGCTTTATGGATTTCGGGAAAACGGTATGTTTTAGTGTGGATAGGAGTGTCTGTTGTCGTTTTAATTTCATGTTTTACAGCTTCAGTAAAAGTGAGTTTTTCTCCTGGTAAATAAAAAATGTCTGAATAGTCGGAGCAAAGCTGGAAGAGCGCATTAGCCTCTTCTTGATTAAGATGACTCACACGTAACTGTTTTAGGACTTCTTTAGTGCGTCCGACAGTGTCTGACGTTGGGTTTATATTATTTACAGAATGTTCCAGTAGTTCGCAGGGTGTAGAAGTTGGGATTGAGGTAAGTTTTAGGTTAAGCGCTGACTTTACGGTAAGTGGAGTTTCCGTCGTATTAACTACTGATATATTTATTCTTTGATTTTTCTTGACGCGTACAATACAATTTGCTATGAGTAAGCCTTCGATTTTATTCTGATCTAACACGAGACCTTCTTTGATTTCAGGATTTTGCACAGAACATTCGATAACCACTTCGCTTCGAGCTGGGATAACGTAAGTAGGTTCACAGAAATGTAGTTTAATTGAGTTACGGAGTAGGTTATTATCGTAATCAATGTTACAGTTAAAGGCGTTCAGGAGATCGGAGCCTATGATGCCGTCATAAGGTAAGTGTATTTCATCGACTACATGAAATTGATGTGAAATATTGGTTTTAGACAATTTAATCTTTAGTTGGAAATAACCTAAAGTAGAAATAGTTTCTTCCCCTGAATCTATACCTTTTAATTTTATGGATTCTTTCGTTAGTCTAGGCTGGTTATCTAAGCGTGAATGCTTTATCAAGCTTATCGAGGATCCTGAGTCGACTAGTAAGGATAAGGGCGTATCGGATATATAGGATTCGACTATAACGTGTGGTAATAGCGTTTTGGCAGGATCATTTGTGATTTCGAAGATATTATTAGGTTTTGGCGGATCAACACTTTTAGGTTGCTGCATGGATATAGTAGGTTTTGGCAGATCATGTAGCGATGCCTGATTTATTTTATTAAGTCGGTCCCTATGTGACGGGGCTGGTTTGGATTTTGAATTAGAATTTGGGGTATCGTTTTTTAGATCACGACCTCCCGCACGATACCGGGACGAGACGGTTACTCGTTTTTTGGGTTACCATCAACCGTATCGATTCCATCGTCAGAATAACGAAGGTCCCCATTTTGCTCATGAGTTGTTGTCTCATCGGATGTGAAATGCACTAGATAAGGCGTTCGCGGTTGATTTTGATTGAGGTTCTTAAAGCGGTTATTGTTAAGCTCTCGTTTCCGACATTGTTCTAGGGTGTGCCCTGGTGTTTTGCAATATCTGCAGAACGCGGCGTTGGGGTTGTTGCCATTGATGTTACCACCGACATAGGTATTTGGTCTAAAGTTTAGCTGATTAGGATTGAAAGTTGATGGGTTTGGACGTCGTACAAGCTGTGTGTCCAGCCTTGGGGTATTTGTTTTGTATTGCCGTGCACTTTGGAAACCGGACGGACCAGCGCTTGCTCTAGATAGGGACTGCTGGATTCTTTCTTCCGAAATCGCGATGTTGATGGCTTCGTTTAGCGTCTTAAAAGTTTTGCATCTGACAAAGTTAGATATTCGGGGCGACAAGCCCATTTGGAAATGGTGGAGAGCTAAATCTTCCATAGCGGCTGTCCGCCCTACCATTTCCTTATTTTTATGGCCATGTGAGATTGATATTTCAGTTAAAAGCTTAGATAGACACGTCTCTATTCTTAGGGCATATTGGCTAACGTTTTCATTCGCCTGTTGTTTGCATTCTTGAAGATCGGTCAAAAGATGGGCGTAATGTTTTCTTTCGCTGAACTGTACTTTAAGGAAATCTTTAAGTTGTGGCCAATTAGCAAACTCTTTAATTGAACATGCGGTTTCTGCCTTGCCCTGTAGTTGGCAAAGAATGAACTTGAAAAGTATATCTTTTTGGCTATCGGAGGCTAATTCATAAGCATTGTTGCAGTTTACAATAAAGGAATTTAAGGTCTCTCTGCAGCCGTCATATGGTTTTATAAATTTTAGTAAGTTAGAGATATCGATATCAGGTTTAGGTGCAGCTGCGGCTGCAGCCTTCTTTTTAGCGACTGATCAAGTCTGTGGAGGAAGAAGATGGCTTTGGCCGTCCTCTTCGGTGTCGTATACAATGACATCGGCTTTTTCTAATTTCGGACTTTGTGACCTTTCTGCCATTTTATACACAATTTAAAGAAGTAAATCTATATGTATATGAACAAGGTAATGGACACAGTTACGAATAATAATATAAAAGTTCGAATTAATATTACAGCAATGACTAAAACAATACAATGGATAGCTCACAGGAATGCAGACAGCACGATAACGGCGTTCATCGTTGAAGCTCGGCGATAAGGCTGTCTGGAGTTCAGGCGCGTGGGCGTCCGCGCTTCCTCGAATACCGGTCACAGCGCGTACACTTACGCGTGACAGTGGGTATTAGGTGCGCTATAAGGCCGGCTACAGCACTCGGGCAGAATGCGCAGCTATGGGCTTTCACTCACACACAGCACAGCACAGATGTACAATTATGTATTGCACGAACACAGTGGATACACGGTTTACAGTATACACACGCGCCGATTTGGTTTTTTGGGTATTGAGACGTACCGGGAACTTTACAAAATCCCACCGCTGCCACCAAATGTTAGAGGCCTCCGTAGAATAGGGTTTTTAAAAAAGACTTTATTTAATTTTAAGACAACCGTCTTTGAGGAGAGGATGATGGAGACTGATGGATGGACGTGTGCATGAAATAGACGTAATGTACAAAGTACTTAGTTAGCGGGAAGGAATGCTTGGTAAGCAATAAAGGGTGCAACGGGAATATATAACAGCTCGAAGGGTGCCATTGCTTTAACAAGCTTTGGAAGTGGGTCGGCATTTTTGAAAAATCTTGGTTTTATTTCTGCACATATCCGACAGTTGTTTGTCATCGTTCTAATTTCTTCAATAGAATAGGCCAAGTTCTTTGTTTTTAGCCAGTGATGCATTCTTGTGACTCCTGGGTGGCATAAGTTTTCATGTAAATAAAATCAATAAAGTCGCGTGAGTCGTGATGAGTTGTCCATGCTGGCGCACACTCTGGATAACGTGTCAGCAACGTGGTTTTCTCGTCCTGGTCTATAAATAATATCATAATTATAGGGTGCCAGCTCTAGACGCCACCGTTGTATTTTCTCGTTTTTAATTTTACTAGAGTGTTTTGCGTTAAACATGAATGCTACCGATCTCTGGTCAGTGATCAACTTGAATGGTCTACCTATCAAAAAATGGCGCCACTTTTTGAGTGCTTCAACAATGGCATAGGCTTCCTTTTCGACGGCGGAATGATTTAGTTCGCTTTTATTTAGCGTTCTAGAATAAAATGCTACTGGCCTGGAATCCTGTGAGAGTGATGCAGCAATTGTATGTTCCGAAGCGTCAGTTTCTACTGTGAATGGCATTTTATCGTCGATTGCGTGTATAGAAGATTTTGCTATCATCGATTTCAAGTCTTCAAAAGATTTCATGGCTTCAATGCCCAATGGAAACGAAACCGTATGAGCAATGGAGTGTATTCTTTTGGAAAAGTTTGGCACCCACTTAGAATAATGTGCAAACATGCCTAGTACTCTTCTTAGCGCGGGCATATCTTCTGGAGGAGGTAGGTTAAGTAATGGCTGTAGACGATCGCTGTTAGGTTTGACAATGTGATTTTGAATCGAGTACCCTAATATTTTGAGTGATATCTGATTAAATTTGCTTTTCTCTTTATTTAACGTCAACCCGTACTTGTCGGCTGCCAACAGAAAACGGCTTAGATTCTGATCATGCTCATCTTGAGTATTTCCGCATATAGTTATGTCGTCTAGATACGCGAAGGTCCCAATTAAGCCTTCCTTTCTGATGATCCAGTCGATAGTTCTCTGGAAACTAGACACACCATTTGTCACTCCAAAAGGAATCCGACAAAATTGATACAGGTTACCAGCCGCTTCAAAGGCCGTATATATACGTTTGTGAGTGACATTTGGAATCTGATGATACGCACTCTGTAAGTCAATGGCACTGAAGATACTATATTTAGAAACTCTCGTGACTATTTCTTCAATATTTGGTAACGGATAGCCATCCAAGAGCGTATACTTGTTGATTGTCAATGAATAATCTATAACCATTCGCTTTTTATGACTGGCAGTCTTGGTTATCAGCACTTGTGCTCGCCAAGGTGATTTACTCTCCTCTATTATGTGCTGTTCTAGCAATTTCTTGATTTCACCTCTAATAAACTCCTGGTCTTCACAACTGTACTTCCGGGATCGTATGGCAATCGGTTTGCAATCAGAAGTAACGTTGTTGAACAGCGATACGGCAGGAACTGATGCCTCGGCGACAGAACAAACCTTCAGAGTGTCCTTCGGTCCACCAAATTCAAGCTCCAATGAAGAATGTAGGCTGAGAAGATCGTGACCTATAATGACATCAGCGCACAAATCTTTGACTATAAGTAATTGAACATTGGGATATGTGTTTTCTCCTAATTTGATATTTTGGACCGTAGCTCCGGTGACTTGCGACTTTAGAGTAAGGGAGGCCATGGAGATCATCTGACGACAGGTAGTTTTCTTCAAATGTGCTAGGTTAGCAAAATTTTCATTAATGAAACTAATACTACTGCCTGTGTCTATTAGCGCCTCCGCTCTGATACCTTTAATGAAGGCAGGGATCATAGCTTTTCTTAGAGATGCTGGCGCTGCGGCCATGATACTTGCGGCGGCGCAGTGTGCGCAGTTCTCCGGAGGACTACTGGACACATTGTGTGGTTTGCTACGGCAGACAGACGCGTAATGACCTTTCTTGCTACAGATTTGACAGGTGACACCTGAGGCAGGGCAGTTTTTACGCCTATGTAAGCGGTCTCCTCCACAAAAGAAACATTTCCAATGGGATTTTATGTTGCCCTTCGTCGCAGTAATAGCAGCCACTTGAGATGATTCATCTGTCTCAGCAGACTGCTCATTGTTGACTTGAACGATGCTCCTTCCTTCAGATATTGCATTGACGGCCGGTAGGTTAAAATTTTGCGAGTTGTTCTCCGCCATTTCCATCGATATTGCCTTACTATAGGCGTCATCCAGAGTAAGTGTAAGGTTTTCAAGAAGACGTTCTCGTATTTTAGGTGATGTTAGACCAGCGATGAAAGCACCTCTAATATTCTCGCTTTTATTTGTTTCGGTGTCCACTGCGGCAAAAGCGCATTCTCTTGCTAACAGTTTGAGTGCTTGTAGATACAAAGCAATAGATTCACCGGGATGTTGGCGCCTAGTAACGAGAAGATGCCGAGCAGTAATAATGTTTTTGGGCTTGATGAATAAAGCATCTAGTGTAGCCAATGCCACGTTGTATGTGGTACAGTCACTGATTGTTTGGTATACGCGGGGCGATACATAGTTTATCAGCAACTGGAGTTTTAGGTCGTCTGAGAGCGCCGAAGTAACGGCAGCGGCATCAGCTCCATGAGACGCAGATGCGGCTTGTGCCGTCAGGAAATTGTTGAAGGTGCGTTTCCAGTGTTCCCATTCGGGGCCCGTGGAACTTAATGAATAATCACCATCAAAGCGATCCGGTCTCAGAAACTTTTCCATTTTCAGTCAATTAAATTGAAATAAAACTATGAATCGCCTGAAAACATTATTATAGGCTTTAATTGACTAAAATTGTTGACAACTGTGACATGAATATTTATCTATCAAACATCATCATAGAGAAGACTATAAAAGGAGGATTATCTAAATATTTAGGTAATGAGTTTCATATCACTACATATACTAAACAAGTAAAGTAAAATACTCTTTCTTGTTCTTTTGACGGGCCTTTGGCGTGGTTGGCCAATGCTTGCTTTTCACACCGGAAGTCGTGGGTTCGATCCCACCCAGGACAGATATTTGTGTGCATGAACATGTCTGTTTGGCCTGAGTCTGGGTGTAATTATCTATATAAGTATGTCTTTAGTATAGTTATAGTAGTGTAGGTGTTTTTAGAATTAAGTTCTCCGAACACCGTAAACATCTAGAATGTGTGTCAGTCATGTAAGAACTCGAAACGTTCTTGGAGGTAATTTGGTGATGACAGAATGAACAATATGTTATAGAGAAGAATCAAAATATGAGTATTAAGGCGAAGGCGGATCGGAAGCCATTTGAATTTAGTACTATAATGGGAAACAAGGTCTACGAAAAAATATTATTTTAAAAATAATTCTTTTTTTTCTCCGTTGAATAGTTTCAGACTGTTTGTTCTGGGCAAAGATATTATAATATAACAAGATTGCGCACTCGAAGATTTAGTTCAAAGTAAAATGAACTCAAAGTCTTTAAGATACAGTCAATTTCTCTTTGTAGTGTACCAATAGGAAAAAACGGACCACTTGAGAGGCTCTCGTTTTGGAATCTGTCCCTGTCTAACAGATGGCCAGCCTAAAAATAACTTACTTGACGTATAAAATAGTAGAATTTTTGGTCAAACACCTAGGATTATGTTTTCATATAACTATAATTAAATAATTTTTATTTATTTAAGACGTACACAACGTTTTTTTAAACTATGTCTTATTCTTTGATAGCTTTTTAAATACATTTAATTTGGGTTTAGTAAATTCAATAGCAGTATTTATAAGAAATGACGTTTACCACACTCAATTTGTAAACAAATATGGCGAATGTTTGTTTTGAAATTATTTATCGTATTGTGCTCCAATCCAGTTCCAATTTGCTTAAAAATGGTTTTAACTTGTTGCGTAAAAGGGTGTAAAAGTGAGGGTCATCTGGGGAGTGGTATATCTTTTCACAAGTAATTGTTATCTTGTAATGTTTCTATATTTTGGCTAAGTTCAGCAACAGGGTAACCATTCGTTACGTATTTAATGGATCGTTTTTCTAGATTTCCCAAAAACGAGGAATTGAAACAAAAATGGATGAATATTGTTCCCGGTAAATAATAATCTGATATAGCAATTAACTGTTTTATTACAAATAACATTCACATTTGTTTTAGAGTTTTTGCACATTGACACAAAATACTATTCCCCACTACCAGCCACTAAGCATACCTACTCGAGATTGTTGCCTCTTACAACAAACGATTTTTCCAACCTGTCGTAATGTATATTAGGTATTTTATACCTACGTAATAATTGTCTGCTGTGTGGTGACGGCGACAAATATCAGAATCAGAATATCATCACCCCATCTCATCCCGTGGGGGGCGTAGAAGTCGACCCGAGGGAATATCTACCAGAGGACGGGAAGCAGCTTCCTTCTGAGTACTACGACCATCATACTGCGATCGCCAACCCGCCTGCCAAGCGTGGCGATTATGGCATATCCCCTCAAGGTGATTCTTGAGGGAGGCTTGTCCAGCAGTGGACTTATTTAAGCTGTAATGATGATGATGATGATGATGATGAATAATTATCTATTTCACTATATCTAACACTAAAACGAGGCTACTGTTTCCTCGTGTCAGTGTTTGTTATGAGTAAATAGGTAAGAAATAGACAATTGCTACACTCTTATTAATAACAAAAGATATAAAATTATCTCAGTTGTTTAGATTAAGCCACTTAGAAGATATTTTCAATTAAGGTAGTGAGTATAGTACTATCCGTGGAATTAATTTAAAAATCGGGCTTGTAGTCTATTAGTGTTACCTGATTTTCACAATCTAATCTATATTGAATATATGTATTACAATAATTATCCTAGAATACTATAGCCGACTGACACAAAACACTTGTTGCGAAAAAGAATATAAGTAAATAAAACATATAATATACTTGAAAAGTATTTGGATACATTACGAATATATAATATTTGGAAAGTCTATTGCCTTTGTCCAAAATATCTACCACTACTCACACTTACATTAGGCGGGAATTGTACTATAAATCATTATATAATTTCCAAGCGTTTAAAAAATCTACAAATAATCTTGGTATAATTTAATTTATATTGCTTGCAGAGAGGCATACAAAATAAAGAAAGTATAAGTAACGAAAACATCTCGAATACGTATACCTAGGTATGCAGTGGGGCGAACAGTAACTTTAAAAGCACTGCACAGGTAGTATGATTATACTTCAAAAGTAAGTTTATTCATTCTCATAAAAACAAAATTTTAAATTTGGCGCGTTATAACATTCGCATAATTCCACGACGCATGGTCACTCTATTAGAAGGAGATGCCATCCAAAACAGCTACTTCTTGCTCGGGCCGTTTTTGCTCCCTCAGTGCGCAATCTTGTTATATTATAATATCTTTGGTTCTGGGTCGTTGGAATTGGTAACACCAACACAATATAATAATGACTGCGTATAAATAGTTCTTGGTATAATTTTGGCAAGATAAACAATCGATTTTTAGACGGCTGATTTATTTATTAATTACATATAATGCAGAAATACGAGAAATTAGAGAAGATTGGTGAAGGAACATACGGCACTGTTTTCAAAGCTAAAAATAAAGAAACTCATGAAATAGTAGCACTGAAGCGTGTGAGGTTAGACGACGATGATGAAGGGGTCCCATCTTCCGCTTTGCGAGAAATATGCCTCCTTAAAGAACTGAAACACAAAAATATTGTCCGGCTCTATGACGTATTACATAGCGAAAAAAAATTAACGCTTGTATTTGAACACTGTGACCAAGATTTAAAGAAGTATTTCGATAGTCTAAATGGAGAGATAGATTTGGACGTCGTGAAGTCATTTATGTATCAATTGCTCCGAGGCCTTGCATTTTGTCACAGTCACAACGTATTGCATCGAGATTTGAAGCCCCAGAACTTATTGATCAATAAAAATGGGGAGTTGAAACTGGCTGACTTTGGTCTAGCCAGAGCATTTGGTATACCTGTGAAGTGTTACTCAGCGGAGGTGGTGACGCTGTGGTACCGCCCACCTGACGTCCTGTTCGGTGCCAAGCTGTACACAACGAGTATTGACATGTGGTCAGCTGGTTGTATATTTGCAGAGCTGGCAAACTCAGGCAGGCCTCTGTTTCCAGGATCAGATGTTGATGACCAATTGAAAAGGATTTTTAAATTACTTGGTAAGTTTTTGAAAAAGCAATAGCAAAAATCTTATATTAATACTAGCTGTGCCCTGCAGTTTACCTGCGTAAAACTTTATAAATTATCACAGCTCCTCCCCGTTGGTGATAGCGTGATAATAAGTAGCCTATATGTTGACTTGACCTCTTAGTAATATTCATGCAAAATTTTAAGAAAATCCATGGAGTACTTTTTGAGTTTAGCCCGGACATACATACAGATAAACAGACAAAAATACTAAAAACTATGTTTTTGGAAACAATATCGAATGTTGATCACGCCCCAAGTATACTTTATAAAAAATATTCAATGTACAGTTTTGACTTTCCTACAATTTTATTATATGTTTAGATATATGAGACTTCTTTCACTAATTTGAAAAAAGTGTCATATATGAAAATAAATTCTTAATTAAAGTTTTTCACTAGTTTTCTCACATTACCATCTAGCTCCAATTTCAATTATGTAACCACAATATTTGCAGGAACTTAATAAAACTTTATAAATAGTGATGTTATTTTGGTTGAATTTGGCCATGGCTGTCAGTCTAAATAGGGACTGACAGCCATGGCCAGTCTGCATCTACTATGCATCTGCATGGGAGATATTATGGTGTGAAATTGTGTGCACAAATAAGGTGTACTTCTATTCCCTCACTCTCATGACCTTATTGGCTCTAGCCAGAAAGAGGTACAGAATGGAAAGCTTTAAAAACTCCAAGGCCGGTCAGGCACTGCAAACTTAACAGGAAAATTGCAATAATTTTTATCTGTAGCTTGTACCTAAGACCACATATTAGTGAACCCACTATAACTAGAACAACAAAGCAGGCTTACATTATATAGACATATAGTACACACAGCTACATTTCCAATATAAGCTGACCTGTTATTGTATGGAAATCCTATACAATGCAAGATAAGCTTATAATGTAAATGTATAGCTTGATGTGTAGCCTTGTATACCAAGTAATTCAAAGAAAGCAATTCATATTCTCATATACTTTTATTAAATAATTTTTATCTATACCCTTGTAAAGTGGACGGAAAGATCATGGCTGTTGTAGATTTTATCATCAATACAAAATTACAGGTACTCCTAATGAAGATACATGGCCAGGAGTAACACAACTTCCAGACTACAAGCCACTGCCTGTATACCAGCCAAGTCTAGGCCTTGCTCAAGTGGTACCTCGCTTACCAGCTAGAGGAAGGGACTTGCTTGCCCGTCTACTTACTTGCAACCCTGCCCTACGGATGCCTGCTGATGATGCAATGGCACACGCTTACTTTCATGACTTAAACCCATCCGTGAAGAATGACAGATGTTAACAATCAATACAACCATACCGTTGCACCTCGGAACTCTTGGTTAGTGATAAAAAGACTGATGAGGTGCAAGAGTGTAGTGACGATGAGACAAATTAGAATGTAAAGACTCTTGCAAAGTGCAACAAGTGGATTTTAAACTTATTTATTATGTTCTGTACAGATGTCTTTGTTATTTTTGTAAAAAATATTATGGCTCTCAGCCTGTAGTTATTTGTTAGTTGTATGTACAATGTGTTGCAATGCAAGTAGCTTATCCAGTATCATGTATTGTGAGCACAAACTTGCAGTTGGTGCAATGTGCAGTTTGTGAGAATTTGATTAACAGAAGATCTCATACTCATTGTATATTGGACTTGCAGTCCAAAATCTGATCCAATTATTGATTTGAACCGATCCAATCAAGTTTGTGCTCATGACTCAAACTGGCTACCGACTAATTCACTGGTCATCAGGATCGTGATCAGTGTTCGAATAGATGAATAATTGAAAATGAATTAATTCATTTTTAACCTACATCTATTTGAACACCGATCATGATCATGATGACCAGCGAATTAGGCGGTGGCCCCCCTGTTAATAATAATGATATTAATGCAAATAGCTAGTTTTATCATTAATTATTTATTGTTTATAATAATGCTAATGGCTATAATTTGTGTAACACCTAAGAATTATGTTAGGTACCTACTTCATTATATATGTATAGTCAACATTGATCTCATATTGTTGTTTCTTTTTTTTTTTTATCGTGCTAATGGATTACTGATTGACCTTGTGCAAGACTTCATTGTAAGTTACATAATTTATTGACAGTTTAAAATCAAGGATTTGTAATATAGGGACTTATTATACAAATTATTGGCAGATGTAGTGTAAGGTTAAAATTTTTACTAAGTGTAAATGTAAACAACTTTTTGTAAGTTAAGATTAATAAACATTATTATAAAACTTATAAATATTTATACATTTTCTGCTGCTTCTCGTAACTCTGCGCTGATGATGTCACTGACGCACTCACTGGCTTTACCACTCACTTTCATTGATGACGATGTTGATGATGATTTATAGGAAGATGAACTCTGTTCTATCAACATCTGCGACAGTCCTTTTGCTTCAGACCTTTCTGATGTAGATGCTAAACTTAACTGCTCAGTTAATTCAGACATCCCAAGACTCGACTTACCAAGTGATTCTTTGATTTTATTGGAAGATTCTTCAAGCTTACTTGAGATAGCATCTATTTTTTCAGTGGTTTGCATCAAATCGATTGATGGCTTGTTTGCTACCTCTTGTCCATTAGTCTCTGTATTTGCCTCTTTCAACAATTCTGGTCTCAAAAGACGGCTGTGGTCTTCTTTTAACATTATTTGTTTGTTTTTGATCTTGCATATTTCTTCATTATCTTTATTTTTTACCTCTTTTTGGATAATTGAACTAGTGTTAGTAGAAGATACACTGATTTCGCTGTCAATTTTTTTCTCATTTTTTTGTGCTAATTCTGAACTCTCAACCAGCCCAAAGGTCTTAGTGGTTGAGCTACTTGCACTAGAAACGCCACCGCTAAGCTCTTGGGGTGTGCAAGTAATTTGGGTTTTTCTAGCACTGGCTCCACATATTTTGATAGGTACGATTTTCTCCAGATCCCTCGTATTTTTTTTCTCCGCGATGATTGTCAGAACACCATCTGAAGACATTGTTGATGTTACGTTCTCTGAAGCACAGTGACTGGGCATAGCGTAGCGCCTTTTAAACTGCCTTGTAATAAATCCATGCGTGTCTGGTCTCTCCTCATGTTTTCCCTCCACGATAATTTCAGTGTCCGTCACTTTAACGTTGATTTCTTCCGGGCGAAAATGTTGGACGTCCAACGAAATTTTATAATTACCTTTTTCATTTTCAATGGTTGAACCAAATTCTTTCGAAATGCTTTGGTTATGCCACCTCCATGGTCGAAAATAATTGGATGGCAGGTCGTAGAATGGGTGAAACATATCATATGGATCTGCTAGCCAACGGGCCGGGCAAATCCTAGGAATCTCCATGTTGCGATACGAGGTCGATTGTAGACGGAAGCGACTGAACTGCAAGTGCTCGTGCCAAACGCTTTTATAGACCACTTCCTAAACTAAATAGGATATGGTTGCCTCTTATTATTATATGATAATCAAATATTTAAGCAGAGGATCTTATAAATTTTACAACGTGTACCTAAGATAATAATAAATAGTGGGTATCTAGCTTTCTCGTTTTTCCACGATCTGAAGTAGATACCTACTATAGATCGTGGAAAAATAAGTAGTAAGGTACGGAAAGAAAACTGCCTTTC
This sequence comes from Pseudoips prasinana, assembly GCA_951640165.1. Classification (NCBI taxonomy): domain Eukaryota; kingdom Metazoa; phylum Arthropoda; class Insecta; order Lepidoptera; family Nolidae; genus Pseudoips; species Pseudoips prasinana. The sequence goes on along the minus strand of OX621251.1, from coordinate 23,303,384 downwards.
AAAACACTTTTTGGCGTAGGTAACTTATCAATTTCATAAAGTGATATTCCACAAGTGACGTGGGTTTTTGACTTCTTTGATATCAAATTTGATTTTAAATCTGATGTCGAAGGCTTTTTCATAATTAAATTCTAGCACGTTTGTGGCCAGCAGCCTAACAGTTGGTTCATCATAATGTCGGCAGAATGACGTCCACTGCTGGATAAAGGCCTCTCCAAAATATTTCCACAATGGAGCTGTCTCTATCATTTGGAGGGAAATGTCATAATCGCACCACTTGGTAGACGGGTTGGTGATCGCAGTATGCTGGTCATAGTACCTACACAAAGAGATGCTGCTGCCCATCCTATGATAGATATTCCTTCGGGACGACTTTTACGTCCCGCACGGGATGAGATGGGGTAGCGATATTCTGTTTCTTCAGCCACACAACAGTTGGTTCATACTATTATAAACCGAACATGCCACACATACGTGGATGTTCTGTTTCGAATAGGTATGAAACAGTCCTTAAATTCAGTAAAATTTTGGTCTTTGTTTACCAGGACAACCCTACAATTAATAAATGGCTAGCAATCATTGATTGACTCGAACTTTCTTATAGTATAAATAGCGTGACATACAGATGTGGTGCTCTTATTCTAGGCGGTATAATTAGAATCAATGATCGTATTTCCACAGCGCAGTTCCATTGTTTGTTGTTACTTAGCTCACCTTTATAATGCGTGGCATTAATAGTGTGTTTTTCATTTCATCTTTAAGTGATCGCAATGGTAGCGATAGGCTATTCTGGGTATTGAATTTTGCAAGGGTCCTGTTGCAAGTACAGATTAGGTACTGTTGTATAAGTATATGGAAAGCAAGCCGCCGGACGGGGCCTCGAATCGAAGTCAGTGCTGCTTATGAGCAAAAATTTTGTAAACCTACCGTAATTAAGCAACATTAAGGTATGGGCCTCACAGTGGTTGAACCGGAAGCCTTTAAGTATACTGCATGAAGACTAATTACATACTTCATTTGGTCTGACCGTCGTAGCCGTGCACACGCGTAGACGTTAAAGCCAACATTGTTTGTTACAATGAAAAGCCTATGGCCACCTGGGGCGTCGTGGCCTATCCTCCAGTGACCTTCCGACGTTTTTGTAGGGGCAGCACATGAGGTGTTAGAGATAACCACGGCAAGGACTCATTCCACAACCTCAACGTACGTTGTAATTTTATCGTGAAACTACAGTAGGTACTTAACCTTATAGGTGTCCGGGTGAATGCAAGTTAATCTGACCAACTTATACAAGCAGAATATTAGTTGTCGGCATTCCTAAGCTGAAAAATATATGGATTTTTACACAAGCTAGCTATATTAGCTGATTAGCAAGCTTGTTTGATGAAAAGGGAAAAAAAATCTATAAATTCTTCGGCACCATGCATGGTTAGATGGAGCTGCACTCAAGACTCCACACTACATTTACCTGTTTACTTTAACACTAAATCTAGGTCAAAAAGTACTTAAAGGGATCCTCTAAGTACTGTTACCTAGTATAAAATTAAATGTACCTAAAACTTTGTATGTTTGTTACACTTACACAAAAACGCCAACGCGGGTTGAATTCGGTCGCCGCAGCCTAGTTGGTAGTGCTCCTGCCTACGAAGCTGGTGGTGTGATGAGCACGAATATCTGTTTCTGAGTCATGGATGTTTTCTATGTATTTAAGTATTTAGCTATCTATATAAGTATGTATATCGTCGCCTGGTACCCATAGTACAAGCTTTGCTTAGTTGGGGGCTAGGATGATCTGTGTGACATTGTCCTAAAAAAAAAACAAAAAAAAACGTAATTAGGAATGAAGATAGCTTATACCCGGACTTCATATACAGGTACTACAATACAATAATTGTCTAACGGCGCACATAGGTCAAAATTCAACATTTACGCGGCCATAATTATTTGTTCACTTAAATCTTGCCTGCATGATATTATATGTCTAATAAGAGTATTTATTTTAATTTAGTTAAGTTTTTTGTAAATTAAGGTAAAAAAAAATCATATTAAACTCACATAATTATTTATTATACCCAAAGAAACACACACTAAATATGCAAAATTTGTACAATATTACAAGCACACGTTAATACAACGGTTGGAAAACAATAAATTAAGCACTATAGTGCTATTTAAAACAAATTCTGTATTTATTACGATAAAATTAAAATATATAACAAAGTATACAACATATGTAACTAATTTTCTACAACAAATCTATGAGAAATTCTACACAAAAAAATATTACATAATAGATTCATCTTGCTGCTCACTATATGAGTCTGGTTCGTTGGTGTTAGTATCTTCTGCCATTAGCATGTTTATTGTTTCCGGGCTAAATGTTCTGGAGATAGATCTCTTCTTGGGCCTCAGGCTGCTAATAAGTGGATCCGAACTTAGTAGTAATCTATGGTACACATCAATATTACAATGCTCTCTGGAAAATTTCCTGGCGAAGTTTTCGCGATATACACGGAAGTGTTTATTCCGGGCCTCTGCGGCTTCTTCTGATAGCTGACCTATTGGTAGCAAAGCATTTTCTATTATAGTGGCACCATGTGTCAATATTTTATGCATGGTCGGAGTCATAGGGTGCCATCCATATAGGCTGACGTATAATTTTGCTGTGTCTTTGGCATAACAATCGTATTTCTGTGCATCAATCTTATGTCCACTGGAAATTGTCTCCAATATAACTTTTAATCTGTAAATCAGTTCGTAGTTTATCCCGGTTATATCTGCTGCCAGATGTGGATTTTCAAAAAACCTTCTACTGGTGTTACCATCATTAGTATTTCCGAAATTCGTTTTGGGCATGTCTACCAATAACCCAGTTTCAATCCGAAATCTTTCTTGAATTTGCTTCTTTGTTTTTTCTTCTAGTTCTTTTTCTTCCTGAGACCTCTTTTCCCTATATTTTTTTACTGGTAATTTATATTCCAAATGTAAAACACTTTCAAAAAGTCTAATTCTGGCATGCAATACAGAAAGCCCAAAGTTAACACCCGTAAAACTTGATGTTTCCTTGTTATCCATTATGTTGTTGAAGTCTTTCGATGTTGCACCACAAATATAGCACCGACTAGTTGACTTTGTTCCGGTTGCAGCATTGCATACTTTTCCATCTACCATAGTCATCTCAAAAGAATGTCCAAAAGATAATTTTGTTTCTTTCAATATTATTTCTGTGGGTTTCAGTGCTTTCACAGACTCTTCAACGTATCTTATATCTTCTTTTGTTACGTCAGTAGACTCTTTTACAAACCGAAATCTTATTGGGCGGCAGAATCGTGGGGACGAAGGCGTGGGGTTCTGCCAGATAACTTTATTTTTATCCTTTCCACATACTATTCTAAGAGGCACAAACGAGCTCAGAAATATATTTACATCTGATTCACCATCACTATTAAAGTTTTGTTTGTATTGTGCTTGCTGGGAGCCATCGCAACCCCATTTACAAATTATATTCAAAGAATTTCTTTGTTCTTCGTTAAGCGTCAATAGCACTTCTTCCAAGAAAATTGATAACCGGTTTACGGTATTGTCAATAAGACTTTGTAAGCTGCTTTCCGCGCAGATATCTGTGACCCGTAGACATTCCTTTGGTGGATAACATTCTTGTTTTGCTTGTAACAATAGATAATATGAGGGTAAAATACCTTGTTGGTGTACCGAATAATCTCGTACTGACGTCTAGTTAGATCAGTCTCAACAAACATAGTTAAAGCTTGTAGTGGTGTCAGAGGAGTAACACTATCTTTATTTTCTTTTTCATTTACTGCTTTTCTGTATTCGTTCGCTCGACTAGGGAAATTTGTTATTTCTTTTAGGATTTTCGACGCATCTCTTTTTCCGTGTACTCTTAAGGATGTTTGTGCAGCGTGAACGATGACGTCATCTCCCACAGTTGCTCGAATTTCTTCTGTTTTACGACGCTTGCTTCGTTTACTTAATTCGTCAAACGATTTCGAGGGCCGTCCCGGCCGATTCAACGATTTTACAGGTAGTTGAAAAGTTCCATTTAACCAATTCTCATTGTTTTTTAAAAAAACCTCTTCTTTTCTGTGGCTTTTTGCCCATTTGTCCTTCAAGACTGATTTAAATAAAGAAAATCTTAGTTTTATATCTTTTATGTCCTCATCAGTATTGCCATAGTTCAATAATAAATAACTTTCTAAGTAATTCACTTTTGCATCGAAATTCGGTAAATTTTCATCTTTCATAATTTGATAAAGATATTTCCGGGTAACAATTTTCACACCTGATGTGCTTGAAGTACCTACAACAACAAAAAGTAGAGATTACCTAACTAATAAAAAAATATATATTTTTTCATATAAAATCTTAACGACTAAAAAGGGCCACCGTCTTGTCATCCGCACTCTTCCGCAGCTAGTTTTGTGTTCTCTCTTAGTCAAAGTATTGTACTTTAAAATAAAAAAAGAATGATGATCGTATGTCATCGTGAAATACAACAAACTTACCTTTAAAGTTGAAAATTACTTAAAAATTTGTATAGAAAAGCACCATGTGTTTGAAACCGCCTAATAATTCGAATTGTGCATTTAGGGTAAGTAAACAATAGTGAAAATAAAGCATCATACCTGGGTTTATGGAATCCATAACTTTCACTTCAAAAACTGTCACAGAAAATAAAATATTGATGTTGTAACTTTTGTTGTGTTTATAACTTTAAGTAACAAAAACGAGCGCACGGGTTGACGGTCAAGTACCGACTACCTGTGTTCGGTCGCGATGTACCCCAGGTAGGTGGTGGAGGTCAGTTATGATTCTCGAAACGTTCTTCTAGCTCTGCATGTGCAATTTTATATGATTACCGTAAGTTTTTAAAATTCAATTTTGGCCGCATAGATCTCAAAAATTGACGTATGTGCGGCGGGGCGCAGCAAGTCATTCATAAGAGAGGTAGGGCAGCCCCACTAGGGAAGTAACTCCATCTCTTCAGAAGACATTCCTTAATAATAACATTAATATGTTGTTTCTACATGTGTGTGGTGAGAGCAACATTAGTTTGCGGTTTTTTTTCAATTCCGGTAACACTCTTGCGTACATTGGCGGCGGTGATCACTTAGGTAGGTACTTCATCATCCAACGGTTCATCATATTTGAGTTGTGGGGATTCCGAATATCCTACCCTACTTGGTTATCGATTATCATGCGAGCCAGTGTTAGCATTTCTAACCGGAAACTGGAAAATGCATGACGCGGCGCGCCGCCGGCGCAATGCGGATTCAATTCCTAGAACCCGTAACGAGTCTAACCGATTAACGTCGTAATTCTTCGATACCGTTTGGTGAATAACTGGACTATGTTTTTTCTATACTGGCTTCTGTCCGAGACTTCGTCCGCGTGGAATTTTAACTTTGTGCTAACGCTAACTTTAACCCGCGTCTTTATTTACATAGAAGGTAAAATTATATTTTCAATAACATGGAACCACCGCCCTTCCCCCTCATGACTGCCCGCCGGACTTAACCGTACATCATAAATATGTGCACAGTAAACTGCGATATCTCCTAAGATAATCATTGAAATCGAATGATGTAAATGGCAATTTAGTTTGACATTAAATACTTGTGATGAATAATGTATTTATTTGGTTAGGGATTAACATCATGTTTATAAAAACACCTTCGTTAATAATGCATTATTTTAGAACTAATTTGGTTAGCATTAAAAAGGTTAGGTAAGTATAGTGAGCCACCTCGGGGCTGCAACGGCAGTCAGAGAATTGTCCTCTACTGCCGCCATATGCTAGCAGCTCCGGGAAGACAGCGATCTGTTTGGGGCGCAGTCGCTGTGCCGGACTGGCAGGAGTCAACAACAGGGGAGGGCAATCCAGAGCCCTCCCAGGGTACATCTGGGACATGGAGCAAAAGGGGGGCACCATAGCAGCGTTCCCGGGGCTCCCCCCATTAGGCGCCAAGAGAAGTCGACGGCAGGTTGTTTTTCGGTGCGAGTCCGACATACCCACCCGTAGACACTTTTTCTTTAAAAAAAAAGGTATACTTGTGAGCCAACCATAAAATATAAAGAATGTAGTAGTATTATAAAGTAATAGTTGTATATTAAATATATGTGTAGTAGTAGGTATAAAGATATGTCGCGAGCTTTTTAGGGTTCCGTAGCCAAATGGCAAAAAACGGAACCCTTATAGATTCGCCATGTCTGTCTGTCTGTCCGTCCGTATGTCACAGCCACTTTTTTCCGAAACTATAAGAGTTGTACCTACTGTTGAAACTTGGTAGGTAAGTAGATGTATTAGGTGAACCGCATTAAGATTTTTACACAAAAATGGAAAAAAAAACAATAATTTTGGGGGTTCGCCATACATAGAACTGATACTCAAATTTTTTTTTTCATCGTACCCATACATGTGTGGTGTCTATGGATAGGTCTTCAAAAATGATATTGAGGTTTCTAACATCATTTTTTTTCTAAACTGAATAGTTTGCGCGAGAGACACTTCTAAAGTATGATGTACATTACCATGGAAACTAACAACGAAAATTGGTTTGAACGAGATCTAGCAAGTAGTTTTTTTTTAATACGTCATAAACCGCAATTTGCTTTCATTTAATCAACTGATATACCTACTTGCTGCTACGGAACCCTTCATGTGCGAGTCCGACTCACACTTGGCCAGTTTTTTCTAGAACTATTAGTATTTAAGTCAAACATTTCTGTTATACTTACTTACGTTATGTAGGTAACTAACGGTTTATACCGCGCATGCCGGAATAGCTCGCAGATGGCAGAATTTTTTCCTAGTGACGTGAAAGAGTAGGTATCATCCATATTTACAAACTTTCGCATTTGTAATATTAGTTGGATTTAATTTCATACACATTCTTAAATTGAATGCATACCTACATTATGCTCACCACTAATATGAATTGTGTTGGCAAGTGTTTTATTATTTTTATATGAGGTGTAACATAAGTAGTAGGTAGCTTAATTTGCCCTGGAAACTGAGCAACATGTCAAACATTAAACACACAAACTACTACCGAATGTGAAACAGGCGACAATGTACAACTTAATGGAGCTAGGTTGGACCCTGTTGAATCAACTGTGTTCTTGGGTAGGTATTAGTGATGTGCCGGATCGTCAAAAATGTAGATCCGCGAATACGGATCTGAATACGGATATTTGATGTCAAGATCCGCAGATACGGATACGGATCTTAACTTTCTTACTCAATCGGTGTCGGTGTGCGCGATCTTGAGTTGAGACATGTTTTGGCTTGCATTGCGCGGCGGGTTTTTCTTTTGTTTTGTTTTAGTTTAATGTGACACTGGGCAGCATAGATAGGTAACGTTTGTGTTTGCTATTGGTACATGAGTTTAAAAAAATGTCTACAAAGAAGTTTAGTAGTGTAATTTGGAATTATTTTGGGATAATAAATGATGAATGTGCAAAGTATAAAATTTGTGATGGAAAGTATTCTCGTAAGGGTAAAGGTACAACTTCCTTAAGAAATAATTTACAAAGAAAACATATAATAATTCAATAAAAAAGTATCTGTATTGAATTTAATAAATTTTTGTTGCTGCCTAATCACCTATTTAAGCCGAAGAGTAAGGCGCACTAACGCCAATTGCTTTAAATTGTTAGCTACTAAACCAGATCTATTTTAAATAATTGTGGACCGTCAGAATCCCTTCGCCTTAAAGAATTTTATCTATAAATTTAAAATTAATAAGGTAAATAGATCCGTAAAAGATCCGCCAAAAAGTAACGGATACGGACACGGATACGAATCTTTCTTCTGCCTCGGATATCCGCGGATACGGATACGGATATCCGGCACATCACTAGTAGGTATCACTATTGACTCAAAGCTACAATGGAACCCACAAATAGAAAAACTGTCCGGCAAATTAAGTTCTGCAGCATATGCAGTGAAAACTATTAGACGGCTGAGTATGTTGACACAGCTAGAATGGTTTATTTCAGTTGTTTTCATAGTGTAATGTCCTATGGAATTCTTCTCTGGGGTAGCTCGGCTGACATTAACACCATATTTATATTGCAAAAAAGAGCTGTAAAGCTATCTATAATCTTGACCCGAGAGTGTCTCTAAGAGAAAAGTTCAAAGAGGTTAAAATTCTAACTGTACCATCTCAGTATAATATATGAAAGCTTACTATATGTACATAAAAATATTGATTCCTTCTGTAAAAGGAGCGATACACATAATGTAAATACTAGATATAAGAATAATCTCATATTGCGTCTCCACAAAATAAGTAACTCTTTTATGGGGCAATGTATAAGATTCTATAACAAACTTCCCAAATATATTAGAGAATAGTCTACAAATAAGTTTAAAAGAATTATTAAAGCCAAATTGTGTAGCAGGGCATATTACAAAATTTCTGATTATTTAAGTGATAAAAGTGCTTGGGATTGAGTTGTTCTGAGTCAACACACATGATTGTAATTAATCTTAAGTATCTATATTTCATTTAAAAAAAGGATTCCTACTGAGTTTTCTGGCAGTGTTTCTCAGTAGCTGCCACGTCATGCACTGCACGGTAGGGTGAAAACAATATGACGATTCCACAAAAATGTAAAATTTTCACGGAATAAAGAATTTTTGACTTTGACTTCCCCAAGAAAAAGATTCACTTCACTTACACGGAAACGGGTAGGAAAAAAGGCCAGTGTTCGACCTCAAAATGAATAAAAAACAGGCCAAGTGCGAGTCGGACTGGCCTATGAAGGGTTTCAGTTGATTAAATGAAAGGTAAATTGCGGTTTACGATTTATTAAAAAATAACTACTTACTAGATCTCGTTCAAACTAATTTTCGGTGGAAGTTTGCATGGTAATGTACATCATACATTTTTATCATTCTCTTATTTTAGAAGTTTAAAGGGGGGTGGGACACTCATTTTACCACTTTGGAAGTGTCTCTCACGCAAACTATTCAGTTTAGAAAAAAATGATATTAGAAACCTCAATGTCATTTTTGAAGACCTATCCATGGATACCCCACATGTAAGGGTACGATGAAACAAAATATTGTGTTTCAGTTCTATATATGGGGAACCCCCATTATTGTTCTTTTTCTATTTTTGTGTAAAAATCTTAATACGGTTCCCAGAATACATCTACTTACCAAGTTTCAACAGTACAGCTCTTATGGTTTCGGAAAAAAGTGGCTGTGACAAACGGACGGGCAGACATGACGAATCTATAAGAGTTCCGTTTCTTGCCATTTGGCTACGGAACCCTAAAAAGCTAGGTAGGTTAAATATGTATGTATTTCGATGAAGATTAGCCAATTACACAGGACATATTATAGTGCACAAGTGTGTGCGCAAACACGGGCACTTTCTACTCCATCACTCTCATGATCCGATGGGACGACTAGCGACACGACCGGAAAGAGGTCAGGTACAGGACCGACGGCTTTACGTGCTCTCCGAGGCACGGGAGTGTAATACCGCCAACTTGCAGACTTCGGGCTGATGATGAGAAATTTCTTTTAATGGAAATATCCCAAAATCACCTTTTGGCCGACCCGGGATTTGAATCCAGGACTTCATTTTCTGCTTCTTGGTCTTGGTAGCGGTAGCGTGGTTGAACACGCTACCGCTAGATCAACGAGGCAAAGAAATATAATTAGGAATATAAAACACATTTAGATCATAAAAAAAATTATTGTTTATTTTTTCTATAAAAAGCATCTCGCAAAAATAGACTCCATATTACTTGATGCAAGAGGCAGCTTGATGCAAACTAGGGAATGTAAGTTTATGGCATCATCAGTATGAAGTACTATAACCAATTAACTGCTTTGTTGGTCTTGCATATAAACCACCAGAATAAAATGTTCTAGCAAATTATGCTGAGGTGGTGTCATTTCAGGCTTGGACAGACAACAAGTGTATTTGTTTTTATTTTATTTTTTGTTATTTTATATTTTTGTTGTCTGTGCAATTTTTGGAATAAATTAATTTTTCTTCTTTTTTTCTTTCATATTACACTACAGATAGTGAAGTCCCAACCACGACTTTGGAGAAGAAACATCCTGTGCATTCATTACTACAGCCAGCTAAGAACAATATCATTTGTATTATCAATACATTTCCATTTCTGCCCTTTTTCGTTTTCTGTGATTAGCTACCATATTCGCAGTGGTTAATACACTGTCCCCTCGCTGTAACCAAGTGGCAAGTGCTTTCTCAGTTGCTGCTGCTTCCGCTGCCTGCAGCCGCTCACTCACTGACAGAGGTTGCACAGCACCAACTGAGTCTGTTGCTACACTGGCTGATAACAACATTCTGAACCGTTGCCGGAAAGACTGTAAAGCAATTAAGGTTAATAGCGGCTTCTAAACATTACAATGAATGTTGAGTGGCAATGGTTAAAAATTTGGGTTTGATCCTTTTATTAGATGAGCAAGACTGGACTTATAGAATTATATTAGTTAATAGATTTATTAAGTTAAGTTACTGCTAAACTCTTTTTACAAAAAACTGTTGGTGTTTTAGAAAGAATTGCCTTTTATTACCTAATCGGATTTAAAATTATGGTACCTATATTCAAATATTAAATTTTTCAGTGCACCAACAGTAGTGCAGGTAGTCCAAAATATATACAAAAAACAAATGAAGAATGATTTGTGACTAACACAATTGGGTGCTAAGAGTTAGACATACCATTCAAAAGGAAAACAATAGGTATGTAGGTATATAAAAAATGGATACTTACATTAAGTAGTGTAGAAGCTACCTCTCCTTTGATATCGTGTTTAGCTATATAACAACCAAGTTCATAAAAGTATTGGCTTAATTTATGCATGTCTACCGTACAAGCATCAGCATTCAGAATCTCTCTGTACGAATCTTTGTATATCTTGGGTAACTCCACTGTTACTAGAGGAGGCCGTCTTGAGAACAAAGAGTCTGCTAACCATAAAGGTATCTCCACATTTGCTCCAGCTTTTAAGTCATCTTCTGCGGCTGAAGGATCTAAGAAACCTAAAACACAATATTTAAATACAAATCTCCATTGCTTTCATGGTTCTACAATTTTTGAAATATATTATGTCCCACGTTATAATCTTAACGTTTAACCACGACAATATTTTATCACTAACCCATTTTTGGTAAATCATGTAGAAATTTACAAGGTATTCTTTCATTGGTAACTAAAATATCAGATATAGAAAGATAATTATTATTCTCCATAATATTAAAAACTATTTATACCGCGCAATGTTACTTAATAAATAAACAAACATAACTTTAAACCGGCAACCTCCATTAACTTTAAACAGTTTAAACTGTTTTTTTTTTCAAGCAAAGAGGATGTACGATATTTCAATTTTCAAGCTATACTCTGTCCATATTACGCTAGTCTTTGCCAAATACTCTTTGGTCTTTGCTCAACTTTATTTATGGTAAATTCATTTTTTTTTCATCAGTTCGAAATTAGTGACGCCCTCACACTTAACCGATATAACATAATAATCGATTTTGTATTAAATGACTTGCAATCGATTAATGCATTGAAATATTTATAGTTTAAATTAATTATTCATTTATTAATTTTATTAAATTATTTAAAAAACTAATTAGGTATAGAAACTATATCTATGACTCCATGACTAATTAGGTCAAAATATTGGAATACAAGTTCAAAACAAGAGCTAACAATAACATTTAAATTTATAGCGTTATTCGCAATGAGATTAGATTTACGCTGTGCATTGCAAATGATGTTAAAAACTAATATTTACTTAACCGTTCGGATATTATTTTCTACATCTTTCACATTCAACTGTAAACATATCAGTCGGACATGTTTCTAGAAAACATAGCCGATGGGAAACACCTACGTCTTCTGAAAAGGGTGTTAGCATGAGAATCCTAAATTTATTCTGCTAATATGATCGTTCGTAGCTTGACGCAGCCCCTTTCCTTTCCATTTTGTAGAGGGTGCTGGTTCAAGACCTGCCGGACGATTAAATTTATGAGACTAACCTCTTAATTCAATACTGTGTCACAACAACTTCTAACAGTCTTCTGTCTCATTCACACACTAATTTTCCGGTGATTTTTAATATTTTCTATTTTTAGGGTTCCGTACCTTGACAGAAAAAAACGGAAACCTAGTAGGATCACTTTGTTGTCCGTCCATCCGTCCGTCAGTCATGACCCTTTTTGTCAGGAACGCTGGCCAGGTATCAAGCTGTAATTTATACGAAATACTCAGGTGTACTGTCCCTTGGAGCTGTGAAAGAATCAAACTTCTTAGCCAACGCAATTAAGAGATACAGCTGTTTATGCCGTAAATTTTCGACACTCGCAAGGGAATCTAATCCTACAGGGTAGTTTCCGTGAACTCAAAATCATGAAATTTGATGCGAAGCAACGTTTTATAGCACAGATAATGGAAAAATTGTGAATATCGAAAATGTTTAGTTACATCATATAATAAAAATATTTTTAATATTTTTAAACTTACTACCCCTTTCCTTATGTACACGTGTTAACGTTTTATAACGTTTGCTACCGATTATTATGAATAAAAGGTAAAATTCGTAAGATATTATTGTTTATTCAGTCAATGCATTAAAGACTTTCTTCAAGAACAAGGGTTCCTACCTGGTGAAGATCCTTGTTTCTTCTCGATGAAGAGGGGAGAAGGTAGACTATTACTAGCCCTATATGTTGACGATGGTATGAAGTCTATTGAGAAAGATCAATGGTGCAAAGCCATGGATGAAGAAATAAGATCCTTGGAAGAGAACCAAACATGGGACTTAGTGCCATTGCCCAAGGGACGCAAAGCCATATCTAGCAAATGGATTTACAAGATTAAGTGAAACTCAAATGGGTCTATAGATAAATACAAAGCCAGACTTGTTGCGGTTGGCTATTCTCAAAAGAAAGGCGTGGATTTTGAGAAGACTTTCAGTCCAGTAACAAAAATAAGCACAATCACAATACTATTGCCGCTCGAGACAATATGGTCTTAGCTCAATTTGACGTATCCACCGCATTCCTTTATGGAAGCTTAAATGAGGAAATCTATGTCAAACAGCCTGATGGATATAATAATGGGACTAACGAAGTATGCAGATTGAAACGAAGTTTATATGGGCTAAAGCAAGCGCCATTATGCCGGAACAATTGCATTAAAGACTTTCTTCAAGAACAAGGGTTCCTACCTGGTGAAGATCCTTGTTTCTTCTCGATGAAGAGGGGAGAAGGCAGACTATTACTAGCCCTATATGTTGACGATGGTATGATTGCTGGTACCTCACAGGTACTAATTGATGAGTTCCTCGAGAAGCTTGAGAAGCGATTTAAAATAAAGGCCCAACGTAACAAGAAATCTTATTATTTTCTAGGACTTGAGATACAAAGAGAGAAAGATTATATCAAAATACATCAAGGTGCCTACACTAAAAAGGTGCTTGAGAGATGGTATGGAAAATTGCAAGGCTGTTGCTACACCAATAGTAAAGGACTCTGAATTGAGAGAAGAAGCTAAAGGAGCACATGGCTTTCCATACAGAGAGGCCGTTGGAGCCCTTGCATACCTGATGGTGGGAACAAGACCCGACATAGCTTACGCCGTTGGTGTTGCATCCAGACACCTAGAAGCTCCTACAAAAACAGATATAGCAAAAGTAAAGTGAATATTACGATATTTAAATGGTACGCGAGAGTTTTGTCTTACCTATAGGAAAGGCACTAAGAAAGAACTGGTCTGTTACAGTGATGCTGACCATGGTGGAGATCCCAACACTGGAAGATCAACTTCAGGTCTAGTATGTGTCTATGGAGGACTGATATCATGGAGAAGTCAACTGCAGACATCAGTTACAATTTCAAGCACTGAAGCAGAAATTGTAGCTGCCAGTGAAGGAGTCAGAGAAATCATATGGCTCAAGCGATTAATTGAAAATGTAGAACAATTAACGAGGATTCCTGTTCTATATGTGGATAACGAATCAGCTATCAAATTGGCTCAAAATCCGCCGTATGAGTTCCACAATAGAACTAAGCACATCAAGTTGCGGCATTTCTTTATTCAAGAAGCTGTAGCTGATGGAAATATGAGTACTGCAAAGATTGAAACTGAAAACCAAATTGGAGATATGTTAGCAAAGCCACTGTACAAACCAAGATTGGTACAACTATGCCGACAGATTGGGCTGGAAGCATGACACAAAATGTTGTGCTGTTGTACTCTGGGCACCATAAGCTTCAAGAGAAGATGTTAGAGTTCGTATACTCATTGGTGTGAAGCTATGGTTAGAGCTGGCCGGTTGCCAACACCAAAAGTGTAACTTGTCAGTATGTTTTCAAATAAAACAATTGATATTTTTCATTGACTGAATAAACAATAATATCTTACGAATTTTACCTTTTATTCATAATAATCGGTAGCAAACGTTACAAAACGTTAACAACACGAAGAGATATTACGTTGAAAGTCTAGAATACCTGTACAGCAATTTAAGCCGCATATTTTCAAACTCACACACAAGGGAATCAACACCTAAAGGTTGTTTATACAGTCGACGTAGAATCTTAAAATTTGGCAAGAAGCCATTTGTGTTGAAGCCAAGTGTTTTTATAACACGTATAAAGGATTTTTTTACTTCCATTGCCTTTTTTTATTATAAGCAAGAGAAGCCCTGCAATTCCTGTGCCGAGGAAATTGGTATGGCTAGGCACATGCTAGTAGGTTGTACGGTGCTCATAGATAGGTGTCATTACTCACGACACGCGACGCCACGGCAGGGTATTAGAAATCATACGTGAAGCTGTGTGTCTCTCGGTCACTAGGGCAAACAAGGGATTGACTACAAATATAAGACACGTAGACTTTGTTAAGGAAGGCTTAGTAAAAAAATCCAAGCAAAAGCCTTATTCAATCTTAAATGGTGCAAATATATTACAAAATCCCATAGGATATTGGTGCTTCGCCATCTAGACTTGACATATTCCTTTACTCACGAAAATTAAAACGCGTCGTGCTCGCTTTCGTACCGTGGGATACCTACATCAATGTGTTCAAAAGATCAAGACGAATCAAATACAAACAAGTATTAAGTACGACTTATCAAATGAATTAAGCAGAAACGGTTTTGTGGTTAATTTATATGCTGTGGAAGTATCTGCGAGGGAAGAGGCGGTGGGGAACTCTGAGAGACAGAGAAGGTGAGCGTTGATGCATCACAGGGATGTTAACACTGTCTTTTTTCATTTTGGTACGACAGGAGGTAGGCACGCATGCCACGCACAAAAAGTAACTGCGGGTGGGTTTGTCGGATTCGCACCGGCTAAACCTAACCTGCCGTGTTACGAAAGTATGTGTACAAATTGTTAATTACTGTTTTGTGTTTGAAATTACTAACAGATAAACAACAGATAATAACTATTAGATAATTATTTAACGCTCCATACATAATTAGAAATACTAATTTATCTTTCTTCTATAGATCGATTACTCGAGTTCATATTTTAAATATAAATTTTAGCCGAATTATGGAAAACAGAGGGAAGCTGTAATAACGATATTTTATCATTTTAAGGTTTCTTTTAACAAAACAATCTTAACATTTTGTAAAAAGACATTTGCTGAAAAAATATTGGTAATATTGATGGAAAATTATATAGTTTACAATTCCCATTGTTTTATCTTTAATATATACTGCCCAGTATACTGGGATTTATGCGTATATATATTTTAATACTTATCACCATTGATCTTTTAGATTAACTAGATCAAATCGATATTATTGAATTAATATTAGTGCTATAAATCGATAAAACATATGATCAACAATCGATCTTAGATCGCCATCTCTAGTCCAGTGTTCAGGTTTTGTCGGCGTTGGTATGTCAAATATTCGGGCTTGAATTGAATTTTATATTTGAGACTAACCATATAATTTGCATTTTGCCATCCAAATTCCTAATAAGATTTTATTAATTGTAATTATGTAGTCGCTGTTAAGCTGAATGTTATGAACAATACTTATAAATTTTGTGAAATACGTGTATTACTTTACAGCGTCATTAAATATATAACTTTGAGAATTTCGATTGTATACGTTCAAAATGTCTGGGTAAGTAAGTTTTCATTATATGTTGCCGTAATATAACAATTTTGTTGTTCCAATATTTTATACCTACCTACCAGTCCTATCATATTTTGGATCGTATTCCCGCCCATTATTTCCCCCCGGTAAAATGTATAACACCTCCTAAAATCAGATAAACAGTCTGTAAATTGCACTCTTTAATTAAATAATTTCCTATTTTTGTGCTAGAAATATAATCAGTAGGGTATTTGGCAGTGTTTTATAGAATTCATCACTAACCAAAATTGTTCATAACAGAAAATCTTACACCATGCGAGAAATGAAAATCATAGTGGACTATTTAGTTGAAACCAAAGCATATGGTGATACGAAAGGAAGAAAAATGTGGATGGATTTTGCAAGCAGTAAGGTAATAATATATCATGGGTTATGACAATTGCAGCTACGGTTATAATTTTATACATCTTATTTTTACCAGTTTCTAGTACAAGTATGCAAATTATTAATAATATATCCATCTTACAGTTAGTAAACAAAACTTTGTATAAATAATCAAAACATTAACAATTTTACTGCCAGTGGAAGAATTCTGAAGCTCAAATTTTAATACCATGGCCTTAGCTGTTAAAACATTGCTTAAATATAATATACAATGACAAATTGTTTTCTTTTAGCTCACTGATAGAACCTGGCAAAGTTTAAAGGAAACATTTCTGAAGAGAATCCTTCCAGATATTCACAATCCTTACTACAAACTTACAGTGGAACAAATTAACAGTTTTCGAGCAGGGTATGTTTTTAACAGCCTTTATATTATTGTCTGTTCTTATGTTTTTAAGAATGTTTTCATTAATCTTCTATATATATTTGTTTATAACTTCCAAATGACTGCACCAAATGGGATAAATCTTTCTTTAATGTGTTTGTTGTCAGAAGAAAATTTTTATGAATAAATTAAAACAAAAACAAATATTTAATGAGCAGTGATCAGAGTAGGTAGATTGATTTTTGGTACTTGTATCATAAATGCACACAGAAAGAATAACATGGATAAGCCATTTTCCGGAAAGTAATTCCGGTATTTCCGGATTCAATTAAATATTGTTAATGTTGGTAGTGATATTATTCCTACTCAATTCAAAATTTAAAGGAAGGTATCAAAACTAAATTAATTCATTATTTATCTGTTGAATAATAAAAACAATCGAATTCTGGAAGCTTTAATTTTTATTTTTTTATTTTTAGCCTTTTATGGCTAGAACTTTTATAGATAGACATAAATTGTTGCACTTAAATTTAAATATTTTCATAGGGGTCATGGTAATTTGCATTAAGGGTAGAATAAATGACGGGGCCCCATAGAGGGCCAATGC
Source organism: Pseudoips prasinana (assembly GCA_951640165.1). Classification (NCBI taxonomy): domain Eukaryota; kingdom Metazoa; phylum Arthropoda; class Insecta; order Lepidoptera; family Nolidae; genus Pseudoips; species Pseudoips prasinana. The sequence continues at coordinate 23,285,870 of OX621251.1, read as the reverse complement.
CTGCTGGGGTCGTGAGACTGTTCTAAGGATGCACCACGACTCTGAAACGTAAAGGGCATACGAAGGAACAGGTTGATTTTAGTCAGATTTTAGTACCAAAAAAAAGGGGTAGAATAAAGAAAAAAGATAAAAATACACATTGTTTATTGTTAAATATGTACATTTTACATTTATTCACATTTTAATCTTCATCGATTACAATGTCAGCATCCTGGTAATCCTGATCTTTACAATTAAAATATATAAATATGAGTTTCTCAAATGAGTATGTCAAAGGAGCAAATTTTAAAAAAGGTAAGTATTAAATTATGTGCTTAATTTTTTTCAATGGCCTCACTATATTCTCTAAGTGTGACTAAATCTGGGTTTCGTTCTATTTTATTTTTTATATTTTCTGAATTGCACTGATTTATAGCATCTCTGACGTTGTCAAATGATAAAGTGAATCTGTCAACGATAAATTATGCTTTTGCAATTCTTTTAAAGACAAATGAATTATAAAATAATTGTCTTTAATGTAATTTAAATCTTCTTTTAAATTTTCTTTTTCTATAATATTTTTTGCCTCTCGAATAGATACCGCATCAGAGCTACTTAAACAAGATAATACTTCTTTTATTTTTTCAAAGTTTTGAGCGTAATAAAATGCTGCCTCTAACCAAGTGCCCCATCTTGTAACAACTGGTTGGGGAGGTAGCGGCAAATCTGGATATTTTTCTTTAAAAATTTTGACTCTACTTGGTGCTTTCAAAAATACCTTTTTAACATTTGCTATTAAAATGTTAACATCGTGATATTCTAACCTAATTTGCTCAGATACGCGATGAAGAGAGGTCGCCAAACATGTTACGTGCTTCATTTCAGGTAAGTATTGTTTTAAATTTCGTCCTGCAGACAGCATATATGCAACGCTATCAGTGCAGAGGACAAGAATGTTACCTACCTTCGATTCAAAAGAATCTTCCCAAAAGTTTTCCAAACATTCTAACACAAATTGCGTGATTGTTTGTCCATTAACTACAGTTAGCATTTTACATGCTACCAAATAAGGTCTAGTCAAATTGCTAGGATGTAATGGTTTTATTAAAAAATGGACTATATAGCGACCTAAAAAGTCTGTCGTTTCATCTAATGATATCCATAGTTTCTCATTTTTATAATTTTGCCGAATCGAATTGATTTTATTCTTAAAAAACTTGTCCAAGTAAACTTTCCGTAACTGTGATTCATCTGGCAGAGTACGATTAGTACACGTACAACAACACATATATTTTTTAAAGAAATCTTGAAAAGTAGTATTTTTCATCTGAGACCACGGAATATTGCACAAAATGAGAAATTTTATAAGATCGAAATAAAATTCCTCTTCGGGCCGCTTAAACTTTTCCTGGTGTACTGCTCCTTCGATATGTCTTTTAACGTTTCCTTTATTTATGGTTTTCAAATGGCTTTCACATTTTGAACAGTATATTGTACCACTAGCGTGATCGTAAAGTAGTTCGGGATGACAGGATATCCATTTTTCTACAGTTTCAGCCTTGACGTTTGCCATATCTGAACTTTGTTTTAGAGATGGAACCTCGTATATATCACCTAAAACAAAGACATGAAAAAATTACATTTTATTTAGTTTATTTAGCTTACTCCGTTTGTTTTATTTTTCGTGGATCAAATTTAGTCATTGAAATTTTACCCTCTTCCTGTCAACCGATTGATCTAAAATTTGGTATTCACCTTTGATTCTGGTGACAATACAATTATGTATATTCAATATTATTGTCAATCCAAAATGGCTGCCGCTACAAGATGGCGGACAACTTATTTTTTTTTTCAATTCCATCAATATGGGTATCAAATGAAAGGGCTTGTTACGTAGAATATTTTGTAGAGAAGTAGATAAGGCCTATAGTAATTTATTTTACCAATACATTGCAAGAGGACACAGGGCATTCAAATTATATACGGATTCCAGTACAATGTCGGTTAATAGTGGAGTTAGCTGAATTGCGACTACATTACTAGAATATCATAATTTTGTTTCGCACTAAGCTCACTGGTTCATACTCTATTAAAGATTTAACAATATTAAGACTCATGGTATGTTCAGCAGGTTAAGCGAACAAACACAATACTAAAAATATTCTTATAGTACATCCAAACATGCTTTATACTCCTTGTAACTAGTAAAATATTACTTACCAAAGCTTGGTTTAAATATGTAGATCCAATTCAATAGTGAAAAATCTGAGTCCGTATATTCGAGCCAAATCGTGGTTTAGAGCAGATTCCAGAAGTCAGTATGTACACAAGCCAGGGTCAAGTAACGTTTTCACAACACAGTAACAAACAAAGATGCGCACTCTACGAACCTAAGTAAACGAGTGAGCTACCTGGCATGTCGTCGGCGGGCGTACGCATTGTTCTGATAACCGGTTATTGTACCACCCATGATCCTTTGTTCTGATTGGTCGTTGGGTTTTGTCAAACTGACGGTCACCGTAGCCTAGTTGGTAGTGCTCCTGCCTGCGAAGCTGGTGGTCCTGGGTTCGAATCCCGGTAAGTGCAAATATTTGTGTGATGAGCACGAATATTTGTTTCTGAGTCATGGATGTTTTCTATGTATTTAAGTATTTATCTATCTATATAAGTATGTATATCGTCGCCTGGTACCCATAGTACAAGCTTTGCTTAGTTTGGGGCTAGGATGATCTGTGTGACATTGTCCCTAGATATTATAAAAAAATAAATAAATCGTGACTGTGTGCCGTTAAATAAAATATGAAGAATAATAACGAATAATATTGCTCATTTTATTACAATTCCTACCTTATTTTGAGGATGGCAAATCATCAAATGACTCCTTCCACTCTGGCAGAATAAAATTCCTACATAAGTTCCGGTTTTTTTTTAATAATCCACCAATTCCGGAGGAATGTCCATATTAATATATACGTTTCGGATCAATGACCCCATTTCAATCTACCTACTCCGATCACTGTTAATGAGTGTGTGTGCGAATGAGACAGAACACTTTGAGGCTTTTTTTGGTCACTGTATTTTAAGCATTATTTGTTTTCTACTCCAAAATGATTTGCCAGGACAACTGGATAATTACTGTTCAATAAGCATTATTTTTAACTTAAAGGTATTTGTGTAGACTATTGCTATTGTTTTTAAGTAGAGGTTGCATATTTTTTCAACTATCCTATATTTCATCATTATCTTAAGATCATTAATATACCTTACTACCTTTTTTAATACCTTTAATTCATATATTAGTAATTATCACAATTAATTTGTGTTTTAGATTTTAAGAATGATAAGTATTAATATTGAAATGTATTAATTTTTCAGGTATGATGTTAAATATAAAAATAAGCTTGAAATTGAAGAAGTCCAAACAATAAGTGATGAATCCAACAATTCTAATGGTTATTATTTTTTTGTAACATGATTTTAGTTTACCTGTATGTGCAGACTCAGTGAACACTTACATGATATCATTATTGTGAATAAAAAAAGATAAACCTTCTCTAAATTTCTAGATTGTAAATTTCACCAATTTTACTAGTTTATCAAATATTTTCAATCAAATTCAGTATTTATACTTATAAGCAGCTTTTATGTATTGCTTTTTCAGTTTCAGCTGACTGCATGCTACTGAGTTTGTAACAAAAAGAATATAAATATCTTAATATTTCAGATAATAAACGGTCTGATAAGAAATCAAAACTCAATAGTAATGAAGATGGGAAAACTGCAGGTGAGAATATAAACTCTACAAACAAACCTTCACGAAGTAGATCTGGTTCAGTAGATACGGTCATAGTTGAAAAATGTTATGAAACTTCTGAAAATATCTTGAAGGATTCGGAAACTCCGAATGTTAATAAAGAAAATGAAAATAATCCTACAACCAAATCATTCAGAGATTGCATCACTTATTCCGAGCCTCTAACTCCTATGCTGCAAGAAGTGCTGCATGATTTTGCTTCAGACCCTGAATCAGATTTAGAAGGCCAAATGCAAATAGATGAAAATGCTCCAGAAAATGACAATACAGAAAATATAGAACCAATAGTCAAACCTGAAGATGGAACCAAACAGGATGTTGCAATGCATGGCACACATAATTCAAACAAAGTGGAAAAAGAAGTACTACCAAAAAATACTGAAGAAAATATAGTTGAACCTACACCTAAGTCTAAAGAATTGAGTAAGGATTCTGCCTCAATTACTAATCCTGTCACTAAAATCAATGATACTTTTGAATCGCTAACTACAACCGGCAACAACACAGATAATACTGAGGGCCAATTTTCAAAAAATCCTGAAAACAGCAATGTTTTCATTGAATCTCAAAATGTGACTACAACAGAATCTAAAGACTTGATCATCACTAGTGGTACTACAGATGCATCTCTACCAAATAATCCAGAAGCACTAAATATTCAAAATCATAGTACTCTAGGAGACACAAATGAAATTGCTAACAATAAACCTGAGAAAATGTCAACAAGGAAAAGAACCAGCCCACAAGATAAATTGAGTTCTGAAAATAAGAAAATAAAACTTGATAAGGATAAAATACAGATTAGTGATAAGAAGAAAGAAACAAAGACTACTGATATACATAAAGAAAGTAATGATGACTCACACAAAAATATTGAAATAAATACTAATAAAGATTCAGTCACAAATATATCAAAAATTGCTAATAGTCACAATGAAAGTGATACTCTTGTAACTATAATTGCTTCTAGTACTGAAAGCAATGTAAGCCAAGAACCTGCCAGTAACCCATGCTTAAAAAATGTCAGTTTGTTTGATGAGCAGTTCAGCCAGGAAACTTATATCACATCTGACTCTAGTGATGCTGAAAAGAGTAAAAATAAAGGCAAACAGCAGTCTAATACGGAGGTTAAAGAAAAGAGCACTAAAGTGAAACAAAAAGCTGTCTCTGAAGTAAAACATGTTAATGCCGAAATCAATACACTAACTCAAAATGTAGTTAATGAACAAATTAATACTAAAGACCAAAAACATGCCAATACCACAGACAAACAACTAATAGATAAAGTAGAGAAAAATAAAGAATTAAAAGTTTCACATTCTCCAGATGTGGTAGTTTTAAGATCTAATTCAGATTCAGACATGGAAGTGACAAGAGAAATAATAAATACGGTAGTTCAAATTAATACTACAAGCCCACAAAAAACCAAAACTGGTAAACAACTAACTGATAACCTACAGAAAAGTGAAGAATCAAAAGGTTTGCATACTCAGGATGTGGTGGCTTTAACATCTCATTCAAATTTAGAAACTGAGAAGACTAAAGAACAAATTAATTCTAAAGTCCAAGAACAAATCAATACTGGGGTCAAACAACAAACAGATAACTTACAGAAGAATGAAGTATCCAAAGCTTCACATTCTCAGGATATGGTGCTTTTAAGGTCTCATTCAGATTCAGACACTGAGAAGATCCCTCCTCGCTCTCCTCTTCTGCCTAAGCAGGTGCAATCCAGGACTTCATCTAAGTCTGATAGACATCGCAATGAAGCATTGGCAACTATGTTGGGGTTTTCTAGTGGTAAGTCATGTCAAGTCTTAACCAAGCATGATGTGGCAGTTTGGTCTGGTATTTATGCTAGAATTTTATTACATAAATAAGTTGTTATATTAAAAAAGATTAAAATCAGTTTGAATAGTTCAAAAAAACATTTTGATCTTACCACAATTTGATCTACTACATTCTGATGTTTACTTACCATATTTAATGGTGAGTCTTAAAACTATTGAATGACATAACTATTTATTTTTGTCTATAAATATAATAAAGTCAGACAGACTTACAAGGGTGTTTGATTTCATGCTTCAAATCCGTTAGTGTAAAAATAATCTGTATAAGCAATTTATTCTTTGTGTACCTTCCAAACAATTTTCTAAATGTTTTATCCTATTCATTTAATATTGCACATCACCATCAGTCTTATATCATCCACTGCTGGACATAGGTCTCCCCCAAAGGGTTCTATAACAATGCCATTTGGAGGAGTTGGCGGTAGTTACCGAGCTTGGCGACCGCAGTTAGATGGTAGCTTGTACACAGGTGGCGCTGCTGCCCGACTACCAGGTGTAGCCCTTAGTCACACCCACGGATATTATGTCACCCACGGGATGGTATGGGGTGGCCCTTACATTCTTTCTACCATAGAATTTCTACCATGCTAGAACACGAATGTTTTCCATATGCAACCGAGCGTCTTTAACGAGAGTTTCCGCGTTTTTAACAGATTTAATTTGTAACAACTTGTTTTAAAAAACACTAAACCAACTTTAAATAATTTCTGAGCCAATCAATTTGAACTAAATTCACATGTGACTACATTAAAAACATTCCATAGCAAATAAATAATTAAATTGATTCTCGAAAATGGACTCAACATGTAACATGCATCCAAAAGGCAAAACATACTGGCGACTTGATCACCTTTAATTTAAACTTAAAAAATATATTTGCACTCAACTGTAATTGAACCTTCAAAAAACAAAAACTGTAATCAAATAAGTCCAATAATAATGGGCTATTATTATTGGACTTATTTCATCACAGTTTGGTACAACATTTTCGACTTAAATTTATTGCTCAGTATGCAATATCCAGATCTATAGTTTAAAATATGAAGTAGGTACGCAGCGGATAGACAATAGACAAATTTTCATCCATACCACTTGGATGAATGGTTGTCTACCACCGTACGTTTCACAAGAAGCTTTTTGTCGCGTATCACAACTCTGTGGAATCAATTAACTGCGAAGGTATTTACGATCCGGTATTTCTTAAAGACACTTGTGGCCCGTCTGGTATAGCGAGTGTCTATGACCGGCGGTGATCACTTACCATCAGGTGCCTCGCTTACTCGTTTGTCGTGCCCCGCAGCATAGGTACATAGTGTATCTCTAGTGAAAAAAAAGTTATATAATAAACCTTAATCTTGTAAGTTTGCTGTGTGGTAACGGCGGCGAATATCAGAATATTATCACCCCATCTCATCCCGTGGGGGTCGTAAAAGCCCAGGAAATATCTACCAGAGGACGGGCAGCAGCTTCCTTCTGAGTACTATGACCATCTTACTGCGACCGCCAACCCGTCTGCCAAGCGTGGCGATGACGGCGCCTCTCCCAAGATGATTCTTGGGGGAGGCTTTTGCCCAGCAGTGGACTTTTTACAGCTGTTATGATGATGTTGAACCTTGTAAGTTTGTTACTGTTGCTAATGGGTTGGGATGCATGTGGTTTTTACTGTTAAATTAAAAAAAAGAATTAAACCTATGATGCTTGATAAAAAGCTTAATTAACTTTAATAACTCATTTAATAAGTATACATTATTGAATTCATATTCATTGTTTTTAGGAGCTGTTGGTTCCAGACGTAGGCAACATTTGAGTCAACGGAGAAGGAAGATCTCGCAGAATAATGCACAGTATGTTTTGATATTTATTAACTCCCGATGCAAAAAGAGGGGTGTTATAAGTTTGTCATCGATGTGTGTGTGTGTGTGTGTGCGCGTGTGCGTGTGTAAGTGGCATCGTAGCTCTCAAACAGATGAACCGATATCGATGGCTTTTTTCCATTTGAAAGCTAGTTTTCTTGCGTTGGTTCTTAGCTATGTTTGGTTAATGTCGGTCCAGCAGTGTACGAGTTTCAGCTCTTTTCCAAAATGTTAAAATTATAGTTGGAGTGGGGATATCTAACAGGTTATCAGTTAGTAGGCACTTAATTACCCCGCACAGGACAACTATATTACCTTTGCTGTTACTGTCGTAGGGTTCCATGAGAAGGTAGGTTTTTGGCAAAGTTTTAGGCAACTGATGTTTTATGTTAATAAGTGAAAACGCGAACCGTTTGTTTGGTTTTGGATCGGCAGGGGCCTTTCGTCGATGCGAATGTAATCTAAGTATAGTGAGGGGCTTATCGTCGCAGCTCTCTACAGGGTTCGAGCAATTAAATAAACACACTGCGGCCACTGAAAATCTTTATGGTTATGACGTAAATAATCCTACGCAAAAAAAATTACGGAGGCGAAAGTACGATTTCTTGCGGAATTTCCGCAGTGACAGAGACATCCCTAATTCTGACTACGCTGCTGTCATTTGATTCACAGGCATTTAGCTATTGCAAGCTCGTGACCATAAGTCGCTATTTCGTTAACACCTTTCTTCCGCATTTGTAATCAAAATGTGCTTTTCAGAAGTAAAGATTCGAATTTAAGCCAGTGGTCGTCTGATAGTGACAGTGAAGAGTATGTGCTGCCACCTCGCGGCCGAAAGAACAGAAACCCAAAGAAGGTTTTGTAAGTATTATTTACATTAGCAGTCATAAGTTTGTTTTACATGACATTTACATATGTATAATAGCAATAGTTAAGGGTAACAAATATATATATTTTTTATGCGAAATGGGTTTGCGCCTGACCACGATCTCGCCGGATGGTAAGTGAAGATGTGGTCGAAGGTGGACCGCGCGTACCCATAAGATGCCTGTTCACTCTAACCTTGAATAAACCCATGTTATATGAGTCTGGAAACACGTCGTTTGGGAGGTTGTTCCACAGCTTAGCCGTGCGTATGATGAAAGAGGAAGCAAAACGCTTCGTACGGCATAATGGGATGTCAACAACATAGCGATGGAGAACCTCCCGACGCCTTGTAGTCCGATGAAAAAAGGGAGATGGAGGGATAAGTTGATGGAGGTCTTGAGCGCATTCTCCATGAAACAGCCTGTAGAAAACCGACAAGCTTGCAACCTGACGCCGATGATCCAAGTTTTGCAGCTTTTTACTTGTTTGGTCCCTATCGTCGATTATCCTGCGACCGCGTCTGTCTATCGAATCCAAAGAGTATAGCTGATAAAAAAATTACTAGGTTACTATCCTAACACAGGTATTTTATTACTTAAAAGGAATGCCCCAAGCATTGCTATGAACCACATTGTAAGAAACTGAAATTAAACTATTTTTATTTATTTATTTACTTGTAAAACACCAACAACCTCGCAGGACTAGATAGCTAACACCATAAGCAACAACTTTTGTACTACAATTTTTAATTATTTGCTAGATTTTATTTTCGTACAAAAATAAGTATTAATTCAATTACCCGCTGGATTGTTTATGTAACTCTATGCGCATCACAAAGATTACGTTAATATACCCTTGTGAGGGCGCGGGAACGAAGTACACTGCTAGCGCCTTTGAACATGACCCATTTCTCTAGTCGCCAGCTGTCCGTGTAAAATTTTGTTTGAAATGTATTGGGAGTTGGGTTTCAAACTTGGCACTAAAGTGTTATTTTTATTATAAGCTCAATAACACTTTTTGTGAAGAGAAAATAAATCGATTTTATTATTACATATAGTTATGTCTGAACTCGTAGAAAAATAGTTGTCGCTTATGGTGTTAGCTATATAGTCTGATGACTATTATAAAGGAAATCTGAATAGTCCTCATCAATCCGACACGTGCAAAAAAATACTCGGGGTCAAATGTCTCAATACTTTTTTCCTAAGAGCCACTGTTTTTTAGATATAATGATTCAAAAAGTTGAAAGTTGTGACCTTTGACCCCGGGTATTTTTATGGCACGTGCCGGATCGATGAGGACTTTTCACATTTCCTTTATAATAGTGTAATGAACGATCCTACCAATTTTCAGCCTAATGGGAATTATTGTAACAAACTGTGTGTGTGTTATTATTTTGTCTAATTAGACCGGACTATTAGTACTCATTAATACATTTTATATGGGAATATATCTGACGCCCGCCCACTGCTGCGTGGTGACGGCGAAGAATATCATCACCCCATCCCGTGGGCGGCGTAGAAATCGTCCCGAGCGAATACCTTCCAGAAGACGGCCAGCAGCATTTTTCTGTGAACGATGACCATCAAACTGCGATCGCCAACCCGTCTGCTAAGCGTGGCGATTATGGCATATCCGCCCTTTTTATGGGGAGGCGTTGGTCCAGCAGTGGACGTAATTTGTCTGACATGCTGTCGCCCAGGTTATGTCGCCTATGCTGCCGAGATAAGGATATGACTGCACGTGTGACGCAGCGGTTCAAAAATTCGCCTCGCCACTTCGAGTCCCGGGTTCGAAACCCGCACGGGACAAATATTTATATGAACAATTTAAATAATAACATCATCATCATCATATCAGCCGAAAGACGTCCACTGCTGGACAAAGGCCTCCCCCAAAGGTCTCCACAATTGCCGGTCTTGCGCTATCCGCATCCAGCGATTTCAACATTTCCATAGCTCGTAGAGCCGACGGCCGCTGGGGCAGAAAGGTTCTCGAGTGGCGACCACGATCCTTAAACAAAACTTAAATAAAAAGTTGTTATGATTCTGGATGTAGCTACTTTGTGTCCGTGAATTATATTATTGTAAAGTACCCCGCGACTCAGGGATTAAATTCCCAAGTTTAAGCGTTGTCTTTAAAGAAATATGTATCTATTTAACTGCTACTTTAATTATTACTTTTTCTTGTACAGAAAACCTCAATCATCAAATGTATTGTCATTAGAAGAAGAAGGTGGTCTGTTCGTGATGTGCGGTAAGAAGATATATCCGTTAGTCAAGGATGGCAAAATTGTCAAAAACTATCTCACATATGTGCCTGGCAGTATGTATTGTTTTGGTTTTTTATGCTTAAATGGAAGTGCTTTCTTTTATTATGTGTATAGTGCTTATTGTCATTGTTGTTCAAGCTGACCCAACGCCTCCGTAATGGCCTAACACCTTTAGTTTCTTACTTACTTATCGTATAGGCAGTGGTTACCTAAGTGTCAGAGTTGTTCAAGCCGCCCAGTAGGCCTCTGACATGGCTTAGCGACTGTTGTCTAATGATTATAATTGGGACCGACAGCTTAACGTGCCCTCCGAAGCACGGAGACGCTCAGAAATAACCTTTTGTGTAACACCGACTGGTTAATGTGTTTTCCGAAGTATGGAGGCACTTAGTAACTAAAAAACTTGCAGACAGGCATTTAAAGATTGGCCTCCTGAATTGTCAAGAGGCTGAGAACTGGATTGAATAATTTATTACATATTTTAAGGGGTTCCGTAGCCAAATGGCAAAAAACGGAACTCTTATAGATTCTCGTCATGTCTGTCTGTCTGTCCGTCCGTATGTCACAGCCACTTTTTTGCGCAACTATAAGAGCTGTGCTGCTGAAACTTGGTAAGTAGGTGTATTCTGTGAACCGCATTAAGATTTTTACACAAAAATAGAAAAAGAACAATAATTTTGGGGGGTCGCCGTACATAGAACTGAAACTCAAAAAATTTTATGGATAGGTCTTCAAAAATCATGAGGTTCCTAATATCATTTTTGGCTAAACTGAATAGTTTGCGCGAGAGACATTTCCAAAGTGGTAAAATGAGTGCCCCCCCCCCCCCCCCCCCCTGTAACTTCTAAAATAAGTGAATGACAAAACTAAAAAAAATATATGATGTACATTACCATAGAAACTAACAACGAAAATTGGTTTGAACGAGATCTAGCAAGTAATTTTTTTTAATACGTTATAAACCGCAATTTGCTTTCATTTAATCAACTGAAATACTTGCTGCTATGGAACCCTTCATGTGCGAGTCCGACTCGCACTTGGCCGGTTTTATATTCTGGCTATGGAGGAGGAGATTCTATTGTGTATTTTTTCTCATAAATGAGAAAATTATCCATTTGGATACAAAATTATAAACACGACGTATAGACACTCACCGGTCTGAAAGCGATCGACGAGCAAGTGAGGCTAAGCAACTAGGCTCGCGGTCAGTCCATAGATGGGTGACCACCACAGTGGTTTAATTTCTGAGCGTTTGTCCCGATTGTAGTCATTAGACAACAGTCGTGAAGCCATGTCAGTGGTCTACTAAGCGGCTTGATTAACTTTAACTTATTGTATGGGCAGTGGTAAATCTAGTACCACTGCCCATACGATAACGCCCGAAATTAATAAACGATTTGATTGATTTCGATCCATTTGTCTACTAAATCGTGCCAATAAAGCATCCACAGATTGAAAAAGCAATCTTTCCGAACGAGCGATCTTTGGGAGGACGGATCATAGAAAAAGATAGGCCTCTGTACTAAAATGACAGGTTGCACATGCCAATAACCAATCCATTAATTTTGACATTAGCTTAGATAGCCAAAACAATCTAAAGTTGCAATCCTAGAAATTCGGTGGATTGACGATTGGTTCTAAAGATAAAATTGGTGAAATAGTTCATAATATTCCAAAATGGCTTTGCATATAAATAATTAATAATAAGAATATTTTTTTTATTTACAAAATAGGCGGCAACCACTTCACGTCACTGTTTAAATTATTTGTAAAACAAACACAGAAATCAATAATAAAATTATTGCTTATCATATCAGAATCCATTATAGGTATTATATTTATTAATAAGTAATTATTTGTATATTAGTTATAAATGCTTTGCAACAAAAACAAACAACCAACTTACTCCTTGTTTGTTTTTGATCCGATCGGCGATGACGGCGCCGGCGTTCGTTTTGCTTGTCAAAATTTGATACGTTCCGTTCCACCAAAACATAATGTTTGACCAATTAAGTTTCATTTTATTATTATATACCCTAGTCGTCTAGTAAAACATTTTAACCTAGCTATAAATAAGTCAGTATCGAACAAATATTTCGTGATACGACAGTCATGTCAAGCGCCATAGAAGTTGATGACACGCCTATTGTACCATCAGCTATGTACAAAATATTAAAAAAAACCGACCAAGTGCGAGTCGGACTCGTGTACGAAGAGTTCTGTACCATTATCTATAAAAACTTCACGTTTGTTGTATGGAAGCCCCCTTAAATATTTATTTTATTTTGGTTTATGTATTTGTTGTTATAGCGGCAACAGAAATACATCATCTGTGAAAATTTGAACTGTCTAACTATCACGGTTAATGATACAGCCTGGTGACAGACGGACAGACAGCGAAGTCTTAGTAATAGGGTCCCGTTATACCCTTTGGGTACGGAACCCTAAAAATGAACAATGTCCCGACACTCGTGTCACCCATCATATACGAATAAAACGAATGGCACGCCCGTCTTGCCAACCTTGACAAAGGGGTTTTATAAATTGACATTTTTCATTGGCTCTGGTTTTATTAACATGACATTCAGTTTGACTATACAACGTCACCCACCAAAGAGCTATGTATGCTCGGAGTTTCCCGTAATAGAGCCCGAAGAATTACCTACCTGAAGTAGCAATGGATAGGGAACATAGGACTTTGACCAGATGGCCGCTTGAGAAGAAAGGTCCTCGAGGGGCGACCACGAATCGGAAGACGCAGTGTGGGTAGGCCTCCCACAAGGCGAACCCATGATCTTATAAGGGTCGCTGGAAGCCGCGGCATTTGTGGAAGTCTGAAATTATATAACGAATGCAGTGGCAGGGTTGATATCCACCACGTCTCATTAGGATTATTTCGGAAAACTATCAGTAGTTCTTAGGGTTAGTTACAAATAGAATAAAATTGTAAAAGTAGCTCATCAAATTTTGAATGTAGTGTTTACCTATAAGTAACTGGTATTTAGATTTTAAATATTGTATTATTTTTAAAGATTCATGTTAATGTTTAAGTTGTTGGTAGACTAAATAAATAAAATAAAATAAGTCTTTGGGGGCCCTTTGTCCTGCCGTGGACTTATGCGGGGAGAGTAAGACAGTCTCGGAAGTATGGAGTCTTTTAAAGTTTCGCAGAATCAAGGTGTTCTTTGTATCCATCAGCATTACTTAAACAGCTCTCACTCATATTGTTGTAATTGTTTCTCATGTACAGGTTCTTAGGCTTGCTATTTTATAAATTGGAAGTTTGATTTTCTTTTTAATATTTCCAGGTGAGTCAGAAGAGGAAGAATTTTATTGGAGACTAAAATATGAACAGGAGAAGAAAAAAACTAATGAATATAAAAAGTAAGAATATATGAACGATAAAAGCAATTTTAAAAGAATTATAAAAGCCTTAAATTGCACAATACACATACGTATATAAATAACATGTAACGTAATTAACGCACACCCTCAAACACTTTTTATAATATTATGTTGTAATCAGAATACAAACACTGAATTTTTAATTTAAAATGTATATGCATAGTTGTTTACTAAATAAGTTTCTTGGAATAAAGTATATTTTTCTTTACTTTGTCTTGAATGATGGAATTAGTATGAATACAAATAAAACTGCGATTTAAAAGTCTTATTACTTTGACTTACGGTCCATTTCATTTTGTTTTGACTGTACAGGGTTAATATGTCGATAATTTCCGTGGTTTTAATTATTATGGAATAAAAAATTACCTATATTAAAAATTATATAAATCGATTCAGGAAACGATTCTGAACCAACTATTTTTAGGATGTGCGTTGATTAAGTTCATCATTTTCAATTATCAATTTCAATGATTGTGAAATGAAACATTTCAATGATTTTCATCATTACATGTTACAAACTTTAAGTTAAGCGTAATGTTTCAACGGCGTTACCTTTTGGAACTGTTAATTTTATCGACTGCACGTGTGGCGCAGCGGCTAAGACAGTCGCCTCGCCGCTTCGTGTCTCGAGTTCGATCCCGCGCCGGACAACTATTTGTGTGACCCAGAAATAGTAGTTCTGAGTCTGGATGTATTTTGTGTCCGTCTATTATATGTTTGTAAAGTACACAAGACACAGGGATTAGATTCCTTAGTGTGGGTGTTTCGTCAATTGTTTTTAATAACAGTTTTTATTTTATGTATATTATTAAATTCCAGACTGTTAGAAAACGCCAGAGGGCCCCGCTCAGGAAGGTGCTCGCCGGTCCTTCAATCAAATCCTATAAGGTATGTTGAGTTCGAAGCAACTTTTCACACGACTAACTTATTGTATAGTGTTATTAGTAGATTCGCTCATAGCCAGATGCTCTCACCGGTCCGTAAGTTACTAGCGAGGTTAAGCAACTAGGCTCGCGGTCAGTCCATGGATGGGTGACCACCGAAGTGGTTAACCCTTTCCCGGGCAGTGGGAATATAGTTACGACCACATTTTGAACTCTATTAGCTTATAATAAGGCCCAAAACCAATAAATTAGAAATATACCTACTGCCTTGTAAAGGGTTAATTTCTGAGGGTATCCGTGCTTCGGAGGGAACGTTAAGCTGTCGGTCCCGGTTGTTGCAACTTGGCAACAGTCGTTAAACCATGTCAGAGGCCTACTGGGCGGTTTGAACAACTCTGACACTAAAGAAACCACTGCCCATACGATATCTAATTATCATAATATTTTTATATCACTTCCCCTTTTATTATATGCATACAAACTAAACCCATTTATCATTGCATCTCTTTCTAACGTAGTTCTTATAAAAAGGAAAGGGTATCTTTAAGTTTAGTTCTATCAATTCAGTTTTGTCGCCAAATACTGAGGGAAATTAAGCAACTCTGTTGCTTGGTGCGTATAAGCAGTATTCGTTGTTTGAAAGTTATATGTATGCCCTGTTCTTTTCATACGAGCTATAATAGAAAGAGAGAGATGTATTGTAATGTCATTTAAAAATCGCCAGCATTAATAAGTAATTAATCTTGTTTTAGGGCGGCATCTAGTCATAAACAAACTACGGAAAGTGTCAGTAGAAATGGTGAGTCTTTTAGTAGTTTCCTTCAGGGTTTTCCGTACCTTTATAGTAATTTGCGGCCATATTATCTCACGGGTGTCTAACTACGAAACGGAATCAATACAAATTAGTATTTGAAGTTGTGTAAATGAGGTACCGAATAATATATCCGAATAATATATCCTAATAATAATATCCTGGTACCATTATTCACACACAGCCATCTGATACCAAACTAAGGTAAACTAACTAACAATATGGAAATCAGATATTAAATTTACTACTTTTCTTTTGTAGATACATACTTATATAGATAATTAAACTCAAACTCAGGACAAACAGACATGTTCATGCACACAAATATCTGTCCTGTGTGCGAATTGAACTCACGACTTGCAGCGTGAAAGGCAAGCATTTACCAACGCCAACTAGCCCGTCAAATATAGTATATTTGACCGCAACATTACGGAGAGCATGCGTAATTACATTAGCCTTTCAATACGTCTGTCAGTGGCCGGTGTCTCAAGAACCGTAATAGATATATAATTGAAAATTTCACACGAGTGTGTATTTCTATTGTCGCTATAACGACAAATATTAAAAAAAACAAAGAATATCTTAAATTACTGTACCTGCTCCGTTGATGTACGGAGCTCTGCGTCTGCGTTTTTTTTTTGATAGACAACGCCCGCTCTAAGGAATTTAATCCCTGTGTCGCGGGGTACTTTACAAACATAATAGACGGACACAAATTACATCCAGACTCAGAACAACTATTTATGGGTCACACAAATAGTGGTCCAGCGCGGGACTCGAACCCGCGACACGAAGCGGCGAGGCGACTGTCTTAGCCGCTGCGCCACACGTGCAGTCCGTTTTCTTTTTGAACAAATTGATACATGGCTGTTTTCGATTGTTCCCTGCTAATCAGTAGGTCGACCACCAGAGTGTACAGTCAACAGCATAAGTAGATGATCAAAATCGGACCTGAGTTTTGAGTTTATGATGCTATTGGGCGGCAGCTTTCACTAGTTAATATTTTTTACACTTAACACTCACGCACACCTTCAACTAGATACTCTTCACCACCACACTATTTTGTCGCAATTTATGATAATTAGTATTGAATATCCGACTTTGATCATCTACTTTTGCTGTTGACTGTACCACTACCACACTAATCATGCTTTATATGGCATATCATCGATCGCCCTTAATGTGTCGTGACGCTAAATTGTAATTCAATAATGTTTAATAATAATAATTTATTTAAGCTTCAAACAGTATAAAATAAAAATTACAAGTATCATAAAAGTAGTATATGTAGTATAATAGCCATCTGGTTTCCATAGTACAAGCTCTGCTTAGTTTAGGATCAAATGTCCTTGTGTAAAATGATGTCCCAGGATATTATTATTATCAATATTTGCATTTAATTTTTCAGACATTGAAATACGTGAAGATAAAAAAGAAGCCGCGATATCTAATCCGCCGCCACCACCGGAGAAAATCAAAATAAAGTTCACAAAGAACAACGAGGTAAATAAAAATAAACTTATTATTATTTATAAGGCATGCATTTAAAAATAATTGCCTATAGAGATGCTTGTCAAGTCTGTTCTGGAACTGATTGACAGTTTGAGCTGAAATAACGTCTTCCGGGAGCCTATTTCACGCATTAACAACCCTGTTCCTTATGGAACTTCTTATTAACTTTTTACTGTTACCAGCTGAGGATTTTCATATAGATAATAACATGCACACCAATGTATTAAACTTCAACAAACTACGTTAAAGAAACACTATTACACTTAATTGATAGTTACTAAGATAATTTACCACCTATAAAGTCGCTGTCTTTTTTGTTTCCGAGTTGCTATAGATTTTAGTTCCGCACTAATAGTACTGCTTACCATTCGGCTTATTTACCGAACTGTAGAGACATTCCAGAATCGAGTTCCCACTGTGACACAGTGACAACATCAACATTTTCATTTGATGACAAATTGAAGTACTAAATTATACTTAACTAGCTGTGCCCCGCGTTAAATTTTATAAATTTTCTTTGCTATAAACCTCACGGAGCCCGAGACCTTTTCAACGAATGCAAAACCGTGGAAATCGGTTAGTGCGTTCTGGAGTTATAGCGTCAGGAAGGAAAACCCGATTTATTTTTATATAGTAGATAGAGCAAGAACCCACGACAGCCAGATCTTCGCTATTTTATAAAAGATTTTCTATGTATGTCCCCTATACATGTAACAACGATCAGCGACTATGGAGTTTGGGTTATAATAATAATCGTTTATTTCTCGGATAAAACATTCTCCATATATTGTTAGTACGAAGTTCTTAACCTAATGTTAGTAATCTTATAATATAGTGACAAACAATGCACTGAAAAACATCTACACAACTAGGTATCACAATACCCTGGTATGTAGCTGAATCCAGTGCTTTACCATTGGGTTATGGTTACTATGGCAGATAAAATAAAAAAATAATATTCGATAAATTACAATGCCGATTTTTTTAATAAGATAGATAGATATAGATAACTAACTGTGACCCGCGATTTCATCCGCGTTAAACTTTTAAATTATCACAGCTCCTCCCCCGTAGGCGATAACGTGATAATATGTAGCCTATATGTTCACCCGACCTTTTAGTAATATGCATGCAAAATTTTTAGGAAATCCATGCAGTACTTTTTGATCTTAGCCCGAACAAACATGCAGACAAACAGATAAACAGACAAAAATTCTAAAAACTATATTTTTGGCTTCGATATCTATTGTAGGTCACGCCACAAGTATCCTTTAAAAAAAATATTCAATGTACAGTTTTGACTTTCCTACGATTTTATTATATGTATAGATAATATACAATATACATAGATATAGATAAGAAATAGATCCCGTGGGAGGCTTAGAAGTCGTCCCGCGGGAATATCTCTCAGTGAACGAGCACCAGTGTCTACTATGACCAATCATCGTACTGTGATCGCCAACCCGTCTGCCAAGCGTAGCAATTATGGCATAATGAAATAAACTTTATTCAGCACTTGGGTATTAACATACACTTGTACTTGTCAAGTTCACAATGCAGTACATAAACATAGTCGAATACAGTATAAAAATAACAAAAAAATAATTAGAATGGCATATCTCTCTAAGTATGGACACAACTTCATTGTGGAAAGATTTTGGGAAAGCTTTTGTCTAGCAGTGGACGTCGTTAGCCTGACATGATAATGATAAGACCATATACACAATATTCGACCGTAACATTATTATTTGTCGTGTTGTGTGCTGTACACAGCTTTTCAATATGACGTTTACCTTAGGTGACTTTCAATGCTTCACCGGACAGTATTATAACAGAAGTAGAAAATGACCCAGTGTTTTAATGAGCTCAATAATGAGCGCTGTCCTAAGACCAGTTCCATCTGTGCCAGCAAATACCCTACTACTTTTCTTTAATCCTGGTTCATAGAACAGTTGCCTGGAAGAGATCATCGATCGGCGATAAGGAGGCCATTTTGGTGTACGATAATTAATAATAATAATAATATTTAGGGACAATGTCACACAGATCATCCTAGCCCCAAACTAAGCAAAGCTTGTATTATGGGTACCAGGCGACGATATACATACTTATATAGATAGATAAATACTTATATACATAGAAAACATCCATGACTCAGAAACAAATATTCATGCTCATCTCACAAATATTTGCACTTACCGGGATTCGAACCCAGGACCGTCGTAGGCAGGAGCAACCAACTAGGCTAGTCTAGTTACTTATTAACTTTACTTATTACTAAATAAAACATAATTCGTTTTTATCATAGGAAGTGCACTTGGAAGGCCACTGGCCTCAGATCCATCCAGTACTGGAGCAGGTGGTGCAGATATTCCACAAGGAGGTGGACCATACAAGCAGCACCAAGTCCAACCCGATAGTAGAAGTTCCCTCATCCAAGGAACCGAGCAGCGGGTTGACTACCCCAGTTACAATCACTGCTCTAGATCCAGGTATGTACTTCAACAGCACAGCCCCAGAAGTAGAAGTAGTAAATAAATAAAAAAGGTTTTTATTCACGTAGACTTTAAAAAAGCGCTTGTAAATAGACAGAACATTTTTGTAGTAATATATAATTAATTAATAATTATTTCTAGGTACATATAGATATTTAGGTACACGGATTGTAGGAAATAATTTACAATAAGATTTATTTTATAACAGTAACGATATTTAACTAACAGTAACTTATAAGTTTAATGAGGTTTTAAATAAAAGAACTATCAATTTTTAAATTGGTTTGTAAGTTTGGGAGTTGCATTGTAAAAAGGACAGCCTCATACATGACATATAATCAGGCCTCAAATTTAAAACAATCTTTCTTCAAAGAGTCATATAAAGAGTCCGATCAAAAATAGGTTTTTACGGCCGAATCCGAAACTAAATAAATATAAATTTCGAATCCTTTTTAGGTTAGGATTTTACTGAAAAGTACAATACTGAGCAGATAGTGTTATGATATCCCAATGTCTCTGAGAGGATGTTTAGCTGTTAATCCTGTTCCTGATCTTCCCTGGTCCTGTAGGATAAGCGTCCCATTAGATTATGAGATGTGTTTGCCCACTCACTTTTTTTTTAAGACAACGCCAGCACTAGATAATTTAATCCCTGTGTCGCGGGGTACTTTACAAACATATAATAGACGGACGCAAATTACATCCAGACTCAGAACAACTATTTGTGGGTTACACAAATAGTTGTCCGGCGCGGGACCCGAAGCGGCGAAGCGACAGTCTTAGCCGCTGCGTCACAAGTGCAGTCAAACTCAGTTATGCATTATAAATGTCCTGCATAGTTGCTACCATTGATATAAGCCGGCTTTATTTTTAATAAGTCATTTAATTATCGTTACAGAAGTCCACGAAAAGGTAGACAAGATAGAAGATGAGATCTTCAAAGAAATCGAAGAAAGAGACAAAGAGGAACGAGAACCTACAGGGATACCTGTTGAACAAGCATCAATTGTTACCAAAAGGTAATAAGGGCTTACTATTTCTGAATGTGTCACTTTATAGTAGAACGGAGCAATAAGGTTTGGGCTTTATTGCATTGGTTCAAGATGCATTTTACAATGACAAAAAAGTGGTCATGTTACATAAAGGAAACAATTTTTATTATTCTTCTCAGTAAGGCTGATTTCAGAGTCGCTTACAATTACACTAGATAGTAGTTGCGTTTCATAGTCACGCAGTTCACACGCGCGCCGTCGGCAGCGCGGCCCGAGCTCCTCTGCTGGCAGCTAGCGTTTCAGAGTGACGCGTCTCGCACGCGCAACAGCGTACACTTAAATACAACGTAATGCTTTATGTTAAAACTGGCCTTTGTAAAAAATTTAACTATCTTCCCGTAAATCTGAGAACGATGTCACGAAGGCGCCTCTAGGTAACCTTGTGGCATTGAACGGAGTAATTTGCAATCTTTTACGACGACGGCGCTGTTGCACTCTTTTCCATAAAAAATAAATTGCTAATCCTCTTAGAGCCGATTTCACCGTTAAAATTAAACGCGATCAATGCACGCTAAACTCAGTTAAAGGAAGCAGAACCGAGTTTAGCGTCAATTGATCGTGTTTAACTTTAACGGTGAAATCGGCTCTTAGTCGGTTTGTGTCCATGATGAAGTTTGTTCACAACTGTACATTACAAAGAAACGCGCGATACTAAAACTCGTTTCAGATGGTTCGCGCGTCAAGCGCGCGCTGTTGAAACGCGGTGGCCCACGGCGCGCGTGACTGAAATCAGCCTAAGATTTCTTCACATTTTTTTGTAGAAAATCGAAGCTATACGAATTCAAAATTTGTCGGGTATTTTTACTAAGGTATTGACGTTAATGTTGTCATTAAGAGGCTGACCTGATATGGTAAAATTGGATGTTAATCTATACATATAATAATGAAAACATAAGTTAACGGTATAAATAAAAACAACCGGGACAAAAATCAAGAATTGCCTGGAAAATAGAATCTTTATGACAAATCATAACAATGTTAACGCGGTAAACCGGCTCACAGGCTTGTCACCACCGAGGGAGGTATAATCCGCGTGTGTTTACCTATAACTAATTGTACAAAATCAAGCATACACGTCTTGGTATCAACCGCACAATTGTGTTTGGACTATCACCCTTATCAACAAAAATTTTCCTAATCCAATAATTCCGAGATGAATAAAATAAAAAGTTACTTTTTTCTATCAAGTAAAAGTCGTTAAATCGTAAGTAATGGAATCAGGCGTCACTTTGCGGAAATCCATAACAATCAAAATACAAAATCAATATGTAGTGTTAATTCCGCTAATTGTCAGTTTAATCATGCCGGGATGCATGCGGGATGAGTCTCCTTCGAGCACTCGACGAGTTAGCAGCCCTTGAGAATGGTCCGTCTGAAACACGTGTTGGGTATCGTACTGGCGCATGTAATTTGCTTTTTTATATTGTCATTCTTGCATGTGCACATTTTTGCGGGCGGGAGGGCGGTGCAAATTGCATCCCGGCATGATTAAACTGACAATTTCAAATATTTGTGTGATGAGCACGAATATTTGTTTCTGAGTCATGGATGTTTTCTATGTATTTAAGTATTTATCTATCTATATAAGTATGTATATCGTCGCCTGGTACCCATAGTACAAGCTTTGCTTAGTTTGGGGCTAGGATGATCTGTGTGACATTGTCCAGATATTATTATTAATTAGCAGAATTAACACTAAATATTGATTTTGTATTTTGATCGTTAAATCGTGTTTTGGAATCAACGAAATTCTTAAAAATATAGTCGTTGACTTGTCATATATGTTTTTAACAAGATGTACCTAGTAGTATCAACTATATTCAGTCTGAACCTTTATCATATGGCTATCTTATTCTTTGTTTACAGAGAAGTGGGTAAACGGGAAAATACGGCCAAAACCAGATCTCCAGTTAAAATATTGAATGGTAAGAAATAAACAGGATTGGATTTACCATCTTCAGATAACAGATAACATAGATGCATACATAGATAACATGTAAATTAGTATAATTTAATGTGCATCGCAGTGCACACTTACGCGTAGTATGGTACTACGCGTAAGTGCCAAGCCATCGTTATTTATTTTTTACAGAAGGCTTCCAGACTAATAATTTACTTCTAAATCTCCTATTACTGAAATTAACATATACTCTTTTTACAAACTTTAAACTCTATAAACACACACAATCCCTCATCCAAAACACACACACCCACCCACTTACACGCTTTACACACACTCAAAGTGATCTGATAGTTCATAAGATTTCCCTTTTACATCTATTACTTTTTACTTTGTTCATAAATGTTTAATTAATTATTACCCTAACTATGGAACATTGTTGTCTACCTCGGAGGTGGGCGCTAACAGCTACGACACAGTTTTTCCTAACTAATGTAGCTGCTAACGTACACACAATATTGTATATTATCTGTTTTTGGTTCCAATAAATATTTGTATTTGTAATAAACAACTAAATATTACAAATAGTTTGACAAATTGGTAATTACAAGCAATCTTGTATCATGTTGCAAACATATTTACACATTCTATAACATTCCATGTCATGTCGCTTTGCACAATTACTAACACGTCTGCTCGCGTACCAGTCTACTGTATGCTAATTTAAACTATAAATAAATAATAAAAATAATATCCTGGGACATTATTCACACACGGCCATCTGATCCCAAACTAAGCAAAGGAACTGATATATTACATATACTACTTTTCTTTTGTAAATACATACTTATATAGATAATTACACCCAGACTTAGGACAAACAGTTCATGTACACAAATATTTGTCCTGGGTGAGAATCGAACCCACGACCTGCGGCGTTAAGGCTAACATCAAATGCCGCCAAATGAATCAATTTCGACTCCTTTGTACTCTTTGCTGGTTCGAGTAGCATTATAAGGATTTTAATAACTCTGCTCGGCTGTACCGGCTAAGTCGCAGAACATCGATTTCTTAAATGGCGTTCAAATACATTAAGGTTAAAAATGTCTTAATCAATCGTTAAATCGGCTTCCATTAGCACATGTGACGTCATAAATGGTCCGGAATCGATTGTCATCGTTGAAGCCGATTTAACGATTGATTAAGTCATTTCTTACCTTTATTTATTTGAACGCCATTTAAGAAATCGATGTTCTGCGACTTAGCCGGTAGAGCCCCAGTTGGTGCTGTGATATTCCAACGCCTCTGAGAGTACGTTTAGCTGTTAATCCTATTCTTGATCTTCCCCGGTCGAGTCGTAAAGCGTCCCATTGTATTATGTTTGCTCACACACTTATGCAATATAAATTTCCTGCATAGTTGCTTCCATTGCGGTAGCCCGGCTCTATTTTAAACAAGTCATTAAGCGAAATTATCATTACAGAAGTTCATGAGAAGGAAGACGAGATCATTAAAAAAAACGAAGAAAGAGACAAAGAGGAACAAGAACCTCCAGAGATACCTGTTGAAGAAGTATCAAATGTTAATAAAAGGTAAGAGCTCACTATTTCTGAATGCGTCAGTTATAAAAAAGTAATAACTAAGATTTTGGGATTTTGCCGTAAAAAGAAATTTCTCAGTATCAGCCCGAAGTCTGGAGTTGGCGGTATTACACCCCCGTACTTCGGAGAGCACGTAAAACCGTCGGTCCTGTACCTGAACTCTTTCCGGTCGTGTCGCTAGGCGTCCCATCGGATCATGAGAGTGATCGAATAGAAAGTGCCCTTGTGTTTGCGCACACACTTGTGCACTATAATATGTCCTGCGCAATTGGCTAGTCTCCATTGAGACTCGCCGCCGTGGCCAAAATTCGGTCGGGAGGACATCATCAGTGGACAGGTTATGACATAACGCTATATCCCCACAATACTAATGGAGTAGGAGAGTTATTGGTAATATCAATCTCCTACTCCATTACTATTGTGAGGATATATAAGGTGACTAGGTTATAATCTATAGTTCGACTTTTAATTGTATTCAGTAACTTGACAGGTAAAGGGTTACCAGGTTTTGACAAAAAAAAGATAGTGAGGTGGTGTAGGAATGAACTAAATTGAATGAACTTAAATAATGTACATACACGAACGTTTTATTTTAAATAATTAATAAGCTTGTATTAAAAACCCATTTATTACATATTGTGTTTCTCAGTAGTAAGGTAATTTAAAATAAAAGGACTTAGTTACAATTAGAAAGTCACTGTCGTCGCTCGTTACTAATGATAAATTTGTCAGTAATGTTATCAATTACATGGTCCATACGACACATATCATCTTCTAATTTTACCTAATATGTGGGATACGCAAGCACTCCATGACGACGGGGTCACATTACTAACTCCTTCAAATAATTTTCTTATTACTTTCATTTTAAACGATTTATTGTTTTTTGTGACATTCCCCTTTACCTGTGCCTAAATTAGTTCTATTGGGTTGAGCTCGCAGTGGTAAGGGGGCAGTCTTAGCAAAATTATACCATGTTCTGCTGCTAACTAGTCAACTGCATATTTTTCAATTACTTGATTTTGATTTTAACCGAATCTATTAGTTGCCTTCACCATGTCTTCTTCGTCTATCATCATTACAGCTAAATAAGTCCACTGCTGAACAAGCCTCCCTCAAGAATCGTCTTGGGGGATATGCCATAATCGCCACGCTTGGCAGGCGGGTTGGTGATCGCAGTATGTTGGTCATACATATTACACAGAGACGCTGCTTCCCGTCCCCTGGTAGATTCGTTCTTCGTCTATACTAATATTATAAAGAGGTACATTTGTGAGTTTGTGACGTTGTAAGGGGTAATCTCTGGATCTGCGGAACCGATTTTCAAAATTATTTCACCAATAGAACGCTACGTTATTGTGGAGTGTCATAGGCTATGAAAAATTCCAAAATTAATAACGCATCTTTACTTAAACTTGAATAATGTAATCCAAGTTGCGAGACAAACGGATAATGTTCAGCCACTCTTGAATTTCATTTTTCTTCCTGGACATCTTAGGCATTGTTTCGATTTTGCGCGAATGGTAAGGGGCATTATCTATTACGACAACAGAGATAGGCCGCAATTTAGGTAAGACAATCCCAAACCACTCTTCAAAACACTGGGCATTCATTTCCTCGTGGTAACCACCACTTCTTTTCTTGGCTTCAAAAATGAGGAGCCCGTCCTACAGAAAGCCTTCCTCTCCGCCTATACGGCAAACTATTAATCTTTCTCCTTTGCCAGTAGGATTTTTGAGCCCCGTGGTAAGACCTTCCAGAAACGTTTGTCTAGATGACTGAACACTTTCATCGATCCATACTTTTTTGTAGTATGACCATAAAAAGTGAATGTTGTACAAAAATGTTTTTATTCATACAAATCATAGGATGTAAAAGTGTTAGCATCGGTAAAATTAACTACCTTCATTGACCCAGGTTCATCTTAATAGTAGATGTGCTTCTCTGCGATATTGTTTTATTAAGCGCAGATAACGTTCCCGCCAAGAAATAAGGTCTGCCCTATCTATAAGAAAATATAAGTTTTATTATAATATTAATATAAACGTAATGACGATTTAACCTACTCAGAAACCTCGTGTAGAATATTCAAACAAATTTTCGTAATCTACACGAGAATCGCCCCGTTGTCGGCCGATTCTCGCGTCTCAGACGTTATTTCGAAGATGCAAATTAGTTTCTTCAACCGTCCTTCCCCATTTTCTTTCGGTATATATAGCAGTATCAGCTCTTGCATTTAATTTTAACAGTTCATTTAACACATTGTCAGGATAACAACAGCGCACTTTATGATAAAGTATAATTATTATAACTAACCCTTATGATGGTAGGATTATACATATTCCACATGTTACAAACGAGTTTATTAAATTTTATTTAAATTAAACCAGTTTTTCATTAGCTCTTTATGTAAAATCGTTTACTACCCTACACTATTAGATTTTGTATGTTTACATATTTTTTGTTTGATCCCTCAAGTTACTGAGTACAATTAAAGAGTCAAACTACGATTTTTTTAAGTTATATTTAAATTAAACCATTTTAATCATTCGTTCTTACGTAAACTCGGTCACTTCCCCACACTATTAGTTTTAGTATGGTAACATTAATTTTCTTTGAACTGTCAAGTTACTGAATACAATTAAAAGTCGAACTATAGTCATAATTACCTCTGAACTTTGTAGTATAGCTTTTGTTCAGAATGGACCTTTACCGCATGGCTATCTTATTCTTTGTTTTCAGAAGAGGGGGTAGACAACAGCGATCATTATCAGGTAATCGAAGTCCGGCCAAGCGATCGAAGATCTCGAGCCCACGAAAATCTAAAGCGGTTATAGAAACCAGCCCTAGTATACCGGAAAACACAAACTCTACAAGAGTTTCGACTAGAAAAACCAGATCTCCGGTTAAAATATTGAGTGGTAAGAAATAAACAAGTTAGGACTTTCCATATTCAGATAACATAATATTTTTCGACAAACTATCATAGATAATCCGTAAATAATTAATATAATTTAATGTGCATCGCAGTGCACACTTACACATACTATTACATGTACTACCATGCCATCTTGTATGATGTTGCATTTAACATTCCATCTTTTATCGCTTTCAACACTTAGCAACACGTCCGACCCGATTCGACTGTATAACATTGCATACTAATTTACACATCCTATCACATTCCATATTTTATCGTCTTACATACTTCGTTATATTTTTTTTTTTTTTTTTTTTTTGCATAATCGGTTAGCGCTTGACCACGATCTCACCTGATGGTAAGTGAAGATGTGGTCGAAGGTGAACCGCGCGTACCCATAAGATGCCTGTTCACTCTAACCTTGAATAAACCCATGTTATATGAGTCTGGAAACACGTCGTTTGGAAGGTTGTTCCACAGCTTAGCCGTGCGTATGATGAAAGAGGAAGCAAAACGCTTCGTACGGCATAATGGGATGTCAACGACATAGCGGTGGAGAGCCTCCCGACGCCTTGTAGTCCGATGAAAAAAGGGAGATGGAGGGATAAGTTCATGGAGGTCTTGAGCGCATTCTCCATGAAACAGCCTGTAGAAAACCGATAAGCTTGCAACCTGACGCCGATGATCCAAGTTTTGCAGCTTTTTACTTGTTAGGTCTCTATCGTCGATTATCCTGCGAGCGCGTCTGTCTATCGAATCCAAAGAGTCTAGCTGATACTTTGCGGAGCCGTCCCAAAGATGAGAGCAGTACTCCATGCAGGGTCGGACTTGAGCTTTGTATAGATTTAAAAGCTGTTCCCTCGTGAAGTACCGTCTCACCTTATTAAGTATACCAAGCTTTTTGGCAGAGACCTTAGCTTTGGACTCGATAGACTGGCCGAAGTTCAGGTCGCAAGATAAATTGAGACCCAATAAGTCTAGATGATTGGATATCGGTACAGACACATCACGGAATATAGGTGTCCGATAGAAAGGGGTCTTCTTGGCGGAAAAAAGACACGCCTGTGTCTTGGTGGCGTTGAAATCGACCCGGTTTACAATACCCCAATCAGATATTACCTGGAGAGTCGAGTTCATCCGTTTTACCATACTCTCTCTGAGAGAATCGGTTGTGCTGCTACTAGCCCGTGGATCGGATATGTAGCTCTCTGAGACTGTGCTGTCATCTGCGTACCCATAAATACCGGGTAAAAGCAGGTCATTAATGTGCAGCAAAAAGAGCGTAGCTGAGAGAACAGATCCCTGAGGAACACCGGCATTAATGGCCTTGAAATCTGAAGAGCAGCCATCAACGACCACTCTTATAGACCGCCCAGTCAGGAAATCCGAAATCCAGGCGCACAGGCCAGAAGGTAGTCCATATGATGGAAGCTTGTTGAGCAGACTATTATGCCAGACCCTATCGAAAGCCTTCGAGATGTCAAGCGAAACCGCTAAGGCTTCACCGTGCCTCTCAATTGCTTCGCCCCAGAGGTGAGTCGCAAGCACTAGAAGATCTCCTGTAGATCGATTTCGACGGAAGCCGAATTGGCGATCACACAGAAGATCATTGTTCTCGAGATGCTTGAGGATTTGGGCGTTCAATACACGTTCCATAATCTTACAGAGTATGGAGGTGATTGCAATGGGTCTGTAATTCGACGGGTCTGCACGATTACCCTTCTTGGGTATGGGTTGCACATTTGCAAGCTTCCATGATTTGGGTACACGACCCCATCTCAGAGAGAGCCGGAATAAGCGTGTGAGTATAGGGGACAACTCAGGTGCACACGACTTAAGCACTACCGCCGGGATCTCATCGGGTCCACTGGCCTTACTCACATCTAGTCCACGCAGCACTTTTAGGACCTCTTTTTGGTGTATGTGGACATCCGACATTTCGGAGCCACAGTGAGGAATCTGTGGTGGTAGTTGGCTGCATGTATCTAGGGAAGAGTTGCTAGCGAAAAGGTTTGCGAGTAATTCCGCTTTCTCTTTTGCATTGTGGGCCAGTGACCCATCGGGCTTTTGCAGTGGAGGTAGTGAAGAACGGCAAAAGTTCGCTTCAACCGATTTGGCCAGGGACCAAAAAGCTTTGCTACCCTTAGGGTAGCTAGCAAGTTTAGAGCCAATTCGGGCGATGTGGTTGAAACGGGCTCTTTTTTGCTTATCTTGGCGGCTTTATTAAAGGCTTTCTTTTTATTGTGTATATCTGACGCCCTAGTACTTCGCGCGTGAGTCAAGGTTTGATACACCGGTTTGTATAAAAATAATTATTTTATTTAGAAAACCAAATGTACAAGTTGCTAGAGCTAAGTCTGAATACAGAATGATTCTTAATATTAATTTTATAACTAAAGTAAAGTACAATGGTCAGGTATCAGGTATCGGTTCTCATGGGAAAGCTAATTAGCTGTGTCAGGGAGAATTGTTTCCATGTTTCGCAATGTCCTGTATACGTGACCA
Source organism: Pseudoips prasinana (assembly GCA_951640165.1). Lineage (NCBI taxonomy): Eukaryota > Metazoa > Arthropoda > Insecta > Lepidoptera > Nolidae > Pseudoips > Pseudoips prasinana. The sequence goes on along the minus strand of OX621251.1, from coordinate 23,256,150 downwards.
AGGTAATGTTGCTGAGTCAACCCCTTCCACTTGTTGCCATGTCTACTTAGGGCTGACAAAGCATATATCAATAGGGTGGGCACCCTTAACTCCTCCCCCTTTAAGAGAGAAATCAGCTGGAGATAAATTATTTTGATCCAGGTGATTTCGTCTAGAAATAACAATAATTTTATTAATAACTTTATATTTGACAATCAAATACCCTATTAACAGTACAAAAATTAAAACTAAAACACTTATGGTCCATATGCTAATGTCCTTGGTTACACTTATCTCACTTTCGTCAACATTTCCACTAACAAACTTTGCACTATTAAGAATGTCTTTGATATCGTTGAGGTCCACGCCGCGAAGGTCGACTTGGCTGTCTTCTATCTCGATTTCTTTTTGTAGTTCTGGCATATTCACAGGTCTCCATTGTAGGCTGGCCTCTGATGTCCTTGTTTCCTCCGAACGACTGATAAATTTGTCTCCAATTTGGGTTTCACAGCTTTGGTTGGGCATTACCAAAAATGTTCCTTTGAGGTTATATTTTATTATTTCGTTATTACAGTTTTCGGTAAGAATTATGTTTGCTTTAGTGAATAATAACCATACTCCATTAGTTACCATGTGGCTCCGTACATCTTCTATTTGGATATAGTTCTGATGACATGCCGAATAGTTTTTTAACAGCATGATTTGCTCGATACACGTTGTTTCTGCATATTGTATAAGGTTTTCGTCTCTGCACAGGACTCGATCCTCTTCTATCTGCTTACACGGGCTAGATATGGGTTTGTATTTCAATCCATTCACTATGAGGTAGGGATATTTAGGAACGATAATAAGGGTTTTCTGTGAATTGGGATTGTATATAGGTACAGGGATGATTTTATAATAATTATATGTGATCGTGTCTACCAAAGGAATTTCTAATACGAAAACTAACTTATTCGTATCTGAATATGATTTTAAAACTATAGTACTTTCTAACTTAGTAAGGCTATGCTTATCTACCGTGTAGACTAACCTATAGTGTTTTTCTATTTCTAACAAAATATTAAAAAGTTCTGTAGAATTAATTATAGACTGGTGAAGTATGTGTATACGACTAAAAGCTATGGAAGTTTCTATTTCCTGAACTACATTATATATAGTACGAAAATTATTTAAAATTTGGTACAGAGTATTCATCTGACTTACTATATTAAGAATATTAGACTGATTATATTGAAGTGTTTGAAATAGCGAAGTTTTAGAATTCAATTGTAGTAAATTATATTTTAAATCACCTGAAATATTAACTAACTTATCGAATGCCTTTTGCATTAATGAAAGTTTTTTTTCTACAGAATGCTCTTTATTATTAAGTCGACTGATTTCCGTATTGTATCGCACTGCATCTTCGTTATCCAGATTTCCCGAAATTAACTTGACAAGGGAACCTAATGGGTTCACTAATCCTCTTTTTAACCTCTTGTTTGGGATAATCTGTCTTAGCCTATCTTTTGTTAATTCCATAAAAGATTCAATTTGAAAGCTTAAACCTACGAGTTCATTACGTGACTCTTTTTGGGAATATATCATATTCTTTAACCTAAAATATTGATTAATATTGTTATCTAAATACCTAGCTATATTTTCTAAATCTACTGTCTTAAAGATAGTCCAGTGACTATTCTGAGTCACTGCTGTATTTGTCCGGATCGACGCTATTCCCGGATTCTGGCGCATATCTTGCAGGTTCACGCTGCCTGCCGATGCCGCTAGGGCCAGGAACCCCAGGACTGCTTGCCACCACCTGCGGAGGGCGTTTTACATTCCTTAGTGCCACTTTTGTGTCTCTCTTGTTTAGTTTAACTGGCACAATATTCCTCTTCACCTTGCCTATTACCTTCGCTTTCTCGTAGCGTGGTAATTCCTTGGCTTTTCGAGTTCTAGTGTTTTTCATGTATATATCCTCACCTTCGTGTAAACTAGGTGGTTTCTCTCCACCTTTCTTTTCTACAATCTTAGCCTTATTGTCTTTCATTTTCTCGCTTATATACTCGTATAAAACTTTTAGTCTCTTTCGGTGGTCTTGCACCAATTTTTGTAAAAAGTTTTTGTCTCTATCTATGTCGAAAACGTTTCCCAAGTCCGTATGACCAAATACCATTTCAAAAGGGGTGAAATTTGTGACGCTGTGTATGGAATTATTATAGGCCATTATGGCATAAGTCATTACTGACGCTGCATCTTGGTCACTTTTCTCGTATCTTGCTAATCTGTATATTTCGATAATTGTTGAGTGGAAACGCTCTACTATCGCCATTGAATTTGGGTTATTCGGCGTTCCTACATGCATCGCAATTTTATTTAGACTTAATAATTCTTTAATGAGGTTATTATTAAATTCTGTACCAGGATCACTACTTATTTTTTTCGGTGTTCCGTACATGCTAAAATATTTAATTAGTGCTTTCACTATTTCGGGTGTACTTCTGTTTGGTACGTTAAAAGCTTGTGCTAATTTACTGAAAGCATCTACCATTGTCAAATAATAATTGTTTTCTATGTACAAAATATCCATAAACACTTCCTCAAACGGCAAGCTCTGTGTTTGAGTGATTTGTATTGAAGGTTTAATTGGTTTCCTGTCGTATTTCATTTTTCTACATTTTTCGCAAGCATTAATTATTGCTGAAATGGTTTCCTTCATGTTAGCCCACCAATAGTGTCTTTTTAATTTCGTTAGTGTTTCCCGAATGCCTCGGTGAACAGTTTTACCCTCGTGATATTTTAATATAATTTCCCTTTGTTCACTTTCATCTGTAACGTTAGCAACTCTGTCCGTGCATTCAATTAAATTCTGTGTCCCTTTCTTGTATAACCCGGTTACAACATTACTAAATATTTTTCGAAACGCTTCTGTTTCAAAGTAAATAAAATATTTGTGTTTAAAGTCTACGTATTCTTTCAAAAAATTCTTAACTAAATCTTCGTTATTATCTACTGGCATGTGAACTTCTAATATTCTCTGATTGTTATTAGATATGTCCTTAACACATGTCTCATTCTTGAACCAAGTATGTACGAGTATCTGTCGCGGTTTGGTATCTATAGCTTCGTTCAAGATTGGAATTCCTTCATGTTCCCTGTTCGATATCGAATGAGCAGTGGCTCCATCGTCTGAATCCGATATATCAAAAATAGGAGCTTCTTTTCTACTTATGCTTAACTTAAGAGATTCCGAATCCGAATCTGATAGGCAAATTATTTCTTCATTAGCATTATTATCTATTATTCTATTATTTCGTTCATTTTCGTCGATATTAACTTGCATTGACTCATTATCATTATCTAACATATTTATTTTTATTTCTCTACTTTTATTTCCGTTTAAACTAACTACAATATTATTACTATTAATCTTAACGCGTGACAATGCATCTGCGTTTGAATTTTGCGACCCTTTCTTATAGTTAATTTCAAAATCATACTCTTCTAATCTTAAACGCCATCTCGTAAGTTTGCTATTTGGTTCGCTTAATGAATAAAGCCAGGCCAAAGGTCTACTTAGGTTATAAATGTAAAACTTTTTACCCCACAAATATGGTCGAAAGTGTTTAACCGCCCATATTACAGCTAACAGCTCTTTTTCTATGGTGCTATACCTAGATTCCGTGTCGCTTAAAGTTCTACTGGCGTACGCAACAGGCTTGTCTGAGCCTATACTACCCTGAGAAAGGACTGCCCCGAGTGCAAAGTTTGATGCATCGGTGGTCAAAATGAAAGGTTTCTCAAAGTCTGGAAATTGTAGCAATGGCGCATTTGTAAGAAGCTTTTTGCATGTTTCGAAACTTTCTATATATTCATCATTGAAATCTATTTTCTTTCCCTTTTTTAAACACACTGTTAAAGGTCTTGTTATTTTAGCGAAGTCCTTAATAAATTTTCTATAATATCCTATTAAACCAAGGAAACTTTTTATTTCCGTTGTGGTTTTAGGAATAGGATATCTTAATACTGCATCTATTTTGTCGTTATTGGGTTTCAACCCTTCACTAGTGATAGTATGCCCTAAGTAAAGTACTTCCTTCCTTAGGAAATTGGATTTATCTAACTGTACCTTAAGGTTCGTTTCGCGAAGTCTATCGAATACGGCCCTAAGTTTTTCGTTGTGCTCTTGGATGCTTTTTGCGAAAATAATTACGTCTACAAGATATACAAGGCAATGGATACCCTGAAGGCCTCTCAGTACGTTGTCCATTGTGCGCTGGAAGGTTGCCGGCGCCGTTTTTAGGCCAAATGGCATCCTATTGAACTCCCAGTGCCCAAAAGGGGTGCTAAATGCAGTTTTTGCCCTATCTTCGCTTTCCACTTCAATTTGGTGGTACCCGCTTGCTAAATCTAAGGTTGTAAAATAGATGCTTTTGCCTAGCATATCAAAAAGGTCATTGATATTTGGCAAAGGATACTTATCATCTATTGTGATATCATTGAGGCGTCTGTAGTCCACGACCATCCTCCATTTTTGTTTGCCCGAGTTATCTAATTTTTTTGGTACTAGATGTACTGGTGCGCTCCAAGGTGAAAATGATTTTTGAATAACATTGTCCTTGAGCATTTTTTCCACCTGGTTTTTAATTTCTGCCGTTTGCGTCGGCGGTACCCTATGTGCTTTAATGTGTATCGGGTCTTCGTTTCTAGTTCTAATTTTATGCTTAACCTCGTTTGTAAATGACAGGGGTACATCTTCACAATAGAAAATGTCCTTATACTCATTACAAATATTAGTAATAAATTGTTTTTCCTCCTTATTCATATGGTCAACTTTTAGCTTGGAAAGATTATCCATTAAAAGTTGCTCCAACCTATCGTTATAACTATCTGTAAAATTTAATGCTACTTTCTTACGTTCTAAGTCTCTAAAATATGGTTCTACTTTAAATGGGCTGGTTATCGTTAGTTCCATTTGTTCCGATCTACAGTTTTGAATGATGGTTGTAGCATAGCCGTGTATACACTGAACTAATGCTGTGGGCATTCTAACTCCGTCCGTAAATTGCGTAAAGTTTATAATGCCCTCGCCGTTCGACAAATTTACAGGAATTTTGACCCTTAATTCGCTGCGCGGCGGCAATACATAGAATTCGTGAATAGGTGGGCTATAAATAATAGGTATGCAAGTATCTTTTGTTAACATTTTTTTATTTTTCATGTCTATATTTGCCTGCAGTTGTGTGAGTAAATCGCTACCCATAAGACCATCGTATCTATCGTCTACGTTGTAAATATAAAATTTATGCCACTCATTATTATTAAATAATCCCGGCAAAGGGATGTACACAACCTCGTTGTGTTTGCTACTAGCATGGGTGCTTACTACTTCGAACTTTTCGTATTTTTTAAACTTACTATAATATTTATTTGCTATTTGGGGACTTAAAAACGAACGTTGACTTCCCGTATCCAACATAAAAATTGCATTAAGTTCCGGGATACATATGTGAGGAAGATTTAAAAAACTACAATTTATTTTAATTCGCTCTCGTGTATAGAGGCTCTTATATGAAAATTTCCGATTTGTTCGTAATCGGACGAAGTACTTGGTAATATATTATTGTCACCGTTATCGTTATAATCGGTGTAGTTTACACGTCTAGTCCCCGCGGTTCGCATCGTGACGTCAGTGTTGGAACCCGATCCAGTCGTCGGCAACGGTTGCGCCGGCTGCGAGCTACGCTGTGCGAAATCAGCATATTCTCGACCTTGAACTTGCGGTCTCGCTTGTTCGAAGGTGTTATTATTATAGAATGGATTAGTCTGATTGAAACGATTCGGATTCCTAAACTGGAACGAATTATTTGGGGGATTGTATTTTCTAGGGTGCATCGCGGCAATGGGAGAATTAAAATTTGGGTTACGATTATGAAAGGAATCGTTTATGCGGCGTTGCATATTTGGTGCACTAGTGCTCGCACCATGCGTCGCTTGTGCATGTGAATAATTAAAGTTGTTACGGCCCTGAAAATTGTTATTTGTTTTAGGGTTCCGCGAGTTTTTCTGTTCGTATACTTCGTGGAAGTTTTGTTCCTCAAGAACAGTTTTTAATGCGCCCTCTAATGTATCTACATTTTTTAGCCGTACTAACCTAACTAGGTGTTGCGGTAGATTATATAAGAATACGTTCAGCGAGAGATGCGTGTAAATATTTTGTTTCGCAACTCTGGTGGCTGAATCCTCAATTGATTCGTTTATTTTCGCTATTAGAACACTTCTCAACTGTTGTACTCTGTGGCAAAAATCTAAATAAGTTTCGTTTTTGTTAATTTTTATGCTCTCTAATTCAAGAACCAAGCAATCCTCCGTTCTTGGATCACCAAAATGTTCTTTTAAAATTTCTTTTAGGGAAACCCACGTTGTTATGGATTCTCGTTCCCCTACTAAGTTCGCTGCTTCACCACTTAATCGACTGGTTATCGCATGTAAGAGGTATTCGTTTTGGGCTGCATTTCCCATATATAAACTAACAATATACTCTGTTTTGCGAATAAATAGAGGCAAGAGCCTTGGTTCGCCACTAAATATGGGGATAATTTTTAATACCCCGGGTGGTACTATAACCATGCCTGCATTTCCTTCCATTTCTATTTAATTAATTAACTACCACACAAAACTAAAAATAGCGTGAAAATTTTATCACTTTATACTAATGCAAAATGCTACGTGCAAAAATTGGGCGTTTTCTAATCCCTAGATATACACGACACACATATAAAAATCACAAGGAAAAATCAAAGGAAATATGACAGGATAGTGAAAAGATTTAGTCACATAACCCGCTGCTTTTCCGCTCTCCTTGTGGTGATTCTGCTCAGCTTGCCCGGTCGTGGCTCGTCTTGACAAATTTGTTTGGTTCGTAGACCCGTTGAATCGTAGAAACGAAAGTTGGTTGCTTCCACGCCCCCGAAAAATGTGATTCGTGAAGGCACAGGGTAACCTAACTACAGGTCACTTAACGGCTGCGCCAGTCAAGGTTTGATACACCGGTTTGTATAAAAATAATTATTTTATTTAGAAAACCAAATGTACAAGTTGCTAGAGCTAAGTCTGAATACAGAATGATTCTTAATATTAATTTTATAACTAAAGTAAAGTACAATGGTCAGGTATCAGGTATCGGTTCTCATGGGAAAGCTAATTAGCTGTGTCAGGGAGAATTGTTTCCATGTTTCGCAATGTCCTGTATACGTGACCAAGGTAATGTTGCTGAGTCAACCCCTTCCACTTGTTGCCATGTCTACTTAGGGCTGACAAAGCATATATCAATAGGGTGGGCACCCTTAACTCGTGCGCCCATTCCACGTACGCCGTCTGCTTAAGGGCCTCACTAATGTGGCACTCGGTATTGTACCATGGACGGGTTGCACAATCGGTGGACACATCAGAATATGGGATAAAGTATTCCATACCCTGACGTATAACATCAACTATAGCATCGGCGCAAATTGAAGGGTCGTCAGATACGAAGCACGTCGCGCGCCAAGGATACGAAGCAAAAAAGTGCCGCATCTCATCCCAATCTGCTGACTTATATCGCCACATCCGCCTGTTTCCCTTTGGGCTTATATCAGGTGGAGAAAAGTGGGATACAGATTTCACCAGACAGTGGTCAGAGCTCCCTAAAGGGGACGTTACGCTGACCGAGTAAGAATCTGGGCTAGTCGTCAGCAGAAGGTCTAGGCAGTATGCAGTGTGGCTTTGGATATCAGGTATACGTGTCGGTTGATCAACAAGCTGGGTGAGATTTAGCGAAAGCGCAAATCTTCGCGCCTCTCGCCCAGCGTGATTGGTGTCCCGGTATGGGCTTAGCCACTCATCGTGGTGAGCGTTGTAATCCCCCAGAAACACAAGTTGAGCCGACGGGTAGCGTTCTTGGGCCACATCACCTTTCGCACTGAGGTAGTTGAAGAGCCTGGTTGTCTCCTGGTCGCCTGTATGTGATCTGTATACTACCGAATACACGATTTTCTCATTGCCGGTGTCCACCAAAACCCATAACACGGAGAAACTAGCGTCTTCAAGGTTTCGGAGACGTCGGCTGCAAATATCATCACGAACATATCCACATACCCCAGCGTGAGGCTTGAAGCGGTGCTCCAAGGTATACCCTGGATAGTTGAGGTATGTCGTGTCTGTCGGATTTTTGATCTGCGTCTCCGTAAGAAAAAGTAGGTGCGGATTTTCTGTCTCGAGGTGGAGGTGGACTGAGTTGATATTTGAGTGCAAGCCACGGATGTTAGTGTGGTGCACTTTTAAGCGAGGGACGTGCATCCGCTATTTATAACACATTTTCTTTTTGGACTTTTTCATTGTATGTTGGATGACGAGTGAACAGGAAAAAGATGGCAGTTAGTGGAAGCACTACCCCAATGACCACCAAAGAACATGGCGCTAAGCACTTGGGAAGCCTAGCCTGGAGACTGCGGGGACGCCCGAACCCCCCTAAAAGGTGTCTATCGGGTCCCTCGCTCCGGTCGCCAATCGGCACGATAGCGCACCCCGGGATTTTTCACAAGCGGTGGGGCAGCCTTTTGCGTGTGGCTAGTACGCTACTTGGGCCCCCTACAACTTGCGGTCAGCCAGCGGAGAACTGTGCTTCGGATCCCGCTACCCTCCATGACTAGGCATCCGGTGCAGAAACATCAGTATTCATGGGATCGGTCTGTCGAGGTAACGCAACTGACTAAACCCATCCTCTTCGAACGGCTTCACCTGGCATCGCGACGGAACGCGGCATAGCCACTATGGCGCCTCGGTTTTGCCAGATGGGTGGTGACCAGCCATGGCCGAAGCCTACCACCGGAAATGTTGCTACCATTTAGCGCTACCCGGGGGTTACGTGTAGGGTCTCTAGAGCAAAAGCCTACGGACGCGGTAGCATTTAACCCCCATGACCTGGTACCATTTAATCTTGTACCACGTTGCACAGTTACTAACACATTCTCTACCATACGACCTTTTTATATCATTATGTATCATGTTGCAATCTTATTAATACGACCGGTACTATTGTATTGCGCTGTAAATGTCAGTCCATAGATGGGTGACCGCCAAATTGGTTTAATTTCTGAGTATCTAAATGCTTCGGTGGGAACGTTAAGCTGTCGGTTCCGGTTGTAGCCATTAGGCAACAGTCGTTAAGCCATGTCGAGGCCTACTGGGCGGCTTGAACAACTCTGATACTAGGGTAACCACTCCCCACACGATAAGTAAGTATTCTTCCGTATATAGCGTTGGATACTTATTTACACACCCAATTACATTAATTTTTTTTATTGACTGGCAAACTTACACGTTCTGTATCATTCCATCATTTATCATGATAAACACTTATGCTCCCTATACCATTTCGTTTTGTACCGCGTTATCAACTTATTAACACGTTTTATCCCAAGCCATGTTGTATTGCGAGGACACTTAGTTCCATGTCTTACACCATTCGGTTTCGGGTGTAGTTTCGGCAAGTTTTCAGCCGAAACTGAGATTCGACTGAATCTGTTGAAAACCAGCCAAGCAAAGTAGGCTAAAGGGAAATAATATCACTAACTAATATTATATATAAATATATATTTATATTGATATATTATATTTGTAGAGCCGGCAAATCTCAACGAAACAAAAATCATACAGACAAGAAAATCAAAAGGAAGAATGGAGGACGATGATGATGATGAAGTTCGATACATGTTCCCGCCACAAACGAGACGAGGCTCAAAAACCCCTGCTGATAAAAAGACTAAAAAAGAAATACCAAAGAGAAGGTAATCAGTCTGGACTATTTATTACAAAATTGCTGGAAGATCACCATTATTCGCCATCAACTGTTTATATAAATATCGAGGATTCTGTTACATCAAACTGAACGACGTGTAGAGTATGAGTTGTGTTTATCTGTGCAATACAACCTGACGTGTTATTTTTAAAGTTTATTTACCACATATAACACGTGCTGTAACTATTATCCGAACTCTATAAATACATTCCTATCTAGCGGCGTAAAGATGGCCGGATTTTAATATAGCATTATCATCAGCATAGCCATATAGCGATTGACCAATGATGTTATGGAATAGTTTTGGACTGATGTTGAATTTATTAGCTGACAAAAATATAGACACAAATAATTTTCAGAAAGCACAAATATTTATAATTGACTGAATGTTTTAAGTTCTTGATGTTCTATCCTTTTCTCTTCTGTTCTTTTCTTTTCTTTTGTGAGTAAAAAGTTTCTATGCGTCGTGGATGCGTTCACTACAACTGACGGCATATATTAGTATAGCGCGCGAATGATATTCAAATACCCATGACTTCTTTAGTTTTAAGGTACTTAATTCTAATTTTGTGTTTACTTTTAGGCTTCATTAATAGCTAGTATTCATACAGAGAAATAATAAATTGTCCGAACACCTATTTTCCATGATTTCATTGGTTTAACACTGTCTAGCTAAAAGTGCTGGAGATTAATTAGGATGTACTTATTCGTTTTTTAATTTTATGTTCATATATTTTTACGCTATCCAAAAACTGCTCAACACTAAACTTAATTTATATTAACAATGTAATCTACATGATTGTATTAAAATTATTTTATGGTTAATTAGGATTCCAAATTTTAGTCTAATCAAAATAATTTTAGATTAGTATATTTACATTAGCATAGCTTTAATTGGACTCAAAATGTTCTGTTTTGTGTACCTAATTTTATCATTTCGATTTTAATTCGCTACTTATTTTTAAAATCACTAATTTTACTCATAATTATTCAAAATATATTTATTATTTTAAACATTGAAACGTTTGTAAATACCTATACATGAGGGCATATTTTTAATCTTCTTAAAAGACCTCAGGATGAACTTTTTATTTATTAGTAGCAATTTGGTTGATAAAAAAAAGACAAAATCATGTTTGACAGTAAAAGTAATATTGTTTATGAATAAAGCATGTCGAATAATACTTAAAAAGTACAAGTAATGTACTCATATTAATATTAAGTTATCAAGGAATCATATCCAGAACAATTAAATATTATGTTTAAGTATTTTTCCTAATGTAGAAAATTAAGATTGCTAAATAACCTGGATCCTGTCATTATACAAGTTAGATAAAACCCTTAGTAGTGTTTCTTGCCAAAATGTATATCATGACGACTCGTACTTCGTTTTTGATTCATAATTAAAGTGATGGCAAAAAAAATTATAAAAAGTGATATCAGTTCTACAAATTTATTCAGCTAGATTGATATTAGTCAGTGTACCCCTGATATAGTGCTGAAGGGTTTTTCTAACAGGTACTATAAATGTAACACATATGGCGCATTTTCATTGGAGTTTTCTTAAGCAAATCGCATGAGGCCTGTATTTTGGGTAATCTTATTCAGGTTTTAATTTCGTATCCATAAAGCCAGCACGTGGGAAATGATTTTCGGTAGTGAAATTTTTAGATTGTCAATTTAATATTTTTGGTAATGGTCATGTTATGACCGAGTTATCCACTAATGGAAATGCGCTAGAGTATTAGTAACAAAAGCAGACGTTAAAGGAGCCGAAATTATGTATTTTTTACCAAATTTATTGTGAAAAAGAATGGGAGCAGGTGATCTGATAAATAAACTTTTCAATTTCATTATGTGTATTCATTTTAATTTAGTCTGAACAGCCAATAAGATAAGCTTTTGGAACAATTTTCTCTAGTGATACTATTCTTAGGGGTGAGTGTTTATGCATATACATAACAAGTTAGTAAACCTGCTTCCATTGACATTACCGCACGTCGCATGTCGCTTGTTTCATTAGTTTGCCATTAATCAGCTCTTTAGCTTCTGCTTAGTTTCTGCTTAGTCAGCTTTAAAAAAATTCTAATTTGCTGTAATTTTTTTCTTTCTCCCAGCTCACCAACATCGCTGATATTTTCATCGCCAGATAACTTGTCCTTAAACTCAATGGAAAGCACACAAGGCTATCAAGACTCTGATATTAGTCCCTTAAAATTGAAAGGTAGAAAAAAGAAAAGAATGTCTTTATCCACTGTTTTTAATAGAGGCAGTCGCCGTAGCTGTAGAAATAGGGTTCATCCATATATACATTGTGATGCTTCCAATGATTCCAGTAACTCCTTCCCTGGTCCATCTGTAATGGTTCCAGAAAATACTAGTTTGGATTCGGAAGTTTATAGGTCTGACTCGTACCAGTTACTGATGCCAAAGATGAAACACTCCGTTATACAATTAGAACGAATAGATGAAACTAGTCCAATTACTAATGAATTTAAATTTCCAAATACTTCAGGAAAAAACAATGATAAAAATGAAATACTATCAATTCAAATCGACAACTATGATAATTTAAATTCTGGCCCATTGACAAGTGACATGGGTAGTTCTAGCATGTCGTTGCCACTCTCTCCTGAATTATCTATTGTGGAAAATTTGTCCCTTTCGAGAGACATGAACCTTGGTTCTGAATACTATCCAACTATAAATGAAACACAAGCAACTGAAGAGAATAATACAATTACTTGTAATAAATATGTAATTTCTCAAGTGGATGTAACCATGCCTCTGATGGAACAGGAATGTCAACTTGAAAGTTGCTATCCAGTTATTACCGATAACACTGCACCTAATCCAAAAGTAGTACTGACGGAATCATTACTTACCAAAATAGGCACCATTAATATTAAAGACCAACCAACTTTAACGGATTCATTAGATATAAAATTACAAGAATTGCTTTTAGAAAGCGCAAAAAAGATTTCATCAGCGTTCGCAGATAAAGAAAGTAATATGATGGAAGTAGATGCTAATGCACAGGATGAAAAGAACACTAAGGCAAAAAAAAGATGTTCTACTCCCCGAAAGAGGAAGGGCTCTAAAAAAGCTCAAGTTCCTAAAGTAGCACCCGTAGTGGAAGAAGAACACGTTGTATCCTTAGCTAAAGGAGGTAGAAAATCTTGTCCACCCGTCATGGAAAATGTTGCTTGTGATGAAAATACACTGGATGATTTTCTTGACATTGCTAATTTAAGTATCGATGCCAGCGATAAACCTAAGGGTAAAAGAAAAAAAGATATTATCAAAGTGAAAATTGTTCGACCTAAAAACAATAAAAAAACACGAAAATGTCTTAGCTCCATGTTTGCTCCAAGTGAAAGCAAGGTTTCTATTTGTAATGATAGTGGAATAAATGATACAGTGTCAAGTATATTTCCAGCTGTAGATGTAACTGTAGATCTGATACATAATCATTCTGAGACCTGTCTCCAGACTTCTGTGAGGTCACCCATCACATTGGACGAGTTTATGGATGACAACGAAAATATGTGGACCAGCCAGATTCAACATGATAAAGCAAAAGATAGTCCACCAGAATTATATTGCAATAATGCTCGAGATGTACAATATTCTTACACCGGTAAGTTTATTACTACTAAATTAACTATTCTCGATAACATATAATATATCGTTATTATATGTTATTTATATTTCTGATCATAAGATCAGACAAGACAGTCAAATGTAAGTAGGCATAATAAAAAAAATGTTCCGACTACTTATAGTTGACGAAGTTTAGGACTAGAAGGGGGACACAATATGTTGTCAATAACAATAAAACTAAAAAGATAGAAAATATTTTTTACAATCTAAATTCCAAAAGCAGTTGATGTGAATTCTTATTTTCTGATAGGGAAATTCTTCTTTGTTTTATTTAACGACACTTGCCACACCTACAATATTCTTTAAAGACAAGAAAATTGTGGTAAAGTGGTGGTCGCAGAGGTAATTGCGAGTAATCTAAATCACGGCCCTACAGTTGCAGTTAAAAATCTTTACCATGTTTCGTATTTGTCTAGCTATTTATCTGAATTCCAATAGTTACGTGCTTGGGGATTCCAGGTACCATGAATTGACGGAATTTATACTGGTGCAAATGTTCCTAACATCACTATGTTTTGGTTCACAGCATCAAACTCAAATAATATTGAAAGCCCTGGTGTCACAGTGTTGCATAGTCCGGTCAGCCTAGATAATTGCAGTCTCATAACTGAAGATCTCTCGGACGATAATCCAACATCGCAGCCGCAGGTTCGGCTCTTGAAAACATCGAAATGGCACTTACTCAGCGAAGAAGATACTTCTAACATAAATGTGGTCTACGAAGGAACATCTAACACACCAAGCTTTGGTGCCAATCTTAACCAGATTTTTCCAATAACATGTGCTGTTCCAGACTTGTCCACTATCACCGAAATGTCCCGAGAAAATGGCGATAATAGTAGGAAGCCAACTTTAGAACTGGACGGTTTAAGTGGCGAGGATTTTAATTCACAGAGTATTTTTTAAAGCATATTTTAAAAAGTTGTTTTAATATTTTTAAGTTAGCATGTTTTAATATTGTTAATGTAGTAATTTTGAACAAATAAAGAATGTCAAAATATTGTTTATTATTTAACTTTCTTTATTTTTATACCCGAATGCTAACCTTTGCTTATGAAATTAAGGTCGCTAAGGTGAGAATTTAACTGGATCTCGTAATAGCGCAAATTCTATATGAGGCCCAACGTTGGTCCAATCAAGGGCCAGAAGCCAATGTTTGGAATCCGCTCACAGTCAAATTTATGATGTGAGCAATAAAATATGTAAAAAATGACGTCAAACAGGCGTCCATGCCTGTTTGACGTCATTTTTTACACATTTTATTTATCACATCATAAGTTTGACTTTAGTTCGTAAGCGCGTATTAATCCATCATTATTTTGACATGTTAAACGATATCTGCTACATGACAAGTTTGAACTTCCAAATTCTCTTGCATGTATATTTAGCAATTACTTATCCTATGGGCAGTGGTTACCTAGTGTTAGAGTTGTTCAAACCGCCCAGTAGATCTCCAACATGACTTAACGACTATTGCTTAATGACTACAACCGGGACCGACAGCTTAAGGTGCCCTCCGAAGCTCGGAGACGCTTAGAAATTAAACCTCTGGCGGTTACCCATCTATGGATTGACCGCGAGCCTAGTTGCTTAACCTCGCCGATCACTTACGGACCGGTTAGAGCATCTAGCTATGAACTATAACACAATCGGTCAATGTACCGGATCCGGAGGCCATGTATGTATGTAGCACATTAGTATACTTTGGAGTACAGAGTTTAGGCAACCACTGCAGATAAAAATAAATGTGAATGTAAAACATTCACATTTATTTTTATCTGCAGTGGTTGAAGTGAGTGAAGGGAGCCTTCACTTTTTTGCTTGGCTGAAATATTGAGCCTTTCGCAACCCGGAGCCACCTGTCTGACAATATTTTGAAGGAGGCTAGGTCGTAATGGCACAGAACCGCGGTGGTACTATCCACGTGAGGATGCCTATTACCAACAGTGGCAGTGGGCGATCTAAGGTTTTATGATGCTGAACTTACTTGGATATTTTATATTTTTTTATTCAGAGAAATATCCACCATATTCCTCTGAAAAAATATGAAGATCATTATTAGACTTTTTTATCAGAGACGTAATCTATGTAAGTAATTTCAGCGCTTAGACGCGGCAGGATTTATACTTGGTCCAACGTCCAAGCCAATGCAAGTTATTGCAACTTGCCAAAAACTCGAAACAGTAATTTCGATTAAGTATACCTTCACGTTATCTGAATCTATTTACAATTTTTTGACGATAGAATTTCGTGTGTGCATTTAAAATTTTGTGCTCAATTTTATTATGAAGTACCTATTCAAGCAATTAAGTAGAAATGAGCGCAGCAGGTGTGCCATGATGTAATTTTAATTTAACCCATGTTAAATTTCCATGATTAGATTGACGGATAGTGGAGATTAAGCAATAGCAGTTTATTTTACTTTTATAAATCATTTGCACATGGATGTATGTATGTACATACATAGGCAGACTTATTGCCGAAGGCATTCTGTACCAGTCAGCCTTATGCTGATGCAAAGAAACACAAAGGTAGGTGCACTTTAGAACGTTTTGAATTAACTGTGCATAATATATTAAAATTAAGCAGAATCCTATGGATGGCCGGGACCAGCAGTGGCGAGGTGAAGAAAGGCAATCTTGTATCAATCACGGCAAGCCTGAATTAAATTATTGATGTAGGTATCAGAGTTTTGGCGCCAAAGCTAAAAAAGCCGCATCGAGGTATTATTTCATTTTCAAAAACTGGTGTAACTTCGAGTTTTTATGTGTAAATATGGTGGATAGACATAATATCTTCGACAACATACACAAATGGAGGAAAGCGCAATATTGCCGTGAATTGTGATTTTCTGTGTTGAATCGAAAACTCGATAGTAGTCAGTCACTAGTATAGTCTCCAGTAGTTTGCACTGTTTTACTGGGGTAGTTTAGACTTGACTGGGATGGACTTTACTTGAGATTGAATTAATGACGATCGCCATGAAATATATAGGTACTAGAGATGCGCAAAACATGTCACTGAAAAGAAAAGAGAGATACATATATTTTCGGTCTAGGATATCTCTTTTACAGAATAACTGAACTGTTTAATTCCCAAGAGCCGAGAGAGCGGGATCTAACGTAGCGACGGGTCGTTCGCGAGCGAAAGATATACCTAAATGATATTGTAGGTAGAACGATATTTAATCCCCAAAGCAAAAAAAATATCTGACTGTGGCATCGTAGCTCCCCAAAGAATGGACCGATTTTGACGCGGTTTTAGCTATAATTTATAAAGATCAGTTAAGACGTTTGCTCATGTTATAAGGGATTTTTAAATTTACAGTTATAGCCATTTAATTATACATTAAAGTGCAAACACGGGGCAAATCACGCGAGACACTAAATAAAATTAAAAACCACTTACAATAATACTATTTAACTAGTTCAAAGTCAAATTACATCAATGTTTACAAATGCAACGGGAAATTTGATATGCAAACCATTTTGTGCTTTATTTACCAAACTGTAACGTAGACTTCTTTCTGCTAGTCTTTCGATTCCCGCTCACTTAGGCTGAGATCTATAGAGCGTACTCAGACTTTGCTCAAACTTTACTTACGTAAAACTTTGCTAAATGTATGCTAAGCTTATACTTTGTTTTGGTATTTATAGACTTTTTGAAGTTAAGATTATGCTTAGCATAAGCTAAGACAGACAAAGTCAAAACACAAATTGTAATTTAGTCACATGCATTAACTTCTGTCTAAGTAAAGTCTGAGCAAAGTCTAAGTACGCTCTATAGATCTGATCTCAGCCTTAGATACACACGCACGCGCAGTTGGAGCGATTATCTCTCTCTTTCAAAAGGGAGCGATATATCTTTTACTCATTTAGTCTTTGTCGGTTTGAGTTCATCCAAAATGAATCTTATGATTTTATGATTTGGATATAAAGATATAGTTTAGAAACTCGTGAGCGATTGATATACTCGCTCTTTGGGCAGGATTATATATCATTATATATCTTTCGGTCGAGAGCGACACAACTGTAATAATATTAGAGTATATAGGTATTATATACTCTGCTATAACGGTAGTAGACGAACCCACTGAGTTTGTTTCGCTGAGTCTTCTCAGTTGGGGCGCATTGGATCCGGTGGTAGCATTAAAGCGCGACCGTCGTTATTAACACAAGGTCCGTCATAATAATAATACCTTAATATAGACAGAACCATTGACAATATGTAGTAAAAATATTAGACTTAAACTAGATAATTAACCATAATCTCTTGACAATAACTTGATACGAGCTAGCTAAATATCAATGCTATAATAAAATAAATTTTATAAATGTTTTCATACAATGTGTACCTAAATATTGATTTATTTATTTAGCACACCAACATAATAATTACATGGAAACAATACATATTACACTAATAATATAGCACTTATGTAGTAACTACCCAACTTACAGGTATGCATGGCATTGATTGTGATAACATTTAAATTTGAGGTTCACAAACAATAACCTACAACGTTACCTAAACCGATAAAGAAAAAACAACTATTAAATTAAATTAAAAACAACTAGTATTATTCAAAAGAAAGTGCCTGTATGTTAAAAAAGTCATGGAGAAAATATCTACCTTATTGTTAGGTAGTTGATTTAGTCAGTTCGTTATAAAGCCTTGCAATACGTGTGAGAGGACTATTAAATGTTGTATTTAAGGTGGAAACAGGTATATCAAATACACGATGTTGTCTCATAACGCGATGGGAAGTTTAAAATGAAAATATTTAATAAGTTCAGCATCGATGTTACCGTTTATTATTTTGTGAAGATATAATAAGTCTGATATATCACGTCTTTCCTTTAAGCTTATCATCTTAAAATGCGCCAATCTGTCTCCGTATTCAGGAATAGATCTCTGTTGGCGACGGACCCAGGCAACTTTCGGCCGGCAACCCGTACTAAGCTACGGGAGGTGCGGAACTACCTCAGCCAATTACGTTTCACGTAAATATTCAAAACATTTCGCTAAAGATGACAATAGTACTTCAATTTAACATTTTTAAGTCATCGCGAATGTTTGTTTGGATAGTTACGGTAGATATACTTACATTTAATTGATATTTTCATAAAACTTTAACATCTTAGTAGATATTAGCAAATTAAAAAGTTAGACAATTTTTCACAGTTAGGTTTTAGGTTTTACAAAGTTAAAACCTATGTAATTACTTTATTTTTACCTATATGTATAACATATTTAAATTTCATTCACCTAACCCTAGGAATTTAGAAGTTATAACAAATTCTAGATTTCTAGGTTTTCCATGCATACCTAGACTACCTGGGTTACCTAGGCCATATCAAATCATTGTCATCATGTAAAGATAAGTTAGTTTTACAATGATTAAACTAAATTGGGACCTAGAATAATCTAGGTCACGAAGTAACAACCTAGATAACCTAGATAGGTTTTTGCGTATACTTCGTTTCGGGTTATAGCTACATATAACCTAATTGTTGTTTTAGATAGTCCTAATCAAGGTCTATCACAACGTACCTAAGTTATACAGATTATATACCTAGGTCACGTAGTAACAACCTAGGTAGCCTGGATAGGTTTTTTGCGTAAACTTCGCTTGTTTTCATAGCTATATGCAAACTGATTATTTTATTGGATAGCCCTAATCGAGGCCTATCAAAGCACACCAAGTTTGTAAAGGTTGTATGCCTAGGTCACGTAGTAACAACCTAGGTAGCCTGGATAGGTTTTGCGCGTATACTTCGTCTTTGGTAATAGCTATATGTAAACTGATAGTTGTATTAGATAGCCCTACTTGAGGCCTATCAGAGCATACCAAATTTGTAAGGGTCATATTGCGGAAAGCTGAGTTATTAAGCATTTTCTTTTGGCAGGCGCTTAGCTACCTCGAAACTGTACCGTCACGACGACAGTTTCATAAAAAGCGATATAACTCAGCTATTTCGCTATATACCTATTTATATATATGTATATTCTGGTTTGTAATTTTATTTTACACCCCAGAAAAATAAGGGTGTCATTATAAATCCAACTTTGGGAAATTTTTTGTAAAATTGATGAATTTGTTCAGTGGGTATTTCGATATTACTTATTAAAACATTTTAACCAAAAGTGAAAAGAGGGTACTTTTGGATTAGGCGCTTCACGCTGATTGGTGAACCCTAAAGAACAAAGACATCAATTCTGTATATAAACTGTGCGATTTTCCTGGATATTCATTCCGTATCCAGCAGTAGTACTAGAAGCAAATTGTAAATAGAAACTTGTGAAATAAAAGTGAAGATTCTTCGAACCATTATCATCGTGTTGTTCCTGTCGAGTCGACGTTGGCCTCCCCTGGTGCTACCCTGTACCAGTTACGAACCCACCCGGCGCTGGATCTGCAGTCCGATTCCTATATTGGAAGGGTGCCAGCCCATTGTTTCTGCATGTACGGTTATCTGTAATCTGGGAACCGTACATGTTTGTTGGGCCCTTCAAAGGAAAAGGATAAGCAGGAATCAGTGACACATTTTTCCACAACAACACTTAGTGGATTGTTCAATCGATCCACTATATAACTTGGTCCTTCGAGCCGGATTCGGGAACTGGTCAGGGTATGCCAATTACGAGGTCAGCAGCGTCTCGATCGGGAACAGCAACATCGCGGTCGAAAACCACGGAAGAACCGTCGACCTCAGACTGGAGCATGAACACACCTGCTACGACAACAACTGCGAGTGATTCTACCCAGTCCACGCTGACCAAGCCGCTACCACCAATGGCGGGAAGAGGAGCAAAGTCACCTTCACATCACAGAGATACTACAGTACCTGCAACAGCGGCCGTGGGGGCGTCGTCGGAGCAACTACCGCCGCCGTCTACAAGCTACGCCGCCGAGGAAGGAATCACAAAAGAGACGCGCCAAGAAGAAGATAATCCAACGCTGCAGTCTTCAAGAAGAAGCCTGGCTGACGAGATTCGGCGGCATGAAGAAGTCATGGCCCGCATAGCAGAGTCCGAGAGAAAGCGGCTCGACCGAGTCAGGGAAGACCTCCAGTTCGCTACGCCCACAGGGGATAGCGGCAAGCAGCGGCTAGCCAAGCCTCCACAACCTAAGAAGTCGACCCGCGAACCGGACACACTATCGGTTCGCTCGTCGCGTAGGAGGAGAGCAGAGGTACAAGCACGGAAAGAAGTGGCGCTGAGAGAGCTTCAAATAGCGGAAGCCAGATCGAGAGTAGCTCAAGCCGAACTGGTCCTCATACAAGCGGAATCAGAAGAGGAAGAAGATATGGGTGCCGGTGAAGCATTGTACGAGCGAACTCACGAGATTGAACAATGGATATTGAACTCATCATCACGGGAGAGGCGACATCAACCTGAGATTCGGGAAAACAAACCAGAACTTCGAACAGAAGAAAAATCAAGCGACATGGTGGAGCTGGCTCGAGCTATCCATAAACTAGCTGAGAAGTCACAAGAAGCAAGCACATCAAGGCACAGCGAGCTGCCGTACTTCAACGGCAGCATAGAAGAATGGTTGGCGTTTAAGCGGTCATTTGAAGACACAGCCGCTTCATTCAGCAACACACAGAACCTGGCCCGTCTACGAAGATGCATTCAAGGCAGGGCGAAAGAAGCAGTCCAGAGCTTGCTATTCACAGCTGAACACCCTGAAGAAGTCATGAAGGGTTTGGAGAGGCGGTATGGAAGACCTGGAGCTATAGCCTTGGCGGAGCTAGATAAAATGAAGAACCTGCCTCGAGTCACCGAGAACCCCACCGACATATGCATATTCGCTAGTAAAGTGAAGAATTCAGTCGCTACTATTAAAGCTATGAAGAAACCGCAATACCTGAGTTCTCCTGAGACCATGAAGATCATAGTCGAGAAGATGCCTGCATCAATGAAGTTCCGTTGGTTCGCCTACCACAGAAGTAGGAAAGAAGAAGATGAACAAGAGCTCATACTTGTCGAAGCATTCCTCGACGAGGAAGCCGAGATGTGTGGGGACTTCGCTCCACCCGAAGCGTACCGGGAGTCGAAGAAGCCCTACAGACCACCTGCTCCAACTCAAGGATATTGGGAGCAGAGAAGGAAGCCTGTGAACGCTGTACAGAATGCGGATCAGGAGAGAATAACTTGCCCAGTATGTGAAGAACGTCACTTCATCTACGACTGCAAGAAGTTTAAAGAAGCCATCGTCGAAGAGAGATGGAATATGGTGAAGAAAGTTAAGATATGCTTCAAGTGTCTTCGCTACAAACACTCAAGATTGAACTGCAAAGCTCCCATGTGCAAGAGATGTGGGAGATGGCATCACACACTTCTGCACTCTGAGAAGCCGCCAGAGAGGGATATAGTCAAGCCTTCTACAAGCGCGGAACTACATCGGGGTCCAGAAGGCAACGGTGACGCAAGAGTAACTTCAGTTCACTGTACGAAGACCGAGGAGAAGGCATACTTGAAGATGGTACCGGTAGACCTGTTCGGACCTTGCGGACAGGCCCGCGTACTGGCCCTATTGGATGAGGGGTCAACAATTACTCTGCTCGACTCATCGGTCGCTAAACAAATCGGCGCCGAAGGGAAGACGGAAACGCTCACCATTGAAACTATTGGTGGGGAAACCTTCAAAAAAAACAATTCCCAAAGAATATCATTGAAGATACGAGGGAGCCATCGGAGAGATAAGAGATCTCTCAATGCGAGAACGATTGATAACTTGAAGTTGTCCGAACAAGAAGTTGATATACGCGCAATAGAAAACTGTGCGCACCTGAAAGGTATACAGAAGCAGCTCGCGTACTCAAGAGAGAGACCTAAGCTGTTAATTGGCCAAGACAATTGGGGCCTTATAGTCACAAGAAGACTGAAGAAAGGAAGAGCCGCAGATCCCGCAGCATCCCTTACCAATCTCGGTTGGGTGCTACACGGATGCGACATAGGAGCCAACGCAGTGGTCAACTTTCTTTGCGACAGCAAGGAAGATACAGAAGAAGTCGTACGTCACCACTTCCAGTTGGAATCACTGGGGATTCAAGCCCGATTACCGAGCAACGACAATGAAGGAAGAGCCCTGGAGATCCTGGAAAAGACTACGAGAAGATTGCCATGCGGACGCTTTGAAACCGGATTGCTGTGGCGTAAAGAAGGCGAGACCTTGCCTTACAATTATGCGCAAGCATACCGACGCTTAGCCTACATTGAGAGGAAGCTAAGTCGTGACAATGAGTTGAGCTGCTCAGCTGGGTACGCAGAGAAGGTGCCCAAATCTCTCACGGTCGGAAGAATATTTTGTTTACCTCACTTTGCGGTCGTACATCCTGTAAAGAAGAAGCCAAGAATAGTATTCGACGCTGCCGCAAAGTTTGAGGGAAGAAGCCTGAACGACGTGTTGCTACCCGGACCTGACCTACTTCAGTCACTGTTCGGCATGCTCCTACGCTTCAGGGAAGGCCCAGTAGCAATCATGGCAGACATCCAAGACATGTTTCTTCGAATAAAAATAAGAGAAGACAGAGATAGCCTGCGGTTCCTGTGGAGAGATGGCAAGAAAAATAACAAGCCAGACGAGTATCGAATGACGTCGGTCATCTTCGGAGCGGCATCGTCACCGGCTACAGCTATTTATGTCATGAATAAAAACGCAGAACAATTTCAAGAAACTCACCCAGAAGCTGTAAGGGCAATCAGAAGAAACCACTATATGGATGACTATCTGCAAAGCTTCGCGACAGAAAGAGAAGCTAATAAGATATCACGAGACGTGCAAGAGATTCACGCTAAAGCAGACCTTTATTTGAAAGGGTGGGCCAGTAACCACCCAAGAGTATTTCATGTGTTTATACGCAAAAAGAAAGAGGATATCGTAGATACCATGAAGGTAAAGAAGACTCGCGGGCTTAGACGGCTCGTAAAAGAAAATTTATTGTCACTCAACGTCAGTCTACGCAGTACATCGGAGGCGCTCATTGGAGTACCTGGTGCGCTCGGTCAGGGTGGCCTTACAACCCGTCCTGAACGAGTGACACCCGCCAGAAGAAGTCTTACAAACTTTGTTCACAGAGGTCGCGCATGTAGTCAACTCGCGCCCTCTCACCGATGTCAGCATGGACCCGGACGCCAAGAGCCTGACCCCCCTCCACTACCTGTTGGGAGGTCATGCGGAGCCGTGGAGCCGGGAGAGTTCGAGGACAAGGTACTCATCGGGAAGTCCAGCTGGAGAACTGCCCAGCGACTGACCGACCATTTTTGGACGTCCGACGTCAGGTGGGTCAAGGAATACCTGCCCACCTTGATGCCGAGGAAGATCAACGGACGAGAGACGAGCGACCCCGTGGTAGGAGACATCGTGCTCATAGTCGACGCGACCCTGCCACGCAACTCTTGGCCCCGCGGGGAGGTAGTCAAAACCTACCCCGGGCCCCATGGAAGAACCCGCAACCTGGACGTGCAAACTTCGAGAGGCGTGCTGCGGCGAGCTACGCGGCGCGTCATCGTGGTGGTTCCGGCAACACCGTCGCCAGAATCGGATGGAGTGCTGCGCACTGCGGGGGAGAATGTTGGCGACGGACCCAGGCAACTTTCGGCCGGCAACCCGTACTAAGCTACGGGAGGTGCGGAACCACCTCAGCCAATTACGTTTCACGTAAATATTCAAAACATTTCGCTAAAGATGACAATAGTACTTCAATTTAACATTTTTAAGTCATCGCGAATGTTTGTTTGGATAGTTACGGTAGATATACTTACATTTAATTGATATTTTCATAAAACTTTAACATCTTAGTAGATATTAGCAAATTAAAAAGTTAGACAATTTTTCACAGTTAGGTTTTAGGTTTTACAAAGTTAAAACCTATGTAATTACTTTATTTTTACCTATATGTATAACATATTTAAATTTCATTCACCTAACCCTAGGAATTTAGAAGTTATAACAAATTCTAGATTTCTAGGTTTTCCATGCATACCTAGACTACCTGGGTTACCTAGGCCATATCAAATCATTGTCATCATGTAAAGATAAGTTAGTTTTACAATGATTAAACTAAATTGGGACCTAGAATAATCTAGGTCACGAAGTAACAACCTAGATAACCTAGATAGGTTTTTGCGTATACTTCGTTTCGGGTTATAGCTACATATAACCTAATTGTTGTTTTAGATAGTCCTAATCAAGGTCTATCACAACGTACCTAAGTTATACAGATTATATACCTAGGTCACGTAGTAACAACCTAGGTAGCCTGGATAGGTTTTTTGCGTAAACTTCGCTTGTTTTCATAGCTATATGCAAACTGATTATTTTATTGGATAGCCCTAATCGAGGCCTATCAAAGCACACCAAGTTTGTAAAGGTTGTATGCCTAGGTCACGTAGTAACAACCTAGGTAGCCTGGATAGGTTTTGCGCGTATACTTCGTCTTTGGTAATAGCTATATGTAAACTGATAGTTGTATTAGATAGCCCTACTTGAGGCCTATCAGAGCATACCAAATTTGTAAGGGTCATATTGCGGAAAGCTGAGTTATTAAGCATTTTCTTTTGGCAGGCGCTTAGCTACCTCGAAACTGTACCGTCACGACGACAGTTTCATAAAAAGCGATATAACTCAGCTATTTCGCTATATACCTATTTATATATATGTATATTCTGGTTTGTAATTTTATTTTACACCCCAGAAAAATAAGGGTGTCATTATAAATCCAACTTTGGGAAATTTTTTGTAAAATTGATGAATTTGTTCAGTGGGTATTTCGATATTACTTATTAAAACATTTTAACCAAAAGTGAAAAGAGGGTACTTTTGGATTAGGCGCTTCACGCTGATTGGTGAACCCTAAAGAACAAAGACATCAATTCTGTATATAAACTGTGCGATTTTCCTGGATATTCATTCCGTATCCAGCAGTAGTACTAGAAGCAAATTGTAAATAGAAACTTGTGAAATAAAAGTGAAGATTCTTCGAACCATTATCATCGTGTTGTTCCTGTCGAGTCGACGTTGGCCTCCCCTGGTGCTACCCTGTACCAGTTACGAACCCACCCGGCGCTGGATCTGCAGTCCGATTCCTATATTGGAAGGGTGCCAGCCCATTGTTTCTGCATGTACGGTTATCTGTAATCTGGGAACCGTACATGTTTGTTGGGCCCTTCAAAGGAAAAGGATAAGCAGGAATCAGTGACACATTTTTCCACAACAACACTTAGTGGATTGTTCAATCGATCCACTATAATCTCCGTAATCCATTTCTTGTGCAAAGATACCTGACAAAGCGAGCTTGGATAGATTCAACACTGGCACTGTGTGTTACATAATAGGGAGACCATATACTTGAGCAATAGTCTAGAACACTCCTGACCAGAGCATTGTACAACAGAATGACACTACTATCATTACGGAAAGGTTTAGACATTCTGATTATAAACCCCAGTGCCTTCCTAGCTTTGAGAATCATTTGGTCAATATTCTGGCGGAACGATAGCGATGCATCGAAAATGATTCCTAGATCACGAATAACTGATACTCTGTCCAGCTGGAATCCGGCGATATGGTATATAAAATCTATAAACTTTACTTTATTGGTAAATGTAATGAATTGGCACTTCTTAATGTTCAATGACATTCTGTTATCCACACACCATTTTTGAAGAAAATTTAAATCGTTTTGTAGTTTTATACAATCGCTTGACGATTTTATTTCATAAAATATCTTCAAGTCGTCAGCATATGCCAAGCAATCACAATGCAATGAGTCGAGTAAGTTATCAATAAATATTAAAAATAGTAAAGGGCCTAATTTAGATCCCTGAGGAACACCGGATCCTGGTATAAATGGGACAGATTCGTAACCTGCTAACACGATAAACTGACAGATTTCTCAAATAACTTTCGAACCATCGCAATAAAGGTCCATGTATTCCTGCTTGACTTAATTTTTTAGATAGAATGGAGTGATCTACGCGATCGAAGGCTTTAGCAATATCAGTATAAACTGCGTCAACTTGACCTCTTGCTTCCAAAGCTTCAGTAATAAATGTCGTATATTTAATTAAATTTGATGTAGTTGAGCGATTAGAAACAAAGCCATGTTGTCGAGGATTTATTAAGTGACGTATATGTAAGTAAGTTACGTTGTAAATGAGACCTTCAAATAACTTTGCAAATTGCGAGATGATAGAAATTAGCCTATAATTAGTCACATCGTTCATGTTTCCAGATTTGTGAATGGGAACGATGTGTGATATTTTCCATAAATCAGGAAAAGTTCCTTCTTTGAGTGATTTATTAAACAATATATGTTGTCATGCATTCAACATTCCTTTATTTTCGAAAGTCAAAGATTATACAAATCTGTGACACTCCGCGGCCAAAAAGACCGGAAGGTCTGCTAAACATACTACTGCTTAAAAAGTTCCTAGTTATACAAACATTATAGCTAGCAGATCTATACAGTAGATATATAAATTAAGTCACGTAGTCCTGAAGGCCCTTGGGAACCTTCAAGACACGATCGAATCGAGTCTTTGGTGGTTCAGACCTTAGTTTGTCAGAGTCTGTATCTTCAGTCGAATTTTCTTCAGATATCGTAGGAGTCGATAAAGGAAAATAAAATCAAATGGGGTAAGGGGCCGCAGTTCATCGACACAGTCACATAATACCGTACTAATTTCAGTTAACGATAGCGAGGCTCGGCCTAGGACTCTCCGTAACCCTTCTTTTACAACGCCGACAAGACGCTCGTAAAACCCTCCCCACCAAGGTGCGCTGGGAGGCAAGACATTTCTTTTGATTTTACTGTTGCGGTTGTTTCGCTTGTTTTCAGTAACGAAACAGCAAGTAGGTGCTTTAAATTCTAGCGTAGGGAGCTTGGACGAATTTTGACGGGCTAATAATATGCGTTCCTCCGATTCCACTTCTAATCTTAGGAAGTCGACAAGCTTGGATATATCATTGTTGCATTGGTCTTCAGCTCTATTACGATTCCACGCACGTAACACCTCCTCAGGCAAGGCAGACTCTACCATCGGAAACAAAATCGACGCGTATTTGTCTCTGGTGACGCCTAGAGTTTCAATCGCTTGTAACTGCGTTTGAAGGCTGTCGTATAACGTCGGTAGGCTCCTGGTACTTGCTTCTCCTTTGTCTTGCATTAAAGTAAGTAGTCCTCTGACATAGGTCTCTATTAAAATATAGTCACGGGCAAACCTGGATTTTAGAGCACCTAGTGCCTTTGTATAGTTTTCACCACACGGCGGGTAACTCTCAACTAATTGCCTGGCGCTAGAATTAGGTTCCATTGATTGAAGTAGGTATTGGAATTTGTCGGCTTTGTCTATAGCTGGATCATGGTCTATTTTTTGAAACTGGCCCCAGAATAAAAGCCACATTTTTACTTTTCCGTTGAACTTTATAATCTCTAACTTCGGCATTTTTATTTTGCTCTCATGTTGACTTGCTTTGCAGCTAGACCTTGCAGACACTAGGGAGTCGTTGTCATTATCGCAGTCACTATTCTTGTTGGATTTGCTGAAGCTCTTGTTACATTTTGTCTTCAACTGTAACCATCGGGTTCTATAAAGAAATGCCTTATCTTGGTCAGCCTGGTATTCGACCTCATCGAAGTCGTCAGCTTGGCACCACGTGTCCCGAATGGAAACTTCACAACTGAACAGCTGCTCCGCGCAGTCGATAAGGGCAGCGTATTTGGTTTCCGCAATTTCGACGTCTTTGGTTTGCAGCGCTTTTTCTAGCAATTCTGCAGTGACTGTAAAATCACGCCGAAATTGGGCACGCTTCCTTTTTAAAGGTTCCATTGTTCTACGTGAAACTTGGAATACTGCACAAAATTAAAAAAAACAACGACTATAACACAAATAATAAAAATTTTCACAAAATTTTACACGGTCGCCATTATGTCATGCATTCAACATTCCTTTATTTTCGAAAGTCAAAGATTATACAAATCTGTGACATATTATTATGTAATGGCTTAATGAGAGCCCCAATACAAAGCCGAATGAAAATGGGAGGCAGACCATCAGTACCTGCGCTTTTAGTTAAATTAATATTTTTTATGCCAGATATGATGTCTTTCTCCGTAATATTGAAGGAAGATAAACTGTAGTTTGTCCCACGTTGTTGTTGGTCCCACGTCATGGCGTCATTCGCATGATATATTGTGCTACAAACTTATCTGGCCCGGTGGCCAAAAGTAGAACTAACGACGCCAGTTTGAAATGTCAATCCATGACATTCCTGCCATTGATTGTTTGTTGCGCGTATTTATTTTTCTTTTAGTGGTTTTTAATTGTGAAAAATGCCGAAAGCTTTAAAAATTGATGCGGGGAACGTTATATTACAAGTATTGAATTATATGAAGGAAGAATAACGCCTTCAGGCACCAATTATACCCTTCAATAAGTTGTATGAATGCGTAGCTGCTGGTACAGGTTAGTGTTGTCAGCTTCTGAAAAAATACGAAACTCCCCCTCGCTCTTTAAATTAAAATACATATTTTAAAATATTCATTATTTAATTATTTTTTGCTATTTCCTTTGTAGGGGTCCGCGAGCGATTTGTAAGAAAACTTGTGAAAGAAAAAGAGCAAGCAGATGCAAAAATTTATTTATTCTGAAATCCTATCATTGATTGCAGAAGCTTTTGATAAAATAACAGTCAATGAATGGCAAAAGCATTGCGATCATGTAAAAAAATATTGAAAATGTGTGGCGAAAAAGGGATGGATACTTAGACGAGCCTTTCATCATTCATTTAGGTAGTGAAAGTGAAAGCAGTGATTCCGATAATGATGATGATGTAATGACTTCTGAATTAAACCATTCCGGTGACATAATAATACCTGGAGTTATTATGTCACCGGAAACCGGAGATCCGTTAGAGAACACCCAGCATACATTTTATGTAAATGATCATAATTATTGTATAAAAATATAACGATTTGTAATGACAGTATTTGTTTGCTTTTTAGTGAAGTAACATTTACGTTACAATGTGCATATTATTTTTGCCCACTTTATTGCAAAAAATAATTACTAGCAACACTAAATGCGATAACAGCGACGCTGCCAGCGGGTCAGATAAGTTTGCGGAACTGTACAGAAGCAAAATACTCAGCAAAAAGATTGGCTACATTACTACCTCCTTGCTCGACACGGTCGCCATACGAAACCTCGTCTGGAACACCTCTAATTTTTGTTTTGGACTTGGTATACCGCCAAAAGGATCTTATATTGGTTTTTAGCTCATTTTCAACTTTTGCTATGTATGAACGGAAACATCTATGTTACTAGAAATAATGTATACAACTATATTACTACAAACATGTTCTGACTATTTACAAGCGCTTTTTTAAAGTTAACGTGAATAAAAACCTTTTTTATTTTACTTTACTCCTGATGATAGCTCATAAGGCCGAAGAAGCCAGGGCCGAAAAACAAAATATTGAAATAAATATATATTGACGTATTGCGTTCCGACCTTACATATTACATTTTTTGCTACATATCTCGTTCTATCTCTGTTGTAAGCCCACCCTTCAAATGCGCTTGACAAAGAAGGGCTACTCTACTGTCAGTGTCATTGTTATAATTATTCTTTTGCTCTTTGAATTTAATGTTTTCATTTGATTAGATTCGTCAAAACACAGGTGTAATCTCGTCAAAAACACGAATATTCAAATGATGGTGTGAAATTTACAATGCCGCGTGATGTACCACTTAGAATAGGCATAAGAGACTGTTTAGTTTTAATTCTACTTGTTATATTCAATACGATTCATGTAACCGACAATGGTAAGTAAAAACATATTGTTTTCGATTTTTATGAATTTTAATGCTATTTTATGCCGTGATTCTCATTTTGCAGCAAATAACATAAACAATAATATGGATCTTCAGTCTAAAGAGAACAAGATAAAGGATGAATCTACCGATAGAGGAGTAAATTTCAGTGAGAATGAAGATTACTTGAAAAGCTGTCATTCTGACCAGGAAAGTGTTCCTGAATGTTCTGTCTTGCAATATCCTTGTATAAATTGCGATAGAAGCATAGACTGTCGGTACGGAGGTATGGATAACTACACCTGCTCTGTGAAACCTAAAATTATATGTAATGTAAGTATCATAAACAATGAAAAGAAATCAAAAAATCAGCAATATAGGAATACTTTAAGTCCAAGATAATTTGTCATTTCAATACATCTCATATATTTTGAGATTAATATAAGCTATCTCTTTTTTATTTCAAATTGTATCTTAAATAAGTAAAGCACATTATACGAAATAATATTAACATATTTTTGTTGTATTGCATGTAAGTAGACCAAAATATGTCTGATGTAACAGTATGGTTTTTGATAGAATTTGTGTGTAAGGCAACACAATATACACTTGTGGTCAACTAATTAGGGACATTCAAGATAGTGAAGGGCTATAACCGGTTATGTCCATATATATATAAAACCCTATTGATTTCTCAGCACCTATATTTGCATAATGTGGTCCGATTATTATGCTATAAATGGCTGTAAATAAAAGATTTATTAAATAGAAAAAGTATTTAATATGAAAGATTAAACATGTATTAAATATTAAGGTACAATTCTGTAGTGGACAATAATATATATAATATAGAAATAAATAATATAATATAGAATAATAAATAATATAATATAGAAATAAATAATATAATATAATATAGAAATAAATAAATAGGGAGATGCTCCTCAGCATAGGGAAGCATAGCTTCTTCCAATATTGCCTTGTATTGATGTTGGTCTAAGTTACCCTGAACTTTCCTCACAGGTCCCACTCCACGTCCAGAAACCCCACATTTTAATGTTTCTACCGCCATGTTTTTTTGTGATACTTGGATTCATTTCCGCTTTTACAGGACGCTGTACATATTGCCTTCCATCAGAAGAAATCAAATTAACCTTGGTCTCCTCAGAGAAAAGTACATGTTGCCATTGGGCGTAGGTCCAATGTCCATATTTACGTGATTTAATTAGGGACACTGAGGTCCCTAATTAAATGCCAATGCCAGCCAGCATTCTTTGAACAAAAAGAACTATGATAATCTATCAGCTGTAAAGAGGTTTAATGTTTAAGAAGTTTTTATTGTTTGTATAATCGCGCACATAAATGACTAATTACACTTACATGTAAAAGATATGGAATATTGTTAAGACTCCTTGGAAAATAAAAAAATAATTCACAATTTGGCTTAACTAGAGATTGTCCCTAATTAGTTGACCAAGACTGTATATTTACCGTTGGGGCAGAAAGGTTCTTGAGTGGCGACCACGAACCGGAAGACGCAGCGTGGGCAGGCCCCCTACAAGATGGACAGATGATCTTGTGCGGGTTGCTGGAAATTGCTGGATGCGAATAGCGCAAGACCGGCAATTGTGGAGATCTTTGGGGGAAGGCCTTTGTCCAGCAGTGGACGTCTTTCGGCTGATATGATGATGATGATGATGATGGTAGGTAGCAAGGTAAGGGTTCAAATCCTGGGTAAGTCTTAAAGTGTGTCCTGACCATATAAGATGGCAGTGTACACTCACGCTCACACTCACATGCCTGGGTTGTGGCTGTGTGAGTGTGTTATATATTATTATGTATTGTGTTATATGAGCAACTTGATGAGTAACTTTGTTATCTAAAACAAATGTTGAAATTTCAGGGCTCTAAAACATTCAACAGGACAGCAATGTGCAGATTTTGTTACCAGACTGAGAAGTGGGAACATCGCTGTGACCAAAAAGCAAATTGTAACTCTTTGGCTTCACCATTAAAGTTTTATCTGTAAGTATATTTCTAAGATAAATTATCACAGAGTACCTTTGTCTTGGTAGGGGAGTACTTGCATACAGTACTTTAGCCCTTCAGGATCTTTTGTACTACCACCATGGAGCTATTACAAAGAGGAGACGTTGTAATTCGATTTTTCTATGAAACAACGCGTGACATTTTGCGGGGGGGAGAGTGTGTTAGATCCCGCCTACTTCTTTGTTTACATCTACCGGTCAATAGGTAAACTAATCGCATGTTTTGTCGACTATCATTAGTAGTAATGTAACTTTCTTACACTAGATGTCACACAGTGCAGGATGCAACAGGGCCGGACTCATAACTTCGTTCCAGGGAGTACTGTTTTTTTTTTACTTTTGCGAACCATAATGATATCCTTTTTTTATTGACAGTGATATTATTATAAAATAAAGGTTAGAATAAAAACGTCATTGATGAATGACGATTGAAGATTATAGGATTTTGTTAATGACTTATTTTACAAAAATAGCGGCTGAGTCGGACTCGCCCATCAAGAGTTCCGACCTGCAAGTATTTGAGTTTATTGAATGAAAGATAAATTGCGGTTTAAGATTCATGACGTATAAAAAAACCTACTTACTAGATCTCGTTCCAACCAATTTTCGGTGGAAGTTGGCATGGAATTGTATATCATATATTTTTTTTAGTTTTATAATTCTCTTATTTTAGAAGTTAATAGGGGCGGGGAACAAATTTTACCGCTTTGGAAGTGTCTCTCGCGCCACCTATCCACCCCACAATGGGTATGGTATGGGTTTGATGAAAAATAAAATATTAAATTTCAGTTCTGAGTATGGGTAAACCCCAAAATTTATTCGTGTTTTTCTATTTTTGTGTGAAAATCTTAATACGGTTCACAGAATACACCGACTTACCAAGTTTCAACGGTATAGTTGTTATAGTTTCGGAAAAGTGGCTGTGATATACGGACGGAAACGTTCACTAAAAACAGCGGTTCCCAAATTCCAGGTAATCATAAAGTATTACAATAGTTGGTGTTAGATGTAAGGTTTTAGTAAAACTTCATAAGTACAAAAAGTAAACAAGAGACTGACCAAGAAAAATGTTTTCTTAAAAATATAATTAATTTACTTCAAAAGAAACAATCGATTGATTATTCAATATTTTCCGATTAGACTAAAAAATTTCAGGTTGCAGAATTGTTTAATGGAATGTACATTAAAAATAAAACCATTCTCCGGGTACTAGAAAATTTACCTTAACTCTGCATTTTTACTCGCCATCTGCTTATAAATATGTACGTGAAATGTTTAATAGATGTTTACCTCACCTCCATACATTATATGAATGGTATTGAAGTGTAAATGCGGAATCAGGGTTTTGTACCGAAACTTTAAATAGGCTCGAGGAAAAAGTAAAATCTAGTGATAAAAAGTCTAAGCTTCAGCTGTAAATCCGGCTTCACCATTCACACTTTCATACCATTTAGAAATAGTTCTCGGATGCGGTAAGCAAGTATCAAAAGTTTTTCTGACGTATGAGTAAGCGTTTGGCGAAAAATAATGGAGTGTCAAAGCGAATGATCGGAGAGCTAGAGAATATTCCTTCTTCAAGGGTTTTGTTATTTTTTGACAACTGACGCCCAACCAATTCTTTTAACTGAATATTTATTGATGTCAAAATGTCCGATTCCTCTCCCAATAGAAAACGTTTGTTTTCCAATTCTTTAATTAAGATAGTTAAATTTTGAACCTGAAACATAAGAAGAAAACTTTGAATTAGAAAAAAAGCATCTTATAGCACTGCGTTAGGCGAAAATAGCACCAATAGATAGGTACCTTCTTCTTCAAACGATTCACTTTCATTTGAAGTCTTCTGATCTTTAATGTGTCTTTCGATCGAAGTTGTGCTATATCTTGCTTTAACTTCTTCTCTCTTGGAGTATCATTCAGTATCAAAAATTCATTTAAAACACCTGTAGATGCGGTAGGCTCTGTAAATTTTCTTTTTAACTGTAATATAAAGGATAAAACAATAATACAATACTGAACATGAAATTTACTAATTTTCCCAAAAAACAAGTGAAACTAGTAAATAAAAACTGCATACAAATAAATATTTTATTTTATTCCAATATAATTATGAATACAATTCGGAATATTAATAATAGTTAACGCTTAATTAAAACCTAAACTCAAAAAAATATCAAATTCAAAATTCGTGCCAGTGGGTAACGTTCCTAGAATACTGGCAGCATTGCCACGTTGAATAGCAATGTTCAGTTGTTGAGCGAAATACAGGCCATCATTTCGGGAACGTGTCGTTTCTAGAACTACTAGTCGAGCTGCCGTTTCTCTATACATGGTCGATGACTTATTATTAATATTCCGAATTGTTATTCATGTTATATTGGAAATAAAATTAAATATTTTATGGGTAAAAAAATGCATTGTTACGAACCGATATGTCCAGTTTTAAACAAGGTAAAGTTCCCTTCTTTAATTTTCTACGGCCTTTTTTTGTTACTACGAAGTCTTCATCGTTAAAATGGCAAGAACAAATTTTTGTATATTTAGAGGGAGACCAGTCTTGTCTGTTAATTTTTGCTATCCATTTTTGTCTAAGGTTATCTTCAGATGGCAATCTATAACATTCATAATTTTAAAATTTGACTAAATAAACTAGGTAGGCTTGAAGTACTTAATTTAAATTAAGTAAACAATGGGCATACTAATGAAGGGAAGTAGGTACTTTAATTAAATTACTGTACATAGAATATTTAATTTATAGGAGATTGTATTTTTTTTGTGCAGTGCATTCCATGTTTAAGTACTTTCTATTTATGATACAGCTGCGGGACATTAGGTAAAATAACTGGATCCTAATTACGGCCCTGTTTTTGTTATGTTCATATTTGTTCGATAGATGGCGGTTTTTTATTTTTTAATTATATTAAAAGCTACAAAAATGTATTTTGGCCATTAAAGGGGTTTTACGAATGAATGTAAAACAAATTTCAGTACATACGATTATTAGATTATGATAGTACTGAGCTCTGCGTACCTAAATATTTTTTATTCCCATGACCCCAAGTATCGCCATCTAATGTCGTGTAGAATTATGTTTCGAAACGCCGACGTTAAGGGAATTTTCTAGAACTATTTTGATAAAAAATCGAATAAAATTACTTACAAATGAAATTTGATGCCATCCACAGCATTAGAACGTCTGTCCGAGTAGTTTTTACAAGATAAAACACAACACTTCATTATTTTTATCTTCTAGCGCAAATATAGCTGTAAATTGTGAACGTGACGTAGATGTGCACAGGACGAACGCCAACAATACATTGACTTAGGCCACGCCTACATGATGACGTTTGGACTCAGTTGAAAATCACAGTTCTCAGTTGCTTAGGCCGTCTCCTCTTTGTAATACCTCCATGACTACCACAGAGTAATTACTTCTACAATGCTATGTCTAATTAGAACAAGTGTTTTATTTAATTCTTATGCTTATTACATCAGTTATCACACTAATATTAAAAAGGCGAAAGTCTGTAACTGTGTGAGTGTGTACTTCTTCACATCTAAACTGCTGGAGCAATTTTAATAAAATTTTGTTTGGAGTTAGCTGACACTCTGAATTAACACATAGGCTATAATTTATAAAGTTTACTGCGGGTAAAATCACGGGGCAGAGCTAGTAAAAACTATAATGAACTAAAAACTAACCTCCAAAATGAAAACTTATTCTTAACTGTGCTAGTGGATAGTGTTCTGATAATTCAGAGAGCGCTAATAAGATGGCAATTATCTGTTGGTAACACTGGTATTGTGAAAATGTGTTCCTTCAACTAAGTATACCACTGTCTATACTATACAATTTTGGCCTGCAGTCACCACAGTTTTAATGTCTTTACTCCAAAAGGATCCAATATGTAAGCACTATCAAGTGAACCTATATCTGTGATCATTTGAGGCATTTAGCTTATGCAGCTGACATAATACTTCTTATAAAATACATTAAATCAAATACACCAACTTATGGTGAACCAACACCGTGGAGAAGCGCAAGTGATCTGACTAACCAAAGCCGTTTGGACTGCCCCAGGTACCCTAATAAGATTTAAGCCATCTCTAGATAAATATTTTATTGTTTTGTTAAAAGTTTCCCTATTATTGAGCCTATTTTGTACTTTCTCAAATGTCTGTTATGTAACTCTCTACATCATTGTAAAACACTCCAACTACTTGAAACATATTCATACAAATATCTACACTTATCCTTTACATATACAACCCCGTACAAAAGCACACAAAATCACACAAAATATTATTTTACATCAATTACTTTTTAAATCTCTACGCTGGTTTTCCCGAAATAACTTTATCAAATATTATTACACTAAACTTACCTATGATATACATTATTCATACATGAAACTGAAGCGATATTTAGATAGAATGTCTGCATTGTACTTTGTATATATTATGACGTGCATACCGTTGACAATTTTAAACATACTTAAAAAACATACTTATTCTCGTATTTATATAAACATCTACACTTATCTAATAAATCTACAACCATGTATAAAAACACCTAAACTTACACAAAATTCTCCTCTGAATCAATTACTTTCTAAATCTCAACGCTGGTACTCCCTACAAAAGATTAATAAATATTATTACACTAAACCAACCTATAATATATGTTCATACATAGAACTGAAGCGACACTTTGATAGGATATCTATATTGAGCTCAGTTTATGTTATGACGTGCATACCTCTAACTTGTTTAAATGGGTGATATACTCTACAACATGGATGTGATAGACAGTACTGAAATTGCACATGCAATAGAGTGCGAGTGTTCAGAGCTTTCTTCTTATAAGGTAATTGAAAAAAGGGACCTCACTATAATTTCCCAGGACATACGAAGTATATATAGAAATTTTGATGATTTTTTACTGACATTATCCAGTCTATCATTCGTAGCTGATGTTCTAGTGTTAACTGAATGTAGACTTACCCCAAATAAACCAATACCACAAATTGATAATTATAATTCATATTGCACAACAATTCAGCTAAACCAGAATGACGGAGTAGTTGCCTATATTAAAAAATCTTTAACGCCTAAAGTTAAGGAAATGACTCTTAAAAACGCTTCCGGTCTACAAGTGGAAGTATTTGGTAATACAATACTCGGTATTTACCGCTCCCCATCTAACACCAATGCTGAAGGTTTTATAGATTCACTATGTTCACATTTAGATACCATAACTTCACAAAATAACATTATAATCACAGGAGACATCAATATTAATATTCTACCAAAAATAGTAGAACCGTCTTATGAATATAACAATAGAACAAACTATTTAAACTCACTCTCCGGATATGGTATTCTTGCGGGACATACTCTACCTACTAGAGATAAAAATTGCCTGGATCATTTCATGCTGAAGCTTAGTAAAAATAAATGTTCAGCTTTCATTGCAGTTCTTCATACTACTATCACCGATCATTCTACAATCCTCCTTTCACTATCTAAAACCAAAACTAAAACACATCTGACTGCAACTAAAAATAAATTAGATTATATAAAAGCTCTTAAACATTTACAACAAAAGAACCTTAATGAACTGCTGTTTAGTAATGACCCCAATATTATAGCTTACCGTTTAATAGATGAACTCACTGAAACTATGAAATCTAATACCGTAAACATCAAAATCCCTAAAAGCCAACGTACGCTCAAGCCCTGGATTACTCCTGGAATTCTACGATGCATTAAAAATAGAAATCGATTACAAAAACAACTACGTAAAGACAGTCAAAATGATATCTTAAAAATAACTTACAATAGGTATAGAAACTATTGTAATAACCTTATTAAAAAGTTGAAACGGAAACACGACAAAGACTTAATTACTAAATCATTAAATAACAACAAACTACTGTGGAAAAACATAAAAAACATCACTTATAGCAATAAAACTCATAGTGACAATATAGAATTAATTAATCTTAAGGATAATCCAACAAAATCTGCTAATTTTATTAACAACTACTTCTCAGATATAGGAGAACGTCTTGCCAAAAGTATACATCCATGCGCTAACTCTGATCAAATAACGAACAATATCTCTGCACAAGCCAACTCTTTCGTTCTGTTAGAAACTGATGCGAGGGAGGTTGATAATACTCTAATGAGCTTAAGATCTGATAGTGCTCCGGGCTGGGATAACATCTCTGTAACGTTTCTGAAACTTGCGAGGTGTATAATTGTTCCTATAATTACTCACATTGCAAATCTCTGTTTTCAACAAGGAGTATTTCGAGCTCCGCTAAAAAAGTCTATCATTACACCAGTGTACAAGAGTGGAGATAGAAATGATGTTGGTAACTATAGGCCAATCTCTGTTCTTCCAGCCATCTCTAAGATACTTGAGAGACTAATAAACTCTAGACTGATGAATTACTTGAATAGATATCAACTTCTGTCAGGGTCGCAATATGGCTTCAGACAGGGTAAATCTACTGAAGACGCAGTAACTGCTCTCAGTCAACTTGTGACTGAAAAGGTTGATAAAGGGTTTAAATGTTTATCAGTATTTATTGACCTCAAAAAAGCATTCGACACCGTGTCTGTCCCTATTCTTGTACGCAAATTGGAGCTATACGGTATCAGAAGTACTGCACTCTCTCTTTTCAAAAGTTATTTATCTGAAAGGACGCAAAGGGTGAAACTAGGTCAGCACTGTAGCGAGGACGCCAGTGTATCATTCGGCGTACCTCAAGGAAGTGTATTAGGACCTACACTTTTCCTAATTTATATCAACGAACTGTGTAATCTTAAAATCAAAAATGCACACATTTTCTCCTACGCGGATGATACTGCTGTCGTCTTTGCTGCAAAGAGTTGGACTTCCGTAAAGAAAGACGCAGAACATGGCATGCACATTATATCGAATTGGTTAAAAAATAATTTACTTACGCTAAACACCTCCAAAACTAAATATATTTGCTACAGTATCCAAAATCATACACAACCTAATGCAGATTTCACACTCCAAATCCACTGCTGCAATTCCTACTCACAGCCTGTCGATTGCGACTGCCCGGCTTTGGAAAAAATTGAAAAAATAAAATATCTTGGCGTCATAATTGATCAGCGGCTTTCCTGGCATTCACATATTGAGCTAGTCTCTGCACGAATTCGGAAATTGACATGGGTATTCAAGAATCTAAGACACGTAGTTCCTGGTGGCAAGCTGAGTAATCATGACTCCTCCAGAAATATTTTAAAGGAAATCTACATGGCAATAGCGCAATCTATCCTAACTTACTGCATCCCAGTGTGGGCTCCTCCCCACACTGGGATCCAGTAAAACGAAAATGATTGAGATAGAACGCGCTCAACGAGGTCTACTAAAAGTGATGCACTTTAAACATAGAAGATTCCCAACGGTCACTCTATACGCCCTCAGTCAAGTCTTATCTGTTAGAAAATTGTATGTTCTCCTCATAATATTAAAAAAACATAATAACACCCCGTATGACCCCACTACAATACGCGCTAGAAGAAAAAATGTTATTTCTCTTACCCAAACTAAGAGTTCCTTTGCTCAAAAACAACTCCACAGTCGATCATCCTTCCTATATAATAAAATTAATAAAATCGTAAGGATTTATGACAAAACCACGTATGAATGCAAATCTCTGGTAACAAAATATTTAATGCGACTTGAATATGAAGAAACAGAAACTTTATTAAAGCACGAAATATGACATTCAAAAACACATATACATAACACACACACACACCCATACACACATATACACATTGGCACCACACTCACATGCACACATGCGCGCGCGTGCGCGGATACACACACACTCACACAACATTAATATATTTGTAATTAGTATCAGTTATAAGTAACTTATATTTACATACATTTGTAATAATCTGTTTGTACAGTTACAATTAGTTAATAACCACTTGTAAAAATATTAGACTTAAACTAGATAATTAAACATAATCTCTTGACAATAACTTGATACAAGCTAGCTAAATATCATTTCTGTAATAAAATAAATTTTATAAATGTTTTCATACAAGATGTACCTAAATATCTATGTTACTAGAAATAATATCTAATGTATACAACTATATTACTACAAACATGTTCTGACTATTTACAAGCGCTTTTTTAAAGTCTACGTGAATAAAAACCTTTTTTATTTTATTTTATTTTAAAAGAAGAGCGAGGTCACCTGGCACAGGCATTTTTTGCTTAAAAGGTGACTTCGATCACTGCTCATTTAAAATGTAACTTTTTTAAAGTAAATAAATTATTATTATTATATTATTATTATTATTTAGACACTAGCTACAATCTATTTAAAATAATATCAGTACTTACTATTGTATGGGCAGTGGTTACCCTAGTGTGTTACTGTTTTCAAGCTGCTCATTAGGCCTCTGACATGGTTTAATTACATACATAGACTCACGCCTGTTTCCAAGAGGGGTAGGCAGAGACAACGGACTTCCATTTGTTACGATCCTTGCATACCTAATTACTGTTGTCTATTGACTACAAGCGGGGCCGATAGCTTAACGTGCCTTCCGAAACATGGAGATGCGAGAAATTAAACCTCTTTGGTGGTCACGGACCGCGAGCCTAGCTGTTTAACCTCGCTGATTACTTATTCACCGGTGTGAGCATCTGCAATAATATCACTATTAATTATGAACAACTTTTATTTTTATTAGACATTATATTGAACTGCTGTTTCTTTCAGAACAAACTGCACAGTATCTGATGATATAGTATGCTTGGGACGGAGAAGATTCCTCAAAAAGATCAGATGTTCATGGACTGCAGGTACCCGGTGGGGAACAGCTCTTATTCTTGCACTGACACTTGGTGGTTTTGGAGCTGACCGGTTCTACCTTGGACACTGGCAAGAGGGCATTGGCAAACTCTTTAGCTTCGGAGGACTAGGTGTTTGGACTCTTGTTGATGCTTTACTCATTGGTATTCACCATCTAGGGCCTGCTGATGGCTCTCTGTATATTTAAATTAAGTTTTAATTTGTCATTTTAATTGTAATGTCTTTGGTAATATTATTAAATGTCTTTGAAATAGTTACTTGGTGTTGTTTTATTTGAAACTAGCTTGTTAGTGATTTCACTACTGATATGAAGACTAGATGACAACTTAGCTCCTTTCTTTGTAAAAACAATCTCCTCAACCCAATGCAATCCGGTTTCCGTCCCAGCCACAGTACCGTAACAGCCCTTGTTCATATTACTATGACATGAGAAATGCCATGGAGGATGGGAATCTAACAGTTCTCATCCTCCTTTTCATTAACGCCTACGACTCGGTAGATTACGACATTCTCCTTGGCATTTTAAATTCTCTTAACATATCTCCACCGGTAATTGATTAGATTCATACTTATCTGTTCGGCTGCCGGCAGGTACGTATTGAAAACTGATTTTCTTCATGGTGCAGTACAGCAGCC
The DNA here is from genome assembly GCA_951640165.1 of Pseudoips prasinana. Classification (NCBI taxonomy): domain Eukaryota; kingdom Metazoa; phylum Arthropoda; class Insecta; order Lepidoptera; family Nolidae; genus Pseudoips; species Pseudoips prasinana. The sequence continues at coordinate 23,214,295 of OX621251.1, read as the reverse complement.
GGCGTGCCTCAGGTTTCTCCGTTAATAATAAAAATAATATCCTGGGACATTATTTATACACGATCATTTGAACCCAAACTAACCAAAGCTTGTACTATGGAACCAGATAGCTCATATACTACATATATCTACTACTTTTCTTTTGTCAATACATACTTATATAAATAACTACACCCAGACTCAGGACAAACAGAAATGTTCATGCACACTAAGATCTGTCCTGGGTGGGAATCGAATCCACGACCTCCGGCGCGAAAAGCAAGCATTTGCCAACCACGCCAACAAGCCCGTCAAATCTTCGCAAATTTTATTAATACGATCTCCCAACACCTTTCCTCATCATCTTATTTATATGGTGATGATCTTCAAATTAACTCATATGTCACTAGCTACATTTAGGGAAACTATTAACATAGTCACCAACAATGATCTCGCTGAGATAAGGAAATAGAGTCAAGAATTTAAAAAAATAATTAAAGAAAAATATAAATTTCTTCGGAAATATCGCATCTACGGCCACACGTCCGATTATGACGCTTTCACTCTACTCCGCGCCAGAGCTAAACTCGTAGAGGAACAATGTTACAGGACTTACATTGCGAAAATGGAAGACTCAATAACTATCACCCTAAAATGTTCTGGTCGTTTATCAAATCGAATAAAAGGGGGTCCAACACGCTCCCATCCACTATGACTTTGGAGGGTTGTTCGTATTGTACTAACGAAGAAATTTGTAATGTTTTTGCTACTTACTTTCAGTCTAATTTCCTCTCAAATTCAGACTTATCTGCGGGCTCCTCAAGCATAGGAAACGGTCTCTATACCGACCCCTCACAAAGTATATGTGACATTGAAATAAATGCTGAATCTGTGCTTAAGCTCCTTGAATCAGTAGACCTTACGAAGGGAGCGGGTCCCGACAACATCCCGCCGTTATTCATCGCTCAGTGTGCCAAAGCATTAGTAAAGCCACTTACGATTATTTATATGCGTTCTGTCAGGGAGGGAATTGTACCTAGTTATAACACCGGTACATAAAAGTGGGAACAAAGGTGACATCAGAAACTATAGACCCATATCCAAATTATGCTTGTTTGGGAAAGTACTAGAGCGCCTTATTTACACACAAGTATATAACACATTTTCTTCAGCCTTTATTCCCGAACAGCACGGCTTCCTGAAATACCGATCGACCACTTCCAATCTGCTGTCATTTGTAGATTTTACTACACCATGCATGGATGGAAACTGTCAAGTTGATTGTATTTTCACTGACTATACAAAATGTTTTGACCGCATTGATCACAAAATACTCTTGCAGAAGATTATGAACGCAGGAATTCACGGAAATTTGTATCGGTGGTTAACTTCTTATATAGAGAATCGTTTCCAGGCTGTAGCTATGAATGGCGTAGTATCTCAATGGCATATTGTCCCCTCAGGAGTTCCTCAAGGTTCCCTACTCGTTCCATAATTATTTAACATATTTATAAACGATATTTGCACTTGCTTTAAATATTCGTCATTTTTACTGTAAGCTGATGACATGAAAATATTCAAAAAAATTAAAAATGTTGAAGACTTGAAAAGGCTTGAAATTTATTGTCAGCGAAACAATTTAGACCTCAATGTGTCTAAATGTCACTCAATCACGTTTACACGTAAAACCAAAGTGATAATTTATAGTTACTCCTTAAAAGATCACCCACTGAATCGGGTAGATTACATAAGAGATTTAGGTGTGAGCCACGACTCTAAACTTACTTACGAAAAGCACATAGATAGTATAGCAAAAAATGCTTATAGAGCCATGGGATTTATAAAAAGGTCCTGCTCCCAGTTCAATGGTGTTAAAATAGCAAAGATACTCTTTTGTTCCTTCGTTCGTAGCTCACTTGAATATTGCTCCCAAGTTTGGAGCCCACGGTATGATATTTATATTTCAAGACTTGAATCTATCCAGAGAAACTACGAGATACCTTCGATATAAGTGTAGGACCGCGGATCCCAGGTATGAATCGAGATGCAAAAGATACCATCTACTACCACTCAAGGAGAGAAGAACTATATCAGATATCTCATATCTAGTGAAGCTAGCACAATCCTACATTGACTCCCCACATCTCCTCTCTAAGATACAATTACGCACCCCTACTAAGTAGATCGGTCATGGTACCTTTTCTTTTTCTCAACGTCCCCTACAGCAATACAAACTACAGACAAAACTATTTTTTTATTAGATCCGCTAAATCTTACAATAAGTTGGTTGACTTTTCTGATCTTGACTTATTCACAACTAAGCCACATGTATTTAAGCATACACTAACTAAACATTGGTTCGAATTGGTTCAATAACTGTGTTGCTTTATCAAGTGTAATTTTATAGTTAAGCATAATATCTCAATCTCATTTTCGTTGTCTTATTGTATCTTATATTAAGCAAACAAGCTATTTTTGTTTGCATTTGCGAAAACATATAATTGGTAATTAGTTGTAATAACCTGTTACTTAGCATAAGTTGTTAATACTGTTTGTTTTCCTAATAAAAAATAAAATAAATAAAAATATGGTCTAAAGAGTTAATCTGTCGAAAACCCATCAGGTCATTGTCGTGCTCGTGGGCAGCTCTCAAATGGTTTCCACGGTAGATTGGTCCCGATTTGGTCCCGAATAAAGAACCTGGGGATAATAATAGACAGCACTCTATCTTGAGGTCCACAATTGAAGACAGTGAGTCGTAAACTTTTTGCATCCGCTGGTTCCCTAAGATGTCTTCACAACTTCCTACCCATTACCACTAAAACTGCCCTTGCACAATCACTTCTCTTACCAATTCTCGACTATGCCGGCGCCAGCTATCTTGATCTCACACAAGTATAACACATTTCTCAAATGCCGGAAACGTACTGGGGTCTTCTCTAGTGTTGCAAGTGTCCATGGGCGACGGTGCTCATTGACCATTAGATGACCCACTTGCTCAAGAGACAGAGGTCCAGGGTTCGATCCCCACCCAATACAAATGTCTGAGTGATGAACACCATTATATGTTGCGTATAGGCGGCATTTATCTATAATATGTATAAATTAATAAATAAATAAGTACCTATGTTTGGCAGCTGTGTGGTTGCCATAGCACAAAACCTGCCTAGTTAAGGGTCAGACGGCAGTGTGTTAGTTGTACAAAGATAAAATAAAATCTTATGGAGGTTCGAAGCTGTGGACCCGGGCATCCACCGCTACTGTGCGTTCCACATTTAGGAGTCCTAAATTATTACATCGCCATGGACCCAAAAATATTGACTGACACCATTTACTAATAATCTTATATCGTAGGAGATACTGAAATACCGCACACTTAACTAAAAATGGTTGTTACGCAATTACAATCCTTGTTTCCTATACCTACCAGTTTTAGATAACAATAGCATAGACAACTTTTTAGGTAGGTTCTATTGCAGTGTCCTCAACGAGATTTGAACATGAATATATCCATTATCAAACTATATGACGTTTTATTCTAAACACCTATTATTACAATAATTAATTCGATCGTTATTTTTTTTTATAAAGACAACGCCCGCTCTAGGGAACCTAATCCCTGTGTCGCGGGGTACTTTGCAAACATATAATAGACGGACACAAATACACACAGACTCAGAACAACTATCACAAAAATAGTTGTGCGGCGCGGGACTCGAATCTGCGACAGCAAGCGGCGAGGCGACTGTGTCTTAGCCGCTTCGTCACACGTGCAGTCAAAAAGTGTACCTAATAAAATGAAACTTGAACTTATTCATGTGAAAGCCAGTTTCCTTTCGGTGGTTCTTATATTTATATTATATTCGTTATTCAGGAGGTAGAGTAGAATGTATCAAACGCCCTTTTACCCTTAATAATCCGTATTCGTCAAGGAAGGGTGTCAATTTCAAAATGTTGCTTCTTGTTGATATTTGTTTATTTTTCGATAAACAATCTATTTCTTCTCCAAAATACTCTAGTTGAGTTGTCTTGAGTAATAACCGCTTCGCTTCCATTATTTCGTTTGATGACAAACACAAACCTTCTTTTTTGTAGTCGGTTAAACAAGTTTTAATACCGCTATTTTTGTTACATCGTAATATATAGCTGATACGTCGAATCCATGCGAGTACTCGTATTGCGCGATTGTAATTGCTGTATTTATTTACTAAGCAGTCTATGAGTTCATTGCGCTTGTAAATCGCAACGTAGCATTTCGTTTGCTTAAGGCCTTCTTTTGTTATGTAGGTCAGGATTCGTTTTTCTTCATCGAAAACTATGTTTGTTTTTAGCCATTCGGGGCCCTCCCACCAAAGTTTAAAAGTAATAAGTTGTGAAGGGGAGAGTCCTCTTGTTGCGCAGTCTGCGGCATTTTCTTCCGATTTCACATAACCCCACTGTTGCGGCGGAATAATGTTCCTTATTTGTTCGACTCGGTTAGCAATATATTTCTCCCACCGGTTTATATCACCCTTGATCCAAGCTAAAACAACTTGTGAATCACTCCAACTGTATATTAATAATTTGTTACCGGAAAGAGTATCCTTTACCTTTGCCATGAGTTTGGCGAGAAGGACCGCCGCGCACAGTTCCATTTTAGGTAAGGATATCTTTTTTGTTAGCGGTGCAACTTTAGTTTTGGCTGTTATAAGTGTAGTTGTATAGTGGCCATGACTATTCTTTACTCGGCTGTAAATAGCACATGCCATCGCTTTCTCACTCGAATCGCAGTATCCATGAATTTCTATCTCGTTTTCAGTACTTTGCAGCCACCTTGGTATGGAAATATTACTAATAAGGGGTAGATTAGATCGCAATGCCTCCCATTCATTACACAATTCCATAGATAGTTGCTCATCCCACTCGGTTTTGTTGAGCCAAACCTTTTGAAATAATAATTTTGCCTTTATAGTTACAGGCGACAGTAATCCCAAGGGATCATACAGCTTGCTGATTTCCCCTAATATGATACGTTTGGTAAGGTTTTTCTTTTCCGGCAGATCCCAACGATAGGTAAATGTATCGCTCTCCTGATTCCATCTCATTCCTAACATCTTTGAGTTACAAGTTTGTTCCGAGTTGAAATCATGGCTCGTTGTGTTATTACACCTTTGTTCTTCTTGTAAATGCTCCAAAATAGAAGGATCGTTACTCTTCCATTTTCTTAAGCTAAACCCGCCAGATTTCAATAGATCTATTAGTTGAGATACCAATAATTTTGCTGATTCGATAGAATTTTGACCATAAACTAAATCGTCCATATACATATACACACATCAACACAATCTAGGGATATTGAACATTTCATTGATTATCTAGAAAACTATAAACATTTTGTTATGACTGTAAATGGAAGAATTAAAGATAATTTCATGGCCGATATTTAAACATTAACAACACGATGCGATTTTGTTTTTCTAATTAATAAAAGTCTTAAATTAATTAAGCCATAGAAAATTACTGAGTGAACAAAAACATTTTATTCTTATAAAATTATTCAATCGAATTAAATGAATAAAAATCTTACCAAATCTGATAATCAGTAATCGGTATTTCCTCCTCTAACATTAATCACACAGCGGCAACGATTTTCCATACTTAAAATTAAGGTGTCAATGTCTTGCTGGGGTATGCAGTCCCAAGTTCTTTTTAAATGTTCGAAAAGTTGTTCTTCTGTTGTCAAGTTGGGCGGAAAATCCCTCAATGCTCTTCGCTGTAACATGTCCCAGGCGTGTTCAATTGGGTTTAAGTCTGGCGACTGTGGAGGCCAATCTAATACCTGAACATCGTGTTCTCGAAGGGCGGCCCTCACCAGCCGCGCTGTATGGGAAGGTGCATTGTCATGCATGAGCTGAAATTCTTGCCCCGTTAGGGCCCTGAGCGGGACAATGACACGTTCTACTACCTCCTCACGGTATCTATGGGCAGTCATGCTGCCCTGAATCCAAATGAGTTGGGTTCGTCCGCCGATTCGTATTCCTGCCCACACCATAATTGTCCCGCCTTGGTAAGAGTGGACCTCCTGTGGATGTCGGAGACGGCTGACCCTGCCTGGAGTTCTCCAAACGCGTGTTCGTCTCGAATCTGGATGAAATCCATAGCGGGACTCATCAGTGAACAGCACCAATGACCATTGTTGATCACTCCATGTCAAATGTTCTTGAGCCCATAAAAGTCGCCTACCGCGATTGCCACGTCGCAGCGCTGGGACTCGTAGCGGTCTGCGAGCATGAAGACCAACTTCATGCAGCTCCCTTCGCACGGTTTGGTCGCTCACCAGCAGCTGCTGACCCTCCTGGAGCCTTTGCACTAGTTGCATCGCTGTGATATTGGGTAGTCTTCTGGCGGTCATTTGGAGAAATCGATCCTGTCTCTGAGTGGTAACACGATATCTACCTGTGTGCCGTTCTGCCACATCTCCAGTAGCGCGATAACGTGACCACAGCCTGGATACCACATTTTGGCTTGTGCCCAGAGACTCAGCAACGACGCGTTGAATAGCACCGTTTTGTAACATGCCAACTGCCCGTAACATTTCATCTCGACTCAAATGATGGCGTGGCATGACGCTAAAAAGCTTACACAACCAATTGAGAAAAGAAAATAAAACAATTTATCAGGTTTTCTTCAATTAACACGCAAAAAAAATTTTAATGCAACTTCTTGAAATTAGATACAACTCAAGATTGCGCTGTGCTTTGCGTGTTTTCATTTGTTTCTCATTTTAATTTTTAAATTTTGAATAAAGAATAGACAAGGTTTAAATCTGTAAATAAACTTTTTAAGGAAACTAAATAGGTTTTAAACAATAAAGCCATGTTTGATTTCAAAATAACGTATCCCTAGACTTTGTTGATGTGTGTAGTTCTGAAGGACCTTTGCTGCTTCAGGATATCGTTTACTCTCATCTTTCGCGAGTTGATGTAAAGTTCTCATTGCGAGGTAGGGAGCACAGTTCATCCCATAACTTAGGGTACACAATTTCCACTCTTGTAGTTTGTCCCGTGGGGAAAATCTCCAAAATACAGTTTGTATGTTACACTGTTGTTCGTCAAGCCATATTTGCCGATACATTTTTTCTATATCAGCCGTGAAAACATATCTATAGGTCCGCCAGTTAATTAATAAAGTTAACATGTCTTTTTGTAAGTTTGGACCCGTATACATGCAGTCATTAAGGCTATGGCTGTTGTTAGCTCGGTAGGATGCGTTGAATACAACTCTTAGTTTAGTTGTAGTTGATTCTTCCCGCCACACACCGTGATGGGGTAGATAAACGCGACCCTCAGCCTCTGACGTCATAGGTTTCATATGATCCATGGATATGTACTCGTTTATGAAACGTTGGTATTCCTTGCTAAGTTCCCGGTTCTTAAGCAATTTCTTCTCAAGTTGTAGAAACTGAGCGAGTACGGGTTGCTTGTTAACCGGTAGACGGGATACAGCATTCGGTTTGATAGGCAGTTTTACCACATATCTTCCATCTGTCCGTCTAGTAGTTGTCGCACGATAATATTCTTCGCAATGTTGTTCTTCTGTATTTAACGAAGAATGGTCCGAAATCTCTTCAGTTTCCCAGAATCGTGATATGTTTTCTATGTCGTTAAGTGTGACACAACAATTAAAAGTTTTCACGTTGCCGCTTAAAATCCAACCGAGTCTAGTTTGTTGAGCCACCGGATATGTACTATTACATCTTATAATTCCATCTAAAATTATTTCCGAATATACTTGCGCACTCAAAAGCATATCGATTGGCCCGGACGTATTAAAGTTAGGATCGGCTAAATTTATATTTTGTAGATAAGTCCAGCTTTCTACTGAAAATGATGTCGATGGTAAATTGTTAACCAGTTTCTTCATAATGAGTGGTTGTAAGTTAAATGTATAATCCGAATGTATTGACTTACATTCTAGGTTCAACGAGCCTTTACAACTTCCGCTTAGTGATCCGACACCCGACACTATGGCACTCACTTGTTGTCGCGGTAACCTCAAGCGCTGGGCGGCATTTTCAGTTATAAGACTTACTTGTGAGCCTTGATCTAGCAAACCTCTTAAGTAGATATACTCGCCATCGATTGTTTTTACCTTGAGCAGTACAGTTGTTAACAAAACTTCCATGCCCTCGTTAGTAATGTTGTTCACCCCTCGCGCAGAGGTACTTGTCGATGGGGTAGATTGCGAATTACCAGGTTGTTCCATTGTTTCATGCAGCAAAGTATGATGAAGCTTATGACATATCCTACATGTTTTCATTGACGTACATTGTTTTTCGCCGTGACTGTACAAACAATTTTTGCAAACACGCAAATTCCGAACGCAGTCTCGGCGCCCCTTTTCTGTCATAGCCAAGAACTTTTCGCATTTCATCAAAACATGGTCAGTTTTGCAAATCGGGCAATTTTTTGCTGTTGTCAAGAAGGTTTTGTGTGATTTGTATGAGTTGTTAAAGTACGATGACCTTTGTGCATTATATTTATTATAGTTATTGTTACTGCGATTTTCGTAACTATTTTTGTTATGTTTTTCTAACATGTTATTCTTCTCCGGACTGAAAGATTTTGGACTACCTTTTTGTGTAGCCTCCAGTGCCATGAACTTGGATTCCAGAAACTTTGAAAATTCTTGTAGGTCGGGAAAACCTCTCGGCTCTTTAAGATCTTTTATATATTCGTTATACGTAACGCTATCCAGTTTCTGTGACAAAAGATGTACTACCAGCGGATCCCATTGTGTAATATCTAATCCGATGTTTGTCAATCCGTTCAGACACTCTAGCATGACGTCATGAAGTTTTCGTATACTGGCGGCATTTGCTTGTTGAATGTTAGATTGGTTTAGTAGAGTATTTACATAAGATGTAAATAAAAGTCTTTTGTTGTCGTAACGGTGAGTAATTATGTCCCAACAGGAAGTATAATTCTCGGCACTGATGCTAAGATGCTGGATTAACTTCTCTGCTTCGCCCTTTAATTTGGACTTCAAATGCTGCATTTTTTGGGCCTTAGAAAGTATAGGGTTGTTATGTACGCTTTCCGTATAGAGGTCCCGAAAACTTAACCATTGATTATAGTTGCCATAAAAATCCGGTATTATGATTTTCGGCGTAGACTTTTCATAATGAGCATTGTTCCATATGGTGTGTTGTATTTTCTTACGTATGTTGTCATAAATATTTTCTAATATTCATATTGCTTTTGTCTATACTTAGGGTCTTCTTCCTGTAGCCAATAATCTAGCTGCCAGTGTGCTTTCTCCACTTGTTGCCATTTAGATTTTATGATAGTTAGATTATCTTCCAATTCCCATTTTTCCAAAGATGTTGACAAATCCATCTTTTCCACGGCTCTTTCAAAAGCTCTAAAGTTACAGTACTGCACTCGCAAAAGATCCTGTTCCTTTTCCGACGATTCGTCCGTTTTTCGAGGCGGTACGTGGAAGTCCCCTTCATCGAAACTAAATCTCGTAGTAAGTTTAGCGTCGCTCGTAACTGAAGAAGTTCCTGTCTTACTTGTACTCTGAGGGGGTAGCTCCTCCTTACTAGCTGTTATTGTTGCTTTAGTCGGTGTCGCCGATGTAAGCTCCGACTTACGTTGTAGTATGTCTTGTAAAACACTCTCATACATACGTTTTGTGTTGTTAAAAACGTCGTCTATAAAGTATTGGCTTTCCGTTGTTCCGGTCGATTCCAATAGTTGGTGGTTATGAACGAATTGTTCCCAACAGTTGTTTAGTCTCGTAAGACGCTCTTCTAGATATTCTAAGGTCTTCCTAGTAGGGCTGTCTTTCTTGTAGTTAGCACATATTTGTTTTAACGTGCAAAAAGTAGCCTCTTGTTGGCTCATAACCTCCTCGAAATTTTGACCCATCATTGTTAATTAGTTACTTAGTTAAAGTAATAGTTATAGCAAGCCTTCAGTAGTTGTTTCACCGTAGGCACTAGTTCAGTTTTTTTTTTTTGCAATATGTTCGCAGATTGTAGTTAGTATTGGTACTTACTGTGTTTAGTTCCTCGTCCGATATGTGCGTCTTTGTCTCAATCCAACTGGGGCGACCCGCTTCTGGGAGACCAGTTCGACCGATTCGCTATCGGCACTAAGAACACTGCCACACGTAGTACCAGCACTTTTCACTTCTCGAAGGACCAAAACGGATGTACGGGTCTCGAGGTGGTGTGTAGATAAACGAGTTGAGTTGACTTAAAACCACGTTTATTACTCAAGTATACAATATAAGTTATTTGGATGCTAATCTGTTCGTTGTTATTGTTATTTGTCAACTAACTATATTAATGTCGAAAGTATGTATAAGTAATGCGCCGAAACTAGGTTAAGGCGGCGTAAGCAAAATAAGCCTGTACGTGAACCGTACAAATACTATTATACGAATACCTATTAATAATGAATAATACGAATTTAAATTGGTAACTTACGTGAATCAAACGTAAAATACATAATTGGAGAATGGACTCTTTTCTAGCACTTCGAATACGGAACTAATTTTATATTATTATTATTATATTACGGATATTATTATTAACGGCCTATGCACACCACGTTTTATAAACGCGCCGTCGACGCGCGTTTTAGAAACACGCGTCGACGGCGCACTCTTATCCTACAGAGCAGTTTGGTGTTTTTTGAATCCATACAAACGCAATGCCAACGCGCGTGTGTATCGCTACTAGGACATGCAATTATCCGGATAATTTGGATATCTAGTAGTGACCTAACCACAATATCATTAATCATTTATATTTAGTACTTAGTCTAACGATGGAAACAACAAAATAATCAAAGATTTTTTATTTAAGCTTTCTTGAGATTCGATTTACGCTATGCATTACGAATAATACACATTGCGTCAAAACAATCGCGCCTTTTAAAAATCTTCTACAAAATGTCCTAAACCTAATTTACAGTAGGTATAGTGTATCATTAGGGTATCATTAGAAAGGTAATAAAAAGGAGTATTATAAAAACAATTAAATTTAACATTTTTTAAATTATTATTACAAGAAAAACATGAAAATTAACAGAATAAATTAATATCCTTAAGACTTGAATTCGATAGAGCACCTCTGGGACCATCTTAAGCACAATGTTCGATCACGGGATCCCGCTCCTTCGACTCTTCAAGAGCTCCAAGACACGGTGATTGAAGAATGGGATCTTATCCCCAAGAAGACCTCCTGAAGTTAGTGAGGTTGTAACGTTGCATTTCTATTCAACGCTCCTTAGTTCATTTTATTATTAATTCCCCGCCGAGCAAACCGGTTGGTTGCCGTGAGCCGCCAAGCGGACGCTAAGTTATCGGTGGGGGTTCAGTTTGAGATCGCACTCAATGTGTTAGCACGTATGCACAGTAACAATAAGAAACGTTTATTTTTCTTTTACTGTGTGTCGTCTATCGTGCTAAAACAATTCAGAGCTTCTCAAATATAGTTCTTACGTAAATGGTTCAATCAGTGACAACCTCATATTGGGTAAGTCTTGATTAATATTTAGTTCTCACTCAATCATCTCGTAGGGTATTGTAACATGTGTAACGGCCACCTTTAATTGACCTTGTAGCAAATATCATGTCTTTCCTTTCTGCTTCAATTATTGTGTCTAATGCCTACAATCTAAATTTATATTATGTGCGGTGCTTCACACCAAATTTTTATAACCAACCCATTTGTAAACTCCGATTCTGACTGTGACAATTGCACACACTCGCCTTAAGCGCAATTAGTACTCCCGCTTCCTCATCACCATTACGCGGTCACAGTCAGGAGAGGCTTGAGATCAAATGAATATTTTTATTTACTGGACGTACATTCCAGGGTCCAAAGTTCGGCCTACGAGGGTCCAAAGTACGGTCGTTAATCGTACCGCAACATCGGACCTACCAGTACCTGGTTGGTGGTCCCGACACCGCCACACTACAGACCAGCCTTATCCCAGTGGGTCATCCTCCGGCCTGACAACCTCCTGGATCTACGCGTCATCTCCTTCATCGACGAAGCCAGGAGAGTACTTGGCGCGCCTACCTCCATAGGACTATAATAATTGACGGGCTTATAACCCATGACCATTTAACTTTTTTTTTAAATAAATTTGTAAGTTTATTGAGTGTAATGATTTGTTTTATTTAATTTTACAAGCTTCACGGTCTATGAGGGACCGTATGGAAGCCGTCATCAGGGCAAGGTCAACACTAGATTTTAAGTTAATTTCAAGCTACTTTTTGTTAATGGTTTTTGTAAATTATGAGTTTTTAATTAGGTCCTAAACCTAATTTAGGTCCTAAACCTAATTAAAAACTCATAATTTACAAAAACAGAGTGAGGTGCTCTATCGGATTCAGGTCTAGACTTCTCGCTGCCTAATACATCACAGAGATTTGGGACCTCTGCAAGAAGTCGCCCACGATAGCTACGGTGTGAGCGCGAGCGTTATCGTGCATTAACGTGAACCCCTCACCAAAAGAATGGGCAAATGGTACCACATGAGCTTCCAGAATCTCCATGACATAGCGCCGAGCAGTCAGTGACCCTTGTCAGAGAGCACCTCCAGACCGGGAGGCGCAAAAAAGTTCGGTTTTGCCGACAGCCGACATGCTGCCCCAGAACATGCAGGATCCACCACCATATTCCACTGTTTCCTGGATGCAGGCTTGAGTAAAACGTTCACCCTGCCTCCTGTACACTCTTCTGCGCCGGTCATTGCAGAAAAGACACACTCTCGTCTCGTCTGAAAAGAGAACAGCTTTACACTGCTCGAGGGTCCAATCGACGTGTTCACGAACAAACTGTAAACGAGCTCGCCGATGCGCTGCAGTCAACTTTGGGCCCGTAGCAGCTCTGTGGGCTGCTATCTTCTTCTCCTTGAGTCTTATTTTTACGGTAGAGACGCTAACGGTGCGTCTGCGAACTGCCTGGAGCTGTTGCTGTAGCTCAACAGCATTGGAGAAACGATTTCTCAAAGAGTTCGACACAATGAACCGGTCGTCTCTTTCCGATGTGCAGCGACGTCTACCAGATCCATGTCTTTGGACGTAGCCACCAGTCTCTATGAAGCGTAGGTACACTCTTCGAACCGAATGACGGCTCAAGTTGAGTTACCGGGTGACATTACACTGCCGCGTCCCTGATTGCAGTAGAGCAACCACTTGGAAGGCTTCATCAGCAGTGGTAGCCATCTTGGGGGTGGTTTTTCTTCTGGAAAATCTGTAGATGTGTCCTCTTCAGCAGCTGAATAGTGAATGACCTAAATTCACCCCGTGTTAACCCTTTTACACCTTACAAAGGTAGCGCAAGTAGTGACTCTTGCAGGAGCAAAAATTGCAATGAATTTTTTGACACTTTATTTGAGCCATTAAATTAGGTTTATTGGAACGAAGTTCCTAATCGCGCGTTGTGAAAGGGGGCTAGACGGAAAAAATCTTACGAAAAGTTGTCACGACACTTTTTGCAGCTGTGCGGCGTGCGCATGTTTCTCTGTCTGTCTCTCTCTCTCTATCTTATAGAAAGCAAGCCAGATATTTTCATTTCTATTTCGCATTGAACAGTGTGGTGTCGCAACGATTATTTTTGTTGAGTGTATACAGGTTTTTTGGACATAATAAATAATCTATACATATAATAAAATCGTAGGAAAGTCGAATCTGTACATTGAATATTTTTAAAAAAGGTTACTTGGGGTGTAATCGACAAGCGATATCGAAGCCAAAAATATAGTTTTTAGAATTTTTGTCTGTGTGTCTGTTTGTCTGTATGTATGTCCGGGGTAAACTCAAAAAGTATTGCATGGATTTACTTCAAATTTTGCATTAATGTTGCTAAGAGGTCGGGTCAACATATAGGCTACATATTATCACGCTATCGCCTACGGGGGAGGAGCTGTGATAATTAATAAAATTTAACGCGGGTAAAACCGCGGGGCGCAGCTAGTAAGAAATAACTTCGTTCCATCTGGGTGTCCCTTGACACCTCTCAAGTTTTAATTAAAAGTAATGTTTTAGATTAGGACAATTTAATAATCTTTTAAATAAAAGTATAATTGGTGTGGTTACATAAACACATCAAGAATTAATGACAGATGGAAGTGATTTTTGCAGATGGGCGATTTTTTTGACGCCGAGTGCATTATAAAACAAAAAAACCTTAAAAGACGTTCTCAACATGATATGATCTTTCACATGCAACTGTGAATAGAGGTCACCCAAAGATCAGTGGAGAGGTCTCCTCTCCATTGCTCTTTGAATGACCCTGAGCCTTCTAATAAGGCCCATAGTGAGTCTATGATTCTGCAATTGACTTCTTTCTCAAAGCTGGACTTACCTAGTTGGATGGTCTGTCATAGGTAAATATATAACTTCAAGTCTCAAATCTTAACTTGGGTGGGTGGTCATTTTGCTGACCCACCTGTTTAGAGACTCTGCTGTGACCATCGAGCATTGTACCGAGGTCTTCCAAGGTCTCAGCCATGACATGGGTGGGGTACTCGTCATTGAGATCGATGCCAAAGCCTTTCCAGTCCAGAAGCTTGAAGACATTTTCCAATGCAGTGGTGAACAATGTCTCACATCTCGCTGCAAATGGATAGGTTTCGAGTTCTGGTCCTGGAGTCGCACTGTCATAAGAAGTGGTTTTCTTGCAAACACCTCGATATACCGGTAGTCGATTTGGCACCTTTGGAGAGATCTCCAAACGGCTCTAGTTACGACCGCATCAAAGGCTTTCTCATAGTCCACAAACGCTAAGTATAGTAGCTGGTTCGGTTCGGTTTTCTGTATAACTTACCGCAGCATTTTCATTTCATTTATTCAATAACAATATTTATATTGCGTCTGAATTACCTAAATAACAAACAAATTTCAGCATAAAATAAAATTACAAAATCTCGTATAAAATGTTAAGTAAAAATGTCAAATATGTACGTGGTTAAATAATAATATCAATTCAAAGTCTTAAATAAGTGACAAATTAATTTCTTATTTACAATTTAGTGAACAAGTAAACGACGTAGAGAGAATTTATACAAAATAAAATTAATTGCCAATATAATAGCAATCATAAATCATTTATTGAATAAAGGCACCTTTCCAAAAGATAGACCTTTAATTATGATTTAAATGCTGGGTATATAATATAGATTTTAAATCAATGAGTATGTATGTGGTATATGGTGCTAAAGCCTTTTCGGAAACCGGCTTCTTTGGGAGGCTGGAAGTCGTCAAACCTGAGCGCTAATCAATTCGTAATGACCCTCGAAAACAACTTGTAAACATGGCTCAGCAGTGTTATGGGTCTATAATTCTTCAATAGGGTTTTGTCGCCCTTTTAGAAGAAGAGCACCACCACACCTCTGTGCCATGCTTGTGGCGTTCGACCATCTAGTATGACGGAGTTAAATAACTTCTGAAGGGTCCATAGGATTGGTGTACTAGCCGCCTTCAGAAGCTCTGCAGTAACTCCATCATCACCAGGTGCCTTGTTGTTTGAGAGCCATTCTAATCTCGTACAGGCTGACGTTCGGGATGTCTTCGGTGTTATGTCCGGTTATTCGTGCTCTGGGATCCAAGGCATGACAGGTCAGTCATGCCAGGCTGCGTTGTCGTATACAACTATCCGTAAAACTTCTCGATCTCTCCCAGCAACTCAGGTTTAGACGTGACGATTCTACCATCCTCAGTCTATGTTTCGTCGGTTGGCTCTGTGTTTGAGTTGTCCTCAATTTATTTAGATTCCACACTGGTTGGAGGAATGGTCATAAGATATTCATGTATTTCACTAAGATGATGACTTCTTGGACCTCTTCTATCGAAGAGTGCCATTTGTACTCGGCATATTGCATTGAAAATACAGTGGATGTTCATGGTGTGCTTGATAAGGATTTTTTGACCTCTTTGTTTAAACGTTTTTCAATTGACAAAATTCATCACATGTTCTTTGGTGTTGTAAATGTATAAATGCAACGTCATCATCATCGTCAACACTATCCGCAGTTACAGTAATAATAAGAATCGTAGTATTTTTAGAATAAATCAAAAACGAATCCTGCCACTCGCACTATATTATAAGAAATACTCAATACGTTTTTTATATTTATAGAATTGGAATAATGCGTCCTTTGAAAGATTCTACTAGCTGACAATTTTCTACAAATAAGCCATTTGTAGAAAATTGTCCGTTTTATTCGTATTATCCTAATAATAATGGAATTGATATCCGGATATTTTATTTGGCGGATATCCGGATAATATGCCCTAATCGCTACTAACGCGATGCCAACGCGCGTGTGTATCGCTACAAACGCGCGTCACCGGCGCGCTTTAAAAACGTGGTGTGCATAGGCTCTAAGGTTGCCTGCTTGTAGTAATTTTTAAACAGAGAAAGGTGAATTATGTAAGTAGGTACACTATGGGTTCCAACAAACTTTTTTTATTTGTCAATATTTAACAGATCACAATAATTAAAACCTAACAGACAAAACAAACTTCAAGTTACATCAAGTATAACGAAGTTATACTTGATGTAGGTAACTTGAAGTTTGTTGAAGTTGATGCTTTTAAAAATCAAGTTAGATAAAGAACGCACTATACTTACATACATATGATGTCACTTGAAGTGGAATCATAGCAGTCATAACTATACTAACAGTTAAACTGCGTGAAAGAGAGAGAGCATCCGCACTTTATCTCCGCCAAGAGTTTAAATAAAATACTTATGTCTAAAAACTATGTCAGCTGATTTTAAATCCATTTCTGCTACCTGTATTATATTTAGGCCGATTCCTTATTAAGTTTGCTATCTTTAATAAATCCAATAGGTTTCCGATCTGAGTCCGATAATATGAATCTAAGGAGAAGTTAGGACTCAATTAATCATAGATTATAGTAAAAGGTTAGTGGCCTAAAACTATATAGGTACGACTTGAATAGGTTACTAATAAAACAAAATGGGGTGGTGATATCCTATGCCGTCAGCACACAGCTATTTTTGAAGTTTAGGAACATAAGATGATATAGGGCTACATGTTTATAGTCCTCAATGTTACCCACAAATGAATAAGGGAGTTTATTTAATTGTTACAATGCCCCCAATTCTATGCAATATCATTTTGACTAATTTTAATATTATAGAATATCTTTCTAACATAGTAGGTACTTTTAAAAATGATGCGCCAAACCCGAATTGACACAAAGAAGCAGGGGCGTAGCTACCGCCGTATTTGCCGTATCAATTATACGGGGCCCCCGGGCCACGGGGGCCCCCAAAGTGTGTAAGGAAAAAGAATAAAAACTTTCTAATTTATTTTATTTTACAAATGACAAAATTCTATAAAGCAATCCCTTTTTTTCCGCCTTAAGCGTGCGTTCAAAAGTTGGCAACACTCTACATCGTTATGGCGGGCTGCGGGACTTCCCCGTTTTACTTACTTCATCTCCAACTCAGCGTCAGCGGGGAATCCCCGGGAATCCTTCATCGATATCACGATGTAGGGTACGTGTACGTGGTTGTACTTTGCATTGGATGTTAAACCACGGAGTGCAGTGCACTGTTTATTTACGCGCTTTATATAAATGTGCATTACATTGTAATTCAGTACAAACAATATTGTTCTTCTGGTTTAGCAGTATTAGTAGCGATTTGTAAAAGAAATGAGTGAAAGAAAAAGAGATTATCGCAGCGGCGCTGAGAAAAGAAAAATTAAACAGAAAAGGGACGAGGTTATAAAAAAAGTGCCCAAAATTTCTTCATTTTTTCAGAGAATAGATACTGTGAGTGATTTAGATTGGAAAGGTAAGTACTACCCAACCCATTTATTAGGGGCCCGTAGTGATAAACAAGGAAATCTTTTAATTTCGGTCTGTCCATCTGTCCGTCACAAAAAGTTGTCTCCCCCCTCGATTTTCACAATTATACTGTTTTTAGGGTTCCGTGCCTTGATTAAAAAAAACAAAATTCTAAGTTATCTATAGGATCGATTTGTTTTGTTGTTTGTCTATCAGTCCGTATCGTATCGTTAATTGCGTGTTGAGAACTTCAGATGTGCAGACTCGCTTTAGGGTTCTCGTTTTGTATGGCCATGGCCACTACACTACGCGATGCGTTTAAATAGCACGCAGGTGTATAGTAATGCACGGACGGGCTGCAGGTGATTTTGTATCTACTAATAGGTACGAGCACAATCCGCGTAAAGTCTGTGTGCGTCTGAACTGAACACTCTCTAACTGTGACCCTACCCTTAGTAACGTTATTTATGTATATATAACTCTTTTTAGTTTAGTATCAAAGCATTCGTATTTTTTAACAATTACTCGTTTATTTTTAGACTCTTCTGAAGCATTTTCTTCGTCACATATCCATCCGGAAATAGAAGAAAGCCAAGCACATACTTTATCGGATGTCCATCCAGAAATCGAGGAACCCCAAGTCAACGATTCTGATATATCTGCAGATTGTAATATAATTTCATCAGATAGAGGAAATTTTGGTGACAATTTAACTGAATGCGAACGAAAATTTATTTTTAAATTGGGTCCATTTAAACCACAAGGACCATTTCCAAAAGTTTTAGAAAATAACCGACCTTTTTCGGCTTATTATTATTCATATTTCAACCAGGCAGGCATAAAAATTATAAGACCATGGTTATGTTATTCTAACGTTTTAAACAAACCGTACTGTCACTTCTGTTGGTTATTAGCAGATCGTCAAAACAAATCGTACTCCTCTGCTTGGGTTAACGGTGTTTCGGTTAGAAGCAATTTCACACAAACTATTCTTGACCATGAAAAGTCACAGCAGCATATTAGTGCCGCACTCTCTTATAATAATTGGTTGCAAGGAAATACCATCGATACTCTATTGAAAAGTGAAATCGATAGTAAAATTACATTCTGGAGAGATGTACTGCATCGTATAATTAATGTTATAATTACTTTAGTATCTTGTAATCTACCTTTGAGGGGGCATGATTCTGATTCTGGCAATTTTATGGCAATTTCACGTCTGCTATCTAACTATGATGCAACTTTAAAAGAACTTCTTCTAAAACCGAAAGGTGAAATAAATTATTTAAGCAAGCTAATAATTTCGTTTTGAATCGTAGGATTCAAAACGAAATTATTAGCTTGCTTGGTACCAACGTTAGGAACAATATTATCTCAGAAATTAAAAAAGCTCCATTTCTGACAATAATTCTGGATACAACACAAGACTTGTCAAAAATTGACCAACTATCTGTAGTTTTTCGATATATCTCGGTTACAGAAAATGATGATAATGTGCCTAAAGAAATAAAAATCTGTGAGTCCTTTTTAGGATTTATAGCAGTAACCGATTGCAGTGCTGCAGGTCTGAAAACTGTCATTTTAAATTTGACTAAAGAATATGGAATTGATTTGACTAAATGTAGAGGACAGGGAAACGATGGAGCAAATGTTATGTCGGGTGTGTATGGAGGATTACAAACCCTAATAAAAGAGCATGCTCCAAATGCCGATTATGTTCATTGTGCTGCGCACGCTTTAAACTTGGTTTTGAACGATGCTGCGAGACATGTTCGTGAAGTATCGACTTTTTTCGATAATTTAGAAAAAATATATACTTTTTTTGGCAATAGTATAAAACGCTGGGCTATGCTAAGTGACGATTCCTCTGAAAAATATTTGATTACCCTTAAAAAGGTATGTCCTACCAGATGGTCTTCTAGGAACGACGCTTTATTAGCAGTAAAGAAAATTTTTTTACTAATCATGATAACTTTGTACCAACTAAATTTAATTTCAAATAAAAAAAGATGAACGTGAAGAATTATTATTATTATTTTGTGTAACACACTAGCAGCTAGTTAGCTGATGCGTAAGTATCAAATAGCTTGGAGATGTTTTCCTTGTCCAATCTGTTCTTGAAGGAATTTAATGTCGGAGCCATGACTACTCTTTCTGGTAGTTTGTTCCATGCTTTTACAACTGTTAGGCAAGAAATGCTTCATTGGTTTCTTTTTAGATGAGTTTTCCCAAAGTTTCAATGGATGGCCTCGTAGATGTTTATTATCATTCAGCTTATACATGTATTTAAGGCTAGGCACATCATAATGATTAGTGAGGATTTTGTAAGTTTCGATTAAACTTCCCCTCTGTCTACGCTGTTTAAGTGTGGTGAGTCCAAGGAACTTGAGACGTTGCTCATATGGTAAGTTGCGCATTGAACGAACCATCTTTGTAGCCCTTCTCTGTACATTGTCAATGAGTTTAATGTCTTTTTTAAAGTATGGGTCCCAGATTACATAGGCATGTTCAAGGAGAGGTCTTACATATGTCTTGTATAATTTTATAAAGGTATTAGCTGTGAGACATTTAAATGCCTTACGAATAATGTAGAGTATCGAATTTGTTTTCTTTACAATGTTATGTATATGTGTTTCCCATTTCAGGTCAGCTGACATAGTAACTCCCAAATCCCTTTGTGATTCAACTGGTGTTAATTGTTGATGTCCAAGATAATAAACTTTTCTGGGATTATTTTTACTGATGTGCAGCACAGTGCATTTATCAACATTTAATGTTAAAAGCCACACTTGAGTCCAGTTAAATATAGCATCCAGATCATTTTGGATAGCTTGCGAATGAGTTTGGGGATTTGCAAAGAATTTAGTGTCATCAGCAAAAAGCGAAAATGGTAGCTTCAGAGTATTTTTGAGATCTGTGAGGAAAAGGATGAAGAGCAATGGGCCTAGCACCGATCCTTGAGGCACGCCACTGAGTACTTTTTGAGGTTTCGATAAGATATCCCCGATACGCACACGAAATGTTCGACCTGAAAGAAAGTCACTTATCCAGGCTAGTAATCTTCCACGTATGCCAAGATATTCTAATTTGTGTATAAGGCGTTTTAAGGGGACTCTGTCGAATGCCTTTTCATAGTCTAAATAAATAACATCAGTTGGCTGTCCATTATTTTGATTCAGTGTCCACTCATTTAGGCAGTTTAGTAAATTTGTGGTAACGGAACGTCTTGGAACGAAACCATGTTGCTCATCCAGGATTATAAGCTCTTGTTTCAGGAAATGTCTTATATGATTTGCTTTTATTTTTTCCATGGTTTTGCATATAACGCTGGTCAAACTTATGGGCCTGTAATTGACAGGTAATAATTTATTGCCTTTTTTATAAATCGGCACTACAGTAGCCATTTTCCAATCAGTTGGTAATATTCCATCGTTCAATGATTTATTCATGATTTTCGTTATTTTGTCGATTAAAGCTCCAGAGCATTTTCTGAGAATTATTGATGGAATGTCGTCAGGACCTGTTGCAGTAGTATCGTTGAAGCTCAACAAAGCCTTTCTTGCCAGCTCTTCAGTAATATTAAGCTCTTCAATAGTGTTTGTAATTCTAGCAAGATTGATGTTAGGCATAGGTCCATCAGGTTCGTTAATATAACTTAATTTGAATTGATCCGCAAAGGCTTCTGCAATTTCGTCTGGCTTCATAACAAGACCGTTTGAACCATTTTTTATTGCATTTGGGATGCATATTTTAGAGTTTAATTGTTTTCTAATATAACCATAAAAAGCCTTGGAACCTGTATCTATAATCGTAGATTCAAAAGCGGATCTTCTGCTTCTGGAAAGTTTGATGATTTTGTTGTTAACTTTTCTATACTCTAAATAGTTATAATCACTTGGATTGATTCTGTAATGAACCCAAAGTTCTTTTTTCTTTTTAGTTAAGTCAGCTATTTCCTTATTAATCCAGGGTTTGTTCGTGTACCGGTTTTTGTTTGTGGTCTTCTTTGGTATAAAATTCTCTATCGATGAGTGGATTTGGTGTTTAAAGGTGAACCACATATCATCTATAGATTCTTCGTCCATACTTCTGTAGTTGGCTAGGTCCTGATTAATTTTGTTGTAGTCTGCCTTGAAGAAATCGTATTGGATGACACTTCGATTTCCATTATATTTATTATTGGTACTAATGACTTGCAGTATCGCTGTTATTACCAAGTGATCGCTTTTGCCTATCGGAGCATGATACTCTACGTCACATATTAGGGTATCATCATTGCAGAGTATAAGATCCAATAAGGATTCTTCTTGGTTGCGTTTCCTGGTGATTTTCGTAACAAGTTGGTTGAGGTTGCTGTTTGAGTACATATTAACAAAATTTTCAGATAACCTGTCATATCCATGCAGTTTTTGGAGCGGCCAATTTATCCCTGGCAGATTGAAATCTCCCGCAATAACTAATGTATTCTCAGTTGCTGCTTTATCAATCGTATTAAAAAGAATTTCATCGGAATCGCATAGAGAGTTAGATGGGGGTCTGTATACACACGCCATAAGTATTGTTACGGTTATTCTTTGGGTTTTGTTAAAATCAAACCCAAACTCCGTGAACAAAAATTGTTATTTTAATAAATAACTAAAAGGAAAATTGTAAAAAACAAAATGGTGGTAGGCCGTGGGTAACAGGCCGGTCGTTATCTTAATTCTGCCGAGCTTAGGTACTTGACTCCCCTTGGACTGAAGCGACGACGCGACGCGAAGGCGGTGATCGGCAGCCTGGCAGCCAGGAAAGAGTGGCGTCCAGGCGTTCAGGAACCGTCTAGGGCAGCGAGAGACAGACTTCCTTCATGTAGGTATAGGGCCTCGACCAGATATAAGTTTAGCCCCAAACTTGAACCCGTTAAAATTAGGACGGTTACCACACTGTTCAATTAACTTACCCTGTATGGGGGGCGATAAAAAATAATCCGTTATACACGGCTGGTTTTCACTGATATATATATATCTTCTTTAGTATGGTAAGAACTTGTTATTAAACTGTTATTCGTATATTGTTGCGTAAAATTATAATAAAAAGAAATGCGCGAGCAACGTCTACGTGTGCTTGCTTCCCGAGTCTCGAGAGTCTGAGGTCGCGGGGCGAGGGCCGCTAAACAGCGATAGCCACTCATCGGGAACCGGTTGTCTCGAATGCACGGCAAGCGAGATCATGCCACTAAAATAGGTACGTAACGTTTTATACGTTACATACCC
Organism: Pseudoips prasinana; assembly: GCA_951640165.1. Taxonomy (NCBI): domain Eukaryota; kingdom Metazoa; phylum Arthropoda; class Insecta; order Lepidoptera; family Nolidae; genus Pseudoips; species Pseudoips prasinana. The sequence continues at coordinate 23,191,238 of OX621251.1, read as the reverse complement.
GTACGTACGTATGATAAGATCTCTATACTGAATATCAAGCCATAGTGCTTCCACCAAATCGTTTTGATATGTATTATTAACTTTAGATATAACAGTAGAACCATTTATTTCATTTATAACATATATATATGTAAAAGTATAATAAATATTTTAGAGAGTTTTGATTTCTTAGTGCTCGTTACATTTTTTTTCTTCACTATTTGAAATTATTAATCCTGTTTCTAAAGCTCTACAGCATGAAAATAATGACTTACAGAAATCTAGTATTTTATTAAGTAATCTTTTAAATAGACTGTGCCAATTAAGAAATCAGAATTCATTTAATAGTTTGCTAAATGAATCCAAAGATTTAGCAAAAGAGTGGGGGTATCAACTGTTTTTAAAAACAGTAGGCGAAAGATAACGAAGCGTTTTTTTGATGAGTTATCACAAGATGAGAGAATTTCCGACCCGGAATCCTATTTCAAAGTCAATGTATACTATTGCTGTTTAGATATATTAATTTCTCAAACTAAAGAAAGATTTCAGAGCCTTTGCAACCTGAGTACTATATTCGAAATATTACAACCGGAGAAACTCCTATCTTCTTCAAGTGAAGAGATATTAAACGCTTCCGGAAAACTGTCTGCTAAATATATTAAAGACATCTCACTTAATCTTTGTGACCAATTAAAAGCTCTAAAAACATGCTTAAATTCTGAAATTAAAAAAAAATATTCCATTAAAGAACTCCTTGAATTATTGCTAGTAAAATTCAATAGTCTTGCATCCAGTTTTCCCGAGGTAATCACAGCATGCTTTTTATTCTTGACCCTTCCAGTTAAAACCGCAACGGCAGAAATAAGTTTTTCAAAATTAAAACTAATAAAAAATGACTTAAGAACTTCGATGGGACAAGAACGGCTGTCAGACATCTCACTATTGTCCATAGACGCAGAAACTTTAGAAAAACTAAAATCATCATCAGCCATAAATGATTTAATAAATCAGTTTGCCGAAAAAAAGGCAAGGAGAGTGAATATTTAAAATTCGATTTTTATTTGTAAAATGGGTAAATTATGTGATAAATAAATATTTCTTTTCACAATTTATTTTTCTTTTGTGCAAAATCTTTACCTCCATATAAGGGCCTCCAAGAAAATTTTTATACGGGGCCCCGACAAGGCACGCTACGCCACTGCAAAGAAGCCCTTAGTGGGGTCAATTTTGTGATGGCGCAAAATAGGAACACGAATAGGGCTACTGTGGAAAGATGAGAGATATCTACGTTAGAACCTGTCAACCAATAATTTGCCCGATGCGCATAATTGGTGCGCATAAAAGCAGTTATAATAGTTTGTAAGTTCTGTTCTTTTTAAACGACCTGTATAAGAAAGAGAGAGAGAGAGAGAGGTGTAATTACATTACATTGTGAAAAATAGAATCGCCAGTGATGAACGTATTTGTTCAAATCAGTCAATTTATCTTTTTATTTACTCGTGCGAAGCCTGAATGTGTAGTGATCTATATGTCTATTGTATCTGATTCTACATCAATTATTTGTTCCGCGACTTTTTGAACTTCTTGTATCGACTGTTGGTATTAGATAGACATAATAAACACTTACACTTAAACATATAAAAATTTGCATGTTGGAAAGAATAATATTATAATAACAACACATTTCTAAATATAAATATTTGATTCTTATTTCATTTCTATAGGGGTTATTCCCAGAGGTCCACGATTCTTTTGCTTGTCTTTTCCCATTAGGTCCATGACACGTTTTAAAATAAACCTAATAAAGAGTTTATATTAATCTGTTAATTGTCTTTTATTTCTAATATTCATCATCATATCAGCCGAAAGACGTCCACTGCTGGACAAAGGCCTAATATTATTATTATTCTAATATTAATCATATAAATAAAGGTTAAAAATGACTTAATCAAAAAATAAAAATAAATAGATAAAATAAAAAAGGTTTTTATTCACGTAGACTTTAAAAAAGCGCTTGTAAATAGTCAGAACATGTTTGTAGTAATATAGTTGTATACATTATTATTTCTAGTAACATAGATAATTAGGTACATATTGTATGAAAACATTTATAAAATTTATTTTAATAGCAATGATATTTAGCTAGCTCGTATCAAGTTATTGTCAAGAAATTATGTTTAATTATCTAGTTTAAGTCTAATATTTTTACTACATATTGTCAATGGTTCTGTCTATATTAGTGTATTATTATTATGACGGACCTTGTGTTAATAACGACGGTCGCGCTTTAATGCTACCACCGGATCCAATGCGCCCCAACTGAGGAGACCCAGCGAAACAAACTCAGTGGGTTCATCTACTACCGGTTTCAACACGACCCAGTTGAGACGGTCCGGCGAAACATACTCAAGCTGGCATGAATTTGGTCCAATTAGAGTAATTATTTAGTAGGCAAACACAATATATGCTCGATCGGTTGTCTGAATGCTTATTATTTTAGATTATATTTAGGTATACAAAAGAAAAACTTCGAAACGATAACATTATTCATTTTGAGACAGAGTCAATAATTTTAAATTAAGTGTATGATAGCAATCATTTACAGATAGTTCACGTTACACAGCAGATCAGTCATGTCTATATGGCCACAAGATCTCCAGCGAGCAATGTGCAGGTAGGAAATGAGAGCCAGACGTCTTTGACATCCATGTACTCTTTAGTGGTGTAATAACCCCTAGCCATAAGTATACGTTTAATATGTGTTTTAAAACTGGTGTCAGGTAGATCAGTAATTTGAGTAGGAAGCTTGTGAAATGATTAAATCGTTAAATTGGCTTCCATGACCACATGTGACGTCATAAATGGCCCGGAATCGATTGTCCACGTTGAAGCCAATTTAACGATTGATTAAGTCATTTTTAAACTTTATTTGAACGCCATTCACGAAAACGATTTTTGGCGACTTAGCCGGTAGAGCCACCGCTTTATTAGCTACCGTAGTGAAGATCAACTTTGCAACCCCACACATGTTCCGCCTATCTAGCTACAACACTAATCATTTCCCTGGATATCTGTCACAATAATCGTTCTCCTGTATAGCTACCACACTAATAATTCATCTGATAGGCTACCATATCTAATAATTGTCCGCCGGCTAGCTACTAATCATTCCCTTGGCGAACTGCTGTACTAATGATCATCCAGACACATCGATATACCTGGTTAGCCACTGCGTGGCTTCTAACACACTTATGTATGACCCGTCTGGCTATCTACCACACCAACGTATCTGCCACATGTTTTGTATACCTAGTTTACGCCAGGTAGACGTACCTACTTAGTACATACCAAGGCCAGTCCAGGCCCATTTCGGAAGGCTTTTGGATATTGGCTAATTCTATAATGTAGCAACGACCTTGACCATTCGCAAATAATATCCTTGGAGATAAATATAGATAAAGTTTTCGTCTTTAGTTTAGCTGCTATTATTTACGATATTTCATAAAAACAATCGCCAGAATGATATACCTATTATCTCAATTTAGGTATAGCTCAGTTTTATAAGTAGGTACTATTGTAGTTCTACCATGGAAGTTATGAAGTAAACTAGAGAAAATAGGTGTGTATCTTTAGACAAAGCAATCGTGTCCATACGGTGGCATTTAAGGAAACATATTGTGAGGCGGTGTAGACGCAGCAAGAAGTCTGACGTAGGGTGTGTAATTAGTATGTTCAGGAGGCTGGGGCGCGGCGAGTGTGGCGGAGGCGGCGAGCCTGCGCAGTAGGCGCGGCGCGGAGCCTGCGCGTCCCGTCATTCGAACGCCGGTCCACGCCGCGGCGCCACCTACCGCTGCTCGCCGAGCCCTGACCGCGCCCGGACGTGCTTAGGCCGAGCTCGCGCCGGTCTCGTGTGACTCCCCGCAGCACGCGTGCGCGAGCGAGCGCGTGCGCGGCGCCACCTGCGCGCGACGACGGGCCGCGAGCATGCGAGGGGCCCGGCGCTGCCGCGCGTAGCGAGCCAGGCCGTGCGCGCCATCGCCATGGGCTGCGCCTCGTCCGCCGAGGAGCGCGCCGCAATCGCGCGCAGCAAGCAGATCGAAAAGAACCTCAAGGAGGATGGCATCCAGGCTGCCAAGGACATCAAGTTGCTGCTCCTTGGTAATGGAGCATTTACTATCTCTCTCTCTATCTAGGTAGCGGGATGCGCGCGCACCGTGATTCGACCTCTATTGACTTGAGACATCCGAGCCGGCATTCAGTATGTCCGAAATGCATTGACTTTAGACTTAAGTGAGATGACGGGTTCTGCAATGTAAGAAGATCTGAGTAGGTATAAACGGAATTAGATCTAAAGACAAGTAAGGTCAAATAAACTGAAGAGCTAATGACTTTAATATATCGCTTAATTAGAAGAAGGCCGTCAGATAAATATCTAACATGACTTGATAGCTAGACTACTTGAACTTGAACCTATTTGTGGTTACCGATGTAAACTGGGTTCAATTTAGGTACTTAGTCAGCGAAACTTTGTTTTTGGGAAAATACTATAATTCTAAATAACAAATGAAAGATTTTCGCTGTTTAAATAGGTAAGTATTGTTTAATGGAAGTAAGGAGTAGGTATCTAGGTATGCTTAGCGCAATAATTCGTTCACTGGTATGAAATAATTCTTCTATTTCCCGAAAGGGAATTTTGGATGCATTTCAAATAAATTAACTAAGTGCAAATTTAAAAATTAAGAATAATATTATATGGCAATATGAATCATTCATTTAAGGATATACGCTCCCTATATCTTGTCTCTCTTTGTATTGGTCTAGACGAGTCCAAAGTTTGCCGGCTGTTGCGTTGCGTTGTCACAACACACTATCGCCACCCAGTCTTTAGTTCCAATATCTCGTTTAGTAATGAATACTCGAAGAACGCAGTGTTTTTGGGTGTCCGGGAGGTCTATATCTGCATTATATTAGTAAAACTTGCCTGAAATATTGAAAAACTAAACAAGATCTTTCATTTTTGCATCATGCATCTTGAATGTCGATCTATTTTTTTAAAGGACTAATGTAGGTAGGTACAGTCTTCTTTGTGAAAATAGTGTAGTTTGGTACTAATGGATCTTGTATCGTCTGTATGTTGCAGTGGCATAGTTTCCAGACGAGAGGCTTTCCATATAGGAAATGTGCCAAATACTTGAGTTATTTATTTACGTCCTAGCAATGCCGGTGTTGGGCTCCTTTTGTTTATAAATACTAAATATTTAATATTATTTTTAAGGTTTGAATCTAACTTCTTAAAACTTTCTGCGTTAAACAAGCCGTTCTGTACCAGCTTTAGCAAACGAGTCCACTAAGCAACTGCAATTTATTTACAGACCTTACAGTCAGTCATTCATCATTTTACTTTGCGTTTATTTTAACCATGGTGATACGATCTGGGAGGTCTGATCTGGTCTGGTCTAGGCGTTTACACGGCTACTATAGTCTATTGCAGGTTTAATCTCAAAAGATGTAAGCAATTTTGAATTATTTCGTTATTAGATCTTGAAATATTTCTTATTTATTTGCCGTCTACAAAAGAAAGCTAGGTTATCGTGGAACCTACAATTTATTTAAATGGATTCAGAAAATTGCACAAAATAAAATACATAACAAGGAAAAGAAGAGGAAAATAGTTTTTTTAACGAATGTTACCTTATTTCTCCGTTGTTTGGAAACCGATATTGATAATTTTGTTTTTATTTAATAGGGAATGCTTTCTTAGTGGACCCGTATAAAATTTGTTTCAGTAAGTTTTTAAAAGGAAATGTTAAAGTTGGGTCTATTTTTGTTAAATGTTGGTCTAGTGTTTAGTGTCCTTGACTGCTAAGCGTGACGTAGCTGCGTCGTGGGTTCGGTATACACCCGGGACAAATTTTGGTGTGATGAACACGATTATTTGTTCTGTGTCTAATTTATCAATAATGAGTATGTATTTAGAAATATATAAGTAATTTTGTCAGTTGTCTGGTTACTTAGTACAGTCTGTCGTTTATGGGATCAGATGGCAATCCCAAGATATTTATTTATATTTGTTAAACAGTTAGGTATTATATATTTAATTTTAAATAAATAAAAACCATTGTGATGGTATATACAATATGGTGATATTGTATATTACCATCACAATGCCCATAATAATTTGACTAATAATTGTTATGGCTGCACGATTGATTCTTAGCCTCTCTGTTGTCAATAATATTCAGCGTTGTTAGGACACTGGTATGTGTGTCACGTCTGAGCAAGATGACCGGTATATCGTGTCAGTTTCTCTCAGACAAATCTTTACTAACTCTATTTAACTACACCAGCGACCCGGTGCGGTTTGAGGAATGATTGTAAGTGATACTACCATAAGAAGAAGATTGGTGGAGCTTGGCCTGCAACCTCATAAACCAGCTATCCACGGACGAGCACGCCTATCTTCCCACGTGAGCACTTTCACAGTTCTCTCTTCTGCCGAGGGGAAAGAAAGAAGGTGTATCGAAGAGAGGGAGAGCGTTTTTTACAGAGATGTATTGAAGATATATTTACGTTGGCGTTTGATGGACGGTTATAAGGGCTGATGGAAAAACGAGAAGTTGCTTTTATATCTGGACCTCGCTTACGGCCATTAAATGGTCTGGGGCCTCCTATGGTGGTTTATTTGCGAAGAGTTCATTTTTATACAGGACAATGCCAAGACTCGTGCCGCAGGAATGAAATGAATATGATGAATATAACCAAAAACGAGCCTTTAGAAAAACTGAGCTAAGCTAAAACTACATATATCTCTCTCTCTCTCTCTTTGCTTTAAATTGCTAATCTACATTCTTCTTCTGAATTATTTAATTACTTAAGTTCCTGTATTCCCTTGACACTGACTTACTATATTCACTGACGCAAACGATTATTTATTTGTACCTAGCTAATTACTACTACTACTTCGTAATTAGCTTCCTTACAATGAGTATGTATAATTTACCGGTTGCAGATCTTAGGTAGGCGATATTTAGGGAACTGATGAGTTCACATCATTATAAAAGATAATATTTGATGCGGCCGGTAAGCGAAGATAACGTTTATTCTTTGAACTAATAACCGAAAGGACAAAGAAGACGATTGTATGACGTACGTACATATGCTTACGCATTAACCACAATATTACCACAGTATGTAATATAATGATGACCTCGGTGGTATCGAGAGATTACAAGGATTTCTTTCGTTTTTCGAGTTCCGTACCTAAAGGGCAGCGGATTTCTGCTATCAGGGGATGACATTAATAGCCAAGAAAATGGTTGAAAATCGTATTTTCCATAGATTCATTTGTTAGGCCAGGCAAATTTAAGATCGGTTTTTTAATTGACAATAACAATGCGTCTTAATTATCAATTTTCCACCGTACAAAGTTAAACAAAAAATGCCATGTAGACATATGTGGGTCACCCGCGTAATTCCTATACCTAAAGGCGGAGGAGGAAGAGGAGTTGAGTCATTCAGACCTGTATCAGTTCTGTCCACACAAGCAAAAGTGTTTGTGGCGGCTTTGCATAGTAATACCCAGAAGCAAGTTGAACCGCAACTATCCGACGCTCAACATGGTTTTCGGCCGAACCGCAGTACGAACAGCAATCTGTTGAACTCCATAGCGTACTTAGTTCCTCATGTTGATGCAGGGCTGCAGGTAGACGTTGCCGACTTTGATTTTAAGAAAGCGTTTGACTTGGTCGATAACGATATCCTACTATCATGTCATGTCAAAGTTATGAAACTTTACGAAAGGAGAGTTTGTATTTACAAAAGACAATGAGTATACCTATATGTAGCTTATCAATTATTTGGTTTCTATAGTTCCACCTCTGCTTAGTTTGGGATCAGATGGCCGTGTGTGAATAATGTCCCTGGATATTCTGGTGAATAAAATCGTTGGCCGCGTAAATAATTACTGAGTCTTGAAAAGAAGTGGCATGGTGCCATCGGAAATGAATCCAGATGCCCCATAATTTATACGTTTTTCTCTTTCAAAAATAAATTTTACACCGTGCGTGAGCTAGCATTCTTATGGTGCAAAATAGATATTTAATTATTTTACTAAGTTCTTCAATAACTTCCGGTAAATAAATGGTTGTGTACCAATTTCTTGTACTTACTGTAAGATGATCCTCCAAAGTCGTCCATGTTGCACCCACTCAATTGAAAGTTGGTGACTCTGCACTCGAAGTTGTATGGAACTATATTTACCTAGGACAGACCATCAAACTAGGTAGGTCCAACTTCGAGAAGGAGGTCAATCGTAGAATCCAACTCGGCTGGGCAACGTTCGGGAAGCTACGTAACATCTTCTCGTCTAAAATACCGCAGTGTCTCAAGTCGAAAGTCTTCGACCAGTGTGTGTCGCCAGTGATGACTTACGGAACAGAGACGTGGTCGCTCACTATGGGCCTTATTAGAAGGCTCAAGGTCACCCAAAGAGCAATGGAGAGGGCTATGCTCGGAGTTTCCCTGCGGGATCGAATCAGAAATATCGAAATCCGCAGGCGAACCAAAGTCACCGACATAGCCCGAAGAATTGCAAAACTGAAGTGGCAGTGGGCGGGGCACATAGCTCGTAGAACCGATGGCCGTTGGGGCAGAAAGGTTCTTGAGTGGCGACCACGAACCGGAAGACGCTGCGTGGGCAGGCCCCCTACAAGATGGACCGATGATCTTGTGCGGGGCGCTGGAAACTGCTGGATGCGAATAGCACAAGACCGGCAATTGTGGAGATCTTTGGGGGAGGCCTTTGTCCAGTAGTGGACGTCTTTCGGCTGATATGATGATGATGATGATGATCCTCCAAAGAGAGTAGCAACGTATCCAGTTTTATCAAAAAATTGCAATCCCTTGAATCTGGTACGCATCACTCCGGTTTGTATTTTGGCGCTTCAGTTATGTTTTGAAGGATCCATCAGGAAATAGCTTTTTCACACCCAAATATTTTCTAATATTTATTGTATCTGAATAATTCAGATACAATAAATATTGGATTGGGGCATTCTTAGGCATAAGAATAATAATTATTCTTATGCCTAAGGATGCCCCAATCTTATGATAGGCCACATGCCCGTCTTTTTGATCACGGGGTGTAGAGCATCGGTGTTTTCTTTGTTCATACTGGTAGACGGTCAACCGTCACTGAGATAGATATGACCGCGAAACCTCCCATAAACAGTCGCTTGAATGGTACCGACTTCATCGCCAAAAGCACTTTGAAGGCGAGCGACATCCTGCTGAGGCGTCCAACTAACTAGACTTAAAATTGGAGTAAATATACTATGTTAATTTTCAAACTATATTAATAAATAATACAACGTAAACTTTCTTTAGATTGGGCTAACGCCATGTTTGCAGACCAAATATGGTTCAATACGAATCACATGATTTCCCAGATATTGACTAATGACACAGCGGACCCCAACTCAAAACTTCCATCGGGAAGAGTAGCCAACCTTTATAGTGACACGCGGGAAAAACTTCTCAAGGATTTAGTTCATAGGTACTGCTTGCTTTCATTTAGGTACATATCCAAAAAAGTGAATTTTTTGAACAGTGGTTTGATTAGATGCTCTGTATCTTTCTGTACAAGTTGATAATCCACCAATACAAACAAATGAAACGCAAGAAATTTTCTCTTAGCTGGAAAGAAATTTTATGGAAGCAAGTCCCACCTTATTAAATGTTTAGTGGTTGAATTTGGTAAACTAAACTATCCGAGCCTCTCTACGAGTATGTAATCGATAAACTAGTCCTAGAGCATGGACACAAAGTTAATCCATTGCCTCTTTACGACTGCCAGTATAACTGTATCGAACTTTTCGGCACAAATAAAGGGTCTTGTAGCACGTTGTAATACGGAGCCTGACTACTACAAAATTGATGTCTCTTTTACAACAGCACTACGGAAAATTGATTAAAATCGTCGAAAAAATGACGAAAATACTTTTGAACCAATACTTTGGAGTGAATTTGGGCAACACGTTATAATACACGCCCTGTGAGTATAATCTGAGCGCATATTATAAGTAGTTTGACATCTTCCCCTTTGCTCTGTTCTTGTTATATGAGACTAGAGATGGGACATTTAAGTTTAGTGGTCTAAAACACAGAATCGACAGAACTATAGTTGAAAATCATTTAATAATTTCTCTGAGTGCACACAGCAATGATGACGATGAAAATCTAGTCATCATTCCAGCGGTGCAATTTAATAAATACATTTTTTTGTAAAATTATAGTCTTGTCTTAACTTGTTTCCTAAAATTACATAAGAATTGAATAGTTGCACGTGTGGCGCAACGGCTAAGACAGTCGCCTCGCCGCTTCATGTCGCGGGTTCGAGTCCCGCGCCGGACAACTATTTGTGTGACCCATAAATAGTTGTTCTGAGTCTGGATGTAATTTGTGTCCGTCTATTATATGTTTGTAAAGTACCCTGCGACACGGATTAGATTCTCTAGTGCGGGCGTTGTCTTTTAAAAAAACCAAGAGCCAAACCAGGTTGTTTTTTTTTGAAGTGATAACTTGTTTAGGCGTATTGAGCACTTTTTGTGTGAACAAGAATCATGGAACTAGCGTCTTCGTCACCGAACGCTTATAGCCAGTAAAAATAGCCTAGTTTTTGGTCAACCACGAATAATTTTTTTTTTATAATGTTTAGGGTCCCATTCTATACATAAAATTACAACAAGTTCTTGTTCTCGTGGAGCTTCAAGTGCCATCTTAAAAAAACTTTTTCGGGTGATAAGAAGAGGGCCACAGCAACTGCAAAACATTGGGTTTTCTTTTGACCGTATAATCTCTTTCGTTTGACTACATTTGATTTAGTGATTACATACTCACTGCTACGACCATCCGTTCCTACAAATATAAAAAATATACAAAGGCTCGTGAAAATGTTGTTACAATCGGACAGCTAAGAGGATAATAATTTTAGGATTTAGAAGAAAATTAACAGTTGAAAGTGTTAGAAGCCATTAAAATTTACGATTTGAAATGATAGCAGAGACTGATTGAAAGTAAAGCAGTAAAATAAAAATGTTATAAAAAGAAACCACTAGCATTAAAACCAACCTTAGAGTTTAAAATAATTTCACGTAATTAAAAAAATTGGACTTGCAACCAATAATTCGTTCACAACTTGAGAGTAAGTACATACATCAACCACCAACGATACTAACACAATATGAAAAGTTACCATTTAAATTAAAGTATTTTACACTTTATATTTGATATTGAAGTCAATATTTATTTTTTTCGGGCATTCTATGTCTCACTGTTTGAAGTTTTATTAAATATCACAGATATAATAGTGCGTGTCGTCTTATCATACCAGAAAAACTCATACGTTAAATATAATAAGATGCAGAAGCAGAATAATGTTGTACCTACTGCCATAAAAATAGAAACAAAACTTGGAATCTCATCGCAGCGCCACCTACCGGGTCCAATTGTACCTACATCTAAATCGTGTGAGCCACTCAAATACACTTATGTGTACACTTTAGGAAAACTGAAACGACTCTGTACTAAATTAAATGGCAATTTAACTTTTTCGTCCACAAACAACGTCCATTGAAATAATACGAACTAAAGGATGCGAGCTGTAATAAGCTGTAAGTATAGAAATGCTGCTCGATTCAGTCACCACTTGAAGTATTTCTTCTTGCACGTTCGAGATTATCTCGTTGTTGATCTGTGTGATAAGCTCGACGATTTCTCATTACCAACCGAACCGTTTCACGGGCTGCCTCACTTTCCTCTTGAGTTTGAATAGCTCAAAGTCGGGCCATAATAACACGATTCTCTTCTTGGGCGATTTGTCGTTCTTCTTCAGTAGATTGATGCGCAATGTTACGAAGACTTTTTGCATTACGGCTTCGTTGGGAAATAATAGATCTTGTTGGTCGTGCAATTTTTAATAATAATACTCGCACAATATGATTTATTAACAGTACCCCCACAAAACAAACATCAACCGGTAGCCTCTATGTTTTTTTAGAACAAAAAAAATGTCGATGTTGTGTCGATTTCTTTGTTTTTACAGTATCTACATGTTAATTATGTACCTATCCATGTGTTGTAATTCTTATTAAAAAAGTAGATTGAGCGCAAAACTAGCATGGTGACGAAGACTTTGTATCTCTTCAGCATTAAACAAATCATAGAATAACACACAAGTTTATAACTGCGAGCTTGAACATTTGTCGAATACTGTAGCTGATTACTATCATAGTCAAGAGTTGGTTTTCAGTTGTGGCAGATACTTCGGAATAAGCTTTTGATGGGGTGATCAGCGAGGGGTGAACATGAAAAGGAAACAAAACATTGGCTGTTTTCCGGAACGGATACAACTTTATATAGGTAGGCATTGTATTGCATGATACTGGTCGTAAACTAATAGTAGATAGTTCACAAGTATTTTAACTATAAAAAAAACATGGTTCGAAGAAATACGTGATCAGAGATAATAAACTATGATGTTTTTTTTTAATCTCAATCTAAAATGAAATGAATGTCGGTTTTACTGTAGGGACTAACGATATAAACGAACTAATCTATCTGGAGGCGAGCGTTGATAGCCACAGTATATACTATGTATATAAATATATATACGAGATATATAGTAGACGCTGTTATAGCTATAATATTTGTAGCTTCGTTATATTATGTATTTTCCACGATGTAGTGTAATCAATAATAGTTATAAGTTCCAAATCATCATCATCATATCAGCCGAAAGACGTCCACAGCTGGACAAAGGCCTCCCCCAAGGACCTCCACAAAAGCCGGTCCTGCGCTACCCGCATCCAGCGGCTTCCCGCGACCCGCACAAGATCGTCGGTCCACCGTGTACCGGAAACTCCAAGCATAGCCCTTTCCATTGCTCTTTGGGTGACCTTGAGCCGCCTGATAAGGCCCATAGTGATCGACCACGTCCAAATCCATCATCATCAGTCCAATGAAGTTCCAAATAAGTGAATAAAAAAGCTAACCTTTATTCATATATGATGAGCATGATACTACCGTGGCGTACCTGTATTAGCAATCAATTAATTATCAAGTTCGGGGTTAAACGGTTCAAGTCTAAAATGCTGTATTTCACTGATGTTCCAAGGAGGTTTTCTAGAAAATTTTACCGTTGTTATGGCGAAGAACGTTCCCTTTCTTCGCCATAACAACGGTAAAATTTTCTAGAAAATTTTTCGCGTTTTAGGTTAACTCTTAAACAAACGCGGGTCCCTGTTTATGATATAAAAAAATTACAATGGATTCTGGGTAAATCATAATCCCTTATTTCATTTTTAGTGACAAAAATATTTAAAAAATATGGGATGAGGGTGATTTTACGGTGGTAAATAATTTACCTTTGTCCATATAGAATAGAACATCAATATTCAAGATGTAAGTGGTAAAATTATTACCATTGTCCGTTTAATTTTATTTCTATGCTTCTATACTAGTTGTTTCCTTCTGTTCCAGTAAAACAAGTAAGTATTTTTTTTTAACTTTTATTTGAACAATCAATTCTAATCAAATTTTACATTTAACTTAATATTAATATATTGGCACATAACTTTGGCAAATTGTAAAAACTAAAATGGATGGATTAGGATTGAACTTATGATATTGACCCGACTAATTCTGGCTTTGAGCAGTGTGAAACATTTTTCAAAACATGACTTGGCGCATAGTGCAACTCCGCACATAGAACAACGAATTTTCGAGCGCTTTTGTTCTTTTTGGTGCTACAAAACCTACATCTTTTATAAGTTTCATTTCCTCAGGCATATGTACACCAACGTTCAGGAGCCGTATTTCGTCAGGAACTCCGAAGTTACCTCCTTTTTTGTTCTTGAACACTATCGGCTTATTCTTCTTCTTTGTAAAGTTATCTATCATACTGCGAGCTAATTTCAAGCGGAAATTTCTATGTGAATGGGTATTTACTTCGTGAGCTGTATTAAATGCTATGGTATGCATTGATGATTGCCGAACCATACATAAAAATAAATAATCGCATCCCGTACTTCCGTGATTTTTGATCTATTGGATAAGAAGATCGGAAGTGATCAAAGTGATCCACACCACCCATGGTAAGGGTGTAATCAGCAATAGCCTCAGGGCAGAGAATATTTTGCCTCGAACCGTCTTTCTGTGTTCTTTTCACAAATACTACGGCACGCTCTTGGTGAGCGGTAGTCAGAACAGACACGTCTCTCGTATCATGCCATTTTATCGCAGTAATTGGCCCAGCAGTGATTGCAGCAAATTGGTGTTTCTCTAACTGCAAACTCTTCGGCTGAACTTTTTTTTAAGATACTAGGAAGATCTTTCCTGTCGCTTCGGACAGTACCAACTGCATAGATTCCTTTTTCGAATAAGTCATCCATCAGATTGCAGCTTGTAAAAAAATTGTCTAAAGCTACAAGTGTATTTTGGGGCAGCTCGTTGCAAAGAGACATGACGACATTATACCCTAAACCCTCATTTTCGACATTGTCTCCTTTGCCTAGTATATATTTGGAATTGATACATATGGCCGGTTCTAGAATCACATCTTGCCCAGATTTTAAATCCGCTTTTGATGGGTTTTTTCGGCATGTACTGTTTTAAACTACTTCTTCCCTTAAATTTAACCATACATTCATCGACAGATTGTCGGCTTGAGTTACTCATTTCATATTTAAACACTTTATTTAATTCTGTGATTAAAGGCCGCAACTTGTAGACTTTGTCAAAGTTTGGAGAACCTCTGGGTGGCTCCATCTCATTGTCGTTTAGGTGTAAATATTCAGTATTTTTTTTTAAATCTTTGAAGTGTGAAAACCCGTGAAATTTCGGCGTTGTTGTAAAATGGATCACTGGACCAATACAGTTCAATGTCCGGAAGCGCGTTCAGTCCCATCATTACCAGAACTCGAAGATAAGCTTTGCTTTCTTCGCTAGAAACGGGTGTCCAATGATTACTTTTTTTTTGATGTGCGTATCTATTTGTTTGCTCAACAATTATTTCAACAACATAATCGGAGAAAAAATATTGAAAAACTTCGATGGGTTGTATTTTATTAGTGTAATGTTTATGTGGCTCAGCTTTTTTATCAAACAAAGGGATGGTGCGGAGATCAGCTACAGTTTTCCAGTCCCGTGGTGAAATTCGGTCTCTGCGTGCGTGGCGATGATGGTTTTGTTGAGTGGACGAGTTACTTTCTGCGACTATAAATTCAGATCTGCCAGAATCGGAAACATTGTATGTCACAAGGTCTTGCACACACGCTAACTGATTGCTTTGCAGATTTGTGTTAATAAATAAAGAAGCAGAGCTATCGGCTGGTTCTTCACTTGTAAGCAGGTCCTGATCAGTAAGTAAAAGATTTTGTTCACTTGCTAGCGGAATACTTTGTTGCAAGCATGACATCGAAGAAGATAAATCTAGGCTAGGTACCGGAGAAATATTGTGATGAAAATTTCTAAAAGATTGACATTTTGTTGCTCTATAACTTCTGTCCCTGGAACAAAGTCTTCGTAATTGACTTCTGGTCCAAACATTTCCTCTAGACGTCTTTCAAGGACCTGTTCTACTGGTAAACTTATACAGGAATCTGCAGGACTAGAAACAAAATCTCCCCAACATGGGTCATCATTCTCGTCACATTCCGACAAGTCGGAAATATCATCAAGATTATCTACAAGATTTTGAATCACGTCTTCCGCTAATTTCTTTCTCGCTGACATGCTGATTCTACAAAAAAAAGAAAAAAACAATATGACGACCCAGTTTTAGTTCATGCCTACCTCCATGTGAAAATGGCGTAGTTGCATGTAATTGCTAATGGAGGAGGCCTTAAATGAAATTAAATGAAATGAATATATTATTATAAACAGACAATTTTTATGTATATTGTTATTTTTACAAAACGTGAACAGACAAAGGCAAATTATTTACCACTACTTTGAAACTCCAAAAAATACACAAATATTTACATATACGCACAGTAAATAACAAGAATATAGTTTACTATAAGTTTTAGAATCATAAAATAACTTACCAGATTCTTTGTAGACCAGGGTCGATAATTTTTAAAACCAAAAAAAAATAATAGTAGGATGAAACCCATTAGAAAAGGAGGGGAATATTATAAAAATGAAAGTAAAATAATTTACGGGCGATCTGAGGTCGGGAAGGGGATGGGGGTGAGTTTTTAAGGGTAAAAAACGGTTTTTCTCGATTTCCGACAAAACTAAAAGTCCTATCGAAAAAAGTCAAGCCAGACGGGCTTGTTTGAAGATTGACAACAGTTTGCCCAGTTGGTAGGGATATCCTTTTTAGTGGTAGCATTATTTTATGCGCTTTTTTAGCGAGTGCAACACATATTCAAACATTCTAGTGTCTCAGGGTCACCGCGTAACATATAGCTGGGCATTAACTCGTTAATCCGTTAATTAACGAAGTTAACATTTTGATTAACGGATTAACTTTAAAGTTAACTTTAAAAAATGTTAACGGACACGTTAACTTTCGTTAATATGCAGAAGTCCGTTAATCGTTAACCCTAGAAAGATAACCTTACTTATACATTTATATTTTTTTATTATTAAATACTTTTTTTATTGTATTTATTAACCTAATAGTTTTAATATGTGGGTATTGAACTAATAAAAAAAAACTTCACTAGTTCATTTATTTATATATTTGAAACATTAAACTTAAATCAAAAATTCTCTGGAAAAGGTCAACAAAATTAGCAGTCTTCTGTTTACAGCAATATAAATCACAAAATAATATATTTTTTCTCCAAAAGTAATTAAATTAGATATTTCTTTTGAATTAATCAAATAAAAAATAATCACAGAAAATTATAATTATCTGGCAACAAATTTGGATTCATAGACGTAGAAAGCAATTTCTTTTGAATTCGTCGTAAACTGCATTTGGCGCATGTTATCTTAGACAATTTTTGTTTTTTGTTCCTGCAAAAGGTACGTTTTTCATCATCTGTAGAGGTCTGCACAACTGATTTTGGAATAATATTTGAGATAGTTTCTCGCACATGCTTTGGCATCAGCTTCGAGTCTTTCTGGTAGATCGGTTCAGATGACTGGGTGCTCAACTTCCCATAATTATATTCCCTTACCTTATGCTCGACGATTAAATTACACACTTGAATTATACAATAATTAAAATAATTATTATATTTTGTTTTGTTCCTATCCTGTTAACTTTCAGAACCTAAACCTACAGGTTTTAAGTTCACTAATGCAATGATATAAAAATGCAATTTTATACATATTAACGGATTAACGATTATTTTATTAGTCAGTAGATTAGATTATTATATTGTCGATTGTATCTTAGAATAAGTATAGAAATAAGGGTGGAGGTGTTGCATACGTAGGCGCTTGTAAACAGGTTTAGTCTCAATACATGATTATACCGGGCGCACGTGTTTCATTTCTACTAGTTAACTTGCGTTAATTCTTCCAAAATGTAACGCTTTAACGTTTAACGAAGCTAACTTTTTTGGTAGCGGATTAACGACTAACGAAGTTAACTATTTGATTAACTGTGCCCAGCTATGTAATCAATCTAAACACAATCTATGCATTATTTCCTTAGGACATACAAACTATGGGAAATATTAGTTTATCCCATATAGTTTGAACAGGAAACATTATATACCTATCCGTCCTACCACATGACATCGTACTGTGCCAGTCCAACTAGGCAAACGAAATGAGTCTCATTTCTTAATAGTAGGTAATTTCCCAGTCCGGCAAACTAGCGAGTCTAATAAAAACGCTATGGACCTACAAGGACTAACCACTTTTATGGGCGGTTAATATAACTAACATATATTGTTAATTTATTAGAAATTGGAATAAATTCAAATGCTTGAATTGGCTGGAAGGAATAGGGGTACCGATCTCCACCAAGAACTTAAAACACTTATGGTGAAAAACAGATCTCCTTTTACAATAATTCGCCTATACCTAGTTACCGAAGAAAAGGAAACTTTGTACAATTGATTTAAGAGAGTTAGGGTAGCTGCTCTTTGAGCGAATGGACGTGATTCGCTCAAAGAGCAGCTCGCTGGGGAAGTACAGACGCCAGCATATCAAACCAGTTTTACCACTTTGGAAGTGTCTCTCGCGCAAACTATTCAGTTTAAAAAATATATATATTAGAAACCTCAATATCATTTTTGAAGACCTATCCA
This sequence comes from Pseudoips prasinana, assembly GCA_951640165.1. Lineage (NCBI taxonomy): Eukaryota > Metazoa > Arthropoda > Insecta > Lepidoptera > Nolidae > Pseudoips > Pseudoips prasinana. The sequence goes on along the minus strand of OX621251.1, from coordinate 23,172,987 downwards.
TAGATACCCCAAATGTATGGGTACAATGAAAATTTTTTTTTTTGAGTTTCAGTTCTATGTATGGGGAAACCCCCAAAATTATTGTTCTTTTTCAATTTTTCTGTTAAAATCTTAATGCGGTTCACAGAATACATCTACTTACCAAGTTTCAACAGTACAGCTCTTATAGTTTCGGAAAAAAGTGGCTGTGACATACGGGCGGACAGTCAGACAGACAGACATGATGAATCTATAAGGGTTCCGTTTTTACCATTTGGCTACGGAACCCTAAAAATGGAGTATGCCGTATAAAAGAAGCCCACACATGAACCTAAATGCTGCCCACCAGTATACATGAAGTCATTGTAAGATCTAACTTCAAATTCCAGATTCCAAAATCATTAATTCCGTAAAAATTTACATTTATGTGGAAGCATCATTTTTTTTACCCCACCGTGCAGTGTATGACGTGGCAGCTACTTAGAAACACTGCCAGAAAACTCAGTAGGAATCCTTTTTTTTTAATAAAATATACTTAAGATTAATTACATACAATTATGTGTGTTGACTCAGAACAATTCAATCCCAAGCACTTTTGTCACTTAAATAATCAGAAATTTTGTAATATGCCCTGCTACACAATTTGGCTTTAGTAATTCTTTTAACCTTATTCGTTTCGACAATTCTCTAATATCATTGGGAAGTTTATTACAGACTCAGATCAATGAGGTTATAGAATCTTATACATTGCTTCAGCCGGAATACCTACCTACTTCAGGGAATATTGCAATCCCACTTGTGTTACGTTAAAGATGGTAATTTTCTACAGCCAGCAACATTAAAAGTGGCTATGAAGAAGGATAACCTAAAAAAGGAAGAAAAACAATATTTCTATACAAACTATAATAGCTGGCTGACATACATTTTTCAGCCGCCTCGAGCAACTTGGATAATCTACCAATAGCTAACATTATTGCCGTAGTAAAAAGCAGACTAAGATAACAAGAAGTACTACTATGTTCTTTAAGCAAAACTCTAGCATTAACTAATAATAATATTATATATAGCACTCTAGCTTTATTACAGACCGATCAAGTGGCGACGTAAAAATAATAATATGCTTCGTTGTTGATAGCCGGGGTGGAACTCGTGCTGTCTTCAAAAATTTCACGGAGTTAATAATTCTCAGAGAGAATGGTAGAGGAAATATTGATAACTGAAAAGCTTTCGGTTCTTTACATTAACAACGATCAATCAAAAATAAAACTAGCATATAATCTAAATATTTTCTATACATAATTATAATAAAATCGTAGGAAAGTCAGAACTGTACATTGAATATTTTTTTAAAGCATACTTGGGGCGTGATCTACAATCGATATCGAAGCCAAAAATATAGTTTTTAGAATGTTTGTCTGTTTGTATGTTTGTCTGTATGTATGTCCGGGCTAAACTCAAAAAGTACTCCATGGATTTACTTAAAATCTGGCATGAATATTACTAAGCGGTCGGGTCAACATATAGGCTACATATTATCACGCTATCACCTACGGGGGAGTAGTTGTGATAATTTATAAAATTTAATGCGGGTAAAACCGCGGGGCACAGCTAGTAGGTACTACATATATATCAATGAATAGCCGCATCAACACAATCCCCCTACGTCAAAGGGTGTGCGTCTGGCAGTGAATTATAAACTAATTCACAGTGGTAAGATGGCTACAAGTTCCAAATAATATTGGGTATAAGTAGTTCAAAATAACAAGTAGTTAAAAATAATGAGTAGTTAAAAATAATAAGTAGTTAAAAATAATATTGGGACCATATTTTCAAAGTCTCTCTATGGATCTCAGATCAACTAAATAATTGATCTGAGCTATGGATATAGTAAAACTCTTAGTCTGAGCTCTGGGAGAAGCGACTGTACGAAATACATCCGTATAGTAATTCATTCAATTCACCCATCGGAAGTTTCTAGAAAAACATGTTTTTGCAAAAAATCTAATGTTTTACCTTTATCGACACGAATGCAAGCAAGTAAATTTTATAATAAAAATTCATTTTATCTTTATATACCTATGTAGTAGGTATTGTTTTTTCCAAGTTTCCAGTTCCCTGTATTTTGCCCAACTTGTGCGTGGTGAGTTTCTGACGTAATTCTTGTAGTTGATCGCGATTCGCGTATCACATTATTACATTTTCGTGTATAGAATTTATAATCGCAATATACGCTTTATAGATCGCGTTATTTCTATTCGAATATCTCGTACTAAGTGCTACGGTGTATTAGATAGCACAATGTTGCTATAAATGATCGTTCATTCATTTATATAATCAGATGCCATTCAATTCATTCGCACTAATACCTACAAAAATAATATTATTTTTAACGGTCTTTATTTAATTTTGCCGCTTATTTTTTCTTTCTGATTTAAAAAACTAGATTATTGTCTTTGACAAATCTTTGATTTTAGCGCAATGCTCTTGCTCTCTCTCGTGTGTGAATAAGCTTTCACGCATGTGTGAGCGAGTCCGAACGAAGATCTCCGATCGCACCCGAACGTCAGTCGAGCGGGGCGCGGTCGCTGTCACGGAGTGGAGTTGGTGCTTGTCATCCGGCCGCCATTATCTCGTATTTAAACGGATTTGTAAAATCAATTAAAGTTCGCATTGTCGTTGCGCGTTGTATGTGTCGGGTGCAGTAAAAATTCGGAAAATAAGTTAAATCGCGGCCGTTCGTGAATCTTTTGAGTGTTTTCGCATCGTACGAACAGTGTAAAGTGGTACTGATAGGTTACTGTGTTGGGTGCTAACGTTGTGTAGGGTACTCCGGTTTAGCCGGAGCGGCAGGACGCGTGTGGAGCGCATGCAGAGGGAGCGGTGAGAGCGCGCCCGGCTCAGGGGTCGGGGCAGCCGGCGGCCTAGGATCAGAGACAGCTGCCGACATGGGGTGTGCCCAGTCGGCCGAGGAGCGTGCGGCGGCTGCTCGCAACAAAATTATCGAGAGAACATTGAAAGAGGATGGAATCCAGGCTTCCAAAGATATCAAGTTGCTGTTATTAGGTACGGTTCAACTCCATTTTTTAGTCGCGGGTCGTAGCCGCACCCATGTTTCGAGACTTCCAGCAATCCTGGCGTTACATTAGGCATCGTCGTACTTCTCATTAACCCCCTAAATAGGTAACGTTCCGACACCTATCCCAAATGTTACATTAGTAATTAGATGTAAAAAAAATATTGGCTTTCACTTGAAACTAATCATTATGCCGGTATGTACGGTAGTTCCGTGCGCAAATGAAAGTTCCTATTTGATTCACATTTAGGAATCGAGTGTATCATGAACTTATTGTTAAATGTTTTTTTTATTATGCTATTACAATTATGGTTTCTCTGGCTTTTTATACCAACTTTGTATAACTGTTGTATTCTTTTCCTTCATAATCAAATATGGTAGGATAAAACATTGATTTTTATGGCTTACATCAAAATTGTAATTTTAACATCTGGTGTGCACTAATATGATCTCATGGTCTATCTGGGTACAACCCTTACATGTACAAGTAGTATCCTTCCATTACAAAGTTGTGTGCCAAAACCTTTATAATTACATGCATTTAATGCTCCATTATAGATCAAAGTTAAGACTAAAAGACTAGAAGTTTAACATATTCATGACAAACAAAAATATTCTTCTAGGTCATTAGTAACTTAACCCATTATCAGGGCAGGTATTTTTCTAATTGATTGGTTTTGAACTTTAACTCAACATTATAGACATCATTACATGGTGTCCAAAATAATAATATAAGACAGAACCCCGCAAAGGGTTATACATTTTATATTAAATAGTGAGAGATTGGATCATACTAATCACCTCTGCTCACAATCAGGGGCCTACATACTCTAAAACGTTCTCTGAGAACGAAACAAGCCACTAGTAAGAAGAAGAATTAGATTTAGTTTGATAAATTCTATAAATCACAACACGCAACAGACAACAGGCAGGTTGACTTCTTAATTTTACAATATTACATACAGATAAAGTCACTCTGATTCTAGCTGTGCCAGCAGGCTAGAAGACAGCTAATACTTCTTAAAATATATTTCTTGGCAGATACACTATCCAATTAACTAAAAGTAATACACCAAGTTACCTTGCACCTTCAAGTTATCGATGTAGCCTCACAAGGGTCTAGAGGCCTTAAGCTGCATTTTAGGCACCATTTGCAATTATTGTTGAAGTCATCCATCAAATTATATGTTATTTAGCATTAGGTCTTGGAAGTCATCTTTAATATAAGCAAAGATCTAAGAAGAAACATGCACTTACCAATGAGTTTGCTGTGTTCATGTTAAACTTCATTGGTTTATGAAGTTTAACATCATTCTATATATTTATCAGAGACATATTTTTAAAGGACAGTTTTATAATAAAATCATGATCTGAAATGACTTATCTCTAAAACCTGGATTTACCCTGGGGTTGCAAACCTACATAACAATTCACTGCTAGTTCATAAGCTAACACAAATGAGATACTAGTTTCCATGCAATTCATATTTCTAGTAATTCTTTTTCCTGTCTTAATATCCATGACCTTGGTAAGATAACTTCTTAGGTGACTGATAAATAAAATTGAATAAGAACATATGTAGAATAGAATAAACATAAAGTATATATTTTGTATTCAGATATTAGCACTGGTATTTGTACGATTAGGATGAATTGTATATTTTATGGGTTCAATTTTAATTCTTTAACTTCTTTAAATCTAGCCATATAACTTAATTAGAAAGTGATGCCAGTACATCTCTAGTATTTAAGTCTAGTTGGATGGTATTGAATTTTCATTTAATTTTGTAAATCCATAAAAATAGTCATATTTACATTAAGGCACATAGGTTATATATTAAATATCCATCTTTAATATTAAGTAAAAAGAACATTAAACAAATTTGTAGTATTGTGAGTCTTGACCAACTGTATTCTACCTAAAATATTGATTAACCCTTATATCTCACCCAAATAGGACCCCAGATAATCCAATTACATCTATCAATTCAATTCAGACACAAGTGGCTCAAAATAAAGCAAAGCTTTGGCCTCTTGTTTCAGATATGTTTAGGATTTAGAAAGAGAGTCTCTTATGGTTGTATGAGTAAAAATCATGGGACTCTGCATAAAGAAGTTGAGTTACTGTGAAATTGGCAACAAGGAAGTGACTACTCAGGTGTACCTATTCATAAGCTACAGTAGCCGTTGACTATTAGGCTAAATGCATGTCAGTTTGCCATTTGTTAAAAACAGGAATATATACACATTTTCACTAAAACCTAATAAGACATCATAGCTAGATAAAACAAAACAATACCCCTATATTGGAGCTGTCATGTAAAAAGCTGACAAATTATAGAATTTTTGTTTCTGTAAACTATCAACTAGTTTTCTTTTAAATAATCACTACAAACAGTACCTGTTGACAACACATTGAATGGCTGCCAATATTTCAGATGGATTGCGCTATTAATTTCCATCTATTACCACAATTCTTGTTTCAGTACTTCAGCATATTTAAAAATATTTTACTGATGTTACTTTATGCATTTACTATTATGCCAATCCGTTTTACAGTTTTGGGAATTAATTTAGATTTAATAGGAAGTTGGTGTGAATAATTCTTTCTATATAAATTTATGTGAAACAGGCAAGTCATATTTATATAGTTCAATGGCTTTTCCAGAGTGCATCTTGCACTTGTACACGGCCTTGTATGTGGCTTTTCTTTCCACTCAGCATTAGGAAGCTGCCTTTTCGACAATAGCTTTGCTATGCTGAAAAATTATGAAGATATAATTAAATTAAGAGGTATTGGTTAAAACCCAGGACCATTACTCTGCTTTGAAAGTTACTGCAGCCTAGCAAAATTAATGTATATTTCTAATGGTTAATTTCTAGACTGATTCTGCCGTCAGCCTCCAAATGATTTATAAAATACTCTTTTTTCTGACATTTATATTTAATGGTTCTGCACCATTAACAGTCCTAAAAGTCATAAACTTCAATTTAGAGCCATCAACCAGGCCTAATTGTTATTCTATAAGTCTTGAGACAATGTCTTGTCTTGAGAAGACGAAGCAAATTAGGAGTTCAGTGACATGCACATCTAGTAGCCATGACTTGCTTACTGAGTAACCCATCAAGGTTAACCTGAACCCTTGGACTTAGAGAGATGAAATTTTGCTCAGAGTTGCCCTTTACAAAGTAAACAAGAGATAAGGCCAAAGTCTTTGAAATTCACTCATCATAATTAACTCATAAAGCAGTGAAAGTGTGAAGTGATCCACTTATATTATTATTAATTTGCCGTCCTTGTTTCTTAATCCATGCAAGTTGTATTATATATATATATATGAATTCTTCTAACACATTGTTATACCAATTGATGTTCATGAAATTATAGAAAAAAAATATATATTCTACAATAATCTGACATGTGGTTACTCTTATTTACATAGTCACATATGTACTATCATGAATTAATATATGTGTCTGTTGAAAGAAAAATTGCTGTTAAAAGAAGACATTTGGTAAGTCTTCTTTTAACAACTTTTCTTTCAACAGCAACATTTTATATTAATTCATAAAATGTTACTTTACTTTGATAAGCAATTGTTGTTAAATTGAGTTTTAAAAAATAACAATGTTTTTTTCACTACAACTATTCTGTGTGGCAACAGTGATAAATATCACAACCCCATCTCATCCTGTGGGGAGCATAGAAGTTGTCTTGAATCAATATCAACCAGAGAATGGGCAGTAGCATCTCTGTAGAGTAGGAACATTGTACTGTCATCACCAGCCTGTTTGCCATGTGTGGTGATTGTGGCATATCCCACTATTGTCCCACTCTTAATGTCACATGACTGACATGTTGCAGAATTTAATCAATTAGAGCATATTCTCTTATGTCATGTACATGTAGGAATAAACATAATATTTGATAAACTATTGTTCACGTACAATGGTCCACATCAGGACTAAGTGTGGAAACCATACCCACTAGCACATAGGTGGGTCAAGATGATAATAAACAATTGTTTTTCTATTATTATTAAAACTGATGTGAGGAGCTAACATAATGGAAGATAGTAAGGGTAACTCAGTACCTAATAAATATTATGTTAATTTTTTTTTCATTTACTTAATGCTGTAGTTTCATGCTAATCATAAGATACTAGGTTCATGGAGTATAACTTTACTATAGTATGGTTCTTAACTTAGCACAAGATAGAAAGTCTTTACGACTTAATTATCAATTTATCATACAAAATGATTATACTTAACCAGTCTCATATATTTAACCACTAGCTTTGCCCCGCAGCTATACCAGCGTTAAACTTTATAAATTATAGCCTGTGTTAATCCAGGGTGTTAGCTAACTTCATACCAAATTTTATTAAAATTGCTCCAGCTGTTTAGACATGAAGAAGTAGCAAAGATACACACTCACACAGTCACAAAGTTTCGCCTTTATAATATTAGTAGGATAACAATGTCAAGCCTTATGATGAGGTACATTTTGTCCCTTGATTATATTTTTATATCTTTACTTAGTAAATACATGTAAGTCCTTAGGCATCCTATTCATTGTCAATTTAAAAGCGCAACATTAATAAAAAATAATTAGGGTAAAGATAAACTACTTTTATCATTCCCCACTGAAAGCGACGACGCGGCTTATGATGAAGCACGCATGCGCACTAGACCCTTACGCATTCTGGTTTTGAATAGAACCATTTGTACCTCTTGAAAATAGTCTAGCAGAACATTCCGTTCCCTTGTGGTTAACACGATGAATGATGGCACGAACACGACAATATCGAGACCAATGGTTATGTCTTTGAACTTTCGTGACATAAGTTGACTAATAGGTACTTGCGCGCATATAATTTAATGCATTGCTCTGACGGTAACTGCGGAAACTGGCTGTGAGCCAGGAAACTTTAAAAGGAGATGAGAATAATGGATGTAAACATTCAACCAGTTGAGTAACTTTGTTGAAGAATGTCAGCAATGCCACCTGAATGCTGCCCATCGGATTGTAGCCTTTTAAGGTGCCTTCCTATACATAAGAGTTTGTTGTATAATAGTTAAATCCATTACCACATTCATACACGGCGTGGAATACGTTCACTTTAAAAAAAAACAAGAAATAAATTTTTAACAGTTATTTTCATTTAAGAGGTTTTTTAAAAACAATATGTATAAAGAATTCAAACTCGCAGAACGCGACGCCTCCATAGCGACCGTCTGTTAACTAATATGCTAGTGCAGTACCGTGAAACCAGGTGAATAGGGAAGAAAAGAGAATTTACCCCGTTTTATTGTAATTTTTTTATAGATATAACTAGGTGATCCTGTCGCAAACCCTGTGCGTAAAGAGAACTCTGTATACACCGATAACGCAATGCATATTTGATGCAATGCACATAGATTGCGTCTTATAATTAAAAGGCTCAATATAGGCAGTATTTGTTATCATACACTACGTTTAGTTTGTAAAAGGATGATACACTAGAACATATCATAGAGCAGCTCGTTGTTCTGTTACAAGTAAATGTTGTAGTCTATACTCACCTTTACAATTAGCTTGTCCACTGAATTTAAATCGTTTCTATGCTGTCGTTTCATTAATAAGATCAAAACAATTTGACGAGTGTTTTTATAATGGTAATAGGTACTTGCCTAGTCCATGCCACTTAATTAGTATACCATTCAGTAGCGATCAATTAGTCATTTTACAACCATCAAATGAATGAGTCAATTGATACTTTTCTTATGCCTATACCTATATACTTGCATATGCTAAAGAGCCGGTAATTTGTTATGGTAAATGCTACTCTATGAGACCCACTTAAAGTGACATTTACCTTAATATCTAATTGTTCTGTTATGTCAATCTAGTGATTGTACGGCGGTATAATGTTAGTAACTTCACATACATACTTACAAATGTCACACAGTCGACACCACGTCAGTAGAACACTTGATAACTGAAAACCGCCCTTACCACTTACGGAATAAAAAAGGACGCTGTCAAAGTCAAACTGCAACAACTGTCAACATCCACCGAAGGAACTGTGGCGTCGATTACTATTATAATATTTTATGTGACTACTCATAGCATTGATTTCTAACAATATTATGATTAGTCATTATAGGATTACTACGTATACCTCCAGGCAATATTAAAATATATTTTCAAATGACTTAGTTACGTAAGTATTAATAAGCTCTGCTCTAGTTTTGCCCTCTCTCTCTTTATTTCGTGAAAAACGCTAAGATTCAAGTAATAATGTTTTACATGTTGTCTTCTACGGTATTGAAGTATTCAAACTAAATGACGTAAGCCTAAAATGCGTATTTCGTTTATGAACAAAGTGCTATTTGGACTTTAGGAAAATATCTCATGACGCAAACCCATATTTTCGTGACCTGTATATTTATTTTCCACTTAAAATTAAAATTTTCTTATATAAATTTATACATACTCAAAAAAGAAAAACATAGTTTGATCGATTGTTAAATACTCTTCTATTGATCAGATCATACTATTATTTTTGAAAAAAGTATCTTATGTATCATACACACGCATAAGCTAAAGTTACACTTTGATTTTGTTTCAAAATATTGATGCGAAGTAACTGAATATTCGGGAATATTTTTGTTGACTAAAGTTACATATTCATAATAAACATAACTTACATTACTTGTTAGTCTATGTAAAAATAACATAAGTACCAAACTAATATAATCCATACATCTAAGATTCTCTTCCTTCAATCTTCGTTCTTAATTACAAGCCGATCGGCTCAGTAGTTGAGGCTCTTAATTACCGGCAAATAAGTTCTGGAAGAGGTAAGTAATATAGAACAATCAATAGAAAAACCCTGATCGTTCTCTCCTGTAAGCACTGTCTTAACAGGAACGCCCTAGACGATCTGGTTGACGATATCACGACTTACCTAAGACAAGGTTATTATATTATATATTATAAACTCTCCCGTCATTTAACGCTATCCGAAGTATCGTACTAGCCCTCCGAGAGATCTCCAGCGCGCCACGAGTACCAACACCCTCCATGTCCCCTAATGTTGTATTCGTATCGGTGAAATGTTTCCTCCGCTTGCAAACGGACGGGCGGGCCGCATCTGCGTGATGTAGATAGACAGTTGCACAAAAGATCCTTAAATCTGACCCTCTCATGCATCCCCACGTCAGAAAGCGCCCTGAGCTAAGGTTCGATCCCCAAATTGGAAACGCGGCTCAACATTAAAATCATAACTAACGAATAATAATACACACTAGGAATAATTATAATATCAGCATAGCTACAAGAAACGCACAATGACAAGTTTGGGTATCTCAAGAGAATCTAGTTTGACGACAAGAATTGATATTAATATAACTAGCTATTTTCCCGCGGTTTCGCCCGCATTAAAGCAGTTATGGCGTTAAAGAGTAACAAACATACATCTATACTCACAAACTTTCGTGTTCATAATATTAGTAGGATATTATAAAACCTCTAGCGGTTTTGGCAGTGACGCCGGAATAGCTCGCAGATAGTAGATTTTTTCCTATTTACTTGACACTTATCGTCATATTTTGGACAATTCACACAATATTTTTGTAAATTGCAGCCTACGTGTTATTCTGATGTATAAGCTATACTGTTGTAGTTTCATTAAAATTCATTCAGTAGTTTTTACGTGAAAGAGTAACAAACATCCATCCATACTTACAAACTTTGGCGTTTATAATATTAAGTAAGATTACATATAGGTAAAAGAATCGCACACCGGCAACAGTAGGTATCTCAAGAGAATCTAGTTTGACAAGCAAAAATAGGTTTCAACTGACATGTCAAACTATTCAAGAGCGAGGTCGGCTCATCAGTTCGCTTTTTTTTTTGTCATTTTTGGGTCATAGAACTCTGTTAGTGCTAATTTTAAACAAAATCAACTAGCCAGGAGGTATTTTTGTCATCATCAACATATGAACCGATAGTAATGAAACTTGTCCAGGAGGTAGATAAAACCTTGTTTAATGAATTATTTATTTTAATCCCGCAAATGGACACAATTGTCCGATGAGTGCAAGTCGCCTAGGAAAATAGTAAACGTCACGTTAAAAAGAAAGTTGCTGGACACACGTCTTTCTCTGCGCTATAAAATAATGTAGCCCACGAGGGCACAGCCACAGGCGGATGACTAGCTCTAAATAAATAACAATAATAAGTAACCATTTTTTCAGTAACTTCAAGGTTATCAATTCGTCTGTATGTTTTGCTAATTTTTTTCATGTAGGTATGTAACATACACGAAAAAATTAGACAATGATTCCATGATCCATGATTATAATATTATTTCTCTATTGTTCGTGAAATGATGTCGATAGGTCTTTTTAGGGTTCCGTAGCCAAACGGAACCCTTATTGATTCGTCATGTCTGTCTGTCCGTCCGTATGTCACAGCCACTTTTCCGAAACTATAAGACCTGTACTGTTGAAACTTGGTAAGTAGATGTATTCTGTGAACTGCATTAAGATTTTCACACAAAAATAGAAAAAGAATAATAATTTTGGGGGCTCCCCATACATAGAACTGAAACTCAAAAATTTTTTTTCATCCTAACCATACATAAGGGGTATCTATGGATAGGTCTTCAAAAATGATATTGAGGTTCCTAATATCATTTTTTTCTAAACTGAATAGTTTGCGTGAGAGACACTTCCAAAGTGGAAAAATGAGTGTCCCCCCCTGTAAATTCCAAAATAAGAGAACGATAAAACTGAAAAAAAAAAATGATGTACATTACCATGTAAACTAACAACGAAAATTGGTTTGAACGAGATTTAGTAAGTAGTTTTTTTTTAATGCGTCATAAATCATAAACCGCAATTTACCTTTCATTGAATCAACTGAAATACTTGCTGCTGCGGAACCCTTCATGGGCGAGTCCGACTCGCACTTGGCCGGTTTTTTATTCGATAGGGTTTCCAGATAGTGACATTAAAATTGTATTAAATTCAGTTTTTATAAATAAAGGTTGAATGTTTTTTAAATCAATAAGTACCTACTCGAATATAACGAATTTAAGTGTATACAATTATGCATTATTAAGCAATTAAAATAAGCTGGAGGTACCCAATCGCATGTTACAAGTGTGTCAGATAGATATCTTGTGCTAGAAGTTAATTGAAGTGTCACGTCATACGGCTACTGGTCATGCGTATACAATGTTACATGTGGCCATGAATGTTGTTTTATATCAATCTAACACTCCAGAAACTGCCATATGTTGTGATTAAAACATCTTGCCTATCATTTTCATAGTGACGTCATAGACGTGAGTAAGACATGTTATTATTATTCTTTAAGTTGAATGCTTGTCTTATCCGATGGATCACTCAGTCATGTAGATTCGCTTTAAAGTACAAACGCCACCACATCCAGCTACCCCAATGTCGGATTTTTTTTATAGTTTTTCAACTTTATCAAAAAAGCATAAGGTTCACTTCAGTTGGGCAAAATTGACAGATTGGTGTAGCTTGATGTGCAGGCGTACGTACTATCTGGTTCACACAAACACGGTGGAAGCTAGCAACGTGTTTCGAAGTTAGGGTGGTAGGTATACATACATACATATAACGCCAAACAACGATCCATTAAACACGTTTTTCCCGGCCTGTAATGAGTAAATATTTTATTACTATCCCGTTCTTATACAAAAATGTCAATTATACTGTAAGCCAGATACTCTCCCTGGCCCGGCTGTAAGTCTTCGGCGATGTTAAGCTCCTAGACACGTTAAGCTGTCGGTCCCGGTTCTATTCGTTAGATAACAGTCGATAAGCGAACTCAGAGACCTAAAAGGCAGCTTGAACTATTCTGACACAAGTCTAACCACTGCTCATAAGTAAGTAAATAACTTTATATATTACAAACATTAAAAGAAACTATGATTTTAGATCGACACACGAATGAATAATATCCTTTGAACCCTTTTAGTGTATATGAACATCAACGTAACAACAATAAAATATGCTTTCCAGAGCCCAACTTCCTCAACACCTAACTAACTGCCATGACAGTTGTGGAGCTTGCAACTATTATAGTCAAGAATCTACATCTATAATAAAATCGTAGGAAACTTAAAACTGTACATTGAATATTTTTATAAAATCGGGCGTGATTTATAATCGATATCGAAGCGAAAAATATAGTTTTTAGAATTTTTGTCTGTTTGTCTGTATGTCCGGGCTAAACTCAAAAAGTACTGTATAGATTTACTTCAAATTTTGCATATTTGCATAAGAGGTCGGGTCAACATACAGGCTACATTATCACGCTATCACCTACGGGGGAGGAGCTGTGATAATTAATAAAATTTAACGCGGATAAAACCGCGGGGCACAGCTAGTAGTATATAACTTTATAGGTAGTTTTGTAGAATTAGATTCCAATTCCTTCAAGCGTAAGGTCATAATTTGAGCACATAAAATATTGATCTATGGAAAAAAAAAACTATTTAATCCAGTTGAAAGTACAACTAATACAATATTAGTGTACATTTTAAAGGGACCATATTTATGATTGTTTCCAATAATAGGAGTGCCATAATCGTCTGAAGGCACGAAAGTTTGCGTTGCCACACGAGTATAATAAACCACTCCTGTTGTAAACTCCGAACTATCTAGCAGTATACGGTTCGCTTAGCTGCGACTACTTAGTGAAATTATGGAAGCAGTAACATTATATAATATAATATCATCAAAGAGACAACTTTCTGCGATTTTGTGGGTCGGGCGCAAAACGAGACTTGTGTTTATTTCGCCATATTAATAGGGCTCACATTGGTTTATTCCAAAATACACTTAAATTATTAGCTCAAGTTTTGGTGATGATTCGGAAAAAAATAGGATACTACTCTAGTTTTGTGATAGTCGTTTAGCAATTCATAAGGCATTGGTCGACAATTGGTTTTAATCCTTTTTATCAACGTAATGAAGACCTATTAAACTTGATAGCGGCGTAATCGGCCAATATCAACGTGGTTTATGATAACGGCTTATTAGCCTAAATAATACTTTTCTTTTCCACTCACCACATATCAAACTATCTTATTGCATAATTTAATCTAATATGTAAGTTTGTTTCGCTTTCACGCCTTATCTACCCAATCGATCCTCATAAAAGGACATAGGGATACCTTTTATTAAGATAAATAATACTGTTCCCGGAGGGTTATTGTTTTTTATCACATTATTTTATCAGCAAACGAGCATAGGGATGCATGATGCACGTATTGCCTACCCCACTTCGGTGATATCTGGCGTGGGTAAGGTTATTACCCAAGCGCAGAACCACAACATTAACGGTTTACTGCTAGTACCCGGAGTGTGTTCTGAAAGGTAGACGTACTTTCCCAGACTAGCATGAGATATATGTATAATAATCCATATCAAAATAAATTTGCGTTTCATAAGAACGTAAGAATGGAAGTTAACAGTGACAGTTTTGAGTGTTCGAGCTGCTAAGTATGATATTCGTAATAGTTTAACGTCGAAGAGGCGGTCGAACGGATATTATAGACAGGTACTTTATCAGCCCACCGACGTTCGAGCACGCGATCTTATCTTGATGATAGCGCAAAAAGGCAGCAGCGACGTCTAGTCATTCTGTTACACCACAGACGACAGAAAATCGCTACATTATGTATTTTATCGAAGTTTATGCTTCCCAATAAAACGCTTTGCCAGTTTCGTGTAAACGCGTTTTATGGCAACGTATTTAAGTACATATTGTATGTAGGTAGCTGAAGACAGTAAAATCATGTTTTTTTACTAACATGATACATACCACGCATTTGCCTTTAAGGCCCTGACTTCAATGCGTTCAGATCCCGCTCGCTCTTCTTTAGTATATTTAAGTATTTGATTGATATCATTTTGATTCGATTAATGACCAAAGGATATGGGATAAACTTTTTTGTGATAATACGACGGGCCTGTTGGCGTGGTTGGTAGATACGCTGCCTTTCACGCCGCAGGTCGTGGGTTCGATTCCCACCCGGGACAAATATTTGTGTGCATGAACATGTCTGTTTGTCCTGAGTCTGGATGTAAATTATCTATATATATTATCTATATATGTATTTACAAAAGAAAAATAGTATATGTAATATATCAGTTATCTGGTTTCCATAGTACAAGCTCTGCTTATTTTGGGCCGTGTGTGAATAATGTCCCAGGATATTATAGGATATTATAATTACACAACTTAAAAATAGTTCTGAATATTTTAATTCTGTTTGTTTGATACAAACAGAATTAAAATATTCAGAACTATCATATAACAAGAAGCGAAAGAAAGTTTTATACTTATTGTATCTTCGGTAGACGTATACCCAGCGGTGCAATCCTCATTATGTCATGTCTATGAATCATGTCGCTAGTTCTGGTATAATATTTCTATTAAATAGAAATAAAAACCATTAATTTCAGATTTGCGTCCATATTTTGTTAGGACAAAAATATAACCTTACACACTGGTTTACAATTAGTAAATTCACTTATAATACAATCAATTAAGTACAATTTTTAATAACAATAATATATTACTGGATGAGGTCGTCCGATCCCCAGAGACGGACTTGACTGCACGTAGTCTTATCCAGCGTCCCCGAACGGGTCCCACCGTTCTTAAAGCGTTAGAATCTTACGACTGTCCCCGCCCTGCAGCTGGAAACTGGCTCATTTATATGCTGCTGTTTTGTATTTATATGCTATAATTCTTATAAAATGTATACATTAATTTTGTAGCACTTAAAACAACCAAATGAGCAAGCGAGATGGTTGAGCGTTGCAGCCTGGAACGTCCTGCACGAGTGAAAAAATCTTCATATAAATTATTTTATGCACTCTTCCAAACTTTAGCTTGCATTTACTTAACATTGATCTAAGTCTATAATTATTGTATACACGTAATACGCGTTTATTTTTCTGTTAATACAAATTATATATGGAGACCTAAATTCAAATAAAGCATTCACGGCTGTATTGCGTGCTCAGAATTACGTGTTGGGAATTCTTAATTGAGGCTAATTATTTGTTCAAAATAATTCAGAATTAATATCCTATACTAATAAGATAGCAATTTGGACATACCTGTGGCATATTAAGGTAAAAAAATTGTCTATATTAACTTAAAATTTGATAATTTTATTAAGTAAGTAATCAGATTTAAGAATTTTTGTTGCTAATAGAGAGCTCGACTAAACGCGCTTCAAGCCAAGACTTTCAAACCATTGCGTTGCTTGTGACAGTACGTGTGACAGTGCAATATCTCGTAGGGGAACGGAGCTCTATACAACACAATTGAATGAAATAAAGTAACTTAAAAGGAACATTAATGCTTCCTACTTATATAAACTCGCGATATGGTAGTACTTTTATTCGGAATTGGGTATTATATAAGTAATTGCAAAAAAAGTGCTTCTACTAAACTTTAAGCAACGTGAAATAGATAGATTCAAATTGTACCTCCGAAGATTGAATATTGGACGATATTATGTAGCACAGTAGTAGTGCCCTTAGGGGCCTTTAAGTGTTTTATTATTTCTAAATTAAAATATTGTTTATAGTGAATAAGACAAAGGTATTTGAATCAAATTATTGCTTCCAATTGACACATGCACCACATTAGGGTAAAAGCAATATTTTATATAAATATGTTGACATTAAAAGCACTCAGAGATCAAGAAAGAAATAAATGCCACATGAAAGAAAATGAAAAGCTTATGGAGACTTGGAACACGTTTGTATCTGGCTACATTTCAGATTATAGATACCCAAATGAATAATAGTAAGCGCACCTCCTCTTTACAACATAACAAGTCGCATGTATCGCAGCGCTTAAGTGTTGCTGTCCACTTATGCACCAGTAGTATGCAACCCAATATGGGTCGGAGCAATTTCATTGGGTCACCTTCATTGGACTGGAATGTTTTTACATACTTGCAGCTAACGTAATGACGTTAAAAAAATCTATCAACAAACCCTCAGCTGAACGGTTGTTTCGGTGTATCGTTCAGAGTAAAAAGGTTCTAATGATAAAACATGTAACAATTTCCGTTGTGGTATGTATGACATCGCATCCTTCAAGAAGCGAGCCTATTCCGTTCTTAAAGGCCGGTAACGCATGGGCGGTGGTGATCACTTACCATCAGGTGACACGCTTGTTCGTTTGGCAGAAAGAAAGGAAAACACCGCCATCTATGACACAAACTAACGAATTTCGGTGAACAGTTGCAGTATCGTTTTGTTAGGTATTTTTGTCTCATTTATAATATAAACCCGTGAGATAACTATGAAATTGTTTGAATTTTTAACTAAACGTACGTTCTAACATATAATTCTTTTAGAATTTATTATATTAGGTGTCCGTGAGAAGTAGCGAGAACAGTTCCGTAGCACGCGAATATTGCTTCCAGTGTGAAAGCTATTCGACAGCATGCATAAATAAAATGTGATAACTTTTTATAATAAAGAAATATTACACACGTATTGTCTTCTCGCATACCTACTAGACGAAAGGAAATGAAGGAAATCAAAACATGCTCAACACGTAATTTTATTTGAAGTTTAATTATCTTTGTGAATGGCAATATGAGTTGCAATGTAGAATCAGGAGCGCACTTGTCTCGACTTGTGATAATATGATCGGGGGTCAGAGATCGGACATTCGCGCTGGCCAATTAGAACCAACTGGGGTCACGATACTTGGGACCTGTATTTGACGGGGTTCGTTTTACGACACCCACGTAATTTTGTCACTTAAATACCTATGCACTATTAGGTACCTGTTGGAGTAATGTTAGACTGGCCTAACCAATCTTTTAATTCATTGGGTTGATATTTATAATGTAGATTCAACTACTAAACTATTTAATTGCTGTTGCAAAAGGTTGTGATTGTTATTGTGATTTTGTGAAAAAAATATTTATACTTGGTGTTGCTTTATTATAGGTGAGGTAATGATACCTACAACTCGAGGAAAGATTTTGTTAATTAAACGTATTGTATTCTTTGTCGCATGATCATCACTGAAGGACATGATTGGATTGTAGCCTTATATTGACGCGACACGACGTATTTCTTCCAGGTTCTGTTCGGAATTAGAAACTGAAAACCTGACAAAAATTTGGTTCTCCCTAGTTCTTATCTCAGCGTTAATCCGCTGTAGCTCCAAAAAGCTGTGTTGCTTTGGAAACCTTATTTGGCGGAACCTAAGATAAATTTACATTGTAGTATATCCATAACGCTATATTACCTTAGTCTGGCGGACCTATAATCGCCAAGAATGGAGTTGTCATCTTTTTTGATGAATCACGTTCTTCATCCGCATTTTGGCCTGCCTCGATATTTCCTAGATAGTGAAGTATGTAGTATTAAGTAAAACCTAATAGTTTTAAGCATCATTATAATCATAATTATATATGAGTTACCTTTATACTATGTCTACTGAAAATACTGAGAAACGGGTCGTCTCTATGTATACTTTATCGCATTTATCACGAGGAGTGCTCTTATGAATTATTTGAACTTATACCTGCCGCCATAGGTCTTCCGCCAGAAGTGAAAATTTCATCCATATCACCTGGTGGTAGACAACCATCATGGTTATCCACCACCTTACGCACGACTTCTGCATTAGTATTTTGGATCCCATGTGACATGGCTCTGATGTTACGATGGTCCATTGGCACCAAAATGACACATGAAAACTCCAACCGAAAAATCTTTTCTGTGAATCTTCAATTAGCGTGCGCCCTCAGCTATGCTCCTGGTGGCAAATCCGATCAATATAAGATAATTTTTTATCCTATATAAATTCTATACAAAATGTATTGCAAATTTTAAGCAGAACGGTTTAGTAATCTCAACTACTGTTCTATCCTTATTCATATACATTTTTCTTAGAGAAATAGAATAGTGCAAAAGGCGCCTATTTAGAAATACCTAAAAGAATATACCTGGATTTCTACCACCAGCTGATTAAGTGAGATTATTTTAAAAACCTATTGTATGAAAGAAAAAGCTGACTTTAGGTAGCTCCAAATATACCCGCTTTGAACAAAGAGAGTAGTCTCTGAATTATCAGGAAAACAATATGAGTGCTTATAACAAGTCAAAATCAAGTAACTACCTAACTCTTTATAGTACCTGAATGACGGATAAAAAGTGATCACTGATAAAGATTGCACAATTGACAGGTTATCGTTAAAAGCGATAAGGTTGGTCTTCCAGGCAAGCTATTTTATATACCTAGATGAAAACTTAATACTTTGTAGTCTGATTGGCTACAAATGTGTAACTAGATCTGTCGCGGCTTCGATACTTACCCTGGTTAGGCTAAAAAGTAAGATTAATTTTATGTTATTAGCCCAGAGACCGAAAGCTACTAAAGTATGACCCTCGTCCCTCATAATGCACATAAACCCGTCGTCGTCCCATTAGGATTAAAGATGAAGGGAGTAGAGAGTGTACATATGCTTAGTTGTAATTTTTTATGCGATTGGCTGTCGTACTCTAAATTTGTCTCTTTCATTCAGCTTTACATTTATAGCACTGAATCTGTCGATTAGACTGGAAAACCCTACTGGCATGCATGTAGCATTCACAGAAACGATGTAATTTATTTTTCCATGCTATTTCCATTCGACCAACGAGACGTACATAATGTGAACTGAAACAGTTTATATTTAGAAGAGTAATTAAATGGTTTTAGGGTTCCGTACATCTGATGTGCAAGTGAGTTCTCTGCTATTTGTACATTTTCTTCAGATACAAGATAAGAAATGCCTAACTAGTTGAGATCAGTTATAAAATGATCTAAAACTAATAACTGCCCCTTTACTTTGATGAATAAACTTCAAGTGCTGATGTGTGGTAAAGCATGATGAAAGATGTCTATTCACCCAGATCCCGCGTTTTCAATGATCAGAAAATGGGGCTTCTTTCTTATCTCGCTCAGGACTATGTCTATCCAAAGCTCCAACATTTTAATTCGAAAATAATATGTTACTCGAACATTTTTAACTTACAAGAAAGGTAAGCGAAAGGGTACACCTGGTAGCACCCGGTAACGACGGGATTGCATATTCCCTCATACTCGAATACCATTTTACCTCTGGCAGGCAAATGGTACTTATTAGATCTATGCAATCATATTTTTAATGCTGGTTGTATTTTGATACAATGGCGTGACATAGTAGTGACACCAATAGTCTGGCACCAAAACATTCACTAACGGCGGTACCAAACTCGGGCCAATTTTCTTAATCTCTCATATATGCAAAATATGCAATGTTGACAGATTGATATATAGACAAAAATAAACTGCTGTCTCCGTTTACGTCTGGATTTAGAAAAGCCAGTCATTTCAAGACAGCCCAAATTAGTAAGCTAAGTTAACCTAAGACTTTCACGTAAAATTCCGTCGCGTGTTTTTTGGATATCACTAATGCCTATCATAAAGTTATAGTAGATGTATTGACATATTTATTAGATAAAATAGGTGCTGAGAAAATATCTGTAAGTATCTGTGGAACTTTTTAAATGAACAGCACATTATAATGAAAGAGGAAACCGATTAAAATAAGTAGTTTGCAACATATAGAAATCGGGGTTTAGCGCAAGGCGACCCGATTTCGTCTGTCCTATTTAACGTGATTACAATTAAATGTTTTAAGGAAATTTAAAATGTGACAATGGGTATATTTGTAGTTGATTTTGTATTATGTTCCCCTTCCAGAAACCTAAAAAAATGTCAAATAAAATTCCAAAGAGCGTTAAATGCATCTTGTCGTATTCACGATGAAATGGGGCTACAATTATCAGCCGATAAATCGAAGCTTTGCATTTTGTGTAGAGGTAACAAATATTAAAAATAGAACTTTAATCAGATAAGGACAATTAAGAGATAGTAGACAGTTATTGTATTTGGGAGTGTTGTTGGAAGTATACGTTGCGCTGGAGTAAACACATTAACATTAACATGACAACGTACAAAGGAGTCTTAATTTATTTATGGGTTTTGGCAGGTTCTTCCTGGGGTAAACCCCATCCTAGACACCTAAAATGTTTGTATATTCCACTAATAAAAAGTCGCATAGACTTATAGCTGCTATCTTTATGACGCGAGCGCAAAATGTCTTCGAGATAAATAAATTAAAATTTATAATAATTATGAGGTTTCATTAGGCTGGGTGTAGTTCTGCTGTACTTACGAAGGAAATATTTAGCTTATATATCCAATCAAAAGTCAAAAGAAATATAAAATAAATATAATAAATAAAATAGAAAATAATTTAACTTGTCAGTTATTAGCGAATCACTACGCTGTTTCACAAAACTGTTATTGGGGAATAAACACTTGCCTTTGTTAGTAACATTTATGAATGAGGTTAAAGAGTTACAGGGAGTTTCTTCCTGTCCATTATTAATGTATTATTTACGAACACTGATGACTAATATTTTTTCAAATGAAATAAAATAAGTAAATTTAGAATTGATATAAAAATATAAAGATTAATGCGATAGTATTATATTAAAACTAACTATGCCCTGTGGTTTCACCCGCGTTAAAGTAGTTTTGGCGTAAAAGAGTAACAAAAATAAATCTACATATACTTAGAAACTTTCGCATTTATAATATTAGTAGGATGTGTACCTCTAGCGTTTTTGGCAGTGCACCCCGGAATAGCTCGCAGGTGGTAGATTTTTTCCTACTTACTTGACACTTATCGTCAAATTGTGGACAATTCACATAATATCTTCATAAATTGTAGACTATGTTTTATTCTGATGTTTAAACTATATTATTGTAAAGTTTCATTCAAATCCATTCAGTAGTTTTTACGTGAAAGAGTAACAAAGATCCATCCATCCATACTTACAAACTTTCGCGTTTATAATATTAGTAGGATATGAAGTTATATGTGAATTACCCATAAATTTTAGTGTTTGGTTTTGTATATTTACAGATGGATCGGAGAGTATAAAGAGTCAGGGGTCTGCGTATTAAATATCTAATAGAAATTTAAGAACTCATGAGAATTGTTTTAAAGTTAGTGAACTGCATCTATTATGACGTTGAAGCTCATTGCAGATGCTTTGACTTATATAATTAATCATGGTGGACCATAAAAATATTGCCATTTGTACAGACAACAAAAGTTCATTACAACAGCAATAGCTCGATGCGCCTCTAGTCACAGAGGTCCATCTATAGCTTATGGTATTTTATCTTAGATTGTTGAAATTACTTTATAAGACATGATATGATTATTGGAATGAATATTTTGATAAACGGTCACACACATACAGTGCCACATTCATACAGTGTGAACATCTTCGCGTGCTCAGGTTCATGAATAGTGGTATTAGTAGAAAACTGATTGTTACTGCTTAGAGTCAGATATGAATAAATTCCATACAAAAAAATCCTTCATGATGAAGTTTCCCATTTTTGTTACTATTATGTATTTGAATACAAATAAAACGGCGAGCGGACATTATCGCACTGACGTTTATTCATGTCAATCATGTACAGGCAAAGGTCCTATGTTATTATGCCAAACAGCCAGTACATACGTTACATTCCTCCCTCTAGTTAACAAATATAGAAATAACTAAACATAACATCACATTTTAAACATAGGAGATCATAAAATTATAATATATATTTACACAAATGGCTTATAATTAACCCTTGGCTTTTGACGAAGAACTCTATCACTTGAGGGATTTTGTGGTGGATCCGAGACTTGCGATGGTTCCGAATGAAACGTTTGAGAGTCACTGTGATCTGAAATAGGATCATGATATTCATCTACTGTAATCTCCTCCTCCAACGCAAAAGGAAGCTGAGTATACAGTGGGCTTGCGGAACTGGTGATTTTAGATGAAACATAGTCTTCTGGATCAAAATTGCTGTCCCAGACTATACCAGTTGCACCAAACTCATCACCTTTAAATGCTGTCATTTGATTTTTGTGCTTTTTAGTTATTGCACTTGATACATAGTCACGCACTAAATAAACTACTGAACCTAATCGTTCCAAAATTATGCCTTTACACCACACATATTTTTTGTTGTTTAACTGTTTCTTATAAATTATTAGGTCACCGATATCAAAAAATTGTTTGTTTTTTCCACCGTGATGTTCACTCTGCAAACACTGCTTGTTATTTACATTATTAGTTAAGTTTGTAGACGAAGACGGTGACGGCGTCGTCAATAGATCTAGCCTAGATCTCAGATTTCTTCCATATACCAGTTGGGCAGGTGAAAAGCCAGTAGTTGAATGAACTGAGTTTCGGTAATCAAATAAATACTTCAAAATTTTCTTTCTACAAGTGTATGAGTTATTACTGCTAAGAATGCTCGATTCAATTCCGGAAGAAATCTGAGATCTAGGCTAGATCTATTGACGAAGCCGTCACCGTCTTCGTTCACATGTGCACCAGAAACAAAATTAACATTCTTGCACATCTTACTCAAATGCCCTTTTTTATTACATTTCGTGCATTTATAATTGGAGAAACGACACTTAGACGAAGCATGATTTGTACGACCGCATACTGAACACCCATCACGCTTTTGGTCGCACTGCTTAACAGTAGGTGGCGAGATTTTGAACACCCGCTCCTCAGTACGATTGACCACCGACATTGACACTGCAGCGCCAAGGCGCGCACAACGAGTATTTTCAGCCAGTTCTAAGGCTTTCAAAAGTGTAAAGTCCTTGAGGTCGTGTGCGAATAATTTTTCCCTTTCTAAGCCTGGTACCATGCCCACAACAAATCGATCTCGTAACATCTCTTCCAAATTCTGAAATCCGCAGTGCTCAGCTAACCCTCGTATGCGCGCGGCCCATTGTGCATACGACTCCGTAGGAAATTGCGCAGCCGTATAAAATTTGTACCGCTCGGCAAAACCACAATGTTTAATGGTAAAGTGATCATCCAGCAATTTGATGATGTCTTCAAACGGCACTTCTTTCAAAGTCTTGGGTAAAGCTATATTCGAAGTTAACTTAAACGTGCCGTCACTGAGTGCGCTTAGTAAGACCGCTCTTCGCTTGATTCGCGTTGTATCGGTCGAATCGTTAATATCGTTGGCTATGAACCATTGTATCAACTTATCTTTCCATGTTTCCCACGTTTGAATATTATGATCAAACGGAGAAAGAAATCCAAAAAAACTTCCGACCGACATTTTCTTACGTTTTCTTTAGTTTATCCTCGTCGCCAATATTATGTATTTGAATACAAATAAAACGGCGAGCGGACATTATCGCACTGACGTTTATTCATGTCAATCATGTACAGGCAAAGGTCCTATGTTATTATGCCAAACAGCCAGTACATACGTTACAGTTACCAAACCCAATTGTGAGGAAAATGGATTTTTAGAGGGCCTACATTTTGATGAAATGTATTCAATATGAGTCCAGTAGATATAATTTTATAAGGTCCCTGAATTTTAACAGAACGGAAGTTCGGATGTTTCATACAATTCTAACCCAACCGATGATGCGGAGCTTTGTTCAAATTCAACATACATACAAATACCTTCGTTTGGATAAGATTTTTAGTAAGTCAACAGTTAAAAACAATAAAATATATAAACATGTGTGAAATGTGGTGTTGGCAAAGAATAGAGAGAATTTTTTGTTGAGAGAGACAAACATTAAGTATTGCTAGATTTGTTACATGAAGACAGATCTATTCTAAACACCATAGAGACTGCAAAGACTTATATTCATAGGTTCATTTGATTACGGTTATATATTTTTAATGGATTTAATTATGTATTTATGATTCTTCATACGGATCCTAGTAGTGCTAGCGGCAACTCGTTGTTGCTCTGTTCTAGATCGTCATGAGTTTTATTACGGTGTTAGGGAGAAATGTCTACGTTGAAAGAAAGCAGCTTTATACTATGTTGGCAGTATAGGAAATAACTTCAATTGTTGGATTGAATAGCTGGATTGTTTCATATGTCAGCGAAGTAAACATTGCGACAAATACTCGTTTCTTTGCAGTGTTTGAACAATGAATTCACTAATAACACGACCATATGGGCATGCTAGCCTGCGTGTATGGGAATTGGTCGAATGTTGTAGAGAGACAGACATGAGTGTTCGTCGCCATGCTAGCTAGGCAGGATCACGGTAGACTATAGCAAAGTATGGCATATATTAAAAATGTTCAGAAGCTAATCATTATCGAATATATTCACCAACTGTACTTCGTAGCACCTACCCATTGTGCAGATTTCTTTTTTCAATAAGATGCAGAAGAGTAAGCAACATTTAAAACTGTTCTAAACTTAAAATTCACCACCATTAGCATTACACTATATGGGCTTCTGGTTAATATTGTGGTATCAGTTTTACAAAATGTACTATATTTTGAATCCTAAAGTTATATTAACTACTATCGACCCCATTTTTTTTTAGAACCGCATTAAACGCTGCCGCATCCAAGTGTTACTCCTGTGCTAAACGCTAGTTTTACTTAAACCAAACACATGTTCTGTCACTTTCTAAAACGAAACTATCTTTTGAAAGTCCCATTTTTTCATGTCTGATAAAACTTTTAGTCTTGGGATTTAAAAAAAGCCAAACTTGGAGCAGGTGACATGTATTTTCAAGCTATCAATAGTTTATATTCTTAAATGGTTATGATTTTTTAAATATTATTACGATTTGAATTTATATTGTATACGTAAACTTGATCTATTAGAATTTAATATATGTTTTTGTTTACAGGTGCTGGTGAATCGGGAAAAAGTACTATAGTTAAACAAATGAAGTGAGTATACTCCAATATTACTGCTTATATCCGCTTGAGTGTGCAAGCCGGGCGTTATCAATACCGTAGAATGCGCACTGCTTACGTCATGACTAAGCGCGTATGGTTGAGTTCTGATTATCAATGGTTTTTGTTGTTATAAAGACCCGAGACCCTTTTGAAGTGTTGTTATTATTAAAGTTCATGAGTCAACCTTGCTATTGATGTTAAAACTACTTCAATATGACGTTTGTTTGTTTAGATAAGTAGGCTGGAACATGAACGTATCGTAAAAATTATGAAAGTAGAACTTTATTATTTTTTATTTCCGAAAGTAGATCGTTTACCTAGGTATTTTATTTGTTTACATAGTGGAATAGTTAAATATACATACGAAAAAAAATAAAACACATAATTAATAGTATAAAAATATTATTTTTTATCCATAATACTGTTTGTACAAATTTGCCGAGAGGTGAGATATTTTTAACCTAAATTAAAAACATCATAACTTCGTAATCCTTAAAGGTATATTCAAAATATGTTCACTACTTAAAAGCTAGATTTATAGTACACAATTTTTGTGAAAATAATGATATTCAAATAAAACAATAACACAAACATTTGAGATTCTTTGTAGGTACTACCATTTTCAGAAAGTCTTTAGGTCAGTTTCTGATCACGTCACAAACCACAGAACTGTTTTTATTTAATAGAGTTTTATTAATTTTGCACACGGATACCACTTCAACTAACTGTTTGGTGTCAAAAAGTAACAAAATAAATGCTTAATAGCATCAGACAATGAGGTCACAAGAACTTGCGTACACTTAACTAGCTACTTGCGTCGAACTACAGCCGAGAGCGACACTTAAAGTATTTTTTTAAAATGTTCTACAACGAGTATGGTATTGTTATACATTTTTAAGCAATCATAGATAAGTGTTTAATGAAACAGATACATAAGTATCCGTGTGGATGAAAGAGATGGATTATAATTCGATGCTAAAACGAACCTCAGTTTGGCGCCGAACAAAATGGTAGTAAACTACCAATGCGCACTCTACGGTATAGTCTAAAATGGTAGCAAACTACCATTGCGCACTCAAGCGGATATAATGATTAATTACTATTTTTTTGTCAAAAATCACTGCTAAAAGTTGCCAAGAACATTTATAAACCATGTAGTATATGCTTAAAGAGGGTACATCGAACATTTTGTGGTTGTTCCATTCACTATATATTTTTTATTTATGGACTTTGATTTGTGAGTATAGTTATGTTGACTATATGCCCTAGAAATTCAAATAATAATATTGTAAAGTATATTTTGCCTACGAGAGATTTGCGCAACCCCTTTTAACGTCTTTTATTATTAAGCCTTTTATGTACTACTTATAATTTTTATGTTGCATCAAGCACAAACCGTTAGTCATACCTTAGTAATGTAGTTATAGCTGTGTAGGAGTATGTAGCAGGTTACTATTATAAAAATACATTCATACAAATTAATAAATTTTGGGCAGACAACTTATAACATTTTAATATTTGGGCAATACTATAATAATATGTTTAATAGAATTTTTGAAAAATATTTTCCGTCATTCAGCGTCATTCTATGGACGTAAATTAAGATATATCGATATATTGAATAGATATATCGTAGATAACGATAAAACTTGTAAATTGATAACTCAGTGACTATTGTCATGAATACTTTATACATTTTAGAGACTCAAATCTGTCTGCTAATTAATTTAACAAAGTAATCAAAATGAAGAATATTTTTAGGTCATTGTACGTTAGGTTAGAACTGCGACCATAAAACGCACGAGCCAAACGACTGAAGCGAGCTTGCTGCGGCAGCGGCCACCGAGTGGCATAAACATTCATATAACAAAATTCTTACTTTATTGGTCTCATATATAAAAATTTTAGAAGTTTACTGATTGAATATATGTTACAAATCTAGATACTAAAAATAACTCCCATGCCCAATTGCATTTACAGTAGCTTGAGATAATATTTTTTTAACGCGCATTGATAGTGGCTGACTTAGTAATTCAGAGGACAATGTACGAGGGGGCGTTTTTAAGTTCGCGGAATGGAGGGTAAGAAGTGTAAATAAAAATACAAAATTATTTTTCTTTTTCAATATATTCACCTGCTACCCTTATACATTTTTCAGATCTTTCAATTAGCTTATGTATACCTTCATAAAAAAATGTTTTGTCTTTGTCCGAAAAATAGGCTGAAACCGCGTCCTTCACTTCTTCATCAGTAGAAAATTTCTTCCCACGAAGTTCTTTTTTGAGTTTTGGAAAGAGGTAGTAATCACTGGGAGCCAGGTCTGGGCTGTAGGGTGAATGATCTATAATATCGAAGCCCACGTTATGCAGGGCAGCCAAAGCAACACGGCTCTTGTGAACTGGCGCGTTGTCGTGTAGAAGAAGGACACCTTTGGTTAATTTTCCCCTCCTTTTTTCTTTAGTGCTTTCTTTTAACCTCTCGAGGATGGAAGCGTAGTATTGTCCGGTTATAGAAACGCCTTTATCTTTATAATTGATCAACAGGATCCCTTACGAATCCCAAAACACTGATGCCATGATTTTTCCAGCCGATTGTGACACTTTAAACTTCTTGGGTGGTGGTGTGCCTTTTTTGTGCTACTGCATAGAGTCCTGTTTCGACTCAGGTTCATAATGATGAACCCAAGTTTCATCTCCAGTAACAATTCGACTTGAAAGTCCATCCTTATCTTCGTTACAGAGGTCCAAAAACGTGCGAGAACACTCCACGCGGCGTTGTTTTTGAGGCGGCGTGAGCATTCTTGGCACCCATCTTGCACTGACCTTTGTCATGCCAAGATGATCATGTAGAATTTTGAAAATTGTCGTATCCGATACTCCAACCATTTCTGCAAGCTGTTTCTTCTTTGGTCTGGCATCTTCCAATATAATTTTTTCGACTTTTTTAATGATTTCCGGAGTAGTCACCTCGGGCGACCGTCCGGGCCGAGGGTCGTCTTCAAGTGAGGTCCTGCCTTGTTTAAAGAGACTGTGCCACTTGTAAACCATGGTTTTACCCGGGCAAGAGTATATTTTGAACTGACTTTCCTTACTTGGTAAGGAACTTTATTACGGCACGGTACTCGATATTTTCCATAATTCACACTTTCTTCCCGATTGAGTTGTTTGCTTGACGATAGTTTAGAGACTAATGATCCAATTAAGATAAAACTTGGTATTTATACTAAAATTGAGTGGCTGAAGTCGTGGCCATCCCGATAATGACCTATTATTATCCCCTCCCCCCATTCCGCGAACTTAAAAACGCACCCTCGTATGTACATTGTTACAGGAGTTCAAGTTCTTTATTGCAATCATGTCTTACAATAGGTGTTAATGTACATAATTGGATAATAATGCTAGGAGAATAATGCTATTAATAGAATATTTAGTCGTTATTTTAGACTTGCGGGCTATCTTACGAA
Organism: Pseudoips prasinana; assembly: GCA_951640165.1. Lineage (NCBI taxonomy): Eukaryota > Metazoa > Arthropoda > Insecta > Lepidoptera > Nolidae > Pseudoips > Pseudoips prasinana. The sequence goes on along the minus strand of OX621251.1, from coordinate 23,143,589 downwards.
ATCGTCGTAACATTGCAGTATAACAAGAATGCCCGGCACAAGCCCTAAATCAATTATAACCTGAGCTGGTCGTACGCTTGAAGGTTTAAAAACGTATGTAATTTTACCTTAGTACCTACCAGAGTAGCGGGGTGGACACAGTCTCATTGTATATAAAAGATGGTTGTCGATGATATCTGAAGTGGGAAAGATGTCAAGTTTCTAAGGCATGTCTGCTGAATCTGGATGTCAAAGATGATACATTAATGTCACGGCGCCGCGGCGGTTGATTATTTTCGTGTACAATATTTTTAGTCACCCAAATTATTTTAATACAATATGCTTTATAAGTTTGTTGTTGTTTGATGTAATATCTTACATTCTTAAAACTCATCGTTATTGGGTAAAAAATAATAAACTTCATTTGCATGGAACGCGGTAGTATCTTAATTCTCCGCAGCCTTATTTCTTGTAACAGTTTTACAATTTAGGCTATACTATTGGGTACACTTTTCATAGTGTAAATGTATCCACTGATGTAGCATTTTCTGTGCATGTTGCACGTTACGTTATTTTATTACAATATTACTACTGTTTGAAGTAGTAGTACAGGCACTAAAGAAAGAAATACTACGGTAATGCTTTCCTATCGAATTTATGGTTAGTAGCTCATGTTATCATTTGTATCTCATGCGTATCTATCGTAATCCATATTATTGTTTAGATACAGGTATACATCGATTGGCCTCTTATCTACCTTCTAACTCTATCTTCGACTTGTCAACACAACTTTTTACATTTCAATCATAAAAGATTAACCGTAAATACGCATAATAAATAATAATATATTAAAACCTGATAGGGATTAATTTGTTACGAATGTACATTTTCTATTCATTTTTTATATCCCATAACTTTCTAATAATATAGAAGGTTCTAGGTATGTGGTCCAAAAAAACATAGTGTCAAGGATATCATGGAGAAAAATTGTCACCTATATGACGAATCTTTACTTTTGCGACGTTGCCAAACATCGCAATACCTAGTGTAGTAAAGCATTTAGCGGGATAGCGACGCGCTGCGCGTAACCATGCACTATACTTTGATCATTTCATTGATTAATAAATTAATTCATAGAAGTTGCGACTCTGTCATATTTAACATAAGTACAGTAGCAATTGTGACTTTGTGGAATAATTCTCTATAAAAAAAATATACTTGATAAAACATATATGCCAGTTGATTCCTTCATATCCTAGAATAATGGGATTACAAAAAAAAACATGGTGTATATTTAGTATGAACATAATCATTTTAGTAGGTATTTATGATTATATTCTGTTTACAGAACCAAAACGGTTCAAATTTACTGTCTTTCTGCTGTGTTTGAGAAATTAATAGCGTAACATGTCTATATTATGATCACTGTGATTTCAATGGTCGAAAGCAGTAGAGAAAATCTTGAGCGTAATTTGCCTGGATACCTAAATGTACATTAGAGCATGGCATGGTTAGTATTTAATACCAACATAAACATCCTTTATATGTATATATTTTTCATTTAACATCAACACAGCAACCATTGACAAGGCAACCAACCTATGACAGAGGAAACATCAGCAAAAATATGAGACGGTAAATAGGTGTTGAAAACTAAAATAGTCAGAATCATTTATTTCACAAAATTAGTCGTTGCGTTGTTTAGAAACATCGTGATGCTTTGATTGTTCACGCGTTATTTAAATAATTAATATACACTAATGTCACGTCAGAAGTGTGAACACGTGAACCTGACGTCAGTGTAGCGACACTGCTGGCGCAGTGGCGGCTGCCAAATAGTTGAACTTGGTCAGTTAATCGTAATTTATGTCAAATAGGTAAGTAAAAGGTGTGCAATAACCGTAATGAATGGAAATCCGTTTTCTACGCCTCCGGGAAATAGGCGCCGGTATGCATAAATACATACATATACCGGTGCCTGTTGCCCTGTTGCTAATCTATCATTCTACACTAAAGAACGAATAGTGTAGTGGGGTGGTCTGTATTCATGTCTGTTTGCACCAAACCTATAAAAATATGGTGCTAATTTTATCATAGCAGTCATTTTAGGCGTAATCTAATCAGATTGTTTACATTAGTAATGCCCACAAATCTCGATAAGTTCTTATTAGTTTACGCCCATCAGTACATTTAATCAATACTGCTCTTCAATAGCTACAGAATGTTGGTGAATTGGGCGTTATGCGGCTGTTCACTTACACCCTGTCGAGTTAAGATGACGTCATTACGTCCCGGATGCTAAACATCTATAGAACGCCAGACGCGAATAATCAATTAATTTATATACAACTGATTATTATTTCAATAAATATTCACAGGTGTTTCTGTATCACGAAGGAGTACTGTTTACTAATAAAAATATTTAAGATGCGAGTCTAGAGCGTAGGTATAGAGATTGCCAAATTATTATTGGCGTGACTCAGGGGATATTCCCTTTACGCGTGGCTCGCAAAAATTTGTTCGACGAATAAATACAAAGACCAATGAGTAGGAATAAAAGAATGAAAACACTTTAATGTTGTTATGAATTCTACGGATTTTCGAATAATATGTCGTTTATGCAGTCTTCGCATAATTGAATTTGAATCAAGTGAATGCATCACTATAGCATGATCAGTCTCGTTACGTAGTTAGTCAAATCTTTACTTATGTGGTTTTACACTTAAATTAGGTATAATAAGCCCACAAAACATACAATACGACATTTAAAATGAGACTCTCTGTATATTTAGAAATGGTGACTCACCCCAGCTTTGCTTTTATTGCCTAAAGTTTTGATACATTATTGTAATTATGATAGGCATCTCATTTTTTTAAATATAATTCTGCCCATGTTACTCGTTGATATGTAGCTACAAGTATAAGTGAAATAATTTTTAAAATTAGTATTTTAATTTATAAGTTGCAAACAAACAAACATCCAAACAATCCAATCTTCTCACTTTACTAAATATATAACTATCACATTGACTTTATTAAATTTGTATTCGAAATCGTAGCTTAACGCAGAGCGATTGGTAGATGGTGCTGGTTCGAGACCCGCCGGACGATTAAATTTATGATTTCCCATTTTTCAGATTATATTAACGCTTTGCATTGCGATTAATGCTATAAAAAGCAAATTTAATAATTTGAAAGGTATTATCAATATGATATGATCTTTCACATGCAACTGTGAACATATCAGTCGGCCATGTTACTAGAAAAACAAAGCCGATAGATAATACGTACATCCTCCGGAAGGGTGCAAGGGAATCCTAAATTTGATCTGCCAGCGTGTATCGTTCGTAGCTTAACGCAGAGTGCCTACCCCGGATTGGTAGATGGTGCACGTTCGAGACTCGCCGGACGATTAAACTTATGATTTCCTATACTATTACAGAGACATGACTACATTGACTTCATTTATAATACAATTCTATGCCATTAATCTAATATTAATAATAATATTAGATACAAGTGATTGACTAGTTCATACCTAGCAAGATTTTGCAACTTTAAGATTTTTTTTGACCCGTTAAGCACCTACCAGCGACAGAATTGGGTTCATGAATTTGGAATTAAGTTTTCAAGTATTTAGCAATTCCTTATAATTGCGTTGTTTTCGCCTGTCTGTCGGTCTGCAGCTTAGGTCAAAGGCTCTTATAACTATAAACCTGCGATCTGTCAAGGATATACAGACGCCAGCACATTAAGCTACCCCAATCTGTAAAATTTCCCCAATTTAAATTGAACCTTATGCTTATGTGATAATGTAGACAATCCATAAAATAAATTTGACAGATTGGGGTAGCTGAATGTGCTGGCGGCTGTACATATTAGAGAAGTACGCCGACAGTGTTGAAAAAAAATTACGGTACCTATCACATAAAGTTGGCCATTGTTTTAGTTATCGTTAAAAAGGTTTTGAGAAAGGAAATGAAAGTTGTGAAGTGTTTTATTTTTCATTCTCATGTACATTTCGCAAGATATGAGCCTCTAAAGTAGTAAGAAAAATATGTCCTGTCCTACTAACTTCCCCAAATATTAAAAAATATCAAGATACTTTTAATTTTTGTTCAAAAGTATATGTACGTATCAGTCAATATGTTCATACTAGGATACAGTAAAAATCCCTCTTAGTTTGTGATGTCATTATTGTGATGGCCAACGACGGAACCCTAAATTGCGCTAGGTCTATCAACTTAAAGTAACATAGTGTGAGACACTTAAGGACCAGTTTTTCAGTTTACTGAAAAACTTGAGTACCTACATCAGTTTGTAAAATACACAAAAAACAAATTTCACTTTCTGTGCAAACATACCGATGAATTGACCCAGTTTGTATGAAGCAACAATTTTATTGCTATCTCAGTTTTTCAGTATCGTGGGTAGATTGAACGACTTAAGTATCCCTTCCTATTTATATTCTCGGGTTGCTTGAACAAAGCTACTCATAAAACTAAATAACAAGATAAAATACCCATACAAAGAACTCGATTAGCATTATTGCAGATTGTCACTCAATTTTTCTTGCTATTGCTCTAGTTATTTAGTTCACTTTTATATATATATATATATAATATATTAAAATATGATAGGTAATTTAACTTAACTTGGCTATGTGGCTGACGGCGATAAAGAATATCGTCACCCCAACTCATCACGTGGGGGGATTAGAAGTCGTCCCGAGGGAATATCTACCAGAGTACGGGGAGCAGCGTCTCTCTGTGTACTATGACCATCGTAATCCCCCCAAGATGATTCTTGGAGGCTTTTGTCCAGCAGTGGACATTTTGTAGTTGTTATGATGATGAATTTAACTTAATATTTTTTTGTGTAATCAAATACCAATTGAACTCAATAACCATCATAGAACATTGTCAGTCGTTGAATAAATAAAATGGAGAATTCACCGTAAGTACTTGTATGGGAGTCTTTTATTTTTTTTTGTTTACAATCAGTGGCGATTTACCTAAAATATTGACAACATTTAACTTAAGATTTTTACATGAACCTTCATAAAGTTAAAGTAAATCCGGCTTTGTACAAATATAATTAATATACACACACAGCTTGTCCAGTCATGCACATTATAATTACCTAATTATATAAGTGTGGGAATTTAACTATGCATCTAGTACTACAGCTATGTTGTAACAATGAATCATACTTCGATCGATGACTAATAGTCATGTTGACTCCTTTTATTTATTGTTTCTCTCAATTTGAAGTATCAAAAGCTGTGTCATAAACAAATATCGAATGAGTTGGTTAATTGGCTTGGCATATCTATATCATTCGTTTATTGTATAGGTTTGGTTATTGGCATTTCAAATAGACGATAAACTTGATAACGTAGCTATCTTCGTAAACTATTACATGATGTATCGTTGCTAGGATATGAATGTTCAGTTCAGTTAAGAGCTATTCTATTGTGCGTAGGTTATCTTAGCAATGAAATTACGGCCGTATTAAGCGCGAGTCCACACTATTATACTATTAGTATTTCAGAAATATGGGATTTATTCTATGGACTGTGACATCGCCCCATATCTTCCATTCCATTACACTTGATGCCTGGCTGCTTAATTCTCCCATAGCCGCTTAACCTATCCGTAGAATGAATTTACTTGCATAATCTTTACTTTAGAGGAGAGCGATTTGAAATCCGTCAAGTACATAATTAGCAGTAACATTTTACTTAACTTTTCTAGCAATTTGTTTATTTATAGAAAATTAAATTAAATTGCTAGAAAGATTATGCAACAGTACTTTATTCTACGGATAGGTCTATCTATATATTTGATTCCTTAGATTTGGCCAATGTCAACGCCAAGTTCTTAAGAGTACAAATTCTTTTTTAAATTTAGTCTTTGAATATGTCAAGGTACTGAATTCTATAAGGTTAATCAATTTTATCTATTTTTAGACCCGTTGATATTACCTATAATTCTCAAGTTTGCTATCTTGCTGCTAGTCTGTTCACCCGAGTAATGTCATCGTAAATTATTGAACATGAGTAATAAAAATATGCAAACGTAATTCGTGGTGAATATTTCCAAAATTGTGAATATTTTCTAACTAAGCACAATTAGAAAAATACCTATATCATTGTACTTATATTTTTAAGCGAGTCTTCACTTAAAAATATTCTTTACACAAGTAGGTAATGAACTGTCACTTCATAACATAACTATGTAAAATTATTATTCAAATTCAAATGATTTGTATGCACTTGTTTGAATTCAATAAAATTAAATCGTGTCTTATATATAAGATTACTAGCGGCCCGGTACGTGCTTCGCTACGTATAAGGCATAGTAATAAAAAAAATGATTATTAAGTTCATTTATTCAAACAAAAAAATATTTTAAATTGCTAAAAGATGTTGATTTTACACTTTTTCAAGACTTTTTAAATTTTCTCTACGTACAAATCTTCCCTGGGCTTCCACGAATAATTCAAGACCAAATTAACCAAATCGGTAAAAGCGTTATTGAGTTATAACATTACAACGAAAAGTGGCATTGATTTTTATATATATATAGATAATCAAAACATTTGTTTCAAATCGTCGTTTCTAAAATACAACACACTTTCTGGGAATTAGGAAGTGGAAACGTTGATTTATTTTTGTATGTTTATTATTCATATATTAGTATAGATATTATTATTGTTATATGAAGGAAAGTCGTATAGTGGATTTCTCATCTTTATTTTAGCTGTTAACTCGACAGGGTGATCAAATATTTACAGTTCAGTGGTCAATCTTTCCTAATAAATTTTCTGTTTAAATTATTAATCTTATACGTATGATTATCTAATATGAGTAGAGATGACGTATAATATTAATATATTTTTTTCTCTCAACAGAATTATCCACGAAAGTGGCTTCACAAATGAAGACTTCAAACAGTACCGGCCGGTGGTGTACAGCAACACGATTCAGTCGCTCGTCGCCATCTTGCGCGCCATGCCCAACCTGGGCATTACCTATGGCAATAAGGATCGAGAGGTAAATACTAGATATAAGCATAATCTCATATTGCATAATACCCGTCTCCACAAATAAGTAATTCTTTTATGGGGCCATGTATAAGATTCTACACTCGCGAGCAACCAAATCGACTCAAGCCTTGTCGGCGCACACATACATTGATACAACTAAAATCATGAATGGAAATTATTAAAATGATATGTCATTCGAAAGCTTAAGATGTCAGCTTTAATTTGATATCATTATCATTGAAATCCATCCATCATTTTTGAAATAAATGATGTCTGAATGCAAGAGTAGGAAAAACGGGAATTTAGGAAAAAGGGTATGTGTCTCGTATTTGACAAATTAAACAAAAAAAATTAAAAATAAAATTATTTTATTTAAATCAGTATTTCGTATTGCCCCCTCTAGCCCTAATTACATCCCGCAGTCTGTTTTTCATGGACCTTATCAATTTTTTGACATTTTCTTGAGGAATGCCGTCCCACTCCTCTAATAATGCTGTCTTTAGCTCGTCTACGCTTGAAGGGACTGGATTTCTGGCCCGAACTCTTCTTTTAAGCTCGTCCCATAAGTGCTCGATGGGATTCATGTCAGGACTGAGCGCAGGCCAGTCCATCGTGCGTAATTCGACCTCTTGCAGAAACTGTCGAGTGACTCGTGCCGTGTGGCAGCGGGCATTGTCGTGCATTAACACGAAGTCTTCACCGACAAACCCTGCGTAGGGCACAACATGATCCAGTAGAATGTCGGTGATGTACCGATCAGCTGTTAGCCCGCCTCCTCGGCCGCCCCCAGGCACGAAAACAAGTTCGGTTTTTCCCTCTAAAGAGATACCAGCCCACATCATGCAGGAACCGCCGCCATATGCCACTGTTTCAGCGAAACAACATTGGGCAAATCGTTCTCCCGGACGCCTGTAGACTCGGCCTCTCCTGTCACTGCCATGCAGACACATTCTGCACTCATCAGTAAACAGGACCGATCGCCATTGCGCAACGCTCCAATTGAGATGCTCTCGAGCAAATTGAAGGCGCGCTTGTCGGTGGCCTGCAGTCAACTTAGGGCGCGTCGCAGGTCTTTTTGGCGTCAAGTTGGCTTCCTTCAAGCGTCTTCTCACTGTCCACTCGCTGACAGCCACTTGTCGTACACGTCTCAGTTCTTGCTGCACATCAACGCCCGTAAGGTGTCGATTGCGCAGCGAGGTTGAGACAATGAAGCGGTCGTCTCTCTCTGAAGTGCACCGGTGGCGGCTCGTTCTTGGTCTCCGATTGAAGGCACCAGTCTCTTGGAACCGTCTGTATACTCGGGATACAGAAGACTGGCTCAAGTGGAGCTGGGCAGCGATTGCTCGCTGACTTAACCCTTGTTGCAACGAGGCAACAACTTGAGCGGCTTCTTCTGGTGTGGTATCCATGGGTTAGCGAAAACAAGGAATGCAATTTACGGAGATGTGTACCGGTCAACCTGTAACAAGCAACTGATAAGATAAACCGGAAGTGGGGGGTTTTATAGCGGGAGCAGGTAGCGCAAGTCGTGGATTCCTAAAGAGGTAATTTACGCTGACGGCCAATTAAAATGTGTCAATAAATCAGCGCTTAGTTTTTTTTAAGGTATTGATGTTAATTGAAAGCCTAATTCTTCAGCTTTCGAATGACATATCACTTTTGTAATTACCATTTATCGTTTTAGGAAAATCAATGTATATGTGCGCCGTCTAGGCTTGAGTCGATTTGGTTGCTCGCGAGTGTATAACAAACTTCCCAATGATATTAGAGAATTATCTACGAATACGTTAAAAGAATTATTAAAGCCAAATTGTGTAGCAACAAGCTTACAAAATTTCTGATTACTTAAGTGACAATAGTGCTTGGAATTGAGTTGTTCTGAGTCAACACACATGTTTGTAAGTAATCTTAAGTATATTTTATTTAAAAAAATAATTGCTACTGAGTTTTCTGGCAGTGATTCTCAGTAGCTGCCAAGGCATGCCCTGCACGGTAGGGTAAAAAAAATACTGAATTATTCCACATAAATGTAATTTTTGTTACGGAATAAATGATTTTTGACACTACTTTGAAAATTAACTACAACTTGTTTGTTTAATTTACAAAAATTCAGTTTGCCGGGATTTTTATTAATTATGAAATGACGATAAAATAAATCTCGTGATTACGTTGTTATCATGTTTGTCCCGGTTAGCACGCGTATCGGTGTCGATTTTGCGTACAAACTGAATAGCTTTTTCTAAATTTACAATCAATTTTATGTATTTGTTATCCATTTGATCTTTCACGTTATTTTAACTACCCGTTGTGTCTACGTATTTTTCATTTAATTTGTTTGGTAATCAATGGCTGCAAAAACATTAGTCTCCATATTGCAAAATCGTACGGTACAATGTCACAGCTCCTGTCAACTGTCAGACCTTTGACTTATCGGGTGTTAAGGTCGCTAATGAAGTATTCCGAACAGTGATAAAGATCTAAAGCGTTCAAAATCACTAATGTTGATATTTACAGTACAGAATCCACATAACGTAATATCATAGAAGTGTACTAGGAAAATATTACAATTTCATAGTTAGCAAAACTAATAAAAACTTTGATGTAGGTACAAGAAGTAAGTATACCGTTCAGAATATTTATTTATTCAGATTTAGAGATATCAATCGCAAAATCATTATTTTACAAAAAGTTTTAAAATCAAAGCAAGTATTCGTTGCGTAAACGATAACTGCGTCGATTACGTGCTGGCCGTATTCTATAAATAATGGGCTATCGTCAGTAAAAAATAATGTCGATTGCACCAAAATCTACACAGATAAGTATGGTGGGGTTCCGCTTTTGTGATGTTGATTACTAAGCAATTTGCGCGAATCCCCCGTGTTTATAGTACTTTTTGTATCGTATTATAAAATTCTATATACTGAGAAGCATATTTGCATTACTTAATCGAAAAATACAAGGGGATCGGGCACATGTTGAGAGCGATGAATATAATTCAGATACCCAATAATATTTGAAATCGGCTGATAATCTTTTTAGATTAAGCGTATTAAATTCTTGGCGGAGATAAAATGGGAATGTTCTGTCCTTATCTAGCAAAACAAATGTTAGTATGGAACTTCTACAAGTGACGTCATATGTACTAACATATGACGTCACTAATTCCGCATTTTGTATCAACATGATTTCCAAAGGCTTAAAACTGCGTTAGTTTTAAGGCATTTCCAATTATTTATTTGCTATTACGAATTTTTTATTGTCAGTCTTAATATAAGAACTAAAAAAGTTAGTCCGCTTGTCTATTAAAGCATTTCGAACAGATTTTTTGTATTTATTAACTTTGAACTTATACAGCTTTTTCTGGCATTTGTAAATTGTCTATGATTAATGTTATATTTGCGAGAATATAATGGGTCACATAAATAAGCAGTTAAATTGAATAGTTATTAGGAATCACAAATTTGCGGTTGTTATAGTTTTATGCTTTTTATGGATTATGATATCGAAACTAAATAGGAAAGCGCTGCAACGAATAGAATTAAAAAAATATTTAAAAAGGCTATTAAACTATTTATGAATATGAAATAATCTCAGCTATACATTAAATTAGTCATATCATTTGAAGTCGGTGCCAATAATGAAGTATTAAGTATTCAGTATCAATACTCGCGGTAGATGTGATAAATATATATATTAATGTAATAGAAAAAAAACATATGAAATAAATTTAGGTTGTATATAAAAAACTCGGTCTTGTGTGACTCTTTATGTATTAAACTGAACATGTACACACGGCTTCATATCAGGCCTTACATTTCCAATATAAGCTGACCTCTCATTGTATGGAAATCCTATACAACGTGAGATCAGCTTCTACTTGCAATGTTTAGCTTGACATATAGCCGTGTGAACGTATGCACGGACGCGTCTTGGTTTTTAACCCAGTAGTGCCCAAATTATTATTTTTTTAGTTTCTATATATTTAGCCTTTTAGAACTGTTCAAAGGGGGGGGGGGGGGGGTTTAATTATACAAAAATATTTCATTTCATACATTACAAGTACAAAAAAAATTACGTGTCCAAATGGACACGCTAGTCACTTACAATAACAAAATGCTAATGTATGAAATTCGATGTTGTACCGTGCACACACCACATATTATGCATAGAATAGGTATTTATTGTTTAGGATGGTACTAAACAAAACAGGGTACACACAGTCCTACATCGCATATCATACATTCGGTTCTGATAGAGGAGTTTTTGGACCTGTAATTTGGTCCTACACATCGTCAAGCCATCATATCATTTTATCATACACATTTTATTATTGGTTGATACTATTGTTATCAACACAATGCATAAAAGCATAATATCTTCAAACCTGTTTCGTCGCATAGAGTTGCAAATAAGCTCATTCCTCGTATCTGCCTGAATGCTTCAATAAAGCCGTCTATTAGCAGCAGGTGAATAGCCACTCAAAATCAACATAGCAATAAAGCAGCTCATTTCTGGAGGTGTTATCTTAGGATCAGATGCATTCTTCCATAGATTGTAGCCATTTGATTGTTGGACAAACATATCTCTAACATCATCATCTATAAAAAAAAGCTCAAATGAATCAACAGCAGACCACTCACCACTACTACTGTGTAGCACTGTTAGTTGGAAGTTCAGGAAACTATCCTAAAAACGGCTCTAGATCTCCCTTGACCTAACTATGTTCTAGCTGTTTTACCAACAAGATCATCAAAACGACGAGGAACTTCATCAGAAGTTGGTTGGTGAAATGTTTTCTGCTCTTCCTCCACTATCTTCAACAGCTGGATCTGAAGGCGCTATGAATAGACTCCGGCACTCGACCATCATTTTATCTTCGCCTTCTTCATAAAGAACATCCATTATTTAGTGCACAGACTCCAGTAAACTGCCCGAAATCATTATATCTAGAATAAAGAAAATATATTTATTTTGCTATGCCTAAAGCCTAGGGTGGCCATATGGACACGGCAAGTTTAGGGTACAAAAACTCATACTTAATTTTATGCAAACTGAAATAATTTGTTACGTAATTATAAATAAAGAATCCTTTAGTAAATTAGTGCAATAAGAAACTGAAAATTCTCAATATATTTGAAATTATTCTACTTACCCTTGTCATGGATCCATTTTTTCAATGCTTTTCTGAAAGACGAAAATGAAATGCGAATACCCGCCAAATGAATGTCATTTTCGTTTTCACAGTCACGTATACTAAAACTTTGACATTGTCAACATTCTATGAAATAAATAGATTAAAGAAAAAATAATTACCATGGACACAATAATGATTTGTTTTAAACCCCTATTTGTGTGGCCAAATGGCCACACTAGGCATTACTGGGTTAAGCATGGACAATGCTCAGAGTAGCATAGAAATAATCAATGGGCGCCCCTGCGAACATGCCAGATGCATACAGCAACGGGGCAGCTGCAACAATATCCTGACAGCACAATAATACGTAGAACACTGTAGTATAATTTTTCCACGGGCTACACCTGTAAAAATATATTCATTGTAAAGTATTATTTTACCTTCGAAACGTAATGGCTGTTTTTCCTTCTAGTACACCATCTACTAAGTATAAATGTATTTTGACCTTCGTCATAATTCAATGAATGGCCACTGTTTGTAATATCAATTTGCACATAAGCACTAAAACAATGATGTACTAAAATATGTTAAACCAGGAATAGGATCCTTAGTGCGGTAACTGTTATCGTTAAAAGTACCTGATGGTTTGGAATGTACATCCAGGGCTATATCAGTGGTAACAGTAGGGAACTTTATGTGTTCTATTAAAGAGACAATTTTCCAATAAAAACTGTTTCCATCGATGTAACGTTGACTGTACGGAGATAAGAAGAAGAAGAAGAAGAAAAAGTATTTATTGAGCACACATAATAAAGATACAAAAAGACACAGAGTAACAATGGCAACAAACAATATAAATACCATACAAAATACTCTATTGTTGTTACTAAAACAGATTTAGTGCGCTCAAATGGCTAGCAGCTCAGCATGATGTTACAACCACAATATGGCTGTAACGCTGATTTTCAGCTACCTGCCACAGTGAGTCACAAATGTGCTACATAAATTACATACATAAGACATAAGACAATACGTTTCTTAAAAATTATATATATAGAACAAAATAAAAGAATACGGTTTAAAAGAAAGAAACAAAAAATCTAAATTAACAATATTACAATAAAATCAACATAAAATAAAATAAAATCATACTGCTCCGATTCGCTGTCAATATACCGTAACCCATTGCAAATATACTTCAGGCGATAGCTAACAATCGTACTTATAAATTGCATCAAATAATAGTAAACAAGATAAATATAATACACACACACACACACACACACACATACACACACACACACACATTCTCACACATTCACATACTGAAGCTAAATTGGAACTTATTGTAAAATTTAAATTATTGAATTATTTTGGTTTATATTACTAAACTTTAGCTGCGTACCTATAAGGAATTGACGCAAGCGTTTCCGGAATGTGTCAATAGTTTTAGCAGTTTTAATGGGTGGGGGTATATTATTCCATACTTTGCTAGCGGCATAACGAAAGCTTCCTCTGAATGCAGCTGTTTTATGTTTTGGTATAGATAGTTGCTGTGCGCATTTTCTACCTGTATGTTTTCTTCCACCCGAGATCCAGACAAGCTTGTTAAATAAATATGTAGGCTGATTAAACTGTATGACACCGAATAACAGACATGCCAAGTGCAGCTTCCTACGAGATTTCATTTTCAGCATGTTTTTATTGTTTAAAAAGGGTGTGACATGAGTTCTCGGTGGGATGGAAAAACAAAATCTGGCGCAAGCATTCTGGACTCTCTGTATCAGTCTATCTGTTCGCGCTAACAACCGGGGGCCATAAACAGCATCTGCATAATTTAATTTGGAAAGGACCAGTGACTCGACCAATTGTATCCGCAACTCTTCTGACAAAAACGGTCTAATTTTATATAGAACCTTCAGACGAAAAAAGCAGTTTTTAGCTGCGTCGGCTATGTGACTTTCGAACCTGAGATCGGAGTCTAAATTAAGGCCCAAATTACGGGCTTCGTATACTCTTTCAACAGGTATTCCCAGGATCGTGACATTTAATGAAGTTGAAATGGTCTCAATGTGGTGCTTAGTTCCAAAGACAATATATTTCGTCTTTGAAGGATTAAGAACTAGGCCGTTTTTTTCTGACCATGCAGCTACCCTATTGAGATCGTCACTTAAATTACGCATTGCTTCTTCGTATTCACAGGACCGAAAAGATATATAAGCCTGTACATCATCCGCGTAAATATGGTACTGACATGTGTGAAAACATTGTACGATGTCAGTACAGTATAACGCAAATAATGTAGGGCCCAATATGGAACCTTGCGGTACACCTCTATTCAATGAGCTCATTGCCGAGACTTTCTTGGTTCCATCTTCAAGACACAGCTCCACAAATTGACTTCGATTTTCAAAATAGCTATTGAACCAGTTTGTAGTTCTATGATCAAAACCATAATAGCTTAGTTTGGACAGAAGTAATGGGACGTTTATAGCATCAAAAGCCCGCGAAAAATCGAGCAGGACCAGCACCGTGCACATTCCTCTGTCCAATGCAGAGATTATGTTATCTGTGACGTCTAATAAGGCTGTTGTAGTACCGCGACATCTTCTAAAACCAGATTGTAGTGAAGGTAGTATGTCATTGTTTTCTAAAAAATCTGCGAGTTGCTTGTTAACCACTTTCTCCATTATCTTGGACATACATGGCAAGATACTGATAGGACGCAGGTCCTTCATGTCTATCGGGTTATTTTTTTTGGGTAAGGGTCTAACAGCGGCGACTTTCCAGATGTCAGGGAAAGTACTAGTCATTATTGACCTGTTCACTATTTTCGTAATTAATTCCAATGTATGAGTAAGAGTAAGTTTTAGCATGCTTAGAGTGATTCTGTCGTAACCTTCTGCATTGGACTTAAGCCTGTGGATGATGCTGTAAACTGAATCCTGGGTTACTGTTTGGAGCCTAAAAGTTACGTCACTAAATCGGTAAAATTCAAAATAGGTCATATACGAGATGCTAGTATGTGTATTACCGGGAACGTTCAGAAAATGGGAGTTAATTAAATTAGGATTGTTGAATTGCAATGGAAGGCAGTTGTTTTGTTTTTTTGGTAGGACATCATTCTTAATATTTTTCCACAATTTTATTGGATTTTTAATCTGATTATTAATATTGTATTTAAAATAGGCTACTTTTTCGTAGAATAGGGACGTATTTACTAAAGACTTTAATTGTTTATAATATTTTTTTTTTGTTTCAAGTTTAGTCGTTCGATATTTAGCCAAGGCGTTGTCTCTCAGTCGCATCATTAATTTTAAGTTATCAGTGACCCAAGGAAATGATCGTTCTTTTATTGTAGTTTGCATCACTGGTGCGTGAATATCGTAAATGGTTAAAATGTACGCATTGAACTGTTTTACCATATCATTCACGTCACACATATCTGACATACTGTCCCAACACATGCTATCCAAATCCAATTGGAATTGATCTAAACAGATATTCTTAATGGGGCGATAAATAATTGTGTGAGGTTGATATTTCTGTCTTTTCGCACTTAGCTCACAAACCACAAGCGAATGGCTGTTTAACAATTTGAAGGGTTCGATTATGAGAGATCTTGCCTTGAGATCGGTGCAAATCAAGTCAATAAGAGTCTCTGTACTTTCAGTGAAGTGAGTAGGCGTAGTCACGAGTTGGTTAAGACTTATGCATTTGAGAAATTCACAAAGTTTCTTTGTTTTGGTGTCCTCAGGTTTTAATATATTTATATTAAAATCTCCAAGCAAAATAACATGATCGCAATACCCAAGGGTGCCCAATAACTCACTAATAGCATCCAGGAAAAGGTCAGTATTAAGCCAGGGCGGGCGATACGCTGTGCCTATAGCTATTTTTTTTCCATTAAGTGTGTATGTGAGCCACATTTGTTCGACTGATGAGAATCTAGGCTCAGTAACACATTTCCATAGGCGCACATTAATACCGCGTCTGATATAGAACCCGACGCCCCCTCCCCTAGCCCTGCCGGTATTCGGGGACCTAGGAGTGTGAATAAAACGGAAATAAGGAAGGACAGGGGCACGGGCCTCTTCTCCTTTTTTTAGCCATGTCTCGTTTATCGCTAATATGTCAATATTATGTCTAGATACTAAAGAAAAGAAATCGTCATGATTAGTACCTAAGGACCCTACATTCAACAAACCAACTGTAAGGTGTTTGTCAGCAAGCATGATGGCGGCATAAACTAAAAAATGTGGTTGACGAAAAAACTACAATACAGAATAATTTAATTAAATGCATGTACACGTGTTCCATTTCAAAGGTTCTTAGTAAATATTTATATATAATTATTATTATATGAATTGACAATGAAATTGATGGGCTGGTGAATTTAATATGAATATAAGATAATAATACAATACCATAAGGGTTTATTCGGGGGATTATTATTTGAAAATAATAATTATAGATACTTATCTCAATTACATAAAGTACAAGTCCTAATATAATAAGTACTAACCGATTTTTGTCAGGTATAATAGTTATTTTATAAGTGAGTATAATAAGTGTGTATAATCGTAAATCATTGCGGCAAATAAATATATGTACTGATAAGTTATCAGTTCCGTTCATACCTGTTAGTGATGTCAACGTCATTCGAGACAGTTACACAATGTGAATGAGCGAGGAGCTGAAAACTGTTATTACTTCACTCGTCACGAGATATGACGCATTTAAACTGTTTGACGTTGTTTCCACCTATGATTTATGTCAATTTGTATATAAATTATAATAAGCAGCGTATTTGATAATATTTGCATAAAGTATGTAATTTTCATTGGCGTGACGTGGAGGGCATAATAAATGAAAATTATTCAGCACTTCGTTATGAACATATGGCAAGTTCTGACGTCGCATACGAATGTTCTTTTTTTATTTAATTGAACCGTATGAACACAAACTAACAGCTTTGTTATTTTTTTAATATAACGCTGATTGGGAATTTCTAACTGCGGGTTAGTAATTCCCTGTGTCGGGAATTATAATAACATGGAATTTTCGGACACAGCACACCCACACACAATAACTATATATGGGCCACACAAACAGTTGTCATGTACGGGAAACGAACCCGATTCATGAAGTACCTAGGTGACTTCCTAAACAGTCGATTGAACGTGTGGCATCTGGGCTTATTACAAGTTTTTCTTTGCACTTAAATTATCAATATAAATCTTAATATATATTAAGGTATAGATAGCTTATACATACAAATCACTATTAGTTCCAGTTCATTTACCTGTCCTCTGATCATTGATCCGTTGCTATTTGTTGCTATAATCTTTAATGTCTTTCGAAATGTTCCCCTATTCGTTATACATATAGACGGAACATGTATGAATATGTGTACCTACTTATGTCTGACATAATCAATCTCTTCAACATGCTTCCATACTTTTACATATTAGTTTAGTAAACCTTATTAACAAGTAAAGTACGAAATCCGCTTTCATAAATAAAAAATTGTTACAAATCTTATCATCGAAATTAATAAAATATATAATAAAATAAAACAATATATTTTCTGAAAGAATTAAATTAGACCATAGGGTTTAAACCAGGATTATCTGGGTAAAGCCCTTAATATTTTGTCAATTATGCTACGTTGCAACACGTTAGATTGTACAAAATTATGAATTACGTATTCTAAGGGGGTTATTACATATTTTATCAAAAAGTTAAAAATAATAAACGTGATTTATACATTATAAATAAATCACGTTTATTATTTTCTATTGGAAAATAGGCCTTGTTAAAACCAGTGAGCATGCAACACACGCAATAAAGGCCAGAATCAAAAACACTTGCATACGTATACTCTCTGACAGCGCATCAGTACTCCAATCCTAGGAAAGATATCACTTTCCCTCAGGATTAATACTGGAATGCCATAACGCACTGGAACATGTTGCGGAATACCACAACAACACAATAACGCTACAATGGATCTAAGGACACAGCGGGCCACTGGGCAATGATGCAGCTGACGAGCTAGCCAGGAGGGACTCGAATACAGCAGCCATTGGCCCTGAACCAACTGTGCCCATAACTTTCACTCAAATAGGTAGATGGTTACAAAATCACACACACACATACACACAGTCTGAGCACTGGTGGTCGTCAGCATCAGGTTGTAGACAATCCAAAGAAGCAATGCCATGTCTGGATGGTAAGCTGACGAGGCGTCTACTACGGCTTAGCACGAAAAGCCTGCGCGTTGTGGTGGGGACCATCACTGGACACTGCTCACTCAACAAACACTTTCACCCTATTGGCATAATTGACAGCCCTCTGTTCAGAGCGTGCATGGACGCTGACGAAACGGTCGCGCAATTGCTCCTCGAGTGCACAGGCATCGTGAAAATCCGGAGAGTAACCTTGGGTTCACCAAGAACTCTTACGGAGGCCCTGAGAAGTTTGGGAGACCTAATATGCTTCTGGAAGGAGGTGGGCTGGATGGAGTGATGGCCGCCATGGCTCACGTACAATGGTCCACATTGGGACTAAGTGCGGAAACCATACCCCCTAGCACATTAGTGGAACAAGATGATGATGATGATGAACCAGTGAGCATAAATTCAACGATTATACTCGTAGTCACTGAGGAGTGCCACTGCCAACGTCTTAGGTCCATCCTTAGAACAGCACGCTTTCACATAAAATTCAAATTGATGTGACAATTAAAGTTGGTCAAAATCGACTACGATTTTTTTACATATTTATTTTAGTGAAACTACTAAAAACATCTTAAGAAGGATCTTAAAGAAGTTCGGTAAACAACTCGTCCTCCTCAACTCCTGAATTCATCAACGGCCTCACTAGAAGTTCTCAGATTAGGAAACAAAAATCGCACGGTATAACTAATTAATCCCAATGCACGTGTGGCGCAGCGGCTAAGACAGTCGCCTCGCCGCTTCGTGTCGCGGGTTCGAGTCCCGCGCCGGACTACTATTTGTGTGACCCATAAATAGTTGTCCTGAGTCTGGATGTAAATTGTGTTCGTCTGTTATATGTTAGTAAAAGTACCCCGCGACACAGGGATTAGATTCCCTAGTGCGGGAGACGTCTTTAAAAAAAACAGGCATCTCTTGTTACTAATAACTCAATTGTTATATGTTATCTTGATGAAAGTAGACGAAGATCCACGATTAGTAATTAAAGTGTCGAAAATAGTGGCAAAATGTTTCAGAATACATACATAATTATGAATGGCCGAGGCACTGTGGCAGCCCTATCTACAAAGATAACAAGAACATTGAAACACCACCATATATGTTAGGGTTGTCTCACCATTGTTTCACAAGTTCCATTCAAATATTATTTTATATTTCGATGCAAAATCCTATAGCTTTCTACAGTTTCATATCTGCGGAGAATGTTCCTGCAAAATGGTATTCAAACAAGTTAAATTTAACGCTTTGTGTACCTTATAATCGAGCCCTATTAGTACTTGTGGTGACGGCGACAAATATCAGAATAAGAATATCATCACCCCATCTCATCCCGTGGGGGGCGTAGAAGTCGACCCGAGGGAATATCTACCTGAGGAAGGGCAGCAGCTTCCTTCTGATTACTATGACAATCTTACTGCGATCGCCAACCCGCCTGCCAAGCGTGGCGATTATGGCATATCCCCTCAAGACGATTCTTGAGGGAGGCTTGTCCAGCAGTGGACTTATTTAGCTGTAATGATGATGATGATGATGATTAGTACTTGAAAAGCTAACTACGTAATAAGCGTCGATGTATTTAAATGAATATGCAGTGTTAGTCACAAGGGGTGCTCAGTGGGTTGGCGAGGTGGGGTTGTGAATGGCCGCGAGCCGGGAGTCCCGGGGTAACTGACGCATGCGCTTTGCTGCTCCCAACACCCGTCATAATTACAACATATTTGCACAAAAAAAAATACTGCACCGTACTAACTACCAACCACTAAAGGAACTAGGCTTTGCACGGGTTATGTATTTTATATGTCTGTGCCATTTCATGCCGCAATGCCGCAAAAATAAACTTGATATTCGCCAAAGCGAGCTTTTTTACAGCGGAGAATGGTGAAGCCAATCGTTAAACATCATACTTGGTCGCAAACCTACTTTTAAATCCCCGAAGCAAACAGAGGACCTTTTTTACATAACGTTTACAGCTAGCCTTGGAGGCTTTCACTGCTGCACAGGACTTTTGTGCCGTTGTGTTAAACAAAGGGCGTTTAAAGTTAGAAGCCTGTCTAAATATGGCATCGTAGCTACCAAACGCTCCCATACAACAAACGTGAATTTGTTGCTCTTTTTTTATAGATGATGGTACGGAACCCTCCATGCGAGAGTCCGCTCGCACTTGGCCGTTTTTTATAGCCATTATATCAGTTACAGTAAGGAGGATAGAACAACTGAGATTATTATATACGACGTGTTATATAAATAATGTAGGATACGTTCGCTCGCCTCGCTACTGCCTCCGCATCCGTGTTTCGGGTTTGATCCCCATATACGACTGCTATTTGTATTTCCCATAGAAGAACTATTCACCTTAAGCAGAATGTGCTTTGGAGTCTGTTAATTACATATTTGCATCGCGGGACACTTACCACGTGATTTATTTAACCTTTGTAAGATATAAAAATAAATTGTATTGATGCCTGGCATATCGAATGTTCACTTATTCATTCATCCTTTTTATGCCATTCTAACTGATATAATAGGTTGCATAACATATTGAAATGTCATTAACGCAGAACAATAAAATAAAACGACACTAAAGGTGCCTTATAAAAATTAGTAGCCACCGCTGCGCCTTACTTTTAACCGTATTTGGCGATATCTTGGTGTTCGTTAATCGGATTAGTTAGTGTATGTTCAGAATATTCCTATTTCCTCGAAATGCTGGGTCACTCAACTCCAATTGAGACGATATTGCTTTCATACACGAATCCGACATTGTTCTGTATGACCAATGAATGATAGTTGTACCTCAATGTTCATGGATTCACATACAAAGGCTTTAGCCATAGAAAAAATTATAACATGGATTGTTGATTTTATATTTATTTAATAAAACCTAGACAGGTATAGGTAACATAGCGACAAAACTACTGACTCTATAGCATTGGACCAATTAAATTACAGACGAACACGCGAGATTATTACTGCGAGCATGGGGATTGGTCGAACGCTGTAGAAAAATGGGAGTCTTCGTCGCCATTTTAGCTACGCTGGGTATAGATTAGTAATGGATCTTATCGTCGTCTGAGTGTAACATTATCAAACCTTATGAAGTATTTGTACGACGAATGGTAAACCTTGTTAATTCCGGAAATAAGATGAAAGACGGCTGGCAAAACCAAATTCTTACGAAAAGATACATATACTACTTTTCTTTTGTTAATACATACTGATATAGATAATTACACCCCGAGTCAGGACAAACAGACATGTTCATATACACAAATATCTGTCCTATGTGGGAATCGAGAACCCGCGATGTTAAAGGCCACGCCAATGTTTTGAATGTTAAAAGCTTGGTGCGATCCTTTCTATGAAGGGTTTATGCATCACAATCTCTTTATAGCCGTTCTCCAAAGTACCTACCGCCTTTTGAAGCGGTATTTGTCTTTCAAGCACTTCCCAAACATTCCGCGAAATATTACAGGCGGGGCAAGCTGGCGCTTTAGTACGTCTCTAAGTCGTCACATAGGAACTGGCCTCCGGGCATGCGCTTTTTATAGTGAATAGTATAGTATGATTTAGGCAACCTGGAGTCACTCATATACAACATTGTAATTGGCTTTTTATTAGCATTAATTTAATTCCTTTCGACTTGTTCTTCTTTATATCTCGGAGAATTAATTATTGCTAATTATCGCGCAAAATAAATCCTAAGCACTTCATGTGGAAAGTGTAGAGGCGTTTAATCTGGTCTTTGTAAAGTAAGATCGGTACTATTATTTCTTATTGTACCGCTAATATAAGGCTAATCCCAAACTCTTTTGACATGGTGTTCCGAAAGACGCTGCTGCTTTTGCAACTCGCGAAGTGATTTCAGTTACTAAGCGATTATCTCCCCTTAAACCTGCGGTACTAAAATAAAGATACTTCTTTAAGGGCTTTACTATTCAATTTAATCGCCGTTCGATCAGCCATAGTTCGTCATTAATGCCGCCGGAGAAAGGGTATATAAAAACAATTCTTAACTCCAAAATCATCTGTATCAACAAAGTTAATAAGCGATTAGTTAATCAGTTTCTCAAGTTTTGACTTAAGATGTAAATTTGTTACATTAATAAATACTGTCCTTAGATAATCATTTCAGTTTGTGTATAAAATTATTCGGAATGGTTTTATCCGCCGAACACAATTTTTTTTTTAGTTTGAAGCTAATACCGCTGCTTTCTCTTTCAGTGGCACACTAAGCTTGCAGGTGGATGACCAGCTCATTATATAAATCTTTGTTTAAGTCTGTATTTATTTTAGGTGAAGCACAGATTTATAATTAATGAATCCATGATGATTTTTAGTCCTATATAGCATTAGGTACATAAGTTTTATATTCAATTACCTTACCTGTTTGTTAATAAAAGTGTCTATATATGCATAGTTTTAAAAGTTAGAAAAGGAATGCGTAGAAGTATTCACTAGCCCTTCGGCCGTAAAGCTCGCTAGGTTAATGGTTAAAAACTGGGTTAAAATCTGATGGGATGACTAGCAACACGACCAGAGAGAGGTCAGGTACAGAACCGACGTCTTTACGTGCTCTGCAAGGCACTGGGGCGTAATACCGCCAAGTCCTTTCAAGATATTCCTTTCAAATCTTATGCGAAAAATCTAAAACCACTTTTTGGCCTGACCTGGGATTGGAACTCAGAACTTCATTATCTGCGGTTGAATACTACCGCTAGACCAACGACGCAGTCATTTACGTAGTATTCTGCGACTTTGTGTGATATCGAAATGCCTTGTTCTCACTACCAAGTTGTGATGTGGACAACATTGCACTCACCCAATGAGGTATCTGTGGGCTTGTGTGTTTATGTGTGTGGTCCATGGTTAGACTCAAAGCCAAACCTGTCAACCTATAGGATATATTGAGTGACACGTAGAATTTGTGTGATTTTATCTTTATGTAAATAAGGCAGATGACGCTTGTAAAATACAAAATGAAGTTAAAGAAAATGCAACATTTTACGCCTCAAAGACCATTCATATTTGATATTTGTACATGTTTAAAAAGCGAGGAGTAAGGCGCAATTTGCAGTAACACCCTTTTGTTCGTAGGAAATGGGTCAGAGACGCAGCTCTAATGAGCGAAGACTATCAAGTCGTTAATACATAATCTGAACAGTGGTGCATTTCTAGCTAACATTTCGAAATGCATCTACTTTGGAACCACTTGGATTTAATTGCACGATTTACGATGTGTGAGGTTACTGAACGGGGCAAGCGTACCACGAAATTTATACGATCTCAAAGGGCCCCGATTCAGAAATCATACAGTCTTGAACGAACATCCGATAGGTCAAGTCTCCTACGTCGTTTGATAGCCAAAACTAATGTACTTAA
Organism: Pseudoips prasinana; assembly: GCA_951640165.1. Taxonomy (NCBI): domain Eukaryota; kingdom Metazoa; phylum Arthropoda; class Insecta; order Lepidoptera; family Nolidae; genus Pseudoips; species Pseudoips prasinana. The sequence goes on along the minus strand of OX621251.1, from coordinate 23,119,808 downwards.
TCTCCAATAATAAAATACTAAATAAAAAAGCTTTATTGTTCCATATTCAGGTACAATTCAAGTGTAATGTTAGTATTTAATATGGATCCCTTTAGGGTAAAAGTCTCCTCCAACCTATGCCATTTCGCTCATTTCTGCGCAATAATGAGCCAATTTATTCCAGCTACTTCCTTAATGTCGTCTGTCTATCGTTTTTTGGGTCTACCTACGTTTCTTTTCCCTGCTGGTCCCAGCCATTTCCACCTCCAATAATAGACCTATATCTAACTTATTTAGACAGGTGGAGAGAAAATGCCCACGGCATTAAGTCCACCTCTGAACAAATTTGTGCTTAAAGTTTTGAAATAAAAAATAAAAATATCGTTATTTCACTTCATAGCCAATGGCCAGTTCATCAAGGAAAGAACCTTCACTTTTACGAATTAGTATGTCAAGCGACATTAGCTATGGTAACCGGTTATTAGTGGGCTGTGTGCATGTTTTCCGACTGTTGTTTAAAAATATACCTCACCTATTTATGGGATTGAATCGGGGTCCGGATCCAGGGACCAGAGATTAAAATTCTGTTTTAGGGATTAAATCAGTATTTTATAAGAATAAGTAATACTTATTTAACCCTTCTTGTAAAATATTAGCCTTTAATGACAGTTGTGTATGAAATATATTAACACAATGGGGTTTTGAGAAGAAACGAAAACTTACTTGGATCGTTCATCCAGATGCAATAAAACTGCAAAATAGCAATATTTTATAACTACCAACAAAATTAATATGTAGTCAAAAAGTCTCCAAATTCTGAAATTCTTACTAGCGTGATTTTTGATTGGACTATAAAGTATTTTACCGAAACATGCTAATAATTAGACTATAATATAGAATATAAGAGAGAGAATATCATAATCAGTTTACCGAAACTGATTTAAGTTCAGTTTTATACGTCCGAGGTTACTAAAGAAAAAGCCCTTATTGAGTAATATAATTCCAGAGCGACGGCAAGATGGTGTTCGACGTGATCCAACGGATGGAAGACACGGAGCCGTTCAGTGAGGAGTTGCTGGCGGCGATGAAGAGGCTCTGGGCGGATGCCGGCGTGCAGGAGTGTTTCGGCCGCTCCAACGAATATCAGCTCAACGATTCCGCCAAATAGTGAGTACAATCTTAGTTTTCAAACTTATTGGTAGAACGCAGATAGGACAGATGTATCAGTTATTGAAACGGTCTGGCAGCCCTCCAATGTTGATCTGCTGAGGCAGTCAGATTTACGTGGCATTTAAACCACGTAGTTGGAGACATACATTCTTAACGGAAAACCTGTAGCAGCATCTACATAAAGATTAGAATTAAGTGCTGAAGAATAGAAATCAAAGCTTTATAAATTAACTTGGTTGCCTTAGTACTCAAACTGCTTTTGGGTTAACAAAGAGTCATGAGTTAATCTTCTCCTAGGCAGTAAAGACAAGTTTTATTTTTATGAATTCCATAGAAGTGGATCTAATTTGGATTGTTTATTTCTTTACAATAAAAAACAGACATCATAACAAGTTTTAATGAAATCACTTATTTACAACAACAATCTATCTATCTATTAGCAGTCTTAGTACAATATACAAACTTAAAACAATGTTAAGTACAAAATGTACACATATATAGTAAACTTATGCAGTCAAATAATACCTTTGGCAAATTATTCTACTAAATACTATGTACAGTCTAATTCTCTATCATCAGTACAGGGTATATTGCTATATTCACCTCCTATTGGGTATTACCATACAATATAGTTCGGAACGATTTATTGAAAAGAGTACATCTAGGCCATCTAGTTTCATCAATGCTCTTATGTCAGTCCCAAAGTAATAGCTGGCCATCATACTTGCCCTGTGTAGCTAATAGGGAACTCTACTGTACGTATAACATATTAAATGCCAGTTTAATATGTATGGAAGAGCTAAAGAGCAGGCTCGTTGTTCCCTTGCCTCTTGTTGAGAGTAAATTGTAATGGCTCGTTGGGGACGTATGTGGGCGTCACATTGTACGTTAGCTCGCCGTAGTGCCACGACACGTCGTACCGCTCGAATATCTGAACAAATTACACTCAATTAGCACCACGCATATGTGGATATATTTATTAGCATTATATCATCTGCCTCATTGATCTAGCTATAGTGTGCTCAAAGGCAGATAATTGTGTCCTCGGTTCTATACGGATTTTCTGGCAAGATAAGCTCCCAGTATCAGTCCCGATTCTGGTTGTTGGTGCGCATGAAGCTGGCTGCCATAGCCAATCTTCTTAGTTAACCGTGCACATGAATTTCTCAATACCATAATTGTATTGAATAGCAAGGGTTGTCGGGATTGCAGTTCATCGCATTACGTATCGAGCTCAGCTTTTCGCTGCTTTTCAAAAACGCGTATTTGGCTCTTGACAAGCTCGCGCTATTCTGGTTGTTGTGCTGCCAATACTTCCAATTCGCCCCACTTCAAAGGTTGGCCATATGTTATTGCTGTGAGGTCGGATTATGAGAGTGAAGGTGTGGAGCACACTTGTGACACAGTCTTGAACTATATTAAGTCCCGTTTAATTGGCCAAGAGCACTATTTATATAGTTTTCGTATATGATTAATAACGGAACCCCATAATGGGTAGTTACGGTCTAATAAATAAAAGTAGAACCATAACTCACAAGCATACTTACTTTGGCCATTAATAGCTGTAACTCTGCTTCGGCAAATCTCTTCCCTATACACATGCGGCGACCGAAGCCGAAAGGAAGCGAAGCGAATGGGTGGATACCCACTTCCTTCTGTTTGCGACATACCTCCGCCGCTCGGCTGCGCTCGCAGCCCGACGCGCCCGAACCTCCCTCGGGACATTCCAACACTTCTATAACTTCATTGTCCCGCAACCATCGTTCAGGCACATACTGTTTTGGAGACGGAAAGTATCTTTCCTCATTTGATAATACGTAATGCGGGAAAACTATGTGCGACTGAAATAAATAAATTTCAAACGTATTAATTTATTACGTCATATTTATTGCTTTACGCAATTCAACCTCTTTTTAAACTCTAAATTAAATATCTCTTACTCCTTTTGGGACTTCATAACCAGATATGACGGCATCAGACTGAATGCATCTTCCATTCCCTAAAATCACTGGTTTAATCCTGAAACAACAACATTTAACTTCATATAAAAATTGCGGTAAATAGAAAATGTTTACTTTGGTAAAAAGCAGGTGGCGCCAGGCCAGTGGATACACATGCACAATAGGAAACTCCTTTGCTAAAAAGTAACTGTTAAATATCGGAAAATAATTAAACATTTAACAACACAGGGCTACGTCGCCTACCGGCTAAGTCGCCGAACATCGATTTCTTAAATGGCGTTTAAATAAATAAAGGTTAAAAATGACTGAATCAATCGCCATAGCGCCCCTGTTAAAGGTATAAAACCATGGTTTATTAATTGCGCACAACTGTGAACTGACATTGACGTATAAAATTTACTATAGCACAAGAATTTTGAATATAAAATGTTCCAAAAAAGGTTCGATTCGTAACAGTAACAAAGGCTCTGTCTTGTTTCCACCGAAATGCATCTACTGAATCTATATTAGGGTATTAATACACTACATATATTTTCTAGTTTGTGGTTAGAAACACAGCATCGTACTGCCTACTGAATGCAAAAGATATAATGTTATAGATTTTTAACAGACCTTAAAACAAATATTATTGTTTATGTATGTATTACTGTGGGAAGGTCGTCTGTTCTACTTTTCGGTCCGCTGGTCGGTTATATCCATGTAGGCTCGATTCCATACAATCTTTTTGAGAATGCAAAGATTTGTTTCGGGATCTAGTTGGTTGAAGGACTTCCTTCCGCACCACGGCGAGCAGGTTAAACTCCCGGTTGTCATGACAAAATTTATATTAATTGTTACTGGGAGCAGAAAGCTGAATAAAATCTGCCCCCTGGTCTAACCGTCTTGTTTACAAGTTTTAAAACTGGATGACATTTTGTCCAGTAATTCTGATTATAAGTGTTTAAATTCATTTGAAAAGCCAGTTTTGATTCCATTGTTCCACTTCAAAAAACTTCGTGAAAAACTTACAAGATTAATTAATACCTTCGTTAATCATACGTTTCAAATATGAATATAATGCACTAAAACCTGCAGTAATTATAGTAACAGGTTGATGATACAACTAGTGTAGTACTATTACATAGCTCTTTAATACGAGACCTGATGTTTAGATGAGTAGCTCAGGTGCAAATGTAATTGGACGCTGACCATTACTGGTCACGTTACAACGATGATACATTTGTATCAAGTTTTTCTATTACGTGCGCTCTTTAGCAATATTTATGGCCGTAAACACCTAACTGCAACAAGAAAACAACGACTAACTTTTGTATTGTAGAATTCTGAGTTAAACACTTTTCTCTAAATAAAAAGCTTAAACTTAATGGGATATAGGGGTTTTAGGTAGTTAATGTTTACCTGCTTTAGTGAATACATTTATAATATTAGGTAGGATTTAGATCACGATAAATACCACATTTCGAACATTAAGGTTTATCATATTTAAATAAAACGTATAAGCAAAAAAAGTGACCAACTGTTGTATCAGTTTTTTCTACGTTAAAACAACGTTGTGTGTGTTCCTGCCGCGTGTCATCTAACGTATAGTAAACAAAAATAAGATCGACCTAACTTGACCCGAATAATTAAAATGTATTGATGTGCAACGTTACTGGGGCCATTTTGATTAAACTAGTTTTTAAATACTTTAAACCCAATCATAGACTCTGATTCGATTCTCGATTGAACGAATGATTTAGTCATTTTTAATCTTCATCTATTTGAACGCCGATCACGATAATCGGCTACTTAGGCAGTAGCCCCCTGGGGCTCTACCGGCTAAGTCGCCGAACATCGATTTCTTAAATGGCGTTTAAATAAATAAAGGTTAAAAATTACTTAATCAATCGTTAAATCGGCTTCAACGTTGACAATCGATTCCGGACCATTTACGACGTCACATGTGGTCATGGAAGCCGATTTAACGATTGATTAAGTAATTTTTAACCTTTATTTATTTAAACGCCATTTAAGAAATCGATGTTCGGCGACTTAGCCGGTAGAGCCCCTGGTCCTGATTTTGTGCGGTGGAACATGGTGCCGCTAGCTAGACCACCGAGGCTCTCAATCTATACAACTTCCGAATGCAAGCTTCGCACTGTTTTTGTATTTGATTTACCTGCTACGGTTTCATAGGCATGATAAGAAAATCTAGAAGGAAAATGTTTTTAAATCTCGTACAAAAATATTCCGCTAAACAATGTAGAACGCAAAACCACAAACCGTCGGCATTGACATGAGTAATACACTAACAAAGGACATTCGTTCATCTATCGACCTATTAATCCTATTTACTAGACGTTATTCTTTGAATTTCATTGTGATATGAATCAGCTCATGGGAGCCGACTGTACCGAGATCGACCAATGTTTGCTCCGCCTCCAATAACATTAGCCTTGTAATGTAAATATTATGCAAACTGCCACCGTGAGATGCCCCCGTGTACTTAGATAGACGCCCGTTAAATGCCACTTAGATAGGAATATTAGGGTCCAACATTTTAAGGAAGCCCTTTACTCTAACCTGGATAAAACTAAGTAAATTTTTATAATCATTGTTTGTATAACTCACCGTAATGCTTCTTTTATACAGGCTTTGAGATAAGGCAGCTGGTCTAAATCTTTGCTCGTCATTCCTCGGTTTTTAGGAAGATTCTTGTCCAACTCCTTTTGTAATTTTGTCCGTACCCTTTTATTGTTAGCCAATAAATATAAAGTGCTCCCTGCTGCAGCTGCTGTCGTATCCACACCAACCAACAGCAGGTCTAAAGCTAATATCGTGGCCACTTTCTCGCCAGAAGATTTGGCTATTTGTGCGCAAATGCCTTTATCGGTCAGTCGTTGCAAACACAGCGATCTGAATGAATCTAGGGCTGATATATAAGTCTTGTAAGTAGGAGTGGAATATATTCGCCATAATGGCGCAGACAGTTCCAACACAGGAACACTGTGGAAGAACCCATGAATGCTCTTGATAATTTCCTTGGCTTCAGTGTCGTTATGGTTAAGACAGCCGAACCTTGTCCCAAGTGCCCAAGCTCCGACCGCTAGAAAAAAAACAAGTATTTTCTTTATGGAAGAAATTACCACTTGGTACAAGTTTATGCGGAAAAGCACAAACGAGTTCACAGTAGGTGGCGCCGCTCGTCAAGTAGCACTTACACTCGAGGGCCCATTTGTAGAGTTCCGTGAGAAAATCTTTTGGCAGCTCACGATTATCGTCGAGAATGTATTCCATTCTGCAAAAAGAAAACATTTGAACAGATTGGCCATTCATATTCTTCGATTAATTTACAAAGTTTCTAGGGTTATAATAACCAAAACCTAGATACCTAGATAGTAATCAGACCATAACAGACACACACTTATTATAATATTATGTAAAGTCGAGCCTCTAATTATGTAGATTACTGTTTCTCAGTTAAATTCATCTGCTTGCTCAACATTCCGCGTGAAAGTCACTCAAATGAAACGTACCGTATTGAATGAGGTTTGTTGTTCATAATGAGTCAGTAGCCTTTGCTCAAAACAAATGCGCAGACGCCGTTGTTAAAAACGGGATGTGGTCATTAAACCGAGATTCCTCACTCAGAACACGCGTGCAGTAATAGACCATAATTTTGTCCTTACGTTTATGCGTATGAAGAACGCCAACTAGTTATTTTTTAAATTACTTCATGTGTAATTGAAAATGTTATGTAATACATTGTTGTTTAATAACGGTTATACAATAACAGTAAATCTTACTGCGATTGTAAATACTTTATTAGCAATCGACGTTACACAATGATATTCCATTTCATTTTCCATCCCTATTGTGTTAAAACAGTATGGTCTGAGAAAAGCAATTTGTGTAGTTTAGAAAACAAAATTAGATCAGTTTGTCTATTGTCAAAATAAGGTTAAGGTATAGTTACCTCTTTACAAAATCGTCGGTCACACACTCCAAATCTGGTACTGCTGCTCTTGCTGCCTCAGGTGCTATCAATGCCTTTGATACCTTGGACCTGAATCGTGACCATGGCTCGCCGTGCCTGTAGGAACAGGACAGTTCGTTGACATTAGGCAACATTAAAAATAATTATGCCGATGTAACAACAATGTGATATACATAATTTATTCACTTGTATTATATTAACATCTTACACTCCAATCAGTCCGGGCTCTTCTCCAAAAAAATCTTTTCTTAAATCTTGTTTGTAATGATTGAGACAAGGTGCCTTTGCTCTGTGTGGCATTGAGTCTTCTCGTCGGTATATCCTCGCCGTCTCATCGGCACAGAACGGGAACACCAAATCGGGATGGCCGAAAAGCTTAGCAACTTTGGCAGCACCGCCTGCGCCCGCCATAGCTCTCAGGAACCACAATGACACGTCCAGAGCTCGCGTTCTCCATGGGTTCTTGCCTATAGCAAACCGCCAAGAGTTGCCGAATATGGGCAAGGGCTTCGGGCCCGGCATGAGTCCGTAACACCGCGCGCTACTCATCGCGTTCAAATTGTCAATGGATTGTACTTCAGCCCCTAGCTCATAACAGCAGGAGCAGTGGGGGCTACCATCATTGTTACGTTTTGAAGCGTCTCCGATGTCGTAATCCGTCTTGTCCGAGTTTACGACGCATATACACATAATAATATTTACAAGTATCGAGCCTCAACATGATTCCTTGCTTTATTTCTTAGGTGTTATATATTTTCTTTAAATATTTGGATAATTTAGCACCGATAAAATAAATACTTTTCACGATAACTACCTATATTACACATTCTTCAAGACATTCTAAACTTCTTTTAGATTCGCAAAAATAATATTTCTCTAAATTAATAAAAACTTTAGACTTGGTAAACGGATAAGCCTCGATAAGATGTGTCTAGTGAGCCATAAAATCTAGTTTAGTAAATTATTTAGTGTCAAAATAATTTGCAATATCTATCGTCCTACTTCTAATAACAGAATCGATTTTTTTAATACTTGTAAATTTAGTTATTAAAACATAAAATAAACAAATAAATATCTGTCTTTCACAAAAAGAAGTATAACTAAATACTCAATTTCAGTGACCAAAAATAAATCTAATATCCCAGTTATTTACAAGCACAAGTTGAATACCTTTTCTATCTGATCTATATGCAGAGTAAACCTGTACTTGCTAAAATTTCATTCATTATTAATAGTATTCACAATTCCGTTGACAGCAAATAGTTCTACATACCTACTTGTAAATACACATTTTAAGTGAGGCAGAGCATATCGTTTATTTATTTATGAACAGCTCGATTAATGTCCCGAGTGTTAGTTTTCCCAATGGCGCTCTCATAGGGGAGAGGAAGAGTCGGAACGCGTGTGATACAATGGGCGTCAGTTGTGATTGCCGAGGATAAGCATTTATGCAAGAAATCAGTCTATACATATGTATCCAGAGTACCAAAGTTCGGAGTGACTCCGTGCTTCGGGAGGCACTTAATGCTGTCGGTCCCGGTTATAGCTGTTTGACGACAGTCGCCATATCAAAAGCCTACTGGCCGACTTAGCAAAACTGTCACTATAATATTGATTGCCCATACGATAAAGAGAGAAGTGTCGTGGATGTCACAGGCTACCGTGACTGCTTAGCATCGTGATAGTGAAACAGGTCGTGTGTCCTTAAAGCCCTGCAAGTAGAGAAGTTACGAAATCACTTAGCGGGCGGTCGTTAATGTTAGAAACTGTCTAAATTAGTAGATAATGCAAGTTATGTTCAGACGTTTCAGTTACCTGGCTTCAGTTTCGTAAATTGTTTGAGCACCGTTTAGTAATGTTATGCGTTTGTAAATACAATAGCTCAATAACGTCGCTAATGAAGCAGTTAGGTGTAATTTCCTTACGCGTTTCTAAACTTACGTTATGTTTACGTTTACCTATAGTTAACTTGCATCGTTAGGACGAAAAATAAGCACCTTAAGAAGGATTGAATATGTCAAGGTTAAAAAAAACTCTTGTGTCACGGTACACAATACGAAATATTTCATACTCTGAGAATACGACCACAAACGCGCTGTGATGACCATCGTCCTCATGACCTGACCATTAGTTTGCATTCATATTAATGCTGTCCCTTTACGCCATCATGGAGCGGCCCGCAACTTGTCATGCATCTGCACGTCAGTAAACGCCCGAAGACGAGGTCTGAACCCCAAAGGTGATGCCCTTTTTGATGATGATTGATGATTAATGGCCACCGTCATCTTCGTTATCACCACCTCATTTCTTTTGGTGTCTGCAGTCGGCTATTCGTACCTTAATTTCCTTTGTATGCTAGTTTAACTTAAAGTATTGCTATACGGTTGTTAATTCCGACTTCATCCATGTTAGGTAATTAAATACCACTGAGATGAAATCAATAGTCAATATTTGCTCATTGTCCAGTCAAAGACTGTCTTTTTACAATGCAGATAGATATATTTTAGTCCGAACTGGATATGTTCCGATGGCGAGGCATTGGACGCCTTGTGCGATAATGTCCTAAAACTATATCAGAGTATAAGTCATATGTTTTCGCCCGAAGCTTGAATTGTTGTATTTTCAACCCCGACACAGAAGAAATATTGTTATAAGTTTGAAATTGTCTCTGGCATACTAACATTTCAAAATTTTTGTAGCAAACATTATTTTTGATCTAAATTTGATTTGACGAATTGTTCTCTTTTTTAATCCCTGACGGTCAGGTTATGGATCTTTACTAAAGCGGAGCCACGGGCATACCTGGTATACATTTTAAGTTATGATAACGCGGGATATCTAATTATAATTTTGCACCATCCACATATGCACATCAAATATCTTGCATCTCTAGTTGAGGCAATTTCCGTACAGAATGCTTATTTGTAAACAATCAGTGTCAAGTTGTTAAATTAAAATTTATTCACTGGCCAGTTTTCTTATCAAACTAAAATGAAAATAAATGAATACTAAAATAAAAAAAGCATAACACCATTATGCTTTTTTTTAAATATAAATAAAAGCATAATGGTTTTTTTACCAAGATTTTAAACGGAACCTTGTTAGTTACTTAGAAGGGGTTTACAGTATATGGATGCACAACACATCACTACATTTCAATAATTTATCAGTCATCTGATGTAGTGACATCACGTTTAAATTCAATTGTCAATCCCTCAATGGAAGCAGGGAGCGCTGCGCTCGCGCCGATTGACTCGTCCGGTTTATTCGTTAATGTTTCAGTTTCTTCCGCAATCCCACAGACGCGAAATAATTTTACAACATGAAATATGTTTTTAAAACATACATTTAAATTATAGCGTCTTGCCTCAGCTATCTCGATCCTGAATTAAGATGTTTTATAGGATATAAAATGTTTGTACAGTCTGGTAAAAAGCTGCGCTTAGGTTCATTTTTTTAATTTTGTGGACATTCTTCTTGGCTCTCGTTTGATCCAGGTACGCTGTTTTAACAATGCCATCTCATCTTATTTATTGCTGCGTCGATTTCCCCAATTATCATCGGCTTGACTCACGCTCTTGTCACCCTCCAACCGGCATCACCCTTCTAGTCGGTTCTAGAATTTTCAGAAAGATCTTTTTAGAAACTAAGAATTTGTTTCTTTCCAAGGTTCATCAGATATGCAAAACTCAAATATGAAACCATTACCAGATTAGTAGGTATAGAATAAAACTTCATTGGAACATCAGTAATTTGATAAGGATAGTTGTTTTGTGGTGAGTGAATCGCAGTCGGCGGATGCTCTTGCAACAACCACAAGGATCTCTTTGTTCTCAGTTCAACGATCGTATCGTATCATTCGTATCTGTGTGTCCCATCAATCATAAGTAAAATCCCATACATTATGCATGCTTATCTTTAAGCTAATTTTAACCTTAGTAAGTTCAACATTCTTTATGATATTCTTCCAAAGGAAGTTATTTATTTCCTAAGGGGGTTTTAAAGAGAGCCAACTTTTCTTAATGATTCGGGATGTGCAATTACTATCACAGATTCATTTCACCTGTTATACCAAAACGGCAACCAAGTTTGAAGGACCCATACCCATGCTGTAGTCTCTTAGGAAATCCACGTCGGCAGGGTCAACCCTTTCCACGGCCACTGCCACGTCGGATGAAGTTCCCCTTAAACCGTTCAGTCTCAAGATCTCTTAGATTTTAGAATGTCTCGTTTCTCTATTGCCTCATCGCAAAGCGTTGGCATCAATGTTCAATTGGCGAAAAATTATATCTTGTTTATTGCATGAGTGATAGGAACATAATTCTTCCGGAACTAAACACTACAGACCTACTCCTGTCCCAACTGCAATGCAAACGTTTCAATGCGTTTATCGCTTCATGGAGATCTACGCGGACTCTGGACAAATTATTTAGATATCAATAAAGAAAAAGATGGTGGAGGTGAAAACATATAAATTCATAACGAAGGGCCAGCACTCTTAACCTCTTAATCTTATACCTCCGAATTAAATATAAATAGGTAAATAGAATACGCTTTAGAATACTTCATTTTAAAGTCTGTTCAAAATAGGTTCTACGCCTGTATTAATAGCAGTAACATCGATTGTGTATAGCGTTTCAGCAGAAATGGTTCTAAGTAAACCCTACTTGTATGGTTAATAAATGATAGATATCGACAGTCTGGTGCCAGAAGTGTTTGTTATTTCTACCGTAAAATTATTTCCAAGGGAAATAATTGGTTACTAGAAATACTATTCTATACTTACACATTATTTCTAGCAACCAATTATTACCCTCCGAAACTCTACTTGTTGTTAATCAGTAAATACTAAATTGGACCTTATGTGTAATAATAATGGATTTATTTATTTAACTAAATATAATTTGTGAATGATTTTCCGGCACAAAAAGGCATATGATGACGTCTGTTTATCCCGAGTCTGAGTGTATCTATATTATTCATCATCATCATATCAGCCGAAAGACGTCCACTGCTGGACAAAGGCCTCCCCCAAGGATCTCCACAATAGCCGGTCCTGCGCTGCCCGCATCCAGCGGCTTCCCGCGACCCGCACAAGATCGTCGGTCCACCGTGTAGGAGGCCTGCCCACGCTGCGTCTTCCGGTTCGTGGTCGCCACTCGAGAACCTTTCTGCCCCATCGGCCGTCAGTTCTACGAGCTATGTGCCCTGCCCACTGCCACTTCAGTTTGGCAATTCTTTGGGCTATGTCGGCTACTTTAGTTCGCCTGCGGATCTCAGCATTTCTTATTCGATCTCGCAGGGAAACTCCAAGCATAGCCCTTTCCATTGCTCTTTGGGTGACCTTGAGCCGCCTGATAAGGCCCATAGTGAGCGACCACGTCTCTGTTCCGTAAGTCATCACTGGCAACACACACTGGTCGAAGACTTTCGACTTGAGACACTGCGGTATTTGGGATGAAAAGATATTACGTAGCTTCCCGAATGCTGCCCAGCAGAGTTGGATTCTACGATTGACCTCCTTTTCGAAGTTGGACCTACCTAGTTGGATGGTCTGTCCTAGGTAAATATAGTTCTCAACAACTTCGAGTGCAGAGTTTCCAACCTTAACTAGAGTGGGTGCAACATGGATGTTCGACATGATTTTCGTCTTATCCATGTTCATTTTCAGACCCACTTGTTGAGAGACTCTACTGAGGCCATCGAGCATTGTACCGAGGTCGTCAAGGGTCTCAGCCATGACTACTATGTCGTCGGCAAATCTAAGGTGGGTGATGTACTCGCCATTGACATTGATGCCAAAGCCTTCCCAGTCCAGAAGCTTGAAAACATCTTCCAATGCAGCGGTGAACAGTTTCGGAGATATGACGTCTCCCTGTCTCACGCCTCGCTGCAATTGAATAGGTTTCGAGTTCTGGTCCTGAAGTCGGATTGACATGGTGGCGTTTTCGTACAAACACTAACACCTGGACATACCGATAGTCAATTTGGCACCTTTGAAGAGACCTCAGCACGGCCCATGTTTCGATAGAATCAAAGGCTTTCTCATAGTCCACAAACGCTAATCATAATGGCTGGTTATACTCCTCTGTCTTCTGTATAACTTGCCGCAGCGTATGTATGTGGTCTACGGTACTGTAGCCTTTTCGGAATCCGGCTTGTTCGGGAGGCTGGAAGTCGTCAAACCTTCGTGCGAGACGATTCGTAATGACTCTCGAAAACAACTTGTAAACATGGCTCAGCAGTGAGATGGGTCTGTAATTCTTCAATAGGGTTTTATCGCCCTTTTTGAAGAAAAGCACCACCACACTCCTGTGCCATGCTTTTGGCGTTTGACCTTCGAGTATGACGGAGTTGAATAACTTCTGAAGGGCCCGTAGGATCGGTGTACCACCCGCCTTCAGAAGCTCAGCTGTAACTCCATCATCACCCGACGCCTTGTTGTTTTTTAGTTGTTTGAGAGCCATTCTAATCTCGTACAGGCTGACGTCCGGGATATCTTGGGTGTAGTGTCGGGTTAGTCTTGCTCTTGGATCGGCATGACTATTGACAGGAAGTCGCGTTGTCGTGTATAACTGTCCGTAGAACTTCTCGATCTCACCTAGCAACTCTGGTTTTGACGTGACGATTCTACCATCCTCAGTCTTCAGCTTCGTCAGTTGGCTTTGCCCAATAGACAAATCTCTTGCGAACACTTTAGAGCCTCTATTCCGCTCGATGGCCTCTTTTATACTAATATTAGGTCTTTACCTATGAAATTGCCGTTCTGCAGTACTGGCCATTTCAAATCAAAATAATTTTTGTTTGGCTAAGAATTCTAATTTCAAATTAATTTTATTTTAAAAACATGGATTCTTTTTTCCAAAAGTAGTCATTTCTTAATTGATTAGTGTTACATTTTCATCGCATTTCAATCTTTTTCGTCATCATGGATACGTTAAAAATTCGAGTAATTATGGAATATGAGTACCGTCGTGGCAGCAACGCGGCACAAGCGGCACGCAACATCAACGACGTTTACGGAGCTAACACTACAAACCAACGCACCACCTGTTATTGGTTTGCTCGCTTCCGTTCTGGAAATTTCGACCTGAAAAATGAACCTCGCGGTCGTCCGAAGACTTTGGTCGACAATGACGAATTAAAGGCGGTTGTGGAAGCTGATGATACACAATCTACGGCTGAATTAGCAGCAGCTTTCGACGTTAGCGTCAAAACAATATTGGTCCATTTGCGTCAAATTGGCAAGGTAAAAAAGCTTGACAAATGGGTGCCCCACGAACTCAATGATCGCCAGCGCGAAGTACGCGTCGAGACGTGCCTTGCACTGCTCAACAGACACACAAATGAAGGAATTTTGAACCGCATTGTTACCTGCGATGAAAAATGGATTCTGTTTGATAACCGCAAGCGCTCAGCAAGTTGGTTGGATCCTGGTTCAGCACCTAAACAATGCCCTAAACGAAAACTTACCCCTAGAAAAGTGATGGTCACTGTTTGGTGGTCTAGCGCCGCACTGTGATTCGCGTAGAACAAACTAGCTGGACAAAAACAACTCTTCAATTCCTAATAGTTAATTATTAAGATGAACTCATTAGCCCTATACATTAAGGAATACATCTATTAATTTTCGTAATTACCCTCATTAGGCCCGTCATTAAGGTAAGTATATAAAGTGTTGATAATTCAAAGTGCATTCATTTGCATTTTTACACCATATTGTTAACATTATTTTAAGTCACTAAAAGAAATTTGTGATAGTGTTTTTGTGATGGATTGTGTACATAAGGGTAAGTAGTTTTGTTTTAGTTAATTTTTATCACAGGATCTTCATTATTTAATTTTATTAAATTAAATGTTTCGATAAAAGTGGACTTTTTCACCCATATTTTTGAATTCAATAGTCAAAATATTACATGTCCACTCATGTCCACTCTGTAAAATCTATTTTATATGATTCTCACAAGTATCTAGTAGTAATTAGTAGAAAAAAATATTGCGAATTATTTGCACAACTAATTTTTTTCTTTTTTTTTCTTTAAACAGTTTTCACCGTCTCAAAAATGGACTTTTTTGAAGAATGGCTAAAACACCCGAAGGAAACGCGAAACGTGGAGCTCTTTCGGTTTATATCTTTGAGACATGACTTTGATGGTGTTACGGAGCAGTCCCTGAGAGACGTCAAGGTCATCATCTCAAAATATTCTTCAAAATTGGCTGAAAAGTGGAGCAGCTGTGCAAGAAATAGCAGCTGTGCAAAGAATATCTACGAATAGAGATTTACTTAATATGTTATTGATAACATCTGACCCTGTAATAAATGGTTTTAGAGAAATTCCCCGGAAGAAAATAGGTTCATTCCCTATCGAAGTCCTAGATTTATTAGTTCAACCTAGCTTTAAGGAACAAAATGTTAATATAGTTTCTAGTTTTCATAGTTCTGCCACTCATGATCATGACTATTCAATGGATGATTCATCTGATGATAGTGATGATGAGTGATCGATTTAGTTTTTAAGTAGGTATTTTATGTATCTGATATTAGATTTTATAGTTACATTTATAGTTAAATTTATTTATAAAATTGTTTAAAAAAATATTGTGTTTTTATTTCACTATACCTGCTCAAACGACCAATGGACCTCAAATAGTATTATGACCCTTATATCTTTGCTTAATAACCTCATTTATAAATAAAAATCGAAACAAATAATATTGTCCAGCTAGCTTGTTCTACACGAACCACTGTGCGCCGGTGTGATTCATCACAGCTTCTTACCAAACGGGGTGAGCATTACTGCAGATGTGTACTGTGAAGAACTGAGCACAATGATGGAGAAGCTGGCGCATCTCCAACCAGCATTGGTCAATCGCTCGTCTCCGCTGCTCCTGCACGACAACGCGCGACCTCATACTGCACAGCAGACGGTCTCCAAGTTGCAAGAACTGGGGTTGGAAGCTCTCCGTCATCCGCCCTACTCACCAGACCTTGCGCCTACAGACTACTACTTTTTCCAGAATTTGGATAACTTCTTGGCGGGAAAAAAATTCAATACCCGAGAGGCAGTACAAAATGCCTTTGAAGAATTTGTTGCCTCCCGTCCAGCTGATTTCTTTAAGAAGGGCATCAATAAACTGCCACTGCGATGGCAAAGATGCATTGATTGCATGGGTGATTACTTCGATTAATACAAATAAAAAAATTCATGAAAAAAATTCGTTTAAATTTTTTCATACAAAACAGCAATTTCATAGGTAAAGACCTATTAGTATTAAATTGGCGTGTGTCGCGAGTCAGAGACTTTGAGATTTGTCTGTTGAGCTGCCTGTATCTGGCAGCATCACATGAGGATGTTAGAATCATTTTCCGCCTTTCTTCCATAAGCTGTAGGGTATGGTCGGAGATCTTTTTGGTTCCATTTGTACGGCGGGTTTTGTAGAAGTTAGACCCGGCCGTATGGACAGCTTCCACGAACCTGTCGTGGTATGTATCCACTTCTTCACAGTCTGCTAGGCATTCGAATCGGTTCTGAAGTTCGAGTTGAAAGGGTTCGGGGTTTTGGAGGTGGAACGGTATGGGACGGAGCGTAGACTTCATCAGTCGGGACCTCTGGAGTTTGACATTTAGGTTCAATGAGCCTCTGACCAGTCTGTGATCGCTCCCGGTCTTAACGGCATTGATCACAGAGACATCATTGAATACTTGTCTCCTCGTCGACAGGATGAAGTCTATCTCGTTTTTAGTTTTCCCATCGGGGCTCACCCAGGTCCATTTACGATGTGCCGGCTTCCTGAACAAGGAATTCATCATAAAGAGACCCTCCTTCTCCATGAAGTCAGCCAACATCTGGCCTCGGGGGTTCCGATCCCCGGTTCCAAATTGCCCCACTTTCAGCTCATCACCGATTCGTTTGCCCAGCTTCGCGTTGAAGTCCCCCATGACCACAGTGAAATAAGAGTTCGAGGTATGTATGGCTCTGGAAATGTCCTCATACATGACCTCGACTGCATCATCGGAGTATGTCGAAGTAGGTGCGTATACCTGTATAACCTTCAGCGAATACCGCCTGGTGATTCTGAGTATAAGGTACGCAACCCTCGTCGACACACTCGATTTTCACTACGTTGTTCACGAGGGACTTGTGGACTATGAACCCGACACCACCTTGGGATAGTTGGTCACCCTCCCGGTAATAGAGCAGGTTTCCGGATTTCAGTATTATCGAGTCCTCCCCCTCTCTTCGGACTTCAGATAATCCTACAATATCCCAATGTAACCTGCTCAGTTCTTCCTCCAGTTCGGTTATCTTCTCGTCGGACCGCAGTGTTCGTGTGTTAAACGTTGCCAGGGCCAGAGGTCGTCGTTTTTGGTAACGTGGAATCTGCCGGGGATTCTTAGCACCCCCTGCCCTGCCGTAACCACGGCTGTTACCACGGCTGGGAATAGCAGGGCTGCCGGGGACTGGGGGCCGCGGTTTAGTTGTGTCCATCATTTGAGGGGATTTGCCATAATCGCCACGCTTGGCAGACGGGTTGGCGATCGCAGTAAGGTGAACATGGTACTCAGGAGAACGCTGCTGCCCGTTCTCTGGTGTATATATTTCCCTCGGGACGACTTTTACGTCCCCCCACGGGATGAGAGGGGGTGGTGATATTCTTAGGCCGTCACCACACAGCAAAATCTATATTATTAAGTATTGACAAAAGAAAAGTAGTATAATTTTTCTAGCAATTTCATTATTTTTCTATAAATAATGAAATTGCTAGAAATTTATGAAAAATGTTACAGCTGATTTTGTACTAAACAAATTTCAAATCAAGAAGTACCTAGCTTTATTCTACGGCTAGGTCCATATGTACATAAGTTCCGTAGTACAAGCTCTGCTTAGTTTGGGATCACATTATTTGTATAATATCTATTTGTGTAATGTAATAATGTCCCGGCACATTATTATTATATGAGGTATTTGATGAATAAAAAATGTACTTATGTTATGCTCAACTACGGCAAATTACAGTATAACCCGCCGCGAGTCGGTACTTTGAATTAGAACTCGAACCGCTATCATTTCGTCGTTGTTCAACTTGTTCCAATCAGATATGCACAATTTAGGGAGCTGTTACATCGATGTTTTATTTATTCTCTACCTGCTAATGGCTCGTCCCTCGCAATTCTGACCCTGAATGTGTAGGATTTGCAAATGTTTTCATACTTTTAAATTCGTTCAAGATCTTATCGATCAAACTGAAGGTGCCTACTTGAGTATTGTTCGGAAAAGAATACTTAATGTAATGCAAACACGTCATGTTCTAAGTTTGTATTGTCAGTGAGTGTTGTTGTAAATGTCTGGAGTCGTTTGTGATAGTATCGCGAGTTGGTATTACAGCCGGCGCCGCCCACGTCGCTATGTGGCGGAGCCGCCCGCAGAGCCCTGGCGACAGATTTATGCGTCGATCGCATGACGCCCGCGCTAATTCCGGAAGCACTTCATAGCGCCACCAGTTCAGACCCTCAAATACGCGATCTAACACGTAATGAGCTGCTATCGCACACTTTCACCCCTAATGTGTCATCGTCGACCTTTATTGATATTACATTACACCTTGGCGTAAACTTTAACATGAACTTGAATATTGATTGACATTCACCTCTACCTTGACAGAAAATATTATGGCATTTTAGCCATGTTTCTTTCTTGCATAGATAAGGTATTTGCATGGATAATGATATCTAGTAAAAATAATTTTCTTTTGGTATTTTATAAACAACCTGAGAAATACTGTATGAAAACTACCTAGTGTTTTGGGTTTGTAATACTTGAAATGCAATGTTTTCAATGTAGTTTTATCGTAGCTGTCTGTGCCTATCACGTTATCTAGAGATGTAACTACGTGTAGGCAAATGGTGTGATTGTGACGTGCACGGTGTTCGCGCCGCTTCGGCAGCGGGTCGGCGGCGTAGCGCGTATTATCGAAAGGGCTCGGCGAGACGCGCGGCGTGCGGCGGCGCGCCGCGTATTGATCGCGCCGGACCTGTTGCCGGGCGGCCACCGCAACACCACGCCATACATGGATTTTATGCATTACTTGCAATCGGTACAAGGACTACGTAGTCCTGCAATATAATTAGGCTTATATATACTTAACTAATGCATCACATCCTGACAAATAGTTTCGACGATTCTTTAACATCTAAATTGAATTACTCCTACGGTGATACAATAAGATCACCTGTGCAATTCAAGCGAGATCAATAGAGTAATGTATACCCTAGCTGAAAATCGATACCTTCGTAACAAAATGACAGGTCTGCTCGACGTCGCTAAACGTTTTCATCAATTTATCGACGTCCAATAACACGGACGCCGCTCAATAGTATAATAAAATGATTTCGGTTGCTCCGAATGTAATTCATCCTTGTTTACTGACCCAGTTAATGTTGACAGAGGCTTGACGTCAGCAACGCGCAGGACGGACGCGAAAAAGCGCCAGTATGATAAACACTCGTGTTAGAACATTCTAACAAGCATGTATGTTATGTTTATCATATGTTTTAATTATAAAACCACTTCCGTATCCCGGGAGGTTATCCCTGCCACACCAGCTGCCATTTTGAAGCACAAGAGAATTAATTAGCGAAATTGGGCAGTTTACGTCCCTATATGGCAAAATACATCATTTTTATGTTAGAATTTATGCCTATGTGAGTACTAATATCATTGGACAAAGGTGCAAACAAGGCCGAAGTTACTAGGGTATTAATTATTATTGATTATTCATGTTTGTAGTTGTGCCTGCAGTAATTCTCGCACTGCGTCATATATTGCAGAGAATTTACCTATAAAATCACTAGTCATGGAAAACAAAAATATTCACTATCAGCAGTTTTGTTTGTCTCTCGCAGTTAAGGGCCTTAGACTTAGGAGTCCTTTCTATTGGCACAGCTCCAAAAACACCCAATGCTCCACTGACATTGGTACGCCAACATACCTTTTTCTTGTTACTACGTTCGTGAAACTTGCACAACGTGTTATGAGATGAAAAGTAACAAACGTGGACCTTCGTAATAAATAATTATCTTTTATTTATTTACTTTTGTAGTTTCTGTAATGGAATAACATGCAATAGCAAGTTGTATCACTTGTATGCATAGCGTTACGAATAGTCCTCTTGTTTTTCATAATATTTTCGTATCGATTTGCATATATATCATTTCTATAAAACGGAATCGCTTATAATGCGGCTGATATGTTAGCCACGTAGATACTTTAGAGCCCGTAGAAAAGTGATTCTGACTTATTTTCCGGCAATCTAGGCCTCAATGAAATGGAGACCTCGCTTCAACGCATTTCATTGTGTACCACTGCCAATCCTGGCTTATTTCAGATTCAGTGGAGGGTGTGTTGCAGGTATAATTCCCAAAAACTTAAGTCCAAAACCAGTCCCCGACTCAAAAATCCCAAAATAGAACAAAAGTGGTAACTTCAGAATGCCTTCACAACCTTTTAAATAGATCCTTTAATATAGTGTTACTTAACGAACTATAAATTTATAATAATTGAAAGTAGATAATTGAAGATAATTGAAAGATGTTGAATAACTGTAGATAGCCGCGGTCTTTGTAACAGTAAATAGTGGTAGCCATTGTCCGAAAACCTACCGAAAGATTTGATTCGAAGCGCTTGGCGAGTGGTCTGACGTTCGACGACGACGTTTTTAAGCGACTTCGAGGAAGGAGATCATCAAGTCGAATATATTTTCGAATTATTTTTATTCGATAGAGAATGCTTTCGGAGCGGTCGCAAGTAAATTTCGCTCCGATCAGTTGTCTGAAAAAAATTGAAGTCGGTTTTATCTGTTTTAAACAATAATTATCGTTAAGTCTACATCAAAGAAGACTGTTATCCATCATGTCACTAAGATTTAGAAGAGAGCTTATCTCAGTGCCCTTACTCGTATCAGTAAGTTTGCAACGGCTAAGTTCGGTGTCTAGGTTACTGGCAGCCGTCCAACAGTGTCAGCTCAAGATCTCTGCATATTGGCCTTGAATTAGACATGTTAGTGGCGCCTATCACGAAATACGCCCAATTATCATTTACATTAATCATAGGTATTCGAAACAGTGTACCAAATGTCTGACCTGCTACATTACAATATTGGATACATTTTAGGCATTCATATTATGTACGGTCATTTTGATATAGTGGTTGTTATTTGGTCTTTAATTGCTAGTACACATGTGATGTCAATGACCTCTTTTAGTAGATTAATCCTGACTGAGCTTAAGGGGCTCATATTGCTTTTAGTTTATAGATTTGTATAAAACATGAAGCGAAAGAAAAAATATTTATCAAAATCAGTCGAACAACGAAAAATTCACAAACAATAACATACGTCTTTTGGAGTTCGTTCAAAAAAGAAAATTCACTATCATTAAATTTTCTAAGAAGAAAGAAATCAAAGTTGCCTCTTATTATATCCATGTCGCTACGATATTTTTGCCATTTGTTTCCCATAATTATGTTTAAAATATAGTAATTAATCGTTATTTATCACTGAAAGCAATATTTCAATTGATAACATAGTTTATATTCATTATTTTTAAAAATGTGTCCGTTCAGTTTATTATATGTAATGCGCGTTTAGTATATGCATAAATAATTTGTCCTTAAAGTAATTATTTAATTGAATTGTGAACTAGGCGTCATGTTCAACCATGTGGCGTTTATGTACAATCGCCATCGCCAAAAGCACATCAAACTACCCTAATCTGTCAAATTTCCCCAATTGAAAGTGAACCTTATGCTTATGTGATAAAGTTGAAAACCTATAAAAGAAATTTGTCAAAGTGGGGTAGCTGGATGTGCTGGCGTCTGTACTAAGTAATAAATAATCTTACGTGCTTGGGATAAAGTAAATATTTAATTGAATTTCGAAGGAGGCCTTTAAGTTCAACCATGTGGTGTTTAACAACTAAATAAGACATAATCTTATGTGCTTGCAATTGGAAAACATATTGCCCTGTGCCTTTCTACAAGCTGTAACATAAAAAGTCTGGGATTATGGACTTAATGAGCTCAGTCAACTCAAAATCGTGCATACTTATTCTTCAAGCTGACCAACTTATAGATGTAAATCAAGTAGTGACCAACATTTCGCAGAAATCTAGATTTTCCTGCGAATATCAAATAAAATTTTGGCGTAATGCTAAAATGTAGAATATAACTCGGTTAAAATTTATGTATTGTAATAGTTGTTTTATGTTATTCGTGTAAAACCGTCATAGTATTACACTAATTTTTATAATTGTCTTAGTAGCCTATACGTTGCTTCCCATTGCTGGTTGCCTCAATATTAATGGCAGATATCAAATAGTAACCGGCTATGTTTATGTGTGGTGACGGCATAGAATATAGCCACCCCATCTCATCCCGTGGGGGGTGGGGGGGGGTTGAAATCGTCCAAAGGAATACCTAAAAGAGAAGGGGCAGCAGATTTGATTTTGATTTTGTGGAGACGAGTAGCATATACCACAAGATTATGCTTATGTTAGTATCTAACTTGTACTAGATGTTTATTTAAAAGAAAAGAAAGGAAAAATAAAAAAATAATAATATCCTGGGACATTCACACACGGCCAACTGATCCCAGACTAAGCAGAGCTTGTACTGTGGAAACCAAATAACTGATATACTGCTTATACTACTTTTGTTTTTGTAAATAGATACTTGATACTTATATAGATAATTACACCCAGACTCAGACTTAAAGAGACATGTTCATGCTCACAAACATCTGTCCTGGGTGGGAATGGACGACCTGCGGCATGAAAGGCAAGGATTTACCAACCACGCCAACCGGCCGGCAACCTAATGAAAATATAATTTCCACCATTACTGAGGCCAATTCATTCGAGTGGTTCAAACGTTATACAAAAGCATTGAATTACACAAAAAGCTCGCGTGATTCAGCGACGTAGTTTTTCATTTAGGCGCGGAGTTACCGGTATCGTGTCAAGTTGGCCTTTCACACGAACCGCTAACTACCCCGATACGTTCATTTTCAATATATGGCCATTTGCAATTAAGATAATCTGACCTTTCAGAAGGTAATATTTTGTAATATCTTGTAACTTTGTAAGATTAATTGTAAGGCATTCAATTATAGGATACAAATTAAAATTGTATTGATCTGATTTACTTAAATTCTTATAAGGGGCATGTTCGGCGCTAAGTCAGCGTATACACCTTCGCTATACCGGCATTAGCCTCTTCATAATAAAACTGCTATCGAGGTCAAAATATATCCACCGATTTTACTGTACTATGACTGTACAGACGCCAGCACATCCAGCTACCCTAATCTATTATATTATTATCTCTCAAATTTCTTTTATAGATTTTCAACTTTATCACACAAGCTTCAAGGTTCACTTTCAATTGGGGAAATTTGACATATTGGGGTAGCTTGATGTGCTGGCGTCTGTACATTGTGATTCAAGGGGAATTAACGGTTATTGAAAACAATGAAAAGTAACAATATATACACGATCAGAAGGTTGTTGTACACGAATGTTCCAAATTCGAAATTCATCATCACCATAACAGCTGTAAAAAATCCACTGCTAGACAAAAGCCTCCCCCTAGAATCATCTTGGGGGGGATATGCCATAATCACCACGCTTAGCAGACGGGTTGGCAATCGCAGTATGATGATTATAGTAGGTACTCAGAGAGATACGCTGTACGCTGCTCTAACAGATATTCCCTCGGGTCGACTTCTACGCGCCCCACGGATGAGATGGGGTGGATTTGGTCTGATATTCGCCGCCGGCAGCACACAGCTAAAAAATCATATTGAATGAAAATGATTGTACTTTATAACTTGAACCCTTATACTGGGAACGTACGGGGGTGTGTGCCGTTTACTGTACTATCTTTCAAAGTAGCCCATTCTAACAACTGTATTAATGATTACATTCTAATGATAACAACAGACTGGCATCCAGTTGTTAACCGATCTTCCTTATAAATCTCGTAATTAATCTCTTAATCGAAGAAGTTCAAAGTCACGTTTCTCAGTAGTGTAGCTGTCGTCATGAATTGACTCATTGGCTCGGACATCTCATAAAGTAATGAGTAGGATTGGTACTTGCTACTATAGAAACCTTGTAGTACAATTCGTCACCTATCAACCTTGAATTCTGATACGGAGCTGATTTTTGGCTATAGCATTGTCCGTTCTAAAGTGAAGGAAATTCAATATTTCAGTATTTATTTCCTTTATAGGCCATAAGTAGCATCGTTCAATGCCCATCTAGGATATACTACTTATCATGTAATAATTGAGGATAAAATAATTAAGCGTTGGTAATCCATCTCGGAACTGTCATTAAATTGTGACTGAGTATTGACGGAGCTAAAAAGGGCTCTCGAGTGGTGACCACGAACCCGAAGACGCAGCATGGGCAGGTCCCCTACATGGTGAACCGACGATCTTGCAAGGGTCGCAGGAAGCAACTGGGTGCGCGCTGCACAAGACGGACTATTGTGGTGATCCTTGGGGATGCCTTAACGATAAATATTTCGTAACAACAAAATGTTTACCAAAATCTTTATTTATTCCGCTCCGTAGACGGCGTAGTTTGATTATTACATGATTGTGTATTTGCGCGAGGCTAATGCTGAACTACTACAAAAATGTTTATCATACAAAAACTTCATTTAAAAACTTATCATTATAGGTCTATAAATTTAACCTACTTCCTGCCTAATGGTACACAAAACAAAATTTAAAATTCAATACCAGAAATCGCTTCAGTGCCTAAACATAAAATATCATTTCTAAAATGAATATTGCGTATACATGTGGTTTCATTGATAGCTTAATGTCAAAATGAATTCCTTGAAATCTGGATTTATTTCACTATTCAGAATTTGTTAGATGATTTATTAACCCGCAGTTTCCGCGAATCCATAGATTAAACATTACTATTGTTCCTTTCTAAGCAGCACAACGTCAGTGTGAAAGTAACATAATAATACGGTTGTTATACGAAATCGCATGTTGTACACACGGCTACATATCAAGCTACAAATTTCCTATATAAGCTGAATTCTCATTGTATGGAAATCGTATACGATGCGGGATCTGCTTATACTGGAAATATGTAGCTTGATATGTAGCCGTGTGTACAGTCTGGTCGGTGTATGTCGTTAATATGTATGCGGCGCGACGTCGCGTTTAGCTACTGCAACTAGTGGCCGGCAGGAAGTCTGCCCTATCTTTGCAATTCAATGCATAGCTTGCCAATAATTATAACTAAGAATTGGTTCTTTAACCTTTTGTTTTGATACGAATTACAGTTAATTGTAATTACATTTGTTATGGTGCTTATTTCGAGTTCTTTGCCAAATATTCAAGGCCGTGCATAACGAATCGATTAAAAGGAACGTATCAGTTATCAAAGTTCTTGTTTTGTGAATTATATTTGTATTAAGGGCTGAATCATTGAGTTATAAATACATACCTTTTTATCTATACAACATTTACCCAACTTCTTTTTACATTAAGACTAATACAAATTAAACATCCTCTTTTTTAAACGCAGTGCTGGTGTAAAAGACACTGGACCTGCATTGTAGGGTCCTCCTGGTTAGGCGCCGACACCGGGAATCGTGAAACCAAGATACATTAGGAGAAAGTAATAATGTGTTCAACTGCAGATAATGGGCCAAACATTTATGTAGGGATTTTTCTGTTACGTAAAGTTCTCAGTATCAATCCGGAGTCTGGAATGCCGGCGGTTTTGTAACAGACCTCTTTCCGGTCATGTCGGCTAGCTGAGTGCACCTGTGATTGTGCAGACACTTGTGGACTGTAATATGTCCCGCATAGACGGCTAGTTTCCCTAGAGACGAGCCGTTTTGGCCGAAATTCGTCCAGAAGAACATCGTTATTATTGTAACAAATATTGACATGAAAAATAAAAAATTAATTACAAGAACAAAATAATACAATACAAAATGTATGCATGCCAAATGAGCCCATAGTTATTTTATGGAATACAAAAGAGTGGCTGTTGGACATTGGGTACGGCGGAATGCGTGATGCGGCGCACGTATGTACAGACGCCAGCACATCAAGCTACCCCAATCTGTCAAATTTCCTCAATTGAAAGTGAACCTTATGCTTTTCTGATAAAGTTGAAAATCTATAAATGAAATTTGACAGATTGGGGTAGCTGGATGTGCGGCGTCCGTACTACTAACTGACCAATTTTTATAACTTCAGTGTTAGCGAATAATTATGATAATGTGACATGCTTTACCGATCAAATGGTGCCATAAAAATGTCGATATATAAGGCTTTTCCTGTTTTTGTAAGACTTTAATTGAGGGAGTTTGATTTGTACCTACGTAAGCATTCATTATAATTCATCATGTATAAAACTGAAGTAAAATTTTTACATATGCATGCTATCGCTTCTGGAGGCTTTGGTAGCGGTAAATGGAAACAACTTGTTGGGTTAGTCTTTCGCTCTATGCTCTATTACGCTCTACTGGTGAAGCACTTTCACCGTAGATATAACACACTCCACTCCTACATTATTCATCATGTCAGCCGAATGAGGGCCACTGCTGGACTAAGGATTGTCCAAAAGATTGCCACAATGCAGATGTGTCCATCATATGGAGGGATATGCCACAATAGGCACGCTTGGTTGACTGATTGGCGAACGCAGTATGACGGACATAGTACCTTCCACAGAGTAACGCTGCAGCCCGTTCTCATTCGCTCGGGTCAACTTCTTCTTTATTAATATTTCGAAGCGGGGTGTGTGAATAAGGTCGCCAGAACTCATCGGTAGGGAGGGCATTGTTCACCAGGCAGCAACAACACGAGATTGATGTCAATAGTGAGCGGCCACATAACCCACATAAAGACTGCTTTAAGCAACCTGTTGTCTTAGAATATCCCCTATATGCACCAACATTCTTTGATCGCCATTAAATCCATGTAGTACATAGCTTATGACCGTTAGTTTTCAGGTATGGTGTACCGTTCATGACACACTAGTATTCCTACATATTATGATCTTGCACCTTGAAGTCATTAATCGCCCTAGCCTAGGTATATTACCCAAAGGACAGTAGTAATTTCCACCGTGCGTAGTCTATTCGATAGTCCTACTCTGGCTCACTGTACACGTCTTGTTAAGACGTCATGTGTTAATAAAGTTATTTTAACCGAGGCTTTTATTTAAATACCTAGTCAATTTATAAACCGAATAATAAGCAATAAACCTACAACATATCCCAAAGTAGTCGATTATACAACGCTATAATTACGCTTTACACCAAATTAACCACCCTAAAAGTAGTAGAAAACTTTGTATGTTATTACCAGAACCCAAACAAACACTACTTAAATGTAATTTCCTTGTTGAGTAGGTAAACTGTTACAGTCGAAGACAACTCGGTCACTGTAACCGATTACGATAACTTAATAATTAGAAATGTAAAAGTGTATAATCGATTTTACTGGTATATACAGTGCTAAAGTGTTTTATTTTTTCACTAATTAATGGTGGTAATTCTGTTTTTAACCTGTCTTTAGTAATTTAAATGTTATTCATTACATCTTTTTGTTGTATAATATATAGTGCATGAAAAAGACACAGTTTTATTAAAGAGGTCATAAGTTTGTAGCTTATGTCTGTGCGTCCGCATTTATGTAACATCTTAATTTTGAAAGCTAGTCTAATCTTATTATATTAAGTCATTCAAAAGTCATTAGTTCATTCTTATTTTACTTTTTATTATAGTTATTGAATTGTTTGTCAGAAGGCAACTGCTACTTAAATTTTCATTCAGTAAACTAAATTGACAGATGTTTTTTCGTATCAAAAACGTTATTAGAAAGAATCGCATTGTGATTGAAATCAGTTTAGTTTGTATAGTTCAGAATTGAGGCCAATGTGTATGTTTAATTAATAAAAAATGTTGATGGACAACATTTTATAGTTGAGTAGTGATAGTAATCACTAAGAATTTGTTACATAAATAATGTATATTTTAGTTAGAACTAGCTTGTACCTGACAGTCTGGTTGTAGATATATACATATTCCAATGAATTAACCAACCATGTCAATATGATGGAGTGACTCAACATTTACCGACAGAATGAGTCAGTTATTTTCAATCTCTGGGGCTATATTGAACCTTTAGTGGGATTTCCGTCTATTGTAATTTCTTGTATGATTTTGATTTAGGAGCTTTATTTCGATTACACAATCGGTTCTCAGACAACGGAGAAATCGCGTAACATACTTATTAAACATACTTATTAAAAAGTACTTAGCTCTAAATATTTACTTTTTCTTTGCCATTACAGTATGTATGTATATCTACTAGATTTCGAATACTGTTTTAAGAATAGTTATTATATTGTCTGAAATCATGATTTTAATTATGATTTCATAAATAATTTTATAAGTAAAATGTAGCTGTCGTTAATTTTCAATGCACTGTCAAGCAATCTCGCGATATCTGCGTATCGCGAGATTGCTCGATTGCATTGAATTAAAGTAACACACACCGACCAACTAATTCAGCGAAGCAGTGAAAGCCTCCGACGCTAACTGGCAACGTTATTTTAAATAAGCATCCATCAAATGCGTGGACTTTACATGTTAATCAAGTACTATATACAAATTGGTGGTCAAATTAAAATGTAAAAGTTAATTTGAACATACCATCGAAGACATTTTGGTTGCTTTTTGAAGTAAAACTACTTTACGGTCGCTTGATTTGGGGAGTAAGCTGATAAATGCGTGATGAGAGCGTTACGAAGTGTAATCGGGCGAGGCGAACGGAAGCGAGAGGGAGAGTTAAGTTTCATAATTATTACTGTAGGGGCAAGAGAGGTGGGAGCACACATTTTCTTTCTCTCATGGCCAGTTACGTTTGAAGTTGTAACTACAGTCGTGACGTGTGGTCTAAAGAAAAGTTTTGAATTACTTTTACTTTATCGTATGGGTAGTAGTCACCCTAGTGTCAGAGTAGTTCAGGCCGCCCAGTTTACCTCTGACATGAAAGTGCCGATAGGAGTACGAAGACGTTCAGAATTAACACCAATTCGGCGTTAACTCATTTATAGATGGACCACTTTAACCTCGCCGGTCACCTACAGACCGGCGGAAGAATCAGACTATGAGCACAGTTCGCAATGAAGGTTGTAAGATAAATACAACCACCAATAAATGATCTTTTCATCATTCATGCTTATCGTATGTGTAATGAGTTGAATTAATTAGCTAATGAAGTTTCGTAGGCATTACAGATAATATATATTTGATGATTGTTTTCCTTAATTAATCTTTTTTGATACCCTAACATTATTCCGAAGCTCCGCTCAATAATCTTATTTAATTGATATTTCTTCAAAGGTCAAACTTGTTTACCTAACATTGGTTTTGATTAAAACTCGTAATCAAAGATAAATACATTCTTTAGTACATATACATAAGTAGAGAGGTTTTGAACGTGGTTTAACTTGAGATTATGTCACTAATTGTGAAAAATAGTTAGAGCCAGTGAATCTTATTTTTTACGACGAAATCTGGAGGTAAACGGAAACGTTTATGTAAGACGTAGCTATCACTAACCGATCCTACCCCCTTCCGTGATGAGGTCAGATGACGTAAGCGTGCACTGGCACACAATTAGAATTTACCGGTGAACCTATGAAAGCTCCCTAGGCCAATTGTAAACGCAACATTATAAAAAAAATGGCACACAACAATATAATTAAATTTATTATCTGCAGTGTATTCTCAAAGGTATTTTTTATCTGTATTGCTTTTAAGTTTAACACTCGACGTAGAATTTAAACAGTAATTGTATGATTTCTGCTTCGTATTTTATAATTAATAATAATAGGATATAGATACAATTCATTATTCAATATCCTAAAAAAGCTGTACGTAAATTTTTTTGTTTGGTGTAAACCAACCTTAAGATGGATAAACCCCCACCCGAATGTTACTCATAGAGCAAAGAAATATTACGATCTAGATAGAGTTTACCAATCTTGTAATAGTTCTTAGTATACATATTAACAATTTCAATGTGTTTTATTTCAGTTTCCTGGATGATCTGGACCGGTTAGGTGCTAGAGACTACCAGCCCACCGAACAAGATATTTTAAGGACTAGAGTCAAAACTACTGGGATTGTCGAAGTGCACTTCTCCTTCAAAAACCTTAATTTCAAGTAAGTTACTTTTCAGTCAAGATTTGTAGGTGTGACGTCTCTATCTATATGTTCGAGAGATTTAAATCAGAGCCCAGAAAAACAAAGAATAATCGTGTTTAACAATAAAATATTGGTCTTGGAGACTAGTTGGTCAAGAGAGTATCTTTGTGGCTCAGAGATTTCGTTAAGGCGGTTCCCGTTGTCATGAGATGATTTAGACTTTATTGTTTGAAGTAGGTAGTTGTAACCAAGTAGAAGCTGACACCTGTTCTAACCATTATAGTTACTGGTTTCTTTTGTTCAGGTAGCAGTTACTCCATTAATTATGGTACCTAGCCGCTTCAGCGAGGTTAAGCAACTAGGCTCGCGGTCAGTCCATAGATGGGTGACCACCAAAGTGGTTTATTTCCGAGAGTTTCCGTGCTTCGGAGGGCACGTTAAGCTGTCGGTCCCGTTTCTAGTCAACAATCGTTAAGCTATGTCGAGGCCTACTAGGCGGCTTGAACAACTCTGACACTAGGGTAACCACTTCCCATACGATAAGTAAGTAAGTAGTACTGCCATTTTACAATAAAACTGACATGAAAAATAATATATGGGACCGTACAGAACGCATTTCACAAAAAAACAAAATCGGTCACCAACAACGGCAAAACGCGCAACATGTATAAAAAAAATGAAAATATACCATCGAATTGGTAATCTTCGTTTGAAATCTGTTAAAATGGCAAGGAGGAAAATAACAGGAGAGTCATCTACCATCCAACAAAACACGGCAAATTAATCAGTCCTTACTGAAAAGTGTGAATATTTTAGCTCGGGTTCCATAGTCGATTCCGCGAAGTTGTCGGAAGGTTTATTGAATTTTAAATTCAACATGGCGGCGTTTGCATATTTGTCGCAGATACTTCACAATACAATACTGTCATCGAAAATATCGACTCCGAGAGCTCTTTTAGTATGCATGGCTGCCCCTCTTCCGATTGTTTATACAAGCGCCTTTTTTTGAGCACCAAAATGACACACAAGATCTCTGGGTCACAATAATATTATTGATAAAAATATAAGTAATTTATATCTTATTAGCTTTTGTCCACGACTTTGTTCACATACACCCTCGGACTTAACCCCTACTACCCGCACTACACATACTATTCAATCTATGTGTAGATTGTATACCATATTCTGGTCGAATTTCGGCCATGGCGACAAGCGACCAGTGGATCATGCAACCGTTAATATGTGCGCAAACTCAGGTGCGCTTTCTGTTTGGTCACTCCTATTATCCACTGGTATGTGTTAACTGACACGATGAGAGCGGGGTCAGGTGCCAGGATGAGGGCTTTACCTGCTAAGATATCATGACAATGCCCTGTCGAAGACATTATTTTTTTGGTTCTATGATAGAAATCTTCAATGCATTCAATCAACTGTACTTAGTGCAATCGGATAAATGGCAAAGGCGAACATAATAAAATGAGTGTCCGTAAATTTTTATATACTACTAGATTATTTAACATCTTATATTAATATTTACTAATCGAAAACTTTGCAACTTGACACACTAATTTCCTATTAAGTGCACATCTGTTAGTTCTAGATAAATCTTATTTATTTATATATGGTGGGTTGCTTCATATAACTTGTTCCATGACTACACTACTACTATTATCATTATAGTTTTATATAGTGTAATAACATTTTCACTGAGTAGTAATTATGTAGTCTTATAGAAACAATAGAATTGATGTATGTCAATTTGCAAAAACTATATAAATTATTTATGACTTTTAATAATAAATAATAGTATAATAAAAGTTTAAATAAAAGTTTATTTTGACAGGCACTAAGTCCCAATTAAAAAATCAATTACATTGGATTAAATTACAATATAAATATACAATTACACTATTATTCAATATAAATAAATTAAATATAAATAAATTAAATTTAAAAATTCTACTTATAACTAACCGAATTACCTAAGGTTCGGACTCTGGTGGACTTTAATCCAGTACCTGTAAATCGGGCTGCAAATATCCTCACTGACGATCCTTAACAATTGATTAGCTGAGCTCCGTATTCTGTCCCAGAAGGATGCAATGCTAGATCTAATGATTGCATAGAAATCAGGCACCCCCGCCTCCGCGAACATGCCAGACGCACTGCAGTACCGTGGGATTCCCATAAGAAACGATAGAAATGTTTTATTTATGTATTATTTAAAAAAAAATATATGTGACTTATAGAAGCTATAGAAATGGGGTAAGAGAGTCTTATAGAAATTTACTTAACCAGAGTACTTTTTGTCCATTGAAGTATGATTACCGATTGTATTCTCCACGGGTACAAAGATATACTGAGCATTATTACGTCACAACTTGTTAATTCCTAATTTAGCTCCTCTGTCTTCTACGTCTTAAACTCCGGTTTATCTTTCTTTATTGATACTTATCGTATGCGCAGTGTTACCCTAGTGTCAGAGTTGTTTAAGCCACCCAATAGGCCTCTGACATGACTTAACGACTGTTATCGAATGACTACAACCGGGACCGACGGATTAACGTGCCCTCCGAAGCACGGAGACGCTCAGATATTAAACCACTTTGGCGGTCACCCGTCTATGATTCACGCAATGTTAAGATCGACAGTAAATTTCAATGACGTTGGATGTTGCAATCGTATTCTTGCATTTCCACTATCGGACGTAGCTGGAATACTGATTGCTAAAACTGGCATGAAACGTCGCTGAACTAATTATTGTTATATATTTCTTAAGTAGTAGTTAGAGACAGCCCAATGGAGTGGCTTTATTTAAGGAGTTTTAGTCAAACATGATAAGTCATGTTTGACTAAAACTCCTTAAATTAAGATAAAAAAAAACTCGCTTATTACTTACGGACCGGTGAGAGCATCTATATAGCCTTTTTTTGTAAAAATAATAATAATAACTTTCGCATTTACAATATTAGTGGATTTGATGTTTACCATGTGCCTTTCCAGATTGTTCGATGTGGGAGGGCAGCGGTCCGAAAGAAAGAAATGGATCCATTGCTTCGAGGACGTGACGGCGATTATATTCTGTGTCGCCATGTCCGAGTACGATCAAGTGTTGCACGAGGATGAAACAACGGTAAATAGAGATATTTTTATAATATGAACTTGTTGTGCCCCGCAGTTTTACTGCCGTTAAGCTTTATAAATTATAGTCTGTGTTATTCGGATATATAACCTATATTCCTACAAACTTTCATCAAACTGCTTTCAGTAGTTTTCGTGTGAAAAAGTAACACACATCCATGCATCCATCCATACTCAGTCAAACAAACTTTTGCATTTATAAAATTAGTAAGATATTATAAACGTTTATCTTCTTTTTCGGCATCTGCACCCAAAATGCAAATCAGGGTTATTTTGCTATTACTTTACTGTCTGTCCTTCTGTACAGGCAAGATCTGGTGATCAGAAAAAGTGACGGAATTTGAATTTAGTTAACAGCAATTTCAGATACTTTATTTTGTGAAGTGGGAAATCTTAGAACCAAATTTATGAAAAATATGCTCATTTGAGGGCCTATGCACACCAATCGATACAAACGCGATGCTAACGCGCGTGTGTAGCGCTACAAAACGTGGTGTGGCTCTAAGATGTTTGTTTTATCCTGACATGTATGTAGATCTGTCACTGTCCGTCTATGTATCTGTCAGCGAGCTGTATCTCATGGACCGTGATTTAATTGATATAGCGGCAATAGAATATATATATATAGAAAAAATGAAAATAAAACATATCTTAACTAGCAGCACAGGTCATTTGAAGCTTTAGTAGCCGACACGATAGAAGACAATTCATACCCAAAGATGTCTTCAGTTTCATGTATACCTATTCATATCGAATCAAATCGGTAATATGACATGATTTATTGAACTTCACAATCCGATATATCGGGCCGCCGCCCGCGCCGGCCAAGAGGAATCAACCGCGAGCGCCATCACTATCGCCCCCTATGGTCCTTAGTTTGGATTCGGATCGATGATATGCTCCTTCCGAACCTCAATTGGTCGAGTAGCTCACGTCTGCGCGTATTAACGTAGAGACACGGTTGCACAAAACATTCCTAAAA
This sequence comes from Pseudoips prasinana, assembly GCA_951640165.1. Classification (NCBI taxonomy): domain Eukaryota; kingdom Metazoa; phylum Arthropoda; class Insecta; order Lepidoptera; family Nolidae; genus Pseudoips; species Pseudoips prasinana. The sequence goes on along the minus strand of OX621251.1, from coordinate 23,085,341 downwards.
CCTCACATGTAGTAACGGTGCGGAGCCGAGGTTCAAACTCTAAAGCGGTTGCCTCCTGACTGGGGTGATGTAGTTTGTAGCATTATTAGTTAGCAGGCTTGGGCCCCAGCTCACCTCTTCGTCCAGTGAGTCAGTGAAAGCTTCCTGGGCTAACTGAAATTATTTTCATTATTTACACTTAAAAGTTCATCCATTTTTAATATGTTGTTACAAAATACTAAGCAAATTGTTTGACTATTCCAGAACCGTATGCAGGAGAGTCTAAAGCTGTTCGACTCGATCTGCAACAACAAGTGGTTCACAGATACCAGCATCATCCTGTTCCTCAACAAGAAAGATTTGTTCGAGGAGAAGATCCGCAAGTCGCCTCTCACCATATGCTTTCCCGAGTACACGGGTGAGTTGCAATTGCTAGTAACACGAACAGTTTATGTAAACAAAGGAGTTTGGGTGCAAACGTGGAAAGGCTCATAAGGCCAAAGAAGAAAGGGCCGTAAAACTAAATAAAAAAAATGTAAACAAAGAACTAACCACTTATAAGTACCCACAAAATGAGAACGCCTATGGCAGTACATCTGTGGCATCATAGACTCCTGATAGCTCAAATATAAACCTAAGTGGTTTCTCATAGCATTCATCAATGTAATAATTTGAAATTTTTTTAAGTGACAATTAGAAAAACAAATGTAGACCAGTAACAATGCAGTTCTTTTTCATTTCAAAGCAACCACATTCTAATCAAGATGCTTATTAGCTTTGTTTTATAGAAAATCCTTTCGCTGTTAAGTAGCTGCCCTTTTTCTACTTTTTTTGGTGATTGGGTTATGAATTTTGTATCAATTATGTGTAAGGTATTGAGTGCATTTGAGACCACCCAACAATATACATATTGTAACTAGAAGCTTGTGGATAAAAACAGCCTCGATTTAAATGCAAATCGAAAATTAACATTTAAGATTTCCCAACCAGAAGAATAACTTAAGTTTCTACAACATTACCATCGTGTGGAGTTTGTCGTAGTGCTGCTGCCCGACTACCTTAGTATCTCCCATAGTCGCTTTGTATGACACCCACGGGGCAGTAGTGGGGTTTCTGGTATTCTTTTTGAGCCGGGAATTATATGGCTAAATAGTAGTAGTATTAGGATGGACTAAAAGTTGGAATTCGGTGTTGAAATAATAATGTATACTTAATTATATTACTACAAACATGTTCTGACTATTGTTTAGTGCTTTGTTAAAGTCTACGTGAATAAAAACCTATTTATTTTTTTATTTAATTTATTAGTCTATAGCTTTATTCCTGGCTGGAAAACAATCGTTCATACATAATCAGTGCTTAATTTTGTCCATGTCCAGGTGCGCAAGAGTACGGCGAGGCGGCGGCGTACATCCAGGCGCAGTTCGAGGCCAAGAACAAGTCCACCACCAAGGAGATCTACTGCCACATGACGTGCGCCACCGACACCAACAACATCCAGTTCGTGTTCGACGCGGTCACCGACGTCATCATAGCCAACAACCTGCGCGGCTGCGGCCTGTACTAGGCGCCACACCACACTGCCACACCCACCCTTTGGTACCTCGACTTACTCTGTGGAGCGAACTTGTACTACGGAAAATGGCGATCAACTCTAACAATTACAATTTTTCATACAAATTTCGATAGTTTGTATGAGTTTTGCATCCGTTTCACGATTTTCGTTAACTATGATATCTGTAGCATAGCTTCATCCGAGTGCCATCTCAGTTCTGTACCTACAATTTGTCTGATTAGTTAAAATTCGATACAATTTTCTACTAAAATTTAGTACCTTTTATTCGGTGCATTCATTAAGTTCTGCACATTTTGTGCGAAATACATAATTGACAATGAAAAATGTAGAAAAAACCTGGCAATCGTAATTGAGATCAAGCTATGTTACAAATGATACCATAGCTTATGACGTGGACTAAGAACCATATGCGCGTATCTATCCAAAAACTAAGAAACAAGCGTAAGCTTAAGCTCATCTTGATGTTCTATAACGCGATTTGTACAGCCATTAATTTGATAATAATACTTACAGTAGAAAAGAGTGGTTTAAGATACTTTTTTTTAATAATAAAGTTTACAAATATGGATGCGCGCATGATTATGGTTCGTTCGTCTAATCTAAAAATTAACGCTGTAATTTTAAATATACATTCTAAATTATTTCTACAAAATCTCCGGCGGAATTATATTCTTACCTTGTAATTTTTTATCTAAAGTTGGTATGGATAGACAGCAATAGATGCGCATGAGTGTTTAGATTAGACGGAGCCTGCAGTTCGCGCGCGAGTAGGGGGAGTGCGTGGGTGTGAGCAAGGCCCCGCGACTGGACCGACCGCCGGTAGTTTCGTTTCCCTTGTAATATAAAACCGTAGTTTCGTTATTGTTTCGGCGACGCGGTCTCCGGACCGTTTTCGATAAACGTGAATTAGTGATCTAGTGTTCGATTCTAAATTTGGTGCTAGGCATTGATATAGGGTTTCGTTCGCACATTGGATGTAGGCGGTCCAGTCGCGCCCTCGCTTCGGCCGGGGCGTCTGCGTGTGCGCTTATATACTCACTCTCTTACGGACCAAACGCAGAATGGAACCAATATTTAGTATTGACATTAAACACGGTAGTGAGTGCATGGATACGTTCACAGGCCTACTTAAACTGATTACCAGCGGTCCGGTATTTGTCTGCCTATTTACCTAAAGTTCACTTATACAAAAAACTATAGTAGGCATGGAGACGACGTTTAAATTTTTTTAAATCTCGATATGACGACGGCATTTGTCTCGATTTTGAATTAACATATGTAGCACGATATAACAAAATAGAAAACTACCAAAAGTTCTTTTATTTGTGTTAAGACGTGTTAAGAAAGTTTTGGAATTTAAAGATTTCAAAAATATAACGAATAGTCATCTCTATACCTGCTTTAATTTTCTATAACAACATTAGAATGTTAAAACTGGAGGTAAATAGGCGGAAGAATATCTGACTTGTAACTGATTACGAAACATCATTCCATTATTAAGTATTATATCACTTATAATGAGAAATTATTTTTTTATAAACTTTAGAATGCACAACTGTAACCGCTGTACCTTGGATCATAGTAAGCTAAGACCTGCGTCATCCAATTTTATTATTTAAGTTAAGCATCGTATTACGCACAAATTATTTATTCCTGTACAAGCATTATTTGCTAGAGATCTTCCACTCGTAACTATCAATCCCCGCCGCCGCATTCGAAGCACAATTTGTACCATAACGGCGGTGGAGGGCCGTTCCAATTTAGAGTGGAAGTCTCTACGCCATATTATATATACTTTTCTAAATATTTTTGTGTTCATATTTTTCTATATCATTTTACAGTTAACCTTAAGGTGTAGCCATTTAAGATCTATTCTTGTATTCGATTATTGAAATCATGATAGGTATTTATTTTATGTAGCGTACTCGTATTAAAAGTGGTATATGTAAACTCGTCATGTTTAATTTTATATTTAAAGGTGATTAACCAATGTTTATGATGATGTAAATGTTGTCGCGAGCTGGCGACGTGGCGGCGTGGCGCCGTGGCGGAGAGTAATGTAAGAGTTAGTGAGGAGTCGTTGTGTATAACTACCCACTAAGCAGTCGTGTACGTGTATCTAGAGCGGCCCCGCTCGTGTAAGATATGTGAGTATATAAACTTTATATACACTCGCGAATTGGCGTAATCAAACATCTTATAAATATATATACTATATAACATAATTTAAATAAAATAAAAATCTTATTTTTAAGCGTTAGAACAGTAACTGTATCAATAAACATTAATTAATAATGCAATTAGACAGTAACCTTTACTATCGACATAGTTAGGTGATTTATTTTCATTTTACGTTTATGAGTATGTAAAAAGTGATTAAATGAAAATGTAACGCCTACACTGTGACCGCGCGGGCCATTCACCACTTGACGGCTAGAGCCCAGCGAGCCAACCAAAGATATGTTATTGTCGACACCCCCCACCACACCACACAATCTGGATATCGAAAATATACCAGGGATAATACGTAGAGAACTTATTTGAATGATCCTATAATATCGCTCGCATCTACTTTCCTTTTGAATCGATAAATAGATCGTTAGTTATTGAAGTGCAGGCGACCCTCGTCCCTGCGCACGGTAGTGGCCCGCGTCGAGCGGCCGACGCTCGCTTGTTGCTAGGTAGGTTTTTTACTGTTATGTAACAATACGTGTACGTAAAACTAATAAAAATAATATTAGCGCAGTTCTACATTCAACCTAAATAAGTAAGCTTCACGTTACATTTAAAAAGATTTTTTTAAAAGAGTGAACGATGTGGATATAGGGGCCGTGACGCCTTTAGTGCGCAGGCCCGTCCGTAGTAAGAGCGGGCTCGCACGTAGCAGGAGTGTCGCGGCACCGGCTCGACAGTTTTGCATTTCGATGTGTTCCTCCGCAGCAAAACATTTAACTTGTATGCTTAAATTTCGAGTGAATGTGATGTAAATTTTGTACACTGCCGCATTGTTTATTCGCTCGAAACACATTTAGTTTATAAGATTTGAGACAGTGCATGGATCGTGCCCGCCACGTGTGTGACGAACGACGTCGCGTGGTGTTGCGTTGGCTTCTTTTTGAAGACTGAATTGTTGCGGCTCAAATATTCTCGCGCTTAATTAGATCCACAACTGGAAGGTTAATGCAGAGTTTTTTTTAAGGGAGTAGCGTTTAGTGACCAGTTCGAGGCGCCCGTCTCGTTATATTGTGATGTGGTATAAGGCAACTTGAAGTCTACCCGTATCGACGGCTACCGTCGGTATTAGCGAAGCGAGCGACGTTCAGTTCAATTTTAATATTAGTATGCCGAATGTTTGTCGAGATGTCGTCGATCTAAACAATATCACCATGCTTCATTCATATTTGCCAAAGTTAATACTAACCTCACTATTTATACCTACTGTATGTTCTTCGATAACTAAATTATGTCTGACATTCGCGGCGAGGACGAGACGCGTGTGTCGTGCGGCCCGACGTCGCATATAGTCGTATCGGTACTAATCAAAGTACAATGTTGAAATATCTTATTTAGATTTGATGAACATGTAACATTTATTTCTAGCGTGCGAGTGATCGCTCGGTGTGCGCTCGCGTAGCCTTGACCTCCATATTTGGTCCGGGTCATGGCTCAGGTAGGTCCAGACTACCTGACTACCCAACTGTCGGTCTTAACCATTGTTTGTGCCGCTCCCGATTAGCTACCAGTCGGTCTGAAGCTGGCTCCGAGTCCCCGACAGTAGGCGTGAGCCACGACCCGGGCCGAGCCTGCCATGGCGCTTGGTGGCCCGTGCCTGGCTGCCGCCGAGCGATCCCGTCTATTGGACAGACGTTTAAGGAAGTAAATTTATTTAATTAGTCACTAGTGGGTAATTTTTGAATGTGATTCAATCTTATCTTTATTTTTCTATATCGAGTGACTTGTAACTTTGATTTCGTTATTTTCGGACTTCTTTATTGTAATGCATTTACTGAAAGCGATGTATTTAACCAACGATGTAATAAACAATATTTTCTCTTATTTGTATCTCGTCTGCACTGGTATTTTTTATTGAATTTACTATAAATGTACTTTAAGTGTATAATTTTAAATAATTACTGAAAATGATTATATTCTAATTTTTATGTTCAAATAAATGTTTGTTTTATTTAACACTTTCAGGTGACCTATATCCGAAAATACGCTCCTAACTCGGTATTGAATGTTAGTAGAATAAGATTTTTGGCTTTAGTGTTTACTAGCTGTGCCCCGCGGTTTTACTCACGTTAAACTTTATAAATTATAATAGCCTATGTGTTAATCCAGGGTATCAGCTAACTCCATACCAAATATTATTAAAATCGCCCTAGCCGTTTAGACGTGAAGAAGTAACAAACATACACACTCACAAACGTTCGGCTTTGTAGTATTAGTGTGATTTTCCCCTATCGTGATGTGGTAAAAGAAACATGCGAGGTGCCTGTCGGGCTAGCGCACAAACTATTTTGATTTATATAATATTATTTATTTATTCACACTGCACACATCACTTCAACCTTCGCAAAAGAAAGCCGGTTAATAGTTTTCTTATAAATTCGTTATTAGTTACCGAAATACATTAATGCTACGATTTTGTGATTGTGCATTTTCCAGTAATTGGTACAGACGCCAGAACATCGAACTACCGCAATCAGTCATATTTCCCCAATTGAAAGTGAACCTTATTCTTTTGTGATAAAGTTGAAAAGAAATTTGACAGGTCGGAGTAGCTGGATGTGCTGGCGTCTGTACCTATATAATATGTATTTTGGTAAGAAGGAAATTAAAATAATTAACATGGAGAGGGCTAACATTACACCATATAAGGACAATAAAAATGACGTCCACTCGTCCTCCTGCCCACATCCACAAATCTAGGAGGCCCCATAGTATCCCTATACTGTGGTACAGTGGTTTAAGCGCAGACGTGTTTTCTCTTAATAAGCATGCATGGCAAATTTAGGAGATCAACTAGTTCCGATGGCAATTATGACAACATACATTAGTGTAGGTAAGTATACATGTTAGGTAGTATAAATACTCTCTTCAGTTTATTCCGGTCTGCGCATACTATAGTCTACGAACGCCATCTATTATCATGTAACAGGATTACGACGCAAGGCTGTCGCTTATATACTGTCACATAATCTGATTCCAACTTTTCACTTTGCAAATGTTCACTAAATTCTATGCTCACTTTCAAAGAGTTTAACAAAGTGGTGCTCACACCATACGAAAATAAACTCTTGCTTTTTGATTTTGATATCTCTTATAAAGAAGCAGAACTAGAATGTCAATCACGCTTTTTGTGTGCCGATAGCGCTACCTGTGGCAGCATTCTAGGCAAGAGTTAGCGTAACTCGTAAGTTTGAATAGGCTGGGTAGAAACTTCAAATCAAAATTCCACAAATAAACAGTGATTAGATTTCCTAAGGCGGGCGTTGTCTTTTTATACAACAATAAAAAAAGAAAGCTACCTATATATCGACGTATATAAAGCGACCTGTCTAAATTGATTTTAGAAAGTGTTCAAAAGTTGGTTGGGATACAACTTATTGGTATTATAGTTTTATTTATCTCGAAATTTCTGATCGCATAACTTGTTGCCAGAAATAAGGAATAAAATTAATTAAGTTTAAAAAAACGATTTTCTGACTGAGTTTTACTAAATATATAGATGCCTACTCTCTATGAACATTATGGTCGCCCTAGACTATTGTCTCTTGTATAAAGTTGAAAATAAATTTTCTCTGAAAGTAGGTACAGACGCCAGCACATCCAGCTACCCCCATCTGTCAAATTTCTTTTATCGATTTTCCACTTTATCACATAAGCATAAGTTTCACTTTCTATTGGGGAAATTTGACAGATTGGGGTAGCTTGACGTGCTGGTGTCTGTACCTATGTAATTTAGAGGAACGAACGATATGCCATGTTTTAGTTAAGAAATAGTTAATACTTTTTTTCTAATTTGCGGTAATCTAACATGTTAAGCCTAGTCAATAAAGTTTAAAATATTGGGCTCCCAGTTCTGATATTTTAGTAAAATTCTACTTTCATTTAGTTCTTAACAATTGACTTTTCTGTCGTTTTGTCTTTTTAACTAATTCACTTGTATTTCTTCAGATAAATTCATGTTTTGCAGATTCCTCAGTTCAGACAATAATGAATAGAGGGCACTATATATACCGCTATCAATCTGTAATGAAATATTCTGCAGATCACAGAATTTCTTATAATATTTAAGAAATTCTAAACTAAATTCTTAAATAAAAATTATGTAAAACAGTAACTTAGAAAAGGCAGTAGCTGAAAGTGTACAGTCAAGTATTCGAAGTTATGTACTTATATACAATTTACATAAGCATACTTATATTTTAAATACTAATAATACTATACTATAATAATATACTATACATACAAAATATTACACATCTATTCAGTTACGGCGTTTTGAAATAGGAGGTTACAAAAAGCAGTTAAGAGATAAAAAACATAAATTATGAAGATAATTTAAACCGATAACAAGTGTATTTTTAAAGAAATTTTGAATGAGGTCAGAGTTTGTGCACGTCTTATTTCTACAGGAAGTAAATTCCATAGCCGAGCTGCTTGGACAGAAAAAGATTTATCAAAAAAATCTGTAGAGTGCACTGGAATATGTAGTTTTAAGTTCTCTGATGATCTCAAAGACCTAGAATGTGTATCACAAACGAATTTAAACTGTTGCTTAAGGTTAATGGGAGCTGTTGGATTAAACAAAATATTGTAAAGGAGACAAAGTATGTGAGAATTACGGCGAAGTCGGATTGGTAACCACTCGAGTTTTTTACGAAATTCGGTAACGTGATCGTATTTGCGGAGTCCAAATTTAATACGAATCTAATACAGAAATTTTGGAGGCGCTCGAGTTTATCAAGTTTGTCCTCTGTAAGGTCAAGATAACTGGCAGCAGCATAGTCAAGAATGGGAAAAAGAAGAGATTGAGCTAGTGCAATTTTAGTGGCGGTTGGAAGGAAATTACGCATTCTTCGCAAGGAACCTGCTGCCGCATATAATTTTTTTTTCAGTAATCAGTAATCATTTAATTGTTTTAATAAACATAGGTATACAATACATTGGTGTTAATATAAAATAAAATTCCGCTATGTTTTGCCGAATATAATCGGCGTACAAAACTGATGTGGTCGACATAAAATCTTTTTATTAATTTTTATTACACATTAAATTTTATTACACATTACACATGTCAAGGAAACTAATAAGTGGAACCTTTGTAACTTTGCTTATCATCTATGAAGTCTGATTGAGTAGTAACATCTCTGCACTAACAACTCAAACAAACATTTTTTAAATGAGTCAATGCATTCCTGATTTCGGATGGGTGGCGGTATTTATACCAAGGACACTTTTTGCGTATAAGGCTGTAATGTGGGGTGTAGCACGAATGGTATTTGAATGACGTCTAGAGCCAAGAGTGTCAAATAGCTGAATGTTACTCTTGACAAATACGCACATCTCAAATATGTATATGGATGAGTAGGTAAGTATAGTGCTACAAACTTATCTGGCCCGGTGGCCAAAAGTAGAACTAACGACGCCAGTTTGAAATGTCAATGGGCCTGTTATTCCATGACATTCCTGCCATTGAATGTTTGTTGCGCGTATTTATTTTTCTTTATGTGTTTTTTAATTGTGAAAAATGCCGAAAGCTTTAAAAAGTGATGCGAGGAATGTTATATTACAAGTATTGAATTATATGAAGGAAGAAAAACGCCATCAGGCACCAATTATACCCTTCAATAAGTTGTATGAACGCGTAGCTGCTGCTACCAAAGATATTATAATATAACAAGATTACGCACTCCAAGATTTAGTTCAAAGTAAAATGAACTCAGTCTTTAAGATACAGTCCATTTCTCTTTGTAGTGTACCAATAGGAAAAAACGGACCACTTGAGAGGCTCTCGTTTTGGAATCTGTCCCTGTCTAACAGATGGCCAGCCTAAAAATAACTTACTTGACGTATAAAATAGTAGAATTTGTGGTCAAACACCTAGGATTATGTTTTCATATAACTATAATTAAATATTTTTTTATTTATTTAAGACGTACACAACGTTTTTTTAAACTATGTCTTATTCTTTGATAGCTTTTTAAATACATTTAATTTGGGTTTAGTAAATTCAATAGCAGTATTTATAAGAAATGACGTTTACCACACTCAATTTGTAAACAAATATGGTGAATGTTTGTTTTGGAATTATTTATCGTATTGTGCTCCAATCCAGTTCCAATTTGCTTAAAAATGGTTTTAACTTGTTGCGTAAAAGGGTGTAAAAGTGAGGGTCATCTGGGGAGTGGTATATCTTTTCACAAGTAATTGTTATCTTGTAATGTTTCTATATTTTGGCTAAGTTCAGCAACAGGGTAACCATTTTTTACGTATTTAATGGATCGTTTTTCCCAAAAACGAGGAATTGAAACAAAAATGGATGAATATTGTTCCCGGTAAATAATAATCTGATATAGCAATGATATAGCAAACTGTTTCTGTAATGGATCGTTTTTCCCAAAAACGAGGAATTGAAACAAAAATGGATGAATATTGTTCCCGGTAAATAATAATCTGATATAGCAATGATATAGCAAACTGTTTTATTACAAATAACATTCACATTAGTTTTAGAGTTTTTGCACATTGACACAAAATACTATTCCCCACTACCAGCCACTAAGCATACCTACTCGAGATTGTTGCCTCTTACAACAAACGATTTTTCCAACCTGTCGTAATGTATATTAGGTATTTTATACCTACGTAATAATTGTCTGCTGTGTGGTGACGGCGACAAATATCAGAATCAGAATATCATCACCCCATCTCATCCCGTGGGGTGAGGCGTAGAAGTCGACCCGAGGGAATATCTACCAGAGGACGGGAAGCAGCTTCCTTCTGAGTACTATAACCATCATACTGCGATCGCCAACCCGCCTGCCAAGCGTGGCGATTATGGCATATCCCCTCAAGATGATTCTTGAGGGAGGCTTGTCCAGCAGTGGACTTATTTAAGCTGTAATGATGATGATGATGATGAATAATTGTCTATTTCACTATATCTAACACTAAAACGAGACTACTGTTTCCTCGTGTCAGTGTTTGTTATGAGTAAATAGGTAAGAAATAGACAATTGCTACACTCTTATTAATAACAAAAGATATAAAATTATCTCAGTTGTTTAGATTAAGCCACTTAGAAGATATTTTCAATTAAGGTAGTGAGTATAGTACTATCCGTGGATTAAATTTAAAAATCGGGCCTGTATGTAGTCTATTAGTGTTACCTGATTTTCACAATCTAATCTATATTGAATATATGTATTACAATAATTATCCTAGAATACTATAGCCGACTGACACAAAACACTTGTTGCGAAAAAGAATATAAGTAAATAAAACATATAATATACTTGAAAACTATTTGGATACATTACGAATATATAATATTTGGAAAGTCTATTGCCTTTGTCCAAAATATCTACCACTACTCACACTTACATTAGGCGGGAATTGTACTATAAATAATTATATAATTTCCAAACGTTTAAAAAATCTACAAATAATCTTGGTATAATTTAATTTATATTGCTTGCAGAGAGGCATACAAAATAAAGAAAGTATAAGTAACGAAAACATCTCGAATACGTATACCTAGGTATGCAGTGGGGCGAACAGTAACTTTAAAAGCACTGCACAGGTTCTCATAAAAACAAAATTTTAAATTTGGCGCGTTAAAACATTCGCATAATTCCGCGACGCATGGTCACTCTATTAGAAGGAGATGCCATCCAAAACAGCTACTTCTTGCTCGGGCCGTTTTTGCTCCCTCAGTGCGCAATCTTGTTATATTATAATATCTTTGGCTGCTACAGGTTAGTGTTGTCAGCTTCTGAAAAAATACGAAACTCCCCCTCGCATTTTAAATTAAAATACATATTTTAAAATATTCATTTTTTATTTAATTCTAATTATTCCTTTGTAGGTGTCCGGGAGCGATTTGTAAGAAAACTTGTGAAAGAAAAAGAGTAAGCAGATGCAAAAATTTATAGCAGATCAGAATATTGGTAGATCGAATTCTGAAATCCTATCATTGATTGCAGAAGCTTTTGATAAAATAACAGTCAATGAATGGCAAAAGCATTGCAATCATGTGAAAAAATATTGAAAATGTGTATCGAAAAAGGGATGGATACTTAGACGAGCTTTTCATCATTCATTTAGGTAGTGATCGTGAAAGCGAAAGCAGTGTTTCCGATAATGATGATAATGAAATGACTTCTGAATTAAACCATTCCGGTTTCAAACTGGCGTCGTTAGTTCTACTTTTGGCCACCGGGCCAGATAAGTTTGTAGCACAATATATTTGTTTTTTGATTAAATGTCATTATTTTTGTTTTGTCAAGGTTTACTTTTAGATTATTAGTTAATAGCCATTCAATTATATTTTGGAGGTCAGTGTTAATATTATTTTGGAGAGAATTAATGTCATTGCTGGAAAATAAGATGGTGCTGTCATCAGCAAAAAGAATAATTTTATTGTTGCAGACTTTGGGCATGTCATTAATGTACATATTTAACAATAAGGGACCAAGTATGCTTCCTTGGGGAACACCATAGGTAGTAATTGCAGGACTTGAAAGGTATGTGGTGTCAGTTTTAGTAACTGTGTTAATTCTGTTGATAGAAGTTACTTGGGTACGGTTGTCTAAATACGATTTCAGCAGTTGTAGTGAATTTCCCCTTACTCTATATCGCTCTAGTTTATTGATGAGAATAATATGATCTACATGATCAAACGCTTTAGACATATCCATAAAGAGGGCCACGACTGGGATTTTTGTGTCAACATTAGTTACAACTTTGTTCATGAACTCGTAGATAGCCATGTTTATTGATCTGCGCTTTCGGAATCCATATTGTTCTTTAGCTATAAGGTTGTATTTTTCAAAGTAGGTATAAAGTCTATCGTAAATTACCTTTTCAAATATTTTTGAGAATATGGGGATCAGAGCTATTGGCCTGTAATTCCCTATTTCCTTTTTGTCATCATTTTATGGATAGGTTTAATGATAGACACTTTTAGTTTATCAGGAAAATAACCATGCTCAATACAGAGATTAATAATATGACTCCTAATTGGCGCTATATAAATCGCTACTTTTTAACTACATTAGTAACAATTCCATCATATCCGTGGCAAGTAGTGTTGTTTAAAGAATGAATTATATGAAAAATGTCAAGGGGAGTTTTGGGTGCCATAAAAAATGAATTTGTACTAATGTCAATGTTTGAATATGTTATTGTCGGTGTGACAATGTGTGAAAAATAATTGTTGAAAGCATCAGCAATTGATTTGGGGTTATTAATATAAGTGTCATTAATTTTAATACGTGTGCTTACATTATCTTTGGGAAAAATATGATTAATTTTTATTTATAATTTTCCAAGATGCTTTTGACTTATTTTTGGATTTGTTAATAAAATTCTCATTTTTGGTCTTCTGAGTCAGTAATATGATTTTTTTAATCGATCGGAGTGCTGTTTTAGCGTTTGTTTATTTTTCGTATTTGGGACACGCCTATATTGACATAGTAGTTCTCTTTTTCGTTTACAACTTACCCTGATACCTTTAGAGATCCATGTCGTTCGTTTTCGTAGCGACATTTTTCTTTTTTGAATAGGAAAGCATAGATCGTAGAAAAGTTTGAATATGTCATAAAAACAGTTTAATGCTTGTTAAGCGTTGTCTTAAGACAGTCAGTTAATTTGCGACTAGTTTGCTCAAGCTGTGGACCCCATGAAAAAGTTTTGTCGAAGTAAACCCCCAGATTTCTTAAATTATCACTAAAAGGTATTAAAGTATTATTAAAGATAATCTGGGGGATCTGTGACCAGTCGACCTTGGATATCATGCGTGAACTACCAATCACAATTACCTGTGTTTTAATGGGGTTCACCGTAAGACCATGTTCCGCACTCCATTGACTTATCCGGCCTAAGTCATTATTGATGATACTAATTGCTTCACTAAGTCGTTCTACAGATGCCTGACTATAAATTTGTAGATCATCTGCGTAAAGGTGGTAGGAAGAAGTTAAATTAAAGGAAATACAATTTATAAATATCGAGAACAGTAATGGAGATAAAACGCCACCCTGTGGCACGCATGCACTAGTATAGCACCAAGAAGAATAAGACTCTTCGATGCGAATACGTTGCCGACGACCAAACAGGTAACTACGAAACCAATCAATAAACGGGGTTCGCTAATTCTTATTTACGTAGACGAAATTAATGAACATGACGAAAAATGGAAAGGCTTCGCTGGCAACCCAAATGTCAATATAAAATAAAACATTTCTTCTTTTAAGCTATTGCATAGCTTCTATCGCGAGCCGTGAGCGTGGGGACCTAATCCAGAAATTCCGTAACGAAAAAAACCTAACACCCGCCACTCCGACCGCCATCTTTCGATAAATACCAGAACTTTTAATGACTTTTTGAAATATCACGCTTGTCTCTTTAGTTCAGCAACCCGCCTTTAGGTGGCATTGGTTGTATTGGAAAACTACCGTAATCATCTGTTTGTGAGAAAGTATATAGGTGTATAGGTATTTATCATCTACGTACAACAGTGAATATCTGTACTCGTATAATTTGTGTACAAAGTGTTTTAAATATAAATAAAAATAAAAAGTGCATTTATTAATGAAGAAAGTCACGAAAAAATATTGAAAGAAAATGAGTTAGTACTCTATTTCATCATCATCATCATTACAGCTTAAATAAGTCCACTGCTGGACAAGCCTCCCTCAAGAATCATCTTGAGGGGATATGCCATAATCGCCACGCTTGGCAGGCGGGTTGGCGATCGCAGTATGATGGTCGTAGTACTCAGAAGGAAGCTGCTTCCCGTCCTCTGGTAGATATTCCCTCGGGTCGACTTCTACGCCCCCCACGGGATGAGATGGGGTGATGATATTCTGATTCTGATATTTGTCGCCGTCACCACACAGCTTAGTACTCTATTTACATTCATTTTATTATTATTATCACAAATGCAGTATTATAAAATAAATAAATAATTATAATTGCATAAGTTGATAAAAAATGCTATGCAATAGCTTTACCGCGGCAGTCTCCGAGTGCCACACGTGTTTTTTTTGGAGTTTTGGCGCCAACGCGGAAAAATGTGCATCAAGGCTCTGTTTCATTTTCAAAAACTGGTGTCAATTCTGGAGTCTGGAGTTTTTATGTGTAAATATAGTGGATTTTTAGACATAACATCTTCGACAACTTACACAAGTGGAAGAAAGTGCGATATTGCCGGTAATTGGTTGGTAGTGCTCCTGCCTACGAAGCTGGTGGTCCTGGATTCGAATCCCGGTAAGTGCAAATATTTGTGTGATGAGCACGAATATTTGTTTCTGAGTCATGGATGTTTTCTATGTATTTAAGTATAAAATTTATCTATCTATATAAGTATGTATATCGTCGCCTGGTACCCATAGTACAAGCATTGCTTAGTTTGAGGCTAGGATTATCTGTGTGACAATGTCCCTAGAGATATATATATATAAAAAAATTGTGATTTTCCGTGTTGAAACCAAAACTCCATGGAAGCCTCTAGTAAAGTCTCCACTGCTTTACTGGGGTAGGACTATGACTTGACTGTGACGGACTTTGACTAAATGACGAAAATCATAAAATATTTGTGTGCGTTACGATTGCTCCGCCACGTTGCCCAAACAGAAAAAACAGCGCTAAAATTTTTGTCGAATTTAGTCAAAATCGAAGGAAACAAACCAAAACTTTGTCAAAGCAGAAATGAAGAAGTTACAGGGGTTTTAATTCGGCCGCGCGAACGTAACGTGGAGGATTGCGCGGCCATGGAGATCTCAGCAACTACTTGGGATAGAGATCTAATTCTGTTTTTTTAATTGAACATTTCATTTGTCAAGAATTGTCGATAAAAGAAGTATGATACTAAGAACATTATTTCACGAAATATTCATCTTAGAAATTATGGCCGCTTAATCATGCACTTGATGTTTCTTTAATCTCGATTATTTCTTCAAAACTTAAGATTCATGCAGTAAAACTGTTACTAGAAGAAAGGTCTTAATATGTCCAAAGTACCAAAAGCACAGAACAGACGAAATCAAGCCAAAACAAAAGTTACTTTGAACGCTAATATCTCATTATCTATAATTGTTAAGATTTCGTTATGAACATCCATTTCGTAAAAACTTTATACTTCACCATGTCAGCCAAATTACGTCCACTGTTCGATCCTCCCAAAAGTTTACAGAAAAACTGGGCGTTCTCTGGTAGGTTTTCCTTCGATGGGGTGACGATATTCTACGCCGTCACCACACAGTGAATTCGTAATTATACATATCGATTTTACGTAAATAGCCGAAACTCGAGCACAAGAAATACTGTTGCCATTACTGTTTCAGAGATGAAATTATAGCTCGTCAATACATAAAAAGACATAAAAGTTGTTCGACAAACGGAAAAAGGAAAGTACACTAAACTGTTTTGATTTAGCCAATTCTACAACAATTTATTCCTCACAGATACATTTTCGTGTAATAGAGCAAAAGATATTCCCATATTAAATGGAAATTATGGTCACTCTTCTAGAACATTGTAAGAGATAACATCATTTTTGAGATTACATTACACGCGTAGAAAACTATTTTGAGGGTAAAACGATATGTCAATCTGATGAGGTTAATATTACGAATAAATGGATGATCACACCGCAATCTTAACAATTATAGATAATGAGATATTAGCGTTCTAAGTAACGTTACGACTGCGCGGCCACGTAACTTTTGTTTTGGCTTGATTTCGTTTGTTTAAATAAACTTTGGTGGAATTAAATGCTTTCAGTACTTTGGACATATTAAGATCTTTATTCTAGTAACAGTTTTACTGCATGAAATCTTAAGTTTTGAAGGAATAGGTAATCGAGATTAAAGAAACATCAAGTGCAGGATTGCGTGGCCATAACTTTCAAGGTGAATATTTCGTGAAATAATCATCTTAGTCTTATACTCCTTTTTACGACAATTGTTGACAAATGAAATGTTCAATTAACAAAAAGAATTCGAAAGATTCTAAATCTCTATCCCTAGTTGCTGAGATCTCCATGGCAGCGCAATCCTCCACGTTACGTTCGCGCGGCCAACTTAAAACCCCTGTAATTTCTTTATTTCTGCTTTGACAAAGTTTTGTTTTGTTTCCTTCGATTCTGACTAACTTCGACAAAAAAATTAGTGATGTCTTTTTCTGTTTGGATAACGTGGCGGAGCAATTGTGACGCACACAAATATTTCAACTGAAGACGAGGCGGTATGGTCTATTATCTTAGCCTGTACAAAGCGCCGAAAACAAAATTAAAAAAAAAAAAAAAAATCTTTTTTTCTTGGTATATTTAGTCTATGGTATAACCTAATACAAATACAAATAAAGCGTCCTGCGGAAATATTATTTTGTGTTACAACTTTTAGAGGATATGAAAGACGTAATAGATGTGATGGCTTTACAAAGCAGTAGGCGTGAAAGGCGATTGCCTGACTATCGCAGTGCTCCAGGTCATAGTTTAGCAACCAACTTTATTTTCGAATGTGGAATTAAACTTGGACTACAACCAGCCACTGTCGCTACGGCTGCAATATTTTATCATAAATTTTTCAAAGAAGTTGATAAGAATGACTACGATTGTTATGTGATATGTACGGCATGCTTATGTGCGGCGGGGAAGTCGAGAGATGAACCGGTGCGTCTGAGGGACGCTGTAAATGTCGCACACAATTCTATCAACCGAGGCGCAGGGCCTTTGGAGCTTGGTGACGAATACTGGTCGTGGCGTGGTGCGGTAGCTCAGGCGGAATTGTTAGTGCTACGATTGTTGGGTTTCAACTTGGATACACCCTCTCCACACAGATATCTCCTGCACTACCTGCGATCTCTTCAAGAATGGTTCCCGCCGAGTCAGTGGCGATCTGCGCCTATACCGCGCTCTGCCATGGCGTTTCTGCAGGATTTCCATCATTCCCCAGCAATATTAGAATACAGAGCACCGCACATCGCTGTGGCATGTCTTACTCTAGCTCTTCATGTTTTGGGAGTTTCAGTGCCTTTAGCATCAACATTAGATGACGATGCTGCTTGGTATTCGGTACGTAATTTGTGTACATAATAATGCGGCATAATATACTTTAGGATAATTTAGTTTGATGATCCTTGAAATATTTGACTGCATTTGTCATAATACCTACCCTACTACGATCCAAATTTGCCCATGGTAACCAGTCTCAAAGAAGATTAGCAATTTGCACAGCAGATGCTATACTGCACATGTGTGTGTGCTGACACTACTGTGCTACTTTCTATTCCATCACTCTCATGATGGGATGAACACAATAATGGTTAGGTGCAAGACCAATGCCTTTACATGCTCTGCAATTCACAGGGGTGTAAGATCGCCAACTTCCAGGCTTTGTACTGATATTTTGTACAGAGAAATTATCATAACAGAAAAGTCACAAAATTGTTTTTAGCACACATGCTGGACACTATAATTAGGACCTCATTATCTATGGTAGAACATCAACAGCTATGTAGACTAGTTACGTAGTTACCTCACTACTATTTCAGAACCCTTTTTTTCAGGTGCTGTTCCTATTTAGGGCAAATATTTGTCTGTTTGCTTTTATACTATGAATTGCATGTTTGTGTATTACTTTATCCTATGGGAAGTATTTACTTTAGTGTTAAAGTGGGTCAAGGGGGCCCTATACCTAGTTTAATCTTATGACTACAACCAAGGTCCTTAACATACCCTCCAAACACAGAGAGGCGCTCATAGCTAGATGCTCTCGCCGGTCCATAAGCGAATGGTGAGGTTAAGCAACTAGGCTTGCGGTCAGTCCATAGATGGGTGACCGCCGAAGTGGATTAATTTCTGGATATCTCCGTGCTTTGGAGGGCACATTAAGCTGTCGGTCTAGCTTGTAGTCATAAGACAACAGTCATTAAGCCATGTCAGTGGCCTACTGGGCGGCTTGAGCAACTCTGACACTAGGGTGACACACATAACAAGCAACACAGAGAAACTCTGAACTGAACCAGTTTTGTGGTCACTCATCTTTAGACTGACTGCATGCCTATGCTTATATGGCAGTTGACTAATCTCTGAAATGATATTATTGTGATAATTTTAGGATCCTGGGTGAGGGTTAGATTTTTACTGTACTAGCTTATTTTATTAATCACCACTAAATTTTCACAGGTATTCACAAAGGATTTACAGAAAGAGAAAAATTGGGAGATCATGGAAAAAATTATGCAGGTCTATGGCCGAGAGCCAGAACCAATATAACATTAGTAATATTCATTTGTGACTTGAGGTATACTAGGTTTAAAAATACAATTAATGTGTGAGAAAATAATTGTTTTTTATTAACCTAATAGTGTTGGTCCATACCATCTAATATCTTTGGAAGTCCTAGATCATAAACAAAAGTGCTAATGTGCCCAATACTTCTCTATCACTTTATCTATACCAATCTTGACCTTGACTATTCATAATCAAAGTACCTACCTAAGTTTTTGTAAGATTCTTGACCATTGAAAACTATAGTTGATTGCAATATTTATTTTTATTCATTTCATGACAAAGACTACTATACAGTTAGACATGAACCTTTTATTCATTTTACGATGAAAAATTAACTAAACTACACAGACTCTTACATCTCTATTGACAAGTAGTTAAATTTATAAGAAATAGTTGCTAGCAGAACAAACAATAAACACACACGGCACATACCAGGTAAGTTATGTGGGTCCTCCTGGAATAAACCCAGTCTTACCACTAAAATCGCCACAGTAGCTATCCTTGCAATGCGTTTAACGGAAGCTCCGGGTAATCGAGAACAATCACTACCCCTGTTTAACACTGCAGCTTTTGTCGAGGCTCATGGCCCACAAATGTTTAGGCTCATTACTTCATTAGGCAATCTTATAAGTTCTCAATATGTTAATGTTTTAAAGAAAATAAAAGGTAAGTATTGAAATAATTCTCAGAGTAATAAAAGTTACACTCTTTAGGGTTACAATACTAGCCAAACCTTAAAATACAGTGTGGGGTTATGTGGCAACTGGCAATAGTTTTAAACCCTGAGGTACTGTGGAGCACCCAACTTTTTTAGGACACTAAAAGTATCTTCATCATGTCAGCAAAAGTACGTCCACTGCTGGATAAAAGCCTCCCCAAAGAATGGGGGGATATGCCATAATCACCACGCTTGGCAGACGCCGGGCTGGTAGGTATTCCCTCGGTCGATTTCTACGCCCCCCACGGGGTGAGATGGGTTGATGATATTCTATTCCGTCATCACACAGCAATTTTTTTTAAATTCAGTTTTACGGCTCTGGCTTCTTCGGCCTTACGAGCCTTCCGTAAAATATATTTTTATTTCATTTATTTTCGTCATGTCAAGTAAAGTCCCTCACAGTCAAATCATACGTAGTCCTTGTCGTACCCCAGTAAAGCAGTGGAGACTTTACTAGAGGCTTTATGGAGTTTTAGATTTTTTTTTTAAGTTTAATAAGTTTATTTCCAATAAAATACATAAGTAAAAGTGGTCTAGTCCTCGCACTAGGTTTCCCTGTGTTGCGAGGGTTAGGTCCTTCCAATTGTGGTTAAACCACTATAGATTCAACACACAAAATCGCAATTCACGGCAATAAGGCACTTTCCTCCACTTGTGTACGTTGTTCATGATGTTATGTCTAAAAATCCACCATATTTACACATAATAACTTGATATTACACCAGTTTTTGAAAATGAAACAATGCCCTGATGCGTCTTTTCCACGTTGCACAGTGGAACGAATGTATGGGAGCGGTTGGACGTAGACATGTCCGAAAAAAAAGAGTAAAATTATGCCAAACTAATGATGCCATCTTATTCGATTACTTAATGCCTTCATAACTTGTGGTGATGAATTTCTTCATAACTCCCATATTTCGGGAGTAATTTGAGAAAATGTGAAATTTTACTATGAAAATGAGTGTATCGAGCTCTCTCCCTCCTGATTCCGGGCTTGTTTCAAGTAGCGGTCTCTAATATCATAATGCTAATACTAAGAGCTATATTTAATACTAAGACACATAGTGCGCCAAATGTGCACTTTCTGGGATAAAGAGTGATGTTTATTTTATGACACAATTTTTTTATTTTTTGTTTATTTTGTTGATTAAAACCGTTTTTCTAAAGGTTTACCTTATTACAATAACATTTCTGAGCAGCCAATTAGAGAAGATATAAGCTAATTAGGATATATAATTAGGGACTTAAGGTTTACATATAAAACTGATGCACTAATGATTACTGATAAGAACATTGCTATTATTTAATTACTAAATGGCTCTTAATACACTAATTTAGCATGCATCATTTACTAATTATCACAATAACTAATTACCTTGCAATATTTAACAAAGGATACCTGGGATACCTGGATTTTATATAAATAGGTCACTATTAGTAACTTTAAAATCAGTGTTGATTTACACCTCGTTGTATCCAAGCTAATCTCGCAATGTATTTTCCAAATTTTAATACAAATCTTGATATTCACGTTGCTTTATGCGCACGCGCACATAAAGATTTACGCGACTTTAACTATTTGTTCAGTGTTTTAAAAGATAACAGTTGTGTTCAGTTATGTGAAAGTGCTGAAACAAGTTTAAAAGACTGGTGTCGTCGATTTTGCTACCGCATTTATGCAAAATGGACAAAGTCTGGAAGAAGCACAGATAAGTTTCGGAAGAAACATGAGATTTGGCTACAGGCTGCAATTCAATGGCCGGAATTACAGAATGAAAATATGGAACCTTCTACAGAAAATATAAGTGACGTCATCGAGCCCATAATTTCTCCTGCTAAATCTGATGCTTCAACTTGTACACATCCTAGTCCTCGTAAATCTTCAACTTACTTAAAAGTCATACTCTCATCAGTTCTTGTGAATATTTTTGTTAATATATATTTCTGTATATATATAATATATTTATAGACCTCTTAATAAGTCTGTCTGCGGTTTAAAGTAAATACAAATGGGGAAAAAACGTTTTTTTTTTTTAATTTTCATTTCCTTTTATCCCAGAAAGTGCACATTTGGCGCACTATGTGTCTTAGTATTAAATATAGCTCTTAGTAATAGCATTACGATATTAGAGACCGCTACTTGAAACAAGCCCGGAATCAGGAGGGAGAGAGCTCGATACACT
Source organism: Pseudoips prasinana (assembly GCA_951640165.1). Classification (NCBI taxonomy): domain Eukaryota; kingdom Metazoa; phylum Arthropoda; class Insecta; order Lepidoptera; family Nolidae; genus Pseudoips; species Pseudoips prasinana. Next base: position 23,063,358 of record OX621251.1, on the reverse strand, counting down.
CATTTTCATAGTAAAATTTCACATTTTCTCAAATTACTCCCGAAATATGGGAGTTATGAAGAAATTCATCACCACAATTTATGAAGGCATTAAGTAATCGAATAAGATGGCATCATTAGTTTGTCATAATTTTACTCTTATTTTTCGGACATGTCTACGTCCAACCGCTCCCATACATTCGTTCCACTGTGCGTTGGCGCCGAAATAAATGATATAAAAATATATTTACTGAAGGCTCATAAGGCCGAAGAAGCCAGAGCCGTAAAACGGATATAAAAAAATATATCAGAACAAACTTGTTTCATCTTGCTTGGGAACTTATCGTTGTCAATAACATTCTTTAAATTACTTTTATTTATTTAATCCCTTTCTAATACTTTCTTTGGAACTCTTGTAAACAAATTCGTGGTCTTATTTTTCGGTTCAAAAATCTCCTCATAGAGTCTACTTAAAATTTTCTATAAACATGAGCTCCGACGACGAGACCGAAGAATTCTCATCATGGAAAGGTGTTCCCGCCACTATAATATGCATAAATATTTACGATCCTGGCCACCGCGATACAGCGAAAGTGGGTTACGCAGCTACATGCCGTATGGTACGTCAGTATTTACGAATTTCCAGCTCCCATTTCATAGGTGTATGTTTGTTTGGCACCGAAGCCTCTAACTCGACAATATTTGGAATTAAAAGTGTAGAAGAAGTGTTCCCTCTTACACTACCGACACTGGACGAGTTCATGAAACTTAAAAAAATCGACATATCTACTGTGAAGCAAGCTCCAGATTTGGTAATTTCTGATGTCCTCTGGTACTGCAGCAAAGCGTTTGCTAGCTGTAAGAGACAGCTCTCGTCTCGTAATGTTATCATATTGTCTCGTTTTGATATTCCACCATTACAGACTGACCAAAAACCAGCACTGAAACGAGTTGTTGACTTGACAGATTCTAATATTGAAATAAGGCTAATAAATATTTCTGAAGAGGACTATATAATTGATCAGTTCTATAAAGACTTTTTAACTAATGCCAATAATTCAGATGATGAATTTCCAAGTTGTGTATGGGATCATAAAGAAGTTGAGAAACTGATGCATAAGCAGTCACATCGCCATCTTGCTGTAGCTCGGTTAAGTTTTGAAATTGGTGATGGTCTAGCTCTTGGAGTTGGAGTGTACAGTCTATTGAAAGGATATGGCCAAACACAGCAAAAAAAGTCTGTCTTACACAGAGATACCAATGCTGTTCTCACAACTGTTAACAAAACAATGAAAGTTAAAATGAATAATGATACTGATATGGACATTGATGAAGAAGAGTCGAAACCAATGCCTGTGTTGAAATCTGAAATACTTCATTATCAAACAATTGGTGAAGAGAGAATAGAGTTTACTGATGATGAAATGAAGACACTCAGGAACCCATTTGGCCCTCCTATGTTAAAACTTCTTGGGTTTAAACCAGCCACAAATATTTGTAAAGAGAAATGGTTTTTAAAGACTGGTTATTTTTTGTTTCCAAATGAAGGTGTAATTGAAGGTTCCACTTTAGCATTTAAAGCTCTTCATCAAGCATGTTTAGAGACAAATATGGTTGCAATATGTGTTCTTTGTACAAGGGTCAATGCAAGAACAATCATTGTAGCTCTCTCTCCTACAAGTAAGCCATTGGGCTTAGATGCTGATGTAGGATTTGATATAATTCACATACCATTTGTAGAGAATGTGCGGGACATTCCTATTTTTGAAGATGATGAAGACATACAAATACCTAGTGCACCAAATAAAACTATTATGAAAGATATACTCCGCAAGTTGCAGTTTGATTATAAACCTGACATGTTTGAGAATCCAAAACTGCAAGCACAGTATAGAGCTATAGAGGCAATAGCACTAGAGGGGTTAGATATTGACCCCTTCACAGATACAACAAAACCAGATCAAGAAAGATTTGAAAATCTTCAGGATGATATATTTCATGAAATATTTGGACCTTTTAATGTTGTAGTTTTAAAGAAACCAGCATCATCTAGAGGAGATGGGCCTGAGTGCAAGAGACCAAAAACTGAAGGTATTGATGAATCTTTATTAGAGCAACGGCTTAGCACAAATAAAGTAGAAGCTTACACTGTAGCTCAGTTGAAAGATATATTAAAATTTAAAGAAATTCCTAACTTACCTGCACTCACTGGCTTGAAAAAAAATGACCTTGTAGAATTAGTTTATAAACATTGCAAATGAATAGAAAGAAATGAATACATTTTTGATATTTTATTAAAGTTTATTTTTTATTGTCGAAAATTTTTTGTTGGAATGTAATAGATGAGCTTCACACATTTATTAATGTACTCACATGCAGATTGCCAGGAGCTCTCTTGTGAGTGAGTAGGTAGTGGATATTTTCACATACAACTTATTCCTTGGAAAAATGAATGTTTTGTATCTTTAAGAATTCACTGTGATGCTGTATTGATTAAAATATTGAAAAAAAATATCTTGTTTTATTCTCATTGAAAATGAAATAAAATGCCAATAATTGTTGGCATTGATGGGCCTGTTGGTGTGGTTGGCAAATGCTTGCTTTTCACGCTGGAGGTGGGTTTGATTCCACCCAGGACAGATATTTGTGTGTATGAACATGTCAGTTTGTCCTGAGTCTGGGTGTTAGTTATCTATATAAGTATTATATCGCTGGTTTGCGAGAATATGGACGTAATTCAAAATTCTGTCAAATTGAATTCTGTATGACAAACAATCATAAATCTGTGATATTTTATCGTGAATAGAGACGCAACGCCAATTTCGCGCCAGTTTTCGTTAAAAAGAGACAGCGTCATTATCCGTTCGAGAAAAAACACTCGAAGCGTAATCACAAATAAAGGCTCATCTCAGATCAGCCAAAGACAAAAGAGTGAACGCACGGTCGATTCTCGAAAATACCGACGTATTTACAGTTTGGTTGCAACAATTATTGTTTATTTTTTCAAGAATATTGACATATTTAGTGATCCGTCGTTGTTCCTGATAAAAGTAAGTATCTTTTTATATCTTATTTCTATTTAAGCCTGTATTCTTGAATAACTAAGGGTGATTGCTTATGATATTGTATTTTATACCGAACTTATGTTATTTGAGTCTATATTGACGAAAAATAAACAGATTTTATTTTGTCGTAAATAAGAAACGTCGTTAGTTTTGAAAAAAATTGGCATGGTTTTGCTTCTTATTACGAAATGCGTCTGTGTTCAAGTAATTTAGACAGAAATATTGAGTAAATATTTTACATTGTTTTCATTGATAATTAATTATTTACGTTAAATTATTTTTTTAGAAAATTATCTTTCTCTGAGTTATTTAAGATGGCAGAAACTTGAAAGAAGCAGCCAGTTAAAATAAAGGAAATGAGGATCAACATGATTTAATGAATAGTGAACAAGAAACTTAGCCTACAATTTTCGTATAGTTGCAGTTTGTCTCAAGTTTATTTATTCTTTCAACTTTTTAAAATATTTTAGGTTCCAATAAACATTGAAGCAGTTTGCCGTTAAATGCGTCCGTAATAAGTTGCGATGAAAATACCGAAAATAATATAAATTATAATAACACATCAGGTAAGCAAAATAAAATCATCGGATTAAAAAATATTATTTTTAATCCGATGTGTAGTTCGTCCTGTTGCAGAAAATAGTTGACGTTTACGCTAGTGGCTGACCGTAACCTCCTGGGTTCGATTGCCGGGAATAACAAAAATGTCAGTGTATCTATTACATAATAGCTTGTTCCTCTTGAAGAAACCCGTGAAATGCATGCGATTACGATAACTGTTCCTTTTGGTTTTTATTCTGTAAATAAATAAATATTTACTGAATTCCAGATAATAATTCCGAAGAAAATAAATTGATTTTGCGACAAAGATCACCATCCATATCGTCATCATCATCTTCTAGCTCATCTTCTTCGACTTCTAGCTCTTCTACCAATAAGAAACTAACTACGAAAATAATGAGACTGCAGTAGAAAGGAAAGTAATTCACGAATAGAAAGTGAACCAGAAGCTATTGAATTGACCCATATGAATGCTGAAAGTGAAGAAGGAAAGGAAGAAAGAGTTTTTATCGGAAGATCGAACTATGACATTGAAAATAATGATTTATCGTCAAATTCTCATGAAACACTAGAAGAGAATGAAGAAGAAAATATTTCACGTGTATCAAACCAAAATATTACACGTAAGAGGAACATTCAGCCAGAACTTTGGAAATCGAATATACCAAAACGTCTAAGAAATGCAGGGAAAGATAATAAATTTATGTGAGACACGATTAGGTCCAGGATGTACAGAAAAATACAAGTTAAAGTGTAACACAAAGTTTGATGATGAGACTCAACGCCGTATTTTTGACGCATATTATAAATTACCTGATTTGAATTTTATTTTTAATTTTGAAAGTAAAAGAACTTGAAGCATTCAAACAAGGTTTTTATTACCTGAAAATAATGTTACTTTTGTATGTTATTAAACCATTTTTACTTGTTATACTTAAGTACAAAAGTTTTTAACACTGTTGTTAGTTTTAATTTGGATTTTTATGAGGCTTTACAGCTAAATAAATGACATAAGTTGATTTTTATAATTTGGATTCTCATGAATAAGGACTGATGTCTGAAACCCCCCTCTGTAAGACGATTTTTTTAATAATTTTAATAATAACTCTAAAATGTTTTTATATTTTTTGATGCTACGATAAATTTTCCTTTAATCACTAAAGTCAATCCCTCAATAAAACATTTACAATTTGCGGTATGCACTAAAACATTTAGAAAGAAATTAAAAAATGCCATTCTCTAAAATCAACGATTTTTAGTTCTGTCGCTATTCTCGCAAACCAGCGATATGTAGTATATGAGTTATCTGGTTTCCATAGTACAAGCTCTGCTTAGTTTGGGATTAGATGGCCATGTGTAAATAATGTTTCAGGATAATATTAGAATTAAAAGTTACTAGGGAGTATTTCAACGACAAATCATTCAGCCATTAAAGCAAATGAAATAATGAAAATGCTAAGAATATTATCTAATAAAGAATCCACCTTTTCTCACTAACAATTTGTGATGCTAACTACTCCATCAATACTTATTACGTAGGAAAACCAAAAACCCTTGTAACTTTTACAAATTTATGGTTTTGGGAATCATCTTTTACAAATTATTACAAAATCGCATAGGATTCTTTTCATAATTTTGTAACAATGTCTTGGTTTTTCTTGCTAGACGGGGATGTGTGCGTTTCGACCGCACGGCCACGACAAAATTAAGAAACTATGCCAAGATTTTGTAATAATTTGTAAAAGTTGACTCCCAAAACCATAAATTTGTAAAAGTTATGGATAAAAATTTATAAGGGTCTGAACGTAGCCGCGCCATTGAAAGGCGGAGGACCACGCGGTTATGGAGATCTTTACAACTAAGCGTTGCAGAGACCTTTTTTTGAACAAAATTTGTCCCAAAAAATCCCAGATTCATATTTTAGGCGTTGTAAGACTAAAATCCCATGGCCGCGCCATTGAAACGGTGATAAACACGTTATCGCCGATATCTTTCTGATAGAGGAACCGAGATGTCTGAAGATTGTTATAAAGCCCAAGTTTGAATTTGTCGAAATTTGGAAAATACAAAATAAATCCTAAGTTTATTTTAGGAGCTGTAAGACAATAACCCCTTGGCCGCGCCATTGAAACACGTTATCGCTGATATAGATCTTTCTGGTAGACGAAACCCGACGTCTAAAGTTTTTTGTTAACCAAGATTTAATATTGTAAAAATACAAAATACTAGGATTATATTTCAGGAGCTGTAAGACAATAACCCCATGGCCGCGCCATTGAAACAGTGTCTTCACTGTCTGTTCACATAATGAGAAAAATAATATTTTTTCTTCTTTTATCGGTAGTTCTCCATATTAATAGGTATAATCACCCCTTGCAACCAGCGACAATCACGCCTAGTCGAATTTAAATTTTCCGAATGTAAATCTAGATTATTTGTGCATTTTCACAAAGTTTGACAAATTGAATACCTACTAGGTACGTTTTACAGACCACTGCGATTCTTTTTCAGAAAGATATCCGCAATAAAGTTTTAATGGCGCGGCCATGGGGTTATTGTCTTACAGCTCCTGAAATATAAACTTAGGATTTTTTGTTGAATTTTCCATATTTCGACATATCAATCCTGGGTTTTATAAAATCTTCAGTCATCTCGGTTCCTCTATCAGAAAGATATCGGCGATAACGTGTTTATCACCGTTTCAATGGCGTATGGGATTTTAGTCTTACAGCGCCTAAAATATTAATCTGGGATTTTTTTTCTATATTTTTACAATTTTTATACGTTATTTAGCTAAATTTCAGGTCTCTGCAACGCTTAGTTATCTCCATGGCCACGTTCAAACCCTTGTAACTTTTTATTTATGGTTTTGAGAGTCAACTTTTGGAAATACTATATTTCATTCTTTTCCTAATTTTGCCATGGCCGTGCGATCGAAATGCACACCACGCGGATGATCAAATGTAACATGGTTAAGTTTAATCCAGTCTCTATATGGTATGAATACATATTACATCCAAAATAATCCATCGTTACTCGCCTGAATGTATATAATACATGACAGTGACATGTGTGTGTCCCCAGCTTCCTCATTGATATAATCAAAATTCTAAGTATGCCATATTTTAAAGCATAATTGGAGCAATTTAAGGTTTCAGCCAGCAGTTTAAAATTGAGTGACGGCAAGGCCTAAAACTACAAAATGTTATAATTGCCAACACCATTATACATAAATTAGCAAAAGTATTCCTATTTTTAAATAGTAAAGTTGGAAGCACTCCCTATTAATTTTCCTCCAAAGATATTAATAATATACCTAACATCTTTTATATTTATATATATTATATTATAATATCTTTGTTTTCCTCAACTACTCAGCTATTTTAGACCACCCCATCGGGTGTGTGTCACGATTGCTCCGCCACGTTATCCGAACAGAAAAAAAAATCGCTCAAATTTCTGTCGAAATTAGTCAAAATCGAAGGGAACAAACTAAACAATTGTCAAAGCGGAAATAAAGAAGTTATAGGGGCTTTAAGTTGGCCGCGCGAACGTAACGTGGAGGATTGCGCGGCCATGGAGATCTCAGCAACTATTTGGGATAGGGATCTAATTCTTTTTGTTAATTGAACATTTCATTTGTCAACAATTATCGAAAAAAGAATTATAAGACTAAGATCAATATTTTACGAAATATTCACGCTGGAAGTTATGGCCGCGCAATCGTGAACTTGGTGTTTCTTTAATCTCGATTATTTCTTAAAAATTTATGATTACATGCAGTAAAACTGTTGCTAGAAGAAAGGTCTTAATTTGTCCAAAGCACTGAAAGGATTTAATTCCACCAAAGTTTGTTTAAACAGACGAAATCAAGCCAAAACAAAACTTACGTGGCCGCGCAGTCGTAACGTTACTGTGAATGCTGATATCTCATATCTATAATTGTTAAGATTTCGACATGAACATCCATTTATTCGTAATATTAACCCCTTCAGATTGACATATCGTTTTACCCCCAGAACAGTTTTCTACGCGTGTAATCTCAAAAATAATGTTATCTTTTACAATGTTCGAGCAGAGTGACCATGATTTCGGTTTACTAGACGAAAATGTACCTATTACGAATAACTGTTGTAGAATTGGCTAAAATAAAACAGTTCAATGCACTTTCCGTTTTCCGTTTGTCAAACGACTTTTATATTTTTTTATGTATTGACGTGTTATAATTTTATCAATGGAACAGTAATGGTAATGGCAAAAGTATTTCTTGGGCTCGAATTCGTCCATTTACGTAAAATCAATAAGATAAGCATAATTACGAATTCACTGTGTGGTAACGGCGTAGAATATCATCACCCCATCATATCCCGTAGAAATCGTCCCAAGGGAACTACCAACTAAACTATTAGAGAACGGGCAGCAGAAACGTTTTTCTGTGAACTGGGGAGTATGTGGAGGAGTATTTTGTCCAGTAGTGGACGTAATTTATCTGACATGGTGAAGTGTAGTGTTTTTATGGTCACAAATTATGCGAAAATATAACGCGATTGGAACAATTTAACGTGCCACATTTAGTTCCTAATTTAGTATGTATTTCAAATTAGGAGCAAAATTTTTGTCGGTTACAAATGCCAGAATTATAAGGCATTTTCGAAATTTAAAATTTTCTCTCAAAATGAAAATAAATACATAGAAATGCTATTCCGCAGGTAGAGTCCCTCCGTTCGAGTCAGTTCTAAAACCATCACATGTAGCTTTGAGTTCATAATTGTAACATTACTGCCTATTTTTCATACCAGTACGGATAAAATTAATACCTAATGTTTAAAATTGAATATTTATTTTAAAAATTGAATGTAGTTTCCGAATGTAATGAAAATAAAATTATTTCTTTCTTTCTTTCTATTAACTGAGAACATTTTTCATTTCCGGAGTACAAGGAGCAATTTCAACTTCAATTTATTTATTGCAATGTCGCGTCATGTGATGAAAACAGAACTAAGTTCCATTTTTTGGCCTTGTTTTGTATGGCATGATTTGAAAATGTGTATAGAAGAAAAGAGTAGTGTATTGAACTGTTTTATATAAGTCAATTCTTACAACAATTATTCCTAACAGGGACATTTTAGCCTAGTAGAGCAAAAGTTATTCCCATATTAAACCGAAATTATGGTCACTCTACTAGAACATTGGAAGAAATAACAAGAGTAGACAACTGTTCTGACGGTAAAACGATGTTTCAATCTGATGAAGTTAACCGATTCAATGCAGTGGACTATTTAACAAACTTTTGCGCCTGGCGGAGAACAAATGTTTCGTGGCTCCTCTGGGGCGCCTAACGCCAGGGAGTTTGATGGCTCCTCTAAGGAGTCTTCCGCCATGTAATGTAACCTATCGTGTTTTTTGTTGTTTTCAATCGCTGCGAGTTTAGTCGCCACCCAAAACCGAACGCAAGCGGTTTAACTGTTCGTTTTGTGTTAATAAAAGTGATTATCTACGTGTATTTACGGAAATGGAAGGTAGGGTGATGGCACCAATTACGGACATTTTAACGAAGCTCATCTGGTATTTTTTTTATAACCGGAAACTTTTTTGACTTATATAAACAATGTTTTCTGTTCCGACAGTGAAATATATAAGTAACAGTAAGATATAACTAAAACATCTAAAAATTCTATGTACTTTGGATAATAAATAAAAAAATCCAGACTATCAAAAACACCAGTAATGTACAACAAAAATGTAGTAATGGACCACCAACTATGGACATTACCTATTATGGATCAATGGTGAGAACATGTCTATGAATGGGTATTCATAGACATGTTCTCACCATTGATGGACAACCATTGTTGGACAGTGTGAATTGTCACAGGTAAACAAATATAAACAAATAATATCACAAATCAGCTTTTATTCATATAATTATTGTTCTCCATATTTTTTTTAACGTGTTATTATCTAAACATACGTAATCAGTCTTTATTGTCATCATCAGACTTAACCGAACATTTGGTGAGTAGTACCTAAAGTAAATAAAAATAATATAACAAAAATGAATCAAATAATAAATCAAATAAAAAAACCGCTTATGTAAGCGAACCGTTATGTAAATGAAAGCTAAAACTTAAAAATTCAGACTTTTAATAATTTCTTAATATCACGTTTAGTCCTTAATCATCACCTTTATAAGAATAATGTGCTAATTTACTTTACTGAGATCTATCAAGATATATCTATTCATTCGTGTATATCTACAACTTGAACTTTTGTGTTTACATATTTTCATACGACTTTTCACTATTATTTCTTAATATTACGTTTAAAATTATCTAAAATTAATCAACGATTTTACATTACTGACATCATAAGACGTAGGTAGGTATATATGTTGGAGAATTATTTAACCAATCTTATTAGATGTCGTATATGTTAAGTAAAAATTTATCCATTTCTTTAACTTTGAAAAATCCCCGATTGTTTAGAGGCAATGGTGGGTTGATTACTTGTATCACATCTTCAGCTTTATACCAAATTTAGTCCGGTTTTTCAGGCCATCTAAATGAGTTCCCAGTCGACAAAATCATAGTGCTTACTTCATACTGATTGGCATCTACATCTTCCGTTTTCCCAGGAAAGTATTCTCCTTCATATTTGACGATAAAAAATTGTCCTTTCGTGACCAGTGGAGTAGTTTTTAAAGAAACTCTCATCTTACATAAAGGTTCGTCATCAGAATCTGAACAGTTTTTGTCGATTTTCTGGTTTTTGTAAAGTCTCTTTGAACCAGAACGAACTCCATGCTTAACATTTTGATTCTCTTTGCTTTTCACAGAACTCTCATTTTGATCTAAATTTTTTATACTATCATCACTTTCGGTGCCTATTAAATCTATATCCGTATCTTCAGAAGTCGTGTCGTCATGATTAGTTTCAATTTTGGATTTCGAATTTAGTTTCTTCTTTTCCATGTTTTTCTCCTTTATTATTTTTTTTTCCAGCCTCTCTTTTGCTCTTTTTTCCTTTTCTTCTTGTAGTTTTTGTTTCTCTATGTCCTTCTTTTTATGGTACTCCTGCCAAGCCTTACTCGTGATTGCAAAAGGGATCTTTTCTTTCTTCTTTCGTTTCTTTTCCTGCGTTTCTTCAGGCCAGAACAGACTCTTTTTAAAGGGCGATGGGACCACTACACCTAATGCAGTTTCTAAGGGATGTTTTTGAGGAGTTTCTTTTTGAAGTGTAGAACTAGAATCGTTATTTTTAGTACTAGGATCTGGCATCTGTTTGGAGGTTGATGGTGTTGGGTTAAATATATCTATCCTATTATTTTCAGATGGAATATTTTCAGCAACTATATCGTTTGCGTAGTCATTTGTAGATTTTTCTAAAGAGTCAGAGATGACTTGACTTATATTATAATTAAGCAACTTAGGTGGAGTAAGTTGATTGATTGTCTCTGGGCCGCCTTCCTCTGATGCAGTTAAACAAGTTTTTTGTTGAATTTGAAAATTTTCCATCGTAGAAATATTAATTGAATTTTCATCTCGTTGCATTTCACCGTCTGACTGATTTGGAGTGGCAGTGTGTTCCTCTGATTGAAAACCAACGTTTTCATTAAAATTTTCGGTTTCTTGAACTTGTGTATCGGATGCCTCACTATTTGTAATCCCAGAAGTTGAGGGCTGAATTTCAGACCCAAATGATTCTTGTTTATTTTTTGCCCAAATTACAAACAATGATTCATCTTCACTTGGTATCGTCTGCTCGACAGTGATTCTATCTTTAAGATAAAGAGAGTTAAACATTTCTAGTTTTCGTTTAGAATAAACTTTGACTATTTCGTCTTCCAAATATTTAACGAATTCGATTTGCTTTGGGTCTACTGCTTCGGCATTTTGGCCTTTTTTTTATTTTGGTCACATCAATGTAGTCCGGTCCAAAAGGATGCAGACCTCTGAACCCATTCCGAACGCATTCTTCAGATATTGAGCAAATTGCATTTTTAAGAAATGGAGCGAAATGTTCTTTTTTTAAAACTTGACCAAGATGGTCGAGTTGCCATTTATTAACTTCTTTTTCCAAGCCACTTTCAAAGGACGAAACACTGCTAAATCCATAGGCTGCAGGATATGGGTTGAGTTGGGGTATAGAGCAATGAGCTCTATTCCATTAGCGGAGCAAAATTTTGACAGATGCAAGGTTAAATGGGACTTATGGCCATCCAAAAAAATCAGAATAGGTTTTGGAATATTTTGTTGCTCTAGCCATGGATTGAATATATTTGTTATGAACTCGTAAAATGTGCTTCCACACATCCACCCTGATTCGGACTTTCCTATGCCCCAATGGTCTGGGACCGTGGCAGATATGTGAGCTGGAACTCTTTCATATTTAAAAACGATCATTGGAGGTGCCAATTGACCAGCAGCATTAGCAGTTATTAATACTGTGAGATTTTCCTTTTCGTCACCACAAAATTGATAGAGATGCTTCTCACCCTGTTTGCAAAGTACTCGTCCAGCCTTTGGGGACAAAAAAAAAGCACTTTCATCAGTGTTAAACATCCGATGCGGATCATTCAAAATTTCACTCAGGCCTTTTTCTTGCAAATATGTACTTATTTCTGTAAACCATTTTCAGATGTCTTCTTCTGTTACATCGTCCCTCGATTTCGAAAGGTTTTGTGCTGTTTTTTCAGTAATGTCAGGGTGCCGTTTTAAAACAGATGAAAACCATTTCTTTCCTGGTTTGTTATTAGTGAAGGGATTTTGCTTTCCTTGTTCAGTAATAATTTTTTGTACGCTCTCTGTTAAAAGTATTCTGTTGACTGGAAAATGCCTCCGGCTCATTCCCAGCAACCACTTTACTAATATCTGCTCTTCATCACTAGTAAGTATGGTTTGGGGTCCCATCGAACACACAGCTGGACTTTTTCCCGAAACTTTGTTGTAAAGGGTTATACGGGGAACACCATGTCTTAACGCAGCTACTGCAATTTTTTCCCCCCTTCGAACTGCATCCAATGCTCTCCCCATTTGTTCAGGTGTATAATTTTTCTTTGGTCCATCTAGGACAAAATAAAGAATACCAGTTATGGACACCTCCAAATACCCAGTAATGGACACCTTGTCCATTACTGGAACATAAATAGCAATTGAAAAATCATAACAGTACATTTGTTTAGAACCTCAACAGAAATACTTTTAATAAATAAAATAAAAAAATATGAAAAACGATAACTTTCGACACATGTCCATTAAAGGATTTCATGAGATATTAAAACCAGTCATGAACAAATTGCGAAAAAAGCAAACGATTCAATTTTGTCATATTAAAATTTGCCCGATTCCCTTTCATTCTATTGTCATTCCATAAAATAACAACACGTTTTATTTTACCACGATACCAAGAAAACAATATGCATAAATATCTACTCAACTCCTTAACGATTCTCACAATAAAAACGGATTTTGTAGTAATACACCGGACAGCAACTTTTCACTCAGCGACTATTTTAAAACAAAATGGCCAATTCATGCCACGTTGTCAATATGACAGCTCAAGGGTCTATAGATTATGATTCAGTGTTGCTCGTTAAGAAAATTAATCACAGTTGCTTAATATTTTGGCTAATTGAAAAAGATGTCCATAACTGGTTCAACGTCCATTATTGGATCCGTCACCCTAAGTGACTTATTTATATAAGGTGTTGTAAACCTTTTCGTAGTTTTAATTGGATTCGTGGATTTGGTATTATTGTAGAATGAAATATGAGCATTTGCGACATGCATAACATAATGATATTATTAATATGTTGTTGATAGAATACTACTAATATACTAGCCGGGGTAGTCACTGAAGCAAAATCACCAAGTCCAGATACACAACCCACAGTCGTCACAAAGGAAAACCAAGAAAATCTAGAAGCGAGCGTTAAACGTTCACAACGAGAGTAGGTACGTCTGATCACTATAAATAGTAAATCAAAACTAAACGAAAGGACAGAAAACAAATTCACACGATCTTATCTAAATAACAGCAAACAATAACATCATAAAGGGTCGGCTCGACAAATCAACAAAGGAAGGGTAACAAAAGCTCAAGCTCACCATATCACTTTGACCTGACCACCTAGCACAAAGTGCGCCTAGGAAAAAGCAGGCGACACAATAAGTGTTTTGGGTACGTCACTGATCATAAAAATTATTATCCCTTTAACAACAACAGACCGCTTTTCTAAGATTCGTTTTTGTAGTAGTTACTTATCTACTTCTTCTGGCAAATAAAAAATATTTGCTGTTCGTGGGACTTGCTAAAACTCGAGAACGGATAAAGCGATTTGGCTAATTTTGTTTTGAAATATTTGTCAATGGTCAGGCAAGGTTTAAACGGTGAGAAACATAAATAATAATTAAAGGAAAATACTAATAACAAAACTTTTTTGCTATAAGATTTTTTTAACATTTGATAATAGTCACATGGTTATATATTTTTTTTTTAATTGAGTGAATTTCAATTAAGGGAAGTCTGTTTCATCAAAAATACATTTAGTCATGTTTGAGTTAAAGGGTTAGTATGCACGTGAAAGATTATTCAGAATATTTAGTCTAAATACTAAAACAATTATAAAAAAAATAGTACGCTTAAATATGTTTATGTCTCATTTGTCGCAGAAATTATGCCGCTAACAAACCGTGTTACAAATCTAATTCGATTTTATATCTGTGTTATTTATAAGGTAGATTTTAGGTTAAATTAAAACCAGGTTTGTTAATATTGTTGTAAGGTCAGGTTAGGTTGGCGTGCTAGGTCGGAAAACCTCCTAGCGAGCCCAAGACTACTGGTCCCATTCGAATATTCATATTCGGTGGGAACAGAAGTTTATGGGACGGTGCACGCCGGGCGCAGGTAGTAATCGTTTCTCGGAATGGGATTAGTCCCACGTGAAAGGGTTACTGCTTGTGGCTAATATTCCGACACAGGGGGGGGGGAGGGGGGGGGGGGAATCTGCCAAGATCCTGTGGTGGTATCTTGGCGGACCTTCCATACATCATCCATGTATGGTTGGCATTCCGCGACGACCACCCGCGTGTTTGTGCCGTGCGCGGGGACCCGTACGGGGGGATGAAGGAGTCCTGGAGGTTGAGTTGGTGAGGGGTCGGGCAGTAGTTATCCCTCACCCGCTACACGCCTCTTTGGTCCGGATTTCCCCTTACACGGGCGGTCGGGGTCTAGCCGGGCCCCAATCAATCGGCTGCGACGTCCGGTCCGTGGCGTCTGGGCTGGCGCCGTGTGCCGGTCTGCAGACGAAGGCGCGCGCCGTGCTGGACGTTGGGCTGTCCAGTATCGGTTCGCGTTGGAGGTCTCGCAGATTGGCATAATCCCATGGCTATACCGCCCAATATCCCTGGTGCTTTTAAAGCATCCCCTTTGAGGGCTCGGTGGAGGGTAGGGAATTGGGTTGGTGAACGCTAATTAAGAATGTTCATGGATCGTCTAAACGATAATAATGGCCAACCTATAGTTAAGGTTACCGCCTTAACTCCTGAGGAGCTAGCGGGTGTGTCAGGTGTAGTGCACCCCGCAGCAGAAAATGAGATGGCAGCAAAGGCTGCATCAAAGACGAAGGCCGTCAAGAAGGTCAGGGGGACCTTTTCTCGCCCGGCCACTCCGGTTCCTGGAGCATCGCGGGGACAAGCGGGCACGGAGAGCGATAGCTCCGTCAGGTCCGCCGTGTCGATGGAGTCGCTGGATTGCCGTGCGGAGACTCCGGGGTCCAAAAGACCAAACCCCGCCGGGCAGGATGGGCGCCAGGTCAAGGCCGCCAAATTGCATGAGGACGCGGACGACGAGGCGGACTTGGCGTTCATTCTGGACCCATTGCAGGCCCCAGCGAACACCAAATACAAGAATAGACTGCCCCGGGTCGAGGACCTGGTAGAGGAGCTACGCCAGCACCCCTCAGCCGACCTGGGTGCAGTCATCCAGGAGTCGCTGGCGGCGGTGGAAAAGGTAGCGGACACGTCCCGCAACCTAAAGGGAAACCTCGTCCGTGTCCTGCGTCTTGCGGCACGGAAAGCTCAGGCGGCCGCCGCCGAGTTACACGGGAGGACCGGCGGGAGCTTACTGGAGCTAGAAAACCAGCAGTTGCGCTCCCAGCTGGCCTCCCTGGAGGCGCGTGTGGCCGCCATGTCGACAGAGTTCGCGGAACTTCGCCGGGGTGAGGTCGTGACCTTTCCGCCTTTGCCGTCGCCACCTAGGCCGTCGCCGTCTCCTTCGCAGCCGCCTCAAACGGTGAGGCAGTCGCCGCCACGGATGCCGGTCGTTAGTATTCCGGCGTCGCCGCATCCGGCCCCAGTGACACGGAGGAGCAATTTGGAAGCTCCTCCCTCTATCCCTGCCCGGGAAGATTACGTCTCGCCAGAAGACAGGTTTGCGGCCATATTAGACCGCAAAATGCGCGAGATGGGGCGCATCTGGGACCAACGTCTGGTCCAGATGCGTCATGAGGTCATGGCCGAGATCTTCCCGGGCAGGGCCATCCGCCCGCCGCTCGCTGGGAGCGCAGCGCCGCCCCAGGTGCCACCCACCGCGAAGCGGGGTGGCCGGCGGAAACAACGGGCTGCCGCTGCGGAAGCTGCTGCGCCTCGGGCTACGGCCATGCCGGCGCCAACTGCGCCACCGCCACCCGCCGAGGGCACATGGGCCCAGGTGGTTGGCCGAAAGGCCAGGGCAAAGGCTGCCCGCCTAAATCGGCCACCGCCGCCTCCGCCTCCAAAGAGGCCGATCGCGCTGCCGCGACCTCCACCGTCCGCGGCAGTGACGATAAACTTGCCGTCGACCTCGGCCACTACCATGGCCGAGGTCATGAAGATGGCAAGGACCAAGGTCCAATTGCAGGACCTTGGCTTGGAGGCGGGCCTTCGCCCTAAGAGGGCATTGACCGGGGGCCTCATTTTGAGGATCCCTGGTCCGGAGGGGTCCGCAAAGGCGGAGGCCCTAACCTCTCGGCTTAGAGAAGCCTTGGCCGAGACGGGTGCGGTGGTGGCGCACCCAGTGGCAATGGGAGAGCTCCGGGTGATGGACCTGGACGACTCCGCTGACCCAACCGAAGTGGCTGAAACTTTCGCCAAGGCGGGGGGGGATGTGCCGTCGCCGACTTAAAGGTCGGCGAAATTCGGTTCTCCCCGTCGGGCTTAGGTTCGGTGTGGGTTCGGTGCCCACTAGTGGCCGCCCGCAAATTAGCGGCACTCGGCCGGGTGCTAGTGGGCTGGATGTCGGTCCGGGTGGTGGCGCTTCCACCCAGAGTTCTCCAGTGCTACCGCTGCCTGGAGAAGGGGCGCGTCAGGGCTCGGTGCACAGGGTGCGACCGGAGCGCGTCGTGCTTCGTCTGTGGCCAACAGGGCCACAAGGCGAAGGAATGCACGGCGCGCGCCCCTCACTGCGTAGTGTGTGCCGACCTTGGCAGGCCGGCAAACCATCGCCTGGGCAGCGGTAGGTGCACGCCGCCCAAAAGAAAGGGAGCGGGACGTCCTGCCACGTCCGCTCCTACATCGTCGCGGTCCAACGATCCGGGCTCTGGCCCCGGTGGGGTGTCCATGGATGTGTAAACATTCTTTCCCCCCCAACTTATTTTGCAGGGCAACTTGAACCACTGCATCGCTGCGCAAGCTCTTCTTGCGCAGACGATTGCTGAGCGTTCGGTTGCCCTAGCGATAGTGGCGGAGCCTCACTCCGTTCCCGACCACCCTCGTTGGTTCGGGGCGGATGGGGGCCTCGTCGCCATTTATTGGGCAGGGGGGGAACGTGACCCCCATTGCACACTCCTGGCCAAGGGGCCCGGATTCGTCGTCGTGGAGTGGGGACCAGCAGTCGTGGTGGGCTGCTACATCTCCCCGAATTGCGGCCTCGCAAATTTTGAGGCGTACCTGGACGGGCTAACGAGCCATATTAGCTCCTACCAGTCCCGTCCGGTACTCGTCCTGGGCGATTTTAACGCCCACTCTAGTGTGTGGGGCGATGCCCGGGACGACGTTCGAGGGGATTCAGTGCTGGAATGGGCCGCCGGACTGGACCTCCGTCTTTTAAATCGGGGTTCAGTCAGCACCTGTGTGCGATGGCAGGGGGAGTCGATCGTCGACTTGACGTGGGCGACTCCCTCGGCCATGCACCTGGTCTCGGGGTGGAGAGTTGCGGAGGAAATTGCCACGCTGTCGGATCACCGACACATCGTTTTCAGCGTGGCCTTCCGTCCGCCCCGAGGCGGCCCTGACCGCAGCAGTGTTGTCCCGCCACGGCGCTGGTGCCTACGCAGCTTGGACCGCGACATGTTGACAGCTGCCGCCGTCGCCATCGCCTGGGGGGCGAGTGAGGGTGGAGAGAGGATCCCGTCCGATCCCAATTAGCAAGCGGGCTGGTTCCGGGGCATCATGTCTCGCATCTGCGACACGTCGATGCCCCGGATCCGTCCGGGTGACAGACGAGGCTCGCAATATTGGTGGTCGGCTGAAATCGCGCGACGCCGAGCGGAGTATGTCGCAGCGCGTCGCCGACACCAGCGGGCTCGTCGGAGGAGGCGAGCCAATGCCGAAGAGGCTGCCGGAGTGCACAGGGCGTATCAAGTCGCCGTCAAGGCGCTATCCACCGCGATAGCGGAAGCCAAAGCTCGGTCCTGGAACGAGCTCATCGAGGGACTGGATAGGGACCCATGGGGGCGCCCGTACAAAATGGTACTGGGCAAGCTCAGACCATGGGTCCCTCCGTTGACGAGTACCCTGGATCCGGATTTCCTGAGGAGGGTGGTGGACACCCTTTTCCCTAGGGTCCAGGACAGTCCCTCGGACCCTCCGTCACCGTCGTACCACCGTCGGACGACCAGTTGGAGGTGACGGAGGGACCGAGCAGTACGGCGACTTGCGGCCCGAAATACCGCCCCTGGCCCGAATGGGATACCGGGCAGGGCGTGGGTTTGCGCCCTGGCAGTCCTGGGGGACCGGTTGAGGCAACTGTTCACCAGCTGCCTCCGTAGTGCCGTGTTCCCCACCTGCTGGAAAGAGGCAAGGCTTGTGCTTCTGCAGAAGCCGGGCAGGACCGCCGATTCTCCCTCGGCGTTCCGACCAATATGCTTGCTGGACGAGGCGGGCAAGCTCTTTGAGCGTGTCATAGCCGTCCGTCTCAGCGAGCATCTGTCGCGCGTTGGCCCCGACTTATCCGAAAGCCAGTTCGGATTCCGACAGGGACGTTCAACGCTGGACGCGATCAACCGCGTCCGCGCCCTGTCGGAGCCCACCGTTCGGTGCGGGGGGGGTGGCGTTGGCGGTGAGTTTAGATATCGTCAACGCCTTTAACTCCGTCCCCTGGCGGGCGATACGAGAGGCACTGGTCTATCATAACGTGCCTCCCTATCTCCGTGGTATAGTCGGGGCATATTTGCGCGACAGGACGATTCAATTCGTCGGTCGGAACGGGATTGAGATCCAGAGAGAGCTCTCCTGCGGGGTTCCTCAGGGGTCCGTGTTGGGACCTCTGCTATGGAGCCTCGCGTACGATGTGGTCCTGCGGATAAGCCTCCCTCCCGGAGTGAGCGTCGTCTGCTATGCGGACGACACGCTCGTCATAGCCCGGGAGGTAAGCTTCCAGCGGGCGGTACGGCTCGCCGAACTCGGAGTTGCGTGTGTCGTCGCGGCCATTTTGAGACTGGGCCTTCGGGTAGCGCTTCACAAGACCGAGGCGCTATGGTTCCACGGCTTACGCCGTAGGGACGCAGAGGTCAGGGTGGGGCGGTACATGAAGTACCTGGGCCTCACCCTAGACAGCCGATGGGGCTTCGAGGAGCATTTCGGGCGTCTGGCCCCCCGAGTGCGCCGGGTAACCGGTTCGTTACACCGGCTTTTGCCGAACCTCGGGGGTCCCAGGGAAGAAGTTCGCCGCCTCTACGGAGGTGTCGTGCGATCCATGGTCCTTTATGGGGCGCCCGTCTGGTCTGAACGCCTGACGGGCGCCTCCCGCTGCAGAGCTATTTTGAATAGCCTGCAGCGTGTGGTGGCCATACGGATCGCACGAGGATACCGGACGGTATCCTTTGAGGCGGCGACACTCCTGGCGCGCCTCCCGCCGTTTGATCTCCTGGCGGCAGTTGACGCGACGGTTTACACCGAGATCCGCGTCCGCCGGGAGAGCGGTGAGGCGCCAGAGCAGACGCTCGTTGCCTATAGGCGGGATGCACACCGGCGCGTACTAACACAGTGGAGCGCACGGCTTGAGTTGCGCCTGAACGCGCGCCAACGTGCCGTCGGTGCTATCCTGCCTCACCTCGAGGCCTGGGTGGGAAGGAAGGGCGGTTACGTCACCTACAGACTGACTCAGATACTCACCGGACACGGGTGTTTCGGTGAGTATCTGTGCCGGATCGGCCGAGAATCGACGACACATTGTCACCATTGCGGGAGCGACCTGGACTCTGCCCAGCATACGCTGGAGGAGTGCCCGGCCTGGGAGGCCGAGAGACAAGTCCTGGTCGCTGAGATCGGACGGGATCTTTCGCCGCCAGCAGTCGTGTATGCGATGCTGAATGGCGACTCCACCAAATGGGACGCCGTGGTCTCCTTCTACGAAGCAGTCATGCTCCAGAAGGAGGGCGCCGAGCGGGATCGGGAACGAGCTGACCCCGCTCGTAGACGGAGGAGGCGTCAGGGCGGCGGCGGCAGCCGTTAGCCCTACTCCCCTCGGGGTTGCGGTGGTAGTATGAGAAGTGTCTTCTACTGCCGCCACGTGCAAGCAGCCCCGGGAAGACAGCGAACTGTTTGTGGCGCAGTCGCTGTGCCGTACTGGCAGGAGTCGGCAAATGGGGAGGGCAACCCACAGCTCTCCCCGGGTGCGTGTCCCGACCATCTGGGACACGGCGCAAAAGAGGGGCACCGGAGCAGCATACCCGCGTTCCCGGGGCTCCCCCTATCAGGCGCCAGAAGAAGCCCACGGCAGGTTAGGTTTAGTCGGTGCGAGTCCAACATACCCACCCGCAGAAAAAAAAAAGGCCAGGTTAGGTTAGTGTAATATTTTTGTTAGGTTAGGTTTGTGTAATGTTTTTGTTAGGTTAGGTTAGGATAGTGTAATATTTTTATTAGGTTAGGTTAGTGTTATATTTTTGTTAGGTTAGGTTAGTAAATTTTTTTTTTTTAATAATAAAATTTTTATTCAAGAAATAATGTGTACAAAATTATATCTACTTACTTTAAAAATAATTAATACTAAGCTATAGACAATTTGTGCCTGTACTAGGTTAAACCTGTACCACAAGCGTTCTAACGGCTTAAAGGGTATACTTATTCTTTATTAAAAATTTAAACAATATTTAATTATACATACAAATTCAAAAACCTAAGATATAATGTTTAAAAAATTAACTTATTTTAGAATACTAAATAATCCCTCAGTCTCATCGTAGCTCAATTTTTGTAAAAAATTGCTGACAATTTTTTTACAATTTGTATTGTTAAGGTTATATATAGATAGTGACTTATTTATTTTATTGTAAAGATATGGTCCGAGAAAAGGATAAAATCTGTTTGTATAAATAAACTTTGACTCTGATGCACTAGTGCAGATAATATCTTTCCGTCTCTTGGTGTTAGTAAGGTTAGCATTGTAAGTGAGTGTTGTGTGTTGTTTTAAAATTGCACGTTTAATAAATAGTTGGCGGACAGTTAAAACGTTGCATTTTTCATACAGAAGGCACGTAGGAAAAAGGAAAGGTCGAGAAGTTGCAACTTTTAGTATTGCTCTTTGGGCACGTTCAATGGTTAACATTAATGTTTTTGGAGCACCACCCCAGGAAGTAATGCAGTATTGAATAATAGATTGACATAATGCCTGATAGACTAGTCTAATCAATTTCATATCAGCAATATGCCGTAGCTTTTTAAATACGAATATGAGTTTCCGTACACGATTTGACAAGGCAAGGATATGTTGTTTAAAAGATAGAGTTTCATCGATAATAACACCAAGGTACTTCATGCTACTTGTGTTAGCAATAACTGGACAGTCGCAAGGAACCAAGGGACTGGGACAATAGTGTGCATATATGTTATCTTGTTTAGGAAGTCTGTGGTTTTTACGCATGCAAAAATTTATAAACATTGTCTTTTCAGCATTTAATGTTAGTAGATTATTTCTAAGCCATTTATTTATTACATTAAACCCATGTTGTGCGTAATAATGAACCGCAGTAGTGTTTGGAGCAGAAAAAATTAATGCTGTGTCATCAGCATAGGAAATTACTTTTCCATGGTCTAACTTTAAGGTACACAGATCATTTATGTAAATCAGGAATAGGGTAGGGCCCAGTATACTCCCCTGGGGGATTCCAAAAGCAGGAATTTTTACGTCCGTACTGATGAATTGGTCAATTTTAACACATTGAGTACGGTCATTTAAATAGCTTGCGAAGAGTTTCAACTGGGTGCCCCTAATTCCTAATGCCTCTAACTTGGATAGAAGGTTAGGAATAGACACGGTGTCGAATGCCTTCGCTAGATCAAGGAAAATACCAGTTACTAGGTTCCCTTTTCCCAGTTCCTCTGTGACAAAATCAGTTAAATGTTCAACCGCGTCTGATGTGGATAAATTAGCTCTAAAACCAAATTGCATGTTTGAAAGCAAAGAGTTCTTTTCTAGATATAAGACAAGTCTATTGTTTATTATTTTTTCTAGAATTTTGGAAAAGGAAGGTAGTAACGAGATTGGCCTGTAATTAGTTACAAGATCCCTACTCCCTGATTTGTGAACGGGAATAACTACGGCTTTTTTGAGGCATTTGGGAAAAATACCATCAGAGAGGCAGGTTTGAAAAATGAAAGTTAAAGGAGGGACTAGGATGTGCTTAAATCTTTTGAGAATATTATTACTAATGTTATCCCAACCCGCTGCGCCACTGTTTTTTAACCCTACAATAATTCGTTCTACTTCAGATTCATCTGTGTCTAACAGAACAAAAGATTTCCCACTATGAAGTTGAGTCCTTGTAGAAGAATAACCAGTCAAGTTAACGTTTTGCTCTTTTATTTTATCCCCGAGTTCCTTTCCAACGTTTGCAAAGAACTTATTAGCGTTGTCAGCAGCGATAATCGGTGAGGAGTGAGTGCGTAGTAAACTTGAAGACGATTTATGCTGGTTAGAAGAAAAGGTAGTGGATTTTATAACTTTCCAAAGTTGTTTACTATTTGAACCTGCTTCATGAAGTTGTTTTTTGTCAAACTCAATTTTAATTTTTTTCAACAAGTTATTACAGAAATTTCTATATCTTTTGTAAGATAATTGTAATGTATAATTATGTGGAGATTGCTTAACTCTTTTATGTAATTTATCTCTGTGACGTATACAACGTAAAAGGCCCGGTGTGATCCATGGCTTAATGTTAATATTTTTCCTACTCAATCTAATTATAGTTGTATTACGTAAAATTGCTTCTTGCAGTTTATTAATCACGTATAACAATGCCGTATTAGCATCAGCAGAATAGTAAACTGGGTCAAAATTAATATTGCACAAATCACATTCAAGGTTACACATGTTTATCTGTGATTTTTGTTGCGATTGCATAAACTGTTTACGCAGCAGTTTAGTGTAATATTTTTGTTAGGTTAGGTTAGTGTAATATTTTTGTTAGGTTAGGTTAGGTGAGTGATTCCAAATCTTGGGGGACCCCGGGAGGAGGTTCGCCGCCTCTATGCTGGTGTTGTTCGGTCGATGGCGCTTTATGGGGCGCCTGTTTGGTCACACAGGTTATCGGGCGTCCGTCGCTGCAGGGCTAAGTTTAATAGTCTGCAGCGCAAAGTGGCCATCAGAATAGCTAGAGGATACCGCACTATTTCGTTTGAGGCGGCAACTATCCTGGCGCGATTTCCGCCCTTGGACATTCTGGCGGATATGGACGCGAAGGTCTATGACCAAATTCGCGTACTTCGTCAGAGTGGTGAAAACGCGCCTTCAGGGGTGTTGGAATTCGTCCGCCGACGGGAACGGCAACGGGCCCTTGAACGATGGCGCGAGCGGCTGCAGGAGCCACACCATGCACGCAAACGGGTAGTTGAAGCCATATTGCCGTATTTTGATACCTGGCTGGCCAGAAGTGAGCGCATCACCTACCGACTTACACAGGTATTCACCGGGCACGGCTGCTTCGGTGAATATCTGTGTAGGATCGGGCGAGAGGCTACAGCGAGTTGCTACCACTGCGGGGGGGATCGAGACACCGCACAACATACGCTTGAAGAGTGCCCTGCCTGGAACTCCGAGCGGCGGGTCTTAATTAGCCAGATCGGAGTAGATCTATCTCTGCCGGCAGTGGTGTCGGCCATGTTGGCGGAGACGTCGGCTTGGAGGGCTGTTGCCTCCTTCTGCGAGACTGTGTTGGTCCAGAAGGAGGCAGCAGAGCGAGATCGAGAGAGGGCCGATCCCGCTCGGAGACGCAGGCGCCGAAGAGATATTCGCCTCGGCGCCCAGTCCGGCACATAGCTGGGCTTCGTGCCTTGCCCCCCTCTCTGTAATCCTACAGAAAAACAGGGGGGCCCCCGGGGTCGTGGGTGTATGAAGTGGGGACTTTATGCATCCATCAAACGACCCCCGGGAAGGCGACAGTGCGTGGTGGCCACGCACTGTCGGATACAGTGAGGGCTTTGGAGGAAGCAAGTTTCCTCTCGAGACGAGCTTCAGCAACGCACGGAGGGATCCCGGTGCGTTCCACTGGAGATCCCGGGTTCCCTCCATTATGTGCTGAGGGCGGCCACCGTGGGGTTTTAGCCGGTGTGATCTGCCGGCATGCCCCTCCGCTCTCCCCAGGGTGGAGGCAGTCCATAAGGATTTCCCCACGAAAAAAAAAAAAAAAAAGGTGAGTGAAATATTTTTGAAAGGTTAGGTTAGGTTAGTGTAATATTTTTGTAAGGTTAGGTTAGGTTAGTGTAATATTTTTGTTAGGTTAGGTTTGTGTAATGTTTTTGTTAGGTTAGGTTAGGATAGTGTTCCCCGGCTTGACGTCGCCCCTGGGACCGCTGGCGTTTGGAGGAGGGGAACTCCACTCGTCTTACATAAGCGGTCCCGGGAAGAGGTAACCTGCTGTAGCTCAGGTTGCCTAAACGCGCTTGTGCGTGAAGGGGAGGGGAGGAGGCATTTGGCCCCCTCCCGTCCCCGGAGGAGAGTCTCAGACGCTCAGTGTACAGCGGGGGTACTGGCGAGATCGTTCACGAGTACCCAGGCCCCCCGCTACAGGCATTGTGTGGCTGGCTACCATGCTGGTTTTAGTGCGTATCCCGGGACTAGCCCGAGTGAGTCCCACATAACCCGTCGCCTCCCCAAGCGGCGGGTATGCGTAAGATTTTGCATTTCCACCATGTAAAAAAAAAAAAAAAAAAAAGGTTAGGATAGTGTAATATTTTTATAAGGTTAGGTTAGGTGAGTTTAATATTTTTGTTAGGTTAGGTTAGTGTAATATTTTTGTTAGGTTAGAATAGGTGAGTGTAATATTTTTGGTAGGTTAGGTTAGGTAAGTGTAATATTTTTGTAAGGTTAGGTTAGGTTAGTGTAATATTTTTGTTAGGTTAGGTTAGTGTAATATTTTTGTGAGGTTAGGTTAGCGTAATATATTTGTTAGGTTTAGTTAGGTAAGTGTAATATTTTAGTTAGATTAGGTTAGGTTAGTGTAATATTTTTGTAAGGTTAGGTAAGTGTAATATTTTTGTTAGGTTAGGTTAGGGTGAGTGTAGTATTTTTGTTAGGTTAGGTTAGGTAAGTGTAATATTTTTGTAAGGTTAGGTTAGGTTAGTGTGGGGCACGTGGTCGGAAAACCTCCTCGTGGTCCGAGACTATCGGTCCCATTCGAATATTTATATTCGGTGGGAACGGAAGTTTTTCGGATTGGTGTGCCCTGGGCATGGGCGCTGGCTTTTTCCTGTGCTTGCATGGGGATAAGCCACCGTCCGTGGCGAATTTTCCGACATCTCTCGCCTCTTTTCCCCCTTCTATTCACTAGAAGGGGAGTATTCAGAGGTTTAACCCCTTAACCCCTGAGCATTACCCGGCGCAGGGGCTACCGGGGGGTAAACCGGCCCGCAGGGTAATAAGGTAATAATGTCTGGTAGGAAAACAATACCCCAGGAGGGTACCGGCTATGCCGGAGAATCCCTCCCGGGTCCATCAGGGCCCGGCAGTCCCACCGTATCTGGGGGGGACACCATTACACAGTTAACCGTAGAGGTTGCGGATAGGGCGCACACGCCCAGTTTTGTGCGTCCGAATGTGGAGGAGGAAGTAGTTGTGTCGGGCGAGTTTGCAGACGGTGCAAGGAGGAGCAGGCGGACCACGAGGTCGAGGTCCCGTCCGGCCACTCCTATTCCCGCGGACCAAACGTCCGGCGAAGAAACAGGCGGGTGCCGTTCCAGGTCTGGATCTGGATCCAGATCCGGACATGGGAGGAAGCGCAGCGGGTCCTTAAGTAGGGAGAACTTGGTGGTCGCAAAGGTCTCCACGGCCCGGAGAGGCAAAGTTCGCGCGGTTCCGAGTGGAGCCATTGCTTGGATGCCGGAGCGTGACGGGCAGGGTCGCTTTGTTGCGGCAGCTCCAATGGAGCACGGGGAGGGCGCGGAGAGCGACCCCGGGCTCGCCATGGCTGACTCGAGCGGGGGCTCCACTGCTTCCCTGCTGGGCAGCAACCGTGCGGAGGCCGCTGCTGCTAGGCGGGCACAGCGGAAGGAAGCCGCGGCTGACGAGGTCAGTGAGCTGGCCCGTAAAGCCAGAGAGCAGCGCGCCGCTCGGATGGCTGGAGGGAGCCCATCAGCGGTGGCGCTCAGTCGCCAGGTTTTAGACGGAGTGGACGTGGTTCTGAGGGTTGCCACCAAATCGGGCAACCTGAAGGGCACGTTCACTCGAGCTCTGAAGGAGGCAGCTGACGGCATCCGGGAGGCGGTTGAGGTCCTCGCCAATCGCACCAGCACCGAGGAGACGGCGAAGTTGTGGGAGGAGAACGGCCGTCTCCGATCGGAGCTGGAGGACCTCAAGCGGCAGGTTGCCGCCCAAGGGACGGCTCCCGCAGTCACCGGGTCCTCTCCTGTGGCGGCCCCATCGTCGGCTCCATCGCCGGCCTCTTTCTCGACCCCTGCACTTGTGGATGCGGAGGTCGAAAAGATCGTCCGCGTCTGCATGATGCAGTGCGGTAAGATGGTTGGTGCCCGCCTCGAGGCCATAGAGGCGAGGCTCCTCCCGGCGGAGTCCGTCCGCCCTCCACTCGCCGGGGACGGGCGGAGGAGGGAGGTTGTCCACGAACGGGGCCCGGCGGCCGCGGTGGCCGCGGCAGCTAAACCGAGCCGACCAGGAAGGACAGTGACCTCAAAGCCCGTGTCCCAGATGCCGACCTCCCGGACAGCGGGACCTCCAGCGGCGCCTCCAGCGGCGCCTCCAGCGGCTGCGTCTGGGCCTAGTACTGAGGCCTGGACGACAGTCGTCAAGAGGGGCCGCAAAAAGAAGAAGGCGGCCCCGCCAGCACCAGCACCCGCTGGAGCACCGGTACCCAAGAAGGCACAGGGACCGCCTAAGGTCAGAGCCCCACGCTCCGCGGCTGTAGTGATAACACTGCAGCCCGGAGCCGCCGAAAGGGGCATTACGTATAAGGCGGTCCTGACCGAGGCAAAAGCCAAAGTCGCGTTCCCCGACCTTGGCACACCGTCCGGCTTCAGGATGAAGTCGGCGGTTACGGGGGCGCGGCTGCTTGAGGTGTCGGGTGACTCCAGCGGGGCGAAGGCGGACATCCTGGCCGCCAAGTTGAAGGAGGTCCTAAACCCGGATGACGTCCGGGTGTCCAGGCCGGTGAAGACCGCGGAGCTGCGTGTCGACGGCCTGGATGACTCGACGACTCCGGCTGAGGTTTTGGCAGCCGTTGCCCGGGTCGGTGGATGTCGACCCGAGGATGTGCAGACGGGCGACATTCGCGCCGACGCCTCCGGACTCGGATTTATCTGGGTGCGGTGTCCGGTGGCGGCGGCGAATATCGTCGCCAGTGCTGGGCGACTGTTGGTGGGGTGGGTTGCAGCCAGGGTCAAGCTGATGCAGCCCAGGGCTATGCGGTGCTACCGATGCCTGAACATTGGGCATGTCCGGGCGCGGTGCACCGCTGAAACGGACCGCAGCGAGGAGTGTTATCGCTGCGGCCAGCCCGGCCACAAGGCGGCCCAGTGCTCTGCGGCGCCAAACTGCAGCCTCTGTACAGCTGCAGAGAGGCCCGCGGGGCACAGAGCGGGCGGGAAGGCCTGTGGCGCACCCACCAAGAGCAAGAAAAAGGGAGCCAAGGCTGCCGGGGGCTCTTTACCCCCCCGACAGCCTGGCTGCCCTACGGCCGACTCCCGGTCTGAGAGGGGTGCGGAGGGAATGGACACAGCCTAATGGCGCTGTTACATTTCCTCCAGGGCAATATCAACCACTGTGCCAGAGCTCAGGATCTCTTGCTCCAGAGCATGGCGGAGTGGTCGATTCGCGTGGCGGTGGTCGCCGAGCCGTACTTTGTCCCCCCCAGGGATAACTGGTTGGGGGACTTGGACGGCTTGGTGGCCATCATTGGCGGGGCTCTTGTCCACCCGTCCCGAGGTCACGGCTGGGTAGCAGCCCTCGTGGACGGCATTGGTACGGTTGGGGCGTATTTTTCGCCCAACAAGAGTCTCGCCGACTTCGAGAACTTCCTTGTCGAGTTGGGTGCCGTCGTAGGCCGGCTCCACCCTCGCCCCGTGCTGTTGCTCGGGGATCTCAACGCCAAGTCTGCGGCGTGGGGATCTCCGGTGACGGATGCCCGGGGTGAGGTGCTGGAGGAGTGGGCGGTCACGACTGGCTTGACCGTCCTAAATCGGGGGTCGGTCCACACGTGCGTGCGGCAGCGGGGTGGTTCAATAGTGGACGTCTCGTTCGCTAGCCCTGCTGTCGCGAGCCGTGTCCGCGACTGGCGTGTCGCCGTGGAGGTGGAGACGTTGTCGGATCATCGGTATATCCGTTTCGACGTCTCCGCCCAGACCACTGGCGGCCGCAGTCCACCGGCCCCGCGAGCGGACGGTCCGCGCTGGGCGCGTAAGCGCATCGACAAGGAACTTCTCGAGGAGGCCGCCATTGTCCAGGCCTGGTACCGGGAGTCGGCGACGAATGGACCCGTCGACGTCGAAGAGGAGGCGCTGTGGTTCCGCGGGGCGATGACGCAAATCTGCGACGCGTCTATGCCCCGGGTCCACACACAGACAGGAAGGCGCCAGGTGTACTGGTGGACCGCCGAGATCGCACAGTTGCGCGTCGCGTGCGTAGCGGTCAGGCGCCAGTACACCCGATACCGGAGGAGACGTCGTCGGGTCCCTGACGAAGAGGCCGCGCGGTATGAGGTGTACCGCGCGGCGAAGGAGGCTCTGTGGCTGGCCATTGGCGAGGCCAAGACGCGAGCCAGGGAGGAGATGTTGGAGACTCTGGACAGAGATCCGTGGGGGCGCCCTTATCGTGCGGTTCGAGGGAAACTTCGAGCCGCGGCGCCTCCAATCACGGAGAGTCTCCAACCCGAGCTGCTGGAGGAAGTAGTGGCAGTCCTCTTCCCGGCAAGAGCGGAGCATACGCCACCGCCAATGGCTTTGCCCACAGCCGCAGAGCCTACAGACGAGAACGTCATCAGCGTCCCAGAGGTGACACAAGAAGAGTTGAGGGCGGCCGTGATGCGGCTCCGGGCCAAAAACGTGGCTCCGGGGCCCGACGGGATTCACGGCTGCGTGTTAGCCCTCGCTCTGAAGGAGCTGGGTCCCCAACTGAGAGGTCTCTACACAGTGTGCCTTGAGCGGGGCCAGTTTCCCACCTTGTGGAAATCTGGTCGTCTGGTCCTGCTCAGAAAGGCGGGGCGCCCTGCAGACTCGCCGTCCGGGTACCGGCCCATAGTGCTGCTGGACGAGGTGGGCAAGCTGCTCGAGCGGATAATCGCAGTCCGCCTCGTCGGCCACTTGTGCGGAGAGGGGCCGGACCTGGACGAGAGCCAGTTCGGCTTTCGGCATGGGCGCTCTACCATTCACGCTGTGTCGAGGGTGAGAGTCCTGGCGGAGGAAGCGGTGTCCCGGGGTGGGGTGATGTTGGCGGTGTCCTTGGACATCTCCAACGCTTTCAACACCCTGCCCTGGAGTTGCATTGGATAGGTCGAGAAGAGACGCCCGGTTGTCACCATTGTGGTTGCCCCGTTGACACGGCGCTTCACACATTGGTGGAATGCCCAGCCTGGGAGACACAGCGCCGTGTTCTCGGTGCTGCGATGGGTGCGGCTGACATCTCGCTTGCAACCGTGACCGAATTCATGGTTGCAAGCGAGAGTTCTTGGGATATCGTCGCCACCTTTTGCGAGGAGGTGATGATCGCAAAAGAGGTGGCGGAGCGAGAACGGGAGACATCATCCTCCCTGCCTAGCCGCGCCAGGAGAACCGGGCGTCGGAGGGCGCACATCGCCAATCTCCGGCCTCCATGAGGAGTGGCCTGCGGGCGGTGGACCTGGGGCAGTCCTCCGTCCGACCAGAATAGGCCTGAGACGGTGGCGCGCCGTGTTCCGCGCGCGCCTCTCTTGAGGAGGGGGGCAAGGGTGCCCCCACGGAAGCGGGGCTCACTTAAAAGTGGGCCAGCGCCTGTCCAGACTGCGGTGAATGCGCGAGCGAATCCCGTGGTCTGGACTATAGGTGGCTGAGGAACACCGTGGGGTTTTAGTCGGTAAACCCAGCACTACCATCTGGCTGGGAGTCCGACATACCCCGTCGCTTCCCCAGCGGCGGGACGATCCATAAAGGATTTCCCCACGTAAAAAAAAAAAAAAAAAGTAATATTTTTGTTAGGTTAGGTTAGGTTAGTGTAATATTTTTGTAAGGTTAGGTTAGGTTAGAGTAATATTTAAGGAGGCCAAGCTCGTCCTCATCCAAAAGAGAGGGAGAAATGCGGACTCTCCCTCTTCGTTCCGACCCATTTGCCTTCTGGACGAGGTGGGCAAACTCTTCGAGCGAGTAGTGTCCGCCCGTCTCAGCGGGCACCTGTCACGAGATGGGCCTGACCTGTCGGACTGCCAGTTCGGCTTCCGTCGCGGTCGTTCGACGGTGGACGCAATCCGGCGGGTCCAATCCCTGTCACAGGACGTCGTTCGGGAGGGGGGAGTGGCGATGGCTGTCAGTCTTGACATTGTCAACGCCTTCAACTCCCTCCCGTGGTGGGCAATAAGGGAGGCACTGGGTTACCACAACGTGCCCCCTTACCTACAGGGGATTGTTAGCTCGTATCTGAGCGATAGGCTCATCGTGTACACGGCTCGGGGCGGAGAGGGAATGTCAAGGGAGGTCGATCGCGGGGTTCCACAGGGATCTGTTTTAGGACCCCTCTTGTGGAACCTCGCTTTTGACGCGGTCCTTAGGACGAGGCTCCCCCTCGGCGTAGATGTCGTTTGCTATGCAGATGACACTCTCGTGTTGGCCAGGGGGAGCAATTTCACGGATGTGGCACGGCTTGCCGAACTGGGAGTAGCCTGCGTCGTCGGCAGTGTCCGCGGGCTGGGCCTTCAGGTAGCGCCTCATAAAACTGAGGCGCTTTGGTTCCACAGCCTCCGTCGGGGCAGGGAACCTCCCAGCACGCGGATTCAGGTGTGTGGTGAGGCGGTCCCAGTTGGGCAAACCCTCAAATACCTCGGGCTGACGCTGGACAGTAGGTGGGCTTTTGACGCCCACTTTGTCCAGCTGGTCCCCCGACTTCGCGGAGCGGCGGGCGCACTCCAGCGTCTGCTGCCCAACCTCGGGGGACCCCGGGAAGAAGTCCGCCGCCTCTACTGTGGGGTTATCCGGTCTATGGCCCTCTACGGCGCTCCCGTCTGGTCTTCTGGACTGGCGGGAGCTCCCCGCTGCAAAGCTCTTTTGAATAGCGTGCAGCGGGTGGTTGCCATCAGAGTGGTCCGTGGATACCGGACGATCTCCTTCGAGGCGGCGACTTTACTAGGACGATTCCCGCCACTGGACATCTTGGCGGACATGGACGCGAGAGTTTACGATCTCGTCCGTGCCCGCTCGGATGCCGGGGGCCAACAACCGGACTGGACAAACGTGCGGCGGGACGCGCACCGACAGGCCTTAGAGATTTGGCGCGAGCGGCTTGAATTGCCGAGAGGCTTGCGTCAACGCTCTGTCGGTGCGGTCCTGCCGTGGTTTGACGCATGGCTGCTCCGGAAACGGGGCAGCCTAACCTTTAGGTTGACACAGATACTCACCGGACTACCTGGCGGAGAGGTGTGTCACTTACGTGGGACGTGATGGCGGACACCGGCACTCAATGTCGTGCGGTGTTCCACAGGGTTCAGTTTTGGGCCCGCTCCTGTGGAACATCGGGTACGACTGGGTGCTGAGGGGCGAACTCCAGCCGGGCGTGGACCTGA
The DNA here is from genome assembly GCA_951640165.1 of Pseudoips prasinana. Classification (NCBI taxonomy): domain Eukaryota; kingdom Metazoa; phylum Arthropoda; class Insecta; order Lepidoptera; family Nolidae; genus Pseudoips; species Pseudoips prasinana. The sequence goes on along the minus strand of OX621251.1, from coordinate 23,031,313 downwards.
CGTGTTATGCGGACGACACGCTGGTCACGGCCCGTGGGAGTTCGCACAGGGAGGCAGCGTTGCTAGCGACGGCTGCGGTCTCACAGGTGGTGAGCCGCATCCGGCGCCTCGGCCTGGAGGTGGCCCTCAACAAGTCGGAGGCCATGATGTTCCATGGTCCCCGGCGGGCGCCGCCGCCCGGATCACACATTGTGGTCGGGGGGGTTCGGATCGCTGTCGAGCCTACCATGAAGTACCTGGGATTGGTGCTCGACAGCCGTTGGGACTTCGGACCCCATTTCCGGCGGCTGGTGCCCAAGCTGATGGGCGCGGCTGGGGCGCTTTCAACGCTGCTTCCCAATCTGGGGGGGCCAAGCGCAGCCTGTAGGCGGCTCTACATGGGGATCGTGCGATCGATGGCCCTGTACGGGGCCCCGATCTGGGCGGCTGACCTGACGGCCGGTAGCATTGCTGTTCTGCGGAGACCGCAGAGAGCTATGGCCGTCAGAGTCATCAGGGGATATCGCACGGTCTCCTACGAGGCGGCCTGTGTACTGGCCGGATCCCCGCCCTGGGACCTCGAGGCGAAAGTACTCGCGTCACTGTACCGGTGGCGCGAGGAGATGCTGGCGCAAGGCGAGCGGCCGATGCAGCGACATATGGAGTTGCGTCGGTCGCAGCTTCGCGAGGCCCTGGTGGCGGAATGGCGGGACAGGCTCTCGCGCCCAACCGCCGGCCTCGTCACTATCGAGGCGGTCCGGCCGGTACTCGAGCGTTGGCTCGGGAGGAGGCACGGCTCCCTGTCGTTTCGGGTGACGCAGGTACTCTCGGGGCATGGCTGCTTCGGGAAGTACCTGTGTCGCATAAACAGGGAGCCGGACGCCCGGTGTCACCACTGCGTCGACTGTCGGGAGGACACGGCGCTGCATACGCTGGCAGAGTGTGCCGCTTGGGAGGAGCAGCGCCGTGCCCTCATTTCTGGAGTAGGCAGTGACCTGTCGCTGCCGGCCGTCGTAAACTCGATGGTTGGCGGCGAAGAGTCCTGGGACGCGGTGGTTTCCTTCTGCGAGACAGTCATCTCGCGGAAGGAAGCTGCGGAACGGGAGAGGGAGATTACATCCTCTCACCCGGCCCGCAGCAGACGCACCGGGCGTCGGCGGAGGGCGGACAACGCCCTCTTCCGGCCCCCCTAAATGGGCCCAGGGGCGACGGACTCGGGGGTGTCCGTCGCCCACTACACATCTGGACCCGAGGTGGCGGCGCGACGTGTTCCACGCGCGCCCCTCTTAGACGTTGCGGGGGGAGTTTAACACCTCACTCCCCCCCCTAATGCGAGGAGGCCCGCAATTAGGGGCCAGCACCAGCCGGGGGTTGCGGAAGTATCGTATGTTCCCGCGACCCCTGGCGCAGGTGTGAGATGGAACACCGGGGTGGTTTTTAGTCAGTAGGAGTCTGACAGACCCCTCCGCCTCCCCCGAGGCGGAGGACATCCATGCAGGATTTTCCACCCCGCAAAAAAAAAAAAAAAAAAAAAAAAAAAAAAAAAAAAAAAAAAAAAAAGATACTCACCGGACACGGGTGTTTCGGTGAGTACCTGTGTCGAATAGGTAGAGAGGCGACACCGTCGTGTCACCATTGTGGCGGCGGCCCGGACTCGGCCCAACATACACTCGAGGAGTGCCCAGTTTGGGCCCCCGAGAGGCGAGTCCTGGTCGCTGAAATAGGATTGGACCTCTCGCTGCCAGCAGTGGTTTCGGCTATGCTGGCGGCGACAACCGGATGGAACGCGGTGGCCTCCTTCTGTGAAGCTGTTATGCTCAAGAAGGAGGCCGCCGAGCGCGAGAGGGAGCGCAACGATCCCTCCCGTAGGAGAACGAGACGGCGCCGATGAACTGGATATTGACACTAATATCCGCTTCATCGGCGCCGGCGCTGGGATCTAATCTCAGCGCGAGAGAGACTGCGGCGTCCGGCTGGCTTCTCCCCGGCTTGACGTCGCCCCTGGGACCGCTGGCGTTTGGAGGATGGGAACTCCACTCGTCTTACATAAGCGGTCCCGGGAAGAGGTAACCTGCTGTAGCTCAGGTTGCCTAAACGCGCTTGTGCGTGAAGGGGAGGGGAGGAGGCATTTGGCCCCCTCCCGTCCCCTTCACGAGAGTCTCAGACGCTCAGTGTATAGCGGGGGTACTGGCGAGATCGTTCACGAGTACCCAGGCCCCCCGCTACAGGCATTGTGAGGCTGGCTACCATGGTGGTTTTAGTGCGTATCCCGGGACTAGCCCGAGTGAGTCCCACATAACCCGTCGCCTCCCCAAGCGGCGGGTATGCGTAAGTTTAATGCATTTCCACCATGTAAAAAAAAAAAAAAAAAAAAAAAAAGGTTAGAGTAATATTTATGTTAGGTTAGGTTAGGTTTGTGTAATATTTTTGTGAGGTTAGGTTAGTATAATATTTTTGTTAGGTTAGGTTAGTGTAATTTTTTTGTTAGGTTAGGTTAGATTTGTGTAATATTTTTGTGAGGTTAGGTTAGTGTAATATTTTTGTAAGGTTAGGTTAGATTTGTGTAATATTTTTGTTAGGTTAGGTTAGGTGAGTGAAATATTTTCGAAAGGTTAGGTTAGGTTAGTGTAATATTTTTGTAAGGCTAGGTTAGTGTAATATTTTTGTTAGGTTAGGTTAGGTGAGTGTAATATTTTTGGTAGGTTAGGTTGGGTTAGTGTAATATTTTTGTTAGGTTAGGTTTGTGTAATATTTTTGTGAGGTTAGGTTAGGTGAGTGTAATATTTTTGTTAGGTTAGGATAGGTTTGTGTAATATTTTTGTGAGGTTAGGTTGGTATAATAGTGTTATATTTTTGTTAGGTTAGGTAAGTGTAATATTTTTGTTAGATTAGGTTAGGTGAGTGTAATATTTTTAGTAGGTTAGGTTAGTGTAATATTTTTGTAAGGTAAGGTTAGGTAAGTGTAATATATTTGTTAGGTTAGGTTAGGTTTGTGTTATATTTTTGTGAGGTTAGGTAAGAGTTATATTTTTTTTAGGTTAGGTTAGTGTAATATTTTAGTTAGGTTAGGTTATTTTAGTGTGGGGCACGTGGTCAGAAAACCTCCTCGTGTGCCCACTGCTTCCAGTCTCTTATGGATACGTCCGGGGAGAACGGAAGTTGGTGGGACGGTGTGCCCTGGGCGCGGGCAGTAATCATGCCTTGCAATGGGATTTATCCTATTTCAAGGTAGGGTTACTGCTCGTGGCGAATATTCTGGCAGTGGAGTGGCACCTTATCCAAGTGCTTCTCACCGAGAACCGCTTAGGATAACCGGAGTAGGCGAGCTCGGCATGCACTTACCCTGCCGCCGGGCAGACACTGGTAGGAGAATTTCTCCTCAAGTGTCATTGCCGTTGTCGTTATCCCGATGATGACGTGTCGTGGTCATGTCTCGCGGCGTTTGTCGGGACCGACGGGCTTGGCTTAACCGCCCGGCCCGAGAGGAAGAAAACCTCAATTAAAAATCACCCTAATCCCCAGTTATGGCGCGTGGCCATGGGATGCGTGGCTGACGGGTGGTCAGTCGCGGGCGCGCCTCCAGCCAGGGTACCTGCGGACCCCCTGGTTGGACAAAAATGTACGCTTGCTCGGGTAATGGGGGGGCTCTACCCGGGTTGACGTTTAGTTCCTCCCCACTCGTGGGATTTATTATGGTAAAAAAAAATGAAAATACAAGAGAGGGAGAAACACAACGCCGTGAGACCACGGAAACCATGGAGAGGGTACGCACGCCCAGTTCTGCGCACTCTGGATCCAACAATATGGTGCGTTCTACAGAGGATGTGTCGAGGATGGCCAATCCTCGTGTTATGTTGGAGCCATTGGGTTTCGTCCCCAAACGCTCCACAACGTCGGGGCCAACTCAGCGGGCGCAGAGCGCCACAAGGGTGGTGGTTAACCGGGCCCACTTTTCGCGGCCGGCAACACCAGCGCCGGGTGGGACAGTGAGTGATGGTGGCGACTCAGATTGCTCGCTGATGTCACTCACCTCCGAAACGTCCGTTGCGTTGCGTACGCGAAAGCGGACAGGGGGGGCGGTGAGCAGCGAACAGCCCCAGGAGAAGAAAAAGCTGGCGCCCAGTGCCGCAGAGGAGGCTGAAGAGGAAGACCCAGAGCTTGCGGGATGTCCGTCCAATACGCGTGCCAAGCGAAGTCTTCCGTCGGTTGAAGACTTAGAGAAGGAAATGCAGGCACGGCCAACGGCCGATATTGGTGCCTGCATTAAACATCACCTTCTCACGGTCGAAAAGGTGGCGGATAAGTCTCGCCACCTCAAGGGGTCTTTTGTCCGAAGCCTCAGGATGGCAGCGCGCACAGTCCAGGCTGCGGCAGATGAGGTTGCCCACCGGATAGGGGTGGACGCAAACGTTGAGAGGCTTGAGATGGAGAACATAACCTTGCGGTCTCAGCTCTCGGGCCTCTCCGCGCAGGTGGCCAAGCTGACGGAGGAAGTTAACCTTCTCCGTCGGCAAAATGAGTGCACTTCCCAAGTGCGCCCTAGTGCGGTGTCTGAGTCGTCGACTGCACTACTGGTGCCTGCATCCCTGCAGCCGGAGGAGTTAACTCGTTCCATCATGCTCGCGGTTGGGGGCATGATGGACGCTAAACTGGCGGCGTTGGAAGGCCGTCTTCTCCCCGAGCAGCGCCTCCGTCCGCCTCTTGCTGCAGACAGCAGACGAGCTGCGGATGCTGCTCAGACAAAGCCCACCCCTGACACAGTAGTGCAGGGGAAAAGGAATCAAGCAACGGGAAAGAGGAGGGGGACCAATGCTGAGCCTAGACCATCTTCGGTTTCGGGGATGCCAGCTGTCCATGAACCGGCCCTGCAAGCCGATACTCCTGCGGCAGCAAAGACCCAATCATGGGCAGCTGCGGCCAAAGAAAAGGCTCCCTCTCAGGCCGAGCCAGCACCAAAAAGTGCAGTTATGAGGAAGAAGCCAGTTTCGGGGCAGACGTCAACCCTGTCCGAGAGGGTTCCTTCGTCAACTTCTGGGAGCCATATACCCAATAATGGGGCATGGCAGGAAGTTGGTGCAAAAAAGAAGGCTGCAAAAAAGGCTGCTCAAGCTCGAAAACGAGAAAGAGCAGCCGCAGAAAAAGTGAGGAAGACGATGGCCCAGTTGCGCACCCCTACGTCGGCCGCCGTAGTGCTGACACTGCAGCCCGAAGCGGCAGAAAGGGGCGTTACTTACGCCGGGTTGCTAGCTCAAGCGAAAGCGGCTATAGTACTCAGCGACTTGGGTATTAAGAGTGTCTCCTGCAAGCTGACCCTCACTGGAGCCCGACTTTTGGAGGTCTCCGGCGAAGACAGTGACGCAAAAGCTGACGCCTTGAGAGACAGGCTGGCCTCTACACTGTCGGCGGAAGATGTCCGAGTCTCAAGACCAGTCAAGTGCGCTGACTTGCGTGTCACGGGCTTGGAGGATTCCACTGGAGTCGCTGAGCTGAAAGAGGCTGTTGCGAAGGCCGGAGGTTGCTCCATCGACCAGGTAAAGCCTGGAGTAATCAGCCCGGGCTTTGATGGTATGGGGTCAACCGTCTTCAGCTGTCCTGCTGCAGCAGCTCAGAAATTGGTGGGCCAGAAACTTTTCGTGGGGTGGGTGTCTGCGCAGGTTAAGCTCCTGCAGCCCAAACCTTTGAGGTGCTACCGGTGCCAGGCCGAGGGACATGTGGGCGCCCGTTGTTCAGCGGGTGAGGACCGCAGTGGGCTTTGCTTCCGTTGCGGCAAACCCGGTCACAGAGCTGCCACGTGCACAGCAGCACCGCACTGTCACCTGTGCAAGGTAGCTGGCAAGTCTGCTGACCACCGGGTGGGTGCCAGAGTCTGCGCGGCGCCAAAAGTGGTGCAAAAGAGGGTTTCTGGTCCCTTGCGGCAGCAGCCGCAGGCTAACCGTCCGACTGCAGCTTCAGATGGGGCTGCGTCTGGACGAGTGGAGGAAGTTGAGATGGACAATTCTTAATGACCCCGTTGCGCTTCCTCCAAACCAACATCAACCACTGTGCCAGTGCCCAGGATCTTTTGTTCCAGAGCATGGCAGAGTGGTTGATAAATGTGGCAGTGGTTGCCGAGCCGTATTTCGTTCCACCCAGTAGCGACTGGGCCAGGGATCTAAACGGCTCGGTGGCCTTAATCTCACGGCCTGCCGCTGGTGGCCCTGGCCTTGAGAATGTCTCGAGTGGTCAGGGCTGGGTATCAGCGGCACTAGGTGATTTATTTGTTATCGGGGTGTACTTTTCCCCCAATAGATCTCTCGCCGACTTTGAGGGTTTCTTAGTAGAGTTGGGCACAGCCGTCGATCGATGTCATCCCCGTCCCGTCATCTGTCTTGGGGACTTCAACGCCAAATCGGCTGCTTGGGGTTCTCCGATTGCAGATGCGAGGGGGGATGAGCTCGAGGAGTGGGTCCTAGTTAAAGGCCTGCTCGTCCTCAATAGGGGTTCCATCAACACGTGCGTGCGGCAACGTGGTGGCTCAATTGTAGACATAACGTTTGCAAGCCCCACAATCGCGCGACGTGTTCTCGGCTGGCGTGTTGAGGAGGGGGTGGAGACCATGTCTGATCATCGGTACATCCGATTTGATCTCTCCACCCATACCTTTGATGCGCCGGCTCGGGGGACCCTGAATGGGGACGGTCCGCGTTGGGCATTGGGGCAATTGAACCGGGAGGTCCTCCTGGAAGCCTCTATTGTGCAGGCCTGGGTCTCAGCACCGGACAGGCCTGTCGATATCAATGTTGAGGCCGAGTGGTTCCGGGAAGCTGCAACACAGTCATGTGATGCGGCAATGCCCCGGGTTCGGCGAAGGCATATTAGGCGTCAGGTGTATTGGTGGTCGGAGGAAATCGCACAACTGCGACGCGCTTGCGTGGCAGCCCGACGCCAGTATGCCAGGCATCGCCGCCGCCGACGCCGAACCCAAAATGCGGCAGCCAGAGAAGCGGAGCTGTATGAGGTTTACAGAGCGGCCAAAAAAGCCTTGCAGCTGTCCATCTCGCGGGCGAAAACTCTAGCCCGCGAGGAGTTGTTGTCGACTCTGGACCGTGATCCATGGGGGCGACCCTACCGTATGGTAAGGGGTAAGCTTCGCTCATGGTCACCCCCACTGACCCAGAGTCTTCAGCCCCAGCTGCTGAGGGAGGTGGTGGTTGCTCTGTTCCCTGATAGGGAAGGGCACTTTGCTCCAGGTTCTTTGGCAACCAGCGCGGAAAACGACGACGTGCCCGAAGTGACCCGGGAGGAATTAAGAGCGGCGGTGCATAGGCTTCAAGCCAAAAATACCGCCCCAGGGCCCGACGGCATTCCTGGTCGTGTTTGGGTCCTGGCCCTGAGGGCTCTCGGGCCCCGACTGAGAGGGCTCTTTAGCGCGTGCTTGGAGAGGGGCCAGTTTCCACAACAGTGGAAAACAGGAAAACTGGTCCTTATCCGCAAGGAGGGGCGCCCGGCAGACTCACCTTCTGCCTACCGGCCAATCGTTTTGCTGGACGAAGTGGGCAAACTCTTCGAGAGAGTTATTGCAGACCGCCTAGTCCAGCACTTAACAGCAATTGGTCCGGATCTGGCGGAGAACCAGTTTGGTTTCCGCCAAGGGCGCTCCACCGTGGATGCCATAATGCGCGTGAGGGCTCTGACGGAGGAAGCAGTATCTAGGGGCGGAGTGGTCTTGGCGGTGTCTTTGGACATCGCCAACGCGTTTAACACTCTGCCCTGGAGCAGCATAAGGTCGGCGCTTGAGTATCATCAAGTGCCGATCTACCTCCGTCGCATCGTTGGGGCTTACCTGGCCGAAAGGTCAGTGATCTACCCGGGTCGGAGTCATTGGAGTCGGCGAGAGATGTCATGCGGTGTTCCACAGGGTTCGGTTCTGGGGCCGCTCCTGTGGAACATTGGGTATGACTGGGTGCTGCGCGGTGATCTCCCTCCTTGCGTCAGTGTAACTTGCTACGCTGACGATACGCTAGTAATGGCGTGGGGGAGACTCATCGGCAAGCAGCTCTGTTGGGTACGGCGGGGGTTGCGCAAGTCGTCAGGAGGATCCGGCAGCTGGGACTCGAGGTGGCGCTCCACAAATCTGAGGCCTTATACTTTCATGGGCCTCGGAAGGCGCCACCGGCGGGGTCTTACATTACGGTGGGAGGCGTCCGCATCGGCGTCGAGAAATCAATGAGATATTTGGGTCTCATTCTCGATGGCCGATGGGACTTCGGAGAACACTTCCGAAGGTTGGTCCCCAAATGCGTGGCTGCGGCAGCAGCTCTGTCAAGATTGCTGCCCAATGTGGGGGGACCAAACGCCTCTTGCCGTAAGCTGTACTTGGGGATCGTACGGTCGATGGCCCTTTATGGGGCCCCTGTGTGGGGGGAAACCCTGGCTGCCCGTAACATCCGCGAGCTGCGAAAGCCGCAGCGGGTAATGGCAGTTAGGGTAATAAGGGGGTACCGTACGATCTCCTTCGAGGCGGCAACCTTGCTAGCCGGTTCCCCACCCTGGGACTTGGAGGCTAGGGTCCTTGCGCTGCTATACAAGTGGCGTAGGGACTCGTTCGAGCGGGGTCTCCGACCGGCGCTGCGAGAAATCGAGGCGCAGCGTTCGGAGCTCCACGTGTCCATGGTGGATGAGTGGAGGGCGCGACTTGCGCAACCCAGTGCGGGGCACGCCACAATCGTGGCGGTAAGACCGGTCCTAGAGGGGTGGCTTGAGAGGCGCCGCGGCGCTCTCACGTTCCGACTGACGCAGGTGCTTTCGGGGCATGGATGCTTCGGAAAGTACTTGCGTCTAATAGGTCGGGAGCAGACGCCCGAGTGTCACCATTGCGGCGACGCAGAGGACACGGCACACCATACCCTGGCTCTCTGTCCAGAGTGGGTGGAACAACGCCGTGCCCTAGTCGCAACACTCGGCGTGGGGGGCCTCTCGCTGTCGGCCATGACACAATCCATGGTCGACAGCGAGACAGCCTGGAATGCCGTTGTCTCCTTCTGCGAGGAGGTGATGGCTGCGAAGGAGGCAGCGGAACGGGAACGGGAGCTCACGACCACCCTTCCTACCCGCGCCAGGAGACCTGGACGTCGGAGAGCGCGTGTGGCGGATCTCCGGCCACCCTAGGAGATAGCCTGCGGGCGGCAGACGGAGGGCAGTTTGCCGCCTGGCCAGAACAGGCCCGAGGCGGTGGCGCTCGTGTTTCGGCGCGCGCCTTTAGCGGAAGGAGGACTTGAAGTCCTTCTCGTGACGGGGCCTGCCTAGATAGAGGCGGGCCAAGACCTGTCTGGGCTGCGGTGAATGCTTACGCGAATCCCGTGGCCCTGACTACAGGTACTCGAGGAACACCGTGGGGTTTTAGTCGGTAAACCGAAGATTAATACAGGGAGCCCGACATACCCCGTCGCTTGCCCAGCAGCGGGGATCCGTAAAGGATTTCCCCACGTAAAAAAAAAAAAAAAAAAAGGTTATTTTAGTGTAATATTTTTGTTAGGTTAGGTAAGTGTAATTTTTTTGTTAGGTTAGGTTAAAATGAGTGTAATATTTTTGTTAGGTTAAGTTAGGTTAGGCTAGGTTAGTTCCCTGGAAACGTCCCAGTTCTGACCACCGTAACGGAGTGGCAGACTGGGTACGGCTAAAGTGCACTGTGCATCGTAGCAAACAACTGCCTTGTGTGTTACGAACTTGCGGATTATGCCAAAACCTGTGCGGGATGCCCTCGGGCATTTTGCCAAAAAAGGCCCTTCTCAGGGCCAACCCAAAGGCCCTTCTCAGGGCCAACCCAAAGGCCCTTCTCAGGGCCAACCCAAAGGCCCTTCTCAGGGCCAACCAAAAGGCCCTTCTCAGGGCCAACGCGACGCGTCGGCGTCGGAAGGCAGAGCCTTCTACGGAGGGAGAGCGGGCGATGTGTCGGACTCCGACAATGAGTCCGTAACGTCGGATGCTAGCTCTATGGCGATCGATCCTCGATCGAGATCGGCATCGAGGAAGCGGACCTTCCTAAAGGTCGTGTCCGATGGCTCCTCGGGCTCGGGTTCAGCTCGGGTTAAGGAGCCAAAGAAAAAGATTAAGGCCAAAAAGGCAATTACAGCGGCAGACACCCACGATGTGGGCTTGGTTGACGCCCAGCGAGAGCTGGACCTGACTCGGCGGGAGCAGCTCCAGCAAGACCTGGAGGAGCGGGTTGCGGCCCAGGAGGAACGGGCGCGCGCCGCCCGTGCAAAGTCCGGGTACGGGGCGTCCCGCGTCCTGTACGCGGACCACTCCTTGGCCGAACTGGAGAAGATGGCCTTGGAGGACGAAGAGGCGATCGTTGAGGTCGCCGCCAAGTCCTCCCACCTAAAGGGGACGTTCCAGAAGTCCCTAAAATGCCGGGCCGCGAGTCTGCGCGAAATCGTCGCGGAGCTAGTGGGCCGCAAGGCCAACGATGAGTCGCGGCAACTGCAGGCGAAAGTAGATCGCCTGCAGTCGGAGGTCAGCCAGCTGCACTTAAAGCTGGCTGAAGCCACGGCCCGGCCATCGCAAGCCGAGCCCATACCTGCGGCGGAGGGTCTTGCCTCCTCCTCCAGCCTTGAGGATGTCCTCCGCAGGGTGATGGCGGAGGAGAGGGCCTTCGTGAGGGCCTGCCTAGCGGGCATTGAGGACCGGCTCTTGCCGGCGAAAGTCGTTCGACCGCCGCTTGCGGCGGACAGAAGGCGAGAGGAGCCGGTGCCTAGCTCCACGAGGGAGGACGCCCTTCTCCCTTCCACCACCCCGACCAACCAGCAGGGCTGGACGAAGGTGGTTGGTAAGGGCAAGGGCAAGGGAAAAAGGACGGCAGCTGTCGTCCCTGCCGTTCCCGCCACCACCACTCCCAGCCAGTCGCGGCCAGCTGGCAAAGGGAAAGGGAAGGGGAAGGGGAAGAGCACCCCTCCAGCCCCAGCCGTCCCCGCCACCACCCCTGCTGGTCAGCCGACTGGCACGGGAAAGGGGAAGGGTTCGACCCCAGCCGGTGTCAGGAGGAACTTGGTTCCTCCCAAGACCGCAGCCGTCGTGATGACGCTCACCACGGAGGCTGCGGAGCGGGGCGAGACGTACGCGGCCGTGATGATGCGGGCGCGTGCCAATGCCGATCCCACCAAACTGGGGATCGGCAAAGTCTCGTGCCGCCGGACGCAGGCTGGGGCTCGTATCTTTGAGTTCCCGGGTTCGGAGGGCGCAAAAAACGCAGACCTCTTTGCAGCCAAGCTGCAGGAGGTCATCGCGGACGCGGCGAAGGTGGTGAGGCCGGTGAAGTCGGCGGCCATCGAGGTTTCGGATCTGGATGACTCCGTCACCAAGGAGGAGGTGGTGGCAGCAGTCGCAGCCATTGGGGGCTGCACAGTCGCAGCGGTACAGGGCGGGGGCATCAGGCCCGGGCGTGGCGGCATGGGCACAATTCGCCTAGAGTGCCCAGTCGCCGCTGCCAAAGCCGTCCTTGAAAAGGGACGGCTAGCCGTCGGCTTCAGCTCGGGTGCGGTCCGGGCACTTGAAGTCCAGCCGCTGAGGTGCTAAAAGTGCTTCGGCATTGGCCACACCCGAGCCCTCTGTCCGTCCAGTGTCGACAGGACGGACAGCTGTTACCGCTGCGGCAAGGAGGGGCACAAAGCCGCCTCCTGCGAGGCCACCGCACCGCACTGCGCGGTGTGTGCCGCCAGTGGCCGCCCTGCGGGCCACATTATGAAGGGGAGGAATTGTATTCCTCCCCTTAAGAAGGGCAAAGCGCAGGCGCCGACCCGGCCCGTCGCTGCCACCGCCACCCCAGTAGCTGGGACCTCGGCGGCTGTGGAGGAGGAGGGTATGATGTCCGATGCATAGAGTCGAACATCGAATCCTCCAGGCGAACACCAACCACTGCAGAGCGGCACAGGATCTGTTGATGCAGACTGTAGCCGAGTGGTTGGTGGACGTGGCGGTGGTTGCCGAGCCGTACTCGATACCTGGCCGCTGGCTAGGTGATCGGGACGGCTTGGTGGCGTTGGTGTCGCGGCCTTCCACGGACTCCCCTCCCCTCTCGCTTTTAGAGAGGGGTCCGGGATACGTGGCCGCCGCGTGGGGAGAAATAGCCCTGGTCGGGGTCTATTTCTCCCCAAACCGCCCTCTAAGGGACTTCGAGAATTTTCTCGAAGTCCTTACGGCAGTCGTCGGGAGGGCGGCACCACGTCAGGTCGTCGTAATGGGCGACCTGAACGCCAAGTCGGTGGCCTGGGGCAACCCGGCGGCGTCGTGCAACGTCCGGGGGCGCGCCGCCGAATTTTGGTCGGCTTCGTGCGGCGTGTCCCTCCTGAACAGGGGGGATGTTCACACGTGTGTGCGGCAACGGGGAGGGTCAGTGGTGGACGTATCGTTCGCCACCCCCGTTCTAGCCGCCCGCGTCGTGAACTGGCGGGTGGAGATGGTGGAGACCCTGTCGGACCACCGATATGTGCGGTTCGACATCTCCACCCAGAGCCCGCGGGGGATGGCCCGCTCGGGCCAATCTCCCTTCCCGCGGTGGGCTCTCACCCGCCTGGACCGGGAGGCAGCCCTGGAGGCAGCGTTCCTCGAGGACTGGCTCTCGCCCCCTGTGCAGGGCACGGACGTCGACGCCGCAGCGGTTCGGCTCCGGGGGTCCCTGACCGAGGTGTGCAATTCCAGCATGCCTCGGTCTCGCCGTCCGCCTCCCCGTCGCGCTGTTTATTGGTGGACGGCGGAGCTGGCGGCGCTCCGGGCCGCGTGCGTGGAGGCCAGGAGGGCCTACACGCGGAGTCGGCGGCGCACCAGCCGATGTCAGGCGGAGGAGGACCGCCTCTACGCCTCTTACGTAGAGGCAAAGACGGTCCTCAAGTTGGCAATGTGCGCCGCCGAAGACTCGGCAAAGGCCGAGATGCTGGAGGGACTCGACAGGGATCCGTTTGGGAGGCCATATAAGCAGGCGCGGAGCCAGCTGCGCCCTTATGGCCCCCCACTAACGGAGACCCTAGAGCCGGCGTTGCTGGATGGGGTGGTTCGGTCACTGTTTCCGTGCAGGACCGAATTCACCCCACCAACGATGAACCCCCCACTGGGGGGGGTGGTGGCTTCGCCGGCGGAGGAGGTCCCTCCGGTTTCGGCGGAGGAATTTGGCGCGGGGGTTCTGTCCCTCCGCGCGAAAAAGACGGCCCCTGGACCGGATGGCGTCCCCGCACGGGTGGTGGCCATCGCGGCGTCCCTAATGGAGCAGAGGTTTCGGGACCTCTTCAGCGCGTGCCTGACGGCTGGGAGGTTCCCGAAACTATGGAAGGAGGGGCAGCTTTGCCTGCTCCGGAAGGAGGGACGCCCGGTGGACTCCCCCTCGGCATACCGGCCCATCGTTCTGCTCGATGAGGTCGGTAAACTGTTCGAGGGGATCCTAGCCACCCGGCTTAACAGCCATTTGCGGGAGGTAGGGCCGGACCTGTCGGACGCCCAGTTCGGGTTTCGACAGGGGCGTTCGACGGTCGACGCGGTGGCCCTACTCAGGGGCCAAGTGCAGGAGGCGGTCGGAGCTGGGGACGGAGTGTTGGCGGTGTCGTTCGACATCGCCAACGCGTTCAACTCCGTGCCCCACTCGACCATATTGGAGGCACTCCGGTACCACGGAGTGCCCCAATATCTGCGGGCGATCCTGGCCAACTACCTGGAGGACCGGGAGGTCCTCCTGGCGGACAGGACGGCCAGGATCAGGCGCTACGGCGCGGAGTCCGGTGTTCCACAGGGTTCGGTCCTAGGGCCCCTCTTGTGGAACATCGGATTCGATTGGCTGCTGCGCGGCACCCTCCTCCAGGGCACGAGTGTCATCTGCTACGCGGATGACACTCTCCTCGTTGCCCGGGGGAGGGACTTTGGAGAGGCGGCCTGTCTGGCTTCGGCTGGCGGATCCTTAGTGGCAGGTAGGATCCGCCAGCTCGGTTTGAGGGTAGCGCTGAACAAGACCGAGGCCGTGTTCTTTCACGGGCCTCGGCAGCGCTGCCCTCCTGACGCCCACATCGTGGTGGAGGGCGTCCGGATAGGGGTCGGGGCCCAGATGAAGTATCTGGGCCTCGTGCTGGACAGCAGGTGGCGCTTCGGCCCGCACTTTAGCGGGCTGTCGACGCGCCTGCTGAAAGCCGCGGACGCCCTCTCATGGCTCCTCCCAAACCTGGGAGGGCCCAAGGAGCGATGCCGGCGCCTCTATGCCGGCATCCTCAAGAGCATGGCCCTATATGGGGCACCCATCTGGGCGGACTCCCTCCATAGGAGGGAGAATGCAACCGCCATCCGCAGGCCCCAACGGGCCATTGCACAGCGGGTGGCGAGAGCCTACCGCTCAGTGGGCTTTGCGGCGGCGTGCACTCTGGCCGGCACCCCTCCCTGGGAATTGGAGGCATGGGTGCTCGCCAGAGTGTACGAATGGGCGGCGCGGCGTAGGGCGCTGGGTGAGCGCCCCGCCGCGCAAGAGCGGGATGCCGTGCGGCGGGAGGCGAGGGACGCAATCGTCCTCCACTGGACACGGGACCTCGCCTCCGCAACATTTGGACGCCGGACGTTGGACGCGCTCGGTCCAGTCCTGCGGGACTGGCTCGAGCGGTCCCACGGTTTCCTCTCTTTCCGTCTGGTGCAGGTGTTGTCCGGGCATGGTTGTTTCGGAACGCACCTGCATCGGATCCAGAGGGAGGAGACCCCGGCGTGCCACGACTGTGGAGCCGCGGAGGACACGGCGCAGCACACCCTCGAGGTGTGCCCAGCCTGGGCTGAGCTGCGCCGTGCCCTGACTGATGTGGTCGGGCAGGACCTCTCACTTCCCAGTGTGGTCAACTCCATGCTGGGGAGTGAGGAGGCTTGGGCGGCGGTTGCCTCCTTTTGCGAGAATGTCATGTCGCAAAAGGAGGCGGCGGAGCGCGCGCGGGAGGATGATCCTCTCGCGCCGCCGCTCCGCAGGCGGAGAAGGGGTGGGAGACGGCGGTTGTACGATCGTCGCCTCCCTCCTTCTGGTGGTGATTAGCGGGCGACAGGCGCGGGGGCGCCTTCGCTCGCATTGCACTGATCACCACCCTCGTCGGGCGGGAACGGCCGAGCACTCACGGTCGTTTCCGGGCCCCTCCACTTTGGGAGGGGCGTGCGGGCCCCGCTGTAAAGGCGGGCGGTCGTCGGTGGGGGACTGGACGTAAAGGCTGTGCCGGTTTCCCAGTCCTCCTCCAAATAGACGATGCGGGAGTGCCGCTGGGTTATTTTAGTGGGTATGCCGGAGTAGCCGGAGAGTCCCACATAACCCGTCCATCCCCCAATGGGCGGGTATGCGTAACGCATTTTTTCCCAGCGCAAACAAAAAAAAAAAAAAAAAAAAAAAGGTTAGTGTTGGGGAGGGGAACCACCCCACAGTGCTTACGTCCTCGTCGTGTTCCCCGGAAACGTCCCAGTTCTGACCACCGTAACGGAGTGGCAGACTGGGTACGGCTAAAGTGCACTGTGCATCGTAGCGACCATACTGCCTAGAGAGCTACGAACTTGTTGGATTATGCCTAAACCCGCGCGGGATGCCCTCGGGCATTTCATCAAAAAAGGCCCTTCTCAGGGCCAACCCAAAGGCCCTTCTCAGGGCCAACCCAAAGGCCCTTCTCAGGGCCAACCAAAAGGCCCTTCTCAGGGCCAACGCGACGCTGAAGCGTCGGAAGAAGGTAGAACCTTCTACGGAGGGAGAGTGGATTCATTGTCGGACACAGACAACGAGTCTACTGCGTCAGATGGCGCGATGGTGATCGAGATTGCTCGATCACGATCGGCTTCGAGGAAACGTTCCTTCCTCAAAGTCGTGTCGGATGGCTCCTCGGCGTCGGGTTCGGCGAAGGAGCCAAAAAGAAAGGTGAAGGCCAAAAAGGCGACGACAGTGGCAGACACCCATGACGTGGGTTTGGCCGAAGCCCAGCGTGAGCTGGACCTGACTCGGCGGGAGCAGCTCCAGCAAGAGCTGGAGGAGCGGGTTGCGGCCCAGGAAGAACGGGCGCGCGTCGCCCGTGCCAAGTCCGGGTACGGGGCGTCCCGCGTCCTGTACGCGGACCACTCCCTGGCCGAACTCCAGAGGATGGCCTTGGAGGACGAGGAGGCGATCGTGGAGGTCGCCGCCAAGTCCTCGCATTTGAAGGGGACTTTCCAGAAGTCCCTCAAATGCCGGGCCGCCAGCATGCGTGGCATCGTCGCGGAGCTGGTGGACCGCAAGGCCAGCGACGAAACGCGGCAACTGCAGGCGAAAGTAGATCGCCTGCAGTCAGAGGTCAGCCAGCTGCACCTGAAGCTGGCTGAAGCCACGGCCCAGCCATCCCAGGCCGAGCCCAGGCATGCGGACGAGAGCCTCGCTCCCTCCTCCGGCCTTGAGGATATCCTCCGCAAGGTTATGGCGGAGGAGCGGGCTTTTGTGAGAGCCTGCCTAGCGGGCATCGAGGACCGGCTCCTTCCGGAGAAACGCCTCCGACCACCACTTGCGGCGGACAAGAGGCGAGAGGAGCCGGTGCCTAGCTCCTCGAGGGAGGACGCCCTTCTCCCTTCCACCACCCCGACCAACCAGCAGGGCTGGACGAAGGTGGTCGGTAAGGGGAAGGGCAAGGGCAAAAAGACGGCAGCGGTCGTCCCTGCCGTCCCCGCCACCACCACTCCCAGCCAGTCGAGGCCGACTGGAAAGGGTAAAGGGAAGGGGAAAACCACCCCCCCAGCCGTCTCCGCCACCACCCCTGCCGGTCAGTCGTCGACTGGCAAGGGAAAGGGGAAGGGTTCGCCCCCAGCCGGTGCCAAGAGGAACCTGGTTCCTCCAAAGACCGCGGCCGTCGTGGTGACACTCACCGCGAAGGCCGCGGAGCGGGGTGAGACGTACGCGTCCATGTTGGTGCGGGCGCGTGCCACTGCCGATCCCACCAAACTGGGGATCGGCAAAGTCTCATGCCGCCGGACCCAGGCTGGGGCCCGAATCTTTGAGTTCCCGGGAGCGGAAGGCAGTAAGAACGCGGACCTCTTCGCAGCAAAGCTGCAGGAGGTCATCGCGGACGTGGCGAAGGTGGCCAGGCCGGTGAAGTCGGCGGCCATCGAGGTGACGGATCTGGACGACTCCGTCACCAAGGAGGAGGTGGTGGCAGCAATCGCAGCCATAGGGGGCTGCGAAGTCGCAGCGGTGCAGGGCGGGGGCATCAGGCCCGGGCGCGGCGGCATGGGCACGATTCGCCTGGAGTGCCCAGTTGCCGCTGCCAAAGCCGTCCTCGAGAAGGGACGGCTCGCCGTCGGGTTCAGCTCGGCGGCGGTCCGGGCCCTTGAGGACCAGCCTCTGCGGTGTTACCGGTGCTTCGGCATCGGTCACACCCGAGCCCTCTGTCAGTCCAGCATTGACAGGACGGACAGCTGCTACCGCTGCGGCAAGGAGGGGCACAAAGCCGCCTCCTGCAAGGCCGCCGCACCGCACTGCGCGGTATGCGCCGCCAGTGGCCGCCCAGCGGGCCACATTATGAAGGGGAGGAATTGCAGTCCTCCCCTTAAGAAGGGCAAGGAACAGGCGCCGACCCGGCCTGTCGCTGCCACCGCCACCCCAGTAGCTGGGACCTCGGCGGCTCTGGAGGAGGAGGGTGTGATGTCCCATTAATGGGTAGGATCAAACATCGCATCCTCCAGGCGAACACCAACCACTGCAGAGCGGCACAGGATCTGCTGATGCAGACTGTGGCCGAGTGGTTGGTGGACGTGGCGGTGGTCGCCGAGCCGTACTCGATACCTGGCCGTTGGCTGGGTGATCGGGACGGCTTGGTGGCGTTGGTGTCGCGGCCTGCCACGGACTCCCCTCCCCTCTCGCTTTTAGAGAGGGGTCCGGGATACGTGGCCGCCGCGTGGGGAGAAATAGCCCTGGTCGGGGTCTATTTCTCCCCAAACCGCCCTCTAAGGGACTTCGAGAATTTTCTCGAAGTCCTTACGGCAGTCGTCGGGAGGGCGGCACCACGTCAGGTCGTCGTAATGGGCGACCTGAACGCCAAGTCGGTGGCCTGGGGCAACCCGGCGGCGTCGTGCAACGTCCGGGGGCGCGCCGCCGAATTTTGGTCGGCTTCGTGCGGCGTGTCCCTCCTGAACAGGGGGGATGTTCACACGTGTGTGCGGCAACGGGGAGGGTCAGTGGTGGACGTATCGTTCGCCACCCCCGTGCTAGCCGCCCGCGTCGTGAACTGGCGGGTGGAGATGGTGGAGACCCTGTCGGACCACCGATATGTGCGGTTCGACATCTCCACCCAGAGCCCGCGGGGGATGGCCCGCTCGGGCCAATCTCCCTTCCCGCGGTGGGCTCTCACCCGCCTGGACCGGGAGGCAGCCCTGGAGGCAGCGTTCCTCGAGGACTGGCTCTCGCCCCCTGTGCAGGGCACGGACGTCGACGCCGCAGCGGTTCGGCTCCGGGGGTCCCTGACCGAGGTGTGCAACTCGAGCATGCCTCGGTCTCGCCGTCCGCCTCCCCGTCGCGCCGTTTATTGGTGGACGGCGGAGCTGGCGGCGCTCCGGGCCGCATGCGTGGAGGCCAGGAGGGCCTACACGCGGAGTCGGCGGCGCACCAGCCGATGTCAGGCGGAGGAGGACCGCCTCTACGCCTCTTACGTAGAGGCAAAGACGGTCCTCAAGACGGCAATGTGCGCCGCCGAGGACTCGGCGAAGGCCGAGATGCTGGAGGGCCTCGACAGGGATCCGTTTGGGAGGCCATATAAGCTGGCGCGGAGCCAGCTTCGCCCTTATGGCCCCCCACTAACGGAGACCCTAGAGCCGGCGTTGCTGGATGGGGTGGTTCGGTCGCTGTTTCCGCGCAGGACCGAATTCACCCCACCAACGATGAACCCCCCACTGGGGGGGGTGGTGGCTTCGCTGGCGGAGGAGGTCCCTCCGGTTTCAGCGGAGGAATTTGGCGCGGGGGTTCATTCCCTCCGCGCGAAGAAGACGGCCCCTGGACCGGATGGCGTCCCCGCACGGGTGGTGGCCATCGCGGCGTCCCTCATGGAGCAGAGGTTTCGGGACCTCTTCAGCGCGTGTCTGACGGCTGGGAGGTTCCCGAAACTATGGAAGGAGGGGCAGCTTTGCCTGCTCCGGAAGGAGGGACGCCCGGTGGACTCCCCCTCGGCATACCGGCCCATCGTTCTGCTCGATGAGGTCGGTAAACTGTTCGAGGGGATCCTCGCCACCCGGCTTAACAGCCATTTGCGGGAGGTAGGGCCGGACCTGTCGGACGCCCAGTTCGGCTTTCGACAGGGGCGTTCGACGGTCGACGCGGTGGCCCTACTCAGGGGCCAGGTGCGGGAGGCGGTCGAGGCTGGGGACGGAGTGTTGGCGGTGTCGTTCGACATCGCCAACGCCTTCAACTCCGTGCCCCACTCGACCATATTGGAGGCACTCCGGTACCACGGAGTGCCCCAATATCTGCGGGTGATCCTGGCCAACTACCTGGAGGACCGGGAGGTCCTCCTGGCGGACAGGACGGCCAGGATCAGGCGCTACGGCGCGGAGTCCGGTGTTCCACAGGGTTCGGTGCTAGGGCCCCTCTTGTGGAACATCGGATTCGATTGGCTGCTGCGCGGCACCCTCCTCCAGGGCACGAGTGTAATCTGCTACGCGGATGACACTCTCCTCGTTGCCCGGGGGAGGGATTTTAGGGAGGCGGCCTGTCTGGCCTCAGCTGGCGGATCCTTAGTGGCAGGTAGGATCCGCCAGCTTGGTTTGAGGGTGGCGCTGAACAAGACCGAGGCCGTGTTCTTTCACGGGTGGAGGGCGTCCGGATAGGGGTCGGGGCCCAGATGAAGTATCTGGGCCTCGTGCTGGACAGCAGGTGGCGCTTCGGCCCGCACTTCAGCGGGCTGTCGACGCGCCTGCTGAAAGCCGCGGACGCCCTCTCATGGCTCCTCCCAAACCTGGGCGGGCCCAAGGAGCGATGCCGGCGCCTCTATGCCGGCATCCTAAAGAGTATGGCCCTATACGGGGCACCCATCTGGGCGGACTCCCTCCACAGGGGGGAGAATGCAACCGCCATCCGCAGGCCCCAACGGGCCATTGCACAGCGGGTGGCGAGAGCCTACCGCTCAGTGGGCTTCGCGGCGGCGTGCGCTCTGGCCGGCACCCCTCCCTGGGAATTGGAGGCATGGGTGCTCGCCAGAGTGTACGAATGGGCGGCGCGGCGTAGGGCGCTGGGTGAGCGCCCCGCCGCGCAAGAGCGGGATGCCGTGCGGCGGGAGGCGAGGGACGCAATCGTCCTATACTGGACACGGGACCTCGCCTCCGCCACATTTGGACGCCGGACGCTGGACGCGCTCGGTCCAGTCCTGCGGGACTGGCTCGAGCGCCCCCACGGTTTCCTCTCTTTCCGTCTGGTGCAGGTGTTGTCCGGGCATGGCTGCTTCGGAACGCACCTGCATCGGATCCAGAGGGAGGAAACCCCGGCGTGCCACGACTGTGGAGCCGCGGAGGACACGGCGCAGCACACCCTCGAGGTGTGCCCAGCCTGGGCTGAGCTGCGCCGTGCCCTGACAGATGTGGTCGGAATGGACCTCTCACTTCCCAGTGTGGTGAACTCCATGCTGGGGAGTGAGGAGGCTTGGGCGGCGGTTGCCTCCTTTTGCGAGAATGTCATGTCGCAAAAGGAGGCGGCGGAGCGTGCGCGGGAGGATGATCCTCTCGCGCCGCCGCTCCGCAGGCGAAGAAGGGGTGGGAGACGGCGGTTGTACGATCGTCGCCTCCCTCCTTCTGGTGGTGATTAGCGGGCGACAGGCGCGGGGGCGTCTTCGCTCGCATTGCACAAATCGCCACCATCGTCGGGCGGGAACGGCCGAGCACTCACGGTCGTTCCCGGGCCCCTCCACTTAGGGAGGGGCGTGCGGGCCCCGCTGTAAAGGCGGGCGGTCGTCGGTGGGGGACTGGACGTAAAGGCTGTGCCGGTTTCCCAGTCCTCCTCCACACAGACGATGCGGGAGTGCCGCTGGGTTATTTTAGTGGGTATGCCGGGCTAGCCGGAGAGTCCCACATAACCCGTCCATCCCCCAATGGGCGGGTATGCGTAACGCATTTTTTCCCAGCGCAAACAAAAAAAAAAAAAAAAAAAAAAAAAAAAGGTGAGTGTTGGGGAACCACCCCACAGTGCTTGCGTCCACGTCGCGTTCCCTGGAAACGTCCCAGTTCTGACCACCGTAACGGAGTGGCAGACTGGGTACGGCTAAAGTGCACTGTGCATCGTAACAATCAACTGCCTTGTGTGTTACGAGTTTGCGGATTATGCCTAAAATGCATAAACCTGCGCGGGATGCCCTCGGGCATTTCGTCACAAAAGGCCCTTCTCAGGGCCAACCCAAAGGCCCTTCTCAGGGCCAACCCAAAGGCCCTTCTCAGGGCCAACCCAAAGGCCCTTCTCAGGGCCAACCAAAAGGCCCTTCTCAGGGCCAACGCGACGCGTCGGCGTCGAACGAAGGCAAGGCCTTCTACGGAGGAAATGTGGACGAATTGTCGGACTCCGACACCGAGTCCATAGCGTCGGATGCCAGTGCGATGGCGATCGAAGATAGTCGGTCACGCTCGGCATCGAGGAAGCGGACCTACCTAAAGGTCGTGTCCGATGGCTCCTCGGGCTCAGGCTCGGTGAAGGAGCCCAAAAAGAGGGTCAAGGCCAAAAAGGCAACGACAGCGGCAGACACCCATGATGTGGGTTTAGCCGACGCCCAGCGCGAGCTGGACCTGGCTCGGCGGGAGCAGCTCCAGCAAGAGCTGGAGGAGCGGGTTGCGGCCAAGGAGGAGCGGGCGCGCGTCGCTCGTGCCAAGGCCGAGTACGGTGCGTCCCGCGTCCTTTACGCGGACCACTCTCTGGCCGAACTGGAGAAGATGGCCTTGGAGGACGAAGAGGCGATCGTGGAGGTCGCCGCCAAGTCCTCGCATCTGAAGGGGACTTTCCAGAAGTCCCTCAGATGCCGGGCCGCCAGCATGCGTTGCATCATCGCGGAGCTGGTGGACCGCAAGGCCAGCGACGAAACGCGGCAACTACAGGCGAAAGTAAATCGCCTGCAGTCGGAGGTCAGCCAGCTACACCTGAAGCTGGCTGAAGCCACGGCCCGGCCATCCCAAGCCGAGCCCAGACCTGCGGCAGAGAGCCTCGCCCCCTCCTCCGGCCTTGAGGAAATGTTCCGCAAGGCTATGGGGGAGCAGAGGGCATTCGTGAGAGCCTGCCTAGCGGGCATCGAGGACCGGCTACTGCCGGAGAAACGCCTCCGACCGCCGCTTGCGGCGGATAAGAGGCGAGTGGAGCCGGTGCCTACCTCCACGAGGGAGGACGCCCATCTCCCGTCCACCACCCCGACCAACCAGCAGGGCTGGACGAAGGTGGTCGGTAAGGGGAAAGGCAAGGGCAAAAGGACGGCAGCTGTCGTCCCTGCCGTGCCCGCCACCACCACTCCTAGCCAGTCGCAGTCGACTGGCACGGGTAAAGGGAGGGGGAAAACCACCCCCCCAGCCGCCTCCGCCACCACCCCTGCCGGTCAGTCGCAGACGACCGGCAAGGGAAAGGGGAAGGGTTCGACCCCAGCCGGTGTCAGGAGGAACTTGGTTCCTCCCAAGACCGCAGCCGTCGTGATGACGCTCACCACGGAGGCTGCGGAGCGGGGCGAGACGTACGCGTCCGTGATGTTGCGGGCGCGTGCCAATGCCGATCCTACTAAACTGGGGATCGGTAAAGTCTCGTGCCGCCGGACGCAGGCTGGGGCTCGAATTTTCGAGTTCCCGGGTGCCGAGGGCGCGAAGAACGCAGACCTCTTTGCAGCTAAGCTGCAGGAGGTCATCGCGGACGCGGTGAAGGTGGCGAGGCCTGTGAAGTCGGCGGCCTTCGAGGTGACGGATCTGGACGACTCCGTCACCAAGGAGGAGGTGGTGGCAGCAGTCGCAGCCATTGGGGGCTGCACAGTCGCAGCGGTGCAGGGTGGGGGCATCAGGCCCGGGCGCGGCGGCATGGGCACCATTCGCCTGGAGTGCCCAGTCGCCGCTGCCAAAGCCGTCCTCGAGAAGGGACGGCTCGCCGTCGGTTTCAGCTCGGCTGCGGTCCGGGCACTCGAGGACCAGCCACTGCGGTGCTACAAGTGCTTCGGAATTGGCCACACCCGAGCTCTCTGTCCGTCCAGCATTGACAGGACGGAGAGCTGCTACCGCTGCGGCAAGGAGGGGCACAAAGCCGCCTCCTGCGAGGCCACCGCACCGCACTGCGCGTTGTGTGCCGCCAGTGGCCGCCCTGCGGGGCACATCATGAAGGGGAGGAACTGCAGTCCTCCCCTTAAGAAGGGCAAAATACAGGCGCCGACCCGGCCTGTAACTGCCACCGCCGTCCCAGTGGCTGGGACCTCGGCGGCTGTGGAGGAGGAGGGTGCGATGTCCAATTAATGGGTGGAGTTGAACATCGCATCCTCCAGGCGAACACCAACCACTGCAGAGCGGCACAGGATCTGTTGATGCAGACTGTGGCCGAGTGGTTGGTGGACGTGGCGGTGGTCGCCGAGCCGTACTCGGTACCTGCCCGTTGGCTGGGTGATCGGGACGGCTTGGTGGCATTGGTGTCGCGGCCTGCCACGGACTCCCCTCCCCTCTCGCTTTTAGAGAGGGGTCCGGGATACGTGGCCGCCGCGTGGGGAGACATAGCCCTGGTCGGGGTCTATTTCTCCCCAAACCGCCCTCTAAGGGACTTCGAGGATTTTCTCGAAGTCCTTACGGCAGTCGTCGGGAGGGCGGCGCCACGTCAGGTCGCCATCCTGGGCGACCTGAACGCCAAGTCAGTGGCCTGGGGCAACCCAGCGGCGTCTTGCAATGTCCGGGGACGCGCCGTCGAATTTTGGGCGGCTTCGTGCGGCGTGTCCCTCCTGAACAGGGGGGATGTTCACACGTGTGTGCGGCAACAGGGAGGGTCAGTGGTGGACGTGTCGTTCGCCACCCCTGTGCTAGCCACACGCGTCGTGAACTGGCGGGTGGAGATGGTGGAGACCCTGTCGGACCACCGATATGTGCGGTTCGACATCTCCACCCAGAGCCCGCGGGGGATGGCCCGCTCGGGCCAATCTCCCTTCCCGCGGTGGGCTCTCACCCGCCTGGACCGGGAGGCAGCCCTGGAGGCAGCGTTCCTCCAGGACTGGCTCTCGCCCCCTGTGGAGGGCACGGACGTGGACGCCGCAGCGGTTCAGCTCCGGAGGTCCCTGACCGAGGTGTGCAATTCCAGCATGCCTCGGTCTCGCCGTCCGCCTCCCCGTCGCGCCGTTTATTGGTGGACGGTGGAGCTGGCGGGGCTCCGAGCCGAGTGCGTGGAGGCCAGGAGGGCCTACACGCGGAGTCGGCGGCGCGCCGGCCGATGTCAGGCCGAGGAGGACCGCCTCTACGCCTCTTACGTAGAGGCAAAGACGGTCCTCAAGTCGGCAATGTGCGCCGCCGAGGACTCGGCAAGGGCCGAGATGCTGGAGGGCCTCGACAGGGATCCGTTTGGGAGACCATACAAGCTGGCGCGGAGCCAGCTGCGTCCATATGGTCCCCCAATAACGGAGACCCTAGAGCCGGCGTTGCTGGATGGGGTAGTTCGGTCACTGTTTCCGCGCAGGACCGAATTCACCCCTCCAACGATGAACCCCCCGCTGGGGGGGGTGGTGGCTTCGCCGGAGGAGGAGGTGCCTCCAGTGTCGGTGGAGGAACTTCGCGCGGGGGTTCTGCCCCTCCGCGCGAGGAAGACGGCCCCTGGACCGGACGGCGTCCCCGCACGGGTGGTGGCCATCGCGGCGTCCCTAATGGAGGAAAGGCTTCGGGACCTCTTCAGCGCGTGCTTGACGGCTGGGAGGTTCCCGAAGCTATGGAAGGAAGGCAAGTTGTGCCTTCTCCGCAAGGAGGGACGCCCGGTGGACTCCCCCTCGGCATACCGGCCCATCGTTTTACTCGATGAGGTCGGTAAACTGTTCGAGGGGATCATCGCCACCCGGCTTAATAGTCAGCTGCGGGAGGTAGGGCCGGACCTGTCGGACGCCCAGTTCGGGTTCCGACAAGGGCGTTCGACGGTCGACGCGTTGGCCCTACTCAGGGGCCAGGTGCGGGAGGCGGTCGAGGCTGGGGACGGAGTGTTGGCGGTGTCGTTCGACATCGCCAACGCCTTCAACTCCGTGCCCCACTCGATCATATTGGAGGCACTCCGATACTACGGAGTGCCCCAATATCTGCGGGCGATCCTGGCCAGCTACCTGGAGGACCGAGAGGTCCTTCTGGTGGACAAGGCGGCCAGGATCAGGCGCTACGGAGTGGAGTCCGGTGTTCCACAGGGTTCTGTGCTGGGGCCCCTCCTGTGGAACATCGGATTTGACTGGCTCCTGCGGGGCACCCTCCTCCAGGGCACGAGTGTCATCTGCTACGCGGATGACACTCTCCTCGTTGCCCGGGGGAGGGATTTTAGGGAGGCGGCCTGTCTGGCCTCAGCTGGCGGATCCTTAGTGGCAGGTAGGATCCGCCAGCTTGGATTGGGGGTAGCGCTGAACAAGACCGAGGCCGTGTTCTTTCACGGGCCTCGGCAGCGCTGCCCACCTGACGCCCACATCGTGGTGGAGGGCGTCCGGATAGGGGTCGGGGCCCAGATGAAGTATCTGGGCCTCGTGCTGGACAGCAGGTGGCGCTTCGGCCCGCACTTTAGCGGGCTGTCGACGCGCCTGCTGAAAGCCGCGGACGCCCTCTCATGGCTCCTCCCAAACCTGGGAGGGCCCAAGGAGCGATGCCGGCGCCTCTATGCCGGCATCCTCAAGAGCATGGCCCTGTATGGGGCACCCATCTGGGCGGACTCCCTCCACAGGAGGGAGAATGCAACCGCCATTCGCAGGCCCCAACGGGCCATTGCACAGCGGGTGGCGAGGGCCTACCGCTCAGTAGGCTTTGCGGCGGCGTGCGCTCTGGCCGGCACCCCTCCCTGGGAATTGGAGGCATGGGTGCTCGCCAGAGTATACGAATGGGCGGCGCGGCGTAGGGCGCTAGGTGAGCGCCCCGCCGCGCAAGAGCGGGAGGCCGTGCGGCGGGAGGCGAGGGACGCCATCGTCCTGCACTGGGCGCGGGACCTCGCCTCCGCCACCTTTGGGCGCCGGACGCTGGACGCGCTCGGTCCAGTCCTGCGGGACTGGCTCGAGCGCCCCCACGGTTTCCTCTCGTTCCGTTTAGTGCAGGTGTTGTCCGGACATGGCTGTTTCGGAACGCACCTGCACCGGATTCGGAGGGAGGAAACCCCGGCGTGCCACGACTGTGGAGCCGCGGAGGACACGGCGCAGCACACCCTCGAGGTGTGCCCAGCCTGGGCTGAGCTGCGCCGTGCCCTGAATACCGTCGTTGGGCTGGACCTCTCACTTCCCAGTGTGGTGAACTCCATGCTGGGGAGTGAGGAGGCTTGGGCGGCGGTTGCCTCCTTTTGCGAGGACGTCATGTCGCAAAAGGAGGCGGCGGAGCGCGCGCGGGAGGACGATCCTCTCGCGCCGCCGCTCCGCAGGCGAAGAAGGGGTGGGAGACGGCGGTTGTACGATCGTCGCCTCCCTCCTTCTGGTGGTGATTAGCGGGCGACAGGCGCGGGGGCGCCTTCGCTCGCATTGCACTGATCACCACCCTCGTCGGGCGGGAACGGCCGAGCACTCACGGTCGTTCCCGGGCCTCTCCACTTAGGGAGGGGCGTGCGGGCCCCGCTGTTAAGGCGGGCGGTCGTCGGTGGGGGACTGGACGTAAAGGCTGAGCCGGTTTCCCAGTCCTCCTCCACATAGACGATGCGGGAGTGCCGCTGGGTTATTTTAGTGGGTATGCCGGAGTAGCCGGAGAGTCCCACATAACCCGTCCATCCCCCAATGGGCGGGTATGCGTAACGCATTTTTTCCCAGCGCAAAAAAAAAAAAAAAAAAAAAAAAAAAAAAAAAAAAAAAAAAAAAAAAAAAAAAAAAAAAAAAAAAAAAAAAAAAAAAAGGTGAGTGTTGGGGAACCACCCCACAGTGCTTGCGTCCACGTCGCGTTCCCTGGAAACGTCCCAGTTCTGACCACCGTAACGGAGTGGCAGACTGGGTACGGCTAAAGTGCACTGTGCATCGTAACAATCAACTGCCTTGTGTGTTACGAGTTTGCGGATTATGCCTAAAATGCATAAACCTGCGCGGGATGCCCTCGGGCATTTCGTCACAAAAGGCCCTTCTCAGGGCCAACCCAAAGGCCCTTCTCAGGGCCAACCCAAAGGCCCTTCTCAGGGCCAACCCAAAGGCCCTTCTCAGGGCCAACCAAAAGGCCCTTCTCAGGGCCAACGCGACGCTGAAGCGTCGAAGGAAGGTCGAGCCTTCTACGGCGGGAGGGTGGATGAATTGTCGGACTCCGACAACGAGTCCACTGCGTCAGATGGCGTGATGGTGATCGAGATTGCTCGATCACGATCGGCTTCGAGGAAACGTTCATTCCTCAAAGTCGTGTCGGATGGCTCCTCTGGCTCGGGCTCGGTGATGGAGCAAAAAAAGAAGATCAGGGCTATAAAGCCGAGGACAGCAGCGGACACCCACGATGTGGGTTTAGCAGACGCCCAGCGCGAGTTGGACCTGGCTCGGCGGGAGTAGCTCCAGCAAGAGTTGGAGGAGCGGATTGCGGCCCAGGAGGAACGGGCACGCGTCGCCCGTGCCAAGTCCGGGTACGGTGCGTCCCGCATCTTATACTCGGACCACTCCCTGGCCGAATTGGAAAGGATGGCCTTGGAGGACGAGGAGGCGATCGTGGAGGTCGCCGCCAAGTCCTCCCACCTAAAGGGGACTTTCCAGAAGTCCCTGAAATGCCGGGCCGCCAGCATGCGATGCATCGTCGCGGAGCTGGTGGAAAGGAAGGCCTGCGATGAAACGCGGCAACTGCAGGCGAAGGTAGATCGCCTGCAGTCGGAGGTCAGCCAGCTGCACATGAAGCTGGCTGAAGCTACGGCCCGGCCATCCCAAGCCGAGCCCAGACCTGCGGCAGAGGGCCCCGCCCTCTCCTCCGGCCTTGAGGACGTCCTCCGCAAGGTTATGGCGGAGGAGAGGGCGTTTGTTCGTTCTTGCCTGGCGGGAATTGAGGACCGGCTCTTGCCGGCAAAGATCCTCCGACCGCCGCTTGCGGCGGATAAGAGGCGAGTGGGGCCGGTGGCAACCTCTCAGAGGGGGGACGCCCATCTGCCTTCAACCACCCCGACCAACCAGCAGGGCTGGACGAGGGTGGTTGGTAAGGGCAAGGGAAAAAGGACGGCAGCTGTAATCCCTGCCGTTCCCGCCACCACCACTCCCAGCCAGTCGCAGCCGACTGGCAAAGGGAAGGGGAAAGGCAAAGGGAAGGGAAAGAGCACCCCCCCGGCCCCAGCCGTCTCCGCCACCACCCCTGCCGGTCAGTCGCAGTCGGCCGACAAGGGAAAGGGACAGGGCAAGAGTTCCGCCCCAGCCGGTGTCAGGAGAAACTTAGTTCCTCCCAAGACCGCGGCCGTCGTGGTGACACTCACCGCGGAAGCCGCGGAGCGGGGAGTGACGTACGCGTCCATGTTGGTGCGGGCGCGTGCCAGTGCCGATCCCACCAAATTGGGGATCGGCAAAGTGTCATGCCGCAAGACACAGGCTGGGGCTCGTATCTTCGAGTTCCCGGGGGCGGAG
This sequence comes from Pseudoips prasinana, assembly GCA_951640165.1. Taxonomy (NCBI): domain Eukaryota; kingdom Metazoa; phylum Arthropoda; class Insecta; order Lepidoptera; family Nolidae; genus Pseudoips; species Pseudoips prasinana. Next base: position 23,002,667 of record OX621251.1, on the reverse strand, counting down.
GGCGGAAAAAATGCGGACCTCTTCGCAGAAAAGCTGCAAGAGGTCATTGCGGACGACGCGAAGGTGGCCAGGCCGGTGAAGTCGGCGGCCTTCGAGGTGGCGGATCTGGACGACTCCGTCACCAAGGAGGAGGTGGTGGCAGCAGTCGCGGCCATTGGGGGCTGCACAGTCGCAGCGGTGCAGGGCGGGGGCATCAGGCCCGGGCGCGGCGGCATGGGCACCATTCGCCTGGAGTGCCCAGTGGCCGCAGCCAAAGCCGTCCTCGAGAAGGGACGGCTCGCCGTCGGCTTCAGCTCGGCTGCGGTCCGGGCACTTGAGGCCCAGCCGCTGAGGTGCTACAAGTGCTTCGGCATTGGCCACACCCGGGCCCTCTGTCCGTCCACTGTCGACAGGACGGACAGTTGTTACCGCTGCGGCAAGGAGGGCCACAAATCCGCCTCCTGCATGGCCGCCGCGCCGCACTGCGCAGTTTGTGCCGCCAGTGGCCGCCCTGCGGGCCATATAATGAAGGGGAGGAACTGCAGTCCTCCCCTTAAGAAGGGGAAAGTACAGGCGCCGACCCGGCCTGTCGTTGCCACCGCCGTCCCAGTGGCTGGGACCTCAGCGGCTGTGGAGGAGGGGGGTGCGATGACCGACTAATGGATAAGGTCAAACATCGCATCCTCCAGGCGAACACCAACCACTGCAGAGCGGCCCAGGATCTGCTCATGCAGACCGTGGCCGAGTGGTTGGTGGACGTGGCGGTGGTCGCCGAGCCGTACTCGATACCTGGCCGTTGGCTGGGTGATCGGGACGGCTTGGTGGCGTTGGTGTCGCGGCCTGCCACGGACTCCCCTCCCCTCTCGCTTTTAGAGAGGGGTCCGGGATACGTAGCCGCCGCGTGGGGAGAAATAGCCCTGGTCGGGGTCTATTTCTCCCCAAACCGCCCTCTAAGGGACTTCGAGAACTTTCTCGAGGTCCTTACGGCAGTCGTCGGGAGGGCGGCACCACGTCAGGTCGTCGTGTTGGGCGACCTGAACGCCAAGGCGGTGGCCTGGGGCAACCCAGCGGCGTCCTGTAACGTCCGGGGGCGCGCCGTCGAATTTTGGGCGGCTTCGTGCGGCGTGTCCCTCCTGAACAGGGGGGATGTTCACACGTGTGTGCGGCAACAGGGAGGGTCAGTGGTGGACGTGTCGTTCGCCACCCCTGTGCTAGCCACACGCGTTGTGAACTGGCGGGTGGAGATGGTGGAGACCCTGTCGGACCACCGATATGTGCGGTTCGACATCTCCACCCAGAGCCCGCGGGGGATGGCCCGCTCGGGCCAATCACCCTTCCCGCGGTGGGCTCTCACCCGCCTGGACCGGGAGTCAGCCCAGGAGGCGGCGTTCCTCGAGGACTGGCTCTCGCCCCCTGTGGAGGGCACGGACGTGGACGCCGCAGCGGTTCGGCTGCGGGGGTCCCTGACCGAGGTGTGCAACTCCAGCATGCCTCGGTCTCGCCGTCCGCCTCCCCGTCGCGCCGTTTATTGGTGGACGGTGGAGCTGGCGGGGCTCCGGGCCGCGTGCGTGGAGGCCAGGAGGGCCTACACGCGGAGTCGGCGGCGCACCAGCCGATGTCAGGCTGAGGAGGACCGCCTCTACGCCTCTTACCTAGAGGCAAAGACGGTCCTCAAGTCGGAAATGTGCGCCGCCGAGGACTCGGCAAAGGCCGAGATGCTGGAGGGCCTCGACAGGGATCCGTTTGGGAGGCCGTATAAGCAGGCGCGGAGCCAGCTGCGCCCTTACGGTCCCCCATTAGCGGAGACCCTAGAGCCGGCGTTGCTGGATGGGGTGGTTCGGTCACTGTTTCCGCGCAGGACCGACTTCACCCCACCAACGATGAACCCCCCGCTGGGGGGGGTGGTGGCTTCGCCGGAGGAGGAGGTGCCTCCAGTGTCGGCGGAGGAATTTCGCGCGGGGGTTCTGTCCCTCCGCGCGAAGAAGACGGCCCCTGGACCAGATGGCGTCCCCGCACGGGTGGTGGCCATCGCAGCGTCCTTCATGGAGCAGAGGTTTCGGGACCTCTTCAGCGCGTGCCTGACGGCTGGGAGGTTCCCGAAGATCTGGAAGGAGGGGCAGCTTTGCCTGCTCCGGAAGGAGGGACGCCCGGTGGACTCCCCCTCGGCATACCGGCCCATCGTTCTGCTCGATGAGGTCGGTAAATTGTTCGAGGGGATCATCGCCACCCGGCTAAATAGCCAGTTGCGGGAGGTAGGGCCAGACCTGTCGGACGCCCAGTTCGGGTTCCGACAAGGGCGTTCGACGGTCGACGCGTTGGCCCTACTCAGGGGCCAAGTGCGGGAAGCGGTCGAGGCTGGGGACGGAGTGTTGGCGGTGTCGTTCGACATCGCCAACGCCTTCAACTCCGTGCCCCACTCGACCATATTGGAGGCACTCCGGTATCACGGAGTGCCCCAATATCTGCGGGCGATCCTGGCCAACTACCTGGAGGACCGGGAGGTCCTCCTGGCGGACAGGACGGCCAGGATCAGGCGCTACGGCGCGGAGTCCGGTGTTCCACAAGGTTCGGTGCTAGGGCCCCTCTTGTGGAACATCGGATTCGATTGGCTGCTGCGCGGCACCCTCCTCCAGGGCACGGGTGTCATCTGCTATGCGGATGACACTCTCCTCGTTGCCCGGGGGAGGAACTTTGGGGAGGCGGCCTGTCTGGCCTCGGCTGGCGGATCCTTAGTGGCAGATAGGATCCGCCAGCTTGGTTTGAGGGTAGCGCTGAACAAGACCGAGGCCGTGTTCTTTCACGGGCCTCGGCAGCGCTGCCCTCCTGACGCCCACATCGTGGTGGAGGGCGTCCGGATAGGGGTCGGGGCCCAGATGAAGTATCTGGGCCTCGTGCTGGACAGCAGGTGGCGCTTCGGCCCGCACTTCAGCGGGCTGTCGACGCGCCTGCTAAAAGCTGCGGACGCCCTCTCATGGCTCCTCCCAAACCTGGGAGGGCCGAAGGAGCGATGCCGGCGCCTCTATGCCGGCATCCTCAAGAGCATGGCCCTTTACGGGGCACCCATCTGGGCGGACTCCCTCCACAGGAGGGAGAATGCAACCGCCATCCGCAGGCCCCAACGGGCCATTGCACAGCGGGTGGCGAGAGCCTACCGCTCAGTGGGCTTTGCGGCGGCGTGCGCTCTGGCCGGCACCCCTCCCTGGGAATTGGAGGCATGGGTGCTCGCCAGAGTGTACGAATGGGTGGCGCGTCGTAGGGCGCTAGGTGAGCGCCCCGCCGCGGAAGAGCGGGAGGCCGTGCGGCGGGAGGCGAGGGATGCCATCGTCCTCCACTGGGCACGCGACCTTGCCTCCGCCACATTTGGACGCCGGACGCTGGACGCGCTCGGTCCAGTCCTGCGGGACTGGCTCAAGCGACCCCACGGTTTCCTCTCCTTCCGTCTGGTGCAGGTGTTGTCCGGGCATGGCTGCTTCGGAACGCACCTGCATCGGATCCAGAGGGAGGAAACCCCGGCGTGCCATGAGTGTGGAGCCGCGGAGGACACGGCGCAGCACACCCTCGAGGTGTGCCCAGCCTGGGCTGAGCTGCGCCGTGCCCTGACCGATGTAGTCGGGTTAGACCTCTCACTTCCCAGTGTGGTGAACTCCATGCTGGGGAGTGAGGAGGCTTGGGCGGCGGTTGCCTCCTTTTGCGAGGATGTAATGTCGCAAAAGGAGGCGGCGGAGCGCGCGCGGGAGGATGATCCTCTCGCGCCGCCGCTCCGCAGGCGAAGAAGGGGTGGGAGACGGCGGTTGTACGATCGTCGCCTCCCTCCTTCTGGTGGTGATTAGCGGGCGACAGGCGCGGGGGCGCCTTCGCTCGCATTGCACTAATCACCACCCTCGTCGGGCGGGAACGGCCGAGCACTCACGGTCGTTCCCGGGCCCCTCCACTAAGGGAGGGGCGTGCGGGCCCCGCTGTAAAGGCGGGCGGTCGTCGGTGGGGGACTGGACGTAAAGGCTGTGCCGGTTTCCCAGTCCTCCTCCACACAGACGATGCGGGAGTGCCGCTGGGTTATTTTAGTGGGTATGCCGGAGTAGCCGGAGAGTCCCACATAACCCGTCCATCCCCCAATGGGCGGGTATGCGTAACGCATTTTTTCCCAGCGCAAACAAAAAAAAAAAAAAAAAGGTTAGTGTCAGGCGGGGAACCACCCCACAGTGCTTGCGTCCACGTCGCGTTCCCCGGAAACGTCCCAGTTCTGACCACCGTAACGGAGTGGCAGACTGGGTACGGCTAAAGTGCACTGTGCATCGTAGCTACCTATTGCGTTGAGAGCTACGAATACTGCGGAAATGCCAAAACCAGCGCGGGATGCCCTCGGGCATTTTGTGAAAAAAGGCCCTTCTCAGGGCCAACCCAAAGGCCCTTCTCAGGGCCAACCCAAAGGCCCTTCTCAGGGCCAACCAAAAGGCCCTTCTCAGGGCCAACGCGACGCTTCCTTAGCGTCGGATGAAGGCAGGGCCTTTTACGGCGGGCAGGTGGACTCCGACGATGAGTCCATTGTATCAGATGCGGACTCGATGGTGGTCGTGGATTCGCGATCGCGATCCGCGTCCCGAAAGCGAAAGACCTTTCTAAAGGATGGGTCGGATGGCTCCTCGGGCTCAGGCTCGGTGAAGGAGCCTAAACGGAAGGTGAAGGCCAAAAAGGCGGCGGATACCCACGACGTGGGTTTGGTTGATGCCCAGCGCGAGCTGGACCTGACTCGGCGGGAGCAGCTCCAGCAAGAGCTGGAGGAGCGGGTTGCGGCCCAGGAGGAACGGGCGCGCGCCGCCCGTGCCAAGTCCGGGTACGGTGCGTCTCGCGTGATGTACTCGGACCACTCCCTGGCCGAACTGCAGAGGATGGCCTTGGAGGACGAGGAGGCGATCGTGGAGGTCGCCGCCAAGTCCTCGCATCTGAAGGGGACTTTTCAGAAGTCCCTCAAATGCCGGGCCGCCAGCATGCGTGGCATCGTCGCGGAGCTGGTGGACCGCAAGGCCAGCGACGAAACGCGGCAACTGCAGGCGAAGGTAGATCGCCTGCAATCGGAGGTCAGCCAGCTGCACATGAAGCTGGCTGAAGCCACGGCCCGGCCATCGCAAGCCGAGCCCGGACCTGCGGCGGAGGGTCTTGCCTCCTCCTCCGGCCTTGAGGATGTCCTCCGCAAGGTGATGGCGGAGGAGAGGGCCTTCGTGAGGGCCTGCCTAGCGGGCATTGAGGACCAGCTCTTGCCGGCGAAAGTCGTTCGACCGCCGCTTGCGGCGGACAGAAGGCGAGAGGAGCCGGTGCCTAGCTCCACGAGGGAGGACGCCCTTCTCCCTTCCACCACCCCGACCAACCAGCAGGGCTGGACGAAGGTGGTTGGTAAGGGCAAGGGCAAGGGAAAAAGGACGGCAGCTGTCGTCCCTGCCGTTCCCGCCACCACCACTCCCAGCCAGTCGCGGCCAGCTGGCAAAGGGAAAGGGAAGGGGAAGGGGAAGAGCACCCCTCCAGCCCCAGCCGTCCCCGCCACCACCCCTGCTGGTCAGTCGACTGGCACGGGAAAGGGGAAGGGTTCGACCCCAGCCGGTGTCAGGAGGAACTTGGTTCCTCCCAAGACCGCGGCCGTCGTGGTGACACTCACCGCGGAAGCCGCGGAGCGGGGAGTGACGTACGCGTCCATGTTGGTGCGGGCGCGTGCCAGTGCCGATCCCACCAAATTGGGGATCGGCAAAGTGTCATGCCGCAAGACACAGGCTGGGGCTCGTATCTTCGAGTTCCCGGGGGCGGAGGGCGGAAAAAATGCGGACCTCTTCGCAGAAAAGCTGCAAGAGGTCATTGCGGACGACGCGAAGGTGGCCAGGCCGGTGAAGTCGGCGGCCTTCGAGGTGGTGGATCTGGACGACTCCGTCACCAAGGAGGAGGTGGTGGCAGCAGTCGCAGCCATTGGGGGCTGCACAGTCGCAGCGGTGCAGGGCGGGGGCATCAGGCCCGGGCGCGGCGGCATGGGCACCATTCGGCTGGAGTTCCCAGTGGCCGCAGCCAGAGCCGTCCTCGAGAAGGGACGGCTCGCCGTCGGGTTCAGCTCGGCGGCGGTCCGGGCCCTTGAGGCCCAGCCGCTGAGGTGTTACCGGTGCTTCGGCATTGGCCACACCCGGGCCCTCTGTCCGTCCACTGTCGACAGGACGGACAGTTGTTACCGCTGCGGCAAGGAGGGCCACAAATCCGCCTCCTGCATGGCCGCCGCGCCGCACTGCGCAGTTTGTGCCGCCAGTGGCCGCCCTGCGGGCCATATAATGAAGGGGAGGAACTGCAGTCCTCCCCTTAAGAAGGGGAAAGTACAGGCGCCGACCCGGCCTGTCGTTGCCACCGCCGTCCCAGTGGCTGGGACCTCAGCGGCTGTGGAGGAGGGGGGTGCGATGACCGACTAATGGGTAGGGTCAAACATCGCATCCTCCAGGCGAACACCAACCACTGCAGAGCGGCACAGGATCTGCTGATGCAGACTGTGGCCGAGTGGTTGGTGGACGTGGCGGTGGTCGCCGAGCCGTACTCGATACCTGGCCGTTGGCTGGGTGATCGAGACGGCTTGGTGGCGTTGGTGTCGCGGCCTGCCACGGACTCCCCTCCCCTCTCGCTTTTAGAGAGTGGTCCGGGATACGTGGCCGCCGCGTGGGGAGAAATAGCCCTGGTCGGGGTCTATTTCTCCCCAAACCGCCCTCTAAGGGACTTCGAGAACTTTCTCGAGGTCCTTACGGCAGTCGTCGGGAGGGCGGCACCACGTCAGGTCGTCGTGTTGGGCGACCTGAACGCCAAGGCGGTGGCCTGGGGCAACCCAGCGGCGTCCTGTAACGTCCGGGGGCGCGCCGTCGAATTTTGGGCGGCTTCGTGCGGCGTGTCCCTCCTGAACAGGGGGGATGTTCACACGTGTGTGCGGCAACAGGGAGGGTCAGTGGTGGACGTGTCGTTCGCCACCCCTGTGCTAGCCACACGCGTCGTGAACTGGCGGGTGGAGATGGTGGAGACCCTGTCGGACCACCGATATGTGCGGTTCGACATCTCCACCCAGAGCCCGCGGGGGATGGCCCGCTCGGGCCAATCACCCTTCCCGCGGTGGGCTCTCACCCGCCTGGACCGGGAGTCAGCCCAGGAGGCGGCGTTCCTCGAGGACTGGCTCTCGCCCCCTGTGGAGGGCACGGACGTGGACGCCGCAGCGGTTCGGCTGCGGGGGTCCCTGACCGAGGTATGCAACTCCAACATGCCTCGGTCTCGCCGTCCGCCTCCCCGTCGCGCCGTTTATTGGTGGACGGTGGAGCTGGCGGGGCTCCGGGCCGCGTGCGTGGAGGCCAGGAGGGCCTACACGCGGAGTCGGCGGCGCACCAGCCGATGTCAGGCTGAGGAGGACCGCCTCTACGCCTCTTACCTAGAGGCAAAGACGGTCCTCAAGTCGGAAATGTGCGCCGCCGAGGACTCGGCAAAGGCCGAGATGCTGGAGGGCCTCGACAGGGATCCGTTTGGGAGGCCGTATAAGCAGGCGCGGAGCCAGCTGCGCCCTTACGGTCCCCCATTAGCGGAGACCCTAGAGCCGGCGTTGCTGGATGGGGTGGTTCGGTCACTGTTTCCGCGCAGGACCGACTTCACCCCACCAACGATGAACCCCCCGCTGGGGGGGGTGGTGGCTTCGCCGGAGGAGGAGGTGCCTCCAGTGTCGGCGGAGGAATTTCGCGCGGGGGTTCTGTCCCTCCGCGCGAAGAAGACGGCCCCTGGACCAGATGGCGTCCCCGCACGGGTGGTGGCCATCGCAGCGTCCTTCATGGAGCAGAGGTTTCGGAACCTCTTCAGCGCGTGCCTGACGGCTGGGAGGTTCCCGAAGATCTGGAAGGAGGGGCAGCTTTGCCTGCTCCGGAAGGAGGGACGCCCGGTGGACTCCCCCTCGGCATACCGGCCCATCGTTCTGCTCGATGAGGTCGGTAAATTGTTCGAGGGGATCATCGCCACCCGGCTTAATAGCCAGTTGCGGGAGGTAGGGCCAGACCTGTCGGACGCCCAGTTCGGGTTTCGACAGGGGCGTTCGACGGTCGACGCGGTGGCCCTACTCAGGGGCCAAGTGCAGGAGGCGGTTGGAGCTGGGGACGGAGTGTTGGCGGTGTCGTTCGACATCGCCAACGCCTTCAACTCCGTGCCCCACTCGACCATATTGGAGGCACTCCGGTATCACGGAGTGCCCCAATATCTGCGGGCGATCCTGGCCAACTACCTGGAGGACCGAGAGGTCCTCCTGGCGGACAGGACGGCCAGGATCAGGCGCTACGGCGCGGAGTCCGGTGTTCCACAGGGTTCGGTGCTAGGGCCCCTCTTGTGGAACATCGGATTCGATTGGCTGCTGCGCGGCACCCTCCTCCAGGGCACGAGTGTCATCTGCTACGCGGATGACACTCTCCTCGTTGCCCGGGGGAGGGACTTTCGGGAGGCGGCCTGCCTGGCCTCGGCTGGCGGATCCTTAGTGGCAGGTAGGATCCGCCAGCTTGGTTTGAGGGTAGCGCTGAACAAGACCGAGGCCGTGTTCTTTCACGGGCCTCGGCAGCGCTGCCCTCCAGACGCCCACATCGTCGTGGAGGGCGTCCGAATAGGGGTCGGGGCCCAGATGAAGTATCTGGGCCTCGTGCTGGACAGCAGGTGGCGCTTCGGCCCGCACTTCAGCGGGCTGTCGACGCGCCTGCTTAAGGCCGCGGACGCCCTCTCATGGCTCCTCCCGAACCTGGGCGGGCCCAAGGAGCGATGCCGGCGCCTCTATGCCGGCATCCTCAAAAGCATGGCCCTATATGGGGCTCCCATCTGGGCGGACTCCCTCCACAGGAGGGAGAATGCAACCGCCATCCGCAGGCCCCAACGGGCCATTGCACAGCGGGTGGCGCGAGCCTACCGCTCGGTGGGCTTCGCGGCGGCGTGCGCTCTGGCCGGCACCCCTCCATGGGAATTGGAGGCATGGGTGCTCGCCAGAGTGTACGAGTGGACGGCGCGGCGTAGGGCGCTGGGTGAGCGCCCAGCCGCGGAAGAGCGGGAGGCCGTGCGGCGGGAGGCGAGGGATGCCATCGTCCTCCACTGGGCACGCGACCTCGCCTCCGCCACCTTTGGACGCCGGACGCTGGACGCGCTCGGTCCAGTCCTGCAGGACTGGCTCGAGCGCCCCCACGGTTTCCTCTCGTTCCGTCTGGTGCAGGTGTTGTCCGGGCATGGCTGCTTCGGAACGCACCTGCATCGGATCCAGAGGGAGGAAACCCCGGCGTGCCACGAGTGTGGAGCCGCGGAGGACACGGCGCAGCACACCCTCGAGGTGTGCCCAGCCTGGGCTGAGCTGCGCCGTGCCCTGACAGATGTGGTCGGGCAAGACCTCTCACTTCCCAGTGTGGTCAACTCCATGCTGGGGAGTGAGGAGGCTTGGGCGGCGGTTGCCTCCTTTTGCGAGAATGTCATGTCGCAAAAGGAGGCGGCGGAGCGCGCGCGGGAGGATGATCCTCTCGCACCGCCGCTCCGCAGGCGAAGAAGGGGTGGGAGACGGCGGTTGTACGATCGTCGCCTCCCTCCTTCTGGTGGTGATTAGCGGGCGACAGGCGCGGGGGCGCCTTCGCTCGCATCGCACTAATCACCACCCTCGTCGGGCGGGAACGGCTGAGCACTCACGGACGTTCCCGGGCCCCTCCACTTAGGGAGGGGCGTGCGGGCCCCGCTGTAAAGGCGGGCGGTCGTCGGTGGGGGACTGGACGTAAAGGCTGTGCCGGTTTCCCAGTCCTCCTCCAAATAGACGATGCGGGAGTGCCGCTGGGTTATTTTAGTGGGTATGCCGGAGTAGCCGGAGAGTCCCACATAACCCGTCCATCCCCCAATGGGCGGGTATGCGTAACGCATTTTTTCCCAGCGCAAACAAAAAAAAAAAAAAAAAAAAAAAAAAGGTTAGTGTCAGGCCATAAATGGAGGCCTTGTTCTTAAAATATTCGGCCCTGAGAACAATAAAAAAGCGGATGCCCTCGCTAATCAACTGCGGGAAGTTCTCAAGGAGTCAGATGCACGTATTGCGCGTCCTATCAAAATGGGAGAAGTAAGAGTGAAGTACTTGGATGAATCAGTCACGCAAGCAGAAATATCATCAGCAATAGCAGATGCAACCGGATGCTTGGAGGCTGATATAAAAGTTGGTGAAATTCGGGTACATCCAAGTCGTTTGGGAACGGCATGGGTCAAATGTCCGCTTGAGGCAATTCATACATTGAATGGTAAAAGACTACGAGTGGGTTGGTCTGCAGCCATGGTTGAGGCATTGAAGGCAAGACCACTTCAATGTTACCGGTGCCTTGAAATAGGTCACGTTCGAGCCAAGTGTGCCAATGTGATTGATCGCAGTGGATGCTGCTATGTTTGCGGACAATTGGGGCACAAAGCTCAGGGATGTCCAGCTGAGGCACCAAGATGCCCTGTGTGTGCGGATCTTGGTCGCCCCGCCAACCACCGGATGGGGGGCAGTAAGTGCTCCCCTCCTAAAATGAAAAAACGGACACCAGAAAATGTACCCATCCAAGCCGTGGTTAATTTGGGATCACAGCAGGCCAATGAGTCAACGCAACCGGTTGCAGATCCGGCTGAGGCAGCAATGAAGGTCTAGCATTCTCCGCCCCATACAGAATTTTGCAGGGCAACTTAAACCACTGCCGCGCAGCACAGGATCTTCTGATGCAAACGCTGGTGGAGTGGTCGGTTGCCTTAGCGGTGGTGGCTGAGCCGTATTCCGTCCCAGACCATCCACGATGGTTTGGAGGACACGGAAATTCTGTTGCTATTTATTGGGCAGGAGATGCTGGTGGCTTCCATTGCTCCCTTCTGTACATGGGACAGGGGTTTGTGGCTGTTGAGTGGGGCTCTGTTGTCGTCGTCGGATGCTATGTCTCTCCTAATTGCGGCCTTGCTGCATTCGAGGCGTACCTGGATGGGGTAGCTACTTCCGTTCGTAGCTATTTATCCCGTCCAGTAATCGTTATGGGGGATTTCAACGCTCATTCAAGAATGTGGGGTGACTCCCGTGACGACGTTAGAGGAGAGACTATAATTGAATGGGCGGCGGCTCTAGACTTAACCCTTTTAAACCAGGGATCTGTTAGCACTTGTGTTCGGTGGCAGGGCGAATCAATCGTGGACCTGTCGTGGGCTAACTCTTTGGCAACACATCTAGTCTCAGGGTGGAGGGTGGTGGATGAGGTGGTCACTCTTTCTGACCACCGGCACATCATTTGTGATATAACTTTCCGTCACTCACACGTCGGCCTTGTACGTCAGAATAGTAACCCCCAACGTTGGTCTCTTAAGCAGCTCAACCGTGACATGCTTGTTGCTGCAGCCCATGTTGTGGATTGGGGAAATTGGGGAGAGTATGGGCACACATCCGATCCGGAAGCTTTTGCAGCATGTTTGGGAGCCAAAATGGTTAGTATTTGTGATATCGCTATGCCTCGGATCAGGCCGGTAAAAAAGAGACGCTCCGTGTACTGGTGGTCGACGAGTATTGCGCAATTACGCATATCTTGTGTTAGGGCTCGCCGACAGTACACGAGAGCGAGAAGAAGACGGCGAGCAACAGCTGACGAAATTTCCACAGCGTATCAAAACTACCGAGTTGCCACAATGGCGCTTCAAACTGCCATCGTCAACGCTAAGGTGCAGTCCTGGAACGAACTTATCAAAGCGCTCAACAGGGATCCATGGGGGCGCCCATACAAGGTGATAATGGGAAAGCTCAGACCGTGGGTCCCTCCTTTGACGGAGACATTGGACCCTGAATTTGTGACGAGAGTTATCAATACGCTCTTTCCCAGGCTCCAGGATATGCCCTCTGACTATCCTTTTCATCCAGATAACTCGTTTTGGTCGAATGATCTGGAAGTGACTGAGGGGGAGTTGGACCGTGCTGTAGGGCGAATGGCTGCCCGTAACACTGCCCCTGGCCCCGATGGCATTCCAGGTCGAGCGTGGGCGCTGGCTCTAAAGGTGCTTGGCAACAGATTGAGGCAGCTATTTAGTAGCTGTCTCCGCCACGCAGTGTTTCCTCTTGCCTGGAAGAAGGCTAAGCTGGTTCTCATACAGAAGAGTGGCAGGTCCGCTGATTCTCCCTCATCATTTCGTCCCATCTGCTTGCTTGATGAGGTGGGCAAGTTGTTTGAGCGCATTATAGCTGCCCGTCTCAATGAGCACCTGTCGCGTGTCGGTCCCAACGTAACGGATTTCCAGTTTGGTTTCCGAAAGGGACGGTCGACGGTGGACGCTATTCGACGCGTCCAGTATCTATCGGAGATGGCGGTCCGGGCGGGGGGAGTTGCATTGGCGATAAGTTTAGATATTGTCAATGCCTTCAACTCCCTCCCTTGGCAGGCAATACGGGAGGCACTGGTATATCACAATGTGCCTCCCTACTTGCGATACATCGTAGAGGGGTATTTGCGTGACAGGTGTATTACATACATAGATAGGAATGGTGATGAGACGGTGAGGGAGGTCAACTGTGGCGTTCCTCAAGGATCGGTTTTGGGTCCCTTGCTGTGGAATCTGGCATATATATGACGCGGTTTTGAGGACTACTCTTTCCCCTGGAGTGAATTGCGTGTGTTATGCTGACGACACACTCATATTAGCTAGGGGGACAAACTTTGAGGAGACCCTCCGGGTTGCCGAGTTAGGGGTTGATTGTGTCATAGGCAGAATTGGTGCTCTGGGCCTCCAGGTGGCACCTCATAAAACCGAAGCACTGTGGTTTTACAACATTCGAAGGCGAGTGGAACCACCTAGCTCTCCCATTCGGGTAGGTGATGTTGCTGTTCAGGTGAGTCAACATCTTAAGTACCTCGGCCTTACTTTGGATCGGCGCTGGGGATTTGAGGAACACTTCAGGCGGTTGGTCCCTCGTGTTCGGAAGGTGGCTGGGGCCTTTCAAAGGATACTGCCCAACCTCGGGGGGCCAAGAGAAGAAGTCCGCCACCTCTATGGTGGGGTCGTGCGATCCATGGCTCTCTATGGGGCGCCCGTCTGGTCACATCGCCTGACGGACTCCTCACGCTGCAGGTCTATGCTTAATAGCCTGCAGCGAGTGATAGCCATAAGGATCGTACGGGGTTACCGGACTATATCATTAGAGGCGGCCACTGTTTTGGCGCGTTTCCCACCATTCGATATTCTGGCTGGTATTGACAAGGAAGTTTATGATGCAACCCATGTTCGTGCCTGTCACGGTTCGGGTGGGGACGTTCAAAATGAGGTGACTGAAGTGCGGCAAAATGCGCACCGACGTGCTCTTGAAATATGGCGGGAGCGGCTAGAACTGCCGCGAAATTCTAGCCAACGCGCCGTTGGTGCCGTTCTGCCCAGTCTCAACGCCTGGTTGGAAAGTAGGCAAAGTGTGACCTACAGATTGACTCAGATACTTACCGGACACGGGTGTTTCGGTAAGTATCTGAATCGTATAGGAAGGGAGCTAACGACACAGTGCCATCATCACTGTGGGAGTGGCGAGGACTCAGCCCAGCATACACTCCAAGAGTGCCTAGCTTGGGAAGCTGAGAGGGGAGTCCTGGTTGCACGGATCGGGCGCGATCTTTCACCGCCAGCACTTATTATGGCTATGCTGACGGATAATGCAAGCTGGAAGGCAGTGGCTTCTTTCTGTGAAGCTGTAATGCTACAGAAAGAGGCCGCTGAGCGACAACGAGAAATGGCTGATCCCACCCGCAGAAGAGTGAGGCGCCAGTGAGGTGGCATAAGCCATTACTCTGGTGGAGAGATTGGCACCGGCCGCGGCTGACGAGGTCAGCGAGTTGGCCCGGCAGGCCCGTGAGCGGCGCTCCGCTCGGATGGCTGCAGGGAGCCCATCGGCGGTGGCGCTCAGTCGCCAAGTCTTAGACGGCGTGGACGTGGTTTTGAAGGTTGCCACCAAATCGGGCAACCTGAAGGGCACGTTCACGCGAGCTCTGAAGGAGGCGGCTGACGACATCCGGGAGGCGGTTGAGGTCCTCACCAATCGCACCAGCACCGAGGAGACGGCGAAGTTGTGGGAGGAGAACGACCGTCTCCGATCGGAGCTGGAGGACCTCAAGCGGCAGGTTGCCGCCCAAAGGACAGTTCCCGCAGTCACCGGGTCCTCTCCTGTTGCGGCCCCATCGTCGGTTCCATCGTCGGCCGTATCAGCGCCTGCACTTGTGGATGCGGAGATCGAAAAGATCGTCCGCGTCTGCATGATGCAGTGCGGTAAAATGGTGGGTGCCCGCTTCGAGGCCATAGAAGCGAGGCTCCTCCCAGCAGAGTCCGTCCGCCCTCCGCTCGCCGGGGACGGACGAGGGCGGGAGGAGTCCCACAAACGGGGCCCGACGGCCGTGGCGGCTAAACCGGGATCAGGGAGGACAGTGGCGCCCAAGCCCGCGCCTCAAAAGTCCACCACCCGGACAGCGGGACCTCCGGCGGGATCTACAGCGGCGCCTCCGGCGGCTGCGCCTGGACCTAGCGCTGAGGCCTGGACGACGGTCGTCAAGAGGGGCCGCAAAAAGAAGAAGGCGGCGCCGCCAGCACCAGCACCCGCTGGAGCACCGGCACCCAAGAAAGCGCAGGGACCGCCTAAGGTCAGAGCCCCACGCTCCGCGGCTGTAGTGATAACACTGCAGCCCGGAGCCGCCGAAAGGGGCATTACGTATAAGGCGGTCCTGACCGAGGCAAAAGCCAAAGTCGCGTTCCCTGACCTTGGCACACCGTCCGGCTTTAGAATAAAGTCGGCGGTGACGGGGGCGCGGCTCCTCGAGGTGTCGGGTGACTCCAGCGGGGCGAAGGCGGACATCCTGGCCGCCAAGTTGAGGGAGGCCCTCAACCCGGAGGACGTCCGGGTGTCCAGGCCGGTGAAGACCGCGGAGTTGCGCGTCGACGGCCTGGATGACTCGACCACTCCGGCTGAAGTTGTGGCGGCTGTTGCCCGAGTCGGTGGATGTCGACCCGAGGATGTGCGGACGGGCGACATTCGCGCCGACTCCTCCGGACTCGGCTACATCTGGGTGCGGTGTCCGGTGGCGGCGGCGAGCAAGATCGCCAGCGCTGGGCGACTGTTGGTGGGGTGGGTTTCAGCCAGGGTCAAGCTGGTGCAGCCCAGGGCTATGCGGTGCTACCGTTGCCTGGACATTGGGCATGTCCGGGCGCGATGCACCGCTGAAACTGACCGCAGCGAGGAATGTTATCGCTGCGGCCAGCCCGGCCACAAGGCGGCCCAGTGCTCTGCGGCGCCAAACTGCAGCCTCTGTACAGCTGCAGGGAGGCCCGCGGGGCACAGAGCGGGCGGCAAGGCCTGTGGCGCACCCGCCAACAGGAAGAAAAAGGGATCCAAGGCTGCCGGGGGCTCTTTACCCCCCCGACAGCCTGGCTGCCCTTCGGCCGACTCCCGGCCTGAGAGGGGTGCGGAGGGAATGGACACGGCCTAATGGCGCTGTTCCATTTCCTCCAGGGCAACATCAACCACTGCGCCAGAGCTCAGGATCTCTTGCTCCAGAGCATGGCGGAGTGGTCGATTCGCGTGGCGGTGGTCGCCGAGCCGTACTTTGTCCCCCCCAGGGATAACTGGTTGGGAGACTTGGACGGCTTGGTGGCCATCATTGGCGGGGCTCTGGTCCACCCGTCCCGAGGGCACGGCTGGGTAGCAGCCCTCGTGGACGGAATTGGTACGATTGGGGCGTATTTTTCGCCCAACAAGAGTCTCGCCGACTTCGAGAACTTCCTTGTCGAGTTGGGTGCCGTCGTAGGCCGGCTCCACCCTCGCCCCGTGCTGTTGCTCGGGGATCTCAACGCCAAGTCTGCGGCGTGGGGATCTCCGGTAACGGATGCCCGGGGTGAGGTGCTGGAGGAGTGGGCGGTCACGACTGGCCTGACCGTCCTAAATCGGGGGTCGGTCCACACTTGCGTACGGCAGCGGGGTGGTTCAATAGTGGACGTCTCGTTCGCTAGCCCTGCTGTCGCGAGCCGTGTCCGCGACTGGCGTGTCGCCGTGGAGGTGGAGACGTTGTCGGATCATCGGTACATCCGTTTCGACGTCTCCGCCCAGACCACTGGCGGCCGCGGTCCACCGGCCCCGCGAACGGACGGTCCGCGCTGGGCGCGTAAGCGCATCGACAGGGAACTTCTCGAGGAGGCCGCCATTGTCCAGGCCTGGCACCGGGAGTCGGCGGCGAACGGACCCGTCGACGTCGAACAGGAGGCGCTGTGGTTCCGCGGGGCGATGACGCAAATCTGCGACGCGTCTATGCCCCGGGTCCACACACAGACAGGAAGGCGCCAGGTGTACTGGTGGACCGCCGAGATCGCGCAGTTGCGCGTCGCGTGCGTGGCGGTCAGGCGCCAGTACACCCGATACCGGAGGAGACGTCGTCGGGTCCCTGACGAGGAGGCCGCGCTGTATGAGGTGTACCGCGCGGCGAAGGAGGCTCTGTGGCTGGCCATTGGCGAGGCCAAGACGCGAGCCAGGGAGGAGATGTTGGAGACTCTGGACAGAGATCCGTGGGGGCGCCCTTATCGTGCGGTTCGAGGGAAACTTCGAACCGCGGCGCCTCCAATCACGGAGAGTCTCCAACCCGAGCTGCTGGAGGAAGTAGTGGCAGCCCTCTTCCCGGCAAGAGCGGAGCATACGCCACTGCCAATGGCTTTGCCCACAGCCGCAGAGCCTACAGACGAGAACGTCATCAGCGTCCCAGAGGTGACACAAGAAGAGTTGAGGGCGGCCGTGATGCGGCTCCGGGCCAAAAACGTGGCTCCGGGGCCCGACGGGATTCACGGTTGTGCGTTGGCCCTCGCTCTGAAAGAGCTAGGTCCCCAACTGATGGGACTCTACACAGCGTGCCTTGAGCGGGGCCAGTTTCCCACTTTGTGGAAATCTGGTCGTCTGGTCCTGCTCAGAAAGGCGGGGCGCCCTGCAGACTCGCCGTCCGGGTACCGGCCCATAGTGCTGCTAGACGAGGTGGGCAAGCTGCTCGAGCGGATAATCGCAGCCCGCCTCGTCGGCCACTTGTGCGGAGCGGGGCCGGACCTGGACGAGAGCCAGTTCGGCTTTCGGCATGGGCGCTCTACCATCCACGCTGTGTCGAGGGTGAGAGTCCTGGCGGAGGAAGCGGTGTCCCGGGGTGGGGTGATGTTGGCGGTGTCCTTGGACATCTCCAACGCCTTCAACACCCTGCCCTGGAGTTGCATTCGGGAGGCACTGCGATATCATCGGGTGCCTTCCTACCTCCGCCACATCGTTGGGGCTTACCTAGCGGAGAGGTGTGTCACCTACGTGGGACGTGATGGCGGACACCGGCACTCAATGTCGTGCGGTGTTCCACAGGGTTCGGTTTTGGGCCCACTCCTGTGGAACATCGGGTACGACTGGGTGCTGAGGGGCGAACTCCAGCCGGGCGTGGACCTGACGTGTTATGCGGACGACACGCTGGTCACGGCCCGCGGGAGTTCGCACAGGGAGGCAGCGTTGCTGGCGACGGCTGCGGTATCACAGGTGGTAAGCCGCATCCGGCGCCTCGGCCTGGAGGTGGCCCTCAACAAGTCGGAGGCCATGATGTTCCATGGTCCCCGGCGGGCGCCGCCGCCCGGATCACACATTGTGGTCGGGGGGTTCCTGATCGCTGTCGAGCCTACCATGAAGTACCTGGGATTGGTGCTCGACAGCCGGTGGGACTTCGGACCCCACTTCCGGCGGCTGGTGCCTAAGTTGATGGGCGCGGCTGGGGCGCTATCAACGATGCTTCCCAATCTGGGGGGGCCGAGCGCCGCCTGTAGGCGGCTCTACGTGGGGATCGTGCGATCGACGGCCCTGTACGGGGCCCCGATCTGGGCGGCTGACCTGACGGCCGGTAGCATTGCTGTTCTGCGGGGACCGCAGAGAGCTATGGCCGTCAGAGTCATCAGGGGATATCGCACGGTCTCCTACGAGGCGGCCTGTGTACTGGCCGGATCCCCGCCCTGGGACCTCGAGGCGAAAGTACTCGCGTCACTGTACCGGTGGCGCGAGGAGATGCTGGTGCAAGGCGAGCGGCCGATGCAGCGACACATGGAGCTGCGTCGGTCGCAGCTTCGCGAGGCCCTGGTGGCGGAATGGCGGGACAGGCTCTCGCGCCCAACCGCCGGCCTCGTCACTATCGAGGCGGTCCGGCCGGTACTCGAGCGCTGGCTCGGGAGGAGGCACGGCTCCCTGTCGTTTCGGGTGACGCAGGTACTCTCGGGGCATGGCTGCTTCGGGAAGTACCTGTGTCGCATAAACAGGGAGCCGGACGCCCGGTGTCACCACTGCGTCGACTGTCGGGAGGACACGGCGCTGCATACGCTGGCAGAGTGTGCCGCTTGGGAGGAGCAGCGCCGTGCCCTCATTTCTGGAGTAGGCAGTGACCTGTCGCTGCCGGCCGTCGTAAACTCGATGGTTGGCGGCGAAGAGTCCTGGGACGCGGTGGTTTCCTTTTGCGAGACAGTCATCTCGCGGAAGGAAGCTGCGGAAAGGGAGAGGGAGATTACATCCTCTCACCCGGCCCGCAGCAGACGCACCGGGCGTCGGCGGAGGGCGGACAGCGCCCTCTTCCGGCCCCCCTAAATGGGCCCAGGGGCGACGGACTCGGGGGTATCCGTCGCCCACTACACATCTGGACCCGAGGTGGCGGCGCGACGTGTTCCACGCGCGCCCCTCTTAGACGTTGCGGGGGGAGTTTAACACCTCACTCCCCCCCTAATGCGAGGAGGCCCGCAATTATGGGCCAGCACCAGCCGGGGGTTGCGGAAGTATCGTATGTTCCCGCGACCCCTGGCGCAGGTGTGAGATGGAACACCGGGGTGGTTTTTAGTCAGTAGGAGTCTGACAGACCCCTCCGCTTCCCCCGAGGCGGAGGACATCCATGCAGGATTTTCCACCACGCAAAAAAAAAAAAAAAAAAAAAAAAAAAAAAAAGGTTAGGTTTGTGTAATATTTTTGTGAGGTTAGGTTAGTGGAATATTTTTGTTAGGTTAGGTTAGGTGACTGACCGCCAACGCGGGGAGAGTTGCGTTGGCGGTCAGTTTAGACATAGTCAATGCTTTCAACTCTCTCCCCTGGCAAGCTACTCGTATATGGGAGGCTCTGGTATATCATAATGCACCTTCCTACTTGAGAGACATTATCGGGGCATATTTACGTGACAGATCAATTAGTTTCACAGATCGGGACGGAAACGACATAGTGAGGGAGGTGAACTGTGGGGTTCCTCAAGGATCTGTTCTGGGGCCTATTCTTTGGAACATAGCGTACGACGTGGTTTTGAGGACTAATCTACCCCCTGGCGTGGATGTTGTGTGTTACGCAGACGACACTCTCGTATTGGCCAGGGGAGCAAACTTCCAAGAGACTATTTGGCTGGCTGAGTTTGGAGTGACCTGTGTCGTCAACAAAATTAGGGAATTAGGCCTTCATATTGCGCCACATAAAACGGAAGCCCTCTGGTTTTATAACGCCCGTAGGAGAGTTGAACCACCTAGTTCACCCATTCAGGTAGATGATGTTGCAGTTCAAGTGGGAACTCACCTTAAATACCTTGGCCTGACTTTGGACCGCCGCTGAGGCTTGGAAGAACACTTTACGCGGTTGGTCCCCAGGATTCGCAAAGTGTCTGGCGCCCTTCAAAGGCTACTACCCAACCTTGGAGGACCTAGGGAGGAAGTTCGCCGCCTCTATGGTAGTGTCGTTCGATCCATGGCTCTCTATGGGGCACCCGTTTGGTCACATCGCCTAGCGGGTGCCTCACGCTGCAGAGCAATGCTAAATGGACTGCAGCGCGTGATAGCAATTAGGATCGTTCGTGGATACCGAACAATATCTTTTGAGGCGGCGACCGTCCTGGCACGATCTCTGCCATTTGACATCCTGGCGGTCATGGACACGGAAATTTACGAAGGAATCCGTACCCGTGTCTGCCAGGGAGTCGGTAGAGACGTTCGGAATGTAGTGGTTGAAGTGCGGCGAAATGCTCACAAACAGGCACTAGAAATATGGCGTGAGCGGCTGGAGTTGCCTCGAAACGCACGTCAGCGTGCCGTTGGTGCGGTTCTTCCCAACTTCGACGCTTGGATGGGCAGCAGGTGCAACCTCACATACAGATTGACACAGATTCTCACCGGACATGGATGTTTCGGTGAGTATCTGTGTCGAATAGGAAGAGAGTTGACGGCACAATGCTACCATTGTGGAAGCGCCCAGGACTCAGCCCAACACACACTTGGAGAGTGCCCGGCCTGGGATGCAGAAAGGCGAGTCTTGCAAGTACGGACCGGGAGAGATCTTTCCCCGCCAGCCATAGTAGAAGCTATGTTGGCGGAGAATGATACCTGGAAGGCAGTGGTCTGCTTTTGTGAGGCGGTGATGCTGCAGAAGGAGGCCGCCGAGAGGGATCGGGAGAGGGCTGATCCTGCCCGTAGGCGCATAAGGTGCCGGAGAACTTAAGGCGCTGGAAACCGGTTGTGGCCGCGCAATCCAATGCGAGAGAGTCGAAGCGGCCCATGATAGGTGGCATACAAGCTGCCAGTGAGGCGGTGCTTCTGGGATCACGGGCGGTTGGAGTGGGGACTCTGGCCGTCCATGCAGAAGGTGGTCATTGGAAGAAGCAACTTGTGGTAGCTGCAGGTTGCCTACGCACAAGGAGTGGATCGGGGGGCATCAACATCTTTGCCCCTTGGGGAGAGCTTCCTTAAGATGCATAGGTGTAATGATGGTGGTTCCGGATGAAGATCGTCTTGAGTTCCCGGAGCCATCACCCTCAGCACCGAGAGGCTTGGCTACCGTGGTGGTAGGTTAGGTTAGGTTTGTGTAATATTTTTGTGAGGTTAGGTTAGGTGAGTGTAATATTTTTGTTAGGTTAGGATAGGTTTGTGTAATATTTTTGTGAGGTTAGGTTAGTGTAATATTTTTGTAAGGTTAGGTTAGATTTGTGTAATATTTTTGTTAGGTTAGGTTAGGTGAGTGAAATATTTTCGAAAGGTTAGGTTAGGTTAGTGTAATATTTTTGTAAGGTTAGGTTAGTGTAATATTTTTGTTAGGTTAGGTTAGGTTGGGTTAGTGTAATACTTTTGTTAGGTTAGGTTAGGTTTGTGTAATATTTTTGTGAGGTTAGGTTAGGTGAGTGTAATATTTTTGTTAGGTTAGGATAGGTTTGTGTAATATTTTTGTGAGGTTAGGTTAGTATAATAGTGTTATAGTGTTATATTTTTGTTAGGTTAGGTAAGTGTAATATTTTTGTTAGATTAGGTTAGGTGAGTGTAATATTTTTAGTAGGTTAGGTTAGGTTAGTGTAATATTTTTGTAAGGTAAGGTTAGGTAAGTGTAATATATTTGTTAGGTTAGGTTAGGTTTGTGTTATATTTTTGTGATGTTAGGTAAGAGTTATATTTTTTTTAGGTTAGGTTAGTGTAATATTTTAGTTAGGTTAGGTTATTTTAGTGTAATATTTTTGTTAGGTTAGGTAAGTGTAATTTTTTTGTTAGGTTAGGTTAAAATGAGTGTAATATTTTTGTTAGGTTAAGTTAGGTTAGTGTAATATTTTTGTAAGGTTAGGTTAGTGTAATATTTTTGTAAGGCTAGGTTAGGTTAGTGTTATATTTTTGTAAGGTTAGGTTGGTGTAATATTTTTGTTAGGTTAGGTTAGGTTAGTGTAATATTTTTGTGAGGTTAGGTTAGGTTATTGTAATATTTTGTGTCGTGCGATCCATGGTCCTTTATGGGGCGCCCGTCTGGTCTGAACGCTTGACGGGCGCCTCCCGCTGCAGAGCTATTTTGAACAGCCTACAGCGTGTGGTGGCCATAGGAATCGCACGAAGATACCGAACGGTATCCTTTGAGGCGGCGACACTCCTGGCGCGCCTCCCACCGTTTGATCTCCTGGCGGCAGTTGACGCGACGGTTTACACCGAAATCCGCGTCCGCCGGGAGAGCGGTGAGGCGCCAGAGCAGACGCTCATTGCCTATAGGCGGGATGCACACCGGCGCGTACTAACACAGTGGCGCGCACGACTGGAGTTGCGCCTGAACGCGCGCCAACGTGCCGTCGGTGCTATCCTGCCTCACCTCGAGGCCTGGGTGGGAAGGAAGGGTGGTTACGTCACCTACAGACTGACACAGATACTCACCAGACACGGGTGTTTCGGTAAGTACCTGTGCCGGATCGGCCGAGAAGCGACGACACATTTTCACCATTGCGGAAGCGGCCTGGACTCTGCCCAGCATACGCTGGAGGAGTGCCCGGCCTGGGAGGCCGAGAGACGAGTCCTGGTCGCTGAGATCGGACGGGATCTTTCGCCGCCAGCAGTCGTGTATGCGTTGCTGGCTGGCGACTTCACCAAATGGGACGCCGTGGTCTCCTTCTGTGAGGCAGTTTTGCTGCAGAAGGAGGCCGCCGAACGGGATCGGGAACGAGCCGATCCCGCTCGTGGGCGGAGGAGGAGTCGGGGTGGCGGCGGCAGCCGTTAGCCCAACTCCCCTCGGGGCCGCGGCGGCAGTGTGAGAAGTGTCCTCTACTGCCGCCACGTGCAAGCAGCCCCGGGAAGACAGCGAACTGTTTGTGGCGCAGTCGCTGTGTCGTACTGGCAGGAGTCGGCAAATGGGGAGGACAACCCACAGCTCTCCCCGGGTGCGTGTCCCGACCATCTGGGACATGGCGCAAAAGGGGGGGTACCGGAGCAGCAAACTCGCGTTCCCGGGACTCCCCCATCAGGCGCCAAGAGAAGTCCACGGCAGGTAGGTTAGGTTAAAATGAGTGTAATATTTTTGTTAGGTTAGGTTAGTGTAATATTTTTGTAAGGTTAGGTTAGATTAGAGTAATATTTTTGTTAGGTTAGGTTAGGTTTGTGTAATATTTTTGTGAGGTTAGGTTAGTGTAAATTTTTTGTGAGGTTAGGTTAGGTGAGTGTAATATTTGTGTTAGGTTAGGATAGGTTTGTGTAATATTTTTGTGAGGTTAGGTTAGCATAATAGTGTTATAGTGTTATATTTTTGTTAGGTTAGGTTAGATTAGTGTAATATTTTTGGTAGGTTAGGTAAGTGTAATATTTTTGTTAGATTAGGTTAGGTGAGTGTAATATTTTTAGTAGGTTAGGTTAGGTTAGTGTAATATTTTGTTAGGTTAGGTTAGGTTTGTGTTATATTTTTGTGAGGTTAGGTAAGAGTAATATTTTTTTTAGGTTAGGTTAGTGTAATATTTTAGTAAGGTTAGGTTATTTTAGTGTAATATTTTTGTTAGGTTAGGTTAGGTTAGGTTAGGTTAGGTAGGGGAGGGGAACCACCCCACAGTGCTTACGTCCTCGTCGTGTTCCCCGGAAACGTCCCAGTTCTGACCACCGTAACGGAGTGGCAGACTGGGTACGGCTAAAGTGCACTGTGCATCGTAGCGAACTTAAACTGCTTGGAGTGCTACGAATTTTGAATTGCGGATTATGCCGAAACCTGCGCGGAATGCCCTCGGGCATTTCACTAAAAAAGGCCCTTCTCAGGGCCAACCCAAAGGCCCTTCTCAGGGCCAACCCAAAGGCCCTTCTCAGGGCCAACCCAAAGGCCCTTCTCAGGGCCAACCAAAAGGCCCTTCTCAGGGCCAACGCGACGCGACGGCGTCGGAAGGCAGAGCCTTCTACGGAGGGACAGCGGGCGATTTGTCGGACTCCGACAATGAGTCCGTTGGGTCGGATGCCAGTGCGATGGCGATCGAGGATCCTCGATCGCGATCGGCATCCAGGAAGCGGAGCTTCCTAAAAGTTGTGTCCGATGGGTCCTCGGGCTCAGGTTCAGCGAAGGGGCTCGGAAGGAGGGTCAAGTCCAGAAAGGCGACGACAGCGGCAGACACCCACGACGTGGGTCTAGCCGACGCCCAACGCGAGTTGGACCTGGCAAGGCGGGAACAGCTCCAGCAAGAGTTGGAGGAGCGGGTAGCGGCCAAGGAAGAACGGGCGCGCGCCGCCCGTGCAAAGTCCGGGTACGGGGCGTCCCGCGTCCTGTACGCGGACCACTCCTTGGCCGAACTGGAGAAGATGGCCTTGGAGGACGAAGAGGCGATCGTTGAGGTCGCCGCCAAGTCCTCCCACCTTAAGGGGACGTTCCAGAAGTCCCTAAAATGCCGGGCCGCGAGTCTGCGCGAAATCGTCGCGGAGCTGGTGGTCCGCAAGGCCAGCGATGAGTCGCGGCAACTGCAGGCGAAAGTAGATCGCCTGCAGTCGGAGGTCAGCCAGCTGCACTTAAAGCTGGCTGAAGCCACGAACCGGCCATCGCAAGCCGAGCCCGGACCTGCGGCGGAGGGTCTTTCCTCCACTCCCGGCCTTGAGGATGTCCTCCGCAGGGTCATGGCGGAGGAGAGGGCGTTCGTTCGCTCCTGCCTAGCGGGCATCGAGGACCGGCTCCTACCGGAGAAACGCCTCCGACCGCCGCTTGCGGCAGACAAGAGGCGAGAGGAGCGAGTGGAAACCTCCCAGAGGGAAGACGCCCTACTCCCTTCGACCACCCCGACCAACCAGCAGGGCTGGACGAAGGTGGTCGGTAAGGGCAAGGGAAAAAGGACGGCAGCTGTCGTCCCTGCCGTTCCCGCCACCACCACTCCCAGCCATTCGCAGCCGACTGGCAAAGGGAAGGGAAAAGGGAAAGGGAAGGGGAAGATCACCCCCCCAGCCCCAGCCGTCCCCGCCACCACCCCTGCTGGTCAGTCGACTGGCACGGGAAAGGGGAAGGGTTCGACCCCAGCCGGTGTCAGGAGGAACTTGGTTCCTCCCAAGACCGCAGCCGTCGTGATGACGCTCACCACGGAGGCTGCGGAGCGGGGCGAGACGTACGCGTCCGTGATGTTGCGGGCGCGTGCCAATGCCGATCCTACCAAACTGGGGATCGGTAAAGTCTCGTGCCGCCGGACGCAGGCTGGGGCTCGAATTTTCGAGTTCCCGGGTGCCGAGGGCGCGAAGAACGCGGACCTCTTTGCAGCGAAGCTGCAGGAGGTCATCGCGAACTCGGCGAAGGTGGCCAGGCCGGTGAAGTCGGCGGCCATCGAGGTGACGGACCTGGATGACTCCGTCACCAGGGAGGAGGTGGTGGCAGCGATCACAGCCATTGGGGGCTGCGAAGTCGCAGCGGTGCAGGGCGGGGGCATCAGGCCCGGGCGCGGCGGCATGGGCACTATTCGCCTGGAGTGCCCAGTCGCCGCTGCCAAAGCCGTCCTCGAGAAGGGACGGCTCGCCGTCGGGTTCAGCTCGGCGGCGGTCCGGGCCCTTGAGGTCCTGCCGCTGAGGTGTTACCGGTGCTTCGGCATCGGTCACACCCGGGCCCTCTGTCCGTCCAGTGTCGACAGGGCGGACAGCTGCTACCGCTGCGGCAAGGAGGGGCATAAAGCCGCCTCCTGCGAGGCCACCGCACCGCACTGCGCGGTGTGTGCCGCCAGTGGCCGCCCTGCGGGCCACATTATGAAGGGGAGGAATTGTATTCCTCCCCTTAAGAAGGGCAAAGTGCAGGCGCCGACCCGGCCTGTCGCTGCCACCGTTACCCCAGTAGCTGGGACCTCGGCGGCTGTGGAGGAGGAGAGTGCGATGTTCGATTAATGGGTAGAGTCGAACATCGCATCCTCCAGGCGAACACCAACCACTGCAGAGCGGCACAGGATCTGCTGATGCAGACTGTGGCCGAGTGGTTGGTGGACGTGGCGGTGGTCGCCGAGCCGTACTCGGTACCTGGCCGTTGGCTGGGTGATCGGGACGGCTTGGTGGCGTTGGTGTCGCGGCCTGCCACGGACTCCCCTCCCCTCTCGCTTTTAGAGAGGGGTCCGGGATACGTGGCCGCCGCGTGGGGAGACATAGCCCTGGTCGGGGTCTATTTCTCCCCAAACCGCCCTCTAAGGGACTTCGAGGATTTTCTCGAAGTCCTTACGGCAGTCGTCGGGAGGGCGGCGCCACGTCAGGTCGTCATATTGGGCGACCTGAACGCCAAGGCGGTGGCCTGGGGCAACCCAGCGGCGTCCTGCAACGTCCGGGGGCACGCCGTCGAATTTTGGTCGGCTTCGTGCGGCGTGTCCCTCCTGAACAGGGGGAATGTTCACACGTGTGTGCGGCAACGGGGAGGGTCAGTGGTGGACGTATCGTTCGCCACCCCCGTTCTAGCCGCCCGCGTCGTGAACTGGCGGGTGGAGTTGGTGGAGACCCTGTCGGACCACCGATATGTGCGGTTCGACATCTCCACCCAGAGCCCGCGGGGGGTGGCCCGCTCGGGCCAATCTCCCTTCCCGCGGTGGGCTCTCACCCGCCTGGACCGGGAGGCAGCCCAGGAGGCTGCGTTCCTCCGGGACTGGCTCTCGCCCCCTGTTGAGGTCACGGACGTGGACGCCGCAGCGGTTCAGCTGCGGGGGTCCCTGACCGAGGTGTGCAACTCCAGCATGCCTCGGTCTCGCCGTCCGCCTCCCCGTCGCGCCGTTTATTGGTGGACGGGGGAGCTGGCGGCGCTACGGGCCGCGTGCGTGGAGGCCAGGAGGGCCTACACGCGGAGTCGGCGGCGCACCAGCCGATGTCAGGCTGAGGAGGACCGCCTCTACGCCTCTTACCTAGAGGCAAAGACGGTCCTCAAGTCGGAAATGTGCGCCGCCGAGGACTCGGCAAAGGCCGAGATGCTGGAGGGCCTCGACAGGGATCCGTTTGGGAGGCCGTATAAGCAGGCGCGGAGCCAGCTGCGCCCTTACGGTCCCCCATTAGCGGAGACCCTAGAGCCGGCGTTGCTGGATGGGGTGGTTCGGTCACTGTTTCCGCGCAGGACCGACTTCACCCCACCAACGATGAACCCCCCGCTGGGGGGGGTGGTGGCTTCGCCGGAGGAGGAGGTCCCTCCAGTATCGGTGGAGGAATTTCGCGCGGGGGTTCTGTCCCTCCGCGCGAAGAAGACGGCCCCTGGACCGGATGGTGTTCCCGCACGGGTGGTGGCCATCGCGGCGTCCCTCATGGAGGAGAGGTTTCGGGACCTCTTCAGCGCGTGCCTGACGGCTGGGAGGTTCCCGAAGATCTGGAAGGAGGGGCAGCTTTGCCTGCTCCGGAAGGAGGGACGCCCGGTGGACTCCCCCTCGGCATACCGGCCCATCGTTCTGCTCGATGAGGTCGGTAAATTGTTCGAGGGGATCATCGCCACCCGGCTTAATAGCCAGCTGCGGGAGGTAGGGCCAGACCTGTCGGACGCCCAGTTCGGGTTTCGACAGGGGCGTTCGACGATCGACGCGGTGGCCCTACTCAGGGGCCAAGTGCAGGAGGCGGTCGGGGCTGGGGACGGAGTGTTGGCGGTGTCGTTCGACATTGCCAACGCCTTCAACTCCGTGCCCCACTCGACCATATTGGAGGCACTCCGGTACCACGGAGTGCCCCAATATCTGCGGGTGATCCTGGCCAACTACCTGGAGGACCGAGAGGTCCTCCTGGCGGACAGGACGGCCAGGATCAGGCGCTACGGCGCGGAGTCCGGTGTTCCACAGGGTTCGGTGCTAGGGCCCCTCTTGTGGAACATCGGATTCGATTGGCTGCTGCGCGGCACCCTCCTCCAGGGCACGAGTGTCATCTGCTACGCGGATGACACTCTCCTCGTTGCCCGGGGGAGGGACTTTGGAGAGGCGGCCTGTCTGGCCTCAGCTGGCGGATCCTTAGTGGCAGGTAGGATCCGCCAGCTCGGTTTGAGGGTAGCGCTGAACAAGACCGAGGCCGTGTTCTTTCACGGGCCTCGGCAGCGCTGCCCTCCTGACGCCCACATCGTGGTGGAGGGCGTCCGGATAGGGGTCGGGGCCCAGATAAAGTATCTGGGCCTCGTGCTGGACAGCAGGTGGCGCTTCGGCCCGCACTTTAGCGGGCTGTCGACGCGCCTGCTGAAAGCCGCGGACGCCCTCTCATGGCTCCTCCCAAACCTGGGAGGGCCCAAGGAGCGATGCCGGCGCCTCTATGCCGGCATCCTCAAGAGCATGGCCCTATATGGGGCACCCATCTGGGCGGACTCCCTCCATAGGAGGGAGAATGCAACCGCCATCCGCAGGCCCCAACGGGCCATTGCACAGCGGGTGGCGAGAGCCTACCGCTCAGTGGGCTTTGCGGCGGCGTGCGCTCTGGCCGGCACCCCTCCCTGGGAATTGGAGGCATGGGTGCTCGCCAGAGTGTACGAATGGGCGGCGCGGCGTAGGGCGCTCGGTGAGCGCCCCGCCGCGCAAGAGCGGGATGCCGTGCGGCGGGAGGCGAGGGACGCAATCGTCCTACACTGGACACGGGACCTCGCCTCCGCCACATTTGGACGCCGGACGCTGGACGCGCTCGGTCCAGTCCTGCGGGACTGGCTCGAGCGGTCCCACGGTTTCCTCTCGTTCCGTCTGGTGCAGGTGTTATCCGGGCATGGCTGCTTCGGATCGCACCTGCATCGGATCCGGAGGGAGGAAACCCCGGCGTGCCACGAGTGTGGAGCCGCGGAGGACACGGCGCAGCACACCCTCGAGGTGTGCCCAGCCTGGGCTGAGCTGCGCCGTGCCCTGACCGATGTAGTCGGGATTGACCTCTCGCTTCCCAGTGTGGTGAATTCCATGCTGGGAAGTGAGGAGGCTTGGGCGGCGGTTGCCTCCTTTTGCGAGAATGTCATGTCGCAAAAAGAGGCGGCGGAGCGCGCGCGGGAGGATGATCCTCTCGCGCCGCCGCTCCGCAGGCGAAGAAGGGGTGGGAGACGGCGGTTGTACGATCGTCGTCTCCCTCCTTCTGGTGGTGATTAGCGGGCGACAGGCGCGGGGGCGCCTTCGCTCGCATTGCACTAATCACCACCCACGTTGGGCGGGAACGGCCGAGCACTCACGGTCGTTTCCGGGCCCCTCCACTTAGGGAGGGGCGTGCGGGCCCCGCTGTAAAGGCGGGCGGTCGTCGGTGGGGGACTGGACGTAAAGGCTGTGCCGGTTTCCCAGTCCTCCTCCACAAAGACGATGCGGGAGTGCCGCTGGGTTATTTTAGTGGGTATGCCGGAGTAGCTGGAGAGTCCCACATAACCCGTCCATCCCCCAATGGGCGGGTATGCGTAACGCATTTTTTCCCAGCGCAAACAAAAAAAAAAAAAAAAAAAAAGGTTAGGTAGGGGAACCACCCCACAGTGCTTGCGTCCACGTCGCGTTCCCCGGAAACGTCCCAGTTCTGACCACCGTAACGGAGTGGCAGACTGGGTACGGCTAAAGTGCACTGTGCATCGTAGCGAACTTAAACTGCTTGGAGTGCTACGAATTTTTGATTGCGGAATATGCCGAAACCTGCGCGGGATGCCCTCGGGCATTTTGTCAAAAAAGGCCCTTCTCAGGGCCAACCCAAAGGCCCTTCTCAGGGCCAACCCAAAGGCCCTTCTCAGGGCCAACCCAAAGGCCCTTCTCAGGGCCAACCAAAAGGCCCTTCTCAGGGCCAACGCGACGCTTCCTTAGCGTCGAACGAAGGCAGGGCCTTCTACGGCGGGAACGTGGACTCCGACGATGAGTCCATTGTTTCGGATGCGGACTCGATGGCGGTCGAGGATTCGCGATCGCGATCCTTGTCAAGAAAGCGGAAGACCTTTTTGAAGGACGGGTCGGATGGCTCCTCGGCTTCGGATTCTGCAAAGAAGAAGGTGAAAGCCAAGAAGACAACGACAGCGGCAGACACCCACGATGTGGGTTTAGCCGACGCCCAGCGCGAGCTGGACCTGGCTCGGCGGGAGCAGCTCCAGCAAGAGCTGGAGGAGCGGGTAGCGGCCAAAGAAGAACGGGCGCGCGTCGCCCGTGCCAAGTCCGGGTACGGTGCGTCCAGCGTGCTGTACTCGGACCACTCCCTGGCCGAACTGAAGAGGATGGCCTTGGAGGACGAGGAGGCGATCGCGGAGGTCGCCGCCAAGTCCTCGCATCTGAAGGGGACTTTCCAGAAGTCCCTCAGATGCCGGGCCGCCAGCATGCGTGGCATCGTCGCGGAGCTGGTGGACCGCAAGGCCAGCGATGAAACGCGGCAACTGCAGGCGAAGGTAGATCGCCTGCAGTCGGAGGTCAGCCAGCTGCACATGATGCTGGCTGAAGCCACGGCCCGGCCGTCCCAAGCTGAGCCTAGACCTGCGGCAGAGAGCCTAGCCTCCTCCCCTGGCCTTGAGGATGTCCTCCGCAAGGTCATGGCGGAGGAGAGGGCGTTTGTGAGAGCCTGCCTGGCAGGCATTGAGGACCGGCTCTTGCCGGCGAAAGTCGTTCGACCGCCACTTGCGGCGGATAAGAGGCGAGTGGAGCCGGTGCCTAGCTCCTCGAGGGAGGACGCCCATCTTCCTTCGACCACCCCGACCAACCAGCAGGGCTGGACGAAGGTGGTCGGTAAGGGCAAGGGCAAGGGAAAAAGGACGGCAGCTGTCGTCCCTGCCGTTCCCGCCACATCCACTCCCGGCCAGTCGCAGCCGACCGGGAAAGGGAAAGGGAAGGAGAAGAGCGCCCCCCCAGCCCCAGCCGTCTCTGCCACCACCCCTGCCAGTCAGTCTGGCACGGGAAAGGGGAAGGGGAAGAGTTCCCCCCCAGCAGGCGCCAAGAGGAACTTGGTTCCTCCCAAGACCGCAGCCGTCGTGATGACGCTCACCACGGAGGCTGCGGAGCGGGGCGAGACGTACGCGTCCGTGATGTTGCGGGCGCGTGCCAATGCCGATCCTACCAAACTGGGGATCGGTAAAGTCTCGTGCCGCCGGACGCAGGCTGGGGCTCGAATTTTCGAGTTCCCGGGTGCCGAGGGCGCGAAGAACGCGGACCTCTTTGCAAAAAAGCTGCAGGAGGTCATTGCGGATGCGGCGAAGGTGGCCAGGCCGGTGAAGTCGGCGGCCATCGAGGTGACGGATCTGGACGACTCCGTCACCAAGGAGGAGGTGGTGGCAGCAATCGCAGCCATAGGGGGCTGCGAAGTCGCAGCGGTACAAGGCGGGGGCATCAGGCCCGGGCGCGGCGGCATGGGTACCATTCGCCTAGAGTGCCCAGTCGCCGCTGCCAAAGCCGTCCTCGAAAAGGGACGGCTCGCCGTGGGCTTCAGCTCGGGTGCAGTCCGGGCACTGGAGGACCAGCCTCTGAGGTGTTACAAGTGCTTCGGCATCGGACACACCCGAGCACTCTGTCCGTCCACAATAGACAGGACGGACGCCTGCTACCGCTGCGGCAAGGAGGGACACAAAGCCGCCTCCTGCAACGCCGCCACGCCGCACTGCACGGTCTGTGCCGCCAGTGGCCGCCCTGCGGGCCACATAATGAAGGGGAGGAACTGCAGTCCTCCCCTTAAGAAGGGGAAAGTACAGGCGCCGACCCGGCCTGTCGTTGCCACCGCCGTCCCAGTGGCTGGGACCTCAGCGGCTGTGGAGGAGGGGGGTGCGATGACCGACTAATGGGTGGGGTCGAACATCGCATCCTCCAGGCGAACACCAACCACTGCAGAGCGGCACAGGATCTGCTGATGCAGACTGTGGCCGAGTGGTTGGTGGACGTGGCGGTGGTCGCCGAGCCGTACTCGGTGCCTGGCCGTTGGCTGGGTGATCGAGACGGCTTGGTGGCGTTGGTGTCGCGGCCTGCCACGGACTCCCCTCCCCTCTCGCTTTTAGAGAGGGGTCCGGGATACGTGGCCGCCGCGTGGGGAGAAATAGCCCTGGTCGGGGTCTATTTCTCCCCAAACCGCCCTCTAAGGGACTTCGAGAATTTTCTCGAGGTCCTTACGGCAGTCGTCGGGAGGGCGGCACCACGTCAGGTCGTAGTGTTGGGCGACCTGAACGCCAAGTCGGTGGCCTGGGGCAACCCAGCGGCGTCCTGCAACGTCCGGGGGCGCGCCGTCGAATTTTGGGCGGCCTCGTGCGGCGTGTCCCTGCTAAACAGGGGGGATGTTCAGACGTGTGTGCGGCAACAGGGAGGGTCAGTGGTGGACGTGTCGTTCGCCACCCCTGTGCTAGCCACACGCGTCGTGAACTGGCGGGTGGAGATGGTGGAGACCCTGTCGGACCACCGATATGTGCGGTTCGACATCTCCACCCAGAGCCCGCGGGGGATGGCCCGCTCGGGCCAATCTCCCTTCCCGCGGTGGGCTCTCACCCGCCTGGACCGGGAGGCAGCCCTGGAGGCAGCGTTCCTCGAGGACTGGCTCTCGCCCCCTGTGGAGGGCACGGACGTGGACGCCGCAGCGGTTCAGCTCCGGAGGTCCCTGACCGAGGTGTGCAACTCTAGCATGCCTCGGTCTCGCCGTCCGCCTCCCCGTCGCGCCGTTTATTGGTGGACGGTGGAGCTGGCGGGGCTCCGGGCCGCGTGCGTGGAGGCCAGGAGGGCCTACACGCGGAGTCGGCGGCGCACCAGCCGATGTCAGGCCGAGGAGGACCGCCTCTACGCCTCTTACCTAGAGGCAAAGACGGTCCTCAAGTCGGCAATGTGCGCCGCCGAGGACTCGGCAAAGGCCGAGATGCTGGAGGGCCTCGACAGGGATCCGTTTGGGAGGCCGTATAAGCTGGCGCGGAGTCAGCTGCGCCCTTACGGTCCCCCATTAGCGGAGACCCTAGAGCCGGCGTTGCTGGATGGGGTGGTTCGGTCACTGTTTCCGCCCAGGACCGAATTCACCCCACCAACGATGAACCCCCCACTGGGGGGGGTGGCGGCTTCGCCGGCGGAGGAGGTCCCTCCGGTATCGGCGGAGGAATTTGGCGCGGGGGTTCTTTCCCTCCGCGCGAAGAAGACGGCCCCTGGACCGGATGGCGTCCCCGCACGGGTGGTGGCCATCGCGGCGTCCCTAATGGAGCAGAGGTTTCGGGACCTCTTCAGCGCGTGCCTGACGGCTGGGAGGTTCCCGAAACTATGGAAGGAGGGGCAGCTTTGCCTGCTCCGGAAGGAGGGACGCCCGGTGGACTCCCCCTCGGCATACCGGCCCATCGTTCTGCTCGATGAGGTCGGTAAACTGTTCGAGGGGATCCTCGCCACCCGGCTTAGCAGCCACTTGCGGGAGGTAGGGCCGGACCTGTCGGACGCCCAGTTCGGGTTTCGACAAGGGCGTTCGACGGTCGACGCGGTGGCCCTACTCAGGGGCCACGTTCAGGAGGCGGTCGAGGCTGGGGACGGAGTGTTGGCGGTGTCGTTCGACATCGCCAACGCGTTCAACTCCGTGCCCCACTCGACCATATTGGAGGCACTCCGGTACCACGGAGTGCCCCAATATCTGCGGGCGATCCTGGCCAACTACCTGGAGGACCGGGAGGTCCTCCTGGCGGACAGGACGGCCAGGATCAGGCGCTACGGCGCGGAGTCCGGTGTTCCACAGGGTTCGGTGCAAGGGCCCCTCTTGTGGAACATCGGATTCAATTGGGTCCTTCGGGGCACCCTCCTCCAGGGCACGAGTGTCATCTGCTACGCGGATGACACTCTCCTCGTTGCCCGGGGGAGGGACTTTGGGACGGCGGCCTGTTTGGCCTCAGCTGGCGGATCCTTAGTGGCAGGTAGGATCCGCCAGCTTGGTTTGAGGGTAGCGCTGAACAAGACCGAGGCCGTGTTCTTTCACGGGCCTCGGCAGCGCTGCCCCCCAGACGCCCACATCGTGGTGGAGGGCGTCCGGATAGAGGTCGGGGCCCAGATGAAGTATCTGGGCCTCGTGCTAGACAGCAGGTGGCGCTTCGGCCCGCATTTCAGCGGGCTGTCGACGCGCCTGCTGAAAGCCGCGGACGCCCTCTCATGGCTTCTGCCAAACCTGGGAGGGCCCAAGGAGCGATGCCGGCGCCTCTATGCCGGCATCCTGAAGAGCATGGCCCTGTACGGGGCACCCATCTGGGCGGACTCCCTCCACAGGAGGGAGAATGCAACCGCCATCCGCAGGCCCCAACGGGCCATTGCACAGCGGGTGGCGAGGGCCTACCGCTCGGTGGGTTTTGCGGCGGCGTGCGCTCTGGCCGGCACCCCTCCCTGGGAATTGGAGGCATGGGTGCTCGCCAGAGTGTATGAATGGGCGGCGCGGCGTAGGGCGCTGGGTGAGCGCCCCGCCGCGCAAGAGCGGGATGCCGTGCGGCGGGAGGCGAGGGACGCAATCGTCCTACACTGGACACAGGACCTCGCCTCCGCCACCTTTGGACGCCGGACGTTGGACGCGCTCGGTCCAGCCCTGCGGGACTGGCTCGAGCGCCCCCACGGTTTCCTCTCGTTCCGTCTAGTGCAGGTGTTGTCCGGACATGGTTGTTTCGGAACGCACCTGCACCGGATCCGGAGGGAGGAAACCCCGGCGTGCCACCATTGCGGAGCCGCGGAGGACACGGCGCAGCACACCCTCGAGGTGTGCCCAGCCTGGGCTGAGCTGCGCCGTGCCCTGACAGATGTGGTCGGGCTGGACCTCTCACTTCCCAGTGTGGTGAACTCCATGCTGGGGAGTGAGGAGGCTTGGGCGGCGGTTGCCTCCTTTTGCGAGGATGTCATCTCGCAAAAGGAGGTGGCGGAGCGCGCGCGGGAGGATGATCCTCTCGCGCCACCGCTCCGCAGGCGAAGGAGGGGTGGGAGAAGGCGGTTGTACGACCGTCGCCTCCCACCCTCTGGTGGTGATTAGCGGGCGATAGGCGCGGGGGCGCCTTCGCTCGCATTGCACCAATCACCACCCTCGTCGGGCGGGAACGGCCGAGCACTCACGGTCGTTCCCGGGCCCCTCCACTTAGGGAGGGGCGTGCGGGCCCCGCTGTAAAGGCGGGCGGTCGTCGGTGGGGGACTGGACGTAAAGGCTGTGCCGGTTTCCCAGTCCTCCTCCACACAGACGATGCGGGAGTGCCGCTGGGTTATTTTAGTGGGTATGCCGGAGTAGCCGGAGAGTCCCACATAACCCGTCCATCCCCCAATGGGCGGGTATGCGTAACGCATTTTTTCCCAGCGCAAACAAAAAAAAAAAAAAAAAAAATGTTAGGTTAGGTAGGCGGGGAACCACCCCACAGTGCTTGCGTCCACGTCGCGTTCCCCGGAAACGTCCCAGTTCTGACCACCGTAACGGAGTGGCAGACTGGGTACGGCTAAAGTGCACTGTGCTTCGTAGCTACCTTTTGCCTTGAGTGCTACGAAATTGTTGGAAAATGCCTAATCCCGCGCGGGATGCCCTCGGGCATTTTGTAAAAAAAGGCCCTTCGCAGGGCCAACCCAAAGGCCCTTCTCAGGGCCAACCCAAAGGCCCTTCTCAGGGCCAACCAAAAGGCCCTTTACAGGGCCAACACGACGCGTCGGCGTCGGAAGGCAGAGCCTTCTACGGAGGGAGAGTGGACTCATTGTCGGACTCCGACAATGAGTCCATTGCATCGGATGCGATGGTGATCGCGGCTCCTCGGTCGCGATCAGGATCGAGAAAGCGGACTTTTCTGAAAGTCAGTTCGGATGGCTCCTCGGCCTCGGGCTCGGTGAAGGAGCCAATAAAGAAAATTAAGGCCAAGAAGCAGACGGCCATAGTGGCGGATACCCACGACGTGGGTTTGGTGGATGCCCAGCGTGAGCTGGACCTGACTCGGCGGGAGCAGCTCCAGCAAGATCTGGAGGAGCGGGTTGCGGCCCAGGAGGAACGGGCGCGCGTCGCCCGTGCCAAGTCCGGGTACGGTGCGTCCCACGTGCTGTACTCGGACCACTCCCTGGCCGAGCTTCAGAGGATGGCCTTGGAGGACGAGGAGGCGATCGTGGAGGTCGCCGCCAAGTCCTCTCACTTAAAGGGGACTTTCCAAAAGTCCCTGAAATGCCGGGCCGCGAGCATGCGTGGCATTGTCGCGGAGCTCGTGGAGCGCAAGGCCAGCGACGAGTCGCGGCAACTGCAGGCGAAAGTGGATCGCCTGCAGTCGGAGGTTAGCCAGCTTCACCTCAAGCTGGCCGAAGCCACGGCCCGGCCGTCGCAAGCCGAGCCCAGACCTACGGCAGAGGGCCTTGTTTCCTCTCCCGGCCTCGAGGATGTCCTCCGCAGGGTGATGGCGGAAGAGAGGGCGTTCGTTCGCTCCTGCATAGCGGGCATTGAGGACCGGCTCTTGCCGGAGAAACGCCTCCGACCGCCACTTGCGGCGGACAAAAGGCGAGTGGAGCCGGTGCCTAGCTCCTCGAGGGAGGACGCCCTTCTCCCTTCCACCACCCCGACCAACCAGCAGGGCTGGACGAAGGTGGTCGGTAAGGGGAAGGGCAAAGGCAAAAGGACGGCACCTGTCGTCCCTGCCGTGCCCACCACCACCACTCCCAGCCAGTCGAAGCCGACTGGCAAGGGTAAAGGAAGGGGGAAAACCACCCCCCCAGCCGCCTCCGCCACCACCTCTGCCGATCGGTCGATTGGCAAGGGAAAAGGGAAGGCGAAGAGTTCTCCCCCAGCAGGCGCCAAGAGGAACTTGGTTCCTCCCAAGACCGCAGCCGTTGTGATGACGCTCACCACGGAGGCTGCGGAGCGGGGCGAGACGTACGCGTCCGTGATGTTGCGGGCGCGTGCCAATGCCGATCCTACCAAACTGGGGATCGGTAAAGTCTCGTGCCGCCGGACGCAGGCTGGGGCTCGAATTTTCGAGTTCCCGGGTGCCGAGGGCGCGAAGAACGCGGACCTCTTTGCAAAAAAGCTGCAGGAGGTCATTGCGGATGCGGCGAAGGTGGCCAGGCCGGTGAAGTCGGCGGCCATCGAGGTGACGGATCTGGACGACTCCGTCACCAAGGAGGAGGTGGTGGCAGCAATCGCAGCCATAGGGGGCTGCGAAGTCGCAGCAGCACAAGGCGGGGGCATCAGGCCCGGGCGCGGCGGCATGGGCACCATTCGCCTAGAGTGCCCAGTCGCCGCTGCCAAAGCCGTCCTTGAAAAGGGACGGCTAGCCGTCGGCTTCAGCTCGGGTGCGGTCCGGGCACTCGAGGACCAGCCACTGCGGTGCTACAAGTGCTTCGGCATTGGCCACACCCGAGCCCTCTGTCCGTCCACTGTCGACAGGACGGACAGTTGTTACCGCTGCGGCAAGGAGGGCCACAAATCCGCCTCCTGCATGGCCGCCGCGCCGCACTGCGCAGTTTGTGCCGCCAGTGGCCGCCCTGCGGGCCATATAATGAAGGGGAGGAATTGCAGTCCTCCCCTTAAGAAGGGCAAGATACAGGCGCCGGGGGCGCGCCGTCGAATTTTGGGCGGCCTCGTGCGGCGTGTCCCTGCTAAACAGGGGGGATGTTCACACGTGTGTGCGGCAACAGGGAGGGTCAGTGGTGGACGTGTCGTTCGCCACCCCTGTGCTAGCCACACGCGTCGTGAACTGGCGGGTGGAGATGGTGGAGACCCTGTCGGACCACCGATATGTGCGGTTCGACATCTCCACCCAGAGCCCGCGGGGGAGGGCCCGCTCGGGCCAATCTCCCTTCCCGCGGTGGGCTCTCACCCGCCTGGACCGGGAGTCAGCCCAGGAGGCGGCGTTCCTCGAGGACTGGCTCTCGCCCCCTGTGCAGGGCACGGACGTGGACGCCGCAGCGGTTCGGCTGCGGGGATCCCTGACCGAGGTGTGCAACTCCAGCATGCCTCGGTCTCGCCGTCCGCCTCCCCGTCGCGCCGTTTATTGGTGGACGGTGGAGCTGGCGGCGCTCCGGGCCGCGTGCGTGGAGGCCAGGAGGGCCTACACGCGGAGTCGGCGGCGCACTAACCGATGTCAGGCTGAGGAGGACCGCCTCTACGCCTCTTACCTAGAGGCAAAGACGGTCCTCAAGTCGGCAATGTGCGCCGCCGAGGACTCGGCAAAGGCCGAGATGCTGGAGGGCCTCGATGGGGATCCGTTTGGGAGGCCGTATAGGCAGGCGCGGAGCCAGCTGCGCCCTTACGGTCCCCCATTAGCGGAGACCCTAGAGCCGGCGTTGCTGGATGGGGTGGTTCGGTCACTGTTTCCGCGCAGGACCGACTTCACCCCACCAACGATGAACCCCCCGCTGGGGGGGGTGGTGGCTACGCCGGAGGAGGAGGTGCCTCCAGTGTCGGCGGAGGAATTTCGCGCGGGGGGTTCTGTCCCTCCGCGCGAAGAAGACGGCCCCTGGACCAGATGGCGTCCCCGCACGGGTGGTGGCCATCGCAGCGTCCTTCATGGAGCAGAGGTTTCGGGACCTCTTCAGCGCGTGCCTGACGGCTGGGAGGTTCCCGAAGATCTGGAAGGAGGGGCAGCTTTGCCTGCTCCGGAAGGAGGGACGCCCGGTGGACTCCCCCTCGGCATACCGGCCCATCGTTCTGCTCGATGAGGTCGGTAAATTGTTCGTGGGGATCATCGCCACCCGGCTTAATAACCAGTTGCGGGAGGTAGGGCCAGACCTGTCGGACGCCCAGTTCGGGTTTCGACAGGGGCGTTCGACGGTCGACGCGGTGGCCCTACTCAGGGGCCAAGTGCAGGAGGCGGTTGGAGCTGGGGACGGAGTGTTGGCGGTGTCGTTCGACATCGCCAACGCCTTCAACTCCGTGCCCCACTCGACCATATTGGAGGCACTCCGGTACCACGGAGTGCCCCAATATCTGCGGGTGATCCTGGCCAACTACCTGGAGGACCGGGAGGTCCTCCTGGCGGACAGGACGGCCAGGATCAGGCGCTACGGCGCGGAGTCCGGTGTTCCACAGGGTTCGGTGCTGGGGCCCCTCTTGTGGAACATCGGATTCGATTGGCTGCTGCGCGGCACCCTCCTCCAGGGCACGAGTGTCATCTGCTACGCGGATGACACTCTCCTCGTTGCCCGGGGGAGGGACTTTCGGGAGGCGGCCTGTCTGGCCTCAGCTGGCGGATCCTTAGTGGCAGGTAGGATCCGCCAGCTTGGTTTGAGGGTAGCGCTGAACAAGACCGAGGCCGTGTTCTTTCACGGGCCTCGGCAGCGCTGCCCTCCTGACGCCCACATCGTGGTGGAGGGCGTCCGGATAGGGGTCGGGGCCCAGATGAAGTATCTGGGCCTCGTGCTGGACAGCAGGTGGCGCTTCGGCCCGCACTTTAGCGGGCTGTCGACGCGCCTGCTGAAAGTCGCGGACGCCCTCTCATGGCTCCTCCCAAACCTGGGCGGGCCCAAGGAGCGATGCCGGCGCCTCTATGCCGGCATCCTAAAGAGTATGGCCCTATACGGGGCACCCATCTGGGCGGACTCCCTCCACAGGAGGGAGAATGCAACCGCCATCCGCAGGCCCCAACGGGCCATTGCACAGCGGGTGGCGCGAGCCTACCGCTCGGTGGGTTTCGCGGCGGCGTGCGCTCTGGCCGGCACCCCTCCATGGGAATTGGAGGCATGGGTGCTCGCCAGAGTATACGAGTGGACGGCGCGGCGCTGGGTGAGCGCCCAGCCGCGGAAGAGCGGGAAGCCGTGCGGCGGGAGGCGAGGGATGCCATCGTCCTCCACTGGGCACGTGATCTCGCCTCCGCCATCTTTAGGCGCCGGACGCTGGACGCGCTTGGTCTAGTCCTGCAGGACTGGCTCGGGCGCCCCCACGGTTTCCTCTCGTTCCGTCTGGTGCAGGTGTTGTCCGGGCATGGCTGTTTCGGAACGCACCTGCATCGGATTCGGAGGGAGGAAACCCCGGCGTGCCACGAGTGTGGAGCCGCGGAGGACACGGCGCAGCACACCCTCGAGGTGTGCCCAGCCTGGGCTGAGCTGCGCCGTGCCCTGAATACTGTCGTTGGGCTGGACCTCTCACTTCCCAGTGTGGTGAACTCCATGCTGGGGAGTGAGGAGGCTTGGGCGGCGGTTGCCTCCTTTTGCGAGAATGTCATGTCGCAAAAGGAGGCGGCGGAGCGCGCGCGGGAGGATGATCCTCTCGCGCCGCCGCTCCGCAGGCGAAGAAGGGGTGGGAGACGGCGGTTGTACGATCGTCGCCTCCCTCCTTCTGGTGGTGATTAGCGGGCGACAGGCGCGGGGGCGCCTTCGCTCGCATTGCACTAATCACCACCCTCGTCGGGCGGGAACGGCCGAGCACTCACGGTCGTTCCCGGGACCCTCCACTTAGGGAGGGGCGTGCGGGCCCCGCTGTAAAGGCGGGCGGTCGTCGGTGGGGGACTGGACGTAAAGGCTGTGCCGGTTTCCCAGTCCTCCTCCAAATAGACGATGCGGGAGTGCCGCTGGGTTATTTTAGTGGGTATGCCGGAGTAGCCGGAGAGTCCCACATAACCCGTCCATCCCCCAATGGGCGGGTATGCGTAACGCATTTTTTCCCAGCGCAAACAAAAAAAAAAAAAAGGTTAGGTTAGGTACACTAACCTATAGTGTAATTTTTTGTTAGGTAATGTTAAAATGAGTGTAATATTTTTGTTAGGTTAGGTTAGGTTAGTGTAATATTTTTGTAAGGTTAAGTTGGTGTAATATTTTTGTTACGTTAGGTTAAAATGAGTGTAATATTTTTGTTAGGTTAGGTTAGGTTAGTGTAATATTTTTGTAAGGTTAGGTTAGGTTAGAGTAATATTTATATTAGGTTAGGTTAGGTATGGGTAATATTTTTGTGAGGTTAGGTTAGTGTAATATTTTTGTTAGGTTAACGCTGGACGCGATCAACCGCGTCCGCGTCCTGTCGGAGCCCGCCGTTCGGGCGGGGGGGGGGGGGGGGGGTGGCGTTGGCGGTGAGTTTAGACATCGTCAACGCCTTCAACTCCGTCCCCTGGCGGGCGATACGTGAGGCACTGGTCCATCATAACGTGCCTCCCTATCTCCGTGGTATAGTCGGGGCATATTTGCGCGACAGGACGATTC
Source organism: Pseudoips prasinana (assembly GCA_951640165.1). Lineage (NCBI taxonomy): Eukaryota > Metazoa > Arthropoda > Insecta > Lepidoptera > Nolidae > Pseudoips > Pseudoips prasinana. The sequence goes on along the minus strand of OX621251.1, from coordinate 22,961,970 downwards.
AATTCGTCGGTCGGAACGGGATTGAGATCAAGAGGGGGCTCTCCTGCGGGGTTCCTCAGGGGTCCGTGTTGGGACCTCTGCTATGGAGCCTCGTGTACGATGCGGTCCTGCGGATAAGCCTCCCTCCCGGAGTGAGCGTCGTCTGCTATGCGGACGACACACTCGTCATATCCCGGGAGGTAAGCTTCCAGCGGGCGGTACGGCTCGCCGAACTCGGAGTTGCGTGTGTCGTCGCGGCCATTTTGAGACTGGGCCTTCGGGTAGCGCCTCACAAGACCGAGGCGCTATGGTTCCACGGCTTACGCCGTAGGGAGGAACCACCCAGTATGTCGATGCGTGTAGGTGACGCAGAGGTCAGGGTGGGGCGGTACATGAAGTACCTGGGCCTCACCCTAGACAGCCGATGGGGCTTCGAGGAGCATTTCGGGCGTCTGGCCCCCCGAGTGCGCCGGGTAACCGGTGCGTTACACCGGCTTTTGCCGAACCTCGGGGGTCCCAGGGAAGAAGTTCGCCGCCTCTACGGAGGTGTCGTGCGATCCATGGTCCTTTATGGGGCGCCCATCTGGTCTGAATGCCTGACGGGCGCCTCCCGCTGCAGAGCTTTTTTGAATAGCCTGCAGCGTGTGGTGGTCATACGGATCGCACGAGGATACCGGACGGTATCCTTTGAGGCGGCGACACTCCTGGTGCGCCTCCCGCCGTTTGATCTCCTGGCGGCAGTCGACGCGACGGTTTACACCGAGATCCGCGTCCGCCGAGAGAGCGGTGAGGCGCCAGAGCAGACGCTCGTTGCCTATAGGCGGGATGCAGAAAAAAAAAATAAAAAAAAAAATATGACGATTCCACATAAATGTAAAATTTTTACGGAATAAAGTTACTTTGACTTTGACTTTGACTTTGACACACCGGCGCGTACTAACACAGTGGCGCGCACGGCTTGAGTTGCGCCTGAACGCGCGCCAACGTGCCGTCGGTGCTATCCTGCCTCACCTCGAGGCCTGGGTGGGAAGGAAGGGCGGTTACGTCACCTACAGACTGACTCAGATACTCACCGGACACGGGTGTTTCGGTGAGTATCTGTGCCGGATCGGCCGAGAAGTGACGACACATTGTCAGCATTGCGGGAGCGACTTGGACTCTGCCCAGCATACGCTGGAGAAGTGCCCGGCCCGGGAGGCCGAGAGACGTATCCTGGTCACTGAGATCGGACGGGATCTTTCACCGCCAGCAGTCGTGTGTGCGATGCTGGCTGGCGACTCCACCAAATGGGACGCCGTGGTCTCCTTCTGCGAAGCAGTCATGCTCCAGAAGGAGGCCGCCGAGCGGGATCGGGAACGAGCCGACCCCGCTCGTAGACGGAGGAGGCGTCGGGGCGGCGGCGGCAGCCGTTAGCCCTACTCCCCTCGGGGTTGCGGTGGCAGTATGAGAAGTGTCCTCTACTGCCGCCACATGCAAGCAGCCCCGGGAAGACAGCGAACTGTTTGTGGCGCAGCCGCTGTGCCGTACTGGCAGGAGTCGGCAAATGGGGAGGGCAACCCACAGCTCTCCCCGGGTGCGTGTCCCGACCATATGGGACACGGCGCAAAAGGGGGGCACCGGAGCAGCATACCCGCGTTCCCGGGGCTCCCCGTATCAGGCGCCAGAAGAAGTCCACGGCAGGTTAGGTTTAGTCGGTGCGAGTCGGACATACCCACCCGCAGACACTTTTTGCGGGTGGCATGCATTAGCATTCCCCCAGCCTTATCAAAAAAAAAAAGAAAGGTTAGGTTAGGTTATTGTAATATTTTTGTTAGGTTAGTGTAATAGTTTTGTTAGGTTAGTGTTATATTTTTGTTAGGTTAGGTTCTGGTGAGTATAATATTTTTGTTAGGTTAGGTTAGGTGAGTGCGTACTCGCGTCACTGTACCGGTGGCGCGAGGAGATGCTGGCGCAAGGCGAGCGGCCGATGCAGCGACACATGGAGCTGCGTCGGTCGCAGCTTCGCGAGGCCCTGGTGGCGGAATGGCGGGACAGGCTCTCGCGCCCAACCGCCGGCCTCGTCACTATCGAGGCGGTCCGGCCGGTACTCGAGCGTTGGCTCGGGAGGAGGCACGGCTCCCTGTCGTTTCGGGTGACGCAGGTACTCTCGGGGCATGGCTGCTTCGGGAAGTACCTGTGTCGCATAAACAGGGAGCCGGACGCCCGGTGTCACCACTCCGTCGACTGTCGGGAGGACACGGCGCTGCATACGCTGGCAGAGTGTGCAGCTTGGGAGGAGCAGCGCCGTGCCCTCATTTCTGGAGTAGGCAGTGACCTGTCGCTGCCGGCCGTCGTGAATTCGATGGTTGGCGGCGAGGAGTCCTGGGACGCGGTGGTTTCCTTCTGCGAGACAGTCATCTCGCGGAAGGAAGCTGCGGAAAGGGAGAGGGAGATCTCATCCTCTCACCCGGCCCGCAGCAGACGCACCGGGCGTCGGCGGAGGGCGGACAACGCCCTCTTCCAGCCCCCCTAAATTGGTCAAGGGGCGACGGACTCGGGGGCGTCCGTCGCCCACTACACATCTGGACCCGAGGCGGCGGCGCGACGTGTTCCACGCGCGCCCCTCTTAGACGTTGCGGGGGAGTTTAACATCTCACTCCCCCGGTAATGCGAGGAGGCCCGCAGGTATGGGCCAGCACCAGCTAGGGGTTGCGGAAGTATCGTTTGTTCCCGCGACCCCCGGCGCAGGTGTGAGATGGAACACCGGGGTGGTTTTTAGTCAGTAGGAGTCTGACAGACCCCTCCGCCTCCCCCAAGGCGGAGGACATCCATGCAGGATTTTCCACCCCGCAAAAAAAAAAAAGGTTAGGTGAGTGCAATATTTTTGTTAGGTTAGTGTTTTATTTTTGTTAGATTAGGTTAGGTTAGTGTTATATGGGGCACGTGGTCGGAAAACCTCCTCGTGTGTCCGAGACTACTGGTCCCATTCGAATATTTATATTCGGTGGGAACAGAAGTTTTCGGATCGGTGTGCCCCGGGCGTGGGCGCTGGTTTTTTCCTATGCTTGCATGGGGAGAAACCACCGTCCGTGGCCAATATTCCGACATCTCACGCCTCTGCTGTTCCTTCCATATTCTGGAGGGGAGGAGCAGCAGTGGCGCGCAGGCCTAAGCCTCGCCGGACGGTGATGGGCTGAATGGCCGGTGCGTCAATCCGGTCACTAGCATACGGCAAACCCTTAGCCTCCGAGCATTACCCGGCGCGGGGGGTACCGGGGGGTAAACCGGTCTGTAGGGTAAAAAAGGTCAGTATGTCTTCTAGCAAAACAATACCCCAGGAGGGTACCGGCTCTGCCGGAGAATCCCTCCCGGGTCCTTCAGGGCCCGGCTGTCCCACCGTATCTGGGGGGGACACTAACAGACATCATGTTTCCGCGGAGGTCGCCGACAGGGCGCACACGCCCAGTATTGTGTGCCCACCGAGTGTCGGGGGACCCTCACCTGCAGCTAGCGAGCTGCGGGTGAGAGTCTCTAAAGAGGAGAAGAGTCTGGCTGACACAGCCAGACTGGCGGCCAGGCCGCGGCGACGGCTGCGGCCGCGTTCAACTTCGCGGTCGCTGCTGCGTTCGCCATCGCGGTCACGGTCGCGCGATTCCGTGGGAAGCGACAAGTCAGCCGCTTCCTGCGCGTCATTACCGGCAGAAGGGCCGAAGCTTGGGAAGAGGAGATCCCTTGTGGCTCCAAATGCTCGCACACAGATTGTGCGGGCAAAAATAGGAATTGACGAGGGGGGGGACTTGGATGGGGATATTTCGGATATCCTCAACCCTCTCCTCCCTCCTTCAAATACGCGGGCTAAGAAATCTTTGCCCCGCGTTGAAGACGTAGCGGAGGAGCTCCGACATCAGCCTACGGCTGATGTTGGGGCTAGACTGCTCGAGGCTCTGTCCGTGGTGGAGAAGGCCACGGATAGATCCTCGAACATCCAAGGGCCGCTAAAGCACGCCATTAGACGAAGTCTGCGAAAGGCGCAGGCCGCCACCTCTGAACTGCACGTTCGGACGTACGGGGGCGAGGCTGAGCGATTGGAGGTGGAGAACCGAGAGCGGGAAAAGGAGGCGGCGGAGCGCGCGCGGGAGGATGATCCTCTCGCGCCGCCGCTCCACAGGCGAAGAAGGGGTGGGAGACGGCGGTTGTACGATCGTCGCCTCCCTCCTTCTGGTGGTCATTAGCGGGCGACAGGCGCGGGGGCGCCTTCGTTCGCATTGCACTAATCACCACCCTCGTCGGGCGGGAACGGCCGAGCACTCACGGTCGTTCCCGGGCCCCTCCACTTAGGGAGGGGCGTGCGGGCCCCACTGTAAAGGCGGGCGGTCGTCGGTGGGGGACTGGACGTAAAGGCTGTGCCGGTTTCCCAGTCCTCCTCCAAATAGACGATGCGGGAGTGCCGCTGGGTTATTTTAGTGGGTATGCCGGAGTAGCCGGAGAGTCCCACATAACCCGTCCATCCCCCAATGGGCGGGTATGCGTAAGGCATTTTTTCCCAGCGCAAACAAAAAAAAAAAAGGTTAGGTTAGGTACACTAACCTATAGTGTAATTTTTTGTTAGGTAATGTTAAAATGAGTGTAATATTTTTGTTAGGTTAGGTTAGGTTAGTGTAATATTTTTGTAAGGTTAAGTTGGTGTAATATTTTTGTTACGTTAGGTTAAAATGAGTGTAATATTTTTGTTAGGTTAGGTTAGGTTAGTGTAATATTTTTGTAAGGTTAGGTTAGGTTAGAGTAATATTTATATTAGGTTAGGTTAGGTATGGGTAATATTTTTGTGAGGTTAGGTTAGTGTAATATTTTCGTTAGGTTAACGCTGGACGCGATCAACCGCGTCCGCGTCCTGTCGGAGCCCGCCGTTCGGGCGGGGGGGGGGGGGGGGGGTGGCGTTGGCGGTGAGTTTAGACATCGTCAACGCCTTCAACTCCGTCCCCTGGCGGGCGATACGGGAGGCACTGGTCCATCATAACGTGCCTCCCTATCTCCGTGGTATAGTCGGGGCATATTTGCGCGACAGGACGATTCAATTCGTCGGTCGGAACGGGATTGAGATCAAGAGGGGGCTCTCCTGCGGGGTTCCTCAGGGGTCCGTGTTGGGACCTCTGCTATGGAGCCTCGTGTACGATGCGGTCCTGCGGATAAGCCTCCCTCCCGGAGTGAGCGTCGTCTGCTATGCGGACGACACACTCGTCATATCCCGGGAGGTAAGCTTCCAGCGGGCGGTACGGCTCGCCGAACTCGGAGTTGCGTGTGTCGTCGCGGCCATTTTGAGACTGGGCCTTCGGGTAGCGCCTCACAAGACCGAGGCGCTATGGTTCCACGGCTTACGCCGTAGGGAGGAACCACCCAGTATGTCGATGCGTGTAGGTGACGCAGAGGTCAGGGTGGGGCGATACATGAAGTACCTGGGCCTCACCCTAGACAGCCGATGGGGCTTCGAGGAGCATTTCGGGCGTCTGGCCCCCCGAGTGCGCCGGGTAACCGGTGCGTTACACCGGCTTTTGCCGAACCTCGGGGGTCCCAGGGAAGAAGTTCGCCGCCTCTACGGAGGTGTCGTGCGATCCATGGTCCTTTATGGGGCGCCCATCTGGTCTGAATGCCTGACGGGCGCCTCCCGCTGCAGAGCTTTTTTGAATAGCCTGCAGCGTGTGGTGGTCATACGGATCGCACGAGGATACCGGACGGTATCCTTTGAGGCGGCGACACTCCTGGTGCGCCTCCCGCCGTTTGATCTCCTGGCGGCAGTCGACGCGACGGTTTACACCGAGATCCGCGTCCGCCGAGAGAGCGGTGAGGCGCCAGAGCAGACGCTCGTTGCCTATAGGCGGGATGCAGAAAAAAAAAATAAAAAAAAAAATATGACGATTCCACATAAATGTAAAATTTTTACGGAATAAAGTTACTTTGACTTTGACTTTGACTTTGACACACCGGCGCGTACTAACACAGTGGCGCGCACGGCTTGAGTTGCGCCTGAACGCGCGCCAACGTGCCGTCGGTGCTATCCTGCCTCACCTCGAGGCCTGGGTGGGAAGGAAGGACGGTTACGTCACCTACAGACTGACTCAGATACTCACCGGACACGGGTGTTTCGGTGAGTATCTGTGCCGGATCGGCCGAGAAGTGACGACACATTGTCAGCATTGCGGGAGCGACTTGGACTCTGCCCAGCATACGCTGGAGAAGTGCCCGGCCTGGGAGGCCGAGAGACGTATCCTGGTCACTGAGATCGGACGGGATCTTTCACCGCCAGCAGTCGTGTATGCGATGCTGGCTGGCGACTCCACCAAATGGGACGCCGTGGTCTCCTTCTGCGAAGCAGTCATGCTCCAGAAGGAGGCCGCCGAGCGGGATCGGGAACGAGCCGACCCCGCTCGTAGACGGAGGAGGCGTCGGGGCGGCGGCGGCAGCCGTTAGCCCTACTCCCCTCGGGGTTGCGGTGGCAGTATGAGAAGTGTCCTCTACTGCCGCCACATGCAAGCAGCCCCGGGAAGACAGCGAACTGTTTGTGGCGCAGCCGCTGTGCCGTACTGGCAGGAGTCGGCAAATGGGGAGGGCAACCCACAGCTCTCCCCGGGTGCGTGTCCCGACCATATGGGACACGGCGCAAAAGGGGGGCACCGGAGCAGCATACCCGCGTTCCCGGGGCTCCCCGTATCAGGCGCCAGAAGAAGTCCACGGCAGGTTAGGTTTAGTCGGTGCGAGTCGGACATACCCACCCGCAGACACTTTTTGCGGGTGGCATGCATTAGCATTCCCCCAGCCTTATCAAAAAAAAAAAAGAAAGGTTAGGTTAGGTTATTGTAATATTTTTGTTAGGTTAGTGTAATAGTTTTGTTAGGTTAGTGTTATATTTTTGTTAGGTTAGGTTCTGGTGAGTATAATATTTTTGTTAGGTTAGGTTAGGTGAGTGCGTACTCGCGTCACTGTACCGGTGGCGCGAGGAGATGCTGGCGCAAGGCGAGCGGCCGATGCAGCGACACATGGAGCTGCGTCGGTCGCAGCTTCGCGAGGCCCTGGTGGCGGAATGGCGGGACAGGCTCTCGCGCCCAACCGCCGGCCTCGTCACTATCGAGGCGGTCCGGCCGGTACTCGAGCGTTGGCTCGGGAGGAGGCACGGCTCCCTGTCGTTTCGGGTGACGCAGGTACTCTCGGGGCATGGCTGCTTCGGGAAGTACCTGTGTCGCATAAACAGGGAGCCGGACGCCCGGTGTCACCACTCCGTCGACTGTCGGGAGGACACGGCGCTGCATACGCTGGCAGAGTGTGCAGCTTGGGAGGAGCAGCGCCGTGCCCTCATTTCTGGAGTAGGCAGTGACCTGTCGCTGCCGGCCGTCGTGAATTCGATGGTTGGCGGCGAGGAGTCCTGGGACGCGGTGGTTTCCTTCTGCGAGACAGTCATCTCGCGGAAGGAAGCTGCGGAAAGGGAGAGGGAGATCTCATCCTCTCACCCGGCCCGCAGCAGACGCACCGGGCGTCGGCGGAGGGCGGACAACGCCCTCTTCCAGCCCCCCTAAATTGGTCAAGGGGCGACGGACTCGGGGGCGTCCGTCGCCCACTACACATCTGGACCCGAGGCGGCGGCGCGACGTGTTCCACGCGCGCCCCTCTTAGACGTTGCGGGGGAGTTTAACACCTCACTCCCCCCGGTAATGCGAGGAGGCCCGCAGGTATGGGCCAGCACCAGCTAGGGGTTGCGGAAGTATCGTTTGTTCCCGCGACCCCCGGCGCAGGTGTGAGATGGAACACCGGGGTGGTTTTAGTCAGTAGGAGTCTGACAGACCCCTCCGCCTCCCCCAAGGCGGAGGACATCCATGCAGGATTTTCCACCCCGCAAAAAAAAAAAAAAAAAAAAAAAAAGGTTAGGTGAGTGCGATATTTTTGTTAGGTTAGTGTTTTATTTTTGTTAGATTAGGTTAGGTTAGTGTTATATGGGGCACGTGGTCGGAAAACCTCCTCGTGTGTCCGAGACTACTGGTCCCATTCGAATATTTATATTCGGTGGGAACAGAAGTTTTCGGATCGGTGTGCCCCGGGCGTGGGCGCTGGTTTTTTCCTATGCTTGCATGGGGAGAAACCACCGTCCGTGGCCAATATTCCGACATCTCACGCCTCTGCTGTTCCTTCCATATTCTGGAGGGGAGGAGCAGCAGTGGCGCGCAGGCCTAAGCCTCGCCGGACGGTGATGGGCTGAATGGCCGGTGCGTCAATCCGGTCACTAGCATACGGCAAACCCTTAGCCTCCGAGCATTACCCGGCGCGGGGGGTACCGGGGGGTAAACCGGTCTGTAGGGTAAAAAAGGTCAGTATGTCTTCTAGCAAAACAATACCCCAGGAGGGTACCGGCTCTGCCGGAGAATCCCTCCCGGGTCCTTCAGGGCCCGGCTGTCCCACCGTATCTGGGGGGGACACTAACAGACATCATGTTTCCGCGGAGGTCGCGGACAGGGCGCACACGCCCAGTATTGTGTGCCCACCGAGTGTCGGGGGACCCTCACCTGCAGCTAGCGAGCTGCGGGTGAGAGTCTCTAAAGAGGAGAAGAGTCTGGCTGACACAGCCAGACTGGCGGCCAGGCCGCGGCGACGGCTGCGGCCGCGTTCAACTTCGCGGTTGCTGCTGCGTTCGCCATCGCGGTCACGGTCGCGCGATTCCGTGGGAAGCGACAAGTCAGCCGCTTCCTGCGCGTCATTACCGGCAGAAGGGCCGAAGCTTGGGAAGAGGAGATCCCTTGTGGCTCCAAATGCTCGCACACAGATTGTGCGGGCAAAAATAGGAATTGACGAGGGGGGGGACTTGGATGGGGATATTTCGGATATCCTCAACCCTCTCCTCCCTCCTTCAAATACGCGGGCTAAGAAATCTTTGCCCCGCGTTGAAGACGTAGCGGAGGAGCTCCGACATCAGCCTACGGCTGATGTTGGGGCTAGACTGCTCGAGGCTCTGTCCGTGGTGGAGAAGGCCACGGATAGATCCTCGAACATCCAAGGGCCGCTAAAGCACGCCATTAGACGAAGTCTGCGCGAGGCGCAGGCCGCCACCTCTGAACTGCACGTTCGGACGTACGGGGGCGAGGCTGAGCGATTGGAGGTGGAGAACCGGGAGCTTCGTTCGAAGCTCTCCTCCCTCGAGGGACGTCTCGCCAAACTGTCGGCGGAGGTTGAGACCCTGCGCTCTTGTCAGGGGCCTCCCACAATGACCCAGGCAAATGCTGCTACGACGACCAGTGTGCCACGGAAGGCTTCTAAGCCGGATGTAGCCAAGCCAAAGGCCACTGGACGAGAGAGCGGCTCCAACGCCGAGCAGGTGGCTGCCATTATGGAGGAGAAACTCGTCTCCTTCCGTGCAGCCCTCATGGCAGAGCTCTTCCCAGGAAGGGCCATCAGGCCCCCACTTGGGAAGCAGGCTGCGGCCATCCCTCCTCGTGGTGCCGAGGCGAAAAAGCCGAAAGCTCCAGCGCCACCGCCACTCCCGACCCCTTCTACCTCGTCCAATAAGGATAAGAGGAAAAAGAAGCGGGAAAGGGAGAGGCAGCGTAAGAGAGCAGGTGTGCCTTTTGCGCCTGCGCAGGTTGCTGGTGCTTCGCAGAGCCAGCAGTCTAGTGCAGTGCATGCGAATGCGGGAGAGACCACATGGGCGAAAGTCGTTGGTCGCAAATCTGCGGCCAAGGCCAAAAAGACAGTGGCCACTCCAAACACCGCTCCCGGAGGTGCATCGAGGACACTCCCTCGTCCACCGAAAACGGCAGCGGTGCTAATAACGCGGGCAGAAGGGTCAGAGACTCCTCTTGCTGACCTTATAAGGACGGCGAAAGAAAAGGTCTGCCTTAAGGACTTTGGACTGGAAGGTGGTATCTTCCAGAAGAGAGCCTTAAACGGTGGCCTGGTCTTGAGAGTCTCCGGGCCCGACAATACCGCAAGAGCCGATGCCCTCGCGGCCAAACTAAGGGAAGTCCTAGCGGATACGGACGCTCAGATTTCGCGTCCTGTCAAGACCGCAGAATTGCGCGTCTTTGACCTGGACGAGACTGTCACCCCCGCAGCGATCGCGGTGGCCTTAGCGGGCACCGTCGGTTGCTCCGCGAATGACATCAAAGTAGGGCCTGTCCGAGTCCATGCGTCTGGGCTCAACACTGCGTGGGTCAGATGCCCGCTAGAGGCAGCCAATAAGCTCGCAGGCAAACGCGTGTGCGTTGGCTGGTCAGCAGCAAGGGTCGAGGCACTCAAGGCTAGACCCTTGCAGTGCTACAAATGCCTCGGGTTTGGCCACGTTAAGGCCAAATGCAACAGTCCCACAGATCGCAGCAAATGCTGCTATGTCTGTGGCGACCTTGGCCATAAGGCCACAAATTGCAAAGCCAGCGAACCCAAGTGTCCGATCTGTACGGACCTTGGCGTCGCTGGTAAACATAGGATGGGAGGAAGTAAGTGCTTCCCTCCCAAAAATCGGACAGTACAGCGGCCGCAGGGTCCTCCGACTACACCGGTAGCGAATTCGTTCGCGCTGCTGGCTGGTCAGGAGTCTATGGATGCCTAAAATTCACGCCCCCATCAAAGATATTGCAGGGTAATTTAAACCACTGCCGTGCAGCGCAGGACCTCCTGCTACAGACGCTCGCGGAGTGGTCAGTTGCCCTTGCGGTGATATCGGAGCCCTATTCCATCCCGGATCACCCACGGTGGTTCGGGGTGGACGGGGGTTCCGTTGCTATTTACTGGGCAGAATCATCAGGTGGCCTCCATTGCCGCCTCATCCATGGTGGGACAGATTTTGTTGTCATCGAATGGGGCGACGCCGTAGTGGTGGGATGTTACATCTCTCCGAACTGCGGCCTTGCCCACTTCGAGGACACCATCGACAGACTGGGCACCTGCATCCAGGTGCTACTCTCACGTCCACTTTTCGTCATGGGCGACTTCAATGCACACTCCAGGGTGTGGGGGGTACGCTCGTGACGACCTGAGAGGAGAAGCACTGATAGAGTGGGCTGCATCACTTAATCTTCAGCTACTCAACCAAGGATCGACCAGTACTTGCGTGCGGTGGCAGGGGGAGTCGGTTGTCGACCTAACGTGGGCGACTGTCCCTGCTGCGCGCAGGGTGTCAGGCTGGAGAGTGGCTGAGGAGCTCGCAACTCTATCAGATCACCGGCACATTCTCATTGAGATGTCGGGCAGGTGCCCAAATGGCGAACTGGGACGCCAACAAAATTCCGCCCCGCGACGATGGGCCTTGAAGCGATTAGACAGAGATCTGCTTCTTGCTTCTGCCCTCGTCGCGGATTGGGAAGACTTGGAGGACGAAGCCTCTCCGGAGGTGGTGGCGGCCTGGTTCGGGGAAAAGATGACCACTATTTGTGACGTCGCCATGCCCTGGGCCAGGCCGACAACGAGGTCCTCCGTCTACTGGTGGTCAGCGGACTTAGCGCGGCTGCGGGGGTCTTGCGTCTCTGCGCGCCGCCGTTATACTAGAACTAGAAGGAGACGGCGTGCCTCTGCCGACGAGATTGCAGAGGCTTACCGAGCGTACCGCTTGACCACCATGGCGTTCCAGTTCGCCATCAAGGAGGCAAAGACCAGGGCGTGGGAGGAGCTGATCGAGGGGATCAACAGGGATCCATGGGGGCGCCCGTACAAGATGGTTATGGGCAAGCTCAGACCATGGGTCCCTCCGCTCACCGAAACGCTCGACCCCGAGTTCGTGGGAAGAGTGGTAGACACCCTCTTCCCAAGGGCCGAGCCCGGTGACTCGGTCGCTCCACCGCCATCTATACCGGACTGGACATCCGACATGGATGTGACGGAGGACGAGCTTGAGAGCGCAGTAAGGCGACTCGCGGCGCGAAACACCGCCCCTGGGCCCGACGGTATCCCAGGTCGGGCCTGGGTGCTGGCCCTGTCGGTGCTAGGCGGTAAGCTGCGTCGCCTCTTCTCTCGCTGCCTCCACCTTGGGGTTTTCCCGTCTGAGTGGAAGGAGGCCAAGCTCGTCCTCATCCAAAAGAGAGGGAGAAATGCGGACTCTCCCTCTTCGTTCCGACCCATTTGCCTTCTGGACGAGGTGGGCAAACTCTTCGAGCGAGTAGTGTCCGCCCGTCTCAGCGGGCACCTGTCACGAGATGGGCCTGACCTGTCGGACTGCCAGTTCGGCTTCCGTCGCGGTCGTTCGACGGTGGACGCAATCCGGCGGGTCCAATCCCTGTCACAGGACGTCGTTCGGGAGGGGGGAGTGGCGATGGCTGTCAGTCTTGACATTGTCAACGCCTTCAACTCCCTCCCATGGTGGGCAATAAGGGAGGCACTGGGTTACCACAACGTGCCCCCTTACCTACAGGGGATTGTTAGCTCGTATCTGAGCGATAGGCTCATCGTGTACACGGCTCGGGGCGGAGAGGGAATGTCAAGGGAGGTCGATCGCGGGGTTCCACAGGGATCTGTTTTAGGACCCCTCTTGTGGAACCTCGCTTTTGACGCGGTCCTTAGGACGAGGCTCCCCCTCGGCGTAGATGTCGTTTGCTATGCAGATGACACTCTCGTGTTGGCCAGGGGGAGCAATTTCACGGATGTGGCACGGCTTGCCGAACTGGGAGTAGCCTGCGTCGTCGGCAGTGTCCGCGGGCTGGGCCTTCAGGTAGCGCCTCATAAAACTGAGGCGCTTTGGTTCCACAGCCTCCGTCGCGGCAGGGAACCTCCCAGCACGCGGATTCAGGTGTGTGGTGAGGCGGTCCCAGTTGGGCAAACCCTCAAATACCTCGGGCTGACGCTGGACAGTAGGTGGGCTTTTGACGCCCACTTTGTCCAGCTGGTCCCCCGACTTCGCGGAGCGGCGGGCGCACTCCAGCGTCTGCTGCCCAACCTCGGGGGACCCCGGGAAGAAGTCCGCCGCCTCTACTGTGGGGTTATCCGGTCTATGGCCCTCTACGGCGCTCCCGTCTGGTCTTCTGGACTGGCGAGAGCTCCCCGCTGCAAAGCTCTTTTGAATAGCGTGCAGCGGGTGGTTGCCATCAGAGTGGTCCGTGGATACCGGACGATCTCCTTCGAGGCGGCGACTTTACTAGGACGATTCCCGCCACTGGACATCTTGGCGGACATGGACGCGAGAGTTTACGATCTCGTCCGTGCCCGCTCGGATGCCGGGGGCCAACAACCGGACTGGACAAACGTGCGGCGGGACGCGCACCGACAGGCCTTAGAGATTTGGCGCGAGCGGCTTGAATTGCCGAGAGGCTTGCGTCAACGCTCTGTCGGTGCGGTCCTGCCGTGGTTTGACGCATGGCTGCTCCGGAAACGGGGCAGCCTAACCTTTAGGTTGACACAGATACTCACCGGACACGGGTGTTTCGGTGAGTACCTGTGTCGAATAGGTAGAGAGGCGACACCGTCGTGTCACCATTGTGGCGGCGGCCCGGACTCGGCCCAACATACACTCGAGGAGTGCCCAGTTTGGGCCCCCGAGAGGCGAGTCCTGGTCGCTGAAATAGGATTGGACCTCTCGCTGCCAGCAGTGGTTTCAGCTATGCTGGCGGCGACAACCGGATGGAACGCGGTGGCCTCCTTCTGCGAAGCTGTTATGCTCAAGAAGGAGGCCGCCGAGCGCGAGAGGGAGCGCAACGATCCCTCCCGTAGGAGAACGAGACGGCGCCGATGAACTGGATATTGACACTAATATCCGCTTCATCGGCGCCGGCGCTGGGATCTAATCTCAGCGCGAGAGAGAATGCGGCGTCCGGCTGGCTTCTCCCCGGCTTGACGTCGCCCCTGGGACCGCTGGCGTTTGGAGGAGGGGAACTCCACTCGTCTTACATAAGCGGTCCCGGGAAGAGGTAACCTGCTGTAGCTCAGGTTGCCTAAACGCGCTTGTGCGTGAAGGGGAGGGGAGGAGGCATTTGGCCCCCTCCCGTCCCCGGAGGTGAGTCTCAGACGCTCAGTGTACAGCGGGGGTACTGGCGAGATCGTTCACGAGTACCCAGGCCCCCCGCTACAGGCATTGTGAGGCTGGCTACCATGGTGGTTTTAGTGCGTATCCCGGGACTAGCCCGAGTGAGTCCCACATAACCCGTCGCCTCCCCAAGCGGCGGGTATGCGTAAGTTTAATGCATTTCCACCATGTAAAAAAAAAAAAAAATAAAGGTTAGTGTTATATATTTGTAAGGTTAGGTTAGGTTAGAGTAATATTTTTGTTAGGTTAGGTTAGGTTTGTGTAATATTTTTGTGAGGTTAGGTTAGTGTTATATTTTTGTTAGGTTAGGTTAGGTTAGTGTGGGGAACCACCCCACAGTGCTTGCGTCCACGTCGCGTTCCCCGGAAACGTCCCAGTTCTGACCACCGTAACGGAGTGGCAGACTGGGTACGGCTAAAGTGCACTGTGCATCGTTGCGAACAATTGCCTGGATTGCAACGAAACTGCGGATATGCCAAAACAAGCGCGGGATGCCCTCGGGCATTTCACTAAAAACGGCCCTTCTCAGGGCCAACCCAAAGGCCCTTCTCAGGGCCAACCCAAAGGCCCTTCTCAGGGCCAACCCAAAGGCCCTTCTCAGGGCCAACCAAAAGGCCCTTCTCAGGGCCAACGCGACGGGTCGGCGTCGAACGAAGGCAGAGCCTTCTACGGAGGGAGGGCGGACGATTTGTCGGACTCCGACAACGAGTCCGTTGTGTCGGGTGCCAGCTCAATGGTGATTGATGCTCGATCACGATCGGGATCGAGGAAGCGGAGCTTTCTCAAAGTCGTGTCCGATGGCTCCTCCGGCTCGGGTTCGGCGAAGGAGCCAAAGAAGAAGACAAAGGCCAAAAAGGCGACAACAGCGGCAGATACCCACGATGTGGGTTTAGCCAACGCCCAGCGCGAGCTGGACCTGGCACGGCGGGAGCAGCTCCAGCAAGAGCTGGAGGAGCGGGTTGCGGCCAGGGAGGAACGGGCGCGTGTCGCTCGTGCCAAGGCCGACTACGGTGCGGCCCGCGTCCTGTACGCGAACCACTCCCTGGCCGAACTGGAGAAGATGGCCTTGGAGGACGAAGAGGCGATCGTGGAGGTCGCCGCCAAGTCCTCGCATCTGAAGGGGACTTTCCAGAAGTCCCTCAGATGCCGGGCCGCCAGCATGCGTGGCATCGTCGCGGAGCTGGTGGACCGCAAGGCCAGCGATGAAACTGTGCAACTGCAGGCGAAGGTAGATCGCCTGCAGTCGGAGGTCAGCCAGCTGCATCTGAAGCTGGCTGAAGCCACGGCCCGGCCATCCCAAGCCGAGCCCAGACCTGCGGCAGAGGGCCTCGCTACCCCCTCCGGCCTTGAGGACATCCTCCGCAAGGCTATGGAGGAGCAGAGGGTCTTCGTCAGGGCCTGCCTGGCGGGAATAGAGGACCGGCTCTTGCCGGAGAAACGCCTCCGACCACCACTTGCGGCGGACAAGAGGTGAGAGGAGCCAGTGACCTCCCAGAGGGAGGACGCCCTTCTCCCTTCCACCACCCCGACCAACCAGCAGGGCTGGACGAAGGTGGTCGGTAAGGGGAAGGGCAAGGGCAAAAAGACGGCAGCGGTCGTCCCTGCCGTCCCCGCCACCACCACTCCCAGCCAGTCGAAGCCGACTGGCATGGGAAAAGGGAAGGGGAAAACCACCCCCCCAGCCGCCTCCGCCACCGCCCCTGCCGGTCCGTCACAGACGACTGGCAAGGGAAAGGGGAAGGGTTCGACCCCAGCCGGTGTCAGGAGGAACTTGGTTCCTCCCAAGAACGCAGCCGTCGTGATGACGCTCACCACGGAGGCTGCGGAGCGGGGCGAGACGTACGCGTCCGTGATGTATCGGGCGCGCGCCAGTGCCGATCCCACCAAACTAGGGATCGGTAAAGTCTCGTGCCGCCGGACACAGGCTGGGGCTCGAATCTTCGAGTTCCCGGGTGCAGAGGGCGGAAAAAACGCTGACCTCTTCGCAGCGAAGTCAGTCATTGCGGACGCGGCAAAGGTGGCCAGGCCGGTGAAGTCGGCGGCCTTCGAGGTGACGGACCTAGACGACTCCGTCACCAAGGAGGAGGTGGTAGCGGCGGTCGCAGCCATAGGTGGCTGCGCAGTCGCAGCGGTGCAGGGCGGGGGCATCAGGCCCGGGCGCGGCGGCATAGGCGCAATTCGCCTGGAGTGCCCAGTCACCGCTGCCAAAGCCGTCCTCGAGAAGGGACGGCTCGCCGTCGGGTTCAGCTCGGCGGCGGTCCGGGCCCTTGAGGTCCTGCCGCTAAGGTGTTACCGGTGCTTCGGCATCGGCCACACCCGGGCCCTCTGTTCGTCCAGTGTCGACAGGACGTACAGCTGCTACCGCTGCGGCAAGGAGGGGCACAAATCCGCCTCCTGCAATGCCGCCACGCCGCACTGCATGGTTTGTGCCGCCAGTGGCCGCCCTGCGGGCCACATAATGAAGGGGAGGAACTGCAGTCCTCCCCTTAAGAAGGGGAAAGTACAGGCGCCGACCCGGCCTGTCGTTGCCACCGCCGTCCCAGTGGCTGGGACCTCAGCGGCTGTGGAGGAGGGGGGTGCGATGACCGACTAATGGGTAGGGTCGAACATCGCATCCTCCAGGCGAACACCAACCACTGCAGAGCGGGACAGGATCTGCTGATGCAGACTGTGGCCGAGTGGTTGGTGGACGTGGCGGTGGTCGCCGAGCCGTACTCGGTACCTGGCCGTTGGCTGGGTGATCGGGACGGCTTGGTGGCGTTGGTGTCGCGGCCTGCCACGGACTCCCCTCCCCTCTCGCTTTTAGAGAGGGGTCCGGGATACGTGGCCGCCGCGTGGGGAGAAATAGCCCTGGTCGGGGTCTATTTCTCCCCAAACCGCCCTCTAAGGGACTTCGAGAATTTTCTCGAGGTCCTTACGGCAGTCGTCGGGAGGGCGGCGCCACGCCAGGTAATGGTGTTAGGCGACCTGAACGCCAAGTCGGTGGCCTGGGGCAACCCAGCGGCGTCGTGCAACGACCGGGGGCGCGCCGCCGAATTTTGGTCGGCTTCGTGCGGCGTGTCCCTCCTAAACAGGGGGGAAGTTCACACGTGTGTGCGGCAACAGGGAGGGTCAGTGGTGGACGTTTCGTTCGCCACCCCTGTGCTAGCCGCCCGCGTCGTGAACTGGCGGGTGGAGATGGTGGAGACCCTGTCGGACCACCGATATGTGCGGTTCGACATCTCCACCCAGAGCCCGCGGGGGATGGCTCGGGCCAATCTCCCTTCCCGCGGTGGGCTCTCACCCGCCTGGACCGGGAGGCAGCCCTGGAGGCAGCGTTCCTCGAGGACTGGCTCTCGCCCCCTGTGGAGGTGACGGACGTGGACGCCACAGCGGTCCAGCTGCGGAGGTCCCTGACCGAGGTGTGCAATTCCAGCATGCCTCGGTCTCGCCGTCCGCCTCCCCGTCGTGCCGTTTATTGGTGGACGGTGGAGCTGGCGGGGCTCCGGGCCGCGTGCGTGGAGGCCAGGAGGGCCTACACGCGGAGTCGGCGGCGCACCAGCCGATGTCAGGCTGAGGAGGACCGCCTCTACGCCTCTTACCTAGAGGCAAAGACGGTCCTCAAGTCGGCAATGTGCGCCGCCGAGGACTCGGCAAAGGCCGAGATGCTGGAGGGCCTCGATAGGGATCTGTACCTACCCAGGCTTACAGCTCGTGGCGGCCGTTATCCTAAATACGTACAGTATGGCTACGTTTGAACTAACAGAGCCTGTGGTTACCTAAGACCCTGCTGACTACAAACCTAGCCTTCTAACAATCACCTAGTACCCTAGCTTCCCTAACGCCCTAGCCTACCATACAAACCAGACCGAACGTAGGTTACGTCGGTTTTGACGTACGGGATGTCTGTCACAGGAGACCTACGGTAACAGACGGAAGTTGGGTAGGAATAGGGGTTCGTGTACGTCGTGCAATGTACACAGGAAAAGGTTTTCCCACTGCCGATCCCACAGACTCATAGGATCGATGACGGCTAAAGGTGTCTTGGCCACAGTGAGAGGAGTTACAGGAGATGAATCAAAATCGACTCCAGCTTGATGACTAGTTTATTACAATAATTAACTTTATTATATACAAATTTTGTGGTAAATACACATTGATGCCTATTTACATGTGTGTTGTGTGTGTATCGAGCCGATGCAGCGAAAATCTCAGTAGGCCACTTCCCAGTGCTGACGGTGTGCCGGTGTTGCCGGCGCGTGTAACGAATGTATGTCGCTCTTAATGTTGACGCTGTGATTTTTTGCTGGCGCGTGTAGTAGATGTATGTTCAAGGTTGAACATTCTGGCGCCTCTCAGGACCTGGACTCTAGTTGGTATAACTCGATTGTCTCGCTCAGCATAGTTGGTTGTTTGTGGAGGGACCTTGGCTTATCCTTCCTTGGTTGCTGTGCTGCCCGGCGTATTGGTTGACTGTATATAGGGTCCATGGTGACGGTTGTATGTTGCTGTCTTATTGGTTGGTCCGGCTCACGCTGCGTAGACGACTCTGTGGCGACAGGTTGCGTGGACACTTCGGCTGGTTGGTCCGCTGCCTTTCCTCTTGAACACCTGGTATGATGCTGTGTTGTGGCTGCAATCCATCTCACCATCGGTGGTCCGTAAGTAACTATAAGTAATATAGCAAGAAACAAGATTATTGATGATATAAAACTGGTTAAATATGTGTGAGCGCTGATTTGCTTCCAAATAGTGTTGTCTAAGTCTGTTTGTAGCGTATTTTCTTTGTTGATTAGATGCTGAAAAATGTCTGTTGAGCTATCTATTATTTCCTCTTTGGATATTTTCAACATGTTATTAGTAGAAACGTGTGTATTTATAGAAAAATCTGTTTGTTTTGAATACGACGCTACAATCTGTACTGACATTGATCTTTTAGCAGTTAATATATTATTAAATGTTTTAATAATACAGTTATCTGAGATTTGTATCACACCAACATCTCGAAGCTCTACTTCTTCTCTTTGACCGTCACAAATTATTGAAATTGCAATATGATCTCTTACAATGAATAACCATGTGTTCTGCATGTACAGTTGTTTCCATATTATACTATTAGGTATATTAAATGTGTTGGTTAAACATTTCGTACGTGTGTTATTGGTGAAAAGTTGGTTAACAATGCAATTTTCATTTAATTGCATGTTTTTCACCGCCCCAGGGTAGCAAATAAAATGATTACGTCTATGTAAACAACTTTTAAATTCTTCATAATTTAAATCAAAATATAGTTCGTTGTTGTAATCTACACCTATGTAAGCTTTTTGAACTTGTATATTTTGAAATGATTTATCTGAATTTTTCTTTGGGACCGGCGTAACATACACTAAAGTATAATTAGTTATGTCTTGTATAGGAAAATAAGCGTATATTTGTATGTGGGTGTTGTTTTCAGTTATTCTGGTTTCTAGTAATTGTTGTTGAACGATTTTTAAGTTCGATGGTAATTTTTTATTTGCTGTTAATATCACATCACTGACGTTCTTTGGTGATAATACGCTGTATACTGTTGCTTTAGCTAAGTAGATTTCCAGTAGTCCAGAATAATAGTCCATAATTTCTCCTATGTAGTTATGCGCTAGTTGATAAGTCTGCATAATGCGTATGTTTACACTATTGTGGTCAATTGTGTTGTACCATCGGTTGCAATTATCCATATACTTTATAACTTTGTTTAGTTTGGTTTGGTACCTCATTAGTTTTTGTCTTATCTTTTCTTCAGTTTGTTGACTTGTGAAATAGTTGTAATCATGAATTTTGTTTGATGGCTAGCCGCTTCAATTAGTTTTTGTTGGTTCAAATTCAGTGAGTCTATGTCTCGGTATACTTCATCGTTTACACCGAATATAGATGTTAGTAATTGTCCTAGTATGCCCCTCTTTTTCCTGGTTTGATTAATTTCTGTCAAATACTCTTTAGTTCGCTCAAATTTTGATTCCTCTTCTATCAGGTGATGGTATAATTGTTTGCAATGTGTTGGTTCTATTATGGCTTCCGCATTTCTGCATAGTTGACTGAACTGTGCCGTCACTGTTTTCATTTCAGTGTAATCTTGTTGTAGGTGTTCTTTTTCAAAGTTTGTCTCTATTCTGAAAATTCCTCTATCAATGCTTGCTGTACCTATTTGTTCTATATAAAATCCAGGTGGCACCGCTCTTGATGTATATGTCGACATTGTTGTACCCAACATTTGTAGGATGACTAGTAAAACCATGAACCATTTTAATGGTTTGCTACATTTTTTTATGTGGTATGTTTTTTGTTTTCTTGTCTTCGTGGCCGTGTTTGTTTGTATAGTATTCGTCGAAAGTTCGTTATAGCTACCCGTTTCCGTTTGAATTGGTAACGGAATCAGTGTATGAATTGAGCGTTTTTGAGTTGACCCCGACGATTTTTGGAGAGTAACAACTCTAGTTAAGTTGTCGTTACCAGCGTGTATTTCCTTAACTTTCGCAAGCGGCCATTTGCTGGGACTGATATTTTCATCTTTCATAATTACTAACGTTCCAACTGCCAAGTTCTCCTGTTCATTTTTCCACTTGTACCTCTGTTGTAGTTGGTGTAAATAATCTTTAGTCCAGGTTTTCCAAAAGTCCTTTTTCATTCTTTGAATTTGCTTCCATCTGTTTAAGAGATCCGTATTAGTGTCCGACAGTGGATCCGGTACCCCTACTGCTTCCCGTCCTATCAAAAAGTGACTAGGTGTCAATACGACGTTGTCGTTTATGTCTTCGCTTTGCGCACATAATGGCCTTGAGTTCAAACATGCTTCAGTTTGATGCAGAAACGTATTCAGTTCTTCGTATGTGAGTGTTTGCTCGCCTATCACTCTGCGCAAATGATGTTTCATTGATTTTACTCCTGCTTCCCAGATTCCACCAAAGTGGGGAGATGATGGTGGGATAAAATGCCATTGTGTTCCAATTTTGGTCATAGTGTTTTGAAACCCGTTTGACTGAGTTATTTCCAACATCTCCTTATGAAGGAAATTTGCAGTTCCTACGAAATTTGTCCCGTTGTCACTATACATATGTGATACTGGGCCTCTTCTTGCCATGAACCTTCTCAATGCTGCAACGAATGTTTCTGTAGATAGATCGCCTGCTAGCTCCAGATGTATCGCTTTCGTGGCTAAGCAGACAAAGATTGCAATGTAGCCTTTATAGGATTTGTGCCCTCTGCCTTTCATTGCTCTTACTGATATTGGACCTGCGTAATCCACGCCTGTGTGACTGAAGGGAAATGATTCAGTCACTCTTGCTTTTGGTAGAGCACCCATTTGTTGTGTGGCTGTGGACGATTTGTATCGAATGCATTTTACACATTTTCTGATACAACTCTTAACTCCTCGTTTCCCACCAAGTATCCAATATTTCTGTCGTATGTATGCTAACGTCAGACTGTTACCTCCATGTAATGTAATTAAATGAGCGTCTTGAACTATAGTTAATGTTACATGGTGGCCGTGTGGTAACAGAATTGGGTGTTTCTGATCGTATGGCAGATTAGAGTTTTGCAGCCTGCCTCCGACTCGCAACAATCCATCAGTATCAATAAATGGGTCTAACGATGACAATTTGTTGCCTTTCTTCAACGACAGTCCGCTTTTAATAGTTTTGTACTCCTCGGGGAATACTGTTTGTTGAACTAGTACGAGAACATTTTTAGTTGTCTCATTAATTTCCGTACAACTCAACGGTTTTTTGTTTCTTTGTTTATTTGTAAATCTGTAGCAATATGACAACACTCGTATCATCCTCTGAAAGCTTGAAAATCTTTCCCATACTTCGTTTTGCGGTTGTACTGTAGTGGTTACGAGACAACAACGCTTGATCTCTTCACATATTTCCGGTATTGTTTTTGTACTGGGGAAATTGTTGTTTTTTAACCAATCAGGGCCATTCCACCACAGAGATAAGTTTTGTAGCTTGTTTGGCGGAACTCCTCTTGTAATTACGTCGGCTGGATTTTGTGTTGTGTTCACGTAATTCCACTTTGCTTGTGGTAGTAGTTTACGTATTTCGCATACCCTGTTAGCAACGAAAGTCTTCCATCGCTCAGCTTCACCTTTGATCCAACCGAGAGTTATCATTGAGTCGGTCCAACAGTAAATATTTGCGATTGGAATTTCCATTGCGGTTATAACTTTTCCCATCAATTGTGTTAGTAACAGTGCTGCGCATAATTCCAGTCTCGGTAACGTGGTTTTGTGCTTTTTCGGCGCCACCTTTGATTTAGCTTGCAACAGAGTTATATTATACGTGCTGCTATCACTCTGTGCCCGACAATATACCACTGCAGCGTACGCTTTCTCTGACGCATCACTGAACCCATGCAGCTCAACTTTAGAGTGAGGCAACCAATTACACCATCTTGGGATGGAAATATTCTCAATCGTTTTCAGCTGTTTCTGTAGTTCAGTCCATTTTATTTTAACTCTGTCGTCCACCGGCTGATCCCATTCTGCACTATTTGTCCAAAGCTCCTGGATTAATAGTTTCATATCGATGATAACTGGCGCTAGCCATCCTAGGGGGTCAAATATTTTAGCAACTTCAGATAAGATAAATCGTTTTGTTGGCTTTTCATTGTGATTGACAGTAATCTGAAAACAAAACCTGTCTTCTAGTGGCGACCATAACACTCCTAGTGACTTTCTTGTCTCATCTAGCGGTATCTTCGTCATTTTGCTATCTTGGTTTTCCTCAGGTATATTTTCTAATAACTCAGCATTATTGGAGGACCATTTTCTGAGATTAAATCCGCCTGCTTGTAGCATGTTTATGAGGTCTTTTTGCAGCTTCCTTGCTGATTCAACGTTGTTATCCCCTGATAATATGTCATCCACATAAAAATCTCTGAGAGTTATTTGGCTGGCCGTTTGGGAGGCCGTATAAGCAGGCGCGGAGCCAGCTGCGCCCTTACGGTCCCCCATTAGCGGAGACCCTAGAGCCGGCGTTGCTGGATGGGGTGGTTCGGTCACTGTTTCCGCGCAGGACCGAATTCACCCCTCCAACGATGAACCCCCCGCTGGGGGGGGGTGGTGGCTTCGCCGGAGGACGAGGTGCCTCCAGTGTCAGCGGAGGAACTTCGCGCGGGGGTTCTGCCCCTCCGCGCGAAGAAGACGGCCCCTGGACCGGACGGCGTCCCCGCACGGGTGGTGGCCATCGCGGCGTCCCTAATGGAGGAAAGGCTTCGGGACCTCTTCAGCGCGTGCTTGACGGCTGGGAGGTTCCCGAAGCTATGGAAGGAAGGCAAGCTGTGCCTTCTCCGCAAGGAGGGACGCCCGGTGGACTCCCCCTCGGCATACCGGCCCATCGTTTTACTTGATGAGGTCGGTAAACTGTTCGAGGGGATCATCGCCACCCGGCTTAATAGTCAGCTGCGGGAGGTAGGGCCGGACCTGTCGGACGCCCAGTTCGGGTTCCGACAGGGGCGATCGACGGTCGACGCGTTGGCCCTACTCAGGGGCCAGGTGCGGGAGGCGGTCGAGGCTGGGGACGGAGTGTTGGCGGTATCGTTCGACATCGCCAACGCCTTCAACTCCGTGCCCCACTCGACCATATTGGAGGCACTCCGATACTACGGAGTGCCCCAATATCTGCGGGCGATCCTGGCCAGCTACCTGGAGGACCGAGAGGTCTTTCTGGTGGACAAGGCGGCCAGGATCAGGCGCTACGGAGTGGAGTCCGGTGTTTCACAGGGTTCGGTGCTGGGGCCCCTCCTGTGGAACATCGGATTTGACTGGCTCCTGCGGGGCACCCTCCTCCAGGGCACGAGTGTCATCTGCTACGCGGATGACACTCTCCTCGTTGCCCGGGGGAGGGAGTTTAGGGAGGCGGCCTGTCTGGCCTCAGCTGGCGGATCCTTAGTGGCAGGTAGGATCCGCCAGCTTGGATTGGGGGTAGCGCTGAACAAGACCGAGGCCGTGTTCTTTCACGGGCCTCGGCAGCGCTGCCCACCTGACGCCCACATCGTGGTGGAGGGCGTCCGGATAGGGGTCGGGGCCCAGATGAAGTATCTGGGCCTCGTGCTGGACAGCAGGTGGCGCTTCAGCCCGCACTTTAGCGGGCTGTCGACGCGCCTGCTGAAAGCCGCGGACGCCCTCTCATGGCTCCTCCCAAACCTGGGAGGGCCCAAGGAGCGATGCCGGCGCCTCTATGCCGGCATCCTCAAGAGCATGGCCCTGTATGGGGCACCCATCTGGGCGGACTCCCTCCACAGGAGGGAGAATGCAACCGCCATCCGCAGGCCCCAACGGGCACAACGGGTGGCGAGGGCCTACCGCTCAGTGGGCTTTGCGGCGGCGTGTGCTCTGGCCGGCACCCCTCCCTGGGAATTGGAGGCATGGGTGCTCGCCAGAGTGTACGAATGGGCGGCGCGGCGTAGGGCGCTGGGTGAGCGCCCCGCCGCGCAAGAGCGGGATGCCGTGCGGCGGGAGGCGAGGGACGCCATCGTCCTGCACTGGGCACGGGACCTCGCCTCCGCCACCTTTGGACGCCGGACGCTGGACGCCCTCGGTCCAGTCCTACGGGACTGGCTCGATCGGCCTCACGGTTTCCTCTCGTTCCGTCTGGTGCAGGTGTTGTCCGGGCATGGCTGCTTCGGAACGCACCTGCATCGGATTCAGAGGGAGGAAACCCCGGCGTGCCACGAGTGTGGAGCCGCGGAGGACACGGCGCAGCACACCCTCGAGGTGTGCCCAGCCTGGGCTGAGCTGCGTCGTGCCCTGACCGACATAGTCGGGTTGGACCTGTCACTTCCCAGTGTGGTGAACTCCATGCTGGGGAGTGAGCAGGCTTGGGCGGCGGTTGCCTCCTTTTGCGAGGATGTCATGTCGCAAAAGGAGGCGGCGGAGCGTGCGCGGGAGGATGATCCTCTCGCGCCGCCGCTCCGCAGGCGAAGAAGGGGTGGGAGACGGCGGTTGTACGATCGTCGCCTCCCTCCTTCTGGTGGTGATTAGCGGGCGACAGGCGCGGGGGCGCCTTCGCTCGCATTGCACTAATCACCACCCTCGTCGGGCGGGAACGGCCGAGCACTCACGGTCGTTCCCGGGCCCCTCCACTAAGGGAGGGGCGTGAGGGCCCCGCTGTAAAGGCGGGCGGTCGTCGGTGGGGGACTGGACGTAAAGGCTGTGCCGGTTTCCCAGTCCTCCTCCAAATAGACGATGCGGGAGTGCCGCTGGGTTATTTTAGTGGGTATGCCGGAGTAGCCAGCCGGAGAGTCCCACATAACCTGTCCATCCCCCAATGGGCGGGTATGCGTTACGCATTTTTTCCCAGCGCAAACAAAAAAAAAAAAAAAAAAAAAGGTTAGGTTAGTGTAATTTTTTTGTAAGTTTAGGTTAGGTTAGAGTAATATTTTTGTTTGGTTAGTGTTAACGCCTGACGCTTGATGAAAGCAATCCACGCTTGCATCTTTTCTAATTAGTGTCACCATAGGCATTATGCATTATTTTTAAGTGATGAATCATTCATTAAACCTATTATCTACCATAACCAAGTCGTCCGTGATTTTATTTATAAAACATTCCCTACCGGCCATCTTCATCCCAACACATGGTCCTGGATACGAGCCAGATATAATACGAGCAAGTGTTACTGTTTTCAAAGTATAAATCAAGACATAAGAAGAAAAATACTGGATAATAAGAAGACCGGTCAGAGGGTTCCATGTGATACATTGGTTGGTGTGGTGTTATGTCTAGATTGCTTAATAAAGTGAACCCAGCACTCAGGTATTAATTATTTAAAACTAACGCTGTTTATCAGGTCAGTAAATACCTAATTATTGTTTTATTCGTAGTTCGATTAGTCATACATAAGTTACATAACCTATCGATGCACAGTGACCGACTTGTTTGCACTTTTATATTGAAATTGTATCGAATGCGTAGATACAGTTAGCGTATAGCTACATTATTTCAACAATTTTTATTGTAATAATAAGTGTAAACCTTCTGTTAGTCATTGATTTATCGTATTATAGATCTATTTGTGCACCGGTAATTATTTGTAGACTGTTCCGAATAGGTTCTATTATCTAGGCACTAAATAATAGGTAATTATAATATTGAATGCGTAATATTGTGTGAATATTACTATTACACTGCACTATAAAACGATTGTGTATTCTGTTATAATATAGAATATTAAATAGTTCATACGTGGTTATGAAATAAGTTATAATAAGGTCATTCAGATATACATTGAGACTATTTACATTTTTATTTTAAAAATACGTTTTATAAAGTATATGTACTATAATTGTAATGATAAATATTCATTATATTTATTCCTTTTAAATTGATTTTGTAGTTGAAATCAGTGATCAGTAGATATAGTACGACACAACATTAGCAAGCTAGATTTTAGGTATAACTTAGTGCACAAAAATAGTTGCTGTTTCATTGTAGGGATACCTAAATATTGTTTGTTATTGTTATTTAAGTTTGCATTTTATACATTCCAGGAACCGTGACTTCATTTGCTTCCCAGAATGAACGCCGAACAAATTAATAAGTTAATTAAGAAAAGAGGCAGTTTTAAAGGTCAAGTCACAAATTTTATTAATTACTGTAAAGAGGTAAAACTACCATTGTCTCCTGTTGATACCAAAGAGTTGCAGTTGCGTTTGGGTAGGTTTGAGTCGTTGTATCAGCGATTTGATGAGGTACAGTTAGAACTTGAATGCTTGGTCGAGGATGTTGACGCTCAGTACGTTGTCCGTGCGGAATTTGACACTCAGTACTATAAGGCCTTATCTACCGCTCAAGAAATGCTCTATCCATTGAACGAACAATTAAAAAACGAATTTGAAAAAAGTACAGTCAGCAATAAACAACAGCTTATCAAACTCCCCACTGGTTAGAATTTCGAGACACCTTTACTAGCCTCATTCACTCAAACGATGATATAGATGATATAAATAAATTTCACTATTTGCGGGCATCTCTGGAGTCATCGGCTGCCGTGGTAATTCAATCTACGGAGTTTTCCGCTAGCAATTATCCTGTAGCGTGGCAAACTTTATGCCAAAGATACAATAATAAAAGATTATTAATTTCGAATCACGTAACCGCCTTGTTCAGTATTGAGCATTTGACCAGGGAATCTTCACTGCTTTTAAAGCGATTAATTGATCAATTAAAAAAGAATTTATGCGCTTTGGAGGCTCTTGGTGAACCTGTTAGCCAATGGGATACACTCTTAATACACATTGTTACCAAAAATTAGACCAAAAGACATACCGTGAGTGGGAGGAGCATAAAGGTCATTTCAGTGAAGAAAATTCAAATAAATTTAGCGAATTTACTAAATTCCTACAAAGTCGTGCTGCTTTGTTAGAAACTTTGGAGCTTTCACACAATTTCACACAATAATGCAACAAAACCTAATCTCAAGTTTAAGTCTATGGTCTCAGTACAACTTAATAAATCTAATATGGAATCAACATGTAAATCATGTCCTAAATGTAAGGGTGACCACACACTTTCCAATTGCTCACAGTTTCTCGCACTAAGTAATGAAGCCCGACTTAAACTCATGCCTAGTTTTAAAATTTGTTTTAATTGTTTTAGGTCAGGTCATTATGCAAATCATTGCAAGAAGGTCGGTTGCAAGATCTGTAAACGTCGACACAATAGTCTCATACATGTAGCTGAGCCTAAGCCTTTTTTTTTTTTTTTTTTTGATAAGGCAGGGGGAATGCTAATGCATGCCACCCGCAAAAAGTGTCTGCGGGTGGGTATGTCGGACTCGCACCGACTAAACCTAACCTGCCGTGGACTTCTTCTGGCGCCTGATACGGGGAGCCCCGGGAACGCGGGTATGCTGCTCCGGTGCTCCCCTTTTGCGCCGTGTCCCAGATGGTCGGGACACGCACCCGGGGAGAGCTGTGGGTTGCCCTCTCCATTTGCCGACTCCTGCCAGTACGGCACAGCGACTGCGCCACAAACAGTTCGCTGTCTTCCCGGGGCTGCTTGCACGTGGCGGCAGTAGAGGACACTTCTCATACTGCCACCGCAACCCCGAGGGGAGTAGGGCTAACGGCTGCCGCCGCCGCCCCGACGCCTCCTCCGTCTACGAGCGGGATCGGCTCGTTCCCGATCCCGCTCGGCGGCCTCCTTCTGCAGCAAAACTGCCTCACAGAAGGAGACCACGGCGTCCCATTTGGTGGAGTCGCCAGCCAGCATCGCACACACGACTGCTGGCGGCGAAAGATCCCGTCCGATCTCAGCGACCAAGACTCGTCTCTCGGCCTCCCAGGCCGGGCACTCCTCCAGCGTATGCTGGGCAGAGTCCAGGTCGCTCCCGCAATGGTGACAATGTGTCGTCGCTTCTCGGCCGATCCGGCACAGATACTCACCGAAACACCCGTGTCCGGTGAGTATCTGTGTCAGTCTGTAGGTGACGTAACCGCCCTTCCTTCCCACCCAGGCCTCGAGGTGAGGCAGGATAGCACCGATGGCACGTTGGCGCGCGTTCAGGCGCAACTCCAGCCGTGCGCGCCACTGTGTAAGCACGCGCCGGTGTGCATCCCGCCTATAGGCAATGAGCGTCTGCTCTGGCGCCTCACCGCTCTCCCGGCAGCTGAGCCTAAGCCTATTTCTAATTTACAGAATTATCATGGTTACCAACCTACAAATATTAATTCCTCTTCACCTTCACCTTCTGGTTTGAATAATGGGCACGATGCGTGCACTTTATCGGCTAATGTGACTTCCTCAGAGCAGCCTGATGTTCTGTTGTCAACTGCTCTTGTTAAATTATACGACATTGAAAATCGAGAATATGTCGTACGAGCAGTGCTCGACAGTGGAAGCACATCTTGTGTGATTACTGAAAAATTATTTGCACAGCTTAAATTAAAGCCTTTTAATATTAATAAATCTATATTAGGTATTAACAATGTGGCGTCACATGTCGGGAAAACTTGTCGAGTAAGTATTAAGTCTTTAGATGACCGATTTGCTTTCGACTTTCATTGTTTCGTTTTGCCGTCAATTACTAATAGTGTACCCAGCCGTGAGATTGACATAAGTGATTTAAAATTGCCCTCAGACATCTGTTTAGCAGACCCTACATTTTATAAGCCGGCTGATATTGATATTTTGCTTGGCGCTGATCTCTTCTGGGATTTGTTAGGGTCACAGCGAATACAATTAGGAGCTAATAAACCGATGCTTTGGGAAACAAAATTGGGATATATCATATCAGGTCCTATTTACTCTACCAGTCATATCTCTTTACTTTTTAATAATCTGAGGTGTAATTTGATTAAAACCTTAGACACACCTGACTCCTCACAAGAGTGTGGAATTGATTTAACGCGATTTTGGCAATTAGAGGAGATAACCACAGGTACATCATGTCATTACTCGCCTGAAGAGAAGGATTGTGAAGATCATTTTGTTAAAAATACCACTCGTCTTAGTGATGGCCGTTTTTGTGTTCGTATTCCCTTAAAACATAATTCTAATGTTTTAGGAGAATCATTTCAAAAGGCTTCACAGTGTTTTCTGTCTCTAGAACGTCGGCTTAAAACTAACTCTAATTTAAGTCAGATGTACTATGCTTTTCTGAAAGAGTATCAATATTTGGGACACATGTCTGAAAGTCATCAATCCGATTCAAATCATAAGTCGTATTTTATTCCTCATCACGGAATTCGTCGTGACCAAAGTACTACACCAAAGTTGAGAGTAGTATTCAACGCGATTTGTCTAACATCGTCAGGTATTTCACTGAATGATATTCAGATGGTTGGGCCAACGGTGCAGGATGACTTACTGTCTATACTACTTCGATTTCGGTACCTCATTCGTCGGTGCATATAACGATATATCGAAGTTCTTAAAACGTAACTGCGATTCTTTAGGTGACACTGCTGCCAATGAAGGTATAAATTTTCATTTTATTGCGGCCTATAGTCCTCATTCAGGAGGTCTCTGGGAAGCGGGAGTCCGTTCCACCAAATTTCATTTGCTTAGACTGTTGGGACAATGTAATTTAACGTACGAAGAGCTTAACACCACATTAATTCAAATAGAGGCCATTTTGAACTCTCGACCACTGACTCCACTCTCTACTGACCCTGAAGACTGCACTCCGCTCACACCGGGTCACTTCATCATTGGACGGCCTATGACTAGTCTACCACAACTAGATTACCAAAATCACAGCACGAACTATTTATCCCGTTTCCAGCGTATAGAACAGCTTCGCCAGCATTTCTGGTCCAGATGGAGCAAAGAGTATATTGCAGAATTGCAAAAACGAGTGAAATGGCAATCGTGTAATGATGGGCTGAAGCTAGACACATTAGTTGTGGTCAAAGATGACAATCTGCCGCCGCTAAAGTGGAGATTAGGAAGAATAGTGGCACTCTATCCTGGAACCGATGGCACTGCATGCGTGGTGGATATCAAGACGTCCAATGGTGTTATTCGACGCTCTTTCAGCAAGATTTGCCCGTTACCCGTTTCTTCAAATATTGTGGGTGAAAACAATGTTTCCACCGCCCGGGGGCATGTTAACGCCTGACGTTTGATGAAAGCAATCCACGCTTGCATCTTTTCTAATTAGTGTTACCATAGGCATTATGCATTATTTTTAAGTGATGAATCATTCATTAAACCTATTATCTACCATAACCAAGTCGTCCGTGATTTTATTTATAAAACATTCCCTACCGGCCATCTTCATCCCCGCACAGTTAGGTTAGATTTGTGTAATATTTTTTTTGAGGTTAGGTTAGTGTAATATTTTTGTAAAGTTAGGTTAGATTTGTGTAATATTTTTGTTAGGTTAGGTTAGGTGAGTGAGGGGCACGTGGTCAGAAAACCTCCTCGTGTGCCCACTGCTTCCAGTCTCTTACGGATACGTCCGGGGAGAACGGAAGTTGGTGGGACGGTGTGCCCTGGGCGCGGGCAGTAATCATGCCTTGCAATGGGATTTATCCTATTTCAAGGTAGGGTTACTGCTCGTGGCGAATATTCTGGCAGTGGAGTGGCACCTTATCCAAGTGCTTCTCATCGAGAACCGCTTAGGATAACCGGAGTAGGCGAGTTCGACGTGCACTTACCCTGCCGCCGGGCAGACACTGGTAGGGGAAGTTCTCCTCAAGTGTCATTGCCGTTGTCGCTATCCCGATGATGACGTGTCGTGGTCATGTCTCGCGGCGTTTGTCGGGACCGACGGGCTTGGCTTAACCGCCCGGCCCGAGAGGAAGAAAACCTCAATAAAAAATCACCCTAATCCCCAGTTATGGCGCGTGGCCATGGGATGCGTGGCTGACGGGGTGTCAGTCTCGGGCGCGCCTCCAGCCAGGGTACCTGCGGACCCCCTGGTTGGACACAAATTTACGCTTGCCCGGGTAATGGGGGGGCTCTACCCGGGTTGACGTTTAGTTCCTCCCCACTCGTGGGATTTATTATGGACAAAAAAAATATAAATACAAGAGAGGGAGAAACACAACGCCGTGAGACCACGGAAAGCATGGAGAGGGTACGCACGCCCAGTTTTGCGCACCCTGGATCCCACAATATGGTGCGTTCCACAGAGGATGTGTCGAGGATGGCTCAGCCTCGTGTTATGTTGGAGCCATTGGGTTTCGTCCCCAAACGCTCCACAACGTCGGGGCCGACTCGGCGGACGCAGAGCGCAACAAGGCCCCACTTTTCGCGGCCGGCAACACCAGCGCCGGATGGGATGGTGAGTGATGGTGGCGAGTCAGATAGCTCGCTGATGTCACTCACCTCCGAAACGTCCGTTGCGTTGCGTACGCGAAAGCGGACAGGGGGGGCGGTGAGCAGTGAACAGCCCCAGGAGAAGAAGAAGCTGGCACCCAGTGCCGCAGAGGAGGCTGAAGAGGAAGACCCAGAGCTTGCGGGATGTCCGTCCAATACTCGCGCCAAGCGAAGTCTTCCGTCGGTGGAAGACTTAGAGAAGGAGATGCAGGCACGGCCAACGGCCGATATTGGTGCCTGCATTAAACATCACCTCCTCACGGTCGAAAAGGTGGCGGATAAGTCTCGCCACCTCAAGGGGTCTTTTGTCCGAAGCCTCAGGATGGCAGCGCGCACAGTCCAGGCTGCGGCAGATGAGGTCGCCCACCGGATAGGGGTGGACGCAAATGTTGAGAGGCTTGAGATGGAGAACATAACCTTGCGGTCTCAGCTCTCGGGCCTCTCCGCGCAGGTGGCCAAGCTGACGGAGGAAGTTAACCTTCTCCGTCGGC
Organism: Pseudoips prasinana; assembly: GCA_951640165.1. NCBI lineage: Eukaryota > Metazoa > Arthropoda > Insecta > Lepidoptera > Nolidae > Pseudoips > Pseudoips prasinana. Next base: position 22,929,752 of record OX621251.1, on the reverse strand, counting down.
AAAATGAGTGCACTTCCCAAATGCGCCCTAGTGCAGTGTCTGAGTCGTCGACTGCACTACTGGTGCCTGCGTCTCTGCAGCCGGAGGAGTTAACTCGTTCCATCATGCTCGCGGTTGGGGGCATGATGGACGCTAAACTGGCGGCGTTGGAAGGCCGTCTTCTCCCCGAGCAGCGCCTCCGTCCGCCCCTTGCTGCAGACAGCAGACGAGCTGCGGATGCTGCTCAGGCAAAGCCTACCCCTGACACAGTAGTGCAGGGGAAAAGGAATCAAGTAACGGGAAAGAGGAGGGGGACCAACGCTGAGCCTAGACCACCTTCGGTTTCGGGGATGCCAGCTGTCCATGAACCGGCCCTGCAAGCTGATACTCCTGCGGCAGCAAAGACCCTATCATGGGCAGCTGCGGCCAAAGAAAAAGCTCCCTCTCAGGCCGAGCCAGCACCAAAAAGTGCAGATAAGAGCAAGACGCCAGTTTCGGGGCAGACGTCAACCCCGTCCGAGAGGGTTCCTCCATCAACTTCTGGGAGCCATATACCCAATAATGGGGCATGGCAGGAAGTTGGTGCAAAAAAGAATGCTGCAAAAAAGGCTGCTCAAGCTCGAAAACGAGAAAGAGCAGCCGCAGAAAAAGAGAGGAAGACGATGGCCCAGTTGCGCACCCCTACGTCGGCCGCCGTTGTGCTGACACTGCAGCCCGAAGCGGCAGAAAGGGGCGTTACTTACGCCGGGTTGCTAGCTCAAGCGAAAGCGGATATAGTACTCAGCGACTTGGGTATTAAGAGTGTCTCCTGCAAGCTGACCCTCACTGGAGCCCGACTTTTGGAGGTCTCCGGTGAAGACAGTGACGCAAAAGCTGACGCCTTGAGAGACAGGCTGGCCTCTACACTGTCGGCGGAAGATGTCCGAGTCTCAAGACCAGTCAAATGCGTCGACTTGCGTGTCACGGGCTTGGAGGATTCCACTGGAGTCGCTGAGTTGAAAGAGGCCGTTGCGAAGGCCGGAGGTTGCTCCATCGACCAGGTAAAGCCTGGAGTAATCAGCCCGGGCTTTGATGGTATGGGGTCAACCGTCTTCAGCTGTCCTGCTGCAGCAGCTCAGAAATTAGTGGGCCAGAAACTTCTCGTGGGTTGGGTGTCTGCGCAGGTTAAGCTCCTGCAGCCCAAACCTTTGAGGTGCTACCGGTGCCAGGCCGAGGGACATGTGGGCGCCCGTTGTTCAGCGGGTGTGGACCGCAGTGGGCTTTGTTTCCGTTGCGGCAAACCCGGTCACAGAGCTGCCACGTGCACAGCAGCACCGCACTGTCACCTGTGCAAGGCAGCTGGCAAGCCTGCTGGCCACCGGGTGGGTGCCAGAGTCTGCGAGGCGCCAAAAGTGGTGCAAAAGAGGGTTTCTGGTCCCTCGCGGCAGCAGCCGCAGGCTAACCGTCCGACTGCAGCTTCAGATGGGGCTGCGTCTGGACGAGTGGAGGAAGTTGAGATGGACCATTCTTAATGGCCCCGTTGCGCTTCCTCCAAACCAACATCAACCACTGTGCCAGTGCCCAGGATCTTTTAGTCCAGAGCATGGCAGAGTGGTTGATAAATGTGGCAGTGGTTGCCGAGCCGTATTTCGTTCCACCCAGTAACGACTGGGCCAGGGATCTAAACGGCTTGGTGGCCTTAATCTCGCGGCCTGCCGCTGGTGGCCCTGGCCTTGAGAATGTCTCGAGTGGTCAGGGCTGGGTATCAGCGGCAGTAGGTGATTTATCTGTTATCGGGGTGTACTTTTCCCCCAATAGATCTCTCGCCGACTTTGAGGGCTTTTTAGTAGAGTTGGACACAGCCGTCGATCGATGTAATCCCCGTCCCGTCATCTGTCTTGGGGACTTCAACGCCAAATCGGCTGCTTGGGGTTCTCCGATTGCAGATGCGAGGGGGGATGAGCTCGAGGAGTGGGCCCTAGTTAAAGGCCTGCTCGTCCTCAATAGGGGTTCCATCAACACGTGCGTGCGGCAACGTGGTGGCTCAATTGTAGACGTAACGTTTGCAAGCCCCACAATCGCGCGACGTGTTCTCGGCTGGCGTGTTGAGGAGGGGGTGGAGACCATGTTTGATCATCGGTACATCCGATTTGATCTCTCCACCCATACCTTCGATGCGCCGGCTCGGGGGACCCTGAATGCGGACGGTCCGCGTTGGGCATTGGGGCAATTGAACCGGGAGGTCCTCCTGGAAGCCTCCATTGTACAGGCCTGGGTCTCAGCACCGGACAGGCCTGTCGATATCAATGTTGAAGCCGAGTGGTTCCGGGAAGCTGCAACACAGTTATGTGATGCGGCAATGTCCAGGGTTCGGCGAAGGCATATTAGGCGTCAGGTGTATTGGTGGTCGGAGGAAGTCGCACAACTGCGACGCGCTTGCGTGGCGGCCCGACGCCAGTATGCCAGGCATCGCCGCCGCCGACGCCGAACCCAAAACGCGGCAGCCAGAGAAGCGGAGCTGTATGAGGGTTACAGAGCGGCCAAAAAAGCCTTGCAGCTGTCCATCTCGCGGGCGAAAACTCTAGCCCGCGAGGAGTTGTTGTCGACTCTGGACCGTGATCCATGGGGGCGACCCTACCGTATGGTAAGGGGTAAACTTCGCTCATGGTCGCCCCCACTGACCCAGAGTCTTCAGCCCCAACTGCTGAGAGAGGTGGTGGTTGCTCTGTTCCCTGATAGGGAAGGGCAATTTGCTCCAGCTTCTTTGGCAACCAGCGTGGAAAACGACGACGTGCCCGAAGTGACCCGGGAGGAGTTAAGAGCGGCGGTGCATAGGCTTCAAGCCAAAAATACCGCCCCAGGGCCCGACGGCATTCCTGGTCGTGTTTGGGTCCTGGCCCTGAGGGCTCTCGGGCCCCGACTGAGAAGGCTCTTTAGCGCGTGCTTGGAGAGGGGCCAGTTTCCACAACAGTGGAAAACAGGAAAACTGGTCCTCATCCGCAAGGAGGGGCGCCCGGCAGACTCACCTTCCGCCTACCGGCCAATCGTTTTGCTGGACGAAGTGGGCAAACTCTTCGAGAGAGTTATTGCAGACCGCCTAGTCCAGCACTTAACAGCAATTGGTCCGGATCTGGCGGAGAACCAGTTTGGTTTCCGCCAAGGGCGCTCCACCGTGGATGCCATAATGCGCGTGAGGGCTCTGAGGGAGGAAGCAGTATCTCGGGGCGGAGTGGTCTTGGCGGTGTCTTTGGACATCGCCAACGCGTTTAACACTTTGCCCTGGAGCAGCATAAGGTTGGCGCTTGAGTATCATCAAGTGCCGATCTACCTCCGTCGAATCATTGGAGCTTACCTGGCCGAAAGGTCGGTGATCTACCCGGGTCGGAGTCATTGGAGTCGGCGAGAGATGTCGTGCGGTGTTCCACAGGGTTCGGTTCTGGGGCCGCTCCTGTGGAACATTGGGTATGACTGGGTGCTGCGCGGTGATCTCCCTCCCTGTGTCAGCGTAACTTGCTACGCTGACGATACGCTAGTAATGGCGTGGGGGAAGACTCATCGGGAAGCAGCTCTGTTGGGTACGGCGGGGGTTGCGCAAGTCGTCAGGAGGATCCGGCAGCTGGGACTCGAGGTGGCGCTCCACAAATCTGAGGCCTTATACTTTCATGGGCCTCGGAAGGCACCACCGGCGGGGTCCTACATTACGGTGGGAGGCGTCCGCATCGGCGTCGAGAAATCAATGAGATATTTGGGTCTCATTCTCGATGGCCGATGGGACTTCGGAGAACACTTCCGAAGGTTGGTCCCCAAATGCGTGGCTGCGGCAGCAGCTCTGTCACGATTGCTGCCCAATGTGGGGGGACCAAACGCCTCTTGCCGTAAGCTGTACTTGGGGATCGTACGGTCGATGGCCCTTTATGGGGCCCCTGTGTGGGGGGAAACCCTGGCTGCCCGTAACATCCGCGAGCTGCGAAAGCCGCAGCGGGTAATGGCAGTTAGGGTAATAAGGGGTTACCGTACGATCTCCTTCGAGGCGGCAACCTTGCTAGCCGGTTCCCCACCCTGGGACTTGGAGGCTAGGGTCCTTGCGCTGCTATACAAGTGGCGTAGGGACTCGTTCGAGCAGGGTCTCCGACCGGCGCTGCGAGAAATCGAGGCGCAGCGTTCGGAGCTCCACGTATCCATGGTGGATGAGTGGAGGGCGCGACTTGCGCAACCCAGTGCGGGGCACGCCACAATCGTGGCGGTAAGGCCGGTCCTAGAGGGGTGGCTTGAGAGGCGCCGCGGTGCTCTCACGTTCCGACTGACGCAGGTGCTTTCGGGGCATGGATGCTTCGGAAAGTACTTGCGTCTAATAGGTCGGGAGCAGACGCCCGAGTGTCACCATTGCGGCGACGCAGAGGACACGGCACACCATACCCTGGCTCTTTGTCCAGCGTGGGTGGAACAACGCCGTGTCCTGGTCGCAACACTCAGCGTGGGGGGCCTCTCGCTGTCGGCCATGACACAATCCATGGTCGACAGCGAGACAGCCTGGAATGCCATTGTCTCCTTCTGCGAGGAGGTGATGGCTGCGAAGGAGGCAGCGGAACGGGAACGGGAGCTCACGAGTACCCTTCCTACCCGCGCCAGGAGACCTGGACGTCGGAGAGCGCGTGTGGCGGATCTCCGGCCACCCTAGGAGATGGCCTGCGGGCGGCAGACGGAGGGCAGTTTGCCACCTGACCAGAACAGGCCCGAGGCGGTGGCGCTCGTGTTTCGGCGAGCGCCTTCAGCGGAAGGAGGACTTGAAGTCCTTCTCGTGACGGGGCCTGCCTAGATAGAGGCGGGCCAGTGCCCGTTCAGGCTGCGGTGAATGCTCACGCGAATCCCGTGGCCTGGACTAAAGGTAGTTGTAGAAACACCGTGGGGTTTTAGTCGGTACACCGGTAATCTACTGGGAGCCCGACATACCCTGTCGCTTGCCCAGCGGCAGGGATCCGTAAAGGATTTCCCCACGTTAAAAAAAAAAAAAAAAAAAAAAAAAAAAAAAGTTGAGTGAAATATTTTTGAAAGGTTAGGTTAGGTTAGTGTAATATTTTTGTATGGTTAGGTTAGTGTAATATTTTTGTTAGGTTAGGATAGGTTTGTGTAATATTTTTGTGAGGTTAGGTTAGTATAATAGTGTTATAGTGTTATATTTTTGTTAGGTTAGGTTAGATTAGTGTAATATTTTTGTAAGATTAAGTTAGGGGAGTGTAATATTTTTAGTAGGTTAGGTTAGGGTAGTGTAATAATTTTGTAAGGTATGGTTAGGTAAGTGTAATATTTTTGTTAGGTTAGGTTAGGTTTGTGTTATATTTTTGTGAGGTTAGGTAAGAGAAATATTTTTTTAGGTTAGGTTAGTGTAATATTTTAGTTAGGTTAGGTTATTTTAGTGTCGAATATTTATATTCGGTGGGAACGGAAGTTTTTCAGAGTGGGCATGGGCGCTGGCTTTTTCCTATGCATGCATGGGGATAAGCCACCGTCCGTGGCGAATATTCCGACATCTCACGCCTCTGTTCCCCCTTCTATTCACTAGAAGGGGAGTATTCAGAGATTTAACCCCTTAACCCCTGAGCATTACCCGGCGCAGGGGCTACCGGGGGGTAAACCGGCCCGCAGGGTAATAAGGTAATAATGTCTTCTAGGAAAACACTACCCCAGGAGGGTACCGGCTATGCCGGAGAATCCCTCCCGGGTCCATTTGGGCCCGGCTGTCCCACCGTATCTGGGGGGGACACTAAAGGACATTCATCCGTTGAGAACGCGGATAGGGCGCACACGCCCAGTTTTGTGCGTCCGAATAATTTGAAGGAGGACGAAGTTGTGCAGGAGGATGTGGCACACGGTGCGAGGAGGAGCAGGCGGACCACGAGGTCGAGGTCCCGTCCGGCCACTCCTATTCCCATGTCCGACGAGGAAACACGCGGGTGTCGGTCTAGGTCTCGATCCGGATCCAGGTCCGGACATGGACACAGGAAGCGCAGCGGGTCCTTGAGTAGGGAGAACCTGGTGGCCGCAAAGGTCTCCACAGCCCGGAGAGGAAAGGTTCGCGCGGTTCCGAGCGTAGTCATCGCTCGGATGCCGGAGCTTGACGGACGGGGTCGCTTCGTTGCGGCTGCTCCAGCGGAGCACACGGAGAGCGCGGAGAGCGACCCCAGCCTCGCCATAGCTGACTCGAGCGGGGGCTCCACTGTGTCCCTGCTGGGCAGCAACCGTGCGGAGGCCGCTGCTGCGAGGCGGTTGCAGCGAAAGGAAGCCGCGGCTGACGAGGTCAGCGAGTTGGCCCGGCAGGCTCGAGAGCGGCGCTCCGCTCGGATGGCTGCAGGGAGCTCATCGGCGGTGGCGCTCAGTCGCCAGGTTTGAGACGGAGTGGACGTGGTTCTGAGGGTTGCCACCAAATCGGGCAACCTGAAGGGCACGTTCACTCGAGCTCTGAAGGAGGCGGCTGATGGCATCCGGGAGGCGGTTGAGGTCCTCGCCAATCGCACCGGCACCGAGGAGACGGCGAAGTTGTGGGAGGAGAACGACCGTCTCCGATCGGAGCTGGAGGACCTCAGGCGGCAGGTTGCTGCCCAAAGGACCGCTCCCGCGGCTGCCGGATCTTCTCCTGCTGCGGCCCAATCAGCGGCTCCATTACCGGTTTCATCGTCACGTGCGCTTGTGGATGCGGAGGTCGAAAAGATCGTCCGCATCTGCATGATGCAGTGCGGTGATATGGTGGGTGCCCGCCTCGAGGCCATAGAGGGGAGGCTCCTCCCGGCAGAGTCCGTCCGCCCTCCGCTCGCCGGGGACGGGCGAAGTGGTGAGGGGTCCCACAAACGGGTCCCGGCGGCCGCGGTGGCTGCGACGGCCGGGGCGGCTAAACCAGGCAGATCTGGGAGGACAGCGGCCCCAAAACCCGCACCTCAAATGCCCACCTCCCGAACAGCGGGACCTCCAGCGGCGCCTCCGGTGGCTGCGCCTGGGCCTAATACGGAGGCCTGGTCGACGGTCGTCAAGAGGGGCCGCAAAAAGAAGAAGGCGGCGCCACCAGCACCAGCACCCGCTGGAGCACCGGCACCCAAGAAGGCACAGGGACCGCCTAGGGTCAGAGCCCCACGCTCCGCGGCTGTAGTGATAACACTGCAGCCCGGAGCCGTCGAAAGGGGCATCACGTATAAGGCGGTCCTGACCGAGGCAAAAGCCAAAGTCGCGTTCCCTGACCTTGGCACACCGTCCGGCTTCAGGATGAAGTCGGCGGTTACGGGGGCGCGGCTGCTTGAGGTGTCGGGTGACTCCAGCGGGGAGAAGGCGGACATGCTGGCCGCCAAGTTGAGGGAGGCCCTCAACCCGGATGACGTCCGGGTCTCCAGACCGGTGAAGACCGCGGAGCTGCGCGTCGACGGCCTGGATGACTCGACGACTCCGGCTGAGGTCTTGGCGGCCGTCGCCCGGGTCGGTGGATGTCGACCTGAGGATGTGCGGACGGGCGACATTCGCGCCGACGCCTCCGGACTCGGATTCATCTGGGTGCGGTGTCCGGTGGCGGCGGCGAATAAGGTCGCCAGTGCTGGGCGACTGTTGGTGGGTTGGGTTGCAGCCAGGGTCAAGCTGGTGCAACCCAGGGCTATGCGGTGCTACCGATGCCTGGACGTTGGGCATGTCCGGGCGCGGTGCACTGCTGAAACGGACCGCAGCGAGGAGTGTTATCGCTGCGGCCAGCCCGGCCACAAGGCGGCCCAGTGCTCTGCGGGGCCAAACTGCAGCCTCTGTACAGCTGCAGGGAGGCCCGCGGGGCACAGAGCGGGCGGGAAGGCCTGTGGCGCTACCGCCAACAAGAAGAAGAAAAAGGGAGCCAAGGCTGCCGGGGGCTCTTTACCCCCCCGACAGCCTGGCTGCCCTTCGGCCGACTCCCGGCCTGAGAGGGGTGCGGAGGGAATGGACACGGCCTAATGGCGCTGTTCCATTTCCTCCAGGGCAACATCAACCACTGTGCCAGAGCTCAGGATCTCTTGCTCCAGAGCATGGCGCAGTGGTCGATTCGCGTGGCGGTGGTCGCCGAGCCGTACTTTGTCCCCCCCAGGGATAACTGGTTGGGAGACTTGGACGGCTTGGTGGCCATCATTGGCGGGGCTCTGGTCCACCCGTCCCGAGGGCACGGCTGGGTAGCAGCCCTCGTGGACGGAATTGGTACGATTGGGGCGTATTTTTCGCCCAACAAGAGTCTCGCCGACTTCGAGAACTTTCTTGTCGAGTTGGGTGCCGTCGTAGGCCGGCTCCACCCTCGTCCCGTGCTGTTGCTCGGGGATCTCAACGCCAAGTCTGCGGCGTGGGGATCTCCGGTGACGGATGCCCGGGGTGAGGTGCTGGAGGAGTGGGCGGTCACGACTGGCCTGACCGTCCTAAATCGGGGATCGGTCCACACTTGCGTGCGGCAGCGGGGCGGTTCAATAGTGGACGTCTCTTTCGCTAGCCCTGCTGTCGCGAGCCGTGTCCGTGACTGGCGTGTCGCCGTGGAGGTGGAGACGTTGTCGGATCATCGGTATATCCGTTTCGACGTCTCCGCCCAGACCACTGGCGGCCGCGGTCGACCGGCCCCGCGAGCGGACGGTCCGCGCTGGGCGCGTAAGCGCATCGACAAGGAACTTCTCGAGGAGGCCGCCATTGTCCAGGCCTGGTACCGGGAGTCGGCGACGAACGAACCCGTCGACGTCGAAGAGGAGGCGCTGTGGTTCCGCGGGGCGATGACGCAAATCTGCGACGCGTCTATGCCCCGGGTCCACACACATACAGGAAGGCGCCAGGTGTACTGGTGGACCGCCGAGATCGCGCAGTTGCGCGTCGCGTGCGTGGTGGTCAGACGCCAGTACACCCGATACCGGAGGAGACGTCGTCGGGTCCCTGACGAAGAGGCCGCGCTGTATGAGGTGTACCGCGCGGCGAAGGAGGCTCTGCGGCTGGCCATCGGTGAAGCCAAGACGCGAGCCAGGGAGGAGATGTTGGAGACTCTGGACGGAGATCCGTGGGGGCGCCCTTATCGTGCGGTTCGAGGGAAACTTCGAGCCGCAGCGCCTCCACTCACGGAGAGTCTCCAACCCGAGCTGCTGGAGGAAGTAGTGGCAGCCCTCTTCCCGGCAAGAGCGGAGCACACGCCACCGCCGATGGCTTTGCCCACAGCCGCAGAGCCTACAGAGGATAACGCCATCAGCGTCCCAGAGGTGACACAAGAAGAGTTGAGGGCGGCCGTGATGCGGCTCCGGGCCAAGAACGTGGCTCCGGGGCCCGACGGGATTCACGGTTGTGCGTTGGCCCTCGCTCTGAAAGAGCTAAGTCCCCAACTGACGGGACTCTACACAGCGTGCCTTGAGCGGGGCCAGTTTCCCACTTTGTGGAAACATGGTCGTCTGGTCCTGCTCAGAAAGGCGGGGCGCCCTGCAGACTCACCGTCCGGGTACCGGCCCATAGTGCTGCTGGACGAGGTGGGCAAGCTGCTCGAGCGGCTAATCGCAGCCCGCCTCGTCGGCCACTTGTGCGGAGAGGGGCCGGACCTGGACGAGAGCCAGTTCGGCTTTCGGCATGGGCGCTCTACCATCCACGCTGTGTCGAGGGTGAGAGTCCTGGCGGAGGAAGCGGTGTCCCGGGGTGGGGTGATGTTGGCGGTGTCCTTGGACATCTCCAACGCCTTCAACACCCTGCCCTGGAGTTGCATTCGGGAGGCACTGCGATATCATCGGGTGCCTTTCTACCTCCGCCACATAGTTGGGGCTTACCTGGCGGAGAGGTGCGTCACCTACGTGGGACGAGATGGCGGACACCGGCACTCAATGTCGTGCGGTGTTCCACAGGGTTCGGTTTTGGGCCCACTCCTGTGGAACATCGGGTACGACTGGGTGCTGAGGGGCGAACTGCAGCCGGGCGTGGACCTGACGTGTTATGCGGAAGACACGCTGGTCACGGCCCGTGGGAGTTCGCACAGGGAGGCAGCGTTGCTGGCGACGGCTGCGGTCTCACAGGTGGTGAGCCGCATCCGGCGCCTCGGCCTGGAGGTGGCCCTCAACAAGTCGGAGGCCATGATGTTCCATGGTCCCCGGCGGGCGCCGCCGCCCGGATCACACATTGTGGTCGGGGGGGTCCGGATCGCTGTCGAGCCTACCATGAAGTACCTGGGATTGGTGCTCGACAGCCGGTGGGACTTCGGACCCCACTTCCGGCGGCTGGTGCCTAAGTTGATGGGCGCGGCTGGGGCGCTGTCAACGCTGCTTCCCAATCTGGGGGGCCCGAGCGCGGCCTGTAGGCGGCTCTACGTGGGGATCGTGCGATCGATGGCCCTGTACGGGGCCCCGATCTGGGCGGCTGACCTGACGGCCGGTAGTATTGCTGTTCTGCGGAGACCGCAGAGAGCTATGGCCGTCAGAGTCATCAGGGGATATCGCACGGTCTCCTACGAGGCGGCCTGTGTACTGGCCGGATCCCCGCCCTGGGACCTCGAGGCGAAAGTACTCGCGTCACTGTACCGGTGGCGCGAGGAGATGCTGGCGCAAGGCGAGCGGCCGATGCAGCGACACATGGAGCTGCGTCGGTCGCAGCTTCGCGAGGCCCTGGTGGTGGAATGGCGGGACAGGCTTTCGCGCCCAACCGCCGGCCTCGTCACTATCGAGGCGGTCCGGCCGGTACTCGAGCGTTGGCTCGGGAGGAGGCATGGCTCCCTGTCGTTTCGGGTGACGCAGGTACTCTCGGGGCATGGCTGCTTCGGGAAGTACCTGTGTCGCATAAACAGGGAGCCGGACGCCCGGTGTCACCACTGCGTCGACTGTCGGGAGGACACGGCGCTGCATACGCTGGCAGAGTGTGCCGCTTGGGAGGAGCAGCGCCGTGCCCTCATTTCTGGAGTAGGCAGTGAACTGTCGCTGCCGGCTGTCGTGAATTCAATGGTTGGCGGCGAGGAGTCCTGGGACGCGGTGGTTTCCTTCTGCAAGACAGTGATCTCGCGGAAGGAAGCTGCGGAAAGGGAGAGGGAGATCTCATCCTCTCACCCGGCCCGCAGCAGACGCACCGGGCGTCGGCGGAGGGCGGACAACGCCCTCTTCCAGCCCCCCTAAATGGGTCCAGGGGCGACGGACTCGGGGGCGTCCGTCGCCCACTACACATCTGGACCCGAGGCGGCGGCGCGACGTGTTCCACGCGCGCCCCTCTTAGAAGTTGGGGGGGAGTTTAACACCTCACTCCCCCCCGCTAATGCGAGGAGGCCCGCAGGTATGGGCCAGCACCAGCTAGGGGTTGCGGAAGTATCGTTTGTTCCCGCGACCCCCGGCTCAGGTGTGAGATGGAACACCGGGGTGGTTTTTAGTCAGTAGGAGTCTGACAGACCCCTCCGCCTCCCCCAAGGCGAAGGCGGAGGACATCCATGCAGGATTTTCCACACCGCAAAAAAAAAAAAAAAAAAAGGTTATTGTTCAACCTTGAACATACATCTACTACACGCGCCAGCAAAAAATCACAGCGTCAACATTAAGAGCGACATACATTCGTTACACGCGCCGGCAACACCGGCACACCGTCAGCACTGGGAAGTGGCCTACTGAGATTTTCGCTGCATCGGCTCGATACACACACAACACACATGTAAATAGGCATCAATGTGTATTTACCACAAAATTTGTATATAATAAAGTTAATTATTGTAATAAACTAGTCATCAAGCTGGAGTCGATTTTGATTCATCTCCTGTAACTCCTCTCACTGTGGCCAAGACACCTTTAGCCGTCATCGATCCTATGAGTCTGTGGGATCGGCAGTGGGAAAACCTTTTCCTGTGTACATTGCACGACGTACACGAACCCCTATTCCTACCCAACTTCCGTCTGTTACCGTAGGTCTCCTGTGACAGACATCCCGTACGTCAAAACCGACGTAACCTACGTTCGGTCTGGTTTGTATGGTAGGCTAGGGCGTTAGGGAAGCTAGGGTACTAGGTGATTGTTAGAAGGCTAGGTTTGTAGTCAGCAGGGTCTTAGGTAACCACAGGCTCTGTTAGTTCAAACGTAGCCATACTGTACGTATTTAGGATAACGGCCGCCACGAGCTGTAAGCCTGGGTAGGTACATTTGGTCCTTCGAGCTTATTTTAAGAACCAGGGGGGTTTGTTCATTTGTTCCTGCACTTACTGACATACACTTTAACGTACTTCAAGCTTGCGTACTCAATAAGCGCCTGTTTTGTTGTATGTTGAAGGACTGACTAACTTAGTTGTCGTTCGTACGGTAGCGGATCGGGAACCGGCCTCTCCACAAGCGGGTCTCACCGGTGTTTTGAGAAGTCGCACATACCGTATCGAGGGCAAAGATTGCAACTAAGTGTCGTAGAAACAGTTCGTTAGGGATAGGATAGGGCAGTTAGAAAAATGGACATACAAGAAATTAATGAAACCATAAGAAGCCAAGAAGCGGACTACAATGAAATAAGACAAATATTCGCTAACATCAAGAAAGATTCCGCAACACGGAAAACTTTGAAGTACATCACGGAAAGGAGAGCTCGACTCACAGACATATTTACAAGAACGACCAATAACCATTCAAGACTAGAAGACCAGGATGCGTTGTGTGATCACAAATACATCACTACTAACTACTACGATTCTATTAAAAAACAGTACGCGCAAGCTATTGATTACCTATTGAAGTGTGAGAGGCGATTACAATTACTAAACCAAATTTATGAGCCAGAAGACATAGAACCCCAAGAAGAAAAAGTGGTCAGTTCACCGAAAATATTTATACAATTATTTCGTATCAATCAGATGCAAAAAAAACTGCAGTCAGCAAATCAATCCATTGTTGAGGGCAAGGCGGATTGGTACTTAGAATCTCTACTAGCAACTTTACAAAAACAATGGCAAGAGATTGAAGAAACACATTTGTTAATCCTAATGGAAGATAGCACCGTTGACCACAGTTATTTTCAAGAAAATATGTTTGAAAGGACACAGACGGAATTTGAGCTTGTTATTGAAAAATTGGCCGCAACTATGAGTAAAAAACCATCAAACAGCGATCATAAAACATCGATTAAGTTGCCAAAAATAGTAATTCCGACGTTTAATGGCACTTATGAGTCATGGAGTTCGTTTTATGACTTATTCTTGAAGATAATACACGAAGATAAATCATTGAGTGACACAGAAAAAATGCAGTACTTAAAGACGCATGTACAAGGAAACGCCGCTAAGCTGATTAAGCATTTAACAGTCTGTGACGCAAATTACGCAACCGCATGGACTCTGTTAACGAAGCGATACAAAAATGAGAGATTGATCGTTACCAAACACATCGACAAAATTCTAAGTTTGACAAAAATAAAAAAGGCCAATGCTACGAACTTGAGAAACTTGCATGATACGATTAATGAAAACCTAGAGGCACTGAAAAGTCAAAAAATTTACATCTCAACGTGGGACCCTATCTTAACTAGACTGCTTAGTAGAATATGGGACTCAGAAACTGATGAAAAATACGAACATCAGTTGAAGGAACCAAACAAAATACAAGATTTTTCGGAAATGATGCAATTTTTGGAGAAGAGATTTAAATGTTTGGAAAGTACTTGCTTTTCTCAAGAAGAAGTTAGTGGTCACAAGCCGCGCAATGAATTTTCAGATGTCATAAAAAACCGAGAGGACAAACGCATGTGTTGGTTTTGTCACAGTTACGAACACAGCATTTATCAATGTTCTAGTTTTAAAGCGCTGACAGTGCAAGACCGCAATAAGGCGGTCAATGACAAACAAATGTGCAAAAATTGTTTGGTACACGAAATGACGATTAAATGTAACAGCACGAAAAGTTGCGGATACTGTGGGAAAAGAGGTCACCATTCTTATTTGCACCATCACAACCAAAACGCGTCACCATTAAAAAGTGGGTCTAGAAAAGAAGGTTTGTCAACCCCATCCACAAGTAAAGCTATGACAAAGTCTACATCCAACATATCTACCACTTACAGAGCTGATATACAAAAAACCACGTTACTTGCGACGGCCTTAGTACAAGCAAACTCTATAGACGGAACATCCCACGTACTGAGAGTTCTATGCGACCAGGGTTCAGAAGCCTCATTCTGTACGGAAGAGGTGGCCCAATTGTTAGCATTTCCACGGTGCAATATACAAACTGAGATAATCGGGATTGCTGACGAGAAACCTAAAACATCGAATTATACTATCGATGTCCAACTACAACCAAGATTCCCCAGCGAATACAGGTTACCAGTCACACTTATCATTCTACCAAAATTAACTGGCTCGCTACCAGAGAAAAACATACCAGAAATACGGTCAGATTGTTTACAAAACAAACTAATTGCCGACCCTACGTATTACAAAAGAGGCCCAATAGATATAATATTGGGCGCTCAAGAATATAGTAATTTACTATTAAACGGATTGTACAAGATTCAAGATGGAATTATCGCACAAGATACAGAATTTGGATGGATTTTATCTGGGATTTGCTGTAATCAGACTACCACTAATACAATAAAAATCATCAGTATGACAACACGTACTACAGAAGTTCAACAACTAAGCAAGTTTTGGGAGTTAGAGGAAGTACCCGAAAAATACCAGTTATCGAATTACGACCAAGACTGCGAAAACTTTTACCAAGAAACTACAATTAGGAATCCGGATGGAACCTACACCGTGAGACTTCCTTTCAAGGATAACAATATCGATTACGGGGATTCTCGCCAAAAAGCTGTGGCAAGGCTTTTACAACTAGAACGAAAGTTTGCTAAAGATGGGAACCTGCAAGAAAGATACCAAGAATTCTTAAATGAATACCTAGAAATGGGCCACATGAGAAAAGTCACTAGAACAGACTATTATCAAGGCAAATACTATATCCCTCATCAGCCAGTAATCAAAGAAGATTCGTTAACTACTAAGTTAAGAGTGGTATTTGATGCGTCCAGCAAGTCAAGCACCAATGTAAGCCTAAACGGAAATATGTTTACAGGACCAAGATTACAACAAGATTTAGCAGATATACTATTACGTTGGCGTAAACATAGAATAGTATTTATGGCGGATATTGAAAAAATGTATCGATTCATAAAAGTAAATGAACAAGACTTAAGTTACCAACGAATATTATGGAGGAAATCGGCAAAACATGCAATCGATGAGTACGAATTAACTACTGTAACGTACGGCACAGCATCTGCGCCATATTTAGCGATCAAAACATTACAACAACTTGCCATAGATGAAAAAACGAATTATCCTGCGGCCAGCCAAATAACTCTCAGAGATTTTTATGTGGATGACATATTATCAGGGGATAACAACGTTGAATCAGCAAGGAAGCTGCAAAAAGACCTCATAAACATGCTACAAGCAGGCGGATTTAATCTCAGAAAATGGTCCTCCAATAATGCTGAGTTATTAGAAAATATACCTGAGGAAAACCAAAATAGCAAAATGACGAAGATACCGCTAGATGAGACAAGAAAGTCACTAGGAGTGTTATGGTCGCCACTAGAAGACAGGTTTTGTTTTCAGATTACTGTCAATCACAATGAAAAGCCAACAAAACGATTTATCTTATCTGAAGTTGCTAAAATATTTGACCCCCTAGGATGGCTAGCGCCAGTTATCATCGATATGAAACTATTAATCCAGGAGCTTTGGACAAATAGTGCAGAATGGGATCAGCCGGTGGACGACAGAGTTAAAATAAAATGGACTGAACTACAGAAACAGCTGAAAACGATTGAGAATATTTCCATCCCAAGATGGTGTAATTGGTTGCCTCACTCTAAAGTTGAGCTGCATGGGTTCAGTGATGCGTTAGAGAAAGCGTACGGTACAGTGGTATATTGTCGGGCACAGAGTGATAGCAGCACGTATAATATAACTCTGTTGCAAGCTAAATCAAAGGTGGCGCCGAAAAAGCACAAAACCACGTTACCGAGACTGGAATTATGCGCAGCACTGTTACTAACACAATTGATGGGAAAAGTTATAACCGCAATGGAAATTCCAATCGCAAATATTTACTGTTGGACCGACTCAATGATAACTCTCGGTTGGATCAAAGATGAAGCTGAGCGATGGAAGACTTTCGTTGCTAACAGGGTATGCGAAATACGTAAACTACTACCACAAGCAAAGTGGAATTACGTGAACACAACACAAAATCCAGCCGACGTAATTACAAGAGGAGTTGCGCCAAACAAGCTACAAAACTTATCTCTGTGGTGGAATGGCCCTGATTGGTTAAAAAACAACAATTTCCCCAGTACAAAAACAATACCGGAAATATGTGAAGAGATCAAGCGTTGTTGTCTCGTAACCACTACAGTACAACCGCAAAACGAAGTATGGGAAAGATTTTCAAGCTTTCAGAGGATGATACGAGTGTTGTCATATTGCTACAGATTTACAAATAAACAAAGAAACAAAAAACCGTTGAGTTGTACGGAAATTAATGAGACAACTAAAAATGTTCTCGTACTAGTTCAACAAACAGTATTCCCCGAGGAGTACAAAACTATTAAAAGCGGACTGTCGTTGAAGAAAGGCAACAAATTGTCATCGTTAGACCCATTTATTGATACTGATGGATTGTTGCGAGTCGGAGGCAGGCTGCAAAACTCTAATCTGCCATACGATCAGAAACACCCAATTCTGTTACCACACGGCCACCATGTAACATTAACTATAGTTCAAGACGCTCATTTAATTACATTACATGGAGGTAACAGTCTGACGTTAGCATACATACGACAGAAATATTGGATACTTGGTGGGAAACGAGTAGTAAAGAGTTGTATCAGAAAATGTGTAAAATGCATTCGATACAAATCGTCCACAGCCACACAACAAATGGGTGCTCTACCAAAAGCAAGAGTGACTGAATCATTTCCCTTCAGTCACACAGGCGTGGATTACGCAGGTCCAATATCAGTAAGAGCAATGAAAGGCAGAGGGCACAAATCCTATAAAGGCTACATTGCAATCTTTGTCTGCTTAGCCACGATAGCGATACATCTGGAGCTAGCAGGCGATCTATCTACAGAAACATTCGTTGCAGCATTGAGAAGGTTCATGGCAAGAAGAGGCCCAGTATCACATATGTATAGTGACAACGGGACAAATTTCGTAGGAACTGCAAATTTCCTTCATAAGGAGATGTTGGAAATAACTCAGTCAAACGGGTTTCAAAACACTATGACCAAAATTGGAACACAATGGCATTTTATCCCACCATCATCTCCCCACTTTGGTGGAATCTGGGAAGCAGGAGTAAAATCAATGAAACATCATTTGCGCAGAGTGATAGGCGAGCAAACACTCACATACGAAGAACTGAATACGTTTCTGCATCAAACTGAAGCATGTTTGAACTCAAGGCCATTATGTGCGCAAAGCGAAGACATAAACGACAACGTCGTATTGACACCTAGTCACTTTTTGATAGGACGGGAAGCAGTAGGGGTACCGGATCCACTGTCGGACACTAATACGGATCTCTTAAACAGATGGAAACAACTGTACATGCAGAACACATGGTTATTCATTGTAAGAGATCATATTGCAATTTCAATCATTTGTGACGGTCAAAGAGAAGAAGTAGAGCTTCGAGATGTTGGTGTGATACAAATCTCAGATAACTGTATTATTAAAACATTTAATAATATATTAACTGCTAAAAGATCAATGTCAGTACAGATTGTAGCGTCGTATTCAAAACAAACAGATTTTTCTATAAATACACACGTTTCTACTAATAACATGTTGAAAATATCCAAAGAGGAAATAATAGATAGCTCAACAGACATTTTTCAGCATCTAATCAACAAAGAAAATACGCTACAAACAGACTTAGACAACACTATTTGGAAGCAAATCAGCGCTCACACATATTTAACCAGTTTTATATCATCAATAATCTTGTTTCTTGCTATATTACTTATAGTTACTTACGGACCAACCAGCCGAAGTGTCCACGCAACCTGTCGCCACAGAGTCGTCTACGCAGCGTGAGCCGGACCAACCAATAAGACAGCAACATACAACCGTCACCATGGACCCTATATACAGTCAACCAATACGCCGGGCAGCACAGCAACCAAGGAAGGATAAGCCAAGGTCCCTCCACAAACAACCAACTATGCTGAGCGAGACAATCGAGTTATACCAACTAGAGTCCAGGTCCTGAGAGGCGCCAGAATGTTCAACCTTGAATATACATCTACTACACGCGCCAGCAAAAAATCACAGCGTCAACATTAAGAGCGACATACATTCGTTACACGCGCCGGCAACACCGGCACACCGTCAGCACTGGGAAGTGGCCTACTGAGATTTTCGCTGCATCGGCTCGATACACACACAACACACATGTAAATAGGCATCAATGTGTATTTACCACAAAATTTGTATATAATAAAGTATTGTATATAATAATTATTGTAATAAACTACACTCGCGAGCAACCAAATCGACTCAAGCCTTGTCGGCGCACATATACATTGATTTTCCTAAAACGATAAATGGTAATTACAAAAGTGATATGTCATTCGAAAGCTGAAGAATTAGGCTTTCAATTAACATCAATACCTTAAAAAAAACTAAGCGCTGATTTATTGACACATTTTAATTGGCCGTCAGCGTAAATTACCTCTTTAGGAATCCACGACTTGCGATACCTGCTCCCGCTATAAAACCCCCCACTTCCGGTTTATCTTATCAGTTGCTTGTTACAGGTTGACCGGTACACATCTCCGTAAATTGCATTCCTTGTTTTCGCTAACCCATGGATACCACACCAGAAGAAGCCGCTCAAGTTGTTGCCTTGTTGCAACAAGGGTTAAGTCAGCGAGCAATCGCTGCCCAGCTCCACTTGAGCCAGTCTTCTGTATCCCGAGTATACAGACGGTTCCAAGAGACTGGTGCCTTCAATCGGAGACCAAGAACGAGCCGCCACCGGTGCACTTCAGAGAGAGACGACCGCTTCATTGTCTCAACCTCGCTGCGCAATCGACACCTTACGGGCGTTGATGTGCAGCAAGAACTGAGACGTGTACGACAAGTGGCTGTCAGCGAGTGGACAGTGAGAAGACGCTTGAAGGAAGCCAACTTGACGCCAAAAAGACCTGCGACGGGCCCTAAGTTGACTGCAGGCCACCGACAAGCGCGCCTTCAATTTGCTCGAGAGCATCTCAATTGGAGCGTTGCGCAATGGCGATCGGTCCTGTTTACTGATGAGTGCAGAATGTGTCTGCATGGCAGTGACAGGAGAGGCCGAGTCTACAGGCGTCCGGGAGAACGATTTGCCCAATGTTGTTTCGCTGAAACAGTGGCATATGGCGGCGGTTCCTGCATGATGTGGGCTGGTATCTCTTTAGAGGGAAAAACCGAACTTGTTTTCGTGCCTGGGGGCGGCCGAGGAGGCGGGCTAACAGCTGATCGGTACATCACCGACATTCTACTGGATCATGTTGTGCCCTACGCAGGGTTTGTCGGTGAAGACTTCGTGTTAATGCACGACAATGCCCGCTGCCACACGGCACGAGTCACTCGACAGTTTCTGCAAGAGGTCGAATTACGCACGATGGACTGGCCTGCGCTCAGTCCTGACATGAATCCCATCGAGCACTTATGGGACGAGCTTAAAAGAAGAGTTCGGGCCAGAAATCCAGTCCCTTCAAGCGTAGACGAGCTAAAGACAGCATTATTAGAGGAGTGGGACGGCATTCCTCAAGAAAATGTCAAAAAATTGATAAGGTCCATGAAAAACAGACTGCGGGATGTAATTAGGGCTAGAGGGGGCAATACGAAATACTGATTTAAATAAAATAATTTTATTTTTAATTTTTTTTGTTTAATTTGTCAAATACGAGACACATACCCTTTTTCCTAAATTCCCGTTTTTCCTACTCTTGCATTCAGACATCATTTATTTCAAAAATGATGGATGGATTTCAATGATAATGATATCAAATTAAAGCTGACATCTTAAGCTTTCGAATGACATATCATTTTAATAATTTCCATTCATGATTTTAGTTGTATCAATGTATGTGTGCGCCGACAAGGCTTGAGTCGATTTGGTTGCTCGCGAGTGTAGTCATCAAGCTGGAGTCGATTTTGATTCATCTCCTGTAACTCCTCTCACTGTGGCCAAGACACCTTTAGCCGTCATCGATCCTATGAGTCTGTGGGATCGGCAGTGGGAAAACCTTTTCCTGTGTACATTGCACGACGTACACGAACCCCTATTCCTACCCAACTTCCGTCTGTTACCGTAGGTCTCCTGTGACAGACATCCCGTACGTCAAAACCGACGTAACCTACGTTCGGTCTGGTTTGTATGGTAGGCTAGGGCGTTAGGGAAGCTAGGGTACTAGGTGATTGTTAGAAGGCTAGGTTTGTAGTCAGCAGGGTCTTAGGTAACCACAGGCTCTGTTAGTTCAAACGTAGCCATACTGTACGTATTTAGGATAACGGCCGCCACGAGCTGTAAGCCTGGGTAGGTACAGTTATTTTAGTGAAATATATTTGTTAGGTTAGGTTAGTGTAATTTTTTTGTTAGGTTAGGTTAAAATG
Organism: Pseudoips prasinana; assembly: GCA_951640165.1. Taxonomy (NCBI): domain Eukaryota; kingdom Metazoa; phylum Arthropoda; class Insecta; order Lepidoptera; family Nolidae; genus Pseudoips; species Pseudoips prasinana. The sequence goes on along the minus strand of OX621251.1, from coordinate 22,909,180 downwards.
ACTGTAATATTTTTGTTAGGTTAGGTTAGTGTAATATTTTTGTAAGGTTAGGTTAGGTTAGTGTAATATTTTTGTAAGGTTAGGTTGGTGTAATATTTTTGTTAGGTTAGGTTAAAATTAGTGTAATATTTTTGTTAGGTTAGGTTAGGTTAGTGTGCGATATCATCGGGTGCCTTCCTACCTCCGCCACATCGTTGGGGCTTACCTGGCGGAGAGGTGTGTCACCTACGTGGGACGTGATGGCGGACACCGGCACTCAATGTCGTGCGGTGTTCCACAGGGTTCGGTTTTCGGCCCGCTCCTGTGGAACATCGGGTACGACTGGGTACTGAGGGGCGAACTCCAGCCGGGCGTGGACCTGACGTGTTATGCGGACGACACGCTGGTCACGGCCCGTGGGAGTTCGCACAGGGAGGCAGCGTTGCTAGCGACGGCTGCGGTCTCACAAGTGGTGAGCCGCATCCGGCGCCTCGGCCTGGAGGTGGCCCTCAACAAGTCGGAGGCCATGACGTTCCATGGTCCCCGGCGGGCGCCGCCAGCCGGATCACACATCGTGGTCGGGGGGGTCCGGATCGCTGTCGAGCCTACCATGAAGTACCTGGGATTGGTGCTCGACAGCCGGTGGGACTTCGGACCCCACTTCCGGCGGCTGGTGCCTAAGTTGATGGGCGCGGCTGGGGCGCTGTCAACGCTGCTTCCCAATCTGGGGGGGCCGAGCGCCGCCTGTAGGCGGCTCTACGTGGGGATCGTGCGATCGATGGCCCTGTACGGGGCCCCGATCTGGGCGGCTGACCTGACGGCCGGTAGCATTGCTGTTCTGCGGAGACCGCAGAGAGCTATGGCCGTCAGAGTCATCAGGGGATATCGCACGGTCTCCTACGAGGCGGCCTGTGTACTGGCCGGATCCCCGCCCTGGGACCTCGAGGCGAAAGTACTCGCGTCACTGTACCGGTGGCGCGAGGAGATGCTGGTGCAAGGTGAGCGGCCGATGCAGCGACACATGGAGCTGCATCGGTCACAGCTTCGCGAGGCCCTGGTGGCGGAATGGCGGGACAGGCTCTCGCGCCCAACCGCCGGCCTCGTCACTATCGAGGCGGTCCGGCCGGTACTCGAGCGTTGGCTCGGGAGGAGGCACGGCTCCCTGTCGTTTCGGGTGGCGCAGGTACTCTCGGGGCATGGCTGCTTCGGGAAGTACCTGTGTCGCATAAACAGGGAGCCGGACGCCCGGTGTCACCACTGCGTCGACTGTCGGGAGGACACGGCGCTGCATACGCTGGCAGAGTGTGCTGCTTGGGAGGAGCAGCGCCGTGCCCTCATTTCTGGGGTAGGCAGTGACCTGTCGCTGCCGGCCATCGTGAAATCAATGGTTGGCGGCGAAGAGTCCTGGGACGCGGTGGTTTCCTTCTGCGAGACAGTCATCTCGCAGAAGGAAGCTGCGGAAAGGGAGAGGGAGATCACATCCTCCCACCCCGCCCGCAGCAGACGCACCGGGCGACGGCGGAGGGCGGACAACGCCTTCTTCCAGCCCCCCTAAAATGGGTCCAGGGGCGACGGACTCGGGGGCGTTCGTCGCCCACTACACATCTGGACCCGAGGCGGCGGCGCGACGTGTTCCACGCGCGCCCCTCTTAGACGTTGCGGGGGGAGTTTAACACCTCACTCCCCCCGCTAATGCGAGGAGGCCCGCATACATGGGCCAGCACCAGCCGGGGGTTGCGGAAGTATCGTTTGTTCCCGCGACCCCCAGCGCAGGTGTGAGATGGAACACCGGGGTGGTTTTTAGTCAGTAGGAGTCTGACAGACCCCTCCGCCTCCCCCAAGGCGGAGGACATCCATGCAGGATTTTCCACCCCGCAAAAAAAAAAAAAAAAAAAAAGGTTAGTTTAGTGTAATATTTTTGTAAGGTTAGGTTAGGTTAGAGTAATATTTATGTTAGGTTAGGTTAGGTTAGTGTGGGGAACCACCCCACAGTGCTTGCGTCCACGTCGCGTTCCCTGGAAACGTCCCAGTTCTGACCACCGTAACGGAGTGGCAGACTGGGTACGGCTAAAGTGCACTGTGCATCGTAACAATCAACTGCCTTGTGTGTTACGAGTTTGCGGATTATGCCTAAAATGCATAAACCTGCGCGGGATGCCCTCGGGCATTTCGTCACAAAAGGCCCTTCTCAGGGCCAACCCAAAGGCCCTTCTCAGGGCCAACCCAAAGGCCCTTCTCAGGGCCAACCCAAAGGCCCTTCTCAGGGCCAACCAAAAGGCCCTTCTCAGGGCCAACGCGACGCTGAAGCGTCGAAGGAAGGTCGAGCCTTCTACGGCGGGAGGGTGGATGAATTGTCGGACTCCGACAACGAGTCCACTGCGTCAGATGGCGCGATGTTGATCGAGATTGCTCGATCACGATCGGCTTCGAGGAAACGTTCATTCCTCAAAGTCGTGTCGGATGGCTCCTCTGGCTCGGGCTCGGTGATGGAGCAAAAAAAGAAGATCAGGGCTATAAAGCCGAGGACAGCAGCGGACACCCACGATGTGGGTTTAGCAGACGCCCAGCGCGAGTTGGACCTGGCTCGGCGGGAGCAGCTCCAGCAAGAGTTGGAGGAGCGGATTGCGGCCCAGGAGGAACGGGCATGCGTCGCCCGTGCCAAGTCCGGGTACGGTGCGTCCCGCATCTTATACTCGGACCACTCCCTGGCCGAATTGGAAAGGATGGCCTTGGAGGACGAGGAGGCGATCGTGGAGGTCGCCGCCAAGTCCTCCCACCTAAAGGGGACTTTCCAGAAGTCCCTGAAATGCCGGGCCGCCAGCATGCGATGCATCGTCGCGGAGCTGGTGGAAAGGAAGGCCTGCGATGAAACGCGGCAACTGCAGGCGAAGGTAGACCGCCTGCAGTCGGAGGTCAGCCAGCTGCACATGAAGCTGGCTGAAGCCACGGCCCGGCCATCCCAAGCCGAGCCCAGACCTGCGGCAGAGGGCCCCGCCCTCTCCTCCGGCCTTGAGGACGTCCTCCGCAAGGTTATGGCGGAGGAGAGGGCGTTTGTTCGTTCTTGCCTGGCGGGAATTGAGGACCGGCTCTTGCCGGCAAAGATCCTCCGACCGCCGCTTGCGGCGGATAAGAGGCGAGTGGAGCCGGTGGCAACCTCTCAGAGGGGGGACGCCCATCTGCCTTCAACCACCCCGACCAACCAGCAGGGCTGGACGAGGGTGGTTGGTAAGGGCAAGGGCAAGGGAAAAAGGACGGCAGCTGTAATCCCTGCCGTTCCCGCCACCACCACTCCCAGCCAGTCGCAGCCGACTGGCAAAGGGAAGGGGAAAGGCAAAGGGAAGGGAAAGAGCACCCCCCCGGCCCCAGCCGTCTCCGCCACCACCCCTGCCGGTCAGTCGCAGTCGGCCGACAAGGGAAAGGGACAGGGCAAGAGTTCCGCCCCAGCCGGTGTCAGGAGAAACTTAGTTCCTCCCAAGACCGCGGCCGTCGTGGTGACACTCACCGCGGAAGCCGCGGAGCGGGGAGTGACGTACGCGTCCATGTTGGTGCGGGCGCGTGCCAGTGCCGATCCCACCAAATTGGGGATCGGCAAAGTGTCATGCCGCAAGACACAGGCTGGGGCTCGTATCTTCGAGTTCCCGGGGGCGGAGGGCGGAAAAAATGCGGACCTCTTCGCAGAAAAGCTGCAAGAGGTCATTGCGGACGACGCGAAGGTGGCCAGGCCGGTGAAGTCGGCGGCCTTCGAGGTGGCGGATCTGGACGACTCCGTCACCAAGGAGGAGGTGGTGGCAGCAGTCGCGGCCATTGGGGGCTGCACAGTCGCAGCGGTGCAGGGCGGGGGCATCAGGCCCGGGCGCGGCGGCATGGGCACCATTCGCCTGGAGTGCCCAGTGGCCGCAGCCAAAGCCGTCCTCGAGAAGGGACGGCTCGCCGTCGGCTTCAGCTCGGCTGCGGTCCGGGCACTTGAGGCCCAGCCGCTGAGGTGCTACAAGTGCTTCGGCATTGGCCACACCCGGGCCCTCTGTCCGTCCACTGTCGACAGGACGGACAGTTGTTACCGCTGCGGCAAGGAGGGCCACAAATCCGCCTCCTGCATGGCCGCCGCGCCGCACTGCGCAGTTTGTGCCGCCAGTGGCCGCCCTGCGGGCCATATAATGAAGGGGAGGAACTGCAGTCCTCCCCTTAAGAAGGGGAAAGTACAGGCGCCGACCCGGCCTGTCGTTGCCACCGCCGTCCCAGTGGCTGGGACCTCAGCGGCTGTGGAGGAGGGGGGTGCGATGACCGACTAATGGATAGGGTCAAACATCGCATCCTCCAGGCGAACACCAACCACTGCAGAGCGGCCCAGGATCTGCTCATGCAGACCGTGGCCGAGTGGTTGGTGGACGTGGCGGTGGTCGCCGAGCCGTACTCGATACCTGGCCGTTGGCTGGGTGATCGGGACGGCTTGGTGGCGTTGGTGTCGCGGCCTGCCACGGACTCCCCTCCCCTCTCGCTTTTAGAGAGGGGTCCGGGATACGTAGCCGCCGCGTGGGGAGAAATAGCCCTGGTCGGGGTCTATTTCTCCCCAAACCGCCCTCTAAGGGACTTCGAGAACTTTCTCGAGGTCCTTACGGCAGTCGTCGGGAGGGCGGCACCACGTCAGGTCGTCGTGTTGGGCGACCTGAACGCCAAGGCGGTGGCCTGGGGCAACCCAGCGGCGTCCTGTAACGTCCGGGGGCGCGCCGTCGAATTTTGGGCGGCCTCGTGCGGCGTGTCCCTCCTGAACAGGGGGGATGTTCACACGTGTGTGCGGCAGCAGGGAGGGTCAGTGGTGGACGTGTCGTTCGCCACCCCTGTGCTAGCCACACGCGTCGTGAACTGGCGGGTGGAGATGGTGGAGACCCTGTCGGACCACCGATATGTGCGGTTCGACATCTCCACCCAGAGCCCGCGGGGGATGGCCCGCTCGGGCCAATCACCCTTCCCGCGGTGGGCTCTCACCCGCCTGGACCGGGAGTCAGCCCAGGAGGCGGCGTTCCTCGAGGACTGGCTCTCGCCCCCTGTGGAGGGCACGGACGTGGACGCCGCAGCGGTTCGGCTGCGGGGGTCCCTGACCGAGGTGTGCAACTCCAGCATGCCTCGGTCTCGCCGTCCGCCTCCCCGTCGCGCCGTTTATTGGTGGACGGTGGAGCTGGCGGGGCTCCGGGCCGCGTGCGTGGAGGCCAGGAGGGCCTACACGCGGAGTCGGCGGCGCACCAGCCGATGTCAGGCTGAGGAGGACCGCCTCTACGCCTCTTACCTAGAGGCAAAGACGGTCCTCAAGTCGGAAATGTGCGCCGCCGAGGACTCGGCAAAGGCCGAGATGCTGGAGGGCCTCGACAGGGATCCGTTTGGGAGGCCGTATAAGCAGGCGCGGAGCCAGCTGCGCCCTTACGGTCCCCCATTAGCGGAGACCCTAGAGCCGGCGTTGCTGGATGGGGTGGTTCGGTCACTGTTTCCGCGCAGGACCGACTTCACCCCACCAACGATGAACCCCCCGCTGGGGGGGGTGGTGGCTTCGCCGGAGGAGGAGGTGCCTCCAGTGTCGGCGGAGGAATTTCGCGCGGGGGTTCTGTCCCTCCGCGCGAAGAAGACGGCCCCTGGACCAGATGGCGTCCCCGCACGGGTGGTGGCCATCGCAGCGTCCTTCATGGAGCAGAGGTTTCGGGACCTCTTCAGCGCGTGCCTGACGGCTGGGAGGTTCCCGAAGATCTGGAAGGAGGGGCAGCTTTGCCTGCTCCGGAAGGAGGGACGCCCGGTGGACTCCCCCTCGGCATACCGGCCCATCGTTCTGCTCGATGAGGTCGGTAAATTGTTCGAGGGGATCATCGCCACCCGGCTAAATAGCCAGTTGCGGGAGGTAGGGCCAGACCTGTCGGACGCCCAGTTCGGGTTCCGACAAGGGCGTTCGACGGTCGATGCGTTGGCCCTACTCAGGGGCCAAGTGCGGGAAGCGGTCGAGGCTGGGGACGGAGTGTTGGCGGTGTCGTTCGACATCGCCAACGCCTTCAACTCCGTGCCCCACTCGACCATATTGGAGGCACTCCGGTATCACGGAGTGCCCCAATATCTGCGGGCGATCCTGGCCAACTACCTGGAGGACCGGGAGGTCCTCCTGGCGGACAGGACGGCCAGGATCAGGCGCTACGGCGCGGAGTCCGGTGTTCCACAAGGTTCGGTGCTAGGGCCCCTCTTGTGGAACATCGGATTCGATTGGCTGCTGCGCGGCACCCTCCTCCAGGGCACGGGTGTCATCTGCTATGCGGATGACACTCTCCTCGTTGCCCGGGGGAGGAACTTTGGGGAGGCGGCCTGTCTGGCCTCGGCTGGCGGATCCTTAGTGGCAGGTAGGATCCGCCAGCTTGGTTTGAGGGTAGCGCTGAACAAGACCGAGGCCGTGTTCTTTCACGGGCCTCGGCAGCGCTGCCCTCCTGACGCCCACATCGTGGTGGAGGGCGTCCGGATAGGGGTCGGGGCCCAGATGAAGTATCTGGGCCTCGTGCTGGACAGCAGGTGGCGCTTCGGCCCGCACTTCAGCGGGCTGTCGACGCGCCTGCTGAAAGCCGCGGACGCCCTCTCATGGCTCCTCCCAAACCTGGGAGGGCCGAAGGAGCGATGCCGGCGCCTCTATGCCGGCATCCTCAAGAGCATGGCCCTTTACGGGGCACCCATCTGGGCGGACTCCCTCCACAGGAGGGAGAATGCAACCGCCATCCGCAGGCCCCAACGGGCCATTGCACAGCGGGTGGCGAGAGCCTACCGCTCAGTGGGCTTTGCGGCGGCGTGCGCTCTGGCCGGCACCCCTCCCTGGGAATTGGAGGCATGGGTGCTCGCCAGAGTGTACGAATGGGTGGCGCGTCGTAGGGCGCTAGGTGAGCGCCCCGCCGCGGAAGAGCGGGAGGCCGTGCGGCGGGAGGCGAGGGATGCCATCGTCCTCCACTGGGCACGCGACCTTGCCTCCGCCACATTTGGACGCCGGACGCTGGACGCGCTCGGTCCAGTCCTGCGGGACTGGCTCGAGCGACCCCACGGTTTCCTCTCCTTCCGTCTGGTGCAGGTGTTGTCCGGGCATGGCTGCTTCGGAACGCACCTGCATCGGATCCAGAGGGAGGAAACCCCGGCGTGCCATGACTGTGGAGCCGCGGAGGACACGGCGCAGCACACCCTCGAGGTGTGCCCAGCCTGGGCTGAGCTGCGCCGTGCCCTGACCGATGTAGTCGGGTTAGACCTCTCACTTCCCAGTGTGGTGAACTCCATGCTGGGGAGTGAGGAGGCTTGGGCGGCGGTTGCCTCCTTTTGCGAGGACGTAATGTCGCAAAAGGAGGCGGCGGAGCGCGTGCGGGAGGATGATCCTCTCGCGCCACCGCTCCGCAGGCGAAGGAGGGGTAGGAGAAGGCGGTTGTACGACCGTCGCCTCCCACCCTCTGGTGGTGATTAGCGGGCGATAGGCGCGGGGGCGCCTTCGCTCGCATTGCACTAATCACCACCCTCGTCGGGCGGGAACGGCCGAGCACTCACGGTCGTTCCCGGGCCCCTCCACTAAGGGAGGGGCGTGCGGGCCCCGCTGTAAAGGCGGGCGGTCGTCGGTGGGGGACTGGACGTAAAGGCTGTGCCGGTTTCCCAGTCCTCCTCCACACAGACGATGCGGGAGTGCCGCTGGGTTATTTTAGTGGGTATGCCGGAGTAGCCGGAGAGTCCCACATAACCCGTCCATCCCCCAATGGGCGGGTATGCGTAACGCATTTTTTCCCAGCGCAAACAAAAAAAAAAAAAAAAAAAAAAAAAAAAAAGGTTAGGTTAGTGTGCGATATCATCGGGTGCCTTCCTACCTCCGCCACATCGTTGGGGCTTACCTGGCGGAGAGGTGTGTCACCTACGTGGGACGTGATGGCGGACACCGGCACTCAATGTCGTGCGGTGTTCCACAGGGTTCGGTATTGGGCCCGCTCCTGTGGAACATCGGGTACGACTGGGTGCTGAGGGGCGAACTCCAGCCGGGCGTGGACCTGACGTGTTATGCGGACGACACGCTGGTCACGGCCCGTGGGAGTTCGCACAGGGAGGCAGCGTTGCTGGCGACGGCGGCGGTCTCACAGGTGGTGGGCCGCATCCGGCGCCTCGGCCTGGAGGTGGCCCTCAGCAAGTCGGAGGCCATGATGTTCCATGGTCCCCGGCGGGCGCCGCCGCCCGGATCACACATTGTGGTCGGGGGGGTCCGGATCGCTGTCGAGCCTACCATGAAGTACCTGGGATTGGTGCTCGACAGCCGGTGGGACTTCGGACCCCACTTCCGGCGGCTGGTGCCCAAGCTGATGGGCGCGGCTGGGGCGCTGTCAACGCTGCTTCCCAATCTGGGGGGCCCGAGCGCAGCCTGTAGGCGGCTCTACGTGGGGATCGTGCGATCGATGGCCCTGTACGGGGCCCCGATCTGGGCGGCTGACCTGACGGCCGGTAGCATCGCTGTTTTGCGGAGACCGCAGAGAGCTATGGCCGTCAGAGTTATCAGGGGGTATCGCACGGTCTCCTACGAGGCGGCTTGTGTACTGGCCGGATCCCCGCCCTGGGACCTCGAGGCGAAAGTACTCGCGTCACTGTACCGGTGGCGCGAGGAGATGCTGGCGCAAGGCGAGGGGCCGATGCAGCAACACATGGGGCTGCGTCGGTCCCAGCTTCGCGAGGCCCTGGTGGCGGAATGGCGGGACAGGCTATCGCGCCCAACCGCCGGCCTCGTCACTATCGAGGCGGTCCGGCCGGTACTCGAGCGTTGGCTCGGGAGGAGGCACGGCTCCCTGACGTTTCGGGTGACGCAGGTACTCTCGGGGCATGGCTGCTTCGGGAAGTACCTGTGTCGCATAAACAGGGAGCCGGACGCCCGGTGTCACCACTGCGTCGACTGTCGGGAGGACACGGCGCTGCATACGCTGGCAGAGTGTGCCGCTTGGGAGGAGCAGCGCCGTGCCCTCATTTTTGGAGTAGGCAGTGACTTGTCGCTGACGGCCGTCGTGAACTCGATGGTTGGCAGCGAGGAGTCCTGGGACGCGGTGGTTTCCTTCTGCGAGACAGTCATCTCGCGGAAGGAAGCTGCGGAGCGGGAGAGGGAGATTACATCCTCCCATCCGGCCCGCAGCAGACGCACCGGGCGTCGGCGGAGGGCGGACAATGCCCTCTTCCAGCCCCCCTAAATGGGTCCAGGGGCGACGGACTCGGGGGCGTCCGTCGCCCACTACACATCTGGACCCGAGGCGGCGGCGCGACGTGTTCCACGCGCGCCCCTCTTAGACGTTGCGGGGGGAGTTTAACACCTCACTCCCCCCGCTAATGCGAGGAGGCCCGCAGGCATGGGCCAGCACCAGCTGGGGTTGCGGAAGTATCATTCGTTCCCGCGACCCCCGGCGCAGGTGTGAGATGGAACACCGGGGTGGTTTTTAGTCAGTAGGAGTCTGACAGACCCCTCCGCCTCCCCCAAGGCGGAGGACATCCATGCAGGATTTTCCACCCCGCAAAAAAAAAAAAAAAAAAAAAAAAAAAAAAAGGTTAGGTTAGTGTGCGATATCATCGGGTGCCTTCCTACCTCCGCCACATCGTTGGGGCTTACCTGGCGGAGAGGTGTGTCACCTACGTGGGACGTGATGGCGGACACCGGCACTCAATGTCGTGCGGTGTTCCACAGGGTTCGGTTTTGGGCCCGCTCCTGTGGAACATCGGGTACGACTGGGTACTGAGGGGCGAACTCCAGCCGGGCGTGGACCTGACGTGTTATGCGGACGACACGCTGGTCACGGCCCGTGGGAGTTCGCACAGGGAGGCAGCGTTGCTAGCGACGGCTGCGGTCTCACAAGTGGTGAGCCGCATCCGGCGCCTCGGCCTGGAGGTGGCCCTCAACAAGTCGGAGGCCATGACGTTCCATGGTCCCCGGCGGGCGCCGCCAGCCGGATCACACATCGTGGTCGGGGGGGTCCGGATCGCTGTCGAGCCTACCATGAAGTACCTGGGATTGGTGCTCGACAGCCGGTGGGACTTCGGACCCCACTTCCGGCGGCTGGTGCCTAAGTTGATGGGCGCGGCTGGGGCGCTGTCAACGCTGCTTCCCAATCTGGGGGGGCCGAGCGCCGCCTGTAGGCGGCTCTACGTGGGGATCGTGCGATCGATGGCCCTGTACGGGGCCCCGATCTGGGCGGCTGACCTGACGGCCGGTAGCATTGCTGTTCTGCGGAGACCGCAGAGAGCTATGGCCGTCAGAGTCATCAGGGGATATCGCACGGTCTCCTACGAGGCGGCCTGTGTACTGGCCGGATCCCCGCCCTGGGACCTCGAGGCGAAAGTACTCGCGTCACTGTACCGGTGGCGCGAGGAGATGCTGGTGCAAGGTGAGCGGCCGATGCAGCGACACATGGAGCTGCGTCGGTCGCAGCTTCGCGAGGCCCTGGTGGCGGAATGGCGGGACAGGCTCTCGCGCCCAACCGCCGGCCTCGTCACTATCGAGGCGGTCCGGCCGGTACTCGAGCGTTGGCTCGGGAGGAGGCACGGCTCCCTGTCGTTTCGGGTGGCGCAGGTACTCTCGGGGCATGGCTGCTTCGGGAAGTACCTGTGTCGCATAAACAGGGAGCCGGACGCCCGGTGTCACCACTGCGTCGACTGTCGGGAGGACACGGCGCTGCATACGCTGGCAGAGTGTGCTGCTTGGGAGGAGCAGCGCCGTGCCCTCATTTCTGGGGTAGGCAGTGACCTGTCGCTGCCGGCCATCGTGAAATCAATGGTTGGCGGCGAAGAGTCCTGGGACGCGGTGGTTTCCTTCTGCGAGACAGTCATCTCGCAGAAGGAAGCTGCGGAAAGGGAGAGGGAGATCACATCCTCCCACCCCGCCCGCAGCAGACGCACCGGGCGACGGCGGAGGGCGGACAACGCCTTCTTCCAGCCCCCCTAAAATGGGTTCAGGGGCGACGGACTCGGGGGCGTTCGTCGCCCACTACACATCTGGACCCGAGGCGGCGGCGCGACGTGTTCCACGCGCGCCCCTCTTAGACGTTGCGGGCGGAGTTTAACACCTCACTCCCCCCGCTAATGCGAGGAGGCCCGCATACATGGGCCAGCACCAGCCGGGGGTTGCGGAAGTATCGTTTGTTCCCGCGACCCCCAGCGCAGGTGTGAGATGGAACACCGGGGTGGTTTTTAGTCAGTAGGAGTCTGACAGACCCCTCCGCCTCCCCCAAGGCGGAGGACATCCATGCAGGATTTTCCACCCCGCAAAAAAAAAAAAAAAAAAAAGGTTAGGTTAGTGTAATATTTTTGTAAGGTTAGGTTAGGTTAGAGTAATATTTATGTTAGGTTAGGTTAGGTTTGGGTAATATTTATGCGAGGTTAGGTTAGTGTAATATTTTTGTTAGGTTAAGTTAGGTTACTGTAATATTATTTTGTTCTGTTAGGTTTTTTTTTTTTTTTTTTTTTTTTTTTTTTTATGTTCCCTATTTCTTGACTAGGGAACAGACGACTCCCCTGACTGAGTCAGAGTCCTTGTTTAGCGGTCGTACACTTTATTCATGTTTTATTTTTGCTTGGTTATTTCTGTGTTATGTTAATTATGTTTTATTTTGGATTGACTTGGTTATTATATGTTATGTTGATTATGATTTATTTTTGGGTTTATGTTTTATTTGTCAGATTGAGTTTTGATAGTTATTATCAAATATGTATAATATCATATTTGTGCGTATATAGTGTATATATACTTGCTAGCTTCATTGGTGTTTTTTATATTATGCGTTTGACAGAAGGTCGAAGTAAGGGTTTTTAATTTTAGGTTAGGTTTACTTATTAACTTTGTTTGTTTCTTGCATTTATATTTATGTTCTAGTGGCTTTTATTTTATTTGTTTGTGTTTTAAAATAGGGTAGTCCCTTTTTTATGTGACTAATACTTTTTATGTGGCTTTACCTTTTTTGTTTTATATGTAGTTGTATATATTAATGATTTGTAATTTTTCTTGGTTCAGTTTATTATTTTAGATTTTAAGTAAATTAATTTTATTATTATGCTTTATGATTTATTGTTGTGTTTTATTTGGTTTTTGCTATGTTATGTTCTGTTTCCTTTTGGGTATATTTTTATGTGCATGTTTAAATTTGATTGCTAGTTTATCAAATATGTATAACATCATATTTGTGCGTGTATGGCTATATATACACTTACTATTTTGTTGTTTGTTTGTATTTTATTGTAGGTATGACTTTAGTTTAAATTTATATCGGGTTTTTGTATTTCATCTTGATTGATTGAGTTATTTATTCGCTTATTTTATACTTTTGTGTCTTTTCTATAATGGAGATTGGTTAATTGTGTTTATAGTTATAATTGTTTTATTTTATTTATTTATACTTAGGTACGTTATTTTTGATATTATTACCTTTACATGTTTTAATTGCTAGGCTGTCACGGTTATGTATTTCTTGTTGTTCTTATTTTTGTTTAGATTATTTAGATTTGGGATATATGTATTTATATATAAATAAATATTTCACTAGGAGGGGTTTGCTTATAATATGAATTATTGTATGTCGTTGATTCGGTTTTGTTTCACTTTCCTTTTTGCAATTTTTATATATTATTATAATATATATTCTTGCAACATTCTCTCTGTACTTTTCAACTTTGCCAATATATACTTAACAGTTGTATTATACTGTAATATATACATGTATGTAAATATACTATTTTCTATTTTATAATTGCTTCACTCATTCTATATGATGTGTTATTCAATTAGATTAGATTGTGATTTTAGTGAATAACCGTGACAGCAGCCTTTTATTTGGAGGGTTGTGGTCGATTGTGGGAGGGTCGTTGGTTGTAGGTAAAACGACCTCGTGGGAAGTCGCCATGGTCTCGCTTTTTTATTCTTGTTGCTACGCTGCTGCCGCCTGCACTCCGCTGAGCAGATCGCGTTTTTATGGCTTTTTTTACATGTAAAACAATTTTCAAAATGGCTCACTAGGTAACAGCTTGCAATCTGCTCGATCGCGGTGTTCGATGCCAGACGGACCACAGTGAACCAGACCCAGATCTCTTCCGATAGGCGTCAGGAGTAGGCTACTCTTGCCCTAGCAAGCGCGTCCCACTTCCTGCGCACGGGACAGTCTTCGTCGAATGCACCGTGCCCCGCATCTGCAATTTCGGCAGCCTTGCAGTTTACACAACTAGGTTTGTGCCTGTTTTTCCATTCCTCACAGTCCTTGCGCGTGTGATCGCCGCCGCAGTGAGAACACTTGTCTTCTTTGTCCGAGCATAGCTTCCGCCCATGGCCAAAGCGGAGACAGCGTGTACACTGAATCAGCGGGGACTGGTCAAAGACCCGCACCCGCTGCAAGTCAATGTGCACCTTCCCTACCTCGACGAGCCGCCCCCATACTGGCGGGGAGACCTCTAACACAACGTGGTTTTCGTTAGGATTTCGTGTTCTCTTCCTGTATTTGACCGCGACGGCAATCTCCTCCTCTTTGAGGTCACCTAGGATGTAGGAGTTTTGGCTTGTTATGGACCTGACGATGTCTTCGTCCGTATTACATTGTAACACATTGGTCACGACGACTAGAGGATTCCTATTTGTCGCCTCTTCTACCTTTAGGGTGTTGGCAGACCGCCTCAGCTTGTCCGCCACATATTGGATATCCTCCTTGTTGTGGCAGCCAATGAGAACTTTTTGGTTCCTAGCCTTTCTGACGCGGTCTACCCTCATCCCGGTGTCTCTGGCGGCCACTGTATCCCTGATTTTCTCGATTATCGTGTCGCTGGTGTCCTCTCCGTCCTCCGATGACACGATAATGGAGTGGAGTGGTTTTGGGATATTTTTAGGTACTCTCGCCGCCGTGACCGTTGCGTATGTTTGTATATTCGCGGGTGGGGCCGTGGGAGCGGAGAGTGGCATCATGTCGACCTTTTCTAGGAGTGTGCGTGTAGAGAGCGCACACTCAGCCATCTCTTTTCTGCCATCCCTCAGCTCCCCCAGCGCTTCCTTTATGAGCGCAAGGTTCTCGCTCTCGTCTGCAGCCGTGTTGTTGTTGCCGTGCATAGTGTGCTCGATCCCGGCGGCAGCTTTATCCTGGCAGACGTGCAGCAGTCTCCCTCGCAGCTCATTTACGGTGAGTTGTGCGTCCCGTCCCCATAGGCATAGGTCGTAGAACCGGTTGTAGCTTTCGGCAAGATTTTTCTCCAACAGCTCCTTCATGTCCGTTCTTATATTGCCGGAAGTTTGTAAGGCATTAAAGCTTTCCACGTATATTTCGTAGAAGTCGTCCGTTAGTTCTATGAAGGCTTTCATTGGGAGTGATGCCTCTATGCCGCATTCCCCTTTCAAATAGTCGTCAAAGTTGTGTTGCTCGTGCATCTGGAGATGTTCCTCTTTTGTTAATGTCTCTCTCCTCTTTGGTGTAGGTTTCTGTCTTTTGGGTCTCAGCCCGGTCTTCTTCTTTGGGGTTGCGGTACTTGGAGAGGGGACGGGTCTGGCTGATTTTGGTGGTGTACGAGTCATGGCCGCCATTTCGGCAATATTAAAATTATAACCTCAATAGGGAGGCGAATCAAAAAGATCCTCGGTAGTCAAGAGGTATGCCTCTATAAAGACACCTGTCTGGTCAATGTATACGAGTTATAGGCCTTCTCTTGTCTTTTCCTGGGCGTGTGGGTCGCCTCGGTGGTCTGGGGTATGCCGTGTAAGGTATATTTCGGATGGTCTTGAGGAGCCCTATCCGATCGGCCAGTAAAAATTTTTTCAGTACCCCTTTGAAATATAGTAAACGGGTGGGTGGCCAAATTTTTGCTGTCGCAACGGTTTCCGACGCTTCCCTACCACTTTCCCTGGAGTCTGACCCCACGAGATGGGTGTCTTCGGGTAGGCAAAGACCAGGGCTGTTGTTTAAAAGTGGTTGGGTTCGAAGCTCCCGAAGAAAATTTTTCAGGACGAGCAGAATAAGGCGCGACACCCGAGAAAACTACGAATTTTGTATATAAAATTGATTTAAAAATAATTTAACCACTATATAAATTGTGAGGCGTTATTTTGTGTATCGGGTGGTCTATATACACGTCCGAATCGGATGCCTGTGCCTTGAGAAATGCCGGTTAGGTTAGTGTAATATGGGGCACGTGGTCGGAAAGCCTCCTCGTAGTCCGAGGCTTCTGGTCCCATTCGAATATTTATATTCGGTGGGAACGGAAGTTTTTCGGATTGGTGTGCCCTGGGCATGGGCGCTGGCTTTTTCCTATGCATGCATGGGGATAAGCCACCGTCCGTGGCGAATATTCCGATATCTCTCACCTCTGTCCCCCCTTCTATTCACTAGAAGGGGAGTATTCAGAGATTTAACCCCTTAACCCCTGAGCATTACCCGGCGCAGGGGCTACCGGGGGGTAAACCGGCCCGCAGGGTAATAAGGTAATAATGTCTTCTATGAAAACACTACCCCAGGAGGGTACCGGCTATGCCGGAGAATCCCTCCCGGGTCCATTTGGGCCCGGCTGTCCCACCGTATCTGGGGCGGACACTAAAGGACATTCATCCGTTGAGATCGCGGATAGGGCGCACACGCCCAGTTTTGTGCCTCCGAATAATTTGGAGGAGGACGAAGTTGTGCAGGAGGATGTGGCACACGGTGCGAGGAGGAGCAGGCGGACCACGAGGTCGAGGTCCCGTCCGGCCACTCCTATTCCCATGTCCGACGAGGAAACACGCGGGTGTCGGTCTAGGTCTCGATCCGGATCCAGGTCCGGACATGGACACAGGAAGCGCAGCGGGTCCTTGAGTAGGGAGAACCTGGTGGCCGCAAAGGTCTCCACAGCCCGGAGAGGAAAGGTTCGCACGGTTCCGAGCGTAGTCATCGCTCGGATGCCGGAGCTTGACGGACGGGGTCGCTTCGTTGCGGCTGCTCCAGCGGAGCACACGGAGAGCGCGGAGAGCGACCCCAGCCTCGCCATAGCTGACTCGAGCGGGGGCTCCACTGTGTCCCTGCTGGGCAGCAACCGTGCGGAGGCCGCTGCTGCGAGGCGGTTGCAGCGCAAGGAAGCCGCGGCTGACGAGGTCAGCGAGTTGGCCCGGCAGGCTCGAGAGCGGCGCTCCGCTCGGATGGCTGCAGGGAGCTCATCGGCGGTGGCGCTCAGTCGCCAGGTTTTAGACGGAGTGGACGTGGTTCTGAGGGTTGCCACCAAATCGGGCAACCTGAAGGGCACGTTCACTCGAGCTCTGAGGGAGGCGGCTGACGGCATCCGGGAGGCGGTTGAGGTCCTCTCCAATCGCACCGGCACTGAGGAGACGGCGAAGTTGTGGGAGGAGAACGACCGTCTCCGATCGGAGCTGGAGGACCTCAAGCGGCAGGTTGCTGCCCAAAGGACCGCTCCCGTGGCTGCCGGGTCTTCTCCTGCTACGGCCCAATCAGCGGCTCCATTGCCGGCTTCATCGTCGCGTGCGCTTGTGGATGCGGAGGTCGAAAAGATCGTCCGCATCTGATCAAAAAAATCATCAAAAAAATTGAAAAGCTTAGATTGCAAAAAGGGCGCAGGACCGGATGGTATTCCTCCAGTTTTCATCGTAGCTTGCTCAACCGAGCTGACCTACCCACTTATGCTCATTTTCAACAAATCTTTGATCTCGGGAATATTTCCATCTAAATGGAAGGTGGCCAAGGTTTTTCCTGTTTTTAAATCTGGTGATAAGGAATTAGTAAAAAATTACAGGCCCATTTCAGTTTTGTCGTCCCTCGCCAAAGTCTTTGAATCACTAATTTGTCCGCATTTTCAAAAACACCTAAGATTATACCTAAGCGAATATCAAGACAGACTTTTACAGAGTTTCTGATTGATGCTGTCGATTCAGGTCACCAAGTAGATGTGATATACACTGACCTCAGCAAGGCCTTTGACAGGGTTTCTCACAAAATCTTATTATCTAAATTGAGTACCTACGGCTTCTCTAGAAGTCTCTTGGACTGGCTGAGTTCATATTTAAAAGGAAGATCGTTTTTTGCCGTGGTTAATGGGTATCAATCATGTTTGCAATCTGTTACATCTGGTGTTCCCCAGGGATCGCACTTAGGACCAATTTTGTTTAACTACTTTATTAATGACATTACAGACTGCTTCAAATTTTCTGAATTATTTATGTACGCTGATGATCTAAAATTTGGTAGAACTATTAAGTCAGACGTAGACCCTAGATATTTACAAAGCGATCTGGATCGACTTATCCAATGGTGTGACGATAACATGATGGAGTTAAATTTCACTAAGTGTTACCATGTGAAATTTTCGAGAAAGAATAAGCAAATAAGCTGGGATTATTTAATTAAGAACAGCTCAATTAAAGAAACTGACACTATAAGGGACCTTGGCGTGCTATATGATAAGAAATTGACATTTTCTTCACATATGGACAGCATTATAAAGAGAGCTTCGAAGATGTTGGGTTTCGTCCTTAGGCATTGCAAATCTTTTCGTAATGTTAAGACAAAAATCATGTTATACAACAGTCTTATTCGTAGTATTTTGGAGTACGATAGTGTGGTCTGGAGACCACATTACGCAACGCATACATTGCGACTCGAACGTGTCCAAAAACGTTTTGTATGGCATCTTGCATTTTCGACGGGTGTAACTAAAAAAATACGTTCTTATGCACTTAGACTAAAGCAGTTCAATATGATGTCTCTTGAGAAACGCAGATGTCTCAGTGACGCAATGTTTGCCTACAAAATATTTACCAACCAAATAGACTGCCCCAAATTGCTATCACTATTTAAGCTTCGCGTTCCGTCGAGGCTTCCACGTACCCCTATCACACCACTATGTCCGCCGTTTAGGAGAACAGTATTGGGAACTGGTTCGCCCTATGCAAGGATGACTAAAATTGTGAACAGTTATAGTGACGTTATTGATTTACACGCTGATCCCTTCACTAAACACAAAGCCGTTATAAATCGTCTCATAAATTTTGTTTAAAATTACTGTTATTTATTAGATTTTTTTTTCTCTTTTTTGTCTTTTACCATATTTTTATTTGAAATTTGTAAATAGGATTTGTTTTATTACAAATTTTTTATTATGTAGACTAAGTTAATAATAGTTATGTAGTTCTAAGATATTAGTTATGTTTAACTGTGCTATTGTTTTGTACATGTGGAGTTTACCTATAAGTAAAAAGTTATACTGTAATTGTTACTTATATAATTATGTTTAAAATGAGCTTGTATAAACTTGTTGTTGGTGAACCTAATAAACTAAAATAAAAATATAATCTGCATGATGCAGTGTGGTGATATGGTGGGTGCCCGCCTCGAGGCCATAGAGGGGAGGCTCCTCCCGGCAGAGTCCGTCCGCCCTCCGCTCGCCGGGGACGGGCGAAGTGGTGAGGGGTCCCACAAACGGGGCCCGGCGGCCGCGGTGGCTGCGACGGCCAAACCAGGCCGATCTGGGAGGACAGCGGCCCCAAAACCCGCACCTCAAATGCCCACCTCCCGAACAGCGGGACCTCCAGCGGCGCCTCCGGTGGCTGCGCCTGGGCCTAATACGGAGGCCTGGTCGACGGTCGTCAAGAGGGGCCGCAAAAAGAAGAAGGCGGCGCCACCAGCACCAGCACCCGCTGGAGCACCGGCACCCAAGAAGGCACAGGGACCGCCTAGGGTCAGAGCCCCATGCTCCGCGGCTGTAGTGATAACACTGCAGCCCGGAGCCGTCGAAAGGGGCATCACGTATAAGGCGGTCCTGACCGAGGCAAAAGCCAAAGTCGCGTTCCCCGACCTTGGCACACCGTCCGGCTTCAGGATGAAGTCGGCGGTTACGGGGGCGCGGCTGCTTGAGGTGTCGGGTGACTCCAGCGGGGAGAAGGCGGACATACTGGCCGCCAAGTTGAGGGAGGCCCTCAACCCGGATGACGTCCGGGTGTCCAGGCCGGTGAAAACCGCGGAGCTGCGCGTCGACGGCCTGGATGACTCGACGACTCCGGCTGAGGTCTTGGCGGCCGTCGCCCGGGTCGGTGGATGTCGACCTGAGGATGTGCGGACGGGCGACATTCGCGCCGACGCCTCCGGACTCGGATTCATCTGGGTGCGGTGTCCGGTGGCGGCGGCGAATAAGGTCTCCACTGCTGGGCGACTGTTGGTGGGTTGGGTTGCAGCCAGGGTCAAGCTGGTGCAACCCAGGGCTATGCGGTGCTACCGATGCCTGGACGTTGGGCATGTCCAGGCGCGGTGCACTGCTGAAACGGACTTCAGCGAGGAGTGTTATCGCTGCGGCCAGCCCGGCCACAAGGCGGCCCAGTGCTCTGCGGCGCCAAACTGCAGCCTCTGTACAGCTGCAGGGAGGCCCGCGGGGCACAGAGCGGGCGGGAAGGCCTGTGGCGCTACCGCCAACAAGAAGAAGAAAAAGGGAGCCAAGGCTGCCGGGGGCTCTTTACCCCCCCGACAGCCTGGCTGCACTTCGGCCGACTCCCGGCCTGACAGGGGTGCGGAGGGAATGGACACGGCCTAATGGCGCTGTTCCATTTCCTCCAGGGCAACATCAACCACTGTGCCAGAGCTCAGGATCTCTTGCTAGAGAGCATGGCGCAGTGGTCGATTCGCGTGGCGGTGGTCGCCGAGCCGTACTTTGTCCCCCCCAGGGATAACTGGTTGGGAGACTTGGACGGCTTGGTGGCCATCATTGGCGGGGCTCTGGTCCACCCGTCCCGAGGGCACGGCTGGGTAGCAGCCCTCGTGGACGGAATTGGTACGATTGGGGCGTATTTTTCGCCCAACAAGAGTCTCGCTGACTTCGAGAACTTCCTTGTCGAGTTGGGTGCCGTCGTACGCCGGCTCCACCCTCGTCCCGTGCTGTTGCTCGGGGATCTCAACGCCAAGTCTGCGGCGTGGGGATCTCCGGTGACGGATGCCCGGGGTGAGGTGCTGGAGGAGTGGGCGGTCACGACTGGCCTGACCGTCCTAAATCGGGGATCGGTCCACACTTGCGTGCGGCAGCGGGGCGGTTCAATAGTGGACGTCTCTTTCGCTAGCCCTGCTGTCGCGAGCCGTGTCCGTGACTGGCGTGTCGCCGTGGAGGTGGAGACGTTGTCGGATCATCGGTATATCCGTTTCGACGTCTCCGCCCAGACCACTGGCGGCCGCGGTCGACCGGCCCCGCGAGTGGACGGTCCACGCTGGGCACGTAAGCGCATCGACAAGGAACTTCTCGAGGAGGCCGCCATTGTCCAGGCCTGGTACCGGGAGTCGGCGACCAACGGACCCGTCGACGTCGAAGAGGAGGCGCTGTGGTTCCGCGGGGCGATGACGCAAATCTGCGACGCGTCTATGCCCCGGGTCCACACACATACAGGAAGGCGCCAGGTGTACTGGTGGACCGCCGAGATCGCGCAGTTGCGCGTCGCGTGCGTGGCGGTCAGACGCCAGTACACCCGATACCGGAGGAGACGTCGTCGGGTCCCTGACGAAGAGGCCGCGCTGTATGAGGTGTACCGCGCGGCGAAGGAGGCTCTGCGGCTGGCCATCGGTGAAGCCAAGACGCGAGCCAGGGAGGAGATGTTGGAGACTCTGGACGGAGATCCGTGGGGGCGCCCTTATCTTGCGGTTCGAGGGAAACTTCGAGCCGCGGCGCCTCCACTCACGGAGAGTCTCCAACCCGAGCTGCTGAAGGAAGTAGTGGCAGCCCTCTTCCCGGCAAGAGCGGAGCACACGCCACCGCCGATGGCTTTGCCCACAGCCGCAGAGCCTACAGAGGATAACGCCATCAGCGTCCCAGAGGTGACACAAGAAGAGTTGAGGGCGGCCGTGATGCGGCTCCGGGCCAAGAACGTGGCTCCGGGGCCCGACGGGATTCACGATTGTGCGTTGGCCCTCGCTCTGAAAGAGCTAGGTCCCCAACTGACGGGACTCTACACAGCGTGCCTTGAGCGGGGCCAGTTTCCCACTTTGTGGAAACATGGTCGTCTGGTCCTGCTCAGAAAGGCGGGGCGCCCTGCAGACTCGCCGTCCGGGTACCGGCCCATAGTGCTGCTGGACGAGGTGGGCAAGCTGCTCGAGTGGATAATCGCAGCCCGCCTCGTCGGCCACTTGTGCGGAGAGGGGCCGGACCTGGACGAGAGCCAGTTCGGCTTTCGGCATGGGCGCTCTACCATCCACGCTGTGTCGAGGGTGAGAGTCCTGGCGGAGGAAGCGGTGTCCCGGGGTGGGGTGATGTTGGCGGTGTCCTTGGACATCTCCAACGCCTTCAACACCCTGCCCTGGAGTTGCATTCGGGAGGCACTGCGATATCATCGGGTGCCTTCCTACCTCCGCCACATCGTTGGGGCTTACCTGGCGGAGAGGTGTGTCACCTACGTGGGACGAGATGGCGGACACCGGCACTCAATGTCGTGCGGTGTTCCACAGGGTTCAGTTTTGGGCCCACTCCTGTGGAACATCGGGTACGACTGGGTGCTGAGGGGCGAACTCCAGCCGAGCGTGGACCTGACGTGTTATGCGGACGACACGCTGGTCACGGCCCGTGGGAGTTCGCCCAGGGAGGCAGCGTTGCTGGCGACGGCTGCGGTCTCACAGGTGGTGAGCCGCATCCGGCGCCTCGGCCTGGAGGTGGCCCTCAACAAGTCGGAGGCCATGATGTTCCATGGTCCCCGGCGGGCGCCGCCGCCCGGATCACACATTGTGGTCGGGGGGGTCCGGATCGCTGTCGAGCCTACCATGAAGTACCTGGGATTGGTGCTCGACAGCCGGTGGGACTTTGGACCCCACTTCCGGCGGCTGGTGCCTAAGTTGATGGGCGCGGCTGGGGCGCTGTCAACGCTGCTTCCCAATCTGGGGGGCCCGAGCGCGGCCTGTAGGCGGCTCTACGTGGGGATCGTGCGATCGATGGCCCTGTACGGGGCCCCGATCTGGACGGGTGATCTGACGGCCGGTAGCATTGCTGTTCTGCGGAGACCGCAGAGAGCTATGGCCGTCAGAGTCATCAGGGGATATCGCACGGTCTCCTACGAGACGGCCTGTGTACTGGCCGGATCCCCGCCCTGGGACCGAAAGTACTCGCGTCACTGTACCGGTGGCGCGAGGAGATGCTGGCGCAAGGCGAGCGGCCGATGCAGCAACACTTGGAGCTGCGTCGGTCGCAGCTTCGCGAGGCCCTGGTGGCGGAATGGCGGGACAGGCTCTCGCACCCAACCGCCGCGGCGCCGGCCTCGTCACTATCGAGGCGGTCCGGCCGGTACTCGAGCGTTGGCTCGGGAGGAGGCACGGCTCCCTGTCGTTTCGGGTGGCGCAGGTACTCTCGGGGCATGGCTGCTTCGGGAAGTACCTGTGTCGCATAAACAGGGAGCCGGACGCCCGGTGTCACCACTGCGTCAACTGTCGGGAGGACACGGCGCTGCATACGCTGGCAGAGTGTGCCGCTTGGGAGGAGCAGCGCCGTGCCCTCATTTCTGGAGTAGGCAGTGACCTGTCGCTGCCGGCCGTCGTGAACTCGATGGTTGGCAGCGAGGAGTCCTGGGACGCGGTGGTTTCCTTCTGCGAGACAGTCATCTCGCGGAAGGAAGCTGCGGAAAGGGAGAGGGAGTTCTCATCCTCTCACCCGGCCCGCAGCAGACGCACCGGGCGTCGGCGGAGGGCGGACAACGCCCTCTTCCTGCCCCCCTAAATGGGTCCCGAGGCGACGGACTCGGGGGCGTCCTTCACCCACTACACATCGGGACCCGAGGCGGCGGCGCGACGTGTTCCACGCGCGCCCCTCTTAGACGTTGCGGGGGGAGTTTAACACCTCACTCCCCCCGCTAATGCGAGGAGGCCCGCAGGTATGGGCCAGCACCAGCTAGGGGTTGCGGAAGTATCGTTTGTTCCCGCGACCCCCGACGCAGGTGTGAGATTTTTTTTTTTTTTTTAAACGGGACTAGTCCCTCCCTCTTACCCACCACTGCAACTCCTGTAAGCCAGGATCAACAGTGGCACACAATGAAATGACACTGAGCGGTGAAGCTCAGGCATGTCCCGGGGAATCGCTTTAACTGTCTTGGATCCCGCAACGAATTTAATCAGAAACAGAAAAAAGGAGGAGTTAGAAAATGAATAGTTCCACTTCCCTCCAGAGCAAAGCGGGAGACAGAATGATGTAAAGAGGCTATAGCCTCATAAAATGAGAGATTTGCAACTAGAGAAGCCAGCTGCAAAAGCACCGAGGATCAATTTAAGGGTCCTAAGTGAGCTGTTATATTTGATTCCAATAGTAGGTATGGCAAAAACGCTTAAACGCACGGAAGTTGTTCCTTGTTGCTACAAGATCCGTATAATAAACTACTCCAGATATTGGTTGCAAGCTGTTTAACATAATATCACGCTGATTTTGCCAGAGATCACACTCCCACAGGATGTGGTGAGCAGTTTGTTCATATTCGTTACTGGATGTTGAGCACAGACAGATTGGTGAAGATACTAATTTGAAACTATACAATTTACTTTTAAAATTGCCGTGTCCGGTAAGAAATTGTGCAACACAATGGTCTATGATTAGCCAAGTTTTATTTAACCGTTCGCGTACGTCCGGAAAGAACTGGTGCAGATGGCGACCCTTGGTTGACGTATTCCATCTACATTGCCATTCATTTAGTAGTTCGTTATTTAAGTCAGCTATTGGCATAAATAGCCTGGTTATTTTCGCACGGTCGCGTAATGATAAGAAATCATTTTCTAAATTATCGCGCGTAGAATAATACATTGCTGCTCGTCTTTGTACTTCAAGATCAACCGGTAGTACACCCGCTAGGACAGGTAGGGCCTCTGTGCTCACTGTTCTATAGGCTTTACACAGAAATATCAACGCCAACCTCAGGCTTTGTAGTAATTTACGGCGAGCAGCTCCGATGGTAGCCCTATCAGCCCACACAGGCGAGCCGTAGCATATACACCCGAGATAGGTTGCCCCGTAAATGATTTTAAGAGTATTAAAAGAGAGGCCCCATGTTGCCGTCGATATACTTGTAAGTGCAAAAAAGTTTCGCTTAGCTTTTTCCCCAACTGATTTAATATGTTCTATAAACGAGAAATTCTTTTCTAAAACTAAACCCAAATAACAGTTTGATATTTTGCGTTTTACAGTAACATTATTAAGTTTTACGCCCGGGGGGGATTTTAGTTCACCTTTAAGAAGGAGTTGGTAGGTTTTATGAGGAGCAAATGTAAGGCGATTTCTTTTACCCCATTCACTTATCATACTTAAGCAAGTTTGAGCCAGATTTTCCAATTCTCTCCTGGAGTTACCCTGTATAAGTAAGAGGCCATCGTCAGCATATGCCGTTAGAGAGCAGCGTGATGGCAAGGGTAATGTCAAGAAGTCATCAAAACCCAAGTTCCAAAGATACGGCGCGAGCACTGAGCCCTGGGGGCAACCCATGGTTAACGATTTAGTGACTCTGAAGTGACCAAGCTTAAGAGTTGCAGAGCCATGTACGAAATAAGATGTGATTATCGAATATATATTACTGTAACAACCGCGTAACTTAAGTTTTTGTAACAAAATTGGCCATCAAGTATTATCAAACGCCCCTGAAATATCTAGGAATATGGCCAAAACGTATTTACATTCGGACGAGTTTACAGCTTTCCTCACTGAGATAGCTGCGTCCACTTTCGATTTACCCGCAGTAAAACCAAATTGATTTCCGTGAAATTTTGGTCCTCCCGGCAGCAATCGCGGTACAATAAGTCGTTCTAGAAGCTTGCCTAAGGAAGGCAGTAACGTTATTGGTCGGTATGACTTAGGGTCTTCAGGCAGTTTATCGCCATTTTTTGGTATAATACGAATAAAACCGCTGCGCCAAGAACGCGGAAAAGTCCCTTCAGATATGCAACGATTAAAAACTTTTAGTATTGAATCACCGGATTGTTTTGTGGCTTCTATTATCATTTTGTTGGATATTTTATCTTCACCTGAAGCTTTGTTAACAGGTAGCGATTTCACAGTATTCATAAACTCATTAATTGTAGGAAGACTAGACATATAGGTAGCGGGTGGATTGTTTGCCCACTGTCTAATCTGCTTATGGTAGTCATTATCGTTCAAGGAACTATCATCAGGTATGAGCGAATTAAGTAAGGATTCCGTGGTCTCCTCTATGCCACTGGTGTAGGTATTATTGATTTTTATGTTTTGAATATAAGCTAAATCTATAGACCTATTTGCTTTAAACTCATGGTATAGGGGCGACCACGGGCCTTCTTTATCTAATTTATTGACTATTTTTCTAATAAGATTGCCTTTGGATTTCTCTATTGACGACCGGTAACGTGAACGAGCTATTTTGAGATTTATATATGCATTATTTAAAACATCGCCTACAATTTTACGTTTTTTTAGTTTATTATATTTTTTACGTGCTCTCGGAAATTCACATCGAACTTTAATTAAGTAGTTATTCCACCAATCGCATCTTCGAATATTAGTGATAGGGACGCGCCCTATGGCAATATCGGCACAGTAGGTAAAAGTGTCCGACATCATTACAGCACATTCCTCTGTTGTTAGTTCATCCCGGGTGAAATCCCTGGCATGCGCGGCAAAAAGAGCTCTGAAAAAATCCCAATCGGCCCCTTTGAGCCGATATCTATAGTTACCGTAAATAGCCGTAGGTCTTTGTGCCAACCGAGGAACAAACTCGTACACGATTAAGCGGTGATCACTGGATGAAGCGTCAGGCAAAACACGCCATCCATCTATTCGGACGTCTGAGCTTGAAAAAGTGACGTCAATAAAAGATTCGCCAGTAGGGCTACAATAAGTAGGCGGTGCATCAGGAGTGTTATGTATTGATAGATTCATCTCAGTGACGAAATCTTCGACGGCGTTCCGCCGTTCTGTATCGCTTGAACGGTATTTGCCATACCATAATGTAGAGGATGCGTTAACATCTGCGCCAATAATAATTTTGTGTCCTTTGAGGGACATCAAAACATGGCGCAAGTGATGTAAATGGGGACCGACAGGATCTGAATACTGAAAATAACAGCTCACTACGTAAACTTTCCAGGATGGGGATGATATTTCAGCGACAGCACAGTGTGACGTCATGAGGTTTCGCATAGCGCTTACCGTAAAATTAGTACGCGTTACGTAAATAGCAGCCCGTGATTTGTTGTCTAGCTGCACCAATTTATTTTTTAAACGCGCATATTGATATTGTTCTTGTACAAGCACTATATCTAAGTTGTATTCATTGACTAAAGTTTCCAACTCTGATGTCGCAACCCTATCGTTGTGAAGATTTAGCTGCCCTATTTTTAAGTAAGCCATATTAATATTTGGTATTTAGCACTAACTGCTCAAGTTTATGCTTAAATGTGGGGCAGTTGTCCGAGCCGCATTTGTGGTCGTGAGGTTTTTTATATGTTTTACACGATGCACAAACTGGTTTAAATTCTGGGTCATTGTGGTGCTTACATGATTTTGTGGGATGTGCTTCTGCGCATAAGGCACAGGTAGGTAATTTATTACTACAGTACTTGACAACATGCCCATATTGCTGGCAGTTTAAACACCGATCTACCTCTAAATCATCAATAAAGCGGCATGTAGCCCAGTCGATGAAAAGTTTTTCTTTAGTGCTGACTAAATGTTTTCTAATCTCCGGTTCGAGCTCAATTCCCACCCACTTGCGCCCATTAGCTACGTTACGCTTGCGCACAATTTTAGTTTTAGACGTAAAATCGTCTTCGCTGACTTTAAGATCACTATCTTTGATATTTTGCCTGTATAACGCCGTTAAAAAGACCTGGTCGTCCATTGACGACGGTATATCTTTTATAAGTATGCGCGGTCGTCGCCCGGATGGAGTTTGAAGTTTTAAACCCGCCGAACGAATGGCCTCGACAGAGCGAATTTTATTGAGTTGGGTTTCATTTGCCACTCGGAGTACAACGCCAGAATTGGAAGTTTTTTTAACGCCTACTATTTGAAAACCGTCGTCCGCGGGTTTTATAGCCTTCATAAGCGCTTCCTTGGTCGCCGACGAAGTCGCGTACTCCGCTGATCGCTCAGCGGTGGGATACGCAATAATTGAAGGAACCGGTTTTCGCGTCTGTACTATGGGGGCGGCGGTTTTTTTCGGTAAACGCAGTTTTAATTGTTCCGCGTACGTAGGAATCTCAGAATTGGTTTTATTTACGCAAAGATCTAACTGACGTTCTGCGTTCGCCAATTTAGTTTCATTGCATGAAGATTTAAGCGCAAGTAATGAAATAATACTGGTAAGGCGCTGCGTACAATCCATCACCGATAGCTTATTCGCGATATTCATACCCGAGTTGGAATCACTGACTAATTCGTTAACCTTTGACAGATAAACGGAAGCTTGTGTCACAAGATCGCAATAATTATATTCCGCACTGTTTGTATCGCTAATATTTAATGAAGACGAATAATCGGATTGAGATCCCCGAAAACGTTTTATGTCCGATTCCTGTTGACCATCGGGAGTACAAAACGTCGGTGACGCATCGTCTAACACTCGTTTGTTGAAGCCTGAAGGGGGCGTTCTGGGAGTCTGTTTACTTCTCCCAAACGCGTTTCGCCCTCTATCGGGGGGGACATCATTCATTTTTGACATGTTATTCACACGAAATAAGCAAGCGCTTTAATGTAAACAGCACGATAACTAATTTAGCACGATAACACGTAACTGTGACTATGACGCGGTACCCTCACAAGAAAAAAGTTAAACTTACTCACCGAACGATAATTTGAACTAAAATCCAGATATTACTTAATAAAACACTTAAAAAACTTACAGATTGTAGTATTTAGCACTAACACTAAAGCTAGAAACAAAACACAGGTCACAAAACAATCACGAAATAGCTGAAAAATAATATTATTTCACAGCGAACCTCCGACGCACTGAGCCGTAGCGTAGCGGGAAGGGAAGTGTGCAGGTGTGAGATGGAACACCGGGGTGGTTTTTAGTCAGTAGGAGTCTGACAGACCCCTCCGCCTCCCCCAAGGCGGAGGACATCCATACAGGATTTTCCACCCCTCAAAAAAAAACAAAAAAAGGTTAGTGTAATATTCTTGTTAGGTTAGTGTTATATTTTTGTTTGGTT
Source organism: Pseudoips prasinana (assembly GCA_951640165.1). Classification (NCBI taxonomy): domain Eukaryota; kingdom Metazoa; phylum Arthropoda; class Insecta; order Lepidoptera; family Nolidae; genus Pseudoips; species Pseudoips prasinana. Next base: position 22,881,080 of record OX621251.1, on the reverse strand, counting down.
AGGTTCTGGTGAGTATAATATTTTTGTTAGGTTAGGTTAGGTGAGTGCAATATTTTTGTTAGGTTAGGTTAGTGTGGGGCACGTGGTCGGAAAACCTCGTGTGTCCGAGACTACTGGTCCCATTCGACTATTTATAGTCGGTGGGAACAGAAGTTTTCGGATCGGTGTGCCCCGGGCGTGGGCGCTGGTTTTTTTCCTATGCTTGCATGGGGAGAAACCACCGTCCGTGGCCAATATTCCGACATCTCACGCCTCTGCTGTTCCTTCCATATTCTGGAGGGGAGGAGCAGCAGTGGCGCGCAGGCCTAAGCCTCGCCGGTGATGGGCTGAATGGCCGGTGCGTCAATCCGGTCACTAGCATACGGCAAACCCTTAGCCTCCGAGTATTACCCGGCGCGGGGGGTACCGGGGCGTAAACCGGTCTGTAGGGTAAAAAGATCAGGTAAGTCTTCTAGCAAAACAATACCCCAGGAGGGTACCGGCTCTGCCGGAGAATCCCTCCCGGGTCCTTCAGGGCCCGGCTGTCCCACCGTATCTGGGGGGGACACTAACAGACACGTTGTTTCCACGGAGGTCGCGGACAGGGCGCACACGCCCAGTATTGTGTGCCCAGTTTTGAGTGTCGAGGGACCCTCACCTGCAGCTAGCGAGCTGCGGGTGAGAGTCTCTAAAGAGAAGAGGAGTCTGGCTGACACAGCCAGACTGGCGGCCGAACCGCGGCGACGGCTACGACCGCGTTCATCTTCGCGTTCGCTGCTGCGTTCGCCATCGCGGTCACGGTCGCGCGATTCCGTGGGAAGCGACAAGTCAGCCGCTTCCTGCGTGTCCATGCCGGCTGAAAGGCCGAAGCCAGGAAAGAGAAGATTGGTGACTCAAGGTGCTCGCACAAATATTGTGCGAGCTAAGATACCAAATGACGGGGGGGACTTGGATGGGGATATTTCAGATATCCTCAACCCACTCCTCCCTCCTTCAACACGCGGGCAAAGAATTCTTTGCCCCGCGTGGAAGATATAGCGGAGGAGCTCCGACAGCAGCCTACGGCTGATGTTGGGGCTAGACTGCTCGAGGCTCTGTCCGTGGTGGAGAAGGCCACGGATAGGTCCTCGAACATCCAAGGGCCGCTAAAGCACGCCATTAGACGAAGTCTGCGCGAGGCGCAGGCCGCCACCTCTGAACTGCACGTTCGGACGTACGGGGGCGAGGCTGAGCGATTGGAGGTGGAGAACCGAGAGCTTCGTTCGAAGCTCTCCTCCCTCGAGGGACGTCTCGCCAAACTGTCGGCGGAGGTTGAGACCCTGCGCTCTTGTCAGGGGCCTCCCACAGTGACCCAGGTGAATGCTGCTACGACGACCAGTGTGCCACGGAAGGCTTCTAAGCCGGATGCAGGCAAGCCAAAGGCCACTGGACGAGAGAGCAGCTCCAACGCCGAGCAGGTGGCTGCCATTATGGAGGAGAAACTCGTCTCCTTCCGTGCAGCCCTCATGGCAGAGCTCTTCCCAGGAAGGGCCATCAGGCCCCCACTTGGGAAGCAGGCTGCGGCCATCCCTCCTCGTGGTGCCGAGGCGAAAAAGCCGAAAGCTCCAGCGCCGCCGCCACTCCCGACCCCTTCTACCTCGTCCAATAAGGACAAGAGGAAAAAGAAGCGGGAAAGGGAGAGGCAGCGTAAGAGAGCAGGTGTGCCTTTTGCGCCTGCGCAGGTTGCTGGTGCTTCGCAGAGCCAGCAGTCTAGTGCAGTGCATGCGAATGCGGGAGAGACCACATGGGCGAAAGTCGTTGGTCGCAAATCTGCGGCCAAGGCCAAAAAGACAGTGGCCCCTCCAAACACCGCTCCCGGAGGTGCATCGGGGAAACTCCCTCGTCCACCGAAAACGGCAGCGGTGCTCATAACGCGGGCAGAAGGGTCAGAGACTCCTCTTGCTGACCTTATAAGGACGGCGAAAGAAAAGGTCTGCCTTAAGGACTTTGGACTGGAAGGTGGTATCTTCCAGAAGAGAGCCTTAAACGGTGGCTTGGTCTTGAGAGTCTCCGGGCCCGACAATACCGCAAGAGCCGATGCCCTCGCGGCCAAACTAAGGGAAGTCGTAGCGGATACGGACGCTCGGATTTCGCGTCCTGTCAAGACCGCAGAAATGCGCGTCTTTGACCTGGACGAGACTGTCACCCCCGCAGCGATCGCGGTGGCCTTAGCGGGCACCGTCGGTTGCTCCGTGAATGACATCAAAGTAGGGCCTGTCCGAGTCCATGCGTCTGGGCTCAACACTGCGTGGGTCAGATGCCCGCTAGAGGCGGCCAATAAGCTCGCAGGCAAACGCGTGTGCGTTGGCTGGTCAGCAGCAAGGGTCGAGGCACTCAAGGCTAGACCCTTGCAGTGCTACAAATGCCTCGGGTTTGGCCACGTTAAGGCCAAATGCAACAGTCCCACAGATCGCAGCAAATGCTGCTATGTCTGTGGCGACCTTGGCCATAAGGCCGCAAATTGCAAAGCCAGCGAACCCAAGTGTCCGATCTGTACGGACCTTGGCGTCGCTGGCAAACATAGGATGGGAGGAAGCAAGTGCTTCCCTCCCAAAAATCGGACAGTACAGCGGCCGCAGGGTCCTCCAACTACACCGGTAGCGAATTCGTTCGCGCTGCTGGCTGGTCAGGAGTCTATGGATGCCTAAAATTCACGCCCCCATAAAAGATATTGCAGGGTAATTTAAACCACTGCCGTGCAGCGCAGGACCTCCTGCTACAGACGCTCGCGGAGTGGTCAGTTGCCCTTGCGGTGATATCGGAGCCCTATTCCATCCCGGATCACCCACGGTGGTTCGGGGTGGACGGGGGTTCCTTCGCTATTTACTGGGCAGAATTATCGGGTGGCCTCCATTGCCGCCTCATCCATGGTGGGACAGATTTTGTTGTCATCGAATAGGGCGACGCCGTAGTGGTGGGATGTTACATCTCTCCGAACTGCGGCCTTGCCCACTTCGAGGACACCATCGACAGACTGGGCAGCTGCATCCAGGGGCTACTCTCACGTCCACTGTTCGTCATGAGCGACTTCAATGCACACTCCAGGGTGTGGGGGGACGCTCGTGACGACCTGAGAGGGGAAGCACTGATAGAGTGGGCTGCATCACTTAATCTTCAGCTACTCAACCAAGGATCGACCAGTACTTGCGTGCGGTGGCAGGGGGAGTCGGTTGTCGACCTAACGTGGGCGACTGTCCCTGCTGCGCGCAGGGTGTCAGGCTGGAGAGTGGCTGAGGAGCTCGCAACTCTATCAGATCACCGGCACATTCTCATTGAGATGTCGGGCAGGTGCCCAAATGGCGAACTGGGACGCCAACAAAATGCCGCCCCGCGACGATGGGCCTTGAAGCGATTAGACAGAGATCTGCTTCTTGCTTCTGCCCTCGTCGCGGATTGGGAAGAGTTGGAGGACGAAGCCTCCCCGGAGGTGGTGGCGGCATGGTTCGGGGAAAAGATGACCACTATTTGTGACGTCGCCATGCCCCAACGAGGTCCTCCGTCTACTGGTGGTCAGCGGACTTAGCGCGGCTACGGGGGTCCTGCGTCTCTGCGCGCCGCTGTTATACTAGGACTAGAAGGAGACGGCGTGCCTCGGCCGACGAGATTGCAGAGGCTTACCGAGCATACCGCTTGGCCACCATGGCGTTCCAGTTCGCCATCAAGGAGGCAAAGACCAGGGCGTGGGAGGAGCTGATCGAGGGGATCAACAGGGATCCATGGGGGCGCCCGTACAAGATGGTTATGGGCAAGCTCAGACCATGGGTCCCTCCGCTCACCGAAACGCTCGACCCCGAGTTCGTGGGAAGAGTGGTAGACACCCTCTTCCCAAGGGCCGAGCCCGGTGACACGGTCGCTCCACCGCGATCTATACCGGACTGGACATCAGACATGGATGTGACGGAGGACGAGCTTGAGAGCGCAGTAAGGCGACTCGCGGCACGAAACACCGCCCCTGGGCCCGACGGTATCCCAGGTCGGGCCAGGGTGCTGGCCCGGGGCACGTGGTCGGAAAACCTCCTCGTGTGTCCGAGACTACTGGTCCCATTCGAATATTTATATTCGGTGGGAACAGAAGTTTTCGGATCGGTGTGCCCCGGGCGTGGGCGCTGGTTTTTTCCTATGCTTGCATGGGGAGAAACCACCGTCCGTGGCCAATATTCCGACATCTCACGCCTCTGCTGTTCCTTCCATATTCTGGAGGGGAGGAGCAGCAGTGGCGCGCAGGCCTAAGCCTCGCCGGACGGTGATGGGCTGAATGGCCGGTGCGTCAATCCGGTCACTAGCATACGGCAAACCCTTAGCCTCCGAGCATTACCCGGCGCGGGGGGCACCGGGGGGTAAACCGGTCTACAGGGTAGTAAGTTCAGGATGTCTTCTAGCAAAACAACACCCCAGGAGGGTACCGGCTCTGCCGGAGAATCCCTCCCGGGTCCTTCAGGGCCCGGCTGTCCCACCGTATCTGGGGGGGACACTAACAGACATGTTGTTTCCGCGGAGGTCGCGGACAGGGCGCACACGCCCAGTATTGTGTGCCCAGTTTTGAGTGTCGAGGGACCCTCACCTGCAGCTAGTGAGCTGCGGGTGAGAGTCTCTAAAGAGGAGAGGAGTCTGGCTGACACAGCCAGACTGGCGGCCGAGCCGCGGCGACAGCTGCGACCGCGCTAATCTTCGCGGTCGCTGCTGCGTTCGCCATCGCGGTCACGGTCGCGCGATTCCGTGGGAAGCGACAAGTCAGCCGCTTCCTGCGTGTCCATGCCGGCTAAAAGGCCGAAGCCAGGAAAGAGGAGATTGGTGACTCCAGGTGCTCGCACAAATATTGTGCGAGCTAAGATAGCAAATAACGGGGAGGACTTGGATGGAGATATTTTAGATATTCTAAACCCACTCCTCCCTCCTACAAATACGCGGGCGAAGAATTCTTTGCCCCGCGTGGAAGATATAGCGGAGGAGCTCCGACATCAGCCTACGGCTGATGTTGGGGCTAGACTGCTTGGGGCTCTGTCCGTGGTGGAGAAGGCCACGGATAGGTCCTCAAACATCCAAGGGCCGCTAAAGAACGCCATCAGGCGAAGTGTGCGCGAGGCGCAGGCCGCTACCTCCGAACTGCACACTCGGACTTACGGTGGTGAGGCCGAGCGGCTGGAGGTTGAGAACAGGGAGCTTCGTTCGAAGCTCTCCTCCCTCGAGGGACGTCTCGCACAATTGTCTGCGGAGGTTGAGACTCTGCGCTCTGGTCAGGGGACTTCCGTAGCGACCCCGGCGAAAGCAACGACAACCAGTGTCCCAGTGGCTTCTAAGCCTAAGCTTATGGCCACTGGACGAAAGGGCAACTCCAACGCCGAGCAGGTGGCTGCCATCATGGAAGACAAATTGGTGTCCTTCCGTGCAGCGCTCATGGCGGAGCTCTTCCCAGGTAGGGCCATCAGGCCTCCACTTGGCAAAAAGACTGTAGCCGTCACCCCTCGTGGAGCGGTGGCAGAAAGGCCGAAAGCTCCAGCGCCGCCGCCGATCCCGACCCCTTCTACCTCCTCCGATAAGGAAAAGAGGAAAAAGAAGCGGGAAAGGAAGAGGCAGCGCAAGAGAGCAGGTGTGCCTGTTGCGCCTGCGCAGGTTGCTGGCGCTTCGCGGAGCCGGCAGTCTAGTGCAGTGCATGCGAATAAGGGAGAGACCACATGGGCGAAAGTCGTTGGTCGCAAATCCGCGGCCAAGACCAAAAAGGCAGCGGCCACATTAAACACCGCTCCCGGAGGTGCAACGAGGCAACTCCCTCGTTCACCGAAAACGGCAGCGGTTTTAATAACGCGGGCAGAAGGATCAGAGACTTCTCTCGCCGACCTAATAAGGACGGCGAAGGAAAAGGTCTGCCTCAAAGACTTTGGACTGGAAGGTGGTATCTTCCAGAAGAGAGCCTTAAACGGTGGCTTGGTCCTGAGAATCCCTGGGCCCGACAATACCGCAAGAGCCGATGCCCTCGCGGCCAAACTAAGGGTAGTCCTGGCGGATACGGACGCCCGGGTTTCGCGTCCTGTCAAGACCGCAGAAATGCGCGTTCTTGATTTAGATGAGACCGTCACCCCCGCGGCGATTGCGGTGGCCCTAGCGGGTACCGTCGGTTGTTCCGCCAATGATTTTAAGGTGGGGCCCGTCCGGGCCCATCGGTCGGGATTAAACACCGCGTGGGTCAGATGCCCACTCGAGGCGGCCAATAAACTCGCAGGCAAACGCGTGTGCGTGGGCTGGTCCGCAGCAAGGGTCGTGGCACTCAAGGCTAGACCCTTGCAGTGCTACAAATGCCTCGGGTTTGGCCACGTTAAGGCCAAGTGCAGTAGTCCCACAGATCGCAGCAAATGCTGCTATGTCTGTGGCGACCAGGGCCATATGGCCGTAAACTGCAAAGCCAGCGAACCAAAGTGTCCGATCTGTACGGGCCTTGGTGTCGCTGGCAAACACAGGATGGGAGGAAGCAAGTGCTTCCCTCCCACAAACCGGACGTTACAGAGGCCGCAGGGTCCTCCCACTACGCCAGTAGCAAATTCGTTCGCGCTGCTGGCTAGTCAGGAGTCTATGGAGGTCTAAAATTCCCGCCCCCATCTAAGATATTGCAGGGTAACTTAAACCACTGCCGTGCAGCGCAGGATCTCCTGCTACAGACGCTCACGGAGTGGTCAGTTGCCCTTGCGGTGATATCGGAGCCCTATTCCATCCCGGATCACCCGAGGTGGTTCGGGGTGGACGGGGGTTCCGTCGCTATTTACTGGGCGGAATCATCGGGTGGCCTCCATTGCCGCCTCATCCATGGTGGGACAGATTTTGTTGTCATCGAATGGGGCGACGCCGTAGTGGTGGGATGTTATATCTCTCCAAACTGCGGCCTTGCCCACTTCGAGGACACCATCGACAGACTGGGCACCTGCATCCAGGGGCTACTCTCACGTCCACTGTTCGTCATGGGCGACTTCAATGCACACTCCAGGGTGTGGGGGGACGCTCGTGACGACCTGAGAGGGGAAGCACTGATAGAGTGGGCTGCATCACTTAATCTTCAGCTACTCAACCAAGGATCGACCAGTACTTGCGTGCGGTGGCAGGGGGAGTCGGTTGTCGACCTAACGTGGGCGACTGTCCCTGCTGCGCGCAGGGTGTCAGGCTGGAGAGTGGCTGAGGAGCTCGCAACTCTATCAGATCACCGGCACATTCTCATTGAGATGTCGGGCAGGTGCCCAAATGGCGAACTGGGACGCCAACAAAATTCCGCCCCGCGACGATGGGCCTTGAAGCGATTAGACAGAGATCTGCTTCTTGCTTCTGCCCTCGTCGCGGATTGGGAAGAGTTGGAGGACGAAGCCTCTCCGGAGGTGGTGGCGGCATGGTTCGGGGAAAGGATGACCACTATTTGTGACGTCGCCATGCCCCGGGCCAGGCCGACAACGAGGTCCTCCGTTTACTGGTGGTGAGCGGACTTAGCGCGGCTACGGGGGTCCTGCGTCTCTGCGCGCCGCCGTTATACTAGGACTAGAAGGAGACGGCGGCGTGCCTCGGCCGACGAGATTGCAGAGGCTTACCGAGCATACCGCTTGGCCACCATGGCGTTCCAGTTCGCCATCAAGGAGGCAAAGACCAGGGCGTGGGAGGAGCTGATCGAGGGGATCAACAGGGATCCATGGGGGCGCCCGTACAAGATGGTTATGGGCAAGCTCAGACCATGGGTCCCTCCGCTCACCGAAACGCTCGACCCCGAGTTCGTGGGAAGAGTGGTAGACACCCTCTTCCCAAGGGCCGAGCCCGGTGACTCGGTCGCTCCACCGCGATCTATACCGGACTGGACATCAGACATGGATGTGACGGAGGACGAGCTTGAGAGCACAGTAAGGCGACTCGCGGCGCGAAACACCGCCCCTGGGCCCGACGGTATCCCAGGTCGGGCCTGGGTGCTGGCCCTGTCGGTGCTAGGCGGTAAGCTGCGTCGCCTCTTCTCTCGCTGCCTCCACCTTGGGGTTTTCCCGTCTGAGTGGAAGGAGGCCAAGCTCGTCCTTATCCAAAAGAGAGGGAGAAATGCGGACTCTCCCTCTTCGTTCCGACCCATTTGCCTTCTGGACGAGGTGGGCAAACTCTTTGAGCGAGTAGTGTCCGCCCGTCTCAGCGGGCACCTGTCACGGGATGGGCCTGACCTGTCGGACTGCCAGTTCGGCTTCCGTCGCGGTCGTTCGACGGTGGACGCAATCCGGCGGGTCCAATCCCTGTCACAGGACGTCGTTCGGGAGGGGGGGGGGTGGCGATGGCTGTCAGTCTTGACATTGTCAACGCCTTCAACTCCCTCCCGTGGTGGGCAATAAGGGAGGCACTGGTTTACCACAACGTGCCCCCTTACCTACAGGGGATTGTTAGCTCGTATCTGAGCGATAGGCTCATCGTGTACACGGCTCGGGGCGGAGAGGGAATGTCAAGGGAGGTCGATCGCGGGGTTCCACAGGGATCTGTTTTAGGACCCCTCTTGTGGAACCTCGCTTTTGACGTGGTCCTCAGGACGAGGCTCCCCCTCGGCGTAGATGTCGTTTGCTATGCAGATGACACTCTCGTGTTGGCCAGGGGGAGCAATTTCACGGATGTGTCACGGCTTGCCGAACTGGGAGTAGCCTGCGTCGTCGGCAGTGTCCGCGGGCTGGGCCTTCAGGTAGCGCCTCATAAAACTGAGGCGCTTTGGTTCCACAGCCTCCGTCGGGGCAGGGAACCTCCCAGCACGCGGATTCAGGTGTGTGGTGAGGCAGTCCAAGTTGGGCAAACCCTTAAATACCTCGGGCTGACGCTGGACAGTAGGTGGGCTTTTGACGCCCACTTTGTCCAGCTGGTCCCCCGACTTCGCGGAGCGGCGGGCGCTCTCCAGCGTCTGCTGCCCAACCTCGGGGGACCCCGGGAAGAAGTCCGCCGCCTCTACTGTGGGGTTATCCGGTCTATGGCCCTCTACGGTGCTCCCATCTGGTCGTCTAGACTGGCGAGAGCTTCCCGCTGCAAAGCTCTTTTGAATAGCGTGCAGCGGGTGGTTGCCATCAGAGTGGTCCGTGGATACCGGACGATCTCCTTCGAGGCGGCGACTTTACTAGGACGATTCCCGCCACTGGACATCCTGGCGGACATGGACGCGAGAGTTTACGATCTCGTCCGTGCCCGCTCGGATGCCGGCGGCCAACAACCGGACTGGACAAACGTACGGCGGGACGCGCACCGACAGGCCTTAGAGATTTGGCGCGAGCGGCTTGAATTGCCGAGAGGCTCGCGTCAACGCTCTGTCGGTGCGGTCCTGCCGTGGTTTGACGCATGGCTTTTCCGGAAACGGGGCAGCCTAACCTTCAGGTTGACGCAGATACTCACCGGACACGGGTGCTTCGGTGAGTACCTGTGTCGAATAGGTAGAGAGGCGACACCGTCGTGTCACCATTGTGGCGGCGGCCCGGACTCGGCCCAACATACACTCGAGGAGTGCCCAGCTTGGGCCCCCGAGAGGCGAGTCCTGGTCGCTGAAATAGGATTGGACCTCTCGCTGCCATCAGTGGTTTCGGCTATGCTGGCGGCGACAACCGGATGGAACGCGGTGGCCTCATTCTGTGAAGCTGTTATGCTCAAGAAGGAGGCCTCCGAGCGCGAGAGGGAGCGCAACGATCCCTCCCGTAGGAGAACGAGACGGCGCCGATGAACTGGATATTGACACTAATATCCGCTTCATCGGCGCCGGCGCTGGGATCTAATCTCAGCGCGTGAGAGTATGCGGCGTCCGGCTGGCTTCTCCCCGGCTTGACGTCGCCCCTGGGACCGCTGGCGTTTGGAGGAGGGGAACTCCACTCGTCTTACATGAGCGGTCCCGGGAAGAGGTAACCTGCTGTAGCTCAGGTTGCCTAAACGCGCTTGTGCGTGAAGGGGAGGGAAGGAGGCATTTGGCCCCCTCCCGTCCCCGGAGGAGAGTCTCAGACGCTCAGTGTACAGCGGGGGTACTGGCGAGATCGTTCACGAGTACCCAAGCCCCCCGCTACAGGCATTGTGAGGCTGGCTACCATGGTGGTTTTAGTGCGTATCCCGGGACTAGCCCGAGTGAGTCCCACATAACCCGTCGCCTCCCCAAGCGGCGGGTATGCGTAAGTTTAATGCATTTCCACCATGTAAAAAAAAAAAAAAAAAAAAAAAAAAAAGGGTGCTGGCCCTGTCGGTGCTAGGCGGTAAGCTGCGTCGCCTCTTCTCTCGCTGCCTCCACCTTGGGGTTTTCCCGTCTGAGTGGAAGGAGGCCAAGCTCGTCCTCATCCAAAATAGAGGGAGAAATGCGGAATCTCCCTCTTCGTTCCGACCCATTTGCCTTCTGGACGAGGTGGGCAAACTCTTTGAACGAGTAGTGTCCGCCCGTCTCAGCGGGCACCTGTCACGGGATGGGCCTGACCTGTCGGACTGCCAGTTCGGCTTCCGTCGCGGTCGTTCGACGGTGGACGCAATCCGGCGGGTCCCCTGGTGGGCAATAAGGGAGGCACTGGTTTACCACAACGTGCCCCCTTACCTACAGGGGATTGTTAGCTCGTATCTGAGCGATAGGCTCATCGTGTACACGGCTCGGGGCGGAGAGGGAATGTCAAGGGAGGTCGATCGCGGGGTTCCACAGGGATCTGTTTTAGGACCCCTCTTGTGGAACCTCGCTTTTGACGCGGTCCTCAGGACGAGGCTCCCCCTCGGCGTAGATGTCGTTTGCTATGCAGATGACACTCTCGTGTTGGCCAGGGGGAGCAATTTCACGGATGTGTCACGGCTTGCCGAACTGGGAGTAGCCTGCGTCTACGGCAGGGGCTGGGCCTTCAGGTAGCGCCTCATAAAACTGAGGCGCTTTGGTTCCACAGCCTCCGTCGGGGCAGGGAACCTCCCAGCACGTGGATTCAGGTGTGTAGTGAGGCAGTTCAAGTTGGGCAAACCCTCAAATACCTCGGGCTGACGCTGGACAGTAGGTGGGCTTTTGACGCCCACTTTGTCCAGCTGGTCCCCCGACTTCGCGGAGCGGCGGGCGCACTCCAGCGTCTGCTGCCCAACCTTGGGGGACCCCGGGAAGAAGTCCGCCGCCTCTACTGTGGGGTTATCCGGTCTATGGCCCTCTACGGTGCTCCCATCTGGTCGTCTAGACTGGCGAGATCTTCCCGCTGCAAAGCTCTTTTGAATAGCGTGCAGCGGGTGGTTGCCATCAGAGTAGTCCGTGGATACCGGACGATCTCCTTCGAGGCGGCGACTTTACTAGGATGATTCCCGCCACTGGACATCCTGGCGGACATGGACGCGAGAGTTTACGATCTCGTCCGTGCTCGCTCGGATGCCGGCAGCCAACAACCGGACTGGACAAACGTACGGCGGGACGCGCACCGACAGGCCTTACAGATTTGGCGTCGCGTCAACGCTCTGTCGGTGCGGTCCTGCCGTGGTTTGACGCATGGCTGCTCCGGAAACGGGGCAGCCTAACCTTCAGGTTGACACAGATACTCACCGGACACGGGTGCTTCGGTGAGTACCTGTGTCGAATAGGTAGAGAGGCGACACCGTCGTGTCACCATTGTGGCGGCGGCCCGGACTCGGCCCAACATACACTCGAGGAGTGCCCAGCTTGGGCCCCCGAGAGGCGAGTCCTGGTCGCCGAAATAGGATTGGACCTCTCGCTGCCAGCAGTGGTTTCGGCTATGCTGGCGGCGACAACCGGATGGAACGCGGTGGCCTCATTCTGTGAAGCTGTTATGCTCAAGAAGGAGGCCGCCGAGCGCGAGAGGGAGCGCAACGATCCCTCCCGTAGGAGAACGAGACGGCGCCGATGAACTGGATATTGACACTAATATCCGCTTCATCGGCGCCGGCGCTGGGAGCTAATCTCAGCGCGAGAGAGAATGCGGCGTCCGGCTGGCTTCTCCCCGGCTTGACGTCGCCCCTGGGACCGCTGGCGTTTGGAGGAGGGGAACTCCACTCGTCTTACATAAGCGGTCCCGGGAAGAGGTAACCTGCTGTAGCTCAGGTTGCCTAAACGCGCTTGTGCGTGAAGGGGAGGGGAGGAGGCATTTGGCCCCCTCCCGTCCCCGGAGGAGAGTCTCAGACGCTCAGTGTACAGCGGGGGTACTGGCGAGATCGTTCACGAGTACCCAGACCCCCCGCTACAGGCATTGTGAGGCTGGCTACCATGGTGGTTTTAGTGCGTATTCCGGGACTAGCCCGGCGAGTCCCACATAACCCGTCGCCTCCCCAAGCGGCGGGTATGCGTAAGATTTGCATTTCCACCATGTAAAAAAAAAAAAAAAAAAAAAACCTTAGGTTAGTGTAATATTCTTGTTAGGTTAGTGTTATATTTTTGTTAGGTTAGGTTCTGGTGAGTATAATATTTTTGTTAGGTTAGGTTAGGTGAGTGCAATATTTTTTTATTTTTATTTTTGTTACGTTATATTAGGTTTGGGAGAAGAACGACCGTCTCCGATCGGAGCTGGAGGACCTCAAGCGGCTGGTTGCCGCCCAAAGGACAGCTCCCGCCGGGTCCTCTCCTGTGGCGACCCCATCGCCGGCTCCAACGCCGGCCTCTTTCTCGACCCCTGCACTTGTGGATGCGGAGGTCGAAAAGATCGTCCGCGTCTGCATGATGCAGTGCGGTAAGATGGTCGGTGCCCGCTTCGAGGCCATAGAGGCGAGGCTCCTCCCAGCGGAGTCCATCCACCCTCCACTCGCCGGGGACGGGCGGAGGAGGGAGGTTGTCCACGAACGGGGCCCGGCGGCCGCGGTGGCCGCGGTGGCTAAACCAAGCCGACCTGGAAGGACAGTGGCCTCAAAGCCCGCGTCCCAAATGCCGACCTCCCGGACAGCGGGACCTCCAGCGGCGCCTCCGGCGGCTGCGCCTGGGCCTAGCACTGAGGCCTGGTCGACAGTCGTCAAAAGGGGCCGCAAAAAGAAGAAGGCGGCGCCGCCGGCACCAACACCGGCACCCCAGAAGGCGAAGGGACCGCCTAAGGTCAGAGCCCCACGCTCCGCGGCTGTAGTGATAACACTGCAGCCCAGAGCCGTTGAAAGGGGATTACATACAAGGCGGTCCTGACGGAGGCAAAAGCCAAAGTCGCGTTCCCCGACCTTGGCACACCGTCCGGCTTCAGGATAAAGTCGGCGGTGACGGGGGCGCGGCTGCTTGAGGTGTCGGGTGACTCCAGTGGGGCGAAAGCGGACATCCTGGCCGCCAAGTTGAGAGAGGCCCTCAACCCGGAGGACGTGCGGGTGTCCAGGCCGGTAAAGACCGCGGAGCTGCGCGTCGACGGCCTGGATGACTCGGCGACTCCGGCTGAGGTCTTGGCGGCCATCGCCCGGGTCGGGGGATGTCGACCCGAGGATGTGCGGACGGGCGACATTCGCGCCGACGCCTCCGGACTCGGATTCATCTGGGTGCGGTGTCCGGTGGCGGCGGCGAATAATGTCGCCAGTGCTGGGCGACTGTTGGTGGGATGGGTTGCGGCCAGGGTCAAGCTGGTGCAGCCCAGGGCTATGCGGTGCTACCGATGCCTGGACATTGGGCATGTCCGGGCGCGGTGCACCGCTGAAACGGACCGCAGCGAGGAGTGTTATCGCTGCGGCCAGCCCGGCCACAAGGCGGCCCAGTGCTCTGCGGCGCCAAACTGCAGCCTCTGTACAGCTGCAGGGAGGCCCGCGGGGCACAGAGCGGGCGGGAAGCCCTGTGGTGCTACCGCCACGAGGAAGAAAAAGGGAGCCAAGGCTGCCGGGGGCTCTTTACCCCCCCGACAGCCTGGCTGCTCTTCGGCCGACTCCCGGCCTGAGATGGGTGCGGAGGGAATGGATACGGCCTAATGGCGCTGTTCCATTTCCTCCAGGGCAACATCAACCACTGCGCCAGAGCTCAGGATCTCTTGCTCCAGAGCATGGTGGAGTGGTCGATTCGCGTGGCGGTGGTCGCCGAGCCGTACTTTGTCCCCCCCAGGGATAACTGGTTGGGAGACTTGGACGGCTTGGTGGCCATCATTGGCGGGGCTCTGGTCCACCCGTCCCGAGGGCACGGCTGGGTAGCAGCCCTCGTGGACGGAATTGGTACGATTGGGGCGTATTTTTCACCCAGCAAGAGTCTCGCCGACTTCGAGACTTCGAGTTGGGTGCCGTCGTAGGCCGGCTCCACCCTCGTCCCGTGCTGTTGCTCGGGGATCTCAACGCCAAGTCTTCTGCGTGGGGATCTCCGGTGACGGATGCCCGGGGTGAGGTGCTGGAGGAGATGGCGGTCACCACTGGCCTGACCGTCTTAAATCGGGGGTCGGTCCACACTTGCGTGCGGCAGCGGGGCGGTTCAATAGTGGACGTCTCGTTCGCTAGCCCTGCTGTCGCGAGCCGTGTCCGCGACTGGCGTGTCGCCGTGGAGGTGTAGACGTTGTCGGATCATCGGTACATCCGTTTCGACGTCTCCGCCCAGACCACTGGCGGCCGCGGTCCACCGGCCCCGCGGGTGGACGGTCCACGCTGGGCGCGTAAGCGCATCGACAGGGAACGTCTCTAGGAGGCCGCCATTGTCCAGGCCTGGTACCGAGAGTCGGCGACGAACGGACCCGTCGACGTTGAAGAGGAGGCGCTGTGGTTCCGCGGGGCGATGACGCAAATCTGCGACGCGTCTATGCCCCGGGTCCACACACATACAGGAAGGCGCCAGGTGTACTGGTGGACCGCCGAGATCGCGCAGTTGCGCGTCGCGTGCGTGGCGGTCAGACGCCAGTACACCCGATACCGGAGGAGACGTCGTCGGGTCCCTGACGAAGAGGCCGCGCTGTATGAGGTGTACCGCGCGGCGAAGGAGGCTCTGCGGCTGGCCATCGGTGAAGCCAAGACGCGAGCCAGGGAGGAGATGTTGGAGACTCTGGATGGAGATCCGTGGGGGCGCCCTTATCGTGCGGTTCGAGGGAAACTTCGAGCCGCGGCGCCTCCACTCACGGAGAGTCTCCAACCCAAGCTGCTGGAGGAAGTAGTGGCAGCCCTCTTCCCGGCAAGAGCAGAGCACACGCCACCACCGATGGCTTTGCCCACAGCCGCAGAGCCTACAGAGAATAACGCCATCAGCGTCCCAGAGGTAACACAAGAAGAGTTGAGGGCGGCCGTGATGCGGCTCCGGGCCAAGAACGTGGCTCCGGGGCCCGACGGGATTCACGGTTGTGCGTTGGCTCTCGCTCTGAAAGAGCTAGGTCCCCAACTGACGGGACTCTACACAGCGTGCCTTGAGCGGGGCCAGTTTCCCACTTTGTGGAAACATGGTCGTCTGGTCCTGCTCAGAAAGGCGGGGCGCCCTGCAGACTCGCCGTCCGGGTAATCCGCTGCTCGAGCGGATAATCGCAGCCCGCCTCGTCGGCCACTTGTGCGGAGAGGGGCCGGACCTGGACGAGAGCCAGTTCGGCTTTCGGCATGGGCGCTCTACCATCCACGCTGTGTCGAGGGTGAGAGTCCTGGCGGAGGAAGCGGTGTCCCGGGGTGGGGTGATGTTGGCGGTGTCCTTGGACATCTCCAACGCCTTCAACAAGGGCAGGGTCCCTGGAATTGCATTCGGGAGGCACTGCGATATCATCGGGTGCCTTCCTACCTCCGCCACATCGTTGGGGCTTACCTGGCGGAAAGGTGTATCACCTACGTGGGACAAGATGGCGGACACCGGCACTCAATGTCGTGCGGTGTTCCACAGGGTTCGGTTTTGGGCCCACTCCTGTGGAACATCGGGTACGACTGGGTGCTGAGGGGCGAACTCCAGCCGGGCGTGGACCTGACGTGCTATGCGGACGACACGCTGGTCACGGCCCGTGGGAGTTCGCACAGGGAGGCAGCGTTGCTGGCGACGGCTGCGGTCTCACAGGTGGTGAGCCGCATCCGGCGCCTTGACCTGGAGGTGGCCCTCAACAAGTCGGAGGCCATGATGTTCCATGGTCCCCGGCGGGCGCCGCCGCCCGGATCACACATTGTGGTCGGGGGGGTCCGGATCGCTGTCGAGCCTACCATGAAGTACCTGGGATTGGTGCTCGACAGCCGGTGGGACTTCGGACCCCACTTCCGGCGGCTGGTGCCTAAGTTGATGGGCGCGGCTGGGGCGCTATCAACGCTGCTTCCCAATCTGGGGGGCCCGAGCGCAGCCTGTAGGCGACTCTACATGGGGATCGTGCGATCGATGGCCCTGTACGGCCCCGATCTGGGCGGCTGGCCTGACGGCCGGTAGCATTGCTGTTCTGCGGAGACCGCAGAGAGCTATGGCCGTCAGAGTCATCAGGGGATATCGCACGGTCTCCTACGAGGCGGCCTGTGTACTGGCCGGATCCCCGCCCTGGGACCTCGAGGCGAAAGTACTCGCGTCACTGTACCGGTGGCGCGAGGAGATGCTGGCGCAAGGCGGCCGATGCAGCGACACATGGAGCTGCGTCGGTCGCAGCTTCGCGAGGCCCTAGCCCGCGGAATGGCGGGACAGGCTCTCGCGCCCAACCGCCGGCCTCGTCACTATCGAGGCGGTCCGGCCGGTACTCGAGCGTTGGCTCGGGAGGAGGCACGGCTCCCTGTCGTTTCGGGTGACGCAGGTACTCTCAGGGCATGGCTGCTTCGGGAAGTACCTGTGTCGCATAAACAGGGAGCCGGACGCCCGGTGTCACCACTGCGTCGACTGTCGGGAGGACACGGCGTTGCATACGCTGGCAGAGTGTGCCGCTTGGGAGGAGCAGCGCCGTGCCCTCATTTCTGGAGTAGGCAGTGACCTGTCGCTGCCGGCCGTCGTAAACTCGATGGTTTTTTTTTTTTTTTTTTGGGCTAACTAGCCTCCGACGACAACTGCCACTATCATATTGTGGCACTATTGGATTCTGGGGTAAATAATTTTTTCAGTATTGTCTTTATTAGATTCTGGGGTAAATAATTTTTTCAGTATTGTTTTTTATTATTACATTAGAGGTTAAAATTCTTATGTTATTACATTTCTTATATATTATTCTTATATTACATTTGGGTATTTTATTATTCTATTCATTTATTCCTTTATTAGGATTACAATTTTCACATTTCTTTCTACTGTTGATAATTTACAGCTTATATCCTATTTTACATTTGTTTACTTTATTCGTTTATATATTATTACATTTTGTTTCTTATTTATAATTACGTATCTATTTAATTTTTTTCTTATTTCTAATATACATTCGTGTTACTACAAATAATTATTAATATTCTACTTATTTATATTATATTCTTTTCCTTTGGTATTGCATTGTGTTCTTACTACTATATAACAATTATTACATTTATAGACATCACAATTTCATCAATTTAATTATTATAGTTCATTTCTAATTTCTATGACTAGATAAAATCATTACAATAAATTAAATCCTAATGTGAAATTCCTAAGTCTATAACTAGCCTAAGTATCGCCCTGTATCTACATCCTAGACCACCGTGCTACCATTGTTGCGGGCAACTGCAATTATTATCTTGCGTGCATAACGCAGGAAGATATCCCTATCGTTTTTATCTTGCATTATGCCCGCGTAGGAGTCAGCCTCTATAACATTCGTCATTTGTTGCTGCGCGTCATGTCTCCAAGCCGAAAATCTGGGGCAATGATCGATTACGTGGTCTATTGTTTCGGTTTCATCCGGGTCACAAGGACATTGTGCGCTTGTCTTTAATTTGAACCGATAGAGATACTCACCGAAGCCACCGTGCCCCGTCCACAGCTGCGTAGTAATGTTACTGACAGGGATTTTACGGATCGTATTGTGAGCTTCTCTTAGGTTTGGCCAAAAGAGTTTGGTGATACGACCCGTATCTGCACTGGTGTAACGATCCTGCCAGATGTCCAACGTGTTCTGTCTAATAAGGCGTTGTATGTGGCAGATTGGCACCTTGTCATATGCTGGTCGGGTTTTCTTCGTCAGTGCTGCCTGCTTCGCTAGGGTATCTGCTCTTTCGTTCCCGACAATACCCTCATGCGCCTTTACCCAGTAAAGGTTGATTGTTATACCTTCTATATGCAGCTTCCTTATACTATTTTGTATGGTTGCTACTACTGGGTGGGTATTGTCGGGGCGAGCTATTGCCTCCAAGGCAAACCTCGAGTCACTTATTATATTAAACAGGCGTTTTTAGGACCTCCGGACAGTTTCCAGTGCTTTAGCTATCGCCACTAGTTCAGCCTGATATACGGTATTTTAGCATGCTAGTGTGAAGTTGGTGTTCCGTATCTCCACGCCGTCGTCCCACAGGGTGGCTGCGCCACCCACCTTACCCTCTATCTTGCTGCCGTCTGTGTAAAGCTTAGGACCCCGGATTTCGTCTACCTCTTCCTGCGTGTGGAGGAGGCCGTGCGCTATTACTTTCCGTTCTGAGGGGTGTGGTAGGTCGAACACGCTTATTTTCCGCTCTAGCGATCTTCCCGGCAGATCTTGTAGCGGTTTACCCCTTTTATGTTCATATAAAGCAGCGGCCTCCCTCACACGGAGGTCCAGTGGCAGCAGGCCAGATAGGCACATTACCGAAGCAAGAGACGCCGTTCGGTGAGCGCGCGCAATCAATATTCCGAATTTTCGGCTGACTTGGTTGAGCCTTCTTATTATGTACTTTTTCTCGGCGTTCCCTGCCCAAATGCTCGCCGCGTACAGAACAGTAGGCTCAACCACAGCCGTATATAGCAGTCTATTGATTGCCGCACTCGTTCCCTACGTTTGTCTCGTTGCTCCGGCAGCTCGTTGGTAAAATTTTATGGACTTGCGGCACACCTCAGCTATGTGGTTTTTAAATGTCAGCGCATTGTCGATGGTGACACCTAACACTTTGACCTCTTGTACCAGGTTTAGGCTGACGTTGTTTAGTGTGAAGTTAGGTGTATCCCATTTTAATTTTTTGGTTACTACCATAGCTTGGGTTTTGTGTGCCGCAAATCTCATCTTACTAGTTTTGCCCCATGTCGCAACTACATCCAGGGCCCTATTGACGGCAGCTGACAGCTCCAGGGACGTGTTGGCTGACGCTATGATCAGGATGTCATCCGCGAAGGCCTGGATATGGGCTTCCAGTTTCTCTGCCTCTTGTAGGTTCCAAAATAATGGTCCGCAAGTAGACCCCTAGATACAACCTCGAGTGGTGGTCTTGATCACCTCGGCTCCAGCGTATTGGACATTCACCCTGCGGTTACTTAGATAACTTTGTACCAGCAGGGTGATCTCAGTTGGGCAATTAGCTTTTATAAGCTGGTGCATTATTAGGGGCCACCAAGCTCCATCAAATGCTCCCTCAATGTCCAGAGAGACCACAGCGACCAGTTTTTTAGCTCGTACTCCATCCCTTATAAGACATACCGCATCGTACAGGGCGTCCTCCGTGCTCCGCTGTGGAACGAAGCCGTACTGCCTCGGACTCATCGTAGCTTCCCTTCCTAGCTGCCACTGTATTCTGGCGGTATACAATTTTTCAAGAATCCTGCCTAATACCGGTAGTAGACCTATTGGTCTGTATGATTTAGGTATTTTGTAGTTTTCTTTAAACGGCTTCGGCAGGATTCTTACTGTCGCCGTTTTCCACACGGCCGGGAAATGACCCAGCCTCAGGCATCTGTTGGCTAGTCCCAGGAATACCCCATCCGAGGCTATTATTGCCCGTTTACATATATCGGCGGTGAACCCGTCTGCTCCTGGTGCCTTTTTAGGGCATATTTTCCTTAGGATCTCTTCGAGTTCACCGCACGTAAAGTCTGGCGTAGCCTCGGCAGTGTCCCCAGTTCTCAGTCTCTCTGTGTATTCTTTGATTGACTGGCGTATGTCCCTATGTATCTCGTCGTCAGTTGCCGGGTCATCACCCTGGTAAAAGGTGGCAGTCAGAAGGTTCGCCGAGTCCTTGGCGTCCAGTTCCATGCCTGTGGTATTTTCAAGAAGGCAGTCGGTTGCACAACTGGTGTGCGTTATGGTTCTATAAATACCGCTCCACATGGATTCGGTGTCCTGTCCGGTGCAGTATGTCTTCCAGCTATTTATCCTGGTCGCCTCCATGGTCTCCTTATACTGCTGGAGTGTATCTAGGTACTCGTCCACCACCCTCTGTCTCCGTTGAGGATTTGCGTTTCTGATCCTGCTACGGCGCCGGATCACAAGCCTTTTTAGGTCCGTTAGTTCCTTCGTCCACCACCAACCTGCTTTCCCTTTAGTGGGATCGCTGCTTTGCATGCCTTGTCTACCGCATTGCAGAAATCGACCGTCAACTGCTCCAAAGTTCTGGCTTCATTGGTCAACTCGACAACGCTCATATCCAGGCTAGATGCTTCCATTTGTTCTTTCAGAGCGCTGTCGAATCTCTCCCAATTTGCCTTGGATGTGTTGAACTTCCTGGTTGACGGTCTGTTCCCGGGTGTTTCGGCTCCGCAAAGATTCAGCTGCATCGTTATGGCTCTGTGATCCGACGTCGTAACAAGATCAGCATCCACCTTCCATCCTGACATCCTGGTCGCCACCCTGCTGGTACAGGCCGTGATGTCGGGGATACTCTCACACAACTTACCTCCTCTGATTACGCTGAATGTTGGCGTAGTGCCAGTGTTTAATACCGTCATATCAAGCTGAACCAGTAGCTCAGCGAATGCCGTGCCTCTGGGATCTTCTTCTTTTGATCCCCACCAGTAGCTCTTGGCATTGGCATGTAGCCCTGCCCCTGCCAGTAAGATGTTTTGTGTCCCTAAGCTATGTGCTACCCGCTGTAAACGGTGCACGTATGGCTCTATGTCTCTATCTGGTTCAAAATAGACGTTAATGATGCCCACGTGTAGCTGCCCCAGACTTATCACGACACAGACGATATTCGCGCAGCTTAAGCTGGTTTTTTCCGTTATTAACAGATTGTCATTTAAGATGACAATTGCTGCTTTTATTGGGACGTCTTGGGTAGCAGTTTGTAGTACCCTTTGACTGCCTATATTTACCCGACCTCTTGCTCCTATGTAGGGTTCCTGAACCAGAAGTATGTCGTATACCCGGTCCTTAGCCTCTCGTAGGCACTCCTGTGTGGCTATCTGGCCCCTGCCCAGGTTTACCTGTAGGATTTTTAATGCGGTCATCGGACGATTGGCTGTAGTCCCCGTACACGTGGACTGCGGTTGTGGGTCCAGGTCATCCTTAGCAATAGGAAACGGTCGCTCTGGTCATCCGGTCCCATTTGGTCTTCGTTGGGCATTCAAGTTTATATGCCGGATGACCAGTCGACCGTGCCCCACCCTCTTTGCAATTTGCACATTTGGGCTCTTTGTCCTTGTTACCGCAGTCCCGCGTGTCGTGGGGGTCCGCACAATAGCCGCACCTTGGGTTTTCCGCCTTGCAGTTGCGGGCAAAGTGGCCAAAGGACATGCACCGGTAGCATTGTACTACCGGTGTCTGGTCCAGGGCCCATACCACCTGATAATCTATTTTGACCTTCTCACCGCAAAGTTGTTTATATATTTTGGGTGCGACCTCCATAATAATATTATTTAGTGCAGTGGTACGGGACCTTTTTTTTTTTTTATTTATTTTTTTTTTTTTTTTACATGGTGGAAATGCATTAAACTTACGCATACCCGCCGCTTAGGGAGGCGACGGGTTATGTGGGACTCTCCGGGCTAGTCCCGGGATACGCACTAAAACCACCATGGTAGCCAGCCTCACAATGCCTGTAGCGGGGGGTCTGGGTACTCGTGAACGATCTCGCCAGTACCCCCGCTGTACACTGAGCGTCTGAGACTCTCCTCCGGGGATGGGAGGGGGCTAAATGCCTCCTCCCCTCCCCTTCACGCACAAGCGCGTTTAGGCAACCTGAGCTACAGCAGGTTACCTCTTCCCGGGACCGCTTATGTAAGACGAGTGGAGTCCCCCTCCTCCAAACGCCAGCGGTCCCAGGGGCGACGTCAAGCCGGGGAGAAGCCAGCCGGACGCCGCATACTCTCTCGCGCTGAGATAAGCTCCCAGCGCCGGCGCTGATGAAGCGGTTATTGGTGTCAATATCCAGTTCATCGGCGCCGTCTCGTTCTCCTACGGGAGGGATCGTTGCGCTCCCTCTCGCGCTCGGTGGCCTCCTTCTTGAGCATAACAGCTTCACAGAATGAGGCCACCGCGTTCCATCCGGTTGTCGCCGCCAGCATAGCCGAAACCACTGCTGGCAGCGAGAGGTCCAGTCCTATTTCAGCGACCAGGACTCGCCTCTCGGGGGCCCAAGCTGGGCACTCCTCGAGTGTATGTTGGGCCGAGTCCGGGCCACCGCCACAATGGTGACACGACGGTGTCGCCTCTCTACCTATTCGACACAGGTACTCACCGAAGCACCCGTGTCCGGTGAGTATCTGCGTCAACCTGAAGGTTAGGCTGCCCCGTTTCCGGAGCAGCCATGCGTCAAACCATGGCAGGACCGCACCGACAGAGCGTTGGCGCAAGCCTCTCGGCAATTCAAGCCGCACGCGCCAAATCTGTAAGGCCTGTCGGTGCGCGTCCCGCCGTACGTTGGTCCAGTCCGGTTGTTGGCCCCCGGCATCCGAGCGGGCATGGACGAGATCGTAAACTCTCGCGTCCATGTCCGCCAGGATGTCCAGTGGCGGGAATCGTCCTAGTAAAGTCGCCGCCTCGAAGGAGATCGTCCGGTATCCACGGACCACTCTGATGGCAACCACCCGCTGCACCCTATTCAAAAAAGCTTTGCAGCGGGAAGCTCTCGCCAGTCTAGACGACCAGACGGGAGCACCGTAGAGGGCCATAGACCGGATAACCCCACAGTAGAGGGGGCGGACTTCTTCCCGGGGTCCCCCAAGGTTGGGCAGCAGACGCTGGAGTGCGCCCGCCGCCCACGAAGTCGGGGGGCTAGCTGGACAAAGTGGGCGTCAAAAGCCCACCTACTGTCCAGCGTCAGCCCGAGGTATTTGAGGGTTTGCCCAACTGGGACCGCCTCACTACACACCTGAATCCGCGTGCTGGGAGGTTCCCTACCCCGACGGAGGCTGTGGAACCAAAGCGCCTCAGTTTTATGAGGCGCTACCTGAAGGCCCAGCCCGCGGACACTGCCGACGACACAGGCCACTCCCAGCTCGGCAAGCCATGCCACATCCGTGAAATTGCTCCCCCTGGCCAATACGAGAGTGTCGTCTGCATAGCAAACGACATCCACGCCTAGGGGGAGTCTCGTCCTGAGGACCGCGTCAAAAGCAAGGTTCCACAAGGGGGGTCCTAAAACAGATCCCTGTGGAACCCCGCGATCGACCTCCCTTGACATTTCCTCTCCGCCCCGAGCCGTGTACACGATGAGCCTATCGCTCAGGTACGAGCTAACAATCCCCTGTAGGTAGGGGGGCACGTTATGGTAAACCAGTGCCTCCCTTATTGCCCACCACGGGAGAGAGTTGAAGGCGTTGACAATGTCAAGACTGACAGCCATTGCCACCCCTCCCTCCCGAACGACGTCCTGTGACAGGGATTGGACCCGCTGGATTGCGTCCACCGTCGAACGACCGCGGCGGAAGCCGAACTGGCAGTCCGACAGGTCAGGCCCATCCCGTGACAGGTGCCCGCTGAGACGGGCGGACACTACTCGCTCAAAGAGTTTGCCCACCTCGTCCAGAAGGCAAATGGGTCGGAACGAAGAGGGAGAGTCCGCATTTCTCCCTCTCTTTTGGATGAGGACGAGCTTGGCCTCCTTCCACTCAGACGGGAAAACCCCAAGGTGGAGGCAGCGAGAGAAGAGGCGACGCAGCTTACTGCCTAGCACTGACAGGGCCAGCACCCAGGCCCGGCCTGGGATACCGTCGGGCCCAGGGGCAGTGTTTCGCGCCGCGAGTCGCCTTACTGCGCTCTCAAGCTCGTCCTCCGTCACTTCCATGTCGGATGTCCAGTCCGGTGTAGATCGCGGTGGAGCGACCGTGTCACCGGGCTCGGCCCTTGGGAAGAGGGTGTCTACCACTCTTCCCACGAACTCGGGGTCGAGCGTTTCGGTGAGCGGAGGGACCCATGGTCTGAGCTTGCCCATAACCATCTTGTACGGGCGCCCCCATGGATCCCTGTTGATCCCTTCGATCAGCTCCTCCCACGCCCTGGTCTTTGCCTCCGAGATGGCGAACTGGAACGCCATGGTGGCCAAGCGGTATGCTCGGCAAGCCTCTGCAATCTCGTCAGCCGAGGCGCGCCGTCTCCTTCTAGTCCTAGTATAACGGCGGCGCGCAGAGACGCAGGATCCCCGCAGCCGCGCTAAGTCCGCTGACCACCAGTAGACGGAGGACCTCGTTGTCGGCCTGGCCCGGGGCATGGCAACGTCACAAATAGTGGTCATCTTTTCCCCGAACCAGGCCGCCACCACCTCCGGAGAGGCTTCGTCCTCCAACTCTTCCCAATCCGCGACGAGGGCAGAAGCAAGAAGCAGATCTCTGTCTAATCGCTTCAAGGCCCATCGTCCCGGGGCGGTATTTTGATGGCGTCCCAGCTCGCCACCTGCGCTTCTGCCTGACATCTCAATGAGGATGTGCCGGTGGTCTGACAGAGTTGCGAGCTCCTCAGCCACTCTCCAGCCCGACACTCGGCGAGCAGCAGGGGCAGTCGCCCACGTTAGATCGACAACCGACTCCCCCTGCCACCGCACGCAAGTACTCGTCGAACCTTCGTTCAGCAGCTGAAGATTAAGCGTAGCCGCCCACTCTATCAGCGCTTCCCCTCTCAGGTCATCACGGGTGTCTCCCCACACCCTGGAGTGTGCGTTGAAGTCACCCATGACGAACAGTGGACGAGAGAGGAGACCCCGGATGCACGTGCCTAGTCTGTCAATAGTATCCTCGAAGTGGGCAAGGCCGCAGTTAGGAGAGATGTAACATCCCACCACTACGGCGTCGCCCCATTCGACGACAGCAAAATCTGTCCCACCATGGATGAGGCGGCAATGGAGGCCACCCGATGATTCCGCCCAGTATAAAGCGACGGAACCCCCGTCCACCCCGAACCACCTTGGGTGATCCGGGATGGAATAGGGCTCCGATATCACCGCAAGAGCAACCGACCACTCCGCGAGAGATCCTGCGCTGCACGGCAGTGGTTTAAGTTACCCTGCAATATCTTGGATGGGGGCAGGAATTTTAGGCCTCCATTGTCTCCTGACCAGCCAGCAGCGCGAACGAATTCGCTACTGGCGTAGTGGGTGGACCCTGCGGCGTCTGCATTGTCCGGCTTTTGGGAGGGAAGCACTTACTTCCTCCCATCCTATGTTTGCCAGCGACGCCAAGGTCCGTACAGATCGGACACTTCAGTTCGCTGGCTTTGCAGTTTACGGCCTTATGGCCCTGGTCGCCACAGACATAGCAGCATTTGCTGCGATCTGTGGGACTACTGCACTTGGCCTTAACGTGGCCAAACCCGAGGCATTTGTAGCACTGCAAGGGTCTAGCCTTGAGTGCCACGACCCTTGCTGCGGACCAACCCACGCACACGCGTTTGTCTGCGAGTTTGTTGGACGCCTCGAGTGGGCATCTGACCCACGCGGTGTTTAATCCCGACCGATGGGCCCGGACGGGCCCCACCTTGAAATCATTGGCAGAACAACTGACGGTACCCGCTAGGGCCACCGCAATCGCCGCGGGGGTGACGGTCTCATCTTAATCAAGGACGCGCATTACTGCGGTCTTGATAGGACGCGAAACCCGAGCGTCCGTATCCGCCAGGACTTCCCTTAGTTTGGCCGCGAGGGCATCGGCTCTTGCGGTATTGTCGGGCCCAGGGACTCTCAAGACCAAGCCACCGTTTAAGGCTCTCTTCTGGAAGATACCACCTTCCAGTCCAAAGTCCTTAAGGCAGACCTTTTCTTTCGCCATCCTTATAAGGTCAGCAAGAGGAGTCTCTGACCCTTCTGCCCGCGTTATGAGCACCGCTGCCGTTTTCGGTGAACGAGGGAGTTGCCTCATTGCACCTCCGGGAGCGATGTTTAATTTGGCCGCCGCCTTTTTGGTCTTGGCCGCGGATTTGCGACCAACGACTTTCGCCCATGTGGTCTCTTCCGCATTCGCATGCGCTGCACTAGACTGCTGGCTCCGCGAAGCGCCAGCAACCTGTGCAGGCGCCACAGGCACACCTGCTCTCTTACGCTGCCTCTTCCTTTCCCGCTTCTTTTTCCTCTTGTCCTTATCGGACGAGGTAGAAGGGGTCGGGATCGGCGGCGGCGCTGGAGCTTTCGGCTTTTCTGCCACCGCACCACGAGGGGTGACGGCTACAGCCTTTTTGCCAAGTGGAGGCCTGATGGCCTTTCCTGGGAAGAGCTCCGCCATGAGCGCTGCACGGAAGGACACCAATTTGTCTTCCATAATGGCAGCCACCTGCTCGGCGTTGGAGCTGCCCTTTCGTCCTGTGGCCATAAGCTTAAGCTTAGAAGCCACTGGGACACTGGTTGTTGTTGCTTTAGCCGGGGTCGCTGCGGAAGTCCCCTGACCAGAGCGCAGAGTCTCAACCTCCGCAGACAAATGTGCGAGACGTCCCTCGAGGGAGGAGAGCTTCGAACGAAGCTCCCTGTTCTCAACCTCCAGCCGCTCGGCCTCACCACCGTAAGTCCGAGTGTGCAGTTCGGAGGTGGCGGCCTGCGCCTCACGCACACTTCGCCTAATGGCGTGCTTTAGCGGCCCTTGGATGTTCGAGGACCTATCCGTGGCCTTCTCCACCACGGACAGAGCCTCGAGCAGCCTAGCCCCAACATCAGCCGTAGTCTGATGTCGGAGCTCCTCCGCTATGTCTTCAACGCGGGGCAAAGATTTGTTAGCCCGCGTATTTGAAGGAGGGAGGAGAGGGTTGAGGATATCCGAAATATCCCCATCCAAGTCCCCCCCTCGTCAATTCCTAGTTTTGCCCGCACAATCTGTGTGCGAGCATTTGGAGCCACAAGGGATCTCCGCTTCCCAAGCTTCGGCCCTTCTGCCGGCAATGACACGCAGGAAGCGGCTGACTTGTCGCTTCCCACGGAATCGCTTCGAAGTACGGACTTCGAGCGTGACCGCGACCGCGAACGCAACAGCGACCGAGAAGTAGAACGCGGTCGCAGCTGCCTCCGCGGTGGAGCAGTCTCTCTGGCTCTATCAGCCAGACTCCTTTCCTCTTTAGAGACTCTCACCCGCAGCTCGCTAGTTGCAGGTGAGGGTCCCTCAACACTCAAAACTGGGCACACAAAACTGGGCGTGTGCGCCCTATCCGCGACCTCCGCGTGTAAGTGTTCAGTAGTGTCCCCCCCAGATACGGTGAGACAGCCGGGTCCTGAAGGACCCGGGAGGGATTCTCCAGCAGAGCCGGTACCCTCCTGGTGTAATGTTTTTCCATTGAACATCTGTGCCTTTTTACCCTGTAGACCGGTTTACCCCCCGGTAGCCCCCTCACCGGGTATGCTCAGATGTTAAGGGTTTGCCGAATGCTATCGACCGGATTAACGCACCGGCCATTCAGCCCATCACCGTCCGACGAAGCTTAGGCTTGCGTCCTCCGCTGTCCCCTCCAGAGTATGGAAGGGACAGCAGAGGCGTGAGATGTCGGAATATTAGCCACGGACGGTGGCTTCTCCCCATGCAAGCACAGGAAGAAGCCAGCGCCCACGCCCAGGGCACACCAATCCGAAAAATCTACCGTTCCCACCGAATATAAATATTCGAATAGGACCAATAGTCTCGGACAACGAGGAGGTTTTCCGACCACGTGCCCCAGTGGTACGGGACCTGGTCCGACGCAATACCTTGGCCACTCTTTCCTGCTCTGGGATACCATCCAGGCTTCCCCTGTTCTGGCTCAGGAGGGCTTTTTCGATCATAACGTCTGTTAGATCGTTGGCCACTTCCTGGAGCCTCAACAGCGGAAGCCTGTTTGATACTTCGGCGACATCCGCACCGACCCGGACCAACATGGGATCAGTAATGGGCTCTGGTGGCGGCAGCTGTTTTTGTTGATCAAGTGTTTGCTTGATTATTGCCGCCTGATCCAGTGCGTCCCTTCGCCATTTTTCCAGGTCGA
The DNA here is from genome assembly GCA_951640165.1 of Pseudoips prasinana. Classification (NCBI taxonomy): domain Eukaryota; kingdom Metazoa; phylum Arthropoda; class Insecta; order Lepidoptera; family Nolidae; genus Pseudoips; species Pseudoips prasinana. Next base: position 22,853,058 of record OX621251.1, on the reverse strand, counting down.
TGTGGATATCCCGCATGTTATTGGCCAGTTTTGCGCATTCTACCTGGATCTCTCTCAGGCGCTCCGTCTGGACTTCATTAGCCACCTTTTGATCTTTTGCTTGTCCTTTTGGTTTGCCAGATGTGACGTCCACATGTTTTTCTAGGTTGTTTAGTATTCGGAGAGGTCCATCCAATTCGTAATTGAGCCACTTCTTTACGTCTTCAGTGGCTTTATAGTTATTTTCTACGATTGAATGGACCTCTTCCAATCGTTTAGCATGTCCTATGTGGACGTCTAGCATGGCCTTTGAGTGGCGCTTCTGTTCCTTTACTGTTTCAATGGCCGCTTTAGTTTTGAACTCCTCCAGCTTTAGCTTTTGCCTGTTTCTGGAGTCTATTAATTCTAGAGCTAACTGATAGAAGTCTTGTAGGGCCTCAAGGGCCACCAACTTTAGGTCAGTTCTAAAATTCTTCGACTCCTCTATGGCGTTTTTAGCCAGCTGGAGGAATTCATTGGCCCTTCTGGAGGCCTGGTCCATTGGTTCGGACGTCTTGTGTCTTGTCAAGCCGAGCATGCTTAACCTATTGATGTTTGGACTCGGGTTACCCACGTCGGTGTTTGGGTCACACCACGAGATCTCCTCGTAGCCCACGGAGGAGCGTGCGGAGGATGGTGCTGACGAGGCAGAGTCCGCCCCTTTGCCAATCACCAGCTCCTGAGGTGTTTTCAATAGTGTACTTTCGTTGCCGACAGCCTCCGTTGGTGACAGCTCAGGAGTACTGGTGTCGACATGTATGGCTGGTATGTTAAGTTTTTTCCTAGCCGGTGGGTTCGGTTTTGCGGTTTTCTGTCTCGCCATCATGGTAGTGGCTACCGTGGGGTTGGTGCTCCCCTTGTTGCTGGTGTTTGACATCTTTTAGGGCGGCGGTGGGGGGGAGACGGGTTGGATTGAGTTAAAACCCTAAAGATGTGGTAGTGCTAGTACTCCCGATTACGGTGATCCCAAACACGGTACCTTTGGGTCCCCAGGTGTCGTGTTTATTGGTTTTCCAAATTTGAGGGGGGGGGGAAGTATATTATTTTGGGGTTTTGAGTTGGCCCTTTTGTAGGCCTCCTCGGCCCAAGTTCAACGAGCCCAAGCACGGGTATCCCAGACCAAGGGGTGGCCAGCTATCGTGACTCCAAAAAATCCAAGATGGCGGCTTGGTGATCTTGGAGCCAGCACAGCTCCGCCAATTTTGGTCCCCGAGAGCCAAGATTGGGCTCGTTGCACAGGTCAGAAGGAGCTCTAGCCCGCCCTGTTTTTAGATTTTTCGAAAAAAAATTTTTGGTGTGGGGGGGGGGGGGGCACGAAGTCGTCCTTTTTTAATTTGTATCGATTGATATCTGTAGAGGGCACCAGGGGCAAATAGGTACTGAAAATCCCCGTTTTCTAGGCCCAGTGGTTACTGAGATATCGCGGTCCAAAGTTTTCCAAGATGGCGGCTGCCTAGATCACGTGATTTCTTTGAACCGCGATATCTCCGGACCCAGTGGGGTCAAAATACCCGAGTAAGGGGTTTTTGGGTTGGTTATACCTTCCCCTTACTGTTTTCGGTGAGAACCGGGTCTTAGTTTTTTGTGTCCCCTATCCAGAATTTAAGGGTGGGGGAGTGTGGCTCTGGTGCCCTCCAAGCCAAATCCCAAAACCCCAGCGCTCTAGGCCAAGTAGTTCCGGAGTTATAAGCAATTTTGTAAAAACAAAATGGCCGCCGAAGTGTCAGGCCCAGACTTTATTTGCTTATAACTCCGCAACCAATGGGGGAGGGAGGACACCCAGAGGGGTGGGGAAAAGACCGGGGTGGTGGGCTCCAGTAACTCTACCTATTGGGGGGGGGGTTTCAGACATAAAAAGTTGTAGTCTTCAAAATTGCAATTTACACGGTGGTCCGGGTAGAATACAATATTATAACCGTATTAGCAAAAACCCCAGCTCTCTAGGTCCTCAGAGTACCGAGATAATCTGGCTCTAAAATATGTTACCTAAAACAAAATGGCCGCCAGTGGCTCCAATTTTGTCCAAAATCGGTCTCTGAGGTCCCAGAGGTCGGGAGGCTCTCCACCGCTATGTCGTTGACATCCCATTATGCCGTACGAAGCGTTTTGCTTCCTCTTTCATCATACGCACGGCTAAGCTGTGGAACAACCTTCCAAACGACGTGTTTCCAGACTCATATAACATGGGTTTATTCAAGGTTAGAGTGAACAGGCATCTTATGGGTACGCGCGGTTCACCTTCGACCACATCTTCACTTACCATCAGGTGAGGTCGTGGTCAAGCGCTATCCCATTATGCATAAAAAAAAAAAGAGAGCCCGGATTTGGGCCAAGGGTGTGTCCCTTGTGTACCTAAACCCTATTTAGGGGTTGGAATTATTTATGATATTATAGATTATATGGGTAAAAAACACAAAAAAATCGATAACTCCGGAACCCTTGGTCCAAAAATTACAAAATAAATTTTAAAATGTGTGTAAATATCTAATCTATATTATAAAATTGTAAATTTATTATTATTATTATTATTTAATTATTTTTTTGAGTAAATTCCAAAATTTTTAAATTTTTGTTATAATTACAAAACTACTTATCTAAAATTTCCAAACTTGGTCTGGTTTTGTAGAACCGGCGAGCGCGCAACAGGATTCACGATAAAAATTTGGGGCCCTGCCTGAAGATCCTGAGATATAATATAATAAATATTAAATAAATAATAAAAAAAAATAAAGTCAAACTTTGAAGCCCTATATCTCAGGATCTTCAGGCAGGACCCCAAATTTTTATCGTGAATCCTGTTGCGCGCTCGCCGGTTCTACAAAACCAGACCAAGTTTGGAAATTTTAGATAAGTAGTTTTGTAATTATAACAAAAATTAAAAAAAATTGGAATTTACTCAAAAAAATAATTAAATAATAATAATAATAATAAATTTACAATTTTATAATATAGATTAGATATTTACACAAATTTTAAAATTTATTTTGTAATTTTTGGACCAAGGGTTCCGGAGTTATCGATTTTTTTGTGTTTTTTACCCATATAATCTATAATATCATAAATAATTCCAACCCCTAAATAGGGTTTAGGTACACAAGGGACACACCCTTGGCCCAAATCCGGGCTCTCTGGGACCTCAGAGACCGATTTTGGACAAAATTGGAGCCACTGGCGGCCATTTTGTTTTAGGTAACATATTTTAGAGCCAGATTATCTCGGTACTCTGAGGACCTAGAGAGCTGGGGTTTTTGCTAATACGGTTATAATATTGTATTCTACCCGGACCACCGTGTAAATTGCAATTTTGAAGACTACAACTTTTTATGTCTGAAACCCCCCCCCCAATAGGTAGAGTTACTGGAGCCCACCACCCCGGTCTTTTCCCCACCCCTCTGGATGTCCTCCCTCCCCCATTGGTTGCGGAGTTATAAGCAAATAAAGTCTGGGCCTAACACTTCGGCGGCCATTTTGTTTTTACAAAATTGCTTATAACTCCGGAACTTCTTGGCCTAGAGCGCTGGGGTTTTGGGATTTGGCTTGGAGGGCACCAGAGCCACACTCCCCCACCCTTAAATTCTGGATAGGGGACACAAAAAACTAAGCCCCGGTTCTCACCGAAAACAGTAAGGGGAAGGTATAACCAACCCAAAAACCCCTTACTCGGGTATTCTGACCCCACTGGGTCCGGAGATATCGCGGTTCAAAGAAATCACGTGATCTAGGCAGCCGCCATCTTGGAAAACTTTGGACCGCGATATCTCAGTAACCACTGGGCCTAGGAAACGGGGATTCCCCGAGCCGTGTAAACGATGAGCCTATCGCTCAGATACGAGCTAACAATCCCCTGTAGGTAAGGGGGCACGTTGTGGTAAACCAGTGCCTCCCTTATTGCCCACCACGGGAGGGAGTTGAAGGCGTTGACAATGTCAAGACTGACAGCCATCGCCACCCCCCCTCCCGAGTGACGTCCTGTGCCAGGGATTGGACCCGCCAGATTTGTCAAGGGAGGTCGATCGCGGGGTTCCACAGGGATCTGTTTTAGGACCCCTCTTGTGGAACCTCGCTTTTGACACGGTCCTCAGGACGAGGCTCCCCCTCGGCGTAGATGTCGTTTGCTATGCAGATGACACTCTCGTGTTGGCCAGGGGGAGCAATTTCACGGATGTGGCACGGCTTGCCGAACTGGGCCTTCAGGTAGCGCCTCATAAAACTGAAGCGCTTTGGTTCCACAGCCTCCGTCGGGGTAGGGAACCTCCCAGCACGCGGATTCAGGTGTGTGGTGAGGCGGTCCCAGTTGGGCAAACCCTCAAATACCTCGGGCTGACGCTGGACAGTAGGTGGGCTTTTGACGCCCACTTTGTCCAGCTAGTTCCCCGACTTCGCGGAGCGGCGGGCGCACTCCAGCGTCTGCTGCCCAACCTTGGGGGACCCCGGGAAGAAGTCCGCCGCCTCTACTGTGGGGTTATCCGGTCTATGGCCCTCTACGGTGCTCCCGTCTGGTCGTCTAGACTGGCGAGAGCTTCCCGCTGCAAAGCTCTTTTGAATAGCGTGCAGCGGGTGGTTGCCATCAGAGTGGTCCGTGGATACCGGACGATCTCCTTCGAGGCGGCGACTTTACTAGGACGATTCCCGCCACTGGACATCCTGGCGGACATGGACGCAGGAGTTTACGATCTCGTCCGTGCCCGCTCGGATGCCGGCGGCCAACAACCGGACTGGACAAACGTGCGGCGGGACGCGCACCAACAGGCCTTAGAGATTTGGCGCGAGCGGCTTGAATTGCCGAGAGGCTCGCGTCAACGCTCTGTCGGTGCGGTCCTGCCGTGGTTTGACGCATGGCTGCTCCGGAAACGGGGCAGCCTAACCTTCAGGTTGACACAGATACTCACCGGACACGGGTGCTTCGGTGAGTACCTGTGTCGAATAGGTAGAGAGGTGACACCGTCGTGTCACCATTGTGGCGGCGGCCCGGACTCGGCCCAACATACACTCGAGGAGTGCCCAGCTTGGGCCCCCGAGAGGCGAGTCCTGGTCGCTGAAATAGGATTGGACCTCTCGCTGCCATCAGTGGTTTCGGCTATGCTGGCGGCGACAACCGGATGGAACGCGGTGGCCTCATTCTGTGAAGCTGTTATGCTCAAGAAGGAGGCCTCCGAGCGCGAGAGGGAGCGCAACGATCCCTCCCGTAGGAGAACGAGACGGCGCCGATGAACTGGATATTGACACTAATATCCGCTTCATCGGCGCCGGCGCTGGGATCTAATCCCAGCGCGAGAGAGGATGCGGCGTCCGGCTGGTTTCTCCCCGGCTTGACGTCGCCCCTGGGACCGCTGGCGTTTGGAGGAGGGGAACTCCACTCGTCTTACATAAGCGGTCCCGGGAAGAGGTAACCTGCTGTAGCTCAGGTTGCCTAAACGCGCTTGTGCGTGAAGGGGTGGGGAGGAGGCATTTGGCCCCCTCCCGTCCCCGGAGGAGAGTCTCAGACGCTCAGTGTACAGCGAGGGTACTGGCGAGATCGTTCACGAGTACCCAGGCCCCCCGCTACAGGCATTGTGAGGCTGGCTACCTTGCTGGTTTTAGTGCGTATCCCGGGACTAGCCCGAGTGAGTCCCACATAACCCGTCGCCTCCCCAAGCGGCGGGTATGCGTAAGATTTTGCATTTCCACCATGTAAAAAAAAAAAAAGGTTAGGTTAGTGTAATATTTTTGTAAGGTTAGGTTAGGTTAGTGTAATATTTTTGTTAGGTTAGGTTAGTGTAATATTTTTGTTAGGTGAGGTTAGGTGAGTGTAATATTTTAGTTAGGTTAGGTGTATAGATTAGTGCGTGGTGATGATAGAAAGTCGTAGGTTCGAGTTATGGTAATTATGTTGTATTCACTGAACACTAATCTAAGATGAGGTTGAGATGGCAATGGTGTATGGTAATATATGAATAGTAAAGTGACTCGACGTGGTAGCCGACCGAGGTACGATTCACTACTAATGAAATTACATGAATATAATAAGTATGAAACCACGCGCTACGGTAAAATGCTGTCGGTGCAAGTGCAACGCACTTAGCCCGTACATATTCCCGGGCGGGAGAAATGAGGATGCGAATGAGAATAAAATAAAATAGAACGTATGAGATGGTTATGAATTGGTGCAACAAGGGTGATTAACAATTTTAGTATGATTAACAAGGTGATGGAACAATTTTCTTATACTATGGTAATAGTCTCTAAGAGTCCATCGACATGTTCAAAGTTTCACTATAAGGATTACGCAAACGAGGCGACGTAGCCTTATCCACACGCGCACTATGTGACTTGTGAGTCTCATTAGCACTAGCACAGACACTATTGATCACATCACTGGTAGATTGCCTTTTTTTTACACTGACACACTGCACTTGTCCGCTGCTCTCCTCTCCGAAGACGACGCTGCTGGCGGCGGCGGTGGCGGCTGCGCAGGTGGCGCGGCGCGAGCGCACCCGGCGGCACGCAAATATCAGACCGACGCATAGCGCTATACCCACGACCACATATATGGCAGCGTAGTGGTGAATGTCGTGGTAGGATATTTGGTCAACTACAGGTTTCTGGGATTTCATTTTTTGTATCTGATCGCCTATGGTTCTGAAATCTTGCTCTATGTCACTGGTATTCCGTTCGTAACTCACAATGTTTGGTACTGAGATGTTGACTATGTGGTTTATTGGTGCTATAAATGGCTCAATTTGTTCCGGTTGAAGATTAAGCCTAGACGTGAATATCTTGTGTGCAGTTATGGTGAATGTTTCCGCTTTTATTATACAGTCATTTTGTAAGGATACGACTCCCGCTCCTACTATCTTCACAGCCTTTATTTGCTGACGACATATAATTCTCACGGAGCACTGGCCGCAACATGAAAATAAGTAGGTATTGGTAATACTCAACTGAAACCACGTATGCTCGCAAGGAACAAAGTTCGTCTTGCAGTTATTGGTGACATGATTCTTGACGCACAGAGATTGGTAATTGTTGTATTGGTATAAGGGGCTATGCAATGAGCATAACTGGGTGGTTTCCTCGAACTGAACACATTGCTGAAAATCATTATCAGGCAATGGTAAGTACAAATCCTTTTGCAAGTTTATTGCTATATGTTTCTCAATGGGGACTAGGGTGACCATGAGATCATTAATTTTTCTAGGAATTGGTATCAGCTTGTAAGTGTCGTATAAGTCTCGACTGATTAATGGTATCTTTATTTCAAATATAAGGTAATGGCTGGTCACTCTAGCCTTGACTTTCAAAAGATGATAAATTTTGGATATATTCTCCTGAATGTTATCTATTGGTAATGTCAAATCCTTCGACAGATGACCAGATATCATATTAAGTTCTTGAAGAAGCTGCTCTGGTTTAATGAGATGTATATTAAAATTTCCGTAGTATATATTAGTAATGGTATCTAACAAAGTGTCTTGGATGGTTCTCAGGCTGGTCAGTATGTTGTTGGCTATGATAGAAGTCATGGCGAAGTAGTTACTAGTGGCTACACTTTGAATTTCTGTCCGTAAATCGTTTGTGGCCTTTTCGAAAGATATTAGATGCTGGTTGAATATCTTGTGTTGTTTGTCCATGGTACTTTCAACTCTTTTTAGAAGATTATATTCGGCCTTAACAATGGATGTTTGGTTTTTCCATAATGTCGCTAAATGTTTTTGGTTGGTTTTAAGAAGATCTATGTCCTTTCGATATTGCTCTGCAAAGTCTTCGTCTAATATCCCGAATAAACTATGCGCAATGTAGCCTACTCCATTAATTAAACCACGTCGCAGTCTCGAATACGATGTGAACTGCTGACCCAACAACATTCGGTTGTAGTACGAGCACTCATTATATCCGTGTTTTAATTGTAACAAGATAACGTCGCATTGTAACTTGATCTCTGTACTGGGACATAAGTTCTCTAAATGGTTAAAGTATTTATTTAACAACTCGTTAGCCTTCCAGTATGGATTCATATCGTAGTAAACTACTAATTTCCATTCATCTCGAACGAGGTACATGGTAGATATCTGGTCTAAATATATGCTTTGGTTATTTGGTAGGTTTGTAATGGTATACATGCTTTGTGTTGGTGATATAAGAAACATAAGAAACATTAACATTAGGTATATAATGTTACATGAACCTTTTGAATATTTATTAGTAGCTGGCGTTTTATGACTCACATTCATTTGTTTATCTGGTGCCGTGCTATTTACTGGTAAAATAGATAACTTCACGACTGGTCTCTTCATTGTGGTGTTTTTGGTTTTGAGAGTGACTACTCTTACGAGGCCGTCTTGACCGGGATGAAGATCAATAACCCTACCTAGTGCCCACTTTCCAGGTGGCAAATTGTCTTCATGAATAATAACAATGTCGTCAATTTTTATATTTGGTTTTACTTGTCGCCATTTGGTTCGTGCTGACAACTGAGTAAGATATTCAGACTTCCATCTATTCCAAATATCTCTGAATATTTTTTGAGTTAGCTGCCATCTCGTACGATGATCGTGCTCTGTTTCAACTATGGTAAGAGTTGGTCCGCTTGCTAGGAAATGAGAAGGTGTTAGGTAGTTTAAATCTTCTGGATCTTCTATCATTGGGCATAGCGGTCTTGAATTCAAGCACGCTTCTAACTGCGTTAAAATTGTGGTAAACTCTTCAAAAGTTAGTTTTTGTTCTCCGACGACGCGTTTTAAATGATATTTGAGACTTTTGATTTTTGATTCCCACACCCCTCCACTCGACGGAAAGGATGGGCAATTATAGTGCCAAACAATGCCCATCTCCGAAACTTTATTTAAAAAACCAGTATCGTTCGCAATTCGCTTTAATTCGTCGAGCCCTTCATTTACAACTCTATTAGCACCCACGAAATTGGTTCCATTATCGCTATACATATGGTGCGGAGTCCCTCTTCTCGCGGCCATCCTTCTTAGCGCAGCTAGGAAACTAGATGTGGTGAGATCGGAAACTAGCTCCAGATGCACGGCCTTAGTTGCCATACATACAAATACTGCTACGTAACCCTTGGTAGTTTTGATGCCACGACCCTTGTTTGCTTTTACCAGAATACTACCGGTAAAGTCAACGCCGGTGTTCTCGAATGGTCTCGATACGTTGCTTCTGGAGAATGGTAAATCACCCATTAACTGTTGTTGTATATTTGGTTCATTTTTACGGCACGTAACGCATAGGCGAAGGCGCTTCTTGGTAGCTTGGTTGCCGCCCACTACCCAGTACGTTTTTCTTAAAAATGCTGATGTTAAGCGCGGTCCCCCATGGTAACAAAGTTTGTGCGCCTGGTCAATCAGCAATTCCGTCAATTTACTAGAGTGTGGTATAATAATAGGATGTTTCATATTATAATCTATTTGAGCATTTTTCAACCGACCGCCGACACGTAATAGTCCATCCTTATCCAAAAATGGGTTTAAGTTGAAAATGTTACTCTTCTTATCTACACAAGTTTTGATACTTAAGTCAGACATCTCCTTTGAAAACTCCAGTTGTTGACAATATTTTAAAATCATTAATTTTTCTCTATTTAACTCTGGTAAACTTAAATAAGGTTTTATATTTTTATCATTATTACGTGAAATTGCTCGCAAAATCCATGCAATAATTCGCACGACTCGCAAAAATGTGCTGTGTTTCGTTACCAACAGTTGTATGACGGAGTCTTCCTGTGATCTAATTACAACATTAGACAGTTTTGTTTTCTTGGCTTCAATATCAGTAAAATAAGTTTTATGGTTTTTATTTAAATCTGGTATAAAACTTGATAACCACTGAGGCCCTTTCCACCACAGCGGGTGCTCCTTTAATTGACTGGCTGTCAAGCCTCTACTCGCGCAATCAGCCGGGTTTTGTTCTGATGGCACGTATCTCCAACACTCAGGCGGCATGGTTTCTGTTATTTTCCCCACTCTATTTGACACAAATGGTTTCCAACGGCTTAGATCTCCTTGTATCCATCCTAAGACGACCTTGGAGTCAGTCCAACCGTACATTTTTACATTATAATTTGGTAAACACTGCTTGACCTTTGACATCAGTTTAGATAGTAATTCAGCAGCACAGCACTCTAATTTTGGTAATGAGATACTCTTGCTAGTAGGCACAAGTCTTGCTTTTGCTATTACAAGGACTACCGATGACTGGTGACTACGGTTTATCTTGCAATATACCACACTTGCAAAAGCAACAGTTGACGAATCGGCAAACCCATGTAGTTCAATGGTATCATTTTCACAGGTACCAATCCATCGAGGAATCTGTAACTTCTCAATTTGGTGTATATCGGCCTTGATTTTTGTCCAATCAGCACAAATATTTTCTGGTAAATTTTGGTCCCACTCAGTTTGTAACCGTAAAACTGATTGGAATAATAATTTTAATTTCGTAGTTAGAGGCGACAACCAACCTAACGGATCAAATACCTTAGATATGTCCGATAATAAGGATCTTTTTGTAGTTTGTTCTATTTTAGATTGGAATGTAAATATGTCACTCTTGGGTTCCCAGCGAAGGCCCAAAGTCTTGGTAGCTTCCATTTCTCGAAAATCAAAGACTTCTTGATTTTCGTCAGAATTTGGTAGTAACTCTGGAGTATTCGATTTCCATTTTCTAAGGTTAAATCCACCTGACCTTAAGAGACGTATTAAGTCGCACTGTAAGCGTTTTCCGTAATCAAGCTGGTGGCAACCATGCAGGACGTCATCAGAATAAAAACACTCCTTGAGGACCTCTGGCGCGTTGGTATTTTGGTAGTTATGCCATTCATCACATGCAAGCTGTTTTAAGGTCATCATAGCTAGAAACGGAGCCGCCCTGCATCCATAGGTTATGGTGGTTAGCTGAAATTCTTTCAGTGGTAGAGAAGGATTTTCACGCCAAATAATTTTTTGTAATGGCTGATCTTCCTTATTTACCCAAATTTGGCGAAACATCTTCTCAAGGTCAGCACAGAAAGCGTAACGGTACTGTCTCCATTTTAATATTAAAGATAACAAGTCTTGTTGTAAGTTTGGACCTGCTTCCATTAAATCATTTATACTAAGGCCGGTAGACGTCCTTGCTGACGCATTAAAAACCACTCTAAGTGGTGTCGTTGTCGACTCTAATCTTTGGAGACAATGGTGTGGCAGATAACACTCCGGTGTCTGGTTACCGGGAGCTAATATCATATGACCTAAAGATATGTATTCATTAATGAACACCTTGTAATCATGAGCTATTTGATGGTTTCTAGCAAATTTTCGTTCTAATTGGCGAAACTGAGCAATTGCCATTGGTTTTGACGAACCCAACTTCGTTTCAAAATTTAATTTAAGCGGGAGTCTGACGTCATAACGCCCGTCTTCGTTCCGTTTGGTAGTGGTCTTATAGTAGTCAATGCACTGGTTGTCACGAGCTGATAAATTTGATTCTTCTGGTATATCCTCTATTTCCCAAAACCTTTGAATGTCATCGAGTTGGTTCACAACAACATTACAGTGGAAAGTCTTAACATGTCCACTTAATATCCAGCCAAATTGTGTTTGTTGCGCAATCGGCAGCGATTTACCGGATTTTATAAAACCATCTAATATGATAGTTGAATAAACATCAACTCCTAATAAGAGATCAATGTGTCTACTCGTGTAAAACTCTGGGTCGGCCAATTCAATGTTTGCTATGTATGGCCAATTTGGTTTATCAAATGAATGGTTAGGTAATTTGCCGGTAAGACTATTCATAATGTAAACATCCGTGGTATAATTAAAATCATTATAGCGAGAAGACAAAGTAACCGTAACGACCCCCTTACAGTTGTTTTGCCGCGCTCCAACTCCGAAAATAACACCCTTGCAGCGCTTTCTGGGTAACCCAAGCCTTTGAGCGGCATTTTCAGTTATTAACGATGACTGGGGTGATCCATAGGTCGCTGGTTCAATCCGGCTCGAAGAACCATGTATAGATTAGTGCGTGGTGATGATAGAAAGTCGTAGGTTAGAGTTATGGTAATTATGTTGTATTCACTGAACACTAATCTAAGATGCGGTTGAGATGGTGATGGTGTATGGTAATATATGAATAGTAAAGTGACTCGACGTGGTAGCCGACCGAGGTACGATTCACTACTAATGAAATTACATGAATATAATAAGTATGAAACCACGCGCTACGGTAAAATGCTGTCGGTGCAAGTGCAACGCACTTAGCCCGTACATTTGGTTAGGTTAGTGTAATATTTTTGTTAGGTTAGGTTAGGTGAGTGTCATATTTTTGGTAGGTTAGGTTAGGTTAATGTAAATAGACGATGCGGGAGTGCCGCTGGGTTATTTTAGTGGGTATGCCGGAATAGCCGGAGAGTCCCACATAACCCGTCCATCCCCCAATGGGCGGGTATGCGTAACGCATTTTTTCCCAGCGCAAACAAAAAAAAAAAAAAAGGTTAAGTAAGTGTAATATTTTTGTTAGGTTAGGTTAGGTTTCTGTAATATTTTTGTGAGGTTAGGTTAGTGTAATATTTTTGTTAGGTTAGGTTAGGTTTGTGTAATATTTTTGTAAGGTTAGGTTAGTGTAATATTTTTGTTAGGTTAGGTTAGGTTTGTGTAATATTTTTGTGAGGTTAGGTTAGTGTAATATTTTTGTAAGGTTAGGTTAGGTTAGGTTGGGGCCTGGAGTGCCCAGTCGCCGCTGCCAAAGCCGTCCTCGAGAAGGGACGGCTTGCCGTCGGGTTCAGCTCGGCGGCGGTCCGGGCCCTTGAGGTCCCGCCGTTGAGGTGTTACCGGTGCTTCGGCATCGGTCACACCCGGGCCCTCTGTCCGTCCAGTGTTGACAGGACGGACAGCTGCTACCGCTGCGGCAAGGAGGGGCACAAAGCCGCCTCCTGCGAGGCCACCGCACCGCACTGCGTGGTGTGTGCCGCCAGTGGCCGCCCTGCGGGCCACATTATGAAGGGGAGGAATTGTATTCCTCGCAGGGCGAAGCGCAGGCGCCGACCCGGCCCGTCGCTGCCACCGCCACCCCAGTAGCTGGGACCTCGGCGGCTGTGGAGGAGGAGGGTGTGATGTCCGATTAATGGGTAGAGTCGGACATCGCATCCTCCAGGCGAACACCAACCACTGCAGAGCGGCCCAGGATCTGCTGATGCAGACTGTGGCCGAGTGGTTGGTGGACGTGGCGGTGGTTGCCGAGCCGTACTCGATACCTGGCCGCTGGCTAGGTGATCGGGACGGCTTGGTGGCGTTGGTGTCGCGGCCTTCCACGGACTCCCCTCCCCTCTCGCTTTTAGAGAGAGGTCCGGGATACGTGGCCGCCGCGTGGGGAGAAATAGCCCTGGTCGGGGTCTATTTCTCCCCAAACCGCCCTCTAAGGAACTTCGAGAATTTTCTCGAAGTCCTTACGGCAGTCGTTGGGAGGGCGGCACCACGTCAGGTCGTCGTAATGGGCGACCTGAACGCCAAGTCGGTGGCCTGGGGCAACCCGGCGGGGTCGTGCAACGTCCAGGGGCGCGCCGCCGAATTTTGGTCGGCTTCGTGCGGCGTGTCCCTCCTGAACAGGGGGGATGTTCACACGTGTGTGCGGCAACGGGGAGGGTCAGTGGTGGACGTATCGTTCGCCACCCCCGTTCTAGCCGCCCGCGTCGTGAACTGGCGGGTGGAGATGGTGGAGACCCTGTCGGACCACCGATATGTGCGGTTCGACATCTCCACCCAGAGCCCGCGGGGGATGGCCCGCTCGGGCCAATCACCCTTCCCGCGGTGGGCTCTCACCCGCCTGGACCGGGAGGCAGCCCTGGAGGCAGCGTTCCTCGAGGACTGGCTCTCGCCCCCTGTGCAGGGCACGGACGTCGACGCCGCAGCGGTTCGGCTCCGGGGGTCCCTGACCGAGGTGTGCAATTCCAGCATGCCTCGGTCTCGCCGTCCGCCTCCCCGTCGCGCTGTTTATTGGTGGACGGTGGAGCTGGCGGCGCTCCGGGCCGCGTGCGTGGAGGCCAGGAGGGCCTGCACGCGGAGTCGGCGGCGCACCAGCCGATGTCAGGCGGAGGAGGACCGCCTCTACGCCTCTTACGTAGAGGCAAAGACGGTCCTCAAGTTGGCAATGTGCGCCGCCGAAGACTCGGCAAAGGCCGAGATGCTGGAGGGACTCGACAGGGATCCGTTTGGGAGGCCATATAAGCTGGCGCGGAGCCAGCTGCGCCCTTATGGCCCCCCACTAACGGAGACCCTAGAGCCGGCGTTGCTGGATGGGGTGGTTCGGTCACTGTTTCCGCGCAGGACCGAATTCACCCCACCAACGATGAACCCCCCACTGGGGGGGGTGGTGGCTTCGCCGGCAGAGGAGGTCCCTCCGGTTTCGGCGGAGGAATTTGGCGCGGGGGTTCTGTCCCTCCGCGCGAAAAAGACGGCCCCTGGACCGGATGGCGTCCCCGCACGGGTGGTGGCCATCGCGGCGTCCCTAATGGAGCAGAGGTTTCGGGACCTCTTCAGCGCTTGCCTGACGGCTGGGAGGTTCCCGAAGCTCTGGAAGGAGGGGCAGCTTTGCCTGCTCCGGAAGGAGGGACGCCCGGTGGACTCCCCCTCGGCATACCGGCCCATCGTTCTGCTCGATGAGGTCGGTAAACTGTTCGAGGGGATCCTCGCCACCCAGCTTAACAGCCATTTGCGGGAGGTAGGGCCAGACCTGTCGGACGCACAGTTCGGCTTTCGACAAGGGCGTTCGACGGTCGACGCGGTGGCCCTACTCAGGGGCCAAGTAAAGGCGGCGGTCGAGGCTGGGGACGGAGTGTTGGCGGTGTCGTTCGACATCGCCAACGCGTTCAACTCCGTGCCCCACTCGACCATATTGGAGGCACTCCGGTACCACGGAGTGCCCCAATATCTGCGGGCGATCCTGGCCAACTACCTGGAGGACCGGGAGGTCCTCCTGGCGGATAGGACGGCCAGGATCAGGCGCTACGGCGCGGAGTCCGGTGTTCCACAGGGTTCGGTGCTAGGGCCCCTCTTGTGGAACATCGGATTCGATTGGCTCCTGCGGGGCACCCTCCTCCAGGGCACGAGTGTCATCTGCTACGCGGATGACACTCTCCTCGTTGCCCGGGGGAGGGACTTTAGGGAGGCGGCCTGTCTGGCCTCAGCTGGCGGATCCTTAGTGGCAGGTAGGATCCGCCAGCTTGGTTTGAGGGTGGCGCTGAACAAGACTGAGGCCGTGTTCTTTCACGGGCCTCGGCAGCGCTGCCCTCCTGACGCCCACATCGTGGTGGAGGGCGTCCGTATAGGGGTCGGGGCCCAGATGAAGTATCTGGGCCTCGTGCTGGACAGCAGGTGGCGCTTCGGCCCGCACTTCAGCGGGCTGTCGACGCGCCTGCTCAAAGCCGCGGACGCCCTCTCATGGCTCCTCCCAAACCTGGGAGGGCCCAAGGAGCGATGCCGGCGCCTCTATGCCGGCATCCTGAAGAGCATGGCCCTATACGGGGCACCCATCTGGGCGGACTCCCTCCACAGGAGGGAGAATGCAACCGCCATCCGCAGGCCCCAACGGGCCATTGCACAGCGGGTGGCAAGGGCCTACCGCTCAGTGGGCTTTGCGGCGGCGTGCGCTCTGGCCGGCACCCCTCCCTGGGAATTGGAGGCATGGGTGCTCGCCAGAGTGTACGAATGGGCGGCGCGGCGAAGGGCGCTAGGTGAGCGCCCCGCCGCGCAAGAGCGGGATGCCGTGCGGCGGGAGGCGAGGGACGCCATCGTCCTGCACTGGGCACGGGACCTCGCCTCCGCCACCTTTGGACGCCGGACGCTGGACGCCCTCGGTCCAGTCCTACGGGACTGGCTCGAGCGGCCCCACGGTTTCCTCTCGTTCCGTCTGGTGCAGGTGTTGTCTGGGCATGGCTGCTTCGGAACGCACCTGCATCGGATTCAGAGGGAGGAGACCCCGGCGTGCCACGAGTGTGGAGCCGCGGAGGACACGGCGCAGCACACCCTCGAGGTGTGCCCAGCCTGGGCTGAGCTGCGCCGTGCCCTGAATGCTGTCGTCGGGCTGGACCTCTCACTTCCCAGTGTGGTGAATTCCATGCTGGGGAGTGAGGAGGCTTGGGCGGCGGTTGCCTCCTTTTGCGAAAATGTCATGTCGCAAAAGGAGGCGGCGGAGCGCGCGCGGGAGGATGATCCTCTCGCGCCGCCGCTCCGCAGGCGAAGAAGGGGTGGGAGACGGCGGTTGTACGATCGTCGCCTCCCTCCTTCTGGTGGTGATTAGCGGGCGACAGGCGCGGGGGCGCCTTCGCTCGCATCGCACTGATCACCACCCTCGTCGGGCGGGAACGGCCGAGCACTCGCGGTCGTTCCCGGGCCCCTCCACTAAGGGAGGGGCGTGAGGGCCCCGCTGTAAAGGCGGGCGGTCGTCGGTGGGGGACTGGACGTAAAGGCTGTGCCGGTTTCCCAGTCCTCCTCCAAATAGACGATGCGGGAGTGCCGCTGGGTTATTTTAGTGGGTATGCCGGAGTAGCCGGAGAGTCCCACATAACCCGTCCATCCCCCAATGGGCGGGTATGCGTAACGCATTTTTTCCCAGCGCAAACAAAAAAAAAAAAAAAAAAAAAAAAAAAAAAAGGTTAGGTTGGGGCGTTAGGTTAGGTTAGGTTCCGGCGCTGGGAGCTAATCTCAGCGCGAGAGAGAATGCGGCGTCCGGCTGGCTTCTCCCCGGCTTGACGTCGCCCCTGGGACCGCTGGCGTTTGGAGGAGGGGCACTCCACTCGTCTTACACAAGCGGTCCCGGGAAGAGGTAACCTGCTGTAGCTCAGGTTGCCTAAACGCGCTTGTGCGTGCTGGGGAGGGGAGGAGGCATTTGGCCCCCTCCCGTCCCCGGAGGAGAGTCTCAGACGCTCAGTGTTCGGCGGGGGTACTGGCGAGATCGTTCACGAGTACCCAGACCCCCCGCTACAGGCATTGTGAGGCTGGCTACCATGGTGATTTTAGTGCGTATCCCGGGACTAGCCCGGCGAGTCCCACATAACCCGTCGCCTCCCCAAGCGGCGGGTATGCGTAAGTTTAATGCATTTCCACCATGTAAAAAAACAAAAAAAAAGGTTAGGTTAGGTTGGGGCGGGGAACCACCCCACAGTGCTTACGTCCTCGTCGTGTTCCCCGGAAACGTCCCAGTTCTGACCACCGTAACGGATTGGCAGACTGGGTACGGCTAAAGTGCACTGTGCATCGTAGCGACCTTATTGCCTTGACAGCTACGATTTACGCGGAGATTATGCCCAAACCAGCGCGGGATGCCCTCGGGCATTTTGTGAAAAAAGGCCCTTCTCAGGGCCAACCCAAAGGCCCTTCTCAGGGCCAACCCAAAGGCCCTTCTCAGGGCCAACCCAAAGGCCCTTCTCAGGGCCAACCAAAAGGCCCTTTTCAGGGCCAACGTCGAACGAAGGCAGAGCCTTCTACGGAGGGAGTGCGGATGATTTGTCGGACTCCGACAACGAGTCCGTTGTGTCGGGTGCCAGCTCAATGGTGATTGATGCTCGATCACGATCGGGATCGAGGAAGCGGAGCTTTCTCAAAGTCGTGTCCGATGGCTCCTCCGGCTCGGGTACGGCGAAGGAGCCAAAGAAGAAGACAAAGGCCAAAAAGGCGACAACAGCGGCAGACACCCACGATGTGGGTTTAGCCGACGCCCAGCGCGAGCTGGACCTGGCACGGCGGGAGCAGCTCCAGCAAGAGCTGGAGGAGCGGGTTGCGGCCAGGGAGGAACGGGCGCGCGTCGCTCGTGCCAAGGCCGACTACGGTGCGGCCCGCGTCCTGTACGCGAACCACTCCCTGGCCAAACTGGAGAAGATGGCCTTGGAGGACGAAGAGGCGATCGTGGAGGTCGCCGCCAAGTCCTCGCATCTGAAGGGGACTTTCCAGAAGTCCCTCAGATGCCGGGCCGCCAGCATGCGTGGCATCGTCGCGGAGCTGGTGGACCGCAAGGCCAGCGATGAAACGCGGCAACTGCAGGCGAAGGTAGATCGCCTGCAGTCGGAGGTCAGCCAGCTGCATCTGAAGCTGGCTGAAGCCACGGCCCAGCCATCCCAAGCCGAGCCCAGACCTGCGGCAGAGGGCCTCGCTCCCCCCTTCGGCCTTGAGGACATCCTCCGCAAGGCTATGGAGGAGCAGAGGGTCTTCGTCAGGGCCTGCCTGGCGGGAATAGAGGACCGGCTCTTGCCGGAGAAACGCCTCCGACCGCCACTTGCGGCGGTCAAGAGGCGGGAGGAGCCGGTGACCTCCCAGAGGGAGGACGCCCTTCTCCCTTCCACCACCCCGACCAACCAGCAGGGCTGGACGAAGGTGGTCGGTAAGGGGAAGGGCAAGGGCAAAAAGACGGCAGCGGTCGTCCCTGCCGTCCCCGCCACCACCACTCCCAGCCAGTCGAAGCCGACTGGCAAGGGAAAAGGGAAGGGGAAAACCACCCCCCCAGCCGCCTCCGCCACCGCCCCTGCCGGTCCGTCACAGACGACTGGCAAGGGAAAGGGGAAGGGTTCGACCCCAGCTGGTGACAGGAGGAACCAAGTTCCTCCCAAGACCGCAGCCGTCGTGATGACGCTCACCACGGAGGCTGCGGAGCGGGGCGAGACGTACGCGTCCGTGATGTTGCGGGCGCACGCCAGTGCCGATCCCACCAAACTAGGGATCGGTAAAGTCTCGTGCCGCCGGACACAGGCTGGGGCTCGAATCTTCGAGTTCCCGGGTGCAGAGGGCGGAAAAAACGCTGACCTCTTCGCAGCGAAGCTGCAAGAGGTCATTGCGGACGCGGGAAAGGTGGCCAGGCCGGTGAAGTCGGCGGCCTTCGAGGTGACGGACCTGGACGACTCCGTCACCAAGGAGGAGGTGGTAGCGGCGGTCGCAGCCATAGGTGGCTGCGCAGTCGCAGCGGTGCAGGGCGGGGGCATCAGACCCGGGCGCGGCGGCATGGGCGCAATTCGCCTGGAGTGCCCAGTCGCCGCTGCCAAAGCCGTCCTCGAGAAGGGACGGCTCGCCGTCAGGTTCAGCTCGGCGGCGGTCCGGGCCCTTGAGGTCCTGCCGCTGAGGTGTTACCGGTGCTTCGGCATCGGTCACACCCGGGCCCTCTGTTCGTCCAGTGTCGACAGGACGGACAGCTGCTACCGCTGCGGCAAGGAGGGGCACAAAGCCGCCTCCTGCAATGCCGCCACGCCGCACTGCACGGTCTGTGCCGCCAGTGGCCGCCCTGCGGGCCACATAATGAAGGGGAGGAACTGCAGTCCTCCCCTTAAGAAGGGGAAAGTACAGGCGCCGACCCGGCCTGTCGTTGCCACCGCCGTCCCAGTGGCTGGGACCTCAGCGGCTGTGGAGGAGGGGGTGCGATGACCGACTAATGGGTAGGGTCCAACATCGCATCCTCCAGGCGAACACCAACCACTGCAGAGCGGCACAGGATCTGCTCATGCAGACTGTGGCCGAGTGGTTGGTGGACGTGGCGGTGGTCGCCGAGCCGTACTCGGTACCTGGCCGTTGGCTGGGTGATCGGGACGGCTTGGTGGCGTTGGTGTCGCGGCCTGCCACGGACTCCCCTCCCCTCTCGCTTTTAGAGAGGGGTCCGGGATACGTGGCCGCCGCGTGGGGAGAAATAGCCCTGGTCGGGGTCTATTTCTCCCCAAACCGCCCTCTAAGGGACTTCGAGAATTTTCTCGAGGTCCTTACGGCAGTCGTCGGGAGGGCGGCGCCACGTCAGGTCATTGTGTGTGGTGACCTGAACGCCAAGTCGGTGGCCTGGGGCAACCCAGCGGCGTCCTGTAACGTCCGGGGGCGCGCCGTCGAATTTTGGGCGGCTTCGTGCGGCGTGTCCCTCCTGAACAGGGGGGATGTTCACACGTGTGTGCGGCAACAGGGAGGGTCAGTGGTGGACGTGTCGTTCGCCACCCCTGTGCTAGCCATACGCGTCGTGAACTGGCGGGTGGAGATGGTGGAGACCCTGTCGGACCACCGATATGTGCGGTTCGACATCTCCACCCAGAGCCCGCGGGGGATGGCCCGCTAGGGCCAATCTCCCTTCCCGCGGTGGGCTCTCACCCGCCTGGACCGGGAGGCAGCCCAGGAGGCAGCGTTCCTCCGGGACTGGCTCTCGCCCCCTGTTGAGGTCACGGACGTGGACGCCGCAGCGGTTCGGCTGCGGGGGTCCCTGACCGAGGTGTGCAACTCTAGCATGCCTCGGTCTCGCCGTCCGCCTCCCCGTCGCGCCGTTTATTGGTGGTCGGGGGAGCTGGCGGCGCTCCGAGCCGCATGCGTGGAGGCCAGGAGGGCCTACACGCGGAGTCGGCGGCGCACCAGCCGATGCCAGGCGGAGGAGGACCGCCTCTACGCCTCTTACGTAGAGGCAAAGACGGTCCTCAAGTCGGCAATGTGCGCCGCCGAGGACTCGGCAAGGGCCGAGATGCTGGAGGGCCTCGATAGGGATCCGTTTGGGAGACCATACAAGCTGGCGCGGAGCCAGCTGCGTCCTTATGGTCCCCCAGTAACGGAGACCCTAGAGCCGGCGTTGCTGGATGGGGTGGTTCGGTCATTGTTTCCGCGCAGGACCGAATTCACCCCACCAACGATGAACCCCCCAATGAGGGGGGTGGTGGCTTCGCCGGCGGAGGAGGTCCCTCCGGTATCGGCGGAGGAATTTCGCGCGGGGGTACTGTCCCTCCGCGCGAAGAAGACGGCCCCTGGACCGGATGGCGTCCCCGCACGGGTGGTGGCCATCGCAGCGTCCTTCATGGAGCAGCGGTTTCGGGACCTCTTCAGCGCGTGTCTGACGGCTGGGAGGTTCCCGAAACTGTGGAAGGAGGGGCAGCTTTGCCTGCTCCGGAAGGAGGGACGCTCGGTGGAATCCCCCTCGGCATACCGGCCCATCGTTCTGCTCGATGAGGTCGGTAAACTGTTCGAGGGGATCATCGCCACCCGGCTTAACAGCCACTTGCGGGAGGTAGGGCCAGACCTGTCGGACGCACAGTTCGGGTTTCGGCAAGGGCGTTCGCCGGTCGATGCGTTGGCCCTACTCAGGGGCCAAGTGCAGGAGGCGGTCGGGGCTAGGGACGGAGTGTTGGCGGTGTCGTTCGACATCGCCAACGCGTTCAACTCCGTGCCCCACTCGACCATATTGGGAAACTCCGGTACCACGGAGTGCCCCAATATCTGCGGGCGATCCTGGCCAACTACCTGGAGGACCGGGAGGTCCTCCTGGCGGACAGAACGGCCAGGATCAGGCGCTACGGGGCGGAGTCCGGTGTTCCACAGGGTTCGGTCCTGGGGCCCCTCTTGTGGAACATCGGATTTGACTGGCTCCTGCGGGGCACCCTCCTCCAGGGCACGAGTGTCTTCTGCTACGCGGATGACACTCTCCTTGTTGCCCGGGGGAGGGACTTTGGGGCGGCGGCCTGTTTGGCCTCAGCTGGCGGATCCTTAGTGGCAGGCAGGATCCGCCAGCTTGGTTTGAGGGTAGCGCTGAACAAGACCGAGGCCGTGTTCTTTCACGGGCCTCGGCAGCGCTGCCCTCCTGACGCCCACATCGTGGTGGAGGGCGTCCGGATAGGGGTCGGGGCCCAGATGAAGTATCTGGGCCTCGTGCTAGACAGCAGGTGGCGCTTCGGCCCGCACTTCAGCGGGCTGTCGACGCGCCTGCTGAAAGCCGCGGACGCCCTCTCATGGCTCCTCCCAAACCTGGGAGGGCCCAAGGAGCGATGCCGGCGCCTCTATGCCGGCATATTGAAGAGCATGGCCCTGTATGGGGCACCCATCTGGGTGGACTCCCTCCACAGGAGGGAGTCCTGCACTGGCACGGGACCTCGCCTCCGCCACCTTTGGACGCCGGACGCTGGACGCCCTCGGTCCAGTCCTACGGGACTGGCTCGAGCGGCCCCACGGTTTCCTCTCGTTCCGTCTGGTGCAGGTGTTGTCTGGGCATGGCTGCTTCGGAACGCACCTGCATCGGATTCAGAGGGAGGAGACCCCGGCGTGCCACGAGTGTGGAGCCGCGGAGGACACGGCGCAGCACACCCTCGAGGTGTGCCCAGCCTGGGCTGAGCTGCGCCGTGCCCTGACAGATGTGGTCGGGCAGGACCTCTCACTTCCCAGTGTGGTGAACTCCATGCTGGGGAGTGAGGAGGCTTGGGCGGCGGTTGCCTCCTTTTGCGAGGATGTCATGTCGCAAAAGGAGGCGGCGGAGCGCGCGCGGGAGGATGATCCTCTCGCGCCACCGTTCCGCAGGCGAAGAAGGGGTGGGAGAAGGCGGTTGTACGACCGTCGCCTCCCACCTTCTGGTGGTGATTAGCGGGCGACAGGCGCGGGGGCGCCTTCGCTCGCATTGCACCAATCACCACCCTCGTCGGGCGGGAACGGCCGAGCACTCACGGCCGTTCCTGGGCCCCTCCACTTAGGGAGGGGCGTGCGGGCCCCGCTGTAAAGGCGGGCGGTCGTCGGTGGGGGACTGGACGTAAAGGCTGTGCCGGTTTCCCAGTCCTCCTCCAAATAGACGATGCGGGAGTGCCGCTGGGTTATTTTAGTGGGTATGCCGGAGTAGCCGGAGAGTCCCACATAACCCGTCCATCCCCCAATGGGCGGGTATGCGTATTTTTTCCCAGCGCAAACAGAAAAAAAAAAAAAAAGGTTAGGTTGGGGCACGTGGTCGGAAAACCTCCTCGTGTGTCCGAGACTACTGGTCCCATTCGAATATTTATATTCGGTGGGAACAGGAGTTTTCGGATCGGTGTGCCCCGGGCGTGGGCGCTGGTTTTTTCCCTATGCTTGCATGGGGAGAAACCACCGTCCGTGGCCAGTATTCCGACATCTCACGCCTCTGCTGTTCCTTCCATACTCTGGAGGGGAGGAGCAGCAGTGGCGCGCAAGCCTAAGCCTCGCCGGATGGTGATGGGCTGAATGGCCAGTGCGTCAATCCGGTCACTAGCATACGGCAACCCTTAGACTCCGAGCATTACCCGGCGCGGGGGTTACCGGGGGGTAAACCGGTCTGTAGGGTAAAAAAGGTCAGTATGTCGATTAGCTTAACAATACCCCAGGAGGGTACCGGCTGTGCCGGAGAATCCCTCCCGGGTCCTTCAGGGCCCGGCTGTCCCACCGTATCTGGGGGGGGACACTAATAGACATCATGTTTCCGCGGAGGTCGCGGACAGGGCGCACACGCCCTGTATTGTGTGCCCAGTTTTGAGTGTCAAGGGACCCTCACCTGCAGCTAGCGAGCTGCGGGTGAGAGTCTCTAAAGAGGAGAGGAGTCTGGCGGAGAGACTGGAGGAGAGACTGGCGGCCAGGCCGCGGCGACAGCTGCGGCCGCGTTCAAATTCGCGGTCGCTGCTGCGTTCGCCATCGCGGTCACGGTCGCGCGATTCCGTGGGAAGCGACAAGTCAGCCGCTTCCTGCGTGTCCATGCCGGCTGAAAGGCCGAAGCCAGGAAAGAGGAGATCATTGGTGACTCCAGGTGCTCGCACAAATATTGTGCGAGCTAAGATACCAAACGACGAGGGGGACTTGGATGGGGATATTTCAGATATCCTCAACCCACTCCTCCCTCCTTCAAATAGGCGGGCGAAGAAATCTTTGCCCCGCGTTGAAGACGTAGCGGAGGAGCTCCGACATCAGCCTACGGCTGATGTTGGGGCTAGACTGCTCGAGGCTCTGTCCGTGGTGGAGAAGGCCACGGATAGATCCTCGAACATCCAAGGGCCGCTAAAGCACGTCATTAGACGAAGTCTGCGCGAGGCGCAGGCCGCCACCTCTGAACTGCACGTTCGGACGTACGGGGGCGAGGCTGAGCGATTGGAGGTGGAGAACCGGGAGCTTCGTTCGAAACTCTCCTCCCTCGAGGGACGTCTCGCCAAACTGTCGGCGGAGGTTGAGACCCTGCGCTCTTGTCAGGGGCCTCCCACAGTGACCCAGGCGAATGCTGCTACGACGACCAGTGTGCCACGGAAGGCTTCTAAGCCGGATGCAGCCAAGCCAAAGGCCACTGGACGAGAGAGCGGCTCCAACGCCGAGCAGGTGGCTGCCATTATGGAGGAGAAACTCGTCTCCTTCCGTGCAGCCCTCATGGCAGAGCTCTTCCCAGGAAGGGCCATCAGGCCCCCACTTGGGAAGCAGGCTGCGGCCATCCCTCCTCGTGGTGCCGAGGCGAAAAAGCCGAAAGCTCCAGCGCCGCCGCCACTCCCGACCCCTTCTACCTCGTCCAATAAGGACAAGAGGAAAAAGAAGCGGGAAAGGGAGAGGCAGCGTAAGAGAGCAGGTGTGCCTTTTGCGCCTGCGCAGGTTGCTGGTGCTTCGCAGAGCCAGCAGTCTAGTGCAGTGCATGCGAATGCGGGAGAGACCACATGGGCGAAAGTCGTTGGTCGCAAATCTGCGGCCAAGGCCAAAAAGACAGTGGCCACTCCAAACACCGCTCCCGGAGGTGCATCGAGGAAACTCCCTCGTCCACCGAAAACGGCAGCGGTGCTAATAACGCGGGCAGAAGGGTCAGAGACTCCTCTTGCTGACCTTATAAGGACGGCGAAAGAAAAGGTCTGCCTAAAGGACTTTGGACTGGAAGGTGGTATCTTCCAGAAGAGAGCCTTAAACGGTGGCTTGGTCTTGAGAGTCTCCGGGCCCGACAATACCGCAAGAGCCGATGCCCTCGCGGCCAAACTAAGGGAAGTCCTAGCGGATACGGACGCTCGGATTTCGCGTCCTGTCAAGACCGCAGAAATGCGCGTCTTTGACCTGGACGAGACTGTCACCCCCGCAGCGATCGCGGTGGCCTTAGCGGGCACCGTCGGTTGCTCCGCGAATGACATCAAAGTAGGGCCTGTCCGAGTCCATGCGTCTGAGCTCAACACTGCGTGGGTCAGATGCCCGCTATAGGCAGCCAATAAGCTCGCAGGCAAACGCGTGTGCGTTGGCTGGTCAGCA
Source organism: Pseudoips prasinana (assembly GCA_951640165.1). Lineage (NCBI taxonomy): Eukaryota > Metazoa > Arthropoda > Insecta > Lepidoptera > Nolidae > Pseudoips > Pseudoips prasinana. The sequence goes on along the minus strand of OX621251.1, from coordinate 22,828,108 downwards.
GCAAGGGTCGAGGCACTCAAGGCTAGACCCTTGCAGTGCTACAAATGCCTCGGGTTTGGCCACGTTAAGGCCAAATGCAACAGTCCCACAGATCGCAGCAAATGCTGCTATGTCTGTGGCGACCTTGGCCATAAGGCCACAAATTGCTAAGCCAGCGAACCCAAGTGTCCGATCTGTACGGACCTTGGCGTCGCTGGTTAACATAGGATGGGAGGAAGTAAGTGCTTCCCTCCCAAAAATCGGACAGTACAGCGGCCGCAGGGTCCTCCGACTACACCGGTAGCGAATTCGTTCGCGCTGCTGGCTGGTCAGGAGTCTATGGATGCCTAAAATTCACGCCCCCATCAAAAAAATTGCAGGGTAATTTAAACCACTGCCGTGCAGCGCAGGACCTCCTGCTACAGACGCTCGCGGAGTGGTCAGTTGCCCTTGCGGTGATATCGGAGCCCTATTCCATCCCGGATCACCCACGGTGGTTCGGGGTGGACGGGGGTTCCGTCGCTATTTACTGTGCAGAATCATCGGGTGGCGTCCATTGCCGCCTCATCCATGGTGGGACAGATTTTGTTGTCATCGAATGGAGCGACGCCGTAGTGGTGGGATGTTACATCTCTCCGAACTGCGGCCTTGCCCACTTCGAGGACACAATCGACAGACTGGGCACCTGCATCCGGGGACTCCTCTCTCGTCCACTGTTCGTCATGGGTGACTTCAACGTACACTCCAGGGTGTGGGGGGACGCCCGTGATGACCTGAGAGGGGAAGCGCTGATAGAGTGGGCGGCTACGCTTAATCTTCAGCTGCTGAACCAAGGTTCGACGAGTACTTGCGTGCGGTGGCAGGGGGAGTCGGTTGTCGACCTAACGTGGGCGACTCCCCCTGCTGCTCGCCGAGTGTTGGGCTGGAGAGTGGCTGAAGAGCTCGCAACTCTGTCAGACCACCGGCACATTCTCATTGAGATGTCAGGCAGAAGCGCAGGTGGCGAGCTGGGACGCCATCAAAATACCGCCCCGCGACGATGGGCCTTGAAGCGATTAGACAGAGATCTGCTTCTTGCTTCTGCCCTCGTCGCGGATTGGGAAGACTTGGAGGACGAAGCCTCTCCGGAGGAGGTGGCGGCCTGGTTCGGGGAAAAGATAACGACTATTTGTGACGTCGCTATGCCCCGAGCCGGGCCGACAACGAGGTCCTCCGTCTACTGGTGGTCAGCTGACTTGGCACGGCTGCGGGGGTCTTGCGTCTCAGCGCGCCGTCGTTATAGGCCAAGCTCGTCCTCATCCAAAAGAAAGGGAGAAATGCGGACTCTCCCTCTTCGTTTCGACCCATTTGCCTTCTGGACGAGGTGGGCAAACTCTTTGAGCGAGTAGTGTCCGCCCGTCTCAGCGGGCACCTGTCACGGGATGGGCCTGACCTGTCGGACTGCCAGTTCGGCTTCCGTCGCGGTCGTTCGACGGTGGACGCAATCCGGCGGGTCCAATCCCTGTCACAGGACGTCGTTCGGGAGGGAGGGGTGGCAATGGCTATCAGTCTTGACATTGTCAACGCTTTCAACTCCCTCCCGTGGTGGGCAATAAGGGAGGCACTGGTTTACCATAACGTGCCCCCCTACCTACAGGGGATTGTTAGCTCGTACCTGAGCGATAGGCTCATCGTGTACACGGCTCGGGGCGGAGAGGAAATGTCAAGGGAGGTCGATCGCGGGGTTCCACAGGGATCTGTTTTAGGACCCCTCTTGTGGAACCTTGCTTTTGACGCGGTCCTCAGGACGAGACTCCCCCTAGGCGTGGATGTCGTTTGCTATGCAGACGACACTCTCGTGTTGGCCAGGGGGAGCAATTTCACGGATGTGGTACGGCTTGCCGAGCTGGGAGTGGCCTGTGTCGTCGGCAGTGTCCGCGGGCTGGGCCTTCAGGTAGCACCTCATAAAACTGAGGCGCTTTGGTTCCACAGCCTCCGTCAGGGTAGGGAACCTCCCAGCACGCGGATTCAGGTGTGTGGTGGGGCGGTCCCAGTTGGGCAAACCCTCAAATACCTCGGGCTGACACTGGACAGTAGGTGGGCTTTTGACGCCCACTTTGTCCAGCTAGTCCCCCGACTTCGCGGAGCGGTGGGCGCACTCCAGCGTCTGCTGCCCAACCTTGGGGGACCCCGGGAAGAAGTCCGCCGCCTCTACTGTGGGGTTATCCGGTCTATGGCCCTCTACGGTGCTCCCGTCTGGTCGTCTAGACTGGTGAGAGCTTCCCGCTGCAAAGCTCTTTTGAATAGCGTGCAGCGGGTGGTTGCCATCAGAGTGGTCCGTGGATACCGGACGATCTCCTTCGAGGCGGCGACATTACTAGGACGATTCCCGCCACTGGACATCCTGGCGGACATGGACGCGAGAGTTTACGATCTCGTCCGTGCCCGCTCGGATGCCGGGGGCCAACAACCGGACTGGACAAACGTACGGCTGGATGCGCACCGACAGGCCTTAGAGATTTGGCGCGAGCGGCTTGAATTGCCGAGAGGCTTGCGTCAACGCTCTGTCGGTGCGGTCCTGCCGTGGTTTGACGCATGGCTGCTCCGGAAACGGGGCAGCCTAACCTTCAGGTTGACACAGATACTCACCGGACACGGGTGCTTCGGTGAGTACCTGTGTCGAATAGGTAGAGAGGCGACACCGTCGTGTCACCATTGTGGCGGCGGCCCGGACTCGGCCCAACATACACTCGAGGAGTGCCCAGCTTGGGCCCCCGAGAGGCGAGTCCTGGCCGCTGAAATAGGATTGGACCTCTCGCTGCCAGCAGTGGTTTCGGCTATGCTGGCGGCGACATCCGGATGGAACGCGGTGGCCTCATTCTGTGAAGCTGTTATGCTCAAGAAGGAGGCCGCCGAGCGCGAGAGGGAGCGCAACGATCCCTCCCGTAGGAGAACGAGACGGCGCCGATGAACTGGATATTGACACTAATATCCGCTTCATCGGCGCCGGCGCTGGGAGCTAATCTCAGCGCGAGAGAGTATGCGGCGTCCGGCTGGCTTCTCCCCGGCTTGACGTCGCCCCTGGGACCGCTGGCATTTGGAGGAGGGGAACTCCACTCGTCTTACATAAGCGGTCCCGGGAAGAGGTAACCTGCTGTAGCTCAGGTTGCCTAAACGCGCTTGTGCGTGATGGGGAGGGGAGGAGGCATTTGGACCCCTCCCGTCCCCAGGGAGAGTCTCAGATGCTCAGTGCAGTGTACAGCGGGGGTACTGGCGAGATCGTTCACGAGTACCCAGAGCACCCGCTACAGGCATTGTGAGGCTGGCTACCATGGTGGTTTTAGTGCGTATCCCGGGACTAGCCCGGAGAGTCCCACATAACCCGTCGCCTCCCCATGCGGCGGGTATGCGTAAGTTTAATGCATTTCCACCATGTAAAAAAAAATGAAAAAAAGAAAAAAAAAGGTTAGGTTAGGCTTGGTTAGTGTTGGGGCACGTGGTCGGAAAACCTCCTCGTGGTCCGAGACTTCTGGTCCCATTCGAATATTTATATTCGGTGGGAACGGAAGTTTTTCGGATTGGTGTGCCCTGGGCATGGGCGCTGGCTTTTTCCTGTGCTTGCATGGGGATAAGCCACCGTCCGTGGCGAATATTCCGACATCTCTCGCCTCTGTTCCCCCTTCTATTCACTAGAAGGGGAGTATTCAGAGATTTTACCCCTTAACCCCTGAGCATTACCCGGCGCAGGGGCTACCGGGGGGTAAACCGGCCCGCAGGGTAATAAGGCTCAGAATGTCTGATAGGAAAACAATACCCCAGGAGGGTACCGGCTACGCCGGAGAATCCCTCCCGGGTCCATTAGGGCCCGGCTGTCCCACCGTATCTGGGGGGGACACCATTAGGCAATTATCTGTAGAGGTTGCGGATAGGGCGCACACGCCCAGTTTTGTGCGTCCTAATAATGTTGAGGAGGAGGAAGGTGTGCCGGAAGGGTTGGCACACGGTGCAAGGAGGAGCAGGCGGACCACGAGGTCGAGGTCCCGTCCGGCCACTCCTATTCCCGCGGACCAAATGTCCGACGAGGAAACAGGCGGGTGCCGTTCCAGGTCTAGATCTGGATCCAGGTCCGGACATGGGAGGAAGCGCAGTGGGTCCCTAAGTAGGGAGAACTTGGTGGTTGCAAAGGTCTCCACGGCCCGGAGAGGCAAAGTTCGCGCGGTTCCGAGTGGAGCCATTGCTCGGTTGCCGGAGCGTGACGGGCGGGGTCGCTTTGTTGCGGCAGCTCCAGTGGAGCACGTGGAGGGCGCGGAGAGCGACCCTGGGCTAGCCATGGCTGACTCGAGCGGGGGCTCCACTGCTTCCCTGCTGGGCAGCAATCGTGCGGAGGCCGCTGCTGCTAGGCGGGCACAACGAAAAGAAGCCGCGGCTGACGAAGTCAGTGAGCTGGCCCGACAAGCCAGAGAGCGGCGCTCCGCTCGGATGGCTGGAGGGAGCTCATCGGCGGTGGCGCTCAGCCGCCAGGTTCTGGACGGAGTGGACGTGGTTCTGAGGGTTGCCACCAAATCGGGCAACCTAAAGGGCACGTTCACTCGAGCTCTGAAGGAGGTGGCTGACGGCATCCGGGAGGCGGTTGAGGTCCTCGCCAACCGCACCGGCACCGAGGAGACGGCGAAGTTGTGGGAGGAGAACGACCGTCTCCGATCGGAGCTGGAGGACCTCAAGCGGCAGGTTGCCGCCCAAAGGACAGCTCCCGCAGTCGCCGGGTCCTCTCCTGTGGCGACCCCATCGCCGGCTCCATCGCCGGCCACTTTCTCGACCCCTGCACTTGTGGATGCGGAGGTCGAAAAGATCGTCCGCGTCTGCATGATGCAGTGCGGTAGGATGGTCGGTGCCCGCTTCGAGGCCATAGAGGCGAGGCTCCTCCCAGCGGAGTCTGTCCGCCCTCCACTCGCCGGGGACGGGCGGAGGAGGGAGGTTGTCCACGAACGGGGCCCGGCGGCCGCGGTGGCCGCGGCGGATAAACCGAGCCGACCAGGAAGGACAATGGCCTCAAAGCCCGCAGCGTCCCAAATGCCGACCTCCCGGACAGCGGGACCTCCAGCGGCGCCTCCAGCGGCTGCGCCTGGGCCTAGTACTGAGGCCTGGACGACGGTCGTCAAGAGGGGCCGCAAAAAGAAGAAGGCGGCGCGGCCAGCACCAGCACCCGCTGGAGCACCGACGCCCAAGAAGGCACAGGGACCGCCTAGGGTCAGAGCCCCACGCTCCGCGGCTGTAGTAATAACTCTGCAGCCCCGAGCCATTGAAAGGGGTATCACGTATAAGGCGGTCCTGACGGAGGCAAAGGCTAAAGTCGCGTTCCCCGACCTTGGCACACCGTCCGGCTTCAGGATAAAGTCGGCGGTGACGGGGGCGCGGCTGCTTGAGGTGTCGGGTGACTCCAGCGGGGCGAAGGCGGACATCCTGGCCGCCAAGTTGAGGGAAGCCCTCAACCCGGAGGACGTGCGGGTGTCCAGGCCAGTGAAGACCGCGGAGTTGCGCGTCGACGGCCTGGATGACTCGGTGACTCCGGCTGAGGTCTTGGCGGCCGTCGCCCGGATCGGTGGATGTCGACCCGAGGATGTGCGGACGGGTGACATTCGCGCCGACGCCTCCGGACTCGGATTCATCTGGGTGCGGTGTCCGGTGGCGGCGGCGAATAAGGTCGCCAGTGCTGGGCGACTGTTGGTGGGGTGGGTTGCAGCCAGGGTCAAGCTGGTGCAGCCCAGGGCTATGCGGTGTTACCGATGCCTGGACATTGGGCATGTCCGGGCGCGGTGCACTGCTGAAACGGACCGCAGCGAGGAATGTTATCGCTGCGGCCAGCCCGGCCACAAGGCGGCCCAGTGCTCTGCGGCGCCAAACTGCAGCCTCTGTACAGCTGCAGGGAGGCCCGCGGGGCATAGAGCGGGCGGGAAGGCCTGTGGCGCTACCACCAACAAGAAGAAGAAAAAGGGAGCCAAGGCTGCCGGGGGCTCTTTACCCCCCCGACAGCCTGGCTGCCCTTCGGCCGACTCCCGGCCTGAGAGGGGTGCAGAGGGAATGGACACGGCCTAATGGCGCTGTTCCATTTCCTCCAGGGCAATATCAACCACTGTGCCAGAGCTCAGGATCTCTTGCTCCAGAGCATGGCGGAGTGGTCAATTCGCGTGGCGGTGGTCGCCGAGCCGTACTTTGTCCCCCCCAGGGATAACTGGTTGGGAGACTTGGACGGCTTGGTGGCCATCATTGGCGGGGCTCTGGTCCACCCGTCCCGAGGTCACGGCTGGGTAGCAGCCCTCGTGGACGGCATTGGTACGGTTGGGGCGTATTTTTCGCCCAACAAGAGTCTCGCCGACTTCGAGAATTTCCTTGTCGAGTTGGGTGCCGTTGTAGGCCGACTCCACCCTCGCCCTGTGCTGTTGCTCGGGGATCTCAACGCCAAGTCTGCGGCGTGGGGATCTCCGGTGACGGATGCCAGGGGTGAGGTGCTGGAGGAGTGGGCGGTCACGACTGGCCTGACCGTCCTAAATCGGGGGTCGGTCCACACGTGCGTGCGGCAGCGGGGTGGTTCAATAGTGGACGTCTCGTTCGCTAGCCCTGCTGTCGCGAGCGTGTCCGCGACTGGCGTGTCGCTGTGGAGGTGGAGACGTTGTCGGATCATCGGTACATCCGTTTCGACGTCTCCGCCCAGACCACTGGCGGCCGCGGTCCACCGGCCCCGCGGGTGGACGGTCCGCGCTGGGCGCGTAAGCGCATCGACAGGGAACTTCTCGAGGAGGCCGCCATTGTCCAGGCCTGGTACCGGGAGTCGGCGACGAATGGACCCGTCGACGTCGAAGAGGAGGCGCTGTGGTTCCGCGAGGCGATGACGCAAATCTGCGACGCGTCTATGCCCCGGGTCCACACACAGACAGGAAGGCGCCAGGTGTACTGGTGGACTGCCGAGATCGCACAGTTGCGCGTCGCGTGCGTGGCGGTCAGGCGCCAGTACACCCGATACCGGAGGAGACGTCGTCGGGTCCCTGATGAAGAGGCCGCGCGGTATGAGGTGTACCGCGCGGCCAAGGAGGCTCTGCGGCTGGCCATCGGCGAAGCCAAGACGCGAGCCAGGGAGGAGATGTTGGAGACTCTGGATGGAGATCCGTGGGGGCGCCCTTATCGTGCGGTTCGTGGGAAACTTCGAGCCGCGGCGCCTCCACTCACGGAGAGTCTCCAACCCGAGCTGCTGGAGGAAGTAGTGGCAGCCCTCTTCCCGGCAAGAGCGGAGCACACGCCACCGCCGATGGCTTTGCCCACAGCCGCAGAGCCTACAGATGAGAACGCCATCAGCGTCCCAGGGGTGACACAGGAAGAGTTGAGGGCGGCCGTGATGCGGCTCCGGGCCAAAAACGTGGCTCCGGGGCCCGACGGGATTCACGGCTGTGCGTTGGCCCTCGCTCTGAAGGAGCTGGGTCCCCAACTGAGAGGTCTCTACACAGCGTGCCTTGAGCGGGGCCAGTTTCCCACCTTGTGGAAATCTGGTCGTCTGGTCCTGCTCAGAAAGGTGGGGCGCCCTGCGGACTCACCGTCTGGGTACCGGCCCATAGTGCTGCTGGACGAGGTTGGCAAGCTGCTTGAGCGGATAATCGCAGCCCGCCTCGTCGGCCACTTGTGCGGAGAGGGGCCGGACCTGGACGAGAGCCAGTTCGGCTTTCGGCATGGGCGCTCTACCATACACGCTGTGTCGAGGGTGAGAGGCCTGGCGGAGGAAGCGGTGTCCCGGGGTGGGGTGATGTTGGCGGTGTCCTTGGACATCTCCAACGCCTTCAACACCCTGCCCTGGAGTTGCATTCGGGAGGCACTGCGGTATCATCGGGTGCCTTCCTACCTTCGCCACATCGTTGGGGCTTACCTGGCAGAGAGGTGTGTCACCTACGTGGGACGGGATGGCGGACAACGGCACCCAATGTCGTGCGGTGTTCCGCAGGGCTCAGTCTTGGGCCCGCTCCTGTGGAACATCGGTTACGACTGTCCAGAAAGAGGAAGACCTTTTTAAAGGACGGGTCGGATGGCTCCTCGGCTTCGGGTTCTTCAAAGAAGAGGGTGAAGGCCAAGAAGCCAACGATGGCGGACACTCACGACGTGGGTTTGGCAGATGCCCAGCGGCAGTTGGACCTGGCACGGCGGGAGCAGCTCCAGCAAGAGCTGGAGGAGCGGGTTTCGGCCCAGGAAGAACGGGCGCGCGTCGCCCGTGCCAAGTCCGGGTACGGGGCGTCCCGCGTCCTGTACGCGGACCACTCCCTGGCCGAACTCCAGAGGTTGGCCTTGGAGGACGAGGAGGCGATTGTGGAGGTCCTTTACGGGCCGCCAAGTCCTCGCATTTGAAGGGGACTTTCCAGAAGCGAGAGCCAGTTCGGCTTTCGGCATGGGCGCTCTACCATACACGCTGTGTCGAGGGTGAGAGGCCTGGCGGAGGAAGCGGTGTCCCGGGGTGGGGTGATGTTGGCGGTGTCCTTGGACATCTCCAACGCCTTCAACACCCTGCCCTGGAGTTGCATTCGGGAGGCACTGCGGTATCATCGGGTGCCTTCCTACCTTCGCCACATCGTTGGGGCTTACCTGGCAGAGAGGTGTGTCACCTACGTGGGACGGGATGGCGGACAACGGCACCCAATGTCGTGCGGTGTTCCGCAGGGCTCAGTCTTGGGCCCGCTCCTGTGGAACATCGGTTACGACTGTCCAGAAAGAGGAAGACCTTTTTAAAGGACGGGTCGGATGGCTCCTCGGCTTCGGGTTCTTCAAAGAAGAGGGTGAAGGCCAAGAAGCCAACGATGGCGGACACTCACGACGTGGGTTTGGCAGATGCCCAGCGGCAGTTGGACCTGGCACGGCGGGAGCAGCTCCAGCAAGAGCTGGAGGAGCGGGTTGCGGCCCAGGAAGAACGGGCGCGCGTCGCCCGTGCCAAGTCCGGGTACGGGGCGTCCCGCGTCCTGTACGCGGACCACTCCCTGGCCGAACTCCAGAGGTTGGCCTTGGAGGACGAGGAGGCGATTGTGGAGGTCCTTTACGGGCCGCCAAGTCCTCGCATTTGAAGGGGACTTTCCAGAAGTCCCTCAAATGCCGGGCTGCCAGCATGCGTGGCATCGTCGCGGAGCTGGTGGACCGCAAGGCCAGCGACGAAACGCGGCAACTGCAGGCGAAAGTAGATCGCCTGCAGTCAGAGGTCAGCCAGCTGCACCTGAAGCTGGCTGAAGCCACGGCCCAGCCATCCCAGGCCGAGCCCAGGCATGCGGAAGAGAGCCTCGCTCCCTCCTCCGGCCTTGAGGATATCCTCCGCAAGGTTATGGCGGAGGAGCGGGCTTTTGTGAGAGCCTGCCTAGCGGGCATCGAAGACCAGCTCCTTCCGGAGAAACGCCTCCGACCACCACTTGCGGCGGACAAGAGGCGAGAGCCGGTGCCAACCCATCAGAGGGAGGACGCCCTTCTCCCTTCCACCACCCCGACCAACCAGCAGGGCTGGACGAAGGTGGTCAGTAAGGGGAAGGGCAAGGGCAAAAGGACGGCACCTGTCGTCCCTGCCGTCCCAGCCACCACCACTCCCAGCCAGTCGGCTGGCAGGGGAAAACTACCCCCCCAGCCGTCTCCGCCACCACCCCTGCCGGTCAGTCTGGCAAGGGAAAGGGGAAGGGGAAGAGTTCCCCCCCAGCTGGTCCCAAGAAAAACTTGGTTCCTCCCAAGACCGCAGCCGTGGTGGTGACGCTCACCGCGGAGGCTGCGGAGCGCGGAGAGACCTACACGTCCGTATTGGTGCGGGCGCGTGAAAATGCCAATCCCACCAAACTGGAGATCGGCAAAGTCTCATGCCGCCGGACACAAGCTGGGGCTCGAATTTTCGAGTTCCCCGGTGCTGAGGGCGGGAAACACGCCGACCTCTTCGCAGCAAAGCTGCAGGAGGTCATTGCGGACGCGGCGAAGGTGGCCAGGCCGGTGAAGTCGGCGGCCATCGAGGTGACGGATCTGGATGACTCCGTCACCAGGGAGGAGGTGGTGGCAGCGATCGCAGCCATTGGGGGCTGCGAAGTCGCAGCGGTGCAGGGCGGGGGCATCAGGCCCGGGCGCGGCGGCATGGGCACTATTCGTCTGGAGTGCCCAGTCGCCGCTGCCAAAGCCGTCCTCGAGAAGGGACGGCTCGCCGTCGGGTTCAGCTCCGGGTGCGGTCCGGGCACTTGAGGACCTGCCTTTGAGGTGCTACAAGTGCTTCGGAATCGGCCACACCCGAGCCCTCTGTCCGTCCAGTGTCGACAGGACGGACAGTTGTTACCGCTGCGGCAAGGAGGGCCACAAATCTGCCTCCTGCAAGGCCGCCGCGCCGCACTGTGCGGTATGTGCCGCCAGTGGCCGCCCTGCGGGCCACATAATGAAGGGGAGGAACTGCAGTCCTCCCCTTAAGAAGGGGAAAGTACAGGCGTCGACCCGGCCTGTCGTTGCCACCGCCGTCCCAGTGGCTGGGACCTCAGCGGCTGTGGAGGAGGGGGGTGCGATGACCGACTAATGGGTAGGGTCCAACATCGCATCCTCCAGGCGAACACCAACCACTGCAGAGCGGCACAGGATCTGCTCATGCAGACTGTGGCCGAGTGGTTGGTGGACGTGGCGGTGGTCGCCGAGCCGTACTCGGTACCTGGCCGTTGGCTGGGTGATCGAGACGGCTTGGTGGCGTTGGTGTCGCGGCCTGCCACGGACTCCCCTCCCCTCTCGCTTTTAGAGAGGGGTCCGGGATACGTGGCCGCCACGTGGGGAGAAATAGCCCTGGTCGGGGTCTATTTCTCCCCAAACCGCCCTCTAAGGGACTTCGAGAACTTTCTCGAGGTCCTTACGGCAGTCGTCGGGAGGGCGGCACCACGTCAGGTCGCCGTGTTGGGCGACCTGAACGCCAAGGCGGTGGCCTGGGGCAACCCAGCGGCGTCATGTAACGTCCGGGGGCGCGCTGCCGAATTTTGGGCGGCTTCGTGCGGTGTGTCCCTGCTAAACAGGGGGGATGTTCAGACGTGTGTGCGGCAACAGGGAGGGTCAGTGGTGGACGTGTCGTTCGCCACCCCTGTGCTAGCCGCCCGCGTCATGAACTGGCGGGTGGAGATGGTGGAGACTCTGTCGGACCACCGATATGTGCGGTTCGACATCTCCACCCAGAGCCCTCGGGGGATGGCCCGCTCGGGCCAATCACCCTTCCCGCGGTGGGCTCTCACCCGCCTGGACCGGGAGGCAGCCCAGGAGGCAGCGTTCCTCCGGGACTGGCTCTCGCCCCCTGTGCAGAGCACGGACGTAGACGCTGCAGCGGTTCAGCTCCGGGGGTCCCTGACCGAGGTGTGCAACTCTAGCATGCCTCGATCTCGCCGTCCGCCTCCCCGTCGCGCCGTTTATTGGTGGACGGGGTAGCTGGCGGCGCTCCGGGCCACATGCGTGGAGGCCAGGAGGGCCTACACGCGGAGTCGGCGGCGCACCAGCCGATGTCAGGCTGAGGAGGACCGCCTCTACGCCTCTTACGTAGAGGCAAAGACGGTCCTCAAGTCGGCAATGTGCGCCGCCGAAGACTCGGCAAGGGCCGAGATGCTGGAGGGACTCGATAGGGATCCGTTTGGGAGGCCATATAAGCTGGCGCGGAGCCAGCTGCGCCCTTATGGCCCCCCACTAACGGAGACCCTAGAGCCGGCGTTGCTGGATGGGGTGGTTCGGTCATTGTTTCCGCGCAGGACCGAATTCACCCCTCCAACGATGAACCCCCCGCTGGGGGGGGGTGGTGGCTTCGCCGGAGGAGGAGGTCCCTCCAGTGTTGGTGGAGGAACTTCGCGCGGGGGTTCTGTCCCTCCGCGCGAAGAAGACGGCCCCTGGACCGGATGGTGTCCCAGCACGGGTGGTGGCCATCGCGGCGTCCCTCATGGAGGAGAGGTTTCGGGACCTCTTCAGTGCGTGCCTGACGGCTGGGAGGTTCCCGAAGCTCTGGAAGGAGGGGCAGCTTTGCCTGCTCCGGAAGGAAGGACGCCCGGTGGACTCCCCCTCGGCATACCGGCCCATCGTTCTGCTCGATGAGGTCGGTAAACTGTTCGAGGGGATCCTCGCCACCCGGCTTAACAGCCATTTGCGGGAGGTAGGGCCGGACCTGTCGGACGCCCAGTTCGGGTTTCGACAAGGGCGTTCGACGGTCGATGCGGTGGCCCTATTCAGGGGCCAAGTCCAGGAGGCGGTCGGGGCTGGGGACGGAGTGTTGGCGGTGTCGTTCGACATCGCCAACGCCTTCAACTCCGTGCCCCACTCGACCATATTGGAGGCACTCAAATACCACGGAGTGCCCCAATATCTGCGGATGATCCTGGCCAACTACCTGGAGGACCGGGAGGTCCTCCTGGCGGTCAGGGCGGCCAGGATCAGGCGCTACGGCGCGGAATCCGGTGTTCCACAAGGTTCGGTGCTAGGGCCCCTCTTGTGGAACATCGGATTCGATTGGCTCCTGCGGGGCACCCTCCTCCAGGGCACGAGTGTCATCTGCTATGCGGATGACACTCTCCTCGTTGCCCGGGGGAGGGACTTTAGGGAGGTGGCCTGTCTGGCCTCGGCTGGCGGATCCTTAGTGGCAGGTAGGATCCGCCAGCTTGGTTTGAGGGTGGCGCTGAACAAGACCGAGGCCGTGTTCTTTCACGGGCCTCGGCAGCGCTGCCCTCCTGACGCCCACATTGTGGTGGAGGGCGTCCAGATAGGGGTCGGGGCCCAGATGAAGTATCTGGGCCTCGTGCTGGACAGCAGGTGGCGCTTCGGCCCGCACTTCAGCGGGCTGTCGACGCGCCTGCTGAAAGCCGCGGACGCCCTCTCGTGGCTCCTCCCAAACCTAGGAGGGCCCAAGGAGCGATGCCGGCGCCTCTATGCCGGCATCCTCAAGAGCATGGCCCTTTACGGGGCTCCAATCTGGGCGGACTCCCTCCACAGGAGGGAGAATGCAACCGCCATCCGCAGGCCCCAACGGGCTATTGCACAGCGGGTGGCGAGGGCCTACCGCTCGGTAGGCTTCGCGGCGGCGTGCGCTCTGGCGGGCACCCCTCCATGGGAATCGGAGGCTTGGGTGCTCGCCAGAGTCTACGAGTGGAAGTCGCGGCGTAGGGCGCTGGGTGAGCGCCCCGCCGCCGAAGAGCGGGAAGCCGTGCGGCGGGAGGCGAGGGATGCCATCGTCCTCCACTGGGCACGCGACCTCGCCTCCGCCACCTTTGGACGCCGGACGCTGGACGCGCTCGGCCCAATCCTGCGGGATTGGCTCGAGCGGTCTCACGGTTTCCTCTCTTTCCGTCTGGTGCAGGTGTTGTCCGGGCATGGCTGCTTCGGAACGCACCTGCATCAGATTCAGAGGGAGGAAACCCCGGCGTGCCACGAGTGTGGAGCCGCGGAGGACACGGCGCAGCACACCCTCGAGGTGTGCCCAGCCTGGGCTGAGCTGCGCCGTGCCCTGACCGATGTAGTCGGGTTCGACCTCTCACTTCCCAGTGTGGTGAACTCCATGCTGGGGAGTGAGGAGGCTTGGGCGGCGGTTGCCTCCTTTTGCGAGGATGTAATGTCGCAAAAGGAGGCGGCGGAGCGCGCGCGGGAGGATGATCCTCTCGCGCCACCGCTCCGCAGGCGAAGGAGGGGTGGGAGAAGGCGGTTGTACGACCGTCGCCTCCCACCCTCTGGTGGAGATTAGCGGGCGATAGGCGCGGGGGCGCCTTCGCTCGCATTGCACTAATCACCACCCTCGTCGGGCGGGAGCGGCCGAGCACTCACGGTCGTTCCCGGGCCCCTCCACTTAGGGAGGGGCGTGCGGGTCCCGCTGTAAAAGCGGGCGGTCGTCGGTGGGGGACTGGACGTAAAGGCTGTGCCGGTTTCCCAGTCCTCCCCCAAATAGACGATGCGGGAGTGCCACTGGGTTATTTTAGTGGGTATGCCGGAGTAGCCGGTGAGTCCCACATAACCCGCCCATCCCCCAATGGGCGGGTATGCGTAACGCATTTTTTCCCAGCGCAAACAAAAAAAAAAAAAAAAGGTTAGGTTAGTGTAATATTTTTGTAAGGTTAGGTTAGGTTAGAGTAATATTTTTGTAAGGTTAGGTTAGGTTTGTGTAATATTTTTGTGAGGTTAGGTTAGTGTAATATTTTTGTTGGGTTAGGTTAGTGTGGGGCACGTGGTCGGAAAACCTCCTCGTTGTCCGAGACTATCGGTCCTATTCGAATATTTATATTCGGTGGGAACGGTAGATTTTTCGGATTGGTGTGCCCTGGGCGTGGGCGCTGGCTTCTTCCTGTGCTTGCATGGGGAGAAGCAACCGTCCGTGGCTAATATTCCGACATCTCACGCCTCTGCTGTCCCTTCCATACTCTGGAGGGGACAGCGGAGGACGCAAGCCTAAGCTTCGTCGGACGGTGATGGGCTGAATGGCCGGTGCGTTAATCCGGTCGATAGCATTCGGCAAACCCTTAACCTCTGAGCATACCCGGCGAGGGGGCTACCGGGGGGTAAACCGGTCTACAGGGTATAAGGTCAGGATGTCTTCTGGTAAAACATTACCCCAGGAGGGTACCGGCTTAGCCGGAGAATCCCTCCCGGGTCCTTCTGGGCCCGGCTGTCCCACCGTATCTGGGGGTACACTATTGGACATGTTTCCGCGGAGGTCGCGGATAGGGCGCACACGCCCAGTTTTGTGTGCCCAGTTTTGAGTGTCGAGGGACCCTCACCTGCAGCTAACGAGCTGCGGGTGAGAGTCTCTAAAGAGGAAAGGAGTCTGGCTGATAGAGCCAGAGAGACTGCTCCACCGCGGAGGCAGCTGCGACCGCGTTCTACTTCTCGGTCGCTGTTGCGTTCGCGGTCGCAGGCCGCCACCTCCGAACTGCACGTTCGGACGTATGGGGGCGAGGCTGAGCGATTGGAGGTGGAGAACCGGGAGCTTCGTACGAAGCTCTCCTCCCTCGAGGGACGTCTCGCCAAACTGTCGGCGTAGGTTGAGACCCTGCGCTCTAGTCAGGGGCCTCCCACAGTGACCCAGGCGAATCCTGCTACGACGACCAGTGTGCCACGGAAGGCTTCTAAGCTGGATGCAGCTAAGCCAAAGGCCACTGGACGAGAGAGCGGCTCCAACGCCGAGCAGGTGGCTGCCATTATGGAGGAGAAACTCGTCTCCTTCCGTGCAGCCCTCATGGCGGAGCTCTTCCCAGGAAGGGCCATCAGGCCCCCACTTGGGAAGCAGGCTGCGGCCATCCCTCCTCGTGGTGCCGAGGCGAAAAAGCTGAAAGCTCCAGCGCCGCCGCCACTCCCGACCCCTTCTACCACGTTCAATAAGGACAAGAGGAAAAAGAAGCGGGAAAGGGAGAGGCAGCGTAAGAGAGCAGGTGTGCCTGTTGCGCCTGCGCAGGTTGCTGGCACTTCGCAGAGCCAGCAGTCTAGTGCAGTGCATGCGAATGCGGGAGAGACCACATGGGCGAAAGTCGTTGGTCGCAAATCTGCGGCCAAGGCCATAAAAGCAGTGGCCACACCAAACACCGCTCCCGGAGGTGCATCGAGGAAACTCCCTCGTCCACCGAAAACGGCAGCGGTGCTAATAACGCGGGCAGAAGGTTCAGAAACTCCTCTTGCTGACCTTATAAGGACGGCGAAAGAAAAGGTCTGCCTTAAGGACTTTGGACTGGAAGGTGGTATCTTCCAGAAGAGAGCCTTAAACGGTGGCTTGGTCTTGAGAGTCTCCGGGCCCGACAATACCGCAAGAGCCGATGCCCTCGCGGCCAAACTAAGGGAAGTCCTAGCGGATACGGACGCTCGGATTTCGCGTCCTGTCAAGACCGCAGAAATGCGCGTCTTTGACCGCAGCAAATGCTACTATGTCTGTGGCGACCTTGGCCATAAGGCCACAAATTGCAAAGCCAGCGAACCCAAGTGTCCGATCTGTACGGACCTTGGCGTCGCTGGTAAACATAGGATGGGAGGAAGTAAGTGCTTCCCTCCCAAAAGCCGGACAGTGCAGAAGCCGCAGGGTCCACCCACTACGCCAGTAGCGAATTCGTTCGCGCTGCTGGCTGGTCAGGAGACAATGGAGGCCTAAAATTCCCGCCCCCATCCAAGATATTGCAGGGTAACCTAAACCACTGCCGTGCAGCGCAGGATCTCCTGCTACAGACGCTCGCGGAGTGGTCAGTTGCCCTTGCGGTGATATCGGAGCCCTATTCCATCCCGGATCACCCGAGGTGGTTCGGGGTGGACGGGGGTTCCGTCGCTATTTACTGAGCGGAATCATCGGGTGGCCTCCATTGCCGCCTCATCCATGGTGGGACAGATTTTGTTGTCATCGAATCGGGCGACGCCGTAGTGGTGGGATGTTACATCTCTCCAAACTGCGGCCTTGCCCACTTCGAGGACACCATCGACGGACTGGGCACCTGCATCCAGGGGCTACTCTCACGTCCACTGTTCGTCATGGGCGACTTCAATGCACACTCCAGGGTGTGGGGGGACGCTCGTGACGACCTGAGAGGGGAAGCACTGATAGAGTGGGCTGCATCACTTAATCTTCAGCTACTCAACCAAGGATCGACCAGTACTTGCGTGCGGTGGCAGGGGGAGTCGGTTGTCGACCTAACGTGGGCGACTGTCCCTGCTGCGCGCAGGGTATCAGGCTGGAGAGTGGCTGAGGAGCTCGCAACTCTATCAGATCACCGGCACATTCTCATTGAGATGTCGGGCAGGTGCCCAAATGGCGAACTGGGACGCCAACAAAATGCCGCCCCGCGACGATGGGCCTTGAAGCGATTAGACAGAGATCTGCTTCTTGCTGCTGCCCTCGTCGCGGATTGGGAAGAGTTGGAGGACGAAGCCTCTCCGGAGGTGGTGGCGGCATGGTTCGGGGCAAAGGAGACCACTATTTGTGACGTCGCCATGCCCCGGGCCAGGCCGACAACGAGGTCCTCCGTCTACTGGTGGTCAGCGGACTTAGCACGGCTGCGGGGGTCCTGCGTCTCTGCGCGCCGCCGTTATACTAGGACTAAAAGGAGACGGCGTGCCACGGCCGACGAGATTGCAGAGGCTTACCGAGCATACCGCTTGGCCACCATGGCGTTCCAGTTCACCATCAAGGAGGCAAAGACCAGGGCGTGGGAGGAGCTGATCGAGGGGATCAACAGGGATCCATGGGGGCGCCCGTACAAGATGGTTATGGGCAAGCTCAGACCATGGGTCCCTCCGCTCACCGAAACGCTCGACCCCGAGTTCGTGGGAAGAGTGGTAGACACCCTCTTCCCAAGGGCCGAGCCCGGTGACTCGGTCGCCCCAGGCCATCACACCTCAGACTGCACCCGACCCAAAGATCGTAGCGAATGCCCCGAACCACCTGGTTGCGTCAACTGCCAGTCCCTGGGACACCCTGCGAACTATCGCGGCTGCCCCAAGGCACCGGCGAGGAGACCCGCCAGGAGGCCTCGCAGCAAGCGCAACGCTCGAAAGCCCCAAAGCAAGCCCTCCCCCGCTAATGTCCTTGGATGTCCAGAAGACATCCCTGCGACCAGCGAGACCACACTGGCCTCTGCCAGACTACGTCCCCTGGACCGCACCCAAGGCTGCGGGCTAGGCGGTCACCCCTAAGGCTGTGCTAGTCCCAGCTAAAGGGGCGTCCCCCAAACCCTCAACCAGCGCGACCCCTCCCGCCCCAGTCCAATCGGGCTGGGCTTACAACCCGCTGACTAAGAAGTCACAGGCTCCAAAGGCCCCGGCCAAAGGAGCCCAGAATCCAAAGTCATCAGCCCCAGCGCCCAAAACCCGGGCGCCCCAAGCGAATAGCAAAGGGCGCGCCTCAGTTTTTGCCGAGCGCATCATGACTCAGGGCTGGGAGTTGCTCGATCAGTTTGAGGACCTCACCCAGAGGGCCGAAGCTGATCCGACCAACATCCAGTTGGCCATCGACGCGGCACGCGTATACCGCCGCTTTATT
Organism: Pseudoips prasinana; assembly: GCA_951640165.1. Classification (NCBI taxonomy): domain Eukaryota; kingdom Metazoa; phylum Arthropoda; class Insecta; order Lepidoptera; family Nolidae; genus Pseudoips; species Pseudoips prasinana. Next base: position 22,810,167 of record OX621251.1, on the reverse strand, counting down.
AAATCAATACAACCGTAATGGCTGTACACCCGTTGATGACTCCCCAATTCACTTGCAGGCTAAAACCCAGATCTTTAAAGATCGGGTTTTACAATGCAGACGGATTAGCGAGACAACGCGATGAAGTCGCAGAATTCCTCTGCGATCATCAACTTGATCTCTTCCTCGTTCAAGAGACATTCCTCAAACTGAGTAAACGGAGGAGTCCTACAGTTGCCAACTATCGTATAGTTCGCAACGATAGGACCCACTCCGCCAAAGGGGGCACGCTGATTTGCTTTAAGAAATCACTGCATTGCGTACCTTTGGACCCTCCCGTGCTGAAGAACATTGAGGTCTCTGTCTGTCGAATAGGCATGACAGGCCATCAGCCAATCACGATAGTCTCGGCCTACCTCCCCCCAGACAAGGAGATGCTACTTAGCGATCTCCAAGCACTGTATGACTTAGATGGCTCTGTCATAGTGGCAGGCGATCTAAACTCCAAGCATGAGCAATGGAGCTGCCGTACGAGTAACTCGAACGGCCGCGCACTTGCTAATCACTTGGCAATCATACCGTTCGACCCTATAGTCTCTCTCGAACCGACCCACTTCCCTAGAATTGACAGTCACCGACCCGACATACTCGACATAGCGCTTCTTAAGAATACAAACCTACGTTTGGCTTCTGTAGAAGTGCTACACGAGTTAGACTCTGACCATAGACCGGTCATCCTTAGTCTTGCCTCCCGCACAAGCCACTCTGGCGCGGATAGCAACCTCCCACCCAGATATGTAACCGACTGGCAGAAACTTGAGGGTAAACTCAAGACAGCCACGTCGGAGCACTTAGACTCGATCCCGTCCCTCATAGAGACCCCCGAGCAAACGCTCGCAGCTATCGGCTCATTCACGACTCACGTCCAAATCCAAGTGAACGAATGTTCCCGGGAGGTCCCAGCGGCTGACGCGTTCAGACGGTGGAAGCTCCCGGAGGATCTGCGTGAGTTAGTGACTGAGAAGAATGCGGCCATCAGAGCCTTCGACTCCTATAACACCTTAGAAAACCGCACTCGAATGCGTGAACTACAGCGCACTGTACGTGAACGCATGACCGAGAGGTGGGATTCCGGGTGGAATAGGACGTTAGCCGAGATTCAACCCTCGCGGAAGGCCTTTTGGAATCTCTGCAAGCGACTCAAGACAGACACCGACTGGAACATCCCCCCGCTGACGCGTCCGAATCAACGCCCCGCGTTCGATGACAACGAAAAAGCCGAATGCATGGCCGACAATCTAGAGTCCCAATGTTCTCCCAGCAACCTACCAGTAGACCCGGAGCACCTCAATGAGGTCGACTCTGAGGTAGAACGTAGGCTCGCCATCCCTCTCCCCCCGACCCCAACTGCCTCCTCCCGGGAGGATGCAGACGTCGCCGACGACGACGACGATCCCCTGAGGCCAGTGACCATCGAAGAGGTTAAAACTCTGATCAGGAAACTCCATCCTCGCAAAGCCCCCGGATATGACGGACTCACCAATCGCGTTTTCAAGCAACTCCCATTGCTTCTACTTAGCCTGATGGTCGCGATTTTCAACGCGGCCTTTTCCAACAACATCTTTCCACACCAGTGGAAACAGGCAAACGTGATTGGTATCCCGAAACCCGGTAAATCCAAATCCGATCCGGCGAATTACCGCCCTATTAGCCTTCTCTGCGCCATGGTGAAACTCTACAAGCGCATCATCCACGCCCGTTTGTCGTCGTTTATTCACGCAAACAACATCCTCCCTGACGAGCAGTTTGGCTTTCGAGCCAGACACTCCAGCGTTCACCAGGTGCATCGCAACACATCCTAGTGAAAGCTGCCCGTCAAAGATCCCACACAGGAGCACTCTTCTTCGACGTGGCCAAAGCGTTCGATAAGGTCTGGCACAACGGCTTATTATATAAGCTATTCGAACTCAAAGTGCCTGACCGTCTCGTGCAAATCTTACGAGACTTCCTTACGGACCGAACGTTTAGCTACCGCGTCGAGGGAAATTACTCCTCCCTCCGATCGATACGCGCAGGAGTTCCCCAAGGCTCAGTCCTTGCCCCGCTCCTGTTCTCGCTGTACACCAGCGACATCCCCAGACCCAATAAGGCTCATCTAGCCCTCTTCGCTGACGACACAGCTCTCTACTACTCCAGTAGGAGCACGTCAGTCATCCACCGAGAACTCCAATCCTCAGCCGACGCCCTCGGCGAATGGTTCAGGAAATGGAGGATCGAAGTCAATCCCACCAAGAGCGCAGCCGTGCTCTTCTCTAGGATAGACCCCGCCCCCACCGCCGATCCCGTCCGAATGTTTGGTGAACCGATCCCCTGGGAGAAGAAAACCAAATATTTGGGAGTGATCCTCGATCGGAAGTTAAACTTCAAGGACCATCTGAGATACGCTCGTAACCGTGCCTCATTTGCCCTTTATCGATTACACGGCCTCCTGAATGCACGCAGTAAAATGTCCCTTGAAAACAAGGTGAGAATTTACAAGACGTGCATTCGACCCATGATGACCTACGCGAGCCCGGTCTTCGCGCACGCTAGGGATCAATTCATCCACCTCCTCCAGGTAGTCCAGAACAAGTTTATGCGACGAGCCGCGGGCGCACCGTGGTTCGTCCGTAACAAAAGCCTCCATGCCGATCTCCAATTGCCTACCATCAGGCAATGGATGAAGCATGCGTCCAAAAGGTACTTTGACTCTGCCACTCACCATCCAAGTAAATTGGTGGTACAGGCGGTCAAATACACTCCTTCCCGACTCTCACGTAAACACCGTCGTCCGAAGAACGTCATAGACGAATCGGACGACGAGATCACCGTATACTTAAACCAAATCAAATCGATTAGAGACTCTCGCAACACTGCACAACCGATATTTCATACTCGCCGGACGCGAGTACGACCGCGAACGCGTCGCGACCACCAGCGTCCTCCATGACCCTTAGTTTGCATTCGATCCGATGAATGCCCGCTCCGGACCTAAACCGGAAGCGAGGCCCGCGTCGCGCATTAACGTAGAGCGACAGTTGCACAAAAATCCTTAAAACCACGATATCTCGCCCTCTCCTCGTCAGTATCCGCCCAGAGCCGAGGTTCGAGCCCCACAGGGGGCGCCCTCCGGCGCGGGTACTTAGTTTGTTTTAGCTAGGCGGTTAGAGCCCACGCTCACCCCTACTGTCCGGTGAAGCAGTAAAAGCCAAAAGGCTAACTGCACGCCTCACGTTAAAAAAAAAAAAAAAGCCCATACTTTCGGCATTTCTCAAGGCACAGGCATCCGATTCGGACGTTTCCAACAGTGCAAATGCGTGTATGTAGACCACCCGATACACAAAATAACGCCTCACAATTTTTATAGTGGTTAAATTATTTTTAAATCAATTTTATATACAAAACTCGTAGATTTCTCGGGTGTCGCGCCTTATTCTGCTCGTCCTGAAAAATTTTCTTCGGGAGCTTCGAACCCAACCACTTCTAAACAACAGCCCTGGTCTTTGCCTACCCGAAGACACCCATCTCGTGGGGTCAGACTCCAGGGAAAGTGGTAGGGAAGCGTCGGAAACCGTTGCGACAGCAAAAATTGGCCCGCCCGCCATCTGAAACATAAAATATCTTCAAAATTATACATAATCAAACTGTTGACAATATATTTTTACCTTTATTATATATATACCTAAATAACTAAAACCAACGGCGGCTTAAATATATAGGTGACACTTAAAAAAGACATTTTTCCTATACATAGATAAATATTCGACCAAAAATTCACCGTTTTTTGGCTATTTTAATTAATACTATCTATACATAATTGTTTTAATAGCGCATTTAGCAAGATCTCAACGAGACGCATCTCCTGACACCCTGTTTGTGATAGTATTGCGAAAGACTTTTGAGATTTTTTGCTAAAAACGTCAATTTTCATACAAAACACCCGTAGTGTCAGGTTTTTGGGTGTTTTTAACCAAACTTTGTAGGGACCCCTAAAATTTTATTTACCAACTAATTAGATCTTTTCAAGACGCGTCTACCGACACCCTATTTATATAGGTCAGCCACATACAACTTGTTAAATTTATCAAATTAAATCTCATAGACTCGACCGGGGTGGAGTATATATATAGGTGCTTTGCGCCCATACTTTCGTTGGCTTTCGAGCCAGACACTCATGTGTTCACCAGGTGCACCGCATCGTTGAACACGTCCTCGTAAAATCAGCCCGGCAAGGTTTCCACACCGGAGCACTCTTCTTCGACGTGGCTAAAGCCTTCGACAGAGTCTGGCACAACGGCTTATTATACAAGCTGTTGGAGCACGAAGTACCAGACCGTCTCGTACACATCATACGAGACTTCCTGTCGGATCGTACCTTTAGATACCGCGTCGAGGGAGCCTTCTCCACCCCTCGCCCGATCCGAGCAGGAGTTCCCCAGGGGTCAGTCCTCTCCCCCCTCCTGTTCTCGCTGTACACCAGCGACATTCCCACCCCCAAGGCGGCCCATCTGGCCCTCTTCGCAGACGACACCGCTCTGTATTACTCGGGCAAGAGCCCGAGTGTCATTCACTCTCGACTCCAATCCGCAGCCGACGCCTTAGGCGACTGGTTCAGGAAATGGAGGATCGAGATAAACCCCTCCAAGAGCACTGCCGTGCTCTTCTCTAGGGCAAGAGCCCCCCCGATCCTACCACCCGTCCGAATGTTCGGCGAGCCCATCCCTTGGGATGGGAAAGCCAAATATTTAGGGGTGATCCTCGATCACAGGCTAAACTTCAGGGAGCACCTGCGGACCGTTCGCAATCGGGCCGCATTTGCTCTTGGTCGATTACACTGCCTCTTGAATGCACGCAGTAAAATGTCCCTTGTTAACAAGGTGAGAATTTACAAGACGTGCATTCGACCGATAATGACGTACGCCAGCCCGGTGTTCGCGTACGCCAGTCACAAATCCCTATACCGACTCCAAACGCTGCAGAATCGGTTTATGCGGCGCGCCGTGGGCGCACCATGGTACGTCCGCAATAAAAACCTACACGCCGATCTCCAACTGCCTACCATCAAGCAGTGGATGAAGCAAGCGTCTAAATCATACTTTGATTCGGCCACTCACCATCCAAACCATTTGGTGGTAAAGGCGGTCAAGTACACCCCATTCAAGGGCTTCTCGCGTAAGCACCGTCGTCCCAGGTCCGTCTTGGACGAACCGGACGACGAGATCACTACTTACCTAGCTCAGATTAAAACCATTAGAGACTCCCGTGACACTCCACACAGACCGATAATTCGTACTCGTCGGACGAGAGTACGACCGCGATCGCGCCGCGACCTCCAACGCCCTCCATGACCCTTAGTTTGCATATCGTACCGATAAAAAGCCCCCCTCAACGCGGACGGGGGGCCGCGTCATGTCATTAACGTAGAGCGAAAGTTGCACTAAACTCCCTAAAATGATGATCTCTGCCCTCTCCCCGCCAGTAATCGCCCAGAGTCGAGGTTCGAACCCCACAGGGGGTGCCCTCCGGCGCGGGTTACTTAATTTCTAGACGGCTCGAGCCCTCTGCTCGCCTCTATAGTCCGGTGAAGCAGTGAAAGCCTCCTAGGCTAACTGTAGCGTCATACAAAAAAAAAAAAAAAAAAAAAAAAAAAAAAAAAAAAAAAAAAAAAAAACCCATACTTTCGGCATTTTTCAAGGCACAGGCATCCGATTCGGACGTTTCCAACAGTGCAAATACGTGTATGTAGACCACCCGATACACAAAATAACGCCTCACAATTTTTATAGTGGTTAAATTATTTTTAAATCAATTTTATATTCAATTCAATTCAATTCAATTTATTTATTCACACTAAATAGAGTTAATATGATAATTAGGTAAATTACATTATATGGTCCTTATAATCTATTTAGCCTGTATTAAGCATGTGAATACATTTTTATAATCTATTAATAAAATTAAAAGTTAAAAATTGTTAATGTCACGGAATTCAAACCTACATCAAAATATCAACCAATTCAAATAAAATGTCAAATTATTAATACATATTACATAGATTATGTCAAGTCAGAGACAACCACATCATTTCTGATCCACTCTTCCACAGAGTATATCATTCTGTCTAACAATATTTTCTTTAGTATTCGTTTGAACCTTATTAGTGGAAGTTGTTGAATGATTGATGGGAGTCTGTTGTACACTTTTACACACATTGCGAAACAGTTTTTATTAACCGCTCAATTGCTTCAAAACAATTTTTTTTTTGCCCTTGAGTGCTAGCGGCTCTCGGTGCATGGCGAGCGTTCAACCCGCCTCAACTAAAACTTGATTTATGGTTTTCCTAAAAAGCGCATTTTGAAGATTTTGACTGTTCTGTATAGCCAGTAAAATAAGGTACAAAAGTGTATATGTTAGGTTATATAAGCTCAAATAAATAATATTCCATTAGCGTTTAAACTAGAGGTGTGAGTAAATGTTAGTGTGTGAGTTCTAAATCAAAATTACAGAAAATTTAAATTAAAAAGTGCATAAATATTTAATATATCCATAAACTAGATGAATTACTTGATATGATCATGCACATTTGAATATTGTTCATGTGGAAGAATGACAAAAAAACACGGAACAAAAAGAATAAACAAATTTTAAAAATCGCTCACTGAGATTCAACTACCAATATTAGAATATTTTTGTTCGGTGAAGTTGGTAATAATACGTTTTGTCTCTGATCTTAGTATTAGAATTTGTTTTGGATACGTTTAAATAGAGCTCTAAGCCATTCTAATAAGGATCATAATGATTTTAAAATAAAATGTCAAAATGCAACCACGGTTGCAGCGAGCACGGTAGGCATTTGAAATTTTGCAACTGTGGTTGCAGAAAGCGATTGAGCGGTTATATAGGGTAGTTCTTGGTAGAATATCTAAGACTAGCCGTTCCCCCCGTCTTGTATTTCGAGGGTATATATCCTTCGCTTTTTGAAATAGTTTAAGGTTCGTTTTAACAAATACGCAAATTTCAAAAATGTACATACTTGGCAGTGGTAAGATACATAGTTTCCTAAAATATGGTTTACATGATTCCCATGGAGGAATGTTAGCCATAGCCCTAATACATCTCTTTTGAGACAAAAATGCCCGTTGGAAATCTGTGGAATTTCCCCATAGAATCAGACCATATCGCAATACGGAACCAACATGTCCATGATATGCCATTAATACAGTGTGGTTGTTTGTTATTGTTCTTAATCTATTTAGGACGTATACGAAACTATTAACTTTTTTACAGATTTCTTCAATATGGTTTTTCCAGTTACAGTATTTATCAATTATCAGACCAAGAAACTTGGCACTTGATGCTTCTTTGATTATTGTGCCTTTATAAGCAAGTGTTTTTAGATCTATTTTTGCACGCTGAGTCTGAAATTGAATATATTGTACGGTTCACGTACAGGCTTATTTTGCTTACGCCGCCTTAACCTAGTTTCGGCGCATTACTTATACATACTTTCGACATTAATATAGTTAGTTGACAAATAACAATAACAACGAACAGATTAGCATCCAAATAACTTATATTGTATACTTGAGTAATAAACGTGGTTTTAAGTCAACTCAACTCGTTTATCTACACACCACCTCGAGACCCGTACATCCGTTTTGGTCCTTCGAGAAGTGAAAAGTGCTGGTACTACGTGTGGCAGTGTTCTTAGTGCCGATAGCGAATCGGTCGAACTGGTCTCCCAGAAGCGGGTCGCCCCAGTTGGATTGAGACAAAGACGCACATATCGGACGAGGAACTAAACACAGTAAGTACCAATACTAACTACAATCTGCGAACATATTGCAAAAAAAAAAACTGAACTAGTGCCTACGGTGAAACAACTACTGAAGGCTTGCTATAACTATTACTTTAACTAAGTAACTAATTAACAATGATGGGTCAAAATTTCGAGGAGGTTATGAGCCAACAAGAGGCTACTTTTTGCACGTTAAAACAAATATGTGCTAACTACAAGAAAGACAGCCCTACTAGGAAGACCTTAGAATATCTAGAAGAGCGTCTTACGAGACTAAACAACTGTTGGGAACAATTCTTTCATAACCACCAACTATTGGAATCGACCGGAACAACGGAAAGCCAATACTTTATAGACGACGTTTTTAACAACACAAAACGTATGTATGAGAGTGTTTTACAAGACATACTACAACGTAAGTCGGAGCTTACATCGGCGACACCGACTAAAGCAACAATAACAGCTAGTAAGGAGGAGCTACCCCCTCAGAGTACAAGTAAGACAGGAACTTCTTCAGTTACGAGCGACGCTAAACTTACTACGAGATTTAGTTTCGATGAAAGGGACTTCCACGTACCGCCTCGAAAAACGGACGAATCGTCGGAAAAGGAACAGGATCGTTTGCGAGTGCAGTACTGTAACTTTAGAGCTTTTGAAAGAGCCGTGGAAAAGATGGATTTGTCAACATCTTTGGAAAAATGGGAATTGGAAGATAATCTAACTATCATAAAATCTAAATGGCAACAAGTGGAGAAAGCACTCTGGCAGCTAGATTATTGGCTACAGGAAGAAGACCCTAAGTATAGACAAAAGTATGATATATTAGAAAATATTTATGACAACATACGTAAGAAAATACAACACACCATATGGAACAATGCTCATTATGAAAAGTCTACGCCGAAAATCATAATACCGGATTTTTATGGCAACTATAATCAATGGTTAAGTTTTCGGGACCTCTATACGGAAAGCGTACATAACAACCCTATACTTTCTAAGGCCCAAAAAATGCAGCATTTGAAGTCCAAATTAAAGGGCGAAGCAGAGAAGTTAATCCAGCATCTTAGCATCAGTGCCGAGAATTATACTTCCTGTTGGGACATAATTACTCACCGTTACGACAACAAAAGACTTTTATTTACATCTTATGTAAATACTCTACTAAACCAATCTAACATTCAACAAGCAAATGCCGCCAGTATACGAAAACTTCATGACGTCATGCTAGAGTGTCTGAACGGATTGACAAACATCGGATTAGATATTACACAATGGGATCCGCTGGTAGTACATCTTTTGTCGCAGAAACTGGATAGCGTTACGTATAACGAATATATAAAAGATCTTAAAGAGCCGAGAGGTTTTCCCGACCTACAAGAATTTTCAAAGTTTCTGGAATCCAAGTTCATGGCACTGGAGGCTACACAAAAAGGTAGTCCAAAATCTTTCAGTCCGGAGAAGAATAACATGTTAGAAAAACATAACAAAAATAGTTACGAAAATCGCAGTAACAATAATTATAATAAATATAATGCACAAAGGTCATCGTACTTTAACAACTCATACAAATCACACAAAACCTTCTTGACAACAGCAAAAAATTGCCCGATTTGCAAAACTGACCATGTTTTGATGAAATGCGAAAAGTTCTTGGCTATGACAGAAAAGGGGCGCCGAGACTGCGTTCGGAATTTGCGTGTTTGCAAAAATTGTTTGTACAGTCACGGCGAAAAACAATGTACGTCAATGAAAACATGTAGGATATGTCATAAGCTTCATCATACTTTGCTGCATGAAACAATGGAACAACCTGGTAATTCGCAATCTACCCCATCGACAAGTACCTCTGCGCGAGGGGTGAACAACATTACTAACGAGGGCATGGAAGTTTTGTTAACAACTGTACTGCTCAAGGTAAAAACAATCGATGGCGAGTATATCTACTTAAGAGGTTTGCTAGATCAAGGCTCACAAGTAAGTCTTATAACTGAAAATGCCGCCCAGCGCTTGAGGTTACCGCGACAACAAGTGAGTGCCATAGTGTCGGGTGTCGGATCACTAAGCGGAAGTTGTAAAGGCTCGTTGAACCTAGAATGTAAGTCAATACATTCGGATTATACATTTAACTTACAACCACTCATTATGAAGAAACTGGTTAACAATTTACCATCGACATCATTTTCAGTAGAAAGCTGGACTTATCTACAAAATATAAATTTAGCCGATCCTAACTTTAATACGTCCGGGCCAATCGATATGCTTTTGAGTGCGCAAGTATATTCGGAAATAATTTTAGATGGAATTATAAGATGTAATAGTACATATCCGGTGGCTCAACAAACTAGACTCGGTTGGATTTTAAGCGGCAACGTGAAAACTTTTAATTGTTGTGTCACACTTAACGACATAGAAAACATATCACGATTCTGGGAAACTGAAGAGATTTCGGACCCTTCTTCGTTAAATACAGAAGAACAACATTGCGAAGAATATTATCGTGCGACAACTACTAGACGGACAGATGTAAGATATGTGGTAAAACTGCCTATCAAACCGAATGCTGTATCCCGTCTACCGGTTAACAAGCAACCCGTACTCGCTCAGTTTCTACAACTTGAGAAGAAATTGCTTAAGAACCGGGAACTTAGCAAGGAATACCAACGTTTCATAAACGAGTACATATCCATGGATCATATGAAACCTATGACGTCAGAGGCTGAGGGTCGCGTTTATCTACCCCATCACGGTGTGTGGCGGGAAGAATCAACTACAACTAAACTAAGAGTTGTATTCAACGCATCCTACCGAGCTAACAACAGCCATAGCCTTAATGACTGCATGTATACGGGTCCAAACTTACAAAAAGACATGTTAACTTTATTAATTAACTGGCGGACCTATAGATATGTTTTCACGGCTGATATAGAAAAAATGTATCGGCAAATATGGCTTGACGAACAACAGTGTAACATACAAACTGTATTTTGGAGATTTTCCCCACGGGACAAACTGCAAGAGTGGAAATTGTGTACCCTAAGTTATGGGATGAACTGTGCTCCCTACCTCGCAATGAGAACTTTACATCAACTCGCGAAAGATGAGAGTAAACGATATCCTGAAGCAGCAAAGGTCCTTCAGAACTATATGTATATGGACGATTTAGTTTATGGTCAAAATTCTATCGAATCAGCAAAATTATTGGTATCTCAACTAATAGATCTATTGAAATCTGGCGGGTTTAGCTTAAGAAAATGGAAGAGTAACGATCCTTCTATTTTGGAGCATTTACAAGAAGAACAAAGGTGTAATAACACAACGAGCCATGATTTCAACTCGGAACAAACTTGTAACTCAAAGATGTTAGGAATGAGATGGAATCAGGAGAGCGATACATTTACCTATCGTTGGGATCTGCCGAAAAAGAAAAACCTTACCAAACGTATCATATTAGGGGAAATCAGCAAGCTGTACGATCTCTTGGGATTACTGTCGCCTGTAACTATAAAGGCAAAATTATTATTTCAAAAGGTTTGGCTCAACAAAACCGAGTGGGATGAGCAACTATCTATGGAATTGTGTAATGAATGGGAGGCATTGCGATCTAATCTACCCCTTATTAGTAATATTTCCATACCAAGGTGGCTGCAAAGTACTGAAAACGAGATAGAAATTCATGGATACTGCGATTCGAGTGAGAAAGCGATGGCATGTGCTATTTACAGCCGAGTAAAGAATAGTCATGGCCACTATACAACTACACTTATAACAGCCAAAACTAAAGTTGCACCGCTAACAAAAAAGATATCCTTACCTAAAATGGAACTGTGCGCGGCGGTCCTTCTCGCCAAACTCATGGCAAAGGTAAAGGATACTCTTTCCGGTAACAAATTATTAATATACAGTTGGAGTGATTCACAAGTTGTTTTAGCTTGGATCAAGGGTGATATAAACCGGTGGGAGAAATATATTGCTAACCGAGTCGAACAAATAAGGAACATTATTCCGCCGCAACAGTGGGGTTATGTGAAATCGGAAGAAAATGCCGCAGACTGCGCAACAAGAGGACTCTCCCCTTCACAACTTATTACTTTTAAACTTTGGTGGGAGGGCCCCGAATGGCTAAAAACAAACATAGTTTTCGATGAAGAAAAACGAATCCTGACCTACATAACAAAAGAAGGCCTTAAGCAAACGAAATGCTACGTTGCGATTTACAAGCGCAATGAACTCATAGACTGCTTAGTAAATAAATACAGCAATTACAATCGCGCAATACGAGTACTCGCATGGATTCGACGTATCAGCTATATATTACGATGTAACAAAAATAGCGGTATTATAACTTGTTTAACCGACTACAAAAAAGAAGGTTTGTGTTTGTCATCAAACGAAATAATGGAAGCGAAGCGGTTATTACTCAAGACAACTCAACTAGAGTATTTTGGAGAAGAAATAGATTGTTTATCGAAAAATAAACAAATATCAACAAGAAGCAACATTTTGAAATTGACACCCTTCCTTGACGAATACGGATTATTAAGGGTAAAAGGGCGTTTGATACATTCTACTCTACCTCCTGAATCTAAACATCCAATCATACTTCCGGCGAACGGAAGGTTAACAGAACTTATAATAGAAGAAGCTCATCGTGACACGTTACATGGTGGGGCACGGCTTACATTGGCGCATTTACGTCTTGAATACTGGATCGTTGGGGGAAGCCGCACGGTGAAGAATAAGCTACGCCAATGTGTCAGATGTCATCGGTTCAAAAGCGTAAAAAGTGAGCAGCTGATGGGAGACTTGCCGAAAGAACGCGTTACTCCCGCAAGACCATTCAGCAATACCGGGGTTGACTTTACGGGCCATGTAGACGTAAAAATAAACAAGGGAAGAGGAGTCAAAACATGTAAAGCTTACATAGCTGTGTTTGTTTGCATGGTGACAAAAGCCATACACCTAGAATTGGTTTCTGATTTATCAACAACAACCTTTCTTGCTGCTTTTAGTAGGATGTGTGCACGCAGAGGAACACCAAAACATGTGTATTCGGACAATGGTACAAACTTCGTTGGAGCCGCAAGACAACTACGTGAAGAACTTAAGAGATGCAATACCTTTACAAACTCAGAGTTCTTTGATGAAATGAGTAACTTAGGTATTCAGTGGCATTTTAATTGCCCACTCTGGCCGAGCGGAAATGGTTTATGTGAAGCCGGGGTAAAATCAATGAAGTATCACCTACACCGTGTCCTTGGAGAACAGAAGCTTACGTTCGAGCAATTCACTACCCTACTAACTAAAATTGAAGCATGCTTGAACTCACGTCCATTGTGTCCGTTAACTGAAGATATAAATGATCTTGAATATTTGAGTCCAGGTCATTTCCTTATAGGTGGACCATTATTATCCTTACCCCAACAAGAAGAACCTAGCGGATACGATTTGAAACATAAATGGCGATTGATAGAACAAATGAACGTACATATTTGGAACCGTTGGTCGAAAGAATATCTACAGCAGTTACAAGTAAGAAGCAAATGGCAACAACCTAAGAATAATCTCAAGGAGGGTAACCTCGTACTTGTAAAAGATGAACATTTACCTCCTGGGCGATGGGCGCTAGGAAGAGTGACAAATATTCACCCTGGCACAGATGAGAGAGTCAGGGTAGTTACCCTTAAAACAAAAAAGGGGCAAATCAAACGACCTATAACTAAACTTTCCCCTCTGCCAATTTCAAATGACTTGATGACAGACAGGATACCGGAAGCAAACTCAACTACAACCAAATCAAAAACTGAAAAACGAAAAATTACAACAACTACTCTGAACAAATTGTCCATAGTTCTTATAACTATTTTAGCAATCACAGGTATAACAAAAGCCTCTCCGATTACAAGAAGCTATAAAATATCTTCCATACCTACCAATCACCCAATTTATTTTGATGAAGCTGGAAAACTACAACTGATACACGATGAATGGACACTATTAATCTACTACAATTTAACTTCTTATTGGCAAGCGACAAGTAAGATCCAATTATATATTAATCAAATTGACCAACTTTGCGAGAGAGTTGTACATCTCTATGAGCCGTGTGAATCAATGGTAGATCACCTACGTCACGAATTGCAACATCTCGAAGAATACAACTCTATACTACTGTCTCAACACTTGCGTCAAAAACGAGGATACTTTGACGGAGTTGGAAAATTAACACGAACACTTTTTGGTATTTTAGACGCTGATTTTGCAGAAAAATATGAGAAGGACATCCAAAATTTACAAACAAACGATAATTATTTGTTAAAACTTATGAAGAATCAGACATTAATTATAGAAGCGGAAAATAACTCGATCAAAAACAATACGATATTTATGGATAAGCAATTCACAGCTATACAAAGTTATATGAATCAGACTGGCAGCGTAATCACAAAGATTGAAAATAGAGCCCAAGTATTGTATACAATAAATGACATAAACTCTGCCGCGGTAACATCGACTCTAATCTTAGGTGACTTGAATCGGATTTTGGATCTACTAATGAATGCGATCACTAATATCTACCGTGGTCATTTAGACACACATTTGTTCTCCGCCTCGCAATTAATTGAACAACTAAATATAATATCAGGAAAATTGCCGCAGGGATTATCCTTACCTATAAAGGATACTCAGTCAGATTTTCAAAATATATATGAATTAATGCATGTAAAGGCCAGGATAACTAATAACTTTCTTCTTTTAGAGTTACACATTCCGTTGTTAAGCGACGAAGACTATAAGATTTACCGTGTCATACCAATACCTTTCCTTAGACAGGGACGGTTGAAACTGGTACAGCCAAGCTCAAAATTTATCGCCATCAACTTTGTCAAAAATTCATATATAACCTTAGATGAACAAGATATACATCAATGTACGTCGTATGGACAAGATGAATTCTCCTGCATATCCAGACAGCCTGTCTACAACTTACACGATAAAAATGCACCGTGTGAGGCCTAGGTCTTCAGTCAACAAACTTCAATTTCGTGCTTACTGAATGACGTAATTTGCAAAGAAGTCTGGGTAAAATTGCATAAACCTAACTTATGGTTGTTTACCGTATGTCACAAACAGCTGATGCGTATTATTTGTAGTGATCAGGTTACGCCGGCGATCATTGACGGGACCGGAGTAATATCCTTACAAGCAAAATGTATACTACAGAAACAAGACGCTACTACACTCGCGAGCAACCAAATCGACTCAAGCCTTGTCGGCGCACACATACATTGATACAACTAAAATCATGAATGGAAATTATTAAAATGATATGTCATTCGAAAGCTTAAGATGTCAGCTTTAATTTGATATCATTATCATTGAAATCCATCCATCATTTTTGAAATAAATGATGTCTGAATGCAAGAGTAGGAAAAACGGGAATTTAGGAAAAAGGGTATGTGTCTCGTATTTGACAAATTAAACAAAAAAAATTAAAAATAAAATTATTTTATTTAAATCAGTATTTCGTATTGCCCCCTCTAGCCCTAATTACATCCCGCAGTCTGTTTTTCATGGACCTTATCAATTTTTTGACATTTTCTTGAGGAATGCCGTCCCACTCCTCTAATAATGCTGTCTTTAGCTCGTCTACGCTTGAAGGGACTGGATTTCTGGCCCGAACTCTTCTTTTAAGCTCGTCCCATAAGTGCTCGATGGGATTCATGTCAGGACTGAGCGCAGGCCAGTCCATCGTGCGTAATTCGACCTCTTGCAGAAACTGTCGAGTGACTCGTGCCGTGTGGCAGCGGGCATTGTCGTGCATTAACACGAAGTCTTCACCGACAAACCCTGCGTAGGGCACAACATGATCCAGTAGAATGTCGGTGATGTACCGATCAGCTGTTAGCCCGCCTCCTCGGCCGCCCCCAGGCACGAAAACAAGTTCGGTTTTTCCCTCTAAAGAGGTAACAGCCCACATCATGCAGGAACCGCCGCCATATGCCACTGTTTCAGCGAAACAACATTGGGCAAATCGTTCTCCCGGACGCCTGTAGACTCGGCCTCTCCTGTCACTGCCATGCAGACACATTCTGCACTCATCAGTAAACAGGACCGATCGCCATTGCGCAACGCTCCAATTGAGATGCTCTCGAGCAAATTGAAGGCGCGCTTGTCGGTGGCCTGCAGTCAACTTAGGGCCCGTCGCAGGTCTTTTTGGCGTCAAGTTGGCTTCCTTCAAGCGTCTTCTCACTGTCCACTCGCTGACAGCCACTTGTCGTACACGTCTCAGTTCTTGCTGCACATCAACGCCCGTAAGGTGTCGATTGCGCAGCGAGGTTGAGACAATGAAGCGGTCGTCTCTCTCTGAAGTGCACCGGTGGCGGCTCGTTCTTGGTCTCCGATTGAAGGCACCAGTCTCTTGGAACCGTCTGTATACTCGGGATACAGAAGACTGGCTCAAGTGGAGCTGGGCAGCGATTGCTCGCTGACTTAACCCTTGTTGCAACAAGGCAACAACTTGAGCGGCTTCTTCTGGTGTGGTATCCATGGGTTAGCGAAAACAAGGAATGCAATTTACGGAGATGTGTACCGGTCAACCTGTAACAAGCAACTGATAAGATAAACCGGAAGTGGGGGGTTTTATAGCGGGAGCAGGTAGCGCAAGTCGTGGATTCCTAAAGAGGTAATTTACGCTGACGGCCAATTAAAATGTGTCAATAAATCAGCGCTTAGTTTTTTTTAAGGTATTGATGTTAATTGAAAGCCTAATTCTTCAGCTTTCGAATGACATATCACTTTTGTAATTACCATTTATCGTTTTAGGAAAATCAATGTATATGTGCGCCGACAAGGCTTGAGTCGATTTGGTTGCTCGCGAGTGTATATTTACGTATAATCATTTAGGAAATAGTTATTACATGGGTGTGGATACGGATGTTCCTACGATTAACTCAACAATTAACAACGTCTTTGATTTAGGTTGGAAAAGTGCACAGTTAAATATTACTGAGCTCGGTACACCAAATTACAATCGATCTATGTTTTCAAATATTGAGGAACAACTAAGCTACCAGAAAACGCATGAAATTCTTCCGGAATCGTCGACGATATCCAGTCATGATGTTTACCTATATTCTGTTACTTCTGTGCTGTTGGGAGGATTTGCCGCATTTGCTCTTTACTTTGGCATAAAACGTTGGTGTAGAAAAACAACTTCAAAAAGCACTAAGCGATCTAAACCTAGAGAAGAAAATAACCTTGGAATGGAAATAGAGATGCAAGAAATTCATGGCTCGGTCGGACGGGAGCCCATTTACAGCAAACCAGAACCGAAGAAACGATTTGAATTTGAGGACACAACTAATTAATATTTACATACTTATTACATATTTTATACTTATACATATTTACATTTTTTCTATTTTGATTATCTTATTCTTTGCTTTGTACTGGATGCTCATCTTGTTTCTCTTTTCTCGGGAGCATGTACGGTTCACGTACAGGCTTATTTTGCTTACGCCGCCTTAACCTAGTTTCGGCGCATTACTTATACATACTTTCGACATTAATATAGTTAGTTGACAAATAACAATAACAACGAACAGATTAGCATCCAAATAACTTATATTGTATACTTGAGTAATAAACGTGGTTTTAAGTCAACTCAACTCGTTTATCTACACACCACCTCGAGACCCGTACATATATTGTGTTTTCGACAAGTTGGCATGTAAGTTATTATCATTTAACCATTTGATAACGGAATCAATAGTTGTATTTAACTGTATATCATACTGTTTATAATTCAGTAGATTTTCGCATGTCACAATAATAGATATATCATCTGCAAATAGGATAGATTTAAAGGGAATAATGTCAGGTAAATCGTTTATATATACTAGAAAATATAATGGTCCAAGAATACTTCCTTGAGGCACTCCGTACCGGTTTATCTTGTAGTCAGATTTTTCTTGTCTTATGACTGCGTCATTACTGAGATAAGATATTTCTACGCATTGCTCACGGTTATATAGGTAGCTTTGAGTCCAATCTAGAGCAGGACCTCTTATACCATAATTTTCTAATTTAGTTAAAAGTAAGTCGTGAGATACAAAGTCGAAAGCTTTTGTCATGTCAAAAAATATTACCTCCTATTAGCCTCTCGGCAATTCAAGCCGCTCGCGCCAAATCTCTAAGGCCTGTCGGTGCGCGTCCCGCCGTACGTTTGTCCAGTCCGGTTGTTGGCCGCCGGCATCCGAGCGGGCACGGACGAGATCGTAAACTCTCGCGTCCATGTCCGCCAGGATGTCCAGTGGCGAGAATCGTCCTAGTAAAGTCGCCGCCTCGAAGGAGATCGTCCGGTATCCACGGACCACTCTGATGGCAACCACCCGCTGCACGCTATTCAAAAGAGCTTTGCAGCGGGAAGCTCTCGCCAGTCCAGACGACCAGACGGGAGCACCGTAGAGGGCCATAGATCGGATAACCCCACAGTAGAGGCGGCGGACTTCTTCCCGGGGTCCCCCGAGGTTGGGCAGCAGACGCTGGAGTGCGCCCGCCGCTCCGCGAAGTCGGGGGACCAGCTGGACAAAGTGGGCGTCAAAAGCCCACCTACTGTCCAGCGTCAGCCCGAGGTATTTAAGGGTTTGCCCAACTTGGACTGCCTCACCACACACCTGAATCCGCATGCTGGGAGGTTCCCTGCCCCGACGGAGGCTGTGGAACCAAAGCGCCTCAGTTTTATGAGGCGCTACCTGAAGGCCCAGCCCGCGGACACTGCCGACGACGCAGGCTACTCCCAGTTCGGCAAGCCGTGACACATCCGTGAAATTGCTCCCCCTGGCCAACACGAGAGTGTCATCTGCATAGCAAACGACATCTACGCCGAGGGGGAGCCTCGTCCTGAGGACCGCGTCAAAAGCGAGGTTCCACAAGAGGGGTCCTAAAACAGATCCCTGTGGAACCCCGCGATCGACCTCCCTTGACATTCCCTCTCCGCCCCGAGCCGTGTACACGATGAGCCTATCGCTCAGATACGAGCTAACAATCCCCTGTAGGTAAGGGGGCACGTTGTGGTAAACCAGTGCCTCCCTTATTGCCCACCACGGGAGGGAGTTGAAGGCGTTGACAATGTCAAGACTGACAGCCATCGCCACCCCCCCCTCCCGAACGACGTCCTGTGACAGGGATTGGACCCGCCGGATTGCGTCCACCGTCGAACGACCGCGACGGAAGCCGAACTGGCAGTCCGACAGGTCAGGCCCATCCCGTGACAGGTGCCCGCTGAGACGGGCGGACACTACTCGCTCAAAGAGTTTGCCCACCTCGTCCAGAAGGCAAATGGGTCGGAACGAAGAGGGAGAGTCCGCATTTCTCCCTCTCTTTTGGATGAGGACGAGCTTGGCCTCCTTCCACTCAGACGGGAAAACCCCAAGGTGGAGGCAGCGAGAGAAGAGGCGACGCAGCTTACCGCCTAGCACCGACAGGGCCAGCACCCAGGCCCGACCTGGGATACCGTCGGGCCCAGGGGCGGTGTTTCGCGCCGCGAGTCGCCTTACTGCGCTCTCAAGCTCGTCCTCCGTCACATCCATATCTGATGTCCAGTCCGGTATAGATCGCGGTGGAGCGACCGAGTCACCGGGCTCGGCCCTTGGGAAGAGGGTGTCTACCACTCTTCCCACGAACTCGGGGTCGAGCGTTTCGGTGAGCGGAGAGACCCATGGTCTGAGCTTGCCCATAACCATCTTGTACGGGCGCCCCCATGGATCCCTGTTGATCCCCTCGATCAGCTCCTCCCACGCCCTGGTCTTTGCCTCCTTGATGGCGAACTGGAACGCCATGGTGGCCAAGCGGTATGCTCGGTAAGCCTCTGCAATCTCGTCGACCGAGGCACGCCATCTCCTTCTAGTCCTAGTATAACGGCGGCGCGCAGAGACGCAGGACCCCCGCAGCCGCGCTAAGTCCGCTGACCACCAGTAGACGGAGGACCTCGTTGTCGGCCTGGCTCGGGGCATGGTGACGTCACAAATAGTGGTCATCTTTTCCCCGAACCATGCCGCCACCACCTCCGGAGAGGCTTCGTCCTCCAACTCTTCCCAATCCGCGACGAGGGCAGAAGCAAGAAGCAGATCTCTGTCTAATCGCTTCAAGGCCCATCGTTGCGGAGCGGCATTTTGTTGGCGTCCCAGTTCGCCATTTGGGCACCTGCCCGACATCTCAATGAGAATGTGCCGGTGATCTGATAGAGTTGCGAGCTCCTCAGCCACTCTCCAGCCTGATACCCTGCGCGCAGCAGGGACAGTCGCCCACGTTAGGTCGACAACCGACTCCCCCTGCCACCGCACGCAAGTACTGGTTGATCCTTGATTGAGTAGCTGAAGATTAAGTGATGCAGCCCACTCTATCAGTGCTTCCCCTCTCAGGTCGTCACGAGCGTCCCCCCACACCCTGGAGTGTGCATTGAAGTCGCCCATGACGAATAGTGGACGTGAGAGTAGACCCTGGATGCAGGTGCCCAGTCTGTCGATGGTGTCCTCGAAGTGGGCAAGGCCGCAGTTTGGAGAGATGTAACATCCCACCACTACGGCGTCGCCCCATTCGATGACAACTAAATCTGTCCCACCATGGATGAGGCGGCAATGGAGGCCACCCGATGCTTCCGCCCAGTAAATAGCGACGGAACCCCCGTCCACTCCGAACCACCTCGGGTGATCTGGGATGGAATAGGGCTCCGATATCACCGCAAGGGCAACTGACCACTCCGCGAGCGTCTGTAGCAGGAGATCCTGCGCTGCACGGCAGTGGTTTAAGTTACCCTGCAATATCTTGGATGGGGGCGGGAATTTTAGGCCTCCATTGTCTCCCGACCAGCCAGCAGCGCGAACGAATTCGCTACTGGCGTAGTGGGTGGACCCTGCGGCTTCTGCACTGTCCGGCTTTTGGGAGGGAAGCACTTACTTCCTCCCATCCTATGTTTGCCAGCGACGCCAAGGTCCGTACAGATCGGACACTTGGGTTCGCTGGCTTTGCAATTTGCGGCCTTATGGCCAAGGTCGCCACAGACATAGCAGCATTTGCTGCGATCTGTGGGACTGTTGCATTTGGCCTTAACGTGGCCAAACCCGAGGCATTTGTAGCACTGCAAGGGTCTAGCCTTGAGTGCCTCGACCCTTGCTGCTGACCAGCCAACGCACACGCGTTTGCCTGCGAGCTTATTGACCGCCTCTAGCGGGCATCTGACCCACGCAGTGTTGAGCCCAGACGCATGGACTCGGACAGGCCCTACTTTGATGTCACTCGCGGAGCAACCGACGGTGCCCGCTAAGGCCACCGCGATCGCTGCGGGAGTGACAGTCTCGTCCAGGTCAAAGACGCGCATTTCTGCGGTCTTGACGGGACGCGAAATCCGAGCGTCCGTATCCGCCAGGACTTCCTTTAGTTTGGCCGCGAGGGCATCGGCTCTTGCGGTATTGTCGGGCCCGGAGACTCCCAAGACCAAGCCACCGTTTAAGGCTCTCTTCTGGAAGATACCACCTTCCAGTCCAAAGTCTTTGAGGCAGACCTTTTCCTTCGCCGTCCTTATAAGGTCGGCAAGAGGAGTCTCTGACCCTTCTGCCCGCGTTATTAAAACCGCTGCCGTTTTCGGTGAACGAGGGAGTCGCCTCGTTGCACCTCCGGGAGCGGTGTTTAATGTGGCCGCTGCCTTTTTGGTCTTGGCCGCGGATTTGCGACCAACGACTTTCGCCCATGTGGTCTCTCCCGCATTCGCATGCGCTGCATTAGACTGCTGGCTCCGCGAAGCGCCAGCAACCCATGCAGGCGCAACAGGCACACCTGCTCTCTTACGCTGCCTCTTCCTTTCCCGCTTCTTTTTCCTCTTATCCTTATCGGACGAGGTAGAAGCGGTTGGGATCGGCGGCGGCGCTAGAGCTTTCGGCCTTTCTGCCACCGCACCACGAGGGGTGACGGCTACAGCCTTTTTGCCAAGTGGAGGCCTGACGGCCCTGCCTGGGAAGAGCTCCGCCATGAGCGCTGCACGGAAGGACACCAATTTGTCTTCCATAATGGCAGCCACCTGCTCGGCGTTGGAGCTGCCCTTTCGTCCTGTGGCCATAAGCTTAAGCTTAGAAGCCACTGGGCCACTGGTTGTCGTAGTTTTAGCCAGGGTCGCTGCGGAAGTCCCCTGACCAGAGCGCAGAGTCTCAACCTCCGCAGACAATTGTGCGAGACGTCCCTCGAGGGAGGAGAGCTTCGAACGAAGCTCCCTGTTCTCAACCTCCAGCCGCTCGGCCTCACCACCGTAAGTCCGAGTGTGCAGTTCGGTGGCGGCCTGCGCCTCACGCACACTTCGCCTAATGGCGTGCTTTAGCGGCCCTTGGATGTTCGAGGACCTATCCGTGGCCTTCTCCACCACGGACAGAGCCTCGAGCAGCCTAGCCCCAACATCAGCCGTAGGCTGATGTCGGAGCTCCTCCGCTATGTCTTCAACACGGGGCAAAGATTTCTTAGCCCGCGTATTTGAAGGAGGGAGGAGAGGGTTGAGGACATCCGAAATATCCCCATCCAAGTCCCCCCCGTCGTTTGGTATCTTAGCTCGCACAATATTTGTGCGAGCACCTGGAGTCACCAATAATCTCCTTTTTCCTGGCTTCGGCCTTTCAGCCGGCATGGACACGCAGGAAGCGGCTGACTTGTCGCTTCCCACGGAATCGCGCGACCGTGACCGCGATGGCGAACGCAGCAGCGACCGCGAAGTTGAACGCGGCCGCAGCCGTCGCCGCAGCCTGGCCGCCAGTCTGGCTGTGTCAGCCAGACTCCTCTCCTCTTTAGAGACTCTCACCCGCAGCTCGCTAGCTGCAGGTGAGGGTCCCTCAATACTCGGTGGGCGCACAATACTGGGCGTGTGCGCCCTGTCCGCGACCTCCGCGGAAACATGATGTCTGTTAGTGTCCCCCCCAGATACGGTGGGACAGCCGGGCCCTGAAGGACCCGGGAGGGATTCTCCGGCACAGCCGGTACCCTCCTGGGGTATTGTTTTGCTAGAAGACATACTGACCTTTTTTACCCTACAGACCGGTTTACCCCCCGGTACCCCCCGCGCCGGGTAATGCTCGGAGGCTAAGGGTTTGCCGTATGCTAGTGACCGGATTGACGCACCGGCCATTCAGCCCATCACCTTCCGGCGAGGCTTAGGTTTGCGCGCCACTGCTGCTCCTCCCCACCAGAATATGGAAGGAACAGCAGAGGCGTGAGATGTCGGAATATTGGCCACGGACGGTGGTTTCTCCCCATGCAAGCATAGGAAAAAACCAGCGCCCACGCCCGGGGCACACCGATCCGAAAACTTCTGTTCCCACCGAATATAAATATTCGAATGGGACCAGTAGTCTCGGACACACGAGGAGGTTTTCCGACCACGTGCCCCATCCGGAACCACCACCTGCACCTATGCGTCTAAAGATAGACTCTTCCCGGGGCGTGAAGCCCTCGTTGCATATTTTATGCATAGGCGACTTGCAGCTGCCACAAATCGCTTCTTCCCAGGCCCACCTCCTTCAGGACAAGGGCGGTCGGAGTCCCCACTCCAACCACCTTTGAACCCGGGGGTAGCACCTAGAGAGCCATTACATATGGCCACCAGAGCCACCCTCCGCACAGCTCACACTCGCACCGAACTTTTCTCCGGTGCCAATCTCTCCGGAGTAATGGCTTATGCCACCTCACTGGCGCCTCACTCTTCTGCGGGTGGGATCAGCCATTTCTCGTTGCCGCTCAGCGGCCTCTTTCTGTAGCATTACAGCTTCACAGAAAGAAGCCACTGCCTTCCAGCTTGCATTATCCGTCAGCATAGCCATAATAACAGCTGGCGGTGAAAGATCGCGCCCGATCCGTGCAACCAGGACTCCCCTCTCAGCCTCCCAAGCTAGGCACTCTTGGAGCGTATGCTGGGCTGAGTCCTCGCCATCCCCACAGTGATGGCACTGTGTCGTCAACTCCCTTCCTATACGATTCAGATACTTACCGAAACACCCGTGTCCGGTAAGTATCTGAGTCAATCTGTAGGTTACATTTTGCCTACTTTCCAACCAGGTGTCGAGACTGGGCAGAACGGCACCAACGGCGCGTTGGCTAGAATTTCGCGGCAGTTCTAGCCGCTCCCGCCATATTTCAAGAGCACGTCGGTGCGCATTCCGCCGCACTTCAGTCACCTCATTTTGAACGTCCCCACCCGAACCGTGACAGGCACGAACATGGGTTGCATCATAAACTTCCTTGTCAATGCCAGCCAGAATATCAAATGGTGGGAAACGCGCCATAACAGTGGCCGCCTCTAAAGATATAGTCCGGTAACCCCGTACGATCCTTATGGCTATCACTCGCTGCAGGCTATTTAGCATAGCCCTGCAGCGTGAGGAGTCCGTCAGGCGATGTGACCAGACGGGCGCCACATAGAGAGCCATGGATCGCACGACCCCACCATAGAGGCGGCGGACTTCTTCTCTTGGCCCCCCGAGGTTGGGCAGTATCCTTTGAAAGGCCCCAGCCACCCTCCGAACACGAGGGACCAACCGCCTGAAGTGTTCCTCAAATCCCCAGCGCCGATCCAAAGTAAGGCCGAGGTACTTAAGATGTTGACTCACCTGAACAGCAACATCACCTACCCGAATGGGAGAGCTAGGTGGTTCCACTCGCCTTCGAATGTTGTAAAACCACAGTGCTTCGGTTTTATGAGGTGCCACCTGGAGGCCCAGAGCACCAATTCTGCATATGACACAATCAACCCCTAACTCGGCAACCCGGAGGGTCTCCTCAAAGTTTGTCCCCCTAGCTAATATGAGTGTGTCGTCAGCATAACACACGCAATTCACTCCAGGGGGAAGAGTAGTCCTCAAGACCGCGTCATATGCCAGATTCCACAGCAAGGGACCCAAAACCGATCCTTGAGGAACGCCACAGTTGACCTCCCTCACCGTCTCATCACCATTCCTATCTATGTATGTAATACACCTGTCACGCAAATACCCCTCTACGATGTATCGCAAGTAGGGAGGCACATTGTGATATACCAATGCCTCCCGTATTGCCCGCCAGGGGAGGGAGTTGAAGGCATTGACAATATCTAAACTTATCGCCAATGCAACTCCCCCCGCCCGGACCGCCATCTCCGATAGATATTGGACGCGTCGAATAGCGTCCACCGTCGAGCGTCCCTTTCGGAAACCAAACTGGAAATCCGTTACGTCGGGACCGACACGCGACAGGTGCTCATTGAGACGGGCAGCTATAATGCGCTCAAACAGCTTGCCCACCTCATCAAGCAAGCAGATGGGACGAAATGATGAGGGAGAATCAGCGGACCTGCCACTCTTCTGTATGAGGACCAGCTTAGCCTTCTTCCAGGCAAGAGGAAACACTGCGTGGCGGAGACAGCTACTAAATAGCTGCCTCAATCTGTTGCCAAGCACCGTTAGAGCCAGCGCCCACGCTTGACCTGGAATGCCGTCGGGGCCAGGGGCAGTGTTACGGGCAGCCATTCGCCCTACAGCACGGTCCAACTCCCCCTCAGTCACTTCCAGATCATTCGACCAAAACGAGTTATCTGGATGAAAAGGATAGTCAGAGGGCATATCCTGGAGCCTGGGAAAGAGCGTATTGATAACTCTCGTCACAAATTCAGGGTCCAATGTCTCCGTCAAAGGAGGGACCCATGGTCTGAGCTTTCCCATTATCATCTTGTATGGGCGCCCCCATGGATCCCTGTTGAGCGCTTTGATAAGTTCGTTCCAGGACTGCACCTTAGCGTTGACGATGGCAGTTTGAAGCGCCATTGTGGCAACTCGGTAGTTTTGGTACGCTGTGGAAATTTCATCAGCTGTTGCTCGCCGTATTCTTCTCGCTCTCGTGTACTGTCGGCGAGCCCTAACACAGGATATGCGTAATTGCGCAATACTCGTCGACCACCAGTACACGGAGCGTCTCATTTTTACCGGCCTGATCCGAGGCATAGCTACATCACAAATACTAACCATTTTGGCTCTCAAACATGCTGCAAAAGCTTCCGGATCGGTTGTGTGCCCATACTCTCCCCAATTTCCCCAGTCCACAACATGGGCTGCAGCAACAAGCATGTCACGGTTGAGCTGCTTAAGAGACCAACGTTGGGGGTTACTATTCTGACGTACAAGGCCGACATGTGAGTGGCGGAAAGTTATATCACAAATGATGTGCCGGTGGTCAGAAAGAGTGACCACCTCATCCACCACCCTCCACCCGGAGACTAGATGTGTTGCCAAAGAGTTAGCCCACGACAGGTCCACGATTGATTCGCCCTGCCACCGAACACAAGTGCTAACAGATCCCTGGTTTAAAAGGGTTAGGTCTAGAGCCGCCGCCCATTCAATTATAGTCTCTCCTCTAACGTCGTCACGGGAGTCACCCCACATTCTTGAATGAGCGTTGAAATCCCCCATAACGATTACTGGACGGGATAAATAGCTACGAACGGAAGTAGCTACCTCATCCAGGTACGCCTTGAAAGCAGCAAGGCCGCAATTAGGAGAGACATAGCATCCGACGACGACAACAGAGCCCCACTCAATGGCCACAAACCCCTGTCCCATGTGCAGAAGGGAGCAATGGAAGCCACCAGCATCTCCTGCCCAATAAATAGCCACGGAATTTCCGTGTCCTCCAAACCATCGTGGATGGTCTGGGACGGAATATGGCTCAGCCACCACCGCTAAGGCAACCGACCACTCCACAAGCGTTTGCATCAGAAGATCCTGTGCTGCGCGGCAGTGGTTTAAGTTGCCTTGCAAAATTCTGTATGGGGCGGAGAATGCTAGACCTCCATTGCTGCCTCAGCCGGATCTGCAACCGGTTGCATTGACTCATTGGCCTGCTGCGATCCCAAATTTACCACGGCTTGGATGGGTACATTTTCTGGTGCCCGTTTTTTCATTTTAGGAGGGGAGCACTTACTGCCCCCCATTCGGGGGTTAGCGGGACGACCAAGATCCGCACATACAGGGCATCTTGGTGCCTCAGCTGGACATCCCTGAGCTTTGTGCCCCAATTGTCCGCAAACATAGCAGCATCCACTGCGATCAATCACATTGGCACACTTGGCTCGAACGTGACCTATTTCAAGGCACCGGTAACATTGAAGTGGTCTTGCCTTCAATGCCTCAACCATGGCTGCAGACCTAACCTAACCTAACCTCACAAAAATATTAAACTAACCTAACCTAACAAAAATATTACACTCACTCTTACCTTACCTAACAAAAATATAACACTAACCTAACCTAACCTAACAAAAATAAAACACTTACCTAACCTAACCTAACAAAAATAATAAACTTTCCTAACATAACCTAACAAAAATATTACACTTACCTAACCTAACAAAAATATTACACTAACCTAACCTAACAAAAATATTACACTAACCTAACCTAACAAAAATATTACACTAACATAACCTACCAAAAATATTGCACTCACCTAACCTAACCTAACAAAAATATTACACTCACCTAACCTAACCTATTAAAAATATTACACTCACCATAACCTTACCTAACAAAAATATAACACTAACCTAACCTAACAAAAATATTACACTATCCTAACCTAACCTAACAAAAATATTACACTTACCTAACCTAACCTTTCAAAAATATTTCACTCACCTAACCTAACCTAACAAAAATATTACACTCATTTTAACCTAACCTAAAAAAAATATTAAACTAACTTAACCTTACAAAAATTTTACACTAAAATAACTTAACCTAACAAAAATATTACACTAACCTAACCTAACCTAACAGCATTTCTCAAGGCACAGGCATCCGATTCGGACGTTTCCAACAGTGCAAATACGTGTATGTAGACCTCCCGATACACAAAATAACGCCTCACAATTTTTATAGTGGTTAAATTATTTTTAAATCCATTTTATATACAAAATTCTTAGTTTTCTCGGGTGTCGCGCCTTATTCTGCTCGTCCTGAAAAATTTTCTTCGGGAGCTTCGAACTCAACCACTTTTAAACAACAGCCCTGGTCTTTGCCTACCCGAAGACACCCATCTCGTGGGGTAAGACTCCAGGGAAAGTGGTAGGGAAGCGTCGGAAACCGTTGCGACAGCAAAAATTGGCCCGCCCGCCATCTGAAACATAAAATATTTTCAAAATTATACATAATTAAACAGTTGACAATATATATTTATCTTTATTATATATATACCTAAATAACTAAAACCGACTGGCGGCTTAAATATATAGGTGACACTTAAAAAAGACATTTTTCCTATACATAGTGAAATATTCGACCAAAAATTCACCGTTTTTTGGCTATTTTAATTAATACTATCTATACATAATTGTTTTAATAGCGCATTTAGCAAGATCTCAACGAAACGCATCTCCTGACACCCTGTTTGTGGTAGTATTGCGAAAGACTTTTGAGATTTTAGAAAATTTTTAGTACCCCCTTTAAAATGTAGTAAACGGGTGGGTGGGCGGGCCAAATTTTTGCTGTGTCAACGGTTTCCGACGCTTCCCTACCACTTTCCCTGGAGTCTGACCCCACGACATGGGTGTCTGCGGGTAGGCAAGGACCAGGGCTGTTGTTTAAAAGTGGTTGGGTTCGAAGCTCCCGAAAAAAATTTTTCAGGACGAGCAGAATAAGGCGCGACACCCGAGAAAACTAAGAATTTTGTATATAAAATTGATTTAAAAATAATTTAACCACTATAAAAATTGTGATGCGTTATTTTGTGTATCGGGTGGTCTATATACACGTCCGAATCGGATGCCTGTGCCTTGAGAAATGCCGAAAGTATGGGCGCAAAGCACCTATATATATACTCCACCCCGGTCGAGTCAATGAGATTTAATTTGTTAAATTTAACAAGTTGTATGTGGCTGACCTATATAAATAGGGTGTCGGTAGACGCGTCTTGAGAAGATCTAATTAGTTGGTAAAAAAAATTTTAGGGGTCCGTACAAAATTTGGTTAAAAACACCCAAAAACCTGACACTACGGGTGTTTTGTATGAAAATTGACGTTTTTAGCAAAAAATCTCAAAAGTCTTTCGCAATACTACCACAAACAGGGTGTCAGGAGATGCGTTTCGTTGAGATCTTGCTAAATGCGCTATTAAAACAATTATGTATAGATAGTATTAATTAAAATAGCCAAAAAACGGTGAATTTTTGGTCGAATATTTCACTATGTATAGGAAAAATGTCTTTTTTAAGTGTCACCTATATATTTAAGCCGCCAGTTGGTTTTAGTTATTTAGGTATATATATAATAAAGATAAATATATATTGTCAACTGTTTAATTATGTATAATTTTGAAAATATTTTATGTTTCAGATGGCGGGCGGGCCAATTTTTGCTGTCGCAACGGTTTCCGACGCTTCCCTACCACTTTCCCTGGAGTCTTACCCCACGAGATGGGTGTCTTCGGGTAGGCAAAGACCAGGGCTGTTGTTTAAAAGTGGTTGAGTTCGAAGCTCCCGAAGAAAATTTTTCAGGACGAGCAGAATAAGGCGCGACACCCGAGAAAACTAAGAATTTTGTATATAAAATGGATTTAAAAATAATTTAACCACTATAAAAATTGTGAGGCGTTATTTTGTGTATCGGGTGGTCTACATACACGTATTTGCACTGTTGGAAACGTCCGAATCGGATGCCTGTGCCTTGAGAAATGCTGTTAGGTTAGGTTAGGTTAGTGTAATATTTTTGTTAGGTTAAGTTATTTTAGTGTAAAATTTTTGTAAGGTTAAGTTAGTTTAATATTTTTTTTTTTTAGGTTAGGTTAAAATGAGTGTAATATTTTTTGTTAGGTTAGGTTAGGTGAGTGAAATATTTTTGAAAGGTTAGGTTAGGTAAGTGTGGGGCACGTGGTCGGAAAACCTCCTCGTGTGTCCGAGACTACTGGTCCCATTCGAATATTTATATTCGGTGGGAACAGGAGTTTTCGGATCGGTGTGCCCCGGGCGTGGGCGCTGGTTTTTTCCCTATGCTTGCATGGGGAGAAACCACCGTCCGTGGCCAATATTCCGACATCTCACGCCTCTGCTGTTCCTTCCATACTCTGGAGGGGAGGAGCAGCAGTGGCGCGCAAGCCTAAGCCTCGCCGGACGGTGATGGGCTGAATGGCCGGTGCGTCAATCCGGTCACTAGCATACGGCAACCCTTAGCCTCCGAGCATTACCCGGCGCGGGGGTTACCGGGGGGTAAACCGGTCTGTAGGGTAAAAAAGGTCAGTATGTCGATTAGCATAACAATACCCCAGGAGGGTACCGGCTGTGCCGGAGAATCCCTCCCGGGTCCATTAGGATCCGGCTGTCCCACCGTATCTGGGGGGGACACTAATAGACATCATGCTTCCGCGGAGGTCGCGGACAGGGCGCACACGCCCAGTATTGTGTGCCCAGTTTTGAGTGTCGAGGGACCCTCACCTGCAGCTAGCGAGCTGCGGGTGAGAGTCTCTAAAGAGGAGAGGAGTCTGGCTGACACAGCCAGACTGGCGGCCAGGCCGCGGCGACAGCTGCGGCCGCGTTCAACTTCGCGGTCGCTGCTGCGTTCGCCATCGCGGTCACGGTCGCGCGATTCCGTGGGAAGCGACAAGTCAGCCGCTTCCTGCGTGTCATTACCGGCAGAAGGGCCGAAGCTTGGGAAGAGGAGATCCCTTGTGGCTCCAAATGCTCGCACACAGATTGTGCGGGCAAAAATAGGAATAGACGAGGGGGGGGACTTGGATGGGGATATTTCGGATATCCTCAACCCTCTCCTCCCTCCTTCAAATACGCGGGCTAAGAAATCTTTGCCCCGCGTTAAAGACATAGCGGAGGAGCTCCGACATCAGCCTACGGCCGATGTTGGGGCTAGGCTGCTCGAGGCTCTGTCCGTGGTGGAGAAGGCCACGGATAGGTCCTCGAACATCCAAGGGCCGCTAAAGCACGCCATTAGGCGAAGTGTGCGTGAGGCGCAGGCCGCCACCTCTGAACTGCACGTTCGCACGTACGGGGGCGAGGCTGAGCGATTGGAGGTGGAGAACCGAGAGCTTCGTTCGAAGCTCTCCTCCCTCGAGGGACGTCTCGCCAAACTGTCGGCGGAGGTTGAAACCCTGCGCTCTTGTCAGGGGCCTCCCACAGTGACCCAGGCGAATGCTGCTACAACGACCAGTGTGCCACGGTAGGCTTCCAAGCCGGATGCAGTTAAGCCAAAGGCCACTGGACGAGAGAGCGGCTCCAACGCCGAGCTGCCATTATGGAGGAGAAACTCGTCTCCTTCCGTGCAGCCCTCATGGCGGAGCTCTTCCCAGGAAGGGCCATCAGGCCCCCACTTGGGAAGAAGGCTGCGGCCATCCCTCCTCGTGGTGCCGAGGCGAAAAAGCCGAAAGCTCCAGCACCGCCGCCACTCCCGACCCCTTCTACCTCATCCAATAAGGACAAGAGGAAAAAGAAGCGGGAAAGGGAGAGGCAGCGCAAGAGAGTAGGTGTGCCTGTTGCGCCTGCGCAGGTTGCTGGCACTTCGCAGAGCCAGCAGTCTAGTGCAGTGCATGCGAATGCAACCACATGGGCTAAAGTCGTTGGTCGCAAATCTGCGGCCAAGGCCAAAAAGGCAGTGGCCACACCGAACACCGCTCCCGGAGGTGCATCGAGGAAACTCCCTCGTCCACCGAAAACGGCAGCGGTGCTAATAACGCGGGCAGAAGGGTCAGAGACTCCTCTTGCTGACCTTATAAGGACGGCGAAGGAGAAGGTCTGCCTTAAGGACTTTGGACTGGAAGGTGGTATCTTCCAGAAGAGAGCCTTAAACGGTGGCTTGGTCTTGAGAGTCTCCGAGCCCGAGAATACCACAAGAGCCGATGCCCTCGCAGCCAAACTAAGGGAAGTTCTGGCGGATACGGACGCTCGGATCTCGCGTCCTGTCAAGACCGCAGAAATGCGCGTCTTTGACCTGGACGAGACTGTCACTCCCGCAGCGATCGCGGTGGCCTTAGTGGGCACCGTCGGTTGCTCCGCGAATGACTTTAAAGTAGGGCCTGTCCGAGTCCATGCGTCTGGGCTCAACACTGCGTGGGTCAGATGCCCGCTAGAGGCGGCCAATAAGCTCGCAGGCAAACGCGTGTGCGTTGGTTGGTCAGCAGCAAGGGTCGAGGCACTCAAGGCTAGACCCTTGCAGTGCTACAAATGCCTCGGGTTTGGCCACGTTAAGGCCAAGTGCAGTAGTCCCACAGATCGCAGCAAATGCTGCTATGTCTGTGGCGACCAGGGCCATAAGGCCGTAAACTGCAAAGCCAGCGAACCGAAGTGTCCGATCTGTACGGACCTTGGCGTCGCTGGCAAACACAGGATGGGAGGAAGTAAGTGCTTCCCTCCCAAAAGCCGGACAGTGCAGAAGCCGCAGGGTCCACCCACTACGCCAGTAGCGAATTCGTTCGCGCTGCTGGCTGGTCAGGAGACAACGGAGGTCTAAAATTCCCGCCCCCATCCAAGATATTGCAGGGTAACTTAAACCACTGCCGTGCAGCGCAGGATCTCCTGCTACAGACGCTCGCGGAGTGGTCAGTTGCCCTTGCGGTGATATCGGAGCCCTATTCCATCCCGGATCACCCGAGGTGGTTCGGGGTGGACGGGGGTTCCGTCGCTATTTACTGGGCGGAAGCATCGGGTGGCCTCCATTGCCGCCTCATCCATGGTGGGACAGATTTTGTTGTCATCGAATGGGGCGACGCCGTAGTGGTGGGATGTTACATCTCTCCAAACTGCGGCCTTGCCCACTTCGAGGACACCATCGACAGACTGGGCACCTGCATCCAGGGTCTACTCTCACGTCCACTGTTCGTCATGGGCGACTTCAATGCACACTCCAGGGTGTGGGGGGACGCTCGTGACGACCTGAGAGGGGAAGCACTGATAGAGTGGGCTGCATCACTTAATCTTCAGCTACTCAACCAAGGATCAACCAGTACTTGCGTGCGGTGGCAGGGGGAGTCGGTTGTCGACCTAACGTGGGCGACTGTCCCTGCTGCGCGCAGGGTATCAGGCTGGAGAGTGGCTGAGGAGCTCGCAACTCTATCAGATCACCGGCACATTCTCATTGAGATGTCGGGCAGGTGCCCAAATGGCGAACTGGGACGCCAACAAAATGCCGCTCCGCGACGATGGGCCTTGAGGCGATTAGACAAAGATCTGCTTCTTGCTTCTGCCCTCGTCGCGGATTGGGAAGAGTTGGAGGACGAAGCCTCTCCGGAGGTGGTGGCGGCATGGTTCGGGGAAAAGATGACCACTATTTGTGACGTCGCCATGCCCCGAGCCAGGCCGACAACGAGGTCCTCCGTCTACTGGTGGTCAGCGGACTTAGCGCGGCTGCGGGGGTCCTGCGTCTCTGCGCGCCGCCGTTATACTAGGACTAGAAGGAGACGGCGTGCCTCGGTCGACGAGATTGCAGAGGCTTACCGAGCATACCGCTTGGCCACCATGGCGTTCCAGTTCGCCATCAAGGAGGCAAAGACCAGGGCGTGGGAGGAGCTGATCGAGGGGATCAACAGGGATCCATGGGGGCGCCCGTACAAGATGGTTATGGGCAAGCTCAGACCATGGGTCCCTCCACTCACCGAAACGCTCGACCCCGAGTTCGTGGGAAGAGTGGTAGACACCCTCTTCCCAAGGGCCGAGCCCGGTGACTCGGTCGCTCCACCGCGATCTACACCGGACTGGACATCCGACATGGAAGTGACGGAGGACGAGCTTGAGAGCGCAGTAAGGCGACTCGCGGCGCGAAACACTGCCCCTGGGCCCGACGGTATCCCAGGTCGGGCCTGGGTGCTGGCCCTGTCAGTGCTAGGCAGTAAGCTGCGTCGCCTCTTCTCTCGCTGCCTCCACCTTGGGGTTTTCCCGTCTAAGTGGAAGGAGGCCAAGCTCGTCCTCATCCAAAAGAAAGGGAGAAATGCGGACTCTCCCTCTTCGTTCCGACCCATTTGCCTTCTGGACGAGGTGGGCAAACTCTTCGAGCGAGTAGTGTCCGCCCGTCTCAGCGGGCACCTGTCACGAGATGGGCCTGACCTGTCGGACTGCCAGTTCGGCTTCCGTCGCGGTCGTTCGACGGTGGACGCAATCCGGCGGGTCCAATCCCTGTCACAGGACGTCGTTCGGGAGGGGGGAGTGGCGATGGCTGTCAGTCTTGACATTGTCAACGCCTTCAACTCCCTCCCGTGGTGGGCAATAAGGGAGGCACTGGGTTACCACAACGTGCCCCCTTACCTACAGGGGATTGTTAGCTCGTATCTGAGCGATAGGCTCATCGTATACACGGCTCGGGGCGGAGAGGGAATGTCAAGGGAGGTCGATCGCGGGGTTCCACAGGGATCTGTTTTAGGACCCCTCTTGTGGAACCTCGCTTTTGACGCGGTCCTTAGGACGAGGCTCCCCCTCGGCGTAGATGTCGTTTGCTATGCAGATGACACTCTCGTGTTGGCCAGGGGGAGCAATTTCACGGATGTGGCACGGCTTGCCGAACTGGGAGTAGCCTGCGTCGTCGGCAGTGTCCGCGGGCTGGGCCTTCAGGTAGCGCCTCATAAAACTGAGGCGCTTTGGTTCCACGGCCTCCGTCGGGGCAGGGAACCTCCCAGCACGCGGATTCAGGTGTGTGGTGAGGCGGTCCCAGTTGGGCAAACCCTCAAATACCTCGGGCTGACGCTGGACAGTAGGTGGGCTTTTGACGCCCACTTTGTCCAGCTTGTCCCCCGACTTCGCGGAGCGGCGGGCGCACTCCAGCGTCTGCTGCCCAACCTCGGGGGACCCCGGGAAGAAGTCCGCCGCCTCTACTGTGGGGTTATCCGGTCTATGGCCCTCTACGGCGCTCCCGTCTGGTCTTCTGGACTGGCGAGAGCTCCCCGCTGCAAAGCTCTTTTGAATAGCGTGCAGCGGGTGGTTGCCATCAGAGTGGTCCGTGGATACCGGACGATCTCCTTCGAGGCGGCGACTTTACTAGGACGATTCCCGCCACTGGACATCCTGGCGGACATGGACGCGAGAGTTTACGATCTCGTCCGTGCCCGCTCGGATGCCGGGGGCCAACAACCGGACTGGACAAACGTGCGGCGGGACGCGCACCGACAGGCCTTAGAGATTTGGCGCGAGCGGCTTGAATTGCCGAGAGGCTTGCGTCAACGCTCTGTCGGTGCGGTCCTGCCGTGGTTTGACGCATGGCTGCTCCGGAAACGGGGCAGCCTAACCTTTAGGTTGACACAGATACTCACCGGACACGGGTGTTTCGGTGAGTACCTGTGTCGAATAGGTAGAGAGGCGACACCGTCGTGTCACCATTGTGGCGGCGGCCCGGACTCGGCCCAACATACACTCGAGGAGTGCCCAGTTTGGGCCCCCGAGAGGCGAGTCCTGGTCGCTGAAATAGGATTGGACCTCTCGCTGCCAGCAGTGGTTTCGGCTATGCTGGCAGCGACAACCGGATGGAACGCGGTGGCCTCCTTCTGTGAAGCTGTTATGCTCAAGAAGGAGGCCGCCGAGCGCGTGAGGGAGCGCAACGATCCTTCCCGTAGGAGAACGAGACGGCGCCGATGAACTGGATATTGACACCAATGACCGCTTCATCGGCGCCGGCGCTGGGAGCTTATCTCAGCGCGAGAAAGTATGCGGCGTCCGGCTGGCTTCTCCCCGGCTTGACGTCGCCCCTGGGACCGCTGGCGTTTGGAGGAGGGGAACTCCACTCGTCTTACATAAGCGGTCCCGGGAAGAGGTAACCTGCTGTAGCTCAGGTTGCCTAAACGCGCTTGTGCGTGAAGGGGAGGGGAGGAGGCATTTGGCCCTCCTCCCGTCCCCGGAGGAGAGTCTCAGACGCTCAGTGTACAGCGGGGGTACTGGCGAGATCGTTCACGAGTACCCAGGCCCCCCGCTACAGGCATTGTGAGGCTGGCTACCATGGTGGTTTTAGTGCGTATCCCGGGACTAGCCCGAGTGAGTCCCACATAACCCGTCGCCTCCCCAAGCGGCGGGTATGCGTAAGTTTAATGCATTTCCACCATGTAAAAAAAAAAAAAGAAAAAAAAAAGGTAAGTGTAATATTTTTGTTAGGTTAGGTTAGGTTTTTTTTTTTTTTTTCTTTTTTTATTAATAATCTCTTCCCCCGACATAATCGGAGTCTATGCTAGGTCTACCATTTTCATACCAGTTCTCGCTTGTTTTCCTCTCGTACTGTCATTCCGCATACTGTATCTTTCTGGCATTCGTCATCATTCATTCTTTATGGGTGGGACTCCCATCTATATATTCCTATTCTTGCTATTCTATTGATATATTTATTTCTTTATTTTTCTTACTTATATTGGGATGTTTTGGGGTAAATAATGAACAGTGTTTCATTTTTATTTACATATTGCTTACTTATCTAAATGTAGTTTTCTTTTATATATATCTATATTGTAATACAGTATAAACTTATTTCAAATAAGATTTATGTATTAATTATCTTATAATAATTTATATAACTTAATTTTAACTTGATTTTAACAATTTTACTCTTTAAACTTTATGATAAGCCCAGTCTTAACTCTCACTCCATGTTTTATGCCAACCTATTATATATTCAAATATAGGGACTAGCATAATTTACCTGTTCGTCTTGTTCCTTTCAATTACTAATTTAGCTATTTTCGAGCAATAATTTAGAAAAATGTTCCTGTTTTTTCCTGTCACTATCCGCCCCACGCTATCCCTAGTTAAAACTTCGTCAATCTCCTGTTCAACATGGTACCTTTCCTTTGTGTATACAGGGCATTCTAAGAGTAGATGTGGAACGGATTCTTCACAGTTTGGATCACATATACACGATGGGTTCTCCTTACACTTAAATCTGTGTAAGTATTCGGAGAACCCACCGTGTCCTGTCAATATCTGGGTGATGGTTGCGGTTATGTTTATTTTCCTGATAGTCCTGTATGCCGCTGCCGCGTCTGGGAAAAACATTTTGGTGACTGACGCTGTTGTTCCGACCTCATATCTTCTGCTCCATTCATCAATCGTCGCCGTACGAATGTGACGCTTGATGAAGGAGACAGGATACAGGTCGTAATCATGTTTCCTGTTTCTCAATATGGCAGCTTCTTTTGCCAGCTGATCCGCTCTTTCGTTGCCCTCAAGTCCAGCGTGAGCTTTGATCCAGAACAAGTTGACTACCTTGTCCTGGAGAGAAACCGCTGTTAAGTTTTCTCTTGCTTCTACAGCCAGGGGATGAAGGCAACTGTGGTTTTTCACTGTTAAGAGAGCTGCCATAGAGTCGCTGTAGACACCAAAAGTGGACGCCGAGCTTTTGCGGATAAATTTTGTTGCCCTGGTTATTGCCAGGAGCTCTGCCTGGTAGACTGTGCAGTATTCCCGTAACACCAACTTGAGGGTGCATGTTTCGGCCTCACTGTTCCACACGGACAGTGCAGCACCGACCCGCCCCCCAATCTTGCTCCCGTCTGTGAAGATTCTAACATCCGGATCAGCGTTGGCGTTAACTTGCTCCTGATCCACCAGACTCCCGAGCTCCAGGCTTATTCGCATGGCAGGATGTGGGGTTTCTTGTGCAGAAGTCATCCGCTCCATCTCTCTGTCTTTCATTATTTGCAGTGGTACTCCCTTTTTTGCCTCATAAAGTGCGGCCGCCTCTTTCACTCTCAGGTCCAGAGGGAGAACCCCTGCCAGTAGGAGAACTGAGTTTAGAGAGACTGTTCGGTAGGCTCTGCACATTTTTTGTGCTATTCCGCGCTGCACAACGCCCAACTGTTTTATAATACCTTTCTTGTTTACGGCCGGGGCCCATGCACTTGCAGCATACAGGATCACGGGCTCCACTGTGGCGACATAAATAATTTTAGTAACGTCTGGGTTTAATCCCCAGCTTACTTTGGCCACCCTGCTCAGCTGTTTATATATGGCTATTGCCTTCTTGCAGACGTTTGTGACATGGCTGTTGAAGGTCAGCCCGTCATCGATGGTGACGCCCAAGATTTTAATCTCTTTGGACATCAGTATGTCGACCCCGCCCATACTCAGCCGTGGGGTGTCGTATTTTAATTTTTTGGTAATGACCATTGCTTTGGTCTTTTGAGGCGCAAATTTCAATTTGTTTTCGACTCCCCACGCCCGGATACGCCCGAGGGCACCATTAGCCAGTGGCTCTATGTCTCCCGCCTTGTCACCATCGAAGACAAGCACCACGTCGTCAGCAAACGCCTGGGCATAGACCCTTTCCTCCTCCAAGCGTTTTAGGAGTGGGTCCAATAGGAGATTCCACAATATTGGGCCACTTATTGAGCCCTGTACGCAACCTTTGTTAGTGCATTTTATGAGTTCTTCACCTGCGTACCTGACTCTGACCTTCCTGTCGCTCAAGTAGCTGTCCATGACCCTCCTCAGGTTCAATGGGCACTTTTCTTCTGCCAATCGAACCTTTATTGCGGGCCACCATGCACTGTCGAAGGCTCCCTCTATATCTAGCGAGATTAGTGTGACTATTTTCTTTTGTCTCAGCTTATTTCTAATGTGCTGCATGAGAGTATAGAGGGAGTCCTCGGTGCTTCTTTGTGGCATAAACCCGTATTGGTTGATGCTCAGTTTAGGCACCATATAATACCTGAGGCGAGCCACCAACATCTTCTCGAATATTTTCCCCAGTACTGGCAGTAATCCGATTGGCCTATGAGCTTTAGGGGTGGCGTAATCGGTTTTTCCCGGCTTCCGCAGTATCACCACCGTAGCCTCTTTCCAGCTCATAGGGAAATAGCCGAGTTCCAGGCATTTATTCACTAGAGCAAGGAATGTTTCAGGTACGCTGTTTATGGCACGGCTGCATACATCGGCTGTGAGGCCATCTACTCCTGGAGCTTTTTTGGCGTTGAAAGAGTCGCAGGATGACATTAATTCCAGCATTGTGAATGGGGGGTCTAAAGTGCTGGTCGCTGTTACATCATTGGCCTTTTTGGCTTTAGTCCTCATATGACTGTGGTGTTCATTATCGGCTAGGAGGTCGTCCTCCGGATAAAAGGTCTCAGCTATTAATCTTACAGAGCCTTTTGTGTCGAGCACCTCGCCGTTTTCTATCATTAACAAGTCCTCTTCCCTTTTTGTGGTTCTCCCAATGACCCTATAAATCCCTTCCCATACTCCCTCCTTGTCCTGCTTACAACAAAAGGTTTTCCAGCTCTCGGTTTGAGCTCGAGCTGCTTCTATTTCGTATTCTTTTTTCTTTTTCAGGTACTCTTCGACGACTGCTGGCCTTCGGACAGGGGCAGCGCATCTTATTCTCCGCTTCCTCGTGGCTACTTGTTTCTTCAGAGCGGTAAGTTCCTCCGACCACCACGGTACGGTAAGTTTCTCTTTTGTGTTTTTTATTGGCATTGACGACTTGCATGCTTCGCTTATTGCTTTTGTAAATGTTTCTGTTTGTGTATCTATTTGTTCTACTGTAGTTATGTTTTCGATCTTTATCTTTGTTATTTGGTTTTCAAGGGCTAATTGACTTAGTTTCTCATGAAATTTGGTCCAATTTGCCTTCTTTGTGTTGTAGATTCTTGTCGTTCTTTCTATTCTTATTCCTTTTGATCTTTGTAAACTCACCTTAAAAGTTATACCATTGTGGTCGGAGCTCGTGAGGCCTTCGTCTACTTCCCAACTTTCTACCAGATCTAGGATGTTTGTTGAGCATGCAGTTACATCGACGTGGCTGCTGTATCGCTGTCCCCCTCTTACTGTGTCGAAGGTTGGAATTTCCCCTACGTTAAGAATATGCAACCCGAGCTCCCCGAGTGTCCCGCACACCTCTTCGCCTCAGTCTGTGGTCGACCGTAGAGCTCCCCCACCAGGTGCTCTTTGCATTGGCGTCCCCTCCAACTATAAGTGGTTTTAAGCCATTTTCCGCTGCTATCAGTCTTAGTTGGTCTAGGTAGGGTCCGATTGGTTGGTCCGGTTCGAAGTAGAAAGAGACGAGTGTGATCTCCCATGCACTGGTTTGGATTCCCACCACGACGATGTTTTTAGTGGTGAGTTTTGGGTACTGTATTACGTTAAGGTCTTTATTGAATACGGCTATTGCTGCCTTAACATTCCCTTCTCCTATACCAGTGTCTTGGAAGATCCGCACTCCCCCCTGGTTCTTCATTGTTTTCATGGAGCCTATATATGGTTCCTGCAGGAGCGCTACGCTAATCCCGCTCTTCCCTGCCTCTACCAGCAGCTCGTTTGTGGCCAGTTTCTTACGTTGGAGGTTCGCCTGTGCAAAGTTGTATACAGTTTTAGCGCCCTGTGGGCCTTTAGCAATATGCTACGGTCGATCGTGCTATTTGGTCCCACTTGAAACGGATTGGGCACTCGGTACTGAATGCATTGTGGTCTGTATGCATCAGATTTGCCTTCTTGCAGTTTTTGCACGTAGCCGCTTCTCCTGCTTCCCACGCCACACAGTCCACCTTTAGGTGGGTGCCCCCACAATGGCTACATATGTCGGCTGCTTCTTGGCAAAACTTTCTGCTGTGTCCGTATCCGAGGCACCGTGTGCACTGTACAAGGGGTGATTGATCCTCGGCTCTAATTTTTTGGAGGTCTATGTGGACGTGGCCTCTGGCCGTGATTCTTTACCATATGATTGGTGACACGCTTATTATCACGTTTCCGCAAAGGGGGTTCCTGGCTCTTCTCCTATATCTAATCTCCATCCGGTTTTCCTCGTCGCTAAGTCCGTGAAGAATCTCCTTGTTCTGATTTCTCAGAGATTTTAGGACGTCGTCGTCAGTATTTACTGTGAGGACGTTTCTGAGTACGATCATTGGGTCTTTATTCTTCACTTCTTCTACTGTGAGGTCTACTCAATTTTCTGTCAACCTATTCCTGGCCTTCTCGCGGTCCTCCTTTGTCTCGAACCCCATTATAATTTTCCTGTTCTTGGCTTTTCTTATTCTTTCCACCTTTACCCACCCATCTGTGGCGTCCATAGCCGTTCTTACCTTTCCGAGAACTACTTCCCCTGTGTCCGCTTCATTTTTAGAGGTGACTACGACTGAGTGTAATGTATCTCGCTTTTTCTGCGGTTGATAGCTCTGAGCCGCGGCCACCTTTGCGTATGTCGGTACCTGTATGCCTCCCAGTCGGTCTCCTTGGTCTTCGATAGATTTTTTGAGTTCTTCTATTTTTCTGTTGCTTTCTAGCAATAGTTTAGAGTGCTCTTCTATCTTCATCATAAGATGGTTACCCTCCCTACTTATGTCATGTTCTGGGTCCATTGCTCCATGTCCTACTTCCGTCTGGGTGCCGGCTTGTGTTTGAATTTCCTTGTCTCTTGTCTCTTGACGGTCCAGTGCTTGAGTTTTACTCGGGTTTTTAAGGTGTTCTTCCACCGCCGCAAACATTTCCTTAGTTAAAAGTGGAAGTCTCTTCAGGTTTTTGTTTAATATTTCTTTTATCTCCCGTTTTAAATCCCCCGACCTCTCCATCGCCGAAAGCGAATCTTTCACTAGTCTTTCAGCTTCACGCGCTAGATTGTCCAGTGTTTTGCGCGGAGAAACATCGGAGCACCCTGGCGACTGAACGAGAGGTGTAACTATATCCAGGGCGGCCGATGTGCCTGTGGAGGTTCGCTTTGGCAAAACGAAGGTTTTGTCGCAGGTCTTTGCTTTGCTTGGTGGTGTGGCCACCTTCCTTGAAGTCGGTGGTTTTTTGAGTGGAGGAGAAGCTTTTGTTTGCACTTTTTGTGGCGGCGGTGTTTGAGTATCCGCACTGCCGGCACTGGTGCTCGGTTTTTGTACAGCCGTATCCGCGGTGTGGGTGGTTTGGGAAGTGGGTATCTCTTCTGCTGTAGTGCCTTTATTCATCTCCATAGTCATATTTTGCTTGGGTGGCGTTCTAAGCATCCTGTGATATTCCCTTCAAGTTATGTCAATTATAGTTATGAGGTCAGTTGTACCTTTTTGTCAAGGATTATCACCAGGGGAACTTCAAAACGCAACCCTAGTTGGGGGAAGAGAGGCGTCAGCAAGGGGCGTCGATTGTAAAAGTTGTAAATAATACTCCCCTTGTCTGGCGTTGTAATGGTTAGTTCGTCTGTGTATACTTAATATTAAAAGGAACAAAAGGAATAACCCAAAAATTTTTTTACAGAATAAATGTCAAAAAAGGGCAAAGTCAAGTAGAAGTGCAACAAAATCAAGTAATTACAAGAAGTTTTTTAAAATGAAGTCTCTAAACTATGTTACTCAACAAGCGAGTAGTTGGTCAGTGCACTTTTACGGCTATATCCTTAAAATAACTTAACTAAAACTTAAACTAAGACAGAATATTTTATAACTTTTTCGCACTCTACCTAGAGCCCGGCTCTATATTTCACCGTGTAGAGTAGCCGTGGCCAATGTCAATGCAAAAAATCCCACGCCTCTGCGACCTCTGGATCCCGAGTTATGAGTGTTTTAATATTTTCAATATGGCGGACAAAATGGCCGCTGGAATCTTATTTCTTCCGCAACTCCTTCAATTTTGGTCGCAGAGAGTTGGGGTTTCGCTTGTTCTTCCTGTATTTTTCCCGGCTATCCCTCCCCACTTTCAATTTTGACAATTTTACAAAAAATTTTTAGGGGATGATTTTAGGGGTAACAATGATGGGCAAGTATAGATAAATTAATTTTAATGTGTTTAAGTTATATTTGAAACCAATACTACTGTAATATAATTTATTATAAATTTTTAAGACTTTTAAAACCAAAATAGGGGTAGGGGGTTGAAAATTTACTTAAATGAAGCGTATGGTCTCGAAGGGTTTGGCTTACGTTCAAACCGTGGGTGGGGTCAGGGGGGGGTACCCGGTAAAAATTGTCAGAATTGAGCTACGACCCTTAGTTTCGGAGATATGGGGTTTACAAGTTTATTTGCGGTTTGTACACAGATCCTTCCCTCAGTAAAAACCCCGTATCTCCCAAAGTACAAGGCGCAGCGTGTTTGTTCTGCCCTTAAATTTTTCGGGAGAAGCGTCCAAAGCCACAGTAAAATTTTTATTGCCGCAACCCCCTTTTTTAAGGTACAATATTTTATTCAAAGTTAGGGGGTGGTTTACCACAACTACCAAAAAGGCCTCTACGCCTTAATTTACCGGGGAATTGACTTGGAAAAAATATATGTTGTACTATTTATGAATTAATTTGTTATGGCTTTTAAAATTTTTTGAAATTTTATATAGAAGTATTTTTTAAAATTTTTTGAAAAATCTGATATTTTTTAATTTATATATTCGTGCTCTAAAGGGTGGATGTTAACAATTTTGATTATTTTCTTATATTAATCTATAGTCCGGTGTTTGAACTACAATAATTTAGAAGAGTATTTATAAGAATGCCTGTAATTGAGTAGATTCCCTCGAAAAAGGGGGGTGTCAATCTTTTGTTAATTACGCTCGTAGTTTCTACTTTTATTATATTTTACAGTTAGATATATCACTTTTAGACACAATATGACCAATTTAGAAAGAAATTTATAAGAAATTATGATTAGGGTTAGGTTAGGTTAAAATGAGGTTAGGTTTGGTAAGTGTAATATTTTTGTCAGGTTAAGTTATTTTAGTGTAAAATTTTTGTAAGGTTAGGTGAGTTTAATAGTTTTTTAGGTTAGGTTAAAATGAGTGTAATATTTTTTATCTTTTTTTTTTTTTTTTTTTTTGAAAGGTTAGGTTAGGTAAAAGTAATATTTTTGTTAGGTTAGGTAAGTCTAATATTTTTGTTAGGTTAGGTTAGGTTAGTGTAATATTTTACTTGGGTTAGGTTATTTTAGTGTGGGGTGCTAGGCCGGAAAACCTCCTCGTGTGCCTGCAACTACTATTCCTGTCCGTATTTTTTAATCCGATGGGAATGGTAGATTTGCGGGCTGGTGCACCCTGGGCGCGACAGTAATTATTTTTGCAATGGGATTCGTTCCCCCAAAAATAGTTACTGTTCGTGGCTAATATTCCGGCGCTAGGTGGTGGATGCGTTCCTCTGCGTGACCTCTGATCAGCAGAGAACATAGCAGAGGAGCAAATGAGGAAGAAAACCTCTTAAAAAATCACCCCATGTCCTAGTTCTGCCCCCCAACGAAGGACTCTATGACCAGGGGGTTCCTGGTCCCGGGCGGGGCATAAAACAAATAACAGTATGAAGTCGGCCTTGAGAAACAAACAACCCCAGGAGGGTACCGGTAATTCTGGAGAATCCCTCCCGGATCCCTGTGGATCCGGCAGCCCTACCGTATCTGGGGAGGGCACTCAATGCCATAACAATGAGGGACCACGCACGCCCAGTATTGCGTGTCCCAAAGA
The DNA here is from genome assembly GCA_951640165.1 of Pseudoips prasinana. Lineage (NCBI taxonomy): Eukaryota > Metazoa > Arthropoda > Insecta > Lepidoptera > Nolidae > Pseudoips > Pseudoips prasinana. Next base: position 22,765,986 of record OX621251.1, on the reverse strand, counting down.
TTTGTCGGTTGTTCCGAAAAGGACGAAGAAAAGAGGAAGAAAACCTCTGCCAAAAAATTACGCAAATATTATGAAGTCGGCCTTGGATAACGTATTACCCCAGGAGGGTACCGGTACTGCCGGAGAATCCCTCCCAGGTCCTCATGGATCTGGCAGCCCCACCGTATCTGGGGGGGGCAACCAATGCCTTAGTGTCACGGAGTACGTGAAAGAGGTACGCACGTCCAGTTTTGCGCACCCTAATTGTGTCGTCAGCATAACGGAGGAAGAGCGACTATCGACTGACCGGGCTAGAAACGCCCATCAATCACGTTCACCATCGCAGTCACCAACACGGTCAGTATCCCGAAACTCTGCGGCTGAGATGTCAGAGTCGAGCGTCAGCTCGATGCCTAATAAAAAGTTTTGGCAGTCGGGAACAATTAAGTCTAAACGAGCCTCCAACAGAGTTACTTTGCAAGGGCGTGAATCGTCAACAGACGATGGACCCCCGAGTAAAATCAAAGCTGTTCCGGATGCTGGAGGAAGCGGTGGTTGTCGGGCCAAATTTAAGCGGCCGGGAAAACTGCCCAAGAAGTCGACCGGTATATGTGATACTGTCGAACTGAATTACGCGGAGGCAATTAGAGAAGTCGTTGAACAGCCGGAAAGGATGTCAGCGGCTAATCTACTCGAGAAGGCTGAAGGAGGTGCAGCCCTTGTTAGGAAAGTCGTTTCGCATGCGTCGAGACTAAAGGGAACCGACCAAAAGGCTTTAAAGGAAGGCGCAGAGCTTCTATTAGCTGTGGCCCAGGAGCTTGCTAATCGGACTACCTCGACGGAAACAGCCAAGTTGCAAGCTACTAATAAAAAGCTCGCTGAGCAGCTAGCTGAGCTCCGTGAAGAGCACAAGCTGTTGAGAGAGGAGGTACAAAGAGATCGGCAGGAGCGTATTCTCCATGAGACAGGGTCGACTGCACAAAAACCAGTGGATCTTGATTCTCTCCACTCGATTGTGCAAAAGGCTTTGGACCCCTTTATCCGGCAATTCTCAGTGCTCGAGAATCGTATTCTGCGCCCGACCTTGGCTGCGGATGCGAGGGCTGACCTAGGTTTGAAATCAGCACCGAGCAATACAGCTAAACCGACTCAGGGAAAAGGTTCAGTTCCCTCAGCTCAGGTCTCAACAGCACCACAGGCTCCTGTTGCTCCTGCGGTTTCTGTTCCGGCTGGACACAAAGAGTCTTATAAACAGATTCCAAAAGGCGGGAAAAAGGGAAAGAAGCCTAAAGCTTCTGCCCCACTGCAAGCTTTTGAGCAGCATGAAGCCCATAAACCTATGCCTTCGGAGTCCCAGGCATTCGAGATTGTGGGTCAAAAGAAGATGGACGCAAAGAAGCGTAGAGCTGACAGAAAGCGCCAAAAGGCTGCTGCAAAGCGTAAAGCTCAGGCAGCGGCAGGCCTTCGCGTTCCACGTTCTGCTGCTGTGGTTTTAACTCTACTGCCAGAAGCAGCGGAGCGTGGCGTCACCTACGCTTCGCTTTTGACTACCGCTAGGGCGAACATAAAGCTGGACGAGCTTGACATTCATGGTTTGCGTCATCGCACCACCCTGACTGGAGCCCGCATGCTAGAGGTTCCTGGTATGGCAAATGGCGGCAAGGCAGACGCCCTTGCAGATAAACTTAAAGAGGCTCTCAACGGAGATGATGTCAGGGTGTCAAGGCCTATGAAGATGGTAAGCCTTCGCATCGGGGGTCTGGAGGAATCCGTGTCAGTCGACGAAGTAATAGAGGCCGTTGTAAAGGCAGGAGGGTGTCCCAAAGAGCTCGTCAAAGCTGGAGATATTCGCCCTGGTATCAATGGTTTGGGCACTATGATATTGGTCTGCCCTGTTACAGCGGCGCAAAAAATTGCAGCTGGTCGGCGACTGCTGATCGGGTGGAACACGGTCCAAGTGAAGCTCCTGCAGCCTAGGCCGTTGAGGTGTTACAGATGCCTTGGTGATGGACACGTAGGTGTGAAGTGCACTTCTTCGGTGGACTGCAGGGGCTTGTGCTTCAATTGCGGTCAGCCTGGTCATACCACGAAAAGCTGTGAAAATGCGCCACACTGCATTCTTTGTGCGGCTACAAATAAGTTAGCGGATCATAGGGTGGGTAGTAAATCCTGCACCGCTCCAAAGAGTCAAGGGGTCCAACTGGCGTCCAAAAAGACCACGCCTCCTTCTCAGATGGCAAAGTCAACGACCACCGTCATCGCGACCCAAAATGGGAAGGAGGTAAACATGGATTGCCGATAACGGCTCCATTACGCTTCCTGCAAGCGAACATCAATCACTGTGCCAGAGCGCAGGATCTTTTACTCCAGAGTATGGCACAGTGGTTGATCAACGTAGCGGTGGTTGCCGAGCCGTATTTTGTCCCTCCCCGGCATGACTGAGTGAGCGACATTAGTGGCTCGGTGGCCCTAGTTTGGCAAGCTGCTGCTGGGTCCCCACCCTTTGCAAATGTGGTAAGAGGAAGGGGATGCGTGGCTGCAGTGGTAGATGACGTGGTTGTGGTCGGGGTTTATTTTTCTCCTAACCGACCTCTCGCTGACTTCGAGGTTTTCCTTTTGGAACTGGGCACAGTCGTCGCCAATAGCCACCCTCGCCCTGTCATTGTATTCGGGGACTTCAACGCCAAGTCAACGGCTTGGGGTTCACCGTCTACAGATGCAAGGGGTGAGGCTCTTGAGGAGTGGGTCCTGGAAACAGGCGTACTTCTGCTCAACAGGGGTAATATTAACACGTGCGTGCGGCAGCGGGGTGGTTCAATTGTGGACATATCTTTCGCTAGCCCCGCAATAGCGCGCCGTGTTTCAGGCTGGCGCGTTTTGCAGGAGGTGGAGACTCTGTCGGACCACAGATATATCCGATTTGACGTCTCTGCCCAAACTTCTGACGTTCCGGTCAGATTTGCCCCTGCTGGGGACGGTCCGCGTTGGGCATTAGGGCAGTTAGACCGCGAGGCTCTCTTGGAAGCCTCTATTGTACAGGCCTGGGTTTTTGCACCAGACAGGCCTGTTGATGTTGATCTGGAGGTAGAGTGGTTCCGGGAGACCTTATCACAGTTATGTGACGCGGCCATGCCTAGAGTGCGGCGGCTGCCAGTCAAACGGCAAGTTTACTGGTGGTCGCAGGAAATTGCGCAGCAGCGCCGTGCTTGCACTGTAGCGCGCCGCCAGTACGCCAGGCATCGCAGGAGGCGCCACCAAACTCAAAATACGGAAATTAGAGAAGCGGAACTCTATGAAGGGTACAGGGCAGCTAAGAAATCCCTTCAGGAGGCCATAAAGCAGGCCAAAATCCATGCACGGGAGGAGTTACTGGGGACTCTGAATCGGGATCCATGGGGACGCCCTTACCTAATGGTGAGGGGCAAACTACGCCCAAGAATGCCCCCACTGACTCAGAGTCTCCAGACTCACCTTCTGGAGGAGGTGGTGGCTGCTCTGTTCCCTTTTAGAGAGGAGCACATTCCTCCTATCATGATTCCGCCTCTGGAAATGGCGACCAACGCGGATAGTGACGACGTGCCTGAAGTGACCCGGGAGGAGCTGGAAGTGGTGGTGCGGAGGCTACAAGCCAAAAACACCGCGCCAGGACCTGACGGCATTCCAGGCCGTGTATGGGCTTTAGCTCTCAGAGCTCTCGGACCACGATTGCGGGGGCTCTTTAGCGCATGTTTGGAGCGGGGCCAGTTTCCACGGCAGTGGAAAACTGGCAAACTGGTATTGATCCAAAAGAAGGGGCGCCCAATGGACTCACCATCTGCCTACCGCCCTATAGTGTTGTTGGACGAGGTGGGCAAGCTCTTAGAGAGAGTCATTGCAGACCGCCTTGTTCAGCACCTGACCTTGGCTGGTCCAGATTTGGCGGATAACCAGTTTGGTTTCCGCCAAGGGCGCTCCACCGTGGACGCTATCATGCGCGTAAGGGCCCTAGCGGAGGAGGCAGCCTCCATGGGCGAGGTAGTGCTGGCGATATCCTTAGATATCAAGAATGCCTTCAACACATTGCCTTGGAGCTGCATTAGGGCGGCACTCGAATACCATCGGGTGCCCATCTACCTCCGCCACATAGTCGGGACCTACTTGTCACAACGAGCGGTCATCTTCCCGGGTCGGGAGGGTTGGAGTCAGCGTGAGATGTCAGTGTGATGTCAGCGTGGTTAGTGTAATATTTTTGTTAGGTTAGGTTAGGTTAGTGTAATATTTTTGTTAGGTTAAGTTATTTTAGTGTAAAATTTTTGTAAGATTAGGTTAGTTTAATATTTTTTTAGGTTAGGTTAAAATGAGTGTAATATTTTTATTAGGTTAGGTTAGGTGAGTGAAATATTTTTGAAAGTTTAGGTTAGGTAAGTGTAATATTTTTGTTAGGTTAGGTTAGGATAGTGTAAAATTTTTTTGTAAGGTAAGGTTAGTGTTATATTTTTGTTAGGTAAGGTTAGGGTGAGTGTTATATTTTTGTAAGGTTAGGTTAGGTGAGTGTAATATTTTTGTTAGGTTAGGTTAGGTGAGTGTAATATTTTTGTTAGGTTAGGTTAGTGTAATATTTTTGTTAGGTTAGGTTAGTGTAATATTTTTGTTAGGTTAGGTTAGTGTAATATTTTTGTGAGTTTAGGTTAGTGTAATATTTTTGTTAGGTTAGGTTAGGTGAGTGTAATATTTTAGTACGTAACCTAACAAAAATATGACACTAACCTAGTGTCATATTTTTGTTAGGTTAGGTTAGGTGAGTGTAATATTTTAGTAAGGTTAGGTTAGGTTAGTGTAATATTTTTGTTAGGTTAGGTTAGGTGAGTGTAATATTTTAGTTAGGTTAGTGTAATATTTTTGTTAGGTTAGGTTAGGTGAGTGTCATATTTTTGGTAGGTTAGGTAAGGTTAATGTTATATTTTTTTAAGGATAGGTTAAGTAAGTGTAATATTTTTGTTAGGTTAGGTTAGGTTTCTGTAATATTTTTGTGAGGTTAGGTTAGTGATATATTTTTGTTAGGTTAGGTTAGGTGAGTGAAATATTTTTATTAGGTTAGGTTAGTGTAATATTTTTGTTAGGTTAGGTGAGTGTAATATTTTTGGTAGGTTAGGTTAGGTTAATGTAATATTTTTTTTAGGTTAGGTTAAGTAAGGGTAATATTTTTGTTAGGTTAGGTTAGGTTTCTGTAATATTTTTGTGAGGTTAGGTAAGTGTAATATTTTTGTTAGGTTAGGTTAGTGTAATATTTAAGTTAGGTTAAGTTATTTTAGTGTACAATTTTTGTAAGGTTAGGTTAGTTTAATAGTTTTGTAAAGTTAGGTTAAAATGAGTGTAATATTTTTGTTAGGTTAGGTTAGGTAAGTGAAATATTTTTGAAAGGTTAGGTTAGGTAAGTGTAATATTTTTGTTAGGTTAGGTTAGGTTGGGGCACGTGGTCGGAAAACCTCCTCGTTGTCCGAGGCTATTGGTCCTATTCGAATATTTATATTCGGTGGGAACGGTAGTTTTTTCGGATTGGTGTGCCCTGGGCGTGGGCGCTGGCTTCTTCCTGTGCTTGCATGGGAAGAAGCCACCGTCCGTGGCCAATATTCCGACATCTCACGCCTCTGCTGTCCCTTCCATACTCTGGAGGGGACAGCGGAGGACGCAAGCCTAAGCTTCGTCGGACGGTGATGGGCTGAATGGCCGGTGCGTTAATCCGGTCGATAGCATTCGGCAAACCCTTAACCTCTGAGCATACCCGGCGAGGGGGCTACCGGGGGGTAAACCGGTCTACAGGGTATAAGGTCAGGATGTCTACTGGAAAAACATTACCCCAGGAGGGTACCGGCTTAGCCGGAGAATCCCACCCGGGTCCTTCTGGGCCCGGCTGTCCCACCGTATCTGGGGGGGACACTATTGGACATGTTACCGCGGAGGTCGCGGATAGGGCGCACACGCCCAGTTTTGTGTGCCCAGTTTTGAGTGTCGAGGGACCCTCACCTGCAGCTAGCGAGCTGCGGGTGAGAGTCTCTAAAGGGGAAAGAAGTCTGGCTGACAGAGCCAGAGAGACTGCTCCACCGCGGAGGCAGCTGTGACCGCGTTCTACTTCTCGGTCGCTGTTGCGTTCGCGGTCGCGGTCACGCTCGAAGTCCGTACTTCGAAGCGATTCCGTGGGAAGCGACAAGTCGGCCGCTTCCTGCGAGTCATTGCCGGCAGAAGGGCCAAAGCTTGGGAAGCGGAGATCCCTTGTGGCTCCAAATGCTCGCACACAGATTGTGCGGGCAAAAATAGGAATTGACGAGGGGGGAGACTTGGATGGGGATATTTCGAATATCCTCAACCCTCTCCTCCCTCCTTCAAATACGCGGGCTAAGAAATCTTTGCCCCGCGTTGAAGACATAGCGGAGGAGCTCAGACATCAGCCTACGGCTGATGTTGGGGCTAGGCTGCTCGAGGCTCTGTCCGTGGTGGAGAATGCCACGGATAGGTCCTCGAACATCCAAGGGCCGCTGAAGCACGCCATTAGGCGAAGTGTACGTGAGGCGCAGGCCGCCACCTCCGAACTGCACGTTTGGACATATGGGGGCGAGGCTGAGCGATTGGAGGTGGAGAACCGGGAGCTTCGTTCAAAGCTCTCCTCCCTCGAGGGACGTCTCGTTAAACTGTCGGCGGAGGTTGAGACCCTGCGCTCTAGTCAGGGGCCTCCCACAGTGACCCAGGCGAATCCTGCTACGACGACCAGTGTGCCACGGAAGGCTTCTAAGCTGGATGCAGCTAAGCCAAAGGCCACTGGACGAGAGAGCGGCTCCAACGCCGAGCAGGTGGCTGCCATTATGGAGGAGAAACTCGTCTCCTTCCGTGCAGCCCTCATGGCGGAGCTCTTCCCAGGAAGGGCCATCAGGCCCCCACTTGGGAAGAAGGCTGCGGCCATCCCTCCTCGTGGTGCCGAGGCGAAAAAGCCGAAAGCTCCAGTGCCGCCGCCACTCCCGACCCCTTCTACCTCGTCTAATAAGGACAAGAGGAAAAAGAAGCGGGAAAGGGAGAGGCAGCGTAAGAGAGCAGGTGTGCCTGTTGCTCCTACACAGATTGCTGGCGCTTCGCCGAGCCAGCAGTCTAGTGCAGTGCATGCGAATGCGGGAGAGACCACATGGGCGAAAGTCGTTGGTCGCAAATCTGCGGCCAAGGCCAAAAAGGCAGCGGCCACATTAAACACCGCTCCCGGAGGTGCTACGAGGCGACTCCCTCGTTCACCGAAAACGGCAGCGGTTTTAATAACGCGGGCAGAAGGGTCAGAGACTCCTCTTGCCGACCTTATAAGGACGGCGAAGGAAAAGGTCTGCCTCAAAGACTTTGGACTGGAAGGTTCCAGAAGAGAGCCTTAAACGGCGGATTGGTCCTAAAGGTCTCTGGGCCCGATAATGTCACAAGAGCCGATGCGCTCGCGGCCAAATTCAGGGAAGTCCTGGCGGATACGGACGCTCGGGTTTCGCGTCCTTTTAAGACCGCAGAAATGCGTGTTCTGGACTTAGACGAGACGGTCACCTCCGCAGCAATCGCGGTGGCCCTAGCGGGTACCGTCGGTTGTTCTGCGAATGATTTTAAGGTGGGGCCCGTACGGGCCCATCTGTCGGGACTAAACACTGCGTGGGTCAGATGTCCGCTCGAGGCGGCCAATAAGCTCGCGGACAAACGCGTATGCGTGGGTTGGTACGCAGCTAGGGTTGTCGCACTCAAGGCTAGACCCCTGCAGTGCTACAAATGCCTTGGGTTTGGCCATGTTAAGGCCAAATGCAACAGTCCTACAGATCGCAGCAAATGCTGCTATGTCTGTGGCGACCTTGGCCATAAGGCCGCAAATTGCAAAGCCAGCGAACCCAAGTGTCCGATCTGTACGGACCTTGGCGTCGCTGGCAAACACAGGATGGGAGGAAGTAAGTGCTTCCCTCCCAAAAATCGGACAGTACAGCGGCCGCAGGGTCCCCCGACTACACCGGTAGCGAATTCGTTCGCACTGCTGGCTGGTCGGGAGTCTATGGAGGTCTAAAATTCACGCCCCCATCCAATATATTGCAGGGTAACTTAAACCACTGCCGTGCAGCGCAGGATCTCCTGCTACAGACGCTCGCGGAGTGGTCAGTTGCCCTTGCGGTGATATCGGAGCCCTATTCCATCCCGGATCACCCGAGGTAGTTCGGGGTGGACGGGGGTTCCGTCGCTATTTACTGGGCGGAATCATCGGGTGGCCTCCATTGCCGCCTCATCCATGGTGGGACAGATTTTGTTGTCATCGAATGGGGCGACGCCGTAGTGGTGGGATGTTACATCTCTCCAAACTGCGGCCTTGCCCACTTCGAGGACACCATCGACAGACTGGGCACCTGCATCCAGGGTCTACTCACACGTCCACTGTTCGTCATGGGCGACTTCAATGCACACTCCAGGGTGTGGGGGGACGCTCGTGACGGCCTGAGAGGGGAAGCACTGATAGAGTGGGCTGCATCACTTAATCTTCAGCTACTCAACCAAGGATCAACCAGTACTTGCGTGCGGTGGCAGGGGGAGTCGGTTGTCGACCTAACGTGGGCGACTGTCCCTGCTGCGCGCAGGGTATCAGGCTGGAGAGTGGCTGAGGAGCTTGCAACTCTATCAGATCACCGGCACATTCTCATTGAGATGTCGGGCAGATGCCCAAATGGCGAGCTGGGACGCCATCAAAATACCGCCCCGCGACGATGGGCCTTGAAGCGATTAGACAGAGATCTGCTTCTTGCTTCTGCCCTCGTCGCGGATTGGGAAGAGTTGGAGGACGAAGCCTCTCCGGAGGTGGTGGCAGCATGGTTCGGGGAAAAGATGACCACTATTTGTGACGTCGCCATGCCCCGAGCCAGGCCGACAACGAGGTCCTCTGTCTACTGGTGGTCAGCGGACTTAGCGCGGCTGCGGGGGTCCTGCGTCTCTGCGCGCCGCCGTTATACTAGGACTAGAAGGAGACGGCGTGCCTCGGTCGACGAGATTGCAGAGGCTTACCGAGCATACCGCTTGGCCACCATGGCGTTCCAGTTCGCCATCAAGGAGGCAAAGACCAGGGCGTGGGAGGAGCTGATCGAGGGGATCAACAGGGATCCATGGGGGCGCCCGTACAAGATGGTTATGGGCAAGCTCAGACCATGGGTCCCTCCGCTCACCGAAACGCTCGACCCCGAGTTCGTGGGAAGAGTGGTAGACACCCTCTTCCCAAGGGCCGAGCCCGGTGACTCGGTCGCTCCACCGCGATCTATACCGGACTGGACATCAGATATGGATGTGACGGAGGACGAGCCTGAGAGCGCAGTAAGGCGACTCGCAGCGCGAAACACCGCCCCTGGGCCCGACGGTATCCCAGGTCGGGCCTGGGTGCTGGCCCTGTCGGTGCTAGGCGGTAAGCTGCGTCGCCTCTTCTCTCGCCGCCTCCACCTTGGGGTTTTCCCGTCTGAGTGGAAGGAGGCCAAGCTCGTCCTCATCCAAAAGAGAGGGAGAAATGCGGACTCTCCCTCTTCGTTCCGACCCATTTGCCTTCTGGACGAGGTGGGCAAACTCTTTGAGCGAGTAGTGTCCGCCCGTCTCAGCGGGCACCTGTCACGGGATGGGCCTGACCTGTCGGACTGCCAGTTCGGCTTCCGTCGCGGTCGTTCGACGGTGGACGCAATCCGGCGGGTCCAATCCCTGTCACAGGACGTCGTTCGGGAGGGGGGGGTGGCGATGGCTGTCAGTCTTGACATTGTCAACGCCTTCAACTCCCTCCCGTGGTGGGCAATAAGGGAGGCACTGGTTTACCACAACGTGCCCCCTTACCTACAGGGGATTGTTAGCTCGTATCTGAGCGATAGGCTCATCGTGTACACGGCTCGGGGCGGAGAGGGAATGTCAAGGGAGGTCGATCGCGGGGTTCCACAGGGATCTGTTTTAGGACCCCTCTTGTGGAACCTCGCTTTTGACGCGGTCCTCAGGACGAGGCTCCCCCTCGGCGTAGATGTCGTTTGCTATGCAGATGACACTCTCGTGTTGGCCAGGGGGAGCAATTTCACGGATGTGTCACGGCTTGCCGAACTGGGAGTAGCCTGCGTCGTCGGCAGTGTCCGCGGGCTGGGCCTTCAGGTAGCGCCTCATAAAACTGAGGCGCTTTGGTTCCACAGCCTCCGTCGGGGCAGGGAACCTCCCAGCATGCGGATTCAGGTGTGTGGTGAGGCAGTCCAAGTTGGGCAAACCCTTAAATACCTCGGGCTGACGCTGGACAGTAGGTGGGCTTTTGACGCCCACTTTGTCCAGCTGGTCCCCCGACTTCGCGGAGCGGCGGGCGCACTCCAGCGTCTGCTGCCCAACCTCGGGGGACCCCGGGAAGAAGTCCGCCGCCTCTACTGTGGGGTTATCCGATCTATGGCCCTCTACGGTGCTCCCGTCTGGTCGTCTGGACTGGCGAGAGCTTCCCGCTGCAAAGCTCTTTTGAATAGCGTGCAGCGGGTGGTTGCCATCAGAGTGGTCCGTGGATACCGTACGATCTCCTTCGAGGCGGCGACTTTACTAGGACGATTCTCGCCACTGGACATCCTGGCGGACATGGACGCGAGAGTTTACGATCTCGTCCGTGCCCGCTCGGATGCCGGCGGCCAACAACCGGACTGGACAAACGTACGGCGGGACGCGCACCGACAGGCCTTAGAGATCTGGCGCGAGCGGCTTGAATTGCCGAGAGGCTCGCGTCAACGCTCTGTCGGTGCGGTCCTGCCGTGGTTTGACGCATGGCTGCTCCGGAAACGGGGCAGCCTAACCTTCAGGTTGACACAGATACTCACCGGACACGGGTGCTTCGGTGAGTACCTGTGTCGAATAGGTAGAGAGGCGACACCGTCGTGACACCATTGTGGCGGCGGCCCGGACTCGGCCCAACACACACTCGAGGAGTGCCCAGCTTGGGCCCCCGAGAGGCGAGTCCTGGTCGCTGAAATAGGATTGGACCTCTCGCTGCCATCAGTGGTTTCGGCTATGCTGGCGGCGACAACCGGATGGAACGCGGTGGCCTCATTCTGTGAAGCTGTTATGCTCAAGAAGGAGGCCTCCGAGCGCGAGAGGGAGCGCAACGATCCCTCCCGTAGGAGAACGAGACGGCGCCGATGAACTGGATATTGACACTAATATCCGCTTCATCGGCGCCGGCGCTGGGATCTAATCCCAGCGCGAGAGAGGATGCGGCGTCCGGCTGGCTTCTCCCCGGCTTGACGTCGCCCCTGGGACCGCTGGCGTTTGGAGGAGGGGAACTCCACTCGTCTTACATAAGCGGTCCCGGGAAGAGGTAACCTGTTGTAGCTCAGGTTGCCTAAACGCGCTTGTGCGTGAAGGGGAGGGGAGGAGGCATTTTGGCCCCCTCCCGTCCCCGGAGGAGAGTCTCAGACGGTCAGTGTACAGCGGGGGTACTGGCGAGATCGTTCACGAGTACCCAGACCCCCCGCTACAGGCATTGGGAGGCTGGCTACCATGGTGATTTTAGTGCGTATCCCGGGACTAGCCCGGAGAGTCCCACATAACCCGTCGCCTCCCCAAGCGGCGGGTATGCGTAAGTTTAATGCATTTCCACCATGTAAAAAAAAAAAAAAAAAAAATAAGGTTAGGTTAGGTGAGTGAAATATTTTTATTAGGTTAGGTTAGTGTTATATTTTTGTTAGGTTAGGTGAGTGTGATATTTTTGTTAGGTTATGTTAGGTAAGTGAAATATTTTTGAAAGGTTAGGTTATGTAATATTTTTGTTGGGTTAGGTTAGGTGAGTGTCATATTTTTGGTAGGTTAGGTTAGGTTAATGTAATATTTTTTTAAGGTTAGGTTAAGTAAGGGTAATATTTTTGTTAGGTTAGGTTAGGTTTCTGTAATATTTTTGTGAGGTTAGGTTAGTGTAATATTTTTGTTAGGTTAGGTTTGGTTAGTGTAATATTTTTGTTAGGTTAAGTTATTTTAGTGTAAAATTTTTGTAAGGTTAGGTTAGTTTAATATTTTTTTAGGTTAGGTAAAAATGAGTGTAATATTTTTGTTAGGTTAGGTTAGGTGAGTGAAATATTTTTGAAAGGTTAGGTTAGATAAGTGTAATATTTTTGTTAGGTTAGGTAAGTCTAATATTTTTGTTAGGTTAGGTTAGGTTAGTGTAATATTTTAGTTGGGTTAGGTTATTTTAGTGTAATATTTTTGTAGGGTTAGGTTGGTGTAATATTTTTGTTAGGTTAGGTTAGGTGAGTGAAATATTTTTATTAGGTAAGGTTAGTGTTTTATTTTTGTTAGGTTAGGTGAGTGTAATATTTTTGTAAGGTTAGGTTAGGTGAGTGAAATATTTTTGAAAGGTTATGTTATGTAATATTTTTGTTGGGTTAGGTTAGGTGAGTGTCATATTTTTGGTAGGTTAGGTTAGGTTTCTGTAATATTTTTATGAGGTTAGGTTAGTGTAATATTTTTATGAGGTTAGGTTAGTGTAATATTTTTGTTAGGTTAGGTTAGTGTAATATTTTTGTTAGGTTAGGTTAGTGTAATATTTTTGTTAGGGGGTGCTAGGCCAGAAAACCTCCCCGTGTGCCCGCAGCTACCTTTCCCTTTTGTATATTATCATATCCAATGTGAATGGTAGTTTTGCGGGACGGTGCACCCTGGGCGCGGGTAGTTGTAATTCTTTGTTTTGGGATACGTCCTCAAAGAAGGGTAACTACCCGTGGCAAATATTCTGGCGTAGGGAGGGGGGTCTTTTTCTCCGTGTACTCTGATTAGCAGAGCGCATAGCAGAATATCAACAGGGGAAAAAACCTCTATACTAAATTACCCTAAGCCTAAGCTTTGCCGCCGATTTTAGGCTGTATGGCCGGGGATATTCCGGTCCCCAGGGCGGCACAAAAACTAGAAAAAACGTAAATGTCGGCCTTGAAAAAAACACTACCCCAGGAGGGTACCGGGAATCCCGGAGAATCCCTCCCGGATCCTGATGGATCCGGCAGCCCCACCGTATCTGGGGGGGGCATTCAATGCCATGCTACTACGGAAGTCGTAGAGAGGGCATGCACGCCCAGTTTTGCGTGTCCTGGAGAGAACTTAGCTGGACAGCTGGTTACTTTTCCTGTGCCAGCCGTTCCAATTGAGAAGATTACTAGAAGTGCGGCGGAGGACAGCGATAGCTCGCAAATGTCACTTGCATCTGATGCCCTATTTGCGTCTTTGGATCGCCAGCAGCGGAAGCGGAAGATACTAAAACGCCCCGAACAAACAGGGCGGATAGTCCGAGCAAAATGTGTCGATTTGGTCGGGAATGAGGATATTGAGGATGCAGATATACTTGAGATCCTGGATCCCAATGTAGCCCCATCCAACTCAAGGGCGAAGCAGAACTTGCCTCTTGTGGAGGATATAGCAGAAGAGTTGCGGCTCCAATCGACGGCTGAAATAGGTGCTAAAGTACTTGAAACCTTATCTGTTGTAGAAAAAATTGACGACAAGTCAAAAAACCTCAAGGGTGATTTGAAAAAAATGTTGAGGGTGTCTGTTAGGAAAGTGCATGCGGCAACTACAGTACTTCATGCTCGGACCATCTCTGACAATACTGAGAGGCTTGAGAACGAGAATCAACATTTGCGTTCAAAACTCACAGTTCTAGAGGCGCGTATTTTGGAAATGTCCACGGAACTAACACAGCTCCAAAGTTGTGGAAATTTGAGTTCGGCATGTGACTCACAGCCTGAGTCACCGAGAAGGACTCCAGGGCAGGGGCCGATAAACAAGACAGGGGTGCCTATTACAAAGGAGCCTACTCTGACAGACTCAGTACAGTTCGAGGTATCCAATAAGGCGAAGAATGGTTCCCTTTTAAAACAGATTGCTGATTTGATGGATCGTAAGTTGATGGCATTTCGGGCAGAACTCATGAATGAGCTTTTTCCGGGAAAGGCCATTAGGCCATCTCTAGGTAGTCAAAATAAGGGAGGACGGTCAGCGAAGTCTGTACCACCAGCCTGTTTATGCCCTCAAGACAGAACGACACCGTTAACTAAACCTGCTCAGTTGTCTAAACGGAACCAAAAGAAGAAGAAAAAGAAGGCGAAAGTGCAACGATCAACTCAGTCTGCACTTCTGTCTGTGCCTATTGCGAATACCCAACATTCGGGACAGACTTCGACCGCCGATATATCGCGCAGCGTAGAGCGACAATCGACACCAAAGGATGGAGCGTGGATCACTGTGACTGGTCACAGAAATAAGAATGCTGGATCTGGACAAAAAGGGCAGAAACCAAATCAGCTTCCTCGTCCTCCAAATACTGCCGCTATCTCACTGTCAGTGCCTGAAGGGTCTACATTTACGCTTGCTGAGGTAATAAAGAAGGCGAAGTCGCAAGTTGACCTTAAAGAGTTTGGGTTGGATGGTGGGATACAGCAGAAAAGGGCGATAAATGGAGGGCTCGTTCTGACAATCTCCGGTCCCGAAAGTTGCACCAGGGCCGATGCTCTCGCCAATCGCCTTAGGGACGGATGCTAGAATAGCTCGTCCAGTCAAGACCGGGGAATTACGGGTGATAGACCTAGATGAGTCAGTCACACCTTCCGAAATATCTGAGGCGATAGTTCGAGAAACTGGTTGCTTTACTGCAGATTTAAAGGTCGGAGTGATCCGTTTAAGCCCCACGAGGCTTGGCTCAGCTTGGGTTAGATGCCCACTAGAGACAGCTCATAAGTTAGCAGGCAAACGGCTGCTAGTAGGTTGGAGTTCGGCTAAGGTAGAAGCGCTGAAGGTACGTCCCTTACAGTGTTACCGGTGTCTTGAAATGGGGCATGTAAGAGCTAAATTCCCTAATTCAGCTGACCGAAGTGGGTGTTGTTATGCCTGCGGGGAATTGGGTCATAAAGCTCAGGAATGTCCCGCTGAGGCTCCGAGATGTCCTGTGTGTGCAGATCTTGGTCGCCCTGCCAATCATAGAATGGGAGGGAATAAATGTTCTCCTCCCAGGAGAAAGAAAGGGGTGCCACGAAATGCACCCATCCAAGCCGTGGCTAGTATAGGGTCACAAAAGGGTATTGAAATATCGCAGCCGGATGCCGGTTCGGTAGGGGAAGCAATGGACGCCTAGCATTCTCCGCCCGATATAGAATTTTACAGGGTAACCTAAACCACTGTGGCGCAGCGCAGGATATGTTGATGCAGACGCTTGCGGAGTGGTCGGTTACTCTAGCGGTGATAGCGGAGCCCTATCGCATCCCGGACCATCCACGCTGGTATGGTGGGGAAGGAAATTCCGTTGCCGTTTATTGGTCAGGGGAGACAGGTGGCCCTCATTGCTCGCTTCTCAAGGTGGGACAAGGCGTTGTCGCGGTTGAGTTTGGCCCTATTGTCGTCATCGGATGTTACGTCTCTCCAAACCCATCAGATCCCGGAGCCTTCTTGGGGTTGAAGCTGCCCACGGCCACTTTTAGCTCTTGTTTTGTGAACGGGGGGTCATGGTGATGGCCATGCCTCTAGCTCATTTGTTGGGCTTTAAGTCGAGTGGCCGTGTGCTCGGCATTGTCTTCAGATATGAGGTCTTCCGGGTAGAAGGTCTCGGCCAGCCATCTCGCGGATTCCTTTAGACCCAGAAACCTTCCATCCTTTTTTAATGGGGCGTCTTCCTGTCTTTTCGCCGTTCTGCCAATTACCCTGTATATGCCTTCCCACACCCCTTCCTTGTTTTGTTTGCCGCAGAAGTCTTTCCAGCTCTGTGTCTGGGCGTCCTTGGCTTTCTTTTCATACTCTTCCTTCTTTTGCAGGTACTGCTCTACTACCCCAGTCCTTCGCGTGGGTGCTGCACAACGGATCCTTCTCCTCCTGGTGTTTACCTCTCTTTTCAACTGGGTGAGTTCATCGGACCACCACGGCAAGGTGAGTTTTTTGTTTGACTTAATTAACGGTATGTGTAGTGTGCATGTTTCTTGTATGATTTGGGTGTATTTTTCAACTGTTTGCTCTAATTGTTCTATGTTTGTGATGGTTTCTATTTTGGTTTTGTTAATGTTATGTTTGGTGGCTAATTGGTCCAGTTTAGCATCAAACTGGCTCCAATTAGCCTTTTTTGTGTTGAATTTACGTGTAGTTCTTGTTGTGTTGATACCGTTTTCTCTCTTTGATTTGATTTTAAATACAATGCCGTTATGATCCGACCCAGTCATGTCTGTATCCACCTTCCAGTTCTCCACCAGGCCGAGAAAGTCCGTGGAGCACGCTGTAATATCCACTATACTGGAAAAGGATTTCCCTCCCCGTATAGTGTCAAATGTTGGAGTGTTGCCTTCATTAAGCACCTGCATTCCGAGTTCGTTTATCGTCCCGGCTAGTTCTTCTCCCCTTGAGTCTGTCTTCCTGCTACCCCACCAGACACTCTTTGCGTTCGCATCCCCCCCAATGACGACATTTATTGGCCTTGTTTTTGCCTCTACTTGCTTGAGCTGCTCCAGGTATGGCCCTATCGGTTTGTCAGGCTCAAAGTAAAAGGAAGCCAGTGCAATCTCCCAAGTACCCCCCTGAATCCTTACCACGACTATGTTATTTGTGGTAAGTTCTGGGCACTGTACAATCTTGATGTTATTGTCGAAGACAGCTATAGCTGCCTTTACAGTGCCCTCCCCAGGGTAGGTATTTTGGAAGATTCTGACCCCTCCGTAGTTCTTCATACTTCTGGCCCCACCCACGTATGGCTCCTGGAGCAACGCAAACAGAGCCCCTCTCTTTGTGGCCTCGAGGATCAGCTCATCGGTGGCTAGCTTTTTCCTCTGTAGGTTGGCTTGTAGGCAGGTGTATTTTATTACGTCATTTAGGAGGTGCGTTCCAGTATCCACGTTTGCGCCCTTAGCAATACGCCACTGCGGAGCGTGCTAATTTGTCCCACTTCTGGCGTACTGGGCATACTGAGCTGAAGGCGTGGTGCTGGACTTCGGTGTTTCTTGCCGTTTTGCAGTTCTTGCAGCTTGGGGGGTCTCCGGCTTTTTGTGCTGGGCAGTCCTTTCTAAGGTGCGGATCACCACAGTGCGAGCATAAATCTGCCCCTTCGGTGCATAACTTCCGGCCGTGTCCGTAGCGGAGGCATCTCGTGCACTGGATTAGTGGGGTCTGGTCGTATACCCTCACTCTTTGTAGATCCACGTGCACTCGCTCCGCTTCGGTCAGCCTTTGCCACACTTTCGGGGAGACCTGAAGTACCACATGGCTCTCCAGTGTATTTCTTGCCCGTCTTCTGCAATCCTCCTGTCTTTTTCTGAGAGATCACCCAGAAGGTGGGAGTTTTGTGTCCAGATAGCTCTGGTGATGTCATCGTCCGTGTTGTAATTCAATACGTCCGCTAGCATCACCAGAGGATCTTTACTGACGGCTTCCTCCACCTTTAAATTAGTTTCCGGAGCCTTTAGTCTTTCCGTTATATGCTGCAAATCCTGCTTTTTGTGGCACCCGATGACCAGTTTTTGGTCCCTGATTTTATGGACCCTGTCGACGCGTATCCCTGTGTTGGTCGCATCCACTATGGCTCTGACTTTTTCAATTACCGTCCCTCCCGTGTCCCCCTTGTCACCGGACGAGACGATGATTGAATGCATCGGTCTGTTCGTTGCTTTTGCAGTAATTGCCGCATATGTAGTCCGATCATTGGCGGTGGAGTTTGATGGGGTTGGGGCTGGTAAGTTTTGTAGGTCTGTGGTGAGTGCGCGTGTAGAGAGCGTGCACTCTGCAATTAACTTTTTATTTTCTTTTAATTCAGCCAACAATTCCCCCATTATGGCGATGGGCACTTCTTTCCGCGTTGTATTGTGGGCACAGCTTCCTTCCTGATCCATTGTCCTCATCTCTCCCATTTCTATGATTATGGAGTGTAATCTGGAGAGGTTTTTGTTCAGGTAATATTTTTATTAGGTTAGGTTAGTGTAATATTTTTGTTAGGTTAGGTTAGGTTAGTGTAGTATTTTTGTAAGGTTAGGTTAGGTTAGTGTAATATTTTTGTAAGGTTAGGTTTGTGTAATATTTTTGTTAGGTTAGGTTAGGGTGAGTGTAATATTTTTGTTAGGTTAGGTTAGGTGAGTATGATATTATTGTTAGGTTAGGTTAGGTGCGTATAATATTTTTGTTAAGTTAGGTAAGTGTAATATTTTTGTAAGGTTAGGTGAGGTTAGTGTAATATTTTTGTAAGGTTAGGTTAGTGTAATATTTTGGTTAGGTTAGGTTAGGTGAGTGTAAAATTTTCGGTAGGTTAGGCTAGGTTAGTGTAATATTTTTGTTAGGTTAGGTTAGGTTTGTGTAATATTTTTGTGAGGTTAGGTTAGTGTAATATTTCTGTTACGTTAGGTTAGGTTAGGTGAGTGAAATATTTTTGAAAGGTTAGGTTAGGTTAGTGTAATATTTTTGTTAGGTTAGGTTAGGTGAGTGTCATATTTTTGGTAGGTTAGGTTAATGTAATATTTTTTTAAGGTAAGGTTAAGTAAGTGTAATATTTTTGTTAGGTTAAGTAAGGTTTCTGTAATATTTTTGTGAGGTTAGGTTAGTGTAATATTTTTGTTAGGTTAGGTTAGGTGAGTGAAATATTTTTATTAGGTTAGGTTAGTGTTATATTTTTGTTAGGTTAGGTTAGTGTAATATTTTTGTAAGGTTAGGTGAGGTTAGTGTAATATTTTTGTAAGGTTAGGTTAGTGTAATATTTTGGTCAGGTTAGGTTAGGTGAGTGTAAAATTTTCGGTAGGTTAGGCTAGGTTAGTGTAATATTTTTGTTAGGTTAGGTTAGGTTTGTGTAATATTTTTGTGAGGTTAGGTTAGTGTAATATTTCTGTTACGTTAGGTTAGGTTAGTGTAATATTTTTGTTAGGTTAGGTTAGGTGAGTGTCACATTTTTGGTAGGTTAGGTTAATGTAATATTTTTTTAAGGTAAGGTTAATTAAGTGTAATATTTTTGTTAGGTTAAGTAAGGTTTCTGTAATATTTTTGTGAGGTTAGGTTAGTGTAATATTTTTGTTAGGTTAGGTTAGGTGAGTGAAATATTTTTATTAGGTTAGGTTAGTGTTATATTTTTGTTGGGTTAGGTTAGTGTAATATTTTTGTTAGGTTGGGTTAGTGTAATATTTTTGTTAGGTTAGGTTAGGTGAGTGAAATATTTTTGAAAGGTTAGGTTAGGTCTAGTGTAATATTTTTGTTGGGTTAGGTTAGGTGAGTGTCATATTTTTGGTAGGTTAGGTTAGGTTAATGTAATATTTTTTTAAGGTTAGGTTAAGTAAGTCTAATATTTTTGTTAGTTTAGGTAAGGTTTCTGTAATATTTTTGTGAGGTTAGGTTAGTGTAATATTTTTGTTAGGTTAGGTTAGGTGAGTGAAATATTTTTATTAGGTTAGGTTAGTGTTATATTTTTGTTGGGTTAGGTTAGTGTAATATTTTTGTTAGGTTGGGTTAGTGTAATATTTTTGTTAGGTTAGGTTAGGTGAGTGAAATATTTTTGAAAGGTTAGGTTAGGTCTAGTGTAATATTTTTGTTAGGTTAGGTTAGGTGAGTGTCATATTTTTGGTAGGTTATGTTAGGTTAATGTAATATTTTTTTAAGGTTAGGTTAAGTAAGTGTAATATTTTTGTTAGTTTAGGTAAGGTTTCTGTAATATTTTTGTTAGGTTAGGTTAGGTTTGTGTAATATTTTTGTTAGGTTAGGTTAGTGTAATATTTTTGTAAGGTTAGGTGAGGTTAGTGTAATATTTTTGTTGGGTTAGGTTAGTGTAATATTTTTGTTAGGTTGGGTTAGTGTAATATTTTTGTTAGGTTAGGTTAGGTGAGTGAAATATTTTTGAAAGGTTAGGTTAGGTCTAGTGTAATATTATTGTTGGGTTAGGTTAGGTTAGGTTGGCGTGCTAGGTCGGAAAACCTCCTCGCGAGCCCAAGACTACTGGTCCCATTCGAATATTCATATTCGGTGGGAACAGAAGTTTATGGGACGGTGCACGCCGGGCGCAGGTAGTAATCGTTTCTCGTAATGGGATTAGTCCCACGTGAAAGGGTTACTGCTTGTGGCTAATATTCCGACACAGGGGGGGGGGGCGGAATCTGCCAAGATCCTGTGGTCGTATCTTGGCGGACCTTCCATGTATCATCCATGCATGGTAGGAATTCCGCAACGACCACCCGCGTGTTTGTGCCGTGCGCGGGGACCCGTACGGGGGGATGAAGGAGTCCTGGGGGTTGAGCCGGTGAGGGGTCGGGCAGTAGTTATCCCTCACCCGCAACACGCCTCTTTGGTCCGGATTTCCCCTTACACGGGCGGTCGGGGTCTAGCCGGGCCCCGATCAATCGGCTGCGACGTCCGGTCGGACGGCCGTCAAGGCTAGCCATGGGTAGGCGTAACTGCAGGTGGCGTCTGGGCTGGCGCCGTGTGCCGGTCTGCAGACGAAGGCGCGCGCCGTGCTGGACTTTGGGCTGTCCAGTATCGGTTCGCGTTGGAGGTCTCGCAGATTGGCATAATCCCATGGCTATACCGCCCAATATCCCTGGTGCTTATAAAGCATCCCCCTTTGAGGGCTCGGTGGAGGGTGGGGAATTGGGTTGGTGAACGCTAAATAAGAAGTTTTCATGGATCGCCAAATCAAAAAGAATGCCCAACCCGTAGTTAAGGTTACGTCCTTAACTAAAAAGGAGCTAGCGGGTGTACCAAGTGTGGTGCAGCCCGTAGCAGAAGAGGAGGCAGCGCAGGCTGCTACAACGAAGAAGGCCGCCAGGAGGATCAGGGAGACCTTTTCCCGTCCGGCCACTCCGGTACCGGGAACGTCGAGGGAAGAAGCCGCGGGCACGGAGAGCGATAGCTCGCTTAGGTCCGCGGTGTCCATGGAGTCCCTGGACAGCCGGGCGGATACTCCGGGGGGAAAACGCCGGAACCCCGCGGGACAGGGTGGGCGTACAATCAAGGCCCCCAAAATAATCGAGGATGCGGACGACGAGGCAGATCTTGCCTTTATACTGGACCCTGCACAGGCTCCAGCGGAAACTAAGGGCAAGAGCCGACTGCCCCGGGTCGAGGAGCTGGTCGAAGAACTACGCCAGCAGCCGACAGCCGACCTGGGTGCAGTCATCCAGGAGTCGCTGGCAGCGGTGGAGAAGGTTGCGGACACGTCCCGCAATCTGAAGGGCAATTTCGTCCGTGTCCTGCGACTTGCGGCACGGAAAGCCCAGGCGGCTGCCGCTGAGTTGCACGGGAGGACTGACGGGAGCTCTCTGGAACGAGAAAATCAGCGGCTGCGCTCCCAGTTGGCCTCCTTGGAGGCTCGTGTGGCCGCCATGTCGACCGAACTGGCAGAGCTTCGCCGGAGTGAGGTCGACATTTTTCCGCCTCTGCCGTCGCCATCTAGGCCGTCGCCGTCTCCTTCGCAGCCGCCTCAAACGGTGAGACAGTCGCCGCCACGGACACCGGCTGTCAGTATTCCGGCGTCGCCACATCCGGCACCGGTGGCACGGAGGAGCAATTCGGAAGCTCCTCCCTCTATCCCTGCCCGAGGAGAATACGTCTCGCCAGAAGACAGGTTTGCGGCCATACTAGACCGCAAAATGCGCGAGATGGGGCGCATCTGGGACCAGCGTCTGGTCCAGATGCGTCAAGATGTCATGGCGGAGATCTTCCCGGGGAGGGCCATCCGACCACCGCTCGCTGCGAGCGCAGCGCCACCACAAGTGAGCGAAGCTGAAGCTGAAGCGGGGTGGCCGGCAGCGGAGACGACAGGCTGCCGCCGCAGAGGCCGCTGCGGCAAGGAATGCGGCAATGCCGGTGGGGTCAGTGCCACCGCCACCCGCTGAGGGCACATGGGCCCAGGTCGTTGGCCGGAAGGCCAGGGCAAAGGCTGCCCGCCAAAATCGGCCACCGCCGCCTCCGCCTCCAAAGAGGCCGATCGCGCTGCCGCGACCACCTCCGTCCGCGGCAGTGACGATCAACCTGCCATCGACCTCGGCCACTACCATGGCTGAGGTCATGAAGGTGGCGAGGACCAAGGTCCAGTTAAAGGACCTTGGCTTGGAGGCGGGCCTTCGCCCTAAGAGGGCCCTGACCGGGGGCCTCATTTTGAGGATCCCTGGTCCAGAGGGGTCCGCGAAGGCGGAGGCTCTAGCCTCTCGGCTAAAGGAGGCCTTACTGGAGACGGGTGCAGTGGTGGCGCACTCAATCGCAATGGGAGAGCTCCGGGTGATGGACCTGGACGACTCCGCCGACCCCACCGAAGTGGCTGAAACCTTAGCCACGGCGGGAGGATGTTCCGTCGCCGACGTAAAAGTCGGCGAAATTCGGTTTTCCCCGTCGGGCTTGGGATCGGTGTGGGTTCGGTGCCCACTAGTGGCCGCCCGCAAGTTAGCGGCAATAGGCCGGGTGCTAGTGGGCTGGATGTCGGTCCGGGTGGTGGCGCTTCCACCCAGAGCTCTCCAGTGCTACCGCTGCCTGGAGAAGGGGCATGTCAGGGCTCGGTGCACGGGGTGCGACCGGAGCGCGTCGTGCTTCGTCTGTGGCCAACAGGGCCACAAGGCGAAGGAATGCACGGCGCGCGCCCCTCATTGTGTTGTGTGCGCCGACCTTGGCAGGCCGGCAAACCATCGCCTGGGCAGCGGTAGGTGTACGCCACCGAAGAGAGAAGGGCCAACCCAAAGGCCCTTCTCAGGGCCAACCCAAAGGCCCTTCTCAGGGCCAACCAAAAGGCCCTTCTCAGGGCCAACGCGACGCGTCGGCGTCGAACGAAGGCAGGGCCTTCTACGGAGGGAGGGCGGACGATTTGTCGGACTCCGACAACGAGTCCGTTGTGTCGGGTGCCAGCTCAATGGTGATTGATGCTCGATCACGATCGGGATCGAGGAAGCGGAGCTTTCTCAAAGTCGTGTCCGATGGCTCCTCCGGCTCGGGTTCGGCGAAGGAGCCAAAGAAGAAGACAAAGGCCAAAAAGGCGACAACAGCGGCAGACACCCACGATGTGGGTTTAGCCGACGCCCAGCGCGAGCTGGACCTGGCACGGCGGGAGCAGCTCCAGCAAGAGCTGGAGGAGCGGGTTGCGGCCAGGGAGGAACGGGCGCGCGTCGCTCGTGCCAAGGCCGACTACGGTGCGGCCCGCGTCCTGTACGCGAACCACTCCCTGGTCGAACTGGAGAAGATGGCCTTGGAGGACGAAGAGGCGATCGTGGAGGTCGCCGCCAAGTCCTCGCATCTGAAGGGGACTTTCCAGAAGTCCCTCAGATGCCGGGCCGCCAGCATGCGTGGCATCGTCGCGGAGCTGGTGGACCGCAAGGCCAGCGATGAAACGCGGCAACTGCAGGCGAAGGTAGATCGCCTGCAGTCGGAGGTCAGCCAGCTGCATCTGAAGCTGGCTGAAGCCACGGCCCGGCCATCCCAAGTCGAGCCCAGACCTGCGGCAGAGGGCCTCGCTCCCCCCTCCGGCCTTGAGGACATCCTCCGCAAGGCTATGGAGGAGCAGAGGGTCTTCGTCAGGGCCTGCCTGGCGGGAATAGAGGACCGGCTCTTGCCGGAGAAACGCCTCCGACCGCCACTTGCGGCGGACAAGAGGCGAGAGGAGCCGGTGACCTCCCAGAGGGAGGACGCCCTTCTCCCTTCCACCACCCCGACCAACCAGCAGGGCTGGACGAAGGTGGTCGGTAAGGGGAAGGGCAAGGGCAAAAAGACGGCAGCGGTCGTCCCTGCCGTCCCCGCCACCACCACTCCCAGCCAGTCGAAGCCGACTGGCAAGGGAAAAGGGAAGGGGAAAACCACCCCCCCAGCCGCCTCCGCCACCGCCCCTGCCGGTCCGTCACAGACGACTGGCAAGGGAAAGGGGAAGGGTTCGACCCCAGCCGGTGTCAGGAGGAACTTGGTTCCTCCCAAGACCGCAGCCGTCGTGATGACGCTCACCACGGAGGCTGCGGAGCGGGGCGAGACGTACGCGTCCGTGATGTTGCGGGCGCGCGCCAGTGCCGATCCCACCAAACTAGGGATCGGTAAAGTCTCGTGCCGCCGGACACAGGCTGGGGCTCGAATCTTCGAGTTCCCGGGTGCAGAGGGCGGAAAAAACGCTGACCTCTTCGCAGCGAAGCTGCAAGAGGTCATTGCGGACGCGGCAAAGGTGGCCAGGCCGGTGAAGTCGGCGGCCTTCGAGGTCACGGAGCTGGACGACTCCGTCACCAAGGAGGAGGTGGTAGCGGCGGTCGCAGCCATAGGTGGCTGCGCAGTCGCAGCGGTGCAGGGCGGGGGCATCAGGCCCGGGCGCGGCGGCATGGGCGCAATTCGCCTGGAGTGCCCAGTCGCCGCTGCCAAAGCCGTCCTCGAGAAGGGACGGCTCGCCGTCGGGTTCAGCTCGGCGGCGGTCCGGGCCCTTGAGGTCCTGCCGCTGAGGTGTTACCGGTGCTTCGGCATCGGCCACACCCGGGCCCTCTGTTCATCCAGTGTCGACAGGACGGACAGCTGCTACCGCTGCGGCAAGGAGGGGCACAAAGCCGCCTCCTGCAATGCCGCCACGCCGCACTGCACGGTCTGTGCCGCCAGTGGCCGCCCTGCGGGCCACATAATGAAGGGGAGGAACTGCAGTCCTCCCCTTAAGAAGGGGAAAGTACAGGCGCCGACCCGGCCTGTCGTTGCCACCGCCGTCCCAGTGGCTGGGACCTCAGCGGCTGTGGAGGAGGGGGGTGCGATGACCAACTAATGGGTAGGGTCGAACATCGCATCCTCCAGGCGAACACCAACCACTGCAGAGCGGCACAGGATCTGCTCATGCAGACTGTGGCCGAGTGGTTGGTGGACGTGGCGGTGGTCGCCGAGCCGTACTCGGTACCTGGCCGTTGGCTGGGTGATCGAGACGGCTTGGTGGCGTTGGTGTCGCGGCCTGCCACGGACTCCCCTCCCCTCTCGCTTTTAGAGAGGGGTCCGGGATACGTGGCCGCCGCGTGGGGAGAAATAGCCCTGGTCGGGGTCTATTTCTCCCCAAACCGCCCTCTAAGGGACTTCGAGAATTTTCTCGAGGTCCTTACGGCAGTCGTCGCGAGGGCGGCGCCACGCCAGGTAATGGTGTTAGGCGACCTGAACGCCAAGTCGGTGGCCTGGGGAAACCCAGCGGCGTCCTGCAACGTCCGGGGGCGCGCCGTCGAATTTTGGTCGGCTTCGTGCGGCGTGTCCCTCCTGAACAGGGGGGATGTTCACACGTGTGTGCGGCAACAGGGAGGGTCAGTGGTGGACGTGTCGTTCGCCACCCCTGTGCTAGCCACACGCGTCGTGAACTGGCGGGTGGAGATGGTGGAGACCCTGTCGGACCACCGATATGTGCGGTTCGACATCTCCACCCAGAGCCCGCGGGGGATGGCCCGCTCGGGCCAATCTCCCTTCCCGCGGTGGGCTCTCACCCGCCTGGACCGGGAGGCAGCCCTGGAGGCAGCGTTCCTCGAGGACTGGCTCTCGCCCCCTGTGGAGGTGACGGACGTGGACGCCGCAGCGGTCCAGCTGCGGAGGTCCCTGACCGAGGTGTGCAACTCAAGCATGCCTCGGTCTCGCCGTCCGCCTCCCCGTCGCGCCGTTTATTGGTGGACGGGGGAGCTGGCGGCGCTACGGGCCGCGTGCGTGGAGGCCAGGAGGGCCTACACGCGGAGTCGGCGGCGCACCAGCCGATGTCAGGCTGAGGAGGACCGCCTCTACGCCTCTTACATGGAGGCAAAGACGGTCCTCAAGACGGCAATGTGCGC
The DNA here is from genome assembly GCA_951640165.1 of Pseudoips prasinana. NCBI lineage: Eukaryota > Metazoa > Arthropoda > Insecta > Lepidoptera > Nolidae > Pseudoips > Pseudoips prasinana. The sequence continues at coordinate 22,740,283 of OX621251.1, read as the reverse complement.
CGCCGAAGACTCGGCAAAGGCCGAGATGCTGGAGGGACTCGATAGGGATCCGTTTGGGAGGCCATATAAGTTGGCGCGGAGCCAGCTGCGCCCTTATGGCCCCCCACTAACGGAGACCCTAGAGCCGGCGTTGCTTGATGGGGTGGTTCGGTCACTGTTTCCGCGCAGGACCGAATTCACCCCACCAACGATGAACCCCCCACTGGGGGGGTGGTGGCTTCGCCGGCGGAGGAGGTCCCTCCGGTTTCGGCGGAGGAATTTGGCGCGGGGGTTCTTTCCCTCCGCGCGAAAAAGACGGCCCCTGGACCGGATGGCGTCCCCGCACGGGTGGTGGCCATCGCGGCGTCCCTAATGGAGCAGAGGTTTCGGGACCTCTTCAGCGCGTGCCTGACGGCTGGGAGGTTCCCGAAACTATGGAAGGAGGGGCAGCTTTGCCTGCTCCGGAAGGAGGGACGCCCGGTGGAATCCCCCTCGGCATACCGGCCCATCGTTCTGCTCGATGAGGTCGGTAAACTGTTCGAGGGGATCCTAGCCACCCGGCTTAACAGCCATTTGCGGGAGGTAGGGCCGGACCTGTCGGACGCCCAGTTCGGGTTTCGACAGGGGCGTTCGACGGTCGACGCGGTGGCCCTACTCAGGGGCCAAGTGCAGGAGGCGGTCGGAGCTGGGGACGGAGTGTTGGCGGTGTCGTTCGACATCGCCAACGCGTTCAACTCCGTGCCCCACTCGACCATATTGGAGGCACTCCGGTACCACGGAGTGCCCCAATATCTGCGGGCGATCCTGGCCAACTACCTGGAGGACCGGGAGGTCCTCCTGGCGGACAGGACGGCCAGGATCAGGCGCTACGGCGCGGAGTCCGGTGTTCCACAGGGTTCGGTGCTAGGGCCCCTCTTGTGGAACATCGGATTCGATTGGCTGCTGCGCGGCACCCTCCTCCAGGGCACGAGTGTCATCTGCTACGCGGATGACACTCTCCTCGTTGCCCGGGGGAGGGACTTTGGAGAGGCGGCCTGTCTGGCCTCGGCTGGCGGATCCTTAGTGGCAGGTAGGATCCGCCAGCTCGGTTTGAGGGTAGCGCTGAACAAGACCGAGGCCGTGTTCTTTCACGGGCCTCGGCAGCGCTGCCCTCCTGACGCCCACATCGTGGTGGAGGGCGTCCGGATAGGGGTCGGGGCCCAGATGAAGTATCTGGGCCTCGTGCTGGACAGCAGGTGGCGCTTCGGCCCGCACTTTAGCGGGCTGTCGACGCGCCTGCTGAAAGCCGCGGACGCCCTCTCATGGCTCCTCCCAAACCTGGGAGGGCCCAAGGAGCGATGCCGGCGCCTCTATGCCGGCATCCTCAAGAGCATGGCCCTATATGGGGCACCCATCTGGGCGGACTCCCTCCATAGGAGGGAGAATGCAACCGCCATCCGCAGGCCCCAACGGGCCATTGCACAGCGGGTGGCGAGAGCCTACCGCTCAGTGGGCTTTGCGGCGGCGTGCGCTCTGGCCGGCACCCCTCCCTGGGAATTGGAGGCATGGGTGCTCGCCAGAGTGTACGAATGGGCGGCGCGGCGTAGGGCGCTAGGTGAGCGCCCCGCCGCGCAAGAGCGGGAGGCCGTGCGGCGGGAGGCGAGGGACGCAATCGTCCTGCACTGGGCACGGGACCTCGCCTCCGCCACTTTTGGGCGCCGGACGCTGGACGCGCTCGGTCCAGTCCTGCGGGAATGGCTCGAGCGCCCCCACGGTTTCCTCTCGTTCCGTCTAGTGCAGGTGTTGTCCGGACATGGCTGTTTCGGAACGCACCTGCACCGGATTCGGAGGGAGGAAACCCCGGCGTGCCACGACTGTGGAGCCGCGGAGGACACGGCGCAGCACACCCTCGAGGTGTGCCCAGCCTGGGCTGAGCTGCGCCGTGCCCTGACCGATGTAGTCGGATTGGACCTCTCACTTCCCAGTGTGGTGAACTCCATGCTGGGGGGTGAGGAGGCTTGGGCGGCGGTTGCCTCCTTTTGCGAGAATGTCATGTCGCAAAAGGAGGCGGCGGAGCGCGCGCGGGAGGATGATCCTCTCGCGCCGCCGCTCCGCAGGCGAAGAAGGGGTGGGAGACGGCGGTTGTACGATCGTCGCCTCCCTCCTTCTGGTGGTGATTAGCGGGCGACAGGCGCGGGGGCGCCTTCGCTCGCATTGCACAAATCGCCACCATCGTCGGGCAGGAACGGCCGAGCACTCACGGTCGTTCCTGGGCCCCTCCACTTAGGGAGGGGCGTGCGGGCCCCGCTGTAAAGGCGGGCGGTCGTCGGTGGGGGACTGGACGTAAAGGCTGTGCCGGTTTCCCAGTCCTCCTCCAAATAGACGATGCGGGAGTGCCGCTGGGTTATTTTAGTGGGTATGCCGGAGTAGCCGGAGAGTCCCACATAACCCGTCCATCCCCCAATGGGCGGGTATGCGTAACGCATTTTTTCCCAGCGCAAACAAAAAAAAAAAAAAAAAAAAGGTTAGGTTGGGGAACCACCCCACAGTGCTTGCGTCCACGTCGCGTTCCCCGGAAACGTCCCAGTTCTGACCACCGTAACGGAGTGGCAGACTGGGTACGGCTAAAGTGCACTGTGCATCGTAGCGACTATCTGCCTTGAGTGCTGCGATATTGATTTGTTTGGACATGCCAAAACCTGCGCGGGATGCCCTCGGGCATTTTGTCAAAAAACCCAAAGGCCCTTCTCAGGGCCAACCCAAAGGCCCTTCTCAGGGCCAACCAAAAGGCCCTTCTCAGGGCCAACGCGACGCATCAGCGTCGAGTGAAGGCAGAGCCTTCTACGGCGGGAGTGTGGGCGACATGTCGGACTCCGACATAGAGTCCATAGCATCGGATGCGGGTTCGATGGTGGTCGATCCTCGATCACGATCGGCATCGCGGAAGCGGACCTTCCTCAAGGTCGTGTCCGATGGCTCCTCGGGCTCAGGCTCGGCGAAGGAGCCTAAAAAGAGGGTCAAGGCCAAAAAGGCGTTGACAGCAGGAGACACCCACGACGTGGGTTTGGCCGACGCCCAGCGCGAGCTGGACCTGGCCCGGCGGGAGCAGCTCCAGCAAGAGCTGGAGGAGCGGGTCGCGGCCAAAGAGGAGCGGGCGCGCGTCGCTCGTGCCAAGGCCGAGTACGGTGCGTCCCGCGTCCTGTACGCGGACCACTCTCTGGCCGAACTAGAGAAGATGGCCTTGGAGGACGAAGAGGCGATCGTGGAGGTCGCCGCCAAGTCCTCGCATTTGAAGGGGACTTTCCAGAAGTCCCTCAGATGCCGGGCCGCCAGCATGCGTTGCATCATCGCGGAGCTGGTGGCCCGCAAGGCCAGCGACGAAACGCGGCAACTGCAGGCGAAAGTAGATCGCCTGCAGTCGGAGGTCAGTCAGCTACACTTGAAGCTGGCTGAAGCCACGGCCCAGCCATCCCAAGCCGAGCCGAGACCTGCGGCAGAGAGCCTCGCCCCCTCCTCCGGCCTTGAGGAAATTCTCCGCAAGGCTATGGGGGAGCAGAGGGCATTCGTGAGAGCCTGCCTAGCGGGCATCGAGGACCGGCTACTGCCGGAGAAACGCCTCCGACCGCCACTTGCGGCGGACAAAAGGCGAGTGGAGCCGGTGCCTAGCTCCTCGAGGGAGGACGCCCTTCTCCCTTCCACCACCCCGACCAACCAGCAGGGCTGGACGAAGGTGGTCGGTAAGGGGAAGGGCAAAGGCAAAAGGACGGCACCTGTCGTCCCTGCCGTCCCCGCCACCTCTACTCCCAGCCAGTCGTCTGCGACTAGCAAAAGAAAAGGGAAGGGGAAGGGGAAGAGCACCCCTCCCAGCCGTCTCCGCCACCACCCCTGCTGGTCAGTCGTCGACTGGCAAGGGAAAGGGGAAGGGTTCGCCCCCAGCCGGTGCCAAGAGGAACCTTGTTCCTCCCAAGACCGCGGCCGTCGTGGTGACGCTCACCGCAGAGGCCGCGGAGCGGGGTGAGACGTACGCGTCCATGTTGGTGCGGGTGCGTGCCACTGCCGATCCCACCAAACTGGGGATCGGCAAAGTCTCATGCCGCAAGACCCAGGCTGGGGCTCGAATTTTTGAGTTCCCTGGTGCGGAGGGCGGCAAAAACGCGGACCTCTTCGCAGCTAAGCTGAAAGAGGTCATCGCAGACTCGGCGAAGGTGGCGAGGCCGGTGAAGTCGGCGGCCATCGAGGTGACGGATCTGGACGACTCCGTCACCAAGGAGGAGGTGGTGGCAGCAATCGCAGCTATAGGGGGCTGCGAAGTCGCAGCGGTACAAGGCGGGGGCATCAGGCCCGGGCGCGGCGGCATGGGCACCATTCGCCTAGAGTGCCCAGTCGCCGCTGCCAAAGCCGTCCTTGAAAAGGGACGGCTAGCCGTCGGCTTCAGCTCGGGTGCGGTCCGGGCACTCGAGGACCAGCCACTGCGGTGCTACAAGTGCTTCGGCATTGGCCACACCCGAGCCCTCTGTCCGTCCACTGTCGACAGGACGGACAGTTGTTACCGCTGCGGCAAGGAGGGCCACAAATCCGCCTCCTGCGTGGCCGCCGCGCCGCACTGCGCAGTTTGTGCCGCCAGTGGCCGCCCTGCGGGCCATATAATGAAGGGGAGGAATTGCAGTCCTCCCCTTAAGAAGGGCAAAGTTCAGGCGCCGACCCGGCCTGTCGCTGCCACCGCCGTCCCAGTAGCTGGGACCTCAGCGGCTGTGGAGGAGGAGGGTGCGATGACCGATTAATGGGTAGAGTCGAACATCGCATCCTCCAGGCGAACACCAACCACTGCAGAGCGGCCCAGGATCTGCTGATGCAGACTGTGGCCGAGTGGTTGGTGGACGTGGCGGTGGTCGCCGAGCCGTACTCGGTGCCTGGCCGTTGGCTGGGTGATCGAGACGGCTTGGTGGCGTTGGTGTCGCGGCCTGCCACGGACTCCCCTCCCCTCTCGCTTTTAGAGAGGGGTCCTGGATACGTGGCCGCCGCGTGGGGAGAAATAGCCCTGGTCGGGGTCTATTTCTCCCCAAACCGCCCTCTAAGGGACTTCGAGAATTTTCTCGAGGTCCTTACGGCAGTCGTCGGGAGGGCGGCACCACGTCAGGTCGTAGTGTTGGGCGACCTGAACGCCAAGTCGGTGGCCTGGGGTAACCCAGCGGCGTCCTGCAACGTCCGGGGGCGCGCCGTCGAATTTTGGGCGGCCTCGTGCGGCGTGTCCCTGCTAAACAGGGGGGATGTTCAGACGTGTGTGCGGCAACAGGGAGGGTCAGTGGTGGACGTGTCGTTCGCCACCCCTGTGCTAGCCACACGCGTCGTGAACTGGCGGGTGGAGATGGTGGAGACCCTGTCGGACCACCGATATGTGCGGTTCGACATCTCCACCCAGAGCCCGCGGGGGAGGGCCCGCTCGGGCCAATCTCCCTTCCCGCGGTGGGCTCTCACCCGCCTGGACCGGGAGTCAGCCCAGGAGGCGGCGTTCCTCGAGGACTGGCTCTCGCCCCCTGTGCAGGGCACGGACGTGGACGCCGCAGCGGTTCGGCTGCGGGGATCCCTGACCGAGGTGTGCAACTCCAGCATGCCTCGGTCTCGCCGTCCGCCTCCCCGTCGCGCCGTTTATTGGTGGACGGTGGAGCTGGCGGGGCTCCGGGCCGCGTGCGTGGAGGCCAGGAGGGCCTACACGCGGAGTCGGCGGCGCACCAGCCGATGTCAGGCGGAGGAGGACCGCCTCTACGCCTCTTACGTAGAGGCAAAGACGGTCCTCAAGTCGGCAATGTGCGCCGCCGAGGACTCGGCAAAGGCCGAGATGCTGGAGGGCCTCGACAGGGATCCGTTTGGGAGGCCGTATAAGCTGGCGCGGAGTCAGCTGCGCCCTTACGGTCCCCCATTAGCGGAGACCCTACAGCCGGCGTTGCTGGATGGGGTGGTTCGGTCACTGTTTCCGCGCAGGACCGAATTCACCCCACCAACGATGAACCCCCCACTGGGGGGGGTGGCGGCTTCGCCGGCGGAGGAGGTCCCTCCAGTGTCGGCGGAGGAAGTTCGCGCGGGGGTTCTGCCCCTCCGCGCGAAGAAGACGGCCCCTGGACCGGACGGCGTCCCCGCACGGGTGGTGGCCATCGCGGCGTCCCTCATGGAGGAAAGGCTTCGGGACCTCTTCAGCGCGTGCCTGACGGCTGGGAGGTTCCCGAAGCCATGGAAAGAAGGCAAATTGTGCCTTCTCCGGAAGGAGGGACGCCCGGTGGACTCCCCCTCGGCATACCGGCCCATCGTTCTGCTGGATGAGGTCGGTAAACTGTTCGAGGGGATACTCGCCACCCGGCTTAACAGCCATTTGCGGGAGGTAGGGCCGGACCTGTCGGACGCCCAGTTCGGGTTCCGACAGGGGCGTTCGACGGTCGACGCGTTGGCCCTACTCAGGGGCCAGGTGCGGGAGGCGGTCGAGGCTGGGGACGGAGTGTTGGCGGTGTCGTTCGACATCGCCAACGCCTTCAACTCCGTGCCCCACTCGACCATATTGGAGGCACTCCGATACTACGGAGTGCCCCAATATCTGCGGGCGATCCTGGCCGACTACTTGAGGGACCGAGAGGTCCTTCTGGTGGACAAGACGGCCAGGATCAGGCGCTACGGCGCGGAGTCCGGTGTTCCACAGGGTTCGGTGCTAGGGCCCCTCTTGTGGAACATCGGATTCGATTGGGTCCTTCGGGGCACCCTCCTCCAGGGCACGAGGGTCATCTGCTACGCGGATGACACTCTCCTCGTTGCCCGGGGGAGGGACTTTGGGGCGGCGGCCTGTTTGGCCTCGGCTGGCGGATCCTTAGTGGCAGGTAGGATCCGCCAGCTCGGATTGAGGGTGGCGCTGAACAAGACCGAGGCCGTGTTCTTTCACGGGCCTCGGCAGCGCTGCCCTCCTGACGCCCACATCGTGGTGGAGGGCGTCCGGATAGGGGTCGGGGCCCAGATGAAGTATCTGGGCCTCGTGCTGGACAGCAGGTGGCGCTTCGGCCCGCACTTTAGCGGGCTGTCGACGCGCCTGCTGAAAGCCGCGGACGCCCTCTCATGGCTCCTCCCAAACCTGGGAGGGCCCAAGGAGCGATGCCGGCGCCTCTATGCCGGCATCCTCAAGAGCATGGCTCTATATGGGGCACCCATCTGGGCGGACTCCCTCCATAGGAGGGAGAATGCAACCGCCATCCGCAGGCCCCAACGGGCCATTGCACAGCGGGTGGCGAGAGCCTACCGCTCAGTGGGCTTTGCGGCGGCGTGCGCTCTGGCCGGCACCCCTCCCTGGGAATTGGAGGCATGGGTGCTCGCCAGAGTGTACGAATGGGCGGCGCGGCGTAGGGCGCTGGGTGAGCGCCCCGCCGCGCAAGAGCGGGATGCCGTGCGGCGGGAGGCGAGGGACGCAATCGTCCTACACTGGACACGGGACCTCGCCTTCGCCACATTTGGACGCCGGACGCTGGACGCGCTCGGTCCAGTCCTGCGGGACTGGCTCGAGCGCCCCCACGGTTTCCTCTCGTTCCGTCTAGTGCAGGTGTTGTCCGGACATGGCTGTTTCGGAACGCACCTGCACCGGATTCGGAGGGAGGAAACCCCGGCGTGCCACGATTGTGGAGCTGCGGAGGACACGGCGCAGCACACCCTCGAGGTGTGCCCAGCCTGGGCTGAGCTGCGCCGTGACCTGACAGATGTGGTCGGGCAGGACCTCTCACTTCCCAGTGTGGTGAACTCCATGCTGGGGAGTGGGGAGGCTTGGGCGGCGGTTGCCTCCTTTTGCGAGAACGTCATGTCGCAAAAGGAGGCGGCGGAGCGCGCGCGGGAGGATGATCCTCTCGCGCCGCCGCTCCGCAGGCGAAGAAGGGGTGGGAGACGGCGGTTGTACGATCGTCGCCTCCCTCCTTCTGGAGGTGATTAGCGGGCGGTGTCGTTCGACATCGCCAACGCGTTCAACTCCGTGCCCCACTCGACCATATTGGAGGCACTCCGGTACCACGGAGTGCCCCAATATCTGCGGGCGATCCTGGCCAACTACCTGGAGGACCGGGAGGTCCTCCTGGCGGACAGGACGGCCAGGATCAGGCGCTACGGCGCGGAGTCCGGTGTTCCACAGGGTTCGGTGCTGGGGCCCCTCTTGTGGAACATCGGATTAACGCATTTTTTCCCAGCGCAAAAAAAAAAAAAAAAAAAAAAAAAAAAAAAAAAAAAAAAAAAAAGGTTAGGTTAGGTTGGGGGCATCAGGCCCGGGCGCGGCGGCATGGGCGCAATTCGCCTGGAGTGCCCAGTCGCCGCTGCCAAAGCCGTCCTCGAGAAGGGACGGCTTGCCGTCGGGTTCAGCTCGGCGGCGGTCCGGGCCCTTGAGGTCCCGCCGTTGAGGTGTTACCGGTGCTTCGGCATCGGTCACACCCGGGCCCTCTGTCCGTCCAGTGTTGACAGGACGGACAGCTGCTACCGCTGCGGCAAGGAGGGGCACAAAGCCGCCTCCTGCGAGGCCACCGCACCGCACTGCGCGGTGTGTGCCGCCAGTGGCCGCCCTGCGGGCCACATTATGAAGGGGAGGAATTGTATTCCTCCCCTTAAGAAGGGCAAAGCGCAGGCACCGACCCGGCCCGTCGCTGCCACCGCCACCCCAGTAGCTGGGACCTCGGCGGCTGTGGAGGAGGAGGGTATGATGTCCGATGCATAGAGTCGAACATCGAATCCTCCAGGCGAACACCAACCACTGCAGAGCGGCACAGGATCTGTTGATGCAGACTGTGGCCGAGTGGTTGGTGGACGTGGCGGTGGTTGCCGAGCCGTACTCGATACCTGGCCGCTGGCTAGGTGATCGGGACGGCTTGGTGGCGTTGGTGTCGCGGCCTTCCACGGACTCCCCTCCCCTCTCGCTTTTAGAGAGGGGTCCGGGATACGTGGCCGCCGCGTGGGGAGAAATAGCCCTGGTCGGGGTCTATTTCTCCCCAAACCGCCCTCTAAGGGACTTCGAGAATTTTCTCGAAGTCCTTACGGCAGTCGTCGGGAGGGCGGCACCACGTCAGGTCGTCGTAATGGGCGACCTGAACGCCAAGTCGGTGGCCTGGGGCAACCCGGCGGCGTCGTGCAACGTCCGGGGGCGCGCCGCCGAATTTTGGTCGGCTTCGTGCGGCGTGTCCCTCCTGAACAGGGGGGATGTTCACACGTGTGTGCGGCAACGGGGAGGGTCAGTGGTGGACGTATCGTTCGCCACCCCCGTTCTAGCCGCCCGCGTCGTGAACTGGCGGGTGGAGATGGTGGAGACCCTGTCGGACCACCGATATGTGCGGTTCGACATCTCCACCCAGAGCCCGCGGGGGATGGCCCGCTCGGGCCAATCTCCCTTCCCGCGGTGGGCTCTCACCCGCCTGGACCGGGAGGCAGCCCTGGAGGCAGCGTTCCTCGAGGACTGGCTCTCGCCCCCTGTGCAGGGCACGGACGTCGACGCCGCAGCGGTTCGGCTCCGGGGGTCCCTGACCGAGGTGTGCAATTCCAGCATGCCTCGGTCTCGCCGTCCGCCTCCCCGTCGCGCTGTTTATTGGTGGACGGCGGAGCTGGCGGCGCTCCGGGCCGCGTGCGTGGAGGCCAGGAGGGCCTACACGCGGAGTCGGCGGCGCACCAGCCGATGTCAGGCGGAGGAGGACCGCCTCTACGCCTCTTACGTAGAGGCAAAGACGGTCCTCAAGTTGGCAATGTGCACCGCCGAAGACTCGGCAAAGGCCGAGATGCTGGAGGGACTCGACAGGGATCCGTTTGGGAGGCCATATAAGCTGGCGCGGAGCCAGCTGCGCCCTTATGGCCCCCCACTAACGGAGACCCTAGAGCCGGCGTTGCTGGATGGGGTGGTTCGGTCGCTGTTTCCGCGCAGGACCGAATTCACCCCACCAACGATGAACCCCCCACTGGGGGGGGTGGTGGCTTCGCCGGCGGAGGAGGTCCCTCCGGTTTCGGCGGAGGAATTTGGCGCGGGGGTTCTTTCCCTCCGCGCGAAGAAGACGGCCCCTGGACCGGATGGCGTCCCCGCACGGGTGGTGGCCATCGCGGCGTCCCTCATGGAGCAGAGGTTTCGGGACCTCTTCAGCGCGTGTCTGACGGCTGGGAGGTTCCCGAAACTATGGAAGGAGGGGCAGCTTTGCCTGCTCCGGAAGGAGGGACGCCCGGTGGACTCCCCCTCGGCATACCGGCCCATCGTTCTGCTCGATGAGGTCGGTAAACTGTTCGAGGGGATCCTCGCCACCCGGCTTAACAGCCATTTGCGGGAGGTAGGGCCGGACCTGTCGGACGCCCAGTTCGGCTTTCGACAGGGGCGTTCGACGGTCGACGCGGTGGCCCTACTCAGGGGCCAAGTAAAGGAGGCGGTCGAGGCTGGGGACGGAGTGTTGGCGGTGTCGTTCGACATCGCCAACGCGTTCAACTCCGTGCCCCACTCGACCATATTGGAGGCACTCCGGTACCACGGAGTGCCCCAATATCTGCGGGTGATCCTGGCCAACTACCTGGAGGACCGGGAGGTCCTCCTGGTAGACAGGACGGCCAGGATCAGGCGCTACGGCGCGGAGTCCGGTGTTCCACAGGGTTCGGTGCTAGGGCCCCTCTTGTGGAACATCGGATTCGATTGGCTGCTGCGCGGCACCCTCCTCCAGGGCACGAGTGTCATCTGCTACGCGGATGACACTCTCCTCGTTGCCCGGGGGAGGGATTTTAGGGAGGCGGCCTGTCTGGCCTCAGCTGGCGGATCCTTAGTGGCAGGTAGGATCCGCCAGCTTGGTTTGAGGGTGGCGCTGAACAAGACCGAGGCCGTGTTCTTTCACGGGCCTCGGCAGCGCTGCCCTCCTGACGCCCACATCCTGGTGGAGGGCGTCCGGATAGGGGTCGGGGCCCAGATGAAGTATCTGGGCCTCGTGCTGGACAGCAGGTGGCGCTTCGGCCCGCACTTCAGCGGGCTGTCGACGCGCCTGCTAAAAGCCGCGGACGCCCTCTCATGGCTCCTCCCGAACCTGGGCGGGCCCAAGGAGCGATGCCGGCGCCTCTATGCCGGCATCCTCAAAAGCATGGCCCTATATGGGGCTCCCATCTGGGCGGACTCCCTCCACAGGAGGGAGAATGCAACCGCCATCCGCAGGCCCCAACGGGCCATTGCACAGCGGGTGGCGCGAGCCTACCGCTCGGTGGGCTTCGCGGCGGCGTGCGCTCTGGCCGGCACCCCTCCATGGGAATTGGAGGCATGGGTGCTCGCCAGAGTGTACGAATGGGTGGCGCGGCGTAGGGCGCTGGGTGAGCGCCCCGCCGCGCAAGAGCGGGAGGCCGTGCGGCGGGAGGCGAGGGACGCAATCGTCCTTCACTGGACACGAGACCTCGCCTCCGCCACCTTTGGACGCCGGACGCTGGACGCGCTCGGTCCAGTCCTGCGGGACTGGCTCGAGCGCCCCCACGGTTTCCTCTCTTTCCGTCTGGTGCAGGTGTTGTCCGGACATGGCTGTTTCGGAACGCACCTGCACCGGATCCGGAGGGAGGAAACCCCGGCGTGCCATGAATGCGGAGCCGCGGAGGACACGGCGCAGCACACCCTCGAGGTGTGCCCAGCCTGGGCTGAGCTGCGCCGTGCCCTGAATACTGTCATTGGGCTGGACCTCTCACTTCCCAGTGTGGTGAACTCCATGCTGGGGAGTGAGGAGGCTTGGGCGGCGGTTGCCTCCTTTTGCGAGGACGTCATGTCGCAAAAGGAGGCGGCGGAGCGCGCGCGGGAGGATGATCCTCTCGCGCCACCGCTCCGCAGGCGAAGGAGGGGTGGGAGAAGGCGGTTGTACGACCGTCGCCTCCCACCCTCAGGTGGTGATTAGCGGGCGACAGGCGCGGGGGCGCCTTCGCTCGCATTGCACAAATCGCCACCACCGTCGGGCGGGAACGGCCGAGCACTCACGGTCGTTTCCGGGCCCCTCCACTAAGGGAGGGGCGTGCGGGCCCCGCTGTAAAGGCGGGCGGTCGTCGGTGGGGGACTGGACGTAAAGGCTGTGCCGGTTTCCCAGTCCTCCTCCAAATAGACGATGCGGGAGTGCCGCTGGGTTATTTTAGTGGGTATGCCGGAGTAGCCGGAGAGTCCCACATAACCCGTCCATCCCCCAATGGGCGGGTATGCGTAACGCATTTTTTCCCAGCGCAAACAAAAAAAAAAAAAAAAAAAAAAAAAAAGGTTAGGTTAGGTTAGGAACCACCCCACAGTGCTTACGTCCTCGTCGTGTTCCCTGGAAACGTCCCAGTTCTGACCACCGTAACGGAGTGGCAGACTGGGTACGGCCAAAGTGCACTGTGCATCGTAGCTATCTTTTGCGTTGAGAGCTACGAATACTGCGGAGAATGCCCAAACAAGCGCGGGATGCCCTCGGGCATTTCATCAAAAACGGCCCTTCTCAGGGCCAACCCAAAGGCCCTTCTCAGGGCCAACCCAAAGGCCCTTCTCAGGGCCAACCCAAAGGCCCTTCTCAGGGCCAACCAAAAGGCCCTTCTCAGGGCCAACGCGACGCTGAAGCGTCGGAAGAAGGTAGAACCTTCTACGGAGGGAGAGTGGATGAATTGTCGGACTCCGACAACGAGTCCACTGCATCGGATGCGGGTTCGATGGTGGTCGATCCTCGATCACGATCGGCATCGCGGAAGCGGACCTTCCTCAAGGTCGTGTCCGATGGCTCCTCGGGCTCAGGCTCGGCGAAGGAGCCTAAAAAGAGAGTCAAGGCCAAAAAGGCGTTGACAGCTGCAGACACCCACGACGTGGGTTTGGCCGCTGCCCAGCGTGAGTTGGACTTGGCACGGCGGGAGCAGCTCCAGCAAGAGCTGGAGGAGCGGGTTGCGGCCAAGGAGGAGCGGGCGCGTGTCGCTCGTGCCAAGGCCGAGTACGGTGCGTCCCGCGTCCTGTACGCGGACCACTCCCTGGCCGAATTGGAGAAGATGGCCTTGGAGGACGAGGAGGCGATCGTGGAGGTCGCCGCCAAGTCCTCGCATCTGAAGGGGACTTTCCAGAAGTCCCTCAGATGCCGGGCCGCCAGCATGCGTTGTATCATCGCGGAGCTGGTGGACCGCAAGGCCAGCGACGAAACGCGGCAACTGCAGGCGAAGGTAGATCGCCTGCAGGCGGAGGTCAGCCAGCTGCACATGAAGCTGGCTGAAGCCACGGCCCGGCCATCGCAAGCCGAGCCCAGACCTGCAGCGGAGGGTCTTGCCTCCTCCCCCGGCCTTGAGGATGTCCTCCGCAAGGTAATGGCGGAGGAGAGGGCGTTTGTTCGCTCCTGCCTGGCAGGGATTGAGGACCGGCTCTTGCCGGCGAAAGTCGTCCGACCGCCACTTGCGGCGGATAGAAGGCGAGAGGAGCGGGTGAAAACCTCCCAGAGGGAGGACGCCCTTCTCCCTTCCACCACCCCGACCAACCAGCAGGGCTGGACGAGGGTGGTCGGTAAGGGGAAAGGCAAAGGCAAAAGGACGGCACCTGTCGTCCCTGCCGTCCCGGCCACCACCACTACCAGCCAGTCGAAGCCGACTGGCAAAGGGAAGGGGAAGGGGAAGGGGAAGAGTACCCCTCCAGCCCCAGCCGTCCCCACCACCACCCCTGCTGGTCAGTCGACTGGCACGGGAAAGGGGAAAGGGAAGAGTTCCCCCCCAGCCGGTGCCAAGAGGAACCTGGTTCCTCCCAAAACCGCAGCCGTCGTGATGACGCTCACCGCGGAGGCTGCGGAGCGGGGCGAGACATACGCGTCCGTAATGTTGCGGGCGCGTGCCAATGCCGATCCAACCAAACTGGGGATCGGCAAAGTCTCGTGCCGCCGGACACAGGCTGGGGCTCGTATCTTCGAGTTCCCCGGTGCTGAGGGCGGGAAACACGCCGACCTCTTCGCAGCAAAGCTGCAGGAGGTCATTGCGGACGCGGCGAAGGTGGCCAGGCCGGTGAAGTCGGCGGCCTTCGAGGTGACGGATCTGGACGACTCCGTCACCAAGGAGGAGGTGGTAGCGGCGGTCGCAGCCATAGGTGGCTGCGCAAACGCAGCGGTGCAGGGCGGGGGCATCAGGCCCGGGCGCGGCGGCATGGGCGCAATTCGCCTGGAGTGCCCAGTCGCCGCTGCCAAAGCCGTCCTCGAGAAGGGACGGCTTGCCGTCGGGTTCAGCTCGGCGGCGGTCCGGGCCCTTGTGGTCCCGCCATTGAGGTGTTACCGGTGCTTCGGCATCGGTCACACCCGGGCCCTCTGTCCGTCCAGTGTCGACAGGACGGACAGCTGCTACCGCTGCGGCAAGGAGGGGCACAAAGCCGCCTCCTGCGAGGCCACCGCACCGCACTGCGCGGTGTGTGCCGCCAGTGGCCGCCCTGCGGGCCACATTATGAAGGGGAGGAATTGTATTCCTCCCCTTAAGAAGGGCAAAGCGCAGGCGCCGACCCGGCCCGTCGCTGCCACCGCCACCCCAGTAGCTGGGACCTCGGCGGCTGTGGAGGAGGAGGGTATGATGTCCGATGCATAGAGTCGAACATCGAATCCTCCAAGCGAACACCAACCACTGCAGAGCGGCACAGGATCTGTTGATGCAGACTGTGGCCGAGTGGTTGGTGGACGTGGCGGTGGTTGCCGAGCCGTACTCGATACCTGGCCGCTGGCTAGGTGATCGGGACGGCTTGGTGGCGTTGGTGTCGCGGCCTTCCACGGACTCCCCTCCCCTCTCGCTTTTAGAGAGGGGTCCGGGATACGTGGCCGCCGCGTGGGGAGAAATAGCCCTGGTCGGGGTCTATTTCTCCCCAAACCGCCCTCTAAGGGACTTCGAGGATTTTCTCGAAGTCCTTACGGCAGTCGTCGGGAGGGCGGCACCACGTCAGGTCGTCGTGGTGGGCGACCTGAACGCCAAGTCGGTGGCCTGGGGCAACTCAGCGGCGTCCTGCAACGTCCGGGGGCGCGCCGTCGAATTTTGGGCGGCCTCGTGCGGCGTGTCCCTGCTAAACAGGGGGGATGTTCACACGTGTGTGCGGCAACAGGGAGGGTCAGTGGTGGACGTATCGTTCGCCACGCCTGTGCTAGCCGCCCGCGTTGTGAACTGGCGGGTGGAGATGGTGGAGACCCTGTCGGACCACCGATATGTGCGGTTCGACATCTCCACCCAGAGCCCGCGGGGGATGGCCCGCTCGGGCCAATCACCCTTCCCGCGGTGGGCTCTCACCCGCCTGGACCGGGAGTCAGCCCAGGAGGCGGCGTTCCTCGAGGACTGGCTCTCGCCCCCTGTGGAGGGCACGGACGTGGACGCCGCAGCGGTTCGGCTGCGGGGGTCCCTGACCGAGGTGTGCAACTCCAGCATGCCTCGGTCTCGCCGTCCGCCTCCCCGTCGCGCCGTTTATTGGTGGACGGTGGAGCTGGCGGGGCTCCGGGCCGCGTGCGTGGAGGCCAGGAGGGCCTACACGCGGAGTCGGCGGCGCACCAGCCGATGTCAGGCTGAGGAGGACCGCCTCTACGCCTCTTACCTAGAGGCAAAGACGGTCCTCAAGTCGGAAATGTGCGCCGCCGAGGACTCGGCAAAGGCCGAGATGCTGGAGGGCCTCGACAGGGATCCGTTTGGGAGGCCGTATAAGCAGGCGCGGAGCCAGCTGCGCCCTTACGGTCCCCCATTAGCGGAGACCCTAGAGCCGGCGTTGCTGGATGGGGTGGTTCGGTCACTGTTTCCGCGCAGGACCGACTTCACCCCACCAACGATGAACCCCCCGCTGGGGGGGGTGGTGGCTTCGCCGGAGGATGAGATGCCTCCAGTGTCGGCGGAGGAATTTCGCGCGGGGGTTCTGTCCCTCCGCGCGAAGAAGACGGCCCCTGGACCAGATGGCGTCCCCGCACGGGTGGTGGCCATCGCAGCGTCCTTCATGGAGCAGAGGTTTCGGGACCTCTTCAGCGCGTGCCTGACGGCTGGGAGGTTCCCGAAACTATGGAAGGAGGGGCAACTATGCCTGCTCCGGAAGGAGGGACGCCCGGTGGACTCCCCCTCGGCATACCGGCCCATCGTTCTGCTCGATGAGGTCGGTAAACTGTTCGAGGGGATCCTCGCCACCCGGCTTAACAGCCATTTGCTCGAGGTAGAGCCGGACCTGTCGGACGCCCAGTTCGGCTTTCGACAGGGGCGTTCGACGGTCGACGCGGTGGCCCTACTCAGGGGCCAGGTAAAGGAGGCGGTTGAGGCTGGGGACGGAGTGTTGGCGGTGTCGTTCGACATCGCCAACGCGTTCAACTCCGTGCCCCACTCGACCATATTGGAGGCACTCCGGTACCACGGAGTGCCCCAATATCTGCGGGTGATCCTGGCCAACTACCTGGAGGACCGGGAGGTCCTCCTGGCGGACAGGACGGCCAGGATCAGGCGCTACGGCGCGGAGTCCGGTGTTCCACAGGGTTCGGTGCTAGGGCCCCTCTTGTGGAACATCGGATTCGATTGGCTGCTGCGCGGTACCCTCCTCCAGGGCACGAGTGTCATCTGCTACGCGGATGACACTCTCCTCGTTGCCCGGGGGAGGGATTTTAGGGAGGCGGCCTGTCTGGCCTCAGCTGGCGGATCCTTAGTGGCAGGTAGGATCCGCCAGCTTGGTTTGAGGGTGGCGCTGAACAAGACCGAGGCCGTGTTCTTTCACGGGCCTCGGCAGCGCTGCCCTCCTGACGCCCACATCGTGGTGGAGGGCGTCCGGATAGGGGTCGGGGCCCAGATGAAGTATCTGGGCCTCGTGCTGGACAGCAGGTGGCGCTTCGGCCCGCACTTCAGTGGGCTGTCGACGCGCCTGCTAAAAGCCGCGGACGCCCTCTCATGGCTCCTCCCGAACCTGGGCGGGCCCAAGGAGCGATGCCGGCGCCTCTATGCCGGCATCCTCAAAAGTATGGCCCTATATGGGGCTCCCATCTGGGCGGACTCCCTCCACAGGAGGGAGAATGCAACCGCCATCCGCAGGCCCCAACGGGCCATTGCACAGCGGGTGGCGCGAGCCTACCGCTCGGTGGGCTTCGCGGCGGCGTGCGCTCTGGCCGGCACCCCTCCATGGGAATTGGAGGCATGGGTGCTCGCCAGAGTGTACGAATGGGTGGCGCGGCGTAGGGCGCTGGGTGAGCGCCCCGCCGCGCAAGAGCGGGAGGCCGTGCGGCGGGAGGCGAGGGACGCAATCGTCCTTCACTGGACACGAGACCTCGCCTCCGCCACCTTTGGACGCCGGACGCTGGACGCGCTCGGTCCAGTCCTGCGGGACTGGCTCGAGCGCCCCCACGGTTTCCTCTCTTTCCGTCTGGTGCAGGTGTTGTCCGGGCATGGCTGCTTCGGAACGCACCTGCATCGGATCCAGAGGGAGGATACCCCGGCGTGCCACGACTGTGGAGCCACGGAGGACACGGCGCAGCACACCCTCGAGGTGTGCCCAGCCTGGGCTGAGGTGCGCCGTGCCCTGACAGATGTGGTCGGAATGGACCTCTCACTTCCCAGTGTGGTGAACTCCATGCTGGGGAGTGAGGAGGCTTGGGCGGCGGTTGCCTCCTTTTGCGAGAATGTCATGTCGCAAAAGGAGGTGGCGGAGCGCGCGCGGGAGGACGATCCTCTCGCGCCACCTCTCCGCAGGCGAAGGAGGGGTGGGAGAAGGCGGTTGTACGACCGTCGCCTCCCACCCTCAGGTGGTGATTAGCGGGCGACAGGCGCGGGGGCGCCTTCGCTCGCATTGCACAAATCGCCACCACCGTCGGGCGGGAACGGCCGAGCACTCACGGTCGTTCCCGGGCCCCTCCACTTAGGGAGGGGCGTGCGGGCCCCGCTGTAAAGGCGGGCGGTCGTCGGTGGGGGACTGGACGTAAAGGCTGTGCCGGTTTCCCAGTCCTCCTCCACAAAGACGATGCGGGAGTGCCGCTGGGTTATTTTAGTGGGTATGCCGGAGTAGCCGGAGAGTCCCACATAACCCGCCCATCCCCCAATGGGCGGGTATGCGTAACGCATTTTTTCCCAGCGCAAACAAAAAAAAAAAAAAAAAAAAAAGGTTAGGTTAGTATTATTTTTGTTAGGTTAGGTTAGGTGAGTGAAATATTTTTGAAAGGTTAGGTTAGGTCTAGTGTAATATTATTGTTGGGTTAGGTTAGGTGAGTGTCATATTTTTGGTAGGTTAGGTTAGGTTAATGTAATATTTTTTTTAAGTTAGGTTAAGTAAGTCTAATATTTTTGTTAGTTTAGGTAAGGTTTCTGTAATTTTTTTGTGAGGTTAGGTTAGTGTAATATTTTTGTTAGGTTAGGTTAGGTGAGTGAAATATTTTTATTAGGTTAGGTTAGTGTTATATTTTTGTTGGGTTAGGTTAGTGTAATATTTTTGTTAGGTTGGGTTAGTGTAATATTTTTGTTAGGTTAGGTTAGGTGAGTGAAATATTTTTGAAAGGTTAGGTTAGGTCTAGTGTAATATTTTTGTTAGGTTAGGTTAGGCGAGTGTCATATTTTTGGTAGGTTATGTTAGGTTAATGTAATATTTTTTTAAGGTTAGGTTAAGTAAGTGTAATATTTTTGTTAGTTTAGGTAAGGTTTCTGTAATATTTTTGTTAGGTTAGGTTAGGTTTGTGTCGCTTCCTCCAAACCAACATCAACCACTTTGCCAGTGCCCACAGTGTTCCACAGGGTTCGGTTCTGGGGCCGCTCCTGTGGAACATTGGGTATGACTGGGTGCTGCGCGGTGATCTCCCTCCTTGCGTCAGCGTAACTTGCTACGCTGACGATACGTTAGTAATGGCGTGGGGGGAGACTCATCGGCAAGCAGCTCTGTTGGGTACGGCGGGGGTTGCGCAAGTCGGCAGGAGGATCCGGCAGCTGGGACTCGAGGTGGCGCTCCACAAATCTGAGGCCTTATACTTTCATGGGCCTCGTAAGGCGCCACCGGCGGGGTCTTACATTACGGTGGGAGGCGTCCGCATCGGCGTCGAGAAATCAATGAGATATTTGGGTCTCATTCTCGATGGCCGATGGGACTTCGGAGAACACTTCCGAAGGTTGGTCCCCAAATGCGTGGCTGCGGCAGCAGCTCTGTCAAAATTGCTGCCCAATGTGGGGGGACCAAACGCCTCTTGCCGTAAGCTGTACTTGGGGATCGTACGGTCGATGGCCCTTTATGGGGCCCCTGTGTGGGGGGAAACCCTGGCTGCCCGTAACATCCGCGAGCTGCGAAAGCCGCAGCGGGTAATGGCAGTTAGGGTAATAAGGGGGTACCGTACGATCTCCTTCGAGGCGGCAACCTTACTAGCCGGTTCCCCACCCTGGGACTTGGAGGCTAGGGTCCTTGCGCTGCTATACAAGTGGCGTAGGGACTCGTTCGAGCGGGGTCTCCGACCGGCGCTGCGAGAAATCGAGGCGCAGCGTTCGGAGCTCCACGTATCCATGGTGGATGAGTGGAGGGCGCGACTTGCGCAACCCAGTGCGGGGCACGCCACAATCGTGGCGGTAAGACCGGTCCTAGAGGGGTGGCTTGAGAGGCGCCGCGGCGCTCTCACGTTCCGACTGACGCAGGTACTTTCGGGGCATGGATGCTTCGGAAAGTACTTGCGTCTAATAGGTCGGGAGCAGACGCCCGAGTGTCACCATTGCGGCGACGCAGAGGACACGGCACACCATACCCTGGCTCTCTGTCCAGAGTGGGTGGAACAACGCCGTGCCCTAGTCGCAACACTCGGCGTGGGGGGCCTCTCGCTGTCGGCCATGACACAATCCATGGTCGACAGCGAGACAGCCTGGAATGCCGTTGTCTCCTTCTGCGAGGAGGTGATGGCTGCGAAGGAGGCAGCGGAACGGGAACGGGAGCTCACGAGCACCCTTCCTACCCGCGCCAGGAGACCTGGACGTCGGAGAGCGCGTGTGGCGGATCTCCGGCCACCCTAGGAGATGGCCTGCGGGCGGCAGACGGAGGGCAGTTTGCCGCCTGGCCAGAACAGGCCCGAGGCGGTGGCGCTCGTGTTTCGGCGCGCGCCTTTAGCGGAAGGAGGACTTGAAGTCCTTCTCGTGATGGGGCCTGCCTAGATAGAGGCGGGCCAAGACCTGTCTGGGCTGCGGTGAATGCTTACGCGAATCCCGTGGCCCCGACTACAGGTACTCGAGGAACACCGTGGGGTTTTAGTCGGTAAACCGAAGATTAATACAGGGAGCCCGACATACCCCGTCGCTTGCCCAGCGGCGGGGATCCGTAACGGATTTCCCCACGTTAAAAAAAAAAAAAAAAAAAAAAAAAAAAAAAAAAAAAAAAAAAAAGGTTTGTGTAATATTTTTGTTAGGTTAGGTTAGTGTAATATTTTTGTTACGTTAGGTTAGGTTAGGTTAGTGTAATATTTTTATAAGGTTAGGTTAGGTTAGTGTTATATTTTTGTTAGGTTAGGTTAGTGTAATATTTATGTTGGGTTAGGTTAGGTGAGTGAAATATTTTTGAAAGGTTAGGTTAGGTTAGTGTTTTATTTTTGTTAGGTTAGGTTAGGTGAGTGTCATATTTTTGGTAGGTTAGGTTAGGTTAATGTTATATTTTTTTAAGGTTAGGTTAAGTAAGTGTAATATTTTTGTTAGTTAAGGTTGTAGGTAAGGTTGTAGGTAAGTTGTTAGGTAAGGTTTCTGTAATATTTTTGTGAGGTTAGGTTAGTGTAATTTTTTGTAAGGTTAGGTTTTTTTGGTATATATATATAAGGAGAGAAAGGGTAACGCGTGTGATACGTCTTCCCTTTCTCATTGTTGGTGAGTGAAGGATTGGTGTTGGGTAGGAAGAGAGATACTCCTGTTGTTTTGGATAGGTTGAAATTAGGTAGTAAATATGTATATAGATAAATATAATTAGTATGTATGTCAGCGTTTGTCACGAGAATAATTGTTTCCCGAGGCAAAAGCTGGCACCAAAGAGCGGTCCACAGCTCGATACTTGGTGTTATTTGTTGAAGTCTTTGATGTGTCGAACAATGTAGCAAATGTGGTTATGGAAAGTATCGAGTGTGGCCGGATTCTGGATGGCAACGCAGAGGTTGTAGGGGTCGTTAGAACTGGAAGCCACCAGGTGGTCGTTTCTGGTGGACAAGAATCTGGGGCATGACTGTATCAGATGTTCCAGAGTTTGTGATGACTGATCATCGCATGGGCAGAGATCATTGTCGGTGATTTTGAATCGGTGGAGGTATTGTCGGTGAAAGCCATGATTTGATAAAAATTGCGTTATTGGGAAATTTGGCTTGACTAGTTTGAGGTAAGACTGAAGGTCATCGAATGTAGGAAGTAGAGTTTTTAGGTGAGTGGTAGTAGAGTATAGTTCAGCAAGAGATTGGTGGGCGATTTCGCGGTTGCGCTGTTTTACATAGCTCATGGGAATGGAGTAGTAGTCTGGGCTGCGGTGCATGGAAGCGGCCGATTTGGCTGCAGAATCTGCCATCTCATTTCCGGATAAGCCTATGTGTGATTTTATCCAAGCAAATTTGATGTTTAGTCCGGAAATGAGAGCATTATGTAGGTGTCGATGGATCCGGATAGCAAATGGATTTCCACTGTCAGGATTAGCCAGTTCGGTCAGTCCAGACCTACAGTCCGAGAAGATGATGGAGTGTGTGATGTTGTTGCTCAGAAGCCACTGGCAGGCATATTCGATGGCGAACATTTCCGCTTGGTACACTGAGCAACAATCATGCAGTTTTAGCTTTTTAGTTATGGCCTGTTTGCCAGGTTTCAAGATAACAACAGCAGCGCCAACCATGTCATCGTGTTTGCTGCCATCAGTGTAGCACTCCACGGTGTTATTGTTGTCGCGGATGGATGTGATGTCATCAGTGGAGTAGACTTCAGAGAATTGAATTGAGATTCTAGAAGAGGGGTGTAAGAGTTCGGAAGGTGGTGAAAGAGTTTCTATAGGAGTGTCGGAGGGGAGAAAGGTGGAAGCTCCCTTTAATTTGGTATTCTCGTTGTTAGCGCATTCAAGGATTTTAGCAGGAAGAGGTGTAAGATTAGCTAGACAGATAGAAGTGGGAGTGCTCACAGTTCTGAAGGCCTGAATTATTTTGAGAGCGAAGAGTCTCTGGAGTGACAGGAATTTGCTGCTGATGTACTGGTAATTAACAGCGCTGGACCAAATGCTAGCAGCGTAGCAAATGATGGGCTGAATGACGTGTATATTATCCTCACATTTTCTGGGTGCACTCCCCATGTAGGTCTGATGAAAATGGTAAGTTTTTGCAGCAAGGCCTTCGCTTTTTCAATGATGTAGTCACAGTGTTTAGTAAATTGAAGTTTGCGATCAATTATAATGCCGAGATATTTGAATTGTCCAACAAATTGGAGAACTTGGTTGTCAAATGAGATCTTACATTTAGTAGATTTGTTCGTGAAACCCACAATATGTGTCTTGTCGGGACCGAATGTGAGTTTCACGGACCTACCCCACTCAAGTATTTGAGACAACGCGGTGTTGGTGATGTTCTCCAATTTGTTGGCAGTTTTTGAATGGGTAATCAGAAGAACGTCATCAGCAAATGCCTGTAGATGACATCCCGCGGGGAGTTCGACCGTAAGTAGCTGATCAAGCAGGATGTTCCATAGCGATGGGCCGCAGACGGAGCCCTGGATGCAACCCATCGTCATGGACTTGCTGACTTCACAGTCCGAAAAGCCGAGTCTAACCACGCGATCGTCAATGTAACTGAGTAATGTGTTATAGATGTTTTGGGGGCACTTAACTTGTCTCAGACTGTGGAAAATAGCGGGCCACCAGGCATGATCAAAGGCAGCCTTTATATCCAAAGAAGTGGCGATGGCCATTTCTTTATTTGTCAAAGCACGCCTCACTATGCTAAGGGCATTGTCGACGGCTTGAAAGGTGGAAGTACGCAACTTAAATCCATATTGTCTATTAGACGAGGCGTTGGTAACGGCGAGGTGATGTGAGAGGCGATTGGTAATTAGTTTTTCCAGCAGCTTACCGAAGACGTTAATAAGGCCAATTGGCCTAAAGGAAGAAGGGGTGGTAAAGTCAGTTTTTCCTGCTTTTGGAATGATCTTGGCGACAGCAGTCTTCCATGACTTGGGAAAATAGGCGAGCGCCAGACACCTATTAAGAAGATCTGTTGTAGTTTGTGGGAAAGAGATGATAAATTGTAGACAAATGTCAGCGGTAAGGTGGTCTACGCCAGGAGCCTTTTTAGGGTTCATGAATTTGATACACTGTAGGATTTCAGTGTAGGTGAATGGGGGGTCATGGGGGGTATCGATAGGTTGGTTCATGAGTGATCTTATAAGTCTTTGTCCGTCAGTAGAGTCAGGGGAGTCGTCGAGAAAGAATTTATTTAAGAGAGCGCGTGCTGTGTCATTGGAATTGGAGGTGTAAGTGCCATCATCGAGTTTTAGTGTTGAGGGTGGCTGTCGTAGTGGGGAGGTTTTAATTATACGATTTGTCACAGAGTAGACATCTTCCTTGGTTTGTTTACAGCAGAACTCTCGGAAGTGCTCAGTAGAGGCAGCTCGGATAGCCTCACTGTACTCCTTCCGGGTCCTATCATTCTCTGCGATCAAGTCATCTATGGGGCGATGGCGACGTCGGCAGTTAATTAATCGATGGTGTATTTTCAGAACTCTGGTTTTGATTTCATCGAGCTTGTCATTCCACCACGGTGGTCGGTGTGGGCGACTAGAGTTGCGTGGGAGGAGTTTGTCGCAAGCACGTTGAATACCGGCAGTGAGGTTAGCAATAAAGGTATCAAGTTCTGATCTGCTAAGTGCTGATATATTACATTCCAAATCGACACTACCGCTAATCTCTTGCGCAAAGCGGTTTGACAACACGCCCCACTTAACCGCAGCGGTATTATATTTGTATGTAGACAATTTAATGTTTTTAGAGAGAGGAGTTCTGCCCAGGGACAGATTAAAAGTTATTGCACGGTGTTCGGTGGAGGGACTGATGTTGGGATCCACCTTCCAGTTGAAGACTTGTGAGTGTACGGGGTTACTAAGGAGCGTCAAATCAATAATTGATGTTCTAACTTGGCCATGTGTAGTGGTGACAAATGTGGGTTCGCTACCAACATTACACACCTGCAGATCCCGTTGCAAGATGACGTCGGCGACACTATTACCCCTTCTATTATTGGTTGTAGATCCCCATAAACCGTGCCATCCATTAAAGTCCCCGCAGATCAGATGTATAGCGTCGGATGTTTTTTCAAGAAAGGCGTCCAGTCTGTGAAGAGTGCAGTCAGCATCATTTCTGGGCTCAATGTAGGGTGAAATTATGTAGATGTCTCTCGAACCTCTTGAGTTGATTTTGATTATGGCGAGATTTGAGTCGCTAAATTCAGTGGATCCGATAGAGCTTACAGAGCCCTCCCTGACCAAAATGGCAGCTTTGGTGTTGGAAGTGGCCTGGGGAAACTGATAGATGGTATAGCCAGGGAAGGCTCCCATAAGCCTGCCGGATCCGACATACGGTTCGTTTACAAATATTATGTCCGTTTTTTGCGTGTTTATATGAACCTTCAACTCCTGGGTGGCATTTCTGCCCCGACCTAGGTTGACCTGTACGCAGCTTAAGATGAAGTTAGATGTATGTGTGTGCGCGTGTGAAGAGTTTGTGTTCAATTGTCTCGCATTACTGCCCATAGTCAATTCTAGAGCGTAGCCTTTCAGTGATCTGGACAACTCTAGGGCAAGAGTTTGACGTGGCACTGTGTTGTGTGTTTGTGAGTGCTTGGATGTTGAACTTTTTCTTATGCTGAATGCAGTTGTAACAGTCGGCTTTATCGCTGTCTCTCTTCACTGGGCAGTCTTTGTAAGTGTGTGTTACGCCAGAGCAATGGGAGCAAACTGTTTTATCGTTGGTGCAGTTTTTTCGAGTGTGTCCGAACTCCAAGCACTTGTAGCAATGTAGCAGGGGTATGTATTCTTCCGTGTGCACTCTTTGATGGTCAACGTTCAACTTACCGACTCTGATGACTTCCCTCCACAGAGCAGGAGTTGCAATGAAAACGGCGTTGTAAAGATAGGAGTTCCGATTTCCTCTTTTGAATTTGTAAGTTAGATCCTGTTTAGTGAATGAAGTATTGCCGAAGTCGTTCTGCGCCAATATGATTTCCGTCAAGCTCTCGGGTGAAGTGTCCACGGAGACACCCTTTAATATGACCATGGGCTTAAGTTTGCGGGACTCTTGAGCCGTGACCTCACAGTTTGACTTTGCAATCTTTTCTAAGGTGATGTCTTTGTGTTCCGGCTTGTCGAACTCCACTCGGACCTTGTTATTGGAAATATATTTCACAACAGAGGGAGTGAAGTTGGTGTCTTTGAACGACACGCCCGACCTGAAGGCTTTTAGAGTTTCAGATGAGCTAATGCCCTCGTTTTTTGGAGTGATCACTATTGCTGGTTTGGTGCTAGGGATAACGGTGAGTGGTTTTTGAGTGGGCTGAAGGCCCGCAATCGCACTATAAGATGGACGGGTTTGAGGGGCAATGAGTGTTTTTCGCAGATCTTTGATTTGATTTGTGACCACTGCAGTCAACTCACCAACAATCGCCTCCTTCAGGCCGCGCGAGTCCTTGTTAGCCTCGCGAGATGTAGCCTGGATTGTTTCTGTGTCAGTGACGTCAGTTCTGTTTATCGTTACTAAAATGTCTTGTAAAGTCTTGTTAATGGCCGCTTTGTTTTCCCTCTTGAGACTTTTACCTTCGTTCAGAAGTTTTGTTATCTCCTGAACCTTGGTGGTGATGAACTTGCGGAGATTAAACGTTGGATGAGGGTTTTGCTCAACGGAGTGAAAGTCGTCCCCCAAGCCCTCCTCGTCGGATAGGCAGAGCGAGTCGCTGCTACGAGGGGGCTGTTCAGAAGAGGACATTTCTAATGGGACACTCTATTTATACATATATGGTATATGTATAAATAGAGTTCTGCGATATACCGTCAAGGGTATCTATGTGATGCTCTGAAGGAGCTCTATCGAATGGCAAAATAATAATTTTCGACTACCCCCTCTCGCTAACCGGTATACGGGAGGGTGGGTGAGTGTCGAAATATCTTATTTTGCAGATTTACGTATGAAGCACGGGAACGAGCGCCGTGTATGCGGTATCAATGGATGCGTCTTGACGAGAGCTATCCGGTGAGTATATAAACAAATTAAGGTACAGTAGAAAAATATATAGAAATCACTTAAAAACTAGAATTTGCAATAGAAAAGTAACGTTTTTCCCAAAAAAACTCAAAGAAACTGCCGTCTTATAACCGCAAATAGGGTATTGGCAGATGCGTCTCGTTGAGTTCTTTCTATTAAAATTATATAAACTATATGTACTATGTAAAATTATACAGTGAAACGTTAAGAACTGTGTTTTCAGTACAAAATGCACGGAAACTAATGTTTAGGGTAAGTTTTACAAATATATATGTATATTATAATAAAAATTAAGTTAAATTGTATGTTGGGGGGCTATTATATAGAGATAGACACAAAAAGTATTATTGGAATCGAATGTTTGCGAATTGAGATATGGTTAGGTTAGGTTAGTTTCATATTTTTGTTAGGTTAGTGTTATATTTTTGTTAGGTAAGTAAGTGTAATATTTTTGTTAAATTAGGTTAGGTTGGTGTTTTAAGGTTAGGTTAGGTGAGTGAAATATTTTTATTAGGTTAGGTTAGTGTTATATTTTTGTAAGGTTAGGTAGTGAAATATTTTTGGTAGGTTAGGTTAGGTTAATGTAATATTTGTTTAAGGTTAGGTTAAGTAAGTGTAATATTTTTGTTAGTTTAGGTAAGGTTTCTGTAATATTTTTGTGAGGTTAGGTTAGTGTAATATTTTTGTTAGGTTAGGTTAGTGTAATATTTTAGTTAGGTTACGTTATTTTAGTGTAAAATTTTTGTAAGGTTTGGTTAGTTTATTATTTTTGTTAGGTTTAGTTAAAATGAGTGTAATATTTTTGTTAGGTTAGGTTAGGTGAGTGAAATATTTTTGAAAGGTAGGTAAGTGGAATATTTTTGTTAGGTTAGGTTAGGAGAGTGTAATATTTTTGTTAGGTTAGGTTAGGTGAGTGTTATATTTTTGTTAGGTAAGGTTAGGTTCGTGTTATAATTTTGTTAAGTAAGGTTAGGGTGAGTGTAATATTTTTGTTAGGTTAGGTTAGGTGAGTATGATATTATTGTTAGGTTAGGTTAGGTGAGTATAATATTTTTGTTAGGTTAGGTTAGTGTAATATTTTTGTAAGGTTAGGTGAGGTTAGTGTAATATTTTTGTAAGGTTAGGTTAGTGTAATATTTTGGTTAGGTTAGGTTAGGTGAGTGAAATATTTTTGAAAGGTTAGGTTAGGTTAGTGTAATATTTTTATTAGGTTAGGTTAGGTGAGTGTCATATTTTTGGTAGGTTAGGTTAATGTAATATTTTTTTAAGGTAAGGTTAAGTAAATGTAAAATTTTTGTTAGGTTAAGTTAGATTTCTGTAATATTTTTGTGAGGTTAGGTTAGTGTAATATTTTTGTTAGGTTAGGTTAGGTGAGTGAAATATTTTTATTAGGTTAGGTTAGTGTTATATTTTTGTTGGGTTAGGTTAGTGTAATATTTTTGTTAGGTTGGGTTAGTGTAATATTTTTGTTAGGTTAGGTTAGGTGAGTGAAATATTTTTGAAAGGTTAGGTTAGGTCTAGTGTAATATTTTTGTTAGGTTAGGTTAGGTGAGTGTCATATTTTTGGTAGGTTAGGTTAGGTTAATGTAATATTTTTTTAAGGTTAGGTTAAGTAAGTGTAATATTTTTGTTAGTTTAGGTAAGGTTTCTGTAATATTTTTGTTAAGTTAGGTTAGGTTTGTGTAATATTTTTGTGAGGTTAGGTTAGGTGAGTGTTATATTTTTGTTAGGTTAGGTTAGGTTCGTGTTATAATTTAGTTAGGTAAGGTTAGGGTTAGTGTAATATTTTTGTTAGGTTAGGTTAGGTGAGTATGATATTATTGTTAGGTTAGGTTAGGTGAGTATTATATTTTTGTAAGGTTAGGTTAGTGTAATATTTTTGTTACGTTAGGTTAGGTTAGTGTTATATTTTTGTTAGGTTAGGTTAGGTGAGTGTCATATTTTTGGTAGGTTAGGTTAGGTTAATGTCATATTTTTTTAAGGTTAGGTTAAGTAAGTGTAATATTTTTGTTAGTTTAGGTAAGGTTTCTGTAATATTTTTGTGAGGTTAGGTTAGTGTAATATTTTTGTTAGGTTAGGTTAGTGTAATATTTTAGTTAGGTTACGTTATTTTAGTGTAAAATTTTTGTAAGGTTTGGTTAGTTTATTATTTTTGTTAGGTTTAGTTAAAATGAGTGTAATATTTTTGTTAGGTTAGGTTAGGTGAGTGAAATATTTTTGAAAGGTAGGTAAGTGGAATATTTTTGTTAGGTTAGGTTAGGAAAGTGTAATATTTTTGTTAGGTTAGGTTAGGTGAGTGTTATATTTTTGTTAGGTAAGGTTAGGTTCGTGTTATAATTTTGTTAAGTAAGGTTAGGTTGAGTGTAATATTTTTGTTAGGTTAGGTTAGGTGAGTATGATATTATTGTTAGGTTAGGTTAGGTGAGTATAATATTTTTGTTAGGTTAGGTTAGTTTAATATTTTTGTAAGGTTAGGTGAGGTTAGTGTAATATTTTTGTAAGGTTAGGTTGTTGTAATATTTTTGTTAGGTTAGGTTTCTGTAATATTTTTGTGAGGTTAGGTACGTGTAATATTTCTGTTACGTTAGGTTAGGTTAGGTTAGGTTAGGTTAGGTTGGGGAACCACCCCACAGTGCTTGCGTCCACGTCGCGTTCCCCGGAAACGTCCCAGTTCTGACCACCGTAACGGAGTGGCAGACTGGGTACGGCTAAAGTGCACTGTGCATCGTAGCGACCTTATTGCCTTGACAGCTACGATTTACGCGGAGATTATGCCCAAACCAGCGCGGGATGCCCTCGGGCATTTTGTGAAAAAAGGCCCTTCTCAGGGCCAACCCAAAGGCCCTTCTCAGGGCCAACCCAAAGGCCCTTCTCAGGGCCAACCCAAAGGCCCTTCTCAGGGCCAACCAAAAGGCCCTTCTCAGGGCCAACGCGACACGTCGGCGTCGAGCGAAGGCAGGGCCTTCTACGGAGGGAATGTGGACGAATCGTCGGACTCCGACAACGAGTCCACTGCGTCAGATGGTGCGATGGTGATCGAGGATCCTCGATCACGATCGGCTTCGAGGAAACGTTCCTTCCTTAAAGCCGTGTCGGATGGCTCCTCGGGCTCGGGTTCGGCAAAGGAGCCAAATAAGAAGATCAGGGCAAAGAAGCCGACGATAGCAGCGGACACCCACGATGTGGGTTTAGCCGACGCCCAGCGCGAGTTGGGCCTGGCTCGGCGGGAGCAGCTCCAGCAAGAGCTGGAGGAGCGGGTTGCGGCCCAGGAGGAACGGGCGCGCGTCGCCCGTGGCAAGTCCGGGTACGGGGCGTCCCGCGTCCTGTACGCGGACCACTCCCTGGCCGAACTCCAGAGGATGGCCTTGGAGGACGAGGAGGCGATCGTGGAGGTCGCCGCCAAGTCCTCGCATTTGAAGGGGACTTTCCAGAAGTCCCTCAAATGCCGGGCCGCCAGCATGCGCGGCATCGTCGCGGAACTGGTGGACCGCAAGGCCAGCGATGAGTCGCGGCAACTGCAGGCGAAAGTGGATCGCCTGCAGTCGGAGGTTAGCCAGCTTCACCTCAAGCTGGCTGAAGCCACGGCCCGGCCATCCCAAGCCGAGCCTAGACCTGCGGCAGAGAGCTTAGCCTCCTCCCCCGGCCTTGAAGATGTCCTCCGCAAGGTCATGGTGGAGGAGAGGGCGTTTGTGAGAGCCTGCCTGGCAGGCATTGAGGACCGGCTCTTGCCGGAGAAAGTCGTCCGGCCGCCGCTCGCGGCGGACAGGAGGCAAAAGGAGCCGGTGCCTACGTCCCAGACGGAGGACGCCCATCTCCCTTCGACCACCCCGACCAGCCAGCAAGGCTGGACGAAGGTGGTCGGTAAGGGCAAGGGCAAGGGGAAAAGGACGGCAGCTGTCGTCCCTGCCGTTCCCGCCACCACCACTTCCAGCCAGTCGCAGCCGACTGGCAAAGGGAAGGGGAAAGGCAAAGGGAAGGGGAAGACCACCCCCCCGGCCCCAGCCGTCTCCGCCACCACCCCTGCCGGTCAGTCGCAGTCGGCCGACAAGGGAAAGGGACAGGGCAAGAGTTCCGCCCCAGCCGGTGTCAGGAGGAACTTGGTTCCTCCCAAGACCGCGGCCGTCGTGGTGACACTCACCGCGAAAGCCGCGGAGCGGGGAGTGACGTACGCGTCCATGTTGGTGCGGGCGCGTGCCAGTGCCGATCCCACCAAATTGGGGATCGGCAAAGTGTCATGCCGCAAGACCCAGGCTGGGGCTCGTATCTTCGAGTTCCCGGGTGCGGAGGGCGGGAAGAACGCTGACCTCTTCGCAGCAAAGCTGCAAGAGGTCATTGCGGACGATGCGAAGGTGGCCAGGCCGGTGAAGTCGGCGGCCTTCGAGGTGACGGACCTGGACGACTCCGTCACCAAGGAGGAGGTGGTAGCGGCGGTCGCAGCCATAGGTGGCTGCGCAGTCGCAGCGGTGCAGGGCGGGGGCATCAGGCCCGGGCGCGGCGGCATGGGCGCAATTCGCCTGGAGTGCCCAGTCGCCGCTGCCAAAGCCGTCCTCGAGAAGGGACGGCTCGCCGTCGGGTTCAGCTCGGCGGCGGTCCGGGCCCTTGAGGTCCTGCCGCTGAGGTGTTACCGGTGCTTCGGCATCGGTCACACCCGGGCCCTCTGTCCGTCCAGTGTCGACAGGACGGGCAGTTGTTACCGCTGCGGCAAGGAGGGGCACAAATCCGCCTCCTGCGTGGCCGCCGCACCGCACTGCGCAGTTTGTGCCGCCAGTGGCCGCCCTGCGGGCCACATAATGAAGGGGAGGAATTGCAGTCCTCCCCTTAAGAAGGGCAAAACTCAGGCGCCGACCCGGCCTGTCGCTGCCACCGCCACCCCAGTAGCTGGGACTTCGGCGGCTGTGGAGGAGGGGGGTGCGATGACCGACTAATGGGTAGAGTCGAACATCGCATCCTCCAGGCGAACACCAACCACTGCAGAGCGGCACAGGATCTGTTGATGCAGACTGTGGCCGAGTGGTTGGTGGACGTGGCGGTGGTTGCCGAGCCGTACTCGATACCTGGCCGCTGGCTGGGTGATCGGGACGGCTTGGTGGCGTTGGTGTCGCGGCCTGCCACGGACTCCCCTCCCCTCTCGTTTTTAGAGAGGGGTCCGGGATACGTTGCCGCCGCGTGGGGAGAAATAGCCCTGGTCGGGGTCTATTTCTCCCCAAACCGCCCTCTAAGGGACTTCGAGGATTTTCTCGAAGTCCTTACGGCAGTCGTCGGGAGGGCGGCACCACGTCAGGTCGTCGTGGTGGGCGACCTGAACGCCAAGTCGGTGGCCTGGGGCAACTCAGCGGCGTCCTGCAACGTCCGGGGGCGCGCCGTCGAATTTTGGGCGGCCTCGTGCGGCGTGTCTCTCCTAAACAGGGGGGATGTTCACACGTGTGTGCGGCAACAGGGAGGGTCAGTGGTGGACGTATCGTTCGCCACCCCTGTGCTAGCCGCCCGCGTTGTGAACTGGCGGGTGGAGATGGTGGAGACCCTGTCGGACCACCGATATGTGCGGTTCGACATCTCCACCCAGAGCCCGCGGGGGATGGCCCGCTCGGGCCAATCACCCTTCCCGCGGTGGGCTCTCACCCGCCTGGACCGGGAGTCAGCCCAGGAGGCGGCGTTCCTCGAGGACTGGCTCTCGCCCCCTGTGGAGGGCACGGACGTGGACGCCGCAGCGGTTCGGCTGCGGGGGTCCCTGACCGAGGTGTGCAACTCCAGCATGCCTCGGTCTCGCCGTCCGCCTCCCCGTCGCGCCGTTTATTGGTGGACGGTGGAGCTGGCGGGGCTCCGGGCCGCGTGCGTGGAGGCCAGGAGGGCCTACACGCGGAGTCGGCGGCGCACCAGCCGATGTCAGGCTGAGGAGGACCGCCTCTACGCCTCTTACCTAGAGGCAAAGACGGTCCTCAAGTCGGAAATGTGCGCCGCCGAGGACTCGGCAAAGGCCGAGATGCTGGAGGGCCTCGACAGGGATCCCTTTGGGAGGCCGTATAAGCAGGCGCGGAGCCAGCTGCGCCCTTACGGTCCCCCATTAGCGGAGACCCTAGAGCCGGCGTTGCTGGATGGGGTGGTTCGGTCACTGTTTCCGCGCAGGACCGAATTCACCCCTCCAACGATGAACCCCCCGCTGGGGGGGGTGGTGGCTTCGCCGGAGGAGGAGGTGCCTCCAGTGTCGGCGGAGGAATTTCGCGCGGGGGTTCTGTCCCTCCGCGCGAAGAAGACGGCCCCTGGACCAGATGGCGTCCCCGCACGGGTGGTGGCCATCGCAGCGTCCTTCATGGAGCAGAGGTTTCGGGACCTCTTCAGCGCGTGCCTGACGGCTGGGAGGTTCCCGAAGATCTGGAAGGAGGGGCAGCTTTGCCTGCTCCGGAAGGAGGGACGCCCGGTGGACTCCCCCTCGGCATACCGGCCCATCGTTCTGCTCGATGAGGTCGGTAAATTGTTCGAGGGGATCATCGCCACCCGGCTTAATAGCCAGTTGCGGGAGGTAGGGCCAGACCTGTCGGACGCCCAGTTCGGGTTTCGACAGGGGCGTTCGACGGTCGACGCGGTGGCCCTACTCAGGGGCCAAGTGCAGGAGGCGGTTGGAGCTGGGGACGGAGTGTTGGCGGTGTCGTTCGACATCGCCAACGCCTTCAACTCCGTGCCCCACTCGACCATATTGGAGGCACTCCGGTATCACGGAGTGCCCCAATATCTGCGGGCGATCCTGGCCAACTACCTGGAGGACCGAGAGGTCCTCCTGGCGGACAGGACGGCCAGGATCAGGCGCTACGGCGCGGAGTCCGGTGTTCCACAGGGTTCAGTGCTAGGGCCCCTCTTGTGGAACATCGGATTCGATTGGCTGCTGCGCGGCACCCTCCTCCAGGGCACGAGTGTCATCTGCTACGCGGATGACACTCTCCTCGTTGCCCGGGGGAGGGACTTTCGGGAGGCGGCCTGTCTGGCCTCGGCTGGCGGATCCTTAGTGGCAGGTAGGATCCGCCAGCTTGGTTTGAGGGTAGCGCTGAACAAGACCGAGGCCGTGTTCTTTCACGGGCCTCGGCAGCGCTGCCCTCCAGACGCCCACATCGTCGTGGAGGGCGTCCGAATAGGGGTCGGGGCCCAGATGAAGTATCTGGGCCTCGTGCTGGACAGCAGGTGGCGCTTCGGCCCGCACTTCAGCGGGCTGTCGACGCGCCTGCTTAAGGCCGCGGACGCCCTCTCATGGCTCCTCCCGAACCTGGGCGGGCCCAAGGAGCGATGCCGGCGCCTCTATGCCGGCATCCTGAGGAGTATGGCCCTATACGGGGCACCCATCTGGGCGGACTCCCTCCACAGGAGGGAGAATGCAACCGCCATCCGCAGGCCCCAACGGGCCATTGCACAGCGGGTGGCGCGAGCCTACCGCTCGGTGGGCTTCGCGGCGGCGTGCGCTCTGGCCGGCACCCCTCCATGGGAATTGGAGGCATGGGTGCTCGCCAGAGTCTACGAGTGGACGGCGCGGCGTAGGGCGCTGGGTGAGCGCCCAGCCGCGGAAGAGCGGGAGGCCGTGCGGCGGGAGGCGAGGGATGCCATCGTCCTCCACTGGGCACGTGATCTCGCCTCCGCCACCTTTGGGCGCCGGACGCTGGACGCGCTCGGTCCAGCCCTGCGGGACTGGCTCGAGCGCCCCCACGGTTTCCTCTCGTTCCGTCTAGTGCAGGTGTTGTCCGGACATGGTTGTTTTGGAACGCACCTGCACCGGATCCGGAGGGAGGAAACCCCGGCGTGCCACCATTGCGGAGCCGCGGAGGACACGGCGCAGCACACCCTCGAGGTGTGCCCAGCCTGGGCTGAGCTGCGCCGTGCCCTGACAGATGTGG
This sequence comes from Pseudoips prasinana, assembly GCA_951640165.1. NCBI lineage: Eukaryota > Metazoa > Arthropoda > Insecta > Lepidoptera > Nolidae > Pseudoips > Pseudoips prasinana. The sequence continues at coordinate 22,706,293 of OX621251.1, read as the reverse complement.
TCGGGCAGGACCTCTCACTTCCCAGTGTGGTGAACTCCATGCTGGGGAGTGAGGAGGCTTGGGCGGCGGTTGCCTCCTTTTGCGAGAATGTCATGTCGCAAAAGGAGGCGGCGGAGCGCGCGCGGGAGGATGATCCTCTCGCGCCGCCGCTCCGCAGGCGAAGAAGGGGTGGGAGACGGCGGTTGTACGATCGTCGCTTCCCTCCTTCTGGTGGTGATTAGCGGGCGACAGGCGCGGGGGCGCCTTCGCTCGCATTGCAGTAATCACCACCCTCGTCGGGCGGGAACGGCCGAGCACTCACGGTCGTTCCCGGGCCCCTCCACTTAGGGAGGGGCGTGCGGGCCCCGCTGTAAAGGCGGGCGGTCGTCGGTGGGGGACTGGACGTAAAGGCTGTGCCGGTTTCCCAGTCCTCCTCCAAATAGACGATGCGGGAGTGCCGCTGGGTTATTTTAGTGGGTATGCCGGAGTAGCCGGAGAGTCCCACATAACCCGTCCATTAAAAACCCCCAAAGGGCGGGTATGCGTAACGCATTTTTTCCCAGCGCAAACAAAAAAAAAAAAAAAAAAAAAAAGGTTAGGTTAGGTTAGTGTAATATTTTTGTTACGTTAGGTTAGATTAATGTAATATTTTTTTAAGGTTAGGTTAAGTAAGTGTAATAGTTTTGTTAGTTTAGGTAAGATTTCTGTAATATTTTTGTGAGGTTAGGTTAGTGTAATATTTTTGTTAGGTTAGGTTAGGTGAGTGAAATATTTTTATTAGGTTAGGTTAGTGTTATATTTTTGTTAGGTTAGGTTAGTGTAATATTTTTATTAGGTTAGGTTAGGTGAGTGTAATATATATTTTAGTGTAAAATTTTTGTAAGGTTAGGTTAGTGTAATATTTTTGTTAGGTTAGGTTAGGTTTTTTTTTTTTTTGGTATATATATAAGGAGAGAAAGGGTAACGCGTGTGATACGTCTTCCCTTTCTCATTGTTGGTGAGTGAAGGATTGGTGTTGGGTAGGAAGAGAGATACTCCTGTTGTTTTGGATAGGTGGAAATTAGGTATTAAATATGTATATAGATAAATATAATTAGTATGTATGTCAGCGTTTGTCACGAGAATAATTGTTTCCCGAGGCAAACGCTGGCACCAAAGAGCGGTCCACAGCTCGATACTTGGTGTTATTTGTTGAAGTCTTTGATGTGTCGAACAATGTAGCAAATGTAGTTATGGAAAGTATCGAGTGTGGCCGGATTCTGGATGGCAACGCAGAGGTTGTAGGGGTCGTTAGAACTGGAAGCCACCAGGTGGTCGTTTCTGGTGGACAAGAATCTGGGGCATGACTGTATCAGATGTTCCAGAGTTTGTGATGACTGATCATCGCATGGGCAGAGATCAGTGTCGGTGATTTTGAATCGGTGGAGGTATTGTCGGTGAAAGCCATGATTTGATAAAAATTGCGTTATTGGGAAATTTGGCTTGACTAGTTTGAGGTAAGACTGAAGGTCATCGAATGTAGGAAGTAGAGTTTTTAGGTGAGTGGTAGTAGAGTATAGTTCAGCAAGAGATTGGTGGGCGATTTCGCGGTTGCGCTGTTTTACATAGCTCATGGGAATGGAGTAGTAGTCTGGGCTGCGGTGCATGGAAGCGGCCGATTTGGCTGCAGAATCTGCCATCTCATTTCCGGATAAGCCTATGTGTGATTTTATCCAAGCAAATTTGATGTTTAGTCCGGAAATGAGAGCATTATGTAGGTGTCGATGGATCCGGACAGCAAATGGATTTCCACTGTCAGGATTAGCCAGTTCGGTCAGTCCAGACCTACAATCCGAGAAGATGATGGAGTGTGTGATGTTGTTGCTCAGAAGCCACTGGCAGGCATATTCGATGACGAACATTTCCGCTTGGTACACTGAGCAACAATCATGCAGTTTTAGCTTTTTAGTTATGGCCTGTTTGCCAGGTTTCAAGATAACAACAGCAGCGCCAATCATGTCATCGTGTTTGCTGCCATCAGTGTAGCACTCCACGGTGTTATTGTTGTCGCGGATGGATGTGATGTCATCAGTGGAGTAGACTTCAGAGAATTGAATTGAGATTCTAGAAGAGGGGTGTAAGAGTTCGGAAGGTGGTGAAAGAGTTTCTATAGAAGTGTCGGAGGGGACAAAGGTGGAAGCTCCCTTTAATTTGGTATTCTCGTTGTTAGCGCATTCAAGGATTTTAGCAGGAAGAGGTGTAAGATTAGCTAGACAGATAGATGTGGGAGTGCTCACAGTTCTGAAAGCCTGAATTATTTTGAGAGCGAAGGGTTAGGTTAGGTTAGGTTAGTGTAATATTTTAGTTAGGTTAGGTAATTTTAGTGTAATATTTTTGTAAGAATAGGTTGTTGTAATATTTTTGTTAGGTTAGGTTAGTGTAGTATTTTTGTAAGGTTAGGTTAGGTTAGTGTAATATTTTTGTAAGGTTAGGTTTGTGTAATATTTCTGTAAGGTTAGGTAAGTGTAATATTTTTGTTTGGTTAGGTTAGGTTATTGTAATAATTTTGTTAGGTTAGGTAAGTGTAATATTCTTGTTAGGTAAGTGTAATATTTTTGTTAGGTTAGGTTAGGGTGAGTGTAATATTTTTGTTAGGTTAGGTTACGTGAGTGTAATATTTTAGTTAGGTTAGGTTAGGTTTTTTTTTTTTTTTGATGTTCCCTATTTCTTGACTAGGGAACAGACGAATGACTCCCCTGACTGAGTCAGAGTCCTTGTTTAGCGGTCGTACACTTTATTCATGTTTTATTTTTGCTTGGTTATTTCTGTGTTATGTTAATTATGTTTTATTTTGGATATATGTTTTATTTTGGATTGACTTGGTTATTATATGTTATGTTGATTGTGATTTATTTTTGGGTTTATGTTTTATTTGTCAGATTGAGTTTTGATAGTTATTATCAAATTTGTATAATATCATATTTGTGCGTATATAGTGTATATATACTTGCTAGCTTCATTGGTGTTTGGTTAGGTTAGGTTAGTGTTATATTTTTGTAAGGTTAGGTTTGTGTAATATTTTTGTTAGGTTAGGTTAGGTGTGTAATATTTTTGTTAGGTTAGGTTAGGTAAGTGAAATATTTTTGAAAGGTTAGGTTAGTGTAATATTTTTGTAAGGTTAGGTTAGGTTAGCGTAATATTTTTGTTAGATTAGTGAAATATTTTTGAAAGGTTAGGTAAGGTAAGTGTAACATTTTTGTTAGGTTAGGTTAGGATAGTGTTAAATTTTTGTTAGGTTAGGTTAGGTCAGTGAAATATTTTTGAAAGGTTAGGTTAGGTTAGTGTAATATTTTTGTTAGGTTAGGTTAGTGTAATATTTTAGTTAGGTTAGGTTATTTTAGTGTAATATTTTTGTAAGGTTAGGTTGTTGTAATATTTTTGTTAGGTTAGGTTTGTGTAATATTTCTGTAAGGTTAGGTTAAAAAAGTGTAATATTTTTGTTAGTTTAGGTAAGATTTCTGTAATATTTTTGTGAGGTTAGGTTAGTGTAATATTTTTGTTTGGTTAAGTTAGGTTATTGTAATATTTTTGTTAGGTTAGGTAAGTGTAATATTCTTGTTAAGTAAGTGTAATATTTTTGATAGGTTAGGTTAGGGTGAGTCCGACACATCGTGTTCAGCGTGGCCTTCCGTCCGCCCCGAGGCGGCCCTGACCGCAGCAGTGTTGTCCCGCCACGGCGCTGGTGCCTACGCCGCTTGGACCGCGACATGCTGACGGCTGCCGCCGTCGCCATCGCCTGGGGGGTGAGTGAGGGTGGAGAGAGGATCCCGTCCGATCCCAATTCGCAAGCGGGCTGGTTCCGGGGCATCATGTCTCGCATCTGCGACACGTCGATGCCCCGGATCCGTCCGGGTGACAGACGAGGCTCGCAATATTGGTGGTCGGCCGAAATCGCGCGACTCCGAGCGGAGTATGTCGCAGCGCGTCGCCGACACCAGCGGGCCCGTCGGAGGAGGCGAGCCAATACCGAAGAGGCTGCCGGAGCGCACAGGGCGTATCAAGTCGCCGTCAAGGCGCTATCCACCGCGATAGCGGAAGCCAAAGCTCGGTCCTGGAACGAGCTCATCGAGGGACTGGATAGGGACCCATGGGGGCGCCCGTACAAAATGGTACTGGGCAAGCTCAGACCATGGGTCCCTCCGTTGACGAGTACCCTGGACCCGGATTTCCTGAGGAGGGTGGTGGACACCCTCTTCCCTAGGGTCCAGGACAGTCCCTCGGACCCTCCGTCGCCGTCGTACCATGATTGGGACGACCAATTGGAGGTGACGGAGGGGGAGCTGGACCGAGCAGTACGGCGACTTGCGGCCCGAAATACCGCCCCTGGCCCGGATGGGATACCGGGCAGGGCGTGGGTTTGCGCCCTGGCAGTACTGGGGGACCGGTTGAGGCAACTGTTCACCAGCTGCCTCCGTAGTGCCGTGTTCCCCACCTGCTGGAAAGAGGCAAGGCTTGTGCTTCTGCAGAAGCCGGGCAGGACCGCCGATTCTCCCTCGGCGTTCCGACCAATATGCTTGCTGGACGAGGCGGGCAAGCTCTTTGAGCGTGTCATAGCCGCCCGTCTCAGCGAGCATCTATCGCGCGTTGGCCCCGATTTATCGGACAGCCAGTTCGGATTCCGGCAGGGACGTTCGACGCTGGATGCGATCAACCGCTTCCGCGCCCTGTCGGAGCCCGCCGTTCGGGCGGGGGGGGGGTGGCGTTGGCGGTGAGTTTAGACATCGTCAACGCCTTCAACTCCGTCCCCTGGCGGGCGATACGGGAGGCACTTGTCCATCATAACGTGCCTCCCTATCTCCGTGGTATAGTCGGGGCATATTTGCGCGACAGGACGATTCAATTCGTCGGTCGGAACGGGATTGAGATCCAGAGGGAGCTCTCCTGCGGGGTTCCTCAGGGGTCCGTGTTGGGACCTCTGCTATGGAGCCTCGCGTACGATGCGGTCCTGCGGATAAGCCTCCCTCCCGGAGTGAGCGTCGTCTGCTATGCGGACGACACACTCGTCATAGCCCGGGAGGTAAGCTTCCAGCGGGCGGTACGGCTCGCCGAACTCGGAGTTGCGTGTGTCGTCGCGGCCATTTTGAGACTGGGCCTTCGGGTAGCGCCTCACAAGACCGAGGCGCTATGGTTCCACGGCTTACGCCGTAGGGAGGAACCACCCAGTATGTCGATGCGTGTAGGTGACGCAGAGGTCAGGGTGGGGCGGTACATGAAGTACCTGGGCCTCACCCTAGACAGCCGATGGGGCTTCGAGGAGCATTTCGGGCGTCTGGCCCCCCGAGTGCGCCGGGTAACCGGTGCGTTACACCGGCTTTTGCCGAACCTCGGGGGTCCCAGGGAAGAAGTTCGCCGCCTCTACGGAGGTGTCGTGCGATCCATGGTCCTCTATGGGGCGCCCGTCTGGTCTGAACGCCTGACGGGCGCCTCCCGCTGCAGAGCTATTTTGAATAGCCTGCAGCGTGTGGTGGCCATACGGATCGCACGAGGATACCGGACGGTATCCTTTGAGGCGGCGACACTCCTGGCGCGCCTCCCGCCGTTTGATCTCCTGGCGGCAGTCGACGCGACGGTTTACACCGAGATCCGCGTCCGCCGGGAGAGCGGTGAGGCGCCAGAGCAGACGCTCGTTGCCTATAGGCGGGATGCACACCGGCGCGTACTAACACAGTGGCGCGCACGGCTTGAGTTGCGCCTGAACGCGCGCCAACGTGCCGTCGGTGCTATCCTGCCTCACCTCGAGGCCTGGGTGGGAAGGAAGGGCGGTTACGTCACCTACAGACTGACTCAGATACTCACCGGACACGGGTGTTTCGGTGAGTATCTGTGCCGGATCGGCCGAGAAGTGACGACACATTGTCACCATTGCGGAAGCGACCTGGACTCTGCCCAGCATACGCTGGAGGAGTGCCCGGCCTGGGAGGCCGAGAGACGAGTCCTGGTCGCTGAGATCGGACGGGATCTTTCGCCGCCAGCAGTCGTGTATGCGATGCTGGCTGGCAACTCCACCAAATGGGACGCCGTGGTCTCCTTCTGCGAAGCAGTCATGCTCCAGAAGGAGGCCGCCGAGCGGGATCGGGAACGAGCCGACCCCGCTCGTAGACGGAGGAGGCGTCGGGGCGGCGGCGGCAGCCGTTAGCCCTACTCCCCTCGGGGTTGCGGTGGCAGTATGAGAAGTGTCCTCTACTGCCACCACGTGCAAGCAGCCCCGGGAAGACAGCGAACTGTTTGTGGCGCAGTCGCTGTGCCGTACTGGCAGGAGTCGGCAAATGGGGAGAGCAAACCACAGCTCTCCCCGGGTGCGTGTCCCGACCATCTGGGACACGGCGCAAAATGGGGGCACCGGAGCAGCATACCCGCGTTCCCGGGGCTCCCCGTATCAGGCGCCAGAAGAAGTCCACGGCAGGTTAGGTTTAGTCGGTGCGAGTCCGACATACCCACCCGCAGACACTTTTTGCGGGTGGCATGCATTAGCATTCCCCCTGCCATATCAAAAAAAAAAAAAAAAAAAGGTTAGGGTGAGTGATATATTTTTGTTAGGTTAGGTTACGTGAGTGTAATATTTTAGTTAGGTTAGGTTAGGTTAGTGTTATATTTTTGTTAGGTTAGGTTTGTGTAATATTTTTGTTAGGTTAGGTTAGGTGTGTAATATTTTTGTTAGGTTAGGTTAGGTAAGTGAAATATTTTTGAAAGGTTAGGTTAGGTTAGTGTTATATTTTTGTAAGGTTAGGTAAGGTTAGCGTAATATTTTTGTTAGGTTAGGTTAGTGTTATATTTTTGTTAGGTTAGGTTAGTGTAATATTTTTGTTAGATTAGTGAAATATTTTTGAAAGGTTAGGTTAGGTAAGTGTAACATTTTTGTAAGGTTAGTTTAGGATAGTGTTAAATTTTTGTTAGGTTAGGTTAGGTGAGTGAAATATTTTTATTAGGTTAGGTTAGTGTTATATTTTTGTTAGGTTAGGTTAGTGTAATATTTTTATTAGGTTAGGTTAGGTTAGTGTAATATTTTTGTTAGGTTAGGTGAGTGTCATATTTTTGGTAGGTTAGGTTAGGTTAATGTAATATTTTTTTTAAGGTTAGGTTAAGTAAGTGTAATATTTTTGTTAGTTTAGGTAAGGTTTCTGTAATATTTTTGTGAGGTTAGGTTACTGTAATATTTTTGTTAGGTTAGGTTAGTGTAATATTTTAGTTAGGTTACGTTATTTTAGTGTAAATTTTTTGTAAGGTTTGGTTAGTTTATAATTTTTGTTAGGTTTAGTTAAAATGAGTGTTTTTGTTAGGTTAGGTTAGGTGAGTGAAATATTTTTGAAAGGTTAGGTTAGGTAAGTGTAATATTTTTGTTAGGTTAGGTCAAGATAGTGTAATATTTTTGTTAGGTTAGGTTAGGTGAGTGTTATATTTTTGTTAGGTTAGGTTAGGTTCGTGTTATAATTTTGTTAGGTAAGGTTAGGGTTAGTGTAATATTTTTGTTAGGTTAGGTTAGGTGAGTATGATATTATTGTTAGGTTAGGTTAGGTTAGGTGAGTATTATATTTTTGTAAGGTTAGGTTAGTGTAATATTTTTGTTACGTTAGGTTAGGTTAGGGTTATATTTTTGTTAGGTTAGGTTAGGTGAGTGTCATATTTTTGGTAGGTTAGGTTAGGTTAATGTAATATTTTTTTAAGGTTAGGTTAAGTAAGTGTAATATTTTTGTTAGTTTAGGTAAGGTTTCTGTAATATTTTTGTGAGGTTAGGTTAGAGAAATATTTTTGTTAGGTTAGGTTAGGTGAGTGAAATATTTTTATTAGGTTAGGTTAGTGTTATATTTTTGTTAGGTTAGGTTAGTGTAATATTTTTATTAGGTTAGGTTAGGTTAGTGTAATATTTTTGTTAGGTTAGGTGAGTGTCATATTTTTGGTAGGTAAGGTTAGGTTAATGTAATATTTTTTTTAAGGTTAGGTTAAGTAAGTGTAATATTTTTGTTAGTTTAGGTAAGGTTTCTGTAATATTTTTGTGAGGTTAGGTTACTGTAATATTTTTGTTAGGTTAGGTTAGTGTAATATTTTAGTTAGGTTACGTTATTTTAGTGTAAATTTTTTGTAAGGTTTGGTTAGTTTATAATTTTTGTTAGGTTTAGTTAAAATGAGTGTTTTTTGTTAGGTAAGGTTAGGTGAGTGAAATATTTTTGAAAGGTTAGGTTAGGTAAGTGTAATATTTTTGTTAGGTTAGGTCAGGATGTGTAATATTTTTGTTAGGTTAGGTTAGGTGAGTGTTATATTTTTGTTAGGTTAGGTTAGGTTCATGTTATAATTTAGTTAGGTAAGGTTAGGGTTAGTGTAATATTTTTGTTAGGTTAGGTTAGGTGAGTATGATATTAGTTAGGTTAGGTTAGGTGAGTATTATATTTTTGTAAGGTTAGGTTAGTGTAATATTTTTGTTACGTTAGGTTAGGTTAGTGTTATATTTTTGTTAGGTTAGGTTAGGTGAGTGTCATATTTTTGCTAGGTTAGGTTAGGTTAATGTAATATTTTTTTAAGGTTAGGTTAAGTAAGTGTAATATTTTTGTTAGTTTAGGTAAGGTTTCTGTAATATTTTTGTGAGGTTAGGTTAGTGTAATATTTTTGTTAGGTTAGGTTAGTGTAATATTTTAGTTAGGTTACGTTATTTTAGTGTAAAATTTTTGTAAGGTTTGGTTAGTTTATTATTTTTGTTAGGTTTAGTTAAAATGAGTGTAATATTTTTGTTAGGTTAGGTTAGGTGAGTGAAATATTTTTGAAAGGTAGGTAAGTGGAATATTTTTGTTAGGTTAGGTTAGGAGAGTGTAATATTTTTGTTAGGTTAGGTTAGGTGAGTGTTATATTTTTGTTAGGTAAGGTTAGGTTCGTGTTATAATTTTGTTAAGTAAGGTTAAGTTGAGTGTAATATTTTTGTTAGGTTAGGTTAGGTGAGTATGATATTATTGTTAGGTTAGGTTAGGTGAGTATAATATTTTTGTTAGGTTAGGTTAGTGTAATATTTTTGTAAGGTTAGGTGAGGTTAGTGTAATATTTTTGTAAGGTTAGGTTAGTGTAATATTTTGGTTAGGTTAGGTTAGGTGAGTGTAATATTTTCGGTAGGTTATGCTAGGTTAGTGTAATATTTTTGTTAGGTTAGGTTAGGTTTCTGTAATAGTTTTGTGAGGTTAGGTTAGTGTAATATTTCTGTTACGTTAGGTTAGGTTAGTGTTATATTTTTGTTAGGTTAGGTTAGGTGAGTGTCATATTTTTGGTAGGTTAGGTTAGGTTAATGTAATATTTTTTTAAGGTTAGGTTAAGTAAGTGTAATATTTTTGTTAGTTTAGGTAAGGTTTCTGTAATATTTTTGTGAGGTTAGGTTAGAGAAATATTTTTGTTAGGTTAGGTTAGGTGAGTGAAATATTTTTATTAGGTTAGGTTAGTGTTATATTTTTGTTAGGTTAGGTTAGTGTAATATTTTTATTAGGTTAGGTTAGGTTAGTGTAATATTTTTGTTAGGTTAGGTGAGTGTCATATTTTTGGTAGGTAAGGTTAGGTTAATGTAATATTTTTTTTAAGGTTAGGTTAAGTAAGTGTAATATTTTTGTTAGTTTAGGTAAGGTTTCTGTAATATTTTTGTGAGGTTAGGTTACTGTAATATTTTTGTTAGGTTAGGTTAGTGTAATATTTTAGTTAGGTTACGTTATTTTAGTGTAAATTTTTTGTAAGGTTTGGTTAGTTTATAATTTTTGTTAGGTTTAGTTAAAATGAGTGTTTTTTGTTAGGTAAGGTTAGGTGAGTGAAATATTTTTGAAAGGTTAGGTTAGGTAAGTGTAATATTTTTGTTAGGTTAGGTCAGGATGTGTAATATTTTTGTTAGGTTAGGTTAGGTGAGTGTTATATTTTTGTTAGGTTAGGTTAGGTTCATGTTATAATTTAGTTAGGTAAGGTTAGGGTTAGTGTAATATTTTTGTTAGGTTAGGTTAGGTGAGTATGATATTAGTTAGGTTAGGTTAGGTGAGTATTATATTTTTGTAAGGTTAGGTTAGTGTAATATTTTTGTTACGTTAGGTTAGGTTAGTGTTATATTTTTGTTAGGTTAGGTTAGGTGAGTGTCATATTTTTGGTAGGTTAGGTTAGGTTAATGTAATATTTTTTTAAGGTTAGGTTAAGTAAGTGTAATATTTTTGTTAGTTTAGGTAAGGTTTCTGTAATATTTTTGTGAGGTTAGGTTAGTGTAATATTTTTGTTAGGTTAGGTTAGTGTAATATTTTAGTTAGGTTACGTTATTTTAGTGTAAAATTTTTGTAAGGTTTGGTTAGTTTATTATTTTTGTTAGGTTTAGTTAAAATGAGTGTAATATTTTTGTTAGGTTAGGTTAGGTGAGTGAAATATTTTTGAAAGGTAGGTAAGTGGAATATTTTTGTTAGGTTAGGTTAGGAGAGTGTAATATTTTTGTTAGGTTAGGTTAGGTGAGTGTTATATTTTTGTTAGGTAAGGTTAGGTTCGTGTTATAATTTTGTTAAGTAAGGTTAAGTTGAGTGTAATATTTTTGTTAGGTTAGGTTAGGTGAGTATGATATTATTGTTAGGTTAGGTTAGGTGAGTATAATATTTTTGTTAGGTTAGGTTAGTGTAATATTTTTGTAAGGTTAGGTGAGGTTAGTGTAATATTTTTGTAAGGTTAGGTTAGTGTAATATTTTGGTTAGGTTAGGTTAGGTGAGTGTAATATTTTCGGTAGGTTATGCTAGGTTAGTGTAATATTTTTGTTAGGTTAGGTTAGGTTTCTGTAATAGTTTTGTGAGGTTAGGTTAGTGTAATATTTCTGTTTTTTTTTTTTTTTTTTTTTTTTTTTTTTTTTTTTTTTTTTTTTTTAATAATCCACTCTCTGCCTTGAGCAGAGTTGTTTTCTATCTTATCTGCTTGTTGTATTTATATATCTTATTTGAATACCTTCTATTTCTTTCTATCGATGCCTTTTGCAAGTATGAAATAATCAGAATTATATCATCTTCCAACCTTTCTCTTTAATTGCTGGTCATTCCTTCTAATATAATACTTATATTTAATATTTATACATAAAATTCATATTTATACATATATTTAATGCGGGTTATTTTGTTTACAGTTTAGGTATACTTTTATTTATTTCTTTTAACAACTATAGTTACTGTATCGCGGGCAAATTTTAAGAAGTGGGCTCTTGTTTTTGGGTTAATTATTATTTTACTCAAGTTTTCTATGTCGATTGTCATTCCCATTTTTTGTTCTGTGTTCATTCTTTTATATCCAAACACCGGACACTGTGTAAGCAGGTGGATGCAGGTTTCCTCAACTCCTGGGTCGCATGTACACGATGGGTTCTCTTTGCACTTGAATCTTGTCAGGTATTCTGAGAACCCACCGTGTCCTGTCAAAATTTGGGTTGTGATGCTGTCGAGATCCATGTTTTTGATCACTTTGTATGCCCCAATCGCATCTGGAAAGTAAGCCTTTGTAGTTTCGGCTGTTTCTCCCGTTCTGTATCTCCGGTTCCATTCGCCCATGGACTCCATTCGGATTTGCCCTTTGGCGAATGAGACCGGACATCTGTCGTAGGCGGGAGCGGTCTTCAGGTTTAGGGCGGCAGATTTGGCCAGCTGGTCGGCACGTTCATTGCCCGCAAGCCCTGCGTGCGCCTTTATCCAGAACAAAGCTACAGTTTTGCTCTGGGTAAGGGCCATCCGCAGATTGCTGCGGGCCTCAACTGCGAGAGGATGCTGGGAGCCGTTGTTGACCAGCGTCTCCAGTGCGGATCTAGAGTCACTGTATATGGCGAAGCTCTGCTGAGTACGCTTTACAATGTCTCCCGTGGCTCTGCATATGGCCAGGAGTTCAGCCTGATATACTGTGCCGTACGATGGCAGCTTTAATTTGACGGTCTTTGTTTCTTCTTCACCCTCCCAATAGGAGAGTGCGGCTCCAACTTTACCGTCAATTTTACTGCCATCGGTATATATTTTGACGGCGTAGTTGCTATTGGCGTCAAGCTCTTCCTGGTTTGTCAGGCTGTTGAACTCCAGGTTCATATGCATTGCCGGGTGTCCATTGTCAGCGTATCTGGCCCTTTGTTCTATCTCCCTATCCGCCATTTCCGGCCGGGGTACTCCCCTTTTATACTCAAAAAGTGCGGCTGCCTCTTTTATTCTTAAGTCTAGTGGGAGTATACCGGCCAGGAGAAGGGCGGCGTTTAAGGAGACAGTGCGATAGGCTTTGCAGAGCTTCTGCGCGAACCCACGCTGGATAGCGTTAAGGTATTTCTTTACTCCCAGCTTTCCCACTGCTGGCGCCCAGGCGCTTGCCGCGTACATGATGACTGGTTCTACCACCGCTTGGTAGATTACCCTAATTACATCCGTATGTAGGCCCCAGCTGACTCTAGCTGCTCTCGACAGTTGCTTATATATTTTAACAACTTTTTTACCTATATTCACTATATGTGCGTTAAAGGTTAAGCAACTGTCGATGGTCAGTCCGAGAATTTTTATTTCCTTAGACATACCAATGTCGACGCCACCCATGGTCAGGAGTGGTGTGTCATATTTAAGTTTTTTGGTTATAACCATGGCCTGAGTTTTGTGTGGCGCAAACTTCAACTTGTTTTTGACACCCCACTCCCGAACATAGGCGAGGGCGGCATTGGCCTGTCTTTGGACCTCCATTGCGGTGTCACCGTCTATCACCAGAACTATGTCGTCGGCAAACGCCTGGCAATAGTCGCCCCTGCCAGTCAGTCCTTTGAGCAGCGGGTCGAGGAGGAGGTTCCATAGGATGGGTCCTTTTATGGAGCCTTGTACACACCCCTTTTGCGTGTTTATGGAGTGTGCCTCCCCTCCATATCTAACCTCCACGCTTCTGTTTTGGAGGTAGCTGCTCATCACTTTCCTTATATTGCCGGGGCATCCCTCTTCAGATAGCCTAACCTTGATGGCCGGCCACCAGGCGCTATCGAAGGCTCCCTCTATGTCCAGCGAGATCATAGTAATGAGTTTTCTCATTTTCAGCCTACTTCTGATGTGACTCATTAGGTCATAGAGGGAGTCTTCGGTGCTCCTTTGGGGCACAAAGCCGTATTGACGGGCGCTCATTGTGGGAAGGAGGTGCCATTTTAGTCTTCCAACTATGATCTTTTCAAAGATCTTTCCCATGACTGGGAGCAGTCCTATGGGCCTGTAGGACTTTGGCTGAGAGTAGTCATCTTTGCCCGGCTTCCTTAAGACAACTACTGTGGCCTGTTTCCAGGGCCTCGGGAAGTGGCCTAACTGCAGGCACTTGTTTAGTATAGCCAGGAAAGTCTCTGGATCTTGTGAGACCACTTGCGCGCAAATATCAGCTGTAAAGCCATCGGAACCTGGGGCTTTTTTCGGATTAAAGCTCCGCACTGCCGTCATTAGCTCGTGTCTCGTGAATGGGGGGTCATGGTCATCAGCATGTCCACCATCCACTAGGCTAGCCTGTTGACGGACAGCTTGGTGGTCCGCGTTTTCCCCATGTTCCTGGTCTTCCGGGTAAAAAGTTTCTGCAAGTAGTCTCACTGAGTCTTTTGGATCCAGAAACCTTCCATCTTTTTTCAAGGGAAGGTCCTCCTGCCTTCTTGTGGTTCTCCCAATCACCCTGTAGATACCCTCCCAAAGCCCTTCCTTGTCCTGTTTCCCGCAGAACTCCTTCCAGCTTTTGGTCTGTGCGTTTCTGGCCATAGTCTCATATTCGAGTTTTTTCTCGATGTATTTTTCTATCACTACGGCCTTCCTGCGGGGGGCCGCGCATCGAATTCTCCTCTTCCTGGTAGCTACTTCCTTTTTCAGGGTCGCCAGTTCTTCGGACCACCACGGTAGGGTAAGTTTTTGTGTGTTTGTGATTAGGGGTATGTGTTCTTTGCATGTTTTGTGTATAATGTTTATGTATTCTTGTATTGTGTCTTCTAGGTGTTGTGTGTTTGTAATTTTGTCAACTTCTTTTGGGCAGATTTTACATTCTGCCATTAATTGGGCCAGTTTTCCACGAAACTGGCTCCAATTCGCCTTTTTTGTGTAAAATCGCCGAGTTGTGCGTTGTGTGGTTGTAGTCTCACCCCTTTTCAATTTTATATTGAAGAGGATGGTGTTGTGGTCCGAATTTGTGATTCCCTGGTCGACTCTCCAGTTTTGCACCAGGTCGAGGATTTCTACCGTGCACGCTGTGATGTCCACATGGCTGGTGTATGTCCTTCCCCCTCTCACCGTTTCGAAGGTTGGGGTGTCTCCTACGTTCAGGACCTGCATTCCCATTTGGTCTAACGTGCCCGTCAGCATATCGCCTCTCCTATCTATGCTACCACTCCCCCACCATAGACTTTTAGCATTGGAGTCCCCCCCAATCAATAGGTGTTTTGGTTTGGTTGCGTCTATCTGTCTTAGGTGCTCCAGGTAGGGTTCAATGGGCTGGTCCGGCTCAAAGTAGAAGGAGGCCAGCATAATCTCCCAGGTGCTTGATCGGATCCTCACGACCACGATGTTATTGGTCGTGAGTTCTGGGTACTGTATGACATCCAAGTCATTGTCAAAGATGGCTATTGCCGCTTTTACAGTACCCTCCCCGTGATTGGCATTCTGGAAGATTCTGACCCCCTTGTACGATTTCAAGCTCTTAGCCCTGCCCACGTAAGGTTCCTGGAGCAGACCTGCCGCCATCTTTCTGCTACTGGCCACCTGCATCAGTTCTTCAGTGGCGAGTTTCATACGTTGCAGGTTGGCTTGCACAAATAGGTAGGGTTTTTCCTTGGTTTGGGGGGAATCCATTGCCATGTTTACTGCTGTGGCACCCTTAGCAGTACGCAACGGTGGATCGCGCTATTGCGTCCCACCGTTTTCGTACAGGACAGTCAGTGCTAAAGGCATTGTGGTCTAGCCGATCGTGTTTTGAGGTACGGCAATTGCAACATTTTGGAGGCTCCCCGGCCTGCTTGTCCGGACAGTCCGCCTGGAGATGTTTGCCGCCGCAGTGCGAGCATGTTTCGTCCTTCTCGGTGCACAGCTTTCTACCATGGCCGAAGCGAAGACACCTTGTGCACTGCACCAGTGGAGTCTGGTCCAGTACTCGTACCCTTTGCAGATCCACGTGTGCGCGGCCCGCTTCGGTCAGTCGCTGCCACACCGGGGGGGAAACCTGCACCACAACATGGTTTTCGTGCGGGTTTCGAGCTCTTCTGCGATACTTTACGGCGACTCGTATCTCCTCTGGTTTAAGTCCATCCAAGAGGTGGGAGTTTTGGTTACGGATCGCCTTAATGATGTCGTCGTCCGTATTGTACGACAGGACGTTCGGCAACATCACCAAGGGATCCTTATTTACTGCCTCCTCAATTTTGAAACCAATGGTGGAGCCTCTTAGTCTGGTTTTGACCGCCTCTATTTCCTCCTTGCTTTGACACCCAATAACAATCTTCTGGTCCTTAACTTTGCGGACCTTGTCAATGCGGATTTTGGTCTCCTTTGCATCCATGACCACTCTTACTTTATCGACCAAACTGTTGCTAGTCTCTTCATTGTCGTCCGAGCTGATTATCAGAGAGTGCATTGGACTTCCGAAAGCAGCGGATTCTCCGGCTGTAACCGCAGCGTAACTTGTGTACCTTGGAGGGTGTTTGGGAACAGGAAGCGTCAGGGTATTTATATAATATTTCTGTTACGTTAGGTTAGGTTAGGTGAGTGAAATATTTTTGAAAGGTTAGGTTAGGTTAGTGTAATATTTTTGTTAGGTTAGGTTAGGTTAGGTGAGTGTCATATTTTTGGTAGGTTAGGTTAATGTAATATTTTTTTAAGGTAAGGTTAAGTAAGTGTAAAATTTTTGTTAGGTTAAGTTAGATTTCTGTAATATTTTTGTGAGGTTAGGTTAGTGTAATATTTTTGTTAGTTTAGGTAAGGTGAGTGAAATATTTTTATTAGGTTAGGTTAGTGTTATATTTTTGTTGGGTTAGGTTAGTGTAATATTTTTGTTAGGTTGGGTTAGTGTAATATTTTTGTTAGGTTAGGTTAGGTGAGTGAAATATTTTTGAAAGGTTAGGTTAGGTCTAGTGTAATATTTTTGTTAGGTTAGGTTAGGTGAGTGTCATATTTTTGGTAGGTTAGGTTAGGTTAATGTAATATTTTTTTTAGGTTAGGTTAAGTAAGTGTAATATTTTTGTTAGTTTAGGTAAGGTTTCTGTAATATTTTTGTTAGGTTAGGTTAGGTTTGTGTAATATTTTTGTGAGGTTAGTTTAGTGTAATATTTTTGTTACGTTAGGTTAGGGTGAGTGTAATATTTTTGTTAGGTTAGGTTACGTGAGTGTAATATTTTAGTTAGGTTAGGTTAGGTTTTTTTTTTTTTTTTTTTTATTTTTGATGTTCCCTATTTCTTGACTAGGGAACAGACGAATGACTCCCCTGACTGAGTCAGAGTCCTTGTTTAGCGGTCGTACACTTTATTCATGTTTTATTTTTGCTTGGTTATTTCTGTGTTATGTTAATTATGTTTTATTTTGGATATATGTTTTATTTTGGATTGACTTGGTTATTATATGTTATGTTGATTGTGATTTATTTTTGGGTTTATAATTTATTTGTCAGATTGAGTTTTGATAGTTATTATCAAATATGTATAATATCATATTTGTATGAGTATATAGTGTATATATACTTGCTAGCTTCATTGGTGTTTGGTTAGGTTAGGTTAGTTTTATATTTTTGTAAGGTTAGGTTTGTGTAATATTTTTGTTAGGTTAGGTTAGGTGTGTAATATTTTTGTTAGGTTAGGTTAGGTAAGTGAAATATTTTTGAAAGGTTAGGTTAGTGTAATATTTTTGTTAGGTTAGGTTAGTGTTATATTTTTGTTAGGTTAGGTTAGTGTAATATTTTTGTTAGATTAGTGAAATATTTTTGAAAGGTTAGGTAAGGTAAGTGTAACATTTTTGTTAGGTTAGGTTAGGATAGTGTTAAATTTTTGTTAGGTTAGGTTAGGTCAGTGAAATATTTTTGAAAGGTTAGGTTAGGTTAGTGTAATATTTTTGTTAGGTTAGGTTAGTGTAATATTTTAGTTAGGTTAGGTTATTTTAGTGTAATATTTTTGTAAGGTTAGGTTGTTGTAATATTTTTGTTAGGTTAGGTTTGTGTAATATTTCTGTAAGGTTAGATTAAAAAAGTGTAATATTTTTGTTAGTTTAGGTAAGATTTCTGTAATATTTTTGTGAGGTTAGGTTAGTGTAATATTTTTGTTTGGTTAAGTTAGGTTATTGTAATATTTTTGTTAGGTTAGGTAAGTGTAATATTCTTGTTAAGTAAGTGTTATATTTTTGATAGGTTAGGTTAGGGTGAGTGATATATTTTTGTTAGGTTAGGTTACGTGAGTGTAATATTTTAGTTAGGTTAGGTTAGGTTAGTGTTATATTTTTGTAAGGTTAGGTTTGTGTAATATTTTTGTTGGGTTAGGTTAGGTGTGTAATATTTTTGTTAGGTTAGGTTAGGTAAGTGAAATATTTTTGAAAGGTTAGGTTAGGTTAGTGTAATATTTTTGTAAGGTTAGGTTAGGTTAGCGTAATATTTTTGTTAGGTTAGGTTAGTGTTATATTTTTGTTACGTTAGGTTAGTGTAATATTTTTGTTAGATTAGTGAAATATTTTTGAAAGGTTAGGTTAGGTAAGTGTAACATTTTTGTTAGGTTAGTTTAGGATAGTGTTAAACTTTTGTTAGGTTAGGTTTGTGTAATATTTTTGTTAGGTTAGGTTAGGTCAGTGAAATATTTTTGAAAGGTTAGGTTAGGTTAGTGTAATATTTTTGTTAGGTTAGGTTAGGTGAGTGTCATATTTTTGGTAGGTTAGGTTAGGTTAATGTAATATTTTTTTAAGGTAAGGTTAAGTAAGTGTAATATTTTTGTTAGGTTAAGTTAGGTTTCTGTAATATTTTTGTGAGGTTAGGTTAGTGTAATATTTTTGTTAGGTTAGGTTAGGTGAGTGAAATATTTTTATTAGGTTAGGTTAGTGTAATATTTTTGTTAGGTTGGGTTAGTTTTTTTTTTTTTTTTTTTTTAACATGACGCTACAGTTAGCCTAGGAGGCTTTCTCTGCTTCACCGGACTATAGAGGCGAGCAGAGGGCTCGAGCCGTCTAGAAATTAAGTAACCCGCGCCGGAGGGCACCCCCTGTGGGGTTCGAACCTCGACTCTGGGCGATTACTGGCGGGGAGAGGGCAGAGATCATCATTTTAGGGAGTTTTGTGCGACTTTCGCTCTACGTTAATGACATGACGCGGCCCCCCGTCCGCGTTGAGGGGGGCTTTTTATCGGTACGATATGCAAACTAAGGGTCATGGAGGGCGTTGGAGGTCGCGACGCGATCGCGGTCGTACTCTCGTCCGACGAGTACGAATTATCGGTCTGTGGGTTGGGTTAGTGTAATATTTTTGTTAGGTTAGGTTAGGTGAGTGAAATATTTTTGAAAGGTTAGGTTAGGTCTAGTGTTATATTTTTGTAAGGTTAGGTTTGTGTAATATTTTTGTTAGGTTAGGTTAGGTGTGTAATATTTTTGTTAGGTTAGGTTAGGTAAGTGAAATATTTTTGAAAGGTTAGGTTAGTGTAATATTTTTGTTAGGTTAGGTTAGTGTTATATTTTTGTTAGGTTAGGTTAGTGTAATATTTTTGTTAGATTAGTGAAATATTTTTGAAAGGTTAGGTAAGGTAAGTGTAACATTTTTGTTAGGTTAGGTTAGGATAGTGTTAAATTTTTGTTAGGTTAGGTTAGGTCAGTGAAATATTTTTGAAAGGTTAGGTTAGGTTAGTGTAATATTTTTGTTAGGTTAGGTTAGTGTAATATTTTAGTTAGGTTAGGTTATTTTAGTGTAATATTTTTGTAAGGTTAGGTTGTTGTAATATTTTTGTTAGGTTAGGTTTGTGTAATATTTCTGTTAGGTTAGGTTAAAAAAGTGTAATATTTTTGTTAGTTTAGGTAAGATTTCTGTAATATTTTTGTGAGGTTAGGTTAGTGTAATATTTTTGTTTGGTTAAGTTAGGTTATTGTAATATTTTTGTTAGGTTAGGTAAGTGTAATATTCTTGTTAAGTAAGTGTAATATTTTTGATAGGTTAGGTTAGGGTGAGTGATATATTTTTGTTAGGTTAGGTTACGTGAGTGTAATATTTTAGTTAGGTTAGGTTAGGTTAGTGTTATATTTTTGTAAGGTTAGGTTTGTGTAATATTTTTGTTGGGTTAGGTTAGGTGTGTAATATTTTTGTTAGGTTAGGTTAGGTAAGTGAAATATTTTTGAAAGGTTAGGTTAGGTTAGTGTAATATTTTTGTAAGGTTAGGTTAGGTTAGCGTAATATTTTTGTTAGGTAAGGTTAGTGTTATATTTTTGTTACGTTAGGTTAGTGTAATATTTTTGTTAGATTAGTGAAATATTTTTGAAAGGTT
The DNA here is from genome assembly GCA_951640165.1 of Pseudoips prasinana. Classification (NCBI taxonomy): domain Eukaryota; kingdom Metazoa; phylum Arthropoda; class Insecta; order Lepidoptera; family Nolidae; genus Pseudoips; species Pseudoips prasinana. The sequence continues at coordinate 22,686,849 of OX621251.1, read as the reverse complement.
AGGTTAGGTAAGTGTAACATTTTTGTTAGGTTAGTTTAGGATAGTGTTAAATTTTTGTTAGGTTAGGTTTGTGTAATATTTTTGTTAGGTTAGGTTAGGTCAGTGAAATATTTTTGAAAGGTTAGGTTAGGTTAGTGTAATATTTTTGTTAGGTTAGGTTAGGTGAGTGTCATATTTTTGGTAGGTTAGGTTAGGTTAATGTAATATTTTTTTAAGGTAAGGTTAAGTAAGTGTAATATTTTTGTTAGGTTAAGTTAGGTTTCTGTAATATTTTTGTGAGGTTAGGTTAGTGTAATATTTTTGTTAGGTTAGGTTAGGTGAGTGAAATATTTTTATTAGGTTAGGTTAGTGTAATATTTTTGTTAGGTTGGGTTAGTTTTTTTTTTTTTTTTTTTTTTTTTTTTTTAACATGACGCTACAGTTAGCCTAGGAGGCTTTCACTGCTTCACCGGACTATAGAGGCGAGCAGAGGGCTCGAGCCGTCTAGAAATTAAGTAACCCGCGCCGGAGGGCACCCCCTGTGGGGTTCGAACCTCGACTCTGGGCGATTACTGGCGGGGAGAGGGCAGAGATCATCATTTTAGGGAGTTTTGTGCGACTTTCGCTCTACGTTAATGACATGACGCGGCCCCCCGTCCGCGTTGAGGGGGGCTTTTTATCGGTACGATATGCAAACTAAGGGTCATGGAGGGCGTTGGAGGTCGCGACGCGATCGCGGTCGTACTCTCGTCCGACGAGTACGAATTATCGGTCTGTGGGTTGGGTTAGTGTAATATTTTTGTTAGGTTAGGTTAGGTGAGTGAAATATTTTTGAAAGGTTAGGTTAGGTCTAGTGTAATATTTTTGTTAGGTTAGGTTAGGTGAATGTCATATTTTTGGTAGGTTATGTTAGGTTAATGTAATATTTTTTTAAGGTTAGGTTAAGTAAGTGTAATATTTTTGTTAGTTTAGGTAAATTTTCTGTAATATTTTTCTTAGGTTAGGTTAGGTTAGTGTAATATTTTTATAAGGTTAGGTTAGGTTAGTGTAATATTTTTGTTAGGTTAGGTTAGGTGAGTGTCATATTTTTGGTAGGTTAGGTTAATGTTATATTTTTTTAAGGTTAGGTTAAGTAAGTGTAATATTTTTGTTAGGTTTCTGTTATATTTTTGTGAGGTTAGGTTAGTGTTATATTTTTGTTAGGTTAGGTTAGGTGAGTGAAATATTTTTATTAGGTTAGGTTAGTGTTATATTTTTGTTAGGTTAGGTTAGTGTAATATTTTTATTAGGTTAGGTTGGGTGAGTGAAATATTTTTGAAAGGTTAGGTTAGGTTAGTGTAATATTTTTGTTAGGTTAGGTTAGGTGAGTGTCATATTTTGGTAGGTTAGGTTAGGTTAATGTAATATTTTTTTAAGGTTAGGTTAAGTAAGTGTAATATTTTTGTTAGTTTAGGTAAGGTTTCTGTAATATTTTTGTGAGGTTAGGTTAGAGTAATATTTTTGTTAGGTTAGGTTAGGTGAGTGAAATATTTTTATTAGGTTAGGTTAGTGTTATATTTTTGTTAGGTTAGGTTAGTGTAATATTTTTATTAGGTTAGGTTAGGTTAGTGTAATATTTTTGTTAGGTTAGGTGAGTGTCATATTTTTGGTAGGTTAGGTTAGGTTAATGTAATATTTTTTTTAAGGTTAGGTTAAGTAAGTGTAATATTTTTGTTAGTTTAGGTAAGGTTTCTGTAATATTTTTGTGAGGTTAGGTTACTGTAATATTTTTGTTAGGTTAGGTTAGTGTAATATTTTAGTTAGGTTACGTTATTTTAGTGTAAATTTTTTGTAAGGTTTGGTTAGTTTATAATTTTTGTTAGGTTTAGTTAAAATGAGTGTTTTTTGTTAGGTTAGGTTAGGTGAGTGAAATATTTTTGAAAGGTTAGGTTAGGTAAGTGTAATATTTTTGTTAGGTTAGGTCAGGATAGTGTAATATTTTTGTTAGGTTAGGTTAGGTGAGTGTTATATTTTTGTTAGGTTAGGTTAGGTTCGTGTTATAATTTAGTTAGGTAAGGTTAGGGTTAGTGTAATATTTTTGTTAGGTTAGGTTAGGTGAGTATGATATTATTGTTAGGTTAGGTTAGGTGAGTATTATATTTTTGTAAGGTTAGGTTAGTGTAATATTTTTGTTACGTTAGGTTAGGTTAGTGTTATATTTTTGTTAGGTTAGGTTAGGTGAGTGTCATATTTTTGGTAGGTTAGGTTAGGTTAATGTTATATTTTTTTAAGGTTAGGTTAAGTAAGTGTAATATTTTTGTTAGTTTAGGTAAGGTTTCTGTAATATTTTTGTGAGGTTAGGTTAGTGTAATATTTTTGTTAGGTTAGGTTAGTGTAATATTTTAGTTAGGTTACGTTATTTTAGTGTAAAATTTTTGTAAGGTTTGGTTAGTTTATTATTTTTGTTAGGTTTAGTTAAAATGAGTGTAATATTTTTGTTAGGTTAGGTTAGGTGAGTGAAATATTTTTGAAAGGTAGGTAAGTGGAATATTTTTGTTAGGTTAGGTTAGGAGAGTGTAATATTTTTGTTAGGTTAGGTTACGTGAGTGTAATATTTTAGTTAGGTTAGGTTAGGTTTTTTTTTTTTTTTTTTTTTTTTTTTGATGTTCCCTATTTCTTGACTAGGGAACAGACGAATGACTCCCCTGACTGAGTCAGAGTCCTTGTTTAGCGGTCGTACACTTTATTCATGTTTTATTTTTGCTTGGTTATTTCTGTGTTATGTTAATTATGTTTTATTTTGGATATATGTTTTATTTTGGATTGACTTGGTTATTATATGTTATGTTGATTGTGATTTATTTTTGGGTTTATAATTTATTTGTCAGATTGAGTTTTGATAGTTATTATCAAATATGTATAATATCATATTTGTATGAGTATATAGTGTATATATACTTGCTAGCTTCATTGGTGTTTGGTTAGGTTAGGTTAGTGTTATATTTTTGTAAGGTTAGGTTTGTGTAATATTTTTGTTAGGTTAGGTTAGGTGTGTAATATTTTTGTTAGGTTAGGTTAGGTAAGTGAAATATTTTTGAAAGGTTAGGTTAGTGTAATATTTTTGTTAGGTTAGGTTAGTGTTATATTTTTGTTAGGTTAGGTTAGTGTAATATTTTTGTTAGATTAGTGAAATATTTTTGAAAGGTTAGGTAAGGTAAGTGTAACATTTTTGTTAGGTTAGGTTAGGATAGTGTTAAATTTTTGTTAGGTTAGGTTAGGTCAGTGAAATATTTTTGAAAGGTTAGGTTAGGTTAGTGTAATATTTTTGTTAGGTTAGGTTAGTGTAATATTTTAGTTAGGTTAGGTTATTTTAGTGTAATATTTTTGTAAGGTTAGGTTGTTGTAATATTTTTGTTAGGTTAGGTTTGTGTAATATTTCTGTAAGGTTAGATTAAAAAAGTGTAATATTTATGTTAGTTTAGGTAAGATTTCTGTAATATTTTTGTGAGGTTAGGTTAGTGTAATATTTTTGTTTGGTTAAGTTAGGTTATTGTAATATTTTTGTTAGGTTAGGTAAGTGTAATATTCTTGTTAAGTAAGTGTTATATTTTTGATAGGTTAGGTTAGGGTGAGTGATATATTTTTGTTAGGTTAGGTTACGTGAGTGTAATATTTTAGTTAGGTTAGGTTAGGTTAGTGTTATATTTTTGTAAGGTTAGGTTTGTGTAATATTTTTGTTGGGTTAGGTTAGGTGTGTAATATTTTTGTTAGGTTAGGTTAGGTAAGTGAAATATTTTTGAAAGGTTAGGTTAGGTTAGTGTAATATTTTTGTAAGGTTAGGTTAGGTTAGCGTAATATTTTTGTTAGGTTAGGTTAGTGTTATATTTTTGTTACGTTAGGTTAGTGTAATATTTTTGTTAGATTAGTGAAATATTTTTGAAAGGTTAGGTTAGGTAAGTGTAACATTTTTGTTAGGTTAGTTTAGGATAGTGTTAAACTTTTGTTAGGTTAGGTTTGTGTAATATTTTTGTTAGGTTAGGTTAGGTCAGTGAAATATTTTTGAAAGGTTAGGTTAGGTTAGTGTAATATTTTTGTTAGGTTAGGTTAGGTGAGTGTCATATTTTTGGTAGGTTAGGTTAGGTTAATGTAATATTTTTTTAAGGTAAGGTTAAGTAAGTGTAATATTTTTGTTAGGTTAAGTTAGGTTTCTGTAATATTTTTGTGAGGTTAGGTTAGTGTAATATTTTTGTTAGGTTAGGTTAGGTGAGTGAAATATTTTTATTAGGTTAGGTTAGTGTAATATTTTTGTTAGGTTGGGTTAGTTTTTTTTTTTTTTTTTTTTTAACATGACGCTACAGTTAGCCTAGGAGGCTTTCTCTGCTTCACCGGACTATAGAGGCGAGCAGAGGGCTCGAGCCGTCTAGAAATTAAGTAACCCGCGCCGGAGGGCACCCCCTGTGGGGTTCGAACCTCGACTCTGGGCGATTACTGGCGGGGAGAGGGCAGAGATCATCATTTTAGGGAGTTTTGTGCGACTTTCGCTCTACGTTAATGACATGACGCGGCCCCCCGTCCGCGTTGAGGGGGGCTTTTTATCGGTACGATATGCAAACTAAGGGTCATGGAGGGCGTTGGAGGTCGCGACGCGATCGCGGTCGTACTCTCGTCCGACGAGTACGAATTATCGGTCTGTGGGTTGGGTTAGTGTAATATTTTTGTTAGGTTAGGTTAGGTGAGTGAAATATTTTTGAAAGGTTAGGTTAGGTCTAGTGTTATATTTTTGTAAGGTTAGGTTTGTGTAATATTTTTGTTAGGTTAGGTTAGGTGTGTAATATTTTTGTTAGGTTAGGTTAGGTAAGTGAAATATTTTTGAAAGGTTAGGTTAGTGTAATATTTTTGTTAGGTTAGGTTAGTGTTATATTTTTGTTAGGTTAGGTTAGTGTAATATTTTTGTTAGATTAGTGAAATATTTTTGAAAGGTTAGGTAAGGTAAGTGTAACATTTTTGTTAGGTTAGGTTAGGATAGTGTTAAATTTTTGTTAGGTTAGGTTAGGTCAGTGAAATATTTTTGAAAGGTTAGGTTAGGTTAGTGTAATATTTTTGTTAGGTTAGGTTAGTGTAATATTTTAGTTAGGTTAGGTTATTTTAGTGTAATATTTTTGTAAGGTTAGGTTGTTGTAATATTTTTGTTAGGTTAGGTTTGTGTAATATTTCTGTTAGGTTAGGTTAAAAAAGTGTAATATTTTTGTTAGTTTAGGTAAGATTTCTGTAATATTTTTGTGAGGTTAGGTTAGTGTAATATTTTTGTTTGGTTAAGTTAGGTTATTGTAATATTTTTGTTAGGTTAGGTAAGTGTAATATTCTTGTTAAGTAAGTGTAATATTTTTGATAGGTTAGGTTAGGGTGAGTGATATATTTTTGTTAGGTTAGGTTACGTGAGTGTAATATTTTAGTTAGGTTAGGTTAGGTTAGTGTTATATTTTTGTAAGGTTAGGTTTGTGTAATATTTTTGTTGGGTTAGGTTAGGTGTGTAATATTTTTGTTAGGTTAGGTTAGGTAAGTGAAATATTTTTGAAAGGTTAGGTTAGGTTAGTGTAATATTTTTGTAAGGTTAGGTTAGGTTAGCGTAATATTTTTGTTAGGTTAGGTTAGTGTTATATTTTTGTTACGTTAGGTTAGTGTAATATTTTTGTTAGATTAGTGAAATATTTTTGAAAGGTTAGGTTAGGTAAGTGTAACATTTTTGTTAGGTTAGTTTAGGATAGTGTTAAATTTTTGTTAGGTTAGGTTTGTGTAATATTTTTGTTAGGTTAGGTTAGGTCAGTGAAATATTTTTGAAAGGTTAGGTTAGGTTAGTGTAATATTTTTGTTAGGTTAGGTTAGGTGAGTGTCATATTTTTGGTAGGTTAGGTTAGGTTAATGTAATATTTTTTTAAGGTAAGGTTAAGTAAGTGTAATATTTTTGTTAGGTTAAGTTAGGTTTCTGTAATATTTTTGTGAGGTTAGGTTAGTGTAATATTTTTGTTAGGTTAGGTTAGGTGAGTGAAATATTTTTATTAGGTTAGGTTAGTGTAATATTTTTGTTAGGTTGGGTTAGTTTTTTTTTTTTTTTTTTTTTTTTTTTAACATGACGCTACAGTTAGCCTAGGAGGCTTTCACTGCTTCACCGGACTATAGAGGCGAGCAGAGGGCTCGAGCCGTCTAGAAATTAAGTAACCCGCGCCGGAGGGCACCCCCTGTGGGGTTCGAACCTTGACTCTGGGCGATTACTGGCGGGGAGAGGGCAGAGATCATCATTTTAGGGAGTTTTGTGCGACTTTCGCTCTACGTTAATGACATGACGCGGCCCCCCGTCCGCGTTGAGGGGGGCTTTTTATCGGTACGATATGCAAACTAAGGGTCATGGAGGGCGTTGGAGGTCGCGACGCGATCGCGGTCGTACTCTCGTCCGACGAGTACGAATTATCGGTCTGTGGGTTGGGTTAGTGTAATATTTTTGTTAGGTTAGGTTAGGTGAGTGAAATATTTTTGAAAGGTTAGGTTAGGTCTAGTGTAATATTTTTGTTAGGTTAGGTTAGGTGAATGTCATATTTTTGGTAGGTTATGTTAGGTTAATGTAATATTTTTTTAAGGTTAGGTTAAGTAAGTGTAATATTTTTGTTAGTTTAGGTAAATTTTCTGTAATATTTTTCTTAGGTTAGGTTAGGTTAGTGTAATATTTTTATAAGGTTAGGTTAGGTTAGTGTAATATTTTTGTTAGGTTAGGTTAGGTGAGTGTCATATTTTTGGTAGGTTAGGTTAATGTTATATTTTTTTAAGGTTAGGTTAAGTAAGTGTAATATTTTTGTTAGGTTTCTGTTATATTTTTGTGAGGTTAGGTTAGTGTTATATTTTTGTTAGGTTAGGTTAGGTGAGTGAAATATTTTTATTAGGTTAGGTTAGTGTTATATTTTTGTTAGGTTAGGTTAGTGTAATATTTTTATTAGGTTAGGTTGGGTGAGTGAAATATTTTTGAAAGGTTAGGTTAGGTTAGTGTAATATTTTTGTTAGGTTAGGTTAGGTGAGTGTCATATTTTTGGTAGGTTAGGTTAGGTTAATGTAATATTTTTTTAAGGTTAGGTTAAGTAAGTGTAATATTTTTGTTAGTTTAGGTAAGGTTTCTGTAATATTTTTGTGAGGTTAGGTTAGAGTAATATTTTTGTTAGGTTAGGTTAGGTGAGTGAAATATTTTTATTAGGTTAGGTTAGTGTTATATTTTTGTTAGGTTAGGTTAGTGTAATATTTTTATTAGGTTAGGTTAGGTTAGTGTAATATTTTTGTTAGGTTAGGTGAGTGTCATATTTTTGGTAGGTTAGGTTAGGTTAATGTAATATTTTTTTTAAGGTTAGGTTAAGTAAGTGTAATATTTTTGTTAGTTTAGGTAAGGTTTCTGTAATATTTTTGTGAGGTTAGGTTACTGTAATATTTTTGTTAGGTTAGGTTAGTGTAATATTTTAGTTAGGTTACGTTATTTTAGTGTAAATTTTTTGTAAGGTTTGGTTAGTTTATAATTTTTGTTAGGTTTAGTTAAAATGAGTGTTTTTTGTTAGGTTAGGTTAGGTGAGTGAAATATTTTTGAAAGGTTAGGTTAGGTAAGTGTAATATTTTTGTTAGGTTAGGTCAGGATAGTGTAATATTTTTGTTAGGTTAGGTTAGGTGAGTGTTATATTTTTGTTAGGTTAGGTTAGGTTCGTGTTATAATTTAGTTAGGTAAGGTTAGGGTTAGTGTAATATTTTTGTTAGGTTAGGTTAGGTGAGTATGATATTATTGTTAGGTTAGGTTAGGTGAGTATTATATTTTTGTAAGGTTAGGTTAGTGTAATATTTTTGTTACGTTAGGTTAGGTTAGTGTTATATTTTTGTTAGGTTAGGTTAGGTGAGTGTCATATTTTTGGTAGGTTAGGTTAGGTTAATGTTATATTTTTTTAAGGTTAGGTTAAGTAAGTGTAATATTTTTGTTAGTTTAGGTAAGGTTTCTGTAATATTTTTGTGAGGTTAGGTTAGTGTAATATTTTTGTTAGGTTAGGTTAGTGTAATATTTTAGTTAGGTTACGTTATTTTAGTGTAAAATTTTTGTAAGGTTTGGTTAGTTTATTATTTTTGTTAGGTTTAGTTAAAATGAGTGTAATATTTTTGTTAGGTTAGGTTAGGTGAGTGAAATATTTTTGAAAGGTAGGTAAGTGGAATATTTTTGTTAGGTTAGGTTAGGAGAGTGTAATATTTTTGTTAGGTTAGGTTAGGTGAGTGTTATATTTTTGTTAGGTAAGGTTAGGTTCGTGTTATAATTTTGTTAAGTAAGGTTAGGTTGAGTGTAATATTTTTGTTAGGTTAGGTTAGGTGAGTATGATATTATTGTTAGGTTAGGTTAGGTGAGTATAATATTTTTGTTAGGTTAGGTTGGTGTAATATTTTTGTAATGTTAGGTGAGGTTAGTGTAATATTTTTGTAAGGTTAGGTTATTGTAATATTTTTGTTAGGTTAGGTAAGGTGAGTGTAATATTTTCGGTAGGTTATGCTAGGTTAGTGTAATATTTTTGTTAGGTTAGGTTAGGTTTCTGTTATATTTTTGTGAGGTTAGGTTAGTGTAATATTTCTGTTACGTTAGGTTAGGTTTTTTTTTTTTGGCATATATATAAGGAGAGAAAGGGTAACGCGTGTGATACGTCTTCCCTTTCTCATTGTTGGTGAGTGAAGGATTGGTGTTGGGTAGGAAGAGAGATACTCCTGTTGTTTTGGATAGGTGGAAATTAGGTATTAAATATGTATATAGATAAATATAATTAGTATGTATGTCAGCGTTTGTCACGAGAATAATTGTTTCCCGAGGCAAACGCTGGCACCAAAGAGCGGTCCACAGCTCGATACTTGGTGTTATTTGTTGAAGTCTTTGATGTGTCGAACAATGTAGCAAATGTAGTTATGGAAAGTATCGAGTGTGGCCGGATTCTGGATGGCAACGCAGAGGTTGTAGGGGTCGTTAGAACTGGAAGCCACCAGGTGGTCGTTTCTGGTGGACAAGAATCTGGGGCATGACTGTATCAGATGTTCCAGAGTTTGTGATGACTGATCATCGCATGGGCAGAGATCAGTGTCGGTGATTTTGAATCGGTGGAGGTATTGTCGGTGAAAGCCATGATTTGATAAAAATTGCGTTATTGGGAAATTTGGCTTGACTAGTTTGAGGTAAGACTGAAGGTCATCGAATGTAGGAAGTAGAGTTTTTAGGTGAGTGGTAGTAGAGTATAGTTCAGCAAGAGATTGGTGGGCGATTTCGCGGTTGCGCTGTTTTACATAGCTCATGGGAATGGAGTAGTAGTCTGGGCTGCGGTGCATGGAAGCGGCCGATTTGGCTGCAGAATCTGCCATCTCATTTCCGGATAAGCCTATGTGTGATTTTATCCAAGCAAATTTGATGTTTAGTCCGGCAATGAGAGCATTATGTAGGTGTCGATGGATCCGGACAGCAAATGGATTTCCACTGTCAGGATTAGCCAGTTCGGTCAGTCCAGACCTACAATCTGAGAAGATGATGGAGTGTGTGATGTTGTTGCTCAGAAGCCACTGGCAGGCATATTCGATGACGAACATTTCCGCTTGGTACACTGAGCAACAATCATGCAGTTTTAGCTTTTTAGTTATGGCCTGTTTGCCAGGTTTCAAGATAACAACAGCAGCGCCAATCATGTCATCGTGTTTGCTGCCATCAGTGTAGCACTCCACGGTGTTATTGTTGTCGCGGATGGATGTGATGTCATCAGTGGAGTAGACTTCAGAGAATTGAATTGAGATTCTAGAAGAGGGGTGTAAGAGTTCGGAAGGTGGTGAAAGAGTTTCTATAGGAGTGTCGGAGGGGACAAAGGTGGAAGCTCCCTTTAATTTGGTATTCTCGTTGTTAGCGCATTCAAGGATTTTAGCAGGAAGAGGTGTAAGATTAGCTAGACAGATAGATGTGGGAGTGCTCACAGTTCTGAAAGCCTGAATTATTTTGAGAGCGAAGGGTTAGGTTAGGTTAGGTTAGTGTAATATTTTAGTTAGGTTAGGTAATTTTAGTGTAATATTTTTGTAAGAATAGGTTGTTGTAATATTTTTGTTAGGTTAGGTTAGTGTAGTATTTTTGTAAGGTTAGGTTAGGTTAGTGTAATATTTTTGTAAGGTTAGGTTTGTGTAATATTTCTGTAAGGTTAGGTAAGTGTAATATTTTTGTTTGGTTAGGTTAGGTTATTGTAATAATTTTGTTAGGTTAGGTAAGTGTAATATTCTTGTTAGGTAAGTGTAATATTTTTGTTAGGTTAGGTTAGGGTGAGTGTAATATTTTTGTTAGGTTAGGTTACGTGAGTGTAATATTTTAGTTAGGTTAGGTTAGGTTTTTTTTTTTTTTTTTTTTTTTTTTGATGTTCCCTATTTCTTGACTAGGGAACAGACGAATGACTCCCCTGACTGAGTCAGAGTCCTTGTTTAGCGGTCGTACACTTTATTCATGTTTTATTTTTGCTTGGTTATTTCTGTGTTATGTTAATTATGTTTTATTTTGGATATATGTTTTATTTTGGATTGACTTGGTTATTATATGTTATGTTGATTGTGATTTATTTTTGGGTTTATAATTTATTTGTCAGATTGAGTTTTGATAGTTATTATCAAATATGAATAATATCATATTTGTATGAGTATATAGTGTATATATACTTGCTAGCTTCATTGGTGTTTGGTTAGGTTAGGTTAGTGTTATATTTTTGTAAGGTTAGGTTTGTGTAATATTTTTGTTAGGTTAGGTTAGGTGTGTAATATTTTTGTTAGGTTAGGTTAGGTAAGTGAAATATTTTTGAAAGGTTAGGTAAGGTAAGTGTAACATTTTTGTTAGGTTAGGTTAGGATAGTGTTAAATTTTTGTTAGGTTAGGTTAGGTCAGTGAAATATTTTTGAAAGGTTAGGTTAGGTTAGTGTAATATTTTTGTTAGGTTAGGTTAGTGTAATATTTTAGTTAGGTTAGGTTATTTTAGTGTAATATTTTTGTAAGGTTAGGTTGTTGTAATATTTTTGTTAGGTTAGGTTTGTGTAATATTTCTGTAAGGTTAGGTTAAAAAAGTGTAATATATTTGTTAGTTTAGGTAAGATTTCTGTAATATTTTTGTGAGGTTAGGTTAGTGTAATATTTTTGTTTGGTTAAGTTAGGTTATTGTAATATTTTTGTTAGGTTAGGTAAGTGTAATATTCTTGTTAAGTAAGTGTAATCTTTTTGATAGGTTAGGTTAGGGTGAGTGATATATTTTTGTTAGGTTAGGTTACGTGAGTGTAATATTTTAGTTAGGTTAGGTTAGGTTAGTGTTATATTTTTGTAAGGTTAGGTTTGTGTAATATTTTTGTTGGGTTAGGTTAGGTGTGTAATATTTTTGTTAGGTTAGGTTAGGTAAGTGAAATATTTTTGAAAGGTTTGGTTAGGTTAGTGTAATATTTTTGTAAGGTTAGGTTAGGTTAGCGTAATACATATTTTTGTTAGGTTAGGTTAGTGTTATATTTTTGTTACGTTAGGTTAGTGTAATATTTTTGTTAGATTAGTGAAATATTTTTGAAAGGTTAGGTTAGGTAAGTGTAACATTTTTGTTAGGTTAGTTTAGGATAGTGTTAAACTTTTGTTAGGTTAGGTTTGTGTAATATTTTTGTTAGGTTAGGTTAGGTCAGTGAAATATTTTTGAAAGGTTAGGTTAGGTTAGTGTAATATTTTTGTTAGGTTAGGTTAGGTGAGTGTCATATTTTTGGTAGGTTAGGTTAGGTTAATGTAATATTTTTTTAAGGTAAGGTTAAGTAAGTGTAATATTTTTGTTAGGTTAAGTTAGGTTTCTGTAATATTTTTGTGAGGTTAGGTTAGTGTAATATTTTTGTTAGGTTAGGTTAGGTGAGTGAAATATTTTTATTAGGTTAGGTTAGTGTAATATTTTTGATAGGTTGGGTTAGTTTTTTTTTTTTTTTTTTTTTTTTTTTAACATTACGCTACAGTTAGCCTAGGAGGCTTTCACTGCTTCACCGGACTATAGAGGCGAGCAGAGGGCTCGAGCCGTCTAGAAATTAAGTAACCCGCGCCGGAGGGCACCCCCTGTGGGGTTCGAACCTCGACTCTGGGCGATTACTGGCGGGGAGAGGGCAGAGATCATCATTTTAGGGAGTTTTGTGCGACTTTCGCTCTACGTTAATGACATGACGCGGCCCCCCGTCCGCGTTGAGGGGGGCTTTTTATCGGTACGATATGCAAACTAAGGGTCATGGAGGGCGTTGGAGGTCGCGACGCGATCGCGGTCGTACTCTCGTCCGACGAGTACGAATTATCGGTCTGTGGGTTGGGTTAGTGTAATATTTTTGTTAGGTTAGGTTAGGTGAGTGAAATATTTTTGAAAGGTTAGGTTAGGTCTAGTGTAATATTTTTGTTAGGTTAGGTTAGGTGAATGTCATATTTTTGGTAGGTTATGTTAGGTTAATGTAATATTTTTTTAAGGTTAGGTTAAGTTAGTGTAATATTTTTGTTAGTTTAGGTAAGGTTTCTGTAATATTTTTCTTAGGTTAGGTTAGGTTAGTGTAATATTTTTATAAGGTTAGGTTAGGTTAGTGTAATATTTTTGTTAGGTTAGGTTAGGTGAGTGTCATATTTTTGGTAGGTTAGGTTAATGTTATATTTTTTTAAGGTTAGGTTAAGTAAGTGTAATATTTTTGTTAGGTTTCTGTAATATTTTTGTGAGGTTAGGTTAGTGTTATATTTTTGTTAGGTTAGGTTAGGTGAGTGAAATATTTTTATTAGGTTAGGTTAGTGTTATATTTTTGTTAGGTTAGGTTAGTGTAATATTTTTATTAGGTTAGGTTGGGTGAGTGAAATATTTTTGAAAGGTTAGGTTAGGTTAGTGTAATATTTTTGTTAGGTTAGGTTAGGTGAGTGTCATATTTTTGGTAGGTTAGGTTAGGTTAATGTAATATTTTTTTAAGGTTAGGTTAAGTAAGTGTAATATTTTTGTTAGTTTAGGTAAGGTTTCTGTAATATTTTTGTGAGGTTAGGTTAGAGTAATATTTTTGTTAGGTTAGGTTAGGTGAGTGAAATATTTTTATTAGGTTAGGTTAGTGTTATATTTTTGTTAGGTTAGGTTAGTGTAATATTTTTATTAGGTTAGGTTAGGTTAGTGTAATATTTTTGTTAGGTTAGGTGAGTGTCATATTTTTGGTAGGTTAGGTTAGGTTAATGTAATATTTTTTTTAAGGTTAGGTTAAGTAAGTGTAATATTTTTGTTAGTTTAGGTAAGGTTTCTGTAATATTTTTGTGAGGTTAGGTTACTGTAATATTTTTGTTAGGTTAGGTTAGTGTAATATTTTAGTTAGGTTACGTTATTTTAGTGTAAATTTTTTGTAAGGTTTGGTTAGTTTATAATTTTTGTTAGGTTTAGTTAAAATGAGTGTTTTTTGTTAGGTTAGGTTAGGTGAGTGAAATATTTTTGAAAGGTTAGGTTAGGTAAGTGTAATATTTTTGTTAGGTTAGGTCAGGATAGTGTAATATTTTTGTTAGGTTAGGTTAGGTGAGTGTTATATTTTTGTTAGGTTAGGTTAGGTTCGTGTTATAATTTAGTTAGGTAAGGTTAGGGTTAGTGTAATATTTTTGTTAGGTTAGGTTAGGTGAGTATGATATTATTGTTAGGTTAGGTTAGGTGAGTATTATATTTTTGTAAGGTTAGGTTAGTGTAATATTTTTGTTACGTTAGGTTAGGTTAGTGTTATATTTTTGTTAGGTTAGGTTAGGTGAGTGTCATATTTTTGGTAGGTTAGGTTAGGTTAATGTAATATTTTTTTAAGGTTAGGTTAAGTAAGTGTAATATTTTTGTTAGTTTAGGTAAGGTTTCTGTAATATTTTTGTGAGGTTAGGTTAGTGTAATATTTTTGTTAGGTTAGGTTAGTGTAATATTTTAGTTAGGTTACGTTATTTTAGTGTAAAATTTTTGTAAGGTTTGGTTAGTTTATTATTTTTGTTAGGTTTAGTTAAAATGAGTGTAATATTTTTGTTAGGTTAGGTTAGGTGAGTGAAATATTTTTGAAAGGTAGGTAAGTGGAATATTTTTGTTAGGTTAGGTTAGGAGAGTGTAATATTTTTGTTAGGTTAGGTTAGGTGAGTGTTATATTTTTGTTAGGTAAGGTTAGGTTCGTGTAATAATTTTGTTAAGTAAGGTTAGGTTGAGTGTTATATTTTTGTTAGGTTAGGTTAGGTGAGTATGATATTATTGTAAGGTTAGGTTAGGTGAGTATAATATTTTTGTTAGGTTAGGTTGGTGTAATATTATTGTAAGGTTAGGTGAGGTTAGTGTAATATTTTTGTAAGGTTAGGTTATTGTAATATTTTTGTTAGGTTAGGTAAGGTGAGTGTAATATTTTCGGTAGGTTATGCTAGGTTAGTGTAATATTTTTGTTAGGTTAGGTTAGGTTTCTGTTATATTTTTGTGAGGTTAGGTTAGTGTAATATTTCTGTTACGTTAGGTTAGGTTAGGTGAGTGAAATATTTTTGAAAGGTTAGGTTAGTGTAATATTTTTGTTAGGTTAGGTTAGGTGAGTGTCATATTTTTGGTAGGTTAGGTTAATGTAATATTTTTTTAAGGTAAGGTTAAGTAAGTGTAAAATTTTTGTTAGGTTAAGTTAGATTTCTGTAATATTTTTGTGAGGTTAGGTTAGTGTAATATTTTTGTTAGGTTAGGTTAGGTGAGTGAAATATTTTTATTAGGTTAGGTTAGTGTTATATTTTTGTTGGGTTAGGTTAGTGTAATATTTTTGTTAGGTTGGGTTAGTGTAATATTTTTGTTAGGTTAGGTTAGGTGAGTGAAATATTTTTGAAAGGTTAGGTTAGGTCTAGTGTAATATTTTTGTTAGGTTAGGTTAGGTGAGTGTCATATTTTTGGTAGGTTAGGTTAGGTTAATGTAATATTTTTTTAAGGTTAGGTTAAGTAAGTGTTATATTTTTGTTAGTTTAGGTAAGGTTTCTGTAATATTTTTGTTAGGTTAGGTTAGGTTTGTGTAATATTTTTGTGAGGTTAGGTTAGTGTAATATTTTTGTTAAGTTAGGTTAGATTAATGTAATATTTTTTTAAGGTTAGGTTAAGTAAGTGTAATAGTTTTGTTAGTTTAGGTAAGATTTCTGTAATATTTTTGTGAGGTTAGGTTAGTGTAATATTTTTGTTAGGTTAGGTTAGGTGAGTGAAATATATATTTTAGTGTAAAATTTTTGTAAGGTTAGGTTAGTGTAATATTTTTGTTAGGTTAGGTTAGGTTTTTTTTTTTGGTATATATATAAGGAGAGAAAGGGTAACGCGTGTGATACGTCTTCCCTTTCTCATTGTTGGTGAGTGAAGGATTGGTGTTGGGTAGGAAGAGAGATACTCCTGTTGTTTTGGATAGGTGGAAATTAGGTATTAAATATGTATATAGATAAATATAATTAGTATGTATGTCAGCGTTTGTCACGAGAATAATTGTTTCCCGAGGCAAACGCTGGCACCAAAGAGCGGTCCACAGCTCGATACTTGGCGTTATTTGTTGAAGTCTTTGATGTGTCGAACAATGTAGCAAATGTAGTTATGGAAAGTATCGAGTGTGGCCGGATTCTGGATGGCAACGCAGAGGTTGTAGGGGTCGTTAGAACTGGAAGCCACCAGGTGGTCGTTTCTGGTGGACAAGAATCTGGGGCATGACTGTATCAGATGTTCCAGAGTTTGTGATGACTGATCATCGCATGGGCAGAGATCAGTGTCGGTGATTTTGAATCGGTGGAGGTATTGTCGGTGAAAGCCATGATTTGATAAAAATTGCGTTATTGGGAAATTTGGCTTGACTAGTTTGAGGTAAGACTGAAGGTCATCGAATGTAGGAAGTAGAGTTTTTAGGTGAGTGGTAGTAGAGTATAGTTCAGCAAGAGATTGGTGGGCGATTTCGCGGTTGCGCTGTTTTACATAGCTCATGGGAATGGAGTAGTAGTCTGGGCTGCGGTGCATGGAAGCGGCCGATTTGGCTGCAGAATCTGCCATCTCATTTCCGGATAAGCCTATGTGTGATTTTATCCAAGCAAATTTGATGTTTAGTCCGGCAATGAGAGCATTATGTAGGTGTCGATGGATCCGGACAGCAAATGGATTTCCACTGTCAGGATTAGCCAGTTCGGTCAGTCCAGACCTACAATCCGAGAAGATGATGGAGTGTGTGATGTTGTTGCTCAGAAGCCACTGGCAGGCATATTCGATGACGAACATTTCCGCTTGGTACACTGAGCAACAATCATGCAGTTTTAGCTTTTTAGTTATGGCCTGTTTGCCAGGTTTCAAGATAACAACAGCAGCGCCAATCATGTCATCGTGTTTGCTGCCATCAGTGTAGCACTCCACGGTGTTATTGTTGTCGCGGATGGATGTGATGTCATCAGTGGAGTAGACTTCAGAGAATTGAATTGAGATTCTAGAAGAGGGGTGTAAGAGTTCGGAAGGTGGTGAAAGAGTTTCTATAGGAGTGTCGGAGGGGACAAAGGTGGAAGCTCCCTTTAATTTGGTATTCTCGTTGTTAGCGCATTCAAGGATTTTAGCAGGAAGAGGTGTAAGATTAGCTAGACAGATAGATGTGGGAGTGCTCACAGTTCTGAAAGCCTGAATTATTTTGAGAGCGAAGGGTTAGGTTAGGTTACATTAGTGTAATATTTTAGTTAGGTTAGGTAATTTTAGTGTAATATTTTTGTAAGAATAGGTTGTTGTAATATTTTTGTTAGGTTAGGTTAAAATTAGTGTAATATTTTTGTTAGGTTAGGTTAGTGTAGTATTTTTGTAAGGTTAGGTTAGGTTAGTGTAATATTTTTGTAAGGTTAGGTTTGTGTAATATTTCTGTAAGGTTAGGTAAGTGTAATATTTTTGTTTGGTTAGGTTAGGTTATTGTAATAATTTTGTTAGGTTAGGTAAGTGTAATATTCTTGTTAGGTAAGTGTAATATTTTTGTTAGGTTAGGTTAGGGTGAGTGTAATATTTTTGTTAGGTTAGGTTACGTGAGTGTAATATTTTAGTTAGGTTAGGTTAGGTTTTTTTTTTTTTTTTTTTTTTGATGTTCCCTATTTCTTGACTAGGGAACAGACGAATGACTCCCCTGACTGAGTCAGAGTCCTTGTTTAGCGGTCGTACACTTTATTCATGTTTTATTTTTGCTTGGTTATTTCTGTGTTATGTTAATTATGTTTTATTTTGGATATATGTTTTATTTTGGATTGACTTGGTTATTATATGTTATGTTGATTGTGATTTATTTTTGGGTTTATGTTTTATTTGTCAGATTGAGTTTTGATAGTTATTATCAAATATGTATAATATCATATTTGTGCGTATATAGTGTATATATACTTGCTAGCTTCATTGGTGTTTGGTTAGGTTAGGTTAGTGTTATATTTTTGTAAGGTTAAGTTTGTGTAATATTTTTGTTAGGTTAGGTTAGGTGTGTAATATTTTTGTTAGGTTAGGTTAGGTAAGTGAAATATTTTTGAAAGGTTAGGTTAGTGTAATATTTTTGTAAGGTTAGGTTAGGTTAGCGTTATATTTTTGTTAGGTTAGGTTAGTGTTATATTTTTGTTAGGTTAGGTTAGTGTAATATTTTTGTTAGATTAGTGAAATATTTTTGAAAGGTTAGGTAAGGTAAGTGTAACATTTTTGTTAGGTTAGGATAGTGTTAAATTTTTGTTAGGTTAGGTTAGGTCAGTGAAATATTTTTGAAAGGTTAGGTTAGGTTAGTGTAATATTTTTGTTAGGTTAGGTTAGTGTAATATTTTAGTTAGGTTAGGTTATTTTAGTGTAATATTTTTTTAAGGTTAGGTTAAGTAAGTGTAATAGTTTTGTTAGTTTAGGTAAGATTTCTGTAATATTTTTGTGAGGTTAGGTTAGTGTAATATTTTTGTTAGGTTAGGTTAGGTGAGTGAAATATTTTTATTAGGTTAGGTTAGTGTTATATTTTTGTTAGGTTAGGTTAGTGTAATATTTTTATTAGGTTAGGTTAGGTGAGTGAAATATATATTTTAGTGTAAAATTTTTGTAAGGTTAGGTTAGTGTAATATTTTTGTTAGGTTAGGTTAGGTTTTTTTTTTGGTATATATATAAGGAGAGAAAGGGTAACGCGTGTGATACGTCTTCCCTTTCTCATTGTTGGTGAGTGAAGGATTGGTGTTGGGTAGGAAGAGAGATACTCCTGTTGTTTTGGATAGGTGGAAATTAGGTATTAAATATGTATATAGATAAATATAATTAGTATGTATGTCAGCGTTTGTCACGAGAATAATTGTTTCCCGAGGCAAACGCTGGCACCAAAGAGCGGTCCACAGCTCGATACTTGGTGTTATTTGTTGAAGTCTTTGATGTGTCGAACAATGTAGCAAATGTAGTTATGGAAAGTATCGAGTGTGGCCGGATTCTGGATGGCAACGCAGAGGTTGTAGGGGTCGTTAGAACTGGAAGCCACCAGGTGGTCGTTTCTGGTGGACAAGAATCTTGGGCATGACTGTATCAGATGTTCCAGAGTTTGTGATGACTGATCATCGCATGGGCAGAGATCAGTGTCGGTGATTTTGAATCGGTGGAGGTATTGTCGGTGAAAGCCATGATTTGATAAAAATTGCGTTATTGGGAAATTTGGCTTGACTAGTTTGAGGTAAGACTGAAGGTCATCGAATGTAGGAAGTAGAGTTTTTAGGTGAGTGGTAGTAGAGTATAGTTCAGCAAGAGATTGGTGGGCGATTTCGCGGTTGCGCTGTTTTACATAGCTCATGGGAATGGAGTAGTAGTCTGGGCTGCGGTGCATGGAAGCGGCCGATTTGGCTGCAGAATCTGCCATCTCATTTCCGGATAAGCCTATGTGTGATTTTATCCAAGCAAATTTGATGTTTAGTCCGGAAATGAGAGCATTATGTAGGTGTCGATGGATCCGGACAGCAAATGGATTTCCACTGTCAGGATTAGCCAGTTCGGTCAGTCCAGACCTACAATCCGAGAAGATGATGGAGTGTGTGATGTTGTTGCTCAGAAGCCACTGGCAGGCATATTCGATGACGAACATTTCCGCTTGGTACACTGAGCAACAATCATGCAGTTTTAGCTTTTTAGTTATGGCCTGTTTGCCAGGTTTCAAGATAACAACAGCAGCGCCAATCATGTCATCGTGTTTGCTGCCATCAGTGTAGCACTCCACGGTGTTATTGTTGTCGCGGATGGATGTGATGTCATCAGTGGAGTAGACTTCAGAGAATTGAATTGAGATTCTAGAAGAGGGGTGTAAGAGTTCGGAAGGTGGTGAAAGAGTTTCTATAGGAGTGTCGGAGGGGACAAAGGTGGAAGCTCCCTTTAATTTGGTATTCTCGTTGTTAGCGCATTCAAGGATTTTAGCAGGAAGAGGTGTAAGATTAGCTAGACAGATAGATGTGGGAGTGCTCACAGTTCTGAAAGCCTGAATTATTTTGAGAGCGAAGGGTTAGGTTAGGTTACATTAGTGTAATATTTTAGTTAGGTTAGGTAATTTTAGTGTAATATTTTTGTAAGAATAGGTTGTTGTAATATTTTTGTTAGGTTAGGTTAAAATTAGTGTAATATTTTTGTTAGGTTAGGTTAGTGTAGTATTTTTGTAAGGTTAGGTTAGGTTAGTGTAATATTTTTGTAAGGTTAGGTTTGTGTAATATTTCTGTAAGGTTAGGTAAGTGTAATATTTTTGTTTGGTTAGGTTAGGTTATTGTAATAATTTTGTTAGGTTAGGTAAGTGTAATATTCTTGTTAGGTAAGTGTAATATTTTTGTTAGGTTAGGTTAGGGTGAGTGTAATATTTTTGTTAGGTTAGGTTACGTGAGTGTAATATTTTAGTTAGGTTAGGTTAGGTTTTTTTTTTTTTTTTTTTTTGATGTTCCCTATTTCTTGACTAGGGAACAGACGAATGACTCCCCTGACTGAGTCAGAGTCCTTGTTTAGCGGTCGTACACTTTATTCATGTTTTATTTTTGCTTGGTTATTTCTGTGTTATGTTAATTATGTTTTATTTTGGATATATGTTTTATTTTGGATTGACTTGGTTATTATATGTTATGTTGATTGTGATTTATTTTTGGGTTTATGTTTTATTTGTCAGATTGAGTTTTGATAGTTATTATCAAATATGTATAATATCATATTTGTGCGTATATAGTGTATATATACTTGCTAGCTTCATTGGTGTTTGGTTAGGTTAGGTTAGTGTTATATTTTTGTAAGGTTAGGTTTGTGTAATATTTTTGTTAGGTTAGGTTAGGTGTGTTATATTTTTGTTAGGTTAGGTTAGGTAAGTGAAATATTTTTGAAAGGTTAGGTTAGTGTAATATTTTTGTAAGGTTAGGTTAGGTTAGCGTAATATTTTTGTTAGGTTAGGTTAGTGTTATATTTTTGTTAGGTTAGGTTAGTGTAATATTTTTGTTAGATTAGTGAAATATTTTTGAAAGGTTAGGTAAGGTAAGTGTAACATTTTTGTTAGGTTAGGTTAGGATAGTGTTAAATTTTTGTTAGGTTAGGTTAGGTCAGTGAAATATTTTTGAAAGGTTAGGTTAGGTTAGTGTAATATTTTTGTTAGGTTAGGTTAGTGTAATATTTTAGTTAGGTTAGGTTATTTTAGTGTAATATTTTTGTAAGGTTAGGTTGTTGTAATATTTTTGTTAGGTTAGGTTTGTGTAATATTTCTGTAAGGTTAGGTTAAAAAAGTGTAATATTTTTGTTAGTTTAGGTAAGATTTCTGTAATATTTTTGTGAGGTTAGGTTAGTGTAATATTTTTGTTTGGTTAAGTTAGGTTATTGTAATATTTTTGTTAGGTTAGGTAAGTGTAATATTCTTGTTAAGTAAGTGTAATATTTTTGATAGGTTAGGTTAGGGTGAGTGATATATTTTTGTTAGGTTAGGTTACGTGAGTGTAATATTTTAGTTAGGTTAGGTTAGGTTAGTGTTATATTTTTGTAAGGTTAGGTTTGTGTAATATTTTTGTTAGGTTAGGTTAGGTGTGTAATATTTTTGTTAGGTTAGGTTAGGTAAGTGAAATATTTTTGAAAGGTTAGGTTAGGTTAGTGTAATATTTTTGTAAGGTTAGGTTAGGTTACCGTATAAATAATAAATTAAATAAATTAAATTAAATAAAATAAAATTAAATAATAAATTAAACATCACCTTCTCACGGTCGAAAAGGTGGCGGATAAGTCTCGCCACCTCAAGGGGTCTTTTGTCCGAAGCCTCAGGATGGCAGCGCGCACAGTCCAGGCTGCGGCAGATGAGGTCGCCCACCGGATAGGGGTGGACGCAAACGTTGAGAGGCTTGAGATGGAGAACATAACCTTGCGGTCTCAGCTCTCGGGCCTCTCCGCGCAGGTGGCCAAGCTGACGGAGGAAGTTAACCTTCTCCGTCGGCAAAATGAGTGCACTTCCCAAGTGCGCCCTAGTGCGGTGTCTGAGTCGTCGACTGCACTACTGGTGCCTGCATCCCTGCAGCCGGAGGAGTTAACTCGTTCCATCATGCTCGCGGTTGGGGGCATGATGGACGCTAAACTGGCGGCGTTGGAAGGCCGTCTTCTCCCCGAGCAGCGCCTCCGTCCGCCTCTTGCTGCAGACAGCAGACGAGCTGCGGATGCTGCTCAGACAAAGCCCACCCCTGACACAGTAGTGCAGGGGAAAAGGAATCAAGCAACGGGAAAGAGGAGGGGGACCAATGCTGAGCCTAGACCATCTTCGGTTTCGGGGATGCCAGCTGTCCATGAACCGGCCCTGCAAGCCGATACTCCTGCGGCAGCAAAGACCCAATCATGGGCAGCTGCGGCCAAAGAAAAGGCTCCCTCTCAGGCCGAGCCAGCACCAAAAAGTGCAGATAAGAGGAAGAAGCCAGTTTCGGGGCAGACGTCAACCCTGTCCGAGAGGGTTCCTTCGTCAACTGGGAGCCATATACCCAATAATGGGGCATGGCAGGAAGTTGGTGCAAAAAAGAAGGCTGCAAAAAAGGCTGCTCAAGCTCGAAAACGAGAAAGAGCAGCCGCAGAAAAAGTGAGGAAGACGATGGCCCAGTTGCGCACCCCTACGTCGGCCGCCGTAGTGCTGACACTGCAGCCCGAAGCGGCAAAAAGGGGCGTTACTTACGCCGGGTTGCTAGCTCAAGCGAAAGCGGCTATAGTACTCAGCGACTTGGGTATTAAGAGTGTCTCCTGCAAGCTGACCCTCACTGGAGCCCGACTTTTGGAGGTCTCCGGCGAAGACAGTGACGCAAAAGCTGACGCCTTGAGAGACAGGCTGGCCTCTACACTGTCGGCGGAAGATGTCCGAGTCTCAAGACCAGTCAAGTGCGCTGACTTGCGTGTCACGGGCTTGGAGGATTCCACTGGAGTCGCTGAGCTGAAAGAGGCTGTTGCGAAGGCCGGAGGTTGCTCCATCGACCAGGTAAAGCCTGGAGTAATCAGCCCGGGCTTTGATGGTATGGGGTCAACCGTCTTCAGCTGTCCTGCTGCAGCAGCTAGGAAATTGGTGGGCCAGAAACTTCTCGTGGGGTGGGTGTCTGCGCAGGTTAAGCGCCTGCAGCCCAAACCTTTGAGGTGCTACCGGTGCCAGGCCGAGGGACATGTGGGCGCCCGTTGTTCAGCGGGTGAGGACCGCAGTGGGCTTTGCTTCCGTTGCGGCAAACCCGGTCACAGAGCTGCCACGTGCACAGCAGCACCGCACTGTCACCTGTGCAAGGTAGCTGGCAAGTCTGCTGACCACCGGGTGGGTGCCAGAGTCTGCGCGGCGCCAAAAGTGGTGCAAAAGAGGGTTTCTGGTCCCTTGCGGCAGCAGCCGCAGGCTAACCGTCCGACTGCAGCTTCAGATGGGGCTGCGTCTGGACGAGTGGAGGAAGTTGAGATGGACAATTCTTAATGACCCCGTTGCGCTTCCTCCAAACCAACATCAACCACTGTGCCAGTGCCCAGGATCTTTTGTTCCAGAGCATGGCAGAGTGGTTGATAAATGTGGCAGTGGTTGCCGAGCCGTATTTCGTTCCACCCAGTAGCGACTGGGCCAGGGATCTAAACGGCTCGGTGGCCTTAAGCTCACGGCCTGCCGCTGGTGGCCCTGGCCTTGAGAATGTCTCGAGTGGTCAGGGCTGGGTATCAGCGGCAGTAGGTGATTTATTTGTTATCGGGGTGTACTTTTCCCCCAATAGATCTCTCGCCGACTTTGAGGGTTTCTTAGTAGAGTTGGGCACAGCCGTCGATCGATGTCATCCCCGTCCCGTCATCTGTCTTGGGGACTTCAACGCCAAATCGGCTGCTTGGGGTTCTCCGATTGCAGATGCGAGGGGGGATGAGCTCGAGGAGTGGGCCCTAGTTAAAGGCCTGCTCGTCCTCAATAGGGGTTCCATCAACACGTGCGTGCGGCAACGTGGTGGCTCAATTGTAGACATAACGTTTGCAAGCCCCACAATCGCGCGACGTGTTCTCGGCTGGCGTGTTGAGGAGGGGGTGGAGACCATGTCTGATCATCGATACATCCGATTTGATCTCTCCACCCATACCTTTGATGCGCCGGCTCGGGGGACCCTGAATGGGGACGGTCCGCGTTGGGCATTGGGGCAATTGAACCGGGAGGTCCTCCTGGAAGCCTCTATTGTACAGGCCTGGGTCTCAGCACCGGACAGGCCTGTCGATATCAATGTTGAGGCCGAGTGGTTCCGGGAAGCTGCAACACAGTCATGTGATGCGGCAATGCCCCGGGTTCGGCGAAGGCATATTAGGCGTCAGGTGTATTGGTGGTCGGAGGAAATCGCACAACTGCGACGCGCTTGCGTGGCAGCCCGACGCCAGTATGCCAGGCATCGCCGCCGCCGACGCCGAACCCAAAATGCGGCAGCCAGAGAAGCGGAGCTGTATGAGGTTTACAGAGCGGCCAAAAAAGCCTTGCAGCTGTCCATCTCGCGGGCGAAAACTCTAGCCCGCGAGGAGTTGTTGTCGACTCTGGACCGTGATCCATGGGGGCGACCCTACCGTATGGTAAGGGGTAAGCTTCGCTCATGGTCACCCCAACTGACCCAGAGTCTTCAGCCCCAGCTGCTGAGGGAGGTGGTGGTTGCTCTGTTCCCTGATAGGGAAGGGCACTTTGCTCCAGGTTCTTTGGCAACCAGCGCGGAAAACGACGACGTGCCCGAAGTGACCCGGGAGGAATTAAGAGCGGCGGTGCATAGGCTTCAAGCCAAAAATACCGCCCCAGGGCCCGACGGCATTCCTGGTCGTGTTTGGGTCCTGGCCCTGAGGGCTCTCGGGCCCCGACTGAGAGGGCTCTTTAGCGCGTGCTTGGAGAGGGGCCAGTTTCCACAACAGTGGAAAACAGGAAAACTGGTCCTTATCCGCAAGGAGAGGCGCCCGGCAGACTCACCTTCTGCCTACCGGCCAACCGTTTTGCTGGACGAAGTGGGCAAACTCTTCGAGAGAGTTATTGCAGACCGCCTAGTCCAGCACTTAACAGCAATTGGTCCGGATCTGGCGGAGAACCAGTTTGGTTTCCGCCAAGGGCGCTCCACCGTGGATGCCATAATGCGCGTGAGGGCTCTGACGGAGGAAGCAGTATCTAGGGGCGGCGTGGTCTTGGCGGTGTCTTTGGACATCGCCAACGCGTTTAACACTCTGCCCTGGAGCAGCATAAGGTCGGCGCTTGAGTATCATCAAGTGCCGATCTACCTCCGTCGCATCGTTGGGGCTTACCTGGCCGAAAGGTCAGTGATCTACCCGGGTCGGAGTCATTGGAGTCGGCGAGAGATGTCATGCGGTGTTCCACAGGGTTCGGTTCTGGGGCCGCTCCTGTGGAACATTGGGTATGACTGGGTGCTGCGCGGTGATCTCCCTCCTTGCGTCAGCGTAACTTGCTACGCTGACGATACGCTAGTAATGGCGTGGGGGGAGACTCATCGGCAAGCAGCTCTGTTGGGTACGGCGGGGGTTGCGCAAGTCGTCAGGAGGATCCGGCAGCTGGGACTCGAGGTGGCGCTCCACAAATCTGAGGCCTTATACTTTCATGGGCCTCGGAAGGCGCCACCGGCGGGGTCTTACATTACGGTGGGAGGCGTCCGCATCGGCGTCGAGAAATCAATGAGATATTTGGGTCTCATTCTCGATGGCCGATGGGACTTCGGAGAACACTTCCGAAGGTTGGTCCCCAAATGCGTGGCTGCGGCAGCAGCTCTGTCAAGATTGCTGCCCAATGTGGGGGGACCAAACGCCTCTTGCCGTAAGCTGTACTTGGGGATCGTACGGTCGATGGCCCTTTATGGGGCCCCTGTGTGGGGGGAAACCCTGGTTGCCCGTAACATCCGCGAGCTGCGAAAGCCGCAGCGGGTAATGGCAGTTAGGGTAATAAGGGGGTACCGTACGATCTCCTTCGAGGCGGCAACCTTGCTAGCCGGTTCCCCACCCTGGGACTTGGAGGCTAGGGTCCTTGCGCTGCTATACAAGTGGCGTAGGGACTCGTTCGAGCGGGGTCTCCGACCGGCGCTGCGAGAAATCGAGGCGCAGCGTTCGGAGCTCCACGTGTCCATGGTGGATGAGTGGAGGGCGCGACTTGCGCAACCCAGTGCGGGGCACGCCACAATCGTGGCGGTAAGACCGGTCCTAGAGGGGTGGCTTGAGAGGCGCCGTGGCGCTCTCACGTTCCGACTGACGCAGGTGCTTTCGGGGCATGGATGCTTCGGAAAGTACTTGCGTCTAATAGGTCGGGAGCAGACGCCCGAGTGTCACCATTGCGGCGACGCAGAGGACACGGCACACCATACCCTGGCTCTCTGTCCAGAGTGGGTGGAACAACGCCGTGCCCTAGTCGCAACACTCGGCGTGGGGGGCCTCTCGCTGTCGGCCATGACACAATCCATGGTCGACAGCGAGACAGCCTGGAATGCCGTTGTCTCCTTCTGCGAGGAGGTGATGGCTGCGAAGGAGGCAGCGGAACGGGAACGGGAGCTCACGACCACCCTTCCTACCCGCGCCAGGAGACCTGGACGTCGGAGAGCGCGTGTGGCGGATCTCCGGCCACCCTAGGAGATAGCCTGCGGGCGGCAGACGGAGGGCAGTTTGCCGCCTGGCCAGAACAGGCCCGAGGCGGTGGCGCTCGTGTTTCGGCGCGCGCCTTTAGCGGAAGGAGGACTTGAAGTCCTTCTCGTGACGGGGCCTGCCTAGATAGAGGCGGGCCAAGACCTGTCTGGGCTGCGGTGAATGCTTACGTGAATCCCGTGGCCCTGACTACAGGTACTCGAGGAACAACAACAAAAAAAAAAAAAAGGTTAGCGTAATATTTTTGTTAGGTTAGGTTAGTGTTATATTTTTGTTAGGTTAGGTTAGTGTAATATTTTTGTTAGATTAGTGAAATATTTTTGAAAGGTTAGGTTAGGTAAGTGTGTTACACTTACCTAACCTAACCTTTTTATTTAATTTTTATTTAATTTTTTAATTAATTTTGTTAGGTTAGTTTAGGATAGTGTTAAATTTTTGTTAGGTTAGGTTTGTGTAATATTTTTGTTAGGTTAGGTTAGGTCAGTGAAATATTTTTGAAAGGTTAGGTTAGGTTAGTGTAATATTTTTGTTAGGTTAGGTTAGGTGAGTGTCATATTTTTGGTAGGTTAGGTTAGGTTAATGTAATATTTTTTTAAGGTAAGGTTAAGTAAGTGTAATATTTTTGTTAGGTTAAGTTAGGTTTCTGTAATATTTTTGTGAGGTTAGGTTAGTGTAATATTTTTGTTAGGTTAGGTTAGGTGAGTGAAATAT
Source organism: Pseudoips prasinana (assembly GCA_951640165.1). Taxonomy (NCBI): domain Eukaryota; kingdom Metazoa; phylum Arthropoda; class Insecta; order Lepidoptera; family Nolidae; genus Pseudoips; species Pseudoips prasinana. The sequence continues at coordinate 22,660,061 of OX621251.1, read as the reverse complement.
TTTTATTAGGTTAGGTTAGTGTTATATTTTTGTTGGGTTAGGTTAGTGTAATATTTTTGTTAGGTTGGGTTAGTTTTTTTTTTTTTTTTTTTTTTTTTTTTTAACATGACGCTACAGTTAGCCTAGGAGGCTTTCACTGCTTCACCGGACTATAGAGGCGAGCAGAGGGCTCGAGCCGTCTAGAAATTAAGTAACCCGCGCCGGAGGGCACCCCCCGTGGGGTTCGAACCTCGACTCTGGGCGATTACTGGCGGGGAGAGGGCAGAGATCATCATTTTAGGGAGTTTTGTGCGACTTTCGCTCTACGTTAATGACATGACGCGGCCCCCCGTCCGCGTTGAGGGGGGCTTTTTATCGGTACGATATGCAAACTAAGGGTCATGGAGGGCGTTGGAGGTCGCGACGCGATCGCGGTCGTACTCTCGTCCGACGAGTACGAATTATCGGTCTGTGGGTTGGGTTAGTGTAATATTTTTGTTAGGTTAGGTTAGGTGAGTGAAATATTTTTGAAAGGTTAGGTTAGGTCTAGTGTAATATTTTTGTTAGGTTAGGTTAGGTGAATGTCATATTTTTGGTAGGTTATGTTAGGTTAATGTAATATTTTTTTAAGGTTAGGTTAAGTAAGTGTAATATTTTTGTTAGTTTAGGTAAGGTTTCTGTAATATTTTTGTTAGGTTAGGTTAGGTTAGTGTAATATTTTTATAAGGTTAGGTTAGGTTAGTGTAATATTTTTGTTAGGTTAGGTTAGGTGAGTGTCATATTTTTGGTAGGTTAGGTTAATGTTATATTTTTTTAAGGTTAGGTTAAGTAAGTGTAATATTTTTGTTAGGTTTCTGTAATATTTTTGTGAGGTTAGGTTAGTGTTATATTTTTGTTAGGTTAGGTTAGGTGAGTGAAATATTTTTATTAGGTTAGGTTAGTGTTATATTTTTGTTAGGTTAGGTTAGTGTAATATTTTTATTAGGTTAGGTTGGGTGAGTGAAATATTTTTGAAAGGTTAGGTTAGGTTAGTGTAATATATTTGTTAGGTTAGGTTAGGTGAGTGTCATATTTTTGGTAGGTTAGGTTAGGTTAATGTAATATTTTTTTAAGGTTAGGTTAAGTAAGTGTAATATTTTTGTTAGTTTAGGTAAGGTTTCTGTAATATTTTTGTGAGGTTAGGTTAGAGTAATATTTTTGTTAGGTTAGGTTAGGTGAGTGAAATATTTTTATTAGGTTAGGTTAGTGTTATATTTTTGTTAGGTTAGGTTAGTGTAATATTTTTATTAGGTTAGGTTAGGTTAGTGTAATATTTTTGTTAGGTTAGGTGAGTGTCATATTTTTGGTAGGTTAGGTTAGGTTAATGTAATATTTTTTTTAAGGTTAGGTTAAGTAAGTGTAATATTTTTGTTAGTTTAGGTAAGGTTTCTGTAATATTTTTGTGAGGTTAGGTTACTGTAATATTTTTGTTAGGTTAGGTTAGTGTAATATTTTAGTAAGGTTACGTTATTTTAGTGTAAATTTTTTGTAAGGTTTGGTTAGTTTATAATTTTTGTTAGGTTTAGTTAAAATGAGTGTTTTTTGTTAGGTTAGGTTAGGTGAGTGAAATATTTTTGAAAGGTTAGGTTAGGTAAGTGTAATATTTTTGTTAGGTTAGGTCAGGATAGTGTAATATTTTTGTTAGGTTAGGTTAGGTGAGTGTTATATTTTTGCTAGGTTAGGTTAGGTTCGTGTTATAATTTTGTTAGGTAAGGTTAGGGTTAGTGTAATATTTTTGTTAGGTTAGGTTAGGTGAGTATGATATTATTGTTAGGTTAGGTTAGGTTAGGTGAGTATTATATTTTTGTAAGGTTAGGTTAGTGTAATATTTTTGTTACGTTAGGTTAGGTTAGTGTTATATTTTTGTTAGGTTAGGTTAGGTGAGTGTCATATTTTTGGTAGGTTAGGTTAGGTTAATGTAGTATTTTTTTAAGGTTAGGTTAAGTAAGTGTAATATTTTTGTTAGTTTAGGTAAGGTTTCTGTAATATTTTTGTGAGGTTAGGTTAGTGTAATATTTTTGTTAGGTTAGGTTAGTGTAATATTTTAGTTAGGTTACGTTATTTTAGTGTAAAATTTTTGTAAGGTTTGGTTAGTTTATTATTTTTGTTAGGTTTAGTTAAAATGAGTGTAATATTTTTGTTAGGTTAGGTTAGGTGAGTGAAATATTTTTGAAAGGTAGGTAAGTGGAATATTTTTGTTAGGTTAGGTTAGGAGAGTGTAATATTTTTGTTAGGTTAGGTTAGGTGAGTGTTATATTTTTGTTAGGTAAGGTTAGGTTCGTGTTATAATTTTGTTAAGTAATGTTAGGGTGAGTGTAATATTTTTGTTAGGTTAGGTTAGGTGAGTATGATATTATTGTTAGGTTAGGTTAGGTGAGTATAATATTTTTGTTAGGTTAGGTTAGTGTAATATTTTTGTAAGGTTAGGTGAGGTTAGTGTAATATTTTTGTAAGGTTAGGTTAGTGTAATATTTTGGTTAGGTTAGGTTAATTGAGTGTAATATCTTCGGTAGGTTATGCTAGGTTAGTGTAATATTTTTGTTTTTTTTTTTTTTTTTTTTTTTTTTTTTTTTTTATTATTCCCACTCTTTTGGGGAATAGGCAGACGTTACCCCTTGCATGGCAAGAGTTCTTGTTTATGTTCATTTCGGGTTTGCCTATTAGGGTTTTAATAATCAAGTGAATATTGCAAGAATTTACTTGTTTTCAGTGATTAAACTTATTTATTGTATACTGGTATTGTTATATTTTTTTTTTTTTTTTCGTTAAAAATTATTTACTGTTTATTTATATGTTGTTTTAATTTTAAGTGTGTGAATTTGCTATTAAGTTATTTGTTTTATTTATTTATTTGTGTATTTAGTTAATAAAATTATTGTTTTGTCTTTAAAGTTATTTATTGTTAACATTACTTCGGTTTATTTTTGTGATCTCCTGTTTATTTATTTGTTTTCTAAGACGGTATTGTAATATTTATCATTTATATCGTCTGAAATTATTGACTGTTTATTTATACGTTGATTTGAATTAAACTTTTTTGATGTTTGATTTTTTTATTATTTAGTCGTTTGTTTTCTGGATTACTGTTTCATTATGTGGCGTTAATATTTATATACATAAGGAATAAGTATCTTTCCTATTAGCTATCCAATTGCAATTTTTACGTATTATCTAAATACATATTCTTGCAACCATCTTATACTTCCGTCTTGCTTATTTTATATATATAAATATTAATGTTATAGGTGTTCGTAGCGTTTGTGGTTGATCATAGTGCATTATGAACTCTCTACAGACGCTTTTCTTGAACTCTTTTAGGTGCTTAATAAAAATTTTGTTACATTTGAATTTATTTTTGATATGGTAATTGTATTTCAAAAGGGAATTGGTTGTTTCTATGTTCAAGTTTATGTCGTTAATTTTATTCTTGTATCTATTGTATAAATTTGGGTCAGGACCGATTGTAAAGGGACCGGCCCTGTGATGCATTGTAGAATCTATAGTGAGTTTTCTTTTTATTACAAAATCTGCATGCCAGCTCATCATTCTTCCATTTGTCCTGAGCCCCTCTAGTTTTTGACTTAGTGTTTGCCTAATTGGTTGCCTATTTTCATAATATGCAACTGAGCCAATTATTTCACTTAGGTTTAGGGAGTTCCGGAACCAGGTAGGGCTCATAGCGCATTCGACAGTGTTGGTTTCTCGCGATGTACTAAGAGTATGCAACTCTAGCTCTCGCGAGAGCGTCCCATTTTTTACGAATGGGACATTCACTGTCGAATGCGTTGTGAGACGTTTTCTCAAATTTACTGGCACGACAATTTTTACAGTTGGCGATTTCCCCGGCTTGCCAATTTGGACAGTCGGGCCGTCGGTGGGAACCGCCGCAGTGCGAGCACAGATCTTTATCTTCGGTGCAGTGTCTGCGACCGTGACCGAAGCCGAGGCAACGTGTACATTGTACCAGCGGGCTTTGGTCGAAAACACGAACCCGCTGCAGATCAATGTACACCCTCTCCGCTGCGATCAGTCGCCTCCAGACGGGGGGCGAAACTTCCAATACGACGTGTTGCTCATTTAGATTTTTCGCCCTCCGCCTGTACTTGACCACGACGGTTTTGTCTCCCTCGGAGATGTCGCTGAGAAGATGACCATTTTGATTCAATATAGACTCTACGATGTCATTGTCCGTATTGAAGGACAGTAAATCGGTCAGTACTATAAGCGGGTTTTTAAAATTTGTCGCCTCCATCTTAAGTTGGGCGGACGAATTTTTAATTTTGGTTGTCACGCCCTGCAGATCGTTTTTGTCTACGCAGCTTATTATTACTTTTTTGTCCTTGACTTTACGTAGCCTGTCCACTCGTAAGCCCGACGTTTTTGCGTCTACCATCTCTCTAATTTTATCTATAATCGTCCCAGAGGTGTCCATTACGTCCTCCGATGAGACGATTATAGAGTGGAGTGGCGGTGGCATATCAGGAACACGGGCGGCAGCCTTTGCGTAGGAATAAGCTGGGGGTATTTCTGAGTGCGGCACAGGTGCAGACGTCCCGTTTTTTATTTCCTGCGAGAGTGTGCGTGTATAGAGCGCACACTCCGCCATGTCTCTCCTGCTATCCTTCACCTCACTCAGTATTTCCCTAAGTAGCGTCACCGTTTCGCCCTCGTTTGCGACGGATGGAACCTGCGCGCTGGTCATTATTATGGTCTGGGTATGGTTTTCACGTGTGGCCTGGTGTGGTTTTGGGTTTTTCGCCTGGGTCCCCTCTTCGCCTACGTTAGTTTTATGGGGTACTGCGACTGTGGCATTGTCCAAATGTTTTGCCACCCCCACAAACATCTCCATGATAATATGTGGCAACCTCGACAGGTTCCTGTTCAGCGTTTCTTTAATTTCACGCTTCAGGTTTCCGGACCGCTCCATGGCCGACTGTGACTCCTTGGTTAGCCGTTCAGCTTCTCGCGCCAAGCCTTCCAACATAAGGCGCAATGCGGCCTCGGAGCCGTCCGGTGCCTGAACCGCAGGGCCAGGTGAACTTTTTGTGGCTGATGAGCCTGTCGAGGTGCGTTTTGCCGTGGCTGGCTTTTCGCTGTCCCTGCCTTTGGTCGGGGCCGCGGCCGACTTCTTAGTGGGTGGTAGCTTTTTAA